>CM076598.1:125257500-135257500 GCA_038502835.1 Octonoba sinensis
CGACTTGGCTTGTTTTCTGTGAAGGTTGCTCAATTTTCGGACATACATTTGAAACTGTTTTCTTATATATTCTTTTATCGTAAAATATTTAAAACGTTTCTGTAAGAGATGACATTATAAATTAGAATTGCATAGGAAAAATTAATAGCGCAAAAATAAGCCATATAATAAAGTAAGCCTTTTGCGAACAATAAAAAACGGCTGTTTTAATTTACTCTAGAATTCACCTAGTAAGGATCAGGCTTGGAGTAATCGGGATTACTTCAGCATAATCGGCAGTAATCGATGTTATTATAACTATAGCATTTTCTTGTAACCATAATTATATTCATTGTCTGTCTGTTGGATTTTCTCACTATCAAAGTAGTAATCCAGTTTTTTTACGTAATGGTAGTCATAATCTGAATAAATTATAGTCTTAATTTTGCCGTGTAATCTTGTTCTGAGGTTAAAGTCTACAGCGAGTTCTTTATGGTGTATTCTGTTAAACACAGGTTATTAAATTACCTCTGCTTAACCCTTTAGCTGTCACGTCGGGTCATATTGACCCAGGTGTAATTTTAATTTCTTTTCTATGCTTTTTATATGTTACGTATTCTTACATTATATTGAAATTAAAACACAATGTTTTACATTTTTGATACCCAATGTACTAAATTTTTAATTCGGGTCTATATGACCCGACGTGACGACTTGTGTGATGTCTTGATAGGTGACAGCTCAAGGGTTAACTAAATTTGTGAAACACCATTGTTCGAAAACCACTTATCTGAAAGATCAGAGAGTTCTATGATAAAGCTGGAGCGACATTTTAAGCCTTCACACTCTAAATACAAATCCTAAATATTTACGGCAGCATGGATTCCAATACCTTTTACCTTATAATTTCTTTGACTTTATTTACAGTGCAGCTTTAATTCTGTTTTGAAGCATCGTCTGTTAGAACCGAATTACACTTCAGCAGTGAGGAGAAAAACAATGTTCGCTAACAGTATCAAATCCTCATTATTTAGTCTTTTTTTTTTCTACGCTTTGAGTATTAAAACACTCTTGCCGTGCGTTAACCACTTAACGCATTTGCCCGTGTCTGACACGGACGAAAGTTACCGCCAAATTTGAACATGTCCGTGTCTCACACGGGCGATCTTGTATCTCGCGTTATTTTATTTCTAATGCCCGTCCGAGATCCGTTTGCACTTTGTTTGTATAATAATTTTTTAACATAACTTTTACCCCACCCCGCGTTCTCCAGTCACCCCCTACAGCTGAAATTTACAAAAAACAATTTATACTATACCTATATAGGGTCAGTTGGGGTAATTGTAAACGCTTTTTCACTGTTTTAACTTATGATCCTTCCCTACCTCTTGAATGAATTCAGAGATAAAATTGTGAGCATTGTAGCCACTACTGTACGTCTTATGAGTAAATGTGTACAAAGATTTTTACTTTATGACTATTTGTTAGCGAAGGAGCTCGTGTTTACAATTACCCCAGAGATCTGGGGTAATTGTAAACTGATTTACTTTCGAATAAGGTTGATGCAAATGGAAAATTGTTTCATACACAGTCTGCTTGAAGGCTTAAGAAGTTCCGGTGCAATGGTTCTCAATCTGTGGCCAACAGGCCGCATGTGGTCCGCTGAGTTATGTTATGTCGACTGAGATCATTTAACGAGAAATATCTTGCAAAAAATCAAGTAATGCGACAAATTTATGTAAAATTTGTCCCGCAGTGGATCAGTCGGTTAAGCTTGGATCCCACAGAACACCGAAAGTGAAGCACAACTGGCCGTGGTCAACGCTTGGGAGGGTGACCCCCTCCCGCGACTGAACTCTGAGACCGAGTGCGCTAAAGGGAGCTGTGCACGTAAAATACATCGTCGCTTCTAATGTGCAACCAAGTTAGAAATAATTTCCGCTGAGGGACCATCTTAGGTGGCGATCTCTCATCTGGGAGCTGGTTCAAAATCATTAATACCCTCTGAGGCTAGTGTACTTCATTCCAGCGGAGCTCATTAATAATCAGTAGGAGCTTCTTTAATTCATGGTCGCCCTGCAAGGAGGGCTTGGATTTCCAAGTGACAACAACAACAGTTATGCAAAATAGACACAAAAGTAATATTTACATAAAAATATAATACTTATTGTTTCCCCAAAATATTAGAAATAGGATAAATTTAAGTGTTTACAATTACCCCAGAGTACGAAATGTATGGGGTAATTGTAAACACCTAACTTGCACATGAAAAATAACAGGGAGGATTAAATTCATAACTAAATGTTTTTAGCAGCATTCCATATGACAAATAAAAATGGTTGACGTCGCTTACATCGCTTTTATAGATGAGTTGGAGAGGAAAATGTAAGATCACTAAATTTTGTTAAACAACTTTTTTCACTGTGCCATTTTCAAACAATAGTGACGCCTCCCTAGTTGTTTCGAAACTTACGAAACTGTTTCAATGTCTTCCCTAAGTTGCCAGTTTATTACTCAAAAGCAGTTAAGTTTTCAAAACCACCACAAGTGTAGTTATGAAGCTTGTTTACAATTACCCCAACTGACCCTATTCATTTACTGTCAAAAAAAACCTCGATCCTTTTTTACCAGTTTTCTGAAAAACAGTCGTGCTTCAAGGGTCAATAAACCTACAAAAAAGACAAATTTGTTTTGTATTTGATGAGTGATATTGTAGGGCAATAAACTCTTTCGTTCATGACAACGTACGCCATGTTGCAGTACGGAAAACATTCTAAAATAATTCATGTAAAAGGGTTTATCGGTGACATTTTAACTTTGATTTTGCATCTTGACGGTTTAAGCAATCGGGTGCAGAACATGATTTTTCCAAAAATACAATATTAAAGGGTCTTTGAGGGATAAGGGAAACAGTAAATACCTAAAATTTCTAAGTTGTTTCGAATCGATGTACGAAAGAGAGTTTTACAGATTGAGGCTAGAGATCTTGACATTTGGGTTAACAGCCACCTGTACTGGAATCTTATAAAATTGGCACTGTATTTGATGTCTAAGTTCTACGCCAAATTTAATTCAATTCAATCAAAGTACATATCAGCTCATGTACATGAATAGTATTTTCAGAGTTTATAGAAAATGCATGTGAACAAAATCCCGCTTTGTACAGTTTTTATATTTTTTACTTCTATAATATAAATTACAGATGAAATCTAATTAATCATTTACATATTTTTATTGTATTATAATTAATTTTATTTATTTATTTATTAATTCTTTTATTTTTTCCTTTTTTAAAATCTCTCATTACACTAACTGTTCAAGAGAATGAGCTTTGACTAGGCGATGTATAAATGGACGATATATCTTCAACTTATCGTCAAATAGTCATTAATTTATGACGAAAATTTCGTTTCATGTCCGTTTCATTTCTTTTCTTTATGATGCAGGGGTCGGCGCGAGTCACTTTTTTCACTAAAAGTCACTTTTTTTTGCATTGGTCACTTTTAGTCACTTTTTCAAAAATTGGTCACTATTTTCACTTTTTTTTAAAAAATTGGTCAATATTTTCACTTTTTTGCCCTTTCTCTGGCAGAGCAACCAAAAAAGTTACTTTGTCTGTCTGTGAGTTAAGAAAACATTGCAATTTTGCATAAAAATACGTGTGCCAGGATTGAAGCTTTCGCGTATCCGCCATTTTTGGTCCTGTAAGTCCGCCATTTTTGGTCGTTTTTTGAAATTCGGCGTGGCGCCGGCCCCGAGTGTGCCGAAGTTAAGGTTTGATATTGCAGTGTAATGCAACCAGAAGGGGAGGCCTAGAGGGCCCGTGACCTCTCCCCCATCTAGAATGATGATTTTAATTGTTTTTAATTTTTTTTTACTCGAGAAGAGCAAATCCTAAGAAAATAAAATAAAGCGATATTTAAGTTAGAAAAGAAAAAAAAAATCAGACTAAAAATTTTTAGCAGTTGCAGATTATATCACTCAGAAAATTACCTTAATTTCTATTTTCTTTCGTTCCCCCCCCCCCCCCTCCCGAACTAACTCACAATCACAAAAGAACATTTTTGGTGAGGATTTCTCAACGAAAAGACAATACGCATCTCGAGAAAATAAAGTTGCAGTATGGGACCTCAAATCCGGAACGCTCGGGGCCGCGATCTTTCCGGATTTCGGAATTTACCGGATTTTGGGTCCTCATTCAAAAAATTTTGTAAGTAGCATCAGAGCCCATGTAATTTGCTCTGGAACTTTTTATTAGAATTTTGCCCATTTATAGTATTTTTATTAAGGTATATACTCGCCTATAACTCGCGAAATTTAGCACAAAAAACGAAGTTTGAGTAGGCTTACATACGAGGCAAAGCATCGAAAAATCTAGACTTTTCTCAATGTCATTTTAACCTATTTAATTAAACAATTAAAGAAAAGATTTCTGTTACATTTTGATATGGTTTTATATAGTAATAGAAATAAAATTTCACGTTAATTTAAAGCACAAATGAGTGCTTTAAATTAACGTTTTAATGCTCATTTGTGCTTTAAATTAACGTGAAATTTTATTTCTATTACAGTTTACTTGCACAAAGTTAAATTATTATTATGGTTTTATATTCTCTAGCCAGTATCGAGCGAAAATTAGAGTTCATTTCAAAAAATAAATATAAAAAAACAACAATAGAAATAAGCAAAATTTAATGATATTAACTCAGAATTAAAGCAACAATAAAGGAAAGCTCATCGCAAAAATGAACCCTTGTCGAAAAATCGCGAAATAATTTTTTTGAAAAAAAAAAAGGCACATTTCCGATCTTAAGCATGTTTATTACATTTTATTTTTCTTCTCTTTAAAACGCCTACTTCCGAAAAAAAAAAGGTGTAAAACATTTCCCGATTGTTTTTCAAAACAACAATTAATAAACTCTAATTGCAAAAGCAAACCCTTTTCAAAAAATCGCAAAATATATTTTTTTGAAAACAGCACATATCCGATCTTAAACATGTTCATTACAGTTTATTTTCCTTCTCTTTAAAACGCCTATTTCCAAAAGAAAAACGGCGCAAAACATTTTTCGTTTTTTTTTTTCAAAAAACAAAAGCTGTCTTTTTTTTTTTTTTCAGCTGCCGATTTTTTTCGAAAAAGTTCCATATTTTGCGTTCTTCGGATTTCGGGATTCCAAAATTGGGGTCCCATACAGTATATTCATGTCAAGAAATCATTAAATGATGATTCAGGGGAGGGGGGAATCTAAATTCTTAAAAAACTTTAGATCTGAAAAATTCTTGGCAGTTGCAGATTATATATATCGCTCAGGAAATTACATAATTACCTCTTTTTATTTCCATCCCCCCCTCCAATAAAAAGGAATTGCACAATGTTCAGATAGGAAAAAAAATAGTGCACCCCCCCCCCCCCCGTAAAGAATTTTTCTGATTGTGCCACTCATACTGTCATTATGTATGACAGTGATACCGTGTAACTATCACAACTAAAATTATAAAATCAGGGAAGTTTTTGGAGCTCAATCAGGGAATTTTTCTTGGATTTTGTTACTACCATGAAATTACAAAAACAGTATCGAATAATC
Organism: Octonoba sinensis; assembly: GCA_038502835.1. NCBI lineage: Eukaryota > Metazoa > Arthropoda > Arachnida > Araneae > Uloboridae > Octonoba > Octonoba sinensis. Next base: position 125,263,065 of record CM076598.1, read on the forward strand.
AAACGGTTTGTTTCCTACAATGATACAGAAGATTAACACAGTATTTTCAGTCTGAATAATTTTGATGAAATATCAAATTTAGATTTATTTTAAGTGAAATTTTCTAATCCTTAAACAAGTATAAAAAATATTTAAAAGGTATCATTTGCAAAATAAATTTTATTTAATGTTGAACATAAATTAAAATTTGAAATTTCTGCCGATTTGAATAAATATTTATTCATTTATATTTTTATAAGTAACAATTTGAGAAAGAAATTAATTAAAAAAAAAACTTTTGTCTCTCTCACTCTTAGCCATTTATGGGTTTTGAAAAAGGTATTTATGAACATAGTTACAGGTATCAAAATTCTTATTTTTGAATAGGCTATGAATTTTTTTTTTTAAGTTGGGTAAAAGCTCTATTTATTCAAGTTTAGTTTTCAAAAGATGTCGAAACTGCTCTTTTTCAAGTTATATTTAGTTTAAATAAAAAAACAAACACACAAATTTATATTTTAATGGTCACTATTTTGGTCACTTTTTTTAAAGCTGTGGTCACTTTTTTCACTATTTTGAAGACTCCAAAGTGCGCCGAGCCCTGTATGATGAAATCGTACCTTTATTGCATACAAAGAAGTATAACTTAAGAATTCTTTCCTTCGCAATAAAAACGACAAGTTTTAAGCCAAAAGACTTGCTGAGAAATTGTCATAGAAACGGTGATGTAATGAGATCGCATAGAGAATTGCTTAGCATAGCCAAGGGAAAATAGTGTACCAATTTTTTGCTTTTCTGTGTTTCTGCCTTTTGAGTTGATTTATTTGAGTTGGTTTATTTTGCAATGTTCCAAATAAAATAAATAGGTAAGTAAATAGAGTTTTGCTTTTAATACCAAAAGTTCAAACTTAGCAGCCACAAAATCTAAAAATAGTACACTGTTAAAAAAAAGAACTCGGAACGTACTCTTTTTTTTTTTAAGCACTACTGTCTCAAAAACGAGTGCTAGAGGCATCAAATGCAGGCTTATAACGAGTTCATCAAATAATTTGGACATACTCTTATATTACTGCATCTAATATACTATAGAATTAAAGAGATATTGTGCAATGAATATCTATGTATAAATCAGAAATAGAATGGGAGAAAACTTCGAAGTATAGAATTTGTGCGCGTCGAACTATTTTGTTATTGCATATGTATCGCCATGACGCAGGATTGAAATAATAAAGCCATTAGCCGTGTTCAGTAATCATGAGCGCTCTTGCTATGGCAGACAAGTAAACAAACTGTAGGAAAATGAGATTCTGATTCGGTTTTCGCCGAACTTTGAAAGTAAGTGAAGCTATTTTAAATCAATTGTTACTTTACTATCAGTTGAATGTAATTGAATCAGTTGAATCGTAAGTAATTTAGAATATATTTGAGTAAATTTGGTTAGCTCTGGTGCAAATTTAGACTCTTTAAGTTTAAATAAGTTAGGACTATTTTATTCGTTCCGAATATTTCTTTGATTATTCTCGAATTTATATAAGATTTTAAATTTGTGGCAGATAAATCATATTCAGTTTATAAGAGAAAAGAGTTTTGGTTTAATAATCGATTTTAAAGTATGAGTTGGAACACTGCCACTTTTTTTTTTTTACATTTTCTGCTAATACATGAAATAAACTGTAAATAATAGATTCCACGTGTTTGATAGAGAAATGTAAGAATAAAAGAAAAAATCAGTATTGTCTAATTTAATAAGGCTTCATTTCTAGGGAAGTGAAATCTGAATGAATTAACCTTGTATTTGTATACGAAGTAAACTTTTTCCAAAGATTTTTTTTCCCCTCTGTAGTGTTGAAAGAGTCTTAAACGTCTTAACTGAAATCAAGAGGGCTCATTTTTAATTTCTAAACATGTTTGTTTATGTTTGAAATAAATAATTTGATCTCCAGAATGTACTCCAAATAATGAGAACTTTTGTTTTTCAAAATTGAGACTGCGCCAAAGAGGACCTACTTTACTCAAATATGTCCTAAATTACTTACGAAACATTCAACTGATAGTAAAATAACAATTACGTTTCACTTACATAGTTCTCTACTCCATCCCCCTCCCCTGTTAGCACGAAGCCTTAGGGTTTCCCTCCCCCGAGCACGGGGAAGAGAAGTCCGACGAATGCTCATTATTGCTCCAAGATAGTTTTGCTGGGCGCTAGCCCAGCTTAACTAACTCTTTCTGTGTGAACCTGGCCCTCCTTGATACCCCTATGCTTAAAGAGTATCATTTAGAGGGTGTTTTACTTACATAGTATACATAACTCGCTTAATTAAAATATAAAGTGCTCATTTTTAATTTCTAAACATGTTTATATTGGAAACAAATCTGTACTAGCATTTGATATCCAGAATGTACTCAAAATAATGAGTACTTGTGTTTCTGTGTTTCAAAATTGAGACTTCTTTACTCGGAGCTATAATAAATTGGGAAAATGCTCAAAAATGATTACTTTTTCCTTATTTTTAAGTATCCGTTTTTAGCCTAATTTCCCGTAAAAGTAAAAAAATAATAATGATGCATGAAAGAAAGCTTAATGTATCGTAAAAATATTGTAAAAAATGAAGAAAAGTAAAAAAAAAGTGAAGTAATTGAATAAAGATTGAAAAATAAAAAAAATTATAGTAGGGTTTTGGATGGGGAAAATGTGTGTCTGTCGGTCTGTCCTCCCCCTAATAACTGAACGAATTGTCCGATTCAAAACATTTATTTCGCATTCGAAAGATCTCGGGGAGGACATCTCATTTCCATACCTTACTTTTGGATTTCAACAATTTTTCGTTCAATTTTGAGCAGTTCAAAAAATTGTAACATTAGCGCCTGTGGACAAAATTTAAGCAAATTATGCAAACTCTGGGCACAAGATCTAAGTTCTTATGAACAAGCTTATTGGAAGAAGCTCTCGGCGTGAAATATGGATTCGAACAAATTTTGTTCACCTTTTGAACACTTAAAAAAAAAAAAAAAATATATAACATTAGTGCCCACGGGAAAATTTCAATCCCATATAAACCCCGATCTAACCGACGGATTTGCTTGCAACAAACTTTATCGGAAAGATGTTACGATGTAGAACATGTACAGATATGAAGTTCAACAAGAAGTGAACGAGCCTATTTTCCTATGAAATTTTTTGATCGGGATTTTTAAGGAAAGTTCTCAATGAATAAATCAATAAATGAATGAGTGAAAGAATGAATAAATGAAAGAGTGAATGCATGAATGAATGAATAAATGAAAAAATAAATGAGTGAAGGAATGAAAAAATAAATAAATGAGTGAATAAATACATGAATGAGTAAATTAATGAGTGAATAAATGAATGACTGAGTAAATGAAAAAAATGAATGCGTGAGTGAGTGAATGAATATGTATTATCCGTTGAAAAAGGTATATTTGAAGTAATTAAGAACTAAAGCTAAATGAGAAAGAGAGTGAAAAAGATAGCTAGATTTTGAATTTGGGTGTATACGGGAAAGTAGGCTTGTATAGTTCTAGACGGAACTTCTTGTTAACATTGTAATAATATTAAATAGACAAAGGTACACAAATATTTACTTTTAAAACGAACGTACTGGCGTTCCCCCCCCCCCCCCTTCCCCCGTACTGCACTAAATTGCAAATGAAAATGGTTCAGGAGTTGCTTGACGATAGCACATTGGAATGTATTCGTTGTTTGTTCCTGGGAATGAAACAAACCGACTACCCAGCCTTCCGACTGTATTGAAATTATTTTTCTGCCATTTATTTCGTAACCAGAATAATAAACATGTCTCGATGTGGTTGTACGTATTGGAGCGAAGAAAATGGAAATTTCGTTTCCCTATTCCGGGAGAGGGGCAGATTCAAAAGCCATGCATAACAAAATGTTGCAAATTTGTCTCGTTACCATTTACTGACATTATATAGATACAAAAAATGGCGAGAGAAATGAAACGATACATAAATTTAAAATTGACCCAGTTTTGTTTAAAATGTCTCAGCAAGTTCTCCCTAAAGTGCGAAATGAGAATATTCCAGGAAATTCTAATGGTGAATAGGAGCTTTTCGACGACATTCGAAAGATTCTGGGGATTCTATGATGCGCGGGATAGGTAATGTGGTCGGGAGAACGAAGCGAAAGGTGGCTAGGTGCTGTTTACCGGGGGCTAGGGGGAAGGATGTTAATAAGGTTATAGAAAAAGAGGGAATGTTTAAGCAGGGAGATTCAGCTACTGTATGGGTGGGCACTAACGACGTTGGTAATAGCACAAACAAGGAGTTCTTTGAGGATTGGGAGAGCCTGTTGGATAAAGCAACCAACTTTTCGACAGATGTCCAGGTAGTTGGTTTGCTTCCCAGGTATGGGAAGCTGGGGGGGGGGGGGGGGTATGTAGGGGCTGGTTAAATCAGCGGGCTAGGAGCATGAACCTGGTCCTTAAGAAATTTTGCGAAAAGCATTCTATCAGGTTCATTGATGTTTGGAGTTGTTGTCAACGTGATTGGGTTGCTAAGGATGGTCTGCATCTTAGTTCTAGGGGGGTCGTTAAGGTTAGTGATATGGTTTTGGAGGCTACGGATTCAAAAAACTAATTTTGGATGGGGGATTGGAGAATGTCATGGTGTTGACTTCTGTTCTGGAGGTTTTAAAAATGAGGGTAAAATATTAAGCAATAGTAACATTAATAGTAGTGATTTGAGGCATCGAAAAATGTTTAAGACAAGCAAAATGGGCATGCTCAGGATTCTATATACTTTTCTCCACCAGACCCCTACCTGTTAGCCGAGGCCTTAGGGTTGCTTACGCACGGGGGAGGTAGTGGGGTCTACGGATTTTACATGCACATATCCCCTAGTATACATGGTGGACTTCAGTGGGTATCGAACGCGCGACCTTTCAGGTGGAAGTCTGACGTGCTAACCACTAGGCTACCACGGCCCATAGGATTCTATATACTAATGCTCGCAGTATCAGGAATAAGATGGATGAATAAAAAAGTGTTATCGCAGGTGAGGAGTTGGATATTATTGGAATTACGGAAACATGGGTTACTGATGATGACAAGGCTTTAGTGAGCATTCCTGGACATAATTTGTTTAGGGAAGAGATATTGGGTATTTAGTAAGAAAGGTGGAGGGGTTTTATTCTATATTAAGGACACTTTTATTTGCAATGAATGGGTGATTAATAATAAGCCTAAGGATATTGAAATGGTCTGGGTGGAGTTGCTGAGCAAAAAGGGTAAGAAGTTACATTTGGGGAATGTTTACAGGCCGCCTAATGTTAGTCAGGATCAAGACGAGGAGATGTATAGTATTATTAGGGACATGTCTGGTAAGGGCTCGGTCATCATAAGGGGGGATTTCAATTTCCCGGGCATAGACTGAAATAGTTTTTACACTAGCAATGGTAGGGAAGAAGATTTTCTGAAAGTGATTGGTGACTTCTTTTTTGGATTAAGTTGTTACCCAGGGCACTAGGCATGGTGCTATTTTGGATCTGGTTTTTTGTGATGTCGGAAGTTCTGTTCAGGGGTTGGAGTATAGGGGAACATATTGAAGATAGTGATCACAATACTATTAGATTTTGGACCAGCTTCGATGCACACAAACGGGAAAATTTCAGATTTGTACCTAACTTCAGGAATGTTGATTATGTTGCACTTAGGCAGGGTTTGAAAGAGATTTTTTCTTCTGGGTTGGAAAATAGTGAAGCTGATCTTCAGTGGAAAGAGTTTAAGGGGAAAAGGATGAAAACAGTGATGGATTATGTTCCCTTTAGAAAAAAAGGTGTTTTCATGAAAATTTGGCCCATTTGGTTCTCTAGGGAGGTGAAAGAAGCTCTCAATTATAAGCAGGCGACTTAAAGAGACTGGGTGTCATGCTAACAGGATTTTGTATTGTGAAGCTAGACGTACTTTCAAGTAATTTGGTACGGAGTAAGAAAAGGGAATTGGAGCAAAAGCTTGCAGGTAACATTGAAATTAATCCTAAGAAATTTTTTGCTTATGCTAATTCAGGGAAAACTCGTAATACTCAGGTAGGCCCACTAGTGGATGAAAACGGGAACTTGATTCAAAATGAGGGGGATATTGCTGATATTCTAAATAATTTTCTTTCCAGTGTATTTAACAGAAACTGTATCTCAACAGTTGACATAAGCGAGACGCAAGCTAATACACAGTTTGAGGATTTTGTATTTTCTAGGGATGATGTGTTGTTTCATTTGAAAGGGATTAAAGCCAATAAGGCTCCAGGACCTGATAATGTTTATCCAAAAATTTTAGTAGAATGCGCAGAGGAATTAGTGGATGTTGTCTTGACTATTTTCATATCTTCATATAACTCGGGGACTGGGCCAGCAGATTGGAAGCTGACAAACGTAACGCCGGTCTTCAAGAAAGGGTCTAAAGCTAAGGCAGGAAATTATAGGCCTGTGAGTCTTACTTCAGTTCTTTGTACAATTTTTGAAACTCTGATAAAAATCAAAATAGTGAATTTCCTGGAGGCTAATGGAGTGTTGACTGATTTTCAGTATGGTTTTAGAAAGGGTAGGTCCTGTACAACTAATTTGTTGCATTTCTATGACAAGGTTACCATGGCATTAGATAATAAAAAGTGCGTAGATGTTGTTTACATTGACTTTCAGAAAGCGTTCGATAAAGTACCGCATAGAGCTCTTCTTAGCGAACTTGCTTATATTGGTATTGGTGGAAAAACTTTAATTTGGGGTAAAAATTGGCTGACTGGGAGGAAACAGAGAGTAGTAGTGAAGGGCAATTATTCTCAGTGGATTGATGTTTTGAGTGGGGTTCCACAAGGTTCAGTTTTAGGGCCAATATTATTTATTATTTTTATCAATGATATTACTCAGAGTATTTCTGGGAACATCAATACTTTTGCTGATGATGTCAAAATCATGGGAATTGTGGACATGGAGGAACAAGTCAATCAGTTTCAAGAGGATTTAAATCAAATTTCTAGGTGGGCAATTAAGTGGGGTATGTCTTTTAATATTGGGAAATGTCAAGTGCTTCATTTTGGTCATGGGAATAAACATGCAACCTATTATTTACAAGGTTCCATCATTAGGGAAGCAGAAGCAGTTGTTGATCTAGGAGTATTGATTAGTCTCGACTTCAAGTCCAGTCCGCAGTGTAGCATAGTAAGTAACAAAGCTAACAGGATGCTTGGGTTTATCAATGAGGCTATTTCGAACAGGTCTAAGTAAGTTGTACTGCCATTATACAGAAGTTTGGTAAGACCTCATTTGGAGTATGCTGTTCAGTTTTGGTCTCCGTACCTAAAAAAGGATATTACCTTACTGGAAAGGGTTCAAAGGAGGGCTGCAAGATTGGTAAGTGGTCTTTCAGACTTAGATTATGAGGTTAGGCTTAAAAGGCTCAATATGTATAGTCTTGAGCAAAGGAGAGTTAGAGGGGACATGATTCAGTTGGTTTAAATTCATTAAAATGGGAAATGTTGATGGACTACAGCTATGTGCTGAAAGCAGAACCAGAGGTCATTGTTTTAAGCTTTTCAAATCTCGGGCTAATCTTGAAATAAGGAAAAATTACTACTTCAATAGGGTTGTAGGCAATTGGAATAGTTTACCGGAAACGACTGTTAATTGCAGTGGGGTAAAAACTTTTAAGGAAGCTCTTGATGTTCATTGGGGACCGCTAAATTGACTAGGACCAGCCTAGCTAGGCCCTGAGCCTGTTGCTGGTCGTCATTTTTGTATTTGTATTTGTACTTACATCAGTTTTAAAATGGCTCCTGAACAGTTTTGAAAGTACGAAAATGTACTAACTTAAGTCATATAGCTCTGGAGGGAAAAAAAAGTAACTTTGATGAGTTAGGGGATTGTGGGTACAGTAAGGAATACTCACATTTAAAAAATAGAAATTCTTCAAACTTTCCCTAGCCTCCATGACCCTCCCCCGATTTCGGTATTTTTCAAGAAATTTTCATTCACGAAATAGTTTTAATTATTAATCATTCGACATATTGTTACGCATTTTTCTCAAAATGCATTTTACATTTTTTATTCATAATGACTGTCTGACACTGTACTAATGAACCTCACATTGGCTAAGCCGACTTTTTTTTTTCAATTTTTAATATTTACAACTGAATTTTGCTCAAAATTTTTCAGCATAGTTTGTAAATTACGTTTCTCAAATGTAGCATTTTGTGCTGATCATTGAATTTTTTTTTCATTTTACTCACAGTTTATTTTTTCCGTCTTTTTTTCTTTAACATTTATGTATGTTTCCGAACCTGTAAACATTTCAGCATGTCAGAAAAGTAAAAATTTTCATAAATTTTTCTAATTTTTATATGCTATTCTTTCGTGTAGTAGAATTATAGGTCAATCGCTTTTATCTAAGCTGTGATCAGCTTGTTTTGAAAAAGCAAATAACAGGACAACTCAAAATGTAGATGCTCATTTCGTTAAGTTGCAGATGAGTGAGCGGGTAAGGAAAGAAGATAAAATGTTTATCATTATCGACACAAATTTGAAGTACTCTCACCTTCAGAGTAAATAGTTATTACAAAAATATATTGCGAAACTAGCATAGTCGATTTTTCTTAGTTACGCTCTAAGACAAGAAGAAAAAAAAAGAAAGAAAGAAAAAAGAAAGACGCGTCAAGAAGTTATCCGAATGGCTTTTTTTTTTGTAACCCTTTCTTTGTTTTGTATTTATTTTTTGTAATTTATTTATTTTTCATTTAAATAGTTTTTAAGCTTGTTTAACCAAAGCTATTCATTTTTTATTTACATCTTCAATGCAATAACTCTTAAAATAATTTAATTCATTGAACAAGAAGGAAGGAACACTTAAAAGATTTCTTTTCAGATTTTGATTTTTTTTTTTACTAACTGGTAGTATAATTAATGTTGTATTTCTTTACCGTCTATGCAATGTGTTCGCATTCAATGTATTAGTTAACGACTTTTAATTGTACATTTTATGATATCGTATAATGTACCAAGTCTGAAGTGTTAGCTTCAATAAGCGTTATTTAACTCTTCTGTTTTCTTCATTGTCCGCGTGTCTTTGTAATGATCTTTCAAAATAGCTGGAACCAATCTAGAAGCTATAACTCAATATCTTAAAGCCATTCAATCTAGAATTCTTATCTTATGTTCAGCAGGAAATCAGCTTATTACCTCATCAAAATAAGTATTCGTGGTAATAGTAATATCGTATCAAGAAGCCAAGAAACAATCGTAAATCACATATTTGTCCTTTTGACATTTTTATTTTGAAATCCTTTCAAACTGATATTTTTTAATTAGAGATATGTTGCCTTGACTTTGTTGCAAACAGTCGTTCTTCATTGTAACTATAGCATGGACGGGAGCAGAATTACTGGGGATGGACACCTCACTGGTCAGTGGGGCGTAATGATCCAAATTTTATGCTTCAAATACTTTCTTAAAAGGCCCTGAATTTTTTTTAATAAATATTTTTTTTTTTACATTCAGCAATTCTACCATAGTTTAAACATTTATTGTTTGGTAAACACATCCAGTGTTGAGGTAGCATACAATCTAACCTTCTTTCTTTTTGGTGTTTGAGAATAGGGAAGCAGAAACGTGCTTTTTAAATCTTTCCACATGAACTTTTATGTTTTTCTTTCTTAGCATATTTTCTTTTCTGTGAGTTGCATTCGAGTTTTGACAGGACCCACTACAATAACAGCCTGACCATTGATTTATGACATAACGAACAATGGAATGAAATTTTGTAAGAAAATAAGGAAATACATGTTAATAAAATGGAATTTTGCTTAAAGTGTGTTACAAAACACGCTTTGTGCTATAAGTGGTATTAAAAAAAAACATTATTTTTGAGGAAGTTATTGAAACGAAGACGTCGATCTGTGCATTTTATTTGTTACGTAGGGTCAGATGGGGTAAAGTGTTCAGATAAAATCCATGTTAATTTTAAGTGGATGATCAACATTAGAATTTACTCGAAAACTTCAGATTTTTCTGTTGATATTTTACATTACGTTATTAAACACTTGACGCATTTGCCCGTGTCTGGCACGAGCGAAAGATACCGGCAAATTTGTACATGCCCGTGTCTCACACGGGCGATCTTGTATCTCGCGTTATTTCATTTCTAATGCCCGTCTGAGATCCGTTTGCACTTTGTTTGTATAATTATTCTTTGATATAACTTTTGCCCCACCCCCCGCTCTCTGGTCACCCCCTACAGCTGAAATTGCCAAAAACAATTTATACTATACCTTTGTATTCATTTTCTGTCAAAAAATCATTTTTTGCCAGTTTTTCCGAAAAAAACTCGTGCTTAAAGGTTCTTTAAGAACACATAGCTTTGAATTTTAGGCATAAGAAAATTTAGTATAAAACAATGTCGTGACACCTTCTTTTTTGGCATGTATTTATGACCACTGGCTCCGGAGGGGTAGGGAAAAGTGAGCAGTACATGGAGTAAAGTGGTAATAATTTAAAAAAAAATACATTACTAAAGAAAATTGAATATTGCTTATAATTATCGGCTAAATTACTTAAAATACATATCAAGAAAATACTATTACCAAAGAGAGTTTTGAGAAAATTCTAGGAGAATAAATATCAAAATGGGGGGAAGATAAATATTTTAATCTCCTGTCCAAAATGCTGCTAGTTCTAAATATACGTAGTTTATAATATTTATTAGAAGCTTGTTTAGGGAAATGAATTATTCTACTAGGATAACTTGAAAGTTGTGTTTCAGAGTAAGTGCTTCTAAAAAATGTTAAATACTTAACATTACGAGAAGACTACTTTATAGCAATTTGAATATATAAAACATTTGAGCTCAGCTGTACTTAATTCTGTTTACTTTTAAAATAGTGCACCATTAGATTAGTGAGATTAATATTTAAGTAAGATATCTCTAAACCTTAAGTAATTTTAGAAGAGTGATGCATACTTGATGACCACTTGATCCCATCTTACTTAAATTACAGTAAAATAATATATGTAATAAATCTAGATTAACGGTCCGTCCCGTCATTTGGGTGATCGGGGGGGGGGGGGGGTCAATTGGCTCCCCCTGACTTTTAGAAAAACGTTGAATTTATACATGTTTTTATGTATTTCGTTGTTTTTTACCTGTAATATGCATTGAAAATATAGCCTTTGTCCCCCCCCTGGAAAATTTTGAAATGACGGGGCTGTTAACGGTTGGCGAGGAAGTATTTTTAAGATCTGTGTAAATCTTTCTGCACAGTCAATTTAATGAAAATTCTGTTAAAGTTTCAGAAAGAAATTAGATTATCTAATTTCAAAATGATGCATGAGCATCATTTTGAATCAGTTTTGAACATAGGTTGTGTTGGTAAACAGATGTAACCTCGAAAACGAGTTAAGAAATATATTTCAATCATAATTGATTTGGACAGCAGTTTACCCCCCCCCCCCCCTCACGTTATTTTGGTCCAACATGCATGTAAAACTCGTTAACCTTGAATTGTTGTGGACTATGAAGCATTTTTTTTTCTTTCACGTTAGCTCTGCATTTTTTTTTTTTTTTTTTTTTGGCTGAACGTTAATATTTTCAGTTTACCAGCGTGGCTAAAGCAATATTACGAACACAGAAAAAAACATATTCTGCATTTATTTTTATGTATCCTAAATGCTATCGTGAAGTTTGTACGTCATTAAATTTAGATTTATGAGCCCACTTAGAAAGCTTTCTGAACTTTTAATGCTTAGTATAGTTTCTCGAATCATTCGTTCTTTGAAAGTTTTGCAAACACAAGTAAATATTAAAGCGCTCCTACTTAAGTTTCATTGCCATTTAAAAATATCATTAGGTACTATATATCATCCATCAGTTCAATGGAAACAAACCAAAACATGGACATGTCTCTGACGTAATGGTATTTTAATTTTCCTAAAGAAGTTCAGATTTGTTTTTATTAGTCTGGTCTTAAGATTTCTGCTTTTGGGGTTTCCATTGTTGTAATTTTATTGGCTGCAATTCTTTTGTTTTGCTAAAATTTAGCACTGCATTTAACTATATCACGCAACTTTTCCATACTTCGTTCGCCTAATAAACAAATAGGCTGCCATGCGTTGGCGCAAATCACTAAAGTGGCGTGGTTTATTACTATATTTATATTTATCTAAATTATACAAGTGCTTCTAAAACATTGTCAATACTTAACAACATTGTAAGAAGACTACCGTATAGTAATTTCAATCTATAAAACATTTGAGCTCAGCTGTATTTAATCCTGTTTACTTTTAAAATAATGCATAAAAATTATTCAAGTTTTACATAATTTAATCAACGCTATTCTATCTAGGTTAGAATTTTCTATTAGGATATTCTATTAGGATAGAATTTTCTATTACGGTGATTAGGATTTAATCACCCTAATAGAAATTTTTTTCTCAGAAACATTTTTTCTCAGTTCTACTCGTAATGAGAAAAAATGACAAAAGCATTACAGTAACTGACGCAATATAAAATAGACATATGTACTGGAAAATACAAAACTAATTCAAAAATCTGTGTATTATGAACTTGTAACAGGAAATTTTTATTTAAATGTAAAAGTTATCCATGCTCAAAAACATGTACACTTGTATTATTCTTTGGTGTTATGCTAATTATTTATGCATGCAAAAAATAGTAGTAACTGACGCAAAAGAAATGAAAAACGGGCTTCTAATATTCATCTAGTGACAGCCAAATTGTTTATTGTAAAGAAGTTTTTTCTCACAAAGGGGTAGGAAGAGTGCTTGTAAATAACTTATGTATCCCCAAAAACCACAAGAAAGTAATACTTGTTAAAATTTTTCATTTTAATTTTTCCCAATAAAGATGTCCACTTTTACATGGAATTCACCTTTAGTAAATACTACTAAATGTATGTGTTTTGTCAATGTTAAATTCTGAAGAAAGAACTATTTTACTGGGCGTAGACGAGAAATAAAATATTTGAGTTGCGCTTCAGCAGTTTAGAATATTTAAGCCTTGACATTCTTTCTGTAAGTATTGTGTTTTGCCAGCCCGCAATCTCAAGTGAATTTATCTCCTTTCTTCTAAGCATTTCGAACGGAAGACTGCCTTCCGAACATAATAAGTCTTGCTTCCAGATCAGCTGTCCTTCTTTTGCAATTGTCACCTTCGAATATATTCTTTATAAGTTTCATATCTTCATAATTTAATGCAAAATGTTGAAACCTTGTGCTCTTATTTTTTTTAGGATGCATAACTAAACAAGTAAGCATATATAAAATCTTGGACATATTACGTACGATTTGCTTCGAAGAAGCTGTAGCGCCGGAAATTTGAAGCATGTATATATCCCGAACTAAAACGCGGATTTGCTCCTAACAAACGTTATGAGAAAGAGCTCTTAGCGTAGATCATGTACAGAAAAAAGACTTTTAAATTTCATATTTATAAACTACTTTTTGAACAGTTAAAATAACTAAAAGAATAAAGTAAAATGAAATAAAAACACAGATGTTCTGGATTTAATTTGTGTGTGGGTTTGTTTTTGAAGAAATCGAAAAAAAAGTAATAAAAACCAAAACAAATGTTCCGTTGACATAACAATTGACGAAGGTAAGGGATTGATTGACTGATTCCGAAATGTCGAAGTGCTTTATTTTTCACCCAGAAGGAAGAGCTGAAGACGATTGTACTTTTAATATATATGATTTCTTGAGATTTCTTTTTTCTTTCATTCTAAATTAAAACTTTACTTTTACATATTTTTATTTATTTATTTAGTTTTGGCAACGAATAAAATAAAATATTTTTGGTTTGGATAAATTTAAATTAGGTGCCTTTGTAGGGTATTGTAAAAGTCATTCTTTCTTTATCTGTGTCCTTTTTTTTAATTTTAACCTTTTAAGATTGTAAATTGCATATTAGAGTAAATTTTTCTTGTAATTTAGTTTTTTGATGTGTTTCTCCTACATTTTTGTGCTTTAATGTTAGGAGAAAAATGTGCTTGATTTAAAAAACTCCTAACAAAAATATTCACCAATAGTTGAAATTTAATGAAAAATAAAGACTGAGCGTTTGAGAGAGGGAATTTTTTAATATTAACAATTTTCTTTTGCATAAGAAATATTTTGTTTTGAGAAAATTGTTTTATAATTGATAAAAGGTATATATTTGAAATAATTGGCACTATAACCTAATAATGAGAGCTTAGAGAACCGGTGTTGGGTATGCCGGAATGGGGAATGCCTAAGCCTATTGAGAATAATAATAATGCCTATTTGAGAGAAATTTTGTTAGTATACATTAGAAAATCGATGTTGGTATACGGAAAAGTCGCGTCGTTTAGTTCCGGACGAAACGCTACTTCCTCGTTGAAGATGAAACTTTCTTTCATGGGCCACATTTGTATTTCGAGAGTATTTTTCTTTGAATGTTACTATTACGGATTTAGATACATGTCTCATAATATCATTCTTCTCTTATTTTTTCTGTAGGTGTCTCTACTTCAGGTGAAGAAACTGCGCAAAATCCAACAGATTTCATGAAGAGTTTAGCTACTTGGGATCGTTGCCATTCGATGGAAGAAATTCTGGAGAAAAGACGGCGCTCTGTTTGGACTTTGGAGGTGTTTGAAAATTACAGTGGTGGTGATTCAAATCATTCTTCGGAGTCATGAGATTTTAAGGATAAGGACATTTACTGTGGGCTGAAGTCCGTTCGGGTGCTGTTGTATTTCTTATGGAGTGATATGCAAATTTTGAGATCTTCTCTTAACTTTTTAGGCAGTTAATGATTCATTCAGAAATATTTGCTCAACGTATTTTGTTGAGAAGCCATGACTCAGGTTCTGTTCAAAGGTCAGACTTTAGACCGTTCCGAGTTGACACTTTATACAAAGGTTATTTCCAACTGTTACGTTAAAAAAAGAGTTTGTGGCTGAATATATTTTTCAAAACAGATCGCTTTATTATATGTTTTCCCCAAAAAGTATTAACACTCGTTTTAAGATGAAACGGTTCGTTATTGAGTAAATTTCCGCACATTTACAAACTAAGATGTCACTTGATATCTAGTTTTGAAAACATGAAAATGTCATATGGTTCGTGAAATTGTTGCCAAATATTTAAAGTTGAATCATGTCAAAATTTTCATATTAGCACAGATCTCGCCTTTTCATCAAAAACAAAAAAAAAAACAAAAATGATGTACTTATCGCAGTTGATTTTTTAAAAATTTCTCTTAAGTTAAGATTTGTACTTAAATAATAACGAAATATAGCAATATTTTGAAGTAGATATTTACTTAGGTACCTTACACAAAAAAAAAATCATTATTATTAACTTATTCTCACATGTTTAGTAATGTAGCATTACTGTTACTGTGTTTACTACGTGTTTGATTTGCCATCTTTAATATCTTCTTAATATTTTGTACTACTGAAATGCTCTAAACCAGTGGTTTTTAAACTTTGTTAACTCACGGAACTCTTAAAACTGCAAGTATAGTTTGGAAAACCCGCCTTTGGAAAAAAAAATAATCTTTAAAGTAATATTTAAAGTATATCAATATGTTATAGGTACTTTGTGCGAAAGGAGTTATTATAATTATTAGACTAATTGTACAAAATATTATCAACTCATGTTCTAGGGGTCACATGTACCCTTGAATTATATTTGGTGAGTTGGTTGTGTTTGTATTTTTTTAAACTTAAACTGTCGAAGTCTATAGCCTTACTAATGTTATCGAAAATCATAATTCGTCTTCAATCTTGTTTATATTTTTTTTAGTGAACAGTGATAGACTAATGTCGATGTTTATATATATGTATATGTGTGTGTGTTTACTCGCGAACCCTCAGAGACGAGCCCTGGAACCTCGGGATTCCGCTGAACACAGTTTGAAGACCACTGCTTTAAGAATAAAATGTTCACAGAGATCTTGTTTTAAACCACTCTACGAATAATTTCTTTTACTAGCATGCAATAAAATTTTCAATGTTTTTGTTTTCTATGAAAATATTAATAAATTTTCACTTTTGAAAATTTCTTTATCGCTACTTATTTGTGCATTTCATTCTGTCTTAACCTCCTTTTAATACATGATTTTTACTTGGAGTATAAATATTTAGGACCATATGATGGTCTCACATTACTGTTTTCTTAACATATTTAAAAAAATAAAACTTGTTATATACAAAACTGTATCTCACTCTCTATATAAATAGAAGATCAGCTTTTTCAATTTCTACTCTCTCAGAAATAGAACTCTCATTTTCTACGATTCTTCAATCGTCAAGAAAATTTCGTCAGATACAAAGATTCTTCTCTCGCGCGATCACGTGACTTGAAAAAGTTACTACAAAATTTCGCCAATTCGACAAAAGGTTTACTCTGAGCATTTTTCACGAAGCCATTTCGTTAAATTAGACGAAAGTTTCGTGAGATTTGAGCATGCGTTTCTGAGAGTGTAAAAATGTTCCTAATTTTTTTTGACGTGAATACGTCTTGAAATTTGCTACCATACGGGAGCAATCCAAAAAATCTAATGATAACAAAATCGGGGGATACAGTTTGGCGTTGTAGTTTCGAATCTATCCTCTACATCCAAAATTAAATCATACCACTGCATAGCTAAAGGATCAAAGAATTCATTACGATAAGCGAGAACAATGAAGTATCGCGGGGGGTAAAGAGGGAAGCGCCGCCATTTGAGGTTATTTTGCTGCGTATCGAAATCTGCAATTAGTATAGCTTTTGACTAGTAGAAGCTACGATGTTCGTTTAAGTTTTAATCAGCTGTCGTCAAAATCTATCGATTGTATATAAAACATTAGTTTAAAGTAGTGACAGTGAATATAATAAGGTGTTAGAATAAAAAAAAATATATATAAAAAATATAAAGATAATCTCAGCTTATACGCGTCGAAAAGCCAAAACTATAAAGTTTTTAATTAATCAAGTTATAGTGTAACACAATACTTATTTGTTTCCTTGCTTTTATTCTAAATACGTAAATAAAAATATTTTATTTAAAATTTATAACCCTTTGCATAAACGTATTCACGTACAACACACAGCCGTGTCCATGACACAGCCATACCCAACATTTTTTTATTTGGGTTAACTAAAACATAGTTAATGGAACGAAAAATTAAGAGTTTATTTTCCCCCTTTTTAAGTAAAGTAGACGCCAACAATGAAAATTTGGTTGGTCTGAAATGTACACTTAGGTTATGATTTAGTTGTCCGAACATAGTATTTTTTTAGCTTGTTGCTTTTCAGAAATCAAATAATTTTTCTGATGGCTATAGTTACACAATTCAAAGTTTTTGGTTTACGTGTTTTATTTAGTTTTGATGTTGTAATCTCGGGGAGCATTTAAGCAACTCAAAATGACTACGGATAATCCATATATAAAGATGGGAGGGATTTTCCTTTTTACGCAGACAATCGGGAGAAATTGACCTCGTCTAGACGAGACAGATTGAGGTTTCTGTCGGAACAGTTGAACCTTGCAATCTTGAATTATAAATTTACCGTTATGAACACCTGAATTTAATAGGAAATTACCAAGGAATTCTACCTTACTCAACAAATGATAACTGCCTATATTAAAGAAGGTTCGTTTGCACGCGGGAAAGGGATTGTGAGCAATTTGAAATTGCTTATTAAAGCCATTGACGAAAAGAATATGGGTGTCAATCACCAATATGCTTTTAATCATTTGGCAGAAAATAAGATAGCCAGAACCCCCAGGGTTTAGTTCTCAACCATGCTTGGTCAGTGGATTAGTTCATTTAAGTAGAACATATCACGACTTCTAGCATTCTGTAAACTACTTTTATAATATAGAAGAACTAGTCGACCCGTGCGGAATTCCGCACTAATTTGGGAGAAAGTACATTATGAAGAAGAATAGAAAAAAGTAAACGGGTGTTGCTACAAAAGAATGCAAGTAATTGAACACATCAGTACAAATAGCTGTTACAATTTTTTCTCACTATTATTTAGATATTCAAAATAATAAAATGATTACAATAATAATGATAATTACTTTTATTATTAATATACATAGCATTAAAACACAATAACGAAACAGCTCCATTTCTTAAAATATAGTTGCTGTTGGTTGGTTAGACTCTACACATTCATAATATAAATGAATGCGTAGAGCCTAACGATTGAATAAGTTTTACACACAGACGCAGCTAAAAGTGTTCGATTTTCTACACAATAAAAACAGAAGAGTTTCTTGTTTGTTTACTTGATATCAGATGGCGCCAGCATACACGACATCCATTTGGCATCCATTAAAGTACCTCTTCCTAGATGATTTTAAATCTCAAATTTAAGAGAAGCGGTACGGTACATCTTTAGATCGTTGGTCTATTTTTCGTCATTAGTCGGCACGGTAAGCTTTAAAATGAAGGGTAAATCATGGAATTTGATAAAAGATTAAGGAAAATATCGCGGAGCGGCAGAAAAAACAGACTAAAGAAATAATATATATAGATTGAGACACTCAACTTTCAACTTTACAAACTATTATTTAGGCCCTGAATTAAGACTAGGCGTTGAAAACGAAAGCAAAAGTGTTGCTCTCATGAATAAACTACAGGACTATAGTAGTGGGGATAGGGCCGTGTAGACACTGTAATGTGCAAGGTTCAAGAAACTAAAACTTACTTCAGAACAATCTTAACTCACAGTATATAAAAACATTTTTATACATCATACTTAAACATTAAGAATTCAAGAGAAGCACGCATTATTTTCATGCGCATTAAAAAGTCAAACAATAGTTAATGTAAGCTTAATATTAAGTAACTTAGTTGTAAGTAAAGCAATTTTATTTCAAAACCAAATGAAATATTTATAAATTTAATGTGAAATGACTGCATTATTTATTGTGGTCCATCACACACGGTGGAGTCGGGTGAGATTTTGTCATTTCACATGGAAATTTTTTAAAGAAAACTAATTAAAACAATTCCTTTAAAAATATAATCTTCTACTTCAGTATTTTTATAAGAAACATCATCCACTATATATGCACGCTGTGAAAAGTAAAATATAGGCAAAAATATGTGGTTCTGAATGCGATGAAAAAACGCGGTCCATCTCTCCCGGATATAGCCTAATTCTTAAAATTTAGTATCAAAGTTGAGAACAGAAAGCGTTTTTTTATATTATTTATTTATATACTACTTTTATTTATTTTGTTGTTGTTTTTGAATTTTTTTTAATGTTACATTGTTAGTACAAGTGGGCCTCGTACGCTCAAGTTCACGAGTTCAAAACCAGCGATGTCTGTGGATTTTAAAGGTAAGATCTGCGGCGATGTCTTAACACATTAAAGGCGGGGGATCTTGACGAAAGTATGCTAGGTAACGCGGCGACCGCCCTACCTCGTTTTTCGTCCTAGAGCGGGCAATATTTTGTGTAATCATAAAAAACTTTAGACTTTAAAAAGTTTATTTAAACTCTTAAAACTACAAGAAATATAAAAAAAGAACTAAACACTAATTACAAAAAATGTTTTAAAGTACAGATTTATGAGAAGAATCTAGTGTACAAATACAAATGTAAAGTGGCGCATGTATTGCGCAATGTGGTTGCAAACCGTACTAATACGACTCCCGCCTTTAAGCTACAGTCGAGATAAATCGTAGTACTACGACTCCCACCTTTAATGTGTTAAGATTATGCCGAATGTTAAAGATCCCTTGAATATCTACTTGGCTTGGATACACTTGGCTCAATTAAATTTCCTAGTGCAGTTTCGCTTCGTCAGAACCAACCTAGGTGCTTCATGCTCCAGCAGAAACAAGGCGTAAAAATTCTCGTGCGGTGAGGGCATCAGCCAATTGTGGTGCTACTTGAAAGAATGGATGCCAATTGCTAATCTCTGGGATATCCACTATATCTGCAAAAGTTACTGACCAATACGCAGCCTCATTAGCAATATTTTATTTCTCCCATTCATACCTTCATGGTAGAACCCATAGAGCATAGAAAACTTGGGCACATTGATCTTTGTTCAACGTACTTCTATTTATTTAAATGCTTCACATTCTTAAGTACAAAATTTTAAATATCATAATAAGAGCATCTCTGTAATTTACATTGCTTATTTAATTAATTATGGCCAATAAAATCATTAGTGGCTTTCTTGGGAATTCAAAGCACTAGAGTAATGGTTTTATTTGAATTTTAACTACATATCACTTTATTTGAATATTAAAGAGTTCAAAAACTAGCCGCCAATAATTTTGCAACCCTGTGCTGAAGCATGGAATAACACAGAAATTCAGCACCCTGTGCTGAAGCATGGCACATTTGAAATACGGCACTGTATATATATATATATATATATATAGTGGTACCTCCTTTAAGGGACACCTCTAATTAAGGGACATTTTTTCTGGTCCCAGTCCCTTTGAATAGGGACTGCAATGTATTTACCTCTGAATAAGGGACACTCTATTTAAGGGACATTCTTGGAGAAAAATTTCCAAAATTCAAGTTATATACTGGAAGCTATAGTTTTTTTTTTCTTTTCTAAAAATTAACTTCTGAAAGTTGGTATGAGTCCTAGAAGCATGAACAAAGAAACAAGTGTACTTGACAAAACCTACTTGTAAAGCCTTTTCCCTCTTTTGTACAGTGGAATACATGCGTGTTCAGCAAGAACCGACCGTACCAACAAGTTTTTTTATTCAAGAATTGTAAAAAGTGCACTGAACGTAATTTCTACTGTATTGCCCTAATTACGTACTTTGAAACAAACCCATCTAACAGATTACTTCGAATAAATTTCTGTAAGTTAGAAAACTTTGCCAATGCGAAATTTATGCTAAAATTTTTCAATGAAAAAATTTTAAATTTCAATAATTTCAACTTATATTTTGTATGCATGAGACATTTTCAGTATTTAAGCTTAAATGGTAACACATGTTTACTATTAAAAAGTTAAACTAAGTTAATACACTATATGTGTATGCATCAATTTATGAATCTCCGAGGAAGGGACACCTCTATTTAAGAGACAAAATTTCTAGTCCCCTTAGTGTCCCTTATTGAGAGATTTTACTGTATATATAACATTAAAAAACAAATAACTCTTTCAAACCCCTTTTTAAATTCAGTTTCGATTTAAAACAGAAAAACTAAAATGACCTACAGACAATTGTAGGCACTTTATATACGTTTAAAATTTCTTCACCTTCTCATCCATCAAGGAATAAAAAGTGAAGTTTACGAAAAAATGAACACTTTGTACCAAGTCAAAGAAAAATCCCATTTAATTCAGGCATTGAAATTTCCAAAAAGTTGAACTTACCGCGGCATTATTGCTAAGCTCAAAAAATTCTGAATATTTCCTGTTTCTTCTAAATCGCAGATTAAAAAATAAATAAATAAGTAAATAAATAATAAAATAATAATAATTATGAGAATATAAAAATATTGCAGGTAGTTTTTGCAGTTTTCTCAAAACGATTAATATGCTTTTCTTAGAATCATTATGTATGTATAATTTTAACTGAATAGTATTTATAATTAGCCGTAATATTTTTAACTGAATGTTAAAACAAAAAATATTGGTACTTTAACTGTTTTTTCTTTCTTTTTTCATTGTTAAATCTTTTTTCTTAAAAAGTTTTTTCTCCTGGTCCCTTGAAAAAGTTCATGAGCGGCTTCAACGACACACACAGCTATAATATATATGTATGTGTATGTATAATTTTTTAAACTATCTGGAAGCAATTTTCCAGACTTTTCTTTTGTGGGGGCGGGGGGGCAGCGGAAATTTATAAATCCGGGCCTGATAAAATATGTAATAGATGCGACAGAAAAAAAACGAAAGTATAAACATTTATACCAAATTTGTACTTATGGAAAAAACCTGGAAATTTTCCGAAAGAAACTGGGAAATGTTGGAACATTGGGAGGAAAAAACGAACTTGAGCTTTCTTCAAATAATCATAAATTATTTACTCAATATAAAAATCTTTTCAGTCTTCACATATTGTTATAACACTGTAATGTTATATTATTTCTATTCTCTAGATACATGATCTAGCGTCAAACATAACATTATATCAAACCTATCAACTGAGAAAATTAACTTGTAAATTCAATAGGCTTTCCTATTGCAGTATAATATTGGTTCTAGAAATGTATTTGATTTGGTCACTTGGCAGAAAATAAGATAGCCTGATGCAGAACCCCCAGGGTTTAGTTCTCAAGCATGCTTGGTCAGTGGAGTAGTTTGAGCCCCTACCTTTTTATTTTAATACAAGTATCCCCTCCTGACATTTTTTAAATTTTAACATAACTCCTTTTTGATTTCAATTACTTATCTTCGTATTTATAAGTGTCCCCCCAACTGTTTTTTCAGGACTCACCACTGTGCCTGATCATCATTTTATTGGCCCAGTGAAGAGATGAGGGGCTGATTTTAAAACCATATCACATGTTAAATTTAGAATGATTTTACTAGGAAAAAAAAGACTTATAGGAATCTCTCATCAAGTATTTATACATATTTACTAAATAACAAGACTTACACTAATATTTAATTTTCAACACATTATTCATCAGGGGGGGGGGAGGAACAGAGAAGTCTGTCATGCATAATAGTCAAATTTTTAACAATGAAAAGACATAATGACATATGAGAACAAGGGCCCTGGGGTGCAGGAGCAGAACTTCCTTTCAGGTAGTCAGCCTGAAGCAGAGAATATCTGTATCCTTACAGATAATCACTTTGCAAAAAATAAAATTGTTATTTTCATTTAATTCTTTAGCTTTTAATTTAACTTATAACTGAATGTTCATCCAATCATCAGAAAGGTGAAATAAGTAAATCAGAGAAGCTCAAATGAAAAATTTTACAATTACGTTGCATCGTTGTACGAATAGTTCAAAACTTTCAGGCAAATAGTAATAGTTCAAGACAAATACAAGCCCAGCAAGCAAAGCAACATGAAATGTGGTAGATATTTTATTTTGTATACAATTATTTTATACAAATTTTTGTACAGAAAAATTACAACCAAGGATAAATAGATGGATCCAGAACAGATAAATTATCACAGCTCTCCGCAGAAGAAATCAGTTTCCACATGTGAATATGATGTTCGGAACCTGACAGACCTGAAAGACAAGCATTTTCAACATAAAAATGAATACTACTTTTAATGCATGTAATACATTTTTAATGCATGTAATACATTTTTAATGCATGTAATACATTTTTAATGCATGTAATACATTTTTAATGAATACATAGTAAAATTTGGTATCAAATAAATGAATACTGATAAGAAAATTTATGCATACAATTGCAAACTTTATTGAGAACTCTTTCAAAATTCTAAATACACTATTGATTGTGTGATGACATAATTACTTACGGCATAGTCCGTTTCAATTCAGGCATGTAAAAATAAAATCTTACCTTTATAGTCTCAGAAGTTTTTGAATTTCACATATGTTAAAATTTATAACTTCGTGAGTTATAGGTATGTTTTTGTTTTGCTCAAAAAAAATCCTGGCCCGAGATACAGGCCGCCAAAGATGGCGCCTTCGGCGCAATTTCTCACTTGCGATTTCCGACAAAAACTTTCAAGTGCTTTATTTCCTGAACGGTGCAAGATATTTTGATGCGTTTTTCTTTATTTGAAAGATAACTATATTCTGTTTAAGATAAAAGGTTAAATTTTAAAATATCTATTCAACTTTTTTTGCTGCAGCCCTTTGAAATTTTTTTCAAAAAATCTTTTATATTTTTTTTTCTCAAAAAAGCCAATCTCATTTTTTTTTACTTTTTTACTGTTGGTTAATACCATTAAGTACTACATTCCCTGAAAAGGAGAGCTTCCACTTTAGCGTTTAACGGTTTTTACAAACAATTTAAGATTTTGCCATATATTTCATCAGTTTTGTTAATAACATAGTCGTATATTGGTCTCATTAAGTCAAAATTATATTAAATTAATTTTTTAAATAAATATTAGAAACATATCCCCCCTTCCCACAAAAGAAATTTACCAGCAGACAAACAGACAGACATACATTGCCCAATCTTATTGCCCGCTACTTTAAATTATTTATTGATTTCCTTTATTTTTTTTAAATATCATTTTCCCATTTTTTCATAGCTAGAGTTCAAATCTATTAGTTGTTAATTTTAATACATGTGTTATTCAGTAAAACATAGCTTTTTATATCTGATTTTCATATCTTGCTATTGATGTTAAGAAAAAAAAAAAAAAACAAGGAACACACTATTGGGGGGGGGGGGGGGGTCAATTTAGGATACAATCACTTTGCATTTTTCTTCCTTTTCGTTCATAAGGAAGTTAACAAAAACAAAGCACATGCATGAAGCATCACTAATTGCTTTATCTAAAATTTACGACATAATTTTGGGAAGTGGTGTGTTTTGGAACATGTCCATATATTGAAAGCTTTAATATATTTTTGGTTGTAATATATTAGTGTTTTTTCTTTTTTTTTCTTCTTTCCCTTTTTTTCTTTTTTGAAAAGATATTTCTAGTATTTATCAGGCTGTACACAATTTAAAGCAGATGTTTTTTTTTTTCAAAAAAAAAAAAAAAAAAAATCATTGATTTAACTCTATAGTTCTAACAAAAATCAAATCAAACAAAATGTTAAAGAATTTATCACTAATTTGAGTTAGCATTATGAGTTGTGAGGCATGGGGACAATAAACATCTTCTCAATTCAAAACAGGAAAAAACAATTTCATTAATTATGTTGTCCTGATAGTAACGAATGGCATTCATCTTACCTTCAGAGGTACAATGGAATTTAATATATCGTTCCATAAAAAGTTACATAAGCAATCAGCTAATTTTTATGCAGGTATTTAAAGAAGGAAGTAGAAATTTAATAGAGAAATAAATATCAATATTTTCAATGGGGCAATGGAACAGAATGTTGAGGATCTGCCTAATCAATAAAAACCAATATTAACTGCTTTAAATAACTTGAAGAAAATAACTAAATTAGCCGAAGTTGTTACAAGTATTCAGAAAAGCTAGAAAATAACCTAAATCAGCAAGATAAAGTAACTATACAATACCTTTTTTTAAAAAATATGAACGCATGCATTGACACCTTTCTTTCTTTTTTTTTAGCCATCTCTAACCCCAAAATATAAAATAAGAGGTTTAAGAGCCTATTAAATTTGGTTAAAGAAAACACTGAACTATGAAGTGATGGCTTGAAGTTCATAATTTGTGCACTTCCTTTTTGTGGAATTTAATTTGAAAAAGAAATTGCAGTCTATGTCAACATTTGAGTGTGGGAAATTGTAACTGCTGTAAAAGAATTCATGGGTAATGGGGGATTGTGATCGTCTCTTGTGAGAAATAAAGAAGATGACTCAGCTTCTATGCGTAAACTGATCATACTTAATGATCAGCTTAATAATTGTAGAAGATGCTTGGTTGATTTCAGAAATATGCTTGCATGGAGCACAAATTGATGAAAGTTCACAGCAAGTTTCATGACTATAGTTCATTTAAATAAATTTTTCTTTTGATGGTAGCCATGTTGCAACAAACATAAATTAAGCGAAATATAATTTTTTAGGTAAACTTGAAGCATTAAGGGTGTGGTTTGAACATCCAAACCCCACTTTGTGTATGCAACTGGTTGAAAGCCTTATAAGAAAATACTGAAAATTAGTCAACTTTTAAACATTAGCATTTCCTGTTTGCTTATAATTCGTAAATTCGAGTCATTCCATGTCAAGTGATCCAAAATTTGAAAAAAAATTTACCTCACCTTTTTTGATTTTTTTCAAATTTGGCTTATCAACTGTACCCCTCAAGGCAATTAAAAATCCAAATTTTTAGATTTTTATCTTGTTTAGTTTTTTAGTTATCAGGCTTTGATTTTGTAAAAAACTCAACATTTTTACATGTATGCTTCAACACAAAACATACCACAACTCATCAACAAATAGAGATAAAAAGTTCTTTTAAAAAGCATTTTGAAGTATATTGAATGCAGTTTTATATGATATGCATCATGACAAGTTTTATGAAAATTTTAAATTTAAAAAAATGACCTTAAAATTTAAATTTTAAAATTCTTCGAAAAACATATCATTAATTTTTTTTAAAAAAATCTCAAATATTTCTGTGCATTTTATCTTTATCTATGCAAAATTTCAGCTTGGGGACTCAATGGGATCATATTTTCCCGAATTTTCAAAAATATTTGATTTACCAAAAAATGAACATTTTCGTGATTCAAGCTATTTTAAGATGATGGTTTCGTAAAGGAGATGATTTAATTAGCCTTCTAAACACATCTATGCATGAGTGAACAAGCATGGACATGTCTGTGCATGAAATGAACAAGTTCAAAATTTATTTGGGAGAGGGGGCAATGAATACATTCACATTTTTGTCTTATCATAGCTATTTCATTGTTTTCAAATTATTCAAGTTTTTTTTAAATGAACAAATTGACTTATTTTATGCATTAATAACAATTCTTCCTGATTAATTCTGAGATTTCAGATATATTTTAATGAGATATTAATCATATGAGGGGAAAAAAGTACATCTGTTTAAATTACTTCGGCCAGTCAACACCTTTCATCATATTCACATGTAATGTACCTTTTCAGGTTTGTCATACATTTGAACTTTCTTCAAAGAATTTCTGTTTCTGAAAGTTATTACTATGTGAACACACTTTTGTAGTAATTTCATGTTCACTGAATGGAACAAAGCTGTGAAACTTCTGTGTTCCTTCGACTGATAGTGCTCTTAAAAATCTATCTTTTAATAACTCCCTTTCTTCTGAATATTCCTGAACAGTTACATAAAAAAACTGAATTAAAGGAATGTTCATAACACTTCAATTGAAAAGTTGAACTGGTGTCAGAATTTGATCTGAATGCAGTTTTTGAAGGCTAGCTTTGGCAGTAAGATGTTTCACTGTCCCGCCCAAGTCAACACATACTCCTTTCCCATGATCTGTAGCATAGAAATGCCATTCCACAGCAGCTGCAATATCTGTGTTGCAGCTCCTTTAAATTTCCTTTCTTCTTATATTATTTTTTATTCATGTTTTGGACGTGAGGTATGGAAATGCTAGGATATACAGGTAGATAAAATAAATAGCTTTGTTTTTTCTTATAATGCTTCCTTTTTTCAACTTTATTTGTAACCCACAACCTATTCAGGAGGGAGGGGTAAGCTCAGTAGTGTAGTCGAGGGGGGATGCAGGGGGACGGGGTCCCCTTACTTTTTTATCTTAATACACGCGTCCCCCCAAATATTTTACATTTTAATATAAGCGTCCCCCCACTTTTGATTTCAATTGCTTATCTTCGTATGCATATGCATCCCCCCAACTTTTTTTTCAGGACTACACCACTGGGTAAGCTACATAGTCTTTTCTTTTCTTACTTTGTCAAATACTAGCTCATAAGCGCAAATCAAGACTAACAACCAAAAGCTGCAAACTCTAGCAGTTGTGCCCCTTCAATCACAATTTCAGATGAGTTTAGTTAAATACTTTTTCTCCCTCATATCATTAATATCTCATTAAAATATATCTGAAATCAAACAATTAATCAGGAAAAAGTTATTATTAATGCATAAAATAAGTCAATTTGTTCATTTAAAAATAACTATTGAATAATTTGAAAACAATACTTTAAAATAACTATGATAAAACAAAAATGTGTATGTATTTGTTGCCCCCTTCCCCCAAATAAATTTTGAACTTGTTCATTTCATGCACAGACATGCCCATGCTTGTTCACTCATGCATAGATGTGTTTAGAAGGCTAATTAAATCATCACCTTTAAGAAAGCATCATCTTAAAATAGCTTGAATCACAAAAATGTTCATTTTTTGGTAAATCAAATATTTTTGAAAATTCGGGAAAATATGATCCCATTGAGTCCCCAAGCTGAAATTTTGCATAGATAAAGATAAAATGCACAGAAGTATTTGATATTTTTTTTAAAAAAAATTAATGATACGTTTTTCGAGAAATTTAAAATTTAAATTTTAAGGTCATTTTTTAAAATTAAAAATTTTCATAAAATTTGTCATCATGCATATCATATAAAACTGCATTCAATATACTTCAAAACGCTTTTTACTAGAACTTTTTATCTCTATTTGTTGATGAGTTATGGCCTGTTTTGTGTTGAAGCATGCATGCAAAAATGTCAGTTTTTTACAAAATCAAAGACTGATAACTAAAAAGCTATACAAGATAAAAATCTAAAAATTTGGATTTGTAATTACCTTGAGGTGTACAGTTGATGAGCAGAATTTGAAAGAAATCAAAAAGGGTGAGGTAAAATTCCTTGGATCACTTGACCCATTCATATGAATAAGAGAACACATCTTTATCTGAAAATTCAGCATAGTGTTTATGCAAAATTTTAAAGAATTAAAGAGTAGAACACTAAGTTTCACACTCATATAGCATAATAGTCATTTTTTGCAATCATGAGTCACATGAAAGGCTCGTTTTTCCCACCTTATGTTTTTCGTTTGTTCTATTCTTTTGCAACTTCCAATGGCAATCTAAGTTGGGGAGACGGAGGCGGGGTGTCAAAACTGAGGTGTTTTTGCTTGATGGAGAGCCGTAAAAGTTTGTCCGGATGATTTCACTGGCGCTAGATGGCGCGCATGTAAAATGTCTTGCCATGAGGGTGATTTGCGTACATAATTTAGTGTTACAAATAAATTTATCTAAAAGGGTTTTTTTAAGAGTATTTAAATAGATAGAGTGAATTTTTGAGACGCTGGTTATAGAATCATGGACTACTTTTAGTTTCAGAATGTTTTGGTGATTTATTTTTTATTATATTTGGTTCATTTTAGTTTTATAATGTTCGGTAAAATAATTCTATTATAACGAAAATTTCATAAAAATTTACTTATTATTGATGTGTTAAAATTACTATTCAAAAAAAAAAAAAAACATTCCCAAGTTTTTAGGAAATTTGAAATTTCCCGATTTGCTTTAAATTCCCGTTAAAAACCGTTTTTTTTCCGGGAATAAACTAGGCATTTTGAAATCCTTGAAAAGCTAATTGCAACTTTAATTTAACTGAAAACGGTTTCAACTTTAATGTAAAATTAAATAAAAAACATGTCCATTAAATGTGATAATGCACCCCTCCCCAAAAGCAGTGTAGCCTCCCTCTCCAAGGCCGTATCCAGTGGAGGACCCGCGGGTTCCCCCCCCCCCCCCCCGGGCCCGAAATCAAGAAATTTTTCGTGATGTAACATGTATTCCTCCCTGAGACTTTAATTAACATAAGTATGCCAAAGTCAGGGCGTCCCCACGAAAAACATTTCTGGATTCGTCCTTCCTCCCCCCAAAAAAAGATGCGAACTCTAATGGTGGTGAGTACACTGAGCTTTAGTTCAGTGGGTGGGTATTGTTCAAACCGCACGCCATTGGAGGGGATTGTTTTAAGTGTCTATGCTTCTTTTACGGGGTGGGGGGAGGCTCCTTTTTTCAGAGGTGAACAATTGGGGGGTTAGATATATATTTATTAGGGGGGCTCTTTGGGGTCATGGCGCAGATTGCACCATTAAAATTTTTACAGGGGTCTTTTTGCGGGGGGGGGGGGGGGGTGCTTTGTTGAATTTTGAAGGGAACATCGTTTTGGGGGATGCACCATCCTCTTGGAGCAGGAATGGTATACAGTCGAGCGCCACAAATTCGCCGACCTGAAATCCGCCAACATCCGAAATCCGCGTTGATTTTGTCCCAAGCTGGTTTTGCAGAAAAGTCATTTTTGCAAACACAAAACTAATATATTTTTGGACCACAATCTGCCTATGACTAATTTAGGCATGTTAAATCAACTAAGGAATAAAAAGATACTCCCAACGTTATTACACTACCAAACCCCAAATTCAGAATCCCAAAATTCGGAAAATCGTAAAATTCGGCACTTTTTCCGAGAATTTCAGATTTTTCTTTTTTTTTTGCTAATTCAGAAAAATATTAATCTAAGAAGCTGTTAAATTAATAAACACCAGTAACTTTTGATTCAAAGTTCGTTTTTCAAGTTTTATTCCCTTAAAAAAAGAGAGAAAGAAAGATAAGGGAACTTGCTCTATTTGTTTCTCTGTGGTCATAAATGGCGCACAGTAACTTTGTAATTTGTACAAATGGCTGGCGTTTGGATTTGACTTCTCTGTTAATATTTTTTTAGATTTGATACAGCTCCTATTTTCTTTTTCATGCAATTGCAGGTGATAGTAAAATGGTGAACTACCATGTGGGTATGGTTTATTTTTGCTGAATTGTGTGTTGTAATTTGGAGCGTTTTACTAAAATCCATGAATAAGTTTTTTTTTTTTGTTTGGTAAAATATATTAAGACATGGATTTACTTATATTTCCTTTTCAAAAAAAAAAGTTACTTATTTATCAACCTGTTGAGAAAGCGGTGCAATTTGAAGTAAAATGCGCATATCAACGTTGATGTTTGCGTACATCCGTCATTTTGGGTCGGATTCGGAAAATTCCGAAATAAGGTTGCTACCTTGTGGTTAAAAAATATAGTGTTCTTAAGCATGTTTAAGAGTGGGGGAAACAAAAAGATATCACATTATTCACGTATAATTCACACCTGGGACTCTTGTGAACTATTTTTAACATAGTTAACTAAAGTGGCCTGAAATCCGCACAACCACTTCTCCCAAGTTGTGCGGATTTTTGACCCTTGACTGTATAAAAAATATACTATATATATCAAAGGTGCACATGAAAGGAGGGAGCGGGGGACATGTTGCCGACTGCTCCATAGAAAATTTTAAGGAGTTTTTTACGATCAAAGGGTGAAAATGAGTCGAATTTTGAGAGGGGTCATCGTTTGGGAGAGGGGAGTGCACCGCATCCAGACAGCGCCCCCGAAATCCTGAATTCTTTTTTCAATTTAGCATATATTCTTAATTTCTCTGAAACTTGCCTTGACATATATAAGTGTGGCGAAGTCAGGTGCCCCTCCCCCCGAAAAAAATTTCTGGGTACGCACCATCGCTCATAGGAGGAATGGGGAATGATCACCCTAGGGATTGTTCATAAATGATAACACACTTTTTTCCCATATATTTGACCCCCCTCCTTCCTTTGGCACAAAGTGCCACACCTCAACGGACCCCCTACCCCCCTTTGTCACAAATACCGCTGTGTTGCATAAAAGCATGATGTCACACTCTCCTGCCTTTGTTACACTTTGTCACATTTTCACGAACCCCCCTCCCCCCTGAAGAAGCGTGACATCATTTATGAATGATCTCCTATATGTATATATATAGGGTGATCATTCCCTCGATGAGCGATGTATGTATATATATCTATACTAATATATATATATACGTGTGTGTGGTATATATATATATATATACAGTGGCGTTCCTATCATGAATGTCACCTGGTGGGGCGGTAATTTGTAATTTGTGGGACACATCCCCTTACACTCAAAAAAAAAAAAAAATCCACATTTGTTGTGTTGTATAAACTTGTAGTTTATATATTTTCAATCGTGCAAAAAAAAAAAATCTTAAGAAATTCAATTTTATTTATATGGTGCAAATTTTAGTTCACTGCATTTATTTGCAAGCTCTGATACTTTGAAACAGCATTAGGTGCCACCTTCAACCAAAAGTTCCCCCCCGTAGTGACGCAACTGATATACATATATATATATATATATATATATATGTTATATAGATTGGGTTTTTATGGGAGTCCTTTTCTAAGAGTTTAGGGATCATTCATAAATGATGTCATGACGTCACGCTTCGGGGAGGGGGGTCGTGAAATTGGGACAAGGGGATAGGAGGGGTTAACAAGAAGCGTGACATCATGCTTATATGCGTTATGCAAAACAGCATAGCCTATGTGACAAAGGGGGAGGGGGTCATATACATGGGAAAACAGCGCAACATCATTTATGGACGGTCTCTTAGCAGAATTTTGAAAGAGGTCATCACTCGTAGGGGCGGGCGCCATCGCTTTGGGGAGGGGAGGGGGCATCGCCTCAATATATTTATATAAGCCGCTCAAGAACATTTACATTCCTGAAGTTTATGAGCTAACTGATACCAGATTTGTTAAATAGTCTAACGTATTTATACATATGTACATGTATTTTGTGTTTTTTTAATGCAACGTACAATGAGTTTATACTTCCCTCCGTCATTTAAGAGGGTCGGGAGGGAGCAGGGACGTAACTAGGTCATTTTCTAAACGGGGGAAAGACCAGGCTTTAGGGCCCCCGCCCCCCTTAATAAGCAAAAGGTTTAGTATATATTAATGTAAACACACACATTTAGTCAATTTGGAGCCCCCTAAAATAATTTAGCGCCTGGGGCATTCTCCCCGTCTGCCCCCCTCTAGTTACATCCCTGGGGGGGGGGGGGAATGCCCCCTGGTCCCGACATTTTCCTCGCATTCATTATGGCACGAATACCAGCTGACCGTCTGCTACCCCTCTTTTAATCCTACATATCTAGTCACATTAAACAAGATACCGAAATAACCTTTGGATTATATGTTTAACTTACAATAAAATGTACTAAGTTATTGAAATAGTAATTTCAATTGTTGGAAGAACGAGTGACTGCTGCGTGCCGAACGCCCGAACCGCCTGGCCGCTGCCGCCAAAACGAGCCGATTTTCCGCTACCTTTCTCCGAATACTCGGGGTCAAACGAAATTTTTCTTTCCCTACTTGATCAAATGGCAAGACATTTTACATTAGCGGCATCTGACGGTGGTGGAAAAATCGCGCCATGTTTTCGGCCCGTTCCCCGCTTAGTTGAGGCTCCTTCCTTTTAGACCCCCTGGGACGTCATTTCTCATCTGTAGCTAGTGGCCATCGTAGAAGTTCTATCAGCATGTCTAAAAAACGCGTCAGTTACACAGCTGAATTTAAAGTAAAAGTAATTTTAAAAGCAGACGAAATTGGAAACCGTGAATTTCAAAAATTGAAAATTATCAATGTTGTAGGTTTTACATTATCTTTTATTTATGGTAAAAATAAACTATCATGTATTCCCAATGAAATTTATCAACTGTGCTTTTCAAATCATTTTAAAGTTTATCATTACATTATTTTTTGAAGTGTTTTTAAAGTTATATCGTGTATTTATGTTATTTCCATCAGAAATTAAAGGGAGATTGCTTGGCAAAACGAATCGCCATATAATCCGCGGATTAAACGGCGATGCGGAATATCTGCCGACTTTTTTTTTGGTAAGGAGCCAAAGTAGCACCTGTGGATTATGCGCCGCCACGGATAATACGCAGAAAATTATGGTAATACCGAAAGAATAGAAGGGAAAAAAAGGGCAGTTGTGTTGCTTTGTTTAAGCACATCACTTTTTCTTTCTGTCTTTTTTCATTCTTTTTTAGCTGCTGCAAGGTAAATGAAAAGTTCTTTCAGATATACAAATAGGTATGTATATTTTTAATTTAAAATACAAGGTTAACACTGCAGTTATATTAGGGGGCAAAAAAATCTTTTTATCGAAATCGATTTTGGTATAGTGCGCAAAAGTTGTGCAATGGGGTAGTTAGACCACACAAAAATTTTCATGAATATTGCACAATATTCAGCTGCACCCCTTTGACACTAAAAATCAGAAAAAAATTCCAAAATTTTTATTGGCATGCCGTAAAAATGTTACATAATGGCTCAGTTAGAACCCACAAAAAGTTTTATTACATTCTCTTAAAGTTTAACCTCGACCACCTAGCATCAAAATTTGGAGAAAAATGATAAAAAAATATTGGATTTATAAAATTAGCATTGACATTGAGTAATTAAATAGTACTATAAACAATGCTATAATATAATTATTGGGTAATAATATCATGTTAATATATACCTAATATCATGTTCTATAACTACATGTGGACAGAATGCAAATTAAAAAAAGATTCTATAAATTTTAAATCTATACAATACCTCATGCAGGATGAATATTATTGTTTCTTGCTGTTGAACGTTGGAAGTTATTTCCTCCCTTTAAGTTTGGCACGAATGAATCCATTTTCATTGCAGCTTCATATATTAGAAACACATTGTTCAACAGATTGTGTGCGACATGGAAAATCCTCCAAATTAGTTCTCGAAACAGTCTTTCTTTGCACATTTCTTTCAAAGTTTTGTCCTTTACATGAATTTTTAGGCTGGCTATGTTACAACACAGTTTGATCAATCAATTAAATAAAGATACTCTGTTGCTTCGAAATTGAGTAGAGGCAGCTTGAAAAAAATGCAAATCACTAAACACCTCATTCTGAAAGTGGATGGTTGCTCAAAGCAATCCCACAAGTCCAGAAAAAGAATATGTCGCCATATTCTTATTCTGGACCTATGGGATTGCTTCTAGAAGACTGAAAAAAATACAGGCAACAAATTTTAATCATATTGACAATACTCTACAGCAGTGGTGAGCAAACTATTCATTTGCAACTCCTTTTTTTTTTGAGTAAAATTTTGCCACAACCTCTGGATAGACAGTAGATTTGTTTAATCATTAACGAAGTTACAATAAAATTCTTCCTGGGATTTGCTCTTACAGGGCGTTTTTGAAAGAGTGTCGTGACATCATCTATTGAAATAACGGCGTTTTAAATTAGCGCAACAAACTTATAAGCCATCATAAAAATGTTATGAACGATGTTACATCATAAAAATCAGTTGATGAATCAACACATAATTTTATGAAACAATGCTTTATTTATGCATATGGGTATAAAAGCCGGTAAAGCTGGATTCACATGAGTAGGTCGAAGCAAACTGAATCAAAATATCGATTGCCTTTCTTTTCAAATCGGCATGTTCATTTCCAATCTGTAACCAAAATTTTTGGCAAGTCAGAGAGTTAAATTGAATGCATAGTGTTTTGTCAATTGCAACATCCATTAACTGTTCTCTTTCATTTGAAGGGCTATTGGAATGGATCACAAATCCAACCTAATTCATTTTCTGGAAATTTTTTGTACCTTTTTGTAAAGTTTTCAACCAATTTTATCAAATGACGGGAAATGATGTTTTTAAATAACAAGAAAATTCATATTATTTTTCTTTCTTTAGTAAATTCGGAAAAGCACTGGAATATGTATAAGACTTGGAAGAAATCTGGAATCCTTTATGTTGAAAAAGTACTTTATTTAGAAGATTAAATAAGATGGAATTGCAATATTAGATTAAGACATTCTGTACTGTTTACATTCTTACAAGCTTAAGAACAAAAAATCGAACAGAGTTGAGTTGTACAGTTGCTGTAAGATAGAATAATAAGTAGTGGCTTAAAATAGATAAACATGAAAATTAAATATTGAATTAAATATTCTAACACTCCCCCTCAATATTTCTATCCTACCAACCCCATTCCTTGAGAAAATTTTGCAGTCTTAACCGCCTCAAGAGGCTTTGTTAATAAGTCAGCTTTCATAACATCAGTTGGGCAATATAATACTGACAGAAAATTATTAGTTACAAGTTCACGAACAAAGTGATACTTAATGTCTATATGTTTTGTGCGCTGACTAAACCTTCCACACGTAAGCATCTTGATGCAGCTTTGATTGTCCTCGAATATGGTTATAGGTAATGTAGTTACTTCATGAAAGTCACTTAATAGTCTGCTTAACCATATAGCTTCTTGTGCTGATTCTGCAAGAGCTACATATTCAGCTTCTGCACTCGATAAAGAAACTGATGGCTGTATCTTGCTTGACCAACATATTGTCCCTCCATATAGTTGGAACAAATATGAACTCTGTGATCTTCTTCCTTCAGATCCTGCCCAATTGGCATCCACGTAGCCTTCCAAAATGCTAGTTTTACTTTGTAGATCTGAGCCTAACTTTAGTCTTTTGTGCACTGTAGTTTTCAAGTATCGAAATACTCTTTTCACTTCTGTCCAGTCACTTTGAGTTGGTCTGCTAACTTTACTAGCTAATATTGATGTACTAACTGATATGTCTGGTCATGTATTAGTAGAAATGTAAAGAAGTGATCCTATAGCTGCTCGATAGACTGTATTTGTTTCTAATGGATCTTCAACTTCATTTCTTTTTTGGTATCCTGGCTCCAAAGGTATTCTTGATGGTTTCGAATCCTCAAGCCCAAACTCCTTTATTTTCCGATTGATAAAGTTTGTTTGATGCACATAGAAAAGTCCTTCAGCATCTCGATCAATTTGCAAACCCAAATAAAAATTTAAATGTCCCAGGTTCTTCATTTTGAATTGGTTCATTAGTTCCACTTCAAATTCCCTTAGGTTTAAACTTTCTTTGCTGGCTGCAATAACATCATCAACATAGACAAGAATGTAGGTCCAGGCTCCATTGGAATGTTTAGAATATAGACATGGGTCTGTATTACTCTGCTTGAAGTTCATTTTCATGAAACTGTCATGAAGTTTCTTATTCCATTCATTCGCACCCTGTTTCAAACCATATAAATTCTTCTGAAGTTTACAAACAAGATGTTGCTTTCCTGGTTCTTCATATCCTTTTGGCTGTTTCATATATACGTCATGATGAAGATCACCATTTAAGTATGCTGTCTGAATGTCATAATGATTAACTTGCATTTTCCTTTTTCCTGCAATAGCTAACAAAGTTCGAAATGTAGTCTGGCGTACAACAGGTGCGAACACTTCATTGTATTCTTCGCCAAATTTTTGAAAAAATCCCTGTGCAACCAATCTGGCCTTGAATCTGTCTACATCTCCATTTTGATCAATTTTTCTCTTGAAGACCCATTTGCTGCCTATTGCTACTTTATTTGGTGGAAGTTCTGCTAATTCCCAAGTTTTGCTTTCCTTTAATGAATTTATTTCCTCTTTCATTGCATTACTCCAAGATTCAGCATCTTTAGACTTGATCGCTGCTTCATATGTTTTTGGTTCTGCTTCTTGAGTTTCACCTTCCTTAGCTATTTGGATTGTTTCAATTAATCTTTCTGGTGCTTTTCTAGCTCTATTTGATCTTCTGAGCATATTGTTATCTTCATTACTTTCTTCATCTGTTGCATTTGCTTTTTCAGTTTCCTCAAAATCAAAATATGCTGAAGAATTGGTCACCTCTTCAAGCTCAAATTGACATGTTTCTCCTGAAACAAAGTTTTCGGGTATGGTTTCCTGTTGACTTTCAGACTCGAAATCGTCTACAAACTTTACATGTTTACTGATAGTAATCTTGTTGGTCTTTCTGTCCAATAATCTGTAGGCTTTAGATCCTTCTTGATAACCCACAAATGTCATCAATTTTGCTTTGTCATCTAACTTTAATCTTTGTCCCTCTGGGATTAAGGTGTAAGCTTTGATGTCGAATGTCTTGATTACTTCTAGATTTGGTTTTTCTCCATGCCATAACTCGTAGGGTGTAACTTCATGATGTTTTGTTGGCAGTCTGTTCTGTAGGAAGTTGACAGTCTGAATAGCTTCTCCCCAATACTTATTTTCAAGACCTGATTCTAGGAGTAAACATCTCGTCATTTCAATAAGATATCTGTTTTTGCGCTCCGCTGTCCCATTCTGTTGAGGTGTATAGGGTGCCGAGGTTTGTCTCTGTATTCCCTCATCAATGAAGATTTTATCTACTTCAGCATTCATGTATTCTCCACCTCTGTCTGATCTTATGCACTTTGGTGTTTTCCCGAACATAGTCTGAACCTGTTTCACGTAATGAACTATGTTTCTTGAAACTTCAGACTTATTCTTCATCAAATAAACTTTTGTATATCTACTAAAATCATCAATTAGTGTAAGTATATACTTGTTTCCACTTGGTGTAGCTACATGAATCGGTCCGCACACATCTGAATGAACCATCTGAAACAGTTCTGTGGTTTTTGTTGATGATTTCTTTGGAAAAGATGTTTTCGTCATTTTCCCTTTAATGCAGATCTCACATACATCAGTGTGTTTGCAAGGCTTTATCTTTAATCCTGTAGCTAAATATTTATTTTCTACTTTCTTTATGGCTTGAATATCTCTATGGCCTAATCTTTTGTGCCATTCATATATGCAGAGAGAATTGCAAGCAGTGGCACTTAATGCCTTTTGTGAGTTTAGTACATACAAACTGTTTTTAGTACTTGCTATAGCAACAATGTTTTCTTTTAACTTTATAGTACACTGTTCATTACTAAAGTCAACATTAAATCCTTTATCAACTAATTTCTTGACAGACAATAAATTTCCATGCAATTGAGGCACGTAAAGAACATCTTGAACTTTTATTTTACTTACATGGTTCTTGTCATCTTCATAAAATATCCAGCCTTCACCCTTTCCACTGGTCACTATGATTTGACCATCTGCAAGGTAAACTTTATCTTGAATGGTTTCATCAAGTGCTGTGAAGAAATCAAAATTGCTGGTCATATGCGAAGTTGCGCCAGAGTCAATGTACCACGAAAGAGTTTCTGTTTCACCCAAGATAAAACAAATATGCTCTTCATTGCTGATTCTTATTTCTGAACTGTTATTATCTGCTAGAGTAACTTTCTTAGCTGTATGTTGATTTTCTTGCTGATTTGTTCCTTTCCGTAGTAGCCATGCTTTATACTTTCGACAATCCACCTTGTCATGTCCTGGCTTCTTACAGAAAAAACAGCTTCTTTTTGTATGCTTCTGAACTGTAGAATTGACCTTTAATACTTTTTCTTGGCTCGGCTGGCTCCCATGGTTCTGTTCTCTTCTTCTTCTGTTTCCTTCTATCAACTTATTTTTAACCAGTTCTTGTGTTAAATCTGCTTTTGGTCTGGTTTCCAACGCTGTAATCAATGTTGCGTAGTTGTCAGGAAGGCTGCTCAACAATAATGCCACAGTTAGAGGTTCTGCCAAATTTTCCCCCAATGCAGTCAGTTGATCAATGAGATCAGTCATAGTGTTGATGTGTTCTTCCATATCACTGTGTTCATCCAGTTTCAAACTACACAGGCGTTTTAGCAAGTTGACTTTGTTGGACAATGTTGACTTTTGATGATATCCAAGAAGAGCTTTCCACATGCCATTCGCTGTATTGTGCTTCTTTACATGGCATAGTTGGTTATCTTCAACCAGAAGTCCAATGGTAGCACGAGCCTTTCCATCCTTCGTAATCCAGTCCTCATTTGCATCCGCAGGTTTCTCTTTTTCAACAATATTCCAGAGTCCTTCTTTAATCAAGAGAAGTTCTACTTTGTACTTCCAGATTTGGTAATTTGAATTATTTAACTTTGCTATTGAAATGCGAGCACCTTCAGCCATTGTGACTTCAGCAGAACAGGTTAAACAACTTTCGTTTTCGAAAAAAAAATCGCAAATTTCTTTAAAATATTTCAAAAATTGCAATCAGTCTCATAATCTATAAGACTTGGAAGAAATCTGGAATCCTTTATGTTGAAAAAGTACTTTATTTAGAAGATTAAATAAGATGGAATTGCAGTATTAGATTAAGACATTCTATACTGTTTACATTCTTACAAGCTTAAGAACAAAAAATCGAACAGAGTTGAGTTGTACAGTTGCTGTAAGATAGAATAATAAGTAGTGGCTTAAAATAGATAAACATGAAAATTAAATATTGAATTAAATATTCTAACAATATGTCTGTGTTGTTTTTGTTCAATTCACCTTGTCAAAATATCAGCTTATTCTTAAATGCTTCAATTTTACTGCTTAACGTTAAAATGTTTGTACCCTCTCCCTGTATACTCCTTCAGATCGTTCAGTTTTTCGAAAATATTAACCATGTAACCGAGTTTTCCGAGCCAATATTCATTAATGAATGGACATGCCAATATATGTTTCTTTTCCGCCCAAAATATGTAAACTTCGTTTCTCCTATGGAAAATACATTGCAATATTTTGCCGCGTGAGAGCCATTTGACTTCGGTATGTAGTAATAATGCACAGAACCCATCTCATTAGAGTATTGAAAAGAGATGACTGTTTAGGCTGTTGCTTTTAACAATAGATTTCCCAGGCTGTTTTAAATCATTTCCAAACTTTCACTTTGCACCCAAGTTGCTAATTATTACAAGTCACTTTAACTTGTCCTACTTATCATGTATTAGGAAAAGCCAATGCAATTGAAAGTTGCACTACAATTAGTAACAAATTATGCAAAATGGAAGCTTCGAAACAGTCAAAATGACTGGTCTGGGCAATCTAGTGTTAATGTAATTAATTACAATAACAACATCATTTAATATCTTGTGCAATTCTTCATCGATGTATTTTGCAACTAGAGCTTGTCTATGTTGCAATGGTTGAATACCATATAGGGAGCAATTTTCATCATTAACCTTTTTAGTCCTTTGTTACTACCTGTTAAGCTGCAGCACCATCAGTGCAAACCATGACACAGTGGGTTCTGGTGAAGTCATTTTCGTCAAAATATATATTAATTATTTCAAATATTTTCTCTTCAGTTGCTTTCTCTGGTAACCTTTACAACATAAAAAATCTTCTGATACGTGTTCTTCAAAAACGTATCTCACATAAACAATCAATTGAGACATTTTAGTAATGGCATTAGTTTCGTCAAGTTGTAGAGCAAGCACAGGAGAGTTTTCTATTCAATTTTAACAGAACTGATTCTAAATTTCGTGATATGGTGGTAACTCGGCGGGAAACAG
Source organism: Octonoba sinensis (assembly GCA_038502835.1). Classification (NCBI taxonomy): domain Eukaryota; kingdom Metazoa; phylum Arthropoda; class Arachnida; order Araneae; family Uloboridae; genus Octonoba; species Octonoba sinensis. Next base: position 125,303,749 of record CM076598.1, read on the forward strand.
TATCTCTTGATAATGGTATCCTTTTTAAATCGTTACCATATTTTTCTCCGTGTATAATTGATGTCATTTTAATTGCTGAGGGATTCTCCAATTGTATGTGTTTTCAAATTTTTCCCCATTAAACATGAAACTTCTAAGGATGCCCGTAAAGCTTTCTCAGGAATTGCTGTAAATGTTTTCATAAATACAGTTTGATTATTCATACGTTCAGCACATCTTTTAAAAAATGGTTCAGATTTATTTGCAATTTCTTTATTTTTCCAAATGTCTCTTGAATTTAGCAGGTTTAAAACTTTCATTTGCAGATTTATCTGGGCAATTTGTGTATTTTTGCTGTTTACCTTCTGCTTCCCATAAGAGTGAGTCGAGAATGCTGGTATTTGTTAAAGGTGGAAGTGAGTAGGCGATAACACGGATCACTATGCATGATAGATAACGGGGTTTTGAAGCCCTGTGATAGCGATCGCGAATATCGCACTCGTAAAAAAAATAATTGTCAGTTTCTTCTCTTGTATTATTTCCATTCTTTGAGATGAATAATCGCAGAATTTTCATAAATTCAAATTTCATTTAATTTGGTAACCCCCCAAAAATTTTCTTGCGACCCCCGGTTTGCGCACTGCTACTCTACAGCCTTTGGATCGGAAGTCAAAAAGTTAAGTACTGATCAAAAATATTTGTATCATATGACCAACAAGGCCATATCCATCCCATGGGCCCCCCCCCCCCCCCCCCGAAATCCCGAAAACTTTCGCAATGTAGTATATATTCCTCCCTGAAACTTTCCTTATCATAAGTGTGTCAAAGTCAGGCCCCATGGCGAAAAAAATTTCTGGCTACGGCCTTGATGACCAACAATATTTCTATTTGCATCATATCTTTCTTGCTATATTCTAGTATGACTGAAAATAGCTCAGGCAACTCAGTCACACAGATGGCTGATCACTGTAAACCGTTTGTTACGATTATACATGTGCACTTTAAGTCCGTCACATAAACTAATAATACTCGTAAAATATGTGATGCTGGTTTATGCTAAAATGGAGTGAAAAATAAAAATGAAATCGAATTGCCAGTATGCAGTTCAACATTTCTGGAAAATGATTTCTGTTACAATGCAGTTCCTGGACAATGTTAAGGAAATTATTTACAAAGTGTTCTACAATAATGCACATTTTGCGCATCCTGAACTCATTATTTACAATGCTACATGATCCTAGGAAACACATCTGGGGAATTAGTATATGGCGCCATTCTTGGCACTAGAAATAAGAAAACAAGCTCGGGTACTTTGCGTTTTTGCAAGCTGTGCCTCCACACAATTTCGAAGTAGTGGGTTATATTTATTTATTTGATTGGTCAAAATTCATAAAAAAGACCAAAACCTTGAATGGGTAAGGAGTTTCCAAAACTAACTCTCGAGGATTTTGAATCTCTCACGCCCTGTTGAACAATGTATTTTTAATATTTGAAGCTGCAATGAAAGTTCTTGGTGAGACCAGTGGGGGGACTGCATCTCCCTACTTGTTTTGAATTTTAGCAGAAGCGTCCTTCCCCTTTTTTATGTGCGTGAACATAAGCATTCCCCCACCTTTTTTCGAGGACTACACCATTTAATATATTCAAAAATTTATGAATAAAAAGCACAAACAATAGTACAGTAGAACCTCAATTACACTGTGCAACAAATTTGAACTTTTTTTTCTGCCCTTTAGACGAAACTATGAGATTCTATATAAGCATAAGGTGCTTGCTTCAAATATCAAAACCAAAATGTTCCCTCACGTACCGTTTTTGTTGGAGAACCACTTCTCATATTTATACAATTGGAATAGGAAGAAAGCTAGAATGTTAAAAAAAAAATCGGCACACAAAATAAAGGTATAGCTTTCTAAAAAAAAAGGGAAAATGCACAATTTCATTATTATGCATAACAAAATTAAGTACTTACACTCAATCTTTTCATAAGCATTACAAACCAGTCTGTCAACTTTTGGAATGAAGGTATCCAACTTCAAAGTTTCTGATGATTTGATAGTTTTCTGTAAAGAAATGTAAAATTTATTAATATGCACATAAAAAATTAACTGAATGAAAATACTTATTCCCGCATGTATCGTCTTAAAAATTTTAGGGATTAGCTATTAAAGTTGATGCCAAGCCCGTCATTTGGGCAATCAGGACCTCCGACTTTCTTTGCAGTGTATTTATACATGTGTTTGTGTATTTTGTTGTCTTTTACCTATAATATGCATCAAATATATAAGGGACCTTTCATAAATGATGTCATGCTTTTTTCCATATATTTGACTCCCCTCTCCCCTTTGTCACAATATGTCACACTTCAGCGGACCCCCTCCACCCCCTTTGTCACATGTCATGCTATGTTGCATAAAGCCAGATGTCACACTTCTTGCTACCCCCTCCCCTTGTCACAATTTCAAGAACCCCCTCCCCCCTCGAAGTGCGACATCATTTATGAATGATCCCTAACCTTTGCTCCTCCCCCATCTGGGAAATTTTGAAATGGCAGACGTGGTTGACAAACTCAAAGTTCAAATCTACAGAATAACATGGTTGCAATATTTTATAAACAATAATTATTATACAATACGTTAAACATTAACTTAAACACTCAAGTTTTTATTGCTACAGTTAAAATGTATTTTCAATCTTTTTAGCTGTCTGAAATCTTTATTAAATGTGTGTAAGACTTGATCATTCTTTTGTTTTTAAATTGAAAAGACATAACACTAATGGGAAATACATCATTTCATTCGTACTTATTCACATCCTGCAGAATAAGTACAAATAGAGCTGAACCTCGTTAACATGAAATTGCTTAATGCAGGGCTCCAACCCCCTTAACACAATTTGTAGCAGCTTTCGGAGCAGGTAAAATGTCCTTTCTGTATCAGTTTGGAGCAGAAGAATTCAACTTTTGTATCAGTTTGGAGCGAAGGAAATAGACTTTTGTATCAGTTTAGGAGCCGAAAATATCAAATTTGTACCATTTTTGGAGGATTTTTTTTCTTTATTTTTTAAATATTAAATGGCTGTTTTGAAGCAATGTCATTTTCATACATCAAGGGTAAGAGCAGTTTCAAGTCTTCAAAATGATAGGAAATGTAAATGTCAGTCATCCTTCAAAAACTGAATTATAGATTATTTTAAAAACTGGATTATTTTTATATTTCTTATAAGAAATTAGTCATAACCTATTCAAAAAGTAAGACTAATTAAACCTATAACCCTTATAAAGGTGTTTTTCAATATTTTCTCAAGAAACAGATTATTTTAAAAAATGTTCTGTTGTTTTTTTCTTTTTTGTTTAATAGCTAAAACAATATTCTTACAAGAAAATAGGCAAAAACTAACTGATATGAAAGATTAAACTATTTAAAACCATTTATCATTAATTAAAATTTGTTTTTTTAAATGGTACTTATTTAGGTATAACCATTGTGATTATAGTAACAGTTAAATTTTGAATGAATTAAATATATTTTCATATTTGATCAAAAAATATATTTGAACTCTATCCTATTTTCTACCTGCAGTAATATTTATTATTTTTCTGATTAAGAAATATTCCTAAATTTCAATCCTAAATGCTCACTTAGATGCTTTGGACGTAATTAATGGCACCAAAAGTAAATTGTTGGGTTTCATAATTTTGCAGCAAGAAAATTCAAGAACCAAATTATATTTTTCAATTATATTATAGAAAGGCAATATGTATTTCTTATTATAGGTTGATAATTTAATGTCTCATGATTTTTTTTCCAACAATTTATCTTCACATCTTTCAAAAATTGCGTAATAGTTACAATTAAATTTAATGAGTCCTAGGGTTACAGAATTGGATGCTGAATGAAACTAAATTGAATTAAAAGAAAGAGGAAATGCATGATGATTTCATAACTTTTAAATCTAGTTAAAAAATTGAAACTGTAAGCAAGAGTACTTTTATGAGGTCGTTCATCCACACCAAAATTTCTATTTCTTCTAATAATATTGCTTAACATATTTGCTAAAGATCATCAATTCATTAAGATATACATGCCTTTTTAATGATTTTCTAACTTAACTATTTTTTTTACTTATTTTGTTCTTTATATTTGTCTTTTTTAATCGCTTGTGGTTATATGATGTAGGATTATAGAGCTTAAAGAGTAATGAGAAAAGAATAAAAGCTGCAATTCAATGTTTAATTTTACAGCGTTTAAAAGTCTATCTCTAAACACTTTCGGGAACAAATATATATTTTCAAACAATGTTTTTATTTAAAATAAAAATACATTTTATTTATTTACTTTGAGAAGAAACATTATAAATAGTAGAAATGAAAAAAATCCGATTTTTGTAGCGGATGCAAAAAGATTGTAGAACGTATGCACTCCTTTGCTTGCACGTGGAAAGTAGGCTTAAGGAATTTTCACGAATTGCTATAATGGAGCAATAATCTTTTAAACATATGTTCTGTTATTGATTCTTCACATTGATTAGTATTTCCTTAACATTAGAATAGAAAACACAAAGTGCACTGAGGAAAAAAGCCAAGTTTATTTTTTCCACGTTCTATGAAATTTTAAACTTTTTTATCTATTTCAATAAAAATTTACTAAATAAAATGTTCAACAAAAATAGTGATAAGAGGAATTATTTTTCCCTCTATAATACTACAAAATATTAGAAATCGTCTCACCATTTCTTCTACAAGCGTGGGATACATCACTCATTCTGCTCAATTTTCTCATCCACACTTAATGTTCTTAAGAGCGGGTAGAACTAATATTCATTAATAAACTGCTTCAAAAGTAAAAAATTAGTTGACTAAAGGAAAAATGTAACGATTAATGCCGATTTTAAGGTGAAAAAAGTAATATCTAAAAGTTTTTCGATTTTTTCCCCGAAAAACGCGATTTGGCGCAAATTTTCCAAAAAAACGCATTTTGTAGCAGCATGTAGCAGAAAAATCGTTTTGGCGCAGTTTTGCGCAGCCGTGGGAGCCCTGCTTAATGTGAAACATGACTTTATATGAAATACATCAGGGGTCCCCAACCTTTTTGTACCTGAGAGCACACACCACAATATCGGTCGAATAGCGGGCACCATTAGTTTTTTCAAGATAAATTTACAGTTAGTGGACATAGTTAATAATACACACTACATATTAAGGCTCGACCGATGCATCGGCGCCAATTGTTCAACAAAGTTGCCATCGGCATCGGCGGCCGATGTTGACTTTAGAAAAACATCGGCCCATCGGTCTCGAAAACCATCTAAAGGCCGATGTTTTTCGCAGAGACAATTTTCCAGAAAACATTCTGTCTTTAACTTTCTTTTTTCTCCATAGCTAGATTTCTATTTCAATACAATAACAGGCAGCACATCAGTTGAAAAAAAAAAAAGCACAAAAATTATGTCATTCTACAAGGTATTTGATAAATAATTCGGAAAAATAGTTTAATGGGAATCGCAACAGGCCTCCGGCTATCGTCGTCTCCCATGTAATCTCAACGGAGCGGGTTTTCCACATGTCCTGCGTTTATTTTTTGGAGTATCCTTATGCGGTTTTTTGCATATGAAGCACCAAGGAAAGCTTTTTATCTTTGTCTTTCGAATTTTGAAGTCCGGAGTAAAACTTTTTCAGAAATGAGAAAAATACTTGCGTTGCTAACTTTAAAACGCTCTCAAATACGTCTTAATCAAAATATCAAAGAAAATGAAACTAAAAGACAAAATTTACACTGTTTAGCGTCTGAATCTACAAACAGAAGTTCATTCCGTTAAATTTAACAGCTGGAAACTCAAAAACAAAAGTAGTAGATTTATTGCAAAAAATTGAGAATTTATTCACTGCTTTGCAGCGCCCTCTGGATTCGTAGGGATTTTAGACGAAGAGAGGGGAAGGGGGCATCAATCAACTGTCATCCTTTAGGCAAGTGATTAACGGTTGATTTACTACAGTTTACGTTAGTGGGAGTTTCCAGGCAATGGACAAGACGCTTTTCTTTTGCTCCCTTCTTTGCCTTTTGAGCGAAAGGATCTAGAATTGAAATATATGTGGAAGGAAACGTTTTCCGTAACCTATTTTAACTCATAGTTTTCCTAATGTCTCCTCAGTTTTGGAATTTGTTCTACGTAATGGAAGAACCAAGACATACAAGTCGAAGCTTTGAAATTTTACTTTACTAAATTAAGAAAAGTTTTTAAGCATTCCATTTAGGTAGAACCCTACAAAAATGTATATACATGTATTATATGCACTTTTGATATAATATGAGAAATCGAAATACAATAAATGAGTAAAATAACGGGTAGAAGAAAACGCGTAAAAAACTTCTTATAAATTTCAATTTAATCATACTTTTTAAGTGCTTTTTTAAAAAACATTTTTAACAGCAATAATTTTCAAAAAGAGAAATGTGTGTGAGTGTGTTTTAAGAGGATACGACAATTTTTAAGAGATGATATGACAATACTGTAATTTGACTAGTTGGTTGAAAAAGCAAAATATTCGAAACCCGAATATTAATTCATATTAAAAATGAATATATAATATTTACAAAGGGGGCAGGGGGAGTAAAAAAATTGCACCTGACTGATTTTATGTTACAAGCTCATTGATAATACACAAAGTTTAAAAATTCTGTTATGACAATTTTTATTTAGGGAAATATTTAACGTTCTCAATGGCATATTCATTTTTATTTATTTGAAACAAAGTAACACTTTCATAGGTGAAAACAGAAAAAGATAGAAAATATTTGTGGATATCAAACATAAGATTCTACTTTATAAACTGTACCGTTCATCCAGAGGTGCTTCCCCCCCCCCCCTCTCTGAGCGATGGCGGCACCATTCGTTGTACGGTGCGAAAAGACATGAAGATAGAGCGCATCTTTAAAAATATTCAGTTTTGGAAGGAACTGCTTCCAAAACTACAATATTTTTACAAGAATTGCATCCTTCCAAAACTGATAAATCAAAACAAAAATGCCCATAAGAGAACCAACCATTTTTGTTGATAATGTAAATGCGTATATTTTTTAATGTGGTAATATGTAAATTCTTTTTCTGTCTTTTAACTTTGACAAATAGCTGAAACTTCCCATTATATGAAATAATTGCTGTTATTGTCATTTTTGTTTGAAGATTGCATGCATTGCACGTTGATTCTTCAAATAGTTCAACTCTATTTTCAAGAGATTAGTATCTTTATATAGAACGTGGGGGATTTGGGGGAAGAATTAAAAAATTCATAGTAGAAAACCAGATCAATCAAATGTTTTCCAAAAATGGAAAATGCGGAGGGACTGTTGGCACATACAGCATTTTGATTTGAAATGAATGAAAGAAGGTAGGGATGGTTGTCAAGGGGGCTTGAGGAAGAGCTAGAACTCCACCCCCGCCCAACACACACACACTGGACGCAATCTTTTTTTTTTTTTTCACGGTCAGAGTCTGTGTTTGTGTGGACAACAAATTCAGCCGTTTTTTTATGTCACCAAAGATATCCTGATATACGTTTTATGTCCTGAATTTCCAAAAATTAAAAAAAAAAAAAAAAAAAGCCTTGAATCCCCCACCTCTCTTTTTTTCTCTAACATCATTAATGGAGGTCCAAAATTGTGAATTTTTGAACCGAATTTAGGAAAAAATTCTGAAGACAGTCTAATATACATTTTTAAAACTTCAATTTTAAAAAAATTCCAGGGGGATCCCCCTGCAGCACCTTCCGCCCCTCCCCTTCACATCCTCGAAAATCATTAAAGTTGTATTTTTAGAATTTCATATTAGAAAATGTCAACTGTCTGTTAACGTCACCAAAGATTGGCAAATGTGAGTTTTATGCCTTGAAACCCTCCTAGGTCTAACAGCATCAATGGATGCCATTGTGAATTTCCGAAAAGGAGAATGAAATTCTGAATTCTGCAATTTTTTTTTTGACGTCATCAAAGAGAGATGGGGGGGGGGGGGGCTCCTAATAGCGTCAAAGATCGTATAAAAATACGTTTTTCGAATTTAAATTTCTGAAATTTTCGGGAGAGATTCCCAGGACTCCCCTCTATTTATGCTATAATATACTTATGATCAAATTCATATTGATAGTTTGTTAATTGTCTTCTTTAAGCATATATAACGCAATTTCTACCGAATTGTTTGCTCATATTCTAACAATAAGCCAGCTTTCTATACCAGAAGCTGGGCTCGTTCATATATATATCTTATATATAAACAAGCAATTCTTATATATATGTAGGATGCGAGTGCGAAGAGACATTGACAGCAGCGCCCTCTGGCGATAGGGAGCGTAAGCAGTTAGTTTTGAGTAAGACTCCGTTCTGTGTGGACGTAAGCGCTGCGGTGCTCGGATGATGTTGTTCGTAATTGAAGTTGTTCTGTATATAGTTTTGTAAATAGGAAAGTAAATATAGTCAGTTTTTTATATCTTTATGGTGAGTGATGATTTTAGAAACCCCTAGACACCCAAGCCAAGAGCCTATATGTGGGGTCACGGCCCGGATAAAGTGATTGCCGGTGGATTAATTTAGAAACTCAATTTTGATTATTTGAAGCTGACATCGGACTTAAACTGTGAGTACTTTGTTTCTAATTTTTGTGCATAATGTCTTTTCTTGGCAAAGCTCGTAAGGAAGACTTACTGAAACTAGTTTCGGAATTAGGTTTAAATATTCCTGAAAACCCTACGATATTAAAACTTAAAGAAGTAATCGTAGAGCGTGAAAATTTTGATGAAGAATTTACTAAAAATTTAATTGATACTATTATTTGCGGAACAGATTTAAAAAAATGCGGAACAGGTTGCGGAACGAGTTGAAAAAGAAAAACGCGAATTTGAATTGGAAAAGTTGAGAATAGTTACCCGTTCGAAGAACAAGAGAAAATATGAAATTAATGTAAATATAAAGGGACAGAACACTTCATCTTTGGTCGACACTGAAAGCGAAATTAGTTTGATTTCTTATGATTTTTATGCAAAAACTGGTTCACCTAAAATGTGCTTCGATGAAACAAAAATAAGTGGTATAAGCGGAGAAAATGTGTTTCCTATGGGCTATTTTTATTCTAATGTAAATATTGATAACTATGTGCTTTCAGCAAAATTTTATGTGTTAAAAAATGTGTGTACAGATATGATTATTGGTGCAGATTTACTAGAGCAGTTAATTATTAAGGTAGATGAAAACGGAATTAAAATATTGGGTCGCACGAAATATTCGAGCCCTTCAAACGTTTTGCAAAACATCCCAGACGAGAACAAGGCGCCAATGAAAAAAGAAAAAGACAGCTGTGAGAATCTTTTTCCCCCCACCCTAATAACGGCTGGCGAAGATTTTTTAGCTGAGGTGACGCCACTAGAGAAAAAAAATACGCTTTTTTTCATTGAGAAAGAAAAACAAAAATAGGATTTAGAAATAAATTTCACGGATAGTTTTTTTGCGTTGCTTAGCAAATGCTGCAGAAGAACTGGAATTTGATCGTAGCAAGTTATCACAATGTCAGATTCGTGATGACGTGAAGGAATTAATAAAATCTCACAAACCGCTTAAAACAAAGGACACTAACTTAAGAATGAAAATTACATTAACAGATAAAATACCTACATGTTCGAAAACCAAAAGAATATCATTTGCCGAACAAAAAATAGTTGAAAAACAGATTACGGAAGGTTCGGAAGAACAAAATAACAGACAATCTTGTTCAAATTATTCCGCTGGAATCCAGATGAAACGCGTAGACGTCCTTAATCGAAGAACAATTGCGGAAGAGGTTAAAACTAAAAAAGCTGAAAATACAGTACACAGCGACGTAGAGAATCACAAAGAAACTTCGAAAAAAAGCGTGGAGGAACTGATACTAAACCAGATGACGAGTTCGATTCAGAGGAAGATGTCGGATCTGTAGATGAAAGAAATAATGGCAAAGAAGAAAACAAGGCGGAAGATTTCAGGAGTGAAGTAGAAAATTCGGAAGAAGATACTATTAAGAAAAATGCCGTTTCCAAATCGGTTGATGAAGATTCTGCTACGGAAACTAAAGACAAGAAAAAGTCTAAGAAAACAAAAAATCAAGAAGTAAGCTCAGAAGATAAAGATGCTGAAGCAGAGAGCACTGGTAAGAAGAAATCAAAGAAGCAAGATTCCAATGATAAATCAGAATCAAAGAAAAAGAAAGATCAAGCTGTTAGATCTGAAAATGAGGATGATGTGGATGCTAAGGTTAAAGAGAAGAAATCTAGAAAACACACATCAAAAAAATCCACAAGTAATGACAAGAAGAAACCAGAGAGACGTGGACGCCCTAAAAAGCAAGCAGCCTATGCAGAAAATTCCGACTCTGGGAAAAAGGAGCGAAAAGCAAAGTCTGAGGATGAAGACTTCGTGGCTGATGGTGATGGCAGTCAAAAGAAAAAGAAATCAACTTCATCAAGGCGATGAAAAGCTGCTCTGAAGTATACTGAGGATTCAGATTCTGAGGATGAAGGGATAGGGAAATCTGAAGATGGAAGTGATGAGGAGTTCACTGCAGATAAGGAAAAGAGTCCCAAAAAAGAAATGAGTGGTTGTCCTAAAGATTCTATCAAAGAAAGCTGCGAAATTGAAGGGAAAGGTAATATCTTGAAGATTCAGGAAGAGAATCGTAAATACTACGACAGGAAGAGAAAAAAAAAAAATCCAACTTCACGAAGCCCTGGTCCCGCAGCTTGGACTGAGCATCGACCAATAGACAGACTTTGAACCAATAGACATTGACTTTTTTCATTTTTCCTGTAACTGTTTTATGTTGTTTTTGTTTTTGTTTTTTTAAATGTCTTTCCAGGTTTGTCTGAGGACAGCCAAAGTGTCAGTATGACCGAGATGTAGGATGCGAGTGCGAAGAGACATTGACAGCAGCGCCCTCTGGTGATAGGGAGCGTAAGCAGTTAGTTTTGAGTAAGACTCCGTTCTGTGTGGACGTAAGCGCTGCGGTGCTCGGATGATGTTGTTCGTAATTGAAGTTGTTCTGTATATAGTTTTGTAAATAGGAAAGTAAATATAGTCAGTTTTTTATATATTTATGGTGAGTGATGATTTTAGAAACCCCTAGACACCCAAGCCAAGAGCCTATATATATATATATATATATACATATGCACATATATATATATATATATATATTGAGTTCTCAAAAACGGCTCTAACGAATTGGATCAAATTTCATATTTAGGTCAGGTTCTGTTTTTTAAATTTACCTATGTAATTGTCTTCCCCGAAAAAAAGCTATTTTACACACACACAAAAAAAAAAACTACATTTTTTTAATAACGCAATTGAGGTACTTGTTAACAGTGTACAAACGTCATCCGCTATAGATATTTTATTTAAATTGAGATAGCAATACATTGAGTGGCAACACTTAATTTAATTTACCTTTTGTTGATTGAAATTTGTTGTTACCATTTTTGCAATTTAAAATGCCCAAGAAACCCATTGAAAATAGTTTAATAATGATGCGCATAATTTGAATGTATCAGAAGGTCTATGCTACTGTGTAAGACTCACTGTGTGTGACAAGTTTAAGTAATAACATGATAAAGGCAAAAATCGTTATGGTGAACAACCTGGCAAGGAAGTACATATGCATGAACCTATAGTTACTTTTTGGGTGCAACTTTAGTGTTAGGGGCCTAGTTTGCGACATTTTTGGTTGGAGAATGAATTGTTGGTCACAATTGCAATTAGTTATTTTGTGTTTGAGGTGTAGAGCTTGAGTTTGTTATATATTTGGAAAGTTCTGGACATATCTCTCTTTTGGGGACATCTTTTGTCGTCAACCAAAGTAAACTGCCAACCGGCCCCTGTACTAAAGTTGTTTCTTTGCCATGACAGTGCACACATCTCAAGGTCAAACTTACAAATTTAAGATCATCGGTTTTTACCCGTGGCATATTGTTTGTAGAATTTTCCACAGTAAAGCAACCAACTACGTTCAAAGGACTCCTCCCATTGAAAATGAAATTTATCGACATGTCCGCAACATAGTTTGAAGAAAGTATTACTTTAAGACCTGATGTCACCATAGTGAATATAGGTTTAAGTACAAAAACGTATAACTAATGATAGGTAAACTGTAAAGTAAAAACCTTAATATAGCATATTTTTAGAAATGAAGTGTTGAACTAAGGGTGTGCACATGTTCTTTTTTTTACTTAAATGAAATTTAAAGTTCATATGTAGGTAGGATTGCAAAACAATCATATTCATTATATGTAATGCAAAGTGCATTGTCTAAATAGGTATCAAATCATATATCAATTGATCGGAATAGGCAGAATTATAGGTAAATTACTCCTGTTCATATCGCTTCGCAAAATTTTAACCTTTAAATGACTCGTATAAATAAATAAATATTTATATGCTAGCCCCTCAGAGTCGCCTCAGGTGAATGACTACGGGAGAGGCCTATGTCCAGCAGTCGACTTCTTACGGCTGAAATGATGATAATGCTGCTGAAACATTTTATATGCATCTACTCTATATATCTCTCATATCCTCGTATATTGGAAAAAGCTCTAATAATCGGTATGGAAATTTATATTTAGTAAACACTTTAATTTTCCAATTTTTTTTTGAATAAATATATTCTTCGTAAAAAAAATAATTAATAAATATCCGAGCTAAGCTTGGTCACCCAAGTACTACATATATATTAAAACGATATTCCTGGGGAGAGCCCTCGAACCCTTGCCTCCAGAGTTAGCCTAAGCATTATAGATGCAAGACCAGTTACAAAAATTTAAGTTGCAGAAGCTCCAAATACCCACTCCTCAAGATTTTGAAGTATACATTGCCCTTCCTAATTCTTAACATGCTCCCCTTGCTCCGGAGCCAAGGCAGTATCCAGAATATTTTTTCGGGGGGGGGGGGGGGGGCAGACTTCGACACACTTATGTGTTAAGCAAAGTTTCAGGGAAGAATATATGATACATTGCAAAAGATTTCTGGGGTGGGGGGTGGCCCGTGGGTCCCTCTGCCCCTGTGGATACGGCCTTGATTCACAAAAACATTAAACATTCATTACAAGATCTATTAGTTTATTTTTTAAATCAAACGCAATAGAAAATTCAATATTTAGCGCTAAGCAATCTTCTATGTCCAAGCATTCATAATATTAAAAGTGGGAAATAGTGGAATTTTAGAGAAAAAAAATCCTAATTCCCCTACAAAAATGCTCATCCCCACAATAAATTTCTAAACATTTTGTTAAATTTGTAGCAAAACATACCTTAGAAGTGGAAGCGCATGAATCAAATTTTCTTTTCTTTTTGGGTGATGAACGTGTCCATCGCTGGAGTGCAAACATTATTATGTATCAAAAATAATTAAAAATTTAGCTACAATATAAATAATACTTGATTGTAAATTAAAATGCAGCATTAAACCGTAGCAGTGAGATAGGAAACATTGAACGGATGATTTCCAGAGTCGTAATGCAATCAGTGATGGACCATAATAATAATAAAAAAAAAAACATTTAAAATATGAGAGATGAGAGAACATCTGTAATGCAATGCAAATACAGTTCGTCAGTTTTCCAATCGGCTCATCTACAAAAAAAATTTTACCAAAATGGGTGTTTGGACAGGAAGTCATAAATAAATACAAACTGTAAGTTTCTTGATGAGCATCCCTTCCTGGCTTGAGGGTTTAACCCATTAGGACAATTGTTGGCTAGGAGTCCTTCATTTTCAGACCTCAGCGCCCTGGAGCGCCTACAACGCCGGTTTATCAGAAAACAAAACTCCATCCCATTAGAGAATATTTTCCACGAAATTTATTACTTGTGCGATTGTATTCCCAAATTGCTGTCTTTGGGTAAAAAAGACATCAAGAAGGAAAGAAAACCCTCTGGAGTGATTGAAAAGATCTCTGTTTGTCTGTGTGTGGTACGGTGATTGAAGCCACCTTTCGCTGTAATCCCCCCCCCCCCAAGGTGATAAAGGGTTGATTATAACCAGATGAAAAGTCCTCTCTATTATGAGCTGCATACTTTGGTCATGATCACAACCCTTCAGAGAAAGAGGAAATAAAATCATATGCAGATGTGTTTAATTTTCTTAGGAAAAAAAATATGTGCTTTGCAAGGCCGTAGCCAGAAATTTTTTTGTGTGCCTAAATAAGTAAATACTCAATGGGGGGGGGGGGTTTGAACCCCCAAAACCCCCCCTGATTACGCCTATGGTTTGGATGATTTTGCATCTTGAAGCTCCACTACTGCATTGAAAAAGGGATTCGAAGCAATCCCAAAACATATGTCTGCATCTTAATGCTCATTTGTGCTTTCTTTTTACGTGAATAATTGTTTTTCAGTTTTACTAGTGCACAAAGATCCTTTATTTTGTTTATCATACACCCCTTATTTTTTACCTCTTCACGGCCAACGTTTAGAGCAGATATATCATAGCAATTTTGTTATTTAGTATATTTGCTCCTTCCGTCTAATCTGAATATTCTTGTTGTTTGTTATAAACGCACATTTTCATAGTGTGTTAATCACACTACTGTGAAAAATCACTTTCTATGCATGACCGCTTTGTCTGTCAGTGTAAGGTCAATTTTGCACTTAATGTCCCTTTCCCACACCAACACGCGAGTGCGAAAGGCAGAAGTAAAAAGAAAGTTGAATGCTAAGAAGGAAAAAAATCTTCAGATTATGTCCGTAAAAGAAAGCCCCCCCAAGCGCGATGGTGCACCTGCCCCTCAAAAAGACCCAAGGCCATATCCAAAGGGGGGCGCTGACGCCCCCCCCCCACGAAATCCCAAAAATTTTTGCAATTTAGCATATATTCCTCCCTGAAACTTTCCTCTACACTAGTGCTTCAAAGTCAGGGCCCCCCCCAAAAAAAATTTCTGGCTACGGCCTTGAAAAGACCCCCCCCCCCTTTCCTAAAAATGCCAATGGCAGTTGTTCAGTTAACGCAGCAAGATGGAATTTTGTTTAGTTGAAATTTATTCACTAAATGTCCAAACATTTAATAAATACGATTTTCGTTTGTTAGTATTTAATAAGTTAAATATCACAATTTCTTTAAACAAACTTACAGAAATTCATTCCACTAGTATTATTTGTTCATGCACATCTGCTTACGCATACGTTAATTGAATTGTTTAAATATATAATATTTATTTCATCGCACGATGTACTACTGCGGATTTTTTTCCCCTTGTTAAAATTAATATGAACCGGTCAAGAATAACATTCTACATCTACATTAAGGGGTGGGAGTGGAATTTTTAAAAATTTCAGACATTAAATTGAGTTAAAGTTTAAAACAAAGTTAATTTAAAAACATTTAAAGCAACTAACATCACCAACGAACAAGCAAAATAGGCACCGCTACGTATTGCTCTTGTATCTCCATATTTCCTTTGAAACATTCTAACAAAGAATCAAAACCAGATGTCACATTTTTGAAGATTCCTAAATGACCGGATGTATGCGAATCAATTGTACGCCAGTGAAGGAAGATAATGAAGAATGCCCCAGAGGAAAGAAAGCTATGAGGAGTGCAAACAGGGAAAATAGGGAGTGTGTGTGGGGAAAACTAAATCAGGGAATTTAAACCAAAACAAAAAATCCCCAAATTAGCTTTTGATTGCAGCGCCATCTAGATGTTAGAATTCGCTACATCCAGAGCTTTCAATTCCCCTTAAGCAATCGTTGCCCGGAAACCGTCATTATTAAAATTATTTCTCTTTGAATAGAATGTTCGCGAAATAAAATAAGTTAAAGTAAAAGTAATAGAGGCGTTTTATGAGTGCTATTTGTTTTTCGCACTAGGTTAGTTGCCTCATTTTTGTCCACTTTTCGTTTAATAATGACTTAGTGCATTAGATGTCATTGTGCAATATTATACCATCTACTTTTAGTTTGTCATGTTTCTTATTATTCCAAAATTGTAAACAATACAAAGAAAACTCAATCAAAGTACGATAATAAGCTTATTTTTTCCAGCATAACTTTTTTCTCTTAGTGTTTATTTATTTATTTATTTATTTATTTATTTGCTTCTTCAATCCCACATGCTACAGTTTTCTGCAATTGTGTAGCAATCTCGTTGCATCTGCTTTTAGTGTGCGGTTATTCTCATTATTTCACTTTTAGTTTACAACATAGAAAAGATTTGTCAAATAAGAAACAATTTTCCAGTATAAATGCTTATTGATCGAAATTTTATGTATGCAAGTTCGACTTGAAATTTTTAAAAATTGAATTCCCCGTGTATACTTCGTCTTTTTTTTTTTTTTTGCGCAATTTTTTTTTGGCTTCTTTGATGCTACGTGTTAGACAGTTGACAGTTTTTCTGCTATAGTACAACAATTTCGTTTCATCTGCTTTCAGTTTAGAATATTTCTTGTTATTTTATTGTTAGTTTACAATGTAGATCATATTGATAAAAATATGAATACATTTTTTAGTATAAATGTTTATTGATATAAATGTTATGTGTCCAAGTTCGACTTGCAATTTTCAAAAATTTAATTCTTAAAAAACGAGTTCGCCTGACAGGGTGGAATAACACCTTAATAAAAATGCTACAATTTCGTTAATTTCAAAAATTGACAACTTATATGTAAATATATATATTTATTTTCAAAATACATCTTATTTTTTATAAACGATCACGCGTTTTTCAGAAGATTATTTGTCAACAGAAAACTGCTGGTGCTCAAAATATTGGTTAATTTCGGTGACCTTACATTGTGCTTATGAAAATATAAAGAATATGTCAAGTATTTCAGTGTAATTTTCAACTCACAAGAAAAAAAAAAAGCTAATAAGATTAGTTCTTAAGACTAAGTGCATTTAATATCTTTGCAACATATCTATTGCAAGGTAATATCCCCAGCATTCATTTGTAATGACCAAAAAATCTCACGTCTACGTTTTTAAAGCAATATTCAGTATTTCTTGGTTATGAACAGGGGGGCGTTACTGCGAGCGAAATTTTTAAATATTTTATTTTTATTTCAGAAAAAGAGCTATTTTTAGTTAAAGTAACTAACTTTTATAATGAAAAATAAACATATAATCGTTCAAACTTTTCTTTTAAAAACGGGCGCGGGGGGGGGGGGGGGGGAGATATGAAAAAAATCTGAGGGAGGGGGTTGACAATTTCGTTAAAGATACAAACCCACATTATTTGTTAGTCTGTATTATAATATTTGCATTCCTCTCCATGAAAAAATAAGACAATAAAGGCAACTGCACTTGGCATTTGCGTTGCATGCGTTATAATGAGAAAATGTTGAAGGAAATGGAATTAGACCCGATCCGATCCAATAGTTGTGGGGTTTTTAGCAAAGATAAGAAAAAAGAATTATAAATCCTCTGATATAGCATAACAATGTTTTGTGTGTGCACAGGTGATGCAGTATTAAAATTTGCAGTTTGATCCTGATTATTAGAAATATCGATTTCTACCTTTATTATTCAATTAAGTCACTCAATCAACCAATTTAATTCAACTGGGCTAAAAAATTTAATATGTTAATAGAATATTAAACTTATTAGTAACAGAGTATCTATTTATCAAAATAATCATCATTAATTACAAAAAAACAAGTAGCAAACAATTTTCACTCGAGGGGTGAGAAATTTAATTTTTCTTTTGAAAATATTGACAGGGCACTGCTTCAGTGGCGGATTTAGGGGGGGGGGGGGTTCCCCTCCTCTGATACACACATTCAAAATCAGTGCATTGTTTTCAAATGAAGAATTTTGAAACTAGTTGATGTATCTATGCATTTTAATTATGTAAATTTGAAATGTTTGCTTAATATTTTGTAATTACTTAAATATTCATTATTAGTTCTAAATATTCTTACAATTTGAATAGAATCTGGAAAATTCAAAGAAGCAGGAAGCCTCCTCCGCTATCATGAACAATGCCGAATATAGAGGCCCCCGCCTCAAATGGCAAATATATGTGTAATGCCCAAGCATGAATCGAAAAGGGGATCATGACCCGTCTTAATGTGACCAAAGGTAGCCTGAAATTGCCTTTTTGGAACTTTTACCAAAACATTTTCAGGAAAAGCCCCACAACTCTTCGCTCTCCTCTTAATGCCCCCAAACATAGCCCAAAAGTGTTTTTAGACTTTAATTTCCAAACATTTCTGGGGAAAAGCTCCCAAATCCCCTTTCCTTCCCCTAATGTCACCAAAGGAAGTGTAAATCTGACTAGTTACAAAAACAATTTTGGAATGGAGCCCAAACACCTCCTCTTTTTTGCAAATTTAGAACATTAATTGCATAAAATGCTGCGCAGAGAGTCCCTGAATCTCATAGTGTTGCTAAAGATTGCATAAAGTTGTTTCTTGAAGACTTCAAATTAAAAAATTTTCTTTCGGAAATGAAGAAACCGTCTTCTCTTTTTACATCACCAAAGCTAGATTAACATTGCTTCTTAAAAACCTCAAATCCGAATAATTTCTGGTGGAGGGCCTTCGGTCATTCTACCGTCTCCTAGAAATAGACTAAAAAATTGTATTTTTCAAATTTCAACGGTAAACATTTTCTAGGACTTTCTGAACCTTTCCCCTTAACATCACTGATAAACATAGCTTAAATAAGAGCGCTTTTAGTATTTCAATTTGGAAAAATTACGGGAAGAGAGTGGCAGTCAACCTTCCACTACACGTCTTGAACGACAGCCTAAGCAGGCAATTTTAGGATTTCAATTTTAACTGATTTCCAGGAAGAACCCCCTTTCCCCATCCCTAATGTTACCAGACAACATAAAATTGAGTTTTTCAAGTTGCAGTTTCTAAAAACTTCCACGGAAGAGCTGTCGTCTTTTTTCTTCCTCTTACATAACTAAAGATAACCTAAAATTTTTTTTATTCACTTCAGTGTCGCAAAGGTTGTGGGGTACATAACTTAAGATAACATAAAATTGTGTTCTAAGCTACTTAAATGTCAAAAACCACTTTGTGGAAAGGAGGGGGGGGGGGGGGGCTAGAGGCATGATTTTCAACCACCACCTCCTTGACTGGACTATAAATCTGCCCTGCCCTTATACAAATATCAGTGGTTACACTCAGTAGAATGCAATTAAGTAGGGTATTTGGTGGATCCTTTTGGTGATTGAAGTGGAGATAACTTTAAGCAATCGTTCCCCATGCTTTTGCTGGGATATTCAATGTGCCATTAATTGGAATATTCGATATCCCTTCTTTTGATTGATTTAATCCATTTTACTCTGAATAATCATTACTTTGCTTTCTGTAGTTCATTTCTATGTATTTTCATTAATTTGATTTATTTAGTTGCTTATTTCCATGCATAACGATTAATTAATTTTCAGACTTCTATTGCATTTCCTTTCTTCTCAACTTCTTTTTTTAAATTTCAGCTTTGCTTTGTTGTGTATTTCAATTCATGATAATTTTCACATATTTTACAGTGTTGATTTTCTTTTGCATTAATTGTATACAGTTGTTTTGTTTAATTTATTTCTTTATGTGATCAATATTCCCTTCCTTGCATTCATGCCTTTATTGCTAATTGTGTAGTTTATGATATTGTTTACAACTGCGATTCTGTTTAATTTGTTCATTGTTTATATATATTTGTTTTATTTAATTTGTTTCTTTTAAGGAATTTTTTTTCGTATTTATATCCGATATTTATACATATACTCTTATTTAATTTGTTAAATTATTTCTATACATATACATATAAATTAGTCTTTTCACTGTTTTTATTTTAGTTTAATAATATTAATTTCCATCTGTTATATGTGAAAAGTTTTCATATATATCTATTACTCACTCACTTGAATAAACGTGCACCGTTCACATAATTTTCAAGAATTCATCATTTATCGTTATTCCATTATACATGACAAGTTTATATACAGTGAAACCCCGATTTAATGTCCTCCCAATCTATGTTTTTTCATCAGGTCCCAGTTTTTCCATATCCTAATTGATGTTAAGATATCCCGGATTCTAAGTTTGTTATTTATCGAATTTATCGCATTTTATGTTTTCCATCTAAAGTGAAAAAAGAAAAAATGTTCTAAAATTAGCAATATTTTTCCTTTTGTGCTTATTTTATAGCTATTTCACAATGTCAAAAGTTAATTATTGCTCTCTCACAAAATAAATTTCAATCGAGGATTGTTTTCGTTTTCGAGAATTTTAAAAAAGGGTCTATTCGAGTTCTTCAAGGTGTCAGAAAGATTGTTCTTTTTGCCATTTTATAAAGCAACAAAGCTCCAACACTTCGAGTCTAAAGAAGATCGTGTCAGTGGTCACTATTACGTGCTGTGTACTGTACTCTTATTTGACAGAACAGCTTACATATAGTGGACATTTTACAAATAGTGAAAACCTATTTTCTTTCCCATAAGGACTAAGAAAAACACTTGCAAAGTATTTCAATCCTGGAATATGCAACATTCCCTTTGAACTCTATGACTAAAAAACGATCCACTATTACGGATTATTTTCAACCTTAGTGCCAGGATTGGTAATTAAATGCATTAATGCATTAAAATAGTATGTATACTAATTATCCTTTCGCAAAGATAGATATTATACTTTTTGTAAGAGTTGAAACTCACCATTCATCATTTGTAACATAAAAGGATAACGTTCCCGACAAGAATTCATCATTTGTCACAAAATTTTAAATTGTTATTCTATCAGTTTCATTGAAAATGAAACTGAATCGCCCACCTAAAAGGGGACGTTGAAGACTACTAGAAAAACAAATATGACTTGAGTGTAGGAGAATGTTCTAAAAAACAGTATGCTCGTGTCAAAACATCACTCAGATTACCATTTTTGTGGCATTGACTGCTATAAAAAAAGCAACATTCCACGTTCTGCTCATAACTAAGAAACGTATCCGTTGCATTCACATCAGGAGCTATAGGTAGAGTTCTGCGATAAGGATTAAATTCTCTTTGCATTTTTAGTATATTAATTTAGTAACGTTCTTTTCCAACTTTGAACCAAAAAATTTCCCTTTCAGCATTTACACTTACTTTCGAATTTGCTTTTGTCAAGATATGTCTCTTAAGAGAAGCATATCAGAAATTGGTTTGATACTCCAAAAGCAAATTCAAAAAAAAAAAAAAAAAAAGAATGGGGCAATTTCAAGGAATTTCATCAAACCTTCATCCTCACTGCACAGAAAAAGTGCATGATGCACAAAGAGCAATTTACAGATCAATGTCCTACATTTTCAAGAATTACTCAAAATCTTAATCTCCATAGCATGGAAAATGTGGTGACATACACAAATCGATTTACAAATGAATATCCTACATTTTTAAGAATAACATAAAATTTTCATCTTTGCTGCATGGAAAATCTATGACGCACTGAAATCAATGTACAAATAAAAGCCACACATTTTCAAGAATTACACAGGGTGGAAACCCAACCAGGAAATCAGGGAATTCTCAGGGAAGTTTATGTTCTGGAAAATATCGGAGGTTATTTAAAGTTTCCCAAAATATCATCAAAAATTAGTTTTCAATATCCAAACTGTCAAGTGTCCGGAGTTTGGTTTGCAGAATTTCCTTTCATTGCGCATGGTCAGCTCGATATCCGATTTTCCATTGGTTGAAAGCGCCCTTCCTCCAATTAAGCAAGAAAAAAAGTTACTTTTTCTTGTCTATGAGTTAAGACATTGCAATTTTGCGTAAAAAGACGCATGTCAGCGTTGATGCTTTAGAGAATATTTGGCAGTGTTTGGTAGCGTTTCAAAATTCGGACTCACACCGCTCTCCAGCTTGCTGAATTTGGGGTTCAGTATTGTGCATGATGCTGCAGTGGCACAACAAGGGTAACACAGTTGAACTGCTAAATTGACTTTTTTTTTAAATTTACGTATTGACTTATGAAATTTGTTTTATATTGGTCAGAAGTGACTTAAAAGTTCGCCGTCAGCAACTTGCGAGAGAAAAAAAAGCAAGCTACCGCATTAACTCTGCATGGGCAATGCTGTTGCGGATACCGCTAGATTTTATATAAAATGCACATACATTTAAAATTAATCATTTTAATGTTATTCATTCAGGATTTTGAACATAGGCATGGAAAGATTGGTTGTTGAGAAATTACTTTTTCAATATTACTAGAATTCCAAAATTTTATAAAAATTGCATGATTGTGTGTTTTTTTATATATATACAATGTTTGTCTTCCTTATCCTAAGAACAAATTGAAATCAAAGGAGCATACACAGGTGCATTGGATATTTTTTTAGTTTACAAATTACATTTAATTTTAACATTTCCTTCCACAATGAATAATCTAAATCAAATATGTTTGCTATATATTTACTTGTTGATTTTCTTTTTCATATGTTCTAAGAATTTCTTAAATTATTTACTTTGTGAGTGAATTTTAAGAAATAGTGCAGTGCTGAAAGTTGACCTTTTTTCCAATGCATTTTTATTGCTGCACCAAATACTTTATTTCTGAAACGATATATTTTCTCTTACAACGCTCCTCCAGTTAGAAATATTCAATCTGGATTTCAAATTTTCAGGAACTAGAATGCAATTTAATGAGACGTTGAAAATTTTTCATGTCAAAAACATTGCAGAAAATCATACATTTTTCTGATTTCTAGCGGAAAATGCTTTATGACAGGACTGTACTTTGAAAAGAAATTGATTGCTGATCACAAAAACTAAATACAGTAGAGCCTTGGTTATCTGAGCCCCCACTAACCGAGTTCCGGGTTAACCGAGGTACATTTGCCCTTGAAGAATTGTTTTTTTTTTTTTTTTTTTTGGCAGCCGATGGCGTAAAACGGCAGCAAAGAAGCGAGCGCGTTTTGTTAAACAGAAAACAATATATATGCATCAACTTCTTCACGAAACAACTTTAACTGGAACATGTACTCTACTGATGTGTACATGTAAAATTAGATATTTGTATGTATGTAACGTCATTTTTTCATTTCATAATATGTATGGAAAATGTCTTTTTTTTAACATCTTTGACGACATAGTCATTCATTTCAACCCATTTTCCTGATTTGGACTTAGTCCGTGTTATCCGAGTTTTTGATTATCCGAGGTATCCTCGGTCCACATTAGCTCCGATAATCAAGGCTCTACTATAAATAAATAAATGAAAAAAGGGGGAAAGTAATTTTATCACCAAGTTAATGCATAATAATATGAGTAAATCCTAGCATTGTTTAAGAGGAAAGCGGAATTGCCGACTGTTTGTGCGGAAAGTGAAGCACTGACGACAGAGATGCATGTGCAAAAGAGTTGCCTAGTCCTTTAGCTCTGCCACAGTAATCAACTCGGCAAAACGCAACAGGTATGTCTAGTTAAAACTGGTTTCTTGTCATGGTCTAGAAGTGGTCTAAAAGCCTGGGAACTATGAGTAAACCGGTTATGTCAAGCCATTCTTTGTCCTTTGATTTTGCTAGGATTTTCCTGTGATTTTTGTCAAATTTTAAAAGGTTTTTTCGGATTTAGGAAAATTTGTAGTCTTGCAAAGTCACAAATATTCCATCATCATTGTGATGCATTTCCCGTGTTAAACATGTGCTTGCATAACGTCATAAGATGACGATGCTTGATTGCGATTGGCCGGCTTTCTAACATAGAGAAATGCGAGGATGGAATGTCATGCAAATGCACCCCACTATTTAAATACATGCCTGGCCACATAATCTGTTCTGTTCATTCTGACTTTTTCTGGCTATTCAAGATGTTTGTGCAACAGGTTGTTCCATCAACTCTCGTTGGCCCTTATGGTTTTTAACGCCACAAGAACAACTTTATTGTTACTTAATTTAAAACTCGTCATCTGTAAATATATTAACCAAGGCCATCCTGTATATTTTCACCAAAGAGGAATAAACTTAATTTAAAATGAAGAAATGTATCTGTGTTCGTGCGTCTGCACGAACTCCAATTATTAAGTCTACTTTGCAAATGATAAAAATGATTATTTTCCGATTCTTCAAGACAGATTTTACAGTGACTTTTTGAGCTAGCAGATCATTCAGTTGGATCAACAGTGTTTGTTGGTGAAACATGAATCATAAGCAATAGCAATCGGTTCCACTTGAAACAAAGCAAAACATTTTGAACAAAACTTCTGATAGTGTGTTGAAAAAGACTGAAATTGCAAATAAATAAACTGCTTAGAAGAGATTCAGTAGTTCTGGAATAAATGTGAACAATTGAAAAAAGAACCAAAAATCAATTACAGATTATTTCAATTCAAAACGAAAGTATGTACATTATATTTTTCATGTGATATTTTCAATAAAATAGTTAAAAGTTTCATCAAAATTTATCGGCTTATTACAGTTTTTTAATATGTTTGTTTAGATATGTGTTTACATACATATTACATGGATTAATTGCAGTACATAATATAATTAGTACGCAAGAAATTCTGCCAATTTCGCATTAACGAGGTCTGACTGTTAGGGTGGGTCGAAAAAAAGCAATGTTTTTTCTCGAAACGCTATACCGCGGCAAACTTGCCCCTGGGGTCGGTAAGTAACATGCAAATTAAAAAACCGATTTTTATTGAACCCCTAGCTAGCGCATTGTACTTAAAATTTCGATTTTTTTCGAAAATCAAGTCATTTTACAATTTTTTTCGCAGAAGTCAGCCATTAATTATTTATATAAATTATTATTTATATAAAATTATTTATATAAAAATATTAATATAAGCCAAAAATTAAAACAGTCAAAATCTTCCAATTTGCGATAGCGCAAAAGACTCAAAAATCAGTAAATTATTGCATTTAAGATACATACTAACATCTTATGTGAAAGGCATAGCCCACCATGCTGAGTTATGTGTTAATAGCCCATTTCTTTTTTTTTTTTTAACTTTACACTTCAATTCATTGTAATAGAATAGCGTTCCCCAACCGGTGGTTCGCGAAAATAATATTGCAATGGAGGAATTTTTAATTGCTAACGTACAAGAAAAAGCTAAATAATAAATTTACATACGTATTAGAACGGAGTGTAAAAAATATTTTTAAAAATAAATTGTTTTCCCGATAATGCATAAAAGTTGTGGACTGGCATAGGAAGTATTCATACAAAATTTGAAATGCCCTTATTTCTAATATTGTCTTATTTTGAAAACTTAAATAACAAAGTGGTATTGGAAGAAATTCCTTGATTAATTTAAAATTTTTAACGTATATTTCTCCTACCATTTCTCACTTCTTCCTCACCAACGCAAAGGAAAAGTAAAAGATGTTTTACAAAAAAGGTTGGGAACACTGTAATAGAATGACTATATGAAGGAGTGGTTCCCAACCTGTTTTTTTGTGTGAACACCTTCTAATATCCGAAAGAAAATGGCGAACCCTTTTCTGTAGTCCTTAGTAATGGGTAACGAAACTAAAATTTGCTGGCACATTTATTTTCCTTTTTGTACAATAGTTCATCACAAAAAAAGAAAATGGAATTGCAAAATATCCAAGTTTCAACCAAAGCAAAAATACAGCTACAAAAAAAAAAAAAAAAATACATATTTTTTTTAATTATTACTTTTTATTAGATGTTCTTTTTGAGTTATTAATAGAACAGTAAAAAAAATCTTTAAAAATTATTTTACCGTTAACGTAAAAAAAATGTTAGTAGAGTGTCATGAGAACTAACCATAAGTATCATAAGAACTGACTATACATACACAATTTTGAATCAATCAATAAGTATCTTTATGCTCAAAATGCGCAAAAGTTGTGGAAAATTACAACATTAAAAATCATTTGTTTTCAAACTTTTCATTGCGAATATGCAGAACAGTTGGAATAATTTGTGATAAATATGAATACAAAATTTAAAAAAAATAAATGATTAAATATCTTCGTTTAAACAAAAGGTCTGTATGGGAGAAAGTAGTCGAAAATAATGCAAAATTTTACATTTAGGAAAATTTTCATTTTTCTGACTTTTTCTTCGCGTTGGTGAGTAAAAAGTGGGAAATGGTAGGAGAAACATACGTTAAAAATTTTAAATTAATCAAAGAATTTCTTCCAATACAACTTTGTGATTCAAGTTTTCGAAATCAGACAATAGTAGAAATAAGGGCATTTCAAATTTTGTACGAATGCTTCCTATGCCAGTCCACAATTTTTATGCATTATCGAGAGAACAAATAATTTGAAAAAATCATTTTTACATTCCGTCCTAATACATATGTAAATTTATTATCTGGCTTTTCCTTGTACGTTAGCAATTAAAAATTACGCCATTACAATATTATTTTCGCGAATCCCCTTCCGACACCATGCGAGCCACTGGTTGGGGAACGCTATTCTTTTACAATGAATTGAAGTGTAAAGTTAAATAAATAAAAAAAAAAAAGAAATGGGCTATTAGCACATAACTCAGCATGCTGGGCTATGCCTATCACATAAGGTGTTAGTATGTACCTTAAATGCAATAATTTACGGATTTTTGAGTCTTTTGTGCTACCGCAAATTGGAAGATTTTGACTGTTTTAATTTTTTTTTGTGCTTTTCAACCCTTTTAGCAAATGATTTTCGCTATAGCAGTTTAAAATATGAATGGCTGACTTCTTCAAAAAAATTTGTAAAATTACTTGATTTTCGAAAAAAAAAAATCCGAAATTTTAAGTACAATGCTAGCTAGGGGTTCAATAAAAATCGGTTTTTTAATTTGCATGTTACTTACCTACCCCAGAGGCAAGTTTTCCGCGGTATAGCGTTTCGAAAAAAAAAACATTACTTTTTGTCGACCCACCCTACTGACTGTGCTTCTATCTTTAAATGAGCTTTCCCAGCTTTGCAAATCTAAAAACATAGTCTAAATTTTAGTTGAAATGGATGAGAGAGGAATGCATTCATGCCCTAGTTTTTGAGAAATGGTGTGATGGATTTTTTAAATACTAATGGCAAAAAAGGGTGAATGCGCACAGGCACGTTGGAAAGAGGTGGGGACTCAGGGGGCTTAACGATTAGAAATCAGGAAATTTACAATGTGAAAAAAATATTGAAAATTCTATCAACATTGCATATCTCGACAGCTACTTCGGAACGGACTTTTGACTCTAAGGCGTTTGAAAACTTATCTTTGTAGTACAATGACTGACTGCAGGCTTTCTGGACTGGCCCTACTAAATATTCCCCGAGAATTGGAAGTGAATTCAAAGTTAATTTTGAACACCATTGCAGCCAAACGCAGTTATCTAGTTCTACGATGCCAAAATTTGTAAGTAATATTCGTTTGTGATACCATTATGGTGTACATTGTATTAGTGTACTTCATTTAACACTATTTTTGATTCCATAAAATATTTAATTAGGTAATTTTCCTTTTATAAAAATACATTAAAAGCAAAAAAGTGCTAATGTTTGTTTTACATTCTTCTTCTTCTCAGGCACTACAGCCGGTTGCCGGCCAAGGCTGTCTCGGTCAGCTTCGACCATCTGGATTTACTAACTGCTATGGTTTTCCAACGATTGACATTCAGGTGTTTTACATTAATCACATTTAATAAATATATAGTTAAATCAACGATACTGCATAAGGATTTCAGTTATTTTGTGAAAACTATGTATTTATTTTAATGATCTATAAAAATATTCATTTATTAGTGATTTTTTGTATTTAATAATAATAATGAGTGAGTACTAATTACTTTATAATTGTTAATTGGTTTTTCTTGGAAATAATTTTGAGCATTTGGAAATGAAATTGTATGAGCCCCCCTCCCCCCATGATTTTTAAATTGCTATGCTCCTGAATGAGCACATAAGGTGTATGGGTACAATAGAAGCATAAAATTGCACCATTTTTTTTAACACATAAAATGACAGCGTTTCTGCCTTGACCACAATTGCCGGTTAGGCTATGAAGACTTCTTATTTCTCCAAATTATTGTAACAAATACTTTCTAAAGACCATATAAAATTTTCAAGTGCACTTTTTTGCCTTTTAGTCCTACAAGCAATCTTTGGTTGATTTTTTTTTCTTCCCCCGTATCATGAAAAGGCTTTATAAAGGCTATTATAAACTTCTGAAAATGGCTATAACATGCCAGTGTTTTTTGTAGCTTTAGCAAGCTTTGTTATATTTCATGCTAAATATTAAAAATTTAGCCCACTTCAGCTGGTTATCTCCTTGTATTTCTAATATTATGAAACATAGGCCAAGACAAAAACAAACAATAATAAAGAAAGCAAAAAATTATCAATAAAGCTACATCACCTTTCTAGTCAATGAAAGAAACTCATCCATTAACTGGAGTCTCATCACATATTCTATTTTCCGCCACTCTGTTTTTAAACACTCTGCAACATTCAAAAAAGTTCCACCAAAGACTCCCAAAACTCCACTAGGTGTGATAAAATTACAAATATTTGGAGTTAAACGAAAGGGTACATTTTTAGATGCATCTGCCCCTCCTAAAATAAAAATAAATTAAATGTAAAAATATGTTACATATGTGAAGAAAACAATAACATTTTTTAAAAAACAACTTTTGAACACGTAACATTTTTTGCCATTACAGTTGAAAGTAACAGCTACAAAAGATTGCTTTTTTAAAAATTTATTCATTTCAAAGAGATTGAATGCATTTAAGTTTAGGCATAAAAGAAAAATATTTATTGCTCACTCAGGGCTGCAGGATTTTAGAGGGCCAAAAAAGTTGGCAGGCTTTTTTTGGTTTAATACACTTAACATAGGCTGGCTTTTTTAAGGAATATATTTAATTTTTCTTTTTACAAAAAAGAAAAATAAAAATTATATTTACATCATTAATACAATTAAATTATTACTGTAATAGTAAAATACTTGAAATAAGAATGAAAATTATTTAATAGACCGATACAAACAAATGTGGTGAACTACTTTTATTCATCTCTTTTGAAGGGGAGGTTCAATAGACAAAAGAAGTGGTGTTTTCTGGATATGCTTTGTTTTTGTTAACTTCCTTATGAAAAAAGGGGGTGTTTAGTCCTGACCCCTCAACAGAGGACATCACCTCCCTCTGAACCTGAACCATGAGAACTTTTCCCTCCTCGAAAAACTTGTTTTTTTTTGAGGAGACTGGAATGGGCCATCCTACTCTGTATGCAAAGTTAAAGTAATGACAAATCTATTGTTGTATCTGCGAGGTAGACAACACTAATGTAGACAACAATGTAGACAACAGGTAATGTTATAACGTACGGTGATCATTGTTGCATAGTACACAGACATATTTATTTACATATTAACAACCACACAATAGAAGACACAAAATAGGGAACTTAATGGAGGCATTAAAATATCTCATCTGCATATTGTAAACATTCAAGAGAGGGAGCATAATTACACATAGTGCCATTTATGAGAATAAAAGGTTACATCAGTTCTCCCCCACTAATTAAAAAAATATTGAATAGAAAATCTTATATACAAATAACATTGAAATAGAAAAATTAGATGAATACTGGAAATAGTAGTTTTTATAAAAAACGTCACATTTGATAGTCCCTAAGATATGCTGGCAGTCATCTCGTACGTTCAGAACGTCGAAGTGGTTGAGATGGCACATTGGAGGCAGGATCGGGAACTGTCATCTCAGGAACTGGTACTCTGGGAACATCAAAGATTACCCTCGGATGTCTTGTCCTGCTGGAAACCTAAGGACTTACCTGTGTTGTTAAGTTGGGGCATTCGACTTGAACATAGCTGATTTATATGTCGTTTCAAGACACGTCCGGAGTCTAATTTCACAAGATAATGACGTGATCCTAATTGTTGAGTCACCATGACAAAATGCCATATTTCTTTATTATTCAGGTAAACATGAGCTTGAACCCTCTCCCCCGCTGATAATGAACGCACAGGGTGAGAGAAGGCACATGATTTCTGAGCACGGTTTGGAATCATTGCATCTAATTGAATTCAAATTTTACGGTTTAAGTAGAGTTCAGCAGGAGACTTTCCACAAGCAAGTGGAGTGGCATGATAGCGGAATAAAATCCTCTTTACTTTTTCACTGAGACTGCCTGTTTCCTCTAAAATGGATTTGAAATGCTGTTTGAATGTCTGCACATTTCATTTGGCTGAGCCGTTCGTTGCTGGATACTCAGGAGCTATTAGCTTTTTGAAAAATTGCGTATCTTGAGCAATAAGCATGAAATTCATCACTTGTAAAAATTGTAGCATTATCGGAGACAAGTACCTTTGGATAGCCGTGAAATGAGAAAATGTCCTTCAGAAAATTTATAGTTGAACTGGATGTAGGGGCATCTCTGAGTACACAAATCTCTGCCCATTTTGACTTTGCATCAATGCACAATAAAAAATAATGTCCTTCAAACGGACCTACGTAGTCTATGTGAATTCGCTCCCAGTTCGTTTCTGGATCATTCCATGGATGGACTATGACTTTAGGCAGATTCTTATAGAGTTGAGCACATTCTTCCCAACTCCTTAAAAGATGTTCAATTTCACGATCGATTCCGCTCCAATATACGTATCGCCTTGCTAACTGTTTCATCTTGGTTATACCCATGTGAGTGTCATGTATCTCCTTCCGAACAGGAGCTCTGAGACGTTTTGGGATGACTACTCTATTATTTTGAAACAATATGCCATTGGAAATTGTGAACGGTGAGTCCTCCGGTTCGGAATGAAGCTTCTTTATTATGTCTTGTAGTTCTGTATCAGTTAAAGTTTCTTTTGCAATAATATCAGCATTTATGTTGGAATTAGAAATTTGAAATAGTGACTCCGAGTACAGTTCGTCTACTTCTTAAGGGATCGTACTCTTTTGGGAAAACAAAAAGTAAGGATTTTATAAGGACTTTTTAAGAACCTACAACGAATTTTTAGGACCTCAAATTTCTTTCAAAATATAAAAACTGTAAGGTTTTTATCTTTTCAGGGCTAATTAATTAGCTAATCATAGCATGATGGCATAGGATAATTATCAAATTAAATGAGAAATTGTCAAAGAAAATGCTACACGTTTTCTAGAGAATTCGTGCTGTTATCTCACTTTAGGCTTAATTAATAGTGCATAAAAGTACAGATACTAAAGCAAAAGCGATTAAGATTTGAATATAGTTAAACTTTGTTAATTGAATTTTTTAAAAATCATAAACGTAGCAGCTTTTTACTCTTGTTTGTGCAACTGATGACACGAACTATACTTAACTCTCTATCAAACCTTTATTCCCTGGTTGAATTTGTGCTTACAAGGCTTAAATCTAAAATTTTTATCTCTGTCATGAAATTTTTCCTTCTCTAAAGCAAGTTTTAAAATTATTTAGAAAAGCTTAAAAAAACTTGTTTTTATCATCATAAAAATAATCTGTATTTTGGTTCAGAAACTATTGAAGTAAAAAAAAATGTTCATATAAAACGTTAACTCCATTTAAAGATAACAAAAGTCTAAAAAAAGGAAAAAGAGAGAGAGAGAGATAGAGAGAGCAACAGAAAACGGAGAGGGAGGAATGAAAAAAATAAAAGGAAAATAGACATACTTAAATCTGTGATTAAAATTTAAATGTTAGTTAAACTTAATTTCAGTCTTTAAAAAACTTCTAAATTTGTTAGCAAAATTACTTTTCCTTTGAAAAAAAACTACAATTTGGAAGCAAAATCCATACATTTTATAAAATCTACAATCCACACACACGACTAAAATATACGAACTGGTAGACATAAATTACTGCTTTAAAATAATATTTTTATTACTTATTGACTCTTCTGGTACTTCTTTTCCAGTTTTCCTCCAAGTAATATATATATGAAGCACTTAGAAGCAAAGGGGTGTAAGTGACAAAATTGAACATTTAGCGATAAATAGTGCAAATAATAGTGAAAGCACTATTCTATATTGTGGCAAGAGATGTTAAAGGTAGAGTCCCTGTATCTTAGCGAGAGTAGCGTCAAAGCGGTATCATTTTCCTATTGGTGGAAGGTTTGAACCCTCCGCCCGAGGCAGTGCCTTCTTTCGTCCCATAGCTTTAACGTGGAGACGATTAAATGCCATGAAAAAACACGGGAATCCGTAAAATTAAAGGCAAATACATTTTTTAAATTCTTTTATTATTGTTCTAAAATGTTTAAAATATAGGAATGTAGCTTTTTTTTGGGCCATATGCTCCTATTTATTTAATTATTTCTTTGTTAAAATAAGTGCATGCTTTCTTAATGCTAATATTCCATGTTGACCCACTATTTTTGGCCCTAATTGTCATTTTCCCTAATAAATAAATAGCTAGTATCCTAAAGTAATTAAAAAACATCGCTTCAAGATTAAGAAAGTGTTTAAATTTAGTAAAATTAAGTTATTTTAACGAATACTTTGTATCTTCGACTTGGCGTGATTTGCTTATGCTTGGCGACTATTGGAATGTAAACATATCGGCCGCTTCCACACATTCTTGTCAGTCAGTTACGAATGGATTTTCTTATATATAAGCATCTTATTCTGCCGAATTTTAAAATAGGCAGGGTAGTTAGCTGTGTAGGAGGCCAAGTTTTACTTCCCTTCAAAACCAATTATCAATTTCAAAAATGTTCTATAATGTCATCTTCATTTTCCTACTAAATTACTTGAAGTTAGGGAGTTACGAGGGGGGGGGGGGTGCATATGCGGAGCTGAATTCGGCATCGGAAAGTTTTCCGTATTTGTTCTTCATTTAATGAATACCTTCATGGGGAAATGCATTTTTTCTCATAAGGGATCATTCATAAATGATGTCACACTTTGAGAGGGGGTGGGTAACAAGAAGTGTGACATCAGGCTTATACAACACAGTGCGACAAAGGGGGGAGGGGGGTCAAATGTATCAAAAAAAAAAAGCGTGCATTTATGAACGGTCTCTTAAGTACATTTTTTTTTCTTCTCAGTACATTTTTTAACATAACTTTTACATAACGAGTTTTTTATAAAAATATCACTAATTAAATAATAATTCCAATTTTTTTTTTACCAATTCATTATTTTACCATTCATATATTTCTAGCATTACTGCTTTAAATTTTAATTTAGTTTCCCTAAGAAATAAAAAAAACGAGTAATCTTTTAATGATTTATTAATGCAATATTATCAACACACACACACACAAAAAAAAAAAAAAAAAAAAAAACTTTCAGAATTAAAAATCCAAGAAATTATATTGAAAATAATAAATTTATAAATATCATTATTTATTTTTGAATCAATTAAAGAGTAACAATTTCCATGTTCTCATATTTAACATAACGTAATTTAAAGCAGCGAATGATTAAACTATCCTGGACTTGTTGAGACCAAAGATATTTTTAAAAAACGTTTGTGGCTTACGCAAAAAGTAGCTTTTAATTCAAACAGAAATTTTGCTTTCAAGTGGACAAAATTTCCCGTTAACGATTATCGTTTAGCGGAAATCCTTGAGCGAGTATGAAGCCAACCTTGCACTCGGCGGCAACCCTATTTTTCGTCCGGAGGCAGTTTTCCCCCGATCTGTCGTTACTCTGAAGACTACGTCTTATAAAGGAACTCTAGTTAAAGGTAGCCCTAACAGATGCTGCCCCCAACATGATTTAGAAAAAAGTAAAGGCCCCATAAGACCCAAATGTTTGGCGTTTTTCTTGGAATCAATTTTTGGTCACTTACATTCCTTTGCTTCTCACTGCCTTAAATGTACCCGAATAGGACTTTTGGCCGACTTCAAAGTCAAAACAAAAAAAAAAAAAACTTTTTCAACTTGAAAAAATATTTCAATTTTGAAAACAAAATCCAAAGGAAAAATTTGCACAGTTATGAGTTCATTCGCTAAAAACTTCGTACATTACCTACAAAAAGTAACTACCTATTATTTAATTAAAATAAAGCTTAAAAAATTGACTAATTTTTAAAATAAAAAATTAAATATGCAGACTACAGGCTGCAGATGCTAAAATAACTGTCAACTTTTAAAATGATTGATATATTTACCGGATGCAAAAAGATAGAAATCTCAAATGTTGAGCCCAATCTTCGGCGAAACACGTGCTTGATGTTGGCAAGTTTCCAAAAAATAGGTTTTTTTTTACCTACATGTGTAAAGCGTTATGAAAAGTCATGTATAAAAATACACAGATATTTTTAAGAAGTTCCTTAAAAGTTGTTCTTGTCTTTAAAATTAATCTACGTTTTGTAGCACAATCCCTTCAGCTGAAAAATACTGATACATCAGCTTGAAAAATCGGATTTTCGGAGTTTAAAAATAAAAGAGGAAAAAAAAAGCTAAAGGGAAACGGAAAACTTGGCAACTAAGTTGTAAAAGTTTCAAGAAGCTGTTGATTCCTTCAATTTAATTGCAAATTAAGAAATTTTGTGAGATACGAATTTTGATTAACACAGCAAATGCATCATCTCCTACACATCAAAACGCCGGAACGAACGATCGCGAAGCCCAATTGGTTTTAACAATTTACTAAATAGTAAAACATTGCTTTAAAAAAATAATTGATGATTATTGTTTTCAAAACGGAAATTCATTTAATCTAAGAAAAAAACGAGAGCGAGAGAGAAACTGTAGCAAAAGATCGGCTGAAAAGCGATCGAGAGGGTTGGCAACTCAGCACTTAATATACTGTAAGAGAAATGATTATTTAGTAGCTTTAAACTTTATACGTATTTTTTAAAGTTTATACTTTCAAAATACAATTTACATGAAAAAAAATTCCTTATTTACCTTGTAGTTAAACTTAATAAACAGCATCGAACCCCAAATTTGAAATCCCACAATTCGGCCCTTTTTACAAAATGCCAGATTTTTTCACTTTTTGTAAAGTGAGAAAAAATATTAATTAAAGAAACTGTTAAATCAATAAATGGCAGTAAATTTTAATTCAAAAAGAAGCAGTATTGTAGATATATTTCTGATTTACATGAGCTAAACTCAGGAAGCCAAGATAGAACTGGAAAACCTACTACGGTAAAAAATAAAAATTGGTTTCTAGGCGCACCTTTCACTATTTTTTCTCAAGTCCTTAAAAGTCCGTTTTTCAAATTTTTGAAATGATGGGCCTGTATCTACCCGTTAAGAAAGCACGGCAAATTGAAATAAAAATGCCGTTGATGTTTACGTAAATCCGCCATTTTTGGTCGGGTTCCGAAAACCGGCATAGCGCCGGTTCCGAGCAAGCCAAATTTGGGGTGCAGTACTGCAGTTTAAATGAAAAACGTTTGATTCTTGTGAGGGTTGCAAAGATTGTAAAACAAATAGAGCGTACGTCTACCTTCTTATGCTAACAAAAAATAAATAAATAAATAAGCACTTGGAATAAAAAATAAGGACTTTTTAAGGCCTTAAAAATGAAAATTAACATTAAGGACTTTCTAAGGACCGTACGAACCCTGTTCTTCATTGAGCAAAATGTCAAAAGTTGTGGATGCCTGGGAAATAGAAGCATGTGACAAACAATCAACATTTTCATTTTCTTTGCACTTCTTGAATTTAACAGTGTAATCAAAACCTGAAAGGAATGATGCATAACGAAGTAAACGAGCTGACGTCATTAGAGGCAAGGGTTTATTGTGGCTGAATATCCTGGTGAGTGGCTCATTATCAGTCACCAGCACAAAATTTCTTCCATAGACATAATTGTAGAATCGATTGACTGCAAATATAATCACCAGAGCTTCACTATCGAGATGGCTGTAGTTTCTTTCAGAAGATGTTAGGGATCTTTTGGTTTCAATTGGTTTCTTTTGCCCATCAATTACATGGCAAAGAATTGCTGCTAATTCAACTGGGCTTGCATCTGAGGTAAGTACAACAGACAATTTTGGATCATAGGGTACTAATATGCGGTCATTGCACAATTCCCTCTTCAATTTTAGGAAAGAAAATTCACAGGACGAAGTCCACTGAAAACGATAATTCTTCTGTAGTAGTTTACGCAAAGGATATGATACTTAGGAAAAGTCAGGGATAAATCTAAAGTAATACGTTATCATACCAAGGAATCTCTGAACTTCTTCCACGTTTCTGAGTTGCGGCATTTCTGACACAGCTTTAACTTTATCTGGTGATTTCATAATTTTATTTTGAGCAATGTAATCACCTAAATATTCCATTTGTGTTTGAAAAAATGAGCACTTTGCTTTTATTTACATGTAAGTCATATTCAGAAAGTTGTTTCAAGCAAAATTTAAGGTTTTCTGTACATTCTTCTAATGTAGCTCCATGAATGATAATGTCATCGAAATAGGCTTCACATTTCGGAAGCCTTTGTAAAACTTTTGACATAATTCTATTGAATTCTGAAAGTGCTGTTTTAATTCCGAAACTCAATCGATTCATGAGGTAAGTATTTCTCTGTGTGTTGTTATTGTTTGAATGGTTCTGCTTTGCTCATCAACTGGAAGATGCAAATACACTTTACATAAATCTAGCTTGCAAAAATATTTTGAATTTCGTACTTTGCAGAACGTCTTTGATGCATAGAATCGGAAAATTGGCAGATACTAGCCTTTCATTTACACCACATTTGTAGTCAATGCCCAGCCTTACACCTCTGTCAGGTTTGGGAATGATGACCAGTGGTGAGTCCCAGTCATTTGTGGCACAGGGAGTTATGATTCCAGCTTTCTCTAAATTATCTAATTCCTTTTCTACAAGTTCCCTGAGAGCATAAGGCACGTTTCTTTCCCTTGTGAAGACTGGTTTTGCATCTTGTCTGAGAATAAGAGATATTTGACAATTCGTAATACAGCCAATTTTTTCTTGAAATATGTCAGGAAATTCTTGCATAATATCATCCACCATGATTTGAAGAGTATTTGTTATGAATTCAGTGGGATTTGATAAATTCAATGACATATCTCTTTTAAATCGAGACCAAGTCCTCTGATCCAAGTGCGACCGAGAAGAGAAGCATGTCCAGACCGGACAAGATATAATTCTTCGACAATGGATTTATTCTTGTACGTGACATTCACATTTACTTTGCCTTTATATGGAACAACATTATTTGAAAATCCAAGGAAACTAATATTAGAAGGTTTTAAATTAATGCTGAGATTTAGAGCTGTAAATTTATCTTCTAGGAGGATGGAGTACTTTGCTCCAGAATCAATCTCCATTTCTTGAGGCTTTCCATTGATTAATACCTGAACAATGTACTTTTCGGATTTTGGAGAAATTTGAAATAAATCAACAAATTTTGTATGGTAAACTTCATCTGTGACATTATTGACACCATACGAAAGAAGAGCTATTACCCCATTTTGTTTGGGAGAATTTTCTGATGAGTGACTAATAACATGTTTGACATTTACTTTCTTTTTGCACAGAGATTTAATACATACTTTAGCGACATGTCCTTCTTTATTACACAATTTACATTTCAGATTGCTTCGGTCAATGCGACATTCATTCGATCAGTGATTATTTACCGCAATTAAAGCATAAATTATCAATTCCTAGTTCACGGTAATTTATTTTATCTCTCCTAAACTTGATATACTTTTGATATTTTTGAGACTGAGAATGGTTTGAACTACGATTCGAAGCGGATCGATCATGGTTTTTATTTAAAATAACGATCATGGCGAGATTTAGGGAATTGTGACATTTTATGTGTATCGTGTTGGACCTTTTCTGAGATAACAATACTGGTCAAAGTACTATGCATCAGTTCTTTGCTCTGTATACACGAAGTTTCTAAAGCAATAGCCTTTGCTAAAATTTCATCCGATTCAAGCAATTTTTCCCGTATTGAATTATCACGAATACTGCGTATGAATTGGGCATGTAAGAAAACTTCTGCAATTGAAATATTTTTTTCACAAGCACATTGGATATGGAATTCGCACTCTGACAAATTTCCCTGCAGCGTAGCGACATACTCCGGAATAGTTTGGTGTTCATTTTGATATGTTGACAGAAAGTAATGCTGCGAGACAACTACATTCTTCTTAGGTGCTAACATTTGAGAAAATGATTGTGTTAATTCATCGTAAGTTAGATTTTTAAGTGGCTTTTCCGGACCTAAAAATGCCGACACATTATTGTAATGGACAGGACCAATAGAAGAGCACAATAATTGAGCTTTCTTTACAATGTTGGTAATATTTTTAACAGCAAAATAATTTTCAAGCCTTTCAATATAACATTTGAATTTTTCGTTTTGCGAATCATAATTTTCAAAAGTCGTGACATTTGACGGAGAGTCATTTGAAATCGAAACAGATTCCATTTGAATTTTCCAAATAATTGCTCTTGATTTTGATTTAGAATAGTGATTTTGATTTAGATTTAGAAAAGTAGTTAGAAGCTGCTTAAATTGATCTGAGTCCATTTTTGAAACTAAGTATTAAAACTTATAAACACGTAACATTAAAGAATGTAGACAGAACAGGTAATTTTCGTAAAACGTATAAGCCAGTTCAAACGAATTTAACTTTCATATGCAGTAATTTGAGGCAATAAAATTAACAGTGACATTAAAAATCCGCACCATCATCACAGCAAATTTCATCCGGAACGATAAATTTTCGAAAGAAGTGACTGACGTATGTGAAGAGTCGGCGGCAGAACAAAAGAAAAATATGAACTTCATTTTTCCTTCTATTTTTCATCTCGTCACTAATTCCTGTCGTATCTGTGAGGTAGATGACACTGTGGTAATGTTATAACGTACAGTGAACATCGTTGCATAGTACAAACACATATTTATTTACATATTAACAACCACACAATTAAAGACACAAAACAGGGAACTTAATGGCGGCATTTGAATATTTCATCTGCGTACTGTAAACACTCAAGAGAGACAGCATAATTACACATAGCGCCATCTATGAGAATAAAAGGTTACAACATCTATTATTTTCATTTCAGTTTTCTTCCTCTCCAGCTTTCCACTTGCTCTGCAGGTAAGCCCAATTTTATGATTATAATTTCCTTATAACAAAGCAGTGCCAGCTACCCTATGAATATCAGTTCTTTAAGTAATCCCCTACAGGGGGAAAACTGATTTAATCTTAATTTTTTTTTTATTTCTTTGTTAGTTTTTTGCCCTACATTTCCTCATTTCTGAGGTTTTATGCAGAATTTCCACTTTCATAAGATCAATAGAGTGGAATGAAACATGAAGATAAAAACCTTTGCTTGCCAAACAGAAATTCTACGGTACATATTAAGACTAACAACCACTAGTTTAGAACTCTAGCTGTGTAAACTACGTCAAAAATCTCAGAGAGAATTCAATAAATATTTTAAAACAAAATATTTTAAAGTATAGGGTTACAAGATTGGGAAATGTTGGTATCTCTCTCAAACATTGGCCCTCTTCGTCTGTTGGTAGCAGGAATAGATTCAGGGACGAATGCTTGGGGCTGACTATAGGATCAATTGCTTCCCGGAGGGTCAATTATTACGAAAGATTGTATGAATAGTGGACTAAAACTGCATCTGCTATTAGTTAGTAACTCCTCTGCTCCCAGAAAAAAACAAACCCTGACAACGATCAATAAAAAAAAAAAAAAAAGAAAGAAAGAAAGAAAAGGTTGAAAATTCAAACGAAAACTTTTTCAAATATTGAATTTAAACATTTTTTGCTCTTTTCCCTACTCATATGCAGAGTCCGACAAAAATACGAAAATCTTAGGAGCCAGGGAACATTTTTAGGAGCCAGCTATAATATTTCCATTTGTCGACACCTGAAAAACTAGTCGCCAAGGCATTTTTTTAGTCGCACGGGCGACCTGGCGTCCGGGATTTGTCAGACCCTGCTCATATGTATTCACTACTTATATAGACCATCACAGTATACATTTTGATGATAATTTATAAATAGTGCATTATCTCCCATGCATGTTTGTGAATCTAGGGTTGGTAATAACAGTAAAAAAGTAAACAATTTTTTAATA
The DNA here is from genome assembly GCA_038502835.1 of Octonoba sinensis. Taxonomy (NCBI): domain Eukaryota; kingdom Metazoa; phylum Arthropoda; class Arachnida; order Araneae; family Uloboridae; genus Octonoba; species Octonoba sinensis. The sequence goes on from CM076598.1 coordinate 125,343,667, forward strand.
GAAAAGCTTAAATAAAGGCAACAAATAAACTTCAGAACAGGTATAAAATTTTATACTATACCATCTTCATTATGTAAGAAATGAAAATTCCAGAAAAACATTTTTCCACTGCTTCTTTGCATGTACATCAAATCTGGTGTCTGAGGCGAAAGTTCAAAGACATATTCAATAAAGCCCAATAATGTAACATGATGAGTAAACTGAAAAAAAAAAAAAAAAAAAAAAAAAAAAAAGAAACTGCATTAAATGAAATGGTGTTCAAAGTTATGTAAGTTTCCCTCACTTTGAATGTACTATCCGCTTAGCCATTACACGTAGCAATATGAAATACATAAAAAATCCAGAATGTTTCTTTTCTGACATACAGTTGCACTTGGTTATAACGACATCGTTTATAGCGACAACTCTGTTATAACGTCAAGGAATTCCAATCCCTTCATTCGGCAATCAATAGTAATGGTGATCGCTTATAGCGTAACTTGGCTATTGCGTCATAAATATCCCGGTCCCTTGAATGATGCTATACCAGAGTTTCATTGTATATTATGCATCTTTATTATCATGCTCATGCAGCTGAATCTTCAAAAAAAAAAAAAAAAGAAAAGAAAAAAAACTGCAACCATTTAGAAATTAGAGCATGTTCCTGTAATGGAAGCTTTGGTGCCTTTCAGGGGGACAAAATGATTTTCTGTTTCGGGAACGACTACTCCTCTTTTTCTACCCGGTTTAAGAGAAGTTGCGATTCAAATACATAGTTAAATGTTGAGTATTATTGTGTGGTTGCAAACAAATTATAGAAATGCACTTAATTGCTGGGGTGATAGTAGTAAGGATTTGCATTTCCTGAACTTTCAAAAAATTTTTCCTGAACCTTGAATTTTTTTCAAAGGTACTGTAAGACGAAATGTAATTTATCCAGTTGAAATTTATGAAAACTCCTTGATTCAGACAGAAATAGAAAAAAGTATTTATTTTAACAGGGGTCCCAATGGGAAATGTAGAAAATATAGGACAAACAGAAAAATAGTTTTAAAAAATTGTGTACTATTTTAATAAAATGTGTGGATTATTAAAAGACATAATACAATTTCCTCTAAAAAATCATCAAAATGATGAAGAAAACATTATTAAAATTATTTATTGTGTTTAATTCATCCCTTTTGCATATACCAGTTTATTATTTATTGCTTCCATTTTGGCTTTTGCTGCTTCAATACCTTGCATGATTTCTCATTTTAATCATGTTGCAGTCCTTTGCTTCCTTCATCTATTGTCATCTATGCAAAAAAATGCAGAGAACGCAGACTTTCAGATTCGCGAATTTTGCGCAATTGATCGAGTTGAAATTAGAACTCCTTTAAAAAAAATTAATCAAATAAACTGCAAGAAATTAAAACTCAAAAGCTCTTTTTCATTGATTCAGAAAAAAAGCAACAATTAACAATCTAACAGCAAAGAAGAACCCTTTTACGAAAATCGCAAGCGCAAAAATGAAACTACACATTTCCTTTTGTAATTACATTTTATTCCCCTTCTTTTTAAAACATTTATGTCTAAAACTCTGAGCCAGAAAAGTTCCTGATTTTTATCTGAAAGGTCGACTTAAGCGCGGTTTCCATTTATTTGTCTGAAAGTTGGGGGTTTTGCTTACATGCGAATCGACTTACACGCCAAGTATATACGGTAAGATATTGATAAAAATAAAAAGAAATTTTATTTGCTTACTTCAAAATAAATTAAAAAAAAGAGTTAAAGTGGAAAAATACGATTCTTGTACAGGATGCAGAAAGATTGCGCAAAGAAAAGAACGCATCCGTTTTCTTGCCTGCACGTGGAAATTAGGCCTACGATATTTTAAAGAATTTCATAAATTAATTAATATGTATTGCTGCAATTTAAAGGAAAACAACAAAATGAGGGAGGAAAATTTAGAGTGGAGGAGCAAAATAAAATTTCTGGAACTTCGGCAAAAAAAAAAAATCCGGAAATTTCCGGTTTTTACGGAACTCTTCCACCCCTGTAATTGGGCAAAAAAAAAATTAAAATGCATAGATACATGTTTATATGTTAATATTAAATTGCAGCTAAAACTTGAACTATGCTTTACTCGAATTTCAGCGCATGAAACAAATGTTGGTAGTTATTATGCTACAACTATTTAAAAATTTTTACTCATTCTATTAATTTCTTTTTAATGAATATATGAAGATCTAGTTTGATGTAACACTACATTGTATTTTTCATTTTAGTCAAGTGTTCTTTTTTGCACAATTTACACAAAGATTGCTTTTTAGCACTTATATCAAAATGTTTTACTCCATCAAAAGGTACCTTTATAGTATTCCCCCCCCCCTCTATTTTCCTTAAATATGAATTACTTTCAAAGATATTTCAGAAGCTTTCTCTCTAAGTCTCGCCTTTTTTTCAATATGCTATCAAACATGACAACCATAATGAATAATATAGTATATAAGAAATATTCTACTTACCATTATTGCAATTCATTGAAAAAAAATTGTAGAAAGGAGTGACAATTTGTTGTAAAACTTTGCTTCAATAATCCCTATTTTAAATTACAAACATTTTAACAAACATCCAGATTTGAAAATTATTACAAAGTATCACCTTCTACCACTTTTTTAAGTTGACCCCCCTTCCAGATTTTAAAGAAAAAATAAATTGTTAAAGGTTCCATAGTCAAAAAAGTTTGGGATGTTAGTGAGTTCTTTTTTTCTTTTTTGAGTTTAATAATTTCAAAATTTTACTTACTTGCTTTCTAAATTCCCAATAGTCAGATGCACAAGAAAACAAATGTTGCACCCAATCTTTAAGCAATTTTTGTGGGACAAAGTCCCTTTGTATGCCTGTAAAAATTGATTTCAAATCTTGGGAATTCTGGACTTCTGTTGCATTTAACTCTTGAATCAATTCATAATATCTATCAAGAGGTGTAGATGATTTTATACCCATATCAGAACAGTGCTAAAAATAACAAAAAGAAAGAGTGAGGGAAAAAATGATAAGTTGTTTGAACATAGAAAAATAATGTTTTTTTTAAATTAATGACTGCATATACATTAAGCATTTGAAGAATATGAAAGAATTACAGATATGCCTAAACCATTTTTTGTGCGGAGAATTTATATTTGTGATTATGTGAAAACAGTGGCACAGCAAGGGGCACATATCATGTCTTGAGAACCATTTGCAGAGCGGAACTAGATAGATTCCATGACAGATAAGCTTCAGCAGGAAAATTTTGAAATGACGGGCCTGTTAGTACTATCATTTTAAAATGTCCCTCGATATTACGGGATTTTATTGAACATTCAAAGTGGTGCACAAGGGGAGGGTTTTGGAGGTTAAACATCTCACTTTGGAACAAAGGAATAAATAAGTAAAAAAAAAGAATCCCCCCACTTTCGATTTCAATTACTTATCTTTATATGTATAAAAGTCCTTCCCCCCCAACTTTTTTTTCAGGACTACACCATTGTTACATAGCAAAAAAAATTGCCACAATAAAATGAAGAATCATCTTGGCTGATGAAGCATGAAGGAACAAATCCTATCATACTTAATAGTTAAAATATTAAAAAGAAACACTTATTACATTAATAATGCCATATGAAGACAGCAAGATATCTCTTTAAACATTTTTCAAAACAATAAACAAAAACTCACAGGCGGAAGAAGTTATACAATTTTTAAAATATATCTTTCAAATAATTAAAATATCTTTCAATTCTATTCCATATTTTTATCATTTATCAGTACGTGTCTAGTCATGTTTACTTAAAATGTCAGTCAATAAATGTTTGCCATTCTTTTTTCTGCTTCCAATTCTTCAGTGTTCTAAAGTACAGTCCATTATCTTTATCATCTTTTATAAAATGAAGTTTTCTATTGATAGGTCTTGCGCAACAACATACTTTTTGTTTACTCATTCTATTATTAGAGCATTACCATCTGTTTTAAGGTCAATGAGTCTAACGATCAGGGTACTTTCTCCTAATTTTTCTAATAAAGAACCAATCCTTATAACTTAAAAACAGAATTACAAGCTGCAATTAATTTTGCCTCTATTGCACATAATTTCAATTTCTGTTTAACACTTTTGAAACCAAAAAGCAATTTTCAATCTTTAATAAATACTTACCTTAGGATTATGCATCTGATGTCATAATCTAACTTGCATGATAAATAAAAACAAAAGAAATCTTAAGCATTTAATATGGATTAATTTTAGGGTAGGAAAAGGAAATGTATGTACAGTATGGGACCCCAATTTCAGAATCCCGAAATCCGGAAGACCCAAAATACGGAACTTTTTCCCAATTTTGAAAAAAACCGGCCGCAAACAATTTTTTTTTTTTTTTGAAAAAAAGAATTGGGAAATATTTTGCCTGGTTGGTTTTTGGGAAAAAGGCATTTTAAAGAAAAGTAAACTAAAATGTAATGAACATGTTTAAGATCGGAAACGCGCTGTTTTCAAAAAAAAAAAAAAAATTCGCGATTTTCTGAAAAGGGTTTGTTTTTGCGATTAGTTTTTATTAATTGTTGCTCTAATTCTGAGTTAATACCATTAAATTTTGCTTTTTTTATTTATTGTAGTTTGCTTATATTTTTTTCTTTTTTTAATGAGCTCTAATTTTCGCGCGATACGAACATTCGCTAAACTGAAAATCCGCGTTTCTCGCATTTTCCCGATATTCTGATCTTTTACTACAATTTAGTGGCTAGAGAATATTAAATCATATCAAAATTTGACAGAGTTATTTTCTCTTATCGTTTAATTAAAGAGGTTAAAATAACATAGGGAAAAGTCTGGATGTTTCGATGCTTTGTGTCGATTGTCGAATGTAAGCCTACTCCAACTTTGTTTTTTTGTGCTAAATTTTGCGATTTATAGCAGTGATGGAACAGAAGGAACTTGGTTTTGGAGCAGCAAAATATACATTTTGGAGCAGCAGAAACCCATTTTGGAGCAGCAAAATATTAGGTTCAGAGTGAAAAAAAAACATTTTGGAGCAGCAAAACAGCAAATTTGTTTCACACAATTTTTGGGACAGTAAAGGACAAGTTTTTCAACAAGCCAAAAAAAAAAAAAAAAATGCAACAACTTCACTTCGTAGGAGAAAAGAGAGTAGTCTTGGAGCACACGTCTCTAAAAATGTAAACCTTTTGCAAATATGTGCATTAAAATAATGTTTTTGACAACTCATACGATGACAACAGTAAATTTTTATATATGAACTGCAACATACATAAGATACATACACAAAAAAATTCAGTAACTTTTGCCAAATTTCAGACTTGTTTCCTAACCTTTTCAAAATTAATTTCCAAATTTCAGACTTGTTTCCTAAGCTTTTTAAAATATAACCTTAATTTAAATATCTGAAACAAAAATAAAATTAAGCCTGCCATGAAGTATTAAGTTTTGAATTTCTACTTGGAATGAACATGGAATTCAATTCAAAAAATTTTAAATAAAGAACTTTAAGAAAATAAAAAGAAATTTTATTTATTTACCATTTAAGAAGTTTCATAAGCAAAAAAAAAAAAAAAAAGCCAGAAACAATCAAACTTCCTTAGCAAATGCAAAATGATCGTATATTGTTTCTCAAACGAAAGCATCAAATTATTAAAACGCAAATAATAGTTTCTTTTTGTAAATAATTTCAGAATTACATTTTAAGATATACATGATAATTAATAATTAATATCAATAATTACCGACAAGATTGGCGATTTTTAAAAAAGTTATGTTAAAACAATGCCTAAGAAAATACCCTAAAAAAGGAGGTGGAATAAATGGATTGATGTGGGAAATCAAAATTTAATTACGCTCGACAAAAGAAACTAACAAAAAAAAAAAAAAAAAAAAAAATGCCAAGTCCTTGAAACATTAATAAAACCACTACGTTCAAAAATAAAATTTAATGGAGTACAACTCTTATCTGAATTTGCCATGGTTGCTTCCACTTTTCTTGCCAATGTAGTACTTTAACCAGAGGCTGGAAAGTAAAAAAGGGTACAAAGTTGTATCCACATTCATGGAGCCTGGCCAATGCAATACAGAGGTAATTGCACGTTTAAGGAAAAATACCTGAAATTTTTAAGAGGAGGGGCGGGAAGGTCTTGCCATTTTCATTACTTTTAAAAAACTGATTTATATTTCCCAGCCCTTCATATAGCCTTAAAAACCCTGTATTTTTAATAATAGCAGGCATCAAGTTCCAAAATCTGATTTGAATAATTTTGAAAAAAAGACTTTTGTTCTCAAAAACTGCATGTTTTGAAATTAATGAAAACTACATTTGCTACTAAATATAGAAGAAAACTTAATTGGATGGACTAAGCAAATGTCCTAAACTATATACAATGATAACTGATTTTAGGATTTTCTTATTAATAAAGATGTGCGTTACATGAAATTGATTTTTGTTCTCAGATTTTTCAAATGCTGTTTAATTTTTTTCAGTTTTATTCCTCCATTTATTTTTTTAAAATTTTTTGAACCATTGGAGATATTTTATGTATCTTTTACAAAAGTTTAAATAATTGACCAAAAAATAAAAATTAATCTAAATTCAGCAGTTAACTTTTTGACATTTGAGAAATCACAAGTACGGAAACAAGTACAGAATTTCGTTTAAAAATTTTCAAATCAAGACTTTACTGAAAATAAAAGCGAATTGTATTTATTTGCCTTTCAATAAAGCTTAATAAACATCAATAGTGAAAAAATTCCGATTCTAACAGCGGATGCAAAAGGATTGTATCTTTTTAAAATGGTAACACGGAAAATAAAAGAATTTCTATGAGTAGAATAATTCACTATTGCACTTTAGTAGGATTATAATGATCAAAAGTAAAAATTAACGGCATTATCGTCGGAAATTTACAGTAAATTAAAAATTGATGAAAAAAAAAAAAATCGCCGATATTTTCAGTAATTTAAAATTTTTGAAATTGAGAAAATATCGAATTTCCAGATCCCCTGAACAGGGGTGCCACTCTTCAAAAATTTTTAGACTGAACATTTCACCACGCACATAGCCCGAGTCCGACAAAAATGCGAAAATCTCAGGAGCCAGGGAAAATTTTTAGGAGCCAGTTATAATATTTTCATTTGCGAACTAATCGCCACCTGAAAAACTAGTCGCCAAGGCATTTTTTTAGTCGCCCGGGATTTATCGGACCCTGCACATAACCAAATCACGTAATCTTTTTAGAAATATGCGGATTTTTTCAAGATACACATATATTTGAATGTACCAATATTTTCTTCAAAAAAGCTGAAAATTCTTGCTTTCTAATGTAAAAATATCATTGAATATATTTAACCAAACAGTTTTGCAGGGAGAGAAAAAGAAGTGTACAATATATTTTAATCTTTCGGCAGTGATGCCGCTAGACTTCGAAAACTGGAGCCATAAAATTCCGACAGTTGAAGGGGGTTCGGGGGATTCTCCCCCGGGGAAATTTTGAAAACTATATGCAAAATAGTGCATTTTGAGGCCTTTGGAGACACATTTGGGATTGCAGAAGTATTAGGGGAAAAAAAGAAGCGTAATAGAAACATTTTAAAAATTTAAACGCTTTTACTCATAAAAATGGGCTCCTTTAAACTCCAATACAAAATTGGCATTTTTCTTTTATCTAGGGGGCAGGACCCCACATTTTCTCTAACGCCCATATCGAACAGCCCTGTGTCTGCCTTCTCGAACGACACTTACAAGCTCGCCCCTCTCTTCCGAAAAGGATGCTTTGAAAATTTGTAAAAGAAAAACTATTGGTAGCATTTGAGCATAGCATACGGTATTTCACGATTACAAGGGGGGAGGGACCTTGACTTTTTAAAATTTAAATTTTAAAATTTTGACATAGCGAAATTTTCTGCCCTCTACTTAAAATTTTAGAGTTTCCAACAGTTAATAAAAATAAATAATTTTATTCATTGGTCGTAATCGTTAGCAAAATAGCTGATCAATCATCAAATCGGAGAGCCGAACCAGGATTTTAATTTTCTTCCAAAAGTTAAATTCTCTCAATTATTTTTCTTTTCTTTCTTCTTCTTCGCCTTTTTTTTATTTTGTGCATCACAGCTGATTTTGCCGCCCCCAAAAGTGCCTCCCGGGGCACGGGCCCCGGCTTGCCCCGTCCTAGATTCGGCACTGCATATCATGGTTTCAAAGACATCAGGGGTGGTAGCAGTAAAGATTTGCATTTACTGAAATTTCAAAGAAAAAATAACTGAACCTTGATTCTTTTTAATAAGTACTAAGGTACTGTAATGTCAGACATATAAGACGAAATGTGATTGTACTTTAAGGTTGTACTTTATGAAAAATACTGGGATCAAACAGAAATGGATAAAACTACTTATTTTAACTAGGGGTCGCAATGGAAAATGTAGAAAATATAGGACAAACAGAAAAATAGTTTTAAAAAAATCATGTACTATTTTCATAAAATGTGTAGATTATTAAACAATATAATGCAATGACATCTAAATAATCATCAGAATGTTAAAGAAACGTTATTAAAATTATTTACATGCATTTAATACATCTATTTTGCCCACTTTTAGTTTATTATTTCCTGCACCATTCACGGCTTTTGTTGCTTCATTATCTTGCATAATTTTTCGTTTTAATACTGCTTGCAGTCTTTTGTGTTCTTCATCTTCTAGGCAAAAAGTGCAGAAACGACAAAATTCGGATTCGCGAATTTTGCGTAATTGATCGAGTGGAGCTTGTTTTTAAAAAAATAAATTAAGTAATATTGCAAGAAATTAAAGCGCAGAAACTTATTTTTATTAATTCAGAATAAAAGCAACAGTTAACAAGAGACATAACTGCAAAAACGAACCCTTTACAAAAATCGCAATCGCAAATTGAAACTATACATTTCCGATTGTCATTGCATTTCATTTCCCTTCATTTTAAATAATTTGTGTCTAAAAATCCGCAGCAAAAACGTTCATGATATTTCTCTGAAAGTATGGAGGTCGACTTGCACGAGGGGTTTCCGTTTATTTGTTTGAAAGTTGGAGGTTCGGCTTACATGCGAATCTACTTATACGCAAGTATAAACGGTAAAATTTTGATAAAAATAAGAACATTTTTTATTTGTTTACTTCTTAATTAAACCTACAAAATAAGTGAAATGAAAAAAATACGATTCCCCTAAAGGATGCAGAAAGATTACGCAAAGAGGAACGCATGCGTTTCTTTACTTGCACATGGAAATTAGGCCTACGTAATTTTTAAAGTATTGCTCCAATTAACCAATAAATACATATGGTTGCAATTGAAAGGGAAAAAAATAAAATGAGGGTAAACAATTTAACAGGGAGATTGAGCAAAACAATTTCCGGTATTTGTGGAACTCTGCCATTCCTGAGATATAAATGAAAAAGAAACCTTTTGTGACAAGAAATTTTTTTACAATGCAATTAGCAATTGATTCAATAACAATTCGACCAAGAATTAAAACAAAAATCCCACATTTAAAAGCTAAAAATCAAGTCATTGACTTTTAGACGAATGTCAGATTCGCGAATTTTCCGCAATGTATATTACATGAACTGTGTAGCATTCTTTCTTTAAATAGTGAATGCAATAAGGCACAAATTAAATAGGAAAATTTTGTTTATTATTTTAATTCAAAAAAAAAAAAAAAAAAAACCTCAGCAAAAATCGCAATCGCGAAAACGAACACTTTACGAAATTTCTTAATCGCAAAAACGAAACCTTTTCACACCAGCAGATTTTAAAAAACGCATACTTCCGAACTTATTAAACACCAGGCTGATTATATCCTTAAAGAAATCTTTGGGCATTGAATCTCCGAATTGTTCACCTGTTTCCCTTACCTAAGCCGCGACAGCGCAAGCTGGCGCCGTTTTCCACCTTCGCTTCATATAAAAAAAGCTGCAAGAAAAATGCGGGTCAAAGACGAGAAAAAAATAATTTTGCGTATCGATTTTTTATATATTTTACTTGATTAATTATTTTTTCTTCCGCGATGAAAATCACGCGTCCCGCCGGACGCATAATATATATATACTTTTTCGTATCCCCGTCTCCGATTTTTGCGTATTTGACGCGCTATAGCGCGTCCGCGGCATCGCTGCTTACCTCCACTTTCCTTGTTTTTTTTTTTTTCTCACAAGACACATGATTTTTTTTAAAAATATTTTCTTCCTTTTATGTGAATTGATAAATGCTTCTGTTCCAATTATCAATAGTAATCGGCATCGTCGAAAATATGGAGTAAGTTAAAAACAATTTTTAAAAAATTGCCGATATCGGTAATTTTTAAAATTTTGAAAATACCGAATTTCGGTATTACAATGCGGAAAAACACCGGAGTTCTGGTGTATAAGCGGAATACAATCACCTCTGGATCATTGTTTTGTAATTTTGATAACAATCCAAGTTAGGGGTTTGTGCTCGCATTCAATTTTTCGATCGAGATTTTTTTAAAGGGTTCGTTTTTTCAAAAGCGATTTTTGTTGATTGTTTGCTTTCCGTTCCTTCTTTCTAATTTCAATAACAATTCCAGTTGACGGAGGCGAATGTTCAGTATTTTTTCAAGCCAAAATTTTTATTTTACAATTTTTTTTAAACCAATCATTTGCGAGACGGAAAGTTCCGTTTGGATCATCGTAAAAAGACGGATTTCCGTCTCCAGGACGGAAGAGTGGCAGCCCTGCCCCTGAAGCTGTGAGCTGTGATTGGGTGCCAGCAAATCTTTTCCGAGCTTCCTCGCACATGGTTGCCAAGAGCCGATCTCTCCCGACCATCGGCAGTTAGGCGGTATTTTGTTGAATTGGCGCAGCAGGCGCAGTTTTCTTGAAAAATCGCCATTTTGGCACAAGAAGGCGCAGAATTTTCGTTTAGGCGCAAAAGGCGCAGCTGTTCCATCACTGCTTATAGGCATGTATATACGATAATAAAAATGCTGTAAATGAGCAAAATGCTAATAATAAGTTCCAGAGCAAATTATATGGGCTCTGATGCTACTTACAAGATTTTTTGAATGAGGACCAAAAGTCCGGAAAATTCCGAAACCCGGAATGATCGCGGCCCGAAGCTTTCCGGATTTGAGGTCCCATACTGTATACTGTTCTCCCCTTTTATAGACCATATTCCATAATTAATATTTTGCAGTATACTATTACTCTCGATCACATAAATTACGTTTAAGGAGTACAGCCGCAGGCATTAAGTTTACCATTTATAGATTTGAAGTTTATGCAATATCCCGCAATCCCCTTTAAATATCTTAAAAGACGTTTTATTGCATTTCAATGAATTTCTCAAAGATCTTTATTATACTGTGACAATCTGCTCATAGTGTAAGATATATCTGGTTGAGTCCCACTTGCTAGGTACATTATAGATCCAATCACTTGATATTTGTGTTTCAAGAAAAACTTTGAATCTTTATAATAATTTAATTGTTTTTCTCTTTAGACACCTGGTGTTTTAATTAGACTACAATCTTGCAAATTAAACTTTTCAAAAACCTTTTCATCTAATTTTGTTGGGATAAAATTATACCACTTTTTGTTGTCTAATTTGCAATCCTAAAAACATGCTAAAGTTTGTTGTTTCTTTAACTTTAATGTTTTCCTTATGTTCTTTATCACTCTTTCGAAACACTTCTTGTAAACTTATTAAAAAGTATCCATCAAATCATTCTTTTTCCTTAGAAGGATTTGATTTTTTTGTTAGTGATCCTAGTGTGGAAAATTATTTTTAAATTGATTGAAAATTTAATGCCTAACACAGGGTTCATACTCAAATAGCCAAAAAAATTTCCATGACTTTTCCAGGTAGCTCAGAGCAGAATTCCAGGTCAATGTTCTAAGTAAAAATATTTTAGCAAATGCCCTACTTGTACGTTAAATACGCCCGCCCATTACATTTTATACATACAATTATATTAACATCATATTAAAAAAATCCACACAGATGCTCATTAACATACCAAACTTATACTATAGAATTTCAAAAGCAAAATTTTATGACACACCACTGCCAAAAGATTTACATTTGCATCCACCTTTTTATATATTTTTTTAAATTTAAATTTTAAAAAGATAATTTAAAACTATAAAACATAAAGAATAACTAAAATAAAATAAAAATTAAGATGATCCCAGTGGGGACAAATCAGCTCTTTAACTCTATAATAACGCATGAAAACAAATATTTAAAGAAATGCTGATGTAGGCACTTTTAAGCCATGACAATATAATAAACACCATTATATAAAGAATAAGACTATATAAGAAAAGGGAGGCGAGTTGATTGAGGACATATTCTTTTTTAAAACAAATACAATACTTAAAAATGATCTGATAAAAAAATTCATTGAATGACAACTGCTCAATGGCACTGAAGAAACAAATTCAAAACTCAAATAAAAATAACAGTAAATAAAAGAAAGGTTAATTTTTATTTTTAAAGAGCATTTAATAAAATATTACATACATACATAGAATATGTAAATTAAAATATTATGAAAAAATGGAATCAATCTCCATGTTAAATAGAATCAAAGTCAGTAGACCTCATACATTTTTGGGCAGTTCAGAAATTTGGCTGTTGATATTAAGGTTTTAAGTTATCGGCACAGAAAGTTTATAATTTTCTTTTCTGTTCAATTTTTTTATTTGTTCCATTGCTTTGCATTTCTAAGTTTCTTTTTTGTTAAATTCATGCTGTCACGCCGAATGCGTTTTTTGGAACGATTTTTTATTTTCTTGGTAATCTGAGATTGTGACGAGCATAGGTTCCCTCCAAGAGGTGAAAAAATCCCCGACTTTTCCAGGTTTTTCAAAAATGTATGTTTTTCTCCAACTTTCCCATGATTTTTGCAAAAGATATCAATTTCCATGACTTTTCCAGGTTTTCCAGGTGGAGTATGAACCCTGCTAACATGTATAATGGGCTGAATCAGTAACAGATAAAATCTTTCTCTATTAGCCTACTTTCCCATAAAAGTAAAAAAAAAAAGAGCATGAAAGATGGCTTAATGTACCAGAAAAATATCGTTAAAAATAACGAAAAGTGAAAAAAAGTAAAGTAATTAAATAAAGATAGAAAAATTGAAAGTAGGCTTTTGAGATGGGAAAGAAGTGTGTCTGTCGGTCTGTTGCTCTGTCATGTCGGTCTGTCTGTCCCCCCTAACAACTTTTAAACGAATTGTCCGATTCAAAAAATTCTTTTTGCATTGGAAAGATGGCCGAGGACATCTCATTTCCATATTTTACTTTTTGATTTGAACAATTTTTCATTCAATATTGAACAGTTCAAAAAATTTTAACATTAGCCTACAGGCAAAAATGAAGCAAATTTTGTAAACTCTGGGCACAAGGTCTAAGTTTCTATGAGCAAGCTTAGGAAGCATATCTCGACGTGAAATATTGATTTGAACAAATTTTGTTCATTTTTGAACAGTTAAAAAAATTAACATTAGCGCCTTCGGGGAAATTTCAATCCCATATAAATCCTGATCTAATCGACGGATTTGCTTGCAACAAACTTTGTTGGAAAGATATTATAATGTAGAGCATGTACAGATATGAAGTTCAACAAGAACTGAACGAGCCTATTTTCCTATGAAATGTGTTAATTGCGACTTTTCAGGATATTTCTCAATGAATAAATGAGTGAACAAATGATAAAATAAATAATTGAGTGAATGAATGAAAAAATAAATAAATGAGTGAATGAATGAAAAAATAAATAAATGAGCGAATGAATGAACAAATGAATAAATGAGTGAATGAATGCAAAAATAAATAATTGAGTGAATAAATACATGAATGAGTAAATGAACGAGTTAATGAATGAATGAACGAATGACGGAATAAATGAAAGAATAAATGAGTGAGTAAATGAATATGTATTATCCGTTGAAAAAGGTACACTTGAAGTAATTAAGAACTAAAGCTAAACGAGAAAGAGATAGCTAGATTATAAATTTGAATTGGTGTATACGGGAAAGTAGGCTCGTGTACTTCTAGACGGAACTTCTTGTTATTTTCTACATTTGCTTTTATATTTTTCCTTCAAAAATCATGCATTCAGCATTCGTTGGTGGTACATGGAATCAAAAACCTACGACTCTTCTTTATGACATTTTATCCTTTGCTCATTTTACAGTCAAGTCTCAATAACTTGAAGTCCTATAACTCGAATTTTAGTTTATATGGAACGTTTAATAAAGTCCCAAATACAGTAATTGTATTTTCCAATGCAAAATTATATCCATATCCTGAAGTATACACCTTTTAAGTCGAAGTTTTAAAGAAAGCATCCTTTTTCATTTCACCAACAAAAATTCTGGAAAACCCCCCCAAAAAATCACATTTTCCCCCTCATACATTACTTTGCTTATATCCGGAGGAGTTATGTCATTTTTCAATAGCACCCTTTAAAAATTTATTTTTTCTCTATTTACTGCTTCAAGAGCTGTGGTTTCTTTAATAGCAAAGCTGAAAGGGATATTCCCGAAGACCTTGATGGTGTCAACTTAATGAAAATGCAACTACGTGTGAAGTCTTAGCCGACGAAGCAATTCAGGGGTGATTGCGACACAAAGTAAAAAACCCTCAAAATTTTTTATGCAAAAAGTCGGTATCACTTTTTATGCACCATAAATTATACGACACTTTTTATACACATATAGTTACAACGCCGTGTTTAAAATAACTTTTGAAATTAAAATTTATATTTTACTTACCTACTTCTAACTAATAAGAAAATTTAATGTATTTATTTTTTGCAAATAAATTGTAATTTATAGTAAAACATAATGAATAGGAATTTCCCATGACCATATATTTTTTGCCAAATTTTTGTAGTGAAATACTTTTTCTATTTAGAGTTATTATTTTTTCATTTATTTGTCAAATATCTGCAACTTTTAAAATAAAAGTTGAGTCCAGCGGCGATTTCAGGAAAAGCACATAAAAATGCGGTATTACGCAAAAAAAAAGAAGTTCGGAAAATGAGTTCAACTTTTGCGATGTTTATCCGAAAAATAACTAAATCCAAAAAAAGTTTTTTTTTATCATTCTTTTAAAAATAAAAATAAAGTCCGAAAAAAATTGCCACTTTTGGCAATGTTTACATCGGGAATGTAAACATCACCAACCCCGGGGTTTAGCGGAGCAAAAAAATTCCAAAATGGTGCCAAGACCCAGTTATCAGTAACAACAAAAGCACATGGGACATGGTATCATTCATGTTCGGAACAAAGATGGTTGGCACCGTTACAACCCTTGCTGCATAAAAGGTTGCTACAAAGGGAATGTTTACCGCTTTTCGGTGTATTTTTTGTTCCCATCCGCTAAATTTTCAATTTTGAAGACCAAAAACTTTGATTTTTAAAACACGGAAGGAGGATATGAAAAACCCGGATTTCTGGAGTACATCCAGAATACAATCACCCCTGGCAATTGTGATAGATGTTCATGGAGAGGTCATCGTCGAATGACAATGACGGCTAAGAATATGCCCCGTCTCCAACTATTCAGCAAGCATCAGTGGCAGTAAATCCTTTACTACAGTACCTCAACAATTCCGAAAATGTGCATAAATCACTGTTTAATTGTGTTTATAAGCTTAATGACATCTTAAGATATGATAAATGAAACAAAAGTAAGCAGTTGAAAATAAATGCACTTTTCAAAATGAGTACCTTAATAAAATTTATTGTTTGTAAGAAAGTTATTTTTTTTTATCTAGTAATAATAATAAATTTTATCCTAATTTAATGTTGTGTTATGTTATTGGTCCTGCAGTTTTCTGATAGCGAAAGTATATGTTATGCTTAAGAACGTTAAAAGAAGGACTTCTGATAACTTGAACTACCGATAACTTGAAATTTTGGCTGGTTCGTTGGGACTTTGAGTTATCAAGAATTGACTGTATTATTGGAATTGCAACAACTGTATTACTGATAAAATCAAATTGAAGGGAAAAAATTACTTTTTTCTTACATGGCCTCCATTTGGCGAAATTTTTTTTTTGCAAATTGCTCTCGTCAAACGAAAACTACATCCCTACTCTTTAAGAAATAACCAAGATTTTTGTTTTCAGATCATCAAGGAGGGTGGAATCATGTCAACCAGGGGGCAGATTTTTTTTTTTTTTTGAGTCTCAACTTTGCAGGCATGTACTTTTTTGAATTTTGACTTTTTTCTTACTAAATTTTTTTGTGTTCTTTAAACATAAATTAACAAACGATAAAAACCTGATGATAAAAATCTTTACCATTTTTTACTTACAGCGTCTTAAACAGCACCTAAAATTTGGGCCCTCTAGACTAGAATAAAAGGTCTTCTACTGTATTTGTTTCTCATTTCAATAGTTTGTATGTGGAAAATTGGTTTGCAGGATCGTGTTTGAAAATGTTTAGTAAGGTCCTCAAAAATGTTTTCTGCCAAAGAGGGAGAAATATATGTAGCCATTACATTTGTAAAGGACAAGACGAAATGTTCATTTTAAATTTAATCAAGTTTGATGATATGCATGAAGCTTTTTTCAAAAACCTACACACATTGCATCACAAAAAAAAAAATACTGAAATTTTTTAAAAATCAAATACCTTTTCAAAAATATCAAAAATAGATACTGTTGAGTCATCATCATGCATAAGACAAGTATGTGAATTGATAATAGTTGCTTCTCGAATCAAATATTTCAGGAACTTTTTTGCTGTATTTTTTATATTGGGAAAAAGGCAATTCATAACTGCTTGCAATTTTGAAATTCTATCTATCTTTTTATATTCTTCAGATTCTTCTTTGAATAGCAATATATATTGATAGATCTTTCCATTGTTTCCTTCAATAGACAACTTCTTAGCGATGGCCCCATATTTTTGTACCAATTCTACTTGAGGAAGGAACCTTGCAATTCGAACAGTTTCATATTCCTGCATTGAACGGAAACAATACAAATTAAATATATAATACAGAACTTCAAAGATTTTTCATCAAATGCTAACAAAAATATTTTAACCAAGTTACTTTTCACTCAAGACATAACTAATTTTATCAATATTTATTATTATATTTTATGGTATCTACAGTCTAATAATATTGAAAATACGCAAAAGGAGAAAAATTTATACAATAAATTGGTATTTCCTAAACTATGGGTTGCGAGCAAATATTGAGTAGCCCCTCGCCACTGTACATGAATTACTAATAGGGAGTGATGAATTTGATATTTTATTCAGCTATTTATCATTCTAAAAATTGAAATAAACTTAAGTTACGGAAAATATTGTGATAAAATAATAATAATTTTAAAAAATACAAAACATATAAGATAAGTGCTTGAAGTGTGTGGTGCTGGCCCTGTCTCCAGATGCCTTGGGATGGCCATTGTAATAACTGTAATTGTGTTAATGTTTTGTATTCATCGTGTTCTTGTTATGCCGTTTTGTTACTTATTAAAAGTGATTAAATTCTTACGTGTTCTTATAATTACACACGCGGCGTCACATGTTGTCAGCATTTCCTAATTAAAAGTAACAAGGTAACTACTAATTCCAGATGTCGGAAGGCGGTATTCGACCTCCAAAACCGTTGATAATTTCATCGGACCAGAAAGAACAATGGGAGGATTGGTTCCAAAGTTTCGAATGATATGCGGCAGCCATTCAACTTGATAAAAAAGATGCTAAAGTGCAAGTAGCAACATTCATGGCCACGATAGGTCGTGAAGCTCAACAAATTTTCAAAACATTTGGTTTGAGTGACGAAGACGAAAAGAAATTAGATGCGATTAAAAGTAAGTTTGCTGAATACTTTACACCTAAAATAAACTATACATTCGAACAATACAAATTTAATCAAATTAAGCAAAAGCAAGAAGAAACTTTTAAAGATTTTTCAACTAGACTAAGAATACAAGCGTCTCGCTGTAAGTTGGGCGACATGGAAAATAAATTACTTTGAGACAGAGTTGTTGTTGGTATCGATAGCAACGAAGTTCGCGAAAAGCTTTTAAGTGATGCTGACTTAGACCTAAATAAATCAATACAAATTTGTCTCGCTTCAGAAATTGCTGCACAGCAATTGAAAAATATTGTTGATGACAACAAATCTCAGCCAGTCATTTTTGAAATTTCCAATAGGTACTCTCAGTCACATAAAACATTTTTGGCAAAAACTAAGTCTAATTCTGGTTCAGTTAAGCTGATAAATGACTGCAGAAACTGTGGTAATACTCATAAAGTAAATGAATGCCCAGCATTTGGCAAGAAGTGCAAAATTTGCCAAAAACAAAACCATTTTGCAAAAAAATGTTGGTCCAAAAACCAGAAAAAATACAAAATGCAAGAAATTGAAAGTGTCGATTCTGTTATGGAAGATGATGAAAAATTTCTTATAGCAAGTCTGGATGCTAATAAATCAGATTCGTATGAGACAGTAACAATCAATAACAAAGCAATTCCAATGAAGCTGGACACTGGAGCTCAATGCAATGCTATTCCTATCAACTTAGCAAGAGAGTTAGGACTGAAAATAAAACCTTCTCATATTCGAAAACTTCTATCATATTCTGGTCCTACAATTGATGTATCTGGAGAATCAAAAGTTAATTGTACCATCAAAGATAAGCAAATTCAGATAAAGTTAATTATAGCTCATGGAGGAATTAGTCCAGTTCTAGGTCGAATTACTTGAACAGAGGCAGGTTTAATTCAACGCATTGATCAAGTAAATACATTAGAAAAAGAATTTCAAGACCTTTTTGAAGGGATGGGATGTATAAAGAATTTCGAATACACTGCTGAATTTACAGAAGAGTGCCCTCAAAAAGAAATCAAACCTGCAAGAAAAGTTCCATTTGCAATAAGGCCTATTGTGAAACAAGAACTAGACAGAATGGTTCAAGATGGAATTATTAAAAAAGTAGATGAACCTACTCCAATTTCTAACCACATGGTTATTGCGAAACAAAATGGGAAGATCAGAATATGTATTGATCCTTCTGATTTGAACAAAATTCTCTTGCCTGGACATTTTCCTTTAAAAACATTGGAAGAGGTCACAGCTAACATCAGTGGTTCAAAATATTTCACAAAGCTAGACTTAAAGAAGGGTTTCTAGCAATTGAAAGTTTCAGAAATAACTCAACTATACTTAACATTTAGCACTCCGTGAGGTAGATATTCGTTCTTATGTGTTCCATTTGGAATAAAATCTGCTCCAGAAATTTTTCAAAAAGAAATAACAAACATGCTTCAAGGTATCGGAGGAGTTTAAAATTCAATGGATGACATATTAATTCATGCAACTGATTTAAGCATCCTTCGGGGAAGAACAAAATTAGTTCTGGAAACTCTAAAAAATGCAGGGGCAAAGCTCAATAAAGAAAAATGTGAATTTTGTTAGAATACTGAATTCAATATTTAATTTTCATGTTTATCTATTTTAAGCCACTACTTATTATTCTATCTTACAGCAACTGTACAACTCAACTCTGTTCGATTTTTTTGTTCTTAAGCTTGTAAGAATGTAAACAGTACAGAATGTCTTAATTTAATACTACAATTCCATCTTACTTAATCTTCAAAATAAAGTACTTTTTCAACCTCAAGGATTCCAGATTTATTTCAAGTCTTATAAATTTGAAGTACAAAAAGTCAAGTATCTAGGAAACATACTCAGTGGTGATGGTATAATGATTGATCCAGAAAAAGTTGAAGTTATTGATAGAATCAAAGCACCAAATTGCAAGAATGATTTACGACTACTTGGAATGATACAATATCTTCACAAATTTATTCCTAGTCTGTCAGAGAAGGCACATAATATGAGACTGCTGCTGAGGAAAGAAGCCACATGGAATTGGAATGAAGAACTAGAAAAGGAGTTGACAGAAATCAAGAAACTATTAAAAAATGCACCCTCGCTTACATTCTATAATCCAAACAAAAGTCTTACACTCTCAGTTGATGCAAGCTCATTTGCCATAGGCGCTGTCCTGTTCCAAGATGGAAGACCAGTAGCTTTTTCTTCAACGGCTTTAAATGAAAATCAACAATCATATCCTCAAATTGAAAAGGAAGCTCTCGCAATGAGGCATGGATGCCAGAAATTTCATCAATACATCTATGGAACTGATCTAACTATAGACAGATCACAAGCCCTTGGAATCCATTTTCAAAAAACCAATTGATAGAATTCCCCCAAGACTCAGAAAAATCTTTTTAGAAATACAGCAGTATGCTCCAAAAGTTAGTTAAAAATGTGGGACTAACATGCACATAGCTGATCTACTGAGCAGAGACTGCCACAATCACGATTCTCTACAAGAAAGTACATTGCAAATTTTGTTTAGCATTCCAACTATGGCCACAGGCTTCAAGATATTGCAAACTCTCTCGAATACAGATCAAGAGCTTTTATTAGTGAAACATTTTATTTCAAATGGCTGGCCTCAGAATGAAGACTCGATTCCACATTCCTGCAAAAAATAATTACCTTTCTCAGATGAGCTTTCAGTCCATAATGACTTAATTTTGAAGGGCCTTAACATACTAATTCCACAGCAATACAGACCCAAGGTTTTACAAAATCTTCACAAGGGACATTTAGGCATATCCAGTTGTCTGAGAAGAGCTCGCGATTGTATGTTCTGGCCAGGAATGCCCAAACACATAATTTCACTAGTGGAAAATTGCAGTTTGTCAAAAAACTTAAACACACCCAGTAGAACCAATGATTCTAAAAGAAATCCCCAAATTACTATGGGAAATATTTGCAACAGATGTGTTTACCTATGCAGATATTGATTATTTACTCACTACAGATAGTTATTCTGGCTTTATTGATTTCAAGAATTTAAAAGATTTATCGAGTACATGCACTATTTAAATTTTTAAAGATTGGTTCAGTGTACATGGAATTCCTAGAATATTAGAATCAGATAATGGCATGAACTATTCATCATCAGAATTCAAGACATTTGCTCAAGAGTGGATGTTTACTCATCAAACTTCAAGTCCAAAGTATCCGAAAGGCGATGGTTTAGCTGAACGAGCTGTTCAGACAGCGAAGAATTTACTTCGAAAATGTAAAATGTCAGGGCAAGATCTCCAATTAGCTTTACTAAACTTCCGTAATACCCCAAGAGATAAATTAGGATCTCCAGTTCAACGCCTATACAGCAGAAGGTTGAGGACCACAATCCCCATTGCTGAGGAATTATTGAAGCCAGAGACACTTCATCATACATCAGAAAGTCTTCAAGCAGCTAGACAGAAACAAAAATATTACCATGACCTTCACAAAAAGCAATCAGGTGTTCAGTTCAAAATTGGTCAAAATATTATGCTAAAACAGGCATCCCGGACATGGACTCCGGAAAAGATAATTT
The DNA here is from genome assembly GCA_038502835.1 of Octonoba sinensis. Lineage (NCBI taxonomy): Eukaryota > Metazoa > Arthropoda > Arachnida > Araneae > Uloboridae > Octonoba > Octonoba sinensis. The sequence continues at coordinate 125,365,098 of CM076598.1, forward strand.
CCCCAGCTGCTCTTCGCTCCTACAAAGTCATAACGCCAGACGGGGAATATTGCAGGAATACTTCTAACACCAGACCAACAAAATTGAAATTTACTATTGAAAGAAAGAGAAAGATCCATGATTTCCCAGTGCCTGGCGAGAACCCTCCAGTCCCAGATCTCTCAAATGAAGCAGTCTCTTCTGATATAAAATCCCCAGATATTGATAATAAGTTGTATGCAGGGTGCGTACACTATTCTCTGACTAAAAATCAAGCACTTTCCAGGACTCTTCAAGCAAAAATCAAGTAAATCTAACCACTTTGAATACAAGTTACATTACAAGCCAGAAAGATTTCTTTAATCCTATTTAATTTAGAAAACTCTAACTGTAATAAAATAACTTCATATTGAATACTATAAAAATTTATCATATCGCACATTAATTAGATTTATGTGCTGTATCGGCTGTGTATGTAACGAGCCATAGCTTAATTGCTTGTCAGGTCAGACATGTGCCTCACTGAGAAAAAAAATACTGAAAAATCACGACATAACGCTGTGTAAAAAAATAACGCCCTTATTAAAAAGTCTTATATTACAAGCATAAATTATTATGCAATAGAATTATTAAATACTAAGCAAGTCAACGCATTACTTTAATATAAAAAAAATGATTGGAGCATTATGTCTAACCAAAAAAAGGGTGGAAGTGACATGATATTTTTTAAAGAAATAAACATGTTTCTGAGCAATAACTTCTTAAACTGAAATAACTATAAAATTTTAATGAAATGAAATAACTTCAAAATTAGGTGTGAATATTTTTTTATATGTTTTTATATATTGAATTAAAATAGAAAGAAGTAATATTTATTTATTTTGTAACAATGTAAAATGAGTACTTGAAAGGGGGGGAACCCTAACGCTAAAAATGATCTAAAATTTAAACACATTTTAAATTACATGCAAAAAAAAAAAAAAGAAAAAACAATTTAAAAAACGAAACATTTTTGGCAAAAATATTTTTAAACAGATTTTTAATAAGGCTCTAATATTTAATAATTATAATCAAGTGATGTTTCACTAAAACTTAAATTCTAAAAATTCCTTGATTATCGGCGACATTTAGAGTGGGCGTGGCAAAATGACGTTTCTGCAAGTCCTTTACAGAAGCTGAAACTTAAGAAAGATTAAAAATAATGATAAGCTCAAATTTATTGATGTCTAAGGGGAAGAATCCGATATTAAACGAGAACTAGAAAGTTTTGCAGAAGCCGATGCAACCGGATTTCAAAATGCTTAAAAAGTCGGGATTGACACTTAAAAGCGCAAAAAACGGACCGAATGTGTAAATTTTACTCGTAATTTGTGAAACTTCGCAGAAATGCAAGCAGGCTACTTTCAAAAATGTTCATAGGGTTAAAAAAATAGAGAAAAAAATCCAAATTACAAATTTTTGCGGAAGCGAAATTTTTAATTTCCAAAATTACCAAAACTACGGAATTCCATCAAAATACGGAAAAAATCACATGTCTGCAGGTAGGAATTTAAAGAAAGGTGAATTTTCCTGTTGATAAGTTGCAAAGTAATAGTAAAAATGAGAAAATCAAGGACTTTCCAGACATTTTTGTACATTATTCCAAATTTCCAGGACTTTCAAGGCCTTGAAAAAAAATTATGTAATTCAAGGACTTTCAAGGTTTTCCAGGACGCGTACGCACCCTGTGTATGTCACTAGATCAGGCCGAACATTCAAACCTACACAGAGACTGGACTTGTAAACACCTTGCTGTCAAAAAGGGGAAGATGTAGTAACTGTAATTGTAACTGTGTTTATGTTTTGTATTCATTGTGTTCTTGTTATGCCGTTTTGTTACTTATTAAATGTGATTAAATTCTTACGTGTTCTTATAATTACACACGCATCGTCACAGCTTTACTTGTTGGATGTCAGTCTAGTGCTGTTCTCATGCAAATTAGTTTTATGCACATCGGTTGGGGCGAAGTGACCTGATTGACGACAATCGTGAATCAGAGATCAGCATGTCCGAGTCAGAAGCAGTTGAGTTAATTCAATGTTGTAGTATTGCTTTATGGTTAGATATGTTTGGCTAGTATGCCATTTAGTTATCTTATTTCTGTTTAAAAATAATTTTAACGTATTTTGTTAAATAAATATTTGTTTTTTTATCAAGTTAGATTTCTCATTTTTTCAAGAGCTACAATTATTGAGGGAAATGCAAAAAGTTAGGTTTTGGGCCAAATAGCCCTAGATAGTCATAGGTTCTTGAAAGATGCATAGGCTTTGGCCGCCATAGAAGAAATGGAAAAAATAGTGATAGTACGATTTTTAAGATCTTCAAGATTTAGAATTTTAATTAGAACTTTTCATCTTAGCTCTTGTAGTATGATATTTTATTTGAGAAGTTTTCGTGTTTCTTGTTGCACCATTTTTACCGGCATGGTTGGATCCCTATTTCCCCGAACCTGAATTTGCCATTAATGTTGAAATTTCCCGCCATGTAATACTGGAGTTTGAAGATGCCCACATGGTTAACCACATATAATGAAGTTTCTTGGTAGCCTTAACTAATTGGATTGACCGCGTGTGCCGATCGTAATCTACCTCGGACACCAGCGGATTTTCTTCTGCTGTGAAACCGGTGTTGGAGCATTTTTTCTTATATCTGGACTCCAGTGATATACAATCGGCTGTTGTGCTCATAAGTTGGGGGCTTTTCAAGTGCGACTATATAGTCTTTTTATGTGAATGTTTCACTTCGGGGGTTTTGTTAAATTTATTAGAAATTTTTAGGGTCCTTTTTGAATGTTAACTTTTTATAATTACATTAACATGTCATTCTAAATAAATGTTCATTTGTTTTCAAATACTAGTCATGTCTTTACTCTCAGAAAACTCCACTCTCTAAATTTTTCAGTTGGCTCATTTAGAATATTTTAGTTAACTCGCAATGTTAATAATTTAAGATGTAATTTGAATTAAAAATGGCCAACACCAATAATACTGTAGTGCGACGAAATGGCTGAATGGGAGGAAGATGAATTAATGCGGAGAGTAGTTTGTGGTAAATAATATACTCTACAACTAGATGAGTCTACCGAAGCGCAAGGATTATCTCAACTGCTTGTTTTTGTGTGTTATTTATATGACAGAACAATGTGCATGAAGGTATCTTGTTCTGCAAGACAATACGTTGTGAAAAATATCGGGTAATTTTCAATACAATTGATTCCTATATAAAAGAAAAAGATTTACAGAGGAAGAACTGTGTATATGCACTGATGGTGCACAGGCTATGTGCATGAAAAATAGCAGTGTGGTTACGAGAGTTCTTGAACAAAGTCCCTGCGCTTTGTGGACACACTGTAGCATTCATAGAGAAGCACTGGTTTCCAAAGCATTGCCTGATGTTTTCAAAACAGTACTTGACACAGCTGTGAAAATTGTAAATTATATAAAAACAAAACCATTACAGGCCCGCCTATTTGAAAAACTCTGTGAAGAAATGGGTAGCCGCCTTAAATCTCTTCTGCATACAGAAGTACGCTGGTTATCCAGGGGAAAAGTACTGACACGATTAGTGGAATTACGTAATGAAGTTACAATTTACTTGGAAGGAAAAACTGAATATATTAAACATCTGCTGGACGAAGAATTCATTCTCAAACTAACTTATTTGGCAGATATTTTTTTGAAATTAAATGAATTTAATTTGTATTTGCAAGGATCAAACAGATCAGACATTGTCGCAGTTCACGATGCATTTTGAGCGTTCATGAAAAAGCTTATCTTGTGAAAAGTTGTATTGAGAATGGCAAGTATGGGTGTTTTGAAACATTTGAAACTTTTATCATTGAAATCCAAGTGCTGCCCACTGAGCTAAATAAGAGACATCTGGAGCCAGGACTCCCCATGCTTCAACAAGGCAGCTTGCGAGCCGATGCGCATGAATACAGTGCTCGAGCCATCAAGGCAAAACATCGCTGACTTCCCATTGTGGAAGCATTGGTTCGTATGGTGTATTGTTACAAATTTCGGTTTAATTTATCATAGTTTATCAAAAAAATTTATCTTCGTCATTTAGCAATATGTTTGCATCCTGTTGTGCAAAGGGATGTAAAAATATCTACGTGAAGCTTGAAAGAAAACGATGTTAAAGGTCATTTTGATGGGGAGTTGGCTATTTAAACTTTAAATGCCTTGTTCTCGTATTCTATCTTTGAATGGCCTTATTTCATAGAAATTTAATTACTATGCCCATAATGTACACAAAATTGTTTTTTGGATGAATAAAGTTTACCTTAAATCATAATATTACAACTTAATTACATTGCTGAAAAACTTTTTCTTTTAGCATTATAGTCCCCCCCCCCCCTTATAATATTTCTCCTGTTTTTCGATAGTCAAACATTATTACGTGATATTTTATTATAAGTGAAAATATCAGTTATACAAATAGTTAAATCATGTATCTTTTTTGCTTTTATGTTACTTTGTTAGTTAATGGAAATTTTAATAATAATTTTGATGTGTTCGAATTAACTTTTCATTTGAGTAAAATTTTGATTTTTGCATGTATTAACTTTTATTTTGCCAAAATGTGGCGATTTTTTAAAAACATTTATTTTATTATTATTTATTATTTTATTACTAAATTAACATCTACACTCAAAGATTTTTAATGAGTTGATAAAGCTTTGAACTGCAGAACATTTCCCCTGTAAATATACTGATCAGCTGAATTTTTAATTTGTGTATGATTAAAAAAATCATGATAAATATTATGATCATGTTTTTTTGCTACTAAATTAACATCTGCACTCAAAGAGTTTTATTGTGCTTATAAAACTGAATTACAGCACACACTTTTTCAAAGCAGATACACTGATCAGCTAGATTTTTAATTTGTGCATGGTTAAAAAAAATCAGAAGTAGAATTTCTTTATTATTCTTATTTACATTTAATATCCATAAATGAAATGTTCCATTAGTGAGAAATATTTGTTAACTTGGTCATAGGCAAGCAAACTTGTAAAATATAAAATTCGTAAATGCTTAATTTTAGATTCATCTCAAAATGACAGGCTCCATTCCAGTTATTTGCAAACTTTTTTTTAATAAAAATGTTATCCTATATTATCTCCAAAAATTGACTTTTTTCTTCTTATTTTAAGTGCTTCTTCTCTTTTAATTGTATTATGTTTAAGTGCAATATTGAAGTGTATGAACTCTAAAAACGCATTTATCATTTTTGGGAATAAAAGTCGTTATATTGATGCTGTTTGAAACTGCTCACTGAAACTTCTTATGAGATTTATAATTTAACTGTGTAAAGTATTTATTCATAAGTAGTCAAGGAGAGTAAACCAATTAATCAGGGTGTCTTCCTGTTTAAATAAACATTTTTTAAACCTGCCACAGTCACACACTCCCATATAGCTTTCAAAGATAATAAAAAGTGTTGCATAACAATGGCAAAACGTTTTTTATCGTGAAAAAATGTATGAATAATTGTGCTAAAATGCTATGAGAAATTTTAAATTATTGTATGTCAGGCATTAGAGTAAAATTTTTTAGAAAAATCGGAAAATAATCAAGAGCTCTTTAAAGTTAGCCATTTTATCATTGCACGAATTGCTAGTTTGCGCGTTTTGGCTTAATGGCTGAAAAGGGTGTGAAGCAGTTTGACCTCCCAGTCCTCGCTCCAGATGTTCTTATTTAGCTCAGTGGTGCAGCCTAAGATTAACACACTGTCTGAAATTTTCATTTATCACTGTTAATAAATAACTTTGACAACTATTTTGGGGAAGAGATGAAAAAGTTCGATTCGTTGAGTTGGATTTTTAACGCATTTCAAGAGGACTTACCAACTAGTATGCCAACAGAAACAAGTGAAGAAGTATTTGATTTATCCAAAGATACGTCACTGAAATATAGTTTCAATCGTAAACAGTTAATGAAATTCTGCCTTTCAGTTGTTAATATCAATGCGAGGTTAGAATTTTGGCTATGTTTAACATTAAAACTGAATACCGAAATATCAAACTCACTGCAATTAAAAGCAACTAAAGTTGAAGTTAATGCTAAAACTGTAATGAAAAAAAAAAAGAAACAAATACATCCCCAATGAAATAACTTTGTAAAAAAACCTTGCAGGTGTAGGTATTCAAGTAATAAAAAAAATATTTAAGTGGTGTTTCCTATTTCAACACCCTTTCATTCATATTGGTAACACTTATAAAAAATATTTTTTAAAATTTCAATTAGAAGAAATGAGACAGCATTAAGTAGTTCCACGACTCGCCACAAGGGAACCTGAGCATTACCAATATTTATGCCATCTTTTCTCTAAGACAGCTAAGAGGTGGGTCCCTAGATTGGAATTTTTGTTAGATGGGTCGCAGCCCAGTCAACTTTGGAAACCACTGCAATAAATAATATGTAAAAAGAAAAGCACTTACAGCTTTGCTAATTAAAATTGAATGATAACTATAAAGACATCTTGATAAGATTGGGAATATGAGGGTGATGAAACTGAAAGGATTACAATTTGGAAATAATACAAATAGGTAGTAGCAGAGACTCAAACTTTTGTAACCGATTTCAGTAGTGACCGTGGAAATTTTCAGTAGTTTTAAAAAAATGATATTTCTATAAATTTAGCGACATAACAACAATTCTTAAATTTGTGGCAGTTTAATTTCAAAACACAAAGCTAAAATTCATTCCAAATTGAAATATTTGCTTTAATTTCTCAAAAATGAACATTTTAAAAAGTTTTTTTTAAATTTCTGGCATGCAGGTAATGATCTAGATTTAAATGACTTATTAAAAAGAAATTCTAACTAATAAGTTTTTAAAAGAAAAAAAAACAAAAATATAATTTTTTATGTACATCAAAAGAGGTATAAGAATAAATAGAAGTTTTCTAAAGAAATAAAATCATTTAACGTTAGCCAGAGCCATTTCTAGTTTTCTAGCAGTTGTGGCATATTTTTCATGCATTTTTGAAAGTATGCGCTGACGGCAATCATCGCAGCCACAATGTGGAGCTGAAGTCCTTAGAGCAGAATGCCATAATTTTGAATAAATTTAATTTTTTTCAAACAAAGAAATTATCTTGCATACGATTTAAAATTTTTGACAACTCTTCATTTTTTTTAGAAGAGGAAATAATCCGATTTCAGTTTGTTCAACGCCGGTCATTTTGATCATTCACACAATTATATTACGTACAACGCTCTCCCAAAGCAAAAAAAAAGCACTCTCAAAGCTTTTTCAATCTGCTTTTAAAATTATCAACAAGAACAAGAGTAAAATCATCCCAACATTCAAGCGTGTTTGGTTCAGAATCTAAACAACGCACATGCGGCATGCACTGAATTCATAATGGCGGCGCACATGCTCCACCGCTAATTTCGCATTTGGTAGAAAGCGACTCAAAGTTGTTTCAAAAGCAGTTGCACTGCTATTTCAAGGCAGTTATTTCCCCTCCCATTTCAAACTGATTACTAAAAATGAAGAAGTTAGTTTTAAACCGTTTCTTTAAAAAAATACTTAAATAAAAATTGGAGAAATCATCGAAATCTGAATTTTCCGTGGAGTGGATTATCATTTGCGTAGTACGTAATGAAGAATGAAATTCCGTAGAAATTATGGATAAACCAAAGTAGTTGGAGAATCTGTAGTAGTAACAGTAATGTAATCCTTTTTAGTAGATCAAACAATTTAGCGTGTTTAGTATGTCATATAAATTGTACCCTTAATAGTTTGATTTCACGTTATTTAGCTATTTTTTTTCGAAGTAAGTAAGATGCTTACTTCAAGGGGAGATTTGGCAAACATTTTCAAATCATCTCTTTCATAAGGAAGTGAACATAAATATTCAGACATCTCATGTAAGTTAAATTGCCTAAATAAAGAAACAAAAAATTAAGCATATAAAATTCTTGTGACTTTAAGAACGGAATGCACAAAATCAATAAATATATAAATATTATTAACTTCAAATACCTCTTTTTCACTTTGCTAAGTTTGCTTATGTATTGATTTATTTTGTATAAAGTAACCTGTACATCCCAATCAGAGTCACTGAAATAAATTTGAACATAAATCATTAAGAAATACAAAATAAATACTATAAAATTGTTTAACATCTTTCCAAAAAATGATAAAGATTGGTTTTGGGTAATATATTTACTTGTTGTTAGGAGCTAATTTGTTTAAGTAATTTATTTACTTGTTGATTTTTCTTTCTAATTAGGCAGCATATTGGATTCTCCCATTTGCAGACCTAGCACATTCCCCAGGAATTGGTAACCATCTCTTTTAGAATCAGCACTGTGGTACTATCGCCATATAAGAATTTTGATACCCAGTTCCTCCACCAGAGAGGGAATTGCCTGGGCTCTGACGATGTGAAATTATACTAGAAATTTAATTTAGCTGAAAGTATCCAAGCCAAATAGGTATTCAAGGGATCTCTAACATGCAGCATAATCATAAGACATGGACACTGACAATTTTTTGAATCTTGAAAATCCACCCACTTGGGCCAGGCTTGAAGCTGCGAACTTGGGCAGAAGAAGCCCACGCCTTACTAGTATGATTAAAATGTTAAAAAATATAGTTTAATACAGTGAAGTTCTGTAATACAAATTCTGTTATCAGAAAATAAGCTTAGTTTGAAACAGAAATGTATGTTTTTGAAGCTTATTTTTTTTTTTTTTGGAGTCAAAAAGAATTAAGATTACAACAAAACAGGGTTAACATAGGGAGACCACATTTCTGAGCATCAATTTGGGGACATGTCCCCAATTCTAAGGACAATTTGGGGATGCTAGAAAAAAAATTGTGTGGAAGCTTTTGGAGACATAACAAAATAATACATATGCACTTCTATTATAAAAAAATTCTCATACCAATATATTTCAAAGGGTATCCAAACATATTTTCTACACAATGTATGCATATTTTCTGCCTGTTAGAAATTGTAATACTAAGGCAAAAATTTGACAATTGCTATAATGTCTGAAATTTTATAAAACACTACATATCTAAAAATCCTTATTTGCAAATCTAGAAGCAATTTGGAGAGAAAGAATAAAACTTTAAATTTGGGGACTTACTGCGTCCCCAAGTAGTAAACGTGTTTTGGGGGACAAGCCATTATAAATAAACAAATTTGGGGACTGTCCCCAAAATTCGAGGATGTATGGTCATCCTAGGTTAATAGGTTTGTCCCACAATCCAAAATACCACCATGGTAAAAAAAAAAGGGATATATTGTCTTGGGAAACATTCAGTTTTAAGCAGTGGGAAAAACTAAAAAATGTAGCTGCATTGGAAAAACCAAAAGAATGATGATATAAGTAATAAATGGGTCGTAATGGGACCTAAAAAGTCCCCCCCCCCCCAAAAAAAAAAAAGCTGTTTTGTGATACCCTAAATACGATAAAAAAATTTGAAATCAGCCAGCTTGTTTTTCCAGTACAATATCGAACAAAAGGAAATACAACTTGAAACTAAAAATATCTTTTTTAAAGTGAGATAATAAGTGTGGTGAAACGCTATTTCGCTTCAAATCAGTGTTTTGTAAGTTTTTTGATCTGCATTAGCATTTTGAATTGTTGATTAAATTGAATGCATTAAATTCAATAACTCAGGTGTCAATCAGTCACACTGAGGCAATATTATCGCTAATTCAAATATTTAAACAAAACAAACTGTTGTAAAACCAAAAAACTAAAATGTCTAAAAGTTGTTTAAGCAATCAAGGTTGAACTTGAAAAATTTAAATGTGGTAGAATTTTGACCAATGTGCAAACTCTAGTAATAATGAACACATATATTATACTGTACGTATTTTCACTGTTTGTATCATAGTTTATGTATGATACAATTATGTTCTTAAGAAAGAATAATTATTCAGGTGTTCCTAGCATGGGTGTACTTCGGGGTATAATTTGCCCAAAACCCCCACCCCAAAAAAATTGTGCTGTATAAACCTTGTAGTTTTGCAGTTTGTATTATTTTCAGTTGTGCCAAAAAAGACAAAAAAATCCTTTTTTTTTTTGGTCTAACTTTTAGTAAACTACATTTATTTTCAGTTATGATACGTTGAAATAGCACCAGTAAAATTGCATAATTCTATACACTATTTAAAAAAAAAATATATACTTGGATTGTTAAAAACTTTTAAACTAATTTTGGGTGTCCCCTACGGCCCAGGGTGGACTACTGCCCATAGTGATGCAGTATTATATATTTCTTGGTTAATTGCAGCAATTCTTTATAATTACATAGGCATAATTTTCACGTGGAAGCAAAGAAACGATGTGTTAATTTCTTTGCGCAATCTTTCTGCATACTGTAAAAGAATCTTATTTTTTTCATTTAAAATATTTTTTAAGTTTAAGATCAAAATTTAAATTTAAAATTTGTGTTACTATTTTTTTGAATTATATTGCTGCTGGTTCGCATAATGTATTGGCGATCGATATGAATCCTCCAGAATTTCTATAACGTAAATTCCCATAATTCGGATCATTCCGAATTAAAGATGTTGTACTGTACATACATTTCATATTTGGATTATGGTAAAGGAGGGGGATATTGAAAAATATAACACTCAATATAAATTATGAATTGTGGCTATTTGTGATGCATACAAAAAATTTTAATATTATGTAAAGATCTACTTACTAATTTTCGAAATCACTATAAAATTTTGATCTGATAATATTGAATGAGTTGTTAAAAAATGGAGTTTCTTTCCCTTTCTTCAAACCAGAACTGTGATTTTTTTCTTTAAGCTTCTCACTCATAAAAAGCTTAAGAACAGTTTTTATATAATCAGATATCTCAGAAGGAGCAGGGCTTTTACTCCCGTTTCTAAATTTTTGAAATGCAAAACTATAGCAAATTTTACGAGCTTTCTTCAGTAACTTCAGTATGTGTTCAATTCCTTCAGTATGTATGCATTTCAGCAACTCCAGCTGAAAATGAAGAGACTTATCGGTTATACATGAAGTCAAAAACATAAATGGAAAGCAAACATAAAATGTTTTAAATATAATTAAAAAATAATATGTTATGCCCCTTGGAGTCATGAAGCGAAATCTTAAACAGTGCCTGTTCTTCTTGAGGTGCACTTGTATACCAACTTTTATTTGAGTCCTTACAGTACATTAAGAGATAAATGCTTAGCGAGAAAAATTTTTGATTGCATAATTGTTTCATCCCCCTTGGACCATACATGTTGCTGGCTCCATATTATTGAGTGATGTAAAAAAAAACCTTCAATTTTAAAAGTTAAAAAAACCGAGCAAATAAAATATTATATTCACAATTTAAACTAATTCTTCTCAATGTTACTTCTTAAACACTGAAGAAAATCTCAAAATTATCTCAATTTCTGTGAATCAAGAGGGGACTGGATACTGATACTTCTTTTGGTTAGCTAATAAAACAAGAGAGAGCATTCATATTTTAACATCTTACCGCCATATTCAACGTCAACCTAACTCCACGCGTGAAACCATGAGGTTCGTTAACTCGGAGTTGGGACTCAGCGCTCCGAAGTTAAGAATTGGTATTCACGGAGGAAAATCAACCTGGGGCTTTCCAACCACGAAGTTAGTCAACTCGACGCCATGTGGGAACGTATGCAGGCCCGTTATTGGTCAAAACTATCGCATGATTTTCTTCATGCTTTTTGGCCGCGCAGTATACATTTCGTTTCCCGTTTTTGTAAAATTCCCGTTCTCTGCAATATAGCGATGAATAAAACACGAGTGGTTTTCGCCCGTTTGAGAAGGTATTATTTCTAGCACTCGTGGGAAAAAATTTTAAAATATTGAAAAATACGGAATCCAATAAAATTTCTCTCAAAAAATGAAAAAAAAAATATTTAATGAGGAGGAAATTATAACTAATTTATCAATGTAATATATCTCTTTCTGACATTAGAAATGTACCATTCACAAACGATATATATATATATTACAGCAATGTATCATTATGAACCAAGCAGTAGTGTATTATTGCATTTTTTACATTTTTATTTGAATATTCTTTCATTAAATCGAGGCTGTATGCAGGGGGGCCCACGGAACCCCCCCCCCCCCCAAATTTTTCGCAGTGTAGCATATATACCTCCCTGAAACTTTCCTCAACGTAACTGTTTCAAAGCCCCCCCCCCCCCCCCCAAGAAAAAAAAATCTGGCTATAGCCTTGCACTAAATTCATGAGAGTATTAAAAAAAACCATTTGATTTCAATTATACCTATTGTAAATATTTTATTCTTACAATCACTTTGCATTGGCAAAGTACAGTAAAAACTTGGTTTAAGTCTTACAACTGCATGAAACGACAATTCAAATTATGTGATTTGGGGTTAACAAGAACCCTTTTTCTAATGCAAATATGAATTCATTAATACAAATACATATGGCCAAAATTTTGGCTTTTTCAAAAACCTTGCAGTTTACCTTTGAACACAAAACTGCCATTAGCATTATGGATTCATTTCATGTCTTTTTTTTTCTTAAAAAAAAAGAAGCTTTTCACATATATTAAGACCTTTGTTACATTTAAAAAAAGGAAAAGAATATATAAGCAAATGTAAATTGGTCAATGACATAAAATACATAGTAAAGGTCAACAAGTTTATTTTATTCGACATACATAAATCAAAATATTTCACATGAACTTCTCAGGCATAAGTAACCTTGGCAAAAAAAAAATCAGGACACATGTTAAATGTTCAGTATATGCATGTACACTTTAAAGTAGAATAAAATTATATTAAAAAGCAACAAGGAGAGAGAAAAATAAATAATTAAATAAAAATACTAAAGATATATTACCCCATTGTTTGGTATTTCTGTTCAATTAGGAATCATGATAAAGCTTTAAAATTTTTAATGAAGTAATAGCTCCAGAGAGAAAAACATTATCGCGGAAACACACAAAAGTGACGAAGAAATCATTGAACAATACTAAATAATAAAATTTAAAAAAAAGGGGAGCAATCCAATTTATGAACACTGAAAAGATTAATTAAAAGCACCAAGTAAACTGCAAAATGTTCTATGTCAGATTACATACTTGTTTTGGATACAAATCAGTATTTCAAATAGTCCTAGTAAAGTTTACATAATTAAAACTTGCAACTTCTAAAAAAATGGGTAACAAGGAAATGTTTTGGATTAGAAACAAAATAAAATTAATATAAAAAATCTGGAATATTATGACAAAAAGGTAGAATAAAACATATTTTACTGGACAATTTTTGAACTTAGAGAAATTTGAACAATTAAATTTCAAACATTTAAGTTAAGAAAAATTTTTGAACATTTATGAGAAAAATTTGGTACAGTTAAATTTCTTTTTGCAAAGCCATCAGATGTACCATTGCTATTACTTGCAATTAATACATCCATTTGTGATAAAACATCATCAAAGAGGCCCAGCAGCTCTTCATCTAAGTCTGGATCAGGATCACCTGAAATGGAAAGTTATTTGCTTACAATATTTAAAGAATATATATTCAAATAAATCAAATTTACATTATAATTTTTGGATTTTTTTCCCATGGTTAAACATAATATTGTCAAAAAACACAGGTATGCCTTTGTATAAAGAGGGGCAATGCACTTATGAATACTTATTTATAGCCCATAACAATGCATTAGCACTGATTTCTTATTTGCAGTAAGTACATGTGATTTTGTTGAAAAAGTGATTAAAACTTTCAAGGAAAAAAAAAACAGCTTTTATTAATAAGATAAACACTCCAAATGGATGAAAAATACAAGTTGAAGAAATTATTCATGGTTACACATATTATTTTCTTTTACAACAATTTCAAAATGAGTTTGAAAAGGCTAAGCAATGAGCCAAATAAAAATATATATTTAAGATTTCATGCTAACTGCTAGAAAAATATAAAAAATATTTACAGCATATTTCTTTTCATAAAAACCTTTTAAAATTTAAACCTTTAACAGCTCCATATAATGGAACAAATACCTTGAACTGGATTTTTTTTCTTTCATTTTCTCTTCTACTTTTAATTGAGAAAAGGTTTCCTTACAAAAATATTCAAATCGGTTTTTTTACTGCTAAACACACACAATTGCTGTCAACAAATACATTAAACATTATAACTCCCAGGATACGAATGGTATTTTTTCTTTTTTTGCTGGGCTTTCTTCTTTCTTTGCTTTTCTTCTTTTTTCAGGGAGGGGGGGGGGACATACCATTGATAACCGCCACGGGCGTCACCTATGCTAGCTACACCACTGGTTGGGGGGAACAATAATACTTTTAAAAATTCATTCGACAATTTATCCTTATATGACATTACCCTGTTTACAATTATAAGTAGGTATTATACGACCAAGATGCCATGAGAAAAATTAAATTCTTCCACTGGGGCCAAGCAGCCTAAATTGGGAAAGCTTAACATGATTAACGTACAAAATTTGAATATCACTGAATTAGTCTATACTGGCAGCTGCTTAGCATCAAAAGCTCAAAACTTTTCCTGCCTTGAGAGATCAACGCAGCCTCCACGGTTCAAAATTTTACAGGGGGGGGAAGGGGTTAAAGGGTATATATTCAATGAACATTATAGGTAAAATCAAACTAAAAAAAGCTAAACTCAGTGGCGCAGCAGCCTTTTTGGGGGCCATGGCCAACTGTGCCCATCCCAGTTTTCTAGATCGAGGGCCCCGGGGCGCAGAAGCATATGTTCCGTTCAAGTTGAACTGACGCGGAATCCCCAGTGTTTAGTTCCCAAGCATGTTTGGTCCTCATTTTATCGACCCTACTGAAGGGATGGCTGAGTCGACCCTGCCCAGCCCGGGAATAGAACCCGGACCTGTGGAATGGTACCACGGAAAGCTCACTCAGTAGGTAAAATCAACAAACCGCTATCACCCACCAGATGGAATTTGCCCAGTGGTGCAGTTTGAAATGCAGCATGTACTGAGATGCTCTCGAATAGTAGGTTAGTAACGAACACGGCCGTATCCAGAGGGGGGGCGACGGGCCCGCCCCCCTAAATCCCAAAATTTTTCGCAATGTAGCATATATTCTTCCCTGAAACTTTCCCCTACACTAGTGTTTTAAAGTCAGGCCCCCCCCCCCCCCCCAAAAAATTTTCTGGTTACGGTCTTAGTAACTAAGGTACCTTGAGTATAATCAAAAACTCAGATAACCCAGACTCTGTCCAAATCGAGAGGGAAAACGTGGGTAACAGGCGAAATGAATGAAAAGGTTATCAAAGATCTGAAAAAATGCATTTACTGTGCATATGCGTAAGACTTTGCTTAGGGGGAGGGGCAAGGTTAAAATTAGGAATAAACCAGATATTGATTTCCCAGATATTTGGAGTCTCTTGTGTGACTTATTCATACAGGATATACAGCTCTGGTGTTCAAAACCTGTAAATTCTATACGTAAAAAACAAATTTTATTTGCAAGATGCAGGCCCGTCATTTCAAAATTTCCCCTGGAGGGGGTATGTTTTCAATACCTATACCTATTGCAGGTAACAAACAACAAAGTACATAAAAGCATGCTTAAATTCAATATATTTCTAAAAGTCGGGGGGGGGGGGGGGTATAAGGGCAATTTATGCCCTAGATTGCCCAAATGACGGGCCTGGCCAGTATACAGGATTTTGTGTTCAGTAATAGGGCAGGGTTACGGAGATATTAAAACAAAATACAGACGTAGACGTGCTGATGTATGTCGTTTTATCAGTACTTCTTAGGCCCCCCCCCCCAACCTCTCCTTGACTATGTACTGAAGTTGTGCTTAATTTATATAATATTGTTGCAGAATATTTGCTAAATGATTGATAACATGCAATTACTAAGCAAAAGAGATCATGATAACTTACCTTTATACATTCTTCCTCCGTCTAAGGCATCAATACGAATCTGTTAATTAAGGATGCTAACTGCTACAACTTTTTGTACTAGAAACTGTAGGCTGGCTCACATTACACAGATCATCTACAAGAATCTGAAATGATCCGGACGCAAAAAAGCAAAAAAACGTAATGTCAAAAGCAACTTCTTTTGGGGTCAGTGCACTGTTCAAATGGGTTTTATGCGCGATGGAATTTTCTATCAGTTTTAACAACTCTAAAGTTGTATTTTTGTAAGGCCTCTTGAGAAATTCATGATCGTGTAAGGCGAAGAAAGCTATAAAAACTCAACATATTCCAATTTTAGCGACATCCTGTCATGTACTGCGCATGCGCTCAAACCTTAACTTTGCTCTGGAGCTTGGTTGAGTTACGCGACCAGGCATGGTTTCGGGAACCTGTTTGCGCGTGGTGAAAGTTGATGGTGAATAGGAAATTCACGGTAACTCGAGGTTGGAGAAATTCACGGTAACTCGAGGTTGGAGACCGGTTTCGTATCAAACCATGAGGTTAGAGTTGACGGTGAATACGGCGGTTAGTCATTGATCCATATTGTTAAAGCAAGCTATACCCAGTTTAAACAATTCCCATTGAAATTTTAAAATTTGATCATAATTTAATTTAGAATAGTCGGCATCTTTCTTAACATATGTGATTGTTGTTCCCTTAATTAAATATTTCCCAAACGAAAAACTGGACTGAAATACAGGGAGGAGATGGGGATTTATTTCTGAACTGGCCTATTTATTGCTAAATCAATAGAATTCTGAGGATTTCCAATATGAAAATTTCGTGCACAATGGTGAAAAATAATATGGTTATCTATAATTATGTATCTTCTTGAATTTTCCAGTCTCGTTTTTGACAAAAAAATTTTTATCAAATTTCATTTTGGTTACTTTTTTTGTAAAAAAAGTAGTTTTTCAGGGAAATGTAAAATTTTATTGTTAAAAACATTGTTTTGAGGGCTATAGTGCAAAAATAAGATTTTTGGAAGTTTCTTTGCCCCCCCCCCCCCAGCAAGAAGTAACAATTCATAAACTTAAATCTTTGTATTGAAAGAGGTTTCTTGTAATTTCAAAGCACTTTTTGGCAATTTTCATTTTTGTAATTCTTGCTTATAAACATACCCAGGGGTATAACAAAAAATTTAAGTTTTCCCATTTCCTGTTCTTAGTGGCAAGTTCAAGCTTCTAGTTTGGGGGGGAAATTTTGACATAATTCCTTTCTACAATGAAAGAGTTCTGTATTACACCCTACACTTGCATTCAGTAGTGCACCATATAAACTAAAATATTGGGAGTGGGGGAAAGTTCACTATTCTGAAATATTGAGGGGGACGTGTAACCCCTGTCTCCAATGACGCCAGTGCCTTGGACTAAATGTTACCAAAAATGAATCAGAACCTGTTCCCATCGAGGTCTGTACAGCACTTATTGTTTGGTTACTTCTTGAGACCAGGGCCCGATTAAGACAGTCGGGGGCCCAAGGCCCAACATTATTTTGGGGCCCTCAATGGTACGAAAAATAAAAAAATTATCTTTTAAGAGAAATTTTCAGAAATCTTTCTTACACAATTTGGGGGCCCAAGGCCGCGGACTAGTTGGCCTTTGCGGTAATCAGGCACTGCTTGAGACATTTAATTATTGCATGATTGCAGCATTCACTTGAAGGTATTGGCACTAAAAACAAATTAGCTGTGGTTCCCACTAAAGCAACCTGTGCATCAATTTTTGGTTAAAACCTTGAATTACTTCCTGAGATATAGCACTTAGGCTTAGCTAGAAAAAATATTTAATTGCCCCATATCCTTGAAGCAAGTAGCACCAAATTTAATCAGCACCTGTTTCCTTTAACTCACTGGCAGTTTGGGTCGTGATATCATGACATGAGGAATGAGTGGAAAAGGAACACCTCCGACGCACCAGGGAGCCTGTTTGGGAAAAGGGGAAGGAATCTCGCAGATATACGCTCCAGACCATCTTGACACAGAAAAAGCACATCGTAATATCACGGCTTCGACCATTTCGAGAAAGATTTCTCATGGCGTGACATCACGGCCCAAACCTCCAGTGGGTTAAGGTCTGTGTATACTGGGTTTTGATTGAACTCTTCCATCACTTTTTGAGCTATAGCAGTCTTGCGAAATGAAAGAAAAGGTTCAACTACTTCACTTCGCTTGAAGTGATTCAAACTAAAAACTAATCAGCCCCACTTCCCATCAGGGTGTATATGCATACCATGTTTTGTTTGATTTCATGCATTACATTTTGAGTGACTTTTTACAAACACCAAGCATCACCTGTATTACATTATCTACACAGCTGGCAAGATTTAAGCAAAGTGCAGTTTTTAGCTATATTTTTGTTTCATAGCTTTTATACCTACTAATAAGTTATTTCAGCTATCAGGTTCAGCACCTCTTAAATCGTGTAAATCCATCAAAACTCAAAAAGTTTTACAAATCCAATACTTCTATATATACTGTTAAACCAGAAATTTTATTATTGGGATAATATGGCTTTTTTTCAAGCACATCACGTTATCAGAATAGCTCCGAGTCGAAATGACTTAGATCTGAAAAACTGAGTTCTTATTTTTTAAGTACCCCTTTTCTCAAAAATAATCTGGACACAATCTCATTTTTGACACTACAAAAAAACAGTTTCCTCACTTGGGGTTTGAAAGGACTGCCTTGACCCTAAGCAAATACTCAAATCACTGCACCAGGATTACATCAAATGAAGAAGGAAAAATTGAATTATATAGCTTCCGAACCTACGAACTGCAGGTACTAAAGTACTTCTGCACCAAATTTCTTCACAGCATAATCCAAAGATATGAACAGACTACTTACATTCTTGAATCGTTCTGATCTCTCCCGAGGTAAAAAGTTCCGTAATTCTGATACAAATACTATTGTTCTAAAGAAGTATTCGTGAAAGAAAGCCTTATATTAATTTTGAACGTAAAGTTTCTCAAAAATTTTTCGTTTATTGCAGTTAATACTTGCCCTTTTTGTAACTATAATTTCTAAGCCAGCATCAGTACTTAAAACTGCGGACTGCACTTGCTCATTTTTAAGCAAGTTTTTTTGGGTATTTTCAATATAGAAGAAAGTGAAAATTGGAAACATCATAGTACTACAAACTATTGGTTGTAAGTTTAATACAGTGAAACCTCTATGAGCGACCACCCTGACGCTCCGTGAAAATTTGGCCGTTCAAAGGGGGGTGACCGCTCTGAAGAGTTAACAATTAATAAGGTACAGTTTTATGTAATATGAAATAATAAACAAGTCTTACACATATTTCTAATTTAAAATGAATTTTGAGATTTATCTAAAGAGATATTTATGACTTTATTTAAGAAATTTTTTACATTTACAAAAAATAATAGAATTTGAGACTGTTCTAAGAGTTTACATTTATCGGAAACGATAATGTTTTCAAGTTCGTTTTTCAGTTTAAAAAGTAAATCTCTAGATGATTTGTTTCCCATTGCGTCAGAACTTCCAATGACTTTTTCTATTTTTCCCAAAGTCTGTTAAGTTGAAAGTTTAGCTTGCTCACTATCACAGAACATGTCGGAAAATTCCTCGTTTGAGGCGGAATTAGCGCCTCAAAGGCACAAAAATTCATTTTTAAAATCACATATACAAAAATTGATTAGGAAATTTAAGAAGGGAGTGAGTATATTTTTCTGCAAGAATGCGATGGACGAACCCACACGGAGGCCGTTGCTAAGGGTTATTTTAACATTTAACCTACGGGCCAAAAATTCCGTGGAACGAAAAAGCGGCCGTTAGGAGGGGTGACCGCTATTCAGAGGTGGCCGCTCGGAAAGGTTTCACTGTACCAAACAAAAAGAAAAAAAAAGGAAAAATTAAGTTCCTGAAAATTACATTATGTAAAAAGTAAAAATATAAATGTTCCAATCAATTGCTAAAATCTTCTTACCTCATCAGCTATTTTATTCAGTGAGACAAACAAACGTGGCCTGTCAGCTTTTATCTTGTTAAATATCCAGGTACAAGCTTGCAATGCCAATTTAGCAGTTTTTCCAGCTGTCTCCTTTCCTATGTTACCAAAAGTATTACTATTAGTGTATCAAAAAGAAGAAGATTACAAAAATGCAAAATGAAGCAATTTGTTGACATCATAGTTAAATTAAAGCAAACAGCAAATTAAACATTGCATTTAAAGACAGCAAAACAAAATAATAGTAAGTATTCGAGCTGCAGGATAAGGAGCTCAAGAGAACTTTCAAAGAGGTGTGAAATGTAAGATTGTTTTAAAGAAAAAAGGTGATTAAAAAGTAGTTTACTAATACAGTACTCAGTTTAATAAACCATATTTGTTTTGTGCCAAATTGAATGTTATGAATGGGAGAGCTTAAAATTTTTACTAATATTTCTGAATCAATTTTGATTTATAAATTATTATTGGTTATTCATTCAAAATTAATCCTTTATATGATTCCAATTACTAACTAAAAACAAACAAGAGCAGCAAGTGTCATACTGTGCTACTGCAAGAAAAACCTCAACAGCAGACACACCAGTGGCAGTTGCTGTAGGCCGTGGTAGCCTAGTGGTTAGAGTGTCGAACTCCCACCTGGAAGGTAGCGCTTTCGATACCAGCTGAAGACCCACCATGTAGACTTGGGGATAAGTGTATATAAAATCGGTGGACACCACTACCTCGCTCCTTGTGCAAGCAATCCTAAGGCCTCGGCTAACAGCTAGGGGTCTGGTCGAGAAAAGTGGCAGTCGCCGTAGTGATAGATTATCCCATAGGGGTCATTCCATGGTGACTGACGTTGCAATTTGACTAAGTTTTTAAACTTTTAAAATACAGTCTTGAAATTTAATTTTATTTTTCTGAAATTTATCTAAACTACTGTGATAGAGTACAATAATGCTACCCGTACCTGTTTTTAGACATAAAAAGTTTTTTGTGTGGAATTAAGGTAAATAAAAAATTGACTGATGTTACACAGAAGAGACATTAGGAAAAACAACTTTCATATTAATTGAAATTCTCCTCAAACTAAGAACATGAAGATTATAATTATGTTTTTCCAGTCAAGTAGAGATTCCAAACTTTATGAATACACTTTGTTTCATTTAAAAAACTTTAAAATTTACAGTGGAGGAAATTTTTAATTACCGTGACTGATGTTACAAACATTTTGTGACTATTGTTACAGCAACATTAATTGGTTCAAATTATAATTTATTTCTCCTTAAAAGTCAAATTAGCAAAGTTTTTCTTACAAAATTACACAAATCTACTTGAATGATAAAAAATAAACAATAGTTAATGAATATACAAGTGATGTTTATAGTGTAATTCAGGAAATGAAAAGTGTCCTCGTGCATTTACAACATCTGGTGTACTAAGTTTTCTTATTATTTTTTCTTCTGAATAATAAATTTCATCCACATTGTCAGACTATTTCCAATGCTTCCCTTTTGGAATCATAACACTGACCAAGTATTCATAGTTTTCAATGGCTCTAACTTCACCTGTCCATCGTATTCCACAAGAACCCACTCTCCAATTGTGGCTACCAATTCTGGAACTTGTTCTCTTGGTTTTGAACAGGCAAATGATGTTTTAGATAATTTGGAGCTATTGGTGATTTTGTACCACCTCCAAAAAGTGTTGCTGCGTGATACCAGCTGTAGCTTCTGAATCAGAAAATATTTTATTCAAATTTAACTCTTTATAATGTAACTGTAAATTGTATGATGAGATCTCAAAGGCTTTCACACTGCTTGAAGCTGCGGCATTTACAAAATCTTTTACACTGTATACGAAATGCTTTCTTTTTTTACAGCTTCTCATACCTGCCTCTTTACAGAGCCACCAATGCCGTCCACTGGGTCTTTCCCATGTGAAGTAGCAAAATAATTCGATTTAATGAACACTTTATATTTTTCTGTAACATGGGTTTTGTGGCTGCAATGAACTTGTTTTTGAATTTCGTCATCTGACCAAATATGTAAGGCTTCAATTTCTTGAGGAATCTTTTCCAGCATTCTTGTTATGAGAGGAGTCACAATCTCTTTAGAATGAGACAGTTCATCTGAGGCTATCACATGTATTCTACCTGAGTGGAACAGTGCTGCTGTAAAAATGCTTACTTGGGCTTAATAGGAGCACCTGCAGGGTTCGTACTCTTTTGGGAAGACAAAAAATAAGGACTTTTTAAGGACCTACAAAAAATTTTAAGGACCTCACAAATTTTTCGAAATATACAAACTGTTATGTTTATTTCAGAAGGAAGCATTATTGAAAGAGGAAATGGATTTAACATAGTATTTTTATTAGGAACACAACACAAACACTTTTATGAAGCTCTCTTTGACGTTGCTTTTCTAATGTCCAATACAGTCAGCAGGGAGTTAAACAATTATTGGAGCTAGTAATAAGACGCACACAACACAAGCATTAATCATGTATAAGCAAATTATCATGATATGAAACATTATCAAAAATGATTAGTGTAAAAGATATTATAAAATACAAGTTAAATGAAAAAACAATTTAAATAAAAAAAAATTGTTAAAAAAAAAACGTTACACTTTGTCTTGAGAATTTTTGTTTAATTTAGATTTTTTTGTCATTTTACTTAACTTATGTTGCCAACCTCAATTTAGGCTTACTTAAATTTTTATCTCTGCCATAAATAATTTTTTAAAATTATTTAGAAGAGCTTACAAATATTCAGAAAAAGCTTCTTCAACTTGAGAAAAATATTTTATTTTGAAAACAACATACAACTAAAAAAATGGAGCTAATTCGCTTAAAACTTTGTACATTACATTCAAATGGTAACTATCAAAATTTAACTAAACTAAAGTTTCAAAAAATTGAAAAATTTTTTTAAATAAAAAATAAAACAAGCAGACTACAAGCTGCTAATACTAAAACAACTGTCAACTTTTTAAATAATTGATATATTTACAGGATGCAAAAAGATAGAAATCTCAAAATCTGCGTGCATTTTTCGGCGAAGCACGTGCTAGATGTTAGCAAGTTTCCAAAAAATAGGTTTTTACACTTTCGCGTTATAAGTTATGAAAATTCCTGTAAATTAATACATATCATTTTAAAAGATAAAAATACTTGTAAATCAGCTTCAAAAATTGGATTTTTTTTGGAAAAAAATCGAATTTTCGAAGTTCACAAATAAAATCAGAAAACTAGGAGAAAACGGAGCATTTGGCAACTACGGTGTATAGGTTTAAGAAGTCGTCGATTCCTTCAATTTACTGCAAATTAAGAAACTTCATGAGGTACAAATTTTGATTAACGCAGCAAATATAATCATATCCCGATCGCGAAGCCAAATTGGTCGCTAAAATTTACTAAATACAGTCGACGCTCGTTATAACGACCACGCATTATAAAGACCATTCCATTATAACGACCAGTGATAAAAGCCCCAACTTTCTTCCTATGAACTCTATGTTAATTTGCTTTCGGTATAACCACCGTTCTGTATCGCCCAATCCAATACAGCGACCGCATTCAACGGACACTATTTCCGGTATTTTCCCAAAAAGAACATGTTTCTAAATTTGTAACTTGAAATGACCTTGATTATAGTTTACTGACAAGCTGCATGCAGCCTTCAGTGTTCAGTCAGTCCAACTTTGACAGGGGGAGGGGATTACCACTCACCATATTATGGAAAGAATAGAGAGGGGGAGAGAGCATGTGTACTTTACGGATTTTAGGAAAAGGGGTTGACAGATGTATTGGTAGTTTTTGTCATTTGAATCACGTGTTTTCCCAAGGGTCGATTCTCCGAAATACGAGGAGTCTTGCTGTCCGTGACTGGTGGTGTCATGTCAGCTCAGAAGTTCTGCTTCCAGAAATGTGAATGAGAGGGTTCGAGAAAAATTAACCTGCTCTTCAACCTGAATGTTGACAAGTTCCAGGTCACGTGCCTTGGATTAGTTATCCTCTGGGGGAAGGAGCGAAAAAAGAATAAGGTTCTTCAGTGAAATGCATACTGCAAACAGGAGTTGCATTTTCGCTATTGAACGAGATGGCAGGTTCAAACAAGCGCAATGCGATATGTCTAGATACTAAAATTAAAATCTTAAATGAAGTTGATAAAAAAGTTATAAAAAAATGCGAAATTGCTAGAGTTTTCAAAATTCCCAAAAGCACCTTATTTGGCATCATTAACAACCGGGACTCAATTTTAAGAAAAGAAGAAATTGGAGTCAAATCTTCTAGAAATCGGTCCCGTGAAGGGAAATTTCAGAAGATCGAAGAAGGTTTATATGAATGGTTGAAAATAATGCGATCAAAAAATGTCCCAATAGATGGAAATTTGCTGAAGTCAAAAGCTCTAACTTTTGCTCAAAAAATGGACATTGACGAAACTGTGTTCAAAGCTTCGGACGGATGGTTGCAAAAATTTAAAACCAGACATGGTCTTTCATTCCGGAAGCTTTGTGGCGAAAGTGGTTCTGTGAATGAAGAAGCAGTGGACACATGGAAAAAAGAAAAGCTGGAAGAAATTATCAAAAATTATACTCCAGAGGATATTTTTAACGCAGACGAGACTGGACTGTTTTTCATGATGAAACCTGATAAATCTTTCGTTTTAAAAAACGAAAATGCGAGTGGAGGGAAAGAAGCCAAGCAAAGACTAACAGTTCTCTTATGCTCAAATATGTCTGGTACTGAAAAACTTCCACTCTTAGTGATCGGAAAATCAAAAAAGCCGAGATGTTTTAAAGGACTCAAAACCTTACCTGTCACGTACAAAAACAACTCCAAATCGTGGATGACATCTGTCATTTTTGAGGAATGGCTACGTTGCTTGGATAAGCAAATGACAATTCAAGGTAGAAAAATTATTCTTGTAATTGATAACTGCACGGCTCATCCCAAACTAAATGGGTTGAAATCAATCACCGTGGAATATTTTCCACCTAATGTCACATCTGTTCTTCAGCCACTAGACCAAGGGGTCGTTATGAGTTTTAAACGCAATTATAGGAAGTTACTACTGCGAAGAGTTGTTTCTGCACTCGACGAAGATCAAGATTACAAAGTTGATGTCCTAACAGCTTTGCATCTCTCTAAAGCAGCATGGAATGACGTCTCAGAAAAAACCATCAAGAATTGCTTCCATCATGCTGGTTTTAAAAAGCAAGAGGAAAGGGAATCTACTGCTGAAATAATTAGTCCGGCAATCGAAGATGAAAATTTCGTTGAAGAAGAGGAAATGCTGCAAGAAATTTCTCAGAAAATGAACATGGATGCAACGTTGAACTTTGACGATTACGCTAAAATCGATAATGACTTGGAATGTGTCGAGCATCTGTCAGAAGATGAACTAATTTCCCGTTATTGTGGACAGGAAGAAATTGATGCATCATCATCAGATGAAGAGAAGGAAGAAATTGTAACAAAAACTCCTAGCATAAAAAATGTGTCTAATGCTATCGAGACTTTAAAATGTTTTTTTGAAAGGCAAGAAAATACAGAACACTATTTGTCATCAATAACTGAAATGGAAAATTATGTTTTGCAAAAATCACATGTGCTAAAAAGGCAAACAACCATTTCTGATTTTTTCTTCCGAAAATGAATGATTTGCAAGTATGTAATTTTTTCCTTATATTTTCTACTTTAAAATCTGTTTAACATTTTATTATAACATATTGCACTGATAATTTTTTTTAAATTCCAATGATAAAATATAATTTGAGCATTTTGTTGGAATCTTTGAAAAATTGGCAATTTTAATGGAATAACTATACTGCATGATGCATGCATATACATTTTTAAATTCTACCTCTTATAGCGACCACCCGTTATAAGGACCTTTTTTTGTGGAACGGAGATGGTCGTTATATCGAGCGTCAACTGTAGTAAAACATTGCTTAAAAAAATAATTAATTTTTCGATACGGGAATTTATTTGATCTAAAAAAAAAAAAAAACAATGGGAGAACAAACTGTTTAGCACAAGATCAGCTGAAAAGCGATTGGGAGAGTTGGCAACTAGGCGCTTATTAGTGTAAGATGTAAGAAAAATGATAATAAAAGTTAAATCATTCTTTTACCTTGAACAGTATAAATATGCGATAATCATACAAGCAATTGGCCAAACGCAAAAAAAAAAAAAAAAAAAAGTTGCCTACATACTAGTTAAATGTATCTCTTTTATTGAGCTAGATGTCAACGATATGCTTCTTTGAAGTATTTTCTCCACCCCTTAAATTAAAAAAAGTTTCAAAAGCAATATTTATTTACTGATTACTTGTTAAGAGCTGCTCCTACTTGCTTTATTGATAATTGTTTAGAATGTATTTAGATTTAGTAACAATTCTCATGAAAAAAAATATTTTGTTTACTTTGTAACTAAATTTAATAAACAGTATCGAATCCCAAATTTGAAATCCCAAAATTCGGCATTTTTTCAAAAATATATGATTTTTTTGTTGTTGTAAAATCAGAAAAAAGTTTAATTTAAGAAACTGTTAAATCAATAAATACTAGTAAGTTTTGATTCAAATAGAAGTAATCTTGTAGATATATTTCTTACATGAGCTAAACTTAGGAAACCATGATAGAATAAGAAAACCCAACCATGTTAAAAATTAAATTGGTTCCTTAAGCGCACCGCGCACCTTTCCGTAAATTCCCCCCCCCCCCCGAGTCCTTAAGTCCGTTTTTCAAATTTTATTCCTTTTTCTTTTTTTTTTTAAAGCAAAATGAGGGAACTTGTGTGATTTGTTTTTCTGTGGTCTTAAATGGTGCCCAGTTACTGGGCACCATTGCATTTTGTACAAATGCTTGATGCTTTGATTCGACTTGTCTACTAATATTTTTCTTTTCTTTTTTAAAAGATTTTCTCGATTTTCTTTTTCATACAATTGCAGGAGATAGCAAATTGTTAGCTGCCATGTGGGTGGCTACAAGTTTATTTTAACTGATTTGGGTGTTGTAATTTGAAGCATTTTATCAAAAACGATGATTGTTTTTTTGTAAAAATATATAACACATCAATTTAGATACACCTTTTCGGGAAAAAAAGTTACTTATTTATCTACCAGTTGAGAAAGCACTGCAATTTGAAGTAAAAATGCATTGATGTTTATGTCAATCCGCCATTTTGGGTCTGTCCGAAAGCCGCGATACTACCGGTCCCGAGCAAACCAAATTTGAGGTTAGATTAAGTAGTTGAAATGACAGAAGTTTGATTCTTGTAAAGAATACAAAAGATTGCAAAACAAATGAAACGGATGGGTACCTTCTTATTTTAACAAAAAAAAAAATTAAGCACCTGGAATAAAAAATAAGGACTAATTAAGGACTTTTTAAGGCCTTAAAAATGAAAATGAACATGAAGGACTTTCTAGGACCTTTAAGGACCGTACGAACCCTGACCTGTTTCCCCAATTTCATTGTCAAACAATTTTTTTATGACAGCCTTCTGCTTTCGTGGAGATGTAGGCAGGGGGCGCTTTGCACGAGTTACAGCTTTTACTAAGGTTTTATTATTTTGGAAAAGGGGTTATGTCACTGCTACTTGAAATTTTGCACTTTAATGTGCTACATTTTTCTAACATTTTCTTTGATTTCTCCTTTTAAACTGACTTCGGTAACTTAGCTAGGTCATTTCTTTTTTTATCCCTACTCCTTTTAGCTTTTGCATTGTTTTTCGTTTTGTAATCTTCATATTTAATTTATCTTGCCTCCTTTTTTGCCTTTCTGCAGCAGTCAATGCCATTTGTGCAGTGTTTAAGTATGTAACTGGAAAAGAGAAAAGTGACTGATGTTACAATGTGACTGATGTTACATATTTTAAAGAAGTTTTTAACTCATAAATTAAACTGTTATTAACTATTTAAGTAATTGATATTTAAGATATTATCAAGAATGAAGAGAAAATGGCTTTTTATATTCTTAACACTAATTTTTTTAAGTAATAAAAACTTTTATAAATTTTTGTCACTGATGTTACATCACTATGAGGCCTAATTTATAAAAATTAATTTTCAATACAATAATCACATTTTATAGATTCTTTACTGGCCTAACCTCACATATAGACTAAATTTCAAAAAAAAAAAAAAAAAGATTTTATACATACCTGTTAATGTTTTTACGAAAAAAAAGATGAACTTCTCTAAAGATGACAATACATATGACAAAAGTAACATTGCCAATCATTGCCTATAAAACTTACAAAAAGGTAGTGCTAACTTTTTAAACATAATTTTATAAAAATTCACATAATTTTACCTTGGAGGAAAAAAAACTGTATAAGTGCAAGACAAAATTTTTTTTATGTTGGTGTCCTTGTTTTCATGGAATTGCCCATAGCAGTTTAGGTAAGCGGGCGAATTCTTTGTACGATTTGGCACCAAGAAAATAGGTGAGAGTTGCATTTTGCTTTGTACTTCGGTCATTGCCAGACGCTCATTTCTGCTTAATATTTTATAAACCCGCGCTTTGTATCGTGTTTCTTAAATTGTTTTCATTTCTTTGTTGATTTGTCACAAGTAGTCGTAAACATTTTTGCATTAGAAGATTTCTTCCAATTGTAAAAATGACTTCTACTAAAGGTCAAGACTTAGAAATTTTGGAAGTGGCCAGTGGCCACTAAACTCAATCAACTCAGTGGCCACCTGTATGCCATAAAACAAAAGGGCAAAGGGGGGGGGGGGTGGCAGTGCATCAGTGCACTAAAATTCCTTATGTGCCAGTGAAGAAAATATAATATTTTGTCAAAACTATTAAGTCTACAACACAAAATAAATAAATAAATGAGTAACTTTTAAACTGGAAAAAAAGAAAGGGGAGAAAAAGGAATAGGGAAAAACTAGCGTCGTTGGCGATCGTAAATTAACACGTTGAGTGCCACGTCAGTCACCGGGACTGACAAGAAGTTACTGACATTATCATACCCGAAGTGGAGTTCAATGTAATCTTATCCTTAGCGAGCCAAACTATAAGCAAAACAGGCGAGGGACCTAACGTGTTGAATGAATGCTTATATGAGCATTCCCTTTCGAACAGAAATACCTTCCACTATGCTAAAAAACAATCGCCCTAATAAGTTTTAAAATTTGCAGAGAAATTCTAATTTGCCAGTACTACGATACCTGCGTGCGCGGCCTGACGGGGAAGTCGCTATAAAACCGCGTGGCACTCAACGTGTTAAGGAAATATGAATTTTTGCGATATAGTTTTTCATGTTGAATGTTATAGAGCACAAAAAATTTAAATACAAAATTTTAATGTTATTGTTCATTAATAGAAGAAACATATAACAAAAATCTCAATTGCAGAAACGAACCTTTTACAAAAAATCGCGATCACAAATACGAGTCATTTTTGAATACAGGTATGAAAAAAATGTATATTTTCAATCTTAATTTTGTTCAGTACATTCTATTTTCATTCTTTTCAAAAACTTTTTTTCCCTTCACTTTCACACCATTTCCAAAATGGCGCGACACTTAAGTCCGATTTTATAAGTTCAGCGAAAATGGCTGATCGAAATGAATGTGTTATGGCTTCAAGAAAGAGTCAAGATTAAGATTGTTCCCTACATTTAAGAGATTTATATAATAGAGAGAGATAATTATTAAAAAAAAATAGCGCAAATGGAAAAAAAAAATCGTCATTTTTTTTCTTATGAAAGGGGGAAATAATCGGCCGAAATTCGGTTACTTGAATGACAAATCGATGTGTTTTTATTGTGCTTGTGTGCATGAAAGAGGCATGGGTTGTAAATTCTATAGGTGTATTTGAAAAAGAAGGATTTACTTTGGAATTTATTTAAAAAAAAGGGAAGGTGGCGATCGCTTCTATTTATTTGAATCGCCACTTTTTCAAACAAGGTCGCCAAGTGGCGAGTGGCGACTGCGAATCTTGACCTTTAACTTTTACGTTGAAAAGGGGAAGACTTTGCATTCACAAGCTTGAGAAATTGTTCGCAATGTGGCGTTTTTTGAAGAGGAAAAAACTGCAAATTCTCTAAAAGTACCGATTTCTAATGCATTGAAGCAAACTGTGGATGCGACAGAGATTTCATTATCAACTGTAAAAAAGATAAAACTTGAAATTAAGTCTCTCAATGAAAGTCAAAGCAGTATTTTGTCTACTACTGGTAAACTTAGAAAAAGATAATCATGTTGAAACTGGACTCTTGAAGATTTCAACAACTGTGTCATAAGCAGGGGCGGACTGGGAAGAAAATTCGGCCCGGGCATATTTCAAACAGACCGGCCCTTGGGAGGACTGTTATTTTGCAGATTGCAGGAACTAAAAATATTGTCAGTAAATGTGTCGATATATATTAAAATATTAAATGTTCACTCGACAGTTATTTTTCCTATTTAGCATGGAAGGGGTGTAATTATACGTAATACAGTATAGGACCCCAAATTCGGAATCCCAAAAGACCCAAAATCCGGAACTTCTTCAAAAAAATCAGGAAATATTTTGCACCGTGTTTTTTTTTTTTTTTTTTTGGAAATATGTCATTTTAAAAAGGAAAATAAAATGCAATGAACATCCGCATTTAAATGCGGAAATGTGCAGTTCGAAGTTATTTCTCGATTTTCTGAAAAGGGTTTGTTTTTGCGATTAGAACTAGAGTGGTTATTAATTGTTGCTTTAATTGTGAGTTAATATCATTAAATTTTGCTTTTTCTATTTCTCGTTGTTTTATTACATTTATTTATTTTTTTTAATGAGCTCTAATTTTCTCGCGATACAGAACATTCGAGAAATTGAAATTCGGCGCTTCTCGCATGTTGCATTTTCCCGATCGTCTGATCTTTTACTGCAATTAAGTAACTAAACTAGAGAATATAAAATCATATCAGAAATTACCGGAATTCTTTTCTTTTATTGTTAAGAGATTAAAATAATTTCGGGAAAAGTCTAGGTTTTTCGATATTTTGCCTTCGAATGTAAGCCAACTCCAACTTCGTTTTTTGTGATAATTTCATGCCTTATAGGCGAGTGTATACCATAACCAAAAACAGTGGCGTAGACCCCAATTTTGGGGGGTGGGGGAGGTCTTCTGGAGGAAGGTCGATTTCTCGCAGTTAATTTTACGAAAACAATTGGTCGAATTGATGATTAAAAAAATTATTATAAATGGAGTTTCTAACTAGACTCATTTTAATGTGAAAATTGAAGGGGATCATATTTATCAACTTAAAAAAAAATCTGATTTACGTTTTTATATAATTTTCGCTTCAGACAGAATTTAACTAGAACTGGAGCTGTTTTAGGGGAAAATACAAGAGAAAAATACAATATTATGTTAAAAATTAAACACTGATCAAGTTTACGTGTCTTGGGAAGGAAGGTAGTTAACGAAGTTAACTACCTTCCTTACCCAGTCTGAGTGAATACAATGGAAAGAATAAAACTGTTAAGTCAATCCAAATGTTTTAAAAAATTGCTAATACAGAAAGTTAAATATGCAATAACACAAGAATAAATTTAACAAAACACAAAAATAATAATAAATAAATAAAAATAAAACTTACCAAACTTAACGTATTTACAGGAATAAAAAATTTTGTCACATAGAACTATTTTTAATCTGAACTGATAACTTTTTTCCCATTTCCATTTTTACCCTACTTTCCCGTCTACAAGTTTTAAACAAAATTAATAAATCATGAAAGAAAGCTAAATGTATCGTGAAAATATCGTTAAAAATAAAGGAAAAGTGAAGTAATTAAATAAAGACTGAAAAATTTGAAAGTATGCTTTTGAGATGGAGAAAATGTATCTGTCGGTCTGTCTGCCCCCACCCCCCCTAACTTTTGAAGGATTTGTCCGATTCGAAATATTTTATTTTTGAATCGAAAGAGCTCGGCGTGGGCATCTCATTTCTACATTTGACTTCTTGATTTGCCCATTTTTTCGCTTTATTTTGAACAGTTCAAAAAATCTCAACATTAGCGCCGATGGGCAAATTATGTGAACTCTGGGCGTAGGATCCAAGCTCCTATGAACAAGCTTACTTGAAGAAGCTCTCAGAGTAAAAGATTTTTTGATTTGAACAACCTTTCTTCATTTTCGAAGAGTTCAAAAAAAAAAAAAAAACCCTACGGGGAATTTTCAATCTTATATAAATCATGATCAAACAGACGGATTTGCTTGGAACAAACTTCATCGGAAAGATTTTATGACGTAGAACATGTGCAATTATGAAGTTCAATCGGAACTAATGGAGCCTATTTACATATGAAATTTTTTCATCGGGATTTCTAAGGATATTTTTGAATGAATAAATGAGTGAATAAATTCTAAAATAAATAAAGGAGTGAACGAATGGAAAAATAAATAAATGTGGAAATAAATACATTAATGAGTAACTGAATGACTGAATAAATGAAAGAATGAATGATGAGTGAATGAATATGTATTAACCGTTGAAACAGGTATTTGAAGTAATTAGAACTAAAGCTAAATGAGAAAGAGAGATAGCTGGATTATAAGTTTGAAGTTGGTTTTTAACGGAAAGTAGGCTCACACAGTTCTGGACGGAACTTCTTGTTAGATAATGCATTAGTACTAAAAGCGGCAAAAATAAATTACCTTCAGGTAGTGTCTAGTGAAACTAATTCTGATTCAGCAGATGGTACTTCTTCAGCGGACATCAACTTTCTCTTATTATAATAATCCTCATCAATTGTCTCTTTTGAATTAAAAAAGCTTGTAATAGGTTTATGCTCGCTTCAATATTGCCTCTCCTTCAATGCACTTCCCTAAATATATTGGGTTAGAATTCTGGAAAAAAAAAAATGCGCAGGACAGACCGACCCACCGATGCATAAGGGGTGGAGGTGGTGGATACAGCTTTCATGAGAGGAAAGTGGGTGGGCTCCAGCTCATGGTAAAATAGTCATACAACAACCTACAGGCAAAGTAAACGACCATTGGTGGGAAACCATTTAAATTAGAATAGTTTATGATTAAAGAACGTGAGAAAATAGCCATTTTATGGCTACAGTACCATTTGTTAGGGGAGGGGAGAGATTGAGAAAGAAACTCGATCATTTTATCCCCCACTATCTCCCATCTTCGTGTTCTGCTGCTCATCTGTTTCTGTTTATGCAGCTGAGGCATTATTATTGAATGGTGAGTAGTGATTGGGGTTAAGTTGAAAGTGGAGAGCAATTAATGCGATCCCCTGTGGTGCTTGAAAGCACCTTCTTAAAAAAAAGAAGTCATAAAAGGGTCTTTCTTCCCCTCTGGGCGTTAAACGTAGTAAGCAACTGCTGATAAAATTGTTAAACTTAGGAGCATTGTGAACAGTCATGGGAAAGATTCTAGCTTAGATAAATTTATTGTTAAAAGTTCGGACTGCTTGCATTTGAAAGCTATTTCCAGCTTCCGTTTTTTATACTAATAATGTTTTTTTTGCTAGTCTTGTGTATGTCCACTTTCATTTTCAATTTTCGCCAGACTAGAGACCTATATCTAATATTAGTAGGTCTCATAACTGCAAGAGTTGCACTGAATATATTCTAGTTTTAAATTCGACTGCGAATCAAAACCTTCCAGAAAATGCTGCCAAACCAGATTTTCCAACATTTTTCATGCATTTTAGCTCACCAGAATTTAATCTCAACTGGAGCATATCATGATAGTTTAAAAAGAAATATATTCTTTTCTTAAAATTAAAAGAAAATCATTAGAACCAATTGCGATAGCAACAAAAAGCCTACATTTAATCGATGTACTATATAAAATCATTTCAGGTTCGGGCGGGCTTGGCTTTGCGAGGTATTTAGGGGAGAAACCGCTTGGCAAGTGGTACGATTAGGGGTGCAAGTTTGTCACTCCGTGAATTCACTCGATTTTTAAAGCTGTTTCCTAAAATCTGTGATTTTTTTTAAAAATACCACGATTTGTGCGCAAATTGTTTAAAATTTGAGACTTATTTTGTTTTTTACTTACACTGTAACGGCAGTTTATACTGTTCTGAAGTTTTAAAATGTATAACAGATGTACCAAACTTTTAGAAGAATTCATCAATAGAAAAATAAATATAAAACTAGTTATAGATAATTCCACTCATGTTTAGAGGAAGTTTTTGATCCAAATCAATACAAATATTTAAATGTTTTTGAAGAAGTTGATAGTTGTTCCATTGTTAGCAATAACCCTTCGATACTCCCCTTCCCCAATGAGTTACACGTTGAAGGAGGGCAATTCAATTCTGGAAATTCAAGAGAGAAAGTTTTCAAATCCTGTCCAAAGTGGCGATCCAATGTTTGTCAGTTCCGACTAATAGCACGGATGCTGAACGGTTCTTTTCTACATATAAAATGTATTAAGTGATAACGACGAAGCATTAAAGAAAATAATTTAATCATGTACAATATTTCGTACCAGAATGCTGTGCATTTAATTAAATACCTACATATTGCATAAAATTGAAAGAAATAAAATTATTCCTTTTTTATTTAAGAAAATTAATTTAATTGCAGATATTCTAGTTTTTATTACATCATATTTGCGTTTTCGCGAACATTTCGAGCAATTTGCCGCGAATTTCCGGCTCTTCTTTCTGTGACAAACTTGCAACACTAGGTGCGACCTAGTACGACTCTATTACCCAAATGCCCCAAAATTGCATTCTTTTGCATTTTATCGCGTTTTTTTCTGTTTTGGCAATGTTCACTTTATTCAATTGTTATTAAAAAACATATTTTTAGAATAGTACAAAGCGTAAAGAGAGTTAAGGTCTCAAAAAAAGTTTTTGGATACCAACAATTCGGTGGGTTCCCTCTAAGTCTTTAAGTATCAAAGTCAAAATTTCGGGGGGGGGGGGGGGGGTTGTTCCCGTTATCTACGCCAGAGACCAAAAATACTATAAATGAGCAAAATGCAAATAAAAACTTCCAGAGCTAATTATATGAGCTCTGATGCTACTTATTACTTTTTTTGAATGAGAACCCAAAATCCGGAAAATTCCGAAATCTGGAAAGATGGTGGCCCTGAGAGTTCCGATTTTGAGGTCCCATACTGTATATAAATTAGCTGTTAACAGTCGCCGCACTTTAGGGCGTTGCGCAGTGAGACAGTCGGCTGAGACAACTGGCCGGAGAGAAATTCTCTGGGGCCGCCCCTGAGAATTTGTATCACCTGGATTGAGAAATTCTCAGGGCTGTATTTTGTAGCTTGTACGGATTAAAAATATTGTCAGTAAGTATGTAGATATGTATTTGATGTATTTGAATAATATTAAATTTCTACAAGATAGATTAATTTTTCTTATTCACTATAGAAGGGCAATAAACGTGATATGTTAATTAGCTGTTAATAGCTGCCGTCCTTTAGGCCGTGCGCCGTGAGGCAATCGCCTCGCCGCCTTAGCCGGCACTGCTCAAAATAAAAAACATCAATTTTGCGGCTCTCAAAAGTTTGCTTAACAGACGGCTGCCTAGGTTTTCTACATGGAGGAGCCGGCCCCAAGAGCTCGTCCATATAGACGACTTAGGCTGTAGCTTAAAGCGCAAAACTGATGAATTTTATTTATTTATTTTCAAAATTTAAAAATAAAACATAATCATTTTTGCTCCTCAGGCAGGCATTTAGGTTGTCTATAGGGGACCAGCCGGCCCTGAGAAATTCTGCCCCCCCCCCCTTGTGGCCCAACGGCCAGACCCTAGAGATTTTGCCCCATTGCTGCATTGCACTCTCTGAAGCCCAGGTTACGGCAAAGTTTTGGTCCCCGTTTTTTTATGAACATTGTAAAATTTGTATACTTTATAAAAAAAAGATAGATATTTTGCGACCGGCCCACCGGGCATTTGCCCGAATGCCCGCATAGCCAGTCCGCCGCTGGTCATAAGACAAACAATTTTAGAGTTTTACATAAAAGAAAAAAGTGAAAGTGTCCTTCCATTGGAAAGTTGTTACAGGGGTTAAGAGAGAAAATTAATTTTAACTGGAAAAGAGAATCCCCGAGGAAAATTTTAGTCAATGTATTTTCGATGGAAGAAATGTCTTAACACACACAAAGTTCTGATTGAAAGGCCCGACATTGTATTCTGGAGGCATAAATATTTGAGAACAATATAAAAGGTCAGAGACTTAGAGAGCAAAAACTATGTTTGGTTTACATCAACGAAACTTGGGTAGACCAAAACAACCTATGCAGTGATGCTGCTAGACTTTGGAAACTACGGATTCCTGGGACCCAGGACTTTCAAATTTATGGGTGCCTTTTTCCAAACAGCGGGTCCCTATCCATAAAATAGTATATCACGGTTTTAAAGATATCAGGGATGGTAGCAGTAAGGATTTCACATTCCCTAAGCTTTCAGCAAAAATTCCCGAGCCTTGATCCTTTTTAATAGGTACTAAGGTACTGTATTGTCAGGCATATTAGACGAAATGTGATTTAGTAGGTTGTACTTTATGAAAAATACTGGGATCAAACAGAAATGGATAAAACTACTTATTTTAACTAGGGGTCGCAATGGAAAATGTAGAAAATATAGGACAAACAGAAAAATAGTTTTAAAAAATCGTGTACTATTTTCATAAAATGTGTAGATTATTAAACAATATAATGCAATAACATCTAAATAATCATCAGAATGTTAAAGAAACATTATTAAAATCATTTACATCAGGGGTGATTGCGACACAAAGTAAAAACCCCTGAAAATTTTTTATGCAAAAAGTCGGTATCACTTTTTATGCACCATAAATTATACGACAGCTTCTCTGTTCCTGGTCGTGCCCAGTGAGCCCGGAGTTTTACGCCGGGCGATTGCATCACGTGACCGATCCATTTCATCCCTTCAGAAATTCTAAAATTCTATTGGTTGCAGCTGTAATAAGTCGTCTGCTAGTTTCAAGATTCATACCGCGCTTTAGAAAATTTATATAATGAAGCCTTTATTTATTACGGCAATAAAACTTTTGTGTTTAAGCAGATGTTCCACATCAATAATCCAGATAACTTCATGATATTGCTCAACTGCCTCTTAGAATTTGAAATGCACATTGATACATGTTACAAAAATTTGTTACAGAAGTATACGCTTGTATCATGAAGATTTGTTGATCACAAAAGGATCTGCAATTTTCGTATAATTAATTGAATAAGCATTATTAAAAAGTTAAAACATGATTCAATAATGTTGTTAGTTATTTTCATGATCACATGCGTTTCAGATTTATGTATTATGTTACTTTTCGAACTATCGTTTTTTTATTTTTTCATTCTAATTATGTTTACAATAAATTCATTCAAAATATTTTTAACCAGATTTAGTTTGAACTATTCAAATGTCCGACAAAAACACAAAAATCTTAGGAGCCAGGGAATATTTTTAGGAGCCAGCTTTTCATTAGCGAACTAGTCGCCACCTGAAAAACTAGTCACCTAGGCATTTTTTTAGTCGCCCGGGATTTGTCGGACCCTGTCTAATGTAATGGATCAACAAAAAATTCATCTTCCTTCGTGGAAATCTAAAATAATGTTTCAACATAGTGATGCATCCATCAGCGTCAATAATACATTATTTTTTTTTTTGCAGAAAAAAATATTTATTTTACCTTCCATTTTCAAAATACAAGAATACTTAGTACTAAAAATAAACATTTTAAAGCAAAAATAGCCATTTAGCCCCCTTATAATTCAACAATTCATTAAAAATAGTTTAATGGTAAAACTTATCCAACAACATTTGCCGGCCAGAAATAAATGAATAAAAAAACAGCGCTATGAATATGTGAGCATATTTTTTTTTAATAGATTAAAATCTAGTAAAAGACAAGCAGAATAAAAATACTATTAACTGATGCAAGCAATATGTGACAGCGATAGCAAAAGCATTTGTTTTGGAATTCATTTCCATATTGACATGCAAAATCCATGCTGCTTATTTTTTCTGATTTGCACCTAAATATATCCCTGCTTATAACTTACAATTTTTAGCACTTCAGAGCTATATGATTTACATAAAAAAATTTGTTATACTATCTATGCAATAACTTAATAATTTCTTAAAATACATGTTCTGTCAATTACATGCTTTTTATTTTCTTTTATGATAAAAGGAATTAAAAAAATAAAATTTCCTATGTTTTGGTTTAGCTTACTAACTTTATCAATTATATAAAGCATATAAAAAGTGGAATGACTTTTCTTTCATAAAAGTGTTGTACTTTCTAGGGAGGATGTTTTATTTTGTTTGAAAAAGGTTAAAGGCAAATGAGGCTTCAGGGGCTTACAATAATTATCCAAAAATTTCAGAATATGCATAGGAATTAGTGAATGTTATCTTAACTATTTCCACTTGATAGTTCTAATTTTTAAAACAATATAGTAAGTTCAGTCATAAAAGAATTAAACAATGTAGGGTCATATGGGGTAATTCCTGGTCAAAAATCAACATCTGAATATCTCCAGAAGTTTAATAGAATATAACTAAATTTGGCATGGAACAAGCTTACACAACCTGGTGCTTCCTCTACAATTCTTGACAGAATTTTTTATAACATTTGTAAGCAATAATATTGACACTAGTGGTCCACAACAAAAGTGTTACTTCCCTTTCAAATTACTGGTCCATAAAATATATTAAAAATTTCTAAGGTGTCCTCCTTCAGCCATTGGAAATTACCTGCTTTTTTTTTTTTTTTTGAGAAATTTCATTTTAACATTCTTCTCCTCTACTACTTATGTAATTTTCCTAATGTAAAAAAGGTCTTTGTAATAATAGGCAGCAAAACATTCTTGTTCCTCAAGTGCATGATAAACATCTCTGACTACTTTTCTTGCATTTTCTACTGGAACTCTCTTATAATTGTTCAATTATTGACGTTGTTATTATTCTCAACCTCACATATTTCTAGCTTCTCATATCTGATGCTTCAAAATTTTCACTTTTTAAATTTTAAATGTTACTGTACAAAATATCTTCCACATACATATATTTGAAATATATGTGTGTGGAAGATATTGACATACTATATATTTGAAATATACACTTCTCAATGTATATTTCAAATATATAGTATGTCATATCATAACAGAAGACAATATAACTTCAGTTTCAGAACAATCCTACTTTCCTATAAATTCTTTTTCTTCCTCAGACTCGCGTAATAATTAGCCACTGCCGAAAAACACTGTTGCGATCAGTATAGTACGTTGTAGGAAAAAGAAATGCTTCTTGTACTACTCCTAATTGGCCTAAATAGTACACTAAATTACAGAAAACTAATTACAGGACTAAATTACAGAAAAATTAGTAGTTATTTCCTATTAAATTTTGTTCAAGTCAATTAGTAGTTATTTGCTATTAAATTTTGTGTCAAGACAGTGTCATTAAAAAACTGTTTTCATTCATCTTTTTAAAGTTTAAATTCAAAATATCTGCTGAACAAATTCCATTTAAATAAACCATGACGTCGAGAACTCAAATCGCTGGTAGTCATAAGATCGCACATTGATCTTGCATTTTAATATTTTAAACCAAGTATTGACAAATATAAAACATAAGAATTTTATTAATAGACTCTTTTTGCATGATTTGGAAAGTTACTAAATGTTAATTCATTTAATTAATTAACTACTCCTTGAAATTTTTGGCGATATTTTGTATCTTAAACACAACAGTTCATTAATTTTAAAACACAGCTCGAGCTGTGTTTTAAATAAGATCTTTGGTGTAATTTCAACTTGCGCTAGCAATCAGCGTGGTTAACGAAATTAGTATAATATATATCACTTATTCGTCCCAATTAAAATTTGATCTTAAGATAAACAAATGATAGGGAATATGCGAGTTGTAAAAATATTTACGCATGAGTAAAGCGAAATTTTCAGTCCTAAATATGAATAGACTAGTCTATTCAAATAGATGTTTCCCATTCTGAGTGC
This sequence comes from Octonoba sinensis, assembly GCA_038502835.1. NCBI lineage: Eukaryota > Metazoa > Arthropoda > Arachnida > Araneae > Uloboridae > Octonoba > Octonoba sinensis. Next base: position 125,404,975 of record CM076598.1, read on the forward strand.
TTAGCAATATTTTCTCTGCATTTAAAATACAAAGTGAAGAGTAAAATACATTTTAAATTTAGTAATGCAAAAATTTAAATATTGGTTCGAAGATACCTAGCTTCTCTTTTCTTTTTTAAGTAATAATAACCTAATTAAAATCAAAACGAATAGAAAGCAGCCAGGCGCGTAGGAAAGGGGGGGGGGGCTCAAGCCTCTCCCATTAGAAATCATACTGCATAAGGATTTCCGTTATTTTGTGAAAACTATGAATTTATTTTAATGATCTATGAAAATATTCATTAATTAATGATTTTCTGTGATTAATATTAATAATAATGAGTTAATACTAATTACTTTTTAATTGTTTTTTTTTTTTGTTTTTTTTTAAAATAATTTTGAGCATTTGAAACAAAATTGTTAGAGTCCCTCCCATGATTTTTAAATTGCTACGCTCCTGAAAGCAGCCAAGGAGCAGGCTTTTGGAACAACAGTTCACAGAAGAAATTGGCTTTATCCATTTCAAAACTGAAACTATTGCACGCAGAAACACCCAGAAGGACCAGGAGCGTTCAAAAACTCCAGCGATTCAGGAAATGACCGTGACGTCACGGTCTCGACCGGTCGAACTCGGAACGAACAGAGCTCCGGAGTTTTTGAACGCACCCATAGCGACAACGACATGATTAAAATAACTTTTGAAATTAAAAGTTATATTTAACTTACCTACTTCTAACTAATAAGAAAAATTTAATTAATTTATTTTTTGAAAATAAATTGTAATTTATAGTAAAACATCATCAATAGAAATTTCCCATGATTATATATTTTTTGCCAAATTTTTGCCGTGAAATACTGTTTCGCTTTAGAGTAATTATTTTTTCATTTATTTGTCAAGTATCTGCAACTTTTAAAATAAAAGTTGAGAAAATAGTCAACTCTCTGAAATCCGCACTGCTTGGGACCAAGGGTTGTGCGGATTTTGGGTCATTGATCTGTGTACGCATTTTGCAAGGTTATAATGTTGCAGTCACTTTTTTACTTATTAATTAAAAAATGTGTTGGTAAAGCACTAATTATACAGGCATGAATATATAAAAGAGATTGATAGTAAAGAATGAAAATTTATGAAAATTAAATGCAATATATATATATATATATGTGTGTGAACATTAAATTAAATTTTATTTATGCAACTACTTTGTAAAGGTGCAGATTGGTGGTCGCCATTCACCAACTGGCTACCAAAAAGTTTTAATGGTGACCAAAAATTTCATTGCCGACAGCCACGTTGGCGATCACAATTGTCTTAGTTAACTAGATCAAGGAGGAATAACATTTGCACCATAAAATCGATGCAAATGCAAAATTTACACTAAAAAATAGCTTAATATTTTTGCTGAATACAATTTGAATTGTGTACTAAAGAAAAAATAATAAGAAATATCGTAAACCGAAAACAGATGCAAAAAGATTTATGTTCAATTACAGCAAAACGCTAATATTGCGCATGACACGTGGCTATCAAAAAAACATAAAAATAAGCAAAAAATACATTGTTTTCAATGTATAAAATGCAGATGTGAGTTATTGTGAACATTTCAAGTTAAAAAAAATGCTTTTAGCTTTAAAAATTTAAGAAACTTCTAGTTTTTTAATCTAAGTTTTGCTGTTTACATCGGAAGTCTTACGTGGATTTTGGGTCCGTGGATTTGAGAGAGTTGACTGTAATTCCAGCGACGATTTCAGGAAAAGGACGTAATACATAAAAAAAAAATGAAGTTCGGAAAATGAGTTCAACTTTTTGCGATGCTTATCGGAAAAATAACTAGATAAAAAAAAAAAAAAAAAAAACTCCAAGTTTTTTTTTAATCGTTCTTTTAAAAATAAAAATAAAGTCCGGGAAGAAAATGTACCACTTTTCGTGACGTTTACATCGGGAATGTAAACATCGCCCGGGGTTTGGCGCCGAAAAAAGTTTCCAAAATGGCGCCAATGCCCAGTTATGCGTAACATACTTGCCAACCTTGGAAGGGGAAAAAACAGGAGATTTTTTCAATGACCCCCCCCCCCTACACACACACAAAATGAACAATAAAACAAAAAGTTTCAATGTTCATTACAGCAGTGTTTGATAAAATTTTATCACCAAATGTTTGATCCAAACATTTTCCAGCAAAACTATTTTTTATGAGCAATAGAATGTTCTCTAGATTTTCATTTGGCAGCAATGGACAAAACTTGGTTTCACTTTACAGAAAATGCATTACTGTGCGGATTGCACAAAATCCCAAGAATTACATTTAAATAGATTATAAAAAGCCAGTTCTCCCAAATACTTACCAGCTTACATCTACACCACAACAATTCAAACAAAATATCACGACCACGTATGGTGTGCAATTAACAAATAAATTATTCCAAAATATTTTTATTTTAATTTAACCATTTTTTAGTTATATATTGAATAAAAATAGGAAGAAATGTTCTTTATGTATTTTGTAACAATACATAATGACTCCCAAAAAGGAAAAAACCCAACTCCTTAGTTGAAGAAAAAAAAACAACAAATTTAATTCTATGCAAAAAAATTTTAAAACAAGATTATTAATAAGGATGCAAACAAGACCTAGGGACTTTTACCGAAGTGGATGAAATCGGATTTCAAAAAAAATCGGGACTGACCCTTGAAAACATATGAAAGACAAAATGCGGAAGTTTTACTGCTAATTTGTAAAAGTTTCGTAAAGCAAGTATTTACGCATGCTACTTCAAGATTTTTCCATTTAAAGAAGAAAAAATTTTCCAAAAGAACGAATATATGCGGAACAGAAATTTTGACTTTTCAAAAATACCAAAAATACGGAATTTCGGCAAAATAAGGGAAAATCACATGAAAACTACTCGGCGAGTAACTACGATTACGAGCGCCGTCTATTGAGCAAAAAAAATATTGAAGCTTCATTGATTCATTTTAAAGCGAAAATTACAAAAAAACGGGAGAAAATTGTTAAACGGAAGATTGGGAGACAGACGCAAAAAACGGGAGTCTCCCGCTAAAAACAGTGGACTTGGCAAGTATGCTGTAACAACGAAAGCACGTGGGACGTGGTATCGTTCGTGTTCGGAACAAAGATGGTTGGCGCCGTTACAACACTTGCTGTGTAAAGGGTTGCTACAAAGGGAATGTTTATCGCTTTTCGGCGTATTTCTCGTTTCCATCCACTAAATTTTCAATTTTGAAGACTAAAAACTACGATTTTTTAAACACGGAAGGAGGATGTGAAAAACCCGGACTTCCGGGGTACCCCCGGAATACAATCACCCCTGTACATGCGTTTTATTCACCTCTTTTGCACACTTCAGTTTATTATTTCCTGCATCAATTATGTCTTTTGCTGCTTCAATATCTTGCATAATGTTTTGTTCTAATACTGCTTGCAGTCTTTTGCTTCCTTCATATCCTATGGAAAAAACGCCAAAATTCGGATTCGCAAATTTTGCGAAATTGATTGAGTGGAAATAAGGAGCCTGTTTTTAAAAAATAAATCAAATAATAATGCAAGAAATTTAAGCACAGAAACTTTTTTTATGAATTCAAAATAAAAGCAACAATTAACAAAAAATACAACTGCAAAAACGAACCCTTCACAAAAATCGCTATCGCAAAAATGAAACTACATATTTTCGACTAATTACATTTCATTTTCCTTCTTTTTAAATCATATGTGTCTAAAAATCTCGGGCGAAAAAATTCCCGGTTTTGTTCTGAAAGTGGGGAGTCTACTTATTCGAGGGTTTCCGTTTATTTGTCTGAAAGTTGGGAGTTCGGCTTACATGCGAATCACCTTATACGCAAGTGTATATAGTAAGATTTTGAGAAAAATATGAAGAAATTTTATTTGTTTACTTCTTAATTAAACCAAAAAAAAAAAAAAAAAAAAATTGCAAAAAGAAAAGATTCCCCTAAAGGAGGCAAAAAGAATATGCAAAGAAAGGAATGCTTGCATTTCTTCAGTACAGGATCTTGGAGTTTTCCGAGGCGGGGCAAAACTTAAAAATGGCGCCCCCTCCATTCAAATATTGTTGATATTTCATATAACTTTCATGCGCTGGCCTTTTTCTTTCTTTCTTTTTTGGGGGGGAGGGGGACTTTTCTCTTTGGGGTCACTGATAAAGCCATACAAGTTTCGTTAATGTTTTCACGTCATGCTCCTTTCAGCTCAACATGAGGGGGTTAGAGCCATATGAAGGGTTCCCCCTTAACTGAAGATATGAAATTCTGACAGTTGAAGGGGGTCCCGAGGATTCTCCCCGGGAAAATTTTGAAAACTATATGCAAACTGGTGCATTTTGTAGCCATGAAAGATGCATTTTTGACTGAAAAAATATTTGGAAAAAAAAGCAAATCAAAAACTCATAAAAGCATTTAAAAACTTGCAGAACAAAATTGGCATTTTTTTTTATAAATCCAGGTGGCAGGAGATCCCCCTCCTTCTTACTAGCACCCATACCGAAGAGCTACGTGTCTGCCTTCTCAAACAACCACACGACACTTACAAGCTCCCCCTTCTCCCTCTTCCCAAAAGGATGCTTTGAAAATTTGTAAAAGTAAAACTTTTGTATTGTTTTAGCATAGCATGATTTTTCGTATTTCACTATTACAAGTGGAAAAAACTTTGGCGTTTTAACATCTAAATTTTTAAATTTTGACATTGCGAAATTTGCCGCACCCTCACCTCAATTTTAGAGTTTCCGACAGTTTATACAAATAAAAAATACCATTAATCGTTAGCAATATGATCAATGGTCAAATCGGAGTGCCGAACTAGGATTTTAATTCTCTTCCAAAAGTTAAATTTTCCTAATTAAATAATTTTTCTTTCTTTCTTTCTTCTTCTTTTCTGTATCACAGTTGAATTTGCCGCCCTCCAGAAGTGCCGCCCGGGGCATGGGCACTGCATTTCTTTGCTTGCACATGGAAGTTAGGCCTACATAACTTTAAAGTATTGCTGCAATTAACCAAGAAATACATATTGCTGCAATTGAAAGGGTAAAACCAAAACCAGGGCGAAAAGTTTAGGGTGATTCAGCAAAATATTTCCAGTATTTGCAGAACTCTACTACTTCTAAGATATAAATGAAAAATAAACCTTTTATGAAAATAAATGTTTTCCAATGCAAGTAGCAATTAATTGAAAAACAATTCGACCAAGAATTAAAACCAAAATTCCATATTTAAAAGCTAAAAATCAAGTGATATTTTTTTGGCCGAATGCCAGATGTGCAATGTTGATTACATAGACAGGAGAGCTCTTTCTTTAAATAATGAAAAAATAAGGCTATAACAAACTATAAAGGAAATTTTAATTGATTATTTTCAGGGTTCGTACTCTTTTGGGAAAGCAAAAAATAAGGACTTTTTAAGGACCTAAAATTTCTTTCAAAATATTAAAACTGTTATGTTTTTATCTTTTTATTGTTAGTTAATTAGCTAATCATAGCATAATGGGATAGTCTAATTATCAAATTAAATGAAAAATTGTCAAAGAAGATGCTACACGTTTTCTAGAAAATTTGCAATTATCTCAATTTAGTCTTACTTAATAGTGCATAAAAGTACAGATAATAAAGCAAAAGCGATTCAGATTTGAATAAAGTTAAACTTTGTTAATTTAATTTTTTTAATCATAAACGTGTCAGCTTTTTACTCTTGTTTGTGCAACTGATAAGACGAACTACTCTTAACTCTCTATCAAATCTTTATTCCCTGGTGGAACTTGTGCTTACAAGGCTTAAATGTAAAATTGTTTTATCTGTCATGAAATTTTTTCTTCCCTAAAGCATTTTTTAAAATTATTTAGAAAAGCTTAAAAAAAACTTAATCTGTATTTTGGTCCAGTCAAACCATTGAAGTAAAAAAAAAAAACGTTCATATAACAAAGTTAACTCCATTTAAAGATAACAAAAGTCTTTAAAAAGAAAAAGAGAGAGAGAAACAGAAAAGGGAGAGGGGGAATGAAAAAAAAAATAAAAGTCAAATAGACATACTTTATCTATGATTGAAATTTAAATGTTAGTTTAACTTAATTTCAGTCTTTAAAAAACTTCTAAATACTCACTCTTTGTTAGCAAAATTACTCTTTTCCTTTGAAAAAAAATTAAAAGTTGAAAGCAAAATCATACATCTTATAAATTCTACAATCCACACATCATATGACTAAAATATACAAGCTGTAGACATGAATTACTGTTTTAAAATAATATTTTTATTACTTATTGACTCTTCTGCTACTTCTTTTCCAGTTTCCCCCCAAGTAATATATATATATATATATATATATATATGAGGCTCTTAGAAACAAAGGGGTGTAAGTGCCAAAATTGAAAATTTAGAGATAAATAGTACAAATGATAGGGAAAGCACTATTCTATATTGTGGCAAGAGATGTTAAAGGTAGCCCTAACAGATGCTGCCACCAGCATGATTTAGAAAAAAAAAAAAATAGCAGTAAAGGTTTCATAAGACCCAAACTTTGGACGTGTTTTTCTCAGAATCAATGTTTGGTCACTTACATCTCTTTCCTTCTCACTGCCTTAAATGTACCGGAATAGGACTTTTGGCAGGATTGAAAATCAAGTTAAAAAAAAAAAAAAAAAAAAAAAAACTTTTTCAATTTGAAAACACATTTCAATTTTGAAAACAAAATCCAAAGGAAAAATTTGCATATGAGCTCATTCGCTTAAAACGTTGTACATTACCCACAAAAAGTAACTACCTATTATTTAATTAAAATAAAGCTTAAAAAATTGAATAAATTTTTAAAATAAAAAATTAAACATGCGGATTACAAGCTGCAGATGCAAAAATAACTGTCAACTTTTAAAATGATTGATATATTTACCGGATGCTAAAAGATAGAAATCTCAAATGTTGCGCGCAATCTTCGGCGAAGCAAGTTTCCAAAAAAAATAGTTTTTTTTTTTAACATACATGTGTAAAGCGTTATGAAAATTCATGTAAATTTACACATATATTTTTAAGCTGTTCCTTAAAAATGTTCTTGTCTTTAAAATTAATCTACGTTTTGTAGCACAATCCCTTCAGATAAAAAATACTAATACAACAGCTTGAAAAATTGGATATTCGAAGTTTAAAAATGAAAGAGGAAAAAAACTAAAGGGAAATGGAGAACTTGGCAGCTATGTTGTAAAGGTTTCAAGAAGCTGTTGATTCCTTAAATTTAACTGCAAATTAAGAAATTTTGTGAGATACAAATTGTGATTAACACAGCAAATATATCACCTCCCACACAACAAAACGATGGAACGAACGATCGCGAAGCCAAATTTGTTTTAACAATTTACTAAATATTAAAACATTGCTTAAAAAAAATAATTGATGAATTATTTTTTTCGAAACGGAAACTAATTTAATCAAAGAAAAAAAAAAAAGAAAGAGAGAGAGAGAAGACTGTGTAGCAAAAGATCGACTACAAAGCGATCGAGAGAGTTGCAACTCAGCACTTAATATACTGTAAGAGAAATGATTATTTAGTAGCTTTAAACTTTATACGTATTTTTTAAAGTTTATATTTTCAAAATACAATTTTCATGAAAAAAAATTGTTTATTTACTTTGTAGTTAAACTTAATAAATAGCATCGAACTCCAAATTTGAAATCCCACAATTCGGCCCTTTTTCCAAAATGCCAGATTTTTTTCACTTTTTGTAAAAGCAGAAAAAATATTTATTAAAGAAACTGTTAAATCAATAAATGGCAGTACATTTATTCAAAAAGAAGCAATCTTGCAGATATATTTTTGATTTACATGAGCTAAACGCAGGAAGCCAAGATAGAACTAGAAAACCTACTACGTTAAAAAATGAAAATTGGTTTCTAGGCGCACCTTTCACTATTTTTTCTTTCTTAAGTCCTTAAAAGTACTTTTTTCAAATTTTTGAACTGATGGGGAACCAGTTCCCCTACCTAAGCCGCGGCAACAGAGAAGTGCAGGTTAGGAAACGGGTGACAATGCGCGCTGACAGAGTTTCCCCAGTCTTCTACCCGTTAAGAAAGCACTGCAATTTGAAGCAAAACTGCCATTTTCGGTCGGATTCCGAAATACGGCTAATTCCGAAAGCCGGCATAGCGCCGGTTCCGAGCAAGCCAAATTTTGGGTGGTGTGCTGTAGTTGAAATGAAAGACGTTTGATTCTTGTGAGGGATGCAAAGATTGTAAAACAAATAGAGCGCATGGCTATCTTATTATGCTAACAAAAAAAGGAATACATAAATAAGCACATGGAATTAAAAATAAGGACTTCTTAAGCACTTTTTAAGGCCTTAAAAATGAAAATGAATATTAAGGACTTTCTAAGGACCTTTTAGGACCGTACGATCCCTGATTTTAATTCAAAATAAAAGCTAAGCAAAACTCGTAATCGTGAAAATGAACCCTTTAAGAAAATTCGCAATCACGAAACCAAAACCTTTTCATACCAGATTAAAAATTTTTAAAAAATGCATATTCTCGAATTTATTAAACGTGAGGTCGATTATATCCTTAAAGAAATCTTTGGGAATTGAATCTATAAATTGTTCAGTAGAAACCAGTTCTGTTCAGAACCAGTTCCCCTACCTAAGCCGCGGCAACAGAGAAGTGCAGGTTAGGAAACGGGTGACAATGCGCGCTGACAGAGTTTCCCCAGTCTTTCTTCATATAAAAAAAGCTGAAAGAAAAATGCAGGTAAAATGGTGCAAAAAATATCTTTGCGTATCGATTTTTTTATATATTTTACTCGAGTATTATTTTCCCTCGCGATGAAAATCACGATCTCGAGGGACACATAATAATTTTTTTCGCATCTCCACCTCCGATTTTTGATTATTTGATGCACTATAGCGCATCTGCAACATCGCTGCCTATGGCAAGTGTTGGCAGGATGATTCCATTTCTGGTATTCATATGAATACTAGCTCAAAAAAAGGCTTATTGTCATGCACACAGGTTCGTCAGGTCGATTTATCGATAGAGCTGAGCTTATTAACAAAGTAACTTCAACTACTGGTAACTACCATGGCCAAACGAATGGCAAGCAGTTTGAAAAATGGATTATTGAAAAATTGCTGCCCAATTTGCAGCCATTTTGCAAGCGGATCGCCTCCCTACGAAATATTCAACAAAAGGAGCCGTGCTAGAACGGCTGAACGAAAAGAACATTTCCCATGACACAAAAATGAGAAAAGCAGATTTTTTTTGATATTGCTTTAAAACATGCTCCTAAATCTATTTCATACAGGTGGAGCATTAAAGGAAGCAGGGCAAAAAATTGCCTTCCTATCACTGCAATCACAACCACATTGAATATGTATGGTTTCAGTTTTATATGGATTCCATTAAAAATATTAAAGCCCTAAGTCATTATTTTTAAGAAGGCATTAGTACATGAAATTTGATTCCTTAGAAGAACTCGTTGATTCCCATTCTGCTAATGCTAACATGGAATACTAATTCTTTGCCAATAATTATGGAATGTTGCGTACAGATATTAACTAGCTGAAAGTAAGGGAAATCTGTAAAGCGTATCGTGCATGAAAAAAATGTAACTGGTGACTTAAGAATTAATAATTTACAAAACTGAACTTGGCTATAGTGATTGTTTATAGCGACAACTCTGTTATAGCGTTGATAATTTCAATTCCCTTCATTTGCCCATGAATAGTAATAGTGATCGCTTATAACTTCCCTTGGCTATAGCATCAGAAACATTACGGTCCCTTGAATGACGCTATAACAGAGTTTCACTGTACTTCTTAATGACGCCTTTTTGAACATAGAACAAAATAAATGGAAAATACACTGTGAGCACATTGAAAAAAAATGAGGAAATTTATTGTTAGAAAGACGGGTTATTAGAAGAAATTGTTGATGAACTTTTAATATTACTATCAAATAATGACACTGAACCATCTTCAGAAAATGACTGTGCACGCAGACTAACAGTATAGAAGTGAAAGTAATGTATATTTATTAGTACAATTATCGATTTTTGTGATTAATAGCTTTAAATTACAAATATATTTAAAATGTTTTTCTTTCTTACCATATTAGTGTCTTTTTGAAAGTTAAATGACATATTTTCACATTTAAACAAAATTTACTTTAAAGCAATATTATTCACAACTTCAATTTGCAAGTTTTCTTTTTCTCAAAACCGATGATAACTCTTTAATTTCTCAAAGAAACTTATATTTAAAGTATTTGAAACTAGATTAGAATTATAACTTGCAGCAAAATTATTGCAGAAAAAAGTGTAGTCAACTCTCTCAAATCTGCGGACCTAAAATCCGCGTAAGATTTCCGATGTTAACAGTGAAACTTAGTTAAAAAACTAGTTGAAAAACTAGTGGAAAAACTTGTTTAAAAAAACTAAAAATTCCTTAAATTTTCAAAGCTAAAAGCATTTTGTTAACTTGAAATGTTTACAATAACTTACATCTGCCTTTTATACGTTGAAAACAATGTATTTTTAGCTTATTTTTATGTTTTATTATAGCCATGTGTCATGCACAATATTAGCGTTTTGCCGTAATTAGACTTCAATCTTTTTGCATCTGCATTCGGTTTGCGATATTTCTTATTATTTTTTCATTAGTACACAATTCAAATCGTATTCAGCAAAAATATTAAGCTATTTTTTACTATAAATTTTGTATTTGCATCGATTTTATGGTGCAAATGTTCTTCCTCCTTGATCTAATTAATGAAGACAATTTTGGTTGCCAACGTGGCGATCGGCAATGAAATTTTTGGTCACAATAAAAAATTTTTGGTAGCCTGTTGCCGAGTGCGAACACCAATCTGCACCTTTACAAAGTAGTTGAATAAAAAAAATTCATTTAAAGTTCTCACATATATATAAAATTAGTGGGTATGTGAAAAAATAACAATTAAATATAAAAGGCTGAACGTGGGGTTTTTTCACATACCCACTAATTTTATATATATATATATATTCTCTATTTCATAAATATATTTAGCAACTGTTTAAGTGTGCTGCCTCGTGCACCTTTTCACAGTTAGATTCACTTTATTAACTTCTGTTTATATATATATATATATATATATATATATAAGTATTGCATCTAATTTTTGATAAATTTTCTTTCTTTTCTATCAATCTCTTTTATATATTCATGCCTGTATAACTAGTGGCTTATCGAAGCATTTTTTTAGTAATAAGTAAAAAGGTGAATGTAACATTATAACCTCGCAAAATGCTTACACAGATCAATGACCCGAAATCCACAAAATTCTAAAATTTGCACAACCCTTGGTCCAAGCAGTGCGGATTTTGAAGAGTTGACTGTATATATATTTTCATGAGTGGAACGGATTCGTCGCAGTTATGCGATAATTTGCCAAATGTAGCTGCCAAATTTAAACCTTTCTCTCCTACAGATTTTGACTCATTTGTTTGTGGCAACTCAATGCAAAGTCTTTCTCATAGAGGTAACACAGAACACTAATTATTTTTGTTACATATGCACACTACTTCATACATATTGGTCTTTATGAAAAGTGATTAACATTCCTTTATTTGAAAGAATCAAGTAATCTATGCTAGAGGCAGTGGCATACCAAGGGGTGGGGGGTTGGAGGGTCCACCCGAAGCTCCGCCTTGATGTAGAACTCGAAATTTAAATTTTTTTCACTGCACAACCTACAGCTGGGATTCTCGTTTTACTTGCTACACTAAAATTCAGAAAACTTTGACATCTTTTACCTTTAGTAAACAACTCAATCTTGAGTAATGTAGGCATCGAAATGCTTACGCTTTGCTGCAGGCACAGAAATTTGAATTTTTTGCAAAAGAAAACCTATAGATGGTATTCTCTTGCTTTATTTGCTACACTAAAATTTAGAAAACTGTGACATCTTTCACCCTTATTAAACAACTCAATCTTGATTTTCCTTTCCTTGAACTTATGCACACATTTAAAAACACATGAAAGTACAAGGAAAATATTACCTGCTTTAGTGAATTCTCCATGCAGTTCAAAAATAAAAGCTCTCAGATGAAAAAACAGATCTTGAGGACATTTTTCCCAAACGTATGTGAATATTTTTGCAAGGCAAAGGGGCTTTTCAGAAAATAGAGTTGACAATAACTGAGGAATCCAAAGTAACCAATGTTTGGCGGGAATTTGTATTCCATAATTACTAATTACAGATGCAAATTTGCATTCTTTATCATCATATGAGAGTAACCATAGAACCTGTAAGAAAACAAAGCACTTGAAACATAAACTTCTACTTAAGAAGTAACATTTAAAACATGTTTCTTTTGCACAACTGTGTGTTGTTTCACTTCCAATTAAAAAATTAAATATGGTAGCAAAATGCAGTTCCCAGATAGTTAATATTGGAAAGTTTGCTTTGTGATTTAAGGGGCTGTTCATAAATGATGTCACACTTTTTTCCCATATATTTGACCCCCCTCCCCCACTTTGTCACAATATGTCACACTTCAGTGGACCCCTTCCCCCCTTTGTCAGGCGTCACACTATGTTGCACAATGCATGATGTCACACTTCTTGTTACCCCCTCCCCTTGTCACAATTTCACGAAACCCCCTCCCCCCCTCGAAGCGTGACATCATTTATGCATGATCCCTAATATGATGGAGAACAAAGATAATGCGACACAGGTAGTTCTTCTAGTATTTACAGGTGAGAATTTTTAATATGGTTGTTTAGAGAAAAGTCAATTTCAGAAGAAAAAAGTTAACTATTACTAAATTAATGTGACGTAACTTCAGATGAAAATAAAAAGAAAGAATAAAGCAAAATTGTTGATTATTCAGTCCATTCATGATAAGTATGTTGAGTATGTTAGAGAGGAAAATATGCAAGAGAAATTGTAAATTCACTAAAATGTATGTTAGAAAGAAAAAGTACTTTATCTAAGTTACATTTAAGAAAAAAATTGCTAACTATGAAATTGGAACCATTGTGGAGCAATTTTAGAAATTTGACACTTTATTACAGAGTTAGAAGATACTGGTAACAAAATGGAGGAAAATGATAAGTTTGCCATTTATTTATCACAATACCAGATAAATAGGATGCTGTAATCAGAGATGCCCACCAGGGGGAGGGGGCATTTTCCATAGGGTTTTGGCTGAGCATTTTTTAGGGGGGGGAGATTCGTACCTTTTTAGGGGTGCGCTATTATTTGGGAAGGGCTTGGGGGGGGGGGGGGCACTGCTGTTATATCTGCTATTGAAACATTAACAGAAGATGTTATCTTAGAATTTGTGAAGGCTAGATTATTAGATGCTGAATTAAAAAATGGATCTGAAATGGAACAAGTTAATAGCAATGCTACGTTTACTGCAAGAAATGTTTTGAATTACAAAAATGCAGATTGTTATAAATGTGGGAGAAAAAAAGTCAGCTTAAAAAAGCTTGGCACAAAAATGGGAATTCATTTCAGAGCAGGCTTCCTTCGCGAAGAAGAAATATTCAAAAGTGGAATGATAAATCAAACAATTAAAAAGTCAAACTTATGTTTCAGAGCCATCCAATAATAAATTATCATTTGTAGCACTTCATTCTTCTCAGGGAAAAAAACAAAGCATTTTGTTATTGATTCAAGGGGTAGTGACCATTTAGCTAAGGAAGCTTTTAAAGAATTTATGACAAATATAAATGATTTAGAAAATGAAATTCATATTAAGATAGCAAAACAAAAGTACGGCAAGTAAATCTAAGATAACTTGTATGATTATGATCAGAAGAAGTACATCTTACTAGTTGCTACAGTGTGTTCCTATTTTAAGTAAGGTTAGTTAGAATTTTACTTGATTAGGCATGTATTCTTAATATGCCAAAAATGTTTACTAAAAACAATAAATAATTAAACTAGAATACGTTTTTTAAAATTAGTAACAAGAAAAAATGCACTTACTCTAGATATTGGTACAAAACTTTCAGATTGGTACCCTAGAGTGCAACTTTGTAAGAAAAACTTGATGGCAAACATTCCCCATTCTTGCCAATGTGTTTCACTATATTTTCCCCTGTACAGAAGATTAAAATAAAAAAAACATAAACCAAAATATGCTAAGTTCATAAATTATAGAGAAACATGTAAATATGCCATTCTTTTTTCAAGTACAAATTCAGGACTAAAAGCATGATTATTTTAACAGAAATTCTACATTTAATATTCAGTTTGTTTTCTTTCTATGCTAGAGTGCAATGAAAAAAATATTACATAATAAAACCTCTATAACCACAAAAGGAACAAAACACACATTGACACATAAAGATATTTTAATTTACCAGAGTTTCGTACCTTAACAAGTAAATTATCTGCATGTAAAAAGATAATATCTATGCTATTCCATATTTCTTGGCAAGATTGGTTTGTTTCACCTTTTTGATTTTGACGATAAAATACAGGGTTTTTGCAGAGAAATTTCTTACACGACAATTGAAAACAACTCACAGCACCATACTTCTTCATGCTCTATAATATCTGTCTCCAAGATAAGTTTTGAATAGTAGAGCCTTCAACACTTACTCTTAGCATAATGCTCATTCAATATAAATGATATATATATATATACATAAATGACATATATATAAAAATGACAAAATTTATTTACTCATCTGATGACTGACGTAGGGACAATTAAATATGTATTTCACTTTGCCCTGTATGCAATGACAAATTGTACTAAACATTTGAAACCAGAACAAGTCTAACAGAAAAAAAAAAACATTGCACTGGACATTTGTAAGCCTAATTAGTATTTTAAATATTAATAATAGGCATTTTATCATCATCTTAACACACAATAGTGCAACAAGAGTATCAAATTTTGAAAATGGCTTGTATTATATAGCTTGATCTTTAGACTTAACTTTTTCTGACTACAATCCACTACACTTATGTAACATAGTTAAAATGTTATTAAATACGTGCCCTGCAAATAGAGTAAATATTTTAGCATTTCACTATGACCTACATTCCCCTGTGCAGATAAAAATGTTGCAAGTTTTGAACAATATCTATGGTGTCTACCAGACACATTTTAATTGTGTATAACAGCTTAACAATTTGGCCATTTTTTGTGCAAAGCTTCTGGTCAGTTGAATTTTACTTCCTGTGTAGTATTTGGGGATTCTAGGCATAAAAAGCAAAGCTTTACAACATATTTTGAGTATGGATTGCATTTGCTTTAACTATGGATTTCGCTTGTACATTCTGTGATTTAGTACCATACAATTTCAACACACTATGATCAAGATGATGGAAGTTATCATAAAGTTGTTGAAACAAAAGTCATATCTGCTAACTTAAAAAATCTATCTTCACTAAAAACATGAGACAAATTGGCTTAGCCAATATGATGGCGGCAAGCTGACTGTCCAAGTTTCTTTTTGCACTGTCCAAGTTTCTTTTTCACATGATGCAGTGATAAGGCCTGTGTTGAAAGGAGCTGCCGAAAATGTCATGTTCCCGATTATTTATGCATTGTCTAGATATGAACTGCTCATATATTAAGTCAGCAATGATTTATCCAAATTTATGATTAGTTTGTTGGGGAAATGCTAGCACACATTTGCTGATGACAATATAAAATGACAAGGGTGAGACACTCTGTTTTGTACTTAATGGACAATGTTGTTGTAAGTTGAATCCTAATATGGACTTTCATGCGAAATTGGAAATTGAAAGTACCACTATTCCTAGTAGTAAAAACCTCCATTGCAACTTGCCTTCTTTATTTGCATGATGTTGCATAAAATGCTGCAAATGTAGATGTGTCTCCCTCCTAGTTCAGTAATTAACACACATGCTTATGCTGCCTATTGAGCTGGAATCATAGTTAAGCATGTTGCTAGTGAAACATGATCAGGTTTCTTCTTTATGTCACATAAGATGAATGCATTTCTTCCTTTCTTTCATTCCGATGATGGCTTTTAGTACTTCTGGAGGGTCCTGCAAAATCAGTTTTCTACGATATTTTGTTCATCAGAATGAGAATCTTATATAAGATTAAGCTGAAACTGAATTCTTCATTTACTTTGCTTGCCTTACTTCTAGCAGCTCCAGCCACTTTTTCATGTATTTTTGCCCCACGAGTTTTGTTGGTGTAAATTGAATACTGCCAAATGGTCACTTCGCAACAAATAAATTATGAAAAGTTCTTTGTTTAATATAACAAGCTTTTATTTGTTTTATCTTCTCTAATGTATAGGTTTAAATCCTTGATTAAAAAGCATTGCTCCATTTTTTGTGTGTATGTGCATGTAATTTATCAAAATTTTTACAATACATATTTTATTTCATACAAACATTGCAACTATTTTTCACAGAATGTATAACATATAATTTTTAATAGAAGATAAGACCAATTAATTATGACAAACATTTATCTTGGTGATTTTACGAAGAAATTGATAAATTTCAAATTTGTAAAATTATTTGGAAAAGAAAAAGGTTTGGTACAGCAACTTTTTACAGGTAATGGAATATTTTTCGACTATGCACAAAAATATTTGTTTCTAGAAGGAGGTTGCATGCACTCTAATGTGTTGCTAAGATTTTTTATCCATACAAATTATCCACCTGTCAAGTTAATGATGTTCCACCACTTATTTTGCTAGTATGAATTATTAAAATAGATTGTGTGTGTGGGGCGGGGGACCCAATATTATTCTTTCATTTTTAATTGTAAAACACTAACTATAAAACAAGTTTTAAAATTGAATTGAATAAAAATCTAAAATATAGTGTAGTACAATACTTTACAAATATGAATTGAATTTGAAGCAATCAGTACAAGATAGCTTAAAAATATTTTTTTTCAAACATTTAGAATATTAGTATTGAGAAGCTATTCCTTTACATCATAAGCGTAACCAGGGGGGGGGGGGGGGTTTGGGGGTTCAAACCCCCAATGGGTATTTACTTATTTAGGCACACAAAAAAATTTCTGGCTACGGCCTTGCAAAGGACATTTTTTTCCTAAGAAAATTAAACACATATGCATATGATTTTACTTAATCTTTCTCTAAAGGGTTGTGATCATGACACAAATAATAATAAAGAGGACTTTTCATCTGGTTATAATCAACCCCTTATCACCTTGGGGGGGGGGGGGGGGGGGTTTACAGCGATACGTGGCTTCAATCACCGTACCACACACAGACAAACAGAGATCCTTTCCATCACTCCAGAGGGTTTTCCTTCCTTCTTGATGTCTTTTTTACCCAAAGGCAGCAATTTGGGAATACAATGGCACAAGTAATAAGTTTTGTGGAAAATATTCTCTACTGTGATGGAGTTTTGTTTTCTGATAAACTGGTGTTGTAGCTGGGGTCTGAAAATGAAGGACCCCTAGCCAACAATATTGTCCTAATGGGTTAAACCAGCTCAAGCCAGGAAGGGATGCTCATCAAGAAACTTAAAGAGCAGTTTGTATTTATTTATGACTTCCTGTCCAAACACCCATTTTGGTAAAATCTTTTTTTGTAGATGAGCCAATTGGAAAACTGATGAACTGTATTTGCATTGCATTCTCATTTACAGATGTTCTCTCAACTCTCATCTCTTATATTTTAAATGTTTTTTTTTTCATCACTAACTGCATTACGACTCTGGGAATCATCCGTTCAACGTTTCCAATCTCACTGCTGTGTTTTAATGCTGCATTTTAATTTACAATCAAGTATTATTTATATTTTAGCTAAATTTTTAATTATTTTCGATACATAATAATATTTTCACTCCAGCGATGGACACGTTCGTCATCCAAAAAGAAAAGACAATTTGATTCAGACGCTTCCACTTCTGAGGTATGTTTTGCTACAAATTTAACAAAATTTTTAGAAATTTATTGTGGGGATGAGCATTTTTGTAGGGGAATTTGGATTTTTTTCACTAAAATTCCACTATTTTCCAGTTTTAATGAATGCTTGGACATAGAAGATTGCTTAGCGCTAAATATTGAATTTTCTATTGCGTTTGATTAAAAAAATAAACTAATAGATCTAGTAATGAATGTTTAATGTTTTTGTGAATCAAGGCGGTATCCACAGGGGAAGAGGGATCCACGGGTCGCCTCCCCCCCAGAAATCTTTTGCAAGGTATCATATATTCCTCCCTGATACTTTGCTTAACAAGTGTGTTGAAGCCTGCCCCCCCCCCCGAAAAAATATTCTGGATACTGCCTTGAATGACTAGAAATGATGTTAATATGAATTTTTTTACATATATGATAGCTTTTTGATGCATATATAGTAGATGTATGTTTAGATTTTTGGTGAAGTTAGAGGAGTGGGTATTTGGGGCTTCTGCAACCTAAATTTTTGTAACTAGTCTTACATCTATAATGCTTAGGCTAACTCTGGAGGCAAATGTTTGAATGCTCTCCCAAGAAAACTTTTTGAAATCTTCCTAGCAATGCAATTTCGGGATACTTTGGTGTTCTTAGAGGAAACAGAAAATAGTTTGGTTACTCTCCCCCCGCAATTTTTTTCAAAATAAAGTCTTATATCTTTTAAGTTACTTTTGGTGTCGCTCGTCATAGTGTTCAATGTCCTTTCCCTGAAAATGTTTCTGAAAGTAAAGTGTCTTAAAAGCATAATTTCTCTTTTCTTTCTTTTTTTAAAACTAGAGATCTGAATTTTTTTCTGGGGGAGGGGGGAGGAGTTGACTTGCTCCAAGGGGGTAGTTCCCCCACCCCCGGGAGATGCCTGAAATAAACACGGAGTATATCTTTAGAGACAAGTATTTATGACTTTTCTCCACCAAACCCCTACCTGTTAGTCGAGGCCTTAGGATTGCTTACGCACGGGGAGAGGTAGTAGGGTCTACGGATTTTACATGCACATATCCCCAAGTATACATGGTGGTCTTCAGTGGGTATCGAACGCGCGACCTTCCAGGTGGAAGTCCGACGTGCTAACCACTAGGCTACCACGGCCTTAAGTATTTATGACTAGTAAATTTTCAACTCTTTTACACTTCTTATTGGTGTTTAGTTCGTACATTTTTAGGGTGACCCTCCCCTTTCATCAACCCTAGTTACGCCTATGCTTTACATAACAGCTTCAGTAGAAATCTTTTTTCCCCACTACTATATGTAAATAAGAGTTGAAGATAGCTTACTTGTTTTTCTCATTAAATAGTTTCAGCAGAAACTCTGCGAAAACCATCCCATCCTCATTGCTACTACAATAGTTGTTGTATTCACATTGGATGGACGTTTTGTTAAGTTCCAGTGGCGAAGTATCTAGGCCCGAGTTTCCAGGCTCAAGAGCAGGAGAATATTTGACATGGCAAAATGAACAGAATGCTTCTTGAATAAAATTGGACTGCAAATGCAATAAATACAAAATTACTATTCATTATGAAAAATGCTATAAAACAACTCAAAGTCTTCTGATATCTACGAATATATTTTAATTAAATATGTTTGACATTGAGCTTCTCCCATACATAGGATTGACAAGATGCCTATTTCTCATATAATGCATTTCATGATGTAAAAGACATACTTTTGTGCCTCAAAAATTGATATTACAAATGAGGCACATCTGATACACTAGAAATAAAAATTGTTGACCTTTTTTTCAAAGTCATATCAACTCATTTTTAGATTTAGAAAACAGCTTAGACATCTTGGTTAGAAAAAAATGACTAGATTGTTAAATTTTGCTTGAAGCTGGGAATTGGCAATTTGTTTGATGAAAATTAAAAACATTTCTTACGTGAAAAAGGTAAAAAATAGACACGGATTTCATAAGTTTCTGAATGATTTACGTTCCTGAAAAAAGTTTCTAAACATTCAGTAAACTACATCAGAATTTTCACATAAACCTTTATTGGAGTGAAAGCTGATCAATTTAACTTAACTGTGCATTAATTTTTACTGCAATTATTCAAGGGTATGCTGCAGGGTAATACACAAGTAAAACAAATCTAGTAAAGGAAAGATGGAATTTAAAATATAACTTTTTCTTAGCAATAATATTTTAAAATTCTACTTCAGAGGAGCATTGTACCTGCTCTCAGAGTATGTGTCTGGCAAATTTTATGGCTGTACATGGGATATATTCACCATGGACATTGTATATACAAATGCACTTCCTTTCATAAATAGCAAAAAATTAACAAGCAGAAATTGAGTTTGATAAGCAACCCAAAGAAAGGCAACATTTTGTTCCCTGCATTCAAGGAATATGATAGTCAACAAATGGCTTTACCATACAGCATACAGTCAAACCCCGTTAACGTGAACTCGCTTAACGTGAAATGAATGCCATTCCCCGTCAGATAATCTAAGAACTACTGCTAAATTAATCGTTTAAGACGAAATTGATTTGAACAAAATTCCGCTTAAGACAAAAAACAAAATTTTTCAGTTGACAAAAAAATAAAAGAACAGAAAGGTGAAAAAACATTCTTTGACATGAAATTTTCTTGGAGCTTAGGAAGCTTGAAAATTCTGTTGCACTTATTAACTTCTAGGAATTCTAAGAAAATAGCGAAACAGGTAAAATGCCTGCAGCTCACACGTTAATCCTTTTTCTGACAGACACTGTACAAGCGTGTTAGTGCGGATCAGTGATGGGAATGAATTGACAATTGACATCTCTATTAATAAGCATAGATAAGCAATGGACACTTCCATTAGGGGACAATGGGAGAGAGTTTCTTCCAGCCACCTGGTTTTCAAGAAAGGGAGTGTCAATCAAGCATTCTATTCTTCGTTTCCGTTCATTTTACTCATTTAACATGGTGCTAAACTCTCAATCTATTTCTTGGAAATGAGTTATAAAGAGAGAGAACAACTTTGATTACATACAGAGTAAACGCTGAAGGAAATTTTAGTTTTGCGTTAGTCCTGTGCGGGGTGCAGTTGATTATTTCGCATTCGTAATAATGAATCGTAAACAGCAATCTTTGATGTTAGAAACGAAGCAAAAGATCTTAAATGAAGTTGAAGATAAATTATTGAAGAAGACAGAGATTGCTGCAAAATATGAAATTGCCAACAGCACTTTATCCACGATCATTAAAAATAAAAATAAGATTGAAACAGCTTATGCTGTGAATCAGTTTGAGCCAGCAAGGAAGAGAATGAGAACCGGGAAAAATGAAGAAGTGGAAGTGGCCCTTTTACGCTGGATCAAAGAGGCCAGGAATCAAAACATCATTTTAACAGGGGTGATTTTGCAAGAAAAAGCCAAGTTCTTTGGAGAGGCTCTTGGTGTCAGCGATTCCGTTTTCTCAAATGGTTGGCTCTCTAGATTTAAAGAGCGTCATGGGATTGTTTGCAAAAAAATCAGCGGTGAAGAAGCGGCTGTTGATCCGAAAACAGTAAATTCGTTTTTCGCTGAAAAATGTCCAGCCCTAAAAGAAGAGTTTTCCCCACGAGACATTTTTAATGCAGATGAAAGGGAACTTTTTTTTCAAGGCACATCCTTCCCGTACGTTGACCATGAAAGGGGAAAAGTGCTCCGGTGGAAAATGCAGTAAAGAAAGAAAAACTGTTATGGTAGCCTGCAACATGGACAGCAGTGAAAAAATTCCACTCCTAGTCATAGGGAAATCGGCTAAGCCCCGTTGCTTCAGGAAAGTATGAACTTTACCTGTAGACTATGCATTCAGCAAAAAAGCTTGGATCAACCGTGGCATTTTTACTAAGCGGCTGACAAATTTAGATTGAAATTTCATCGTGAAAAGAGGAAAATTTGCCTCATTCTAGACAACTGTGCTGTCCATGTAGAAGTTAAAGGACTCAAAGCTATAAAGTGTGTGTTTCTACCGCCCAACACTACAGCGAAAATCCAGCCTTGCAACCAAGGGATTATCAAATGTTTAAAAATGTACTATCGTAGAGAAATGGTCCGCAAAGCTATTGAAAGTTTTGACAATAAAAGGGAATTTTGTATCGATCTATTAGATGCCATGTCTTATTTAAGAAGCGCATGGAGGAGAATAAAACGTTCGACAATACGAAATTGCTTTCGCCATGGAGGGTTTGTAGAAGGATCGGATGAAGCTGTCGAAGAAGAGCAGGATGAAGAAACAACTTCTTTAGTTCTCGAAGAAGCTGCTAAAAGGGACATAGTCTCGGCAGTCTTGTTTGAAGAATATGTGCAAATTGATGACGAGGCCTTAACTTCAGATGCAATGACAGATGAAGACATAATTAGAGAATCCCAAAAGGAAAGTGCAAAGGAAACTGAAACAGACGAAGAAGAAGAAGAAGTTGCTGATCCGGAAGCCCAAAATCTAATCACGGTGAACAAAGCTACGGCAGCATTACAAACTACGCAACGATTTTTAATGCAGCAGGAAAATGCCTCACATGCATTAAATAATTTAGAAGAGGTTGATAGCTTTGTAAAGGGATGCTATTTCAAAAAATTGAAGTAAAAATCCATAACAGATTTTTTTTTTAAAGTAATCATTTCTCAGGTAAATAAAACTTACTTTTCCATTTTGATAATTGCTGTTTTTAATAGTAGTTTAGTAAATTTCATATAAATTTCCAAATCGAAGTATAAATATCAAATCGTATGTCTATGTGTATATATGTGCATTTTTGCATAAATATACTTTTGGTTCCTATATTTTGTGTATCAGGAGAAAAAACACTTTTACTAAATTTTAAATCCTGCAGCCATCGGTTAACGCGAAATTCGGTTAATGAGAAAAAATTTGGCAGCCCCCTCGACTTCGCGTTAACGAAGTTTGACTGTACTGCATAGTGTAGGAAGCTATTTATAAGGGGCAATTTTTAGAGACTAATGAAACCAGACAGATATTGCACAAGAAATACATTTATTATTCTTACTATTAACAATAATCATCTAGATCTATTAAGGACTTTTATTGAAAATTATTACTAAGGAAATTAACATTTTACATCAGTGCAGATTACTCATGCTGGTAAGATCTCATTATGAAGATAAACAAAGAACGGTGTAGCCAATTACAAAAAGGAAAAATGGTATAGAACAAAGAAGGAATATTAACACATATGGAGTGCTGGGTCGTAAGTATGAACTGAAAGATTACAGTATTAATTATTTATTTATTTGAAATAACTGAAATTTACACACCTTTGTGTTATGCTCCGATAAATTGAACTTTCAGCATAAAGACTACATACAAAAACATACAAAATTGAAACAAGTTAATGACTAGAAAACTGTCTAAAAACATACTTGTTTTGCATGTGAGGCCTTACTAAGTAACAACTCCTTCATTTGCATTATAAGTTCTTGCCTAAGAGGTATATCCGCATTAACTGCAAATACTTCTAATCTAGATGAGAGAGGAGCTCTTTTACATAGATATATAGCTTAAACAATTGATTTAAGAAAATACTGAATAAAATGCATAACTTACTTGAAAAAAAATTTGGAAAAGAAATAGCAGCGACTTCAATTTAAAATTGTTAAAAGTGAACCATAAATTAATTCTTTAAACAACATCGATACAACTTTTAAACATAATTTTTGAAATCGGTGGAAAATAATGACAGATAAAATATCTTGTAATCATGCATTAATTACAAATATAAATGGCCTAGAGTTTGAAATTGTTTCACTGTAAAGTAACACTTGGTGTAATAATAATTAGACTGTCATAATTTTGCACCAACTTCAAAAGTCGTACCAATGTTGTTTAAAGAATTAATTTATTTTTCACTTTTTAGTGCAATTTTTAATTTGAAAACTGTTCTATTTTTTCCCCAAATTTTTATTCTTTTTAGCGTAAAAACATTTTTCATATGAATACTCTATTTAAAAGAAATATCAAATGGCCCATCTACTTTGACTGGCACTGAAAAATAATCATTCGTATGATAAACTAGGCGTATTTTTCGTTCCCATCTGCTAATTTTCAATTTTGAAGGCAAAAAAACTAAGATTTTTAAAACAAGGAAGGAGGATATGAAAAACCCGGATTTCCGGGGTACACCCGGAATACAATCACCCCTGCCTTTTAGAGTAGTGTCTTTAAATGAGAGAAAATATATGCTGACAGTAGTGGACCAGTTTTCAAGAAGATATTTCATTGAATTTTTGAAAACCAAGAATGAAGCAATTAAAGCTTTGCAAAACCTCATAACAAGAAGAGAGAATGAGTTAAGTATCAAGCTTAAAAGAATTCGATCTGATAATGGTTTAGAGTTTGTCAATGAAGAACTTAAGCAATATTTTAATCAAAAAGGTATCAAGCATGAAAAAACAACATACTATTCCCCGAGAAGCAACGGAGTCGCAGAGAGGGCGAACAGAACATTCCTTGTTAAAGCAAGAACACTTCTGATAGACAGTAAACTACCATTACACTTTTGGGCTGAAGCAGTCGCAACCGCAGAATACTACATGCATAATATTACACCAACTAAGAGTCGAAAGGACAAAACACCAACGAAACTATGGAATTCCAGGAAACCTTCTGTTCGACATTTAAAGCGATTTGGATGCACAACATATTACAAGTTCATAACAACAAAAGGCATAAACTAGAGCCAAAAGCAAAAAAGGGTGTGTGGTCATTGGATATTCAAGAGAAAGGAGGTCATACAGAATATATGACATGGAAGACAGAAAAGTATATGAAACATCTGATGTAATATTTGATGAATCAAGAAATGGTTATGCTCTAAATGAATCAACAAATGGTTATGCTCTAAATGAATAACCAAAGAAACAAGTAAATTATATGGAACTTGCCTACTGCCTAGGTGATCAAGAAAATTGTACAAGGGATGATTGATCAATTGAAGTATCAGATTCGGAAGAACAAATGGGCACAGCAGTGAATAATGATGAACAAAATATCAGTGATTCTGATGAAGAAAGCTCAAAATGAACCTCAAAAGCCTGTTAGAAACAGAAGAATGCCTGCAAGATACAATGATTATGAGGTATATGCAGTGACAGAATTGACACCTGCTTCATATAAAAGTGCTATAACATCAAATGAGAAAGATCAGTGGATAAGTGCAATGAACGAAGAAATTAACTCTTTAGAAATGCATCATGTATGGGAGCCAGTGGAAAGACGTAAAAATAAGAAAGTAATTAAAAGTCGTTGGGTTTACAAGATTAAGAAATCAGGAGATGAAAAGCATTGCAAGGCAAAACATGTTGCAGTAGGCTGTGGGCAGAAACAAGGAATTGATCTTGAAGAAAGTTTTAGTCCAGTAATGAAATGGGATTCATTAAGGGTCCTTCTGGCACTTGCAGCAACAAAGAATTCTATTATGAAATTTTATGATGTGAAAACAGCTTACCTGAATGGAATGCTAAATGAAGAAATTTACATGGAAGCACCAAAAGGTTATGAGTTGCCTGATGACAAAATTTACCTAATCAAGCGAAGCATTTATGGTCTACCACAGTCAGGAAGATGTTGGTCTGACAGATTCAGTAAAATGCTACAAGAGGCAGATTTAGAGAAACTCAAGTCAGATCCATCAGTGTACAACAGGAAAGAAGGAAATGATTACATTCATGTTGGAATATATGTAGATGATTTCCTAGTTGTGGCAAGCACAGAAGAAATGGTTGATAAATTAATAAGTATTGTGAAGAAAAATATTGAAGTCAAGGAAACTACAGATACATATAAGTTCCTGAGAGCTCAGATAAATAAGACAAGTGAAGAAATAGTTTTATCACAAAGAAATTATGTGATGAGGATCTTAGAAAAATTTAAAATGCAAGATTGTAACCCAGTAAGAACTCCAGGGGTAGCTGGAGATAAACTTGATGATTATGAAAAGTCAAAACCTTTCCCCCAGAAATCATATCAAGAAGCAAGTGGGTCTGTAATGTATTTAGCTACTGGAAACTCGTCCGTCCAGAGATCCAAGAGAAGTGCATTGTACTGCAGTCAAACGACTTTTTCGATACCTGAAAGGGACTACGGATTACTGCCTAAAGTTCAAAACAACAAGTGGAAAGCTTCATGCATGTATAGATGCCAGTTGGAGCACAACACCAGATGCTAAGTCATATAGTGGATATTTACTGAAGATAGGAGAGTCGCTTGTAGGATGGAAAAGTGGCAAACAAAAGCTAGTAGCATTATCTAGAATGGAGGCAGAATTGATTGCTTCTTGTGATTGTGTTGGTGCAGTGAGGTGGATTAGTGATTTACTAGATGAACTACAAGAAAATGATCGGATAATTACAACTATAGATATAATGACTGACAGTAAAGCTTTAATAGATTGGGTAAACAACCACAAGGTTAGTTGTCGTACTAGACACATAAACCAAAAATTTCATTTCATTAAAGATGATAAAGAGAAAGGGCTTATACAACTCATTCATCATAATACTAGCGATTTAGAAGCAGATGCAATGACAAAACACTTAGCAAGTGACATTTTAAATAATCATATGGATAAAGTTGGACTTGAGCCAAATGAACTGGACTGTGGTTGAACTTTACAAAAATCTCTGATCGACTTTTTGTTTTTTATTGTGAACTCTTTTTAATTGATTGATATTTAATAACTGATGTTTAACTATTGTTAATTGAAGAACTGTAAATGATAAAAAATATTGGGGGAATTGAAAGATATTTTTAATAATTTACTGTAAGATATTTTAACTTGTTCTTCTATGGCTTATAACTGTGACTTTAACCTTAACCGTCCGAGATGTTTTGTTGTTGTAAAATGATGCACTTCTGTGGCCTACGATAACCAATGATGTTATAATTTACTTTTTTGCATAAGATATGCAATGTAAATATGTTTGTTTTTGTTTGTTCAAATATCCAATAAATAAGTTATAATATGTCACCCGATCTTCACAACCATTTCTCTTCCTACTCTCAACATTCCACTTATGCCATCAGCTCACCACAGTGCAAGCAAGCTGCAGTTAAATTTTTATTTATGTATAATTTCATGTACAGTACTGTAGATTTGTTTTTCATAGGTTTAAATAAGCAAGTATCTGTGGGTCTGGATCCGATTAATCCCATTTACATTGTATCTTATGTGAAAAAATAATTTGCCATTCGTACAAATCGCCATTCAAACTGCCTCCTGGAATGAATTGTGTATGAACAGCAAGGTTACACTGTACTCACATCAAATAATTTATTTTTGTAGTACACCTTCAAAAGTTCTTTTTGATAAATTGGTTTCAAGCAAATCTGCTTGGTAGACCTGAATTAATATATGATAGAGCCTAATGCTAACTATTTGTGACCTGTTCAAAATTGAACCAGAAATTGTCCAAACAAAAAAATAAAAAATAATATAAATAAATAAATAAATAAATCAAAAGAAGAAGAAGAAAAAAAAATGTTGGTATGAAGTGTTTGGGCGAAGATCTTTTTCACAAAAAATATTGTGTTCAAAACAAATACATTTTCCCCTCAAAAGTTGTTACTGTATACACTTAGGTCCAAGGGAACGATACACATAGAACATTTTAAAAAGAGTACTCTTATGAAAGATTTAAAAGAAAGTTTTGTGAAGGCTACAACATACTTTTCTCCACCAGACCCCTACCTGTTAGCCGAGGCCTTAGGATTGCTTACGCACGGGGAGAGGTAGCGGGGTCTACGGATTTTACATGCACATATCCATAAGTATACATGGTGGTCTTCAGTGGGTATCGAACACGCGACCTTCCAGGTGGAAGTCCAACGTGTTAACCACTAGGCTACCACGGCCCAGGCTACAACATACCAGTTTAAATTTTTAAGTTAAAATTTAGAAAAAAATGCTTGAAATTTTTGGTAACATATTTTGTGGAGCTAATAATAAATTTTGTAAAAACGATGTCCATTGATGTCAATGTAACAACAAAGTTCAAGATCGAACTACCGTATATTTCCGAATATAAGCCGATCCGTGTATAAGCCGAGAGTGCATTATTCCTTCAAAAATATACCAAAAATTCAAAACTCGCATATAAGCTGAGATAAAAATTTGAAGAAAAAAAAATTTACAGTTCAAAGAAAATCGCCAAAGTTGGCGAAACTTTCGCTAAGCAGGTAACACAGATCAAGTATTTTCCAATCAAGACGTTGTGAAAGTGAGAAGCTTGGACAAATTGATCTTTGGTAACCCAATCTGAGGCAAGCGCCGATCGCCGAGTGACCGAACGCGAGCTCATGGCACTCGGGCATTCATTGCTTTTTGCCCCTGCGTTTGCTAGTTTGTTTTACTTTTTTTTATTGTTTTTATTCAATTATTTCCTACATTTATATTAGAAGGATGAACGGGAATAGAAAGGCATACACAGCTATTTGCGAGCGTATTTTTGTAGTCGGGAGCGAATTTCGGCAGTTTGTTTCAGCGATGATTTTACAAAATCCAGCTATAAAATATATGTATATTCTTTTAAATAAAACTCTACTTATTTTAAGTTCATTATTTCCTTAATGTAGGAGACGTAAATTACATAATTGGAGCTCTATATTAGTCGATATTTCGCGATATGTAGACCGACTTTATTTTTTTAGATTGTCGGACCCGTATATAAGCCGACTCACCCAATTTAGCTTTCAAAAAAGGTCCACAAATTCTTGGCTTATACACGGAAATATACGGTATATGTAATAAGTTACAAGTGGAGTGAAAATTTGGTGTTAGTAAAAGACAGATATAACTTTTGATTTCTTTCTTAAATTCTTATTTTTTCACTGCAGGTGCAGTAAAATGTAGGAGGGAAACACATTTTAAAACAAATTAATTTCAGAGCTATTTTTAGTGTAGCTAATATTCAAACAAATATTCAGGAAAGAACAGTTTGAATTTTTGGAAAGTAATTTTTAAAAAATCAATTTAGCTGTGTTTCAAGGGTTCAGTGTAAAAAATCAACAAATATTTTTCTTGGACATCAAATTTGGTAAAATAAGATTAAAGGATTTTACAAGGACAATGGCTATTATTATGAATAATTATTACGATTCTATTTTAAAAAATACATACTTAACAATTCCTCTTTTTTTTTGCATAACTGCACAATTCAAGCCCAAAATCCTAATACAAATTGAGCTGGTAAATATGAGAATTGAGAGATTGTCAGAAAAAAAAATGGACGTGGCACAAATGCAGAGAAAATAGAAAACCTCTTCCAACGACCAGCAATGCCAACTTTCACACTAACAAATAAAGCAATTTTCGAGTAGACGAAAACCAAAAAAAAAAAAAAAAAAAGAAAAGAGGAAGAAAGGAAAGAAAGGGGGAGAGAGAGAGCTCAATGTACACAAATGGGCAGTCTTCTCTTGTTTAGGAAGGAGGAAAGATACTAGAGGGGGGTACAATCTATTCTTCTGGCGATTTCGAAAGAATTCATTGGACCTTGGTGACACTTATCGCCAGTCAGTCCAAGTGTTCGGCCGTCATTGTAGGGGGTTGTTTAGGGACAAAAGCTTTACAAAAGGTCGTTTCTCGAGTTTTATTGGTTGCTTCCGAATGAAAAGTATGGAGAGGTCAGAATCGGACTAGCCTGGCGACGAGGTTTCTTCGAGACAGAGCATTCCCTAGGCCCTGACTTTCATTCCGCATTTGATCGCCTAACATAGCAATAACAATGTCGAAAAAACGAGTCTATCTCACGCTCGAGCAACGTATGGAAGTTGTAAAATTGCATGATCAAGGGAAATCTGAAAGAAAATTAGCTGAAATCTTTAGCTGCGGCAAAACGCAGATTAATAGCATTATCAAAGACAAGGCATCTCTTAAAAAAGAATGGGAAAACTTCAAATCACATGGCGCAAAGCGAATGCAGCAAGAAAAATTCCCTGACATAAACGAAGTTCTTTTCGAATGGTTTAAGACCGCAAGAATGAAAAAAATTCCTATAATTGGACCTTTATTAAAGGAAAAAGCCAAAGAGATTGCCGATGCTCTCGGAATTGAAAACTTCTCTGCAAGCAATGGATGGCTTGACAAATTTCGCACTCGGCACAACGTAGTTTTTCGGGCCTTGTGCAGGGAAACTGCTGACATAGACGAAGCTCTCTGAGAGGACTGGATGTCAAGACTATCGTTACTTCTTGCATGCTATGAAGAAAAAGATATTCTAAATATTGACGAAACGGGTTTATTCTTTCGGGCTTTGCCAACCAAAAGTTTGGTGTTGAAAAACGAAGACGCAAAAGGTGGCAAGTTACCGAAAGAGCGACTAACCATTGCATTTTGTGCCAGCGTAACAGGAGAAAAGGAAAAGCCTTTAGTAATTGGGAAGTCTGCAAAACCACGCTGTTTCAAGGGCAAAGACTTGAACAACATAGGCGTAACGTATAAATCAAATAAAAAAGCTTGGATGTCAAGTTTGATTTTTGAGGAGTGGCTGAAAAACTTAGACCAGAAAATGACAAACCAAGGCAGAAATGTTGTGTTAGTTCATGACAGTGCGGTCTGTCATTCTCATAACTCAAAATTAAAAAGCATAAAATTAGTTTTCTTGCCACCCAACACGACTGGAAGACTTCAGCCGCTGGATAAGTGTTTCAAGATGGAATACAGAAAATTAATCCTGAGATTTATAATTTCTCCTCTGGATGATTCTTTAACACAATTGAAACTTGTTAAAAAAATTAATGTTGGTGATGCTTTACATTGGATAAAACAGGCTTGGAAAGAAATAACCCCAGAAACTATCAAAAACTGTTTTGCTTCATGTGGAATGACAAACATGGAAATTGAAAGGAACATTCCTGCAGTTGTCGAAAATAATTGCGAGGATGAACTAAGGAAACTTTCAGCGGTTTGTGAAATAGAGTATGATCCGAAATCAGCAGAGTATGAGGAGAATATGCAATGTTATGATGATTTAACTGGAAATTGGGAAGAACGCCTACTCGAGAGCTTCACAAATCCTGGTAAGATCATAAATGTTTTATTTTTTGGAACTGTAATTTTTGAAATTTGTATTTTATATGGAAAATACTTTGGCTTTTCAGGCATTCATTCAGTCTGATGAAGAAAATCAAGGTGATGAAATTGTTGAACTGATGGATGCTGTACGACCAAAGCTGTCAGCACAACAAACCTTGAGAGAAATAGATAATCTCATTTTGCACTCAGATTGCACTAATGATGAGAACATTAATAATTTGTTTTTAGAGTTAAAAGGAAAATTGGAAAAAAAAGTTGCTCTTGAGAAAACTAAGCATCTTAAGCAGGCAAACCTCTTTTCTTTTTTCAAAACTGATTAGTATTAAACAATGTTAAAAATAATGTAAGAATAATTTGGTATTAAAATTTAAAAAACAAAAAATGTTTGTTCACTTAATTAAATATATTTATAGTTTATAATTTAAATATCGTAGTTTTCATGAATAATATACTTGTTTTTATTTCCATCTACTATCAAAATAAAAATCATCTCTTTTGGTGCTATGTATTTGTTTCTTGCAAATTTGGAAATGACCTCTAAGAATGACCAACCTCCGTTAACGACCACTTTATTCAGAAACAGAGAGTTGTCGTTACAGAGAAGTTTCACTGTAGTATCAATTGTGATTCATGATAATTTAAGGAGTATCCAAAGAGTGTTTTGTTAATATAAAGAGTTTTAATCAACTTGGAAGTTTCTTATTTTCTTGAGGAGGTTCTAAGGAGTCTGTGTGCACCTTATTATACATTAAATTGCCTTTAACCATTTTACTTTTCTTTAAATGATGAATTTTATACAGTACAAGCACATTTATTTCACTCTATGAATGATTTAAAATATAATAAAAACTTACTTTTCAAGAAAAATTTGACATAAATTGGACTGTCCACATTCTCTTGAAAATTTTGCAGATTTCAGGGCACCCTGGTAGGCATAACGTGCAGCCAAAGCTCTAAAAGTCTGAACGTGTTGATTTTCTGCAAAAGATCTCGCTTCATCTTCTGTTGCTGTGAGACACATATCTTGGTAAGTTTTTTCTTGTAAAATCATTAGTTTTGCAAAGAACACAGCATTTTCATTAACTGTAGGTGCATAAGACTTCCAACGTGAAGGAACAGCCTTTTTCAGTTTTTTTATTACATCTTCAGAAAGGACTTCTTTGCTGCAGCTTCTTTGCTGTATTGCAGTGAATTCATCAAGTACTGTAGTAGAAATTTCAAGCTCTCGCAAATACTGTGCCGTCTGTATAAGAAATGCAATATTGGAATATAAAATAAGTGAAAAAAAAGCTATTAAGGTTACTGAAACTACTATTGCGCAATGCACATTAATTAATAAATTATATAAATCAACGTTATTAAAATATATTTTGAGGTCTATAAAGAGCACCTTTCCCAATGTGGATTTTTTATAGCAATTTTTGACGCTAAATAGCAGTTAGAATGTTGCCTTCATTACATGGATGGCTCTAAAACCCGCATGCAAATTAAGTCTAGCCTATTGCTAAAAAGGTTCCTTTTGAAGAAATTTTTTTCATAAACATTCATGAAAAATATTAAATTTCCTTACCGTTCAGGTAATTCATAAGTTTGATTATAACTTTCATACAAACATAGCAATCATGATCTGCCAACATTGTTATAAAATATCTGGAACTTTGCTTCCTGTATTTCTAATTTCATTCAAACTTTCTTACTGCACTACATTTACAGTAATATTCCGTAATTTTATTAATGTTTAGAATCCTAACTAATCATATGTAAATTCAATTATAGTCGAGCTTAGTAGTTTTGAAAATTTTCTTCCACATACAAAAAATTTAAATGTTAATGAAAATAATGTAGAAATATTTTTGCCTCTTGATCGGAGACTATTGTTAAGTGCTGTTAAGTAGAAGAATTCCCAGTAAGGATGCAAAAAGTTTAACTATTTCACACATAGGTGATGCAAAAGGAAATAGAAGAAAGGGAGGGAAGAAATTTTTCTTTTTTATGCAAGTATTTTTCCACTCATTCTCAATATACATAAACTAGATCCATAGCAATAGTACAAGCACTCACAATTTTAAAATCTTATGAAATGTTTAAAAAATCAGTAACTTTAATGACAATCCAAAAAGAGAAAGGTGCTAATTGACACATTTTTGTGGAAATCTTTTGTTCATATTTGCACAGTTCGTAAATTAACATTTTTTTTGTTTGCATCGTTACCACTAAAAAGAGGAAAAAATTTTGCCGAAGGAAATAAAAATCAGAGAAAAAGTCAAATGAGACAGAAAATGGCTAAAACGGAATATTTTCTTTTCTGGCCAGAAGAACGGGGGCTGCTATTTTTACGACTACAGCACTGCTCATTAGCAAGCATCTAAGGCAAAAGTTAATTTTTCTACCAAACTATTTTAGTTATCCTTTATTTCTAACAACAGAAAGTGGAGCATACAAGAAAGGTTTTTGTGGAAAAAGAAAAGTGAATGTAAAAAAAGAAACTTGGAACCAAGCAAACCTCTTACTTTCAATAATAACTTATGCTTTTCAGTCATAACTTCAGGTAGCATACACCATCTGGCAATGCAATCATTTAAGGTTACCATTTCTTCTTGACATATATCCCTTGAAAGAGGATTGGAACAAGTCAATGTACGAGTTCTGAAGTCTGGTTTTAACCCATCCAAGTATACCTTTTCTTCCTGGAAAATAAAAGTTCAAAAAGCTAAATCAAAATCATAATATTTGCATTACTGATTGCTACATATAAGAAAACCAAATACATACATACAACATACACACAACAAATAAAAAAGAAAAAAAATCACTTTACTCCATTGATTAGGCCCAACTATTTACACCAAATATAAATAATGATGTTAAAGGCAAATAAAAAATAGTTTAGTTATTGTAGTAGATACTGATATTTTTAAATCATAAATGTCAATAATGCTTTGATGAAGTAATTGCGTTCACTTAAAAGTTTTACTGATGCACATTTTGAAAAGTTGGTGTCAAATCAAGGGGTCAAAATGCAGTTTGAGACTAACTGAGCAAACTTCATCAGTGCGGGGGGGGGGGGGGGGGGTCCTTAGAAACCCAAAACTGGGCAAGTAAATAAATAAAACTGGACAAAAGAGAATGTACCCCCGCTGGCCGATTCAAATTGGGAATGGTTCATTACATCAGTAGCGTCAAGACGGGGGGGGGGGGGGGGGGGGCTCAAGATTGGGGACACCCAAGATTGGTTGTAGAATTTATGGATAGTATATGTATGGGAGTTTTGCATCTCCCCCCATTATATATGAAATATATTTAGCTATTAGTACATACACCACACAGGTATGTCTGCATAAAAATCACTAACTTATTCCCTTTTTCTTATTACTTATTATCCGTTCCGAAGACAATACATTCTCTTTGATAGAGTCAGAATATCTGAAGACAGGGTTTCATAACTGCTAGGTTCCCTCCCCTCCTAGTGGGATTTTGGATGTGTATAATTGTGGATGTGTGTGCGATATTGGATGTGTACACACAGATATAAATAAATGCAGTAGACCTTTGATTACTCATGAAGCAGTGACAAATAATCAAAAAGATGGTTAAGGAACTAATTTATTAAAATAAATGTTTTTAGTAAAAACCTTTTACCAAGCACTTGAAGATATAACAATGCAATAATAATTTATAATAACAAACATGTAGACACAATACTAATAGCATGGTATAGTTTTTAAATTTTAAAAAATGCTTTAGTAGTTTTTTTTTTGTTTGGCATTTGACAATACATCTTAGTGCTTTTCATTACCCATTGTGTGAACTTATACATACATAATCAGGATGTACTAAATTTTTAAAGTCAAGATTAAGTACTTTAAAAATTTTTTGAAAGCCCTTTTCTTAAAATTTTACCACATTTGGAAGAATTCTGCTTGTCTAGTCTATATAAGCCTTCAACCCATGGCCTGACGGCCAAAAGTAGTCCTCTGAAGATATTTTATTTGGTCGTTAAGCCAAAGAAAAAACGAATGTATTAATAAGATAAAAACGAAACCAACAAAAAAAGGGGGGAGAGAAATCGGTTCAGAAATTCTCTCTCAAAGAGAAAATGATGTGGTGTGAAAATATAAACAAGCTTCAACATAGTGTGTTCTTCTACCACACACTTGTGGTAGGAAGGACGCAGTATGGAGATACATCCCCCAAATATATTTCAGTGTTGTATCATGTAATTTATGCAATACTATTTTTAATAGTGAAAAAATAAATTCTAATCTATTTATTTTGTGTATCAAAAATATAAGTGGAAAAAATAAATTCCAGTTTCTTTATTTTGTGTATCAAAACAAAAATTAATATTTATTTTACATTTAAATGGTGAAATTGTCCCAGTATAAATCAAGGCTGCATTTTCGTAAAACTTGCATTTAGTACATAAAATCTAAGTAAAATGGTGAGAAAATCTTAACATTTTGCACTATATCAGTTCAAAATTCTTTTTTATTAGCTTTAGTTATATTTTCCTCTTTTGATAAATTTAGTGATTTTAGTAGTACTGACTTTTGATTTCCTTGTTGGTCTTAATTTGTTTACACCTGCTTTGTGATCTAAGTTTACTTTTAAGATTTCTTTTGTTAGCATTTTTAAATTGCTATCAAAACATTATGTGTTTGCACTGTTTTGAGATTGATCTTTGAAGTAAAGGCCTCACAATTATACACATCCAAAAGCACACTAGGAAGGGTACCAAGCAGGTAATGAAACCTTGGCTTCAGATATTCCGACTCTATGAAAGATAACTTATTTTCTTCTGAACGGATAATAAATAAGTAATAAGAAAAATGGAATAAGATAATGATTTTTATGCAGACATATGGTGTATGTACTAATAGCTAAATATATTTCACATATAATGGGGAAAATGCAAAATCGACGTACATATATTATACATAAATTCTACAATCAATCTTGGGTGTCACCCAGAGCAAAACGTTCACCCCCCCCCCCCCTCTTGATGCTACTGATGCAATGAACAATTTCCTATTTGAATTGGCCAGTGGGTGTACATTCTCTTTTGTCCAGTTTTATTTGTTTACTTGCCCATTTTTGGGTTTCTAAGGAATCCCCCCCCCCCCTAATGAAGTTTGCTCAGTTAGTCTCAAATTGCATTTTGACCCCTTGGTTTGACATACTTACCAACTTCTCAAAATGTGCATCAGTAAAACTTTTATGTGAACACAATTGAATTACTTCTTCGAAGCAATATTGAAATTTATGATTTAAAAAATATCAGTATACCGTAAAATCCCGAAAGTAGCCCCCCCATCGAATGTAACCCCCCTTTTCTCGCCGAAAGTGGAATCATTCAATATTCCTTAATATAACCCCCCTCCCCAAATGGCTGACGATTTCAAAACAAATTTTGTATTATTTTCTTATGATAAAGATTAAATATGTCCAATTTCTGTTTGTATTTTGTGTTTTATTTTATTTGTTTATTTTTCATAAATATTCAAGGTCTATATGCTTAAAAATAAATTTCATGTACTCGGCGTTGATTCATTCATTAACCGCCATCTTTGATCGTGCAAGTCCGCCAATTTTGGCCGTGTTTTGAAATTCAGCACATTACGAAATACCGATGTAGCGCTGGCCCCGAACATGCCAAATTTGCGTTTTATGAGTTTTAAATTTTAATTATAGGGATTTCTGCAAACTTAAGTGCTAAATTCTCTCTCCAGTCAAAGATGCTATTCCCATGCGATCAATTTTCTATTAGAAAATTATAAGACAGATTTTTGCTTATTTATTTTTTGAATCTTGTTTTATATTAATGTTTTTAAAATAATTTTAAATGGGTTATACTTATTATTTATCTTCAGTAAATGCTCTTAATTAATACTAAAAACATTTTTTTTTTCATAATTTTTTTCGTAAATCTCAATTATAACCCCCCTATCTGAAATTTGCCAGTTTGGTTTTTAAAAAGAGGGGGGTTACTTTCAGGATTTTACGGTATACTACAATAACTAAACTATTTTTTATTTGCCTTTAACATTGCAATATACATTTCGTGTAAATAGTTGGGAATAATCAATGAAGTAAAGTGATTTTTTTTTCTTTTTCTAAGTGGAGCAACTTTTTTAGAAGTTTAGAAGCACAAAAACTTTATTAAGAAGTACATTTTCAATACCCCCCGCCCCTAAACCAACTATTTATAAATGACTATTTACTAGTCAATAATTATTTTGAATTGGTATGTAAAATATCAACATTCCAATTAAGAAATATTATTAAAGTTACCAGTTGAAATTTCTCAAAGCAAATTAGTGTGACTTGCTAGGAATGTTCTTATGATACTCAGTTTTGATCAGTGCTTTGAAATGTCTTGTTGAAGAAATTTAATCTTCATGACATACATT
The DNA here is from genome assembly GCA_038502835.1 of Octonoba sinensis. NCBI lineage: Eukaryota > Metazoa > Arthropoda > Arachnida > Araneae > Uloboridae > Octonoba > Octonoba sinensis. Next base: position 125,442,293 of record CM076598.1, read on the forward strand.
AGTTTTTCTCTATGGTTCCGATATAATCATTAACATTAAAAACAATAAAAAATTTAATTACAACATTTGAGGAGGTACCAATCAAAACCACACATGTCCATTTTCAACAAAAAATGAGTTAGCAGCTGATTCAAATATTACAGGATGGTTCCTACAACACTGTATTGTTATTTTCAGTCAAAAAAAAAATATGTCCCACTTGAATTCTTTTTTAAAACTTAGAGTCCCAAATCAAACAAGTACATGTCCAAGGGTTCGTTTCAATCAGAAAACAACACGTCCATTGAGCCAATGGAAGGCCCCCATTTTGATCACGTGACCTGGAGGTGATTATACACTGTCAAGTTTTGTGCTACTTGTTGTTGAGGTAATGGTGGACGTCTGCGAATGTTTTTAGGTGAAAGTAAATTGCTATTAAGTTTTATGTTTGAAAACTAAGTTTGTTAGTTTTAAAATGGATGAAGATGGTTGTGTAAGAGTTGGTGATGCGAATGAAGGTTCACGTAGAAAGGAAAAGACAGTAAGTAAAAAAAACTTTGCCTAAAATTTAAAAGTATAGTGGTCCTACGGGATTAAGAATGTTCACCCCTTGCAAACACTTGCAATTAAAACTGCAAAATGTGCATCAGTTAGACCTGGAGGTGCAGTAGAGGTTCGAAATATTCTCTTCAAGAAACCAAATAAAAATATTCAGGATTCCATTATTGCTAGCTGGCTAACCTTGAAAAATGTACAAAGGAGAAGGCCTAGGCCTAATTCAGAGACACAGAAGGCTAAAAATTTTAGCTTATCATACTCTATTATTTCAAAAACTGGAAAAATTATTCCAGTATGTAAGAATTTTTTTACGAACATAACTACTATGAAGGGAACAAGATTGAATAATATTGCCAAAAAAATAAAAGAGGGAAAACCTGTTCGGGATCAGAGGGGAGGTGATAGAAAAAGTAAAAGGTCTGCGCCCAAAAAAGAAGCAGTCCAGACTTTTTTAGGCAATTTAAAGGGAAAAGAAAACCACTACAATCGAAAAAAATCTAAAAGGATTTACCTTCACTCAGATTTAAACATAAAGAAAGTGTGGGTTATGTTCAATTACTCAGTTGATAATGAACATAAAGTGGAAAAAACAATGTTTAGAAGAGTTTTCAATGAATTTAATATTGGATTTAAGTCCCCGGCATCAGATGTCTGCAATACATGCAATAGAATTGATGCACAGTTAAGGATTGAAAGGGATAAAATTAATAAAGGTTTGCAACTAATCAGCAAGCTTATGATTGAAAAGAGAGTTCATAAGAAAAGGGCTAACGCATTTTATGAACTTTTAAGAGAAAACAAATACAATTAAGTTACTTTCTGCTTAGATTTGCAATAAGTGCAACCGCTCCCCAAAACGCCAATCCAGGAGGCCTTTTACAAACGGCAAATTAGTTTTTATTCTCTCTGTTTTGTTGACGTTAATGCACAGAACACCTGGACAGAGGAACTAGCAGGAAGAGGAGCGGTAGAAATATCATCTGCACTTCTAAATTTTTTTAAATCCACTGATTTGAAGGACACAACTACTAAAGTGAAATTGTTTTGTGACGGATGTGGCGCTCAAAACAAGAACAATGTAGTTATTCACATGTATCATTTGCTAACAGTAAAAAGTAACGTAGAAGAGATTATGATTTCTTATCCGGCCCGGAGCCATAGCTTTCTCCCAGCGGATAGGATGTTTGGGAGAGTAGAAAAGTTGTTAAGACAACAGCCAACTATTGCAACAAATTAGGAGTACTATAGACTTTACAAGGTTGTTGGAGAACTAAGTAAGCTTGGGGAAAATTGGTCCATGATTGACAGTAAAAGTTTGTCGAAACGTTTTAAGAACAATGACATGATCTCTGAAAAAAAAAAGACAAGAATTTTTGTTAAAAAAGAAAAAACCATGAACAACAATAATCATGAAGTGACTCAGGTAAAAATGAAACCCGCACAGAACTATAAGTTTGAAAGTAATTTCGAAACATACAAGCAGCTTCAGAAAAAGGGCTGGACATCAAAAACAACGTTCTCAACTCCTGTAGATACAATCCCACTTGGAAATGCAATAAAATCTGCAAAGATGAGGGATGTTGAGTCCTTACTAGTTCTAATGCACGGTAAGGAGTGGGCAAATAGTTACTTCTTATCCTGGTAATAAAACCAGTATCGTAAAGGAAGCAGAAAATGATTGCATTGGTGATAATGACGAAGAAATTGGACCTAACGACTGTGACTGTTTGGAACCTGATATTGGTCTGCACATTTAAATCTGAATGATTCCCAGTAATATGGTTTGATGGCAATCTCGTATCAATTAATGTTTATGTTTTAACACTTTAAAATGTAAAAAAAAAAACATGTATTTTGTCTTTTATCTTTTCCTTAAATCATTCAGTTTTTCAAAATTCGTTCAAAAAGAAACATGTCCATAACGATTTGATCAAAGAAAAACATGTCCAAATTTTTAAATTTAATTACAGGTTAATTGGTGTTCAAATATTTGAAAGCTTTCTCTTAACAATATTAATAAGATTAAATCAATCTATATAAATACATAAATATATTTTTCCATAAAAGGTTATTTAGAAACACGTTTTTCGTGAATTGCCAAAAATCGTTTAGAATGGACATTTGTGGTTTTGATTGGTACCTCCTCATTTATTGCTACAACAGCATCAGCAAATTCAATACTTTGAAAAAAAAAATCTCATGTTTGCCAACATTAAAATTATTAGAAAACTGACTTTCTGCATACATACCAGTTTCATTATTTGTAGTTCTATTATTGGTCTCAAATAAGGAATCTGCCAAACCTTATTGAAAAATCCTAACGAATGCATTTCTTCGTATATTTTTGGATTGTATAAATCAATCACCCAATCACCTAGTTGTCTTGAGCATCTAATAAAAAAAGAGAGAATATCAAATTATTATAATTTTCAAAAATACATAACTGCATGACTTGCCTAACAATTGCATAAACCTATAATTTAATATTATTTGCGGGGGGGGGGGGGGGGAACTAATTCTCCCCATTCTTTGTGATTGACCATTACATTAAATTACAAAGTTTTACATTAAATAGCTGCTCCCTATAAAGAGTTTACAATTATAAAATTAATAAATGACAGGAAAAAAAGCAATTGTGTTATTAAAAAAAACTTACTTTTAACATTTCTCTCATGTAAAACAAAACATCAATTGACAAATTAAGCATTAAAAAAAAAACACACAATACAAAGTTTTATAAAAATTGAGCAAATATCTTTGCAATCAAAAGTATTGCACAAATCTGGAATTTCTAAACTAATTTAATGCATGACAATCATAACAAATGAAGTGATGTTAAAGAATCACAAAAAACACAAACAAACATACAAGAGAAAAAAAATCAAATTACTTTTCCCAATGAGATTTCCATAAATGATATTCCAATTTGCAGTCAACAGAAAGGAACTTCTTATTATGTTCATATTTTCTTACTGCATTTTCGTAAATTTTCATAGCTTTAAGATAAGTTTCATTTTCTTCAATCATTATTCCATGTCTTGTTTCCAAAAATTTAGCATATTTTTGCCAGAGTTCAGACAGTAAGTCTTTTTCTTCTAAATTTGAATCTAGTTCTGCAAAAAAATCAAATGCATCTTTTTCTTCAAATTCTGAAAAGTTTTCTTTACTTCCAAAACATAGGTCTTCAAGAAGACTTCTTATAAGGAACTTCTTATTAAGTTCATGTTTTTTTATTGCATTTTCATAAACTTCTTTAGCTTTAAGAAAATTTTCTTCTTGTTCAAACATTATTCCATGTCTAGTGTCCAAAAATTTAGCATATTTTTGCCAGAGACCAGACAGTAAGTCTTTTTCTTCTAAATTTGAATATAGTTCTGCAAGAAAATCAAATGCATCTTTTTCTTCATATTCTGAAAGGTTTTCTTTACTTCCAGAATCAAAACATAGGTCTTCAAGAAGTAAGCAAATTCTTTGTTCTAAATTGCACTTGCTCATAATTACCTACAAAAATGATATTCCTTTGTAAAATAAAAGATAACATTGATACACACATTATACATATAAAATATAAATAAGGTAAATCATTTTAATATATCTGGTTACAACTCAGTTCAGAATACGTATTAACCCTTTGCACTCAAGAGGTGACTCTAGCTCACCACTTTGTTTTGTGTGAAAATTTGGTGCACTATGATAACTATTTATGTTTTCTGATCTGGTGATATCTTGTTTATGTGTGTGATCTTGTTCTTTGAAGTTCGTTCCTAAGCACTACGTATATAATCTTACAATGATGACACAATCTCCCTTTCAAACTACGTAAGATTTTCTTATCCGAGATTAGTGCGGTACGATGAAGTAAACTGCATTTTTGGTTTTAACTTGACAGCCATGGCAAAAGGACTAGAAAAATTGAAATTTTTGATCCAAATTAATATGGAACTTAGTAATGAAATAAGCTCAAATGAAGACGAGTTTGATTTAGAGTTGCTAAACAATAAATTACAGCTATACACAGAGAGCTTGATGATAGAGAGAACACGAGCAGTAGTGATGAAGTAACAGGTGTAAGAAGACGAGATTACCTTCGTAAAGATGTAAAGATACTTTAAACATTAAAATATAAAAGTTTCATGTGTTAATTTTTGTGTAATCCTTTTAAGTTAGAGGTAAGAAATTCACCAAAAGCTCTATGAAGCGCTTCGAGCTGCTGATTAGTCCGTGCGGTAACGGTCTCAAGTGCAAAGGGTTAAATATCTTACAGTTAAGTTATAAGTATAGACTACAGGAAACAGTATCTTTAAATTTACACTAAAACTACCCTACAACTCTATCAAAGTCCTTAATAAAAGTACTATAATCGTAATAAACAGGGCCAAGGGTCATAGTGTGGAAATGTAGATTATTTTCATAAAAAGGTAGGATGTTTTAACAAAAAATAGGATTAGTATTGTGGTGAAAAATAGGATATATTCAAAACAATTAAAAACAGGTCTAAAAGCAGAAAATGTGTGTGTGCTAGTATACACACTATGGTGTCCGCCAACATCCGAAATCCGCGTTGATTTTGTTCCAAACTGGGTTTTGCAGAAAAGTCACTTTTGCAAACGTAAAACTAATATATTTTTGGGCCACAATCTGCCGATGACGAATTTAGACATGTTAAATCCTCAACTATGGAGTAAAAAGATACTCCCACCGTTATTACAGCACCAAACTCCAAATTCAGAATCCTAAAATTCGGAATGTCCTAAAATTCGGCACTTTTGTTTGGTTTGAGAATCGGACCGAGCTAGCAGAGTGCCAAAAAAATGAAAACTAGCCAGGTTCCATCTTATGTAAATACTTTAGTTAATTAAACGAACATAGCAAATAAAATGAAAAACGTTTATTCAAAAACGAATGTAAAAATATAACATGTGATTAGTATTCATCAATATAACCGAGTTATAGATAAGTATTTAATTTTAAACAAATTATAGCAGCAGAAGGCTAATTGGGAAGCTCAAAAAATATTGCTTTTCGAATTGCTTACACATATAATGACACTTTTTGGCGAAGAGGTTTACACAGTAGACAGGTTAAGGCAATCCTTCATGATATTGTCAAACCAGATCAGTTCCCGTACCGCATCACACATTGAAGCAAATTCTCCTTCCATAGTGGAAAGGGTGATAGCCTTTTGTTTGATGGCTCGCCAGGAAATGGGGCTGGTTTTAAACATAGCACAATTATGGATCTTTCATTTTTCAAGATGTTTTTGTTGTAGTAAATAAAATATTTTTTTCTCCAAACTTGCTGCAGATCTATGTATTTTTTACATTGTGTATAAGAAAATAGAATAGTTAAGGGATCATTCATAAATGATGTCATGCTTCGAGGGGGAGGGGGTTTGTGAAATTGTGACAAAGTGTGTTAAGGGGAGGGGAGGGGGTAACAAGAAGTGTCACATCATGCTTTATGCAATATAGCACGAGATGTGAATAGGGGGGGGGGGGGTAGGGGCCGTTGAAGTGTGGCATATTGTGACAAAGGGGGAGGAGGTCAACTATATGGGGAAAAAAGCATGACATCATTTATGAACGGTCCCTAAGGAGTGTTTGGCATATTTCAGTTGTGTTTTGTTATACCAGTTTATAAAACCAAAAAAATGAGTGATTATATATTACAACGGAAAAAGAGTGACCAGGAATTACTCTGTATGACCCTAATTAGTCTATTTTTTTCATTAAAATTACTTTTTGAGAAGCAAAATAATCAATTTTCATCAATTTTCACTTTGGCATCAACTGTCCTTCATTCATTTAACAATGGAAAGCCATATTTTTACTAACATTTTCCACTTCACAGCTCAGTTTTTCTTGCTTTTTTTGAGATTTACTACTTTTATGTTTTTTCAGGGCAGATGACTCTTTGAAGTTGTACTCTTAAATGCTTTGCAATATTTACCAGGGTTTGCACTAGGCCGTGCGATTCCCGCAATATTTTTTAAGCTCCCACTCAAAAAAGTTCCTTTGCGCGCTGTTCCTGCAACTAGCGGGCACGCATCCAAAACATCACGAAACGAAACTGCTATTCTAAACTGATAATTCAGTACAAACTAAATGGAGTATGGTAGTTTTCAACTGCCATTTTATCCCCATTAATGAAAAGAAGAATGTAGGAACCCTATTTATCATATACATAATAACATGGGGGAAAGATTGACAACATCTTCATTTTTTGGGATTATTGAACAATTTAAGGCCTTTGGGAATGCAGACTTATTTTCATTCATTCTATTCACAAAGGACAAAATAAAAAAAAAGGAGTGGGAAAAGGGAATATTCTTTGGTCACTGTTTTCATTGAAAAACATCAATAGATAAAATAACATATGATCAGGAAAAATAGAGGAAATAAACTAATTTTTAGGATTAAAAAAAAAAATCACACATCAAAGAATTTTGATGATTTAAGAGAATTAATTTCATGCTTAACATATTTTAAGCACCCATTTTTGCTATCGTGAATTTTGTGAAGGATCCGTTTTGTGTGAACCCTGTTGATGTTTATTATTTCTTTGCTGAGCATAGCTTAGATAACCATCTTTTATTACATAGTTTGAATTAGATTATGTTCGGACAGTTTAGTAATACTTCTAAAAAAATAAAAAAAAAGAAAAGTTCCCACTTAAATTTTAAAAATCCCACTTAAAATTTTAATAAAGGTGGGAAATCCCACCTTGTATTTTCCCACAGTGTGAACCCTGTTTACATTCCTTTGCTTCAATGTTTCATTAAATTTGAGCCTCTTCCAAGCTGCCTGCGTGGCATTTGTCATCATGCACTTTAAGATTCTTACAGAATTTTTGGTATAGGAAACAGAAGCACTTTTGTATTTATTTTTTCACTATCCTTGCTTCCATAAAAGTCATCATTGGGCAACTTGAGGGCAATTTATAAATATGATTCTTTTTCTCAATATATTCCCACCTTCCCCCTGTCACATTTCATGCTATGTTACATAAGCCTATTAATTATTTTAAATTAAAAAAGAAAAAACAGCCTCACAAGTAGTTTACGTAATTGAATGGCCGTCTCATTTCATTATTCACATTAAATAATATAAAAATATTTAATTTGATGATTTTAAATTTTTATTTTAATCAAAATGTGTGATGTCACACTTCTTGCTATCTCTTCCCCTTGCCAAAGTACCCCAATTTCTAGTAGTGATGGCACTAAGTGCAGTTTGTCCAAAGTGTTGAATAATGCATTTAGGGCTGCTGTGCATATCAGGGGGCTGATCCAACATTTTTAACAAGGTCTGTATTTTTTGTGAATTTTAATGAGTATTTTGTGAAAATCAAATAATTTTGTTAAAATTGAAAATTTCAGCATAGTAATGAAAATTTTTATTATTATATGCCCTTTTTATAATAAATAATGGTGTGAGAAGTACGATTTGGAAGCTTGAAATTTTGTGAAGGGTCCATTTTGATTAATTCTAATTTTGTGAAGGGTCTGAAAAGGGAACCCAAATTTCCTCTGGCGTGACCCCTGCATAATGAGTATAACAATGCACTCACAATAAATAAATGCATATAATATCACATTATGCTCCATATCTTTAAATATTCTCAGTTTCAAAAAACACTTTAATCTTACTGTGTATTTTTTTAATTAACATCACCAATTAAGACATTTATTTTTTTTTTGCACTGGTCATACCAGAAAAGCAGATAATTTTCATTTTTTATTGCAAATATGAAGCATTATTTGTATTGTAAAAAGCATCTTTTGCAATTAAGTTGATGTTTATAATAACCAACTCATATGATCAAATAGTAAATCATGGAATACAGTAGAGTCTTGATAATCCGAGTCTCGATAGTTTGAGTTTCCCATAAATCCGAGCTAGCAAAAATATATCGGCTTAGCTCCTAAATAAAGATCAACAACAGCGAAACTCGTGAAAGAAATACCACATCTGGTTTTTATTGTTACTCGGCGGTTCATGCGTAAAAATACTGAATGGGGCTCCTTTCCTCCATGACCGGTAACCAAAAATTTCAATAATAAGTAGGCTGGCTACATTTAGAGCAATTTAAAATGGTGACAAATTAAAAAATATAATCAACTTTCAATCGTGTAACTGTATGTACATACATTTTTCCTGTAAATATACGATACTGAAATTTAAAAGTTGCTTTACTCCCTTTTACTTATTTATAAAATGTTATGATTTCTATAATTAGAGTTTTTGATAGTTTGAGGTAGCTCCGGTCCCGTCCAAATCGAATTATCGAGACTCTACTGTAATCTAATTGGAAATTATCTACGATTTATAGTATATCCCTAATATTATTGTAGATATCTGTATTTTTTTAATGTAAAATTTTTGAATTTGGGTTAATTTGTAAACATAATATGCATGCATTCTTTTTCTCCTAGCCATTTTAACTAACCTACTCAGTATTTATATTAAATAAAACATTTAGTATGTTTAACTTTAGAACTCTTTTATTTGAAGAAAAAATGTAATTAACAACTAGGTTTATCCTTTAGAGTAAGAAATGACATCAAAACTTTATATCACATTTTATGCAGGTCTCTGTTTTGCTGTTGTTTTGTTTGCTTAAAAATAGAAGTAGATCAAACTTGCTCTGTGGAACATAGCTAAGGTCTCTCTCTCAAAGAAAAAAAGAAAATACTATTTGTCTGCAGCGATCATATTTGCCAGTCAATTCAAATTTAAATCAGACCACCTGAACCGTTAATTGAAACTTATTTCAACCAATAAAAAGGGTTCAATTGTCAGCACGTGCATCTGAACAAGGCTTGAATTGGCTGACAAATATGACCACAAGATGTATATAAAATTTTGTTGCATCTATGAGATTTTTAAGAGGTTATTTTTTAGGTTCCCTTGCACAAGGGTGCTCCCCAGGGTGGGAAGGGTCATGGCACAGACTGCACCAATTTTTAGGGGGCATTGGCTGAATTTTTAAAACGGTGTTTTTGAGGAGGCTTCTTTGCTGTTTTTTTTTTTTTTCGGGGGGTGGGGGGTGGGGGCATTATTGCACTTAGGAAGATACTTTATATACACATAATTTTATGTGTATATAAGTCACCCCTGGCTTATACAGACATAAGTTTTAAGTGGTGTTCCACAAGACTTGGTTTTAGTGCCATTATTAATTATTTTTATTAATGATAGTACGGGGGGGGGGGGGGTACATGGGCTCTCTGGGTCTTCTTGTTGGGCGACTACAGGATCATGCACAGTCCCGAACCCCAAATTCTGCAGGCTGGAGTGTCAGGCCGAATGTTGGAACATGAACAAAAATGGCGGTTTCTCAGAAACAACAATGCTGACACACATATTTTTACACAAAATTGCAATGACTTCTAAACTCATAAGTGACTTTTTTTTGTTGCTTAATCGGAGAAAAGGCGCTTTTAACCAATGGGAAATCGGGTATCAAGCTGACTATGTGCAACAAAAGGATATTCCGCAAACGAAACTCCAGACGCTTGCCGGTTTGGATATTGAAAAGGATAATTTTCCCTGATAATTGAGGAAATTTTAAATATCTCCTCATTATTCCCTGATATTTTCCAAAGAGCATAAAACTTCCCTCAGAATTCCCTGATTTCCTGGTTTTCCTGACGTGTTTCCAACCTGTACTACTATTTTCATTTTATCAGTGAAAGTGAATGAATACATAAAATTACCTTATAAAATGCTGGGCTTATAGGCAATCTTGGAACACATTCTAGAACAGCTTCAACAAATGTTTCAACAGGGTTTGGCTTGACATCAACTTGTTTAAAACTGTTTAGACTCAAAAATTTTACGAACTCCCAGCTTAAAAGCTACAAAAGAATTAAAATAATGAAAGGACATAACATAAAACTTCAAAAAAAAGATTCTATTTTTGATAGTGTACTTCATTAACGAATGACAATAGAATAATTGATTAAGAGCAACTGTAAACGTTGTTGGAAATTGAAATCCCAAGAAGGATGAATCCGAAGAAAATGAAATTTATATAATATCTTTCTCTGCATGATTTATTTAATGCAGTCACATTCCAATTCCACAAATAAAAATTTGTATGCATAAACACATTTCAAATCTTAAAATTTGGCTCATTAATAACCTGTATGTTTACTATGATATTCAGCAATGATGAATTAATGATTTCAAGCTTTAAAAAACCATGCATGGAAGTATTTTGTTCAAGTTTTAAGCAGGCGTGCCCATCAGGGGAGAGGGGGGGTAATTTTAGGGGCTTTAGGTTGACTGTTTGGCCCCATTAGGGACTTTCGTAGTATTTTAAGGTAGTGCGACATCGCTCCGAGAGGGAGGGTATCCCTGTTAAGGGTCTTTTTTTGTTAATGATTTTATGCCTGTTGTCAGTGCTGTGTTTTCTATGGGTTAATTGGCTAATAACTTAGGACAGTACGACTGTGGGACAAAAATCGTTTTAAAAATACACCAAAAACTGAAAAAAATATGAAACTGCAATCCATAAAAATTTTGCTCTCCTTTAGTTTTACAATTACAAATGTGACAACCAGCAACAGGCACAAGGCCCAGATAGGCTGGTCCTGGTGAATTTAACAACCCTCAATGAACATCAAGATCCTTCTTAAAAGTTTTTACTTCGCTGCAAGTAACAGTCGCTTCAGGTAAACTATTCCAACTGCCTACAACCCTAATGTAATTTTCCTAATTTCAATATTAGCCTGAAATTTGAAAAACTTAAGACAATGACCTTTGGTTCTACCTTCTGTGAATAAATGTAGCACAAAACTTTAAATTTTACCGTAAAATCCCGAAAGGAGCCCCTCCATCGAATGTAACCCCCTTTCTCACCGAAAGTGAAATCATTCCACAGGGCTCCCACCGCCTTAACACAATTTGTAGCAGCTTTTGGAGCAGGTAAAATGTCCTTTCTGTATCAGTTTGGAGCAGAAGAATTTAACTTTTGTATCAGTTTGGAGCAGAAGAATTTAACTTTTGTATCAGTTTGGAGCAGAAGAAATCGACTTTTGTATCAGTATAGAAGCCGAAAATATCAACTTTGTACCATTTTTGGAGGACTTTCCTTTATTTTTTAAATATTAAATGGCTGTTTTAAAGCAATGTTATTTTCATACATCAAGGGTAAGAGCAGTTTCAAGTCTTCAAAATGATAGGAAATGTAAACATCCTTCAGACATCCTTCAAAAACTGGATTAGATTATTTCAAAAACTGGAATATTTTTATATTTCTTAAGAAATTTTTCAAAACCTAATCAAAAAGTAAGACTAATTAAAATTATAACCCTTATAAGGTTTTTCAATACTTTTCTCAAGAAACGGATTATTTAAAAAAATGTTTTGTTGTTTTTTTCTTCTTCTAATAGTTAAGAGCAGCTGGAAGAAAGCTAAAAATTTTCCTCTTTTAAAAAATCATTGCATTCTCTCTTTTTTGTTTAATAGCTAAAAACTACTCTTTCAAGAAAATAAGAAAAAACTAACTAATATGAAAGGCTCAACTATTTTAAACTATTTATCATTAATTAAAATTTGTTTTTTAAATGGTACTTATTTAGGTATAACCATCGTGATTATAGTAACAGTAAAATTTTCAATGAATTAAATATAATTTCATATTTTAAAAATATATATATTTGAAGTCGATCCTATTTTCTACCTGCAGTAATATTCATTATTTTTCTGATTAAGAAATATTCCTTTAAATTTCAATCCTAAATACTCACTTAGATGCTCTGGAAGTAATTAATAAAACTAAAAGTAAATTGCTGAGTTTCATAATTTTGCAGCAAGAAAATTCAAGAATCAAATTATATTTTTCAGTTCTATAATAGAAAGGCAAAATGTATTTATTATTATATGTTGATAATTTAATATCTAATGATTTTTTCCCCAACAATTTATCTTTACATCTTTGAAAAATTGTGTAATAATTACAATTAAATTTCAAGAGTCCTAGGGTTCCAGCAATTGGATGCTGAAAGAAACTAAATTGAATTAAAAGAAAAAGGAAATGCATGGTAATTTCATAACTTTCAAAACTAGTTTAAAAATTGAAACTTTAAAAATAATACTTTTATGAGGTCGTTCATCCACAACAAAATTTCTATTTCTTCTAATAATATTGCTTAACATATTTGCCAAAGATCATCAATTCATTAAGATATACGTACATGCTTTTTTAATGATTTTCTAATTTAGCTGTAATTTTTTCACCTATTTTGTTCTTTAAATTTATGTTTTTTAATTGCTTGTGATTATATGATATAAATTACAGAGCTTAGAGTAATGAGAAAAGAAAAAAAGCTACAATTCAATGTTTAATTTTAACAGCATTTGAAAGTCTACCTCCAAACACTTTCGGGAACAAATATATATTTTCAAACAATGTTTTTAATTAAAATAAAAATACATTTTATTTATTTACTTTAAGAAGAATCATTATAAACAGTTAAAATGAAAAAAATCCGATTTTTGTAGCGGATGCAAAAAGATTGTAGAACGTATGCGCTCCTTTGCTTACACGTGAAAAGTAAGCTTAAGGAATTTTAAAGAATTGTTATAATGGAGCAGCAATCTTTTGAACATCTGCTCTGTTATTGATTTTTCACATTGATTAGTATTTCCTAAACATTAGAAAACACAAAGAGCACTGAGGAAAAACGCCAAGTTTTTTTTTTTTTCACGTTTCATTAAATTGTAAACTTTTTTATCTATTTCAAGAAAAACTTACTAAATAAAACGTTCAACAGAAACAGTGATAAGAGGAATGATTTTTCTCTATAATACTACAAAATATTAGAAATCGTCTCACTGTTTCTTCTACAAGCGTGGGATACCATTACTCATTCTGCTCAATTTTCTCATCCATATTTGATGTTCTTAGGAGAGAGTAGAGCTAATATTCATTAATAAACTGCTTCAAAGGTAAAAAATTAGTTGACTAAAGGAAAATGGTGTCGTAACAAATGATGTCGATTTTAAGGTTAAAAAAAAATAATATCTAAAATGTTTTCAATTTTTTTCTCGAAAATCGCGATTTGGCGCAAATTTGCCGGAAAAACGCATTTTGTAGCAGAATGTAGCAGAAAAATCGTGTTAGCGCAGTTTTGCGCAATTGGCGCAGCCGTGGGAGCCCTGCATTCCATATTCCTTAATATAACCCTCCTTCCCAAATACCTGACGATATTAAAACTAATTTTGTATTATTTTCTTTCGATAAAGATTAAATATGTCCAATTTCTTTTTGTATTTTGTGTTTTATTTTATTTATTTATTTTTTTGTAAATATTCATATTTTTTTGTAAATATTCAAGGTCTATATGCTTAAAAATAAATTTCATGTTCTCAGCGTTGATTCGTTCACTAAGCCGCCATCTTTGATGTTGTAAGTTCGCCATTTTTGATTGTGTAAATCCGCCATTTTTGGTCGTGTTTTGAAATTCGGCACATTACGAAATACCGATGTAGCGATGGTCCCGAACATGCCAAATTTGCATTTTAATAGATTTAAATTTAAATTATATGGATTTCTGATAACTTAAGTGCTAAATTCTTTCTTCGGTAAAAGATGGCATCCCCATGGGATCAATTTTCTATTAGAAAATTATATGACAGATTTTTGTTTATTTATTTTTTGAATCTTGTTTTATATTACTGCTTTTAAAATAATTTTAAATGGGTTTACTTATTATTTATCTTCAGTAGATGCTCTTACTTAATACTAAAAACATTTTTTTTTGATATTTTTTTCGAAAATCTCGATTATAACCCCCCTATCTGAAATTTGCTAGTTTGGTTTCTAAAAAGAGGGGGGGGGGGTCACTTTCGGGATTTTACGGTAATGAATATAAACAACTGGATCATGTCCCCTTGAAGTCTCTTTTCCTCTAAACCAGTGTTTCCCAACCTTTTTTCGCTTGCGAACCCCTTCTAAGACCCGAAACAAAATGGCGAACCCCTTTCTGTAGTCGACAGTAATGGGTGACAAAACTATAAAATTTACTACAAATACTTCATGACAAGAAATGAAAACATAATTATTGTAAAACATCTGAGTTCAAATTAAAACTAAAATGCAGCTATAAATATTTTTTATTACGTTTTATTATTGTCGACAGGGTGGCGTAGTGGTAAGACGCAGGTCTCGTATGCCCAAGATCGCAGGTTCAAACCTGGCCCAAGTCGGTGGCTTTTCAAGATGCAGAAAATCCACCGATGCAGTCTGCGTCCATGTCGTATGATTATGCGGCATGTTAAAGATCCCTTGAGTATCCGTTTGGCATGGATAATCTCGGCTAAATTAAATTCCAAGTGCAGATTACAACGAGAGATTAGCCTAAAATAATGCTAAAAATTTTACATTTTATGCAGTAAATTTTCATATTTCCGACTTGTTCTACGCACTTGCATTGAAAAAGTGTGAAATGGTAGAAGAAACAAACGTTCTAAAAATTTAAAATGCATCAGTGAATTATTCGGTACCAATTTATGATCCAAGTTTTAGAGAACAGGCAAAAGTAGAAATAGGTGCATTTCCCAAATTTTGTATGTATGCTTCCTATGCCAGTCCACTACTTTTTTGCAAAAAAAAAAAAAAAAATCATTTTTGCATAATCTTCCTAATACGTATGCAAATTTCTTGTTTCGTTTCTTCTTTTGCAATAGCGATAAGAAATTCCGCCATCTCAATATTATTTTCACGAACCACTGGTTGGGAAACGCTGCTCTAAACCAGGGGTCTCCAAACTTTCCAGCCTTAGGGCCATATTGATTACTCCAGTAAATTCCAAGGGCCAAAACCATATTATCATTAATTGTTGCCGGTGGTAAAAAGTTGAATCAGTCCACTAGTGGTGTAAAATATGATTACTTTTTTGCCAGATGCCATTAGCTAGCTCTCCGCGGGCCGGACAAAATCTGTCCGCGGGCCGGATGTGGCCCTCGGGCCGTAGTTTGGAGACCCCTGCTCTAAACCATACATATTAAACATTTTAAGTGTGAAATCATAATTAAATCTAAGAATCCATTTACTGACCTAGCAGAGATGACACTGTAATCTAAAAGTTTTCAGTAGTAACCTGAACAATTTTCAGTAGTTTTCAGCGCTTATCAGTAGTTTATATTACCGGAGAAACATGGATGCAAAAACTACTCAATATTCAAACCTAAAAGCCAAATATTTGCTTCAGCTGAACCATGGTGGCAACAGAATCCAAGAAAAAAAAACCCCTGATAAGTCCCTGATTGGTCTCAATAAATTTTTCTGAAGTTACAATTAAATTGTGATTTACACAGCGTCATTGCCATGTGTAACAGTATCACAGTGGTGAAACCAAAAAAATATTTAGGGAGGGTGACACTACTTTTCCAACTGAACTTTGTGCAATTCCCTTTTTTTCAGTGAAGACAGGGGTGGTAGTAGTAAGGATTTGAATTTCCCGCACTTTCAAAAGAACTGAATTTCCCGAACTTTCATTTCCTAAACCTCGAAATTTTCTGGCATATAAGACGAAAAGTAGCTTATCTAGTTGAAATTTATGAAAACTACTTGATTCAGACAGAAATGGAAAAAAGTACTTATTTTTACAGGGGTCGCAATGGAAAATGTATAAAATATAGGAAAACAGGAAAATGGTAAAATAAGGGCGTACTATTTAAATAAAATGTGTGGATTATTAAAAGAAATACAATTTCCTCTAAAAAAATCACCAAAATGATGAAGAAAACATTACTAAAATTATTTATCGCATTTAATAAGACCTGCAAGAAATTAAAACCCAAAAGCTCTTTTTTATTGATTCCGAATAAAAGCAACAAATTAACAATCTAACAGCAAACACGAACCCTTTACGAAAATCGCGATCGCAAAAATTAAACTCCACGTCATAGCTACAAATTTCTAATTGTAATTACAATTCATCCCCCTTCTTCTTAAAACATTTATGTCTAAAAATTTGCGGCAAAAACGTCCCGATCTCTGAAAGGTCGACTTACACGCGGGTTTCTGTCTATTTGTCTGAAAGTTGGGGGTTCTGCTTACATGCAAGTATATACGGTAGGATATTGATAACAATAAAAAGGAATTTTATTTACTTGTTTCATAACTAAATTTTAAAAAGAGTTAAAATGGAAAAAATACTTTTCTTGTACAGGATGCAGAAAGATTGCGTAAAGAAAAGAACTCATACGTTTTCCTGCTTGCACGTGGAAAGGCCCACGATATTTTAAAGGATTGCACAAATCAATTAAGAAATATGCATTGCTGAAATCTTAAGCAAAAAAAAAAAAATGAGGGCGGAAAATTTGTCAAGAAGCAAAATAAAATTTCCGGTTTTCCCCGAACTCTAAAACCCCTGGAAGGAGAAAATAACTTAATTTTCTAAGTAATATAATCTGCAACTGCCGAGAGTTTTAAATCTAAAGTTTTTTTTTTTTTTTAAAAATGAAGATCCCCTCCCCCTTTCACCCATCATTATTTAATACTTATATTACTTTATTTCCTCAAGATGCATATTGTTCCTGTATTGAGTAAAGAAAACAGTTTTGAAAATTCCAAATCATCACTCGTTGGGGGGGGGGGGGCATGGGCTCTCTGTGCCCCTTCCCTTGTGGCACTACTACAGTATAATGCACAGAACCAAACCCCAAATTTGACACACTGCAGAACAGTGTTAGGCCGAATTTTGGAACACGGCCAAAAATGGCGGATTCTCGGAAACAAACGCTGCCACGCATTTTTTATAAGTAAGATTGCAATGTCTTCTTAACTCAAACACAAAAACAATGACCTTTTTTATTGCTTAACCAAAGAAAGAGGGTTTTCAACCAATGGGAAATTGGCAATCGAGCTGACCACGCGCAACGCAAGGAAATTTCGCAGACGTAACTCTGGACGCTTGACGGTTTGAATAATTTTCCTGATATTTGGAGAAAATTTAAATATCCCCTGATATTTTACAAAACATAAAACTTCTCTGAGAATTCCCTGATTTCCCAGTTATGTTTCCACCCAATAAGATTATTTTTCAATATAAAATACAAATTTAATTTTTAACTAAATTTGTTAAATAATTTAGGACCAAATATGTAGTTAATAACCAAACGAGCAAACGATGTACGTGTTGTGTTGTGCAAGTCAGCGAAAAAATCCGGTCTTTGCCCGAACTCTCTCACTGTCTCGCCCAGTAGAACAGGGTTGCTGTAAATATTGCTCCACGCGGGGAGAAATTCCGATTAGAACCAGAATTTTGAGCTTTCTATCGTCGCCAATCTCCTATTGTTCGCAGCTCTAAACTACTACAATTTATCAGTAAGTGCTCGTTTTGGCGACTGTTGGTGAATCTTTTTTTTTATATGTGCGAAAAGTTGAAATCGGCTAAAATATTGTATTTTCCGTAGAAATAAAAGCGCTTTCTGTAATTCGTAGTCAACCGCAAATTTTTGTATTTCTCTGCAGACACTATGGAGAATCCGTAGCATTCGGCATCTCTGGACCTAGTAGTTTTAATTTGGACCCTTTTCAATAAGATACCTTTATCTAGGTAAGGAGACCAAAACTGAATAGCAAAATAAAAATGAACTCAACCAAACTGCTATATAAAGGCAGAAGAACTTGTTCAAAATAGCTTTATTGATAAACCCAAGCATTCAGTCAGCATTTTTGCTGTACCGCACGTCTGACTCAACTTATAAGCACCCCTAGATCACAATAAATGTTTCTGTTTCTCTAATGAAAGGCCCTAATAAATAGTTTTACAGGGATCTATAGTTAGCTCTTGTTGCAGCCAATTAGAGCTTGCCGCAAGAGGGCGCCTTTGTGATGCTGAATTGTGTGTAAGAAGCCAAGGCAGTTCGAAAAATAAATAAGTTGTTGAACGTACGTTGTGTTGTTAACGTTTGAACTCACTTCTACGAACCAACGAATTTCGAAATTATCAAATGGTGCCGAAACACCGCGAATTTTAGATTGAAGTGAGTAAAGAATTATTGAGTTTGAAAAAATTTACAAGGTAAGCAAATTCTGAATCATTATGAAGTCCTTGGAAAAATGTGTTAAGAAACGTACTTCGCTTAGAGGAGCTACAACCAGAGTAATTAAAAAGATAGAAGCATTAATAAGCAAAGAAATATCGGACATTGATGTTATTGAACTAACACTTGAGTTATTAATTGAAAAGGAAGAAGCTTTAAAAAAGCTAAATGGCGTAATAGAAGATATAATGAATGATGAAAAACAATTAGAAGCAGAAATACTTAAAACTGAAAAGTATGAAGAGGGTATTTTGATGTGTAAAGCCCAGGTAAACAAGTATCTCAAGAAATTACGAGCCGATACTAATGCAAGAACTGATCCCGTGAATTCGAACCCTTCTGGATTAAATGTTTCTACCTCTGTCAAACTTCCAAGGTTAGTGATAGAGAAATTTAATGGAAATATCTGCAAATGGCCTAATTTTTGGGCACAGTTTAAGAGTAGTATCCATGATAACATATCCTTGCATGATGTTGAAAAGTTTAATTATTTAAAATCTTATTTGTTAGGGGATGCAGAAACTGCAATTTCAGGCTTGTCCATTGAAGCAAAGAATTATGAAAAAGCTATCGATATTTTAAAATCTCGCTTTGGGAAAAAGGAATTAATTATAGATAGGCATATGTCTAACCTGTTAGGTTTAGTACTGTGTAAAAGTTCAAGAGATGTATATTCTTTACGCAAATTATATGATACTTGCTCGGTCGAAATAAGCGCTTTAGAAAGTCTTGGTATTCAGCCCGACTCTTATGGCGTACTGTTATTTCCTGTTTTGATTAAATGTATTCCAAATGATATTGCATTAGATTTTAACAGATCTCATGATTCAGAACAAAATAAAGTTTCAAATTTATTACAGTTCTTACAGAAAGAAGTAGAATCAAGGGAAAGGACTTTAACTTTATCTAAAACTAAATTTGATGATTATAGGAATACAAACACTTACGAAAGCGAATTTCAGAGACCGAAAAGGTTTAATGGGTATGATTATAAAAATAGGGAAATAAGATCTTCAACTACTGCATTGAATACTGTTACTGAAAAATTTTGCGTGTTTTGTAATAGGATATGTAATCATTTATCGGATGAGTGCAATAAATTTAGTATAAATGAGAAAAAGGGCATTTTGAAACAAAACGGAAGATGTTTCTTATGTTATAAAAAATATCA
Organism: Octonoba sinensis; assembly: GCA_038502835.1. Lineage (NCBI taxonomy): Eukaryota > Metazoa > Arthropoda > Arachnida > Araneae > Uloboridae > Octonoba > Octonoba sinensis. The sequence continues at coordinate 125,462,063 of CM076598.1, forward strand.
CGTTAAGAAATTGTGTAGGTCCAAAATTGAATGTAACGTGTGTCATAAAAAACAAAGCCACCGTAGGGGTTTATGTGAACAAGCTTATCCTGGAAATGAATTAAACAGTCAGTCTAAAAAGAGAGTAAATAATTCCGAAGCAGTATTGACATCTGTTATTCCTCATCCTAGAGAATTTGAGAAACATAAACAAATTGTTTTTCTTCAAACTTTTCGTGCTATAATAGTTGATCCGTAGTGTAAAATGAAAATACACTGTCGCTGTCTTTTTGATTCGGGAAGCCAACGAAGTTTTATTCATGAAAGAATATCAAAGAAACTAAATTTGCCATCAATTGCTAGTGAAAAATTAAGTTTACACACTTTTGGTAATAGTACTCCAATTAACGTTACAAGACGTCGAATGAAATTTTCTTTGCGTAATGTAGAAGACGAAAATAAGTGGTTAAATATTGAAGCATTGGAATCCTCAGAAATATGTAATACATTAATAGATGTAACTAATGAAGAATTGCTTAAACAAATTCAGTCTTTGGGCATTAAATTGTCAGATTGCGGAGAAGAATATAGGGATAATGACATTGATATTTTAATTGGTTCGGATTACTTTTGGAAGATAGTTTCTGGTACAACGAAGCGTTTAAATGAAAAAGTAATGTTAATTGATACATTAATGGGATGGATAATTCATGGTCCTGTTTCTAACTTGAAATTTGAAACGTCATCTATTGGAGTGTTGAGCGCTATAGTTACGAATGATCAAGATGCCGAATTATCAACACAGTTAAAAGCCTTTTGGGAGTTGGAGTCTTTGGGAATCCAGAATAATCTATCTAAACGATCTATTTCGAATGAAGAAGCTCTTCGAAAATTTGAAAAAACTTTGACTTTTAAGGACGGTAGATATGTAGTTGAATTCCCGTGGAAACACGATGTTAGCAACTTGGTTAATAATTACGATAATGCCCGAAAACGACTAAATTCACTAATTAGAAGATTTTATGAAGACCCTTCGCTGTGTATTGAATATAAAGCTGTAATTGATGAGTACAGTATGGGACCCCAATTTCGGAATCCCGAAATCCGGAAGACCCAAAATACGGAACTTTTTCCGAATTTCGAAAAAAATCGGCCGCAAACAAAAAAAAAAAATTTAAAAAAAAAAAAAAAAAAAGAATTGGGAAATATTTTGCCTGGTTGGTTTTTGGGAAAAAGGCGTTTTAAAGAGAAGGAAAATAAAATGTAATGAACATGTTTAAGGTAAAAAACGTGCCGTTTAAAAAAAAAAAAAAAAAAAATCGCGATTTTCTGAAAAGGGTTCGTTTTTGCGATTAGAGTTTTTATTCATTGTTGCTCTGATTCTGAGTTAATATCATGAAATTTTGCTTTTTTTATTTATTGTAGTTTTCTTATATATTTTTTGTTTTTAATGAGCTCTAATTTTCGCGCGATATGAACATTCGCTAAATTGAAAATCCGCGTTTCTCGCATTTTCCCGATAGTCTGATCTTTTACTACAATTTAGTGGCTAGAGAATCTAAAATCATATCAAAATTTGACAGAATTATTTTTTCTTATTGTTTAATTAAAGAGGTTAAAATAAAATCGGGAAAAGTCTGGATGTTTCGATGCTTTGTGTCGATTGTCGAATGTAAGCCTACTCCAACTTTGTTTTTTTGTGCTAAATTTTGCAACTTATAGCCATGTATATACGATAATAAAAATGCTGTAAATGAGCAAAATGGTAATAAAATGTTCCAGAGCAAATTATATGGGCTCTGATGCTACTTACAAAATTTTTTGAATGAGGACCCAAAATCCGGAAAATTCCGAAATCCGGAAAGATCGCGGCCCCGAGTGTTCCGAATTTGAGGTCCTATACTGTACATTAAACTGGGAATTGTGGAAGAGGTTAACGAGAATTGTGATACAGGGCAGCCTACGTATTATTTACCGCATTCTTCCGTTATACGAAAGGATAAAGATACAACCAAGTTGAGGATTGTATTCGATGGCTCATCGCATTCCCCTCTTGCTCCTTCACTAAATGAATTGTTGCACGCAGGACCACACCTCAACCCCGATATTTTCAATTTAATTCTAGATTTTCGATTCCATAGAATCGTATTTGTTGCAGACATAGAAAAGGCATTTTTAAACATTGGCCTTGCAGAGACTGATCGTGATGTAGTCCGGTTTTTATGGATTGATGATTTATTAGATCTGTCGCAAATAGTACCGCGAGTGTTCAGACTAACTAGGGTACTCTTTGGCGTTACCGCTAGTCCCTTTTTGTTAGCAGCCGCTATAAAATATCATGTTCATCAGTATTCTAATTTATATCCAGAAACATGTTTAATGCTGAAAGAATCTATGTATGCCGATGATTTACTTTCCGGAGCTTCAAATGAGGAGCAAGCTCTTAAAATGTCTAAAGAAGCGAAACTTATAATGGAAGAAGCAGGTATGAGACTCAGAAAGTGGAAGAGTAACTCGTCTTTTTTGGAATGTCAATGGAGTAATTTAAAATTTGACATAAGTACTTCGGAACATTCTGAGGTTTCCTTAAAAGTGTTAGGACTTTTATGGGATTCACGAAATGATGTTTTTGGATTTGATGCTTTAAATCTTATTCAGTTTATTGAGAAATCTGATAGCACTAAACGAACGCTAATAAGAGCTGCAAGCAGAATTTTTGACCCTTTGGGATTTTTCTCTCCTTATACGGTTTGGGTAAAATTACTTTTTCAAGAATTATGGGAACGAGGAATTTATTGGGACGAAACATTACCCGAAGATATAGCTCGGGAGTGGAAAAATTGGTATGAAGAATTGCGATTAGTTAATATTTTAAAGATACCCAGACATTGTTTTGGAGAAGATAAAATTGAAAATCTGAGTGATGTGCAAATTCATTGTTTCACGGACGGCAGCGCAAAAATTTACGGTTTCGTGATATTTATTCGGTACCTAGATGGAAATAAAATTGCTAAAGTGGCGTTTCTTGTTTCCAAAAAAAGAGTAGCACCCCTTAAAAAATTGTCTATTCCCAGACTTGAATTGACTGCAGCGCGTTTAATAGGAGCGCGTTTAATTTCTCACATCAAACCTATTTTTGAAAGATTCCAATCCAAGGTCAGCTATCATTGTTGGACTGATAGTAATGTTGCACTCTGTTGGATCAGAAGTTCTTCTGGTAAGTGGAAACCATTTATACAAAACAGAGTTCTTGAAATCCAATCTTTAACGGAACCGAGCATTTGGCAGCATTGCCCGGGTCAGAAAAATCCTGCTGATGTAATAACGAGAGGAAAATGCATTTCTGATTTGAAAAAAAGTGAATTATGGTTAACGGGACCAGAATGGTTAAAGAATGAAGAAAACTGGCCAAAACCAACATCTATGGATCTTAACGGTGAAGCCTTAAACTTGGAAAGGCGAAAAAACGAGATTTCATTATTGGCTATGGTTGAGGAAGATCTATTTGATTTGAAGCGATACCGAAGTTACAGAAAAACTCTAAGAGTAACAGCTTATATAAAAAGATTTATTCACAATGCAAAAAATACAGATAAAAGAACTGGTTCTTTAAGTGTTGATGAAATTGATGAAGCTGAGCTTTATTGGATTAGGAATGCACAAGAATCTACTTTCCTCTCGGAAAAAATGGCATTAATGAAGGGTGAAGAAATAGCTAATAGTTCTAAAATTAAATGCTATAATCCGTTTTTGGATGAGAAGAATGTACTGAGACTGGGCGGAAGATTACAGTTTTCAGACTTGACAGAGGAAGAGAAACATCCAATTTTATTATCAAACAACAATGAAATTACGAAATTATTAATTTATGATAGCCATGAAAAAGTTGCTCATTGTGGTTTAGCCGCAACTTTAACAAACCTCCGAGAGCGATTTTGGATATTGAAAGCGACGAAAATTGCAAAAAACGTCATTAGGAAGTGTCTGATTTGTAAAAAATATCGAGCAAAACCATTTTGTGAAGTTACAGCTCCTTTGCCAGCAGATCGCATCATGAAGTCTGCCGCCTTCGAAGTGTCGGCAGTGGACTTTGCTGGACCCATATACATAAAGGATAAACAAACGACACGAAAGGCATACATTTGTTTGTTTACTTGTGCTACGAGTCGTGCGGTACACCTTGAACTTGTACTGGATCTTAGTACGGAGACTTTTATTTTGGCTTTTAAATGCTTTATCAACCGTCGAGGAATGATTCGAACGATTTATTCTGATAATGCTACTACTTAATTAGAGCATTGGAGTAAGCTTGATCAGTCAAAATTGCAAGATTATTTCAACAGTGGAAAAATTGAATGGAAGTACATTGCTCCCCTAGCAGCCTGGTGGGGAGGGTTTTGAGAACGGATGGTTCAAACAGTCAAAACTTGTTTAAAGAAGATATTGGGAAAAGCGCTATTATCTTATGAAGAAATGAATACAGTACTGACGGAAGTTGAGGCTGTCGTAAATTCAAGACCCTTGACCTTTGTGTACGATGATGCTATGGAACCATCTCCGTTGACACCCTCGCATCTCTTAATAGGGAGACGTTTGATTTCACTTCCTGCAAGAACTCTTCCATGCAACTCATCTTCGAGTGATTTGCGTAAAAGACTGAAATACCAACAAACGTTGATCGAGCACTTTTGGCGAAGGTGGAAAGAACAGTATTTATTAACCTTGAGATCTAGTCATTCGGTATCATCTGTTCATACTCCAAGTATAAAAATTGATGATATTGTGCTCTTAAGTGGATCTCGTGAACCTTGACACATGTGGAAAATGGGTAAGGTAACAGAAGTGTTTAAAGGACGCGATGGAAAAATAAGGTCATGCTACGTTAAAACATCAACAGGGCTGCTGAAACGTCCGGTCCAACTTCTGTATAAACTGGAAATTAATGACTGAATTTTTTGTGATTAATCATGTTAAGTGTTTAATAGTGTTTAATTGATTTGTTATGTTATTAACTGTTTTAAGTATGTTTGAAGTTAATATTTTCATTGAAGTTAAAATTGTGTGCAATTTAAGATAGTTTGCATTTTTAAGAATAACAAGAATTGTAATTGGATTAATAAGAATTTCAGTAAGAATATTAAGAATTTTAGTAAGAATATTAAGAATTTTAGTAAGAATATTAAGAATTTTAGTAAGAATATTGAGAATTTTAATAATAGTAATGAATTTTAATATTGATATAAAATTTGGTTATTGTCTAAATATAACGATGTAGATGAACCTTCGGTTCATCCGGGGGAGTCTGTTGCAGCCAATTAGAGCTTGCCGCAAGAGGGCGCCTTTGTGATGCTGAATTGTGTGTAAGAAGCCAAGGCAGTTCGAAAAATAAATAAGTTGTTGAACGTACGCTGTGTTGTTAACGTTTGAACTCACTTCTACGAACCAACGAATTTCGAAATTATCAGCCCTGTAAGTTGGACTTTTTTTTGTGAAGAATATCAGGGTCCATACTAAGATTTAAGAAAAAGTAGGAACAAAAGCATGATTTTTTTTTTAAAAGTAGGGTAAAGTAGGACGAAAACACCTATAAATGTACTTACCAGTCTTGTTTACAGAAAGAACAAACACAAAAATAAAGGCAATTGGAGAAAAAAGCCACGAAAATTATTATTTTTCTTGAAATATAAAGTTATTGAATTTGGAAACATATTAGTCAAGTTTCTGGAATAAATTCAATGTTTTTTTTCTTTTGAACTCAGCAAAAGTAATTTTCTAAGTTTTTTAAAATATAAATAACAGCATCAAAGATTATGCAATATACGTATAACTTGTATGACAAAAGCTTTTTAATGGAAATGAAAAGCATGGGAAACGTTTGTTTAAAAAAATATATAGAAAAAGAAATAATAAAATAAATAAAAACGCATTTTTTGAATACATAGATATAGAAACTTAAAAATTATCTACATTTTTCCCCATTAACATTGTTTTGAATAAACAAATAAGGTAAAACAAACAGAGAATGGTAACTACCTGAAAATCCCGTTTTTGTTTTTTTGCTAGAAGTCTCCATATTTCGGGAAATAAACTGTAGCAGATATCATGGGAAAGAGAAGGATCAAAATAACACAGCTGAGCAATAGAATGCAGGACAGATGATGTTTTAATTTTTTTCATCTCTAAGAATAATCTTCCCATGTCTTTGAGAAACACCGTCAACTTAGGTACCTCTACAGTTGGTATTTTAGCAGCTGAATTTGCACTTCTACCTTCACTTAGTGAGAATGGCTCCTAAATAAATCAAATTGTATGGTAAAAAACAATAAATTCAAACATGAAGCTTTTATAAATGTACTGTGCATAGAAAAGAAATAAAATAAAAAGTTTTGATAGGAGTTCTTTATAAAACAATTTGCATCATTTTTTTAATAAAAACCATTCTTTCCTTTTTCATTTTTACATTACTTGACAGCAGAAAAATTCAAAATATTCATTAATTATGAGATGCCTAAAACCAAATGCTTTTAACATTCCAAATACCAATTAAAGTGAAAAACTGAACATAAAATCTGCTTCTCATGATACAACTTAAAAAAAAAATAGCGTTATAATTTAACTAACACAAATAAAATGATCACATATTATTTAAAATATACAATTGATATTTGTTTTAAATTTAAAGTCAGGTCTATAAATAATTTCATTCTGAATATCTTGTTTTATGAATGTTGGATAAAAAAAGGGATCAAAGTAGGAAATCAAAGCAGAAAAATTTAAGGAAGAAAAAAGAAATGTAAGATTTTTTACTTCTTTCTTAATATTTAAAAAAAAAATTGTTAAATTTTATAAGAATTCTTGACATGGCAAAGGGCAATTTTGAATTTTTGTAAATTTTGATGCAGAATCAGCCCTTAAAAAAAGCACTAGAACTAGATGAGACATTCTGAAAAGTCAATCATGGCTAAATATCCCATGGTTACATGACCCTATTTGAAATATTTTCTTTATCTTTCATAGTTTTCTTATTATGTGATTTCTTATTATACTCATTTCATTTCATACCATAATCCCATCTACACAAAGGTATGAAAATATATAGATGTACAGATGTCCAGGCCTGGCACAGGCAAAAGCGGCGCCACGAGGAAATAAAATATTCTGCGCCCTTATTATATGTACTTTGCAGCATTTAGGGACTTGTCATGAAACATGCCCGGCTGAATTTAAATAATATTAAACAGCCATACAACGCTGTTTAATATTATTACAAACAGATATAATTTTTCTATTCATTAAAAGCACAATACTACATTATGAATTAATTAGCTGTTAACAGCTGTTGCCCTTAAGGGCATTGTGTCATGAGGCAAGTGCTTCCAGGGTGCGTAGCAAATTCTTTCAATGAAAAATAAGCACTTTTTAAGCACTCAAAAAAAAAAAGCACTCGAAAACTGATTATTTTTGCTATGCAGATTACATCCCCCATCCCCAAATTGCTAAAACTTCTTAATTTATATTACAACATAACAGCAAAAAAAAAAAAAACATAAATAAATGAAAAATTAATAAATCCCCCCCCCATGATTTCCTTCAATTTTCTTTCTGTGAAAATATCAAATAAGCGCCCCCCCCCCCCCAAAAAAAAATTGGACTCTCATTGCGCTGAACAAGAGAAGCTCATGACTTCCATTATCAGTTCCCAAACCAAACACCAAAAAACGCCAAAGGATTTAAAAGTTTCCTAGGGGTTAACTTTGAATATCCCCTGATAATTTCCAGAACATAAAACTTCCCTGATAAGTCCCTTTTTCCAAAAAGAGGGTCCCTATACAAAAAATTAGCATATCATGGTTTTAAAGATACAAATGAAAAATAAACCTTTTATGGCAAGAAATGTTTTTCAATGCAATTGACAATTGATTCAATAATAATTTGATGAAGAATCAAACCCAAAATTCAATATTTAAAAGACAAAAATCAAATGATTAATTCTTGGCCCAATGTCAGATTCGCGAATTTTTCGCAATATCGATTACATTCCCAGTATAAGGAATGCCAGTAAGGCTGTAACAAATTAAATAGGAAAATATTATTTAGTATTTTAATTCAAAATAAAAGTTAAGAAAAAATCTTAATCGCGAAAAAGGAAAGCTTTACGAAAATTAGCTGTCGCAAAACTGAGACCTTTTCCCACCACAGTATTAAAAAAAAGAAAACCTCATATTTCCGACATTATCAAGCTGATTATATCCTTAAAGAAATCTTCGGACATTAAATCTATGTTCTGTTCAAAAAAAATCAGTTCTGTTCAGAGCCGCTGCAAAAGGGAAGTTCAGGAACGGAAATGGGCGTCAATGTGAGCTGGCGCTGTTTCCCTACTTGCTCTTCATCTAAAAAAAGCTGAAAGAAAAATGGACGTGCAAAAATATATTTGCGTATCAATTTTTTATAGATTTAACTTTATTATTTTTTCCGCAATAAAAAATTACGCGCCGGGTTACGAGTAATTTTAATTTTTTGCATCCCCACCTCCGATTTCTGCGCATTTGACGCGCTATAGCACGTCCGCTGCAGTGGTGTTGCATTGGAAAAAAAGTTGGGGGGACGCGGCTGCATAAGAAGATAAGCAATTGAAATCAAAAGTGGGGGGACGCTTATGTTAAAATGTAAAAATTTTGGGGGGACCCTTGTATTAAAATAAAAAGGTAGGGGGACGCCGTCCCCCCTCGACTACGCCACTGGTCCGCTGAGGCTACTTTCCTTATACTATTCGGGATAAGGACTCTTATTTGGTACTTCTTGTTAGAAAAAAATGGTATTTACCAATGTCTCCCGGCACTTTAGTAACGTGTACATCGAGAAGTTTCCTTCTCTCCCGCGCTTTCCATTACGCATGTCCCAAGACGGGCGCGCGGCTGCCAGTGACGTCATTTTGACGTAGTCAACTCACTGCGCATGCGCACGCCAGCTCACGCAATTGGACCGATATGGGGGCGTTTGCTCGATCCGTAGAGAGCTATAAAACCCGATGAATAGCACGAGAGCTTTGCTTGCACACGTTGACCTTTCGGTCGGAACGATGGATTTCTTTTAGTTTGGACATCAAGTAGATGGCCCTTTTATGTTTTAAGAAATAACTTTCTCAAGCTGGCGGTTCATCCCTTTGGATAATATTTTTTTTTAAATGATGAAATAGTTTAAACTGTACTTCAATTGCTCGGTGACGACCTGATTCTTTATCCCTTTTTCGTGCCGTGAAATGGTGAAGTTCACTCGCATGCTGTCTCCTCAATATGTGCCCGGGGTATGTTAAAAATATTTTTGGAAATTTGAGGTTATTTCTCTTTTAAATTACACTCAAATTAATTGTGACTTAAAGTTTTTTATACTGTTATACATTTGACATGTTGGAAGTGATAAACCTGGTTAAATATTTTTGAGCTTTTCAATTAGCCTTCTGCTGCTATAATTTATTCAGAAATTAAATACTCTTCTATAACCTAGTTATTTTGTTAAATATTAATCATGTTATATATTTTTACATTTGTTTTTCCATAAAATTTTTTTTCACTTTTACTTGCTATGTTTGTTATTTAACTAAAGCAATTACATAATGGAACCTGGCTAGTTTTTCACTTTATTAGCACTCTGCTAGTTCGGTCCGATTCTCAAACCGAACAGAGGTTATGGGCTTCAGTAGCCGGTCCATGTTAAATTAGTTTTTGGCTTTTAAGTTAAAATTTTTTTTTCACTACGAGGTATACATTCAGGGGGGCTGATTTGCTCACTGCAGCTTCTATATTATTTAAGAGAATGGCAGTCCCCATGCAGCCCGTAATCGAAAAGTTAAACTATGATAATTATACTAGTTGGGCCCGTGATATGAAGTTCCTCCTAGATGAGAGAGATTTATGGGAAATAGTTTTGGGCACTGAGGAGCAGCCGGGAGTTGAAAAACAAGATGAAGTTAAAAAGTATAAGTCACGTTGCAAAGCAGCAATGTCTGCCATAATATTCAACATTTCACCTGAATTAAAGGGACTAATTGCAGACTGTACCTCGCCAAAAGTTGCTTGGAACCTGCTGAAAGCAAATGTGGATCCTGACCGACGCTGCCAACATATGATAGTATACAATAATTTTTTTGGAATGCAACATTGGTGACTGTGAGACTATACGAAGTTATACTACTTGACTTTCTACCTACGTTGAAGAATTATCAAAAAATGGGAAAACCACTGGATGATTTGTATGTGTGTTACCAATTGCTGAGTAAAATGCCCGAGAGATTTCAACTTATCATCCAATATCTTTTGCAACTGCCCGATGAGGACTTTAAATTCAAGAAAATGGTAAATCTTCTAATAGCCGCGGAATTCAGACAAACCTTAAGAGACACAGAATTATCTTCCACTAGTGTTCCGGTGGTACAAGAGGTTCACAGGACAGTTAAAAGATATTCTCCCCAAAATAGACCCTCACAGAATAACAACTCTCTTTGCTTTAGATGTAATAAACCAGGTCATTACGGTAAGAACTGTTTCTTAAATAATTCATCTGTAAATCGATATACGCCAAGATTTGACAACAGTGACTCTCCTAGAAATAATAACAATAGTTATAAATTTAAAAATAAATTTGTAAAGAAATATGGTGATCGTCCATAAGCTAATCTTTCAGACACTGTTTCAACTAATGCATCGATAGTTGAAAGTTTTTGTAATTTTAATTCCATTTCTCGGGATGACGACTGGGCATTTGATACTGCTGCATCCCACCATTTTTGTAAAGATAAAAGGTTCTTTTCAGAATTAAAATTGGGTACTAACGAAAACATGACAGTGGCCGAGGACGGCATCACGTTTCCCATAGAAGGTTGTGGTACAATTGAAATGATTTCTAATAATGAAGTATATTATCTTTATCATGTAATGTATTCACCAAAACTTCGTCGTAATCTCATTTCAGGGCCTCGAATAGACATGAAGGGATGTCGTTTTTTTGGAAAGGGGGGAGTTGTAAAAGTTTTTGGTCCAAGGGGTGCATTTATTTTTAAAGCCAAATTGAAGAATGGATTGTATTGTTTTAACCCACATATTAAATTACCTGATAACCATTCTCGAAATGTGCCTAGTTTTACTAACCATTTTAAACCTTGTGCTTTTAATATAAATTCTGTTGATACATGGCATGCTAAATTTGGTCACGTAGGGAAATACTTAATAATAGATACTAGCAGATATAACTCTGCAATAGGACTTCCAAAATTAAACAATTCTAAGACTTTTTGTGAACCGTGTCAAGTTAGTAAACAAAAACGCGTCTCGTTTAAACCAGTCAGAGAGTCAAACCCGACATCCTCTTGAAAGAGTATATCTTGATGTCTGGGGACCTATATCGGTAAAGGGCAAAAACGGAGAGCGGTTTTTTCTATCAATTATTGATGACTATTCCAGAAAGATTGCAATATATCCAATGAGAGAAAAATCTCAAGTTTTTGATATATTCAATAGACATGTCGTTCACGCTGAAAGACTATCGGGATATAAATTAAAAACAATAAGAACTGATAACGGCACTGAATTTAAAAATATTGCTTTTGATAGATATTGTAATGAAAATGGAGTCAAACATGAATTGACTAATAAGTACACTCCAGAACAGAATGGCGTTTGTGAGAGGGCAAATCAAACTATTTTAAATTGTGTACGTGCTATTCTTGCCGAAGCCGTAATTTATTTTGGTTACACTTGGAATCGGGTTTTCCATAAGGCCAAAGAAAGACGCCCTATGAACTTTTTCATTCTAAGAAACCCACTGCTCGCCACCTGAAAGCTTTTGGCTCAACTGTTTACATCCGTATTCCGAAAGTTAAACAAAGATCCAAGCTAAGTGATCGTGCACAGAAGGGATACCTAGTTGGCTATGCACTAAGAACTCGTGGATACCGGATATGGATTCCAGAAGATGACAAGGTAATTGAAACTATTAATTTGAAATTTGATCCAAACAGCATTCTTTATCGCAATAGAGCTGTACTGGGCCATATATCCTCAAGAGAAGATAATTTTGTAGAATCAGGAGCTTATCAATTTTTAATTAATGATTTACCCTCCTATTCAAATTCAGTAACGGACCCGACAAATAATGAAAATTCTGAACCAAGACAAGAGTCCAGTTTATATTTCCCTGACAATAACAACCAGGATTTATCCTATTCAAGTCCTCAATCACCCGACGAAATAGATAGCCAATTAAAAACAGTAACTTGGCATAGATGTTTAGTACCCAGAAAGAATAACCCAAATAAAATCGACGTTTACTACTACACAGATAATGCTAATCACAGATTAAGGTCCTATAATGAACTTAAAGCATACTGTCAGAAGAACAATATATTATATGAGCCAGATTTAATTAATTTCTCGTCAAAAATAGATTTTCAAGGTGCTGTATGTGACAGGTCTGACCTAAAACCTAGTAATCAAGATATTCCTGAAGTAGATGACCAGCCCTCAACTTCAGCCACAAATAAAGAGAAATTATGACTAGAGATAGAAATCCCAAAAACGTTCAAACAAGCTTTAAAATCCCCACAGTATAATGAATGGGAAAAGTCAATGGATGAAGAAATCAAAATAATGTAGGATAGAAAAGTTTGGCATCTTGTTCCTCCACCCAAGAATAAAGCAGTAATAGGAAATAGATGGGTTTACACTGTCAAGAGAGACGAAGAGCGAAATATTACATGTTTCAAATCAAGACTAGTAGCCCAAGGCTTCAAACAGGTCAAAGGCGAAACGTATGATGAGACTTTTTCCCCTGTCGTGGAATTTTCAGTCATCCGATTTTTCTTTTCATTACTCGTCTCTAACCTAAAATGGCCCAATATACAGGCCGATGTAAAAGCAGCATACCTATATGCCCCACTTTCTGAAGAATTATACATGCTCCAACATCCAGGTTGTATTGAAGTAGGTAAAGAAGACTGGGTATGTAAATTGGATAAGGCGTTATACGGTCTCCACCAAAGTGGAAGACTCTGGTTTTATGAACTCAATAGTATATTACTTGAAATCGGTTTTAAAAAGTTTAACAGCTGTAATGGTGTATATTTTCATGAGAGTAATAGAGTTTTATTGGTTTATGTCGATGATATTGTCGTATTTGGAAAAACTCAAGCAATAGCTGAAAATACAGTCAAGCTTTTAAACTCTAAATTTGACTTGAAAGTTCTAGGAAAAACTAAAAAACTGTTAGGTGTGGAATTCGATTACACTCTAGATTCTGTTTTAATTCACCAATCATCCTATATAGAAGAAGTGTAGATTTTTAGAGTTCCATCCACCAATATCGTCTCTACCAATAGCTAATAGTATTATTCTAAATCTGATTGAACAACAATAAACAATACCATAGAGAATATAGCCAAATTTCTATATAGAAATGTACTTGGATATTTATCATTTATAGCCAGCAGAACTAGACCAGACATATCATATGCTGTGAACATATTCAGTCACTTCCAAGAAAACCCAGGTGATTCACATTGGCATGGTCTACTCAGATTGTTAGGGTATGTTCATTACACTCAAAATTTAAAACTAAATCTCCATTGCAATAAAATACAACTTTGTATTTATTCAGATGCCGATTTTGCGTCAAACCGCGATGATCGAATTTCAATGAGTGGTCAAATTTCGTTCCTCGGTACCAGCCCCATTTCCAGGAGAGCCATAAAACAAAAGGCTGTCACCCTTTCCACTATGGAAAGTGAATTTGTTTCAATGTGTGATGCGGTACGGTAATTGATCTGGTTCGATAATATTATGAAGGATTGCCTTAATGCAGAAATAATCAGTCACCAACCCCCATTACCCACTCTTTATGCAGACAATCAACCTGCAATAGATTTTACTAAGTCATCCATTGAAAATCGTCGATCTAGGCACATTGATGTAAAGTTACTCTTCATTCGGGAATGGTTATTCAAGGATAAATTCAAATTAAAATATATTTCTAGTAAATTAAATATGGCTGACCCTTTTACTAAGCCACTTCCTAAACATATTCTAAATCGCTTCATCTCACAAATTTGTCAATAAATTGATATAAGTTATATTTGCATTGAATTTGCCGACACCTCCATTTTATGGCTTATCAATTAGGATAATGTGATACTTAAGGTATAGGATCTATTTTTTTTATCACCTCATAGAAAAATTCATGTATATTTATGTTTGGTATGAATGGTGTGTAAGTCCTGGCCAGGCAAATTGTGAAATTATTTATATATTTTTATCATAATTAAATCACTATATTTTTGCTTCATATTCTATATCCTGAACAACCTTGTATCTAATAAATTTTTTGTCAATGCCATGTCCGGTACCAATCGCAATTTAGAATTCAATTACTGATCATTTTTCAAGTTTATTATAATCTAATTATTCAATGTTGAGATTAGTGATTCTGAAATTGTTGTTTGACTTACGACTAATGTGGTTATACTAATATTGTTAAATGTTATACACTAATTTTTATTATTGCCTTTATCTTTCTCTTTTTAGCAGCAGAGTGGTTTTGGGAGCCATTGAGGGGGGCCTTGTTAGAAATAAATTTTATTTACTAATGTCTCCCGGCACTTTAGTAACGTGTACATCGAGAAGTTTCCTTCTCTCCCGCGCTTTCCATTACGCATGTCCCAAGACGTGCGCGCGGCTGCCAGTGACTTCATTTTTGTTGGCATTTCTCCCTACTTATACCTTGAAAACGGGAATCTTTACGTGTACGAGTTTTTAGGCAAAACAGTAATTATTGATTAACAGTAATCACGCGTTGTGTCACGTGACCGGGCTTACGAAGCGATGACATATCCCCGTTCTCCAATGTTCCAATCCGCCAGATTAGCATAAATTGTATGAGGTTTGGCGGATCTGGCAGGGGAGCGGGGTATATAAGCGCGTGTTTCGTGATTCAACACTATCTTCCCTTTTCTACTTGCTTGCTCGCTTACAGCGGCGCTCTTTTCCGGAGCCCTTTTTTGAGGCCGTCAGTATTGGCAGATAGCTGCCATGCTTGACATGTTTTTCAGTTTGATGATTGTATTTAATCGTTAAAGAAGTGTTAGTTAACTTTTTCGTAGCGTCAGTCAAAAATCTTTGTTAGTCTACCATGTTTACTTTAATTACTTCACGTTCTTATATTTTTATTTAAATGTATTGTGCCGTACCAATAAATGTATTGGATGATTTTAACTTTCGTCAGTCTTCATACTTTAAAACAAACTCTGCTCAAGCACTCTGCTGTTTAAGAAAACTTTTAAGATTTGATTTTTATCAAAAATAAGGTTATGGGCTTACTTATGCTAAAGCTGTAGCAGAGAATGGAATCGCACAAGTCGTTCGAAAATGGGCTTATAAGATCTACGATTCTTATCGTAGCCCCCCTACGCCTGGAACTAGAATTGTGCATCAACCTGAATATGTTTTAAAAGGAAACGACGTGTTAAGATCAAGTCCTAAAGATGGCATCTCCAGCAATCTCAATCGACAAGTTGAACGGCCAGAACAGAACTACAGTTCGTGGGCTTGCGATATGAAGTTCGTGCTGGTGGAAAGAAATTTCTGGCTGATTGTTTTAGGCAAGGAAACTATGCCGGCAGAAGACGCTACTAAAGGAATAGTGAGCGATTTCTCCAATCGGAAGAGGATAGCACTCTCCTTAATTTATTTATTCATTGAAGGCGACTTTAAAAGAATCATCGAAAATTTGGAAGACCCTAAAGAAGCATGGGAAAAATTGAAAACCCATTTTTTGCCTGACAACCGTTCTACACACATGCATCTCTTCACAGAATTGACGAGTTGCAGGATTAAGTCATCTGAAAAAATCAACCTTTTTGCTGCAAGGTTACGGAAAATCTTCGCACGAGTCAAGGACATTGACGAGTCTTTCTCAGAAACCTACGCAAGTTTTCAAATGTTAAGATATCTGCCTGCCCAGTTTGACAACATTTGCCAAGTAATCTTGCGTTGGCCCAAAGAAAAGTTCAAGTTTGACAACATTGTTGATGAACTGGTCTGTGAAGAAAGACTGGAATTGAAATATGAAGATTCAGTTTTAAATGCGGCAAATAGCGTATTCACCAGAAAGAAGATTGTTTGTTTCAGATGCGGTAAAGAAGGTCATATAAGAAAATACTGTAGAGTAAAGAAAGACAGTCTTCAATTCCCCAACCGAGTGCCAGATAGCGAACCACCACCCCAGGGACAAAATACACAGGCCAAGCAGCTCCCGAAGGAAAAGAAGCGATGGCAGAGCAACAGGAACCAAAAACAACAGAGGTCCTGGTCCCCGACAACATCAACGTGTGAGTATGAAACTCATTTTATTTCCGAACTCAACTGTAACGAACTTAAAAACTCTCAGTGTTGGATATTTGACTCTGCAGCCAGCAATCATTTTTGTAACCATAAAAGTTTATTTAGTAATTTTCAACCTGTAAATGATAGGTAAATGGCAGTTGCAGTTCAATCCCATACTTTCCCGATTGAGGGAATGGGAGATATTAAAATGAAGTTAGGCTTAAGAAATGTTGTTTTGGAAAATGTGATGTATTCTCCAAATATCAGGAGAAATTTGATGTCGGGTCCTAAATTCGACCAAGGGAGCAAATTTTAAAGGGGGCAAGGGCTTGGTGGAGGATCGGACAAGGGGGGTTTAATTTTTAAAGCTAAATTAAAAGACGGAATTTATGTTGTTTATCCTAAAATATCTAGTCATTTACCTAAAAAGGTTACATTTGAAGTTAATAATGTAGAAGATTTAAAAATTTGGCATAGAAGGCTTGCGCATGTAAATAATGACATTATTAGAAAAACCAGTGAGTTAAAAAGGGCAGACGGGCTGCCAAAATTTAAATCTGAAAAAAATGACTGTGTGGATTGTAAATTAGGAAAATTCCGTAGGACTTCCTTTAAACCAATAAATAAAATTCGTTCAGATAAACCTTTACTTTTATTGCATTCAGATGTTTGGGGGCCTTGTAATGTAACAGGACGAAACAGTGAACGTTATTTCCTTTCTGTGACAGATGATTTTTCTCGTAGAACCTCCATTTACACGATTGACAGTAAACATAAAGTTCCAGAAATTTTAAAGCGACATATCACAAATGCGGAACGGTTTCTGGAAACAAAAGTAAAAGCTATTCGGACTGATAACGGGGGAGAGTTCGTAAATCGAGATTTTTTAAATTTTTGCGTAAATGCGGGTATAGTTCACGAGCTGACAAACAGCTATAGTCCCGAAATGAACGGGGTTGCTGAAGTTTGCAACAGGACAGTAGCCGACGGTGCTAGAGTAATATTGCAGGAAAGCGGGTTAGACAAATCTTTTTGGCCTGATGCTATGCTGTACTTTACGTATACATGGAACCGCATTTGTCATACAGGGCAAAAACTAACTCCTTATGAACTTTATGGGGGAAACAAACCATCTGTCCGGCACTTAAAGCCTTTTGGAACTGTTGCTTATGCGGGAATACCTAAGCAAAAAAGAAATAAATTGGATTTAAAAGCCCAAAGAGGGGTAATGATAGGTTACACTTTTAGAACCAAAGGTTACCGTATTTTTTTTAATGATTGCAATAAAATTACAGAAACTATAAATGTAAGGTTTGACGAGAAATTGGTGTTAGATTAGCATAAATTGTATGAGGCTTGGCGGATCTGGCAGGGGAGCGGAGTATATAAGCGCGTGTTTCGTGATTCAACACCAACTATCTTAGTTTTTCTACTTGCTTGCTCGCTTACAGCGTCGCTCCTTTCCGGAGCCTTTTTTTGAGGCCGTCAGTATTGGCAGATAGCTGCCATGCTTGACATGTTTTTCAGTTTCATGATTGTATTTAATCGTTAAAGAAGTGTTAGTTAACTTTTTCGTAGCGTCAGTCAAAAATCTTTGTTAGTCTACCATGTTTATTTTAATTACTTCACGTTCTTATATTTTTATTTAAATGTATTGTGCCGTACCAATAAATGTATTGGATGATTTTAACTTTCGTCAGTCTTCATACTTTAAAACAATCTCTGCTCAAGCACTCTGCTGTTTAAGAAAACTTTTAAGATTTGATTTTTATCAATTTTGACGTAGTCAACTCACTGCGCATGCGCGCCAGCTCACGCAATTGGACCGATATGGGGGCGTTTGCTCGATCCGTAGAGTGCTATAAAACCCGGTGAATAGCACAAGAGCTTTGCTTGCACACGTTGACCTTTCGGTCGGAACGATGGATTTCTTTTAGTTTGAACATCAAGTAGATGGCCCTTTTATGTTTTAAGAAATAACTTTCTCAAGCTGGCAGTTCATCACTTTGGATAATATTTTTTTTAAAATGATGAAATAGTTTAAACTGTACTTCAATTGCCCGGTGACGACCTGATTGTTTATCCCTTTCCGTGCCATGAAATGGTGAAAATCACTTGCGTGCTGTCTCCTCAATATGTGCCCGGGGTATATTAAAAAAATTTTTGGAAATTTGAGCTTATTTTTCTTTTAAATTATACTCAAATTAACTGTGACTTAAAGTTTTTTATACTGTCATACATTTGACATGTTGGAAGTGATAAACCTGGTTAAATATTTTTGAGCTTCCCAATTAGCCTTCTGCTGCTATAATTTATTCAGAAATTAAATACTCTTCTACAACCTAGTTATTTTGTTAAATATTCATCATGTTATATATTTTTACATTTGTTTTTCAATGAAAATTTTTTTCACTTTTACTTGCTATGTTTGTTATTTAACTAAAGCAATTACATAATGGAACCTGGCTAGTTTTTCACTTTATTAGCACTCTGCTAGTTCGGTCCGATTCTCACACCAAACACTTTTCTTCACTTATACCGTTTTAGCGCCTCCTCCGATAATTTCACGAAAATTCAGGAGGGCGCTTTTTCAGTATTACATGGTAAAGCAACCTTTCTACAACGCAAGCATGTTTCCTCACTTATTTAGAGGAAGGTTGGGAAAACCAGTTTAGAATGGTAATAGATGGTCGAACGAAAAAATATCTTTTTGCATAAGAGGAAGTAAGCACTTCTTACAAACATGGATAAAATATAAGCACTTTTAAAAGCTCTTAAAAAAAAAAGCAAAAACAAGCACTATTAAGCACTTTTAAAAACCGCTATGCACCCTGGCTTCGTTGACTCAACCTCTCACCAGCCCTACAGATGTCTTTGGTAAAAATTTAAATATTAAGAGATTATCGGTTCCAGTATTTCAGAATGCAGCAATTATATGTTACCTTAAGACCAGGGAGGACAAACATAAACTGTGTCAGGTTAAGATTAGTGCAATTTAATTAATAAGGACTAACATCAAAATCTGTAGAAAACTGAGATCAGGCTTCTCTTTGGAATTCTTCTGTGCAACTAAAAAGTCGAGTCACAGACATGTCAGGCAAAAAGCTAGCAGTAAAATTTTGGAGGAGCCGTCACTGGTAAGTCAGCGAAATGTAACAATTTCTTTATTTTATTCAATAAAATTTTAGTTTTATCACTGCAAGTTTGGAGTAACTGGCCGTCATGATGGCGTTGGGGTAAAGCGTGTAGCTGGTACGCCCCAGGTCTGAGGATCGAGTCTGGTATAGTGTGGGTGGATTTTCAAGATGCAGAAAATTGTCTGCGCCCATGTTGTATGATTATGTGGTATGTAAAAGATCCCTTGAGTAGACATTTGGCCAGGACGCTCTCCGCTAAATTAATTTCTAGCTCAATTTTGCATCAAACGAGTCTGGGTGTTAGCCCTTTCATGTGGAGGAACCAGACATCAAAATTCTCATGAGGCGATGGTACCACTCATTGTAGTGCCGCAGAAAGAAATGTTACAAATCTCTCGGGAATGCACTAAGTCTGCAACAGCAGCCCATATGAAATAAATAAAACAAGTTGGGAGTAACTTTCATAATTGAAATGTACTGATTTAACATAAATTGTATTTGTTTCAGAAAGCAGTTTCTATCAATGGCATATTAACCCTTTATTTACTGACGGTACTCATAAGTACCACTCCCTTTAAAGTTCCATCCAGTAATGATTTTTATGCCCCTAGAACGAATATTCATTTGTATTTTCATGAATATTCTGATGGCACTTTGCAAGAACAGTCGATTAAATACACTTTTTTGGGATACATTTCAGCAAGGGTTCTACAAAGAGTATTTTAGCAAGGAAAGAGGATAGCTTTGGAACTGATGCTGTGCTTTGAATTGCCATTCCGTTCAGATTACTCCACTTTTCTGATTTGTGTCCCAGAGAAAAGAAAAAATCCTAGAATTAAGTCTCGGATTTTTTTTTAATGTGTTAGTTAAGAACTTAGAAAATAATTTGACAAGATATTTTAAGTGAACAGTGTATGTAACTGTTTTCACTGTTGAATTACTCTGTGATACTCATTTGCTGTAAATTTCTATAGGTTGGGTAATTTTTTAATGTAAATTCCTTGATTTTCAGTGTTGTTACCCAAAAAACTACTACGTGAAGATAAAAAATTGCAGCAGATCATATACAGTAGATAAAGTGTTAAATATCATTTGCTGAAAATTTTAAACACAAAAATAGATATAACTAAGATAAAATGAAAATAATTTTTTATGAGCTATCTGTGATGTAGCATGCATTTAAAATTAATCTACATAAATTGAAAGTCTATAACTAAATGTATTTATTGATAGAACAGTTATTTTATGTAATCTAAATAAATACATTTTAAAAAGCTTTAAGAGCAGAAAAAAATTTTTTTTACTACAAAAGAGGGTCTAATGAACATTTTAAATCATATTACTGATCTGTGAGAAAAAGAGTTGGGAAATACAGATTTAAAATATACTGTTCTTAACTGTGTTCTGACAGTTAAGAGCAGTACAACAAGGAGACAAACAAGGAGAAAACTTACAAGCAAGTGACAGAAGTTTTTAGTTTGAATGTGATTTCCTTCAACAGCTCCAAAAAGAAATTCAATGACATTTGTAATCCAAAACCCATTTGATTCAGACCAGTCATACTGCAAAATACATTTAAAATGATGTTTCAAAAGTAGCTTGCATTTGCTTCTCATAATACTGGAACATATCATGCGAACTTGAGGTTGTTTGTTTCTCCATCCGGAAAAAGCTACATGTTGTAAGAAAGCGACTATGTAATCATTCTTCGGTTTCTCACTGTAAAAGAAATCAGAAAATCATGTATCTATATAAATTCAAACATAGCTTAATGAAATAGCAGTAAAGCTGTGTACTAATTACAGTATTTAAATGCACATTAAGTTCTAAATCCTCAAAACAAAATATCAATGATCTTTACTAATGTGCTCGCCTTAAGCATAAACATATGAGGTGTGGTTATTAAATAACGGGACTAACGCTGTAAAATATTTTCTTTTAACTTCATATATTTTTACTAGTTATCACCTTCAATATACACCCCTCCTCTATCCCTACATCAATCCATGGGAACCCTCCATTTTTCGAAACAGTGCTGGAAGTCTTTTTGTGTCAGATCGTCCAGGAAAAGTACCGCTTTCTCCTTCACAGCTTCAACGGACTCGAATGTTGTTCTTTTTAATGCAGCTTTCACTTTACGAAACAGGTAATAGTCACAGGGCTCAAGATCTGGCAAATAAGGCAGATGGTCAACACTGGGATGCTGAACTTGGCTAGAAAACTCTTGACTAACGATTCGGAATGAGGTGGCGCATTGTCTTGGTGGAGAACCCATGACTTGTCTTTCCACAATTCTGGTCTTTTTTCCCTTATTTTCTCACGAAGATCAGCAAGAACTTGAAGATAGTAATCTTAATTAATCGTATGACCTTCAGGAACCCAGTGAAAGTACATAATCCCATGAATATCGAAAAAAAAAAAATCATCATTGCTTTGAATTCTGGTTTGCTCATTCGAGCTTTTTGGCTCTCGGTGAAGATGGGTTCTTCCAGTGCAGGAATTGGCGCTATGTTTCAGGATCATAAGTAAAAAACTACAATTCGTCACGTTATTATCCTTTCCAATAAGTCTGAGTCATTTTCAACGGCTTTCAAAGTGTCAGTGCAAACGATTTTGCAAGCTTCATGCTGTTCAAATGAGGGAACTTTAGGCACCATTTTGGCACACACTTTTTGCATGTTGAAATTGTTGTGTAAAATCTGTCGTACGGATTCTTTATCAATTCGTACAGTTTCAGCAATTGCACGGATACTTAACCGATGGTCAGCTCGAATGAGATTACCGGTTTTTAAAAATATTTTTATCAGTTTTTGACATGGTAGGGCGAGAATCATCTTCAACGTCTTCTCTGCCATCTTGGAAAGGCTTGAACCACTCAAATACGCGTGTCCGCGAAGAATATTCATCACCATATACTTCTTTTTATAAATTAAAAGT
This sequence comes from Octonoba sinensis, assembly GCA_038502835.1. Lineage (NCBI taxonomy): Eukaryota > Metazoa > Arthropoda > Arachnida > Araneae > Uloboridae > Octonoba > Octonoba sinensis. Next base: position 125,484,483 of record CM076598.1, read on the forward strand.
TTCAGCGGCAGTTTTTCCAAGTTTTACATGAAATTTCACAACAATTTGTTGCTTTACTGCTACACTTAACATTTTTCTGGCGAAGCAGAAAAACAACTCCTAATACAAACAAAGGCTACAGCTATACTAATTTGTTTACAGAAGAGAGGTGTATTGCATTCGAAAGAGAAGGCTTCAGGATAACACCTGTTGGTACCTGACGTTTGGCACATGCACACTTTTTCTGCAGCAGCCTCAGTCCCGTTATTTAATAGTCACACCTTGTATAAGCTTAAGGACTTTCGAGCAGTATAGAGATGGCGAACCTGTGGCACGCAACAAGCATTTCAGTGGCATGCCCACAGGTGCATTTTAAATTGCTTTTATTCACTCATTTTCACTGAAAACAACATTTCAAAAAAGAAAGAAAGAAAGAAAGAGACAGAGAGAGAGAGAGGAAGAAAGGGAAAGAAGATTCTTAACGATCACACAATTCTTTTTAAACACCTTGTGATTAAATTTTAATCAAAATAAATATAAATTTCATTTACAGTATGGGACCGCAAATTCAGCATCCCAAAATCTGGAACTTTTTCAAAAAAAAAAAAAAAGCTTTTGCATTTTGAAGAAAATTGGGAAATATTTTTTTTTTTTTTTGGAAATAGGCATTTCAAAAAGGAAGGAAAATAAAATGTGATGAACTTGTTCAAGATCGGAAATGTGCAATTTTCAAAAAAGTTATTTCGAGATTTTCTGAAAAGGGTTTGTTTTTGCGATCGTTTCGCGAATTTTTACAATAGTCTGATCTTTTACTGTAATTAAGTGGCTGCAGAATATAAAATCACATCAGAATTTTACGGAATTCTTTTCTTTTATTATTTAATTAAAGGGGTTACAATAATAAAGGGAAAAGTCTAGATTTTCCGATGTTTCGCCTCAAATGTAAGCCGACTCCTAAAAAACTTCGTTTTCGTGCTAAATTGCGCGACTTTTCGGCAAGTATATACAATAATAAAAAATGCTGTAAACGAGCAAATTATACAGGCTCTGATGCTACTTATGAAATTTTTTGAATGTAGCCCCAAAATCCAGAAAATTCCGAAATACGGAAACATTGCGGCCTCGAGCATTCCGGTTTTGAGATCCTATACTGTATTTGCCTTCTAACAAAGCTTACTAAGCATAAAAAATTAAAATCTTCCAACTTCCAGAGCAGATGCAAAAAGATTGCATTTTTCAAAATGCAATTGAAATAAAAACCGGCAATTAAACGAATTTCTCTGAATAAAATAATTCTAGAATTGCACTTGGAACATTTCTTCGGTTATCTGAAGCAATAATTGTCAACATGATCGTACCAAATTTGGAAAACGTTTAGAAAATTTTTTTCCAAGTGCCTGAATTTAGTGTATAACTGGAACACAATCACTTCCAATACCGTTTTAAAACTATTAAAGAGCATGCTTAGAACACTCGCGGACGTCCGAGAGTTGGCGACTGCCTGTCGTAATGAAAGGGGTGAGGGAGGGGCCGTGAAAAGAAAAGAGGAGATATGACATGTTGTAAGGTAAGAAGCAACCATAGTGAGATTTACCCTGGGGACAAAGATTGAGCCCCCTGTGAGGAATATGTTCCTTTGGGCCAATTGTGTATAGCGGGAATGAATGGAAGAAAAATACTGATAAGGAAGGTTGTTAGGGAGCTTGTTCTCAGTTTATAATGGACTTTTCAGGGAATAGTACATTCAGGAATTAGTAATCCTTCTCAGGAAAATAATTTCCATGCTACTCTGGTTTTACTTTTAAGAAACTTGAAAGAAAGTAATGAAAGGAAAATAGCGCGACCTTTAGGACGCGTGAGGTTTCAAATATCGGGTCCTTTTCGCGTATTGTGCGTCAGCGACACCCCTGAATATTCTACATTAACAAACTTAACACAACTTGTTTCTTTTGACTTCATCAAAAATATGATTTGCAAAGCATATTTATGCTCAAAACATTATCATATTTGACAGTTTCTCTAACTTTTCCAGAAAAACCTTTATATTTATCACATTCAAAAATGTTACAAATACACTGCTCTAAAAGAGAGCGAGAAAGAAAAGGGTAGAGAGGAAATGTACAACTGTAACTGAAATGAAGGTAAATACAATTCCTACATTGGAATAGAAAATTTTTCTTCCAGAAAGAAAGTTACTAAGCTAAGAAGATTAAAAATGCAATTAATGATGGACTTTTATAAAATTAAAATAGACACCAGTCTCACATTTTTTGAAAAATTCACATACTGTAGAATCCTGAAAATAACCCTTCTATTGAATATAACCCCCACCCCTTTTCTCGCCAAAAGTGAAATCATTTCATAATCCTGAATATTACCCCCCCCCCCCCCCCCCGATTGCTGAGCTGACAATTTTGAAATTGATTTTGTAGGATTTTCTTAGGATAAAGATTAAATATGTCTGATTTCTTCTTGTATTTTTTATTTTATTTATTTATTTACTTGCAAATATTCAAGGTTTATATGCTTAAATATAAGTTTCATGTACTCAGCGTTGATGCTTTCATAAAGCCGCCATTTTTGGTAGCATTCAGAAATTCTGCAAAGTGCGAAATATCAATGTTTTTCCTAATGATTTTAAATGGTTTAAACGAACGATTTATGTTCTGTAAATACTCTTGATTAATACTAAAAACAAATCTTTGGATAGTTTTTTCCCCAAAATTTCTATTATATCTCCCCCCCCCCCCCTCTCCATCTGAAATTTATCTGTTTAGTTTCAAAAAAGAGGGGGGTTACTTTCGGGAGTTTAGAGTGATAATATGATACAGGAACTCGGTTTACTAAGTCGATATTCGAATATACGAGACAGAGTAAACTGAATTTTGCTTAACTTGAATACCTGGAACAATGTGCCCTGTTTTTCCTACTGTAGAAACACTAAATATGACACCAATCAGAAAAGCAAGTTCTTGCTTTTATTCCTCACATGCAATATCAGTTATGTGAGCGAGTTTTGCTTCTAGGGTAGGTCAAGTGCCCAATGAAATTATATGTAGAATTTATTGCAGAAAAATTAATTTGTAAAAAAGGAGAATGAGCAAAAAACAAGACCTGTATGTTTCCTTAGATATTAAAAAATAGAAAAGAAAGAAAATAGACGGCTTTAAAGTGGTTAGATGTAGAATCTGGGATCATCTTTCAACATTAATTGGAGAGAAGTTATTTCAAATAGTTTTAATATTTACAATTCTTTGTGTTTATTCTTTATTTTCCCTTTAATACTTGATTTTTCCTAAAATTTTATTAGGAAGTGTACATTTTAAAATGGGAGGGTTCACTTAGCTCAAGTTTTCAATAATCTGAATTGCTGATGGTCTCTACCAACTCTGATTATAGGAACTTTAACTGCATGACTATTGCTAAAAGATACATAAATTAATGGGAAAAAAATTCTACGTACCTTAAGAGGAAAGCTATGAAATTATAAAATTTGCAATTTAGATTCACCTCATTTTCAAAATCAGTTTTAATTCTTGGAAAAAGTTTAAACACAAACATAGATGCACATTGCAGAATAGAATGACGGTGAAATGGAGTACTTCTTTTAATCCACTGTGTGAAAATTTTAATAATATTTTGTAAAACATCAATCTCGAAGCTAGTTTCAGCAAGCAGTAAAATCCAAGAGATAAAAATTTCTTTTTCAGTCCATTTCATTGCTCCAAGCCTCTTATTAACGACAAACAAGCTAAGCATAGTATTTTGTTTTTTCTCTGGAAATAAAAAAGACATTTCTTTTAAAATGAAACATAATACAATATTTTAAAAAGAATACAAATTCAACATACATATTTCTGAAATAAAACTTAAATTGTATTTTGCCAAAATAAATTTGAAACATTTGACTCCTCAACTAAATGTCTACAGCTTTCTGAACACCATTTGAAGGAAACATTACTAAAGTTATAAAATTCCTCCATCAATCTATGTATTTATCGATCTATGCCATGTACACATATATAGGTTGAGGGGCACTCATCACTGTATGAGTGAATGTGATTTTGATACATTTAAGCAATTTAAAATGCATGAAAAAATACAAATTAGAAATTTTATTTCTATTGCCTCTTTAAATCACGTTTTGCAATATACAAATTCTCAAACGCAAAATATGTATTAGTCATAAAATATTCATACAGTATAGTGGGAACATGAAAATGATCTCCTTCATGATAATGACCCATTTAACTAAATTTGTCTGAGATAATAATCAATTTCTTAGCATGCTGAAAAGGAAACAATGGGATATAGTATTGATGGTGAAGGATTTTTAATAAGAGATCTGAATGAGATGAGAAGATTTTACTTAGTCATAGAATTTGGTAGAGCCCCCTTCAGAGCCCCAATTTTACAATTTCGACATTTTTTACTGTTACTTTTTATTTTTCATGTGCATTTACATGAATAACGATTGTAGGGAGGATGGAACCCCCCCCCCCCCACTATCATAGTACAATCATCAACCCAAAGACAACAATTTCTAACTAATAGCACAGTTAAAAAAAATTTGGGCGAGTTTCAAAAAATAACCACTTTTAATGAAAATTTAAAACATTAAAACTAAAATTGATGTTAAAAATTATTCCATTAAAAACCATGATGAAAATATGATTTTGTTTCTATTATTTTTTACATTTGTAAAGTAATAATTGGAACATTTTGTTCGTATTATAAAACAACAGTAGAAATAACTTTTCCCATTGGTTTTCATTTAAAATCAATATAAATATATATACATACAGTCAAACCTTGTTATCACAACAACCTAGGGACTTCTAAAAATGTCGTCATAAGTAGAGTGATGTCTCAACCAGAATTACTTTGATATACAGAACTATACAATAACATAATATAATTAGGAACTTAGCCAAAAAAATTTGACATTTTTAATTGGATTCAATTAACATAATTTCACATTATAAGGAAAAAGTGACTTATTTCTCCATTTCACAATGAAGTAGTTTCTAAAAATGGTTTGCTTGATTCTTGAATCATGAAAAATACAAATAAATAACCAAAGAACCATCAAAGACAAATTGAGGGAAAAACAAAATTGGCTAGGGATACAAAAATCCTTACCTAGTGTTAAAAAAAAAGAAAAACTAACTTCAAACAAAACTGCGTTAACTGGTAAGTTTATTTTTTATTTATTTGTGCAATTTTTATTTAATCTTTAAACGTAGAGGTGCTATTAATGATTACATTTCAGTTTGCAAAAGAAAAAAAAACATACTTTGAAAAATTATCATAAAAACAGGCATTTTTGAAAGGATTCGTGAAATTTTGTTAAACCGCCTTGCCTTGACTTTCGCCAACTTCCCCCAACATTAAAGTTGACGGTGTTCGACTATATTTCTATTTCTTTAACAGAAGGAAGAAACTTTCTATAATGTAGATGCAATGCAATGCATTTGATTTAGTTGAAATTATCCTTAAATTTTATCTTCTGAAAGCAAAAACAATGATTTTAACCCCCACATACCTGTTTTCAGGTACACTATTAGAAACCGTTGCTTCAGATGAAGTAGAGACAAAGTTATCCACATAAAGATTTAGAGAATATACAGTGATTGTTGAATAGCTGTGTATTAATTTTTAATTTCTTATTATCCTTTCTTAAACTAATTCAATAGCATGCCTTTTCTCCGACATTCTTAAACTAACCCTTTCCAGAAGAAGGGGATATCCTCGACTATATACGATAACATGTGCCACCTGTCACTACCTAATCACTTGTTTGCAATTCTAAAATAGCTTTTTTCTTGTCTGAACAACTTGAAATGTCATTATTCTAAACGGAGTAACATATTAAAGCAGTGTTACGGATTTTGGAGCGACTCAACATTAAAAGTATGTGTCGTAAGTTCGAGATATTCAAAAAGTGATGTGATACCCAGAGTGATGTGTTGACTGTATATATATTACATTTTTAGAAACTACTTGGTTTTCATACACTGAACTTACTTGTATGTCTTGCAGAGGCATTATAATTTTTGGACTTTGCTTTAGATTCACTTTCTTTCATAGATAAAGATTTAAGGAGATTCAGGAATGGAACAAGGAATGAATCAATATAAAATGGATAATGATGACAGACCGTTAACAAAACGATCAATCGTGGATGAAGAAATGATGAAATCCTAACAAAATAATGAAATAAATTTTAAAAATCAATTATACAAACAAATTCAAAACCAGAAACAGCTATTAAATTCCAGCAGAGCTTACCTTTTTTTCTTTCGAAACATTTCTGTTATAAAATGATAAATTTTAGAATAAAAGAATACAAATTTTTCGTCACTTTTGAATTTTAAAATATTGCTCTTGTTGCAGGGAAAGCGAGTAAATATATGAGATATCAATAAACAAACAGTTTTCACAACCTGAAACGAAAGAAGAATTAAAAATTAGTTTTCTTTTACAACATCATGAGAAGTGAAACTTTGGTGAAGATTTATTTCCATTATTAATTTTTCTATCTCTCTATACCAAAAAAAAAACCCTTTCTTGCAAAAAAGCTGTTGTCACTTTACTAAAACCTTTGAACCTTAAAGCCTCCTCATTTTTTTTTCTTTTTGTGAAATTCAAAATAGGCAGGTTTGCCTGTATTACCTTAAAAACAATGAAATACACATTATTAAAAACACATTATATTCTAAATCAGGGGGAGCAACTGCCCCTTCTAGCTCCATCTCTAAATAATGGGTTTGAAGACTTAGTGTAGAATCATAAGTCATTAGTAATTAATAGTGCAGCAAAGGCGGCGAAAGATAGGAGGTCATAACCTCCCCATGAAGGATTAATGTATAAATGTGCGCAATTAAGCATTTCAGAACAGCAATTTTTAGTGGGATATTGCATGTCATATTTTTCTCAGTTTAAATTTTTTATTATGTTTTTGAATTTGTTAAACTTTTTTTTTTGTATTTACAATGTGTAGGAAATGCTCGGAAATGTTTTTTACCATCACTATGATATTTATTGTAAGCCCTTATCAGCCTAAGTTTTTCTAAACATTTTGCTTTTTTTATTATTTTTAAATCCGGATATTTTTACAATGAATTCCTTCATGAAATTCCATGCATTTTGATGCATGATTTATTTAATTTTCATCTTTTGAGTGATATTAAGACCTTTTTTCGGATCCATTTTGCATTTTTTCCTTCGTTTTTCTTACTTCCTCGAAGATGTTACATTTTTGTTTTATGCTTTACACACTCAATGTTTTCATTCTCTCACCAAGCCTTCTTTGACCTCCTTGATTTTCCTTTATTGCAGAGTTCTTAACTGTGCTGGGATTTGGTGCTGATTACTCAACTCCTAGCGTCACATGGTTGGATTTCTGTGGTGTGAAATATCTTACCATACTGCTGAGGTGTGTGGAACATTTTTAAAAGAGCAAGAGGATTGAGACCCTGGCTGGCTCCTCGGAGCAAAGTAAATCTTCACATTTATGAATTGATTTATATTTTCTTATCCCTTTTTATTCATATTCAAGAATTCTTGGGGATGCATCTTAAAAAGCAATACATTGAAATTTTCGCTCCATGTTTTCGATTCCAGCATCACGATTTTGCCTATAAATAAAGATCTGCCGGCTATCAATGTTGGTACGAGCCAGGAAGCTCATGATAAAATTGCCGATTTTTCAACTTGAATGGTAGATCCATTCCTCCTGGTAAAATGCTATTCAGTAATAATATTTTTTCGTCAAAAGGTCATTTCTGTACTGTCATCCTTATCTCCTATTGACAGAATTGACATTTTTCTTCAACCATCATAATGAACTTGAACAATAGTTTCGCCTTTTTTAAATATTTTTATAACCCAATAGACTGTGCACATGTTATACATTTTTGGATTAATTGATTGATAATAGATTTGGAATTGCCGTTAAAATTGCTGAAATAGTGTGCAATAGTTTTTCCTTCCTTGTCTTGAAAATTTTGCATAGGTTTTCACCATAGATTTGCGTGTGTATATATATATACAGTCAGACCTCGATATAAGGTCATCCGCATATAAGGTCACCCCGCATATAAGGTCACTTTTCCAAAGTCCCGGCTCACTGAATAGGAATTCTTTATTACAGATTATCGGATATATGGTCAAGTTTTAAAAATCGTTATCGCTTATAAGGTCATTTTTATCTGACCACCTTCAGATAATTTCAAGGCCACGCTAATTCAAATGTACAAATTTCATCTGTGTATATGATCTTTTATTATCGTCATGCAGGCGAGGGAAGCTCTTTTCTAACAAAAGCCTATTTAACTTCCTTACAAGGTAATTACCCCTCTCGAGTTCTAGGAAAAGGTTGCAGCCAACAAACACACCTGGAGAGTTTCCACTCCCCAGTTCACAAAGAATTTTCCCCCACCTTCGCTGCCAGTAATTCCTCGTCCCTGTCCACACTTCTAGGGAGGGGGGAGCTTTCGCCATTCGGACGAGAACAAAGGACAAGTTTTCCCATCTTGTCACGTGACCATTTGCTGACCAGACCAGAGGAAAGAATTTCATTCGAACCTTTCTCAATCTTATCGTGTCATCATGTCGGCAAAGAGAAAGACGTTGACTCTATCAGAGAAAGAAAAAATTGCTGAAGATTTTGAAAATTCAAATTTATCGAAAGCACGTTTTGCCGAAGAACGTGGTATACCACGCACCACCTTAAACAATATTCTGTCTTCTCATCGCAATGGAAATGGGAAAAGAAAAAGGATGCGTTTTTCCCCTTATGAGAAAATTGAAGAAGCCGTTCACCAATGGATAAAAATGGCTAGAGCACAAAATGTGCCTATCATGTTCAGTACTGAAAGAAACAGCTCTGCAAATAGCCACGGAATTGGAAGAACCTGATTTTATGGCGAGCAATGGATGGATTCAGAGATTTAAAGTAAGACATGATTTAACTTTTAAGACAGTGTGTGGTAAAGCTGGAGATGTTGACGAAACTGTTTTAAATGACTGGAAGAAATCTGTGTTAGAAGATGACATTTTGAAACGGTATAAGCCATGCGATGTATTCAACGTCAACGAATGTGGTCTTTTTTTTCCGAGTCTTGCCTGACAAAACTCTCGCATTCAAAAATGAAAAATGTGTAGGTGGCAAAAAAAGTAAAGAAAGACTTACAGTATTTTTAGGGGCAAATATGGATGGCTCTGAAAAATTGAGACCTCTTGTTATTGGTAAATTCCAAAAGCCATGTTGCTTTAAAAACGTTAAATCTTTACCCGTGGATTACGACGCTAACAAAAAAGCGTGGATGACCGTCACCATTTGGGAGAAAACAATACGACGTTTAGACAGGCAGTTTGTGAAGAAGAAATGAAAAGTTGTTTTCGTAGCAGACAATTGCAGAGCTCATACCAACATCCGACAGTTAGCCTCATTCTAGTCGTATTCTAGCAGGAATGAAATACAATAACCTTGGATGGAAATTTCTTTTGCCATCAATGAGTCTGATAAATTAATATTTTCCTTATGTATATAAACATATATACGACGGTCATTTTTTAAGTAAGAACCGATCGCGCATCGTGTCTGCGCATCCAGTGAGGTGGCGTCAGTTCAAGGTCAGGAATTCTTGGGCGGTCCCCCATGATAGCTATATATTAAACATCTCACTTCTTAGTAACATATTCCGCTAGCGTCCCAACACACGTGCCAATATTTGAGACATGTAACAGGTGGGCGGTGCCGGGAAGTGACGTACTCGAGCATGACGTCACTGGCTCCTGACCAATCATGGATCGCACGTGCGTTGGGCGTTACCCTAACGGAATCCGTATGATTTGTAAATGAGGGAAGGGATATTTAAGCGGTCTGTCTGACGATTCAAGAGCAGACCATTGCACGTAAGAGGTTATGTAAGCCGACCGACTTTGGCTCTTGACGGGCTGTTAAGCTCGGAGTGTCTTTTGTTATACCGGTGAATACCATCCCGGTCTTATTATAACTACACCTCATTTAACTAGTCATTTTACAGAAATGTTGGTCTGAGTTTTTCGAGTAATAGTATGAAAGTACTTTTTGTAATGTTCTAAGAGCTTAAATAAAACCTTTTAATTTATTTTAAACTTGTCTTCTGGATTTTCTGACTCTGCTAAAAATGTATCAAGCATAAGAAGAACTTTGTTGTATGACAAAACCCCACTACACCGCAATTACTTTTCACGTCTCTGCCAGGGCTGGTTTTGTGGTTATACTGAGTAGTTTGTCGCCATGTTTCTCAGTAATCCCACCTATTGTAAAGTGTGTGCCATTATTTGGTTTTTTAATGCAAAATCACACTGCCGCAAGAACAAAAACGCAACTGGAGAATTTTCACTGGGAAGTACTGGATCACCCGCCTTACAGTCCAGACTTGGCACCATCAGACTTTTATCTCTTTCCAAAACTTAGACATTTCTCGGTGGAAAGAGATTTTAAAATGATGACATGCTTAAATAAACAGTTACGAACTGGTTTAATGGTCAGGCGGCAGAGTTCTTTGTTGAAAGGATCCAAAAGCTGGTGCCACAGCTTGACAAATGCTTGAACGTTGATGGCGACAATGTTGAAAGGAAAAAAATGTTCATATTTTAGTTTTTTATATAAATTGTGTTCTTAAATAAAGTTTCTTTTACTCCATTACAAAACGGTTCTTACTTAAAAAATGACCCTGTTATATATATGCATCCATTAAACAAAATAACTACTAAAAAAACTTTTATTATTGTTAAAATATGTTTAAAACACAGGTTACCTATATGTAGCTAAAATTGAATACACATTAGTTTATGAAATGCCTATTTTTTAGATTATTATGACAAAACTTTATTACCTCAAAATGGCGACTTCACATGCACCGTTTTCATTAGCTAAATTTTCTGAAACTATTTTTTTTCCTTCTAAAATATCTATGTGTCCCAAAGATTTTATTTTTATAATAATGATAAAAAATAAATATAAATAAATAAAGTTGACTAGAATACACTATAAAAACAATGTAATGAAGAATATGCAGATTCAACATTAGTAGCAATTTCCTATGGACAAGATAGCCTATCAAGAATAAAACTTTTCAATATAAATACAATAACTGTGCAAAAAGTGGAATTATATTTTTCTTCACTCAAAATTTACACTTTTATTTCTTCTTTTACGGTATATCCCTTTTGAAAATGAATTTCCAAAAGATAATCGGTAAATTTGTAAAAGTACTTTCTGCTTTCAACAAGACATTTAAGAAAAATCCTTTTCCCATGAAGCTCTTGTAAAATAATAATAACAATAATCTTAACATGCAAGTCCAAAAGTTTCATAGATCAACGAATCGTTTTTTTTCACACTTTGCAGAATTATGCTTCACTTAATTAAAAGCAACCCGTTTGCATTGTTAAGTGAAAAATATTTTGAATTATATATCTTGCAATACATAGTAAAAAGTCTGTTCGGGACATAAAATATAAAGACATGCGACACTTACTATACCAAAACATAACTTTAATAAAGAAAATTAAATAAAAATTTGTTTTCAGCATCAAATTTTGCTTGAGTGAATTACATTTGGAAGATGAAAATGTTTTTGATTTAAATATACCTCATGAGATAAGTGCAAAAAAAAAAAAAAAAAACAGATAATTATAAGCTCCTATTTTTAATAAGGGGATCCATTTCATTCTGGCATACACGCAATTTTTTATGAAACAACATTATGTTTGTCAATGTTTATTCTGAAATGTTTTAAGATAACTACACATCAAGATTATTAAGTTAATTTAAGCTTCATTCTGCATTTTAAATGTTTAACTTCCAGCATTATGACAGGAAAGCATTTAATGTCTCATTGTTGGGTGTTTGGTGAAATTTCAAATGACTTAAAAAAAATACACACTAAAGTAAAAAAACCATATTTTAAATTTCATTTTTAACTCGGTCTTTTAAAACTTTGAATGACATTTGCCAGCATAGCAGAATGTCAGAATGATTATCAGGGTTGGTATTTTCGCTGGCAAAAAAGTATTTTTGCAAGGGATGGTGGCAAAAACTGGAAAAACCAAGGGCAAAAAAAGTTCTAAAAATGGCAAAAATAGTTATTGTACTTGAGTAATCTGCAGTAAGGTCTAAAAATTAATAAAGAGCTAAATAATTAAATTATCTTTTGGAAATTATTGAATGCCTTTAGAAATTAATAAATTACATTAAAACAACTATTTAGTGAAAGTCATAGTTACAAATTCAGAAAGTAGTTTAAATTAACTGAAAATTATACAATGAAAAAACTTTTATTAAAATGTATAATAAGACAACTTGATTTATTTTCTTCCTTTTGCTTTTGAGAGAAAAACGTATAGTTACTTTCATCACTTTCATTTTTCTGTGTCTTTTACTATTTAAATTCCGAATCTTACCAATGGTACTCTGGGGATGTCCAATGTGCAGCGAAAATTCGCGATGCGTCTGACAACTCAATGGAAGCAAGGAGGTGGATGAATGCAGCGATCTTCCTGCCTCCCTAATGTGTGGCCGGCCTTAGCGAAGTTTGATTTTTAAAAACACAGTTTAAGATGACTAAATACACCCAGAATGATGAGTTTTCTCTGTAATTATCGCATAGTTATACAAAATGTAACATTGCATGCATATATTTTTTCTGCTACATTTTCATAAAATTTGTATGTTACAATTATGTTATTATTATAAAATAATATGCAAATTATTATTTAGACTAACTAATTAAATTGAAAAATGATTATAGTTTATAAATTAGGTTAGTTATAGCAGAAAAGCAAACATTCTGATTCGTATGCTAATCAGGGTTCACACTAGGAAAAAATACAAGGTGGGATTTTCCTCCTTGACCAAAATTTTAAGTGGGATTTTTAAAGTTTAAGCCCAAAAAAAATTTTTTTTGAGTGGGATTTCAAAAAATATTGCGGGAATCCCGCGATCGCGCGGCCTAGCGCGAACCCTGCTAATAAACATGTCTATGAAAGTGGATTTTCCTAAAACTCCAACTAATTTATCTGCTTCTGTCATGCGTGTCATGCTCTACTTAGTGGTCCGGCTGTAAGGCTGGCTGCACAATAAAAGTGCTCCAAGGTTTTTGAAGCAAGGAGGTATGTTTTTCCTAGCTCTCCACATGCAAAACTCGGAACAAGTTCTGGCTGTTAGTCAGCCATAGCGCATGGAAATCTACAAAAAAATTGTCTACTAGCTTCAAAAACCTCTGAGCAGGGTTGCCACTCATGTTAGACAATAAAATTCCCTCACTTTTCCAGGTTTTCCAGGCAATTTTAGGAAAAATTCCAGGTTAATCGATGTCAACAAATATTATCAAATATTAACATAATATACTATACTTTAGCTGTGAATAAAAACCTATCTTATTATTTCAAAAATGATCATGAAAATTACCAAATTTTAAATGGCTAAGTTGGAATGCAGTAGAAAATTTTATTACACCTTGAAGTCCCAAGTTTTACATTTTATAGATTTTAGTATTGTCACAAATCGAATAACTTAACTTGCTCAATGAAATTTGGAACATAGCAAAATTTTGCACAGCATAAAAGAACTTCAGGATTCAAATAATTTCAAATCCCCAAATAATATTTATTATCATTCGGAAAGACAGAAATGCTAATAATTACTAAACGGAAGGTAACGTTGTAAAATGTATCGAATTAAATCTGATACATGGTGGAGAATGCATAAGTTTTATGCTTAGTGTCAATAAGTACAGGCAGTGCTTTAAAAAAATAATAATAAATAATTTTTTTAAAAAATCATCAAATATATGAGTGCGTATATATATATAGTTAAACTTACTTTTAATAATTAACTTTTAAATCGCACAAAGCAAGAAATAAAAATTGAAAAAAGGAGGTAAATTATAGGTTATCAGACAAGTGACTCATTGAGGGAAAAAAAATACTGAAACATCGCGACAGAATGTAAGCTTGTTATATAAATAAGAAAATTTACTGGAAGCTGAAGCTGTTTTTCTTCTAAAAATGAACTTCTGAAAGTTGGGATGAGTCCTAGAAGCATGAACAAAGAAACAAGTGTACTTTAAAGTTCCCTTTACAAAACCTACTTGTAAAGGCTTTACCCTCTTTTGTACTATGGAATATATCTGTGCTCAGCAAGGATAGACAGTACCCGGCTACCAACAATTTTTTATTGGAAAAAGTACACTAAACAATATTTACACTATATTGCCCAAATCACGTATTTTGAAACAAACCCATCCAACAGATTACTTCAAATAAATTTCTGTAAGCTCCAAAACTCTGCCAATACGACGTTTATGCTAAAATTTTAGTTTTTCAATGAAAACATTTTAAATTTCAATAATTTCAACTTATATTTTGTATGCATGAGACATTTTCACACATGTTTATTATTAAAAACTTAGTTAATACACTATATGTGTATGCATCAACCTCTGAGAAATGAATCTCTGAGGAAGGGACACCTCTATTTAAGGGACAAAATTTCCAGTCCTATTTTAGTGTCCCTTATTGAGAGGTTTTACTGTATAACAAACATACATTACTATTCAACAGAATTGTCAAACACAAAGCAAAGTTAAGCCATTACTTTTAACACTTTAATATAATGGGGTAATGGGGGCTTAATGTCTAACAAAAAAAAGTGCAGAAGTCCTACATTCTTCGAAACTTATATTCATAAAGAATCTGAATTTAGTGCAATCTATAAAAACTAATTCCATTTTTTTACGGAAATAAACAGGTTTCCAAGCATTAACCTTTTAAACTGAAGTAACTACTTCGTATCTACCAACTATTAAAAATGTTATGACTAAGGCGTGAAGTGGAAAAAAAAAAGGGTTGCAAAGTACCAAAGCATTATATGAGAAGAACAAGATTATTAATAGACAATATAAACATATTTGTGATTTAAACACAGTACTTTCATTCAGATACTAGAGGTACCCGCACGGCGCTGCTCGTGCTGAATTTTAACCGTACCTAAAAACGCAAGCACAATTTCATTAGTGTGTTCCGATATATCGCCAATGTCTAACACTGAATTGGATTAATGAACTTCTAAGATCAAAAAGAGGAACTATCAAAAACCATCGGCTCATTTTTTCTTAAACTTAACAATTCTTTTATAATATTGAAAAAATTATCCAACAGAAGATTGCTGAATTTTTTTCATGCATTTTAATTATATATCGAATAAAAACAGAAAGAATTGATAATTTCTTTTGCAACAATATCATAATGAGTACTTGTCAGGAAAAAAACCCTAATGCTAAACACAGCTAAAAGTTTAAAAAACTCATTTTAAATTACACACAAAGAGTGAGACATTTTAGGCAAAAATATTTTTTTAACTAAATTATCAATTAAGGCTGTAATATTTATTAATTATAATAAACTGATATGATCACTAAAACTTAAAATAACTTTCGAAAAATTCTTAAATTTTCGGCCGAATTTTCAAGTGGGCGTGGCAAAATAACGGCCGTGCAAGTTCTTTACTACTATAGAAGCTGAAACTTAATAAAGATAAAAATAATGGTAAGTTCAAAGTTATTGATGTCCATGAGACACAATCGAACAGTAAATGCGAACTAGGAAGTGTTACTGAAGCCGATGCAATCGGATTTCGAAATGCAGAAAAATTCGGGACCGACCCTTAAAAGTTCAAAACACGGATAAAGTGCATAAATTTTACTGGTATTTTGTAAAATGTGGGGAGGCTACTTTCAAAGATTTTCATACAAAAAAAAGATAGAGAGCTCTCCAAAGTTAAGGATTTTCGCGGAAACGAAATTCTTAATTTCCAAAAGTACCAAAAATACGAAATTCCGTCAAAATACGGAAAAATCACATGTCTGCAGGTTTATTCATCTGTTGAGTCATCCTTAAATAATTAACCTTAAATAACACCTGCACTAACAGAAGATGAAATTCCCTGACTTTTCCAAAAATTTCAGTGAAATGTGATTTTCCCTGACTTTTCCCTGACCAATTTAGGTCATTTTCATTTTCCCTGACAATTCCAGGTTTTCCCGTTTTTTCCGGTGCGTGGCAACCCTGTTTGAGAGATCTCAGCTGGCGGCCAACCGAATATTAAATTAGTTCCCTATTAGTACAAAAGGTCATTTTTGAATGTCAACTATTTTTGAGCATGAAATAAGAAATATTACCATCATATTTTTATGCCACAATAATGAAGCTAAGCTGCTTTGTAGATGAGTAAATAACTGGACAGCATCTTCGGTTTTCATACTTTTTAGTATTATTACTATTAAATTCAGCACAATGCATATGCTGTTATAATGAAAAGAAAGACCATGCTTTTCCTAAAAAAGAAAAGAAAAAAATAATTAAAAAATTTTTTTTTGAAAAGAAGCATATTTGCATTGTATTTATGTAAATACTCCTCATCTCATAAAGAAATACTCAAAATACAAAAAGTATTCCATTCTTATACTTAAATAATTAAGAGTTTGTATGATCTAGGTTGATATGCTACTTTCACTGTAAGGGTGTACCTTAACTCAAATTGAATTTTTTCCTTCGCATAAGAAGTAGAAAAAGTAATCCTTCACCATTGGTACACAAGCTTTGTGAATCAGTGGTACATCATTTTTTGGGTGGTGATATTGCTTGAGAGTAGGTTTGGGTTTCTTCCAGGACAGTGGAAACAAAATCTTACAAAATTGTAACTTATATGGTAAATTCTTAATGATTAAGTTTCTTCAACTTAGAAAAAACCTACTTCTTCCAATCAGTTTTCCCACTGCTTTTTCGAGCTTTGGAAGAAACTGGCCAACCCTGCTTGACAGCCATTTTCAATACCCATTTTGTTAAATAGCTCTATCAGATATCGGAACTTTGGGAGGGGATATATTGGAGCTGTCGGATTTTAGCCGGGTCAGAAAAAGCCGGCTGGTTCTTTCTGGTTTAAACCACTTTAAAAAGTTGCCTTTTAAAGAGAAAAATATTTTCAGTATTTGTTTTTAAATAATATTAAAATGAAAATAATAATAAAAATTTCTTAACAGATTGACACATTACAAAAATTGCAAAACAAAAACGCTCTTTATTTGAAAATTACTTATGTACAATACAATTTAAATAATTATAAATGGTTTTTACTAAGTTAACACAACACTACCACATAACTAATTTAGGTTACTAATACTATCTTGCTAATAATTTGGCTTTGTTTTTAAATAACAATTACTTTCATAAATTTTACTGCATTTCTGGAACCCTAATCTATTTCTTACTCTGTTCTAAACAAAGTCATTTGTCAATAAAATCGCTAAAAATAAATTTGCCCCTTTTTATGCGTAAGCAAAACAACTGGCCAACGTAGGGGACACATTTAAATTCTACTGGAAGCATAGAGATCTAAAAAAATTACTATTGCTATGGAAAATTGTTTTACCCTATACATAAAAAAAGCCAACCGGTCCCAACAGGGAATTTCTTTACATTTTTGCCATTAGCCCTGCTTATTAAGAAGCTCTGTAGACGGAATCACTAGTTTTGCAGGTTAGGGTTACGGAAATATTCTATTAATTGACAGAAAGGAAGTACTTGAAGTTGTAAATATAAAGGTTAATTCCAAAATAAAAGTAAATTCCAATGTAGTTCTTTATTGTGCAAGCTTCAGTATTCTGAGCTATTTTAACAATTCTCGAAAATTAAAAAACAATTTTAGTTGATTAGTGTTCTCAAGTATATAATATAGGACCTCATATGTATTGAGATGAGATCTTGTGGCCTGTGATTTTGTTTACTGGCACAGACCAGATAATGGAAGAAGAAGACAGTTTGATTCTCTTGCTAGCCCTGGATTTAATTTGCTGCTCCTTTAATGTTATAAAAATCAATCATGTACTATGTGTAACATTAGCAGGGTTCTCAGCACAAAGATGACCAGGGGTCGATTCAGCATTTTTAAAAAGGTCCTTTTTTGTGAATTTTAAAATCATTTTTGCGGAAAATCAAATATTTTTTTGAAAATTCAAAATTTAAAGATTCAGCGATAATTTTTTTTAAAATTATCTTTTGCCTCTTCTTTAATAAATAATTCTGTAAAAATTACAATTTAGTAGCTGGGAATTTTGTAAAGGGTCCATTTTGATTGATTGGAATTTTGTTTAAAATTTTCACATTAAAATTGAAATGAGAATGAAAAGAAATTTTCATTCAACCTTTCAACAAAACATAAAACAAATCAAAAATTTGGAAAGTCTAGTTCTTATTGCGGACGCGAAAAGATTGCATTCCTCAAAATGTAGGCAACAAATGTATAAAAAACGGAAAATAAAGGAAATTTTTCGAGTATAATAAGTTCAGCATCGAATTTTTATAACGGAACGATGATAAGTATTAATAATTACAGATATGCCTGTTGGAACTTTGGGATAAATAAAAAATGATGACAAAAATACCCTGATCTTCGGAAAATGTTGCGGATTTCCTCGATTTTTTCCAGAACGTTAGAATTCCCCGATCTCCCGATTCTGTCGCTATCCTGTTGAAATGCCCTATACAAAATCAACCCAAAGAAATGTAAACTGTTACCCTCTGCCCGAGGGGCAGGGATGTCTGCCCCCAGAGTAGAATCTACCTTGTTTGCTTCCGACCTCCAAACATTTCGTATCTTTGCCTCTTTGCTAGTCTTTTCTTTTTCCAACTTGAGTATGACTCCCCCTCCTTCTAATAATGGGAACAAGCAGAGACCCTTGTTGTGGTTTTCAAAGCCTGTAGGCAACCAATTTCAAGCCCTCATCTACCCCTAATTGTCAAAATGCAATGCAGAAAAGAAAGATTTTTTTTTAATTTCATTTTTTGCCTTAATCTCATGTGTTTGGCAAAACTGTCATTAAAAGCAAAAAAAAAAAAAAATTAACAATTTAACCAAAAAAAATGTTAAAAAAGTGACCATTTCAAAAAAAGTAACTTTTAAGTGACAAGGAAAAAAAATGACCTTATAGTTGGAAACGTGACCACTGAGAACCTTGCATTAGAGGAGGGTTAATTAGATGGGTTCTACAAGATCAAGCACACAAACTGGAAAATTGCACGGCATATTGAAAAGCTGCAACAACAGAAATCTTAGTATGTTAAACTAAATTCCATTCAAAAAAAGATTTGAGTCTTGTTTCACACAAACATTAGAAACATAAATTAGCATATGTAGGTGTTAATGTGTGCGTATGTACTTAAAAAAGGCCAGTAAAGGGCGGATTTTTCTGAAAAAGCCAGTGACACTGGCCTTATACAGAAAAAGCTGGCCTTTTTGTAGCCCTTGGTTTGGGATATATCCAATTAGACAATCTGCTTGTTGTTTCAATATACAACTAAAATGTTGGTATCTTAACTTTTTCATTCAGGGTATTGAAAGCACACTACACTCTGGTTGCATATATTTCTGCCGTTCAACCATAAAGCAAAATTAACAGTACTACGGCTACTGTATCAAGAAAACAAATCTTCCATTGATGCACTACATATGCAATAATATGTAGTTAACTTAATAGGAAAAACTTACCACATCAGCTTTTTGCAGCCACCTTTTCAGTTTCAAATAAGCATAAGGAAAAACATTTTTTGAAAAAATGAATGCCAATAGTGCAGAAGATTTCAGAGATAATTCTTCTCTGATGGTACAATATTTGGATGAAGAACATTCTTCGGTAGATGCATGATCATTCACCTGAGCAAAAATAAGCGTATTAACAATTAATCTTAAACTGCATTACTATTGGTGTAACCATTTTGAATTTAACTTTATTCAGGAATAGAAAAATCAAAAATTGAATTTTGGAGCAGGTACAAATAACATATTTTTAACAGTGAACACACTTTGTTAGACACATATAACTTAAAAATGGTATAAATTAGCTAGACACACATATATATATATATACACATATAGGGGCTAAAGTTCAGGGGGATGTTTGGAATCTGTCCCCAACCCCAAATTCCTCCTATCTTCTAGGGAGAATCCTGCATGTAGAATTAAAACACTTTTAGTGGCATAAGCATAAAAATAAGCAGTTGTTAAGAGTTTGGATAAAGCTGTGAGAAAAGCAGCAAGAGATCAAATGCAAAGTTTTATGAAGAGAGAATACAAAAGAGTTTGCCAAAAATTCACAAGAATTTTTTGCCCTCTCAAAATTTATGATCCTCTTTCAATTCTGGCTTGAGATGTTTAAAAAATTATGCATGCTAGTAATGATATTCAACAGAAATATTTTTCTTACTTGTGTTGTTTCAAACATACAAATAAAGGAACAATAGGAATAAACTTGATTTTGCAGGATTAATGTGGTGAGATAATACATAATTTCTTATAATATAACTTATTCATTTTACCCTAAAATGTAAAAATTCTTACAATTTTAATTAATTTTTCAATGTAGGTGAACAATCAATTTTTTTCTGATGTACCCCTTGTTTTCCTGGTGCCCTAAGCCCATACATATTTTGATTATGGGTTAATCCAGCACTGCCTGGGAGTCATGATTTTAGGTTCACCAAAACAGCATGAATTGTTTTCTTTTTATCCCCCCTTTTTTCCTTTTTATCACATCTTGTATTACAATTGTCTAACATCATTTCATAATCTATTTTATCCAATAGCAATAACTGAACCACAGGATACTGCATTACCCTAGAAGACCAGTTTTGTTCTAAACTGCTGTTTGTAAAAATGCAACACCACGAAGGAATCATCAGAATTAAATGAAATTTAATGTACAAATGACTTGTATTGGTACAAACAAATGACGAAATTTTCAAAAGAAAACATAAACATTAAGGGTTCAAAATCAGTATTTCATGTAGCCACCATGCGCTGCAATAAGTGCTGCTATATTACGCGGGAAAGAAGTCAAACAGATTTTGAATGTCTGCTTGTGGAAGAGAATTCCATATTCCTTGTATGCGCAGCCAAAGTTCGTCTTTTGAAGCTGCAAGATGCCAATCACAAGCGAGACGTCGACCTACCAAATCCCACACGTGCTCAATAGGCGCCATATCCGGCGAATAAGCAGGCCAAGGAAGAAGTTGCATTTGTTGGGCTGAGCAGAAGTCTCGAACAGTCTTTGCAACATGGGGGCGTACATTATCCTGCTGAAAGATTGCTCCAAGGATGTCTTGAAGAAAGGGAACGACTTCGGGCTGTAGCACATCACGGATCTACCTGTTGCTATTGAGATTACCCTCAATTCGTAGCAAATTAGATCGTTCATGATACGAAATTGCATCCCAGACCATAACCCCGGGTGTGCAACCACTATGTCGTTCGATAACGCACTCTGGAAGGCAGCGTTGACTGGCATAGCGTCAAACACGAACGCGGCCATCATGGTAACCCAAATTGAAGCGTGATTCATCTGAAAAGACAACTTGGTGCCCATCAGCTTGCCAGGCTCTGTGCTCATGAGCCCATTGCAGACGCAGCCGTCGATGGTTTGCCGTGAGGGGGATTCTGTATAAAGGCCCCCTTGCACGCAGTCCACAGTGCAGCAAACATCGACGAATTGATGATGCCGACATTAGTACACCTGTAGCAGTAGACCAACGTGCAGCCCAATGCCTGGAGGAAGCTGTACGGTCATTCACCGCCATGTGGAGCAGGTGTCTATCATCGCGTGCTGACGTCACTTTCAACATCGTCACTGCCAGTTTTGTGAGTTGTTCGGTGCTCCTTGGTCCACTACCTCCAAACTCGCATTACAGTGGAAGGGTTACGCTGCACACGCGCTGCTATTGCGCGATAGGAAAATCTGTTGGGCGTTTCTAATAAAAAGGAACTGAATCCGTTTAACTTATAATTCACATTTATTTGGTCAGAGACATGGCTAAAAATAACAACAGTAAAAATCAGAACATGAATATAAAAATTAAAAGAACATAACAAAAAATACGGCGAGTGCTCGCGAGAGCCCCATAAGAAAAAGGATCTGCTTTAGGAGTTCCTGTACGCAGCTTTTATGCTGCCAAAAGGGCTCCCACGCATGTGCAGAATCGGCACTCCTATGCATGTGCAGAATGCTCCGAGAACTATTTTACATCCGAGCGTGCACATTATGCAAATTATTATAAAAAAGAAGATAACTTTCTTCAAAATAATATATAATTAAATGATAAGAAAAATCCTTTAAAAAAATAGACATTTATGGCTATTACGGCCTCTCCTCTTATCATTTAAAGATTTAAAAAAAATTTAAATTAACTCGACCTAAAAAAAAATTTAACTTATAAAAAAATTTTAGCCTTAGGTTAGTTACAATTTCCTTTCTACAAACTATTGTTAATTTAACAAACATACAAAACCTCTTTCAGATATTGCCCTAATTTCCATGAGATGATACTTTTTTTTTCTTTAGAAGCAATCTGAAAAACAAACACATATACAATTGAAAAACATTTAACAGTCACATAAGTTCCACTCAATGACACTTGAGTCCATGATCCTTCTTACAAGACTTCAAATCTTCAAAAAGATAACACTTTTTTTTTTTTCAAAAACAGTAGTTCCGAAAACCAATCTTCAACAGATGTCTTACACTTTCTATAATCTTCTAATATCTCTTCATAACATCAGATAAATCTGAAACACCAAAAACAAAATGCAAGTAAACTGTTCAAAATCAGCATTAAAAATAATCTATATAATCTTAAGTTGCAAACAGTATTAATATAGTGAACATTTTAACAAAGAAAATAAGCTCTTTTACAATGTAACAATTTCCCTTTAAAAAAAAATGATTAACACTTATTATAGCAGCCAAATTTAAAAATATGACTAGAGAATTGTTATACATTATACAAGATCATTCCTGCTGAATAAGTTACAATAAAAGTTATTTAAAATATTTTTATCAGAAAAAATATTTAATTTAAAATTAATACAGTTGCATTAATATACTTTAAATTTACAAAAAAAAATAAACATCTCATGATACATTGGTTTTACAGAAAAAAAAAGGGAACACAAGTTCCTAAGTTAAATCTTATACAAAAATTTGCAATTCCTGACTGGAAAGTGGTTTCGTGAAGATGTCAGCCATATTCTCCTTACTGCTAACATGGCTCACATTGAAAATATTCTTATAAACTAGATCGCGAACAATAAATAATTTTACGTCAATGTGTTTACTTTGATGATTTTCTATTGGAGACTTAACAAAATCTAACGTGGCCTGGTTACCTACATAAAGGATAGATTTAATTTTATGTTTTTCAAAAATTCTATTTTCGATGAATTCGTTAACTATTCCGTCAAACCATACTAGTTCTTTTGCTGATTCGGCCATCGCGATAAACTCTGCTTCCATAGTAGAAAGGCTGACAGATCTTTCCTTAAAAGTACACCACTCTATGGGCGCGTTATCTAGCAACACGAGTTGACCACCTAGCGAAGTCCTATCATTTCGGTTTGACGCATAGTCAGTATCAGAAAAAGTTATAATTTGAATTTTATTGCATTTTAAGTTTAATTTCAGCTCTCTAGTATGCGAAACATATCCTAACAATTTTAAAAGGCCGTTCCAGTGAACAATGCCTGGATTATTCTGGAATTGGCTAAAAATGTTCACGGCATACGCGATATCAGGCCGCGTTCTGTTCGCTATAAAAGCTAGGCAACCTAACAGATTTCTGTATGGGTATTTTGACATTTCTGAAATTTCATTTTCGGTTTTCGGACAGTTGTCCTTAGAATAAATGATGCCTTTACTTATTGGTAGAGATGTTATAGGTATTTTAAAATTGCAAAATCTATCGCATACTTCTTGAATATAATCGAATTGATGCAATCTCAAATCCCCTCCTCTCTCGCCAAATTCGACTCCTGGTAATTTCTTAGTCTTTCCGAGAATTTTGAGGTCAAAGTATTTGCAAAATAAATTTATCGCACTATTTATATCTTTTTCTTCTCTCCCAAAAATGACAATGTCGTCTACATATACAAGTAATACAACCATAGAATTGAAATAAACACAATTACAAGATAAAAATTTTTTAAAACCATATTGAAGCAAAACTTTATCCAATTCGTAAAACCAAAGACGACCACTTCGGTGCAACCCATAAAGAGCTTTATTTAGTTTACAAAAATAATTTTCTTTTCCTTTTACTGAGAGTCCCGGGGGCTGTTTCATAAAAATAACTTCATCAATTGGGGCATAAAGATATGCGCTTCTGATATCACACTGAACATTAAGCCATTTTCCGAAAACTACCAGCAAAGTAAAGAAAAAGCGTATTACTGTAAAATTAACTACGGGGCTGAAAGTTTCTTCATAGTTAAGACCTCGTACTTGAGTATAACCTTGAGCTACTATGGCTTTAAAACTCAAAATTCCGCCTTTCTCGCCTTTCTTTACTGTGTATACCCATCTAGAACCGACAGGAGTTATATTCTTATTTTCCGGTAGTTTAGCTAATGTCCAGACATTTCTTTCTCGCATAATCTTATATTCTGTTTCCATGGCTTTCCACCAATTATCCTTTTCATTTGATTTTAAAACTTGCTTAAAAGTTTGCGGAATCTTAATGTCCCCGTCTAGTCATGAAAAATTTCCCTTTACACTGGAACATGAAGGCTGACTAGAAGTTTCTCCTCTTGAGTCACTTTTAGCTCTGAAATTAAATGTTTCGGGATCATATGCTATATTATTTCTTTCACGATACTTTTGCACATCGTGCCGCGATCTAAGTCTTTTATTTTTACCTTCTTCAAAATAATAAACATCCACCCTAGAACCATCCTTCCTAGGAACCACTTTTCGAGTCCACGAAACTTCTCGCAAAGGTTTCCTATCACTTTCTGAATCGGATTCACTTTCTGTTACCCCCTCCCCAGCGTCTGTTGCGTCAGAATCTGACGAAGATAAAATTTGTTCTTTCTCAAGATACGAATCGCTTTCAGACTCTGCTGGGTTTTGCGCGAGAGGCCAGAAAAGGGTGATTTTATCTTTTTTGCATGATTTGGTTTGGAATTCGTTTTTGAAGAATGAGTTTTCTTTGAATGAAACATTTATGGATTCGATAATTTTGTTACTTTCAGTAATGTATATTCGGTAGCCTTTCCTTTTAAATGCATATCCTATTAGAATACCCTTTTGCGCTTTTAAATCAAGTTTATTTCTTAGTTGCTTTGGGATTCCTACGAAAGTTACCTTACCAAACGGTCTTAAATGCCGTACCGATGGTTTTCGCCCCCCATATAATTCAAACGGTGTTTTCTCCTGCTTCGAATGGCAAACTCTGTTCCAGGTGTAAGTAAAATAGAGCATTGCTTCTGGACAAAATTCTTGTGGCAAACCGCTCTCCTCCAAAATTACCCTGGTGTTATCAGCAATTGTACGATTGAAATTCTCAGCAATTCCGTTCTGCTCTGGGCTATAAATATTCGTCAATTTGTGTCTTACCCCTTTTCCTTTCCAAAAACTATCTAGTTCATGATTCACAAATTCAGTCCCATTATCTGTTCTTATAGCTTTTACTGATTTCCCGAGAAACTTTTCTGCCCTAATTATGTGATATTTGAAAATTTCCGGCACTTGATTTTTACTTTTAATGGGATAAATTGAACTTCTCCTAGAATAGTCATCTATTACACTGCGCAACACAAAAAATGTCCTTTGGATAAAAATGTCAGTTTCTTATGTATTTTTGACTGAGAATTACGAATCTGCAATTATTTTTTGCCTATCACGTACCATTTTCCCGAAATTCCACATTATAGCTTTTTACGCATTTTCTGGATAAATGTGCATATTTTCGAAATTTATCGACTTAATTTATTATAAATTATATCTTTCTCATTGACAGTGAAATCGTTGTCATTCTAGAGACCTTTTTAATGAACTTGGGTCACTTTAGCGACATGTTTTGGCAACAAAAGCTTTATCTACTTCTCGAAGTTTCGAGTTTTTTACAAGACGACAAAAACATTTTGTAGACTATTTTGCGGAGAAAGCAAAAATAGTATGCTGCTGTGATGTGAATGTAGTGCTTCAAGCATTAAGACATGAGCACAATTCAGCAGAGTGGCGCTTGTTTATAGGTGCTCTTCCATCTAAGTATTGTTTTCCTATTCATTCATGTAGCATATTCTGCAAACACAAAGGAAATTTCAAAATTTTGAGTGGCAAAAGCATATCAAATTAGCCACTTGTAAATCTACAATGTGCCTTTTCCCCACAATTGTGTATTAAACTTGGTTTATAGAAATATTTGAAAAAGCTCTGGACAGAGGAGTGACTTTGTTGTATCTCAGGAAAAAATTTTAAAAATTAAGTGAGGCAAAACTAAAAGAAAGGATTTTTATTGGCCCACAACTTAAGGAAGTCCTTTCATGATAAAGAGTATGAAAACAAATAGTGAGAAGAAGACAAATTTGCCTGGATGGCCTTTAAATCGGCATGCTCACGTTTCCTTGGAAATGAGAAAGCTGAAAATTACGAAAATCTTGTTAGTGACATGATAAAATGCTTTTGTATTATTAGGTTGCTATATTTCATTAAAATTACACTTTCTGGACTCCCCTATGGACTTCTTTCCTTAAAACCTACGCGTAATTAATGATGAGAATGGGGAAAAGTCTCATCAGGATATATGTGTTTTAAAAGCGTTTCAGCGGTCGATAGAATGGAAGTATACGAATTGAATATTGCTAATCTGTTATCAAGGCACACCAACAGATGCCCACAAGATGAAACGGCCAAAAAAAAATCTTTTTTGTGTTTGTGTTTACAATAAGTAAGCCGCAGTTACATTATTCTATAACCAAATTGTATAAATATGAGAAGTGGGTCTCCAGCAAAAATGGTACGTGATGGACCATTTTGGTTTGGATATTTGAATTAAGCACCTTTTGTTTATATAGAATCACATACTTTCATCTAAAGGACAAAAAAAAAGTTCAAATTTGTTGCACAGTGTTATTGATAAATAGTATCTTTCCCCGTTTTTACCTTCCACGTTGCATTTCCCCCCATACGTCTGCATGGAGCAACTCCAAGGGTTGACTAGATCTTATTTTCTCAATAGGCTTGAAACTAACACGTTTAAAATTACCCAATTTACAATTATCACATGTAATTTTAACATTTTTAAACTTAGGTAATCCTTTTACAGCAGATAAATCACCGGTTTTACATATACACTCTGTATTTACGTGCCCTAATCGATTATGCCAAGTTTCAATATTTACATGACTATTTTCAGTAAAAGTGTTCATATTTACATGACTAGATTTTAACGGTAATTGATTAGATTTTTCAGAATTTACAACATATACAATATTTTTTAACTGAGCTTTTAAAAGGACAATGTCATTTTTATCTGAAACCTCCACGAAACCACCTCCCCCGCGAAATTTGGCACCACCTAGGTCGAATTTCGGACCAGACAAAATATTCCGCCGCAGGCGGGGTGAATACATTACAACACGCAGTACAATATGTCTATTTCCAAATTTAAGCTTGATTTCCCCCTTTCCTATAATTGGAAACGTTTGATTTTTAACAGCTACAGACATCCTAACATCTTTTACAGGAACAAATGTCCTAAACCAGTCCCGGTTGGAACAGAAATGATGGTCCGCTGCGGTATCAAAAAGCCACACGGAGGATTTTCCCCACATTTCACTCTTATTTGCTTGAGTGAGAAAAAACGACTGATACTCACAATGTTCGGCTGGTGAAGGGGACCTTCTAGTGTTCCGGGAATTCCATCTCCTTCGAGGACTCCATCGGCGATTTCGATGTTGGCTCACACCTCCGCGATTTCGGAAATTTCTCGGCTGTCGTTGATTCGCAAAGTTTGGTCCGGCCTTTTCACTAAAAGAAGTCAACTGGCTTGGCTCTTGAGTAAACTTGGGGCAATTTGATTTCAGGTGTCCCAACTGGTGGCAATTCCAACAGTGAATATTGCTCCGTATTGGAAAAACTTCAGCTCCATTTCTGCTAGTTTCCCTCAAGTTTTGCCGATTTTCTTCAATAATTAGATCGACGATTATTTTCTCAAATTTAAACTCGCTATTTGGTCTCGTAAGGATGGTTTGTACCATGTGATCGTATTCTTTTGGTAAATTTTGCAAATTTGAAAAGAAACGCAGTCTTCAGGAAAATCCGGATATGCAACTTTAATCTTGTCATATATTCTCTGCAAACGGGTCGCATACAAGTTCAGCTTTTCATTCTTCTCTGGTTTACAGTTGTTCAGTTCTGCAAACATCTGCATACTTACGCAACGATTTTCTGGATAGAAGTGAGTCTTTTTCCAAGAATCCGCGGGCTCCGTGCAATTTTCTATTATTTTTCTGAGATTCTGTTCTACATTTTAAAAAAATTATCGAAAGGGCCGCTCGTTTATGTTCTTTAGTCCTTTATTTCCTTGTCTGTAATTTCTGATTCAGCACTTTTAACAGGCTCCAGTTCAGTTCCTTCAGTAATATCTCAACCATTTCTGTCCAGAAGCAGAAATTTTACGTTTGTAGCCCACTCAACGTAGTTTGTATTGTTTAATTTCTCAATCTGCAACATCTGAGTGGCCATTTTCTCTTTCTTTTAATGCAAAAATAATGCACTGTTCCAACAAAAGAATTCGGCAAAAAGCATATAAATCCGATCTATAAAAAGTCGGCCTTCCCGACGAAAATATTCAGCCAGCTTTGTTTGTACAAGGGAAGGGCGTTCCTGGGTCCATAACCCTTCGTGTTGAGCGTTTCTAATAAAAAGGAACTGAATCCGTTTAACTTATAACTCACATTTATTTGGTCAGAGACATGGCTAAAAATAACAACAGTAAAAATCTGAACATGAATATAAAAATTAAAAGAACATAACAAAAAATACGGCGAGTGCTCGCGAGAGCCCCGTAAGAAAAAGGATCTGCTTTGGGAGTTCCTGTATGCAGCTTTTATGCAGCCAAAAGGGCTCCCACGCATGTGCAGAATCGGCACTCCTACGCATGTGCAGAATGCTCCGAGAACTATTTTACATCCGAGCGTGCACATTATGCAAATTATTATAAAAAAGAAGATAACTTTCTTCAAAATAATATATAATTAAATGATAAGAAAAATCCTTTAAAAAAATAGACATTTATGGCTATCAAAATCCTCCTTCTCGAAGGCCGATAATCCTCCCCCGTTCAAACTCCATAAGTTGTTGGAATTTCTCCTTCTTCCGTCGTAGAGGCATACTTAGGTCTCACCAAACGTTCGCCACTAACAAATAATCAGTAACTATTTTCAACTTCCCGCTACAGCCCTCTATTTATACACTTTCAGCACCAGTTCAGAGGGCGCTGTGCACGCTACGCATGCGTGGTGGCTTTGAAACTTTACTATTTTGCATAAAATTCTATAATTGACATTTGCTGCAAATTTCATTTAATTCTGATGATTTCTTCATGGTGTTGCATTTTTTACAAACAGCAGTGTATTTTGTTGCTTTTATTATATGCACTTACACTTAATTTTTCTACAAAGTTGTAATAATCAATGATTTCATTATAAATATTCATTGCTAGGATTTTAAGTTTTTTTAGTATGCAACTAGTTAAAAAAATAAATGTTCCTTGTGAATCTACTGGTGAGGGGCAATGAAATAAAGAGAAGGGGGGCAACTCTTTGTATGAAGATTTGTGTACATTGTATAGTTATAAATGTTTGATCAGTTTTCTAATACACAACATTTTATTTAAATATTTTACATTTTTTATGGGGAGGGGGGTTCCTAACCTTTACCTAGACTTGGTTATCACTCTGGCTTAAGTCACCAAATGCATCCCTTATGGTAAAAATTTTGTACCAGTAAAGATTTTACATGCATAAAAATTGTTGAACTATCATGCCTAGAACACTTATCTTCTCCATCAATCATTGCTACATTGACATTTCTATCGAAACTAAAAATCAAAATTATTAAGTGAAACCTGATGTAGTTATTAAAAATATCCCTGCATCAGTAACAGTACAAAGTAAATGTCCCCAATGCTAGAGATCTTTCCAATACTAGTTTTGAAGCCGAGTTTTAATCATAGAGTTGAGATAGTACGTAGAGTGTGCTGCAACCTCTGAGCAAAAGCCAGAGATGAAATCAAATGACATGCGAACGAGATTCTGACAGTGGTGTAGTCCTGGGAAAAAAGGTGGGGGACGCTTATCTATACCAACATCAAAAAGTGGGGGTACGCGTATGGTTAAAATTCAAAACAAAGGGGGGGGGGGGAACCCGTCCCCCTTCATGGGAAAACTGTATTGTTATGATTACAATTGTCTTGTTATTTTAATTGTTACCGATTTTTATGTACACTGAGTGGCCAAAAAAAAAGTCGCAGGCACTAATATTTAGTAGGACCACCTTTGGCAAATGACAGCTTGCATTCGTCTCGGCATTGATTGTACCAAATCGTGCAACTTCTGGACACTTATTTTTGGCCACAATAACATCAATTTTTCAGCGAGATCGTCCAGTGAAGAAGGAAGAGTCGAGTTCCTTCTCAATGACCTCTCGATGACATCCCACAGATTCTCAATGGGATTGAGGTCAGGGCTTTGGGGAGGCCAGTTCAAGTGCTCGAATGAATCATCATGCTCTTGGAACCAATTATTGACAATGCGAGCTCGATGAATCCGTGCATTATCATCCTGAAAAACGCCATCACCTTCTGGAAAAAAGTAATGCATTGAAGGGATAAGATGATCACTCAGTAAGCTCAGATAATCTGTAGATTTCATTTTATTACTGCACAATGTTGCTGAACCTAGTCCAGAATAGCAGAAGCATCCTCAGATCATAACACTTCCTCCAGAGGCTTGAACATTGGGTACGGTACATGATGGGTCCAATGCTTCATGCGCTTCCCTTCTAACTCTGATGCGACCATTATGTTGGAATAGAGTAAATCGGCTTTCATCGGACCACATAACCTTCCGCCATTGCTCAGGAGTCCAATTTTTATGCTCCCTTGCAAATTGGAGTTTCTTTTTACGATTAGTCTCAGTAACTAAACGCTTTCTTGTTGCAACACAACTGTTTAGGCCCATTCCTCGGAGTTCTCGTCTCATTGTACGGGTGGAAATGGTTTTGCTTGCCGTATTGAAGCTTTTTGTAAGTTGTGGGGTTGTATTTTTATGATTACATTTCACTAACCGTCTTAGTGATCTTCGGTCACGATTGTTGAGGATCGTTTTTCGACCACACATTTTCCGCGAGGACGTTTCTTCACCCAGCTTTTTCCACGATTTAATAATACGCTGAACAGTTCGCAATCCGACGCCGGTAATTTCAGCAATCTCTTTGCAGGGTTTCAGCCCTTGGCGCAGCCCCATGATTTGGCCCTTCTTGAACTCCAAAACATCTTTTCCGCGACCGCACGTAACTTCTCCAAACATGATTGCTTTCAAATGATTCATTGCACACTGCTTCTTCACTATTTAAAGGTAGTCGTGAGCGCTAACATATGCAAATTTTCTGAATACATCATCTTTCTTTCCTCTTTCACAATCTGAATATGTTAAGTGACGTCGCAACTTTTTTTTTGGCCACTCAGTGTAGATTAACATCATGGTACATTACTGTTGTGCCTTCGGATGTCAAGAAAAATATTCTAAGGATAGTTCTGTATCATTTCACAGGTAAGGGCAACAATTACATTTGCCTTTTACTATTAAAACAATGATTTTTAAATGAATCAACACTCTCCCATGTGATTTTTTTTTTGCTCTATTTGGTTAAATACTTAATAACACTTGTTCAATTGAAATTATTTATGTATTTGATAATGGCTTTAATTGTTTCACTAAATTTAACTATCCAGTAAATGTAATTTTTCAACATTTACTCAGTTTTAATAGCAAATAGCCTTGAACTCTTGTCTGTTTCTCTTGGTGAATTATTTTACTGCCAACAGATTTGTAAACAAACGTTTTGTTTCACATTGTAGTTCTTTAAATGGTCATTACAACTCTTTATCATCCCAAGATTGGGTGTTAATTGGTTTTCTTAAATTAATAAATGTATGGGTTATTTGTTAATCCAAAAATTTTTTATTATTAATGAGGGATATTATCATTAAAATTAATGATTAATAAAAAATAATAGTGTTTTGTTTGGTTGTTTGATACTTTATGTTAATTTAAGGAGGCGGGTACCATGAGATCATTTTTTTTTCCTCTATGGTGTTTAAATTTACTATTTTTGTCTCATGTCATGTTACATCACTTCATGAGAAATTTAATATTAAAAAAAACTGGATTTTTTAAAACATAACCTGAATAATTTAATTTTTTTAAAGAAAATTAGGAGTTTTTAAAAATGCATTTTCTATTTTAAAAATTGGCGTAAAGTCTCAAAAAATTTTTTATTGATTCATTATTAAAAAAGCAAAATTTTTATAATTTGATTTTTTTTAGAGTCAAATACTTTTTGAGAAAAAAATAAAAGCTGAAGGAAAAAAAAACAACGAAAAATTCAAAATCTTCGAAAATATTTTTTTTAAAAAAAGTACTTACGTTATCATAAAAGTAGAGCATAAATTTGTTATATATAGTTTCAGGAACATGTGGGGAAAAAATCAACATTATTGATACAAATTTAAAATAGCCTTTGCATTTTGATTCAGGTGAAATGCACAAAAAACAAAGTTAGAGAAAACAGCATTTTAAGTTTTCGGCTTGCAAAAACTTAAATCCTTTCTTTATCAAAATTTCAAGTAAGGAACTTTTTTTTTCAGTTACAGTCACGATGAAAGTGCTTCTTCTTGCTTATTTTATTAAAAAAAATATGTGGCTTATATTCGGCACAGTTATGGTTTCGGAATGAAAAGGTGGAACATCACACCGTAATAAAATCAGTGATAAAGCAATAAATATTGCTTCAATTTTTCTGATTTTTACTACTTAAGCCAATAAAAAAAATTTGGCGTTTTTCAACAATTTTGGGTATTGGCTCCCCTTAAGCTGGTTAAGTATGAGTATTTTTTATCAGAGTAACTGTTACAAAATGCCCTTTTCAAGAAAAAATTATATACTTTACATGATTACATAATTTTAAAATTTTAAAAATCATGTAATCAGTTTGTAATCTCTTTTCTTCTTTTCCTTTCTTTTCTTTTTGCAAGTGGCTAAGACAATAAGTAATTACAACATATGTACACAAAATGCTAGACCCTAATTTATAAAAGACCTAAAATAAAATTTGTGTAACTTAATTATTGTGAGATTCAAAATGTTATTTTAAAATGTTAAAGGAAAAGTAAAATGCTTAGAGCTAAATATAATTAAATAGATTAAATAATCTAAATAAAATTAAAATGTTTTTAATCATAACAAATATTGTGTTTGATATTTTAAGAAATATCTTTAAAATGGTACGTAACTATAATTGAGACACAGGTTAACAGGTCTAATAGTTACAAAATTCATTAAATAACTTTAAATTGATTATATTTTTATACTGAATTTTTAGAAGTATCTTATACCATACCTTTTTTCTCTTTGATAAAAAAAAATAATACAATTTATTAAATTACCCAAGTTTTCAAAGTAACTTACAGAATTTTTTTTATAGATATATTACCTTTTTTACAATGCATCAAAACAAATAAATCTAAGATTTAATCTAAGATTTGTAATAAAAAATTTAATGTTAAGAAAGCACAAATAAGCATCAAAATGCAGATATATGTTTCGGGGTTGCTTGGAATTCCTTATTCAATGTAATAGTGGAGCTTCTAGATCAAGGATTCTCAATGTGGGCGATAACACCCCCTTGTGGGCGTTTGAGACTTTCAGGGGGGCAGTAAAAGACCCAGAGAAAACTAGGGGGCGTTGAGATGACATCGAGGGGCGTTTGCAGATTAATTAAATATAGTCTGAAACAGACTAAACTCACTGATAATGTACTAAACAAAGAAAACTTTAATACCAGTTACCTTATGTTGTTTGTATGTAAACTCATGTTTGTGAAAATTGCAACACCATGAAGGAATCGTCATAATTGAATAAAGTTTAATACACAGTTGAGTGGTAGTGGTACAAATAAATGATTAAATTTTCAAAGCAAACAAACAATAACAAGAGATCGGAATCAGTATTTTGTGTAGCCACCAAGCGCCGCAATAAGTGCTGCTACACGACGTGGCATGGAGTCAAGCAAATTTTGAATGTCTGCCTGAGGAAGAGCATTCTATATTGTTTGTATGCATACCCAAAGTTCGTCTACAGAAGCAACAGGACGAGGATCACGAGCGAGACGCCGACCAACGAAATCCCACACATGTTCAATTGGCGACATATCCGGGGAATACACAGGCCAAGGAAGAAGCTGTACCTGCTGTGTTGCAAAGAAGGATTGAACACTCCTAGCAATATGAGGGCGGGCATTGTCCAGTTGAAATACAGCGCCTGGCAAGCTTTGAAGGAACGGAACAGCTTGGGGCTGTAGAACTTCACTTATGTACCAGTTGCTGTTCAGATTGCCCAAAATTCGTACCAATTGAGATTGTTCATGATAGGCTATGGCGCCCCAGACCATAACTCCGGGTGTTCGTCCACTGTGGCGTTCGATAATGCACTCCGGAAGGTGGCGTTCACCGGCATAGCGTCTGACACGAATGCGGCCATCATGGTACCACAAATTAAAGCGGTACTCGTCAGAAAAAACGACATGCTGCCAATCAGCACGCCAGTCTCTATGCTGATTGGCCCATTGTAGACGCAGGTGGCGATGGTTTAGAGTGAGGGGGCTCCTGTATAAAGGAGTCCTTGCGCGCAGTCCACGCTGCAGCAGACGTCTACGAATTGATGAAGCACACAATGAAACACCTGTAGCTATTGACCACTGTGCTGCCAATTGTCTAAAGGAAGCTGTACGGTCCGTCCGCGCCATGCGGACCAGGTGTCTATCATCGCGAGTTGACGTCACATTTCGGGGTCCACTTCCGGATTTCCGAGTTGTCCGACCCTCGTCCGTGCACTGCTTCCAAACACACATCACTGTGCTGCTGTTACGCTGCACACGAGCGGCTACTGCACGATACGACAATCCAGCTTCACAAAGGCCTATGATTCTCCCCCGTTCAAACTCTGTAAGTTGTTCAAATCTCGCTCTCTTTCGTCGAAGAGGCATAAGTAAAGATTGAGCTAACGTTTACCACTAGCAGATAACCACCGATAACCACACACGCCTCGCTACAGCCGTCTATTTATTCGGATCCATCCGCCGTTCAGAGGGCGCTGCTCAGCATACACATGCGCTACGGATTTGAAATTCTAATCCTTTGCATTTCCAGAAAATTTCAGCTCACTCGCGTAAGTCCTTCATGGTGTTGCAATTTTCACAAACATGAGTTTATTTAAATCATTCTTATCACGTGTGCGAAAATTCATATTTCGGTAAGTGGATGAAAATTGAACTTAAAGATTACATTAAATTGAATGATATAGTAAATTTTAAATTTTAGATATTAAATTAAAACTTTTCACAATGTCCAATGACACGTGAAATATCTCATGTACATAATACAGACAAAGTTAACAAAAGCCTGTCAATAAAAATAGCAAAAAATGCTTGCAGCAATTCAGTTAGAACAAGTTTTTGATAAATAACGCGATTTTTGCAATCTTGCAAGAATTGTCAGTATTATATGTGCTTGTTCTAATCGCCATCTGCTCACGCATCTGCTTTGCCCTCTCCCCCACGACGGATGTTATAAACTAGTCACTGTATGTTTATCTTATTCCTGTCAATGCGTGTTATAAGTCTCTGACCTATACCGGCAGTGAGTGTTCATTTAATTCATATTAGCATTCTCGCACACAATTAATGATAGTGTTTTAAGGAGAAATATGTCTCTGGTATATATATAATATAAAAGAAACCCTTTACTTGGATAGTAAAGGAACATCCATGTCGGAAGCGAAAACGAAGAGAAGGCAGTATAGTGTAGAATATATAAAATTTGGATTTGTCGAAGATCCCACAAATGCCTCATCACCTCATCATAATGTGTCTTATTTCTCGAAAAACATTTTCAAATGAAGCGCTGAAGTCTTCTAGGCTTCAAGATCATCTTAAGAAAATACATTCCGATAAGAAAGACAAAGATATGAATTATTTTCTGCATCTGAAAAAGAAGTTTGAAAATCAACCAACTATATCAAAAAAAAATTTCTTCAGCTTCTAAGCAAGACGATGACGGACTTCGAGCTTTGTACAATATCTCATTGTTAATTTCTAAAACAGGCAAGCCACATACTATTGGGGAAGATTTAATTTTAACAGCAGTTAAAGAAGTAATAACCACTGTGCTCCATAAATGGTTGGACATGCTGGAACTCCTTCATACTGAAATCATCCATGTTGTATCTGCTGAATCATTCAAACTGGTGACAACATTTACGAACTTTTAAGTGGCATAATGCTTTGTTTAACCGATCTGTGCCGACGGGGATTTTCTATAATTGTTAATTTTTAATTGTTGAATAAATTTAATTGTTAACTTTAAAATGCTTCCTCATGTTTTTAATTCCAAGACACTTAAGGCTTGAGGTCCACACTCCTCTGTTGGGATATTTCTCTAACATTGTTTTTAAGTAAAATCGAGCCTGATATTAACAAACTCTTTAAAATGCATCAAATTCAACCTTTTCATTAGTTAAGTTAGGAATTTGATGTCTTAAAATGTTAATAAAAATACTTTTCAATATAATTAAGCATGTGTTCTGATTGCTCTCATTAAAAGTCTTCCTTAAAAACAAAAATAGGATATGATCATATCCTATCTACGACCAAAATGTGTAATATTACACATATTAAGGAGCTGTGTTATAAATTAGTTTATAAAATAAAAACCGAGAATGAATTTTTGGACATTTTTTCCTTTAATAAATGTGATAGAAAATGTATTTCATAAACATTTGAATGAAGTAAACCGCAATATAAAACACTACCGCCCATTATGGAACCAAAAGTTATCTACCCTAGCCATTAAGGGTAAGAATAACAAATATGAAATTCTTTGTGCGAAGAGATGCGATATCGCCAAGTATTGCATATGAGATTAATGCTAAATATCATGTGACTCTGAGGGAAAACAGCTTACTGGCATCCTCTACGTATGGTCAACACAATGGTTTTAATTCTATAAAGTTAATTATGGTCACTTTGAACACGTGATTGTAAGTACATTTTCCAATATCAATTAAAAATCAAATTTACTGAACATTGAAATTTAAAAACTATGTTTAAAATAAAAATATTCACTGTCAACTAGTGTATACATTTTTTTGGACCCTTCTGTATGTACAGAGTGGGCCATCTAACGTTTGGAATTTGAACTTAAGTTATTTTGACTTTGAAAGATTATAATGAAGGTTATAAGTTGACAGAAATTTAGTTTAGTTTTTGACATTTACGAAATGGGATGGTTTACGCTTGAACAAATTGGGGAAATATTGAAAACTTACTTCCAAAGTAGTGAGTCTTCTACCCAAACAGTAAGAAGTTTACAATGAAGCTCACGTCCATGTTGGAGGCAATGTCAATAAGCAAAATTGTCGCATTTGGGGTTCAGAGAATCCACACTTGACTATTAAGCAGCATATGAGTAACTGTTTGGTGTAGTTTATGGTCCGGTGGCATCATTGGGCCATTTTTCATTGAAAATGAGCAAGGAGTCGGCATTACCGTCAATAGCGAACCTTACTGTGCCATGCTAAACGAAATTTTGTTTCCAAAAATTGAAGAGATTGACATGAGTGATATTTGGTTTAAACAGGGTGGGGCCACTTGCCACACAGCCAACGTAACCATCGATCTTTTGCGCACTGTTTTTGGGAATCGAATAATCGGCCGAAATGCTGATGTTAATTGGCCACCTCAGAGCAGTGATTTGACCCCGTTGTATTTTTTTTTTTTTGTGGGGAATTCTTAAGGATAAATGTTATGCTAAACACCTGGAGACGATTGATGCCTTGAAGCACAAAATCGATATTGCCATTCGTCCGATTGGGCCCAAACAATTGAAAATGTACTAAAAAATTCGGTTGATCTGATGGGGTGCTGTCAAGCCAGCCATGGCAGTCATTTGAATGATGTTGTGTTTCATTCATAAATAAAAATGTTCAATCTTTCTAATAAAGTCATAATTTTGAA
Organism: Octonoba sinensis; assembly: GCA_038502835.1. Classification (NCBI taxonomy): domain Eukaryota; kingdom Metazoa; phylum Arthropoda; class Arachnida; order Araneae; family Uloboridae; genus Octonoba; species Octonoba sinensis. Next base: position 125,522,696 of record CM076598.1, read on the forward strand.
AAAATATTAATTAGTTGTTATTTTATACCCAATTCAAATTCCAAAAGTTAAATGACCCACCCTGTATAATATATAAATGAGAAAACGTGGCTTGTACTTACCGAATATATGATTTGAAACAGAATATTTATAAGAGTTGACACATTTTCACCATCATTTTCAAGAAATGTATCATGGTCTGCGTCAAAAGACATGGTACTTGAATTTTGCTTTGCAGCCTGAAATTTTTTTTGAATTTAGTTATTTTTTCACAAACTGATTTAACTTTTATATACAGCATACATATTGTATCAAGAACATAACTTGTACTCAAATGAGCCAATAGGGAGAAAATATTATAAGAAAAATTGCTTAAATTAAATCCAAGCAAATGTGTTTTAAATTAAATTTACATTTTATTTAAGAGCTAAACATTGCCAAAAAAAAAGTATTAAAGGTATTTGGAATATAAAAGAAGCAAAGGTTCTCTTTATTACAATAAACTGGATTATTAAAATGATCTTCACTTTCTTTTGTTTTTACAAGGTCTAAACACAAGGGTTATTATTTCCTTTTTTTTCCTAAAAACTCTGTCAACTGCTTTAACAAAAATGCATGCAAAATTTAAAGTAAAAGAAATATAGCATAATAGTTAAAATATATTTTGGTGAAAAATTGCCAAGATATCTCCTCACGAATATATAGTGTAAAGTACCGAACAAGCACGCCCCCCCTCCCTAAACTTGGATTCTCATATTGCGCTGACCAACAAGAGAAACTCATGCCTTCCATTAGCAGTTCCCAGAAGGGATTATAAGTTCCCTAGGAATTGCAAAGCTCTCCCCACTACCCAGGGAGGGGAGGGGGGAAAGGAACGAAACACGTGAACGTTGAACACGGGCTTCGTTCCAATCTTCTGTCTGAATTCCGGTAATCACATTAGTTCTCCTTGCCTCAAGGCTTGCTTGGCCTTTTTTTATGGGGGTCATTTACAAGGACCATATGCGCTTATACCGCCAACAAATAGTGGTCATCCTTTGTCCTTATCCCAAGGGAAGGGTTTCTTCGAGTGATTGACAGGCGTTTTGAGATAACTCCTACGGTTCTCTTTCATGGCAAGACATTTTTTTCAACGCAATTAACAATTGAATCAATAACAATTTGACAAAGAATTAAAACAAAAATCCCATATATAAAAGACAAAAATCAAATGATTAATATAATTCTTGGCCGAATGTCAGATTCGCGAATTTTTCACAATATCGATTACATGGACAGTAGTAAATAGGGAATGCAGTAAGGGTATAACAAATTGAATATGAGATTTTAATTTTAATTCAAAATAAAAGCTAAGAAAAAATCTTAAATGCGAAAACAAAGGCTTTACGAAATTTCGCTGTCGCAAAAACGAAACTTTTCACACTACAGTATTTTTTTAAAAAAACCTCATATTTTCAACCTTATTAAACATCATGTTTATTATATCCTTAAAAAAAATCTTTGGGCATTGAATCTATGTATTGTTCAAAAGAAATCAGTTCTGTTCAGAGCCGCCCGTCTATTTGAGCCGCTGCAACAGGAAAGTTCAGGAAAGGAAACGGGCGCGTGTCATCAACACACATGCGTACTGATAGGAAATGCTTTTTATATATTTTTAATGTTTATTTTCTCACCACTTAATTTAAAAGTAAGGTATTTTTTAGCACTTACTTCTTTACTTAGGTTTAAGTTTTTAGTCTTAGATGTAGACATTTTATCTGTATTGTGAATAACTTTCCATTTTATGATGGTATCAACAAGATCAACAGCAATAATTTTTTTCTTGAAATCAGCAGCCAGAGCCAATTTCTGAGCAGATTGTAAAATAAGAGTAACAAATAGATGACAAATAGGATAAAAAACCTGTAAGAAATGTTTAAGTATGAATTTAAAATAATTAAAAAAAATTTGGCAAGTAAATAAGGTTTACAAAACAAATTTCATTTGTACACAAAACCAACTTTTTTTTTATATATTTTTCAATAACATTTATTCAGTATTGGTATTAAGATTCAGATAAAACTTTACTGTACAGTATGTGTCAAACAGTATTTGAGCCGTTTATTATGAAAGTGGGGCAAGTCCATTTTTGGTAAAAAGGAAAATAATAGAAGGTATAGATAAAAATAAAACATATTTTGATTTTTTACCTGTAATAGTGCCGAATCTAAGGCATTTTGGCAGAGTGCTGTGCCAAGGTGGCCCTTTACTTTCTTTTCCCATGCACCCCAAGATTGAAGGCCGGGCTACATCAGCAGAACGGCTTTCAGAGCAGGAAGTACATTTCAAAGAAGTGGCAGAAAAATCAAAACCCTTGCTTTATTTTCAGAGAAAGGTAAGTACCCAGATTATATGGAAAAAAAGGGAGAACTGAAAACAACCAGTCATAAAATATTTTTGTTCATTGAATGCAAAATTCTGCATGAGATCCTCTTCTTTAGGCTTTCCCCTCCCCCCACTTTTAACTGTTCCTCTGCTTGTTTTCTTAGAACATCAGTGCCTTTCCCCACAGCATTTTTGTCTTCTCCCTTTCAGCTGCTTAGAATTGAAGCTTGGAACAACTGGTGGGAGAAGAGGATGGCACATCACCCTTTTGCATTTTCAAAGTGTTTATAGCCTTAAGCAAATAATGAATGAATGGTTAATAATGAAATTTAAATTTTAGTTTTTAAAAATGGTGCACAACCTGCAGCCTGCCACCTGCCGATGAGCGGCAATTTAGAAAACTTCGTTATTTTCAAAAAAAAATTTGAGTGAAAAACAGTATTTTATGTCAAAATGTAAGATAATTATTCTGGGTTAACATTTAGGCACCACTGGTAAAAAATAATAAGTTACAGCAGTAAACGAAAACAGCGCCTTTTAGCAAAATTTTAATACTTGCTCATATTTTTCAAAGCAAAACAGGCATTTGTTTTTTTTTTTCCAATTTAAATATTTTAATTTCTACATAATCGTTTTTTCATGTGTCAAAAATAATATTTTTAGATCATTTATATGAGTTTCTTTGTTTGCACGTGAAAAACGGTCAAATGTAAATTTAACGCATAGCGCATAATTGGACAGCAATCTTTTAGCATCTGCTTTATGTTTACAATATTTCTTATTATTTTTTAAACAAACGCTTAGTAGAATTCCTCCAAGTTTTGCTCCCCTCTCCCCCAAAGAAAAACAAAACAAATACTCCTTCAAACGAAAACATATTGCTCTATTTTGAAAGAAAATTTAGAACTTAAATAAGATGTTAAACATTTTAATACAAACATAATTTTCTTCCCACAACATTGACCCACTGCAGAAAAAAAAAATGAAGATTGCATATAGCTTGTGACCCTTTTTCATGACTTCCTAAAGAGTAAAAAGTGCAAAGCATATTGAGTCAAAATACAAAGCTATTTTTCCAAAGTTTCCACCTCTCCCCTCCTCCAAAAAATTAATAAATAAATTCAAATAGAAACAAATGATTGAGGGGAAATTTTGAAAGCTCCATGGGATTGACTTTTTTCTTTTCTTTTTCTAGACTTGTGTTGCATTTAGTAAGGAATTGTTCTAATATAAATAATTAAAAAGTAGGAATTTGCAAAAAACAAAAATAAGGACTTTTTAAGGACCTACAAAAAATTTTAAGGACCTCACAAGTTTTTCGCAATATACAAACTGTTATGTTCATTTCAAAAGGAAGCATTATTGAAAGAGGAAATTTATTTAACATCGCATTTTTATTAGAAACACAACACAAACACTTTTATGGAGCTTTCTTTGTCTTGTTGCTTTTCTAATGTCCAATACAGTCAGGGAGTTAAATAATTATTGGAGCTAGTAATAAGAAGCACATAGCACAAGTATTAATCATATATAAGCAAGTGAAAAATAAAAAAAAATGGTTAATGCTATAAAATACAAGTTAAATGAAAAACAATTTAAATAAAAAAAATTGTTAAAGAAAACGCTACACTTTGTCTTGAGAATTTGTGTTCAATTTAGATTTTTTTTTCATTTTACTTAACTTATGGTGCCAGCATCTCAATTTCGGCTTACTTAAATTATCTCTGGCATAAATAATTTTTTAAAATTATTTAGAAGAACTTACAAAAATTCTTTAAAAACTTTTTCAACTTGAGAAAAATATTTCATTTTGGAAACAACATACAAATAAAAAATGGAGCTTTTTCGCTTAAAACTTTGTACATTACCCTCAAATAGTAACTACCAAAATTTAACTAAAATAAAGTTTCAAAAAATTGAACAATATTTTTAAATAAAAAGTAAAACAAGCAGACTACAGGCTGCAAATACTAAAACAACTGTCAACTTTTTAAATAATTCATATATTTACAGGATGCAAAAAGATAGAAGTCTCAAAAGCTGCGTGCAATTTTCGGCGAAGCACGTGCTAGATGTTAGCAAGTTTCCGAAAAATAGGCTTTTACATTTTCGCGTTATAAGTTATGAAAATTCATGTAAATTAATACATGTCTTTTTAAAAAGTTTCTTCAAAAATTTTCTTGTTTTGTATTAAAATCCCTTTAGATAAAAATACTTGTACATCAGTTTGAAAAATCGGATCTTTTTGCAAAAAATCGAATTTTCGAAGTTCAAAAAAAAAAAAAAAAAAAAAAAAAAAAAACAGAAAAACTAGGGGAAAACGGAGCATTTGGCAACTACGGTGTATAGGTTTAAGAAGAGGTCGATTCCTTCAATTTACTGCAAATTAAGAAATTTCACGAGATACAAATTTTTATTAACACAGCAAATATCCATCATCTCCCACACAACAAAACCCCACAGCGAAAGATCGCGATGCCAAATTGCTTGATAAAAATTTACTAAATATTAAAACATTACTTTAAAACAAATTAATTTTTTAGATATATATTTTTTATTTGATTTAAAAAAAAACAATGGGAGAACAAACTGTTTAGCGAAAGATCAGCTAAAAAGTGATCGGGAGAGTTGGCAACTCGCCGCTTATTATAATGTAAGATGTAAGAAAAATGATAATAAAAATAAATCATTCTTTTACCTTTAACAGTATAAAGAAGCGATAATCATACATGCGATTGGTCAAACGCATCTCTTTTATTGAGCTAGATGTCAACAATATGCATCTTTGAAGTATAAAGCCCCACCGCCCCTTAAATTAAAAAAAAAGTTTCAAAAGCAATATTTATTTACTGATTACTTGTTAAGAGCTGCTCCCACTTGCTTTATTGATAATTGTTTAGAATGTAGATGATTTAGTAACAATTTTCATGCAAAAAATTACTTATTTACTTTGAAGCTAAATTTAATAAAAAGTATCGAATCCCAAATTTGAAATCCCGAAATTCGGCTCTTTTTCGAAAATTCCCGATTTTTGTTTATTCATAAAATTTTTTTCCCTCGAGTCCTTAAAAGTCCGTTTTTCAAATGTTATTCCTTTTTCTTTTCTCTTTTAAAAGCAAAATGAAGGAACTTGTGTGATTTATTTTTCTGTGGTCTTAAACGGTGCCCAGTTAGTGGGCACCATTGCATTTTGTACAAATGCTTGTGTTTTGATTCGACTTCTCTTACTAATATTTAATTTTTTTTAGATGTAGCTCGATTTTCTTTTTCATACAATTGCAGGAAATAGCAAATTGGGAGCTGCCATGTGGGTGGGTACAAGTTAATTTTAACTGAATTGGGTGTTGTGGTTTGAAGCATTTTATCGAAATCCAGGAACCTTTTCTTTTTGTCAAAATATATAACACATCAATTTACTTATAACTTTTTTAAAAATTAAAAAAACAAGAGTTAATTATTTATTTACCAGTTGAGAAAGCACTGAAATTTGTAGTAAAAATGCGATGATGTTTATGTAAGTCAGCCGTTTTTGGTCCTGTCAATTCGCCGTTTGGGTCTGTCCGAAAGCCGCGATAGTACCGGACCCGAGCAAACCAAATTTGAGGTTCGATTAAGTAGTTGAACTGAAAGAAGTTTGATTCTTGTGAATAATACAAAACATAGCAAAACAAATAGAGCGCTTGGGTACCTTCTTAGTTTAACAAAAAAAAATAAGCACCTGGAATAAAAAATAAGGACTTTTTAAGGCCTTAAAAATGAAAATGAACATTAAGGACTTTCTAAGGACCTTTAAGGACCATACGAACCCTGAGTAATCTCTGATAACCTTTAGGCATTGGGCAATTTCATTTACAACTGAATTCTTAAAAGCTGCAAATAAATTTCATACAGTCATTTGTTTAATTAAAGAGTAGTACTATTTAATAATACTTATTAAAAGTATCTTATAATGCTTCATTTTCTATGTGCCTAAGTAGCAGCTAGCTCATTGTTCAACTTTCATAGGAAAACATTTCATGACTCATAGACAGAAAAAGTAACTTTTCTTAGTTGCTCTGCCGGAGAAAGGGCGTTTTTGACCATAGGAACAATAATTTTCTCCAATTAAAAACAAAATATTTTTTAAAAAGTGAAAAAAGTGACTAAAAATGACCAATGCAAAAAATAAGTGACTTTTAGTGAAAAAAGCGACTCGCGCCGACCCGTGTTTAGGGGCGCTAGTGTTCAACTAAAAATAAATTTAAATGTTTCTTGAAAAAACCTGGGCTTTTCATCAAAAACATAAAATAACACAGGTTTTCCATCAAAAAGGCAGGCGGGCTGGACTTTTGCAATGTAAGTACAGCAATAAGTCTCTATTTGTACTTTTTTTCCCTGATGGGGGGGGGGGGGGGGTGAAAACCTTCAGGAAAAAAAATATCTGTATTTTGTTTTATACTATGCATGAAAATATAAACATGAGAAACCAAATGAAACTGGTGGATCAAGTTGTTCACTATCTACACAAATTCATCTTCTAGGTCTTACGGAGTCTGAAGATGAATCTGATAGCACCCTAAAGGGTAGCCTTTCTATCAATGTGGATACTCTGCTTTCAGAGTGACCTTGTGCTGTACTGTGTTTATGGATTGTGTTATTAAGATTGCACAAATCAATCTACACCATGGCCAGTCTGCATCTGCCCTCTTAAACAAGGAACTAGCCGAAGGAAGAGTAGATGTTGCTTTAGTGCAGGAACATTGGACCAACAGAGGTAAAATTCTGGGTTTAGGCTATTCCTATTGGGTTATCCTATTCCTCGATCGCTCTTGTAGCAGACCTAGGGCTTGTATTATAGTTAGCAAAAGGCTAAAAGCTCTATGTATGGTTGATTATCTGGATGGGGACAATGTTGCCATTCGGCTAATTTACAAGAAGATACTTTTTGCCTAACGTCGGCATATCTTCCTTATGAGGATGAAATTCCTTTTGCGCCTCCAGCCAGAAATTTTATGCAAAAGTGAATCCAAAATGGCCTGAGGTTTATCGTGGGTTTCGATGCAAATGCACACCACGTTATTTGGGGCAGCAGTAACTGCAATAAAAGAGGTGAGAAATTACTAGAGTTTATTCTTTATAATAACCTAACTATCTTAATTCTGGCAATAATCCAACTTTTGTTACATGCAATAGAAGTGAGGTCATTGACATTACTTTTTGCAATGACAAGACCTCTGTTTGAATAAATGATTGTCATGTGTCCTATCAGATTACTTTATCTGACCACAAACTAATCAAAATGACACTTACAGGTCCTGTAATAATATCACAGCAGGACAGAAGGAATCCGAGACATACTAATTGGGATTAATACAGAGAAGACCTGGGACTTCTCCTTAGAGGTAACCTTTTTAAACGTAATATTTTGATAGATATTGAGGTGTCCGTTGACTTCCTGCAACGATTCAAGCATATCAAAATAACTGCAAAGCAGTCACCACTGGTTTACCAAGACGTGTTCCTTGGTGGAATAAAAATCTTAGTGGTCTTCGAAAGAACTGCAGAAAGCTCTTTAATAGAGCCAAAAACACTGGAGAGTGGTCAAGTTACAGGGCTGCTCTCACCAGTTACAATAATGCCATCGAGAAAAGTTGACAGGATTCCTGGAGAAATTTCTGCAGCCAAATTGACACTCTGTCAAATGCTGCAAAGCTTACAAAGATCTTATCCAGATGTAAGCTCTGTCAATTAAGTTCCATCAGAAAAGATGATGGAACTTATACTGAGGATGGTAGAGGAACACTCGAAGAAATGTTTAGGGTCCACATCCCAGACGCAACTATTGTAACAGATGAGGAGACAGACACTCCTCAAATTACCCCACGTGGCAGAAAGGTGGACTGGAACCTGACCAAAAAAAATGTTACACATGTAAAAAGTGCTTGGGCAATCAACTCGTTCCTGGAGTAGATGAAATAATACCTATCTTACTCTAAAAAGGCATCGATATCATTACACCACTCTTGTCCAAGATTTTCAGGTCCTGTTTGGTATATGGTTATGTCCCTACTGCCTGGCGTACCTGCAGGGTTTTCTTCATACCAAAACGGGGCAAACCAAGCTATAACAAAGCTAAAGCATTTAGGCCAATTAGCCTTATGTCATTCCTTCTCAAAACTTTAGAGAAGTCGATTGACAGGTACATCAGAGACGATGTGCTAAAAGTCAACCCACTTCTAGGTAGCAACATGCCTATCAACTGAGCAGATCAACTCATACTGCCCTCTATGAATTAACTACAATTCTAGATGAGGCAGTAAATGGAAAAGAACTGGCACTCGCTGCCTTCCTTGATACAGAAGGACATTTTGATCGATTGCCCACTGAAGTTATTCTGAATGCTCTTGTCAGAAGAAACATCGACCAGCTTGTGTGCACCTGGATTGGAGGCTTACTGTCTGCTAGATCAGTTCAAGCGACTCTCTTAGGCGACACACTTGCAGTTACGAACTGCAAAGGCTTCCCATAGGGAGGTTTCCTTTCACCTCTTTTATGGAGCCTTGTTGTTGATGAAATATTAATTAGAATTAATCTATCAGATGTGACCTGCATTGGTTATGCAGATGACATAACCTTAGTAGTAAGAGGAAAATTCCGGGATACTGTAATTGGCTTGATGAAATCTGCCCTCAAAAAGGCTGAAAACTGGTGCAGGGAAGTTAGCCTGACTCTCAATCCTGGTAAAACTAACCTTGTACTCTTTACTAGAAAAAGAATTAAAGATGTACAAATATAGAATTCCTGATTACTAAACTTGCATACTTTAATGAAGTTAAATACCTTGGTATCATTTTTGACAAGACCTGGAACAATCATGTCGAATACAGCACCACTAAGGCAAAAAGAATATTCTGGGCTTGAGGACTACACCCTCATGCCATGAGGACTACACCCTCACAGACCCTAGAGTTATTACTAGGTATTCTACCACTTCATAAGCATGTAGAGACGGAAGCAATCCTTTGCTTCCGAAGAATAAAATTTCTAAAACTTAGGAAATTTTCCTTTGTGAGTTCCTTGTACAAATTTAATATACTGATCAGGAATCACCCACTGCTTTCCATGAATTCAGACTGGATGCTTAAATGTTTTGACTTTGAGTAAAAACACAATGTCATATTCCCTTCAGAGTAGAATGGGAAAACCCTACTAAGCTTATTGGCCACGCTGATGAAATTTGGTTCACTGATGGCTCTAAGACTTCCATGGCACAGGCTATGGAGCCTTTTGCCCAAATAGAAAAATTAGCATCAACTTTTCCATGGGAAATATAACAACTGTATACCAGGCTGAAGTGATGGCCATTCTGGCATGCGCAAATAACTGTCTTGATAGAGGCATCCCTGGCAAATCCATCAAAATCTTCTCTGATAGCCAGGCTGCTATTTTAGCACTACATAAACACTGCTTCTTATCAAATATTGTTTGGGAATGCTATAACACTATTGCTAAACTGGCTACAGTGAATAAGGTGACTCTTTATTGGTCCCTGGCCACCGTTGTATTTATGGCAATGAAATGGCTGAACAACTTGCTAAATTGGGCTCTGAAACTCCCTTCATTGGCCCAGAACCAGTTCTTGGTCTGCATTACAATATAATAAGAAAAACGATAAAGGAAGTCTTTCTAAAAGAGACTCATAACGCTTGGCTTAAAAGTAACAATCAAAGACAAGCGAAGGAGCTTAACTAAAATTACCCATGGTTAAGATCAAAAGAATTGCTGAAACTCGGTAGAAATGAGATAAGGGTGATCATTGGTCTTTTAATTGGTCGTTGTCATCTCAAGAGACATCTTAACATCATGGGCATTCTTGCTGACTCACTATGCAGAGGATGTCAAGCTGCAGAAGAAAGCTCAACACATATTCTATGTGAATGCGACTATTTCTCTGCACAACGATTTGAGTATCTTGGATATCACTATATCGAACCCTGGGAACTACCCAGTTTCCCTGCCAATTTATTGCTGAAATTTGTCTCAGCCACTGGTCTGTTTCAGACTCACTAAATGGGATTGTTAGTACAATAGAGCTGTGGTTGCAGTGCTAGGGCTCCTCAAAGACATCCCCTAAACAATTCATTCATTCATTCAACCAAATACAAATGTTATAGCTGTACGGTATTTTTGGGAGTATGCACCGCACCCAGCTTAACAGCCGCCATAGTGACAATGAGCATGATTTGCATCAAAAGTATTGTAACAGCCACACCTGATGTTGAGCACTTTAAAAGCACAACTAGTTAATAAAAGAGGAGTTTGTATAAATGAGACGTTTTAAAGGATTTTTTTAAATGATAATCATTTATATTTTATTATTATTATTATCGCAGGAGACATATGTTTTTTCTGTAACATAACAAACCAGAGAGCTGGACCCGGACTTTTTTGTTAGCCTCAACGCTAAAACATATTCTCTACATTTACAATTAAGTTTTTGATCTTTAGTGCTTTTGTTAACTGTAAAGTATAAGTAAACTTTATGATTAATTGCTAAGTTACTTTGAGCTTAAGCTTAGAGATTTGAAACGCCATCAACCAGAAAAGTTCAGCTACACGTTTTAAATCACGGATCATCAACATAACTGTGCATGTTGGGAGTGACGTCACTGGTCTGCCGTGATTGGCCGAGGAGGTGGGCGGATATGCCATCTGCCAACTTCTCATTGGTTGCTGTAAACCTTGGGTTACATTATATGTTAGGTATTTAAGAGGAAGCTCTGGTTGACGGAGGCGCTTCTGATTTTTCTTCTCAATCACGAGGTGACATTGTTGACTGAGCACAAAGTTATTACAGTTGAACCTCGAAAATCCGGAATCGGCGGGACCGCAGCGATTCCGGTTTTCGGAAATTTCCGGATTTTGGAGGTATATTAAAAAACGATGTTTATAACAATGTAAAATCATAAAAAATGCATTTTTTTTTCTTTTGTAAACATAAACTACGATGCAACTGATGAATTAAATAATAGAATTGAAATAATTAATTAAAATATAGTACACACACCAGGTAATAATTTAAAATTATTTATTCATTTAAAAAGAAAATAGAAAACTGTAAAGGGATTTTATGTTGCTTTTTTTTCAAGCATTTCAAAAATTGTTAATTGTTTCATTGAGTTGCGCTTGTGGCAGATCAGTTTGTCTTTTATTTTAAATAAGCACAACATTTCGTGTTCGGTAACGATGTCCCGTTGTTCCAAACCTGTGATTGCATTCTCGAGATATTTTACTATGTCATCGATACTCATTTTAGGATCTGATAACTGTTCATCTTCATCAGGCTCACTTTCTTCGTCATCAGTGTCAGATTCCTGATTTAAAGCAGCTTTGAGAATTTCACCGTCGGTTAGTGTATTCATGATCGGTGATTCGCCATCGGCATGAATGACCTCGCTTATGTCGTCGGCGGTTAATGGAATTACCGACGTACTTTCTTGGCAATATGATAGAAGATTATTTATCAGTTCTTTCTCTTTAGGTATGGAAAAACCTTCAAATTCTACATCTTCGTTATCGTCGTCATCAAAAAATATCATAGCTGGCATTAAATTATGCCAGGCATGAATTAGAATGTTCTTTTCTACACTACTCCACGCATTAGCAGCGCACCAAATAGCATCTTTTATTGTGAATTCTTTAACAAATTCTGTGATGTTTTTTTCACTGTTCACAAAGTTCAGCATTCTGTGCAAGAAATCGTTTTTATACCTGCACTTCAGGGCTCTCAGTACGCCCATATCCATTGGCTGAATTAATGAAGTGCAATTCGGAGGAAGAAACATTACCTTGAAATTTTCTTTGCTTAAAATTTCAGCGGCTGGGTGAGCGGAACAATTATCCAAAATTAAAACAATCTTTTTATCTTGGCCAACTCCATTCGACTTGGCATGCTCGCGCACTTCCAGGATGAAGTGATTATTAAACCAATCGGTCATTAATTCTTTCGTTACCCACGCACGTTTATTTGCCTTATAAATGGCTGGAAATGATTTTATATTTTTTAGAGCTCGAGGCCGTGCATGTTTGCCAATTATCATGAGTTTGCACTTATGAGAGCCTGCAGCGTTTGAGCAAGCTAGCACTGTTAAACGTTCTTTTGAATTTTTCGTACCTGATGGATTTTTTTCATCAGCTGTTGCTAGGGTTCTTTGGGGAACATAACGCCAGAAGAGCGAAGTTTCGTCGGCATTGTATATCTGTTCTGGAGTTAATTGTTCTTCTGTTACGAACTGGCAGAACTGCTCGACGAAATGCTCAGCGGCTTCTGCATCGGCGCTTCCTTTTTCTCCGCATATTTGGAGCTGGCGAATTCCATGGCGCTTTTTAAACTTGTCAAGCCATCCACATGAATATTCACATGGGCTTTCTATGTTCATTTGAGCATGAAAAATTCGTGCTTGAGCCATTATTATCGCACCAGTTAAAGGAACATTTTCGCTCAGTCTTTCACGCACCCATTGAATCAGCACTTTATCGATGTCTTCATTGTTTGCAGGCCGAATCGTTTTTCATTTTTTCATCTCCAAGGGGGTATCGCTGTCAGCAAAAAACTGAAAAATTTTCATTCTTTGCTTCTGCAAATCATACACGGTAGATTTCCCTACTCCATATTCATCGCAGAGTTGTAGCACCGACGTCCCTTTCTCTAACTTGTGCAGCAACTCCACTTTCTTTGCAATCGTCAAAGAATTATGTTTTCGCTTTTTTGCAGTCGAATTCCTGCTAGACGAAGCTGACGATAATTTCGAAAACATTTTTATACTAATCTAATAGCGAATAGAGCAATTGAGCATAGCAAATTAGATCACGTGGAAATAGTTACACGGTAAGGAACGGAACAAGTGTTGAGCGCATATGCGTTGCCAATTGGAATAATGCAATGCTTATCTTTTACTTTAGTTAAGAGATAACAGGTGCGTTCGAAAAGGTTGACTGGTTAAAGCTTGGTTGCAAATTAACTGGGAAGATTTAGATTCATACTTTTTGTCTAAGCAGACGAAAGAAATGGTCATTTTCGTAAGCGGGGTTTAGCGGCCAGATGGCATAAAACTATGTCAGATATGTCTATATTTATTTATTTGGTCCTCAATTAAAATAATTTGGAAATGGAAAAACATTTTTAGTATTTTTTTTTTATTATTTATAAAACTCAAATCGGAAAAATGTCCGGATTTTGGAGGTTTCCGGATTTTGGAAGTCCAGATTTTCGAGGTCCAACTGTATTGGCTCACGGGCTCCTATCAGTTTTAGCTTTTTCTGATGTAGCATTAGCTATGGAAGCTTGAGTATGCGATGCTAGTCATTTTATAAGAGTTAAAGATTTTGGCTTCAGTTTATTTTAACATGTCGTAGTTATTTTATAAAACTTAATAAATGTTAAGAGTTTTAATAAAGTTTTTGAAATCATCTATCTTTACCGAGAAGCCCGGTATACTCAATTCTCCACGAACTCTGCTAGACAAGTATTAGATTCATTGGAAGCCGGAAGTATAACATTGGCTATCTAATTTGATTTAACGTTACATATATATATATATATATATATATATATATATAGCATCACATTCACCTCCTGACGTCCAAAATAATTAGAAGCTTAAAAGCAGCAGTATAACTTAAGTCGCTTGGGAACCATTTCCCAACACTTTAAATTAGATTTAAAAAATTAAAAATGAAAAGCAAATCACAACTGAAGGTAAAAACGACATAACTACGCAACAACAGTGGAAGTAAACAATACAAACAAAGCATGACTCGATGAGGCTTGCTATCGTGCTTGATTGGAAGAAAAATGCCACAGTGCCATCAATGGACAACGTTTTTAGCTGTTTTGGAAAACTTGTTTTTATTTATTTATTTTTTACTTAAAAAAACGTATGTGCCGCACCCACCGTATTCGCAGCATCAAATTTTTTTTTTTTCACTTTTTAACATATAAGTATTGTTAAGCTTACTCCCAAAAATACCACACTTATTAGCAATGTGTTTACATTATGCCTGTACTTGAAAAGTAAGGAAGTAAAAAAGATGCATGTTATGCAAAAAGTTAAAACTACTATTTTCTGTATTTATGAGAAAAAGATAGTACTATTGTATTACTTAGAGAAAAAATAAACACAAGATCATGTTTTGCATTGACACTAATGAACATAAATCATTTTAAATAACTTACTTTATAATAACTGATAAACATTTTAAGTATATGAATAAATTCAGATAAATCATCAATGCTATCTATAATGGCTTTGTCAGTGGAGTTCTTGATATCTGCAAGAGATAAATTAGGAAACAAAATGCAGAATGTAGAATTGACGACAGGTTTTAAGTGCTCATCATGCACTTTTAATGCATCTTGAAAGACCTAAAAGAAATTTATAAATAAATAGTGAATTATCGAAAGTAATAATACTTATAACAGAATTCATTATGATTATAAAACAATTTAGCATCATAAATATATAGTAAAACCTCTCATAAAGACCACCTCTATAAAGAGACCACCTCTCATAAAGACCATTTTTTTCAGGTCTAAAACTTTCAGCTATATCAAGCTAAAGCTCAATATTAACTTTCCCTCCATTAAAAGACCACCTTTTTTTTTGTCTCCCTCTCAGTAAGACCACTTTTTCAGAAGAACAGGTAGAATTATTTACCTGGGGGAATTTTGAAATAACCTTATCTCTGAGAAAAACAGGACCTAGCTAGTATTTGGAGGAAGCTATTGTCCCTGTTCCTGGAATTGTGTGAGTGATAAGCACCAGGGCAGGGGAATTGGACCAATGAGCTTGATTGTTCCTTTGTCCTTGAAGATCCCTGTGAAGTGTGAAGCACAGAGTCATTTATGGGTATGATTGGTTCACATTCCATCTGCTAAGGATAGCTAAGGACGTTTGTAGATTTCACAGGGAATTTCCCTCTTGTTTTTTTTCTTTTGTTCTTAGCACTACATTTTAATGATGTCTAAAAGAGTTGTATTGACTTTGGAAGAAAAAGTGAAAGTTTTACAAGCACATGACAGTGGAATCTCAGAGAGACAATTGGCAGCACAGTTTCAATGTAGCAAAACTCAAATAAATAATAAATTGAAAAACAAAGATGTTCTACTAAATGATTATGAAGAATTTAAGTCATCCGGAGTTAAAAGAAAGAGAAAAGAAAAATTTAATGATACAAATGAAGCTGTCCTACAATGGTTTAAGTGTGCAAGATCAAAGCATAATCCTTTAAGTGGTACTTTGTTGAGAGAGAAAGCAATTCAAATTGCAGAAGCTATAGGAGAAAAAGACTTTTGTGCAAGCAATGGGTGGCTAGAGAAATTCTGTCACAGGAACAACATTGTCTTTAAATCTGTTTGCGGGGAATCGGCCGATGTAGATGAAGAAGTGATAACGGATTGGAAAACTCGGACTGCCTTGATTCTATCTGGATATTCAGATCGTGACATCTATAAAATAGATGAAACTGGATTATTCTTCCGTGCATTGCCTACCAGAACTCTCATGGAGAAAACAGATGTTGCCAAAGGAAGGAAACAGGCCAAGCACCGACTTACTGTGGCTTTTTGTGGAAATGCCGCTGGAGAGAAAGAAAAACCAATCGTATATGTCAAAGCTGAAAAGCCTCATTGTTTTAAAAACGTTGATGTTTCTAAAATAGAAGTGATTTGGAAGTCTTACAAAAAGGCATGGATGACATCGTCCATTTTCGAAAACTGGCTACATGAGTTTGATAAAAAAATGACCGTTCAGGGAAGAAAAGTAATCCTTATTTTGGATAACGCCCCTTGTCATTTGTATGATGCTCATCTAAAAAAATGTGAAACTCCAGTTTCTCCCTCCTAACACAACATCCAAAATGCAGCCATTAGATCAGGGTGTTATTCATTGTTTTAAATTGGAATATAGATGCTTGGTTTTATGAAAGCTTATTTCAAATAGATGACGTCAAAAATGCCTCTGATCTAGTGAAAAATATCAATGTACTTGACGCTGTTCGATGGATAAAATAAAATGGGCCTGGGACAACGTTAAGACACAAACAATTGTCAATTGCTTTAGTACTTGTGGCCTAAGCAATACATCTGTTGAGCAATCCATTGATGGTATCAACGTTTTAGAAAATGAAGTGATTGAGCTAACACATTTAGCTAAAGTGGATGATGACCCCAAATCAAATGAATATGAGGAAGCTGTTGAGTGTTTTGATGATCTCTCAGAAGACTGGGAGAATCGCATTGTAGAAAATCTTGATAAAGTTAAGAATTAAAAATATTTTTTTAAAAAAACTAAGATGTACAATACTTGTAAGCTAAATGATACTACAGTCAATATTTAAAAATTTTTTTCAGGAGCTCATTCTGATTCAGATGACGAGCTTCCTCCAGTGAAAAAGCCATCAATTTCCTATCAAGAAACATTAAATGAAATTAATAGATTAATAGAAAATTCAATTCCTGCTAGAGATGACTCTAAAATAAATAATTTGTTTCAGGAAATCAAAGAAAGTTTAGAGATAAAGATTGTTAAGGAAATATTACTAAAATCAAAGCAAACTTCAATTAATTGTTTTTTTAATGTTGTACAGTCAAAAAATAACAATAAAAACAAGTTTTAGAATAGTGTTTTTTGTATTATATAAAGCTTTGTTTTAGCCATTACCTCTATTTAGAGACCACCTCTCTATAAGACTGATTTTCTACGGTCTGGTGGGTGGTCTCTTTAGAGAGGTTTCACTATATATATATATATATATATATACATTAATATATATTTTTTCATTCTAATTTTTAGTAATTTGAGAGGTTCAGACCTATTTCTTGATGCAAAACAAAGTCTTCAAAACAATTTAAAACACTAAAATCGAGAGAATGAAGGAAAATGCTTTAAATATATATAGATTTAATAAAAAATAATATAGGGAAGACCGATAAGAGACATTCTGCCACAGAAACTATTTCTAAAGGCATCAGAAACCGTGCCTATTGGTAGTACAGGTCGCTTGTTGTGAAAAATGTCTACTGAAAAAGGAATGATTTTCATGACACTTTAGAGGTGTACTAAAATGAAAATTGCTAGTCCTTGTCAGTGCCATCAATAATCATCTTCATTTTTTAATTTAATATGTTTTGCAACCTTGCTCTGATGCTAAGCATTTCAGAGATAGATGCAACAAAATAATATCTGTCAAACTAAAATTGTGACATCATTATGCACAGGGTCCGAAAAATCCCGGGGCCAGGTCGCCCGGGCGACTAAAAAATATGCCTTGGCGACTAGTTTTTAGGATTTTTGTCGGACTCTGATTATGCATAGTAAAGTAAACAGGGCGCACTTTGCATTTCAAATCCAAATACAGGTGAGCTTAGCGTTGGTTACAGCAAAACTCATTTTTCTTGGTTCGTGAAGGAATGACGGATTGGTGGTGGCGATGAGAAATGTAAATAAACAAACAGGCACTTTAATTGCATCAGCTGATATAAATGCATTTGATCACTACAAATGCTTTCACGTCTTTTTGGTAGATGTGGGAGATATATAGTCTATGGTTTGCAGCTCTCTTTTTTTTTTTATTGTTCTTCTTTCATTTCTCCGAGTTTAGATTGTGTTCAGACGAAATTTTGGTACATCGTTTTGCAAATGTATTCTTGTAACAATTGGCAAAGGGAAGATACTATTTAACGAAGAGTACACTCAATTAGTAAATGATTCATTTTCGGATAGTGATGATAGCGCTGATGTTTCTGAAGAACTGCAAAGTGATAACAATCCTAATGGAAGCATACCATCAGAGAAAGTGGTATAAAAAATTGTTCTTATGATTAATGGACGTTGCATTTGCATGCCCAAATGTTTTTCATAAAGAAACATATGGACTAAAACTACCATTACGTACTCCTTCTTCAAAAATTATACAAATCTACAATAGTTACTGTAAATTTCACAAAAATACTCGCCGTGGTTACTTCTAGAGAAATTATTAAATTTTTTGTTAGGGTTCGTACGGTTTTGGCAAAACCAAAAATAAGGACCAATAAAAAAAATTTAAGGACCTCAAAAATTTTTCGAAATATACAAACTGTTATGTTTATTTCAAAAGGAAGCATTATTGAAAGAGGAAATGGATTTAACATCATATTTTTATTAGGAACATAACACAAACTCTTTTATGGAGCTTTCTTTGACTTGTTGCTTTTCTAATGTCCAATACAGTCAGAGAGTTAAATAATTATTGGAGCTAGTAATAAGAAGCACACAACACAAGTATTAATCGCATATAAGCAAATTATCATGATATGAAAAATTAGCAAAAATGGTCAGTGCTATAAAATACAAGTTAAAAGAAAAACAATTTAAATTTTAAAAAAATGTTAAAGAAAATGCTGCACTTTGTCTCGAGAATTTGTGTTTAATTTATATATTTTTTTTCATTTTACTTAACTTATGTTGCCAGCATCTCAATTTAGGCTTACTTAAATTTTTATTCTGGCGTAAATAAGTTTTTAAAAATTACTTAGAAGAGCTTGCAAAAATTCTAAAAAAAACTTTTTCAACTTGATAAATATATTTCGGAAACAACATACAAATAAAAAGTGGAACTTATTGGCTCAAAACTTTGTACATTACCCTCAAATAGTAACTACCAAAATTTAACTAAAATAAAGTTTCAAAAAATTGAACGATTTCTTTAAATAAAAAATAATTCAAGCAGACTACAAGCTGCAAATACTATAATAACTATCAACTTTCTAAATAATTGATATATTTACAGGATGGAAAAAGATAAAAGGCTCAAAAGCTACGCGCAATTTTCGGCGAAGCACATGCTAGATGTTAGCAAGTTTCCGAAAAATAGGTTTTTATATTTTCACGTTATAAATTATGAAAATTCAAGTAAATTAATACATGTCTTTTAAAGAGTTTGTTGAAAAATTTTCTTGTCTTGTAGTACTATCCTTTTAGATAAAAATACTTGTACATTAGCTTGAAAAATCGGATCTTTTCGCAAAAAAATCGAATTTTCGAAGTTCAAAAATAAAAACAGAAAAACTAGGGGGGAAACCGAGTATTTGGCAACTACAGTGTATAGGTTTAAGAAAAGGTCGATTCCTTCAATTTACTGCAAATTAAGAAATTTCACAAGATACAAATTTTGATTAACTCAGTAAATATCCATCATTTCCCACACAGCAAAACCCCACAGCGAAAGATCGAGAAGCCAAATTGGTCGATCACAATTTACTAAATATTAAAACATTGCTTTAAAACAAATTTTCGATACGGGAATTTCTTTGATCTAAAAAAAAAAAAAAAAACAAGGGGAGAACAAACTGTTTAGCGAAAGATCAGCTGAAAAGCGATCAGGAGAGTTGGCACCTCTGCGCTTATTATAGTGTAAGACGTAAGAAAAATGAAATTCAATAAAAATAAATCATTCTTTTACCTTTAACAGTATAAATAAGAGAATCATACATGCGATCGGTAAAACGCAAAAAAAGCTGAAAGTTTTTTTTTTTTTTTGCCTACATATTAGTTAAATGTATCTCTTTTATTGAGCTAGATGTAAACAATATGCTTCTTTGAAGTATTCCTCCCCCCCCCCCCCCAATTAAAAAAAAGTTTCAAAAGCAATATTTATTTACTGATTACTTGTTAAGAGCTGCTCCCACTTGCTTTATTGATAATTGTTTAGAATGTAGATGATTTAGTAACAATTTTCATGCAAAAAATTACTTATTTACTTTGAAGCTAAATTTAATAAAAAGTATCGAATCCCAAATTTGAAATCCCGAAATTCGGCTCTTTTTCGAAAATTCCCGATTTTTGTTTATTCATAAAAATTTATCCCCTTGAGTCCTTAAAAGTCCGTTTTTCAAATTTTATTCCTTTTTCTTTTCTCTTTTAAAAGCAAAATGAAGGAACTTGTGTGAATTGTTTTTCTGTGGTCTTAAATGGTGCCCAGTTACCCGGCACCATTGCATTTTGTAAACATGCTTAGTGTTTTGATTCGACTTTTCTACTAATATTTTAATTTTTTTTTTTTTAGATGCAGCTCGATTTTCTTTTTCAAAAAGTTGCAGAAAATAGCAAATTGGGAGCTGCCATGTGGGTGGGTACAAGTTTATTTTAACTGAATTGGGTGTTGTAGTTTGAAGCATTTTATCAAAATCCATGAACTTTTTTTTTTTTGTAAAAATATATAACACATCAATTTACTTATATCTTTTCAAAAAAGAATTAATAATTATTTATCTACCAGTTGAGAAAGCACTGCAATTTGTAGTAAAAGTGCGATGGTGTTTATGTAAATCCGCCATTTTTGGTTTTGTCAATCCGCCATTTTGGGTCTTTTCGAAAGCCGTGACAGTATCGGAACCCGAGCAAACTAAATTTAAGGTTTGATTAAGTAGTTGAAATGAAATAAGTTGGATTCTTGTGAAGAATACAAAAGATAACAAAACAAATAGAGCAGCGCATGGGCACCTTCTTATTTTAACAAAAAAATAAAATAAAATAAGCACCTGGAATAAAAAAATAAGGACTATTTAAGGGCTTTTTAAGGCCTTAAAAATGAAAATGAACATTAAGGACTTTCTAAGGACCTTTAAGGACCGTACGAACCCTGTAAACTACCTTGGTTAAAATTTTTTAAATAACAAAATATGCTCTTTAAATATTTCTTTTTCATTATAATTAAACTTTTATTCATAATAAAGTCAAAAAGATTTTTCTCTAAAACAATTATTTTCGGGTGTGGGGTGAAACAGAAAGGGTGAGGCTGAATTTATTCAGCCTATCAATTATTATGTTTTTAAGATACAAACATATGGGAAACTAAGAAAATGCTTATAAGTACTTCCAATCATTGTAAAATTCAAGCACTTTTCAAGAAATATATTTATTTTTTATGGATTTTACAAGGACTGTGCAAACTATGGATGAAAATTCAAAAATTAATAAACAGTACTACATGGTGTATTACTTTAAAAAGAAATATTCATATTTAACCCTCATGGGTTCCTTGGGGTCTGATATGATGCCACGCAATTTCAGTTCAATCTGTCTTTTTGACTATCTATTTGTTATAGAAATAAAATTTCACGTTAAATTAAAGCACAAATGAGCATTAAAACGCAGACATATGTTTCGGGATCGCTTGGAATCCCTTTTTCAATGCGACAGGGAGCTTCTAGATGTAAAACATCCAAATGAAGCAGACAGAACAACAAAAACAAAGCTTATATAGCCTAAGAATTAACTGTAAACCAATGAGAATAAAGGCAGTGTGAAGTGGAAGTAGAAGTAGTATTAAAGGCACCAATAAGAGAGCAACAAACGAATGTAGTTGGAAGTACAGAAAGTAAAAAGGAATATCAATAAAAACAAAGAAAAAGACAACAGCGTGCATAAAAATGTGAAAATACATGAAAATTGCAAAAAAATAAAATAAAATACAAAGAATAAAATGGAAATAAAATAAGTACAGAAAATACCAAAACAAAAAGCAAAACAAAGTACACATGCAAAAGAGGGGGAGGGGGGGGAGAGAGAAAAAAATTGACACAAAAAAAAGGAAAACAAGAAAACCAAGAAAGAACAACAAATTAAAGGAACTTATGCCAGACCTGTGAAATATAAGGTGTTGAGGAAGAATCATTAACCAAAATTGAACTATTCCTGTTAATATGATAAGCTTCCCAAAAGTCAAGTTCTAAAGGGGAAGAACATTTTTGAATAATTTTCCCAGAATTGAAATCAAAAGAGTGGTTGGAATTCCAACAATGTTGAGCAATGCTAGACTTATTCAGCTCTTGCTTTCGTACATAACCTTTATGCTCATTTAACCGAATTTTCAGAGCACGTTTTGTCTGTCCAATGTAAGAAAGGCCGCAACGGCAACTAATTTGGTAAATACCCCAAGTATTAAGTTGATCAACAGGATCTTTAAGAAAAGAGAAGGAAAGTTTGTTGCTAGGAGCAAAAACAACTTGAAATTGAAACCTTTTTAGGATTTTAGCAATACGAAAACTTACAGAATGAAAGAATGGTAACACAACCAAATCCTTTCTAGAAACCACATGATTGGGACCAGAAGTTTTTTTAGAAAGTTTGTTATGAATAGAATCAATTAAAGAGTGAGAAAATCCTCTATCAACAGCTACAGCTTTCAGATAGTTGAGTTCAATCTTGAGAAGCTCAGGAGAAGAGCAAATATTAATAGCACGATGGACAAGAGCATTAAAAGCCGAATATTTTTGGTTGGGAGGATGAGACGATAGTCTGTGAGGAGGTAAAGAAACAGCGAAAGGTTTACGATAGACAGAAGTTGTGAAACCAGACTCACTCCTAGAAATCAAAACATCAAGAAACGCGAGGCTACTATTAAGTTCTTTCTCACAAGAAAACTGGATATTGGAATCAATGGAGTTCATAATCGAAAGAGCATCATCAATACCTAACAAGTTACTGTCCGTTAGGACAAAACAATCATCCACATAACGAACATAAAATTGAAATTGCAATTTTTGGAATAGTTTTTCCTCAAAATAATGCATATAGAAATCACTTAAAATAGGACTAAGAGGACTTCCCATGGCTAGGCCATCTACCATAGCATAGAATTTACCATTAAATACAAAAGTGCTCTGTTGCAAGCACACACGAGTAAGAAAAACTAATTCCTCGATTTCCACAGAAGTAAAATGGAATTCAGAAAGCCTTTTCCTGAGGCAAGTCAAAGCGCCATCAACAGGAACATTAGTAAACAAAGAATTAACATCAAAAGAGGCCATAACCGAATTATTCGGAACGAAGTTATGAAGTTTCTTAACAAAATCGGTGGAATTTTTAACAGTGAAAACATTCCGACTCCTAAGTGGAGAAAAAACAGAAACTAAATACTTGGAAAGTTTATATGAAGCAGTGCCAATATTGGAAACAATTGGTCTGAAAGGAATACCTGCCTTGTGTACCTTCGGTAAAGCATAGAAACGCGCACAATTAGCAACAGAAGGAATCACAGACCGTTTAGCAATCAAAGGAATAGAATGAACAGACTTAACAGCAGAAGAAATAGCTTTTAACTCCTTGTCGCTAGGATCTTTATAAATTTCAGAATAAGGACCAGAAGCAATTAAATCATCAGTTTTTTCAACATAAGATGATTTATTAAGAACAACAATCTGACCACCCTTGTCAGCTTTGGTAATGACCAAATCAGAATTTGAAACTAAATTATTGACACAGCGTTTCACAGAATGGGTAAAACCAATATTAGGAACTTTTGAATTAAAATCAACATTGGAAGCAATAAGATGCCGAACTGACTCTTTTTGAGTGGAAGTTAAGGCACTAAATTTGAAAGCTTTTTCAACCGGAGCAATAAGTTCAGAAAAAGAAGGCTTTTTAGCCAAAGCAAAATTGTTATTACATTTCAAAGCATTAATTTCATTACTATTCAAAGAAAATTTCGAAAGATTTACAACCGCATTCCTATTAACAAGAGGCAAATCAGCCGGAACAGGAACATTTGAATCGTTACACAACTTGGTAAATTTCTTATTTAAAGTAATTTTGTGACTGTCAGATGAATGAAGAGCTCTCGCCCATGACATTCTATCAATAGAATCAAAATCGAAATTATAATTAGATACAGAAAGATGTAAATCATAAAGTTCACGTTCTATGAACGAAAGTTTTTTCCTAGTTTCCTGGATAGAAGCTCTAAGTAAAGCTAATTTAGAACGAAAAATTACCTTATCAACCCTAACAGAACGCGGTAAATTACACTTTAAAGTGATAAACTTAGGAATGACTTTCTTGCACCTGCAAGCCTGGAGAAATTTTAAATGGTTCAAAAACCGAACCTTTTTAATTCGCAGATTACAAAATCTGTTAACTTGAGACATAACCAGAATCAAAACAAACAAAACATAAGGGGAAAAAACAATAGCTAAACCGTTCAATAAACAAAAAGAAACAGAAAGAACAAATTGCAAAACATACACCACAACAATATGCGGAACAAATGTCAGAAAACAAAAAAGCAAAAATAAACACAGTCAAGAAAAGCAATGAGGAAAGAACAAAAATCAAAAACTCACCAAGCAGCGAACAGATGGGAGAATAAAACAAAAGAAAGAAGAACAAATTCAGGCACGTTAAGCCAAACAGATAGTAATGATTAAACTTTGTGCAAAGTAATAGAAATAAAATTTCACGTTAAATTAAAGCACAAATGAGCATTAAAACGCAGACATATGTTTCGGGATCGCTTGGAATCCCTTTTTCAGAATCCCCTTAAATTAAAGCTCATTTGTGCTTTAATTTAACGTGAAATTTTATTTCTATTACTTTGCACAAAGTTTAATCATTACTATATCTATTTGTTTTTAATTTTATTTTGAGACTTACTCTCATAGTTTTTTATATAAAATAATGCTATGATTTTTTTAAATTTTATTTTTCTTAAATTTGCTTTTTTTTGCACACAAGAGAACTGGATAGAAAATGTAATGAAAAATGGTTTATGTGCTTCAAATACACTTTCAAAAATTATTAGTTTTAGTTCCATAACAATTGCAAATAAATCTTCAGTTATTATGTTTTCTCTTAAAACTAACATAGTTTTAATACACAAACTAAATTTTACTTTGATTGTGTCTTTATATTTTTTGCTATTTATCATTAAACAGTGAGAAAATTTTAAAAATACATGCAACAGGCAATCTTAATAAAGTAATTGAAAAAACACTTGGGGTCAAAAATGACTCCAAGGGTCTTCAGTGAATCAAAATAGGAGGAACCCACGAAGGTTAAATAATTTAAAAACAAAAAATTAAATGTCTATAATGGAGAAAGGTTCATTTGGTTAAATTCTTTGATAATCCAAGAATGTTGCCTTCTTGTTGGGCAAATAATCAAAATTTTAACATTAAAAAAAATAAATAAATAAATAAATAATAATAACTTGTTATCAGTTTGAAAGTGACCTAAAACTTGTTCTTTTTTAAGAGTCGGAAGGAGGGTAGAGGATTATGTCCACAAAAGCAGAATTTTAGGGTAGCTAACCTTGGCATGCTAGGGAAAAAAAAGTTTCAACAGGCTCATTTTGAATACAATACACTCAGGTGACAAAAGTCATGGGATAGTAATATGCAGATATACTGATCGCAATAGTATCACGTACAAAAGCAATAAAGGGGAAGTGCATTAGCAGGGCTTTCATTTGCATTCAAGATATCATGTGAAAAATTTTCTTACATGATTATGGCCGCACGATGGTAATTTAGACTTTGAAGACTGAGTGGTACTTGGAGTGAGATGCATGAAACATTTAATTTCAGAAATTTTTAAGGAGTTCAACATTCCAAGATACATATTGACAAGAATGCCTACTTTCAAGCATAACCTCCCACCATGGACGATGTCTGTGGCCAACTGCCTGCACTTAATTACCAACACCGGCAGTGTGAGCACAGAGCTGTCTGTTAAAAATTTAACTTCACAGACCAGCAGAGTAGGTGAAATAATCACAAGAATAAATGTGGGATGTCTAACAGATGTGTCCGTTAGGGCAGTGCAGTAAAATGTGGCTTTAATAGGGTATGGCAGCAAGGTATTTCATGACTTTTGTCACCTTAGTGTAGATAATTTAACTGCATCATTCTTATACTTTTTATACGAAATTCTAATTAGAAATTGATTTTAGTATTAAAGCTTAGACAAGTTTTTCACAACTTATGATCATGTTTACAGAATCAGTTTTTGATATAAAATTAAATAAATAGCTCTGTCCAAACTTTCAAGTACTCACATTTGAAACAATACCCCTGTACTGATTTCCAGTCACTGCCATGATAGCACAGAGTAAAATATAACTTTGGAACTTCACAAAAGGGTAAAGGTCATACTCAGGTTGAAAACTCCATGATGAAGCAAACTTCAGCAATATCCATATATATCTGGAGTGTGTGTAATTAGTGATATTTAGTAAATAATGTCCATTTTACAAAGAATATAGAATTAATACATAGAATATTATTTGGTTGTTGTTATAAATTTTAACAGAAAACATTCCAATATCCAAATTTACTCATATTAAAAGATATCTTTCTTCAAAAGACTTTTTTTTTTTTTGAGAAAATTGTATATACCAAACCAGCACACAGCAACAAGTATGAATGTTTTTCAAAAAACTTTTCGGTTCGTGTTGAATTTTTCAACATGAGTTTAGTAAACAAAAGAGTAGTAAATATCAAATTTTCCGGTAGCAATCATCTTTTATTTTGCCTCAGTTAGTGGTCACAAAATAACCAAAAATAAAAGGTAAGTGATGATAAAAATAAAGGGGAGACTATGTTGTAATATTTAGCGCTTCCCCCCCCCCCCCCCACCATTCACACTGCTTCCACTTTCAAATAACTTTTGCACTAATATAAGATTGCACCAAAATGTATTACAATGCAAGTTATTAGTATTTTGGTATAACTCTTTTAAATACCTAATGAAGAGTTTGATACTTATATGCATGAATTAAGAGCATTTGCTTCAATATCCTTTGTAATAGTATAATCAATTTTTAATGCCAAAAAAGTAGGAAATGTAAGCAAAACTGAAAGATTTATAACACATTTATTTTTATATTGTAATGACTTTTTGAAGCTTGTTAATGTTTACATTGTTGTTCCAATATTTTCTGGAAAAAAAATCTACTAGCACCAAAAAGTAATCATAAGGAGCAGTGCTCTGGGTTCTATTTGTAAAAAATTTAGTCTTTCCTTTTAAGAAATTTTGTGAATAATTTGTGAAATGGAAAGCCAAAGAAATGGGGGTGGGGGGGGGGAGTGAATAGCTTGCTGTATCACAAACATTGTGCGTAGCAAACTGTAGATTAGGAGCCATTCTTCATTATTAGATGCGTTCAAGAATTTTCTTCAGCAACCTTTCATCAAATGAGGTCAAAGAGCAACATTTATTGAAATTATAAAAACTTTTTTTACTATAAACAAAAGAGGAAATATTTTGATTGAAGATGTAATGAACTGTATTTCAATATTTGACTATAACTGAGTTTACACATAATTTAATATGTAAACAAAGAAAAGCATGCTTAAATATTAAGTTTTTAAAAAATAAAAAAAGTATAAAAACCCTTGAAAATTTAAAATATATTAATATGCTATTTGAAATATTATAAAAGAAATGTTAAACATACCCTTTTGCTTCTTTTGGCAAGATGTCTCTTCCAAAAAGTGTTAAAATTGTGGATAACTGAAGAAAGATGATTTTGTTTTTATCTGAAATTTCGTTAAATGCCTTTGAACCTAATACTTTATCAATGAATCTAGCAAAAAGATTATTATTCTTTTCCGAGCCACAAATTAAGTCTTTTGTTTCACCTTTACAAAAAGCAACAGAAAAGGAGGGTATGAAAACAAGTTCCAATATTTTGGTTTTCAATTCTGCAGAGTAAGAATTTTCAGAAAATATTTCAATAAATTTGGAAAAAGCTTTTCGTTTCCAAGTCACATTATACTTAGCAACTACGTTCAACAAAAAACCTTTCAAGAACTTTAAATTTACTGAAGTATTTGTTACAAAGGCTTGAATTAGTTGAAAAAGCAACTCTATTCTGGAAGGATTCTTCTTGTAAATGCTTAACAGGATGCGAACAAGCAATTTATAAGACTTCAGACAAAATGTATCCATTATCTCCATGTCTATAAAATATTTTTGAAATTGCTTACATGTCCAGACTTTAGCTAAATGCTCAAAAATATTCAAATGACTCAAAAGAGATCTTTTATTGCACCTACTGATCTCAAAAAACAATTGTATGCCCAAACACTGAGATCTCACTGTGACAGATGTATCATAATGAATGAATTTCTTTACGTATTCTCCAGTCAATAATGAAATTAATTCTTGTTGAATAACGTCAAGGAATACCATATTATTCTCATCCTTCAACAAAATCTATAAAGAATAAATACATGACAATTATTTAATACCAATAGAATGAAACATACATACAGTAAGAAAAGTAATTTTCTTTTTCATTAAGTTTTATTTCAAACAATAAATCAGTAACTTAAACATCCAATAAATTAAATAGATATTTAACAATTTAAAAAAATATTCAATGTAAAATCTTTTATTTTACTTCAAAAAAGGGCATCAGCACATTTGAAGACATGTCTGACAATTTGGTTTGTGTGCATATAATACTTTGACTGTCGAGTTTACTCTTTTTCAATATTAAGTTATTTCCTAGAGTAAAAATGATTCAAAATGTTTTGTATTGAATCCAAAAAGCTTGTATAACAATCATTATTGCTTCAGACAAATCTGCAAAGTTGAAATGTAGTATAAGCAAAACTAGTTCCACAGGTGGGTGGGGGGGGGGGGGGGACAGAGTGGGTGGTACCTGTACTGGAAAAAATATTTGCCTGTACTAAGTGATCCCAGTAATTGTGCTTCATTGACTTGATTATGGGTTCCTATTACATCTTCTTTTATTTACGTTTAGTGATATTAATTTCAAAAATAATAATTGTTAACTCACCTCTAATAGTGACGTCATTTTCTTATTATCATAACATATATTTTTAATGAGCAAAGAAATTGCT
The DNA here is from genome assembly GCA_038502835.1 of Octonoba sinensis. Taxonomy (NCBI): domain Eukaryota; kingdom Metazoa; phylum Arthropoda; class Arachnida; order Araneae; family Uloboridae; genus Octonoba; species Octonoba sinensis. The sequence continues at coordinate 125,551,707 of CM076598.1, forward strand.
TCTTTGGGGTACTTCCTCAACAAATTTGTCAAAGTTTCACAGGTAGGAGAACCAAGACTGATTTTCCATAAATGTTTCAAATCAAATACAGTGAAAATGATCTTCTCTACAGAATGCAACATTGATTTTGAATGAACAAGGATCTGAAAAAAAAAAAAAGATAAATCATAATTTTAAAAAAAGAAGAAGGAATAATGTATATAAATAAAACAAGAGCTTTTGTTTGAGTGCGTGTTTGTCATTCGTCTCCTGGTGCAATGGAAAGGTACAGAAAGAATGAAATATTGAAATATTGGTTATAGGTACCTTGGGTCAGGTCCTGATTAGTGATGCAACAAATAGTAATTTGGCCAGATATTGAATGCCGAATATTTGGCCTCAACAACAATTTTAAATACAATATTAAAAATTAACAAAATGTTTTGGAAAAATAAAAAAACATTGGAAAGCAATAGTTTACATTTCAAAAAGTTTTGGCCATATTCAGCTGAAATATTACTATCACGAAAATACTTTTGTAGCAACCCTTTGTAGAGGTCTGAGTTGTATATGTATGCTTTTAAAAATGCATTTTTATCCAACTAGAATCATTAATTCATTAAGATTTACAAATAAATAAAAATTAAGTGCGGGATTGGTCCAATTTTCTATAATTAAACTATAAGATAATATACATTTAAAATAAACCAAAATTAGCAGTTTTAGGAATTCCCATTTTTTTCAACTCTACCAAGTGGTCAAAAAATTTTTTCAACCAACAGAGAATTTTATAGAAAATAATATTTTCAGAAATCTGGTAACATTTATAAAAATAAATAAATAAATAAAAATGCAAGAAAGAAACCAAAAAATACTGAATAATTATTGTTTCTGCATTAGGATCTACAATTCTTAAGACTATATCCTTCACTCTATAAGGAAAGCAAACATAAGCATTATGAACAATGTTTGAAAAAGTTATGTAAATCATACTATTTATTAACCCCTTAACAAATTTATCCGTGTCCGACACTGGCGAAAGGTACCCTCAAATTTACAGATATCCATGTCTCACATGGACGATCTTGTATCTCGTGTTATTTTATTTCTATGCCTGTCTGAGATCCATTTACACTTTGTTTGTATAACAATTTTTTTTATATAACTGTTACATCCCACCCCTGCTCTCTAATCCCCACCTACAACTGAAATTGCTAAAAACAATTTATACTATTCCTATATATTCATTTTCTGTCAAAAAAAAACTTGATCATTTTTTACAAGTTGTACGAAAAAAACTCTTGCTTCAAGGGGTTAATTGAAATAGCAATGTATTTTCAATAATCATTTACTGAAAAAACATTAAAAACTCCTTGTGTCATACAACTTTTAATTACACATTTTATTCTGATGGCGGGGTGAGGCTAACAATGATTGTAGTATGTAAGACTTGTGTTTTTTTTAATTATTTGCTTAAGTTCTTTAAGTTATTTTCCTTTCTTTTTTCTTTTTTTTTTCATATGACAGAGAATAAGTATCAATCTTCATTTTATGCAAGAAAAATAAAAATTTTAACTATTAAAGCTCTGTTAGGGAGTTTTGTATAGATTTAGTTTAGGTTGTAGCTGATTAGACAAAAATATTCTTACAGATATTTTGAGCAATCATTTATCAATATGCATCAGGAATGGGGGACATTTTTGTGTCTCGTAAGTCATAATTGGCATTAAAAAAATCTTATATGTTCACAGCACTCAAAAAATCTGCGCTACAACCATTTATTTGAATTACTTTTTGCTCATGTTGGTCAATGTTTTGATAAATACAGTAAAATATTGTTTCCTTTTTGGAATAAGCCAGAAGTAGTAAATCAAATATCTGTTTATTTCTGTTCTATTTGGGATACATAAATATTTTCAATTAGTATAATAGTGGCTGTGGTATATTAAGTGTTATTAGATTTGCGTGCCATAAAGTAATATTTACAGTAAGTTTTAATGTAAAATTAGTATAATAAACAGTACAGCACAAAATAGCCCATGAGATTCTGTTTGTGCCAACTTTTGCCCAATTGACAAATCTAATGGAACATTTCAGTGCAAAAGGTTCCCTAAGTAAAAAAAAATTAAAACACAATGCATTTTAGGACAATTGCAATTAAAATTTTCATTAAACATGATGAATATATAATATACCATTCAGTAAAAAAAAACTTTCAATGCATTACTAGTCCTGATGCACCTCAAAAAGTTTTTCCCGAATATCCAACCTGTTCTTTCTTAATAGATTGGTTTTATGAATTCTGTGAAGAATTGTCACTGCGCATTCACCTACTAAAACAAATCAAAAAGAGGATGGTGGAATAGAGATTGCAGTTAATGGAATATTCTATGGATAAAAGTCTTGGACAGCATCTTAAAGTAAAAATATTTATCTTTCTGCAAAGTTCAAAAGCATACAGTACTCGAAACACGCAAAAAGTGCAAAGGCTATTAGTAACATATATTTTTCTCACATATGTTGGAGGAGAAAACGTTTTTTTTTCCTGTTGAAGAGCAAACCAATTAGTTAAACATAATAATGCAACAATCTAGTACTTCATAGCTCATTCTTTTATATTCACAATGATATCAAAGGAAATTGTTAAAGAAAATTATGCCCAAGTAAAACTATAATTTTACTTGTCTGTGGGTAAACAGCAAAGCACTGATCTTTTCCTGTGCTTCAACTACTTTGTAATTTAGACCTAATCTCACAGCAAAATTTTAATGTTCTTAAAGTTCTACAATCCACAACAATGCCTGTCACTAAAAGACAATTTTTAATAGATAACAAAGAAAATAACATTGTTGGGATGTTAATGTAATTATCATGTATTGGTATGCATTATAGCTTTGGGTAATAAAGTTACAAAAATTGGATTTTTAATATTATTAAAAATTGAAAAAACAGCTTGAATTCAATAAAGAAACCAAAATTCCTGCAAGGAACTGGATTGATCTTTCTCTTAATAGAAATTCTTATGCAATAGCTATCCTCAACCAGCTTTCTTAAACTGTTTTCTTCCTGCTGTATCTCAGATAACTGAATCATTTGAATACCAATACAGTTCAAGCAGTGTAGAAATATTTCCATCTCTTCTGAGCAAACAATTTAAGAATCCTACAGGGATGTCCTCACACACATAACGAGCTATTGCTATAATGTCATTTGTTCCCTTCTACTCACATCTTTCTTTCAATGCACAAGAAATGCCTCTTCATTTTTACATCAGTGCAATGGAGTAGTTTTCAGATTTCATGTGCAAAGAGAAAGCTGACAATATTCAACAGAGTTCGTTACCAAAGAGAAGAAAGCCTATTTTCCCAGCAAGCAAAGGTCAAGATATTTTTTGTAGCTTAAGAAGGGAAGCATTAAAGAAAATTTAATTTTTCTTTACACAGAGAAACCGAAAGAAATACCAAAACTTGCTTTATGGAAAATATTCAACATGGATGAGGTAGAATTCACACCAATTCCCGAGATCAAAAATATTACTGCCAAAAGGGGAAAAAAGAAGAATACCCATGTCTAGGGAAAGAAACAAAGGTAACTGCATGCACTGCATATCTACTGCATACATGTTGTTGCATTGCACTTATATATGCACAGTAAATATGCCACAATAAAGCCTTTGTTAAGAAAAATGAACATTTAAACTTACATTTCTCCGTGCCTTTTATTACTGACATAGAACATTAATGATAATTTTTGGCTTAATTTTGGCCACTTTGCAGTGGAAATCAGTTGGAGTTCTACAAAAAATATCCGAAATGAAAAACACCTACACACTCACGACATGTGCACTCACATGAACATTGAGAACTGCCCAATAAGAGGAGACAAACCACAACACCACAGAGGGTGAGAATCCCTTAGAAACCGTCTCTACACAACCTTACCATCAGAAGGTTGCATGCCTTTGTACCTTATGACTCTGTAAATATTTCCTTTAATTTACATGTCAATTGTATTTCTCTCGTGAAATAAATATTGTATGTTGAGAAAGATACGAACAGCAACTTTAAGTAGGGGTCAAAACAACTATTTACTTGTGATAAAATTACAAGTTTAATTAACATTTTATGAAATAGCAGCATCTAGTCTCATTGCAAGGAACAATCATTAGTGGTTTGCACTCAGAGCCCATAATGAAGATCTCCTACTACTACACTTTTTCCAATTTATATTTTAAAATAATAGTCTTCATAAAAAATATCATTCATAAAACTACTTAACTCTTACTAATGTAAAATTATTGCAAGTTAAAACAAATTTCAATAGAAAATATATTTAATAAAAAATACTCACCAAATTTGCCAAATTGATAAAATCAACAATTCTTTCTGAACATTCAGCAGAAGTATGAGTCGAATCCCCTTTTTTACAGCTTTCAAAATACAGTTCAAAACAATTCCTGATTCTTTCACATTGATGAGGCATAAAGTATTTGAAAAATATTTGAGCATATTGATTCAGTGCTGATGTTTCTGATTTCAGAATATTAGGAACAGACTTTTCAATCTTTGCTATCAACTCATCTACAAAATTGCACACCTGTTGAAAGAAAATTAAGGTTTCATTGCTAATTTTTAACTTAAATATTATACGTGGGTTTTCATAAAACAGTTAAGTTCCACATTAAACATGTACACGGATATTATTAGATATGCATGTGAATGTGTGTAATATATATTCAGCATGGGGCAAAAGTTTTTTTTTTTTTTTTCCAATGCTTCAGACATTATCCTAATGCCAAACAGAGACCAAGAGATGTAATGATAAAAACATAATTAGAAAAGAAAAACACATAAAATCAAAGAGTTAAACTGTTCAAAGAGTCTCTGGCCTCCCAGTATAGGGAGTAGATGCAGCTCTTCACAACGGCCGAACAGTCGAAGGAGATGATCAATATCCATCACTGCACCACTGCAGCAGAGGGGACAGGCAGGACTATCCACTATCCGGAACCGGCAAAGATGAGCATATAGACAATCATGTCTAGTTGTGAGACGGAAAGCAGCTACAGCACTGCTTCTTGGGCAATTGGGGAGATTATGGAGGGAATTTCTCCAAGATTTTTCCTTCGTCCGATCTTTTAGTAAGGACATGTGTCTTGCCCTAAGTATTTTGTTGATCACCAATGAGGTGGAATTATAAGTAACCAGGTTACATGGGGCCTGATTAACAAAACAGTCTCTTTTGGCCAATACATCAGCTTTTTCGTTGCCAGGGATACCACAGTGTGATGGGATCCATCGTAAAACAACCGTTTTATATTTTTTATGCATCTCGCCTAATAAGGATCTACATAGCATTACGCACATAGATCTTGAGAGCAGTTTGCAATGGCCAGAATTGCAGCCCGTGAATCTGAGAAGATGACGGCCTGATCAAAAAGAAGAGGACAAGCATCTAGATGAGCCAGGTACTTTGATTGCCTCAACTTCAATGTCAAAAGCGGTCTTGGCTGTTCCCAATGAAAGATAATGGGAGAAGTGCTCACAATAAATGCCAGCTCTGGCCAAACCATCCATCTCAAACTTTGAGCTGTCAGTATATATATGTAACCATGTTTCAAGAGGGAAGCGATTGTAGATGGTCTCCATCCCCGCGCCAAACAATGCTGCAGTACAATCCTAGGATTTTGAGACAGGACTTAAAAGGTCCAGATGCAATATTCTACTAACCTCCAAAGGGTTTATGGCAGGCAGCAAAGGTTCAATCCGGGAAGGTATATCAAGTTCATCCATCTCCTTTAAAACAGCTTGAAGAAAGCCGTGCTGGGTTTTCAGCCTGCGAGGTTCAGATTTAAACCACATATCATGATGAGGCAGGTGTATGAGTTTCTGATGAAGCTTCAAAGCTGATCTCTTTATCTCATATTGCATGGTGATTTCGTTGGTATACAATAGTAGTGTGTCAATAGGTGAAGTTTTGACAGCACCAGTGATAAGATGGATAGCATTATTTTGTAGTCGTTCCAGTCTATCTATACCTCCCTCAGATATTGTAATAAGAGGGGCGATACAATAAGTCATAAAAGGTTTTACAAAGGTCTTATAGGTAGTAAGTAGAGTTGTGGTAGCACAGCCCCACCTAACCCCTGATAGCCGTTTAAGCAGTAGCATACGCCTTTCAACCCGATGCTCGATGTTGTCAATATGCAATTTCCAAGTCAGGTTATGATCGAATGTCACCCCTAAGTACTTAGTACTCTCACTGCCAGGGAGGGCTGTATTGTTAAAAGATACATGCAGTTGTAATGGTTGGTAGCATAGTGAAAAGGTTTGATAGGTTGTTTTTTCTGTGTTAACAATCATATTGTTTTCCAGACACCAGGAATGAAATACCGAAGTTAACCCCGAAGGTTTAGAAACGAGCCCGAGTACAGAAAACAATGAAGAATGGGTTTTAGATACAGGGGCTACTGCCCATTTTTGCGGCAATAAGGCTTTGTTTTCCGAATTAAATGGGGTTCAGAACACTAAAATGGAAGTTGCCGTTGGGGCTATACAAAGCCAAATAGAAGGTATTGGTCGGGTTGTTTTCATTATTAAAGTGAAAGGAAAAGAGAGGGAAATTACCCTAAATGATGTTTTCTATGCGCCGGGCTTGAGGAGGAACCTAATGTCCGGGCCTTGCATAGACAAACGGGGTTTTCAATTTTCTTGTTGTACTGGAAAAATTTCAGTTTTCAAAGGGGATGTTAAAGTTTTTGATGCATTTTTAAAGAATAACTTGTATTTTAATACACCTTTTTCATATGTGAAATGTAATAACGTAATTTTAAATCACGTCAATGAGCAAAAATTAAACCCTTTGAGCCTAGCACTTTGGCACAGACGTTTCGGCCATATAAACAATGAGGCCATCGTCAAAACTGAAAATTGTGTATTTGGACTTGACATAAAAAGCAAGACTGTCACAAATTGTGATCCTTGCAAATTGGCTAAAAATCGCCGTGTGCCTTTCAAGCCTGTTCAAGAGGTGCAATCAAAGGCACCGTTAGGTTTAATTCATATGGACTTGATGGGACCGCTATCTCCATCATTAGGGGGGGTCGAAATATGTTTTCAGTCTCATTGATTACTTTTCCCGTAAATCTGTGGTCTATTTTTTTTAAATCTAAAGATGAAACTTTTGATTACTTTCTGAGATTCCAGAAGAGGGCAGAACGTTTTACCGGTCAGAAAATAAAATGTATTAGATCTGACAATGGCAAAGAATTCAAAAATTCCCGTTTTGAAGCCCACCTCAGGAATGAGGGAATTAAAGTTCAGAGGACCAATGTTTACAGTCCGGAAATGAATAGAGTCGCAGAAAGGTATAATCTTACTCTGATGAACGGGGTCAGAACTCTTTTGAACGATTCAGGGTTACCTGAAAATTTTTGGGCCGAGGCGGTATTATGTTTCAATTATGTTCGTAACCGAACAATTTTAAAGGGCAAATCAAAAACCCCATTTGAATTTTACAGTGGCCATAAGCCATCTGTGAAACATCTTGGGTTTTTTCGATGTATGGCATACGTCGGGGTGCCGAAACAAAAAATTAAGAAATTAGATATGAGGGCCTATAAAGGAGTAATGATTGGCTATGCTATCAGTACCAAGGGATACAGGATCTGGAACCGCGAAACCCGGGAAGTGAAAGAAACGATAAATGTAAAATTTGATGAGACCCAAATTTGGGGTAAAAATCAAAATAAATCTCGGGAAAAAGGGGAGAATTACAGTTACGTAAAACCATAGAAGAATCTGATAGCGAGGACCAAATTTTTACTAACCAAGAAGGTTCCCCTGAGAAATCCGAAAAATTATGCTCTGAAATTCGTTGGATTAGACAAGCAGTCCCCAGGAAAACTGGTGATCGAACTGACATATATTACTCTATTGAAGGAGAGAGGGTCAGATTAAGATCCAACAAAGAAGCCAGGGAGTACTGCGAATCCCATAAAATAGAATTTCAGCGGAATTTTTTTGATTTCAGTACTAAGAATGAGAAGTCTGGAATCGTTTCGGAAATGCAGAAAGATAGGGGGGATAATAGTCAAAATGGAGGTAAAACAGTGGGAGAGGCTAATTTTTTGGAAGTGATACCCCCTAGCAATTTTAAACAAAGTTTAAAAACTCGTGAAGCAAAAGATTGGCAAAAAGCCATGGCCGAGGAAATTAAAGTCATTAAAGAAAGAAAAGTTTGGACGTTGGTTCCACCTCCCGCCAAAAAGAAAATTTTAGGAAATAGGTGGGTGTATGACTTAAAAACTAATGATAAGGACGAAATTGTCAGATATAAGGCCAGGCTCGTTGCACTTGGAAACCGACAAGTCCAAGGGGATTCTTATTCCGAAGTTTTTAGCCCTGTAATAAATTTTTCTCTTATTCGCGTGTTTTTCACCATTTTTGTATGTTTACTAGGCTGGTCACACTTTCAAGTTGATGTAAAAAATGCCTATTTATATGCTGATTTAAAGGAGGAAATTTTTATGAGACAACCCGAGGGTTTTATTGATCCTGAAAAGAAAGAGCATGTCTGTAAATTAAATAAGTCTTTGTATGGGTTACACCAGTCAGGAAGAAATTGGTTTCATGAAATTGATTAAAAAGCCTAGAATTTCAAAAACTGACAAGCTGTAACTGCATATACTTATTCAAAAATCAAGTAATTTTACTCATCTATGTTGATGACATAATTATTTTTTCCAAGGATCAGGGGCAAATAAGGGAAGTTTTAAATAAATTAGGGGCTCATTATGATTTAAAAGAAATGGGAAAAACTAAAAAATTATTAGGCGTAGAGTTTGTTCAGGAAGGGGGAAATTTATTTATTCATCAAAGAAATTATATTTTTAAGGTGTGTGACATTTTTGAAAAATATAATTATCCATTGTCCACACTCCCAATGGCTAGTGGCTTTATCTTATCAAAGAAAGACAGTCCCAAAAATAGTGCAGAAGAGGAGGAGATGGCAAAGATACCTTTTAGAAATGCACTGGGATGTCTAGCCTATATAGCCGGAAAAACCTGACCTGATTTAAGCTATGCTGTAAATGTTTTGTCCCAGTTTCAGGCAAACCCAGGCATGAGACACTGGGAATGCGTTCTTAGATTAATAGGGTATTTAAAATTTACTAGTAACTATAAATTAAATTTAGGACCCATTACAAATATCACTATAAATGGTTTTTCTGACTCTGACTATGCAAAGAATAGAGATGACAGAGTATCAATGGGGGGACTAGTAATTTTTATTGACAAAGTACCTGTAATATGGAGAACTTTCAAGGAAAAGTGCGTTGCCCTTTCGACCATGGAAGCCGAGTATATGGCACTTTGCGATGCAGCTAAGGAAGTTGTTTGGCTTGATCGGATCTTAACCGACGTATCTAAAGCAAACATCCCTGAATTTAAATTGAATAAAAGCATCCTACATTGTGACAACAGGGCCGCAATTGACTTTTCAAATTCTCAATAGAAAATTCAAGAACCAAACATATAGATGTAAGGTACCATTTCTTAAGGAATCTTGTACTTGATAACTGCTTCGAGTTAAAACATGTAATTAGTGAGCTTAACCCAGCGGACTGTTTTACCAAACCTTTAAACCGAGCAAAACTTGAAAGTATAAGCAAAAATATGTTAAAATTGGAATAAGTGTAAATTTTCTTCAAATGTGTTTTTTTCAACTGTCTCAATATGCTTATACAATTTTTTTTCAATTGCTCAAAAGTGTTTATACATTTAAATTATCAAGTACCAATTGTAAATATTGTAAAGTGTGTTCTTTTGCACTGGAGCATCAAGAAGGGGGGAATTTGTTGGCAAAATATGCCTATTTTATTTTTATTAAAGTTTCTTGACGTTCCTAATGCAAAATGTTTACTCACATGTACGGGGAATTATCTCCAGGGCTCGGGGTAGAACTCGTTTTAAGTACCTATTGACGAACATCCCGACCTCCGTAATGTTGAAATGCCATGTGCTAAAATGTAAACAACTTTTACGGTTCTAACCGTTAAATTAACAGTGAAAAAGAAAGTTAATTCGTACAGTTAACCTTTATGTTAATGTTATTTATTTCCGGTGTGAGTTTGTAAAAATGGTGTTGCCACTCACACGGAAGGATTGTTTGCTGAAGTTTGTTTCAGGATATTTCAAGCTAGGAAAATGCAAATCAACGAATGACGGATGGAACGTTTTTACTATAAAAGCTTGAAGATAATTCCATCCGGGCTCTCTCTCTCCTTTTCGGCGTTTTTCCTACACGCTTGTGTTCTCAGCGATAAGCCTGCTGGGCTCCGTCAGACGTGCCGCGGACGTGCAGTTGTGTTAGCCATGTCGTCCACCATACAGGGTGGGTTTTCTGGAGCCGGCCTGACGGACTTGAGGATCTGTTGACTTTCCAAATGTGATGAGATGTCATATAACTAGTGGGAAGATTTTGATGTGTCTTAAGCTTTCCAGAATAGAAATCATCGAATGTATGTGAATGGAATAGTCAAGCCCGGTGCATGTTTAAGTGGTATAAGATATTTTAATTTTTTTACCGTGCTGTGCAGCTGCGGGGATTGTTTTATTAAATTTTTTCTATAATTGTAATTTGAAATTTTAAATGTTAAAATAAATCTTTCGTTATTTTTAAAATGCTTTTCTCATGTTTTTACCAGACACTTAAGGCGAGGTCCACACATTCCTCTGAATCTTGTTTTTGGGACTTTTCCCTAACAAAAGTCAGCAAACCACCGCAGCATATTTCCTGATATATGTTTAGTAGCAAGTTTATATAGGAGCTTAATTTTCCAAACAATATCATATGCTCCCTTGAAATACACGAATATATCTCCCACAATGTCCTATCAAGGTTGTCTTTAATACACTGAGAAAAAGTGGTGACAAGCTCCTCAGTGGAACGGTTTTTCCTGAAACCACCCTGCGCGTGATGCAGAAGTCCCTTAGTTTCAAGGGGCCATTTTAATCTATTGGTAACAAGTCTCTCCATTAATTTTGCCAAGATGCAAGTGAAGGAAATCGGCCAATAACTATTAAAATGTGAAGCAGGTTTATCTTTCTTTAACAAAGGGATGATTGTGGCCTTTTTCCACAGAGATGGCACTGCATCAATTTCATTCCAAATTTTATTAAAAAGGCTCATAATCGTCTTTCTTGCTTTCACTCCAGTTTTGCAGACGTGGGGCAAAAGTAATGACCCGGTTTTGAAGGGTTATAAAAAAAAACATACACTTGAAAAACTAGTACCTATTGCCTTCTGCAGCAATACACTGATGTAGCCTATTTTTCTATTTTTTCATGCAGAGAGAATAGACTGCATCTTTGTGTGCATTTCAATATCCTGTGTAATGTTACGGTTCCTAAATTTTTTTTGGTGGGGTTATTTGAAGGACAAAGTTAACCATACTTTTAAAGAGCTGCAGGATCGAATTATCGAGGAAATATCTGCCATACCCCTTGAAATGTGCAGAAAAGTTTCCCAAAACTTAAAAAATGGACTGCATCAGTGTATTGGTGCTGAAGGCTGCCATCTTGCTGAAGTGGTTTTGGAAACTTAATGTAAAAAAATGGGATTATATACAGATCAAGATAAAAAAAAGTTTCAAGTCTCGTACTTTTTTTTATAACCCTTCAAAACCGGGTCATTACTTTTGCCCCACCCTGTATATACAGTACAGAACCTCTTATCCGGCATGCTCGGGACCATCACTATCCCAGATAACTGAATTCTCGATTTTTTGGATCTCTACAAAATTCCGATATTCGGAGGTTTATTGAACACAAATTACAATAACAAATGGTAATAATACTTCAAAATAAGTAGAAAATACTAAAGAAATACTTTTAAATTAAGAAATATTAAAAGAAAAGAACTAATATTTAAAATGTAAAAATCAATAACATGCACAAGTCAAAAACGAGAGGGAGGGTGAAAATGACAGAAATGATTCAAATATATAAACAGTATTTATTTTTTTAACATTTCATGAAGTTTCGGTTGGCGAAAATTAGGCTTTTGCTGTAAAAACAATTACTGGATTTTTTGAACAGCCATTATGTGCGTTTATATATGATTATTTATGTGTGTCTATAAAAAATTTATGTTCCATTCCTGCTATAAGTTCTTTAGTTAATTCGACGCAATGTTCGTTAGATATAGCAGGCAAAATGTCATTATTTTCGTCTTCATCACTATCTTGCTCTTTGTCATCGTTCGGGTATTGCACTATTTGAATGATCTCTGAATTGGACATCTCGTTTATTATTGAGACATCTGTATCTGAATTGAAACACTCTTTGATGTCCGTTTCTATTAAAAAGATCCCGTTCCTGCCACATTCTAGAATACTCCAGAAGTTCAATTTCGAGATCCTTTTCTTTTGAGGCTCTAAACCCTTAAAATGGAGCCTCATCGGAGTCCAAACATCCTTTAAAAAGATGGGCTTCAGCATAATATTTCACCATGCGTGGATTAGTTTTGCACGAGACGAGGTAGAAAGCTTTCGCTGAGAGCCAGATTGTCTCCTTTCAAAAAGATTGAATTCAGATTGCTTCCTTTTTTATTTCAAAAAGGAGGAAAATGAAATGTAAGAAGCATGTTTACATGCAGAAACATGCAAATTTCATACCTGTGTAAAACAACTTCGTTTTTACAAACTCTATTTTAATAAAGAATTCATTTTCACAGTCGAAATTTTTGTTGCCTTAATATGAATTTTAAATTCTTATTACCTTATTGCAGCTCTTAAATAAATCAAAAATATATAAAACAAAAATAAACGAGCTTTAATTTTTACACGATCAGCTATTACGGAAAATTCGCGAATCTGCGGTATTAGAAATTTTCGGAATTTTCATATAGTCGAACTTTCGTTGCAATTCGATCTCAAATACTCACCAGACAATTAAATAAATGTATATGAATTTAAACACACATTTCTTTCGTGTTTAATTATTGAAATAAAATAGAGAAAATGGTGGGTTTTCTCAAGATTTGTTGGAGAAAATTTTGTTTCTAATTTTCTTCTGCAAGTAAGTTGACGTCTCCTTCCCTCCAAAAAAAACCATCATTTTTAGACTAAATTGTTTGACTTATAAACACTGAATATGTTACTTGTAACGTAAAAATGAATATTTTTAAAGGTATTTTTAAAAAATTCGTATTTTTACTAAATGGGCAAAAAAACAAAAACTTTTCAAAAATGGCAGGAAATTCACAAAAAAAATCCCGGTTTTCTTGTTCCCGTATAAGAGGTGCTGTACTGTTTATGAACACATGCAGTGAAGCCTTGCATCATTAGCAGTGGTGGCTCGTGGGTTTTGGATCTGAATACAAAGAAAAAATGCAAATAAAGCACAAATTGTCAAATCAATAATGCAAGTAGCTATTTCAAGGCTAGAATGGAGCCTCTTCACCAATGAAAGTGTAAAGAGAAAAGTGAAAGAACAGTGTTCAATACACAAGAAAATTGTGAGTGAATGAGAAAGTTGAGCGTTGTGAGCAATTTTTTTCTTATGATTTTGGAATCATATTTATATTTTCAACACAATATTTTCATGAAAATAAAAAGTAATTTAAAAATTTACTTTGTAATGAAACTCAATAAAAGATTCAGAAAGATTGCATAGGGCAAAGAAAGCACAAATCACTTAAATAATCGTAAAACTGCTCAAAGAATATTAAGACATAAGCAGGAAAAGATATAATTAACAAATTTAGATTCAAAAGGAGCTGACGCATGAACCACGACTTCCTTGTACTACACTAAATATGATACACTTTTTAAGAACTAAAATCATACACGCAGGGTTATATTTCTTAGTTTCATCATTTTTTAAATAAATTTTTAGTTCCCCTTTTTCCCCTACACCTATATAGTATAGTAAATATAGAGAATAGTATCTTCAGGATTGATGGAATTTATCATTTTCATTGGCCTGAGAAATTTGAAATCAAAACACGTCAGTAACAATACGAAATCTGCAAAGGAAAAAATGTAAGCATGTCTTTGGGTGAGGCGTGAAGAGCATTTTAAACACTTAAACCCACTAGTTTGTTGAGAACCAATGAAAGAAAGACAATTTTACAAGATCCTAATTCTTGCAAATGCTTTAACATGGGAGTTCTATGGGAGAGTCGCCAAATACAGTGAAACCCCGATTTTACGTTTCTCAAGGGACTGGGCAACAAAAACGTAAAATAGGAGCAAAACGTAAAAAACGGGAAATACATAAAATACGGGAAATACATAGAATGCAAAAATCAAATAGGAAAAAACTAGAAAAGGTAGTAAAGATGACTCTTTCAAAAGGTATAATATCTATATTTTACGAAAAGTACATTATTTATTATACATACCATTTTAAGATAATTTTAACACATTTAGATGCGATTCTTGGCGTTTAGGTTAAAATAATCCGTAATAGTGGATTGTTTTTTAGTCATTGAGTTCAAAGTGAATGCAGCATCTTCTAGGATTGAAATACGTTGCAAGTTTTTTTCCTGGTCTTTATAAGAAAGACAATAGTCTTTTACTATTTGTAAGCTCTTCATTGCAATAGTGAAAGAAGGGACGGGCTGTGCTTCCGGTTCTTTTTGTTGATCTTCATTGGCTGACGAACAGTACAGGCGGAAAAATATTGCTTATTTTAGAACTTTTTTTTTTTTTTCCACTTTCCAGGGAAAACGTAAAATGCGGGAAATTTCATATATAACAAACTTACAATCCGGGTTAAATTAACATTATTAGTATACGGAAAAACTGTGACCCGATGAAAAAAACGTAAAATGCGGGGAAAACGTAGATTCGGGGGACGTAAAATCGGGGTTTCACTGTATCGCATAAATCTGCATACCAACAACAGATTTGGCTTCACTATTTTGGCGTCAAATTTGGCAAAATATTCGCAAGTTATCACCAAATGAGCATCAATATACGTAACTATGGAGGTGGATTGAGTGATGCCCTTGGGTAATTGAAAACAATCTGAAAGATGAATGCAATCGACACAAAATCACATAAAACACCTTTTAGAACATCCAATTGCAACCAAAAGGGGGTGCACCACTATACCGTGTATAGGTCTTGCATACAAAACATACAGATGGCACGTCAAAACAGACTTGGGGATGGCCAAAATCAATATTTCAGTGGTACATACATACGTACATTGTGAAAAAAATTGTCCAAACTGATAAATTTGTGATCAAATGCAAATTTAGGCAGAAATTTAGGTGGAAAATTTTCACGATTACAATACTTCCTGTACTTTGCACAAGGAAGTAAAAACAATTTTTTCTTTCCCTACTGAGTTTTTTTTAGTGTTAAAGACAGAATATTTTCTAAATGTGAAAATAATGAAATTTTAAAAAAAATTGACCAAAGTTTTTTTTAAAAAGCAACTTTTTGCGAAAACAGTTACTTGTTCCGACCCCTGCAGTGATGTTTCATATACTCGAGTTTCCTTATCGATATTTAAACATACCTACTAATAGGTCTTCCCTTTGAATATCATTACTTGCATTAATATAGTCTATGGTAAAAAATACTTTTTTTCTTTCCTTGTACTTTCAATTAAAGCGCTAAAAAACACTTGGACCTAGTTGAACTTTACACTGTTCTGCTTTGATGATTCCACTCCCTAAACAGATAAGAAATAGCGGTCTAAAGCACTTTCATGTTGACAGCCTAAAATGGTTACTTTGTGCAAAATTAATTAGCACATTTAATCATTAAACTTTAATTAGTGCAGCCTGGAGGCAATAAAATGAGTTTTTTGGTTATGTATCATCATGTCAATAATCTATATGTAAAAATAGGCAAAGACCAAGTTAAGAAAAAATTTTTCTTCTGTTTTTCCACTGATTTTCTTACTTCTCTTTAGTTTAGTAGCTATTGACAAGTTTTAGTGATATAAATTTAAATATTTTGGAAATGGTTTATTATTGGTTGATTTTCCTCCTTTCTTTTTGTCAGGAAAGTCACATTTATAATTGTAACGTTATATCGTTATAGATAGCTGATGGCAACATGTCTTTGTTGAGTAAATTTTTGGTAATAAATAAAAAACTCATTGTTAAAAAGAATTTGTTGCCATTAAGCAGTAATATTAAAAGCAATTATAATAAAAGCTTGAGGGAAGATTTCTCTGTTGTGTCTGTTGCCACTTGGATATCCAAGCTCCCCTTCGCAGAATGACTAGCAATTAAGGAAGTAAGGAGCGCCTTCCGTTTCAGATGAGCACCACAACGGTGGAAGTACAACTTGGCTCATTATGTACTTGGATGACAGCAGATGGTGCCACCACAAATACACCACCTTCCTTTTTTGACCTAAGAGTGAAGAGAAGGGAAGGAAAAGACTCCACCCTCCGGTACCCCCGGAACTGCCTCGGACTCCACGGAATTTACCTGCACATATCCCCAAGTGTACATAGTGGGTCTATAGCGACTCGGGTATCGAACCCGAGATCCTCCGATCCGAAGCTCGACATCTTAACTACTAGGCTACCACGGCCCCTGAAGGTTTCTCTGAAACAATGGAATGAAAAAAGAGAATAGTGTATGGAAGCAAACATTTAAGTTTCATTCAACTGCCACTCAACTTAGTGTGAAATCGGCAGAAGTACAAGCTGCTAGATTTATGAGCACAATTGGCCCTGTGACGACAATGATTAACAATACGTTTGCTTTAAATGAGGATGATACAAAAAAACTCGATGTTATAATCGCCAAATTTGATGAATAATACTTATATAATTATATTTCAACGCTAAATTTAAGTATTATGGTCAGATTTTGACTGTTGGGCGAACCCTAGTAATTATGAAATGACTTTAGAAGATGCATGTGACAAAAAATTTTTAACATCTTAACACTCGAAAATTCAAAAACTTACCAGCTCTTCCTTAAATAAATGATGAACGTTGCGCAAACACTGAACTGCTGTCTCATGTACTTCAGGTATTTCACAAGACAATGCTTTGCATAAAATTTTAAAAATAAGATCTTGGTTGTTGACAGAAATACACACACTCACAGCCTGCAGAGCAGAAATTAACATTTTAACGTTATCCTGTACTAACTTGTAGTCAGGCACTGACTGCAAGTACCTGTCAGGATCACATATAGACTGTAATTCTGCAAACGTTCCCTTTTTGAGTTTTTCATCTGAAAAAAGGAAAAAAAAACATATATATGCATATACAGTAAAACCTGTAAAGTTGACCACCATTGTAAGCTAACCACTTTTGTCAGGAACAGAATTAGCTCTGTATTGTATAATACGGGGAACCTTTGTAACTCGACCACCTTTCTATATTGCCCGCCGAATTATTGCTATATTTATGCGTTTATCTATTTTTGCAATTATAAGAAAAAAACAGGAATAACTTCGATAGGATATTTTTTATGCTATAATGTTAAACCAGTATTTGTCTGAATGGATGAAACATCAATATCAAGTTCGCCTAAACATCTTTGTAAGTTAACCAAATGGGAAAACTACTATGAGCACACTTTTCTTCTTAAATAAGTTTCTTATTTTTTCTTCTACGTGATGGAGCCATTTTGAAAAGTTGTTATTTATCAAATCTTTTCCATCAAAACTAACATAACTAACATAATTCATAAGATAATTATCTTTTTTTTTATAGCTAAGTACTTTAATTATAGGATACATTCTAAGGCATTCAGGTTAAATTTCTCTAATGATGTTTTAGATAATTGAAAAAAAAAGCGATTACCATTTTAAATTACTGTTAATACCTGAAGCTATATTTTAATTAGTTACAACTGAAGAAATGTACAGTGCTGAACAATGAACTCTACAGTTTTTTAAGGTATTTATCCTATTGTTTCAGCACACCTCTCTGTGCCTTTTTAGAATCTATGCATCTCTTCCTTTCACATATAATTTAATGCTTTAGAGGGGGTCCGTTCATTCCTACTCATTAGTGCACAACAGGCCAAGCATAAAAGATGTATTTTTCAATTCTAAAGTGTTGTGTGTTAAGGAGAAGACTAAACCAGTTTAGCCCGCAAGGAGCAAGCGAAGCGAGCTTGTTTCGTGGAGCGATCCAAAGAAACTCTTTCGTTGGTGAGCGATGGCTGTTGGCATTTCTCACTACTTATACCTTGAAAACGGGAATCTTTAAGCGTACGAGTTTTTAGGCAAAACAGTAATTATTGCGTTGTGTCATGTGGCCGGGCTTACGAAGCGATGACGCATCCCAGTTCTCCAATGGTCCAGTCCGCCAGATTAGCATAAATTGTATGAGGCTTGGCGGATCTGGCAGGGGAGCGGGGTATATAAGCGCGTGTTTCGTGATTCAACACTGACTATCTTCCTTTTCTACTTGCTTGCCCGCTTACAGCGTCGCTCCTTTCCGGAGCCATTTTTTGAGGCTGTCAGTATTGGCAGATAGCTGCCATGCTTGACATGTTTTTCAGTTTGATGATTGTATTTAATCTTTAAAGAAGTGTTAGTTAACTTTTTCGTAGCGTCAGTCAAATATCTTTGTTAGTCTACCATGTTTATTTTAATTACTTCACGTTCTTATATTTTTATTTAAATGTATTGTGCTGTACCAATAAATGTATTGGATGATTTTAACTTTCGTCAGTCTTCATACTTTAAAACAAACTCTGCTCAAGCACTCTGCTGTTTAAGAAAACTTTTTAGATTTGATTTTTATCAAAAATAAGGTTATGGGCTTACCTATGCTAAAGCTGAAGCAGAGAATGGAATCGCACAAGTTGTTCGTAAATGGACTTATAAGATCTACGATTCCTATCGTAGGGAGGGGGGGCCTGGAACTAGAATTGTGCATCAACCAGAATATGTTTTAAAGGAAACGACGAGCTAGAATCAAGTACTAAAGATGGCATCTCCAGTGATCTCAATCGACAAGTTGAACGGCCAGAACTACAGTTCGTGGGCTTGCGATATGAAGTTCGTACTGATGGGAAGAAATTGTTGGCTGATTGTTTTAGGCAAGGAAACTATGCCGGCAGAAGACGCTACTAAAGGAATAGTGAGCGATTTCTCAAATCGGAAGAGGATAGCACTTTTATTAATTTATTTATTCATTGAAGACGACTTTAAAAGAATCATCGAAAATTTGGAAGACCCTAAAGAAGCATGGGAAAAATTGAAAACACATTTTTTACCTGACAACCGTTCTACACACATGCAGCTCTTCACGGAATTGACGAGTTGCAGGATTAAGTCATCTGAAAAAATCAACCTTTTTGCTGCAAGGTTACGGAAAGTCTTCGCACGAGTCAAGGACATTGACGAGTCTTTTTCAGAAAACTACGCTACTTTTTAAATGTTAAGATATCTACCTGCACAGTTTGACAACATTTGCCAAGTAATCTTGCGTTGGCCCAAAGAAAGTTCAAGTTTGACAACATTGTTGATGAACTGGTCTGTGAAGAAAAAAGACTGGAATTGAAATATGAAGATTCAGTTTTAATTGCGGCAAATAGCGTAGTCACCAGAAGGAAGATTGTTTGTTTCAGATGTGGTAAAGAAGGTCATATAAGAAAATAATGTAGAGTAAAGAAAGACAGTCTTCAATTCCCCAACCGAGTGCCAGATAGCGAACCACCCCAGGGACAAAATACACAGACCAAGCAGCTCCCGAAGGAAAAGAAGCGATGGCAGAGCAACAGGAACCAAAAACAACAGAGGTCCTGGTCCCCGGTGACATCAAAGTGTGAGTATGAAACTCATTTTATTTTCGAAGTGAACTGTAACGAACTTAAAAACTCTCAATGTTGGGTATTTGACTCAGCAGCCAGCAATCATTTTTGTAACGATAAAAGTTTATTTAGTAATTTTCAACCTGTAAATGATAGGCAAATGGCAGTTGCAGTTCAGTCCCATACTTTCCCGATTGAGGGAATGGGAGATATTAAAATGAAGTTCGGTTTAAGAAATGTTGTTTTGGAAAATGTGATGTATTCTCCTAATATCAGGAGAAATTTGATGTCGAGTACTAAATTCGACCAAGGGGGAGCAAATTTTAAAAGGGGCAAAGGCTTAGTGGAAGTATCAGACAAGGGGGGTTTAATTTTTAAAGCTAATTTAAAAGACGGAATTTATGTTGTTTATCCTAAATTATCTAGTCATTTACCTAAAAAGGTTACTTTTGAAGTTAATAATGTAGAAGATTTAAAAATTTAGCATAGAAGGCTTGCGCATGTAAATAATGATATTATTAGGAAAACCAGTGAGTTAAAAAGTGAAGACGGGCTGCCAAAATTTAAATCTGTAAAAAATGACTGTGTGGATTGTAAATTAGGAAAATTCCGTAGGATTTCGTTTAAACCAATAAATAAAATTTGTTCAGATAAACCTTTACTTTTATTGCATTCAGATGTTTGGGGGCCTTGTAATGTAACAGGACGAAGCGGTGAACGTTATTTCCTTTCTGTGATAGACGATTTTTCTCGTAGAACCTCCATTTACCCGATAGACAGTAAACATAAAGTTTCAGAAATTTTAAAGCGACATATCGCAAATGCGGAACGGTTTCTGGAAACGAAAGTAAAAGCTATTCGGACTGATAACGGGTGCGAGTTCGTAAATCAAGATTTTTCACATTTTTGCGTAAATGCGGGTATAGTTCACGAGCTGACAAACAGCTATAGTCCCGAAATGAATGGGGATGCTGAAGTTTTCAACAGGACAGTAGCCGACGGTGCTGGAGTAATATTGCAAGAAAGCGGGTTAGACAAATCTTTTTGGCCTGACGCTATGCTGTACTTTACGTATACATGGAACCGAGTTTGTCACAAAGGGCAAAAACTAACTCCTTTTGAACTTTATGGGGGAAACAAACCATCTGTCCAGCACTTAAAGCCTTTTGGAACTGTCGCTTATGCGGGAATACCTAAGCAAAGAAGAAATAAATTGGATTTAAAAGCCCAAAGAGGGGTAATGATAGGTTACGCTTTTAGAACCAAAGATTACTGAATTTTTTTTTCCTGATTGCAATAAAATTACAGAAACTATAAATGTAAGGTTTGACGAGAAATTGGTGTTTAAGGATGTATTTTTAAATGGCAGTGGAGCTGTGATGGGCACCATTAGTTGGCCAAATGCTGGGTCATTCCATAGTGACTAACGTAACATTCAGAGCTGATTTTACTGCTGTTTTCACTTAAAACAAAAAGAATAAAAAATAATTTAAAGTTTTATTTGCAGATTTAACATGTATATGGTAGATAAATATCAATCATACCAAGAATTTAAAATAAAATTGCTGCTGAGAGATATTTTTTTAACAAAAATAGCACTGTGACTAACGTAATATTTTTGCTACCCTGAAAAATAATACTGATGTTATGGGGCAAATTTTTCTGAAAGTTGAACAGGCATTTAAAATTGGCTGGCATATTTGAAAAACTTGAACAATTCACTGCCCAAAATATATTGCCCATTTATTAAAGTTGAAATTATTTTGGTCTTAAGTACTACTTTTACTTAGAATGGTGTGTGACTAACGTAACGTGACTAACGTAACGTGACTAACGTAACCATTGAAAGACATGCAAAATATGCATTCAAATTATTCATTCCGACTAATTTCTGTCACATGTACATGACTTTAACATTTTTAAAAACTTCTTATGTTGCATGATGAATCTTTTTTTATCATTATAAGAAATTGAAAATGGAAGGTTTCCCTTTAATTCTATTCGACCTGTCAAGAAAAATTTAGGCTTTACAAACTGAATGTCATCAGGTTTCCTGTAGTATGCAACAGCAGTATATATATTTACTGTAGCATCTTCAGATGTTTTCTAATGAGCTGCCATTATTTCATTTTGATGCTTGTTAGAGAAGTTCTCTGCAAAATCTACTTGAAGTTACAGTTTTCTCTCAAAATTCTTTAGCTTGGGCTCTCATGTTAAACACATTTTCATCATACTTCTTAGTTTGTTTCATAAATTCTTCTTTAAATGCCTTAATAGAAAGCATTTCTTCTAGTTCCCTCCTTTTCATCGATAGGCAGAAATGTTTTCATTGATTATATCCTATTCATTAGCAATGAATTTTTCATATTTGCTTTCACATGTTTTGCATTGTTGCTTCATGCACTCACTATTTTGTACATCACATACAATTAAAGAAATAAGATTACTCTCATTTTGCACATTAACTGTGCTCTTCCACATACATTTTTTAACAAGAAAATAAAATTTTCACAGTAAGGACAACAGCACACATTTTGATCTTTCAAACCAACTGTTTGGATTTCTTCCGGTCTTAACTCGCAAACTTTTGAAAAACCGATGGCTTCATTAGGGCTGTCTCTTTTAAAAAGTTGATAGATTTCTTTTAAATTGCACATCAGCAAAACACTTTTGTAGTTTCTTTTTCTTGTTGTTAACAGGGTTCTTTACGGATTTAACATCTTTCTTTCCCGGAAGAATTCGTGAAATGTCATCATTGTAATAAAATTGGATAACTTTTTCTTTTGTAATGTCTGACGAAGTTAATGAGTGTCTGGGGGACTAGGGACTTTGCTTACAAATTCTTAGATCTGATACCATCTTTTGGATAAGTGCAACTTTCTTCCTGGGACTGTTGGGTAAAGCATTTCTGGAATTCTTCAGAGCTTTTCCAAGTGCTTGATATGTAGAAAAAGGAGATTCTGCAGATGGAGATGAAATGGAAGCTTTTTCCTTGAATGCATGTTACTCATCCTTAGTTTTGAGGCTTCTCTTTAATTTTTCTTTAACTTTAAACATGAAGCTGTCTTTTTCCATAAAGCCTGCATCAATATTTTTGACTGTTCTCTGTCTTTCATCTTTTTTTCTAAGCTTTGATTTGCCCGATTTCTTCTTTGCCGTTCTGCAGCAGTTAATGAAGCTTAAATATTGTAAATTTATTTGAAATATTTATTTATTCTTATATGTAAATGAATATTCACACTAAATTTAAATAGTTCTATATAATTTTCATTATTTTTGAATTATAAAGCTAAGTTACATCTGAACTGTTACGTTAGTCACATCCAAACTGTTACGTTAGTCACACTAATTTTTTTTATATCTAATACATCTAAAAAATTTGTTTTGCATTTTTAAGTAGCTATTATGCAGATATAAGAAAAAAATTAGTATTGGCACCTATGATATTTTGGTTTGGTTTTAAAGTTGAAAATACTGCTTTTTTTTGTGACTAACGTAACATAATGTAAACAATAAAAAAGCAAAATAATTAAAATACTTACCTTACAAATTGCGTGAAAACAGCATTTAATTTCATGCAATCTACATGTCAACTTTCATACTAAACACAGTTCTTTTGAAAATTCACTGAAATTTTTACAAAATACAAGAAAACTGTGACGTATATTTTTCGCAAATGCTTAATTTTCGCTGCAGACATGCGCTTATGAAGCTACAACATAAGCACCACATGGAATTTTTCAAAACTGTTGCTAGATTCATATACTAGAAAGTATGCTAAATAAAATGATAGGTCACAGTTGAGGCTTTGGGCAGAAAAAATTTTTGAGGCAGAGGTTGACATTTCTATGGAATGACCCTGCTGTAGAATCTGATTTAGATTCGGATTCTGATCGCGAAAATTTAACCGACTTTCAAATTCCAGAATTACCGGTTGTACCTGACAGTCATGAAGAATCGCAAGAATCTGATTCAGAAACAGGTGAGTCATCGGACGACGATAGCCCTAGTAAATTTAAAGAGGTTAAATGGGAGCGAAAAGTTGTGCTGAGAAAGGATGGGTCACGCAATGATGTATACTATTTTGCGGAAGGTTCCACCAAAAGATTAAGGTCACATCATGATGTTAAGAAATACTGTTCGAAAAATTGAATAAAGTATAAACCGCAAGATTTTGATTTCAGAGGGAACAGTATTCAAGGGGTAGCTGGAAATTTAACTACAAGTCAAAAGCAAGTATCAGAAATTACGAATGCGTGACTAGACGGGGAAATTTCAGTCCCAAAAACTTTTAAGCAAATTCTCAGATCGCCCGAACGAGAAAGTTGGCAGAATGCCATGAATGCAGAAATTCGAGTAATGAATGAAAGAAAATTTTAGGATTTGGAAATTTTACCGGAAAACGCTTCGTACGTTGGGAGCCGCTGGGTTTTTAACTTGAAAAGAGATAATCTAGGAAACATAGCAAAATTCAAAGCGCGCCTAGTTGCACAAGGCAGTACTCGGGTGAAAGGCGAGAGTTATGATGAAACTTTCAGTCCTGTAGTCAATTTTAGCTTGGTTAGATTCTTTTTTTCTCTTTTAGTAGTAAATTTTAAGTGGCAAAATATCCAACTTGACGTGACCAGTGCCTACCTGTATGCACCATTAAAGGAAAATATTTATATGAAACAGCCACCTGGTTTTGAGGTAAAAGGCAAAGAGCATTTGTTTTGCAAATTAAATAAAGCAATCTATGGCCTTCACTAAAGCGGGAGGATGTGGTTTTTCGAAATAGATAGTATTTTAACGTCAATTGGTTTTACAAAATTTCATTGGTGTAACTGTGTTTATTCTTTTAACTCAACAGTAATTTCATTATTATATGTGGATAACTTAGTAATATTTGGGAAAAGGGACAGGTATTTACAAGATGTATTAGATTTACTTTTTAAACATTTCGATTTAAAACTTTTAGGAAATACGCGGAAACTATTGGGTGTTGAATTTGAAGAAGGGGAAAATTGTTTATGTTACAGTTTGACACATCTGCTGGTGTTAGTATAGGACTATATGTGCCAAGTGGACTTTCTTTTTCAAGATCCTTCTTTGTGAAGAAATGGACTAGTAGTCAAGAAGTTAAATTTTTTTTGGACTTTAGATTGCTGAAAAATATGGACTTATCAAGTCGTATGTGACAACCGGTCATTGAAGGGAAATTCCATTTTGTAAAAGTTATTGTTAAAAATGTTAAATGTTATTGTTAAAAATGTTAAATGTTATTGTTAAAAAGTTTATAATGTTTAATAAGATATTTTTGACTGATGCGAAGAATAATTTTATTTTAGGATTTAAGTTATTAAGAGCTTTAAGAATTAGACCTATTTTTAGAATTTAATTGTTAGAATTTAATAAGATAGTGAGAGGGGGGGGCAATGTTGGCATTTCTCACTACTTATACCTTGAAAACGGGAATCTTTAAGCGTACGAGTTTTGAGGCAAAACAGTAATTATTGCGTTGTGTCATGTGGCCGTGCTTACGAAGCGATGACGCATCCCCGTTCTCCAATGGTCCAATCCGCCAGATTAGCATAAATTGTATGAGGCTTGGCGGATCTGGCAGGGGAGCGGGGTATATAAGTGCGTGTTTCGTGATTCAACACTGACTATCTTCCTTTTCTACTTGCTTGCTGGCTTACAGCGTCGCTCCTTTCCGGAGCCATTTTTTGAGGCCGTCAGTATTGGCAGATAGCTGCCATGCTTGACATGTTTTTCAGTTTGATGATTGTATTTAATCTTTAAAGAAGTGTTAGTTAACTTTTTCGTAGTGTCAGTCAAAAATCTTTGTTAGTCTACCATGTTTATTTTAATTACTTCACTTTCTTATATTTTTATTTAAATGTATTGTGCCGTACCAATAAATGTATTGGATGATTTTAACTTTCCTTAGTCTTCATACATTAAAACAAACTCTGCTCAAGCACTCTGCTGTTTAAGAAAACTTTTTAGATTTGATTTTTATCAATAGCGAGCAGGGGGCATTTACAAAAAAACACTTGAAATTTAAAGAGAATCACTCAATTAACGAAATATTTTACATCGAGACCGATATTGTCCTAGAATTAAAGGTCAAGATTTGCGGTCGCCACCCGCCACGTGGCGACCTTGTTTGAAAAAGTGGCGATTCAAAAAATTAGGTGCGATCGCCACCTTTCCTTTTTTTTTATTTTCTAAAGTGAATCCCTCCTTTTCAAACACCAGCTATAGAATTTACAACTCTTGCTTATTTCATGCATACAAGCACAATAAAAACGTATCAATTCGGCATTTAAGTAACCGAATTTCAGCCGATAGTTTTCATTTCCCCATTAACAAAAAAAAAATGGCGAAATTTTTTTCCGATTACGCTATTGTTTTTTCTTTTTGAATTCTTTCTCTCTGCCATATAAATCTTTTAAATATAGTAGGAAACAATCTTAATCTTTATATTTTTTTCATAGCTTTCATTTCACACTTACATTTCAGATCGGCCATTTTCGCTTAAACTTATAAAATTAAACTCAAGTGTCGTGCCATTTTGAAAATGGTGAGAAAGCTTTAAAAGAAGTTTTGAAAAGAATGAAAATAAAGTGTACTGAACAAAACTAGAACTGGAAATATACATTTTTTTAATCTTGTGTTCGAAGATGGTTCTTATTTGTCATCGCAGTTTCTGTAAAAGGTTCGTTTCTGCGAGGGAGACTTTTGTTATCTGTTGCTTCTATGATGAAACAATTAAAATTTTGCATTTTGTGCTCTATAACATTAAACATGAAAAACTATATTGCAAAAATTCATATTCCCTTACCATTGCCAAGGAAACAAGTTTTTTTCTTTTTCCAATTTGAAAGTCATATACCCTTTTTTTTTTTTTGAAGACTTGATAGTTTTAACAAAATATTATGTTTTCTTCACTAAAAATAAGACACATAAGGAATTGTAGTGCACTGATGCACCATTCACCCCCCCCCCCCCCCCCCCCGCTTTGCACTTTCGCTTTATGACGCATAGGTGGCCACCAAGTTAATCAATTTTAGTGGCCACTGGATACTTTCAAAATTTCTTGACCTTTACCTAGAACAATTATTTTTGGAGATATAGGTCATTCAATTTACTTGAGGTTGACCTCACATATATCTTCTACGTCTGGGAACACAAAAAATCTTCTTTCGCTCCCACTCATTTACGCAGACAATTCACTGTCAACGTTCTGTTGGAACATTTACAAATTTTTGATCAAAAAATGAATTTTTACCTCCTACCTAATTAACAAAAATATTCTATGCAAACAATAAAGAAAATACTTTAGTTTTTGAGGGAGTTCCCTATTGACCCATTTTTTGACAAAATCCAAAACTGAAAAATTATAAAAAATTATAAAAATCACTCACCAATTCTAATTAAATAAACCTGATCTGGTTTAACATAAAGAAAGGGATATAAAACAAAACATTGATAACAGTACCTCACTGATTTAAATCTGAAGTTTTGGAGGGACTGCTAAAAGCAGTGAACCCAACATAAGTTACTAACCTTACAAGTTAATAAAAATAAATTCAATTTGTGAACAACAAAGAAATAATTAATGCCTGGGAAAAAAATATCATTTAGACTAAACAAAAAGTGAATATTAAAGGGGGAAAGTTGAAAGAAATGATTTGCAATATCATAACTAGTTAAGCATATATTTACTTACCAATTTTTTCAAACACAGGTGGATCAAGTTTCATGCAAAAGACTAAAACATCTAAGAGTGCAACAAGAGAATTAGGAGACAGATCACGAAGTTCCTCCACAGGAATAAATATTTTCGCATGTAGCTGTTTATATGACTTGATTACTTCTGTAGTGTTTCTTTTCGACTTCTCTGCAAGCTTTTCCAGAAAATTCATAGTCTGCAATGTAAGTAGAGTCAAAACTGAAGTTCATTGTGTAGAGCATGATATTTTCAGTTCAGTACTGAAGGTACAAGACTTGGGGGGGGGGGGGGGAAGCAACAAAAGTACTAAAATGTAACTAGCATAAAAAAAAATACATATTTAACATTTTTCTTTATATTTGCTATTAAATATAAAATACAGTAAAACTCCTCCTAATGGACACTCCTCTTAGACGGACAGTTCTCAATTCTGCTGAACAGACTCTCTGCTACGGATAAATACTTGAAACCAGTAGAACTGGATTCCGCTATAAAGGGGATTCATTGTACTTTACTTCATTGTGACTTTTAACTTCAAATTCAATGATAAAACAAACAGAACAAAATTTAATCACTAATATGTCATTCAAATTTTTATACATTAAAATCTGTGATGTGGACAACACATTTCTTCCTTGTATGAGTGATGAATTAAGTTCTAAATTGCTAAAAAAAATAAAGTGGGGTATGTGCCATGGGTTGGTAACTTGAATCTAAAACTACAAGACATAGCGTATAATTACAGCTGTGTCTCAGAGTTATTGACGCTTACAGAGTAATTGACCAAGAACTTCGTCCTTTTCTTGAAAATGATCAAATAGGAGACCATTTAACTGCAAAAGCCATGCTGTTTTATTATTTTTTTAAGTACTACATTATGGTGTGTAATTAATAAAATAGTTGCTTGTTTCATTTATGGTTTTAGCACATATTCAAGCAGAAAAACAGAACAAAAAGCAATGAAAACAATATTTTCAAATGACATTTGCCTCAAAACCTATTAGTGATCCACCAAATTATTTATGCTAATATGTACCTAGTATCAAGTAGCATCCATATTATAAAAATATGTCATGGGTCACTCATGGTTTTACAGGGTGAGTAGCCACATTTTAGTTCAAAAAGTAAGCACTTATAAGCACTTTGTAAGCACATTTTCAGAAAAAAATAAGCACATGTTTAAGTACACATATACATTATTACTTGCATAATTAAGAGGAAAACACGACTTGACAAAATATATACTTTTAACAGAAATAGCTAACAAAAATGAGAAGAGAGGCTTTGCCTTACATAAGGAAAACAAATAAGTTTTATTTAACAGATGCATTGCTTATAGAGCCTGTTTAATTATAGTATTAACTAAAAAACACTGATCAAAAATATACAATAAAGTAACAAATTGCAGTTATTGAAAGTAATATGCTGATAATCTAAGTTAATATAATGAATATATATATAAATTAATTCTTTATTGGGGGGCAGTTTCTTATTTCACCTGAACTCTGTGCAATTCTTTTTTTCAGGGTGGCGGAGGGGGGGGGAGGGAATAATGTAATTTTTTGAGTGACATAATATGGCACTAATATTACTTATCACTTTTTTAATTTAGATCCCCCCTGCCATCAATATTTAGTGATTTATTGATAAAAATATAACTTTATTTTCTCAAGGATGCATATTGTCTTTTGCTGATAAAAATTATTAAAAAAAAAAAAAAAAATTCAAATCACTCGGGGGGGGGGGGGGGGGGGACGCGGCCTACTATGACCTTCCTTGTTGCGTTTTCGTTTTCATTTGACAGCATTGGACGAAACTTGGTTTCACTTTACAGAAAATGCATTCCTGTGCGGAATGCACAAAATCCCAAGAATTACATTTAGTTAGATTATAAAAAGCAAGTTCTCCCATATACTTACTAGCTTACACCTACACCACAAAAATTCAAACAAAATATCACGGCCACGTCTAGTGTGCACTAACCAATTAATTATCCCAAAATATATATTTTTTAATTTAGCCATTTTTTAGTTAAATATTGAATAAAAATAGGAAGAAATGTTCTTTATCTATTTTGTAACAATATATAATGACTCCCAAAAAGGAAAAAACCCAAACCCTAAGTTGAAGAAAAAAAAATATTTTAATTCAATGCAAAAAATATTTTTAAAACAAGATTATTAATAAGGATGCAATATTAATAGTTATAACTAACTAATAGAATAACTAAAATTTTTTAAAAAGGCTAAAAGTTTTCACTGAAATTACTTGTGGATGTGGCAAAATGAGAAGTGCAAATCCTCTACTACAGAGGCTAAATCGTAAAAACTAATAAAAATAATGGTTAACCAGAAGTTATTGATGTTCAAGGGATGGAATGAGATAGTACACAAGAACCAGGGACTTTCACCGAAGCGGATGCAATCGGATTTAAAAAAAAAAAAAAAAAAATCGGGACTGACCCTTAAAAGCATATAAAAGACAAAATGCGGAAGTTTTACTGCAAATTTGTAAAATTTTCGTAAAGCGCATGCTACTTCAAGATTTTCTCATTTAAAGAAGAAAAAAAATTCCAAAATTACGAATATTCGCGGTACCGAAATTTCGACTTTTCAAAAATACCAAAAATATGAAATTTCGGCAAAATACGGGAAAATCACATGAAAATTACTCGGTTAGTAACTACGATTACGAGCGCCGTCTATCGAGCAAAAAAATATTGAAGCTGCATTGATTTATTTTAAAGCGAAAATTACAAAAAATGGGAGAAAATTCTGTTAAACGGGAGATCGGGAGACAGACGCATAAAACGGGAGTCTCCCATTAAAAACAGTGGACTTGGACCGAACCTCAAATTTGGCAAGTTCAGCACCAACGCTATGCAGAATTTTGGAACACGACCAAACATGGCGGATTTGCAGAACAAAAAATGGCGGATTCTCGGAAGCATTGGCGCTGACACGCGTTTTTTTACGCCAAATTTGCAATATTTTCTTCACTCATAGTCAAATGTTTTTACATTTTGACTATGAATGGCGATGTGGGCCAGCTGGTTTAGCAAACGGAGCGCCATTTTATGCATCCGATGAATAAACTAACGTTCGATTTCTATCAAACTAAACATTCGTAATTTTTTTTAGAAAATAAACATTTTAAGGAAAAGTAAGCACTTATAAGGGCCCTTATATTTTATTTTCAAATATAAGCACTTAGAAGCACTTGTAAGCACCGCTACGCACCCTGTTTTAGGAGTAGCACAATCACATTATAGCATAGCATATTGGTGAAAATTTGCAGTCGCCACTCGCCCATGTGCAGATTAAAAAATTAATCATTGATCGCCACTCCTGCACTGTGCACAGTCACTTTTTAGCATATTCTACTGCCAATAACATTTTTTTATCTTTCTTCCCCCTCCATTCGGAGCTTCCCCACACCTGTTTTAGAACGATGTGGAGAGATGAATTTTTCTCTCCACCGTTGGAGATTGGGAGTGGGAGAAATTCAGCTGCAGTGAATGGTCCAGTTGCAATTTGAACCCTGTCAACAAAGGTTGGAGCCTGGTCAACTCGTGTTTCACGTGAATTGAAGGAATGGCTGATCAGCAATCCTGTTGTGGAAAACACAAAAAAAAAAATTCTTATATGGCAGAAATGAGACTTTGCCTTATATTTTATGCTTTGCAAAATGGAGCATTATTTTACGTACTTCGAGGGTTCGTTTCTAGGAAAAATGATAAGGAAAAATTAATTTCGTCTAAATTATACGTAAACTTACACTTCTTAAATTTTCTGTGATTGTAAAAAGTGCTTTTCTACTGATATTTTATTTTTATAAAATTGTAAAATTTCTAAAGAAGCAGAGATCAAACCTTAGTTAACTTATCCAAACCATAAAACATCACTTTGCTTAATTAGAATGTTATGTGGTAAATCATGCTCCTAGAAATCCATTTTTCTGCCTCTCCCCCCCCCCCCCCCTCCTTCCTGTTTATTGTCTTCCAAGGTTGCCATCCACATCACAAAAATTCGGACTTCAGATTTTCGTCAGCAGAAAATGAAACAAAACGAGTTCGCGGTGGGTGCCGAATTCAAAATATCAACATGCAAAGTGTTTAAATTTAATTGACCCCTTTCTCACATCATACAACTTTATTAACTGCCTCATTTTCATTCTGTAAATGTTTTATGTATTTTTATCTATTTATTTGAAAATTGGAATAATTTTAATAAACTTTTAAAAATAAATTGAATTTTCTTTTCTAATTCTTAATATGAGAAAATTACCTTTTTTTTTTTTTGTCTTGGAAACATGCCAATATTTGACACGTGTTTCTCAGAAAATTTCATGTTGCATTTCAACTTTCAATCTTTCAGCATCCTGTATGTATTTAAATAATTTCAAAAGTTTGAAATAATTTTACTTTGCGCTGATTCAAATCTGCAAATTTCATGTTTTATTTCAATAATTTATTTATTTTCTGAACGATTTTAGAGTTAGTTTTCAGTTTTTATTAGCAATTTTAAAAAGTTGCGACTAACAAAATCGAACCTACCGGCCACTGGCGACTAACCAAATTTCCCAGTTTTATTTATAGTGTAGCATATATTCAAAAGATTGAACTTTGAACTCTCTTCAAGGACAGGCAAGTCAAACCTTTATTTAACAAGTTAATCTTTTCCCTATGGCTGGGATGATATATAACCCAAAACAAAACACACTCAGAACACAAGGCTAGAATGATTCCCACCAAGTTTGCATAGAGGCACTAGAGACTATTCTGGGCCCGTTAATTAAGGACTTAGGTTAATACTGATGTGTAAGTATTTTAATGTTTTTAATGCAATATTCATGGAGTTCATTAGACCACAAGCCCCCCCCCCCCCCCTTGGAAAATGTGAAATGACGGCCCGAATCATCCTACTACGACATACATGTTCAGACGTGTACAAGCATAGAAGTCATTTATTTACGAATTCCATTTTTGATCGGCTTACCTGTGAATCACAAATAAAAGAAATGGATTTTATCATTTTTTTAAAATACTTCTCTTCCATTCTATCAAGGTAACGGAAATTGAATACTATTCTAATTTGACATTATATTCTCATGTCATATTAGAGTAAATTATTGATCAAGGGCAGGGCTTTCATGAAGGGGCATCAGAAATGGCTGATTCACGGGACCCAGCCTTTGGAGGGGGCTCAGTTCGGCATTGGAGTAGTGCAGAAGGTAAAATACCTTTATGATTAATGCAAACATAATGGGGGAGAGGAAAAACAAACTGAAATGGGGCCCACCTTGACTTTTGATGGCCCAAACAATTCAGATTCAATTTATAAAATAAAAATTTATGGCAAGAACTTAAACTATTATAAAAAAAACAGACCAAAATAAAGAATTTAGAAAAAAAAACTCAATCATTACAAAGGAAGAGCCAAGAGGTCTGGGCTCTAAGAGAAAAAATTTAAATAAATTAAGAATATGATGTTATGTTATACAGTAAAACTCCTCCTAGTAGACAGCCCTCTTAGGTGAACAACTTTTAATTCCCCTATTAAAAAATTTCCATCCCCCTTTCATGTATAAAATTTGTGTTTGTGGTTCATTCGATCATTTTAAGCAAGGATTCATTTTCTTTTGTTTTCATATTTTTTTATTTTTTATTAGTTTTTCATATTTATTTATAGGAGGTCTATTGCTTCTATTGCCTGGTTTAGAGGTGCTCAACTACCCTGCTTCACTGTGTGCCTTAAGGTAAACAACAGAAGTGTTATCTAAACCCCAAGGTTTTTGCAGTGCTTAACAAGTGCATTGTTTATTATATCTGAAATGAATAGAAACCCTTCAGACTTTGTGAGGAGTCCATCACGAACATTAACACTGTTCTTTCAAGGTAAAAAGGAATCCGTGATTTCTTTTTTATGTATGGAAAGGGTTCTACCTCCCTGTTTGGAAAAGGTTAAAAGGGGACAGACTTCACTCTTCCTTATCACAATACTACTAACACATAGTAAAAGTTTTGTGAAAATTGAAGGCATTAACTATCACATCCCCATCCACTCAAAAAAAAAATCTTAAAATTACCCTAACTAATTTTCAAAACTACACTCTGTAACTACAAATGTGCTCATCAAAAGTAAAAACAGCATATCACATTTAAGAATAGGTAAAGTAATCCAAAATCTAATTAAGAAGATAACTAATAGAACACATCAAATTTCTATTTTTACCTGTTTACGAATATTTTCATCAGCATGAAACAAATGAGTAAATAATTCCTGTTGAACACAAATTATTGTTTCTGACTGATGATGGGTAAATATTTCATTTGCTTCCGAGTTAAAAATCAACAAGAGTAAGGCATCAAAGATTTTCCTGTACAAAGTGAAAAGTAAATAAGTATATAAATACACATTATCTTAAACATTCTGCAAATTTTGTGTTACATAATGAACATAAATCATGCAATTCTAATAATAGTAACGTAAATAATAATAACAATTGGAATGTACACTATAATAGTAGGTTGGAGTGTAATGATTAATTGGTAATAATTTTCAATTTTACAATAAGAGGTAAAAAATATTAGTACTGTTCAAAACATGGAAACATGGAACACCACTTCTCACACAACAATATGAGCCAGGATGCTCAAGTAATCATCCTCTGATCGCCTTCATCTGGCACTCCCACATTTAAAAAAAGGCGGAACATCCAACCCTGCTAAGTAGGAGCTCTGGCTCCCCCTTCCAGTTACAGGTTTTTCCTTTCCAATAGAAGAAAAGAAAGAAATATTTTTAAAAAGAAAAGAAAGGAAAAGAAAAACCTTGCAAGACATGTGCAACATATCAATTCCAGTGTTTTAGATCCTCCACCAAGTTTAGATGCTTTTTTGATGTACTGGTAACTTTTCTCTTTGTTCAGATGTTTCACAAAAGAAATTTATATAATATAGCATTTCATTATAATTTATTTATTTCAAATTCAACATTTTGGTTTGAATATTACAAATTCAAATGAAAATTTTCCAATTTTTGAATGAGAAAATTCTTCAATATGATGCGTGCTGAAGATGCATTGTTTTAACCCTTTCTAAGACGGTGAGAAGTATGCTTTCCACCTAATTCATCAAGTTATAGAGGTTTATAGCAAGCTATTTTACCCTTTCTGATTGGTAGAATCTTGCAAAGACGCTGGGAAGCATATTTACCACCACATGCATCAATATTCCCATATTAGAACATTCCCCCCTCGGGGGGGGGGTACAAAAAATCATGTTAATCTTATTTAATGTCCTATATGAATTTCTTCTTTGAAACGAACCAAAATTTGAAAAATATTTTACTATACCGATACTACAAAAAAATGGCCCCAAAAGTTAGAAATAAACATGTTTAAAAGAAAACTATAAACAAACAAGTTTAGGAAATGTGTAACTTATTTAATATCATGTATGAGATTTGTCCGTTCTGCGAATTTTGTAAACAGTACTTTTCAAAATTACATTTTTCACAAAAATGGTTCATGTTCACGATCATGAATTTTGCTTTTGTTCTGGAAGAATAAGGCTAAAATTTTGCTCTTTAATTCTTGCAATATTAACCCTTTACACTCGAGAGGTGACTCTCGCTCACCACTTTGTTTGGTGCGGAAATTCGATGCGAGGTGATAACTATTTATGTTATCTGGTGATATCTTGTTTATGTTTGAGATTTTGCTGTTTCAAGTTTGTTCCTAAGAAACTGCGTATATAATCTTACAAAGGCGACATAATTTCCCTTTCAAGCGACGCAAGATTTTTTTGTCTGAGATTAGTGCGGTACCATGAAGCGGACTGCATTTTCGGTCTCAGTTCAAACTTGACAGCCGTGGCAAAAGGACTAGAAAAATTGAAGTTTTCTGATCCCCATTACCATGGAACTTAGTAATTAAATAAGGTCCAGTGAAGATGAGTTTTTTACATGAAATATACAAAGCAAAATTACGAAGACTAATGCTTAAGAAATTATCTTCGTAAGGATGTAAAGATACATTAAATATTAATATATAAAACTTTTATGTGTTCATTTGTGTGTGCAGAAATGCCACTCTAATCTTAAGGTTTTCAGTAGTAACCTGAATGATTTTCAGTAGTTTTCGGCGCTTATCAGTAGTTTATAATACCGCAGAAACGTGGATGCAAAAACTGCTCAATATTCAACCTAAAAGCAAAATATTTTTGACTCAGCTGAACCATGGTGGCAACAGAATCCAAGAACAAAAAAAAAAAAAAACCTGATAACTCCCTGATTGGGCTCCAAAAATTTCCCTGACGTTATAATTAAATTGTGAATTACACAGCGTCATTGCCGTGTGTATAATGAGTTTCAGTGGCGAAACCAGAAAAAATATTTAGGGAGGGTGACACTACTTTTCCAACTAAACTTTGTACAATTCCCTTTTTTTCAGTGAAGGCTCAGGGTTGGTAGTAGTAAGGATTTCCATTTCCTGAACTTTCAAAACAAATTCCTGAACCTCGAATTTTTTTCATAGGTACTGTATTTTCTGGCATATAAGACGAAATGTAATTTAGCTAGTTAAAATTTATGAAAACTACTTGATTCAGACAGAAATGGAAAAAAGTACTTATTTTAACAGGGGTCGCAATGGAAAATCTATAAAATATAGGACAACAGGAAAATGGTGCAAAGAGTGGAAACTATTTTAATAAATGTGTGGATTATTAAAAAAAATATAATTTCCTCTAAAAAATCATCAAAATGACGAAGAAAACATTACGAAAATTATTTATTGCATTTAATAAGACTGCAAGAAATTAAAACCCAAAAGCTCTTTTTTTATTGATTCAGAATAAAAGCAACAATTAAAAATCTAACAGCAAACACGAACCCTATACGAAAATCTCGATCCCAAAAATGAAACTCCACATCAGAGCTACAAATTTCCAATTGGAATTACAATTCATTCCCCTTTTAAAAACATTTATGGAGGCAAAAACTTTCCCGATTTATCTCTGAAAGGTCGACTTACACGCAGGTTTCTGTTTATTTGTATGTAAGTTGGGGGTTCTGCTTATATGCGAATCGACTTACACGCAAGTATATACGGTAAGATATTGATAAAAATAAAAAGGAATTTTATTTAATTACTTATAATTAAATTTTAAAAAGGGTTAAAATAGAAAAAATACGATTCATGTACAGGATGCAGAAAGATCGCGTAAAGAAAAGAACGCATAAAGTTTTCTTGCGTGCACGTGGAAAGGCTCCACGATATTTTAAAGAATTGCACAAATCAATAAAGAAATATGCATTGCTTCAATTAAAAGCAAAAAAAAAAAAAAATGAGGGCGGAAAATTTAGGGTCAAGAAGCAAAATAAAATTTGCGGAACATCGCCAAAAAAAATTCCCGAAATTTCAGGTTTCCCAGAACTCTACCACCCCATGAGGAGAAAATAACTTAATTTTCTAAGTAATATAATCTGCAACTGCTTAAAGTTTTAAATCTAAAGTTTTTTTTTTTTAAGAATAAAGATCATCCTCCCACCCCATCATTTTATACTAAAATTACTTTATTTTCTCAAGATGCATGTTGTTCCTGTATTGAGTAAAGAAAAGTTTTAAAAATTCCAAATCATCACACGGGGGGAGGGGGAGCATGGCTCTCTGCACCCCGACAGAATAATGCACAGAACCAAACCCCAAATTCGACATGCTGGAGAACGGTGTTAGGCCGAACTTTGGACACGACCAAAAATGGAGGATTCTCGGAAACAAACGCTGACACGCGTTATTTTACATAAGATTGCAATGCCTTCTTCTCAAGCACAAAAACAAAACAGTAACCTTTTTTATTGCTTAATCAGAGAAAGAACGCTTTCAACCAATGGGAAATCGGCAATCGAGCTGAGCACGCGCAGCGAAAGGAAATTGCGCCAACGAAACTCCGGACGCTTGCCGGATTGAATAATTTTCCCTGATATTTGGAGAAAATTTAAATATCCCTTGATATTTTTCTAAACATAAAACTTCCCTGAGAATTCAATGATTTCTCGGTTATGTTTCCACCCAAGAAGATTATTTTAAATATAAAATACAAATTTAATTTCTAACTGAATTCGTTTATTAATTTAAAGCCAAATAGTTAACCAAACGAGCAAACGATGTACGCAACGAAGAATGCAATAAACAACTGCTAATGCTAAAACGACGTGTCGTCTGTCGTGTCGTGCAAGTAAGCGAAAAATCCGAACATTGCCCGAACTCTCTCGCCGAAGAACAGAGTTGCTGTAAATACTGCTCCACACTGGGAGAAATTCCGGTTAGAATAGGAATTCTGAGCTTTCTACCGTCGCCAATCTTCTATTGTTCGCAGCTCTAAACTACCACGAATCGGCAGTAAGCGCTCGTTTTGGCGACTGTTGGTGAATCTTTTTTTTATATGTGCGCCAAGCGCGAAAAATTGAACTTGGCTAAGATATTTTATTTTCCGTAGAAAAAAAAGCGCTTTCCGTAATCCGTAGTCAACTTCAAATTTTTGTATTTTTACGTAGATACTACGGAGAATCCGTAGCGTTCGGCATCTTTGTGTGTGTAATCATTTTAGTACACAAAAGACATGAATGGTCAAATAATAGTGCTATTTATTCTCTCTTTCAAAAAAGCTTGTAAAGGAGGACTTCTACTTGAAAACCCTCCACTTGCAAACTTGAATTTTAGCTGCTGATAAAACAGAAGAATCCAGATTTCTTAGCTATTTTTAAGACCAGTTATAAAAAAATAATTAGAACAAAATAATAACGGTGCACAAACCACATAAATAAGCAAAACAAAATGAATAATAAACTGTAATTAATACCTTGAATAGTCAACTCTACTGTTAGGTACATCGAATCTGACAGAACTTGCAGCATACAAAATTGCCCTTAAAATCTTCAACAGATTGCTATGTATCCACTTTAAAAGCCCTTTCTTATTCAGAAAAAATTCTATAATTACACACCTAAAGAAATTTCCATTATTATTTCAGAATATTTTAAAATTTTAATTAGAGTCAAGTACATTTATTCACCTTATATAAAACGTGATAGAAGAGAAAAATAATAAAAATAAAAAGACATCAACTATTTCTGATTAAAAATTTATATTGTAAACATACATAAAACATTATAGCAATACCCTGAAATTTTTGAAGCTGAAGAGTCTTCGTAGCACAGGAAACACATTCTGTCAGTCATGTATTGTAGTAGCTGAAGGTCACAAAACTATATGAAATGAAGAAGGTAAATCTTAAATAATTATTGGAAAATTAAAAAACAGATAAAACATTTCAGATTGAAGCATTTATTTTAAAGACTTACTAAGTAAAATTTTTAAAAAAAATTTAATTGAAGTTGAAATTTTTAAAAAATCAGGTTTTTTTTTAATTAAACAAAAGCTTTGGGTGTAGGTAACGCTTATAGTAATATATCTTAATACTTTAAATTTGAGGGACATTCACATTTATAGTTCCCTAGACAGCACATTTGTCGGTTAAAGCACTTAAAAAATTCCAAAAACACTTTTATTAAAGAATATGCATTCAGGTTTTCTGAAAAAATTTCGAAGTAACTCACTTAAAAATAAAAACCAAACAACATAGGAATTGTAAAAAATGCTCTTGCAGTTTACTTCATACGTCACAATAACTTAGCTAAAATACAAAAGACCTTGGAAAAATGTGAAGTTATAAAAGTTAAATCAAAGAAGTACTAGTAAGTAGACTTACTCTGTTGCAACCAACAGCAGATATAGCAGTTTGTAGTACAGCCTCAAACGCTAAGAAAGCTAAACATTCTTTCTCCTTCATAAAACAGTTTTCCAAATATAAATGAGCATCAAACAATGCATCAATCAAACCAAAAGGATCTATTTCTTTTTCATTTTCATTTAGAGTAACATCAGAAATGGATTCCAAATTTACGGAGACTAAGGTGCAAAATGTAACTATTTCTTTGACGAAAGTCACCATGTGTTTCCTCTTCAAAGAGTTTGCTGCAACTAAAATTATAATTGTCAAAAGAATTACACAAAAACTAATTCAATAAGTGCTTAAAGATAAAGATAAAAAATTAATTTATACTCAAGATGACACTTACTAAACATTGATAACAAAAGTTTTTTATAAACACTGCGATGAACTTGATTCACATGAAAGCGAAATTGGTCATCAGGAAACCTGAAACAGTAAATGATACATGTATATATATATATATATATATATATATATACCAAATTAAGATGAAAATTAGGTTTAATTTGCAAACTTTGAAACTATAGTAGAAGCCCGATATAACGAGGTTGTTGGGAGCCCTGTTTCCACCCGCGTCTAGCTTAATTGCGGTATATTGGAATGGTGTCAAAGCATTGATCGACAGTGATACAAAATGACGAAAACACTTACCTGCTTTGCAAAATGTAATTAACTTTATCAGTCCCCCCATTGAACACAAACTTAATCTTAAACAATCTTACAAAAATCCATAAGCGTTGCTTTGCATACTGAGGCATTTTGTTTCTTTCTGTCATATTGTCTCACACTAGCAAGATGGAGTAGATGAGCACTATCTGAATTGACTTATATCTCTATCCACAAAATCACCTTCGTTAACTGTGAAATGACTATACTAACATCTGGAACATTGTCTTTCATTACCATATAATTTTCAATTTCATCATCTTGCTCACTGCAATTTTAATGAGTTACAACATCAATGATATCCTGATCTGTTATGACCTCTGAAATTAGTTTGCAGTTGTCAATTTATATAAAGTCATTCTAGCAAGTTTCACTAAAATTTTAAATGCAAAATTGAACCTTTTTTTTCGGGGGACCATACTTTTCCCCTCGTTAAATCCAAATTTGCGGTATATCGGACCACATTATTTGGGTTTCTACGGCATTTCCTCCCCTCAAACTAATGCACAGAATTACCACTTCAATACAGTTTAGTGATTTCACATTTCTTAGCCGTCTAAACAGAGTATAATTTTCTAAGGTTCTAAGTTCATTCTTTTGGAAAATTAAATTATTATTAGCAGTACCTGCATGATGAAACCTGTGCTATAAGTTTTTCGAAACACCACTAATGGTACTGCCTGTGCCAAGAGTTCAAAAAATCTTGCATGCAGCAGTGCCCTGGCTAGTTTTTTTAAAAAATACCCATCACCGAAAAATGCTACAAAAGCAGTTGGGTTGATTTTTTTACACAATTCATTTGATATTTAGCTCCAAAAATTGTATTCATCTCTTTTTTTCAAGCCTTCTGTGTGTGTGTACTACACAAGATGGTCAAATTGAAATGAGTAGAATGATTGGGTTGTTTTTATTTTAACAAAAAATAATCACAAAAGTACAATTCCACAAATCTGAAGAATAAATTTCCATTAATTAGTGGAAAAATTCTATGTATGAAATAAATAAATAAATAAAATAGCGCAAGTGAAAAATTTTAGTATATTATTCTTACAAAGGAAAGCAAATTATATGTAATTTAGTAAATTAAGGCAGAAAGTTATCCAGGCCAAGCTATTTAACATCAGCATTGAACTTCAAAGCCGAAGTAGGTCCACTGCCAGTGGACCTACTTTATACAAACAGAGCTGTCGACATAGCTAAAGCTGTCTTCAACAGCTTCAGTGTCATCTGATTTTTTTCTTTCCTTTTTGCACAGCTTCATAGACACGACATCATCATCATCAAGGCAGAAAGTTACATAAACTAAATTTTAGAAACTTGCATTTGAACCAGGCTCTTATCTCCCTTGATACTACAATTCAATTTTTTCTTCTTTTATTAAAGAGATTTTTATGACATTAAAATGGAAAATAAAATACATGAATAAATAATACCTTATAGGATCCTTATAGGTTCTTACTGTGTTGATCTCAATGGCAAAATTATTTAACATTATCACCAGAAAGCCTTTGATAATCTTCCAACACTCTAAACGATATAATTTGTCACTATCATTATCTAACAAAGCTTGTAAAATTACATGAATAACCTAAAAGAAAAATCATAAAAAATATTTTTAGTACTATTTAAAAAAATAGGCCTATATTTAAAAACAAAAAACATGAATCACATTTCTATGAATGAATTCCTCTTCTAATTACTATGAAAAATTAGCTTGCTTGATGATAAAAGTGATACAAAATAAAAGATAGCATTATCAGATTACAAAACTTATAACTAGAGCCCATATATGCAAATGCATGTGCACATATGAAGTGGATTAACCAATAAGCAAAATAAGCATATGCTTAGGGCACTAAAAATACAGGAGGCACCTAAAAAAGTTTTTATTGCCCACTATTATTAATATTTAATTAAAATTTTAACTATGGGATCATTCATAAATGATGTCACGCTTCGAGGGGGGAGGGGGTTCGTGAGTTTGTGACAAAGTGTGACAAGGGTAGGGGTAACAAGACGCATGACATATCATGCTTATGCAACATAGCGTGACATGTGACAAAGGGGGGAGTGGGGTCTGTTGAAGAGTGACTTTTGTGACAAAGGGGGGAGGGGGTCAAATATATTGAAAAAAAGCATGACATCGCTTATGAACGGTCCCTTACTGCACATTATTTAAGAACAATGAGAATTTTTTCTATTTTTGCCCTGGTTTTCTCCAGTCTTTGTCATTGTCCTAGCAAAAATACCAACCCTGTGACTTATTAACCTGGTTTTTGATTATTATCCAATTAAATATTTACAACTGAAATGAGAAATTTACATGATTCACTGAATTGTTATTTGAGCTCTGGACTTTCATTGTTTTAAATGACCATAGAAATTTAAATAAATTACTAATTAAAGTTAATATTTAATCTCAACTAGGTTGGATAAAAAAGGGAAAAAATGAAAAGAGACAATTGTATATTGAGACAAAAGGCACATGAAAATAGAAATCTGAAGATTTTTCTAATGACTTCGGAACACAAACTGATAATATGTACAAATTTTAGCATAAAAGTTCAACTTCAAACTGGAATTGTAGCCAAATTAAACCCTTGCAGTTCAGCAATCAAATAAAATTACTTTCTAGTTCAACAATCGAACAAAACTATTTTCTAAATTATTAACATTGCGCCTCAATGCAACTGAACTGTTGGCGTTTTACGAGCAAGAACCAGTCTTGCTGATAAGTTTGAAACAGCATTCATCATAGAAGATAAATTTTATAAATTAATAAAGGAAATGAGAAAAGAAAAAAATGAACTGTGATTTGACAGAGCTAAAACAGCAATTTTAATGTACTAAAACTGAAGAAACTTTCACGAAAGACTAGTCTTCACTAAAGAATTACAAA
The DNA here is from genome assembly GCA_038502835.1 of Octonoba sinensis. Lineage (NCBI taxonomy): Eukaryota > Metazoa > Arthropoda > Arachnida > Araneae > Uloboridae > Octonoba > Octonoba sinensis. The sequence continues at coordinate 125,594,520 of CM076598.1, forward strand.
CCTTTTAAATTAAAACTAATGAATTTTCTGCAGCTATGTGGGTTTAAGGGCAATTTCTCTGAAAAAACTAGAAATTTCTAGACCATATACAAATATTGATTAAACAGAGTAGATATTATTTCCAATTCAACATATAACTTTCACAAAAATTAAATACACATGTTTTAATAAAATTACACTGATAATATGATAGAAAATATAAAGTGCATTTTATTTAATAGAAAAGAAAAAAACAAATTAATAAGAAATAAACTTACTTTCATCATAGGAAGTGGTACAGAAGACTCGTGATTCTTAAAGAAAATGGCAAGAGATGGACCCTCATTATCAGATTTGTATTTCAGCTACAAGTGGCAACAAAAGAGATACATTTCATAAAAAATCCTAAGACCATATTTAATCAAATAGCAGTGAGAAAAAAGTAAAGAATGTAATATTGTGACAATGAATGCATAAGTGAAATAAATGGGGAAAGTTTATTTTTTACCAATATTAACAAATGCTGAGTACAAACAATTTTTATTTTATAATCAAATACGTCATTATCAGGCCTTGGAGGTTGATAAAGTAAAAAATCCCTAAAAATGCTCTAACAATTTACAGAAAATGACAAAAAAAATGCCATTAAAAGTGTTTGAAAAATGCACTTAAGATCTGAAGTCGAAACTCGATATAGAAGCAGTTTAAATATTTGCTTCATGAAAAATTATAACAACTCGATCATCAAATGATTTTCTAAAAAAAAAATGAATAAAAGTAAAAACAATACAACCAATAATTGGGAAACTTGCATTTTGACAATTCTAATATCTTAAATGAGAGAATCTAAATTACTCTGAATATTTATGAATATTTTTTTACATTATGAAAGACAACAACGATAACGAACGTTTCTAGATGTAGTTGGAACAAATTTAAAATAAATAAAGAGAAACACTCATGGCGAAATGTTTTCTTCAAACTCGCACTGAATCTCTTCCTTTTAAAACATCAGCAAACTTTTTTCAGCATTAAAAATTCTGTTTTCTTCAAGTTGTCTTCAGTCAGTTTTGTAGCAAAAGATTTGCAATTCTACTGCTCTCCAACCTTTTATTGATTAGCATATTTATTCATTTAATTATTATTAGTATAATTATGATTAATTTATTAATTTTTTGTAAGTTTTAATGAATACATTGAATTAATGTTTTTCAGAAAATTAAAGAAAAAAAAGAGCTAACATAGAAAAATGTTCAAAAAAATGAAAAACATAATACAAAACAAGAAAAATGTAGGAAAGATGCATTATCAACTTCCAGGTCTGATCATTGCTAATTAATGCAATGGAGTAGCCAAATGCAAAAAGAGAAAGAAAAAAAAACAATTTACCAATTTTATATTAACAAGACCAGTGGTCCAGTTATTTAATTGTTTAATCTTATTTTATTTATTTATTTTAAGCTAAAAAGCTAACGAAATACCAAAAATCTAGTTTAAGCTAGCACAACGCAATACGACCCAGCGAACGAGTGGGAAAGAAAATGGCTGATGAGTCAGCTCGTAGTTATAGGAGCCTTAGTTGTAACTACTGTAATTTTTTTTTAAAAATCTGTGAGGGTCATGTGACATGTTTAGACCTGCCTGCCTGATTTTAAATGGAATGAATCCAATATCGTTTTTTCAAAGGAGGATATTATTGAATAGATACTTATGCTAAAATAACAAAAAATAAAAATGACTTATGTGCTTTTTCCCAAACGCTAGATAAATATTCCTTTAAAATTTCAATCCTAAATACTCATTTAGATGCTTTGGAAATGATTAATGACACAAAAAGTAAATTGCTAATTTTCATATTTCAGAAAATTCAAGTTCCAAATTATATTTTTCAGTTCTATAATGGGAAGGCAAGATGTATTTTTTCATTATATGTTAATAATTTAATGCCTAATGATTTGTATATTTTTATCCAACAATTTATTTTTACATCTTTTCGAAAATTGTGTAACAGTTATAATTAAATTTTAAGAGCTCTAGGATTACAGAAATTGGTTGCCAAAAAGGAACTAAATTGAATTAAAAGAAAAAGAAAATGCAAATATGAAATGCAAATTTCATACCTTCCAAATCCAATAAAAAAATTGAGACTTTAAGCAGGAATAGTTTTATAAGGTCACTCAGCCACGACAAAATTTCCATTTTTCAAACAAGATTGCTTAACATATTTACTGAAGATCTTCAATTCATTAAGTTATGCATGTTAGTTTTTTCTTTCATTCTTTCAAAATGATTATCACTGTTATGATGCCTAAAATCTGGTGCAAATTTAGAAATTTTTGCTTTTTCTCCCAATGATTTTTTTCAACTTAACAGTAACTTTGTTACTTATTTTTTCTTTATATTAATGTTTAATTTTTTTAATTGCTTATGCTTATATGTTATAGATTATATAACTTTAAGAGCAATGACAAAAAAAAAGTTGCAATTCAATGTTTAATTTTACAGTATTTAAAAACTAACCTCTAAACACTCTTGGAAACAAATATGTATTTCCAAACATAACAATTAATTAAATTTTAATTAAAATAAATTTTATACATTTAGAGAAGAAACGTAATAAAAGATTGAAATGAAAAAAATCCAATTTTTGTAACGGATGCAAAAAGATTGCAGAATGTACAGAGATGCCACTCTAATCTAAAAGTTTTCAGTAGCAACCTGAGCAATTTTCAGCACTTATCAGTAGTTTATAGTACCGGAGAAACGCCGATGCAAAAACAACTCAATATTCAACCTAAAGCCAAATTTGCTTCAGCTGAACCAAGGTGGAAACATAATCCAAGAAAAAAAAACCTGATAACTCCCTCATTGGGCTCCAAAAATTTCCCTGATGTTATAATTAAATTGTGAGTCACACAGCATCATTGCCATGTGTAATGACTGTGTCACAGTGGTGAAACCAGAAAAAATATTTAGGGGGTGGGGGGACTTTCCCACTACTTTTCCAACTGAACTTTGTGCAATTCCTTTTTTTTTTTTTTTCAGTGAAGGAGAAAATAACATAATTTTCTAAGTAATATAATCCGCAACTGCTGAGAGTTTTAAATCTAAAGTTTTTTTTAAGAATAAAGATCATCCCCTCATCATTACTTTATGCTTATATTACTTTATTTTCTCAAGATGCATATTGTTTTTGTATCGAGTAAAGAAAACAGTTTTGAAAAAATTCCAATTCATCACCTCAGGGGGAGGGGGGACAGGGTTCGTTGATTTAAATCAAGTGATTTAAAGAAAAAAATCATTGATTTTACTATGTTAGGAAGTGTTGTAAAAATGAAATATGTTGCAATTACAACTACTGTTTCAAACAAAACTTCCTAGGTTCATGTCTGTGTGCATAACATATTTCATAAGGTTAGAATTAACTACTATTATTTTAATTTGACATTATTTTAATTTTACAATATTCTTCAAGCATCTAAACAACAAAGCATAATTCATTCAATCATTCAAATTACAAAATCATGAACCATTCTGTGTTTTCTATCTTAAAAATAGTTTATAAAACAACAATTGTTAGAATGTAGAATATATATATCCTTAAAGTTTCATCCACATCCCCTAATAGCTTAAGGTTTTTTTCCTTCTAAAATATTTTTTTATTATAGAAGTTTTCAATAAAGATACTTGATAAAAACAAAAAGTTTCAGTTTTTAATAATGGTGTGAGCATATGATTTTTCAAAATGGGTAAAAATATTTCAGACTTTTTATTTATAAAATTGAAAAATGATTAAAGTACATTTAATGTAAAACATAAGAACACACAATTGGTACTTTTTTCAGCTTTCAACAGCAAAATAATTCAAATTAAATGTGTTCATTTTCTCTGTACTTATGAGTGTACTATTATTCCTGGTAGGGTTAAGTTTCATTTGAGTCATGCATTTGTATTAAAATTTGTTTAAATTATTACTGTTAAAAAACATTTATTGCTGTGAAAATAGCATAAAGTGTGTTTTTGCATAATTGATTAGGATGCCATATTGTTTCTATGAATGTTACATAATAATTATCCAAAATATTTAAAATCTTTATAAAAAAAATTGTAATCCGACTCAAATTAAAAAAATCACGAACGATTGGGGCGGCATGGGCTCTCTGTGCCCCTCCCCCTTGTTGCGCCACTACAGTATAATACACAGTACCAAACTCCAAATTCAGCAAGCTGGAGTACGATCTCAGGCCGAATTTTGGAACATGACCAAAAATGACGGATTCTCGGAAACAAACGCTGACCCGCGTTTTTTACGTAAGATTGCAATGTCTTCTTAACTGAAACACAAAAAATGACCTTTTTTGCTGCTTAATCGGAGAAAGAACGCTTTCAACCAATGGGAAATCGGCAATCGAGCTGACCACGTGCAACGAAAGGAAATTTCGCAGACGAAACTCCGGAAAATTCCCTGATTTCCCGGTTGTGTTTCTACCCAATAAGATTATTTTTTAATATAAAATACAAATTTAATTTCTAACTGAATTCGTTAATTAATTTGGGACCAAAAAGTTATTAACAAAACGAGCACACGACGTATGCAACAAAGAATGCAATAAGCAACTGCTGATAGTCAGTGCACAAGTGTAAGTGAAAAACCCCGAACTCTCTCACCGAGTAGAACAGGGTTGCTGTAAATATTGCTCCGCGTGGGGAGAAATTCCAGTTGGAACCGGAATTTCGAGCTTTCTACCGTCGCCAATCTCCTATTGTTTGCAGCTCCAAACTACCACGAATCGTCAGTAAGTGCTCGTTTTGGCGAGTTGGTGAATCCTTTTTTTTTATATGCGCGCCAAGCACGAAAAGTTGAACTCGGCTAAAATATTGCATTTTCCGTAGAAAAAAAAAGCTCTTTCTATAGTTAGTAGTCAACTTCAAATTTTTGTATTTTTCCGTAGATACTACGGAGAATCCGTAGCATTCGGCATCTCTGAATGTATGCGTTCCTTTGCTTGGACATGGAAATTAGGCTTAAGGAATTTTAAAGAATTGTGGAAATGAAGCAGCAATCTTTTTAACATCTGTTGTATATTTTTCACATTGATTGTTATTTTCTAAACATCAGAAAAGAACAACATATACTGAGGAAAAATGTTTTTTTTCCCCTTAAACTTTTTGACATATTTCAAAAAAAATTTACTAAATAATACATTTGTAAAATAAAATAGTGGTAAGAGAAAGGATTTTTTCTCTTTATAATTTTTTCAAAATATTAGAAAACATCTCATTTTCTCTACTACAAGTACAGAAAACATCACTCATTCTGTTCAATTTTCTCATAAATATTAGATGTTTTTAAAAGAGGGTAGAGCTAATATTTATTGATAAACCTGCAGGAATGTGTCCAGTGTGCATTATTGTTGTCAGCAGTGGTCATGGGGAGGTACAATCCCTAGAAGGCTGGGCTCTGAATGTTTATGTGGTAAAACTGAGAGGAATGATTGCTGCCTTCGGCAGAAGGCAGCAATCAAATAGAACTGCTTTGAGCAAACAAGGGGTACCACAGTAACCCAACGAACTGTTATAAATCGGTTACTTCAAGGATAGCACTGAGCCAATTTCCCTATAGTTTGCATTCTACCGACTCCAAGCCACTGCCGTTAGCGACATCAAGGGTGTCATGCTAGAGTTCATTGGAGGATGGAATGGAGATCTATTATTTTCTGATAAAAGCTTGTTCTGCTTTGGTTTCAGGAATGAACTTGTGCCTGCTACAAGAAGGAGTGCCTGCAATCAACCTGTCCGCTGTCTAACCACTCTGTAACTTGAGTTATGATGCAAGAAGAAATTTCTGTAATGGCAGGAGGTCTTTCCCGTTTATTTTATGCACCCTTAGTGCAAATTTGTATATCAGTCTGGAGATTCAATCTGAGGGGCTGTATTCTTGAACAGCATTCAAAAGGATGTTTTCCAACATGATAACACTCACCCTCATACCACTGTTGTATCCCAACATGCTCTACTGAGTGTCGACCAGATCTTTTTCAAATTGAGCATGGATGAGACATTGTTGGACAACAACTTCATCATCCAGAACCAGCATTAACTGCTCCTGTATTGATCAACCTAGTGCAACAGACATGGAATTAAGCCCCACAGTCATCCAGCACCCATACAACGCAATGTGTTGCCCTTTTGTATGCTTACATTAAAAATTCTCTCGATTATACTGGTTATTGATGCACCAGCATTTCACATTTGAAACGGCTTGTTTCGCGTTTACAACAACCTGTGATCTTGAAACTTTAATCACTTAAATTTGCTACCTAGACAAATGTATTGCCAAAATTTCATTAGTCTGCAATAATTTTTCTTGGTGTTGGGATTTTTTTTCCTGTCAGTGTGTATATATATATATACACTATCTACCAAAAAGTATTTGGACACTTTGGATTTTAGACATTTTTTAAAAATTCTGAAGAAATATTAAACTTGCTGTTCTGTATTTTGTACCATGGAAAGAACATACCTAAACTCACATTTAAGAAACGAAATTCAGGCTTAGGGGCAATTAGGGGGTGGTCAAAAAATTAAAGAAGAAAAAAAACACTTTTGAACATCTTGTATCAGAAAATGATCTAAATGTCCTGTAACTTTTGCAAAACATTTTTAATTATATACGCAAAGCTTACACCCACTTTCGTCAGAATAGCAGTAATATTCATGAAGATATGGGCATTTGTTTTAAATATTCAAAAAATTTCGCAAGTGTTTTCCTTATTACTCGCTAAGTTCTATCTCAAATTACATGAAAGGGGTGAAAATTATAAGGGGTTTTCCACAAATTTATATATTTCATGATAAATTGGAAAATTGACAGATGTTACACTGAATTAAATTGCATTATTTGTGTTTATGGAGTTTGAATTTGAACGCCATTGTTTACTTTGCCAAAATTATCATGCAATATAAAAATTTGTGGAAAACCCCTTATCTTTTTTCTCCAATTTGAGAGCATGCTAAATACGGCTCACTGTATAGTGTATATCTCTTTGAAAAATATCAATATTCAACTGAAACTTTTACTTAAGTTGCTCCATAGATCTCACTACCAAATTATTAAAAAAAATAATTAATATCTTTCGCGCATGCGCAATCACATTTCTTTTAATAAAACTGCTCAAATCTCATCGACTATTCATTACATTTTCCCCACGGTTTGGTACCATACTTACTTTTTACTTTGTCAAATTGTCTGCAAGTTTCATGTAATTTGAGATAGAACTTAGTGATTCAAAACACTTGCGAAAAATTTCGAATATTTTAAACAAATGCCCATATCTTCATGAATATTACTGCTATTCTGACGAAAGCGGGTGTAAGCATTGCGTATATAATTAAAAATGTTTTGCGAAAGTTACAGGACATTAAGATCATTTTCTGATACAAGATGTTCAAAAGTGTTTTTTTCTTCTTTAATTTTTTGACCGCCCCCTAATTGCCCCTAAGCCTGATTTTTTTTTTTTCTTAAATGTGAGTTGAAGTATGTTCTTTCCATGGTACAAAATACAGAACAGCAAGTTTAATATTTCTTCAGAATTTTTAAAAAATGTCTAAAATCCAAAGTGTTCAAATACTTTTTGGTAGATAGTGTATATACATATATATATCACAAAATTACAAGCATTAATTTACGTAACAATAATTTGCTTATGAGCTATGAATTATAATAGCATTATTTTCATGTGCAACATCGTTGTGACTGCTGCTTTGTATCTGTAAGAAAAAACATTTTGGTATTGAAAAAGGGCCCCATGTAACCACAAAACACAATGCAATATTTTTGCAATATGTACTACAATTCATTTTCTCATTTATTGCTTCTGCACAAAGATAAACATTTTACTTTTCACAGAGCTTCTTTTAACAGGCCAATGTCACATATTGCATATTGCAACAAACAAGCTTTGTGAGAATTTTTTGATCATCATTAAATTTTTAAAGGATTATGGCTTCCAAAATACTGCTATTCATAGCAGCAGCTTATGTTATTTTAACATAATATGGTTAGATTAGGAGCTTATTTTTTTTTTCTTATTTATTACAGGAACTAAAAGTAATTACTTCTATGGTTGCAAACCATTTTTGTTTCAGTTCCACAAAATAACTTCAAACGTACAGAAAAAGACTACATGTTTGTAATAATAAAAGGCTTCATGCATATATTATAATGTTGCGTGATATTCTTTTTTATAGTTAACACTACATAACACATTTACAAATATTTTAGGCAAAAAATTTGTAACCTTTATGTAACAAAATTCATTTCCCTCCATGTGCATGTTTTTTTTAAAATTCCCTTGCATTGCCATGCAGTTATATATGTACTTGCAACATTCAAAACTTGCAAGACATGTTGTTCCAATTAAATACTTTCTGCAATTGGTAAAGAACGAACTATCTATTTTTATACAACTCCTAAAGTAAACAAAAATAAATAATAAAAAATACTTTTCACTTCATAAAATGAATGATTTTTTAACTTTATTATTTTAAAGTTGTGCAACATAATTTCTGGATTGTTTGATGTGAACAAAATAAGGGCTTTTAAGGATAGTGCAAACCATGTACACAGCATATTTCCACGACCTATGAAGCTTTCACTAAACAGCCATCGAGAGCATATTATCTGAAAATTTTAGATACATTAGGGGAAATGCTTTAATGTTTTCCTAAAAGACAAAGCATTTCCCCTAACCTTTAAGCAGTTTTGATGATCTTCTGCAAATCACTTTTTAAATAAAGCAATAACTTTGGTAGGCTTTTTTAAATGAACAGCAAGAAAAAAATCAGTGTATTACAGAAATTTAAATTGTATTGGTTTTCAAATCAAAACCTACTCAAACCAATTTTATTGATAGCATATTTAAATGGTTGTTGCAAATGGTTTCAAAATTACACAGCTGCAGGAAGGTTTATCAAAATAAATCATAACAAAAGAAAACCTAATATGAATTAATAAGCAAGCATACCTTCTGAACTTCAATATGACTATGAACACCCAAACAGCCCAATATTCTAAATGCAGTTTGATCCACAGAATCAACATGATTTCTTAAAGTTTTACACAAAGAGAAAATTAATTCGTCTTTTACAGGGAAAATATCAAACTGAAATTCCTCCCATTCAAAATTAAAAAGAATTTTCTCCAGCATCTTTAAAGCCTGAAAATTAAAAGTAAAATACAATAAAGTCATGCATGTAAGCAGAAAATATTCAACATTAAAATAATGAAATTAGAAACTCATCATAGTAGAAGATTCATTTAACATAATTTTCAGAAAAAATGTAAGACAAATGTAGAAAGAAAATAGACTACATAAAATTAATTACTTTGGAATGACAGTAACATAGGTTTTAAAAAGTGACTTCGTAAAAACTTTTAAGCAGACAAAACATTAATTCATGAGAACATTACTTCTGACAACTGCATTTAATAGTAACAACATTACTGAGCTGGAAAAGAGGACCTTATACGAGTTATGAAAAGAAACATACTAACAAAATTATTGATGTTTAAGATCTTAAAATATCATACATAATTGCTAAAAAGTTCATATACTTCAAAACTAGATAGTTTTAATAGTTAAAATAATTTTAATTGGCATTGTTACACAGACTTGGATTTCAAGCATGTCAATGACAATTTATCAGAATCTAGAAAAAAGTCATAAGAGAAATGTAATTTCACACACGTACACACAAAACGCTGAAAAAGTTAGGTGTCCCTGACAAACTTACACAAAAATCAAATTATAATCAAAATTCCACTGGAAAAATACAGAGCAGCTGAACAGTTAAAATAGATTAAAATTTTAAAGTAATAAAATTCATCGACTAATTTGTAGTTTTGTTTTCTGTTTCTGATAACTAAGAAAGCCAAATGAATACAACGTTTAGTGTGAAAAAATAAGCTAATAATGAGCCAAATATTGGGGGGGGGGGAGTGAAAAAAACCTGATTGATATAATGGGCATTCACATCACAATTCCCAAGTCCTATTATGATGCTAAAATTATACAGCGGTTCTTTTCATTTTCATGCAAACTGAAAGGTAACAAAATTGATTTGTATCTTTAATAACAAAATTTTTCAAACAGTTGCAAAACTTTCAACTAATTATTATTGAAATGAAATAATGTACAACAATACATGAAAAACATGTACTACTTATCAAACTGTCCAATGTCTTAGTTTCATTGTATGGTATCCATTAAAATTTTTATTGTGTTTTCGATTTCAAAATATCTTTTTGAGTAATAAATGAGAATAAATAACTTGTTATATATTTTCTAATATATTTAGGAAACCCTATCATACTTTGATGATGAGAAAAATGATCACATAAAAGTGAAATGAAATTTGTCCAGAACAATCAGAAAAATTATAAAATGCATAGTAATATGAAGTAATTTTATTTTCTTATAAAAGAAGAAAAATACAATAAATATGATTAATACAGTAAACAATTGTAAGTACAATTGTTGCATTGCTCAATCGGATACATTGCACTTTTTCTGTTTCCCAAAAAATTAAAGCTTTAAAAAATAAATAAATAGATAGGCTTTTAAGTTGAGAGCAGTAAAGTAATAAAATATCGTATTTCTCAGAAATTTTGCATGTTTTTTTTTTCTTTGTAGAAAAACATGTACAGTGGGCTCCGCTTAATGTGATCGTGGTTAATGTTATCAATCGCTTATTGTTATCGAAATCACTTGGTCCCGATTTTCTCTATTCATTTGTATGTTAAAATTATCACTTTATGTGATCGTTACATCGGCTAATGTTATCAGATTAGATTTTGAACATCATTTTAACTGGCAGAGGAATATTCACAATGTATTCCGAAGGAACGCATTCTTTTCTTTCCCTTCGCTGTTGTTTGAATTTCCGAGAATTATCCCACTTCCACATTCCTGCTCTTTCCCCACTTGTTCTTTCCACCCTCTTCTACACGTAGAATTTTTCACTCATCCTGCTGGTGGTCATTCTTATCAGAACTGAGAAGGAGCGTATTCACATTTTATGCTTTGCTTGCTTGTATGCAGCTTGTCAATATGGAAGCCAGAAAGCGAAATGATTTAACATTAATTGACTTTAAAAAACATTACAAGTACGAACAATTTATCAATGAGCTTCTTAGAAAAAATTGTGGACAGTCAACAATTGATCAATTTTTTAAATTATGTATACAGTTCTTATGTTTTAAAGGATAATAAACCGTACATAATTATAAGGTGAGTTTTTTCATTTTTATTTTGAAATTTAGTAATTTATCGTGTAATGTTATCAAATGGTTATTGTTATCAAAATCACGGTGACCCAAACTGATCACATTAAGAGGAGCCCACTGTATTTTTTTACTCACTGTAGTTTATATTACATCTTTTATTCTTATTTCCCCAAAATTAAAAGAGTCACTCTCATGAAAAGTCATTTTAAGACCATGAAGCTTGGAAAATTGAAGTGGATGAAACAGGGTGGGTCTTAAGCCGACTAGGACTGATTGCTCCCAATAGATCACCATACGTAAAAGGGCCTCCCTCTCAAGGCGCCTTTACTTAACTTTTTCCAGACAAAAAAGAAATTATACATTAAAAAATAAATAAATAAACAGCATCTAAGTTTAACAAGGTTTCAAGCCTTCAGCATGTGTACTTCAAAAGATGTGCTTTCATTTTAAAAAAAGATATCAATTAAAAATGCATGTTTTTTAATCAACTGCACAGTTTGATTTCTTCATATTCTACTGCAAAATTATGAAATAAGGAAATTTTAGGCCTCAATGACATTTTACTAAGACCAGGAGAGGGAGGAGTGTACCAAAACTTCAACAAATTGGGAGGTGAGGGCCCACCAAAATTACTCCCATTGGAGCCCCACAAGTTTTAAGGCGGCTCTGATGAAACGCATAAAAACTTTACATAAACAAATCTTACATGAGCTCAAAAAACAGAAGAAACACATAAAAGTGCATTTAAAATCAAATTGAAGACAATGTTTGAATGTTTATTGTTTAAGAATCATTTTTTCGTGCAACACGTTTGTGAGGGAATCTAAATGACCAATAAATATATTGAATTTTGAAATGGTAATCAAACCTAATTGATTTTTTGAGATCAATCATACACAAATGAAGGGTCCATGGAAAAACGACCAAAGTCACATACTACTTTTTGAAATTTGCTTTATGTTTTATTATAAATTATGTATTATAATTGAATATAAATTATGTGTTATAAATATATGTATTATAAATTTGAATTTGAATGTTAAAGAAAAGTAGGCTCATATAGTTAAAATAAAAATTTATGTTATAAAAAATTGAATAAAACATAAAGCAAATTTCAAAAAGTAATATGTGACTTATAGGTTGTTTTTCCAGTGGACCCTTCACATGTTTCTAAATGCGGAAGTAATTAATAACTATGCTCTTTTTAGACATTATTTTGTTCCATTTTACTCTTAAAAAGGTCATGAGCAAATGATACATGTTCAATTGCAAATAAAGTTTTAAAATGGCAAAAGAAACGTTTCTTATATTTCGTTTCAAAAAACAAAATGATACTGTTAATAAAGCCAGTATTAACAGTATCATTTAACAAGTGGCATTATTGTGTTCGACATTTTTCAGCTTTTTGACCGATTATCTGCAAAGTTCATTCTTCAGCGGTTGTCCTACCACCTTATGTTGCAGATAATTGGCTGCAGTAAACTTGTAGACAAATTTTATCACTTAGTTTAGTTGCCATAAATGAAGACTACTTTTCGTCTCGAGTCTTTTAATGGAATACACGAAATGAAAAAGTAATCAGACCTGTTTGCTAATGAGAGATCTTTCTAGACCATATATGGTCAAGACAAATGTATACTTCCACCACAATAACCTGATAAAATGTTCTGACTTTTTACCTAATGTTTGTTGTAATGAGATTCAGTTTCCTGAGTCTTGCTTTAATTATATGTTATTTATAATATTACATTTAAAAAGATGTGTAGTCTTATATTTGTTGACTTCTTTTTACTCATATGAATTGAAAATAAGTGACAATTTTTAAAACATCAAAATTAAATAGATTTTAAACACATAGATTAACCTTTCATAAGGAATAAAAATTTTGATCACATCAAGATTTGAAAACTAGGTGATTAGTGCCTCACCTTATTTTTAAAAATTGATCAGCTGAAAAAATACTGTTATTTTAAATACATAATTTACCATCACAATTAAATGCTGTGGTCCATTCAAAGCAGAAACAGTAACTCTGAAGAGAAAACTCAAATGTGAATTCAAAGTGAAGAAATTAACAGGAATCTGCAGACACAACTCCAGAAGAATATTTTTTAGCTGAGGGTCAAGTGAAACCTTGAGCCAGGATTCGAAAGCTGTAGAAATAGCAAATAATATACAGATTAGTTAGGAAATAAAGATTAAAAACAATTTGATAGATTATAAGCAGGGTTGCAAGTTTGTTGCGCCACAAATTTTCGCGATTTTTAAAGCTTTTCCTAAAACCCGGGATTTTTTTTTTTCTAATTATTGACCAGCAAAAAAATGACCGATTTTTCAAAAATTTTAGAATGTAAATCATGTAAAATCTGTGAGCACCCAAAGTCTAAAAAAGGCTGTAATGCTGTGATAAGAAAGAATCCAAAATCATTTGTTTGAAAGCAGTAACAATAAACATAGATTTTGCCAACCAGCCTCAAACTCTTTTAAAGCATGCAGAGTTTTTTTTTTTTTATTGTAGTCAATACAAATATTTAAATGTTTTTAACGAAGTTGGCAATTCTTCCATTTTTAACAATATCCCTATGTTTGAGAATGAAGAAAAATTTTCATTGCAGATGTCCTATATTTTATTATATTTGTGTTCTCGAAAACATTTCGTGAAATTTGCCGCAAATGTCCCGCTAATTTCAGGCTCTTTTTTTCTGCGACAAACTTGCAACCCTAATTATAAGTAAGCTAAAATATTGCGCTTGAATAAGTATCAAAAACTTAAGGTAAAAGTACATTTCAAGAACTGAATTACTTTACTCGAGATTATAGTTCAAATTATTAGGCAAAATACCTACTTTGCACAATATATGAAAGTGAAGGAACAAATTCATATAAAATGCACTCGGGCTTGCTAGCATTGAGAGAAATGAAAAGTGATCTTAGAAATTCCAAATATTCAAACTTCATCAGTGTATTAGGGATGAACTTCAATACTCTTTCCACAATAAGTGGGAAAAAAGCCTACAAAACAAATAAAGTTATGCAATGATTTTTATTTTTATTTCATGTATAATCAAAATAAAACTTTGCCATAATGTTCGTCAAACGGGTAGACCATATCAAATCAACCAATAAAAAAATAATTTTTAAAGTCAAATCTTTATATTGCAATGATTTTTTGGCTGTTTATTATACTTACCTTCAAGATAAAAAAGCTGAAGTTTTGAATTTTTTTAGCAATTCCTTAAAAAGTTATAAATTTTTTAAGTTTTGACAAAGTCAAAAATTTTGCCTTGCTCAGTAATCTTTAAGGTAGAGGAGCCGGCTTTAGAAGGCCAAAATAAAAAAAGTGTTTTTTGGGGAATTTTTTTAGGACAGAAAAAAAGCAAGTCTCGCGAAGTTTTCAGATCATTTTATTACATATTTGAACCAGTGAAAGAAAAAATTTTAAGGGAAAAATATTCAAATGCAGCCGATTTTTATACAAATTTGTGCAACACCTTGAAATTGCAGTATCCAATCGGTGGGCAAGGTGGAGCTTGTAATTTTCGTCTAAAACAAAAAAACCAAAAATTTTCTAAATTTTCATATATTTATCTTCTATTTGAACTAAGAAAAATCCGAAAATTTGAAATTAAAAAATTTTCTCAGGTGTGAAAAAAAATGTGCCTTTTGGAACAGCAAAAAAATCATTTCAACTTGCTAAAAAATATGTTCAGAATCTTTTTTTCATAAATCTTTTTAGTTCAAATAGAGGAGAACACAAAACTACAGCTAACAAGCTTTGTTTCGTTTTGACTGGTTGGCTAGTTTTCTCGCAATCACGCCCGCCAGTTTAGAGAAATCATAAAAACGAAAACTCGAAAAAAACGTGCTTGAAATTTTGCGAACGGAAACATGTTAATTTCCTATTACTTACAGTGATGATACGCTAATTAGCTATTCCTGCGCCAAACCTTCAACTTCCTCAAAAACCCATTCGAACGACCTTTGAACCTTTCACATACATAGTTCGAAGCTATTTGATGGAGGGGAGGGGATGGGAGCGCGCTCCAGCTGCCCGAGCGCTCTTATACCAGCTCGGACACCTGGCCATGTTTAGTGCTGTATTTTTGAAAATATTGAGAATTAGCCTCTGTAACTTTACATACATAGTCTTAGATATATTAGGAATAGATTTTAGCAATAAAAACAAAATTGTTTTTTTGAGCCTTCTAAAGCAGGCCTTAAATGGATGTAATTAAAAATCTATTTGACCTAGAAAGGTAAAACTTGTATTGTTTTCTTCAGTATTTTATAAGGTTTAATAAAATATTATAACTTGACCCAGCTACTCAAAATAAAACATTTTGTTTGTTGAGCAAAGAAAAAATTTATAAAATTTTTAAAAACTCAAAATCGAAATTTTTAATTTTTTGAAAAAAAAAAAATATTTTTACTTAGCTTCCTTTTAGCAACATTTATGCGAAATTTCATGATGGTATGATGAAGAAAATAAAACAATTTTCTTTTTCAGTTGCTATAATAATTGTTTATATAATTTACTAATATTGTTATAAAAAGCATTTATTCTGCTAAAAAGCAATTCTAGCATAAAATATGGCTTCTGCACAAAAAAAAAAAAACAATTTTCCTCTGAAAAATATTTATTATTTTTTTAAAAAATGAAAATTTTTAATTATATTTGGCATTTTTCATTAGAAAATTGATTTATTGAACTACTTTTTAGAAATATTCTTTAATATCAAATTTACCAAAGTTTTGTTCTAAACATTTTAACTCTTCCTCAACATATCCTTCATTATTCACATAAAAATGTGATAGATGGCAAGCTTTTCAGTCCCTACAGGAAAAATACAAAAGGGGGTAGTATTTAGCTCTGTCGGGCTTTGGAGGCTAACTGTAGCAGCAAGCCTTTTTACTGTTCCACTTACACCATTACATACACATTTACCATGTATTATAGCATAAAAAATACCACTAAGCCAAAATTTTGTCAAAATTTTCCTTATGATAAATTTTTGTGGCTTTTGTATTGAAGCATGAATCTGAGATGCTCTTGCAAAGATCTTTTGAATTTAATTATTTTTCTATTTATTACCTTAAAAGCTATTAGCAGCAAAAGAACTGACTGACACACATCCTCATTGCAATGCCTTATTTTTAAAAGTTTTATTTTAATTTTATGCAACAATTTTATTACAACAACTACCGACTATTTTCTTTACAGCAAAATTGTTATGGGACATGCAGTCTTATTTCCTGCTTATTTTTTTCTGCTCTTAAAAGAAAAACTTTCATGGATAAGTTGGCCAAAATGGGAAATACAAAACATACAATTTTGAAATGTAAAAAGTGTATTTACAACAAATTTTGTAAAAAAATATTCGGCAAAGCAAAATGGCACATGAAAAAATAGCTCAAATGTAGAATTTGTTTCTGCAACAAGCTCTAAAAACAAAACATGGAAAAAAGCATTTGTACAAAAATAATTGCTACTTCAAAACCTGTTAGTTCCTTTTCCTGTACATAATGTATTTCCTGAGACTCCAAACATGACTGGGACTGGGCTTGTTATTTCAAATGCATTAAAAAATCTTAGTTTCAAAAATTGTGCATTTAATTAAAGCACAATGTTTCATGCCAGTTAACATAAAATGATTTTTTTCCTTTAAAAAACATCTATAGGCAATTTGGTCAGAATAATGGTAATTGAGCTAATATAAAATTTGCTTGAATGCAAATATCAAAGCGAACAGTTTTTTTTCTTTATGATACCAGAGGAGTACCTACCATCACAAAATTTTGTATAAATGTTGCTAAAAGAAAGTTAAGTAAGATATATTTCTTCAAAAATATTGAAAATTTCTATTTTGAAATTTTAAAAAACTTCATAAATTTTTCCTTCGCAAAACAATAGGGGAAAGTTGGACAAAACCGGGTCCCAAAGTGTTTTTTTTTATTTCCTAAGCGAATAAGTGAATAAAATTGCTTAAATTTCTATTTGAATGATAAATTAGTTCTTTAGTTACAGAAATAAATATTTTTCAATGTGAAAGAACAATATTTGGGAGGGTAAATAAATTTTTTTTGGAGTATGTACACGGTTGTATCCAACCAGGTTGGATAAAACCGGGTATGTTTAGGAACACTTAAAAAATGCTGTTGTCTTACTACTGAAATATTTATTTATAACAATAAATTGGTAAAACGGCCGCCCTATACTGTGAAACATAGGTGGGTTAAAAATCTCTTCGGGAGATTGTATTTTTGAATTCTTTTTTCTGTGTAGACTTCTTAAAAGATGTTTTCTTTTTAATTAATTTCCCGAATAGATATTTTTAAAAATACGAATGCACAACCGTCCAAAGACTTAGCATTAGTGAGCTGCTTTCGGAAATTGACTGACGAGCAGCCTTAATTTTTATGGGTGCAATTTTTATTCTAACAACATTATAAATTTGTAAAAGCATTAATTTGTTCATTCTACCCTACTTAAAAAAAAGAAGAAAAAACATTTTTTGGAATAAACTGACAAACACGATTTAATTTTTAAAAGATAATTTTTGTTTTAAATGTTAATAATTTTAATTTTATATTTGTACTAAGTGGGATACTATAATATAGTAGCCTATATTCATACGAAGTCTCTCCTAAAAAGTAATAAAGATTTAATTTCCGTTTATGAGATGATTCTTTAAGATTTATATTTTACAAATTAAACTATTTATATTTCACACAGTAAAAAAAAGGTCGTCCAAAACCGGGTGCTATCCGGTCTTGTCCGACTGCCAAGGTCCCGGTTTTATCCAACAACGCCATTAATCAGAAAAGCACATTTCAAACATGATGCAAAACGTGGTTTAATAATTTAAAATAACTGCTGAAAAAGGCGTTATCAAATGTTGTACTTACCTAAAATAAATCTCAAAGAAATTAGAAACTACAAAGTGAAATCAGTGGTGCAAAAATCAAAACTTTTCCACTCGAATTTTTCAAAATATCAGCGTTGACAAACAAATAAACAACAATGCCTTTCATTTAACTTCAAATAACATGGTGCTTGTTTGCAACAAGTTTCAAGCGTTTTCCGACAAATAGCAATACTAATCAAGCTAAAACTGCTGGGTCCCGGTTTTATCCAACTTTCCCCAATATATTTTTTGAGCTGCTGGGTCATGTTTCACATTTTAGGAGACCTCATGAAATACTGAACAAAACAGTACAACTTTTTATCTTTTTAGGTCAAAGACTTTTTCTAATAGCAGCCGTCAAAAAATTACTAAATAATTTAAAATTCTTGATTTTGTCAAAATTTTAAAAATTTATAATTGGAAAAAAAAATGAATGAAAACCCTCCAAAACTTGGTATTTTCCACCATCATACAAACACTCCATTTAAGCCAAAGATAAATAAAATCCAAAGGAGTGACAATTTGACCATTGGATGGTTTGGTGAGGCCCTTTTCCAGTGTATTAATGCATTTCCTGAGATTCCAAACATGACTGGGACTAGGATTGTTATTTCAAACACGTTAAAAAAAATTTGTTTGAAAAATTTTGCATTTAATTAACATAAGTACAGTTAATTACCCTGTTTGGGTTCAAACCCAAACAGTGAAATAAGTATGATGAAAAATTACAACTTTCATGATTAAAACACTATTACATTAAAAGTATGTCAAATAATATTTTTAAATTCATTTATGAACAAATTTTACAATTTCAATTTTACAATTCCATTGTACACACAAAAACTTTTTTTATTGGTATTAAACAGCTTTTATGGTAAAAAACTAGAGCAAACCAGAGTTTGATAAAAGTAGAAGAAAGGAAGAAATTTTTTTTATTCATTTCACCTAGATTTTTCAACAAAAACGGTAGTTTTTCATGAAAAATATAGATTTTATCAGGTTTTGGAAGCCTAAATATTTACTTCTGTTTGAATGCTGCATTTCAATTCAGATTTATTTCAATTAAATCTTCTTCTTCTCAAGTACTATAGCCGGTTGCCAGCCAAGGCTGTCTCAGTCAGCTTTGACCATCTAGATCTACTCTACGCGCCGCTATGGTTTTTTTTTATTTTTTGTTTGACTACATACTTTTCGAACACAAAAAGTAAGAGTTAAAAAATACGAGATTCTTAGCAACAGGGCCGTCCTTACCAGGGCGTGGTGAGTAGGGGATCTCAAATTATATTTTATCAATTTCTTTATATTTTTTCTTGATCTAATATTTGGATAATGACGAATATTATCAAGTTTAGACAAAGCTATCACCAATAAAAAGGGCGAGCAATGTCGGAAAAAAAGCTGAGGAAAATACTTTCTTTATAATAAATTTCATGATCTAATAAACATTTGTTAGTATAGAAATTTATTTTAAAAATACTAATTTTTAGAAAATCTATGATATACAGTTTGAATCCGTATAATGACACTATTACTAATGGAAATAACTTGACTCAGTAATTGCTAAATACTCTACTATGTAGCTAATCGGCCATAGGGTGTCAAACACGCAACCATGAAAAGCAGCTTTGAATAAGGAACGAAACAAAATGGTGGATGCATATCACGAATTGAATCATAACCCAGATGTAAGGGCTTTGGATGAGCATAAGTAATGAAATGCTTACAGGTAACTGTGTCTGCTGTATGTTTGGGCAATTAGCAGCAATTGAACTGAAAGAATCAGCAAAGTAAGGTAACAGGATCTCAATATCAGAGGCGGTGTTAACTAAAAAAAGAAAAAAAAAGAGTATACTAAATTTGAAGATGTTTGCAGAAACAACATGATTAAGAACATTTTCACAAATCATTAAAAAGAAATAGTCTAACTTTTAAATTATGCTTTTCATTGTAATATTTATTCATATGCAATCTTCACAAAAATGACTAATTTTCACTTCAATGTCATAGAGGCCGACACTATTACTAATTCAAAATTTCATTAAAGTTATATTAGTTATGCTATCAAAATAAACATTTTTATACTACCTTTGATTCTTAACCCCCCCCCCCCCCCCGCTCCCCTCACAAATAGCAAATTTTTTTTTTTACCTATTGAATAACATTGAAAATAATGCAAATTATAATTGAAAGTCTTTTTTGATGATAATACAGTACCGAACCCCAAATTTAGCAAATCCCGTCCCAAAATGGCGGATTTACGTAAACATCAACGCTGATATGCACATTTTTACTCCAAATTATAGTTTTCTCAATTGGTAGATAAATAAGCAACTTTTCTTTTTGAGAAGGTAATGTAAGCAGGGCTCACACTGGGAAAAACTACAAGGTGGGATTTCCAAAATTTTAAGTGGGATTTTTAAAATTTAAGCGCAAACAAATTTTTTTTGAGTGGGATTTCAAAAAAATATTGCGGGAATCGCGCAATCGCGCGGCCTAGCACGAACCCTGTGTAAGTCAATCCATGTGTAAACATATTTTTAACAAACAAATAGTTACTAATTCATGGATTTCAATAAAAAATGCTCTAAATTACAACACATCATTCAGCAAAAATAAACCATACCCACATTGTAGTTCATCATTTCACTATCATCTGCAATTGCATGAAAAAGAAAATAGAGCTACATCTAAAAACATATTAGCAGAGAAGTCAAACCAAAACGCCAGGCATTTGTACGAATTGCAAGTGGTTACTGGGCGCCATTTATGACCACAGATAAACAAATAGAGCAAGTTCCTTAATCTGTCTTTTTTTTTTTTTAAGGGAATAAACTTGAAAAACAAACTTTAAAAAATTTAAGGAAAACTAATTAATTTTTTATAGGGAAAAACGTTACTTAACTGCACCCAAGAAACCAATGTTTACTTTTTAACATAGTAGGATTTTCCTGTTTTGTCTTGGTTTCCTGGGTTTGTTCCTGTAAATCAAAAATATATCTACAAGATTGCATCTATTTGAATCAAAATTTACTGGCATTTGTTAATTCAGCAGCTTTTTGGATTAATATTTCTCTAAATTTACAAAAAAAAAAGAAAAAATTGGAAATTTTCGGAAAAAGTGCCGAATTTTAGGATTTTCCGAATTTTGGAATTCTAAAATTGGGGTTCGGTACTGTATCACCTACATGAGCATACAAAGTCATTTATATTTTTGACTAAATATTTAAACTCAATTGTAACTTCAAGAAAAGTGTAATTACCTTTAAGAATTTTAAAATGCTGAAGTTTTATTAAAAAATTTAAAAAGGAGTAAAATTTAATTTGTTCTAAAAACAGGAAAAAACCTTAAAATTTCAAAAAAACAAGAAAAATCAAATTCCAACTTAACCTAGCAAATGTATCTCGGCGCAATAAAGTTTTTTAACTATTACTAAATACTTGCTTTGAGGTTCCATTGACAATGAGAGAAAAGAAGAAGTATTATTAAAGGAAAAGTGATTGTTTTCAAAATCGAAATTAAAATAATAGTATTAATAAAAATCACTTACCATACACTCAAGAAAATGAGATCATTTCATGTAAAAAGAATGTTACTTACTCAAAGGCCTAACTTTAGACGTTTCAAAGTGATCCAAAAAATAATTAAACAATAAAGTTCCAAAAACTTGAGTGGTGTCGTCTTTGATCAAGATATCTGTGAAAATCTGCAATTCATACATTACCTTCAGATCAAGCAAACTCAATTCATATGAAAATCAAAAATCAACCTAATAGGTTAAGAAGAAATTTCAAAGTGGAAAATATTCTGAGCATAAATCCATAACAATATTTAAGATTCAATTGTAAAATTTCTTGATTATCCAAAAATTAACTAATTTTAAAATACATTCGAATGGCATTTGTATTACACTACTTTACGAAGTATAACAAGCACCTTACAACAATTTTAACATTTATTATTAGATTGCAAAACCAAACAACAAAAATAATTTATTTGTTTACAAAACACAACTAACCTTTAAAATAGCAGAAAATAGTCATATGATTTTCTTCATTATCATTGTTGTTGGCTATTTTGAAGGTTGGTTGGAACTTTAAACTCACATTTTAACATCCATTTCAACTATAAGATGCACCTTAATTTTAAAGGAAATTTCTCAACAAAAAAAAAAGTGCACCTTGTAGTCCGTAAAATATAGTACATACAGAGACGCCAACAAATATAGATTGGTAGTCATAATGGACTACAGAAAATACTAAGAATTTTATGCAAAACTAAGTTTTTTTTACTAACTTTTTTCTCAAATCTAATAATGCAAAATTTGGTATTTGATCACTGCAAAAAGGAATTTGCACAAATGAATAAGACATGCATTTATAGAAGTATTTAAATTACATTTAAATTTATAATAATAAAGGGAGAAAAACAGTAGTTAATAGTTGATTACTGAAATTACCGTTTGATTTATTTTTCAGACTTTTTTATGCCGAATACAGTTCCTTACATTTATTATATCTTGTATTTTATGTTTATTTACATTAACTATAGCAACACATCAGTAAGGATTTAAACTTGGATGATGCAACCATTTGCAAGTGGGTTACAAGTTTTATAGCCATTGCAAGTTATTCTCATTTTACTAATATTTTAGTGTTCAACTTATTTATATGTCTCTGATTACAATGAGTTATATGCTTCTGTACATTCTGATAACACTGTAATGTCAGCTAAGAAGCTTAAGTTTGAATCCAAAAATTATATTAATAGCCGGAAAAAAAATTTCAGTCTAACAATGAACAGAAGTAAAATAACTACAGAAAATTACCTTGTTTTCTCCGGGTTGATATTTCTGTAGATGTATTATCTGCTTATTTAGCACAACATAAAATCATCAATGACCAACATGAAACAACATAACTATTAATTACAAAGTGAATGACTCTGTTACTCACTCGGGAAAAATTAATTTCATTAGTATGAGTATCATACATCCATCCGCGAACAAGTACCTTTTCTTCTCCATTCCAGTTACCTATTAGCACGAGGCCTCAGGAATAATTAATAAAAAATTTTCTTACAGTTATCAGCTGCATTCTCTCCAATCACTACTAATGATAGCCGGCCACTGAATTTTAAGGCATGGAAAGGTTTTTTCGGCACGGGCAATAAAAGTTTTTTTAGGTCTTCAAAACAGGTTAGGTTCATCTATGTTAAGTATTCTTTGCGTGCCATAGGTTTTCTTCTATGACAGCAATGAACTCATTGCAGGCATGATTGTGAGCCAAGATAAAAAAAAAATGTAGAAAATTGCCATAGTAAAGGAGCTCATCTGCTCTGAAGAAATCTAAGTACTTATTTCAATGAGTATTTTCCCATTACTATTATAATAAACTTCAAAAAGTCTGGGCTTCTTACAGGTAAAATTGGCAGGACTTGGAGATAAAAACTCTTAAGCCTTATTATGATTCATATCACACCTACTAGAGCTCCATTGCCTGGTTGTCAAGGTTAATCTGAATACTGCCAAGATGGTCCTAACAGGACTTCGGAGGACAGTATGTCATGACTGTTTCCAAAAGGACTATATGAACTGCAACTCTTGAGTTTCATAGGATGCATTCTATTATGTCCATTGAAGCTGAATACAACCTTAAGATATTGAAGCAACCTGAATGTTAATGTGCTTGTATATCCTTGTTTAGCTAAATAGCAGTATGTAGCAGCCCCAAACAGAGCATCCACCTGTCACATTATTAAAATTGAAACGCTATAACCAAAGGCTGTTTAAGATGAATCCCTTGGTGGACTGAAAAATTCAGTAATAACTGTGGAAGGCTAAGCAGTAAGTGATAACTGGGAAGAACATAAAACTATACTAACCAGTTACCATAAAGTGAGCAGAAAATATAAGAATGATTCCTGGAGAATCTATTGTAAAAAAAGGAATTAAAAATATTTTCAGTAGTTCAAGATTGAAAAAGAAAGATAATATCTAAGGATAAAAATTATATTTTAAACTTCATCCAGCTTCTCAATGGTACTTTTTCTGATTCAAGAAAAGCCTAGCAGAATTGCTTATGGTGCATTTTCCAAGCTCCACAGAAATTGATAATATTTCTTTAGGGGTTGGCTTTTCCACATCTAATCATGGTAGAACTGAGACACTGTATGCAATTATTCGTCGAGTGATTTTGGCCATCATGTCCTTTAAACAGCAAACAATATTTGGGCCAGATGACATTGTTACTGCCTTCCTCATCGAGAATTCACCAGAGATTGTTCTTATCCAAAGCAGGGTTATAAGGACATGTGCAAGTACTACTTTTGAGAACTTTCCGACTGCCTGAAGAGAAAGGTCATCCTTATTTCTGAAGTAAAAAAGTATACCATAAAATCCCGAAAGTAACCCCCCTCTTTTTAAAAACCAAACTGGCAAATTTCAGATAGGGGTGTTATAATCGAGATTTTCGAAAAAAAATTATGAAAAAAAAAATGTTTTTAGTATTAATTAAGAGCATTTACTGAAGATAAATAGTAAGTATAACCCATTTAAAATTATTTTAAAAACATTAATATAAAACAAGATTCAAAAAATAAAAAAACAAAAATCTGTCATAATTTTCTAATAGAAAATTGATCGCATGGGGATGGCATCTTTGACTGAAGAAAGAATTTAGCACTTAAGTTAGCAGAAATCCCTATAATTTAAATTTAAAACTCATAAAACGCAAATTTGGCATGTTCGGGGTCAGCGCTATATCGGTATTTCGTAATCTGTCGAATTTCAAAACACGACCAAAAATGCCGGACTCACAAGATCAAAGACGGCAGCTAATGAACGAATCAACGCCGAGTGCATGAAATTTATTTTTAAGCATATAAAGCTTGAATATTTATTAAAAATAAACAAATAAAATAAAACACAAAATACAAAAAGAAATTGGACATATTTAATCTTTATCATAAGAAAATAATACAAAATTTGTTTTAAAATCCTCAGCCATTTGGGGAGGGGGGTTGTATTAAGGAATATTGAATGATTCCACTTTTGGCGAGAAAAGGGGGGGTTACATTCGATGGGGGGGCTACTTTCGGGATTTTACGGTAAGTACTTGGAGGCTGTCCCTACAAATCTATTAGACTAATTTCTTTAAGGATTTTGAAAACTTGGTCGATATATTAGAGAGAAAGCTCTAATGATAATGCCATTACCCAACTTGCAGCATGCTTATCAGCCAGGGAGAAAAATTTAGAGATACTACTTTATACAGCTTATCTTCAACTATGGAAAGATATGAATGCTTTAGCAGTTTTTCTGGATGCCATGACTGCCCACTGATAGTATGTTACATGCATTTCTTTAAAAAAGGTACGATTTCCCAATCATGACCAATTGGATTAACAATCTTTCATTGTTTAGGTGTACTTGTGCCACTCACCTTGGAGATAGCAAGGTGGAACAAGCTCAGGTTGAGTGTCCCCCAGGACGTGTTCCTTCACCTATTCTCCGATACATAGTAGTCGACTTTCTTATTAAATATAATCAATGCTTCAATCAAAATTTGCAAAAATTATGAAAGTAATGTTATCATTGCCAGGAGTAAACTTAAATATTTGTTTCAGGTGTTTATTTCAAAAAGTATCTTACCACGGAAAAAGCACTTTACGTTTTGCAGTATCAAACTTGCTAAGTATGTCTTTGAACAACTAGATGCTGTTTTCTACCCACTGAAGATGTTAAAATCACAATGTTTAAATCATTGTTTCAGAAATCCATCATCAATGGGCCTGCATCTACCAGACGCATGGCGTGTATATAAAAAAAGACGTTCCAAAACAGAACATCACACCCATTTATTCAAGACTGAACTGACACCGAAAGAATGGAGCTTCTACATAAACATTCTTATGTCATATGCGCTGAGTGCCACTCTGTAATGTAATCTTTTGATTTTATTTTCAACAGAAGATAAGCGTAGTGAACACTCTATTACAAATAGAAAGCACTACTCCATTTGATGCATTGGCAATGCTATGAAGGAGCAACTAGTCCCCCCTCCCCCAAGTTCAATGATGCAATGATTTTACAGGATACAAGGTATCCCTTGCCTGGCGGATATGTACCAGACATCCGGCTCCAATGTTAAAATCCTGTAAATTCTAGATATATTTTTAAGCACCTTGCAAATACATAGTCAGTTTGTAGTTTACATGCACTTTCAGAACATGCTAATTAAAATTTAATAATATTATTATGTTGATAATCAAATTTGGCTTCCCAGACAACTGGTTATTTCATGCAATGGCCGACACTGAATCGGAAATCTGATGAATTCTGGAAAGATCAATCTCGTTCAGATGAAGCAACTTGCGACGTGATCCTCCCCTTACTATGGCACCGAGAACTAGAAAGCCCGTCAGCTTACCTTCTCCCTACTGTATGTGTCATAGCCTCATCCAGTTGGACTAAAGTTCAAGAGTATGACCAAATCTTGATTTGCTTGTCTACACAGTTTTGATGAGAAGGCAATTAAAGGGATACAAATCTATAATTTCAAGTTCTCTTTGTGAAGATTTTTTTAAAAGTAATGCTTGGGAACATTAATAGAAGATTAGAACTACAAATGACAGATGGTTTAAAATGCTTATAATCATTTTAATATGTTCAATTACAGAATATTAAGTAATAAAAAACTTACTTTAATTGGTGAATGTTTAGCAATTTTGAGCATTTCCTATTAAAAGAAAAAAATGCATTTCAAACAGATGGTTTAAATTGCTTACAATCATTTTAATATGAAAAAATTACAGAATACAAATACAAATACAAAAGTGACGACCAGCAACAGGCTCAGGGCCCAGCTAGGCTGGTCCTAGTCAATTTAGCAGTCCCCAATGAACATCAAGAGATTTCTTAAACGTTTTTACCCCGCTGCAATTAACAGTCGCTTCTGGTAAACTATTCCAATTGCCTATAACCCTATTGAAGTAGTAATTTTTCCTAATTTCAAGATTAGCCTGAGATTTGAAAAGCTTAAAACAATGACCTCTGGTTCTACTTTCAGCACATAGCTGCAGTCCTTCAACATTTCCCATTTTAATGAATTTAAACAACTGAATCATGTCCCCTCTAACTCTCCTTTCCTCAAGACTATACATATTGAGCCTTTTAAGCCTAACCTCATAATCTAAGTCTGAAAGACTACTTACCAATCCAGTAGCTCTCCTTTGAACCCTTTCCAATAAGGTAATATCCTTTTTTTTGGTACGGAGACCAAAACTGAACAGCATATTCCAAATGAGGTCTTACCAAACTTCTGTATAGTGGCAATACAACTTCTTTAGACCTGTTCGAAATAGCCTTATTGATAACCCCAAGCATCCTGTTAGCTTTGTTACTTACTATGCTACACTGCTGGCTGGACTTGAAGTCGAGACTAATCAATACTCCTAGATCAACAACTGCTTCTGCTTCCCTAATGATGGAACCTTGTAAATAATAGGTTGCATGTTTATTCCCATGACCAAAATGAAGCACTTGACATTTCCCAATATTAAAAGACATACCCCACTTAATTGCAAACCTAGAAATTTGATTTAAATCCTCTTGAAACTGATTGACTTGTTCCTCCATGTCCACAATTCCCATGATTTTGACATCATCAGCAAAAGTATTGATGTTCCCAGAAATACTCTGAGTAATATCATTGATAAAAATAATAAATAATATTGGCCCTAAAACTGAACCTTGTGGAACCCCACTCAAAACATCAATCCACTGAGAATAATTGCCCTTCACTACTACTCTGTTTCCTCCCAGTCAGCCAATTTTTACCCCAAATTAAAGTTTTTCCACCAATACCAATATAAGCAAGTTTGCTAAGAAGAGCTTTATGCGGTACTTTATCGAACGCTTTCTGAAAGTCAATGTAAACAACATCTACGCACTTTTTATTATCTAATGCCATGGTAACCTTGTCATAGAAATGCAACAAATTAGTTGTACAGGACCTACCCTTCCTAAAACCATACTGAAAATCAGTCAACACTCCATTTGCCTCCAGGAAATTCACTATTTTGATTTTTATCAGAGTTTCAAAAATTGTACAAAGAACTGAAGTAAGACTCACAGGCCTATAATTTCCTGCCTTAGCTTTAGACCCTTTCTTGAAGAGCGGCGTTACGTTTGCCAGCTTCCAATCTGCTGGCCCAGTCCCCGAGTTATATGAAGATATGAAAATAGTCAAGACGACATCCACTAATTCCTCTGCACATTCTACTAAAATTTTTGGATAAACATTATCAGGTCCTGGAGCCTAATTTGCTTTAATCTTTTTCAAATGAAACAACACATCATCCCTAGAAAATACAAAATCCTCAAGCTGTGTATTAGCTTGCATCTCGCTTATGTCAACTGTTGAGATACAGTTTCTGTTAAATACACTGAAAAAAAAAATTATTTAGAATATTAGCAATATCCCCCTCATTTTGAATCAAGTTCCCGTTCTCATCCACTAGTGGGCCTACCTGAGCATTACGAGCTTTCCCTGAATTAGCATAAGCAAAAAATTTCTAAGGATTCCTTTCAATGTTATCTGCAAGCTTTTGCTCCAATTCCCTTTTCTTACTCCATACCAAATACTTGAAAGTACGTCTAGCTTCACAATACAAAATACAAAATCTACAATACAAAGAATATTAAGTAATAAAAAACTTACTGTAATTGGTGGATCTTTAGCAAGTTTGAGGATTTCCTATTAAAAGAAAAAAGGCATTTCAAACACATGAACATAAATTTCTCATTTGTTTTTCCGCTATAAATGTCATTCAGGAATTTTTACTTAATAGTTTTAATTAAAAGTTATTAATAGTGCCACTGAAAATTGAGTTTATATTAAACAATGCGAGCTACAATCCCAGTAAACAAATTTGATGATCTTGTGAGCAAACTTTTTAATTAAACATTATGTGGAATTGTTTTTATATAAATACAAAAGTGACAAGAAGGAACATGCTCTTGTCCCAGTTAGGCTGGTAATAGTCGGTTCACCTAATGAATATCAAGAGCCATCTCAAAACTTTTTATCCCACTGCAAGTCCCCCCCCCCCCCCCCCACAATGACCTCTGGTTTTACTTTCTGCGAATAAATGCAGCCCGTCAACATTTTCAATTTTAATGAGTTTAAATAACTGAATCATGCCTCCTTGAACCCTCGGTTGAGACTATACATATTGAGCCTTTTGAGCCTGACCTCATAATCAAAGTCGGAAAGACCACTAACCAATCTAAAAGCCCTCCTTTGAACAATTTCCAACAAGCCTTTTACTTCCTTGTGCGAAGAAACAGGAAGTATTGTAATTGCAAAAAATTTTGCACTCAAATTTCAGCCTAAATTTGCATTTTAATCACAAACTAATAGGTCTGGACTGTTTCTTCCACAATGTCCATATGTATGTACGTACGCACGTAAGTATGGACCAATGAAATATCGATTTTGAACTTCAACAAGATAGCTTTGACGGGTTTTGTCGTGCCATCTGTATGTACGTATCTTGCATAACTCAAAAAGTTAGTTATAGAATGTTCAAATTCCGTATATAGGACTTGTACACAGTCTAGTTGTGCATTTACCCTTTTGGTTGCAATCAGATGTTGCAAAAGGGGTGCTTTAGGCGATTTTGTGTCAATTGCACGCAAATTTCTGGTCTTTGTTCATAGCAAGCTATTTGCCCAAGGGCATTACTCAAACCAACTCCAGTTACTTAAGTATATTGGTGCCCGTTTGGCGACAACTTGCGAATATTTTGGCAAACTTGGCAATATATCACCGAATTAGGCACCAAAGTAGCGAAGCTGAATCCAGTGTCAGTTTGGCAATTTATGCGATATTTGGAGAATTTCCCGTAGAGCTCTCATGTATTTGCAAGAATTAGAATCTTGTAAAACAGTATTTCCTCCATTGGTTCTCAACAAACTAGTGGGCTTAACAAGAGTTCAAAATGCTCTTCATGCCTCACCCTAAGGCATGCTTACCTTGTTTTTTTTCCCTTTGCAGTTTACGTTGTTTTACTGTTGTGCTTTATTTTAAGATTTCACTGGTCAATAAAAATAACTACTTCATTTAATTCTGAAAATGCCATTCTCTATATTTACTATGCTATATACAGGGTATCTGCTACACTTAAAGTCTGAGGGCTTCTTTCAAATCCATAGAGAACCATATGGGCCAAATTTTTGTAAAATCCCTTCCAGGGTTCACACTGGGGAAAAATACAAGGTGGGATTTCCCACCTTGACCAAAATTTTAAGTGGGATTTTTAAAATTTAAGTGGGAACTTTTCTTTTTGTTTTTCCTTTTAAAAGTATTACTAAACTGTCCGAATATGATCTAAATATGAACTATTTAATAAAAAATAATTATCTAAGCTATGCTCACAGCAAAGAAAGAATAAACATCAACAAGGTACACACAAAATGGATCCTTTACAAAATTCGCGATCGCAAAAATGGGTGCTTTATAAAATGTTAAGCATGAAAAAGATCCTCATAAATAACCAAAGTTCTTTGATGTGTGATTTTTACAAAAAAAAATCCTAAAAATTAGTTTAATATTTCCTCTATTTTTGCTGATCATATGTCAATTGATGTTTTTCAATGAAAACATTATATTTTAGAAACCAGCATTTTCTTGTGACTTGTAAAAGTGAAAGTTCTTCAACGTCGCTTGTAGAGACTTAAATTATTCCCGACAATTTGTAAATGCATTGTTTCAAAAAGAGTGCGAAAATTTAAAATGAATATTTTGAAATAAATGAAATTTCGTATTCCTATATGAGAATGGTTCGTTTTTACGATCGCGATTTTTGCGAAGGATTAAATTTTATTATCGCGATTTTTCGAAAGGTTCGGTTTTGCGTTTTTTAAAAAAATATTATTTTCATTCTAGGTGAAAAAGATTCAAATTTTACTGTTTGATTTATTGAAACCTTTTATTACATTCAATATTCTAAAATGAGCTTGAATTTTCACGCACTCAATTATCTGAAAAATTTCTGCATATGGAATTCTGCCTTTTACACTTTCCTAATAATCGAGGCATTTTAATAGATATTTTAATGGTTTGTTAAACACAAGCTGAAACATTAATCTATTATAAAGTGAACTAAATGACACAATAAAGGCTATAGACATAGGAGGTACGCTAATGAGCATTGATACTTTCATATGCATCTTTTTTCGATAGTGATTTCATGGAAAGATTAATTTTTTGCAATCATAAATTCTGAAATCCATTCTAGAACATATGATGAATGAATCCATTCTAGAACATAAAAGGGTTTTTATTGTACAATAATCCCAAAAAATGAAGAAGTTGTCAATCTTTCCCCCATGTCATTATATATCACAAATAGGGTTCCTAGATTCTTTTCATTAATGGGGATAAGATGGCAGTTGAAAACTAACATACTCCATTTAGTTTGTATTGAATTATCAGTTTAGACTAGTAGTTTCGTTTCGCGATGTTTTGAACGCGTGTCCGCTTGTTGCGGGAACAGCCCTCTTAAGAAAAACCTCTTACAAACCCTGCCTAAATGCAACATAATCAACATTCCTCAATTTAGGTACTGAAATTTTCACCTTTGTCAATCGAAGCTGGCCCAAAACCTAAGAGTATTGTGATTGCTATCTCCAATATGTTCCCCTATGCTCAGCCCCTGAGCAGAACTTAAAACATCACAAAAAACTAGATCCAAAATAGCATCATATTAGCCTACTGGGTAACAAATTGATCCAAAAAACAGTCACCACTTTCAAAAAATCTTCTTTACCATTGCTAATGTAAAAACTATTCCAGTCTATGCCGGGAAATTGAATTCCCCCACCATGATGACAGAGCACTTACCAGACGTGTCCCTAATAACACTATCTATGCCTTGATCCTGTAAACATTCCCCAAACGTAACTTCTTACCCTTATTACTCAGCAACTTTACCCAAACCATTTCAATATCCTTAGGCTTATTACTAATAGCCAATTCATTGCAAAGAAAAGTGTTGTTAATATAGAATAAAACACTTCCATCATTTTCACCAAGTATCATCATCAGTAATCCATGTTTCTGTATTTTCCAATACTATCCAACTACTCATTTGCGATAACACTTTTTAACTCATCCATCTTATTCCTGACACTGCAAGCATTAAAATATAGAATTTTAAGCATGCCCATTTTGCTTGTCTTTAACATTTTATGATGCCTCAAATCACTACTAATAATGTAACTATTGCTTAATATTTTACCCTCATTTTTTAAAGCCTCCAGAACAGAAGTCAACAACCATGACATTCCCTAATAACAGTAAAATACCCCCTCCCATCCAAAATTAGTATTTTGATTCTGAAGCCCCCAAAATCACATCGGTAACCTTAACGACACCCCTAGAACTAAGATGCAGACCATCCCTAGCAACCCAATTTTGCTGACAAAAACTCCAAACATCAATGAACCTGACTGAATGTTTTACGCAAATGTTGGATCGACCATCAATACTAATTATTCTCACGTTAGTGCAATTTCATCATAAGACTAACAATCACTGGAAAAAATAGCCTTGATGCTTTAAATATTTATTCAAGTTGTAGCTTTGTTATATATGATGGCAGAAATGTGGTAAAGGTAACAGTTTGAGCAAAATATTAACTAAAATATAATTAATTATAAAGAAAGAATGAAACCATAATAGACTAACTCCATGCTTTTGACATACCTATACATTTGTGCCTACTACAAATAAAATAACTGGCGGCTCTTTATATTACAGTAACAATACATTTAATGTAAAGGATATTCAGAAGTAATTCCCTCACAAAATTCAATTAGTGCTATGCAGTAAATATAAAGAAAAATAATTTTGTGTGCATAACAGAGATAGGACTAACATTGAAACCGTAAAACTAAAATACTAACAAGCAGGGGCGGATACAGGAATAATTTTTGGAATGGGCCCCACGGAGTATCAAGTAGTTCTCCTTCATAAATGAGTTTTCATAAAATTTTTCGTTCTCATAAATAAATTTATGTTTTTTTGTTACCTTTAAAACCAATTTATCTACTTAAGTACAGAAAAATAAGTACACATCATTTAATGGGTTTATTAAATATTTCTTTATCAAATCTACCACTGCTAACAAGTAACTTACGCAATGCAACTGTGCCATATATATAATATGTATGCATATTTAATTTCAAGCCCCGATAGTGAAGTAAAACAGCAATAGTCTGTGTACTATAACAGTGATATGCAACTTCATTGGCTCGGCAAGCTATTGTGTGTTGGGTTGATAGAGGCAGTCAAAAAAAAAAACTTTCACAGAAAAGAAAAATTCGTTTAATAAGCAATTGCATTCAGTCTGATTTGGTCTGAAAGGATCCCATTTGAAAATAAATTCTGCAAGATTATCAAAGAATTTTTTGAGTAATTTTTATGCTGCTGCTTATATGAAATTGCCGTTACATCTCTGAGTGAGAGAGAAAAGTTGAAATAATGCTACAATAGAGATTTAAATTATTTGAAAAAAAATTTTGCAATCTGGAATTACACAGCAGTTCAGTTTAAAACCGAATAATTTAATTAAGAGGAAATTTGATCAATAAAATCAATTTCAATATGTACTGTGTCATCACCATTTAGAAAAAGAACAGATTTATTTTCTTTTTTTTCAACTTTTTCTAGTAAATGCTACAGCAAAAAAAGTCTCATTTATTAGTTATTTATACAGCAAACTACTTAGTTTGAGTAGGAATGTGGTGACTTCTTAACCTCAATGGATAAGTTCCTTCACTCATTTTGCAAATTTGACATAACTTTTATTTTCTTTAATTTGAACACTAGCATTACTTACTCTCAAACATTGAAAAAGAAGTTGCTTGTAACCTCAAAACACATATCTGCAATTCTTATCATTATTTACGCATTTTTAAGCCGTCACATTTCAAATCTAAGTGAACTGTAAATAGAGATTGGCAAACACCGATTAATTAAATAATGAGCTTTATGTTTTTAATGAGCAGAGATAATGCAAGGTCCATTTGAATGGGAATAGCATCTTGTTGTCTTTCATAGTACTCTGAAGTGTTTTTAATTCCTATTTCAAGTACTATTTTCCACCTCTTTCGCGAATGACTCAACAGCACCTTTGCAGAAAACTTGACATAGCAAAGCGCTATTTTGCAAGAGTAAAAGAGCAGAAATCAATAGAGACCAAATTTTTATATTTATATTTTTGCATTTATTTATTTTTTGGAATGACTGTGCAGATACTGCACATATATACTCTCATTATTGGAATAAAAATAAAGTTGTGACTCACAAAAATAATTGCTAAATTTCAATTAGACAATAAAAATATTGATCATGAATGATTACTTGTGCGAATACTATTTTCTAAGATTTAATATCAACTAGATCAATTATATAAGCAGATACATAAAAAACTGAAAACATCCTGAATTAAAACAAAACTCACTTTTACATTACTGTGCAAAACTTCCTTCATCATCACAGGATTTAAAAGCAACAGCTGTAAGAGAAAATTTATGTAAGAAAAAGCAAATAAATCTAAATGGGTAGATATTAAATTATGGAATAAAATTAGCAAAATATCTACATTTAAAAGAACAATAATATACTACAAAAAAACATTATTTCTCAGAAATTATCAAGGACTGGGGAGGACCTCCCTCCCATTGAAAATCCAGCAGCCACCGACACAAAGTAAGATGTGCCTTCACTTGCACAGCGCTACTACTGCCGCTCAGCTTTTGCTGACTGAATTCAACTTACTACATAACACACAAAAATAATTGATTAGTTCTTTTTAAAAATTGATTACAAAGCTTTGCAGACATAGCATATATGAATGCTCTTTTTTTCTTTTTTAATTCTGAAAATATGTAATGCTGTAGCTAGAGCACAAAAGGCTGAGAAGCTTTCAAAATTCAAAGCTACAAAAACTACTCTAATAAGTACGACACCTATGACAAAAAACGGATATGACAATTTAACTATCATGCTGATGAAACAAAGTATTTTGAAAAGATATAAATTTAGAACTCATAATAACAAATTGCACTTCAGTTATAACGCTTAGAGGAGATAGTGTCAACCCGCTGCTGTTTCAAAAACAAAAAATTAGATCACAAATGATGAAAAAGCAGAGTTTGGTCAGGTGTTCCCTGCTAAGTACAAATATACAATTTTAGTAAAGTGTGCCTAATATATGACAAAAATTAGTAAACATTTGTGAGTAGTTTGATGGAATTTTTAGTGAGTATTAAATTGCAAGACAATGATTCATTGTCTATTTCATTGAATGAAATATAAAGATAAAACATTAATAATTACCAATTCGGCAAGAATTTTCAGATGCTCATTTGCTTCTTCAGAACTATATAATAAAAAAACATTAGGAAAACATGTATTTAAAAATGTATGGTAATACTACTTTTGAAACATAAATTATCAACAATGATCTCATGATCAATTACAGCTTACTGTTCTTTATGCATACATGTATATATATGTGTTTGTGTGCAAGGGCTAAAATTCAAATTTTCAAGGGTAGAGGAGACTCCTTAAGTATGATGATTTGTTTCCACAAATGTAATAAAGTACTAAAAAAAAATAAGTAAAAATAATACTTAAAAAGTATTCATCCACACTTCAGGGGTTAATACTGAATATTGTGAAAAAGAAAATTCTAAGGCCTGTTAAGAATGCAAAAAATTGGGCATTGCACTTCGTAGAAGCTGTAAATTAAATAGAAAATAGGAAAAGGTGAAGAAACAATTCTGTTAATATGAAAATAAATTTTCTATTTTGAAGATACAAATAATTGATCATTGTTAACTACTAACGCCCTTCACAACCAATTATTAAACTGTAATAATAAGGTAATTCGGGGGAAGATACAACTTTATTCATAGTATTTTTATTTTTCGATAGATTGCAAAACTGAGCCATTTGTGTGAAGAGTCTGGTCCGACATGAGGCGTGGCATGTGAATTTATCTGAATTAACCATTTTTAATCGGCGTTATTTTTGGATCTCGTGAGCATTTAACGTGGTGGCATCTTCCCCCTATACTTAGGGGAAGACGCCACATGGTTCAGAAATAAATAAAATGAACTTTAAAATGATTAAAATTTTTTTTATTTTATAATACAGCAAATGACGTAGTTCGTTTCTGTCTTCCCAGCCATACCACACAGTATTTACAGCCACTTGATCGCTCGTTTTTCAAACTATTGAAAAACATATTGGCGACAAGCTCTGATACACAAGAAGCCAGATCGTAAATTGTCAAGACTTCAGTTTGGATCTCTTCTGAATGCAGCTTGGAGCAAGGCAGCTACAGTAGGAAATGGTACTTCTGGGTTTTTTCAGCTACTGGAATTTACCCCTATAAACCACAAGCAATCCCACAACATGTGTTTGCTATTTCTGATGGTTCCAGAAATGATACAGCTGTGGCTTTTACAAGCTTAAACCAGCAGAGCTAGAGGCCATGGACTATCACCATCAGTTGCCTCCACCAGCACAGAACACAGGAGTTCCGGTCTAGAAGCAATTAGCCCTATTCCTAAGATGAGAAAACGTAAATCATCCGGGTGTAAAAAACAAAAATCAGAAGTCTTAACTGAATCAGATTGGAGAGCAACTATATGGGAAAAGGTCAGAGGAAAGCTAGAAAAGGTGGGTAAGGGCAAATGAAAAAACAGAAGAAAAAGAGACTTGTCACCTTTTTACACTCAAGTGAAGAAATTCTTCTAGATACCAGTGGTGACAGTTTTGATGAGGATAAAAATGACGATTTTTGTGCTGCGTGTAAAGGGAATTTTTATGCTAAAAAAGGTCCCAAGTGTGACTGGATTCAGTGCAGCAAAAGCAACAAATAGTTGCACGAAGATTGCAATGATGATCCTCTGCACCGAGTGAAATGTTGTGTAGGCTATCATTGACGTGTGCTGTTATTATTTTAAGCAAACTAATTATGAAAGAATTTAATTTGTTTTGTTTTTCTACAGTCACTGTTAAAGCGCATTTAATTCCGTAATGTTTGTCCTATTTTTTTTATTTATTGTGGTGTTCCATCCTACCTCATAACCGGTGGCATTTTCCTAATAACATGCCATAATTGAGTGACATTTTTTAACATTAAATTTTTCATTTATTTTCATACTGAGAAGAGAATTAACTTGCGCACGTAACAAATTAAACATTCAAAAATAAGGAGTATTTCTTCATGATCTTGTTATTTCAATTTTCGATGTACTAATCAAAAAAACGCTTAAATGTGGCATCTTCCCCTGATTTACTTTATCTATAAACTATTATAAACAAGTAAAAATATATTTTCACATTTTCACCAATATTTTTCAAATCTTTCACCTGGTCTATTTTCAAACAGGAGAACTAAGAAATTTTTGCGGGAATCCCGCAAAAATGACCTTGGATGGCACACGCTCTGCTGAATTCACGTACCCAAAATTTGAAGTACAGTATTTGTACATGGGTGTGTTTAAAAGGTAGTATAACACACACTTCTAAGAGGAAACAAAGCATTGGGCTTACCCGATAAATCCTAATCGTTGCTAATAAAAGCCTACAAATAATGCTTTATAATTACAACTCACATAGGCATAGGCATGATAAAATAATTTTAAGTCTTGATAAATTTTCAAAACACTAAAAAATATTTTTTAAAAAACTAAGAAACGCATAACTTAGAAACAAATTTCAATCAGCTACTCACAGTTGCTTCAGTAACTTTTGATTTTTACATTCAAGTCTAAACAAGCCAGTTAATTTTAGACCACATGTAAGAAACTCGCCATACAGATGATAGGTTTCAGGTGAAGAATCTGGTAAAAAAATAAATAAATATAAATATACATATATATTAGGGATGTAATGAATAGTGATTTGGCCGAATAGCCAAATACCGAATATTCGGCCACTTCTCCGAGGCCGAAGCCGAATATTCGGCCATTTCTTCTAGGCCGAAGCCGAATATTCGACCAATGTCTTATGCCGAATACCGAATATTCGGCGGCCGAATATTAAAATTTCTAGAAAAATGTTATAATAGAAAGTATTTGACAAATTTAAAATTATTGGCAAAGTCAAACACTAATTACACACAATCTATGATGTAATGATTTAATTCTGTTTGTAAAGAATTTAAAACTATTTAAAATTAATATATTTTCTCTATTGCTTTGAATACAATAAAACTAAGAATTTCACCCACAGGTGGAATAGAAATGACAGGTTTTATGGTAGTATGCATTAGCATTATTTTACTAATTATTTAAGTCAAATGAAAGAACTACTATTGCTTAGTGAACTTTTACCTTGCGCAAAACTGTTTTATGAAGATATTTTAGAAGTTATAAAAGTTAAAATTTTTATTTTATGGGGTTTTTTACATACCCATCTTTAAAAGATCTATTGAAATTTAATACACTTAACTGGAATGTATTTTTATTTTCAAAAACCCCAATACCTTATGCTATCTAAATATTCATGATATATTCTAGGCTTTTCACATTTCTCTTACCTAATATTCACAATAAATCAATCTACCCAAACAAAGTCTGACTTCCACTTTGTTAATAATAACAAAATTAATTTTTCATATATCATAATTAACTCTTGCCAGCTTTGGAAGCAAATGCTAAATATAAAATACAATATTACAACTATAAAATCTGTTTTTGCTCAGTCAAGCCTAAAACTAGGTTTAAAAAAAGTTTTTTCTTCTAAATTTTTTAAAACTATAAACTAATGTATTATTTTGCAATAATTATAATACAATTTTAAATGTTTAAAATCTACTAATTTCTTTATTTTTTTACAATTTTACTGCAGCAGAACTATGATGGCCGAATAGTCCATCAATATTCGGCCAGGCCGAATACCAAATAGTGGCCGAATATTCGTTACATCCCTAATATATATATACAGTTGGACCTTTATTTAACGAAATCACAAAATCCAGCGAAAAAGATTGCTAAATAAAGAAATTCATTAAATAGAGATTTACATTTTTCATAATACTTTGGTTACATAAGAAATCATTTTAGACTAATATAAGCTATATATGTAATAATAATGATAGCAGTTTACGTTAATTCTTTCACATAAGAAAGGATAAAACATTAAGAATAGTCATTATGATCTAGAATTAAACATTTTCACTATTCTAAAAAATAAATGTTTATATTTTCAGAAGTTCAAGGACTATCAAGGTTAAACGAGATAAGATAGCAACTTCTTGGAAATTCCTCGAAAAGAGTGAAATGAAGAGAATGGCAATTCCATTCACTTTCCAGGTATACTTTCTGGGAAAAACTAGTTTTATTCCAATAAGCTTCAAGAAAGGGGTTTAAAGAAAGAAAGACCTGAAACAAAAGGTAGAAAGAAAAATTTAGACTACCAGAAAACTATGTCAAATAGAGAATGCACTTCGTTATTTGGAGGTTTTTCTACATGGAAAACCTTAAATATTCTTACGGCCTAAGAAAAAATTTGTAAAGTGGAGAAATTTGCAAAATAGAGGTTCGTTAAATAGAGGTTTGACTATATATATAAAGTAATATGAGCGCATTTACTTTTAAGATCTTTAAAAATCAAAAAAGCACATTATAAAGGAATTTGTGGCATGTGAATATAAAATTTCTGAATACTGTAAACTCCCTATTATCTGCAAATTAGAGTGACGAGGCAATCACGGATAAGGAAATTCCACAAATAATATGCAAAACAGCTGAAAATATATAAAGATCAAAACAAAAAAAAATGTTTAAAACTATTTTCATTAATTATAATGCTTATACATTATTAGGTCATTACTTCACAAACAGTAATTAATTTGTCAGATTGTTAGAGAACAGATACAAAAAACTGTCGACATGTAGCACAAAACTGGAGCCACAACCCACCGACACCTTTTTGCTTTTCCAGCCATTTTCCTCAATTTTCCCTGGAAATTTAAAAAATAAATTATGAATTTAAAAAATAACAATAAATAAGTAATAATTTATTAACCACCCTGCAGTTGGGCTGTCCCATAGTTATGAGGACGGACGAGATATTTTCTCATGAACCACAGGGTGGTAATTAAAATATGTAAGTATGTAGTAATCAATCAATGCCATGTAAAAATTTCAAAATAAAGAAAGGTAGAAAAATCATTAGCGCCATTATCAAACACATATTCTCAACAGATGGAGCCAAATACTCCAGGACTTTCATATGAGGCAGATTTGAAACATCAGCCTGTTTATCTCATCTATCTATATATATATATATATATGTGTGTACAGGGTGCGTTCCAAAAGTAATGCAATAATTTTTTTAAAGTAATTTATAGAACAGATTCGCAGTAACACTTAAAATTCTTCAAAATACTGTCCTTGGGACTCCACATACTTTTTCCAGCGACTCTGCCATGACCGATACGTGCCCTAGAGGGCGTCTTCGGGGATCTCTCATAAGGTCTCCGTTAAGGCTGATTGGATCTCTTCTATGGAGAAAAACAAGTTCTTTTCAGAGCAACCTTAAGGGGGGAAATTTGAGGGAACAAAAAGAAGTCTGCGTGGGTGAGGTCAGGACCATGGAGGGGGCAGCATTGGCACCTAGTGTTTGGCCAGAAACTCGTGGACTCATAGCGTGTTGTGGCAAGGTGCGTTGTCGTGAGGTAGCGGAGATGTCTTTTCTCGTCCTAATGATCCTTTTTTGGAAGTCTTACCAGAGTCGGACCAGAGTTCTTCCAGAGTCGATTCCATTGTTTCCACGGGGTTGGCACAGAGGTGTACAATAACCAACGTCCTGCCGCTTCCACAGCTTGGAGAGCACTAAGACTGGTTTCGAAGCAAAGCTTAGCCTCCCTCCCCTATTACACCTACCTCAAGTGGTCTGATCCCACTCCGACCAATAGGAGTGGCAGGGAAAGTTCAATTGCCTTACTTTTGGAATGCACCCTGTATAAATAAATAAATACATATATACATATATATATAAATATATATATCAGACTTGGAAACTATCCATTGCTGAAATTTCAGAATTTTTGTTTATACTAGTAATGGGCATGTTTAGAGAGCAGTTTAAAAGAAAAAATACAGGTAGTGTTTTTTTATTCTAATATTAAGCAAAATTTCCAGGAATTTATTTTTTAGAGTAGTGAATATGCTTAATTCTAGATTATAATGACAATTCTTTATGTTTTATCGTGTCTCATGAGAAAGAATTAACATAAACTGCTATAATTATTATTACATGATATGCAGAGCTTTTATCAGTCTAAAATGATTTCTTATGTAACCAAAGTATTATGAAAAATGTAAATCTCTATTTAATGAATTTCTTTATTTAGCGACCTTTTTCGCTGGATGTGATTTCGTTAAATAGAGGTCCTACTGTATATATATATATGTATATTTATATTTATTTAATTTTTTACCAGATTCTTCACCTGAAACCTATCATTTGTATGGCGAGTTCCTTACATGTGCTCTAAAATTAACTGGCTTGTTCCTAATATGGACAGGGAAGGGCGAAAAAACTCTTGTATGTATCAATATTATACACTAATCAAAAAGTGCTGATTTTTCTGCACCAGATGGATTTTGTTTAAAACTTCTTTTAACTTAGACCAAGAGTTATGAGTTTTTAGTTTGATCTTTTAAGGCTTTCCTTAGCGTAGATCATTTCTTTGTGCACTTTCTCACCTCTTTGTGAATAGCCAGAATTGGGTATAATATTATCTTTGCTTCTCATGAAATGTTTTGTAAATCTTCCCCAAATAAGTAATTTTTTTAGCATTTTTTCCCCAACTCTCAATGAATAGCCTGGCTTGCAAATAATACAATCTACGATATATATATTTTTTTTAAGTTTAATTTTTGAAAGTAGAAAGGAAATATTTTGTTTTCTTTAAAACAGCAATACATGCAAATAAAGTTTTGAACTTTAATGTCCATGCCTAAATCAGTCAAAATTACCGCTTTTTTTTTTTTAATTTACTTGTCTTGGCGCTATAGCCACTATGCATAAAAATTACAGAAATTTGTAATCAGTAAATCTCCCAGAACCCTCTCCACCCATCTCTCAATGCAGCGAAATGATCACATCA
Source organism: Octonoba sinensis (assembly GCA_038502835.1). Lineage (NCBI taxonomy): Eukaryota > Metazoa > Arthropoda > Arachnida > Araneae > Uloboridae > Octonoba > Octonoba sinensis. The sequence continues at coordinate 125,636,893 of CM076598.1, forward strand.
GAAAAAGAATTATTTATGCCAACATCAGTAATAGAAGTAAATGAAGGTAACGAAATACTCTAAGTTACTAAGTATGATGGATATTACAACATCTGCTTCCTAAGAGCAAAGTGCCTAAGAGTAGCTGAATCAATAAAAGAAGTCCAATTGAATGCGATAACAGAATCGTATACTCTATATCTGTATCAGCAGATAGGATCAGCTCAGTATTTCTTTTTGTGAAAAGTAACTAATTAAGCAAAGAGAAAAACTGTCCAATCAGATGCACCAGTTTTCAAATTGTTTTGGTTCTCTTGATTATAAAATGCCACAAAACACCATAAAAGTGAAGCATCGTATCAATGCAAGCAACCATTCCCCAACATATCAAACACCTTATAGAATATCTCCAGCTGAACAAAGAATTATACAGAAAGAAGTTGAAAAAATGCTGAAACAACATAATACAGCCTTCTAAAAGCCCTTAGTCGTATACTGTGATAGTTATGAAAAAGAAGAAAAAAAAGACGGAAACTGGCATGTGTTGATTACTGCAGATTGAATAGCATCACAAAGAAAGATGTCTATCCCTTACCAAGAATGAACTATACTTAGTAGATTCATTAAAAATATTTGTCTAAATATTTTTCCATGATGTATTTGCAGACTGGTTACTGGGAAATTGAAGTTGATGTGTGAGGATGCTAGGGAGGAGACCGCATTTGTAACATCAGAAAGACTAGTTTAGAGTTATGCCCTAGTAATATGCTGGCTATGTTTGAGCACATTATGGAGAACCTCCTTTTTCATTTGAAATGGCCAAGTGTCTGTGTTAGTTAGGTGACATTAGTACTGGGCGATGTCTAATTTTTGATACCACTATATAACCTCAAAATAAGATTGCGATATTTCGATATATCGTGATGTTTCTGTTGGGTAGAAACTCATAATTTTATTAGTTCTCAGTCACACTAGTGTTGTTTGAAAGTATTTTTAACTACCTACTTTCTTTTCTGTGGACGGCTTTTAAGCTTTCAGGTCTTAGGGTATTATTCGAGAATTCAAACCACACGCGCCAAGCTTCAATGGCGGAAATGAAGAACGTAAACATGAAACATGTGGCCAGTCCGGTGTTGCCAGACGGGAATAACTTGAGCGGAATACGTGACTCGCGTGGAGGGAAGTTGGACCTTGACGCTTATGCAAATGAAGTCAAAGTCAAAGTTATTGTTTATGACGTCACGATCACGTCATATGATCCGACTTGTATAAAAGGGAGGAAGCAAGAAACTACACTTGACTTTACTTGATTTTCACTCTCACTTGCTACTCTCTGAGAGTTCATCTCTCTTTGCAGCGTTGCTAAATGCACGGGCAGTAGTTTTTGCAGTGTTAGCCTCTTGTACGCCTAAGCTTGAGACTTAGTTTTTAATTTTGGAAGTGACTTCCCTTCCTCGTGGGTCACGTTTCTCAAATATCGTCTAGAGAGTTCAGCTAAATGTTTAAAAGAGAGTTTTTAAATTTTATAATTGTTTTAAGGATTTTTAATCACCCAATGTTGACCTGTTTAAAATACCGTTTTTAAAAAGTTTTTCTTTAAGTTAATGTTTCATCCCGGTGTTCAATAACCGGTGATCTAGTGCATGAGTCATTGTATATATTTCGAAGTCTACCATTATCGTGCACCAGATGAACCTGCGTGGTCGGCAACTTACTAATATCGTCTTTGTAAGAAAATGAAATGGAGTGAACGTAAGACGATCATAAAGGATTTCGATTACTAGATGAACCTGCAGGACTATGGCACTACTTGAATGATAACAAAGAAAATTTGGGTGGTCAACTTTGGTGACTGAATAATGTTTTTGCACAATTTAATATCTTCTTCTGGAAATCCTATGGTAAAGTATAGTTTTACTGTTAACTGTTTTTTCAAATAAATATTTTTTTTGTTAAACTGTTTTCTGTATCTCTCCCTCTGACACCACCTCTAAAAACTCACATTGGGATTTAATTTAAATTCAGATTTTTTCTAAAACTTAATTCCAAATTTGAGATTAATTTTTAAAGCCCAACAGTTTCAGTACAGTATGGGACCCCAAATTCGAAATCCCGAAATCCGGAAGACCGAAAATCCGGAACTTAAAAAAAAAGAGGAAAAATCGGTAGCAGAAAAAAACCCCCAGCTTTTGTTTTTAACCAGCTAACCGTTTCAAACGAGCTGAGCTCGGGTTGACTTTTTGTGGCCCTAACCGGCCAGCCCGAGGAAAACTAGCCACACACATTGGGCTTTCTTACAACGCATATTCTTCCTTTAAGAGTACTTCCCCCTTCGCGGAACCACAAAGCTTGAACGTACAAGAAGGGGCATCATTGGAATGCAGCCACTATCAATCTACCTCCTTTTTTCACCTCCTCTGTCTGAAGGTTTTTGATGGCACGTTTTCACGTGGGTCTTTCTTCCTAAACTCCATGCTTCATTTGAATCTGAGTACAAACTATGTTACTTTCCTTCATATCGAGTGTTTTTAAAACTATTTTCATCAAATTATCTGCTGATTTAATCTTACTTAGCAAATTAAAGATGCAACCATTATTTAGTGAATATTTCGCACAAATCGCAATAGAAATTGTAACTGAGATTTAGCCAAATGAAATATCTTACATCTACTAAACTTCTGATATAAATTTAAAGGGCCCCCAAATTTATTGCCTGTAGGTTCAGGTCTTCGATATTACCCGAGTAAAAAATGCAATTATTTCGGAAAAACGCAATTGTTATGGTTTGTAATATATGTAATTAATATAATTGCGAACCTATAATACAGGTCTATTTCACACTTAATTATCCCTTTTTACCATAACGATGATTTAAAGAAATAGAAGCAATAATAGAATAATACTTAAACTTCTGTGTGTATTACTAACCTCTGAATGATATTAATCAATCGAGAAATATATATAATATGCATGTATACAAAGAACTAAAATGCATTTTTAAGTGCAGGGGAGACTCCCCTCCAAGTTTTATAGTATATGGAGAGGATTGCAATTTTTTGGAAGGGAGAAGAACAGTAACATTTATTATTTGACTATCTACATACTGTCAGCCCCGTTTAGAGGAATACCGTCGGTTCCAGCATATTTTATTCGATTAAGCGGGGTATTGGATTATGTAGGGAAATTTTCTTTACCTTACAGAACTGATAATATTGCCTCGAAACGTAATAATAAATCAGTATATCTAATTAAAAGAAGTTATTAATGTTAGTGTTTAAAAGTTTTTTTAAATAAAATAACGAAAAACAAAATAATTAAATACATTATTATATATTTTTAAGTACAAATTAAAATGATGAAAAGTAAGATGTTGCTGAAAGATCAACTTGAAAATTCAAAAATTGTTCTTATTTACTTATTTATTTTTGAAATTAAATCATTTTTTTAATCAAAAATATTTCAAGAGCAGACCAGTATTATTGGATTATCCGGGGAAATTATTCGATTAAACGGGGATCTTTAACATTGCATCCATGGGGAAATATTCAGTTGCGAAAGATTTTATTCTTATAAGCGCGGTATTCCTTTTTCCGTTACCCGATTAAGCGGGGCTGACAGTACTTTATATTGTATGTATGTATTGTATGTTTTGTATATCCGAAAAGTGCTTTTTTCCCGTTTTGATAATAATAATATTGGTAACATTACATAAAAGTAAAAACAGCTGTGTTGCAAGAAATCTACATAAATTGATAAGATATATACTTAGGAATATAACATACGTATTAAGATAAAAATATTTAAATAAATAAAAACTCAAATCAAATTAAAAGCGAGTCCAGAATAAAAAAATATAATATCGCTTATAGAAATGAACAGTTTCATATCTGCAAAAATGGACATTTTTCAAGAGAGGCGTTTGAACTTTTTACAATTTGTTTTATTTAATTGCCTTATTTGTTTCAATGATTATTATAATCGATTTTGCAGTATTCCCAATATAAAGAACGCAAAAATCTGAAATTTTTGAAATATAATCAAAAACAAAAATGATTTTTTGCAGATATGACACTGTTCATTTCTTTTTGGGATATATTAATTACAATAAATATGAGGGGGGGAAATAAAATGTTAATCGAGTGTCTGAGGAAATGGGGATTGATGATTTGTCGTTTTCCTGTCCACATTTATGTGCGAAAATATACAATGAAGATAAATTTTTTAAAAAATTTTATTACTGACTAGCTGTTCCCGCGACCTCGTTCGTGTGGAAATTTTGATGCGTATGTGTGAGAACTGATGGCCTAATCCAGAGGGTGAATATTTTAAAAGGCGTACTTTTGGGCAGCAGAAGTCCTACACAAAATTAAATGGAGTTGAGGCGACGATGGCTTAAAAATCGGAACATTATAACGCTATAAAACATTTTGTTTTTAAAGTGAGCGATCAAACGGCCACTTTTGGGTGCCAATTTCTAGGCAATAAATATTTTGTCAACTCTGGCTTTAAAGCACAGCATTTAGACACAACTATACACTACAGTTGCTTTCTAAGAATAAAGAACAATAACAAACTGCACAAATTGTAACTAACCTAAGAACAATGTACTGTACGTAAAAAAGCACACAAAAATGTAACTAACCTAACGACAATCTAATTACAAAAGCAAACTATCCCATTGCTTAAAAATAATAAAGAAGGATTAAATTCGAGAACATTAATATAACGGAGATTGCAAATACAGCGATACCTCATCAAAATGCTAGAAACGTTGATTATTATTATATTTGATTTATTTAACAATGGCAACTGCATTGATTTGTTTGTTCACAGGGCAAATGTAACAACTGTTGAAACGATGCAACAATGCAAATAAAGTAAAACGATCAACATCTTGGTCAAATAAAGTTAAAGTTAATTACCTTGAAAAAAAATTCTCAAACTACAGAGAAAAACGCTTATACAGTCGAACCCCGCTATAATGAACCTGGGATATAGTGAACACTTGGTTGTAGTGAACTTTTTTTAGTGGTCCCGCCCAAACTCCTATTCAACTAATGTTATTTTATATGCTTATAGTGGACAATTGAGAAACTGGTAGTTCATTTATAGTGAACTCAAATTTCATTCGATTCGATTTTTTTCCCCAGTTCTCCAACTGTAAACTTGCACATGTTGTGATTGAAAAGCCAGCATTCCTTTCTATTGTGTCCAATTTCACTCTTTCATGCTTATTGTCTTAAACTAGTGCAAACAAGTTGTCAAGCAGAACATTCCTCCCCCCCCCCCCCCCCAATCTGTTTACAGTCCCAACAGTTTGCTCCTTTCCCCCTTACTCCTCTCACTGAATTCTAGGAATCCACTTGTGTCTCTACATCCGCTCTATTCATTACAAATCACCCCTTGAAACCGGTAACTGGATCAATCCAAGAATTTCCCCGTTTTCAAGTGCCTCTCCTCATTATGTTTGTTTTGATTTGAGGCAAGCAGACGCCTTTTTTCCAACTTCAGCGAAAATGACTACGTTAAAAAAGAAAGCATTTAAAATCAAAGAAAAGGCGCAACTTATTAAAAGGATTGAAGATGGCACAAATCAATCAGTTTTATGCAAGGAATTTTCCTTATCCAAATCTACCGTTTCCACATTTGGAAAAATCGCAGTGCAATTCTTGCTGCGTATGAAAAAATATGGTTTCTGCTAAAAAACTACGTCGTGCTGAAAGAGAAAATGTAGAAGAAGCTCTACTAAAATGGTTTACAATTCAATGGAATAGAAACCTTCTTGTATGCGGAACCCATGCTGCAAGCTAAAGCCAATGAGTTTGTTGAAAAAGTTGAAGAAAAAGGTTTTGTGTGTTCCAATGAATGGCTGGATCGATGGAAAAGTAGAAACAATATTTCTTGTGGAAAGATTGTTGGTGAAACAGCGGATCATTCATAAATGATGTCGCCCTTCGAGGGGGGAGGGGGGTTCGTGAAATTGTGACAAGGGGAGGGGGTAGCAAGAAGTGTGACATCATGCATTATGCAACATAGCGTGACGCGTGACAAAGGGGGGGAGAGGGGATCAAATATATGGGGAAAAAGCGTGACGTCATTTATGAACGGCCCCCAGCAAGTGTTTGTGCAACCTATGTGGAAAATTGGAAATCTCGAGTGAGGGCGTTCAAGTTTTTGTAAGTAACATCTGATTCTTTTTCTTTTTAATGTTTGTTTTAATGTTTATTTGATTAATTAAGTATTTATAAGCAATTTATGTACCATTTCTAACAAAACTGCAGTCATATTTAAAAAGAAAGACTTTTTTCATAGAATTTGGATATAGTGAACCACCAGTTATAGTGGACTTATTTTCGAGACCGCAGACGGTTCACTATATCGGGTTTCGACTGTAACTTCTTTTCTAGTTAATTTAGAGGCTTCGAATTTTAGCACGTAGCGAAATACTCTTCACGAAGTAGTTTTTACGGGCTTTTCAATGGTATCGAGCTTGAAAGGATGCGGGAATTTCTTACGGTATAAAACCGATTTTTAAATATATGGAATCCAGGGTCTGAATGAAAGATCCGGTTACCCGGCACCCAAAATTTGATTTTAAAAGTATAATTAATTAGCATATTTTGAAAAAGTAAGTAAAGTTTAAAACCTACCGTAGCCAAAAACTGTGGTATGTTTAAAAATATGTAAAATTTACAGGTCTACAAAACATCAGAGCTGGCTAAGATCTGTCAGACAAGGCGCACCGGATATCCGGCAAAATTAATTATCTAAGGTATCCCTCTTTATTCCTGATCTTGGTCTCCACCTCCTCAAAGCAATGGAAGGTATGCTACTGTACATCTGCACCACATATATATATATGTATATATATATCAGTGACGTTCATAGCACGTGTTGAACTAAATATATGTCTTGGAAAAATCAAACACTCAGCTTTTTAATGCTACCCTTTTCATTGCCTGCACGTTTTCCCCCATCGGACATTCCTCAGCCATAAACAAAATAACGGTTGAGATGTTTTTTCAATTGCCAGCGTGCTGCCGATGCCGAAATTCGTAAAGTGTTTTTTGCCTGTTGATGTTGAGTTGCGTAATCCCCATGCAAATTACGTGTGACGTGCGTGCTTGCGTGGGGGAAGCGCCACTCTTATTTAAGGCAGGCAGCAGCTAGCATCTGGGCTTGCTACTTGTTTTTCTTCCCTTACGACCTCGCACTGGTCCCGGGAGCAGAAAGTGCTTAAAAGTGCGACGTACGTCGCAGAACAAACGCAATCTCTGCAGAACATTTCATCCTTTAAAAGAAGAGGGTAAAAAAACGCAAGCACAAACGCAAAAGAATAAAAAAAATTTAAAAAAAAAAAAAAAATGATATGTTCTGCAGAACAACTGACAAAAGAATGTTTATATACTCCAATGGTGCACCCAGAGATCGCGTTAACGCCTCTACAAGCGTGCTTCACGCCTTAAAAATCGGTAATACGCATTGAAATGTAAAAAATGTGTATTTTCACTCTGCAAAAACACTCTACTACTTTTAAACAACTTTTAGCTTGTTAAGTATTGCAAGATATTTTTCATTTTATAAAAACTTGCGGTCGCCAGTCGCCTAATGCGACCAATTTTCTTGTTTTGGCGACCATTGTTTTCACTGAAGTCGCCAATGTGGCTACCCATTTGCTAATGCTAAAACCCTTTCCCGACCTTTAATCTTGACACGTGATCTTTTCCCAAATTCTCCTGTCCACTAAAAATTAAATAGAGAAGAAAAAAAATAGGAGTTAATTTTTGCGCCACTCGGAAGCCAGTTTTTCCTCCGATTTTTACCTGAAATTGCTTACCGTGTTTGAAATTTCAATCCTTTTCCATCCTGCAATTATTTCAATTATCTTGAAAGTTGTAAGATATTTTTTGCATGCACAACCTTAAATCTGCTTATTTGTAGTTTCATTTAAACAATTAAAAAAGAAAAAAAGTATAAAAATAGAAACAGCCAAAATTGTGCACGTGCTTCGCCGAAAATTGGATTCTACGTTAGAGATTTTAATCCTTTTGCATCGGGTACAAATTCCAATTAAAGTAGAACATATTTTTCACACATGCTGCCCTAAATCTGCTTATTTTGCATTTTATTTTAATAGTTTCTGGCTTTTTTTCTTTTTTTTTAACTGTGCCTATATTGAACACGTGTTTATCGAAAATTGCGTTTATCGCTATTACTCACTATTATAGTTTCATTTATTTATTTATACCTCAAATTTGATTTTAATATGGACAGCTATTTACTTTTTAGAAAATACTAAATTTTGGATTAATAAGAAATTTTTAGAAAATAGTTAATTTAGCTGCATGTATGCTACTTTCTGGGTCAAGGTCGCAGCAGAAGTGACATTCACTCTGAACTTTGATATCTGTAAAGAGTGTTTATTATTATTATTATTTTATTTTCACTCTTCCAGAAAATAAAATGCTCCTCCAAAAACCTCCAAGGAGCATTTTCATTCTTTGACAAAAATTCCTAGTACAACCTCTGGGTGCACCACTTGGCCGTAAATCCGTTAGAAAGTTGTTAAAAGCAGCCATTGTCACAATGTATAATCTAAATTTTTATAAACATTTTGTAAACAGTACATCTGCATTAATGTCGCAGTATCTGATTTCAAAAGTCATTGACAGAATTGCAAATTCTGAATGTATGCCTTGGTTTTAAATAAATAATTTAATATGTTTTGTCAAAAATGAGTAATAAATATTCTACTAGTTAATTAATATTCTTATATCTATTTTGTGTTGTACTGTGGTTCATTAAATTTGGACGACATGCCTGCAGAACATTTGGAACTGTTTGAGGTCATGTTGCAGAACACTGAATATAATTCTGCTCCTGGGGCACTGGTGTAAGTGCTCGATGTGAGTACACATCGTGTTTGGCTTCGGTTGAAGCCGAAGTTTGGTGTTTTCATTTGAGGTTTATTCCTCTCTGCTTTCTGAGGCGTATGTGTTTGGCCTCTGGATATGTTTTACTTGTCAAGTATTCGACATGGATGTTTACATGACCAATTTTAAATAACATCAATGTAACTGTGAGTCGCCCGATCCTGCCACGTAAGATTCTACAAGGGCAAGTCGCCTGGCTTGTCAAAGGATGTGAAGTTCGGTTCTTCTGATGATCCTGCCACATCATTGAATGAAGAAAACAAATCATGGACTGTTTGTTTTAACTTCAAAGTATTTTTTCCATCCTCGACTCCAACGATTTCCTGCAAAGTAATCTAAGGATATGTAGTGACTATCTTACCTCTATTTAAATACTGATGTCTATTTTTATCGGAATTTTTAATATTTTTGAGGTCGTTTTTATATATACATAGCGTTAATTGTTAAATAAATGTTCATTTTTTCAAATATATTTGTCATGTATTCTTCTCAGAAAGGTCCACTCTAATTTTCATTTTCATATTTAGTTCATTTTATTTTAAATGTAACTATTCATTTTTTTCTAAAAACCAACAGTACGCCACTCTAGGAACGCCACACCCTACATGATACTGAACCGGTGCGGTAATTTATAGTGCCAGCCCGTACCCCCGCCAAATAGCATCGCCGTAGGGAGGAATGAAGTAGTTATAAAAACCCGACTTCAGACATTGATTTCACCGAAAATAATGTTACACTCTGAACGGATAATACATATTAACAGAAAAAGAAAAAATAAATAAAAACAAGAAACTGATTTTCAGGCAGAAGAATTATGTATATACTTTTAGATCAAATGCATTTAAAATGAATAAGGGAGAATACACAATTTCAGTACATATTTTTCACAAAACCCTCAATTCATTTTCGGTTACCCTCCCCCCCTCCTATAGTGACCAAGCAAACCAATCTGCATGCTGTGTGCATTGTATATATATACATTACCTAATGTACAAGAAGAAAGAATAATTAAAACAAGTTGATTTAGAATGCAATATTCAGAGGGGGGGGGATTAAATTTAGCAAAATGTCGGATATTTTATTGAAATGCGGTACCATCAAGAATAGAATATTAAGTTACCTTTTTTTTAACCTTGAAAAGTGAAAAGTGTTCCGATTCGCCCTATTTTACGGTGTTTTATCTCGAAAAGGCTCATTGAAAATATGTAATGGGCCACTCCTATATACTGTGACCAGCCGCTCCTCTTTTTGTCTCACTGTCCCACGGGCCATATGCCCCACCAAAGCCCTGCTTGTACTCCAAACGAGAAATATATAAATACATCAACTTTTTTTCACATGGTGAATTTGTGGGTGTTCGTTGTCAAAAAACACAATGACGTCATAAGCAAATATTTTTCATTAATAAACCACTTATCTGTAATCACTCATCCTAACTAAGCATTTATTGCACTGTTGATCGTTGATCTTCATCTGTAATCGAGAGAAAAAGCCAAGGGTTCGTCTCCCCATGTCTCTCATTATAATTTACTCAAAATCCGGCAAATGAAATGAAATGTTGAAATTTTGACTTTTTACTCTACGTTTAATTTGCGTTGGTCTTCCTGAAAGATACAAGGTGGGTAAAATATCTATTTTTTGAAAGTAGGCGAAAACAAAGGTGAATTCGGGGAGAAAGGGGGGGGGGGGTCTCACGTCAATTTATTTCGTATGTCAAATCTGGAATTCTTTCGTTTGTGTGCTATACGAAACCTCTGAAAAATATATATATGCCCCCTCCACATGACATTTCCTGAGTTTTAGTTTTAAAAATCTGGTCACATTACTCATTCATAAAGTATGCCATACAAATATGTGAAAGCAGACAATCATACCAGCATCTTTTTAAAAGGAAAAAAGGGAACCTAACAAAAATTGGTCTTTCTAATAACTGAAAAAACCAAACAGAAAATGCCTCAAATGTTTAGTTCAGGAGATATTAGCAAAAATCAGTGGATCAACCAGAATTTTAGTCATAACAGTTCTTGTACTAGAACTGACAATATGGCTTAAAACCAAAGATGGGGGGGACTTACATATACCACCCTCCGCCTTGGTAATGCATATGTTAAAAATGAACTAACTTTTTACAGTGAATTTTCTTACCGCAACCTTACCGTCAAAACATACCACTGTAAAAAGTTGGTTCTTACCACTTAAAAAGGTGTATTACCAAGGAACATATAAAACCGCAGTGGCGTAAAGAATTAATTTTGGAATGTACATATCGCCATTATGAAAAAAGGAAACGATATTTAATATTACTATTTAATTATTGTTGTAGTTCAGACTGACAGGAATACACTACACCAATCTAATTTCTCCTATTTAAAACTGTTGAATAAATTTTATTTTTCCTGCAAGAGAAAATCTTGAGGGGGAGGGGGCGATATTTAAATAGTCTTGGCACACCATTGTATGAAAATACTAAGATGTGAACAACTGTTTTTTACCAAGATGTTCCCAATTTACAAGTGCCTCAAAAAAGTTTCAAATTTTTTTAATGCGTTATACGAGTATCTATATTCATATTTTCAGCTAAATAATGTATGCAAAGTACTAATTACATCATAAAACTGTCAAGACTCCGTTATATATGATTTCTTAAAACTCATATCGAAGACAAATTTTAGCCTAAAGTAGAATTAAAACGAAATTCTAGATGCTCTTTTTTTCTTTTCTTTTCTTTTTTCTTTCTTAATTTATATTTCAGACTAGTTTTTATTCATAAAACAACTCCGATTCATCAGAAAATATTAAAATTACTTTATGGTGTTAAAAAAGAATTTTAATGAATTAAACCATTGTCATCGCTTTTCGTATAAATGTTCGCAATTCTGGAATAATTAAATGGTCAAATTTGTTTTCTCATTTTTCTAAATCTAGCATATTTTATTTGTGAAAAAATGGGCGAGTTGCATAGATATTTCACTTTACGTTATTCTACTACTGCAAATTTTGACTTTCAAATATTAGAAAAATTGAAATGTTGTAGAGCGTTATGGTAATACGAAAAAAAAAGTAAAAATAACAAATTATATAAATTCCGAACTGAGCAAATAACTACTAAAATCTCTTTTTTAGCAGTTTCCAAAACATGTTTGAAAACTCGTTTGTGAACAGTTCATCCGTGAATGACCATTGCACCCACGAGAGAAACCCCACACCTAATCCATCCATGAATGGGAAGGGGACATTCCTTCTTTAAAGTGCACTTCTATTCAGCAGGGGCTTTGATTGTCACACGTGAAATCTTGTACATGCTATAGGGAGGGGGTAGAAGTGTTGTAAGAAAAACAACTTCCAAATATATTTCCCCCTCACGGTAAGAGGTACTTTTCGTTTCAATTTGGGAAACTGGTTAAAGAAAATATTTCGCACCGTTTTTTTGGAAATAGACATTTTAAAAAGAAAGAAAATAAAATGTAATGAACATGTTTAAGATCAGAAATGTGCAATTTTCGAAAAAAGTTATTTCACAATTTTCTGAAAAGGGTTCGTTTTTGCGATTAGAGTTTTTATTCATTGTTGCTTTAAAAAAGCAAAATTTGATGATATTAATCATCAAATTTTGCTTTTTAAAATTTCTTGTAGTTATATTATATTTATTTTTTAAAATGAACTAATTTTTGTGCGATACAGAACATTCGCGAAATTGAAATTTGTCGTTTCTCGCATTTTCCCGGTAGTCTCATCTTTTACTGCAATTAAGTGACTAGAGAATATAAAATCATATCAGAATTTGACGAAAATTCTTTTCTTTTATTGTCTAATTAAAAAGGTTAAAATAACATCAGGAAAAGTCGAGAATTTTCGATGTTTCGCCTCAAATGTAAGTCGACTCCAACTTTGTCTTTTGTGTTAAATTCCGCGACTTATAGGCAAGTATATACGATAATAAAAAATGCTATAAATGAGCAAAATGCTAATAAATAATTCCAGAGCAAATTATATGGGCTCTTATGCTACTTATAAAATTTTTTGAATGAGGACCCAAAATTCGGAAATCCGGAAAGATCGCACCCCGAGCATTCCGGGTTTGTGGTTCTGTACTGTATGTTAAATTTGCTGTATAGCTAGGCAAATATGTAAAAGAAATTCGTTTGTTAAAAATAAAATATAAAACACTGATAACAATAATATTAGGAAATGATAATTTAATTTATTTCATATGAATTTTGAAAAAAATAAATGTTTCTCTCAAAATGACATACCTACAAGTATATAGACATCATTTTTATTGAAAACAACTTAAATATATTACCAAGTTAAAAACTGAAAATAATTATTTCCGAAATTACGAGTGAACTACGAGTGAATGAGCGCCCGCCCCCTTTCTTCCCTTAGGTGAAAATACAGATTACTGCACCAAACCCCCCTCTTTGATTGACATTGTAATTATAAAGAAGGAATAAATAGCAAATTAGAAAAAACGAATCTTTTACAGAAAATGCTATCGCAAAAAAAACTGACAATGAGTAAAAAAATTGCTTAATTTACGAGCTTAAATATATTCCCTAAATTTTATTTTCAGTATTTTAAAAATATTAATTTCAACTTTCATGTGTTTAAAGCAACACAGTTTCAAAATGGACACGAAACGTCGTCATTGGAAACGTCGTCGAAAAAAAACCATTTCCTTTTAGCGAGCTTTTACCGCTTGTCAATCAATGAAAAGCAAAGGAAACGAGATATTTTCCCAATCATAAAGAACCCCATCATTTACTCAATTCCCATTATTGCCATTAGCAGACGAACATCGCGATGAATGTGTAATACCAGTATTTTGTGAAATATCGATATATCGCTCAGTCCTAGGTGACATCACTGTGTTATCTTCAACTTTTAATGAGAACTTGCAATAACTTAAAAAATGTTCTTCAATGTACTTAAAATTGCTTTAGAAGACTCTTAATTATTATTAAAGAAAAGTTCGGAAAAAATTTGGGCAAAGCCTGTGTTGCAAATGCAGCAAGCAGAGAGCCAAACGCCCTAATCAGAAAAAATCTTGCAAAGCTTCTTTTCAAAGAAAAGGAGACAAAATGGACCAAAAGTGTTTAAAAGAATCATTTAAGAACACAAGATAAATAAATAAGGGGAAAAGGGACAGGGTGCGTAGCAAATTCTTTCAATGAAAAATAAGCACTTTTAAGCACTTTTTAAGCACTCGGAAAAAAAATTTTAAGCACTCAAAAAAAAAAAAATCATTTTTGCTATGCAGATTACATCCCCCCCCCCCTTTAAATTGCTAAAACTTTTTAATATAAATAGTATAAAATTCATATAACAACATAACAGCAAAAAAAAAAATAATAATAATAATAATGAAAATAAAGATGTAATTATATCCCTCCCCGTGATTTCCTTCAATTTTCTTTCTGTGAAAATACCGAGTAAGCGCCCCCCCCCCCCCCAAATTTGGATTCTCATTGCATGCCTTCCCATTATCAGTTCCCAAACCAAACGCCAAAGGATTTAAAAGTTTCCTGGGAATTGCAGACGAAACAAAGAACAAAGCTCTCCCCACTATATTTTTGAAAAAAAAACACATCATCAATTTGGGGGGGAGGGGTAGAGAGAGGGTCATGGACTCCCTTCTTGTTGTGCCACAGCAATATCATGCACGGTACCAAGATCCAAATTCGACTCTTGGAGAGCTGTGTTAGGCCGAATTTTGGAACAGGACCAAAAATGGCGGATTCTCGGAAGAATTAATGCTAACACGTGTCTTTACGCAAAATTGCAATGTCATCTTAACTCATAGACAAAAAAAGGGACTTTTTTTTGTTGTTTAATCGGATAAATGACGCTTTCAACCCAATGGGAAATCGACATTCGAGCTGACCACGCGCAATGAAAGGAAATTCCCCAGAACGAAACTCGGACGCTTGCCGGTTTGGTCTGGGATAATTTTCCCAGATATTTGGGGGAACTTTGAATATCCCCTGATAATTTCCAGAACATAAAACTTCCCTGATAAGTCCCATTTTCCAAAACACGGCTCCCTAGGCAAAAAATTAGCATATCATGGTTCTAATGATACAAATGAAAAATAAACCTTTTATGGCAAGAAAACCTTTTACGGCAAGCTCAGATATGTTTTTCAATGCAATTAACAATTGATTCAATAATAATTTGACAAAGAATCAAAACCAAAATCCAATATTTAAAAGCCAAAAATCAAATGATTAATTCTTGGCCCAATGAGAGTCGTAAATTTTTCACAACATCGATTACATGGACAGTATGAGGAATAACAAATTAAATAGGGTAAGGCTATAACAAATTAAATAGAAAAAAATAAAAGGTAAGAAAAATCTTGCGAAAACGAAGGCTTTATGAAAATTCTCTGTCGCAAAAACGAGACCTTTTCCCACCACAGTATTAAAAAAAAAAAAAAAAAAACTCACATTTCCAACATTATCAAGCTGATTATATCCTTAAAGAAATCTTTGGACATTAAATCTATGTTTTGATCAAAAGAAATCAGTTCTGTTTTTCTGTTCAGAGCCTATGCAAAAGGGAAACGGGCGTCAATGTGAGCTGGCGCTGCGGTCGTTTCCCTACTTGCTCTTCATCTAAAAAAAAGCTGAAAGAAAAATGGGCTTGCAAAAATATTTTTGCGTATCAATTTTTAATAGATTTAACTTGATTTTTTTTCCGCGATAAAAAATTACGCTCACCGGGTTACAAGTAATTTAAAAAAAAAAAATTTCTTTGCGTCTTCACCTGCGATTTTTGCGCATTTGACGCGTTATAGCACATCCGCGGCATTGCCTGGGGCTACTTTCCTTATACTATTCAGGAAGGGCTGGAGCCCTTATTTGGTACTTTTCTTCACTTATACCGTTTTAGCGCCTCCTCCGATAATTTCGCGAAAATTCAGGGGGGCGCTTATTCGGTATTTTACGGCAAAGCAACCCTTCTGCAACGCAAGCATGTTTCCTCCCTTCCTCCCTCGTTTAGAGAAAGGTTGGGAAAACCAGTTTAGAATGGTAAGCGGAAGCCACCCTTCTTTGCTTCTCGCGGAATTCATGGCGACATTCGGCGGTCGATCGAAAAAACATGGATGAAAAATAAGCACTTTTAAAAGCTTTTAAAAACAAAAGCAAAAACAAGCACTATTAAGCACTTTTAAAAACCGCTACGCACCCTGAGGGAGCTTGTTGTGAGCCCTGACTAATGCTAAAAAGTTTCTCTTTAAAAAAAAACTCAAAAAAATAAATAAATAAATAAAAAATCTACAAAAATCTTTTCAACATGTTTTATGTCAAATGCTTGAAAATGGTCAAAATTAAAAAGTGATTTTGAGGAAGATCTTTAGAAGAAAAAGTATTGTTCAAATTAGACTAACCATCTAAAGTTAGAGAATCACAGACAGGACATGCATTTCCATTCATAATACTGTCAATTTTTTTTTTTTTTTTAATTTTTATTGAATGCTGAACTCCTTTAGCTTTATGGCAAAATATTTTTATGAGAAATTAAACTGTCTTTCACGCTTTCATTCACAACCTAACTTTTAAAAGAAAATAAACTAAAAATGCACTAATTTTGCAAAAACTATTTTAATAAAAATAAAACAATATAATAATAAAAAGCATTTTAAAAAGTTATGATAGACATTTGTAAGCTAAATATTACTTTTAAAGTATTGGATTCTGTGAAGAATTGCAGTTACTTCTTTAATTGCATCAATCAGGCACTTCGTAAAACATCGAAAAATATCGTAGCTCGAAAGAGGGGGTGCTGATGTCTTCAATAAGTTCTAAGAGGAAAGACAAAACAACAATGACACAAAAACATTTCTATACTACTTATAGCAAATTTCGACACTGTATAAACTGCATAAAAATATTACAGGGTGTGTAGCAAATTCTTTCAATGATAAGCACTTTTAAGCACTTTTTAAGCACTCTAAAAAAAAATTTAAGCACTCAAAAAAAAGATCCTTTTAAGCTATGCACAATACATCTCCCCTCCCCCCCCCCCAATTGCCAAAACTCCTGAATACAAATAATATACAATTTATATTGCAACATAACAGCAACAAAAAAAAAAAAAGATGTAAATACATATCTGCATAATACAATAAAGAAAAAACTGGTTTCTGACAAAGAGCTCAATTCTTTTTTTTACAAACCACCACAGAAACAATTACAGCAAAATTTAAAATAACTGTATGCACTACTTCCTTACCGTAAAGTACCGTGATTTCCTTTCTGTGGAAATACCGAATAAGCCCCACCCCACCCCCCCCCCCCCACCCCCAAATTTGGATTCTCCTTGCGATGACCAAAAGAAGCTCATGCCTTCCTTTATCAGCAGGCCAAGCGCTTCGATCCCAGACCGAAGGGCCAAGGGATTTTAAAATTTTCCTGGGAATTGCAGAGACTAAACAAACAACGCTCTTCCCATTACCCAGGGAGGGGACCAGGGCTCTAGTCCTGGAAGGGACGGGACTGGACAGAAATTCATCAGTGGCTACCCACGAAAAACGTTGATGTCGTTCCGATAAGCTTCTGTCTGAATTTCCGTAATCACATCAGTTCTTCTTGCCTCAAGGCTTGCTTGGCTTTTTTTATTGGGGTCATTTACCAGGACCATAAAGGTCAAGACTAAGAAATTTTGGAAGTGGCCAGTGCCCATTAAACTTAACTTAATTAACTTGGTTGTCACCTATGCGTCATAAAACAAAAGGGCAAAGCAGGGGGGGAAGGGGTGAATGATGCATCAGTGCACTACAATGCCTTATGTGTCTTATTTTCAGTGCAGAAAACATAATATGTCAAAACTATTAATTCTTCAAAAGGAAAAATCTAAATGACTTTCAAATTGGAAAAAAGAACTAGCTTAATTAGCTATGGTAAATTAAGGAAGTACGAATTTTTGCAATATATTTTTTTATGTTAAATGTTAGAGTACAAAAGATTAAAATGCAAAATTTTAATTGTTAATAATAGAAGCAACAGATAACAAAAATCCCAATTACAGAAACGAACCTTTTACAAAAGACCGCGATCACAAATATTCGAACACGAGTATAAAAAAAATAATTTCCAGTTCTAATTTTGTTCAGTACATTTTATTTTCATTCTTTTCAAAACATTTTTTAAAAACTTTCACACCATTTTCAAAATGGCGCAACATTTCATACCGATTTTATAAGTTTAAGCGAAAATAACCGATCTGAAATGAAAGTGTTGCGGCTATGAAAAAAAAATCTAAACTAAGATTGTTTCCTACTATATGTAAAAGATTTATATGGCAGAGAGAAGGAATTAAAAAAAAAAAAAAACAGCGCAATCGGGAAAAATTTTTGCCATTTTTTTTTTGTCGGCCGAAATTCGGTTGCTTGAATGCCAAATTGATGCGTTTTTATTGTCTGTGTGCATGAAAGAAGCAAGAGTTGTAAATTCAATAGATGTATTTGAAAAGGAATTATTTACTTTAGAAATTAAGAACATGGATGAAAAATAAGCACTTTTAAAAGCTTTTAAAAACAAAAGCAAAAACAAGCACTATTAAGCACTTTTGAGAACTGCTACGCACCCTGTATTAACTTCACACAAATAATTTCAAGAAAAAACAAATGTATTGATTCATGAATTAATAACAGACATCATTCTTAGTCATGTTTTAAATTAATTACGTAATGGAAACAAGAAAAATGTGCATAAAATTGATACAAAAAAGAGTTTCATTTTGACTTGACGGGCAGCCATTTGCATATGACAATAATAGCAGAATACTACCAACGTAACATTTTTTTTTTTTTTTTTTGCGCAGGAAAACCAATAGATTAAGTTTAAAACGTGCTGTCCATAGTCTCCCCCTGTCCGAACTCTCCCTGGTCTCCCCTATGATTATTTGTATGTTTGCTATACAAAACCACACCCACCAAGTGACAGATTACTATAAAATTTAGCACAAAATTCAATTGCCCCCGGGAAAGCTAACACATTTTATATATGTAAAAGTATGAGCAACTTTTCCCCCTTAAGTCCTGCAGATTGTCTCAACGTGGCAAGGGGGTGGCACTGGGCGGAATGGGCGATGCACGTCGGGAGTTTTATAACTCCTGGTAGGGTCACCCATGGCGAGAAGGCCATTCCATATGCTCAGCTAAAATCTGCAGGCGAACCCAATCCAAGGTGTGAGGTACCGTGCGAGGGATGAATGGCATCTGGGTCATGATGTTGTTAACGGTCCACTCAAGTCCTCGTTTTATCTAGCCTTGCGCCTGCACAGGGAGGCTATGCAGGTGTTGACTTTTTATTTCCTCCCAGTTATTAGACCTTTTATGGATTCTTCTTTAAAAAACTCTCAAAATTAAAAAATTGAAAAAATTTCCGAAAAAAATGAAGAGTTGAGTCATTCTGACGAATGTACTCAACGGGCCTGCGAAACAACTCCTATTGAGTTGGATCCTGGCACTAAGGGCAACACCAGCAATCCTGCTGCTGGAGGAAGTGAAATTGCAATCCTGCAACCCACCAACTCTGCAGCAGGGGAGCAGATAATACTTACTAAGACACAAAGAAGGAATAAACGTAGGCAGGAAAGAAGGAAGTTGGATCGAGAGGCGAAAGCCACTATGAGAAATAATTCTGAGAAGTCTGTCCGAACCAAGCGACTGCGGTCCGAAGTTTCAACACCCTCTCCTGCCCAAACTGCCGTACATAAGAGGGCAAGAACTGTGCAATCACGGACCTATGCCCAAGTAACGAATATGTTCAAGATGGCTATTGTGAAGGAGGCCTATCCAAAGGATAAGCTCACTCAGGAGGACATCGAGGAACATATTCAGATGGAGATATTGAGGAGAACGGACATGATCCCTGATGGGAATCATACGCCGAAGATCTATCGAATAACTGCAAATGCTGGAACATTGCTCATCTTTTGTGGTGATGTTGAAACTGCAGAGTGGTTAAAGTCGGCGTTTCATGGTAATGGCGAGGTTGTTGGTGGCACTACACTCAAAGTCTTGAAGGCTAGTGAACTTCCAAAACCTATTAAGGTGGCATTCAAAACAAGAGACCTTTTCACTAAAGATGCAGCCCTGTTGCTAAGGCGGCTTAACAAGTTAAACCCAGGATTGAATTCGGAGGAGTGGCGTTTCATCCACAAGTTGGAGGAGCAATACACCATTCGATGGATATTCGAGGTTGACTGTGAGGCTGCTGAGGCTATCAGGAATACAAACTATGGTGCTTTTACCGGTCTCGATCATGGCATCTTCAAAATATTGAATGACCCCAATAAAAGGATGGAAGATATTTCGGCTGAACCATCTACCTCCTTACAGAAACAGTCTCCTGAAAGCAAGGAAACCTCCTCCCAGGTAGGTGATTCTGACAAAGATTCTGATTTAATAATGTTTAATGAATTAGAGTTAGGTTCTAGCTCTGACGAAACATTGCGTGCCCATTCACCTGTGTCAAAAGAGATGATGGAAGAAGTGTTAGAAACAGAGCATACGAAGGGTGATGGTCAAACCACCACCTAATCTCGACTTATTTGGTTTTGTCCTCACTTGTCCTTTCTTTTTGGTCCTGCTTTTTACTTATGGCTGGTCATTTGAAAGTTGGTCAAATCAATCTTCATCATAGCCGTGCTGCTTCTGCTCTTTTGAGCATGAAAATGGCTAAAGGAGACTTTGATATTGTTCTTATTCAGGAGCCTTGGACCAGAAATGGACAGATTTTTGGTCTTAGTAGTCGGGATCATAAGATTCATTACGATCTTACCTGTGATAGGCCCAGAGCATGTATTATTACTAGCACTAGGCTAATAGCTACTTAGATGGTGAAAATGTCGCAGTCAAGATTACTTATGAGGTTGTTGGGCATAAAGATGATTTTATCTTTATGTCTTCTTTCTCCCTTATGAGAACAAGGATCCTCTCTCAGTGAAAATGAAAACTTTTATTTAACACTCTAAGATGGATAATAAGAAGTTTATCATTGGTTGTGATGCTAATGCGCACAATGTAGTCTGGGGCAGCTCTGATTGCAACAAACGCGGTGATAGCTTACTTGAGGATATTTTATATTTTAATTTAAACATTTTAAACAAAGGCAATGAACCTACCTTCATTACTGCAAATAGGAAAGAGGTTATTGGTCTAACACTGTGCAATAACTGTTGCACTAATCTGGTTAGTGACTGGAGGGTGTCTGATGAAGTTACTTTATCAGACCACCGCCTGGTCACTTTCTCTGTTTCAGGTCCTACAAGACAAAAAAACATCCAAAGGAACCCCAGAAACACCATTTGGGCATCCTATGTGGAAGATTTGGAGCATCTTACTAGAGGTAACTTTAGTAAATTTAACTTGGTAGCTGACTTGGAATTGTCTGTTGACTCAGTGCAACGTGCCATTCTCCAGTCTTACTACCAAAATTGTAAGGCTACTGTTATTGACTCGCCAAGGTTAGTTCCTTGGTGGACAAAAGAGATCAGTAATCTACATAGAAGGTGCAGGAAGCTCTTTAATAGAGCAAAGAAGAATGGTGATTGGGTATCTTAGAAAACCTCCCTCACCAACTATAATAAAGCTATCCGGGATGCAAAATATAATTCCTGGAAACAGTTCTGTGATAATATTAACGATGTTTCTTCAACTGCCAGAATTACTAGATTCATGGTCAGAGATAGAAACAGTGATCTTAATACAATTAAACTTCCAAATGGCAGGTATACTGAATCAGGAGGGGAAACTCTGGCAGAAATGCTAAAAGTTCACTCTCCAAGTTCAGACATCATTAATGGCCCAGTCCCTTTTGCTACCATACCTACTTGCAGATGTGTAAAGCGTAAATGGGATTGTGCTAAAAAGATTATTACCTATGAACGAGTCGTCTGGGCTATTGATTCTTTCAAGCCCTTCAAAACCCCTGGTGTGGATGGCATATTCCCCGCTCTTCTTCAGAAAGGGTTAAAGACTCTTGCCCCCATACTTTGTAAGATCTTCTGAGCATGCATTGCTTATAAGCATGTTCCGACTGCTTGGAGGTAAACTAAGGTTATTTTTATACCAAAAATTGGAAAGGATAATTATTGTGAGGCTAAATCCTTTAGGCCCATTAGTCTCACTTCTTTCCTCTTAAAGGCTTTAGAAAAGCTTATTGATAGGCATATTAGAGAAACAATTTTGTTGGTGTCACCACTCTCTCCCCCTCAGCATGCTTATCAGTCTGGCAGGTCTACTGAAACTGCTTTGTATAGTCTCTCCTATATTTTGGAAAAGTCTATAAAAGACAAGGAAATAGCCCTAGCTGTCTTCCTCGATATTGAAGGGGCCTTTGATAGGGTACCTGTAAACACTATTTTGGGTGCCCTGAATAGGCGAGGCATTGACGCAACCATTGTTAATTGGATTGAAAATCTGCTATGATATAGGTATGTTAATGCTTCTCTGTGGGGTGACGAACTTACTGTGCAAGCAAATGCTGGCTGTCCTCAGGGTGGTGTACTTTCACCTCTCCTTTGGTGTCTTGTAGTCGATTCACTTTTAAATAATATTACGGCTTTTGGTCTTTCCTGCATCAGCTATGCTGATGACATAACTATTGTAGCCAGAGGTAAGTTTATTGACACTGTCTCCTCCATTTTAACGCAAGGGTTAAAATGTGTGGAAAGGTGGTGTCATTCTGAAGGTCTCTCTGTGAATCCTCTTAAAACTACTATGGTTGCCTTCACACGTAAGAGAGCTATCGAGGTGCGTAGTGTCAGCTTCTTTGGACAATCTCTCGCCTGTTCTGATGAGGTAAAGTACCTTGGAGTCTATTTCGACTCCAAACTTAACTGGAACAAGCATTTTACCCATTGCCTGGCCAAGGCTAGTAAAGTATTTTGGTCCTGCAAAAGAGCCGTTGGCTGTACTTGGGGCCTTAAACCCAAGGCTGTCCATTGGATCTATACGATGGTAATATGTCCCATCATTACATATGGCTCCATTGTTTGGTGGTCAAGAACCGGCTTAAGTACTGTTAAGACTGAGCTTAACAAATTGCAAAGGATGGTCTGTATTGCCATAAGTGGTTGCATAAGGACCACATCTACTGCTTCTCTTGAGTTGCTTTTAGGTCTTTGTCCCCTCTACATGCGCATTGAGGCTGAGGCTTTCTTGTGCATGGAGAGGCTTAAGCATTCCGGGCTCTGGAAATCCTATTCTGGGTACCTTTCCTGGAAAAACTTTGATGAGGAGGTCCTGGGGCATCCCCTTTCTGGTTTGCCAAGTGATTCTTTTGACACTCATTGGGCGTTTGTTAGGCCCTATCAAGTGGTCTTTCCCTCTTGCCGTGATTGGAGTGATCTGCCTCCAATGCACGGCGAGAGTTGTGCTTTCTGGTTCACTGACGGCTCCAAAATGAATTTGAATACAGGTGCTGGAGCTTATTGTCCCGGTGATGGCACTGAGTACGCCTGTCCTCTAGGCAGGTTCAGTACTGTATTTCAGGCGGAGGTCTTTGCTATTCTTATGTGCTGTATTTTGTGTTCAGAGAAGGGCTACCGTAACAGGTGTGTTCATATCTGCTCTGATAGTCAAGCTGCCTTACTGGCCTTAAATAAAGATGCTATGACTTCCCATATTGTTTGGGAATGTTTCAACTTGCTTTGTATTCTTGCAAAGCATAATAGGATTACTCTTTATTGGGTGCCTGGGCATTCAGGTGTCGCGGGCAAAGAAATTGCTGATAGCCTGGCTAGGAAAGGTTCTGACACTCCCTTTATTGGCCCAGAGCCTGCAATTGGGATTTCTAGGAATCTTATTAGGACCACTGTCTTTAATATTTTTAAAGATAAGCAGTATCGTAACTGGCATAATATAGATGGACAACGCCAGGCTAAAGAACTTAATTACAGTTGCCCCAGCATCAGGGCGAAAGAGTTACTAAAACTTAATAGAAATGGTATCAGGAAGGCAATTGGGCTTCTTACTGGTCACTACCTTAAAGCGGCATCTCACTATTATGAGGGTCAGTAACGACCCAATCTGTAGGGGTTGCCATTTCCATGAGGAAACCATTGCACACATCTTATGCAGTTGTGAAGTGTTTTCTGCTTATAGGTTTGAACACCTAGGTCGTCATATCATTGAACCCTGGGAAATTCATGACATCCCTATTAGATGCCTGCTGAACTTTGCGTCAGCTACTGGTTTCTTCTAGAGACATGCTCATCTTTTTGGGGTTTAGTACAATAGACCTCTGGTCGCAGTACTTGGCCGTTTGTGCCCCCCTTTCCCTCATTTCATTTCATTTCATTAGCAGCTTTTTAAAAGGCACGCTTTAAAGCAGATTTTTTTTTTAATTTATGTGGACAAAAACAAACATTAAAATGAATTTATGTAATTCATATTAAACATATATAATTTTTTAAAAGGGTAATCAAAGTATAAATTATTTTTAAATTCAACAGCATTATAAAAAAAAAACGTCTTAAGCAATGTGCTAAATACAAATTAAATTTTTGATAGGGGTAAAATGAGCAGTTATGAAGAGAGATATTTTGATGTTTCCAAATGGGAATATTGACATTTTGCATGATTTTTTCATTTATATGTTTCATCTCTATGCAATTCACCATTTTGATGAAAAGCTTATAGGTGTTTTGTGCATGAAGACGTAGTGCTGGTTCTTGCTGGAAATACCTATTTCAGCTCAACAAAACTTAAAATTAAGTTATGGTGCTAAATTATCAAAACATTACAATAAAGTCATAATAGCTAAGAAGATATTAACATAAAAAGGCAAATGTATTTGACTAAATGTGTTACACTAAAACAAAGTCAAGATATTCTGAAGAAAAGCAATACTTTGCAACCCTTAATAAATAACCATTATATTTCAACTTAAAGCCGTTGCATTTTGGTACAAGAGCATGCTGCAAAGACGAAAAGTAAATTAAAAGAAAAAAGAAAAGAAAAAGCACAAAACTGCAAACTAATACCTTTTCATATTGGTTTATGCACAGAAGAAATTCAAAAGCCCTTTTATTTGCCTTATAGTTCTTCACAATTTTTAGAGATGTGGCATTCTTGTGCTTCTTTTTATGAAAAGCAGATTGAGATTTGGAGCCGCTGCAAGAGAGAACAAAGCAAAACTTACAATCTACGTTCATATATATACATAGGTCCTTCTAAAGTTACATACAGATTCCAGGTCTTGGAAGAGAAGAAATTTTTCTAAAAAAGTATTTGATGCATGTATTCCATGTTGGATGGTATCACGTTTGATGAAGCTAACTTGCCATTGAAAAAATGTATTTCCTTTATGGGGGGGGGGTTGTAATTTATTTTTTTTACTTAGCAAGAAAGTAAGATTAAAAATTTCACCAATAATCATTTTGATTGTTCAACATGAAGTTTTTTTGAACTACATTGCTTATTTAGTACTATAGTATTTTCTTCTCACATCTAAACATTTTTATTTTATAGTAGATGCTGTTAAAGATACAATAACCCAAAAAATAGATCTTCATGTTCATATTACATTTTATTTTTCATTAAAAACTCCAATGTCGGAAATTTTTGAAATTTCTGTCATGTAACCTCCGTTTCTGAAATAAAAACATTCCTTCTAGTCAAATGTATGCAATAAAGGAGGAAACAAAAGCTTACTAGAGACTGACCAATCGCATTTGTCATTTTAAAATAAGTGCCAAAAATATCAGATGCAGTGAAATTATTTGTATTTTTCCAGGGTGCATGTTTTTTCACTCAAAAAAACAAAACATTTTTGTAGAGATTTTTGCAGTTTCAACTAGTTGACTTTTTGCATATCAATACATATAAAAAAAGATTAATAGGTTAATTAACCCTTTCAGGACGGGTGTGACGTATACGAACCGCCAGTGAGAGCTACCTCACAGCTGGGTGTGACGAATACGTCTCGCCGTTCTTTTCGACTCTGAGGACAGGTGTACCGTATACGGAATTGCAGATGGAATAAAATATTAGTATTTTTCTTTGATACTAGATGGGGCCCTATGAATGTTATGGTGGAATATGTCGAGACTTTAGAATGTTGACCTTCATTCCCATGGCATTTCTTTATTCTATTCAATGGAAATACCGTAATGGATCATAACCCCATTTGATGAAATGGAAGAGGCGAATGGGATATTTCAAGAGGATTTACTTGAGGTCAGCACCAACGAGGAACTGAAGGTGAAATTTAAAAAAGGCTATCAAACATTGGCTGCAGGCAGAAATCCCCAAAAAATATCCTGGGCTGTGGGAAATTGCGAGAATATTTTTGATAGCGTTTCCCTCGTCATATCTTGTGGAAAAAAGTTTTAGTGCCGTTACCAACCTGTTAACCAAAAAAAAGGAGCAGATTGAACATCTCAGAACGGGGAGATATGAGATTAGTTCTTACAAAACTGGAGCCAAATATTGATAATTTGATGTCAATTCATCAAGTACACCCGTCTCATTAAAAGTATGACTATTTACATTTCAGAGTTCATTGTTGATTTTTTTGTCAATTGTTGAATGTTTGTAATAATAAATGTTTATAATTTTGTATAACCACAAGTATTATTTTAATAAATAGGGCACGAGAAAATGTGCTAATTTTTTTTTCTTCTTAACACCCCCAATTTAGGGTGATATTTTTTAGGAGTTTTGGGAATACCGTAGAAATGTAGCAGCAGGGGGTCTACCGAAAATAGTAAAACTTTGAAAGTGGTTCACAAGAAAAAAAAGTTTGGGAACCTCTGGGTTAAAAGATGAATATTTTCAGAATTACTTTTTAACTTTATATTAACTCTGTTACCACAAAAAAGCAAGAGGCTACAAAATGAAAAATAGTTTACATACCTAATAGATTAGGTATACATTATTTCATTTCACTAGCTTTGTTACAGTGTGTTTTTACATAAGAATCAATAGTGAGACCTAAGATGGACAATAACATGCCAGTAAAATACAGAGGAGCAGCATCTTTATTGAAAAAAAAAAGAATAACCACCAAAGGAGAAAGGACTTGAAATATAAAAAATGCTTTATATGAAAATATTCCAATTTGTAGCATTACTAAAAGGGGCGGAGGGTGACACCTAAAATGAGTTAAAGAGTTCTTTTTAAAAATACATATACTGGAATTATACAATTTTAATGATGCTATTTCAAGGTATCATAACTGAAAATAAATAGTTAACTGAAAGTTATATCAAATAACTAAAACAAAATTTCTTAAGATTTTCTTTTTTTTGGACAACTGAAAATAATACAAACGAACAATACAATACAATACAATACAGCCCTGTTGGTCCCCTTCATGTCGGTGCGCCCCTGCATATAATACACCAGGGCTAAAATTCCAATTTTTAAGTGGAAAGACCTCATCATAAAAATCAACACACACCTCATATTATACTGACACACACTTATGAAAAACAATATTACATTTTTTCAAAGAAAATTGCTTAACTTACAGTTCCATTGATACTGGCTCTAGCAAATTTGTATAAGTTTTTAATTTCATGATAAAAATCTTAAGCAAATGCAGTAGTAGATTCTCTACCTGAAAAATTTCATCAAGAGATTAAAAATTAGAATATGAATCAAAAGTTTTTTTTTTATTGAAATAAAAATTAGAGTGAATATATTTACATTTTTTGCACTTGTCTCCTTCAATTCAGAAATTTGCTTTAACATTTTCATCAAAGTGTAGCACAACAATACATAATGGTTAATACTAAGTTCCTCATCATAAACTTTAGTAGATAAAGCAGATACAACCATTTCTAAGTCTTCCAAAGATAAAATATTTCTCACTTGCAGCAGAATTTTACATAAAGTGGTGAAAGGAAAAGATCTAAATAAATGAGTAAATTTTTTAAACAAATGTGTGACAATGTACATTTTGCATAAATACAGATATGAATATGCAGTAAATATCCTTTATATACTCAGTTTAAATGAATTTCAATTATAAAAATGCATGTACTCATAAACTGTTATGGTGCAAATTAGTTCTCAAAGTGACTCAGTGTGTGTTTTAAGTATTTACAAGTAAAACCAACTTCTAACTTAAAATTAGCCATATGTACAAATATATACCAGGGGCTAACAATCAAACTTTTTTAGTGGAAGAAAAGTTTCTGCGTGAAAGGGATCTGAATATTTTGAGAGATTGAGAAAAAGTAGCAATTTTAACTTTTTGCGCATAGCTATATTCTAAAGTTTTGCATTGAATGAATTGGTTTTCCTCCCTACAACTTTATCTGAATTCTTAACATTTTTTTCTATTGCAATATTGCACAAATATTTCAAAATTAAATGTTTTAAATCCTAATAAACTACAACTTGTATTTTTAGTGGAGTGGTACTAATGAAGAGTTTTTTTAAATAATACCGTAAAATGTTCATTAGCATTTTAGAGATTAATGTTAAAAAGTTTGAAAGAGAAAATCCCAATCCTTTACATTGTACAGGATACGAGAAAGGTAGCTCATTTCCATTCATAGGCGCTAAACAAAATAAGAAAAGTTGAAACAAAAAAAGAAAAAGGCACAAAAAACAGTTCTTCCACTTTAGAGTAACGAGTGTACTATAAAGCGGAAGACAAAAATAAAGAGCCACAGATAACTTTTTATGCAAATTATAATTGAGATGGTTTTTTACTTCCGTAATGCTTAATTTTTTATATTAAGTTTCCTTTGTCTCAGGCCAGTTTGCAAATCAAATGCTGTAAGTGAAGGAAATACAATTATGTAGCACAAAGATAGGATCATCTTGAAGCATGATGTGGGAAAAGACCAGCAGAATCAAAAATTATAGCACAAATTTGGGGGGTGGTCATTTTGGGCGCTTTTGGGGGGCTCGGTCGACAATTTGGCTGATTTGGGGGATCTGCAGTTTTTTAGGGGGTGCACCCTCACTCTGAGGGGGAAGCACCCCTAGAAAAACTCCATAGTTCTTCACAGGTAAGACTACAATGGACATTGTAAAAAACTTCTTCGTCAGTCTTGAAAATAATTGAAAATGGTTGATTAATATCCCAGTGATAAAACACATTCAGCAATGATGCAACAATGGAAGAAAGTTCTACATCACAAGCAGGCCCTTCAGCAGAAACATAGAAGTCTACCTCTACTCTACATCCAATATAGATCCTCTTATATTGGTACGGGCAGAGGACCATGTCAGTCCAGAGGAAATAAGGCTCTTTTCCCAAAGCTGGCAAAAGAAAAGTGATACATAAGCGGATACTTAAGCTGAGTGCTGTTTTAAGATTTAAGCAGTAGAAAATGCTCTGAAAGCAAAATATGAAAAACACCATTTAATGAAGAGAAAACTATCACTCACTAAAGAGAAAAAGCATCAACCAAGATGAATTTCTTAAATTTCATCGTCTTTGAAATTCTATAGAAAATATAAAATAATAACCAAAAAAAAAAAAAACATTGTACATACACACAAGGATGCTAGACCTATTATTATTAAAATATTTTATGTAACAACTTACCCCGGTCAGTGTAGCAACAGGCCCCATAGTGGGGCAAGATGTTACAAAATACACAACTGCATATAATTGCTCATAAATTGAATTGTCATCAAATCCCTTTTTCAAAAAAATATGCTACAAATCTGCAATAATTACAGTAAATTTTAAAGCACATTTCATAAAAATACTCAGTGTTTGCTTCTAGAAAAATTACTAAACATTATTTTTTAATCTAAACCTCATGCCATCACAAGTGTGTGAGCTCCATCTAGTTTAATGCCATCAACTAAATCATGTGATACATAAAAGTTTCAGAAATTATATGGCCCTTTTTAAAACGTTTTAAAATCCTCTTTTTACTTATTTTTTCTAGAAGATTAAGATATTGTGCAAAGCATCCATATTCAATGAAATTTTCAATTTTTTTCCAATCTGAACTCCATGATAAAGCATTTGACTGACATAATTTTCATACAAAAATTAGAACTACAATATTCCTTTTACAAATCAAAAACGTTGAAGTCAAACAATAGTTCTGGTATCACTTTCTTCATATTTCTCACTTTTATTTCTATTTATTCGTTTAATTGAAACAAATAAATAGATTGATCATATTCAGTTTATTTTTTTTATTATTTTTAATGCTCTTCGTTTGTTACTAATTTAATTATTAAAATGTATTGAATGCCATTATTTTTTTTCAGAGGACTAAATTAGTTGAAACATCTAACTTAACTAATAGAATAATATAACTCATTGCTTTTAATTAATTAAGTAATAAAAACTATATTAAAATATCAAAGTTGGACAAACCTTAGAAAGTTATCACCAGCACAATTAGTAAGAATAACACCAACTTTTGTAACTTCATGTAAGTGCTTTACAAATTCTAAAAAAAAAAACTTTTATTAAATAGTAGAACAAAATAAAGTGACATTATACATACAGAAAGAAAAAACATCAGATGGTTGCGGTAGGTGGGTATCATATATATACAGTAGACTCTCGATTAACCGGGATGGTCGGGAAATGCCTCGTCCCGGTTAAGCGAATATGCCGGATAATCGATGGCCCCCACCAATCTCATATTCACGCATTAATGATTTCACTGTATATCCATTTTCTGATTTATTAATTATTTCCAGCTTTTGATTTATACTAAAAACGACTCTCTTGCGTTTCGACATCTTAATAATACGAACAGAACGTATAACACATGTGAATCTAAATAGCACTAATACTGCAACGATTGATGAATCATCTCCTGACCCCACATTCCAGAACGAGAGAAAATACCTGACATAGGAGCTGGATCATGTGACTAACCGGTTGAGAAAAGACTAGTCCACTTGCGAAAATAGGAAAAAACGCTGGTGAAAGGGGGAATTTTGAAACCTGTCTTGGCACCTCAACGGGACAGGTGATCAAGTGAAAGCCTGATTCCCCCCCCCCCCTTTCCAAAGAAGAGGTACCTTCTCTGAGGAACAATCCATTCTTTTAGCTGCTGGTGGTGGTCAAGCCCAGTCTTGTCAACTGAACGAGTCCATTACAGAATGAAGGGTTGAGAAGAAAGCAGTCTTCCAGCACATTTCCGTATTCAACTCTTTTTTTTTTTTTTTTGGAGCCGTCCCGGATAATCCACAACCCGGATAATTCGATCCCGGTTAATCGAGAATCTACTGTATATAGGGTTTGAAAGTAAATATTACAGGGACACAATCTGCAAAAAGGCGCCCAAGGCAGCACATTCAAACAGTTACATAATAGTTGAATAAAGAAGAAAGAAGAAAATTAATGTTAAACTAGTGGGTATGTAAAATTTTAACAAGATTAAACAAATAACAGTTAAATTTTCATATTTGAAATGGCAAATAACAAAAGAACAAATAATAAAATTTACATGACAAAACTAATGAAAAAAGCCTGTATCTTCATCAGTGGGAGGGAGCAGGAAGTATATACACCAAAAATATTAGCATTGCAGGTTTCTGAAAGCTCCCAACGTAGCATGTATATTTTTTTATTTATATATATACTTAAGTAACAGAAACCCAAAGGTATAGATTTTCTTAAAGAAACAAAAAGGTAAAGAAAATATAACTTCAATGAATGAGTAGTGCAAAGTTTATGGCTAATTGAAAAATGGTAAAAAAATTTTAAGGCAAATTGCAAAATACTTCGAATTTACACAACAACTTCGGATATGAAACGTAATTGAAAAAAATCCGAATTAACAAACAAACAGACATGCTATAGCTGAACCCCCCCCCCCCCCCAATCTGCAAAGCAATACTGGTTAAAGTATAACTTAAAAAAAATATATACTCACGACTCCCACAGGCAGGAAGGAAAATGTTCACTTCTGTTCTGCCCTGTGAGAGTAGTGAATTATTATTCATTCTTTTGTTATTTGCCATTTCAAAGATGTTAAAATTTAATTGTTATTTGTTTAATCTTGTTAAAATTTTACGTACCCACTAGTTTAACATTAATTTTATTCTTTCTTCTTTATTCAACAATATATATATATATATATATACATACATACAGACAGCATAATAAAATTCTGAAATGAGAAAATAAGTCTGTGTTCAAAGTTTAAATAACTTCTTCAGCATCCATCTTAGCATTAAAAAAATTCTAAAAATCTTCAACAGGTCTTTAGATCTAGGTTAAAATTGATATAATATACAAATGTTAGAAGTGATAGTTGTGTCCCCTTACCTGCTTTCTATTTCAGGCCACGTTTTATTATATAGCCCATACAGTGTATGGGCAAACAGATGTATCTGTTGTTTTACTGTTTAGCAAATATGTTTAGAATTTTACTATCAAATTTTTCATGTAGGGGGGGGGGGGGTTTGCCCTACTAAATGCTAATTTCCAAAAACGATTTTGTAATATCCTGATTACTTAAAAAGGTACATTTTCCTACTTCAAAATATAAAATGAATAAAAATATGCAATGAAAAAGTGACAATTTCTAAACTGAATTGGGGGGGGGGGGAACTGTTAAAGGGTTTGATATTAGTATTTCAAATGTTTTTGCTGATTTGTTTCCAAAAAAAGAAAGTTAAAATAGTATATAAAAAATATTGCAGACTTTAAAGATTAATGTTACATAATTTTAAGTGAAAATTCTACTTCCTGTAAAATATGCAAACAGATTACATACTTCATAGCTACTGTAAACAAAACAGAAAAATATGAAGAGGAAAAATTCTCTTCTTACAAAAATAACTGAATAAGGTTTGTTTTTTTTTTTTGTTAGAATTTCCCTGTTATTTTATTAACACCTTTTTAGAGTTTGCAAATTTAATTGCTTCACTTTTTGGCTTTGGGAAAATTCCTGTTTTCTTGCAAAGTCACACAAGTTCCATCATCATTGTGGCGCCTTTTCCGATGTTAGATTTGTGTATGCTAATGTCATCAGATGATGATGCTTTAATGTTGACTTTGATTGGCCAGCTTTTTAACATAGGGAAATGCGAGAATGGAATGCCATGCAAATGAATTTGGCTGTATAATGCTTGACCAGATGATTTACGATGCTGTTTTTGTTCGTTGTTCCCGTCTTTGTTGTAGTTAAGTCTAAATAGTCAGTCAGTCGAGAAAGCTGTTAGCTCTTAGGAGCTTTGCTCTCTTGTAGGCTACTATGATATTTTTTCCGCTATGAGATCAATTTCAACTTTACTATAATTTCATTTGAATCATCATCTGTAAATATTCACCTAGGCCCCCTATATTCACCGAGGAGGACAATAAACATAATTAAAATGAAGATATGTTTCTATCTTAGTATCTGCAAGAACTCCAATTTACTCTACTACTTTGAACTATTTAAAATGGATTCACCAATTTTCAAGAAATTTTTCACAATTTCTGGAAACTTTTTCAAACTTTTCATGGGCAGGTCAACTGGCCAGACTATTTTCAAGGACGGGAGTTCAGAAATCTGGATCAGAATCTCACCATCCCGCACTGAATTTTAGCCCCGATTCACATAATTTTAATGTCATTACCTGTAATATATAACTTCATGTGGGAATATTGTATGGAAGAGATTTGCCTTAAGTTATCATGTTATCTTTCATAGGAAATAAAGATTTGATAAAATTTTGCACATTTCTTCAACATCTACTATATCAAAACAAGTGATGTGGGCCAACTTGCCTTGCAATTGGGTCCAAGCAATTTGGTATTAACAGGGTGCAAAAAGAGCAGTCAATAGTTATTTGGGCTGTGGTAGCCTAGTGGTTAGCACGTCGGACTTCCACCTGGAAGGTCGCGCGTTCGATACCCACTTAAGAAAACCATGTATACTTGGGGATATGTGCATGTAAAATCCGTAGACATCACTACCTCTCCCCATGCGTAAGCAATCCTAAGGCATCGGCTAACAGGTAGGGGTCTGGTAGAGAAATAGTTATTTATTTTGCATAAAAATTTGAAGTTTGACTACTTCACTTTTATATACAGTTGCTGTTTTTGACGTCTAAATTTTCATAATGGTTTTAGATTGATTGGGGTAATTTTACAGTCGTCATTTTTACATCTATACACAAGATAATTACACTTAAAGCTGAATTCTCAAAAAACTGTAAGGAAAGAACAACTAGTCAGGGTGGCCTGAAATTCAACTTGAATGTACCTGAAGAAGGGGGAAAAGTATGACATAAGAAAAAAATAAAGTTGAAATTTTCTGATCTGATGGGCCACCATCTTGTAACAGATAGCCTTTTTTAGAGTGCCACAACTAAATGTCTTGGAAGCTTTTTTTATTATTATTATTTTTTTATGAATATCTGCTAGTCATTTACATTGAACAATGTAGTAGTTGTTTTAACATACTTCTTGTTAATTTATGGTATCTATTTAATATTAATAGAATCAAAATTTCTTGCACTCAACTCACCTCTGTATTATTCATGGTGCTTTACACTACTATAACAGAAATAATAATTGTAGGAAGAATATAGCACTCTAAGCTTCTAGAGCTATGTAAGGGAAAACTGATGGGAAACTTGATTTTGAACAGCATTAAGTATGAAACTATAATTTTAATTAGTTGAAATGAGTTAAAATTTCAATAGTTTTGATGTATGATGCACGTCTTCAACACCACTAAAAAAGGGAATGAACTAATTCTCAAACAACAGAAGAGGTGAAAAAATTTTAATTTTGTTCATCATATAAACACAAAGAGATTCAAAATGAAACCTATTTATGACTTTAATAAAGATTGTGATAAATGTTTTCGTGAAACTTGACAACTTCATTATAATATGGATTCAATTATTCAATGTGGATTAAGTTTTTATTTTAATTTCTAACATATATTTCATTTATTTTATTTTATTAATTTTTATTTTCTTAATTTAGCTTTTAATTCATTAATTTATTTGCTTTTCATTATTTAAATTGTTTTTATAATTTCACTCTACTTAGAAGACGAGCAAAAAATACCTCTCTTAGCAGGTCCTAAACGAATGAGGTCTTCTATAATAAACGACAACTCTTTACGCAAGAGGATAGCATCACCAGGTAAGTTATAGAACAAGTACATAGTAGCCTCTACTAAATTAGATACATATGAAAGCATCTGACCTGTAAACGTATCCTGCAGAAAAAGAGCATCAATAAAGTATAAATAAAAGTTTTAGTTAAAAAATTTTTGAAGTTGCAAAATCTATAAAATTAATTACATTTTACTGCACAATGGTATAATTGTTAAAAGAGCATAAAAAAGAATTTTTGAAACAAATACAATAATAATTAATATGTGCCTCTGAAAAGTCAAAGATTATTCTTAATTTCGTACACACACACACACACATATATATATATATTTAAATGAGACAAAACTCATCAGTGCTGGTCTGTCTCAAAAAATCAGAATGTGCTAGCACCTCACACAATTTAAGAAAAATTAACACTATAATAA
This sequence comes from Octonoba sinensis, assembly GCA_038502835.1. Lineage (NCBI taxonomy): Eukaryota > Metazoa > Arthropoda > Arachnida > Araneae > Uloboridae > Octonoba > Octonoba sinensis. The sequence goes on from CM076598.1 coordinate 125,672,253, forward strand.
ATGAAGTAGTGGCAAAAGCACCAACTACAAAAAAGTTTAGAGTCCAAACTTTGGGGGCGGAGGGGGGGGGATTACTACTACCACCATTAAACAAAAAAATATATAATTTATTATTAAGGTTTCGTCCATGCTGCAGTCAAAAGACTAAAAATGACACACGAGGCAACCACTTATACGAAATAAAACAAATGGCTCTTATTTAAAAATTCCTTGCAATAAAAACAATTCCAAATCCATCTGGTCGGTGCAATCCAAGTTGGCCCCAAATAATAAACTCAAATTCCGAGAATTAACTCAATTTTTCTAACCAGTCATCCAGCTATGCTACTAATTGACAGTAGTGACTGAAACAATTTTAATATTTCTCATCTTTTGGTATTAATTAAAAAACATTCTGTCATGCTCAGAGACTTGCCGCTCAGGGTTATAATCCCATTAGCAGCCTGATGAGCTGGAGGTAGCATACTATGTTTCAAATTCTTTCTTTCTTGGTTTTTTAATAAAAAGCACATGTACACTACGTGCATCAAAATACAGTCCAACCCATTACGGTAAGTGAATTTGACTGCAAATACAGCAGTGAAGCAAAAGATGAGATAAACCAATCAAATAAGAATTGAAATGGTGAGGGGAACTTAAGTACAATAGCTGGACGTTCGGTGTTGCTTTTGTTCACAAAGGATCTCACCCGGAAGCCATCAGCAGAACAGGGCTTTTTTAGAAGAACAACAGACAGTTCAAAGTGCATTATGATTATCTTCGGTGCATAAACACTTTTTAATTAATTACAATATGAGTAGATCAACATTTCTTTGTGATTAAAATAGCACAGGAAAACTGTCTAATTCATTCTAGGGATTTTTAAATGAATTAGGATAAAGTAAATTTGTTTTACAGCCACTAATGTAAGATGTTAACTCAGATTTTTTTACTGTTGTTTAAACTGATTAGATTTGATACTTTATTTACTTGCTCTGTTCGTGATCACTTTGGATTGTGAAATACCAAGAAAGCAAAAAGTTAACTTAGTAGAAAAATAATAATCTATTAAGGGGGGAAATAATGCTACTTATAGAAATACAGTATCAAAAATTTCAATAAACAAGTACATTTTAAGTGCATATCGAATATTTAATATAAAATGCTGTCATCATGATTTTTCGCACTTAGAAAGACCGCGACTCGTTTCGAAAAATTAATTAATTTGTTGTATTGTCCATTGGATTTATACTAAAGTAATTGCCCTCATTATTACTTATGGATCCATCAAATGGTGGGGCAAAACCAGCCTTGTGACAACAATAAAGGAGCTTACTAGTCTCCAAAGAATGGCTACGGTATCAATGACTAGTGCCCATGAGGACTACCCCCTCACAAACCCTAGATCTGTTACTAGGTATTCTACCACTTCATAAGCAGGCAGAGATGGAGGCAATTCTTTGCTCCCAAAGAATAAAATTTCTGAAATTATGGATTCTTTTTTTGAGAGATTCTTAGACAAATTTAATACATATATCAAGGATCATCCCCGGCTCTCCATGAATTCTGACTGGATGCTTAAACGTTTTGACTTAGGGGCAAAACGCAAGGTTTTATTTCCATCCAGAGTTGAATGGGAAAACCCTACCAAGCTTCTTGGCCATGCTGATAGAGTTTAGTTTACTGATGGTTCTAAGACATCTCATGGCACAGGATATGGAGCCTTCTGTCCAAATAGGAAGATTAGCATCTACTTTTCTCTAGGAAAACCAGCAACTGTATACCAGGCTGAAGTGATGGCCATCCTGGCATGCACAAATAACTGCCTAGATGCTGAAAATCTACAACAATTTTTTAAACTAATAAAATTATCCAACAGAATAAATGTAAACTGTCATGTTTACTTAATTGAAATTCAATAAGAAATAGTGTGTTGGACTCTGCAGAGACAGAGCTTGTGGAGGGAGAGTTGCGCATTCACATACTACGTACACTAGGCAAATGCCTGGGCTTTGTACTGTGCGATTGGAGGTTGGGACAAAAAATAGACTGCCTATATACATATATACACAGTCGAACCCCTATTTAATGAACCTCTATTTTGCGAATTTCTCCCTTGGCCGTAAGAATATTTAAGGTTTTCCATGTAAAAAAACCTCCAAATAACGAAGTGCATTCTCTATTTAACTCACTGGCGGTTTGGGCCGTGATATCACGGCATGAGGAATGGGCGGAAAAAAATTTTCCACTCTTAGTTTTCAAGTATTTCGTTCTTTAAACCCTTTTTTTGAAGCTTATTGGAATAAAACTAGTTTTTCAATAAAGTATACCCGGTAAGTGTGAAATGAGGAGAATTGCCATTCTTTTCATTTCACATAATCCGGAAGGAGGTGGGCTCCCGTCAATCTTCAACACTTTCAATTAATTTGCTGTCTTATCTCTTTTAACCTTGATAATCCTTGAACTTCTGGTAAAGATTTTTGCTCTGTTCACTTCATTCCTGAGCTTATAAAAATGGCCAAACGGAAGTGTTTAAAAGTCAAAGAACAAATGTTGATTCTTGATGAAGCTGACAAAGGTGTGAAGAAAACAAATGTTACTTCTAAATTTCGTATTTCACCAAACAGTTTATCAACCATATTAAAAAGTCGCAATAGGATAGAGTATGATTCATCAAATTCGTTTTCTTCAAAACGTTTAAAAACATGTATCTATGTCTATGAAGATGTTGTTGAGGCAGTTTTGAATTGGATGTGTACAATGTGAGAAAAAAATGTTCCTGTGTCTGTACCTTTGATAAAGGAGAATGCACTTGAATTTGCAAAAAACACTAAGTCATGAAGAATTTTGGGGAAGCAGTGGCTGGCTTGAAAAATTTAAAAGAAGATACGGATTGTAGCAAAAGTAATATCTAGAGAAAATAAACATGTGGATGATAACGTAAGTGAAAACTGGAAAACAGGTAAATTGAGAAAAATTCTAGGAATATAAGAGAGAAAACATTTTTAATGCATACAAAAGTTCCCCCTTTTTCAAATGCTTACCACTAAACACATAAACATTTAACATAAGAAATTTGTAAAGTATTGAAAAGATGTGAAACATATGAAGGAATACACTTTTATAACGAATTCTTTCAAAAACGAATATGAACAGCATAGGAATATCTATCAATTTAATAATTTTATGTACACTATGTCTTAAAATAAATAAAAACATTTATTTTTTAGAGTAGTGAATAAGTTTAATTCTAGATTATAATGATTATTATTTGTGTTTTATATTTTCTTAAGTGGAAGAATTAAAGTAAACTGCTATAGTTATTATTACATGCTATGTAGAGCTTTCAGTAGTTTATAATGAGTTATTATGTAGCCAAAGTGTTATAAAAATAGTGAATCTTTATTTAACGAATTTCTCCATTTAACGAACTTTACGCTGGATTTTGCAACTTCGTTAAATAGAGGTCCAACTATATATATTATCCATTACTAGAAATCATGCAGGAGGCCATGCATAATGAAGTATTACTATACAACAAAAAGAATATAATCTGCTAGTGAATTTCGTTTTGAAGCATTTCCTTTATACGTAAAATACGTATCACTTTTTACTTCTATTGCTTGACTTTTTATGACTTTAACATACAACTGCACACCTTGCTCTAACCTACCAGCAACAGATGAGGTCAGGTGTTGTTCTAGCTGCCAACACATGGAATTTAGTTTTTCAATTTATACATTAGTCAAAAAAAATTTACCTTACTTTTAGGAAAAATGGCAGCATCTTAATGTTATTATTTATACAAATGTAAAACTAAACTGGTGATCTTGTAACCAACTGGTACTTATAGATATTTATGTTATACATATAATGCATTTAAAAGTAACCAAAAATGCATTAAGAATGTTTTACAGAATTAAAAATGGTGAGGATAATCATTTACTGCAGAAACACGTCAAATACAAGAAATACCTATGAAAAATTTCCGAGTTTAAGCTTTTGTTCATAATTTCAAGGAATGCACTACAGAGTTTGAATTTATTAGCTAGAATAATATTTCATAAATTCATTTTTCTCAATGATTATTGGTGTATGGGTTTTTGGAAAGGTTCTGCTCGATTTCCTCAAAAAGCTTGTCCCAAACTTACACAATGATAGAATAAGTATTATTTAAGAAAAGTATTTTTATTATTATTATTATGCAAAAATCAGTTTAGAAGAAAAAGCGTTGTGTTTTCAATAGCTCTAATGGGAGATCGACAACTACAAATGTTGGTTACTTGCTGCATTTTTACAAATAGTTAAACTTTTAATTATTTTTGTATTTTTTTGATCTAAATTATTTTGTGAATAATTAAAACTAATAAATTTCTAATAAAATGCAAACTTGCTTATTATGTGCATCCAGAAAAATTTCTACTTCAACTCTTCTCAATTTAGAGGGGTTAAAACTACAAGAAAAAGTCTTGTAAGGAGTTCCCCCCCCCCCTACTTTCATCAAAATGAGAAAAGTATTTAGCAAGTTTCTGAAATAAATGATTCAAATATGAATTAGTTATTATAAAATTAAACCAGTTGTAATGCTTACTTTATAAAGCAGTTCTGATAAAAAAATTAGCGTTTTTACTTGACTTGCCATAAAAACACACAAAGCTGGGGAATAATTCCTAGTGTAAAAAAAAAGCATAATATATTAATTTTAAATTATACATGTAAGCACAATAAACATACTTAAATATTACCATTCCACCTAATAAACAAATAAATTAGAAAGCCAAAATGGTAAAAACAGCAATACCTGTCAGATTAAAACAGCTGCTGTAGGGAGTATTTTAATGCATCACTCCCCCAGTGCAACAAGGTCGAAACTCAAACAGAAAAAAGGTTTAAAAAAAAAGAAAATGGCAGTTAGAATTAAATATTTTTATTCAGTTTTTCCTTCAAGTACTAATGGCATGTCCTCTTTGGCATTACTTTTTAACTTATTTGAGATAATTCAAATAACTGGAATTTGAGAAAATTCATTAAAAATTGTTCCAAATTGCACATATATTTGAAAATAGTAATACCCACAAAAGAATATAACTAGAGGTAGAAGAAGCTTTGGTAAGGTCAAAGCTTCCCCCACCTTGCCGAATTGGCCTGGCCAAATACCGAGCTGTGCATCGGCCTATAACATTCTATGTTAATTTTCTTTTTACAATTATTAATAAGTATTGTTTTTTTAGGTTTTCATAATTCAACCTCATAACAAAACATAGTGGAAATTTCTCTTGAATTCAAAATTTGTGTATATTGAACCCTTGGGACAAGAAACCATTCAGTAATTAATAATGTATTATATTTAAAGTTGCTAAGAAGTAAATACACTACATTATATTATATTTAGATAAATTAACAACTTTTGTTGTTTTATAATGCTATTAAGCTATGAAAATATTGCATGAAACATTCTTAAAACATTTCTAACTTCAAAACATGAAAACAATAGTGTTATAATTTTCATTATCTACTAAAGGGCTGATGCACCAGTAATGAACACCCTTAAGGAATTTCTTTTAAAATAATATTTTTTAAATAGTTATAGGTGAGGTTGATATTTCAGTTTTTTCTTTGTAATACATATTAATCTGTCAACAAAATTAAATCAATTTTATTGTTGTTGACCAGGAGTATCATAAATACCCCAGGATTATAAAACATGCAATAATTATCAAAAAATTTTAAAAAATGTGTTCTTTTTATTTATATTATTTATAAATTAAAATATCAGGAGGGTGCCCATTACTTGCACATCTATCATAAATCTAAATTCTACAGGAGGTATATACCGATGAAACCGCCGTTTTTTTACGGAAAATGCACGTTAATTTTGAGGATTTGGTAAAAATTGATTTATACAAAGTAGGCGCCATTTCTAGCTACACAATTTCTCCATCTTTCTGGCAATTTGTGGATGCCCTACCAGTAGAACCTTCCCTCCCGAGTGACGAACCAGTTATCGAGCCAATTTTCGACTTCTTCGAAATGTATTCTAGGTTAGATATAAAATCTTTTCTAGGTTAATAATTGGTATATACTACAATACAAAGAACATTAAAACATAAGGTCTATAATATATTATAAACAATTATTATACGTTCAATGTTCAAACTCAGTACGTACAGCAGCTCTCTCTCTCTCTCTCTCTCTCTCTCTCTCTCTCTCTTTCTCCTTACCACATAGAAAACTTTGCTATACACATAATATATACAGGTAGAACCTCAAAAGTCCGAACATCTAAAATCTGGACTTTTTTATTCTCGATTTCATTTTTTTTAAAAGAGATTTGCGTAAAATTTTAACATTTCTTGTGAAATGCAGTTAAACCTTTTTAATTGTGCCCCAAATATCAGGCCTCGACCAATTCCTCAACGCCAATAGTTCAAAAAACTAGCCCTAGCCATCAGCCACCGAAGTTAGCTTCAGAAAAACATAGGCCTATCAACCTTTGGAAAACATCTAAATGCTGATGGATTTAGATGTTTTTCAATATGTTTCTCATACGAAAAAATACCTTTTAGACTTTCATTTCTTTTTAGTTCGGAATGAGAAGTACCGAAAATCGCTTTTGTGCATCTAGAAAAAAAGTGGATAATTTTTCGATCAAATTTTTCCCTCGTGCATTTCTTTTTAGATATTAATAGTAATAATAGTTAACACAAAACTGAATTAATAAAGAATAAGCAATCACGAGAAAAGAAATCATCAGCTAAAGCGACACCTCGTAAGGCACATGTACAAAGTAAGACTGGTTCCAGTGTTTCCTTTTTTCAAATTTGTTTACTAGTTAATTGTTCGGTATTATGTGAATCCCTTGATTTTGATGCAAATTAACGATAACACTTAGTTTTTTTTTAATGCAACTCATACATTTCAAATCAATGATTGCGACACAAAGTAAAAGACCCTAAAAATTTTTTATGCAAAAAGTCGGTATCACCTTTTATGCACCATAAATTATACGACAGCTTTCATACACATATAGTTACAACTCCATGTTTAAAATAACTTTTGAAATTAAAATTTATATTTGACTTACCTACTGATAACTAATAAGAAAAATTTAATTAATTTATTTTTTGCAAATAAATTGTAATTTATAGTGAAACATAATGAACAATAATTTCCCATGACTATATATTTTTTGCCAAATTTTTGCAGTGAAATACTTTATCTATTTAGAGTTATTATTTTTTATTTATTTGTCAAATATCTGGAACTTTTAAGTTGAGAAAATAGCTCGAAGTCCAGCGCCGATTTCGGGAAAAGGACATAAAAATGCGTTATTATGCAAAAAAATGAAGTTCGGAAAATGAGTTCAAATTTTTGCGATGTTTTTCGGAAAAATAACTAAATCCCAAAAAAAAACTCCAAGTTTTTTTATTGTTCTTTCAAAAACAAAAATAAAGTCTGGAAAAAAATTAACACCTTTGGCAATGTTTACATTCTCAATGTAAACATCGCCAACCCCAATGTTTGGCAAGAAAAAAAATCCAAAATGACGCCAACGCCTAGTTATCGGTAACAACGAAAGCACGTGGACTTGGTATCATTCGTGTTCGGAACAAAGATGGTTTGTTAAAACCCTTGCTGCGTAAAGGGTAGCTACAAAGGGAATGTTTATTGCTTTTTGGCGTATTTTTGTTCCCATGCGCTAAATTTTTAGTTTTGAAGATTAAAAACTCTGATTTTTAAAACTCGGAAGGGGGGTATGAAAAACCCAGATTTCCAGGGCATACCCGGAATACAATCACCTCCCCTGTCAAATACAGTATTTTGTTTGAACTTGTAAAATTAAAGTTTCTTAAAAGCAAAAAAGGCCTTGCTATTTTCAAAATGTGGTTTTAAAATAGTGGGACAGTTGGAAATAAACGTTTTAAAAAAATAAAAATAATATCTAATGGACGAATTTATGATTAATAAAGTGCAATTTTCTTTCTCGCATTTGAGAATGGCCAATTTCAGGATGGCAATTTTTATTAAAAGTTTACTGTGATTTAATATGCAATTTCATAATAGTGTATTATTGCAATTCTATTATTTAATTCGTCAATTGCTTCGTAGTTTACATTTATATAAGAAAAAATTGCATTGTTTATAATATTACCATTGTTAAACATTGTTTCTTAATCAACCTCCAAAATCTGGAATCGTCGCGATCTTGCAGATTCCAGATTTTCAAGGTTCAACTGTAATACTAAGGTATATGGCAGGAAAAAAAGGTTCATCTCTTTTTTGATGATCCGTTTGTTTTTCAAAACAGTTTAGCTTACCTGTTTTCTAGCTATTGTGGTTACTCATCACAAAACCAAATATTTACAGACACTAATATTTTTTGTATAGATAATAATGTCATGAGGATGTAAACATCACTTAATTTTTCACATCAAACAGTTGCACAGAGAAAAATTTAAATGTATTTGACAGTTACCTCAGTTCTATTTCTGGCTTGAACAAAATATGATCAACTAGAAGGTTTATAAAATATCTTCTCATGCATAGATGAAGTTTTATTTCATATTTCTGAAGAAAAACCTTCAGAACCAAGGGGAAATGAGCTAATACTTTAAATGAATTTGTACTTTTTGGGAGCAGCAACTAAAAATATACATTAAAATTAAGTATAAACAAAAATGCATTTTAAACAATGTATAATAAATCATGTAACAATTCAATAATACTAAATCTAACAGTTTAATAAAACCAATTGATTTATAAAATTCTAAATTAAGGGTTACAGTATGTTTGCAGTACACACATGACAAGAAAAAAATGCACAGTTAACATGTAATGAAACCGTAATATAACAGTAAGAAACACCAGAAACACACGGTAAGATAACACCAGTAAGAAAGTTATATGGGTTTAATAATAATAAAAACTAATTATTCTTTTTTTTTCACCCTGTAGAACTAGAGGAACGTGCATTTTTAGTTCAAAACACTACTTTTTAGTTATTTCTCTTAGTGTTTTTAACTAAACTCATTTTAGCTTTTTTACACAATATACTCTGCTTCCTCCTTCTCCCTTTTCCAAAAAAAAATTTTTTGTTGATGCCTTGAACTTTATTCCACTGGATTTCTATTATTAAGAATATGCTTATTCATTTTACTGTAGCATATATTAAACTATAGTTGATTGTTTAGAATAGATATTCTTGGTGAAAGAGCAACATCAGCTACACTGCATCAAACTATTGATTAACTCTTGAAGCTAGACATGATACAACATTTGCACCAAAGGTACTTTCTCCTCAGAAGATGGTTCAAACATTCAAGTGTGTCGATATTTGACCTTCAAAACTGGCGATTCTTAGAAATTTATGTCACAAAATTCTAAAGAAATCCATGATTTCGAAGGTCAGTAACAAAGTTTTGGTGTACAATATCTGAGAAAAAAATACTTCTGGTTTCAATACTCAGCTTCCTAAGGTACAAAAAGATAATGCCTAAACATGTAAATAAAGATAAAATTTTTTCCCTTTTTTTTTTTTTTTTTTTTTTTTTAATTTAATGAAATGCTTAAACAAAAAATTGCCAAAACATGCAGTGATTGGATATTCCAATTTTAAACAAATTATAAAATGGTCCTTTAGAAAGAGTAAAAAACAAAATGAAAACACAACAAAGAATAAATAAAACAAGCACAATAATAAAAAGACTGAATACTAAGAAACACCATTCAAATATCTTATACCCTGAAGTTTACAACTTGATGCATTGATACAAAAAAATTTTAAGTAAAACACAAAATGAGGATGAGTTAAATCTGCCAATATCCAAAACATATTAGTTTGTGGTCAAACAGTCACACAGAGTAAAGATCTTACAAAAAAACATTATCTATACAGACGTTTTGAATCATTAAATTTGATTTCAAACTATTTTAAGTTCAATGGACAGCATTTAATAACAATAATAATAATAACAAAGAATTGTCACAGAACGGGTGTTTTTTTTTTTTCCTTTTTTAAAATATGGCTTAGCCAAGCTATGGGGCATGCTAAAACTCCCATGATTCTTAGCGCTCACGAGCGGATGTTGGTATAAGTTACTTCCGGTGAATCGGCTGTGCCCTTCTTTTTGTAAGGAATGTGATGTTTCTCATTAAACATGCGGTGTTTCTACTGTCAATGCTTTTTTGTAACTGCAACCTCTTGCATACTATTTTTTTCAATGTCGATGTTTTATGTTTGAGAAAAAAGTTATACTTATATTTATAAAAATATAGTTATGTATGATGAAAGTTACAGCATTAATCTATGAATGATTCAAGGTATATCTCAATAGAAAATGCTTTGTTTTGTTAGTTATCGAAAGAAATAAACTTCAACAGGAAAAAACTGACGAACTTCTCTTTCTGGAACATATTGCACTCCGGCAAGAAAAGTGACACAACTCAAATTCATTAAAACAATCTGTCCTATAACGAATTGACAAATAAAAATCTCATGAATTTGAAATTGCATATTATAACTAATTAATAAATATTGCTCCTAATATTTTAACTTTGTTTCATCCATTATCAGAACGTTGATTTTTTTAAAAGATAGAAACTCGTAAACTCGAATTTTTGAGTTGTGTCACTTTTCTTGCTGGGGTGCATTATATATTGAGAAGTTTAATAAGTTTTAACTGTTTTTTTTTTTGGGAAAATTAATGCTTTATTTTTAAAAATATTTAAAAACATGTTACTCAAAGTATTGTCCATCACTAGCCACTACTTTCCCCATCTTTCTAGCAGCATTTGAATTTCCTGTTGGAAAAACGAGACCCAATTTCGGGCATCTTCATAAAAACGGAAGTGCTGCTCAGCAAGGCAATGGGTCATCGACTGGAACAAGTGCCAGTCAGAAGGGGCAATATAAAGTGAATACAGCGGTTGGGGTGGGACTTCCCACTTAAGCGTCTCCAAGTAGCTTTTTACCAGTTTTGCCTTATGTGGCTGAGACTTCTCATGTTGCAAAATGACCCTGTCGTGTCTCTACCCGTATAGCGGCCAATTTGTTGATGAACTCCTAATGATTCTACAAGTTCAGTTAGCGTTTCAGAGTGATTCTACAACGCTCCATGACATGAGTCTTCGTGAAGTAAATGCTTCAAAATTGTTCGCCTTCAATCTTTTCGGTGCGCCAGAGGGCTCTTTATCTTCAAGATCAAAATCATTATTTTTAAAGCATCTAAACCAATCTCTACGAGTTGTTTCAAACAGAGCATGATTGCCATAAGTCTTATCAAGAATTCTGTGAGCTTCTACTGAAGATTTTCAAAAATTAAATAGTGCAATAAAATTCCCCGCAAATACTCTTTTTTTTTTTTTCGCCCAAACTGTGCCATATTCAACGCAATGAAAAATAAAGTTGTTTGCACTTTTGCGAAATAACATACAGTGAATTTCAAGCTTGCTTATACAGTGGAACTTATACAGTGGTACTTGCTTTACAGTGGAGCAAAAAACTCTCTAACTTGACACACAATTTCCAGAAGCCCCTGTAAGTCAACCTCCATTTTTTATTCTTATTAACTTTTTCTACCGGCATTTTTTCACGTCGTACAATTCTGAGAATTTTACAATGATGTTTCTTCGTCAATAAATCTTCTTTTCTGGAAAGCGTTCCTGGAAGATTCCCTTATTCCCCTTGTATCCTGGGAGCCTTATCATATGTGAGAAATATGTGAATATTGACTCTGAACTGATCACTTCAGGACTTCTAGAAGATAGAGATATCTTAGAAGTTATAAATCAAACTGCAAATACGTTAAATGCTGAAAATGGATCAAGTTCGGATGAAAATGACCAAGTTACAGCTCTGTCTCGGCACAAGACATTGAAAGCTGTAGATATCTAGCGCTTTCTACGAACACAAGAAAAAAGTGAATTGCAAAATAGCAAGTTTTATAGCATTGAGGAATTTATGTTTTCTGTTCAGAAGGGAAAACATACAAAAATTATGGATTTTTTCTCGCGAGGTTTGATTTGATGTACAATGCTTATATATTTATTTTTTTGAAATGTATAACTTTCCAAAATAATAATTATAATAGATAAATAATAAACAGAGATAATCTTATTCACCGGAATTGGCTTTTATAACTTTAATGGTAAGTAAATGACAATACAGACCAATATTAGCAATTGAAATTACGGAACCTCAGTAACTTGACACCCGCTTATCTCGACATGTTTTCGTGTTCCCTTGGGGTGTTGAGTTACCAAGGTTTGTACTTGTAAATAGATGTGTCACTATCATAAACTGACGCAATCAGTTCCAGTACAGCCATTTGTTGGAAAACAGCGAGAGCTCATTCAACTACCCAATAGGAAGTATAATCAGTACTGTTAAATAATAATTATTGCTATTATTTTACTGCATTTTACTGTCAGTGGTGCATATATTTCAAAAATACCGAGGTATTAATAATTTGTATTAATATCTCAGTATTTTTAATTGTTCTTTTGTAACATTCAATTAAAAATTGAAATATGTTACCTCAATGTTATTATTTCTATTGATATTTGAATATTTTAAACACTTGTATATTAAGGCAATAGCACAACCAAGAGGGGCATGCCCCCTCCCATTAAGAGTTTACATTTGGTCAAAAGTATTCCTTTCTTAGTCAATAAAAGAAAAGTACGCATCTTGGGAAAACTTAGGTTGTTTTAATCAATAGAAAGCACTAAAATATGTTGGGGGAAGGGATCTTGATTCTTAGGTAAAAAAATCAACAGTTGCAAATTTTTCCCTCAGAAACATACGTTGATTTCAATTTTCGTTTAAGTTTTTAACCTCTTTAAATATCCGTAAATGTCATCTTATTTACGACGTACCTCGCAATGCTCAAAGTTTTAACCAAACTGATTACTAAGCCGATTCCGCCACTTGGAGGGGTTTCCTTCATCCATCACGAATCTTCTCGAAGGTTTTTCAGGCATGTGTCATTAATGCTTATACGATGCTCCGGGACAACTCGCTACATGCAAATCACCTTCGGGGTATTTAAGCGTGGTGTTCACTGCCGACCATCTCTCAGTTCTCAGATCACCTCCTGGTTTTTAATACTTCCTTTCTTATGTACGCTCCGGTGAGCGGATGGGAGTTCAACTTCTTCTTCGGGGAAATGGACCGGCTCTTTTAGGATGTCTTATATTAGAGATAGTTTCTGAGCGGTACCGACTTCTTAAAATGACTGCTGGTTTAGCATTGGTGTACAAGGGACCTTTCAGAAATGATGTCACGCTTTTTCCCCACATATTTGACCCCCTCCCCCCTTTGTCACAAAATGTCACACTTCAACAGACACCCTCCCCTCCCTTTGTCACAAGTCACGCTATGTTGCATAAGCAGGGATGTCACACTTCTAGTTACCCCCTCTACTCCCCTTGCCACAGTTTGTCACAATTTCACGAACCCCCCTCCCCCCTCGAAGTGTGACATCATTTATGAATGATCCCTAATATAATCTTGTAACTTTATGTTTACTATGGCTTTAGATTGTTGTTATTGTTGTATTTTTGATCAGTTAATATTTGTTGTTTTTTACTTAAATAAAGCTCTGCTGTTATTTTTAAAAAGATAGTATCAGCTTCGAATTTTTTTCTTAGCAAACACTGGGTCCTTTTAAGGAATAATGGCCCATCACTTCGAATTTAAAATTTTTAACCGACAATAATGAATAGTACTATGTCATCAGAGTTATATATTTCATTCAAACAAAGATACATGAACAAACCAATATATTTAAATAAAATGTGATCAGTTTGTGATGTTATAAAACATTTAATACACTTCCTCATAAACAGCTAAATCATTTGAAATTTAAATTATTTTTGCTGTGTGTTACTATACTTAATATATGCAAACATAGAATAAAATGTTTAAAAAAATAATTTAAATGAGGCTGTTTGCATATTTTGCAGCAAATGACCTGTTTTCAGATGAAAGTTTGAAAGTGAAATAGGAAAGATTCTATTTGAACAAATTATCTGCTAAAATCCAGTAATATAAAATTCAAGCTGAATCACACAGTAATATGTTTATAACTAACGTTATCAATGTATTTAAGTGCTACTTTTTAATTTTTATAGCAAATTAGCATAAATCTTAAATATACATTTTGTTCATCAGTGATGAAGTATCAAATTCTGAATTATTACTTTCAAAAATCCTGACAAGTTAGAATATATAATTTCCATAGAAAATTTCCATAGTAGTAAACTGAAAATTTCGACTACTTTCTGAAGTGACTAAAGGGCATCTCTGGGGATACTGGTTGGCATCTCTGTCAACGGCAATTGGATTCAATGAAGAAACAAAAATAACTATATTCCTTCTGGCAAGGGGGCAAAAAAAAAAAAGATCGAAATCCACAACTTTTGAACTAAACAGAATCTCAAACTTGGGTCTTTCAGATTTTACTCTAGTGTGTACGTAAATACGAGGCATGTTCTTTAAGTAAGGCCCATTTTGTTGCATACAGTAATAGGAGGTGCTTGTATCGCAACGAGTGCTTGCACCCTATACCGGCATTTCTCGAAAACAACTATATGCACAGTTGCAGCTGTGTAGGTAACCCGTAGTCTGTTCTGTGTCTTTAAAATATTCAAGACCTTTGAATCCTCCACCCTGTGCGAAGCATGGTAGCCTACGGCTAAGCCCTGCGAAACCTATGCAGAGTGTTTCAAAACAAAAGACGTGGCATGTTGACAGAAGGAATTCTACTATTCCATGACAGTGCAACCTCTCACTCAGTTCAGACACAAGCTTTATTGGACTCTTTTGGCTTGGAACTTTTGGACACCCCACCTGCCTCCCCTACTACCCAGACCTTGAAATGAGAGAAAGGGGGGTATGAAAGGCAAGTACCGCAACCAGAGGTCTGTTGTACTAAACCCCAAAATGATGAGCATGTCTCTAGAAGAGACCAGTAGCTGACGCAAAGTTCAGCAGGCACCTAATAGGGATGTCGTGAATTTCCCAGGGTTCAATGATATGACGACCTAAGTGTTCAAACCTATAAGCAGAAAATACTTCACAGCTGCATAAGATGTGTGCAATGGTTTCCTCATGAAAATGGCAACCCCTACAGGTTGGGTCGTTACTGACCCTCATAATAGTAAGATGCCGCTTTAAGGTACAGTGACCAGTAAGAAGATCAATTGCCTTCCTTCAGCCCAGACCTTAGAATAAGCAATTTTTCTCCTTTTCACAGCCACAATGAAGACATGAAAACGGCCGTGACCTCTTGGTTATCGGAGCAGACCGCAGGTTTCCATGAAGAGGGTATTCAAAATCTAGTTGTAAGGTACTATAAGTGTTTAAACACACATGGCAACTGTGTTGAAAAATAGAGAACTGCGTGGTACAGAATGAAAAATTGTTTTTTGAAATTTCAGTTGGATTTTAACTGAAATTTTTTGGTTTTAATTTTCAAATGGCCCTTACACACCCCGCATATATATATAGTGTGTTTAGAATACAAGTGAACCAAGTCCACTTTTTTTGTCATTTTCCAGTTAGCAGCGCAATAGCATGCACTAACTATGTAAAATTTCAGTGCAATAGTGAATCATGTCTCTCTTTGAACCTTTAAAATTTAATTTATAATTTAAAAAATTTTAAGAGGTAATTTTGTTATAAAGCTTTAACTTTAAACCTCTGTAGCACAAAGAAACTTTTTACGGACTTGGTTCACTAGTATTCTGAGCCCTCCATATGTATGTATGCAATAATCAACAATGATTATAAATTTGTAGAATTTAGGCCTAGACCTTTAAACTAATGACTCAAAGAAATTGCTCAGAAAGTATTTACCATAGACATATTTTCCATATCGTTTGATGGTTTTCCAATACCCCAATAGACAGGAGCATAAATATTTTCACAATATTTTTCAATTTCAATTAGAGGCTCATTTTCTAGTTGCTTTACATCAAACTCGTTGAATATGTCACCTTTATAACTAGAAACTCTTTCATAAAAGCTTTTTAAGCAATTAAGAAAGTCCACTGCCTAAAACAAATAAAGATAGTTATCATAATATATATGAATAAGCACAGCAGAAAAAAAAAGAAGCAACACATTCAACAGAATCTAAATATGTATGAATTGTAAAATTTCATTTAAATATGTACTAGAACTTGTTAAAATCGGGGTTGTCGTTTTCTTTCAGGGAGAAAAAGTAGTGATAAAAACAGTCACATGCAGAATATCATTTTTGTCAATTATGTCCAGTTTTTTTTTAGTGAATTGAAAGTTCAAAATTTAAAATGCAGAATTTAATAATAAAAAATAAATGTATCAATTATTTCTATTCATGGAAAAACTTTTATATAAAAGAAATATCACATATGAAATATTGTATATTGTCATGAATAGACCTATTTTTTGGGACAAATATTCGATTTGAAAGTGGAGGGGTGGTCTTATACACGAGCCAATTTTTTTTTTAATTTGTGTGTGTGATCAGATAGAATATTATATACAAAGAAGGTACAAATATTACATTACTCCTATATTTTCTGTCAATACCATTCAGGGTTGGTAATTTTTTTTAATAAAAAAAAATCTGATTTTTTTAAATTTAAATCTGATTTTTTAATTTAAATCAGCTTTTTTGGATTTTTTAGGCAAAATATGCATGTGCACACAAATACAGTAACAAATTCAGTTAATTATTAATGTCTTCAGAGAATTTTAAGATATTTCAGTTGAAATAATTATTTATTACTAGTACAAAATTAATTATTAATTAATTATATTATATAAAAAATGTATACTTAATAAACAGAGAACAACAAGAAACAGAAGATAAAGCTTATATTTCTGAACTAAATTTATTATAATTTCTTGAATATATACAAATAAGTTGACTGAACTATTATAATTTTTTGAGTAGTATCTAGAAATTTCTTGAACATATAAACAGAGATGGCAAATATCACATAAAATGTTTACAACAGATTAATCATTTTTCCTATTTAGATGTTTCGTCAAGAATACCAGTTTTGATGCCATATCAACCCCCAATCTGTTTCTTAATTTAGAGTGCACTATTTCAAATGTAGAAAAAATCCTTTCCAAAGGTGCTGTTGATGCTTTTGCTGTAGTTGGCATGTCCAAAAACTTAATGTTATCTAATAAAATGTCATTTTCTGACACCTTAACGAAGCTATTCCCCCATTCATAATCAGACAATGTCTTGACTACTTTCGAATCAAAGAAGAAAAAGGCTCCAATCTCCCCATAAATTTCCAGTGTCATTGACAGAAATTCTGATCCACATCACTGTTTGATGAAGTCTAGACCCTTATTGGTCTTCTTCAGTTGCAATATCTATTTCTTCACTAGCAATTATCACCAAAGGACTCAATATGTATTGCAGCGAAATGAGCATTTGTTAATGACTGGTCATACCTGTTTGCAGATGACAAAGCAAAATACCACCACTGCTTGAGACTTATGTACCTGTTGCTAAGATACCATAAGTACTAATGAGGACCAGATGCATTAAGGCTACCATATAGTGAGTTAAAACTCTAATGAGTTACTTGAACCCAGAATGTATTAAAATTTATAATAAAAAAATATATATACTTTAATACTTTGGAAGAAGCCGATATAAAAAGTTCTTTTCTTTTTAATCATTAAAATCAATATTTTGTGTTAAAAAAATCATATAAATCAGTATTTATTCTAAAAAAATCATAAAAATCAGTATTTTTTTCTAAAAAGAAAATCATAAAAATCAGTTTTTTCTTCTAAAAAAAGTCCTAAAAATCAGTATTTTTTCTTTAAAAAAATAAAACACCGATTTAAATCACTGATTTTTTTTTTAATCACGACAACACTGATAACATTCATCAAATGCACATTAACTATATTTTCAAATTAAAGAGGACGACTTATACACAGGTAAACATTGCTATTGCTGCAACAATTTTGAGACAGCTGATTTCAAAAGATCAAATTTAAAACTATTCATGTGACCTACATAATCGAGACATTTTAAAACAGCATTGTAATCAGGTAAGCAAGGTTTATATTAAAGTAGTGACAAAGCTTGCTGTAAAATTGATAAAATTGACTGTTTAATCTACAAAAAACGTCAAACATTCTGTTGTGTTCCTATAAGGCAAAGATGACAAATACAATTTCATTAAAGAGCCAAATCCTCAAAAGCACTTTCAAATATAATTAATAGAAAATGTGTAATCATATCATATAAACATTTCCTAAGAAAAATACTAAAAGAAAGGAAAAAAGAAAATTCAAAGGAAGACAAAATAAAAGAAAAAATATAACTGGTACAATCCATGTCGATTCAGGCAGGGGGGTACCTTCATAGTCTCAGAAGTTTTTGAGTTTCACATAGGTTAAAATTTAGAACAAAGTGAGGTATACATATGTTTTTGTTTTGCTCAAAAAAATTCCTGGCCCGAGATACAGGCCAACCAAAGAAGGCGCCATTTCTTTCTTGTGGTTTTCGACAAAAACTTTGAAGTGCTCTATTTCCTGAACGGTGCAAGATATTTTGATGCAGATTTTTTTTATTTGAAAGGTAATTAGATTTTGTTTAAGATCTAATTTTAAAAGGCTAAATTTTAAAATATCTGTTCAACATTTTTTGCTGCAGCCTTCTGAAAAAAAAAATTTTTTTAATCTTTTTTATTTTTTTTTCTCAAAAAAGCCAACCTCAAAATTTTTTAGTTTTTTACAGTTGGTTAATACTATCGAGTTCTATATTCAATGAAAAGGAGAGCTTCCACTTTTGCGTTAAATGGTTTTTAGAAACAATTTAAGATTTTGCCATATATTTTGTCAGTTTTCTTTATAACTTAACTCCTTTAAAATGAAATTTAACTCTTAACCCTTTCGGGACGGGTGTGACGTATACGAACCGCCAGCGAGAGCTACCGCACAGCCGGGTGTGACGAATACGTCTCGCTGTTCTAATAGAGCCTTGAGGACGGGTGTACCGTACACGGGATTTCAGATGGAATGAAATATTAGTATTTCTCTTTTATACTAGATGGGGCCTTATGACTGTTATGGTGTAATATGTCGAGACTGGAGAATGTTGACCTTCATTTCCATAGCATTTTTTAATTCTTTTTTTCTTGGTTCGGTAGGAGGGAAGGATTTATGACAGAGTAGGGGTGGCAATGAGTAATGAAAATAAACAAGCTGGAGCTTTAACTGGATCAGCTGATATAAACACATGCAAATGGTTCTGATCATTCCAAATACTTTTATTTCTTTTTTTGTCGATGTACAGAAGATATTCAGTGCTTCCTCATCTTCGTTTCTATTTGGATTTGGCTAGCGCTCAGAGGAGATTTTCTTGGTATCATTTGACAAATGCTTTATTATTAAAACGGCTAAGAGAAAACTAAATTTTGAAAAAGAGGAATACACCCAAATAGTGAATGCTTCATACTCAAATAATGATGATAGTTTTGATATTTCAAAAGGAACTGGAAAGTGATAGTGACTCTGATACTGACATACTATCAGACACATAATTTGCAGCATGCATGCCTCCTACATCCCGCGACAGCAGATATAAATTTTATCAATAAAATAATTTGTAGTATTTTATTTTTATCTATATGCTCCGTGAACTAAATTGTGATTTTTTTTTTTAAATATTTTTCATACATAACTTTTGAGGTGAGTCAAGAATGTCATCATTCTAAAATTAATTTTATAGAATTTTTACGGAAAATATTATGATGAAGTTTTAAAATTTATCCTTATAGCTGACAACAAGGTTTTCTTATAATGTACCAAATTTTGAAGCAATTGAATAAAAAATTAAGTTTTTATGAATTTTTTTCCAAAGTTAGGCTTAACAGCGCAAATCGCCCGTCCTCAAGTGACAATCCATTCTGCTAGAACCCCGTCTGGTGGCGGAGCTTTGCTGACTGCGGTGCCCGTCCTGAAAGGGTTAATAACTATTAGTGCATGAAAAAAATCATGATTTTTTTTAATTAAAAAACGTTTTTTAAATTTTAAACCAGATTGCTTATCATACCAGTAAACATAACCTAAGATTGATGTTCTGAGTAAAATGCAGCGAATATAATATTTATTTAAGTGAAAATAAGAATTTTACATTGAAAAGTGTATATTTATGCTAAAAATTTAGAATAATAAATGCAATACACTGTACTTTTGACCCGATATGCATATGTCGGAAAAAATAATTGCTGCACATTCACCAGCCCGCTAGCAAGTAATACAAATATATGCATACCCAGTAGCGGATTTAGGCTTAGGCCCGCGAGGCCCGGGCCAAGGGCGGCAAATTTTGAGGGGCGCCAAAATTTTTAAGACGCCTAAAATTAAAAATTGTTTGGGTTTTCTTTAAACTTTAAGACCAAATTTTAAAGTTTATTTAATTACGCTCTTACTATCTAAACATAGTACCATTTTGAGGGTAGAATTTCTTTGTTAAAATAATTAATCAGGCCTGTACTATAATCTGAAATATCTAACAAAAAGATTTTGAAAAACTTTTTTTCAATGCTAGCATATTAATTATTTACAAAATAGATTTTTTTTCATATTTTTCATTCAAAATTTAAGTGTAACATTTGTTTGCTCTTTATTATAAACAAAACATTAATTCACCATGATAAATTATACAAGTGTCAGTTGATTCATACAATAAATTTTTTATTTTTCAATTTTTGTAAAAATTCTATACTTTTACGTAATGTGAAGCCCCCAACGATCAGGGGGGTCGCCATATCAGAGTTCCCACTAGAGCGTGAGATTCTCGCATATTTTTTTATTTTCTCGCATAAAAATTTTTACATTGCGAGAAATTCGCGCATTCTTTTTCCCCCCCAGGAAATAGAGCACTTCAAAGTTTTTGTCGAAAATCGCAAGAGAGAAATTGCGTCGGAGGGGCCATCTTTGGCGGCCTGTATCTCGGGCCAGGAATTTTTTTGAGCAAAACAAAAACATACCTATAACTCACCTTGTTCTAGATGTTAACATATGTGAAATTCAAAAACTTCTGAGACTACGAAGGTAAGATTTTATTTTTACCCGCCTGAATCGAAACGGACTATGTCAACTATTGATTCCAATCAGATCTTATCAGCTTCAAAATATCATGCAAGCTCAACTTTACAAAAGGAGCAAGTCAATAAAGTTTGTCATCATATTGGAATACAAAAATAATCTCAATTCTACTTTTAAAAGAATTTCAGTACAAGTAATTTTTAAGAGTATCATAAAACTTAAATGTTTGACATTTTCATTACATAATTAATATCAAATAATTTTTTTAAAAAAGAATTAAAAACAAATCAATTAATCAGGAACAATGTAAATTCTCTCATTTTAATTCTAAAGAATACTGAATCATTTAATAACAATATCAAACATTTTTAAAAAGGAAAATCGAAAGAAAGCAAGCAAAGAGGATGATGGAGGTAACAAATAGAGAAAATCTGAAAATTTGTTTATTGTTTATTTTTAAAAAAGTCAAGAAAATAAAAGAAATAACAATAATTTGTATGATTAAGTACTTTATCATACCTAAAATTTTGCTAAATTTCTCATCAAAATTCAAATAGGGTTCAATAAGGTTCTATATTTCGCATCAAAACTCAAAGAAGGCGGAGGTTGATGTGATATTGCATGTCACATTTTTCTCCTTTTTTAATTTTTTATTATTTTTTTGAATTTATTATATTATTTTTTTACTTAAAAGGTGTTAGGAAATGCTTTGAAATGAAATGAAATGGCCTGTTTTTTGTTTTTCTAAACATTTTATTTATTTTTAAATTCAGATATATTTGACATTAATTCTTTTTATTTTAATTAAACTGTGTTCTTATGGAGGCAAGT
Source organism: Octonoba sinensis (assembly GCA_038502835.1). Classification (NCBI taxonomy): domain Eukaryota; kingdom Metazoa; phylum Arthropoda; class Arachnida; order Araneae; family Uloboridae; genus Octonoba; species Octonoba sinensis. Next base: position 125,694,142 of record CM076598.1, read on the forward strand.
AGGCTGCTTTTTTATTATTTCCTAATCATCAAGAATTCATAGTATCGTCAACATAAAGAATAATTGTGTGGTTATATTAGCTCTCCTTCACTGCAACAGAAGCATCTGATATGAGGTAAGTGGTATCCTTTGCTATATATCTATGTAGTTGTATCTTTCAAGGCAGCCGTTGGCCTGCACGTTATTGGGAACAATGCCATATTGGAACTAGATTTATAGTCATGATCAGGGTAATGATGAGTGATAAATATGCACACCTATAAGTGTGTGTGTGTGTAAGAGTCATTTCAAAAGTAATGCACACCTGTTTTACAGGTGCTAAGTTTTCCAGCCTCCCTTTCCCCCTCTATACTGAGAAAGAATATCAGGAATTCCAACCTGGTCATAAATGTACAATTGGCACAAACAGGGGGAAGGGGGCGACAAAAATTTTTGAAATTGGAAGTCCTAAAAAGTTTTAAGCTATACTTAATAATTTTAAAGAAGGGGGTCGAAGACTCTCCCCTCTCTATAAATTTTATGAAATTGTCCTAAAGGATGAGCCTATCCTTTAGTTATATTAAGTAGATCAGTACTTTCTCCTTAGGGAACCACAACCCTCCAAATGATATTCTTCTAGCATAGGGACATCAGAGGGCCAGGTTCACACAGCAAAAGGTAGTTAGGCTGGATTGGCGCCTAGTAAACCTACCTCGGAGCCATGGTTCGTAAATAATCATGATATTTTGGAAAATATCAAAAATATCCTACATTTGGACATATATCCAATATTTTTGATATACAGTCGAGCGCCACAAATCCGCTAACCTGAAATCCGAGTTGATTTTGTCTCAAACTGGACTTGCAGAAAAGTCATTTTGCAAACGTAAAAATAACATGTTTTTGGGCCACAATCTGCCGATGACGAATTTAGGCATGTTAAATCCTCAACTACGAAGTAAAAAGAGACTCCCAATGTTATTACAGTACCGAACTCCAAATTCAGAATCCCAAAATTCGGCAAATCCTAAAATGCGGCACTTTTCCCAAAAATTTTCGTTTTTTTTTTTTTTTTTGGCTAATTCAGAAAAATATTAATCTAAAAAGCTGTTAAATAATTAAATGCCAGTAAATTTTGATTCAAATAGAAGCAATATTGTAGATATGTTTCTGATTTACATGAACTAAACTCAGGAAACCAAGATAAAACCAGAGAACCCTACTTTGTTGAAAGGTGAAAATTGCATTCTTAAGCTCAGTTAAATATATTTTTTCACTATAAAAAATAAATTATTTTTTCCTTAAGATCATGGGTGCAAGTCCTGGAAGATGCCAGGACTGAAAAATTTTTGCGCTGACTCACGGGAAATTTTTCATGAGGGGGGGGAGGGGAGTATTTATTATATATATACAGGCGTCACGCCAGAGGAAATTCGGGTTCGCTGTAGGACCCTTCGCAAAATTCAAATCAATCAAAACCCACAACTTCACAAAATTCCAAATTTTACTTTTTACACCATTATTTATTATAAAAGTGGCAAATAATAATAAAAAATTCATCACTATATATGTTTTCACAAAATTATTGATTTTTTACAAAAATTTCTTTAAAATTCACAAAAAAAAGACCCTGTTAAAATGCTGAATCGACCTGATATAAGGCAATAAGATTATATACATACCTACACATGGTAAGTTTTAGTACTTTTTTTACTGATACGCCACTATTCTTTTCCTTTCAAGTATACTTTGTGAGTGAGTTAAAATTTGAAATACACAGTATGGGACCTCAAATCCGGAGCGCTCTGCGCCGCGATCTTTCCGGATTTTGGATCCTAATTCAAAGAATTTTGTAAGTAGCATCAGTGCGATTTAATTTGCTCTAGAAGATTTTATTTGCATTTTGCTCATTTATAGTATTTTTTATTATCGTATATACTCGTCTATAAGTAGCGAAGTTTAGCACAAAAAACGAAGTTGGAGTCGGCCTACATTCCAGGCAAAACATCGGAACCATCTGGACTTTTCCCGATATTATTTTAACTTCTTTAACTAACCGATAGCAGAAAAGAATTCCGTCAAATTCTGATATGATTTTATACTCTTAATTCTCTAACCACTAAATTGCAGTAAAAGATCGGACTAGCGGAAAATGCGAGAAGCACCGATTTTCAATTTCGCGAATATTCTGTATCGCACGAAAATTAGAGCTCATTTTAAAAAATAAATATAATAAAACTACAAGAAATGAAAAAAAAAGCAAAATTTAATGATAGTAACTTAAAATTAAAGCAACAATTAGTAAAAACTCTAATCGCAAAAACGAACCATTTTCAAAGAATCGCGAAATAACTTTTTTGAAAAATGCAACATTTCCGATCTTAAAAATATTGTTTACATTTTGTTTTCCTTCTGTTTAAAATACCTATTTCCAAAAAAAAACGGTGCAAAATCTTTCCCGACTTTTCTTCGAAAAACAGAAGCTGTTTTTCTTCCAGCTGCCGATTTTTTTGAAAAAGTTCCGGATTTCGGGATTCCGTATTTGGGGTCCGGTACCGTACATGTATCACTTTCAAGTACTAAAAATACAATTATTATAATTAATAAATGAGCACATGAATATGAATCAAGAGAATTTAAAATAAAAAATAATAATGAGAAGTACTTTTTAAACGAGAGTAAAGGAAAAACTGAGGCTTGATTACAAAAAAGGGCTTCAAATTTAACAAAAAAAAAGGGGGGGGGGGACTTTTAGGCAAAAGACCAACTTATTATGGTTGATTAAGAAATTAAAGGAAATATCTTTGCCTGATGCGTATTTTCCCACCAAAATAAATGGCCGATCCAGGAAAACTGGGACAATTTTCGCTCGCCTATTTTCCCGGCATTTTTCGCCGTTTTCGGAGAAAACATTAAGCTTCCTTCATTAAAAAAGGGGGTATTTGTCCAAATTATCTACTGAAAAAAAGAAAAAACATTTTTCCGTAGTATAATAGCGAAATTATCTGAAAAATACCGATATAAACCCCCTTAATTCTTGCAGAAATCGGAAAATTTTGAAAGGCTTAAAAAAGTAAAAGTGAGAAAAGGAACATATTGAATGTACTCTTTATGAGTAGTTGAAGGCTTTAATGTGGTAAAACATTATTAATTTTTCCATTCATAAAGCAGGAATTCCGACAAAAAGGTTTTTTCACTTTTTCAAAAACGGAAGAAAAATAAAAAGTCCGATAGCTTTTTTATCGAGCTAAATACAGTTCTACTTTTCTTTTCATTCGTTTTTCTCTTTAAAATGAAGTAAAAATAATAAGTGCAAATAAAAATAACATCAACAGTCACCACGAAGAGAAACTTCCATTACGCAATCTAAATGCGTGTAAAACATCCTTCTAATGATTCATCAACCAATTGGTCTTTAATCTTATACTTATTGAGTCATCCCTAATTTGTTCAAAGAAACTTTTAGTATGGTACAACTCATGCATTTCAAATAGGATAGTTTCCATATCAGCTAGTCAAATTGAGGAACGATGGCGATAAACCCACAAAGTCGTCATATGTAAAGTAAAACGATGAGCGCCATTTTGAAAACACGTTGTTTTAAAAATAGTCCGATAACACTGTGCAACAAATTTGAACTTTTTTTTTTGTCCTTCAGATGAAACTATGTGATTCTATATAAAGAAAAGGTGCTTGATCCAAATATCCAAACCAAAATAGTCCATCACGTACCGTTTTTGCTGGAGACCCACTTCTCATATTTATGAAATTTGGTTATAGAAGAATGTAACTGAGGTTTACTTATTGAAAACACAAACACTAAAATGATTTTTTGGGGCCATTTCATCTTGTAGGCATCTGTTGGTGTGCCCTGATAACAGATCAGCAATATTCAGTTCCATACTTCCATTCCATCGACCGCTGAAACGCTTTTAAAACACAGGGATATCCTGATGAGACCTTTCCCCATTCTCATCATTAATTACGCCAAGGTTTTGAGGAAAGAAGTCTATATGGGAGTCCAAAAAGTGTAGTTTTAATGAAATATAGCAACCTAATAATACAAAAGCATTTTCTCATGTCACCAACACGATTTTCGTAATTTTCAGCTTTCTCATTTCCAAGGAAACGTGCGCACACTGATTTAAAGACCAGCCAGGCAGATTTTTCGGCTTCTCACTGTTTGTTTTCATACTCTTCATCGTGAAAGGACTTCCTTAAGTTGTGGGCCAATAAAAATCCTTTCTTTTAGTTTTGCCTCACTTAATTTTTTTTTTACTTTTTTCCTGAAATGCAAGAAAGCCACTCCTTCTCTGTCCAGAGCTTTTACAAATATTTCGATAAACTAAGTTTAATATACAATAGTGGAAAAAAGGCACATTGTAGATTTACAAATGGGTAATTTGATATGCTTTTGCCACTCAAAATTTTGAAATTCCCTTTGTGCTTGCAGAATATGCTACAGGAATAAATAGGAAAACAATACTTAGATGGAAGAGCACTGATAAACAAGCGCCACTCTGCTGAATTGTGCTCATGTCCTAATGCTTGAAACACTACATTCACATCACAGCAGCATACTATTTTTTCTTTCTCCGCAAAATAGTCCACAAAATGTTTTTGTCGTCTTGTAAAAGATTCGAAACTTCGAGAAGTAGATAAAGCTTTTGTTGCCAAAAAATGTCGCTAAAGTAACCCAAGTTCATAAAAAGGTTTCTAGAATGGCACCGATTTCACTGTCATTGAGAAAGATAATTTATAATAAATTAAGTCGATAAATCACGAAAATATGCACATATATCCAGAAAATACGTAAAAAGCTAAAATGTGGAATTTTAGGGAAATGGTACGTGATAGGCAAAAAATAATTGCAGATTCGTAATTCTCAGCCAAAAATACATAAGAAACAGACATTTTCATCCAAAGGACATTTTTCGTGTTGCACAGAGTAATTCAAGCAAAGATTTTGAAAAGAATGAAAATAAAAGCTAATGATGGAATTTAATAGCGGAAATTAGAAATTTTTTACTTGTAAATGCTCCATTGAGATTGCGATCGCGATTTGTGTAAAAGGGTTCATTTTTGCGTTTGTGACTTTTAATTGATGAGAGCGAGTGGAAAATTCGTTTGCGGATGAAAAAAAAATCCCTTCCTTCCTCGCGACCTTTTCGTATTTTTTCCCGTCCTTCTTCCGTCCTCGAGTATTTCCAAAAGATGGAAATCCGTCCCGTGGACGGAAGTCTTGCATCCATGCTTAAGACCTTAAAAGTTAATTTTTCAACTTTTAGTCCCTTAAAAAAAAAGAGGAAGAAAGATCAAGAAACTTGCTCTATTTGTTTCTCTGTGGTCATAATTGGCACACAGTAACTTTGTAATTTGTACAAATGCTTGGCGCTTTTTTTGTCTTCTCTGTTAATAATTTTTTTGATGTTGATATAGCTCTATTTTCTTTTTTCTACAATTGCAGGTGATTAGTGAAATGGTGAACTACCATGTGTACTTTAATCATTTGTCAATTTTATAAATAAAAAAGAGTGAAATATTTTTACCCATTTCGAAAACTCATATGCTTACACTATTACTAAAAACGGAAATGTTTTGTTTTAATCAAGTATCTTTATTGAAAACTTCTATGATAAAAAAATATTTTAGAAGGAAAAAACCTTAACCTATTAGCGGACGTGGATGAAACTTTGAGGATATATATTCTAAATTGTAACAATTGTTGTTTTAAACACTATCATTCTGAATTATTTATTGTGTGTTATGATTAAATTGATCCAAAATACTATTTTTAAGATAAAAATCACAGAATGGTACATGATTATGTATTATGAATTGTAATTTGAATGATTGAATGAATTATGCTTTCTGCTGTTAAAATGCTTGAAGAATATTGTAAAATTAAAAAAAATATTGTCAAATTAAAGGAATAGTAATTAATTCTAACCTTATGAAATATGTTATGCACACAGACAGATGGATCTAGGAAGTTTTGTTTGAAACAGTAGTTGTAATTGCAACATATTTCATTTTTACAACACTTCCTAACATAGTAAAATCAATGATTTTTTTGAAAAAAAAATCACTTGATTTAAATCAAGCTGATTTAAATCAACGAACCCTGGTTTTTGTTAACTCTTTTTTGCATTTTATTTATAAACTATAGTTTAATTTTCAATAGCAATTGAAAATTTAAAGTTCTAATTTTTAGACAAAAAATATGATGCATAATGTTATTTTAAAATGATTCACATAAATGAAAATATCAAAATTCCTTATATTTTAAAAATAAATATTGGATATATATCAGGATATATATCGGCGAACTCTGCTCGGAGCAGTAACACCAACTGTAGACGATTGACGACCACCAGCCCCGTGTGAAAGCAATCTTAATGTTTCAGATAACAGGTAGGAGTCTGGTGAAGAGAAGTACTTTCTCCTTGGCAGTCTTTTTCTCAGAGTGCCAGGTTCTAGGGATTATGTCCCACTGCACTCCCTTCTCAGTAGTCGTAAATACAGATTATCCAAACTTTAATAAATAAAAAGAACTTCAAAAGCTCACTACTCAGTTTATTGAATGACAGAAAATAAAACACTATGGCATCAGAAAAATCATTTATAGAATGAAGGAACAAAATGAAAAGGACAAAAAAAAAATATTCAGTTTATCATTTGAAACGGATTAAATGCTGCTGCAAACAAAATTTTAAATCTATACACTTACATTTTTGTTTAAAAAGTATGGACAAATATCATGGTATCTCCTAATAAGTTTCAGTATTGTAATACCATTTTCTTCATTTTCTAGCTGTAAAAAATAATTTCAATCACTCAAAAATTTTTAAAAATATGTAAATCAAATGAAGAATTAAAAAGAAGAAAAGTGATTAAAATAATCTCTTTAACTCTACTGTTCTTACCCATATAAAAGACTTTTTCACCACCATAATGTTTCTGGTTTGTTTAGCACTTCAATAACTTTGATGCTCATAAAGTAAGCGAAAAAGAAACTCAAATAAGCACAAAATAACAACACACAAATATGAATGAGCACAAAATTACTGTACTTATTCACGTTGCTTTTTGCTTACTTCATTTGTCACACAGAATGTAAACTTTTTTGCTGCTTATAGTTTAATATTTTCATGCAGCAAGCACCAAGAAATTCATGTAGGATACACATATAAGTGGAAAAATTATAAACTCACAAAATTTGAATATTCTTTTAATTGTAATCAAATTACATACACACTAACATCAGTGAAATTAAAGCAGAGTTAGGAAAATGCTTGTAATCTTATGGTGTACACCAAACAAATTGAAAAGAAAGGCAGACGATTATGAAAAAATGGTAAGTTTTAAATAGTAACATTACATAAAAAATGGCCAATAAGTAGAAATTCAAAACATTCAAAAATGGGTTTGGGCGACATTTTTCTGAATTATTTCAAATATGCAACTTGGCATAGATTTCACAAGTTTTTTAACTGTTGCAGTAACAGTTGGTTCCATGCTAACAACACCGCCCTTTTTAATTCATTTATGTTTTGACACTGGCGACCATCATGATAAATTGTGCAAGCTATTGTCTCCCAAAGATTTTCAATGGGATTAAAGTCAGGACTATGAGCAGGCCATTTCATAAACCATTTTTTCATATTTTGAAGACTGTCTTGTTGTGTTATCCCTGCAGAAATACCTATTTTACTCCAGAAATCAGAGGTAAGGCAAAAGATGGCATTAATTGGAGCATTCTCAATTAAGACCTCTATTAAGAAAGGCTAATCATGTTTTACCACCTTGAGGTAATTAAGCATTGGTATTTCTTAAATTTAAAAAAAAGAGAAGTTATTTTCAATATAAAACCTACCAATGGCTACAAATGCCAATGACACATTATGCATAAAACATGCATAATTAATTGCATTCTCTTGCTTGTCTAGTTTTAATTCAATCACCACTTACAAGATGGTGCATCAATGCAAGTCCAGGACTGGAGTGATCATTTAGGGTCAATTCACTGGGTGGCAAAATACTAAGCCTCTTCCTGGGGGGGACTAAAACATTATTCTATTTGCAAAAAATTTTACATAGATACTGAACACATATGCTTAATACCAAATGTTGGTCTTTAAACTACTAAGTTGCAGGAGTGCACTGAGGTGAAGGACAAACGGCACTTCTTTTGAATATAATAATAGATCCCTCTACAGTATAATAATAGATCCCTCTACAGTAATAATTGTATTTGGTTTCTTATTGTTGTAACAACGTTTTGCTGTATAAATGTATCAATAAAAAGTTTACTTTTTCTCATGTAAGTTCTTATTTCAGTACAGTAGAGCCTCAATTATCTGAGGTAATGTGGACCGAGGGTACTTCGGATAATCGAAAACTCGGATAGCATGGACTCTGTCCAAATCGAGAGGGAAACATGGGTTGAAATGAATGAAAATGTCGTCAAAGATTTTTAAAAAAGGCATTTACTGTACATATTATGAAATGAAAAAATGACGTTACCTACATACAAATATCTAATTTTATATGTACACATCAGTAGAGTACATGTTCCAGTTAAAGTTGTCTCTTGAACAAGTCTATGTATATAGTATATGTATTGTTTTCTGATTAACGGAACTTGCACGCTTCTTTGGTGCCATTTTACGAAATGGTTGTAGCCGTAAAAGGTCTGTTGAAGTCGACTCTTGACTGTTGTTCTAGGTCTTTATATCACCAGAAAATAATTGGATGACTGACATCAGTCAGTGACAGATTTAGATACATCACTGGGCAACAGAACTTTACATTGCAAACGCTTTAAAGGGTTAAATTCAATAGAAACAAATACAAGGAGGTTAATCATTTTTCTTTGAGAGATTCCCCATCTTTTGCAAGACTTTTTCTTGAAACAAATTAAGCTCTTGCAACGTTGTGATTACACTTCAAAAATGCAGAAAATCAAGGGCTTTTATTTTCATATTAAAACATGAGTGAGTAACATGGCATAGTAGCAAACTTCAGAGAATAAAAATTCAAGAGATTTAGCAGGGGAGCCATTCCATTTCAGATCAGGCAGAGGGTGTCACATGACCCTCACAGATTTTTTTTAAAAAATTACAGTAGTTACAATTAAGGGACATATGAAATATCCCAAAAAGGTTAAGCAAAAAAAATTATTTTTCTACTTACAGCCTTTTAAAATTTAGAACAAAATTAGCCGTTTCCAGAAAATCAGCAAAACACCCACTTTTAAAATGGCCTCTGTTTCAAAAGTTTTTAACCGATTCAAATTATTTTTTTTTTCTAATAAATAATGAAGGGATGGTATTTTATTTAGACAATAATTTAAGAAATCTAGTTGGCTTCATTGATAAAGAAAAAAAGTGTTTTTGAAGTGAAAAAAAAAAAAATCGCATTTTTACCGAATTTTTGATTTTTTTCTTATGAAAGAAATTTATTTTTGACAAAACAGAGGTGGCAATCCAAAGTGCTGTTGAAGAAGTTTTGTATCAAATTTTTATTGTAATCCTGAGATGCATATCCCCTCAGAATTTAAAGTTTGAAATTTGAAAATGTTCAAACATTACGATTTTTGAAGTGTGATTACTCAAAAAAGCCATTTTTTTTAAATCTGAAAATCTGCTCATTTGTTGCCCTTAAAGTGCTTAATGAGCTGCTATAAGTTATATTGTGTATTTTTGCCCCAGATATTTTATATGATTTTTCAAAAATGGCTTTTTGTGCGTTTCTCAAAAAAGCCAAAAATTCAAAGTTTTACTTATTTAATCACTTTAATATAAGATTTAATCAATATTTATTAATAAATATACCATATTGTTACACAATTACTACAGATAAATTGTATTTAACCTTCTTAGAATTTAAACAGAACCTTGCACAAAGTGTAGCCACCGTGATTTAATGCATGTTATTCTGTTTATTCGAATTACTAGTTTCAAACTCACATGCTTTACATCAAATATGTTGCAGCACTGATTTACATAGTCAGGGTTCGTACTCTTTTGGCAAAACAAAAAATAAGGACTTTCTAAGGACTATTTAAGGACCTACAAAATATTGAAGGATATCACAAATTTTCGAAATATACAAACTGTTATGTTTATTTCAGAAGGAAGCATTATTGAAAGGGGAAATTGATTTAACTTTGTATTTTTATTAGGAACACAACACAAACACTTTTATTGAGGTCTCTTTGACTTGTTGCTTTTCTGATGTCCAATACAGTCAGGGAGTTAAATAATTATTGGAGCTAGTAATAACAGAAGCACACAACACAAGCATTAAACATACATAAGCAAATTATCATATGAAAAATTATCGAAAATAGTTAAAGCTATAAAATACAACTTAAATGAAAGAACAATTTAAATAAAATAAAATTGTCAAAAAAAAAAAAAAAGAAACAAAAAAAGGCTGCACTTTGTCTGCAGAATTTGTTTAATTTAGATTTTTTTTTCATACCAACCAACCAACCAACCAATAATTTTTAAAAAACTTAGAAGAGCTTATAAAAATTCAGAAAAAACTGTTTCAACTTGAGAAAAATCTTTCATTTTGGAAACATTACGTACTTATTTCATTTTACTTAACTTATGTTGCCAGCATCTCAATTTCGGCTTACTTAAATTTTTATCTCTGGCATAAATAATTTTTTTAAAATTATTTAGAAGAACTTACAAAAATTCTGAAAAAACTTTTTCAACTTGAGAAAAATCTTTCATTTTGGAAACAACATACAAATTAAAACAAATGGAGCTCATTTGCTTAAAACTTTGTACATTACCTTCAAATAATAACTACCAAAATTTAATTAAAATAAAGTTTCAAAGATTAAACAAATTTTTTAAATAAAAAAAACAATTAGACTACAAGCTGCAAATACTAAAACAACTATCAACTTTTCAATTATTTCATACATTTACAGGATGTAAAAAAGATAGAAATTTCAAAAGCTGTGTGCAATTTTCGGCGAAGCACGTGCTAGATGTTAACAAGTTCGCAAAAAAAAAAAAAATAGGTTTTTACATTTTCGTGTTATAAGTTATGAAAATTTGTGTAAATTAATACATATATTTTTAAAAAGTTCCATAAAAAATTTTCTTGTTTTGTAGTACAATCACTTTAGGTAAAAATACTTGTACATCAGTTTGAAAAATTGGATCTTTTTGCAAAAAATCGGATTTTTGTAGTTCACAAATTAAATTAGAAAAACTAGGGGAAAACGGAGCATTTGGCAACTATGGTGTATAGGTTTAAGAAGCTGTCGGATTCCTTCAATTTACTGCAAATTAAGAAGTTTTACGAGATACAAATTTTGATTAACACAGCAAATATAATCTCCCAAACAACGAAACCCCGCAACGGACGATCGCAAAGAAAATTGGTCGCAAAAAATTTACTAAATATTAAAACATTGCTCTTTAAAAACAAATTAATAAATTAATTTTTTCGATACGGGAATTTATTTGATCTAAAAAAAACTGCATTTGAGAGAAACTGTTTAGCAAAAGATCAGCTGAAAAGCGATCGGGAGAGTTGGCAACTCGGCGCTTATTATAGTGTAAGACGTAAGAAAAATGATAATAAAAATAAATCATTCTTTTGCCTTTAACAGTATAAATAAGCGATAATCATACATGCGATTCGTGAAACGCAAAAAAAAGCTGAAAGTTTTTTTTGCCTATATATTAGTTAAATGTGTCTCTTTTATTGAGCTAGATGTCAACGATATGCTTCTTTGAAGTATTTTCACCCCTTAAATTGAAAAAAAAAAAGTGTCAAAAGCAGTATTTATTTACTGATAACTTGTTAAGAGCTGCTTCTACTTGCTTTATTGATAATTGTTTAGAATGTAGATGATTTACTAACAATTTTCATAGAAATTATTTTTATTTAATTACTTTGTAACTAAACTTAATAAATAGAATCGAATCCCAAATTTGAAATCCTGAAATTCGGCGCTTTTTCGAAAATTCCCAGGTGGGGGGAGGGGGGGGGGGGGGGTTTTTTTTTTTTTTTTTTTTGCAAAATCAGAAAAAATATTAATTTAAGAAAATGTTAAATCAAAAAATACCAGTAAGTTTTGGTTCAAATAGAAGCAATCTTGTAGATATATTTTTTACATGAGCTAAACTCAGGAAACCAAGATATAATAAGAAAACCCAACCATGTTAAAAAAGGAAATCGGTTCCTTAAGCGCACCTTTCCCTAATTTTTTCCCCTTCAGTCCTTAAAAGTCCGGCTTTCAAATTTTATTCCTTTTTCTTTTCTTTTTTTTTTAAAGCAAAATGAGGGAACTTGTGTGATTTGTCTTTCTGTGGTCTTAAATGGTGCCCGGTTACAGGGCACCATTGCATTTTGTACAAATATTTAGTGCTTTGATTCGACTTCTCTACTAACATTTTTTTTTAAAGATGTAGCTCGATTTTCTTTTTCATACAATTGCATCAGATAGCTAATTTGGAGAAGCCATGTGGGTGGGTACAAGTTTATTTTAACTGAATTGGGTGTTTTTGAAACATTTTATCCAAATCCATGAACATGTTTTTTTTATGTAAAAATATATAACACATCTATTATCAAAGTACAATCAACAATCAAAGTACTGCAATTTGAAGTAAAAATGCGTTGATGTTTATGTAATTCCGCCATGTTTGATTCTGTCAATCCGCCGTTTTGGGTCTGTCCGAAAGCCGCGATAGTGCTGAACTGGAGCAAACGAAATTTGAGGTTCGATTAAGTAGTTGAAATGAAAGAAGTTTGATTCTTGTGAAGGATGCGAAAGATTGTCTTCTTTTGTAAGACCTTCTTAACAAAAAACATTAAGCACCTCGAATAACAAATAAGGACTATTTAAGGCCTTTTTAAAGCCTTAAAAATGAAAATGAACATTAAGTACTTTCTGTTGGTCTTAAAAATTAATTTTTCTTTTAGATTCAAAAAAGATCTAAGTTTAATTAATATCCAACATGAGCTTTTAGAGGTTGTGTCAGCAGGAGATATACAGGAAACATTTTTATGAAAAAATTGGTTTTATTTACAAACTATTATTAAATATTTTGAACAAAAACATACATTACCACATGGATTCCGATGGTGGTTTACAAACGGACAATGATTTGGCTTAAAAAAACATGTTGATCACAGCACATTACTTTCAGTCAGTCGTCCAACAATTTTTCTCAATATACATGAAGATAGATTTTTTTTCAAGAGTCCAATGTCACACCTTCACATTTGAATCGGGATTAAATGAAGAAAATACTTGAATTATTCCATGAAAACAAAGTGAAAACCCAGTGAATTCTTCCAAACAAACTCAGGTAGTTGATAGTCACTGAACAAATGACATCTTGGGTAGTTGAAGACAAACAATTTTTTAAAAATAGATGTAAGTGAGGTCAACAAATTTCAAAGACCAAATTACCTTTGAAAAAACAATTAAAACCTTTTCTAAAAATAACTATTTACAAGCATCTATCGCCAACATTCTAATTTCTTAACATGCCAGTTGTAAGCTGAAATACACGACCTGCCCGGAATACGATCATTCAAAAAATAATTCCAACATCAATGGGTCGGCCACATGGCAAAAAATAAGAATGCCTATCACTACAACATCGGGCTGTTCAAGCCGAACCACGAGCTCTCAGCGAGCAAACGCCCAAGTAGTTGGCAGATGCTACACGTGTCGGGTCGACCGAGCAGAAGAGACAGTGAGAGAGTTCGTGCATCGTGCTTTTATACCCGTCCGATCTTAGTGACGTCATAATCAAACACTTCAACTTTCACTTCATTTGCATAGTTGATGAAACTGGTCTTTCCTCCATGCGGTCGTGTATTCCTAGAAACTTTCTTCCGGTTTGGCAACACCGGATCGAACACATTGCAATTGTTGACATCGTTCTCGCTCGCCATTGCTATTATGGCGCGAGGATTTTGAAAAAACCGTGTGCCTGAAGAATGGCCTGAGACTTTAAAGCCGTTCACACAAAGGAAACAGGTAAACCTCAATGAAAACATTACATTACTAGTTTAAAATACTTTCACATTACAAGTGTACTGAGAACTAATAAAAATATAATGGGTTTGTACCCAACACTTTCTAAGGACCTTTAAGGACCGTACGAACCCTGATAGTTTTAAACACATATATAGTTATGTACTTAAAGCAAAATAAGTAGAATCAAGTTCTTGAATCATCTTCTACTGGTTATTACCAAAAAAATGCAAAGACTAGGAGGGTTCAGATGGTGTTATATTTCATACTTTCAACATTACTTTATATTGGTCTAGTTTTTTTTCACCCGATTCTTCTGGCTATTGAAATTTTTTTTTCTAGATTATCAGTGTACAAATTATTGGATAGTGTCCCTAAAATATCGGTGATACATTCGTAATTTGTCCCATTCAATAATTGTCATTCACACGTTCAATAAATTTTCCTATTAAGAAATCATGCATTGAGTTTCATTTGTTTAAGAGGCTGGTAGTTTTCTAACTGCTTCCCACTTCTTGTTTGTTCGTGCCTCCCATGTAAGCATTACTATTTTAATGATTTTTACTATTTAGCAGTATTTTAGGATTGCCAAAAATGTTTTGATTGTATTCCTACAATAAATTTCACGTTTGCTGTTACATGGTATTTGATGTAAAGCGTGTGAGTTTGAAACTGTAATTTGAATGAACAGAATAACATGCATTAAATCACGGAGGTTACACTTTGTACAAGGTGCTATATAAAGTCTAAGAAGGTTAAGTACAATTTAGTTGTAGTAATTATGTAACAATATGGTATATTTATTAATAAATATTGATTAAATCTTATATTAAAGTGATTAAATAAGTACAAGTTTGAATTTCAGACTTTTTTGAGAAATGCACAAAAGGCCATTTTTGAAAAATCATATAAAATATCTGGGGCAAAAATACACAATATAACTTATAGTAGCTCATTAACCTTTAGATTACAGCGGTACAGCATATGTACCGCAAAAATGTTTGGCCTTCCTTACGGCTGCGGTACAGCATATGTACCAGACCTTTCATCCCCTTCCTGAGCGGAAGGAAATCACCAAGAGGTGAGAAAGTAATCGAGAGCTATTAGCATTTCCTGTCCTCGCGACTATTCTTGGCGAAATACGCGGCGCTGATTTACTGTCTGGCGAGTATTTGGAATGTTTCTGTTTTAGACACACATATAATCGACGGATAACATTTATAGTCATATAAATACTCACTGAAACATAGCCAATCACTTGAACGATCTCAGGGGGGGGGGGGGGCGTGGAGACCTGACTTTTGGATTTATAATGTATTTATACGTGTGTTTACGTATTATTACGTGTTGTGGCTTTTAATCTATAAATTTAATATACTCCCTTTGCTCCCCCCCTCCCCCCCCCCCCCCCCCCCCCGCAGAAAATATTGAAATGACGGGCCTGAATAAAACTTTCAATATTTGTCATCTTTTGGTATTAATTTTAAAAAGAGTTATTCTGTCGTGCTCCGAGCTCTGCCGCCCTGGGTTATAATCCAATTAGCAGCTCGATGCGCTGGAGGTAACATACTATGTTTATAATTCTTCCTTTCTTGGTTTTCTAACAGAAACCACATGTCAGGCTTCCCACTCTTTTTTTCTAACAAAAAATAAGCACTTTCTAAGACTTTTCAAAGTCATTTTCTAAGACTTTGAATAAATTATTGTGGAGCACATACAATACAATTTAATGGATGAAAATCCATTTCGATCAAGTTGAATGTTCTTACAGATAAGTTAAACTTAAAATTTTAATATATAAGTGTATCTTCCCAAAAATTATACATAAAAACATAAACCCAAGCTGCAATCTCACTTTTACAAATATGCATATTGTGTATACACTATACATATAAGTAATATGTAAAGAAAGATTAGAATAGAGATATCAATAAAAATAGAAACTTAATACTCAATGATATTACTTGAATGCAAGACTTATTTTGTTTTTTAATTATCAAAAAAAATATTTAAGAAACCGAACTAATATTTGCATGAGAGTCATTCCTTGGTGACCATGTTATTGTTATTTTTTTTCTAAAATGGATCTAAATTATTATAATAATAAAGTGAGATAACACTACCGTCACATGCTGTCAGGCATTAGAAGCTTAGGGGGGGGGGGGGGGATAATTAAAAAATGTGACTAATGTTACTTTTGCCAGTCACCAGTAAGCTTTTTACATCACCTTAATTTCACACATAAAATCTTATGCCAAAAAAGAAGTGGGGTACCATTATTATAACTCCATTGTAATAATTTCAATCAATTTCAGGAAAAAAAAGGCAATTTTAAAAGTTAAAAACATAATTAAATTTTAATGTCAGTGGAATTACCCACTGAACTTTAATTTTTTGATCCAAGGTTAAAAAGAAATCTGCAATTATGTGAAAGAATAATAAAATTGGTGAGGGTTAGTTAAAAATTTGATAAATGAATAAATGGTCAATTAAAAGCCCACCAAAAGCTTTGCAGATAATAACTTAAAAAACATTTACATTTCAATTAAATTCTTTTTATTTTTCAAAAATCTTAATGTCTAATTCTTTAACTTCAGATGCTTTTTCTTTAATATCCCTACGAAGTGAATTAATTGGTTTTCATAAAAAGTGAAATGTTTTTGGATGACTCTACCTTATTACACAGTTCTTCTGCTGAATTTTCCATAACTGTGACATCAGCTTGAACTTGAAGAAAAGCTTTTTTTAATTTTAAATAATTTAACTCTTTTCTTCTTTTTTCTTTTTTCATTGTCATCAGAATTTTTTTTCTTTTCAATTTTTTTTTTTTTTTTTTTTGCTCTTCCAAATGGAGCATATATTTTTGCCTTGAAGAAGAGAAGAAGAGACAAACTTTCGGGTCATTCCATATCAAATCATCCAGCCACAAATGAAAATGAAACCCATGGTCTCAGATTCTTATGATATTTTTTGTTATTTGTTCATTTTACTATCACGATTACCCCTGCATTTTTTTTTTTTTTTGTTGCTATCTTTAATATTTTTTGAGATATCTATTTTCTGAAACGTGTTTAAAGAGACGTCTTCGCTTTATGGGCAAATTTTGTGCTGGCGACGTAGTTCAAGCAAGAAATTCATAACTTTGCCAATTTTCATGATATCACAAAAAAAGTCACTAAAATTTTTAGAATAACTTATAAAATTAGACAAAAATGCATTTAAACAAATACGTATTAAATGGTGCAGTTAGTATTAGCCCAAACTTGGATTTCATAAATATTTTGAAGAAAAAACATGAAATTTTAAAACAGCAATAAAACTAAAAGGCACTGCAGTAATCAAAATATATATATATTTTAAATAATCCTCTAAGCATAAACTAAAAGGTTCTGAAATAAAATTGGTGTCTTTTTTACTGCCAATATATTTTTTTTTCCCAGTAAACAATTTAAAAGTATGTACAAAATATCTTTCACAACTTTACAAGTTTTCGCTTCTTATTGTAAAATACTAATTGCTTTAAACTCATAAAATACAGACAATATAATGCAAAATAAGATTATTTTTACAAGAAATAAGTTTGTAATTTAATGTTTATAAAGTTTTAAAAAAAGCAACATAAAATTGAGGAAGAAAAAGAAGTCACTGAATCATGATTTTTAAAAGTATCTAAACATAATGCAGGCTCATTTCCTGTTTACAAACTGTGACATACCAAATGACCAAAAGAAACTTTTATTTTTAAAATAAAACTATTTTAAATAAATATTTGTGTGAAACAATACCTTTCTTTTTTTTTCTTGAGTCTGTTTTAAAATGTTTTTGCACTGAAGATCGATTGAAGCAATCTCCTTTTGCAGAAAATAAATACATTCTACCTGATGCTAATACTAACTGCACCATTTAATAGGTAATTGTTTAAATGCATTTTTGTCTAACTCTGTAAGTTATTCTGAACATTTTAGTGGAAACTTTTTGTGATATCATGAGAATTAGCAAAGTTATGAATTTTTTGCTTGAACTACGTCGCTACCATAAAATTTGTCTGTAAAGCGAAGACGTCTCTTTAAACACATTTTAGAAAATTAAAATCTCAAAAAGTATTAAAGATAGCAACAAAAATATTTACAGGGATAATCGCGATAGTAAACTGAACAAATAAAAAAAAATCATTCAAATATGAGACCATGGGTTTCATACCCTGGATGAAGTGGTATGGATTGACCCTTTCTCATTTCTTTCGTAATGATAGTTTCATGAATTTCATTACAATTATTGGCATTCTCAAAATGAGCCTCTGAGCAATATAAGATTCTTTTTTCAAATTTTCCACTTCTAATGACTTATTTACACTAAAGCCATGTTTTACAGTTGCTTGACCGTGGGATAAAAATCAACAAAATTCTTATAACCCTCCATAATTTTTCACTTTCTGAATCTTTGTTTAAAAAATCCCATAAAAAAACTGATCAGAAATTGCATAAAAAATACAGCAATTTAAAAATCGACTTTTGTATTAAAAAAAAGAACTTATAAGCACCTTTGATTGAAAATAAGTACTCCTAAGGGTTTTTAGAAACGAAAGGTCAAATTAAGCACTTCTAAGCACTTATAAGCAACCGTGGGAACCCTGCATGTACACTACGCATGTCGAAGTCGTAATAATAAGAGTCCACCCCATGTTATACATTCCAGTCAGTGCATTCAACTAAAAATACAGCAGTGAAGCAAAAGATAAAGATAAACCATTGGTAGTGAAGGGAAATTAAGTACAATAGCTGCACATTGGGTCTTGCTTTTGTTAACAAAGGACCTCCCCCCGGAGCCATCAGCAGACAGGGTTTTTTTAACAACAGACAGTTTGAAGCGAATTCTGTTTATCTTCAGTGAATGATCACTTTACAGTTACTATGCGAGTACAGACCTGCCAACCTTACAAAACGAAAAAGCAGGAGAAACAAAACCGCAAAGCAGGAGACATTTCTGTACCTCAGAACCAGTTGAATGCTATTATAAAACTGGTAAATATTTTGTTCTTATATATAAATTAACATAAAAATTAATCCACAAGATATAAAATGCATATCTTGTAAGTTATCCATTTTTAAAAGATAGTTTAGAATTAAAAATAAAATGCTGATTTTTGCTGTTTTATTTGTTTAGATCACTTACTAAATTATTTCGAATGTCTTTTGTTAGTAGGTAATTTAGAACAAGAAATAAAAATATTTAAGAGATTACAAGTAAAATTTTAATGCTGTCATGAAATGCACAAACATTAAACAAAAAAATTATGTTATGAGACTGCAGCCAGTAAAAACCTTTTGAAACCATAATTGACAAAAGTATTAAGTCTTTAAGCTTTCTAAATTTTTACTGCAAAAAGATGCATGTAACTGAAGAAAAGTTCAGAGATATTTTTTTTTTTTTGCCTAAAAAGCAGGAGAAATTTCTGCATTAGCAGGAGACAATAGATTGAACAGAAAAGCAGGAGTCTCCTGCCAAAAGCAGGAGACTTGGCATGTCTGCGAGTAAATCAACAAGTCATTGTGGTGAAAATAGAATAAAAGAAAAATTGTCTGGTCCTGATTCATACCTACAATTTTTAAGTGAATTAGGATAAAGTAAATCCTTTATCAGTTTCAGCAATGAGGAGATACTTTACTTCCTTGTTCAGTTCATGAAACCGCTGCGAATTATAGAATTCGTGTACTAATAATATACTTAAAATGTTTCACTTGTTTATTGAAATTGTTAATGTATTTTGCAGATATTTAATATAATATATACTGTTATCATGACTTCGCACCTGAGATGTTTGTCGAAAACTAGGCAAATTACGTACAAGTCTGAAAGAAAGCAAATCAAATGTCACAGAACGTAAAAATCGCAAAAAAATAATAATATATATATATATTGATGCTCTAAAACAATGAAAGGTCACTACTATTTAACTGTATAAAACATCACTTTTTATTGTTAATTTTAACTCTAATTTGGGCAGAAATTTTGATTGCCTTTTTTGCTTAGCAAAATTTTTTAGACAAACATAGGGAAACTCCCATTAGACTTCAATAATAAGCTGTAGTTTAAATGAGGAAGAAAAAAAGCTGCATGTTTCCAAATTATTATTATTTTGATTTCTTCCTTTTCTTTCTTACGGAAAATTAACTTTAGAAACCATATAACTACTTCGAATTGGCAATTGGGAGCAAAAAAATAGCAACTGACTAACAAAAGTTTATATTTTGGCAACCCTTCTAATGAAGTCAATCACACTCAAAACAGGTATAATGGGAGTTAAGCACCCCCGTGGTTACACTGAGGGGAAAAATACTCCGCAGTTTTGCCGTCGATGAGAGAATTTCGGGAGCTCGAGCGCCGTAACCTAAAGGTTAAGCACTTCAAGGGCAACAAATGAGCAGATTTTCAGATTTTTAAAAAATAGCCTTTTTGAGTAATCACACTTCAAAAATCGTAATTTTTGAACATTTTCAAATTTCAAACTTTAAATTCTGAGGGGATATGCATCTCAGGCTTGCAATAAAATTTGATACAAAACGTCCATAACAGCACTTTGGATTTCCACCTCTGTTTTGTCAAAAATAAATTTCTTTCATAAGAAAAAAATCCTAAAATCGGTAAAAATGCGATTTTTTTCACTTCAAAAACACTTTTTTTCTTTAACAATGAAGCCAACTAGATTTTTCAAATTAGTGTCTAAATAGAATACCACCCCTTCATTATTTATAGAAAAAAAATTATTTGAATCGGTTAAAAACTTTTGAAACAGAGGCCATTTTAAAAGTGAGTGTTTTGCTGATTTTCTGGAAATGACCAATTTTGTTCCAAATTTTAAAAGGCTGTAACTAGAAAAATAAATTTTAGTTTGCTTAATCCTTTTGGGATATTTCATATGTCCCTTAGTTGTAACTACTGTAATTTTTTTTAAAAAAATCTGTGAGGGTCATGCGACAAGTTTTAGACCTGTCTGCCTGATTTGAAATGGAACGACTCAGGGGACAAATATGGAAAAAAAAATTAACAATAAACAAGATTAAACCTTGAACAAAAGAAATCAAGAATATTATTGGAAGGAACATTTTCACATAATTAGTATATGTTCCTGTAGCAACAGAGGTGAATCTCAATACTAAAGAGAGGGAAAGGGGGGAGGGAACTTAAAAAGAAATTACTACATATAATTATAGTCTCAATAAAAATATTTGATATAAGTACCAATTTATCATTCAAGAGTAATTTTTAAATCAAAATATGCTCCTTTTGAAAAGTATTAGCATAGTTAATATTTAGTCCCCTCAAAGTAACTCTTTCGGAAGAACATCCTTCCTAAAAACTTGCAGCTTTAACAAGAATTATAGGTATGATAATTATCTTATCTTTTTTTAAATCTAATTAAATTTTCATGAATAAAAATCCTTCTTCAGTTATGAAATAAACAATTAATCACATAAAGTGGAGAACCCAGTGCTTGGCTGCTTCTATTTTTTTTCCAAGTTTTTTAAAAATTCACTCATTTTTTAATTCAATAAAACCAAACATTTAAAAATTTAATTAACACTGAAACTTACAATAAATATGTATTATATTCTAAGCTTGGTGGTTTTAAAGCATAAAATTCCTTTTTATACTTGTATAAGCAAAAAGCAAAAAAAAGTTTTTTTTAATTGCATTGAAATTAATTTAAGATATAAATCTTTATTTGTACTCTGAAGGTGTTTAAAATATCAAAAAGAAAAAATCCAATTCCTGACAAGGATACAAAAAAAGATTATGCATTTCTTGCACAATCTTTTTTTGTAAGAAATTATTGATAATATAGCATATTTACCTAAAGGCAGATTTTAAAAATCTACTGTTCTAAAATTTTTGAGCAAATACTATCCTCAGATTAGCATTACATTCAAGAGATGTGCATACCTTCATCATTTGTATTGTCAGTGACATAGGAGAAAGGAGTCTCCAGGTCCTGGACCCCCCCCCCCCCCCATGGCACAGGAGGGTAAGGGGCACTCAATCAAATTTCAACTATGCTATATTATTGCTGGAGCATGAATAGAATTTAGGACTGTGGAGGCACTTTAATGCTGCGAGGAATTGGGGGAGGCCACAAACAAGTCAAGTTAAGCCACTGTTACGCATCAGACCCGCTCCTTCAGAAATTTCTAGCTACGCCACCGAGTGTTTTAAATGAAATAAAAGAAATAGCATGGGGGGAAAATATATCAAATTTACACAAATAATCCAATTATATTTTCAAAACAAATAACCAATACATAACAATAGCCACCTTTATCTTACAACTTGGAAATATAACCACATTTTAGGAAAACTCAAGTTTTGTTGAGAATGGAGATTGAAAAAATGAACATGAAACAATAGCATTCTTTCTGTTTTAAATAAATGACTTGTTCCAAAATAATAAATTAAAATTAATAATTTTAAAAGTATGTACTGTTGGTATAATATATATATAGAAAGAAAGCACATATAAAACAACTATGTACATTATCAGCACCCACACGCAATGGGCCCATTCCATGATTTGTGGTGGGTCCAAGTGGGTAAAATTTCAAAGTCACAATTTCATAGAAATAATTCTTTATTCTAATGTAAAAAAAGTTGAATTTTTAAAATTTGCTAATGATTTGGAGTAAAATATTTATCTAATACCATAAAATTTACTGTTTTATTACACAATTTTTTTAATGGTTTCCGATGCGATTTGTACAGTCGTCATTTTTCCCTCGTTATGATGATAAATCTATGAAAATGGGAAAAACTGGAGTTAAAAAATAATAATATTGAATGTTTTAAAGATAAAACACATGGTGTATAATTAATAAAAGTGACTTAAATACGTTTAGTTGTGGGAAAAGAAAAACCACTTTTTGATGGTCACACACGTCACATTCACTTTAAAAAGTTTATGTAAAACATTAATGCATGTTAGTATTAACTCAAAAATTTAATTTATAAATTAATATACATCAAGATGACTAAATCCATCACTACTTTGATCTTTGTCAGATATTGTACAGTTTAAAATCAAATTTTAAAATGTCACACACAAAATAAATACTATTTATATATGTCACACCCCCACATGTGTGGGACATTTTAATTTACAATGTTCACAGCAGCAGTTATCCATGTTGATAAGTGTCGAACCTATTTAATATGTTCAGATGCACCTAATGACAAAAAAACCATATCTTGCTTCCTGCTCCATTTGTATGAGAAGTTGGAGGAACCAAAAGAGTTGTTTCAAACTGAATTAGATATTATATGGAGCGATGGACCATCAAGCGAATTTAAAAATCGCTATATGGTGGAATTTCTAAAGCTGCTCTCTGCTCAATACTAGACTTTTCCATTTGAAGTTATTTTGCTACTTCACATGTAAAAGACATGTAAGACTATGTAGGATGGCTCTGCTAAATTTCTACTTTGATAACCGACCTGCTGAAGGCCTACCATGTACACTTGGGGATACGTGCATGTAAAACCCGTTGACCCTGTCCCGTTGAAGTCCCGAAGCAGTACCAAGGGTAGCGGAGAGTGGAGCATTTCCATTCCCTTCACTCTTAAGTCAAAAAAGGAAAGTGGCTTTTTTGTGATGGCACCATCTGGTGTCATCCAAATACATCAAGAGCTAAGTCGCACTTCCACCGTTGTGGTGCTCATCTATAAACGGTAGGCACTCTTTACTGCCTTAATTCCTGGTCACTTTGCGAAGGGGAGCTTGGATACCCAAGTGGCATTAGAAGCAACAACAACAACAAGATAGTAAATGTAAAACTTGCAGTCGGGGAAATTGGGTTGTGACTTATGAAGGAGAAAAGTATCCTGGAGAAGTAATCAATGTAAGAACAAAAGAAATTGAAGTCTCTTTGATTAAATTAGGAAAGTACTGGGAATGGCCAAAATACCCTGATATTGTGCACTATATTTTTCATAATGTAATTGGAAAATTGATCCTCCGAGACCAGCAACTTCACGTGGACAATTTTACTTTGAAAGCTTATAATTTACAATATATTTATCTAAAAATATGTTACTAAAGTTCCTTTGCATATTTTTAACAATTAACATTGTAAATTTTGCCTGAGGTTGAAATTGTATAATAAATATCCGTTTCTATTTGCACACGTCACACACGTCGCAATTTAAAGTCACACAAGTCACGAGCATTTTTATCGTTTAATTAAATATGTATGAATTGAAATAACATAGCAGCAATTGGTAGGATATATTTGAGATATCTATTACCCATTTCGGTTAAAAAAAATATTGTACATCAATATAAACCACAGAAAAATGAAATTTGCTATTCCAACCCGAAACTTTTCATTACAAAATGGTCACACACGTCACATGAGTTTGAAGCGGTTTTCTACTTAAAGCAAAAACTAAAAATAAAAACTTTTTACACTAAAATGTTCTCTCACTAATAGCAAACATAACCATATTATCAAATTTTCCCTATCAATTTTAGGAGAGTGTATTTTCATTGTAAAACATTGAAAAGTGACTCCGAATGTCACACACATCACTATGGAATGGGCCAATGGCTGCTGCTTAAAAAACTTATCTGATTTAAAGTGACAGCAATCAACATGTAATACTTACTACAGTACACAACCTCTTATCCGGCGTGCTCGAGACCATCACTATCCTGGATAACTGAATTGCTAAAACATGCCGATATTCGGAGGTTTATCGAACCCAAATTACAATAAAAAATGGTAATAATACTTCAAAATAAGTAGAAAATAGTAAAGAAATACTTTTAAATTAAGAAATATTGAAAGAAAAGAACTTTAAAAGATAAAAATGAACTGCATTCACAAGTCAAATCAAGAGAGGGAGGGAGTTAAAAATGACATAAATGATTCAAATATATAAATAGTATTTATTTTTTAAACATTTCATTAAGTTTCAGTTGGCGAAAATTAGGCTTTTGCTGTAAAAATAATTGCTGGATTTTTCGAACAGCCATTATGTGTGTTTCGTCTATAAAATATTTTTGTTCCATTTCTGCTATAAGTTCTTTCGTTAATTCAATGCAACATTCATTAGATATAGCAGGCAAAATTTTATTATTTTCCTTTTCATTGCTATCTTGCTCGTTGTCATTGTTAGGGTGTAGCACCATTTGAATGATTTCTGAATCGGACATCTTTATCTGCATCGTTGATATTGGTTTCTATTAAAAGATCCCGTTCCCAGCCACATTCTAGAATACTTCGGAAGTTCAATTTGGAGATCCTTTTCTTTTAAGAAGCATGTTTACATGCAAAAACACGCAAATTTCATACGTGTGTTCAACGACTTCAGTTTTGCAAACTCGATTTTAATAAAGAATTAATTTTCACAGTCGCAATTTTTGTTGCCTTAATATCCATTTTAAGTTCTTATTACCTTATTGCAGCTCTTAAATACATCAAAAAATTTATAAAACAAAAATAAACGAGCTCAAAATTTCACGCGATCAGCTATTACGGAAAATTTGAGAATCTGCGGTATTGGAAATTTTCCAAACTTTCATATAGTCTGACTTTTTTTTTGCAATTCTTCTTCAAATACTCACCAGACAATTAAATAAATGGATAGGAATCTAAATACATATTGTTTTTTGTGTTTAATTATTGAAATAAAATCGAGTTTTCCCAAGTTTCATAGCAGAAATTTTTTTTTCTAATTTGCTACTGCAAGTAAGTTTATGCTCCCTCCCTTAAAAAAACATTGTTTTTAGACTAAATTATTCAATTTATAAATGCTAAAAATGTTACTTGTAACGGAAAAATACTTATGTTTAAAGGTATCTTCAAAAGTTCGTATTTTTATTAAATGGGCAAAAAAAACGCAAACTTTTCAAAAATGGCGGGAAATTTACAAGAAAAAATTACTGGTTTTTTGGTTCCCGAATAAGAGGTTCTGTACTGTACTTACATCAACATGTAATACTTAATATAATAAAGAATTTAAAATACTCACAGTAAATTCCAAATAGAGTGTATTTAGTACGCTCTGAATATGTTCTGGTCCCAGATACTTAGTTGGTATTAAAATTAAAAAATCTAAAACTGATTTTCTCAGCAGCTGCAATGAAAAAAACAAATCTTTGAGAATATCAACAGTGCTACAAGAAAATAACAAAAATTGCTTTTTTTTTTGAAAATTATAAACTATAGGTATCCTCCATTGAATCAAACGCATTCTTGAACACAAATTAACACTTCATCCAATAATGTTTGTAAACTATTTAATTTGATGCAATTCATGCTTTCATATCCTTTAAGTTGTTTGATTTACTGACACAGACTTTAAATAACCCCATTTCATAAATAAAACATCTGAACATTCAAAGTCTGAGGAATGGGGAGGTCATTCAATATCGCCAAAATTAGAACATGCATTAATATTCCCATATTAGAACTATCCCCCCTTCAAAGGGGGGATCATGTTAGGGTGCAAAGAATCATGTTAATCTTATTTAATGTCCTATATGAATTTCTTCTTTGAAACCAACCAAAATCCGAAAAATATTTTCATATACGGATGCTACAAAAAAATGGCTCTTTAAAGGGTTAAAAGATTTTCTCAACAATTATGATCTAGAAGAACTACAATATCTTATATGGATGTTTTTTTATGTTATGAATGAGAACAATGACTATTTTGAAGGATTCAGGGAAAGTAAGAATAAGTTTGTAATTGACTCGTGTTGTGTAATTAAATTTATAATACTTGAGTACAATACAGATACGTATCAATATGAACTAAATAGATACATAACGGTACCTATTTTGTTTACATCGAGTTTGATATAAACAAAATAGATCATCAATTATCCAAATTGTTCATAAAAAACTCCTGATCAAAACAAAAACCAGATTGTTGATGATCCGTCAAATTATTTTTATTTCTAATTACAGTAATACCCCGCAAATCTGAACCCCGAAAATCCAAAATCCCGGGAAATCCGAACGAGGTTTTTTTTTTTCAAATTTAAATTTGAAAAACACACGCAAAAAAAGAGAAACTTATTTATTTTTTCACAACAAAACAATTAAAAACTATTACTTGTTCTACGAAGCGCAATGCGATGTCAAGGACAGAGGCAGCATCAGCATGAGTCACATTGACTCTCGGAGTTTCTTCTTCCTCAGCGTCACTAGCAACATTATCGTCATGTTGACTTAGGACCAGACTCACTATTTCATGTTCGCTGCATTCTTCATCAACAACAACTCTTGCCCCCTCCTCTAAACAACCTTCTCCAGCATCCTTACAACCTGATACTTGGTGAACAAGATAAAGTAGCTCAGTGTTACCGTCTTGTGTGACGGGTGTAGGGGTAGGTGTTTCCTCGAACTCGAGGCTAGGCCACAGCTTCTTCCAAGATCTCTGCAGTAAGTTCCCACTTGTATTTTGCCACGATTGTGCAACCCAGTAAATAACGTCTTTTGTAGTAATTTTCTTCATCTTCAAGGATAGAAAAAGAACCATTTTCTTCAATAAGATATCGAAAGAGCATTTTCCGGTAGTTCAGTTTTACATTCTGCAGAAGCCCCTGGTCCATGGGCTGCAGCAGTGATGTAACATTGGGAGGCAGAAAAACTTTTTATGTCCCCGCATATCAGCCACATGTCTGATGGGTGAGAAGGGGCATTGTCTATCAGAAGTAGAGCTTGAGGTGGTAGTCCATTTTCTTCTTTAAATTTTTTCACTGAAGGAACAAATTTCTTGTCAAACCACTCCTTAAATAGAGAACTAGTCATCCATGCCTTGTTTTGATTCCTGTAATAAACAGGGAGTGAATTCATATTCTTAAGGGCACGTGGTATAGCCGATTTACCAATCACCATCAGTGGGAGCTTGTTCGATCCCCCTGCATTACTGCAGGCTAAAACCGTAAGACGATATTTGTTCATTTTAAAACCCGGCGCAGAAGATGCATTTTGAGAAGCAAGACTAATAGCAGGAACGGCTTTAAAGTTCAACCCAGTCTCGTCTGCATTATAAATTTGCTCTGGCGAGTACTTACCAGAGGATTACCATAACGAGGGTTCGTTTATTGTGTTAGGAATAGTTTTCGGCTAATCCGAACAAATTGAAATTCGAACAGGCTACAGCCCCAATAAATTTGGATTTGCGGGGTTTTACTGTCTAACATTTTAAAAAGTATTTCAGAAATTGAAAAGCATATATAAGCAATTTTTATGGAAAAGAAAATTAAATATCTTCACTGAATGCACTTATAATTTTGCTCATAATAATTAATATCTGTATTTATTTATACTAGAGTTCGCCCAACAGTCGAAATTCACCATAATAATTAAATTTAGCATTGAAAACATTATGCTATTTACATAATTACATAAGCATTATTAACCAAATTTGGTGATTATAACGCCGTTTATTTTGATTATCCTCACTTAAAGCAAATGTATTGTAAATCATTGTCACCGCAGACCCAATTGCCATCATAGAGGAAGCCGCTTGGACTGCTGCCAAGTTTGTACTAAGTTGAGTGGCAGTTGAATAACACTTAAATATTTGCTTCTATGCACTATTCTCATTTTTCATTTCATTGTTTCAGAGAAGCCTTCACTCAAACTCTTATCATAATTGCTTTTAATGTTACTGCTTAATGGCAATAAAGTCTTTTTAACAATGAGTTTTATATTTATTATCTAATAATATACTCAACCAAGACATGTTGCCATCTGCTATCCATAACAATATAATATTACAATTATGAATGAGGCTTGCCTGAGAAAAGAAAAGAGGAAATAACTAACTGTAACTAATAATAAAATGTTTTAATTGATATCACTAAAACTCGTCAATAGCTACCAACAAAACAAAAAAAAGTTTTTAAAATTGGTTGAAAAACAGAAGAAAATGGTTCTTAACTTAAGGAAAAGTAAACTCAGGAGTAAAAGTTTTACTTCATGCTGAAAATTCATTTGGTTTTGTGTATTTTACAGCATCTGGGAATGCTCTACTTGAGATAGTTCTACAAAATATAATATTAAATTTAGAGAGGGGGAGTTCGTCACTTTTAGGAGTCTCAGGCTCAGGATCTGAATTAAAATTTTAAATGCATTTGCACTTAGTTTTATATGTAATTGCATAAAAGCTAATTATATGAAAAGTATTTAGAATAATTATTAGAATAGCAAACTTTTTTTCTTTTGTAAATTGTTTTTTTATTGACAAGAAAATAGTCTTATTTTTCATTTCTGATTTTTAGGTTAAAATTTCTGATATAAATTGTTTTCGTAAATTAAGCTTATAATATTATTGAAAAAGCAAGAAAGTTTATTTCATTTGTTTATGCTTTTTGTTAATTAGTTCTCATTTTAATTTCATGCAAGCAAATAATATCGCATGAAGCAAAAATGTTTATTATGTTAACTTATTTTTGGCTTTTTATCTGTAAAACTTTTTATTTGTTAATTGTTGTAACCCAACAATTGACCATCTTGCACCCTTATAATTGGTTAAATAAAATAGGCTGAGCTAAAAGTGCAAGTAAGGATTGAAGGCAGAGTTACGTGGATTCCAAATTGTTAGTGCATATCATAGGAAGTACATTGGAAAAAGAGCAATAACATCTATGCCTGGTCTGGCTTTTGAAACAGGGACATAGTGCATTAGTCATTGATGAACAAGTATATAAAGAAAATTTACCATCAATACAGCACAATAAATGTAGATACCTCTTAGTGTTCTTTACCTTTACTCTTTTTCTTATACAAGCAACTTCCATTTCAATTCTTAGAAGCAGATTATTCAAATTGCATAAAATTGTGAATTAGTTGCAATGCATTGGCATAGAACTGTGTGGACTTTCCTGCTTCTCACAAAAGGGCCCAAGCCCTTCCCTCTTAGTTGGACTTAAAACCTATCTCCCAAATTGAAAGATATTCTCTTTTCTTTTCTATTTATTTTTTTCTTTTTTGTTTTCAGCTTATTCTTTATATTTTTAAAAAGTTAATAATGTTTTAAGAAAAAAATTTAAAATTCTATTCTATAAGAGAAATTTAAGCTCATCTTACATTTTTAAAAATTTACACCCATGATAAATTATATGCATATATTGACAGATACATAATGCCTGGTTTAAAGCGGCATATTTAATAGTGCACATAAGTGGAGTATACTTTCAAGTAAGAATTTTGAAAAAAATTCACTCTTTCAAGTAAGCTTTTATTTTCAAACCAGTCGAGAAAATTTTATACCCGACATATAATGTATGCATGATGGATATATTATATATGTTTGGTATAACGCAGATTTTTATTAGTTTACTTAAATAAAATACAGATTTGAGTGAAGATTTTGAAAAAACCCATCCAGTTTTTTTCTGGTTGGACAAAATCAAGACAACCCTGCTAAGTATGCATATCAATACCGAAAACTGAATGAGAGATATTTTTAGTATGAAATCTTTTTATTTCAAAAACCTAACAATAATAAATATAAAAGAAATATAGGTAAAGAGATTAATATAATCATTTCGTCCATCTTCAGATTCTGTATAAAAGAGATTTTAAACATATTTTTAAATTGAAACATGCATCATGACTAAACCGTAAATTACTTTTTAAAGAATTCAATTGTCTAAAAATGCTTTGAATACTGTTTGCAATTTAAACTTACGATTGGAGTATGAAAACTAAATTATTTTTGAATAAAATTTCAGTTTATCTATTGTAGCACAATTTATTCTCAAAATGATATTTACTTTGTAGGACAATATAAAATATGAATTCCATGAATACATAAAAGCAAGCATAATTTAACCTATCTATTAATACTTACATTTATGGGATGATTTGATATAAAATGAGGCTCTTCTTTTAACAGAATGATTAGTAATGCTTCACATATAAGCTTTGAAATATTCGGAAATTCAGGGTATCTAATAATTTCCTATAAAAAGAAAATACATTTAAACCACAAATATATATATATATATATATGTATAACATGAATGAAATTCCAATAAATGTCATAAAAACTTAATTTTCACTAATTATATCAAAAAATTTAGAGAAAATTCCAGTCTTGACTTATGTTTAACTAGATTAAAATTAAAGCTCTAAATATGTAGAAAAAAAGTTATCTATTTTTACTTTATTCTGAACATACAGTTGATAATATGAAACAATAAATGCATGCACTATTAGTTAACAAAAGTTTTGTTTTCTTCTTTTTTTTCAATGACCTTGGTGACCATTTAGTTCATGATAATTTATACATTTAAAAGTTTTTTAAGGAATGAAAGATTGCAAAGGAGATATTGCAAAAAATACCTAAATCTCAAAAATATACATGAAGATTTACCACTTAGGCATGAGTTTTCCATGGCATGAATTAATTTACAGAATAACTTTAATTCAACTTTAGATGTAATCAAAAGTACCATATACTAAGGTTGGTATTTTTTCAAAAGAAACCAATTTTTCTACAACAATCAAAGAAACTGGAAAAAACTAACGGAAAAGCAGTTATTAATAAATTAGCATAATTCTTAGAATTGCACCAAATGTAAAACGGCTAACTTAATTAAATTAACTATTATTTTTGTTGTAAAAATACGCTATTTTTAATCAAACTTTAAATTTCACAGGCATTTCTCAGAAATATTTGTTACAACTTTAGGGAGGAGCATTGCTACAACTTTGTAGAGGGAATGTTTTTCATATATTCCTTTCCGTAAAAAAAATACCATATAATTCTCATTAAAATATAGTTTTACATTTTAATGTTCTACGCATTAAAATAAAATATAGATAACTTAGCATGTTTATCTAAAGACGGATTGAAAAAATCTACTGTTTGAAAAATTTTGAATAGATACTATCTTGGATTATTATTACACTCATGAGATGTGCTTACCTTCATCATTTGTATTCAAAAAGTTTGTTGAATATGTTTTAAAAAGCAGTCTAAGTGATTTGATAATTTAGATTTGAAAATTCATATTTCAGTTTAGCCAGCCGATACTTATTGTAATCATTTTATCTAGGATTTTATAATGTTTATGAAATCAATAAATATTAAACCTATGAAACTTTGCAATACTCTACAGCTTATTTATATGGTGTGGAAATAAACAAAATTTGTAACTATTTGTACTTTACTGAAATCCCATTACAGCAAATTCCAAAGGACGGGAAAAGTACTTTTGCAGTAGCGGACTGTTCGTTATAAGGGAACAGACATAATCCTAATGGTGTTAAAACAGGGCTGAATATTTATTTCGGTGTAACATAAATTTCATTGTATTAGTATTTGCTATAACGAGATTTTACTGTTGCATCTATGTAGTGTTATATATGTATAGAGGAGAGCTAGGGCTAGAGACAAATTTTTTATTTATTTTGTATATCTGTAAAAAAAGCATGTATTAAAAATATTTTTTTACAAAATAAAAGCAGGTTCATCCGATTAGTACAAAATTATGAATTTGTTTGGAGAAAACTAAATATCTTTCTAGAAAATGTCAATTTTTAAAGTCACACTTTTGTCTGCTTAGCCTCCATATGCAGGGTTTTATGGGACAAAATGCAAGGCTAATGTGACAGATAGAGAAAATAAATAAATTCTGAAATATATAATAAACTTAACTATATACAATAACCGCAAACCACATGCTTAGAGGGTCAGAGATTGAGTACCACTGGTCTAAGCTTTCTACTGATCCATTTCTTTGTTTCAGCTTTTTTTGTCATCTATCAATAGCATGAATTGGGTGGAACTGAATATTAAAAGTACCTGTTATTTCTATAAGTAGTAAGACATGGATTGTAGTCGGCACACTTTTAAAAAGTTTAAGAAATTATTTCACAGTATAAACTTCTACACTACGAACACTTAAGATTCAAACGGAGCAACCGATCGCTGCGCGTTTTTCACTTCACGAAATGTTTCGGACGATAAATATTATCTGCGCGTACTTACTAATAGAATTTTTCTTTTCCTTATTTCTGTTGATTCAAGAAATTCATTTCACCAGTCCGAAGCAAAGAATAAAATGTAAAAGTTTTTCTAGAGTTTTAATTTTTTCATTTACTGCATTGTTTATATTGGAAATTGCCTTTTTAATGTTTATTACAAATGCAGAAAAACCTTAAACTTTTTTTCACATTACTAGAATCATGTTACCTGAGCCAAACACCTCTAAAAGTCGGCACACTTTTATAAAGTTTAAGAAATTGTTTCACAGTATAAACTTCTTCACACCGATGAACACTTAAGATTCAAATGGTGCAACCGGTCGCTGCGCGCTTTTCACTTCATGAAATGTTTCGCTCGATAAATATTTTCTGTGTATGCTTACTAATAGATTTTTCTTTTTCTTATTTTTGCTGATTCAAGAAATTCATTTCACCGGTCCGAAGCAAAGAATAAAAAGAAAAAGTTTTTCTAGTGTTTGGATTTTTTTCATTTACTGTAGTGCTTATATTAGAAATTGCTTTTTTAATGTTTATAAAAAGTGCAGGAAAATTTTAAACTTTTTTTTTTCACATTACAAGAATCATGTTACCTGAGTCAAACACCTCTAAATAAATTTTTCTCTTATAAACCTTGAACATTGTCTCACAATTATCTATTTGCAGGCATACATACAGGTTACCTAGTGCACTTTGTATCTCTTTTTCTGTTTTAACGTGTTAAAATTAGTTTACTAGTGTTTTTCTATAACTTTGTTTTCATGATGTCTTTTTTACCTTTTATCCCTCATTCTTCCATGTGCACTTTTTAGAAAGCTCACGGTGTCTCCTTCCCATTATTTTGAGAAATTTTTAGATTTTATTCTATTTTCGAACTTTTTTAGCATTTCCAAATTTCTTCATTTCTTTAGCTGCATTTTTAGCGGTGCAAAAATGATTTTAGAGCTTCGAAACTGTAGCTCAACACCCCCTTGAATACCCTCAGATCTGTTTAAGACCTACATTTTAACATATTACAATAGTTTCTAGGACAATTAGATCAAATTTTATTCTAACTTAGTTTTTTCTTCCAAAAAAAAAAAAATTCTCCCAACGCAAGAAATGTTTGCTTGCAACTCGGAAATCTTTTGCGGCTCTTTACATTTTAAGAATTTTTCGCAGTATGAACTTCTTCGCTCGAGTATGACATGGCTCAGAGTCGGCTCGATAATTATTTTCTGAGTGTACTTACTAATAGATTTTTTCTTTTTCTTATTTCTGTTGATTCAAAGAAATTCATTTTACCGGTCCGAAGCAAAGAATAAAAAGTAAAAGTTTTTTCTAGTGTTTTAATTTTTTCATTTACTGTAGTGTTTATATTGGAAATTGCTTTTCTAACACTAGAACAGCCAAAATATGAACTTACCGAAAACCGCCGTTTGGGGTCAATTTCACCCACGTTAGAAATGCAAGTAAAGTTGCAGAGTAAAATAGCATATGTGATCAGAACACAGACAAAGGGTACAAATACCGATAATGAAATTTATATTTCAAAAATATAGCAACTGGAAAAGCAACAAAACATGCAATTGAAAATAATGCAAATTAGAACATGTGTTTCAAGATGATATTACAAAACACATACCATGAATAAACGCACACAGAGTTAAGTTTGTTAGACATTAGCACAAATGCAACACTATGCACGCTTGACAGTCACAACAACACAATTACCACAAATTCAATTCTGGCATTCCTCACAGGTGGTAAAAGTTTTATGCTCTCCCTTGGCAACTCTGCAAAGCACATCTTGTCCTTTTTGGGTTTCGGGGTTTCGTACACGAACAATTGAAGGACATATATTGTATAAAAAAACCCCTCCCCTATATCTGAGTCTAACTGTTCTAGCAGGGCAAGGCACTGCTGAGCACTCAATCCTTCAATCCTTTTCACATTTCTTATACAAAATAAAGAAACGCACTGATTGTAATTAAAAGCAGTGAGGACATTTTTGTTCTATATGGTCTCGACGTTCGTTTTCGACCGCAGATGTAGCAGGACAGGACTGCTTCCCGCCAAGCGCCACCAGGACGTGTGTACCTTTTCCAGATAACCAGAATGTTTAGAGCAACATCGCTAATGGACAGAGGTGAAGAATCGCACTTTTCTCCTCCAACCTCCTTCCCTGTTCACACTAGGTCTTAGGGATGCCCTCCCCGGGCGCGAGTTTGTGGGGTCTCCAGATTTTACATGCACGTATCCCCAAGTGCACATAGTGGGTCTTCAGCGGGTCGGGTATCGCACCCGCGACCTTCCGCTTGGAAGTCCAACATCCTAACCACTATGCTACCACGTCCCCCAGAGACTGTCCACACCGGGAATCGAACCCGAGCCTCCAATCCTAAGCCAGATATTCCAACCACTAGACCTGGAGGCAGATTTCCTATGAATTATCCAAACACAAAATCAAGCGTAAGTTAATTTTTCTCACTCTGCTGAGTCATCACGATAAAAGCTGCATTATTCCCCCATAAGCAGAGATCGAAAATGAGAAGCTGGGAATTCAAAACTCAAGAAATGAAGGATGAGCAAGTAATTCCATCAACCCCTTGCAGTCAAATTGGATACGGGATGCAGTGAAACGGAAAACCGGAGACCGAGTAGACATCTATTAGTCGAACACATGGGTCAAGAAGTCCCGAGACTAACCAATAGATGGCGCGATAAAATTAGAATGTGCTATCGTTTGAGCTAGTATGAACCTTCAAAAGACACCTGGAAACATTTCATGACATTTCGTTCAGTAATTTTCGAGATATTGAGGTTAAAGTGAAACTGTTTGTGTTCATTTTTAAAAAATGAATCAAAACGAGTTTCGTGTCTTGATAAAACATTGTTTTTTGATGGGTAAAAATACCGTACAAGCCCAGGAATGGCTTGAAAAGTGTTACCTGGATAATTCTCCGTTGAAAGCAACCATTTGCCGATGGTATGCTGATTTTAAACGTGGTCGTACAACCACCGAAGACGCAGCACGTTCTGGAAGGCCAAAAGAGGTGAGCACGTCAGAAAACATCAAAAAAGTGTTGAAAATTGTTATGGGTGATCGCAAAGTGAAATTGCAGGAGATAGTTGATATCCTAAAGATATCAAAAGGCACCGTTTTCAACATTTTACACGAAGATTTAGGAATGAAAAAGCTTTTTTTGAAGTGGGTGCCTCGTTTGCTCACAATGGAACAAAAACAGCAACGAATTGAAGAGTCTGAGCGTTGTTTGGAGCTTTTAAAGCTCTATAAAAAGGATTTTTGGTGTCGATATGTGACTGTAGATGAAACATGGATCCACCACTACACGCCACAGTCGAAAAGAGCATCTGCTGAGTGGAGAGCAGAGGGCGAAAGCCGTCCAAAGCATCCAAAAACCCAACAATTAGCTGGCAAGATTATGGCATCTGTATTTTGGGACACGCACGGAATATTGTTCATTGACTATCTGAAGAAAGGCCAGACGATCAATAGTGACTATTATATAGCCTTACCCGACCGATAGAGCGACAACATTAAGCGCAAACGACCCCATATGGCAAAGAAAAAACCATTGTTTCATCAAGACAATGGACTAATCCACAAATCAGTAAAAACGTTAGCAAAAATCAACGATTTACACTTGGAATTGTTGCCGCACTCACCCTATTCACCAGATCTGGCGCCCAGCGACTACTGACTCTTCGCTGATTTGAAAAAGATGCTCCAGGGGAAGAGATTTGGTTCGGACGAAGAGGTTATTGCCGAAACTAACGCCTATTTTGAGGCCAAAGATAAATTGTTCTTTAAGAAGGGCATAGAAATGTTAGAGAAGCGTTGGAATGATTGCATCACTGTAGAAGGAGAGTATATAGATGAATAACGTTTAAGTTTGCGAAAAAATTGTGTTGTTATTGGTTAGTTCCGGGACTTTTTGACCCATGTGTTATTAAGGGCCAAAAGGTAAAGCTCAGATCGAATCGGAATGCCCGAAAATATTGCAATTCCAATAATATTGTTTTTAACCCTAAAGTTTTTGATTTTAGCACTAAAAATGTGAAAAAGGGGGAAGTATCAAAATTTTCCAAGGAAGAGGACGGAATTTCCGAAGAATCGGAACCTGAGGCAAATTTTATAGAAATAGAAATTCCTCGGTCATATAAACAGTGTATAAGAACCCCAGAAGTGAAAAACTGGCAACAAGCAATGGCAAATGAAATCGGTGTAATCCAGGAAAGGGGAGTGTGGGAATTAGTCCCGCCACCCAAGAAGAAACCTGTTTTAAGCAACCGATGGGTTTATGATCTCAAAAGGACTGATCAAAACCAAATTGTACCGTTTAAAGCCAGGCTTGTTGCGATGGGGAATAGACAAGTAGAGGGAGAATCTTATTTAGAAGTTTTTAGCCCCATAGTTAACTTTATGCTCATCCGCACTTTCTTTGCGATTTTAGTCAGTTTTTTAAAATGGTATCATTTTCAATTGAACATTAAAAATGCCTATTTATATGCCGACCTGGATGAGGAAATTTACATGCGTCAGCCGCAAGGCTTTGTAAACCTAGAAAAATCAGATCACGTATGCCGCTTAAGAAAATCACTTTACGGGTTACATGAGTCGGGGAGAAATTGGTACCTTGAAATTGACGAGGTCCTCCAAAGTTTGAGATTTTTAAAATTAAACTGTTGTAACTGTGTTTATACAAGAAAGAGTGAAGTGTTTTTATTGATTTACGTAGATGATATTTTAATCTTTGGAAAAAATGAAAAGGTGATTAGGGACGTTGTAAATGATCTGGGAAAGCATCATGACATAAAAGAATTAGGCAGGACGCGAAAACTTTTAGGGGTAGAATTTGTAGAAGAAGGGCGGAATATTTTTATTCACCAAAGTACTTACATAAAGAAAGTTTGTGAAATGTTTGAGAGTTACGCCTACCCCTATTGGACTCTTCCCATAGCGAAAGGAATAATTTTTTCTAAAGATGATTGTCCAAAAAGTGAGGACGACATCAAAGAAATGAACAGTTTACCCTATAGGAATTTGCTCGGATGCTTGTCATATATAGCGGGAAAGAGGAGGCCTGATATTTCATATACTGTAAACCTTCTTTCTCAATTTCAAGCCAACCCTGGGGAAAAACATTGGATATGTCTGCTCGGACTTTTAGGATACTTAAAGTATACCTGTTTTTATAAATTAAATATTAGTACAATTGAAAAGGTTTTTATTAATGGATTTGCAGATTCAGATTATGCAGCAAATAGGGAAGACAGAATATCAATGGGTGGTTTGATAATTTTCATAGACAGAGTTCCCGTAATTTGGCGTACCTTCAAACAGAAGCGCGTGGCTCTTTCCACCATGGAGGCCGAGTACATTTCATTAGCTGATGCTGTGAAGGAGGTGGTATGGCTAAAAAGAATTTTGGAGGAAATTGCAAATTTTAAGATAACGGGATTTAATTTTGAGGAAAGTTTTTTAAATTGTGATAATATATTGGCTATTAAATTTTCTAACTCCCCCATTGAAAATTCTAGGACAAAACATATAGATGTCTGGTACCATTTCTTAAGAAACCTAGTTGAGCAGAAATCTTTTAAATTGAAGTATGTACGAAGTGAGCAAAATCCTGCAGATTTATTTACAAAACCAATGTCTCGCCATAGTTTAGAAAACATGTGTAATATTATTTTCGGAGATTTTAATAGCGGTAAAATGAAATTGTGAATTAATATAATAGTTTTTGAAAGTGTTTTTTCAAATGTATTTTTCAATGTCATTATTATTGCAGTTATACTGTGTGCTGAGAAGGGGGGAATATGTTGGGTAGAGACCCATAATTTTATTAATTCTCTATCACACTAGTATGGTTTGAATGTATTTTAAGTACCAATTTTCTTTTCTGTGGATGGCTTGTAAGATTTCAAGTCTTAGGATACTCTTCAGGCATTCAAACTACACGCGCCAAGTTAATGGCGGAAGTGAGGAATGTAAACATCACCACGATGCTAGCCCGGTGTTGCCAAACCGAGGCAACTTGGTTGGAATACGTGACTTGCGTGGAGAGAAGGTAAACCTCAATGTGTATGTAAATGAGGTTGAAGTGGAAGTTATTAAAAATGACGTCACCATCGCGTCATATGATTTGGCAAGTATAAAGGGAGAATGTGAGTGTATGGACTTCACTGGTTTCATTTCGTTCAACCTCTTAGTCGTCACTCCCTCTCTTGGAGTTAGTCTCCCTGCCATGAAGCTGATGGCTTGGCAATAAAATTTTTGAACATGGTCATAATGTTTGACCTTAGTTAAATTTTAAATTTTTGGAAGTGTCTTCTCTCCCCGTTTGTCACGATCCAGTGTTTGTGAAAGTGTTCAAATACATGGAGATGTTTTGCTTTTAGAAGAGTGGAGTTTTTATATATACATCAGTTTTTAAAAGGGTTTCTAGTCAGAATGTTGACCATCAAAGTGTTATAGCATTTTATCTTCATAATTGCATTTTACCGACTGGAAGTTACCGGTGAGAACATCATTGATTCGTACGACCATGGTTTAAGTTCCTGGACTGTCTACTTGCTAACTTGTGGATTCAACAGACCCAGCGCTCGTTCCAGTACAAGTAAAGTGAACCGACTTTAAATGTTCGTGAATTTGATGTACCTATACTCGTGGTCAAGTAAAAGGATTGTGATCTTTTAATTACTGCAATTTGAGAAGTTTTCTGAGATGGTTGGCTAGACTAGATATTGTATTCTTATTCTCATCGGATGTTCCTGTGGTAACGTATGTTTATTGTATTATTAAATGTTTAAAATAAATCCAAATTTCGTTAATAATGTTTCTTGTTTACCTCCAACTGACACCACCTCTGAAAGCTCATGTTGGGATTTGAATTCAGAATCTTTATTCTAAATTTAAATTAACCTTTTTTTTAAAAAAGACCAACAAGATCCTTTAAATTTGTGTCTGGACTTCCGTCCAAAGAAGAAGCGAATGATTTAATTGTTTTGGACGATATGATGAATACTTTAACAACCAAAATCTCTCAAATGTTTACTGTTGGATCTCATCACAAAAAATTACATTACATAAAACATTACATTATTTTATTTCGTAACAATCGAGATTTGTCACAAGCATTGTGTTTTGCTAGAGAAGCATTTCCTGGACATGCAAAATACTTTATGGACGCTTATAAAAAAGCAACAGATGACCCTTTCAGTTATTTACTAGTTGACGTTCACCCAAGAACACCAGAAGAGCAACGTCTCCGTCAGTCTATATTTCCTTATCGCGAAATGATCAATTGGGTGTTTGTTCCTACCGAAAAATGAATCGAGTCAACGGTCATGTTCATTTGCTACATGTGCTAGCTGCTGCAAGTCCTGATCAGAGAAAAGCAATACTAAAAAGTGCCTTAGACGAGCAAATAAAAACACTCTGAAATATGTCAAAATTTACTTTCTGGAAATACACCAACAAATAAAATTCAGAAATTATGTAGTTACAAAAGAGTAATACGATTATTAGCTGATAGAAGTGTCCCCCATTTCACACTAGCGTAACCTGTTCATTACTAATCGACAAGTAGGGGGTTTTCTTCCTCTGATTTACCAGCTGTTTTAAGTTTTTTAGGTGGAATTGCTGGCAAAGCAATTGGTAAACGTATATATAAATATGGCGAAGAAAATGGCATTAGTTCCACCCGAACTGGTTTCAGAATATTACCAACTAACCAAACACGAAATGCGGTTAGAGGACCGACCACATTGCAAGTGTGATACACGAAAAACTAGCATCTGATGATATTAAGGCAAAACTGCTATCAGATTTGATACCCAAATATCAAAAAGTAATGCAACCTTCTCCACCTCGAAAGCCATTTGAGATTCCGCCAGAACTGTCAGAAGAAAAAACATGGGATCTTTTATCACGAGACATTGTAAATTCAAAATATATAGGTTATGTTGTACCTAAAACAAAGCGAAAATTCATTTTACCTATTATAGAAAAGTTGCGATTCAATGGATACACATTTAATGAACAAAATGAATTGGAAGAAAATGGTAAAGTAGAATATCGTAGCAATATAATAGACTTATTCAGTTATGTTAAGAAAAATGAGAGGTGTAACTCCTCCAAGGGGATTTAATGTATTTTTTAATGCAATACTTAAAAGTACATACATTCCACTCCAATGGATAGGTAATAAATTACTACGCGAGCAGCTCGTTCTATCAGAAAAGATATCTACATCTAAGAAGACAAGCGTTCACTCCTCTGAAGAAGATACAACTCCAATAAATTGGACTGCATTTGACATTACAAGTTCTCAATCACATCCAGAAAAGGAAGCTCCAGTCAAATGGAAAACTTGGGACAGATTTAAAAAACTTTACTATGACCCAAAAGAACCTGGTTCTTTTGGAGGAGTAAAACGATTGTCACAAGCAAGTGGACAGCACAGGCGAGATGTTCAAAAATGGCTCGCCAAACAAGATGCGTACACGCTACATAAACCTGTTCGTTACAAATTTCAGAGAAGCAAAACAATCTCTTACAGTGTTAATGAATTATGGCAAAGTGATTTATTGGATATGCAAATATTATCTCAATTTAACAAAGGGTCTCGTTATATTTTAACTATTATTGATGTGTTCTCTAGGTACTTGAGAGCATTTCCTATTAAAAACAAAAAAGGGCAAACAATAGCAAAAGTTTTTCAAAACATATTCAAAAAAACAAAGCCTCACAATCTACTGACAGATAAGGGAACGGAATTTTATAACAAAAATGTTAACAGTTTTTAAACAATATAAAATCCATCATTATTCAACGATAAGTGAAACAAAATGCGCAATTTTAGAGCGTGTTCATAGAACTATACTAGAACGTTTATACAGAGTTTTTTCTTTTCGCAACTCCTATAAATATTACGATGTTTTACCAGCGTTAGTAGATTCATATAATCATTCTATTCATCGCGCACATGGTTTTGAACCTGCCAAGGAAACAAAAGATGACAAATCAATACTATATAAACGCTTACAGATCTTTAGTTCAATACCACAATTTCTTCTTGCTGTAGCTGATGTAGTCAGAATATCGAAGGCTCGTAAAACTTTTCGAAAAGGTTATTTACCTGGGTGGACTGAAGAAACATTTCGTATTTATAAAAGATATCCTACAATTCCACCGTCTTATGTTCTACAAGATTTTGATTCCAATGAAATTGAAGGACGGTTTTATAACGAAGAGTTGCAGAAAATTGATAAATCAACAGGTGAATTTTGGGCAATCGAAAAGATAATTCGAAAGAGAGGCACTGGGAAATCTTGCCAATTACTTGTCAAGTGGGTTGGATATTCAGATTCTGGATTCGAGCTGACCAGATTGCAAAGGAATTATAATGGATCAAACAGTGAACGACTTTCATGTTTTGTTACCTTCCAATGCGAGCATGAATTATTTCCCCAAAAATACTCCTGATCATTTTAAAACCAAATTAGCTGATATTAGGTTTAGTATCAAATTCTGCTTATACCGGAGATTTAAAGCAAAATCCTTTAAATTTTAAAAATTACAAACTAAACCATATTGTTCTTAATGAAAACGGTACTCAGATTCCGAGTACTGCATATACTCCAAGTTATGGGAAAGATTAAAGCAACAATTAAATTGCAACTTTTTTTCTTTGTTAACTTCTATAATGTTGCAAGCAATTAAAAACCATTAAACATAAGAACGAAAAATTAAATAAATTAGTAGACAATAAATTATTAACATAGAACAAGAAATAAATTTTGCCTTTGTATTATAGAACTGAAAAATATATTTTGAAACTTTAATTGTCGTGCTGCAAAATTAGGAAAATTAGAAAATTTCTTTTGGTGCCATTAATTACTTCCAAACTGAGTGAGCCTTTAGGATAGGAATTTTAAGGAATATTTCTTAATCAGAGAAATAGTAAATATTACTGCAGGTAGCAAACTGGATAGATCTATATTTTTTTTGATAAAATATGAAATTAATAATCAATTCAATCAAAATTTTACTTTTACTACATTCACAATGGTTGAGCCTGAAATTATACTCTGAAAGTAAGTGCCATTTA
Source organism: Octonoba sinensis (assembly GCA_038502835.1). Lineage (NCBI taxonomy): Eukaryota > Metazoa > Arthropoda > Arachnida > Araneae > Uloboridae > Octonoba > Octonoba sinensis. The sequence continues at coordinate 125,737,266 of CM076598.1, forward strand.
ATGATATTTTTAAATAATTGAACCTTTTAGATTAGAAGAAAAGAGTTTCAGCTATTAAAAGAAATTAGAAAACTTGTCTAGTGGCATGCATGATTTAAAAAAAAAAAAATGGAAGACGAAGAGCAATTTTAAATCTTCTTCCAGCTAGCAATTTTTAACTATTAGAAAAAAATTAATAAATAATCCGTTTCTTGAGAAAACTTTTTGAAGAACACATTTATAATAGCTATAAATTTAGTTAGTATTAGTTTTTGAATAGGTTATCTCATGAGTATTTTTTAAAGAAATATAAAAGTATTCATCTGATCCAGTTACCAGACCTTCCCCTAGGATTGAAAAAGGGCAGGATGCTTCTGTAAAAAAAAAGGGCACATTTCCAAATTTAGGGCATCTTACCGAAATAAAGGGCACATGTAATTTGAAGTAGGGACCGCCCTCCCCCATTGTCACATGTTACGCTATGTTGCACAAGCAGAATGTCACACTTCCTGTTGCCCCTCCCCTTGTCACACTTTGTCCCAATTTCAGGAACCCCCCTTCCCCCCTAGAATAGCTTGTATATTCAAGGCAACATCAACCAATAATGATTTTAAATTCAATAAAATATCTAGCAAGGATTTTCTGAGTTATACATTTTTACTAATTTATGAGAGTGTTTCTGTTCATTCCAGTACCTCTGAAGATCTGATCACCTCTGAGGAATAATAAGAAAATTAGAATATATCTTTTCTTAATACAATAAAGCTTCAGTAATAATAATTAGAGCCCGGATTTTGATGACCTAAATGATCACGGAAAACGCCCTTTAAAATTTTTAACATGTCCTAAAAACAGCAAAATTACAAAAAATGCCATTATAATTAATCAAGAATACCAATTGAAAGCAATGGTTTAGCTTAAAATGACAATAGTATTTTTTTTTTTAATTTAAAAGAAGCAAAATTAATACAATACATTTTCATTTTCATTAAAGATTGAAATAAATGTTAATGAGGAGAGAAAAAGAAAATGTCTAATATATGGATTCCTCACACGTTGCCATCTTTTTCCCCACAAGTTTTATTACATTTTAAAACTTTTCTTTCTTGAAATAACTAGAAAGCACCATTAGATTGTGACTATTAAATGCTTTTACATATTTTGAATAGTAAATAGTTTCTTGTTTCAAAGAGCATTCTTATATTTTGGTTAGTTTTCTCAACATCTACAGATGCAATTAAAGTAATGCAAGTAATAAATGCATATTTGACCCAAATGGGTCCCTTATAAAGATGAAAAAAAGAATTTTCTTATTAGTCTTTGGGAACCTACTGTTCGAAATTTTATGAGATGGGGAGTTTTTAAGAGTTGCAATATAATCAAGCACAGAATCATTGGAAGAGTTTCAGGCTACACACAAAAAATTACCCAAAGCCAAAAAAGAGACATAAAATGATGTGAAAAAAATAATCCCCAAAATCTCAAAAAGTACCCGAAAAATCTCGCAACTGTTGGCCCTAAAAGAGATCATTATTAATTTTGTAAAATGTTTAAACTAAAAAAAAAATTCCTTATTTATTTTATGATTTGTGATAATACTACTTCTTTTCAATAATTGTTTATTGTTTTTTTAAAGAAGTTGGATCCAGGTAAATTAATAATTTTCTAAAAATTTCTTATTTATCCACAATTTAGTATTTTCTAAAAAGTAAATAGCTGTCATTACTAAATTCAAATTTGAAGTAAATAAATAAATGAAACAATTATAGTGATTTAATAATCGTGAATAATTAGTGATAAACGCAATTTTCGACAAACACGTGTTCAATATCGGCACAGTTCAAAAAAAAAAAAGTCAGAAACTATTAAAATAAAATGCAAAATAAGTAGATTTAGGGTAGCATGTGTGAAAAATATCTTCTAATTTAGAAAATAATTGAAATTTGTACCCGATGCAAAAGGATTAAAATCTCTAACGTAGAATCCAATTTTCGGCGAAGCTCTTGCACGATTTTGGCTGTTTCTATATTTATACTTTTTTTCTTTTTTAATTGTTAAAATGAAACGACAAATAAGCAGATTTAAGGTAGTGCCTGCAAAAAATATCTTACAACTTTCAAGATAATTGAAATAATTCCAGGATGGAAAAAGATTGAAATTTCAGTCACGGTAAGCAATTTCCGGTAAAAATCGGTGGAAAAACTAGTTTCCGTATGGCCCAAAACTTAACTCCTATTTCTTTCTTCTTTATTTAATTTGAAGTAGACAAGAGAATTTGGGAAAAGGTCACGTGTCAAGATAAAAGTTCGGGAAAGGCTTTTAGCATTTGCAAATGGTAGCCACATTGGCGACTTCAATGAAAACAATGGTTTCATTGGCGACTTCAATGAAAACAACGGCAGGGCGCGGCGCCCTCCCGCCCAAGCCTGGGGGAAGCACTGCAGTTACTACTGCCTTTAGGAGCATAATCATATTTCCCATCATTTTCAAGACTCCAAACTGTGCTTATCCTGTACCTCTGAAAACATTGTTTTAAAACAGCCATTTAATACTTTGAAAAAAAAAAAATAATAATTTTTATAAAAAAACAGAACCGATTTCAAATTAAAAAATGCGCTAAAAAGTAAAAAATAAATTCATTCTTTAAACAACATCGATGTGACTTTTAAACATAGTTTTAGAAGTCGGTGCAAAATTAGGATTGTTAAAATCTTTTGTAATCACGAATCAGTTACAAATATATATGTTTCCGCAGTATTAGCAACAGTTCCAATATGAAGTAGCACATGGTATAATGGTAATTAGACCCATAATTTTGCACCGACTTCTAAAACTATGTTTAAAAGTCACATCGATGTTGTTTAAAGAATGAATTTATTTTTTACTTTTTAGCGCAATTTTTAATTTGAAGTCGGTTCTGTTTTTTTATAAAAATTATTTTATTTTATTCTTTTTGGTGTAAATACATTTTGTATATAAATACTCTATTTTTAAAAAAATCTATATCAAAGGGCAAAACTTGTTTAAATTAATGGCACTAAAAACTAATCATTTGCATGCTAAATTCCCTTTTGAAGTCTATTTTAGCAAACAAACTGATTGGATTAATTTTTGCCTCAGAGAAGCCTTCAATCAAACTCTTGCTGTAATTTCTTTTAATATAATAGCCCATGACAACAGACATGCTTTTAACAATGCTTTTATATTTATTAATAGATTTCCCAACAAAGAAAAATCAAGTAAAGCCTTTCCGATTAAAATAAAAAATACTTATTTTTCACTTGTAACGTTTTTTCTAAAAAACAAACGTAGTCAAATTAATGTGCAATATTTGAGTTAGACGACCCTCTATCGATTAAAGAAAAAATCATCAAAATCAGTTCATTTAGTCAAAAGTTATGGATGAAAAGACAAAACAAATACTACATTTCTGCCCATTACTTTTGTTCTAATTATCGAATATGGTCAAACGAAAGTACGGGACCTATGGGAAACCACCCTCGATCGATTTAAAAAAGAATCATGAAAATCGGTTCATCCGGTGAGAAGGTGATAGCTCATCCGGTGATATATCACCGCTTCGTGTTAAATTTGCAAAAGAATTAGAAGAAGAGAAATCTTGAGTGAGATTGAAAATATACAGACATGAATTTTCCTTGTACTCATTAAATGTTACATTAATTTTGTGTTGAGCCAAATCAGTGAATAAGCTTAAATAGTTTCTTGCAAATAAATCTTTCCCATAACTTGGAGTATATGCAGTACTCGGAATCTGAGTACCGTTTTCATTAAGAACAATATGGTTTAGTTTGTAATTTTTAAAATTTAAAGGATTTTGCTTTAAATCTCCGGTATAAGCAGAATTTGATACTAAACCTAATATCAGCTAATTTGGTTTTGAAATGATCAGGAGTAAAGTTGCAATTTAATTTTATACCATTTGAAAGCCCACCACTAAACGCTTTCGGGATGGGTATATTCGGGGGGAGGGGATATTTTCAAACTATGTATTTAATTAAAATAAAAATTTATTTCATTTATTTACTTTGAAAAGAAGCAAACTGAATGGATGACACGAAAAAATTTCGATTTTTGTGGCGGATGGAAAAAGATTGCAGAACGCACGCGTTCCTTCGCATGCACGTGGAAAGTAGGCTTAAGGAATTTTTATAAATTGTTGTAATGGATCAACAATCCTTTTTGCATCTGTTATTGGTTTTCATATTGGTTATTTCCTAAATATTAAAAAATACGAAGTATACTAAAGAAAAACGCCATTTTTTATACGTTTTATGAAATGGTAAACTTTTGATCTATTTCATGAAAAATTTACTTAATGAAATATTCGCAAAATAAATCTGCTGCAACTTCTTCAAATGCCTAAAACTAATTGATTAAGGGGGAATGTAATGAATGATGTTGATTTTACAATGAAAACATGCCAAAATCTAAAATTTATCGATCCCTCCCCCGAAAATCTCGATTTGACGCAAATTTTCCGAAAAAACTCTTTTTGTAGCAGCATGTACAGCCTACTTTTGTATTTTTGTCTAATCTAGGACGTTAGAAAGTTGTTCATTGTCTGCAGAAAAGCAAAGTGATTATACAGAACGATTGCAGCAGTTTTACATAAACATACGAATTCACCCAAACATATGATTTTTTTCAAAAATGAAAGATCTTTCTGCAAGAAATCCTTGCCGTTCTGCGACATTGTCGCCGTGTTTCTGCCACGGGGGTTGGACTCTATATTAACTTCAAGAGAAACAGAAAATGACGTTCCTGATTGACCACGCTATCAGTTGCAATTTGGATATTTTATTGTCACCAGATGAATTTGTAGAAACTCTTCACGTAATGTAAAAAATTGCAATTTTTGGTTTTATGTAGCTCAAAATGAAAATTAAAACAAGGATCAACTATTTGTTTGTTAAATTATTTTTCCTTTACTTGAAATGAATATATTTACTGTACTCCGTGCGGCAGTATATCCCCTCATTAATAATTCGAATAGAACAAAAAATGACAAAATGAAAACAAAATTTTAGGAAAAACACTTGAATCAACAAACATAAGAAAAAGAAGAATCTATTAGTAAGTACGCTCAAAAAATATTTATCAAGCGGATAATTTCATGATCTAAAAAACACACAGCGACCGGTTGCTACTTTGCCCTCTTTAAGTGTGAATCGAGTGAAGAAGTTCATACTGCGAAAAAATCCTTAAAATATATAAAGCTGCAAAAGACTTCCGAGTTGCAAGCAAACATTTCTTCCGTTGGGGGATTTTTTTTTTTTGAAGAAAAACTAAGTTTGAATAAAACTTGATCTAATTGCCTTAGAAACTATTGTAATATGTTAAAATGAAGGTCTTAAACAGATCTGAGGGTATTCAAGGGGGTGTTGAGCTACAGTTTCGAAACTCTAAAATCATTCTTTCACCGCTAAAAATTCAGTTAAAGAAATGAAGAAACTTGGAAAAACAATACAGTAAATGAAAAAATTAAAACACTAGAAAAACTTTTACTTTTTATTCTTTGCTTCGGACTGGTGAAATGAATTTCTTGAATCAACAGAAATAAGAAAAAGAAAAAAACTATTGGTAAGTACGCGCAGAAAATATTTATTGAGCGAAACATTTCATGAAGTGAAAAACGCGAAGTGATCCGTTGCTCCATTTGAATCTTGAGTGTTCATCGGGGTGAAGAAGTTTATACTGTGAAACAATTTCTTAAACTTTATAAAAGTGTGCCGACAACGATCCATGTCTTACTACTTCTATATAGGTATAATTCATTGTATGAACTGCATTGTTTGTGTACATTAAAGGCATTTATAATTTCTTCTTTTTTTTGGGGGGGGGAGGGAGACAGGCACGATAAGAGCTACCAGCCTGGGTAGTATCCACACTTGGGATGCCACTGCGTTTATATACAGTAGAACCTGCTTAATGTGGCTACCATTGGGACCAACAAAGCTGGTCACCTTAAACAGATGGCCACTAAAGACAGGATGTTCACTTCAGAAAGTCCATGTCCTACTGTATATATAAATTATATTGTCCTAGATTTGGGACATACGATTTAATAAGCAGTTTGGTCAGACAAATGGTGGATCCACAGGGTGGGGGCCATCGGGGCACTCCCCCCACACAAAGATTCAAGGGGGGGGGGGGGCAATAGGAACATAATAGAAATTATTCTAAACAAATAGACTGAACTTATGAAAAATAAAACATGTTAAAAAAACAATTAAAAATTAAATCCTAGCTTAAAATCTACCAACGAACACAAATTTTATTGTTCCACAAAAAAGGGAAGCAAATGATGGAAGGCAGAGAGTGATTTATAAAGTCTCTACTTATCAGGAATTGTTTGCATTTGTCCTTGATACATAAAAAGAAACTAGCAGATTTATGTGCGTTTTATTTACTAACTGTTGATACATTTTGCAGGAGGGGGCAGACATGTGTGAGCGCCACACCATATAGAACTAACTTAGGAGATGTAAGGTCTCTGCAGCGGACGCCACAATTGCTTCTCCCTATTCTGTTGCCATTTTTACATTTTTAGTATTTTCATTGAAGGGCGGGGGAGGAAATAAACCAATTACAATAATGGAGATTCAGATAGACCATATTCATGTCACTTTATGAATGTGAACCAGATCGGAGAACATGTCTCGCGACATCCATCTGGTGTGTAAAACGACAGAGTCCTTTCTCTATCGCATGTGTTTTTTCTCCCCCATTAACTTATTTTTAATGTTTCCACCATTCTGTATACAAATAAATAGATAGATTGATGGTTTTTTCAACCAACTAGGTATTTTTTTATTGCCCGTGATTTTATTTTAGAGAAGAAGTCATTTTTCAAGTAATGCATTTTGACTCTGACTATTTTGTTCTATATGTCTGCATTACGGTAAAAATTCTTTTAAGGGTAATTTTAATATTTTTAATATTTAGCTCCATTTTTATGTTAATAAATGTGCATTCATAAGTATTTGTTGAGTTAAACAATGTAATGTAAAATAATATCAATGTATAGCAATGTGTCGTTGGTGAATTAAGTGAATCTTAATTGCTTACTTTTTGATAACTTGCTTAAATGCAACATGGATATTTGACAGAAGTTGCGCAGGCTATCTGCTGTCACTCATTTTCTTATCACTCATTTATTTAGTTAATTATTTTATTCTGTTTAATTTAAGAACATAGTGTATTAGTTATTAATTTACTTTTAAGCCAGAGTCATTTAATTTATTCCTAGTGATGCATAAATTAAATACTAGCTAATGTTTGCTTGATAGGCGGCAGTGCAGTAAGAAGGAATATACAAATTTAGACAACTTCACCATGATTGGTTGCATCCTTCGGCGCGTGGCTGGGCAGAGTCTAACGTGAGTTTCCCAGCGTGCCTCACTATGTAAATGACGAGGTGTATATAAGCGCGTGCTTGCCTGCATCAGTAGTTAGTGGAGTAGGGGGATTAAGTTGGTAGGTAGTAGAACGGGCCGTTGACTCGATGGAGTTTTAAAACTAAGTTACATTATTAGAAAGCCCGGTGTTAGCCATCTTGGCAATTCATGTTAGAAACTCGTGTGGCAAATTAGGGCACGCTATTTTTTGCCGTAGATTTAGGTTTTTTTTATGCCAGTGATCTACTTCTATTAATTAGGTTTCAATATGTTGTACTAAGTCCAAAATAAATGTTATTTAAAACTTTGCTCGATGTTATTGAACTCGGCCGAAACTCACTCTGCTATTTGACTGTATTAGACCAGTATGGTCAAACCCAGCGACCATATTAGTTCGTCAAAATTGACTGTTGTATTGGAATATAATTTTTTGTATTACATGACTGAATGAAAAAGTAAACGAAAAAAATATTTGCAAATCACAATTAAATCAAAAACCGAACTTGCAACTAAATAGTTTTTGTGCTCTTGCTGGTTTAGACTGGGAGGGGGTCATGGCACAGACTGCACCATTGATATTTTTTTGTGAGGAAGGAATGCATTCAGGGGGTTTCAGGATTGTCATCAGGCCGATCAGGGATCAATTGACCCCTCCTGATTTTTAGAAATACCAATAATTTATACATATTTTATGTATTTTGTTGTTTTTTACCTATAATATTCATTGAAAATATACCTTTTGCCTCCCCCCCCCCCCAAGAGAAAATGTTGACATGATGGGCCTGGTTTTGAGGGAGGCTTGGCAGATATGTTGGGGGGATCCATAGATTTTCAAGCAGTGCACCATAGCCCTAAGGGAGGGGAGCACCCCTGGTTAAACATATATGTCAACTGAGGATGAATAGAACACCCCCCCCCCTCCCCAACTCGAGTGTCTGCAGCCGCCACTGGGTCAGACTGACGTCCCTTCCTAAATGTGAGATAGTATACATACCCCCACTTGTATATTTAGACATTTACTTTTAATTGGAAAATTATTAAACACAAAAGTGATAAATAAACAAAATTGGACATATGCAATTTTAAAGGTAAGAAATAACATGAATAATATAATAAATATATACCTCCAAAGAAAATGCCATTTTATCAATGTAATATTTCTTGAGCTTAGCATCTAAGAGAGAATAAAATTTTTATTAATAAGTAACAATTGATCAATCTAAACACCTACATTCAATTAAAAATAAAAACAATATAAAAGAAATACTTTCCTTGATTATCTAAAAATTTAAACCATTAATTATTTTCACACGAATAAACATAAAACACATTTCAATATGTCTAGTTTAGTGCATGAAATTTTTCTAAATAAGGTTAAAGTAGGGTTTAGCTGTGAAAAAATGGTTTGTTTAGCCACCTTACATGCTGAGATAGCTTGTTGGCAATGCTGGAAAAGAATTTTAAAGAATATTTGCAATTTCAAATCCATTATTTCACAAACAAACAACAAATTTTGCCAAAATAGAATTTGAATTTCTGAATGCAAACAAAATAAATGTGAAGCCAGCAGAAACAGGTAAAAAAAACTATTCAATCTGTGTTACATAGCATTGTCAGTATCAAACAAGAATAGGAGATAAAATACATTTTTTAATAAAAATATACCATAACCAACAATCATAACTGTTTATGTAGTAGAACACAAAATAATTGTCAGCCCCCTAGTTCACTCATTGACGCAAAAAGCATTGGCTTATGTAAATTGGTATGCTTTTCTTAGAAAAACCAACAAACTTCAACTTTGATCTCCCAAAACTTTTAAGAAAAAAAATTTTTTTTACAAATAAAAAAAACACTGTGTCTAATAATTTTACGTAAAGAACATATCCTGAAAATTTCAGTCAAATCAAAAATATCGACTTCTGAGCCTGTCTGATTCTTAAAAAAACTGGCTCTTAATGCCTTTGTATATGCTGCCTGTTGTGCTGGACTTTGTACTTTAACGTGTAGCTGCTGAAGCATGATTAGGCTTCTTGTTTAGTATGTCATGTGCAATGGCTTTTGTACTTGTTGCCCTTCAAATTGAAGTTTTCTAAATCATATGTGTCATTTTTTCATCAGAATGAGAACATTATTTCAGATTAAATTGAAACTGATTTTATTAGTGAGTTTGCTTTTCTTATTCTTTGCAGCTGTAGCCAATTTTTTTGTTGTCCCCCCCCCCCCCCCCCCCACTTTTGTCGATATGATCTGAATGTTCCCAAACAGCCCTTTTTTTAGACTAGGGACTAGGGAACATTTTTAGACTAGGGACAGAAGGATTTGTTTCTAGAGGACATTTGATGCCCCTAATAATATAGATACATATATACAGGGTGGTATTTAGGAATGTGCCATTCTACGCCCGAGCACAGGGCAGCAAAATTTAGATGGTGGCAAATTTTTTCATTTAATTCCTTTTTCAAAATTTTTTTTAAAAAGAATGAGATTATTCAAAATAGAATTAAACCATTACTTGATATCCTTGACTTCCTAAAACAAGCTAATGTTTGCAACAGTGAACAATTTGTGTATAAACTGAGAAAGGTACCTTATTTAGGTGGAAAGTGAAGCTACAGGCTGATGGTTTGGATTGCAATCAGAATTACACTATAACTAGAGCCTGTTTGTGATTCATAAACATGCATTGCTCCAGAGAACAGCATTAAAGAGGATTTCTTGATCGCTTATCTTTGACCCGTCAGCTTAAGATATAGAGAGTTACTGCAATTCAAATTTTGGTGTGATCTTTGAAATTAGAAAAACAAATTAGTTTTTGCACTTTGACCCAAACATGAGTTGTGCCTATAGTGATTCAAAATGTAAATCGGGCCCTGTATTGTGTCATTTTTTAAAGATGCGACACAAAAATGTTTGCGCCAAAACAAATGCTTGGACTGAAACAAATGTTTGCACAGAAACAAAGTTAAAGGCTCACTTAAGCAGTTAAATGAAATTCGGCTGGTGTTTTATCTCTATTTGTTGACCTTCCAGAGAATGCCGCTCTTTCCGCTACTCGCCATTGTTTTCTTTGCTTTCTGCGAAAATGCTAAAGATACGTGGTCTTTCCCATAAAAAACAAATAGCAAATGCACAAAGAATTTATTTTTAGCCCCTTCTACACTTCTAAATAAAGATTTAAGAACCGATTTTTTAGGAGTTTAGCACACCTTTTTTTTTTAAATTTAAATTTAATTTTTTTAAATTTTGAAATGCTTTTTTTTTCCTTGTGTGGCCTCGGAAAGAATGCCTTTCATGCAATGTATAAAAAATGAAAACTGAAATACTAATATTTACAGCTTCTGCAATAATGAAATTCTTAATACCATATATTCTGTATACAATATAATGTATGTAACAAAATTTTATCCCGTATGTAACAAAATTTTATAATGGTGTTATTTTAGATGCATAAAATGTACTAAAAAAGTTGAAAACTTTTTATTAATATTTTTCATAATTAAAAAAATATAAACTGCAAAATTTTGCTGTAAAATGTCCGTTAGTAACAAAAAAATACTGTGAATGACTCTTATGCATTTGAAAGCTTGGAGATCTACTGTCCAAAATGCTAAAGTAGAGCTATGAAAAATTTTGCACATGCGTCAGGTCTGCTTCGATTTTATCGAAATAGGGGTGACAGGTTGATATGACACATTACGATGAGTGTTTTGTTTTTTCCTTTTCTTTTTTTCCCCTGTATTAAATCAGCCTAACGGGCGTGGGTTTGTGCGGGTTTTTTTTTTCATTCAAAAAAAGAAGGAAATTAAAGTAACATCGAAGAAGAAAAAGAAAAAAAACCTACGAGATGAAGAAGTGCACACTTGTGCCATCCACGAACCTATCACCCCTTTCTGAAGTGGAACCGCGCAACCTTGCTAGTTCTGCTAAACGAAAATGAACAGTACTTTATGAATCACGAAAAAGTTTACAGAAACTTAAAATGATGGAGTATTTTAAGAAAATATGAAGCAGACCTTCCCCCAGGATTGAAAAAGGGCAGGGTGCTACTGTAAAAAAAAGGGCACTTTTCCAAATTTAGGGCATCTTACCGAAATAAAGGACACATGTAATTTGAAGTAGGGGCCCTTCATAAATGTCACACGTTTTTCCATATTGGACTGCCTTTGTCACGCGTTACGATATGTTGCACAAGCAGAATGTCACACTTCGTCACAATTTCCCTCCCCCCTTCCCCCTAGAAGTGTGACATCATTTATGAATCATCCCGTAGTAATACTTTATTATTGCCATAATTTAACATTTTAGTCTTAATTTTAGTCTAACATCAACTTCATCACAGTGAATCTGAACATTGAAAAAATATATAAACTAATTTGACAGTATTCATTTTCAAGATAGTTTTCAATATTTGAAGTAAGCATGAAAAAATTCTACGTGGCAACATCAACCAATAATGATTTTAAATTCAATAAAATATCTAGCAAGGACTTTCTGAGTTATACATTTTTACTAATTTATGAGAGTGTTTCTGTTCATTCCAGTATTTCTGAAGATCTGATCACTTCTGAGGAATAATAAGAAAATGAGAATATATCTTTTCTTAATACAATAAAGCTTCAGTAATAATAATTAGAGCCCAGATTTTGATGACTTAAACGATCACTGAAAACGCCCTTTAAAATCTTTAACATGTCCTAAAAAAAGTATAATTTCAAAAAATTCCATTTTAATTAATCAAGAATACCAATTGAAAGCAATGACTCAGTTTAAAATAACAATAGAATTTTTTAAAAAATTTAAAAGAAGCAAAATTAATACAATACATTTTTATTAAAGACTGAAATGAATCTTAATTAAAATAAGGAGAGAAAAAGGAAATGTCTCATATATGGATTCCTCACACGTTGCCATCTTTTCCCCCCGCAAAATTTAATACATTTTAAAACTTTTCTTTCTTAAAGTAACTAGAAAGCAAAGTTTTAATACATTTTAAAACATTTCTTTCTTGAAGTAATTAGAAAGCACCGTTAGATTGGGATTATTAAATGCTTTTTCATATTTTGAATAGTAAATAGTTTCTTGTTTGAAAGAGCAGTCTCTCTCTCTCTCTCTCTTATATTTTGGTTAGTTTTCTCAATGTCTACAGATGGAATAAATACATATTTGACCCAAATGGGTTCCTTATAGAGATGAAAAAAAGATTTTTTTTCTTATCAGTCTTCGGGAATCTACTGTTCTGAATTTTATGAGATAGAGAGTTTTTAAGAGTTGCAATATAATCAAGCACAGAATCATTGGAAGATGTTTCAGGCTACACACAAAAAGTTACCCAAAGCCAAAAAAGAGCCATAAAATGATGAATGATGTAAAACAAAGAATCCCCAAAATCTCAAAAAGTGCCTGAAAAAACTCTAGCCTGTCGGCCCTAAAAGAGAAAAGTCCCAAAATTATAAAGGCTATCAAAATCTGGGTTTTAATGAAATTGATAATATTAATAAAATGCATTATTTACATATATTTTACACATTAAATATTTTTAAAAATATATTCTTCTATGTATTAAAGCCTTCCATTTTTTAATTGCATCATTTGGGTTTAAGTTTCCATTCAATTTAGAAGCATTAGCTGACTGACATGTTCCATTTTCAAACTGGATCTTTTATCAGTTAAACCAATTTAATTTGTGAAAAAATCCTCTCCACCTCTGCAGTTGATATTGGTAATAAACATGCAACAGCTAAGGGTATTTTTAAGCAGGGAAATATTTCCCATTCACTTTCTCAGTTTTTAGAATTGCAGAAAATTGTTTTGTATGAATAAATGGCTTCTGTCGGTTGAGTTCCCAAAAAGTTCACCACTAACAAAAGGGCTAGAAGGTATACCTCAAAACTCCAATTCTTGATTGGTAGCCAATGGCTACTAAAACCCCACAAAATGGTAGCCAAACTTTTAAAAAAAATTGCACATCTGCAAAAAACTTTAACTGTGTATTGTTTTTAAGAGGACAAAACAGGTATCAATTGCGATGAGCGTTTGAATTACATTTAAGTAAACCATGTGGTTCTCCGGCATGAAATTGCAGGTGTTTTTAGGGTTAGACATTTTAAGAACATTTAGTCCCTCTGGAACTAATTTTTTAGCTAATGTTTAATCATTATACTTGAAATAAATACATGTAATAATAACATATTTGTCAATGCAATATATTAAAATCTGAACAGCAAACAGTGCAAAATCTATGGATGGACTTTCAATGTAACCTATAATGAATTTTCGAACTTAATTTTCTCAGAATTGAAAAAACACTCCTTTCCTCTTGCTTGTCAATGCCTAAATTCCTACTAAAAGTTTATTGAACAATTATCTACCTTGGCAAAATTACTCTGGCTTTTTTTTTTCTATTTAATATACACACATTATTATTATTATTTTGTAAAATATTTAAACTAAAAAAAATAATAATTCCTTATTTAATTTATAATACTACTACTTCTTTTCAATAATTGTTTATTTAACAAACAGTTTGCAATAATTGTTTTTTAAAGAAGTTGGATCCAGGTAAATTAATAATTTTCTAAAAATTTCTTATTTATCCAAAATCTAGTATTTTCTAAAAAGTAAATAGCTGTCATTACTAAATTCAAATTTGAAGTAAATAAATAAATGAAACAATTATAGTGATTTAATAATCGTGAATAATTAGTGATAAACGCAATTTTCGACAAACACGTGTTCAATATCGGCAAAGTTCAAAAAAAGAAAAACGCCAGAAACGATTAAAATAAAATGCAAAATAAGCAGATTTAAGGAAGCAGTGTGAAAAATATCTTCTAATTTAGAAAATAATTGAAATTTGTATCCGATGCAAATTGATTAAAATCTCTAACGTAGAATCCGATTTTCGGCGAAGCACGTGCACGATTTTGGCTGTTTCATCTTTATAGTTTTTTTTTCTTTTTTAATTGCTAAAATGAAACGACAAATAAGCAGATTTGAGGTTATGCATGCAAAAAATATCTTACAACTTTCAAGATAATCGAAATAATCCCAGGATGGAATAAGATTGAAATTTCAAACACGGTACTTAATTTCCGGTAAAAATCAGAGGAAAAACTAGTTTCCGTGTGGCGCGAAAATTAACTCCTATTTCTTTCTTCTTCATTTAATTTTTACTGGACAAGAGAATTTGGGAAAAGGTCACGTGTCGAAATTAGAGTTCGGGAAAGGGCACGGACGCCGAAACGTGAAAATTGGTCGCATTTGGCGACTGCCGATCGCGAGTTCTGAGCTCTACAAGAAGGGCGCAGTTTCACTAACAAAAGGGCAAGATGGGCGCGTTTCCCGAATCCGAGGGCAGGCAGGGCGCGGCGCCCTCCTGCCCAAGCCTGGGGGAAGCACTGTATGAAGTATAAATCAAAAGTAAGGTTATTTTGATTATTGCTTTTTTAATGTTACTAATTAAATTGTACTTATTTTTTTATAAAAATTCAAGTGCTATAATTTTATCCCAGTTATCTACATATTTACTACATTGTTGGAAATTTTTCATTACTGCAATTTTAGTTACCAAAAATACTAAGTGGAACTTACAACAAGTTGAAGATTTTCATTGGCTGCGAGATTCAAGTTATTGTAAAATGACAGTTATATAAATTTCATTTGTGTTGACGACCTTACATATTATTTAAAATCTAAAAAAATCAAATTATAAAGAGAACTTACTAGTGTTAGGGCCCAGACATTGCGCAATATAAGCCTTAACCTTCATAAAAAAAATTTCTTCGTTTCTAAATGCTGCATCCATATTAGTCAGTTCTTTCTAAAAAAAAAAGCATAACATATAAGTTAAATAGATCTTAAAAAATAATGATTTTATGTAGAGAAGAGAGTTCAAAATATATCAATTTACCTAAGAAATCTTGTACAAAATTATTACTATAAAACAATATTACATAACCATAAAATTTTCTTTAGTTCACAAATTACTTACTTTAAGCATACTTCTAAAATTTGATAAAGAAACAAAGAAGCTGTTTCAAGTTATTTTCATTAGAGGTGGTCATTTGGCTTAGTAATAAGCAATTTTTAGCTTGTCACTTGAAAAATTGCCAGGTTTATTAGTAGTAATCAAAACAGTAGTACTAAGAATAAATTGAGATACCATGTTTGGCTACTTTAAGATTTTTTCCAAATTTTTATACTTTCTATATAAAAATTAAAAAAGTGCAACAAGTTGAAAAATTCATTATTAAAATAGTAATTAAATCAAACTAAAAAAGCAACAAATTATAAAGAAATAAAATGTACATGACAATAATAATACTACTACTACTAATAATAATAATAAAGAATGAGCCTTGAAAATGATGCAAAAGCTACACAAACAAATGTAATGCAAAATGCAGATTTTGTAAGAAGTGTCGGTGAGATTTAAAAAAAGCAGTCGTCTTTAAGCGAGTCCAACTCCTTTACCCCAAAAGCAGCACAACTCCGCAGCCAAGTTGACATTTCCCAACACTTTTAATTTGAAAATCACCCACCATACAAATGAATGCAGATTGTTGGAAAAGCAGAAGAGTGCAGGGACAGTGCCCCTAGAAAAGTAAACAAAATGGGGTCACTTTTCAACTTGCTACCTCATAGAAAATTTCTCCCCATCTTTCTACTCCCCGAGTACACCCCAACCCCCCCCCCCCTCCCCCCGTAAGCATGAAAAAAGCATTTTTACAAAAATAATTGTTAATTCAAAACATGTTAGTTCCTTTTCCTGTGTATAAGCATTTCTTGAGACTCCTGGGATTGTTTAAGAAATTTTGTTCGAAAAATTGTGCATTTAATCAATGCAAGTACAATGCCTTATAATAGTGATCTTTAAATGCTTTTTTTTTTCCTTTTAAAAAAACCTATAAGCAATTTTATCAGAATTATGATAATCGAGCTAACATGAATGCATACTTAAATGCAAATGTCAAAGAGAATTTTTTTTTTTTCTTTATGATATCATAGGAGTACAATCATGAAATTTTACATAAATGTTGCTAAAAGAAGGCTAAGTAAAATATTTTTTTTCAACAATATTGAAAATTTCAATTTTGAAATTTTAAAAATCTTATATATTTTTTCTGTGAAAAACAATATTGTTTTTTTTTTTTTTTTTTTAAAGCTGGAACATGATACATATTTTATAAAACCTCATAAAACACTGAATAAAACAGTAGATTTTTTATGTCGATGTCGCTATCCGAGCTTGTCCTGTCACAGTTGGGTCTCCTTATTTTAACTATTGCTTTTTTTTGTTAGAAAGTCAGTGGGCGTTTTGGCTTGGGTGCTAGCTCCTGTTCCCTTTCTTCCTTTTCAGGCGTGTCCGTGGCTATCCTGTATACATGAGAAACAAACAAACAGAATACAAGGGGAGACTCCGAACAAATGTCCAGAGTCTCCCCAAGCAACATCCTTTAAGAAAATGTGATCTGACACAAGTAGTATGGACATGACG
Organism: Octonoba sinensis; assembly: GCA_038502835.1. NCBI lineage: Eukaryota > Metazoa > Arthropoda > Arachnida > Araneae > Uloboridae > Octonoba > Octonoba sinensis. Next base: position 125,754,162 of record CM076598.1, read on the forward strand.
CCAGTTTAAACACATAAATAATAGCTTAAATATCCTACTGTCATGATAAATATGCAGTAAAAGCACGGGGCTTACCAATTTACGTAATGGAAGCTTAGCTACTTACCGCAAAATCTTAGATCAGACTATGCCAAATCACATTTTTCACTTAACTGCCCTATTTTGACTTTACTGGCAGCCATTTGCATGTGACAATAGCAGAATACTACTAACAAAACAGAATTATTTTTGCGATGGAAAACCAATAGGTTAGCTGTAAAACGTGCTGTCGGTAGTCTCCTCCTGCCCGGACTCTTCCCGATCTCCATTATATACATATTTTTATTATTATTATTATTATTAGTCTTATGTGCGTAGTAATATAGCTAAATAAAATTATATAGTTACAATAAAAGTTCATGATAATTCAAAACGTACCTTTTGATTTCAAAAATAACAAAACTTCATACCATGACTACAACCAACAAGATCAAATTGAATGTATCTGACATGCAATTGTTAACTTAACAATCACTCTACATCTTAAAATTCAAATCCAATGCTTTTTGCCAATACAGCACGGCGCCGGGTGAGAGCGCGAATATTCTTGAAGCTAAAAGACAAACATTGAGGCTGACTTTTGGCGACGAGCGTCTGAATTCTTAAATTTCCCCTATGCTATGCGCATGCGCTAGGAACAAACTCGCCAAATCAATTATTGCCAAACTTACTGCTGTCTTATATTAACCTTTTTCTTGCTTCAATCATGGAGAAAGGATTTATTCCTCTGCACGTGTTCTTTTGTGTAATTAGGATGCCTGAAGTAGGTTATGTTGTTAAAGGGGGCCTCGGTGGCCGAGCGGTCTTAGTACCAGTTTCCGCCCGCTGCTTGCGCGCAGTAACGAGGTCGTGGGTTCGATTCCCCCCTTGCCCTGGGTGTATTTCTGTTATTTCCTCTCTCTGTGATGTAATAAAATCTTTGATGTATTGTCTTGTGCTATCTGTCATATTGGACGACAGTTCATAAGACAGGCGGCTAAACATAGGGCATCCACTTTTACTCATCTGCCATTTCATTGGTTAAATTCTACTACGTCACAAATCTTATGACGTCAGCGCAAATGAAGAGAATCGAAAGTTGTTCAATTTCGGAATGAGCGGGATTTTCGTTGCAAGATACTAAAACAGGCAGATGCATAGGAAAGGGGGGAGGGGGGATCAGGGGCTTAAGCCCCTCTATTACAAATGAAGAAATTTTTTATTTCAATGCTAAATGAGAAAAACTGCTTTAAAAATTTTAAAATAAAAACCAAAATTTAAAGACTTCTTGCACTAAAATTTTAAATTTAAGAACTTATAAGTCTTATTATATTCTAAATATGAAATTATTCTGAAATACATAAGTATTGTTTTTGAAAATGCACTTCCCTTTTCCGCCCTCAACTACAGAAATTTACCGACTACAAAAATATTTAATTGTGTAATTTTCCTTTTATAAACAGATAGATTTAAAACAAAAAAGTGCTACTGTTTGTTTTACATTAATCACGTTTAATAAATGTATAGTTAAATCAACGATACTGCATAAGGATTTCGGTTACTTTGTGAAAACAATGAATTTATTTTAATGATCTATAAATGTATTCATTTATTAGTGATTTTTTGTAATTAATATTAACAATAACGAGTGAATGTTAATTACTTTTTAATTGTTTATTTTATTAATTTTTTTTTTTGAAAAAAATTTGCGCAATTGGAAATGTTTGAGCCGCCCCCCCCCCCTCCATTATTTTTAAATTGGGCTATTTAGGACCTAGAAATGTATGTAATTCTGCAACTTATTTCTGGTAATAGTTTCTTTTTCTTTCTTTTTTTTTTTTTTTTTGCTGCTACACTTGACTCTTCTATATTTGAACGGATAATTATATGTCCTTATGGAAGTTATAGAGAAGGTAGCTATATACATATTGATTTTTAAAACTCTTTTACAATGCATATAATTCTACAACTAAACAAAATTAACAGGAAAGATTAAATTACTGTGGAGGATGGGAACAGTAGTTTTAGATATGATAAATGGATTCTTGAACCAGCAAATCAATCGTGTGACGCCTTTTTTTTTAGTTTCATTCAACAAACACCAAAATTGAGATAAATTCAGTCATAGATGGTACAATCTTTTACTGCTCAAGAGAGTAATTTTATTATTACTCTTTTTTTATTCTATTCAATTAATTAATTTATTTATTTACTCAATGTCAGCCAATTAATTGTGTTTATGCCTTTCTTTTATTTCTATATGATTAGCAATTGTTATACCGCGACGCTTGCGCGACCCACTTCTTTTTCTTTTTTCTTTCTCCCCCCCCCCCCCCCCCTCATATTTTTTTTAAATTTCTTTCTTTTTGTTATTGCTTTTGGGTATTCAGTAAAATAAAATATTTCGAGAAATAATAACGTTATTGGTTTCCTAAAACTTTTAGGCACACATAAAACAACCACTACAGATTTTCAGCATTCAACGCGTAGTCTAATGCAGTGTTCCCCAACCTTTTTATCAGCGCGGACCGGTCAGCGCTTGAGAATTTTACCACGGCCCAATGGGGGAGGGGGGCATTCATTGTGTATATTTTAGTTAATTTTGATTTATTAGTTTTTATTTAATTGTATTTAAACATTCCTTCAAAATAAAAAATAAAAAACAGTTACACCAAAAAATATAAAGTGATTTAACATTTCTTTATTTTTTACTTTAACACTTACTAGAACGTTAAATCAATGAGAGCCCTGAGTTTGTTTCTTTGCAATGAGACGGTTCCATCTGGGGGATGTTTTTAATTTGGGGTATAAACCTAGGAATTCAAATTCAATTTCAATGAAATGGGAGGCCCGGTAAAATTTGATCCACGGACCGGTACCGGTCCGCGGACCGGGGGTTGGGTATCACTGGTCTAATGTACTAATAAAAAAGGTAGACACGTGTTTCGGGGCTTATATGGAGTCCTTTTTCAGGGCTAAAAATGTGTTGTAGATGAAAAGATATTTATCAAAATTGAAAAAGGGGTTCCTTGTATCCCCGAAACACGTGTCTGCAATTTCTATTGCTTTTTTTCAATTTTTTTTTTTTTTTGCGTTTAATGGGTTTTATTTTGTTAATAACACTTTTTTCACACTTTAAATCAGTTTTGTCAAATTGCATGTTGGCCGTTTTTTTTTTTTTCGTTTTTTTTCTGTAATAGATAAATTGAGTGTTTATGTTGGTCGATACTCATCCCTGTATAAGGGCGTAGCTAAAGACCCTTATGAAGAATAATACGTTAATTAGTTTAAGAATTAAAAATATACATTAGCCTCAGTGAAAACTGAATATTGCTTTTCATGGAATGTTTTATCAGATACAAGGGTAATTTTCAGTTAAAAAAAACTGATATTTTCACAATTTTTTTGAAAAAGTATATATTAATGAAAATTATATAATTAGGTGAACCCCCCTCCACGCACACACATAATACATACGTGCTATATATATATATATTAGCTCGAAAGATCTTACAAGTGAATAAGTGAAAACAAACAACATGCAATTTGATGTGATGACCAGACAGTTATATCACTACTATAGAAGTCAATTTTTTCCAGAAACATTGCTCTGAGTTTTTCAAAACGTAAAATATTCTGCATCTCACAAGACAGAAGGAAATAAAGCATATATATAGATAATACATTATTTGTCAAAGAAATGTCAAGAATTATAAATTAAAAAATTTTCGGAAAACTTTTTTCTTTTTTTTTTTAATTTTCGGTTTTTAAAAATGTTTAGAAAATTCGGAGAATTTCAAATCAGAATCATCCATACAAGAGCGCAGAAGCAATCTCTACTACATTTTCATTACTTGTCTTTTAAATACTCAGATTTTGTAACAGAACAAAATTTGCGCGCACTTAAACGTATAATACCGCCCTCAACATGACGTCATGTTCCTTAGCCAATGAAATGTCAGATGAGTAAAAGTGGATGCCCTATGTTTAGCCGCCTGTTTCATAAGCGAGTCCCGAGACTAAGCACACGAACTGGAAAATAAATGTAATTCAATTCACATGTTGTTAAAATCTTTTCTTCAATTAATGCGTATTTAATCAATCAGGTGATCCAGTTTTAAACATGATTCTTTTCTTTTCCATTTTATTGTTCAAGTTTGTTTCTTGTTCTGGTATATATTTCAGGAATTTTTTTGTTTGTGTAACTAGGAATTGTATTCAAATCGTAAATATCTTAGAAATGTGTAACTTTTCTGCTAAATCCTGTACATGATAGGATGTTCTCTTGAATATAAGTGCAGTTTCTTCCTTTTTATCATTCTAATTTCAGCTCAATATAACGTTCGTAGTGAACTATATTTTTCATTTATTCTTTAATTCCTAGGCATTAGGTATATGTTGAATTTTTAATAAAATTGATGTTTTAGAGCTCAAAATTTGTCCAATAGTTTGAACCAAATGTTTATACTTTATTCGCTTCTCATGGATTTTTTTTTTTTTTTTTTTTTAGAGAGTCATTGCGAACTAAGAAATGTGAAGCTCTAGTTGAATTTTAGCCCTGGTGCAGATGTTTTAAAATTCTGCATCATGCTTTTAATTTTACTGGTGATCTGAAGCTGACAAAAAAATTGAGAATCTTCTCTTGATAATGTACTAATGTGTGCATACATGAAAAAAAAGTCATTGAAGTTAAAATTTTATTCAGTAAATTTCATTGTTATTTGCCTGCAGTTCAGATTGCACTCTTCTGTTTTTATACTTTATTTGCTCTTGATCTCAATCAATCATTCATCATGCAAACATTCTCAAATTTGGTGATGCACTAAATGCAAGCTTTCAGATTTACGGAGTGCAAACTGTTTGAATTACTGCTCAACATGCCAGATATATCTACCATTAAAACTGAAGTGTATTTATATTATTTCCTATACATGGGATCCGGTACATAATGGACTCTCCCTTTAAATATGTTACTATTCATTCATATGAAGTCTCATAGACAGGAGCATAGTTATGGTTGTTTACAACTAAAATGCCAAAAGTATCATATGGGAAATACTTGGGTGCCTGTTATGAGAAAATTTTATGTTTTGAGCTGCTAAAAATAATTTCTCCATCTTGAAGTTTTTTAAAAAATTTATCACACCTGAAATGTCTATGAGTATTAAATAGTCCTTCTAGAAAGGTGAAATCATGCTGTATTTAAGTTTCTAGACATTATTTACACATTTATAGTTCATATATAATTTAGTGCCTTTATTTGTTTCATTTCAACATGAGGCACAGTGGAACATCAATCTGTTTAAAAATGCAGCTTAATTAGTTTACTTAAATTCACATGTACACTAACTTCCACAGTGTTTATATGAAAATAATGGTAATGAAAATAGTAAATTTCTCAATAATAAAATAAATATTTGAATAATACAGAAACACTAAAGTCATTCGTTATTTTGTTGCGAAAATTTTTAACATAATGGACATCAATTCATTGGAGGACATTGTTATACTTCTTCCTGACCTATTTGTGTCCTCAGGAAATTCATGGATGTGTTTTAAAATGTGGCTTACAGTATTTCATCATTAAATTTTAAAACTTACAATAATCACTTAATAAAATTTCCCAGTTTCAATGATTTCTTTTTTATTTTGATTTCCTTTAAAATTTGGTAATTTTATTTCGTGATATTGTTTCCTCTGTTGCTCTTTATTTTAACTTAATCCTTTGCTTTTTTTTTCTCACAATCGCAACCATATTTTTGAGGGTAGCAATCAACTTTTAATACTCATTAAAATAAAGAGGTAATTGGGGGGGGGGGGCAAAATAAAAAAAAATTTGGACGTTGTGTGTGTTCTTTGACTATGGGTCTTGGGTTTTGTATGTGTGTGGCCCTTTTGGGAAGGCAGAAAGTGTGGTTCCTATTCCTCATTAATTTGGTGTTTTTAAATGGAATTTTTTATAAAGTGATAGAAATGAAGATTTTTGAAAAGCAGCTTATACAAATACAAAAACGAGAATCAGCAAACAGAAAAACAGGCTCTGGGCCCAGCTAGGCTAATCTTGGTCAAATTAATAACATGAAGTTACCTCAAATCTAATTTTTTTCATCGTTTCATCTATACGTTTATTTTTTTATTACAGTTATTATTATTGCTGCATTGGAAAAAAAAGAGGTCCCCTTAAGCTCTGAAAGCAAACTCTTATTTTTCAGTTCTTTACAGAAATCAGTTTGCTTAATCAACTTGTTTGAAAAATCTAATTGTGTTTTGCTTTTATTACGTTCAAAAACAAATATATCTAAACAGTTTTCTCCAAATAATATGTCTTTTAAATATTCTGCAACACAACCGTAACGGTAAATAATTGCGCAGCATTGCGATCTACAGCGTTATTAAAGTACCAAACCAAATGCAGCCATTGGCAATCCTTTATCGCTATTTGGTTTCTGAATGTGCGCCAAGGCGCATGCGTATAGACTGGGGAAATTTAAGGATTCAGACCTTCGTCTTTTGGCGATCAAATATGTTTAGAGGAACAAGATTTGGCAAGGAAATACTGTTGTCTGTTTTAAGTAAATTCTAAAAAAGAAAATTTCATAAAATTTTATTTATTATTGATTTATTAAAATTATTATTTCAAAAAAAAAAAAAAAATCAAATGTTCCCAGTTTTTGGGGCATAGCTTTATGCACACTAACTATTTTTTTAAGACCAGTTTGAAAAGGAATAAGAAAAAATATATACGAATTTTAACATATTTTATGATGTGGCAAGCAAAAAATTTAAAATCTGGAAAACACAATTGAAAATGAAGAATCTCGAGCTACTAGATTAACATATTATTCTTTGTTTTGAACTTTTATTACAGAAAAACTCTGAGAACGCAACAAATATGAATAGTTTTGCGCCGCTTCAAAAACTACGTTTGTTTGTTTGTTTTACGACCATTTCAGGTCACATAAATATTCAAGTTTATTTGCTATTCTCAAGGATGTGCTTCAAACTCTCGTCTAATATCACAGATAGAACAAGACAGCACAATAGATTTTAATATACAAAGAAGGAAATACACCCAGAGCAAGGTGGGAATCGAACCCACGCCTCTTTCTCTCCGCGCAGGGAGGCACCGGAGCCAGTCGATTTGACCGCTCAGCCACTGAGGCCCTAAACTACGTTTCAAAAGACGTATCGATGTTGTAAAGAATGATGTTGCAGAAGAAATAATGTTATGTTTCATTTTTGAGCGCAATTTTTATTTTGAAGTCAGTTCCATGCCCCCACCCCCGCCCCCAAATTATTTTATTAATTGGTTTTTTAGTAGTGCTATCGCTGCTTATAAAGTTCATGAGAATATTCACAAGGATTTGTTAAATTACACATAAAATTGCTTACAAAGTTTCAACATTTATTAATTGTGATTTTTCTGATGTTCACACTGAACCTATATTTTCGGGAGGGATGAAGTTCTCAATTTACTGAAAGAAACTCCACATTTTACCAAATCATAAAATGTGAGCACAATTCAAGTTTAATTAAGGGATCATTCATAAATGATGTCACGGGGGTCTCGGTGGCCGAGCGTTCTTAGTTACCAGTTTCCGCCCGCTGCTTGCGCTCAGTGTAGTGAGGCCGTCAGATAACATGCTTACTTGCAACAAGTTTGATTTTTTCATGATATGCTTTTGTTACGACAAATTTGACACGACAAACGTGCAGCAAAACTGCTGCAAGGTTGATGACTTGAGCACCCACTTCCTTGCATCACAATTTTGCTGCAAAAGTGTGGCAAGTCTGTCATTCAACGCATGCGCAGGCCATGGAGTGGAAGCTTGGCGGTAAAAATGCGAATGACATGCGACTTGAAAGGTGTATGCTTGATGTATGTAGATAATTTTGTATTGGTTCGTTGTGCCAACGAAATGACGGGGCTTACATTTTATGCAGTCATAAATTTTAAAAGGTCTTTCGGGCCCCTTCTGCTTAACAACTGACTCAGCAGGATATTTATTGATTTACGGGGATCAGAAAAGAGAAAATTACCCATAATACCTGGTTTGAGAAATATAATATAATATATTTATGTGTATGTATTTTGTTGCTTTTTTAAGCACAATATGTTGAGTTTATACCCTCCCTAAAAACAACACCCCCCCCCCCCCCAAACCCGGTGGATAACAATTAATGGTGAATAAAAACTATGAATGGATCGGATGGAAATAAAAAAAACATCTTACGAAAAATAATATTGTAAAATTCAATAGCACATGCTTAATAGGGCAGTAGAGTAGCAAAAATCGTAAAAAAAAAAAAAAAAAAAAAAATAGTTTAGCAAAGCATTTTATTAATTTTTTTTAAATGCCACACGGCTGGGATAAAAAAGAATATTTAGTGTAAGAGTAAGACTTATTTTACAATATAGTTAAAATGATTTCCAATTATGAAAAATAAAGAATGTTGTTAAAATAATGTGTTTCGTTAACCTTCCCAAAACTCCAAGTTTATTCCCAAAAATGGCTGGGCTTTTTGCGTATGGGTTTTTAGGAAATAAATACTCCTCCCATTAGAAAAGTAAATTATGAAATAGATAAATTAAAAAAAATTGATTATCGATTTATAATTTTTGATTTATTGAATCTGCACTGTTCCTATCTTTTTAATATCTCCCGTTTGACATTTTTTATGTACTCCTCCTTCGCAGCTGGATAAAAGTGTAGTACTTAAAAATTTCAAAATGGAAGAACAGTAGAAGAATAAAGGAAAGATTTTCTTCTCGAAAATGTCTCGTTCGTAAGCTGATATAGACAACATAACAGACAAATCGCTGCCTCGCCCCCCCCCCTACTCACTGGCGGACGAAAGCGAAGAAAAGATTAATTCTAAGAACCGCAGCCCTAATTCTGCTTCTATTCTTTTTCTTTCCAGATGCTTCCAGCATCACAGTATTGAAACCTCTTCTTTTACCCCGCCGTTCCAGCGCCGAATCCGCTGCCATCTTTTAAAAAAAGAGATTTTGGACCAACGGCGGATCTAAGGGGGGGGGGGGCGATGGGGCGATCGCCCCCCCCCCCTTGGGCTGATTCAAGTGGATACTACAACGACACTCCTAAGTGAGTTTTTACTCTTTGTGCCCCGGGACCAGCCATTTTTTTATGTTCTTGGAATCCCAGCCTAAACGCCCTTCAAGTTCTATGCTTTCCCCCTGTCCCTTTGTGCTTAAGTATTGTTCAGATGCTAATCCTCAGAGTAATGGGAAAGAGATTACCTGCTCTTTTCTTCTACCTATCAAACTGGTGACAGCTAGCCAACCCTTAGCACGTGGTGTAAATTCCTGCAGCATTTACGCTAAAACCTGGAGTCTGAAACATTTCATAGAACATTCATAATTACAGATGTTTATATAAATTGCACATACTCGTTGATGGTTTTTTTAGTACATATTTAGTATTACATTTTGAAAATTTTAGAAAATATATTACTAATAATTGCTATTATTTTGTAATTTAGACATATCAATTCAAATTTAGAAAATGTATTTACAAGCCTACATTTTTCTTGAGAAAGCTTGAAGGAAATCCTAACTCGGTTAAAACTTGGCTAAGAAGCAGAATGAGTGATCGTAGACTCACTGAATTAGCGTTATTGCATATCCATAAAGATTGGACGTTGAAAAAATTATAGACAGATTTGCGAAAGCAAAAAAACGTCAGCTTGTGTCCCTTTTATAAGGGCTTTGAATAAACGTATATGCATTGAAAAAATGTGCTAGTAAAATTTTAAATATCACTACACTAGCATTTTTTTTTTTGTTGTTCCTGCTGTTTGAAAAAAGGGGGGGGGGCGGAGGGACTGTTGAAAAGGAATGAAGAATCTCCTCCATCCATCCTTACATTGAACCCCGAGATTCCCAAAATCGCCCCCCCCCCCCCCTTGAAGGTTTTCTAGATCCGCCCTTGTTTTGGACTCTGTGCACCTAGCAAGACAACACACCCCCTCCTCTCCCTCCCTCAGATTACATGCCGCGAGGATTGGGCGATTCGGATCGGAACCGATCCGTTCCAGCCAATCCAGCGCCGAGTTCCGGATCCGTTGCCATCTCAAAAAGAGTTTTTGGATTTTCGGATCGGTTCGAACCATCCGATGGTTCGTGTCCTCTGAGCTTTGGATCTATCATTCCATCATTCCATATCCGATCCAGCTATCCATCCGGTCCGGATTCGGATCTTGAACCCGTCGATCTTTTTCGCGGATCCACCAATCTTTTGTCGGATTCGTATCCAAAAAACCCGATCCGATCCGGGATCCCCATCTCTAACACGAAGTCCTCGATATGAAAAGTTCTGTTTTACACCGGTTTTACACAATATCGTGAAAACTGACGCGGGAACAATAGGTCAACCTCGGCACTCCAAAGGAATTGTCCATGTTTGATCTAACCGACATTTGGCGTTGGCTTGTGTATTTGGCGATTAGAATTATTGGCGCTGTGTAAAAATAAATTGTTTATGCTTTTCCGGAAGAAGCCATTTTCTCGCGTGCTAGGGGCCTCGGTGGCCGAGCGGTCTTACAGTTTCCGCCCGCTGCTTGCGCGCAGTAGCGAGGTCGTGGGTTCGATTCCCACCCTGCCCTGGGTGTATTTCTGTTATTTCCTCTCTTTGTGATGTAATAAAATCTTTCATGTATTGTCTTGTGCTATCTGTCATATTGGACGACAGTTCATAAGCGAGTCCCAAGACTAAGCACACGAACTGGAAAATAAAAATGTACTTTAAATGTACCTCGCGTGCTATTTTTCGCGGGATTTTGAAGCTACATATATTTATGTGGATTTAAACTGATGTTTAGTGTTCAAGATTTTGTAATCAAAAGTATAAGTATATTATATTACATATTTCTTTATTCTTAATTTACAGGTAAGTAAAATAAATGTTGAATTTTTTAACTTGACCAAACTGCAAAGGATGCAGATTACGGGATTTGATTGAATTTAACTGTATTATATGTTGTTCAGTTTATACTTGAGTAATGATTATTAATGTAAAAAGGGCATAAATAACTATAAATTGTTTTAACATTAAAACGTACCTGCATCGTTAAGTATTTTTTAAAAGATTATATATGATTGCGATGTGTTCATTTTGTAATTGACTATTGATTAATGTGAAGTAATATCAATATGTGTTCCCAAAGGTAAGTAAAAGTATGCTAGTTTCCTCACTTTTGCTTATATGTTCAAATATTTAGCTCATTAGTGAAGTTAAATCATGCTTGAAAGTTAATTCGATCTCTGGCTGTGTCTTTTGTCGAGTCTGCTATGAATTTTTTGTATCAAGTGCTAAATATCAAAATGTAATAAAAGTTATTTTACTGTTTCAGTATTTAAATCTATATTTGTTTAACCAATAATGGAATTACCTGCAGTCTTAATTTCTTAAAACTTTTTGGGTTCATGTACTTACTGTATATACTTTTCTATTCTTTTATATGCTTTCCCTTCTGTGACATCTGTTGCTGTGAGATTATCTGAGCGTATTGAATGACCCCCTTTATTTGTCCACTCCAAAGAAAAAAGAAAGCTTCCGCAGAATCTATGACTTGGAATGATCCATTAAAATACCCGGTGAGAAAGATGGCCATGGTAAGGCTTGAATTGATTTTAAATTTTAGTTTCTTTTCAGTCATCCGCACTTTAGTTTATTATCAATTTCCTTGCAGAAAACATAAGCTTCTGCTCCTGTATGAAAAAGCAATTAGCATTTGACCTTCAGTAAGCAAGAGCTGCTTTAAAGTGGCTTCGGAAGAATCCCCTTCATCTAATAGCTCCATTTCTTCAGCCATAGGTAAGGTGTGGAAATTCTCTGATAAAATTAACCAGTGTTTGAAAACAAAACACCTGTTTCTGTTTTTTTAGCATTTTAGCAAACTTTTAAATTTTTATTCCAGTTTTAAATGTTGTGAAAACCATTGTTTGGCTGTAACCTGTTACCAACTAAAAATTCTACACATCTAAGTTCTGGTTGAATTAAGATTGCAGGTGGAGTATTTTGTTTTTAGGGTTTTATTATATTTCAATTTATGAAAGTTCCTACTGGCGAGTGCTTGCTGCTGAAATTAACTTTATATGACTATTGCGGCTGTTTTCCCTAAATCTGCAACTTTTGTTTCTAGAAAGCCACTTTTTTGAATAAAAAGTGATCCCCTCGGTTCCTGTTCTTTTGTTTTATCTTAAATTTTGACGAGAGAATGCTAGTGAGAAGGATAGAGCAATCAAAATATGCATATAGGGGCGGAATGTTCGCTGTTGCTGCAGGGAATTACCAAAAACTTTTTGACTTTTGATGGACAAAGAGTACATCAAAGCTTTCCTGAAAGTTGGGGTTGTTCATTTTGGTTTCTATGGAATATCGATGAAGGCAGAGAGAGCGCCATGTCTTAACGTGCAAATACTAGACTGTTTAATTTTTACAATGTGCAACTGTCAATGCATTTTATAAATAATTAGAGCTATAAGTTTGATTAGCAGAATTCGATGAAATTTAAAGTGATTTTTTTTTTCCCTTTTTGGAATCCTACATAGATACCGTAAAATGCCGAACAAGCGCCCCGATCGAATAAGCACCCCCCCTTTCCACAAATTACTTTTTAGGACAAAATACCAATTATTCCCCCCCCCCCCCCCCCCGCAACGTGGATCATTGAAATTATAAAAAAGAAACAGAAGAAATACTTAGCAAAAGTGGACAATTCTCGAATATGAGTGCGAGTAATTCCTCAATTATGATCTTAAATTCATTCACTAAATTTTATTTTTATTATTTTTCATGTATTAATTCCAACTTTCATGCTGTGTTTAAGAGAATTCACTTTCAAAATGGAACAAACCATCATTGTTGGGGAGCGTATAGTCACGCAAGAATCTTCAGTTTTGCAGGTTAACATGACAATATCTGATCTAAAAGGAAGATGACAAAAAAAAAAGTTTAAAAAAATCTTTGTGCAAATTTAGGTAACTAAAAATCAAGGATGCATCAGGCAAAGGGAATGATTCGTTGGAGTGAATGTTTTGCACCTGCCATGGTCGCTTCAGCTGGTGTTATCTGTTCTTGCTATTGTTTATAATTATAATCTATTTATTTATTATTGCAGAGGAAAACATGTGAAAGGAGGTTAAATGCAGAACTGCATTCAGCGCAATCGAAACTTGTTCGCACTTTTTTCTTTCTTTTTATTTTTGAGGGGGTGGGTTCGATCAGAACGAATTTTAACTGCGCTTGCTGCTGTGCTGCACGATTTCTGCACTTGTGTCTTCGCTTGTCCTATTTAGGCGCCCCCTTCCGTATTTTTGCAAAATTTGGGGAGGGGGGCACTTATTCTGTATTTTACGGTATATGAACTGTTCATAATTAAAAGAATAAATTTCTATGAATTCAAATTTCAAATAAATATTCTAGGGCAATGACCCCAACCTTTTTATCACTGCTGACTGTTCAACATTTCATGATTTTACTGCGGCCCGCTGGGGGGGGGGGGGGGGATTGCGTTGATCGTTTATATCTTGGATTATTTTGAAACACGGATGATTTTAATTTGGGGTATGAACCTAGGAATTTAAATTCAGTTTTAATGAAATGGGCGGCCCATGACCCGGTGCCATTTTATCCAGGGATTGGGGACCACCATATTAAAGGGATCCAGGCCAGGGTCTAGTCAACTTGTACATTAACAAGGACGAAAAACTACCGTTTATTCGCGGAATACGCAATTGAAACGATCGGTCTTTGATGTCATTGTCCAATAGGTACCTTGACATTTGTCTCAGTTTAAATTGTTTAATTAATGACTGTTACGGCTGATGACAAGCTTGTTTAGGCATGCTAAGAATCTCCTATAATGGTTTAAATTCTTTTAAGTACTACCACTTTTTTTCTATAACCTCTTTATAATTTAAAAAGTAAATTGCCGCCCTGTATTCAAGCACAGGATGGTACATTTGTAAATACGGCTCTGCTGGTGGGTAATTCCCCCCCCCCCCCCATGGGCAGCATCTGTCTTACTGCCATTGCAGACTTAATGTGTTCCCCAGCAATGGTACCCTCTCTTTTAGGGGCGCCACAAAAGGTGGTACCATTGTTGCATGTCAATTTTCATGTCCAGTTTCTTCACCTAGAAGAAACTGGACCTAGAAACCTAGACCTAGGACTCTGTTGATGTGAAATTGAACTAAGAATAAAATTTCGCCAATAGTGTCCAAGCCAAGTGGCTACTCAAGATCTTTTACGTGTCTCATAATCATATGACATGAGCTCAAATGATTTTCTGCATCTTGAAATTTCACTGACACGGCCGGGTGCCAACATTGCCATTCAAGACCCGTGCCTTCCCCCCCTGCCCGCTCTGATAGGTAATATTTATGCAACGAAAAACCTGACTCGACTGTTGTAAAAAACCATATACAGTAAAACCTGTATAGTTGACCACTTTTTTTTCAGGAACAGAATTAGCCCTCTACCTCACCCTCTATAAGTTGACCACTAAAGTGCTGCACCGCAAGTGGTCAACTTACACAGGTTTCACTACCAAGTTTTATAGGGCCTATAGTATTTATTTTTTGCACCTGAATACTGTAAAAAGTAAAGAACCTTATCTTGATTAAACTTAGTTGCATAGTGATTTGACAATGCTATTGTTTAAGTTAAATGCAATTTTTAAATTGTAAAATGTACACATAATGTATCGTTTGTATACATATTTTTGTTAAATATAACAACATTAGCACAATTACTAATTTAAGTATGAAAGGCATGTTTGGAAACCAAGTGTATGATGTACATTGCAAATAAAATTATTTAAGACAAGAAAAAAGAACTATTAAGTTGTTGATAAATCTATTTTCATTTCTGATTATAATTTAGTATTTATAAACCAAATATTCTTGTATTTAGAGCTTAGAAAATATGAGTAACTTCTTATAAATATGTTTTTTAATATTATTAGAGCCCTCTAAATATGATATAAAAACCCTTTAGTCGCCATTGCACTCCTACTACCCAATATATTAGATAGATAAGGGGGGAAAAGACATGTTAGAGAAATTCAAATATTTTGTTTTAGTACATTAAATTACAATTTTAAGCACCAACTAATCTAAATAGGTCAATGTTTTGGAGGAAGAAATTTACTGTACAATGTAGAAGCAAGGAAGAAAAAGGTTACTTTTCTAAAGGCACAATCTAAGTAGAAGGGTTTTTAGGTAGTGCCGTGTCTTCAGCAGGTGCGTTGCACTCTTGTTCCGCCGAAGGGCTACTAACTATTATTTTCACTGTCTCCATCAAGTTTTTAATAAGTTTCCAAAGGGGTTGGGACATGTGTTGTCCTACAGCCATTTTACTTTTCAGGTCACAAGGGCGTAGGACTAGTCCAGAGAGAGTGTATACCCACTTTGCACTACTAACTCTTTATCCTCAATCATGAGTAAGAAAATGGACATGAGTGTCAGTATCTCCCCAGTCTCTGCATTACTTCCTTATTGAAGATAATGCTTTCCATTTAAAAAGCAAAGATGAACTGTGAGGAACACTCCTCCTCAAGTATTTAATGGTTGAAAGCAGATAGCGATTCTTGACGCTTTTTTCGATGTTTTCACAGAATTCTCTTCCCTCCTTCTCAACTACCTATTACTATAGCTCTTCAGAAAGACTTGCTTTTCTTACCACAACGCCATTAGAAAATGTAAAAGAACGATAGAATGAAGCCACGGAGTGGCGAGGAGTGACTGTACTTTTGCAGTAGTGAATATAAATTGAAATGTTTAAGATGCAAGTTTTTTTTTTCCCTGCTCAATGCCGTCATAGTACACATATTTGGCCATATCATATAGTATATCAACATTTGGTCAAGCTGAGCATTCGACTATTTTATTGAGCATTATTGCCTTACTAAAAGGAAATCCTGAAGTTATTCTACTAAGAGAAATTCGTTTTAGGATATTACTATAGATTTCAAAGGGTGTAAGTATTGATTGCTGTATTTTATAGTTATGCTTCTGGCACTTCAAGGTTTTTTTTAATAACTTGAATGTTCCATTTGCATGTTTTAAAGTTGCATGTGATGATCTTTTTTATGTGATTGTTCCTGTTGGATGTCTGGACAACAGTAATGGAAATTCTATCATTTCCATTAATCTAATAAATATTAGATATTTCATGTATGATATGTTTCAATAGGTGTAAGTTATTTATTTGATGGCAATTTAAGATCTTTTTAATATCATGCTATTTCTGTCTGCTTTGTTTTTAAGATGGATGTGCCTGTCTGGATTCCTCATGTAAATGTTATTTCATAAATTTAACAAATTTTGTGTATGATAGACACTATTATAGATTTCAAGGAGTGAGAGTTAAAATTTTTGTTTTGTTCATTTTTGGTGATGGAATTTTTTTTGAAGGCTGGATTATTCCAGTTTATATTACCAGTTACCTGTTATAAATTTTCTGGCACCTGTTTCAACAAAATCTTCTCTTTACAAGCAATACTGAATGGTGTGTTGCTATGTTTTGTCTAACGGCATTACATAGTGGCATGCTTTTCGGTTTGAATAAAACGGAATGAACACTGCAACCAATTGGGGGAACCTACACCAACTTGACCAAATCCTTTGAAAACTGTTTTCAACTTCTTCAAATGCTATTAAAATTTTAAAGAATGTATGACGTGTACAAATTATCAATGAGGATGCAAAGGCTTTTAAAATGTATCAAACCACTTTTAATTATACTTCGTGATAAATAGGAAATTTGGGGGCAGCTCCTGATTGGTAGCAGTGAAATTTTAACTGGAAGTAAAAAGAAAAAACTACAATAATCTAAAAAATACTAGAAATCACTTTTTCCACCAATTATACTCTTTTCTTTGTTTTTTATCCACACAATTTTCCCAAGCAGATAATTAAACACACTAATGTACTATAGTTAGGGGGAGGGGAGGTTGTCTTATATAGGAAGGTAATTGGAGTAACATTTTTTATCTTAATAAAATTTTGAGGCTTTTTTAAACACAAATAATTCTTGAAAGACTACAAATAATTAGCATTTTCTCTCTTCAAATTATTAATGCAAATTTTTAATATGTTATTGCTCTGCTTTGGGAGTTTTGAAAGTTTACAGCCTTAAAAATGTAGCTTACTAAAATATGTACTGTCAATTATGCAAATTGTGATACATTGTTATAAAATAATGTAAAATTTATGTATCGTTACAAAACGAAATCATAAGCATGGTAATCTAAAAAGTTTTTTTTAACAAGAACATATAATATAAAATACAATAATGTTTTGGTCATGTTATTTATTTAGCATTGCACACTTATGATGCTTAAAATGCCATTTATAGTATTATATATTGAGTAGGGATGTAAAATTTCCGGAAATTTTGAGGTGGTGGAAAAAACCAATTTTTTTTTTCCCGGTTTTTTTTCTGGAAAAAATGGAAAAAATTGATTTTTTACAAGTGAAAGTGGATTTTTTTAAATAGTTTTTGGGATTGGGGGGTGTTTCTATTGAAAAAAAAATGTGTAAATGTTTTTTTTTCATTATATCTTTGTAACCTTACTGATCCTGACCTTTTGTATAATCATTACAATAACATTTTCTATTTTAAACTGCCATTAAAGCTTTTTTTTTTTTTTTCAAAAAAAGAAAAGTAACAATATTACTATAGTTTGAAAGAAATATTTAACTGTAATGTACATTCCATAATCCATTTACACCATCATTCCTTTTAACTAGATAAATGCTGCCAATTCTAAGAAAGAGAAAATATTGCTGTCATTATAAATATTGTCAACATCAAGTCTTTCATGGTTTAAAAGTTTGTTTTGAAAAAAAAAAAAAAAACCTTGCAATATAATTTTTTTGTCTGCAAAAAGATTTTATTTAGTTTTAATTTATTTTCCAGTCTAAATTTACAAACCAGAACTACATTAGTTTCTGATCTAAATCCAAACTAAAACTGTATTTGTATTGGTTTACATTTAGAATTCTAAAGCTGAAACAAAACTTAAAATACTGTTTAGTTCACACAAAATTGGTTGCTATTCGCTGGAATTTAGGATTTTTAATGAAGAGTCCAAGTCCAATATTGCAATGGAATGTGAATGTTCATCGTCCAGCAGCGTTGCTTCAATAAATTCAGATACTGATTCGGATTAAAGTTAATCACAAAAATAAAATTAAATTTGAATCCAAAGTTAATCATAAATTTTAAAGCAACATTTTTAAATTGATCTATCATTATTTTTAATGCAAAAGTAATTAACTCAGAACAGAAGTAATGGTTATAAAGCAAGTAGATTTTAGCATATGTAACTTTTGTAAATTATCAAAAAAATATTTTTACAAAGTTGCTTAGTTTTTTCCCCCAAAGTTCGTTACATGCATTTATATGTATGTATATATACAGGGTGCAAATCAAAGTCCTTAGGAGGCTTTTGTCTCAGTAACCATGGGTCCCAAACATATACTTCCAGTTATAAAAATGTTTAAAAATTGTAAGCATTTATGATAATAGCATTTCTAAATTTAAAAGAAATCAATTTTGTGAAAATTACAGAAACTAATTTTTATACAGTCCCCAGTCTTTGTAGTCATATTTTAGTAAAAGTTGACGCCCGCCCATCCTAACGAACATAACACAAAATGTTTCCCTTCTGTATGACAAAAATAAATAGATATATTTAGTTTCAATGTTTGGGATTTTTTTTTACGATTTTTTGGCCTGCATTAAGGGGTTGGTTAAAATTTTTCAATGAAGTATTCATTCTATTGTTCAATGAGTACTGCATTCGGATTTTTTAACCGACCCCTTAATAAAGTCCGAGAAAATAAGAAAGAATTCCAAGCTTTGAAATTAAATATCTCTGTCCTTTTTACTTGTACAAAATTGAAACTTTGTGTTACGTTATATTTAAATGTATAAAATATTTAAAGAAAAAAATATTTAAAAATATAAAATATTTAAAGAAAAAAAAATTGGAATGTTAATATTATAAATTTCTGAATGTATTATTTTATGCTAGAAATATCAAAATTTGCAATTTTTCCGGGTGGAAATAAACCCCTTCGGAAAAAAACCGAAAAAAACTATTTTTTTCCCCAAAATTTCCGGTTTTTTTCCGACCATTCCCATCTCTAATATTGAGTAGGTTTGATTAAATTAAAAGCATTAAATATGTGTTTATAGTGAAACCCTATAAAAATTTAATATTTGTAGTTTTTGTTTGAGAATTGTCTTGATGGCTGGATTTCAACAACTGACGGAAGAAGCATTTGTATTATTTAGCAGATAACATTATCAATTGTTTAATTAAATATATGTATATATGAAATAAAGCTTGTCAGCTTGGTCTAGTTTTTTTTTTAATTAATGCTTTACAAAGCAGCTACTTCCATTGATCGTTGCGTTTATAAACAATATTTTTTCCTTTTTCTATAGTTAACCATATACAAAATCACCCTCTACTTATTTTTGCTCCCTCCTTCCCCCAGAATAAGCGTAATATATGGCAGAAGTTTACCAGTAATAATTTATAAATTTCAGATTTCTTTTCCAGTGTTGTAATTCATTTTGTCAGAGCGTGCTATTGTTTATATACTTGTTGCAACCTAATATACAATTTTTGTGCCATAATAAATATTTTTATATGGTATGATTGATTATTTCATTATTTTTATGGGGGTTGCAACTACTGGTTTCATTCTGTTTCATATTGAACTTTTTTCTGAGCTGTAACTTAAAAACTCACTTTGGATTCCTGAACATTTTCGAATTTTAACGACTTTACACATTTCAGGAAATTGAAACACGTCCTAATCATTTTTGGAAAATTTATAATTGTGCTGTTTCTTAAATTGACAATTCACGAATCGCACGAAATTTGGTACACAAATAAACTTTGATAAAAACTGGAATTGATTAGGGTTTTTTTTTTTTTTTTTTTCACCTATCGATCCGAAGGTGCAGGTGCAATAACTGACGTTTCTCTAACAAAGTAAGTTAGTTCTACCTACATTGTACATGACTACTGCGAAGTAATGCATAGAATGAAGCAAAACAAGAAATGTTACTGATTAATAAATTATAGTAGCAATCGCTCAAAAAGGGGGAGGGTACTAGAAGACTTAGCATGACATTTAAGCATGATTCATCTTAAACAATGTCTTAAACGAAGTTTTATCAAAATGGTCATTAAAAAATATATTTATTTTTAAATTTAATCACGAGTAAAAGAAGTATATTAATGACAGGCCATGAAGAAAAACCACCCAAGTCATTTTTTGCTAACTTGAGTTTTTGGTGTATACAAGTAGCTTATTCTAAAAAAGAATGTGTATGTCATATAGGCAAGAAATATACAGACGTCCACACATTGAATTGGTGAATCTCAAACGCAAAAAGTTTTCCAGTTTCGTATTAGCGTTCATTTTCACGTGCTAAAATAATGGGATGTACAACAGCCTGGTGCGCACGCCTATGCCCGAAAGTCGAGTATTGTTAGAGATCAGTGGAGGATTTAGGGGGAGAGAGGCACTGGCGTAGACAAGGGGTAGTTGGGAATACCCCTCCCCCCCCCTGAAATGATAAAGATTGTCTAGAAGTTGACCAATTTTTCTTGTAAAACAATGAAATTTAGCTTTTCACGAAGAATCTCCCCCAAATCCGGGTCTAGCTACGCACTGGCACGAGGGCACCTGTCCCCTCCATAAGGAATAAAATTAATTTGTAATTGTCCCATTTGAATAAGTTATAATCGTTTTTCGGCGCTTAATGTAGCTCATTTGATTTTAAGGGATTCTAGTAGGATAAAACTTTGATGTGATCATTAATATTATGAAAATATTTACCCGTGTGAACCACTTTTCACTTTCTGGTGCCCACAGGCCCGTCATTTAAAAATTTTCCGGGGGGGGGGGGGCAAAGGGTATAAACTCAATGTACATTGCATTAAAAAACAACAAAATACATTTACATACATATAAATACGTTATATATTTCTCAAGACAGGAAAGGGGGGCAATTGACCCCCTAAATGATGGGCTTGCTGGTGCCCCTGTCAAAGATTATATGAATAACAAACAGACGAACTAAAATCATGGATAAAACCTTATAACTCTTCCCTTTCGGAACAAATTTTTAGGGAAAAGATAGGTGAAATTACAGGCTAAATGGTAGCTTTCCCTCCTATATGCCACAGGTCCGGGGTTCGATTCCTGGGATGGGCAGGGTCAACTTCAGCCTTTCATCCCTGCAGTGGGGCCGATAAAATGAGGACCAAGCATACTTGGGAACTAAACACTGGGGTGTTCCACGTCGGGCCGACCACTTGACCGAAACTTCTGCTTCTGCACACCACGGCCCTCGGTCTCGAAAACTGGGATGGGCACAAGGTCATGGCCCCCAATAGGGCTGGCGCCAGAGTTTTTGTTTAATTTTAGGCTTTTAGGTGAAATTACAGAGATAGTACTCCCGCCCCCGGAAATAGAACATGTTTCAGCGGGGATTACGTTTATGTATTCGAAGTATTCTTAGCAAAACATTTATTTAATCCCCTCAAAGGAAATAATCCAGCAGCCAAAAGCACGTGTTAGCACAAATATTGTTTCTACTCTGACGGAACATCAGATTGATAACGCTGCGAGGTTGCTACAAGAAGGCTTACATCCTTCCCACGTTAAAATGAAAATATCTTCAATTACTCTAAAACACTTCGAAAGGCACATCGCACATCTCTTTTCCATGCCCGCAAGTGCGTAACCAGGGGGGGGTTTTGGGGGCTCAAACCCCCCCCCCCCCCATTGGGTATTTAGTTATTTATTCATTTTTGTTCCTCGACTTGGTGGAAATTATGTCAAGTGAATCGGGTTGTGGGCTTGGAATTTTTTTTTTTTTTACTTCGTGTGAACAACATAGGAGGCAAGCTGTAGAATTCCCCTCATCTCTTTCCTCGGACAAAATCGTGGAGATGGACGTTGAAGGAGAAGAACGGGCAAGACTCTCGGGGCCTGGAGCACGGTCCACCACTAGTTCACATTCGTGAGAAACTGAAACTGAACCGGAGAGTCACGTGATAAGGGGGGGGACGCATGATGCATGTGATAAGGGGGGATGCATCTGTCAATCGTCATTTAGGGGCGAGTCTGCACTTGTAGCCAAAGTTGAACTGGAGTTTCTCGGAATTGGTGGAGGGGTTGCTATATCTTTTGGTTCTAAAATTCCGAGAGAACTGAGGGATGTAAACTTGTAGGGAAGGGGGGGGGGGGTTAAGACGCAACGTTATAGCCTTTTGTATCGTCTATAGCTTGAAAGAAAATCGCAAAATAGTTACAGATGTGCAATGTCTTTCTTTTCTTTTTTACCATTGTGCTGTGAGAGCCATGTGCTTCAGTTTCTGCAGTTGAAAATTCAGATTCATGCATCACTCATTTAGTATCAAAATGCGTAGCATTTTCCTTCAATAACTTACCTTTTCAGTTTAATAACAGTAATATTAAAGGATTATAAACATAATTTTAAGTGACTTCTGCCATAGGCGTAACCAGGGGAGGATTTTGGGAATTCAACCCCCCCCCCCTATTTTGTATTTAGTTATTTAGGCACATTTATTAGGCACACAAAAAAAATTCTGGCTACGCCTTGCAAAGCACATATCTATTTTTTCCCTAAGAAAAATAAACACATATGCATATGATTTTATTTCCTCTTTCTGAAGGGTGATCATGACCAAAGTACGTAGCTCATATTACAGAGGACTTTTCATCTGGTTATAAACAACCCCCTTATCACCTTTAGGAATTTTACAGCGAAAGGTGGCTTCAATCACCGTACCACACACAGACAGACAGCAGAGATCCTTTCAATCACTCCAGATGGTTTTCTTACCTTCTTGATGTCTTTTTTACCCAAAGGCAGCAATTTGGGAACATAATCGCACCAGTTTCCTGGAAAATATTCTCCTCTTTGATGGAGGTTTGTTTTCTGATAAACTGGTGTTGTAGGCAAAGCCGTAAGCAAGGGGGCGGGGACAATGGACCCAAGCCCCCCTCCCCCGAAATACTTTCGAAATTTTTAACTTGTCTGAAAAAAAAAATTTAAACAAAAAAAAAATAATGATTAGATTTTGTTCTTTGAACCAACCTGTTTGGGAGCGGGAGGGGGGGGTCCTCTGTTTTACAAATGGGGAAACGACAAGACGGCGCTTCAAACATCTAGGGCCTACAAACCAGAACTCAAAAAAGACCCTTTTTTCTCTCAATTCTCCAGAGGATAGGTCCCGCGTGTCATCAACAGATAACGGATTGATTCCTTGCCTAAAGACTGCATATGGTTCTAATCACCCGACCACACAAAAACAGGAAATATAGTGATCCTTTTTTCTCAAAATGCGAGCCTCATGGAACCACATCTGCCATAAATATACGTACAACAGTTTGGTGCTTTGTCCATCCTTGCCCGAAGGTTACATTCGTGGAAATGGCGACACTCTAACTACCCATATTGTGGAAGTAAGCTAATGCCTAATGGACCCCTGCTTCTACGATTGCGGGATATGGATGTTTGTGCTGTTATTGCTGGAACAAATCTTAGTTCTTTTATTTTCTTTTTTAAACTAGCAATTCGTAAAATCAAATCAACGTAGAAACGCTTCCGACAAGGGGGCGGGGGAAGGGCTCTTGCCCCTTTGCGGATGCGTCTCCTCGAATCATATTCTCTTTTTTTCCCAACCATTTTGCACAATAAAACAGAGACCTTGATTGACCTTGGCAGTTGGGAATTTAGTGGGTTCTTATGGTCTTGCAAAAGTCTCCTTTGCTCGCCTGCGCACAAATTTTGATTATGAGTAAAAGAAAAGGTGAAAGTATTTTGTCCTATTTTGGGAAGAAACCCTGAAGCAGGAGAGGTATGGTTGTTTTTATGTAATTTTTTCGAAATAATATTTTAGCTGCCCCCCCTCTTTTTTTTTTTTTTTTTGCAATTTTAGTTTCAACTTTTTATTTCTTCCTCCCATGCTGAGAAACTGCTTATTAATCCTCCTTTTTTCGTTTTTTAACTTCATAGGGGATGACGTCACACTACTTCGGGTGGGGCGGCGGCGGCGGCGGCGGGGGGGGGGGTCGAGAGATTGTGACAAGGGGGGGGATAACAAGAAGTGTGACATTACACATTTTGATTTCTATAAAAACGTGTAAAAAACCAGCAGATTAAACTTATTTTTGATAATTTTTTATTTTCATAATTTGATTTTAAAGTTTCATTGATTTCATTTTATATTGAAAATACGGATGCTTATTAAGGTTTGAAGTCACTTCTAGTTAAAATTTTAAAAGAAACTCTTCTTCGGTATTTACTTTTAAAATAAATAAGTGCGGGTCATTTTTCAGAAGTCAATTAATTATTTTTTACTATTATGCACTAATTATCTTTTTCTATTTTAACCTTAATCTAATTTTATGCTATTTAAGTCCACGTGTAATCATTATCATTTATTGTTATGCCCACAAATGTCGTTAAAAGTTAAAACATAAAACTAAAAATGTGATTCTTTAACGTAAGTACTTTATTTCTGAACTGCAACACTGCAAGTGTTCATGTAATATAGCGTGACACGTGGCAAAGGGGATAGGTGTGTGTTGGAGAGTGTGATAGGGGTGGGGGGAGGGGCTCAAATACATTGAAAGAAAGTGTGACACTGTTTATGAATCGTCCCATAGAGCGTTTATAATAACATTGCGAAGGTGAAAAATACCGTGACAAAATTACACTTTTACTTAGCCTAATCATACATGTACATTGAACAAAAAAGATCTGAATTGATTGGTTCTCATGGGCTGCAATAGTGGCACAACTCAAAAAAACACCCGTTTCGGACTAAGAACAGATTGTAAATATGAAAATACACATTCTTTTCAGCAGCAAGACTAGCACAACTCATAATTCAATATTAGGCCTTAAGATGTTTTAAAAGCGTAATTTCTCTTTTCTTTCTTTTTTAAAAAATTGTGATCTGATTTTTTTCGCTGATGGGGGGGGGGGGGAGTTGACTTGCTCCGAGGGGGTAGCCAACCCCGAAAGATGCCTGAAATAAACACGGAGTATATCTGCAATGACAAGTATTGATGACTAGTAAATTTTGAACTCTTGTGCACTGCTTATTGGTGTTTAGTCTGTACATTTTTAGGGTGACCCCCCCCCCCTTTTCCCCCAAACCCCAGTTACGCCTATGCATGCCCGGAGATATTAGTGATCAATTTCTAATCAATATTACTGTCGGTGCAGCCATTAATAACCAAACCATTTCATCCCCACTTGGCAAATTTTCTAAATTTGATACTTTGTTGCATAAAAGTTACATTCAGTCACGTCATGTAACTGAATGTCTTCGCCAAATAAAAAATGCGCCATTTTACAGTATGATGAGCTGTTAAACATCATCTAAGCATTAAGCATTACGTCTCAAAGTCTAAAGATAGCTTTTGTGCATGTCCCTTAATTGTTCCTCAATATATTACTGACATCGTTCTTCGGTATACATTTTCAATCCCCGAAAAACGATTGCAAAAACTTAAAAGTACATTTTGTGATGCTCCCATGGCTTTAACAACACGTTTATGTTTGGCTTGTTTTTCAGCAGACTTGTTATTGAGGTAAATGATTTGTTCAGTTCAAGCAATTTGACATTACCCTTTCAGATCAGGGTTCACGCTGGGGAAAAATACAAGGTGGGATTTTCCTTCTTGACCAAAATTTTAAGTGGGATTTTTAAAGTTTAAGCCCAAAAAAATTTTTTTTTGAGTGGGATTTCAAAAAATATTGCGGGAATCGCGCGATCGCGCGAACCCTGCAGATAAAGCGGGGTGGTCATTTTTCCAGTTTAAACATCAAAAATAGTTTTCATTTCTTTTCAACACAGTTAATTTTCATGTTACAGACAAAAATTGCATCTTTCCTTGTAATCCGTCACTCCTACCGTTTTTAAATAGAGATTGGAAGTCTTTTTTTTTTTTTGTTAATCCTTTTTTAGCAATAAATGAAAACGAAAGTGCGAATTACTGGTAAAGAAAAATAAAAACACATACAGGTGTTCCAGATGCATGAAAAGATTTCAAAAGGCACTCGCGCTGCATAACCAATAAAAAAATTTACGAAGTTGTGTAGGAAAAATAATTATAAAATATGAGCCCAATTTCGATTTAAAAGCCTGATCCGAGAACATTTTACAGTAAACGAGAGCAAATGTGATGAGATGATCAAAGTGGGGGAGGGGAGGGCATTTTCTCTTCAAAGATGATGATGATAAGAGTACGACGAATGATTTTGCTCACGAAACTAAAATATATCGGTTCGTATCTCAAATGCGTATTGTCCTAACGAATTATTGCAGATATAAGAGCAGTCTCGTCATATTCCACGCGTACCTGTAGCCTTACTCCAATCTTGCGCCAGTCAGTGTTTTCTGTAATTTTTCTCTCAATATTAAAGCCTTCCCTTCACATTTTTTAAGATTTAAAATATTATGATTTTTTAATGCAGCGCAAACATAGCGACAAAATGCGCATGTCGTAAATAGTCTGTTACTTATGGTTATTAAACTATAGAGCGCTTTAAATGAAATGTCATGCAACTTTAACACATCATATCTGGGGGAAAGTAATTTTTAATAATGGAATAAAAAATGCCAATAGAGTTGACGAGGGCGAATTCCTAAAAAGGCTGGCTAAGCTTTTACACAGGCACAAGTTTCAGAAGAAATTTTTGCAGGCGATAGTTTCGAGGACATTAAATTCGAACCAAAAGTATAATGTATGCAAAGAGATTTTTTTTTTTTTTTGGAGTTCCATATTCGAAACAATTAAATATGTTAGAACCTGGAAAAGTGACCATTTAAAAGTGTCTACCCTGTCTAAAGTGACCATCCCTGCAAAAAATTTTTGCGACTTTTAAGATTATCAGTTTTGCTGGTTCCACTGTGTATTTATTAGTTCACTTTCGGAGTATTTGTTGCATTTTCTGATTTCAATAAACGTTTGCGGTTTTCGTATCTTATGTTTAGTTTTGTTAGAAATATAGCTTAGGCGGCGATTTGACGCTGCCTAAGCATACAACTGCACATTTGTGAATCCACCTATGGCGTGGTGTTAGTTAAATTTTGTCAAACTGTAATGCTGCTGAAAGTTGCTATCGAATGAATCCATTATTATTCAACACTTTTGATATAGGATGTTTTTACTTAATCTTCGGGCACATACACAATAAAGGTGTACAGTTGTTCACGCTCAACAGTTCTGCGGAGTTGAAGGACAAAAGACCAATATGCGTTCCAAATTTGGCTGAATGTATAGTGATCACTTAAATTCTGAACAAGGAGCTGCATAGCTGCATTGCTCAAAAATTCCATGCTAAAAAGTAGAATAAAGTTCCATGACGTGGACTTTTTTTCATTTATACTACGTTCTATGCCCCACCCATCCCTTGCTGTCAACATAATTTTTTTTTCACATAAAGTGTAAGGGTTGCGAACAGCTGACATGCTCAAGAAATGCTAGGAAAATAGGTTGTTCATCCCAGTAAAATTATGTACTAACATTCGTTTAAGTGGTGGATGGCATTCTCATCTGAAGGGTCTTATAGCAGAAAGACTACACAGAACAGGAAAATCTTCGCACAAGCAACAATTGAACCTAATGTATAAGATAACTACAAGAAGTAATATTTTAAAATTGTCAATTCCATTTTTTAATTTACTCTCAATTTTTTACAACTTTTTAAGGACCACAAGGAAAAATTTAGAGGTTTACAAAAACAAGTTTTGACTATACAAAGACATTTTTAGATAATGGGAATTATAATATGAAAAAGCGATACTTTTAGAAATTTTTCTTTAAAAGTAAAAAAACCTACTATTTCAAAATAAATTTGTTCACCCACCTAAAATTTTTTTTATTAAAAAAATGTTTAAGGATTAAAAAGTTTAATACTTTTATGCATAAAAAAACTATTTTCCAAAAAATTTCAAAACGTTTGAATTTAAACAATACATGACACAATTTCTCAGAGTAATGAAACATAACTGCATGTTTTTTAATAAAATGCGAAATTTTTAATATCAGGCAAGCATTTAGTGCCATATTATTGAATGTTTATTTATAAGTTGTAGGAAAAATACAATTCAAAAAGCATTTTATTAACTGGAATTTTATAGAGCTTTTTTTAAAAAAAAAAAAAAAAAAAAAAAAGGAAGATCAGAATTACAAGAAATCAATTTTATTGAAAAATATCTTAGATAAAGTACAACAAAAAGGTACAGAAGTGAAACTCTTCATCATTCCAACAATTCTCTTCCAGTGTAAACATGTCATTATCCGAGCTGATTTGTTGAAATCTAGAAAAAATAAATTTTTAAAATTTATTAGCTAAAACAAAGAATTATACAGTGGTGACTCCTTTAAGGGACACCTCCGAAAAAGGGACACCTCTAATTAAGGGACACTTTTTCCGGTCCCAGTCCCTTTGAATAGGGACTGTAACGTATTTACCTCTGAATAAGGGACACTCCATTTAAGGGACATTCACAAAGATAAATTTCCAAAATTCCAGTTATATAGCTAAGAAATATTTACTGGAAGCTGAAGTTATTTTTCTAAAAATTAACTTCTGAAAGTTGATATGAGTCCTAGAAGCATGAACAAAGAAACAAGTGTATTTTAAAGTGCTTGCCAAAACCTATTTGCAAAGGCTTTTCCCTCTTTTGAACTATGGAATACATGTGTGCTCAGCATTGATAGACAGTACCCGCTTACCAACAAGTTTTTTATGCAAGGAGTGGAAAAAGTATACCAAGTACACTAAAAGTATACTGTGTTGCGCAAATTACGTACATTAAAACAAAACATGGATTACTTCAAGTAAATTTCTGTAAGTTACAAAATTTTGCCAATACGACAGTTGTGATAAAATTTTAACTTTTCAGTGAAATTTTTTTTAATTTCAATAATTTTGACTTAGATTTTGTATGCATGAAACAATTTTAGTATTTAAGCTTAAATGGTAACACTTGTTTATTATTAAAAAGTTAAACTAAATATAGTATATGTGTACGCATTAATTTATAAACCTCCGAAGAAGGGACACCTCTATTTAAGGGACAAAATTTCCAGTCTTCTTAGTGTCCCTTATTGAGAGGTTTTACTGTAATTTGATGTAAACAAAGCAATGGAATCATATTATTTAAAAACAAATTATTAAAATATTTAAGTCATTAAAGATTTTTTAACCTTAACAATAAAACTATTAAAATAAATCTATATAAATTTTTTTACAATAAATATGATGGCTTACAGCCATCATACAGTGAAAAAAAGGGGGGAGGGAGAAAACAAAGTACAGAGCTTTGTAACACTTTAGTGTTACTATATCAACTATATATATATACATTTGGGGGGGGGGGGTAACTTGTTCATGAACATCACTCGTATCAATAGATGTTTCCAAGTATCTTGATAAACACTTGAACAACATGTACATCGTAATATATTATTGATGCACAGGTAAAAGTCGCAGAGTCCAAAGCACAACATGGGTGATTCTGAGCAAAAAAAAAAAAATTCTGAACTTACATGAAATTTTCAGAAAAAGCATGCATGACGAATTTAAAAAAAAATGTAATTAGGGAATGTACATGGTAGCATATGTTAAAATACTTTCCAACTTTTAAAAAAATTCAAATATTTTTAGGATGCAAAAGTATTGTAATACACAGTGCGCTAATTTCTAGAGAAGCATATGTTCGATGTTGGATTTTCGATGTTAATTTTCTTAATATGTTAAAATGTATTGTACTTTTTCATTTGATGTAATTAAGTATGTTTTTCGTAATTTCAAAATATTAACTGGTGTCAAAAGATCTTAAAAAACGTGAAACAAGCTCATGAGTTTTTTATTATAGAAAGTTTTACGATGAGCAACTACTTTTTACACCCGGTGCCCTTCCCAGAAATTATTTCTGGATCCGCCCCTGCCTTAAATGATGGATAACATTTATTTGAACACATAAAGCGTCTACCAATGTGTATGAAAAATGGAGTTTTGCCACTAATCAGTATAATACAATGGGGTTTGCAGCTCTTATGCAAGAAACAAGTGTCTGGCAAAGAGGTTTGACTAGTTCCTGATCTTCAGGACATTTTAGTACTAAACAAAATAACAAAATATATGATTGGACATTGACACAAAATCAAGATCGTTATTGATTTTTTACGAAAAGAAAGGTAAAAAAGATATGTCCACAAATCATAAAACTTAACATTAAATAATCAAAAGTATTTTACTATTCATAATGAGAAAACCAGCACTGGGACTTAAATTGGCTCAGAGTAATCATCCGCAGAGATCCATCAATACGACAGAACAATAAAGATCAGCATTGCAGGCTTTCTAGTATAACTTCCATCACTGAAATGTTGAAAAAGAATTTTAAACATAAGATTAAAGTTCAACCTCTAAGAGAAAAAGAACTTTTTTGTTTATAAAAGAATATAAATCTTACGCACTTAAATTTTAAGGCAGTCTAATCTAAATATGTACTATTTATATTTAGTTATTTTAATACTAATTATTCCAGAGGTAGAAAACTGTAAAATTAAAATATACAGTAGAGCGACGCTTATCTGGATGTTCAATCAACTGGATTGGTCAGGGACCATGCTATTTTTTTTTTCCTGCGTTCCGCAAAAAAAAAAAAAAAAAAAAACACAAAAACCCTGACCTTCAGATTGTCTAAAGGAGGGCAAAAACCTGCTCCCCTTGTCTCTTGGCATTCCAAGAAAGGAGGATTACCCCCCTCCCCCTTTCACTCAGGTATGCTTGATTCAGTTACAATTAGCATATGCGGAGTAGAAAGAACTGATTGAAAGGATTAAGATTCTTTTTAGAGGTATTGGAAATAAAGTATTGAAACTAACAGAAGAAAAATAGTTGAAGTAATGCATTTACGGTCAAAGGGTCAAATTAAATTATCTCTGCTTAACTAAATTTCCAGGAAGACTGTTTTTGTAAAACTACTTGACTCAAAGAGTGTGCACCTTGCGAAATGATCGCATAGTTTTATATTGTCTGAACACGTGTTACACAAAGCTAAAAGCACCTACATTTTCTAAATTGAATACGATCTGTAAGTGTAAAAGTGTTTTATAAACAAAAATAGACATTGTTAAAAGATTGAAAAAACGAGAAAATGGAAAAAACGTAGCCCTTGAAACGCAGCCCCCCCCCCCCCCCCCCCCATCGGCACATCAACTGTGTCAGATATTAAAAAAAACAGCCATTCAATTTTATGCTTCGTATCAGTTTTTTACGAACAAGTCAGCGCTGAAA
Organism: Octonoba sinensis; assembly: GCA_038502835.1. Taxonomy (NCBI): domain Eukaryota; kingdom Metazoa; phylum Arthropoda; class Arachnida; order Araneae; family Uloboridae; genus Octonoba; species Octonoba sinensis. The sequence continues at coordinate 125,785,595 of CM076598.1, forward strand.
GAAAATGATTACAAGAGAATACCCCTCCATGTAGCAGAAGACTATCAATTATTACTTTACATCACAATGATTTTTTATACAGTCAGTACAGTGTATGAATCATTTTTATGTATAGTGCTACTTCTGTATCAGTTTTTGTAAATATTAACAAAAAGAAAAACTTTAATTGTGTCTTTTGTACTGTGATAAAATATGCACTACTACAAATGCCAGTTCTAAGATTGGAAAACGTGTGAAAGGAAGCTGCCAAAAAACTTAGCCCTATTTGTGCTTTAAAGTTGTCAATCCATTTATCCGGATTTTTCTTCAACTGGATCTACCTCGGTCCTGATAATCGGCACTTTACTGTATATTTACAGTGAAACCCGTGCAAGTTGAGGATTTGTGGTGCAGCACTTTAATGGTCAACTTATACAGGGTGGGAATGATCTGCTTTTGTCAGGGTTCGTGATTTTTTTTTTATTTTTTAAAAAAGACCTTAAATATTTTGGATATTTATTATGTTACATTCATAGAAACAATATGGCATGTTAATCAATATGCAAAAGCACAGTTTAAGCTATTTTCACAGCAATAAATATTTTTTAATAATAATAATAATATACAAATTTTAATACAAATGCATTTCTCAAATGAATCTTTAATCCTACCAGGAATAACAGTACACTCAAAAGTACAGAGAAAATGAGCAAATTTAATCTGAATTATTTTGCTGTTGAAAGCTGAAAAAGGTAACAATTGTCTTAATTTTTACATTGTGTGTACTTTAATCATTTTTCTATTTTATAAATGAAAAAGCCTGAAATATTTATACCCATTTAGTAAAATCATATGCTCACACCATTACTAAAACCTGAAATTTTTTGTTTTAATCAACTATCTTTATTGAAAACTTCTATGATAAAAATTAAAAGAGAAGGAAAAAAACCTTAATCTATTAGGGGACATGGATGAAACTTTAAGGATACACATTATAAATTCTAACAATTGTTGTTTTAAACACTATCATTCTGAATTATTTATTGTGTGGCATTTATTAAATTGATCTAAAATACTATTTTTAAGATAAAAAAGACAGAATGGTTCATGATTATTATGAATTCTGATTTCAATGATTGAATGAATTATTCTTTGCTGTTAAGATGCCTGAATAATAAGAGTAATATTGTAAAATTAAAAAAGGATAATAGTTCTAAACTTATGAAATATGTAATGAAGAGATGGACCTAGGAAGTTTTGTTTGAAACAGTGGCTGTATTTGCAAACATATTTCATTTTTACAACACTTTCTAACATTGTAAAATTAATGATTAAAAAAAAATCAATTGATTAGTTTAGCTTCATGTATTAACCTTACTTTGTATCATACAACTTTAATATTAAAGTACTTAGATAAAATAAAGATAAATATCTTATTAATTATATATGTTTGATGTTAAAGATTTTCTAAAAATACATTGTTATTCAAAACGTCCAAGGTGGTCATTGGTTAACTTCGAAAGAGGTTTAGATAAGCTTTAAATTGCTATTTCATCTATGCAGACAAATACTGGCATGACATCACATTTTTTGGTATGACTTAAGTTAAAGATTAGCAATCAATCTACCTCAAAGGAATATTGTAAGACGAGTTTTCAATAACTTTAAAGATTTACATTATCTTCAAACAAGCACCTGATTTTTTCCCCTCCATTCAATCTTTTCAAAGGGGGCATTCTTAAAAAACACAAGAGGGGTTATAGTACAAAAGGTGGGAGAGAAATTGACAGCAAAGGATTAGCACCGCAAAGAATCCGTATGCTTGCTTGTGCCACTGGTTTCATTCCCCCACCTTCCTGGAAATTGTTCGAAGCCCCCTACAGATGATATGGCCATTTTTACTTTTTTTGAGGCATGGCCTTACTGCACTGGAGGTGCAAAATATTGAAAATAACACAATTTAGTTTTTGAAAGGTGCATTATTTAGGTACAGCAGAAAATAACATTCTTGATGCATGTTAAATGCAATGTAACAATGAAATAATAACTTACCGATACAAACATTTGTTGGCATCAGCTGAATGGCAGCACGAGAGAGATATGAAAAGCTAACAATAATCGATGTAGGAATTAAAAATGTACGCTGACGGAGGAGCTGAATAAAGTAATATTTTAAATACTTAACGAATTCTTATTATTTTAGAAATAAGTAGTTAATACTTCAGAAGTGGGATAAGCTTAATTTAGTTATTATCCACAATACGCCAACGGACTACGAGTCGAACGCATTATGAAAACGCAGCTTCAAAAAGCCAGCAACGGTTAAGCCTAACAGTTTTAGAACATAGCACCAACGACGGAAGACGTATTTTATTTGAAGAAAATTCACTTACGATAGAATTTGATTTCAAGCAAGTGTAACGCTGTACGGAACTTTTCCATTTGATGTATGATGGAAACCTCCACGTAACGAAATTAACAGGTACGTATTATTGTTTTGAATAACGTATATTTGAATATAACTTACTTTTCTGTTACCGTGAAAAATGTCTTATTTAGCAAAAGCGAAGAAAGTCGTTTTATTTGAATTAGCAGAAGAGTTAGGTGAGATTGTGAACGATGGTATGAAACAAGGGCGGATCTAGAAAATCTTCAAGGGGGGGGGGGGCGATTTTGGAAATCTCGGGGTTCAATGTAAGGATGGATGGAGGAGATTCTTCATTCCTTTTCAACAGTCCCTCCGCCCCCCCCCCCTTTTTTTCAAACAGCAGGAACAACAAAAAAAAAAAAATGCTAGTGTAGTGATATTTAAAATTTTACCAGCACATTTTTTCAATGCATATACGTTTATTCAAAGCCCTTATAAAAGGAACACAAGCTGACGTTTTTTTGCTTTCGCAAATCTGTCTATAATTTTTTCAACGTCCAATCTTTATGGATATGCAATAACGCTAATTCAGTGAGTCTACCATCACTCATTCTGCTTCTTAGCCAAGTTTTAACCGAGTTAGGATTTCCTTCAAGCTTTCTCAAGAAAAATGTAGGCTTGTAAATACATTTTCTAAATTTGAATTGATATGTCTAAATTACAAAATAATAGCAATTATTAGTAATATATTTTATAAAATTTTCAAAATGTAATACTAAATATGTACTAAAAAAACCATCAACGAGTATTGCAATTTATATAAACATCTGTAATTATGAATGTTCAATGAAATGTTTCAGGCTCCAGGTTGTAGCGTAAATGCTGCAGGAATTTACACCACGTGCTAAGGGTTGGCTAGCTGTCACCAGTTTGATGGGTAGAAGAAAAGAGCAAGGAATCTCTTTCTCATTACTCCGAGGATTAGCAACAGCAATACTAAAGGACAAAGGGACAGGGGAAAGCATAGAACTTGAAGGGCTATTAGGCTGGGATTCCAAGAACATAAAAAAATGGCTGGTCCCGGGGCACAAAGAGTAAAAACTCACTTAGGAGTGTCGTTGTAGTATCCACTTGAATCAGCCCAGGGGGGGGGGGCGATCGCCCCATCGCCCCCCCCCCCCTTAGATCCGCCGTTGGTATGAAAGTTATAGATTTAAAAGACTTGATTTTAAAATCTGCGCATTATGAAGAAGAGTTTGTTAAGAGTTTGTTAGAAAGAATAGTTGCTGAACGGCTAGCAGAAAATGAACGCCTAGAAAAACAACGAGAACGGGATTTTGAGTTAGAAAAATTAAAATTGGCGACAGAAAATGTACCCAACGAAACGGGTTCGGAAATTCAGTTTAACTCCGATATGATTGCTAATAAGCCAAAGCATGATTTGCAAAAGTTAATTCCTAAGTTTGATCTTAAGGAGTCAGAAATTAGTCTTTATTTAGTTCTATTTGAGCGACAAGCACGAAGAGCTGAAGTGGCAAAGGAAGATTGGGTGTCTCACTTGTTGGGATTACTCCCTTACGAAATAACACAAATAATTGCAAGAGAATCCGAAGAAACAGCAAATGATTACGATTATATTAAGAAGTTGTTATTAAAACGTTTCAAACTCAGTCCAGAAAAGTTTCACCAAAAGTTTTATCAACTTCAAAATTCGAGTAGTACATGGGGCGATTTTGATTTTGAATTGCAGAATTATTTCGAAGAATGGGTTTCAGGATTAGGCATCATAGATTTTGAAGGTTTAAAAGATTTGATGATAACAGATCAAATGAAGCGTAAAGTTCCTAGTGTACTTAAAGATCATTTCATTGACGAGTGGGCAAAATTTGTGACGCCAAGGAAGCTCGCCAATAAATTGGATGAATATGAAACAGTAAGGGGAAATAGATCGCCAAATCACGCCTACGAACGCAAACAGCAAAATAACTTTAATAAAAACTACGCCAACAATCGTTTTCAACGTCTCGGAAATGGTAATAACAATAAAACAAAGCAACGAGTTGCACAGACGGAATTTACTCCAAATCGTAATACGTCAGGCTACAGGAAACCTTTACGTAACGAGAAAGGTGAGCCGAAATGTTTCAATTGCAATGATTATGGGCATTTGTCGAAGGATTGCCCATACAAGATTCAAACTTCTGGAAACAACGTAACCAACTTAACCACAAAAATTATGAGTAGTTCAACCTCATTTCTCTACCTTAAAAAGGCTAAGATTAACAATGAAACCTGGATAGAGGCGTTAATTGACACTGGAAGCTCTAGCTGTCTGATGAAACAATCCATCGCCAAGAAATTGAACATCAACGTTATTCCCGAAATAAATGATATTTACGGCTTTGGAAGCCAAAGTACGCCAGCAGGGAAAACCTATGGAAAGACATTGGTTGATATAGAAATTGATGATGTTTCAGGAAAGGAAATAACAGTCCTCATTGTACTTGATGAAACGCAACCAGTAGACTTGTTAGTTGGAAGAACTTAGTTAGATATGCCTCACATAGCTTATGCCAGAGTGGGAAATGAATTGCATATTGATGAAGCGCCGTTTAATAAGTTGCAACTAAAGTTAGATAAAACGCGAATAAATCTAAAAGCAGAGAAAACTACTGTGCTCGATAGGAATACGGTTAATCTAGTACAATGTAGAGCTGAAGGTCAGAACGAAGGGTATGTTATCATTAGTGAGAAAGGAAATGTAGACTGTCTACTAGAGGTGGTCAATGGGAAAACAAAAATACCAATCACAAACACGCGAAATGAAAGTATTACGCTAACGGAAAACCAATGTGTAGGTAGGGGAGAAGCAGTGGAATTACTTTCAAGCAATGAATGTTTAGAAAGTAATGATTGTATACTTTCGATCCCGACCGATGTCGCTTCAAGATCGGAGACTTTTGTAACGCTGGATGGTCAAATTCAAACTTCACATGAAATATCTGATATGAAACAACCACTTAATTACGAAGACATAAAAACTGATGAAGATGTTACTTACGAACAGAAGCAACAATTAGTTGAGCTTTTAAACGAATATAGAGATTGTGTTGCTCTAAACTTAAGTGAGATTGGATGTACAGATTTAGTTACGATGGAAATTAAAGAAGTAGAAGGAAGCAAACCAGTTTCGATGCGACCATACAGAACAAATGCCGAAGAACGGGCAATAATAAAGCAAATAGTGAGTGAATGGAAAGATAATGGGATCGTTACTGAAACTAGATCTCCTTACGCAAGTCCAGTGATGATTGTAAAGAAGAAAACTGGAGAACATCGTTTAGTCGTTGATTATAGGAAGTTAAACCTTCAGACGGTTAAGGAAAAATATCCATTGCCAAGAATAGATGATCTGTTAGAGTCCTTGACTAACTGTAAAATATTTACGACTCTAGATTTGGCGCATGGATATCTACAGATTCCGTTAAGTGAAGAAGCCAAACAGAAGACTGCTTTTATAACTCCAGATGATACTGGACAGTTCGAAAGAATGATATTCGGACTTACTAACGCTCCTTCTGAATTTCAACGTATGATGCATTTAGCACTGGGACCATTGCTGAACAAAGCGGTGCTGTGTTACTTGGACGACATTCTCATACCTGCAAAAACTTGGACGGAAATGATGGATAAATTAAAGCAAGTTTTGGAATGTCTGAGATCAGCACATTTAACACTAAAATTGCCAAAATGTGAATTTGGAAAGAAAGAAATTGAGTTTCTGGGTTTTGTAATAAATGAACATGGAATTCAACCAGGTCGAGCAAAAGTGAAGGTAATTTCTGAATTTCCAACACCGAAGAATGTACACGAAGTTAGAAGGTTTCTAGGTCTTACAAGTTTCTACAGACGCTTCATACAAAAGTACGCTACACATGCTGAACCACAGACGAGACTCACACGTAAAGATATAAAGTTTCAGTGGAATGAAGAACAACAAAAGGCATTTGAAAAATTAAGAGGTGATCTGACAGAAAAACCAATTTTGGCATTATGTTGCCCTGATGCAATAACAGAGGTACATACAGAACAGATGCAAGCTCTGGCGGAATTGCTGGCATGTTACTTCAACGTGGAGAGGATGAAAAACTACACTTAGTGTATTGTGTTAGTAAGAAAACAACAGCAGCTGAATCAAAATATCATTCCAGCAAATTGGAATTGGTGGCCATTGTTTGGCCTTTAAACAGATTACGCCAGTTTCTTATTGGTATCGAGTTCACTGTTGTAACGGATTGCCAGGCTTTAGTTTATCTAAACACTAAGAAAACGCAAAACCCTCAATTTGCAAGATGGAGTAATTTGATACAAGAATACAACTTCGAGGTGAAATTCAAACCTGGGATGAAGATGGCTCATGTAGATGCCTTGAGTCGATGTCCTATCTTACAAGAAGATGATACCTTAGATGCAGTAGTTGAAAACAACTTGGATGTTTACCAAACATTTAGGCAGGCCGCACACTGAGGAGGAAGAGAGGAATTTGAAGCAAGGGGGAATTTTTCGGGTGAAATGTCCTAGCTTCCCACATGCTATGCTCGCACACTGGAGCCGCGCGCTCCTGGAAACCGGTTTCTTGCCTCCGAGAGGCATGCCTCCCCAACTTGGACTAGAGCTTTCTTTTTCGGCTGGAGTCGCGTGCACGAAGGAGGCAAAAAACGGGCGCTGAGAAAAATGAGGCGCGATCCTCAGATTTTAACCTACGTTTCGCACAAATTAATGAAAACTATCTTGTTTTATACAATTACATATTATCATCGTATTCTAACAAGAATGAAATACAACTTTCAGCTGAAAATTAATGTACATTAGTTTATCAAAGGCCCTCTTTTTAGATTTCGGTAACTAAACTTTATTATCATAAAATGGTGCATTCACGTGCACCGTTTTCATTAGCTAAATTTTCTGAAACTACAATTTTTTTGCCTTCTAAAATATCTATGTGTCTCAATGATTTTATTTTTATAATAATATTTAATAAGAAAGTAAAATTGACTAGAATACACTATAAAAAGTAATGATCTCTGATGTAATGAAGAATATGCAGATTCAACGTCAGTGGCTATTTCTTTTGGACAAGATAGTTTATCAAGAATAAAACTTTTCAATATAACCGCCATAACTGTTCATAAAAAGTGGATTAAATGTTTCATCACTCGAAGTCTACATTTTTATTTCTTCTTTTAATGTACATTCTTTTGAAAATGAATTTCTAAAAGGAAAATCAGAGAATTTGTAAAAGTACTTTCTGCTTTCAACAAGACATTTTAAATAATAACCTTTGACCATGAAGCTCTTGCAAAATAATAACAGTAATAATCTTAACATATGAGTCCAAAAATTTCATAAGTCAGCAAATCTTTTTTTTTTTTCACATTTTACGAAATTATGCTTCATTTCATTAAAAGAAAAAAGTTTTCATACTTACTTTAAAAATGTTTTGAATTAAATATCTTACAATTCATAGTAAAAAGTTTATTCGGAGCAAAAAGAAAGACATGCAACACTTGCTATACCAAAATACAACCTGAACAAAGAAAATTAAATGACATTATAGTTGCAGCATCAAATTTTCCTTGAGTGCATTAAATTAGGAAGCTCAAAATGTTTTTGATTTAAATCCACCTTATCAGGTAAGTGCCAAAATACCAGATAATTATAAGCTCCTTTTTTACTAAAAGGATCCATTTCATTCTAATATGCGTGCAATTTTATTTCTCAATGTTTATTCAGAGATGTTTTAAGATAATTACATATCAAGATTATGAGCTCAGTATGGATTTTTAATGTTTAACTTCAAGGCATTATGAGAGGAATCCATTTAATTTCTCTTTGTTGTATGCTTGGTGAAATTTCAAATCATTTTTAAAAAAATACGCATGGAAGTGAAAAAATCACATTTTAAATTTCATTTTTAAATTTTTAATGACATTTGCAGCATAACAGACAGAAAGCCAGCATGATGAATATCAAGGTTGATATTTCTGCAGGGACGGTGGCAAAAACTGGTAAAAACCAAGACAAGAATGGTTAAAAAAACGGCAGTAAGGTCTAAAAAATGATAAGGAGCTAAATAAATTATCTTTTGGGAATCAATTAATGCCTTTATAAATTAATAAATGATATTAAGAGAACTATTTAGAAAAAATCAAAGTTACAAATTCAGAAAGTATTTGAAATTAACTGAAAATTATACAAACTATTATAATGTCTTATGAGACAACTTGATATATGTTCTTACTTTCGCTTTTGGGAAAAAAACACATAGTTACTTTACTTTTCTGTGTGTTTACTATTCAAATCCTGAAATTTACCGATGGTATTATGAAATGCCTATATCATAACAGTTATGAAAGTAAAATGACCTACCCAGCTCCAAAGAATTGGACACCCCATTTTGAAATTGTTCAGTAGAAAGTGGAAAAGTAACTCGACGAAAACAAAATGAGCAGTTACTTTAATTTTCTATTTATTTACTATAAATTTTGCATATACAGTGTAACCCTAAAGTTGACCACTTGCGGTGCAGCACATTAGTGGTCAACTTATAGAGGGTGTAGATTTTTCTTTCTTTTATTTTTTCTTACACTGTGCAAGTATTTTCTAAAACTATATTCATTTATAACTAACTGAAATATAGCTTCATGTATTAACGTTACTTTAGAATAGTAATGAGCTGTCTCTTTTTTTCACAATTATCTGAAATATCATTAGAGAAACTTAAAGAATAAAAGAGTGCTCATAATAGTTTTCCCATTGGGTTAACTTGCAAAGAGGTTTGGGCAAACTTTATATTGATGTTTCATCCATACTAACAAATACTGGTCTAACATTATCGCATAAAAAATATCCTGGAAAAGTCGATTAAGTTTTTCTTTAATCTTTGAAAAATAAACAAATAAATTTAGTACTAATTAGGCGGTCAACTTACAAAGGGTTTTTTATAATGTTCCCACCCAAAGTTGGCATACAGATACATAAGTGGTCAATATAGACAGGTGGTCAAGTTACAAAGGTTTCCCTATATTATAAAACATAGGGCTAATTCCGTTCCTGACAAAGGTGGTCAACTTTACAGGTTTTACTGTAGTTTGATTTTTAAATTTGTAAATTTGTTTGAAACTATTTTTTTTTATCTGATGCTTCACTTCAATTTTAACCTGGAAAAAAAATTAAACGGAGATGTGAATCACACTTTTGCCTGGACGGTTTTTACCAGGTTTTGTCTGTCTACGGCAAAAACTTCCCAACTCTGATAAAAACTCTTTAACAGATTGAATTTAACCTTTTTAAATTCCCGCTTTTACCTAGGACTTCTTTGAAACACTAACAGTTAATCTCATAAAGAGTAGCATATATGCTATTTTATGAGAATAAGGGTTAATCAGCATCAATATTTTTCAATAGAAAATAAAACGCTTATAATGAAATAACAACTATCATTAAATAATATTAACATGTACGGTATAACATAATACTTTGTTTCCAAATATGTGTTTTTTATTTGAGTGATAAATCAGCTTTGTAATCTGGTTCTGATAGACATTCGTTCGGTACTGCTCGTTTCACGCGCTTTCCGCCACACTCAATGCGCATGCGCAGAGGGAGCTCGGGGAATGTTCAGTGTGCGGCGAAAATTCGCGATGCCTTCGACGGGCCGATGGAAGCAAGGAAGTGGGTGAACGTAGGGGTCTTTTTGCCTCCTCAGTGTGCGGCCGGCCTTAGGCAGGCCGCACACTGAGGAGGAAGAGAGGAATTTGAAGCAAGGGGGAATTTTTCGGGTGAAATGTCCTAGCTTCCCACATGTTATGCTCGCACACTGGAGCCGCGCGCTCCTGGAAACCGGTTTCTTGCCTCCGAGAGGCATGCCTCCCCAACTTCGACTAGAGCTTTCTTTTTCGGCTGGAGTCGCGTGCACGAAGGAGGCAAAAAACGGGCGCTGAGAAAAATGAGGCGCGATCCTCAGATTTTAACCTTCGTTTCGCACAAATTATTGAAAACTATCTTGTTTTATACAATTACATATTATCATCGTATTCTAACAAGAATGAAATACAACTTTCAGCTGAAAATTAATGTACATTAGTTTATCAAAGGTCCTCTTTTTAGATTTCGGTAACTAAACTTTATTATCATAAAATGGTGCATTCACGTGCACCGTTTTCATTAGCTAAATTTTCTGAAACTACAATTTTTTTGCCTTCTAAACTATCTATGTGTCTCAATGATTTTATTTTTATAATAATATTTAATAAGAAAGTAAAATTGACTAGAATACACTATAAAAAGTAATGATCTCTGATGTAATGAAGAATATGCAGATTCAACGTCAGTGGCTATTTCTTTTGGACAAGATAGTTTATCAAGAATAAAACTTTTCAATATAACCGCAATAACTGTTCATAAAAAGTGGATTAAATTTTTCATCACTCGAAGTCTACATTTTTATTTCTTCTTTTAATGTACATTCTTTTGAAAATGAATTTCTAAAAGGAAAATCAGAGAATTTGTAAAAGTACTTTCTGCTTTCAACAAGACATTTTAAATTATAACCTTTGACCATGAAGCTCTTACAAAATAATAACAGTAATAATCTTAACATATGAGTCTAAAAATTTCATAAGTCATCAAATCTTTTTTTTTTTTTTTTTCACATTTTACGAAATTATGCTTCATTTCATTAAAAGAAAAAAGTTTTCATAGTTACTTTAAAAATGTTTTGAATTAAATATCTTACAATTCATAGTAAAAAGTTTATTCGGAGCAAAAAGAAAGACATGCAACACTTGCTATACCAAAATACAACCTGAACAAAGAAAATTAAATGACATTATAGTTGCAGCATCAAATTTTGCTTGAGTGCATTAAATTTGGAAGCTCAAAATGTTTTTGATTTAAATCCACCTTATCAGGTAAGTGCCAAAATACCAGATAGTTATAAGCTCCTTTTTTACTAAAGGGATCCATTTCATTCTAATATGCGTGCAATTTTATTTGTCAATGTTTATTCAGAGATGTTTTAAGATAATTACATATCAAGATTATGAGCTCAGTATGGATTTTTAATGTTTAACTTCAAGGCATTATGAGAGGAATCCATTTAATTTCTCTTTGTTGTATGCTTGGTGAAATTTCAAATCATTTTTAAAAAAATACGCATGGAAGTGAAAAAATCACATTTTAAATTTCATTTTTAAATTTTTAATGACATTTGCAGCATAACAGACAGAAAGCCAGCATGATGAATATCAAGGTTGATATTTCTGCAGGGACGGTGGCAAAAACTGGTAAAAACCAGGACAAGAATGGTTAAAAAAACGGCAGTAAGGTCTAAAAATTGATAAGGAGCTAAATACATTATCTTTTGGGAATCAATTAATGCCTTTATAAATTAATAAATGATATTAAAAGAACTATTTAGAAAAAATCAAAGTTACAAATTCAGAAAGTAGTTGAAATTAACTGAAAATTATACAAACTATTATAATGTCTTATGAGACAACTTGATATATTTTTCTACTTTCGCTTTTGGGAAAAAAACACATAGTTACTTTACTTTTCTGTGTGTTTACTATTCAAATCCTGAAATTCACCGATGGTATTATGAAATGCCTATATCATAACAGTTATGAAAGTAAAATGACCTACCCAGCTCCAAAGAATTGGACACCCCATTTTGAAATTTTTCAGTAGAAAGTGGAAAAGTAACTCGACGAAAACAAAATGAGCAGTTACTTTAATTTTCTATTGATTTTCTATAAATTTTGTATATACAGTGTAACCCTAAAGTTGACCACTTGCGGTGCAGCACATTAGTGGTCATTTTATAGAGGGTGTAGATTTTTCTTTCTTTTATTTTTTCTTACACTGTGCAAGTATTTTCTAAAACTATATTCATTTATAACTAATTGAAATATAGCTTCATGTATTAACGTTACTTTAGAATAGTAATGAGCTATCTCTTTTTTTTCACAATTATCTGAAATATCATTAGAGAAATTTAAAGAATAAAATAGTGCTCATAATAGTTTTCCCATTGGGTTAACTTGCAAAGAGGTTTGGGCAAACTTTATATTGATGTTTCATCCATACTAACAAATACTGGTCTAACATTATCGCATAAAAAATATCCTGGAAAAGTCAATTAAGTTTTTTTTTAATCTTTGAAAAATAAACAAATAAATTTAGTACTAATTAGGCGGTCAACTTACAAAGGGTTTTTATAATGCTCCCACCCAAAGTTGGCATACAGATACATAAGTGGTCAATATAGACAGGTGGTCAAGTTACAAAGGTTTCCCTATAATTATAAAGCATAGGGCTAATTCCGTTCCTGACAAAGGTGGTCAACTTTACAGGTTTTACTGTAGTTTGATTTTTAATTTTGTAAATTTGTTTGAAACTATTTTTTTTAATCTGATGCTTCACTTCAATTTTAACCTGGAAAAAAAATTAAACGGAGATGTGAATCACAATTTTGCCTGGACGGTTTTTACCAGGTTTTGTCTGTCTACGGCAAAAACTTGCCAACTCTGATAAAAACTCTTTAACAGATTGAATTTAAGCTTTTTAAATTCCCGCTTTTACCTAGGACTTCTTTGAAACACTAACAGTTAATCTCATAAAGAGTAGCATATATGCTATTTTATGAGAATAAGGGTTAATCAGCATCAATATTTTTCAATAGAAAATAAAACGCTTATAATGAAATAACAACTATCATTAAATAATATTAACATGTACGGTATAACATAATACTTTGTTTCCAAATATGCGTTTTTTATTTGAGTGTTAACTTAGCTTTGTAATCTGGTTCTGATGGGACATTTTGCTGTTGATAAAACGATAGCCAAGATCAAGGAACTTTACTGGTTTCCTTCAATGAAAAGATATGTCAGAAGACACATATCAATGTGTTTCGAGTGCCTGATAAATAAAGTACCTAGTGGCAAACAGCAGGGAGTTTTACACCCTATTAAACCAGGAAAACGACCATTTGATGTGGTTCGCCTTGACCATTTAGGACCGTTTGTGAAGAGTTCTAAAGGAAATTCTCATTTACTTATTTTAATTGATAATTTTACGCGATTCGTGAGACTCTTTCCAACTAAGAGTACCTCAACTAAACATGTACTCAGATTTTTTGAAGAATTTGTTGAAGAATTCGGACTTTCTGAAAGGATAATTAGTGACAGAGGCTCATGTTTCACTTCAATTGCATTCGAAGAGTTTTGTAGAATAAATGGAATAAAACATACATTAAATTCTACCCAGCGACCGCAAGGAAATGGAATGGTAGAAAGAGTTAACAGGAACCGTACTACCAGTAATTATGACGAGCATGACGCATCCTGACAGAAAGATTGGGACAAAAGAATAAAAAGATGTGAGCGAAATTTGAATAGTATGGTAAACAATACAACTGACAAAACACCATTCGAAATGTTGCACGGTTACTCTCCAAGATTCAATGACGGCATATTGAGAATGCTTGCTGATGAAGATGCTGAGGCTGGGAAAGATCCAGAAAAGATACAGGCTGAAACGAGAAAGACAATCGAAGAAAAGCAAGCAAAGACAAAGAAGTACCATGATCAGAAGAAATTGAAGACAATGAAGTTTGATAAGGGAGAAATAGTCGTGGTTAGACGATCACCAGTAGCCACAGGAGAACCGACTAAAACCCAACCGAAGTATCGTGGACCATTAGTAGTGGCGGAGGTTCTGCCAAACGACATCTACAGAGTCTCTCAACTTAAACCTAAGGAGAAGGGACGATTTTATACAACCACCGCTCACGTCAGTCAGTTAAAAGCATGGAGATGTGAGAGTGAACACGATGACGTCGATGATGATGATAAAAAGTGTCTACCAACGAGAACATCTAGACGCATCATTAAGGTTCCTGCTCGGTACTTGGACTAGAGAAAAGAGACTTGAAAAACTTGAGAACTTTGAGTAATTATCTCATCGAGGACGATTATTTATCAGGATGGTCGAATGTTGGCATCAGCTGAAGGGCAGCACGAGAGAGATATGAAAAGCTAACGATAATCGATGTAGAAATTTAAAAATGTACGCTGACGGAGGAGCTGAATAAAGTAATATTTTAAATACTTAACGAATTCTTATTATTTTAGAAATAAGTAGTTAATACATTGATGGATAAGGAACAGAATGCAACCTGCTTTTTTCAAAAACCTGAAAGGCAAGAATATGAAACTCCTTTCAGTTCTTTAACAGAGAGAAAGCACAAGATCAGAGTATTTCCTGCTAATATTTAACATTGTACCACATTTTTTCAGTTTTTCACATTCTTCTTCAGAAACTTTCACAAAATCATCAGTCATCATAATTTTTTTTTCTTTTTGAAAGTCGTCTATAATTTTAGTTTTTCCTATTCCGTTTTTCACATCTTTTTGTCATGAGAGACTCCAGATATAACCTAAATTAATTAAACTCTTACTCTCATTCATAGAAATCACATTCTTAAGCTTTTCCCACATTATTAATACAGTAGAACTTGGAAAGTTCAAAGCTGAAGGGACCACAGCTAAACTTTAATTATCGAAAACTTCAAATTACAGAAGACTAATAGTACCATAATAATAATAATATGTTATGCTCAGTGATGTAGTCCAGGAAAAAAAGGTGGGGGGACGCTTATATATACCAACATCTAAAAGTGGGGGTACGCTTATGTTAAAATTCAAAACAGGTGGGGAGACGCTTGTGTTAAAATAAAAAGGTAGGGGGATGCCGTATCCTCTTGACTGCACCACTGGTTATATACTCATATTATAAGAGGGAACAGATATGCCTCTGTGACAGTAATGGCAAACTTATGCATTTCCAGAGCCTTTTGCAATTGCTAAGTAATAAAAATCAACATAAAATTAGATACAAATTTTTGAAAAAATTGCGCAACTCAGCACAAATTAAGAAATCAAAGACTTTAATTTTTACGGCTGTATATATATATATGTTTAGTTGATTTTAAACTTTTATATTAACATTGTCTGTTCACATATAACCATAAAACAGATTTAGCAGGGTTCTGATGTTGCAGTTGGGCTAGTTTTGGGGTAGAGGAGTTGAATTCGCACTGATTTGGAGTAGAGGAGCTGCTTAAAAATGCATCCAATATTCATTGCACCCCTAATATGTATATTTTTATGTAAAGGAGTTGGAGCTTGACTTTTCTCCGCATCAACTTTGCGGCTCCAAGATTTAGATAAAATGAATATTAATATTACAAAGTACCGGCTGATCACAATAACTCAATTTCAATTACAAACACTATTTTTATACTTTTAGCACTCGGCAGGACAGAATTACGATAGCATAGAAACCATAGGCGTAACTAGAGTTGGTGAAAGGGGGGGGGGGTCACCCTAAAAATTTACAGACTAAACACCAATACGAAGTGTAAAAGAGTTGAAAATTTACTAGTCATAAATACTTATCTCTAAAGATATACTCCGTGTTTATTTCAGGTATATCCCCGGGGGGGGGGGGGGAATTACCCCTCGGAGCAAGTCAACTCCTCCCTCCCCCCCCCCCCCGGCAAAAAAATTCAGATCACAAGTTTTAAAAAAAGAAAGAGAAGAGAAATTACGCTTTTAAGACACTTTACTTTCAGAAACACTTTCAGGGAAAGGACATTGAACACTGTCACGAGCGACACCAAAAGTAACTTAAAAGATATAAGACTTTATTTTGAAAAAAATTGCGGGGGGGGGGGGGGAGAGTAACGAAACTCCTTTCTGTTTCCTCTAACATCACCAAAAGTATCCCGAAATTTCATTGCTAGGAAGATTTCAAAATGTTTCCTGGGGAGAGCCCTTGAACCCTTGCCTCCAGAGTTATCCTAAGCATTATAGATGTAAGACCAGTTACAAAAATTTAAGTTGCAGAAGCCCCAAACACCCACTCCTCTAACTTCACCAAAGATCTAAACATACATCTACTATATATGCATCAAAACGCTATCATATATGTAAAAAAATTCATATTAACATCATTTCTAATCATATATATCTATATACAGTAAAGCACCGTTTATACGTTTTTCAAGGGACCGAGCGAAAAAAACGTATAAATGAAAAAACGTATAAACGAAAATCACAAAATAAAACGAACATTTTCGTAATAGAAAACAAAACAGTAACTTAAAATATTATGAAAAGTAAATAATGAGTACTTTTAATAATACATTGAATTACAATCACTACGTTTCATATTCATGCAATATGTACATCCACATTAAAAACGTTCTTTGGTTCATATTCTTTTAGCAGTTCTGGCAATTGGTTTTGAATCCAATCATCCACTGTTTCACAATCAACATCTCCTGACTCTCCACTTACAGTTTTGCCTGTTATGCCGTGTTTTAACTTAAATTTATGAAGCCATCCCGAGGAAAATGATGCATCGCTTTAACTTCTTCGCATTTAACTTCTTCGAAATTTCTTTTGCATTCTCCATAAGCAAAGGACCACTGATGGGAAATTTTGCACTACGACACTGATTAAACCACTGTAAAAGCACTTTCTCTACATCCGAAAATTTTCCGCTTTGAACTCGAAGTTTTTTTTGAAGCACTAGCACCACTTTGATTATAAGTTTCCTCGATGATCTTACGCTTATAAATTATGGTGCTTAAAGTTGAAACTGGTAAACCTAATTTTTTGGCTAGGTCAACTCTTTTCAAATGTTGGTTTTCATTCGCTTGTTTTAAATGCACATTTTTTCTTTCAGAGACAGAGGTTTTCTACTACGCGAGCTCGAAGCCATCGTGAATGCTAGTGAACGATAGATCCCAGAATTTTATAAAGTTGGTAGGAGCAGTGTTGCTGGGTTGCCATAAAGTCCCCAGGCTACTTACTGAAATTTAAGGGCGCCTGCCGTGGCAACACTGGTAGGAGAGGAAAACCGCTTGTCACCTGCTATTTCTAGGTAGCACCACAATCAGAATGCTTTTATCTGTGAATTTAGGATATTCGCATTCTTCCGGGGTATGTCTTTTGTTCATTTAGGCAGGTGCGTGACCACCGTAAGTGGTCACAGCAGGTGTGGGTCAAGGTCAAATGGGATTTCTAAACTGGACAATCGCTAGCGTATAATCACGTTAAAATGTGCGTTTTTCTTTGACTTGGGGAGAAAAAAAAACGTATAAATGAAATGTGCAATTTCAGGAAAACGTATAAACGAAATTATTTAACATTAATTTGTATGAGGTTTCGCCGGGGCCGTTCAAAAAAACGTATAAATGATAAAAACGTATAAACGAGAAACGTATAAACGGTGCTCCACTGTATATGTATATATAAAGGGTATGATTTTGAAGCATACACTGCCCTTCCTAATTCTTAACATGCTCCCCCTGCTCCGGAGCCAAGACAGTATCCAGAATTTTTTTTCGGGGGGGGGGGGGGGCAGACTTCGACACACTTATGTAAAGCAAAGTTTCAGGGAGGAATATATGATACATTGCAAAAGATTTCTGGGGGCTGCCCGTGGGTCCCCCTTCCCCTCTGGATACGGCCTTGATTCACAAAAACATTAAACATTCCTTACTAGATCTATTAGCTTATTTTTTAATTCAAACGCAATAGAAAATTCAATATTTAGCGCTAAGCAATCTTCTATGTCCAGGCATTCATAATATTAAAACTTAGAAATAGTCGAATTTTAGAGTTAAAAATCCAAATTTCCCCTACAAAAATGCTCATCCCCACAATAAATTTCTAAAAAATTTGTTAAATTTGTAGCAAAACATACCTCAGAAGTGGAAGCGTCTGAATCAAATTTTCTTTTCTTTTTGGATGACGAACGTGTCCATCGCTGGAGTGCAAACATTATTATGTATCGAAAATAATTAAAAATTTAGCTAAAATATAAATAATACTTGATTGTAAATTAAAATGCAGCATTAAATCGTAGCAGTGAGATTGGAAACGTTGAACGGAATACAAATACAGTTCATCAGTTTTCCAATCGGCTCATCTACAAAAAAGAGTTTACCAAAATGGGTGTTTGGACAGGAAGTCATAAATAAATACAAACTGCTCTTTACGTTTCTGAATGAGCATCCCTTCCTGGCTTAAGGGTTTAACCCTTTAGGACAATTGGACTTTAGGACTCCATCACAATAGAGAATATTTTCCAGGAAACTTATTACTTGTGCGATTGTATTCCCATATTGCTGCCTTTGGGTAAAAAAGACATCAAGAAGGAAAGAAAACCTTCTGGAGTGATGGAAAAAGGATCTCTGTCTGTGTGTGGTACGGTAATTGAAGCTACCTTTCGCGCTGTTAACCCCCCCCCCCCAAGGTGATAAGGGGGTTGATTATAACCTTATAACCAGATGAAAAGTCTTCTTTGTGATGAGCTGCATACTTTGGCCATGATCGCAACCCTTCAGAGAAAAAGAAAAAAAATCATATGCATATGTGTTTAATTTTCTTAGGGGGAAAAAATTGTGCTTTGCAAGGCCGTAGCCAGAAATTTTTCTGTGTGCCTAAATAAGTACATACCCAATGGGGGGGGGGGGTTGAACCCCCAAACCCCCCCCTGGTTACGCCTATGATAGAAACTAAAATTAAAACTACATGTTTAACGATTTTTCCCAGAGACTCAAATGTTTCAACCTACAGAAGTTTTCAAACCTAAATAGTATTTTAAATGGACAGCATGAGTAAGAATTTGAGCTTCTCTTGTAGCTTGCAAAATCTTGAATGAGATAATTGGATGCATTAAAAGGTGTCAGCATTTTTGAATACAACCATTCATAGCACTCGAACAAGAGTGGTCTTTAAAATTACTTACTTAATAGTCAAAAGTCATTTAATGGTATAAACTAGCTAATAATTTTCAAGATTTATAACATTCTACACAGGTTTGTTTACAAAAAAAACTGTTTTTGCTTGCATTCATGCAATAACTTACTCATGTAACATTTATTTTACACAACACATTAGCAAGTCTACATTTTTTTTCAACATACAACAGGTTTCTTTCAATAAAATGTCTTTAACTTTTTATTGCATAATGAATTTTTTTCCTTGTACTACTAAATAAGCCAAGTAATATTAAAATGATTAGTTATCACAACTAAATTTTGTACGAAATGGATTAAAATTTCAAACTGAAGCTAGGGAAATTACTGGCAGAACAATTTAATTCCAGAAATATTCTATCTAATTTTATCCAAAATAGTCAACTTATCTTTGAAGTAACAATTGGGAGAGCTCATTTTTGACATTACTATAAATGCAACAAATAACAAATTTTTATACTCATTTAATTTTTAATTACGATTAAAGGGAATAAACACGATTAGTGGAATAAACAGTAGTTCCATCCCCATATCTATATTTTACATGCATCTATACGTATGTTTTTTCGCATCTACGATGCAAGAAAACAAACGCAAAAACTATCTTCAAGCTCATATCCAGAAAATGAAATAAATACGAACATTTTCAGGGCAATGAAATAATTTTAAAGTGATACATACTTGAAGAGCATAAAAATAATCATACTTACGATTCTTGTAATCAAAATGAAACTCTGTTGTTTCTCACGAACTAGAGATGGGGATCCCGGATCGGATCGGGTTTTTTGGATACGAATCCGACAAAAGATTGGTGGATCCGCGAAAAAGATCGACGGGTTCAAGATCCGAATCCGAACCGGATGGATAGCTGGATCGGATATGGAATGATGGAATGATAGATCCAAAGCTCAGAGGACACGAACCATCGGATGGTTCGAACCGATCCGAAAATCCAAAAACTCTTTTTGAGATGGCAACGGATCCGGAACTCGGCGCTGGATTGGCTGGAACGGATCGGTTCCGATCCGAATCGCCCAATCCTCGCGGCATGTAATCTGAGGGAGGGAGAGGAGGGGGTGTGTTGTCTTGCTAGGTGCACAGAGTCCAAAATCTCTTTTTTTAAAAGATGGCAGCGGATTCGGCGCTGGAACGGCGGGGTAAAAGAAGAGGTTTCAATACTGTGATGCTGGAAGCATCTGGAAAGAAAAAAGAATAGAAGCAGAATTAGGGCTGCGGTTCTTAGAATTAATCTTTTCTTCGCTTTCGTCCGCCAGTGAGTAGGAAGGGGGGGGGGGGCGAGGCAGCGATTTGTCTGTTATGTAGTCTATATAAGCTTACGAACGAGACATTTTCGAGAAGAAAATCTTTCCTTTATTCTTCTACTGTTCTTCCATTTTGAAATTTTTAAGTACTACACTTTTATCCAGCTGCGAAGGAGGAGTACATAAAAAATGTCAAACGGGAGATATTAAAAAGATAGGAACACGCACCCAGTGCAGATTCAATAAATCAAAAATTATAAATCGATAATCAATTTTTTTTAATTTATCTATTTCATAATTTACTTTTCTAATGGGAGGAGTATTTATTTCCTAAAAACCCATACGCAAAAAGCCCAGCCATTTTTGGGAATAAACTTGGAGTTTTGGGAAGGTTAACGAAACACATTATTTTAACAACATTCTTTATTTTTCATAATTGGAAATCATTTTAACTATATTGTAAAATAAGTCTTACTCTTACACTAAATATTCTTTTTTATCCCAGCCGTGTGGGATTTAAAAAAAATTAATAAAATGCTTTGCTAAACTATTTTTTTTTTTTTACGATTTTTGCTACTCTACTGCCCTATTAACCATGTGCTATTGAATTTTACAATATTATTTTTCGTAAGATGTTTTTTTTATTTCCATCCGATCCATTCATAGTTTTTATTCACCATTAATTGTTATCCACCGGGTTTGGGGGGGGGGGGGGGTTGTTGGTGTGGAGGTTATAAACTCAACATATATTGCTTAAAAAAGCAACAAAATACATACACATAAATATATTATATTATATTTCTCAAACCTGGTATTATGGGTAATTTTCTCTTTTCTGATCCCCGTAAATCAATAAATATCCTGCTGTGTCAGTTGTTAAGCAGAAGGGGCCCGAAAGACCTTTTAAAATTTATGACTGCATAAAATGTAAGCTCCGTCATTTCATTGGCACAACGAACCAATACAAAATTATCTACATACATCAAGCATACACCTTTCAAGTCGAAGTTTTTAAGAAAATCTTTTTCATTTTCCCCCCCCCCCCCCCCGGAAAAATGAACAAAAAAACAAAGATCATTTTTCCCCTTAGCATTTTAGATGGCTTCCCTTATCAGTTTTTATCCGGAGGAGAGGGGTAGTACTAATAATTAATTTTATCTTAATCTAGAACACTAGAATGTCTTGTGCTCCTTTCAACGAGGGAACGAGTCAAAGATTTTTTGACTTTCTTTATGCTTTGCATATCAGTGCCGAATTTCTTAGTTAAACAAGCGGCAAATTCTACATCTCATCCTTTTTTTTTAAAAAATTGCTTTTTTTAAACAAAAGACTGGTAAATTTTCATTTTCTTTAAGTACATCTTTTATTGATTATTTTTGCATTAAATAGTATTTGAAACAGGCCCCCGCAAGGCCGTCGGGCATGGCTGATTCATGGGGATCAGCCACGACTAACGTAGAAGTGCATAGGGTAAAAATTATGTTGAAATCAATAAAGGATCGGACCTGGATCCGTCTAAAAGATCCGGATCCGATTAGGGATCGGTTCGGATCGGATCCGATCACTAAAAAGATCCGTTTTGCCCATCTCTATCACGAACCGCCATGTTGGACAACTTTGTGGACTTCCGGGTTGACATGAAATTTGCATTTTTTAGAGTCTTGCCAAAGAGCACTATATATGCCAATCTGGCATCCAAGCGCTAATTACTTGTTGATAACCCATGGACAACTCCTTTGGAGTGCCGCGGTTGACCTTTTGTTATCCACCGCGTCAGTTTTCACGATAATGTGGGTTATGTGGCGCGCTCTGAAAAGTTTGCTGAGCCGCTGAGCCGGTGGCTCACTTGATAGTGATAGTGATAGTGACGATGACATTTCTTTTTGAGACAGCATTTCAACGAAGTGAATACACGAGAGAGCAAAAAACCACTTTCACTTTCACTGTAAGATTTAGAGTCGTCATGTGATGTAAACGCAAGAGGCAAGGGTGGACGCTAGTTCACATCCACTCCAAATGGGCAAATTGGTGACGTCACGCCAGGGGGCGTGGAGCTCTGACGTCACTCTGTTAAAGCCGCATGCGCGTCCGTTTTCGTTTTCTGCGTTGAGTGTGTGAGAGTATAGTTTTTGATTCGAACAGATCTAAGGAAATTCACGTTCCAGATAAGAGGAGTTTGCTCTCATTTATTATTGTTATTAAAGCAATATAATATTTTTTTTTTCAATAAAAACTTTGTATTTTTTTTTTACTTTTTTTTACTACTGTTAATTTTTTTTTAAAAACTTTGTGTATTTTTTTTCAATAAAAATGTGTGTTTTTCAATAAAACACACATTTTTGTTTTGAATGAAAATAAGGAATATTGGGTTAATAAATTGTTAAAATTGTATATTTTCCCTAGATATTAGATGTCAGTTTGTTACCATTGTAGGACATTGTAGGACAATTTGAGGTTTATGTTAGTTTCCTTATAATATAATAATGTATCGGGGCATTATTATAATAAACATGTTGATAAACTTTACCTGTGCGAGACCTTAATTGAAAAGTTTGATGCACTAAGTGCAAAGTATAAAATTATAATGCCTTCATATATAATTTCCTATTTTATATTTTATAAGTTACCTTCCCAAAATTACTGCTGTATTTTTGACATTGTTACTGTTTAAGCAGTGAATTTTTTAAAAATTCTTTTTATCTTAAAGTGCTTTCTATTTTATTTGCTCTTAATATATTTTATATTTCTTCTTACAGATAATTCAGATAATTATCTGAAGTGCTAGTTGAATTCTAGTTGAAATAAACTTCTTAATTGTTTCCTTTTCATGTGAGGTCATATGCTTTTACAATTTCCTAGTTAATACAGGAAAAGCTACACTTGACACCACGTGATAATAACAAGAACCTATCATTTTCCCGATCAATTACTATAGGCTGTTCGAAAATTTGAATTCATTTTAATATCCGTAATTTCGTCTATGATTTGGTGCTCTAAATTTGCATAATTTATCTCAGACGTTATTCTCAAATACCTTCTCTCCGCAACAGAAAGCAATTGCCAATTGTTTAAAAAAGACAGTGTACCTTGCTGTTTAATCGTTAAAGGCCGCAGTTTACACTCAGACGAAATCGCCGGAGTGAAAAATACAGTCGGACCTCTATTTAACGAAGTCGCAAAATCCAGCATAAAAGTTCGTTAAATGGAGAAATTCGTTAAATAGAGATTTACATTTTTTATAATAGTTTGGTTACATCAGAACTCATTTTAAAGTAATAAAAGCGCTACATATCATGTAGTAATAATTACAACAGTTTACTTTAATTCTTTCACTTAAGAAAGGATAAAACATGAAGAATCATCATTACAATTTAGAATTAAACTTATTCGCTACTCTAAGAAATAAATCTTTGTATTCATTTTAAGGCATAATGTACATACAATTATTAAATTAATTGACATACCCATGCTGTTCGCTTTAGTTTTTGAAAAAATTCGTTATTTTGGTCTAGGTCCTTCCTTTAAAGAAGTGTAGTCCTTCATAATATGTTTCGCATCTTTGCAATGATTTAAAAATTTCTTCAGGCGTATTTTCTTGAAACTGTAGGCCCCTTCGAATTGTTTCAAACGATTTTAACATATCTTCATGAGACGGTTTGTTGATTTCAACATCACAACGTTTGAATCCTCATCAATATCGCATTCCGTTGCAGTGTTTTTGAATTTCACTGTCCAATATTTCTGATTCGTTTGGTATTTCCGCTGTTAGTACGTCTGAATCAACCAAAAGAAAGTCCTCAATCTGCACAATATCGTTAATTTTTTCCTTTTCTTTTAGCTGAATCCACATTCTTTTGATCTCTTCTAAAGGGATGTCGTCCTCCTCTTCGTCCTCCATACTTCTAGAATTTTCTGCACTTAAAATGAAACCAGCTTGGGCAAAACTGTTACGAATAGTGCTTTCTGACACATCAAAATTCCATGCTTTGGAAATTTCAGATATGCTTTCTCGTATGTTTACTTTTGGCATGGGCTCATCCTTTTCCAGGGCCGTAATAACCTTTCGCATAATTCGCTTACGATACTGTACTTTGAAGCTTTTTATCACCCCTTGATCCATCGGTTGTAATTTTGATGTACTGTTGGGAGGCAAGAAATAAACTTTTATGTTTCGTAGATTTTTGTTGATTTCTTTAGGATGGGCTGGGCAGTTGTCAAAAATAAGAGCAATTGTGCGTTTTTCTTTAATCATACGTCTGTCCAACTTCTCTACCCATTTTTTACAGATTTCTGTGGTCATCCACGATTTTGTGTTAAAATGATAATCGACCTCTAAAGATTGTGCTCCACGAAATGATTTCGGAGTTTTACTTCTTCCAATTACTAACGGTTTCAATTTCTCTGTTCCAGTCATATTTGCCCCTAACAAGACAGTTATTCTTACTTTGCTTTGTTTCCCCCCAAAGCACTTCTCATTTTTAAATGTTAATGTCTTTTGTGGTAAACATTGGAAAAATAGGGCAGTTTCGTCCGCATTGAAGATGTTTTCTGGCTTGTACTCCTCTAGAATTTTTCTCAATGTACCGGCTTTCCATTTTTCACTTACGTTATCATCCACGTCTTTATTTTCTCCAGATATTACTTTTGCGACAATCCCGTGTCTTCTTTTAAATTTTTCAAGCCAGCCGCTGCTTCCCCGAAATTCTTCATGACCAAGTTTTTTTGGAAATTCAAGCGCTTTCTCCATTATGAAAGGTCCAGAGACAGGAACATTTTTTTCTCGCATTGTGCATATCCACTTCAAAACTGCCTCATCAACATCTTCGAAGGCACATGTTTTTAAGCGTTTTGAAGAAAACGAATTTGATGCATCATTCTCTATCTTATTGCGATTTTTTAAGATTGTTGATAAACTGTTTGGTGGAATACCAAATTTAGAAGCAATATCTTTTTTCTTCATACCCTTGTCAACTTAATTAAGAACCAACATTTTTTCTTTGATGCTTAAACACTTTCGTTTGGCCATTTTTGTAAGCCAAGGTACGAAAAGAGACCAAGTACGAAATGAATAGAGCTAAAAACTTTACCAGAAGTTCAAGGAGCATCAAGGTTATAAGAGAAGACAGCAAATTCTTGGAAATTCCTCGAAAGGGTTGAAGATTGACAGGAGACCCACCCCCTTCCGGATTAGGACAAATGAAGAGAATGGCAATTCTATTCTTTTTGAAGGTATACTTTCTGGGAGAAACTGGTTTTGTTCCAATAAGCTTCAGAAAAGGTGTTTAAAGAAAGAAACACTTGAAAAATAGGGTGGAATTTTTTTTTAGATTACCAGAAAAAAGTTCGTTAAATAGAGAATGCACTTCGTTATTTGGAGGTTTTTCTACATGGAAAACCTTAAATATTCTTGCGTCCTAGAAAAAAATCGTAAAATGGAGAAATTCGCAAAATAGAGGTTCGTTAAATAGAGGTTCGACTGTATTTCAGCCCTTTTCTACTTCTTATGTTTCAACTTAATACGGAAAATGCATGTATATACACCAAACGAGCTTCTACCGTAAGTCAAATATTTTATTGCTTCCAGATTTCTCTGAATGATACTGCGATTTATTCTTTATTGTATGTATGATATTGCTGCTAAAGAAACTAAATTCTTATGTTAAACTTCTCTATTGTGTTTTCATAATGTGTTACAATATTGATGCGAAGCGTAAATGCGTTCGCATCAATATTGTACTTGAATGCATTTAAGTGTTCGAAAGTATGATAATCTGGAGGATTAATAGAAAACATAATTTTCTTATCCGGTAATTCAGCTGGTGCTTTTTTAAATATACAATGTATGTTTTAATTTTTTAGAAAATATATTGTGTCAGCTTTAATTTCTTATGCTATTTTCGGTACAATATTATATTGTTATAATGAAAACCTATATATAATAAAATTTTACAGAATTTTGCGGGATTTTTACAACATGATCTTTATTCTATTGTTTCCTCATTAGGTCTCTTTTAAGACTACTACTCTCATCAAGTCGTGTTTGTTGATTAAAAGTTAAAATTTTTATTTAATACCATTTATGTTATTTAGTTCTTTAAAATTAAAGGAGAGTAATAAAATTCCTTTCCTCTGCCTGAGTCTCATCTGAAAAGTAAATTAAATCCAAAATCGTTGAATACGAAATTAAAGTCAATTTGGCATTAAGTGCAAGGATAAATGATACCGAAAAAACACATTTTGAGATTAGTAGTGACTTGACTCTGTATATACGTTGTTTCACTGCGAGCATAGTGCTCGTACAGTGAAAACCCGAGGCTGCGGAGTCGAATTCATACTTATTTTGGGGTCTGTAATTATGAACCTTCTCGAATTCTCATGTCTAATCTTTGAAAAAAACTTTTTTCAGATTGCATATTGGATACTTTATCGTGAAAGGTGTAGCTTTTCTGAGAAGTGTTAAATTTGGTGTTGAAAACATCGTTTTGAGGGCTAGTTAACAATGCAAAAATTTCAATAAATCTTTTGTATTGAAAGAGGTTCCTTTTAATAGGTATTGGATTTTTGTGGCTGTTAAAAACATAGAAAGTTGTTTTAAAAATGAAAAGGTATGATTGAGTTGAAAGTTAAATAATTTTTTTCCCTTTTTATTTCAGCTGAAGAATCCTGAGATACAAGCTGATTGAATCTTGAACACGTATTTTCCATCTTATTGAAAAATGAGTGTTCTTAAGAACACGAAATCTCTCCTATCGTCTTGAGAGAATATGAAATTACAACGTTCTCCAAATTTGTCTGCATTAAAAGTGACACGGCGTTTGCGAAGTTAAATGTAAGTACTCATTTAATGCATAGCGTAAATTTATCTGTCTAATCTCTCTCTCTCTCTCTCTATATATATATATATATATATATGTATGTGTGAATAATTGCATAATGACTGGGGATTCATGTTCATAATAAAGTTTCATTTTATTTTTAAAAATGTATACTAATTTTTAAGTAAGATTTTGCTGTAGATTCAAACTTGTTTGATGCTAATGCAATTTGTTTTTGCTTTGTTTTGTTTTAAAATTTGTCGAATATGATTGCAAATTTTAATTTGTTTCTTATTTATGAGAATTTCGCACCTAGTTTTTTTTTTTTTTTTTTTGCGTTCAAGTAATCCAATTTGTTTTTTTTTTCAAATTTGTCAAATGTGATTTCAAATTTTAATTTGTTTGGGATTTATGCAATAAAAAAGAAATAAAGAATTATGAACAAATGTATATGATTTTTTTTAAAAATCAAATTTATACTTCAACTTAATGTTTGGTTGCATTTTGACAAAGTTTTAATGAACAATCTCATATTCTAAATCAAAAGTATTTTCAATCAATTTGAAAAGTATTTGTCATCAATTCCTTTAAAATATGCTACACACAATAATTTTTTTAAACTAAATGGAGGTGATTTAAATTTTCTCAGAAAAATGAACTGAAAAAAAATCGTACATTTCCCAATATTCCTTATTTTCATTCAAAACAAAAATGTGTGTTTTGTTGAAAAACACACATTTTTATTGAAAAAAAAAATACACAAAGTTTAAAAAAAAAAATTAACAGTAGTAAAAAAAAAAAATATACAAAGTTTTTATTGAAAAAAAAATTATATTGCTTTAATAACAATAATAAATGAGAGCAAACTCCTCTTATCTGGAACGTGAATTTCCTTAGATCTGTTCGAATCAAAAACTATACTCTCACACACTCAACACAGAAAACGAAAACGGACGCGCATGCGGCTTTAACAGAGTGACGTCAGAGCTCCACGCCCCCTGGCGTGACGTCACCAATTGGCCCATTTGCAGTGGATGTGAACTAGCGTCCACCAGAGGCAAGACCTGCACCGTCCTTTCGATCAAGTGAGTTTATGACGATTTTTCATCAGGATGGTTATATTTTTTCCATGACATTTATATTAATTTTAAAAACGCTATGTTCATTTTTATTTGAAAGCAAGCATGACTTCCTTGAAACTACTCCGAAACAAAGAATTAAAAATAATATCAGTATTTCTCACATATGTAACTATTTACATCTTTTCCACCAGGTCCTGACATTGTTACTTTTTTTTATAGGAGATAAACATCAGGTATTTCGTAATGCATCAATGATTAGTCTAACACTTTCCAAACGTGTTGTAATTAATGTTTTATCCCTCTCAAATCTGAAAGCAAAGTTTGACAGTAAATTTTATTTTCATTTTTTAAACTTGTCTGATGTGAAATTTTTTAGAGCTGAGATTTTCTTCATAAACGTATTCATTAAGATTAGTTGTCAGAGACCCAAAAATGCAGTGAAATTAACAAGTTAAGAATTGATCTTTAAGTATGTATATTTCAAGCAGAAAAAGAAAGATGCAACGAGCTGGAATTTTTTATATGAACTAAAACAGTTTTTAATTTTTTTGTTAGGTGAAGCCCTTTTTAACATGACTTGTGACAAATGTCAGGGGACGCGCCAGAGGAAATTTGGAACCATTATTGGAACTTTCAAAAAATTACAATTAATCATAACAAACCCTTCACAAAATTCCAGTCTATCTAAACAGACCCTTCACACAATTCCGAGCAACCAAATTGTATTTTTCACAGAATTATTTAATAAGCAGCAAAAAATAATATTTTTATCACTATGTTTACATTTTGAATTTTCATAAAATTATTTCAAAAATCTTCTTACAATTCACAAAAACAGGTCCTTGTTAAAAAAAACTGAATCGACCGTTGAATATGAGAATTGCTTCAAGTATTATTTAGGGGCTTCATAAAGTTATTTCAAAAAATAACACTTAAGATAAAAGTTCTTTAAATAAAATGCCAAATCTGCTACAGGGACCACCTATGTGGACTTCAAATAGTCTTGGAAGTAGAACTATCTCAGAATTGTATTCTTAGAAAAGGTATGCACCTCATCTTTTAGCATAAAAAGCAAGAATTTTGCAACAAAAGCAAAACGATTGTAAGACAATTATTAATGTTGGTATTTTCAACTAGGATTCATTCAAAGAGGAGTTCTGAGGATTACCTGCCAGTATCCTTAGTTTTGAGCCATATTACCAATCTTGGTATGTTAATAAGTATTCAGTAAAACCTGTAAAGTTGACCACCTATTCTAAGTTGACCACTTTTGTCAAGAACGGAATTAGCCCTTCAACCTCTACCTCACCCTCTATAAGTTTACCACTAAAGTGCTGCACCGCAAGTGGTCAACTTACATGGGTTTCACTGTATTTGTAAGGATTATTATAAGCCAGTGGTTCCCAACCTTGTTCTCGATCCCTTCTAACTTTCGAAAGAAATTCTAGCACCTCTTTTCAGTCATCAGTAACGGGTAAAAACTAAATAAATAAATATAAAACATTAATTAAAAAATAAAATGCAGTTGCATGTTTATTTTCTTTGGACATAAATAGCTCATGACAAGAAACGAAAACCTAATCTAGGTACTATCTTGGTACAGTGAAACCTCGATAACTCAACACCCCAAGGGGACACGAAAACATGTCAAGATAAGCGGGTGTCAAGTTGCCGAGGTTCCGTAATTTCAATTGCTAATATTGGTTTGCATTGTTATTTATTTACCATTAAAGTTATAAAATCCAATTCCAGTGAATAAATTATCCCCGTTTATTATTTATCTATTATTATTATTATTTTGAAAAGTTATACAGGAACTACTGTGATATAATCCCCCCTTGGCGACTTTTTCGTTGGCGCCAAGAAACCGTCGCCAACAACAAGATTTTTATGTCGCCAACTTCAAATAGAATAAAACACTCTTGGCGATGATTTTATCGCCAACAATGTCACATCATAAACATAGCAAACATGTCAAGAAAAAACAGTAAAATTCCAAAAATTGCAAATTATATCTTACACACAATATCGATGCTACTATGTAAAGCACGTACAGCATTTTTCAACAACAATTCAATACATTAACGGATTAATAATTACTCGAAAAATAGAATTATTTACTTTACCAAATCACTCAAACTTGAATAAAAACCCTTCGTTAAAAGAACACGAAATTTATGCCCAATAATTACTACCGCAATGATTCATCATTGCATAAAATGATATGCATTATTCAACGAAAAACATAATTAAAAATATCGCTCAATTCAAAGAAAAAGCAATGTTTAATAAAGCTGTCCGAATTTTAAAATACCACCCTAGATAACAAAATTAATAACGATCATCACTTCAAGTACATTTTGCATTAAACTATTGGAAGCCTACCATTAAAAATACCATAAAAACCATTCATTGAAAAAACAGGCATTTTAGGCACAATAATGACTATTGCAATTAATTATCATAACATAAAATGATATGCATTACTCAACGAAAAACATAGCAAAAATATCGCGCAATTCCAAGCAAAACTTCAAGTACATTTTACATTAAACTAACGGAAACAAACTTTAACAAAACCAGCAACGCCACTAATTACTACAGGGTCATTCCATGCCAAATCAACCAATATTTTTCAATTTTCAACCTGACCTCTTTAGATTTCAATGAAATTTTCAGGAATCATTCTCTCTGATGATAGGAATAAGAATATATCTTTATAAATTTTTTATATTAATTCGTTTTCATGAAATTAATTTTTCAAATTTTGAAAAATTGCCCTTTTTTTAGCTTACATTAACATTTTAAATCTTCAATTTCTCAAGTTCTATACTCCAAACAAATTGATGGTAGCATGAATCATTGTGCATAAATAATCAAATCAATTGCACCTGCTAATGACAGGTTGTTCTGACATAAACAATTTCAACTTCTCTGATTCATATACTCTTGCAAACATGTGACTCATGCCCTCCCTGATTAAACTTTTGTTTAGTTTCCTTTGAGATTTCAGTGAATGAACAGCTAGTTGTTAGCAGTGATAAATATATGATTTTTAAAAGTTAAATATTTTAAGTGGAAGCAATATTAATATTTTATATTTCTGTAGAAATACATTTAATTATTTCTGACATTTTTGTTTTGAATAATGAGGTTCTCTGCAGTCTAAAAAATAGTCAATTCTGTTTAGCCTTTTATGCCTATTATTATGCAAGATAAAATGTGTTGTTTCAGAAAATTTAATTTTTTGTTTGGATTTTGATTTTTCTACTATTGACTTTATGAAAATATGGCTGAACCCAGTGCATCGAAACCCTTTTCAGTATATTGCTGTAACCCATTTAAGAAACCTGGTCATGATTATTACAAGAAAAACTTGAGATCTGTAAATGAAAATATTTTGAGACATAATACAAATTTACATAAATTTGACAAGATATGTGATGGGTGTCGTAAAGCTATTCTAAAACTTCCAGTAAGTGTAACAGAGGAAGAAGACTTGCATTCAGATAGCCCAGAATCACAAGACAATGTGAATATTCTTGAACTACCAGCTCAAAATCCATTGTCAACTCCACAGAAATTAGAAGCATTTGAAGCATTAAACAAAAGCTTGACAGCTATTGAAGAAACGCCTATAAAAGCAAAACGTTTGATTGAAAAAAAAATACCCAGAAGCAAAAATTAGAAAAGTGACAGAAGCTCTTAGAACAAAAGTATTAAATTTAAATCCAAGTACTGGTGACTCCAACTCTGACACAGCAAAAACTTATGACAGTGAAATTATTAATCAGTTGAAAGAAAAGTTTAAAACTACTTCAGAAAAAAATATTCAAATGCAAATTCTAACTACACTTCCAAAAAGTTGGACTCTAAAAAAAATTGAAACTGAATTTGGAGTATGTAACTTTACTGCTAGAAAGGCAAAAAAAACTATTAAAGGAAAAAGGTATAATGTCATCTCCTGACCCCAAACCTGGAAGAACTTTTGATTGTACAACGATAACCCTAGTTAAAGATTTCTATGAAAATGATGAGGTTAGTCGTCAAATGCCTGGTAAAAAAGACTTTGTTTCAATAAAAAAACATGGTAAACGTGTACATGTTCAAAAGTATTTAATTTTAAGTACACTAAGAGAATTATATGAACTTTTTAAGGAGCGTTACCCTGATAAAAAAATTTGAATTTCTAAATTTTGTGAGCTTCGCCCCAGACATTGTGTTCTTCCTGGGAACAGTGAAACACATTCTGTGTGTGTGTGTACAACACATCAAAATGCCAAATTAATGATGGCTCAGTGTAAAATACCCGAGTTAACAAATAGTGAGCCCACAATTAAAACATATAAAGATGTAACAAGACACATGATCTGCAAAACACCAACACATAAATGTTACTTTGCAAATTGTGATAATTGCCCAGGAAGTGATAGTTTGAAAGCTCAGTTTGAAGAAGCTTTTGAACTCAATAGCATTGAAAATGTAAGTTTCAAACAATGGATGCAAATTGAAAACAAATGTGTTCTAGAAACTATTACAAAATCAACAGAAGAGTTTTTGGATTATTTTTTTCAGAGGTTGCCAAAACTTTTAAAACACTCTTTTATTGCCACTCAACAATCTTCTTATTTGCAGCACCTCAAAGAAAACTTACCTCAAAACCAATGCATCGTACTTTGTGATTTTTCAGAAAATTATGCATTTATACTTCAAGATTCTGCACAAGGCTTTCATTGGAACAATGCTCAAGCGACAATACATCCATTTGTTATATACTATGTTGATAAGGATACTAAAAAGTTATTGCACCTGAGCTTAGTTATTATTTCTGATTGTATGATGCATGATACCATTGCTGTTCACTTATTTCAACGCCATATGATTCATTTTCTTAAACAGAATTTGCCCCATAAATCCGAAAAACTTCATTACTTCTCAGATGGAGCAGCATCGCAATACAAAAATAAATCAAACTTTCTCAATCTCTGCCATCATGAGAAAGATTTTGACATCAAGGCAGACTGGAATTTTTTCGCATCATCACATGGAAAAAATGCATGTGATGGTGTTGGAGGTACTGTCAAAAGATTAGCAGCATTGGCCAGCTTGCGTATGGTCTACAATGATCAAATTATGACCCCTCGCCAACTTTATAACTGGGCTAAAGACAACATTGTCAACATGAGTTTTTTGTACTCCACTACAGATGAATATGAGGCAGAAGCAAGAATCTTGAAAAGTAGATTGGAAACAGCAAGAACAATAAAGGGTACACGACAATTTCACAGTTACAGTCCTGTGAGTGAAACAAAAATTTTATTGAAAAGCTATTCATTTTCAGTGGAGTCAAGTGTAGAAGTAATTTCAGTTTGTGATACTTATGATGATCTGGACATAACTGAAATTGTTGGCTTTGTTACATGCCAATATTTAGATAAGTGGTGGTTAGCTTGTGTATTAGGAACTGAAGGAGATAATGTAAAACTTAGTTTTTTGGAACCACATGGTCCTTCTCCATCTTTCAAATACCCCCAATTTACTGACATACTAATGGTGCATAAAAGTGACATTTTAGCAAAAGTTGATCCTACAATTGCTACAGGAAGAGTTTATCGACTTACAGACACTGAAACCAAAAAGGCAAACAATAAATTATTTATCAATTTAAAGAACAAAGGGAACTGAACTGTCATAACTATTAGTGCTATTAAAAAAGTATTCATTTAATCAGGTAAAACACTTTTACACTGTTATACCTTTTCTTTCATGCTTCACTTTGTATTAATATAGTGTATATGTTGAATATAAGATAAAAATATAAAATTTTTTGTCTTAATACCTTGCAAGTGCAATCAATTTTTTACTTATAATATAGAAGTATGTAGCATTTAAGGCAAAATATATCATAGTTTTTTAATTTTAACTCCTGATCCCATTGCGATCCCACTCTAAAAATTTCAGATTTTTAAGATTATATTATTGCAAAAAACATATATTTTTTTCAAAATTTTTTAAAAACACCATCTTAAAAATTTTTTAAATTTTAAATTTAAAAATACAAATTTCTATTTACCAAATATAATAATGTTGCATATCAAATTAAACCTTATTAAATTATCTTTAAAATGAGGGATCAGAAACATCTCTATCTTTTATAGAACTAGAGAAACTGAAGATTTAAAATGTTAATGTAAGATAAAAAAGGGCAATTTTTCAAAATTTGAAAAATTAATTTCATGAAAACGAATTGATATAAAAAATTTATAAAGAGATATTCTTATTCCTATCATCAGAGAGAATGATCCCTGAAATTTTCATTGAAAAGTGGTCAGGTTGAGTGACTGGTTGATTTGGCATGGAATGACCCTACAGCTAATATTTTAGAGCAATTGAAAATTCATAGTTTTATAACCTTACAAACACATAAAATAAGCAAATAATAAATTTAGAAAAATAAAGAACTCACTTTAAACCAGTTGGCTTTTCAATATTAATCCCAAATCACTATAAACTTGCTATGCAATATGACGAAACGGTCCGAAAATTACCACTTAATTTGTCATTGCTTTTAGTCACAATTAACCAAACTTATGCACTTATCAATCAAAAAAATTTCATACTTCAGATAGCAAAAACACCAAATCACGTTTCCGTCCATTTTAACACATTTCAAAAGCATGGCGCCTTAACAAACTATTGTAATATATAATCATTCATCTGGCCACTATAGAAAACAATTGAACCAAATTAATGCACCTTAACACTTTACATTCTTCCTTTAGCAACAGGACAGATCTCCACAAACTTTAACTATAAAATAAACTACTAAAAAGCTACTTATACGCAAAAAAAAAAAAAAATCTAAAAGTTCAACAATCACACCGACACATCACCCTTCCGCATCATGCACTAAGGGTTGCCACACATTATGTCAGCCAACATCAATGGCGCTGGGTTGCCACTGAAACTATCGCCAACCGAAAATCATTACAAATTGGCGCGCTAGCTCGAATGGCGCCAAGGGGGGGATTATATCACAGTAGTACCGTTATACATTACAATTAAATAAATATATAAACATATAGTACATCAACTCAAAATACCTCATGTGAAAAAATCCATAATTTTGGTTTGTTTTCCCCTCTGAAGAGAAAACAAAAATTCCTCAACGCTATTAAGATTGCTAATTGGCAATTCGCTTTTCTCTTGTGTTCGTAGAAAGCGCCGGACGACATCTACAGCTTCCAATGCCTCGGGCTTGGACGGAGCTGTGACTTGTTGGTCATCGTCGTCTGAACTTGTTCCGTTTTCAGCATTTTGATTTACAGCTTCCAAGATATCTCTATCGTCTAGGGGTCCTAAAGTGATCAGTTCGGAATCAATGTTCACGTATTCCTCACAAATGGTGTTGTCATCGTCAATATTTAAATTCCTCACAAATGGAATCGCCTGCAGCAATTTGAGTGTTAAAGGAATTAGATGAATCAGAATGGAAACCAGCATGGTGAAAACAGTTACGTATCGTAGCATCTGTGACTGATTTCCAGGCCGAACCGATCATTTCTATCGCATCTAATATAGAAACTTTCATTTCTTGACCATCATCTGCTAAGTCACAAAACCTTCTAACTTGTAATTTTCGGTAAAACACTTTCATGGTGTGAATTATTCCTTGATCAAGTGGTTGAAAAAGAGATGTTGAATTGGGTGGCAAAAAGCATAGTTTTATTGTTTTTAAGTCCTTTATTTGCGGGTGAGCTGTACAGTTGTCTAAAACCATCAAGATTTTTCTCTTTTCACTAGAAAATTTCCTATCTAGTTTTCTTAACCATTGCTCAAAAATTTCAGCAGTCATCCACACCTTTGTATTATTCTCATAGCCAACAGGTAAAGTTTTAACACCCTTGAAGCATCTAGGATTTTTTGACTTGCCAATTACAAGTGGCTTCAATTTCTCCGAGTCATCTGAGTTTGCTGCAAGAAGAACTGTTATGCGATCTTTGCTTTTCTTTCCTCCAATGCATTTTTCTCCCTTAAAAGACAAAGTTTGGCTTAGTAGTAGGCGGAAAAACAATCCAGTTTCATCGCAGTTGAACTCATCCGACATGTTGTAGTCCTTCATTAATGGTTTGAGAACTTCATTTTGCCAATTCACAACATATTCTTCCGGGAGCAGAAGCTGCCTCTCCACACACATTTCTGAAAACAATTCCAAGGCGCTCTTTGAAACGGGCCAACCACCCGTTTCTCGCTGTGAAGTCGCTTTGATTAAGGCTTCTTGAAAATTCCTTGGCCTTTTCCTGAATTATAGGTCCTGTTACTAGTATTGAACGAGATCGAACTGATTTAAACCACATTAAAGTTGCTGCCTCGACATCACTAAAGTCAGATTTCCTAATCCTTTTTCTACTCGGTGCGTATGAAGATTCAAAAGACGAGAAAATTATTTCTTTATTTTTAACACATGTGGATATAGTATTTCGAGCTATTCCATATTCTTTAGCTAGATCAGTTTGAGTCCTACCCGTTTCAAGTTTTTTTTATAATTTCTACTTTCGATTTCAAATTTAAGGTAGTCAGTTTACAAGGAGACATTGCAGACACGTCTACTGATTGACAAAGATAAGAGCAAATGGCAAAAAGCACGGCTATTCCAGCTTTCAGTGATTATAAGTGCTATCGCATGAGCGCATGCGCGAAGCGTGCTTGCACCTTTTCATACACTGGAGGGAGTGTCAAGCAGTGACTGACAAGATAAAGAGAGGTCACCTTGACCACATACGAAGAGCATGCTTATTGCTGGGTGTTGGGTTTCTGGCTCCCCAGAGTACAAGGGGAATAGGGGAATCTTCCAGGAACACTTTCGATAAAAGAGTTGATTTATGGACAAAGAAACATCACTGTAAAATTCTGAGAATTGTACACCGTGAAAAAATACCAGAAGAAAAAGTAAATAAGAATACAAAATGGAGGTCGACTTATAGGGATTCCTTAAAATTGTGTGTCAAGTTAGAGAGTTTTTCACCCATTGAAATTAGCATTAGGCCAACCATAAGGTACTGAAATGTCGACTTACCGAGGTAGTCGACTTTTCCGCGCATCGAGCTACCAAGGTTCCACTGTACAAATAAAACCTAGAATAATATAAGAATATAAATAGCTTTTTCAGTGATTATATTTTATTATTTGTTAATTAATTTTAAATTGTTAACATTGCAGTAAACGCAGGTGTTAGGCGGAAAGCAAAAAACCTTTTCCAAAAATTATTTTTCCGATAATGCGAACAGGTTGGGCATGAGAAATATATGAACAAATCCTAAATTAATTAATGTCTTACAGTTAAACTTTTGGGTTGAAATATGTAAAATTCGCCAAAGGTTACAGAAATATTAAAATTTAAATATTTTCAAATTTCTCATAGCTCTAGTTCAGGCAAGTTGGAAGAAAGTGATAAATATGACTACAAAATTTGGAGTTAATCTTTAAATATCTTCCGGTTCCACTTTGTTGCCTAAATATGAGAATTTACCTGAAAATGATGCAAAATTTTACATTCAGGCGATTTACAAATTTTTAGCTCTTTTTTTTCCACACCAGTGCGGCGAAAATGGAAATAGCCATAGAAACATACGTTCAAAATTTAATATAAATAAATGAATATCTTCTTGCACCAAATTGTGATTGAAATTTTTGAAATCAGGCGAAAGTAGGAAAGGATCATAATTTGTAACAAGTGATCAACTTATACTTAGGCATTTTTTTTTTTTTTGTGGAAGATTTCAGCTTTTATTTTGCAAAAAGTTAGACATTAGAAATATAACTCTTCAATATGAACATTACACCAATGAATGTTATCATTAATACAATAAACAGGCTACATAGAAAAGGAGCTTAGCAAACAACGGGAAATAAGAGTTGTGTTCTATACAGTAATATAGAAATATTACTGTAAAAAACTCAAATTGGTTTAGTTGCCAATTTTACAGTAATGAACTATTAATATTACATTTAATTTTTAACTTGGATGGTGATACCCACTTGCTCTAAAACATATTCTGCCTCAAGCTCAAAAGGAATTTACATCTACTGTAGATTTTAAGAAAAATTAAGACAAATCTATTTTGCAGAGAAAACCAATCTGAACGAAGATTTCCAAGTTATCCGAAATACATTAGCAAGCAGTTTTCCAAATGAAACATTTTAAACCCTTAATCATGTTTCAAATGCTAATCGAATCTTCCGTGTTTATATTAGTTTTTTTCACAATGTCGGGAAAACAATTTCTAAGAAATCATTTCTGCGCTCTGCCCAAATTTGCGTTTTAATTTATTATTTCATTAACTTTTTTATGCTAGCGATTTAAAATTCCACCATTTGTATTATTTTCTGTATTTGTATTATTTGTATTATTTTCTAACTGTTGATATTAAATTAAGTAAGTCAAAATAGGGAACTAATGTATATAAGTTTATTTTTCATAATCCTCTTTTAGAATTATTGTTTATGCCTTGAACAAATTTGTTATGAGTCATTGTGACTTAGAATTTTGTTTATTATATTGAACAATAAAATGTTCTAAAAGTTTAGTTTCAAATGCTTAAGAATTCTTCTCTTTCAGATATTTATTCCCAATTACTAATTTTCCTTCAGTAGTATGTTAGAATTCATGAATAGTCCAGCATATAATTTACTAGGCTTGCACTAGTAAGTATTTCATCTTACAAATTATGACAAAAAGTAATTCTCTTGTGTAACGTTTCAATTTCATTTAATAATTTGCCTGTTTTTTTTCTTTGTGTTCAGTGTATCAAACAGAACATGCCTCAAGTGTGTAATTATTAGATATTATTGTTTTTAAATTATATTATCACTAAAAACTCAATATCATTTATGTGAAATAATTTATTGCGTAATCCCTCAAAGATTGCATAATTTCCCAGAGAATAACAACAAAAGCACCTATTTTTTTATCGAGAAATCATTAAAAAATGTCTATCTCCGTTAGAGCCATTCTCCACTGTAAACTCTCTGAACCCCAATTTAAAAAAAAACTTGTATATGTTTTTTATTTGTGCAAGAGTAAAGTATATAAGTTGAACCTCATTAAATTAAAAAAAAAAGTTTATTTTAACTAAATTTTTTAATATGGAATTAATTGTTGAAAGTTAGCATTATAATTTTCAAGTTTTCACAATACGATCAACATATTTACGTGCTTTTCCCTAACTGGAAAAACGTAGTTGCATTTAATTTTTGTTTTTATTTTTAAATATATCTATATAATATTCTTAATTAGTAATAAAAGAAAAAAATAAATATTGCAATAAAATTTTGCTGAAAAAAGAGGATTTATTCGAAATAGAATTTGATGTCCCTGCATAACACAAAAATATCTTTTTTATGTTCCATGCTTATTTTTTAGGTAAAACAGAAACTATTATAAATTTACTTTCGTTTTCTTAATACCAATCTACCCTGCAAAAAAGTTTTACTTCAAGTATAATATAAGAGGAATTATTAGTATTTGTTTTCTTGTCCCAAGTATAACAATTTTTTTAAAAGCTGGAAAATCAAGACCCCATGAGCATTTACAACTGTGGGTTTTTTTGTTAACTTTACTCAAGTTATAAAAAACGT
Organism: Octonoba sinensis; assembly: GCA_038502835.1. Taxonomy (NCBI): domain Eukaryota; kingdom Metazoa; phylum Arthropoda; class Arachnida; order Araneae; family Uloboridae; genus Octonoba; species Octonoba sinensis. Next base: position 125,825,638 of record CM076598.1, read on the forward strand.
TGTCCTCTTGTTTTGGCAATTTCCAAAACTTCCCCGACTTTTAGATGGCAGAAACTTCAGTGTTTTCACCTGAAACTTGCGTAACTTCACCAGCATATAAATTTTCGTCATACTTGACCACTACCCAATTTCCTACAGAAACATTTACAGAGCTAATTACAGTATCAGTAGTTTGTTTCATTGGTGTTACAGCATTTACAAAAAATTCCAAACCAGAAGGTGAACATTTAATGCCATGCATTATTGAAATGCCTGGTATTGTTTTTGCTTTAGCTTGATTTATGTTTTTATCTAAATCTAACATAACTGTGGTAGATGGTATAGTATTTTTGACGACATTTGCAAAGTCTTCTGCTGATTGTACAATTGGGCAGTAGATTTTTTTGGCATCACAGCATTTCGTACTAAACATTTTGCTTTACCACCAATTCCATCCACCACACCTTTACCGTGTGCTGTTGCAAAACATTTCCAGTGGAAAGTTTTTTTATATTCAATGCTGGGGGAGGTCGTGTAACAGCAAGGTCATGTATCTGTTTTTAAATTCAGATGAAGGGCCATCTGTCCATATTATTGCTTCAAAAAATTAGTTTTTTAAGTAGCATTTAACTGAATTTCATCATAATTTTTTTGAATGAAAGCTTTCACAGTATTTTTTTCTTTCTCAGAAGTATCGGAACATATTAAAAAAGTATTGCACTTTGCACTAACAAATGTTATCAGTTATATTATTACCACATTAAATAAATACCAATATATATGCAGCCCATTAGAAATAAAAAACATTAAATAAATAAATAAATATTAATTAAATTAAAAAAATGGCTACAATTTTTTTAAATGTGCACACACATATGTACATATATATGTCTCATCTGATTTGAAAATATGATAGCTCTGTTAATTAGTTAAATACTGCTGAATGTGAAATAAAGGGATATGGTCCCAAAAAGAAAAGCTTAAACATCGCAACTCATACATGTTTTGATTAGAAAAGCTCCTAATTAATAACTGATTCATTTAATGCAATGAATAGATTAAAGTATCTGACATCTTTATTTTTAAAAGCAGTGGCTTAACAAATTTTTCACATGGATGTGAAGCCGTTTCTTTAAATTTTATTTTATAAGCGACTGATTTTATTAACTCTTTAAAACCCAAGGCCTCGAAATATGAAAGTCCTCTGAAACCCAACCAACCGCCCGAAATTTTTTCTCCCCTTCGTAAAGCCATTTCCTCCGACCTTTTGAACTACTTGCCACCGGAGACTGCTTGCCACCTTCGTATGGGGGAGTTGACCAACAAAACCCCCTGTTCTCAGTTTCCCTTTTTCCCGCCACTTTTCTCCCGCCTTTTACGTGGGTGTTGAGAATTGAGAGAACAATTATTTGGAAGATATCTGTATAGCAAAATCTGTATTATAATAGTGTGAAGTTTGCAATATCGTTATTAGCAGAAATTTTGGTTGCTAATATGTTAATAAGTTCTTTAGTGCGAAAACGATCGAACGAGTATTTGAATAATTTAATTTTTTTTAAATAAAGTTTCAGAGACAAAACCATGCATTTTCAAAGCTTATTAATATCCAGTACTTAAACGCAGATATGTCAGAACATCAATTTTTTTCTGCTCGTTGATAAATTCTATTCTAATATGTATCAAGCTTCTTTGATCTGAATACTGAAGTTATTTCTCTGCAATTCTATAAAACAATGTGTCACTGAAATCTTCATTTCATTTAAAATACCTCATTTGAACACAAGTTATAATTTAGTAACTCTTGGTCATGTGTAGTGAATTGCTATTTCCTTTAAATGCAATTTGTATTGAAAGTTATAAATGTCACTGACTCTTTATATATAAATATGTGTGTGCATATATTATGTTATATATATATATATATATATAAACTTTACAGATTGCACAACTTCGCCTCTGAATTAATTTGTTAATTAGGTTCACGCAAACTATATAAATAATTCAATTGAACCTTCCATTTTAAATTTACGACGCATTTTTAGTGCAGCTTATTTGCGATGCTGCATTTATGAACAGACAATAATTTATATTTTTTTATTGCGCATTAGGGGAAATAATCTCTTTTATTTGCTTTATTTCACAAAATAAATATTAAATCTATCTTAAAAAGTTAATAGATTCCGATCGAAAATTCGGAATAATTAAACAATGTTGTAAAGTTACTCTGTATGTCTTTCCTTTGAATAAAAAGGTCCTGTGTATTCGCCTTTCTGTGTTGCAGTTGCTGATTTGAGAAAAAAAAGAGGTAAAATAGTTATGACGTATTCTCGAACATTTCCTATTGACATGATTGGAGTTTTCCTGGTTTTCTGCAGATCGGTAGTAAAAGGCATCCACTTTTAGAAATAATTAAAGGAAGGTGGTTTTCCTTAAAAAGTGCGTTACCCAGAAAATTATCATGAATTTAAATAAATTGATAATAAGGCCATTGAATTTCTTGCTCGGTTAAAATTCAATAAATAAATAAATAATAAATTAAAAATAAATTCATAAAATGTGTTTTAAAGCTGTGAGAATAATATTACTTCCATAAAGTTAATTAGCAATAAACTTCATGGAAGTAATATTATTACTGACATAATGTGTATTAATGCACCAATTTACGTTCTTATGCGCCACTTGCTTTATGCCCCAAAATTTATTAAATTTAAATTATAAATTTCAATAAGAACATTATTAGTTTTTCTTTTCAAGAAAAGTTTGTCTTAAAGATTAAAGTCTTTAAGGGTACATTTAGAAAAGTTTTTTTAATGTTTGATAATGTCTCAGATAACTTGAATGAAAACTCAGAAGTGAAATTCATCAAGTACTATCATCACAGCCACTATCTAATTTGGGTTTTAGTTCTTACATTAAAGTAAACGGTTTAGTATTCAAGCAAAATTAAAAGCATGTTTTGCACAAGCATAATTTGCAAATTTCACACTCCCATGAGCTTTCTACTTGCCGACCTGATTCTGTTTTCTTGTTAATATTACGGCAAGCAAAACAAGTACGCTTCCTCCCGTCAATTTTTATCCGCTTGTGCACATGCTCAAAAATATTTTCGAGCACATTTGCAGATCTTTTTCTGCTGCTGAAATGTCCAACTAATTGTTCTATTAGTTTTATTTTAAAAGCTCTAAGAGACATTGTCTGCTGTGCTGCTGGTTGGTTAGTAGCAATCATAATTATAGAAGCATTGACGATAGTAGTGTCAAGTAAAAACCAAAATATATAGTACCACCATTTCATAGACTTTCTAGCAATGCTATAATATTTACGCTTTTGGTCGGCCAAATCAACGCCTCCCATATATTTATTATACATTTTAAATGCTAGCGGACAACTAATTTCAGTTATATCTTTACCCTTGCGACGTTTAGTTGTTTCTATAATATTTTCTGTATTTGTGGAAAGCAAACTTATTTGCTTCTTGTCTCTCCAAGTGTGACACATTAAATTGCTTTCTTCTTTGCACTGGAGAACAGCCGACTCTCCATGTACATTTAAATTTAGGGACTTTAATTCCTCCGGTAGGTCTTTTCTGTTTTTGAGCACAGTTCCGCATCCATATATTCCAGATTTTAAGAGGCTTCTCATCAACTTAACGCTAGTAAAAAATCTGTCGAAATAAATTTCGTGATATTTTTCTTTCAGTGGAGCAATCAAGCTCATGACTACGTCATATCCTAATCCAAAACTTGACCGCACCATTCCATCTTTTTTCCCACCATAAACATCAAAATTATGAGTGTATCCTTGGGAGGAAGAGCATAGCATCCAGATCTTGATGCCACGTTTTGCTGGTTTCAGAGGCATATATTGAACAATTCCCAGTCTTCCTTTATATTTCAGCAATGCTTCATCTATTGATAACTCTTTGTTTGGAGAAAAATGCTTTTGAAAATTCAGTTTTAATTTATCCATTAATGGCTGAACCTTTTGCAGAAAATTGTAATTTGGATCGCTTTTTTCCAGTTCGGAACCCCTATCTGATATGTGAAAATATTGCAAAATTTTGATGAATCTATTTCTTGACATTATTTTTTTAACTAACTCATGACCACCAATTACGGGATTTGTCGACCAATAGTCTTTTATTTTCGACATTTTTATGATGCTCATGATCAGCAAAATGCTTAAAAAAGCAAACATTTCTTCCAGGTCGTTAATTGGCTTCCAGTTTTGGTCCTGGGAACCACGCTTTTCAGCTTGAAAATCAGCGTACTTGTTTGTATTTCTTCTAATTTCATCACACATATCATCCGTAAACAAAAGCTTAAAATATTCCATTTCTGAACAGCCAACTGGTAAATTATGAACTGGGCCCGAATTTCCGAGAAATATTTTTCTTTTCACTTTTGAATTATCAACGTTAGATGTCCAAGTTAGTGGAGAATCTAAGGGAGCAATATCTTCAGAATCTGAATCTTCACTTTCAGAAGAAAAATTATCCACTGGACATACGAATGAAGTGTCATTATTGGAAAAATCTTCTTCAATATCAATATCCGAATCATCTGAACAAGAGTTGAATAGAATAGCATCAATTTCCTCTTGCGTAAGCGCTTTTCGCCTTCTAAATGCCATCGTAATGAAAAAAATCGCTGAAAGAAAAATTACGTCTATGCTAAAAGAGAGCAAAGATAGCAATTGAGTACTGAGAAGAAACTTCGGAAGTCATCTCAGGAAAGCGCGCTGTAATCCTACACCACTACAGTTGGGGAGGAAGCAAAGGGGATTTTCCGCGAGACCCCTCCGCGTTATCAGATAGCAGCTTAAGGGGGAACGAAAACTTTGTCGGGCGCTTCGGCCGGAACGGGCTTCTGAGCTATCGGCCGGCTGCGGCCGGAACAGGTGCTAAAGAGTTAAGCAGGGATCTTAATAGAGGTGGGCACTACATTCGGAAAAGCAGTATAAATCTTGTTATGTAACACCTGTCGGGCTATAAAAATTAATTTAAATTCAGATTTTTTTCAAAAGAAATTAATTCTTAATTCAAATTAAATCCCAACATGAATTTTTCAGAGGTGTGTCAGAAGGAGAGATACAGGAAACAGTTTATTGAAAAACTAGTATACATTACCACAGGGTCTCTGAGGAAAACCAATATCACAATATTTAGTGAAAAAAATTTGACCATCTCAAAATTCTTATTGTTGGTCATTTACAATAAATCACAAAGTCCTTCCTGTTCATCCACAAGTATATGCTGGTTAAAAAATCTACTATCGCTCCAGGTCCATTCCATATGTATGGTAACAGGTGCTGATTCTGCAGTATTCGCTAGTTCATCAATTTGACGGAACAGTAAACTGTTCAATGACAAGAAGATCCTTGGATATAATCACGGGTTTATTTGACACCGGGAAAAAATATGATTCAGAAGACAAACTTTAAAGCTACATTTCGATCGTCAATATCAATGACTAAAACCCCTTAATAAACAATTATAAAAAATTTAAAAACTCCAACTCTCATTTAAACATTAAACAGTAAGCTTATCTCTCTCAAATAGTGAAACAGCTTCACAAAAGGAACGTGACTTACGGGGAAGGAAGACACTTCCAAAATTTAAAGCTCAACTTGGGGCCCTTAAAGCGGCCAACATAGTAAAGGCTTACTGCCAAGACATGAGCAGCGCGGCAAGGAGACAAGCTCCAAGAGAGTGAGGGAAGACCGAAGTGGTGGAATCAAGTGAAGTGTAGGTGCTTGCTTCCACCTTTTATACGTGTCAGCTCATATGATTCGTTCGTGACGTCATTATCAATAACTTCAACCTCATTTACATAAACGTTGAGGTCCACTTTCCCTCCACGCAAGTCACGTATTCCACACAAGTTATTCCGGTTTGGCAACACCGGGCAAGTCACATGGCTCATGTTTACTTTTTTCCTTCTGCCATTAAAACTTGGTTGCGTGTGGTTTGAAACGCTCAAAGAGCATCCTAAGACTTGAAAGCTTACAAGCCATCTACAGAAAAGAAAGTGGGTAATTCAAAATACTTACTAGTGGGGCTGAGAACTAATATAATAAAATTATGGGTTTCTACCCAACAACACCGACGCACAATAGGGCCATTCCACCGTCACGTACAGGACAAATGAACTCGATAGTTTCACCAAAATTTTGTCATAGAGCAGAAGATTTTAAACAAGTGGAAGCCATTGCATTTTTAAATCTTTACTAATGGTGCAAAGATGCTTTTGACACGTACTTATCTTTCAGAAATCTTTTTTATTGTTTAAAATAAAATTAATCTTTATGTGTCACGTGCGGGACACTTACAAGTCAACCTCTCTTAATTTTCTTTATGAATCAGCTAGAATTTCTGCTCTATTAATCATGCAGTGACAAAACAAAATATAGGAATTGAAAGCCAAGGCTCCAATGTAAATAAAACATATCTAAAGTTTTGAGAAATAATAATTTTAATAGTTGAAAAAAATTACAATGTATCATGTAACGTGCGGGACATTTTGCAAATGCCCATGTAATACGTTTTCAGAATGTTGGAAATTAAATGAAAACACCAAACTATTGTTATAAAGTGTATAACAAATGTATTGGTTATACACTTTAAAACACAAAGCATTAATTTTAATAGAATATAGGCGCAAATTGATCATTCCGAGAAATATATAAAATTTTAATTATAATTAGGCTAAATGAAAAAAATAGTTTTAATATTTTTCAAAATTTTAAACAATTTCTGTTGTTAGATATAGTTTAGCTTATATCTTTCTTAAAACATCTTTAAAGATATACAAACTCTCTCAAATCTGCGGACCCAAAATCCGCAAACGTCTAAAATCCGCATAAGATTTCCGATGTAAACAGTGAAATTTAGTTTAAAAAACTGATTTAAAAACTTAGTGAAAAAATTAGAAATTTCTTAAATTTTCAAACCTAATAGCATTTTTTAACTTGAAATGTTCACAATAACTCACATCTGCCTTTTATACATTGAAAACAATGTATTTTTAGCTTATTTTGATTGCCACGTGTCATGCGCGATAATAGCGTTTTGCTGTAGGGGAAAGTTGGATAAAACCGGGTAGGTGGATAAAACCGGGACCCAGCAGTTTTAGCTTGATTAGTATTGCTATTTGTCGAAAAACGCTTGAAACTTGTTGCAAACAAGCGCCTTGGTATTTGAAGTTAAATGAAAGGCAGTGTTGTTTATTTGTTTGTCAACGTCGATGTTTGGAAAAATTCGAGTGGAAAAGTTTTGATTTTTACACCACCGATTTCACTTTGTAGTTTCTAATTGTTTAGAGATTTATTTTCGGTAAGTACAACATTTGATAACACGTTTTTCAGCAGTTATTTTAAATTGTTAAACCAGGTTTTGCATCATGTCTGAAATGTGCTAAGGCGTATTTTCTGATTAATGGCGTTGTGGGATAAAACCGGGACCTTGGCAGTTGGACAAGACCGGGTAGTACCCGGTTTTGGACGAATTTTTTTTACGGTGTGAAATATAAATACCGTATATTTCTGTGTATAAGCCGAGAATTTTTGGAACTTTTTTGAAAGCAAAATCGGGGGGGGGGTCGGCTTATATACGGGTCCGCTAATCTGAAAAAAAAAAGTCGGTCTATATATCGCGAAATATCGACTACTATAGAGCTATAATTATGTAATTTATGTCTCCTACATAAAGGAAATAATTAGCTTAAAATAAGTAGTTTTGTTTAAAAGAATATACCGTAAAATCCCGAAAGTAACCCCCCTCTTTTTAAAAACCAAACTGGCAAATTTCAGATGGGGGGTTATAATCGAGATTTTCGAAAAAAAATATTTAAAAAAAATGTTTTTAGTATTAATTAAGAGTAACTACTGAAAATAACTAATACATATAACCCATTTAAAATTATTTTAAATAATATAAAACAAGATTCAAAAAATAAATAAACAAAAATCTGTCTTATAATTTTCTAATAGAAAATTGATCACATGGGGATGGCATCTTTGACTGAAGAAAGAATTTAGCACTTATATTAGCAGAAATCCCTATAATTTAAATTTAAAACTCATAAAACACAAATTTGGCATGTTCGAAGCCAGCCCTACATCGGTATTTTGTAATGTGCCGAGTTTCAAAACAGGACCAAAAATGGCGGACTTACACGAGCAAAGATGGCGGCTAATGAACGAATCAACGCGAAGAAAGAATTTAGCACTTAAGTTAGCAGAAATCCCTATAATTTAAATTTAAAACTCATAAAACGCAAATTTGGCATGTTCGAGGCCAGCGCTATATCGGTATTTCGTAATGCATCGAATTTCAAAACACGACCAAAAATGGCGGACTCACAAGATCAAAGATAGCTAATGAACGAATTAACGCCGAGTACATAAAATTTATTTTTAAGCATATAGACCTTGAATATTTATGAAAAATAAACAAATAAAATAAAACACAAAAAGAAATTGGACATATTTAATCTTTATCATAAGAAAATAATACAAAATTTGTTTTAAAATCGTCAGCCATTTGGGGCGGGGGGTTATATTAAGGAATATTGAATGATTCCACTTTCGGCGAGAAAAGGGGGGAGGGGGTTACATTCGATGGGGGGGCTACTTTCGGGATTTTATGGTACATATATTTTACAGCTGGATTTTGTGAAATCATCGCTGAAACAAAATGGCGAACTTTGCTCCCGACTAGCTGTGTGGGCCTTTCTATTCCCGCTCATCCTTCTAATATAAATGTAGAAAATAACTGAATAAAAACAATAAAAAAAGTAAAACAAACTAAGCAAACGCAGGGGCAAAAAGCAATGAATGAATAGGGGAACGGAACATGTGCTCGCTCCTCGCTGTTCGCAGACTCTGCGGTCGGCAGTCGCCTCAGACAGGGTTACCAGAGATCAATCTATGGCCGTTGGCGCTAAGCTTCTCACTTTCACACGTCTTGATTGGAAAATACTTGATATGTGTTACCTGCTTGGCGAATATTTCTCTCCTTTTGGCGGTTCTCTTTGAGCTGTAATTTTTTTTCCTTCAAACTTTTATCTCGGCTTATATACAAGTTTTGAATTTTTGGTATATTTTTGAAGGAATAATGCACTCTCGGCTTATACATGGATTGGCTTATATTCGGAAATATACGGTAGTTTAATTTGTAAAATATAAATCTTGAAGAACCATCTCATATACGGTATGAAATTAAGTCTTTATTACTTTTTAGGAGAGACTTCGTATGAATATAGGCTACTATATTATAGTTTCCCACTTAGTACAAATATAAAATTAAAATTATTAACATTTAAAATAAAAATTATTTTTTAAAAATTAAATCGTGTTTGTCAGTTTATTCCAAAAAATGTTTTTTTCTTTTTTTTAAGTAGGGTAGAATGAAAAAATAATGCTTTTACAAATTTATAATGTTGTTAGAATAAAAATTGCACCCATAAAAATTAAGGCTGCTCGTCAGTCAATTTCCGAATTCAGCTCATTAATGTTAAGTTTGGGCGTATGATGCTTTCGTATTTTTAAAAATATCTGCTAGGGAAATTAATTAAAAAGAAGACATCTTTTAAGAAGTCTACACAGAAAAAAGTACTCAAAAATACAATTTCATGAAGAGATATTTTTAACCCACCTATGTTTCTCAGTATAGGACGGCCATTGTACCAATTTATTGTTATAAATAAATATTTCAGTAGTAAGACAATAGCATTTTTCAAGTGTTCCTAAACATACCCGGTTTTATCCGACCTGGTTGGATAAAACCGAGTACTTTTATACTTCCAAAAAAGATTTATTTACCCTCCAAAATATTGTTCTTCCACATTGAAAAATATTTATTTCTGTAACTAAAGAACTAATTTATCATTCAAATAGAAATTTAAGCACTTTTATTCACTTATTCGCTTAGGAAATAAAAAAAAACACTTTGGGACCCGGTTTTGTCTGACTTTCCCCTAATTGGACATCACTCTTTTTGCATCGGTTTTCGGTTTGCGATATTTCTTATTATTTTTTCATTAGTACACAATTCAAATTGTATTCAACAAAAATATTAAGCTATTTTGAAGGATAAATTTTATATTTGCATTGACTTTATGGTGTAAATGTTCTCCCGCCTTGACCTAGTTAATGAAGACAATTTTGATCGCTAACGTGACGATCGGCAATGAAAAATTTGGTCACCATTTAAAAATTTTTTGATAGCCAGTAGACGAGTGGCGACCACCAATCTGCACTTTTACAAAGTAGTTGTATATAAAAAAAATCATTTAAAGTTCACATATATATACATATATATACATTGTATCTAATTTTTATAAATTTTCTTTCTTTTCCATCACTCTTTTATATATTCATGCCTGTACAATTAGTGGTTTATCAAAACATTTTTTAAGTAATAAGTAAAAAGGTTAATGCAACATTATAACCTCGCAAAATGCCGTACACATATCAATGACCCGAAATCCGCAAAATTCTAATATCCGCACAACCCTTGGTCCCAAGCAGTGCGCATTTTGGAGAGTTGACTGTAGTGAATTCTATAAGGGTGCTCTGGCCACTTGTAGTATTAGAGCTTTTGTTTCTCTTTTTTTGCTTTAGTCATATAGTCTTTCCCCCTTTATTCAGTCCATTTGTCCTTTTATTTTCTTCCTTCTGGAAATGTGGACCTTTTTTTCTCTCATCTTTTTCAATCTTTCAGCACTTAATTTAGGTCCTTAAATTATCCATTTCTGTTCAATAAAAAACAAATTTTATTAATGTTAAAAAGTTAAAATATTATTTAAAGTTGTTATACAAAATGTCATAAAAGGGAAATATAATTCAGCTCTAATTCTAAATAGACTGTCTAAAATAAATCTCATAATGTTTAAGCTATGTTGTTACAATGTTGTATCAAATATTGAAAAAATCAAAAATAATGCTCTTCCAAACAAAACAACTCATCAATAAAAAATGTAGTTGCTTTATTATTAATATTTTAAACTAGCGTATTCTTATTTGTCTTTGTATATGATTTGAGTAATCTGTTCGGAAACATAAATGATCCTTGAAATGATAGGACATTCTGTAATGAAAATGTAAAATTTTATAAATGTATGCGCTATTAAATACATAATTTAGCAAAAGCTATCATAAATATGAGGAAATGTACAATTTATTTCTTTAGAGTAACACAATTTTAAAACAGAAAAACCATTAAAGAATTCAAGCTATGTTGTAATAAAATTCTTATCAACATTTAGAAAGTGGAGTTGTGTTTCCTACATGTAATGCATCACGTGCGGGACAGTTTCGTTTTTGGATTTTAAAAGCTAGAACTAGCATAGGATATGTGTACTACATTAATCTGCTTTAGAAATGCCATTTACACAAAATAAATGTGTTTCCTTTTTAACCTAAATGAAAATATTCATCTTTTTCCTCACGTGCGGGACACGAAAAATAAGCTCTTTGTGGGTGCTAGTATAGCCATTGAGATATCTCCTAGATCTTAAAGCTTAATAGAATAAAATAGTTAACTTTTAGACTTACCTATAAAGTTGACATCAAGAGTTTCAGCTGATTTCTTTCATCCAAAACAATCATGCAAAATTCTTTCGAAAACTCAATGAACTTGCTTGCACAAATCAACCATCTTTAGAGTACTGTGTTGCCAATCCAGAAATGATAAACTTTGGTTTCTTACTCAAAACATAAAATTTGACATTTTATCTTTTAATACATACCAAAATTATCCACATAAATATGATTTGAAAATTGACCACTCATGTACCTGTTTTCATGGAATGGCCCAATAGGAGGGTTCGGCGGATCTCCCCCGAAACTGTTTTGAAATTTCAGCCTTACAAATGCTATATTAGGCTATATTTCATGACTGGGGAAAAACAAGAATTTCGGGTACGGCTCTAGAAATATTTTGAAATTGAAATCTAAAACATGAAATTTTAGGCTAGGCAAGAGGTGTTCAGGTACTTTTCTCTGGAAATTCATCGAAATTGATGCCCAAAACCATAATTTCAATCTATATTTGGAGACATTTGGGGATTCACACTCTGCTCAGAAAATTTTAGAGGTCCTAAAAACATAGTTTTAGGCTTGTATGGTTTGGTCATGTCAAGAGGAAGATGTGACACCTGTAAACTCCCTTGGATCCACACTTGCCTCAGTTAAATGGTAAATGTAATGAAAAGTTTTCTCTCATTCTTGTTAAGGGGAATCGCAACAGGCCTCCGGCAATCTTCGTCTCCCATGTTATCTCTACGGAGCGGGTTTTCCACATCTTCTGAGTTTATTTTTTGGAGTATCCTTATGCGGTTTTTTGCATATGAAGCACCAAGAAAAGCTTTTTATCTTTGTCTTTCGAATTTTGAAGTAAGGAGTAAAACTTTTTCTGAAATGAGAAAAATACTTGTGTTGCTAACTTTAAAACGCTCTCAAATACGTCTTAATCAAAATATTTAAAAAAATGAAAGTAATAGACGAAATTTACACTGTTTAGTGTCTGAATCCACAAACAAAAGTTCATTTCGTCCAATATTTCAGCTGGAATCTTTAAAACAAAAACAGTGGATTTATCGCAAAAAATTGAGAATTTATTCACTGCTTTGCAGCGCCCTCTGGAAAGCAGGGAAGTTTAGACGATAAAAGGGAAGAGTTTCAGAATGAGGCATCAATCAACTGTCATCCTTTAGGCAAAAAGTGATTAACGGTTGATTTACTAGAGTTTACCGTTTGAGCGGGAGTTTCCCTGGGGTTTTCAGGCAAGGGACACAAGACGGTTTTATTTTGCTTCCTTCTTGGCCTTTTGAGCGAAAGGATCTAGAATTGAAATAAATGTTGAGCCAGCGTTTTCCGTAACATATTTTAACCCATAGTTTTTTAATGTCTTAGTTATTGAAATTTGTTCTATGTAATGGCAGAATCAAGATATAAAACTAGAAGCTTTAAAATTTTACTTTACTTAAATAAAATAGGTTTTTAAGCATTCCATTTAGAAAGAGCCCTACAAAAATATAAAAAAGTATTTTACGCATTTTTGATATAATAGGAGAAATATAAATACAATAAATGAGTAAAATAACGGGTGGAAGAAAACGCGATTTAAAGTTCCTATAATTTTAAAGTTAATCATACTTTTTAAATGCTTTGTATAAAACATTTTTAACAAAAATAATTTTCAAAAAGAGAAATGGTGTGTTTTAAAAGGATACGACAATTTTTAAGAGATACAACAATACTGTAATTTGACTAGTTGGTTGGAAAAACGAAATATTCGAAACCCGAATATTAATTACTGCTAAAAATATTTACAAAAAAAAAGGGGGGGGGGGGGATTGCACCTGACTGATTTTATGTTACAAGCTCATTGATAATACACAAAGTTTAAAAAAAACTGTTATGACATTTTTATTTATGGAATTGTTTAACGTTCTAAATGGAATATTCATTTGTTTTTCGCTTGACAAGTGAGTTTTATTTATTCATATTCATTTTTATTTATTTGAAGCAAAGTAAGGTGGTGAACACGATTGGCGTTTTTTTCCGATCAGAGTTTTTACTGTTGCCGTCGTATCAGTAGTGGCGTAGCTAAAAAAAGGTCTATAATATTCATTATAACTTGATACTAAATACGAATCAATATACCTAACCCTACCTGAAAAAAAAAAAAATATATATCTTCCAAAACCACGTTAAAAGCAAAACGCAAGGTACTTACATAATAATAATGGCCACAAGTACAATAATTTCAAATGATGCATTTTTACCAAACAATTCTAAAATACAATGAAAAATAAACCATTTTTATCTAAAGTTATTGAGGCTACAATTTTTTTTCTGCTATTTTTCAGTAAATTTAGCTATTTTGAGATTTTTTTTAGCATGCAAGTCTTAGCTCTTAGTAAAGGCGGTCACCCCAAAGCCCAAAATGTCTTGGTGGTATACCGATCGATCGCGATTAATTTATTGCCCATCCCCGCTAAAAAGCTAAAAGCTCTCTAAAAAGCTAGGAGCAAACGATGTTACCCCTAAAGTTACACAAATCCTCTGAAAACACTCCCCCCGTAAAAATTTCAATGGCAGAGTCTGCCCCATGCTTCCCCCCCCCCCCCTCCGAGCGAGGGCGGTATCACCGTAAAAAGCTACGGATACAAAACGATGCCCCCTAAAAATCCGCCAACCTCCTGAAATTTCAATGGCATAGTCACCTCGAGCCCCCCCCCCCCCCGATAGGCATATGATGCATCATAACATACAGTAAAATAGGTTCTGTTATTTTACTTCTATGGTTTTGACAGAGAAAACCTTCGTCCAGCAGCAATATATTGGGATGGGACGAAAAAACCCTATTTTTGTTTTCCAAGTCTAAATCATGACCCGCTCTATACTATACATTAAGTTTCTCATTATTTTGAACCATTATCAGTCCACTGAGTTCACTACACCTCAAGATCTTCTCTTGCAAAGATGCTCTCAACGGCTTTTGGCTCCCTTGTATGTACCAAATCTTGTTGTGACCTCGAGTTTATGCATATACTAGTAAACTTGGCGGTCATACGAAATGGCCGCTGTTCTAGATATTATAAATTGTAATTAAAATGATTTGTGCAAAGGTGTCTGCTAATTCAAACTGAATTATCCAGGTCTGATGCCCCTTCACTTACTGCCCCACACTACTTTATACGTATTTACTACATAATCAAATTGTTTGTGAAAATTATACATTTACCATCGAAAGAACTTATTGAAAATTTTATTATGCTTTTCAAAACAAAAGTTTTAACGAAACTGGGAAAAAGAGCACTGCCACTCTAATAAGAAAAATTTCAAAAGCGCAGACGATTAATAAATAAATTAAAAATAACGAAAGGATTAAATTAAATTTGCGTATACATTAATTTTTAGCGGAGATTGAAAATACAGCGGAGCCTCACTCAATATGCTAGATGAACGTTTTGATTATTATTAATATATTTGTTACATTTGTTACAATAACAATGGCATTGATTTGTTTGCTCACACGGCAACTGTAATTATATGATTGGAAACAACGGCAACAATGCAAAAATAAAATAAAACGGATAAAAAAAAGCATTGAAAGATTTTAAAAAAATAATTTAAAAAAACTAATTGAGTCGCAACTTTCATTTTTGTAGCGATGAGTTTCTCGAGTCGTAAACATTAACCGTGCTGAATGTGGTCCCGATCTGTAAAACGGCCTGGAATTCTATCGCAGACAGACAGACAGAATAAGCCGCTTATATATAAGAAGATAAATTAATTTATTTATTTGTGTTTAAGCTAGTTTGTGTGGTCCCGGGACCCGAGTTCCCACTTGTATGTGCACATAAAAAAGAATAAAAAATATTCAAACGATAAAACAGTCTTACGGTCTAACTATAAAACTAATAATGATTGGGGGGGGGGGGGAATTAAAATTGCAAAACATTTGAATTCTAAGAATCTGAGGAATAATAATAATAAAATTAATAATTATAAAAATACACAGAGGGAAGTAGATGAGAGGAAAGGAGTAGACAAGTTTTTTCAAAACGTGAAAAGCTTTTTGAATATAAATTTCGGAAGGAAAAAAAAGTAGGTACTCAGTTCATTCAAGTATACTTGAATGAAAACAAGGATGCGCGCGAAATTCTGGTATTACACTCAATGTAATACTCAACTTTATAAACTTTTATTTTTTTATTATGATTTAATTACTATTGATTTAATAACTACCTAAGTATTCAACTGATATGCGGTGTAATCGAGTACAGTAAACATACTCTTATTTTCAGGGAAAAATACAAACTGTCATATGTAGACTTGTAATAGATTTGGTCAAAATAATATGCAATATTTTGCCATTGCGTGAAATATTTTATCAGTAGGAAATGATAGTACCATGGTCTCCTTTCCGAGACTCGTGGGTCACCGATTTTACTATTTTCTCCTGCAGCCCCTCAGATTTGTTCTGTGGCCCCCAAGGTGGCCATATGGCTCATGTTGTAAAACCCTGCTCTAGCAATTTCCAAGCACTACGATCTACTGCAGTAATGAAAAAAAAAAGAAAAGTATGGAGAGGCTTGTGTTAGAATCAAAAGACTTTTAATAGAATAATAGTTAGACGCCCTGCCCTATTCGCATTATATGCCATTCCCCCCCGGCAATTTATGAAATGACGAGTCGAACCAGACCTACCGCTTTTGATTCTCGAAGAACTTCCGCACAATTCCTAACTTAGTCAGCTTAGATTAATTTGGGATACGTAATGCCACCAAGAAAACAGTTCAATAATACTGAATGAAGAGGTTCCAATTGCTGGCATTTCTCTCTTTTTTAAATAATTGTTTCGCATATTTTTAAGATTTGTGATAAAAGGATATTTGTGTCGTTCTATCATAAAACTAATTCAATGGCACAAAATTCATCTCATTCCCTAACTTTAATAAAAATTTAAAAACTTAATTATTTTATCTTTATGACAATCACAGCCTAATGTGTAAAAATGTATGGGCCGCGGAAATTCCTTTCAAAATGATTTTTAAAAAAATGAGAGATTCAGAATATTGAAATAAAAAGAGTAACCAGCCGTTTTTTTAAGGTGAAAAAACAAAAGCATATAAATAATAAAACAAATTGGAAAATAATTCACATTAATAATTTAAAAGTATCACTGCAAAATACAACCCCGTTCGAAAGGTTAAAATTTTTGCTGGGCACCAGAAGTTTGTATTTCAAACATATAAAAATATAGGGCTGAAATTTAAAAAAAAACATAGTAGAAAGTCGGAGCAATCAAATGTTCTTCGAAAATAAAAAATGAGGAAGGGACTGTTGTTACATACAGCATTTTGATTACAGGAATAGTTGTCAAGGTGGTTTGAGGAAGAGCCAGAACTCCCCCCACCGCCCTCCACACACACACTGGACGCGATCCTTTTTTTTTCTTTTCATGGTCAGAGTCGGCGTGTTTGTGTGGACAATAATTTCAGCCGTTTTTTAACATCACCAAAGATATCCTAATATACGTTTTATGTCTTGAATGTCCAAAAATTAAAAAAAAATAGCCTTGAATCCCCCACCTCTCTCTCTCTAACATCATCAATGGACGTTCAAAATTGCGAATTTTCGAACCGAATTTAGAAAAAAATTCTGCGGAAGACTACATGAATCCATCTGTTTTCGGTGTCACCAAGGAAAGTCTAATATGCGTTTTTAAAATTTCAATTTCAAAAAATTTCTGAAAAGATCTCCTTCCCCCAAAGCCCTTTCCGTCCCCTCAAATCCTTGAAAATCATCAAAATTGTAGTTTTAGAACTTCATATTAACATTTTTAATTGTCTTTTAACATCACCAGAGATTGCCTTACGTGAGTTTTATGACTTGAATTTCAAAACATTTCTGAAAAATAGCCTTGAATCCCTCCTTGGTCTAACAGTATCAATGGATGCCATTGCGAATTTCCGGGAAGGAGCCCTGAATTCTGCAAATTTTTTATTCGATGTTACCAAAGAGAGCCCCCTTAGCCGTCCCCCTAACGGCGTCATATTTTATATTTGATAGTATAAAATTGCGTTTTTCGAATTTAATTTTCTAAATTTTTCGGGGTAGATTCCCAGGACTCCCCTCTATTTATGCTATAATATTATACTTATGATCAAGTTTATATTGATAATTTTTGAATTCTCTTTTTTCCGCATATATAACACAATCCTTCCGGAATTGTTTGCTCATATTTTAACAATGAGCCCTTTCTATACCAGAAGCTGGACTCGCTCATATTACATGTATACGTATACATATATATATCAATATTAAAACAATAAATTATTTATAATAACTATATATGCGATGTATAGGGGCCGTTCATAAATGATGTTACGCTTTTCCCCCAGATATTTGACCTCCCTCCCCCCCTTTATCACAATATGTCACACTTCAGCTGACTCCTCTCCCCCCCCCCCTTTGTCACACGTCAGGCTATGTTGGATAATGCAGAATGTCACACTTCTTGTTATCTCCTCCCCTACTATGAAAAATCACTTTCTATGCATGAACTCTGTCCGTCAGTGTAAGATCAAATTTGCATTTAATGTCCCACACCAACAAGCGAATGAGAACAGCAGAAGTAAAAAGGAAAGTTGAATACTAAAAAAAAAAAATCTTCTAAATGATTATGTCCATACAAGACATCCCCCCAAGTGCGATGGCGTACCTTCGCTTCAAAAAGAATCCCCTCTCCTTCCTAAAAATGCCAATGGCGCAGTCGTTCAGTTGACACAGCAAGTTGCAATTTCGTTCAGTTGAAAGTTATTATACTAAATTTCCAAACATTTAATGAATACGATTTTCGTTTGTTTGTAGTTTAATAAATTAAATATCGCAATTTCTTTAAACAGAAACTTGCAGAAATTCATTGCAATAAAATTTGTTTAAGCACATCTGCTTAACGCATACATTAATTGAATTAATAAAAATGCATATTCATTTCATCCCATGATGTACTACTGCAGGGTTTTTTTACGTTGTTAAAATTAATATGAACCGGTTGAGAATAATATTCTACATCTACATTAAGAGGTGGGAGAGGAATTTTAAAGAATTTTAGACATTAATTTAAATTCAAGTTTATAATAAAGATAATTGAAAAACATTGAAAGCAACTAACATCGCAAACGAACAAGAAAACTAGGCACCGCTACGTTTCGCCTCTTGTAATAAGACACATATTTCCTTAGAAACATTTTAACAAAAAATCAAAACCAGATGTCACATTTTTGAAGATTTTAAACGGCAGTCTGTAATTGTACGCTAGTGGAGGGAGATAATGAAGAACGTCCCAGAGGAAAGAAACGTTGAGGGTGAGAATAGGGAAACAAGAGAGTGTGTGTGGGGAAAACCAAAAGAGGGAATTTAAACCAAAACAAAAAAATCCCCAAATTAGCTTTTGATTGCAGCGCCATCTAGATGTCACAATTCGCTACATCGGGAGCTTTCAATTCCCCTTAATAATTATTAAGCGTATATATCGTGACAATATAGAAAATTCTTCACATTATACTGAGCGAATGTAAAATTTATTAAAAGCTTTCGAATTAAAATTTTTTTTTAACAAATATTATTGTAGCAAAATTTATTTGTATTTTCATTTAAGTACTTACATTTAGCTTAAAGTTTAATTCATATAAGTGATAAATTGAACGTAAGCAATACATAAAATTTACTTAACTTAATTAAACAAATAACGGTTCATTCTAAGAAAATTTTGTTGTAGAGGAGACATTTTCCAGTGTTTCTTCCCCTTATTGAAAAAAATAGAAGCATTTCATTTCTTTTTAAATTAAAATGAAGTATTTAGCTAAAGGGTAATTGTAAAATGAACTATGCTAAATATTTTATGCTCTAACAAATTTTATCAAAAATTTGAAACGAAACGTTGCCGAGGGCTTGTTGCTTTTTAAAAAATTTTATATCATAAAAATGAGTTTTGTTGCATCATTATCAACATTTCTTTGTTACTTATTTCATTTATATGCATTAAAAAACCCCTTCTAACGAACTCTCCTCTTATTACATGGACGCTTTTTAATTACTCTGCAACAAAACCATTAAGCCTCATGTATTAAAAAAAACCCTATTAGCTACATATTACCATCCATTATCTTATTAAGATGTTTGTTTTGTAATAAAATACAGATGCAACAATATATATATATATATATATATATATATATTTTAATTTGAGAAGAATAAAGCTTTGATATCCTATTTTTTCTGCTCTTTGATCAAGAAGTTCCCTAAAAAAAGCGGTAAGCTCAAAAGGTATCCCAAAGTGTGAAAGGTTGGATTCGCGTGCTCTTACGGACCTCCTCAATTACTGAGACGAGCATAATTTTGGGATAAAGTAGATAGAACTAGATAAATTGCAAACACTATTTCGGGAGAAATAAAATAAAATTCGAGTAGTAAGTTATTAAATATCGGGAAATCTAACTTTCAAGCTAATTATACGAGTTGTTAAGAAGGTAAATTAATAACAGCATTACTTAAAAATGTTATTTTTCATCATTTATATAAAATGTTTTAGGTTTTACAACGTAATTAATTTTTATTTATTATTTTTCCCGCTATTCCCCCCCCCCCCCACTCCCCTGCTGTTGCCTTATTTGGTTCTGGACTACTGATAAATTATGCATCTTTGAAGCATCCACTCACGTAGATAAGGGAATAGTTTTGGGGTTACACCCCCCCTGAAATGGTAAAGATTGTCTGGAATTTGACCAATTTTTCTTGTAAAGCAATGAGATTAGCTCACTTTCCCCGAAGAAACCCCCCCCCCCCCCCCAAATTCGGGTCTAGCTACGACACTGGAAGCATTGTTTAAAAAATTTTTATGTAGTAACAGCTAATATAATATACACGATATTAACTGAAAAATCTGTAAGTACTTCAAGCATGCTGAAAATGACTTTGAATTCTCAGCGCCTGAGTTATATTCTTCAGTTGAAAAAAAAAAAAACCAGGCCTCGCAGCATTCCTATAAATTTGAAAATATTCCTATATTTCCTATAATTTCTAGCTTTTCCTATTTTTTTGAGCCATCCACTTCCTTTTTCTCCTATATTTTTATCCCTCCGCTTCCTTTTTTCTTTCTATTTTCGCCCCTCGTTCTTCAACCACCCCGATTCCCGCCAGCCGCGTCACGGCATATCTCTTATTTTTCACACCCCCCTCCTACAGGAGTAGATCGCTCCATTTTTCTTTTGCAGGTGTAAGAAGGTAGGGAACGCATGTCTGCATTTTCCTGCTCCCGTGATTTTGCAATTGCTTTTGTTTATCAAGTATGCAATTGGATTTTGGTTTTAATTTTTCTTTTTTAAAAAGGTTGACCATTGACTAGAAAACAAAGTTGAAATGATGAATCACCGGAACCAGTCGTGCTTCGTTCACGTGCCTTACAAAGTTCAGTGCGCGCAGCCGTCCTATATTTCCTGTATTTTGAGGAATCACTCCAAAATTGTCCTATTTTGTCCTATATTTACTAAAACTATAGTATGTCCTATTTTTCTGACAATTAAATGTGCGATTCGGAAATGCACGTCGAAAATTTCCAAACAAAAAAAGCTATGGAACGCGGCAAAAGATAAGCAAGCACCGACGATGCTCGTTGGCAGTTGGCGCCATTGAATAAAAGGAAAAAGAGAGAGAGAAATGAAAAAAAAAAAACTATTTTGGCAGTGAGCACAGTACGCTCAACTGGAGACTTTAACCATTTACTGCCAGATTTGGCAAAAAATCCCCAATGTAGGCTACTTTTTTGAGCGAATCGATCGTCTGTTTGCTTAAGTATTCTTTTTCTTCTTTTTGAACTTCGGAAACAAATACTCATAGATTCTTTTAAAATAACGTTCAAAAAGAACTAAAGTTATATGTTATATATATTATTTATGTTTTATGTATTAAATAAAAGAGAAACATGGAGACAAAGATTTGGATGCTTGTTCTCTGGAAAAGCTGGCAACCCTGCCCATCTTTCGTTGCGATTTCCCTACGTGCGCGGGCTTAGTGCTTACCGTTCCCGTTGTTCGTATTTTGAAAAAGCATTGTTGAATTGCTTGTATGAATTTTGACGATTGAAAATAAGTTTTATTTCGCTTAAATAAATGGATGCATACTTGTCAAGTCTACTGTTTTAACGGGAGACTCCCGCTTTTTGCGTCTATCTCCCGATCTTCCATTTAGTCGTAATTTTCTCCCGTTTTTAGTAATTTTTGCTTTTAAAATAAATAAAGCCTCATTTTTCTCAATTGATGGCGCACGTGATTGTAGTTACTCGCCGATGTTAGTATCAGACATGTGATTTTTCCTGTATTTTGGAATGTAATGTAAATGTAAATATTATGTGAATAAAAGTGTTTTGAAAATGTTACATCTCAAACTTTTCCATCATGGTTCAACATAAATAATCCTTTAAGTTATACTGCAGATACTTTTAAATACATCATCAAGAAAAGTGCAGAAATAGACGGGTAATAATATTTGTTTCAAACAGGATTTTTAAAATATATATATATATATATATGTATTTCAAAGTTGGAATAAAAGATTAATTTATAATTGCGTTAACAATAAATGTAAATACAATTTTAGTTAGCCCATTTTTTTAAAAAAATGACTTGCACTTTATGACCATTACAGATATCAAACTAATAATTGTCATCACTTTGATAAAAATGATTTCTTTTCCCTCATTAAATAAATTTTAACAGTAGAGGTGATGATGAAAGCCAAATTAATCAAAAAAATACCTTCCCAATTTTTCTTCTTAGCCTAGTAAAATATCTACTGATCCATATTTAAAATTTGAAGGCATATTGATTAAAACAAATTTTTTGCATTATGAAAACATTTGAAATTTTTTTTATGTATGTTAATGTTTATATTACATGCATAATTAATCTATTACAAATGTAGGATTATATATTTCATCTATTATGAGCAATTGTACATTTAAAGTGTTTAATAGCCTTTAATATTTTGTTTTTAAAAGCTCCTATATTTTCTTAAAAATTCCTATAATTTTTCAAAAAATTCCTCTATTTCCTATTTTATTTTCCTAAATATCACTTCTAGGCCTGAAAAACTCGTTGAGCGGTGTACTGAAGATTATCAATAAATGTAGTGTTGGATAAACACAGATTAATTAAATCTTTAAAGAAAGATATTCTTGATGGCTGCATCGGAAAAGCAGTCAATGTTCAATTTTTTAAAGTTCAAAGTTTAAAAAAAAAATTATCAATTGACTGCTATAAATCTGAGTAAAAAGGTTTTCTTGAATACTATCATCATGTTCGATTGGCTACCTACTTTGAGTAACAAGCTGTTGTGCTATATTGAGATAATTTTTTTCTCTTGCTGCTTTTTTTCTACAGTTGCAATAGTTTCACGGTTACAAGAAACTTTTATCAACGCCAATAGACCCTACATAAGTATATATATATATATATATATATATATATATATATATATATATAATAGTATATTTGTACGGTTCTGACAAAAAGAACTACAGAAGTAACACAGTAATAACATAAAAATAAGGATTATACCTTGCATTTTAAGTTAGCGAAAGTACTTTAATTGCAACTATTGTAGTTGTTTGTTCCCTTAAAAACAAAGATTTGATATAACAAGCGTATTTAATATAATATGGTCCCCCCCTCCCGTTTGAGCGATGGTGTGCCCCACTAAAAGGCTTGAAGCCCTCCCCAAGAAACGATGACGCCCCCAATTTCAATGGCGCATGTCTGCGCCATGAAACCCCTACTGGTGGGCACACCGGTCTTTCGGCACGGCACCTCTACTCTCTCACTTTGGCACCTCAGGGGGCGCCCAGTTTGAAAACCTCTGTATTAATTGTTTAATCTTAAAATCTGTTCAGGGCCAGCACGAGGTAATTTTGCGCCCTAGGCAAAGTTGATTGGCGCGCCCCTTCCTTACAAACTTATATTTTTTTAATTAAAAACAACAGTAATAAACAAATAACGGTCATAATAAAGCTAGTTTGGGTGCTTTATCCAGCACTTCATTCAATTGTGCTTCTTTCTTCCCATACAGAGTGTAGAAGGCTCCCAGTGCTGATTTTGTGTCCGGAGATCCTTTGGAAATTAGAATTTTGATGACCTCTTCACCCCAGGGATGGGAGGGGGCATAATTCTAGGTAACTGTAGAGAAAGAAGTCACATGCCTTTGGAGTTTGAATGTTTGAAGTTTTGTCACAGGCAGGGAGTGATCAATTTCAAGAGTCAAAAGTTTTAAGCAATTTTCTTTGCACCGAATGTGATTAATTAAAAAACAGTTTTTTTTTTTTTTTTTTTGCATTTCAAAATGTATTTCAAAAAAACATTCGAGTGCCTACGTTGGTGCGATAGTTGGTGCGAGATGAAGGTTGCAAGTTCCCTCTG
Source organism: Octonoba sinensis (assembly GCA_038502835.1). Lineage (NCBI taxonomy): Eukaryota > Metazoa > Arthropoda > Arachnida > Araneae > Uloboridae > Octonoba > Octonoba sinensis. The sequence goes on from CM076598.1 coordinate 125,849,604, forward strand.
GTACAATTTCTATTTCTTTCTTGTCTCGAGATTCGTCACAAAACTGAATCCTATCGCAACGAGGCAAAGGTGGATTCATATTCTAGTTTGATAGTGGCTCAGTGCTGAAATATGAGCAAATCACTGTGTATTTCGTTGGTGGTAATACCTTTTGTTGCCTTTTCTCTTCGCAGAATTACGTTAGAAAGAAAGAATTAGCAACAGTAGCGGATTTAGGGGGCCCAGGGGGCACGTGCCCCCCCAAAAGGTTTTTTTTTACTGAAACAAAGAAAATTTTAATATATTATGCAGAAAAAAACCCGTACTATTTGAATAAATTCGCAATCAGAGTCACTATGCTATCAAGTGCTTCCTTGGCAGTGCTTCCCATCATTATGTAACTTTTCAGAGCTCCCTCAGCTGCTGAAAAACCCTGAAACCCCTCTTTTTCTGTCTTCAGAATGACCCGGCTGTGCGCTATGGATACCTTCAGCAAACAGATGTCCGTCACGTTCTCTTCAGCAACTACACTTAAATAAAAGCCAATCAGGGCGGTCGCCAAGGGGGGGGGGGTGCTACCCCCCAGTTTTTCAGTAAACGGACCGCCAAAATTTCAGTTATTTAATGAAAAAAAGTAAGAAAGACAGAAGAGAAAGAAAGACAAGAAAAAACTTTGCTGTAACAATGAAAAAAAAAGAGGAAGGAATGGATGATCAAAAAACTACAATTTGTTTTTCTGCTGTAAAATAAAAAAAGAAAACTGCAATCTTAAAACACTATTATTATTATTACTTAATTAAGGGCCGCCGAAATGTGCGTTTCTTTTTAAACCTTTCTTAGTGGAAAGAAAAAAAAAGTATTCAAAACATTATATAAACACAATGCAAGTCTGAGTATGAAAAAAAATAAATAGATGAATAAACATTAATTTCATAGTAGGGCAGTCGAAAGTTTTACATTTCTGTACAAAAATACAAGGAATTTTTTAATAAAAATATTATTACGAAAATTACTGCAAAGAGTATTAAAATGCATGGACCCCCGAAATATGTTGCACTGATAGAAAAACAAAGAGATTCGAAACATTGTAACAAAAATTCACATCAAAAGTAAAATTTCAGAAGTAAGATTCAGGCGGCGTGACATTTAAAACTAAAAAACAATGAAAAAAATTACTTATAGTATCATTGCAAAATAATACAGCACTCTGAAAAGTTTTTTGTAGGGGTCGAAGACATTGCTTGTTTATCAAATAAATCAAAATTGAGTTGGAAACTAAAAATTAGAAGACCAAACAATAACATGTTTTTTGAAGAAAGGAAAAAAGAATTAAGAGAATGTTAAAGCATTTCTATTTTGAAATAAATGAAAGAAGGCAAGGAGAAGGGTTCAAAATGATTTGAAGAAGAGTCGGAACTTCCCCCACTCCACACACACTGAAACAATCTTTTTCTTATTGTTCAGAGTTGTCGTTAAGATGTGTGTTTGTAAGACTCAAATTTCAAAAAAATATTAGAAAAAGAGCCTCAAAACTCCCTTTTCTCTTACGTCATCAATGAATGCCCAAAATTGCGAATGTAGAGCTTCAATTTCGAAAAATTTTCAGTGGAGAGCCCCTGGATCCACTTGTCTTTTAATGTCACCAAAGATAGCCTAATATTCAATTTTAAGACTTCAGTTTCAAAAAAATTCTGGGGGTGAGCCTCGCAAGCCCCATTTCATCCTCTCACATCCTCGAAAATCATCAAAATTGCATTTTTAGAACTTCATCTTGGAAAAATTTCAGCTGCCTTATAACGTCACCAGATATAGCCTCGTATGCATTTTATAAATTGAATTTCACAAAAAATGAGAACCACCCACTCCCCCTTTCTCTAACATTATCAATATACTCCAAAAATTATGAAATTTGAACTTCAATGTTAAAAAATTTCCACGGGAGAGCTGTTGAATCCACCTGTCCACCGAAGAAAGTCTAATATGAGTTTTTAAGACTTCAATGTCAAAGAATTTCTGGGGGACAGCCCTTGATCACCTCGCAATTCTCGAAAATCAACAAATTTGTGTTTTTAGAAGCCCTTTTTTGGAAAAATTTAGCAGTCTCTTACTGTCATCAATGATAGCCTAATGATGCATTTTATAACTTAAATGTTAAAATAAATTCAGAAAAAGTCTTCAGAAAAAATCTTCAAAACATTTTTTTATTAGTACGAATTAATTATAATGGTATTTTGCAAAAATTATCTGAAGGGATAGGTGTTTAATTATTTTAATATGGGTAAAAATGTATTTTACTTTTCCAGTTGATGTAATTAAGTATATTTTTCGTACTTTTAAAAATATTAACTGGTATCAAGTGATCTTAAAAAACGTGTTACAAGCTTATGGGTTTTTTTATATGCAAAATTTTTCGATGAGCAACTACTTTTTACACCCGGTGCCCCTCCCAAAAATTATTCCTGGATCCGCCCCTGATTAACAATGAAGGTTTGGTCACAGACCGCCACAGTATTCAGAGGCAAACAGAATCTGAGTTTATTAGAAGTAGATGGAGATTTTCAGGCTCTTCCACAATAATTTTTTGAAATTGAAGTCCTGAAAAACGGAATTTTAAGCCATTTTTCGCGATGTAAGACAAAGGCAAGTGGGGGATCTCCCGTGAAAACTTTTCACAATTAAAGTCCTAGATAAGCAATTTTAGGCTATTTATGATTATATTAAGGGAGGACGTGGCACTTTGGATATTTGCTTGCAATGAGGTAGATTAAATTTAAGGCATTAAAAAAAATGTCGTTGAGGTTCGGAAACTAAATAAATGTTGCCTGTAAAACATGCAATGTACAGCCCAAAATATCTGGTAAAACTTCCCTCTTCAAAGCGCAATGAACCAATAGTAGTTACCTACCTCCCCTCCCCTCCCTGGAGTTATTTTTGTGGCCACTGACAATGCCTGCAATCGCAATATTTTTCTCTTTAAAATAATCTCTGTCATTACTGAAAATTGATTCACCTTAAATATATGCAACCACGTTTCTAGCAAAAAGGATTTCTTGACAAATTTTTTCTTCTTTAGGAAACAAATTAACATGCACGCAGACAATGCGCAATTAACCAACTAATGTCGACGAAAGAGAAAGAGTTGGGAAACGCAGGGGTATTAAGCTTACTGATGCCACGGCATCGTTTTGGTAACTGGCACAAATGGTGGGAATCGGATACTCAATTTAATAAATTTGGAAGTTCAAAAGTCAAATTTGAATTTCTGATAATGCTCATCATCTCATCCCAATGCCCAAAGCATGCTCATTGCCCCTACCGCCCCCCTACTGCCCAAAAAATTTTCACTGCCCCTCAGCATCCTCTTACCGCCCACGTTGACAACTACTGATATATAGTATATGTTACCTCAAATACGGAACACTCGGGACTGCTATCTTTCTGGATTTCGGAATTTTCCGGATTTTGGGTCCTCATACAAAAAATTTTGTAAGTAGCATCGGAGCCCATATAATTTTCTCTGGAACTTTTTATTGGTATTTTACTCATTTATAGTATTTTTATTATCTTATATACTCGCCTATAAGTCGCAAAATTTAGCACAAAAAACGAAGTTGGAGTAGGCTTACATTCGAGGCAAAGTATCGAAACATCTAGACCAGTGATGGCGAAGCTATGACCCGTGGGTTAGACACTGACCCACACAAGATTTTTGACTGACCCATGATTGCTAGGTAACCATTTTGTTTGTTTACGTGGGTTTATTTAGATTTTCTAATTTGTGTGGATAATTTTTATTCTATTTGTATTGCTTCAAGCAAAATTGTTTACAAAATATCAAATAAAATGTATAATTTTACTCACATTTTGTTTGTTGAAAAAAAAAAAAAAATCAACAAATCAAAGCAAATAAATAACCAGACTTATAGCACTTTCTTCAAATAAATGCACTTTTGTCAGGCTATGTTCAGTTATGTTTGTAAAAAGAGACTTCCATAGTAATGTATCGTCCCCTCTCTGTTTCACCTTGATTTTTTAACCTTAATTTTTACATCGTCAAAACATGCCCATTTTCAATTTTAAATATATTTAGTTTTAAAAATACTCAGTGAAAAATTTTTAAACAAGTTTGCTGCAAATGGGCATTAGTGACTTTTTTCTTCTAACCTCCTTCCCTGATAGCTCTAGGCCTCAATGATGCCCTCCTCCGGGCGCAAGGTGGTGGGGATAGTGGGTTCCCGGATTTTACATGCACGTATCCCCGGGGCCCATTAGCGACTTGATGGTTCCATTAGTGACTGGTGCAAATGAGCATTAGTGACTGGTACAAATGGGCATTAGTGACCCATGAGCTAGTAGTACTAAAAAATTATGAACAACATTTGGCCTACTCCTCAAAAAGGTTCGCCATCCCTGATCTAGAGTTTTCCCGATGTTATTTTAACCTCTTTAATTTTTCAATAAAAGAAAAGAATTCTGTCAAATTTTGATGTGATTTTATATTTGCTAGCCTCTAAATTGTAGTAAAAGATCAGACTATCGGGAAAATGCGAGAAACGTGGATTTTCAACTTCATGAATGTTTTGTATCGCGCGAAAATTAGAGCTCATTTAAAAAAATAAATATAAGAAAACTACAAGGAAAGAAAATAAGCATAATTTAATGATATTAACTCAGAATTAAGGCAACAATTAAGAAAAACTAATCACAAAACAGAACCCTTTTCAGAAAATCGCGAAATATTTTTTTTGAAAACGGCACTTTTCCGATCTTAAGCATGTTCATTGCATTTTATTTTCTTTCTCTTCTACGCCTATTTTCAAAAACACGGTGCAAAACATTTCCAGATTTTTTTTTTCAAAAAGTATAAGCCGTTTTTTTCATTTGCCGATTTTTTTCTAAAAAATTCCAGAATTTGGGGTTTCCGGATTTCAGGATTCCGAATTTGGGGTCCCATACTGTAGATGAACCCCCCCCCCCCAAAAAAAAAATTATATTTGTAGGTGCACCTATGAGTAGCACATGTAGTGAAAGTTGGCACAAAATTCCTTTCTGCAGTTAAAAGCTGAATTTTAAAATGCTTTAGCTCAATAGCAAATCAATTTCTGAGTTTGATCCTCAGTGTGTTCTCAAATCAACTAGTTGTTGTCAAAATTAGAAAGCTTCTGAACTCTAACTTAATTATCTTCGGTGTTTGGCATGTTTTACTTGTGAAAAATTATAATTTTGGTATTTAGTATTGATTTTGCATTTTTATACTTTTAAAATTTTTTTTCTTTCTTTATTACTATCCTTTATTCTATAGATATTGACTCTTCCTTCAGTAAAGTAAAAGTTTTTAAGTTATGAACACCAAAATGAATTGCTGAAATGAGTAAATTGAGCGAAAGTGTTTTCAAATTTTGTGCCTATTTACAAAGATTAAAATTTTCTATTTGAAAGTTTTTTTAAAGATTTCTAATATGTATTTTTATTATTCTTCAGGGTATTTTATACAATATGGCTGGAATTGCTTTGGATGAATATGAATTACTGGGTGATCCACGATATCGCTCTTATATTTCTGCTGTTGATAAAGCCTTAAAAAATTTTGAATATACTAGTGAATGGGCAGACCTAATATCTGCTTTAGGGAAATTAAACAAGGTTGGTAAATTTTTAAAATGTAGCATTTGTGTTTTTTGTCTTGACTTTATGAGTTGACATTTTAAAAAATAGTCTCATTAAAGGATTTTAAATTATGAAGGCTTAGGGTAATTGTATATGTACAAGAATTCTGACAAAATATATAAATAACTACTCCATCTTTATTTTATACATACTAAATATTAATTGCTAGAAGAAAGGGAAAAAGTAAAATGAGGTATGGTGCATTTTAGTTATAAGAACCTTTTATAAAATTTATTATTTGTTATGCTTATTCTCTTTTATGTACAGTAGAACCTCAATATCTCGAAATCGAAGGGACGACGAAAAAAATTCGAGATAGGGATTTTTCGAGATAACAAGGTCATAACCAAAACTTTGAAATTACTGAAAAAATATTACACTATGTAGTAATACATGTTCTAAAAATTATTCATGGCACAGGAAATTAAGTAAATACGTATAAATTTGTAATATAATTGACAATAAGTTTCGGCAACGATAATTTTAATTTTTAAAAATACTAGTACAATGCACATTTAAAAATAATTACCTAATATTGAATTTAACATTGCTAGAATTTTTTGAAGTAGTCCAGCATTGTGGCCTGGCGACATCTCTTTTGAAATTGTTCTTCAACCAATTTTTCGATTCAAAAAATAGCAGCAAAGTCGTCGTTTTCCACATTTTCCGAGCATTCCATGAAGCGTCGTAAATTGTTAACAGCATCTCTAGCTTGAGACGCAGTAACAGTAGGTGATGGTTCCGGAGCATCCACTTCTTCCTCATCATCCGATGGTGGAGAAGAAATTGATTGAGAAATGATTTCTTCGTCTGTCCACAGCCCACAAACTTCAACGTTGGTGTCTACTTCAACGAAATCTTCAAAAGTTATTTCGGAAATATTGAGGGATTTTGTAATTTCCTCCCATTTTTCACAGTAAATGTCATTTTCAGGTTCAGCGCTGATCTCCTGTTCCTCGTCCGATTCAATTTCAGTTTCTTCTTCTTTCACAAAGCCAGCTTTCTTAAAGCAGTTTGCAATAGTCCTTTGCGTCACATGCCTCCAAGCTCGGTCAGCCATTCTCATGCTATCAAGAATATTGACTATCTTAATTTCCTCTTTCCTATCAATGGCATCTACAATCTTCTTTACTAAATCCCTCCTGTATCCAACTTTGAAACTTCGATTTATGCCTTGATCCAAAGGTTGCAGCCTTGAAGTGGTGTTTTGCTGGGAGGAAAACAACCGCTTTCATTTTTGTGATAATGCCGTGAGCCTTGCAATTGTCGATGAAAAGAATGATTTTCTTCTTCTTTTTGCACATGTCCCTGTCAATTTGCTTCAGCCAGTCTGCAAAAAATTCGCTTGTCATCCAAGCCTTTTTGTTGCTTTATAATGAAGAGGAAAGGACTTGATTCCTTTGAAGCACCTTGGGCTTTTGGACTTCCCAATCATCAAAGGAGTGAGTTTATCGGTCCCACTCATGTTGGCAGCCAGTAGTAATGTCACTCGATCCTTACTTTGTTTTCCTCCGTGACACGAATCTCCTTTGAAAACTGCAGTTTTGTCAGGCAGAGCTTTAAAGAAAAGCCCCGTCTCATCAGCATTGTAGATGTTGTCCGGGGAATAGTCTTTCAAAAGATCACTAAGATTTTTAATCCATTCTGAACAAAGTTCATCGATCACTGATTGGCTCTCGCCGCACAATTTTCTAAAAATGATGTTGTGACGTTTTTTAAAGTTCTCCAACCATCCATTGCTGCTTTTGAAATCCTTATGCCCCACTTTTTCTGCAAACTGCTCGGCATTTTCTTTTAAAACATTGCCTCCAAGAGGGACATTGCGATCTCTGCACTGTTTGAACCATTTTATGGGGCATTCTTCTAAATCTGGATATCCGTCCATCCTAATCTTCTTCGCGGATCCTCTTTCCTGCTTGAAAACATTCTCAATTTTATCTCTGTTTTTCAATATTGTCGATAAAGTTGAAGCTGGAATATTGAAATCCTTTGCGATTTGTCCTTTTTTTCCACCTTTATCGACAGCCTCTAAAATCTCTATTTTTTTTTCAATTGTCAACACATTCAACTTTTGCTTAACGCTCTTAGAACTCTCCATTTTTTAAAGATTCAGTGCCACGTGCCATGCAGCGATGCAGGGAGTAGGCGAATGCGAAATGTGGCTCCTTCAAAGTAACCGGTGGTTCCTCAGTTTAAAACTTCGCTGACTACGCATGCGCGCACTGCGGGCACATTCTATTCTTCACTAAGCAAACCGATAACAAACATTTCAAATATCTAGCGCGCACCTGCATCCCCCCCCCCCAAAATGACACTTGTACGACAATTAACCTGTTTTTCTCCCTTTGTTAAAGTGACCACTCGGGACTTCTCAGAATCATCCCCGACCCCTCTGAGAGATAATGAAGGGCGTGAGATTCTTGGAAACACACTCCGTTTTTATTCCACACGTCTGAACGGCAATTTTTCTAGGAAAATGCATCTTGTTTACTTCGAAAAATATTCGACATACCAAGGTTTTGAGTAAAAAGTCTTCGACATAAGAATTGAAATTAGCATTAGAAGAACATGTGATATCAAGGGGGGAAAATAAATTTTAGACATATCAAGGTTTTCGAGATATCGAAGTTCGAGATATCGAGGGACTACTGTACTAGTAAAAGTGTATGTTCAGATATGATACATTATAAATAATATTTTAATTAATTCTTCTTTCTCATTGTAATTTGTTTGTTTATGTGGTGCATTATTTTAAAACTTTTTACTTGTAACTGAAGCACATGACATCAAATTGGGAGTTTTATTGTTTGGGATGGGACTTTTTTGGTTAGGTTGTTCATTCTGCCTGACTGAAAAAATAATTCCAAAGGGTACGATTGCAAAGTGCAATCTGTTGTGACCCTGTGTTGAGAGATGTACAACTTATTTGTGACAATCTAATAGTGTTCGCACAAGGGAGTGGGAGGCAAGGCAGGATATATATATATACATACAGTCAACTCTCCAAAATACGCACTGCTTGGGACCAAGGGTTGTGCGGATTTTAGAATTTTGCACATTTTGGGTCATTGATCTGTGTAAGCATTTTGCGAGGTTATAATGTTGAAATTACCTTTTTACTTATTACTCAAAAAATACTTTGATAAACCACTAATTATACAGGCATGAATATATAAAAGAGATTGATAGCAAAGAAAGAAAATTTATAAAAATTAGATACAATACATATACACTGCTTGACAATTGCTAAGGAACAACTGCGTTATACAAAGTAGCATTCCCGGCAGTCGACCAATAACAGTAACATGAAGTTCAGAGGGCGTGGCAGTGTAGAACCCAGTATCTGTATAAAAGGCAGCGCACACAAGTTCTTCACTCATGCGAAAATTCATGTTGTCACGTGTTTGACCAAAAGAGCACCGAATGTTGTTGAAGTTATTTCTGTGAAATTCAGTGTGGTGTTAAAATAATCAAGTGCAAAATGTCTGCAAAATATCATTTGAGTGATTATGGTCTTGGAAGAGCTGTTGGACGGCTGGAAGCAGGTCAAAGTGTCACCACTGTAGCCACAGAAATGATTGTGTCAAATAGTGTCATCTCGCGATTAGAAAAGGCCACTGAGGGTGGAAATGCTATGCAAAAGCATGCCAGTGGTCATGGTAGGAATACCACACCTCAAGAGGATCGATTTGTATCCCTAGTGGCGAAAAGGAACAAAAATGCCACTCCGAGCCAAATAGCTGCAGACCTTGCAGCCGCTACTGGTACACATGTTTCTGCCAGAACCATCTCACGATGATTAAAAGCAGTTGGTCTGTATGCACGGAAGCCTGTTTGATGCATCACGCTTCAACCACGTCATCGTCGAGAAATATTACGTTGATGTCAGGAACACCTTGGTTGGATTCACCAACAGTGGTTCAGAGTGATGTTCTCTGACGAGTCCCGTTTCACTGTGATGAGTGATTCTGGCCACCAGTTAGTGTGGAGACAGAAGGGAACACGTTATGCACAACAGTATGTTCATGAACGTGATCGTTATGGCCCAGGTGTGCTGTGGGCATGCATCATGCACAATGGCAGAATACCGCTTCACATCTTTAAGTGAGGCAGCGTAACATCACAGCGTTATTGCACAGAGATTATTCTGGGTTATGTTCGTCTTTTTAAGGGTGCGGTAAGTCCAGACTGTCTGTTTTTGGACGACAACGCGAGACCACACAGAAGTACTGAAGTATTGGACACACTAGAGAGGGAAGATATTGGCCGTATGCAATGGCCTGCTAACTCCCCTGACCTAAATCCTATAGAGCATGCTTGGGATGGGCAGGCGTGTTTCGAAAAGAAAATCCCCTCCCCGAAACATGCAAAAACTAAAAACCCCATGAGAGAAGAGTGGGACAATATCCCTCAAGTACACCTCGATAATTTAATGGAAAGCATGCATAACAGATGCAAAATGTGTATTAGTGTGCGACGTAATCACACATCGTACTAAGATACACTTATCTGTTCCACTTTCGCAAGAAAACCCATTTTTCGTGGCTGTTTCAAAGCATCCAAGAGCCATCTTTTTTGTTTTTAATTTTCTTATTTTTCGATGCAGCGGTATCCGTACCATTTTGCATAATAATAAGAGCACACTGTCTCTACTAAATATGTACTCAGTTTCATTTCTTGAATCAATGTATATTACTAATTATTCTGGAAAATGTAACTGTTCCTTAGCAATTGTCAAGCAGTGTATGTCTATATATGTGCACTTTAAATGAATTTTTTTTAAATTCAACTACTTTGTAAAGGTGCAGATTAGTGATTGCCACTCGCCAACTGGCTACCAAAATTTTTTTAATGGTAACTAAAGGATTTCATTGCCCATCGCCACGTTGGCGACCAAAATTGTCTCCATTAATTAGATCTAGGAGGAAGAACACTGCACCATAAAATCGATGCAAATATAAAATTTATACTAAAAAGTAGCTTAATATTTTTGCTGAATACGATTTGAATTGTGTACTAATGAAAAAATAAGAAATATTGCAAATTGAAAACTGATGCAAAAAGATCGATGTCTAATTACGGAAAAACGCTAATATTGTGCATGACCCGTGGCTATAAAAAAAAAGCTAAAAATACATTGTTTTCAACGTATAAAAGGCAGAATTGAGTTATTGTAAACATTTCAAGTTAAAAAAATGCTTTTAGCTTTGAAAATTTCGTTTTTCAACTAGTTTTTCAGTTGACAGTTTCAGTTTACATCGGAAATCTTACGCGGATTTTAGATGATCGGGGAATTGAGAGAGTTGACTGTATATCTATCTATACATATATATATATAGTAAAATATCGATATAAATAAAAAGAAATGATAATTCAGGGACATGTAAACAAACATTAACAAAACATTAAAAAATACCAATACAAGATATAAAGAGACAAAAAATAGACTGAAACAAATAACTCTCCTCATCAGTGGGCGGGAAGCATAACGTTTACATAAGAAACCAAGAAAAATAGTCCTACACCCTACAGGTTTTGGAATGTGTCGCAGAAATGGCATGTAAAAAGGAAACTTTAAAAATAAACTAAAGCTACGATGTTACAAATAAACTAAATATGCAGTAAATAGCATAAAAAGGAACAATAAAGGAAAAAACTTAACCGTAAAAAAATAAAACAACGTGAAACATGCCACCAATACAACACACCCGCCCATACCTGCAGGACGTTGGTTCGAAGCAACGATCATACTCACCTACACCCAGAGATGAACGGTCGAAAGATCTGTAAATGTTATGAAGGGTTGTGGTTAAAGTCCTCTGAAAATTCTATGGAAGGCCTCAACCTGGATGTGTTGCAGCGGATGGATGTCTGACACGAATGGGGAGGTTGGATCATGTGCTTTCGGATACGGAACGACAAGGAGAATATTTGTGTTTTCTACTTTCGTCGTCGCATCTTTCGACTGTTCATCTCTGGGTATAGGTGAGTATAATCGTTGCTTCGAACCAACGTCCTGCAGGTATGGGCGGGAGTGTTGTATTAGTGGCATGTTTCACGTTTTAGTTTTTTACGTTTAAGTTTTTTAATTCATCGTTCTTTTTTACATTATTTACCGCATATTTAGTTTATTTGTAACATCGTCGCTTTAGTTTATTTTTAAAGTTTCCTTTTTACCTGCCATTTTTGCGACACATTCCATAACCTGTAGGACTATTTTTCTTGGTTTCTTATGTATACATTATGCTCCCGCCCACTGATGAAGATAGTTATTTGTTTCAGTCTATTTTTTGTCTCCTTATACCTTGTGTCAGTATTTTTTAACATTTTGTTAATGTTTGTTTACATGTCCCGGAATTATAATTTCTTTTCAACTATATCTATATTTTACTATATTAAAGTTTGCAGTACAGTGCTGTTTTAGCGCCTGGCGCAAACTTTGACAACTTCATACACTTAACCTAGCTACACTTATATATATATATTATAGATATATATATGTATTATATATATATATATATATATATATATATATATATATATATAGATATTCCAATATTAAAACTTCAATAAAATTGTATTAAAGATGACATTTTACCAGAGGTTTTAGCAATTTCATTGCACAAACTGCTTTACTGTGCAAAAATGTATTGTTTAATGGATATACAGTTATCCAATTTCGACTATATAACTTCAAATTGAGCTTATATTTAATGTATTACAACTGAAAATTCTTTTGACATCTTTGCAGCATTTGAGAATATTATTATTTATTACATTTTTGGAAGAAAGTAAATTTTTAAAAATACTTCATACTTTTCTAAAGTTTGTTTCAAAGTTTTGCTTTTATGTGTCAAATCTTACATACTTTTTTTTTGTTTATAGGTTCTATTGAGTAATGTCAAGTATTCAGTGATCCCAAGGCGTATCACTATTAGCAAACGTCTTGCACAATGTATGCATCCAGCATTACCTAGTGGCGTCCATTTAAAGGCATTGGAAACATATGATATTATATTTAAATCAATTGGCCCTGTAAGATTAAGTCAAGAACTTTTCATTTATAGTGCTGGTCTTTTTCCTTTATTGGGAAATGCCGCAATGAGTGTAAAACCAAGCTTGTTAACAATTTATGAAAATCACTTTGTGCCACTAGGAGAGAAACTCAGGCCTGGATTGAATGGCTTTTTAATAGGTGTGCTTCCTGGCTTAGAAGAAGGTTCTGAGTATTATGAAAGGTGAGTAGATATAGATAGTGAAATATATATATACAGTAGAGCGCCGATTATCCGGACTGGTCGGGACCGAGGTAGATCCGGTTAAAGAAAAATCCGGATAATTGGATTGCCAACTTTAAAGCACATATAGGGCTGTTTTTTTTTTGGCAGCTTCCCTTCACACTTTTTCCAGCCTTAGGACTGGCATTTGTAGTGGTGCATATTTTATCACATTACAAATGGCATGTTTTCCATTGCCCCCCTTCGTCCCTTTTTTTCGTCCCTTTTTTTCATATCTTACACAGTTGATGTACCGATGCCATATTTAAGGGCTATGTTCTATCCATTTTCTCCTTTATTCAATCTTTTCACAATTTCTATTTTTTTATCAAAAGATAACACTGCTCCTTTGCACTTCCCAGACATGTTTAAAAAACGCGTTCTACACTTACAACTCACAATCAGAAAAATGTGGGTTCCTTTAGCTTTGTATAACAAGTGTCCACTGTCCAGCATGAAAGCGCACAACCATGTGATCATTTCGCGAGATGCATGGTCTATCTTCAAGTGAGTTTCTTAACAACAGTTTTCCTGGAAATTTAGTTAAGCATAAATAATTTAACTCGACCCCTTGACAGTGAATGCAGTACTTCCTCTATTTTTCTTCTGTTAGTTTCAATACTTTACTTCCGCTCTAATGCCTCTAAAAAGAATTTTAAACCTTTTGTTCAGTTCCTTCTATTCCCCATGCTAATTGTAACTCAATCTAACATACCTGAGCGGAGGGGTGGGGGTTAAGAAATTCTTCTTTCTTGGAATGCCAAAAGGCAAAGGAAGGTGGTTTTCGACGAAGGTCAGGACTTTAGTGTTAAAAAAAATAATAAAATCTGCAGAACACGGGAAAAAAACGCATGATCCCTGACCGATCCGGTTGATTGGACATCCGGATAAGCGGCGCTCTACTGTATTACTTTTAACCCTTGGTTTCTGAAAATTTTTAGTTTTGGTTTTGATAATTTTATAATATCAATTCTTGGTTTCTTACAATTTAAAAAGTTCTTTGTGTGGCAACTTACTAAGAATGAATTTTGAAGTGAATATTTGGTTAATGACCTTGTTTACTCCTTATGCTTCAAATTATCGAGAAGCAGTCATCTTTCCGTCGTTAAGAAATAAAATGTATCGACAAGCAAAAAAAGTTTGTTAAAAAATTTTATCAGTCAATTTTTTTTTGCTTTAATGTGAAAAACAATTTATACTAAGTTCTCGAAACTGATTTTGATAAATAAATTATGGAGAATTCAATTAAAAAAGTATGTTTTAATTTTCAATACTCGAAAATGCAACTATAACAACGAGAAGCATAGTTAATCAGCAAACAGTCTAGCGTCAAGGAATGCTTCAAAAATATGTTTAGGTAAATAAATTTGTATTAAAAAAACAATGAAAGAAAAAAAGGAAAGTGAACAGGGAAAAGTTATGTAATGAATCTTATAATAGGCAACACCATATGGTTAATTCTAATATAATATGTAACCTGATTTTTTTTTAAGCTTACAGAAAAATGTTTGTATTAATACCAGAAACATGTTTAATTTAACATTAAAACATTTAAATTTTATTTACATGCAAGCACCAAGTTAGACAAGTGAGGCCAAAGCACAAACAGCATCTGGGGCCTTTATTGAACAGGCTCCAGCAATGTTAATGAAAAGTAGCATCCTAATAGCCATTTTTCATATTCTTAGAAGTGCCATAACATTTCCCTCTTCTAGGTTCTTGCTTGTTGATTTACGGTGAAACATATAATGCACACTGTAAGGATATATTACAGTTGAAAGATGCCCTTTTGATTGACAGCAGCTCCCTTTTTTGACAAGTTCACTCTACCCCCCCCCCCCTTTTTTTAAAAAAAAAATATAATAAGCAAGATTATAAATTGGTCAAAAATTTCGTCATTTAAATTGTTTTAACTATTTTGTCATTTTACGACTGATTTTTTAAATCACACACTTAAGCTGTCCCAAAAGCTTATGGTTTAGTCAGATGAACTGCACTAATTAATGCATTAATGCCATATACTAGAATCAAAGAAATTTTTTCAGCACTTTTCTTTTACTTCATTTTCAACTGCCCAACTGCTGTTCTGCCGTGCTAAGCACAAAACTAGTGTCTGCACATTTTGGTGAAATTGAGTTATTGTCACCATTTGTTGGTTATTGTTGGTTCATTGTTTTTTTTACCTAAATACAAATTTTGCGATTATTTACTGAATGAAAAATATTTTCTAAAAATTTCTGAAAATATGGTATTTGAATCAAGTACTTGGAGCAGGGTTCGCGCTAGGATGCGCGATTGCGCGATTCCCGCAGTATTTTTTGAAATCCCACTCAGAAAACGTTCGTTTGCGCTCTATTCCCGCAACTAGTGGACACGCGTTCAAAACATCCCGAAACAAAACTACTATTCTAAACTGATAGTTCAATACAAAATAATGGAGTATGTTAGTTTTCAACTGCCATCTTATCTTCATTAATGAAAAGAAGAATCTAGGAACCTTATTTATCTTATATAATAACATGGGGAATGATTGACAACTTATTCATTCCATGGGATTATTGAACAATTTAAAGCCTTTGTGAATGCAGACTTATCTTCATTCATTCTAATGATCAGAAAAAATAGAGGAAATATTAAACTAATTTTTAGAATTTTTTTGTAAAAATTACACATAAAAGAATTTTGGTTAAATAACCAAAATACCAGAGGATCTTTTTCATGCTTAACATTTTGTAAAGCACCCATTTTCGCAATCGCAAATTTTGTGAAAGACTCGTTTTGTGTGTGTGATGATGTTTATTCTTTCTTTGCTCAGAATACCTTAGGTAATCATCTTTCATTACATAGTTTGTATTGGATCATGATCGGACAATTTAGTAATATTTTTAAAGCCAAAAACAAAAATAAAAGTTCCCACTTAAATTTTAAAAATCCCACTTAAAATTTTGGTCAAGGTGGGAAATCCCACCTTGTATTTTCCCCCAGTGTGAACCCTGTTGGAGGCTCAAGACTTTAATCAACAATATCTTATTTTGATTTTAGATGCAGATACCACATCTTTGCTTAGCACAGCAGTATTATTTTTGTTTTGAAAGAAAAAAAATTCTAATCATTCAGAAATAATTAATAAATATATATATATCATATAAAAATAATACAAAAATGGGAGGAAAAATTGTTCATAAACACTTTAGGTTTCGGGATCCCCCTTAAAAAAGGGCACAATCACCAGATTCAGCTTTTTAAGTAGTACGTGCATGCACTTAAAAAAAAAAAAAAAAGAAAAATTCAATATTTTCTGCATCTTACAATTGCAGTTTTCCTCAAATAATGTTATTTTATTTTCTAGAACAGATGAATTGCTTTTATGTGTGTGCTCAAATGTAGAACAAAGCTATTTCTATGGTTGTATGTGGAAGTGTATACTTTCCAATCCTACGATCAGATTGCCTGCAATTTCCTTCGTAATTAACCATTATAATCGCCGGCTTTCTATGGAGGATCAGCTGCATGTGATTGGCACCGATATTGATACAATGGTGAGTGTACCACTTAAATAACCTATATTTTGCTTTAAAATCTTTTGAATGTTGAAACTTATTGCAAGGTTCCCATGGTCCTTCAAAGTCCTTAAAAACTCAGTAATTTTTATTTTGAAAATTAAGGGCCGTTAAAAGTACTTAATTTTGGTGCAAGGTCCTTAAAAGTTCTTATTTTTATCTACCCCACCAACATTTCAAACAATTTAGAATTGTTAGTGATAGTAGAAATTAAAAGATCTGACAGTGCAAGATAAGTCTTCTCGCCTACTATGGAACCCCTACAAGAGCATTCCCAACTGGTTGGAGGGGGAGGTGTGGAAGGGGATGACAAACGAAAAAAACCCATAATTCCTTTCCCTTCCCTCAAGATGGGTGGGTGAAAATGGACAATGGGTAGGGTTGCAAATTTGTCGCGCTGCGAATTCCCGCGATGAATTTCAATTTTTGAAGCTTTTTCCTAAACTCCGTGAATCTTTCTTAAATTTTTTTTTAAAATTGACTCGTGAAATGTTCCATTTTAAAAAGATTTCAGAAACCAGGGATAAAATCTGATCACCCAAAGTGGCTCTCAACTTTGCGCCAAGAAAAACTTCAAAATTATTTTTTTGAAAGCAGTAAAAATAAACATAGATTTTGCCAACCAGCCTCAAAAATGTTTTAAGCATGCTAAGTTTTTGATCCTAGGCAATACAAATATTTAAATGTTTTTGACAAAGTTAATAATCTTTCCATTTTTAATAATAGCCCTATATTTTTGGATGAAGAATAACTTTCATAGCAGACATGCTATCTCTTGTTATATTTGTGTTCTTGCGAACATTTTGCGAAACATCCCGCAAATTTTGCGCTTTTTTCCGCGACAAACTTGCAACACTAACAGTGGGGTTTCATACTTAGCATTTGCTCCCAAAAGCTGGCAATAGTTACTTATGATGGATTTTATTTTGTTCTTATTACCAAACTGGAAGTTAAACTTAGTTTGGGTAGACAAACAGAATTAAATCTTACATCCTAGATTAATTTGTGGAATTGGTGTTTGACTTTGAATAGTTTTAAATTTGACAGATACTTTCTATTACAACAATTTTCTAGAATTTTTAACATTTGGCCGCCGAATATTCGGCTTCAGCCTCGTGGAAATGGCCGAATATTTGGCCAAATCACTATTCATTACATCCCTAATAACTAATGATGTTTTCATTTTCCCTCATTGCTCATGAAGCAAAATTTTTCATATGCACATGACTTCCATAAATTGTTTGATGTGTAATTCAGGAAAATGATTAAATTTTAGGCAAGCATATATAGATTTTTATGATGCAATATATTTAGCTAATTCTATTAGAAATTAAATCGGTAAGTACAGTAAGATAAGTACATGTTGTTATATAGTGGAATCTATTTGAACAATTTTTGTACAATGATTTTATTTTTGATTTGATTTATTTTTCATGTATGATTGATTTTAATTTTCATAAAACATGTTTAAAAGCTGAGGTATGTTATACAAGTAGCCTGTAAAATATCAGCATATTTGATAAAAAATAATCTTTCGAAGTCCTTAATTTTTTTTAAAAACGTCCTTAAAAGTCCTTATTTTTTGTTCTGTGAAAACAGTGGGAACCCTGTATTGAAGACGGTACTATATAAAATTCTTCAGTTTTATGGTAATTGCAGGATAATTTTTTATCTTGTTATTTCACATGCTCTGGGATTGTCTTGAGAGTTAAATGTAGTTTCATAGATTGTTTCTGAAGTAAAAGGCTGGATTTTTGATGCATTTTACTTACAGCATTTAATTGCAAATACATAGTAGTTCGGGAGTTACATCAGAAAAACTTCAAATCCATTTTCGGGGTCTTCACAAAATTTCAATTGATCAAAATGGACCCTTCACAAAATTCCGAGCTACCAAGTTGTAGAGAAGAATGGAGATGAATGGGGCAAATGAAATTTTTATTGTTTTTTTAATCATGTAAGGGAAAGGAGGGTAATAGTATGCACCTAAGGGATTGTTCGTTATAAAAATGAGAATTGAAAAGTGAGAACCTTGAAAATTGACTGAATCATAGTTTATTAACTTAGAAACTTAGGTACACAAAATGAAAGTTTTATCTTAAAAAAAGATATGAAAGAAAGAGTGCGGAAAAAAAATTGCAAATGCGTACTCTTACCCAACCTGGCGGATAAGAGTACGCACCCAGGAAGGGTAAGAGTATGCAGTCAGAAAAGTTAACAGTAGTCACATAGAAATGCTCCAGTGCCTTCGTAACTGGAACATTCATCATGCCACCACTCCTTACATAATCCACACTGGATTCAATCTTCATCATATGATTGTTCGCAGCCTGGGCATATTGTGGCCTCATTGTTTGCTGAACTTGTTGAGGGAACTGGGTTGTCGATACAATGCAGAACAAGTTTTTTCTTTGCTTTCACGGTTTTTCCTTTAAAAGTTTTGACCCCATTTTTACTTTTCACAGCAGCTCGATTAGCCTTTGCTTCTTCTAATTCTCTCTATATCTCTACCTTTTCCTTTAACATATTTTTGAATGGAGACGAAGTCATGATCTCAGATTTTTGAGAGGTTCTTTTCCTTTTAATTCCTCGCTGTTCATGTCTAGGAAGTGCCACGATTGACTGGATACTGACATCTATCTGAGAAGTGGAAGGTGGGACTTCATTCTCTTCAGGTGCAACTGCACAATCGTTATCCGAAGGTGCTAAAGTTACTAGTGAAGGAGAATAGCAATCTTCACTTATAATGTCAGGGTTGTTTGGTTCAATACCTGTAACACAGAAAGCTTTTTCTGCGAGTTGAGCCCTGGCTGTACCGCTATATGCTTTTTTCCCCTGAAAGTAACGACCCTAAGAGTACGCATATCCGATATGTGTGTACTCTTACCCGCCAATGTATTGCTCCTCAAAATGGTCCATAGATGGCTGTAGCATTCACAATAGTAAAATTCTGACATGCCCACGCTGTTCGGAAGGGAACAAAGCTCATAATGATATCTACTTAAAAAACAAACATCAATCCTTTATTGACAAAGAAATTAATATTTTTTCACAGAAAAATTACATGCCAACATGCAGAAATCAATTTTACCTGATAAATAAATGACAGCGAGGATGAAAATAACAATGCCGGTCTCTTGAGCCAGCTGAAAACAAATGTGTTGAGTTGATCACACTCGCTTCTGCTTGCAGTGTTGCCAACAGGGAAAAAAGTCCCTGCGTACTCTTAACCGACTGCGTACTCTTACCCTCCTTTCCCTTAGTTTTGGAAATTTCCTTTATAAATTTTTAAAACAACTCTTTATAATATTGCTGCACTTTCAAATACAGCTTACATTTCTGCATTAAAAAAAGATTACATTGGTTTTCAAAAGATAGGTATATATCCTTTTAATACACAGATTTTCACAAAGACTTTCTGCCTGCTTTTGTGATTGATTGTCCATTAGTTCGTGATATGTCTACAACTGCACAAGACTTTTTCATTTCAAATCTCATTAAAACTTTAAAGCTTTCTGTTGTTTTGTTTTACTTTGGAAAATGGAAACGTCTTATTCCTACATTTATCAAATTTAAATCAATGAAATATTCCACAAAAATGTTCAATTTTCAATTTCTAACTCTTTTTATCTGTCCTGTTCAACCCCACTTTTGTCCCAATCATCCACATCATTAGAATGAATGGGACAAAATACATGCACTTGTAAAAAACACTCTTGCAACTTAAAACCATAATTCAATCAAATTATTTATGTGTTTTTAATAGTTGACATGTTAGTGTGAGTATTGTTGCATAGTTGAAAAATGTAAACTTTCTGCAGTATTAGCATAAATGTGAATTTGGCCCATTCATCTCCATCCTCCTCTGCGCTTTACAAAATTATTTATTTAATGAGCAGTGTGCTATCCCGAAGTAAGCCCCCTCTTTTTCCTGCAATGATCGGCTTGTGGTCTCGTTGGAATGATTGGCGGACGGCGCCAGCTTGTCTAATTTTTTGACACTATAGGTCCTTTGTGAGCACCTGAGATTACCGTAGAGGCTTACAGGTGCTCATTGCATCCGCCGCATGGTGACGTATGGCAGGGGTGCACCTTAGACACCCAGGCACCAAACTCTGCACAAATCAAAGTGGATAATTCATGGAGTTGACTTGTGACGCCTTGATGGTCAACCAATTGACAATGGGTGCAACTCTGGCTGTTCAACTCGCCAAAGAATTCAGGCTGCAGATCCAATTTAACTTAACAATGATACTTTCTATATAGAAGTTGTACATATAAGTGTTTGAAGTATAATCTTCTAAAAAGTAAATCAGTGTTCTATTTTAGTCATTATTGGGGTTATAATGATTCCATGAATTCGTCACAGCAGCAAGGAATAATAAAAAAAATTTATCACTGTATGTTTAAATTTTGAATTTTCACAACAATATTTTATTTTTCATGAAAATAATTTTAAAATTCACAAAAAAGTTTTTAAAATTCACTAAAAATGAACTCTGTTAAAATGCTGGATCGACCCCTGTAGTTGCATTTTTTGCTATGTCATCAAACTTCTAAAATGATGACATGCATTTTATACCTAGTATATTTCCGTGTATAAGCCGAGAATTTTTGGAACATTTTTGACAGCTAAATCGGCGTTGTCGGCTTATAAATCTTTAAAAAAAAGTCGGTCTATATATCGCGAAATATCGACTAATATAGAGCTCTAATTATGTAATTTATGTCTCCTACATAAAAGAAATATAATTAGCTTAAAAAAGTAGAGTTTTATTTAAAAGAATATACATATATTTTACAGCTGGATGTTGTGAAATCATCGCTGAAACAAAATGGCGAAATTTGCTCCCGACTATAATACGCTCGCGACTAGCTGTGTATGCCTTTCTATTCCCGCTTATCCTTCTAATATAAGTGTAGAAAAATAACTGAATAGAAACAATAAAAAAAGTAAAACAAACTAAGCAAACGCAGGGGCAAAAAGCAATGAATGGATCGGGGAAAATGTGCTCACTCGGCGATCGGCGGTCGCCTCAGACAGGGTTACCAGAGATCAATCTGTCGCCGTTGGCGCCAAGCTTCTCACTTTCACAACGTCTTGATTGGAAAATACTTGATCCGTGTTATCTGCTTAGCAAATGTTTCGCACCCCTTGGCGACTGAGCTGTAATTTTTTTTTTTGAAATTTTTATCTCGGCTTATATACGAGTTTTGAATTTTTGATACATTTTTGAAGGAATAATGCACTTTCGGCTTATACACGGATCGGCTTATATTCGGAAATATACGGTAATTGTAACGTACAACATTTTACGAAATGTCTTACAATTAGTGTTCACATTTTTTTCAAAAAAGGGCAGGGTGTATTTCTTAAAAAGGGCACATTTTTTGGAAAAAATGGGTACTTTTTGCTACGTGAAAAGGCGCTTTCCTAATGCCTCACTATGTGACATGTTAAGTGTAAAAATATGTGAAGTCCTATCACTTGCACTGTGGACCAGAAAGCATTATATATTTTTTGAACCACTAATATTTATGTGTGTGTATTAGGGTGGCCCTTATTTTTCAACTTTCGAAAAGCTTAGCTCCCAACCCCCTATCTTGTTCCAATCAACAAAAAAATGATATGTGCAAAATTTTAGCTTAATCGGACTTCATTCTGGCGGCCCTCATCGACCATGAGTTTTTGAAATTGTCATCTGTAAAGTTATTTTTCAAGATATTACTGTTATTTAATATTTACTGTATGAATTAATAATTTTCGAGAAGAGGGAATGAAATGCTTTATAAAGTTCCCAGTACCTGGCAGCATCAGAACTGTACTCAAAAAAATACTTTATTATTTTCATTCTGATTTGAGATGTGATTCGGGAAAGACGTAAAACAAAAAGGCGCTTCAGCCATTGTTCAATATATATATTTGTGATTCTTTGAAAAGTTATTGTTTGGTGTAATAATTCAGTGTGGACTGTGGATTCTGTCACTAAGTGTGTTACTAAGTTGAGATAATATTCATCCTAATTAAAGTGCAATGACGGAACCAATGTTCGTTCTTTGTGTCCTGTGTACTTAATCTAATAAGTGTTATAAGCCAAATTGAAGCTTCAATTCCGTAAGTGAGTAAAAATATTTCATATTATATAGTGAAATATCCTTTTTTACATTTGAAATACTTTAGTCGGTAATTACAACAACTGATTGAAATGTATTCCCTTCAGTGGTTCAACCAACACCTCGAATCAACAGGTTTTAAAAGTTTTTTTCTACAACGTAAGAGTTTTAAATCTTACAACGAAAGAAAGCACAGCGTTGGTGATTCAAGAAGTTTCCATCTTTTGGCAAAAAGCATGAATTCCTTCTAAAAGAACTGATCACAGCATTGATAAGTTACTTAAACTATATGATGAATGGAAAGGTTTACAGAAAAACTTGACAAGAACTTCGGGTGAAGAAAAAGACAAAAGATATCTTTTCATAGAAAAATGACATAGCTCATTCAGATGCTTTGGAACAAATGAAAAATGAAGACTATTAATTCTTCAGCGCCAAAAAGGAAGACAGGGCTCCATGATTGGTGTTGATCAAAAACTAAAATATAAGGAAGAAAGAGTACTAAAACGCTCTGCAATAGAAAGTGTCAGGAAAAAAGAACTTATAAAGAAATGGAACAACAATTTGCTACTTGTCAACCTTTTGTAGTGAAAACTGATGATTCAACACCAAGCAGCCAAAATAGTGATAGTGGTGAGGACAGTAAAAATTCTACCATCGTTCAACAGATATCACCAACAGTATCAACTGCAGCCATAGATCCAGCCCGTCCAGGTACATTACATTTTTTTACTCCCCGTCTTTGAAATTTTTGATAGGCGCAAAATTACTGATAGAAATGCAGTTTTCATATTAATGGCTGCTGCAGAAGCTTTCGGGCATGATACTGAAAAGCTAGTAATAAATCGTACTTCTTTTCAAAATCTCAGAAAAAAATTTAGGGAAGCAAGATACACAGAAATCCAGAACAAATTTTAACTAGACAACTGCCAAGAATTAATGTTACACAGGGATGGAAAGTTGCTCCCAGCACTAACAGGTGTAGAAAAGGTTGAAAGACTGGCAATAACAGTCACCTTTCAAGGCAAAGAGCAACTGCTGGGAGTGCCTGAAATCCCAACATCTTCAGGAGAAGAGCAAGCGCTGGCTGTTTACTGTGCAGTCAAGGAATGGAGTATAACTAACAAAATTCAGGCACTTTGCTGTGATACTACAACAAGCAACACAGGCCGAATAAATGGTGCCTGCATAAATCTATAAAAGTTGTTCAATCGTGACCTGTTGTACCTCCCTTGTCATCATCACGTTTTTGAATTAGTTTTGAGCAGCTGTTTCGACTTGCTGATATATGCGACTACTGGTCCAGACATGCCACTTTTCAAAAGATTTAGAGAAACTTTGGTTAAAATTGACAAAAATGCTTACATAACTGATAAAAATGAAGTGCCTTATGATGTCCGCTCTACCATTATTAATTTTATTGAAGCTCAGCTTGCAACTCATAAACTGCGGGATGATTATCGAGAATTGGTGGAGTTAACAATGATCTTTCTTTGAGGCATTCCAAAGAATGGCATATCTTTTCATATGCCAGGAGCTGTAAGTCATGCTAGATGGATGTCAAAAGCAATCTATGTATTTAAAATAGTTTCAAGATCAATTTAAATTATCTCATAGGGAGAAGAATTCCTTAAGAAGAATATGTATTTTTCTTGCTCGATTGTATGTTCGAGCATGGTTCTTGTCACCAGATGCAATTAAAGCACCGTATCATGATTTTCTTTTCATGTATCAATTGCTAAATTATCAGGCTATTGATCCAGAAATCAGTAAGGCTACTGCAAAAAAAAAAATTTAAAACATCTCTGGTACTTAGTTTTCGAAACTTTGGCTCTTTCCTTTTTAGATGACAATCGCAGTGATGGAACAGCTGCGCCTTTTGCGCCTAGACGAAAATTCTGCGCCTTCTTGCGCCAAAATGGCGATTTTTCAAGAAAACTGCGCCTGCTGCGCCAATTCAACAAAATCCCGCCAAACTGCCGATTGTCGGGAGAGATCCTATCTCTCCCGACGATCGGCTTGGCAACCCTGTGTGGGGAAGCTCGGCTCAGATGTACTGGCACCCAATCACAGCTCACAGCTTCAGGGAGTCTGGAAATTCGATATTTTCTCAATTTAAAAAAATTTAAATTACCGAAAATATCGGCAATTTTTTTTTTCATTAATTTTTAATTTACTCTAAATTTCCGACGATAATGCCGTTAATTTTTACTCTTGATCATTATAATCCTACTAAAATGCAATAGTAAGATTATTCTACTCACAGAAATTATTTAAAAAAGATACAATCCTTTTGCATCCGCTGTTAGAATCGGAATTTTTTCACTACTGATGTTTATTAAGCTTTATTGAAAGGCAAATAAATACAATTCGCTTTTATTTTCAGTAAAATCTTGATTTGAAAATTTTTAAACGAAATTCTGTACTTGTTAGGAGTGTGATTTCTCAAATGTCAAAAAGTTAACTGCTGAATTTAGATTACTTTTTATTTTTGGGTCAATTAGTTAAACTTTTGAAAGATACATACAATATCTTCAATGGTTCAAAAAATTAAAATAAATAAATTTAGAAATAAAACTGAAAAAAATTAAACAGCATTTGAAAAATCTGAGAACAAAAATTGGTGACTCGCTCATGTGGCAATTTCATAATAGCAGTTTTTTTCCATATATTTTTTAAAAAGCTTATATTCGTGACAATTTATAAATAGATCATTTAAAGTAAAAATAATGATCTTAAACTCGTCAAAACAAAAAGGATTTTATGTAACGCATATCTTTATTAATAAGAAAATCCTAAAATCGGTTCTCATTGTATAGTTTAGGACATTTCCTTAGTGCATCATATTAAGTTCTCTTTCATATTTAGTAGCAAATGCGGTTTTCATTAATTTCAAAACGTGCAATTTTTGAGAACAAAAGTCTTTTTTCAAAATTATTTAAATCAGGTTTTGGAACTTGATGCCTGTTATTATTAAAAATACAGGGTTTTTAAGGCTATATTAAGGGTTGGGAAATATAAATCAGTTTATTAAAAGTAACGAAACTGGCAAGACCCCCCTGCGCCTTCATATTACTCTTAAAAATTTCAGGTATTTTTCCTTGAACGTACAATTACCAATGTATTGCATTGGCCAGGCTCCATGAACGTGAGGACAACTTTGTACCCTTTTTTACTTTCCAGCCTCTAGTTAAAGTACTACATTGGCAAGAAAAGTGGAAACAGCCATGGCAGATTCAGATAAGAGTTGTACTCCATTAAATTTAATTTTGAACGTAGCAGTTTCATTAATGTTTCAAGGACTTTGTTTTTTATTTTTTGTAATTTTCTTTCGTCGAGCTTAGTTAAATTTTGATTTCCCACATCAATCCATTTAGTCCACCTCCTTTTTTTAAAGGTATTTTCTTAGGCATTGTTTTAACATAGCTTAAAAAAAATCACCAATCTTGTCCTTGTCGCTAATTATTGATATTAATTATCGTGTATATCTTAAAATGTAATTCTGAAATTATTTATTAAAAGGGACTATTATTTGCGGTTTTTATAATTTGATGCTTTAATTTTGAAAATAATACGATCATTTTGCATATTCTAAGGATGTTTGATTGTTTTTGGCTTTTTTTTTGCTTATAAAACTTCTTAAATGGTAAATAAATAAAATTTCTTTTTTTTTTCTTAAAATTCTTTATTTAAAAATTTTTGAATTGAATTCCCCCCATGTTCATTCCGAATAGAAATTCGAAACTTAATTCTTCATGGCAGGCTCAATTTCATTTTTGTTTCAGATATTTAAATTAAGGTTATATTTTTAAAAGCTTAGGAAACAAGTCTGAAATTTAGCAGAAGTTACTGAATTATTTTTGTGTATGTATCGTATGTATGTTGCAGTTCATATATAAAAATTTACTGTTGTCATCGTATGAGTTCTTAAAAACATTATTTTAATGCACATATTTGCAAAGGGTTTACTATTTTAGAGACGTGTGCTCCAAGACTACTCTCTTTTCTCCTACGAAGTAAAGTTGTTGCAGTTTTTTTTTTTTTTTTACTTGCTGCAAAACTTGTCTTTTACTGTCCCAAAAATTGTGTGAGACAAATTTGATGTTTTGCTGCTCCAAAACGTC
The DNA here is from genome assembly GCA_038502835.1 of Octonoba sinensis. NCBI lineage: Eukaryota > Metazoa > Arthropoda > Arachnida > Araneae > Uloboridae > Octonoba > Octonoba sinensis. The sequence continues at coordinate 125,876,325 of CM076598.1, forward strand.
TTTTTTTTTCACTCTGAAACTGATATTTTGCTGCTCCAAAATGTGTTTCTGCTGCTCCAAAATGGATATTTTGCTGCTCCAAAATGATGTTTTTGCTGCTCCAAAACCAAGTTCCTTCTGTTCCATCACTGTGACAATGTTCCAATAGATGTTAAGACAAGTATGGCTCAAGTTATGCTGGAGGTTGAAGGAAATGAAAAACAGGAAGAAGATACAAATCAATTTAAGCGATACATTCTTCACCCAAACGATTTTTCATCATTTTCAAAAATCAAGTTTCCGTCTTTTGTAACTTCTAGTACAAAAAAATTCTTCACGAGATTTTCTATCAGCTCCGATTTTCTGTACAAAGACTCTTCAACATGGAATGATGATGTTGGTTATAAGAGTGGGATTAAAAAACTTCAGACCATCGTTGTTGTGAATGACGTTGCAGAAAGAGGTATCAAACTCATTCAAGATTATAATAACATTCTTACAAAAGATGAAGCGGAGAAACAATTTATATTACAAATTGTTGCCGGAGAGCGTAACCCCCCCCCCCCCCCAACTGCTACTAAATCCTCACTTATGAAAAAATAATATTTATTGTTATTTCGCTTACATTATGTTGTAATTCTATCAAAAGTATTATAGTAAATAAAAACGTTTTACTCTTATCGAAGTTATGTGATTTATTTTTAAAAATCAAATGTGTCTTAATTTTTCATGCTGTTTTGAAACTTTTTTTATAATTTACTTTGGGGAAATTTGATTTGAAATGTTTTTAAACAATTGCTGAGAAGACCATACAATTCCACATACATTTCTCAAAGAAGTAATGGACAAGCTAGGAGCTAGGGAAGAATATACACGTTTGTAATGGAATTAATCAAAATGCATTACTTCAAGCTCTTTGAGGGTCGCCTAAACGTTAAATGATTGAGCTGAAATTTTGCATAGCCCTTTTTTTTCATCATTTGAACAGGATCAGGGGTTGGGAGCAGCAAAGTTTTAACCTTCAAAAAATAACATATGGTTAAGGGCCACCCTAGTGTGTATATATATATAAATGCTTTTGTTTCTTGAAATTCTTAAATCAGGTAAAAACAATGAAAAAATCTTACAAAATAACAACTTCAGATTGTTATATGCCAGCGAAAAAATAGCTACAATTTTAGTCTAGAACCTTCTATCACAGGCGTGCCTATCAGCAGGAGGGGTTGTGCAGACTACGCCATTGATTGACTGCCAGTTTTTGGAGGGCTGCTTAGGTTTGTTAGACGAGGGATGCACCATTGCAAAGGAAGCTTTAAGCATTTTTCAAAAAATCAAAGGAATGATGTGGTCAGTTAGGAACAAACTTGTTGCTAATGGGATTTATTGTGAAAAAATAACAAAAAATTAATTTTAAAAAATTGAATTGTAATATGAAAACAAAACAGACGATACATTTTTGAAATAATTAAGACAAAAATCCCACCTGTATTCGTTCATTATGAAGAAATTTGTTGTTTTTATCAAGATCAATTTTTTAAATATCTAATTTTCCTAAGCAATTGATAAAAATTTAATCAAAAGGAGCCATATAAATTTAAATTAATATAATCAATAAAAAGTGAAAAAAAAAAGGAAACAAATTTGATCAACAACTGTTGGGAACAAGAAAGAAAACAAATCACTCTAAAAATAGTTAAGAATTTTAAGTAAAATTAAGCACTTTGAAGGACCCTGTGAACAGTAACAATTAAAACTATAAAAAAAAATTTTAAAATCTTATTTATCATGCTGATATAAGAAAAAAAATGCTCTAATTTGAGAAAGAACTGTTAGTAAATTAAACATGGTTTAACAAATCAGAAAAACTTCAGTGGAAACATAAGTAAATAAATGAAAATAGAAAAAATGACTGTGAAATGTTGTTTAAAAATGTTCATTGGAGAAAAAATGTAAAAAATTTTTTTTTAGTAAGCCAACTTGTAGCAGCTGAATCAAAGTTTATATTGCTATTTAGCTTTATGATTAATAAATTGTCATACTTGCCAAGTCTACTGTTTTTAACGGGAGACTCCCGTTTTTTGCGTCTGTCTCCCGATCTCCCGTCTAACACAATTTTCTCCCGTTTTTTTGTAATTTTCGCTTTAAAATAAATGAATGAAGCTTCAATCTTTTTTTGCTCAATGGACGGCACTCGGGATCGTAGTTATTCGCCGAGTAGTTTTTATGTAATTTTCTTGTATTTTGACGAAATTCCGTATTTTTGGTATTTTTGAAAAGTCAAAATTTCGGTTCCGCGAATATCCGTAATTTTGGTACTTTTTCCTTTCTTTAAATGAGAAAATTTTTAAGCAGCTTGCGTAGATACTTGCTTTACGAAACTTTTACAAATTGGCAGTAAAACTTCCGCATTTTGTCTTTCATATGCTTTCAAGGTTCAGTCCCGATTTTTTCAAAAATCCGATTGCATCCGCTTCGGTAAAAGTCCCTAGTTCTTGTGTACTATCTCGTTCAATCTCTTGGACATCAATACCTTTTTTTTAACCATTATTTTAAATATTTGTTACGATTTAGCCTCTGTAGTACAGGATTTGCACTTCTCCTTTTGCCACACCCACTCGAAATGTCAATGAAATATTTTAGCCTTTTTTAAAAATTTTGGTCATCATTTAGTTAGTTGTAACTGTTAATATTGCATTAATAATCTAGTTTTTAAAATATTTTTTGCATAGAATTAAATTGTTTTTTTTTTTTCATCCTCTTAGGGTTTGGCTTTTTTTTCCTTTTTGGTAATCATTATATATTGTTACAAAATAGATGAATAAAATTTCTTCCTATTTTCATCAAATATATAACTGAAAAATGGCCAAATTTTTCTTAATAAATATTTTGGATAATTTATTGGTTAAGTGCACACAAGATATGGTGGTGATATTTTGTTTAAATTGTGGTGTAGATGTAAGCTAGTAAGTATTTGGGAGAATTGTTTTTTTATTATCTAACTAAATGTAATTCTTGGGATTTTGTGCATTCTACACAGTAATACATTTTTTGTAAAGTGAAACAAAGTTTCGTCCAGTGCTGTCAAATGAAAATCTAGAGAACATCTTATTGCTCATAAAAAATAATTTTGCTAAAAAATGTTTTGATCAAACATTTGATGATAAAATTTTGTCAAATACTGCTGTAATGAACATTAAAAAAAAATCTTTGTGTAAGTCAGTTTAATTGTTCTTTTTATGTGGGGGGGAGTCATTGAAAAAAATCTCCTGTTTTTTTTTCCTCCAAGGTTGGCAAGTATGAATTGTTAGTATTTTATACTTTAAGTCTATTTCTGTGAGTGGACACAAATAATGCCACTTGACAGAATATCCTCTCCACCTCAGCCGTTGATAGTTTCAAAATTACAGCTATGTTTATCAATCTTTGTATCAAAGAAAATCTGCTAGGGCTTGAGCGACAGCATTGTTTGGCCAATGGGCCGATGGTTTCAAGATGGCCGATTATTTTCCTTTTCGATCGGCCGATGGCAAAAATTCGCTTTAATCCATTAGAACATGTATAATAATGTTTCTCAAAAAAGTTATATATAATTTAAATCACGTTCCTTTTTTATATATATTTATAAATAATTAATACAGGTAGAACCTTGAAGATCCGGACATTTTACCGATTTCTCTTTGAATTACGTTTTTTAAAAAGACTTGCCGAAAATTTTAACATTTCTTGTGAAATACAGTTAAACTTTTTAAAATGTGCACCAAATAAATGCATATTAGGGCTCGACCGATGTATCAGCGCCGATAGTTTAAAAATCTAGCCATCGCCATCGATCGTTGATGTTAACTTAAAAATCGACCCATTGACCTTGAAAAACATCTAAATACCTATGAAAAGCCTATGCTTCTCGCGTGGAAAAATATCTCTTAGAGTTTAATTTCTTTTTACTTCGGAATGAAAAGTACCGAAAATCGCTTTCGTTATCTAGAAGTAAGAAAAAAAAGGGACGATTTCCCGACCGGGCTATTATTTTTGAATGCATTTTCTCTTCATCCATTTCTTTTTAGATACCAATAGCAATACTAGTTAATACAAAACTGAATAAATAAAGAATAAGCAATCACAAGAAAAGAAAACATCTTCGAAAGCGACTTTGTAAGGCGCGTCTGCACGAAGCACATGCCGGCGATTCATCGTTTCAACTTCGTTTTCTAGTTAATGTTACGTCAATCCCTTGATTTTGATGCAAAGAAACTCTGCAGCACTTAGTATTTTATGCAACACATTCATTTCAAATCGAATACATTTTGTTTAAAATTAAAGATTCTTGAGCGCCCAAGATGTCTCGTGCCATTTTCAAAATGCGTTGCTTTAAAATAGTGCAAGAACTGGCAATTCATCATTTGCATCGTAGTTTACGTTTACATAAGAAAAAATGCGTTGTTTATGGTACATTATATTGCTGTAAACATCGTTTCTTAATCAACATCCAAAATCCGGAATCGTCACGGTCCCGCCGACTTTAGGATTTTCGAAGTTTAACTAGCATGTTTAGAGCAAGTCTATAATAATTAAACCTGAATGTAAATCAGGTTCATCGACGTCCGATGAATTGTTGTTATCCAATGAGTCGATAGTGCCGTTTCGTTCATATTCGGCTAGAAAAAATAAGATTCTATAGAAAAACAAACTAACATGCACGAGGAACGAGCTTACGTATAAGGATGAGGGCATTTAGATATTTTTCAAGGCCGATGGACCAACTTTTTTTTGAAGTTAACATCGGCTGCCGATGCCGATGGTTAATTTTTTGAACAATCGGCGCCGATGCATCGGTCGAGCCTTAAAATCTTCATCCAATCCATTTTTTTTAAAACTCTAAAAAAAAAATGGCAGGGCGCATCAGCACTTTTTAAAAAAAGGGGCAGGGCGCCGCGCCCTTTGAAAAACGCGTAACAGGAACACTACTTACAATATGTAATTAGTTTTCATTTTAACTAGTATTTATCCTAGTTGCAAGTCTTGAAATCATTGTTTAATTTCAGTTTCTTATGAAAACTACTTCTCATTTATAAGGTAGATTTCTCTAGAAGCCTGGCAAACTGCTGAAAATAAATTTCTCATTCGCAAAATTACAATTGAGACCATTTGTTCTTGATACAGTAAAACCCCGTTAAACCGCGCCTCAGTATACCGCGGTGACTATCATATCCCCCGACCTTAAACCAACCTTTATCATTGCCATTTAAAGGCGATTCCTTATTTGCCATTGCAAACAAAGCCAGCCTAGCACACAAATATTTTAGCCAAAGGTCATCCATCCCCCCACCAGACACACTAACACTATTGTGATAGGCGTGATGTACATCTTTTTCAAGCTTTTCTGTCTTTCAACCTAGAACATATAGCTTGACTTCAAAATCGGATGCAATTGCCCTGACTTGTTTCTCTTGACATCAGCGGAGCTCAATTTGTTAGAGACTGTTCAGTTCAATGCTTAACTATTCCATTTTCAGAAGTCTAGTTATGTGTGTGTAACCACTTTTATAGCGGTATCAACCTTTGTATTCCAGATTCTTTAGCATTCCTGAAAAGTAAACATATTCCCCAGTGAGAAGTGCGTTCTTACCCTTCCAAATCAAATTTTTTCATAAGACCTCTCCCCCTTCACAATCCCATGTTGATAACATAAAAAAGATTTTGCAGCAGCAGTTTTCTCGAAACACAGCTGGTTTATAATCCTATCGCTTGATGCAGCTGAGATGTGTGCTTCTTGCACAACAATTACAGTGAATAAAATGGCAGCAAAGAAGAAAAGAAAGAAATACACTATAGGGTGAAGAAAAGTTATGAGTAATTGATAAAGTTAAAAATGATGCAACAAAAGCGAGTTGTATTTCGTGAATATGGTTCAGCAGTATAGTTTCACTATACCGCGGTTATGTTATAACGCGGGTGCCAAACATGCCCCCCGACACCCGCATTTTAACGTGGTTTTACTGTACTGTAATTCAGTTTCGTGAATTTTGTGTGAACTTGCTTCAATAGAAAGGTTAAAAAAGTAGCAAATATTTAAAAATTTCCTTTTTTTTTCAAGATCATTCATCCTTTATTCTAGATGCTGAAGGGACAGGTGAATAGTAATGCACATTTACTTGTAACGATGAACAAACATGAGGCAAAATCGTGCATGGTGTCATCATGTTGTACATTGCCTCATTAACAATCTTGACAAGTCTTCCAGAATCAGTTCACTAATACTTTGCCGTAGCTGTTACAATGAAGGTGAATACCTACAATGACGTCTACATTGAGGCATTGAAGTACATTTTAAAATTTTGTGTATTATTAGGTAGCAACTCTGAAGCACAGTAATTCTGCACTTATTGTACTTTATTACATTAATGCACACAGATACACACATCTAATTTATATGTAATGCACTCTTACTACAGCTGTATTTAATTTTAACCCACTTCTATTAGCCATGGTCACATTGCAGTTTCAACTGATTTCTAAATTTAAAGTTGTTTCAAGAAAAAAATGAAGGAAGTTTTCTATAATCAAAACCTTCAATTGTAATACAAAAAAAGTGGTTCACTACTTAGATTCTCCACTCTTAAATACTGAGTGCGTAAATATTAAATGTGATATTTTGTGCAATCCAATGTAATCTGATATTGTTTATATTTATTTAAAGGTCAGTTGATTTTTTAAATTATTAGTGAATGTGCATTGCTTTTCAGCATTTTTTGGCTGTAATGAATGTTTTGTAGCTTTTTGACATCATCAATAAAGGTTTGAATTAGCTGAGAGGAAATTATGGATCCCAATACAATCAAATGCATTTCAGTTGAATTGACACATAAAACATAAAATAGTATTCTTGTATTAGGGATTGCTTTCAATATATCCAACAAGGATGTAGTGTGTTTTTTCCAGAAAATCTTGTATTTTATATCAAAATACAAAATATCTTAGTTTTAAAACTGAGACATTTTTTATGCATCAGGCATAATGAAATTAATACCAAAGTGATTTGGTTTTGCTGTGGATGTTCGATAAAGAACTTCATAATAAAATATTGTTAATTCCTTTACATCAAAATAATTATAATCAAGAGCGGATCTGGAAAATCTTCAAGGGGGGGGGGAAACTCGGGGTTCAATGTAAGGATGGATGGAGGAGATTCTTCATTCCTTTTCAACAGTCCCTCCGCCCCCCCCCCCTTTTTTTCAAACAGCATGAACAACAACAAAAAAAAAAAAAGAATGCTAGTGTTGTGCTATTTAAAATTTTACTAGCACATTTTTTCAATGCATATACGTTTATTCAAAGCCTTATAAAAGGAACACAAGCTGACGTTTTTTTGCTTTCGCAAATCTGTCTATAATTTTTTCAACGTCCAATGTAATATCTTTATGGTTATGCAATAACGCTAATTCAGTGAGTCTATCATCACTCATTCTGCTTCTTAGCCACCCAGTTAGGATTTCCTTCAAGCTTTCTCAAGAAAAATGTAGGCTTGTAAATACATTTTCTAAATTTGAGTTGATATGTCTAAATTACAAAATAATAGCAATTATTAGTAATATATTTTCTAAAATTTTCAAAATGTAATACTAAATATGTACTAAAAAAACCATCAACGAGTATGTGTAATTTATATAAACATCTGTAATTATGAATGTTCAATGAAATGTTTCAGACTCCAGGTTTTAGCGTAAATGCTGCAGGAATTTACACCACGTGCTAAGGGTAAAGGGTTGGCTAGCTGTCACCAGTTTGATAGGTAGAAGATAGGAGCAGGGAATCTCTTTCCTATTACTTCGAGGATTAGCAACTCAGCAATACTAAAGGACAAAGGAACAAGGGGAAAGCATAGAACTTGAAGGGCGTTTAGGCTGGGATTCCAAGAACATAAAAAAATGGCTAGTCACGGGGCACAAAGAGTAAAAACTCACTTAGGAGTGTCGTTGTAGTATCCACTTGAATCAGCCCAAGGGGGGGGGGGGCGATCGCCCCATCGCCCCCCCCCTTAGATCCGCCGTTGATTATAATGTAGACTCTCAAAATAAAAAACGTATAAAAAGATTTTTATGAATGTAACTGTGATAGTATTATCAAAAACCATGTACAAACTGTGATTTTTTTAAAAAATTTAAATACAGTTAACTCTCTCAAATACACTGACCCAAAATCCGTAACTGTCTAAAATCCACACAAGATTTGAAATGTAAACAATAGCATTTACAATTATCATATAACCGTGAATACCATGCACACTTTTTCTCCAAAACTATACATTTGTGACCAGAGGTCACAAACGTATAGTTAATGAAGAATTTAACAGTCTTAATCAAGAATTTAACATTGTATTACTGCCCTATTGTTCCAATTACATATTGGGTGAATCGTAGTGCTGTGTATTTGATTTTTATCTCATAACCGCCTCTGTATATGTAGAAAATAACTTGTGATACACTCTAAGCAATTTTTTTTGGAGGGAAGGGAGCTGAGAGGGGAGTGTTTTTCAGATGTTTTATAGGGGTATTAGACAAGCAGAAATTGAATAAAAAATTTTAAATGAACTAATATTTTTTGGCTATACCCCTAATCATAACAGGGCAGGTGATATTCATAATCATGTGGTAAATGACCAGTACAAATTTAAACTAGAAAATCATTATGAATGTTAACTGTTCAAAGAAAGAATCCTTTTTCTAATTTGAGGCTTGCTTTGCATAAACATAATTTTAATTAAAAGTGTATCATAATTTTGTTTTGTACTGTGCTTTGGCTGTAGCCAAATGGTATAAAAGGTTTTGCTCTTTCATGCTTACATTTTGGTATTCATTTTATTGATCAATCATTTCAAACACTGGTTTCACTATTTGTATTTTATCTGATCATATGTCTGTAACTATAGATTTTACATAGTGTAACATTAAAAAAAAAAGATTCATTTGCAGAAATCTCAAGGAAACAAGAACCGCCTAAATATTCTAAAAATGTGCAAAATGAATGAATTTAAATGCATTTAAAAATCTTGCTTTTTTGAACATTTTTATTGTAAGCAGGGCTCCCACGGTTGCGCCAATTGCGCAAAACTGCTCCAAAACGATTTTTCTGCTACATGCTGCTACCAAATGCGTTTTTTTCGGAAAAATTGCGACGAATCACGATTTTCGGAAAAAATCGATACAATTTCAGATATTCTTTCTCGCCTTAAAATCGACATTATTTGTTACATTTTTCCTTTAGTGAACTAATTTTTTAACTTTGAAGTAGTTTATTAATAAATATTATCTCTACCCTCTCTTAAGAACATCAAATATGTATGAGAAAATTGAGCAGAATAAGCGATGTATCCCACGCTTGTAGAAGAAACAGCGAGACGATTTCTAATATTTTGTAGTGTTATAAAGAGAAAAATCATTCATCTTATTACTATTTATGTTAAACATTTTATTTAGTAAGTTTTTCTTGAAATATTTAAAAAAAGTTTACAATTTCATGGAATGTGGAAAAAAACTTGGCGTTTTTCCTCAGTGCACTTTGTGTTTTCTAATGTTTAGGAAATACTAATCAACCTGAAAAATCAATAACAAAACAGATGTTAAAAAGATTGCTGCTCCATTATAACAATTCTTTAAAATTCCTTAAGCCTACTTTCCACGTGCAAGCAAAGGAGCGCATACGTTCTGCAATCTTTTTGCATCCGCTACAAAAATCGGATTTTTTTCATTTCAACCATTTATAATGTTTCTCCTCAAAGCAAATAAACAAAATTTATTTTAATTTTAAATAAAAACATTCTTTGAAAATATAAATTTGTTCCCGAAAGTGTTTAGAGGTAGGCTTTCAAACGCTGTAAAATTAAACATTGAATTGCAGCTTTTTATCTGTAACCTATATCATATAGCCACAAGCAATTAGAAAACATAAATATAAAGAACAAAATAAGTAAAACAATTTGCAGTTGGAAAAATCTTTAAAAAAAGCATGAATATCTTAATGAATGGATGATCTTTAGCAAACATATTAAGCAATATTATTAGAAGAAATGGAAATTTTGGTGTGGATGAACAACCTCATAAAAGTACTCTTGCTTAAAGTTTCAAATTTTTAATTTGATTTGAAAGTTATGAAATTATCATGGGTTTTCCTTTTTCTTTTAATTCAATTTAGTTTCTTTCAGCATCCAATTGCTGTAACCCTAGGGCTCTTAAAATTTAATTATATCTATTACACAATTTTTAAAAGATGTAAAAATTAATTGTTGGAAAAAAATAAATCATTAGGCATTAAATAATCAACATATAATAAAAAATACATTTTGCTTTTCTATTATAGAACTGAAAAGTATAATTTGGTTCTTGAAGTTTCTTGTTGCAAAATTATGAAACTCAGCAATTTTCTTTTGGTGCCATTAATTACTTCCAAAGCATCTAAGGGATTATTTAGGATTGAAATTTAAAGGAATATTTTTAATCAGAAAAATAATAAATATTATTTCAGGTAGAAAATCGGATAGACTTCAAACATTTTTTGATAAAATATGAAATTATATTTAATTTATTCAAAATTTTACCGTTACTATAATTACAGTGGTTAAACCTAAATAAGTACCACTTAAAAAACAAATTTAAATTGATAAATAGTTTAAAATAGTTGAACCTTTCATATTTGTTTGTTTTTGCTTATTTTCTTGAAAGAATAGTGTTTTAGCTATTAAACAAAAAGGAAGGAATGCAATGATTTTTAAAAAGAAGAAAATTGAATGCTTTCTGCCAGCTATTAACTATTAGAAGAAGAAAAAAAAACAAGAAATTTTTTTTATATATATAATCCGTTTCTTGAGAAAAGTATTGAAAAACACCTTTAAAAGGGTTATTGGTTTAATTAGTCTTACTTTTTGAATAAATTATGATCAATTTCTTAAAAAATGTATAAATAATCCAGTTTTTGTAGGATGACTGACGTTTACATTTCCTATCATTTTGAACACTTGAAACTGCTCTTACCCTTGATGTATGGAAATAACATTGTTTTAAAACAGCCATTTAATTTTTAATAAAGAAAGAAAAAAATCCTCCAAAAATGGTACAAAAGTTGATATTTTCGGCTCATAGACTGATACAAAAGTCGATTTCTTCTGCTCCAAACTGATACAAAAACCCATTTTTATCTGCTCCAAAATCTGATACAAACTCTGTGAAACCGGTGGGAGCACTGTGTAAGTTATAATTTTTATAATGTTTTCTTCTATATATCAGTAATAGTTTTTTGAAAGTAATGGTAGGCATTTTGCAATGCAACATTACAAAATGTAAAAAAACGGACTTGAAATCTGCAGAGTTCTAAATCCAAATTGCTTAGTCCCAAACTGCAAATTTGGGAGAATTGACTGTGCTCTTAATAATGGTCAGTAGAAATAGAATTTTAAAATACAATGTTGTAACAAATCAAAAATTTCAAACTAAATTACATGCATGGTTTTTGTGGACATAAGGGGACCCTTGTGTCTCTCGATCAGGAAAGTTGTGAGTTTTAGAGCATAATGAACCCAAAATTAAAGTGAAGCCAAAACTTATATCCAGTAGTTCACAATGTCTTGTGCGATAAAAGTGCTCCTTTTAACCAAAATATGTGTGCATTGCCACATTGTTCTTTCACTTCATTCTTAATGATGGTTTTTTTTTTTTTTTTTTTTGTAGGAATGTTTTTTAGTTTTATTCTTTCCAAACCCTTAAAGAAGAAATTGAATTATTTCATCTCTTTCCTTTGTTTGGCTTTGAAATTTATGTTCTAAAGTACTATAATTATTTTTATTTAATGTTGCTTTATATATTTTAGAGTTTTTTCATTAGTATTTTCCTAAAAACTCTTAAATTGTATGTTTCTCTTAATTTGTAAATTTAAGTGATATGTAATTTATTTCATTTAAACTATCTTCAATTAATATCCTACAATTACAAGGTTCAAGGTTTGTGTGCTGCCCTTCAAGATTCTAGTGTCCTAGTTCAAAGATGTGCCTTAGATTTATTATTGCTGGGATTTCCTTTTCATCGCAATCAATTAGTTTCATCTGATATGGTTCATGTTGTAACTTCAGCTTTGACAGTTGTTTTAAGACGAGATATGTCTTTGAACAGGTGAGTTGTTGTCCATTTGTTTGAGTCTGCTTGTTTGCCTGCATGCAATCTTACAAAATCTTTTGAATTAGAAGTACTTATCATGCATTTTAGATATTTAATATTTAATTATATAAATATTAATGCTATTCTTACTATATAAATGTAATTTTTAAATTTGGCTTTATTTATTTACTAAATTCAATTTACCGTATCTTGTTTCAGTTTGGCGCAAGTTTAGAATCTATTTTTTTGCTTTTCATACTCTATTCTTTAAAGACATTTTAAATTTATGTGCTGTTTTGAAGCATCTTTCTATATAAAGTTTAATTTTTACTCTTGCATATATTTAGGCGTTTGTTCTCCTGGCTTATGGGTGGAGACATGTTAAGTGGTGACGACATGTATAAATCAACTACATCTGAACAAAGTGACGAAAATTCTTATTTTAAACAATTTTCAAAAGATTATCTATTGAAAGCTCTCCAAGTGTGCTTTGATGTAAGTAATGTTCAAAACATATAAATTTTCAATTCAGTTGGAACTGCTATTTATTTCTCCCAAGTTCCTCCCCCCACCAATGTACTAAAACACTAATTTTGTGTAATGCTGCGATGAAGCGAATTAGATTATTTTTATTTTTTGATTTTCCTTCAGACTTAAAAGCTTAAACATTGTTGTGATAAATAAAAAATAGTATGAATGCTCTAATATTCTGATTCATATTAATGTTAAAGTGCAAGACTTTTTTTTATATAAGCTTTAGAATTAATTATATTTACAATCATCAAACTTTGTCACACATTTTAAAATACAGCAGGACTTTTCAATACTTTCCTTGTAAGAATAAACTGAGCTAAATTAAAAAAAAAAAAAATGTATAAAGAAGTGTCATTTTTCTTCCTTTGAGAGAGCTTTAATCATTAATTTATGTGACAGAAACTGAAGAACATGCAACATAAGACTATATTTAAGGTATGATGCACAACATTATGCATTTGTTAAAAATGGATGTAGAATTAAATTATCTGGTTGTCTCTTGTTACAAAAAATGTTAGCTGGTGTGGGCCATGCAGAAGAATGAGCCATGCACATGCATAGAATGTGGATAACTGAATCAATTGTTTTAAATGCCATTGCATCATTGTAAAACAAACACATACTGAACTTCATGTGTTAAAATTTAATCATGATAAATTTATGTCCAAGGTTGTTTCACAACCATATTTCAATAATACCATGAAATATTTTTCAACAATCAAGTTGTATTTTTTCAGTTTTTATAATTTGGAGCCTGGCTTTAATTAATTAAGCTTAAATTGTCCTGCATGTATTATTCAAAAATATATCAAGATGTATATATTATTTCATTATTTATTTACTTATTTTTTAATATTACACATGTAATGCATTTATAGTTCTTGACATATTCTTCTTTTCTCCAAAATGTTTTTGAATTTTCTAGAATCCACAGAATGTGATATCATCTCCCACCATACCTTCAAATGCTGAACTGTGGTGTTACAGACTACTTATTAGCTTGTTGGATCGACCTGAAATTAGTTCTGTCATAGTGGATGATATTTTAATGGATATTTTTAGGTAAAGTTAATTGAGATTTAATGAATCAATAGTCAATTCAAAATATTTCGGGTTTTGTTACATTGTAGTCGGTTTTAAAAATATACTGCATAATACCTAAAGAATTTAAGTATGTTTCATTTTGAGTTGCTGAAAAAAGTAGAACTGAGCTGTTAAGTCAAACATGGTATCCCTGTGTTTCTGCGGTGAAAAATTAGTAAATAAATAAAAAATAAGTAAAGAGCTAAAATAAAATGAAACCTGTTGCAATTGAGGGTAAAGTTATACTTTGTTTATAATTAAGTTTAAATTTGTTCGTACTTTTGTAAATTTAGTCAGCTTAACTTTTTTTGATCATGAACACAATACAACTTTTCATGATCTGCTTCAAACCATCATTAATATGAGACATGAACAATAAAGTCCTTTTCATTGTCATTTTACTTACATTTTAGAGAACATTCCATCTTATACTTCACCTTAACGTCATATTTGAAATCATTTTAAACTTAAAATTTTGAGCTTGTAATTACAATTTTGTAGATTGTAGGTACAGTTAAAAAATTAACAAGAGAAGCCAGTCTTTTTCATTTGATTTGAAAATAAATATTAAAAAGACCAAATACTTGATAATGGATTGTAAAGGAACTGATACGAACACAGAACTTAAGATAAATGAAGAGACACAGAAAGAGTTACTGAATTTAAATACTTGGGTTCTGGTACCACTGGAAACAACAGTATTATGCCAGAGGTTAAACAAAGAATAAATGCTGAAAATTGCAGTTTTTTTTGCACTTAAGAAATTATTTACATCAAAAGTAGTAACAAGGAAACTAGAGATCCAGGTTTAAAAACTATAAATCAGACCAACAGTTACCTATGGGTCAGAGACCTGGACTTTAACTCAAAAGCAAGAGAAGATGTTGATCACCTCGGAAAGAAAAAACCTAAGAGCTATTTTTGGACCTGTCAAATAGGGTGATCTTTGGAGGAAGTGCTATAATTTTGAAATTGAAAGATTATTTAAAGGAAAAGATATAATTAATTATGTAAAAACAAAAATAATACAATGGCTGGGAAACCCTGAGAGAATGGAGGAAAACAGAGGCACTAAGAAGATTTTCAAGGGACAGTGCCAGAGCCAGAGAAAAAGAGGAAGGCTGGTTAAAAGATGGGGAGACGAGGTGGAGAAAGACCTTAAAATTCTAAATGTCCCGAAACTGGAAAGAAAAAGCAAAAGACAGAGGGCTTTGGAGAAAAATTGTTAGGGAAGCCAACATGGACTGTAATGCAAGTTAGTTAGTTAGTTTAGCTACAGTTAAAAGGGACAAGTACATAAAGTTAATCATTTCGAGATAAAATGTTTACCTAAAAAACATGAAATTAAATTTTAATAATCAGGTTTCCAATTGAAGTTGTCCCTCTTAATGATGGGCACAGTTTTTAAACTCTTAGTTTTATCTAACTAGAAAACTTGAGCAACATTTTTCATACAAGTTTTGGATCTGATTTTGATGGTAATTTTAAAATGTGATAATATTTATACAGGTCAGAGATGCTTTAAATTTTATGCTAAATTAATTCATCAAAAATGTTTGTAAATCATAAGTTTAGTTTTGATTTTTAATGAAATTCTTGTATATTTTTGCTATATGGTCATATTTCATCAAAAAACAAAATCTATGAAAGTACAGTAATTGTAACAGGAGGATTGAGTATCCCAAAGAAAATGTTAATTACATCTTTATATTTTAATGCAATAGCATGAACTTGCATTTGATTAGAAAATTTTGAAATGGCATTTCTAATATTCTTTTTTTATTTTTAAACTTTGTTTCATTCCACATTTTTAGTTTATCTAGTTAATTTGGTGTTAAATATAATTTCTTTCGCAAATGGGTCAAACATACCAAATTTTGGAAAGGGCCCTACTCGACCCTCTCCAATTTCAATGAAATTTTATAGGATGTACATATAGGTCTAACATGGATCCATGTCAAATTACAGCTCCATATGTTATGTAGTTCGGCCACTAGCCATGGTTTTGTAAAGGCACCTTTTTTCATGTCGCAACTGAAATGACTAAATTGTCTACTTTGTGTTCTTATTGATCATGACCTAAGAGGACTACCAGACTGAAACTTGGTGATCCTGCTGAACAATTGGGATATAACAGCCTACTAGTACAACGAAAGCTTAATGTTTTTTAGATTTTTCACATTTTGCTGCCAAAGTAGTTCATTTGTGCCAATGTGGCAGATTTTGACCACACTTTTCCAGCTTGTATCTGTTGATAGAAACATTTTCTGAACTAGATTCTTTCCTGATTTGCACCCTGCTGGCATGTCATAAAGATTTGCAACTGGCACCTTGATTGCTCAATTTACTGCCAAGTTATGCTGGTCCAGAAGTCATTTAAAAATTTCATGCCTCAATTTTGGCTCATTTTCAAAGAGCCATACCTCAAAAGGGATCACTCGAATTTGTTTCTTTTTTATACCATTAAAAAGAGCTCACACACACACACTTTCCTGTCATCAGGAAAATGTCTTTTGAATTTTGAGACACAGCAGTTTTATACGGATAATGAAGTTCTATAACAAAATATAAAATTTCGCTGATTACGGAAAATTGAGATTGTTTCATTTATTTATACATGACCTAACAGGACTACTGGACTGAAACTTAGTGATCCTGCTTAACTTTTGGGATATAACAGCCTGCTAGTACAACAAAAGCTTAATGTATTTTAGATTTTTCACATTTTGCTGCCAAAGTGGTGCTGTGTGGCAGATTTTGACCACACTTTGCCAACTTGTATCTGTTGATAGAAATATTTTCTGAACTGGATTCTTTCCTCATTTGCACCCTGCTGGCATGTCATAAATGTATGCAAGTGACACCTTGATTGCTCGATTAACTGCCGAGTTATGCAGGTTCAAAATTTATTCAAAAATTGCATGCCCCGATTTTGGTTCATTTTCCAAGAGCCATTAAATTACTTTTTTAAATTGCAATCTATGTATGATCAGTTGGTTCTTTTTAGAACTTTGCATTCAAATAATTATGTACTTAAAAAAGTTAACAAAGATTCTCTTACAATTAGCATATTGATGATTTGAATTTTCAAGATGAGAATATTTGCTTTGTTCAGCCTCTTTGAAATTAAATTTTTCTTATTCTTTCTCTTCTTTTTTATTCAATTTTAAAAATCCCTTTCCCCTTTTGTCAGGTATATATATTTGTCTTTTGACTCACATTTCTCAAATTTTATATATTCTGATTTAGGTCCCTATATTTGACCTGTAATTTTCTGGAGAAGAATCCTGTGGACTGCGAAAAGAAACTTCAAAAGCATCTCAAGGATTGTGGAGAACTGAAGAAAGCTGCAAATTTACTTTTTGGGACACTAGAGCCATCATATTTATGGGATTATTCTGCTAAACATTTTGAAAATGCTTGCCAAATATCAATCTCTGAAAACCAAAGAAATTATGTGTCAAAAGAAAACAATTTACAAGTGCTAAAAGTGGGTTCTGGATACCCAAATTTAAAAGAGTTATGCTGCTTAGTCAGTTTTTTATTGGATGTTGTCTCATTGGTATGTTGTTTTTTCCTTTAAATATTACCTATGCATTATAAATGTGGGGAGTCATCTGTGTGTCACAAAAATCTTTGAATCTGTAGATTTTTTCTCCAATTATTCCATAAAATGAAGTTAAAACACATTTGTTGCTTTCTTTCTTAGTTACTCATTAGGTATTCAGTGGCGGATCTAAACACTCGATTTAGGGGAGGGGTTTCTGTCCTTCCTCATTTGACATATATGTTTAAACAGGCGTGCTGACCTTAAAAATCTACAGGCCCCCAAATCTTCCAAGCCTCCCCAAATCCCCTGAACCTACCACCCTGCCCAAAATTTCAATGGTGCAGTCTGTGCCATGACCCCCCTTCCCTACAGTTTAAACTTAAATGTTTAAGAGCATAGAAGCTATTTAGCTGCAAATTTGATTTTTTGTCGGTTTAATTGTGATTAACTAATAAAGGAAATAGATTTTTCTTCATTGCCCCTCTTTTTTATTACTTCCTTTCTGTTCAATTGTGAAATAAAAAAAAAATATTCCGGTACAATAGTCAATTTCCATATCTCATTGGAGTAAATTATTGATAAAGTAAGCAATTAAGATTCAGTTCGTCAATGATACATTGTTATTTTAAGTTACATTATTTAAATTTATGAATTCACATCTATTAACATAAAAATGAAGCTAATTATTAAAAAAATATTAAACTTACCTTAAGAAGACTTTTTTCCATAATACTGACATATAGAACAGCATAGTCTGAGTCTAATGCAGTACTTGAAAAATGAATTGGTTCTTTCTTTAGGAAGAAATTACAGGCAATCAAAAAATGCCTAATTGGTTGAAAAAGTCATGTAACTATCTATCTTTCTGCATACAGAAAGGAGGAAAACATTTTTAAAAAAAGGAAAGGGGAAGCAAATGTGATAGAAAGAATGGGGAAACCATCTTGGTCGTTTTACACAACTGACGGATGTTGCCAGACGTGTTCTCTGATCAGGTTGGCATTTTATGGAATGACATGAGTACTGTTTACCTGAATCCGGGTTATTGTAATTGGCATATTCCCCCCCCCCCCCTCTCATGCAGAATGTATCGACAGTCGGTTAATAAATGCACATAAATCTGCTACTTTATTTTTATGTATCTAGGTCAAATGAGAACAATTATAGTTGCATATATACTTGCATTTTTTCAGCATATATGTCATTTAAATTGAAAAATATATGTGAATAAATTTCCTGAATTATGAGAATTTAATAAAGGGCTGAGTGAACGATAGATCCCAGAATTTTATAAAGTTGTTAGGAGCAGGGTTGCCATAAAGACCCCAGACTACTTACTGAAATTTAAGGGTGCCTGCCGTGGCAACACTGGTAGGAGAGGAAAAGCGCTTGTCAGTTGTCACCTGCTATTTCTAGGTATTGCACTGCAAACGGAATGCTCTTATCTGTGAATTTGGGATATTCACATTCTTCCGGGGTATGTCTTTTGTTCATTTAGGCAAGTGCGTGACCACCGTAAGTGGTCACAGCAGGTGTGGGTCAAGGTAAAATGCGATTTCTAAACTGGACAATCGCTAGCGTAGAATCACGTTAAAATGTGCGTTTTTTCTTTATGACTTGGGGAGAGAAAAAAACGTATAAATGAAATTTGCAATTTCAGGAAAACGTATAAACGAAATTATTTAACATTAATTTGTATGAGATTTCGCCGGGGCCGTTCCAAAAAACGTATAAATGATAAAAACGTATAAACGAGAAACGTGTAAACGGTGCTCCACTGTATATTGGTAGTTTGTCGTTTGAATCACATGGTTTTCCAAGGGTCGATTCTTCGAAATAAGAGGGGTCATGCTGTCCGTGCAGGTGTCATGTCAACTCAGAAGTTCTGCTTGCTTCCAGAAATATGTATGTAATCCCCCCCCCCCCCCGCCGTATATTTTCTACTTTAAAATCTGTTTAATATTTTGCACTGATAATTTTTCTTAAATTCCAATGATAAAAAATAATTTGAGCATTTAGTTAGAATCTCTGAAGAATTACCAATTTTAACGGAACTATTGAACATGCATGATACAGGTATATTCTTTTTAGAAAATTCTACCTCTTATAGCGACCACTCGTTATAAAGACCTTTTCCCGTGGGATGCAGATGGTCGTTATATCAAGCATCGACTGTATATATATATCTAAATGTATATCTATGTATATTGTATAAACAAATGTTCTTAATTTAAGTCTTTTGTTATGCTTATAATATACTTACATGAATAATTGTTTTAATTTTTATTGCAGGAAACTTATTTAGAAGCTCGTACAGAATATCTTCCTAAACTTTTGTGTCATATTTTTGATGTTATTTCCAAAAATTGCAAATTCCTCTCTGTTTATGATGTTTCTGTAGCAATTCAATTGTGTTCAAAACTTCTCTCCAAGGTTCAACCACCATTGATTAATATTAATTCTGAGGATGTTTCAGAATCAGGAAAAAATACTGAGCAAGAACATTTAAAAGAATCTGTGAAAGAAAATAATAATTTCTCTAAATTTTCTAACATAAGTGAACAGGAAAATGATGCACTAAAAGAAGCTTCAAAACCATTTGAATATTCAAACAAAGAACAAATTTTAAGTTTTAAGTTTGATGATTGTTGTGACGATGAGTATAATTCTAATGATATTAACAGTAACATTAATTTGTGTGTTGAAAAATATAAAGTTCTATTCGTAACATTTTTAAAAGAAAAACTCATTCTTGATGTTCAAAAATCTTTAGTTTTTTATGAATCTTTAGTGATACCAGAACAAGATGGAAAAGTACAAAGAGAAAAGAATCTTGACAAGTTGTTAAACCAATGCTTGCAGATGAAATGTGAAAATTTTTCCGAAGAGGAATTAAAAGAATTCAAAAAAGATGTGTTTGATAATTCCTCTAAGCAAATTATTTCTGTTTGCAATGATGTTTTAAACATCAATTCAGATGCTTCTTTTTGTCAAGCTTTTGAAAAACTATGTAATCTTCTCATTGAACTGTCATCATTTCCGACATTTTACACCAATTCAAAAAATTTATATGATAAGCATTTGAAAGCACGTAAGTACTGTATGTTGTTTTTTAAAATTAATTTGTATGAGTTCATATATATACAGTTTATAATGCAATACCATATGCCATCTTCCAATTTAAGGCTTTTTTTTTCTGAAATGATTTTTTCTCTTTATAGCTAGATCATCTTTCATACCAGAATGGTTGAAACTGATAATCATTTTATCATGTTTTTCAAATTTGGAGGAAATATTCTTCATTGCAACATCAACGCTTTTTGATCTTATAACATTAACTAAGTCAGTTCTGCACAACAATGAAATAAATGAAGTAGCCTCTGTGACAACAACAACTGGATCACCTGCAAGCTCACCTACTGTTGTTTTAGTAGCTTTAACTCCTGCTGTGAGTTTTTCACAACTTGAATTTCTCTCATCTGATACAATATTGTTTGGTATTGCTGCAAAAAAATTGTGGAACTATGTTGGAGATGAAAGGCCTAACTTCTGTTTACGAGGTACAGAATTATTACAGCAAGTACATAATTTATCTTCTGCAAGTTCTGTGTGTGAGGATGTTATATGCAGATCAATGGCATCAGGTGATGAAATGGTATTTTTCCAATTATAGCTTTCTTACAAAAATATTTATTGTGCAGAAAATTGTTTATTAAACTTTTGCATTCAAAAATGATACTATAGCTGAATAACATAAATTCTAAATATAAATTTCAGTTTTAACTTTTCTGATCAACACTAAAAATGCAATTAAATGTAATTGAGTAATTAAATTCCTTTGAGACAACAAATATTTGAATCATAGTATAATCAATTTATTTGTTTCAAATAACTCTGTTCTTAAAATTTTGTTGTAATAGTAAATAATCATATAGAACTAGCAGACTAGTAGCAGGCCCATAACACAGCTGGGTTAATCTATACTTTCATATGATCTTCTCTTTGAATATATAGGATCCTTTTGATACTGTGATGCTGCTTACATCATCAATCTAGAACTCTTTTTGGTAGATCGTTTTAAGCATTTATGATCCTACTGAAATAATTTTCAATTTGCTTTCTTTTTAGGCTCTAAATTTAAAATCTTCAACATTTTCCATTTTAATAAAACTATCAATCATGTTCTATAAAATTCTCTTTTATTCCAACTATGGAATCTAAAATAATGTGATTCTAAGTAGTTGATTTTATTTGAGCATGTTCTGTCAAGTTTGTACTCTTTTTTGCCCTAAGATAACCAAAACTAAGCAAAAAAGCTCAATAATTTTTTGAATCAAATCTCAATCTTCTTCTCAACCGTACAAATCCTTCATACACAGCCACTTTTATTGATGACAGGTCTCTGAATAGAATATCTTAAACTTTAATTCTTAAAACTCAAAAATATATAACTCGATGTTTATTTCTACCGAATGAAATAAGCTTCTACATTTCTAAAATCAAAAGGGTGATCTAAATCACCTGGAAACCATCTAACTTGTTGTTCATTATCAATAACAACATGATGTTGATGTGCCTTCTTAGATTTTCCGATATATAAATATGAAAAAGGAACAATTCAGTCTTAATAAACTGTTACAACGGATTGCAATTTAAAGCACATGTTGCAGCTCTATAAATGGACAATTATTCCTTTACGGAATTAATAATCCTAATATTCAAAATTTTTGTAAGCTACAAAATTTAATATCCAGTCTATATATCAGTTTCGCCTTTGATTCTATCTTCAAAGTTGGATTTATGTTAGCCAATTTCTTATCAGGTGTTATTTCTCATGGTGTAGAAAATGCATAACTTTTCAAAAAATTCCCCAGCTAGTTCTGATCATTCTTAATAGAATAATACCTTGTATGTTAAGCACACTATTGAGTTCTTTAAAATCTTTTAAGTCTTATATAGAAAAATTAAGATAATAGTAATTTCACAGAATTAGCAAATTGTGTAAAATATTTCATGTAACTATTTATGTAAAACAATATAAAAAAGTATTACAAATACAAAAAAAGTATATACATAAAAAAAAAACTAAGAAATATTTTCACAAAAAATTGCTCATAAACTAATTCTTCTTTATTTACTGACATATTTTTTATAACTATAACATTGCTTACTTAATGCATATGTTATTGTAACTATATGATATTTTATATAAATATTTATGGGTAACCCTCATAGAAAATGCTTGACCTGTAAGTATTAACCTGTAAATCTGTCATGTCTTAAACAGAAATATATTTTATAAACTTCCTATTTCAAATGCTATTGACATTGGTTCTTGTGAATTTAAAGATATGGTTGTTGGTCATGGTTATTCATTTAAGTCTATTAATTACATGTATTATTTTAATGCTTTAAGTGAAGAATATAATGACAATTAAAGTGCTTCGAAATTCACAAGAAAAGCAGCAGACCCTGGTAAAAATTTCTGAACAAACTCTCAGACCCCATATATTGGATCTTGATTGTTTTTGTTTGTTCTTCCTATTAAATGCAGAATGATTTTTTCTGTTGCATGCAAACAAAAAACACTAAATTACAGCTACTGTTGTATATATATATATATATATATATATATATATACACAAATGTGTTGAAAGCAGTTTGAAGCCAACTTCTAACCACTCGCAGAAAAAAAAAAAAAAAAAAAAAAAAAAAAAAAAAAAAAAAAAAAAAAAAAAAAAAAAAAAAAAAAAAAAAAAAAAAAAAAAAAAAAAAAAAAAAAAAAAAAAAAAAAAAAAAAAAAAAAAAAAAAAAAAAAAAAAAAAAAAAAAAAAAAAAAAAAAAAAAAAAAAAAAAAAAAAAAAAAAAAAAAAAAAAAAAAAAAAAAAAAAAAAAAAAAAAAAAAAAAAAAAAAAAAAAAAAAAAAAAAAAAAAAAAAAAAAAAAAAAAAAAAAAAAAAAAAAAAAAAAAAAAAAAAAAAAAAAAAAAAAAAAAAAAAAAAAAAAAAAAAAAAAAAAAAAAAAAAAAAAAAAAAAAAAAAAAAAAAAAAAAAAAAAAAAAAAAAAAAAAAAAAAAAAAAAAAAAAAAAAAAAAAAAAAAAAAAAAAAAAAAAAAAAAAAAAAAAAAAAAAAAAAAAAAATGCTTTCTATGCCAGATCATTACTTTTCTGTATTATCTGGAAAACAATTCATTTTTTTTTTCGAAATCATTTTTGTACTCTTTCCTAATTAGTATGTAAATTTATTATTTTGTTTTTTCTTTTACAATGAAAAACTCCGCCAATATAATATTATTTCCGCGAACACCTTTTCTACACCGCGCGAACCCCTAAGGGTTCGCGAACCACCAGTTGGGGAACGCTGGCGTATTGTTCGATGAGGGGAAAAAAACAGCAACTTTTTAAAAAGGAAACAATTGAAACGCCGAAATTTGATCTTAGAAAATTTCTTTCCCGATGATCCAAAATAGTAACTTAGATATTCATTTTATGTACTTGGGTCCAAAATGCTTTATACACCTCAATTGTTTAAAAAAGGCTCTGAAATGCTTTATACGTCTTCGTATATAAAACTGGTTTCAAAGTGCTTTAAACAGTTTTTTCAAAAAGGCTTCAAAGTACTTTATACGTCTTTGTATATAAAAGTGGCTTCAAAGTGCTTTAAACAGTTTTTTCAAATAGGCTTCAAACTGCTTTATACGTCTTTGTATTTAAAACTGGCTTCAAAATGCTTTAAACAACTTTAACCTACAAGAGATGTATAAAGACTTTTGGAGCCGTTTAAAATTGGCTTCAAATGTCGGTGGCTCCAAACTGCTTTCAACATCTATATATATATATATATATATATATATATATATATTAAGAAAAATATTCCTATATTGCAGCTGCAAGTTGAAGCACAAAAGAAGTTCAGTATTTTATGGCATCTTACTCGTGATTTGAGTTTGAAATCTACTCCTTCAACAATGACTAGAGTTTTTGACAGGTAAGACAAGTTCTTTTTTACTCTGAAAGGAGATACTTTGTTGCAGCACAAGTAAACGGAATTGATATGTTTGAATAATACCACATGCTTACTATTTTAATATTTTTATTCATTAGAAGTCTCATTACTATTTATTGTTTATATTTTCTTTACATGTTCATAGACATAAATGATGTAGCATTTAATTGGGAAAAACAACAACAGCAACATTAGTACTGTGACACTCTAATTTACAAGCTTGTTATCATGCAGTAAAATTAAATACCATTGATTGATGTCTGAGGACTCTGGTAAAAATATAACTTATCAAAATTTGGTTTAACAATTAGTTTAACAATAAATGATCTGTGCGTTTTTATAGCTGACTGAAATTCTTACTGCCTGTGAATGTGTAAAGCTACATACATGTGATTTTCTGGCTAATTGTTAGAATTTTGTGAATATCATTCTTCAGATTCATGGAATTCTGCTTTCATGGTTATTTTGTTTTGTTAAGTGGGTATTCTAGTCTAGAATTTTCAAAAAATCGATTTTTTTTTTTTTGCATATTTTCAAAGTTTAGACCTTCAAAAATATACCTGTAAAAGGATATTTTAAAAAGTTAATTTTTTCAAAGTTACAGCCATATTAGTGCCATGGCAACTAGACTGGTTCGACCGTAGCGAATGAATAGCCAACCGTAGGGCAACTTCTAGCTACCTGAATGCACCCTGTGTTGTACAAAATCTTTTATTTTCAATATACCTTTAAAACGTGTAGAATGCTTGTCAAAAATGTCATTTAAATCATTTATTTATTTTTATGTTTATCTATATATATAAAATGAAAGTTTAATAAACTTTTTAGTTGTCAACGTCCATGTTTATATACGCGCTACAGCAAAATCTACGCAACGTACGATTACGAAAACTGGAACAAAATTCTATCATAACTTGATGGTTTGCACCTCGAAGCTATTTTTTTAATTCGTCCTAATATTCTTTAAATTCACAATTAAAATATTAACCCTCCCACATTTTCTTTACTCCAAGCGAGTTCTTCATAGTGAATTGAAGTGAAAAAATTTCAGAAATTCTGCAGTTGAATCGTAAACGACGTTGTAGTTTTATTCATGGTTTGAGTTATGAGGAAAGTGTTTAGGGATTAATTGGATCCAAACTCATTTTTGGCCTAAATTTATTGTATATTGGTGAAAATCATTTTACTTCCTGCAAAAATTAAATACAAGCAAGCTTCAGAAGCTCCAATTATGGGTTTGTTCATTCGCAAACAGTTTGGTAATCCAATGTGTCCGATTTTTGATTTACGTTTGGTATGTGTTTCTATTTAGTAACCACTGCTTAGGCCACTTTTTTTTAATTCTTTTTTTATATACATGCAGATTTGAACTAATTAATCTTTTCATATTTTAACAACAACAAATGACGGTAAGGCTTAAGATTGATTGGTGCGGTCGCCCATGTTTTAACCACTCCATGAGAAATTTAGCGATTTTGGGAAGTCTTTACAGATTTGATCGATTGTTTCGATGAAATTTATTGTGAGTCATTCCATTTCAAATCAGGCAGGCAGGTCTGAAACTTGTCACATGACCCTCACAGATTTTTTTGAAAAAATTACAGTAGTTACAACTAAGGGACATATAAAATATCCCGAATGGATTTTGCAAAAAAAAAATTTATTTCTCTAGTTACAGACGTTTAAAATTTGGGACAAAGTTGGCCGTTTTCAGAAAATCAGCAAAACACTCACTTTTAAAATGGCCACTGTTTCAAAAGTTTTTAACCGATTCGAATGATTTTTTTTTTCTATGAATAATGAAGGGATGGTATTTTATTTAGACACTAATTTTAAAAATTTAGTTGGCTTCATTGATAAAGTAAAACAGGGTTTCTGAAGTGAAAAATAGTGTTTGTTCCGACTTCATGATTTTTTTTTTCTTGTGAAAGAAATTTATTTTTGACAAAACAGAGGTGGCGATCTAAAGTGCTGTTACAGAAGTTTTGTATCAAATTTTATTGTAAGCATGAGATGCATATCCTCTCAGAATTTAAATCGTAATTTTTGAACATTTTCAAATTTCAAACTTTAAATTCTGAGGGGATATGTATCTCAGGCTTACAATAAAATTTGATACAAAACTTCCATAACAGCACTTTAGATTGACACCTCTGTTTCGTCAAAAATAAATTTCTTTCATAAGAAAAGAAAATCATAAAATCGGTAAAAATGCCATTTTTTCGCTTCAAAAACACTTTTTTTTCTTTAAACTAGATTTATAAAATTAGCGTCTAAATAAAAGGATTTGCACTTCTCATAATTTTACACCCCACACCCACTCGAAATTTCAGTGAAAAATTTTAGCCTTTTAAAAAATTTGTAGTGATTCTATTAGTTAGTTATAACTATTAATATTGCATCCTTATTAATAATCTTGTTTTAAAAGTATTTTTTGCATAGAATTAAATTGTTTTTTTTTCCCTTCAACTTCGGGTTTGGGGTTTTTCCTTTTGGGGAGTCATTATTTATTGTTATAAAATAGATAAAGAACATTTCTTCCTATTTTTATATATTTTTAACCTTCTGCTTTTTATATAGGTGTTTGTTTCTGATGTTAGATAACCTTGGAAAAGAAACTGGGCCTCAAAAAGCTATATCACAAGCTTGGTTGAATCATTCATTGCAACGGGGTGATGTTGCTAGAATTCTAGAACCAATTTTATTGGTTCTTCTTCATCCTGACACTGCAAGAGTATCTGTGCAACATGTTAATGTTCACCGTCCTAAAAAAATCATAATATCAGATGATAAAGATAGCGCTTATCATGATGATGTTGAAGCAAAAGTTTATGCTATTAGTAGTGTTTCTGGTCATGTAATATATCATATAAGTGATGATAGTCATCCAACATCACAACAACCAAGTCCTGAAAAGAAAATTTTAGCTTTAACATCTGTGATCAATTCGGATTCCAACAAAGGTTCTACTGTTATAACTCATAATTCAATGTTCCAAGATTTTGAGCTTCCCTCTAGTCATGAAAGAGATTTGAAATTACCAATTTCTGTTTTTGTTAATCCTTTTGGATCTTTGTCATCACTTGCAAGTGATTCTCATTTAGATTACGCCACATTTGCATCATCTGATTTATCACAAGCCAAACGCATGGACATTTTTAGAAAAAGTTCATTTGATGAAGATATGTGTGAAAATGATAATTCTGCCAGTTGTGAGTTGTCCATTGAAAATACTGTTTTATCACTATTAGATGAAATTGTTACTCAAGTAGCAAGCTCTGAAAATCATGAAAAGGAATACCTTTCTTCTGGTGATTTCTCTCTGAATGATGAATATCTTGATTATGGATTTTCAAACTCTTGTGATTTAAATTCTTCCTATAAAAAATGTTCAGAGTACAATAAAGTAGCCCAAATGAGTGTTCATCCTTTGCATACATATATTCTTTTGTACTGTCAAGTGTATGATTCTAAGAAAACCCTGTATGCTTTATATTCTCTTAAAGCAATTATACTAACTAATCCAAGAATTGCTTTGTGCAGTATGGCAACTTCAAATGTAAGTAATTCACTCAGTTTAAGAGGGCAGCAGTTACAACTATTATTGGCCCGTCATCGGAAATCTGTGTTTGGTAATAACTTTCATGGTGAATTGACAGCTGAGGCAACTACCATGTTCAGGAGTAATACTTATGTTGAGGTCATTGTTGCAACATGTTTATATCATGTACGAAGTCACTATCCAAATTTTCCTCAGGTTAGATTGACTGAAGATGAAGTGTTAGGAAATAGAAATGTTCGATTACTTTGTATGGAAGTTCTTACTTTAGTCTTTTCAGAGTTAGTTGGAATTGTGAAGAACAGTGGAAAGTGTTTTGCTTCCTATTTAAGTGATCTTTTACACAGAAGTAAAGTGCAGAAAACTTTGTTGCATTGTCTTGCAGCTAGTGTGTATGATTCTCAATTGAAAGTACTCTCTCCTGAAGAAAAATCTGTTACTTTTACAGAAACTATTGTGGAATTTAATGAAAAACCATCTCTTGTTGGGAATCAAATGCAGTATCATTCTAATGATTTTCAAGATACTTATCAGGTTATTATTGGTTTATTTAAAGTTTTCAATTTTTTTATTGATTAACATTGAAGGAAATTATTTCGTTACTCTTTATATATTGTGCACAATGTGTACTTGGTTCTTTTTCTTTTTAAAAAGGTGACGTTTGATATTAAGAACACTTTGACTCCATGAAAAGTGTTTGTAATATCTAGAGTTAATAAAAACGAAAAGTATTCTTTCAATAGAAGATTTTTCAGGACTGGTAAACTATTCATAAAATTGAGTGTTCGTAAATTAGAGGTTTGTAAAAATGAGCGTCAACTGTAAAACTATTTTTTTAGTGAGCTTGCAAGCTTCAAATGTTTGTATCTTATGCAGAAAAAAAAGACTTCCAATTGATACAAGAACTTAAAATTTGCAAGATCTTTTTTTGTTCCCAAATTAGAGAATTTATATGAAAATTTAGTTTAAAATTGAAATTAAAAATTAATTTGAATTGAAAAAAAATCTTTTTCAATTGCGTATAAAGTCGGAGATAATTTTGTGTCAAATTTTTTTGACTGAAGGTCAGGGTTCGTACGGTCCTTAAAGGTCCTTAGAAAGTCCTTAATGTTCATTTTCATTTTTAAGTCCTTAAAAAGTCCTAAGTTTTTATTCGAGGTGTTTAATGTTTTTTGTTAAAATAAGAAGGTTTTACAAAAGAAGACAATCCTTCACATCCTTCATAAGAATCAAACTTCATTCATTTCAACTACTTAATCGAACCTCAAATTTCGTTTGCTCGAGTCCAGCACTATCGTGGCTTTTGGACAGACCGAAAACGACGGATTGACAGAACCAAAAATGGCGGATTTACATAAACATCAACGCATTTTTACTTCAAATTGCAGTAATTTTTCAACTGGTAGATAAATAAGTAACTCTTTTTTTTTTTTTTGTTGAAAAGGTTTAACTAAATTGATGTGTTATATATTTTTACAAAAAAAAAAAAACATGTTCATGGATTTTGATAAAATGCATCAAACTAAAACACCCAATTCAGTTAAAATAAACTTGTACCCACCCACATGGCAGCTCCCAATTTGCTATCTTTTGCAATTGTATGAAAAAGAAAATCGAGCTACATCTTTAAAAAAAAAAAATGTTAGTAGAGAAGTTGAATCAAAGCAGCAAATATTTGTACAAAATGCAATGGTGCCCAGTAACCGGGCGCCATTTAAGACCACAGAAAAACAAATCACGCAAGTTCCCTCATTTTGCTTTAAAAAAAAAGAAAAGAAAAAGGAATAAAATTTGAAAGCGGACTTTTAAGGACTCAAGGGGGAAAAAATTAGTTAAAGGTGAGCTTAAGGAACCGATTTCATTTTTTAACATGGTTGGGTTTTCTTATTCTATCTTGGTTTCCTGAGTTTAGCTCATGTAAGAAATGTATCTACAAAATTGCTTTTATTTGAACCAAAACTTACTGGTATTTTTTGATTTAACATTTTCTTAAATTAATATTTTTTCTGATTTTGCAACAAAAAAAAAAAACCTCCCCCCCCCCCCTCCCCCACCCGGGAATTTTGGGAAAATGGTCGAATTTCAGTATTTCAAATTCGATACTATTTATTAAGTTTAGTTACAAAGTAAATAAAAAAAATTCCATGAAAATGCTTAGTAAATCATCTACATTCTAAACAATTATCAATAAAGCAAGTAGGAGCAGCTCTTAACAAGTAATCAGTAAATAAATACTGCTTTTGAAAGTTTTTTTTTTTTTCAATTTAAGGGGTGAAAATACTTCAAAGAAGCATATCGTTGACATCTAGCTCAATAAAAGAAACACATTTAACTAATATGTAGGCAAAAAAACCTTTCAGCTTTTTTTTGCGTTTGACCAATCGCATATATGATTATCGCTTATTTATGCTGTTAAAGGTAAGAGAATGGTTTATTTTTATTATCATTTTTCTTACGTCTTACACTATAATAAACGCCGAGTTGCCAACTCTCCCGATTGCTTTTCAGCTGATCTTTTGCTAAACAGTTTGTTCTCTCAAACACAGTTTTTTTTAGATCAAATAAATTCCCGTATTGAAAAAAATTAATTTATTAATTTGTTTTTTTAAGAGCAATGCTTTAATATTTAGTAAATTTTTAGCGACCGATTTGCTTCGCAATCGTCCATTGCGGGTCTTTGTTGTGTGGGAGATTCTGATATTTGCTGCGTTAATCAAAATTTGTATCTCGTGAAACTTCTTAATTTGCAATAAACTGAAGGAATCCGACAGCTTCTTAAACCTATACACCATAGTTGCCAAATGCTCCGTTTCCCCTAGTTTTTCTAATTTAATTTGTGAACTTCGAAAATCCGATTTTTTGCAAAAAAAATCCAATTTTTCAAGCTGATGTACAAGTATTTTTACCTAAAGGGATTGTACTACAAAACAAGAAAAATTTTTATGAAACTTTTAAAAATATATGTATTAATTTACATGAATTTTCATGACTTATAACGCAAAAATGTGAAAACCTATTTTTTGGAAACTTGCTAACATCTAGCACGTGCTTTCCCGAAAATTGCACCCAGCTTTTGAGATTTCTATCTTTTTTGCATCCTGTAAATGTATCAATTAATTAAAAAGTTGACAGTTGTTTTAGTATTTGCAGATTGTAGTCTGCTTGTTTTATTTTTTATTTAAAAAATTTGTTCAATTTTTTAAACTTTATTTTAGTTAAATTTTTTTAGTTACTATTTGAGGGTAATGTACAAAGTTTTAAGCGAATGAGCTCCATTTGTTTTAATTTGTATGTTGTTTCCAAAATAAATATTTTTCTCAAGTTGAAAAAGTTTTTTCTGAATTTTTGTAAGCTCTTCTGAATAATTTTAAAAAAATTATTGGTTGGTTGGTTGGTATGAAAAAAAAATCAAAATTAACCACAAATTCTCAAGACAAAGTGCAGCGTTTTCTTTGACATTTTTAAAATTTAAATTGTTCTTTCATTTAAGTTGTATTTTATAGCTCTAGCCATTTTTGTTAATTTTTCATATCATGATAATTTGCTTATATATGTTTAATGCTAGTGTTGTGTGCTTCTGTTATTACCAGCTCCAATAATTATATAACTCCCTGACTATATTGGACATTAGAAAAGCAATAAGTCAAAGAGAGCTCAATAAAAGTGTTTGTGTTGTGTTCCTACTAAAAATATGATCTTAAATCAATTTCCCCTTTCAATAATGCTTCCTTCTAAAATAAACATAACAGTTTGTATATTTTGAAAAATTTGTGAGGTCCTTAAATTTTTTTGTAGGTCCTTAAATAGTCCTTAGAAAGTCCTTATTTTTGTTTTGCCGAAAGAGTACAAACCCTGAAAGTGTTAAAAGTTCGTCTGGGCATTGCAGACAGACGAACGTACATATACTGCACAAACTGACACTAATTTAAGTAAAGATTTCCAAGGAAAATCTTATCTTGCCATTCGCATGCGTTGTCATCTACAAAAAACAAACCTTATAATTCAATAGACAAATAAAAACTATTTGACAATGTACGACCTTTTAATAGAAGTAAATAAACAAGAATATCTAACATATCAAAATAGCAATCAGCACCTAACTTGTTTCTATCTTTTTACTTTTTTCCATAGTCGGATTGAAGTTTTTAAAACTAATTGTTAAAAAGAAAACAATTAGTACTTATAATATCATGTAATTACTAATATGTGTTCATTAAAATTTACTGTATAGGTTCATTTGCTGAGATTGATGGCAACATTAATTGTTCTTGAAGACACAGTAATTGCTCAAAATGCTGCAGAAAAAGATGTAGTCTCAACTTGTGGATCTAAAACTGTGGATTCTGTTGCTGAGAAAAAGAATGCAAAAATGAGCAGTCATTCATCATCAAAATATCAACCAGGTATTCTTATATGACATGCAGTAACTTGACTTCTCCCTTATGCAGTAATTCAATGGATTTCACAAAATTGGTGTTTTAAGAAGTGTATCATTGGGGGGGGGGGGGGGGGAGCTTAAGTAGGAAACATGTTTCAAATGAAGTACAACTGGAAAACAATAAGATTAGTTTCAAACATAAACATAACTGGGGCTTTTAATCTTTTAAGAATACAAACAAGAATTAAATGATTACATATAAAATTATTTTGTCATAATAATTAACAATTTAAATTTTTTTTTCTTAATCTACTTGTTTTAAAAATAATTATTTTAAGCACAGAGGAGTAGGGAACATTGCTTTACTTCCTAACTTAAGCCAAAAATAATTACAAAAAGATGCTAGTGCTTTTCATGCTTTTGTACTCATTTTCAATCTTCACTTTCAGAAACATTAGTCGTTTTCTGCTGTTATTAAATAATCAATCCAGTTCCAGAGAAAAAATTTTCAGAATGCATAAGTGAGAGGGATTTTTTTTAATGCAGCTCTTGTATTAATAAACAACAGTTATCATTATTATTTATTTAATTCTCGTCAGGGCTACTAATTATTGTCATATGATAGATACAGCATAGCTAATAGGTTACTTATGTTTTAATAAGCTTATATGTTTAACTCTTTCACTGCTGAGATATTTTTGGCCGACCTTGGCTGTCCCAGAGTGTTCGTTATAAGTGACAGTGATACCGCAGACTCACTATAGCGCATGCGAAAAAAAAAATTGGGATGCGAAAAAAAATTATTACGCGTGCCCCGGGACACGTGATTTTCATCGCAGGAAAAAATTGATACGCAAAAATATTTTTTTTGTGTGTCTTTGACCCGCTTTTTTCTTTCAGCTTTTTTTATATGAAGAGAGAGGGGAACGCCATAAGCTCGCATTGTCGCCCGTTTCCTCCCCTGAACTTCTCCATTGCCGCGGCTTAGGTAGGGGAAATAGGTGGTTCTGAACAGAGCTGATTTCTACGGAACTATGCGGAGATTCATTGCCCAAAGTTTTCTTTAAGGATTTAATCAACCTGGTGTTTAATAAGTTCGAAAATATTTGGCTTTATTTTTTAAAAATATGGTATGAAAAGGTTTCGTTTTCACGATTGAGAATTTTCGTAAAGGATTCGTTTTCGCGATTATGATTTTCGCTTAGCTTTTATTTTGAATTAAGGGGTTATTCTAGTGTAGAATTTTGAAAAATCAAAATTTTTTTTTATATTTCCAAAGTTTAGACATTCAAGAATATGCCATTAAAAGGATTTTGCAAAATTTCTATTATTTCATGAGTTATGGCCGTTTTAGTGACGTGGCATCGGTTCCGGTCCTACCGCTACAAGTCAACAAAAGAGGGTAGGCGTATCCGAGTCCCTACGGTTGAATATCCCTTATAAAATCTGTATTGTATAGTATCCCTTTTCAATCTGTTTAATTGAATTACATAGAAACTTGTTTTGTTGGAATATTCTCCTTTTAGTTTTATTTTAAGTTAGTTTTGAGCCAACCTTCGTACCAACCTTCGCAGTTAGTTTTTATAATGAAGGTTTTATACCCATATTAAAAATCTTAGATGTTATGGGAATCACGATTGGCCCAGAAGCTAATGCTTTTGCAGCGAGATGGGACGAATCGCGTATAGAGCGCTCCGAGCTCCGGACTTCGGAGGCGTCAAAGGAAGGAAGAACTGCTCGTCTTCACCAAAGAACATCAGAGAGCGAGCATTTTGAAGTAGAGGAAGGTATCTTATATGGAGCAGGAATCCCCGATTAAAAATATGTAAGTATTCTGCACCAATATATAAGTAAAACTGCCGAAAACTTGTCTCAAAACTTTAAACTCGTTTTTCTCAAAACTACTTTTTTCGAGCTGGCGGTAAGGATATCTCGAGTTCTAATGAACCAATTTACTTCAAATTTGGAGAGGATGTTCTTTATACATCCCTGTATCGTGTGGACCGTGCCCAATGTTGGGTAGAAACCCATAATTTTATTAATTTCTCAACACACTAGTAGGGTTTGAATGTATTTTAAGTACCTACTTTCTTTTCTGTGGACGGCTTGTAAGCTAACAGGTCTTAGGGTACTCTTCAGGCATTTGGCGGATGTGATGAGTGTAAACATCGCCACAATGCTTGCCCGGTGTTGCCAAACCGGGACAACTTTGTTGGAACGCGTGACTTGCGTGGAGAGAAGGTCAACCTCAACGTGTATGTAAATGAGGTTGAAGTAGAAGTTATTAAAAATGTCGTCACCATCGCGTCATAGGATTTGGCAAGTATAAAGAGAGGATGAGTGCGTACAGACTTCACTTGATTCACCGTCTCCGACTGGTTTCATTTCGATCGACCTGTTAGTCGTTGTTCCCTCTCATGGAGTTAGTCTCCTTGCCATGAAGTTAATGGATTGGCAATAGATTTTTTTGAATGTGGTCGAAATGTTAGACCTTAGTTATGTTTTAAAATTTTGAAGTGTCTTCTCTCCTCGCTTGTCATGTTCCAGTGTTTGTAAAAATGTTTCAGAACTTGGAGATGTTTTGCTTTTAGAAGAGTGGAGTTTTTATTTTTACATTAGTTTTAAACGGGTTTCTAGTCAGGATGTCAACCATCAAAATATTAGAGTATTTTATCTTCATAATTGCGTTTTACTGACTTCGAGTTACCGGTGAAATCATCTGAAATTCGTACGACTGTAATTGAAGTTCTTGGACTGTCTACATGCTGACTGGTCGATCAACTGAACCAGTGCTCGTTCCAGTGCAAACAAAGTGGACTAATTCTCAACGGCCGTGAATTTAATGTGCTTATACCCGTGGCCAAGTAAAAAGACTGTGATATTTAAATACTGCAATTTGAGAAGTTTTTCGAGATGGTTAGTCTCGTATATTACGCTCCAACACTGAGGCGCAATCTATTGTCCGGCTCTTGTATTGACAGTCTTGGTTTTATTTTAAAATGGTATCCAGGAAGGATATGTGTCTTTAATAATGAAAAAGTTAAATTGTTTACTATTATGTGAAACATTTTAAGTATTTAAATGTTGAAAATAATCATGTTTAGTAAATTCTGTGGATGTAACTAACAGCTTGAACCTGGGTTTGTGGCATGAGCGTTTTTGCCATTTAAATTGATTCTATTTTAGAAACTAGTAAATTGAATTGTGTACATGGACTCGAAATTAAGGACAGGCAAAGGCCTGATTGTGAACCGTGTACAATGGCTAAAAAGAGAAGCCGCTCATACAAGCCCATACCAGGTGTGAGGTCAAAAGCCCCATTACAATTGATCCACATGGATTTAACAGGGCCACTTCCCCATGAATCGTTTGGCAGCAAGAAATATATTTTTATGCTGATTTTTCAAGATATATATTGATTTTTATATTGATTTTATATTGATCAAGATTTTTATATTGATTTTATTACGATTTTTCAAGAAAGTCTACAGTGTATTTTTTGAGGTCCAAGGATGAGGCCTTCCAATTTTTTTTTTTTTTTTTTGAGGTTTCAACGAAGAGTTGAAAGGTTTTTAAATAAGAAAATTCTAGCAGTTAGATCCGACAATGGGGGAGAATTTAAAACTACAACGTTTGAGTCTCATCTGTCGAAAGAGGGAATAAAAGTAGAAAGAACCAATGCATATTCACTGCAGCAGAACGGTGTTGCAGAAAGGTTCAATTTAACCCTGTTGAATGGCGTAAGAGCCATGCTCAGAGATTCGAATTTACCCGAGGAATTTTGGGCGGAAGCCGCCTTATGTTTCAACTATGAGAAACCGCACAGTCCTAAAAGACAGGGGAAAAACCCCGTTTGAATTATTTGGAGGGAAGAAAC
Source organism: Octonoba sinensis (assembly GCA_038502835.1). NCBI lineage: Eukaryota > Metazoa > Arthropoda > Arachnida > Araneae > Uloboridae > Octonoba > Octonoba sinensis. Next base: position 125,912,429 of record CM076598.1, read on the forward strand.
CTTCTGTAAAGCACTTGAGGAAATTTGGCTGTATAACCTATATGAAAGTCCCCAAGCAAAAGCTGAGGAAATTGGACATGCGGGCCAAAAAGGGCATAATGGTGGGATACACAATCCAAACGAAAGGGTATAGAATCTGGGATCCAGAAGAGAGAAAAGTGACAGAAACGATTAACGTAGATTTTAAAGAAAATAAGAAATGGGGGGAAGAAAATATATATTTTAATACTAAAAGGAAAAATTTTACATTCATTAAACCTTTAAGTGAAGTAGAGCAAGAAATGAAGGATGAGCAAGTAATTACGTCATCCCCTTGCAGTCAAATAAATTGGATACGGGATGCAGTGAGACGGAAAACCGGAGACCGAGTTGATATCTATTATACAGTTGAACCTGTCTATCTCGAATTTCAAGGGAAGGAAAAAATATTCGAGATGAAGAGGTTTTGAGATACAGAGGTTTCGATAAAACTATTAAAATTTGCAATTGAAACAAAGACTATATAATGTAGGTTAAAAATCTTCTGCCTTAGTATTATTAAGCATTTTACTGTAATATTATACTAACTTTTTTTAACGAGTTTTATACTCGTATAAATACCATCGACAATAAAGAAATAGTATTCAGCATACCCTTTTGCAAGTCTCTCAAAAACAAGACAAGTACTACTACTTTTTTTTAGCAAGTACCAGAATAATAGTCTTTTAGTGCTTTTTGTTGTCTGGTTGTTTTCGACTCGATTATACTTTTGAGGGCAGCGATCACTGTAAATCCACCTTGACCAAAATTTTCCTGAAATTCGAGGAAAGTTAATGTTTCAAAAGCTTTCTCTGTTTCTTTTTACAGCGACTTTCGCGACATCTTTGTTTATCTCAACCTCCTCTTCTACTTCCGAATCACCTTTTACGTTCTCTACGATTTCCGCATCAAATTTGTTAGCTGCCGAAAGGTCGATTCCAAAGCTGCCGAAAGGTTCGGCTTCGAATTCCAAAATGGCAGCAAAACCAGAATTCGAGATATGGAGGTTTTGAGGGAAAACATTTCCAGATAAACATGAAAAAATACATTGAATTTAGGGTATAAATGCAGGGAAAGTATAAATTTTCGAGATAGGGAGGTTTTCGAAAAAGACAGGTTCGAGATAAACAGGTTCGACTGTACTATTAAGGGCCAAAAAGTGAAGCTCAGGTCGAACCGGGATGCCCGAAAATGCTGCGATTCCAACAACATTGTTTTTGACCCTAAAGTTTTTGATTTTAGCACTAAAAATGTGAAAAGGGGGGAAGTATCAAAATTTTCCGAGGAAGAGGACGGAATTTCCAAAGAATCGGAATGCGAGGCAAATTTAATAGAAATAGAAATTGCTCGGTCATATAAAGTGTCTAAGAACCCCAGAAGTGAAAAAATGGCAACAAGCAATGGCAGATGAAATCGGTGTAATCCAGCAAAATGGAGTGTGGGAATTAGTCCCGCCACCCAAGAAGAAACCTGTTTTAAGCAACCGATGGGTTTATGATCTTAAAAGGAATGATCAAAACCAAATTGTACTGTTTAAAGCCAGACTCGTTGCGATGGGGAATAGACAAGTAGAGGGAGAATCTTATTCAGAAGTTTTTAGCCCTGTAGTTAACTTTATGCTCATCCGCACTTTCTTCGCGATTTTAGTCAGTTTTTTAAAATGGCATCATTTTCAATTGGACATTAAAAATGCCTATTTATATGCCGACCTGGATGAGGAAATTTACATGCGTCAGCCGCAAGGCTTTGTAAACCTAGAAATATCAGATCACGTATGCCGCTTAAGAAAATCACTTTACGGGTTACTGTTCGGTTTCAGAATCAGATCGAACTAGCAGAGTGCTAATAATGTGAAAAACTAGCCAGGTTCCATTATGTAATTGCTTTAGTTAAATATCAAACATAGCAAGTAAAAGTGAAAAAAATTTATTGAAAAACAAATGTAAAAATATATAACATGATTAATATTTAACAAAATAACTGGGTTATAGTAGAGTATTTAATTTCTGAATAAATTATAGCAGCAGAAGGCTGATTGGGAAGCTCAAAAATATTTAACCAGGTTTATCACTTCCAACATGTCAAATGTATGACAGTATAAAAAACTTTAAATCACAATTAATTTGAGTGAAAAATAAGCTCAAGTTTCTAAAAATATTTTTAACATACCCCGGGCACATATTGAGGAGACAGCACGCGAGTGAATTTCATCATTTCACGGCACGAAAAAGGATAAACAATCAGGTCGTCACTGGGCAATTGAAGTACAGTTTAAACTATTTCATCATTTTAAAAACAAAAATATTATCCAAAGGGATGAACTGCCAGCTTGAGAAAGTTATTTCTTAAAACATAAAAGGGCCATCTACTTGATGTTCAAACTAAAGGAAATCCATCGCTCCGACCGAGAGGTCAACGTGTGCAAGCAAAGCTCTCGTGCTATTCACCGGGTTTTATAGCTCTCTACCTATCGAGAAAACACCCCCATATCGGTCCAATTGCGTGAGCTGGCGCACACATGCGCAGTGAGTTGACTACGTCAAAATGACGCCACTGGCAGCCGCGCGCCCATCTTGGGACATGCGTAATGGAAAACGCGGGAGAGAAGGAAACTTCTCAATGTACACGATTCTAAAGTGCCGGGAGACATTGGTAAATACCATTTATTCCTAACAAGGCCCCCCTCAATGCCTCCCAAAACCACTCGGCTGCTAAAAAGAGTAAGATAAGGGCAATAATAAAAACCAGTGTATAACATTAACAATATTAGTATAACCACAGTAATCGTAAATCAAACAACAATTTTAGAATCACTTATCTCAACAATGAATAATTAGATTATAATAAACTTGAAAAATGATCAATAATTGAATTCTAAATTGCGATTCGTACCGGACATGGCATTGACAAAAATTCATTAGATACAAGGTTATTCAGGATATAGAATATGAAGCAAAAATATAGTGATTTAATTATGATAAAAAATATATAAATAATTCCACAATTTGCCTGGCCAGGACTTACACACCATTCATACCAAACATAAAAATACATGAATTTTTTCTATGAGGTGATAAAAAAAATAGATCCTATACCTTAAGTACAGTCGAACTCGCTTATAACGAGCACAGAGGGACCGTAACATTTACTCGTTAAATCCAAGTGCTCGTTACATCCGAGTGCTTATAAACGGGTCCTTAAGGCAGGCATGCAATTAGAAGGGGCCAAATGGGCTTGGGTGGTCAAATGATTGTGTTTTCTTAACATTTAATTAATACTTACTTACTTTAATTACATTAATTAATTTAATTAAATAATTTTCTTAATTTAGTGACAATTATCCCCCCCCCCCCCAACCAGGAAAAAATTTCTAGTTGTGCTACAGTCTTAAATAAAAATTGCCTTGTGTACTCAATCAACTCAGGTCAAAGAATGACCACCTGACCCTCCTACTTACTTGACCCCTACACTTATCAGGTGCAGCTTTTCTCCCCCTCCCACCCCCACCTCCTGTTTACAATAAGCCCCACTTGTTGCACCGGATTTGTGAACCCTCCCTATTTCCTTATTGACATTGGAATGCTGTAGGCATTTTTCCTACAAAAGTATTAAACCGCGGAGAAGTAAAAAAAAAAAAAAAGATAAGACAGCAAGACTAGAAAGGTGAGAAAAAGATTGCCAGACAGAAAAATATTGCTCGCTAAAACCGGGTCTTGCTCGTTAAAAGCGACTTCTGTTCCACAGACTTAACATTGATCCAACCAAATATTCTCGATTCCCTCGTTAAATCAGAGTTCTCGTTAAATCCGAGCTCGTTATAAACCAGTTCGACTGTATCACATTATCCTAATTGATAAGCCGTAAAAAGTAGGTGCCGGCAAAACCAATGCAAATATAACTTATATCAATTTATTGACAAATTTGTGAGATGAAGCGATTTAGAATATGTTTAGGAAGTGGCTTAGTAAAAGGGTCAGCCATATTTAATTTACTAGAAATATATTTTAATTTGAATTTATCCTCGAATAACCATTCCCGAATGAAGAGTAACTTTACATCAATGTGCCTAGATCGACGATTTTCAATGGGTGACTTAGTAAAATCTATTGCAGGTTGATTGTCTGCATAAAGAGTGGGTAATGGGGGTTGGTGACTGATTATTTCTGCATTAAGGCAATCCTTCATAATATTGTCAAACCAGATCAATTCCCGTGCCACATCACACATTGAAACAAATTCACTTTCCATAGTGGAAAGGGTGACAGCCTCTTGTTTTATGGCTCTCCAGGAAATGGGGCTGGTACCGAGGAACGAAATTTGACCACTCATTGAAATTCGATCATCGCGGTTTGAAGCAAAATCGGCATCTGAATAAATACAAAGTTGTATTTTATTGCAATTCAGATTTAGTTTTAAATTTTGAGTGTAATGAACATACCCTAACAATCTGAGTAGACCATGCCAATGTGAATCACCTGGGTTTTCTTGGAAGTGGCTGAATATGTTCACAGCATATGATATGTCTGGTCTAGTTCTGCTGGCTATAAATGATAAACATCCAAGTACATTTCTATATGGAAATTTGGCTATATTCTCTATAGTATTGTTATTTGTTGGACAATCAGATTTAGAATATTTAATACTATTAGCTATTGGTAGAGACGATATTGGTGGATGGAATAAAAATCTATTATACACTTCTTCTATATAGGCTGATTGATGAATTAAAACAGAATCTAGAGTGTAATCGAATTTCCCACCTAACAGTCTTTTAGTTTTTCCTAGAACTTTTTAAGTCAAATTTAGAGTTTAAAAGCTTAACTGTTTTTTCAGCTATTGCTTGAGTTTTTCCAAATACGACCATATCATCAACATAAACCAACAAAACTGTATTACTCTCACGAAAATATACACAATTACAGCTGTTAAACTTTTTAAAACCAATTTCAAGTAATATACTATTGAGTTCATAAAACCAGAGTCTTCCACTTTGGTGGAGACCATATAATGCCTTATCCAATTTACATACCCAGTCCTCTTTACCTACTTCAATACAACCTGGAGGTTGGAACATGTATAATTCTTCTGAAAGTGGAGCATATAAGTATGCTGCTTTTACTACGGCCTGTATATTGGACCATTTTAGGTTAGAAACGAGTAATGAAAAGAAAAATCGGATGACTGAAAATTCCACGACTGGGGAAAAAGTCTCATCATATGTTTCACCCTTGACTTGTTTAAAGCCTTGGGCAACTAGTCTTGATTTGAAACGAGCGATATTTCCTTCTTCGTCTCTCTTGACAGTGTAAACCCATCTATTTCCTATTACTGCTTTATTCTTGGGTGGAGGAACAAGATGCCAAACTTTTCTATCGTACATTACTTTAATTTCTTCATCCATTGACTTTTTCCATTCATCATACTGTGGGGATTTTAAAGCTTGTTTGAACGTTTTTGGGATTTCTATCTCTAGTCATAATTTATCTTTATTTGTGGCTTAAGTTGAGGGTTGGTCATCTACTTCAGGAATATTTTGATTACTAGGTTCAGGGCTCCCACGGCTGCGCCAATTGCGCAAAACAGCGCCAAAACGTTTTTTCTGCTACATGCTGCTACAAAGTGCGTTTTTTCGCGAAAATTGCGCCAAATAGCGATTTTTGAAAAAAAAAAAAAAATCGAAAAATTTTTAGATATTATATATTTTTAACCTTAAAATCAAAATCATTCGATATATTTTTCCTTTAGTCAACTAATTTTTTACCTTTGAAGCAGTTTATTAATTAATATTAGCTCTACCCTCTCTTAAGAACATCAAATACGGATGAGAAAATTGAGCAGAATGTGTGATGTATCCCACGCTCGTAGAAGAAACAGTGAGACGATTTCTAATATTTTGTAGTGTTATATAGAGAAAAATCATTCCTCTTATTACTATTTATGTTGAACATTTTATTTAGTAAGTTTGTCTTGAAATAGATAAAGTTTAATTTCATGGAACGTGAAAAAAATAAATTTACAGTCTAATGTTTAGGAAATACTAATCACTGAAAAATCAATAACAGAACAGATGTTAAAAAGATTGCTGCTACATTATAACATTTTTTTTCAAATTCCTTAAGCCTACTTTTCACGTGCAAGCAAAGGAGCGCGCATACTTTCTACAATCTTTTTGCATCCCCTACAAAAATCGGGTTTTTTCCATTTCAACAATTTATAATATTTCTTCTGATAGTAAATAAATAAAATGTATATTTATTTTAAATAAAAACATTGTTTGAAAATATGTATTTGTTCCCGAAAGTGTTTAGAGGTAAACTTTCAAACGCTGTAAAATTAAACATTGAATTTCAGCTTTTTTTTCTTTTCTCATTACTCTTTAAGGACTGTAATCTATATCATATGACCACAAGGAATTCAAACACATGAAACATAAATATAAAGAACAAAATAAGTAAAAAAAATTAGTTAAGTTAGAAAATCATTAAAAAAAAAGCATGTGTATCTTAATCAATTGATGATCTTTAGCAAACATGTTAATCAATAGAAGAAATAGAAATTTTGTTGTGGATGAACGACCTCATTAAAGTAAACTTGCTTAAAGTTTCAATTTTTTAACTAAATTTGAAAGTTATGAAATTATCACGCATTTCCTCTTTCTTTTAATTCAATTTAGTTTCTTTCGGCATCCAATTGTTGTAACCCTAGGACTCTTGAAATTTTATTGTAACTATTACACAATTTTTGAAAGATGTAAAGATAACTTGTTGGAAAAAATAAATAAATCATTAGACATTAAATTATCAACAGATAATAAGAAATACATTTTGCCTTTCTATTATAGAACTGAAAAATATAATTTGGTTCTTGAATTTTCTAGCTGCAAAATTATAAAACTCAGCAATTTACTTTTAGTGTCATTAATTACTACTTCCAAAGCATCCAAGTGAGCATTTAGGATTGAGATTTAAAGACATATTTTTTAATCAGAAAAATAATAAATATTACTGCTGGTAGAAAATGGGATTAACTTCAAATATATTTTTTGATAAAATATAAAATTATATTTAATTCATTCAAAATTTTACTGTTACTATAATCACAATGATTATACCTACATAAGTACCATTTAAAAAACAAATTTTAATTAATGATAAATAGTTTAAAATAAATGAACCTTTCATATTAGTTAGTTTTTGCTTATTTTATTGAAAGAATAGTATTTTAGCTATTAAACAAAAAAGAGTGCAATGATTTTTGAAAAGAAGAAAATTTTAAGCTTTCTTCCAGCTATTCTTAACTATTAGAAGAAGTAAAAACAACAAAACATTTTTTAAAATAATCTGTTTCTTGAGAAAAGTATTGAAAAATACCCTTATAAGGGTTTTAATTAGTCTTACTTTTTGAATAGGTTATGAATAATTGCTTAAGAAATGTAAAAATAATCCAGTTTTAGAAGGATGACTGACATTTACATTTCCTATCAGTTTGAAGACTTGAAACTACTTTTACCCTTGATGTATAGAAATGATATTGCTTTAAAACAGCCATTTAATATTTAAAAAATAAAGAAAAAAATCCTCCAAAAATGGTACAAAGTTGATATTTTCAGCTCCTAAACTGATACAAAAGTTGATTTCTTTTGCTCCAAACTGATACAAAAGTTAAAATTCTTCTGCTCCAAACTGATACAAAAAGGACATTTTACCTGCTCTGAAAGCTGCTACAAATTGTGTTAAGGCAGTGGGAGCCCTGTAGGTTTTAAGTCAGACCTGTCACATACAGCACCTTGAAAATCTATTTTTGACGAGAAGTTAATTAAATCTGGCTCATATAATATATTGTTCTTCTGACAGTATGCTTTAAGCTCATTATAAGATCTTAGTCTGTGATTAGCATTATCTGGATAGTAGTAAACGTCAATTTTATTTGGGTTATTCTTTCTGGGTACTAAACATCTATGCCAGGTTACTGTTTTTAATTGGCTATCTATTTCGGCGGGGATTGAGGACTTGAATAGGATAAATCCTGGTTGTTATTGTGAGGGAAGTATAAACTTGACTCTTGTCTTGGTTCGGCATTTTCATTATTAGTAGGGTCCGTTACTGAATTTGAATAGGAGGGTAAATCATTAATTAAAAATTGATAAGCTCCTGATTCTACAAAATTATCTTCTCTTGAGGATGTATGGCACAGTACAGCTCTATTGCGATAAAGAATGTTGTTTGGATCAAATTTCAAATTAATAGTTTCAATTACCTTGTCATCTTCTGGAATCCATATCCGATATCCACGAGTTCTTAGTGCATAGCCAACTAGGTATCCCTTCTGTGCACGATCACTTAGCTTGGATCCTTGTTTAACTTTCGGAATACCAATGTAAACAATTGAACCAAAAGCTTTCAGGTGCCGAACAGTGGGTTTCTTAGAATGAAAAAGTTCATAGGGCATTTTCCTTTGGCCTTTATGGCAAACTCGATTCCAAGTGTAACCAAAATAAATTACGGCTTCGGACCAAAAGGTTGGAGGTAAACCGCTATCAACAAGAATAGCACGTACACAATTTAAAATAGTTTGGTTCACCCTCTCACAAACGCCATTCTGTTCTGGAGTGTACTTATTAGTCAATTCATGTTTAACTCCATTTTCATCACAATATCTATCAAAAGCAATATTTTTAAATTCAGTACCATTATCAGTTCTTATTGTTTTAAATTTATATCCCGATAGTCTTTCAGTGCAAACGATATGTCTATTGAATATATCAAAACTTGAGATTTTTCTCTCATTGGATATATTGCAATCTTTCTGGAATAGTCATCAATAATTGATTGAAAAAACCGCTCTCCGTTTTTGCCCTTGACCGATATAGGTCCCCAGACATCAAGATATACTCTTTCAAGAGGATGTCGGGTTTGACTCTCTTTGATTGGTTTAAATGAGATGCGTTTTTGTTTACCAATTTGACATGGTTCACAAAAAGACTTAGAATTTTTTAATTTTGGAAGTCCTATTGCAGAGTTATATCTGCTAGTATCTATTATTAAGTTTTTCCCCACGTGACCGAATTTTGCATGCCATGTATTAATAGAATTTATATTAAAAGCACAAGGTTTAAAATTGTTAGTAAAACTAGGCACATTTCGAGAATGGTTATTAGGCAATTTAATATGTGGATTAAAACAATACAATCCATTCTTCAATCTGGCATTAAAAATAAATTCACCCCTTGGACCAAAAACTTTTACATCTCCCCCCTTTCCAAAAAATGACCTCCCTTCATGTCTATCCGAGGCCCTGAAATGAGATTACGACGAAGTTTTAGTGAATACATTACATCATAAAGATAATATACTTCATTATTAAAAATCATTTCAATTGTACCACAACCTTCTATGGGAAACGTGATGCCTTCCACGGCCACTCTCATGTTTTCGTTAGTACCTAATTTTTATTCTGAAAAAAACCTTTTATCTTTACAAAAATGGTGGGATGCAGCAGTATCAAATGCCCAGTCGTCATCCCGAGAAATAGAATTATAATTACAAAAACTTTCAACTATTATTGGGAGCAGTGTCTGAAAGATTTGCTTGTGGACGGTCACCATATTTCTTTACAAATTTTTTTTTTAATTTATAACTATTGTTATTATTTCTAGGAGAGTCACTGTTGTCAAATCTTGGCGTATATCGATTTACAGATGGATTATTTAAGAAACGGTTCTTGGCGTAATGACCTGGTTTATTACATCTAAAGCAAAGAAAGTTGTTATTCTGTGAGGATCTATTTTGGGGAGAATATCTTTTAACTGTTCTGTGAACCTCTTGTACCACCGGAACACTAGTGGAAGATAATTCCGTGTCTCTTAAGGTTTGTCTGGATTCCTCTGCTAGGAGAAGATTTACCAGTTTCTTGAATTTAAAGTCCTCAACGGGCAGTTGCAAAAGATACTGGAGGATAAGCTGAAATCTCTCTGGCATTTTATGCAGCAATTGATAACACACATACAAATCATCCAGTGGTTTTCCCATTTTTGATAATTCCTCAACGTAGGTAGAAAGTCGAGTAGTATAACTTCGTATAGTCTCACAGTCACCAATGTTGAACTCCAAAAAATTATTGTATACTACCATATGTTGGCAGCGTCCGTCAGGCACCACATTTGCTTTCAGCAGGTCCCAAGCAACTTTTGGCGAGGTACAGTCTGCAATTAGTCCCTTCAATTCAGGTGAAATGTTGAATATTATGGCAGACATCGCTGCCTTGCAACGTGACTTATACTTTTTAACTTCATCTTGTTTTTCAACTCCCGGCTGCTCCTCAGTGCCCAAAACTATTTCCCATAAATCTCTCTCATCTAGGAGGAACTTCATATCACGGGCCCAACTAGTATAATTATCGTAATTTAATTTTTCAATTACGGGCTGCATGGGGATTGCCATTCTTTTAAATTAAGCAATATAGAAGCTGCAGTGAGCAAATCAGCCCCCCTGAATATATACCTCATACTGAAAAAAGTTTTTTTAACTTAAAAGCCAAAAACTAATTTAACATATGGACCGGTTACTGAAGCCCATAACCTCTGTTCGGTTTGAGAATCGGACCGAACTAGCAGAGTGCTAATAATGTGAGAAACTAGCCAGGTTCCATTATGTAATTGCTTTAGTTAAATATCAAACATAGCAAGTAAAAGTGAAAAAAATTTATTGAAAAACAAATGTAAAAATATATAACATGATTAATATTTAACAAAATAACTGGGTTATAGAAGAGTATTTAATTTCTGAATAAATTATAGCAGCAGAAGGCTGATTGGGAAGCTCAAAAATATTTAACCAGGTTTATCACTTCCAACATGTCAAATGTATGACAGTATAAAAAACTTTAAATCACAATTAATTTGAGTGAAAAATAAGCTCAAGTTTCTAAAAATATTTTTAACATACCCCGGGCACATATTGAGGAGACAACACGCGAGTGAATTTCATCATTTCACGGCACGAAAAAGGATAAACAATCAGGTCGTCACTGGGAAATTGAAGTACAGTTTAAACTATTTCATCATTTTAAAAACAAAAATATTATCCAAAGGGATGAACTGCCAGCTTGAGAAAGTTATTTCTTAAAACATAAAAGGGCCATCTACTTGATGTTCAAACTAAAGGAAATCCATCGCTCCGACCGAGAGGTCAACGTGTGCAAGCAAAGCTCTCGTGCTATTCACCGGGTTTTATAGCTCTCTACCTATCGAGAAAACGCCCCCATATCGGTCCAATTGCGTGAGCTGGCGCGCACATGCGCAGTGAGTTGACTACGTCAAAATGACGTCACTGGCAGCCGCGCGCCCGTCTTGGGACATGTGTAATGGAAAACGCGGGAGAGAAGGAAACTTCTCGATGTACACGATTCTAAAGTGCCGGGAGACATTGGTAAATACCATTTATTCCTAACAGTTACATCAGTCGGGGAGAAATTGGTACCTTGAAATTGACGAGGTCCTCCAAAATTTGAGATTTCTAAAATTAAACTGTTGTAACTGTGTTTATACAAGAACTAGTGAAGTGTTTTTATTGATTTACGTAGATGATATTTTAATCTTCGGAAAAAATGAAAAGGTAATTAGGGACGTTGTAAATGATCTGGGGAAGCATTATGATATAAAGGAATTAGGCAGGACGCGAAAGCTCTTAGGGGGGGAATATTTTTATTCACCAAAGTACTTACATAAAGAAAGTTTGTGAAATGTTTGGGAGTTACACCTACCCCTATTCGACTCTTCCTATAGCGAAAGGAATAATTTTTTCTAAAGATGATTGTCCAAAAAGTGAGGACGACATCAAAGAAATGAACAGTTTACCCTATAGGAATTTGCTCGGATGCTTGTCATATATAGCGGGAAAAACGAGGCCTGATATTTCATATACTGTAAACCTTCTTTCGCAATTTCAAGCCAACCCTGGGAAAAAACATTGGCTATGTCTGCTCGGACTTTTAGGATACTTAAAGTATACCTGTTTTTATAAATTAAATATTAGTACAATTGAAAAGGTTTTTATTAATGGATTTGCTGATTCAGATTATGCAGCAAATAGAGAAGATAGAATATCAATGGGTGGTTTAATAATTTTCATAGACAGAGTTCCCGTAATTTTTCGTACCTTCAAACAGAAGTGCGTGGCTCTTTCCACCATGGAGGCCGAATACATCTCATTAGCTGATGCTGCAAAGGAGGTGGTATGGCTAAAAGGAATTTTGGAGGAAATTGCAAATTTTAAGATAACGGGATTTAATTTTGAGGAAAGTCTTTTAAATTGTGATAATATATCGGCTATTAAATTTTCTAACTCACCCATTGAAAATTCTAGGACAAAACATATAGATGTCCGGTACCATTTTTTAAGAAACCTAGTCGAGCAGAAATCTTTTAAATTGAAGTATGTACGAAGTGAGCAAAATCCTGCAGATTTATTTACAAAACCAATGACTCGCCATAGTTTAGAAAACATGTGTAATATTATTTTCGGTGAGTTTAATAGGGGTAAAATGAAATTGTGAATTAATATAATAGTTTTTAAAAATGTTTTTCAAAAGTGTTTTTTTAAATGTTTTTAAAATGTGTTTTTCAATGTATTTTTCAATGTAGTTATACTGTGTGCTGAGAAGGGGGGAATATGTTGGGTAGAAACCCATAATTTTATTAATTTCTCAACACACTAGTAGGGTTTGAATGTCTTTTAAGTACCTTCTTTCTTTTCTGTGGACGGCTTGTAAGCTAACAGGTCTTAGGGTACTCTTCAGGCATGCAAACGACACGCCAAGTTTAATGGCGGATGTGATGAGTGTAAACATCGCCACGATGCTTGGCCGGTGTTGCTAAACCGGGACAACTTTGTTGGAAGGCGTGACTTGCGTGGAGAGAAGGTCAACCTCAACGTGTATGTAAATGAGGTTAAAGTAGAAGTTATTAAAAATGACGTCACCATCGTGTCATAGGATTTGGCAAGTATAAAGGGAGGATGAGTGCGTATGGACTTCACTTGATTCACCGTCTCCGTCTGGTTTCATTTCGATCGACCTGTTGGTCGTTGCTCCCTCTCATGGATTTAGTCTCCTTGCCATGACGTTAATGGATTGGCAATAGATTTTTTTGAATGTGGTGGAAATGTTAGACCTTAGTTAAGTTTTAAAATTTTGAAGTGTCTTCTCTCCTCGCTTGTCACGTTCCAGTGTTTGTAAAAATGTTTCAGAACTTGGAGATGTTTTGCTTTTAGAAGAGTGGAGTTTTTATTTTTACATTAGTTTTAAACGGGTTTCTAGTCAGGATGTCAACCATCAAAATATTATAGTATTTTATCTTCATAATTGCGTTTTACTGACTTCGAGTTACCGGTGAAATCATCTGAAATTCGTACGACTGTAATTGAAGTTCTTGGACTGTCTACATGCTGACTGGTCGATCAACTGAACCAGTGCTCGTTCCAGTGCAAACAAAGTGGACTAATTCTCAACGGCCGTGAATTTGATGTGCTTATACCCGTGGCCAAGTAAAAAGACTGTGATACTTAAATACTGCAATTTGAGAAGTTTTTCGAGATGGTTAGTCTGACTAGATATTGTGTTGTTATACCCATCGGATGTTCCTGTGGTAATGTATATGTACTGTATTATTAAGTGTTTAAAATAAATCCAAATTTCGTTAAAAATTGTTTCTTGTTTACCTCCAACTGACATCACCTCTGACAGCTCATGTTGGGATTTGAATTCAGAATCTTTATTCTAAATTTAAATTAATTTAAAAAAAAAAACCAACACCCAAAACTAACTATTCATTTAGTATTTTTAAAAAATTCGTAATTGTTAAAAAGATATGCAAAAAAGAAATTTTTTTCAAACAGCCGCCATTTTGTTATTTTTTTTTTTTTAATTTGTCCAAGGGTCATATGATAGCGGCATCTATAATAATTAAGAATCCGTCTGTTTTATATTTTTCAGATCACCAGGAGGGTTGGAATAATGCATGCCAGGACACCCTCTTTTTTTTTTGGAGCCCCCATATTTACTGCTCATAACTTTGCTAATTTTAATTTTTTTTCTTGGTTAATTTTTGCATGTAATAATAAAATATCAATAAACAAATGTTAAAAAAAAATGGATGATAAAAATATATTTTGTTTCCTTTTTACGGCGCTTCAAAAACCGGGCGAAATTCATGCCTCCATACTAGAATACCCCCTTAAAATAATAAACAAAATTGTCTATTTAATTTGTTATAGCCTTATTGCATTCCCTATTTAAAGAAACTGTCCATGTAGTCGACGTTGCAGAAAATTCGCTAATCTTGCATTCGGCCCAAAATCAATCACTTGATTTTTACTGTTTAAGCATTTGATTTTGGTTGTAATTCTTGGTCGAATTGTTATTGAGTCAATTGCTAATTGCATTGAACAAAAATTCTTGTCATAAAAGGTTTTATATCTCAGGAGTGGTAGAGTTCCACAAATAACGCAAATTTTTTTGCCGCAGTTCTGGAAATTTTTTTGCTCAATCTCCCTAAATTTTTCGCCCTCATTTTGGTTGTTTCCCTTTCAATTGCAGCAAAATTGCTGCAACACTTTAAAAATTATGTAGGCCATATTTCCATGTGCAAGCAATTAAACGCATGAGTTCCTTTTTTTACGTAATCTTTCTGCAGCCTTTACGGGAATCGTATTGTTTTCATCTCGATTATTTTTTAGGGTTAATTAATAAGTAAAACAATAAAATTTCTGCCTATTTTTATCAAAATCTTACGATATATACTTGCGTATAAGTCGGATTCGCATGTAAGCCGAACCCCCAACTTTCAGATAAATAAACCGAAACCCTTGTGCAAGTCGACCTTCCTACTTTCAGAGAAAAATCGGAAATGTTATTTCCACAACTGCTTTAGACACAAATAATTTGAAAAGGAGAGATATGAAATGTAAATACAATCGGAAATATGTAGTTTCATTTTTGCGATTGCGGTTTTTGTAAAGGGCTTGTTTTTTGCAGCTATGTTTTTGTTGCATATTTTGCTTTTTTGTTGCAACATAATCATTGCTTTTATGCTGAAGTAATAAAAATAGGTTTCTGCACTTTAATTTCTTGCAGTATTATTTGGTTTTTTTAAAAACAAACTCTTAATTTCTACTTGATCAATTACGCAAAATTCGCAAAACCGAATTTCCATGTTTTCTGCACTTTTTGCATAGGGCATGAAGAAAGCAAAATACTGCAAGCAGTATTAAAACGAAAAATTATGCAAGATTTGGAGCAGCACAATCCATAATTGATACAGAAAATAATAAACTGAAGTGTGCCAAAGAAGTGAATTAAAGGCATATAAATAATTTTAATAACTTTTCTTTACCATTCTGATGGTTATTTAGGTTTTATTATATTATTTCTTTTAATAATCCACACATAAAAAAAATAGTACACTATTTTTTTAACAATTTTTCTGTTTGTCCTATATTTTATACATTCTCCACTGCGGCCCCTGTTAAAATAAGTACTTTTATAATTTTCTGTATGATCCAAGTATTTTTCATAAAGCACAGCCTAATAAATCACATTTCATCTTATATCTCTGACAGTACAGTACCTTAGTATTTATTAAAATGAATCAAGGTTCAAGAATATTTTTTGAAAGTTCAGGAAATGCAAATCCTTACTGCTACCACCCCTGATATCTTTAAAACCATGATATGCTATTTTACGGATAGGGACCGCTTTTTGGAAAAAGGGACCGGTAATTTTTGAAGTCCTGGGTCCCAGGGACTGGTAGTTTCCGAAGACTGACAGCATCACTGGACAAACTGCAACTGCTCACTAGGGATGTCACAAATATTTGGCCACTATTCGGTATTCAGCCCGTTGGCCAAATAGTCATTTCATGACCTAGCTGAATATTCAGCCTGGCCTGATATTGATGAACTATTCCGCTGAACAGTTCTGCTGCAGTAGAAATGTGAAAAAATAAAGAAATTAGCAGATTTTAAACATTTAAAATTGTATTATAGTTTTTGCAAGATAATACATTAGTATATAGGTTAATAAAAATAAATTTAGAAAAAAAACTACTGTTTTTAAACATTGTTTTTAGGTTTGATTGAACAAAAACAGATTTTTAACTTATAATGAATTTTATACGTAGCATTTGCTCCCAAAAGCTTTCAATAGTTAATTTTTATGGAGAATATGAGACTTCTTTTTGTTATTATTAACAAAGTGGAAGTCAGACTTTGTTTGGGTAGACTGAATTATTGTGGATATTGGGCAAGAGAGAGATGTAAAAAGCCTAGAATATATCATGAATATTAAGATAGCATAAGTTATTGGGGCTTTTGAAATAAAAATATATTACAGTTAAATGCATTAAATTTTAATAGATCTTTTAAAAATAAATATGCAAGAGAGCCCATAAAATAAAAATATTAACTTTTATAGGTTTTAAAATATCTTCATAAAACTATTTTGAGCAAGGTAAAAGTTCACTAAGCAATAGTATTTCTTTAATTTGAATTAAATAATTAGTAAAATAATGCTACTGTCCTACTAAAAAACCTGTCATTTCTATTCCACTTGTGGGTAAAATTCTCAGTTTTATTTGCATTCAAAACAATACAGAAAAGTACATTAATTTTAGATAGTTATAGATTCTTATAAAACAAAAGTTAAATCATACATCATAGATTAATGTGTGGAATTGGTGTTTGAGTTTGACTTTGTGAATACTTTAAAATTTGACAAATACTTTTCATTACTACAATTTTCTAGATATTTTAATATTCAGTATTTGGCCTAAGACATTGGCCGAATATTTGGCTTTGGCCATCTGGCCAAATCAATATTCGTTACATCCTGCTCACCATTTATGAGCGTCCGTAGCAACAAAAGGGTTAACTATCTCAAATATAAATCTTTCTTTTCTGAACTACATAGTTTCAACAGCTGCTTATTTCTTGCTATCCCTTCTCTCATCCAATGTTATTTAAATTTTATTCATAGAATTCAAAGTAGTTTTAAGCATAAATTTACAAAAAAAAAAAAAAAAATTTTACAAAAAAAAAAAAAAAAATATTGGATAAAATATATGAAGACTTTTATCATTCAGAATTTAAAAACATCTTAAGCTTTGTGACAATGTTCTTATCAGTCAATTTATTAGGTTCTGTTTGTAACTTTAGTTAAATAAAATAGCTGTAATATTATTTGCAATATGTTAATTTTTATTTTTAATGTTACTTCTTTAAATTTTGTTAGAGTAACAGTCAATATATTTTCATGGTCATAGTAATATATATTAGGTTAAGACATGTTTTAACAAAATTTTCATTATTGTAAAATATTACTTAATTTTAGGTATACCTGTTCCTTGTCAATCTATGTTTCTGAGTGCAGTTCTTACCGCCTTGCGTCAAGATCATCGTGCCCACCTTCATATACATTGGTTGTCATTAGTTACATCTGCTTTGCCTTTCATGGGAAGATGGCTGCCTCGCCTGATTATGACAGTAGTTAATCAACTTTGTGCTAATTTAGAAAAAATTTCCTTAATGTTTTGGGTATCACCCTCAAAAATGTAAGTTTTTCTTTTAATAAAAATGTAATTATACATATGTTTCATGAATGATAAATTAATCTGAAATGAAAATAAATGTGTTATTCTATGTTTGGTAGTATATTGTTATTTTTGTTTATTTACCTTTTTGCATGAATAATTCATATTCTAACAAAAAACATCTTTGTTAGAAGCTTTTCTTTGAATGTTTCGTTAAATAACCTCGATTTTTTAATCATTTGCAAGATTATTTATGTTTGTAGTATATTTTGTTGTGCAGTCAACTTCCTTATATCCACTGACCTAAAATCTGCTCAAGATTTGAGTAACATTGTAAAGAATGAAATTAACAGTTAAGAAGGCAGTATTTACAGTATTGAGCAAAATTATTAATGCCACATTTGCGGTAGATAAGGTAAATAAAATGTTGAATTTTATTTATTTATTGTGTGTTATTACTTTTGGATGCTTTTTATGTCTGATGTTATGAATTCCAAAAGAAAAAAAGCGACATCAATAAGTGGCATGGCTGTTATTATGCATTAGCTTTCGCTGTTGGTCAGCAAAAGATTTTAGTCTTATTTTCAAGTTTCACTTTTGTTCTGAGGATGCATTTGATCTATGAAAATGAAAAGAAATAAAACTCTTGCTTAATCTTTTGTTATTATTTTTTTATTCTTTACGTACTGATATAAAATGCATAAAATTTTATCTTTACAGGAAAACTGAACGTGAACCTTTTCAATCTGAAACTCAGTTTATCATGCCTCCCGACTTTTTGATCACAATAATAGAAGGCCTAACTACTTTGTGCCACTATTGTTTGTTGGAATGCGCACCTCCAGTTTTGTCACCTTTAAATCAACCTCCTTTGCCACCTGTTCCATCACAGCCTTATGCTCCAGGCACTAGTGCTTCTCAAATAATTTCCAACTTGATTCATGTATTTTCTACATCGTCAAATCAAAAGGTAATTTGTCATTACAAAAAACGATATACATACTTAATTCAGTTTTTTTCTATGATAAAGAATGCCCTTATGGGGCACTTTTTTCTTGCTTGAAATTGTACTTTTTGCTGTTTATTGGGGCCCATTTCATTTACTGTGTTAACTGTTATTTTTAATTTTGTATTGACGCTAAGTTTGTACATTTGTGTTAAAATTGCTTTAAGTGAATTTAGTTGGTTTAAAAAGTGAAAAATTTCATCCTTTTCAATATCTTTCATGAGTTAAACAAAAATTGGAAATAAAGTAAGCGTTTTTTTTTATATTTGAGATACATTACGCAATATCCTAATAAACATCAACTTGTAATTGTGTATGAAATGATGTAGCAATGTATTAAATACAGTAGTATGGACAGTCATAGGATCGGGAGTTTTGCTCTTTGTTAGGGAGGACTGCCTATTTTTCCTTTTTCAGATTATAGCAAATCTGAAAATTACTAGGTTAATCAAAAATGTTTTTTCCATTGTACTATAAGAAAATAGATACAAATGTGAAATATTAACTTCCTTTTTTAAAAACTTAATCCATTCCTTTTACATAAAGTGCTGACAGCGTACGGTAATTATGAAACAAATTTAATTATATAAAAAAGTCAGTTTATAGCATTTGACATCTCTTTTTTACAGCTAAAGCATGTTTTTCAATATGTTTATTTAAATCATTTGCAAATTCCTCACTTTCTCTTTGTTGAGAATTTGTTTTTTTTTTCAGTTTCTTATTACCTCCTACTCCACCTAGGAATCATGGAAAACATGGAAAAGTCATGGAAATTGATATCCTTTGCAAAAGTCAGGGGAAAACATAAACTTTTGACAAAAACCTGAAAATTCGAGGACTTGACCCCTACCAGGGAACCTACGCTCGTTGAGAAATCAGATTACCAAAAAAAAATACAAAATTGTTTAAAAAATGCGTTTGGCGCAACATCCTCATTCAGATTTTGATCCTTTTACGTTAGTGCTGCCTTAGACAAAAAAGAGCCCAAACTTAGAAGGTTAACCTGGAATTCTGCTTTGATATACCTGGAAAAGTCATGGAAATTTTTTTGGCTATTTGAGTATGAACCCTGTACATCTCTCTTCAGAAAAATCTTGAAATTTGTAAACATTATTTCCATACACAAATATTTCCTCCTAAATATTGTCAGAAAGAAAAAATTGTCTGGTTGTGTGGCATTTTGTTTGATTGGGTTTCAAGGAATGAAATTTGAAATATTTTGTTCTCTTGCTCCATCCACAAATCGTCATCGATTTGAGCGTGGTCTTTGACACTAACATTTGCAACCAAATGACCCAATAGTTGATTCAGTTCTTTTTCATTTATTTTTCCTTCACCATCAGATATTACTTTGCTTCTACTTCCCATTAAGGGAAGTTAGATGATATATCGTGGGGTCAGTACTGCAACTAGGTAACTACAATTCAGCTGTTTCGAGAAAAACGCAAATTAAAGTTTTGCTAAGATTTTGAAAGAATGTGGAGACTAAACTAAAAGTTATTTTACTACCATTTCTGGATTATATTTAATTAGAAGTATTTATGTCTCGTTTTGACCACAATTTTGTAAGAATTGACGAAAAACAGTCCTTGAAATTTAATGTATCCTAAAAAAAAAATCAGTTACCTAGTTTTAGCAATAAGGATATTGTTGATGTTGAGTTAGAAGTACTTACTTACCAAATAACTCCTGTAAAATGTCTACAACAAATACCTAGTTGTAGTATGGTGTGGACCACACCTAATGGGATTTATCTGTGCACTTACCCAGATTTCGCCAAATTTGTAGTTACCTAGTTGTAGTACTCACCCCACGATATTACCCATAAACATTGAATAATTTCATTTTGCCATGCCATAAATAAACCATGTAAGAGAAAATGTATTTAGAAAGTAAATTAATTTTCTATTTTTTTAATGTTAAAGTTCCCTTCCATAAATAACATTATGGTATTTTTTACTTGAATTTCAGTTTCATCATTCATCCTTATATTTTGCCATCAATTTCTTATGCCAAATACGTCATAAATATAGGACTTCAAATCTGCCATGGTGATGTGTGAGAGGAAAATTTCACCTAAAAATGTCTATTTAGTTATATTTGATTGGGATGTCATAAAACCTGAGCAAAGTAACCTAGGAATATTAAGCCATTTATGTTCCTTTATGTTAGGCTCCAGATCATTTGTAAATATCTTTTCAACAGTTGCAAACAACAATTTTCTGAAAAGAACAATAAAGGGGTCAGGCAAGGTTGCATAGTGGTAAGGCGCAGGCCTCATACGCCCAAGTTCACAGGATCAAACCTGGCCCAAGTCGATGGATTTTCAAGATGCAGAAAATCAACAACACCAATGTCATAAGATTATGCGGCATGTTAAAGTGCTGTTTCCATAATACTAAATGCCTAACGCGTTGGCTCAAAATGTTGAAGTCACATTGTTGGCCAAATACATCCTGGAGATCAACGCCATCTAGCGTTAGTTTAGGGTAAACTATTCAAATGTTATCTCTGAAAATTAACAATTAAGTTTATATTTAACCTCATGAGCGTCTTTTTAAATCATGCCATTATTAATAGCTCATTTAATTTCATTGTTACGCTTTTTATTATCTCCGGTAGGCGGCACAAAATCAGGGACGCTTTCACTTACTTTATCTCAATGTTAAAATCAACAGTGCATTAGGTATTTAGTATTATGGAGATAGCAGTTAAAGATCCCTTGAACATCTGTTTGGTGAGGATACTCTCAGCTAAAATAAGTTCCTATTGCAGTTTGCACCAATTAGAGCTCAGGTGCCGCTATCTGGGGGGAACTGAGCGTCAATATTTCGGCAATGGTACCACTCATTGTGGTGCCGCTGAAAGAGTTGGGACCAATCTCTGGGAATGCACTAGGTCTGCAATGGTTAAGAACTAGTATAAGCAGCCCATTAGAAAAAAAGGGGGGGGGTTTTCTGTTTATATGTGTATGGGTGATTTTCAAATTTAAGGTGTTTTTGATGTCCGACAACAGACTAATTTTTATATTAAAATTAAATAACTTGCTGGGTTAAGTATTTTTTTCTAAAAGTACATACTATTAAGAGTAATCAAGTGTATTATTATAAGAATATGTCTTAAACTTTTTTTTATATGATTTTTTAATAATGAGCAACCCTATGAAAACAGACTGTCCGAAACGACAAAGTGAGATTTCTCTTTAATGTTTTACCTATTTCAGAGATATAAAATCACTAAAAAGAACATATGTGCCTTTGAAATATATTTTATGATAACTCTATTTATTATCTTTGAAATTAAAAAAAAAATATTGGTTGTAATTAATTGTTTTGTGTTGTCCGAGGGAAATGTCAGGTCTGTTACTAGGGTTAATCAATTTTAAAATTACTCAGTAGATTGCTCCACCATATTTTTATATTGTTCTTCCAATTCAATATATGGAACAAACTATTTTGGATGATCACCTTGCCTTCAAAGGATATATTGAAGACTTTTTGAGCTTTCATAAGGAGAGTATTTTTTTATGTTGTCAGGTCTGTTACCATATTTTAAAACTTACTTACTGTAGCCTTATTAACTGCTTGTCACAAACAAAGTAACTCTGTAAGATGTATTTGAGCAATGATGGTTTAAGCCTAAAATGTTAACACATGGTAGTTAAAAAAAATCAAAAAGGTTAAAATGTCAGGTCTGTTACCTGGTAAAAGTAACAGACCTGACATGATTTTTAAAAAATAATGTAAAACTTCAAAATTTGTACATAAACTCCTAAATGTCACATGTACAATATGTAGGTGCTGGAAACACACAATAATAATAACAAAGAATAGCATAATGTTATCATAAAAAAAAGTTTTAATATTATCTACACATTTTATCCAAAAGAATATTCCTTAAACTATTGATTTTCTTTTTAAAAATTCACTTTTTTAAAACAAATCATCCTTCTGTAATTCAAAATTTTAATTCAGTTCTAAATAAACAATCATTAACTATCTCTATATGATACTTATATACATATTTCAGTTTTATAAAGCACACACGATGAAGTTTTACAATATATTATATTGCATGTTTTGGTGCAAAATGCTAATAATTTTTGGATATTTTGGAAGCCCACGTATAACTACATTTTAAGAAGAAATATTTCGTTCACATATAACATCTGCTTTACTGAAGTCAGGTCTGTTACCTTGCAAAAGATATTTTTTCAAAAAGAAGTATTTGACTTAAAATTTGAAAGGAGGATGCAAATAATAGGTATGAAACCTATTTATGAATAATCTTTGCATATATACAGCAAAGAATTATTTTAAAACATTTTAGAGAAAAGTTAAATTGCTAATAAGGAGTTCAAGCAACAGACGTGACATGAAGTAATATAAATAAAATATTAAATATTTTCCTTTTGCAAAAGTGTAAAATAAATTTCTATTTTAGACTAATTACACTGGTCTACAGTGGTTCGCTAACAACAACCAAACTATTATTTTTATTATAGATTCATATTGTTACTCAAATACCTGCAAGTAAAAAAGTTTCACCACGTCACATTTTTGTGTAATAAAAATTGGAGCTTTCTACTGTTTTTCATGGCTTTTGTGTCGCATATGGCAACCCTGTGCTTCTGGTACCCTACAATCTTGCCGTATCTAGTTATTTATGGCATCCCATTATGTAAACATTCCTTGTTGAATATAGTTGTAGGTTTTTGTATTATAGTTCATGTTGAAAATGGGAAATTTTGAGCGTGGACATTGCAAAACTATGCCAGATAAGTTTTGTTACATTTGTGAATGGTTTATTTTTAAATCTCGAGGTAGAAACAGTGAATAAGGCTTGTTTCTTGCATTTCGGATGCCAAGTTGGTGACCAAGATGAAAATTGCGCTCCTACGCGTGTTACGTAAGTTGCTATGTGGTTCTTGGTCAGTGGATGAAAGGCAAAAGAAGTTCTTTACCCTTTGCTGTCCCAATGGTGTGGCGAGAACCTTCAAATCATTTTGATGATTGTTACTTTTGTCTTACAAACATAAGAGGACATTTCAAAAAGCAAATACATGAAATTGAGTATCCAATTGTCCGATCTGCACTCAGACACAACTGAAACAGATGTTGTTGAAGGTACTTGAATCCCAAACAGTGAACTCCATTCTATTCGTCAAAATGAACTGAATGATCTGGTTCGCAAACCAATAGCCCATTTAACGTCCATGAAAGAAACATATGCTAAGATGGTGACTATTCTAACCGCAATTAAGTATAAACAGTTCAATTGTCAAATTTGTGGAGACTTAAAGGTCGTAATTATGTTAATGGAACTTCAAGGCAGATTACTGATTGTTGTTGCTTTTTATATTTGTGGGATAGTCAAGCAACAGCACAGCACTTCGTAAAAAAGGAATGACCACCCAGAACATCTCTTCCCCATGGAACTAGTAATGTTAAATACATCCCTCTTATTGAAAGGAAAAAAAAATCTGCTCCCTCCACTTCACATTAAGTTAGGACTGATAAAAAACCTTGTGAAGGCCGTGGACAAGGAGGAAGGATAAGGATTTAAATTTTTAAAATAACTTTTCCTACAATTGAGTGAATCAAAACTTAAAGAAGATGTTTTTATTGGGCCTCAAATTAGACACGTGATTTGTGACACTGCTTTCGAAAGAAAGCTTAATCAAAAAGAGTTAGCAGCTTGGAAATCGTTTGTGAAGGTAGTGAAAGGATTTTTAGGAAACAAGAAAGATAAAAATTATAAAATCCTAATTGAAGATCTTCTTAAGTCCTTCCAAGCCATGGGGTGAGGGAAGTCACTCAAAATTCCCTTTCTACATTCACATTTGAATTTTGTCCCCAAAAAAGTCTTGGTGAACATAGTGATGAACAAGGGGAAAGATTTCACAAGGACATTAAAATTATGGAAACACGATAGCAATGTCATTGGGAACCCGCAATGAGGGGTGACTACTGCAGGTTTATAAAGTGAAAATATTTAACTTAACATAAGGGAAAAAAAGATATCATTTCATCGCATTTATTAAAAATTTCATAGTTTTATGTTTTATTTAGTCTAAAATAGGTATCTTTTTTCAATGGAAATAGAATTCCATGATGAATTAAGGAGATTAATCATGATAAAAATTGTGATTTAAATGCATTTTTAAGTTTCTTCTAGTACGGTACGATAGTCATAACAAAAAAACTGTACGTGTTATAGCTTTTTTACAATTATATTCGAATTCTACGCTACAAAATTAGTTCAAAATAGCTAATTTTATTTGTGTTAGGGAAAAAAAAGTTTTTTTTTTGTCGACTAGTGTTATCTGCATAGAAACTGGTTTACTAATTTAAAAAATTGTAATCTCATACAAAAACCATCAAATTTTTGTTCGGTAACAGATTTGACATTTTTTAAGTTCGTGGTGACTTATAAAAGACTCATGGGTTTAAACTTCAATTTAAACTCACTGCTGACAGTGAAAACATGTACAAGACATATGTGCAAACTAATGTAAATTACCCAAAATGGTTAATTTAAATTTTATTTTTAAAAGCATTTCAACTTTTAAAATCACCCGTATGTATGTATATGTAAGGCTGAATCAAACCTTAGAAGGGCAATGAAATTTCCTAAATTGGCATGAGAATTCAATAGGTGGTAGTAGTGTTTCTTCACCCATTATGTATAATTTTTATCCATTAAAAATGGAAATATACTTTATTGTTTCCTCAATAACTTACAGGAAAACAGTGGACATGACTCTGTTGCAGCAATTGATCCAATTCTCTCAGCAAAGCGTGTACTACTTAGCAATCTCCCTAGAGTTATTTCAAGCATTACTTCTGTTTTTAGGATAGTCACAGAAGTTGACAAGCAGAATCAGCAACGAGAGTGGTGGATTATGGGCACACCAAAGGTAAAATTTAAAAAATGTACATTTGCCAACTGAAATGGATATTCTACAGTAATGATGTTTTTTATAATGTTTCTTACTTGATAAAAAAAATTGTGTGTGTTTAAATATATTGTACTAATAAATTGCTTCCTACGTGTTCTCCTGTAATGATGAAAACAAAGAGTATGCTGCTCATAAATAAATAAATGAAATAAAATGATCAAAAAAGTAACTAAATAAAATAATAATGATCATTATTATCTAAATGCAACACATTTAGGAACCTAAATGAAACTTAAAATAAATTTTTTAAACTTTTGCTTTTAATTAAATTTATGTAATACATTGAAACTATATCATCGGGCAAGATCAAACAGCTTCTTTTTTTTATTAAAATTAAAATTTTAAACAATTATAATTTAGAGATATGCTGACTCTTGCCACGGGCATGACTAACTTTTCACAGATATAATGAATAATCAGTTATTAAATTTCTAAAGTAGTATATTTATTGATTAAAATACATACATAATGGATAAAACTCTATATTTGCATGGTATCAAATTTTCTTAAGTTATGCTTAAAACATTTCAGAAAATATCTTTTTAATTTGTTCATACTGTTCAATATGCGAAAGATTCTTTGCTGCTGGAAATAACAAGGTGTGTTCAAAATATCCAAAAATTCAAAGGCTCTGAAAATTTGTAATGGAACACTGCACTATAAATGATAATTGTTTTTGTGCAAATGTCTTTAAAACACTGAAAGAATTTCAACAAAAATGTATGTGTTAGTGAAAGCATGACTAAATGGATATTGAAGACAATTGAGTAAATTTTCAATTTTTACTCCTGCTGGATAATAACAACAAATCAAATGAGTGGAGTAATATTTAATATGATAAAAGTATGCTGAACTTAATTTTTTAGAACAAAATTTGTAATTTTCCGCTTAACTATGTAAAAAATCACAATTAAAGTGATTATTTATGAAAATTATTATACAATTTTGAGCTGATTCATCCTTAACCCATTTGCATCAATCGGAAAAGTTGAAAATTTGTTCTTATCACCAAAATACGCTTCAGTGATAAGAGCCTAAGTAAAATGCTCACACATATGCCCTCTGGTGATAATGGCCAGGCTAAATGCACGCATATATACACTTATGATGCAAATGAGTTAAGAAGCAGTAATATAAGAATAGTTCAAAATATTAATATCCTCCTCCAACCATTTTATGAGGAAAGATGTAGAGGTTTATTGCTATTAATAAGTTTAGCATGTCCCTTAAATATTTACGATACAAGCACTATTTGTCTCATGACACGTGATAGAAATTAACTATATTCCAACTTTTTTTATTATCTAGATTTTTTATATATTTTCTCCAATTATTTTTAGATTGTCAAGCAGCACATACTAAGCTTTCTTAGTCCTATCTCTCTAAATCATGGACCAAATTTTATGGCAGCTGTTGCAGTTGTATGGTATGAAAGTAGAATTGATAGTGATAAAAATTCCAAAAAGGTATATTTATTTTATATAATATGATTTCAATACGTAATAAAAATGCATAATAATTAAAACGGTAAACTTTTTATTGTAAAGACAAAATTTATCTATTTCATGTTATTCACCATTCAAGAAATGCCTTTCATAGTTAATTGTTAATTTTAATAGTTAAAATAGTAGGAGTGAATTTTTAACCAGAAAAATAAACTTATTAAGTTTAGTTTTATTAACTTCTTAAGCAGGTTTCACTTTCTGTGTGTGTAGATACATATTTGTTATATATACAAATATGTATCTACAACACGCACATACATACACACATATATAGGCACAGAATCAAACTTCGATACATTACTGTCAGAACTGAATAAAATTTTCCGTTATATTAAGTTTGTCAGTGGATTGAAACATAAAGCATAAGAATGCACATGGATGTATGATAGTGATATTGAGACAAAAAATATTAAAATGACGCTTATACTTACTCTGTAGAACCTAAGAAAAAAGCTAGTTCAGTTGAGAAAAAAATGTGAATGGAAAAGTAAATTTCCAAGTATTTTTTTGCCGTTATAACCTGTTGGTGCTTTAATAGATGTTTAACATTAAAGTTCTTATGTGGAAGATTTGTTTAGATAAGTTTGTGGCAGCTTAATGCATGGGTGCCCATGCCCATCAGGGGTAGTCATGGTGCAGACTGCATCATTGAAATTTGGGGGGGGGGGGTTGTATTTTCAGTGACTTTTCGGAAGGTCAAGCTGAGCTTACATTTTTCAAGTTGTGAGCCACTGCCAGCTCTTTCTATTTTTATACTTGTAGCCATTACAAGTGCTGCTCATCTCCAGAGATAATTTAATTAATTTATATTAGTCCATTGATTTTTTTTTGTTTTAAATCCATACATTAGAGATTATAATTTTGTATGCATATGTAAGTGATGCTACAGTTAAAGATACTGTCTCTTGGGCTGACTAACAGTAGTAATCATGCATGGTAGCATTATAAATGATTCACTTTTAAACGTTGATTATCAATCATTTGTGAGCAAGTCTTCTTCAGAGTCATAAAGCAATCAATTCCTTTCTCAAATCTATGTAGTTACTCCCACTCGTGTTGATAACGATGTGGAGATACCCCTAAAAGAGATTGAATTTGACTAATTGTTTTGTGTAAAGCAATGAAATGAGCTGCAAGCAATCATACTCCCCATCAAGTCCCCTCCCCCCAAAAAATTAGGGTGTAACTATGCCACTGGTAACTCCCATTCATCTTTACTACTGTTCTAGATTTATTAATGTCGAAAATACTTAACCCATTAACCGCCAAAAGTCGAAATCGTTATTTGTTTTCGATGCAATTAACAAATGTTGTTATTTAGGTCACATACAATGGTAATATGCTGCAAAAAGAAGGAAATTGTAATTACCTTTAGAAATATGGGGTGTTGCGTTGACGCAACATCAGCGGAAAAGGAGTACGTATGCAAAGAATTCTCGTCAAAAACTATGCTGCGATTTCAATGTGTTTTAAAAATTGGAAAATTTTACGAGCATTATTATAGTTATAAATCATGCATAACACCTTGTAGGATACTAAAATTTATTAAAAATTAGTGTATAAAAGCACTTGAAAATTTATACTTTTGAGAAAATAATCAGTAACTATTTTTCATACATGATATGCTTCACTGCAGTCATGGTGTAAAGCAACATTACAAACATTGCAGCGATAAATAGTTTGGCTGTGGCAATGCTTGCAGCGTAGTCTTTTCTTGTCAGTTGATTTTATAATAAAATGTCCCCCAGTTACTGGCTTTGGAAAGCTGAATTTACTTGGCCGTCCCATCGCTGATTTTTTCTGATTTACATCACTGTCAAGGGGGGTCTGTAAAAGCTGAAGTGTAACCTCCCATCTAAAATCCAGCAGTGACTTCTTACTTCCTTCTTCAGATAATCTTGAAAGTTACTAATCATTTGTCAATGCAACATCGATATAGTTTATAAATATTGGCCACCACCATTTTTTACCTCAAACTCTAATTCTATAATTTGAAACAAAGTTGTCACACAAATCAACACCCCCCATTTTCAGGTTATATTGCTCAATGATACGAGGCTGGGGAACTAAAACCTTTCTTTTCTGGATTTTGGAGTAGCAAGAAACATTTTTTACAGGTTCAATTTTTCCAAAAGTTGAACCCATAGTAACAACAGAGTTGTCATTCCAATGAACAACAGCTATTTTACTTTCTTCTTCATGTTGAAAGTCGTAATATCCCCTTTCTTTCTTTTTCATGCACTTTACTGGTTCAAGCAGACAGTTGTGGATGTGATTTTCTCTCATAGTTCCAGTGGCATTGAAACCCAAACGTTTTAGATGATAGAGAAAAGGAAATGAAGTAAAGAAGTTGTCAAAGTAGACGGAATGATTTATTGGAGTCTCAATGACTGTGAGCAAATTTAAAACTATGCTCCTACCGAGGCCAAATTCTTCATATTCTGATGAATTTGATGCAGTTGATTTCCCAGTATAAACATCGAAGAGAAAAACATAACCATCAGAAGACTCTAAAGTCCAAGATTCATATCCAAATCTAATGGGCTTCCCCTTCAAAAACATTTTAGCTGAATACTTTCTTCTATATGGAATCATTTGCTCATCTATGCTTAAGTTATGAGCTAAAATACCAAATTGTCGAAATTTCTCATTAAGTATATTTAAATACGGTCTTACTTTATACAGTTTATCTTTGCTATCGATCACTGCATTGTCAGCCAAGTGCAAATTTTGTTTTATATTTCGGTATTGCGATCGTGACATTGCATCTCGAACAACAGGGACAGAAATGTCTTTATCAAGGGACCAATACATATCCTCTTGGGCCAAAGAATGGTATCCTGTTAGTAAAGTATTCCTACGAATCTTTTCATGTAAGATTCCGTTGCTTTAAAATCTGGGCGATTTTTTTTTTTTTTTTTTTGTGCGTACAAGTTTGTCTGCTCAACCAGAAGAGATAAAACATGGGCATCAAAGAAAAAGATTAAATATCTCCTCACTAGTTTTTCCTTCTAGAGTATCTTTTATATTCTGAATTGAGACTTGTTCTTCATTTTTTGGTTGAGACCTCTCGTTTGGTTGTGCTTTTGTCCATCTCAAAATTTCTGTTTTGCGTTTTTTCATGCGTTTAGGACATTTTTTTGGAGTGTCCAACTTTTTTTTCCATGTGTATTTCCACCTCCCCTGCAGTATCTCCAGGCAAAAGGTCATTGTTATTATTCAAAATATTGTCATTTCCTTCTTCTTTGTCACTAGCTTCTGCTATTTCTGGAGGTACGACAACAATATCAGTTTCCTCAACATTTGCATCATCATTGGAACTTTCATCTAAAATCCGTGATAATGCTTCTTCTAATGTAAGATATTTTGTTCTCGACAATTTTAGAACAAGGGGAAGAAAGTCAAATTTACACATTCAAATGGTACAGAATACAAACAAAATGTCTTTACCCGGAGATAAGTAGAAACATTTTACCCCTTTTCCGCTGATGTTGCGCGAGCGCAACACCTGTTTTTGCTTCCCCGTCCTCCCCCATACAAACAGTTGATTTGAGGAATGTGCTGATAAGCTGTGACCTTGAACAAAAGTATTTTACTTCCAAGCCCTATTTTTTGTTTTCTAACAATCTTTCTAGAAAAATCCGAGGCATCAAATTTGGACAAAAAAATCGGAAAGAATAGCGTTTGTTTTTAACTGCAAAAAAAAAAAAAAAAATTTGTAGCATTTTTTTTTTATTGTGGCACTTCTATTGATAGTACTAAATCTAAAACTGCAATCGATACAAAAATAACTTTATTAGCG
This sequence comes from Octonoba sinensis, assembly GCA_038502835.1. Classification (NCBI taxonomy): domain Eukaryota; kingdom Metazoa; phylum Arthropoda; class Arachnida; order Araneae; family Uloboridae; genus Octonoba; species Octonoba sinensis. The sequence goes on from CM076598.1 coordinate 125,943,302, forward strand.
AATTTTTTATGATTTTTCATAGTAGCCGTTGCGTCAACGCAACACCAGCGGCTAATGGGTTAAGTGGCTCATAGTGTAGTATTAGTCATATTCCAATTTTAATCTCATCTGTTTTGGAGGCATGTGACATACTTAAATCTGGCTCGTTAATTACTTCTTTCTACCTTAGTTACCCTGTAATAATAATTTGATGACAATTATTATATTCTAAATTGCAAGAAACTTATTATTTCTGCAGTGATATATATACATTATGAAAAAAAGCAAGAGAGTTACAAATCCTTTCCTAGTTTAAAAACTCAGATTTAAAAAATTGAAATCCAAAAAGTAAAGTGCAACATTTATACTCACTTGAATTCTTGAGTGTAATAAATTACTTCAAATTATATATTTATCACATTTTCATTTCTCCAAGATGCTGGATATAATTGTTTTATTCCATATTCAATCTGAAATGCATTTCTCATGTCTTTCAGGTTATTCCTACATGGTCATCGGATCAACTTCTTCTTGTTGAACTTGTGGCTGCAATTAAAGTTCTGCCTTTAGAATCCATCGTTCAAACTGTGAGACAAGTTTTAAAGCAACCTCCACAAATGTCACAAAAAGTATGTATAAATTCATTCTTTGTAATGATTTGAATAAATGTCAAGTAATCATCATGCGTATTTTAATATATATGTAACATAATGATTTGTATTTTTAATAAAATATTTATTCAAAAAATGAAGAAAAAAAAGAAAGGAAGAAAGAAAATCAGTGTTGTTCTAAGAATGTTTATGTAAGCAAATTCAAGCATTCCTATTTTTTGTAATTGTTAATTCAAATATATCTTTTTTGAGACCCCCCCCAAAAAAAGAGGAATTGCACAAAGTTCAGGTGGGGAAAAAACTGCACCCCCATAAAGAATTTTTCTGATTGTGCCACTCATACTGTCATTATGTATGACAGTGATACTGTGTAACTATCTCAACTAAAATTATAAAATCGGGGAATTGTCAGAGCTTTTTTTTCTTGGATTTTGTTACTACCATGAAATTACAAAAACAGTATCGAATTATCAAACGGTTTGTTTCCTACAATGATACAGAAGATTAACACAGTATTTTCATAATAATTTTGATAAATCTGAATAATTTTGATAAACTGTGAAATTTTCTAATCCTTAAACAAGTATAAAAAATATTTAAAAAGTAGCATTTGCAAAACAAATTTTATTCAATGCTGAACATAACTTAAAATTTGAAATTTCTGCCGATTTGAATAAATATTTATTCATTTATATTTTTAATAAGTAACAATTTGAAAAAGAAATAAATTAATTTCTTTCATAATCATAACTTTTGTCTCTCTCACTCTTAGCCATTTATGGGTTTTGAAAAAGGTATTTATGAACATAGTTACAGGTATAAAAATTCTTATTTTTGAATAGGCTATGAATTTTTTTGTAAAGTTGGGTAAAAGCTCTATTTATTCAGGTTTAGTTTTCAAAAGATGTTGAAACTGCTCTTTTTCAAGTTATACTTAGTTTAAATAAAAAACACACACACACACAAGTTTACATTTTAATGGTCACTATTTTGGTCACTTTTCTTAAAGCTGTGGTCACTTCTTTCACTATTTTGAAGACTCCAAAGTGCACCTAGCCCTGTGCTTAGATTTATTATTATTAATAAATATTCTCGCTTGGTACCCAGGGCTGCCACTCTTCCGTCCTGGAAACGGAAATCCGTCTTTTTACAATGATCCAAACGGAACTTTCCGTCTCGCAAATTATTGGTTTAAAAAAATTTTTTGGGTTGAAAAAATACTGAAAATTCTCCCCCGTCAACTTGAATTGTTATTGAAATTAGAAAGAATGAACGAAAGCAAACAATCAACAAAAATCGCTTTTGAAAAAACGAATCCTTTAAAAAAATCTCGATCAAAAAATTGAATGCGAGCAGAAACCCCTCAACTTGGACTGTTATCAAAATTATAAAACATTGAACCAGAGGTGATTGTATTCCGGTTATACACCTGAACTCCGGTGTTTTTCCGTATTGTAATACCGGAAATTCGGTATTTTCAAAATTTTAAAAATTACCGATATCGGCAATTTGTTAAAAATTGTTTTTAATTTACTTCATATTTTGGACGATGCTGATTACTATTGATAATTGGAACAGAAGCATTTATTAATTCACATAAAAGGAAGAAAACATCAAAAAAAAAAAACATGTGTCTTGTGGAAAAAAACAAGGAAAGTGGACGTAAGCAGCGATGCCACGGGCGCGCTATAGTGCTTCAAATACGCAAAAATGGGAGACGGGGATACGAAAAAATATATATATTACGCGTCCCCCGGGACGCATGATTTTCATTGCTGGAGAAAAATAATTAATAGAGTAATATATATAAAAAATCGATACGCAAAATTTTTTTTTGCTCGTCTTTGACCTGCATTTTTCTTATAGCTTTTTTTATATGAAGAGGAAGGGGGAAAATGGCGCTAGCTTGCGCTGTCGCGGCTTAGGTAAGGGAAACAGGTGAACAATTTGGAGATTCAATGCCCAAAGATTTCTCTAAGGATATAATCCGCCTGATGTTTAATAAGTTGGGAGATATGCATTTTTTAAAAATCTGCCGGTATGAAAAGGTTTCGTTTTCGCGATTACGACTTTTTCCGAGATTTATTTTGAATTAAAATAATAAACAAAATTTTCCTATTTAATTTGTGCCTTATTGCATTCACTATTTAGAGAAAGAATGCTACACAGTTCATGTAATCTACATTGCGGAAAATTCGCGAATCTGGCATTCGTCTAAAAGTCAATGACTTGATTTTTAACTTTTAAATATGGGATTTTTGTTTTAATTCTTGGTAGAATTGTCATTGAATCAATTACTAATTGCATTGGAAAAAAAATTCTCGTCATAAAAGGTTTATTTTTCATTTATATCTCAGGAATGGTAGAGTTCCACAAATACCGGAAATTTTTTTTGCTCAATCCCCCTAAATTGTTTACCCTCATTTTATTTTTTTCCCTTTCAATTGCAACAATATGTATTTCTTGGTTAGTTGGAGAAATACTTTAAAAATTATGTAGGCCTAATTTCCATGCGCAAGCAAAGAAACGCATGCGTAATCTTTCTGCATCCTTTACGGGAATCGTATTTTTTTCATTTCACTTATTTTGTTGGTTTAATTTAAAAGTAAACAAATAAAAAATGTTCTTATTTTTATCAAAATTTTACCGTTTATAATTGCGTATAAGTAGATTCACATGTAAGCAGAATCTCCAACTTTCAGACAAAGAAACGGAAACCCTTGTGCAAGTCGAATTCCATACTTTCAGAGAAATATCGGGAACGTTTTTGCTGCGGATTTTTGAGACACAAATTATTTAAAATGAAGGAAAATGAAATGCAATGACAATCGGAAATGTATAGTTTCAATTTGCGATTGCGATTTTTGTAAAGCTTCCGTAGGCCTTTTTGCAGTTATGTCTCTTTTTAATTGTTTCTTTTATTCTGAATTAATAAAAATAAGTTTCTGCGCTTTAATTTCTTGCAATATTACATTTAATTTATTTTTGTTAAAACAAACTCCACTCGATCAATTACGCAAAATTTGCGAATCAGAATTTTGTCGTTTCTGCACTTTTTGCCGACAAGATGAAGGACACAAAAGACTGCAAGCAGTATTAAAACGAAAAATTATGCAAGATAATGAAGCAGCAAAAGCCGTGAATGATGCGGGAAATAATAAACTAAAGTAAGCAAAATAGATGTATTAAATGCATGTAAATAATTTTAATAACGCTTCTTTAACATTCTGAAGATTATTTAGATGTTATTGCATTATTTTGTTTAATAATCCACACATTTTATTAAAATAGTACACGATTTTTTAAAACTATTTTTCTATTTGTCCTATATTTTCTACATTTTCCATTGCGCCCCCTAGTTAAAATAAGTACTTTTATCTATTTCTGTTTTATCCCAGTATTTTTCATAAAATACAACCTTAAAGTACAATCACATTTCGTCTTATATGTCCGACATTACAGTACCTTAGTACCTATTAAAAAGAATGAAGGTTCAGGATTTTTTTTTTTTGAAATTTCAGGAAATGCAAATCTTTACTGCTACTACCCCTGATATCTTTAAAACCATGATATGCAGTGCCGGATCTAGGGCGGGGCAAGCCAGGGCCCGCGCCACAGGCGGCACTTTTGGGGGGCGGCAAAATCAGCTGTGATGCACAAAATGAAAAAAAAGAAGAAGAAGAAAGAAAGAAAGAGAAGAAAAATAATTAATTAAGAGAATTTAACTCTTTTAAGAAAATTAAAATCCTAGTTGGGTGCTCCGATTTGATGATTGATCAGCTATTTTGCTAACGATTAAAACCAATGAATATAATTATTTATTTGTATTAACTGTTGGAAACTCTAAAATTTTAAGTAGGGGGCAGAAAATTTTGCAATGTCAAAATTTTAAAATTTAAATTTTAAAAAGTCAAGGTCCCCCCCCTTGTAATCATGAAATACCGTATGCTATGCTCAATTGGTACCAATAGTTTTTCTTTTACAAATTTTCAAAGCATCCTTTTGGGAAGAGAGGAGCGAGCTTGTAAGAGTCGTTCGAGAAGGCAGACACAGGGCTCTTCGATATGGGCATTAGAAAAAATGTGGGGTCCTGCCCCCTGTATAAAAGAAAAATGGCAATTTTGTACTGCATTTTTATGAGTAAAAGCGTTTACATTTTTAAAATGTTTCTATTACGCTTCTTTTTTTTCCTAATACTTCTGCAATCCCAAATGTGTCTCCAAAGGCCTCAAAATGTACTATTTTATATATAGTTTTCAAAATTTTCCTGGGGGAGTCCTCCCGGGCCCCTTTTGATTGCCGGAATTTTACAGCTCCAGTTTTCGAAGTCTAGCAGCATCACTGCCGAAAGATTAAAATATATTGTGCGCTTCTTTTTCTCACCCTGCGAAACTGTTTGATTAAATATATTGAATGATATTTTTTACATCAGAAAACAAGAATTTTTTAAAGAAAATATTGGTACATTCAAATATGTGTGTATCTTGAAAAAATCCGCATATTTATAAAAAAAATTACCTGATTTGGCTATTATGTGCAGGGTGAAAAGTTCAGTCTAAAAATTTTTGAAGAGTGGCATCCCTGTTGGTACCTTACAAGATCGTCTTTCAATATCATGAAAAAAATCTAAAAACATTTCTTGAAGTGTAAAATTAGTTTTTATTTGTACCAACTTCATTTTGTATTGCTCTTTGTTGTTGTTTAGATTTGTCTATTTTTGAAAAAAAAAATTTCATGATGTAAAACTATTTCTAAACATGTTATGCTGATAAACTGTCCTGACACAAACTAAAGTCTGTGTCATAACAGTTTTATAGCATAAAATTTTGTTAAAGATGTTCTCATTTGCTTAAATCAAAGTAACTTTCAACTTGACTTTTATTATCAGTTTTAAAATTTAAATTGTATTTGTAAAAGCTTATACAACATTGTTTATTTAATTTTATTTATTTTCTTTTATATATTGATTTTTTTCCAGAATAAAATATCTATTGAAGTCAATACCTTACAATTTTTCCTTGCATATGTTCAGCAAACTTCAGGCTCCCAACTTATTGAAACATGGCAATCATTACTTGGCCTATGGAGAGATGGATTGCAATTAGCATTTCCACTTGTTCAGTTTCATCTATTAAGGTATTTTTAAAGTAACTTTCACACAAAAACTTACTTAGCGAAATAATAAATAAAAAGATTTTTAATGCAACATGTGTATGTATATACTTTTAGCATTCTTCATGAGTTTGTACAAAGAGCACCTTTATTAGAGGACAAAAAATCACAGAAAGACCTACAGGTATCCGAATGATTGTTTAACATGTATAGTTTTTGGGACTTAATGATTTCTTTTATGGTTTTAACAATATTTTTTACAGGATATAGCTCATAAGCTAATAGAAGCTTGCAGCTCTGTAGCATGTGACAGTTTAGAACAAACTACTTGGTTATGGCGTAACCTTGCTGTCAAACCTGGACCACAATCTGAAATACCTGCGCCTGTTGAAGGTTTTAATATTTTTTAAATTGCCTTGATTTTGAGCTTTTATTGTGGATAGCTATTTAGTTTGGTAAATTGTGCAACTTCTCATTTTTGATTAGTTACATTCATCATAGTTTCAAATATCTAAAAGAGGAGGTTTTCTTTCCATCCCCTGAAATTGCCATCTATCCAGATCGCAATTACAGGGGGTGAGTGTGAAATATTTCTGGAGCTATATATATATATATATATTGTAAAAGTGTTCAGACACATAATAAGAATGTATTTTGTTAAATTTCATTAGTCATAGCTAAAAGACTGATATATCTAGCTGAGAGTGAAATAAATCAAATTATTGGTTAATATCACTAAAAGAGAATGACAACTGAGAGAAACAAGGTTGCTAACCTTTTTTTATGTTAGAAAAAAGCTACTAGAATGCTAATAAAAGTAGGGATAATCAGAGATGCCAAATGCTACAGATTCTCCGTAGTATCTACAGAAAAATACGAAAATTTGAAGTTGACTAGGAATTATGGAAAGCGCTTTTTTTCAACAAAAAATACAGTATTTTAGCCTTCAACTTTTCGCGCTTGGCGGGCATATAAAAAAAGATTCACCAACAGTCGCCAAAACAAGCGCTTACTGACGATTCGTCGTAGCTTAGAGCTGCAAACAATAGGTGATTGTAGAAAACTCAGAATTCTGGTTCTAACCAGTTCCCCACGTAGAGCAATATTTACAGCAACCCTGTTCTACTCGGCAAGAGAGAGTTTGGGCAAAGTTTTGGTTTTTTCGCTTACACGACATGACATGACGCGTGCTTTTAGTGTTAGCAGTTGCTTATTGCATTCTTCTTTGCGTATGTTGTTTGCTCGTTTGGTTATTAACTATTTGGTCCTAAATTAATTAACGAATTCAGTTATAAATTGAATTTGTATTTTATATGGAAAAATAATCTTATTGGGTGGAAACATAACCAGGAAATCAGGGAATTCTCAGGAGATATTTAAATCTTCTCCAAATATCAGAGAAAATTATTCAAACCGGCAAGCGTCCGGAGTTTCATCTGCAAAATTTATCATTGTTGCGCATGGTCAGCTCGATTGCCGATTTCCCATTGGTTAAAAGCGCTCTTTCTCCGATTAAGCACCAAAAAAAGTTCATTTTTTTCTGTTTGAGTTAAGAAGACATTGTAATCTTATGTAAAAAAAACATGTGCCAGCGTTTGTTTCCCAGAATGCGCCATTTTTGGTCGTGTTCGAAAATTCGGCCTAACACCGCTCTCCAGCTTGCCGAATTCGGGGTTTGGCTCTGTGCATTATCCTGTAGTGGCGACACAAGGGGGAAGGGCAAAGAGAGCCCATGTCCCACCCCCGAGTGATTTAGAATTTTTTCGCAACTGTTTTCTTAACTCAATACAGAAACAGTATTCATTTTGAGAAAATAAGGTAATATAAGCATAAAATAATGATGGCGGGTGATCTTCATTGTTTCAAAAAAAAAAAAACTTTAGATTTAAAACTCCCAGCAGTTGCAGATTATATTAGTCAACTCTCTCAAATCCGCGAGCGTCTAAAATCCGCGTAAGATTTCCGATGTAAACAGTGAAACTTAGTTTGAAAAAGTTGTGGTTAAAAAGACTAGAAATTCCTTAAATTTTCAAAACTAAAAACATTTTTTAAACTTGAAATGTTTACCATAACTCACATGTGCCTTTTATACGTTGAAAACAATGTATTTTCAGCTTATTTTTATGTTTTTTGATAGCCACGTGTCATGCGCAACATTTGCGTTTTGCCGTAATCAAACATCAATCTTTTTTGCATCTGTTTTCGGTTTGCGATATTTGTTATTATTTTTTCATTAGTACACAATCAAATCGTATTCAGCAAAGATATTAAGCTATGTTTTAGTATAAATTTTGTATTTGCATCGATTTTATGGTGCAAATGTTCTTACTCCTTGATCTAATTAATGGAGACAATTTTGGTCGCCCACCTAGCGATCGGCAATGAAATTTTCGGCCAAAATGAAAAAGTTTTTTGGTAGCTAGTTGGCGAGTGGCGACCATCAATCTGCAAATTTACAAAGTAGTTGAATAAAAAACCATTTAAAGTTCGTTTACACACACACACACACACATATATATATATTGTATCCAATGTTTATAAATTTTCTTTCTTTTCTATCAATCTCTTTTATATATTCATACCTGCATAATTAGTGGTTTATCAAAACATCTTTTGAGTAATAAGTAAAAAGGTGAATGCAACATTATAACCAGGGAAAATGCTTACACAAATCAATGACCCGAAATCCGCACAACCCTTGGTCCCAAGCAGTGCGGATTTCGGAGAGTTGACTGCGCTTAAAAAATTACGTTATTTTCTCCTTCATTGAAAAAAAAAAAGGAATTGCACAAAGATCAGTTGGAAAAGTAGTGTCACCCCCTAAATATTTTTTCTGGTTTCACCACTGTGATACTGTCATTACATATGGCAATGATGCTGTGTAACTCACAATTTAATTATAACATCGGGGAAATTTTTGGAGCCCAATCAGGGAGTTATCAGGAGGTTTTTTTCTTGGATTGTTTCCACCATGGTTCAGCTGAGGCAAATATTTGGCTTTTAGGTTGAATATCGAGTAGTTTTTGGATCCACGTTTCTCTGGTATTATAAACTACTGATAAGTGCTGAAAACTACTGAAAATTGTTCAGACTACTTCTGAAAACTTTTAGATTAGAGTGGCATCTCTGGATAATATATTTATCTGTTAAATAAAATAAATAAAATAAAGTAGGTGATTTTTTTCAATTATGGATGACAACTGTTATGTCTTTATTTTGCTAGAAGGAAAGACTAGGTTGTTGAAAACATTTCTTGCTTTAATTGACAACACAAACACAGAGTTTGACTTGTGCTACAAAATGTTCTATTACATGGCTGATAGTACACGCACAGTATACAGGAGAATTGTAAAACTTTATAATACATTATATTAGGAAGTACATAACAACTAAATGCTTGAAAAAAAAATTGACTTGATTTTAAAATACAGGAGAGTATACAGGAGAATTGTAAAACTTTATAATACATTATATTAGGAAGTACATAACAACTAAATGCTTGAAAAAAAAATTGACTTGATTTTAAAATTGTGACAGAATATTGCATGTTTTAAAATTTTTATTTTTTGAATTTTGTACCATAAAATCTATAGGAACCGCATGTTAAATTCAAGAAAGTTTTTTGGTCATCTAATATGTTGATTATAAATATATATATATACAGTTAAATCTCAATGAATTGTTTTTCATAGGACCATTAATATCAAACATTGGGTTTGGGACACAAATTTAGGTCAACAGTAAAATATCATGCAAGAAAACGTTGCTTTGATAAATTTACTATTAAAATATAGATAATTAATTTAAAGATAAAAAATGCATACTTACTTATTTGGTAAAATATAATTCCTTGGGTTTCTTGAACATATAGTGAATATTGAAAGCAAATCTAATGTGAAAATAACCTGTTCTTTTACTTTGCCTGAGCTTCTGATGATAATTGCTAAAAGAGCACCCTTCAGGCCCTGAAGGTCTTTGCCATATACCAATATGGCGATTGTTTCCATTTTTATGTAAGTAGTAAGTAGTAGCTGGCTAAAGGCTTCAAATGAATTCTGTTTCTGGCCAAAACTTGCTATCTTTTCTCTCTCCAGACACATGGTGGATCTTTTCTTTGTTTTAAATTTAGTTTTATTTCTAGTTATTAAAAATTTTAATATTTCAAATTGTCAGTATTACTGCAGAAAATTTATGAAGCAAAAAAATTAAATAATAATAATAAAACTATTTGTTGACTTGAAATGTTGAGAAAATTTGGTTTATATACCCTTTCATTCTTAAAACACAGATTTCAACATTTGTGACACCTTTCCATTCTCTTTCTCTTAATTCTTGTGAATAAAAAATGTTCATCATTGTTTCAAATCCTTTAAGCTTTTTAGTAAATATTGTACCTGCTTTTGTATCGACTTGTTCATCTTAATCAGCATCCTCATCTATTTTGTCATTATCTGCAATCATTTCTTTAATTGCGTGTCAAAATTCTTCATTGATTGGTGTGTACTTGTCAAAGGAGATGTTCAATATGCTTGCTCCAAATTCCGATTTACTTTTCCCTTTCATTGTTGGCATCAGCAGTTCTGTGATATTCTCCTTAGCTTTATTAAAACAGTTTTGTGCAATTATCACATTTTTACTCCTTAAACATGGTGGCAAGTGGGTTGAATTTTCCTCTTTTTTCTGAAGGCAGTGAAAAACTTTAAATGATAGATGCTAAAACTAGTATGTATCTATATACTTCATTGTAAAACATTTTTAAAAATTTTTGATACATTGTTATTTTTCTCATCTATCTGACACAAAGTTAATATTTATCTCCATAGATATTTAATAATCATAATAATAACTTTTAATATACTCAACTTTTCTTGTTTTGTTTCTATATTTCAGTTGAAGATTCAAAGCTAACAGAGTCTTCAGATTCTTCTGGGGCAGTTTCAAAATCTCAGAGTAATAATGCTCAATATAGTGTTCAAGCTTTGTGTTGTTTGGCTGAAGTATGTTGTAAATTCTTTTGAAGTCTGATAACTGAATAATAAGCTTAAAATTCTTTAGTAAATTTTGTAAATCACATTGTACACTAAATTGGGCCATGTAATTTTTTGAGATAATTTTCACACAATTAATCTATGTATATGTAAATTAAACTATGCTTGCATTTATTTTTATATAAAATTATTACTAATCCTCATTTTTATTATTATTTTAAATAAATATAGGTCCAATTTTTAAAAAAATAACAAATTTTGTCACAACACGATTGGCCGGGGAGATATTGGAAATGCAAATTCAAAACCGTTTAACAAAATAGAAGAAATAAGAAGGTACAGGAGAAGACTCATTCCAAACATTGTTTAAATTTCTATGAACATGGTAGCTTCTAGAAAATCCAACTCTCTGATAGTAGAAGGGTTTGCAAATAATGTTAGCCTCAGAAAATTTAAATTTGTGACCAGTGTCCCAACAATGTTTGGCTATTGATGGTTGTTTCCTGTTTTTCTTCACATGATTTTTGTGTTCCTTGGGCCTGAATTTTAACGACCATCTTGTTTGCCCAATATATCCAATGTTACATTCCCAGCTAATATGATAAATACCCCAATAATCAAATAATGGAATCCTTATGTTTTGTAAAAGTGAGTTTGTTGAGAAGTTTTTAAAAGGATATGAAAATTAAAGCCACTGAGGATATGAGCAATGCTTGTGGAGAACTCTGGATGAAATGGTAAGACAATGAAAATCCAAGATAAATAGGATTTCTTGCATGGTGTGTTGTGGTTTGTGAAAGCAGTGTCTATAACTTGAGATTAACCTGCGTGAATGGCTACACTTTTCAAAAAGTTGAGTTCATCATTAAGAAGAGCCGGAGTTGAACAAATGTTAATAGCACAATTGACAGATGTATAAAAAAAGCTGCCATTTTTTGTTTTATGGGATTGCACGAGTGTGAATGAGGAGGTAGAGAAACAGCGGAAAGGTTTTCTATGAAGAAAACCAATATCTCTGTTTATAGAAAGCCCTTTGCTGTTTGTCTTCCTCCTCATTCACACTGATGCCATCCCATAAAACAAAAAATCTCACGTTATCATCGATACTGCTTTCCATAAACTCAAAAATTGCAACACAGCAGAAAATAAATCTAGTTTTTCTCGGATCTAATTTTTCTGAGGCTAAAATTATTTGCAGACCTTCTACTAGTGGAGAGCTGGATTTTCTGGAAGCCTATGATGTTCATAAAAATTTAAATAATATTTGTAATGAGTCTTCTGTTGTCTCCCATATTTCTTCTATCTTGTTAAATGGTTTTAAATTTGCATTTTCCAATATCTCCCTGACCAATCGTGTTATAGCAAATGCAGGGGTCGGCGCGAGTCACTTTTTCCACTAAAAGTCACTTTTTTTTGCATTGGTCACTATTTTCACTCTTTTAAAAAAATTGGTCACTATTTTCACTTTTTTGCCCTTTCTCTGGCAGAGCAACCAAAAAAGTTACTTTGTCTGTCTATGAGTTAAGAAAACATTGCAGTTTTGCATAAAAATACGTGTGCCAGGATTGAAGCTTCCGCGTATCCGCCATTTTTGGTCCTGTAAGTCCGCCATTTTTGATCGTCTTTTGAAATTCGGCGTAGCGCCGGCCCTGAGTGTGCCAAAGTTAAGGTTTGATATTGCAGTGTGGTGCAACAGAAGGGGAGGTCTAGAGGGCCCGTGACCTCTCCCCCCATATAGAATGATGATTTTAATTGTTTTTAATTTTTTTTACTTGAGAAGAGCAAATCCCAAGAAAATAAAATAAAGCGATATTTAAGTTAGAAACGATAAAAAAATCAGACTAAAAATTTTTAGCAGTTGCAGATTATATCACTCAGAAAATTGCCTTAATTTCTCTTTTCTTTCAGTCCCCCCGCCCCCACTCCCGAACTAATTGTCTCAATCACAAAAGAAAATTTTTGGTGGGGATTTCTCAACGAAAAGACAAAACGCATCTCGAGAAAATAAAGTTATATTCTTGTCAAGAAATCATTAAATAATGATGCAGGGGAGGGGGGGAATCTAAATTCTTAAAAAAAACTTTAGATCTGAAAAATTCTTAGCAGTTGCAGATTATATATATCGCTCAGAAAATTACATTATGACCTCTTTATTTCCATCCCCCCCCCCCCAATAAAAAGGAATTGCACAAAGTTCAGATAGGAAAAAATAGTGCACCCCTCCCCCCCTCCATAAAGAACTTTTCTGATTGTGCCACTCATACTGTCATTATGTGACAGTGATACCGTGTAACTATCACAACTAAAATTATAAAATCAGGGAATTTTTTGGAGCTCAATCAGGGAATTTTTCTTGGATTTTGTTACTACCATGAAATTACAAAAACAGTATCGAACAATCAAATGGTTTGTTTCCTACAATGATACAGATGATTAAACACAGTAATTTCAGTCTGAATAATTTTGATAAAATATCAAATTTAGATTTATTTCAAGTGAAATTTTCTAATCTTTGAACAAGTATAAAACATATTTAAAAACTAGCATTCGCAAAATAAATTTTATTCAATGTTGAACATAAATTAAAATTTGAAATTTCTGCCGATTTGAATAAATATTTATTCATTTATATTTTTAAATAAGTAACAATTTGAGAAAGAAATTAATTAAAATAACTTTTGTCCCTCTCACTCTTAGCCATTTATGGGTTTTGAAAAAGGTATTTATGAACGTAGTTACAGGTATAAAAATTCTTATTTTTGAATGGGCTATGAATTTTTTTTTTTTAAGTTGGGTAAAAGCTTTATTTATTCAGGTTTAGTTTTCAAAAGATGTCGAAAATGCTCTTTTTCAAGTTATATTTAGTTTAAATAATAAAACAAACACACAAGTTTACATTTTAATGGTCACTATTTTGGTCACTTTTTTCACTATTTTGAAGACTCCCAAGTGCGCCGAGCCCTGCAAATGCTGAGACATGATTAGTTCGGGATTCATGTCTTATACATTTAAACTCCTTGTTCACACTGGTACAGTGAAACCTCCTTTATTTAAGAAACCTTTATTTAAGAAATTTTTCACATTTAAAAAAAAAATGATAGAATTTGAGACTTTTAAGTTTTTACATTTATTGGAAACGAAAATGTTTTAAAGTTCATTTTTCAGTTTAAAAAGTAAATCTCTAACTGGTTCGTTTTCCATTGCGTCAGAATTTCCAATAACTTCATCTATTTTTTTTAAGTCTGTTGAGTTGAAAGTTTAGCTTGCTCGCTATCATAAAAGATGTCAGAAAATTCCTCGTCGGAGGCGGAATTAGTGCCTGAACGGCACAAAAGTTTATTTGTAAAATCACATACAAAAATTGGGAATTAAATTTAAAAAGGGAGTGAGTATTATTTTTGCAAGAATGCGATGGACGAACCCACTCAGAGGCCATTCAAAGGGGGTTGGGTGGCCGTTGCTGAGGGTTATTTTAACATAAGTCTACGTGCCAAATATTCCATGGAACGAAAAAACGGCCGTTATGAGGGGTAACCGCTCGGGGGGGCCGCTGGGAAAGGTTTCACTGTATTTCATTTCTACTCTTAGTATTGACAAAGGGGGATGATCAATTGGCCTTGAAATCGGTCTGCCATTTTTAACCTTTTATTTGTACCCTTTAATGTTGCTTTGACTCATCTTGAAGTGAAACCTCCCTAAAGCGACCACCTCTTGTTCCGCCGAAAAGTGGTCGTTCAGGGAGGTGGTCGCTCAATGGTGGTTACTTGAAAATAATCAATAATAACATTAAACTTATCCAGAAGTGTCCAAAATAAATAATAATTAATTAAATAAATGAATATAAACGCAATTTTAAAGATTTTGCGATCACAAGAGCTTTTTCTTTCTCACCTAACGCATTCACTCAAAAAACTAAAGTTAAACGTTCTTTCGATCCCCCTCTTCTTTTTTGCCCCCTCCGACTTTTCTGTTAAACTTTCCATTGGTTAAAGCACGGAAAATTATTTCTTATTCATCAAGATTACAAATGCCTTTATCATAACCTGCGAAATGACGAAAAGGAAAATTTTCTGATCTCTACTCTTTTTGATTGTGCCCACTCTTTGATGAGCATTTCCTTGTTTTTTAAATTGTCATGGATTTGAGTTTTCCCATATTTAAATTTTTCTGCAAATTTCCTTTCGGATTTACCACTTTCATACTCCTTGATCCTATTTTAGTAAGTAAAGAATCGCTTTTTGGTTAGATGTCACTTATAAAACGTTGAAAAAATGTTCTTTCAATATCGATTGTTGGTTATCAAAATGAATTCTGTACGGAAAGAAAAGGCTTGTGTTCCGGCCGCTCGATCACCACCAAGGGTTCTGGGAAATGGGGTAAGAACAATGCATCCCAAAATTTGTCGGTAAGAAAACCAGGGATATCACTCTATCCTTATCTCATCAAGGGGACAATGTGGCAGGCCTGTTTGTTTGGGTTAATGTGTTTCTGCCCAGAAGGAATTGTTCAACACACATGTGTTGGGAAAGCTAACTTCCTCGAAGACTTTCTGGAAAAAATAAACAACAATTGACATCTGAATTGTAGGGTTACATGTCCCTCCAGGGGAGTAGAAAACGACGCAAAAATTAAAGCACCGCTTTTTACCGATTGTAGCAATTGAATGATGCTGAAATAATAACAGTGACAGTAGCTTTTTTTTTTTTTGGAAGCAAATGTGGTCGTTTCGAGAGGGAAACTGTTTAAGTGTGGTCGCTTAATGGAGGTCAAGTTAGCATTAAATGAATGCGGGGAAATTCTGTTCCAGCAAATTTTGGTCGTTTAGAGAGGTTTCACTGTATACATGGGCAAAGTGAATGTCTCTTTTAACTTTAATAATGTTCCAAATATTTAATAATGGATTTCATTGATTTCTTTCCCTCTAGTTTTTAGCACCTGTGTTGGACTTTGTTTATGTTGGGGAAGAGAAAGAAAAAGTAATTCCATTGTTGAGCAATATAATGCATTATGCTACGCCTTATTTGAAAAACCATAGGTAATAATAATTTTAATCCAATTTTAATAAATTGCATATACAGTGAAACCTGCATAAGTTGACCACTTGCAGTGTAGCACTTTAGTTGTCAACTTATAGAGGTTGGAGATTTTTTTGTTGTTTCTTACACTATGCATTTATTAATTTGTAACTAATTAAACTATAGCTTCATGTATTAACATTACTTTAAAATAGTAATTAGCTATTTTTTTCAATTATCTAAAATATCTTTAGAGAAATTTAACCTGAATTTCTTACAATGTATCCTATGCAACTTTAAAAGCAAAATACTTGGTTAAAATAAGGATAAATATCTTAATAATTATGTAAGTTACTTATATGATAGTCAAGATTCCTAAAAATACATAATTCTTCAAAATGCTGCACAGATCAAAGAAAACAGAAGAAACTTATTTAAAGAATAAAACAATTCTCATAGTAGTTTTCCCATATGGTTAACTTACAAAGGAGTTTAGGCAAACTTTATATTGATATTTCATCCATTCAGACAAATACTGGTCTAACATTATTGTGTAAAAAAAAAAAATCCTGGAGAAGTTATTTTAATTTTTTTTAATCTTTGCAAAATATAGATAAACAAATAAATGCAGTAATAATTAGGCGGTCAACTTATAAAGGATTTTTTATAATACTCCCACCCAAATTTGGCATACATAAGTGGTCAATATAGACAGGTGGTCAAATTAAGTGGTAAAGTTACAAAGGTTTATCTGCATTATATAATATAGGGCTAATTCCATTCCTGACAAAAGTGGTCAACTTAGACTGGTGGTCAGCTTACAAAGGTGGTCAACTTTTTATAGGTTTTACTGTATTTTGATTTATTTTGAAAACTTTTTAGGTACCATAAGAATTCAAGTTTAAATTTTCTCTTTGTTTCTTCTTCTTTTTTTTTTTTTTTGCTCTTGTTTGATAGCATTTTATTTTTTTAACTATAATTTAGAATATTAGCCTCTTTTTGTGACATTTGAAAACCCAAAATATGTTCAAAAACTAGCAATTTTTTATTTAAATTTTTGGAGGAAAAAATAAGATAAGATTGTCATAAAACGAGTTTAAAAATGCTTTTTGTGTTACTGTTCATTTCCCTAAGCTTTAAGAAGAAGAAAAAATGTGTTCATCATACAGTATGTTTGATGATTTTATTTCATTGTGTACTAAATGTTTTTTTTTTTTTTTTAATGTGTACTTGATTTTAATTTATATGTTAAGTTTGACTTTAAAATTCTAAAATAAGTAAATAAAAATAAAACATTTGAACGTTTTCATTAGCATTATAAATATTTACATCTAAAAAATACTGTATCAACAGAGATGCCGAATGCTATGGATTCTCCGTAGTTACTACGGAAAAATAGAAAAATTTGAAGTTGACTACGAATTATGGAAAGCGCTTTTTTTTCTACGGAAAATACAATATTTTAGCAGAGTTCAACTTTTCGCGCTTGGCGCACATATAAAAAAAAGATTCACCACTAGTCGCCAAAACGAGCGCTTACTGACGATTCCTGGTAGTTTAGAGCTGCAAACAATAGGAGATTGGCGACTGTAGAAAACTCAAAATTCCGGTTCTAACCGGAATTTCTCCCGTGGAGCAATATTTACAACAACCCTGTTCTACTCGGCGAGTGAGTTCGGGCGAAGTTCGGATTTTTTCGCTTACTTGCAGGACACGATACGTGCTAGCATTAGCAGTTGCTTATTGCATTCTTCGTTACATACGTTGTTTGCTCGTTTGGTTCTTAACTATTTGGTCCTAAATTAATTAACGAATTCAGTTAGAAATTAAATTTGTATATTATATTTGGAAAATAATATTATTGGGTGCAAACATAGCCTGGAAATCAGGGAATTCTCAGGGAAATTTATAAAATACTTTTCTCCACCAGACCCCTACCTGTTAGCCGAGGCCTTAGGATTGCTTACGCACGGGGAGAGGTAGTGGGGTCTACGGATTTTACATGCACATATCCCCAAGTATACATGGTGGTCTTCAGTGGAAATCGAACGCGCGACCTTCCAGGTGGAAGTCCGACGTGCTAACCACTAGGCTACCACGGCCCATATTTATAAAATACTAGGGGATATTTAAATTTTCTCCAAATATCAGGGAAATTTATTCAAACCGGCAAGCGTCTGGAGTTTCGTCTGCGAAATTTCGTTGCGCGTGGTCAGCTCGATTGCCGATTTTCCATTGGTTGAAAGCGCTCTTTCTCCGATTAAGCAATAAAAAAGGTCAATGTTTTTGTGTTTGAGTCAAGAAGACAATGCAATCTTACGTAAAAAAAAAAACGCGTGTCAACTTTTGTTTCCGAGAATCTGCCATTTTTGGTTGTGTTCTAAAATGCGGCATAACACCGAATTTGGGGTTTGGTTCTGTGCATTATACTGTAGGGGCGCCACAAGGGGGAGGGGCACAGAGAGCCATGCCCCCCCCCCCCCCACCCGTGTGATGATTTTGAATTTTTAAAACTTTTCTTTACTCAATACAAGAAGAATATGCATCTTCAGAAAATAAAGTAATATAAGTATAAAATAATGATTGGGGGGGAGGGGTGATCTTCATTCTTAAAAAGAAAAATCTTTAGATTTAAAACTCAGCAGTTTCAGATTATATTACTTAGAAAATTAAGTTATTTTCTCTTTCCAGGAAATGCAAATCCTTACTGCTTCCAGGGGTGGTAGAGTTCTAGAAAACCGGAATTTTTTTTGCTGAAGTTCCGGAAATTTTATTTTGCTTCTTGACCCTAAATTTTCCGCCCTCATTTTTTTTTTGCTTTAAATTGCAGCAATGCATATTTCTTAATTGATTTATGCAATTCTTTAAAATATCTTGGGCCTTTCCACGTGCAAGCAAGAAAACGTATACGTTCTTTTCTTTATGCAATCTTTCTGCATCCTGTACAAGAATCATATTTTTCCATTTTAACTCTTTTTAAAATTTAATTATAAAGTGAGTAAATAAAATTCCTTTTTATTTTGATCAATATATTACCGTATATACTTGTGTGTATGTCGATTCGCATGTAAGCAGAACCCTCAACTTTCAGACAAATAAACAGAAACCCGCGTGTGTCGACCTTTCAAAGGTAAAATCGGGAACGTTTTTGCCGCGAATTTTTAGACATACATGTTTTCAAAAGAAGGGGGATGAATTGTAATTCCAATTGGAAATTTGGCTATGATGTGGAGTTTCATTTCAGCAATCGTGATTTTCATAAAGGGTTCATGTTTGCTGTTAGATTGTTAATTGTAGCTTTTATTCTGAATCAATAAATAATTATAGTAATGTTTTTTTTCTTCATTTTGATGATTTTTTAGAGGAAACTGTATTTCTTTTAATAATCCACACATTTTATTAAAATAGTATGCCCTTTTTGCACCATTTTCCTGTTTTCCTATATTTTATACATTTTCCATTGCGAACCCTGTTAAAATAAGTACTTTTTTCCATTTCTGTCTGAATCAAGTAGTTTTCATAAATTTCAACTAGATAAATTACATTTCATTTTATATGCCAGAAAATACAGTACCCATGAAAAAAGTTCAAGGTTCATAAAATTGTTTTGAAAGTTCAGGAAATGCAAATCCTTACTGCTACCACCCCTGAGCCTTCACTGAAAAAAAGGGAATTGCACAAAGTTCAGTTGGAAAGGTAGTATCCCCCTCCCTGAATATTTTTTCTGGTTTCACTACTGTGATACTGTCATTACACATGGCAATGACGCTGTGTAACTCACAATTTAATTATAACGTCAAGGAAATTTTTGGAGCCCAATCAGGGAGTTATCAGGGTTTTTTTCCTTGGATTCCG
The DNA here is from genome assembly GCA_038502835.1 of Octonoba sinensis. Taxonomy (NCBI): domain Eukaryota; kingdom Metazoa; phylum Arthropoda; class Arachnida; order Araneae; family Uloboridae; genus Octonoba; species Octonoba sinensis. Next base: position 125,962,862 of record CM076598.1, read on the forward strand.
TTGCCACCATGGTTCAGCTGAGGCAAATATTTGGCTTTTAGGTTGAGTAGTTTTTGCATCCACATTTCTCCGGTATTATAAACTACTGATAAGCGCTGAAAACTACTGAAAATCATTCAGGTCACTACTGAAAACTTTAAGATTAGAGTGGCATCGCTGTATCAGTATGATATGTTTTGACAAATGTATTGCACTTAACAGTTTTGACATTGGCATGCAAGTAGTTTTATATGGAAAGTGCACCTCAAAATTGACTTCTAAACATTTTCCACAGATGAAGTTTTGCTCTTTTGGGAAGTTGTTTTTGCACATATTTGTTTGTAGAATAGCTTTTGATGATAGCAGAGCAAAAAAAAATCAATGCACCATCATTGGAAAAAAAAGAAACAGGCAATTATTATTGAAGTTTACTTTAAACTTCCAACATAATTTATGAACTTTGGAGAAAATAAATAAATAAATAATTACTCTTTTCAAAAAAACTTTAAAAAATAAAAGTAAAACTCTTATCCAAAACTCTGAGTATATTATGTTTTACAGTATTTATGAAACTTTTCTCCAAATCTGCAGTTTTCCACTTTTCATACTTTTCTCTTATATTTCCATGCTTTCCTCTTTCCACCACACCACTTTTAATGAAATATTTCTTAGACCTGCTTCTGTTTTAAGAAAATCCTTCTAGAGCTTGCAGTAATGCCTGAAATGAGGAAAACTGAGTTTGTTTGCCTTGGCGCTTTTCCTGGAAGGGTTAAGAGTCTGGCTGATCTGCAGCTCCAACAAGAGATTCTTTGTTCTTCAAATAAAAGTATAAGCATTTAGTCAACATGGGTTATGGCACTGTACAGGGATAAAAAATTAGCTTAAGAATACAAAATCTCCATTTCTTTACAACATCCTGAAACAAAGTATCAAAAAATCCTTTTTATTCTTTTAAGGCCAAAAGAGGTCAGAACAAGTGAAGGTATATCAATATAAGTTAGAAGCATTTGCATTACTAATATCATTTGTCAAAATATCATTGCAAATTTTTGAGAAAAATAAAATATAACTTGACTGTTTTTAACATGTTATGTGTTTTTGCATAAGCTCATTTATATTTGCCTTTTGTCTTATGCTTTAATCAATTTATTTATTTTCTCTTTTGTTTCAGTTCACATAATGCACCCAGCTTTCGTGCTTGCTGTCAACTACTTGCTAATATTTCAGGTTATCAACACACTAGAAAAGCCTGGCGAAGAGAAGCTTTTGAGTTACTTTTAGATCCTTCTTTTTTTCAAATGAATTTCACTTGCCTGGCATATTGGAGATCAATCATTGATCATCTCATGACACATGATAAAACTACTTTTAGAGACTTTATGTGTAAGCTAAACAAGATAAATAGTTTATTTTCTCAAGTGCTGACATTTCTTTTTTATCATAAATTAAACTTGTTGTGAAGTACAAGCTTTGTACAAATGCAAATAATCCTTTCAGTTCCAAACCATTTTGGTATCCAACATAGCTTTAGCAACTGAGAAAATAAATAAATAAATTATCTGGCTCTATTAAGTTGAATGATGTTCAATTGGTATCAAATTCAGCTTTAGAGATTGAACAAAGAAAAAAATGAAGGTAATGATTCCATTAAATTTAATGATGGTATCAGAGGAAACTTTAGAAGTTGAACAGAAAAGGGGAGAGGTAGGAATAACAAAATATTATGCCAAATTGGCCTCTCTGGGACTGAAAATGTTAATTGGTGTAATACAGGAGTACTGTAACACATCTCAAAATGTGATATTGCTCAATCAAATGAAATTAATTCTGTAAGATTCTTTAACAAAATCATGAGGGAAAAAGTGCTTTTTAAAATGGGATGTAAGAATAAAGTAATATATTTGTATGTTATTTCATAACTTCCCTGTGTAAGTTATATAAAATTGTGACTTTTTTTTAAAAAAGTAGCAATAATATCTATTTCTCAGTTTTGATTCATTAGTATGGCATTTCATATTTTGATAACATTTTAGCATTTTAAAACATTTATGTGTATAATTATTGAATTTTAGATCATTAAATTCCAAGCAGCTGATTCAAGGTGTTCAAGTAAAACTTTGTTGTGAAAAATCCGACAGATTTTCATTTAAATTGAAGTTAATATTAACATTACTAGGGAATTGTTATTACCTCTTACATACAATTGTACAAAACTTTGTTATACATTTGGCAGGTCAAAGACAAATTAACTCTTTTTAATATTGAGAATTTTGAAACAGAATTAATAGACATTTAATACATTTTCTAATTCCCTCCTCCATCCCCATATAGTTTCATTGCACTTTAGTTATAACTATTCAAATTTGAAAAGGAAGAAGGCAAAGCTATACATTTGGGGAATAACCCTGGTGCTAGAAGCATATGTTTCTGCAAGAATTTAGTCAAACTGAATTTTTGGTTTTTTAAAAGTGCTATAAATAAAACTCTTCAACTTAAACCGTTTGAATGAAAGGTGTCTGTTACAGATTTCATTTACCGTAAAATCTGCAAAGTAACCCCCCTCTTTTAAGAAACCAAACTGGCAAATTTCAGATAGGGAGGTTATAATCGAGATTTTCGAAAAAAATTATTAAAAAAAAATGTTTTTAGTATTAATTACGAGCATCTACTGAAGATAAATAACAAGTATAACCCATTTAAAATTATTTTTAAAACATAAATATAAAACAAGATTCAAAAAATAAATAAACAAAAATCTGCCTTATAATTTTCTAATAGAAAATCGATCTCATAGGGATGGCATCTTTGACTGAAGAAAGAATTTAGCACTTAAGTTAGCAGAAATCCCTATAATTTAAATTTAAAACTCATAAAACGCAATTTTGGCACGTTCGGGGCCAGCGCTATATCGGTATTTCGTAATGTGCTGAATTTCAAAACATGACCAAAAATGGCGGACTTAAACAATCAAAGATGGCGGCTAATGAACGAATCAACGCCGAGAAAGAATTTAGCACTTAAGTTAGCAGAAATCCCTATAATTTAAATTAAAAACTCATAAAACGCAGATTTGGCATGTTCGGGGCCAGCGCTATATCGGTATTTCGCAATTTGTCGGATTTCAAAACACGACCAAGAATGGCGGACTTACAAGATCAAAGATGGCGGCTAATGAACGAATCAATGCCGAGTACATGAAATTTATTTTTAAGCATATAGACCTTGAATATTTATGAAAAAATAAACAAATAAAATAAAATACAAAAAGAAATTGGACATATTTAATCATTATCGTAAGAAAATAATACAAAATTTGTTTTAAAATCGTCAGTCATTTGGGGAGGGGGGGTTATATTAAGGAATATGGAATAATTCCACTTTCGGCGAGAAAGGGGGGTTACATTCGATGGGGGGGCTACTTTCGGGATTTTACTAAATGATTTAGGACAAAATGTGTAGTCCCTTTATTCGATAGTCTATATAAATAAAACCAAAAGTTTGTGTGTGTGTGTCTGTCTGTCTGTCGATCGCGTAATGGCGAGATGGAATGGGTCAGAAGTACGAGATTGTGGTTACAGGTACCTCGGGTCAGGTCCTCGTGCACCTCGAAGCATTTTTCCTAAAATTCGAATTTGTTCTTTTTTTATTCCAATTATAAGCAAAACTGTTGATTTTGGGTTTATCTCATCGAAGAAACGTCCCAAGTTTTAGATTTTTGCAGCATATGAATGCCCGTAAAAAACTGCACAAGATGAATTTTTTTGCAGTTCGTAGGACAAATAGAACATGCGCAATATTCATTTAAAGTAGTTTTCGAATTTTAAAACGAGGCCTACCTCTGAATTTATCTTCTCAATTTCCGTGTTTTCGCCAAAATAAATAGTACTTTTGTCGCCAACTAGATGATTTCAGTTAACGTAAGATTGAAAAAATGCTATTTTATCTTTATTCATGTAGTTTCATTTGCGAAACAAATTCTAAAATTTAATTTCATTTTTTAGCCTACTGCAGACAATTTTTAATTACTTCTTGATGCTGATTCTTCTTTCGTTTTTGGCGATTTAATATTGTGGTACCAGTTCAACTATTTCATGAAATACATTAGTATTTCTTATGGGGTAGAATGTCCGCTTTATCAACGAAACTACTTTTAAATAAAAATTGATTTCATTTTTATGCATATTTTGTGGATTATTAACTGCAGACGATTTTCAATTACTTTTTCTTGAGGTTGATTCTTCTTCCTTTTTTGGCGATTTAATATATACTTCTTCGATAAAAACTAGGTTGGAAGGTTTTCGATGTGGCTTATTTTTGCTTCGTAACTTTTCCAAACTGCGCCAGTAATTCTTATTAGTAATATTGTTCTCATTTAATTCAATACGTGATTTACACTATAGGATCATGGCGCATCTGCATTATGCTTTGTTTACTACAGTGGAATTTGGCGATTCTTCTGCTTCATTTTAACTTTTTTACCTAGCGGTTTTGATTGATTCCATATTTTACTCAAGTGATTTATTTTCAAACATTTATTTAATTTTGGTACTGTCTATTTGGCGCCATTTGGACATAATTTATTTATTTCTTTCTATCAACTTAAATTTCACACGTTAGTATTGGTTCAGTACTGAACATTTTCTAACTCAAATGTTCCTTTGTAAACAATGCTTTTCTTTCTTCCGTTTTTAGCTGAATTTTATAAAAGTGCAATTTTATTGAATTTTCTGGAAATGTTTTGACAGTTTTACAAACAGGATTTTTAGGATTTTTTTCTTTATTTTGAAGGGGAATTCAAGATAGATTATAGGTAATTTTAGGAACAACAGCTCTTAAAGCTCTGTAGTCTATTGGTTATTTTTAGTCACTGACGTCTTTATTCTAATGGAGATTTTTTTGGACTGATGTCATTATTCAACTAGGGATGTTTAGGAATATTTGTCTTTATTCAAATGGTGGGGGGGGACTTTATAAGGAATGTTTTCTTTATTGTAGCAGAAATATTCAGGGACCGTTGTTCTTCATCTGATGGGCATTTTTAAAGAGAATAAATACTGCTCTAATTCTGATGGGAATTTTTAGATGTACTGTTGTTTATATTATATATGCGATTTTTACAGACTCTTGATATCATTTTAGAGCAATTATCCTGATGCATATATGTATTTTAGTTACTGTTCCCCTTACTCTAATGGCAATTTTTATGAACGGTTGTTAGCATTTTAATGTGGATTTTTATGGTATAAAGGAAATTTTTCGGAATTGTTTTTAATGGAATCGTGATTTTTAATGAATTTTACTGTTTAAATAGGACTTTTAAGGACTGTTGCAAATCTCCTACTTGAATTTTTTACGGAAATTTTTCCTTGCACAACAGAATTTTGGACAAGCGTCATTTGGCCTGCGAATGATGCAATATTATCCCGCGCAACGCCGGCGTTTCAGCTAGTAATAAATATGTTCATTATTTGTTTTATTTTTATTGTTAGTTTCATTTAAATAATCTGGTTTTGTTACCAATTTTTAAAGTTATTTAAACTATTTCTAGCAATTGAAAAAATTTACTATGTTTCCAGTTTAATTTCTTTTAACACAATTTATATTGATAAATGTATTTTATTTAATCATTTCAGCTAGAGTTGCAGTTGCACAGTCTGGCTCACTCAACTTATTTAGTAGTAAAGAACAAGAGTATGAACAGCGATCCAATTTATTGAAAAGACTTGCATTTGTACTATTTTGTAGTGAAATGGACCAATATCAAAAGTATATGCCAGATATTCAAGGTATATTTATGAATTTTTAAATTTGTATCTTTCCTTAGTGTGATACTCGGTGCATTTATATACGCCTTTTGATTTAGAAAATAGCTTAGTTTAAGTAAACCAGAAATGAACATGAAAGAGCAACGTTTTGATGCACAATTGCAAAATATATTCTATACACCATGAGTGTTCAGGGGTTATAAGGAACTATATTTTCTGTATGAAGAAGTTTTGATCTTCAGGAAGCAAGACATAGCTTCACTGTAAGTGCTGCTCAAGTCTCATTTACATTAAAAAAAGGTTCCTTGTAACATTGAGACAAATGTATGCAACATATCTTGAAATTTATACAAATGCCATTTTTCTCACATTTCTCAGAGCAAAAGTTTTTCTTTCTTTTTTCCTTAAAAACTTAAACAAATACAGTACAGAACCTCCTTATCTGGGAACCAGAAAACCGGGAAACCAGAAAACCGGAATTTTTTCGTGAATTTCCCGCCATTTTTGAAAAGTTCGCGTTTTTAGTACAGAACCTCCTTATCTGGGAACCAGAAAACCGGGAAACCAGAAAACCGGAATTTTTTCGTGAATTTCCCGCCATTTTTGAAAAGTTCGCGTTTTTAGTACAGAACCTCCTTATCTGGGAACCAGAAAACCGGGAAACCAGAAAACCGGAATTTTTTCGTGAATTTCCCGCCATTTTTGAAAAGTTCGCGTTTTTTTACCATTTAGTAAAAATACGAATTTTTTTCAAATGCCTTTAAAATTACGCATTTTTCTGTTACAAGTAACATATTCAGTGTTTATAAGTCGAACAATTTAAAAACGATGTTTTTTTAGGGGAGGATGGGCGTCACCTTACTTGCAGATGTTGGTTGTATTTAGCAGAGATAGGCAGTTTTCTCAAAGAAAATAAAATTTATTCTGACTTAGAATTGAACATGGCAAAATAAAAGTAACAAAATTAACTAACGTCAATTTAAGGCACAAACACATAAATGGAAAAAACGTTTAACCACACATCTGGCGAAAGGTTAGCACGACATGTTGAAGGGAAACCAGAGCACATGAACATTTTTAACAAAAAAACTGTTGCCAATACTGAAAATCAAAATGGTATAACACTGTAAATTATTTGCATACTGCTGGTTGCCAAACAAAAAAAATATCAAACCTAACACCCCACCTCAACCAGCTATGTCAAACATAATTTTCTTACAAAATTTTTCAAATTTAATTTTACTTAATGGCTTAGTCAATATATCGGCAATCATGTCGTTAGATTCACAATAGTTAATGTCTATAACTTGCTCTTTATAAAGTTCTCGAATGAAACAATACCGAACATCAATATGCTTTGATCTTTGACTCACCTTTTCGTTCTTTATCATTGCAATGCAACTTTGATTGTCCTCATGTATTGTAAATATCCTATTATCACCTTCTATTTCACTCATTAATTGCGATATCCACTTGCCTTCCTTACAAGCTTCTGATACCGCAATGAATTCCGCTTCAGTCGAAGACAAGGACACTGAATTTTGTTTTCTGCTAGACCAGACGATTGGTGCATTTCCGAGCATGATGATGTAACCTGAAGTTGATTTTCGATCTTTAAGACTTCCTGCCCAATCTGCATCAACGTATACTTCTAAGCTAGATGTATCTTTTCCAAACTTTAGTTTAAAATGTGAGGTCTTCTTCAAATATCTCAAAACTTGTTTCACTGCCTTCCAATCCCTTTCAGTCGGCTTGCTTACTTGCCGAGACAAAATTCCTACGGCTGTGGATATATCAGGTCGCGATGTTGTTGAAATATACAAAAGCGATCCAATTACTTCTCTGTACGCGATATTATTTTCTAATTAATTTGATTTTTCTTCACTTTCTACGAATTCAGGATTCATTGGAATGTTTGCTTCTTTCGCTTCATTTAAGCCGTATTTCGTGACAAGTTGCTTAATTTTAGTTTCTTGATTAATTGCAAAGCTTCCATCTTCAAATCGTTCTACTTGAACTCCCAAGTAATATGTTATCTTCCCTAAATCTGTAATTTCAAAATGATCTTGAAACATGTTTATCATTTTCAATTCTGTTTCTTCATCTAAAGTATATATCAGAATGTCATCAACGTAAAGTAAAATATAGCTCCAACCATTTGATTCTTTTCTTCTAAAGAAACATGGATCTATTTTACTACAAAAATAACCATTTGAAGCTAAAACTTTGTTGATCTTTTCGTTCCAAAGTCTTGCAGACTGCTTTAAACCATAAAGACCTTTCTTCAACTTGTATACTTTGTCTTTTTCAGTTTCTTTTGTATAGCCTTCTGGTTGTTTTACGTATAATTCTTCTGTAATTTCAGCATTCAGAAAAGCATTTTTGACATCTAGATGTTTAATTTTCATACTTCTTGCTGCTGCAACTGTGAGCAATATTCTAAATGTTGCATTATTTGCAACTGGGGCAAATGTTTCCTTAAAATCCTCACCAGGCCTTTGAGTAAATCCTCTCGCACAAATCTTGTTTTATAACGGTTTATTTGTCCTGTTTCGTCTTGTTTGAGTTTAAATACCCACTTCGTATCAATTGCTGCTCTTCCTTTTGGTAAATCTGTTAATTCCCACACATCTCTCTTTTTCATGGAATTCATTTCTTCATTTGCAGCTTCTATCTATTTTTCTTGTTCTTCTTGTGGTAACGTTTTCATTTCTTTCCAAGAAAAAGGTGAAAATTAGAAGAAAAAAAATTCTCCAACGATACTTGAGAAAATCCGACCATTTCTCTATTTTATTTCAATAATTAAACATGAAAGAAATAAGTAATTAGATTCTTATACATTTATTTAAGTGTCTTGTCAGTATTCAAAGAAGAAATGCAACAAAAGTCGGACTATACGAAAGTTCGGAAAATTTCTAATACCGCAGATTTGCGAATTTTCCACAATAGCTGATCGTGTGAAAATTAAACCTCGTTTATTTTTGTTTTATATATTTTTTGATTCATTTAAGAGCTGCAATAAGGTAAAAGGAAGTTAAAATTGATATTAAGGAACCAAAAATTGCAACTGTGAAAAGGAATTCTTTATTAAAATCGAGTTTGCAAAAGCGAAGCCGTTTTGCACAAGTATGAAATTTTCGGGTTTATGCATGTAAACATGCTTTTTACATATCGTTTTCCTCCTTTCAGAAATTATTCATTGCTGCAAAAATGATTGATGATCAGATTTTATGAAATTAATAATTTAATAAACAAGATGTCCGATTCGGAAATCATCCAAATGGTGCTACACCCAAACGATGACAAAGAGCAAGATAGCGATGAAGACGAAAATAATGGCATTTTGCCTGCTATGTCAACGATCGTTGCTTTGAATTAACTAAAATTATAGCAGGAATGGGACAAAATTCTTTTATAGACGAAATAACGCACATAATTACTGTTTGAAACATCCAACAATCGAATTTTCGACCATTTCCCGATAAACTATTGTTCTGAAACTTTACATATAGCTCAGAACCAGATGACAATGCAATATTCTACCACTTTTATCATGATTTGATTACTTTCTGAAGTATTTCCAATAAAATAAAATTAAATATGGCGATTATTTCCAAAAATTGCGACCAAAATTCAGTAGCGGCGTTGCTATCATATTTTTTACCTTTTTAGTGCGCAAGAAAAACGTTTTTTATTATTAATTAAAACCTTTTTAATTATTTTTCTTTTTATATTTCTTAATTTAAAAGTATTTCTGTACTATTTTCTACTTATTTTGAAGTATTATTAGCATTTGTTATTGTAATTTGGGTTCAATAATCTTCCAAATATCGGCATTTTTTTGCGATCCAAAAAACCGGGAAATTCAGTTATCCGGGATAGCGGTGGTCGCGAGCATGCCGGATAAGAGGTTCTGTACTGTTCAGCAATACAAGGTAGTTTTTGCTGATACTTTGATTTTAAAGGAAAAAATTGACCATCTTGTGTAATATAGGATCTAAGGTAGTGGTGCGCAAACTATTTTCATCTGCGACTATCACATCACGACTATCACTGCGATTATTTCATCATTTTGTGTAAACTTTTGTCGCGACCCCTGGATAGACAGTAGACGTTTTGTTAATTGTCAACGAAGTTACATTGAAATTCTTTCTGGGATTTGCTTTTATAGGGTGTTTTTAAAAAATTGTCGTGACTTCATCGTTGGAAATAGCGCCCTTTTAAAATATCGCACCAAACTTATAAACTATCAAAAAACGTTATAAAAGTTATAACATCATTAAAATCAGTTCATGAAACAACACATAGTTTTATGAAACAATGCTCTATTTACGCATATGGTATATAAATATATTTTTAAGAAACTTTACATCATAAAAAGTCAATGTGAGGTATGAGGTCAAAGAGCTCATGATTGCTTCTATTATATATTCGGATCTGTATTGGGAAATTGCAAGCCGTAAGTCATCCTTTGGATATAATCGAAATCGCTATTTTGTTTTAATGAAAACTAATTTTGAAAAGCCGGATTCACATGAGCAGGTCGATGCAAACTGAATCAAAATATTGATCTCTTTCTTTTCAAATCGGCATATTCGTTTCCAATCGATAACCAAAATTTTTGGCAAGTCAGATAGTTAAATTGAATGCGCAGTGGGGGTTTCGTCGCTTGAAACATCAATTAACTGTTTTTTTTTTTTTCATTTAAAGGGTTATTGGAATTAATATCAAACAAAAATGGATCAGGGATCCAATGTTATTAATTTTCTGGAAATTTTTTGTACCTATTCGTAAAGTTTTCAACCAATTTTATCAAATGACGGGAGATAATGTTTTGAAATAACAAGAAATCTATTATTTTCTTTAGTAAATAATGAAAAGCACGGAAACATGTCTGTGCTGTTTTTGTTCAATTTCCCCTTGCCAAAGTATCAGCTTACTCTTAAAAGCTTCAATTTTACTGCTTAGCGTGAAAATGTTTTACCCTCGCCCTGTAGACTTATATTCAGATTGTTCAGTTTTTCGAAACTATCAACCGTGTAATTGAGTTTTCTGAGCCAATCTTCATTAATGAATGAACGCAGGGCCGGCGCTATGCTGAGCCGATGAGGCGCCCGCCTCAGGACGCGTCGTTCTTAGGGGTGCATTGGCCATAACTGCATCTTTTTAAGTAACAATCAATAGTTTTTATCTCAAAAAAATTAGACAATATTTAACCTATTTAGTTTTACAAATGATGCATCAAAACTTCATCTAATTTCATTTTTGCGTTGATATATATTACACGTTTAATTTTGATAAAATCAAACACAGAAACACATCAGTAATACCTTGAAACTTTCCGTTGCTTTCTTTCCTTTGTTGAAAGAATTTTTTTTGCGGGTTATTTCTTGCTTTGCACATTATGCTTTTCTTCTCCACAGCGACAGGCGGCTTAAATCCAGAGGGGGCACTTTTTAAGTGTTTGCAGTTCCAGAAAGTGTCTTCTCTATTTATGACAAGCAAAACGCAATCTATTGCTTTTCTCTTTTTTATTTTTCCTTGTTCAGCCCATTCTGATCAGCGATTGTTTTCCTTCAGCTCTTTCAAAGTTAAAAAATGCATAATTAAAGTTTGTATCGATCATTTTTAATCTCTATTCCTTCATAAGATATAGTAGGGGCGGAAAAAAGTTTATTTGCCTCAGGGCGCCATTTTAGCTAGCGCCGGCCCTAAATGAACTTGCCAATATATGTTTCTTTTCCACCAAAAAAACATAAACTGCGTTTCTCAAATCGAAAATACATCGCAATATTTTACCGTCTGACAGGTGATCTGCCTTCAATATGTAGTAATAATGTCTCATACACAGAATCTCTCTTATTATAGAGCATTGAAAGTTGACGAGAGCTTAAGCAGTTGCTTTTAATGTGATTAATTACAATAACAACATCATTTAATATCTTGGGCAATTCTTCATCGATGTCTTTTGCAACTAAAGCTTGTCTATGTGTCGTATGCAATGGTTGAATACTACATGTGGAGCAATTTGCATTATTAACACTCTGAGTCTTGTTACTACCTGTTAATGCTGCAGCATCATCAGTACAAATTGCAACATAGTGGGTCCCAGATGAGGTCCTTTTCCTCCAAGTATATATATTAATTCAAATATTTTCCCTTCGGTAGCTCTCCCTTCTAACCTTTTACAACATAAAAAGTTTTCCGATATGTCCGTTCTTTGAAAGGAATAATTGTAGATTTTTCATAATTTTGAATTTCTTTGAATTTGGCGACCCCCAAAAATTTTCTGACAAACTGATGGGCCATTATCCCTTCTAAAGGACCCATTATTTTGCTAAGAAATGATTCGAAGCTAATACAATTCTTAAAAAAAAAACAGCAGAGATTTATTTATGTAAATATCACAATAACTTCACAATACAACATTAAAAATATCACCTAAAGCCATTCGTGAAAAAAATTAAGTTGACTAGATTTTTATATTTTACGAAAAAAAATTTAACTATCGGGCATTTCACACAGAGTCGATGCAGCTCAAGAAACAACTATCCCTAATAAAGTATCCTAAGACATATGATCCATCTCACCGGGTAAAAACGTCAACTTCCCGCTCGCCCTCTGAGCGAACGTCGCAAAGGAAGTTCTAAAAGGATTAAGAGAGAGAAGCAAGCGAGCACTACGCTTAAATACCGGAGGGTGATTTGCGTATACCGCTGAGCACGTGTACGCACATGCGTCGATGACACGTGATGTGCATTCGAGAAATTTCTCGATCGGGAAACCAGGCAACGTCCCCAAGTGGCAGATTTAACCAACTAATCAGTTTGAAAAAGATTTGAGTGTCGGGAGGTATGTCGCAACTTAGCTGACTTTTACTGCTCACAATATTAAAGGCTTAAACCAAATAAAGAAGTAAGTTAACAAATTTAATTTTTACTCTTGAATTAAGTGGTGAGAATTAAAAAAATAACATTTCCTATCAATGCCTCCCCTTCTCATCATCTTAATGAAAAGTAAAAACACTATTACTATAAAAAATATCACATGGCTTTAGGCTTTAACATATATGTTAAATTCCTTTTACAAAAAGTGAAACTTGTTAATATTAACAACAGTATTTTTCTTTTATGGGTAAAATACAGAAACACCCATTAACATTTCTAATATATTGAAAAACATGATCACTTGACGATCACAAACAGCAACATGATCACATCAGTAGCACTTCCAAGTCCAAATATCGAATTAGAGTCACTAATTTCAAATTTACAAAGTCCCAGGGTATGAATGTAGATAAGCACACTTAATATGCAATACAATAAGAAATACTACAAGTAACAGTTCAAATCAGCATATTATACATAATTCTATTTAAAAAAAATTTATGCATCAATTATTTACACTTAATATACTTTTACGTTTATAATGAATTTTACTTTTATATTCAATCATAAAAATTTCTCATAACAATTTATATTAAACCTTGTATAAAAGTAAAATAAACTAACTGATGTAAAAACAAGTACTTAGAACATTCATACAAAAATTTATTATATTGCACTTATTTTAAAAAATTTTCAACAAATTTCTCTAATTCGGCTTGGGTCGGCGGTTTCGTGAAAATATCCGACAAATTATCTTTACTAGAAACATGTCTAATATTAAAAATATTTTTATACACTAGATCTCAAATAAAAAAAAGTTTAACATCAATATGCTTGCTTCGGTGGTTTTCTAATGGCGACTTTATAAATTCAATTGAAGCTTGATTATCAGCAAAAAGTAAAGATTTAGCTTTAGATCTATTTATCATTTTATTTTCAAAACATTCGTCCAAAATTCTGTCGAACCATATTAACTCCTTCACGGCTTCAGTCATTGCGATAAATTCGGCTTCCATGGTGGACAAACTTACACTCTTTTCTTTAAAAGTTCGCCACTCAATAGTTGAATTATCAAGCAAAATTAGCTGAACTCCGATTGAAGTTCGGTCATCACGATTTGCCGCGTAATCGGAATCAGTGAACGCGATAATTTGAACTTTATTGCAATTTAGAAAAAGTTTTAAATCTTTACTTTGATAAACATAGCCTAATAATTTTAACAATCCATTCCAATGAACAAGTCCTGGATTGCTCTGGAATTGACTAAAGATGTTAACTGCATATGATATGTCAGGTCTGGTTCGGTTTGCAATAAAAGTTAAACATCCTAACAAATTTCTATACAGTATGTTTGACATTTCTTTAATTTCTTCATCGGTTTTCGGACAATTTAATTTAGAATAAACAATTCCCTTACTAATAGGTAAAGATGCATTGGGAATACGAAAATTTTTATATCTCTCACATACTTCTTCTATGTAAGAAGTCTGATGCAAGTGTAGGCCCTTTTCGTCCTCTCCGAATTCTACGCCAAGTAATTTTTGCGTCTTTCCCAATACTTTTAAGTCAAATTGTTCATTCAATAATTTTAAAGCATTACTAATGTCCGAATCCTTTCTTCTAAAAATTACAATGTCATCAACATATAACAATAAAATTACGTTAGAATTAAAATAAACACAATTGCAACTTGAAAACTTTTTAAAACCTAACTTAATTAATACACTGTTAATTTCATAAAACCACAAGCGGCCACTTTGATGTAAGCCATAAATTGCCTTATTTAATTTACAATATAATTTATCTTTTCCTTTTTCTATAAAACCTGGGGGTTGGCGCATAAATATTTGATCATCTATAGGAGCATACAGGTAAGCATTTTTAACATCACATTGAACATTTAACCATTTATGACACACAACTAATAATGAAAAGAAAAAACGAATAACACTGAAATTTACAACAGGGCTGAAGGTCTCCTCAAAATTTAATCCTTTTACTTGAGAGAACCCTTGAGCACAAAGTCTAGCTTTAAATCTGACAATTTCCCCTTTTCGTTTTTCTTTAATGTATAAACCCACCGACATCCTGCTGGATTAGCATTTGCCGATAATTTGGCTAAAGTCTAAACATTCCTTTCCTGCATAATTGCAATCTCCGATTCCATTGCTTTACGCCATTCCTCCCGTTCTGTAGATTTTAAGGATTGTTTATACGAATTAGGCACTTTAATTTCGCGGTCTAGTCAGGACTTGCTAACACTTGAACTAACAGAATTACTTGGAATTTCCCCTTGAAAAGTATCCCGTCCACTAAAAGAAAAAATTTGAGGATCGTAGGATATATTCTTATTTTTACAGTATCATTCTACATCATTTAGGCTTCTTAAACGGATGGTATGACCTTTTTCAAAATAATAGATATCGTTACGCGATCCATCCGGTCTTGGAATCACCTTTCTAAACCATATAGTATCCCTTTTAGTCTTAAAACTATTATCTTCATCAGAAGATTCCCCCTCTGAATTTGATTCTATCTCAGAAGTCGATTCCTTACAAGAATCGTCCGAAGTTTCAGGTTTCTGATTCTCCCTCGCTTCTTCGTAATCCGAATCACTTTCCTGCTCAGAATTATTAGGGGTTGTTAGAGACCAATTTATAACATTACTATCGGGTATACTATTGAAATCATCCTTATAAAAATAATTTTCTTTAAATGAAACATTGATGGTTTCCAAAATTTTCCCCGTTTCTGGTATCCAGATACGATAGCCTTTTGTCTTAAATGCGTATCCCACCAAAACGCCTTTTTGTGCTTTAGCATCTAATTTATATCTACCTTGACATGGGATTCCTGCAAAAACTATAGTACCGAAAGGTCTCAGATGTTTTACTGACGGTTTATTGCCTCCATATAATTCAAATGGCGTTTTATCCAAGTTACTATGGCAGACTTGATTCCATGTTTAAGCAAAATACAATACGGCGTCTGGCCAAAATTTCTTTGGTAAACCGCTTTCTTCTATTAGAACTCTGATACAATCAGCAACGGTGCGATTAAGATTTTCGGCAACTCCGTTCATCTCAGGTGAATATACATTAGTTAATTCATGTTTTATCCCATGATTATTAGAAAAATTATCAAAATCTCTATTTACAAATTCTGTCCCGTTGTCAGTTCTAATACATTTTACTTTTCTGCCAAGAAACCTCTCCGATCGTAAAATATGTTGCTTAAAGATCTCAGAGGCTTGGCTTTTATTTTTAAATGGGTACAATGAACATCTCCGTGAAAAATCATCTATTATGGATAAATAATATTTTTCCACGTTCCTTCCTTCAACGTTGCAAGGTCCCCAAACGTCCGCATGAAGAAGTTGGAGCGGGTACTTTGATCTTATACCATGTAATGATTTGAAACTGACTCTTTTAAATTTCGATATTTTACAGTCGTCACAAAATATATTTGAATTTTTAAATTTAGGCAAACCGTTAACGCTTTCTAGATCACTAGTTTTCTTAATACTTTTAACGTTAACGTGAGCCAGGCGTTTGTGCCAAAGTTTCAAATCATCCATTTGATTATTTCGCACTGGAGTTTCATTATTTATATGACTAGAATTTATAACAACTTGACTACAATTTAAAGGGAGCTGACTAGACTTAATAGAATCTGTAATATAAACACCGTCTTTTAAAATAGCTTTTAAAATCAACTCGTCATTTTTGTCGGAAACTCTCACGAAACCTCCTTCACCCCAAAATTTTGCACCACCCTGGTCAAATTTTGCATCTGATAATATGTTTCTTTTCAAGCGTGGAGAGTACAGGACATCTTGTAAAACAACAGATCGATTGCCAAATCTAACTTTTATCTCCCCCTTTCCCTCAATTGGAAAACATTAGTCTTTAATTGCGACCGCAATTTTTACATTTTTAACAGGGGTAAAAGTTCGGAACCAATCTCGATTAGCACAAAAATGGTGTGAAGCTGCAGTATCAAAAAACCATTTTGAGGGTTTTTCATTTACCTCACTAATGTTGGACTCTGAGATAAAAAAGTCATGGTACTCACATCGTGTACTGGATGGGGAACGGGCTCGCTCCTTGGAGAAACTTGCATTCTGCTGTGGACTCCCACGTCGGCCTCTGTATCTATCGTCAGTAGACTCCGGGCTCCTAGTTGTCCGTTGATGGGAAGCATCATTCCAGAGTGGACAGTTCCTTTTGATATGGCCACTTTTATGGCATTTGTAGCACTTGGTACTTCTTTTCCTTTCAGTATGCAAGACTTCGATTTTACACCGATTACTATCGCGTAATTCTAGACGACTTTCTTTGACTATCAAGTCAATGACGATTTTATCGAATCTGAAAGTTTCATCTGGTCGCAACAATATTCCTTGTACGACATGATCGAATTGTTCAGGAAGACTACGCAAGAGCTGGTATATGATGAAATCTTCAGGAAAATCCTTATGAGCGATTTTTATATTTTCAAAAATGCGCCTGAGGCGGGCTGCATATAGGTTTAACTTTTCGCCAGATTCCAATTTACAATTGTTTAACTCTGCGTAAAGTTGCACCGATTGTCGGGATGAAAATGCTCTTTTAACTTTTTCCAGGATTCTGAAGAGTTTTCTATACTTTCAACTATTTTTCTTAAGTCCTGCTCGATATTTAGAAAAATTAAGGATAAAGCCATTCGCTTTCTGGAAGTAAATTCTTTCACATCCCTTTTGGTAATTTCGGCTTCTTTGCTCACTACCGGAAGTTTTTCCGTGCCCTCGACGATTTCCCAGCAGTCCTTCTCCATTAGAAGAAATTTCATATTTGTGCTCCATTCTATATAATTTGTGCTGCTCAACTTTTCGATTGGGAATGACGGACTTGCCATGACGAAGTTGCTCGAGAAGAATTTTAAAATTTGACATAAAAATACACAATTATAAACACACAACATATTGACTCTTTACCCAAAGACAGATCCTCCTCTTACTTATTCAAAAAAAAATTTCTTTGCTGGCCTCCCCGACTCGAAGCACCGATTTTTACTTTCATACATGTACTAGTCAACAATGCACAGGGAAGGGCATCTGAGCCCATAACCCTTGATGGGCCATTATCCCTTCTAAAGGACCCATTATTTTGCTAAGAAATGATTCGAAGCTAATACAATTCTTAAAAAAAAACAGCAGAGATTTATTTATGTAAATACCACAATAACTTCACAATACAACATTAAAAATATCACCTAAAGCCATTCGTGAAAAAAATAAAGTTGACTAGATTTTTATATTTGACAAAAAAAAAATTTAACTATCGGGCATTTCACACAGAGTCGATGCAGCTCAAGAAACAACTATTTCTAATAAAGTATCCTAAGGCATATGATCCATCTCACCGGGTAAAAACGTCAACTTCCCGCTCGTCCTCTGAGCGAACGTCGCAAAGGAAGTTCTAAAAGGATTAAGAGAGAGAAGCAAGCGAGCACTACGCTTAAATACCGGAGGGTGATTTGCGTATACCGCTGAGCACGTGTACGCACATGCGTCGATGACACGTGATGTGCATTCGAGAAACTTCTCGATCGGGAAACCAGGCAACGCCCCCAAGTGGCAGATTTAACCAACTAATCAGTTTGAAAAAGATTTGAGTGTCGGGAGGTACGTCGCAACTTAGCTGACTTTTACTGCTCACAATATTAAAGGCTTAAACCAAATAAAGAAGTAAGTTAACAAATTTAATTTTTACTCTTGAATTAAGTGGTGAGAATAAAAAAAATAACATTTCCTATCACAAAGCCTCCGGGGGTCGCGACCCCCGGTTTGCGCACCGCTGATCTAAGGCATAGGAGGGCTCCAACAGACGACCGAAAGTTGAGCATTATTTTTGAAAGCGCCCATTCAAATATTTTATATAGTGCATTCAAGCTGTTAGTGATGCTACTGTCCTTTGCTTTGTATAACCTTATCTCCCCCTCTAGAAGTGGGCTACTGATTTAATCCATATTTTAAAAATTTTTGTCATTTTTACCTCCTTGATTAGATTTCTAGTTGATTAAAAACATATGTTTCATTATATTGAAATTTGGTCCCCTTTCAGACTCAAGGGTAGGGTCAAAAAATGCCTTTCTCCTTCCCTATGCATGGAATAGGTAAACATATAACCACCAAATTTGGTATATGACTTATTAACAAAATGACATCTAAATTCTTAATTTACATTAAATTGTTCAAATTGTTTATGCAATCCATGTGAATCATTTCCTTCATTTAATCTGCTGTTTCTTCATGCAAAATACCTCTTAGAGAATATTTTAAACTACTTTTTTTTCTTTAGTGTATTTCATGCTTAGTTCGTGTACTGAATTTCATGGTTATGGACTCTCCTGTTTTATAGCTGTAGGTATGCTGTTTATGGGGGAAGTTTTATCATGACCACCCTGTGTATTCTAAAAAAATCTCAAACAAAGCAGAAGTAAAGACATGATCTCTGATTTTTTTTCATTAAAAAAAACAATTTTGTAAGTTATTTTGAAAGTTATTTGTCCTTAAATATGTGTAGCTTTTGTATAGTATGTATAGTATTGTATCATTTAAATGGAAAAAAATCTAATATTTGTTATTTTGTTTGTCTTTGTTTTTTTTTTTTTTCTAATCAAGGCGTTACTTGTTTCAAAATTGTTTCAATATTTTTATATTTACATCAAAGCACCCAATTTAGTTTGGACGACTGGTCATTATAACGAGGGTCGACTGTATTGCATAAGGGATAATGTATGATAGATCTGTCAAAGATTAAATTACCTACATTTTGGAGAATGTGCTACTTGTTTATGTTTTGTGATACTTTTTCATTTGCATGAATATTCTCTAAAAAAAAGGAGAAATAATGAACTACACGAAATTTAATGAATTAAATATACAATTATGGTCTACGAGTTTATTACTCTTTTAGATATACAAATAATGCTGCAAGTGTTGAATTAAATTTGGATATTGTTTTCTTTGTTATTTCGCACCTTAAATTAATGATAAAAATCTTTATAGTAAATTTTATTTCTTTATAACTTTCTCTCTTTAGAACGACTAACAGAAAGCTTGAAAATGTCACACGTTCCTATTGTGCAAGCTCAAATTTTTCTGTGTTTTCGAGTCCTACTAGTTCGAATGTCACCTAACCATGTTACTTCTCTTTGGCCGGTCATCATAACAGAGATGGTATGTTATTTTTTCTTCTTTATTTGTCTCAAGAAACATGTGCCATTATTTCTGGACTAGCAGTAAGGTTGCATGTGCCATTATGTAAAGAAAATGTTATGACTATCCAGGGTCACACAGTAGGTGAGGGGGGAACAGGACCAGTTCTCCCTTGCCCCAGAATGCCTCTGGTAATACACATTTTATGTCAAATAACCAATAAATTTAAATAAAGTTTCCTTCTTAAATAGGAATACTTTATGAAATATTATTCCCTGTCTCATTCAGTGATTAGCGGTCATAATTAGATGACCATGTTTAAATTATGCAACTCTGTTGTGTGTAAATATAACAATTGCAGCTAATAACGTCTTCAATGCACTTGAAAAAGAATACCTGGCTGCCTGAGCATAAAGATTTAGCTTTAGCAAAATCTTTATGCTCAGGCAGCCAGGCATAAAGATTTAGCTTTAGCTCAACAGTCTGTAGATACTTAATTTTCAGTTTTAAACTTAATTACAGTAAAATCTCAAAAATCTGGCTGGGAATTCAGTATGTCTGGATTATGGACTTTTAAAAATTTTAAAGTGTGTTACTAAAAGAAACCTATTTTTTCTTGAAAATTACTTCAGAATTCAAATAATTATGAAATATCAAAGCTCAAACTAGCTGTAAAAGTAATATTTGATTGGACCAAAAATCATTGAAGCTTGACTATCTGAAAGTACGAGAAACGCCTATTTCTGCATATACAAATTTTACAGACAGTTGAATGCGTAAAAATTATTCTAATTTAAAATTTTTGAATAAAGTAAGGCTACAATAAATTAAATCACAAAATTTTTATGTTATGGTTCAAAATTGCAATTGCTAAAACAGTTCATATTTCGGCAGAAAGCTAATTTATAATCTGATATTCATTCATAAACTTTGGTTTTAAGCAATTTCAAATTGCTTATTTCTAACTTTCACGCTATTCTTAAAACTCATTTTCAAAGTGATGCCATGTTGCAGATTCTTTAATTTTACAAGTGTAAACGAAAATGGCCAATTTGAAATAAATGAGTTGTAAAAAAAGTCTTTAAGATTGAGAGTTTCTTACCCCAAATTCAAAGGGTTCAGATTCAACAAATAACTAGTAAATTACCAAAACGTTTGCACAAATATAAAGGAAAATCTTCATTGCCTCAGAAGGTGTCTAAGCATTAATGCCAGAAAATACAGCAGTTAAAAAAATTGTATTAAGTAAAATATTGAGCAACTGCAAAAAATAACTTTTTGAAAATTCCTTTTCTCTAATAAAAAGGTAGTTATCTTTAATCAGTTTTGATGTATTCATTTTAATTTTAAATTGGATTGTGTATGTACATTAGGATGTCCCAAAAAAAACCAACTTTCAAATCTTTGAACTCTCACCCCTAAAAAGTTTCCTTTTGGGAACATAAGATCCCTGGTAAAATTTTAAAACTATAAGAAAATATTTAGAGGTCCCCCAAGAAGGCCAAAGTTTTCAAAATCGACCAAAATTTAACATTATTTTACATTAAACAAATATCAAGTAAAACCATATAGGAGCATTTAAAGTGGTTCAACATGTATTCATTTTTTCAATATGTTAAAGAGATAATATATACATTTCAACAATATGTTAAACAATATTAAATTTAATTGAAAACATAATGCCAATAAGAGCAGAAATATAACATATTTACATCTACTTTGAACCATGCAAAAGAAGTGACTAAATATTAAAACGATTTTGACTATTGCACTGTGGGAAGCTTTTTCTGTGCATTTCGACTATTTGCAACAAAAATTGTTTTTGCTCTTCATTTCTTGTTGTTTGGCTAAATCCCTGAATTAATGAAATACCGCGTTCAGCGCAGTCATTAACGCATGGTAAGTTTCTTGCAATTGCTTCAGCATCTTTATATGATTGCATTCCCGACCAATTTTTTACTGCCATGTCCAGGAAGCTACCAGTAATTTGGATTAGGGCCGTGGTAACCTAGTGGTTAGCACGTCGGACTTCCATATGGAAGGTCGCGCGTTCGATACCCACTGAAGACCACCATGTATACTTGGGGATATGTGCGTGTAAAATCCGTAGACCCCACTACCTCTCCCTGTGCGTAAGCAATCCTAAGGCCTAGGCTAACAGGTAGGGGTGAGATGGAGAAAAGTAATTTGGATTGTCTGAAAGAAATTACGAGAAATTCTTATATCAACAAATTTTTGAGGACGTTTTTGTAATAAATGTGAGCCCCTTTTATTCGAGATTGTTGTAACTATTACAGATTTTTCCTCATCACTAAGAAGTTTAGAAGACAGGCAAAGTGCTGCAAGTTCTTCACTCAAATGCCATGAGTGCCGCAACATCATTTTTAAACCTGCACGTATTTCAATATTGTTATATTTTCCCAACCTTTGAATTAATAAGATGTCATTTGCGGGTCCATCTACAGACGACTGACATGTAAACCATGATTGAAGATACACCAATATAACAAATTGATTGAATCGTTGTAAACCTTGAAACTCACGAGGTGATAATTTCATTATGGATTAATTTCCATCAAATAAGAGTTCCATTTTTAAGGAATAAATAGCTCTAGCCATTCAGCAAGCTTTATGAAGAGCACCTGGTTTTTGAATGGGATTCTTCACATTTATTCCAACCATCAAAGCAGAAAGATTTTAAAATTCTCTGTAGTCGTCTCTTGGTAGGTGTTTCGAAACAGTTTGTAACTGATCTGAAATAAATGTTTTCAAAGTATCAGGTGCTGCCACTATGGGTGTTTTTCGATATTTTGGTTCATGATGGTTAAGTTTGGGCCATTTTTCTTTAAATCTCTTTAAAATATTTATGTCCGGTCCATTAGTTGGCCCCAGGCATACGTGAAATACATCTGACAGTACACTTCAAACATATGATGCCAACAGGACAACCATAAAAGGTTTTGACCTATTTTTCTTTTAAAAACAGTACATGCTCCATTCAACTTCCCAGTATTTGTTGATGTTGTGTCAAAGCACATACCAACGACAATAGAATCACATTTCCATAACTGTAAATACTGCAAAACAGTATTAGCTATTTCTATACCTGTTCCAGATGGTAATGTAGGCACTCCAAGGAGTTTAGTATTTCCATCAAGCAATGATGAAACTTTAACTGGTAAGTGATCACCCTGACCAGTTTCATTAAACGATAAGTCAGGTAATAACTTTTCATCCCAAAGCACTACACACATTGATGCTTTAAACTGTTTTTATTTGCTGAGAAGTCAAATGGCGGAATTCCTGACGTTCTCGATGAACCGCACTTTTTGATAAAACTACAGGTTTAGTTCTTTATCAGATGATGTTGATACTGTTGCACCTCCTTCTTCATTTATTATAGATGCCATTACCATTGTAGACTTCCAAATACTTGTTAATTATATCTAACACAGAGCAACTTTTGAGGTAATTGCTGACCTACATGGGTCAATCTCTAGTTTTTTGGGGAATATTCATCATCTTTTATTTCTTGTAACTTCTATGCAAACTCACTTTCATTTTCTATTGCTTCCACATTCAACTCGGCATTGTCATCAATGGGACATGATGATGTTGTGAAAGAAGAAGTTGGCTCATGAGATGTAGTGAGCATGGCAACTTCCTTTCGCTTAGCAAACTTTTCTAGTCTTTCCGCTGATTTTTTTTCATGTCTGTCTACTGGATCAATACAGCCCTCTCTTGATTGTTGTTATAATTTCGGGAACTGCCAATTCTCTTTATTCTTGATGAGTTGTTCTGAGTTAGCACGGCTTATATCAAATAATTTATCAAGGCATTCACAATATAGCTTTTGGTTTACCTGGTCGTGTTAATTCTGTTTTTATATTTCATTAGGTTTGTCTGTTTTTCATACAAATTCTTGATTTTCTGTATAGCATGATGTTTTTGCCTTACTGGGAGCCTAGACTTCTCCCAGAATGGTAAAATTTGATCATACGCAAGAGCAGCACTATCTTTGATTGTGTGCTTTTGAGAAAAATGAAAGTAAATAAAGTTTCTTATTACATCTCTGTTGGAGGTTGTGCACCTTTGATGGTTTCAGTAAGATATCCAATAAGCCCTACATAGTCATTTTTTCTAGTACTAATTGACATAATTCACAAATTAATGTCATTTGAGTATTCCTTTGTTGAAAGAGGCAATCAATATTTAATCTGCATATGTGGGAAACAAAGGCTCTATCTCATTAGAGTAATATGGTTATAATTAAAGTTTATTGCTTCCATATTGTCTAAATTAATACACCTAAGGCATTTTATTGCATATATAAATGGTTATATATAAAATTTTGGAACATTTTAGATATTTGTAGGTGGCGCTAGTGGCCACGAGTTTTTTATAAAATACCGTTAAATTTCGGTTGATTTTGAAAACTTTGACCTTCTTGGGGGACCCCTAAATATTTTTTTAGAGTTTTAAAATTTTACCTGGGATCTTATGTTCCCAAAGGGAAACTTTTTAGGGGGTGAGAGTTCAAAGTTTTGAAACATGGTTTTTTTTTTGGGACACCCTAATGTACATACATTAGAGCAGAGCTGGCCTTAAGACTGGCTTTGCAATAGAGTGTTATAAACTCTTTAAAAATAATTAGAGCACCACGTATTGAGGCAAACAGTATTTACATTGAGATGAATCTGAGTATTACAAAAATTTACAATAAGTTGTGAAACATGAACCTTCCACAGTGAAAAATAGAGTCCTAAGAACCTCATAAGTTATACAATCCCATTCTGATCAGCTAAAACTGCAAGGAGATGCTGAAAAGATCTTTATGCCCATTTTCGTATTATATTCAATTTTACTGATAAATTCTCTTGAAATTTTTCGTTACTGTTATAATTTTTCAAAATTTGTTGAAACAGTTTTTTGAATTTTTTTTAGGTTCAAGTTTTTACTCAAATAGAATATGATCTTTGCTCGGACTCTGAAGAATTCAGGTAATTTTTTTTCACTATAGTTTATTGGAAGTTATAAAATTATATGCTTATACTGGATCATTAAAGTAGCCTGATGCTTCTTTCACAAGTATCAGACATGCTTTTTTTCTGCAGAAATGCAGAGCTCTCCTTTTTTTTTTTTTGGCCAAAAATCTGTTCATTTAGGGAAATTCAGTAATATACTTTTTGATATTTATTTCAGCAAATCATCATTTTGAATATTCTAGTTACCTTTTCTATTGTTACAATATTGGTTTTATTTCAAGATGCATGTCTCAGTAATGCATTGTTTTCACTTCAGGAGATCACAACTAAAAATATTAAAATGTCTAATCTAAACAAGGTAGATGTTTAAATTTATTTAATTTTTCATCAAACAAACTTTAACTTGAGCTGCTCATCTTTAGAGTGGTAAAGTTTAAATATTTAGGTACATATTTTTATGCTGTAGAAGTGATTGTTTGTTCAAAAATTATTTTAAATAAATACAGTAACCTTTCTTCCTTTGGAAGTATTCTACTTAATTTTCTTCTTCAATTTTACTTCATCTTCCTGCTCCCCTATATGTATATTTTAACAATTACTAGCAATTTTTCTTTTGTAATTCTAAATTATTTGTTATTACCTATTTCAATATATGTATGAGATTACACTATAATACTTTAGCTTTTAACAAAAGGAAAAGAAATCAAAATGTACTCTATGGTTTATGTAAAGTATATATTTTCTAACATTCAAAACACCTGTAAAACCTTGCTTCAATGTATGTATTCAATTTAATTGCTTACTTTTCTTATTATTAAATTATAAACCTTACAATAAATTTGTATTAAAGTTTTGTATCACTTTTGCACTCTGTTAATCTTTCAATGTTTTCTCTTAACACGTAACTTTTTATCTGGTCTGTTTCCGGCTACAAAAGTGATGGTGGTGGTCTCAAAAAGGCTCGCAGGTATTGTATTTTGAACTAATGTATCATAGCCACCAGTAATTGCATGCCTAAATCAATTTAAATTTCCCTTGCCAACAAAAGCATGCTCGACATTGCTACTGCACTGATTTAAATCTAAACATAATGCTCTCTCTCCTTTTTCTTTCATTTTGCTTTTAAACTCCTAATTTATAATTTTCCCCCCAGAATGTTTACTGAAATTTGAAGTGAATTACATTAAATTATTTCAATGTGAATTTAAAAACACAACTTTTCAAAATTATATGTAAAATGATAATTCCATTTAATTTAGAAGCTAGTTTATGCAAGAAATGTTTTAAAATCTTTCTCTTTCAAATGTGTGAAATCATTCTGTTATAGATTTGAGTTATTCTGTTTTAAAAGTATATAAAAATAATAACTGAGCTTGTTAACCTTATTACTCAGCTCCTAATTTGTTGTATGTGAGGAGTCTGCTGGTGGAACTTGCATGTGTGTGAGACAGAAAATTGTTTTACTGTAGTCTCTCAACTAAGCTATTAACATCTTCAGTACCAGGAACATATATACCGTATATCCTATTATTGTTAGTTTCTATATGAAAGGTTTTGATTGTTTTTGTGTTACAGTGAGTTGATTTGGACTCTAGTACTGCATAACTCAAAACTATGAACAAGGCAGCACATGATTTCAAAAGAAAGAAATTCATTTCAAAAGCTTGGGCAGTTTTATATTTTAAATTTTGTGCATCTGGTATTACTGTACATGCTGCCACATTTTATCTGATGTGGCAGGGGTTGATATTAAAACTGTTCAAATCTAATTTTGGAAAATCCGCTGAAACAAAAGCAGATTTTTAATATAAAAGCTATCATATGTTGGATTATTCACACTCGAGTCTTTAATTTTTGTTGAATTTAGCAGAGAAAGTTTGTCAACATTTTAAGTTTTCTCCTCTTTGTCATCTTTCATTCTGCAAAAAATTTCAATTTCATATATCATATTAGGTCATCAATTTTCGACCTATTCTAGTGTTGCAACACCCTTAATAGTAGCCAAAATAATAAGTAAAAAGTCTTCAATCTCCTTGCTGCAATACATATATTTTTTAATTTTGTTTACTAATTGTCTGTGAAAATAAAGCCTGTTTTATCAAAGTTATAACATTGTTAGAAACTTTCTCTCTTCTACTTTTTTAGTTCTTTCTTTCACTCAAAGATCTTGTGACTATTATAGGGTATTGCTTGAACACGAACTGACTTGCATAATAAATTGTCTCATTAAGAAGTTATATGTATGCTATAATATCAGAGTGAGATGTTTTGCTTTTCTTTAAAAAAAATGGATTAATGGGGACAGCTGTCTGCTATTGATTGTCATTTAGAAGAAGTAAAATATATTTATGACTATTCCAAAATGCTTGGATTCCAAACTGATTATATTCATTACATGTGTTTTCAACTTTTATAGTTTTTAATCACATAAATTTTTCATTAAATATTGGTCATTTCTTAGAATGAATGTTTCAACATTTGGTTAATGTTCCATTTTTTTATTCCAATGTAAGTTGATGTTTCATTTTTAATAGTTCATAAATTTTGAATTGAAAGTTCGTATTTCACTTGCTATTGTTATTTTTTTACTGCAATTATATCTGGTATTTCCTTTTTCTAATGTCACTTATGTTGTTGTGGAAGAGAAAAGGTGTTTCTTTTTGGATGCTCTAAGAAGCATTCTTATAAGACTTGCTCTCAAAGCTCTTAGTTGTTAAAGAAAATAATTAAAGCATTTTGTTGTTTTATTTATTCATTTAAAAATATGTCTGGGAATTAATATCATATAGGATTTGAGAAAATCGCAAGTTGATTTAAGGTCCTTACTGTATCTTTTGAAATACTGAATTCTCATTTAAATATGATTTCATACAGATTAAACTTAAAACTTAATATATTGTTATGTTTTCCTCAATAAAATTATTAATATTATCATTATTTAATTATTTACTTTATTAATTTTTTTAATCAAGTTATTAGAGAACTTATTTTAGAAAAAAATTATTTTCCTTGAAAATTCATCATTTTTCGCTAAAGTTCATGAAATCACTATTGGATCTTCATTAATTGCTTTATGATGTTTAGATATTATAAACTCGTGCAAAACCCTATAACTTCAAATTTTTCCCTTCTAATTTTCAGTGGTAACACTCTTGTATTTGCATTCCTTTCAATTTAATACTTTCAATTATTTCTATATCTTTGTAGTAAACATTACATTAAAGTGCATGCAAAATGAATGTTGCACTTTTAAGAATAGCTGCTAAAACTTGTCATTTTAGCAAAGCATTGCTTTTTAACTCTACTGTATATGCTAGTTGAAAACATTGTTTTGATATATTGTCATTGTTTTTATAACATTTTAGTTTTTGTGAACACTATCATTTTATAGATCATAGTCCTTAAAAAATATACTGCTTAAAAATTCTGGAAAAAAGAAGTGTTTTATTGTTGCTAACCTTTTGCTACTGCATTACAAAAGAAAATTTTGTTTCGAAAATTCTCAATATGCACCTCTCTGTTGTAGGTACATAGATGATCTTCTCTGCATCAATTGTGATATTTTTTTTTCAAATTAGCCATTTGATTTACCCTAATAGCCTTAATTTGAAAAGCACAAATTCCTGAAATAAATCTGCCAACTTTCTCTATGTAAATATTCACATTGATTCCGAATGTTATACCACAACTTATGATAAAAGGCGGGACTTCAATTTTTCTGTTAACAATTCTGTTCTGTTACAAAACTGGGACTCTTGTCTTAGCAAAAAAGTCTTCATTGCAGTAATTATTTCTCAAGCTATTAGAGAAAAAAGAATTTGCAACATACAATCTGCTCTCCATAAAAAATTAATTTACTTGAAAAAAGACTTTTATGCAATAATTTTCTAGTCAAATTTTTTACTCATTTCCTAAATAATTTTCCCTTAGTTAGTGAACACTTTGCTTCACTGTAAGCCATCATTTTTCTAAATGTATGAAAATTTGGTTCTAAACCACATGCTTGTGGCAAATTGATTAGGATGTTCTTATAAGGTATTTCTTAAGTATACCTGGGACGATTTTTGACTTATGATTTAATTTTTTCTCTACTTTCTTTGATGGTGGTTTGGAATTGCATGACTTTGGGTTTGTCACTTTCAGAACTCGGTAAGTGCATATTAATTGTCTTTTGAACAGCGGGGTCCAGTGGAATTTTGCTTTTTTAGTCTTTGACTAAAAGCAAATTGGGCAAAACCCCTTCTGTTTTCTGTTCATTTTATGTAACATGAATGTTCTAAAAATTAAAGAAAAATAGCGATTTTATAGAAGAAATAAATATCAAATCGCTGAAAAAGAAAGAAGAATCAAACTCAAGATAAAGTAATTGAAAATCATCTACCAGTTAATAATCCACAAAATATGCATTTAAAGGAAATGAATTTTTGGAATTTGTTTCGCTAATAAAACAGCATGAATAAAGACAAAATGGTATTTTTTCAATCGTTTGCACTGTTCTAAACCGTTGTAGCATTAATGAACTTGGGAGCATGGAACAAAATTCTTAAAATGCAGAAAGTTCCACTCTTTCGAATGACATAAATCATATAAATATGACAGGGTTTCTTCACTTAAAATCTGCAGATTCATGTATTTGCTTAGAATTGGAATGAAAAAAGAACAAATTCGAGTTGGGAATAACTCTTAGAGGTACGCAAGGACCTGACCCAAGATACCTATAACCAAAATTTCGTACTTTTGCAACTTTTCATTTTGTCAGGAGGGGAGCATTAGACACTCACAAACAGATTCAAACTATCTGATTTATTTATATAGATAGCACAAGCACTGCGCCATATAAATACTCTATAATTGTCCAACAAGGCTGAATGATGGGCCAGATTGCTCAACGAAGCAACTAGTTGGCTGAATATCAAATGTTTTTTGCATCCCTAGAAAAAATATCAAGTTGTTTCTAATACAAGTAATTAGCAGCTCTCTAGTGCTTGTGTAAAATGTGTGTACTGAAAAAGTGTGTGTTATGTAACCTTGAAGCAGCTGAATGCCATGTTCTTCCACCATTTCCTGCCATTTGTATGTCATAATGGCATTTTTCTGTTTAAAATAAAATATGTGAAGATTCATTTGCCTTATGGTTACAGTGGTCATTCCAGCATCTCTTAATAGGGTCGGTTTTTTTTTTTAATTTAAAAAATATTTTTGTGGAAAATCAAATATTTTTGAAAATGCTAATTTTTTTGGGAAATTTCAAAATTTAAACATACAGTGATAAAAAAATTTTATTATTATTTTATGCCGCTTATTTAATAAACAATTCTGTAAAAGTACGATTTGGTAGCTCGGAATTTTATGAAGGGTCCGTTCTGATTGATTGGAATTTTGTGAAGGGTCTGTTTTGATTCATTGAAATTTTGTGAAGGGTCAGTTTTGATTAACTGGAATTTTGAGGAATCTGAAACGGACCCGAAATTTCTCTGGTATGACCCCTGGGTTATATTTTCAATATGATTTTTTTCTTTACCATAACCCATGGTTTGACTTTAAAAGTGTTTAAATTAATGCACCATATTTTTTCAAGTTGGATGCTCTGCATATTAGTTAGGTATGCAAATGACTGACTGGACAAAACAGAAGAAAATGTTAGGATTTGTTTATATTTTGCAGTTATTTAAAGCTTTCTTAGAGTTTAAACTTTTAAAACTATTGATAAAATTTAGGTTTATAAAAACACTTTTAAAT
This sequence comes from Octonoba sinensis, assembly GCA_038502835.1. Lineage (NCBI taxonomy): Eukaryota > Metazoa > Arthropoda > Arachnida > Araneae > Uloboridae > Octonoba > Octonoba sinensis. Next base: position 125,993,418 of record CM076598.1, read on the forward strand.
CTCTATTGGAATCTTACAGTTCATGACTTATCTTCATTTACTGCTGATATGTCTGTGACTGTATGATTTTTTAAGTTTAACTCTGAGTTTTCCATCATCAATAAATAGGTTCTAATTTTGTGCCTCCGGGGCTTGTGTATAAGTTTGATAAGATTTCTAATTTTTGTTCCTCGCTCATTGAATTAAGTTATCATGTTAAAAGCAACACTATTCACTGCTATATTAATAAGTATAATATTTTCCTTCATTGAATCTTTTATTTAAATACATAGCCTTCATGGTTGATTGACTTGTACAGAATGTTGGATTGAATTCAAATGTATTACATGCAATAGAAATTATCTATAAAAGTAATGTTAAAATATAGTTTGTAGCAAAAATATGTTTACACAATAATCTGCTTTTCTTAACGTTACATAGCAAATTTATATGCTAAAATTAATAAAGATTCACTAGATTAAGGTTGAAAATGTTAAATCTGTGGTAATAACACCACTGCTAAGCTGACAAAAGAGTAATACTTACTAATTGTTATAAAGCATAGCATGCTGGCAGTAAGTTTTTTACTGAATGTAAACAAACAACAGTGTTTATGACAGAAATAAAGCAACTAATGTTAGGAATAGAGTATGTAAAATAAATGATTTTTGTCTACTATAACTAGATTCTACTTACAGATTGTATGAAAAGGGATTATTTACAGAAACCACCCAATTTGGGGAACAATTGGAAGGGTACCGTGTTTCAATAAATCGAGAAAATTCTACAAAATGTTGATATTGTCACTTTTGTATTTCTATGTTTTGTAGAGGATAGTTGAATTTTACGTAGTTACTCGCAAAAGATATGCAGTTAGCTAGTTCTATTTCCCGGTCATGGGGGAAAACCACCTTATCAGAAAGTTTTAGGTCAAGTTTTTCCTCTTTTGCATTACTTTACTGTTTAGGAGGGAGAGTAAATCTGGTAATGCATGTTTTTTTATGAATTTAATTGCTTATTGGTGCATTATAATATATATTTTCTTTATAGCATACATCCAGTTTATTTTTATGAAAAAATGCCTAATAAAGCATTGATATAAGATTTCTACTTTATTTTCCACATACATATGTGCTTAAACATTTTGATAATTTATAAATATTCTTTATGCATGTATATATATTTGCATTTCTCTTGATTTTTAGTTCACATTTGCGAAGGATGTCCAACCTAGACTCATCATGGGTAGTCAGCAATAACAATGGTCTTAATGCTCATAATCATCCTGCATGGCTTCATCTTTATTTATCAGCATGCAAATTATTAGACATGGCTGTTGCATTACCAGCGAATGTTCTTCCACAATTTCAAATGTAAGTTTTCAGTTTCTCTTTCTGCTTATATTTTATTCTTTTATTAATATGTATAATAAGCTAACTTCTGGAAATAATGTATGATGCATGTTTCAGTATTTTGGTATAACTATTTGTTATGTACAACCATTGTACTAGTAAAAATGTTCCATTTTGTATCCAAGCAAACTGTATTAGTGCAGTATCCAAAGGCAATTTTTTTCCTTAGTATGACAACCATGTTGGTATAGGTTTTGTTTTATAAAATAATATGGCTGAAATTCAAATAATATACATTAAATACTATAGATGGCTCATTTTTGCGGTGAGTTCTTGTAAGGGTTCAATTTTCAGAGTTGCATTTTTTTTAACTTCTGTTGCTATTCTAGAAATATGACATTAAAATTTTGCCTCTTTCTGTCACCTAATTGTGTGCATTCAGCATTTTAAATTAAGCTGAAACTTTCTAGCATTCAACTGTACAGAACATTTGAGTATTCGTCATTTTGTGATTACGGCACTTTTACTTTTTTAATGGTGACAAAAGCCACAAATAAGTTGCATGTTTTGCAAATTTAAATATTGATTTGGCTGATTTAATGTTTGATTATTATTTTACTTATTTTTTGCTTCAATAAAATTCTGTGTAGGTTGCATTTTTCTCTCTTAAAATTGTTTCATATCAGTATAAATACAATTCAAAGAATTTTTAAGCAAAGAGAAAAGTACTTCTGCTCCAACTGTACTGTGATTATTCAGCAGCAACTTTGCATCTAATTGAACACATGGTCTATCACAAAAAAGATACTATAACGAAGGAGATACTTAAGGTTATCATGTCCTAATCCTAATGAAGATAAGTTTGGTAGTTAATGGTTTTGCTGATGTTCCTTACATATTTGCCAATGAAATGAACTAGAACCTGAGAAAATATTTTGTTGCAATATATTTATGCATTAAAAAATTTTATTACGTCTAAACATTTAAATGTTAAAATTTCTCTTTTCAGGTATCGATGGGCATTCATTGGTGACAGTCCTCCTTTGTCTTCAGATTACGAAGAAGTAGATAAAGCATCTCATCCTGATTCACCAGAATTTGTGCCTCATATTATAAGATTAGCAAGTTTATTAAATAAAAAGGTTTGCATAGATTATGCTTATATTTGAAGTAGTGTATTCATTAAGATTTTTCTTAGTATATCACACTACAACAACAGAAGTGACACAACTCAAAAATCATCAATTTCTACAAACAACAAATAAAATCTCATGAATTTATATTGTATATTGTAACCATTCCTAATAATTTAGCTCGTTTATCGGTGAGTGTTTTCAGAACAATGTTATTCTTTTCTAAGTAAAAATTCACAAACCCAAATGTTTGAGCTCTTTCACTTCTGTTGCCAGGTGTGATATGATAAAAAAAATTTTTTAATAGAGGTTGCCAAATAATGTACGAAAATTAATGGTTAGTTTGGTATTTAACATAAATTTATTTTCCATGCTTTGTCTTTCTTACCTACAATTCAGTTTCTTCCAATAAATTTTTCGTCTAATTGAAATAAAATCCATTATCAGTATAGTGTAGTCAAAAATCTATTCATAATATTCTGTAACAAACAGTAAAAATTAAAGGGAACAGGATTTTGCAAAATATTATGGGAGTAGGGAGTCAAGTTTCACCAGGCATAGTCCGTTGCAATTCAGGCAGGTAAAAATAAAATCTTGCCTTCATAGTCTCAGAAGTTTTTGAATTTCACATATGTTAAAATTTAGAACTTTGTGAGTTATAGGTATGTTTTTGTTTTGCTAAAAAAAATTCCTGGCCCGAGATACAGGCCGCCAAAGATGGGGCCTTCGGCGCAATTTCTCACTTGCGATTTTCGACAAAAACTTTCAAGTGCTCTATTTCCTGAACGGTGCAAGATATTTTGATGTGTTTCTTTTATTTGAAAGATAACTATATTCTGTTTAAGATAAAAGGCTAAATTTTAAAATAGCTATTCAACTTTTTTTGCTGCAGCCTTTTGAATTTTTTTTCAAAAAATCTTTATTTTTTTTCTCAAAAAAGCCAATCTCAAAATTTTTTATTTTTTTACTGTTGGTTAATACCATTAAGTACTACATTCGCTGAAAAGGAGAGCTTCCCCTTTTGGGTTTAACGGTTTTTACAAACAATTTAAGATTCTGCCATTATTTCATCAGTTTTGTTAATAACATAGTCGTATATTGGCCTCATTAAGTCAAAATTATATTAATTTAATTTTTTAATAAATATTAGAAACATATCAAACATATCCCCCCTTCCCACAAAAGAAATTTACCAGTAGACAAACAGACGGACATACATTGCCCTATCTTATTGCCTGCTACTTTAAATTATTTATTGATTTCTTTTATTTGTTTTAAATATCATTTTCCCATTTTTCCATAGCTAGAGTTCAAATCTATTAGTTATTAATTTTAATACATGTGTTATTCAGTAAAACATAGTTTTTTATACTTGATTTTCATATCTTGCTATTGATGTTAAGAAAAAGAACAAGGAACACTACTGGGGGGGGGGGGGTCAATTTAGGATACAATCACTTTGCATTTTTCTTCCTTTTCTTTCATAAGGAAGTTAACAAAAACAAAGCACATGCATGGAGCATCACTAATTGCTTTATCCATAATTTACGACAGAATTTTAGGAAGTGGTATGTTTTGGAACATGTCCATATATTGTAAGCTTTAATATGTTTTTGGTTGTAATATATTAGTGTTTTTTCTTTTTTTTTTTCTTTCCCTTCTTTTCTTTTTTGAAAAGATATTTCTAGTATTTATCAGGCTGTACATAATTTAAAGCAGATGGTTTTTTTTTTTTTTCAAAAAAAAAAATCATTGATTTAACTCAATAGTTCTAACAAAAATCAAATCAAACAAAATGTTAAAGAATTTATTACTAATTTGAGTTAGCATTATGAGTTGTGAGGTATGGGGACAATAAACATCTTCTCAATTCAAAACAAGAAAAAATAATTTCATTAATTATGTTGTCCTGATAGTAACGAAATGGCATTCATCTTACCTTCAGAGGTACAATGGAATTTAATATATTGTTCCATAAAAAGTTACATAAGCAATCAGCTAATTTTTATGCAGGTATTTAAAGAAGGAAGTAGAAATTTAATAGAGAAATAAATATCAAAATATTTTCATTGGGGCAATGGAACAAAATGTTGAGGATCTGCCTAATCAATTAAAACCAATATTAACTGCTTTAAATAATTTGAAGAAGATAACTAAATTAGCCGAAGCTGTTACAAGCATTCAGAAAAGCTAGAAAGTAACCTAAATCAGCAAGATAAAGTAACTATACAATACCTTTTTTTAAAAAATATGAACGCATGCATTGACACCTTTCTTTCTTTTTTTTTAGCCATCTCTAACCCCAATATATAAAATAAGAGGTTTAAGAGCCTATTGGTTAAAGAAAACACTGAACTATGAAGTAATGGCTTGAAGTTCATAATTTGTGCACTTCCTTCTTGTGGAATTTAACTTGAAAAAGAAATTGCAGTCTATGTCAACATTTGAGTGTGGGAAATTGTAACTGCTGTAAAAGAATTCATGGGTAATAAACATCCAAAAATAATTCAGATGCTCATTTCAGCAACAATTGAACTAAAGTTTTCTACATTTGCATTTGTTCACAACAAGCTTTAAAAATAACCTTGGGGTAGAAAAGACAGCCAAACTTGTTTTCGTTTTAAAATTACTTGATGGCAAATGGAATCAAGAAAATACCTAACTGTATGCGTTATATAAAAATAAATTTAATTATTAATCAGTTTGTGATTATGAATAAAAGATATTCATAAATAATTTTAATGGTTTTTATACCTGTATTTACGTTACTTGCTAACAACTTGGCGAATGTGCAGTAATTAATTTTTCCTACACATGCGTATTGGGTTGAAAGTACAGTGTATCGCATTTATTTCTCTAAATTTTTAGCTTAAATATACACTTTTCAATGTAAAATTCTTATTTTTACTTAAATAAATATTATATTCATTGCATTTTACTCAGAATGTCAATCTTAGGTTATGTTTATAATTGTGATAAGCAATCTGGTTTAAAATTTTTAAAAAAACTTTTTTTTTTTATTTAAAAAAAAGGCATGATTTTTTCGTGCTAATATTATTTATTAAGAATTAATTGTCATAATTTTGACTTAATAAGACCAATATATGACTATGTTGTTAACAAAACTGATGAAATATATGTCAAAATCGTAAATTGTTTGTAAAAACCGTTAAACGCGAAAGTGGAAGCTCTCCTTTTCAGGGAATGTAGTACTTATTAATCAACTTATTAATGGTATTAATCAACAGTAAAAAAATAAAAATTTTTGAGATTGGCTTTTTTGAGAAAAAAAATAAAGATTTTTTTGAAAAAAATTTCAAAAGGCTGCAGCAAAAAAAGTTGAATAGCTATTTTAAAATTTAGCCTTTTTTCTTAAACAGAATATAGTTATCTTTCAAATAAAAAAAAAACGCATCAAAATATCTTGCACGGTTCAGGAAATAGAGCACTTGAATTTTTTTGTCGAAAATCGCAAGTGAGAAATTGCACCGAGGGCGCCATCTTTGGCGGCCTGTATCTCGGGCCAGGAATTTTTTTGAGCAAAACAAAAACATACCTATAACTCACGAAGTTCTAAATTTTAACATATGTGAAATTCAAAAACTTCTGAGACTATGAAGGTACCCCCCTGCCTGAATCGACACGGATTGTACCACCATTGTTTGTTTATTTTTCATACACTCTGTTTACTTTGTTGTTTGAAATAGATCAGTTATTTTGCTCTTTCAAATGGAGCACTAAGAAAAATGTAAAAACAACTTTGCATTTTTTATTCCATATGTACCTTGCATTGTCTACTATTTAGGAAATACAAGTACAGTCAACTCTCGCAAATCTGTACAGTTTGGTACAAGTAATTTGCAGATTTTAGAATTTTTCGGATTTCAGGTCACTCATTTCTTTACACATTTCATAATGTTACAGTGTAAAATTATCGTATTTATTTCAAAAAAAAAAAATGCTTACCTATAAAAGTAAATTACATTATATTATCCATTAAAACTATTTGGAAAGCAGGTTTTTTATGCATTTTAATTCATGCCATTCATTTATTTAATTTACAATTTTTAGGCAGTTCATTGCTAGAGGCTTCTGCTAATGACTCTTTTTATCTTTTCATGTGATTATATGATCATATAGTTCCAGCCCGGACATATTATGTGCACATATGATGGGATAAAATCTAAATCATGAAATAAGTTTAAAATTATAGATTAATAAAAGATATGCCAAAAAGTAAGGGTAAAGAAGTGAAATCTGTCATATGGGGACAGCACAGTGTATCATAAAAATAATGATAGGCATTTAATTCAAATTGCATTCAATTTAAAGTATACCTTCAAAAAATTAAATAAAAAAATGATTCCTTATTTTTAACATTTAACATTCATGGTGTTATTTCTATCCTAAATTCAAATTCAACCTTTTAACTGAAAGATTCATTGTTTATATCTCAAACATTGTGACAATTATGGACAATTGCGTATTTCAGGTTGGCGGAATTGAGATTGACAGTAATATCAAAAACCAAAAGCAGCTAAAGATCCCCCCCACCTTTATTTCCTCCAAGAGCCTACTTTATACTCTCCTGTTAGCTTAATTCTAGTCCTGCTAGGTCTTTTATGCTAATAAGCACTGCTGCTGCAAATAACCTTTACAGTTGTCATGTCTGTGTTGTTTATGTTTGTTTTAAGTTCTTATTTAGTTAAATAATGTTTGATAATAATAAACTGTGAATGATAAGAATATTGGGATATTCTTCTCAAGCACCTTTATAAACTAAAGTCAAATAGGGAATGAAATTTATTAGTGTAGATTTGTCAAAATCATCCCAAGCTTTTTATATTGCACAGCTTTTGTGAAATAAATTTCCCCAGTGTCCTGCATAGCATTTCAATCTGGGGAACAAGGTGGCCTTTTCCAAAATAACTTTTTTTTTTTCAACCAGTCAGGGTCACCATAAGTACTGGGCCATTGTTGTATTGAAAAGTGAACATTACTTCCTTGTATTTATGGTGATAAGGGTTGAGGTGGTCTTGCCACATGTTTTGGTACTCATACTATGTTTTTAATGTTATGAAATGCAGTATAGCCTAAAGACAAACCGTGAATACTCTTCATTCTTTAAGTTACCTACCTCTGTCTAACTTTCCTTTTAAAAAGTATCTATGTTCTTAAATCTCATCAATTATATGCAAAACCCTAAAATTTGTCAACTTTTGCCCCCCCCCCCCCCCCCCCATACAATTAAAAAAGAATGCACTGTTTCTCTTTTGTTTTAACGAATAGTCGCATTCTTCTAATACTTTTTTCAAAGTTGGACTTTTCTTCAAGAATAGTGAAAATTTAAGAGATATGTAGATTTTTCCATTAGTACTGTATCAATCCAGGATTAAAACAACGTGGAAGGGGGACTTGCATTATATGCAGGTATCTTAAATCATTAAATATATTGAATATTTTTCTTTTAGGTTCCTTCAGATGACCATCTTCCATTTGCTTCTGGACAATTGTTGCTTAAAATGAAGAGCATCAAGTCAATTTTGCAACTACAGCCATTTTTCAATACTCTTTCAGACATATCGAATTGTAAATATGCACCCAAAACGGAACAACGCGAGAATAAAAGGCTTACAGAAGAAAACTCTTCTGCTCTTATATCTAAATCAAAATCTGCTCCAGATTTACACAATTTATCAAGTAAAACATTTCTACCATATTCAAATTCATCTAAAAGCACTGCAGAGCAAATTGAACTCATATTAGAGTCAGACTTTTTAGAAGAATGTACATAATAAAGTGTGAAGTATATCTTTTTATGTTTAATGGCAATGTATTTTACTGACATTGTCTTATGAGCTTAAATCATAGGGTTATACTGTTGTAATTGTTAGGTTCTAACGTTCTACATTTTATATGATATTCATGAGTTTTTTTGTGTTTAATTTATTATATTTGAAAAGCTTTTGATGCAGGGGTTAAAAATTATATTTTGTATGCATAAGAGATTGTTTAACTTATTTAACAATTGTAAAATAATTTCCCCCTCCTCCTTTGTGAATGTTCGGGAACTTCACATGTATTATAAATTTTACAATGTGCAATTTTTATAGCAGTAGCTAACATAGATTTTGTTTTTAATACCTTTGAAGCTTTTATTCTTGAAAAGTGATTTAAGAAGTATTGTATATGTGATAAATATAAGAATTTACTTCATATTTTCTAAGATACACGAATACTATTTTCTGAAAGTTCATGTTAAAATTTTTTTTGTCATATGAATTTTCAGAAGAGATTCCAATTTATCTTCATTACTGTTTTTCTCTTTATAAGGAGTACTTTTTTTATGTATGTTTAAATTCTCTAAATCTTCATCAAATACATTACAGAACAATGAAGTAACTTAGGACCTTATTTTTTAAATTGTTAAAGTATTAACATATATTTTTATTCAGTATTTTTAATTGTTTTGCCTACAAAATTATATTTTTGTCATAATAGGCTGCAGTGCTGATATAACCTTCATTTCATAAAACTATTAATTTTATTTCTTCATGTTTTGTGTTGAAATTTTTTTACGTAATTTTAAGTTACAATTATTTTTGTGTGCTGTCATCTATTACAATTCATACTTTTTTTAGATTGAAATGTTATTACTACCATATAATTTTTAGATGACTAATTTTATTGAAATTAGAATTTTTAAAAAACTACATGTAAAGACTTAAATGCTCAAGCAGTCATGTTCACTGCACACTTTTGCATTAAATGTAGCCATGGACAACTCTAGTCGTGAGCTGAGATGGCTACATGAATAGAAATGCTCTTATGCTTATTGGAAACTTGAAATTTTTATCAGTTAAGTCACTTATCGGTGAAAGAGCTTTAGCTTGCTAACTCGCAAAAGAGATTTACATCACCAAATCAAATTTTAAAACAGTGCAATTTTATTCAATTTAAACTGTTGAGGCTTATTTTGTTGTATTAAAAAATTCATGTTGATGACAATTAAAAAAACTCACCAATGTCGTCCCTTTCACCCATAAGTACCTTAGTTAAAATTAAACTGAAGGTATAAGGTCCCTGGACAAGTATCAACATTATTTGATCATTATATACATTATTATTTTCTTATTTTCTCAAAACTAAAAATTACTTTGGAAAAGTGCCAATTATGAATTCATTAAAAATCAACCAGTGAAATCATTAAAGGAATAAAAATTTTAGCACCTACTCAAGCTCTAATAAAAGAGTGCTCATAGTGGTTTTCCCATTGGGTTACTTATAAAGAGGTTTAGGCAAACTTTATATTGATGTTTCATCCATCCAGACAAATACTGGTCAAACATTGTAGCATAAAAAATACCCTGGAGAAGATAAGTTGGATAAAAAATATCCAACTTACAAAGGTAGTCAACTTTACAGGTTTTACTGTATTGCTAAAACTGTACAAATACATTTCCCACATGAAGTGTGTTGAAATTGGCAGAAAAACATTTTAATAGAAATTAAGTGTTTTATTCCTCTATTTCATTTACTGCACTAATGCAAAGGTCAATATTTTTGAACCCTTAACAAAAATTGGGATTTTCACTTTTAAAGCATTTAGCAACAGTGCCTGAAGTACTAATATTTTTTAGTGTTTTTGTTCAGATTTAATTTCTTCGCATACACTGGAACCATGCTATTCGTACACTATTCTTTCCAGGAGGCAGTTAAAATGGTGATTTGTACGAATGGCGAATTATTTTTTCACATAAGATACAATGTGAATTGGATTAATCCGGTCCAGACCCACAGATGGTTGCTTATTTAAACCTATGCAGTACTGTACATGAAATTATAAATAAAAATTTAACTGCACTTTGCTTGCACTGAGGTGAGCTGATGGCATAAGTGGAATGTTGAGAGGAGGATGAGAAATGGTTGGAAGAGGAGTCCCCTTCCATAAAAATATCAGGTAACATCCCTTGAGGTGTTTTCTCCCTTTCTCCTGTTCTTTCTTTTTTCTGTCTTTTTGCACTAGAAAGCTCTTGTGTTTCTTTCTCTAAAAACCTGTCCAATGTTGTCTGCCTTTGATGATTGGTCAGAATTTTTCTAAAATGGTCAATAACATTGCCGTTGAGCAAGTTAATGCTGTTGTTGACCACAGCAGTGTTGGGATGCCATTTTCCCACCACTCTGTGTGTTTTCTCGCAGGCGTAACACAGCTTTTTAATTTCTGCAAAGGAAATGCTTTCCTTTCTACTTTCCTCCTCTGAAGAAGAAAGTTCTTCAACCACTTCCTCTTGCTGCCCCCTTAGAAAGTTAAAATTGTCCGTAAAATCTTAAAAAGTATTAAAATTTTTAAAAAAAATCCAAAACAATTATTTCCAGACTTGAAAATGAGCATAATTTCTCGATTTTTTTTTTTTCTTAAGAAACCAAACTGGCAACCCAGCTAGCCACTGGTGCCATACGAATTGCGGGACGAGTACGAATAGTGAGTTGAATTTTACTGGAACAAGTTGGAAGAATAGCAAGTTGTACGAATGGTGCGTTGGACGAATGGCAGGGTTCCACTGTATGTGAAACTAAATCACCAAATGTGTGAAAGTTAATGTTCTCGTTGAATATTTTTCAATTAAAAGTAAAATTTAGATCTTGTTATGTTTTTAAACATTTATTGAATTGTAGAATATGTTGATTTTAGAGAAATAAGAAAGGATACTAGTGTTAAGAATTTTAATGAAATTAGAAAAGGAATTATTTTTATCATTACATTATTACCTGTTTATTTGAACATATATATATATATATATATATATATTCATAAAAATGGCAATAAAAATGGTATTCATTATTTTTAGAATTCTTATAATGTTGTAAATCTTAAATGGTATAATCTTCCAAAAGTGAGAAACATTATTGTTACTACCTAAATAGTAATACTTTGTAATATTTTCCATTTGTAATGTTCAAATTTTTCCATTGTAATATTCAAAGAGAAAATTTTGCTGTAAAACATCAGTTCTGACTTATTGACAAGACTTCTACTCCCTTTTTTTTTTTTTTTTTGAGAATTTAAATAATTTCTTTTCAAAACAAGGAATTTATTACCTGTTAAATGATCAAAATGAGTAATCATTTTTATAGCTGTTTCGAGTCCAACTCTTACTACTGGAAAACTCATTTCTGTACTAAAATGTAGGCCATAAAAAAATCTTCTTTTCATCCTAGTTTTTTGAGCTTTGCCCTTCTTGTTCTGTTAGTTTGAAAAGCTGGCAAGCATGAATTTACATTATTAGAATTTTAGAAGTGGGCTCTACATTAGTTGTAGTATCTGATATCATTAAAAGTGTACTTTCCATGTAAAATGGTTTCATTAATGCAGAAAATGCTAATTTTACAAAGGGGGCTTTTTGTGATCAACATTTCTGTGAAATATCTATTTCTTGTGATTTAAAGATCTATGAATGCTCTATTTTGGGGCAGAGAAAGGTCGTAAACAGAAAGCACCTTATCAACATAAATACTTGCGTACTGTTCATTCTCCAAATATGCGCCTGGCACCATTACGTGGTTCCATTTTAAAAAGGGGTGATAGGTTCAGTGGATGGACACTTAATATTAAGTGTGCACTTCCCTTTCACATAGTTTTTTTTTTTCCCTTGATCTTGCTTTCAATTTCTAGTTTAGTCCCTGATTCGCTTGATGTGAGTCAAAATGTCTCTTTTTATTCCACACATAAAGCAGTGAAAAGCAAAGTGATGTTGTAAGTAACCAAAAGACAATTCCGATAAAAATGCGTTCAAAATTTGGATGTTATGGGACCTTTAATGCTACTTTTTTCTAAATCGTGTTGGGGGGGGGGCAGCACCCATTAGGGATACCCCTAACATCTCTTGCCACAATATAGAATAGTGCTTTCCCTTTCATTTGCCCTATTTATCTCCAAATTTTCAAATTTGTCACCTACACCCCTTTCTAGGTGCTTCACATGGTTTGTTCAAGTACAAAATAAAGCTTTTAGGAACGTTTTTATACAATGTTATAAAATTTTGTGATAAAAAAACAGAAAAATAACTGTCATTGGCGCAACCAAAAAAAGTTTCCAGCAGGGATCTGGAACATGGATTTTGAGTTTTTCTCCACTCCATGCTCCGAATAATTTTAATAGATTACCTTATTTATCACTTATTTTAAAGTTAATTTGGTTTTTTTATGTGATAAGAGATTTTAAAAAGTAAAACAAAAGAAGAAAAAAAATGAAACAGTGGAGCACAACAAATTTCTTTGCAACGGTATGCTCCAGTTTCGAGCTAAGTCTCGTTGTTCCACTGCTTTGCATGCCTCCACTGGGGGGTCTCGATGAATTTGACTGCAGCATTATTCGACAAACTATACATGATTTTTAAGTTAAAGAGGAAAGAATTCTATCTTTGAATAAGATGCTTCCCGTTTTAAAAGAAACGATCAACTTTTGTTGGAATAAGGAAACTTTGCGTCACATTCTCCATAAAATTGGATTTAAATGGAAAAGATGTCTAAATAAAAGAGAAGTATTGTTGGAATGCCAAGAGATTATTCAAAGGAGAATACAATATTTGAGAAATATTAAAAGATATTGTAACCAAGATAGAGCTATCATTTATATTGATGAAAGCTGGGTAGATAGTAATTTGACCTTCAATAATTGCTGGCAATCAGAAGTGGAAGGCATACTTGAAACAGGAAATGCTGCACGTCATATCATCGTACTGTGTGCATGGGCTCTGTGTAATTTTTGCCAAATACAAATTTAATTTACTAGGCAAATACAACACAAGGTGATTACCATGAACAAATGAACACTAACATCTTTGAAAAATGGACCCGCGAAAAACTACTTACAAAATTTGCCGGAAAATTCAGCTGTTATCAATAACGAGTCGTATCATACCGTGCAGATCAACAAATTTCCAAATTCCAACAGGCGCAATAGGGAGATTTTGGATTGGCTTGCTGCGAATTTGGTTACTCATTCCCTAGATGCCTTAAAAGTGGAATTGTTAGAACTTGTAAAATTAAATTCCCCTGCACATAAACATAAAAATTCGATAGATTACCTCAGCAACATGGCTTTCGAGTACTTTGCCTTCCACCCTACCACTGTGATTTTAATGCAATTGAATATGTTTGGTCGGACAAGAAAAGAGAACTGCGTGATATCAATCCCAAAAGTGACATGAATATATACAAATTTCTCAGAGAAATGGAAAGGGCCATAAGTAAAATATGCAACAATCGATGGCATTCGATGGCTCCTTACAATCGTATTCAAAAACTTGGATTGAAATATTGGGATAAGGATGCTGTAATTGAAGAAATGTGAGAAAATTGTATTAATAGATACTGAAGAAAGCGACGAGTGGGATACTGAAGCAGAAGAGGATAATGCTTGAAACAAAGTTGGTTTTCTTATAAGTTTTTGTTTTATATGCATTATTGTTATTATTATTATCAAAGATATAAAGCATCCACCTTTTAGAGTTGCTAAACTGTGACTTCAAAGTATTTGCTCTGACTCTGCTCCATGCTCTAAATGGTTTTAATAAAAAACATAGTATTTATTGTTTTTTTAAGTTCATCATTTAGTGAGTTTAATCATTTAAAATTTTTATACATGTGATAAAAAATTTAAGAAGTTACTTATAGATTATTTATTTATGAGTAAGTATATAATGTTCTTTATAAACTGTGTTGCAAAAAAATTAGGTACCCCAAAAAAAAAAAAAACAAATTTGAAAAGAGTAAAACTCATTTATTTTTGAGTTTATGAATGTAGTTCAAAAATATGAATATAGTTCAGTTGAGCCTAACAAATTTCTGTGCTCCTGCTCCATTCCAGTTTTGAGCAAAATATCGTTGCTCCACAGCTTTGTGCTCCTGCTCCATTCCAGATCCCTGATTATAATTATTTTGCGCAATTTTTCATATAAATTTTAGCTGAAAATTTTAAAAGAAAAAAAAGTTTTTGTCTGATGTTTTCATAAGGTGTTTTATTTTACATTGTAGCAAAAAAGAGCTGTTGTATAAATATTTGAAGTCCAAAAGATGAAAAAAAAATCATCCACACAAGTCCACATCCATACTGTTGAATCAATCTTAAAAGGAAAAAAAGGGAAGAACAACAACAACAAAAAACACTCATTGTAATGTCTCCTATCACCCCTATTTTGATAAAACCAGAGCAGACAGGATGCATACACAAATTCTTTCATGGTTTTTCTTTAGAATAATGAACAGTACTTATATTGGTAGGAACCAAAATTTTAAAACTAAAATTTGAACGTATAATTTTGCTTAGCTCTGCATAATATACAAACCATATTTTATGCTTATTTAGAAGAGGGAGTGCATTCTATACACATACAAATACTTTTTTTTATTGGTTAAATGACCATCATTTAATTTATTTAAATGTTGTATAATAGTCATTCTTATTGTCTATTAATTCATTGCACTAAGTGCAACTTCAGTTTCATTCTTTCAAAGTTAAAAGGAAGTAAATTTTCTCTTTTATTATTTTCTGTTCTTATTATACAACAATCTTTCTTGCTAAGGGTTATTATTTTCAGTTGGTATGTTTTCAGAACTATTACTGTAATTTTTTTTCCTTAGTATTAATCACACAAATGGGGAAATGACAATTTATACTATTCTTTCAAATACTTTCTTTACATTTGGTACCATTGCCTTGTTTTGTTTTTTTTTTTTTTTGGTATCAAGGGGGGGGGGGGGGTACCAAAAACTTTAATCAATTACATAATTAGTTTTGCAATCATTTTATTTCATTATTAGCATCAAACTCACTCTGTTATTATTTTTGTTACTTTCATCATATTCGGTCAGTCATATTATAGGTTGTGTGCTTGTCTATTTTTTCCTGGGCAATAGTTTTTTTCTTTTTGTGTATATTGAGATGTGTATTTTTGTATTTTAAGCATAAAGTAAAATTTTAAGAAATGTTACATGTAATCATATTTGTCTTATTTATGAACAATTGTTATTATTAACAAACACTAAACAAGTTATCAAGAAACACTAAACACTTACTTGGTACATTACATCAAGTGAATTGATTATAATATATTGTAATCCAAATCTTGTAAAACATCCTACTGTGTTTACTTTGCAAATTTACAATATTCACTTAATTATGTTTTATTATTCACATCCATAATATAAGTTGCTTATTCAGAATGATTTTGAACTCTTGAAAGAAACTAAGGGGTGAGTCAACACATTTAAATAATTTTTGTCATATAATGCACATAACCCAGGCAATAAAATGACATAAATGTGATTGCATTACAAAGCTCAAAAATACAGATAATTAAAATTCAAAGGAAAAATTTGGAAATTTTCTGTTGTAAGTTACAATTACTGGGCACATTTTAGACTATAATTAAAAATTCCTGGCAGGATTTCTACCCAAATATCTCAGATCCCCTCCTTGAAAATAGACTCCGTCAGAGACTCCCTCCCATGTAAGACTTCGGTGAAAAGTTGAAAATCAATTTTTCACTTGTTTACAAAGTCACCAATATTGTTATTAAAAAAATAATAATAAATCGTGTGTAAGGTGTATGTAGACAACAACAATTATCAATTACATGTGTGTTCAAAAGAGAAAAACTTATATTTTGTTAAAAACAGAATTTTCCCGCTTAAACATTTTTCTTTTGCAGCACCTACAATATGAAATGCCCCATTCAATTTGCATTTTTAACAGTAATTAAAGTTTTCTCTTTCAAAGTACTTAACATTAATCTTTGAAGTGTGGATCAGTGGTGTAGCTGAGGAGAACAACGTGTCCCTACCTTTTTATTTTAACACAAGCGTCCCCCACCCCCACTTGTTTGGAATTTTAACATAAGCATACCCCCACTTTTTGATGTTTGCATATGTAAGCGTACCCCCACCTTTTTGTTCCAGACTACACCACTGGTGTGGATGAATATTTTATATTTGAACTGAATTTTGTCAGCACTCGATTACACTTGTGGAAATGGAATATCATTAAAACCCATTAATGACTGACGTTTTTTTTTAGGGACCGTCTGAAAAGTACGTCTAAAGCACCCAAAAAGAAACATTTCAACAAAAAATTGTTTTAATGTAATTCCTAACCAGTTATTTTAAGGTTAGAAATACATTAAAACAATTTTTTGTTGAAGTGTTTATTTTTGGGTGTATCAGACGTACTTTTCACACTGTCCCTAAAAAGGGACGGTAGGCATTAATGGGTTAACATTACAAATACGTATGTATTCCTTTTATACCATCAAAGACTTAACATTCCGTTAGTCACATGCACCTCACAGGTGCACCCCTACTACACTTTACATCCCTCTGCCATCTCAGGACCGGATTACCAAGTAGGCAACTGCCTAGGGGCCCCGAGGCTCTGAGGGGTCCCAAGAAATTCTAAAGTTAAAATGAGAAAAATAAAAGAAAAAGAAAAAAAGTCAGAAATATTTTTAAACTAAACAATTTTAGGAAGTCTAACCCTCGAAAGTAAAATCTCCAGGATCCCGCCCCTGCCGTGTTCCTTCCGTTTGTAACTGCATTAAAACGTGTTTTCACTTAAGCCGAGAGAAGGCGCTGAATTTGTTGTTTTACAACCTCAGGCGTTTAAACAGCCCCTATGCCAAAGAGGGCCTTTAGGTCTATGGCCCTGATGCAAAGGTGTTGGTGATACAAAAAAGAAAAAAAAACACGTGGACTCATTTCCCAGGCTCTGCTATTTCCGTTTCCTTCCTTAAAGTGATGGATGGGCTCCTGGTGAGAGTCAATATTAGAGGGGTTATTAGCGGAGCCAATTCAAGTGAAAACAGATCTTCATGCTGTTTAAATTAGAAGGCTCCATATCCGTATTCGCGTTGTGAACACTACCACTGTCTGTCCAGAGGTTCACTAGTTCCCCTAAGCTAGGATATGGTTCTTTAGGTAGGGTATATGAGCAGACCCCAGATGAAAGACTAGAGTCCAAGATGAAAGACATTGCGTCTGCTTTCAATAAGAAATCTCCTTCAAGTGTGGAATTTATAACAGAATAACATTTTATACACAGAACTGATAAAAGGTACGCTCCTTTTGTTTCCCACTTTTAACTGTTACAATAATGTTTCAATATGCTGATTTTTAAAAATTAATTTGATCGTTTTTAATTATAATTTAAGGATGTGGGGGTGGGAGACGGGTAGCACGTGCTTCTCCCAAAGGGAGGAAAGAAATTTAATTGTTCCATTAAGTAGGGTAGACCAGGGGATTGCCGTCACTCCCGGTATTCTAGTCAAGGACACCGGTTAGCCGTCCCGACATATCCTGACCTGTAGAGAATGATGTTACAACTAATGCCCCGAGCGTTTGGCAGCCATTGTGCTCATTATTTTGTTTTTACAGTGACGAACGTTGTTTTGAAGAAGTTTGATCTTATTTTTCCACTTTGAATAAGCTGAGATATGTACCTTTAGATGTTACAATGCCTGCATTTGCTATGAATAACCTTTAACTAGATATTTTAGCCTACATTTTAATCAATAATATTGATCACTTCCACTTGTTTTGATGTCTTTAAATCTACGTTTCTTTTATCTTGTTGGAACGGGGTTATGACGTCACCTCTCCCGGGGTGATGCCGCCATGGTGGCGGCATTACCCCCGGACACGTCTTTCCACTGTATAGGTCAAAAACAATTTTTAAAGGAGCGAAAATGCGCAAAAGTAAAATGTGCTTAATAAAAACTTTTTTGGAAATCTTCGAGGGATATAGGAGATAGGCAACTTTTTATTAGTTTACCAAGAACCATTAAGTATAGCTTTGAAATGTTGATATTAATTAATTTTGAATGGAAATAAATTTTGTATCTAGTAATTCGGTTCCTTCATTGTGTTTTCTAAAAAAACCAATGGTTGGTCCAATGAGAACATTTTTTTAGATTAGCTCAAGCATTTTCAGAAAATCGTGTAATCCTCGATGGAAGATCCTATTCTACTTAACCTCGATAACCATGGGAGCCACGTGTCCCTGAAAAGCTATGAATTTTGTCGTGAGAACTACATTTTCACATGCTCTCAATCCCCCCACATACCTCACACAAGATTCAACCTCTCGACGTCTCATTTTTTGGACCTCTGAAAAGAGCATTCAATAAAAGGAGTGTGACAAGTTTATGAGAGCAAGCACCTACAAGAAAATCACTCCTTATGACATAGCATCAATCTTTTATGGCGCTTATTAGTCAGTTGCAACAATAGAGAAGGGAGTATCAGGATTTCGCAGTACTGGGATCTTTCCAGTAAGTTCAAACACCTTCAAGGA
Organism: Octonoba sinensis; assembly: GCA_038502835.1. Taxonomy (NCBI): domain Eukaryota; kingdom Metazoa; phylum Arthropoda; class Arachnida; order Araneae; family Uloboridae; genus Octonoba; species Octonoba sinensis. Next base: position 126,012,230 of record CM076598.1, read on the forward strand.
AGAAAATTTCTTCCCTGTTCAAAATCTGGAGCCAATATGTATCGATGATCCAGATGACACAATCTGAAAATCAAGAACAGGCAGAGATGTTGATCTTAGAAGAAACTGGTGAAGAAAAAAATCTTGTAAATGCGAGCAACACCTCTGAAGTTGGGTTACTAGATGTAGAACCTTGCTAATCAAAGACCATTCAGGAAGTGCCTCAAAAAACGTTTCTTCAATCGCTAGAAAAGTTTTCACCAATTCCAAAATTGGCAGCGGAAAGTTCTAAAAGAAAAGGTCACTCGTCAATTCTAACGGGAACCCCAATGAAGGCAGTTTTGGAAGAAACAGTAGCTAAAAGAAAGGAAAAGACATTGAAAAAGGAACATGCCGAAAGAAAATCTGCAGCTAAGGTTAAGGGAATGTCCATCAAAACTGAATCCAAGGCAAGGAAAGAAAAAGCAGTGACAGCACGGCAAAAGAAAATGAATAAATATGTTAAGAAAAGGGGCAAGTGGCTTTTTAGTTTTGAAAACTCATCAGATGAGGAGGACATCGACGTCGAAAAGTTGTGTGACGACAACGTAATGATGACCTTTTTGAGCGATCCCAAGCGATCCAAACGTTCAACTTTGTGCCATATGCAATGAATATAGAACCAACGAACTATGGTACAGATGCACTTGTTGTGGAAAGTGGGTGCATTCAGAGTGTAGAGATGCTGAAACAGCTGAAAACTACATTTTTGATTTTTGTAAATTTTAAGAAATCAGATGTAAAATACACTTTTTTTCCCTCATATAAACTAAAAATGTCCTTTCTTTTGCTTTTCAATTCCTATATTGTAATGCTAATTGCATATACAATTTTCAATAAATTTTCCTTTTTAGTATTTAAGTCATATTGGCTAATGGTGTCATTACCCCAGGTTCGTGGCGGGATTATCCCAGCTCCATGGGTACCGTATTTTCAGGAGTATGCGCCGCGGCGCATGTGAAAAAATTGCCGATGTGGCGCTTACAACGGGTGCGGCGCATACGATCTTTTTTTTTTAAAGTTTAAAAAAAAAGATTATTTTTCAAATATATTAAAAACGCTGTCACTAGATGGCACTACATCAGTTTTGTTCCATGTGAAGTGCAGGCGGCGACAGTGTCCACGTGCTTCAATGGTGATGTTGACGTCACGATCTGAAAAACCCGTACACCCCCCCCCCCCCCCTTACTTTTGTACTAGTTCGCGGACAATTTTCCTACACTGTCGCATTTCCGTCCGCCGTGTTTTTAATGGTGAAAAACGATCCGATCGCGAAGTTTGGAATGCAACATGGCGGCTTTGTTTATGTTGCGAGATTAGGGATCCAAATCGGACGATCGAAGCACGAAAGGCCCTGAACTATTCAGTCGGAGAGCGATTTCGATGGTTAAATCTGCTGTTCTTTTCTGATTAAATCTGAGCAAGCCCAACGGCGATGACCACTTAAATAAAAGGGTCCGCATCCCGCGCTCTGGATAGTTGCATTAGATAACCAACCGATGTCTCCTCCAAGTAAAAATACAAAGAGAGTATGGGTGATTATTAAAAAAAAAAGAAAACTTTAAAATGTTCAATTTATTCTACTTTTCTTCACCTAATTGTTCTCTAATAACTAAAATTTTGGCATGCGGCGCTAAAATTTTTTTAATGAATGCATATCGCGACTGCGGCGCATACTCCAGAAAATACGGTAATACCGCCACAGTGCAGAGGTTAATAAGTTAATTTTTTGTGACTATTTCCTTTCAAGATTTATTGATGACAAATTTTGTATACATTCTTAAGATTGCGTACTATGTTCTAAAAATTGATCTAGCTCATAAATACGATATTTGATGGTGATGAAAATTGAAGTTCCTTAAGGTGGCGGCATTCCCCCGGTCTACCCTACTTTCTAACAATTTTCTTGACATCAGAAGGGAATTTTTAAAACTATTGTGTAAAAAAACAAAAACAAAATGAAATATATTTGATATTATATAAAAAAAATTACTTCTGTCACACAATCAAGCCACTAAGAAAATAATGACCACTGGTTCAGCATTCGGGTAAAATTTTCACGCAAAATTTCGTCAAGAGACTATATATACTACCTAGCCTTTTAAGTCAGGAAAAATAATTAAATCTGAAAGTAAATTTGCTAAAGTAGTTCTGGAATTAGAATCCTAATGAAAGTATTTCTAATGTAATTAAATAAAACGGTCATTTTTAGGGCATTTAGTGACATTATTTGTACGATTTAATGTTTTATTAGCTTAAAACATTTTAAAATTAGCTACGTTTTCATTCGAAGTAACTTAACTAAATAAGTACATAATGTTTCTATACTTGCGGATTAATTCGGTTTTAAGGAGCTCTAAAAAACAAAAACACTCTTGTGACAACTTTATCATGAAGAATTTTATGAGGGAGAAGCACTTTTTAGTTCTTATGTGTAAAATTATGTAATTTATCATATCAATTATTTAATTCAAGTGTTAATGCCCAATTTTCAAGTCAATTGCGGTAACTTTGAGATTTTCTGCGAGAGCAACAAAAAGAGCACAGTTTCCCAGAAGGAGATTACTACGTCACGCTTAAACGATCGAGAGCGAATTCTTCCCCACATAACTGTGTTGTTTTAATTTTTTATTAGCTACAAATATAATTATAAAAAATTCAACAAGTTAGCTATAATGACTATAAAAATACTATTATACACATTATTCAATTACTCAGTAATATTTTTATACATAAAATAATATATCATGAAAATATTAATCAGTTATTATCATTAGTTAACTTATAAAGTGAAGCAGCTAGTACTATGAAATTTTCAGTCAGAAAAAGTTAATCTAAAATTCGTACAATTATTATTTAAATTTGGTTTATTTTAAAGTTAATTTGCTTTTCTGATGAGTTAAGGTCTCGAACATTATTACCAAAAGAATTAAAAAATTTTTGTGAACTTTATTTATACATATTTTTTTCTAAGGTCTTTTCAGTTCTGTAGGAATTTTGATATTGAAAGCAAAGTACAATGTGTGACATTTTTTACTTTATTTTTATATCACTTTATTTTAATTTTTATATTTATTATATGAATATTTGAATGTTTTTTATTTAGTGTAAATTTCGTTACAATTCTTTATACAAAAATTTTTGCATAAAAGTAAAAGGAAAAAAGGGGGGAAGGTCTTCAAAATGCACTTTTTGTTTTTGTTACTACTACTTCCCAAACTGATTTCGCTAAATGATCGAAAATGGGTAAAGAGATCGGGGGTTCAGGATTTCTCTCCCGGAATTTTCTCGAAATGAAATTTATGAAAATTTGGGGGCTGGAAGAATCGGGGGGGGGGGGGGGTCCGAGACCATGCCCGGGCGGCACTTCTGGGGAGCGGCAAATTCAACTGCGATGCACCAAAAAAAAAAAAAGAAAATGAAATAAAAAAGAAATATTTAATTAAGAAAATTTAACTTATGAAAAGAAAGAACGGAAATCCTATTTCGGCGCTCCGATTTGATCATTGTTCGACTATTTTGCTAACGAGTAAAACCGATTAATGTATAAAAATTTATTTGTATAAACTGTCGGAAATTTTAAAATTGAGTTGTACTGAATATGTTGCGTCGTTGATCAGTCGGCCGGCTCCTATGGCAGGGAAGGACTCCTAAGAAGGCAGTTTTAGGGAGCAGCAAATACATTTAAAAATTTATAAACCTAAAAAAGTCAAGGTCTTTTCCTCTTGTAAAAGTGAAATATAAATCATGCTATGCTCAAACAATGCAATAGTTTTTCTTTTACAAATTTTCAAAGCATTCTTTTCGGAAGGGGCGGGGGGGGGGGGGGGGAGCTTGATAGTGAAGCATAAATCATGCCCTGTTCAAACAATACAGTAGTTTTTCTTTTACAAATTTTCAAAGCATCCTTTTGGGAAGAGGCGGAAGGGCACTACTGCTCCCTGGAATTTAAAACAAATGTTATTTTGTTCTGCATTTTTATGAATAAAAACGTTTAAATTTCCCAATTTTTTTGTTTTCTTTTTTTGTTTTTCCTAATATTTTTGCAGTCCCAAATGCGTCTTCTAAGGCCTCAAAATGCATCAGTTTGCATATAGTTTTCAAAATTTTATACATATACTCTCCTGGACCCTCTTTAACTGTCAGAATTTCATATCTTAAGGCTCTTCACTACCAAATCGGAAACTCAGAGCTGACAAAATCTCCGAAATAGTGGCAACAATGTGGGAGTGTCGTATTCAATCTCTTTGCGCTGGAATTGGCCTATTCTTGTGATGGACAGCGTCAATCACTATGTCTCTCAATGGACAGCTATAAATCTTTTGAAGGGGATCCCCGCGACACCCCTGCTGGTAGTTGCGGTCGGAGCGGGGCCCAAAACATCTACCCTTTTCCTAGAAAAAGACACTGCTCCTGATCCCCGGGGCTCTGTTTCTTTTCTCAACCTCGGAAAAATCTTTGACTCTCCTTGGAAGGCACAAATTGTTCCTTGAAACTAGCACGCTGTTGAAGCCGACTTCTTTTGTTGAAGCCTTTCTTTTTTTTTTTTAATTCAGTTCACATGATCACATGAGTTATCGTAAAATACAATGTTTATTATTTTTCGAAGTACTTTTTTTCTTTCAATCTACTGCTAGAATCAGGAACTGTTACTGTTAGCGATTTTAGAATATGATTTTATCTTGTAAGACATCGAAATCTTAATGACGCGTATATATCCTTGATTTTTTTTATACTATATTTAAGCAAGCCAAAAAAAAAGGCATTCAGAAATAAAAACAATGTTGTTTTTTAAAATTTGGTTAAAATTAATAGAAAATGCAAGGATATATGGGTAATTCCACAAGAGTGGTAAAGAGTGTGTTCCATATAGATGTTTTAGTTACGTTTCATTTCTTAAAGAATATCTAGACACACGGCAGTGTGTCCGCCAAGTTCAAAGACGGCGACACCGGCCAATGTGTATTTTTACCCGAACCATTTCAAGCTACTTTCGACATCATTACTCAAAAACTATTAGGCCTACATACTTGAAATTTTGTGCTTCAAATAGGGGCCCCTTGAACCCCTAGAATATTAAATTTCATCGATGTAACTCTTATAGTTATAGAATTATTAAAGTCTAAAAAGTGTAATTTTTATCATTGTCTGACTGACTCACTCATCAAAAACAAAAACTACTAATAATAAGTGACTTAGAAACTTGAAACTTGGCATCCAGATTGACAATTAAGCTTATATAAAAGAAAAAATCCGAAACTTGGGAAAAAATACATGATCTTGTATTTCTTGTAGCGGAACTACAGTGTTCTACTGCTAAATTGGAATCAGGTACGTGCAAAGATGGCATAAAATTGTTTTCTTTTGTCCCTCTTTGTTTTTCTCTTATATCAAAACAAAATAGTTCAAAATTTGACTTCAAACGAAGAGCACTTTCAATTTTACTATCCTGGCTAATAATACAAAAAATAAGTAGCTCATTAAGATAAGTTACGTTCAAAAACACAATAAGAAGACAATTAACTATTATAGCTTGCCAGATGATTTTACTAACTGCCTGTTAGAAATGTTTCTATTTGGGAGAGTTTTTTTGAATATGAAATGTATTGACATTTAAAACTTGCCAAGTTAGAAATCGGATACCAGAGAAGGGACCGTTCATAAATGATACCACGCTTTTTTCTGATATATTTGACCCCCCCCTCCCCCCTTTGTCACAAAATTTCACACTCAACGGACCCCCTCCCTCCCTTTGTCACACGTCACGCTATGTTGTATAAGCATGATGTCACACTTCTTGTTACCCCTACCCTCCCCTTGCCACACTTTGTCACAATTTCACGAACCCCCTCCCCCCCCCCTCGAAGCGTGACATCATTTATGAATGATCCCGAAAGTAACAAGTTGTTTTTAAATGAATTGAAGAACATTGCACATTCCTACAGATATGATTAAAATATCTGCTATGGAAGTTGGCACCTCTCATATTTCAACTCTTTTATCGGTGACACCGACTACTCCGAAGATTGCTTGTTCTACCGAACTTGGCCCCCTTTTCATTTATGTTTTTGTTCAATAAATATGTATTGCATAATTTTAAACTTTGTTTATTGCAGTAATTCTCATGTTTAACTACGCCAAAATTTAAATTTTTACTCCACTAAAAATAATTTTTTTCAGTGAAATATCATCCACGTGCCTTATCCTACAGCTATAGTTTTTCTTTTCTAAATATTCTGGACATGAAATGGTTAGTGATTGCAGCTCCATTTTTTTCTATGATTAAATAGGTGTCCCCCGACGTTTAAACCACCCTTTAACATTGTCATTTAAAGGTTTTTCCGTATTTACCATTGTAAATAAAGCCAGCCCGAGCACACAAATATCTAGCCAAAGAGCTGCCATCCCTCCACAACACACACAAACACATAAAGCCCAATGGTGATAGTCCTGATGCACACCTTTTTCATGCTTTTTCTGTCTTTCAACCAAGGGCACTATATAGTAGCTTGATTTCAAAATTGGGTACAATCGCACCGACTGGATCTGACTTGTTTCTCTTCACATGGGGGGGGGGGGGGAGCTCAATCTGTCAGGAACTGTTCAGTTCATTGCTTAACTATTTTCTATTTTCAGAAATTTACCTTTGTGTTCCAGATCCTGTAGCGTTCCTGAAAAGTAAATATATTTTCCAGTCTGAGTGTGTGTATGCCGGCTTAAAATTCTTTGAGAAGTGCTTTCCTCCCCTTCCAAATCTATTTTTTTTCTTAGGACCTCTTCACAATCCCATATTAATAACGTAAAGATATTTTAAAACCCCCTTTTTCTCGGAACACTGTTGGTTTATAACCTATCGCTCGATAGACTGATTGCGCAGTTGAGGTGTGTGCTTCGTGCACAGCAATTACAGTAAATAAAATAGCAGCAAAAAAGAAAAGAAAATAATATAGTATAGAAGAGAAGAAAAGTTACGGGTGATTGATAAAGTTAAAAATGATGCAACGAAAACGAGTATTATTTTGTAATATGGTTCTGCGGTATAGTTTCACTATACCGCGGTTATGTTATAACGCGGGTGCCAAACATGTCCCCCGACGTCCGCGTTTTAACGGGGTTTTACTGTAGTAGAAAAATCTTATAATAAATTGATCGAAGTTGGAAAAAAACAAACATTTATTTTTTTAGCTTAATTGCTGCTTAGTTGAATAACTCTTGGGATCATTCATAAATGATGTCACTCTTCGAGGGGGGAGGGGAGTTCGTGAAATTGTGACAAATTATGACAAGGGGAGGGGGTAGTGGAAGTGTGACATCATGCTTATGCAACATAGCGTGACATGTGGCAAAGAGGGGAGGGAGGTCAAATGTATGGGAAAAAAGCAATACCACATTTACGAAGGTACTAATTCGACCCTTGTATTAATTTTCCCTGTAAAGTCTGTGATTGAATCTCCCTAATCAATTCTGGCTGGAGATATTCAAGAATTTATGTACGCTTGTAATGTCATTTAAGAAATATTTCTTTCTTTTCGCTGTTTCAAACATGCAAATAAAAACGAAATAGACATGTACTTTTTTTTGCAAGATTGAGATAAGGGCCGTTCATAAAGGATGTCACACTTTTTTCCCATATATTTGACCCCCTCCCCCCTTTGTCACATGTCACGTCCCAGACAACCACTGATATCTCTGAGACCTCCAAAAAGATCCAAAAAACATCCTGGATATCTGCTGGATATCTCACAGATATCCAGATAGTAACATGTTTTGGATATAGATATTGGGACATCCTGTGGATATCCAAAAACATCCTGGATATCTGCTGGATATGTTGGATATCTCACAGATATCCAAAAGGTGACATGTTTGGGATATAGACATTTGGATATCCTATGGATATCCAGACTGTTACATGTATAAGATATAGATATTTGGATATCCTGTGGATGACTGTGAGATATCCTCCATGAATATCTCAGGTATGTCCAATTCATATCCCTGAGATGTTATTTGACTTTTGGATACTGTTAGGCTTATTTATATTCCCTCTGCTGCTCAAAATTGTTATATTTAGAGATTTCGTGGTTAATTAAGGTAAATAGTTTTTCTTAATTTTTTCTATTAAAACTGTGTGCTGAACACGCGTGTAATTAATCGGTATTTTTAATTTCACCCATGTAGATTTATAATTTTAATTTCAGGGACATAATTTGTCTGTATTTTTAATTTCTGGTATATAATTTATCTGTATTTTTAATTTCAGGTGTATAATTTATCTGTATTTTTAACTTCAGGTATATAATTGCTCTGTATTTTTAATTTCAGGCATATGTAATTTTTAACAGTATTTTTCATTTGTCATGTAAATTATTTCTACAGAATTCAGTAAGATTTGTTGGATAAAGCAATTTTCATGTCTTAAACTTGTCGTTTGGGTGAGGCATCAATTTTATTCTTTGCAATTGGGATATAATTTAGAAGTTCATTCTTATTGGGTCTAATGTGTGATTATTGCTATTTGTCATTAGTTTGTGGGAAAATCATGCCTAAAACTAAAGTAAACAAGTGATTGCATTGGAGAACTTATAAGAAAGTTAAGGAATCTATAAATGATGTGTCTATTATTGATTAGCAATCAACATCTAGTAATTTGACTGAGCAATATCATGATTGTAGTTCTAATGAAGCGTCAGGTTTTCCTTCTGATAGCTCGTATGAAAGTTCTGATAGGGAACTTTGCTTAGTGTCCGACTCTGTGTGAGGAAAGTTCTCGAAACCGTGTGTGTGAACAAAATCTAAATTTGCTGAAAGACTTGTCTAACTGGTCAGTTGAGAATAACATATCTCATACTGCAATTAATGGTTTATTAAAAACACTTAAGAAATATCTATTTGGGTCTGATTTACCAAGCGATGCACGGGGACTATTGCAAACCGCTAGGTCTGTAGCAATTAAAAGTGTCTCGTCTGGTATTTATCGCCAATTTGGTATTGAAAACGGAATAAAAAATATCATTCAAAATATTAAAGGTACAGTTCTAACACAATCAACAATTGAGTTACTGGTAAATGTTGATGTATTTCCTATAGTTAAAAGTTCCAACAGTCAGTTATGGCCAATTTTAGGTCCGTTAAGCTATACTGTGAATTTTCCATGTGTGTTCTCCATTGGTGTATTCCATTCCTATGAAAAACTCAAAAATCGTAATGAGTTTTTAAGTGATTTTGTGTGTGAAATGAAACATCTAATCGAAAATGGTATGTCTATTGATGGTAAAATGTGTAACATACATCTTAAAGGAATAATTTGTGATGCACCTGCTCGAGCTTTTGTATTATGCATTAAAAGCCATTCTGGGTATTCGAGTTGTAACAAATGTTTTGAAACTGGTATATTTTATAAAAATAGAATTTGCTTTCCTAATGTTAATTTCACTGAAAGAACTGATGTTGATTTTAGAAATAGGGATCCTGATGATGAACATCATAAATATGATTCTATACTGTTGGAGATAGATACTTTTTGCCTTGTTTCACATGTTCCATATGAGTATACAAATTTGATATGTTTAGGGGTCATGAAAAAGTTAATTAAGCTGTGGTTGAAAGATGATTTAAAATTTAGACTTGCTAATAATCAGGTAGAAAGTGTGTCAAAACAACTAGTAGAACTTAAAAACTTATTTCCCTAATGATTTCGCCCGAAAACCTCGTTCTTTAAAAGAATTTGAACGTTGGAAAGGAACAGAGTTTCGTCTGTTTTTGTTATACACTGGGCCAGTAGTTTTGTCAAATGTTTTACGTAAAGATCTGTTATGAGCATTTTCTGCTTATGCATTGTGCAGTTAAAGTATTAGTTACTGAAACTAACAGAGAGATGGTATCATATGCTCAGGCTTGGTTAAAGTGTTTTGTCCAAAGTTTTATACTCCTATATGGTAAACAACATGTATCTCACAATGTTCATGGGTTATTGCATCTTTGTAAAGATGTGGAACATTTTGGCGCTCTAGACAATTTTAGTGCGTTTCAGCTTAAAAATTTTATGAAAGAGTTCATATGACTTGAACTCTCGAGTTTATTCTTTTAGCAACAAACAACTTTGCCCCTATCGCCGAAACATTTGGTGATGCGCAGTGGTGTAGTCCTGAAAAAAAATGTTGGGGGGACGCTCATACATACGAAGATAAGCAATTGAAATAAAAAAGTGGAAGACGCTTATGTTAAAATGTAAAATGTTTGGGGGGACGCTTGTATTAAAATAAAAAGGTAGGGGGACGCCGTCCCCCCGACTACACCACTGGTGATGGGGATGTTTTACCGGTTAAGTTACCAGTAAAAAATATAGAGGAACTGCAATGCTTAGAAGGTGCGCTTTTGAAGCCAGAGATTTTCAATTATTTGGTATGCATTAGTTTCTTTTAAACCAAGGCTTTCAGTGTATCTTGAATTAATTTTTCTATGAATTTTTATAGATTAACTTTACGTCAAACTGTGGGGGCGTAACTGTAGACTCCACTGTAAAGCGGATCATGAGAAAACTCCTGACAGATGTAGTGGCACAGGAGTTCAGCTGGATGGGAGCGAAAGGAAAGGGTGTATTTTATAAGCTGCAGCTGACAAGAGTGATATTTGGTACTAATTTATATGTATAAAATAATATAAATAATTTATATACATTAAAAATGAATACATAACTGTTGGATATACAATTATCATTAAAGTATTTTGAGCTTTATCTGTAGTGCTCTGATTTGTTTTCAAGTTTTTGTGAATGTAGCCGATAGTTAAGGATTGTTTGAAGAATTTTCCTTGAAGTATGAACTAATGAAGTCATGATTTTATTGTGAAAACCTTGTAACAGCTACACATGTTCTGGAAGGAGAGGGGTGTGAAAATACATGTTCATTGTTTGGCTTTCTTGATTATCAAACAAAGTTTTTGATTTTGTTTACCAAATTTCTTGTTGAGTAAATTCACAGTAATTTTTCACTTGTTAATTAAATTGCTATTGAAATGTAGTTTGCTATTTTATTTTTCTTATTTATTTAAATTCTGCCTTGCTACAGGTGTTTTTTTTTCTGATTAACAATCAACATTTTGTATTTAAATAAGTTTTTTTTTCTTTATCCATGTGCAGGTGTATATTTTGTGCGTAAATTGGACAAATGAGAAAATTCCTTTTACATTGTTATGAAGAGAAATTTGTTCTATGTGTAAAAATTCATTCTTGAAAATTAATTTTTTAGATGCAACTAGACGGAATGAAACAGTAAGAAATGCTGCAATGGATGCAGCAGCGGAAACTGCAATAAAAAATTGGCTTCGCCATGCGAAAGCACGCCATATGAGTGTGGCTGCAGAAAATTCTGCCAACTCCCCATCCCTTTTGGGCAATACTATTGTGTAAATAAATCTGTTATGTGTAAATAAATCTATTTTGTATAAAATAATATATTTTGTAATATCTTCTGTATATAATTTTTGTGCCTTTTTAAAATAAAACAAAAAAACGACTTATTTGTTCAGTTTATTTTTTTGTCTCGGAGAACAGCAGCCTACTCTTAATCATCTTTAAGTCAAAAGTAATACATTTTTGAGAAAAAATAATCCTCGTATTGCTCATTGAATACCACTTGTTTCTAATGAAATGTCCAGAGTTACATCAGTAAATTCAATCAGAATTATATCTGAATTATACTGTACACAATTAAAAAGGAGTAAAGTTTAAATTAGTATGAAAATCGTGAATGTATGAAAATTGCGAGTAATTTTAAGTACTCGAAATTAATGCTCTAAATGGATGTAAAATTTTAAAAACTTGTCTCATCTTTCAGAAGTAGTTTTATGAAGGAATATTTTTTATATTTTTTAAGTACTCTGTTTTTTTTTATGAGCTATTTAATACGGGTTCACAGAAAAAGATAAAAATGTTTTGTCAATACTATATAATTTTTGTTACATTTCTTGCTTATATATGTAAAATATCAAAATGTGCTAAAGATTTATTGCATATCCATGAAGTGTATTGACCTGTAGCCTAATATATAGCTCTAGTGTTGAATATTCATTAAAAATTTTAATTGCTTAGTCATATTTTCCTAAAGTGAAGATTTGAAAATAAGTTATAAATATTTTCAAAAGTAGTTATAGGAAAATAATGGCTATGTAATTATAATTTGTAATGGAGTAATTTACATTGCTCAAATATATGTTATGCTATAGGCTTTGTACTCTTTTTGCATATGTAATAAATCTGTAGCATATTCTGATGTTTTATAAATACCTATAAACCATTCATTTGAGACCTCCTATGGATATCCAAGCTATATCCCAATATCCAAGAGATGGATGTCTCTTGGATATCCTAGAGATAACCTTATGACGTTAAGATGTCTATGGGATATCTGTTGGATGTTTTCAGGATATCTATGAGATATCCTGGATATCCATGGGATATCTAACACACGTCGCGATATCGCGACGTCTCAGGGAGTTCCAATAGCTGCAACCTTTTTGACGTTCTGTGGATATTCAGCAGATATGTGGATGTCTCAGGGATATCTCATGGATGTGGTTATATCTACTCATCTTATCCAAGAGATATCCTATGGATGTAATTTGGAGATTCATGGCTGTCTGGGATGTTGCACAATGCATGATGTCACACTTCTTGTTACCCCCTCCCCTCCCCTGTCACACTTTGTCACAATTTCACGAACACCCCTACCCCCTCGAAGCGTGACATCATTTATGAATGATCACAGACTCAATGTTTTATATGAGTCGTCAAGATTCAAAACCAGATACATCCACTTAAGTTATAGTTTAAAGTAATCTTTATATGGTGCTAATTTTTTAAGTTTCTAAAGCAGCTACATCATGCTAAAAAGTGGGTTGAAATGTGCCGGTTAATTACAACCCCCCCCTACCCCCATTAACCATGCTTGTCAGCTCTTCTTTTTCCCCTCCAAATATCTTCCGAGGATAAATTGTTTTTGTGTCAAAATTTCAGCAAGTTAAAAGTTAATCGCAATGCTCTCCAGCTAGAAATTCGAGTTTCTTAGATATTAGATTTTTGCCCGCCGTGAAAAATTTCATTTTTTATATGTAGCTGGTTTTGAAGCTAGATGACTCATATAAAGAACTCATTCATTTTACCCTAAAATTAATTTTTACAAATTAAATTAATTTATCAATTAAAATACACAATAAAATTTTTCTGAGGTGGCCCTCATTTTCTTGGTGTCCTAAGAAAGTACTAATTTTGCTTACGGCGGGTTACTACAGCACTCGACATTGCTCAGAGAGGGATGGGCATCTGGCATCGGTCTCGGTTTAGGATGCATAGAGTATGGATTAAAAGGGGCACTTACATGTAATGCCATACATCTCTACTAATAATAAACCAGCAAGTGCGTCTGTGTGTGTGTCGATTCCAATGCCTTATAATCGTGCTCTTTGTGTGGGTACCTGAATTAAACAAACATAATGCGTTTTTTCATAGTTTCTTTTTGCATTTTTTATGTGTGCGTCTTTCTCACAAGAAAATAAAGTTCCTTAAATATGTAGGATCGCCGATTGATTGCCGTGGGAGGCTAATTTTTAATTCTGTGGAAGGCTATACATCTTAATAGAACAACGTAATACATACACATTTTAAAAAATACCAGTGTATATATATAATGGCGAACCAACTGGCCCTTTCACTTCTGAACCAGGGCAGGGCAGTGCGGGTACCGCTAGTATTATATATTGTTGTATAGATATTTCGCTGGTTCTTTTCTGGAAATATGTTCATTCATAGCAGAAAATATATTGGCCTATTATTTAATATTTAATATCATTATGCTATTAAATTACAATTTTATAAGCACTAAGATTGAATTTCGTAACCTTTTTGTATTTTTGTGAGATAATTATATTACTTTTAACACCCCAAATTACTTTTGGAACACAAATAAATACATAAATGAAAATATTTTTTTCGTCTGCACTTACAATATATCGATATTTCTTTAACATACTCTTCAGCATTTAGTTTTCAAGTTGAAAATAACAATATTAATGAACATAAAATTTTGATTCATAGTAGTGTAATGTAAAAATGGTGTAATGTTTATTGATCGAACTGCATTTTTATAGTTTACTCTTTACGACGGTTTCTGCTATGTTAAAGACGCAGTATTCGATTTTATCATAGAACGATTTTCTTCATCAAGCATCAAGGAAAATAGAATGTGATGCAAAAACTTCTTTTCCGCTTGAACTCGGAACCGAAAACCGAACGGGTATCACAAAACATAGAAAGCGATCGGGAAAGAATGGATGGACTTCCTGGGCAGCTTGTGAACAAAGGAGACTGATTGCTTGTCACTTTAAGGAGAGGGGAATAGGCCCCTCTAGCCACGCTAGGTCCCTCGAATGGGCGGGCCAAGGTGTGGTTTGTTGCGGGGCGTGAATTTTCGTAGTTTTTCAAACTTTTTCAAAAACAACACTTTTACTCCTACTAATAACAGGTACACAAATTGTCTCAGATATAAACTTAAAATATGGTTTTAAAGAGAAATAGTCAAGCTTGGTTTGCTACTTTTCCGTTTTCCCGTATCTTTTTTCAAAGTTTTAAAAATAATGAATTGAAATTTAAAAATGTTATAAAAAATTTTTGAAGTTCACCACAGAAAAAATGAAAAATAGCAAACCGTTAACTAGATCCACTCTATTGTTTAAAAGAAACCGCATGAAAATATTCAAATAACTTCTCGAGTTATGAGTAGGACTTTTTGCAGATTTTTCCGTAGAGATAGCATTAGCGCCGAAAAACAAGATGGACGGTAGCGAAGAGCCTTAAGTTAAAGGGGGACCCTTCATATGGCTCTACCCCGTAATGTTGAGCTAAAAGGGACATGCCGTGGGACTACTAACGAAAGTTTATAATGAATTTATTTGTCGCACCCAAGTGAAAGAAACTCAAAAACATGAAACGGCCAAGCATAATAGTTTATGAAATCTGAACAATAATTGGATAGATGGGGGGAGGCCTAAGACACAGGAATCCCAACAGCGTGAGCTCAACTGAACTCGCCTTCAACTATGTTTATTCCAGAAATAGTAATTCAGCGTACTCACAGATGGTGACCGCTGCAAATTATTTGTTGCTATCAATTTACAGAATGTTCTTTGTTTTTTATTCACTAATTACCTTTTTTAAGAATTTCGTAGTTTCCTGTTTTTAGTTCTTTCTAATTTTACGTCAGACTCCGGATAAACGATTTTCAGAAGCCTTATCATTGACAATAACATTGTATATGATCAGTTATTATAGTCATGAAATAATTACACAGCATATTTTAATTATTATATTTATTATAAAATCCAAATATAAGGGAGCCCTATCACTTCTAATGCCTATGGGCCCCCAAATCCTTAATCCGGCCCTGTACCATCTAGAGACAATTCCTTTATTAGAGCAGCTTCATGTTGTCTTCCTAATTTCTGAGTACGCAGTAGTCAATGTACTCTCGAGCCTCGGACATGTTGATGCAGATTTGCAGCAGCCCTGTTAACCTCACACACAGGCGTAATATACTGTGAATGTAATATTTTTATGAATTATATACTTCCCATTTTTTAAATCTTATTTTGTGCAGTTACTTTGATACTTTTGGTAGATTATAACTCAATAGTAAATGCAACGTTAGGCTTAGCGAGAGAAGATGCTCTGACCTGTTGTAGTGACAGGACGGACCAGCCAAGGCAGTCGGCGCTTGGCAGGTCCCGTCCCAGTCCTGTGGCAGCATTTAGATCGTTCCGCGGGCATCCGTACCGAAAGGTTCTTTGATCGATCCGTCCCGAAGAGTACCTTTTCGATTTCGGCGGTACTACATATATGTACCACAGATAAATTTGGCCTTCCTTACGGCTACAGCATGTGTACCTGACCTTTTTTCGTCCCCTTGCTAGGTGGAAGGATATCACAGGAGGTGAGACAATTATTGAGAATGGTCATTATAAGCCTTTCCTGTCCTCAACACGACTAGTCCTGGCGAAATATGCAGCGTTTTACTGTCTGGCAAATATTTGGAATAGTTCCTGGTTTAGACACACATGTAATTGGTCGAATAATTTACAGCGATATAAATACTCACTGAAACCAAGCTCATCACTTGGACGATC
This sequence comes from Octonoba sinensis, assembly GCA_038502835.1. Lineage (NCBI taxonomy): Eukaryota > Metazoa > Arthropoda > Arachnida > Araneae > Uloboridae > Octonoba > Octonoba sinensis. The sequence continues at coordinate 126,028,424 of CM076598.1, forward strand.
GGGGGGGAGGGGCTTTTCAACCTGACAATTAGGTGTACAGTCAACTTTCTCAAATCCGCGAACGTCTGAAGTCCGCGCAAGATTTCCGATGTAAACAGTGAAACTTAGCATAAAAACTTACTTTAAAAAAACTAGAAATTCCTTAAATTTTCAAAGTTAAAAGTATTTTGTTAACTTGAAATGTTTACAGTAACTCACATCTGCCGTTTATACGTTGAAAACAATGTATTTTTAGCTTATATTTATGTTTTTTTGATAGCCACGTGTCGTGCGCAATATTAGCGTTTCGCCATAATTAGACATCAATCTTTTTGCATCTGCTTTCAGTTTGCGATATTTCTTATTATTTTTTTCATTAGTACACAATTCAAATCGTATTCAGCAAAAATATTAAGCTATTTTGTATATAAATTTTGTATTTGCATCGATTTTATGGTGTAAATGTTCTTCCTCCTTGATCTAATTAATGGAGACAATTTCAGTCGCCAACGTGGCGATCAGCAATGAAATTGTTGGCGAGTGGCGGCAACCAATCTGCACCTTTACAAAGTGGTTGAATAAAAAAAATTCATTTAAAGCTCACATATATATGTAACGCACACACACACACACACATATATATATATATATATATATATATATATATCTAAATTTTTTCTTTTCAATCAATCTCTTTTATATATTCATGTCTGTATAATTAATGGTTTATCAAAACATTTTTCGAGTAATAAATAAAAAGGTGAATGCAACATTATAACCTCATAATGCATGCACAGATCAATGACCAAAAATCCGCAAAATTCTAAACTCCGCACAAGCGGTGCGGATTTCCGAGAGTTGACTGTAAAATGTATTTATATATTACATATCTAGAAGTCAGATCTGTTTTTTCTGCATATGCGTTTATGTATTTTGTTGCTTTTACCTATGAATTTAATATATACCCTTTGGCTGTTGCCCCTCCCTCGTAGAAAATTTTGAATAATTAAAGAAAGAGTTTTTCTGTAGTGCTTAGGCTTAAACGCTTAAAACCTAGAAAATACGATTAAAAATGAATAATTTCGAACTAAATGAACAAATTGTTCTTTGTAATAAAAAATAATTCCCCGTTAAGAAAGCACAAATAAGCATTAAAATGAAGACATATGTTTCAGTTTACTTGCACAAAGTTAAATTATTATTATAAATTGTTCTTTGTTTTGAACATTTATGAGACAAAAAATTCAAAGACGCCTTTTTGTGTATAAAAAGAAGAGCTCATTAAAAAAATACATGATGTACGGGGGCGAATCCGGGACATCATCTGCTGTTTGCCTAGGGTGACCATATTTCTAAACATCAATTTGGGACATGTCCCCAAATCCAGGGAAGATTTGGGGACACTTAAGGAAATATTTTCGGGGATGTATTTGGGAATCTGCCAAAACTTATACGTATACCCATAATATAAAAAATATTCCTATCATTACTCTGCAAAATTCATATATATGCATATTATGCACGTTAAAAATACATATTTCATCCGTTAATTGCTTGTTTGAAATTGCAATACTAAAGAAAAACACTGAAGTTAATTGTGTTTTAATATTTTGAAACTTTAACTAAGAAAGATCTAATATTTTAGCTTCGAACCTTTCCGTAAAAAAATCCCTATACTCCCCTGACCCGCAATATATCTAAAAATATCTATAAAATATTAATGTTAATACAGTAGAAAAAATTAAAAAAAAATTCGGCGCAGGAAAAGAAGTGCAAAACTCCAGCAGAACTTTGCATATGTAATCGTATATTTTGCGAAATTGGGTACAAAAAATGCAAATCTAAAAATTTGGGGACTTTTCGCGTCCCCAAGTAATACTTCTACTTTTGGGGACATAGAGCAAAAAAAGTCCCCAAAATGAAGTTTGGGGAGTATCTCCGAAATTCGAAGACGTATGGTCACCCTATGCTTGCCTCTTAACCCTTGTGACTTCACAGGCAAAACATTGTAAAAAGAATATGTCTTTATCAAAGTTCTTATGATGGTAAAATTCCCGTTTTTATTATTTAGCAAAATTCCCAATCTTTGTTCCCACATTCCAATCCAGTCCAGTTTGCAGCCTTTATCATTCGTGCTCTTATAAAGTAGAAATATATTAGCAGAAGTGAACTAAAAGTTTCAGAATATTTTTAAATTTGTTTGTTTGTTTGTTTACGACCATTTCAGGTCACATAAATATTCGAGTTTATTTGCTATTCTCAAGGATATGCCTCAAACTGCCGTCTAATATGACAGATAGAACAAGACAGCACAACAGATTTTACTATACAAAGCATGGAGCTATTATCTAGGGGAGATGACATCGTACCACGTGACGTCCTGCCAAATAGCAACCCTACCGAGCTCTGTTTGTGCCGATAGGGGGGCGTGGCAGGGCCGATGCAAGTGCCGATCGGAGACCAAAGCTTCTGCTGAACTGACCGTTATTTTCGTGCTCGTTCTCGTAGCTTTTATTGATTCTGTTGTCTTTTTATGTCTGTTGTTTTTATAATGCTATAGTTGCATTTCCGAGACATATCCCCTGACTGTTTTTCCAAATTTGAAATCAACCAATTCATTTTGTTTAAACCTTTCCAGAGCTGCCACTCATTGCAAATTACTTCTGTACATATAGGAGTACGCAATGAAATGTTTGGAAAAACTACTGTGGATCATTATTTTAACTTAATATAGAAGGAATATATACTTCCTGGGGATACCCGCCTTGCATTTTGTAAAAGGGGTAATGCTTCTATAAATCGTACTTCTTGGATGATGTGGAAAACATTTTTATAATTTTAATGAAATTAGATAAGTAAATCATATTTAAAAAGTAAAAAATATATGTATGTATATTAATTGTAATATGAATAGTAATGTTCGATAATGTTGTGAGAAAGTAAGATTGTCTGTAATGCCAACTCTACATACGATAGAATATCAGTGCCGGAGTTTTCCGCGGCGCGGGGATAGACTTAAATATGCTGCCCCCCCCCCCTTCATCTAATTATTGGTCATATTTCACATCGCCTTCATATACTGTCCTTTTTTTAAGGACTTTTTTTATTTGGGGGGGGGGGGGAGCATTGATAAATCCATGAAACTTTCGTTAATGTTCCCAGGCATGGTCCTTTCAGCTCAACATTGGGAGGGGGTAGAGCCATATGAAAGGCCCCCTTAACTGGAGATATGAAATTCTGACAGTCCAGGGGTTTCTCTCTCGGGAAAATTTAAATGCAAACTGGTGCATCTTGAGGCCTTAAGGCGCATTTGGGACGGCAAAAATATATTAGGGAAAAAAAAGGCATACGAAAACTTTTTAAAAACTCTTTTACTCACGAAAATACTCATCAAAATGCAGAACGAAATTAGCATTTTTGTTTAAATGCAGGTTTTGTTTTAATGCCCCCCCCCCCCCCAACTAACGCCCGTATCAAAGAGTCATGTCTGCCTTCTCAAATGACTCTTACAAGCTTCCCCCCCCCCCCCCCTTCCCAAAAGAATGCTTTGAAAATTTGCAAAAGAACTTCTGTATTGTTTGAGCATGACATGATTTATATTTCACTATCACAAGCTTTCCCCCCTCCTCCGCCCCTCCCCAAAAGAATGCTTTGAAAGTTTGTAAATGAAAAACTATTAATATATTGTTAGCATAGCATGATTTATATTTCATTATCAGAAGAGGGAAAAAAACCTTTACTTTTTTAATTTAATATCTTTTTTAAATTAGCCTGCCGACTGATCAACAACGCAACATATTCAGTATAATAACTCAATTTTAGTTTCCGATAGTTTATACAAATAAATAATTCTATTAATCGGTTTTAATCGTTAGCAAAATAGCCGATCAATGATCAAATCGGAGCGCCGAACTAGGATTTTAATTTTCTCTTTTCAAACGTTAAATTTTCTTAATTAAATATATTTTTCTTTTTATTTTATTTTATTGTCTTTTCTTTCTTCTTCTTCCTTTTTTTTTTTTTTTTTTGCATCACAAATGAATTTGCTGCCCAGAAGTGCCGCCCAGGGCAAGGGCCTGAGTCTGATTGTTTTAATTAGTAGTACAACCAGAATTTTTTTCTTAGTGGGATTTTTCCTAAGAAATCATGTTATTAATATCTACATATTACTGTCTTAAAATTTGACGCTGAATACAAAAAATGGGGGGGGGGGGTGCCTCTCCCTCATCAACCTTGGGTTTCAATGATGCTAAAATTTACATTCCAAATTCCTTCTTTATTAAAACCTTTTAAAAAATGCTTGAGAAGACATGGAAGCACAAATTCTGAATAAGAATGTATAAAATAAGTTTAATATTAATACAATACATGAGAAAACCGGCAAAATTATCGAAGGGCAAGCGCTCAGAGCATCAAAAAATGCGTTACAAAAACCAGCATTTTCTATAATAAAATTGCACCTAATGTTAACCGTTTTTAAATGAGAACTTGCCAATAGTATGGTGTAATTGTTTTTCGCGTTATTTGGAAGATTGCATGAAATCGAAATAAGATATAGGCAATGAAAGTTTGAAAAATTCTCGTAGAAAAGCAGTAAGCACACGGTTTGTTTGTGCCGATGCGAAAGAGCGACACATGGCAGGAAATGGTAACCCCGATCCCTCTGATGTCAGCCACCGTGTTATCTCCCCTCGATACTACCTCCATGATACAAAGAAGGAAATACACCCCGGGAAATGTGGGAATCGAACCCACGCCTCTTTCACTCCGCGCAGGGAGGCACCGGAACTAGTCGATTAGACCGCTCAGCCACTGAGGCCTCATTTTTAAATTCTGGCTGGTTTCTTATTTCCCCATTTTCAAGGCCGTAGGCAGGGGGGGGACCCGACGGGCCCGAGCCCCCCCCCCCCCCGAAATACTTTCGAAATTTTTAACTTGTCTGAAAAAAAAAATTCACAAAAAAAAAAAAAATTGTTCCTCAAACCAACCTGTTCGGGAGCGTGGGGGGGGGGGGGGGGTAGGTTCTCTGTTTTACAAATGGGGAAACGACAAGACGGCGCTTCAAAAATCCAGGGTCTATAAACCAGAACTCAAAATAAGATGCTTTCCCTCAATTCTAAAGACGGTAGATCCCCCGTGTCGTGTCATCAAGAGATAACGGATTGATTCCTTGCCTAAGGGCTACATATGGTTCTTATCACCCGACCACACAACAAGAACAGCAAATGTACTGATCCCTTTTTGGCAAAATGCAAGCCACCACATCTGCCATAAATATACGTACAACAGTTTAGGTGCTTTGTCCATCCTTGCCCGAAGGTTACATTCGTGGAAATGGCGACTTTTTTAAAACTACCCACATTGTGGAAGTAGAAGATAAAGGAACTTTCGGAGCTAATGCCTAAATGGACCCCCTCGTCTACTACTACGATTGCGGGATGTGGATGTTTGTGCTGTTATTGCTGGGACAAATCTTTATTTTTTGTCTTTTCTTTTTTAAACTAGCAATTCGTAAAATCGAATCAACATCGAAACGCTTCCGACAAGGGGGGGGGGGGGGCGAGGAGAGGGCTCTTGCCCCTTTGCGGATGCCTTGACCTTGCCTTGCAGACATAGGCAGTTGGGAATTTAGTGGGCTCGTGTGCTCTTGCAAAAGTCTTCTTTGCTTGCCTGCGTACAAATTTTGATTATGAGTAAAAGAAAAGGTGAAAGTATTTTGTCTTATTTTGGGAAGAAACCCTGTAGAAATGTAGCAGAAAAGGTATGATTATTTTTATGTATTTTTCAAAATAATATTTTAGCTGCCCCTCTTTTTTTTTTTTTTTGCAATTTTAGTTTCAACTTTGTATTTTCTTCCTCACATGCTGAGAAACTGCATATTAATCTTTCTTTTTTCGTTTTTTAACTTCATAGGGGATGATGTCACACTACTTCGAGGGAGGGGGGGGGGGAGAGGGGTTCGAGCAATTTTGACAAGAAGTGTGACATTACACATTTTGATTTCTATAAAAACATGTAAAAAATCAGCTGATTAAACTTATTTTTGATGTTTCTTTATTTTCATAATTTAATTTTAAAGTTTCATTAATTTCATTTTATATTGAAAATACCGCTGCTTATTAAGATTTGAACTTACTTCTAGTTAAAATTTTAAAAGAAAGTCTTAGGTATTTACTTTTAAGATAAATAAGTGCGGGTGTTTTTTTAGAATTCAATTAATTATTTTTTTTTTTGCTATTATGCACTAATTATCTTTTTTTCTATTTTAACCTTAATCTCATTTTATACCAATTAAGCCCACGTGTAATCATTATTATTGTTATGCTCACAAATGTCATTAAAAGTTAAAAAATAAAATTAAAAATTTGATTCTTTAACGTAGGTACTTTATTTCTGAACTGCAACACTGCAAGTACATGTGCTCCTGTAATATAGCGTGATATGTGACAAAGGGGGTAGGGCGTGTTGGAGAGTGATATCTTGTGACAAAGGGGGGAGGGGGATCAAATATATTGAAAGAAAGTGTGACACTGTTTATGAACGGTCCCATAGAGCGTTTACAATAACATTGCGAAGGTGAAAAATACCGCGACAAAATTACTCGTATACTTCTACTTAGCCTAGTCATACATTTACATTGAACAAAAAAGATCTTGATTGGTTCTTCTTATTATATCGCTCGTAGGCTGCAATAGTGGCACAACTCAAAAAAACTCGCGTTTCGGCTAAGAACAGATTGTAAATATAAAATACACATTTTTTTCAGCAGCAATACTAGCATAACTCATAATTCAACATTAGGCCTTAAGATTTAATAATAACTAAAGCATTTCTTTTATGTTTTTTCCTTAGCAATGAAAAGTTTAAACCCACTTATCTCAAAACATGTTTTTTTGAGCTGTGCCGTAATTGCAGCCCATGAGCGATATGTATAATTTTGGAAGTGCTTTATAATTGTCCACGACTGCATATCAAAGTTATACAGCTTTTTTTGACTTTAAACTTAAAAAAAAAAGGGAGTTTGCAGCATTTAGGTTAAGGAAAAAGAAAACATCCAGTTTTTAATTATTTACATTTAGTTATGACAAAATATGGAAGGCTTGAAACTTGAGAATAAGTATAAATTGCTTAAATTGTCAAAACTAAAACGGAATAGGGGGTAATTAATTCTCAAAACAACGTATGTTTTCTGTTAACTCTCTCTCATTTTTTTTTTTTTTTTTTTTTTGAAGTAATACTTCTGTGATCGAAATTGAAAATATAATCTCATCATGCAACATGCAACCAGTGTTTCTTTCAGGCATCTCTCCGGTGAGGGGGGGAGGGCACTGCCCCCTCAGAGATAACCAACTGCTCCCCCCCCCCCCGGAGAAAAAAATTCAGATCACAGATTTAAAAAAAAATGAAAGAAAAGAGAGTTTAAGAAAAAGAGAGTTTTTACGCTTTTTAAGCTAAAGAGAGTTTTTACACTTTTAAAGACTTCAGTTTCAGAAACACTTTTAGGGAAAAGACATCGAACACTCACTAGCGACACCAAAAGTAGCCCAAAAGATAAGAATTTACGGGGGAAGACAAACCAAACTCCCTTCTGCTTCCTCTAAAATTACTAAAGAATACTCGAAATTGCATTGTTAGGCAGTTTTCAAAAAGTTTCCTGGGGAGAGCCCTCGATCCAGTCTATGCCTCCAGTAACATTGACAAAGATAGACTGAAACTTCATTTTTAAGACTGCAGTTTCGAAAATTTTCTTTGGGGAGAACTTCTGAAACTCCTTCCTCTAACGTCCCGAAAGTGCCTAAAATTGCATTCTCAGGAGCTAAATTGCGAAAAAATTCCGGGGGAGGACCCCCGGACCCCCCTTTCAGAGATAGTCAAAACGTTATGGTTGTAAGATCAGTTTCAAAAATTTAAGATAAGAAGCCAAAGCCCCCAAAAAACACTGCCCTAACTTTCACCAAAGATAGTCTAAAAATTCACCTACTGTACATGGTATCAAAAATCTATCATATACTGTGACATCATAATTTTTTTAAATCAAACGAAATATGGTTTACAAAAGACCGTATCCAGAGGGGGAGGCCCACGGCCCCCCCCCCCCGAAATTCTTCGCAATGTAGCATGTATATTCCTCCCTGAAACTTTCCTCAACATAAGTGTTTCAAAGTTAGGGCCCCCCCCCCCCCCCGAAAAAAATTTCTGGCTACGGCCTTGCCCATTTTGACTTAAAAGAAAAAAAAAAAAAAAAAACTTAGTGCGCCAAGGCGTATAGAACGGGGAAATTTAAGGATTCAGACCTTCGTGCTTAGCAACAATCAGAGCAATTACTACAACAACTACGACCGAGTTTAAAGAAAATGGCTAATTTTGGCTAAATTCTTTCACGCAACTGGCTAAAAATCACATGGAAAATCTGGCAACCCTGCTTCTGTGCAAAATTGTTAAACTAATGCTTTTTGATGGCATCATCACTAACTTCAATAAACAACATGGCTCCAAAAATTGTTGTTTCGCTTTCTATGATCAAAAGAAACTTACAGTATTTGCAACAGCAGTTGGGAGCTGCTTTAAAGAACAGTAGTGTGGTTGTTAAATTCATTTGCCTGATCAATATATTCTGTTATTTTTTGTCATTTAGTGACACTGCTGTGCGAATTCTTAGTGTCACTCCAGGGTTTATAATTCCCCCTAACTTCTGGGTGTGGACTGGGTTTACTCATTGCTTTTTAGAAACAAGATTATGGTTGTTATTAACTGATGTCATTACTGTTGGACTATGTGGGAAACTTTTAGAACCACTGTGGGGGGCAATGGAAATGCTAACATTTTTTGCTCTGGTCAATACATCAGTGGCATTCTTATCAGTTCTGATCTATATAGTAGTATTTACCATTACATCTGATCCACGCTACTTGTTTTCAGTACATATTCATGGTTTAGCAGGATACTGTGCTGCTGTATCTGTGGCCGTTAAACAGATTATGCCTGATCATATACTTCTGTCATTGCCATGTGGTAAGCTAAGGAACAGAAATGTTCCCCTATGTGTTCTGTTATTAAGTTTGATTTTGTGGTCACTCAATATCGTCAGGGGTACATACCCAGTGATGTTTTCAACTGGATTACTATCATCGTGGATTTATTTAAGATTTTACCAGCATCATAGCAATGGAACTGTTGGTGACATGGCTGATGGATTTACGTTTGCTAGGTTTGTATGCATTTATTTCATTTTATTCCCATGAACACACTCATTTAGGCTACACTTTCCTTATTAAGCATGTTTGATATGAATTTCTTGAAAATTATTTATTTTTTAAAGTTATTAATAACTAAATAAATATAGAAAAACTTCTCGCAAAGATCAGATACAAAGCAGAACCAATGTTTTAATGGCACTAATAAAATTTTTTCGTGTAAGCTAAGCTTTCTAGGTATTTAAATTTATCCGAGGCTTTGATCGTTATCATGCAAAAATTTTTGTGTATAACCAGATTGACTTCGCTTTGTATTTAACAGTGATAGGTATTATATAAAAAACATATGATGAGTAAAATCCTAGGAGACCCACCCCGTTTCAAAATCACCAGTTTAGCATCCATCTCGCAGAATGATACAAGCAGGGTTACGATCAAATCAGGGTTACCAAGATGGTATACTCATCGCAAAATCGCCATCAAAAAGGAGGGGGGAGCTTATGCTGAAATTTCCAGTAGCAGAACTTTCTGTATCAATCTGCAGCAAGGGTTTCAAAAGTCAAAATTTATTTGCGGCACTAAATGATGTAGAACCAAATTTACAATCATAAACATAGCAAACTATGCATTTTAAAATAGTTGACATATAACCAATAGAATAATACATGCAGACAATAAATAAATATTATAACTATTCAATTTATAAATAAATTAATAAAATTTGCATTAAAAAATTGTAAGGGTGGGCTAATTAATCTGCAAGCTTCAAGATAAATCTGCAGCGCTCGCTGCCATAGTGCGTGATTTCTGCTACCGGGCTGAAATTCAAAACAAGTGGGGGATGCTTGTGTTAAAATAAAAGAGTAGGGGGGACACCATCCCCCTGCGCCTCCCTGCAACTATACACTGGGGGGGGGGGGGGGAGCTAAAAGTGTTTTGCATTTCAATGCACCCTTTATTGACACACATGAGCAGTATTTTATATGTGTTGCTTGCCTTGTGTTTATGGATTTAAGAGTTTACTTGATTTTTCAAAAGTAAAAAACCCTGTAGGAAGAAATAAGAAAAGGAAGAAAACAATCGATCAAATTATAAATTTGTTTTGCTTTAGAAAAATTGGGAAAGTATTGGGTTTGCTCTCTAATGACCTCCTGGTTTATGCATCTGTAAATTGTTTTGTAGTAGTTAGCTGTCATATGTAGATATTTATAAATATTGTGAAAGAAAATTTTTAGCAGTTATAAATTTCATGTGATATATAGCTTATTTCAAATGGTTAGGAGTAGGGATGTAACGAATAGTGGTTTGGGGGGGGGGGGGCAAATACTGAATGTTCAGCCATTCCTTCCAGGCCGAAGCTGAATATTCGACGGCCGATTATTAAAAATTCTAGAAAATTGTTATAATAGAAAATATTTGTCAGATTTACAAGCATTCAACATCAAACACCCTTTCCAGACATTAATCTATGATCTATGATTTAACTCTTTGTTTAGAATCTAAAATTAATGTATTTTCTGTATTGTTTTGAATGCAAAAGAACTGAGAATTTCCCTCACAAGTGGAATAGAAATTACTTGTTTTAATTTAAGCATTATTAGCATTACTTTACTAATTATTTAATTCAAATTAAAGAAATATTATTGCTTACGGAATTTTTACCTTGCTCAAAATAGTCTTATGCAGGTATTTAAAAAGTTATTAGGAGTTAATATTTTTATTTTATGGGTTTTTTTATGTACGTATTTTTAAAAGATACATTAAAATTTATCAATTTAATAGGAATATATTTTTATTTTCAAAAAACCTTAATAACTTATGCTATTTTAATATTCATGATATATTCTAAGCTTTTCACATTTCTCTCTTACCCAATATTCACAATAAATTAGTATACCCAAATAAAGTCCGACTTCCCCCCCACTATGTTAATAATAACAAAATAAAAATATAATATGCTCCATCATAATTAACTATTGCCAGCTTTTGGGAGCAAATGCTAAGTATAAAATACAATATTATAACTTTAAAATCTGATTTTGTTCAGTCAAACCTAAAAACAATGTTTAAAAAAAGTAGTTTTTTTTGAAAATTATATATTTTTTTAAAAACTATCTACTAATGTATTCTTTTGCAATAACTATAATACAATTTTAAATTTTTAAAATCCACTAATTTCTTTACATTTTACGTTTCTACTATAGCAGAACTATTCGACCGAATAGTCCGTCAATATTCGGCCAGCTCATGAAGTGACTATTCGGCTAGGCCGAACATTTGGCCTAAGGGCCGAATACCGAATAGTGGCTGAATATTCGTTAAGTCCCTAGTTAGGAGTTCAGAGTTGAATGAGTTGTTACAAAAAATTGAAAGCTTCTAAGGGAGCCATTTTGTCCTGTATTATCGCTGTGGGACTTTAATTTGTTGATATATTAATTAAAAAGGCAATTTACTTTCTTTGCTAATTTGTTGGTGAAAAAATGTTGGCCTTATTAAAATTTTGATAATATTCAAATAGGCTGATTTAGATTGTAAAGTTCAATTAATCATCATACTACTTTAAAAATATAAGGTTAATTATAAACTTACTACGTATTTGGAAGCTGTGAGATGTTTTAAAATCCAACATTTTTTACAGTCCTTTTTTTGTGAATTTTAAAGAGATTTTTGTGAAAAATCGAATAATTTTGTGAAAATTGAAAAATTAAACATATAATCTGGTATCAGATATCCTGGAAAGGATTTGACTTTTGTCGTCCCATATAGAAGTTCCGGGAACTTGCGATAGAAGATGGAGGACAATTTCTCAAAATACAGACCTGTCTTGTAAAATTCGGGAGGTTTGGCAACCCTGGTTGGCATCCTAACTGTTCCAAATCAACTTTATAAATCAGTTTCCTTCCTTAAAAACTTCATAGATCTAAATGGAGTTGTATTGTTTTGAATCCACTTAAATTCGACTGGATTGTGAAAATTTCGACTGGTTGTGGCAAAGTGACGAGCGCATAAGAACATGAAATATAAGAAGAGCCATATTAAATTGCTAACAAATGGTTAGGAAATGTTTTATGTTGAAAAATAATCACTTTATTCATACAAAATGTAAATAACGTATGTGTACAATATTTATATTTTTTGTTAATGATTTGTTTTTATTATTCTTTTGTAGATGTCTCTCCTAGTAAAATGGGTACATACTACATAGTATTCATACTGAATGTTTTTATGCAATATTATAGTGTGATTGCAATCACAAGTTTTATTTCAATGTGACTTTTTTTTTAATGAGTTCGGCAGTTCGGATACTAAACAACTTATCAATTTACAGTTGAACTGCCATATGCTAAGAGATGCAAAAATAATAGTATTGTCAGACCTCGATGTAAGGTCACTATAATATAAGGTCATACCCCGGTCATTTTCATTTAGTCTTGAGGGGTGACCTTATATTGAGGTCTGACTGCAACTTCAGTTTTTACATTGAACAATTTTGGTTCATTTAATAAGTCAGTTAAGAGTTATTTAGTCATTTTTAAAAATCCTCTCCAGCATCAAACCAAAATTATGTATTCTAAACAATTATTAAGAAATATTTTTAAAAATACAAATTTTAAAACTAGATGGCGACTTAAGAGGCTAAGGCTCCCCTTTAAATTTGGGGGTGAGAAACTCACATTTGTCTCATCCTCATTACTACCTTCCTACATATATATATCAGGCATGAGATTCTTCCGCGGATCCGCGATTTTACGCTTTTTTTTTAGTTTTTGGAGATTCCGCGGTTTTTTGTTTTTTATCTTCAATTTTCCACCTCCGATTTTTTTTTCATTCGTTTTTGTTTTCCCTTTTTTTTTTTTTTGCACACAAACGATGCAAAACTAGATTTGTTCACGGTCACGCTGATGACTGACGCACTGAAATTGCGATGCTGGAGAACACAACAGCCAGTACAATTCTTTCCAACAGCATTTGGACATTTCTAACTTCATGACTTCGGGCTGCGTAATATAAGATGTTAAAAGTAAACTTTTAAACCTAGATTTTTCAAGAACAAAGATCGGAAGCATCGCTGATGCTTACTTTTTTATTTATAAAGGAAGGCATGTTTTATCCCAAATACTACAGTAATATTTGTTCCAGAATCAAACACTTTCATGATGAGGAAAAGAAGCAATAAATGGCGCCATATTGCAACGTTGATAATTCTTTAACTTTCAGTGTTAAAGTTTTCTTTCTTTCTTTTTTAATTTTAAACGTTTAAAATCACTCACATTCAGCTCTTATCTATTAAGAATCTCAAGTTTATCGCTTATTTTTTATTTTTTCTTAATGCCATGTTTGCGCAAGTTACCGTTTTGCTGAAATTTTGTGGTAATCTTTTTGCATCTGCTTTCAGTTTAATATACTTCTTATTATTTTCTCATTAGCGCACAATACAAAGCCTACTAAGAAAATATACAAAGCAATTTTTAGTGGAATATGATTTGTTATTTTATTTTTTTGGCACATTACTGTAGACTTTTTTCCCAAAATATACTACCTGTGTATTATACTCCAGAAAATACGTTAATTGAGTTTCAATCTTTTTGCATCTGATTTTTATTTCCTAATCGACAGACAGAAAAAAAGGAAAAAAAATAGCTTGTTGAGCAGAAATACAAAAGTTTTCTTGCAACGACTGAATTTTTGCCTTCAATTTTTAAAAGATTTAGCGCTATTTTTTGAGATTTGAGAATGTCTGCAAACTCATTTGACTGAAAGAATTGACAATTATTTAAAACTTCCACTCTTATTAATTTTCAATTCCCCCCCCCCCATTACTTATAAAATCATACAATTATAGAATACATGCAAGAATGAGAGCTCTTAAATGTAAAGATATTAATAAAATGAAAATTGTATCAATAATCCATGAGCACAAAGTTTGAACCCACATTTTATTTTAGAAAAATATTTTCAGTTTGAATGAACCCTGGTGTAGGCAGCACTCTTCTTCATTATTGCTTATGAAAGAACTGTCAGCATTTGCAACAAATATCATAAATGTAGATGAAAAACAGCAGTATGATTTAGAAGTGCATAAATATCATAGGTATTGACTCTTTTGCTGAGCCAAATAAAAGTGACACTATTGAAATATCATTTGCTGTCCAAATTGGCACTAGCCTTTCTTACGTGCTTTCATGGCCCTCAAGTTGAATCCAGTTTCAGTTCCATGTGAATAGTATTATTACCCCACAGACCAGTAGGCTAAGTGTTTCAACTTTCAATGCCATCCAAGCTATCAAGTATGAACTGAATTTAAAAAAAAAGAAAAATCATTAGTTATATTTTTTAGGATAGATTTCCTTAAAGAAAAGGTAAATTCCAATTTTTGTAAGAATATGAGAGCATCTTGTAAAAGATATAACAAAGAAAATCAGTACAACAGTCTCATTAGGGGAAAAAAGATTGAGGGAAAAAATACTGTAAAAATTAAAACATTATCTAAAGTGGAAGCAAAAAAAAAATACTGCTAATGCTATGAAAATGTAAATTAACACATAGACAGAACAAAAGAAAAAGCAAATGAACCAATCTGCTCAAAGAAAAATGAAGGAAAAATTCAGGTGCAGCAACATCAACTAGAAGAAGCTCGTAACATTTCCTCAATCACTAAAAGTAGTACAATGGTTAATGCTACCCACATAAAATTTCAGATGCAACTACTAAACTCAGACCACCATTTAAAAAAAACAAAAACAATTGAAACAAGTAAACCCAGTTTAACCACAAAAGAAATGTATGCTGTTAGATCCTACCTGAAAAATTCTTGTCAATAAATTTTTGAGCTTTTTTTGATAAAAAAAAGAATTAATTTATTTTGATACTCCTTTTATTTTCATTAAAACTTTAATTTTTTTTAAAATTCAGCTATGTACACTAGCAATGTGGAAATTCTCTTATCTTTCAGTTTTTGATAATAATGCACATATATTATGCAGTTTAATTAAGAAACCTTAGATGAGTAAATTAAAAAATATTTTTATAATGTAATACAAACACATTAAATGGATGAAAATCTATTGGATTGAAAAAAAAAAACTTATTTTGAGTATTTCATCTCTTAATATACACTGATGGAAAAAAATCCCAACACCAAGAAATAATTATTGTAGAGTAATGAAATTTCAGCAATACATTTATATAGGTAACGTACGTAATTGATTACAATTTCAAGCTCACAGGTTAATTTAAGCCCGAGAAGAGCCATTGCAGAAGTGAAATACAGGTACATTAATAACAGGTGTAACTGCCAGAATTTTGAATGCAAGCATACAAACGTGCATGCATTGAATCGTACAGGTGCTGGATGTCCATTCGTGGGATGGAGTTCCATGCCTGTTGCACTTGGTCGATCAATACAGGGACGGTTAATGCTGGTTGTGGATGACGCTGGAGTTGTCGTCCAATGATGTCCCATACGTGCTCAATTGGAGACAGATCTGGTGATCTGGCAGGCCAAGGCATCATGTCGACACCCTGTAGAGCACGTTGGGTTACAACAGCAGTATGAGGTCGAGCGTTATCCTGTTGGAAAACACCTCACGGAATGCTACTCATGAAAGGCAGAACAACAGATTGAATCACCAGACTGACGTACACATTTGCTGTCAGGGTGCGTGGGATCAAGGGTGTAACCGGGTGGGGGGGGGGGTTTGAGGGTTCAACCCCCCCCCCCCATTGGGTATTTAGTTATTTATTCATTTTTGTTCCTCGACTTGGTGGTCAAGTTAATCGGGTTGTGGGAATTTTTTTTTTTTTTACTTCGTGTGAACAACATAGGAGACAAGCTGTAGAATTCCCCTCATCTCTTTCCTCGGACAAAATCGTGGAGATGGACGTTGAGGGAGAAGAACGGGCAAGACTCTCGGGGCCTGGAGCACGGTCCACCGCTAGTTCACATTCGTGAGAAACTGAAACGGAGAGTCACGTGATAAGGGGGGATGCATCTGTCAATCGTCATTTAGGGGCGAGTCTGCACTTGTAGCCAAAGTTGAACTGGAGTTTCTCGGAATTGGTGGAGGGGTTGCTATTTCTTTTGGTTCTAAAATTCCGAGAAAACCGAGGGATGTAAAACTGGAAAGGGGGGGGGGGGGGGTTAAGACGCAACCGGATAGCCTTTTGTATCGTCTATAGCTTGAAAGAAAATCGCAAAATAGTTACAGATGTGCAATGTCTTTCTTTTCTTTTTTACCAATGTGCTGTGAGAGCCATGTGCTTCAGTTTCTGCAGTTGAAAAATTCAGATTCATGCATCACTCATTTAGTATCAAAATGTGTAGCATTTTCCTTCACTAACTTACCTTTTCAATTTAATAACAGTAATATTAAAATATTACAAACATAATTTTAAGTGACTTCTGCCATAGGTGTAACCAGGGGAGGGTTTTGGGGATTCAACCCCCCCCCCCCCCATTTTGTATTTAGGCACATATATTAGGCACACAAAAAACATTCTGGCTACGACTTGCAAAGCACATATCTATTTTTTCCCTAAGAAAAATAAACACATATGCATATGATTTTATTTCCTCTTTCTGAAGGGTGATCATGACCAAAGTACGTAGCTCATATTACAGAGGACTTTTCATCTGGTTATAATCAACCCCCTTATCACCTTTAGGAATTTTACAGCGAAAGGTGGCTTCAATCACCGTACCACACACAGACAGACAGCAGAGATCCTTTCAATCACTCCAGATGGTTTTCTTACCTTCTTGATGTCTTTTTTACCCAAAGGCAGCAATTTGGGAACACAATCGCACCAGTTTCCTGAGAAATATTCTCCTCTTTGATGGAGGTTTGTTTTCTGATAAACTGGTGTTGTAGGCAAAGCCGTAAGCAAGGGGGGCAATGGACCCAAGCCCCCCTCCCCCCGAAATACTTTCTAAATTTTTAACCTGTCTGAAAAAAAAATAATGATTAGATTTTGTTCTTTGAACTAACCTGTTTGGGAGCTGGAGGGGGGGGGGGTCCTCTGTTTTACAAATGAGGAAACGACCAGACGGCGCTTCAAACATCTAGGGCCTACAAACCAGAACTCAAAAAAAGACTCTTTTTTTCTCTCAATTCTCCAGACGATAGGTGCCGCGTGTCATCAACAGATAACGGATTGATTCCTTGCCTAAGGACTGCATATGGTTCTAATCACCCGACCACACAAAAGCAGGAAATATAGTGATCCTTTTTTCGCAAAATGCGAGCCTCATGGAACCACATCTGCCATAAATATACGTCCAACAGTTTGGTGCTTTGTCCATCCTTGTCCGAATGTTACATTCGTGGAAATGGCGATACACTAACTACCCATATTGTGGAAGTAAGCTAATGCCTAATGGACCCCTGCTTCTACGATTGCGGGATATGGATGTTTGTGCTGTTATTGCTGGAACAAATCTTAGTTCTTTTATTTTCTTTTTTAAACTAGCAATTTGTAAAATCGAATCATCATAGAAACGCTTCCGACAAGGGGGGCGGGGGGAGGGCTCTTGCCCCTTTGCGGATGCCTCTCCTCGAATCATATTCTCTTTTTTTCCCAACCATTTTGCACAATAAAACAGAGACCTTGATTGACCTTGGCAGTTGGGAATTTAGTGGGTTCCTGTGGTCTTGCAAAAGTCTCCTTTGCGCGCCTGCGCAAATTTTGATTATGAGTAAAAGAAAAGGTGAAAGTATTTTGTCCTATTTTGGGAAGAAACCCTGAAGCAGGAAAGGTATGGTTATATTTATGTAATTTTTTCGAAATAAAATTTTAGCTGCCCCCACCTCTTTTTTTTTTTGCAATTTTAGTTTCAACTTTTTATTTCTTCCTCCCATGCTGAGAAACTGCTTATTAATCCTCCTTTTTTCGTTTTTTAACTTCATAGGGGATGATGTCACACTACTTCAAGTGGGGCGGCGGGGGGGGGGGGGGGTCAAGAAATTGTGACAAGGGGGGATAACAAGAAGTGTGACATTACACATTTTGATTTCTATAAAAACGTGTAAAAAACCAGCAGATTAAACTTATTTTTGATGATTTTTTATTTTCATAATTTGATTTTAAAGTTTCATTGATTTCATTTTATATTGAAAATACGTATGCTTATTAAGGTTTGAAGTCACTTCTAGTTAAAATTTTAAAAGAAACTCTTCTTAGGTATTTACTTTTAAAATAAATAAGTGCGGGTCATTTTTCAGAAGGCGATTAATTATTTTTCACTATTATGCACTAATTATCTTTTTTTCTGTTTTAATCTTAATCTAATTTTATGTTATTTAAGTCCATGTCATTATCATTTATTGTTATGCCCACAAATGTCGTTAAAAGTTAAAAAATAAAACTAAAAATGTGATTCTTTAACGTAAGTACTTTATTTCTGAACTGCAACACTGCAAGTACGTTGCACACACTATAAGTGTTCAAGTAATATAGCGTGACACGTGGCAAAGGGGATAGGGGTGTGTTGGAGAGTGTGATTTTGTGACAAAGGGGGGAGGGGGCTCAAATATATTGAAAGAAAGTGACATTGTTTATGAATGGTCCCATAGAGCGTTTATAATAACATTGCGAACCTGAAAAATACCGTGACAGAATTACTTTTACTTAGCCTAATCATAAATGTACATTGAACAAAAAAGATCTGAATTGATTGGTTCTCATGGGCTGCAATAGTGGCACAACTCAAAAAAACACGCGTTTCGGACTAAGAACAGATTGTAAATATGAAAATACACATTCTTTTCAGCAGCAATACTAGCGCAACTCTTAATTCAATATTAGGCCTTAAGATGTCTTAAAAGCGTAATTTCTCTTTTCTTTCTTTTTTTAAAAATTGTGATCTGATTGTTTTCGCCGATGGGGGTCGGGGGAGTTGACTTGCTCCGAGGGAGTAGCCCCCCCCCCTCCGCCCCCGAGAGATGCCTGAAATAAACACGGAGTATATCTGTAATGACGAGTATTGATGACTAGTAAATTTTGAACTCTTGTGCACTGCTTATTGGTGTTTAGTCTGTACATTTTTAGGGTGACGCCCCCCCTTTCCCCAACCCTAGTTACACCTATGCGTGGGATAACCACGAGAGTGTTTCTGCTGCCATAAGAAATTGCTCCCCAGACCATAACTCCAGGTGTAGGTCCAGTGTGTCTAGGCCGCAGATAGGATGGCTGCAGCCGCTCATCTGGCCTCCTCCTAACCAACACACGGCCATCACTGGCACCAAGGCAGAACCCGCTTTCATCAGAAAACGCAACAGATCTCCACTCCGTCCTCCAATGAGCTTTAGCCTGACACTACTGACGTCGCAAACGGCAGTGGTTTGGCGTTAGTGGAATGTACGCTACAGGACGTTTGGCTCAGAGCTGTCCTTGAAGTAACCTATTGGTAACAGTTTGTTGTGTCACTGTGGTGCCAACTGCTGCTCAAATTTCTGCTGCAGACGCAGTACGACTCGCTACGGCCATACGCCGAACACGGTGTTCTTCCCTCTCAGTAGTGCCACGTGGCCGCCCGAACCCGGTCTTCTTGAGGCAGAGCCTTCCCTTGACCACTGCTGCCAACATTCATACACAGTGGATGCATTCCTGCCAAATCTTTCTGCAATCTTGCGGAAAGAAAACCCACCTTCTCGTAGGCCTATTACACAACCTCGTTCAAACTCAGTGAGCTGTTGATAATGGCTTCGTCGTCTTCTTAAAGGCATTGTGGACTAACATCAACTCACTACATCAAATCTCGACGCTAAACAACGCTCAGGAACGTTACAGCGCGTATTTAAAGCAAACCTGATTTGCATCTTCCGTGTGTCGCTACTAGCGTCACACTGATGCGCCGAGCGCAAGATTTTAATCGACGTCATCTTTCAGATGTATAAACACGCCTGCCAAATTTTGTTTTGCTAGCACAACTCCTTCTTGGTGTTGGGATTTTTTTTCCATCAGTGTAGCTGAACTTTTTTTGATCACGCATTTTTCCTCTTTTTTCATCTTTCTTCAATCTCATGCCTGATATATACTCAGCAGTATATGTATCTGGTTGAATTGTGGGATATCTGAATCTGGCAAAGAATGTATAATATCCAATGTCCAGTAAAATCACCATCCAAAGCAACCCTAGTATCCATTATGTATTGATTATTAACAGTAAGAGAACATTTGACTTACATTATCTTTTTTTCATTTTCAGTTTTTTCCCTAATGTAATCCAGCCTCCATTAATAGTGCTTGGGAATGCAGTTTTTGAATTTCTTGTTTATATCAGGCTATGTAAAAAACCTCTCAGAAAATATAATCTTGCTTCATCTTCATCTATTTCTGTTACCATACCAGGAACAGAGCCTCATGATGCAGAACGAAGAAGGTAAGAATTTCTCTTGCTGCTAAAATTTTGTTTTAGTTTTGCGAGGGGGTCTTGATACTGAAAAGTGGTTTTTTGATTTTGACACATTATCTTATTATTTTATTTGTTTTTTCATGACTCCTAATTTTGTTACTAGTCAAAAACCAGACTGACATATCATGACATAGTGGTGTGAAAGGATATTAGATCATATTTTTTGGTCTTATTTTGGCTGTTCCTTATTTTTGGTAAAAAAAGAGAATGATTCTGGAATTTCTGTGCCTGTCCCTTATAGTTGTTCCTTTTGATTAGATTAACTCATGTGTTCAATAGGATGCAATTAACCCTATGCCAACTTGAGCCAGAATTTTTAATATTACAAAGGTAATGGATTTAAAACATATAATATACTGAGGTAAATAATTAAATTTTCTATTTAATAAATTCACCAACTGATATACACATTACTACTTTCATTTGCTTGATGCTACAAAACTTATAATTGGGATATTTTCGTTTTTAACAATCATTTTTTGCAATCAATGTAACTTCAGAAGATCTTGCACACAACCAAGAATATTCCCCCCTTCACTGCATTAATTTAATAGACATTTCAGCACTGTCCTTAAACACGTACTTGCCAACTTTTACAGGTTATGCTTAAGATTTACACGTTTTAGCTGTTTTTTACACCTTTACTATGTGTGTCTCTATTTTTTTACTCATTTCTGTTTTGACCCGTTTCCGCTATTGTAAAACTTTCTTGGTTTAATTTTCTATGTGATTCTTCCATTTGGACACCAGTAATTTAGTGTTAACCATTATTTTCATCCTTTTTTATATTTCATCTTCTGTAGCAAAGGACTTATTTTGCCACGTCCACTCAAAGGTTTCAATCCAGTTGCGCCCAAGGGTAGGAAACAGAACAATTTTTCAATTTATATACTTTTGAAGTTGAGAAAATAAATTGTAAATACCAAATCAGAAAAATTATTGACTAGTAAATGGTTATTTATAAATAGTTGTTTACAGGAGGGGTAAAATCTGTACCAACTGTGCCATATTGCACTAATTTTCAATTCCCGAAACATCTGATACTAAAAGGCTTAAATTCGCAATTTTTGCTCCAAGCTGTGCTAAAATTGCAATTTTTATATTCTAAAATGTTTAAAAGGTAACAAATAACAGTTAATTGCACTTTTTGTCACTGAAAGCTACATTTAAGGAAAAGCAAGTTTTTAATGCTTTTATGCACTTTTTTAATGAAGTATTATGACAACCACCACTCAATTGTCATTTAGTTTCTGAACTCCTTTCTATCAGTTCACATATGCATTCCCTAGTGCTTTAATTACATCTTTAATTTTACAAAATGTCAGTAAAGACCTATTTTTTTGGAAATGCCAGATCGAACATATGCTTTGTAGAAAATTGTATGCCATGTTTGAGATTTCAATCCTTTTGCATCCAAAAATGTTTCAATTATTTTTTAAGTTAGAAGTTAATTTAACATAAGATACCTTAAATTGGCCTATTTTATTTTTCATTTTAATGTTTTTTTATAGTTTGATTTTTGATATTTATATAATTTAAGAGTTGACTAATTTTTGGGGAATACTATCTGTTTTGTTCATAGTTGATCTATGTTTCTTCTGAAAAAGTAGAAAATAAGCAGAAGAGTAATTGGAAGAAATTTTTATAAAATGAAAAATGTTATCAAATTAAGGTCTCCTTTCAGTCCAAAACTTTAGCGGGAGGAAACTAGGAAATAAAAAAATCTATAAACTCTAAAGCAGAGGTTCTCAAACTTTTTTTTATCGTGGACCACTTTCAAAGTTTTACTATTTTTGGTAGACCCCCTGCTGCTACGTTTCTACTGTATTCCCAAAACTCCTTAAAAATTTCACCCTAAATTGGGGGTGTTAAGAAGGAAAAAAAAGTAGCATATTTTCTTGTGTCCTATTTATTAAAATAATACTTGTTGTTATACAAAATTATAATAATTTATTATTACAAACAGTCAACAATTGACAGAAAATCGACAATGAACTCTGAAATGTAAATAGTCATACTTTTAATGAGACGAATGTACTTGATGAATTGACATAAAATTATCAATATTTGGCTTCAGTTTCGTAAGAAGTAATCTCAAATCTCCCCGTTCTGCGATGTTCAATCTGCTCATTTTTTGTGTTAACAGGTTGGTAACGGCACTATACTTCTTTCAACAAGATATGACGAGGGAAACGCTATCAAAAATTTTCTCTCAATTTCCCACAGCCCAATATATTTTTCGAGGATTTCTGCCTGCAGTCAAAATGTCTGATAGCCTTTTTTAAATTTCACCTTCAGTTCATCGTTGGTGCTGAGCTCAAGTAGCTCCTCTTATATAATACCACATTCGCCTCTTCCGTTTCATCAAATGGGGTTATGATCCATGGTGGTATTTCCATCGTCAGAATATCTTCAAATCTATTTTTGAAGTCATCACGCAGGGTATTTAAATGTGGAGCGTATGTTTGAATATCCTCATCAAGACATTCTGTCTGTGATAAGTGCGGAAACCAGGCCCGTAGCCAGAGGGTCCAGGTCGGGCTATGCCCGACCTGAAAAATGTTTTGCCCGTCCTAGCGTGATTAATTGACCTTAATAATCTATGGTATTTCAGTTTTTAACTTTTTGATTTGTTTAAACGCAAAGACATATCGAAAAAATCCTGTTCCCATGCACCTTTATCCCTTTAATTCAAATTTTAAAAAATAAAAAACAAACTTTTTCCTGTATTCAGCTCATTTTTTTCCTGTTTTCAATCTAAACCAGGCACTAATGAAGGGATCGTGGGTAGTCCAACTTCTTACTGTAACATACTGATACATGTTTTATACTTCAATATCTTACTTTGAATGATCGTTCACATTAAAATTATCTTTAAAAAATGTTCACTTTTTTATGTTATTTCATATATTTTATTAATTTACAAAAGACATTCTTAGAATAAGCTTTAAAAATTCAATTCTGCCTTTTGTAAGTTTTAACCAAATATTTCTTTTAAGATAAAATAATTTCAGTAGTGAATTAAATTAGTATTAGTTTCATTAATTAACTGTTTAATTAATCAATTAATAAATTAAGTAATTGCATTAATTATTAAATAAATTATTAATTTAAATTTTAAGAGAACTCCCAAAATGGAGCATAAATTCTAACATGTTAGAAAAAAAATTAAAAACTAGTCTGCCCCTTCTGTTCAAAAGTTTGCCCTACCTGGAGTCAGAGTCTGGCTACAGGCCTGGCGGAAACTGGGAGAATTCGCGCCGACTGATATTTTGCTTCTTTAATTTCCATTTACCAAGAAAAGCCGAAATTGCACCTTTTGTTTTTATTAAATTCTGGCTGTCCCCTTATAACTGCAAGTTAACGTCATTGAATTTTATGAACAAATCTGTTAAGTACGCAATGTCCGCTTTATATTTGATCAGATTTTCTTTTAAATCTGGTGCTTTAGTTTCCACACTCTATCACTGATTCGAAAAGTGAGTAAAATCTCGATAGGCATGCACCTTTCGACAACCAGCGTACTTCCAGTATGTAAGAGCAGTCTTCGGAAATCTTCATCATTTTCATCGCACAATAGTGCAAATAAATGGGTATTCAAAGCATTGCTTCTTATTTATCAACTGTTTAATCACAAATTGAAGCGATTGGTACAATTGCAAGCACAGCGCAAGTGCATTTCATCCCCTTGCTGGTTAAACAAGCATACCGGACGAGCGGGAGGCACTTTGCAAGTCTCGACATGTGGTGTACACTTGTACTATTATCTATTGTTCTATTCAATTCTGTGTTTGAACTGCGTTTCAAATATTTTTGAGTACCTACCTAGTGAATGATGCTACCTGCCTACATTGATAGGTAAATCCAAGCCGATATTTTTGTTCTTTATTATGAAAACCAGAAAATTTTTCGTGGACCCCCACTTACAACTTGGGAACACCTGTTTTCTTTTCACGTCTACGTGGACCCCCCCTATGGTCTCCTATGGACCCCTGGGGGTCCACCTGGACCACTTTGGGAACCTCTGCTCTAAAGATATGAATTGAGATGAAAAAATGTAACAATCCATAAGCAGAAATTGGAACCTACATAAAAAAAAAAAAAAAACCAGTGGGTTATTCTGGTGTTACTATGTATACAAGTTAAATTTTGAATTTTTATCAGTATTTTCATTTAAAAAAGAATCTTATCTTTGACTGTAGCTCATTATATTATTAATTATGATCATTATTGTCCCCCCCTTTTGGTTTTGCTGGGGAGGACTATGTTATCAAGGACACTGTTATAAAGTAAATAACATTATTTCTTGACAGATATTCAGTTGGGTATAATGGTGTTGTAGGAGTAGTGAGTAGTAATTTGTTTAAGTAACTTTTTGAGCATATCAGAACTGTTGTGTCAGGCCTAACTTGCATTAAAAGATTTGAAAATATAATCAGATATGCAGAACATGTTGTTTACCTTGTGAACCAGAAAAATACTTTGTGGCCTTCAAAATTTGTAGTTTTGAAATTTTACTACTTCTCTCCCCCCCTCCCACCGCCCTCAAAAAATGCTTTCATCAGTTTTTTAAATGATAAAGTTCCTAATTTGAGCATTTTGTGCTTTCCTGCAAAAGAGGTTGATAACTGGTATTTTATGCATAAAAAACTTCTGATTTGTGAAGTTGAGAATTTAGACCATAACTTCCCCGCTACCCTTTAACATGATCAAAAGTAGCCAATAACTGTATATCTAGAACTTCCGGTTTGAAAAATTTCCATAAGAGAACAGTTGAATGATTCACTTAAGATAGTGTTGTAATTCTATACCCTCCCCCCCTCGATGTGGACTTTTCTTTTCAAGAGCTTCCCTTCTGATAAAATAATAATGATAATAATAAACCATTCAGTAAATGAAAAAATAAAAAATGAATCTAGTGCTAATCGAACCTACTTTGTTCAACTACTTTATTGTTGTAGTTTAGAAAGTAAAATGCTTTTAAAGAAATTTGTGTTTATCATGAAATAAAAATTCTTTCACACCATATGGCATACTTTTCTTTATACAATAATGAGTAACAAAATTTTGCTAATTGTTAATATAGTTATAAATTAAAGCTCGACCGATGCATCGGCGCTGATTGTGCAACAAAGTTGCCATCGGCATCAGCAGCCGATGCTAACTTTAGAAAAAAAATTGGCCCACTCGGCCTTGAAAAACATCTAAAAGCCGATGCAAGGCAGATGTTTTTCGCAGGGACAACTTTCCGGAAAACATTTTGTCTTTAAACTTCTTTTTCCTCCATAGCTGGATTTCTATTTCCATACAATAACAGGTAATACATGAAGCACAAAAATAATGTAATTCTACGAAGTATTTAATAAAAATATCGTAAAAATAGTTTAAACGATCACTGCCCGAAAACCTTCATTATTAAATTATTTCTCTTTGAACAGACTGCTCCCGAAATAGAATATGTTAAAGTAAAAGTAATAGAGGCGTCTTATCAGTGCTATTTGTTTTTTGCACTAGGTTAGTTGACTCACTTTTGTCCGACTTGCGTTTAGTAATGACTTAGTGCATTAGATGTCATTGTGCAATAATCCTATACCATCTGCTTTTAGTTTGTCATGATACTTATTACTCCAAAATTGTAAACAATACAAAGTCAACTCAATCAAAGTGCGATAATAATTTTATTTTTTACCCATGTAAACTTTTTTCTCTTAGCGATTTTTTTTTTTGCTTCTTCGATGCCACGCGTTACAGTTTTCTGCAATTGTGCAGCAATCTCGTTGCATCTGCTTTTAGTGTGTGATTATTCTCATAATTTTATTTTTAGTTTACAACATAGAACAGATTAATCAAAAATAAGATACAATTTTTCAGTATAAATGTGTATTGATCGACATTTTATGTGTCCCAGTTCGACTTGCAATTTTCAAAAATTGATTTCTGAAAATGCGAGTTCGCGTGACAGGATGGAATAACATCTTAATAAAAATACTAAAATTTCTTTATTTTCAGAGATTGAGCAATGTATATTTTTTTTTAAAATACATTTTAATTTTTCCCCTTGTAAACTTCGTTCTTTTAGCGTTTTTTTTTTTTTTTGGCTTCTTCGATGCCACGTGCTAGACAGTTGACCAATTTCCTGCTATTGTACAACAATCTCGCTGCATCTGCTTTCAGTTCAGAATATTTCTTGTTATTTTTTTTATTATTAGTTTGCAACGTAAAACATATTGATAAAAAATATGAATCAATTTTTCAGTATAAATGTTCAGTGATCAAAATTTTATGTGTCCAAGTTAGGCTTGAAATTTTCAAAAATTGAATTCTCAAAAGGAGAGTTCATGCGACAGGATGGAATAACATCTTAATAAAAATGCTAAAATTTCTTTATTTTCAAAGATTGATCAATGCATATTTTTTTTCAAAATACATCTTAATTTTTTTATACGATAATTATTTTAATTGTAAACTGTTTGTTTATTTGTGTAAACTGTTTGTTTATTTGTCAACAGAAAATTGCTGGTGCTTAACATATTTTTCACGTTACAAAATATTGGTTTATTTCAGTGACCTTACATGTGCTCATAAAAATATAAAGAGTATGTCAAGTATTTCAGTGTAATTTTAAATTCACAAGAAAAAAAGCTAATAAAATTGGTTCTTAAGACTCCCCACCCCCCATTATTTATTTGTAATGACAAAAAAAATCTCACTCTATGTTTTTAAAGCAATATTCAGTAGTTCTTAGTTATGAACGCCGGGGGGGGGGGGGGGGAGGCGTTACTGCGAGCGAAGCTTTTTAATATTTTATTTTGACTTATGAAAAGAGCTATTTTTAGTTAAAATAACTTTTATAATTAAAAATAAGCATTGAATCGTTCCCGCTTTCCCTTTTAAAACCCGGAAAATATTATGAAAAAATCCGGGGGGGGGGGGGGGGGGGTTGACAATTTTGTTAAAGATACAAACCCACATGATTTGTCAGTCTGTATTATAACATCTGCATTCCTCCCCTTGAAAAAAATAAGAACATAAAGGCAGCTGCACTCGGCATTTTCAGAACAGGTGTTATAAACAGAATATGTTGGAGGAAAGTTAAGGAGACCCCGTCCCATCCAAAAGTTGTTGAGTTTTTTTGCAAAGATAAGAAAAAATAATTAAAAATCCTCTGATTTTGATATTTTTATATTTTTTTTACTGCCAAATAGTTTAATATTCTTTATTAGAATCGCAAGTGATTCTTTTAGTTTCAACTATTTTGTAAACTTCCCCCAAACAGTCTTTTATTGTGCTTGAATAATACATTTATGTTTTTATAAACATAAAAGTAAATAAATGATTTAAATGACATTTATGACAAGCATTCTACATGTTTAATGGTTTAAAGGGAATTTTTTCCATCGGCATCGGCCCATGGGCCAAAAAATGCCATCTGTTGAGCCTTATTATAAATACATTATCTTTTTGAGTTTTGAATTACAGTTAATTTGTTTAGTTAAAGTAACTTTATTTGATGCAGTTGTCTATGATACAAAGTTTGCTTTTTTGAGTTAAATCAGTTATAAGCAGTCTGTAAAACATTTTGATATGCCCCAGAAAATATTTCCTTCTTCAGTCGCGTAGCTAGGTGGGGGTGGCCTGCCCCGAATGCTGCCCGTTCAAGGGCAACACCCGACTATGACAGAGAAAACAATAAATCTTTAAAAGCTCCTTTTGATGTATTTTGGATCCTCTGGATTCATATAGTTTAAACATGAAGCATAACCATTCAGGTTTGTTGGATTGTCTTCTCACAGTAGTTCATTTAAAAGAGTATATTTTGATACCCTCACTTTTCCCCATGGTAGGAAAAAGGGGGGGGGGGGGGAGCTCTAAAATTAATGTTTATTTCAATAAAAATATATAAATATTAGTTTTTAAATAGGAATACACTGAAATAAGACAGAATAAGAATACACTAAACTTTACTTATATATTATCTGTTCAATTTTTTACCTTTCTTAGCTTCTCTACTTTTTGGTTTTCTTAATACAATTTCTTGGCATAAAAACAATATGAAAAATAATATTACTAGAAACTTAAAGTATTTTCATTACTTTAGGATTGTATTTTCCCGTCTTTCTTCTCTTTTTAAACTACATTTAGAAATACAGTAGAGCCTCGATTATCCGAGGTAATGTGGACCGAGGGTACCTCGGATAATCGAAAACTCGGATAACATGGACTCTGCCCAAATCAAGAGGGAAACATGGGTTGAAATGAATGGAAATGTCGTCAAATATGTAACACAAAGGCATTTACTGTACAATTAGTATGGAATAAAAGAATGATGTTACGTACATAAAAAATCTAATTTTATATGTACTGTACACATCAGTAGTGTACATGTTCCAGTTAAAGTTGTCTCTTGAAGAAGTCGATATATATATATATAGTATATATATATATTGTTTTCTGTTTAACGGTTGTTCTAGGTTTTTATATCACCAGAAAATAGTTGAATGACTGACGTCAGTCAGTGACGCCACCATCGGGCAAAAAAAAAAAAAGTTTTTCAAGGGCAAATGTACCTCGGTTAACCCGGAACTCGGTTAATCGAGGCTCGGATAACTGAGGCTCTACTGTACAATGCAAAAAAAAAAGCTTTTCACTTAAAATTACTACAGAGGATTATAAAAAAATAAGTAAACTATATTTTAGTCATTTTATTATAAAACATAGAGTATGAGAAATTTAGCAAAGTTTACACGGAGGTAAAAAATATCAGTATCACGCAACAATTAGCTAAGCTTAACCATACCCGTAAATTATCCCACCTCAAAAACAATTCATCATAAGTAAAATTATAACATTCATTTTTCCCTTTCTGTGTTTATCTATTTCTTAGATGTTCCTCTACAAGTCTGTCCTATAATTAAAATTTTTTGCCAATTAATAGTTATTTTAGAAGGAAGTGCATCCACAACTTAAACTAGCATATCATATGCAATGAGCATAAATAAGATAATTTGAAAACATTGAACATTTTGCCAGATTCCAAAACTAAAATAAAAATAAATCTAAATAAAGAGAAACTAAATTATTTTAACAGCCTAAATGAATTAATTTTCTTAAAAGCAATCCTAATCTGCAAATGACTTTAATTTAGCACTACTATATATAAATGGCCTTATAAAGTGGTTTGTTATTTTTATGTGAAAGGTCTTTTCCTTTATTTTCTTTCTTAATTTTAAAAATTTTAATCATGAATACATTTATTGTGAATATTTCATTGTGAATTCAAAATTATTCATTTACATTTATTCTTTTCTACATCAATAGGCAAATTGCATTAAGAGCTTTGAGTGAAAGACTTAGTAAAGTGGAGCAAGTTCCCTGGCCTTCAACGTCAGATGAATCAAAATTACCTGAGAAGAGTAAAAGTGTCAGTATTATGATGCCACCAGTTTTGGCACATCACCAGAATACATTATTGACAACATCACCTATTATTGAAAAGTCTCAGTCTAAGCCAAGTCCTGAGACAGAAAAGTTGATTTCTATAGATGACTCATTGACAAACAAATCATAACCTTCAACCTTGTTTGGTTTGTTTTCATTACATGTTGTGAATTATGCTATCATATTTTAATTGATAAGTCTTCTTCTAACCGATAAAAACAAAATTCAATTAAAACAGACTCTTTATTTGCACGCAATCCGAGTTAAACCCCTGTTTCCTGAGTGTCTGAAATGTAATGCTGGTGACTATTAATTGAGTGTTGAAGCTTCCTGCTTGAGGGTGTAAAGTTTCCTATCTTAGTCTTAATTATGACGTTTGATTATTTGAATTGGCAATTTCATGTGTACTGTATTGACTGTCAGCTTGTAATTGGCTTCTATGTGGCAGGGATAAAAGTGTTTGGTCAGGTTAATATTCTTTATGCATTATTATAACACATAAGAAGGCTTTAGTGTTAAGAAAGGTTTTAGAGAACAAAGTAAAGCACTGACAGTTGCGTGAATATATATGTTTTTGTGAAGTAAAAATCACCGAAAACTTCTTTTCTTTTGAATTTGAAGGTTAATTTCTCTTATGCTAGTTTTTAGGTGGAACAATAATAGAATTTTTGTTAAAAATATTTATGTCAAAACAAATTGATCAGAAATAAGGAATAAGTTGCTTGTGATTTCATATTATTGGTATTCTACTAACTAAAAGAGCTTTAGTTAGAATCTTTGAATAGTGATACCAAAAGTGAGAAAGACCACTTTATTAATAGTTGTCTAAATTAGGGATTCTCAGCATTTTTTGACTTGTGGCCCTTATGAGCAACTAATTTTTTTGTGGCTCCCCTCATGTACTGCAGAAATGACTTGTCTAAAGATGTAAATAAGGCTAACTCCATTTTTTTAGAAAGTGGAGTTCACCCTCTGCTTCAAATAAGGTTTTCATATATATATGTTACTGACAAAGTTTGAAATCCGCCATTCTATAGAATGCCTAGGCATTGTATAAATGCCTAAAACTAGCCGGCAATGTATGAAACGATTTATTTTCACACATTTCCTAGGCATTCTATAGAATGCCAAATGAGAAACCGGCAAAGTATAAAATATATCTCCGATTCGTGTCGGATATATGTGTAAAACAAAGTGCCAAAATATAAAATGTCTTTGCGTGAAAAATGTAATTCAAAATGTCATTCAAGCCTGCCATGTTGCAACAAGTAGGTTAATTTCTTATTTTTTATATGAAACTTTTGTTTCCCAATGTCCCCCTCCCCTTTCCAATTTTTTATATGAAAATAAGAAAGGCATAAATTATGTTTTGTACAACTTTCATTTTTCTTTACGCATTTTGAATAAATTTTTTTTAATGGCACTCTCATTATTTTTTCAGAATATCATTTTTATTTTTGAGAAATGCACATCATTTACATAATAACCTCATCAGGACCTTTTTTCATGCTTTGCCTATATAGCATTTTGTCATTCTATAGAATGCCTAGGTATTATATACAATGCCTAGGGAAAGTATGTAATACTTCTCATATTTCATACCTTGTCTAAAAACGTCCGGCGTTATATACAATGCCTTGGCATTCTATAGAATGCCGGAGGTTGATACTTTGCCGGTAACATATATGTGAATATTAATTCAGAAGGTGATTCTTTGGAATAATTAATCCCGCTGTTTACAGTCAGACATTTGTGCAGTCATGTAGACTGAGAGGTACACAGGAAACAGACATATTACAAAAAATTCCTTTATTAGACAAACGTCAGCAATCAGCAATTATATTAAAGAGAGACCCAACGCTCACAGTCACGGCTCGATCATAACATTGACAGGGCAGTTATAACATCTTGTTTGTACAAGCTTTTCATGGTGGAGAAAGTTTCAGACTGATTTTGTAGTGGGTGGGCTTAATTTTAACTCTATTCCTAGTGGTTTGGGATTTGACGGACAAGTGATGATCCCTTTCTAACTTTAATTATTGGATGGGGTCATCTTTGAACCTATGAGAAAAAAAACGCTTCTTTATGTCAAAGATCACGGCCGTTAGCAATACATTTCAGGCCAATCACTTCACAATTTTGTGGGGGGGGGGGGGGAGAGGCAAGGTTTTTTTTAATGCATATTATAGGTAAAACAACAAATACATAAAACAGGCATAATAAATTCAATGCATTTCTAAAATTCAGGGGGGTCAAATGACCCCCACCTGGCTGCCCAAATGACGGGCCTGCTGTCAACAGACAAGAAAGTTGATCCCACAAAGGGTGTCATCTTGAATTCCATTGTCAGGGAATATTGAATACTTTAAATAAAAAAAGAAATATTGTTGTTTCACTGCTTATGCATCACAGCCTCGAGTTCATTATTGTTTAGGTTATAGTTTTTAATAGCACTCCAAGGACTGAATTAGTAAATTCTGTAATGAGCACAGAAGGACAGACAGAGTCCTGCGCATATTGTTTTCTTTACACCTTGAATGAGTCTTGAATTTTTTCACCTAAAATCTAGGCAGCTGTTAAATTTAGGTTCAACTTCAATCAAAGGCATTGAACTTTAAACTCATTATGTGGATTTAGGCAATGTCCTGACAAGATAGTTACACATTCATAGAGAAAAAATTTGCATGAATAAATTGAGCTATTTTATTTGATGTGTGAACAATTGGAATGTGTCGAATTAATAAGATATTTTGTAGGAATGAAAACAAGAAAGAAATATTTCAGTACTCAGTAATAAGTAGAAAGAGCTTATATATATATTTATTAAAATGTATCTGTTTAAAGACGTGTTTCCTCTTGATATTTTAACTTCTTGATATGATTTGTGAAAATGTGTAAGTTACTTGTATAAATGTGTTTTAATTATTAAAAAATATCATGTGTTTAATACATACGTGTCATAATAATTTTGATTTCTTTGTTTAAACGGGTCTCATATGCTCATGTTTGTCTTAGGCCTTTCATAAGCTAGCACAGCCCTGCCTAAAAATATTTTGAATTTGTATTCTTAAGAATTTGTTTTGACTCCTTGATTTAAAATTTAATTTGTATTATGTTAGCAGAAAGTCTTGATGGAATTTTCACTTGAGTTTGATCATAATTTTAAAAAAATCATCAGAAAGTATTAAAAAAATACTCTTGTGTGATAATCTTGTTGGTAAACTGCATGCATCTTCCTGAATATGTGCAATAGGGTGGGCCGAAAAAACTTTTTTTTATATTTCGAAGTTGTAATAGCGCAGAAAACTTGCGAATTATATAGAAAAGAAAAAAAATTATCAAAATCGGTTGACATTTTCCGGTCGCGCATAGGTCCTAAAATTTGACAAAATATGAAAAAACCTCATTTTTGCGATTAAAAAAATATATATTTTTTTGAATTATATGTTTTTGTAATGTAATAGTTTGTAACGTCTTTAAATAGAGCTTAAAAACATTGTGTTTTAATTTGGTTAAGACCAGTTGATATCTTCCGGTCGCGCATAAGCCCCAAAATATTGAACATTTTACATTTTTGGTACTTAATAAATAATTATTATTTAAATGCAATAGCCATTGCATTTTTTCACACGAACTGATAATGAGGTATAAAAAAAAGCTGCCAGGTGTTTGTTTACTGTTCTTTAAATGCACTCAAATTCTTAACTTTGAAAACAAATTCTTGTTGCTCTTATTTTTTTTCACAAAATTTGAGATTTCTTTGACTGCTTTTGTAACATTAAATGCCCTGTATTTCCAATAATCTTAATTTTTTAAATACTTTTCACTTGAAGTTTAACACTGATATTTACCATACAAAAATTTAAATTCATAATAAGCATTTAATTGAACTGTAATTAAAGCACAAATGAGCATTAAAATGCATTAATTACGTGCGAATACTTTTTACAGTTTCATTGTGCACAATGTTCCTTTATTATTTTAAACATTTAATTGTTGAATGTTGAAATAGATAAATCATTTTTATAATTGATTTTGGTATCAACAGAATACCCTCCTAAAAGCGATTGCATACTCTTCCCATCCCGCATACACAAAGAAAGCTATGGAGCCCCAAGAACAATGACCGCTTAAAAGCTAAGAGAACACCTGAAAACAATTCCCTAAAAATTTCAATATACCAGTGCAAAAGTTGAGACAGGGATAAATATGTAGTATATTAGTTAAAATAATTAAAAAAAAAATCTTGAATTAGAAACTAAAAGCAAAATAGAAAACTGGATTTAATGGTTGATCTCATCAACGCTATAAACTCATGGTGGCAGGTATCAATTAAATATTCATAGCTTAAGGTTGAAAACTAAATCTGAATGTCATATTTTTGTTAAATGTTATTCAAATTACTCAGATTTTTCATTTAAAAACAAATTCTTTGTTCTACTGAATTACTTTTTTGACCAAATTTGATATTCCTTGTACTGTAATGTTGAACAGCCTTCATTTCTAACAATATTAATTAATAAATAATTCTTGTTTGAAATTTAACAGATATTTTTGACATTACTGTGATGCTTTATGTAATGATTGGTTCTGCAGGTCAGTCGTGTAACTAGCGACTTGCAGATCCCGAAAGCTGGGGGAGAGGGCGCAGGAATTTAAGAGATACTTTTGCCAAGTTTCAAGTACATTATTTACGACTGCAATATTTGGGTGCAATATTTCATGTCTAAGAGGTAGGGATTGTGTAATTGTAAAATATTTAAGATTTTTAAATATAGAGCAAGTCGAAAAGAATCATGCCCGTTTTTAGTTATCACCATCCGATCGCTCTATCTTTTTTTGATTACTGTTCTCGTATAGCATTGGGGTCATTGCACAACCGGAAGTTCTTAATTTATTCACACCATAATGAAATACAATTTTCTTATATTCAAAACTAAAAATGCTGTAACTAGTACGTTAAAATTAAGTATAATTAAGATAGTAAAAAAACTCATAAAAAGTGAAATTTTCAATATTTTGGCCAATTTTGGGGCTTATGCGTGACCGGAAGATATCAACTTATCTAAACCAAATTAAAACACAGTGTTTTTAAGCTCTATTTGAAGACGTCACAAACTATTACATTACGAAAACATCTAATTCAAAATTTTTAAAAAATATAGTGAAAATGAGATTTTTTTCATATTTTTTCAAACTTTAGGGCCAATGTGCGACCGGAAGATGTCAACCGATTTTGATAATCTTTTTAAATTTTTTCTTTTCTGTATAATGTGCAAGTTTTCCGCGCTATTACAACTTCGAAATAAAAAAAAAGGTTTTTTGTCCCACCCTAATGTGCAAACCTGTTGTTTGAAAGCATATGTAAATTGATTTTATAGTGTAAGGCAAGCATACACTGTATATTTAAAAAGGTTAAATATTACATTGCACTTTTTAGTTTTGCTTTTATGATACAAGGTTTGACGAATTCCCAAAATCTCGGAGACTACTCTTTTTTTCAAAAATTCGACTTTATCTTTGAATTTATACTTAACATACTGTTTTACTATTATTTTTCTAAATACTGTTTTAAATTATAGGATGTTTTTTTAAAACTTGGTATTTAAAGCAACATGGAAATCGGAGCTTTCTGTTTATGCAGTACTGTGTTATATATTCCTAAAAATAGTGCAATTATTGAAGGATATGATCCACATAAAAAAGAAAATATTTAGAGCTAATATTGGAAATCTCAGGCATGCAAAACATTGCTTCACATTTATGGTAAAATTGGGGTAAAAAATATGCTGGAATTGCAGCAAATTTTATCCTCGAATTTTTGGGTACCTTAGCTGAAAATCCAAATTACCTGTAACCAATGAACCCTGAAAATCCAAATTACCTAACCCAGTATTTGTGGAGCCCTGCTGCATCGTATGAGCTACATAGGTTTTTATTGTCTGCCCTTATGATTATTGTTTATATACAAATGTGTATACAAATACACATGTAAAAATGTATATTAAGGTAAAGGAACTTGAAACATAATACCTTTCAATGATAAGATTTTGTTCGATTAAAACTATTAGTTCTTCATTAAAGTGTCTTAAATTTCTCTTAAAGCATTTTATGGTATTTTATATGAAGTTTGAAACTTGGTAACTTCAAAGTTATTGTATAAGTGCAGGATTGTATATTATTCTGCCTGGTATATTGTATATACTGTTGAATAAAATAGGTAAAATATTTGAAGATAATATCTGCATCATTAAAAGTGAATTTCATCTTCTCTTTTGCATTCATTCATTCTTTCTTCGATTATTACAGGGTTTCCGCGGCCTTAAAAAAGCTTTCAAATTGGAAATAAATTTAGGTGCTCCTTAAAGAGCCTTATTTTTGTTCTTGAAGCCTCAAATTAATTTTCCCCTCTTCCTTTTCCTTCCCAGATGTCATAGAACATAGTTGATGGTGTATTCCTGTCCTGTCCAAACTGGTAAGCAGAATGTGAATTTACTTTTATTGATAAACATTTATTTTACATCTGCACAGATGCCAACTTGTACGGATATGAATTTTCTATATGAATTTTCATTTGATCTTATGATCATTCTAGAAATTTTTCAAATTATCATAGTAACTAAATGGCTATAGAGTCAAGAAATCAAAGATATCATGAAATTGTCAGAGAAATCGTATGTTCTAGGAAGAATTGGGAAAATTTGCAAAAAAATACTCATACTCTGCATTTTTTTCATTATTTGCAACTTAACTCATAGCTCCAATGATCATGTTGATAATTATTAATATTCATTATTGCAGCCTCATTAAAATGAAATTCTTAAATTATTTTGCACGCACACAAAGAAAAAAAAATTTAAAAAAAAAAAAAATAATTAAAAAAAAAAAAAATTAAAAAAATATATAAGGCATAGTCTGTCTTGACACTTGGGCAGGTGAAAATAAAATCTTACCTTCATAGTCTCAGAAATTTTTGAATTTCACATATGTTAAAATTTAGAACAAAGTGAGTTATAGGTATGTCTTTGTTTTGCTCAAAAAAAACCTCCTGGTCCGAGATACAGGCCGTCAAAGATGCGCCTCCTGCGCAATTTCTCACTTGCGATTTTTGACAAAAACTTTCAAATGCTCTATTTCCTGAACGGGGCAAGATATATGAATGCAGTTTTTTTTTATTTGAAAGATAATTAGATTCTGTTTAAGATGAAAGGCTACATGTTAAAATATCTGTTCAATGTTTTTTGCTGCAGCCTTCTGAAATTTAAAAAAAAAAACGTTTTTTATTTTTTTCTCAAAAAAGCCAATTTGAAATTTTTTTACAGTTAGTTAATACTATTGAGTACTACATTCCCTGAAAAGGAGAGCTTCCACTTTTGCATTCAACGGTTAGAAACAATTTAAGAATTTGCCATATACTTTATCAGTTTTCTTTATAACATAGTCATATATTGGTCACATTAAGTCAAAATTATAAAAATTTTCTTAGTAAATATTAGAAACATATGTCCCCCCTTCCCACAAAAAAATTACCTGTAGACAAACAGACAGACATACATTGCCCAATCTTATTTGCCCGCTACTTTAAAATATTTATTGATTTCATTTATTATTTTCAAATATCATTTTCTCATTTTTTTCATAGCTAGTGTTCAAATCTATTAGTTGTTAATTTTAATATGTGTGCTATTCAGTAAAACATAACTTTTTATCTTTGGTTTTCACATCTTCCTATTGGTCTTATGAAAAACTAGCGGTACCCGCACGGCTATGCCCGTGTTAAAAAATGAAAAGACCAGTCGGTTCGCCATTGTGTCTATAGTGGTAACTTTTTTATGTGTAAATTATGTTATTTTATTAAAAAGTATAGCATTCCACATAATTAAAAACTATCTGCCCATGGCAATGAATCAGCGATCCAATACATTTAAGAATTTTTGTTTTACAAAACATACAATAAAAAGGGAAAAAAGAAATAAAACAAAAAAAATATTTCAGAGAAAACGCATTTCGTTTGTTTAGTTCAAGTATCCACACAGAAAGGACAATTATAATCCATTAGAATAATTATAAAAAAAAAATTTAGTATAATTAGTTTTTAGCTATTATTGATTGACAGTAAAAACAGAACAGCGAAATTTTGTAGCTTGCAGAAACTAACAGCAGCAAGCAAAGCTTTGAAAGCGGAAAAACTTTTAAGCTGAGCTCAAATAGGCAAATAACATGTGTGCTAATTCACTCGAGAAAAAATAATAAAATAAATAAAAATATAAATAGTAATAACTAGTTGGAATAACAAAAAATCGCTGTAAAGGATAACATTTATTTAAAAACCCCTGTGCAGTATGGAAATGGTCCCATAAAATGCATGTCAAAATAGTAAATCAAAAAACAGCTATCGAACTCCTGTGAGCCGCAGGAAATAAAATGTAATTCGTTTTAAAGAAAACAAATAATCAAAATCCGAAAAAAAAATTGCTTAATTAAAAATCGTTTGCTCCTCAAAATGCTAAAACCACAAGAAATAAATTTTAATTCGTTAAAAAAAAAGGATCATAAACCAGTTGGCATGGTAACAATTCAAATAAAATTAAAGTTAATTACCGTGAAAAAATAATTTCAAACTACAGAGAAAAACACTTATACTTCTTTTCCAGTTAATTTAGAGGCTTCGAGCTTTTGCACGAAGAACAAAACTCTTTCTGAGACAGTTTTTTACGCGCTATTCAACGTTATCAAGCTCGAAAGGATGCAATAATTTTTTCCCATAGAAAACGACTATTTTATGAAATCTTTGGCTATAAATTGGAATAAAAAGAGAAATTCGAATTTTAGAAAAAACTTTCCGAAGTGCACACTCCCATGTTCCAACCTAATTTCGTGCCAAATTTCATGGAAATCCGCCGGACGGTCTGGGCATTACGCTAGACACAGACAGACAGATACACACACATACTTGCTGCTTTATTATTAGTAGAGAAGAAAAAGGAAGACTGCAAGGGGAGGGACGAAATCATTTTTTTTGTTTACAACAAGCTCAAAAATTAACTTGGAGTAGAAAAGACAGCCAAACTTGTTTTTTTTTTTTTTTTAATTACTTAATGGAAAATGGAATCAAGAAAATACTTAACTGTATGTGTTATTAAAAAATAAATTTAATTATTAATCTATTTGTGATTATGAATAAATGATATACAGAAATTATTTTAATGGCTGGTATACATGTATTTATATTACTTGCTAACGGCCTGGAGAATGTGCAGTAATTAATTTTTCCAACATATGCGCATTGGGTTGAAAGTTGTGTATTGCATTTATTTTTCTAAATTTTTAGCATAAATATACACTTTTCAATTTAAAATTCTTGTTTTCACTTAAATAAATATTATATTCATTGCACTTTACTCAGAATGTCAATCTTAAGTTATGTTTATTGGAATGATAAGCAATCTGATTTAAAATTAAAAAAAAACTTTTTTTAATTAAAAAAAATCATGATTTTTTCATGCGCTAATATTTATTAAGAATTAAATGCCATGTCAACGAAAATTAAATTTCATAATTTTGACTAAATGAGACCAATATATGACTATGTCATAAAGAAAACTGATAAAATATATGGCAAAATCTTAAATTGTTTCTAAAAGCAGTTGAACGCAAAAGTGGAAGCTCTCCTTTTCCGGGAATGTAGTACTCAATGGTATTAACCAACTGTAAAAAAATTAAATCTTTTGAGATTGGCTTTTTTGAGAAATTTTTTTTTCAGAAAGTTTCAGCGAAAAACATTGAACAGATATTTTGAAACGTAGCCTTTCATCTTAAACATAATTTAATTACCTTTCAAATAAAAAAAATTGCATCAAAATATCTTGCCCCGTTCAGGAAATAGAGCACTTGAAAGTTTTTGCCGAAACTCGCAAGTGAGAAATTGCGCCTCTGGCGCAATCTTTGGCGACCTGTATCTCGGGCCAGGAATTTTTTTGAGCAAAACAAAAACATACCTATAACTCACTTTATTCTAAATTTTAACATATGTGAAATTCAAAAACTTCTGAGACTTTGGCTTCATTCTTTTTTTTTTAGTGCTCATTGGCTACCGTCCCCATCGATATATCGAAACGTCATATATAGGGGCGGAGTTACACAGTGGATCCGCGAGGTGAAACTGCTTCCGGTAGGTGCTCTAGCGAACGGAGATTACGCTTTTTACACGAGCTCGGACCGAAGATCTACGATCCGATAAGGTGAAGTGGACCGGTTCTACAGATGCGAGATTAGGCCTCCTGAGCTATTTAAGTGTGTTTTAGAGGAATCTGTCAGGTGATCAACTTCATTAAATCACGGCACTAAACTCTCGATTATTTTCAAAACTGTATTCTCAAATGGGCAGGGATCATATTCAGTTGCAACCACACACTGAGGTGATATGGCTTTCCCGAGGAAATCTTTTAAGTAGATTGTTTGAATTACGTTCCGAGGTTCAGCTGTTTCTGATGGGAACCAGTTTTGAATTGTGTGAATACTTGAATGACGAGCTTTGGATATCTATCCTTATGTTTCTAACGTAACTGAAAGTACAGTTAATGCTTTAAAATTACCTAAACTTGAAATCCCAAAGTTTTCTGGTGATTCTTATAATTTCATGGAATTCCTAAACTGTTTTAACAGCGCAATAGGTTCAAACAATACTCTTTCTAAAATTGAAAAATTTCAATTTTTAAAATCACTTCTTTATGGCTCTGCTTATAGTGTTGTTTCTGGTTTTGCGTTAAATGAACAAAATTACGACTCTTGCATTCATCTTTTAAAACAGCGTTATGGACGTTCTGATTATGCTATAAATTCTTACATGACTAAGTTATTGAATTTACAGCCAGTTAAAAGTTCCTTTAATGTTAAAAATCTGCGTCGTTTGTACGATGAAATTGAAGTAAATGTGAGAAATTTGTGGGCTTTAAATGCAACGGAGGGATCTTATGAGCATTTATTAAACCCTTTATTATTAAAGTAAAAACCCCAAGATTTAGTTTTAGAATTTCACAGAAAAAGAAATAAAGTAATTGTGAAGTTTCTGAAATTTTAACAATTTGGAGGAATGAAGTTGAGTCGAGGGAATTTTGCGAGTCGGTAATAAGTAATCATAAAAGTAACGTAAATAGAAGTAATTTTTTTCCAAACTATAAAAGTGGGCAATTTTATCAAAGAAATTATTCGAAGTTGAAAAATATAGCAACTGCCGCAACATTAAATACGCAGACGAAAAATTATTTGTGTATTCTGCGATTCCATAAATACTCATAGTGCTGTAAATTGTAAAAATTTAGACGTCGAAATTAGACGTGTTGTTTTAGAAAAAATCATCTGTCCAGCTCATGTAGATTAGGAATTGTTTGTAAAATATGTTCTAGTAAATTTCATCATGAATCAGTTTGCAGGAAAATGTATAAACCAGTAAGTTCTACGTCAAAAGTTCTTGAAAGGCAAACAGACAGCGGAAATAAATTTGAAGATGTTGTTTTAAATAAGAATGTCGAAAACATTTCAGTCTCCCATAGTAATGTTAGCACGAACGATAAAGCGTTTTTACAAACCTGTTCCATTTTAGCTTGTTCAGAAAATAAATCTATTTTGTCTCATGCAATTTTAGACAATGCTTCGCATAAAAGTTTCATCTCGAAAAAATTAGCGATAGAATTGAAATTAAAACCTATACGTTATGAAGATCTAGCTATATATGCTATCGGGCAAACTACTGCTCATAAAAAATCGTATCACATTGTAGTTATAACATTGCGAAATCGTAACGATACGTCGAAATTTTACAAGTTAGAAGCACTTGTGACAGAATTTATTTCTAATTTGTCTTTGCATTTGCATACTCCTGATAATTCTATTTTGAGGGAATTGGAAACTAGAGATTTTGAACTTTGCCGATTCGTTTGAAAAACATACTTCAACGAACATTTTAGTGGGAAGCGATTTTTTTTGGGATATAGTTTACGACGAAAGAATAAGATTAAATGATAAAATCTGTTTGATTAATTCATGCTTTAGCTGGTTGATTAGTGGAATGGGTAACAATAATTTAACTGACCCTGTTGAAAATGTATATATGCTATTAGATACTAATACGGTTCTGTTTGATTTGCAAAAGTTTTTTGAAATAGAAGAAATTCCAAATAATAATTCTGAATTTTCAGAAAAAGACAAAGAGCTAATCAAAAACTTCGAAAAATCTTTAGAATTTAATGGGGAACGGTATGTTTGTAAATTAATATGGAAGGATAATTTTGGACCTCCAATTGAGTTAGATTCTAATTACGAAGTAGCGGAAAGGAGATTTTACAATTTAAGTAATAGATTGAATAAAAACATTGAAATTAAAGAACAATGTATGCAAATATAGTATCTGACCAACTTAAATGCCATATTGTAGGTAAATGTTTGGATGAAGATATACATTTAGGTTATTATATGCCTCACAGGGCAGTAATTAGAAATGATAAAGAAACGACTAAAGTTCGTATTGTTTATGATTGTATTAGCAAAGAAAATGAAAACAAAAAATCTTTAAATGAGTCTCTGGAATCAGGAGTCAATGTTAATCCAAATTTACTAGATGTCATTCTAAAATTTCGAGAACATCAAATCGCGTTTTGTGGGGATTTAGAAAAGGCTTTTCATATGATGGAAATTGCTCAGGAAGATAAAAAATATTTAAAATTTTTGTGGTTTTCAGAAGGTACTGGGAATTTAATAGAAACGCTTAATCTAAATCGCCTTCCTTTTGGGTTAACGACATCGCCGTTTGTTTTAGCTTGTGTTTTGAAATTTCACGCAAGAAAATTTAAGGAGGGATATCCAAATTGTTATGAAATGTTAAATTCACTCTATGTTGATGATTTATATTACGGGGCTAAAACCGCTCAGGATGCATGCCAATTAACTTCTACGGCAATAGAAATATTACGTTTAGCGGGATTTAATTTAAGGAAATTGAAAAGTAACTCGAAGGAATTAAATAAACTTTGGAGTCTAAACGGTTATCAAGCAAATATTGAGTGTGGACAAGGAGTAGATTTCTTAGGATTGGTATGGGATCCGATTGAGGATAAAATTAAATTAGATTTAAAAACTGTTAGGGATTGCATGGAATATGGAATCACCAAAAGGCATGTACCATGAATAATTTCAAAAATCTTTGATCCCTGTGGATTAATAACTCCTTTTGTAATAACGATAAAAATTCTGATGCAAGAATTATGACAAAGAGGTCTAAAATGGGTTATAAGTTACCAAGTGATTTGGACAAGAAATGGAAAACGTGGTGCTCGGAGATTTCTGAAATTGAGAACCTTCAAATTGAACGGAAACTGTTTTCAACTACGGAAGTGAAGGACATTTCGCTTCACGTGTTTTGTGACGCCAGCCCTAAAGCTTATAGGGTTGTAAGTTACGGGAGATACGTAACTACGGAATTAGACGTGAAATCGAGTTTTATTATGTCAAAGAGTAAAGTGGCACCGTTAAAAACTTTAACTCTTGCGAGATTGGAATTAATGGCAGCACTTCTTGGTGCACGTTTAGGAAAATATCTACAAACATTATTTCCTGCTTTTACAAGCCAATTATTTTTATGGAGTGACACTGAAATTGTCATACATTGGGTGAAAGGATCATCGAAGCTTTGGAAATCGTTTGTGTCAAATAGAATTATTCAAATTCAGCCGTTGACTCGTCCTGAATGCTGTAATCACTGCCCTGGTTCTGACAACCCTGCTGATTTAACAACAAGAAGAGAGTCTGCTAAAAGGATCCTCACAAATATTCTGTGGTTGACTGGACCAGCTTTTGGCTGTCTCAACCGGTACATTCGTAGCCTGTGCAAAATATTCCGAATCCCTCCACTGGAATTGATCAAGTGACTTCGGCGGAATAATGTACAGCAGTGGTAAATACAGTGGTAACTACTGCTGGTGCTAGTTGTGGTTTGTTTCAGTGTATCGACACAAAAAAGTATAGTAAGCTTAGTAAACTACTGCGCGTAACTTCGTCGGTAAAAAGATTTGCTCATAATGTGAAAAATGTTTCTGTAAAGTTAAGTGGACCGCTTAGTGCTTCTGAATTACAAGACGCTTTGTGTTCTTGGATAAAGGCTACCCAATTAAAAAACTATGGAACTGAGGTTAATTATCTTCTCTCAAAGGGCAAGATAAACAAAGATTCTCGAATATTGCATCTTAATCCTCAACTTGATGAACAGAACTTATTGTGTCTAAAGGGACGTTTACAGTTTGTTGTTGCTGACATAAGAACCAAACATCCCTGGTTTCTTCCAAGTAATGATAAATTTGTTGAATTATTGATAACTGATGCGCATATAAAGATGTGCCATTCTGGTGTAGATGCTACTTTAACGCAACTAAGGGAACAATTCTGGATCGTGAAGGGGAGACAATTCGTTAAAAAAGTTTTAAATAACTGTTTAGTTTGTCGACGTTATAAGGTAAAAGCTGGAGCACAGGTAGTAGCCCCACTATCGCCTGACAGAATTCAAGAGAATCC
This sequence comes from Octonoba sinensis, assembly GCA_038502835.1. Taxonomy (NCBI): domain Eukaryota; kingdom Metazoa; phylum Arthropoda; class Arachnida; order Araneae; family Uloboridae; genus Octonoba; species Octonoba sinensis. The sequence goes on from CM076598.1 coordinate 126,073,010, forward strand.
CCCTTTTAATGTATCAGGTTTGTACTTTGCTGGAGCCTTTTTTGTAAATGATTTTACTGCAAAATGTTATTTACTTATTTTTACTTGTGCAGTCACAAGAGCTATTCATTTAGAATTAGTTCTCAATATGAGTACTGATTCACTTTTGTTAGGATTCAGGAGATTTATATCTCATAGAGGTTTATGTTCTACGTTATATTCTGATAATGCAAAAACATTTAAAAAGGCTAATGTAGAATTACAAAAATGGTGGATTCAAATTAATAATCCTGATGTTAAAAATGTCTTTGCTTCTAAAGGTACTGTTTGGAAATTTATAGTTGAAAAAAGCCCATGGTGGGGAATTTTCTGGGAGCGGCAGATACGTATAATCAAAACTTGTTTAAAGAAAATAATCGGTAGATCTTCTCGTAGTCTAAAAGAATTAGAAACTGTTTTTCTGGAAATCGGAGCTATAGTAAATTCCAGGCCTATTACGTATCTGTACGACGAACCCTCTGAACCTTCTCCGCTAACACCTTCGCATTTTTTGGTTGGTAATCGATTATTATCTTTATCTGTAACGAAGTGCAAAAATGAATTATTTGTTAATGGAAATTATTTGCAGAAAAAATTTAAATATCAACAGAATCTTTTGAATCATTTTTGGAAAAGATGGAGAAAGGAATATTTACTAAACTTAAGGTCTGCTTATATCTCTCAACAGCCAGGTAAAATTTCTTCATTTAAGGTAAATGATATTGTATTAATTAATGATGAACGTTACCCCAGGAATATGTGGATGATTGGTAGAATTTTAGAACTGTATGAAGGACGCGACGGAAATATTCGTTCTATTCTTCTTAAAACTCCTAAAGGAAATATCAAGCGTTCAGTACAACTTGTATATATTTTAGAAATTAATCCTTAATTTGGTAATTGGAGTACAATTTATATATTTACTTGATTGTTTACATTATTTGACATTAAAATTTGATTACTCTTTTCTCAACGTTTAATTTAAATTACTAGTTTTAGAATTTATGAATTGAAGGAGCTTTCAATGCTTTTATTTGAAAAGGCATTTCCGTTGAAATGGACATTTAATTTAGTTAAAATTAAAATAGACAAGTTTGTTTACATTTGTGTTAACGACAAATTTAAAAAAAAAAAAGGAAATGTGAATTTAAAATGTGTATAGTTTCTGTATGTCTGTTCTTATGATAGTCTGTAAATTTTGTTTGATTGTAAGTTTATATTTAAAGTGAACTCGCATGAGTTCAGGTGGGGAGCTGTTACGGAATATAAAACTCCATGAGAGGGCGCTGTAACAGCTTTCTATAAAAAGGAGAAATTTGAACTTCACCGGGCTTTTTGTGTGGCAGGCGAGAGCCAAAAGGAATTGGAATTAATAGTAATGAATGTGTATGATGGATAAATTGTATATATGTAAATAAAGGAAAATATTTTAACCTAAAGAATTCTTCTTGAATTGGAACCGCAGAACTTCCGCAAAATACAATGCATAATTATAACACAGCATATTTATCTGTGGATAATATGCTGCTGCAAATAATGTTCTGGGAAATGTTGTTGAGGCAAATAAAATCTGGATGTATATTACAGGGCCGAAAAATTTGACAAGCATAATATATTTCTAGCTGTTGAAAAAAAGTACATAAATAGGCAAACACAAAACAGTTTAGTACCAATTTTTCTCTCTTTGTCAACCGATTTCCTTACTTTAATTTTATTCAGTAGCTACCGATGAGTTTTAATGTATCAATAAAATTTTTTTGGAAAGTGATTTTTTTCCCTGTTTACTTTCAACATACGTAGATTCGAAGCTTTTTATAAGACGTCTTTATTCGTCATACTTTCCTTACATCTACAATCTGCAATATTTGCAATACTAGATACATTTTTTACTATTTATAACTCAAAGAAGAAATGTCAAGAAAAAATAAAAGAAAATGTAATCTATTAATCCCTTAACGCATCTGCCCGTGTATGACACGGGCGAAAGTTACCGGAAAATTTGCTAATGCCCGTGCTTTATTTTTATTTCTAATGCCCGTCTGAGATCCGGTCACACTTTGTATAATATATTTTCTCTATAACTTTTATCCCACTCCCCGCTCCCTAGTCACCCCCACAACCTGAAATTGCAAAGAATAACTTATTCTATACTAGTTTTTCAGAAAAAAAACTTGTGCTTTAAGCGGTTAAATGAATGTCAAAGCAAAATGTACCAACTTCAAGGTGTCGGCTAATCCATTTCCAAAATATATATACACAGTGTGTCAAAGAATTTTTAAGACTAGGTGTATAAAATAGAATAAAAACTAGTAAGTATATTTTTTAAAGTATTTTTATTCAAAATAAGCTCCTTCGGCTTCAGTGGTTATTGTTACAGTGGTTTAACAACGATTCGAATGCCTATTCCAGCTCACATTGTGGGAATTCCTCCAAAGCTTGCATCGAAGCTGTTTGTACTAGTGATGGGCATAATCGAGTGATCATAATCGAGAACTCGATTATTCAGGACAGCTCGAGAACTCGATTCAGACGACCATCTCGAGAACTCGATTGAACATCTCGAGAACTCGAAACATCTCGAGAACTCGATTAAACATCTCGAGAACTCGATTAAACATCTCGAGAACTCGGTTGAACTTCTCGAGAACTCGGTTGGTTTACTTCTCGGAAGATAGAATCGAAAGAATGTCTCGAACGATTTTCTTCTCGGGTAATACATTTGGATGATTCATAGTCACGTGATTGCGAAAACTGCTACGTGTGTGAGTAGGTAATAAAGGCGGTTATTTAAGAGGAAGTCATTGCTATAAACAAATTTAGAGGCAGGGAAGCACTCCCGTCCTTTCGAAAGCAATGCATTTTTTTTAAGTTGACATGTTTATTTGATTCGCACCTCTCGTTTTTTTATCTTCACAGAATTGCTTTATAGCTATGTGTTACATTGAATAGTTTATGGAATTGAAGTTCTAGAGAAAAGGGGTTTCACGGGGGAGTCTTTGAGGATAATTTTCTGAATTAAAATCTTCAAAATATATCTTAAAGCTATCGCTGGTGACATTAGGGGAACGGGTTCGTACAATTTCTCCGAAAGTTTTAGAAATTTAGACGCTAAAATCGCAGTTTTGTGTTGCATTTTCCAGATGTTAGTAAAAAAGGGACCCCCCTAGAACGTTACTTTAGGCTATTTTTCCTGGGAAAAAAGGGGGAGGAAAAATAAAAAATTTCTAGAGTTCAGTATATAAAAAATAGAAATTGAGACTATTTTTATCATGTTAACGGAAATGAAAAGTGACGGAAATTTTTCGAAATTGAAATCCTGAAAACACAATTTTGGGTGGTGCTATTAGGGTTAAGGGGGAATTTTTATGGGGCATTACTTTGAAATTGGCAAACGTTTTGAACTGTTTGAGGGGAGGGGGCACAATTCTAAAATTTTTTTGAAATTTATATGATAAGTTCGCAGCTTAATGCTGTATTTATAGAGCTGTTTGGGAAAGCTGATATTCGGAATTATCTACGGAAATGTGCATTATTTTAGTATATTTTTGGTGATGGGAAGTGGTTGAGGAGTTTAGGGGGCTTCCGGACATCTCCCGGAAATTGCAGGAAACGGAATGGTAAACTGTTTTTGATGACGTTAAAAAAACGGGGGGGGGGGGGGTGTTCCCAAAATTTTTCGAAATTTAAGTTTTACAAACGAATTTCTAGGTTATCGTTAGTGTGCCATCAGGGGTAAGAGCACAAGGGGAGGGGGGCTCGGTTGCTCGTCCACTGAAAAGTTTTTTAAATTGACATTCTAAAATCGGGGTTTTAAGGGATCGTTCATAAATGATGTCATGCTTTTTTCAATATATTTGACCCCCTCCCCCCTTTTCCACTAAGTGTCCCACTTTAACATACTCCCTACAACCCTTTGTCACAGCTCACGCTATATTACATATGCATAAAATAAGTTTTATTTGCTGATTTTAAATGTTTTTATAGAAATCAAAACGTGCGATGTCAAACTTCTTGTTATCCCCTCCTCTCCCCTCGTCACGAGCTGTCACATTTTCTTGAACCCAACTTCTCCCCTCGAAGCTTGACATTATTTATGAATGACGAGTAAGCTGCATTGCGAAATGTTAGGGCAACGGTAGGGGCTTGGAAGGCTTCGCCGGTTCTTTTACTGAGTAGGATGTGTGTTATATATCGTGTTACAATAACAAGTTCCTCTCCTCAGTTCCAAAGCAACGACTACAACGATTGAATACGTTACCACTGGGCCCTGAGTCGGACCTGATGAGCTTTATTAGCTTCCCTTATCAGGACTGACATTTTGAATTTTTCCAGTAGGAGGCAAGGGGTATTCTCCTTTTTATTACATAAAAAAAAAACGCATGCATTGATAACTATACACTATATTTCTTAAGGCCAGGGAAAGGCAATTGCGTATTCCTGACCCCCCCCCCCCCCTAAATGACAGTCCTGCTCCCCAAAAATTTGTACCAAAAGGGGGAATTGCTAAATTTTTAGCTTGTTAATCATATAATTTCTAATTCCAGACCTCTGTAATTCCATTTTTTGATCCTTCCCTGTATTCGCTAATGAACCATTGTTCAGAAGAACGGACTTTCACAATAGTTTAACATATTTATATATATAACTATTATTTTATAAACAAAATATTATTAATATCTTATTTATTTAATCTATTAGTTTTATATTACAAGTAGTTTTGTGAAAAAGCTAAAAAACGTGATACAGTTCATTATTACTGAAGTCTTTAATATGTAAAACATCATCAATGCATACATATATTATCTGTGCTAAATATGCAACTAAACGACATGAGAAAATTACCAAGGCTTAAATTTGATCTTCATAGAAGAGAACGGAAAAGGTATAAATATGTTCGACTAAAACTCTCTCTAGGGGCATTTTCTTTGAGCAGCAGAGGTGAGAGAACCGGACGCCTAGATAACCCAGGAAAGGTCACTTGAAAAAGAAGAAAAAAAATAATTTTGCGAAGCCAAAGTGTCCCATTTTGCCCATCAAAGTGAATGGTCGCTAAAAAGGTTGCTTTTTAGAGCTATTTATCATTTAGGAAGCATGAAAGTTTTTTAAATTCCTTTCGAGGGGCGCCCCGAGGGGTGTGGGGGGGGGGGGGGAAATCTGGTAGGAGCACCAGATTTTTAGCGTAAATTTGGTGTTGCACATAATATATTAGTAACCAATTTTTCAACTCATTTCGAGGGTACAGCAGATTTAAAATGCTCTTTTAACAATTAAAATTAGTTGAGATTTAATATTGCTTTTAGTTGCTAATAATAAATATTGATTTTACTTTGTTGCGTTTCTGACATTTTCTTATTTACACCGACGTATTTTTATGCGGCAGTATCTTATTTATTCTGAGGTATTTAATGTTGTATTTTCATGGAGCATTTAACCACGCAACGGGATTGGCAAGCGAAACGAGCAAATGCGGAGTCCCTAGTATTTTTAAATCATACATTATTGAAACACTTTGATTTATGTCAAACGAATTATACACTCTAAAGGGATAAATGTAATAATAATTAATACAAACAATAATTTTAAGGATTTAACGTTATACAATCTTATTTCAGACTAAAGTTCGTCAGACCGCCGCAGCTCTTATTGGCATAGGCTGTTTGTTTCGACTTTCACAATAGCACATCTGTGATTGTCGACATACAGTATTGAATGTCCAAATGTATAAGGATAAAACTAAATATTCGGACTTTCATGGAATTCGTGAATGTTGACATTAACCAATTTCGGTCTAAGTTTTCTGCTGAAATATTTTTTCGTCAATAAAAAATTAAAAAAAAAAAAAAAGCAAACTGCTGTCACTTTACTAGCCGATAAAATAAATAAAGAAACATAAAATAAACAAATGCTGCAATATGCCATCAATAAAGAACGTTACTCGGTTATTCACAAAATAATCATAAGCATTAAGCAGTAAACAGATCTAGCACGAAACAAAAGGAGGAAATGCAGCCTTAACCAGCATTTTTTTTGGGTTAACTAATATCAGGAACGTAGTAGAAATAATACTCCCATGCTCACCCTTCCGTTTAAAAGTTTTCACTACTTCCTCTTTTGCCGAAATCCCTTCAATGCCCATAAATCTGTATGCTTCGAGTGCGGTGGGAGGGGGCCATCTTTAATTTCATGCGCAGAAATCTTTTGAAATAATCATCGCTAAGGGACTGTTCATAAATGACTTCAAGCTTTTTTCCGATATATTTGATCCCCCTCCCCCCTTTGTCACAAAATGTCAAACTTCAACGGACCCCCTCCCCTCCCCTTTGTCACATGTCACGCTATGTTGTAAAAGCCTGATGTCACACTTCTTGTTACCCCCTCCCCTCCCGTTGGCACACTTTGTCAAAATTTCATGAACCCCCTCCCCCCCTCGATGTGTGACATCATTTATGAATGACCCCTAACTTGTCGAGATCATTCCCCTTCATTTCAAAAGGGGGGGGGGGCATAAACTTGGCACATGCTACATGAAAAAAAAAAAAAACAATAAACAGCGATCTGGAGCGGAGCGCCGAGCAGCAGAGCGAAGCAGTGGAGCAACTAGTTTTTGCTTGGAGTAGGAGCGGAGCCAAAACACGGAAACTTGTTGCGCTTAACTGCTCTGATCATTTAAAATTAGAACTTCATCAAACATGACATCTTTCTTCATTAAAACTAGTTTTAAGTGAACAACAACGTAAAACGAAACGTGATTTTTTAAAAAGATTTTTTTCAAAATAAATTGTCTATAAATAAATTTACTTTCATTTAATTATTTAATTAAATAAATAAAGATGATTTCTATTAAAGCTATTCGCTGCACGGCGCAGAGCTGTAGCAGCGTTGGAGCGAATATTTAACAGTCGGATCGGAGCAACTCAAAAATTTTGTTGCTCCAGTTCCCTGACACGAAAATACTTGCACCTACGGAGAAATACATTATATCAAGGCTTGGGTGGGGTGTGGAAAATTTTCCCTTCCGACTCACTAAATGGCCTCCCTGTTAGAGATTCATTCCATTCTGAAATCTCTCGAGAACTCGAAATAATCGTTCGAGAACTCGAAATGATCAATCGAGAACTCGAAATGATTAATCGAGAACTCGAAATGATTAATCGAGAACTTGAGAACTCGAGATAATCACTCGAGTACTAATCACTTGATTATGCCCATCACTAGTTTGTACACAGTGTGTCAAAGATTTTTTAAGACTACAGCTGGAACTAAGCTTACAGTGGTGCTATATGTGTAATTGAGTATTCGTGAAACTCCGTAACTATCAGCTGATCTGCTGCCAAAACCTCAGTTCATTTGTTTACTATTTTTTTAATTTGATGACATTGTCTCTATACAAACAGCTTCTACGTGAGCTTTGGAGGCAGTCCCACAATGTGAGCTGGAATAGGCATTCGAATCGTTGTTAAACCACTGTAACAATATTTAGGGTCCCCCAAGAAGGTCAAAGTTTTCAAAATCGACCGAAATTTAAAAATATTTTACATTAAACAAATATCAAGTAAAACCATTTAGGAGCATTTGAAATGGTTCAACATGTATTCATTTTTTCAATATGTTAAAGAGATAATATATACATTTCAACAAAATATTAAACAATATTAAACTTAATTGAAAACATAATGCCAGTAAGAGCACAAAATATAACATATTTACAACAATTTGAACCATGAAAAAAAAGCGACTAATTATTAAAAAGATTTTGACGATTGCACCGTGGGAAGCTTTTTCTGTGCATTTCTACTATTTGCAACAAAAATTGTTTTTGCTCTTCATTCCTTATTTGGTTAAAACCCTGAATTAATGAAATACCGCGTTTAGCGCAGTCATTAACGCATGGTAAGTTTCTCGCAATTGCATCAGCATCTTTGTATGATTGCATTTCTGACCAATTTTTCACTGGCACATCCAGAAAGCTACCAGCAATTTGGATTGTCTGAAAGAAATTACGAGAAATTCTTAAATCAACAAATTTTTGAGGACGTTTTTGTAATAAATGTGAGCCCCTTTTATTCGAGATTGTTTTAACTGTTACAGATTTTTCCTCATCACTAAGAAGTTTAGAAAAAAGGCAAAGTGCTGTAAGTTCTTAACTCAAATACCATGAGTGCTGCAACATCATTTTTAAACCTACTGCACGTATTTCGATATCGTTATATTTTCTCAACCTTTGAATCAATAAAATGTCATTTGCGGGTGCATCCACAGTCGACTGACATGTAAACCATGATTTAAGATACACCAATATAACAAATTGATTGAATCGTTGTAAACCTTGAAACTCACGAAATGATAATTTCATTATGAATTCATTTCCATTAAATAGAAGCTCCATTTTTAAAGAATAAATAGCTCTAGCCATCTAGCGAGCTCTATGAAGAGCACCTGGTTTTCGAATGGGACTCTTCACATTTATTCCAACCATCAAAGCAGAAAGATTTTAAAATTCTCTATAGTCATCTCTTGGTAGGTGTTTCGAAGCAGTTTGTAACTGATCTGAAATAAATGTTTTCAAAGTATCGGGTGCTGCCACTATGTGTGTTTTTCGAGATTTTGGTTCATGATGGTTAAGTTAGGGCCATTTTTCTTTAAATCTCTTAAAAATATTTATGTCAGGTCCATTAGATGGCCCCAGGCATACGTGAAATACATCTGACAATAAACTTCAAACATATGATGTCGACAGGACAACCATAAAAGGTTTCGACCTATTTTTCTTTCAAGAACAGTACATGCTCCATTTAATGTCCCAGTATTTGTTGATGTTGTGTCAAAGCACATACCATCGACGAAAGAGTCGCATTTATTTGCTGTTGTGAAAGAAGAAGTTGGCTCATGAGATGTAGTGAGCATGGCAACTTCCTTTCGCTTAGCAAACTTTTCTAGTCTTTTTGCTGATCTTTTTTCACATAAAGGTAATTGTCTGTCTACTGGATCAATACAGCCCTTTCTTGATTTTTGCTGTAATTTCAGAAACTGCCAATCCTCTTTATTCTTGGTGAGTTGTTCTGAATTGGCATGGCTTATATCAAATAATTTATCAAGGCATTCACAATATAGCTTTTGGTTTACCTGGTCTGTTCAGTTACTTCTGTTTTTATGTTTCATTAGGTTTGTCTGTTTTTCATACAAATCCTTGATTTTCTGTATAATATGATGTTTTTGCCTTACTGGGAGCCTAGACTTCTCCCAGAATGGTAACATTTGATCATACACAAGAGCAGCACTATCTTAGATTGTGTGGTTTTGAGAACAATGAAGTTTCTCAATACATCTCTTCCTGTTGGAAGTCGTGCACCTTTGATGGTTTCAGTAGGATATCCAATAAGCCATACATAATCATTTTTTCTAGTATATATATAAATGGCATTTTTTTTGCATATATAAATGGTTATATATAAGGTTTTGGAACATTTTAGATATTTGTAGGTGGCGCTAGTGGCCACTGGTTCTTTTGTGAAATACTGTTAAATTTCGGTCGATTTCGAAAACTTTGACCTATTTGGGGGACCCTAAATATTTTCTTAGAGCTCTAAAATTTTACCTGGAATCTTATGTTCCCAAAAGGAAGCTTTTTAGGGGGTGAGAGTTCAAAGGTTTGAAAGTTTTTTTTTTGGGACACCCTAATGTTCACCTTAGTATGTATGTAATTTTATTTTAAATTAACGGTACGTACTTTTCCAAAAACTTGGTGTGAAGTTCCGAAAATTTCTTTTCGCTGAGAATCACCCACGTCTACGACATAAGAGCTTTCCGATACAGTTTGTTCCAAGCAAGTCTATTAGATCAGGATTTACATGGGATTAAAATTTCCATGTAGGTGCTAATGTTACATTTTTTTGAACTGTTCAAAATTGAACAAGAATTGTTCAAATAAAAAAATATTTCAAGCCGAGAGCTCTTTTAACCCCTTGACGCACGAGTTTGGTAAAAAATATCTAGTTTTTTTTGACAGAAAATGAATATATAGGTATAGTATAAGTTGTTTTTGGCAATTTCAGTTGTAGGGGGTGACTAGAGCGGAGGGGTAGGGTGAAAGTTACATAAATTTTTTTTTTTCAAGCAAAGTACAAACAGATCTTAGACGGTCATTAGAAATAAAATAACGAGATACAATATTGCCCGTGTGAGACACGGGCATGTGCAGATTTGCCGGTAACTTTCGCCCGTGTATGACACGGGCAAATACGTCAAGGGGTTAATAAGGTTGTCAGAAGGAACTTGGGTTGCATGTATACAGGGTTTGTGTAATTTGCTTTACATTTTCCCCAACAGCTCTAATGTTAAAAATTTTTGAACTGTTCAAAATTGAACAAAAAATTTTTCAAATAAAGAGTAAAATATGGAAATGGGATCTCGCTAAGATCTTTCGAATGAAAAAAAAAATTTCGAATCGGACAATTCACTCAAAAGTTATTAGGGGTGGAGACAGAACGACGGACACACATTTTCCTCGTCTCAAAACCCTAATTTCAATTTTTTTTTATTTTTCCATCTTTATTTTTAACGATATTTTTACGATACATTAAAACTTCTTTCACATTTTATTTTTTTTTACTTTTACGGGAAAGTAGGCTAAAAACTAGGTACTCTGGAAATGTATTTTTTTAAAGGCCTCATAACTCCATTTCTTGATGAGAAAATTGATTCCTATCAAGGTTGAGAGAACAAAAAAAAAAAAAACTAAATTAATTACCCAATGCATTGTAAATGTATTTGGAAACAATTTGAATAACAATTATGAAATGTGAGTCACTTATAACTGTTTAAAAGTACGAATACGAAAAGAAGAATACGAATTATGAAAGCTAAAGTACGCACTCTCAGAAACGCATGCTCAAATCTCACGAAACTTTCGTCGTATTTGACAAAATGGCTACGTGAAAAATGCTTCGAGTAAACCTTTCTTCAAACTGGCGAAATTCGTGTAATAACTTTTTTAAGTCGCGTAATTGCGCGAGGAAAGAATCGTTGTAAATGACGAAATTTACTTGACGATTGATGAATCGTCGAAAATAGTTTTGAGAGGACGTCATCTTCAAAGGATGAAGCAATTGGAAATGAATATTTTCCCGAATTCGATACTGTTGGTTGTATTTAGCAGAGATAGGCAGTTTTCTCAAATAAAATAAAATTTATTCTGACTTAGAATTGAACATGGCAAAAAAAGTAACAAAATTAACTAACGTAAATTTAAGACAATACAAACACATACATGAAAAAAACGTTTAACACACATCTGGCGAAAGGCAAGAAAAACATAGCACATAGACATTTTAACAAAGACTGTTGCCAATACTGAAAATCAAAATGATATAATACTGTAAATTATTTGCATACTGCTGGTTGCCAAATAAAAAATATCAAACCTAACACCCCACCTCAACCAGTTATGTTAAACATAATTTTCTTACAAATTTTTCAAATTTAATTTTACCTAATATCTTAGTCAATATATCGGCAATCATGTCCTTAAATTCACAATAGTTAATGTCTATAACTTGTTTATAAAGTTCTCGAATAAAACAATACCGAACATGAATATGCCCAAGTCAAAATTTATGCTAATTTTGCTTTGCTAACTAGCATAAAAGATGCTACTGATAGCATATCAAATTAGCATGAGATGCTTAAAATATTTGCTAGTTTAGCATGAAAAACCAGCATGAGAAAACCAGCACAATTTATGCTTATTAGCATAAACAAAAAACCATAGAATGCTATAAACTGTTGCTTATTTAGCATAATTTTATAGCATCACATGCTATAAACTGTTGCTTATTTAGCATAATTGTATAGCATCCCATGCTATAAACTGTTACTTATTTAGCATAATTTTATAGCATCACATGTGTAACTGTGCGAGAGTGGCTGTAAAGCGCCGGGAGTCGAACCGAGATCGTTTTGGTGGTCATTTCTTTACCGCTATCCCAAAAGGCGCGCCCCCTGGGCAGGAGCAAAGAGGGCTATTTGAAGCACTGACTCGCACCGCTACATACTCCGTCCCCAGTGAACGAGTAGGGGAAGAGTGAACGATATTTTACCACAGATAGGTGCACCAGCGCGAGAGAAAGGATGCGTCAGGTTGCTGCTTGAGTGAGTGAAGTTTGGGCCTGTTTGCTCGGATCCGTGGCTGGGCTCAAGTGCGTGCGAGCAAGTCATCTCGTGGCGCCATCTGTGGAGTGTTCGAGTATCCATTGCTGCGTGCGTAAATGCGGGGCACCAGATGTAACGGTGCGAGAGTGGCGGTGAAGCGCCGGGAGTAGAACCAAGATCGTTTTGGTAGTAGGCGCATTCTTTACCGCTTTCCCAAATGGCGCGCCCCCCGGACAGGAGCAAAGAGGGCTATTTGAAGCACTGACTCGCACCGCTACACATGCTATAAATTGTTGCTGTTTTAGCATAATTTTATAGCATCACGTGCTATGAATTGTTGCTTTTTTAGCATAGTATTAAGCATCATATCTTATCTTTGGATTGATTTTTTAGCATAATATTAAAGCATCAGATGCTAGCTTTTTTTAGCATAAATACTGGGATAACCGTGAGCTATGTTGTCCAATAGGGAAAGAAAACCCTTTAAATTATGTATATTAATGTACTACATCGTACATTTATAAGTGTTTTAAACTAGCACTTATAATAATGTCCGATAAAACAAAAAAATATTTTTCACGTCATGAAAAGGCCACTAAAACCTCATTAATTTTTGTTTTTTAAAAGCTGTATGAACCACGTATGTAACTCTCTTGTATGCTAGTTGTAGAGCATTTTATGCTAGTTAATATAAAAAAGCAAAAAATAGCTTGTCAAGGTAACTACCTCAGCATGCTTTTGAGAAGCTTGCAGTGCTAGTTAGTATCATATGCTAGTTTTATAGCATAAGATGCTTTTCTTTTCTGTATGCTAGTTGTATAGCATTTTATGCTAGTTAGCATAAAAAAGCAAAAAATAGCTTGTCAAGGTAACTACTTCAGCATGATTTTGAGAAGCTTGCAGTGCTAGTTAGCATCCTATGCAATTTTTATAGCAAAAGATGCTTTTTTTCTGTATGCTAGTTGCATAGCATTTTATGCTAATTATCATAAAATAGTAAAAACTAGCATGTCAAGGTAACTACCTCAGCATGCTTTTGAGAAGCTTGCAGTGCTAATTAGCATCATATGCTAGTTTTATAGCAAGAAATGCTTTTTCCTGTATGCTAGCTTCATAAGCATGGCATGCTAACTAGCATCAGGAAGCATATTTTAGCAAAAAAATAGCATACATAGCATAAACATAGCAAAAACTAGCATATTTTTTATGCTACTACTAGCATAAATTTTGACTTGGGTGCTTTGATCTTTGACTCCCCTTTTCGTTCTTTATCATTGCAATGCAACTTTGATTGTCCTCATGTATTGTAAATATCCTATTATCATCTTCTATTTCACTCATTAATTGCGGTATCCACTTGCCTTCCTTACATGCTTCCGATACCGCAATGAATTCCGCTTCAGTCGAAGACAAGGGCACTGAATTTTGTTTTCTGCTAGACAAGACGATTGGTGCATTTCCGAGCATGATGATGTAACCTGAAGTTGATTTTCGATCTTTAAGACTTCCTGCCCAATCTGCATCAACGTATACTTCTAAACTAGATGTATCTTTTCCAAACTTCAGTTTAAAATGAGAGGTCTTCTTCAAATATCTCCGAACTTGTTTCACTGCCTTCCAATCCCTTTCAGTCGGTTTGCTTACTTGCTGTGACAAAATTCCTACGGCTGTGGATATATCAGGTCGCGATGTTGTTGAAATATGCAAAAGCGATCCAATTACTTCTGTAAGCGATATTATTTTCTAATTCATTTGATTTTTCTTCACTTTTTACGAATTCAGGATTCATTGGAATATTTGCTTCTTTCGCTTCATTTAAGCCGTATTTCATGACAAGTTGCTTAATTTTAGTTTCTTTATTAATTGCAAAGCTTCCATCTTCAAATCGCTCTACTTGAACTCCCAAGTAATACGTTATCTTCCCTAAATCTGTAATTTCAAAATGCTCTTTAAACATGTTTATCAATTTTAATTCTTTCTTCATCTAAAGTATAGATCAGAATGTCAACGTAAAGTAAAATATAGCTCCAACCATTTGATTCTTTTCTTCTAAAGAAACATGGATCTATTTTACTACAAAAATAACCATTTGAAGCTAAAACTTTGTTGATCTTTTCGTTCCAAAGTCTTGCAGACTGCTTTAAACCATAAAGACCTTTCTTCAACTTGTATACTTTGTCTTTTTCAGTTTCTTTTGTATAGCCTTCTGGTTGTTTTACGTATAATTCTTCTGTAATTTCAGCATTCAGAAAAGCATTTTTGACATCTAGATGTTTAATTTTCATACTTCTTGCTGCTGCAACTGTGAGCAATATTCTAAATGTTGCATTATTTGCAACTGGGGCAAATGTTTCCTTAAAATCCTCACCAGGCCTTTGAGTAAATCCTCTCGCACAGTCTTGTTCTATAACGGTTTATTTGTCCTGTTTCGTCTTGTTTGAGTTTAAATACCCATTTCGTATCAATTGCTGCTCTTCCTTTTGGTAAATCTGTTAATTCCCACACATCTCTCTTTTTCATAGAATTCATTTCTTCATTTGCAGCTTCTATCCATTTTTCTTGTTCTTGTGGTAACGTTTTCCCATTTCTTTTCAAGAAGAAGGTTCTTGAACTAATTGAACCGTTTTATAAGCGCATACGTATCTATCTGGAGGTACACCTTTATTCGATTTCTCCGAACGTCTATACTTTTCCTTTGACTCTTCAACTTCATCTTTCGGCTCTTCAACTTTATGTTTAACTTCCTTTTCTTCATATAGATCACAAGCTACTTCATTATTTTGTCGTTTATCTTCCTCAACGCTTGTTAAAACTTAATTTCTTCCGCTGTCAATACAAATTACATTTCTCGTTACAATTACTTTGTTAGTTTCTTTAACCATTACGAGATATCCTTTTGATTTATCTGCATGTCCAAGAAATATACCTTCTTTTCCTCTATTTTTCAATTTTGTTCTCTGTACAGATGGTATATAATATACAACATTGCTACCAAAAATCTTTAAATGTTGAACAGTTGGTTTTCTTCTATTCCAAATTTCATATGGAGTTTATCTACAAGCTTTCGTCGGTAAACGATTTTGCAAATAAAATGCTGTGATTGCTGCAGCTCCCCAAAACTTTTGATCCAACTTGGAATCTTCCCAACATACACTCTTACAACATACATACATTAACCATTTCAACTAAGTATCGATTTCTTCTTTCTGCAACACCATTTTGTGGAGGAGAATATGATACTGTTAACTGGTGTTCTATACCATTCTTAGTTAAATAATTCTTCAGCTTCTCATTTACGAATTCCCCACCTCGATCAGTACGTAGTACTTTTGGTGTTCTTTCAAACTTAGTTTTCACAAAATTTAAAAATTCTTCAATCTTATTCGCTGCTTCATCTTTCCTTTTCATCAGATAAACAGTAAGAAATCTTGACTTATCATCTATTAAAGTTAATATGTAACGCATTCCAGAAAATGTCTGTTGAGTAAATGGCCCGCAAATATCTGCATGAAACAGGTTCCCAACTTTCGCTGCTCTATTTTCACTTTTCACATTATAAGGATTCTGAACAATCTTCGTTTTTACGCAACATACACACTTCATTTTACATTAACAGTCTCTCATTCTAAGACCAGTAACCAAATTTTCATCTTGTAATTGCTGAATCGCGCGAGGCTCACGATGGCCAAATATTCTATGCCACATGTGTATGCAGTTTATGTGCGACTCTTCTGTAACTTTACTTGCAACTTCATTCGTATTCAATTTATATAAATCATTTATTAAACTCCCTTCAATTGTAATTTCATTATCTTTCTTAATTTCACACATACCGGATCCAAAAGTTATAAAATAGTTCTTCTGATCAAGACACTTCACGGACAACAAATTACTATCTAAGTCAGGAATATACAATACATCGCAAATTTTTATGTATTTTGTTTTATTATCTTTTCCTTTATATTCAATGAAACCATCACCAATTCCTTTAATGTCCAGTAATTGTCCACTAGCAACCTTTACTTTTCCTTCTTTTGGTCTCATATTTCCGGAATAAAATTTTTTATCATTCGTCATGTGTGCTGACGCAGCGGAATCAATGTACCAATTTGTACAAGAAATTTTAGAATTTATTTTAAAACATTGAAAATCTTTATCTTCTCTGTGTCTGTCTTCTATACTAAGATTTTCTTCTAAAATTTTGTTTACTTTATGATTTTGTAATTTACGCTGCTTAGCTTTCCACAAATAGCAAAATTTCTTAATATGATTAGGTTTCTTACAATAGTGACAAACTCTTAAATTTATTCTCAGGGACTATTTTAGAATGTTCATTTTTAACTATTTTTAACAGCTATTTTTAAAGCATTTTGCTCAATGTTTAATTTTATAGTTTCTTCCCTGCGTTCATATATAGCAATTAATTTTCCTTTTACATATTCTAATGATAACTCTTCAGAAGGCCGTGCTTCTAAACTTGTAATTAAGGCATCATAACTTTCGGGCATTCCGCATAACAATAGTGCTACAACATCTTCAGGAATAATTTTTCCTATGCCTCTAAGTTGATCAACAATTTCCAAAATATTATGAATATAATCTTTCATACTAACGGATTCTTCATATTTTAAACTGTATAATTTTCTTTGCAAGAATAACTTAATATTCAAATGCTTCTGTTCATAAACTTTATGCAAAGAATTCCACATACCTTTCGCAGTTTCTTCATGCTTGATGTGAATTAACTGGTTATCGTCTACACACAACGCAATTTTAGCTCGTGCTGATTTATTAGCTTTAGTCCAAACATTCTGTTCATCACCAGCTTTTTCAGGTTTATCATGTAAAATTGCATCCACCAAAACTTTATCTGTCAAGTACATTTCCATTTTAAACTTCCAAACACCATAATTTGTGTCGTTAAGTTTCACAAAAGCTACTTTTTCTTCTGCCATTTTATTCGTACTAACAATTCAGCCAAAATTTACTAGTAAACTGTTGAGAAATAACTCCTGGGCACGAAACCTGTTGGTTGTGTTTAGCAGAGATAGGCGGTTTTCTCAAATAAAATAAAATTTATTCTGGCTTAGAATTGAACATAGCAAAAAAAGTAACAAAATTAACTAACGTAAATTTAAGACACAATACAAGCACATACATGGAAAAAACGTTTAACGCACATTGAAAGGCAAGAAAAACATAGCACATAGACATTTTAACAAAGACTGTTGCCAATACTGAAAATCAAAATGATATAATACTGTAAATTATTTGTATACTGGTGGTTGCCAAATAAAAAATATCAAACCTAACAGATACTAGTTTCGATTTAAGTAAGTCCAGTTTAATTGACTCTTACATAAACACTGATATTGGTTTATATTCCCAAATTGATTCGCAGAATGAAAATTTTAAACTCTGTATCAAATAAACCTTTAGATCCATTTCCAAAAGATCCTAAAACAAATTGTTTCTTTAACTCTGAATACTATTTTTGTAAAGTCTAAACTGGGGCAAGTTTTAGAAAAGAAGTTGATTATGTTCTTCATTTACTTCAAATGGAGTTTTACTGTGAACATGTTGTCTTTTTGCTGATAGAAGTGACACACATTTTAACAATGCATCCTATTGTTTATGAGTAATAGATAAAAATATAGAAAATATATTATTACTTAAAAATGCATGAGTTGAAACTATTTTAGTGCCTTATAATCATGCTCTTTGTGGGGTCCCCGTAGTTTCTTTTTCCTCTCATTCTTTTTTTTTTCTTTTCCCTTTTTAAAAAATGTTTACGTTTTTGTCTAAAAAAAGAAAAAGAGTTGCCTAAATATGTAGGATCGCCGGTCGATTGCGGTTTATTTTTAATTCTGTGGAATGCTATGCACCTTAATAAAATGACGTAATATACATATAAAAATAGTTACCAAGGTAGGGTCAGTTGGGGTAATTGTAAACGTGGGGTAATTGTAAACAAGCTTCATAACTACACTTGTGGTGGTTTCGAAAACTTAACTGTTAGTGAGTGATAAACTGGCAGCATAGGGAAAACATTGAAACAGTTTCGAAAGTTTCGAAACACCTGTGGAGGCGTCACTGTTGTTTGAAAATGTCACGGTGAAAAAAGTTGTTTATCAAAATTTAGTGATCTTACATTTTCCTCTCCAGCTCATCTACAAAAGCGATCTAAGCAGTTTCAACCATTTTTATTTGTCAAATGGAATGCTGCTAAAAACATTGAGTTATGAATTTGATCCTACCTGTTTTTTTTCACGTGCAAATTAGATGTTTACAATTACCCCATATATTTCGTACTCTGGGGTAATTGTAAACACTTAAATTTATCCTATTTCCAATATTTTGGTGGGACAATAACTATTATATTTTGATGTAAATTACACTTTTGTGTCTATTTTACATAACTGTTGTTGTTGTTGCTAATGGCATTTGGAAATCCAAGCCCCCCTTGCAGGGCGACCATGAATTAAAGAAGCTCCTTCTGATTATTAATGAGCTCCGCTTAAATGAAGTACACTTGGCTCAGAGGGGCTTGATGATTTTTAACCAGCTCCCAGATGAGAGATCGTCAACTAGGTTGGTCCCTCAGCGGAAATTATTTCTAACTTGGTGGACATTTGAAGCGACGATGTATTTTACGTGCACAGCTCCCTTTAGCGCACTCGGTCTCAGAGTAATCAGTCGCGGGAGGTGGTCACCCTCCCAAGCGTTGACCACGGCCAGTTGTGCTTCACTTTTTCTGTTTTGTGGGATCCAAGCTTAACCGACTGATACACTGCGGGTCAAATTTTACATCAATTTGTCGCATTACTTGATTTTTTGCAAGCTATTTCTCGTTAAATGATCTAAGCCGACTCATAACATACCTCAGCGGACCACATGCAGCCTGTTGGCAGCAGATTGAGAACCATTGCTCCGTAACTTCTTAAGCCTTCAAGCAGACTGTGTATGAAACAATTTTCCATTTGCATCAACCTTATTCGAAAATAAATCACTGTTTACAATTACCCCAGATCTCTGGGGTAATTGTAAACACGAGCTCATTCGCTAACAAATAGTCATAAAGTCAAAATTTTTGCACACATTTACTCACAAGAAGTAAAGTAGTGGCTACAATGCTCACAATTTTATCTCTGAATTCATTCAAGAGGTAGGGAAGGATCAAAAGTTAAAACATTGAAAAAGCGTTTACAATTACCCCAACTGACCCTATATATAATGACGAACCAAGTAGTCTTTTCGCTTCTCAACACGGGCACGGCTGCGCGGGTACCGCTAGTTTTTAATTAAAAAGCATCATCAAAAACAGAATAATCTACAATACTTTTATACCTATGATGATTGTTTAAGTGATGATTGTATTGAGTTACCTAATTGGTCATACTAAGTCATTTTTAAATATTTTAATTTTTCTATAGCGTTATGCAGTTTGAAAGGTTTCTTATTGATTCGCATTAACCCTTGAATATATGCATTTTAAAATTGCGCATTTTTCAACTATTTTATGAGGTTAAAATTATTAGATATAAACTCTCTCCACATCTCCTGTGAGAATACTAGTTAGGGTTGGTTAGTTGTATGGTAGCACGATAAAAAGAATCGATGTTTCGGAACAATTATTAAAAAAAGAAATTTTTAAATTCTGGTTGTATTGCTTTCCCTTAATGCCGGCATGTTGGCGTCGTGGTAAGGCGCGGAGCTCGTACGCCGCAGGTCGGAGGATCGGCAATGTCGGTGGATTTTTAGAAAATCGTCTGCGCTCATGTCGTATGATTGGGCGGCATGTAAAAGATCCCTTGAGTAGACATTTGGCTTTTATGCTCTCAGCTAAATTAAATTCCTAGTGCAATTTCGCATCAACAGAGTCTGGGTGCTCGCCCTTTCAGGTATAGGAACCGGACATCAAAATTCTCACGCGGCGATGGTGTCACACTCATTGTGGTGCCGCTGAAAGAGATGGTACCATTCTCTCGGGAACGCGCTAGGTCTGCAATTGGCAGAAGCCAACAGCAGCCCAATAGAAATAAAAGAAAAAAAAGTTTTCCCTCAAAGACTCTTTTTCCTTTTTGGTGGCTGGTGCTTTTGCCAACGCTTCATTTGTTTACAGTGTTAATTTTTGTAAGGTGTACTGCATCTTCCCTCCCTTTTTTTTTTCAGACGAACCAGCACTGATGAGTCCTATCTCATATATATATATATATATATATATATATATATAAACTACATTTCTATTTGTTATATAGATGTTTTTTGTAAGTACTGAAAAATCAAGGAAATTTATTCTCAAAAAAGTATAGAGGCCTAAAAAAGGAAACTTAAAAATCATATCACTTAAAAAGAAAAAAGAATAACGTAGAATAAATTAAATCCATCTCTATTTAGTGAGAACAGTTGAGGTAGCGTGAGTAGTTAAAATTCTCAAAATGTGTGCTTCACATTCTTTGAAAAATGATTCATTTTGTCACCAACTGCATGAAATTTAAATGCGTCAATTTTGTTTTCAATTATTGTTATGTGATGAAACTTCGATCGCGACGAATAACTGTTCCAGTTTTTCTGAGTCATTATAAGAGAGATGAAGAAAGACTTTCTTTAGCTTTCCATTTTTAAATCTTTTACTCGTCATTCAAATGATTGAGCAATTCTCTGAAATAAATATGTTGTAAGAAAGAGTTTTGTCAAGAGTCGAAAGAAACAGCGACACGTTTACGAACGAAAAACACTACTGCTTAAGAAAGCGAAGTCGTGAAGTAAGCAAATCTTTACCTCTTTAAAATTATATCTTTTTAATCTTTTAATTTGCAATTATTGTAATAACTGAAAAATTAAAATGCTCGGACTGACAAAATAATTACCCTCTCGTTTCTCTGTATTTCAAGTTTAAAGGTTACTATAGCATGCTTACATGAAAACTTTTTTTTAATATTGTGAATACAATACTTTGTAATTAGTTTGTAGTTAAAGTTATTAGCGTAAGAAACATAATGAAAACACATATTGTTTACGTATACCTAGAATCAAGTAATTTTATACCATATGTTGGGATTGACTATTATTTCAGTCAAACTCCTATAAAATAGCCGTTTTTTATATGACCCAATAGGAGGTCATCTTGAAGAGATATTACCGTACTGAGGAAAAGGGAGCTAATGTGGACAAGTGTCATTTTTTAGTTCAAGGTTTCTCAGTACATAATTTTAGCAGTTTTGTAACACTGATGTACATTTCCAGGAACAGATTCATGAGAATACATTTCATAGTTCATTAGAAATTAATAAAACAATATTTTTACAGTGATAATGTAAGTACATGATTTGATCTTTAAATACTAATTTAGATTACTTTAACTCATAATTTCAAATGCAAGGGGAATTTAAGTTTTGTTGCCTTTAGGAAGTTTTTGACCAGATTTATGACATATTGGCATGTCAGAAAATAAAGATTGTATGCACTTCTTTTGATGCTAAACTAACTTTGTATCGAAGAAATTGTATTCTAATTATAATTATAGAAATAATTTGCATCACTGTCTCCATTTAGGACACTTTTGTCTCATTTTGGGTATCTGAAAGCTAAATGCGCACCTTAAGTGTCTAAATGCGACGGTGCTACTTATGCATCCCAGTTACTACTTTTTATCAATTTACAGTATTAGATTTTTAAGTGCACTAAATTTTATAAATCAGGGGTTCCCAAACTGAGTGCCGCGGCACCTTGGTTTGCCATACCGAGAGATGAGGGGTATCGCAAGGTACTCGTGACATTAAATACTTTTCTCCAAAATCGTAAAAATACACAATTATCATACATACCACGGATAGGTGATATATGACTAGGGTGCCATGACTAATAAGGGAAGTTTGGTTTTGACGGAATTGAGAAGCGTGTTGGAATAGTAAATGTCACGAGAACAGTTTTTTTTTATTGCCGAGCAGAGGTTGTTTTGAGCGCAATGTAAGAAACATGGGTTATTAAGGTTCGTGTGTTGCGCTATGTTTAGTATATATTGTTTTAAAGAAAAGTAAGTTTTAAATCAGGGGTGGCCGATCCACAGGTGACGCCCCCCTAAAAGGCTAGGGAATCCACGCCCTAAAAATCCTCCTGATAACACCACCCACCCCTAAAAACTTCAATTCCTTTTTTATCTGGAATAAGAGCATTCTCTGCACATTCTACTTTTTTTTTTTTTTGCAAAACAAGAGACTAGACTCAGGGGTGCTCCCCAGAATGATGACGCACCCCTTAAAACGTTACAACCTCCCACAAAATGATGACACCATCAAAAATTGGTCAAACTCCCTAAAAGCACCATATTTTTGTTGATTACCCACCCTCTGAAAAGCTGCAAAAAATCCAAAAAAAAAAAAAAAACGATGGCACCCGACAAAATTGGCCAATCTCCCCAAATTTTTATAATTACCAGCACCCCCTAAGTAGCTACGTAGCACCCCTCCCAAAAAATGTTGACACCGACAAAAATCGGCTAAAATACCCTAAACACAGCCCCTCATTTATAAGTTATCCACCCCTAAAAAGTCTCTGCCCCCCAAAAACGATGAAATCCACAAAAATCGGCTACCCCCCCCCACAAGCATCCCCACAAATTTATGAATTATCCAACCTCTATAAAGCTTCGCAGAACCCAACCAAAAAAAAACCATGGGACCCCCAATAAACGGTGAAAAAATTAATTAATTATCCATTCCCTAAAAAAGTTCAGATTCCTCCCGCCCCGAAAAAAAAACGATCACAAGCACAAAAAACGGCCAAAATCTTCCAAAACACCCCTCCATAAAAAATTGAATGATAAATGATGAGAATAATTAGGAATCCTAGCACAGCAAATAATACTTGCATTGAATTTTTTTCAATGCAAGGTAACGTTAATATGCAGGGGTGCCCAACAGGAGAGTGTCATGGCGCAGAGCAGACTGCGCTATTGAAATTTTTAGGGGAAGTATGTTTTAGGGGGTTTAGAGAGCTTGTCCGCTTTGGGGGGGTTGGTACATTTTTTTGGGGGAGTTGATAGTTAATTAATTTGGGATGCTTATTTTTGTGGGTGTCAACGTCTTTTAAGGCTTCCTTGCCTTTTGGTGGGTTTCAGCCGACTTTTATGTGTTTCGTCGTTTTGTTTTGGTGTGTGTGTGTTGTGTGTGTGTGTGTGTGTGGAGGGGGGTTACGTAGGTTTTTAAAGGGAGTGCATAATTAATAAATTTTGGGTTATTCGGGGGGGGGGGGTGGATAGATTTTTGTGGGTGTTATTTTCGGGGGCTGCATAGCTTTTTAGGGGTGGATAATATTAAATAAATATTTGGTGGTGTTTTAAGGGGTTTTGACCGATTTTTAGGGGTGTCATCTTTGTTTTTGGGGGGGGGGGTGGAGCTTTTATTTTGGGGGCTAGTAGTTTTTGGTCTACTATTGGGGGTGTAATTGTTTTTTCGGGGTGTGTGGTTCCGTTGCTTTTAAAGGGGGATAATTTATAAATCAGAGGGGAGGTTTTTAGGGGGTTTTGATCGATTTTTGGGGGTGTCATCGTTTTTAGGAGAATTCGCCATCATTCTGCGGGAGGGGAGGGGCACTACAAAAAAAAAAGAGAAAATGATACGGAAGCATATCGGTCAATAAAAAGTAGAAGGGATTTTAAAATTTCTTCAGTATTTAAAAAAAAAAACCCAAATTTATTAAGTTGATTTTCTTTATCTTTTTTTTTGCGTAAATTTTTAAAAATTAATAAGTAGCCTCTCTTACAAAATAACAAATACACGTATGAATTCGGATGGTGATTCTAATTTAATTTCCCAAAAGTTCTATATTCGTAAAAAATACACTTAAAAATAAGAAAAATGTAACTATTTCCATTCACTACAAGAATTTTATTGCATTCATTAATAAACATATTCTTATTTTTGCCTTAATACACGCCATTATTGCATCCAGTTCCAATTTTTAAAAAAATCAGAATGCATAGAATTTAGAATGGCTCAAAAGATGGCGTATTTGTGGTGGCGCCATCTGGTGTCATCAAAACACATTATGAGTCAAGTCGTACTTCCACCATTGTGTGGTGCTCATCTACAAAAACGAAAGGCGCGAAGGCGCTCCCTTACTGCCTTAATTCCCGGTCGCTCTGCGAAGGGGAGCTTGGATACCCAAGTGGCATTAGAACAACAACAGCACTTGGCACTTGGATGGAATTATTTGACCTGGGTCACATGAGGGGTACATGTGAAATCATTCAGAAAAGGGGAAAAAAGTTGCTCGATGTTTTTGATTTTTTAAAAGTTTTGCCAGTCAGTTTATCGTCACTTACATATGCCCGTGGGAAGGCAGCCCTAAGGCTACGTGCTAACAGGGTAGGGGGGGGGGGTGAAGTAGAAAAGTCAATTTATTGTTATCTTGAGACCCCAAAACAAGAGTTTGAAAGTTAATTCTTGAAATTTTTTATTACAGCCGTTTTCAAGTCGCATCTTTAGTGGTTATTCATGAAAATACTGCTTTACATAAATCTTTATAACTTTTTTATTTCTGAATATTTCAAAAATGACTTAAAAACCATTACGTTCCGTAAGGAATGATAAAAAATTTGCTTTCGGTTTCTTTTTTGATATTTTTTAAAAGAAATACGGAAATGGAGTTTGGAAATGCCATTTTCAAAACGAAAACTTGCATTTTTTACGTTAAAATTTTATTGGAAGAAGGACTCATCTATACATTCCCCCCTACCTTTTAGTAGTTTCATCAGAAGCAGTATGGAACATTTGGAAGCTTTCTTCTAAATTATTGTTCACATACATAAAGCTTGTCTGCCTCCATATTTCATCTGGTTTTAAATGCATAAAAAAGGAGTGTATTGTATTTTTGAATTTATCGCCATCATTAAAAGTAAAACATACATTTATCTAAACTTACATACATTTTTTGTTGTTGCTTGGTCTAGTGTATTAAATGGTACTGCCCTTTGATTCAAGCCGGCTGTAAATACTTAAAATAGTGCATTTTTATGTATACTAGTTTCATTTTTGCCATAATTTTAAGCTCCGTCTAGAACTATACAAGCCTACTTTCCCGTATAAACCCAACTTCAAATTTATAATTTAGCTACTCTCTCTCTTTCTCATCTAGCTTTGTTCTTAATTACTTCAAATATACCTTTTTCAACGGTTAATACATATTCATTCACTCATTCATTCAGTCATTTATTCTTTCATTCAATTATTCATTCATTCATTCATTAATTAATTCATTTATTTATTCATTCATTTACTCATTCATGTATTTATTCACTTATTTATTTATTTTTTCATTCATTCACTCATTTATTTTATGATCTATTCACTTCTTTATTTATTTTATTATTTATTCACTCATTTATTTATTCATTCCCTTCACTCATTCATTTAATCATTCATTCATTCAAAAATATCCTTGAAAATCCCGATCAAAAAACTTCATAGGAAAATAGGGTCGTTTAGTTCTGGTTGAACTTGGTATCTGTACATGTTCTACGTCATAAGAGCTTTCCGATAAAGTTTGTTCCAAGCAAATCCGTCTGTTAGATCATGATTTATGTGGGATCGAAATTTCTCGTAGGCGCTAATGTTATTATTATTATTTTTTTGAACTGTTCAAAAACGAACAAAAATTGCTCAAATCAAAAAATATTTCTCACCGAGAGCTTCTTCCAATAAAAGTTGTTCATAGGAACTTGGATCTTACGCCCAGAGTTTACATAATTTGCCCATAGGCGCTAATGTTAAGATTTTTTGAACTGTTCAAAATTGAATAAAAAATAGTTCAAATCGAAAAGTAAAACATGGAAATGAGATATTCTCGCCGAGATCTTTCGAATGAAAAAAAAAAAAAAAAAATCTTTCGAATCGGACAATTCGTTCAAAAGTTGTTGGGGGGGGGGGGGGGGGGACAGACCGACCGAGCGACAGACCGACAGACACACATTTTACCTCATCTCAAAACCCTACTTTCATTTCGTTTTATTTTTCAATCTTTATTTAATCACTTCACTTTTTTTTTTACTTTCCTCTAACGATATTTTTACGATACACTAAGCCTTCTTTCATGCTTTATTATTATTATTTTTTACTTTTGCGGGAAAGTAGGCTAAAAAACATTGTTCATTTTACTTATATATAATATCGTTTGCTTCGGTTTTTATTCACATATTTACAGCTTGTGCTGTCCTTTTATTTCAGTCGGCTCTATATATCTAAAAGTAAATTTTTATGCATAATAATTTTGCATTTTCGTCATCATGTAAGTAAAAAAAGTTGTTAGTACATATTTTTTTACTTACAATTAGACCGATTTTTTACTTTGATTATCGCATTTCTGTAGCTTGTAATGCACATTATTTTTCAGTCTCGGTCTGCTCTGAAAAGAGTGCACTTTTGTCCATACGAATTATGCATTTTTCATCATCATGACAAGCAAAAGCATTTAATAGATCATGTTTGATGAATGCCTTCTTGTTTATTTATTACTGCAACTCATCATATTATTTAAAAGCTATTCTTTCAGAGAATAAAAGTAGATTTGAAACAAAAGTGAAGTGTCTTGCATTTGCGTGTTTTCTCCTTCTTTTCAATTACTCTAACTTCCGGAGACGAACTTGAAAAGCAAATGGTTATAACTATGACGATACTCTGTTGACTGTGTTCTGGACAAGTGGTTTTGAGCGCAGTGAGATCCGCTTTGGGTCAGTGAAACCCTGAAATTCAAGAAGAACTGACCGGCCTCGCCGCTCTTTAGAGATTTTTTCTCAGCACTTTGAAATAAGGTGCTACATTTGAAAGCGAAGCATCTGTGCAAACACGCTGGAGTGTCTAACCTTGATAGTCAGCTGAGACTATACCGGAAAATAATTCTTCTCTGTCGCCGATTCTCCGGTGTGAGACATGGGACACAATTTAAATTTTCGGATTAACTATCTTTAAGAAGGATGATTAGGTTAGTATGTTATTTTAATGTATATTATTGTAGTTATTTTTGTGGTAATATTTAGAAATTAAAGGATGATTTCATTAAGATTTTCATGCAGCGATTTATGATAGTAGGACGAAAAAAAAAAAAAAAAAAAAAAATACGCTGACATCAAATATTTATTCAGGCAAACTGCATGTGACAAAATTAAAAGCATGAGACATCTTCTACCTCACTTAGGCATTTTATGCTGCTCATAATTTCCGCATTATCTCTGTTCAAGCTTCAGTTATTTGTTTCAAAGTGTTATTATCTGTTAAAAATGGATTAATTTTAGATTTGGTAAACTAGTAATGTGTTGATATTTTCTATGGAGTTTATCAACAGCTACGGAATTTTTTCTTGGAGCTCTACGCCAGTGGTTTTCAATCCGTGGTTCGCGGCACATTGGTACTCCTTGAAGCCACTTCAAGTGTTACGCGAGAAAATGAAGTACTGTTACAAAAAACTGGTAACGTTTTTAATGGGTTTTTTCATCAAACAAAATTGCTACAATAATTTCAGTTATTCTATTAGTGGCGGAAATATATGAACAAACATAATCCTTGTGAAAGCAGAGAGCTAAAAGGTCAGTTTCAAAATTCATATTCATTAAAA
Source organism: Octonoba sinensis (assembly GCA_038502835.1). Classification (NCBI taxonomy): domain Eukaryota; kingdom Metazoa; phylum Arthropoda; class Arachnida; order Araneae; family Uloboridae; genus Octonoba; species Octonoba sinensis. The sequence continues at coordinate 126,100,784 of CM076598.1, forward strand.
TCGGCTGGCGACCTTTTTTTAAAACTCACGATAGATTGGAAGTGCTCCGCGGAACAAAAATCAAAAGTTAATGCTTCCCGACTTGAAAAAGACTGAAAACCACTGCTCTGTACAATAGTTTAAAGCTTCATTTGTTTTAAAAATGTAAATTAAGTGAAGTAAAATGCCATCAGCTCAATGTTAGGTGCTAAAAAAATAGTTTACTAAATTATATTGAGAGTGTTTGAGCAAAACAGTAAAAGTTTTTTTCTTTAATATTGTCTGTACGTAATATGCCCACATCAAGAATGTGTTAACATAAGTGGATTTTTTATTTTTCAAGAAATACCTCCATTTAAGTTGCGTATCAGGAAAAGTATTTAACCAAAATGTGAGACTGTTATATCGGTCGGGGAATGAGATCTCTATTTGTCCAACTGTAGACCAACAAGCTAATTTTGCGACTTGTTTATCAAGAACCATAGAACAGTCGAATTTAACGGAAGAGAAAAAGAAAGATGTACAGTGGCTTTCCTAGCATGGATGTCAGCCGGGGCGGTAATTTGTGGAGCCCCCACGCCAAAGTTGTTGTGTTGCACGAATTTGTTGCTTTGTAGTTTATATTATTTTCAGTAGTGTAACAAAAAATATTATATATCTTATGAAATTCTACTTTATGTAGTGTAACTTTCAGTAAACTACGTTTATTTTCAGTTGAAATAGTATCAGTAAAATTGTATAGTTCAAGTATATGTATTTTTCAGATCATTTTGGGTGACACCCCCAACACCCCCCAAAGGGTGTCACCTGTAGTGACGCTACTGGAATATGTGACCATTATATTAAAAAGATCCTTGCAGGGAGTAGAGTTAAAAATAAGGACTTAGTGTATGAACATAAATGTTTTTTTTTCACGAATGGAGATTCTTTTGTGGCCAAACGAATCCCAAGAGCTGGTTTTCGATACTTAAGAACAGGGGTTCCCATACTTTCTCAAGTCGCTGCACCCTTGGATGAATTATAATTTTCTCTTGGCCCCCTAGTTAAATAATATCTGTACGTGATACATGTATTAAGTAAATATGATTATATACTTGTATGATTTTTGAAAGAAAAAAAAAACCACAGAAATGTGTGGTAATAACATAAAATCAGGGATTATAACTCATATTCAAGATTCACAAAAGTACTTTAATTGTAATCAATACTTTTTTTTTTTTGCCTAGGAACACGAGCTCTGCGCGTCACCCCCATCTTTTTTTCACCCAGGCTTTCAATATTTTTTCTTTTTTGTTCTAGCAATTCCTTTTCTTTCTTCTTTTCTTATAGAATCATACGAATATTAAGTTTTTAATTTTATATAATTTTAGCTTTTATAGCTAGAAATTGAAGTTTATTACACTGTTCAATTAACACATTGCATGCGGTTATATTTCATCGCGCATTTATGCATGCAGCAGACGATTTTGTGTGTGAGAATTTTGTGGGAATCGAGTAATTTAGTAAAATGACAATAGGTCGAAAACTACGTTTTTAAAGTTTGCATGAGATCGCGCAATATCCAACAGTCAATAACATTGCTAACGTATACAGGCAATTTTTTTGTTACCATGCGGTTTTCTACACTTTTAACGCAACTTTTAATGCAACCAAATGCACACTTGTACATGACCTTCGCTCAACTAACAGGCCACAAAGAGAAGAAAAATCTTTGTTTCTAGCCTGCAAAGTGTTGTAAAGAATGATGGATTTAAGTGTTGATAAGTGGAGATTTTGAAGTCAGGTCACCAGAGTGGGAGTATCAGTATCAATTAATTCCCAAAGCTGAGAATAATGCATTTAAAATACCTTTTTCAACTGCATATTAGGAAGAAATGTTTCGACATGAAGATGTAAGGGAATAAAGCCTCCTTTGAAAGTATATTAGCCCGATTGATAAATTTGTTCGAAAAAAATTGAAAGATTTCTTCGCTTTAAGAACTTTTTGAAAACCTAATTCATAATTTTCTGAAATTTATAATTTTGACGAGTCAATGATTTTTTTGGTGTCAGTTATTGATGATATATTTAAATACAACGATGAAATTTTCCATTCCTGTTATTGTTTTTTTCTTTTCGTTCCATCTTCTCTTCAACCAGGTGACTGAATTATTTTTTATTTTCTTATATTGCAGGCTAAAATTTATGTTAGTACCCCTTAGATAGTACTCAACTTAAAAGCCAAGTCATAAATTTTCTAAAAATTTTTCATTAGCATATAAAATTTTATAGGAGTGAACGTGGAGGATGGAAGTTACCTTAACACTTTTACACTTAATGAAGCTTACAAATTAAGGTTTTACTCAGTTTCATTATTGTACTTGGAGCATTTCACTCAAGAAAGTTCGAACTTGAATAAAGAAATAAACTTAAACAATGAAGAATAAATATGATAATGTATATGCTACAGTAGAATACCGAATCTCCAAGTTAATTGAAGCGTTTATTTCGAAAAGGTAACAACTCGTAAAACAATATTTTTTTCAGGAGACAGAAAAAAAAGGCTTATGAACAGTTGGAAAACTTTACGGGTCTGATATTTTACTATTTCATTTTAGTAGGTAATATCAATGCAATATTTGTAAATTAAAACAATTTTTGATTAATTATGCCCTAAAAATTAATAAATTAATAGTGAGAGTTGTTCTTTTTCAAAACGGAGATGTTACCTTTTCGAAATAAACGATTCAATTAAACCATCAGACCGATTCGGGTACATACAAAACGTGTGATTAGATATAATCTGGGAGTGAAGCAAGAAAAAAAAGAGTAACATTTTACTATTTGTAAAATTAAATACAGCAGATATAGATGCAGTACTACATTGATAATGGCATTAGAACGTCACAACATATCAACTTTCATTGCAATAATTCTGAACCCATTTCCCTTCAGTTTTCAATTTTGTCCACATCTTTCTCCTTTTTCTTTGTTTCAATTTCCTATATTTTGATTTTCCCCCAATTATTTGATTCTGTTAATTGGAGATTCCGTTGATTGGGGCTCGGATAATTGGAATGTAGCTGTATATTGAATTTGAGAACTGAAATGCGGGGAGATGTGATCAATTGGTGCAGTTGATTTCTTATATCCTAAATTTGGCTTTCGGATCATAAAAATTTCCTATCATGGATCAATATTGATCTAATTGGAGCATTGCCACATGGTCTGTTAAACAGAAAGCTATCGAATAGGTAGCATCGAAGAATAGACAAAATGAACATAAGTAACGGTGGAAGAACATGTGACAGATTTTTGTAAGTGTCGCGTGACGAAGGGTCGATACGCGGAAATCATCCGTAAACAAATCAATTGCTTCTTTTATAAAACGTACTCATAAACAGAGAAAAATCGAGATTCTCATATTTCTTTAATCTGCAGATTTCATAGTGTTATCTGAATGATTGAAAGGGCATTGTATACGTTTGTCAAAATGTCGACAGGGGTGGCGTAGTGGTAAGGCGCATGCCTCGTACGCCCAAGATCGCGGGTTCAAACCTGGCCCAAGTCGGTGGATTTTCAAGATGCAGAAAATCGTCTGCGCCCATGTCGTATGATTATGCGGCATGTAAAAGATCCCTTGAGTAGACATTTGGCTTGGATACTCTCGGCTAAATTAAATTCCTAGTGCATATTGCATCAATGAGAGCTCAGGTACCGTCATGTAGGGGTAACTGAACGTCAAAATTCTCCTGCGGTGAAGGTACCACACTCATTGTGGTGCCGCTGAAAGAGATGGTATCAATTACTGGGGAACGCACTAGGTCTGCAATGGTTGAAGACCAATACCGCAGCCCCATTGGAAAGAAAAAAAAAGAAGTTCGTCAAAATTAGACTGATTTTATTTGTGTGTGATTTAAAATAAATTATATATTTTTAGTTTTGAGAATGATTCATGGGTAGATAATTACAAGATATTAAAATTCTTTTTTACCCAGCCTAAAAGACTTAATAAACAAAATAGTCAGTCGAATAATTAAATAGACAAATAAAATATATATTTAGGGATTAATTAAAGTAAAAGACATATAAGCTATTGTATAAAAACCATGACCATAAAAAATAAAAAGACTCGAATTTTTTAATTAAAAAACGTATATCAAACTCACTGCTTGCATTCCAAGTCCATACTAATGCCGTAGGGACCGTTCATAAATGATGTCACGCTTTTTTCCCACATGTTTGACCCCCTGTTTCAATGCAATAGTGAAGCTTCTAAATGCAAAAATTACAGTTTGCTTTTGCACAAAGTTAATTTATTATTGTAAAGTTTATGGTTGTTTTTTCAGCAGTAACATGAAACCAGTTTTTATTTGATTGTCATATCGCAGCCTTAATTGAATCCTAAGACATCGTAAAGATCCTGTTTTGAGATAAATTCATTTAAACATTTAATTTCCGTGCTGTAGTGTTTAGGAAATGCATCAAGGAAAATGAAGTTTTGGGCATCGTACGAGTCTCTTGTTTTAAGCTACACTGGTGAAAAAAATTAAGAGAATTTGCATATTTTATCGAATTGCATGAAAAAAAAACCGAGCTGAATTAAAAACCACTGCTTCTAGATAAAAATGCAAATCTTGTACGGCAAATACGTAAGCGTACACGTGTGTGTAGGCAGCGCCAGCAGAAAAACAGGCTTTATAAGCGCGTGGAGGGTAAGACGAATTTCGTTCGCTAGCACCCCTCGGCGAATTTCTTGGTGTTATCTTGCAGCAATCGGTTAAATTCACATCGGAACAGTAAAAATGAGTAATTCTTAACGTTTAGATGATGGAATGAGTTGGCGAATTGTGGGGAGGCTAGAGGCAGGCCAACCGCAAGTCCAGATATGCAGAGAGTTTAATTTAACGCCCAGCGTTATGTGTAACCTATTGAAACAGTTCCAAAATACTGTATCCATCAAGAGAAAGCCTGGGCAAGGTCGTCCAAGATCCACGACGGCAAGAGAAGATCGCCATTTATCCATTTTAGTGAGGCGTAGCAGAGGGGCTACAGCTTCTCAGCTCTCTCGGAACCTGTATGCAGCCGCAGGAACCCGTGTAACAAGGGTGACTGTTTCCAAAAGACTGAATGAGAGGGGGTTGTTTTCCCGAAGACCGGCTGTTTGCGTCCCGCTCACGTCTACAAACAGGAGAGTCCGATTAGCATGGTGCAGGCAGCATAAGGATTGGAGTATGGAGCAAGGGGCGACCGTTCTGTTCACCGACGAGTCCCGTTTTATCAAAAATACCAATTCTCGCCGTACTTTCATATGGAGCGAGCCAGGGACCCGCTACCTACCCTCCAATGTCCGCGAAATCGACAATTATGGCGGTAATGGTCTGGGCAGGCATCATGTTGGATGGCCGCACACCTCTCCTCGTTTTTATCAGAGGCTGTGTGACTGGTGTGAGGTATAGGGATGAGGTCCTGGAGTCCTATGTTGGCCTTTTCTGGGGTGCAGCGGGCACCGAGTTGAGTTAATGGACGATAACGCGAGGCCACATAGAGCTCTTCTGGTCGACGAATTTCTCGAAAGTGAGGATATTCGCCGAATGGATTGGCCAACTAGGTCTCCAGATCTCAATCCTATAGAGCATATCTGGGACGCTCTGGGGAGGGCAATTGCAACTCGCAACCCAACTCCGAGAACCATCCAGGAACTGAAAACAGCGTTGGTGAATGAGTGGGACCAATTGCCACAAGCACTAATAAACTGCCTTATTTCCAGTATGACATCACTCTGCAAGGCGTGTATAGCTGTAAGAGGGGACCACATGCCCTATTAACCCATTTCTTTTGTGTATTCTGCAACCGCTGTTTCGGACCTTCAGACTCATATGAGTGTTACGCACAAACATGTAGGTCTATTATAACTGTTGAATGTTTATTTTGTTTGTATTATATCAACCTATGTCCACACCAAATTTTATTAAAATCTGTCCAGTAGTTCTGGAGATCGTAGATCAAATATGAAAATTCTCTTAATTTCTTACACCAGTGTATGTAAACCCTTTCTTAAGCTATGTATTCCCCATCGCCATTCATTAATTGATATGTTGCTCTAGTGTTTCTCCCCATTTTTTCGGTCTTCTCTTTCTAAAGAATAAAATTTATTTAGCTCACTCCTATAAGAAGATAAGCATCATTGGAACCCTATTTCTGAGAACACCAAATAAAATTATTTTTCTCTTTTTATATAAGTCAAACGATGTTCTTTAATAAGTTTTACAACTGCTTCCTTAAGGAACTGGTTTTCTTATCATTGATTTTAAAAATAGATTTCGCTTTATTTAGGAGCTATATTTTGTTTATCAGATATTTCAATAAGTTTTTATACATCGTTCCTTTAAAATCTACTTCTTAGCAACAAAGTTTTACCCTGTGGCTTTCAATATCGTTTTGTTTAAGAATTATATTTTGTTTTTCAGACATTTTAATAACTAATCTCTGACATCATCATCTTCAGGATATACTTTTTGGAAATTAAATTTTGCTATTGCTGTGTGCTGTCAATACAGAACTGCATTCTGTATTACAAGCTTTCTTTTCTTATAAGTTAAGTTCTCGGAAACTAAATCAGCAGTAAGTTTAAGGAAGGAAGCTTCTTTGTTCTTGCTATTTTGTCAATTTCGTTGAGCATATTGTAAAATATGCTAAAATTTGAAAAAAAAAAAAAAGTTTATAACTCAAAAAATATCAGTTAAATTAAAACATAATGGTGAACCAAACGGTTGTTTACTCGTTACCTCGTTACTTCACTGATTTGCAGAGTTTTCTCTCTTATTCGGTTGTATAATAAACTCATACCGCCGTTATTGTCTCATGGCATTTAATGGCACCTTTTAAGGTATAAATCATCCACTAGGGAATTAAACGCCTCTCTCAGTTGTTCATCGATAACTAGGTGATTCTCTGCGATTGCTGGAGCTGCAAAATAGATAAATAAATGATAAAAAAAAATAATAAATAAAATAAAAACACAGATTTTGAGAGATGGTACTAAACCCGAGTATTTTGGAGAATAAGCTTATAGTTTTGGTGGACAGGAAATTTTAATGTAAACCTACTCCATTATTTTTAACGTTGATATAGTAAGCCTAATACACTAGATGATTTTCTTCAGATCATTTCTGAAAATTCTTGCATATTTTCAAGGACAAGATATTTAAGTAAAATTAAATAAAAGCTGAAATAAAATTGTTTAAGCAGTGTTTTTGTGCTAAAACAATAATTCATCTTATGTCGGAAAGCAAGCAATTAAATACACCTTTACGTATAGCATCAAATATTATGATGGATGGTATGATTTTTTCTTTAGCTTAGCAGAAATTAAGTGTACAAATTAATAGTTTAAGATAAAAAATTAAATATCGAAATTAACTATTTAAATATGTAATCATAAAACCGTGCAAAAAAAGCTATTTATGCAATTTTCTTAGTTGCTAAAGTAAATTTAATGTTTGTTACAGTTCACGACAGATAGCATTTTAGGAATAAAGTTGAGAGATTGGCATTTACAACATTAGAAGCGTTAAAATTAAAATCATTAAGGAAAAAGGTTAAAATGAGAAATAAAATTTTTACTTCTTTAAACTATTTTAGAAAATTCCCGGATATCTTGGAAATGTTCTTCCCAAAAAACCCGGTTTATTATCGGGAATGAAACCGTTTTTTTTCCCGCTCTTTGGAACAGTGTAACTACGATGCTACGAAAATATATCATTTTTAAGTTTTCATTGTGACGAGAATATATTTTTTTTAACTTCCAAGAATTTAAAATTGTATTAATTAGTAAATAATCTGCATTTTTTCTGTGATGAAGAATGCTACATTTTGTTATTTTATATTTTAAGAATGCAATTTTTTCACTAAAGAAAATGATCCTCCTACTTCATTCATCCAGACGCAATTTGCCTTTAATGCAACCGTTCTGATAAACAATCGGATTATTATCCACAGGTGGAAACAAACCGCAACGACAAGATGTCAACAAAAACGTATTCCACCGCATAGCTGAAGAAAAATATTTATAGCTTTTATACAATTTCGTTTTTTACGACCCATTGTGATTCGTAACAGTCTCTTCATCGCTGTTGTGAATTCAGATACACCACGAAATTCTGAATTGACTAAACTTTGATAGAAGGTTGCTTTACCTGCCAATGGCATAGAATGAATTTTCCACGAGATCCGATTGCGTCATTTTTCAACTCAAGCTATTTAAATGATGTCGATAATCCTACAGGTATGTAAACTCGATTCAGAGTGAACGTTTGAATGCATTTTGTTTCTTGATAGTTGGGAAGTGTACAATGCTGGCTCAAAAATGTTTTTAAAACTGATAAATGTTACTTTATGAATTAAAACTCAGTTAAAATTCTTTTAAATTTTACCTTCCAATGCTGATATATATATATAAAATATATATATATATATAATGTTACGGTGAATGACCGAAATCGGAAAATGTCGACAATCACCACCGGTCAATGTCGACATTCTCCAATTTCGGACATACTCCGTAACATATATATTATATATATATATATATATATATATTGGAGAATGTCGACAATCACGGGTCTGATAGATGATGTATGTCGACATTCTCCTATTTCGGAGTAACATATATATATGAAACATCCTAGCTACTGGATGTCACATTCAATTGACTTCTTCATTTTTAAGTGATAAACGAAAAGTAAAAACAAGACCCAAGAGCCAGTCCACACGTCTTTATTTCACCACATCTCTAGCGAAAGTGTGTGCAACACAAGCTTTTGCCATATGTACAATTTCTTATTGCGCATGGCACTTTTTCACTACCTTATATGGTAATGTTAGATGGATAGGGAACTGGAGTATGACGTAAATGAACATTCTTGGCCCGTGGTAAAGCTAATGGAATACCGAAATCAAAACGGAAACCTTTAGCTAAATTATAGAACCGTAATTAATAGTAATGATTTAAGTTAGATTAAATTTAAATTAATGAAATATTAATTTTCATTGTTACATATATATATATAAAACGTAAGGCGTCTAATATATATAATTTCTTATTTCTTAGCATAGTGCCCTTAATTTTTTCATAACAGGTGGTTCTTGACCGTGCCCGCATGGAAACCTTTTATTATATGTAATGTTTTTAATTTATATAATGTTAATTAGATTTCTTTCTATTTATCGGGTTATTTTACAATGGTGTATGAATCTATATTATTGTACTTGCCTTGGTCATCAGTTTAAAGATTTAATTATACATAACATACATATTATTATTATTTTTTTCAATTTTTTAAAAAACTTTTGTGTCTTGGAGCTACATTTTTCAAAAAGAAATATAGTATGCTTTTTAATGATATGTTTTCCGCCAGTAACACACAAAGAGCAATAAATATATATATAACTCACACATAATAACGAAGTAATTAAAATAAATAAATTAATTATTTAAATAAAGGTGAAAGGATATTTCATTATATTTATAAATTATTATAGCTTTATATTATACCCTGTCCTCAACAAACGTATTTTCAACTACACAATTGATTTGCTCTAACATAAAAATGCAGTAGAGATAAATGCATTTTGTATTATAATATAGTTGGCAGTTTACTGTAGTAATTATACTTAATAATCTTCAACTACTTTCTATTTATATTTTCTTTTAAACATCAATTTGTATGCGTCCTCGGAATTATTATTTTAAAAAATAAAATACTATCCCAGGTACAAGAAGTATCAACAAAACGTTGTAGATGGTGCTGATGGCTATAAAATATAATTTACAGGGAATAAAGAACATCTCTCTCAATATCATAGCATCATTTTACGCAATTTTTTTTTCTATTTTCAGTGAACATAATTTTAGCTCTAAAATTTACTATATAATTAAATACGCGTTTAAAAGCGATTTATATTTTGTTTTTCTCGGTTTTGTAAATGTATGCATTTATTATTGTGGGGAAAAAAGTGCAATGTAGTACTTTTTTAAAAAATATAATTCCGAACAACCAACCGTAAGACATATTCCTCAACGATTTTCATCATTTAATCTTATAAATTTTTCAAATGTTAATTTAATCATTTATCACATGAGGTACCGAAACTTTATCTAAAACTAATTTTACACTATATTATAAAATCCACAGTTATGTTGAAATATAATCTCGTTTCTTTCTCTTAACTGGAACTTAGAAGGCAAAAAGTTAGCAATTTCATCGTCGATGTATAATTTGAATGCACTTGACATTGATTCTTTCGGAATTGCAAGCCGCTTGTCGGAAAATCTGCCAGCAATAGCAAACGAAATTATTCTTTCACAATTCTTCCCAGTTTCGTATTCGTCGTTTTCTATTTCTGTTTTGTAACGCGGATGATTTCTATTAATCCGAAACATTTGTTGTGAAAAAATAGATCTAATGTCAGTATTTAGGATATCTGTGTTTTATGTATTTCGAGTGGAAAACATACTTTGTGAGGTAAGTGCAATTCTTCACTATCCAGTTGTTAATTTTTCGTACACCATGAATTTTCCTCAATGAACTTTCTTCGGTGTGATTAATGTAAATTAACTGTAAAAAATGTAATTTTATAGTATTAAAATACACAACTAATGTTGCACGCAAATGAAGCAAATATTATATAATAAATTGCAAACTGATTAATAAATTCAACAAATTTTCAATAAAAATTACTGATACACTCTAATTTTTGAGACAGGGGCGGGTGATATGCGCTAGAAATAAAAATAACTAAATGAAATAAATAAAATACAATAACATAAAATAAACAGTAATAAAGAAGTTAATGTATGAAAGTTTTAGGGATGTGAAATGATATTCAATAATGTTTTTCAAAATGTGCACGTTTATATGAACCTTACTTAATTTCCTTCGAGTGATTTTTACTTTGAGTTATTTAGTTTGAAAATTTATTTGTATTAATATATGAGTACTTGTATTTTAGTTGCTTGTCTCATTCCGTTGGGAATAAGATATGCTACTACCTAATGTTTTTATTATTCATATTGATATTTAAATGTGTTATACAGGGTGGGGCAGGAAGTAATGACCTGGTTTTGAGGGGGTATTAAAAAAAAACTAATTCAATTTGAGACTTAAAACTTTTTTTACTTTCATCTGTATATAATCCCATTTTTTTAGATTAAGCGTTGAATACCACTTAGCAAGATGGCGGCCTTCAGCAGCAATACACTGATGCAGTCTATTTTTCCACACAGAGAGAATCGACTGCATCTTTGCGTGTGTTTCAATATTCCGCTTTATGTTACCCTAGCGGAAGCGTCTGTGGGGTTATTTGAAAGAGAAAGTTTGAAAACATCACCCCCATACTTTAGAAGAGCTGAAGGACCGAATTATTGAGGAAATATCCGCCATACCCCTTGAAATGAGCAGAAAAGTTTCCCAAAACTTCAGAAATAGATTGCATCAGTGTATTGCTGCTGAAGGCCGCCATCTTGCTGAAGTGGTATTCAAAACTTAATCCGAAAAATGGGATTATATACAGATCCAAATAAAAAAGTTTCAAGTCTCAAATTGTATTAGTTTTTTTATATCCCGTCAAAATCAGGTCGTTACTTCTGCTCCACCATGTATAAAGTATCTTTTTTTTTTGAATTTGAAAACAATAGATTTTTAATTGCTCTCATTAGTTTAATATTATTATTAATGTTGTTATTGTTATTCTTTCATGATTTCAGGTTTCGCCATGGTCGCAGAGGTTGATTTCATACCAAAATGCATGAAACTCGGTGTGTTTTTTATGAATTGCATTTATTGGGTAAGAAAGACTCCTACGGTCAAAAATTGACAGGTTATTTCAAGTACTACGTATGATTATGGAATATTAATATGAGGGGTTCCCAACCATAGTAGACAAAGTCAATTTTTGTTTTTAAAGGATAATTAACGCAATTTCAAATCCGTAGTTCACGTACTGAACGCTACGGACTAGGCTGACAGAGTTTACCCCAAACATCACTGCCACAGTGAACCAAATCCATTGCGCACGTACTGAACGCTACAGACTAAATACGAGGTGTAATTGGAAAGTTTTAAGAATGGGTTTGGTAATTTCACAACGGCGGCACTTACGTGCTACTGTGGTGCATCTCCTTCAAAATAGTCCCCTTCTGACTCAACACATCGACTCCAACGGTGTTGCCACTTTTGGAAACATTCCTGGATTTTTTTTCCTCAAGTGTGTGAAGGACGCTCGCCGGATTCGCCTGGATGTCTTCAATCGAGTCAAATCGCTTCCCTTTCAGTGAAAATTTCAGTTTAGGAAACAGGTAGAAGAATTTTTGACCAAATTTAACATTCCTGTGCTTCCACAACCGCACTAGACCCCTGATATAGCCCCTGCGGACTCCTACCTGTTTATTAAACCGAAATTTTCCTTGTCGACTCAAATCACTTCCCTTTCAGTGAAATTTTCACTTTAGGAAACAAGTAGAAGTCTTCAGCGGCTATATCAGGGGAATAGGGCGGTTGTAGAAGCGCAGGAAAGTTAAATTTGGTCAAAAATTTTTCTACCTGTTTCCTAAACTGAAATTTTCACTGAAAGGGAAGCGATTTGACTCGATTGCAGACATCCAAGCGAATCCGGCGAGCGTCCTTAAGACACTCGAGAAAAAAAAAATTCCAGGGATGTTTCCAAAAGTGGAAACCCGTTGGAGTTGGTGTGTTCAGTCAGAAGGGGACTATTTTGAAGGAGATGCATCACTGTAGCATGTAAATACCGCCATTGTGAAATTACAAGCACATTCTTAAAACTTTCCAATCACACCTCCTATAGCAATGAACAGAAGAATTTTGCAGCTCGTTCTGCTATCTTCGAAAAGTAAAAACTATGGTTAATTTAATTACATATGGTTATGAGCCCCTTATATAATATTATGTATAGTTTAAATATGGGTGATTCCATGCAAATCGGCTACTTTAATATGATGTTTAAAAAAATAAAATGTGTCAGAAATTTCTAAGTTTTTGTAGCAAGATACCAAAAAAGGTGCGTTATAGCAGAAAAAAAAAGTTGTCAGACTTAATATTGAAAAAGAATAAAATTGTTAGATTTTAAAATTTTTGTTGAATAAGAGAATGAGGAATGCCAGATTTTATGGAAAATGTTTTTAAAATAATAATTTGAATGAAAGTTTTGTTTAGAAAAAAGAATTCTCCTTTCTCTGAAATCGCCGGAGCCTATGAGGTTTTCCGGCGGCAGTCTTTCAGAATTGCTCCAAACCATCTGGAGTACCTTTGTACAGTAGAGCCTCGGTAATCCAAGCCCCGACTAACCAAGTTTCGGGTTAACCGAGGAACATTTTCCCATGAAAAAATTTTTTTTTTTTTTTGGCGGCGTCACTGACTGACGTCAGTCATACAATTATTTTCTGGTGATATAAAGACTAGAACAACCGTTAAACAGAAAACAATATATACCGTAAAACGGAGTGAATAGAAACAGTGGAGTGAATAGAAACAAAACTTCTTGCATATATATTACTCTAAATATACCTATAATGACTGCAAATTATTTATAACTGATATTGGTTTCGAGTTGGCAACACTCAAAGGCAACAGGGAAATTATGTTGTGTTTGGTTGGCCACACTGTTTGTTGATTTTGATAGCACGTTTTTGAAGAAGTACTTTTCTGAAGATTTTTTGTCTACTTTGAACTTTTCTGGTAAGTAAAAATACATGCTATATATATATGCCTATATAAGTATAAAGACTAAGTTGAACATCAATATAAAATTGTAATAGTTGTTCTTGGTTCTACTGTTAACCAAATATTTTCTAAAAATTTTTACATTTCATAGGTCAGTTATTGAAATTTTGCGGGGTGAATAAAAACATCACGTTTCCGGTTTTAAAAATGTGGTTTGCACCTCCAGATCTCAAAAAGGTTTTCTCAATGCTTCCAGGTATCAATACTGGTGTAGACAAAGACCAGGATACCACCAACTTGAATGAATGCTATTGACATTAGCTTTACACATCTTCTCCAAAGTATGAGACAAGATCAGGCAACTAAATCCAGGAAAAAGGGGGAAAGAAAATAAATATCACACCAGGTAAAAGTGCAGGCTTTGAGGATTTTAAAAACTTTGGTGGAGATTTAGACCTCAACTTCACTTATTGAAGACCAAAAGAGATGTTGCTCCAAACAGGTGAACCCAAAGGAAAAGGAAGCCAAGAGAAACTGAAAACTTATCATCAGAGAATGATGGTGCTTATTCAGTGCAGGACAGCGACGAAAAACTGATTTTGTTCACTTCAGAATCTTCTGAACTAGACGAAGTTACTGGTAAGGTTAACGAAAACAAAAGTATCTCCGTCAATAAAGATGACCACATGGTAGTCAAAGTATATGGCAAAACAAAAACGTGTTTTAGATTCTATGTTTGCAAAGTTGCTTACCTTGAAGATGATGGTTTTTCTTTGTCACATTTTAAAAAAGAAAACCTGCAGCCAACCTGGAACCAACAAGTTCGCTATAACAGATTTATTTCTGCAGACTTTTGTCTCCAGGAAAGACGTTCAGAAACTCTCATCACCAGTTCTCTGTTCAAGTGCATGTTTCAACGACATGTTATGCTTCAACGATGATCTTTCTGATTTAACAGTTTATTGATGATACCAAGGAACACGGTAAACAGTTGTGTCACATTATTTCATGTTTAGTTATATTTCAATAATCCTGTGTATCGATATTCTTGATTATTTTACTGATTTTTTGCGTCAATAAACAACTATCTTGTGAAGTAATTTAATATTTATTCATTTCCTATTATCAAAACATATATTTTACTGTTTCTGTTCAACCTTATTTAATTACAAAAGAAACAAACATGCTATTAAAAGGATGTTTCTATTCACCCCTACCTGCGGGGTGATTAGAAACACCATGTTTTTTTTGTTTTTTTATTTCATGGAAATAAAATATTAAAATAATAATACATGAACAGATAGGCCCTATAGAAACCTGAGTTTGGGTAATAATTTGTATTTTTTAGAGCAAGACAAATATGAAAAATTTAGAACCAAAGTTCAAAAGTGTTTCTATTCACCCCGTTTTACGGTATATACTATATATATAGACTTCTTCAAGAGACAACTTTAACTGGAACATGTACTCTACTGATGTGTACGTATAAAATTAGATATTTGTATGTATGTAACGTCATTTTTTAATTTCATAATATGTACAGTAAATGCCTTTTTTTTACATCTTTGACGACATTTTCATTTTGGACAGAGTCCGTGTTATCCGAGTTTTCGATTATCCAAGGTACCCTCGGTCCACATTACCTCGGAAAATCGAGGCTCTACTGTATTTTGCGATCCTGTAGGGTCAGGTGGCGGAAAATGGGTTACTTTTTAGCTATTTTCATATTTAAAGTTTCATAGCAACAAAACCAGAAACGTTTCCCATTTCTTTTCAATTGCATCTTAACATTGAACTTCTTTAGATCAGTTTTAGGTAATTTTAATATTTATTTTTTAATTATGAAATAGCCAGCAAATCATGTAATTATTTTTTTTTTAAATTTAATTTCAATAAAATAAACAACCTACATTGTTTAAATTTAGGAACTTGCTGCAGTGAGTTACAACAGAGTAAATTTTTAAAAAAGAATAGAATAGAACTACTTATGCCTAACCATGACCCATTTTACCCCATCCAAGAAAAACTGATGTAAAAAAGACAATATTTAGCTTTTTTTTTACATGATTTGCTGGAATTGTTCGCCAAAGTTTCGTAGTGAGGAAATTCTTCAAATTTGTGCTGTTATTTGATAAAATATAGAGCTTTTCAGAAGTTGGTGAACCATGTGCTTAGCACACTATCATCCAAAGTTTAGAAAAAAATTTCCTTGTGTTTCCATATTTAAGAATTTGACTTTTTTAGGAATGAAAAATGTTGCCAACACATTGAAATATAACATTAAAAATATTAGTTTAAAAATTTCAATTTCAAGTTCTATTATTTTGGGTTTTTTTATCAAGTGACCCTTTTTACCCCATCCTCCCCTATTATATTTGTCATGGTCATGGTCATGGAATGGCGCAGAAATGTCAGTCCATCAGAGATCTATAAATATGAAAACATACGAGGGTCATTTTTTAAGTAAGAACCGTTTGGTAATGAGTAAAAGAAACTTTATTTAATAACACAAATTGTATCAAAAACTGAAATGTGAACATTTTTTCACTTTTCAACATAGTCGCCATCAACATTCAAGCATTTGTCAAGCCGTGGTACCAGCTTTTGGATCCCTCATCAAAGAACTCTGCCGCCTGACCATTAAACCAGTTCGTAAATGTTTCTTTAAACATGTCATCCTTTTCCAAACGCTTCCCACCAAGAAATGCCTAAGTTTGGGAAAGAGATGAAAGTCTGATGGTGCCAAGTCTGGGCTGTAAGGCGGATGATTCAGTACTTCCCAGTAAAAATTGTCCGGTTGCGTTTCTGTTCTTGAATTTCAACAGGACGAACATTTTTGCATTCAGAAACCGAATAATGGCACGCACTTCACAATCGGCGGGATTACTGATAGACATGGTGACAAACTACGCAGTATAACTATACAACCAGTACTAGCAGAGACGTGAAACGTAAATGGCAGTGTAGTGGGGGACCAGCCAAGAGTTGCTGACCTTGAATTGACGTCACCTGTCTGGATGCGCAGACACGATGCACAATTGGTTCTTACTTAAAAAATGACCCTCGTACTATAAAACATAATTATTAATCGCTTTTTGATGCGTCATTAGGCTACAAAAATCTTATTATTTATTTCATTTGAAACCGTGGTCTACAAAATGCTGCTTTTTTAACGTGAAATACACAGACCAAAAACTAGTTAGACTGAGAGCTTTGGAGTTACTTTTAATAGTGATGCCCACTTCCCCTCACTGCGATGGTGCGCCCCCCCCCCCCAGAAAGCTACGGATCCCCCGAAATCGATAGTCCTCCAAAATCGTTCAAAGCTCCTTGAAAACCCCCTAAAAATTTCAAGGGCGCAGTCTGCGCTAGGACTCCCCCCCCCCCCTGGTGGGCCCCTGCTTTTGAGCTATGTTTGAAAACGTTTCTGATCACTATCACATGACCGGTTGACCAGCTAAGCGGTGTCAGCCGAGTTGTTTTCGAATAAGGATGTTTCTCGCTCAATGTCACGTTTTGACGGGAGGGGATCACAAGAAGAGTGACATCACGCATTTTAGTTGAAAGAAAAACATTTTAAAGCAGATTAAATACTTTTATTTATTTTATTCGTATATTTTTATCAGTTTACGTTTATTTTAAAAACGATGTAAATGCTGTTTTTTCTATTATTTTGTTTTGTTCTCTCACTGACCTTATTATGTATTGAAAAATATCGATGCTTATTAAGGTTTAATTTAGGCTCTAGTTAAAATTCTGGATTTTACCTGCTTAAGAGTATTTTGTGTTTGTAAGTAAATATTCAAAGCCCAATATATCTTTGCGAATTTCAAAATACAGTTGAACTCGCTTAGTACGAAATGCCAAAAATTCGCGAATTTGTTCGTATTAGCCGTTATTCGCAACAACAGTGAATACGTAAAATTGTGTAAAAAATAAACCTATTAGAAATGCATGTTTTATTTAAAAAATAATTACTACTACTTATAATACAAAGTAAAATAAATAGTGAAAACAAATGATTTATTTTTACTGATATACACTTTTAAATCTTACTAGTACGTTGAGAAAAAGTGAACTTACCTCTTTAAAATTTAACAATTTTAGAAAAAATCCTTAATGGTTAGTTGTTTTTTAGGTACATTAAATTTTATTATATGCGTACTCGGTGGTTTACAAGGCCTCAAAATAACCAACAATTTCTTTAAAAAAAATTAATTATATAGAATCGAGACAAATTTTCGTGACTAGGTCAGAAATTTTGTTCCTCTTAAACGAAATTTGTATTTTAGCCTTCGTAAAATGCGTGAGATATTTAGTGTAATATAAATAGTAAGCCAAACTTTATGAACAAAATGTTCGTTTTAGCCGTGATTTCGTATTAACCGTGTACGTATTAAGAAAGTTCAACTGTACTACTGTTTTCCGTTATTCTTTCATATTATTTTTTAAATATTTGTTGGTAATTATAAAGCTGTATCTCATCTCCTTCGTCATTTTTGCTTTAGGGTGTGGTATTCATTGATACTAGACATTAAAATTGTACGAACATGGTCTCCGCATGGGCAGTGCTAGGGGGTAACCCAGCACAATGAGCTCCCGGCCGAGCAGGAGCCTAAAGTGAGATTGACTCCTTAACGCATTTGCCCGTGTCTGACATGGGCGCAAGTCACCGGCCATTTGCACACGCCCGTGTCACACAAGGCCGATCTTGTATCTCGCGTTGTTTTATTTCTAATGCCCGTCTGAGATCCGTTTGCACTTTGTTTGTATAATAATTTTTTTATATAACTTTTATCCCACCCTCCGCTCTCTCGTCGCCCCTACAACTGAAATTGCCAAAAACAATTTATACTATATCTATATATTCATTTTCTGTCAAAAAAAAGAAAAAAACCTCGATCATTTTTTTTTTTTTTGCCAGTATTTCGTAAAAAAACTTGTGCTTCAAGGGGTTAAAGTACATACGTAAAGTTTTATGTACTTACCTTTTTCTAAATTGGACAAAATGGAAGGCCCGTGGAATGATCTGGAAAGGGGACCTCGTAGTAAGGGCGGTGGCTGAGTGTACGAATACCAAAAAGTATGCCGCAATTAATACTGATTAGGGTCAGGTGGGGTAAAATGGGTCAATTTTAGCTATTTTCATACTTAAAGTTTCACAGCAACAAAACCAGAAACATTTCCCATTTCTTTACAATTGCATCTTAACATTGAAAGCCTTTAGATCAATTTCATGTCATTTTAATATTTATTTTTTAATTATGAAATAGTTTAACTGAGCTTATAAAGTTATGACCTGATTTACTCCATCGTGGGGTAAAATGGGTCATCATGCAAAATAATGCTGAAAACAGTTATTTATTACTTTGAAATTGAAAAAAAAAGTAAGTAACATATTTAGCAACATTCTGAATTATAATTTACATTGAAATGTTAAAATAATATTGTTCTAGATTGTTATAAACTCATGTTTGTGAAAATTGCAACACCATGAAGGAATCGTCATAATTGAATGAAATTTAATACACAGTTGAGTGGTAGTGGTACAAATAAATGATTAAATTTTGAAAGCAAACAAACAATAACAAGAGATCGGAATCAGTATTTTGTGTAGCCACCACGCGCAGCAATAAGTGCTGTTACACGACGTGGCATGGAGTCAAACAAATTTTGAATGTCTGCCTGAGGAAGAGCTTTCCATATTGTTTGTATGCGTACCCAAAGTTCGTCTACAGAAGCAACAGGACGAGGATCACGAGCGAGACGCCGACCAACGAAATCCCACACATGTTCAATTGGCGACATATCCGGGGAATACGCAAGCCAAGGAAGAAGCTGTATCTGCTGCGTTGCTAAGAAGGATTGAACAGTCCTAGCAATTTGAGGGCGGGCATTGTCCTGTTGAAATACAGTGCCTGGCAAGCTTTGAAGGAAGGGAACAGCTTGGGCTGTAGAACTACACTGATGTACCGGTTGCTGTTCAGATTGCCCACAATTCGTACCAATTGAGATCGTCCATGATAGGCTATGGGGCCATAACCAGAACTCCGGGTGTTCGTCCACTGTGGCGTTCGATAATGCACTCCAGAAGGTAGCGTTCACCGGCCTAGCGTCTGACACGAATGCGGCCATCATGGTACCAAACATTAAAGCGGGATTCGTCAGAAAACACGACATGCTGCCAATCAGTACGCCAGTCTCTATGCTGATTGGCCCATTGTAGCCGCAGGCGGCGATGGTTTAGCGTGAGGGGGATCCTGTATAAAGGAGTCCTTGCGCGCAGTCCACGCTGCAGCAGACGTCTACGAATTGATGAAGCACACAATGAAACACCTGTAGCTATTGACCACTGTGCTGCCAATTGTCTAGAGCAGGGGTCTCCAAACTTTCCAGCCTTAGGGCCATATTGATTACTTCCAGTAAATTCCAAGGGCCAAAACCATATTATCATTAACTGTTGCCGGTGGTAAAAAGTTGAATCAGTCCACTAGTGGTGTAAAATATGATTACTTTTTTGCCAGATGCCATTAGCGACGGGGAAGCTGATCTGTCCGCGGGCCGGATGTGGCCCGCGGGCCGTAGTTTGGAGACCCCTGGTCTAGAGCAGGGGTCTCCAAACTTTCCAGCCTTAGGGCCATATTGATTACCCTACAACATAATTATTCAACATAAAAATAGATTACTTCAGTAAACTTAATTTAATTTGCTATAAAAAATAAATATGTTCTCTAGAAGGAGTTTTCTTTCAAGTATGCTAGCTCTCCGCGGGCCGGACAAAATCTGTCCGCGGGCCGGATGTGGCCCTCGGGCCGTAGTTTGGAGACCCCTGGTCTAGAGGAAGCTGTACGGTCCGTCCGCACCATGCGGACCAGGTGTCTATCATCGCGAGTTGACGTCACATTTCGGGGTCCACTCCCGGATTTCCGAGTTGTCCGACCCTCGTCCGTCCACTACTTCCAAACACGCATCACTGTGCTGCTGTTACGCTGCACACAAGCGGCTACTGCACGATACGACAATCCAGCTTCACGAAGGCCGATGATTCTCCCCCGTTCAAACTCAGTAAGTTGTTCAAATCTCGCTCTCTTTCGTCGAAGAGGCATAAGTAAAGATTGAGCTAATGTTTACCACTAGCAGATAACCACCGATAACCATACACGCCTCGCTACAGCCGTCTATTTATTCGGATCCATCCGCCGTTCAGAGGGCGCTGCTCAGCATACGCATGCGCTACGGATTTGAAATTCTAATCATTTGCATATCATGCGCTACTTTGCATTTCCTGAAAATTTCAGCTCACTCGCGTAAGTCCTTCATGGTGTTGCAATTTTCCCAAACATGAGTTTTTATTGGTTCACATAACACTTCAACAACATCACTTATCTCTACCACATCAGCATGATCTTTTTTAGGGAAAACATTCAAAATTTTTTTTTAAAATTTAATTTCAATAAAATAAACAACATACACTGCTTAAATTTAGGGATTTCTGCAGTGAGATTGCAACAGAGTAAATTTTAAAACAATAACAGAATAGAATTATCTGAACCTAACCATCACCCATTTTACCCCATCCAAGAAAAACTGGTGTAAAAAATTCAATATTGAATTTTGTTTTACATGCTCGGCTGGAATTGTTCTCCAAAGTTTCTTTGCGCGGAAATCCTTTAAATTTGGGTTGTTATTTGATAAAATATAGAGATTTTCAGAAGTTAGTAAACCATGTGTTTAGCGAACTATCATCCAAAAATTACAAAAATATTTTTGTGTTGCCATATTTAAGAACCTAACTTTTTTTTAGGATGAAAAATGTTGCCAACACATTGAAATATAACATAAAAAATATTGGTTTAAAAATTTCAATTTCACGTTCTATTATTTTGGGTTTTTTTATCAAGTGACCCATTTTACCCCATCCTACCCTACAATTTTCAATATGTTAACCTATATGAGATTTTTTTTTATTTTAAAAGCTTTTTAGTTAGTTTACCTAAATTGATTGTTACTTTTAATTTAAGTTCCTTGGAATCTTTGTCTTTGGAGTTGGTTTGCATATCCAGGTATACCAAATGCAAATGCTGCATGATTTAGTCACTGTCGTGATTAATCCTGCGTTAATGATGATGGGTTTGGGCCTCATACTTTTCTTCATTGCCGTTTTTGGATGCGTTGGCACTTTGAGAGAAAATGATTGCTTATTGAGATGGGTAAGTATAACATTTGTTTTGCTTACTTGTATTATTAGTCCAGGTAAAATGTATTTGCAAGATAAATATACCTTTTTCCTTGCAAAGCATGATGCAGAAGATTTTTTTTTACTTGTATATATTGGTGCCAACATGAAAAAAAAAAAAAAAAAAAAAAAAAAAAACAAGTTATCTAACATGACTGACCCCAGGAGAATTTTTGGCTGTCAAAACACCACTAAAATTTTCTAGTTTTTGTATTTTTTAAAAATGTCTCAGAAATGGTTGAACTTAGCACTAATTTTATTGTGTAAAATTTATAGAGGGTAAAATTTCCTACAACTTTCATCCTTGCAACTTTTTTGTAGCTGGTATAATAATAAGCTGGTACAAATAATAGGCTGGCTGCAGCGTTTTAAAATATACAATTTTTCTCAAATTCGTGAAAAAAAAGCAGACTTTTTATAAACACATATCAATTATTAAAATTTAACTATAGTCTTTATTTTCAAATAGTTTATCAACTTTCCTGCGCCCCCTATTTTCTTTCACCCTCCTCCGGCCATCTACAGACAATTCTGGTCTGACATCAAACTCGAATAATAGACGATATATAACATCGTGTAACTGTAACTGGAATGATGCACATATTCATTTACAGAACATAATTGATAGATTCTGCTATGATGTTTTACTAACAAAAAATTCGATAGTTGTATATAAATGTAAATGAACAAAAACTCATTGAAACAAGTGAAGAAATGACCATTAACCCCTTAACTGGTTTGCCCGGACGGCGTACGCGCTACCCAAAGTTGGCTCTAATTGGTTTGCCCGTACAGCGTACGGGCATTGAAATTTCCGCCTTTCTTATTTTGAGTTTCCCGTATTTTTAATAGATTGAAAGACAGTCATTCAGGGGTATTTGTGTTTCAAAGTTATAAAATAAAAAAATGCTTAAATTCATTATTTTTGAAAATTTTAAAAAATTCTTTCATTTTCCTTTTATGCCAAGTTAGGCTTTAATTAATACAAAAAAAAAAATGGTTTTTTAGGAACATTTGTAGTAAAAAAATTAACCGGTTAAAGCATAAAATACACCTTTATCTTTTTTGAAGTCGTTTTGTCTAGAATATATCAGAAGTAAAAGGAAGCTGTCGTTCTCAAGTTGTTCCCCTCCGTGTTGCGGTGATTCCATAAGCTCTAGGAACAAGCCATCATCTTCTGTAGCCTCATCAAAGATGAATTTTTTTGCAACATTTTCACAATCCATGCCACCTACAGTTTTTGCCCATACTGGAGCATTTCAAACCTACCTTGCTGCAGGCGTTACTACAGTATTTTACAAGCGCAAGACGCATTCTTCAGAAGCGTCTGAGGAGCTGAATCTGTTTTCGTTTTAACAGGCATTAGACCTCCTTCTTGCATTCCCAACCCCGTTGCTCCGGATTGATGTCGTTGCCTAACCAACGTCTGCTCGCTTGAACTGAACTGACTAATAACACTGGTCTACAAAAAAAAAAAAACTTTTTTTCTGCCCCAAAGACTTTGTTAACTGATCTTTGGAAGTATTTTTAACGCTGAACTCGAAAATGAAAACCATTTTTCTCTATCACGTAAGGATTTTCCGTGCAAGGTGGCTGTAATAGTTGACATTACTAACATTTACCCTAAATTATTGCAGTACCTTACAAGCAAAACCCTTAAGTGATAAGGAAAACGGTTTTCATTTTCGAATTCAGCTTGGAAAATACTTCTAAGATCAGTCAATAAAGTCCTTAGGACCCTCCCCCCCCTTTTTTAAGGACATTGTAATTTTTACATTAGAAGAGCACTTCCACCAAAACCAAGTAATTTTCTATTTACCTTAAAAGGGTTGATTTTGACATGTTCTGGCATACTTTGCCTCAGGACTGTCCCTTTTTAACGTTCAGCAGTAATCTGCTAACATAGTTGCACTCCACTTTTCTTCATATCTCTTTTCGATAACTGAAATGTCCTGATGGAACCGCTCTCCATGTTGATCGGTTATACAGCTCCCATGTTTTCAGGGGCATTTTTACACACAACAGGAGACTTCTATGATACAAAAAATAGTAGCCTTTGCTCATTAAACGTGTCGTACAGTATCAATCTTTTGCCTATTTGCCTTTATATCCCAATTCTCGCGAAATTCCTACCGAGACCCGCACCCAGTGCAGTAATTTGATACCTGATACGCACTTCCGTTCGGGGGTCTGCGGGGGCTGTTTGCGACACTCCACTAAGTTTTTGTATAGCAAAATAAAGTGACCACTGATTTAACGGTTGACATTCAAGCTCTTTTGTGTACTTTATATCAATAAAAACGATGCAGCATGATCGGAAAAACACAGAAAAAACGTAAAAATCGAACATTTCCTTCCTCATAACTAAAAAACTATACGTGATGGAAAAATTTTGATGCCAGATATGGATTCTTCGTGCAAAACGACTTCAGAAAAGTAAAATTCATTCTTGGGGAAAAACACTTGTTGACCAGTGCAATATGGGCAGTTGTTGAGTTGAGTCGACACAACATATTTGGATATATAATGAGGGGAGAGGGAATGGGGAGCTCTTTGTTTTGTAAGGAGAGGGTGGAGGGTCAGTTTCATGCCTCACCTGTCTGTTACAAAGCAGGCATTATTTCCATAAGTCAGACAAGTGGAGACTTGCTTCTTCTTTCCCTCCGCTCACTTTAAGAGTTTTTCTTTAGTTTTATGTATGCCAGTAAATGCAATAATCCTATTATAGTATGAGTGGGCAATTAAAAATAGAAATTGTGGATCAAAGTTAACCTGATTGAGTGTATCACTGTTAAAGTTGTCTCAAATGGCGATTGAATGCTCAGTAGCGTTGGTTATTATATACAGTGATTTGCATTTAATTTTATAAACCTTCAAAACATGGTGATAAAGTTTTTACCGAAGAATTCCAGTATATTTCAGCATTTCAGTGTAGCTCTAAAAATATTCAAAATCATTTAAAAAGAAAAGAATATCTCTATCTTTGAACTGCGGCAGTACAAATGGTAATTCGAGTTAGGTGATTACAACAAACAAATAAATGATTCGATACAATATAAAAACTAAATAGCCAAAAACTAAATTAACAAAACCAATACTCCAACCATATTGCTAACCAGTTCATCTACACAGAAGAAAATATCCTTGAATGTGTCATCAAGTCGTATGCTAGCTCACTGTAACCTACGTTGTAAATAAAATGTTTAAAAAACCTAAAACAGGGTTAAGTGAGATAGATAAAACGAAACTATTACTTCTAACAAAAATGACTGATATTTCAGTACTATACATTTTTAATGGCCAAATTTACAAACAAGTAAATCATACTTCCCTGTGAATAATTTCTCATCCCCAAAATATTGGAACGACATCCAGTGCAGAAAAACTATTTCTTTTTATTATTGATCTTTTTTAGCATCACATCATTTAATGACCTTCAAATCGACTACTTTCTCGGGAGGAGGGCAGGGGAGAAAGAGAGAGGAGAGAAAGAGAGGGGGAGACAATATCGCATGTGAATATTAGTAATTCTAAATGTATGCAGAATTTTGTGGGATAATTATGGAATTTGTGCGTCTTCTTTTGATGGTGCGAAACTTAATGTAAAGATTAACAACTTAATGCACTTAAATGTAAAGTTAAAGTAGTAAAAATTTCAATTAAATGACTATGTTGCATTAAAGTCAAAAATGTTAAAGCTGCATTAAATTAAAATACAAAATAAAAGCATCGCACCTCCAAACGGACAGTATTAGTATAGAAATTATTTAGCGTAAGAAATTATTTGTTCAGCCGTTCTGAAAATGATTAAGTAACAAACATAATCCAAATTTTCGCATTTATAATAGTACTAAGATTAAGATTTATTTTTAAATATTATTATTCTTCTTATTATTTTTGCAGTATCTGATGAGCTTGACGTTTTTGTTGATGGTCTATGTAACTATGGGTGCAGTATCCTTCTTAATTTTGTTCACCAGTCACACTCTACATGACAATGCGGAAGGCCGTCTGCATAACGCTCTCATGAATTATGAGGAGGATGAACGTTCAGCTGATTACATCAACTATATCCAGGCAACGGTATTAGACCATTTATGTTTTAAAAGTGAAGTTGATGATGTTTATTGAAATGAGTGCGAACAATGTCTCAATAATCTAAGCACTACCGTTGTTTACGGACTATAAGACGCACTGAACTATTTAAGCAAATTTTCTGAAAATAATAATTTTTTAACATTTCTCCTTAGATTTTATAAAAGCCAGACTAAAAGAAGAAAAAAATATAATAATAAATTTTTTTAAACAGTTTATAAAGCAGAACTGATCTGGTATTTTTACCAGGAAACAGTTTTCAGAACTTTCTCTTTATTCACCCTCTTCGTCGTTTTCCGCGGTATCAAATTTAAAAGTGGCGGATTCTAAATAAATTAGGACATTTTATTACTAGTTTCTTTTATAAGACACATCTAAACATTGGAACCAGTTTTCTTGAAGAAAAGAAAAAGGCGTCATATAGTCCGTAAAATCCGGTACTATTTTGTTTTAAAAATAAATTTGTTCTTTTAGTTCGAATGTTGCTCTTACAGTTGCTCGTTTTCTGTTAAATACTTTTTTTTATTTATTCTAACGGGGCTGCATGTAGTTAGTAACCGTTTTGCAGACCTAGTGAATTCCCCGGAAATTGGCATCCATTCTTTCAAGTAGGGATGTAACGAATATTCGGCCACTATTCGGTATTCGGCCTATTCGGCCCTTTGGCCGAAAATCCGGCATGACCGAATAGTCATTTCATCACCTAGCCGAATATTCGGCCTGGCCGAATAGTGGGTAAGGTCAAATTCGGCCTGGCCGGATATTGATGGACTATTCGGCCGAATAGTTCTGCTGCAGTAGAAATGTAAAAAAATAAAGGAATTAATACATTTTAAACATTTAAAATTGTATTATAATTATTGCAAAAGAATACTTTAGTATATAGTTTTAATAAATAAAAATAATTTAGAAAAAACTACTTTTTTTAAACCTTGTTTTAGGCTTCACTGAGTAAAAACAGATTTTAAAGTTGTAATATTGTATTTTATATTTAGCATTTGCTCACAAAAGCTGGCAATAGTTAATTATGATAGAGAATATGAGAAATTTATTTTGTTATTATTAACCCATTAAACGCCGCTACATGATCCAACAATTTTTTTTGATAAGTAATTGTTTTTTTTGTAATGCACAGAGGGTATCTATACCTATTTCACTTGAATTTGTAAAAAAAAAAAATAAATTTCTGAAAGTTATAGCATGTTCCCAAAATGGGAACATTGGCGCCTAATGGGGGATAAGATTCCAAATGCATTTTGTATTAGACATTTGAATTTCTGTAGTCTATGGCGTAATAGTAGCCGCTTTTACGATTTTAATTAATAAAATCTAACTTACCAGTTTGTAATGTATACGTTTTGTGCACCTTTTTGTTTTTTAATTGTTACATCCTTTTTTTTATAAACTATTATTTTGAATGAAAGAGAGCTGTACAGTTCTTACGAAGCATTACGCTACATTTTATCCCAAGAAGGTGAGTGTTTTTTAGACAAACTTTGCATCTTGCTCGTCTTCCTGCATTTTACAGGAAATGATTAACCCTGTCAAAGCATACATCTTGGGATACAGATCCAGAAGGACCAGGACGAAAATGATCCTAATGTTTTGGCTCATTATCTTTTTTCATCAATGTAGTCGTAACTTCTCGCAGAAATTCCAACTTAGAGACCTTTCCCTCACATCCGCTATGCAGTCAGCAGGCAGCTACAATTGCCATGTTTCGTGTATTGGTAAAAAAAATGGCCCCCACCATTTCTTGCCCCTGATTTTCGAAAAATCGATCAAGCAGATCGACCCTTCCCATATATTTATTGTAGGCAGCAACAACATGAGGCTGCACTATATCATTTTTTTTCGTTTCTGTTGTACTCCACTTTTTTGTTGCACCTATCTGTTCAACTGGTTCAATATTGGAAACTAAACAAACAACATGGCTGTCTTTCCATTTCACAATGCTGATCGACTTTGTAGTAATCGAATCAAATGTCGGTCTTTTTTCTTGATGTCCTTATAATTTCTTACAAGGTAATTTTGTAGTCTATTTTCACGCATTGCTTCTGCGATGATACATATAACTAACCTTGAGACAGTTAGTCACCGGAAGTTGCACGCGTTCTATTTTGCAGGTGTAGCGCCGAATGTATGCTGAAATCTGACTCGCTTCGAAAACTAACGAAGGCGCCAAAGTTCCCAAAATGGGACAAAGCTATTCTTTCGTCAATTGAGAATCTTTTTTCTTAAATTTTCACTTTGGATCAGTGATATTTTATAAAATAGACAGTTATAATCTAAATTAAGGTGCAAAATTAATTTTCATTACTATATTATTAGGAAAAATATGCATGTGTATTGAATGAGTTCAAAAGGCCAAATTTCGGGTTTTCAACATTTTTATAAAAAATATTAATTACCAAGCGAGCTTTTTAAAAAAATTACAGAAGCTGTCTCAAACATAGAGGTTTGAAGAAAAAATAGCAGTATAATGATATTCGGAATGAGTATTTTGAAAAAAAAATCAGAAGTTAATGTTCCCAAAATGGAACATTGGCGCTTAATGGGTTAACAAAGTGGAAGTCAGACTTGGTGTAGACTGACTTATTGTGAATATTGGGTAAGAGAGAAATGTTAAAAGCCAAGAACATATCATGAATATCGAGATAGCCTAAGTTATTGGTGTTTTTTAAAATAAAAATATCTTCCAGTTAAGTGTATTAAATTTTAATAGATCTTATAAATAAGATCTATAAAGTATATAAAGAAAGAAAATAAGTATGTAACAAACCCCATAAAATAAAAATATTAGCTTTTATAACTTTTAAAATATCTTCATTAAATAGTTTTGAGCAAGGTAAAAGTTCACTAAGCATTAGTAGTTCTAGCATTTGAATTAAATAATTAGTAAAATAATGCTAATGCTTACTAAATTAAAACTTTTAATTTGAATCAACTTGTGGATGAAATTCTTAGTTTTATTACATTCAAAACAATAGAGAAAATAGATTAATTTTAAATAGTTTTAAAGTCTTAACAAATATAATTAAATCATACATCATAGGTTGTGTGTAATTGGTGTTTGACTTGGAATAAGTTTAAAGTTGACAAATACTTTCTATTACGATGATTTTCAAGAAATTTTAATGTTCGGCAGCCGAATATTCGGCATTCGACCGAAGACATTGGCCGAATATTCGGTTTCGGCCTATTCGGCCTAGAAGAAATGGCCGAATATTCGGCTTCGGTCGGGAATTAATGGCCGAATATTCGGTATTCGGCTATTCGGCCAAATCACTATTCGTTGCATCCCTACTTTCAAGTAACACCACTGTCGACGGATGCCATTACCACTCTGAGAATTTTGACGCTCAGTTACCCCTAGATGGCGGCACCTGAGCTCTCATTGATGCAGATTGCACTAGGAATTTCATTTAGCCGGGAGCATCCAAGACAAATGTCTACTCAAAGGATCTTTTACCTGCCGCATAATCATGCGACATGGCCGCAGACGATTTTCTGCATGTTGAAAATCCATCGACTTGGGCCAGGTTTGATCCTGCGAACGTGGGCGTATTTCTGCTAAATAATGTTCGACCAAAAATATCTCTAGGCATTTAAAATTTTATTTTTATCTTTTTGATAAGAAAATCTTACTCGTTAATTATCCGATATGTTTTTATAAGTGACTGGATAATTGGATATCGTAGTACGTGAAATAAACTGCCAATTCGTCATGATACCTATTTATCACGAATCAACTCTCATCGGGCTCGTAAACTCACCACGATTATCATACAATAGGGATATTCAAAATATCTTTGTGTTGCCTTGAATATTTTTTTCCGATTACGAAAATGTATATATATATATATAACTTCTAATGGGCTGCGTATATTGGTTCTTAACATTGCAGACCTAGTGCGTTTCCAGAGATTGGTACCAACTCTTTCAGCGGCACCACAATGAGTGGTACCATTGCCGCAATTTTTGATGCTCAGTTTCCCTCTAGATGGTGGCACCTGAGCTCTGACTGATGCGAAACTGCACTAGGAATTTAATTCAGCCGAGAGTATCCAAGCCAAACGAATACTCAAGGGTTCTTTAAAATGCCGCATAATCATACGACATGGGCGCTGTCGATTTTTTGCATTTTGAAAATCCACTGATTTGGGCCAGGTTTGATCCTGCGAACTTGGGCGTACGAGACCTGCGCCTTACCACTACGCCACCCTGCTGGAAAAAATTATATATTATGTATATTTAAAGTGAGTTAAAATGTGTAATATGAATAAAACTATTGATCATATTTTATCTCATAAAAATATTAAAAAGAAAAGTTAAATCATCACTACTTATAAATATAGAGATTAATTGACCGCGATGTTTAAATGCGTAAGGTGAATTAACTCTTGTTGCGTTAATCACGAGTAATTGATTTTGCGACAAACTGGCGAGAAAACGTTTAAGGAGGTTAGCATAAATCATTTAAAGAGTAACTTATAATTTTTTTTTCAATAATGGTGATGTTTAATATAATATGTGTAAATCAGTTTGTAGCCACTTTCAAATATTAAATACCACCTCTTAAGGGGGCGTAACGAATTAGAAATGTTCAAAAAACAACAGTACTTTTTTTTGTTTCCTGTTTTTTTTTATTTACGATTTTTTTAGAAGGGAAAGAAAGAAATGAAGCTATTGAATTTTGAGGTACACTGTTAAAAAAGAACCTGAATCTGCAGAGTGTTTTTTGACTGATTTTAACGGAAGATTTCCCTAGTGCTTCAATAAATACATGGTTTTTCCTTCCAAAAACGGAAATATCACGACCTGAGAACGGAATTTTTTCCGTTTTACGGTTGCTGTATTTTCACAACCTGATTTGGATTAACGGAGAAAAAAGAAATGAAACTTCTGTCAAATCTCGGGAAAATATTATCAGAAACGGAATATTTCCGGCAACTCTGCTGTCGTACTTTTCCCGTTATTTTCAGGAGATTTTTTTTTTTTTTTTTTACAGTGTATGGTTTTATGTATATTTAAGGAATTCTAAAAAAAAAAATAAAAAAGTCTAAGCTTGTTTCATTGGCGTATTGTCGCTGATTGACGAGCATGATAGCTAAGAAACTGAATGACTTGTGTAATTGAACCAAAGTTTTTTTCTCTCTTCAGTATTGAATTCTCTTCTAAGTGAACTAAACAGGTTTGTCAAAACATTTATTTAAAACATTGTTATAGCATTTTAAAGTTTATTTTTTTAAACAATACATACTTTTAATCCGCCAAAATTAAAAAATGTTCACCTTTTTCCTGATTTTTTTTTTAGTTTACCCAGAAGAAACGTATATAATAATTTAATCCTTTTTTGATTTTTTTTGCTTCAATCAAGAATTACGAGGTGGATCATTCCTACCGATTCAAGACTGCAGCGACATAGGCTTAGAAATATTTTATACTTTTTCTTTATTTTCTTTTTTGGCATTCGTTAAATACATGTAAAACCATACCTCAAAATTCAATAACTTCATTTCGTTTTTTCTATTCTAAAAAAAAGAAGAAAACCCCCGCGGTTTTAGAACATTCTTATTCAGGACATCCCCTTCTTTTTTATTGAATCCTTTTTACTAATGCATTCTTTGTAGTAACAAGACGTGATAATGCAGACTTCACGTGGATTTCATTTATTTTACCACTATACTCGTACATTCGGACATTTTCCTCATCTGAAATCAGTTATCAATCGGTGATTAATCAACTATTTTCTAGATCTGGTTATGCTTATGATTAAACTAGTAAGCCCGGCGGTCATACGAAATGACCGTAGCTCTAGATATTATAAATATAAAATTCTCATAGTAACCGGAAATGCACATCAAATCAAAGAGATATTTATCAGGTAGAACAGTAAAGTTTAATGAATAAATAATAAACATATAATAATTTCGGGAAAAAGTATTCTTACCGAAAAAAAAAACCATCTAAGTTAGAATAATCTGTAAAATAAAAATATTATTTACTATATAATCAAATTGTTTGTGAAAAAATATTTATTTATACTCAACATAATCATTGTCAAAACAATAGTTTTAACGAAACTGGAAAAAAGAGCGCTGCCACTTTAATATAAATAAAAAGCGCAGACGATAAATAAATTAAAACAAAGAAAGAAGGATTAAATTAAATTCGCTTTTACATTATTTTTTAACGAAGATTGCACATCTAGCGATGCCTCACTCAAAATGCTACAGAAATGTTTTGATTATTAGTCGTTTCCATTCTAGAAACAATTGTGTAGATGGCAGCACTATGCAGTTTTCTCTGAGTAAGGAATTCGGAATAAGCTATCGGCGACAAACAGACACTTAAGCGGCTTATATATAAGATCAAACTTGTTTGCATTAAGAATTTTACTTTTTTACATTCACTATTTAATTCCCTCGTATTTTACGACGTTGAATTAACATGATCAGATACACAGTATCTGATCACCACTTACAGACTTTAGAAGGAAAGATGTTCTTAATGAGAAAAAAACATTTTAGACCACGAAATTATCTAATAGATCTTACAATATATTAATTTTCACTTGAAATTATTACCGGTTAATTTAGCCTTACTGTTTTGTTTTAGTTGCAGTGTTGCGGAATTGGTCCTGCTGGTTATAAAGATTGGGACTTGAATCCGTATTATGCTTGCCATAACGATAACAAAAATTCGGAAAGATGTAGTGTTCCTGCTTCTTGCTGTAAATTTAGTGTGGTAAGTGCACATTTAAATTAGCATTTAAGTCATCGAATACTTTTAAAAGTCATAAATGATCTTTGAATGTTTTTTGTATGGTAAGTGCACATTTAAATTAGCATTTAAGTCATCGAATACTTTTAAAAGTCATAAATGATCTTTGAATGTTTTTAGTATGGTAAGTGCACATTTAAATTAGCATTTAAGTCATCGAATACTTTTAAAAGTCATAAATGATCTTTGAATGTTTTTTGTATGGTAAGTGCACATTTAAATTAGCATTTAAGTCATCGAATACTTTTAAAAGTCATAAATGATCTTTGAATGTTTTTTGTATGGTAAGTGCACATTTAAATTAGCATTTAAGTCATCGAATACTTTTAAAAGTCATAAATGATCTTTGAATGTTTTTTGTATGGTAAGTGCACATTTAAATTAGCATTTAAGTCATCGAATACTTTTAAAAGTCATAAATGATCTTTGAATGTTATTAAAATATGTTTATATGGGAATTTCATATCATCTATAACCAGGGCCCGACTTGCAAGTTTTCATGCCCAGGGCACTTTCATTTTTTCCTGCCCCCCTTTGAATGGTTCACTTAATTTTTATACATATGCATGCGTGTGTGTGTGTGTGCTATGGTCAATGTGGAATTGGTTATTACTAAGAATAACCTGGTTATTACGAAAAATTATCAGCGGTTATTATTAATTAATCCTTTATTTCATATTACAATTTTTTAAAAAGTAGTTTAAATGATAATTTGAAAAAATTTCCTGCCCATTAGAAAGTTCTGCCCAGGGCACGGGCCCCGGGTGCCCGTGCGATAGTCAGGGCCTGTCTATAACTGCTCTTTCTTATAGCACGAGTTTGAAAATAGTTCATCAAGCTTCAGGACAAAATATTCTGTGGATGGTACATTGTAGTTACATAACATCAGTTGCCTCTTGGGGGATTAAACGTTTTAATTTATTTATTAAACAGCTTACCTGGTGTCAATGTTTTTTGCCAGAAGTGTTCATAAAAAATCTAATTTTTTTGCTGCATATAATTAAACTCCCAACTTGGTATACAAGGAAAATAGAATATATTTTTTAAAAATTTCATAAATAAAATGAATTTCAGCATTTTTTAAAAAAATTTTCCAAATTAATTTGAGCATTTTTTTGAAAAATTATTTTATAAGTTTGGAGCACAAATGCCCTTAAAAAAAAGAAAAAAAGATTAAAAATTTTTCGTTTCCAATACGTTTTTTTTAGATAATTGTTCATAAGATCTGTAGAACATTCTTCATTGTACAGGGTGGGGCAAAAGTAATGACCCAGTTTTGAAGGGTTATAAAAAATGTTCAATGCCATTTGAGAGTTAAAGCTTTTTAAATTTTGATCTGTACATTTTGATCTGTAATAAATAAAACTTAATGTACATTTTTTTACATTAAGTTTTGAATACCACTTCAGCAAGATGGCGGACTTCTGCAGCAATATACTGATACAGTCTATTTTTCAACGCAGAGAGAATAGACTGCATCTTTGTGTGCATGTCAATATCCTGCGTAATATTACGCTTCCTAAGCTTTTTTTTGTGGGGTTATTTGAAGGAGAAAGTTCCCCATACTTTAGAAGAGAAGAAGGATCCAATTATTGAGGAAATATCCTCCATACCCCTTGAAATGTGCAGAAAAGTCTCCCAAAACTTCAGAAATGGACTGCATCAGTGTATTGCTGTTGAAGGCCGCTATCTCGCTGAAGTGGTATTCAAAACTTAATGTAAAATAATGGCATTATACACAGATCAAAATAAAAAAGTTTTAAGTCTCAAACTGTATTAGTTTTTTTTATAACCCTTCAAAACCGGGTCATTACTTTTGCATAACCCTGTATGTATGTACTCAATGAATTCAAAAAGCAAACATTTAGGGATATTTGTCTTCCAAACTAATAAAAAAAAATGAATAATTAAATAAATAAAAATTGAAAAAAACAATTCATTATTTTTCGGGTGGGGGGGGGGGGGACTTCCGTTTTCCTTTTACACCAAGTTTGGAATTTAATCATATGAAAAATAAAATTAAAAAAAGAGCTTTTTTATGAACATTTCTGGTAAATAAACTGACCAGTTATGGGTTAATACTAAAGACTTTCTTTTAATCAATTAACAATATGGGGAAATCAAAACAAGAAAGAAGAAAATATCGGTGTTCGTAATGTCGTCCGCCAAGAAGCGAACCCCGTCTTGGCGACAGGGCTCTCAGATGTGGCTAAGATTAGCCATTATGGCTAGTTTCAGATGCTGCTGGCTAAAAGTATTTTCAATTACTAGCCACAAACAATTCTGGCTAATATTGGCTAATTTTAAATTTAGTTTCCCCTATTAAAGTTTATTATTTGATTTTTCTTTATTTCAACCAAGATTTGCCTTCTTTGAGATTTATATACATTTACTATGTTCAGTTGGTATGTAGTAGCATTCGTTGAACATTTGAATATTATAACAGAGAATGATAAAGGCGTAAAGGTAGTATATTAGAAGATGTGAAACTGCATGGAACAAAATGCACTAGTATAATGAAAAATGTAGTGAATGCTGGTCTTTCACATATGTATAGCACGCTTGTCCTATAGACATATACAGGCGCGCACCGAAGGGGGTGTACAAGCAGGACCGGTTCTCCCTTTCACAGGCAAGGCACCAGATATCCCTTATCCGAACGCTTTTTAAATATCCGGCACCCGATCCAATCACTAAACAAAAAATCTGGTGAGTAAAATTTGATTTTTGAAATTTGTAAAGTGAAAACCTTGGACGTGTTTGTAAGCTGTGGTATGTTTAAAAATATGTATAGAATTCAAACATCGGGGCTGGATGTCCGGTACAAATCCGTCAGACAAGATACACCTGATATCTGGCAAGTTGAATATAAAATGTAGAGCTTGGGTTTGAGACATTCCAAGCCAAATCATCCAGGGGTCGCCACCCGAGGTCTGCCGATTTTGTTGAAACTTCGTGAGAATGTTCTACCTATAGATATAAGAACAATTGTAAAGTTTTATCTCAGTATATTGATAAGTTTTTGAAATAGAACACTTTTGAGTTTTGTCAGAAATTTGCAATTCGACGCTGATCGCAAATCAAGCAATTACGCATACTTCTATATTTTTTATCGTTAAACAGTTATTTTTGAAGATAGAAAGTTAATTTTTTTTGCATTGTGTTCAGTATTCTTTTGTGAATTGAAATATAGCATTAGATTTGGGATTTAAAGGTATTAAGGCAACCTAAAAAATCTTTGAAGAACAAAATTGAGTTGTATTTAGTACAATGACTGGCGCTCAGAAACTGCTCAGTTGCATTAAAAATGTATCCTTCGATTTTGAAACTAATTATACCATTAGAAATTAGATTAAAAATGCTTCAATGTGGTACATTAAAATTCATGGGGTTTGGACTTTTCATTGAGTTAGAGCTGATCAAATTTATGCCTTTGAAAAATACCAAAATCTATTTTTCCAAATAACTTCAATTTTCAAAAATGTAATATTGGCTGCTCTTATAAGTCAGATAGTGTATTTCATTTACATTCATATATATACATTGTATTCCGTTGCGTAGGATTCCGCTTTCCTGTTGCCCTTTGTTCTGTGCAAGTTTCGATTTGTTCAAGAGGTGGTGAGATGCTGCCCATAGGGCCAATCCACGTATAAAGAGACATTCATGTTCATACGTGTATTTCATTAAGAAAAATGATAATTAACGCTAGATTTACCAGACCAGTCATTTTGACTGTTTCGAAGCTTTCATTTTGCATAAGCTGTTACTAATTATAGTGCAGCTTTCAATTGTATTGGCTTTTCCTAACACACTGTAAGTAGGGCAAATTTAATGTGACTGAAATTTTTATTATAATTAGTAGCAGCTTGTTGTAAAATGAAAGTTCAGAAATGGTTGAAAGCGGCCATTGGTAAATCTAGTGTTAAAAAGCGTAATGCATAAACATTTTAAGCTGAATAAATATTTGCTTAAGAAATCAAACAAGCACATGTGATTTCTTCAGCAAAATTTTTGTTCTTTCCCTTATATAATTATTATTTTTCAAATGAAAAATATGCCACATTTTCTGAAGAATAACCCATTGATAAAATATGATTGCTTCCCAATGCGGCATAAAATGTCCCACTCTCTGCTATGTGAGTATTTTTTGTTCCGCTTTGTTTTGAGCAACTCTCTGAATTATCTTTTCATTTTTCATTAGATTGAGGAACTAGATGCTATGTGTGGGTACGGAGCTATGAATGACACGTTGATAACCCAGGTATTACACTTTAGAATACTTTAAACAAAGAGAACTTGTGTTGGTTTCAAATGCGTTAAACAAGCACTTTTTAATTTTATAAATATTTTGAAATTTAATTATTTTTTAAAGTTCATACATTTTATAATCCTAGGAAATTTAAATCATGATAGTATATATAATGGTTAGCTCTATGTACTACAAGCATTGCACTTCCAAATACACTTTAAAGTCTAATGATGTTAACTTTGTATTTAATTAATGCGAAAATATAATAAAAAAGGCGTTCCTGTTTCATTTGAAGTTGAAATAGTTAAGTCAAAATAAATAATAAGTAAATTTAATAAAATATGGGGGATAGCTGATAAATTCAGCTACAGTTCGACTACGGAATTTTGATAGTTGGACGCTTCTGCGCATGGCAGAAAAGAACGAATCCACTCGCGTTTTAGGGAAGTTTGCTTTGCAGGTGCGTTTATTTTGCACGCGAATCAGTATGTTTGCTTCTGTGTTTGTTGAAAGTAACTAAATTTATAAATTGGCATATAGCATCAGTTCGGAAGAAATAAAGTATACCAAAGGAACTAGAATGAGAAGATGGAGGCACATTCTTTATAGCAGCGGTTCCTCCCTTGAACGTGAATGGATTCTTCTTGGCATTCTGCCAGCCGGCTTGCTTTGGTTGGTGGTAGAACTGTATCACCCATATTTTATAAACACTAAATCGTGACGTGCGCCACCTTTCATTGCTATTAATTTATTAATATGTATAGGAGTGCATAAAGTTTTAAACTAAATTTTTAAATCACAACGATTGCCTGTAAAAAAAAAAAAAAAAAAAAAAAAAAACATGATTGATCGTAGATAAATGTGTCTTAATATTAGAAGACTGGAGATAATATCTTATTAAAAAAATAATTTTCTTAGACATTTTTTAACACAATTCTTTAAAGTGGTACTCGTCAGG
This sequence comes from Octonoba sinensis, assembly GCA_038502835.1. Taxonomy (NCBI): domain Eukaryota; kingdom Metazoa; phylum Arthropoda; class Arachnida; order Araneae; family Uloboridae; genus Octonoba; species Octonoba sinensis. Next base: position 126,138,805 of record CM076598.1, read on the forward strand.
GATTTGGAGCAGCCACTTTTTTGAGTTGCTCCGCTTCTAAGTACTTGTTCCGGCTCCTGTGTACGACCGTTTCATTGTTTGTATTCGTGTACATAATTTCATAATTTATTAATCTATATAGGAGTGCATAAAATTTTAAACTAAATTTTTAAATCACAACGATAGCCTGTAAAAAAAAAGGAAGTATACGATTTATCGTAGATAAATGTGTCTTAATATTAGAAAAAAAAAAGATAATATCTTATTAAAAAATAATTTTCATAGATATTTTTTAACACAATTCTTTAAAGTCTTACTCGTCAGGGATTTGGAGCAGCCACTTTTTCGAGTAGCTCCGCTTCTAAGTACTTGCTCCGGCTCCTCTCCAACTTCGCTCTGTGCTCCGAATAATTTCAATACAAATCATGCTAGTTATCGCTTTTTATAGTTAATTTATTAATAGGTATATATGTGATAAAATTAAAGTTCCTCATAGGCTATTTATTTATCATTAAGTGTATAATCTTATTCACAGTGTGTCAAAGAATTTTTAAGATTAGCTTTATAAAATAAAATAAAAACTAGTAATTATATTTTTAAAAGTATTTTTATTAAAAATAAGCTCCTTCGGCTTCAGTACATTTGTTACAGCGGTTTAACAACGATTCGAATGACTGTTCCAGCTCACATTGTGGGACTGCCTCCAAAGCTCGCGTCGAAGCTGTTTGTATAGTGTCAATTAGGGTGTTTCAGAAAAACCAAAATGTCTCATATGTTAGCTCCGGTGCGTTTTTCCCATGATACAGACATACCTAATGCCACATACGAAATTTCAAAATTTTTGGTCAACTCTAACCCTTGCCTCAAGCGCCCCGAAATTCGCAAATTTTCCCCAAAATAGCCTTTTTTAATGAGCGTATTATAATTATATGGGTCATTCCATGTCAACTGGACCAATTTTCAAAATCCTCCCCACTCGACCACCTCCAATTTCGATAAAAAAGTTTCTGGTAGGTATAAAACTAAGTTAGTCAAATTTTTAGACCTTGAAAGTAAAAACTCATGTAGCAAAGGGCGCCTAAGTTTAGGAACCAAAATGGCTGCCATTGACGAACGAAACAAGTAACCGTGTTTGGATGAACCTAGAGAGCGACATAATAAAAGCACAACCCCGAAATTTGTTTTGCTCAGACAACTTTTTGTGCTTAATCTAATAGCAAAGTTTTGAAAGGCCACCAATAAATTTCTTTTCTGTTGTGTTCATTCAAAGTTGGCTGAAAATTGAATTTGACAAATTTTTTAAAAATTTTATACTGCTCTAACTCGTCAGTAACTAAACTTATACACTTGTAATTTTGTATATATCTAAGTCAACTACTTGTCGACGTATTCTGAAAATTTCATTAAGTTAGGTTTTGATTTTTAGTTACCTAAACATGCAGCGGTTTTCAAAAATGGCCAATTTTGATCATTTCTGAATCATTATGTCTGAAGGGGGAACTTAATGAATTTTCTTCCTTCAACTTTCATTAGATAGAGGAAAACTTCCTCTACCAAATTTGAAATTTTTAAAAAGGTGTTTTTTTTTTTTTTTTTTTTGTAAGTCGGAGAAAAAATGGTTCAAATTTGAGTTAAAAACCATGGTAATATGTGCTCATTTTCGGCTCAATCTAGCTTTTTTGGAGTTTTATTTGACATTTAAAAGGAACGAAACTTGCGTTGGTTCCTGTAGGGCCCGCGCATACTCACATTTGACGCATAATCAATATTATTTGAAAAAATTGACTCATCTTTGTAAGATGAGAGTCCAACTTTGGCTGGTAAAATTTCGACCAAAACACATTCTAATACTGAAAAATTGATTTGTATTTTTGGTCAATATGCTTTATATTGGGAATTATTAATAAAAGGACTAGAAATATTGTAAAATGAAAGCAGATGCAAAAAGATCGCAGCGCGATTGTAGTAAAACGCTCTTACTGCCTTTGAGGAACAGTAAGAGCGTTCGGAGAGAAAAAGGGAGTCTTTTTAGGAGGGGATTGGAGATAAAAATTTTGGGCAAGGGTATTTGGGAAGTATTATTAAAGCTTTGTAACACATTTTAGAACATAATTTATTGCTTTTTGATTTAAAAAATAATTATTATATAATTATAAGACGCTCATAAAACAAATGCTATTTTGGGGAAAACTTGAGAACTTTAGGGCGTTTGAGGCAAGGGTTTGAGTTGACGGAAAATTTTGAAATTTCGTATTTGGCATAAGATACGTCCGTATCATGGGAAAAACGCACCGGAGCTAACATTTCAGACATTTTGGTTTTTTTGAAACACCCTAGTGTCAATGTCATCAAAGTGTAAAAAGAAAGCAAACGAATGAACTGAGGTATTGGCAGTGGATCAGCTGATAGTTAAGGAGTTTCATGAATGCTGGATAACACAGATAGCGCCACTGTAAGCTTAGCTTAGTTTCAGCTGTAGTCTTAAAAATTCGTTGACACACTGTGTCCAAAAAGCTTCGACGAGCTTGGAGGACCACGATGCATATTGCGATTTATATGAGTTGCACACTACGCTTCAGAAAGCCCTGCAGTTAACAACTAAAAATAACTGCCGAAAAAAGGCAATTTTTGTAGTCCTTAAACTGTACCGATCAATAATTTCCATGCCTCATGAAAGATGCGAACACATGTTCTTGCCGTGAAAACCACCGGCTTTACCGACAATGCTCATTAAAGTAACGGAAATAGTCCCTAAAAATTTCCATTAGAATCCGGAAGACTATTAAATAATAACGTCAAAAGTTCATAGAAATCCTCATTTGAATGTGGTAAACTATTCCTAAAAATCGCGATTAGAGTATGATCAACAATCCCTAAAAATCAAGATAAAAAAATAGAACCTTTGTTGTTCGTATAAAAGTAATTGTAAAATCACAAAAAAAAAAAAAAAGACACACGCACACACAAGAAAAAAGGATAAAAGCATGGAATTTCGAAACACGAGAAGTGCAAACAGTAGTTTTATAACCGGAGGAAATCAGGGGTTTGAGGAGATCCTATCTCTCAATAAATTAATCTCCGTGTATTTAAGTTGTATTGTCTACTTAGATTTATGATGGCCTTCAGTTAGTCACTAAAAAATAAAGTCACTTTTCCCCTTTTTATTTTAAGTATCATGGTTCAAGTGACGTGCCTTTAGTTAATCACTAAAAATAAAGTCATTTTTTTCCCTTTTTATTTCAAGTATCATGATTCAAATGTCGTGTCTTCAGTAAATCACTAAAAATAAAGTCATTTTTTCAATTTTTTTTCAAGTATCATGCTTCAAGTGTCGTGAACAAGATAGGATGCATTGCCAGAGTTGAAGAAATGATTCAAAATGCTTCTGTTCTCGTAGGATTCGTGGCTTTTGGTGTCGCAATTCCAATTGTATGTATACATACCAATGTATTTTTCAAACTTTTTATACCAATATCATGAAATTTGTGTTCTACATTACGTACTCAAAATATCTAAGAATCCGCGTTGAGCTTTACAAGTAAATTTGTGACTTAAATTTTGTGCAGCAAAACTACAAACAGAAGGACACAGTAATTTATTTCATACAAGAAGTGGAGAATCACTTTTATGCGTTTTCTTTCGACGAAATTCGACGTTTTTTTGGGTCTGAAAATTACATCATATAATACCATGAAACCTGTGTAAGTTGACCACTTGCGGTGCAGCAGCTTAGTGGTCAACTTATAGAGGGTGAAGGGCTAATACTGTTCTTGACAAAAGTGGTTAACTTAGACAGGTGGTCAAATTACAAAGGTGGTCAACTTTACAGGTTTTACTGTATATCATAAAACATTTATAACCTAGCAATTTGCTTATATAATACGTTAAGAGTCTAAACAATATTTTAAACATACACTGTAAGAAATTTCATCATGAAATTACGGTTAAATAACTGGCAGCAGTCTGTCCATCTAATTCCCCGTTAAATTTACGGTTTGGAACATTTTTCTATCTTTATGGGACCTAAACCATTTCCAATCAGCTTGGTTAAAAAGCCGTAAATACAAAAGTTTACGGTTTTATAACCATTTAAAAATGGTTTCAAAACAAAATTGTTACCGTTTTTGAACCATTTCGAGGCGTAGAAACAGTAAACGAAGCTTGCGGGAACCGAACCCGGGCGTATGGTATACCAGCCTTGCGCTCTAGTCATTCGGCCATCTACACTACGTAAAGCGGCCGTTTATTTATCAATAAATCTTCTTTTCCAACAGCCAAACTGCCTTAAAATTGATATTTCAATTTTTGATTGGATCCAAAGTCATGTTTGGTCTAAATTTACTCTATATTGACGAAAATCATTTTATTTGCTGCAAAAATTAAAATACAAACAAGCTTCAGCAGCTCAAATTAAGGGTTCGCTCATTCGCAAACAGTTCGGAAATCCGATGCGTCCAATTTTTGATTTACGTGTGTATGTGTTTCTATTTAGTAACCACTGCTTAAGGCACGTTTTTTTCTTCTTTTTTTATATACACATGCAGATTTGAACTGATAAATCTTTATTCATATTTTAACAACAACGTATTACCGGTAAGGTTTCGCAACCAAGATGGACGCCCGATTCTTATTGAGCGCTTGAAAATTACGGTTAGTTCAACGTTCTTTAGGATAAACAGAGAATAAACGATTTTTTTTCACAATCAGCGGTTTAAGTACCATCTTTTTAATGGTTATTCAACTGTTGTAATTAAATATGGTAAAATAACAATCAAATAAATGGTTATTTTACTACTTCCTTACGGAAACTTTTAACAGTGTGCAGAAGATTGGCAGAAATACATTGGTACCAAGATTAGCTAAAAGGAAAGAAAATAAATTGGGGCCGTTCATAAATGACGTCACGCTTTTTTCCCATATATTTGACCCCTTCCCCCCCTTTGTCTCAATATGTCACACTTCAGGGGACACCCCCTTTGTCACGCGTCACGCTATGTTGCATAATGCATGATGTCGCACTTCTTCTTATCCCCTCCCCTCCCCTTGTCCCACTTTGTCACAATTTCCCGAACCCCCCCTCCCCCTCTCGAAGCGTGACATCATTTATGAATGATCCCATACATTAGTACCAAGATTAGCTGAAAAGAGAAGGATATAAACAAGTAAAGACTTAAATTAATAGAAATAAGGACCGTATAGTGGTCATTGTGTTTTTAAACTACTACTTCTTAAAACATAAAATTCCTTATGCTGATTAAAAGCTCCGAAAATTTTTGCGCTTTAGATTTCTAATTGAATGCTTCAAGGGTCTTCAAATGCTTTATTTTTTACAGTTAATTTTTAAAAGTTTTTCATGAAGAAATCTCGATCTTCTTGGGGGTATTAGGCCCCCGGGTACAGTGGTACCTAGTGTTGGAAAGGGAGGGAAGAAATCTAATATTTTTTGGGAACTAGAATTTTTAAATTTCCGGAATTTTTCAAATAGCTTTAAGAATTGAAAATTTCATTTTTATTTTTAATCTTTTTTCCTAAAGCTTTCCATTTTAATACTTTTTAATGATGTAAATTTAACTTATTTAACCGTTTTAAAATTTTTTTATTTGATATAAAATGTGAGTAACAATATATAGGCACCCTTGCAGCTAACTGAATTCTATAACTAGCAATTTTTTATTGGTTTGTAATTAAATATTTTAGTTAGTAATTTGGATATTAATTTTTTGTTTTTTATAAAGGTGCTTAGCCAGATGTTATTCATTATAATGATTCCATTATAGAACGCTTTATCTATTAAGTTGGAATAGTAATTTGAAATAAAGGTAGCATACTGAAATTAAATATAAAATTTCATTAAAAATTCATTTATAGTTACCCTAAATTATTAGTGTTATTTTTAATTTAGGTTTTATGCATGATATTCTAATTGAAATATGTAAATTATCAACCAAATATAAAATTTCATTAAAAATTCATTTGTAGTTACCCTAAATTATTAGTGTTATTTTTAATTTAGGTTTTATGAATGATATTCTAATTGAAATATATAAATTATCAACCAAAAATAAAGTTTCTTGTAGTAAAGCTTTTATAATTGAAATCAATCAATCAATCCAACATCTGAAATTTTGTTAGTACTCTAACTTATGAGAAAAATATTTTAAATTTAATACCAACTTCGGTATAACTTTTTTTTATTGTTTATTTTTTTTACAATCGGCATTTCTCCGTTTCGCAGACTTCATAATTTCTCAGCACCATTTATAACAGCGCTGGAAACTGAGAAATATTTCATAAATGCTATAAATAGATTTTTTTTTTGAGAAACAAAGGTATATAAAGAAAGACATTTATAGGGATAAGGGCTATAAGTAACTTGCTCAATCCATTGTTGCGGGTGTGACAATTAATTGTACTCAAGTATTTGCACTACAATCAAAGAACTTTTAGCTTTTAATTTTTATAGCTTTGAATGTGAATAACCATCCCGTACCTTAAAACAAAGTATCAAATTTCTAAAAAACAAAGTTTCACATAAAAAGGAATGATTTGTGCATGTTGCGGGTGTGACATTGTCACATCCGCAACATGCGAAAATTAATATTTTTAAAAATAAAACATTTTGTCTTACAAACCTCACACTTTGTATTACGATACACGAGGCTTAGTTAAAATTCTAAAATAAAAAATTAAAAGCTAAAATTTAAAGTTCTTTAAGGGGAGTTCTTCCCAAAAATATCGATACAACCGAAATTTTTTTTATTGGCTTGAATAGTAAAATAAATCTTTAGAAATGTTTCCTGAAATTTCAGAAAAAATGAAAGAACATTTATTGATTTATCAGTGATTTTATTACGGTGTAATTTGCCACCTTTTCATTTCAAAACCGAAACTGCTGAATGTAAGCCACATATTTACTTTTTAAAATAAAATAAGAGAGAAAAAGAAATTTCATCCTGACTGTAACTGAAAAAAGAAGTTCCTAAGTTGACATTTTGATAAAGATATTGCAAGCTGAAAACCTAAAATGTTGTTTTCTCTCGCTTGGTTTTTTGCGCATTTCATCTCGATTAAAGTGCAAATGCTTTTTTAAATTTGGTAAATTTATGTGGTATTTGGGATTTTTAATGTGGATTTTTCCCCACATGTTCCTCAAACTATACATAACAAATTTATGCTTCACTTTTATGATAACTTAAGCACTTTAAAATATATATATATTTGTAGGTTTTTGAATTTTTCTTTGCTTATTCTGTGTTACATCAGTTTATATATTTTTTTCTCAAAAATTATTTGACATAAAAAAAATCAAAGCATAAAAGTTTTTCTTTATGAGTAATGAATGAATTAAAAAAAATGAGATTTTATGCCAATTTTTGAAAAAGAAGATGTATTTTGAAAAATTGCTAAATTTCGTTTTACTTTTTTAGAAATTATTACTGCGTTATTAATAGTATTATTATTATTTCCTGTTATTTATTTATGTATTCATATTTTACAGTTATGTGGTGTTTTACTCGCAATTCGCAGTGTTATTGCTCTAGAAGATAAAGTCCAAGATTTTTGGAAGAATAATCCCCCGAACAAAATAATGCATCTCATTCCCACCACTCACATTTATACAATTCCAGATCCTAGCATCAGAGAGAAAAAAGGTTTAACTAAACCTACTGATCTTCAAAAACCAAACTAGGATTTAAGTCATTTATCTTTTGTTTCTTTTGTACTTTCACAAAAGAAGAGAATAAAATTGTTGTTAAATGTTGATCAGAGATGCGTCTTTTAAATGGTAAATTAAAACACTCACTATATAGTTATTGAACTATAAAGTAATATTAAAACAATAATATTTTGTATACACTATAAAATATACATGTCTGTGAAAATTTTGATTGTACAAAAATCAATAAATATACTTTTAGAAGTATATTACTGTATACTGGCAAAAAATTTCTTTATGAAGTTGTTGTTGTCGTGTCCTCGCGCGTGGCGAGGAAGAATGGGTACGCTGCTCCTGAGTGTAACGGAGCCCTTGAAGACATGAGTCCGATTTCCGCCCCTTTGAAAAGTCTCTTAATTTTTTGAACCGGCTCCCAGATGAGAGACCGTCACCTGGGATTAGCACCCCCAGAGGTATCGTTTCACTTGGAGGACATTGGAGCCACGACCTATTTGACGTGCACCAGCTCCCTTTAGCGTACACGGACCGCAGGAACCAGCCGCGAGAGGTTGTCCCCCTCCCGAACACTGCCCTCGGTCATTGTTGTTTCACTTTCGGTGTTCTGCGGGAACCGAGTTTCTACCGACTTTCCACCGCGGGACATTTCTTTATGATGCCGTAACAATTTAAATTTTAGTGCCCAAAAGTCGGGAGCCATAGAAATGAAAATAAATAGATGGCTTCCGGGTGTAACCTTGAATTAAAGTAAGACAATCAACATGATCATTCCACATTATTTATTCAAACAAAAGAGGAATATATCTGTTACAGATTATAACCTTTTTTGTAGCAAACATCAACAGCATAAGATTATTTGCAGGAACAACAAAAAAATATTATCTTGCTAATGCAAAGTAAAATGAAAGTTTTATGCTGCATTTTTTAATATCGAAGATTTTTCAAAGTATATCCTACATTAATAATTTAAAAAAGAAATGGGAACAAAAAAGAAAAGAAATAATTCAAGAATCCATACGTTGAAAATAACATGTTGAATTTGAAAGTTTTACAAGCGTATATTAAGTATCCTTAAGTGCTGATGATAAACTATAAACTGTTGGAGAAGTGCAAGAAATAAGATTCCTTGCAATCCAAAGAATGAAAATTTATTTTTAAAAACTTTGATAACCATACTGTTGCAGAGCTAGTCAGGCCCAGCTAAGTGTACAGAATTCGAATCCATTAAACTATCAGTGGAAAAAATAAAAAATAACAGAACTTTTTGCATTTAATTGATAGCATTTGAAATAAATGTGAAATCTTGGAAAAACATGGCCTGTACTTTTTTAAGTACAAAGAAAAATGAATAAGATATGAGCAAAAGTTGCTCTGAGACTTTTTCTACATATCCCAGAGGGCACATTGAATCACTGAAGTGCTCATATAAAAATATATATGTTGTCAACTAATGCTCATATAAAAATATATATGTTGTCAACTAATATGTAATATATATGTTGTCAACCTTGTTCACTTTAAATATGATGGTGGTGTTCAAATATACCGTTTCTTTGGAATGAGCACGCCCTAAAAAACTGGAAGAAAAAAAAAAAGAAATTTTAAAGTTACGGCATTAAAAAATTAAAATGTAGTGTAAATTATTTTGGTAATACTGTTTTAGGTGCGTGTCAATGAAAAGAACCGATATTTTCTTAATGAGTTACAAATTATGCTGAATGAAAGATGTTATCACAATCTACTAAATAAAATAAATTTAGCACCTTAGAGGAAAATACTATTTTTTACCCTTTGGGAAACGTCACAAAAGATCTACGAAAAGCATCATACAAATTTTCTTTATTTTTCTCTCCCCCCCCCCCCCCCAATTCTTCTGTTTAGCTTATTTTCAAAAGATAACATTAAAAAAATGACTCCTTAGCGATCTCGGAATCTTTGCATAAATTATGCGATAAAATTAATTCAATGATGAACATTTTCGGTGGAACAGAATAAACGCTATTGTGAACGAGGCAGAGCTCTTTCTCAAAGCGCAAGAGTAGTTGGAAAAACGAGTTTCCAAAGAAAAAGTGGAAATACTTTCAAAAGTTTCGGTAGCTTACTTTCGTTTCTAACGAAAATAAGTAAGATGCGTAAAATAAAATAGGAAAAATAAAAGCAACATGGAAAAACGAAACTAAAAAGTAAAATACAGTAGCATTATTCTCTTCAAAGAAAGCCGTGCGCCGACGTATACAGTATTGGATTTCGCGCAGCTCTGTATTTTTCAGCATTAGATGCGATGCAACCGCAGACAAAGAGAATTATATGCGAACTTTTGAGATGTTGGAGGGTGGGCAGGATCTTCATTTCTATTCATGTGCGGACAATATTTTTCTTCCCTTCTCTTCTCCTATTTTAAAATATTCAATAAATATTTTATGATGTACCAACAAATTAGCGTAACAAATAGGAAAATTTCAGAGTGTTTCATCCCATTGTTTGAAAACAAAAGACGTAATTTTAACGTTATTAATCGCTGTATTCCGGCCGCTGGATAGCAAGACTGCTTTTCTACAAAACCATAGCTTAGTGAACTAAGCAAACAAATAAATAATAAATATGTATCAAGACCCATTATAAATGTATAAAAGATCCAATAGTACAAAAAGTTCTTAAAGTACGGGCGCAGTAGTATCAAGAAATATACATATTATCCCAGCTGCTTCATTCATTTTTGTATAATTTACCACCTCCCCAAGATTTGATCTTCAGGATTTTGCAGATAATTTTGACGTTGTGATCTGTATCTAGCGTCTGGATTGGGAAACCAGCCACGTCTGATGTTAAAACTTGGTATTCTAGGGCAGTAGTTTCGCATCTCTCGGAAAACGAAATTACGATTACTACCTTGCCCATTGGATGCGTCTGATCTTCTGACTGAATTAGGGGAATCCTCGACAAATCCAGCTTCGTTTTTCGATTGGTCATTATTGTAATTGCCCCTGAAAGCTCGTAAGAAAGCACGGTTGTCACTCTGAAGAGTAATTTTTGGTCTTGGAATTCGTGTCACTCTTATGTCTTCTGGTTTTGGACTTAGCGTATCACATAGATCCAAAGATTTTAAGTGTTTTAAACAATAGAAATAAATGATGAACGCAGCCACTGCAATAGATGAAAGACAGCCCACTACACCGGCAATAACAAGGGAAGCATAATATAGTTTATCCTCAATTACATCCCCGCGAGATTGAAATAATTTTGTGTCAAGCAAAGAGTATTGTGTGAAATAATCTCTTGTGTTAAGAAATATTTTAACTACTTTGAAGTTTTGACTTCCCATAATTTCCCGCTTTTCAACAGCTTGAGCTGCCTCTTCAATTGAAGAAAATGGGGATGTTTTCAGATTAATTTGAACTGCAGTGTAAAAGTCACAGTTTAAAATAGCACTCAATCCGGGAAATGTTGTGTTCTCAGCATTTGAAAAAAGTTCTTCTGTTAAACACGATTTTTGCAATACTAATACATGCATATCGTGTAAATTTTCTGGTATTTCTTCACGAGTCTCATTGAGTTCTTCTGTTGGAACAGTGGGGTTTACCGATCTCACTGTCTTGAGATCATATTCTTCGTACTCTGGAGAATGCAGTTCTTCTGTCTCGTCTCCTAGTGCAATCTTCGGCACAGGTGAAGATTTCTCATTTTCCAACGAAGTACCTAAAATATATACACATTAAAAGTATGCATAATTACAAAAATATACTAAGACTGCAAATATGTATATGGTTCAATCTTTCACTTAAACATTGTGTAGTTATTCATATATGTATATATAAATATTTGAAAGAAATAACTAAAAATACATTTTATGAGCAAATAAAAAAATGATCCTAATTTATAAACTCCACAAAGTACAGACGCTCACAAAAATTCATTGCTTACTGAGGCATGGAATATAAGTGAAAACGGATGGAAAAAACGAATAGAAGACACTGACGTGATTATGACACTACTGCGAGTTTAACTTATTTTTCAAATGAGGCTGCGGGGCCGGGTCACGATCATTCTGATTTAAATATGCACACAGATTGTTGAGATATAACATTTTTTATATTCCTGGGACTTCAGCTGATGTTTTCCTTTTTATTGCAAGGTTGGTATATGGCTTATTTCCTGTGTTCCATGCAGTTTATAATAAATTGTCATAACTCTGACGATTGATATTGAGAGCTTGTGTAGATACTTAGAGACAGAGTAATCATTAAACGGAGGTTGTTTTCTAGTACTACCACGTGCACGAACGTGAGCTAAATTACAACTTTCGTCTTTTTTTAATTTAAAAAGAATAGCAAGGATGCTAAATAATAATGTTAATAACAATAACATAATAATAATAACAATAACAATATAATAATAATAATAATAATAATAATAATAACAATAACAATAATATAATAACAACAACAACAACAATAACATAATAATAATAACAATAATAATGAAGTAACAATAATCTGAAGAGATGCTCTGAAATTCAGGCAAAACTAAAGCTTTTAGAGGTGTAGAATAGTCAACTATGAGACAGAAACTGGGAGTAACAAAGTCAAATGTAATGCTAGGCGAAGTTGTAATGAGAGAAAAGGCAAAACTATTTACAATTCTGAATTATGTAATAATTTTTAGATGTTATTTTCAATGCTGTGATACGAAATACGTTACTTACAGTTCATACACTGTTAAGTCAAAATTCTAACTATTGAGATAAAATTGCTTATTTTCAAGCACATCGTGTTCTTGTAAATAGCTCCGTGTCAAAATGACTTATATTTGAAAATTGCAATTCTTATTTTTGAAGTAAGCCTTTTCTCAAAAATGATTCGTAACAATCTCATTTTTCAGACACACTAAAAACGTAAGACACACTCGAAAACGTATTCTTAAAATAAAAAAAATAAATAAAAAAAATAAATAAATAAATAAAATCTAACAAAGAAAAGATCATTGCTGACGACTTTGGGGTTGGAACTCGGGCCTTGACTGTAAAGAAGACTCTACCGCTGTGCCAGAGGACATGCGAATGCTACTAAAGTACTTACTTCTTTGCCATGTTTCTCATATCCCAATCCAGAAGAGCGTTAATTTTCCACTTGTACATCCTGTTTCTTGTTTACTGCAACCGAATCCGACGAAATATCCATCTTGTATTCCTACTCCGAACAGACTACTCAAATTCTTGAATCGCTCTGACGTTTCGTGCGGTAAATTGTTCCTTAATTTTGATACATATTAGTATTATTGTTCTGAAGACGTACTTGCCTTGTATAAATTCTGAACATAAAGTTGCTCTATAAATTTTTAATTAATTGCCGTAAAAATAAAATATTTGTCCTTTTTGTAACTATTTCTTCTAAGTAGGTATCAGTATTTAAAACTGCGCGTACTCATTTTTAGTTAAAATTACTTTTAGAAAAATAAGCTGATGTATTTTCTCATTTTTAATTGGATAATTTTTCACTGTGCAAAATTTTATACAAAAGGAATAAAAAATGTTGCCAATTCAAAGCAAAGATTAAAATATTTTTTTCTTCCTTTCTAATGGAGCTGCTTATTGATTCTCAACCATTGCAGACCTAGTGCGTTCTCTTGAGGTTGGCACCCTCTCCACATGAGAATTTTGACGTCCAGTTTCTTCACTTGAAGGGGTGAACACCTGGGCTCTGCTGATGAAAAATTGCACTAGGAATTTTATTTTGACGAGAGTATCCAAGCCAAATGACTACTCAAGCGATTTTTTACATGCCGCATAATCATACGACATGGGTGTAGACGATTTTCTGCATCTTGAAAATTCACCGATATTGTCAGGTTCGAGCCTGAAAGTGTACGAGACCCGAACCTTACCACGACGCCACCTTTACTGCCAGATTAGAATATTAAATCCGTTGGTAAGAATGGCATTTTTATTTAAAAGAAGAATTTCATAAATAATAGAAACAATTTTATCATCCAGAAAAATTATTGAAATGAAATATGAAAAAGATACTACTCACCTTGCTTTTCAAAGGAGCTTCTTGTGCTTTGTTCAGCGAATAGTGAAGATTTAATTATGAACTCAGTATTGGTGCTCCTTTGCGAATCAACAGCAACATGGAGCTGGGACCCTGTGAAGGAGAGAATTATAATGATTCAAAACGCACTTGGATTTCATTGGAAAGATTTTAGTTTACGAGAATAAAAAGTACAACGAAAACAAATTATAACAAGGGACTCTAGCAGTTTAATGTATGCAAGTGGAAAAAAAATACTGTTGTTGTTATTACGTTGGAACTAATCGATAAAAAAATTAGTAGATGATAAAAATAATATTAAATTTTACTTCAATTAAAAAAAATATCCCCGAAAATATTTATACACCAAAGAAAAATTTTGCCCGAAAATACATGGGAGTCAAATTAATCCGGAGTCTGACGTAAAATTACAAAGAATTAAAATAAAGAAACTTAAAAAAGGAAATATAAGTTCACAGCAGTAAATTACTCTGTGAAATTACCAAAAAAAAAAAAAATAGCACCGCCACACGAGCGTTAGCTAAATCACTACTTAAGGCATACGAAGTCAAGGATGGGATATGTGATCTCCAAAAGGTGGGTTTAGAACTTGAGTTCTCTTTCTTGTGATTCCGGGTCCTTAGACCGCTCGGCCAAAGTGGAATAAGCATTGCCCCCTGAGAATCACTTAATGACGTTGAAAACATATTATCCTCGAACGTAAGTGGTGCTACCGGTGGAAATATGTGGTCGAAAGAATCCTGTGCAGTTGAAAGCTTAACATTTCCAACAGAATCGGTATCTACGGCTTTGGTATTAACTCGAGCTCCTGCGATTCTTTGTTTTGGCTCTGTAAGAAGATAACATAAATGACATCGTGATATACGTTTACCGTGATTGGTTTTATTTATCTTTAAAACCAAAATAACCGTAACTATTTTAAGATTAAGCTATTTAGAAATGATTCAGTCACGAATATACCAATGTTCTTAGTTATTAAGGAATGGAATTATATAAATATTTTAATTTTTATTTAGAACTAAACCGACTACAAATAATTAAGTTTAAATTGTCTCAGTTTCTAACCGTTATTAAAAATATTACCTAATGCCTATGTTTTTGAAATGACTACGACTATAGTTTTGTCTATATGAAAATTTTATTGAAATGACTATACTTTTTAAATAGCAGCTTGTTGTCTTCCATTGATACGAGCTTACGAATTTGTAGAATTTAAGCAGACAGTCATATCGTAAACTTTTTTCTCACCTTGTTTTCCATTTGGAAGTCTTTTACTCTCATTAGAAACCGGTGCAGTTGAGGCTGTTTCAAATACAGTATGAGTGCTAGCTGTTCGGCTCACAAACTCTGGTTGTACGCCTGTAAGAAAATAATGTGAAACTGAATTGATAAGAAAACAAAGGTACAATGATAAGACAATACAAAGGTTGGCACGGAACTGGCTAAATGCAGTACTATGTAACAAGCCATGACAAATTTGATTTTTGTACTATTGTGTATAGTTTTATTTTTCAGTTTATCAGAAAATTTAAAATTAACTGGTAAATTAATTTGGAACTATAAATAAATATGTATAGGATCAGTAGTTAACTTTTAATTTTTGAGCATCATGAGGTTTTTCCATTAGTATTTCTTGATGAACATTTAAAAAATAATGTGTTTTGGACCGCTGTTTTTCCCCTAGACTACGTGAAGGCTTCACGCCAAGAGGTAGGGAGTAGGGAGTTATTAGAGAAAAGAAAAAAATTGTTATTATATTCACAAATGTCGACAGGGTGGCGTAGTGATAAAATGCTGGCCACGAACGCCCATCGCAGGTTCGAACCTAGCCCAAGTCGGTGGATTTTCAAGATGTCGTATGATTATGCGGCATGTTAAAGATCCCTTGAGTATCCGTTTGCGGTGGATGCTCTCGGCTAAATTCAATTCCTAGTGCCGTTTGCATCAACGAGAGCTCAGGTGCCGCCATCTAAGGGAAACTGCGCCTCAAAGAAATTGCGGCAATGGTACCACACTCATTGCGGTGCCAACTCTTTCAGCGGTGCCGCTGAAAGAGTTGGTACCAATCTCTGGGGACACACTAGGTCTGCAATGGTTTTTTTTTTATTTAAACAAATAAAGTAACTCCCTATGCACCACAGAGTATCACATAGGGCCGGAAGGTAAGTAACACAATAGTACAAAACCAAAACACACACAAAAGAAAAGTAACATCATAAACAACAAACAATTAAAAACATACAAAAGAATGAATAAAACGCTTAAAAAGATTAAAAGTCTCAACTCTCTGAACAAGAGCAGACGGAATAGGAGGCCAGGAAACGGACAGCTTCCTCAGCTCCCGGACAATAATTTCCCTCTGGGATTTCAAACGGCTACAATGGAATAACAGATGTTCTGGATTTTCCCTATTTTGCCCACAATCGCACAGACTAGAAGTATGAAGATTGAATCTATGCAAGTAATCTTTATAATTACCACGACCAGTAAGGAATTGAGTAACAGCAAAGTCAGTTTTGAAATTTTTCCGCTTCAATCTAAAAAAGATAGTAGGCAAGAAGCGTTTGGTCCAGTTTCCATTCTTAGAAGAAAGATACTCTGAATTCCAGTCCTTAATAGCTTCATTAAAGTAGACCAATACTACAGCCCCATTAGAAAGAGAAAAAAAGTATTCACAAATTATTGATAACTCAAAATATCAGCATCAGTCTACGTATAATCCGTTTTATTATCTATATATTTGAACACTAGATTGCCCAGAGCAGTCAATTTGGCTCTTTCGAAGCTTCCATTTTGCATAATTTGTTACTAATTATAGTGCAACTTTCAATTGCATTGACTTTTCCTAATATACGGTAAGTAGGACAAGTTAATCTGACTGAAAGTTTTATTGCAAGAGAATAAGGCATGGTAATGCGCTAGAGGCTTGCCTGTTGTTCCCTATCTGAAAGATGAGACAATGTTACTTGCTGATGAATTACTGCGAGAGATGGGCTGCGATAGGAGCTGTTACACTGTTAGAAATTTCATCATGAAATTAGGGTTAAATGACCGGCAGCCGTCTGCCCATCTAATTCACCGTTAAATTTACGATTTGGAACATTTTTCTATCTTTAGGGACCTAACCATTTCCAATTAACTTGGTTAAAAAGCCGTAAATACAAAAGTTTACGGTTTTATAACCATTTAAAAATGGTTTCAAAACAAAATTTTCACCCTCTTTGAACCATTTTGAGGCGTAGAAACCGTAAAGGAAGCTTGCAGGACTCGAACCCCGAATGCGAGGTGTACGAGTCTTAATCTCTATCCACTCGACCACCGTCATCACGTACAGCAGACGTTTATTTATCAATAAATCTTCTTTTCCAACAGGCAAAAAGCCTTAAAATTGAGATTTCAGTTTTTGATTGGATCTAAATTTATTTTTGGTCTAAATTTACTGTATATTGACGAAAATCATTTTATTTGCTGCAAAAATTAAAATATAAACAATCTTCAGCCTTCAGCAGCTCAAATTATGGGTTCGCTCATTCGCAAACAGTTTGGGAATCCGATGTCTCCAATTTTTGATTTACGTGTGTATGTGTTTCTATTTAGTATCCACTGCTTAAGCCACGT
Source organism: Octonoba sinensis (assembly GCA_038502835.1). Classification (NCBI taxonomy): domain Eukaryota; kingdom Metazoa; phylum Arthropoda; class Arachnida; order Araneae; family Uloboridae; genus Octonoba; species Octonoba sinensis. The sequence goes on from CM076598.1 coordinate 126,156,124, forward strand.
TTTTTTTCCTTCTTTTTTTATATACACATGCAGATTTTAACTAATAAATCCGTATTCCTGTTTTAAAACAACGTACGACAGGTAAGGTTTCACATCCAAGATGGACACCCGATTCTTATTGAGCGCTTGAAAATTACGGTTCGTTAACGTTCTTTAGGATAAACAGAGAATAAACGATTTTTTTCGCAATCAGCTGTTTGAGTACCATCTTTTTAATGGTTCTTCAACTGTTGTAATTAAATATGGTAAAATAACAATCAAATAAATGGTTATTTTACTATTTTCTTACGGAAATTTTTTAACAGTGTAACATACCCACAGACGGTGATGGGTTAAAGACGAACTTAAAGACGTACTGATGCAGGTTTCAGGCATGACATTCTTACTGGCTTATTAGAACAAGTAGTTATAGAGTGCCATTCAACAACCACATTAATAAGAATGGTGATAATTTTAATGGCTTCTACGATCACCCGATTTCTTCTACGATCACATGAATTTTTTTTCAGGTCTACTTAATGAAAAAGGTCCTTTAGATATTAAAAGAACTGCCAACTGATACTATGATGTTTGTTTGATTTACCCAGTATTCGGTCACGTTCTTAATAAAATGTTTTAATTTGCATCGAATGCTAATTAAATATAAGCATGACATTCAACGACAATTTATCTGCATCGTATAACCTTCTTCTTCAAACGCGTAAAAATCCTCCGTGTAGAAAAAGTTGAAATTTAGAGCATCTGACTTCTGATCAAGCAATTTCTGATTACTCGGATTGCTTTCGATGGCTGATTACTGGAGCTTTTTTCGTGTTAAAAATAACTTGACTTATTAAATAAAAATGTTGTTATTTCTTAAATAATAAGACGAAATATTATCATAGAAGTATAACCTAAAGTTTACAATGTTTTTGTTATTGTATTGATTGCTGAAAATTATAACTTAACATCAATCAACAATAGAGCTCGTAAAAAGTTGACCTGCTGGTGCTCTCTTCCAATCGTGATTACAAGCCCTGTATAGAGAGCATGTTAAGAGCAGCATTTGATTGATTTCCATTTTGAAAGTTATCTCGCAAACTATTTTCAGTGATACGAGTGAAATGAATTATCAAATTAAATAAAGCACAAATTATCAAAAAAAAAAAACATTTTGATCATTTTTCATGTAATTTCAGTAATCTTATCTGAAGAATAAAATGTAAAACTTACTGGCAAATTCAGTTACAGGCTTCAAAGGTATTTTATTTCCTTTAGGCTTTGCAGTTGGAGAACTTTTTCCATTATTTAATAAGGAGAAAATACATCCAAACGAGATTAACAGCACAGCTGTGCATTTAAATCCCATATTTCTCAGTGACATAACCTGCAAGTAAAAATTATATAGCGTCGTTATGAATGATAAAATTACGCTCAACACTTTAAAATAATTACAATAATCAAGGCTGTATTTAAAACTATTGAAATTTTTGAAACATTGGAGTCGGTACAAAAAATAAATAAATAAAAAAATAAAAATAAATAAATTTAAAAAAAATAAAAATAAAAATAAAATAGATTCTGAGACCAACTTTAACATGAATAAGTCTCAAAACATCATCTTTTTTTCTTTTTGTGTTTCCTTTTTCGTTACTTCAAATGCAATTGAACTTGGGTCAGTCTATGGCATAGAAAGACTTGCCACACAGGAAAAACAGTTTACGTTACTAGTTTTTCAAAATCCGAACCAAAAAAAAAATCTCCTTGTCTTTCGATTTCGGATATGGCATAGAAGCGATTTGTTTCAAAATGTAGCAATACTTCCGGAAAATAAGCATTTATGCTGTTCATGCAGAATGAAGTTGCATTTTTCTGTTCTTCAAGTATATTTTGGTTTGTAACAATTTCAACTTCATGTTCAAGATTAGTGTTTTTAATCCCCGTCATTAACATGGTTAATTTTTACGCAATACCATGAGATAAGGGACGGGGGGAGGGAATTATAAAATTAATTTTCTTATTTTTCATGCATTATCTTCCTAACACAGGAAATGTCTTCCTAAAACGAAGAGGAGAGGCAATTGTCCCGCTCCGATCACACAAATGATGGGCTAGTTATGTGCTGAAAGTAGAAAAAGAGGTCACTGTTTTAAGCTTTTCAAATCTCAGGCTAATCTTGAAATTAGGAAAAATTGCTACTTCAATAGGGTTATAGGCAGTTGGAATAGTTTACCGGAAGCGACTGTTACTTGGATGGGGTAGAAACTTTTAAGAAAGCTCTTGATGTTCATGGGGGACTGTTCAATTTACTAGGACCAGCAAAACTGGGCCCTGTGCCTGTTGCTGGTTGTCACTTTTGTATTTGTATTTGTAAATGGCGAACGTAAATATTAGGCTGTGTCGTCCAGTAGTGTAGTCCTGAAAAAAAAATTGGGGTGACGCTTACAGACACAGACACAATTTATTTAAAAAAGTAGGGAGATGCTTGTGTTAAAAAAAAAAAAAAAAAAAAAAAAAAAAATCGTTACGCTTGTGTTAAAATGAAAAAGTAAGGGAATGCCGCCCCCCTGGACTACATAATAAGAGCAAGATAACAAGTTGCGTCGCTTCACAGGACAGTCACCCGTGGGGAAAGCAGCGAAGCGCGTGGAGGGTCCGAGAGCCGTGCTTCCGGAAACTATGATGTGCATGACTCGAGTGCGAGACTAAAAAAGGGTAAAAGGGTGGATGAATTTATGCTCAGTGACAAGGCGCCAAAACACACACACATATATATATAGGACACACATACTCGTATACTCAGCAGACCCGTATGAGCTCGTATTCCTGACAGTGGAGAAAGCATTTGGCTATTTTCGTTAAGGTCCAGGTGATAGAATTGCAGGACCAAAAAAGACGATCAGCATCCATGCTCAAAAATTTATTTTGAACGACTAGCGTTATAATTGTAATCGATTTTTTTTCTTCTTTTTTTTAAAAATTCTTTCTAATACTCTTAATAAAATTATTTTAATTAAATGTAAGATAAAAAAATAACTTAATCACTTTGAAAATCTACAGCACACTAGAAAAGTTTGTCTAGCATATTGCTACTTTTATGGATCATGTGAATAGGAGCTTCCTCGGACCAACAACCTTCCTCTTAAAGTCATTATCGAAAATAAAAACAATTTTTCTGTACAAAGAAATTTAAATAATTCAGTAACTATAGTATTTTATTTATTTATTTATTTATTTTAGTTCATTGAGGTACGTACCTGGCTTAATATTTGATGAAACAAAATAAATGTTTAAAAAAAAAAGTTTTCGGTAAATCATACGAGCTTTCACTGGATAAAAAAAAACGCTCACATTAAAAAAAAAAAAAAAAAAAACTCACCAGAACTCGCACGATGAGAAAAACATTCACACGCTATTACTTTGACTAGCGAACGCTCTCGACGACAGTCGAAGACTTAATGTTTGCGAAACACATCGGGACTGCAAGAAAAGGCTACAAGGAGTAGCTAGACAGAGCAGAAACTTTCCCTATGAGGTAGAATACCAGATATATTTTTTTTCTTCTCGGTGTGAGTATTTTGCTCACGGCGCGAGTTCTGAAGGGTTAAGGAAACATAACTTCACATTTATTTAACATCATGAGCTAAACACTGTTTTAATAAAGAGCACTCTTTTCGTGCATAGAGATTTTACGGTAAAAAAGTAACTTCCGTGAAGAAAAGAAATATTTACTATCAAGTAATTTATCGGTAAAATTTTAAAGCCTAGTGTTTTTTTTTTAAATAATTTTTCTAATAACGTAAATTGAAAGTTTTTGCAACTAAGGCAAAATTCAAAACTTTGCATTGTTTCATATTTTTCATTTTTCTTGTCAAAATTCGTTTTAGAAATTAGAGTTTGTGAAACTGCCTCTGACGAGATAAAACTAAATAGATAATTAGATTGTCGCAACTGATCAAGACTTGATTAGGGACTCACAGTTTGATAAGAGCAGAATTAGAATGTTAAAATGTAAAAAAGCTTTTTTGGAAGCACATTTCATGTACAAATATGTGACACTATATGTATATAGACGCCCCACGGTTTACAAACGAGTTAGCTCCAAAAAGAAGCTTTAGAATTATTTGTTTCTGTGTTACAAAAATTGCTACTAATCAATTCAGTTGGGGTGTCGTATAACGGTACCGGTACGGATATTGACATATAGTTTTTCTTTAGACATGAACCACTCACAATTGAAGCGACTAGTATCAAATGTATTGTCCGTTGCACTGCCAGTGGTAAATCCGCTTCCCTTCTTTCAGTTTAGTTTCAGGGTTGTCAGATTTGCTGCCCGGGTAGCTATAGCTACCTACCCATTTTCCCCGCTGGGCTGGGATTTTTTCCCCTTAAAAACCCACGGGGTTTTCGGGAAAAATGGGTTTTTAAAAATTTAAAAACAAATAATCTTTTTGTAAATATTTCTTTGTAAAATATTCCTTTTTGATGAAAATTCCTACATGTGTCAATACTATTCAATATTTAATTTATTGTTTTTTTTCCATAACTCAAAATTAGATATACAAAGAAAAAATTCAAAATTATATCATAATAAAAAAGAATTAACAGTTACAAGATAGTTGAGGAAAATACCTTGTACAATTAGAAAGCAAAAATTTATCTTTATTATTAACATAAAATTTTGGAAAAGTTAGGCTTTAGTTACATTAAAAAAGGATTTATTTTTAATGAAAAAAGAACACTTCAAGTCATTATATATCTTATAGGAAAACGTATAAATTTACATTTTCTGTACTTTCTAGACAAAAGCAGTTTTGGTTTAGAATTTTCTTCTTTTTTATGATAAGAATAGTTTTTGTTATGATCAGACCAAAATTTATTTAGTGGAAAACAGTTTAGTTTAGATTTGAAGAAGTAAAAGCTTTAGTTCCATTTAAAAAATGAAAAATGAAAAAAGCACTTGAAGACATCATATATTTTATATGAAAATATATAAATTTACATTCTTTCTGTATTTTTCAAAAGTAAAAATAATTTGGAAGCTAAATTTTCAATTTGTAAAATGCTAATACCCTCTATTTTTCTTAATTAAAATTATACTTAGATTTGTTGAATAGATTATAAATGTGATAATTAGAAGATGAAAAATATGTGGTATGTATTAACTATATAGAAGAAAAATCATGAAATAAACCTATACAAGTAACAAAATGTAATTTATCTGTATCAGTGTGTGTATATGCATATATAATACATAAATGTACGCACAGATGTTTTATTTTTTCATACAGTAATTTTTCCTCAACTTTTACTTATAAATAATTTTAAACAATTAAATAATTTACCTAGGATGCTCTGATGATGAATGGATCAATCAGAAAAGAGTTTAGAGTAAATATTATTTAATTTTTAACTGTGTCACCCATACTGATCACTGAATTTGAAAAGTGTGCATACATATACATAAAATAAGATCAAATGAAATTAAATGCAAACATTCAAGTAAGGTAGTTGAAAAAAAACCTACTATTTTTGTAATAAAAAGTAAATAAAATTTGATCAAAATTGTTTTTAGTGCTTGCTAAATTATGCATATTCTAATTAAAAAATATATACATATATACCATACATTATTAACTTGCTGGAAAAAGAAATTTTATTTTCCCCATTTTACCCAAAAAAAAACCGGGTTTTTTAAATAAAACCCACCCGGGGTGGGCTTTTTACAAAAAACCCGGGTTTTTTTTTTTACAATCCTGGTTAGTTTGTTTTCAAATCAATGTTTCGAATGTATAGATTGATAGAAAGATTTGAATGATTTATAGCTTCAGAAAGTTCCGCAGGACAATCTCTACATTACTCCCCCACCTTTGGTAACGCAATAAAGCACCGTTTATACGTATTTTTTAAGGAACTGATGTAAAACAACGTACAAATGAAAACACGTATAATTGAATATTTACTAAACTATTGATTATTACAAACTTATCCCAACTAATGCAACTTTATGATAACATAATATATTTAACTTTCCAGGATAGTACTTATATAATATTATATTGATTTTTTTTAATAACTATAAAAAAGTTTTCGCAACCTCTTGCCTGCCCTTTCTTCGGTTTTTTCCTTTCCTTAACATAGAAAATGGTTTTAAAAGGGAAACTGGAATGCTCAACTTATTTCGGCAATTTTTTTTTTTTTTTGTTAATCCTGTACTCTTGTCAAATTTTCAATTTTATCTTTAATTCAGACTGCTTTGATCTGCGAAGGGATTTCAGGTTTTTAAGAAGCAGAGATAACGGAAAGATGCGAACCGCGGTGTTCGAAGACATTCTTATAGAAGACAGTTTATTAGTCAAACCAGATTAATAACATTTTGCTTACTTTTCTCTACCAGACCCCTACCTGTTACCCGAGGCCTTAGGATTGCTTACGCACGGGGAGAGGTAGTGGGGTCTACGGATTTTACATGTACATATCCCCAAGTATACATGGTGGTCTTCAGTGGGTATCGAACGTGCGACCTTCCAGGTGGAAGTCCGACGTGCTAACCACTAGGCTACCACGGCCCACATTTTGCTTACTGGGATAAATTTTCCCATATTAGGGAAGAAGGGAAGAGAGAAGAAATGAGTGCGGAAGAAAATTTGGGAATGTTAGAAAGAGGGAAAGCAAAGTGTAACCGAAATATTTTAACATTACAATGGTTACGAATGAGAGGAGTGTGGTGAAAAGACAAAAAGATAAATGCAAACAACGTATAAACAAGAACAAGAGACGTATAAACTTCGCTTTACTGCATTTTCTACTAATTTCCTTTGCGAAATCTAAAATTAATGAATTTTCTTATCATCCTTTCACATGTAGTTGTATAATAATGCGAATTCAATCCCTTAGCAAAATATTAGTTTCTGAACAGAATTATTTCCAAGTGTGACCCCTGTATAACCATGAAATTTAATTTAGCTTGCGAAGAACAACAAAATAATGACTAAACAATTTCGCGAAAAGCAACTTTCAAGTAGATCTATTAATGTCATTCAACCTGAAGGGCCTTCAACCTTAATTATTGAAGACTAAATTTTCAAACAAGAATGACTTCGTCCTTCCGCCCTAAGAAAAGTTCTGGTACTTCTTCCCTTTGAAAACGACATGGTAAAACTAAAAAAACAAAACAAAATACAACTCGTCTTGAACGTTTTAAAAGCACTTCAGAACATACCCTGAAGCGCTGCGTTTCAAAGGACGGTCATATCGGGCTCTAAAGTTTAATAGGTTAAGGAAATGCCCAGGAGAGAAGTTTCTGAAGCTCCGGCACGGTGGCGTCGTGGTAAGGCATGGGACTCGTACGCCCCAGTTCATAGGATCGAGCCTGGCAGTGTCGATGGATTTTGAAGATGAAGAAAATCGTCTGCGCCCATGTCGTATGATTGTGCGGCACCTGAAAGACCCCCTGAGTTGGGCATTTGGCTTGGATACTCTCGACTAAATTAAATTCCTAGGGCAATTTCGCATCAACAGAGTCCGGGTGCTCACCCTTTCAGTTTAAGAAACTGGACGACAAAACGCTCATGCGGCAATGGTACCACACTCATTGAGTGTGTCTCTGAAAGAGCTGGTACCAATCTCTGGGAACGCACTAGGTCTGCAATGGTTAAGAACCTATATATATATATATATATATACGCAGCCCATTAGAAATTCAAAAAAAAAAAAAAAAGTTCCTAAATGAAGAGCAGAGATATGAACAAAAACCTAACTGTAAAACGAGAAGCTTCAAATTGGAAATAAATGAATATCAACTGTCCCTATTCTTTATTTAAGCGGAGTACTCAATTTTACTGGAAAACTTAATATATTAATATAGTATGCGGTTGTTGTTGTTGAGTGCCTCTTGCTCAAGTAGATCGGAACAAGACCTCTAGGAAGGCAATGGGGGGGGGGGGGGGGGAAGCTGCAATTTTTAATTGGGCCCAATTGGATAGAAGTTCCCTTGCCGTAGTTTCTATTCGTTCTTACAAAATTTAATTCCGAAGTTTCTCTGAATCTTATTGTTTAATAGAGATAGTAGTACATTTTTAGTGAAGAAAACTTTTGCCCGCCTACAAATTTGCGCACAAAATGCAATGAAATAGAAACAAACTTGGGAAAGTTACTTATTTTATTATAAAGTTGAAACTCAAATATACTTTCCCATTTCCCATATCCTCTCTGCTGAAGAGTTTGTTGGAAGATGCCTTCTCTGGTCAAGTTCATTGTTATTTACGCAATTTTTTGAACGCAACTACTAATTTTCGGTGCTAATAATAAACTATTTCGCAGCTCTGTACAGGGAAAATATTAATTATGACGATTTTTTGATTTAAAGTTGAATGCTCAGTTTTTACTATTAAAGCAACACAATTTTCGTTTGAACCCGAAGAAAGTTTTTCTTTTATGGATGTAATACGAAAACATTTTTGTTCACGGAAACATTTTATGTAGTTTTTCGGCTTTGTTTTATTTCCTTCGTAAGTGCCGAACGGATGATAATTTTAGATGTTTGAATAAAATGCATTTAATGATATTTTCTCCAGGTTCAAGATCTCTTTAACGAAGTTCATTGTCCTTGAAACGCTGCATAAGAAACACAGGGAAAGTGAAAGTAAAATTGCCGATTTTCGACTTAGATTGTTAATCATCATCATCACTTATATTTGTGGCGGGCCATCAGGCCCTCCCGAAGGGGCCTTTTACCCAGGTTCAATGTGAGCGTGCTTCAGAGGGAGATAAGTCGGAGTTGCCCGAAAGCTAACGTTAGATTGTTAATCTTGTATTCCTATTTTTTACATTACGTTGAGTTTTACCTCAACTGGTAGGGTGGAACGGGTCATTTTGATCCAGAGCATTGTTCGAAACGTCTATTATAGTATAGCTGCGAAAGTTTTCTACCTGAAACTTTTTATGCTTGATCCTCAGTCTGTCTATGAAGTTTCAATGAAGTAGGACTGCATTCAGATTGTGAATTTTTCTTATACATCTCTTTCATTCTGACCCCACCCTACCATTTGAGGGTTAAAACTGTTTCACTGTAAAATTTAAATACAGTAAAACATGTAAAGTTGACCGCCTTTGTAAATTGACCACTTTTGTCTGGAACGGAATTAGCGCTTCCCCCTTTACCTTACCCTCTATAAGTGGACCACCTGTCTAACTTGACCACTAAAGTGCTGCATCGCAAGTGGCCAACTTACACAAGTTTCACTGTAAATATTCTTCGATAAAGCGATGGATAATGATACGGGGGTAATATATAAATCTATATTAATAAAATCGAAAGTTTGTGTGTTGACTGTTGCCCATCTTCTACTTGGCTTTTTAAGACACTTTTTCTTATATATTTACAACAGAATTTTGGACATGTGTCACTTTTCTCCACCAGACCCCTACCTGTTAGCCGAGGCCTTAGGATTGCTTACGCACCGGGAGAGGTAGTGGGGTCTACGGATTTTACATGTACATATCCCCAAGTATACATGGTGGTCTTCAGTGGGTATCGAACGCGCGACCTTCCAGGTATAAGTCCGACGTGCTAACCACTAGGGGACATGTGTCACTCGGCCTGCGAATGATGCAATATTATCCCACGCAACGCCGGGCATGTCAGCTAGTTTTAAATAAAATATGGGGTAATTTTTTTATAGCAGTGGGTTTTCATTGTCTGAAACTTTGGTAAAACCTTGTGTTAACGAAACGAGTAGTATAATGCACTATCTTACCGCTCGGTTATAACGAGGAAATTGAGTAAAGACTAATCTCTGCTTACAGTATAGTTCGCAAATCATCAATTGCTATGTCATTCAAACATGTTAGTGAGATCATTATGGATGTCTTCCTGTCAATCATGTCGGTGCAGTCCATTTTTGATGTTTATTTCAGGAAGACTGAATTTTCAAACAACGGTTTCGCGCTGTATTTTTCTCTGGGTGGCACTAGCACATGCACTCTCTCAATGAACTCCACAACAATGCTCAAACTATGCGCATCGTAGTATTTTAATCACGTGCATTTTGTAGTAGAAAACTCACTGTTAGAATTTTGTAGAAAGCTAAAGAGAATCACTATCGTTTGGAGGCTAACGTTTACAGTAAAAATAATCTGAACTATTATTTTTTGGAAAAATACAAAATTTAACTTAACAGAACTTTGTCTGTAATTTTATTGAGTGCGGAAAAAGATCAGTTAAGTTACGTAAGTACTTGTTAGAAAGCCATGAATCAAGTTTCTTAGAGTAACAGCTCCTCAGAAAACTGAACACCTGAGATCTGTAACTACCAGTTTAAAAATTGTAAGCAAATGCATAAATGAACACTTGAGATCTGCGACTACCAGTTAAAACAATTGCAGAGAAATGCATCATATATCGCTGGCGTTCGGTTTGCTGTTAGCTTTTGTGAGCAGCCTAGGCCTCGGCAGGCCAAAGATGCCTTCCTGAGGCATCTTTGGCCAAGCGGTCTGAGGTACAGGAATCACAACAGCCTGGTCTCAAGTTGCGAACTCAAATCCAACTGTACGCTTTAGAAAGAATAATTCATTGTACTCACAGCTGTCCTACTACTGCGTTCAGTATTTGTCGCTGTGAATCTACAGAGTGTTCTATGTATCCTTTTTTTAACTTTGTAGTTTCTTGTTTTTAATTCGCTATAATTTTACCGTCAGACTCCTGATAAATGATATCCAGGAGATTCTTATGTTTTTTCGGGAAAAAACTTTTCAGTGTTTAGGAACATTCGAATCTACTACGCACGAGTTTTCTTTAAATATTACTACATTTTAATAAAATCAATTTCTATTTGAAAAAGAAAATATCGTTGCAAAGTCAAACACAAAACAAAAAAAAAAAAAACAAAAAAAAAAAAAAAAAGAAGAAGAAGCTTTTATTACATACAAATTAAAAATTAATTTTGAAATTTTAAATTTGCTTTTAATTCTCATAATTATCTTAAACTTCGTTCGTAAATGAATAAATAAATAAGTAACAACCTTTAAAACATATTTTACAACAATAAAGTTTTTACAAACACGGATAAGTAGGATTTTAGGAAATTTCTGACTTGACTTTCATTCATAACAACAATTCGTATCATAAAATTATTTGACTCTTTAATAGGCAATTATGGCAAAGTTGTAATAAAAACTAACTGCACTTATTAAGTAGAATACTAGCAGTCATAACATATTTTCGTGTTTTTATTATCTGCAAGACAACTAAAACTATAAACTAAACCAGCGGCGCCGCAGCTCTTATGGGGGCCAAAGCCTGCTGTGCCCATCTCAGCTTGCGAGACCGAGGGCACTGGGGTGCAGAGGCAGATGTTGCGGTCAGGTGGTAGGCCTGACGCAGGATTTCCAGCTTTTAGTTCTCAAGCATGCTTGGTCCTCATTTTATCCACCCACTGGATGAAGGGCTGAGTCAACTCTGCCCAGCCCGGGGTCGAATCCCGGTTTTGTGGCAAGGTAGCACGGAACGCGACCACTCAGCCTCTGGGTTTCCGAGAAGGCAATTATGAAAAGTTAAAAAGTAATTAATTTACAATTTTATTTCAACTATTTACAAAAAGAAAACCATCAACAATGCCAAATAAAAGTCATTTAAAGTCGTAGATCTTTAAAGGTGAATTTTAATGAAAAGGGGACATCTTTAGGAAACATCAAAATGAAAATTTTTAACAAGTATTACTTTCTTATGTTTTTTGGGATACAGAAGTTACTTACAAGCACTCTTCGTACCCCCTTGTGAGAACAAACTTCTTCACAATAAACAACTTGGCTGTCACTAGATGAATATTAGAAGCCCGTTTTTCTTTTGTGTTGCGTCATCTACTACTATTTTTTGTATGCATAAATAATTAGTCTAACACCAAGCAATAACACAAGTGTACATCTTTTTAAAGCATGCATTACTTTTTCATTTAAATAAAAATTTCCTTTTTACAAGTTCATAATTCACAGATTTTTGAATTTGTTTTGTACTTTCCAGTACATATGTATACTTCATATTGCGTCAGTTACTGTAATGTTTTTATAATTTTTTCGCCATTGCAAGTAGAATAACAGAGTTTCAAATAAGGACATATACTAATATATTAATTTAACTGCATAAGACAGTAAAATAAACTATTTTATACATAATACTTTACTTATTATAATTATTTAAAGTTAACTTTTTGCTTCCAAATGTTGCGTCAGTTACCGTGGAATGCACCTAAAAGCCAATGAAAATGCTTGTTGCTTCTAAGCAATCATGCCAAATAAAGGGTTGATGTACAAAATTTCGATACAGTAAGATTTCATTAGAATTTTCAATGATTTTCCTTAAATTACCATTACATTTCAATAAACTTAATTTCAGCTGACAAACAAAGATATCACCACGAGATTTAAATATGGAATTAAACCTTAATTAAATAAAATCAGAAAGTACTTCAAAAAAAAAAAAAAAAAAAAATTTCACATCCATTATTTTAAATATTTATAACTTCGTTCATTTTAAAAAGAAAATTCTAGAATAGTTATCATTAAAATAAATCTGCGAAAACTTGACTCTCCCACCAAAGTTTGATGAAAAATTTGTTATCAGACGCAGAATTGTAGCAGCTATTGACAACATAACATTATTTAATGTGAAATTTAAGAATATAGGCGTATTTATTTAAAAATATCGGTATTTCCCTAAAGTAAAGTGTTATATTTTGAGAACTACTGCTTAAAAGATAACTACATTATTTAAATAAATAGTTGTGCATTATTTAAATGCAAATTGGAAATTGCTTTCACTTTTTAGTTCGCATTTAAGATACTTGAATGTTTAAACTTATGTGTAATTTAAATAAGAAAATTCTAAAATAGTTCATTAAAATAAATTTCGCAAACTTTACTTGTCGGAATTTTCGTCATAAGAATTTGTTATATCTGAATTCAAAATTTATAGCAAATGCTTCGAAAAAAATTAGTCAATAGAAATACTACCGTACTGGTAAATCTAATTAAAAAATATCAAGTTTTCCTGAAAATATTATTTTATTTTTTTAGACTTAACTACTATGCTAGCGAAAAAAACTACAGGATTTAAGTACGGAAATAAACATTAATTAAATGCAAATTAAAATTGAATCTTAAAACTTTTAATTCCATTTAGTTTTCTGAAGCATTTAAATTATTATTTTAATAACAAAACTCTACAATCATTGTACTTTAAGTAAAATTCAGAAAAATTTTTCTTATTGAAGTTATTCTCAAAATGTCATCCAGCTAATGTAAAAATTAAAATATAGATATATTAAACTAAGCATTAATTAAAATCAAACTGTAATTCACTTCCAAAATTTTGAAATCACTTATAATTTTCTTGAGCTCTCAAACATCGTCCATTAAAAAGATAAAACTAAAATGAATTTCAATTACATAAAACACTGACAAACTTCCAAGACGTAAAGTTAGCAAAAATTTTCTCATCCGACTTTTTTATTTCTTCAGATTTATTTTTTCTCTATCTTCTTTTTTTCCTTTCCTTTTCTTTTTTTAATATGTAACACAAAATTCTCATTAGGAATTAGTTATCAAATCAAACTCAACGTCTTTCATCGAAAAGATAAAAGTAAAATAAGTTACGTTTAAATAACGAACCTTCAATAGGTTAAATTTGCAAAAAGTTTCTTATCCGACTTTTTTTTCTCCTTCCTTTTTTTTTAACATGTACCGTATCAAAAAAAAAAAAATATCATCAGTAATAAGTTATTAAAGAAAACTTCTAACCTGTCAAACTCAACAAAGATATATTCGTTCGTAACCCAAGTAAATCTTCGTCTGCAAGATGACTTCGAAACTTCGGAGAACTTGCACTTTTCTTCCGAAAAACAATACAAATCACAACATTCAAATCAGCGCGCATCAACTTTTCAAGGGGAAAAATTAGCAGCAAAATGTAATGAAGCTGTTGTACCACGAGTTTTACTTCCGACAAAGGTTGCCAAAATTTATAGGCTATTGTCGCCAAGTTCTGGCTGTGATGCATGACAGAAGCTGTAGAGCGTAACACAAAACTTCTGGTTTATCTTTAATTTGGCGAAAGGTGTAGACAGATTATTCAAACCATGCGGAACGAGTAGTTTTTAAACGCATCTTTTCACTTTCTAAACAAATATATCAACTTCGAAATGTTTTCACATTCTGAGAAGCACGAAAAATTACTTTTTACTAACGATAGATTCAGTTTTTTAAATCCTCTTCAAACTATTGCCAAAAATGCACTAAATTAAAATACAGATAATATTTTGAGATAATATTTGGTATAGAGGAAAAAATCGCAGTTTTTGCACGAAGTCGTAATTAACGAACAAAAATGATTGATGAAGCAAAGAAAAGATTTTTGCTTGAAAACAATTTCGAACGAACTTTGCATTATTTCCGTTTTTAAATTGAAAAGCAAATATTTTTCAATATTCAGGAGAGAAGGAGATTAGTGTCAAAGCTAGTGTGAGCATGGGGCTAGTGTGTGCAAAAATGGACAACTTGAATTATTAATTATGTTGTTTTTTTCTTTCTTTCTTTCTTTACAACCATTTCAGGTCACATAAATATTCGAGTTTATTTGCTATTCTCAAGGATATGCCTCAAACTCTCGTCTAATATGACAGATAGAACAAGACAGCACAACAGATTTTAATATACAAAGAAGGAAATACACCCAGGGCAAAGGTGGGAATCGAACCCACGCCTCTTTCTCTCCGCGCAGGGAGGCACCGGAGCCAGTCGATTTGACCGCTCAGCCACTGAGGCCCCTGTTGTTTTTTTGGTTGCCAAAAATGCACTAAGTTAAAATACAGTTAATATTTTGAGATAACATTTAGTATGGAGAAAAAATAGCAGTTTTTGCACGAAGTCGTAATTAACAAACAAAGATGATTGATGAAGCAAAGAAAAGATTACTGCTTGAAAACAATTTCGAACGAATTTTGCATTATTTCCGTTTTCAAATTGAAAAGCAAATATTTTTCAATACTCTCATGTAGGAGAGAAGAAGAGTAGTGTCAAAGCTAGTGAGAGAATGGGGCTAGTGTGTGCAAAAATGGACAACTTGAATCAACAATTCTGTTGTTTTTTTGGTTTTAGATAAAGTCTCTATGTAATTTTTTGCACATTTGCAGTAAGAATATACATTTCCATGTGTATTTGCATGAAAAAACATTTATAAGTTCAACAGTAATTTACAAAACATGTTTTTTTTTTGGCGAAAAACTAAATTCATGATTTTGTTTTATTATTAAGATCATTTTAATTCATAATTTGAAGCATAAGGATATAGTATATTAAAATAAATAAAATTATCAGTATCTTTTTAGATATTAATTCTTGGTTCTGCATAATTTACCTTTTCTACTGCTATGCGTAAAGAAAGGAATGGTTCCATGTTAGGTCTAGTGTGGACACATGGTGGCTGAATTACAATGGACATGTGTATACTAGCTCCATTCAGCCTTCAGAAGTAGAAATATTAATGTACTAATGGGAGTGTGGAGGAAAGACTGTGGAGGCGGCCATTATGACAAGGAAATTGATGAACTAGAAATTGAACAGACAATGTGTGATTCTCAATATAAAAAAAATTCTGAACTTAACACAAAATTTTCGGAATAAGTAGGCACTATGAATTTAAAATCAAAATTGTATAAGTATCTAAACACCTCTCTCTTTTCACCGACACATACACAGTGCGAACGTGTGCATTAAAATGAAGTGATGAAATGAAAGATTTGTAACACTTATACCAAAAATTATTATTTTTTTGTTAGGAACTTCATGTAAGTCTTTAAAGTATAAAATATTTTGCTTGTTAAGAAAGATAAACACAGATATTATTCGGCAAAGAAATCTTAAGAATAATAGAGAGAAAAATTTTCGGAAAACCAATTTTTTTTTAATTTTCAGAACAGGTTCTCTAAAATGTTCGGAAATTTCGGATTAGAATCGCCCATGGAACAGACATGAAAGCAGCTCTCAATTTCCCTCAAGTGGCGAGAACTATCCGCAACACATTTTCCAAATGAAGGGTCACGAGGAAAAAAGATCAAAGTTACAAATCATTTTTGGCTGGGTATTTTTGCTTTACCCAAGTTGACGAATTTTTTAGGGGGGAGGGGGAGATATTTTCGTTATATTCCTCCATTTCTTTTTCTCTGCTTTCGGAGATGTATTTAATGATATCTTGTAATTCGATATTTTCGGCTACCAACTCCTCAGTCGCTACCATGCGTTCCTCAAATTTTTTAATGCAATTTTGCGTGTCTAGCAAAACTTTGAACATATTGCTATTCCTGGCTTCTATTCAATTATGGAATAGCTGGCGGAATTCTAGAGATGTTTTTTTGTTTCCTCGTCAAGGGAAAGTTTCAATTCGTCTATTTCTCCGCCAAATATCATAAATTGGTCGACAGAGTGGCGTAGTGGTAAGGCGCAGGCCTCGTACGCCCAAGATCGCAGGTTCAAACCTCGCCCAAGTAGGTGGATTTTCAATATGCAGTAAATCGTCTGCGCCCATGTCGTATGATTATGCGGCATGTTAAAGATCCCTTGAGTATCCGTTTGGCGTAGATACTCTCGGCTAAATTAAATTCCTAGTGCCGTTTGCATCAAAGAGTGCTCAGGTGCCGCCATCTAGGGGGAAACTGAGCGTCAAAAAATTGTTGCAATGGCATCACACTCATTGTGGTGCCGCTGAAAGAGTTGGTACCAATCTCTGGGATTGCACTAGTTCTGCAATGGTTGAGGACCAATAGTGCAGCCCCATTAGAAATTTTTTTTATCATAAATTGATTAATTACTTTCTTTAAGGCTTCATCGTCTTTAGATGTTTGAATTAAATTATCAAGTTTATTTAAGGGGGTCCCTCACGCTCACATAGAAAAAAAAAAGATGTCTCACCGGACTGGCCTTGGTGACTCCGCTTCTTTTTTTTTTTCCATTTTTGCTTGGTCCTTGTCGGCGTAGTGCTGTCTTCCTCCAACTCGTTAGCATCTTGATAATCTGTGATCGATTTGATTGAGGAAGCCATCTGCCTTGGCTCTATAATATTGCCTCACCCCTTAAGGTAATCATCGCAATTGCACAAAGACAGGATTAAGCCAAAGAAGAACATCAGCCAGTGAAAAAGCAGAATTATATCTTAGGGAGAGTCAGTTAAATTGAGGGATTCCGTACGTATTTTGACATTGTTTTAAACGCATTGATATATATAATGCGGTTAAAACTCAAAATACGTACGGAATCCCTCAACCCGGACGTGATGAACATTATAGGAGATGAATTAGTGATACGTGATAAATTGGTGAATAAGTGATTTGTTAGTGGTGATGAATAAAACATAAAAAATGGCCGGTTATGATATTTTTGGTTAGTGTGCGATTAGTGAGAGATAATTTGAGGTAGAATAGTTAGAATAAAAAGATTTATATTTGTATAAGACAATGAAGATATAGGATAAAAAATATTAGTGATAAGGATAATATGCTGCAGGCTATAATAGCAATTACAGCGGGAACGGAAGTAGGGGTATAGGCCACACGTGAGACATTCAAATTTGACTTTACTGTCGTATCACGATCGTATGGCTCTATTTCTTGATAGTGAAGCCGTTCCTCTTCAGTACCTAAAATATATACACATTAGAAGTAGACATAATTACAAAAATATACAAAGGCTGCAAACATGTATATGGTTCAATCTTTCACCTAAAAAGGGTTTTATTGATCTGTATATATAAATATTTGAAAGAACGAACTAATGAGCACACAAATTGTTAAGACACAACAATTGTTGTATTCCTAGGAATTCAGCGGATGTTTTCCATTTTATTTAATGGGTGGTATATGGCTTATTTCCTGTGCGTCATGCAGTTTTTAATAAATTATCATAGTCCTGACGATTGATATTAAGAGCTTATGTAGATACTTAGAAACACAGAGTAATCATTAAACAGAAGTTCATATCCGAGGTTGTTTTGCACAGCCACCTTGGGCACGAACATGAGCTAAATTACAACTTTCTTCTTTCTTTGTTTTAAAATGAATAGCAAGGACGATAAATAATAATAATAATAACAATAATAATAACAATAATAATAATAATAATAATAATAATAACAATAACAACAATAGCGTAATTATAATAATAGTAATAACAATGATAATGAAGTATAATCTGAAGAGATGCTCTGAAATTTAGGCAAAACTTTAGCTTTTAGAGGTGTAGAATAGTCAACTATGAACAAGAAATTGAAGGCAACCAAATCAAATGCAATGCTAGGCGAAGTTGTAATGAGGGGAAAGGCAAACTAGTACTACTTGAGCCATTTCATTTCAGATCAGGCAGAGGGTGTCACATGACCCTCATTGATTTTTTTTTAAAAATTACATTACTTATAACTAAGGAACATAAAAATGTCCCAAAAGGATTTTGCAAAAAAAAAATATTTTTCTAATTACAGACTTTTAAAATTTAGAACAAAATTGGTCGTTTTCAGAAAATCAGCAAAACACTAACTTTTAAAATGGCCTCTGTTTCAAAAGTTTTTAAACCGATTCAAATATTTTTTTCTATAAATAATTAAGGGATGGTATTTTACTTAGACCCTATTTTTAAAAATCTAGTTGACTTCATTGATAAAGAAAAAAAAGTGTTTTTGAAGTGAAAAAATCGCATTTTTACCGATTTTATGGTTTTTTTCTTATAAAAGAAATTTATTTTTGACAAAACAGAGGTGGCAATCTAAAGTGCTGTTATGGAAGTTTTGTATCAAATCTTATTGTAAGCCTGAGATGCATATCCCCTCAGAATTTAAAGTTTGAAATTTGAAAATGTTCAAAAATTACAACTTTTGAAGTGTGATTACTCAAAAAAGCCATTTTTTAAAAATCTGAAAATCTGCTCATGTGTTGCCATTGAAGTGCTTAATGAGCTGCTATCAATTATATTGTGTATTTTTGCCCCATATATTTTATATGATTTTTCAAAAATTTCCTTTCGTGCGTTTCTCAAAAAAGCCAGAAATTCAAACTTGTTCTTATTTAATCACTTTGATATAAGATTTAATCAATATTTAAAAAGAAATATACGGTATTGTTACTTATTTACTACAGATAAGTAGTACTTAACCTTCTTAGAACTTAAATGGCCCCTTGCACAAAGTGTAGCTATTGTGATTTAATGCATGTTATTCTGTTCAATCCAATTACTAGTTTTAAACTCACACACTTTACATTAAATATGTTACAGCACTAATATACATAATTTTGAACACATATGTAGTTATGTACTTAAAGCAAAACAAGTAGAATCAAGTTCTTGAATCAACTTCTACTTGTTATTACCAAAAATATGCAAAAACTAGGAGGGTTCAGATGGTGTTATATATCTAACTTTCATCATTACATTATATTGGTCTAGTTTTTTTCTCCCGGATTCTTCTGGCTATTGAAATATTTTTTCTAGATTATCTGTGTACAAATTATTCGATAGTGTCCCTAATCGGTGATACATTCGTAATTTGTCCCATTCAATAATAAATTGTCATTCACACGTTCAATAAATTTTTCTATTTAGAAATCATGCATTGAGTTATATTTGTTTATGAGGCTGGTAGTTTTCTAATTGTTTCCCACTTGTTTACTCGTGCGTCTCATGTAAGCATTACTACATTATGGATGATTACTATTTTATTGATGTTTACTATTTAGCAGTATTTTAGGATAGAAAATAATGTTTTGATTATATCCCTACAATAAATTTTACGTTTTCTGTTACATGGTAATTAATGTAAAGTGTGTGAGTTTGAAACTAGTAATGCGAATGAACAGAATAACATGCATTAAATCACGGTGGCTACACTTTGTGCAAGGTGCTATCTAAATTCTAAGAAGGTTAAGTACACTTTTGCTGCAGTAATTGTGTAACAATATAGTATATTTCATAATAAAATTTGATTAAATCTTATATTAAAGTGATTAAATAAGAACAAGTTTGAATTTCTGGCTTTTTTCAGAAAAGCACAAAAGGCCATTTTTGAAAAATCATATAAAATATCTGGGGCAAAAATACACAATATAATTGGTAGCAGCTCATCAAGCACTTCAAACGCAACAAATGAGCAGATTTTCCGATTTAAAAAAAATGGATTTTTGAGTAATCACACTTCAAAAATTGTAATTTTTGAACATTTTGAAATTTCAAACTTTAAATTCTGAGGGGATATGCATCTCAGGCTTACAATAAAATTTGATACAAAACTTCCATAACAGCACTTTAGATTGCCACCTCTGTTTTGTCAAAAATAAATTTCTTTCATAAGAAAAAAAATCATAAAATCGGTAAAAAGTGCAATTTTCTCACTTCAAAACCACTTTTTTTTTTATCAATAAAGCCAACTAGATTTTTTAAATTAGTGTCTAAATAAAATACCATCCCTTCATTATTTATAGGAAAAAAATATTTGAATCGGTTTAAAAACTTTTGAAGCAGAGGCCATTTTAAAAGTGAGCGTTTTGCTGATTTTCTGAAAACGGCCAATTTTGTTCCAAATTCTAAAAGTCTGTAACTAAAACAATAAATTATTTTTCGCAAAATTCGTTTGGGGTATTTCATATGTCCCTAAGTTGTAACTACTGTAATTAAAAAAAAAATCTGTGAGGATCATGTGACAAGTTTTAGACGTGCCTGCTTGATTTGAAATGGAATGACTCGCTTGTAATTCTGAGTTATGTAATAATTTTTAAGTCTTATTTTCAATACTCTGATGCGAAATACATCACTTACAGTTCATAGACATTTAAGTCAAAATTCTTATAATTGAGATAAACTTACTTATTTTCAAGCACATCGCGTTCTTGTAATAGTGCCGAGTCAAAATGACTTATATTTTAAAATTGCAATTCTTATTTTTGAAGTTAACCTTTTCTCAAAAAAAAAAAAAAAAATATCTTTTTGTGAAAAAAGTACCACTCACCGTGCATTTCAAAGGAGCTTCTGCTTTGTTCAGCAGATTTGGGGCTCCTTTCTGAATTAACAGCAACATGGAGCCGGGACCCTGTGAAGAAGAGATTTATAATGATTCAAAATGCGCATGGATTTCATCGGAAAGATTTTAGTTTACGGGAACAAAAAGCACCACGGAGGCAAATTACAATGGACTCCAGCAGTTAATGTACGCAAGTGAAAAAAAATACTGTGTGAAAAAATATATTATTACGTTGGAACTAATCGATAAAAAAAATTAGTAGTTAACACACCACTGATTTGCAGTGATAAAATTATTAATATTAAATTTTACTTCAATTAGAAAAATATCCACGAAAATATTTATACACTAAATAAATTTTGCCTGAAAATGCATGAGAAACAACGTAAAATTACTGAGAATTTATGCAATAATAATAATGAAGTATAATCTAAAGAAACGCTCTAAAATTTAGGCCAAGCTATCATTTAGAGGTGTAGGATAGTCAACTATGAGACAAAAATTGAACGCAACGATGTCAAATGTATTGCTAGCGAAGCTGTATTGTTGTTTCTTATCCCACTGGCATATGAAAGCCAACAACAGGTTCAGAAGATCATGTTGGTGAACGACGACTGATCCATGGATAAGTGGGATATGCAGCTTCACTTGAGCGAGGAACCCCGAGGAACCAGAGGTTGTCCCCCTCCCAAAAACTGACCTTAGTCAATGTTGCTTCACTTTCGGTGTTCTGCGGGAACCGAGTTTCTACCGACTGGTTCACTGCGGGACAGGGGAAGTTGTAATGAGAGAAAAGGCAAGCTTTTCTGAGTGTTTATAATTCTGAAATGTGTAACAATTTTTAGATGTTATTTTCAATGCTGTGATGCGGAATGCATTACTTACAGTTCATAGACTCTGAAGTCAAAATTTTTATTACTGAGATGAAATTGCTTATTTTCAGTGTTCTTGTAATAGCTGCAAGTCAAAATGACTTAGATTTAAAAATTGCAAATTTTTTTTTTTTTTTTGAATTAAACCTTTTCGCAAAAATGATTCGGTTCGATCTCATTTTTGAGACACAACAAAAACGTAAGACACGCTCAAAAAAAAAAAAAAAAAAAAAAAAAAAAAAAAAAAAAAGAAAAAAGAGAGAAAACCGCTGTCGACGCTCGGCTTAGAACTCGGACCGTCTTGACTAAGCCAAGGCTCTGCCGCTGTGCCAAAGGACATCGAACGGACCGGCTAAAGTTGAATCGTATAGCTTCCAAACGTACCAGCTGCGAGTGCTAAAGTACTTACGAGGGTCATTTTTTAAGTAAGAACCGTTTTGTAATGGAGTAAAATAAACTTTATTTAATAACACAAATTATATCAAAAACTAAAATATGAACATTTTTTCACTTTTCAACATAGTCGCCATCAACATTCAAGCATTTGTCAAGCCGTGGTACCAGCTTTTGGATCCCTTCATCAAAGAACTCGCTGCCTGATTATTAAACCAGTTCGTAGCTGTTTCTTTAAGTATGTCATCCTTTTCCAAACTCTTCCCACTGAGAAATGCCTTAAGTTTTGGAAAGAGATGAAAGTCTGATGGTCCAAAGTCTGGGCTAAAAGGCGGATGATTCAGTACTTTCCAGGGACAATTGTCCAGTTGCGTTTTTGTTCTTGAATTTCAGCAGAACGAACGCTTTGTCATTCAAAACCGAATAACGGCACGCACTTCACAATCGGCGGGATTACTGATAGAGATGGCGACAAACTACGCAATATGACCACACAACCAGTACTCTTCTCCACCAGACCCCTACCTGTTAGCCGAGGCCTTAGGATTGCTTGCGCACGGAGCGAGGTAGTGGGGTCCACGGATTTTACATGCACGTATCCCCAAATGTACATGGTGGGTCTTCAGCGGGTATCGAACACGCGACCTTCCAGGGGGAAGTCCGACGCGCTAACCACTAGGCTACCACGGCCTTACACAACCAGTACTGGCAGAGACGTGAAACGTAATGGGGGTGTAGTGTGGGACCGGCCAAGAGTTTCGGATCTTGAACTGATGTCACCTGACTGGATGCGCAAACACGATGCGCAATCGGTTCTTACTTAAAAAATGACCCTCGTACTTCTTTGCCATGTTTCTTCATACCCCTATCGAGAAGAGCATTAATTATCCTCTTTAGAGTGTCATTCAACAATCACATTAACAGGAATGGTGTTAATGTTTAATGGCTTCTACGATCAACTGATTTTACTCCCATGATTTTTTTTCAGGTCTACGTAATGGAAAAGGTCTTTAGATATTATAAAAATAACTGCCAGCTCATACTGTGAGGTTTTCTTTTATTTACCCAGTATTCGGCCACGTTCTTAATAAAATATTTTAATTTGCATCGGATGATAATTAAATATAAGCATGACATTCAACAACAATTTTTCCCTTCTTGTCGAAAAAGTTTAAATTTAGAGCATCTGACTTTTGATCAAGCAATTTCTGATTACTGGGATTGCTTTCGATGGCTGATTACTGAAAACGTTTCTCGTATTAAAAATAACTTGACTTATTAAAAAAAAAGTTTTTATTTCTTAAATAATAGGAGGAAATGTTATAATAGAAGTATAGCCTAAAGCAATGGTTCCCAACCTTTTTTCCTTGCAAACCCTTTCCAAGATATGAAAGAAAATAGCGAACCTCCTTCTGTTGTTGTTAGTAACGTGTAACAGAAATATTAAATTTGTTAGCGCAACAAAAGTATTAAATTTGTTTATTGTTCATATTGCACAATAGCTCATAACAAGAAATAAAAATATAATTTCAAATTATCTAAGTTTAAATAAATACATATTAATTTTTATTATTTGTTCTTTTTGAATTATTAATATATCGTTAAAAAATGTTTTCCGATACTGCAAAAAAGTTATGGAATGGTATGAAAAATATACATAAATATTTTTGAATGAATCAATGAATATCGTTCGGTTCCATTTTCGGGTTGAAACGTTCAAAATTCTCACAAGTTGGAAATAAAGTGTGATAAATGTGAGTGCAAAAGATAAAATTAATGAATTAATAATCTTCCAGCTCCACTCTAAGGTCTGTATATGAAAATTAGCCAATAATGCAAAACTCATTTTAGTAAGTTTTCATATTTCCGACTCTTTCTTCGCGCTGGCGAACAAAAAGAAAGAGAGACATACGTTCAAAATTTTAAATAAATCAATGAATAACTTTTGATATCACTTTGAGATTCATATTTTGGATATTATGTAGTAGAAAGAAGTACATTTTAAATTTTGCACGTATGCTTCCTGTCCACAACTTTTAGGCATCATCGAGAAAACAATTTATTTAAAAAATAAATTTTTACCCTTCATCCTAATTACATAATATGTAACTTTAATATTTATTTTTTTTTCTTTTATGCCAGCAATTAAAAATTCCGCCATTGCAATATTATTTTCGCGAACCCCCTATCTGCAATGCGCGGACCACCAGTTGAGAAACGCTGACCTAAAGTTTACAATGATTTTGCTATTGTATTGATTGCTGAAAAATATAACTTAACACTAATCAACAATAGAGCTCGTAAAAGTTGACTGTGGGTGCTTTTTTCCAATCATTATGCCGGGCCCTGTATAGAGGGCATGTTAAGAGTAGCATTTCAATTTATTTTGATTTTAAAAGTTTTTTCACAAATTATTTTCAATGATACGAGTAAAATGAATTATCAAATGAAATAAAGCACAAATTGTCCAAAAGACATTTCGATCATTTTTCATGTAATTTCAGTGATTTTATCTGTAGAATAAAATGAAAAACTTACTAGAAAGTTCAGTTACAAGCTTTGCAATTGGAGAACTTGAAATTAGATATCCAAATGAAACTAGAAGAAGGACTATGAATTGAAGTTGCATTTTCATAACCTGTAAGTAGAAATTATACAACGTCGTTATGAATGTTACAATTACGCGTAACGCTTTAAATAATTACAGTAATCAAGGATGTATTTAAAACTATTGACATTTTTAAGACGTTCAAGTCGACACAAGAAAAAAACAAGTTAAATTTTGAAACATCTTAACACGAATAAGTCTTAAGATATCACTTTGTTTTTCTTTTTGTGTTTGCTTTTTCGGAACGTCAAATACAGTTAAACTTCGTGATTATATCTTTCGTCAACCTATGGCATAGAAAGACTTGTCCACACCAAAAAACAGTTTACGTTACTAATTTTCAAAACCGAAACTTAAAAAACGTACTTGTCTTTCGATTTCGGAAATGGCATAACGGAGTTTTGTTTCAAATGTGACAATACTTCGAAAAATTAAGCATTTATGTTGTTTATGCAGACTGAAGTTGCATTTTTCTATTCTTCAAGTATCTTTTGGTTTGTAATAATTTCAACTTCATGTTCAAGATTAGTGATTTTAGTCCCAGTCATTAATATTTTATGCAATACATGTGATAGGGGGATTAGGAAATGCATTTTCTTGTTTTTCGTGATTATCTTCCTAACGCATGCAATATCGTTCTAAAACAAAGAGGAGGACACAATTGTACCTTTCTGAATACCCAAATGACGGACCTAAATATTTGCCCGTGTCTGACATGGGCGAAAGTTACCGGAAAATTTGCCGACGCCTGTGCGTTATTTTATTCCTAACGCCCGTCTGAGATCCGTTCAGACTTTGCTTGTATAATATATTTTCTCTATGTAAATTTTACCCCACCCCACAACCTGAAACTGCAAAGAACAGCTTACACTATACTAGTTTTTCAGGAAAAAAAAACCTCGTGCTTTAAGGGGTTAAACACGTAAAAATCGTGACATCTGACATTGTTCAAGTTTATGCAAAGAATAGTAAGCACTGCTACTTTAATTTAGAATTTAGTAATAAGATGGTAAAAAATTGGAATGGACTGTGCATGGGCGTTAGTCGTTGTCACGGAAATGGGCGTTGAAGCAGTTCCATGTCCAGTTCTAGCGTTTTGATTCCAGACTTGAGAGTAAACACTCCTTCGACACTTTCCATCCGCTCTCCAGTATTTTTCTGTTTAATTTTTTTATGTGTCTGACTTGTCTAGATGTAGTGAACAAGCGGTGTTTTAGATATTTTTGTTTCGTGCTGTTGTGTTTGTCAAATGTCTGGTAATGAGGAAAAGGATAACCTGCGGAAGTGTGTTTTTGATGATAAAACACACATTCCCTCTAAGTCTTAGAGGGAATAAATATACGTGGTGAAGCGAAAAATCGAAATGTTAATAACAAAATTGGTGCCAGATGCAAAAGTTTTCTTAGCTATATTAGCATAGAGGCAATTTTCTATCACTTTCAATAAATTTCTTTAGGTGCTCCAAGGCACTTAAATATGCGATAAGATAGATTTTTATGTAATTGTCAAAATAAAATTTTTGAATAGAAAATAGGTTGAAGAGAGGATTCTACAAAGAAAGAAGGGGAGGCATAAAAACCAAATATACATGAACATTTAAAATTAATTTACAATTCAACCACATTTCCTTAAACATGTGAATTTTTGACATGATTTAGGGAGTGGAACTTGGGTCACCAATGAAAAATATTAGTAAGAGAGGTAATCTCCAGCGGTAGACCGTTATATTTCCTAAAAATTGAATTCCAGTGTATCACTAGTTCTGTCTCTGCATTTATTCTATTTTTGGTTTGTTTAAAAAGCACAGGGAAAGTAAAATAATAAGAATATAACCTTTATTCTGTTGAAATTTAAGGGGCATATTTTAAAAGGGGATCGCACGAGATAGGAACTTTGATTAATGAAGAGATCAGTGAGAGACATTGATGCAAAAAAAGCCACAGATTTTGAGACACGGGAATAAACCCGGGAAATTTGGGGAACATTGGAAAGTTTGAAAGTAAACAAACGCCATCTTTTCTGAACGTTGATATTAAGCCTAATGATGCATAATGTGTGAGTTTCTTTTCGATGTTATCACTTCTTAAATTCTTGCATGTTACCAGCAAAAGTTGTTCAGTAAAAAGTTGAACAAAACGCTAAAAGTTGCTAGTCGAAGCTGATTTTTGCAGCTTCCAAACAAGTACAAGTTTTTCCCTTTATACAGTAGAATAGCGTTTATACGACGCCTTAGTACGGTCCCAATTCTTGGATTTATCAAGAAATGAAAATCGATTATACGACGTTTTCGCTTATACGACGTTTTTTGATAGTCTCTTCGTCGACATACAAATGATACTCCACAGTATCTTCAAAACATGCTAATTAATTAAATTTCAAAACTCAAATTTTACTCACCGGATCGTACAAACGTAAGGTAATTGAATACGATTAGATCGTATTTAGAATATGTCCGGATACTGAATATATAGGCAGCAAATTCAAGGAGGGACAAGCTGGATACCCAGCGTCACAAATCGAGACAAGACAGCTCACTATTTTCGTCCAGTGCTGTTCGACCACGAACTTCTCCAGCGGACGTGACGTATGTTTGACCACTCAGAATGCGCCTGGGCTGAATCAGTCATCGTGTTTCTCGCCCACACTTTCGCTGCAATACGGCAGGCTTCAGATTTATTACTATTGTTTCGCTATTTGTTTTATATTTTATTAAATTACTTTATTATGGTATTTAATTTTAATTTTATCAAATTAGTTTATTATGGTATTTTTAAAATTATATTACTTTTTTCGGTACTTATTTTTTATTTTATTAAATTACTTTATTTTGGTATTTATTTTTAATTTTATTAAATTAGTTTATTTTGGTATTTTTTAAAATTAAATTACTTTATTTCGGTGCTTATTTTTCATTTTATTAAATTACTTTATTTTGGTATTTATTTTTTTAATTAAAATCTTTATTTTGGTATTTACCTTTTACGTTTATTAACTAACTTAATTTTGGTATTTATTTATTACTTTATTTAACTTACTTTATTTCGGTATTTATTTTTTACTTTATTAACTTACTTTATTTTGGTATTTATTTCTACATTCCCCCTCCCCCTATTTCTTATTATTATAAAAGTATTTTGTTTAAGACTTTGTTAAAGCTGTATTTTTTTTAATTTCAGCCTTTTTTTTTTTTTGTTCGTAATTAGCAAGTGTGTAGTGGGGCCATTACGGCGTTCCGAAATTTTATTTTGAGTAATATTTTTTATAATATTTAATTTCTCTCTAATCCAGGTATATTTTGACTCAGTTGCGATCTGAATGATGCAAAAAAAAAGGAAAATTTTCAACATCTCTTCATATCACACCACATAATAAGTAACGTTGTTTTAAAATACGAAATCCGGTGCTGATCAACACGAAAACTCAGGACCGTCGTTTCAAAATTTTCTTCGGGGTGGGGGGAGGGGGGAAGAGCAAGGGATGAATGCATATTATAGGAAAAAACAGCAACACAAAACAAGCACGTGCACAAATACATTGTCTATCCCAAAGTCAGGTGGGGGAGGAAACCCCCGGAACCCTCCTCCGATTGCCCAAATGACGATCCCTTGTTTTCTTTTTAATATTTTTTGCAATCCTTATAGGATTTTGAGATTAATGTGTTGTAGGGGAACAGTGGGAAAAGTGAAATGGTAAAATATTTACTAAGTATGCAGGGCCACCTATAATAAAATTTTAAGTGTGTTACGTAACATGTTGTTGATTCCAGTCAAAAAAAGTTAACTCTAGGGTCAAGCTATAGATTAATGCAAAACCATTTTGAAAATTTGATGTTCATCTTGCAACATTTCGTGTTAAGTCAAAAGTATTTTTTCTCTTATATAGTGATGAAATTACATTATATTAAACACTGTAATACTAATTCAGACTTTCCAATGTCCAGTGTAAACTTGTTTTATGTTTGGCTTGTCTTGATTTCAAATGTTTAGACAATTTATCATGTGCATATGGGGCAAAGTGAAATGGTATTTTATTTCACTTTGTCCCTACACCAGTCGTTAAATAGCTAAATTTGTCCTTCATTTATACATTCATTCAATTTTTAATTCATTTATTTGTTCTTTTGATAAGTATATTTTTCATTCGTTCATTTAATTATATCATTTATTTTCTTACATTCATCAACTCCTTTATTCATTCACTCGTTTTTAAACATTCATTCATTTACTTATTCATGTTCAATAAAAAGTATTTATAATCTAAATTTAAAAATAATATTTCAATGCAACTTCTATTACAAAATTCATAGTTTCTCTTTATGTACTGTTATTTTCGAAATAAATATCCAATTTGTTAATTTTGAAAAATGTAATTTAACTATTTTACTTTGGCAAACTTTCCCCCACTTATTTGAAGCAAATGCAAGTATTTGATAATGTAAAAGATGAATATCATCATATGTTATAGTCAGCAGTGGTGCTACTACACCATAGATTAAACTTTTTTTACTGTAGTATAGTGTTTCCGAACCAGTGGTTCGCGAACCCCCAGGGGTTCGAGGGATGTAGAAAGGGGGTTCGCGAAAATAATATTGCAATGGCGGAAGTTTCAATTGCTGTAAAAGGAAAACGAAATAATGCATTTACTTACGTATTAGGATAGAGTGTAAATATGATTTTTTTTACTATATTGTTTTCCACATGACAAATATCGTAAAGTTGTGTTGTGGCATCGGGAACATCCGTACAAACTTTGAAAGCAGTTATTTCTACTGTTACCCGATTTCGATAATCTGAATCTCAAAGCGGTATCGAAGGATCTTATTGATTTATTTTAAATTTTGACTGTATGTCTGTCTTACCATCTCCCAATTTTTCCTCACTGCAGGGAAGAAAGAGTCCGAAATATGAAAATTTATGAACCAAAATTTTGCCTTATTTTCGGTTAATTTTTCATATAGCAACAGACCCCAAAATAGAACCGGAGGATATTTATTTATAAATTTTTAATTTTGTACTCACATACATCAGTTTATTCTATATTTTATGAATTTTGTACATTTCAACCCGAAAGCAGAAAAGAACGTTATTTATTGATAGATTCAAAACTTTGTACGTATATTTCTCATGCCGTTCCACAACTTTTTCGCAGTATCAGGAAACTAATTTTTCAAGATATTTTTTTTGAGAATACACAAGTTTACTGCCCTATTATTAATTCAAAAAGAACAAATAATTAAATAAAAACTGAAGTCACTTTTTTAGCTTAGATGTTCGGCAATTGTATTTTCATTTCTTGTTATAAACTATTGCGCAATATGGAAAATAAATGTGCTAGCAAATTTTATAGTTTTTTCCACCTGTTGCTAACTACTATGGAAGGAGGTTCGCCGTTATATTTTGGATCTTAAAAGGGGTCCACTGCTGTAGTAAATAACATTTGCATTGTTTTCATTATTTTTTTAGCAGTAGAGTAGTCATTAAATGGAACATTTTTTATAAATGTATCTATTTTAAAATTAATTAATACGTATTGATTTCCCATAATTACATTCTTGGGTTCTTGCGAGGATTCAATCTTTTTTCTAATAGCGCATATCCATCGATGAGCAAAGCATGATAATAAAAAAGAATAGTTTAACTAATATATGTCCCCCTCCCCCTCTTCAGTCTTGATTCCTGCAAGAAAGAAAAAAAAAGCACTGCTGCGCTTTTAATTACTTTTCAACAATGCTAAAGAATGCAATTACTTTCTTAAATTGAAAATGCATTGGATTTAATTTTTCCCTTTGTAAAATACAGAAAAACTAATTGCTTGCTGTTGCACATAAAGAAAATTAATTTTTATTTTAAAGCATGCTTCCAAATTGAATGCATAAAATATTGCGTGAAACTGCCCATAGATGTAATTTTTTTCCCAAAAATCATTTTTTATTTTTGTTTCACTAATGCTTCAAGGTTTTGAAGTAGAAACTACTTTTCATTCCAAGGTATATAATTTATTTTTGAGATGAAGATTTAAAAAAAAAAAATGATTTCATTGTTTGCAGTAGATTTAACAAGTTTGCAGTAAATACAAATACAAATGCAGATGAGCTCCAAATTCAACAGAAATCTGCTGAAAAGTATCGAGCAAAGCACATCGAGCTTTGCTCGATACGTTCTCGGCACCTACGGAGCAGTGGGGCTGAGCATGGGTTTCTAAAATGGCTTGAATTTATATTTTTCTGAAAGATATTATTATACAGAGTGCGAATAGAAACTGTAAAAAACGTTAAAATTTTTTAAACATGCTTATAATTCGATTTAAAAGCAGAGAAAAACGTAAACAATGACACGTGATCAAAAAACGCTCCCTCATTGGTTTGACGTCAATCGACACGCTTCCCTCCGCAAGGGAAATCTTGCCGATTTCTACCCGTCTATGTCTAGGGTTTCACCGCATACGCATGCAAATTTGTAGCTATGGTATTTCACCCTCACCTCTTCCAACCTTTCTAAGCTTAAGAATAGTTATATTTTTACTTATTTTTAACTATGCATTACATAAGTTGACTCCTTTTAAAACTGAATAATTTAGATTATAGTAATTTTCACGATAGAGTTCAGCAGATTTCTTAAGGGGCAACTGACAATTTCTCAAAGTTGTATTTTCTCCCTAGTTTTTTTATTTTTACGATAACATCACGATTTTTTACTGGCACTGTAATAAAGGGAATCAAGACAAAAAAAGTTAAACATTTAAACCACAAGCACTATAATCCTAAATGTGTAATAAAGGGGAAGGAAGAGGAAGAAAAAAATCAGAAAATACTTAAAAGTCTTTTGATTTTAAAAATCTGTTTAATTAATATTTTAACTTTAATTAGCTTTGTCCACTTGGATCAATATAAAATGTTTATTATATTAATTTTCCATTATTCTGCCGATTTTTTAAAACTGACGATTTTTTTTACTAGCATTGTAATAAAAAGAATCAAGACAAAAGAAGTAAAAAACATTTAACCACAAGTGCAATAATCCGAAATGTGTTAAAAAATAAAAATAAATAAATAAAAGAAAGGAAGGAAGAAAAAAGTCAGCAAATATTTAAAAATCTTATGATTTAAAAAATCTGTTTAATTAATATATTTTAACTAAATCTTAGTTTTGTCCACTTGGATCAATGTTCATGTTTTCCATCATTCTGCCAATTTTTTGAAACGGTTGAAAAGCGAATAACGGACCGTCCATAAAGGATGTCACGTTTTTTCCCATATATTTGACCCCCTCCCCCCTTTGTCACAAAATGTCCCACTTCAACAACCCCCCCCTCCCCTTTGTTCCATGACAGGGCTATGTTGCATAAGCATGATGACACACTTCTTGTTACCCCTTTCCTTTCCTTGTCACAGTTTGTAACAATTTCTCCCCCAGCCCTTGAAGCGTGACATCATTTAGGAATGTTCTCTAAGCAAGGATAAATGGAATCAACTCCTAAATGCTCCCCTTTGCAGCGCTCTTCTTTATGTATAGAAAATAAATTTTCATTCAGTATCTAAGTTTTATTAATTCAGCGTCTATAATTTATTAAACAAAAGATAAATTCAGTACTATTCATATTGCCCCAAAGGCAATGTTTTATTTTCTCCAAAAATTTTGTGTGCTATTTTGTTTGTTAACACCAAACCTATTACTGACCTTACTTTTACTTAATTCTTTCCCTATCCCTTATCTACAATGTTTTCTTTCTTACCCGACTCTCCCATAAAAGTTATTTTTAAAAAATCATGAAGGCAAATTGTATCAAAAGTTCATTAAATAATTTAATAAATATTAAAAATACTGAAAGTATTGTTATGAAATGGGGATATGTGTGCCTGCCTGTTCTTCACCTCCGCCGCCTCATGTTTTTTTTCCTCTTTTTTTATTTTGGGGCAGGGGCGAATGAAGAATCCGTTCGAATGATCTCAGACCTAACACCACATTTCCATGCTTCACTTTTTTTTTATTCAAACATTTTTTCATTCAATTTAGTGCATTTCAAAGAAAAAAACTAACAGCAAAATTTGAATTATTAATACAGGTTCGGGGTTCCCCACCGCAATTCTTTTCAAACTGAAGGCATAAAAACGGTATTTAAAACTATCTTTGATGGGAAGATGGGAACTCTCCATCGGGAAATTTTGGCACTTGAAGTGCTAAGCACAATTTTAGGCTATTTTTCGTAACATTAAAGGTAATCATTAGTACCATGGCTTTACCCTTTGATTCACCGTTTCGTCTGCTGTGACGCAAAATCAGACTGGAATATATTCAAGTACACACCTGCTAAAAATTCTCGACAGACTTTAATACTTCCGAGCCCTTACAGAAGTAAATAAACTAGTGAAGTTTAAAAAAAGGATTTACTTTAAGCTGAAATTTTATTAGAGGCACAGTTCAAGATATTTCCTTTTTCTCAATATTTCTGACATTCACGTTGATGGAATAAGTCAACACCCCCGAACTAGAAAGCCTCTGGACTGCCTCTCGGGGAAGCGATTCCCTTCTCTCCGTAGGATGAAGTCGGAGGCCGAAATCTACTGCTCCTGTTGCGCTGGCGATTAACTCACATTATTAATTAGCCTGTTTTTGCAATCAAGCCATCAAATAACGTCCACTGAAGAGTCTACTTGTAGAGCACACATTTCAGCACAAATAAAATTAAGTTCTATACTAAAAATTGATAATAAAAAATTATTGCTTTCCTATACTGTAAAAAAACACTTTATTAGTATAGGAAAATATTTTTGTGTTACTTATGAAATCTTTTTTTTTTCTGGTTTGTGTTCTCATTGACTTTATTTTGTGGCGAAAGCATCGATGCTGATTAACTGTTAAATTAGCTTCTAGTTAAAGTTTAAATGAGAAAGAAAATCTTGGGCATTTACACTTTAAGACAAAATAGCGCGTTAATCTCTGCAAAATTCGAAAGATTAATGTTTTTAACATTATATATTAATTACGTTTTTTTTTTCATGTAAACCTTAATCTCATGTTATACAAATTAAGCACACACATAATCATTATTATTGTTATGCTCAGAAATGTCATCAAAAGTTCAAGATAAAATTGGAGATCAGATCTATAACGTAGTGCTTTGTTTCTGAACTACAAATAAATATGCTTATGTAATATAGCGTGACATGTGAGTGGGAAAGGGAGTACATTGAAGTGTGACATTTTGTGACAAAGGGGGGGGGGGAGGTCAAATACATTGAAAAACCGTGGCATCATTAATTTATAAATGAATCCAGTATTATAGCTTTTTCAATGTTTGAGACTTCTTATATTTAAGGAGAAATTTATGAATTACGCAAACGTAACACGTACAAAAATCAAAGAAACAATGCATCAACTTTTCTTTGAAAAACATCCCAGTTTAAAAAGTTTGAGGTTTATTACAAGAAAATAAGACAAAAATTATGTACAGACCTTTTAAAAATGGATTTAATTCTGTTCAATTTATTTTTGACCTTTTTTAATTCTTTTACAAAAAATAACTTAATAATTTAGTGTTGGAAATGATTTACCTCTGTAGTTCTCTTTAACTTGAACTTCGCATCAGAGTGAAAAACGTAATTCCGATTTTCAATAATTTGAAACATTTCTTTTACTCTTCACAGTTTTTTCTGCAGCCTTCAGAAAGAAAGATCATAGAGTAATGTCACAAATATGCCCTTAAAACATCTTTTATTTTCTAGTAAAAGGGAATTTTTCTAATCTCTAGAATTCTGAGATGAGAGAGTCATAAAATGCCCGCCGGACAAAAACTTCTCTTTTCAATAGCCCCTTTCCAATCACACAGTCATAAACGACCACCGGAATAGAAAACGTAATTGTGGGAACTTGATAAGAACACTATGCCAATACTTTTTCTTAACTTTTGTTGGTTTCTTTTACGAATGTGGCGTACAAGACTATTTTCAAGTGATCGTATAGAGTTGTGCAGAAGAGACCAGGTTCCAAGAAAATTATTTTGACATTAACAATTTAAAATCTACAGAAGGCTTTCCGTTATTGCTTGCTTTTAAATATTTTGCCTTACTTTATTATATCATTTCAATTTGATTTTTAAAGTCTTAGTATCTAAACAACCTTAGTCAAGATTTGCATTTATCACGCAAGTGTGACATAAATAACTTCGTAAATTTCAGGAATATTATTAAAAACTATATGAAAATGGATTTTTTTTTCTGATATGGAAATGAACAAACATTAGTGTTAAAATATTAAGCTTAAATAAAATATTATCTTGATAAGTATCTATGTATCAAATTAACACCTCTAAAATGTTTAAAATTGCAATTATACTGTAGCAAAGATGTTTCGGGAAAAGTAGAGGTTAATTATCTGAATGCAGTAAATTATTTTCGAAGTGGAAATATTAACTTTTTTTTCCATGCTGAGTAAGTATATAAATGTGTTGAACGCAAGCTGCAATTTCTGATGGCATCCTTTTGTTTTTATGCAAAAGATTTCCTGCCGAAATGCAGTAATATCCCAATTACGAATGCTATCGGCTGACAAGCGGGGTGAAAATCGGCCTACGGACGTTGCGCAATAGTTTCAGTCCGGAGGCTTTCTAGTTCAGGGGGTGTTGAATAAGTACACCAATAAGGTGTTTTATTATTTTATAAACAGTGGCATTATTTTGCATTTTAAGTTACTATTATTTCGTAAACTGTTAAAAAAACTTCTTTGCTTCAAAACCAAGGGGGCAAATTAAAGAACTCTGAATTCCATCTTTAAAAAAATAGCAACTTAAGCTCCCCCCCCCCCCTTGAAATTATGACCCTATCCTCACAAAAATAAAGTTAATTTTAACCCTGTATATCATAGCGCAGACTGTAGGCAACATATCGTTCAGCCTCTGTGTTTGTAATTTTCCTTAAAATTTCAAACCCCTGAAATGCGAGTATTTTATTTCCTTTATATTTTTATTTGCACCTATTTATTTATTTTTGTTGTTGCTGTCTTCTCGAATCCAAAAAATAAAAAAGTTGAAAAGTGATAGATAATGAATAAAATGAAATCCTGAAAAAGAAAAGGAAAAAGAAAGAAATCAAACATAAAATACTTGTTTTATTTTAATTTTATTTATTCGTTTCTGTTGGTACCTCGAATCCAAAAAATCAAATTAAACCAAGATTATAAGTGATTGAGGATTAAGGAATACCTGAAATACGTATTTATTATTATTTTATTTATTTATTTTTGTTAGTACCTCGAATCAAAAAAATCAAATTACACCAAGATTATAAGTGATTGAGGATTAAGCAATACATACTCGGCTCGTGGCTCTTAAAGAGCCCAAAAGAGGTTTTTTTTTTCATGCCTCTTATTACTCGAATTTGAACAGCATGTTTCTATGCAACATCTGTATGCATATTCCTTGGATTCTGATACTTTAAATCATTTTTAAGAATATTTTAAAGCGGTTAACTTGCATCCCGGCAAAATTTGCCCGCGCGAAGGACTTCCCACTTTCCCCTCGTGTCGATTGACGTCACATCCTTTCTCCAGCGTTTGCGCTGGATGTGACGTCACAGCACTTTTAAAATTCATTTTAAAATACTTCCACGTCGTTCTCCGGGTTACGAATGGTACCGTTCGACATATTTTTTCAAGTTCTTTCAATTTCACAAAGATTTAGAAATCATGCCACTTCTCCATTCGATGTCGCCGTACGAGAATCCCTCTCTGATCAATCCGACGTCGAATTCTTCACGTGGCCGCTCGAAAACAGAGCTACATTC
The DNA here is from genome assembly GCA_038502835.1 of Octonoba sinensis. Taxonomy (NCBI): domain Eukaryota; kingdom Metazoa; phylum Arthropoda; class Arachnida; order Araneae; family Uloboridae; genus Octonoba; species Octonoba sinensis. The sequence continues at coordinate 126,192,798 of CM076598.1, forward strand.
GCGGTGTACGAGAATCGCGCTGCCCCCCTTTCCACCACCATCGATGCGCCCCTGTATATGTATCAAAGCGTGATATGTATATGTGACAGCATACTCAATAGTAGAGGAGCATCGAAATTGAGCACACATGTAAGAAATTCTATAACTTTCGATTGGTTGAAGATAAAATAGCAAAATTGCATACCAAATTATAGGAAACTCAATGCTCTACAATTTCGACTCTGATGAATTTTCAGAAAAACGATCGTGGGAGGCATTAGAAGCAAAAAGAAGCCTTGCCAAGAGGAGACCTCCTGCCGTTTTGATTGACATAGGGAGTATAATTCATCCATCAAAATCGAGGACCAGCGTGATATTTATATGTGAAAGACAATCATTCACTACACTTTTTATTACGCTACTGCATTTTGTTCTATGTAGTTTCACATCTACCTTTAATATAAATGTACTACCTTTAACATTCTCTGCTATATCAATCAAATGATCAACAGAACGAATGCTACAACTGGCAACTTAATATGTAGTAAATGTATATAAATCTGAGAGCAAGCAAATCTTGATTGAAGTAAAGAAAAAAGCAAATAATGAACTTTAATACGGAAAATTAAAGTTTAAACTTGCCAATATTGACCAGAATTGTTTGTGGCTAGTAATTGGAAATACTTATGGCCAAGAGCATCTTAAACTAGCCATAATGGCTCATTCTAAGCCACATGGGGCAAATGTTCTCAAACAAAAAGAATTTTATAATTTTTCAACGTTTTAGTACAAGATTTTTATTACTTGTTACATTAAAATCATTTTTCTAGAATATATTTATTTCTAATGTTGCTGTACTATAAAGAGGGAGGAGTTTTCTTGCACACACAAATATGTGTATATGTTATACTAAACGAATGGCAAGGCGACATTAGTCACCAAGAAACATAGCGCTAATAAACATAGACCTCCTGCGGTTTTGGTTGACATTGGGGATAAAACTCATCCATCAATATCGAGGGCAAGATCGTGGAGAGGGCGACTTATGGGGTGAGCCTTCGTACCTCCTTGTCGGTGCGCTACTGTGTATATATTATATAGTGTGCGTGTGTGTAGTTATTCCATTGATAACATTGCTTTTCAAATGCTGTGTAATCCAGAAATGAATATGTTGTTGAGTGCATGGAATATGCGAGAGTTTTTGACTTTTTATCCTTCACTTTTCCCCTTATCATTTGGTTAATTTTTTTGCATGAGAAACCTTTTTCTTTTACTTCCGTAACGAGGATGTCAACATTGAACTCAATAGGGAGCCCTCTTATTACGACTTATAAGTCTTTTTCTAGATGGAGCTGGCTGGTGTGGGATTTGTAGTTATAAGCGTCCACGTAGTTTTTAAATTTGCGATAGTAAAGGGGGGTTCTTTGTCTCAACTATTAACTTGATGTTTCCTTTGTACATTCCAATAATTTTGGTGCCGACCAAATCACTTAATTCCTTCAGGTTGGGTGCAGTGGTGTAGCCCTGAAAAAACGTTGGGGAGAGGCTTATACATAAGAGAAGTAATTGAAATCAAAAGTGGGGGGAAGCTGAAGTTAAAATAGAAAAAGTTTGATGGGCGCTTATATTAAAATAAAAAGGTAGGGGGCGCCGTCTCCCTGCGTCCCCCCCCCCCTCGACTACACCACTGGTTGGGTGTGGGGTCTGGAATATCCACGAAAGTGATATGGGGCGATTTATTTTTTTCTTTGGACTGGTAGTTTAGGTTGGTGTCTGGCTTATTCGCTTGTTCTCTGCAGGGTTTTTTATTGTTTCCTTTTTCTGGCGAGCTTTCAATATCTCTAACCGGACGTTTTCTACTACAGGTGAAGTTTTCATTGTCATTATTTACGGGCTCAGTAACGTTATCTTGTTCAAGGTTTTCAAAATTTTTGGCTACTAGTGGACTACTTTGGCTGGGTATTTTTGCTTTACCGAAGTTGACGAATTTTTAGGGGAGGGGAGGAGAAGTTTTCGTTATATTCCTCATTTCTTTTTCTCTGCTTTCGGACATGGATTTAATGATATCTTTTAATTCGATATTTTCGGCTACCAACTCCTCAGTCGCTACCATTCGTTCCTCAATTTTTCAAAATCCATTTTATTTGTCTAGAAAAACTTTGAACATATTGCTATTCCTGGCTTCTATGTAATTATGGAACAGCTAGCAGAATTTTGAGAGATGCTTTTTTGTTTCCTCGTCATTGGAAAGTTTCAATTCGTCTATTTTTCGTCAATTATCATAAATTGATTAAATAGTTTCTTTAAGGTATCATCGTCTTAAGATTTTTGAATTACAGTATTAAGTTTATTTAAGGATGGGGTGCTCCCTCACGCTTACATAGAACAAGAAAAGGGGGTTTCACCAGACTGGCCTTGGTGACTCCGCTTCTTTTTTTTCATTATTGCTAGGTCCTTGCCAGCATAGTGCTGCACTCTCAGAAATAGAGCTCTCACTTTTGACGATTCTTCAATCGTAAAGAAAATTTCGTCATTTACAACGATTCTTTCCTCGCGCGATCACGTGACTTAAAAAAGTTACTACACAAATTTCGCCAATTTGACGGAAGGTGTACTCGGAGCATATTTCACGAAGTCATTTCGTCAAATACGACGAAAGTTTCGTGAGATTTAAGCTTGAATTTCTGGGACCGGGTTCGCACACATTTAGGCCACGCCTCATTTTGTAAGGACTCTTCCACCAGTAATTTTATGAAACTTTCTTACACATAGTGAATCGTGTTATTAAAAAACTTTCTGGTATACTGGTGGTAAAGTCCTTACAAAATGGGGTGTTGCTTAAAAGCGTGCGTACCCTGTGAGAGTGTGTCTTCCTCCGACTCGTTAGCATCTTGATAATCTGTTGTTGTTGTTGTTTCTAATGCCACTTGGACATCCAAGCTCCCTTTCGCAGAGCGAGTAGGAATTAAGGCAGTAAGGAGCGCCTTCCGTTTATAGACGAGCACCACAACGATGGAAGTACGACTTGGCTCATTATGTACTTGGATGACACCAGATAGTGCCCCCACAAATACGCCACCTTCCTTTTTGGACCTAAGTGTCAAGGGAAGGGAAAATCTCCACCCTCCTGTACCCTCGGGACTTCAGGATCCACGGATTTTACATGCACGTATCCCCAAGTGTACATGGTGGGTCTTCAGCCGCTCGGGTATCTAACCTGAGATCCTCCGATTCGAAGCTCGACATCCTAACCACTTGGCTACCACGGCCTGATAATCTGTGCTAATCTGTGATCGGGTGGATCGAGGAAACCATCTGCCTTGACTCGGTAATATTGCCTCAACTACGGTGTAAGATAGAAAGGTGGGTCAACTGAGCAACTTTTCAGCTTCCGAAACTGTAATAAGTCCGACAGATGGCGCTAGCAACAAGCGGGCCCGATAAAGTCGTCTGCTACGCTTTATTTTAAACTAAAATTTATTAAGTAGCGTCTTTTCAGTTTTATGTATATCAGGAAATTCTTCGCTCTACATGTTCTCAAACATGCACATCGTTACCAAATTCTTGCTAGAATAAAAATGATTTGTTTAATAAATGAAAAATTTACCTCAAACATTTGAAGCAATAAACATTTCCAAAATTTGAAGAAGACGCTTTCCACTACACCTGAAAAGTATTACGATGCCATACATTTTTTAATCTTTTTTTGTATATTTAAAATGCCATATTAGTGTTAAAGGAAGTACAGACTCAAAAAATATGAAAAACAAATTTATTTTGCTTATATATTTTTTCAAAAAGTATCATTTTAAGGAGCTAACTAGAAACAAAAATGCGAGGAGCTTTGAATGTTATCAGTCTATTAAATTATTTTTTTAAATGTCACATTAATTCTATACCACATTAATAAGAATAAGATAATACAAATAGATGAAGCAGTTAAATGTTTCATTAATTGTTTTAAATTACTATTTTTTCAACAAATGAACTTGAGCTCCTAACTGGAGGCACAGCAAAAACATAATAACATGTTTTTGTTATTATTATTAAGAGACAGTATCAAAAAAATTTAGGAAAAAAAAAGGTTTACTGGAAGGTATTATTTAATATCACAACTGCAAAAGTCAGAATTCTTTAAGGTTTTATAAAAGTTGTAAGTCGTAAAATAATTTAAACAAACATTCAATAAGTGTTTATACAAATAAGCAATATTTAAAACATAAACAATTATAAGTTTTACAAAATACAATCAGCATTAGGCTCTAGGTCTAGAGCTATAGAGATTACTTGATACTAACTTTAAAAGAAATGATTGATGGAAAACATAATTTATTGTACCGATTGTACTCTGCTTTGACCACACACACAAAAAGCATAACGGTGGGGGGGGGGGGGGGGGTGAGAGCAAACTTCCACCATTATATTCGACCAATTAAGCACAAAATTATGCATCAATTTTGCTAGCACTCAAGATGCTTCAAGATATTTCTTAGGTAATTTTAAAATAGACAATAATAATAAATAACAATACCGTTCAATAATAATGATGAAAAATTAGAAGAATATTTGGAGATACAAATATTAGTTTTTTTAAGGTGAAACATTTGCTCATAAATAAGCTGAACTTCAATTCATAAATAAATTTAATATCAATTTTGCACTTTTAAAACTACTTAAACACAAATTAATAAAGATACATTTTTGAATAGAAATTTTTAAAAAATATTTTTTTGATAACCAAGTTCAAAGAAGTAGCACTTGACTGAGTAGTCTAAAATATATGGGTAATTCTCAGAAAACACGACAATTAGAAAAAAAAGTTTAAAAATTTTAAGTCTTCAAAATCATTAATTTTTTTTAAAATATTGATTTAGTAACCTTTATTAATATCTGATAGCAAGCAGTGTAGTTTACAGACATTTTCACAAGAAAAAAATTAAAATTAAAATTCATCAAGCTATAGGCTTCAGGCTCAAGAATCTAAAATTATTCAAACTTGAAGCAGAAAAGAAACCTTTAACAGCAGCAACGAAATATGCATTGAAATCAAAACAAACATACAGCTTGAATATAAATAAACTGGATACCCCACTTAACTCAATTATATCTATGTTATTTCTTTATGGAATAGTCTTATGCGTAGTTTAAACATCAAATACAATATTATTTCTTCATTTTTGTCATTTCCCTAGCATTTCGTCCTTTTCCTGGCATCCTGTTTTGCTACCTTTAGGCTTAACACTTTTACATTGCGTTGGAAACAACATGGTTTCTTATAATAGCCTAAAGTGAATCATATTGTTCATGTTATTAATGATTTAAAGAAGTCAGGAAAATGACAACATAAAAATCTACTCACTATTTAAAATTTCTTTAGATCGATCTTTCTTAGAAACATCTTGCCTGTTCTTGCTGGAAGACATGGGCTAGCAAAATGGCATTCCAATCATACTTTTAACATAAAATATAACACTATCTACTATGTAGGTGATAGAGAAACAAAAGGAAGTGGCCAGGAAAATGACATATTTTCGTGTGACATAAAAATTATAGACATAAAGATTTTTTTTTTTTGAAAATATTTTGGAATCATTCATTGTAAATGTATTCTAGAAGTGGTTTTATGAGGTAAAGTTAAAAAAATTAGGCAGAGAAAAATTTACAGTGACTTTTGAAGCAAGTAATTATTGCAAACATTTTGTGTGACATGCCAGGAAAATTACATTTTGAAGTTTAACTTATTTTTTTCTAAATACATAATTGATAAAACCAGCATAAAATAATTTCAAAATGCTAATAATAATGCTATTAATTAAAATAAAACAAAAGTATTTCATTTTATACTGTTGCCTTAGATTTCTAAGGCAAAGGCGTGGAATTGTTGTATTTTGTGAGAACCAACCATGCGTGCAATAATTAAAAAAACAAAACAGCAAAGAATATACATTGAACACGATACTACTTTTACAAGAGAGGGATGTCATGTGAATCAATACATTGTAATAATTAATATATGTTCAAATAAAAATTTTTACAGAATTTTTGAAATGATGATTTGACACAAATTACTTGACTTTGCTTACAAGAACCAATGAAACCTTGTATGTGGAAGGCATAATACATATTTGATAGAAAATTAATAATTTTTTACTGCAGGCATAAAAAACACACTTGCTGACAATGATAAGGAAATGTGCATACTTTGGATACATTTATATGGATAACTGAAAGAGGAAAACTTAAAACAACTTTCACAATTTTCTCTCTATTTTGGTGTTGTGACCAAATTTAAAATTTTCTTGCTTGAAGTACTATTGCATAAGCATTTCATGCTGATATAAAAAATTAAATAACAAAAAATATACGTTGAACATACTACTTTTACAAGGGACGGATGTTACGTGAAGCTATACATTGATTGTAATAATTATATATGTTTGGATAAATTGTTTTACAGAATTTTTGAAAGAGTGATTTAACACAAATTACTTGACTTAGCTTGCAAGGACCAATGAAACTTTGTATTAAATAAATGTTTTAAAAGGCATAATACATATTTGATAGAAAACTAATAATTTTTTACTGCAGAAATAAAAATGACATTTGCTGACAATGAAAAGGAAATGTGCACATTACATTTATATACATATTTATACACATTTATATACATATCACATTAATTGATTACATTTATATACCTATTTGAAAGAGGCAAACTTAAGACAATTTTCTCTTCATTTTGGTTTTTTGAATAAATTTAAAATTTTCTTGCTTGCAGCACCGTCTTATACGCTTGCTAATGGCATAGCCCATGTCGATTCAGGCAGGTAAAAATAAAATCTTACCATTTCAAGTGCTCTATCTAATTCTCTTCCAAATAAAAAAACTGTATCAAAATATCTTGCACTGTTCAGAAAATAGAGCACTTGAAAGTTTTTGTCGAAAATCGCAAGTGAGAAATTGCGCCGGAGGCGCCATCTTTGGCGGCCTGTATCTCGGGCAAGGAATTTTTTTGAGCGAAACAAAAACATACCTATAACTCATTTTGTTCTAAATTTTAACATATGTGAAATTCAAAAATAATTGTGCTTTTATTGCTCTAAAATTTAGGCATGCGGCAAATACGTTAAATTTTTTTTCTTGAATGCATATCGCGACTGCGGCGCATACTACCGAAAATACCAATGCAAGGAAAACTTAAAGTAGTATGATGAAATACATAATCAACAGTATCCCAATATATGTTAGCTTTATGAGCATTTTCTGAAAAGAAGTTTTCAGCTGACAAAAGCATATTATATAAATAAATATTAGGATGAATTAATTTCCCCCTTGTTTTTAAATTTGTCAGTAGCCCTGGTGAGTGGTTTGTATATGTAACAGGATTTATCACTGATGACTGATGCACACATTACAAGAGGAGAATTTATCAATTTGTCTGCAAACAAATCCTGTGATGTAATAAATGATACAATTTTTTATTGTCGATGTATTACATGTTTGAAATATATCGTCACAATCCCAACGATCATCAGATATATAACCATCCAGGAAATCTTTTAACTTTTCCACATTTTTTCGGCCAGTGCCATTCGACTTATAAACAGCTTTGTAGACCTTAACCCCTTCCCCTCGCTCCCGTGAAAATGACGGGGTGAGATTTCGCTCTCTATTTCTCGCTCTCGTGATATTTCTGGGCTGGAGTATTTAAAATTTTAAAATAAAAACAAATCAAAAATTAAAAATGAATATATATATTGTTCATACACATATTTATATATAATTTTCATGGATAAAAAAAATAGGCACTTTTATGCCCGTTTTCTTGAAAATTAACCGATCGCTAAGGGGTTAAGGTAATCCTCACAAATGCATATACACAAAGACAGGATTAATCTAAAGAAGAACATGAGCGAATGAAAAATCAGAATTAGATCTTAGGGAGAGTCAATGAGATTGAGGGGTTCCGTACGTATTTTTGACATTGTTTTAAACGCATTGATATAGACAATGCAGTTAAAACTCAAAGTACGTACGGAATTCCTCAACCCGGACGTGATGAACATTATAGGAGATAATTTAGTGATACGTGATAAATTGGTGATTAAGTGATTTGTTAGTGGTGGTGAATAAAACATAAAAAATGGCCGGTTTGGATATTTTTGATTAATGTGCGATTAGTGAGGGATAACATGAGGTAGAGTAGTTAGAAAAAAAGATTTACATTTATATAATAAAATGAAATATATGATAAACGATAAGAGAAGAAAGAAGAATAAGATGCTGCAAATAGCAATGACAGAGGGAAGAGAAGCAGGGGTAGAGGCGACACTATTCTTTGACTTTCTAGCTGTCAAATCAAACCGCTCATATTCAGGAGAGTGCAGTAATTCCTCTTCAGTATCTAAAATATATACACATTAGAAGTAGACATAATTACAAAAATATAACAACAACAACAATAATAATAATAATAATAGCAATAATAATGAAGTATAATCTGAAGAGATGCTATGAAATTTAGGCAGAACTATAGCTTTTAGAGGTGTAAGAATAGTGAAATGTGAGACAGAAATTGAATGCAACAAAGTCAAATGTAATGATCGACAATGTTGTAATGAGAGGAAAGAAAAACTAGTACTACTTGCAATTCTGGAGTTATGTAATAATTTTTAAGAGTTATTTTCAATACTCTAATGCGAAATACATTACTTGAAGTTCATAGAAATTTAAGTCAAAATTCTTATAATTGAGATAAAATTGCTTATTTTCAAGCATATCATGTTCTTGTAATAGCTCCGAGTCAAAATGACAGAGATTTGAAAATTGCAATTCTTATTTTTGAAGTAAGCCTTTTCTCAAAAATGATTCGGTACGATCTGATTTTTGAGGCACATCAAAAACCTAAGACACACTCAAAAACGTATTCTCAAAGAAAAAAAAGAAAAACAGTCGTCAACTCTGGGGTTAGAACTCGGGCCGTCTTGACAGTAATATAAGACTCTGCCGCAGAGGACATGGAATGGAGAGGCGAAAGCTGAATTATATAGCTTCCAAACCTACCAGCTGCGAGAGCTAAAATACTTCTTTGCTCCGTTTCTTCATACCCCAATCCAGAAGAGTGTTAATTATCCACGTGTTCATCCTATTTCTTGTTTACTTCCAGCGAATCCGTCGAAATATCCATCTTGTACTCCTACTTCGACTCAAATTCTTGAATAGCTCTGACGTCTCGTGCGTTAAATCATTCCTTAATTTTGATATATGTATAATATTATTGATCTGAAGGAGTAATCGCCTTGTATTAATTCTGAACGCAAAGTCGCTCTATCGATTTTTAATTAATTGCAGTAAAAATAAAATAATATTTGTCCTTTCTGTAACTATTATTTCTAAGTAAGTATCGGTATTTAAAACTGCGCTTACTCATTTTTAAGTCAAAATTACTTTAAAAAAATTAACTGGTGTATTTTCTCCTTTTTAAGCAGATAATTTTTCACTGTGTAAAACCTTATACAAAAGGAACAAAAAAATGTTGTTAATTCAAAGCAAAAATTAGAATATTTTTCTTTCTTCCTTTATAATGGAGCTGCGTATTGATTCTCAACTATTGCAGACCTAGTGTGTTCTCTTGAGGTTGGCACCCTCTTTAGATGAGAATTCTAACATCCTGTTTCTTCACCTGAAGGCGTGAACACCTGGGCTCCGTTGACGAAAAATTGTACTAGGAATTTTATTTTGCCGAGAGTATCCAAGCCACACTCAAGGGATCTTTTACTCATAATGCTTACATAATCCACCCCACACACACCATAATACTTACATACTCACATAATCATACGACATAGCCGCAGACGATTTTCTGCATCTTGATAATCCATCGACATTGTCAGGTTCGATCCTAAGGGCGTACTAGAGCCGCACCTTACCACGACGCTACTTTTACCGCCAGATTAGAACATTAACCACTAAACGCATTTGCCCGTGTCTGACTCAGGCGAAAGTTACCGGAAAGTTTGCCCATGCCCGTGCGTTATTTTATTTTTAATGCCCGTCTGGGATCCGTTTACACTTTGTTTGTATAATATGTTTTGTTTATGTGACTTTCACCCCCTCCCTAGTCGCCTCCCACAACCTGAAATTGCAAAGAATAACTTACACTATATTAGTTTTCCATAAAAAAATTTGTTCTTTAAGGGGTTGTTAAAAATGGCGTTTTTATTTAAATGAAGGATTTCATAACAGAAATGATTTATGAAAAAGTTACCACTCACCTTGCTTTTTCAAAAGGGCTTCTTGTGCTTTGTTCGGCGAATAGTGAAGATTTAATCATGAACTCAGTTTTGGTGCTCTTTTCCGAATCAACAGTTACATGGATCTTGTACTCTGTTAAGAAGAGAAGTATAATGATTCAAAACGCACATGGGATTATATTGGAAAGATTTTAGTTTACGAGAATAAAAAGAAGCACGGAAACAAAATGCAATAGACTACACAAGTAAAACAAAAATATATACTGGTTGTTAGTCAACACGCCACTAATTTGTAGTGATCAAATTATTAATAGTAAATTGTACTTCAATTAGAAAAATATCCCCGAAAATATTTATACACTAAAAACATATTGCCCGAAAATGCATGGGAATCAAGTTTATCCGGAGTCTGACGTAAAATTACTAAGAATTTATGCAATAATAATAAAACTAATAATGAAGCATAATCTAAAGAAATGCTCTAAAATTTAGGCAAAACTGTAGCTTTTAGAGGTGTAGAATAGTCAACTAGGAGACAAAAATTGAACGCAACGAAGTCAAATGTAATGCTAGGCGAATGATCCATGGCAGACGCAGCAGTATGATAATATGGAGCTTCACTTGAGCGAGGAATAACGAGGGCTGAAGACTGACCTCATTTAAGTGGACTCTTATGTTTTGAACCAGCTCCCAGATGAGAGACCGTCACCTGGGGTTGGAACCACCAGAAGTATAGTTTCACTTGGAGGACATTAAGCCGCGTTTACACGATGTCAATTGAAGAGACAATTGTCGGGGCTAATTGTCTCTGGACAGTTGGGGGCATGTCATGGCCAGGCAAGTTGGAAGAGAACCTGTTCACACTGTGAAAGTATTGGCATGGCAGTTGATGACGAAAAATGGCTGAGAGACTTGACTGACACGAGTGAATTGGCACAACACAAAGCAAATCAACTGGCTGCAACGTTCACACGGCGCCAACTGGCTCGACAACTGTGATTCAGAGTGATAGGGGGCCTCACTGGGCCCAGTTCATTGTCCTCTGTCTACTCCTCGAGCCAACTGAATTTCAGGACAACTGTCGAGGCAGTTGACTCGCCAATTGGCCTGAGTTGTTCACACGTAGCCAATAACTGTATGCCAATAAGCTGTGTCCAGACAATTGTCTCTTCAACTGGCAATGATAATTAAATATAAGCAGGACATTCAACCACAATTTATATGCATCGTATAACCTTCTTCTTTAAAAGTGTAGAAACCCTTCTGGTCGAATGAGTTTATTTAGAGCCTCTGACTTCTGATCAAGCAATTTCTGATTACTCGGATTCCTTTCGATGGCTGATTACTGGAGCCTTTCTCGTATTAAAGATAACTTGAATTATTAAATAAAAATGTTTTCATTGCTTAAATAGAAGATGAAATGTTATCATAGAAGCATAACCTAAAGCAATGATTCCAAACTTTTTTCCGTGCGAACCCCTTCGAAGATCCGAAAAAAAATGGCGAGCTCCCTTCTGCAGTCGTTAGTAACGTGTAACAAAAATATTAAATTTGTTAGCACATTTATTGTTCATATTGCACAATAGCTCATAACAAGTAATAAAAATGTAATTGCAAAACATCCAAGTTTAAATAAATACTTAATTTTTATTATTTGTTCTTTTTGAATTATTAATAGGGCATTAAACATATGTATTCGCAAAAAATATCCTTAAAAATTATTTTTCCGATACTGCAAAAAAGTTATGGAATGGTATGAAGAATATACGTAAATATTTTCGAATCAATCAATGAATATCGTTCGGTTCCATTTTCGGGTTGAAACGTTCAAAATTCTCAAAAGTTGGAAATAAAGTGTGATAAATGTGAGTACAAAATATAAAATTAATGAATTAATAATCTTCCACCTCCACTCTGAGGTCCGTATATGAAGAATTAGCCGAAATTTTTCATTTTAGTAAATTTTCATGGTTCCGACTCTTTCTTCGCGCTGGCGAACAAAAAGGAAGAGAAACATGCGTTCAAAATTGAAAATAAATCAATGAATAACTTTCAATATCACTTTGAGACTCAAATTTTCCATATTATGTAGTAGAAAGAAGTACATTTTAAATTTTGTACTTATGCTTCCTGTGTCAGTCTACAACTTTTACGCATTACCAAGAAAACAAATTATTTAAAAAATACATTTTTACACTTCATCCTAATTATATATGTAAATTTATTATTTATGTTTTTCTTTTATGCCAGCAATTAAAAATTCCGCTATTGCAGTATTATTTTCGCGAACACCCTATCTACACCACGCGAACCCCTGGGGGTTTACAAACAACCGGTTGGGAAAAGCTGACCCAAAGTTCACAATGCTTTCGCTATTGTATTGATTGCTGAAAATAATAATTTAACACTAATCAACAATAAAGCTCGTAAAAGTTGACTGCTGGTGCTTTTTACCAATCATTATGACGGGCCCTGTATAGAGGGTATGTTAAGAGTAGCATTTCATTGATTTTGATTTTAAAAGTTATTTCACAAATTATTTTATCAATGATGCGAGTAAAATGAAGTATCAAATGAAACAAAGCACAAATTGTCAAAAAAACATTTTGATCATTTTTCGTATAATTTCAATGATTTTATCTGTAGAGTAAAATGTAAAGCTTACTTGAAAGTTCAGTTACAGGCTTCCAAGCGGTTTGATTTTGTTTAAACAATGCAAGTGGAATACATTTTCCATGAATAAGGAAAAAATACATCCAAAAGATTAACAGCACGGCCGTGCATGTAAATCTCATGTTTCTCATAATCTGAAAGTAGAAATTTTACAACATCGTTATGAATGTTAAAATTACGCACAATGCTTTAAAATAACCACAGTAATCAAGGATGTATTTAAAACTATTGAAATTTTTGAGGCGTTCGAGTCGACATGAGAAAAATAAAGTTGCGTTCTGAAACATCTTAGCACGAATAAGTCTCAAGATATCACTTTTTTTCTATTTGTTTGCTTTTTCGTTACGTCAAATACAAGGGAACTTCGTCATTATAACTTTGGTCAATCTATGGCATCGAAAGACTTGTCCATACCAAAAATCATTTTACGTTACTAATTTTCAAAATCGAAACTTAAAAAACGTACTTGTCTTTCGAGTTTGGAAATGGCATAACGGAGTTTTATTTCAAATGTAGCAATAGTTCCGAAAAATAAGCATTTATGTTGTTTATGCAGACTGAAGTTGCATTTTTCTATTCTTCAAGTATCTTTTGGTTTGTAATAATTTCAACTTCATGTTCAAGATTAGTGATTTTAGTCCCAGTCATTAATATTTTATGCAATACATGTGATAGGGGGATTAGGAAATGCATTTTCTTGTTTTTCGTGATTATCTTCCTAACGCATGCAATATCGTTCTAAAACAAAGAGGAGGACACAATTGTACCTTTCTGAATACCCAAATGACGGACCTAAATATTTGCCCGTGTCTGACTCAGGCGAAAGTTACCGGAAAGTTTGCCCATGCCCGTGCGTTATTTTATTTTTAATGCCCGTCTGGGATCCGTTTACACTTTGTTTGTATAATATGTTTTGTTTATGTGACTTTCACCCCCTCCCTAGTCGCCTCCCACAACCTGAAATTGCAAAGAATAACTTACACTATATTAGTTTTCCATAAAAAAATTTGTTCTTTAAGGGGTTGTTAAAAAAGGCGTTTTTATTTAAATGAAGGATTTCATAACAGAAATGATTTATGAAAAAGTTACCACTCACCTTGCTTTTTCAAAAGGGCTTCTTGTGCTTTGTTCGGCGAATAGTGAAGATTTAATCATGAACTCAGTTTTGGTGCTCTTTTCCGAATCAACAGTTACATGGATCTTGTACTCTGTTAAGAAGAGAAGTATAATGATTCAAAACGCACATGGGATTATATTGGAAAGATTTTAGTTTACGAGAATAAAAAGAAGCACGGAAACAAAATGCAATAGACTACACAAGTAAAACAAAAATATATACTGGTTGTTAGTCAACACGCCACTAATTTGTAGTGATCAAATTATTAATAGTAAATTGTACTTCAATTAGAAAAATATCCCCGAAAATATTTATACACTAAAAACATATTGCCCGAAAATGCATGGGAATCAAGTTTATCCGGAGTCTGACGTAAAATTACTAAGAATTTATGCAATAATAATAAAACTAATAATGAAGCATAATCTAAAGAAATGCTCTAAAATTTAGGCAAAACTGTAGCTTTTAGAGGTGTAGAATAGTCAACTAGGAGACAAAAATTGAACGCAACGAAGTCAAATGTAATGCTAGGCGAATGATCCATGGCAGACGCAGCAGTATGATAATATGGAGCTTCACTTGAGCGAGGAATAACGAGGGCTGAAGACTGACCTCATTTAAGTGGACTCTTATGTTTTGAACCAGCTCCCAGATGAGAGACCGTCACCTGGGGTTGGAACCACCAGAAGTATAGTTTCACTTGGAGGACTTAAGCCGCGTTTACACGATGTCAATTGAAGAGACAATTGTCGGGGCTAATTGTCTCTGGACAGTTGGGGGCATGTCATGGCCAGGCAAGTTGGAAGAGAACCTGTTCACACTGTGAAAGTATTGGCATGGCAGTTGATGACGAAAAATGGCTGAGAGACTTGACTGACACGAGTGAATTGGCACAACACAAAGCAAATCAACTGGCTGCAACGTTCACACGGCGCCAACTGGCTCGACAACTGTGATTCAGAGTGATAGGGGGCCTCACTGGGCCCAGTTCATTGTCCTCTGTCTACTCCTCGAGCCAACTGAATTTCAGGACAACTGTCGAGGCAGTTGACTCGCCAATTGGCCTGAGTTGTTCACCGTAGCCAATAACTGTATGCCAATAAGCTGTGTCCAGACAATTGTCTCTTCAACTGGCAATGATAATTAAATATAAGCAGGACATTCAACCACAATTTATATGCATCGTATAACCTTCTTCTTTAAAAGTGTAGAAACCCTTCTGGTCGAATGAGTTTATTTAGAGCCTCTGACTTCTGATCAAGCAATTTCTGATTACTCGGATTCCTTTCGATGGCTGATTACTGGAGCCTTTCTCGTATTAAAGATAACTTGAATTATTAAATAAAAATGTTTTCATTGCTTAAATAGAAGATGAAATGTTATCATAGAAGCATAACCTAAAGCAATGATTCCAAACTTTTTTCCGTGCGAACCCCTTCGAAGATCCGAAAAAAAATGGCGAGCTCCCTTCTGCAGTCGTTAGTAACGTGTAACAAAAATATTAAATTTGTTAGCACATTTATTGTTCATATTGCACAATAGCTCATAACAAGTAATAAAAATGTAATTGCAAAACATCCAAGTTTAAATAAATACTTAATTTTTATTATTTGTTCTTTTTGAATTATTAATAGGGCATTAAACATATGTATTCGCAAAAAATATCCTTAAAAATTATTTTTCCGATACTGCAAAAAAGTTATGGAATGGTATGAAGAATATACGTAAATATTTTCGAATCAATCAATGAATATCGTTCGGTTCCATTTTCGGGTTGAAACGTTCAAAATTCTCAAAAGTTGGAAATAAAGTGTGATAAATGTGAGTACAAAATATAAAATTAATGAATTAATAATCTTCCACCTCCACTCTGAGGTCCGTATATGAAGAATTAGCCGAAATTTTTCATTTTAGTAAATTTTCATGGTTCCGACTCTTTCTTCGCGCTGGCGAACAAAAAGGAAGAGAAACATGCGTTCAAAATTGAAAATAAATCAATGAATAACTTTCAATATCACTTTGAGACTCAAATTTTCCATATTATGTAGTAGAAAGAAGTACATTTTAAATTTTGTACTTATGCTTCCTGTGTCAGTCTACAACTTTTACGCATTACCAAGAAAACAAATTATTTAAAAAATACATTTTTACACTTCATCCTAATTATATATGTAAATTTATTATTTATGTTTTTCTTTTATGCCAGCAATTAAAAATTCCGCTATTGCAGTATTATTTTCGCGAACACCCTATCTACACCACGCGAACCCCTGGGGGTTTACAAACAACCGGTTGGGAAAAGCTGACCCAAAGTTCACAATGCTTTCGCTATTGTATTGATTGCTGAAAATAATAATTTAACACTAATCAACAATAAAGCTCGTAAAAGTTGACTGCTGGTGCTTTTTACCAATCATTATGACGGGCCCTGTATAGAGGGTATGTTAAGAGTAGCATTTCATTGATTTTGATTTTAAAAGTTATTTCACAAATTATTTTATCAATGATGCGAGTAAAATGAAGTATCAAATGAAACAAAGCACAAATTGTCAAAAAAACATTTTGATCATTTTTCGTATAATTTCAATGATTTTATCTGTAGAGTAAAATGTAAAGCTTACTTGAAAGTTCAGTTACAGGCTTCCAAGCGGTTTGATTTTGTTTAAACAATGCAAGTGGAATACATTTTCCATGAATAAGGAAAAAATACATCCAAAAGATTAACAGCACGGCCGTGCATGTAAATCTCATGTTTCTCATAATCTGAAAGTAGAAATTTTACAACATCGTTATGAATGTTAAAATTACGCACAATGCTTTAAAATAACCACAGTAATCAAGGATGTATTTAAAACTATTGAAATTTTTGAGGCGTTCGAGTCGACATGAGAAAAATAAAGTTGCGTTCTGAAACATCTTAGCACGAATAAGTCTCAAGATATCACTTTTTTTCTATTTGTTTGCTTTTTCGTTACGTCAAATACAAGGGAACTTCGTCATTATAACTTTGGTCAATCTATGGCATCGAAAGACTTGTCCATACCAAAAATCATTTTACGTTACTAATTTTCAAAATCGAAACTTAAAAAACGTACTTGTCTTTCGAGTTTGGAAATGGCATAACGGAGTTTTATTTCAAATGTAGCAATAGTTCCGAAAAATAAGCATTTATGTTGTTCATGCATACTGAAGTTGCAGTTTTCTATTCTTTAACTATTTTTTGGTTTGTCACAATTTCAACTTCATGTTCAAGATCAGTGGTTTTAATCTCCGTCATTAACATTTTGCGCAATACATGTGTGATGGGGAGGGATCAGAAAATGCATCGTCTTGTTTTTCATGCATTATCTTCCTAAAGCATGCAATATCTTCCTAAAACAAAGAGGAAGAGGCAATTGTATCACTCTGATCACCCAAATGACGACATAATTATTACGTTGTGTCGTCCAGTAGTGTAGTTCTGGAAAAAAAATGGGGTGACGGTTACAGACACAGACATAATTGATTGTAAAAAGAAAAGTAACGAGACGCTTGTGTTAAAATTAAAAAAAAAGTTGTCGTTACGTTTATGCTAAAATACAAAAAAAGGGGAATGCCGTCCCTCTGGACTATATAATACGAGCAATATAACATGTTGCGTCGTTTCATCCATTGAGAAAGCAGCGAAGCGCGTATAGGGTGCAAGAGGAGTGCTTCCAGGAACTATGATGTGCATGACTCGAGTACGAGATCAAAAGGGTGGATGAATTTATGCTCAGTGACAAATCACCTAAACCCACACACATATGCATAGGACACACATACTCTACTACTACACTAAGTAGACTTGTATGAACTCGTATTCCTGACAGTGGAGAAAGCATTTGTATGCTATTTTCGTTGAGGTCCAGTTGATAGAATTTCAGGACTAAAAAAAAAAAAAAAAATCAGAATCCATGCTCAAACATTTATTTTAAGTGACTAGCGTTACAATTGTAATCGATTTTTTTCTTTTTTTCTAAACTAAAGAGAAAAAAAATCTTTCTTGTACTCTTAATCAAATTATTTCAATTAAATGTAAGATAAAAAAATCCTTAATCACTTTGAAATTATATAGCACTCGTGAAAAATTGTGTGTCTAGCAAAATGATGCGTTTATGGACCATGTGAACAGAAGCTTCCTCGGACCAACAACCTTCGTCATGAAGACATCCTCGAAAATAAAAATAACTTTTCAGTAGAAAGAAATTTAAATAATTCTATAACTATACTATTTTACTGATTTACTCATTTATTTAAGTCCATTTAGGTACATACCTGATTTAATATTTGATGAAACAAAATAAAACAATATTGATCACGAGCCTTCGCTTGATGAGAAAACACTCACATTCAAAAAAAAAAAAAAAATCACCAGAACTCGCACGATGAGTGCAACACTCACACTCTACTGCCCCCAATAACCTTTGCGACAGTCAAAGACCTAATGATTGCGAAACATTCTGCAAGAGAAGGTTACAAGGAGAAGCTGGACAAAGCTTCTGGTAATTCTGGTATGTTTTCTTCATATTTACTACATTTATTAACTCCATATGCAAAACACTATTTTAATTAAAAGCACATTTTTCGCGCATGGAGGTTTTAAGGTAAAAAAGTAACTTCCGTGAAGAAAAGAAATATTTTCTATCAAGTAATTTATCTGCAAAATTTTAAAGCCTATTGTTTTTTTTTCTTTTTAAATGACTTTTTCTAAATACGCAAACTGAACTTTTCTGCAACTAAGACTAAATTCAAAGCTTTGCATTGTTTCACATTTTTCATATTTCTTTTAGAAATTCGTTTTAGAAATTAGAGTTTGTGAAACTATCCTCTAACGAGATAAAACTAAATAGATAGTTATATTGTCGCGAGAAATCAAGACTTGATTAAGGACTCACAGTTTGAGAAAAGCAGAGTTAGAATGATAAAATGTTAAAAACCTTTTTTGGAAGCACATTTCATGTACAAATATGCAAAACTATATGTGTCGATTCAGGCAGCGGGGTACCTTCATAGTCTCAGAAGTTTTTGACTTTCATATATGTTAAAATTTAGAACAAAGTGAGTTATATGTATGTTTTTG
The DNA here is from genome assembly GCA_038502835.1 of Octonoba sinensis. NCBI lineage: Eukaryota > Metazoa > Arthropoda > Arachnida > Araneae > Uloboridae > Octonoba > Octonoba sinensis. The sequence goes on from CM076598.1 coordinate 126,211,921, forward strand.
TTTTGCTCATAAAATTCCTGCCCCGAGATACAGGTCGTCAAAGATGGCGCCTCCGGCGCAATTTCTCACTTGCGATTTTCGACAAAAACTTTTAAGTACTCTATTTTCTGAACGGTGCAAGATATTTTGATGCAGTTTTTTTAATTTAAAAGTTAATTAGATTCTGTTTAAGATGAAAAGAAAATTAGATTCTGTTCAAGAGGAGAAGCTACATTTTACAATATCTGTTCAACTTTTTTTCTGCAACCTTCTGAAAATTTTAAAATATTTTTTTATTTGTTTTCTCAAGAAAGTCAATCTCAAAATTTTTTATTTTTTTACAGTTGGTTAATACTATTGAGTACTACATTCCCTGAAAAGGAGAGTTTCCACTTTTGCGTTCAACGGTTTTTAGGAACAATTTCAGATTTTGCCATATATTTTATCAGTTTTCTTTATAACATAGTCATATATTAGTCTCATTAAGTCAAAATTTTCTAAATTTAATTTTCTTTGACATGGCTTTTAATACTTGATAAATATTAGCGCATTAAAAAATCATGATTTTTTTAAAATTAAAAAAATAGTTTTTTAAATTTTAAACCAGATTGCTTATCATACCAATAAACATAACTTAAGATTGACATTCTGAGTAAAATGCAATGAATATAATATTTATTTGGGTGAAAATAAGAATTTTACATTGGAAAGTATATTTATGCTAAAAATTTAGAAAAATAAATGCAATACACTGCTTTCAACCCAATACGCATATAGGTTGGAAAAATTAATTACTGCACATTCGCACAAATTGTGAAGTTCAACCCATTGCTTCATAGTTCAGTGTTTTCTTTAACCAAATTTAATTGGTTCTTAAACCTCTTATTTTATATTTTGAGGTTAGAGATGGCTAAAAAAAAAAGAAAGAAAAGTGTCAATGTTTATATTTTTAAAAAAAAAGGTATAGTTGCTTTATCTTGCTGATTTAGGTTATTTTCTAGCTTTTCTCAATACTTGTAACAGCTTCGGCTATTTAATTATCTTCTTCAAATTATTTAAAGCAGTTAAGATTGGTTTTAATTGATTAGGCAGATTCTCGACATTCTGCTCCATTGCCTCATTGGAAATATTTTGATACTTATTTCTCTATTGAATTTCTACTTCCTTCTTTAAATGCCTGCATAAAAATTAGACAACTCATAATGCTAATTCAAATTAGTAATAAATTCTTCAGCGTTCTTGTTTGATTTCATTTTTGTTAGAACTATTCAGTTAAATCAATGATTTTTTGAAAAAGTAATCTGATTTAAATTATGTACAGCCTGATAAATACTAGAAACATATTTTCAAAAAAGAAAAAAAAAAGAAGAAAAGACACTAACATATTACAATCAAAAACATTAAAGCTTACAATATATGGACCAAAAACATACCATTTACCAAAATTATGTTATAAGTGAGTTGTCTAGTTTCAAAACAAGCTACATCCAAAAAATGAAATTTTTCACGGCGGGCAAAAAATTTTTAATATAAAATATTAAATATATTTAAGAAATTCGAAATGTTAGAGAATCAAGGTTTTTCTAGCTAAGAGCATTGGAGCATAGAAGAGCATACACTGTTAAAAATTTCCGTAAGAAAATAGTAAAATAACCATTTATTTGATTGTTATTTTACCATATTTAATTACGACAGTTGAATAACCATTAAAAAGATGGTACTCAAACCGCTGATTGCGAAAAAAATCGTTTATTCTCTGTTTATCCTAAAGAACGTTTAACTAACCGTAATTTTCAAGCGCTCAATAAGAATCGGGTGTCCATCTTGGTTGCGAAACCTTACCGGTCGTTCGTTGTTGTTAAAATATGAATAAAGATTTATTAGCTCAAATCTGCATGTGTATATAAAAAAAGCAGAAAAAAAGCGGCTTAAGCAGTATTTACTAAATAGAAAGACATACACACGGAAATCAAAAATTGGAGACCTCGAATTCCCGAACTGTTTGAGAATGAGCGAACCCATAATTTGAGCTGCTGAAGCTTGTTTGTATTTTAATTTTTGCAGCAAATAAAATGATTTTCGCCAATATACAGTAAATTTAGACCAAAGATGGCTTTAGATCCAATCAAAAACTGAAATCTCAATTTTAAGGCAGTTTTCCTGTTGAAAGAAAAGATTTATTGATAAATAAACGACCGCTTTGTGTGGTGCAGATGGCCGAGTGGTTAGAGAGCAAGGTTGGTATACCAAAACAACCGGGTTCGATTCCCGCAAGCTTCGTTTACGATATTTACGCCTTGAAGATTCTACGCCTCGAAATGGTTCAAAAACGGTAAAAATTCTGTTTTGAAACCATTTTCAAATGGTTATAAAACCGTAAACTTTTGTATTTACGGCTTTTTAACCAAGCTGATTTGAAATGGTTGGGTCCCGTAAAGATAGAAAAGTGTTAACCGTACCGTAAATTTAACGGTGAATTAGATGGACAGACTGCTGCCGGTCATTTAACCGTAATTTCATGATGCAATTTCTAACAGTGTAGGCTTTTAACTCACTGAAATTTTAACACAAAAATAATTTTTACTCGGAAGATATTTGGAGGGAAAAAGTGGATGTATCTGTTTTTGAAACTAGACGAGTCAAGTTATAGATAAAACAAATAGTGCTGTTTCGTGCATATACTTTGTTTTTGTTAACTTCCTTATGAAAGAAAAGGAAGAAAAATGCAAAGTGATTGAATCCTAAGTTGATTTTGTCTCCCCCCTTGTAGTGTTCCTCTTTCTCTTTTCATAAGATTAATAGAAAGATATGGAAATCAAAGATAAGGAGCTATGCTTTACTGAACAGCACATACATTAAAATTAACATCTAATTGATTTGAACTCTAGCTATGAAAAAAATGAGAAAATGAAATTAAGAAAAAAAAATGAAATCAATAAATATTTTAAAGTTAGGGGCAATAAGATTGGGCAATGTATGTCTGTCTGTTTGTCTACATGTATTTTTTTTTTTTTTTTGTGGTAAGGGGGGATATATGTTTTTAATATTTATTAAGAAAATTAAATGACAGCTGCCGTTTTTAAATGGGCTCCATTGGTGGGAGTTCAATTGCCGTAGCTCTATCTATTCGTTCTTACAACATTTAATTCCGAAGTTTGTCTGAATCTTATTGTTTAGTAAAGACCGTACATTTTTAGTGAGGAAAACTTTTTCCCGCCTACAAATTTGTGCACAAAATGCAGTTAAATATAAACAGATTTGGAAAACTTATTTATCTCATTACTATTATAAATGCAAAAGTTTGGATATATGTTTGTTACGAGCCATTCATTTCAGAACAGACAGACTGTGTCACATGACATTCACAGATTTTTTCTAAAAAATTAAAGTAGTTACAACTAAGGGACATATGAAATATCCCAAAAGGATTAAGCAAAAAAAATATATATATATTTTTCTAGTTACAGCCTTTTAAAATTTGGAACAAAATTGGCCGTTTCCAGAAAATCAGCAAAACACTCACTTTTAAAATGGCCTATGTTTCAAAAGTTTTTAACCGATTCAAATAATTTTTTTTGTATAAATAATGAAGGGATGGTATTTTATTTAGACACTAATTTGAAAAATCTAGTTGGCTTCATTGATAAAGAAAAAAAGTGTTTTTGAAGTGAAAAAAATCGCATTTTTACCGAATTTATGATTTTTTTTCTTATGAAAGAAATTAATTTTTGACAAAACAAAGGTGGCAATCCAAAGTGCTGTTATGGAAGTTTTGTATAAAATTTTATTGTAAGCCTGAGATGCATATCCTCTCAGAATTTAAAGTTTGAAATTTGAAAATGTTCAAAAATTACAATTTTTGACTTGTGATTACTCAAAAATCCATTTGTATTTTTGCCCCAGATATTTTATATGATTTTTCAAAAATGACCTTTTGTGCGTTTCTCAAAAAAGCCCGAAATTCAAACTTGTACTTATTTAATCACTTTAATATAAGATTTAATTAATATTTATTAATAAATATACCATATTGTTACACAATTACTACAGCTAAATTGTACTTAACCTTCTTAGAATTTAAATAGCACTTTGCACAAAGTGTAGCCACCATGATTTAATGCATGTTATTCTGTTCATTCGAATTACTAGTTTCAAACTCACACGCTTTAGATCAAATATGTTACAGCACTGATATACATAGTTTTAATTTAAACACATATGTAGCTATGTACTTAAAGCAAAATAAGTAGAAAATAAGTAGTCTTGAATCATCTTCTACTCGTTATTACCAAAAAATGCAAAGACTAAGAGGGTTCAGATGGTGTTATATTTCATACTTTCAACAATACTTTACAATGGTCTAGTTTTTCTTCCCCGGTTTCTTCTGGCTATTGAAATATTTTTTTTAGATTATCTGTGTACAAATTATTGGATAGTGTCCCTAAACCATCGGCGAAACGTTCGCAATCTGTCCCATTCAATAATTATCATTCACACGTTCAATAAATTTTCCTATTTAGAAATCATGCATTGAGTTTCATTTGTTTAAGAGGCTGGTAGTTTTCTAACTGCTTCCCACTTCTTGTTTGTTCGTGCGTCCCATGTAAGCATTACTATTTTAATGATTTTTACTATTTAGCAGCATTTTAGGATTGCCAATAGTGTTTTGATTGTATTCCTACAATAAATTTTACGTTTGCTGTTACATGGTATTTGATGTAAAACGTGTGAGTTTGAAACTAGTAATTCGAATGAACAGAATAACATGCATTAAATCACGGAGGCTACAATTTGTGCAAGGCACAGGCGTAAACGGGGGGGGGGGGGGGTTTCACCCCTCCCCCCATTGGGAATTAACTTATTTAGGCACATTTAGGCACACCAAAAAATTTCTGGCTACGGCCTCCTTGCAAAGCACATATTTTTTTTTCCTAAGACAATTAAAACACATATGCATATGATTTTATTTCCTCTTTCTCTGAAGGGTTGTGATCATGACCAAAGTACGCAGCTCATAATAAAGATGACTTTTCATCTGGTTATAATCAACCCCCTTATCACCTTGGGTGGGGGGGGGGGGGGGTTACAGCGAAAGGTGGCTTCAATCACCGTACCACACACAGACGAACAAAGATCCTTTCAATCACTCCAGAGGGTTTTCTTTCCTTCTTGATGTCTTTTTTACCCAAAGGCAGCAATTTGGGAATACAATCGCACAAATAATAAATTTCGTTTAAAATATTCTCTACTGTGATGGAGTTTTGTTTTCTGATAAACCGGTGTTGTAGGCTCTGGGGTCTGAAAATGAAGGACCCCTAGCCAACAATTGTCCTAATGGGTTAAACCCTCAAGCCAGGAAGGGATGCTCATCAAGAAACTTAAAGAGCAGTTTGTACTTATTTATGACTTCCTGTCCAAACACCCATTATGGTAAAATATTTTTTGTAGATGAGCCGATTGGAAAACTGATGAACTGTATTTGGATTGCATTCTCATTTAGATGTTCTCTCATATTTTAAATTTTTTTTTCTTAATATGGTCCATCACTGATTGCATTACGACTCTGGAAATCATCCGTTCAATGACGTTTCCAATCTCAATGCAACGGTTTAATGCTGCATTTTAATTTACAATCAAGTATTCATATTTTAGCTAAATTTAAAATTATTTTCGATACATTATAATGTTTGCACTCCAGCGATGGACACGTTCGTCATTCAAAAAGGAAAGAAAATTTGATTCAGACGCTTCCACTTCTGAGTTATGTTTTGCTACAAATTTAAGAAAATTTTTAGAATTTTATTGTGGGGATGAGCATTTTTGTCGGGGAATTTGGATTTTTTTCTCTAAAATTCCACTATTTCCCAGTTTTAATATTATGAATGCTTGGACATAGAAGATTGCTTAGCGCTAAATATTGAATTTTCTATTGCGTTTGATTTAAAAAATAAACTAATAGATCTAGTAATGAATGTTTAATGTTTTTGTGAATCAAGGCCGTATCCACAGGGGAAGAGGGACCCACGAGCCTCCCCCCCCCCAGAAATCTTTTGCAATGTATCATATATTCCTCCCTGAAACTTTGCTTAACATAAGTGTGTCGAAGTCTGGGCCCAACCCCCGAAAAAATATTCTGGATACTGCTTTGGCTCCGGAGCAGGGGGAGCATGTTAAGAATTAGGAAGGGCAGTGTATGCTTCAAAATCATACCCTTTATATATACATATATATAGATATATATGACTAGAAATGATGTTAATATGAATTTTGTTCCATACATGATAGCTTTTTGATGTATATATAGTAGATGTATGTTTAGATCTTTGGTGAAGTTAGAGGAGTTGGTATTTAGGGCTTCTGCACCTTAAATTTTTGTAACTGGTCTTACATCTATAATACTTAGGCTAACTCTGGAGGCAAGGGTTCGAGGGCTCTCCCCAGGAAACTTTTTGAAATCTTCCTAGCAATCAATTTCGGGATACTTTGGTGATGTTAGAGGAAACAGAAAGGAGTTTGGTTACTCTCCCCCCGCAATTTTTTTCAAAATCTCTTAAGTTACTTTTGGTGTCGCTCGTGAAAGTGTTCAATGTCCTTTCCCTGAAAGTGTTTCTGAAAGTAAAGTGTCTTAAAAGCGTAATTTCTCTTTTCTTTCTTTTTTTAAAACTTGTGATCTAAATTTTTTGTCGGGGGAGGGGGGAGGAGTTGACTTGCTCCGAGGGGGTAGCTCCTCCCCCCCGGGAGATGCCAGAAATAAGCACGAAGTCTATCTTTAGAGACAAGTATTTATGACTAGTAAATTTTCAACTCTTTTACACTTCTTATTGGTGTTTAGTCTGTACCTTTTTAGGGTGACCCCCCCTTTCACCAACCCTAGTTACGTCTATGGTGCAAGGTGCTTTTTAAGTTCTAAGAAGGTTAAATACAATTTAGCTGTAGTTATTGTGTAACAATATGGTATATTTATTAATAAATATTGATTAAATCTTATATTAAAGTGATTAAATAAGTACAAGTTTGAATTTCTCGCTTTTTTGAGAAACGCACAAAAGGCCCTTTTTGAAAAATCATATAAAATATCTGGGGCAAAAATACACAATATAACTTATAGCAGCTCATTAAGCACTTCAAGGGCAACAAATGACTAGATTTTCAGACTTAAAAAAAATGGCTTTTTTGAGTAATCACAAGTCAAAAATTGCAATTTTTGAACATTTTCAAATTTCAAACTTTAAATTCTGAGAGGATATGCATCTCAGGCTTACAATAACATTTTATACAAAACTTCCATAACAGCACTTTGGATTGCCACCTTTGTTTTGTCAAAAATTAATTTCTTTCATAAGAAAAAAAATCATAAATTCGGTAAAAATGCGATTTTTTTCACTTCAAAAACACTTTTTTTCTTTATCAATGAAGCCAACTAGATTTTTCAAATTAGTGTCTAAATAAAATACCATCCCTTCATTATTTATACAAAAAAAAATTATTTGAATCGGTTAAAAACTTTTGAAACAGAGGCCATTTTAAAAGTGAGTGTTTTGCTGATTTTCTGGAAACGGCCAATTTTGTTCCAAATTTTAAAAGGCTGTAACTAGAAAAATATATATATATTTTTTTGCTTAATCCTTTTGGGATATTTCACATGTCCCTTAGTTGTAACTACTGTAATTTTTAAAAAAAAATCTGTGAGGGTCATGTGACAAGTTTTAGACCTGCCTGCTTGCTTTGAAATGCAATGACTCTTACTAAATCACGCCCGAACCGCTATCTAGATGAAATTTGCACAGAGATAGATTATATTCTGGAATAGCACATAGGCTACTTTTTATACCAGAAAAATGTACGATTCCCTTGGGATATCATTATGTAAAAATGGTGCATTGCAGTATGACAGACGTGTTTTCTCAATAGTTATAAATGGAATTGAAAATAAATCGATTTAGGCCGGATAGCTTAAGTGGTAGATCCCTCGGGTTCGAGTCCCAGTGCGGGCATATTGATATTTATTCAATTAATACCACATAGGCTACATTTTATCCAGGAAAAATTTAATTTCAGTGGGATAAATTATTATTATTATTTTTTTTTTCACTGAGCAAGAAATCGACATAATTTTTTGCATAGTGGTAGTTTTGGGATCAGAGAATGACACATATGAAGCGTTATAAAAGTATTGCAATTAGTTTTTTTAAGTAATTTATTGAGCAGTAATTTATTGCTCATGGTGATGGCAAGTATATATGTCAAAATACTCTCATTCATTTGGACGAACATGTTGTAATTCATTAGAACGTCAGTGCTCAGCCAAAAAGTCTTTACATCTTATAACAATTAAAAGAGTTAGAAATTTAAATAGAAAATTAATTCCTGGAAAAAAACTATGTCGTCAGTGTGAAAAAGTGTTGAAAACATCCGAAGAAATAGCAAACAATGAAGAGAAACATTCTGACTTATACATACCAGTGGAGGCTCTATCGGTCAAATATCTTATTTCTTCACTAAATACTAACTTACATTTTTAAAAACTAAAACGTTTGTAAGACAAATGTATTTCCTACACTTTACTTTAAGACATCACAAAAATAGAGTAAACATTAGTTTTGTTTTAATGCCAGAACGTAGTAAAAACAAAATGTTGCTACATTATGCAATGTAGCAACCCAAATAACACTATTTATAAAAATAACTAAATAATGTTCAGAGGTAAATAAAATTGAATACATAATATTTATGTAATATTCAGTAAGTTTTTTAAAAAAAATAATATTAAGTCTGAGAGGGGAAACACAGGCATATGGTATTAGAAAAACATGCATATACTATCAGCAAGATATCTCTTTATGCAAAAAATAACCAAAAGTAAACTTTTTTCCTGTAAATAGCTGACACATCAGTAGCTTATTTTTTAAAAAATAAAATATTTCTAGTGCTTTCCCTTTATGAGAAAAATGGCTGACAAGTTGGCCGAAATTGCCTGTTTTTGCCCTATGGCTTGTCTTTAAGCTGAAATATTTCCAAGAAGGAGTGAGAAATCCAAGTAATTTATTGTGTAGCAATTTATGGTGAACACATGTACTCTACCAGAAAGTGAGTAAACCTTTGGTTTTATTTTCCTTTTTTTTGGAATTAAATCCTGAATTTTTGCAAAATCGGGAAAATCGAATTTTTGTGTTTGCAACTTCTAAGAGTATTGTACCTTAACAATTTTCATTATGAACATTGTAGTATTTTTTTTTTTTTTTTGAATGCCTGTAACATCTAGGTATCATAGATATTTAACATTTCATATTGCATGAGTAGAGTTTTCAAGAGAAAAAGATGAAATAACATCAATTTCTCGGTATTTTGAGGTGGCAGACAAAATTTGAGGACCTGTATATTTAAAAATAAGTGGAGTAGGTAGCTAAAAATTTGGACTTTTTCCATGTCTCTATATCATCAATCTGTGTACCAAATTTGAAAAAATCCGAGTTGGCCATGCAACCCTCATTAGGTGAGTTGGTATGGAATCACTCTTTTAGGACTTTAGTTTCTAAAGAAAAATTTGGGAGTTCCGCCCCCTGCTTTTTTTACCCTTAACGTCATAAAGGCAGCCTATATAATTGTGTTATGACTTACTGAATGCATTTTAACTGAAAAAAACTATTGATTCCTGTTAAAAGCATCTTAAAACTGCTTGAATCTGAAAAATATACCTTTTTTCTTATATCAAATATTTTTTTAAATTCGGGAAAATATGATCCCATTGAGATCCCGAGATAAATTTGTCATAAACAAAGATAAAATAGACAGAAATATCTGAGAAATTTTTGAAAATATTTCTAAATACGTTATAACAGTAATTTAAAATTTAAATGTCAAGGTCATTTTTAAAAATTTAAAATTTTTACAAAATTAGTCATGATGCATATCATATGAAACAGCGTTTAATATAGGGGAGGCTGGGGCTGGAGGGGACAAATTCCGGTTTTCTTTTATTTTCCATAAAGCTTTCACAATTGAAATTATTGTTTCTAAAACAGTTTATAAAGCATTTCATTGTCTATTATAAGAATATAGTAACAAAGACGTAACGCCAATAATTTTTTCAGTACAATGAATTACGGTAGGATAATCCGCTGTCCCTTTCTGCCCCATCATCGGGGTTGAAAGGGACATATGATAGGGATGAAAGGGACACAACAAATAACAATTTATTTTGCAGTACAATTTTATTTGCGTGAAAATACTTTCCTAAACAACAGCATATTCTATGTCATATAAAAGAACAAATATGAAAATTATTTAATTAGCAACTTTCTAATTTCTAATGAACGAATATAAAAATTATTTAACATTAAATGAACTGAAATCGATTGGAAATTGAAATTATGCATTCATCCTTGCTGTGCCACCCAATTTCAAAGGCGGCGGCAACTTTGAAACAAAATCATTCATATCTACGATGCTAGTGTCTTCATTGTCAGGAAAACTGAATGTCCAACATGTATGACTTTTCCTAAGGAAAATTACTTTCAGTTCATCTGTGTCATGAATTTCAATAACCTTTCCTACGTAATGATGTTACGGCACTGTTCAGGGGGCGGCAAAAAGTTCGGAATTCCCATCTCAACAAAACGCAATCTTGTTTTTATTTTTTTTTTTTTTTTTCGCAAATTTCGCAAGCAGGGCGAAGTTTTTCTTTTTTTCGAAAAGTCCCATTTACCGCCCTTAATAAGGGCGGTAAATGGGGGGGGGGGGGACAGAAAGCGTTACGGCCACTGAGTGACGTCTGGTTTCGGCTTTTTCTGTACCCCTTAGGCATACTCTTTGTTTTGCTTCCTAGGAGGGAAGAAGGTTGCTTCTTTGCTGTGCTGTTGGAGATAATAGGTAGTAACTTCTAAATAGTCTATAAAGTCATTTCCGCGTCCGACTGTCCGTCAATGTCAACAAGTATTTCAAAAGATTCTGAATGGCATGTGGCTAAAAGGACGAGTAACAAAAAGCACTGATACGAAAAGTATGGAGGTACCCCAAGCCCTGTTAAATTACTCAAGTAACAGCTGTCATCTCTCTTATTGGAACCCGCCCATTGACACTGACTATTCCCTGTGTCGGCAGAAAAGCAAAGGGTTCCCAGGAAGCAATCTCTTGAAAGAGCGCCGACGAAGAAGACGAATTCACCCATGTCGTTGCATGGACAATGGTCAAAAGCTCTATTTTCACTGAAGCTCTACCACTCGCTATTCCCCGACCCCGGGTCCCCCGCCGGTGGTCTCAAATTGTGGTCATTCTTAATGACCACAAGTTGGCCACAACGCTTGTTCCAAAGCGTCATTTTCTCGGTTCTCACGTTGGGTCTTCTCAAAAACAAAATTCGTATTTTGTCAACTCAGTCATGAATAATAATCGAAAAAAAAAAGTTTTTTTGTTCCTAATAATTATCTGCAAAATCATCTGAAAGTTCTCCAAATAAGTATAAGACAGCCCCAGAAATAATCAGATTGAGTATTTTTGAACAATAGGCAACCTGATGGACAGTTAGTGTTTTTGTAGGGGCAAAAAATTCCTTCTTTTAATTGCTAAACGAATTAATGAAATTCGGATAGTCTTGAACTTTCGCCAACTTTATAAGTAACTTCGGATTGTGAAGATGAGAGAGACATTGTTTTAAAATTTTATGTGCAGTAGAAACATTCGGCAACAGTGCAAGTATTCAGTAAGTGCAATATATACATTTCTTCTATCTTTGAAAAAATGTTATTTATATGCTCATAAAAGGAGAATTTATAAAGATAATAATTTTACTATCTGATAACCTTTTTTAATTGCAGTTCATTTAAAATTATTTTTATCTTGATGACCACGGCTATCATGCAATTCGACCAGTGTTTCAGTGTTTAGTGCGTAATATTTCCTTTTTCATGCTTTCGTGTTTATTGAGGGGTCTGATGAATTTCGGTGGGTCATCTTCCCTCTTTAAGACACCAAAGCCACTCTCTCGATTCGGTTTTACTTCGTTTTACTATTCTTTTCTGTTGTCAGGGTGGCGTAGTCGTAAGGCGCAAGCCTCGTACGCCCAAGATCGCAATTTCAAACCTGGCCCAAGGCGGTGGATTTTTAAGATGCAGAAAATCGTCTGTCTGCGCAGATGTCGTATGATTATGTGGTATGTTTGAAGATCTCTTTGGCATGGATACTCTCGGCTAAATTAAATTCCTGGTGCCGATTGCATCAACGAGTGCTCAGGTGCCGCCATCTAGGGAAACTGAGCGTCAAAAAAATTGCGGCAATGGTACCACACTCATTGTGGTGCCGCTGAAAGAGTTGGTACCAATCACTGGGGACGCACCAGGTCTACAATGGTTGAGGACCAATACTGCAGCCCCATTAGAAAGAAAAAAAAGCTATTATTTTCTATCGGTATGGAAGGAGTTTCCGTTGACACTGACAGACAACATTTTTTCTGTCGAAACTCAATTACGATGAAAAATTGAAAAATTACGGTTTCATTCATCAAATAAGGCAAGAGGTTATTGCTTCGTTAAAAAAAAAAAAAAAAAAAGATTTAGCTTTGTTTTTCAATCCCTCCCCCCTCCCCTTTCAAATGCATGCAAGGCTTTAAAATGCATGGGCATCGTTATAAAGATTGCTCTATCGTTTCTTAATTCTTCTACTGACATTTAATGATAATCATAGAATTCAACCTCTGCTGTCAAGATATTAAAAAATAGTTTAAAGTATAACAGTTGTGCTAATTGAATTAAATAATTTACGATGACTAGTATCGATCATGCTTCATCATTAAAATTGAATGAAATCAAAGCCCTTCCTATAAATGATAAGGCGTATAATTGGGGGTCATTGTAAGAGCCATTCTAAAAACAAAACAGCAATACATGGGTGTAATCTTTCAATTATAAAAAATTGTTCTGCTGTGCAGGAAAATTTATTTATTAATTAAATTAAATAGTTTTCTTCCATCAAAATTTTTTAAACTAAAAAGTTGAGCAATTTGTCAGGGCATATCATAATAACAATTTGAAAAAATAAAAATATATCTTATTGCGCCGAGTGCTATGTTTGTCGTATTAAAATATTTCAAATAGTGATACAATTTTTAAGCTACATCAGAGAAAGATCAATAATTTATAATATTGTTATTCTATGCTAAATGGACAACATTCTATAAAGGGAAATTTTATTAGGGCAAAACTGTAGTGATAATTGTAATAATAATAATAATAAAACTGTTGCGTTTTTTTCCCTTTTTTCTGCTACTGCGTTTAATTATTTACGCAACAACTATGAATCGCTAAGTTTTGTATGAAATGCTGTCGAGTCATGGGAAGGAGGGGAGGCGTGAAGATGAGGTAGTAGCTAATTAAGTTTTGAAAATAGTCAGAAAGTCGAATCCAGGTGATGCAGACTTTCCTTTGAGGAATAAGAAGGTGAAATGGTTGGTGATATCTTGTCTAACGCTTACTGAATTTCGAGATGGATGGAAGTTTTCCTATTTTCCTATTATTCAATGAACAAATGCAATGCATAATACTACCCTTAAAGACCTTCAGAAAGACAGCTTTCCACTAAAAGATATTTTGCTAAGTTAAACATTGTGTGAAGTAAACTTACCACGTGGATTGAGGTGGAAAAACGTACTTTCATCAACCAACAATCCAATGTGTTATCAAGCTTTTTTTTAATTTAATTTATTTATTTTATATTTCGAACTAAATTTTGTGCATTCTTTTTAATTCAAAGATTAAGTTTCAATTTCTTTACTTTTGTCGTTTATATGTTAATGTTTGCAACAAATGTTGTCAAACTATCGCGGAGGCTTTCAACATAAAAAAGTGCCAAACTCCTTTTTGAAATTGTACGGAGTTCAAATCCAGTTGTTGCTTTGAGGAACAAAAAGGTAAAGTAGTTGATGTGACTAACCTTCATCGATTTGACAGATTGGAGCTTTCTTGGTTTTCCACTATTCAATATGTCAATTCAGAAACCCACCCTTAAAAAGACTTTTAAGATGTTTCTCACCGGAGAACATTGAAAACGATATATAAATATTATTTGCAATGGGATGTTAATACATAGTCCCTTTTGTGCAACACCCAACAATACATGCGGCCAATATGTGATGTCTTCAAAAAAATTCTCTTGAAATGTTGATAAAACGTTTAAGCATCCTCTTTTTATTGAAATGCGGGGTAAAATATTTCTTATACTTTCATGATTCATTAACAACTTTGAATAATCAACAAAACTTCTAGTAAACTATTCGAGAAACTTACGATTTAACTGCGGAAATTGTGGATTCAAGGGAGTTCATAGGGGTCATGACGCGAATCTTCTAATGTCTCCAAATATAGGCTAAAATTGCATATTTGGGACCAATATAAATGAATTTTCGGTGAAATGCATCGATAGGGAGGGGTGAAGTGCCTAAACACCTCTCTCTTCAACAGCGTCACTAAATATAGTCTAGAACTGCGTGTTTTATATACTTCAATTTCTAAAATTTTGCGGGGAAGAGTCCCCCCCCCCCTATTTTTGCGCAAGTATCAGTTTCTAGATTTATATCGCTTTTCCGAATACCCTAACGCAATTATTCAAAAAAGAATGGCGGGTGGAAAAATTAGTCGAAAAATTTGACTGAATGTCTGAAAAATATATATGGCACGTTAATTTTGGAATGACACATGGAGGTATATATATATATATATATATATATATATATATATATATGTAACAATAGAAATTAATATTTCATTAAATTAAAAATTAATCTGGTTTAAATCATTGTTATTAATTACGGTTTTATAATTAAAAATTAAATGTTTCTGTTTTGATTTCGGTATTCGGAATGTTGATTACGTAATACTCCAATCCTCTATGCATCCAACCTTACCATACAAGGCAATAAAAAAACTGTCATGCGCAGTAAGAAATATACGGGTATAAAAAGTTATGCTGTGCTCATTCTACGCTAGAGATGTGGTGGAATAAAGACCTGTGAAATACGTTCTTAGTTTTTTTTAAATTTTCGTTATCATATCATAATGAAAAAGGTATCTAAATGACATCCAGTAGCTGTGATGTTACACACACATATATATATATATATATATATATTAACAATTTGTATTCTCCCGATCGAAAAAAATGTTGATAGTCGCCAAACTCATGCTCCCTCCGCCCTCCCATTTTTTGACTTCAGGGCTGTTCTGCTGTCGGCACGATTGAGGGGGCGGCATTCCCAGATTTCGCCCCGGGCGCCACTAAGTCTAGTTACGCCACTGTCTGTACCCTAATAAAATGTCAGAGTGAATGCACTATGACTCTGTTAAACAGTCATGTCATATTCCACTTCGAAGTGCCCTTCATCACCTTTTGATCTTCAAGGTGATAAGGAATAAAATTCTTTCTGGGTTCCTAGTTCTGGGACAACGGACCGTCAGGCAAACCACACAAGGGAGAGAGAGAGAGAGAGTTTTTTTTTTTTGTTTGTTTTTGTTCGGTAGTACGCGTCTTCCGTTTTTCGGTGAGGTGCAGGAGGGGTTCTGAGAAACAAGCATAGAAAGGGCTAGAATTTCTTTCATTATCTACTGTATCTGAAGTTAAAGATTTGAGAAATCGTGATGGTATAAGAAATAGTGACGAGACATTGAGATCGAAGATAAAGAACGGATAAAAGACTTGTCTCAAGTGACTTATACTGAGCCTTAAATTCTTTGATAGTACAAAAAAAAAAAAAAATGGTTTCTTCAGAAACGACAAAAGATGCTGATTTTTTCAGTTCCGTCAAAATTAGAAAAGGTGGTCGAACACAACAAAACAATCATCAGTAAAAGATTTCTTCAAATAATATAAGTTTATTATGTATTTGTTGTAATTTATTAACAGTTTTCAATTATTATTTTATTATTAACTTTTTTTTTTTTTACAAGAATACCAGTCAACCAGTGGGGAATTCCGCACTGCGCACCAAATCGTTTTGTGTGGCATTCCATTCTTTAAAAATTTGGAAGAAAGAACACATTATGAAGAAGAATAGAAAAGGTAAACGGGTGTTGGTACAAAAGAAGTACTGATGTGTAATTGAACACATCAGTGTTCAATTAACAAATATAATCTGTTACAATTATTTTCCCCACTAATATTTAGATATTCAAGATAATAAAATAATCGCAATAATAATGATAATTATTTTTATTATTAGTATACATAGCATTAAAAAACAATAACGAAGCAGTTCCATTATTTAAAATATAGTTATTGTTGGCTGGTTAAGCTCTACACGTTCATAGTATAACTGAATGTGTGGAGCCTAACGATTGAATAAGTTTATAACTCACAGACGCAGCTAAAACTGTCCAATTTGTTACACAAAAAAAATTACAGAAGAGTTTCTTGTATGCTTACTTGATAACAGATGGCGCCAGCGTAAACAATACCAATGTTTTAAAAGAAGTAAATTTTAAGACCGTGGGTTTACTTTTCGTCTTTTTCCAATGAGGGGTAAATCATGGAATTGGATAAAAGAATACGGAAGCTCTCGCAGACCGACAGAAGAACGGGCTGGAGAAATAATATATAAGATAAATCAATGCATATCTTTGCTATTTCAAGATTAAAAAAAAATAGATGAGGCAATTTTTACTTTGTAGTCATGGTAACTACAGTAAGAATCATTAAAATCGGATACCTAAAAATCAAGTCACTCGGATTAACCGTCAACCCGCTTATATCGTCGGAATCGGGCAGTCCGTAGAACGGTTTAAAGGGGTTTGACTGTACTACTTACATAGTAATTATGTAGCGAAATGCGTAATAATTTTATCTACCTTTTGCATAGTAATTCAGAACAATAAAGTATTAATGTTAGAATAAATATTGATATATGTACTAAAGGGAAAAACTTTATACTTACAACTTCAATGACTCATTGAAAACAAATGATCCATAAAAAAACTTTATTACCAAATTTTAAAAGAATAATGTACAAAACTATTATGTTTCATTGTCATTCATACATTACGAGTATTTAGTCGGTTTTTAAAAACTTTTCTGCTTTATAAACGTGAATTCTGATGTAACAACAATTTCGCCCCAATCACTACAACATTTCCTAAAAATACATTATTTTTTATTTCAAATTAAATGACCTATTAAAATTCTTCATTAAACACCAAATTCACACATAAATGTTATTATTTTATGAAATTCCAATAGCAAATGTATAGTTGATTTTTGCAGCACATTGGAAAATAAAATATAATTAAAACTATAAATGAAGCACATTTGTTTCTTTTAATACATTATTTTGGAGGTTTTTACAGCCATGGAAAAAATTATAAGGACAAGCGAAAAGTCGCCAATTCTAGGAGTTGCTTGGCTAGAAAAGTATGCAAAAATTTTAGTGCTAAAAATACGTAAAAAGAGACATTTTAAAGCAAAATTTACTCCGAAAATTTTGAAAATTATTAAAATACATGAATTTTTAAGATTTTAATAGTTTGCTACTTGGAAAAAATTATAAGCACATACATTTCTTTTGAAATAGAAAGCAAAAATTTGCATATTTAGTCGTATCGTATGATTGTTTACAATAACCCAAAACTGTTACGTAGTAAAATTTTTCACTTTATCTCATTCTTTATCATGCCGCGCAGTACACAACTCTCTGAATCTAAAAAGGGACAAATTATTGCATACAGAAAATGTGGAATAAGTGAACGGGAAATTTCAAGGAAGATAAACAAATCTAAAACAGTAATTTATAACTTTTTGAAGAATCCAAATTAGTATAGAAAGAAAAAGCGTACAGGTAGGCCTCCCACTCTTACTATGCGCCAGAAACGTTCAATTGTCCGCCGAGCTTGCTTAAAAAAACAGAGTTCTACTCAAATTAAAACAAAAATGAATTTACCATGCACTAGCCGAACAGTGCGTAATGTTCTGCAAAAGAATTCCAATGTTAGATATGCTAAACTACGGTCACATCCGCCACTTACAAAACTTCACAAAAAGCGTAGATTGGAATTCGCTAAGAAATACGTTTCTTTTGGGTCCAGATCGAAAGACGTCGTATTTTCTGATGAAAAAAAAAATTAATTTGGATGGACCAGATGGTTTTCGCCATTACTGGTATGATTTGTGAAAAGACAGACCATTTTTTTCCAAACGACAGTTTGGAGGCGGTCCTGTGATGGTGTGGGCTGGTTTTGCAGCCAATGGAACAACACCAATAGTGTCCATTCGAGGTCGCTTGAATTCAGAATCATATATTGACATGTTAGCTGAAAATTTATTACCTGAAGCACCCCTTATCACAAGTGGTGATTATTTGTTTCAACAAGACAATGCAAGTTGCCATGTGTCTCGTGCATCATGTTCATGGTTCAAGGCCAATTCAGTGAAACTTTTGGACTGGCCGGCAAGAAGCCCTGATTTAAACCCCAGAGAAAATCTGTGAGGCATTTTAGCTACAGAAGTGTATAAAAATGGGACACAATATGGAAATAAAGACGAACTGATACCATCCATTAATTTGGTGTGGAAAAACATTTCTAAACAAACTTTAACTAAACTTTCTGAGTCAATGACTGGACGATTAATAAAGGTAATTGAGAAAAAAGGTGATTTTGTAGAATACTAATTTATTTCGAGACATATGTGTTAATGTCTCTATATTTTTTTCCATATTTCATATAATACATTTGTATTAATTTGTGATTTAATAATTTTATTGTAATTTAATTTCATATTAACAAGTTTATAATGTTTCCTAATTACAAGCAGTTAGTTAAATTTGATTTTGTTTGCAGTTGATGATTATTTTAATATATAATACTCATTTTTCAATGTGTCCTTATAATTTTTTCCATGGCTGTATAACAAACCTAATAAACTGGCTAAAGCGAAATTTGTCTGAGAATGTTCAGCTGTAATTCTATAATTTCTTCGTATGGCTATCATTCTGTCACGCAGAGGTGTATTAAACGGTTTGACGGCCGCCAAGTGCCCCGAGATCATCGGGCCCCGTTTCCTTACTTCAAATTTCTTTTTATCTCTCTATTGTTTCATTGTAGAAAGTTCGATAGAAAAGCCTCGCGTCAAATTATATTCCATGCCACTTTTATAGCATAGTTTAACTAGTTGGAAATGTTATTTTTCAACCCAGTTTTTCAGTTCAATTCCTCGAAGTTTTGAAAAAGTTTGAAGTATGAAAATTTTTCAGTTTTATTTTTTAAGCAATTTAATAAATTTTAGTCTTCTCGACTGTTACTCCAAAAGTTACTGTTCAGGACAATAAGATGACGGGACCCCACGTTTATTTCATCTCCAGGGGCCCCTGGTATCACGGCAAGATTCGATAGTACTGTTAGTAAATTGAAAAGAAAAATACTTTATTATTACTTTTAATTAGAATCAATGTTTTTTTGAACTAAATTTTAAAATTCAACCGCTTTGATGGTTTAATTCTATTTGAAATGAAATAATGGGTAATGGAACAACCTCCATCTTTCCTGAACCAAAAAATTACAAATAAAAACATTATAGTTGTTGTTGTTGTTGCTAATTCCCACCTGGTCTGACGGAGTCAGACCAGATCAATAAATCCGTTGACAAAAAGGAAGTCCGAAACCAAAAGGGGAGAGGAATGGATGTCGTCCCAGTCCAGCCCTAAACAGGTCAAGATATGCTCAGGTGATGCCTGGGTTTGCTGGCATTTAGGGCAAAGGTGGAAGATTACATTATAGTACACTTTGGTAGTGAGGCGTTTTTTCCATGGGTATATTATTTCAGTTCCAACTCAGAACATTCTTACAGAACTTTTTTGAGTAAGAGTGTTAATTTTTGAGATCGAATTGCTGATATTCACTTAAACAAGCTGTCTATTGGCAACACGAGTGTTTCAGAAGTGAAAAATAGCTCAACAAGGATATGATATATCATGTTTATCGCACGATAAACAGATGTTTTATCATATCTAAATATCTTGCTGCATGATGCATTCTAACAAATTCAATGAAGTTAGTTTTCATGTTAAGAATTATTAATAATTTCATAAAAGATTTTTTATGATTGCCAATGTAATGTATTCTCACCAAAAAACTGAGCATAAGCTTGGAACAATTTCTAAAAGTGAAAAATGAAATATACACTTACAAATATAACAACAAAACTGATGAGTAGCTTGTTATGCAAGCCAGAGAAAATAGATTATAACTTGATTTTGCCTTTGAAAACACTTCAAATAAAAGAGCCAACTTTTTGCAAAATATGGACAATCTTTGAAGCTGTTTCACATATAATTCTCCAAATACACTGCCGTTGTCCAAAACAAAGGCTTTTGCTCAGAGTTCCTGTAAAGAAAGTAAAAACATCCTTTACATTTCTAGTCAAGGAAAAAAATCTAGTGAAGCTTCACTGATATTGCCTTTGACCACGTCTCTTCCCGACTTTCTGCGAAAAAATGTCCGCTCTTTACTATATCATGTGTCATTTAGGCAGCGCGAAGCGCTTTTTCCAGGTGGTGTAGGTCAGGGGCGAAAGGGGTGGTGTTAGTGGAGCAGTATGAGATTGTACATTAAAAACACAAGATAAATTAAGAAAAATACAAGGTAAAAAATAGCATTCTATGCATGAGAGAAGAGAAATAAGGTTCAGTGAAACCTATGTATATTGACCATTTGCGGTGCAGCACTTTAGTGTTCAACTTAGACAGGTGATCAACTTATAGAGAGTGAGGTAGAGGGTGAAGGGCTAATTCCGTTCCTGGCAAAAGTGGTCAACTTAGACAGGTGGTCAACTTTATAGGTTTTACTGTATTTACATATTTACAATGTTTGCATTATTTAAAAGGATCGATTATAGAGCAAGAACCCTACAGTGCGAAGGATGCCCGCTCTCCCGCTAAGCAAAAGTTTTATAGTTGGAAAACAGTCCCATACACATTGGTTGAATGAGTTATCACCAAATTCTGCGACAACGGCAACCCTCCCGGCGTATAGTATAGTACACCCAGATTACACCATTACGACGTCCGACAGGCTTCAGAAAAAAATATCTCGGAATGAACGAAAACTCGAATTCGCCTCAATAAACCAATCCCTGAATAGCGCCGTACCTTTAGTAAAGAAATCATAGAATACGCCGGCGAATCGGTATCCTCTCCGTATTTAATTTTGTCGCTATGGTACTTTTCTTGAATATTATGTATTGATATGTATTTGGTTTTTTGGGGTATTTAATTTAGGGATTTAATTTGAATATTTCATTTGAATGTTTCAAGAAATAAGACTACATTCTTCCAAATTGGTTATCATTAAATTTTGTTTGTTGCTATTAGTAATTGAATTTTATCTATGGATATTCCAATTGATTTTGGTGTGAAATGTTTGTGTATTTCAATTTGACCTTACATGGCTAGTGTGTTGCTAGCAAAGCTGAAACTAATGCATAATTTGTTTTTGTTTTCATTCCTTATATTAGCTAATTTGTTTCTTTTTGGTCTTCCCTTGCTCTATTACCTGTTGAATTCAAACCAATAGGCTATACCTTATTTTACAAGCTTATAAATGAATTGTTTGTTTCGAAAAGATAACAATTCTGAAGAGCAACACCTTTTTCAGGAGATAGAAAAAAAAAAAATGGCTTATGAAAAGTTGAAAAATTTTATGGGTCTGATCTTTTACTACTATATTTTAATATGAAATAGCATTGCAATATTGGAAAATCAAAACGATTTTTGATTAATTGTGCCATAAAAATTAATAAATGAATACTGAACGGTCTTTCTCTTTCAAAACGGAGATGTTACCTTTTCGAAATAAACGATTCAAATATATTCTTGAACGCTCTTGCACATTGTATTCTATTGACTTTTTTGTTAACTTGTTTTTAATGCAAAATATATATATTTTTTTTTGGTTCTGAGAAAAACTTTTTTATTAAAAAAAGGAAAAAACAAAGAAAAAGAAAAAAAAAAAGAAAGAAAATTTTAAGACGTTAACAAGAGTTTGAAATCTCCAAATAGTAAGGCAGATTTTAGTTTTCTATTGAATATTTTGTTTTTAGTTAAATAAAATTAGAAAGCCCTTTCTAAAGAAAAAGTTGTTCAGGATATCATAAAACCAAACTGGGTCCTATATCTAATCAATATAAAATATATTCATAGATCTATCATAGCTTTTATAAACGAGTATTTACGTAACTTAACAGATATGCTTACTTCTTTCTCTGTAGTTGAACAGAGTGTGGTCAAATAATAATTTTATTAAGAAGCTCTTATCGAGTAACTTGATTAGTTTTTAAACAAATTCTTACGCAACTTTACAGAAATACTCAGTTTCCTTTGTATATTTTTATTGAACTTTTTTAAACTGTAGTGTATTTGTGTGAGAAAATCAAATTAAATGCAAACTTTCATTTTTTGGTATAATAACTGTAGTAAGAGCAGAACAGTGGATCAAAAAGCATAAAAAATATTTTCGTTGACGTTAACAATAAGTGACATTACTGGAAACTGAATTACACCACTGTGATTCTCAACTAAACAGCAGTTCGGACTAGAGGAGAATTTTTGTTGTCTCCTAGAAAGAGAGGCCAAAATATTCCACCATAATCTTACGCTACTGTTTACACTACATAGAGGACCCAAAGAGGATCCCAAATTTCAAATTCATTCTTAATTGAAATTGTAAAATTTTGTAACTTACGCTACTCATTTTAGCCAGTTCATAGGTGAATGAAACTGATGAGTCAGCGTTTCTCAAGCAAAAATTTTTAAGACATTCAAGATAAGTTACGAAAAGCAAAATCGATGTAAAAGAAATAACTTTTTGAAAAAATATGGCAAAGAACAATACCACAATTCATGAATGTACATTAGTTTCAATGATTATTTACTGAAAGAGATATTTTTTCCATTATTCGATTGGCTGCTTTTAAATTATAGTCTATAAAAAAACTAAAATGTGCCTAATTAAATAATTAAACAACAAAATAAAAAAAAACATATACATTTACACCAATAAAATTATTTTTTCTTCGGACTTTCGTTAATTTAAAAAGTCAATTAACTGGCTCGGGTTTGTTATGTTAATCGCACTGAAACATACAATATTTGCAATTTCAGTAAACAATATATAAAATTTGCCTTCAACATTGCATATATTGTTTACTGAATTAAATTTTCTTAGCTGTGAAGAATTTCATGTAAACATGATTTTTAAACCGGACTTGTCTACAAGTTATTCACAAGAAAGTAGGCCGAATTTTGTAGGCCGTCAATTTGTAAAAATGACCTCCTGCACTCTGTAAACTCTAACCATGGCTAACAAAGCTGTTCGTCTTTGAAACTGACGGCTCCCCTCCCCCCCCCCCCCGCTAATTATATGGTTAAACCATTAACTTGATTTGAAGTATCTTCTTGAAAGTGTAGAGTCCTCAGTGAAAGTGCATAAAAATTAAAACCAAAAACAAGAACATAGGTAATTATTTTCTGCGTCGCTTCTACTTAGACTAGACCAAAACTGAAACGCAAACTATTGCGTAGAGGCTTCTGCTGCTGCCTTTTTATTTCTTTTAGATTTTTAATGCAATATTTCTATACTTTATAGAATTATTTAAAAATGACTTCAATCATTTACATGTGTTCCTTTGTGGGGCACATATGAAGGGTAGGTTGTAGCCAGATAGATGACATAGAGAAGCGAACCAATAAGGCATTGTTATTATTTCATTTACCTCCGACCCGGAGAGGAGGTGGAGTCACGAATCCTGGATCATCTGATCCCGTTTGCAATTCTGCGATAATATCCGAATTTGTACGAATTTCATTGGTCAGCGGCTATACATTTTGAGAGCATCTAAAGACACAAATTTTAGCTTTCCATTTCTAGGTGGTATTGCAGATTGTGATTTTCAAAAGGCACAGGAAGCACGGGATTTTCTAATGCTAAAATTTATGTAGTTTGTATTCCTTAAAATGAAACATTTAAATTACGATTTCTGAAAAAGGAGGGGGCACAAAGAAAGAACCCCCCTAAAAAGAATGTAATAGTACAACCTTAGCGTGTTTTTTAAGGGGGAAATAGGTGCAGGACGGCGTATTAAGAGCAATTTTCATGAATTTTTTCAACATATAAAGAATAAATACATTTTATTGAGATTTTGAAGTTATTATAGATATATTGAAGAACATTTACTGAAATTTTCAAACATTTTTCTTGATAAATCCCGGAGATATCAGCTGCTGCACACTGTAAGTCGCCACCCGGATCGGCAGTTTGCGTACCTCCTGGAGGTCACAATTTTTATATGAAATCAACTTTTTAAAAAAATTACTTTTTTTATACAAGTGTCTCTTCTATTTGAACTAAAATTATCACAAAAAATGAAAATTTCTATTTCTTTTTAGAATGGAAAATTGAGTACGATTTTTGACCGACTTTTTTGTTTTTTTTTTTTTTTTTTGCAATAAAAAAGTAAAAATAAAGATATGTTTATGATTGTAGTTCAATTAGAACGTAATTTTCTAAGGATTGATCAAAAACTCTGCGAGCTAGAGTGTACGCAAATTCGAAAAAAGTAGTTTCGAGAAAAACGCGTTTGAAAAAAGAGTGGTAGTGAAGGTAAATAAATTTAAGGCAGTAATGAATATATTTTTTAAACATTATAGATACTAATATTTATAAAAATTTCTATCCGAAGTCTCAATTGTTAAAAGAAACAAAAGGACATCTGCTAACGTTCTTCTGTCTTTCTAATACCCTTCAGGTCATTCATGAATGATGGACTATGCTCAACCGCTTCGAAAGGGCGCTCGCACAGATGATTATAACTTTTAAAGGACTTGGAATTTTGCTTTGAAATTTTCAGGATATTTTATTGAATAGTTGTAAAATCGATTATGAAGAACAATTTTTAAAAATTTTTTGAAACCTCTACTTGTATACTCTACTTTTATACTCTTAAGTTGTGTTCTGCAGAAAAAAGGTTCCCCGGGGAGTTTACTCAAGGGTTCCATAAAACTTGCATAAATTACAGATAATTAAAAGCAAGGAAGGATAGAATTTTTCAAAAAAAGGACAGTACAGAGAATAAAATCAAATGAAGTACAGAGAACAAAAAAACTCAGAAAGCATGCAGAGAATAAAAAGTAAATAACTTAAAAAGATATAAAAACAGAAAAGAAAGAAAAAGAAGAAAAAAAAAGCATAACTAAAAACAGAGTTTTAGTGAAAAACACAGAGAAATTTCTTACACAAGACTAACTTCACGGGAAAAAAACTAACACACAATGTACATTAACAGATATAAAATACCTAAAACCCTGTAAAATTACCGAAAATGAAAAAAAAAAAACTTCCCAACGGTCGCTGCGTTTTTTGCGCACTCTTCGAAACACTGTTTCTGGCATACGAAAGATGCATTATCCAGTGCCGATGGTCGTGTTTGCAGGTACGCAAAATATAACAGTTTTTTCAGTGCTGTTTAACTGCAGAAATACTACAGCATTGTGTTATCAAATAGAAAGTTTTCGGGAAGGAATTAATACTACGTTAAGAAAAATTCTCTTCATTTCGGGGGGGGGGGGGCTTGGTTCCCCCCCCTGAATATGGCCTTGACTGTGCCCCGTGTAGAGGTGCACCCTGTCCAAACAAAACAAATAGTAATGACCCTACAATTAAATATGAGTAGATAATTTATAGAAACATAAAAACAGCACAATTTTATCTCTTTGGAAGAACCGTTTAGTTCTTACAGACATTAGATCGTCTTGATAAATTCAAAAAACTCCAAGCTGGAAAAATTACTTTGAGCAGCCAGCAGCTCAAAGCATAAAGTCTGCATCGTAATGGGTACCTTACCTAAGTATTTCCCATATATTTTTTACTGTAAACAACTATAATCATGCTACTGTATACGAGAGACTTATTAGACTTCATGTGAGCGAAATGAATTGAATAGTAACATATTTAAATGGGGATGGTTTACTGTGCCCCGTTCGGCCATATCTCAAGTGTCAATGACATACGCCTATTAGAATGAGTTACACGTCGGTCTTCACCATGGTCTCAACAGTGTAACTTTAATTATAAACACCCTGTATTGCTTCAGATCAAGGGTTCTTGGCGTGGTTCCCTCTAATTCGAAAAGAGCTGAAATGTTTTGCGGAAAACAAATCGAAAAGTTAGGTCTCGTGAAATAAATGAAACTGTTAGGTCGTCGCGTAGGTCGAAGTGGAAAGTACAAATCGACTCACTCGGTGGGGTACTGACTATCCTTGAACTCTGCCTTCTCCAAGTTGACGAACAAGTTTCCTACACTCTCAAAAGAGGAGATAGAAGTCATTTCTTGGATGGAGCGCTTCTCGGAGTGTCTCTCTGCTAAGGAGACGAAATGCGTTCCTCCTACAATGGTCTTGAGGCGCCTCTGGCCGGCCTTTGCCCGCATTTGGACTTGCAGGAAATTTTCCACCACTCATTCAACCAAGGTAAATTATTCCCAGTTTATTCGAATCTTTTTTTTCACAGAGATAATTTTTTCTTTAATTTGGTGAGGAGCAGTGGCAAATCCAGATGGAGCCACTCTTTCACAAGGCTCTTTCTACATAGCCAAGTAGGATAACCAAAAACCTTGTTACCTCCCCAACAGCCTTCCAACCACTAAAACAAACAAAGACTAAGTAATCGAACTCTCCGAACACGTGAAGTAGCTGCGTAATAAGGAGATCAATTCAAGTGACTTTTGAAAAAGAGAGTTACGGACCGTTCATAAATGATGTCACACGTTTTTTCAATATATTTGACCCCCCTCAACCCTTTGTCACAAAATGTCACACTTCAACGGAACCCCCTACCCCCCACATGTCACATGTCACGCTATATTACATAGGTATATGTACTTGCCGTGTTGCAGTTCAGAAAAAAAAGCACTGCGTTATAGATCACATTTCTAATTTTATTTTTGAACTTTTAATGACAATTGTGAGCATAACAATAATAATGAATGTGTACTTAATTTGTATTAAGTGCGATTAAGGTTTACAACAAAAAAGATAATTTGTATATTAGAGTAAAAAATATTAATTGTTCAAATTCCGAAAAAACTAACCGCACTATTTTACCGTAAAAGTGCAAATGCCTAAGAAGATTTCCTTTTAAACTTTTACCTAGAAGTACATTTAGACTTTAATTAGCATCGGTGTTTTCGAAACAAAATAAAATCAGATACTTTAAAATAAAAAAAAACTTTAAAAATAAATTTAATTTTCAGATTTTAAATGTTTTTATAGAAACTAAAATGTGTGATGTCACACTTCTTGTAACCCCCTCCCCCCCTCGAAGCGTGACATCATTTATGAATGACCCCTTATTCAAAAACCGGAAAATTACAGAACGAAAGTATACATTAAAAAAATAAATAAATTAAAATACATAAATAAAATATAAGCCACACTAGACAATGTATACATATTATATACATAGATATATATATGAAGTGTTTGATTACGTTTTTCTTTCTGTTCAAAACCTCAGTTTCTTACTGATTTATTTTATTTTTGAGATATAACTGCCAGCAATATTTTTTGACTCTTTGTCACTAAAGATTAGAAAAAAGGGGTAGCTTTGCTTCGATTATGGGTAATAGTTGCTACCCCTGCAACTTTCATAGGTACGCATATGAATACTAAGGCTAATTCTTTCAGATCGCAATCGGCACGTTGCGATTAGGGTTTCGTAGCAGACAAATGGTTAACACAGTACTGTCCCACTAGAAGATATCTTTTCTTTTTAAAAAAAGGACTAAAAAAAACCTTGAGAAAAAATTCATCATTTAGAACACTTTTCTTTTTAAGCTTACATTCTAGAAAAATCTGATGAACAAACATTTAATTTTGCTTAGAGTACAGGCTTTAAGAAAAACATTCCAAATAAGTTGAGATTTTTGCTCTCAACACTGCATTTGCATGCTATTTTCTTGAAAATATATTTTGAAGAAAATCTAGATTTTTTCATAGGATACACGCATAGACGTGAATGCGTTAAGTTCATTTCATAGAGAGAGAGGGAGAGAAGACAGAGCGAAAGTAATATTTACCAAGTAAAAAAAGAATAATAATAATAACAATAAAAACAATAATAAATTTTAAAAATCAGAAAATTATAAGACCGATTCTAATTGAAATAAACTGTATCAAATATATAATTTGTTAGAAGTTTATATTTCGTGATACCTGAAGGTTTCAGTGGTAGCACAGTGGTCGCCAAACCGGCGATCGCAAGCTAGTAGTAGTTCGCGATTGTTGGATCAAAAAACAAAGCAGTATAATTGAAAATTTCGTCATTAAAAATTGTGTACTTCGACGTTTTACAGTAAACATTGTTGTTGATTATGAGAGCTAATGTCCAATACAGATCCGTCATTAGGGGGGAGGAAGTAAATATAATGCGTTTTTTTTAACCCTTGAGCTATCACCTATCAAGACATCACATAAGTCGTCACGTCGGGTCACATAGACACGCGTTAAAAATTTAGTAATTTTTATATACAAAAATGTAAAACATTGTGTTTTAATTAAAATATAATGTAAGAATATGTAACATATAAAAAGCATAGAAAAGAAATTAAAATTGCACCTGGGTCAATATGAGCCGACGTGACAGCTAAAGGGTTAATAACATGCACTGAGTGCCCTGATCTTCTAGGAAATTTTGATATAGCGAAACAAATTCAAAAAAAAAAAAGTGTCTGAAAAAAAGAAGAAGAAGTAACTCTGTACCTCTTTCCATCTGGAAATGGTGTTGTGTATATTTTAATCTCCACATTTCCTCAAAGGGAACTATAGCAAATTGGAATCTGCACAAATAAATAATTCCAACCGTCAAAACCTTTCCTTCTCATACATAATTAGACTTCTCACACTCATATGTCCGGGTACACGGATGCGAAGAAGAGCTTGTCATCAGTTAAAGGAGAAAACCATAAAAACCTCAAAAGTTGTAAAATATTCCCTTCATCGTTTTGTTAACCAAGAAATTTTGGAAGCTTAAAGTAAATAACTACTTTCAAACGCACGACATAATAGGAAGTATATCGGACGCTTTTTTTTAAAGATTTCTATGTATTAAGGGCCGATGCATGAGCCTAGTGTTGAGTCTCTCTAGAGTATTGTTGATTTCGAAGTAGTATATCCGGCTGTGCTTTCTTCTGCGAATCTGTTTCTCACTGTGAAAATGTTTTCCTCAAACTACGTAAGAATCTCCTGGAAATTATTTACCCGGAGCCTAACGTAAAATTTAAGAGAACTAAAAACAGGAAACTACAAAGTCTTCAAAAACGGAGAACATTTTGTAAATTGATAGCAACAGATTCATATTTTTGGTACATAAAGTATCACGTCGATTTTTGTTGAGCTCACGTTGTAGTGATTCCTGTCCCATAGACTACTCGTACATAACGATGAGATATTTCGTTTTGGAGGGGACATTTCATTTTTTATTTCACTTCAGTACTTCACATTAATAATCTTATTCCATGTTGAATTTTTTAAATGAGTGCATGAGCAAAGGCTAAAAACATTCCCACATGAAAATTGAATCAAGGAATGAAGAAAAGAGCGCAAAAAAAAAAAAAAAATTGAAAATGCGTTGCGTAGGGGACAGCAAACTATTATAATATCGAAATTTTCCCTTTGGATACATAATTCTACTCTTTATGATAAAGTATTGAAATGATGTTTTTTAAAAATAAAATGGCGCTATTCTACTTTATTGTATCAAAAAATTGCACCTGAATAAAAGTAATTTTTTATTGCGAAAAAAATAAAAGAAAAATTAGCATCACGTTGCGGAGGAGACATTTTTTTTAAAGTTAAAATTAACAATTTATTTATTACGAATATTTTGTAGCAGTTGGATATACGTTTTACTTATCAAATTAAACAATTAGCATATTTTACGTTGTCATTAAGTATAAATGTAATTAATTTTCATCAATTCCCTTCTGTAATCCCTAAATCAAGCGATTATGATGTTAATCATATATAATGGTCAATGCGTAGGTTATTCATTTTCGTTGAAATAATGGTTCTGTCCACAAAGATTTGATTTGAAAAAAAAATCTCACCAAACATTTGTCTTCTTTTCCAAAAAAGAAAGGATTCTGTTTTTCTTACTTTTCTAAAATTAAAACACCACTGTTTACTTTGTCAATGGAGAAAATTTAAGCTACATAAAAACAGCGTTTTACTTTATGATTTGTTGAATAAATTTCAATAGTTGTAAAACTTTTTCTGTTTCATTTGAATAGGATTTGTTTCGTTTGCTTTTGGTAAGCTTTTAATCGTTATCCTCTTTTTATGCTCTAATTCATGCAGAACATTAAGCCAACTACATGACTGGTAGTAATGGAGATATTGTAATTTTTACTATTTAACTAATGACGTAACATAGATTCAAGTTAAAAAATCTTACTTTTATTTGACATAAATTAAATTCGAAAAATATCTTACTTTTATTTAAAATAAACTAAAGTAACCTTTTTATAGTACTTTTATTATTTAATAAGTAATAAAAGTAGTTATAACTTTTAGTGTCTGTGTAAAAAAATGTAGACAGTGTAATATTTTTTTAGCATATGAAGTTCGTTAACTCATTTACGTACCAAAAGTTCATTATGATTGCTCATTTATCCTATTTTCATAGAAAGGAGCAATCGTGATGAAATTTTGATACGTAACTGTGTTAACAAATATTACACTGCCTACATTTTTTTAGACAAACGCATAAAAAATTTAAAATGTACCAAAAATGTATAATTTTCAACTTTAGTGTTTCTGAACACCAAAAGTGGTGGCAACAAAAGACAAAAATTCTTAGTGTAGCAAAATTTAAATTCTATTTCGAATTGAATCGGAGTTGTTTGTATGACTGGAACTCCGTGAAGGAGAGAAAAATCGCTCGCATTCAATTCCAAAATGTTTTCTTATTTTTTCCAACGAAGCTTATTTCAAACATTAAAATTGCGTTAATTTCGTACGTCTTTTGTCATGTATGTCCCACATTTTTTTTCTCGTTTCATTCCAGGTACTAAATGTTAAAATAACTTAATAAGTGATAGTGTGCTTACAAATCTGTATGACTACTTTAAAAACAGCGAAATAATTTTTATCTATGAAAAAAGTACTATCTTATTATGCAAAAACGTTCCGTGACAGACGTGACAAAAACTGAATGTGGTTTTCAAGACATGTTTTTGCATAATAAATCAAAATTTTATTTCTTAGATTAAAATTCTTCCGTTATTTTTACACTAGATATGTAATCACACCACCATTTATTTAGTTATTTTAATTCTTAGCATCTGAAACTAAGCACACCACAATTAGATATGTAAGCACACCACAATTTATTTAGTTGTTTTAATGCTTACTATCTGAAACAAAGCAAAACAGGAGTGTTCTTCATGTATGTCACCTACGGAATTAACCATTGAAACGATCTGCTTTTTATCGCGTACTTGACACTTCATGTGTTTTTGGGTTATGACTTGAACTTTTAATCGAAACTTATTTCATTTAGCATTATCTCATGCATTAAAATCCGAGAGTAAGCAAACGTACGTATCTATCTATTTCGCGCTATCTCCTCACGAACGGCTGAGAGTTCAGCGTCGGGTGAAGTATCAAAACATTTAAAATTTTCCAAGGAAGCCATTGTGTTTATTCTCATCGATGTGGGACTTTAATGAGCGGATATATTAATTAAAAACTCAATAATTTTTAAAGTGCCGTTACGTTTTATCTGCATTGTAGCCATTTTAATAAATCAATAGAGTGGCCATTTTTACAAATCTAATTGAATCGTTTATTTCGAAAAGGTAACAACTCTGAAAAACAAAGTTTTTTTCATGAGAGAGAAAAAATGACTTATGAAAAGTTGGAAAAGTTTACGGGTCTGATCTTTTACTATTTTATTTTAGTAGGTAATAGCAATGCAATATTGGTAAATTAAAACGATTTTTAAATAATTATGCCATAAAGATTAATAAATTATTACTGAGACTTCTTTCTTTTTCAAAACGGAGATGTTACCTTTTCGAAACAAACGGTTCAATTCTAATCATCATTTCCCGCATTTTGAGGCACCCCTGTATTTGATCTTCATTAAACTAATGTACATGAATAAAAAAAGAAAATCTTTTTAACCAATTCTTAAGGTAAAGGTGATTTAAATTACCATTTTTGATAAATTTGAAGCGCAGAATTTTTCGAATAAAGTCCTAAAAGGAGCAATATTTGAGATGGCCCGTGCAACGCCGGGCGACGGAGCTAGTTCAAGAAATTTTTTGTCAAATGCGAAAGTCAAAGGAAACATAGATGAATCCGACCGTGCTATTGTTCTTTGAAAAACGACTTTCCAATCATTTGCCCAAGGTATAGTTTTTTTCAGACGAGAACACTTGGCGAACGCTCCATTCGGCCGCCAAGCGTGTCTCGCAAGTCTTCGAAAGTTACTTGGCAACTCTCGAAGAATGTGGTCGTGTTCTTGTTTGCGACTGCGATACATGATAAACGAAAACATGGCGCTGCATTCATGGCCTTAAATTTACGGGGGAAAAGGTACGTACATTTTTTCTAATTTTGGGACATGTTTCTTTTTTTTTCTTCAAATTGTAAATTATATCACAGACACGAGTCAAAACACCTTCCCCTTGTTTCAATGTTTAGAAGAGGCGCGTGATGTACATGTAATTCACTCAGAGTGTTATAGCCTTTTCTGAGATGCAGGAATCATATTTTATGATGCTTTTCAATGATATGTGTACGTTTTTCGTAGGCAGAATAAATTGAAGAAAACATTTTGAGTTATATTTGCAGTGTACGTTTTCGAGATGGAATGTAGGTCAGGGTGGCGATTAGGCTTGCCGACGCAGTGAGTGTCTTCATGAAGTGACCATCTTGGTAAAGAAAATCGGTCATTCCTCCCGCATTCGTTTTAACAAAGAATGATTGAAATGGAAAAGGAATAAACATTTTTGAAGTACAGTACTGAAAAAGTGCGTGCTTTTCCTTCATGAGAATGCAAGCGGGAAATAAGGGACATACGTAAATGAACAAGGAAATGGGAAAAGACATGTTTACATGTTTTTAGAGCAACTCTTCTTGAAAATTCACTTATTTTTTCTATTTCTATTAACCTTATTTCATAAAATCCTCTATGTTTTACCGGCAATACTGATAAAACTATCCAATTAGACCGTATATATATCGATTAAAACCGGTGTTTCGTTTTCAGACTTTGCGACGTCATTAGGATCAGTTTTTTAAAAATAAATATTCAAAACTACACTAAAAATTTTGCTTCCAGTTGCTACCATTCTTGGTGTTACTGAACACGATTTTTGGTGTTCAGTTGGCTTAAAGTTCAAAATTATTCATTTTTGATGTACTTTAAATTTTTTTAATGTGGTTGTCTAAAATAATATAGACAGTATAACGTTTCTTAACACATGAACTCCATTACGTATCGAAACTTCATTGCGATTGCTCATTTCTGTGAAAATAGGAAAAATGAGCAATCGTAATGAATTTTTGATGCGTAGAGGAGTTAACGAACTTCATATGCTAAAAAATATTCTGACGTCTGTATTTTTTTAGGCAGACACTTTAAAGGATTTAAAGTACATCAAAAAATGAATAATTTTCAACTTTATACCGACTTAGCACCAAAAAGGGTGTTGAGTAACACCAAATACTTTTACAGTGTAGAAAATGTAATTGCAATAATTACCTCGCCTCCGATGTTTGGAAATGCCTATAGTTTACGTATTTAGCCGCGAATGAAACTCATTTCTAAAAGCTTCGAAAAATAAAAGCACTCGAATATCTCAAGTTTTAAAACATTACCATCATTAATTTTAGAAAAGCAAATAATATCGTAATTCTGTTACTTCTGATGAATGTTCAAAACAAACTGATTGATTGATTGTGTACTCAGGGCCTGATCACAGGTGGATGAACCCAGCAATTCGGGAGGGGTTACCTCAATTCGTCAAACCCTGTTACATAATTAAGTTATTTACAAAATTGTATCGTTAATTCCTTTTGAGTTTGTTCTGTCTCTTTGATTTTGAAAATGGCACATTTGTAATCATTTCTGGTTATACTAGCAACTAATATCTGATTATATTAGTCGTATATAAATTATAATTTATTTGAAAAAACACTTATTTCCTTAGAGATGGAGTTTTAATTTGAGAATTGAAAGGTTTAGTTCATAAATTAGTGTACTTTTTAAATTTTTGATTTCGTAACTCATGAAATCAGCTCAAAAAAGTTGCAGTCACAACAATAAGGCAATTAGCGTGCTTTATTTTATGAAGCGAATTAATCTTTTTTTTTAGTCCTACATATTTTTAAATTTTCTTTTAAAAAGGCGGATTCTTCTGTTCTTAACTAGATCAAAAAACGTTTTTAAAGAAATTGTATTATTTATCTTAATTTATAAGAAAAAAAAATATTAATGTATGAGAAAAATAAACTTAATACTGTGCTGGCCGTTTTCAACATTTTGCAATTCACTTTCCCTATATGCTTTTCGCATGAATTTTATAGTTCGGAGAAAATACAGATAAACTATCATTTGGTTTGCATTGATAGTCCACTTCTTAAATGAGTCAATATCACGATCGGGTATATAAAATTTAACTAGAAAAGAGAGAGAGAGAGAGAGAGAGTGGAAAGAAGGCTATAAAATTTTTTCAAACACTTCACCTTTAAATATTGAATTATCCATATATATATTTAACTTAACGTGGACCAGTTACGATTCAATTTTGTGGTACGATACGATACACATCATGCAAAAAAAAACAAACTGTGGTAAACTGATATTGAAAAATTTGTTTAATGATCAGCATGGAAAATTAACATAATATTTGTAATTATTATCGTAACTTACTAGGGGCACTTTAACAAATTGATTTCTATTTCTTAACGTATTTCCACTCGTAACTCAATTTTTAATTTCCTATTTATTGTAGTGGCAACACCTTAGTTTGTTTACATCGAGCGATAATTCTCATGTTTATATCTAGCGATCTTTACCTAAGCCTTTCGAATTTTATTACTTTAAAATGGTTAGTTTTTTAGAACTTGAAAATGGTTAATTTCCGATTCTTTCAAGGTAGTAGCAGACAATAAAGAATTTGAAAACTGTTTTTACATAAATTTTCAGCGAAGTTTGATTGTTGAACTTGTAACCCGCAGATGTTCTGTGGGGGATCTGACCTCAAATTGCTAACTTGTTTTTGCGGGTACTGTTCTGAAATTTCTCGTGCATAAATTTGAATTCATTGCAGCTAAAACTACGTGCAGTTTTCTTTCGCTCTTTCGCATAAGGAAATGTTTATGGTCATATATTTAAAATCTTCATGCAGAAATTAGTTTGTCAGCAACAAATTATAGTTATCTTTACAAATACAAAGATGACAAACCATCAAATTCTGAGCATGTAACTCACTCTCAGGGTAAAAATGTTTCCTCATTTCCATCCCTAAAAGAAGGTTTTATTTTGGGCCCGATTTGTCGATTTATGGTTAAAAAGAACAGAGGATTAAATAAGCATGTGTGATGGATCTGACCTACAGATGAAGCTTGTTTAAAGTGTAATAAGCCATGGTTACATTAACTCCATCCTTGTTTCCCCCACTTTATCCTATGCACATTTTCAAAGGTGCATTAGTTACCTTGGTTTATATGATTTTACACCGATCCTGCACTATGTACACTTGGGGATACGTGCATGTAAAATCCGTGGACCCTGATGTCCCGAGGCAGCTCCGAGGGTACCGGTGGGTGGGGAATTTCCCTTCCCCTCACCCATAGGTCTGAAAAGGAAGGTGGCGTATTTGTGATGGCGCTACTCTTGTCACCCAAGTACATTATGAGCAAAGTCGTACTTCCACCATTGGTGCTCAAATTGAAACGGAAGGCGCTCACAACTGCCTTAATTCCTAGTCGATTCGACGAAGGGGAGCTTGGATTACCCAAGTGGTATAAGCAACAACAAACACCGATCCTGCTCTTCTAATGTTGATTTTTTATAAACTTATCTTATACATATTATATGTTGAACTTGGTTATAGTGAACTCGTTTATAACGACAACTCTGTTATAACGTCAAGAAAGGTCCCTCAGTTTGCCCAGACACTTTAATATACATCGCCAAAAGCGTCACTTGGTTTAGTGTCAAAAATATTCTGGTCCCTTGAATGACGTTCAACAGAGTTCCACTATAAATATACACAGCGCGCGTTTGTTTTTTCTTCTGTTTAAGCTTACTTCATGCCAAATTCCAGTTAGAGATGATTTTTTTTTCATGAATTCAAAACACTTTGTTAAATAATGATGCTTGAATATCACATGAATGTATAATTTCCACTTATGAAGTGGTTCATAAAATTGTTACAACCAAGAAAAAATTTTAGGTTTTAATTTTTTACATGGTAACTTTCTTTTATGCTTTCAGAGGTGATAAATATTCATTTTTTAAAAAGCATAACTGTTTCAGAACTGAAACTTTAAAAATTACATAAATGTAGATAAGGTCGGTGGGTGTGATTTATTTAATTAGACAATCAAAGAAACATGATTTAAAAAATGTTTTTGTCTTTATAATTCTCGGGAGTACGGACTCTCAAATGGTTTTAAAATATTGTCTAGAAGAAACGGAAAACGCATTAACACATCTGTAAACAGAAACTGCAGTGACGTGAATATTTTAAATACATGATCGGTCTCGGCAATTCATGTTTTTATGAAGTTCTAATGGTGAAAGTTAAGTGCCGGTAGTGTTTACATTTTTGTCCTTAAGGCTTGGATTTTAAGAGACTGTCACGGGCTGTTGCAAAGTTATAACGGGAAAATATTACATGACGCTGGTGTTTACGTTTTCGTCTTTAAGGGTGCTTTCGCACCAAAGACGACAGACATTTTGTTTCGTCGTGATAGACTGTTGCTATGGTTACCAAACCAACAACAATGACTATCCCTTCGATAACGCAATCAACCAATCATTGTCGGCTTGAGAAAAGTCATTTTTAATGACGCAATGAAAAATGCCAATTAGCCAAAGCGACGGCGTGGTTATGATATTATGTAGAACCAATGACATGCTCTGAGAAATTTTGCCTTTGTCGTACGTCGCCGTTGCTTTTGGTATGAAATCACCTTAAGGGTGCTTTCACACCAAAAATGACGAAGACATTTTGTCTCCGTCGTAATAGACGGTTGCTATGGTTGCCAAACTAACAGCGATAACGTTCCTCTTGGAGACTGCAATTAACAAGTCATGAAATTGATGAAAAAGTCATGATGCATTGAAAGTCACTTTTAATAAGGCAATAAAAATCGACAATCAGTCCAAATACGAGGTCTTGGTTAGTAAGCTATGTTGAACAAATGAAACACCCTGAAAGGGGTCGTTGCTTTTCGTTGTTGCGGTTGGCCTGAAAGCACCTTAAGGATTGGTTTTTATTTTAAGCGACCGTCACGCTTCATCTGACTGTCTCAGGGCGCACTGTCGTCACACACTCTGTAGTCTGCCATGTGTAGGGATTGCAACGATGGGTGCAGAATTCCTGCCCTGCAACTACCTCGTTATAAGCAAAAGCACTCTTTATACGACTTCCTTATAAACGAGCGTGCCTGTAATACTAGTCTTTTGAACACAGAAAATATAATAAATAAATGTTGCCATTTCGTGATTCTAACTCGATTCTTCTTCCTTTCCCACACACAAAAAAAAAATTTAATATGTGTAGAGACATTTATTTATTTATTTATTTATTTTGTGAGGATGAGATTTTTAGAAAATAATTTAGATTTACCAACAAATTTCGTTTTTGTTTCCTTTTTTCCCTTTAATTATTTTTCAGCGACAATTGTCCCGTCTTGGGAAAGAAACTAATTAAATTCCGGTAGGCGGC
Source organism: Octonoba sinensis (assembly GCA_038502835.1). Classification (NCBI taxonomy): domain Eukaryota; kingdom Metazoa; phylum Arthropoda; class Arachnida; order Araneae; family Uloboridae; genus Octonoba; species Octonoba sinensis. The sequence continues at coordinate 126,249,889 of CM076598.1, forward strand.
AGTTATCACTCTTTTTAGTCGGCGTCCGTGTTATGCACGCACCTGTAGCGAGCAACTTTTAGTCATTTGACGGTAACACCTGTTCATATTGAAACTAGAGTGACATCATGCTTGCGCAATTAATAACGTTTCCGATAATGCAGAAATTCAGAGAAAGCCCAATTGCTCTTTCGCCAAAACTAAAGAATTTAAAGCGAAAATGGGTCGCGTAAAGAAAATCCCGTTCCTTCTTGGAACGAGCCGTTTTTAAAAAAAATATCAAGGCTTCGATGTAACGTGACGAGACGATGACAGGTTTTTTTTCCTTTTTAATATTGAAAACTTATGTGCAATGAATACATATTACCATTTTCTTTTTTGTAAGATTCAGCCGCTTGCCCACACTTGAATAGTTTTGGTAAATCTCAGAGTGGAGAAAAAAGATGCGGTTGCTTGAAAGAAGGGAAGGGCACGAGATAGACTAGCGGAAAACCGGATATTCCAGTAATGGTAGCACGAATTAGCAGGCGTTTCGTAGTTAAGGCCCTTAGGAAGCTGGCGGTTTTGTGAAGAATATAATGTATGCCTCTCACAATATATTTTATCTGAATTTCCAAAATACAACATTAGTTTTGAAACTCTAAAAGTTTTAAATTTTGAAGGCAAAAAAAAAAAAAAAATATTGCAATTATTTTTTTGCGCTAGAAATTTTTTTGCTTGTAATAGGTTACGAAGAGAGGGGCAGAAGATTCGGCATCTGCCTCAGGTGGCAGAAACCATGGTAACGAAGGGCTAAATACTAAGGGGGAAAAAAATCTCATGTTTCTGATAATTGAGTTGTGTTTGAAATTGCCATTTCAAGTCACAGAAAAGTGTTGCTACAAAAAATTAGTATAATGCTCACTTTGAACAAACTTGCACTTTTATTACATTTTAATTTGATTTATTATCCCATAATATGAAACAACTGAGTTGTATAACTAAGCGTACTATCTGCCCCAGACCCCCAGAATAAACACAGGAGCTGACGTTCCGCGGATGAATACACTTTTGGTAGAGTGTATTATCCCGCTCTTTAGTTTCGGATTCAAGGGAGCAAAACATTAACTCTTCCAGAGAGTGCTAATAATAAAATTACATTCGTTTCAGAGTTAGAGTTACTCGTTCAGAGTTACTGTATGAGTTTGATAAAAAGTGTGTATGGGTAGCGTTTTATTGTTTATTTTTTTTATTTTACGGCATGCGAGAGTGTTTTTATGTTTTAAGCGAAACGAAAATAAAATCTTAAGAATCGATGTTAAAAGCGAAGTTTATTTTTGGGTTTGTTATTCGGATCGAGCAGACGACTGCGGACAGCTCAGGTAGCGCTCCAGTCAGTTATATAGTTAGTAATAATTGTAAAAAATTTGGTGGGATATTGCCCCAAAAAGTGGTGTTAATTTGCTAGCTACGAAGGAAGGTGCTTAAATTTATTATATTTTGATACTTGCTTGTACACGTTGTACCGAAATATAGTAAAATTAAGCAGCGTCTTTTTTTAGCCAACAAACTGCCACCATTTTTCAGAGCAATAATACCACCAGATTTCTAAATACAAGATGTTATAAAAGTATATGACCAGAATTCTTGTATGCTGAAAATTGGCCAGCACAGTGCATGGATTAAAGGTTCATATAAACTAGAAATATATGAACACATTCGTCACCAAGCAGAAATAAATTCTTTGAATCACTTGAATTGGTCACAAGGTTCAGTCTTTTGACAATGTGGTCAACGACTGAAATTTCTTTCGAGCTTCATCCTTTTTGAAATCCTGGGGCATGGCTTGGTTGTTTTAACTGTTTATGGTCGAAATGAAAAAAAGAGGGGGAAGTGAAAAACTAGGAATGGCGCGTCGTTAGTCGAGGAGATTGGCCTCTTAAGCAGTCAGTCTTATTAGACTGACTGAGGAACGCTCCACTGAATATCCGTTCCATCTGCCTTTGCTAGTGGTCATTGAACAATGGTCCACGATTCTCGACTGCGTCACGCTCTTTGCATGGCCGCAACTCGGTCGTCAGTTGTTGACCCATCCACTATCCAGGCACAGCGTGACGTCCCGTTTTTACTTCGGATTTGAGGGATTATCTATGTTTCGAGGATTTCGTCTGCTTGAGCTAGAGTGGGAAGATTTTGTTTTTGACAAAACGAAAGTATTTTCCTCCGGCTAAAGCTCAACGCTGCCGAAACCTTTTTCCAGATCCCTCGCATCATTTCTGTATGCTGGATCAGTATTTCTCAACCAATGGTTCACGAAGCATTGGTGGTCCGTCTAAAAAACTTAGTGGTCTGTAAACTTCTTTATATTTATTTCTCAGTTTCACAAACCTTAAATGCGTTATTACTCATATTTCAATGGAAATTGAGGAAACGAAGCATTTTCTCACCAATCAAAGTCATATATACTCGTCTCGGTAACGAACGATTAAATTCCATACTCTTTCCTAGTCTACGACTTCAAGAATCCAGGTGGGAATTAGACCTAAGTTTTCACGAGAAACTGGCCTGGGATAATTTTTCAATATTTTTTTGATGGTAAATATTTTTTATGGCCCCTGGTATGCACCCTGCTTGGTCTTGGCGGCCGGCCTTCCTGGACGGCAGAGGCATCATTAGACCGAAGCACACCAGAAATAGTAATTTATCGTACTCGCAGATGGCTCACTACTGCGGCACATTATCTGTCCTTTTTTTCTTATATTTTTTATTTCTTTCATAAATAGGAGAAAAAATAATTCGTGTTACCTGATTTTCTTTTATAAATAAAGCGAAACAATTGAAAATATCACGGTCAGAGACCTAGATTCAATGTACTTTTTTTGATATTTTTATGGTTTTGTAATTTAAACCTACAGTCTTCCTCCGCGCTTCATCAGTAAATTATTTTTTCTCATTAATTTTAAGTCAATTAGAATATAAAATTCGGTTTGTCTCTCTCTTTTAAATATGTTTCACATTTTTTTAATGTATTTTTGTTACAAATTTACTTTTGTTTCAATTAATTCTGATCATTAATTGTAACAAAAATAGCATTTCATGATGATGTTTCCAGTAGTATTGACAAACAACAAGTATCATAATTGAGGAAGAATAAAAGAAAGAATCTGAGTTTATTCTGCTTGCTTTATTGCAATTTTATTTTGTCATAGTTCAATATCAGAACAAACGGAATTACTACAAAAACTTATGAAATAGGAAAAACCTTAATTTTAGAGACATCCTCCTCCTTTTGAATACGAATATTACTAATTATTAATGGTCACACATTTTTCTTGTCTCTCGATTCTATATTTCATACATAATAAAAAATAATACCGAATGTATAATCAGTTGTCAGGATGAAAGCGAAAAATATGGGCAAGAAGTGAGGAGGTTCTGCTTTCGGCAACTTAAGCACCATCACGACGAAATTAAATTACCTCGGTTTAACTACGTAAATTAGCACCCAACGCCCTTGTTGAAAAACTACTTCGCTGATAGATTTCCCAACGGGCACAGAATTGTCGTCAGAAACATTCTTTCAAGTTGACAACCTGAAAGTAATTCAAAAGCTCAGTAATATATCCTACTAATATATCCTATATATCCTAACTAGTATATCCTTGGCATGTGGTACCAAATGCAAAACGTGCCAAGCGCAAAATACGCAGCATCACCGTACCTAGTGCAAAAGTTTGAGAATTTCATGCTTTTTTTCACACGCGTCAATAACTGCATTGTGCTGCTCATCGGAATCAACCGTTTTAAAACTTTTCATAGTGAAGATTTCGCTTTCTTGGATATATGCACTTTGGGCCTTAATTGCATTCCTCCTTGTGAACACGCGCATTGAGCCTGTTCACCGAAGCTTTTTTTAATACAAAAAAAGCCTGTATAAGACATGCAATATACATGTATATATAAATGAAGAAATAGAAATATTAAACAGATGAAAAGTGTATTAATTAGAAATGATGCTTCGAAAAATGTGTCGTCGCTTCTTATTACCTCCAACTTTTAAACACGCCAGCAGTAATGCTGCCAGTCCTAAGCCTGGATAAAGTGTGAAGGAAAGTTGAAGTTATGGAGGAGGCATAACATAAAGCATCTTACACGTATAATGAGACACATTTTTCAATGGCAGAATTCAAAACGAAAAATCCTCCGAAAGCTCGCGTTGCAAGATGCATGAATGATAACTCATGATTCCGATTCAACTTTCTAATAAAGAAATTTTTGCTTCCTCACTTCCAGAAACAGATAGATTATTTCAATAACCTGTCAAACGCCAATAACATAAAAATGAATGTGTGAAAATCAAAGTTGTGTGTCGCACAAATTTGCAAAATAAATTGCATACACGTACGTGTATGCAATTTATTTTGCAAAGTGTGCCCCTTTATCAATGAATACAGTTGCAAGCTTCAGAATCTATTCTTCGGCTTTGATAACTCGAGGTCTGTAAGGGCTCGAGGCTAACCGTTAGGTGTTTTATTCCATTTTTGGGAGTTCGCTGAAATTAGAGTGTGTAATTGGCAAAAAGTTGAGTTCAGGTGCCATCGCAATACCTCTGCGAAGGAGACAGACAATAACACTCCTCCCTTTCCCTGAACTCCCTCAAGAAGAAATAAACTTTCTCAATGTCAGGCTTCGAGTTACCGGAGCAGAACAATAGGTACGGTGAAAGATAGATTGGTTTCTTATGATCCAGAATTTTTTTTTTTTTTTTGCAAGTTGTACGTTACAACATTGTTTCTCTCACATTCTATTTCTTCACAAAGGTAAAAATTTAATTAGAATTAAAAGGTTTACCTGTGTGATAAGTTTATTAAGAATAAAATTACAAAATATGGAATGTACATGCTCCGGTATCAGAAAAATAAGCTCCTTTTATGCATTGATAAAGGGGTTTAATGTATCTCCAAAATATACGTATATGGAGTAGTTTGCAGTTTTGTGCTTACTCGAGCACTCGTTTAATACTTATGAAATAAAGTTAAATTGAAATTGTGTTTCCTTGATGTTTTAGCGTAAAAACATCTCCAAAATTCTGTGTTTAAGGCAAAAGGTGTGTTTAAAGGTGTGTTGTGTGTTAAGGTTGTGTTTAAAGCTAAAACTCGATAATGATTTTAAACTTGCCACAATGGCTTCTACAGATTTGCTATATGCTTTTAAACGAAACATTAAAACAGCCCTATCACTCGACATTTGCTTCGTTTTCGACTATGCTGTAAAAATATTTTTCCCGAAAATACACAAGAACCTCCTATAAATCATTTAGCCGGAATCTAGCGTAAAATTACAGATAATTAAAAACAGGAAACTACAAAATCTGTAAAAAAGAAAATTACGGAGCACACTCTGTACATTCACTGCAACATATAGTGTGCCGCAAGAGTCTGACAATTGGCGGGTACGCTGAATTACTATTTCTCGTACACAAAGTCGAAAGTGAGTTCAGTTGAGTCTGCAGTGTTGTGATTCCTGCGCCTTGGGCCGCTCGGACCAAAGACACCTAATGTGATAAGGGGACCTAACGCCACCTATGAATAGGCTGCTCACTAGAGCTGAAAATCAAACGTACGCCAACAATATACAATGCATTTCTTGACAATTTTTAAACTGGTATCCGCAGATTACCAAGAAACTTGACTTGTTTTAACGAGTACATACATAACTTAACAACTTAATAGATCTTGTGACTGCACAGAGTGCGGAGAAATAAGAATTTTATTGAGAAACTGTTATCAAGAAACTTGATCATTTGTTTTTAAACAAATTCCTCGTAAATTTACAGAGACACTTAGCTTCCTTTATGCATTTCTTCAGCGTACTTATCGATTATCCTACAACAAATCAAACTAATTAAGTATTTAGCCAACATGTACGCTTGTAATGAAGAGCCTTTAACGTGTGATAAAGACACAATCGTCTAAATGTGTATAGAATGAACTTAAACTTTTGAGACACCCTTTTTGGAGAATTTGAGCTATTTTTCACCTTGTTGACATATAACTTTTGCTTGCATTAAATATCTGTTTCATAATTATGTAATCACCCATCAGAAAACAGTTGTCATATTTATTGCATTTATATGCATTTTGATCAGAAAAGTAAACTTTTTAACTTTTGGATAAGAGGGCAAAATACATTAACTGAACTGAATAGTACACAAAATGCAAATGATTGAAGTCAATAGTACAGTCAAGAAGTGACAAGAAGGAAGTTGGACTTTTATAGTGAAATGGGTTACTTTTGACATTTAATCATACATTGATATAAGAGAACAACGTTGTGACACAGACAATTGCACACATTTGTTTCAAAGTTACGAGGAACTTCTTTTTCAGTGCATATTGTCAGAGGTGTTCCCTGTAACCCCGAAACCACTTGTATACAGCATACTTGTAAATACTTGTAAAAAAGCATATCGGTTTATGTATAGATAATCAATATCTTTAAATTTTTTTTTTGGAAATAAATTTGAGGTAGAGTTTTTGAGAATTTTAAATTTTATAAAAAAAAAAACTCTGCAACTATAATCATGTTACATATCAATTTAAAGAAGAGGAAATAATAACCCTAATTTGAAGTCTCTACGTCGAAAAGTTAATGATCTGCAGCTGTTTAAAGATGCCGTCAAATTTGTTCAATGTTTAGTTTTCAAAAATCATTAGCTTCCTAATTTCTGTGATTTTAGGGGTTTTTTTTCTTTGTGAGAAGAACAGTGCGTGAAACAATTACTTCCAAATTGGCTCAGAAAGAGCTATTTTGATTGATTTGATACGGAGTGACCCTTTAAAAAAAAGAAGTATACGTAATCAGTTGAGATGTGGAACTTGAACACGTCAATGTTTTAATTTAGAATTGGGGTTAAACCGTTTAATAATTCAGGCTATATGTATTTCAAAAAAAAAAAAAATACTTTCCACTTCTAATTTATACCTATTTTTTTTTTTTACTTGAGAACATTTTAACTTGTAGCTATAGTCCGACCATGGAATTTCGACACTTGTGCGCTTCTGCGCGTGACAAAAGAGGACGAATCCATTCGAGTTTTAGGGAAGTTCGTATTGCAGGTAGGTTTATTAGCACGTGAATCGGAATCTTTGCTTCTCTGTTTGTTTCGAGCAATCAAATTTATAAACTGGCTAACATCAGCGCGGAAAAAATTAAATATGGTAAAGGAATGAAAACGATAACAACACATTCCTTGCACTAGCAGTTTCTCCCTTGAACAGGAATGAATTCTTCTTGGCATTTTGCCAGGCAGAGTCTTTCGTTTGCCGGTAAGGTATCAGTGCTGTGAATGAGCCTAAAATTCGACAATCAGCGTTTACTGCAGATGATTCTGCAATTCATCAACCGATGCCTTTTCAACGTTGGAAGATAACGTCGTTTCGACAATGTAAAATAGGAATAAGCACATTTTTTTTTTGACAAAATTTCGGAAAGAATGATAAACAGACACGAAATTAAATGTATTTTCTCGTGATAATTTAGAAATGAAATTGGAACTTGCATTTAAAATTTTTGAGAGTTTCGTGAAAAACAAAACGTTAATGTATTTTTATTTGAGTACTCCAATCTTTACTCATCACATGCGGAAAGTAATTGAATTATTTTGTGTATTTACAGATGAAAAAGGATTGCGTCAAGACTGTCGTTGCATTATATCCATTTAAAGCCATCGAAGAAGGAGACCTCTCTTTAGAAAAGGTTTGAATTTCGTTCTTTCATTTTCGCTTCAATTTCGGTTTCGTTAGGGAATCTACCCACAGTTCACCTTGACATTTTCACATGGTAATTAGAGGTTAACCTCTGCTAAATGAAATGAGCGCCACTGCCGTTTGATTTGATATCACTGAAACTTTTATTATTAGAAACGTAAAATAATTGGTACAAAAAGAAATAAAAACACTAAAAGCCTCAAGAAAAAAATTGAATCGGTGAGTGGAAAAACAGTGATAGTCCAAAATCGGCCATTTTTAGATAACTGCCAAAAGTAACACTAAAAAGGTGGATCTACACGTGGTTATGAAGAAGAACACCCTTCATGTTATAACAGCTAGGCATGGCGTTAACAAGCAAAAAAGAAAAGCAGCTTTTCCAAATACATAATTAGTTTTTTGGGCTGCTAAATATCACTCACCGATTCAATTCCAGTGTTTAAGAAATATATACGTAATTTCAGAAATAATAAAAGAACTACATAGAGTTTTAGTTAACCTGATATATTAGCAACGAAATATTCTGCACTCTCATTTTACTCAAATTAGCTAAAACGTGGAAGCTTGAAAAACTGGTATTTGTACTGGCTGGAGCCAGTATTATATTAGACAGGTCGTCTTATAGGGCATTTTGCGTCCAACAGAGCTTTCGATTCAGTGTTCCTTAAAGTAATTTGAAAATATTATGTTATTGTAGTCGCTTGTTGTTACGTCGTAAAAATAGCACATAAGAAGTTGAACAAAAGTCCATTTTGCAAAAATCTACCAAGATAATTGAATTTTGTAATGTAATAATAGTTGATCGGAAAATATTTCGGGTAAAGAGGCATTTTTCCAATTCTTCTTTTTGAAGGCATTAATATGTACTAGCAGACGCATCAGGCATTTTGGATCAGATTTTCCGGTTTTGAAAAGCTAGGGTTACCAGAGCGAAGTTTCTAGCATTATGTCAAATTGCCATATTGGAGAAATTTTAAATGCCAGAGAGAACGAAACACTGCCGAAAGTCAATACATAACTGAAAGGACAACCACGCAGAATGCGTGCTCAGGTCCAAAATGGTGGATGCATCGGTCTGTCTATATAAAGCCCTCTAGTTTTTTGCAGATTAAAAGCGTCAAACATCAATCAAGCAAAACATCCGAAGGCTAGATATAAGTTTTCTCCGATGCTTTTGGTATACAGACTAGTGTCACGTTGCTCTTTCTTGGAATGAAAACGTGGGATAAGAAGGGAGTCCCTAATATAGCAGTTCTCGAATCAACTGAAAATTCAATAAATGATTATAAAAATTTGAAGCAACACATTTCTGGTGAATTTTTTTCTCGTGCGAATGATCATGACCTTTATATTTCCTGTAGTTGTGCGATAGAAATGTCCACTGCAACTTACTTTACCTGCATTAAAACCTGGCACACAAAATGCAATAAGCCCATGATGCAAAAGGGGGGAGGTGTCTGCTATTTAAAAAGTAAAAAGGTTTGAGAAAAATATTAAAAGTCAAAATTAACGTCAGAAAGCACAAAACAATAATAAAATTGCAGACATATTTTTTTGGGTTACTAGGAACTCTTTTTTTTTTTTTCAATGCAAAAGATATGAAGTTATGGGTGAAAAAACATTCGACCAAAGTTTTGTCGGAAAAGATTTCAGGGTCATCCTTTTATCAATAAGCAGATATTCTTTGAAATTGGGGTTTCTCGTAACCCCGAAGCTCGTCTGTACAGTCTTTATTTATCTATTCGGCTGATAGCGTTGTTTCTGATTTTTAATTCTTGTTACTTATTTAGAGCATTTTTGGTACAAAGTGAAAGAATTTTCTGATTACAATTTTTTTTCAATGGGAAGCGCAGTCTATGTTTATCTTTGGCCTGTGGTAGCAACCTATTTCTGTAGCCAAAACGCCACTCTCCGAGATGTCGTGCACTAATAAATTCAACTGTAGAACCAAATTCAAGATTTATTTAAAAATATATCTTATATTAGCAACGCAACTGTCCGAATTAAGTCTATGAGACGAGAAATTAATTCTATGAGAGTTAGGTATTAAAAGCAATGTTGTTTTAAAAAGGGGGGGGGGAGCGAAAATCAAAGCATGTTGTTAATTTCCAGTCGCATTTCTTGCTTTTTGGAAGAAATGTGTACAGTGAAACCCGTGTAATTTGATTACTTGCGGTGCGGCACCTTAGAGGTCAACTTATAAAGAGTGGGAATCATTATTATTATGTCATTTCTTACACTATGCATTCATTCATTTTTAACTAATTAAAATACTCTTATCTTCATGTATCAACATTACTTTAAAATAGCAATTAGCTGCTTTATTTAACAACTATATAAAGTATTAGAGAAATTTAACCAGAATAGTTTATAATGTATCACACAAATTTAAAATTAATTAATGAAGATAAATATCTTAAGAAATACGCAAGTTACTTCATGTTAAAATTTCCTAAAAATACATAATCATTCAAAATGGCAACTTTCAAATAGAACAACAAAAGAAGAAACTTATTTGAAGTATAAAACAGCTCTCATATGGCTAACTCACAAAGATATTAGACTAGCTTTATATTACTGTTTCATCCATACAGTGAAACACTGGCCTAACACTGCAAGACAGAAAATAACCTGGAAAAGTTATTTTAGTTATTTTTATCTTTTTGAAAATAAATAATTGACTGTTAAATTTATAGAGGGTTTTTACAGAAGTTCCAGCCAAATTTCGTGAATATAGGTGGTCAATACAGACAGGTGGTCAAGTTACAAAGGTTTCCCTACATTATATAAGGTACGGCTAATCCCGTTCCTTTCAAAAGCGGTCAATGTAGACAGGCGACCAACTTATGAAGGTGATCAACTTTACAGGTTGTACTGTTTTTGTGTACGTAAACAATTAAGAATGTACATAATATTTTATGTTTTGTGAAGGGTGAAGAATATGAAGTACAAGACGATACAAGAGAACACTGGTGGAAAGTAAAGAATAAATATGGGTACGTAAAAGTTTCATCTTCATAAGTTCATTTAGCAAAATTCAGATGTTTTAATTATTATTTTTTTTTAAGTTGCCAAACTTTTTTTCCCTGCTAAACAAATACAAGCACATATTTTTATACTGTCATTTTGGAAGCAAACACTACATGTTTCAAGACATCTCGCCTCTCATTTATAAAGAAAAGCACACTCTAAAAAGACTTGCTCTTAGCCGGGAACGTCATTGATCTCTAGTGATCATATCGTAAAGAAGGAAAATATCTGAACCGGAAAATGAAATCTCACTGAAAGAGAGAGATAGAGAGAGAAAGAAAAAACAATGAATGCACAAAAACCAAATATTTGCGCTCTGAGTGAAATAGTTTATGAAAGTGAAAGAGAGTTCAGGATAAAGGATGGGGAGAGAGAAAGATAGGGCCGTAACAAGTAAGCCCATTTCTTTCTTTGAGTAACGTCTGCCCACGCCAAGTGACACATCAGGTGACACCCACTCCTGCTGTTCCTCTAATTTTCCTGCTCAGAGTCTCGACTCAAACTGCAGATAGCCTTTATTGGATGTGCTAGAAGGTTTATAGAGAGCCAGGGAACCACGTCCGAAATCCACCACTCCTCCCATTTGCATGAATGGACAAAATTATTGATTAGAGGAAAAGGCCAAAGCCTTTTAGAAACGATGATAAAAAGCGTGTGGAGTTCCATTCAGATTATAGGAGACCATCCTTTTTTAAGCAAACTTTGAATTCTTATATAAAAGCTTACTATCCCATTGCTGTTATACGCGATAATCACAACCAGTTCAGTATGTTAATTTAAAATTATTATAAAAGAGTAAACGAGGGACGAATTTCATTTTCCTAGATGGTTGAAAGCCAACCCATTAATTTCCCTTCGCTATTAAAACACTAAAGCAATCATCAAGCGTTTTTCATCAACAGAAATTCATATCAGGCATATTACTTTTAGCTAGAGCCAAACTTATACATTTATCAAAAAAGGGCGCAGGATTTGTGAATAATTTTCTTATTACAGTAAAAATTTTATTTATAATAAATGGAATTAGAATTTTTATTGTGTCTAGATTACATATGATAATCAAAATATAACTTCCAAATTTTTTGGCAGTGGCATCGGATACATTCCTAGTAATTATGTCGAAGAGAAATCTCCGAAGTCTTTGAACCAACACAGGTAAGATAATTTTTATCAGTAGCTCCCAATCATTCTTGCAGGAACAATAAAGCCTAGAATACATTAATATTCTTTGTTTTGTTGATTTTGTGAATTTTTACAAATGTACAACTTCTTCTGATCAACAATTTTAATAATGAATAATGTAAAATTCAGCAGAGTTTCCTTTCAGCTGGTATGTTGGTGACATGACTCGTCAGCGCTGTGAAATCGTTCTGAAACGAGAAGACAAGGAAGGAACTTTTCTTGTCCGGAACTCTTCGTCAAAAGGCATGTTCACCCTGTCTCTTTTCACTCGAGTGTAAGTATAAATCATATCAATTTCACAATAAAATTAATCAAAAGAAAAAATTCTGAAGCGCACATTTTGAAGAGACGAAGAAATTAAAAATACTGAAACTGATTGCCAGGTAACATAATCTTTCCGAAAAAGAACCCGACTCGAAGGCAAAAATTTTATGATCCTAATATTGTAAAATATAAGCTAGAAAACATTATAAAATGTAAAGCTTTTCAAAATATTACTATTGAACAAAAGAGCATCGCTTTAGCTGTGATCAATCAAGTATTTTTCCAAAATCGCTAGTATAGCAAACAAACGAAAGCAGCTGTAACTAACTTTTCCAGAGTCTGCTCTCAAAAAAAAAAAAGTATCTGTGTTTTTTTTGGACACATTTTCTTTATTTGTTCTCTAAATGGAATAAAAACCTATTTCAATCAAAATCAAAATATCCTTGCTTGATAGTTACTCTCTCTAAAGATCAGAGAAGTTTAATTTGAACGAAACATGCCTTGTTTATTATGCACTGTAAAAAAAATTCTGTTAAAGTACTGAAGGGAAACTGAGTGTTTCTTTAAATTTACGAAGAACTTGTTTAAAGTGAAATAATCAAGTTTCTTGATAGCAGTTTCTCAATAAAATTCTTGTTTTTCCGCGCTCTGTAAAAATACAGAAAAAGATTTGTTACGTTACGTAAAACTGAACACTCGAAATCTGTAACTACCAGTTTCAAAATTGTCAAAAATGCATTATATATTGTTGGCTCATAGTTTGAATTTAATTGTAACTCTCGCGAGCTGCCCGCTAGCCTTTTCGACTTCGGAGGTATCATATGCGGAGAGCAATCGTGGGATGAAATTAGTTCCTTACCGACTTTGGGTACCAGAAATTGTAATTCCGTGTACTCACAGATGACGCCACTGCTGTGGCACATTACCTGTTGCAATCAATTAACAGATTGTTCTCTGTTTTGGATTCTCCGTAATTTCCTCATTTAAAGACTTACCGCCATATTCACCGTCAACCTAACTCCACGCGTGAAACCACGAGATCCGTTAACTCGGAGTTGGGGCTCAGCGCTGCGAAGTTAAAAATCGGTATTCGCGGAGGAAAATCAACTTGGGGTTTTCCAACCACGAAGTTAGTCAACTCGACGCCAAGTGGGAACGTACGCAGGCCCGTTATTGGTCAAAACTATCACATGATTTTCTTCCTTTTTCGCCGCGCAGTGTACATTTCGTTTCCCGTTTTTTAAAATTCCCGTCCTCTGCGATATAGCGATGAATAAAACACGAGTGGTTTTTAGCCCGTTTGAGAAGGTATTACTTCTAGCACTCGTGGAAAAAAATTTAAAAATATTTAAAAGTAAAGAATCTAATAAAATTTCTCTCGGAAAATGAAAAAATATATATATTTAACGAGGAGGAAATTATAACTAATTTTATCATTGTAATATATCTCTTTCTGGCATTAGAAATGTACCATTCGCAAACGATATATATATAATATAGAAATGTATCGTTATGAACCAAGCAGTAATGTATTATTGTATCTTTTAAATTTTTATTTGAATATTCTTTCATTAAATCAAGGCTGTAACCAGGGATCCCCACGGACAACCCCCGCCCCCCGAAAATTTTCGCAGTGTAGCATATATTCCTCCCTGAAACTTCCCTCAACATAATTGTTTAAAAGCCCCCCCCCCCCCAAAAAAAAAAAAAAAAAATAAAAATAAAATCTGGCTATGGCCTTGCATTAAACTCACGAGAGTATTTACAAAATGCATTTGATTTCAATTATAACTATTGTAAATATTTTATTCTTAAAATCACTTCGCATTGGCAAAGTACAGTAAAAATTTGGTTTAAGTCTTACAACTGCATGAAACGGCAATTCAAAATTATGTGATTTGGGGTTAACAAGAACCCTTTTTCTAATGCAAATATGAATTCATTAATACAAATACATACGGCGAATGTTTTGACTTTTTCAAAAACCTTGCAGTTTACCTTTAAACACAAAACTGCCATTAGTATTATGGATTCATTTCATATGTCTTTCTTTTTTTTTTTTTAAAGAAGCTTTTCACATATTCAAAACGTTTGTTAAATTAAAAAAAGAAAAGAATATACAAGCAAATGTAAATTGGTCAATGACATAAAACACATGGTAAAGGTCAACAAGTTTATTTTATTCGACATACATAAATCAAAATATTCCACATGAACTTTGCAGGCCCAGAAGTAACCTTGGCAAAAAAAAATCAGGACGCATGTTAAATGTGCAATATATATATGAACACTTTAAAGTAGAATAAAATTATATCAAAAGCAACAAGGAGAGAGAAAAATAAATAATTAAATAAAAATACTAAAGATATATTCCCCTCCCATTGTTTGGTATTTCTGTTCAATTAGGAATCATGATAAAGTTTCAAAATCTTTAATGAAGTAATAGCTCCCGAGAGAAAAACATTATCGGAAACACACAAAAGTGACAAAGAAATCATTGAACAATACTAGTTAATAAAATTAAAAAAGGCGGGCAATCCAATTTATGAACACTTAAAAGATTAATTAAAAGCACCAAGTAACCTGCAAAATTTGCTATGTCAGATCACATATTTGTTTTGGATACAAATCAGTATTTCAAATAGTCCTAGTAAAGTTTACATAATTAAAACAACTTGCAACTTCTAAAATAATGGGTAACAAGGAAATGTTCTGGATGAGAAAGAAAAAAAAATTAATATAAATAATCTGGAATATTATGACAAAAAGGGTAGAATAAAACATATTTTGCTGGACAATTTTTGAACTAAGAGGAAAAAAATTTGAACAATTAAATTTCGAACATTTAAGTTAAGAAAAAATTTTGAACATTTATGAGAAAAATTTTGTACAGTTAAATTTCTTTTTGCAAAGCCATCAGATGTACCATTGCTGTTACTTGCAATTAATACATCCATTTGTGATGAAACATCATCAAAGAGGCCCTGCACCTCTTCATCTAATTCTGGCTCAGGATCACCTGAAATGAAAAGTTATTTGCTTACAATATTTGAAGAATATATATTTAAATAAATCAAATTAACATTATAATTTTTGGATTTTTTCCCCCCATGGTTAAACATAATATTGTCAAAAAACACAGGTATGCCTTTGTATAAAAAGGGGCAATGTACTTATGAATACTTATTTATAGCCCATAACAATTCATTAGCACTGATTTCTTATTTGCAGTTACATCTGATTTTGTTGTAAAAGTGCTTAAAACTTTCAAGGAAAAAAACAGCTTTTATTCATAAAATAAACACACTGAAAGGATGAAAAATACAAGTTGAAGAAATTATTCATGGTTACATGTATTATTTTCTTTTTCAACAATTTCAAAATGAGTTTGAAAAGGCTAAGCAATGAGCAAAAAAATTAAAAAATATACTTAAGATTTCATGCTAACTGCTAGAAAAATATATAAAATATTTACAACACATTTCTTTTCATAAAAACCTTTAAAGTTTAAACCTTTAACAGCTCCATATAATGGAACAAATACCTTGAACTGGATATTTTTCTTTCATTTTCTTTTCTACTTTTAGTTGAGAAAAGGTTTAATTACAAAAATATTCAAATCGGTTTTTTTACTGCTAAACACACACAATTGATGTCAACAAATACATTAAATATTATAACTCACAGAATACGAATGGTATTTTTCCTTTTTTTTTTTGCTCGGCTTTCTTCTTTTTTTGCTTTTTTTTTTTCAGGGGGGCGGGGACATACCATTGATAACCGCCTCGGGTGTCACCTATGCTAGCTTTTGCCACTGGTTGGGGGGAACAATAATACTTTTAAAAAATCGTTCGACAATTTATCCTTATATGACATTACTCTGTTTACAATTATATGTAGGTGTTACGACCAAGATGCCGTGTGAAAAATTAAATTCTTCCACTGGTGCCAAGCAGCCAAAATTGAAAAAGCTTAACATGATTAAAGTACAAAATTTGAATATCACTGAATTAATCTATACTGGCAGCTGCTTAGCATCAAAAGCTCAAAACTTTTCCTGCCTTGAGAGATCAACGCAGCCTTGTTGGTTCAAAATTTTATAGGGGGGGGGAGGGGGTTAAAGGGTATGTATCAGGCTTGGAGTCGATTACAAAGAAACGTAATCGATTACGATTACGATTACAAAGGGAGAAATTGAGAGATCATGATTACGATTACGATTGTAATCCTTTTCCAAAAAGTAATTACGATTACGGCAGCGATTACAGTCGTTGAAAAATGTAATCGATTACGATTATGACATCCGATTACGATTTTGATTACGATTAGATTAGCATAAAATTATCCGATTTTATGCATACAACTCTCATTTTCACAATAGTGTCATAAATCAAAAAGTTATGATTTTTAATTAAATTTTTGATTTTATAAGAGATAACTGAAATGATGATGAATGCAATTATAATGAAACAATTTCAACATCACAGTTCTGCAATTATGACGTCGTCGCAGAAATGAAAAATTTGCATTATATATATATATATATGTATAATCAGGAAAGGCACATTCAGTATTTTTCGAATATTTAAAACTCATGTGAGGAATAACTACATTGATCGTATTTTGTATATAAGCAAAGACGATGCACTAAATGTATATATAATGCATAAGTGATTTACCTGGTTCATTGTTATTTTGTGTGCATACAATCAAAATTTAGTTGGCCGCAATTTCTGAAAATGTATATTTCTCCATTGTATTTATTTTCTAGTTTAAATTGTGCAAATATTTCACATAACACCAATTAGTTTACTGAAAATAATAATTTTCTATGATTCTTTATGAAATCACTTATAAGATGTCCATGAATTGCACGGGATAACAAAATATTCAGATAGTGTAAGAGATAAATAATCTTTTGAAAATAAATGCTGCATTTTAGAATAATTTCAAAAAATTTGAACATGAACATTCAAATAACTCTTAGCAAAATTAGTAATCGTTAAAAAGTAATATGAAGAATAATTATAATACGAATGACTATAATATTTTAATATGATTTTTGTGGTTTTTTTTTTAACATGCACGAGCATATATTTTTTTCCATGTACTAACTGTTTTAATAAAAAAATAAAGTGCAAGTAATTTTACAACACAAATTTAACGTACAAGATTCAACTGAAATACAAATTTCTGTTGAGGTAATTCTAAGAAGAAAAAGATAATTAATTTTTAAAAATAATTCCTAAATATTAATTCATGCATGTAAAAAACAATTGGGAAAATGTCTGAACATATATCATTTTCTTTTACATACCTATTAATTAAAAAGAATATTAGCATTAAAATATAAATAAATTTAAGATTTAAATGTACGTACTTTTTAAAATATTCAAAGAACATATTTTTAAAAATAATAATAATCACACGTACCAGGGTTAAGATTTCATGCATCTTAAGCATAGAGCATCATGTAACGCCTGCTCCTAAGTTGCTGAAGTGTAAATGTGCTTATCTTTAAAAAAATTCTTCACTTCTGCCATTAAAGAAAGGCGAAAACACAAAAGTCATTTCATGTCTCTTTATGTGTGTAGGTGATAGTACCAACACTAGATTTTCAGGGGGGTAGTCCAGGGGGTAGTCTACTTCGATTATTGAAAGGGAAAATGGGGCGCCCATTCTTAATGCCGGCTCCAAACCGGGACCCCGCGGAGAGAAGAAAGGGAGAACTCTCTTTTTTATTCGCGGCGGTCCCGTCCAGACTCTCGCCTATTGCCCAACCGTTTGAATATGTTTTGAAGGGGTAATTAAGGAAGCAAAATGACCGATGCATTTGGTCCTTATAGACACCTTCCCCTTTCTTATCTACCCCGAAATCTGTGACTTGCGGACAGATTACCGCTCTTGTACCGAAACTGGACGACGCGAGGAGACCGGAGACCCCCCCCCCCCCAACTGAGAGCCGCAAGGCGATGCGAGTGACATATCCAGACCAGACTCCCTTTCTTCTCGGGCTCTCCAGCCATTCCCCGTGGAGAGTGGAGCCGCAATTAGGGATTCTGAGAGACCGCAACAAGTAGGACAACAAGCTTCTCTAGCAGACTATTATATATGGTCCTGCCATCAAGGCTCTGCGACCGCCACACAGAACCTTTTATATTATGATCGCCCGTAGGTTACAGACCGTTTAGGATAGGACTTCAGTACACAGTTTGAATCCTTTTTCTTGTAATCTTATCTCTTCTATCCAAGGGTAGCGCTAAAAATTTCAGCTTTCAGCAGGTCAAGATTACACGATTGCAGGACTAGCAGATTACGGATTTTTTCCTTAAGATTACGATTAAAATTTACGGGAGAAAAAGGATTACGGGATTACACAACTTCGATTATGATTATGAGAATATGCCATCATCAGATTACGATTACGATTATGATTTTGTCAAAATGTAATCGATTACAGCCGATTGCGATTACTCCAAGCCTGGTATGTATTCAATGCAAATTATAGGTAAAATCAAACTGAAAAAAGCTAAAGTCAGTGGCGCAGCAGCCCTTTTGGGGGACATGGCGTATTGTGCAAATCCCAGTTTTCTAGACCTGACGCGGAATCCCCAGTGTTTAGTTCCCAAGCATGCTTGGTAATCATTTTATCGACCGCACTGAAGGGATGGCTGAGTCAACCCTGCCCAACTTGGGAATAGAACCCCGGACCTGTGGAATGGTACCACGGAAGGCTACCACTAAATAGGTAAAATCAACAAAATACATAAACACATGCAAAAATACATTGTATTTAAGTCAGGGGGAAAACAAGTCCCCACCCCCGCCCCGGGGAGCCCAAATGATGACCCTGGATATACTGAAACTTTTATATACAAAAACGTTTGATGGGTGCTTATAGTATTATGTATAATGTAATTCAGTTCTGTGACATACCTAACTTCTGCCTATGACGATGGTCTATTGATTGGTGTCATTAACGTAGAAATTCAGGCATAACCGCTATCACCCACCAGATGGAATTTGCACAGTGGTGCAGTTTGAAATGCAGCGTGCATTGAGCTGCTCTCGAATAGTAGGTAGGTAACGAAGATACCTTGAATATAATCAAAAACTCAGATAACCCGGTCCAAAGCGAGAGGGAAAACGTGGGTAAACAGGCGAAATGAATGAAAAGGTCGTCAAAGATGTGAAAAAAAGCATCTACTGTGCATATGCATAGGACTTTGCTTATTGGGAGGGGCAAGGTTAAAATTAGGAATAAACTGGATATTGATTTCCCAGATATTTGGTGTCTCTTTTGTGACTTATTCGTACAGGATATACAGCTCTGGTGTTCAAAACCTACAGGATATACAGCTCTGGTGTTCAAAATCTGTAAATTCTATACGTAAAAAACAAATTTTATTTGAGAGATGCAGGCCCGTCATTTCAAAATTTTCCGGGGAGGGGGTATATTTTTAATACCTATTCCTATTGCAGGTAACAAACAAAAAAGTACATAAAAGCATGCTTAAATTCAATATATTTCTAAAAGTGGGGGGGGGGGGGGGTAAGGGCAATTCATGCCCCAGATTGCCCATATGACGGGCCTGGCCAGTATACCGGATGTTGTGTTCAGTAACAGGACAGGGTTACGGAGGTATTAAAACAAAATATATAGACGTAGATGTGCCGATACATGTCGTTTTATCAGTACTTCTTAGCCCCCCCCCCCATCTCTCCTTTACTATGTATGCACTGAAGTTGTGCTTAATTTATATAATATTGTTGCAGAATATTTGCTAAATGATTGATAACATGCAATTACTAAGCAAGAGAGATCATGATAACTTACCTTTATACATTCTTCTTCCGTCTAATAAGGCATCAATACGAATCTGTTAATCACTGATGCTCACCAACTGTTCTAGAAACTGTAGGCTGGCTCACATTACACAGATCCTCTACAACAATCTGAAATGATCCGGACGCAAAACAGCAAAAAAACGTAATGTCAAAAGCAACTGTTCTCTTGGGGTCAGTGCATTGTTCAAATAGGTTTTATGCGCGATGGAATTTTCTATCAGTTTTAACAACTCTAAAGTTGTATTTTTTGTAAGGCCTCTTCAGAAATTCAAGATCGTGTAAGGCGAAGAAAGCTCTAAAAACTCAACATATTCCAATTTTCGCAACATCCAGTCCACCATTGCTAATGTTTACATGTACTGCGCATGCGCTCAAACCTTAACTTCGCTCCGGAGCTTGGTTGAGTTATTACTTGACTTGGCGTGGTTTCGGGAACCTGTTTGCGCGTAGTCAAAGTTGATGGTGAATAGGAAATCCGCGGTAACTCCAGGTTGGAGCCCGGTTTCGCGTCAAACCATGAGGTTAGAGTTGACGGTGAATACGGCGGTTAGTGTTTCTTGTTTTTAAGTCTCTGTAACTTTACGTCAGACTCCGGATAAATGATTTTCAGGAGATTCTCGTGTATTTTTGGGAAAAATTGTTTTAGTCTACTTCTTCAGTACCAGAAACAATAACTGCCACATAATAGGGCAATTTGATAGTTTGATTTTTCATCTCAGCCTCAATAAAAAAAAGTGAATTTTTCAAAAAACTGACGTTTGAAACTTACTGCTACAAATTAGCTAACCGGGAAAAATGGGACACAAAGTTTTGCACCAAGGAGTTTAGCAAGAAGAGCAAAACTTCTTCCGGGACCGATCTTTACGGGCTTTCCAATGGTACCAAGCTCGAAATGATGCGGTAGTTTTTCCTATAGAAAACAACCCTTTTATGTAATTTTCGGTTATAAATTGGAATAAAAAAAGAGCAAATTCGAATTACAGAAAAAAAAACTCTTTGAGATGCACACTCCCATTTATTTTCAAACTAATTTCGTGCCAAATTTTATGAAAATCGGCCGAACGGCCTAGGCTCTACGCGAGTCACAGACAGACACACAAACACAGACATACTTTCTGCTTTATTATTAGTAAAAATACAGTTATTCAAAGTACATATTCAAAGGTTAAATAATATAAAATAATAATAGTTAAATAATAATATAATAACGATAATAATCAGTAAATAAATAAATAAATAAACTAAATAAAATAAAGCAAATAAATAAAAAATAAATAAAGATAAAATACAGTAAAATGTAAAATAAAGTAAGTAAAAGAAAGGTTGAAATTGCCCGAATAATTTAGGTAAGTACAATTACAGCGTGCGAGTGCTAATAACAATGAAATAGGGAGAAAATTAATAACTATTAATGAAAAACTGTTTAGTTACGTCATACCTATCGTTGTATTAGTTAACCAATAAATCTTGTTACGAGCTATTTAATCAAAATAATCTTACGCTTTAACGAATCCACCACTACGCTGAAATTCTTCTTACATTCTGGTTCTTTAAAATGTTATTTGGAAATGAAGATATGTGTTTAAAAAAATTTCTAATGAAGTATTGATTTCTTCGAAAGAAGTGTTTCTACTTCTTGCAGCTCCCAGCCTCACGTGAAGCACTACCACATCAAGACAAATGACAAAGGCGAGTTCTACTTGTCTGAGAAGCACGCCTTCGCTGCGATTGAAGATCTCATTTACTATCACAAGCACAACAGTGCGGGATTAGCCACCAGGTTGAAGCAGACCCCCAGTAGTCCCGTAGACTGTATTCCCAGCACCACTGCGCTCAGCCATGGTAAATTTCCCAGTCTCTCTTTTGTTCCTTGACGAGTTATGCAAATACAAATACAAAATTGACGACCAGCAACAGGCACAGGGCCCAGCTAGGCTGGTCCTAGTCAATTTAACAATTCCCAATGAACATCAAGAGCCTTCTTAAAAGATTTTACCCCACTGCAATTAACAGTTGCTTCCGGTAAACTATTCCAACTGTCTACAATCCTATTGAAGTATAGTAAGTTTTAATAATTTCAAGATTAATCTGATATTTGAAAAGATTAAAACAATGACCTTTGGTTCTACCTTCAGCGCATAACCGGTAGCCCATCAACATTTTCTGTTTTAATGAATTTAAACAACTGAATCATGTCCAATCTAATTTTCCTTTGCTCTAGACCAGCCTTTGCTCTAGACTTCTTTCAATACAACTAATAAAAATTTCGAATCTCTTCTAAAAGTTTATGTGCGTTTAAGTAAATAATTCTTGAGTAGAAGTCTTCTTTGTTACAGACAACGAAGGCCGAAGCATATTCTCCCAATGTAGTCATAAGCATGCGCAGAGCTTTAGCAATGGCAGTACCACTGTCCTGAAGGGGTATCCATGTACCGAGATTTCAGGAATACACCCATAAGATGGAGTACACCCTCCCCAGGTGCACCGCCGTGGAAACTTTAGATAAGTTAAACGAAAAGAAGCACTTTTAATGTAACCCTGAAGTATTAAATTAGTGATATAACGAAAAAGAGCTTGTCAGTTTCATACTCGCGTTCGTTTTTATGCGTTAATGGGAGTACTATGGTACTCCTGCTGCCCCCGTGGGGCTCACCTATGAATGTACGGAAATAGACTAGCATTGGTGTCGCTTGTTACGGCTGTTTGAATAAAACTAGGCATGATTATGAAGAATAGCGTTTCGCATTGTAAGAAAAATTAAAGTAAAAAAACAAAGCTATATGCACAAAATAGCAATAAAAGTTGCAGACGCACATTTCAGAGCTACAAGGAAACCCCCTTTTTAATGCAAACAAGCTATGAGGTTATGCGTGTAACATGTGAGGTTGCGCAATTTGACGAAATATCATTTTAAATTACCCGTTAAAGGCGCTCAAAACTAATGCATCACTGCATAAATGCTTCAATTAAAAATATTCATGTAGTTAAAACGCTTTCAATATGCAATTCACAAATGTGTATATTTATACAATGAACAAAATGAAATATGTGAAGAGCGCAGAACATATTTCGTTGTTCAAAAAATAAATACTTATTTTAGAATAATAAATAAGTGTATGCGTACCTACATATATTTCATAAAAATAAATGCTGAATTACGATCGGGAGGACTCTTACTCTATGCAAAGAGGGAAACAAAACAATTGAGAAAGACAGCAATAACTTTTTCAAAGAAAATAAAAAAGTCAGTTCTTTAACTTACTTCATTATAAAAATACAACTAGAAATGACAACATAAACTACGAGTACTATTTAAAGTATATATGCAATTTGTTCGATTATTTCATCAATTATTAAGTTTCTAAACCTCATTAAAAATATTGTTTTAAAATTAGTTTTCATGTTTACTTGTACTTAACAGACAAATGGGAAATTGATGCATCCGAATTATCTTTGCTGGAAGAATTGGGAAGCGGACAATTTGGGGTAACAATATTTTGAGACATATTCTGCAATTGCATTTGCCCATTGCATTCCTATATCTCGAAAATTTAAACTCTATCTCGTTCTTCCAGGTGGTAAGAAAAGGCAAATGGAGAGGGCATATTGATGTTGCTGTTAAGATGATGAAAGAAGGAACTATGTCTGAGGACGATTTCATCGACGAAGCTAAAGTCATGACGTAAGATTCTGTCGCATGTTCCGTATATTCAGGTCTTCCTGAGATCCGTTATTTTGCAGATATGTTTTTTTGTGCATATGCTCGTAATTTGTTCACTTTTATGATCCGTTTCATATGTGCCGAATGCTACAGGTTTTCTATAGTTCCTACGGCATTTAAAAATAAGCTACAGATGTATGGTTAAAACTACAAAACATTTGAAGATTTGCTTTTTAATGTATTCAATTTACATTTGAGTTCGGAGTGGTGTAGTTGTAATACTTATTTAAATTCATTAAAAAAATGTCTTAAAAATAAATAACTGTGTGTGCCTAAAAATGTGTGTTATTTTAAACCAACTATAGCCTAATTTTATTAACATAATTCTAGTAAAAAAAAATTACAAAGTCTTCAAGTGAATTCTTGTATTTTCCTCAAACGTTTAGTTTATTAGCTAAATATTTTATAAGTAAAATAGCCGTTAATCGTAAAATAGTTGCTTTTATAAATTGTACTCAGTGGATTAATTACGTCCTTTTCAACTATGCAGTGGCATCATTTCTAATACAAAGTAACATAATTTTCAGGAAAATACCTTGTGCAGCCCCTAAAAATTGCACAAATAAAATAAATATATCAATTAAATAAATAAGTAAAATAAAATAAATAAGTAATAATGGAAGAAATATATTTGAAAGCATTTTTAAAGCTAATTACCATATGTTTGAGCTCTTTCGAATTTTCACGGAAATTAATTAAAAATGAAATTTTCTTATAGCAAACTTCAACATCCTCATCTAGTACAGCTATATGGAGTTTGTACCAAGCATAGACTAATATGCATTGTCACAGAATACATGAAACACGGTAAGTTGTTCCTTTTAAGTCATGCTGGATGAAAAAGAAAAAAAAAATCAGTTTCTCTAAAGTTTTTTATTTTGTACAAACATTCAAAATCTTTTGTATAAACATTCCTAAACAATCTAATCGGTTATTTTTGAATTATTTAATTTGAAATATGTTATAATTTGTTTAATTTGAATTGAATGAATAATTTAATTTGAGTTTAATTGGAAAATGTAGATTGTAAAAAAAATTATAGTTGCATTTTATACTAAAATTTGCATTTAAATGCTTACATTTTTTCAGAAAAATGCTAAGGGAGTAAATTCTGAGGAATCTTTTATTCCTATTTAAATAACAGTATAAGGACAGAGCCTAAGCCCTCAATAACCTATTTATAAAGACTTCTCTCGAAAATGACGAACTTTGTAATATTTTAAAATACTCGAGAATTTTCAATTCTCATAATCTAAATTATTCATAAAAATTATCTGAGTGAATTAGAATCGGCAACAAAAAGTTATTGACGAGACAAAACAAAAGGTGAATTGTATCTAGCATTTGCAAATTTAAATGCAAACTTTATCTAGAGGTGGTTATCAAAATAACGGAAGCACAATAAAATAATACAAAATGCTTTATCAACAAGACCTACAGCTTTGACAGTAAATTGAATGAATATGAGAACGAATTGTAAAAATCATGTTTGAAATTTAATGGAAGATTGCAAAATTCCTTACTGGAGGTGTCGAGGAAGTTTGAGATGGTTGTGGACTCTATTCTCAGAACTTGATGAGAATTGGTTTGGTTCAATAATAGCGAAGAGTGAGGTACAGGCAGGGCCCGACTAACAAGTTTTCCTGCCCGGGGTCGTGTCAATTTTTCCTGCCCCCTTGGAATAGTTCCCTTACATGTGTGCATGGGTGAGTGTAATATGGTCAATGTGAAATTGGTTATTATTAAGAATAACCTCTTATTATGAAGATTTGCCAGCGGTTATTATTAATTAAACCGATCATTTTATGTTACAATTTTTTAAAAAGGAATTTAAATGATATTATGGAAAAAGTTCCTTCCCCTTAGAGAGTTCCTGCCCAGGGCACGGGGCCCGGATACCTCTGCGATAGTCAGGGCCTGGGTACAGGTTAGGGTGGAATCGAACTGTAGCTGAAAGATTCGACGAGGGGTGCAAAATGTGTCGTTTACTTATACTACAAGCATTCATGCAACATTTCTAATTTTAATTAATTTCTTCCGGTGCCAGAAGGAAATTAAAATAGTTGCAAAAAAAACATTTTTATGCAAATATTGAACTAAAAATAAAAATTTATTTAATTAAAATGTGCAATCTATAGATTCAGTTAATTTAAAAACAACTAATAGAATGGGATTTCTACTGAAGTCGATTAATGTTGAAAATGATATATTCATAAGAATGATATGTATATTTCCATTATCGAGGAAGCTCGACCGTTATTTATATTTCATAGCTCTATCTGTTTTTTAGTTCATTTTTTTAACTAAAAAGAATACATTTCTTTTTAAATTTTGAAAATGTTCACTGAAAAGTAAACGTTTTGTGACTAAAAAAATTGGTTACTCCACTCTATTTTTTTTTTTGTTTGGTTTTGATTCCCATTAAATTTAGAGTGTTTTCTACATTCGATTCTAAATAATTCTTTTATTCTCAGGTTCTCTTTTGAAATACTTGAGGAAGAACGAGACTCGGTTGTCTGGAAAGGCAGCTTTGCTGTTGGACATGTGTCTGCAGGTGTGCAGCGGCATGGCCTATCTAGAACAACAAAACTACATTCACCGTGACCTAGCTGCACGAAACTGTCTGGTGGGCGAAAGATCCGTACTTAAAGTGGCGGACTTCGGACTCGCCAGGTATTTACGTCCTTTTAAAAACTACAGTCTAACTCGTTTATAACGAGCTCGGATATAACGAGAACTCCGATTTAACGAGGGAAGCGAGAATATTTGGTTGGATCAATGTTAAGTCTATGGAACAGAAGTCGCTTTTAACGAGCAAGACCCGGTTTTAGCGAGTAATATTTTTCTGTCTGGCAATCTTTTTCTCACCTTTCTAGTCTTGCTGTCTTATTTTTTTTTTTTTTTACTTCTCCGCGGTTTAATACTTTTGTAGGAAAAATTCCTACAGCATTCCAATGTCAATAAGGAAATAGGGAGGGTTCACAAATCCGGTGCAACAAGTGGGGCTTATTGCAAACAGGAGGTGGGGGTGGGAGGGGGAGAAAAGCTGCACCTGATAAGTGAGGGGAAGGGTCAAGTAAGTAGGAGGGTCAGATGGTCATTCTTTGACCTGAGTTGGTTAAGTACACAAGGCAATTTTTATTTAAGACTGTAGCGCAACTAGAAATTTTTTCCTGGTAGGGGGGGGGGGGATAATTGTCACTAAATTAAGAAAATTATTTAATTACATTAATTAATGTAATTAAAGTAATGTAATGTAAGTATTAATTAAATGTTAAGTAAACTCAATCCTTTGACCACCCAAGCCCATTTGGCCCCTTCTAATTGCATGCCTGCCTTAAGGACCCGTTTATTAGCACTCGGATTTAACGAGCACTTGGATTTAACGAGTAAATGTTACGGTCCCTATGTGCTCGTTATAAACGAGTTCGACTGTACTCAACGGAACTTAATCTGCTTGCTTAGGACTAATTTTTCTACGAATAAGTAGATTTGTCGCTGTCGCCATAGACTAATATTTATGAAGGCAGCTTTGCTTTTGGACATGTGTCTACAGGTGTGCAGCGGCATGGCATATCTAGAACAACAAAACTACATTCACCGTGACCTAGCTGCACGAAACTGTCTGTCCCCTTAAAAACTACTCAACGGAACTTAATCTGCTTGTTTAGGACTGATTTTTCTACGAATAAGTAGAGTTGTCGCCATAGACTAATATTTATGAAGTTTTATTAACTTATTTATACATTATTAATTGGATAAATCCATTGTAATGGGAGAATTACAAATATGTGGTTGGATTTCAGACATACGTTCTAAAGTTGAATTAGTTTCCTCATACAGGAGCATTGATATATTTAAGTCCCCTTAAATCCAATTCTGAAAAATTACGCTGAGCATTTGTTAATCTTATGAGTATAGAGCCAGTTTATAAAGAGGAATTCTCTCTTGCAGTGATGCAAGTAACGCGTTTAGTAAAAGACAGAAAGATGAACGACCGTTATTTCTTTCGTTCGAAGCACATCAAGTGTCCGAAAAGATTTCTAAAAAAAAAAAGAGTTCTCGATTACAATGATGCAAGTAACGCGATTAGTAAAAAGCGAGAATGAGGAACGATAACTGAATGCCTCATTTGCGAAATCGATTAACTCCATTTTTAAAAATTTAATTATTTCAGCTCTAAAGAGCTCTATTGACATGTAGTAAATGAATTTATAATGAAGTTGTGGTGAACCACCTTTCTAACCATGTGATAGCAAAAAAAAAAAATGTAACGCGACAATGGAATACGCGACTACTTCTATGGAATACCCAATATTCTTTCAGTTTTTTTCAACTTCTGTCATTGTGGAGTTAATCGATTTGGTAACTGAGTCATCCAATTATTTTTTCCATTCGAAACACATAAAAACATTTTTGAAAGGGGAGTTCTTCAATGCAATAATGCAAGTAACGCGTTTAGTGAAACAGAGGAAGAGGAACGACATGACAGATCAAGTGGCATAATATTATTTTAGATGAATAAAACTTATGACATCTTTATTAGACATATTAACGCTCTATTTAAAATGGAAAAAATGAGTTCAAATTACAGCATTCAATGTTGAATGAAGAACGATAATCAAGCATACATGATTCGTTCAAAAATCTATAAGAAAATGATCTATAAGCAAAATTTATTTTTGAAAAGACTTCAATCATTTGCACTCGCTTCCGGGAAAGTTTGTAAAGCTGCATGAAGCTAAACAATACAGTATACTGTAGGAGTCGTAAAAAGTAACACATTTGATTTTATTCCTTTGAATAAAACCAAATTATTCCAACCTGAAAGATGACTTTATAACGATTTCTGAAAAAACAAAAACGATATGAGCTACTAATAATGTGTCAAACTTGCTGATTTCTTATTTGTTTAACATATGCTCTCGCATAAGAACTAAGATAATACTATAGTAAACAGGATGCATGTGCCTTGTTTGTGTGTGTAGGGAATTGAAAAGACTTTTATATCTTCTACACAGGAATCACTTTCGACAGGACAGAGGAAATCGTTCTTTCATAGCTATAAAAATGACGCACCAATCTTTAAGCATCAAACGACTTTACTCCGGTATTGATTCTATAATTAGTGAGACTTCGATTTAATGATACTCTATTTAACGATTTCCTGAAACTAGCTATAGATTTTACAAGTTTCGCATTGGATTTGATGAACCTTGTTTCCCCGATTTAACGATAACATTTAACGGTCCGTAGAAAATCGTTAATTTGGGATTGAACTGAAAACATCTTTTTGAGGATGCAATGTAGATTTCCAGGCAGCTTGGAATATTGTGTCAATCCATGTGAAATCATCCAGAAAAAGGGAAAAACGTTGCTCGATGTTTTTTTCTTAATTTTGCCAGTCAATTTATTGTTATCTTGAGACCCCAAAACAAGAGTTTAAAAGTTTTTTAATTCTTGAAATTTTTTATTACAACCATTTTCAAGTCCCATCTTTAGTGGTTTTTCATGAAAATACTGCTTTACATAAATCTTTATAACTTTTTTATTTCTGAATATTTCAAAATAATTTAAAAACCATTATCTACCGTAAGAGATGAGAAAAATTTTGCTTTCGGTTTCTTTTTCGATATATTTTTTTAAAAATACGGAAATGGAGTTTGAAAGTACCATTTTCAAAACGAAAACTTGCGTTTTTCACGCTAAAATTTTTAATGGAAGAAAGTAAGACTCACCTGTACGTTTTTTCCCCAGATACCTTTCGGTAGTTTCATCAGAAGCAGTATGGAACAGTTGGAGGCTTTCCTTTATTTTGTAAAATTAGCCAAACCTGCCCTGTCGGTGTAGAAATGCTAACTTTGAGACTCAATACCTAAAAAGGGACTGAATGAAATTTTAGGGGAATAATCTTCTTATAGATATAAATATGTAGTTAAGTTTTTATAAGTGATATCGATGTGGTTTTAGAAATACGGCACCTCGAAATCAGGCAAAAAATCACATGCCTTTCCGCCTTTTTTTCATATCTAAATGTCATCATACTGCCTTATTTATTTTACTCAATGCTTCAAAAGGTTTATAAGGTCTTCCAAGGTTTATAAGTTTACTTACAGCGACACATAAGCAAAAAAATCCACTATCGATGTTAAATTTCAAAATCTATGTTTGTTTTGTTGTAGTGAGCCAACACATAAGCATATCATGTCTTAACTAGTATTCTTTTATTGCTAAACTTACTAAATGATTTGACGACGAACAATTAGTCATGTAGTCTAATGTTTATATTTTTCAAATATTCAAATTTTGCGTCTGAAACTGCAACTTTAACTAATGCAGAGTTCAACGTGAAAGCATTTTTTCCCCTGCTACCTTGTTTTAACACAAGCAATAGTAATACATAAATTTGCTTTGGATTCTCTTTAAAATACTCGATTTTTTTCTTCGCTTGACAAAGAGTGATTTAGCGCTTTTAATAAAAAGCTAAATTAGTTGTTGTAGTAATTAAATTAGAACATGATACATTAGTTCACTTTTTTGCAAGAAGTAAACAAAATAGAAAAAAAAAAACAAATTTTTTACGTTAACTCTGCATTACTTAAAGTTACAGTTTCAGACCCAAAATTAAAGAGCAATAAAAGAATACTATTTAAGACATGATATGCTTATGTGCTGGCTCACGACAACAAAACAAACATGGATTTTGAAATTTGACATTGATCGTTGATTGTTTTACTTATAGGTCGCTGTAAGTAAACTTATAAACCTTGGAAGACCGTATAAACCTTTTGAAGCATTGAGTAAAATAAATAAGGCAGTATGATGACATTTAGATATGAAAAGAAGGCGGAAAGGCATGTGATTCTTTGCCTGACTTCGTGCCGTATTTCTAAAACCACATCGATATCACTTATGAAAAACTTTTCTACATATTTATATCTATAAGAAGATTATTCCCCTAAAATTTCATAAAATTTCATTCAGTCCCTTTTTAGATATTGAGTCTCAAAGTTAGCATTTCTACACCGACAGGTGAGTCGTACTTTCTTGCATTAAAAATTTTAACGTGAAAAACGCAAGTTTTCGTTTTGAAAATGGTACTTTCAAACTCCATTTCCGTATTTAAAAAAAAATCAAAAAAGAAACCGAAAGCAAAATTTTTCTCATTTCTTACGGTATATAATGGTTTTTAAATCATTTTGAAATATTCAGAAATAAAAAAGTTATAAAGAGTTACGTAAAGCAGTATTTTCATGAAAAAACACTAAAGATGTGATTTGAAAACGGCTGTAATAAAAAATTTCAAGAATTAAAGCTTTTAAACACTTGTTTTAGGGTCTCAAGATAACAATAAGATGACTGGAAAAATTAAAAAAAAAATCAAAAACATCGAGCAACATGGCCTGGATGATTTCACATGGACTGACCCTATTCTATTCATACGCGTGGAAAAAACTCAAATCGTGCGGTGGTGAACAATGTAACACTACCTTCAATTTCTTTTTAAATAGAGAACGTGAAAGTATACTTGATATTCACATTAGGACACCCCATGGATTAAAATTTACGTTTAACGATTTACCTCTATTATCACTGATAGAGAATTTAACGATTTCATTCACACAGAATTAAATTTACTAAATGCATCAGAGAGTTTAAACTAAAATAATTTTTCTTTTCTAGATATGTGATAGACGATGAATACACGAGCTCTGGTGGAGCGAAGTTCCCAATCAAATGGGCACCTCCAGAAGTTCTAGGTTACACAAGATTCAGCAGCAAATCAGACGTATGGGCCTATGGTAAGACGTTACTCCACTAAAAGTGTTTGTAAAGCTTTTAAGCTCAATTGATCTACTTTTTTTTAGAGTAAACCTATTAAAAGCAATGATTCTTCTCAAGAATTTCAAATATTTCTATTAACACGTTTAAAAAAATGAAAAACTGGAAATATTTTATTTTACATTAAGACGTGTATATAATGTATCTAAAGGAAATTAAAGGGAATTCAGACGGTATTATAAACAATTAAAAAATGTTTATGATGTCTCCATTTGTAAATACAAGCGTATATTGCTGGTAAAGGTACAGTTGGTAAATTAAACTTTATTGCAACTCATTTGATATGGGCCCCTCATAAAATGGGAAATGTTGATGGGCTACAGTTATGTACTGAAGGTAGATCCAGGGGACATTGTTTAATGCTTTTCAAATCTCAGGCTAATCTTGAAATTAGGGAAAAATTACTACTTCAATAGGATTATAGGCAGTTGGAATAGTTTACCGGAGGTTAATTGCAGTGGGGTAAAAACTTTTAAGAAGGCTCTTGATGTTCATTGGGGATTGTTAAATTGACTACGACCAGCCTAGCTGGACCCTATGCCTGTTGCTGGTCGTCACTTTTGTATTTGCATTTGATGCTAAATTCAAAAAGAAAGAGATACCATTGACAAACTCTGCTTAGCATTTTAAGCAGAAGAATAAGTGATGATTCTAAACTAACAATATTCATCATAATAAAAATTACTTAATTAATTAAAATATAGACTTTTTGTGAAATCATATGCTGAACCTCTCCTTTTCAAAAACTAATTTTAGTTTACCTTGTCTCTTTGCTTTTAGGCGTCCTGATGTGGGAAGTGTTCACTTGCGGTAAAGTTCCTTACGGCAGAGCCACTAATGCAGAAGTAGTGGAACAAGTGCAAAGAGGCCAAAGACTAGACGTACCGCGAGCTTGTCCCTGGGAAGTTTATACCATTATGAAATCGTGTTGGGAAGAGGTAATTTAATCTTGATGTACAAAATAGTCACTGATTGCAAAATTAACCTTTGCGTAATAACAGCAATGCAACAGGGTCAGGGTTAGTAACACTAAAAAAAAAATAGTCACTGATTGCAAAATATACCTTTGCGTAATTACAAAAATACAACACGATCAGGGTTAGTAACACTAAAAAATTTGGCATCCCCCCCCCCCCCCCAAAAAAAAGCAAATTTGCTTGTTACAACGGATGGTGCTTAATATTAACATATTTCGTGTGAGTAAACAACTTCAATAGTATTTTTTCAATGTTACCGGCTTCGAACACGCGACACAAGCCTCAGAATCAATGTGCTCTACACTAAGAAATGTTTGACCGAAAATACATGAGAATCTCCTGGAAATCATTTATCCGGAGTCTGATGTAAAACTACGGATACTTAAAAACAAGAAACTACAATGTCTTCAAAAAAGGTCCTTGCAGGTAATAAAAAGCAGAGAACATTCTGTAAATTGATTGCAACCGATAATGTGCGCTGCAGTGGCACCATCGGGGAGTGCGCTGAATTACTACCGCTGGTACACAAAGTTGAAAGCGAGTTCAGTTGAGCTACGCTGCCCTGCTTCTCGCCCGACAAACGATGCCTGCGCAGGCGGGAAGGCGTAGCAGGATAACGTGCCGCAGCGCTAAGTTAGTATTTCTGGTACACTAGACCGAAGGTGTGTCCAGTTGAGGCCACGCCGCTCGGCCAATTTTGCCGCCGAGAGATAGCAAGTTACTTACTAGAACTCAACTGTAGTTATGCACCAGAAATATATAATGCATTTTTGACAATTTTTAAACTGCTAGTCACAGTCCTCTAACCCAATGGTTCCCAAAGTTGACTGGGCTCTGACCCAACTAACAAAAATTTCCAATCTTGGGACCCGCCTCTTAGTTGTCTTAGAGAAAAGACAGCATAAATATTGATAATGTTCAGATTCCCTAGTGTCGGAATTATTTAATGCTGTCTCATTTGTTCTTACTGAAATTATAAAAAAAATTCTTTAGTGTTATCAATATAAATGAAAGACTGTTGAAATAAGGAACACAACTTAAATATTTTTTTTATTTCTTAAATACCTATACCGGCAAGTTTGTTTTTACAAAATTATTTAGATGGGAAGGATGTATTTGTTTCTTATTTCTTTTCATTAAAGTTTTAGCATCAACTTCAACTTTAGTTACTGTTATTCGCAGACTTCCTATTTTTTTAATTCATGTGTACAGTGCCGAGGGAACACTCAATATTCGCTCGTGACCCACGAGTGGGTCGCGACCCATAGTTTGGGAAATACTGCTCTAACCAGTTACTAAATACCCCGTAGCTGGAAACTCTACACATGCTATAATGATAGAAAAAAATCAGATCATTTCCTAAAATGAATATTTCATTTACCTTCTATAGAGTTCGAAAAAAAAAAAAACCGTAATAACACAAGCTCAAATTACATAGATTGAGGTAAAGCAATAATATCAGAACGTTTTGGATACCGACAGATTTCATTATGTAAAGTATTTGAGGATTTTGTCTTTTTCTTTTTAGTTACCAGAAAACAGACCATCTTTTCGAGCTTTAAAATTTGAGCTGGAAAAAATTCTGGAGGAATGGGATATCAGCTGAAAAACACCGACAAGCGCTGGTGGAATCAAACGACGTCTTCGTAAAGAATTCAGTGCATTTGCACTGAACAAGCAGAGGGTTAAAATGATTAAGCTAATAATCATTCAGAAAAGAAAATTGATCACTTGCTGAGTCGTCTAGTTTTATAGATGGAGCAACCGTTGGTGTAACTGCTATAATAAGGCATCTTCATCTAAAGAAAAAGAACTACATTGAAAAAGATGTAAGATGAAACCAATCTGCTGTGATTATGCATTAAAAACAGGGGGTTCTCGTTCTAGAAAGTTTGACTTTTAAAGTTTATAAGTAAAATTTTATTTGACGAAGAAACATCTAAGAATTTCATATATTATCCCCGCTGTTTCATTTTAAAATCATCACCCATACTCCTTGTATAAATGATCTGGAAGCCATACTTTGTTGAAGGTCAGTTCACCGTAAAACAAATCGCTTATTTGCTGCAACAACGTCATAACTCAAGAAATTTGGATTTTTGGATTAATACTATAGGGATAATCGCAATGATGATTGTAATTATTCCGTAAAAACAACTCAAAAATCATAGTCTTTGGAGTTATGACGTTGTTGCAGCAAATGAGCGATATTAAATATATATATATATTCCATTTTTATTTTTCTTCATGACTAAGAAATTAATAGAGCTGTCGAAAATCTGTATTTTAAATCTGTGTCGACATTTTTTCCTTTGATGCATTCGCTACGATTATATATATATATATATATATATATATATATATATATATTTAAAGTGATGAAGAACAGTTTTCAGTTTAAACATGAAAAGAAACGTCTACTGCCGAAAAAGTTTCACTGTGCTGAAAAGTTTTCTTCAATTTCATTTGTAAACGTGATCTTAAGCTTTGCAAATTGCAAGACAATACGCATCCAAATGTCTGAAACTCAAATCAACGGAATCTAAAGTGTAGAATAATACTGGAATTTAGTAAAAATGCTTATAAAATTGAAAGATCTCTGACACAGATAAAAGTCAGCAAGAATGTACATCTTTAATATTGTTATTTATTAAAATGTTTTTGACTTACGGTTTCGATTTTATGTATGTTTTATTATTTTTTAATGCATTATTCATTATTTATGGACATCAATTCATGAAAGCTTTGAGCTTTCTAATCGAAGGGTGAACTGCATTCCCGACTACCGTTCGGTTCCATCCTTGCTTGGCTGAAATATCAACTCTGATTTTAAAACATGACATATCGCAGAAATTTGATACAAGTTTTAAGAACAAGATAAGTAAATTGTAATAAAAAATAATAACTTCACGTTAAGAAAGTACAACTAAGCATTAAAATGCAGATATATGTTTCGGGATTGCTTGGAATCCCGAAACATATGTCTGCATTTTAATGCTTATTTGTACTTTCTTAACGTGAAATTATTTTTTATTACAGTTTACTTAGCATAAAGTTTACAAGGTACAGTAGAGCCTCGGTTATCCGAGCTCCGACTAACCGAGTTCCGGGTTAACCGAAGCACCCTTCGCGATGGCACCGTCTGGCTGACGTCAGTTGCTTTTTCATTTCGCTAGTTTCGTTTACGGTTTGTTTATCTTCGTTTTTACCGTACTGTACTGCTTACGCGATGAGTGTGCTAAACGCAAACGAACTGTTGTATCTTTAGAGACTAAATTACAAGCCATCAATAGACTCGATAAAGGAGACAATAAAAAAAGCAGCTTCAGATTTAGGTGTGGAATAAAGATTGCATAATACGTACAGTAAATACCTTTTTTTTACATCTTTAACGACCTTTTCATTCATTTCACCCGTTTACCGACGTTTCCCACTCGATTTAAACAGAGTCCATGTTATCCGAGTTTTTGATTATCCAAGGTACCTTCGGTCCACATTACCTCGGATAATCGAGGCTCTACTGTATTTAGATTCAACGTATCTATTTAGAATTAGATTAATATTTTGGAAGTAATTTTTATTTCCTTGACGTTTTTCACCCTTACGTATAAAAAACTTATAACATCGGACGAAGGAAAGAAATTCAGATTTTCAGAAAGTTTTAGGCGCGAAAAAACTTCCTGTGCCAAAGAGTAAAACATAATACACTGTAATAAATTTTTACATGAAAATGCATAAGAATCTCTTGGTAATCATTTATCCGGAATCTGACATAAAATTACAGAAATTTAAAAGGGAGTAAAAACAGGTAACATTCTGTAAATTATTTGATGAAACGATGAAGAAGCGGCGCCATCTGTGAGTATGCTAAATTGCTATTTCGGGTACAAAAACTCGAAGGTGACAGATGACCACCGGTTTTGGGAAGGCTAGCAGGTTGCTCACTAGAGCCGAATATGCGAACAATGTATAATGCATTTTTGACAATTTTCTAACTGGTTGTCACAGATCTCAAGCACTTATTTATGCATTTGATTACGATTTTTAAATTGGTAGTCACAGATCTACAGTGTTCAGTTCTACGTAACTTGACAAATCTTTCTTTGCAGTTTTACAGATTGCGGAAAAACAAGAATTTTATTGAAAACCTGTCAGCAAGAAACTTGATTCTTTTATTTATACAAGTTCTTCTTAAATTTTAATAAACACTCTGAGTTTCTCTTATTTACTTTTACATAGTTTTTTTTACAGTTACTTATCAGCAAGAGGACTATTGCGAATAAAGACTTCAAATGTTATCAGTGAACTTTCTTAATATTACAGTGGAGCAGCGTTTATACGACGTTTACATTTATACGACGTTTTAGTGTGCCTCCAATTCTGGAACCTAGCCAGTAATGTAAATCGCTTATACGATGTTATCGATTATGCATCGTTTTTCGTTAGTCCCTTCGGCGTCGTATAAACGCTGCTCTACGTACTATTATTATTATTATTTAAGACAGAGTAATGCTGTAATAAGGGATCGTTCATAAATGATGACACACTTTTTTTCAATATATTTGGTCTCTCTTCCTCCTTTGTCACAAAGTGTCACACTTCAACATACCCACTACCCCGCTTTGTCACATGTCATGCTATATCACATTAGCATATCTACTTGCAGTGTTGCAGTTCAAAAACAAAGCACTGCATTATAGATCACATTTCGAATTTTATTTTTGAGCTTTTAATGACATTTGTGAAGATAATAGTAATAATAATGACTGTATGTGTACTTAATTTGTATAAAATGAGATTAAGTTTACGACAAAAGAAGATAATTAGTATTAATAATATCTTAATCAGCATCGATGTATTCGATGCTGATTAAGTATTCGATGCTGATTTCATTCGATACGAAATGAAATCAAATTATGGAAATAAAAAAAAACTTTTAAAAAAACTTAATTTGCTGATTTTAAATGCTTTTATAGAAATCAAAATGTACGATGTCACATTTCTTGCTACCCCCTAGCCTTCCCTTGTCACAAACTGTCACACTTTTTTGAATCCCCTCCCTCCCTCGAAGCGTGACATCATTTATGAATGACCCCTACGGATAAGTAATACTTCGTTTCTTCTTTTTTTTTAGGAGCTCTTGTTTTGAGCAAGAAAAGAATAAGACGGAAGTGTAATGCGTCGCTTAAGAAATTTTATCTCTAACTTGTCATAAAGGCATCATTCGCGTTATCTCAAATTACCTTTACAGATGAAAAATTCCTTTCGAAAACCTGCCCTTATGCTTTAAAAATAGAACTGGCTAAAGGAATGTAGCCCTTGTATTCTTTATGTCGTTTTTCGCATGTTCAAAAACATGTTGAAACTTTGGATATGGAGTTCTGTTATTCGAATTCTACTTTGCTTAGATGTTAAATGTGCAGAAAAGAAAGGTACGTACAATGGATTGCTTAATGAAACTAGTTTGTTTGTTTGCTAAGAAGGAAGAAAAACTGTTCATTATTCTTCCTTCTGTCTTAGCTTACTTTCCTGTAAAAGTAAAAAAAAAAGAATAAAAGAAGGCTTAATGTATCGTAAAAATATCATTAAAAATAAATAAAGTGGCAAAAATAAATAATTAAACCAATATTAAAAAATAAAAAATTTGAAAGTAGGGTTTTGAGAGGGATAAAATGTGTGTCATAATAATACCACCCCCCATTAATAACTTTTGAAAGGATTAGCCAGATTCGAAAGATTTTTTTTTTTTTTTTTGCATTCGAAATATCTCGGCGAGAACATCTTATTTCCAGATTTTACTTCTTAATTTGAATAATTTTTCGTTCAATTCTGAACAGTTCAAAAAATCTTAACATTAGTGCCTATAGGAAAAAATGAAGAAAATTATGTAAACTCTGGCCATAAGATCCAAGTTCCTTTGAACAAGCGTATTGGAAGAAGCTCTCAACGGGAAACATTTTTTGATGTAAAAAATTTTTGTTGAATTTTGAACAATTCAAAATGAATAAATAACACTAGCGGCTACGGAAAAATTTCAATCCTATATAAATCCTGTTCTAATAGACGGATCTGCTTGGAACAAATTTTATCGAAAAGATGTTATGACGTAGAACATGTATAGATAAAGTTCATCCAGTACTAAACTTGCCTATTTTTCTACGAAATTTTTTATCTGGATTTTGAAGGATATTTCCAAATCAATGAATGAACGTGAATAAATCGTCGAAAAAGGTATATTGAAGTAATTAAGAACTAAAGATAAATAAGAAAGTGGGAGAGATATCAAGATTATCAATTTGATATTGGTGTCCCCGGAAATACTTCTTGTTTTCTTTTTCAATTGATTCATTTTCGAAGCGAATAATTTTAGTAAAAAACGTATTTTTTAAGCCTTGAACTTTTTTACGTGCCGACTCACTGTGGTACACAAAGAGAAAATGACAGCACTGCGCTCCGTAAGAGCATTCAAGATAGTAATCCCAGTACACTCTCAGAAACGCATGCTCAAATTTCACGAAACTTTCGTCGTATTTGACGAAATGACTTCGTGAAAAATGCTCCGATTAAACATTTCGTCAAATTGACGAAATTTGTTTCGTCATACATTTGACGAATGAATTTCGTCAAAAACTAAAAAATATTTCGTCATATACGTTTCGTCAAAAACAACGAAATTTTAGTCACTTGTTTCGTCATTTAGTTGATGAAACAGATTTCGTCAAAAACGACGAAATTTTACTCGCTTGTTTCGCCGGGTCTATTTGATGAAATACATTTCGTCAAAATGACTAAATTTTCGTTATTTCGATTCCGCATTAACTAGTCTTTAAATTTCGTCAGTTTTTATTTCAATTTCATCAAAAAGGAAAATATTTCGTCATTTAGATTCGTGAATCATAATAAATTTCGTTGCATTAAAATACTTTTAATTATGTTTTTGTTATTTGAGCACGTCATGGAACCTTAAATAAAATCTTGAATTTATTTTTTTTAAGAGGGCAATTTGATATTTCTAGTAAGTTAAAGCTTCAAATAATTACACTGAAAATTTGCGATTTTTTGAGTTGCGGTATTAATTGTTGAAATATGTACCATTCATTTTAAATAAATGTTCTAAAGGTGACTTAAACAAAAAAAAATCATATTGAAAAATATTTTACCATCAGAAATTTTAATTCTTTTTACACAAGCACTTTCAAAAAATTTTGTATCGTACAAGCATGCCTTATTATTTAAGTTTAAATTTCTTTTATTTTAAGTTAATTGTAACAGAAATTTCTCACACAATTGCATTTTAACATTTTTACGTTATAAACAATTTTAAAAGTTAGCATTACTTTCAAATTGAGCATTTTGTTGACAGATAAAAGCAATTTAAAAATGCTTTTTATTATTATTTTCCCCTCATAACCCTGCAAGCAATGAACTATCAATTTGTCTAAGTTCTGTATACTAATTCATTCAGAAAATTATTCAATTAACTTTAAAAACTTAGTTTCATTGATTTGGTTATATGTATGTATGAATTTGTCACACGAAGAATTGCTTTTTAAAGGTTTTGAAACCTCATAAAAAGTAGCTTCATATTTAAAAGAAAAAAAAACACCAGCAAATAATGATAAAATTTGACATTTATTACGTTGGCAAACATTTTTCTAGCCCATATGGAGCACTACAGCAAAGCTGAATTTATGGTATAAACATGTAAAATGCTAGAAACATGTATAGGAGCACAAAAAACACATTTGAAATTTAAAAGAAAGGAATTCAAGCCATAAATTAGGGGAAAGCATGTTCATGATTAACTAAATTCTTCAGGGTTTCAGGACTCTTTAAAAAATAACTGTATGTACAAAAATTTAACTGATATTCAAAAACATACCAACCCTATTAAATAAATTACACATCTGAAACTTTTACCATAGGACAAGAATGTAATATATATATGAGGTTTTCTTCCCATATTTTGACATGATTTATAGATTAAAAATAAATAAATAAAACTTTTATACACATTATAATTGAAGCAGATTATTTTGAATATTATTATCGTTACGAGGTTAATTATGCAGAAGAAATATTTTAAAAATACTTTTATAATTGAACCCCTTTTACTTTCCAAAGTACTCGCTATATTGGGCCTCGTTAATCACTCTTTCGGATATACCGCCCTTTTTCCTTGTCTAACAAAATTTTAGCTCTCGAAAGTAAAAATATTGCATTTCTCAGTATAGCCCCTTTTCCTTAATTAAACAAAGCAATCGAACACAAATGTTTTCCTTTCTTCTGAATTTGCTGCAGCAATTCTCCGCCCCCCCCCCCTTTACATGCCTGCAGAATGATTCTACTCAAAAAAGCTGATGTTTTACTTGACATTTCTTTTGTATTGATCCTAACGCCCATTGGAATGAAAGAGGCAGATTCTTAATAGCAAATAAAACAGTTTAGTTTTATTTGCTATTATTGTTAAGAAAGTTGTCATTATGTAAGATTAAACTCAATTTTTTACGCTGACACTCAATTTACTTGTAGTTTTGGATTTATTTCTAACGGCATCGGTTATATCGCGCATTCGGATAGATCGTGCTTTTTCTGTCCCCCGACAAGCGCGATATGACGAGGGGCTACTGTATTTCTTAATCACTTCAAAGTTACATACTTTCATGTAAGATAACATAAGCTCTACAAATGTTTATTATTTTCATTCTCAAAATCCTGTATGCAATAAAATATCAATTTAAAAACCTGTTTAGTTTCTGTTTCTTTATAATTTAAGAATTAAGATTTTTTAAAGACACATTTAATAGAAAAGAAAAAAAGGGATATACACACCTATATAAAACTGCATCTCAATATAACTTACACCACCTGATGCATGAAATTGATTATATATTGTAGCTACAAAATGGAATGAATTACTTTATTTTTTTGGATTTTTGGAACGAATCAGCGAAACAAATGTCTTGCACCTGCCTCGGTCGCTTCAGCTGATGTTATCTTTTCTTGCTATTGTTTATAAGGGGCCGTTCATAAATGAAGTCACGCTTTTTTAAATACATTTGAATCCCCTCCCCCCTTTTTACAATATGTCACTCTTTAGAGGACCCCCCTCCCCCTTTGTCACGTGTCACGCTATGTTGCATAATGCATGATGTCACACTTCTTCTTACCCCCTCCCCTCCCCTTGTCACATTTTGTCACAATTTCACGAACCCCCTTCCCCCTCGAAGCGTCAAATCATCTATGAATGATCCCTAATTATAATCTACTTATTTATTATTACAGAGGAAACATGTGAAAGGAGGTGTGCATTCAGCGCGATCGAAATTTGTTCCGCCACATTCCTTCCTTTTTTTTTTCTTTCTTTTTAGTTTAATTTTGGTTGTGCGAACAAGTGATAGATGAGTCTTTACTGTGGTACTGCTTTCAATAAATCACGGATGGGTGCAGGCGTATGATCGGTATGTTTTTCGCTTGTACCGTTTAAGCCCCCCTCCCGTATTTTCTCAAATTTCAGCAAAATTCAGGGGGCACTTATTCGGTATTCTACGGTATAAAAATGCCTTTTCAAGTATACATTTCATAATTTTATTGCACTGCTCATCCAGCGAGTAATGGTGTCATCCTTATCGTGGTCGTTATTGCTTTCGTTCTTACAATGCGGGATAAAAAATAATAATCGGTGTAAACAATTAAAATTTTCGGGAACATATCTAAGTATTAAGAAGTATTCGCGGGCCATAGGTTGTGCATCCCTGCTTTAGACAATTGCTAACTTCAAATAATAGTAATGCAAAAATATGGTAAATTTAGAAGTGAATACAAGATATGGTAAAGTTAAGAAATAAAAAGTAAATCACAAAATATGATAAAGTTAAGTAAGATCAAAAAGTAAACAAAATATGATAAAGTTAAGTAATATCAAAAAGTAAACGAAATATGGTAAAGTTAGAAAACATGAAGCTTCAACATTACATTACACGTTGAATTTCAACTACAAATTGCATTATTTATGCATTTTTAATGCTACCAGAAAGAGTTATACTACATTGATAAACGGTATTCAGTTACTTGGTTAAAGTGCAACTCGGTATGGTGCTAATTTTAGTAGTAGTACTTTTTCTGGTAGCATTAACAATGCTCAAGA
The DNA here is from genome assembly GCA_038502835.1 of Octonoba sinensis. Lineage (NCBI taxonomy): Eukaryota > Metazoa > Arthropoda > Arachnida > Araneae > Uloboridae > Octonoba > Octonoba sinensis. The sequence continues at coordinate 126,292,627 of CM076598.1, forward strand.
AATAAAAATTTTAGCAACAATTAACAAACGATGCTTAAGAAATATAAATAAAATGATAAGAAACTGAAAGTATGAAATACCATAGTTAAAATTTATAATGATCCACTCTGAAGTACCTAATTTCAAAAGGCTAATTTCAATCGCATTTATTGGATACATTATTTTTTGAAACTGACACGCAATTCTTTCAATTTGGGATTCAAATCCCCATTATTTTAGCTTTGAAGATACAATATCCATTTTTAGATAATAGTCGACAGGATGGCGTAGTGGTAAGGCGCAGGCCTCGTACACCCAAGATCGTAGGTTCAAACCTGGGCCAAGGCGGTGGATTTCCAAGATGCAGATAAATGTCTTCGCTCATGTCGTATGATCATGCGGCACGTAAAACATCCTTTGAGTAGACATTTGGCTTGGATACTCTCTGCTAAATTAAATTCCTAGTGCAATCTGCATCAATGAGAGCTCAGATGCCGCAATCTAGGGGAAACTGAGCGTCCAACTTCTTACAGTAATAATGGCATCCGCCGACAGTAGTGCTACTTGAAAGAATGGATGCCGATCATTAGGTCTGCAAAATGGTTAGTTCCATATGCATCCCCATTTGAAACAATATTTTTAGATAATAAAGCACTGCACGAAAATTCACGAACCAACCTGCATAAGAAAAGAAACATTTCAAAATAAATAGAAAATTGAACAAGTGATAAATAATAGGGACAGAATAGTTAGGGGGAAAATCCTTGGATATTCAAAATTTGGAGTATTTTTTATTTTTTTCATTAAGGTAGAAGATAGATTCAAAGAATAATCACCTATTTTACAAAATTTTTCATAAAAACAATTAAGATAAATTATGCAAATGCACTACAGTCAATCAGGGTAACTTTGCACCACAAATACTCGATTTTTATTCGTTTCACTGATATTTTAAAAATGTTATTGTTATTATTAGCATAAACGTAAAGAACAACTCAAAAAGTATTGTGTAGTTATTAAAAACTAAGAAATAATAATTACAAAAATCATCGAAAATGAATCATGGTTCAAAATTATCATGGCATTTAGGGTAACTTTGAACCACACCGGGAAAAATTATAAGAAATACACTGTTTTAATAAAAGTATTATATTTATGCAACATTGAAACAGAATTTTTTAAAGAGAAATACTTAAAAACTCATCATTTTTGTTCTTTAACATCACAAGTTTTGTAAATGTATGATATTGCATGAAATGTTACATGAAAAAAGAGTAGAAGAAGGGAAACATCAATATTTAGGACAAAAATCCCCATTTTTAATTTATTCAGGAAAAAATGCTGCAGAAAACAATTTTCAATTATTTAAGTTAATACTTCCATACAAGTATATTAATTAAAACAACCATTTAAAAAATCAAATTAAGAGTTGGAGATCATAAAATTTCTATTACCCGCTGGAGTAATATCTTATGGAGACAATATTGTAAAGGCATCTTCTTGTTCGTACATCAAATCATCACTGGTGGTCATCAAAATTAAAAATGATACCTTGAAAAAATTAATACCATAATCAATTCACACATTTTTTAAAAATATCACTTTAAAAATCCTTTTTTTATTCATACACATACTAATCAGCAATTTAATGATAGTAATTTGTAAGCAAAAATTATACGAAAACAAAAGTAATAGTATGCACTTTGGGAAGTGCCTATATTATATTATATTATATTTTCTTCATTTAATTTAAATATCACTCAAGTATTCATTCATATGCACACTACATACTAACAGAATATTTTCACATGTTTTCAGTGTACATTTCAGTGTCACAAATCCTATTATTTAAATTTAATGGAATGTCTAGTTATGTATATGCTTCTTTACAATATAATTATATGTTTTTATAATCAAACTAGATAAATACATTAAATATATTCTAATAATGTTGTTTGCAAACATTTATTATATTCATAAAAAGTAGAAATAAACATTTAGTTTGTATGTAGAATACATCCAAAATCAGTAAACTAATCTAAGACTAACTTTGAGCCGGCTCAAAGTGACCATGTGAATGGAATAAAATTTCAATGTCTTGATTGTTTGATATCTTACTAAATATTACTGAATAAAGAATCACAGATACTAAAAAATTCACTATATTTAGAAGATAAAATGCTTGGTAAATTAGTGTAATGTTACTTACTCTTACAGAATAATAAGTTTTCAACGACTTTTAATCAGCATTCCAAAATATCTTTCAAGCTGTTACTTTAGAACTAATGAATTATACAATTAGCAGTGTACAGTGTTGCTAATTTTTTTTACTAAAATAAATAGAAGAAAATTGATTTCATAACCTTGCCAGGAGAGTAGCACTGAGTGTGTTCTACAGTTTCATTTGAAGTCAAATATTCTAAAAAACATGGTGCAAAGTTACCCTGATTGACTGTATATAAATTGATTGAAGGTTCAACAAGTTTAAACTTTTATTAATTTGAATAACAAAATATGCATTTTTAAAGGTTTAAAAAATTATTAAAACATGGCAGTGGGAAATTTAAAATTATTATTGTTGTTTAAATTTTTACGCGTTATACAGTACGATTCCCCATTTCCCCACTTGGCCAAATAGTAAAGCTACGGCAAACTTAGTTAAGCCTAACAGTACGTTGATAAATATTAATTCAATAATATATAGTTATTAAATTACAAGTATACAATCACAGATCCTTACAATTCTAAAAATACTAACCTCATACTACTTTTTCGATCAGATCTCACCAGCATCAGCATCAACATCCACCAAAGAGCTTGCATCACATACACGGCGATTTCGAAGCTTCTAAAGCGCCATTTTCTTTGAGGGATGAAACATTTCGTCAAATTTTTGAGAGAGTGAGTTTCGTTAAAAGCCACGTGATCACTTGAGGAAAGAATCGTTGAAAATGACGAAATTTGCCTTGACGATTCAGGAATCGTCAAAAATGAGCGTTCTATTTCTGAGAGTGTAATCCGTGCTTAAAATGTTATCCCTAAATCAGAATGGGGTGGGGGATGGAACATTTGAAATTTTAAATTTGATGTTCATGTTAGTATGAAGGACAAGCCGTTAACACTATTTTACTATTGGAATTTCATAGTTGACTTATTATTCCTGATAAATTGACATATTTCACATGTCTCTAGCAGCGTAAAAAATATTCAAATGAGAAAGAGTGTTTTGTATTTCTTTCCCAGGACTGTAACATCATTCTAAGTTCTAAGCTGCTTTTACTTTATGTTTATTCAAACATTTGTCCCCAACTAGAGTTCTCTAGAACATTACATTTACACAAAACTATGTCAAGGGTCCCACAAGAAACCAATATTGTACTAGTTTTCATTAAAGCAAAAAGTAAACCTTTCGGTAATCTCATTTGGGGTTGATAAGGCAGAGTCTGACTTTTAATACCTTATGCTGTTTACAGGGGTGCCCCGAACCTATATTTTTGGGAGGGTCGAAATTCTCAGTTTTCCGAACGAAACTAAAAATTTTATCGAGATTGTTATACTATTTTCAAGTTCACCAGAGAGACAGATAAAATTTGCCAGATAAGGAAACATTTTGGGAGGTCCACAGTGACCACCCCGGATCTTCCATACGGACTGTTTATATTAACTGCCCTCTGGCTATTTATATTAACTGCTAAGACATTTCGGCTATTATTTATGCAGTTTTCTATTAACTTCTATTCAGTCTTACAGAAAAGAATAAAAAATTCGATATTTTCTAAAATTCTCTCATTATATTCGGTTTCTAAATTGTTTCACAAAAAAATCATTTTGGTATTCATTTTTATTAATCCTCTCGTCACTGAATTATGTAAAAATAAATAAAATTGTGTATTATTTAATGTATATAAAATGCCACCATAAACCATGCACAAAAAGCATTCTTTCTTCAAGAGTTACACTTTTTTTTAACGAACTTCATATAACGGTTATGATACTTTAGCGTTAAAAACAGATGCATGGTAAAATATTATAACACTATTTTCTATTGATAAAATATGTTTTATTCTTGTGTAGTCGTCACATTTTTTAACAAGTATACAACAACCTTTTAACGAGTATAAGTTATATTTTAACGGGTATAAATGGTATTTCTTAACGAGCATAACAATCAAAGATATTTCGCGTTTTTTATTTAGTAATTATTTTTGAAAATAATTACTAAAAAGGTATATAGGTGAACTCTGAATTACAAAATTCAAAATAAATGTACAATTGATTGATTTATGGTGGACAATTATAATTTGATGGTTCTTGTAGTTATCTTAAGGTCTCGTATGTATTGGACACGAATAAGAGGTGTCACTTAGCAAAATAACGATAATTTTTGCAGTTTGTAAACCAAAATATCGCAATTTGAAGTTGTAGCCTCATATGAGGGTCAGGGTGACGGGAGAGTTAAGTATTAGCTCTAAAAGATATATTTTGAAGAAATTTTAGTACATGGATGTTAGGGTTATCTGGAGCTTGGACATTCTCAAAAAAAAAAAAAAAAAGAAAAGGAAGAAAAACTGCATTAATGGCGGAACCTAAACATTGCATTTTAAAGTTTTATTATTTTTTAGAACAAGAATGGACGATTTTTGCATGCATGTCAATATTGACGTTTCGGGGTTTGTTTGCTGCTCGCGAAGCTTCTAATATTGTACAGCACATGACATAGGTCTTATCTATTTTATGTACCCTCTTGCAATTTAAGGTTGTAAGCCATGAGTTGCACAGCTAGCATAACGCTTCCCCGTGGCTTAAAGTGGTCCCTTTTAATTTTTCCGTAACTAATGAAGCTAACTTGTGGAAAACGCTCGAAATAGATCCTCGGTTGGGGATAAAACTAGGGATGTAACCGAATAGTGATTTGGCCGAAGCCGAATACTGAATATTAAAATTTCTAGAAAATCGTTGTAATAGAAAGTATTTGTCAAATTTAAAATTATTCGCAAAGTCAAACACCAATTACACACTATCTATGATGTATGATTTAATTCTGTTTGTTAAGAATCTAAAACTATTTAAAATTAATGTATTTTCTCTATTGTTTTGAAGGTAATAAAACTAAGAAATTCCACCACAAGTGGAATAGAAATGACAGGTTTTATGGTAGTAAGCATTAGCAGTATTTTACTAATTATTGCATACAAATGAAAGGAGTACTGTTGCTTAGTTAACTTTTACCTTGCTCAAAACTGTTTTATGAAGATATTTTAAAAGTTATAAAAGTTAATATTTTTATTTTATGGTTTTTTTACATACTTATTGTTAAGAGATCTATTAAAATTTAATACATTTAACTGGAATATATTTTTATTTTCATAAACCCCAATACCTTATACTATCTAAATATTCATGATATATTCTAGGTTTTTCACATTTCTCCCTTACCCAATATTCACAATAAATCAGCCTATCCAAACAAAGTCTGACTTCCACTTTGTTAGTAATAACAAAATAAATGTTTTATATTCTCCGTCATAATTAACTATTGCCAGCTTTTGGGAGCAAATGCAAAATATAAAATACAATATTATAACTTTAAAATCTGTTTTTGTTCAGTCAAACCTAAAAACAATATTTAAAAAAATGTAGTTTTTTTCTGAATTCTTTTTATTTATTAAAACTATATACTAATGTATTCTTTTGCAATAATTATAATACAATTTTGAATGTTTAAAATCTACTAATTTCTTTATTTTTTTACATTTCTACTGTAACAGACCTATTCGGCCGAATAGTCCATCAATATTCGACCAGGCCGAATTTGACCTTACCCAGTATTCGGCCAGGCCGAATATTCTGCTAGATCATGAAATGACTATTCGGCCAAAAGGCCGAGGAGGCCGAATACCGAATACTGGACGAATATTCATTATATTCCTAGTTAAAACCATGTACTGTGACTCAGTATTTCAGCTTTCTCTGAGAATTTAAAAAACAAACTTGAGTGTGTGGGGGAGATCTTCTCACACTATTATAATGTTACAACTTCATTTTGGTTGGGAGGTGAAACAGAAATGTAGATGCACTATATTACTTAGTCTTTTGTTTTACGAAGTTAGATCTCTTTTGGCGTGATGAAGGAAGAATTTCAACATAAAACGGAAGTAATGAAGCGCAATTGGCATCATGAATTGGGGACAGTTTTCTATTCATCTCTCACGTAAAATAAATGTTTTTCTAAATTCTGTCATTATAAACTGCCTCCAAACTGCTTCATAAGAAGAGTGATGTCTTGCGAACACTAAGAATGAGATGTCAAAGTCGATGTTATCTAGGCTATATGGAAGGGTTTTCTGTAAAATACCATGTTAAACCATCGGTGAGATTTCTATGGCCCATCTCTGCAAAAATATCTTTCCTGCATCAGTTTGCAACAAACTAGTGAGTGTGTAAATCGTTCCTCTTTTTACGCTAAGGCTCTTTTATACTGCATTTTTATTCCCCTTACATATTCCATTTAGTTACAGTATTAAAATTTCAGATCTCAGACGCCCTTCCGAAATATTCCTGTACTTTACAGGAATAAATCAGTAAAAATTAATTAAATACACTGTAAATTTTTTCCTGAAAATACACGAGAATCTCCTAGAAATTATTTATCCGGAGTCTGGCGGCGTTAAATTAAAGAGAACTAAAAACAGAAAACTACAAAATCTTATAAAAAAGGAATTACACAGAATAAAAAACGGAGAACATTCTGTAAACTGAAGGCACCAGATAATTTGCTGCAGTAGGGACATCTGAGTACTCTGACGTACTATTTCTGGCACACAAGGTCGGAGGTGAGATCCGGTAAGCACATGCTGCTTTGATTCTTATGCCGGCCCGGCCGAGAGGCCCATGTGTGTCCACTAACTGTTGGAATCAAACCATACGCCAACAACATATAATGCATTTCTTGACAATTTGTAAACTGGTTGTCAGAGATCTCGAGTGTTTAATTATGCAATTGTTTACAATTTTTAAACAGGTAGTCACAGATCTCAGTGTTACGTGTTCAGTTTTTCGTAATATAACACTTTTTTTGTAGAGTGGGAAAGCAAGAATTTTATTGAGAAACTATTATCAAAAAATTTGATTATTTGATTTCAAAAAAGTTCTTCGTAAATTTACAGAAACACTCAGTTTCCTTTCTGTATTTTTACAGAAATTTTTTACATTGTATTAGTAATTTAAGAAGTATTAACTTCTAACCCACGCACATGAGTACACGCATTTATTTTATTTTTCATTTTTTGAAAAACTTGATTTAATTCAAATTTTTTACTTTATCATTCCTCGCAGTTAATGTTACAAATGTTTACTTCCATTTTGCATGGAAACAATAACACGTCGAACCAAGAGTTATACACATTTCGCAACATTGTTGGCATATTTGTCGTGTCACCTTCGGTTATGGCATATTTCAATTCATCAAAGTTTGCAGAGCTTCCCTCAAACAAACGATTTTTTAAATACCCCTGTTCAATGAGTCAATCTTGTTCAATGAGTTTTTAAATGTAAGAAAAAAAAAAAGAAAAGGACAAACGCTGAGAAAAGCAAAATATTTTCTCGAATCATGAGAGCAGGAATCGGATAAGAAATTAATAATGATGGTTACACGAATTGATGTAGTTAAAAAACAAGTTTTCCATTAAGAAAGTGAAAGAGTCAATACCTGCGCATTAAATATTTGATTAAGTTATGCTGTTGAAAGTTTCACTACGCACGTCAGTGAGGTAGAGATTGCCAAAAGCACAAATTGATGTTTCTGACAAGCATCAAGTACATGATGTTTTTGACAAGCTATAAGTAAGGTTTAAGCCTCATTTGAACTTGAAGATAAAACATCCTGTTTTGTAGGTTGATATGAATTTTGGCAGTTCATTCTAGTGTTTTTTCTTCCTTTCTTTTTTGTAGAGAAAAGTGGAATAACTATATATATATATATAAATAGATAGATACTGCAATTTCTAAAATTCGTCTCCAAAATTTACCATGTTTCGACGAATACGAAATAATTAGCTACGATTGTTAAAAAAATCTTTCCCTCTCTCTCTTTCCGTTACCGGAGTTTTTCGAAATTGATCTTTAGGTCTGGTCATTTTAAGTTTACGCTCCTAATTTATAAAACCTTGCTTTAGTTTACAATTAAAATAAATCATAACGGGACTCTTTTAGGCAACACCAACCTAGCAGTTTTCGAAAGTGAGTGGGACGAATGCTGTGAAAAAAATGTCTGCATTGAAGATTCATGCTACTCTCTAGAATGGCGGTCGTCCACGTGGGCTGCTGTCAGGCAGCGCTGTCAGAGCAAGTATCCCCAGTGGCCGGGCTATGTCGACCTCTTCACGTTGACTGATCCCTTGAAGACTGAGAAACTATTGAATGCTATGCGCAATTCTTCGTATGGTAAGTATCCCCAGTGGCCGGGCTATGTCGACCTCTTCACGTTGACTGACCCCTTGAAGACTGAGAAACTATTGAATGCTATGCGCAATTCTTCGTATGGTAAGTATCCCCAGTGGCCGGGCTATGTCGACCTCTTCACGTTGACTGACCCCTTGAAGACTGAGAAACTATTGAATGCTATGCGCAATTCTTGACGTATGGTAAGTGTCCCCAGTGGCCGGGCTATGTCGACCTATTCACGATGACTGACCATTTGAAGACTGAGAAACTATTGTATGCTATGCGCAATTCTTCGAATGGTAAGTAAACAGGTGATGAGTTTTCAAAAAAGAAACAATATAATTGTTTAAACATCCCGACGAGAAAAAGCAACTGATATGTAAATGATTCCAATTCATTATTAACAACCTGAGTATTAATGCAGGTGGATGGGAACTCCTGTCCGAAAGCTCGGCAGGTTCTAAAATATTAAACTTTAAAGAATTAAAAAAGTAAAAATTAGTGAACAGTATTCATACTTCATTGTCCTTGGTTTGACTTATTGAATATAAACGGAGAAAAATCAATGAAGGTCTCATTATAAGTGACAAGTGCAAGTACCACGAGCAAATGGAAAATGTTGGTTTACAAGGTGTCAACTGTGTAAAAGAGATCAAACAAAACAATCCCCGATACCAAAACACAAAGTGCTTGGTTGCTTTTCGCCTCTTAGTGTATATATGTATAAGTATATACACATACACTTATAGACGAGGGCAAATAATTGATGAAAAAAATGTTAGCGCTGAAATGTGTAATTAAAAAAACTGAAAAAGCTGCATGCGGCTGAATTTCAGCTTGTCAGCACCTGGGTTGTCATAATATAGCACATTTGTGAGAAATCAGAAAGGTACGTCAGCGAGATGATGATGACAAAAAACCTCCCAAAATGAAACAAAATCTGACTTTCGAGCTGCTCACTTCAAGCTTGTTTACCTATGTTGTTGGACAGTGCATTATTCCATAATGCTATTTTCAGTTACTCTTCTACAGAAAGAGAAACATTGGTTTCTAGGTGGAAGTGGTGCATGCATTATCTGTGATGGGTGTCAGCTTCTTCCTCACTATTAATGACGTTATAAATTAAATGCTGATACTTATTTCGAAACGGTAATATCAATTAAGCTCAAGCCATTTTGCTGTTTAGAAATACGACGTTTATTAAACCAATTTGTAAGTTTCAGAAGGATATCTTCTTATCAAATGAAGTAAAAAGAGCACTTTCACGCTTCTTTACTGATACAATTTGTCTTGCTGTTACTGGCCGCTTGCAAATTTTCAACGCGCAACGTGGTCGGACAGTACTGAGTCGAATTTCTTGAGCAGGGATTTAAGTCTTAAGAAGGTATGAAAATGTACTGAATTAAGTCAGGTATTGATCGCACATGATTTGTTTTTAAATATTTGGATGTTCTAACACACAGAACACTTACCCCAGCTTAAATACAGATAATAGAATACCGATAAATCCACCTTTTCAACCGTACTGTTTACGATACTTTGTTCCTATACGACGAGTCTGTATCCTCTCAGTCAGATAATGCCCACTTTTTACTGGAAATTATACTTCTTAGTCAGAATATTTTTTTGCGAAAGACTTGTTAATAATCATTAATTTTGGGCAACGCATAAAAATAATCGTATCGTCGCGTAGTCAGAACACATCTCCAGGTTGAATGGTTTCAACTATGACCATTATATACCTTTCAATTTTTAATGAATGGTCAACGCTACAACTACTCCAATTTGAATGCGAGTAGATTAAATGCATGTTATAACTTATTATTTTGGCAATGTAGTGATGAAAATTAGCAATGGGCGAAAACAACCCTATTGAGTCGATAAACAGTGCGTTTAAGAATTGAAAGGAAAGAGAAAGTGACCTAGTGTTTTAATTTTATCTTCTGTTCCTTAAGTTTTCAGCTAATGCTGTTGTGTAAACAACGCATAGTATACAATTTGGTTTTAAAATTTGTTTTTAAGAATTGAAAAAAAAAAAAAAAACACTGACAACTATGTTTGGAATTACAGGTACTTTACCATCGTCTGTGTGGAGTAGCGGAATACTATGTCCGTACTCAAATTCTACAGGTTCACTATTTACTGGCCGATGGGCTTCCCGAGAAGAGCAATTCCCTGATTGGCTGACATCAGGAGCAATCGCGCTGAAAACATCTCCAGAATTCACGGAACTTAGTTGCACTTTTCTGATGCTCTTCACTTCAATGAACGCTACATCTATTCAGTACGATTTTCAGGTAAAATTTATTGCAAGTTACATGTTCTTTCCCTATGTTATTTCCTGTATTATTCTTAATTAAAAGCAAAAGTTCATTTTCTATGAAAATTTCGTCTTCTCTTGCGTGCTATCAAGAAACTGACCGAGAACGCTTGAAATAGTTGCAATTTGCTAATTTATCTCTTAAAGGGTGCTAAAAATGAAGATAATTATACCTATAAATACAGTTCCGTGATACCTTTTATGATGCATTCACATAATGCCTATGCTTTGAGTTGAGGCAAAGTAGATGGATCTGACAGAAAATTTCAAGCTCAGAGTTTCAGAAGAAGCCATGCTCGACACAGACTGCTTAGACGGTGACACAGACTGCCTTGACGTCAGCTGTGCATGCTCCAAACATCATTACAAAGTTTGGAGCATGGGCATTAGCAAGAATGGGGGGCATCAAGACAAACTTTGTCGTTTAGATTGAGCGAGGCGTTTTCTTAAAATCTTCTTTAGTCTGAAAGCAGCGTATGGAAGGCGATTGAAACGCAGCGATTGGAGGACTGCTACGTCTAATTCGTATTATTCATTAGTCGAAAAGTAAGAAAATAATTAGAATAATATTATGAGAAAATAAATGCGTATGACTCTTTAGCCTAAATAAATAATTAATCATGTACTCCTATTTTATTCCCTTTTAAGACCTGCATTTTCGTCACTCACATGTTAAAAAAGTTGCGCGAAATGTTTCTCTGTCAATAGCAGTAAAGGGGTTATCACACGACAGGAATTACAGGCAAACTCAACCGTAATAGGAATCGTCAACTCTATCGGAAACTGATTTTTCTACCAATTTGCACCAACAGTTTCTTCAAAATGTCCGTGTGCTATAGAAATTCACGGTTTCTTGAATTAGAAGCAATTCTTTATCTGAGCTACAAAAAAAATACTTCTAGAACGTTTGATTTTAAGGCAAATTGGGCAAGGACCAATCTTCTAGCTGGAATTTCGTGACGTCAATTCAACTTTCCAGTAAACATGGCGGCGATTTGAAAACTGGCGATCGAAGGATAAATGTTAACAGGAAAGTGCAATTTCGAGATTAGTTTTTTTTTTGTTAAAATTTGTGAAATCACGCTGAAAAAACATTTGTAGGATGTAAAGTCGCTACTTTACTAGTGCAGGACCTTGCAAAGATCGTCTTATGATGAAATCGCTACCAAAATGCATGTGCGTTTCAAGTAATAAATTTAGAGACAGTATGACTACCGTTATTTTCTTTTTTCTTCATTTATATATCATGGCCAACCATTAGTAGATAGAAAAGGAGAGTTCTGGGACAGCAGGCGGATTGCGGATCGGCCACGCCCCACCCTTGCGCCTGCTCCTCCGCCTGCCGAGTAGGGTTGAGTAGTAGGGTTCCTGCTGCTATCCTCGTAGAAGATTACGAGGGTTTCTGAGTGGAGTTGAGTTGTTTTTCTTACTTGTTACACCGAAGTTTCGTTTTTCGGAATGGCAACGGTGATACTGCATGTAGCGGTTGTCATGACAACGAACTTAAAAAAAAAAAAAAAAAAAAAAAAAAAAAAAAAAAAAAAAAAAAAAAAAAAAAAAAAAAAAAAAAAAAAAAAAAAAAAAAAAAAAAAAAAAAAAAAAAAAAAAAAAAAAAAAAAAAAAAAAAAAAAAAAAAAAAAAAAAAAAAAAAAAAAAAAAAAAAAAAAAAAAAAAAAAAAAAAAAAAAAAAAAAAAAAAAAAAAAAAAAAAAAAAAAAAAAAAAAAAAAAAAAAAAAAAAAAAAAAAAAAAAAAAAAAAAAAAAAAAAAAAAAAAAAAAAAAAAAAAAAAAAAAAAAAAAAAAAAAAAAAAAAAAAAAAAAAAAAAAAAAAAAAAAAAAAAAAAAAAAAAAAAAAAAAAAAAAAAAAAAAAAAAAAAAAAAAAAAAAAAAAAAAAAAAAAAAAAAATAAAAGATAGTTGTTTATTACACTTTATTGAGATGATTTTAAAATTAAATTAATGTTAGGAGTTGATTAAAAATTGTGAAATTTAATTCTGATGGAAATAATTATTATCGTTTTAACACGACAGTTAAATCTTGATATATTCTGGAAAAAAAAATACATTTAGTATGGTTAATGATCTACTTTTAAATAATTGATTCATTTAAAATTTTGTGCTCTGTTAGAGATTTCGTTTCAGGAATGTAGAAGTGGTATCGATTTGTGAGTATATTTATGTTTAAGTATCCTAAAAACAATTGACTGTAGAAGTGAAGTCTCACTGCATGATACTTATATTTTTTACACTTCTAGGGTTAATTTTTTTTACCGTTATGTATAATTGCTTGAATATTTACAATTGTTTTGAAATGATTAAATTAAATAAACATGTACAAAATAGTTGATTGGGGTGTGTGTGATGTAAGTCACATCGTGATGATGGTGGGATCACCAACTTAAAAATTAATTTTCATTTTCAGGAAGTAATTGAGTAAAATATTCTATGTCTAAAAATAATTTCTCTCACTGGATGATAGCATCAGCGTTTCAACTCTTGAAATAAAAATTAAAAAACATGTTACCAATTAAAAAACAATAAATTAATGTTACCACTCGCGAAAAACCAAAGTTGGAAATTAAAAATAACATCGGAAAACGATAAAGTCCAAAAAAAAAAAAAAAAAATAATAATAATTTTTCTCTCGCTAGATGTCAGCATGATCACTCTTTCCAAAACAACTGGAAAAAGAATTATATTAAGATTTAATTTAGCGCTGTAGCTATCAGGTCTTCATGGCATAGTCAATTTGCGCTTTTACAATTTGACTGCCATGAAGATCTTTTGACGATGCGGGTTCGATTCCTGATCTAGGAAAGAGAAATTAAATAAAATTGCTGAAAATAATTCCAAGTGAGATTATTAATATTTATCTCAAAAGATGGCGCCATGTGTATAACCTCAGAAAACACCAGATCAAAAAAAAACATAATTTCTCTCACTAGGTGGCGCCATGAGCGATGTGAGTTAGAGAGATGGAAAATATTCAAAGTCAAAAAAATATTTAAATGAATGAATTAATATTTCTCTCAATAGATATCGCCATGAGCAATTCAAAAAGATTACAAGTTCGTTGTCATGACAACCGCTACATGCAGTATCACCGTTGCCATTCTGAAAAACGAAACTTCGGTGTGTAAGAAAAACAACTCAACTCCACTCAGAAACCCTCGTAATCTTCTACGAGGATAGCAGCAGGAACCCTACTACTCAACCCTACTCGGCAGGCGGAGGAGCAGGCGCAAGGGGGGCGTGGCAGGCGGATCAGGCGGAAGAGGGGGGCGTGGCCGATCCGCAATCCGCCTGCTGTCCCAGAACTCTCATTTTCTATCTACTACCATTCTACAGAGTTGTCGGCAATAATGGTCTAGGCTTCATACGTTATTTTTTATTTTTGATGATTTGTTAACTAATTCCTCTTATTTTATTTTAATTAGATTTAAACGGCAGTCCTATTTTATGATTCGTTAGAATTCGAAGTTTCCTATTCAGTAAATTGTGCACACCTCCCAAAAATCTCCGTCCGTGGTGTTCCTGCTTATGTACACAACACTTTTATACAACTTTAAATGAACAGTCAGAGTCACAATAAAAAAACTTAATTAGATTGATGTTATATGAGACACAGAATACCAAATAATAATATTTTACCAAATTATATTCCTTAATCAATAGGGTCACTACGGGGGACGGTGGAGGAGCCGGACCACCGCGGGTGACACCCAAAATGAGATAAAGAGTTTTAGAAAAATACATGAACTTGAATTATACAATTTTACGGATGCTATTTCAACGTATCATAACTGGAAATAAATGTAGTTCAGTGAAAATTATCCCAAATAAATAAAATGTAATTTCTAAAGTGTTTTTTATGCACCCCTGAAAATAATATAAACTACAAGTTTATACAACACAACAACGTTTCTTTCTTCTTCTTTTTTTTTGGGGGGGGGGGGGTGCACCAAAAATTATCGCGCCCCAGGTGACACTTATGCTAGGAACGCCATTGCTTTAAAACATTTCCATTTAAATTAAAGATCTTATTATGAATAAACTCATGGCATATAATTTGATATTAAAATTCATAAAACATGTATAACGTTTTAGCAAAACTTCTTCAGATTTCATGTGAATGTATTGCATTATAATATAACAACAAATTGTTATCACAATTTTCTGACATATTAAGGCATACAGAGCCTCCTCGAACTTATATTTTTGGGAGGGGAGGGTGATTTTTAATTTCCCGTCTGAAACTTCGTATTTTACCGAATCGCGAAGATCAACTTAATTAAACATAATCCTATTGAGAATAAGTGATCATTATATACATAAAACAAAATTTGATGCCTTGCAACTGCTATTGACAACTATATAGTTGTCAGTCAAAAACGTACCTTTTCCCTCCTACACGTTTGTACAAAATAAGTACAAAAGTGTAGGAGGGGAAAAAAGAAAAAACTATTGTTATACCAAATGGGTCAAATTTACCATGGTCTGTCAGAATTTGCGGAACAAGAACAATTTTTGGGAGGTCACAGTGACCTATCGTGACCTTGCATGGGAGTGCCCCTAAATGTAGAAACCTACTTGTTTGAACGAAATATCAAGTATAAAAACTGTAAACAAATGTCCAACACAAGGATACAGATTATAAAATGGTAGCTCGTTATAAGCAACCGTCCGAGATACCGGGTGAAACCTGTAAGAAACTCCGGCTAGAAAATTTGCTCTCGAGGTTGCCGATAGAACGAGGTGGAAGTATTGTTTGCTTTAAAATTAATGTCGTGTGATAACCGCCTAACTACGCGATGAGAACTGCAATTACAAAAAGGAAGAAAAAAGGCTTTTGCGCAACGGTTGAACAAGCTATGGAAAGTTTTAAACATGCGATTGACGAAAATGGAATGCTCATTGACCAAGTGCTATGATTACACAAAACTTTCGATTTCTTCGTCTTTTATGTTCTTTACGCGACCCTTCACTTTTAACTAAAAAAAAATGGTTGTAAAACTTTGACTTTATCTTATTCTGTATTTCCTATTCTTTCATTTTTCTTCTTCCTTTTTTTTTTGGTGCATTTTTTTCGTCATGACCCACATAACATATACGAGCATACCAAGTTTCAATGAATAGCGTCTATTTAAACAATCTCCACGTAACTCTAAACAAGGATAACTTCAATTATAACCACACTGTTAGAAATTTCATCATAAAATTATGGTTAAATAACCGGCAGCAGTCTGTCCATCTAATTCACCGTTAAATTTACGGTTTGGAACATTTTTCAATCTTTACGCGACCTAAACAATTTCCAATCAGCTTGGTTAAAAAGCTGTAAATACAAAAGTTTATGGTTTTATAACCATTTAAAAATGGTTCCAAAACAAAATTTTTACCGTTTTTGAACCATTTCGAGGCGTAGAAACCGTAAACGAAGCGTGCGGGAATCGAACCCGGGAGTATGGTACACCTACCTTGCGCTCTAGTCATTCGGCCATCGACACCACATAAAGCGCCCGTTTATTTATCAATAGATCTTCTTTTCCAACAGGCAAACTGCCTTAAAATTGAGATTTCAGTTTTTGATTTAATCCAAAGTCATTTTTGGTCTAAATTTACTGTATATTGACGAAAATCATTTTATTTGCTGCAAAAATTAAAATATAAAAAAGCTTCAGCAGCTCAAATTATGGGTTCGCTTATTCGCAAACAGTTCGGGAATCCGATGTCTCCAATTTTTGATTTACTTGTGTATGTGTTTCTATTTAGTAACCACTGCTTAAACCACTTTTTTTCTTCTTTTTTTATATACACATGCAGATTTGAACTGATAAATCCGTATTCATATTTTAACAACAACGTACGACCGGTAATATTTCGCAACCAAGATGGACGCCCGATTCTTATTGAGCGCTTGAAAATTACGGTTAATTAAACGTTCTTTAAGATAAACAGAGAATAAACGATTTTTTTCACAATCAGTGGTTTCAGTACCATCTTTTTAATGGTTATTCAACTGTTGTAATTAAATATGGGAAAATAACAATCAAATAAATGGTTATTTTACTAGTTTCTTAGGAAAATTTTTAACAGTGCACCAAGAATTTTGTGCATGTACCGTTTCAAAGCAATTTTCTATAATAAATCATTTAACTATTTAATATTTGTGTACTTACGAAAACTTTTGTCACAATAGCAACATAACTCTCGTCATGCGGCCATCTGCGAGTTTCGTCATTTTGAAACAGTCATTACTCCAACACAAAGCGAGAATTCTCATTGGTCGGAGTCCACAGATACCACACACCGAGAGAAGGAAGTTACATCACCAGTCCCAGCCACTTTCATCCCAAGTATTTTTCGAATTTTTTCTTCAGTTATATTTCCGTTATTTTATACTCAGGCAGTCATTTTCCCAATTAAATTAAAGTTTACAGCTTTGCAATCTATTCATTTACAATTAAATGAGCATACATTTTCTGGTCATTATATTTAGTTTTTTTTTGAGTTATGACACATCAGATATTGCAAGGACTCGCATGTTTATTGGAGTGCCTAAGTGAACCAGAATAGTTTGCTTTGTAACTTGTGCTTCAGCCTATTTGAGCCTTGTATACCAGTCATTTACTAACATTTACATGCAAAACGAGGAAGTTATAAAGACTGATATTTTTTTTTGACAACTTAACATTACGAAACATATTAAACGTGAATTGTCATGTTTGTATGTGAGGGAGAATTTGTAAGTAAATTTTTGCATTAATAATTTTATATTGGTGCTTATATGTTGTGTTGTCGAAAATCATCTCGGACTTTTTGACTTCCTAGGTGAGCAAATCTGTTGTTGTTATGAAAACTTAACGTTTTACGCTTAATTATTTTCCACTGACAGATGGGTAGGCCCTGACTATTGACCCGGGGCCGTGCTCTGGGCAGGGAACTTCTAAAGGGCACTAAATTTTCCGGTAATGTAATTTAAATTTATTTTTTTTAAATGAGTGTAAGTTAACCGGTTTTTATTAATAACAGCTGCTAGTAATTTTTCTTAATAATAGAGGTTACTCTTAAAAATAACCAAGCTTTGCATTGACCGTAGCACTCACGCACACTTATATATATGTAGTAAATCAACCATTCAAAGGGGGCAAGAAAATTTGCAAGTGTCCTGGGCATGAAAACTTGCAAGTCGGGCCCTGCAAATGGGTAAAATATTTTTCGTTCATAAATCTATTTCCAAGGCACAAAGTAATCTTTATTATGTGAATATCAGAATTACAGCTTTTCTTTTCAAATATTTTGGAGGTTTCGAAACATTTGTGGTGATTGAAATATTAAAAGTATTTACTTTCAGGTGTACCTAAAGAGAAACAGATACATATAAGTTATTATTGAATAATCTAATTTAGGACTGAAATTATTTTTCAGAAACCATAGGACCTGCCGAATGGAAAGAGAATTGGTCTGAATATATCTTTCCTACAAGTTTTAGGACTTCGACCAACCTGCAAACGACAACCGATAGGTAAGAGGATCGTAAAGTGTTACTTTATCTGTGAGCAGAATGTAACGCTATAGAGATATTTTCTTCCTAGCCAAAAAGAGGTTCTGAACTTTTTATAGCCATAATTAATTTGCAGCACTTTCTACAATCCATGTGCACATTGAATTCCGAAGTCTCTGACTTCTTCTTTTCGCTCACCAATACCTGATGGTGGTGGGAGAAGGTACCAATGATGGGTGGGGAGAGCATTAATCACTTCACCATGATTTGTAACCGTAAGTGACTTGTGAGTTGTTGCCATCAAAGTATACTTGAGAGAGGATCCTCTGGAGGACGGATATCACTGTACTGGGAAACCAGTTGTAGTTCATGTAGGATAGAGACACTGGCTTTGTCGCCTACAGAAGGTCAATTCTAAGATGCTGGAGAAAGCTACGGTTGTCGGAGAAAATCCATGTTGCGCCAAAACTCTTTACAGTCAGTATGACCTCCAGTCTCACATAATATGCTATCAGTTAACTTCTGAAAACACTACAATAATCGTGGTTACTTTCACAAAGAGTCATTTTGTCCTTGGGGTTCTCACTATAAATGACGGACTTGCATATGATCAGCAGTTTTGCTGCCATCGGGAAACACTTCAATGCCATTTTTAGGGGTATTTTTTTACTATTTCTAAGTCCAACTGTCGAAAGTGGTCTGTGATAAAATATTTCTTATTTTAAACAGTGGTAAAATTATAGTAAAAATGGATCCCAGAAAGTCCTTCCGATGGGTTAAAACAACCTTTTAGTTAAAGAGGCTCTACATTGCAAGTGAATAGATAACTAAACTAAACTAGGATCAAAATGTTTTCTTTGATAGTTTTTTTTTGGCAGTTTGCTCAAATATGTAACCCCAGCATTAGTAACCCCAGTAGAAGTTCTTTAGTAAATTCAACAAGGGTCGGTATATGATTAGTGCCAATGCTATCCTGCAATGTCAAAGAGCATTGAAAATCCGCCTGAACTGTTCATCACAATATCAAATGCCTTAGAGGTGTTTTAACTATAGGTAGTATGGGTGTGGGTTTCATAATGGAGAATCAAGAATTGTTTGTTGTCCAATCATTTGCAGTAATCCGGTCTGGACTTCCTTGTTTTATTGAAAAAAGTGGTTGATACAAATCCTTAGAGATCGAAATGACCGCCGGTGATTGCAATAGTAAGCATTTGGAGAGTAGAGTAAAACTTTGAAGCTAAGGAAGTAAATAGAGTTATAATTGATCTACATTGATTTTTTTTCTCCTTTTTTTTAAATTTACACTAGAACATTTCCTACAACTCCAGAGCAAAGCAGAGTGTGCAAAGGGAGAGAAGCTGCTGGCATCTACTGGCCAGATACCTTTGCTAATGTGGTGGTGAACATCAGCTGCCCTCTCGGAATGACAGGTACGAAAGCTGTCTTCAAAATAAACATCAGCATAGACAAAGTAACGAAGAAAAATATCAAACATTTACATTTTACATTAAACTGAAATACTTCCTACCCTATATACTTTTCAGAGCAAAAAAAAAATTAGTTTAGAATCAAAAATCTTATTTATGTAAGTAACTGCGAAGTTTCCATCCTTCGGATACTATATATTACTTTCAAAACGTATAGAATAAGCATTAAATCAATTGCTAATAGTTTCAAAAATACTTGCATTTCCAGCGCAACGAGGTTTTATTACTGAATCATTTTAAAAACACCTGCAGAATCACTTTTCAAAAACAGGGTTTATACGATATTTCCGCGCAATTTTGTAAAACTAACACGCAATCATTTAGTGCAGCTGTGATAAAAATTGTTTATTTGTGAACAATCCCTTACAATCCTTTCCAAGGGCAAGGTTAGAAAGGGCTTGCCACCACAGATAATGGTTTATTGCTGTTTTTTTTGCTGTGATAAGTTGGATAAAATAAAACCGCAGAAGAAAAATTGGCTTTACTTACTTGGCGTTTTTGGACTTGTGTACTTGGAAGCTAAGTTTGGAACCCTTAGCACTGAATGATTGAGAATTTCAGCGACTGATTGTAAACAACCCTTTATGATCCATTTCATTTTGAAAAATGACTGGAAAACAACTCACTAAATTATCGATATCTTTCTTAATTTTCATGGTATTTGACTGTTTTTTATGATTGCCTTGTACACTTAGTAATTAAGGTACTTTTTTTTAAATGCGGCTAATTCTTCTAATATTAATTATTTTTACTTCATATTTCAACATAATGGTACCACTTAAGAGTATATTGATATTGGTAGATAGATACAGATGAACTAAAATAAGTTTTATATCGCTGATGAGATAGATACATATATATGCAGAGTGATACAGAACGATAAGTAGATATAAAGATAGATATACGTATATATAGATAAATAAATAAGGTAGATAGCCAGTTTGATTGATGCTTCAGTTCATATTTTTGTATACTTAACAAATTCGAAATCAGGGAACGTTAAGAACGAATAAATCATTCATAGCAGCCTTGTGTTTTACCTTAGCAAAATTAGTTTTGAAAGTAGACCCATAAATTTACTAATAGTACTTCGATTCTTAAGAAGCGCAAAAAAAAAATCAGTTAAGATGAGCAATATGGTTCAAACCAACTGAACAATAAAATGACTGAACAATTTGAACTGAATTTTTTTTTTTTAATTCAAAGGTTGCATGGCTTCAATATGATCTTTGTTTGGTGCAAATATTTTGTGGCCGCCTTACGGCTCTGTTTTGCAACTTTTTGCTGATGATATACATTGCTGTTCTTGCTACAACCAATCACTTTTTACCAGAAGAGCAATGCTTAAAAGCTATGTTTCTCATTCTCTTTGTCTTCATTTTCAGCGAGTATTTTAAGGGGGGAATAGGTGTAGGAAGGCGTATTAAGAGCAATTTTTATGAATTTTTTTAACGTATAAAGAATAAATATATTTTATCGAGATCCTGAGGTTATTTTATAGATATATTGAAGAACATTTACTGAAACTTTCAAGCATTTTTCTTGAAAAATCTCGGAGATATCAGCTGCTGCACACTAAGTCGCCACCCGGATCGGCAGTTTGCGTACATCCTGAAAGTCACAATTTTTATCTGAAATCAATTTTTTTTTAAATTTTCTTTTTTTTATAAGTGTCTGTTCTATTTGAACTAAAATTATCACAAAAAAAAAAAAAATGTCTATTTCGTTTTTAGAATGGAAAAATTAAGAACGATTTTTGAGTTTTTGTTCTTTTTTTTTGCATTAAAAAAGTAAAAATGAAGATATGCTTATGATTGTAGTTCAAATAGAGCTTAATTTGCTAAGGATTAATCAAAAACTCTGCGAGCTAGAGTGTACGCAAATTCGAAAAAAGTAGTTTTGAGAAAAACGCGTTTGAAAGAAAGAGTGGTAGTGAAGGTAAATTTAAAGCAGTAATAAATCCTTTTTTTTTATACTTATAGATATTAATACTTATAAAAATTTGTATCCGAGGTCTCAATTGTTAAAAGAAAAAAAAGGACATCTGCTAACGTTCTTCTGTCTCTCTAATACCCTTCAGGTCATTCATGAATGAGGGACTACCTGCTTAACCGCTCCGAAAGGCGCTCACTCAAATGCTTATAACTTTTAAACGACTTAGAATTTTACTTTGAAATTTTCAGGGTATATTATTGAATAGTTGTAGAATCGATTTGTATGAAGAAAATATTTTTTAAATTTTTTTTGAGACCTTTCCACCTATTTCCCCCCTTAAACTTGTAATAAAAACAAAGCGGATTTCGGTTAACAGATAATTTCCGAAGGATCGAGACTGACTAAGACTTATAATTTCCTATTTTTCAGTCAATTACGAGTATTATTTTCTTTCAGGATACGCCTACTGGTTCTGTAATGGAACAACTCTGCAATTCACTCCCGAAACGCCCAACGTCATCGACTGTAAACATATTTGGATAAAGGAACTCGAAGATAAAGTAAGCGATTGTAAGAAAATTATTTCATTTATTTTTAAAAGGTCCATCAATTTTTACTGACGTTTTGAAATTGCTGTACACGGCTCTTAAACAACCATTGTAAAAAAAAAAAATCATTTAAGTGCTACATGGCATAAATTAGTTATGTTAAACCGCAGCCGTAATTGCAGTGTTTTGAATACTTTTGCAGGTAAATACTACTGTACAAACCATTTAAACGTCAAGGTTGGCTTGGTGACGTACTGTTATGGAGTATATGGCACACAGATAACGATTACGTCCGGCTCACGTACACGACCTGAAAAACCAATCTGTTGATAAGAGGTAGACGAGCATTTTTCGCCGTAGAAAGAAACTTAGCAAATAAGACAAAAGTCATTGTATGAATCGATGGGACGGAATTATTGTAGATCCGTCTAGATTTTAAAGGTATGTGGTTTTAAGCTTAGGGAGCTCGCTTTTATAGTACTTCATTACGTGTTTCGCTTCTGGAATTAGTGATTCCAGAAGGGATTCTGATAGAATAATTCACCCTTCAGGGTAAAATACATAAAATGTGGGTCCATTATACGAAACAATAATTCTTGAGCTTAATTATTCGAAACATGAATAAAATTCCTCAAGTGCCCATAGAGTATGTAGTAAAGGTCACAATTCGTTTGCGATTCGGGGTTTCCTATTTTACACCGTTTTGCTAGACTAAACGAGTTCTTTTACAATTTTTCTTCAAAATACCTTCTTTTCAACAGAGTTATTAATACGAAAACCTACGCAAAGCTTTCTCATTGGTTGTCCCGAAAGTTCGAATTTTTAAAATTTCTATTTACAAAATGAAAAATAAACTACAGCAATACAACAAGAAATGCATATTGTTCGGAGGAGTTAACTTGAGGTTTGGCATTGAGAGTGTTTAATTCTTTTTGGGAGTTTAAAGGGAGGGCGAAGTGTTATTGTTATTAAGTTGATTTAAATTAAGTTCGCAGCGGCATTGCGACTAACCAAACTCAGTTCAGTGCCGAAAACTCGTTTCACCCTAGGAGTGAACTCTTCAAAAATAAATAAACATTCTCAAGGTCAGGCCCCAACTTACAAAATCTGAACATACAAGCGATTATTACTCTTTCAGATGAAAGATGGTGATGATGCAGTCAAAATATCCTCAAAACTAGCTGAAGACACTCGTAATAAGTCGCTTTCACACGGAGACGTAGCTGCTTTGGTAAACCTTTCATCAAAATTGCTGAGTTTGTATGTAATTCAGAAAGGGGAAGAGGAATCGGAAGCTACTGACAACGAGCAAGTGCCAATGCGGTACGCTTTCACAAAATCCATGATTTCTGCCATGAGCAACATCTTAAGAGAACCAGTGAAAAATGCGTGGGAAAATCTATCCAAAGTAAGACTTGAAAAAATTATTTATTAAACCGTGACATCCTTTCAAATATTTCTTTTCCACGATGAGGATTAGTCTGATTTTATTTCCATTGGCTAGAGCCAGTCCCTCGCATGACAAAATCAAATATACCGACAAGCATCAACTGTTTGCCTGTGAAGACCTCCATGGTGTGATTGGCTGGAGCAATGGCAATACAAGGTAGACTCAACAGAAAAATAACAACAACGAACATCAAGTATAAAGCTGTCTTCATTTTATCTTGGACGAAGTTTTTTCAGAATCTCTTCTCTGGATTTTTCGGAGGTTTATGGACTTATGGATTAGAAAACACTTCAAAAAGTTCAAGTAATAACCTAACATTTTCGTCGCAGAAATCTTCTGGCCTCCGAATACCTGTAAGTATTAATCACACCATGCAGGTCTTCACAGGCAAACATCATCATCATATCGTAAATTTGTAATGGGCCGTTAGGCCCCGGGGGACCTTTTACCCAGTATCTATGTGAGTAAACTTCGGAGGAGATCAATCAATGCGCCCTAAGGCTAACTTCTTTGTCCCCGAGGGGCAGGGGTTTGTCAAAATCATGGACGAGGGTTATAGTAAAAACATTATAATTGAAATGATAAATAGATAATAATAATTTTTTTTTTCCAAAAATTTTTTTTTTCAATTTTTTTTTTTTTCATTTTTTAAAATTTTATACTTTTTTTTTTTTGTTATTTTTCTTTTTCTTTTTTGGTTAGTATGAGTAAGTGAGAAAAGCGAAGTCAAAAGGCTCCAATGTAAATAATTCACTGCGAGTTTGGTTTTGAAATTTCTCTCTTCTTTTCTTTCCAATCCTTCTCAGGTTACTTTCACTCTCCAAGAGTTGCCATCAAAACGAGACGAGTGGGGGCTGAGCCCCGGAATTATACGGTCATAGTTAGGCGAAGCGGATCAAGCTGGGGGTTGGGCAGGGGGTTGTTCTTGGTGCTCAGCGAATCATAGTCAAGCAGACAAGTCTGCTCGGGGTAGGGGTATTTCGATTGGAGGTTTCTGTAGGAAGACTGCTTTCTTATTTCTTCGTTTGGGTGCTGCGGGAAGCTATTGTATAGTTTTAATGCATTCTTGATTATAAGTCTTGATATGGAGTCAGTTTTGAGTTCAGTATGGATAGATTTTCCCTTTTCGTACCAACGGGCGCCGGAGATTTCTCTTAACATTTTGTTTTGTAGCCTTTGGATTTCAATTATTGTGGTTTTTGCTGCATGGCCCCACACATTGGTGCCGTATAAGATGGTTGGTTTGAAAATTTGGTTATAAATCAGGAGTTTGTTTTTAAGGGCGAGTTTGCTGTGATAGCCGAGCAGGGGTTTAAGGATATGGATCTTGTGTTTTGCATAGTTCAATTTTTCTTGGATATGTTTGTTGAAGTAGAGCCCACAGTCGAGGGAAATACCTAAGTATTTTGCATGATGCTTGTAGGGCAGTCTTGTGTTGAGTAGCTCTAAGTGGTCGGGGCCTTTTTTCTTTTTATTTTTCTTGAAGTGTATAGCTTCGGTTTTGTTTGGGTTCAGGGTAAGTTTCCAGTTTTTGCATCATTTTTCGACGTTATTTAGGTGGTCCTGGGCATACTTTTTTACTAAGGTCTTTTTCCTCTGCTTTACAATGATAGCCGCGTCGTCGGCGAAGAGTGCAGTTATGGTTTTGTCGCTTGTTGGGAAGTCGGCCGTATATATATTAAAAGCAGTGGGGATAAAATTGCCCCTTGGGGGACACTACTGTTAATTTTCTTGACGGAGGAGAGTGCTTGGTTTAGTTGGACTTGGAAGCTTCTTCCCTCTAAGTAACTTATCATAGTCTTGATTAGGGGTCTTGGGAAGTTGTGCTGGATTAATTTGTAGATTATGCCGTCGTGCCATACTTTGTCGAAGGCCTTTTGCAGGTCCAAGAAAATCCCGACAGTAGTTTTGCTATGGTTCAGTCCCTCTGTTATACTATTTACAACTCTAATTAATTGATGAATCGTGCTACGCTTTGTTCTGAAGCCGAACTGTTCAGGTGGGATGATGTTATGGGTTTCGATATGGTTTTCTAGCCTAGTTTTTAGGATCTTTTCAAAAATTTTCGAAACATGAGAGGTGAGGCTAATGGGCCTGTAGTTTTGAGGATTTCTTGAGTCGCTTGTGGGCTTGAGGATGGGGATGGTTCTTGATATTTTCCAGGCTCTTGGGAAGTAAGAGTACTTCAAAGAGGAATTTATTATTTTTGTGAGGCAAGTTAGTGCTTTGATGGGAATGTTCTTCAGCATCTTATTTGTAATTTTGTCAAGGCCTGGTGTCTTCTTGTTTTTGCTATTTCTTATGTGATCAGCTACTTCTTTTGGGCTAGCGGGTGGGATTGGCGAATGAGCTTGGGGGTTGGTTACGTAGTTTGCTATTTCTGCCCGTATTTGAGAGTAGAAGGGATCATTAGGGGTGTCGGGGGTGGGTTGGAAGTTTTCTTCGAAGGCTTCAGCAAGAATTTCTGATTTCACAGGCAAACAGTTGATGTTTGTTGCTAGATTCGATTTTGTCATGCGACGGACTGGTAGCTTAAATAAGAATGCTAATGTGATACCAATGAGCAGTTAGGTAATCAGATCCAGTAAATAGGAGAAAAGCTGATACTGCCTCTCTGAATGTCTAGAAAAATAAAAAACATTAATTAGTATTCGATAATTATATTTTCCAGCAAACGCAATCTTGTTTCAAACAGTTTAACGGGAGCACAATTTTCAAAAAATGTTATTAACACATTTCCTTAGGAAGTTGTCAATTAAAATATAAAATATTAAATTTCATGGGATGAGTAATAACGAATGAGCGGGTACTGTTTTTTTTCTCGGGGGGTACTGAAACATTTTGATCTTCAGAAGAATTATACAAAATAAAGCCGTTCGTTTCCTCAAATATCCAAAAATTTAGTTTTCAAAACAAGCTGCAAACGAATCAAGTACCATGTGGATTCTAATTATTTTATAAAACGAAAATAAATATGCACATTGATTTATAGAGTTAGACAATGTCCATTCTTGTATTATACACTAATGCATGGCACCATTGATACTTAGTACACTAAGACATGGTGCCATCAACGATGCCATTGCCAAGTAGCCACTAAATTGCTACCTTTGTACCCTTCGCTGGTATATTGTACACTATAATAATTGTACTTCGTTTCATTTTACCATTGGCGGATTGTACGACCATATAATTCCTGTGACACTCTATACCCTGATACATTATATGCTGGTAAGTTTTACAATGGTACACTGGATAATAAATAGCACGATAACCTACAATCGACTTGATAAGATAGAAGATAATGCAGTGCTATTTATATTAAATTTAGGAATATTTTTTTACTTTACAGACATTTTATGGTGGCCCCGGTAAGGGACTAAACGGAAAAAAAATAAGGTATTTGCTCGATAAATTATTTCGAAGTTGTTTCGTCAACACCTTTATCGTATTTAAGAATATTTGTATCGTTTGCTATAATTATTCGATTGAATTCCACTTGTAATGAGGATCAGTTTTCCTTCTATATACAACGTATTGTATCATTTACAATAAATGCTATAAATGCTTTCCTTGATAATCAGGTTCTGTGTTAAAAAATATCTATCAAACACCGTTTTAAAAGGGTGTTCAACAAGCGCGTTCAAAAAGGGTTTGATATTCTACATGGGGGGTGGAAACGCGAAGTCATGATATCTTTCTCACACCCACACGGACCAACTTTAAGTCCAAACTTATACACAGACAATATTTTTTCATTCCGCCTTGTCGTTCGGACTGGCTCAATGCTGAGATCACATTCAAAGCTGGAGCCAAAAAAATTACGTTTACGGATCGCTTTGTGTGAAACGTAAAGCGATTATTTCTTCCACTTTTAGGCTGAATTTTATAAAAAAATTTCTCACTGTGATGTCACGGATTTTTGTTCTAAAACGACAGTGATGAAATGCATTCTTGGTAGAGATGACACCACGGTCATTCTGATTAGTCGAATGACAGAATTTAAGTCACTTTTTAGAAAATGTTTTTCGAATTTAAACAGCTCTTTGCGAAATATAGTAGCAGTGTAACGATAAATAACGTAACGAAACAAGGAAAATATTGGTTGTGAAAAAATTACACCAGAAGTTCTTTTTCTTTTCTTTCTTTCTATTTTCTTATTTTTCTTTTTTTAATGATCGCCTGTTAAAATTTCCTTAGATGATGCTTAAATTAGATGCTTCCTTAAAAGGCTGAGAGTTTGCAGACCTAGTTCTGACTGAACACTTTCCAATATTCCTTTCCTTGATTGTAGTGATGCATAAAGTAGTTTCTTTTTTTCGTAGGGTCATCAAACTGAAGTTGCGGCAAAGATCCTAAAAGTTGTGTCAAGGATTGGGAATCGTTTGAGTTGTATAAAGAAGACCTCCGATAAATTGCAATTCACCGTCTCTAGTGAAAACATAGGTAAGGCAAACATTAATTAATGTCTCGCATTTTCGAACTCCACTAATTGTACCAAAATATGCTGCATTTTCTAATGCGCCTTCCTTTATTCTCCATCTATTGTACCTTCAGCATGAAGCCGATCTCTTGATTGTCATAATTATGTGACGAACATAGGTCGTCCCACAGCAGGGATCATATGATCAGGGTTTTGTGAGGACTTTACCATCAGTAGACCAGAGAGTTTTTCTGATAATGAATTTCACGATACAATATATACATAAGATAGTTTTAGGGAAATACTGGTAGAAGAGTCCTCACAAAATGGGGCGTGGCCTAATAGTGTGCATAACCTGTTTGATGGTTTATCCAACATGTTCATTTATCAGTAATTTCTGCTGCGTGTTTCGTTCCAAACTTAAAAAGTTCGAATTTTGTTCGAGAAAATTCTTTGATTAAATTATTGGTACTTTATTAATGCTGAAAAATTTCGTGCTTTAAATGTTGTATTTTATGAATATTTTTCGCTACTGCTTAAGCAAACAATTGTCTTTATTTTACCAAACCTGCACTGAAAAACAAAGTTCGCACGCTTTTATGTCACGCCCCATTTTGTAACGACTTTACCACCTGCCTGCCACATCTTATTTTAATACTCTTTATGAACGTCACGATTTTCATTAATAATATAGTTTTATACAACTACTTTTCTCCACCAGACCCCTACCTGTTAGCCGAGGCCTTAGGATTGCTTACGCACGGGGAGAGGTAGTGGGGTCTACGGATTTTACATGCACATATCCCCAAGTATACATGGTGGTCTTCAGTGGGTATCGAACGCACGACCTTCCAGGTAGAAGTCCGACGTGCTAACCACTAGGCTACCACGGCCCTTATACAACTACTGGTGGAAGAGTCCTTTCAAAATGGGGCTTGGCTGATGAGTGCGCGAACCCTGTAAAAATTTGGTGGTATGTTGCAACAAATAATGGCGCTAATTTCCAGGCTATAAGGAATGGTGCTTAATTTTATTATACTTTGTTGTGATTTTTACGCACGTCAGTACCAAAATATAGTAAAATTATGCAACATCTTTTTTAGCCATCAATTTGGCACTTTTTTTTGTGCAACATGCCACCATATTTTTTTGTCTAATAGTGTTTGGATAACCGATATTCCTACTTCAGCTTATAAAGATGGTTTACTATATTTTGTCTAAATAAATGGAAACCTCTACAAGTTTTGCATTGTTAAAATGAAACAGTTTTCTAAATAGTAGCATCAAGTGTATTTTTTTTTTCTTTTTTTCTCTAGCTCTGCAAACTTTTATTTTAAATACAAGTCAATCGACAGCAAACGAAGAGTCCTTCATTACCTTTCCACAACAAATCGGTAATATAACAGTGAATAATTTGATCAGCGTGCCAGAGGATCTGACCATGAGGAGTAGATTTCCCACCTGTCGAAGCTACAATTCGGCATACGGTATCCTATACAATCATGTAGGAGATTTCCTAAAAGACGAACTGTAAGAATGCCTTTTCATTAGTTTTATGCATAATGAGTCGAAATAATGTGCGGTAAACTCCACAATTAGGTCAGAGATTTCTTATTTATGCATCCAACCGCAGGGTTCGCACGCTCTTAAGCCACACCCAACTTTGTTTAAGGACTTTACCACCAGCATACCATAAGATTTTTTTAATTCTCAATAAAATTCACGATTTATTATGTATAAGATAGTTTTATAAAATTGCTGGTGGAAGAGTCCGTACAAAGTGGGGCGTGGCCTAAAAGTGTGCGAACTCTGAACCTCAGTGCAGTGGAGAGAAATTCAAAAGCTTGAACTAAGCGCTAAATATTCTAAGCGACTGAAGAAATTTTAGATATCGAATATTAAAATCTGTTTATTCACAATATCTTTTGAACAAAATTTATTAGTACATATAAGCAAAACTAAGCACAATTAAAGTTAAAATAATATCGGAAATTGTCTCAAAGCAGATCACATTTAGTACACAGTGAGACATATCTAATTGTTCCATTAAAGGCTATTGCCCCAATTCTAAATACAAACAAGGCTTCGTTGCACACCAAGTTTCATGAAATGTTCAACTCTGAAGAGTCAACCAACACATATAAAGTAAAAATGGACACATTACTGAACCCTATATCTACTGCATTATGATCTGCAGTAATTTTTTTTACATAAATAGCTTGTCTGGGTATTTACACTGAAAATTAAGGGATTTACATAAATAAAATGCTCAGTTTATAAGAATTTATTTTTTTACAACATAAGTGCCACAGAGTATTTTAACTGAAATTTATTACATTCTTTTTAATCAAAATATTTCGTCAAATAGTTTTCTAAGTTCTTAACTAACTCATTAAAAAAAATCAGTGACTTAATTCTTGAATTTTGCTATTTTCCTGGAGCGAAAAAAGGGGAGCAATCTGAACAAAATAGCAGTTCAAAACACAGCATTGGTTTCAAAACTATCTATGTTCCTTTCCTCGCTAAAATACTCTTTATAGAACCATTGCTGATATGTATCCTGAAAAAGAGGAATTCAAAGAGTGTTCCGGCAAAGTACCATCAGATTATTGGTAAAAATGGTTGCCGTATGGAATTTATACAGAATGGTACTTGTAACTACCGTCAGTAGATAAAGGGTTAAAAACGGGCACATCCCGAGTCTTTATGTTTTCATGGACATAAGGTATAAATACATTAACATTTATTAACGTTCATTACTATTGTGGAGTGAATTTATATAGTTTTATTGGTATGCATACATTGTCTCAATGTATATCACGTTGCCATTCTAAGCACAGCAGACGTAACTGCACTTTTTGGCGAAATTGAGACATTGCCACCAGTAAGGTTCTTTGTCACTTATTTTACCTAAACACAATATTTTGTTGGCATGGTACATGGGGAATAGATGCTGATATTTACATCTGCCTTTTCCTCTTTCCTAATCAAACATACGCAGTGTATAATGATCTTCTCTGAAAAAACGCAAAAATTTGCTTTTCTGTTTTAGATCTGAGAATAGCAGTTGGAGTCAGATCGCCAGCCGAGTCATCAGTTTCTCTGTGAGCAACGATACAGATTCAGTAGCTCTTCCGGAAAATCAGTACGTGAGTGTTACACTGGAGCACGTTCTGCATGGAGACTCTCTGCTCTCGTTGAAACCAAGATGCGTTTTCTGGAACTTCTCCAAGTAATCAAATGATTGAAACTTGAAAATGTTAATATATGTCTCTTAGACATTACTGTGTTTGCTTAGGGGCTAATATTGGCACAGTACAGAGAACATTGGCATGTATCTCTTAGATATTTCTGTGTTTGCTTAGGGCAGTACCCGTACTAATATTGGCACAATACAGAGAACATTAGCATGTATCTCTTAATTATTAATTTTTTTTAGGGCAGTACCCGCACTAATATTGGCACCATACTGACATGTATCTTAGACATTATTGTGTTTGCTTAGGTCAGTATCTGTACTAATATTGGCACAAGACAGAGAACATTGACATGTATCTCTTAGACATTACTGTATTTGCTTAGGGCAGTATCTGTACTAATATTGGCACAACACAGAGAACATTGGCATGTATCTCTTAGACATTACTGTGTTTGCTTAGGGCAGTACCCGCATTAATATTGGCGTAATACAGAGAATATTGACATGGTATTTCTTAGACATTACTGTATTTGCTTATGGCAGTACCCGTACTAATATCGGCGCAATACAGAGAACATTGGCATGTATATCTTAGATATTACTGTGTTTTCTTAGGGCAGTACCAGTATTAATATTGGCACAATACAGAGAACATGGACATGTATCTCTTAGACGTTACTGTTAATACAACTTCAGATTACACACGCATAGAAAAAAAACTATAAAATAAAGTGTTAAAAGAATACATTTCTTTAAGATTGAAAGTAACACTGCTTATATTTACTGCGCTTTAATCTCAGAACTATAGGAGCAGATAAATGTCGCTATTTATATGTGTTAGATTTTACTTTTAAATTAGAGAATATAGGTACTAAAATGGTTCCTATCAACATTCCAAGGATTTACGTATCAAATTTTCGTTACGTTTGTTCGAGCAATCGTAATAAAATTTTGATATGTAACTGAAATAACAAACTTCATGTGCTGAAAATATTATACTGTGTATGTTTGTTTTTAGACAGACACATTAATATGTATATATATATATATATATATATATATATCAAAAATGAATAATTTTCAATTTTGGTGTTATTGAGCACCAAAAAACATCAAAAATGGTTTCAACAAAACACATAAAATTTTAAAGTGTAGAAACAAAATGTACAGCAAATGTACATGAGCAAATGACAATGTTATTTTCCTGAACAAGAGCTAATTGCTTATAGCTTTTGCTATTAAAACCCAAATTAAACATGGAAAAAAAAGATAAAAAGTTCAGCATTTGAAAAAAGAGCAAACTTTTTTTATGAATGTTGTTCAATCTAAATGTAATATTTTTTTCTAGAATTAGTTTCTCTTTTATTAATCTCGACAATGAATCCTATAAAGCTTCAAACATACTGGGATCCGCGAATCCTTCAATGATTGCCTTTATTTCTTGATATATCGAAAAGAAGTTTTCAAATTTGGTGTCCACTGAAAGCGAAAATGATATCTTAATATCTACCGTGGCTGCTTCTGTGTGTTTAAAATACTGCCCTTTTGTAAACCTTAAATGTAGTTTACATTTAAGGTTTACAAAAAAAGTTTCATTTTTTCATAGGGAGCCATTCGGACAGTGGGACTCAAACGGATGCTTCGTTCTGAAATGGAATGCAAGTCACACAGTTTGCAATTGCAATCATTTGACCAATTTTGCAGTTTTAATGGATGTCAATGATAATGTAAGTAAAGTTTCGATTTTCTGGCACACCCGCAAGAAAAGGGCACAATTCAAAAAGGAAACACTTCTGCAAAACGGGAACGGGATTTGTTGTTTCTCCCGATTCCATATTCTTCAATCTGCATAATATATAGAGCTATGTACGTCACTTTTCAATTGAAGAATATGGAATCGGATGAAAGAACAAATTCCTTTCAAAGGTGTTTCGTTTTTGAATTGCGTCACTTTTCTTGGTGATGGGCGATATTTTTGTAACAGTTCCATAGTATAAAATGAGCCGATTATAGAAATGCGAACGATTATCGTCATAAATAATTTAATCTATCTTCAAAAAAATTTATAAGTGTGTTTTGACACACCTGAACCTTGTTTTAAAGGTTATGTGGAATAAAATATTCCATTCTGTTAATGCTTGCAGTTATTAAGAAGTGCTACTGCTAATTTATAAATTTGAAAACAATCCAGTTTACTAATTTCGGGGCAATTCGAAAATGTTCACTAATGACCTAAAGCGATAAAAATATTTTAATGTTATAGTGACTAGTGAGTTTATTCTGTATTAGGAAAATTGCCTGAATTTCGAGTAATAAAATGCAACTATCTGAATTTATTTGTACATGTAGTGAGAAGTATGTTTCGGAGTGCAGTCTTTCATGTCAAAATTAGAAGAGGTAATTCTGATTCATATAAATAAATTTATCAGAAAAAAAGGTCTGTATAGATACGCGCAATCGTTAAACATCGTATAGTTGCAGAAAATGCATCATTTTTCTTTGACGGAAGAAGAAACCTTCTGGGGTGGTAGTTCCCAAGCTGGGTGCGGACCCTGGGGTGTCACAGCGAGAGATGAGGGACGCGCAATCTCTCGTGATATTAAACCTTTGTTATTAAGCAAACAAAAAAGTGATGGTTACAAATTATATTACTTTTGTGAATTTCAAGTATGAAGTCATAATGTTTACTTTTTTATATTCCTACGACTTATTTCTGAAGCTCACTCCAGTGAGGTGGTTTGACTCAGTTTCAACGCTCATGAGAAACACTCTTCAAAAGGGCAGTGTATAATTTAAGCAAAAAAAAGGTAACATGGCAGAATGGCATAACTGGGCTATGTTTGAAGAAACTGGTGGCTTGGATTTTCCAGACCCATTCTTGCTACGTAATTACTAATTACTTAGTTTAATTGCTTGGTTTTTTAATTTTTAATTGCTAAATTTTGACTAGCACATTAACAGTTTACTCATAATAACTGAAAAAGACATATTTTTTCTACAGGTGAAAGATGACACAGTACTCTCTTTGATGACTTACATCTGTTGCGGTGTTTCATCATTAGCTCTCTTCCTGACGATAGTTTGTTTCATTGCAATAAGGTACCGTCATCCCGCTAGTACATTTATATACGACTCATAAATGCTATTCCATCCAAATCCATTCGATTCAAATTGAATCTTTAGCATGTAATTGAACTGTATCATATTTTCTCCATTAGAAGATGCTTTTTTTTATTTACAAAAATAATAAACTCAGTAGTGATGTTATTTATATATTATTTATATTTTAATTTCATTGCGATATTTATTGATATGTTTGGTATTAGATGTTGGAGCCACATTAAAAGGCGTAAAGATGTGCCTAAATAGTTCATGACTACCAATTTAAGCCAAAAGAAAATGGGAAATCTAAATTATTTCACTTCATGTCATGCAAGTTTTAATCTTAGTAGTACCATCAAGTATAATTATTCGAGAAGTTTTCAGTGCTGTATTTATAATGCTAGTTAGGAAACATGTCGTGGCCCACTTCAGGATGTCTGTGGCTCCCTTAAATTTCATTTTCTTTCTGGGGCCCCCCTAGATTTTTCTGTGGCCCCCGGGGGGCCATATGGCCAACGTTGAGAAACCCTGGTCTAGAGCAACACGGTTTAAGAAACTTAAGTTTAAAATATTTTCAGGCAAATCAATTTATTCTTATAAATAAATAAACACAAGTTCAGTCTGAAAAGTTATATTTAAAAATTTTGTTCTCGGCTTTAAGAAGACTCAAATTTATTCCAGGTCCCTGCAAGACCGAAGAGGTATCATAACGGGCAATCTGTGCTTCTCTCTTTTAAACACCAATTTGCTCATCCTTTTCGGATTGGATCAAACGAAAAATAAAGTAAGATTACATTTCACTGAACATTTAATTAAAGGGTCGTGAAAATAATTTTGTGAAAGATTTTTCACAGCAAACTTTTTCACCATTGCTTTACATTACCGATAGTTGTTAGGCCTCAAATGTTTTTAGCTATTTCTAAAAGTTTCAGTAATAAAGTCAAAATTTGCTTACAGTAACTTCGAAAAAATGACGCATTCAAAAAGTAAACGCAATGACATTTCTCTTGCTTTCTTCTTACAAAATAAATCTTCACAAGCAAACATTAAAAAACATCGTGAAATATAAACTATTTCTTCAAACAATAGTTTAACATAAGAAATAATTAAAACGAACATGTTAAAAACGACTTACTATGTATACCTGCAAGAGCAAGGATTAAACTCGAGCTGCGAAACAAACAACGCTAATCCATGGTTACAGCAAAAAGAACCACCTATACCGCCAGCGAGCCTGCAGAAAAGCTCCCTATCTGTACATAGATATTTTGCTTCAGTTCTATCTGGTGTTTCCTACTCTTTGCCTTCGAACAATCGTTCAAATTCGAACAATATATATATAAAAATTTAATAACAAGTACTGTTAAAAATTCTAGTTCAACCTTTCACCAAAAGATGAAAATAAATGGTGAACCTTAGCTGCAACCAACATTTGGCACTAAGTTGAACCGTAGTGCAGTTTCACCATGAATGTGAAACTAGGAATCATTATAACTGGGTTCAACTTAGTACCAAATGTTGGTTGCAGCTAAATTTCGACATTTTTCTCATTTTTTTTGTGAAAGGTTGAACTAGAATTTTCAGCAGTGCACAGTACCAACCAATAGAATAAAACTATTACAATAACTTCATCAAGCTTAATAAAGTACCATGTTTGGATTTCAGAAAACATGAGATATTTCACTACTTTTGACCAACAGCAATGCTGAATCTTCTCAGAAAGTTAACAACTTTTTGTAGTATGTTTAAGATTAAAGTAAGACTAAAGTAAGATTTTGTAAGTAACTTAAGATTAAATCTTTTTGATGCAGAAAATCCACTAACTGTTGTTTCTTTTTGATCAGATTGTGTGTGCGTGTATCGCAGGGTTGCTTCAATTTTGGCTTTTATCCGCTTTCTGCTGGATGCTTTTAGAAGGCTATCACCTATATCGAATGATTGTCTTAGTCTTTCAGCGAAGTGCAGACTTCTCAGTTAAAGTCTATTATTTCTTCGCTTATGGTAAGAAAATTACTCCGAAGCATTACAGTTTGATTTTAACTGCCCAAATTATGTTATTCTTATTCCATATAATTTAGTATTTTAATATTCTTGTAACTTACCCTAGTTTGCATCTGAAAATAGCATTGTTCTGTTATTTCACACTCACTGTTTGCTCATCACTACTGAAAATAAACTCACATTTATATTTGAGTATTTTTATGAATTTGCAACAACTTTATGTATTTTCTACAAAACTTGACATCAATTTTTATCTTTTAGGTACCTCACTTTTAGTGGTTGGCATTTCAGCTGGGCTCCGGTACAGTGACTACGTTGCAGAGAAGTAGTACGTATCTGATATTCATATCTGATGATTTTTCTACCTTTCTTATCTGGTGACATAAGTTTATTAGAACGAGCTTTACGTAGGTCTAAAGAGGGTTACCTTAATTATAATCGCCCTATACATCATTGAAACAGTATAAAAAGAGTTCGTCAGTTCAACGCGTGAACATTTCAACATTACAACGGACCAGATCTCATCTTTATAGGCTCAGTTTCAACCTGATCAGAGCGAGTTAAAATTGAAGCTTAAACTGTTTTAGTTTCGATATTTTTACATAATACGCATAATAATAAGAGTAGTTTTTTATAGCCTTGCTAATCAAGTTTGAAATATAAACGGCTTAAAGGCATTTAAAATGAGTGTGTCTAATTTATTCTATTAAGTTAGTTTTGGAAGGCTTTTTATTACAACCTTAAGGGATTAACTACCACTGTGATTTTTTCATCAGGAGAGAATGTTATGGTTCGTCAACTACAATGGAGTAAATCGAATT
Organism: Octonoba sinensis; assembly: GCA_038502835.1. NCBI lineage: Eukaryota > Metazoa > Arthropoda > Arachnida > Araneae > Uloboridae > Octonoba > Octonoba sinensis. The sequence continues at coordinate 126,329,836 of CM076598.1, forward strand.
TATTTTCGAAAATTTAAAGAAAGAGTGAATCAATGTGCCCTCTCGAGAACCACATTAAAAGCATTTAATTTATTTTATTAAACAACGTATATTGTCCGTGAAGTTTTCGCGTACGTGTGAATTAGCGATTATATCTGTTTTTGAAGAACTAAAATTGGTTTTGACCGCCTAGCAACCACCAAAGATACTATTAATTTTTACTTGTAGATAGCAGCACTAGTGCTGATGTAGAATAAACATAGATATTTACTTTTTCACCATTTGCTGTGTGTACGTTTTGTTTAGTGTTGCACGCTTAAGAACTCGTACCCCAGAACTAAGCACAAAGAATTTTGACGCAATTTTTCGGTTCTCTGATTTAAAAATTGATTACAAAACAAAATAACTAAAAAAATTAATTTTAAATAATAATTAGTTTAAATAATAATTAATCCCCAATTTCATGTTTTTCATGTTTAAAACGAAGTAAACTATCTGTTGATTAATTTCAAAACCAATTTGGTGTTTTAGCTTTCAAATTGTACAAACAGTGGTTAATAAACATTATTTTAAAATGTACCCAATTGGGTACAGAAAGTCGCAAGTTAAAAAAACATAATTTCAGGATTAACATATGTTACTAACTTATAATTTCGCAGGAACAAGTAAACTGAGATGTACTTTTTGAATTTTTGCAGCTGTTGGCTATCCTCGAACAATGGGCTCGTATGGAGTTTTGTTGGACCAGCCTGCTTTATTATTTTAGTAAGTAAATCACAACTTGTTTGTTAATTACCAATTGTGTGATTTAGGATCAACTTAAAGTGGTGCAGGTCTCAAAATGTTGCCCATTAGTACAAAGTAACGGATTTAAAGGTTTTCAGCAGTGGGGCACCTTTTAGATAAGAAAATTCCACGCCAGGCATACAGCTCACAGTTATAAGCTGGTTTCTCTAGGAAATGAAACAGCTAAATTATTAATTAGGTATATCTTTCCATTTCTTAAGGAAACCTGATTTTGTTTTTATCATTGAAAATTGTTTTCCCATTACTTATAAAATGCTAAATCACCAACAGGAGAAAAAGTCAAAAGAGAAAAAAATTAATTTGAAAATGAAACCCAGCATAAATATTAAATTTAAAACTTGTTGTACAAATATAACCTAGCTAAAAGATTTCAAGTTTATTTTTTTAATTTGTCGACTTTCCAATTAAGTTTTATGAAAAGAAGAAATATCTTTAAATTTTATAATCGAATGACATAAACTCATACAATAACTAACTCTGGAAAAGTTACTTCAAGTTATAAAAATATGTTTAAATTTCAGTACTACCAATTTATCTCCAGTAGAATGTAAAACAATATTCTGTTAAGAAATAAAAAATGATTGCCTTTGTGCTTTAAAGTAATAATAACAATTGTTATTTTAATTATAATTATTATTATAATAAATTAACGTTGTTAAAACACAAACGTTGTAAGATGTTTGCAATAATTTTGCAAGTTTTGTGTTTTAATAATATTGATTTGATGATTTAATACTTTTGCTCTTGAACTTGGGAGTGATTTTTTCTTTTCATTTTACTGATGTATTATTCAGTAAGAACTGTGGCATCTAAATTTTACTGCGTAAAAATCGTAAAAATCATGTAATCTCATTCAACCCATGGCTACAGCATAAGTACAGATCAGAGTGGTAAAACTGAAGACTTGCTTTTTAGAACATTTTACACCAGCGTTTCTCAACCTTTCAGTATTCGCGCCCTAATTTTCATCGCCCCCCCCCCCTACTTACCATAAAATGTATACAACAATAATGTATATTGAGTACTTTGGATTCTGTTTTTGAATTATTTTTACCTAACTGCCGAAACAAGAGTAAAAACGAGTAATTTAGTAATACAATTAGTTTAGTAATAAATCACTCTTTGAATTTTGGGCAGGAGTAGAGGATGATTTATCTGTACTAAAAACAAGGGCATTTCGCATTCTATTACCATTTTCAACATCCTACTTTCGTGAAACTGGGTTTTCAGCTGCAGCTTCTTTGAAGACAAACTATAGATCTCGGCTAAATATAGAAACAACTAAAAGTGGCTATTTCTAATATTAAGCCTTCCTTCGAAAAACTTTGCTTTGCAAGACAGGCTCAAGGAAGTCACTAATAATTATTAAATTTGTTTTTCATTTAGTATGTTTTGATTGAGAAAGTTTTAATTTAGTAATTTGTTTAACTTTAATAAGTTATTAAATATGTCGAAATGTATTTTGTTTTCCATGTGTATGTGTGCTTTCCTTTCAGTCAGTTAATCAATTTTTTAAAGTAATATTTTCTCTTGGATATTCTCGCGCCCCCCTTCTCATGTGCTCGCGCCCCCTTGGGGGGCGCGCCCCACAGGTTGAGAATCGCTGTTTTACACATTGATTACAAATTCTATCTTAGAACAAAACGACTGAGCTAAAAACAAACAAATAAATAAAGTCACACAAAGCTATAACGTTATCGCATAAAAATGTACATTAGTTTGGACACATTCGTTTCAGGTTACAAGGAACTCCTTTTCCAATGCGAAAAATGTCAGTTTAAGGCTAAAATGTCATTTGTCTTTGGATGTCTTTTCATCCCAAACTCACGTTTTTTGCATTGATAAAGGGGTTTCTTTTAACCACGAAACACTTGTTTTATTTGCATGTTTATGCGTCGTAACGTTGTTATTAATTTCCTCATATACCGCACAAAGGTAAACATTTTGTTTGTAAAAAGTTACATATTTATCAGTATTATAATCTAGAGTAAATTGTTCCATGAGTTTCTCTTTTGTGTCCTTATAGGCAAATTTAGCGATATTTATACTTACCTTACGATCCGCATCTAGTGTCAGAATCAAGAAAGAAAAGACTGGCATTGAAAATGTCAAGTATGTAGTCCTTATAATATTTCTCATATATTAACCCTTTAACGGTCGCATAAATTTCACGAAAACAAAAACAAAGCGCCAATTTGTTTTCCAGAAAATCATTTAAAAAAGGTTTATTCCGTAATTATACTATAAATAGTTTGATACTATCATCTAGTATGTAAGACAATAAATAAATAAATTTTTGGGATTAAGGAGAGGATTTTTTAAATGTTTTGGTACGCTACTTTGGAACATTACAGCCCGTGATTTTGACGTTAGCGAGAGGGCAGGGGTTAAAGATTTGAAGGCGTTACATCAAAAAAAAAAAAAAAAAGAAAGAAAGAAAAAAATCCACTTTGGTCTTTCATACTGGAATTTCGTCCCGGCTACAGCTGTTAGCAGCTTGGAAGTTTTTAGACGTAATCTAGGAGATTGTTTGCGGTTTTTATTGTTTTGTTTACACAACGACTGATGTTCCTCTGATTTGCTAGAACTGTGGCGTACGTTGGTGGATTTTGAGTGAAATGTGGAGGGGCACGAGATTGTAACGGTGGGTTTTGATCTAGCCATCTCCCCTATGTATTTTAGTCGCTGTGACAAAAGACATCTAATGGCCAAGGGGGAGTTGATTTTACTATCTTTTGGCTTTACGCCACATAATCCTGCTCTTCAGATAAATAGTTGTCCTCTGACATTTTCATTAAAACGGTTATCTTTATAGAAATGTAATTTAAAAGATTTATTTTTTAAAATTCCATTACCATTGATGAAGAAAAATCATGGTTTTAAAAAATCATAGAAATCAAAATCTGACCCCTAACCTTGAGTGCGAAAGCATGATAATAATTTCAGGTTTTTTCTTTGTTTTAACTGGTTTTAAAATCATTTAGGAAAAAGGTTATTTTTGCTAACTCTTCTGTAAAGCAAGGTTTGAAACTTGAGTGTCGTAAACTGTTCTGAAAAATAACATAAATCGTCTTTAGAAACTATTCCTTAAGTTCTTACGTACAGTAGAGGTGCAAATGAAGTTCTTAAGAAGAACTTCATTTGCACTTGTGATTAGTTTTTAAAAATATTTAATTATAATATCATGTTAAATTATAATTAAATACTCGTAAAAACTAATATGTAAAATTCTACTTAAATTTTCGCTACAGTTTGAACAGTGGGACTTAAAAAAATATTTTTAGCAACATCTTTAAACTGTTAAGTTATTTTCTGTAGCTCTATTAAAAAAATCATTTTAATTTAACTGTATTTGTTAAACTTTTAATCAACTACTTTATTAAAAAGAATTTTTTCAATTGATCATAACCGTAACTTCTTCAGAAAAAATTCGCTTGAATTAAATTATCATTATAAAAGATAAGGCTCGACCGATGCATCGGCCTCGCCGATGCATCGGTGCCGATTGTTCAACAAAGTTGCCATCGGCCATCGGCATCGGCGGCAGATGTTAACTTTAGAAAAACATCGGCCCATCGGCCTAAAAAACATCTAAAAGCCGATGCAAGGCCGATGTTTTTCGCAGGGACAACTTTCCAGAAAACATTCTGTCTTTCACTTTCTTTTTTTCTCCATAGATCAATTTCTATTTCCATACAATAAAAGGCAGCGCATAAGTTAAAAAAAAAACACAAAAAAATGTCATTCTACAAAAAAGTATTTGATAAAAATTTCGGAAAACTAGTTTAAGCGATCGCTGCCCGAAAACCTTCATTATTAAAATAGTTCTCTTTGAGCAGAATGCTCGCTGTTAGAATATGTTAAAGTAAAAGTCATAGAGAAGTCTTATGAGTGCTATTTGTTTTTCGCACTAAGTTAGTTGCCTCATTTGTGTCGGTTTTTCTTTTAATAATGACTTAGTGCATTAGATGTCACTGTGCAATAATATTATACCATCTGCTTTTAGTTTGTCATGTTTCTTATTATTCCGAAATTGTAAACAATAAAAAGTCAACTCAATCAAAGTAAGATAATAATTTTAATTTTTACCAGCGTAAACTTTTTTTTCTTTGCTTTTTTTTTTTTTTTTTTTGCTTCTTCGATCCCACGTGTTACAGTTTTTCTGCAATTGTGCAGCAATCTTGTTGCATCTGTTTTTAGTGTGCGGTTGTTCTCTTTATATCATTTTTAGTTTACAACATAGAAAAGATTGGTCAAAAATAAGAAAAAAAATTCCAGTATAAATATTTATTGATCGAAATTTTATGTGTCCAAATTCGACTTGCAATTTTTAAAAATTGAAAATGCGAGTTCGCGCGACAGGATTTAATAACATCTTAATAAAAATGCTAATATTTCTTTATTTTCACAGATTGATCAATGCATTTTTTTTTTTTTTTCAAAATACACCTTAACATTTTTTATACGATAATTATTTTAATTTTTCCCCTTTTATACTTCGTTTTTTTAGTGTTTTTTTTTTTTGGATTCTTTGATGCCACGTGTTAGACAGTTGACAGTTTTGCTGCTATTGTACAACAATATCGTTGCATCTGCTTTCAGTTTAGGATATTTCTTGTACAACATAGAACATAATGATAAAAAATATGAATCAATTTTTCAGTATACATGTTTACTGATCGAAATTTTATGTGTCCAAGTTCGACTTGCAATTTTCAAAAATTTAATTCTTTAAAAATGAGTTTGGGATAGAGGGTGGAACAATACCTTAATAAAAATACTACAATTTCATTAATTTCAAAAATTGCCAACGTATATAAATATATATATATATATATATATTTTCAAAATACATCTTAATTTTTATAAACGATCACGTGTTTTCAGAAGATTATTTGTCAATAGAAAACTGCGGGTGCTCAAAATATTGGTTTCTTTCGGTGACCTTACATTGTGCTCATGAAAATATAAAGAACATGTCAAGTATTTCAGTGTAATTTTCAACTCACAAGAAAAAAAAAACAATAATATTAGTTCTTAAGACCCAGCATTCATTTGCAATGACAAAAAAATCTCACGTCTATGTTTTTAAAGCAATATTCAGTATTTCTTGGTTATGAACAAGGGATATACTATGCAAGGGGTAATACTGCGAGCGAATTTTTTTAATATTTTATTTTTATTTCAGAAAAAGAGCTTAAAATAACTTTCTTAGTGAAAAATAAACATGTAATCGTTCCCGCTTTTCTTTTAAAAACGGGGGGGGGGGATCATGAAAAAAATCTGAGAGGAGGGGGTTGACAGTTTCGTTAAAAATACAAACCCACATTATTTGTTAGTCTGTGTCATAATATCTGCATTCCTCTCCATGAAAAAAATTATAAAATAAAGGCAGCTGCACTTGGCATTTGCAGTGCAGGTGTTATAAAGAGAAAATGTTGAAGGAAAGGGAATTAGACCCGAGCGGATCCAATATTTGTTGTTTTTTTTTTTTTTTTGCAAAGATACGAAAAAAGAATTGAAAATCCTCTGATATAGCATTTTTTAATTTTTTCAACCTCCGAATAGTTTAATTACTTTACTAGAATCGCGAGAGATTCTTTTAGTTTTAATTATTATGTAAACTTCCCCCAAACAGTTTTATGGTGCTTGAATAATGCATTTATCTTATAGATAAGCGGCTTATTCTGTCTGTCTGTCCGCTATAGAATGCCAGCCGTTTTACCGATCGGGACCACATTCGGTACGGTTAATGTTTACGATCCGAGAAACTCATCGCCGCAAAAATAAAAGTTGTGACTCAACTAATTTTTTTTAAATTAATTTTTAAAAAATTTTCAATGATTTTCTTGACCCGTTTTATTTTATTTTTTCATTGTTGCCGTCGTTTCCAACCATATAATTACAGTTACCGTGTGAACAAACAAATCAACGCAGTTGCCATTGTTGTAAAAATGTAACAAATATACTAATAATAATTAAAACGTTTCTCTAGCATATTGAGTGCGGCTTCGCTGTATTTTGAAATTTCCGTTAAAAATTAATGTATGCGCGAATTTAATTTAATCCCTTCTTTCTTTTTAATTGATTTATTTATAGTAATTTTATATTTTTTTTATTAGAGTGGCAGCGCTCTTTTTTTCAGTTTCGTTAAAACTTTTGTTTTGAAGAGCATAATAAAATTTTCAATAAGTTCTTTCGACGATAAATATCTAGACACACGGCAGTGTGTCCGCCAAGTTCAGAAAGTCAGCCAAATTAAGATACGGCGACACCGGCCAATGTGTATATTTACCCGAACCATTTCGAGCTACTTTTGACTACACCATTACCCCAAAACTATTAGACCTACATACTTGAAATTTTGAACGTCTAATAGCGATCCCTTTAACCCTTAGGATATCAAATTTCATTGATGTACTTCTTATGGTTATGGAATTATTAAGGTTTGAAAAGAGTCATTTTTATCACTCACTCACTCACTCATCAAAAACCTAACCTACTTCTAGGAGACTTATTAGAAACTTGAAACTTTGTATCAAGGTAGACAACTTGGCATATATAAAGGAAAAAGTCCGAAACTTCAAAAAATTACATTATCTTCGAAGTTACTAGCGTACTCATAAGTAGCATCATACCTAACGACTTCAAACGGCAGCCATATTTTTCTGCCGTTTAAAGTAAACAATACTCTCTCGCGTTTGAAGGTAAATAATTGATAATTGATGCATTGAAATTCACTTTCCGCTTTAATTTTTCGTCTTAAGGCTTAACTCAAGCTGACTACAAAGAATGCAGTGTCGTAGTTATACAGAACTTTTCAACGTTTTAAATAAAAAAATAATTAAGTAAATATAGGTTTACGGATTTATTACGGAAAAATGTAAACAGACGAAAAAAATCTTAAATAATTAATAGCGACTATTCAGCTTGGTTAATTTAGTATAACTTATCGTCAATATAAAAACACACATTTTAGCTTTTCAAAAATTAATGATATCCCAACAAAACATAAATGAAAAAGGGCCAAGTTCGATAGAACAAAAACGGCCTTCTGAGTAGTCAGTGCCAGCGATAAAAGAATTGATATCTAATGGGTGCCAAGTTCCATAGCAGATCCTTTGATCATGGCTGTAAGAGCGTACAATGTTCCTTAATTTATTTAAAAACATTTTTTTATCGGATTCCTAACTTGGCAAGTTTTAATTAAGATAAGTTACGTTAAAGAAGACGATAAGAAGACAATTAGAAATTAACTATAATAGCTTGCCACATGATTTTAATATTAAAAATTGCTAATTGAATGAGTTAAATTTTTTACACGGCAGTGTGTCCGCCAAGTTCAGAAAGTCAGCCAAATTAAGATACGGCGACACCGGCCAATGTGTATATTTACCCGAACCATTTCGATCTACTTTTGACTACACCATTACCCCAAAACTATTAGACCTAACTTGGCAAGTTTTAATTAAGATAAGTTACGTTAAAGAAGACGATAAGAAGACAATTAGAAATTAACTATAATATCTTGCCACATGATTTTACTATTAAAAATTGCTAATTGAATGAGTTAAATTTTTTGAATGTAATTTACCTTAATTAACACTTTCCAATTAGGAATCCGATAAAAAAATGTTTTTAAATAAATTAAGGAACATTGTACGCTCTTACAGCCATGATCAAAGGATCTGCTATGGAACTTGGCACCCATTAGATATCAATTCTTTTATCGCTGGCACTGACTACTCCGAAGGCCGTTTTTGTTCTATCGAACTTGGCCCTTTTTCACATTTATGTTTTGTTGGGATATATTTTTCACAAACGATTTGGTTATATAGTGAAAAAATATATAGAAGTGTGGGGCAGTAAGCAAAGGGGCTTCCTCGCAGCCTGACCTGGGTAATTCAGTTTGAATTAGCAGACACCTTTGCACAAATCATTTTAATCACAATCTATAATACCTAGAACAGCGGTCATTTCGTATGACCGCCGGGCTTACTAGTGCTTTTATAAACATAAAAATAAATAGTAAATGATTTAAATGACATTTTTGACAAGCATTCTACACGTTTTAATGGTTTAAAGCGACTTTTTTTTCCATCGGCCATCGGCCGATGGAAGAGGAGAATAATCGGCAATCGGCCATCGGCCGATCTCGGAACAATCGGCCAACAATCGGCATCGGCCCATCGGCCAAAAAATGCCATCGGTCGAGCCCTAATAAAAGATAAATATACCCAAAAGTAGTCTTATTTACATATTGTGACAATAATAATGGATGTCATTTTAATATTACACTGTTAGAAATTTCATCATGAAATTACGGTTAAATAGCCGGCAGCAGTCTGTCCATCTAATTCACCGTTAAATTTACGGTTTGGAACATTTTCTATCTTTACGGGACCTAAACCATTTCCAATCAGCTTGGTTAAAAAGCCTTAAATACAAAAGTTTACGGTTTTATAACCATTTAAAAATGGTTTCAAAACTAAATTTTTACGGTTTTTAAACTATTTCGAGGCGTTGAATCTTCGCGAGGTGTAGAAATCGTAAACGAAGCGTGCGGGAATCGAACCCCGGGTGTGTGGTGTACCAACCTTGCGCTCTAATCATTCGGCCATCTACACCCCACAAGGCGGCCGTTTATTTATCAATAAATCTTCTTTTCCAACAGGCAAACTGCATTAAAATTGAGATTTCAGTTTTTGATTGGATCTAAAGTCATTTTTGGTCTAAATTTACTGTATATTGACGAAAATCATTTTATTTGCTACAAAGATTAAAATACAAACAAGCTTCAGCAGCTCAAATTATGGGTTCGCTCATTCCCAAACAGTTCGGGAATCCGATCTCTCTAATTTTTGATTTACGTGTGTATGTGTTTGTATTTAGTAACCACTGCTTAAGCCACTTTTTTTTCTTCTTTTTTATATATACACATGTAGATTTGAACTGATAAATCTTTATTCATATTTTAACAACAACGTACGACCGATAAGATTCCACAACCAAGATGGACGCCCGATTCTTATTTTCTACGAGACCTAGTGGCACTTGTAAATTACGGTTAGTTAAACGTTCTTTAGGAGAAACAGAGAATAAACGATTTTTTTCACCATCAGCGGTTTGAGTACCATCTTTTTAGTGGTTATTCAACTGTTGTAATTAAATATGGTAAAATAACAATCAAATAAATGGTTATATTACTATTTTCTTACATAAATTTTTAACAGTGTAATTGGGTTTATAAAATTTGATATTTATTTTTAGTAAAAAATAATATTCTCAATAATTCTCCAAATTTCAGCTTCAGGAGAATATTCAAGTTCTCCAAGAATATTCTCAACTCACATCTCTAGTCACGACCTCGTTTCACTTATATAAGTAAGGTTGGAGATAGAAATAAAACTCAATTTGAGCACCTCTCTCGCATACTGTAAACGAATTTTATTTCCATAACAACTTGTTTTATAGCAGTGGCTAAGAAATAACCACTGCTGTAAATAAAAGACTATAATGGTTTTAGACTTTATGACCAGACATACACTAAAACTGCGTTTTAAGGCTAGAATTTCTAGGGGTTGAGGCCATTAAAGGTCTTTATTTTATTTTATTAATTATTTAACTTATTTATTTGTTTTTTAAAGGTGTATAATACAACCCAGTAGAGTCTGATGTTCATATTTTAGTTGTGACCGTCCTCTCCCATTAAAAAAAAAAAAACACCTTTTATCAGGCTTGAATCTGGGCGGACTACTAGAATTTGTATCAGAAGCCAAAGTGCTATTTGCAAATCTTAAATGAGGATCTCTTTTGGCACCCTAGTCTAACTTCTTGACTTTAAAAAATCTATTAATGCGCACATAGGAGGTTCATTCTTTATTATTATGTTGAAAGTTAAGAATTATGATCTCTATAATTTAGTGAAAAAAGTGATATCTTTCTTCCCAAAAGTAATTTTAGAATTTATCACCAATTACGAAATGCTCCTCTAACGATAAAACTAAAGAAACTGCAAGAGTGTCGTGGTTGCACCCACCAAATATTGAGACTCAAACTTATGGTGCAGAAAAGAAAGTTCAAAAGTTGTAAAATACAAATTCGGAACTTCATTTGAGTATGTCATTAATTAGTATTTATACTACTCTCTCAAAAATAGAATCCTCCTTTTCAACGATTCTCCAATCGTCAAGAAAATTTCGTCATTTGCAACGATTCTTTCCTCGCGCGATCATGTGAGTTAAAAATGTTAATACACAAATTTCGGCAATTTGACGAAAGGTTTACTCGGAGTATTTTTCACGAAGCCATTTCGTCAAATACGACTAAAGTTTCGTGAGATTTGAGCATGTGTTTCTGAGAGTGTAAGTACCACAAAGAGTTCATATTTGACTATACTAAAGAGATTCCATTGTACTTATTCCTGATTATGATATTCCATGATTTACCTGCTACATACCGTTTTTTTTTCCTTACCCCTTTCAGAAGCTGGGTGAAAGGCTCATTATCGATTTTGTGCCTGTTAGGACTGACTTGGTGTCTGGGTCTTTTCTATATAGACCAAAAATTAGGCTTCTTCTCTTACATCTTTATAGTTTTGAATGGCCTTCAGGTAAGAAGACATTAATTCCAAAAATTTCAAATTACCGTTAAATTTATCAACATATTACTTTTGCATATGAGAAAAAGCAAAAACAAACTATTAAGTTGTGAAACAATAGGCTTATAAGAAGTTTAAAGCGAAATAAAAAACTTCAGTTACTGTCTGCTTGACTTAGCGCATGCGCGTCTGTTTTGATTTCATCGAAATAGAGATGTGAGGAGTAAAAAAGAGAAAGAAATATTTATTTTCTATGAAGAATAATATAAATCTTTTGCTTTTTTCTTTTGTATTGCAGCTTCAAATATGCAATGGAATATATCAACCGCGGAAAAAGCAGCAAATTCGCGTCGATACTATAAACTGGAAAGGTTTACACATTAGCGTATATAATATCAAATAGCGTCTCTTGCCACTGGTAGTCGCGGCTTTCTTGCATGAACAGATCCACTGTATATTTTCTATAAAACCGCTAAAGGAGTAAAGGAGTTTCAATCAAAGAGAACCGTGTTTACGAAAGGTTGGATCGCCGAAATACTTTAAAGTTTTCGCGAAAAGAATTCCACAATCATTTAATTCAGGATTTGATTGCTTACTTCTTGCTTGATGCCGCGAGTTATTGCACTGCATCAAAAAGTCAGCAGAGAAGGGACAGAATCGAAATAATGCGAAAACTGTTTCTGAATCAGTATATTAGTTTTATTAGCCACTTTGCCAAATAAAATCGCTTGCGTCTGATATTTGTGGCTTTTTTGCATGAACAGACCCACTCTAAATTTTTTGTAAAACTGAGAAAGGGGTGTCAATTAAAGAGAACCGGGTTTACGAATGGTTGAACAGCAAAAATACTTAAAAGTGTTTGCGGAAAAATCCGCAAAGATTTTAATTTAGGATTTGGTTGCCTACTTCTTGCCTGATACTGCAGAAAAAGTCAGCAGAAAATATTGCGGAAGCTTTTTCTAAACAAGTATATTAGTTTTAGGGAAGTTTAGAAATTTTACGAATTTAGAGAGCTGACGAATATAGTTCTTATAGTTACGTTTTGTAATGAAAAGAATTTTAAAATGGAATTTCACACAATCATACTAACAGTATGCAACATAAGATGCTTGATTAAAAATATAACTATTTTTAGGGAGTTTTCATTTTTCTGTTTCACATTTTGCTGAACGAGAAATTTCTTTCATGGATATGCAACTGGAGTAAACTGCGCTGTAGAAAAACGGTAAGTCGAACATTTTTTCTACTTATCCATTCTAAAAATGTATTTTTGTTAGAAAAATCAAATATTTTCAATCAAATAATCAATTTAATGAGTTTGTAAAATGTAGAATACTGTTGCACTATGACTATTTGACAACAAAAGACAACGAAGAAAGCGTAAGCGAATTGTGGAAATTCTTTATTTATTGAAAATTATTAAGTCGTATTTGTGTTATAATGTGACCAAATACGTAATGACCGTCAGTAAAGCATACATTGTCAGGAAATTGCAACATTTTTTTCAGATTTATTTCAATAATTTAAAAGCAGACAGGAATTGATGCCGATAAAACTTTACTTATTTTTTTTTTGGTATGCGTGATGACGAGTAATTAGGAGTGTTTCGTGTCTTTTCTTTTTTGACCCTTGACGGCACAACTCACAAAAGATGCTCTCATAATCTGAGGTGATGAACACTACATTCTGAAGAAAGCACATTGTTATAAAAGCAATAGTACTATGATTTAGCACTTTACTTCTATATGTTCCTCGATGTTAGCTGAAGGACAACGCTTGTGTCTTTCTCTCATATCCTTTCCAAATGTCCGCTAGACGTCGTCACAGAACAAGAAAATTTAATGAATTGTCACAAAAAATCTTTTATCAACAATGCCAATCCATCCTTTAGCTCTAAGAACTTACTTTCTGCATATTCAACTCAAAAAAAAAAAAAAAAGAAAAAACGCAACAATATTCGTATGTTTATCGAAAAAAAAAAAGTTTTGAAGACTTTTTGTGTGTAATTCTAAAATTCTTTTTAACAAACAAAAGGAAAATGAAACTAAAATGATTTTAGATCATGTGTTAATTTAAAATGGTATCTAAAAATTTGTTTGAAAAGTGAACAATAAAAGTAATAAACTGCTAATAATATTTTTAAATACTTTGAAACGCTGCTTTTCCTTCATAATTTTGTGTATGTGTGTATAGCTGTTTTTTTTTTCTCCGACCAACGGTATTTTCCCAATCTAAAGTAGTGGTAGCCAACCCTTGACGCATGCGCCAAATGTGAATTGAACGGTTACAAGGGGGTACATCCAACGTTTCCAGAAATTTTTAGACAAATCGAACGCCATCGAAATTTCAGCAAATTAAAAATGCACATAGATAGGCCGCATGAATTGTGCAAAGATGCGGAAGAACCGGAAATTCGCATAATTTACAATTATCCGACTTTTTACGCATAATTTCTATTTTTCACCAAATTTTCAGACATATTTGTTTATATGTTTTTTCCTTGCATTTTCCCATTCGTCTTTCATTTTAAATCCCTTCAACTTCCTGCTATCATGAACAACCCCTTGTTTTATTTAATGGATTGGACAATCATAATTATTAATTGTAATCAAATCGAGGGGACAGTAAAATAAGACATATGTACCGGTTTTTTCTTAATTAAAAATGTGTGAGTGTTTTCTTGTTTTAGTTGTTTGCTAGTTCAACCGTATGTTGTTCGCATAACTTTTGTAAATGGCCTCCGTCCATGCCGCATAATTTCAGAAATATTTCCTCATAATTTTTCGGCCCTTTTTGCACATGGGGGATTTTTCTCCCCAAAGTAAAACTGTCTAAGAAGTTTTTTTTTCTTTTTCCACAGAAGACAAAGACAATAGTCATCCTCTTATGATAAGTATCGTCCTATACTATAAATATGGTCTGGAGTAAATTTGCTCCTTTTGTGATTTATTCAATTAGTAGCCTTTTTGGGATATCAATTTCCCCCTAACTGAAGTAAAGCGTACCACTCTTTGTCAATCCCAAACTTAAATGAAACAAGGTAGAAATGTTTTCTAGTGGTAGGGAGTATCTGAACTTGCAACTAAAAGAATTGACTCATGACATGTGAAGAATTGGCCGCCCCTGGTCTAAAGCCCTCTTTTAAAATAATTGATAAATTTACTCACTTCATCGATAGCATGATGTTAATGATTAGAGCACATGCTTTAATTAGTAACAGCATATATTTTCAAAAAAATACGCTTAAATCATTAGCTCTTAAATTTAAAAAAATCATTTTTGGATACTTTTGCTATAATTAAAGATTTCAGTTTATAAATTGTAATCTTAGAATAAACATTGCCCACCCCCTGTTAAAAATCACTATTTGTGTGTATGTGTTTCTTTGCCATAGTTGTTTCATTATAGTGGCTTTTATTTGCATTCTTCCTTATAGTCTTTGAATCAAACGTTGAGCAACCACTTAAACAGCAAAACATCCACTCGGAGTATCAACAGCTTACAAGGAAGCAGATTAAGGACCCAATCTAGCAGGATATTATCCAGAAAAATAGATGATACTCGAAGAGATGTACAGCATCTTTATATCTCGAACAGAACCAAAACTGCCCAACCTTCGCCTGAAGAAACTTGCCCAGAAGATGCGTCGTCGCGCATGAGGATAAGATTCCAACCATTATCGCATGAAAATGCGAAACCTGTTTTTAATTATATGTAAAACGTGTGGAGGGACAACTAACATGCACGACTTTTGGATTGCTCAATTCTCACAATTCTGAGTTAAGCAGCCTGATTCTCGTCCGTATCGAACAAATTTCGCTATCGTTTTTGACCTGACAAAATCACACTCGTTGCTACAATCATGTAACGAATTCGTCAGTTGAAAACGATAGCGAGTTAATCAGGGCGGACAACAATCAGTCTGAATATGAATGCAGATTCAATGAAGGTGTTCTCCGAAAAGATTTCATTAGTTATCGCAATATCCAAGTCAGAAAGCCAAAGTTAATTAGACATTTAAACAAAACAAAACAAACAAACAAAATGCATTGTTTATTTTTTCATTGATTGATGTGTAGAAACTGAATAATTTGTTTTTTGATACGGTGGGATATTGTTTTTGTAATATTAAAACTATCGTATATACTAATATGTAGAAAAATGTATTTAGATTTTTTGACCATTTCTTGATTTGTAAACATTGAACGTAACATTTTAGCAACATATATCAAATACGAGGACATGTTATTTCCGCAGCAGGTAGCAATTTTCTTTTCTGTCTCTTTTTTTTTTGGATAGTTGTATTAATCGTTTCTTTCTAAGAAAGAATTTCGATCGACGGAATTTCAGTTACTTCACACTCTGTGTCGAAACGTTGGTATACATGTTGATACTTCATACAAATGTTTGTCCGGTCATTGTACATATATATAAAACGCGACATTTAAAAATAAGAAGGAGGTGAATGTAAAAGTGGCGTTTGTGTTGACTCCCGTTGTTATACGGAGATATGAAAATTTTAAAAATGCCTTTGAATAGTGCTGAATACACGACAAGTTTAAATATTCATAGGGCTCATAATATTCAAAACAATTGTTGAGCAATATTGTTGGCTCTGAAGATGCAGTCAGTATCTGTCACTATGTAAGCATTTACAACACATGATCCTGTGTTATATTTGCATTATTATTTTGTTCGGGCATTTCGGCTTGTGATACTACATCTCCAACTATTCAAAATGTTTAGTAATGTCTTTTTTCATTGTAACATCTGCATTTTTTGCTTTGAAAGGTTGGGGAGCTGCATACAGTACTATAATCCGGTAGTCACAAAAAGTTGTCAGGTGTTGGTTCATGGGAAATAGGCGCGTTTAGTTCTGGATGAACTTTGTGTCATATTTAAGTACTGAGTTTAGCAGGAAAATGCATAAAACATTTTTAGAACTTAAGTTAAACAAGAAAGTATGATATAGCTAATTTTACTAATTCGATGCTGGTTTACGGCAAAGTAGGCTCGTTTAGCTATAGACGAACTCTTCATCATATAACTGTTAATTTCTGCAAAAAAATGCACAATACGTTTATAGAAAGTCTTATCATATACTACTTTTTGTTGAGGAATATTTTCAATGAGATGAGCTGTGTTTTAGGTGTAGCTAAAATAGGACAATTTGGAGCCCTTCTTCCCCTCCTCCAACCCAAACCCGTAGCTCAAAATCGTGAGACTCTTTTGTACGTCATCTCCTAGTGGTACAGAACAATATAGCATAGGTGTAGATTGTAATTTTTGAATGTTCTAGGTCAATACCTAATTTGACTGCATTATATGTGCTTCAGTGCGATTGATTTGAATCCTGGTCTTTGTGATCCCATGCGTTTGAAAATATTGCACCACGAGATTCACTGTTTGGTTGAAAAAAGCAACAGAGTCTAGCTCCTAAGACATACATGAAGCAATGGAAAAGAGGTACGCTTTTCTATTACTTACTAAAAAATCACACAGACTAAAAAATGAAATTGAACCAACTCACTGTATGAAAGAGCTTTAGGCATATCTTCGACAAGAATAATTATTTCCGGTGAGAATAATTGGTTTTTCATTTATTTTTTTCAATAATTTAAACAAATATACTCTCAACAGAGGCTCATTGAACTTTATTATTAATCACATTACATTTATTACAAGCACAATAAAATAACATCAAGCCATTTTTCTTTTTGCACAAATATTGCAAAACGGTAACAGAATTGCAACTATTCCAAAGCATAGACACAAATCTTGACACATCAGCTACTATAATACTGCAATTGAGCATCGTGAAACAAAAAAGTTCCGAAATAAATGAAAAGTGGAATAATCATTCATGCGTACTTGGCCGAGATAAAGTGTACAAATTATAAGTAAGAAATCCAAGAATGTTTAACAGAGATATGTTTCCCATGTATCTAGTATGCTTAAGATTCAATGCTTGATGAGCAAATTGAATTGCTATCTGGATACCTTTGATATTCAACTGTAGGCATATTTTTGGTCTCCACGGTGTAATGTGAACGGCCTTTTCTTAATGAATATTTAAAATCAAAGCTGGATTCTCTTATTTTCAATTTAACGCAACATTATTGCATAAAGAAGAGCTATTACCAACTTATACTTTCATTATTTACAAAAAGAAAACATAGAAAATCCCTTCTTTTCTTATTACTATAGATACACGATGGCAGCCGCATTACACGATAGGTTGGAAACACAAGCAATTGGGAAAACTTCCCCTGCACAAACCTATATTACAATATAAAATCTACTACTGAACAATAGTTCTCTTAAACGATACGTAGAATTGTTCATAGAAAAGCAGAACAGTACACTTATCAATACAAATAAAAATATTAACAGTCGTGAAATCAAAATACCTACCACGGAAGAAAAACGATCCACCCGCAGTTATTTAGACATCACTCACAAAAAAATACAAGTTCTATTTGAAAAGTAATGTCATGCACTTTACTGTATAAGTATAGCGACTGTACGCTGCAGCGTACTCTATCTGCAGGAGAGGCGTAAAACTCAACTACAAAGCGATGGCTTGCTGATTTGTCACCAAACCCTCCCCGATTTGACTTCCACGTATTTATTGTTTCCGCTTTTGAAATCCACCCAGAAAGTACATCGTTTCAAAACAACTGACAACGTGAAAGAAGCTTGTGAAATGACTGTAAAAGCACTTCTTGAACAGGAAAAGAGCCGCTTCTTAGACGTATCCTACTAAAATTCATTATTCCCAAATAATTATGTATACATATACAATTGAAGTGATAGCTACTTAATTGAAAAAAAAACATAGTTAGCGCAGGAAGGAATACGATGACGACTTTAAATTCGGCTAAAAATCAAGTGCAATGTAACACACTCAAGTTAATATTCATTACAACATGAAGGCAATTTTTCATCACGAATTCATGCTTAAACACATGCGGTAGTGTTCACACGCGATTTATGTATTTCACGTGAGCATAGTACGAACCACGACTTCCAAAGGGTAAATCTTTATTTTTGTTCCACAACAATACAAAGTCTTATAGTCAATCCGTTATAGATTTGAAAATCCAGCTTTGATTTTCTTAAGAGCATGTTCATAAGTAAAAAATAAAGTAATTTCATAGAAAATGTGTTTACGAATAGATGCGAGGTTTATCGAGAAATACAAAATTTAAGTGCATTTTTACTTAATATTTATTTGGTGATTTTGGACGGCAAAAAAACTGATTATTTGAGCAATTTAATATCTCTAAAATATGTTTTAATGATTGAATGAAAGTTTTATATATTTTATTTTAATGCATCGATAATTCAGTAATGCTGTTCATTTGGAATAGAGAGGTTGGTAATGCTATGTTTGGAAAAAGATGCCATCTTAAAATTGAGAAAATTTCGTTTGGAAACTTATTTCTCTAAGATGATATCTTCTTAAAGTAGCACCTTCACAGAAAAGAGAAAAAAGACAATAGAATTCAATGGGAAATCAGAAAATATTTTTCAGGATTTACAGGAAGTAATCAAACAGTGAAAAAGTTTGAGTTGAACAGTGAATAAGTTGAGTAATTAATTGAATCTGTTTACCCTGAAAATTTTTAATTTTCCCTAAAGTTTATTGTTTATTCCCTAAAATCAACGGGTTTATTCCTGTCTCTATAAATATATAATGCGATTTTTAGAAATTCTATATGTACACAGCTCCCTCTTGGGTACGACCATATTTTCATTTTTGTCTTTTTTCCCAACCACTTTATATTGGCTCTAAATTCAAGTAATTAAATTCAAAAGGTATCTCTCATTGTTTGTGCTTTTAAAAAGCTTTATTATCCGCAGCCTTTTTCGTTTTAACAGCCTCCATCACTTCTAGAAGTAGCTTTGCAGCAACTATTTAACTTATTATGATTGAAAATTAGCGTTTTAATATGTTCCGTGAAGTGTATAAAAGATTAACTTCTTGTCTTATGACGATCTTATTACGATTTTAGTGAGACATTTAAAGGTATTGTGTTAACATTTTGCAAATATTTTCAATGGTTATTGTTCGTTTTTTAAGAAATTCTATTCAGTGGCGACGTATATTAATCAATTTCCAAAGGTACAAGAGGGGGATTCTTTATAAAGGTTTCACCGTAATTGTCTCCTGCGTACGGGAAGAGCGTACCTTTGGTCACGTCTATTTACTTTACATGTGCGCATCGTAATTGTCTCCTACGTACGGGAAGAGCGTACCTTTAGTCACGTCGATTTACTTTACATATGATCATCGTAATCGTCTCCTGCGTACGGGAAGGCGTACCTTTGGTCCCGTCTATTTACTTTACAGATGCGCATCGTAACTGTCTCCTGTGTACGGGAGAGCGTGCCTTTGATCACGTGTATTTACTTTACATACACGCCACCGTAATTGTCTCCTGCGTACGGGAAGAGCGCACATTTAGTCACGTCTGTTTACTTTACATATGCGCACTGTAATTGTATCCTGCATACGGGAAGAGCGTGCCTTTGGTCTATTTGCTTTACATATGCACATAGACTTGAACTAAGAAACCAAACAGACATAGTTTGTTTCCCCGCATTTATTTAAAGATTCATTTTTTGCAATCAATAAAATGCTATGTTTTCCTCAAGAAGAACCCGAAAGTATACACACACATGGATAGAAACGAAAGCTCGTCGAAGCGGAAAAGGCCGATAGAGTTAAATTAGCTGTGCACGATAAGTGTACATTTTCACTATAAAAATAAACATTTTATATTATTAATTTTAATATAGGTGTAGTAAAATCTTATTGACACACTACCTCTTGGTTATATTTCGAGCACAGAAGCATCATCGGCAAACTTGCATGCATAAAACGCGGGAGAAACGTCCTATTCAACTGGGGGTTACACGAAATGCAACGAAGGTGCTTCTTTTTTGATTGCGGGTAAGACCAAAATGCTAGCGAAAATGAACTTGCTGTAAGTTTTCTAATTTTAAACATTCTTGCTTTGAAAAAACATATTTATAACCTTGTATACTGTCGAAAATATTAGTGGCATTTATCGCAAAACCTACGATTATACATCAATTTCCAATCCGCAATCTGTTAACCGAGCGTTTCCCAATCTGTGGTCCATAGTCACAGTCAACTACATACGATAGACCAGGGGTCTCCAAACTTTCCAACCTTAGGGCCATATTGATTACTCCAGTAAATTCCAAGGGCCAAAACCATATTATCATTAATTGTTGCCGGTGGTAAAAAGTTGAATCAGTCCACTAGTGGTGTAAAATATGATTACTTTTTTGCCAGATGCCATTAGCTAGCTCTCCGCGGGCCGGACAAAATCTGTCCGCGGGCCGGATGTGGCCCGCGGGCCGTAGTTTGGAGACCCCTGCGATAGACCATTGAACACAATGACCATAGAAGCAGTAGAATCTGATTTTAGTCCTGCTCAATGGGACGGATATTCCATCCCATTGAGCAGGACTAAAACCAGAAAAATAGTTTATATTTTGCATTGTAATGTATTATTTAACCAGGCCATTTATCAAAAATTATATTTATCACTTTAAATAATACGTTTCTATATAGATCAAAATGTGAGTACCTTTTTCTAAAGGTACTGGTTCTATTTGAAAAAGTTTGGAAAACCTGTGTTAACCTGATCTGACCATTCAAGAGCAGAGAGCAAAAGGTCGAAATTAGTTTCACAGCATCGCAGCAATATATGAATTGAAAATATCCCCAGAAGTAAATAAATAAATAAAAAAATACACTTTTTATAAAATAATTTATAAAAAGGGTAAGGATATCAAAATATTACAAAAGACAAAGGGGCATGCGTATCGAAATGTGACAAAAGACAAAAGGGCATGGGTATCAGAATATGACAAAAAAGAGCATAAGCATTAAAATATAACAAGAGACAAAAGGACATGAGTACACTGTTAGAAATTTCATCATGAAATTACGGTTAAATAACCGGCAGCAGTCTTTCCATCTAATTCACCGTTAAATTTACGGTTTGGAACATTTTTATATCTTTACGGGACCTAAACCATATCCAATCAGCTTGATTAAAAAGCCGTAAATACAAAAGTTTACGGTTTTATAACTATTTAAAAATGGTTTCAAAATAAAATTTTTACCGTTTTTGAACCATTTCGAGGCGTAAATTCTTAGAGGCGTAGAAACCTTAAACGAAGCGTGCGAGAATCGAACCCGGGTGTATGGTACACCAACCTTGCGCTCTAGTCATTAGGCCATCTACACCACGTAAAGCGGCCGTTTATTTATCAATAAATCTTCTTTTCCAACAGGCAAACTGCCTTAAAATTGAGATTTCAGTTTTTGATTGGATCCAAATTTATTTTTGGTCTAAATTTACTGTATATTGACGAAAATCATTTTATTTGCTGCAAAAATTAAAATACAAACAAGCTTCACCAGCTCAAATTATGGGTTCGCTCATTCACAAACAGTTCGAGAATCCGATGTCTCCAATTTTTGATTTACGTGTATATGTGTTTCTATTTAGCAATCACTGCTTAAGCCACTTTTTTCTTCTTCTTTTTTTATATACACATGCTTATTTGAACTGATAAATCTTTATCCATATTTTAACAACAACGTACGACCGTTAAGGTTTCGCAACCAAGATGGAAGCCCGATTCTTATTGAGCACTTGAAAATTACGGTTGGTTAAACGTTCTTTAGGATCAACAGAGAATAAACGATTTTTTTTCACAATCAGCGGTTTGAGTACCACCTTTTTAATGGTTATTCAATTGTTGTAATTAAATATGGTAAAATAACAATCAAATAAATGGTTATTTTACTATTTTCGTACGGAAATTTTTAACAGTGTATTAAAAGATAAAATGATGAGGTGCCCTCTGCACTCATCCCTCAAGTTTCTGAGTGCAGCAAATTGTCAATACATTATTTATACTTAGAACATACCTTTTATAGGACTAAAAAGTCCTAAAAGTCTTGTTTATGATTTATTTTGAACAGAAGAAAAACTGTTATGTCCTGATTCATTGCCACGTAGTGCTCCAAAATACGATGTTACAACTAATACACATAAAAAAAACTCACATAAAATATGAAGAATTTTTTATGTCTAAAATTATTCCATTCTGTCTAAAATTAAATCGAAAGCTACCTTAGATTTTTTTCTTGAAATACTCATATACGAAACGTAAAACATACTGATAAGGCTGTCTACGCCGTACCTTCGAAATAATGTAAATTAGAATGAAGTTAATAATTAAATAACTAAATCAACTAAGATAAAAATTACTTCTACCTCAAAAAAAGAATTCCCTTTTAGTTATTGTACGGTAAAATAAAGTTAAAAACCTAAAACATGTTTCATAATTTTCATTGAATTATTT
This sequence comes from Octonoba sinensis, assembly GCA_038502835.1. Lineage (NCBI taxonomy): Eukaryota > Metazoa > Arthropoda > Arachnida > Araneae > Uloboridae > Octonoba > Octonoba sinensis. The sequence continues at coordinate 126,352,640 of CM076598.1, forward strand.
TTCGGCACTAGTAATTTATTCCTGCTTGAAGGAGTTAATTTATCAATTTCTACATAAGTGAATGTATACAAATTCAATATAATAAAGCTGTGTGACAGTAGCAAAGAGACAGTTCTTACTCATGACTTACTTTAAATTGTTAGAGCAAAATTGATGGATATCTTTTTTGTACAGACATGAATCTTTTTTTCTCCCTTATTTTCTATTTTTGAAGCTATTTTTTCCCCTACAGCCTTCTTAATGTTGAAGATGTAAAGATCTGATTTTCACACATCTCATTGTGCTGGAGACATTTTTACATTGTTCCACTAATTTAGCCCTAACCTAAAAACATGATTTGCGCATAAAAATAAGTCTTTCCCAGTACTTATGAAAGAATGAGGAGTAAAAATCACGTTAACGAGTACAGTAACAGTTATCGAAATAAATAAAAAAATAAATAAACTCTTATTCTCCATGTGGCTAATGGTGTTTAGGGTTATGAATTTGCGTAAATCTATCAGAATTATTTTTACTTTCTGAAGAACGTCTTCCTCTTTTCCGATGAAACATGCCTTTATTTATTTCTAACAACAGAATATAATAAATTCCGCATTTCGGATCAAAAGATATAATATTGTTAAAAGCAGTCTATCAATTAGCGATGCAGGAAGCAAAAACCAATTTTGGTTCCGATACTTGTCCCTTAACATAGATTAAACCAATGCATGGGTAACAAAAAAAATTCTAAAAAAATATATTCTTAAAACCATCAACCGCTGAAACCTCTAATCCATCCGTAAGGATGGAAAGACGCAAATCAAAGATTTCTTTCAAAATAAGCAGAAAATGTCACTTTCAAAAAGTTAGAAAAGACGGCGATGTACAACGGCCAAGCTTGTTTCGTTAAAATGAAGAGCTTTGTACTTTGAGGACAGCAAAGAGTAAAATATGGCGTTCGCACTGGAGCAAAAGGATTTCCTCCTTCGAACGGAGTGCATAATTGAGGGAGCATGTGGGATACGGAGCCATGTGGACGAGGGAGTTTTTGCCGGCAGAGCGAACGGGCACGGGAGACAGCCCGCCCACACACACACACTTACAGAAGCGGGTACAGACAATCCGCCCAGAGAAGTGACATCTTTCTACGAACATCCTACACGAAAGGCGAGGACGAAGTTTTCCTGTTTCACTTTCTTCCCCAGCGTTGGAAGAGGCCGGCCCGCTGGCAGCGACAGTTCGTCCCCCACAGATTGCAGCGGCAAGCAGAGTTGAAGCAGCAGTCGTTCCGACGAGAGTCGCAGCTGCCACCTCGGGAAATGCAACTGCGCCTAGAGTTAAATAAAACATCATCAAAACGTTGAATCACAATTTTACTGCTTCAGCTACGGCCAATTAGATCAACAGGCCAGAGAACTGATTGTTCACGTGACGCATTCCGTCCGCTGACCTAACGTGAACGAGGAGAAATAAAGCAGTCAGTCGAAACCGGAGAAAATCATGTGATCACCGAGTTCTCTGACCTTTAGCATCTAGTTGGTTACGGTTCAGGTCACTCTCTATATAGATTTACATTTTGTGGCCAATCTTGAAAATTATATTAACATATATATACGTTACGGTGAATGTCCGAAATCGGCAAATGTCGACAATCACCGGTGAAAGTCGACATACACCAAATACAGAATGTCGACAATCACCGGTGAATGTCGACATTTACCATCTATCAGGCTGGATAAAGGAGCGGAAATCGGACTTCTGCCTACCAGGGCCCCGTTAGACTCAGGAGCAGCGTACCCATTCTACCTCGCCGCGCTCTAGGACACGACAACAACAACAACATCAGACTGGAGAATGTCGACATTCTCCAGTTTTGGACATTCGCCGTTACATATATATATATATATGGACTGAGGTAACGGGTTAAAAGACTCAGACTGATACTGTTTGAATGAATTTAAGAACATTTAATTAACGAACAGGAACTATGTACAAAATAAAAATTTAAGTTAACATTTAATCGGAAGGCCACTCCGGCGGTCGACGCGACTTGGCATCACTCTGCTGGCCTCACAAAACGACCAGACGATGAACAAGCTCTCTCTCCGTCTTCATTACGTTGCGGCTCGTTAAAATAGTGAGGAATTGCAGCGCATTCTGGCGGAAGCAAGGAACTTGACTGATTTGCATCTTTGCAGATTCACTTCCACATATATTAAGAATTTATAAGTTATTCATGCTACGAAGATACTCTTGGAAGCCGCCATAACAAGTTAGCATAATTTCTATAGTTTATGTTATCGTACATTTAAAAAAAAAGTATGGTAGACGCGTTATCGATAATGTGTAATCATATTAACAAGATGTCCCATCAAGACTGCATAAAAACTGCAGGCAATCAGATTTCTCGATTCGAGGGCATCAAAAATGCGCAGAGAACTATGCTTCTACGACGCATGGTTTCCGAGCAAATGCGAATTAAAAGCAATACTTCATATAAAGTATACGAAAAAAGAGAAAAACTGAAACATTGGCATACAGCCAAAAGCTTCCTTATACCTTATGGTTGAGGCAAACCTGTTTTCTTCACCCCTATTTTACAAATGGAATCGTTTAACGCTTCTTCCATCGGCTACCTTCTTGTCAGAGCCAAATTGTACTACCATATGTTTACGCATACGAAAGGATTCAAAATATTAACCGCGCATATGGAGACACGTATGTGTCCCGTTAAATGGTGGATTGAGCACGTTTTCTTTCTTTCATTTTTTTGTTTTATTTCTCTTGCATTGGATATAACGTTGTACTCCTTTGCTGGATTTTTTCTCGAAAACTATGGGTAGTAGAGGTAGAGCTTTTGAACAGTTTTATGTTCTCCAAGCAAAAAATCTCGCTATGCAACGTTTATACCAGCGTTTCTCAACCTTTCAGTATTCGCGGCACAATTTGCTATCATAATTTTCATCGCGTCCCCCCTTTCCATAAAATGTAGACAACAGTAATGTATATTGAGTACTCATTATGTTTTTGAATTATTTTTAACTAACTGACAAAAACAAGAGTAAAAACGAGTAATTTAGTAATAAAATTAATTTAGTAATAAATCACTATTTGAATTTTGGGCAGGAGTAGAGGGTGATTTATCTGTACTAAAAACAAGGGCATTTCGCATTCTATTACCATTTTCAACATCCTACTTTCGTGAAACTGGGTTTTCAGCTGCAGCTTCTTTGAAGACAAACTATAGATCTCGGCTAAATATAGAAACAACTAAAAGTGGCTATTTCTAATATTAAGCCTTCCTTCGAAAAACTTTGCTTTGCAAGACAGGCTCAAGGAAGTCACTAATAATTATTAAATTTGTTTTTCATTTAGTATGTTTTGATTGAGAAAGTTTTAATTTAGTAATTTGTTTAACTTTAATAAGTTATTAAATATGTCGAAATGTATTTTGTTTTCCATGTGTATGTGTGCTTTCCTTTCAGTCAGTTAATCAATTTTTTTAAGTAATGTTTTCTCTTGGATATTCTCACGCCCCCCCCTTTTTGTGTGCTCGCGCCGCACAGGTTGAGAATCGCTGGTTTATACAATCCTTATGGGACACCCTGTATAGTCAATAACAGCAACGTGCATTATTTTGTGACACAGTTCTCATTATAAGTAATTACAAAACACTTGTATGGGGAGATTTTTATTCAAACTAACGGTTTTACTTTTATCTACGGTTTCACTTTTTACTATAGATCCATTTAGTTACTTTTTTTTCACACTTAAACAACTACCAGACATCAACAATAGTCTATAATCTGTTGAGATTGCTCTTTGCTCTGTGTGCTTCCATTTGAACAGATTATTTCAGAAAAGATTTTCAATTAGTCACTTAGATGTACTATTCACCTAAGTGACATTTTTTACAAATTTGAGTTAGCAGTAATTTTGCCATATTTTTATGAAGAGATATTGATTAGTGCCCAGAAGGAGAAATGAGTTTTTATGCTGTTTTCGTTTAGTACAGAAAGTGCATTAGTCACGGACCCATACGGTTTCCGCTCTCAACGCCAATACAAAACGCGCCGGTATATATGGCATGATCACAAAAAAAAAAAAAAAAAGATTGAACTGGCTAAGCTCAGGTAAAGCAAGCATTTCGTAGTTAAGATCAGTTTGCGTAAATACTATTTTATTCTTTCACTCATTTTTTAAAATTAAGATTTATGCACTTTACGTAATGTAAGTTTAGTTAAGTAATAAAATTTCAAAAGAATAAAATAAAATAGAATTATTTTTAACGTTTAAGATAATAATAATGAACTATAAAAAAACTATTAATAAATAAATAAATAAATGCAAGTTAATACAAATACAAATACAAAAGTGACGACCAGCAACAGGCACAGGGCCCAGCTAGGCTGGTCCTAGTCAATTTAACAGTCCCAATGAACATCAAGAGCTTTCTTAAAAGTTTTTACCCCACTGCAAGTAACAAAATGCATGAAACACTTCCTATTTTTCTCTTTTCTAGTTTTAATTAGATTAGATAATAAAGAAAAAAATTAAACAAATCAATAATGAATTTTTATAAAATAAATAAATGAATAAGAATTTGGCAAAAAAAAAAAAAAGAACTTACGTGCCGCGTAAAATTAATCATCTCCAACAAGCACTTTTCTCATAGAAATATTGCTTTTTCTTTCTTTCTCTGGTCTGGTCTTGTGGGCCAATAATCCGGGAAGGAGGTAATTCCGTTCATTAACCCTAATCATATAAATTTCTGCAGTAAACTCATTATTTGTCCACCAAATACAGATAAGACAGAAAAAGCTTTATTCCTATGCAGGATGTATTAGACGAAGATGATTACCTTTATACGTTTGTGACTCTTTTTTCTTTCAGTCTTTTAGGTGTAACTCCATATTGGTTTGTTTGCATTTGTTTTGTATTAATAAAATCAGACAAGAGAAAGAGGAATATACACGAAGTATTTCATTAAGATGATGGTTTTATGCACAGATACTTCACTATTCCTTTTTGTAAATTTGTTACATATTATTATTATTATTATCTTAAAATAGTTTAAACTAAATCCATCAAACTTTACTTGCTGTTTTATCGTTTTTAACAAGACTTTCAAATTATTTGCTACAGAACGAGTAAAGGCCCAAATTGTAAAAAGAAAAAAGAATAATTTTAATAAAGAAATTAAACGAAATTTTAATCCTATTTATGACTAGAGTAATACAAAAAGTACTTGTAGAATGTAATTCATCTATGAATGACATAAATACTTTTTATTAAATCCTGGAATGCCCTGCCTAAAGTCATCAATTCATTTTAATTGGATTATTCACAAACAACACACTGGAATCATTTCTTTAGCTTGTCTCTGCGTTATTTACTTCTTTTTCCAACTCCGTTCGCGGCCTATCTCCCCCATAAAACATGTTTTGAGGCTGATGGGCAAGTGCCTCTGATCACCACATGATTTCGCCCATCTAACCTAAAAATGTGGAAAATTGGGTGAGATATTAAAACAGGAAACCTCTAGAAATCTTACGTCAGGGCCCACATTTGATCCATCACCATACAGTTATACCGTCATCCAAAGCAAGCTGCCTGGCAGAGTGCCAAGAAGAATCCATTCGTGTTCAAGGGAGGAACTGCTGGTATATGAAAAGTGCCGTTTTTGTTCTCACTCTAGTTCGTTTTGAATACTATTTTTTTCAAACTGCTGTTATATGCTAGTTGTTAAATTTAATTGCTTTCAACAACAGTGAAGCAAACACTCTGATTCGCGGACATAATAATATAAACGCTAAATTAAGTCCTGTTGCTCAACAAAGAGAAAACCCATTGTTTCATTCATTTAAATTTCATAATTATACAGTACATCAGCTAAATGACAAAAAAAGAGAAAGAAACTATGTGGCAACTTGACTTGCTAAGTAGTTTAAAATAAATATGCTTAGTTAATTAAGAATCTCTTTGACCAAGAGATTCTAAATTTTGGTACAAATAAATCCTCTTCTTTTACAAAAGTATAATATTTGCACATCAATGCCATATAACATAAAAATCATTAAATGAAAAATATGTTTGCATAATAAAATTAATGTAACGTAGAAGGTAAAAAAAAAGTTTCAAACTTCAATATAGTTCAAAATGTTCAAAGAAGAACAAACTTACATTCTCGAAGAATAAAAAGGAATTTTTTATTTCTTAAACGAACCTTTTGATAGCTTTTTTTTATGGCAACAGTATTTCTGTATTATTTAATGTGACTAGAAAATCATTAAAACTAAGATAAAAAAGACGGCATTTTATTGACTGAAAATTGTTTAATTCATCTTTCACTTCGATTATTTTCTCACGGAATTCTTCATTTGAGGATTGTATGCAAAGAATCATAAATCTGTGGCAGCCTAGTGTTTTACTTCCTTTGAAGCAATTACTCCAATTGTTTTAACTAGCACGCAGACTTAGCGTAATAATTTCAGCTCGTGCAGAGTTTTTATGGTCTTTAAAAGCGAAATGGCAGATAAAGTCATTCGCATCGATAGGGGAGACTGGGTACGATTGAAACGATTTAGCTTATATCGTCCATAGAATAGCCGCTAATAAACTTAGCGATGAAGGGGATATGATAAATACAAGAGCGCGATTCTGTCTAATAATGGGCAGAATAGTTTGATTTTTCGATGTTTCATTTTTAGTATAAGATGAAATTTAAAAAAAAATCTCATTTGTTGCAATCGTCCCCATACCAAGGGCGGTTGAAACAGTGATTGGGGTCAGCTGAAGCATATGCCAAAAATACGAAAATTAATATTTTAACATGTTTTATTTATTATTTATCTCATTGAAACTATTAAACAAACATAAAAATCAAATAAAGGATCATTTTCAAAAACTGAACAAAAATTTAACTCATGGCACTTCGACTAGAAAAATAATTGGAAAATGAACTAAAATTAAATATCTAATTATAAGTTTTGGTTTTCAAATCAATCAGAGTCAATTGTGACTAACATAACTAAAACCACCTTCTGTGTACTCTTCATGAGTCCACAGTTTATAATTTGTGCACCGTTTCCATTTTTCTCCAGGTCTTCTCTCTGAATACTGCTACATACAAACAAGGCAAAAGCACTCCTCTTCCTTTGATGGTGATTCTTGTTGTGTCTACTTCCTATTTGTGGTTTTTTTTTACCGTTACCCCCATCGAATCTTTTTTAAAACCCTCGGCATCTAGAAAACGCAAAATTTAAATAAATATATTGTTTCAACCGTACCCACATAAAATGGTTCAACCGTCCCTATCCCTACCATTCAGTGCAAAACCATTTTTATGAATGGTTACAATAACTTTATATCAAAACTAATGAAGCTACCATATTCAACAAGCTTCACTTCAAATGGAAGAAAGTGCTCAATACTCTTACTTTAATAAAAACCATAATAATTACGAAAATCTTTGAACAAAAATACTTACTTTTGCTTATCAAAACACAATAGGGCCTCTTATAAAAAACTTTTTTGACTGAGATCGACGCAACAATGAACCTCGGGTTCAGACTTGCTTTCGGGCTCGCTCATCTTGCACCCATCACCATACTGCACACTGCGCAGGACATATCAACCCTGTTTCAAACGTACCCTGTCTCCCCTAATAGCGATTTCATGATTCTAAAAATAAAATTTGAACTGATTGGATTTTTTATTCTTTTAGTTTCAAATCGCCCTCCTCCCTTACCCTCTTTATTATCACTTCGAAAGTACATTCGTAACAAATTTAAAAAAAACCTGACGTAAATCTGAATTTTTTTATAAGGAGCATGTGTATCTCTCTCACACGCACAAACAAACACACTGGAAATTTAAACTAAACTAAGAAATTTAAACTAAACTAAACACACACTAGATATTTAGTGCATAGCATTGCAAGCACTAAATTTGATACATTCTACTAATAGTTTACTGCATAATAATTTCACGGTATATACCGACAGCCAAACTACAGTATATAGGATTCAAAATAAGAAATGTTACTTCGAAGCAAACGAAAATATACGTTTCTTGCTTTGCAAGTTATCTATAAAAAACATGAAAATAGGAATTTAGTGGATTCGAGGCTATTCCAGAAATATTTTAAATGAAAAGGTGGACGAATTAGCAAAAACGGCTACGAAATTAGAACTTGCTCTGTTTTAAAAACATCCCCAAATCCTTCATTAAAAGAAAAAAAATCGAGCAGATAATAAACATGTGGCAAAATGACTGGTCATCAACCCACAAAAGAACTATTACAAAGAAATGTTTTCCGTCGTTGTAAGGAAAACTGAATAGAAATCTGATACACACTTTTAAATTGACACAAATTCTCTCTGGACACGCCAGAACAAAACAATATTTCTACAGATTCAAACTTGTAAACTCCCCACTCTGTTCCTTTGATCAGCAATGTATTCAAAGTGTGGATCACATTTTATTTTATTGCTCGCTGCTTAATTCGAGTAGATATGAGCTACATAAATATGTACTAACTAGTTGAACTTTTAATCACTCATGAATGCTTTTCCTTATTTGTTCGTTTTATTAATACCCATTCTTCTTTGGAATTTTGACTCCTTTTACCGTCTAATTGTGACATTTTTTAATTTTTATTGGCTTATTTAGTATGTTATGCATTGTTTTCAACTTATGACGTTAGAACATTATCATTTAATATTTCTGTATTTAAAATGTTTATAAACCTTCTTTTAATTCATATAGTATGACTTCGAAAAATGGAGCGTGCTGTTTAAAATTATTAAATAAAACCCAAACACACACAGACACACACACTGCTTTAATAATATATATTAACATAACATGTTAAAGAGAATAAAACAAAGGCTCAAATCATGGTAGACAACATTTGTTGTCAAGTTGCATCTTGGCCACCTTGAAAATGGTAACTTTGCTCAGATCAGAGCCTCAGAGTTCGTTAAATCAAATTTGCAGTTATAAGATAAAGTAATAATAATAAAGATTAACATAACATGTTAAAGATAAAATGGAGGCTCATTTCGTGGTAGAAAATATTTGCTTTCAAGTTGCAACTTGGCCACCTTGGAAATGGTCACTTAGCTCAGATCACAGCCTCAGAGTTTGTCAAATCAAATCTGCAGTTAGGAAAGCAGCTGCATAGCTCAGGAAAAAACATACTGACGAGCAGGGTAAGGTCTTTCCCTGTAATTTTTATATGAATGAAGTTCGGTGTATGTTGTGACAAATTCCCTCTCCTCTCACGAGAGCCGCGTAGTTCGCCGGGACCCCCTCTGTGGAGAAGAACCCGCCGACCGCCTTTTCAACCATTGTCCAGCAAGTGGGGACAGCATGGCTGTACAATACGGCCAGACGCTGTGGCGCCGAGTTGGACACTTCTGGAAATTAAAAGCGACAAGCGGGTCGAGCACCGATCGGCGCGCCTTCTTTGCTGTAAGCCGCCGCGACTCGAGACGAGAAGGAGAGGCCCAGGAATTTCGGCGCCTGGACCCAAACCAATCCCGTGGAACGTTTAAAATTTTCCACGAATAAGAAATTTAGGGGCGCTTATGTACCCCGCCCCTTTAGCGAAAAGGACGACAGCCTGGAACTTGACTTGGGTGTTGTGGGGTGAGAGTTTTTGGAGAGAGGAGTGCACGCTCCTAGAGAGTGATTCTGTTTGTTGGGCTTGCCCCGAGCCGGAAAAGTCGAAGGTGCAGCGCATCGATTTAGTTGTTGTTTCTTGCATCGGACTTATAATGAGTGTTCCTGCCGGAATCCGGAGGGACGGACAATCTGGAAAGCTATTGTCAGTAACATCATATTGTACATATTGTAGATAGAAATATTGAATTAGTCCAGAAATAAATCAGATAAAAAAAGTAAATATTTCGACTTGTGAGGATCCCCACGCTACTTCTTTTCAATCACAGGCCGCATACGTTACAGACTAAAAAAATAAAATGGTGGCAGCTCAGTGGATCCTGAACCCTAAAAAAAAAAAAAAATTGAAGGACACCATTGTCCTGGAAAAATTGGATTAAGCTACTCTAGCTGCGGACAACCTTGTCCAGTGGAAAGAAAGTGGAACTAATTCCAGCTGTGGACACCCTCGTCTAGTGGAAAGAAATTCGTGAGAACCCTCAAGTTGCGGACACCCTCGTCCATTTTAAAGAATTCGACAGAGCTTACGTAAGCCATATCGAAGACGCCCAACCCTTGATGCGAGTGATCGCATGTGAATCGGCGAGAGGAATCAGTCCTGGGAAAGGAAGAAACCAGAAAAACAAAACCAGACGATACGGATGCCGAAGAGCGGAATCATAGGCACAGGTGAGCTTGATTTTTCATTCTAGAGGCATAAAGAGTAATAAATTGTGTTAAGGTTTTTGTTTTTAAAAAAGCTAGAGTTGAGTAACTTTAAAATGTAGATAATTTGATTAGTATTTAAATTTTAAAGTCATACTAATGAAAAAAACAGTAATTTGTTGCACAAATGCATATTGATTTTTATTCACGAATTTTATTATCTCAATAATAAGGCAAATTTTAAGAAAAATTTGATAGAAGTTCTGTGAACGATTCTATTTTACTGTGAAATTCATACAAATGAACTCAAGTTGTTAGGATATTTTATGAAGTTTCATAAATGAAGTAAGATTATAATGGTTTTGCATTGGGAACCTATTGTAGACGGGAAGCTTGAAATGGTTTTGCATGTTATTCAATTTATGTTTAGTAATTAAGGGGTTAAACGAGAGTTATCGAAGTCTCAAAGAATTTGTAAACATTTCGCAGTGTTCAAATTATGTGTATTGAAATATGGTAGTAAAATTGTATTCTTGAAATCATATTTAACTATAGATTTCACACATGTTTAATACATCGTTGTAGTTGACAGAATTTGCAATTGTTAAAATTTTTAGAAATTGGGAAAAGTGTTATTGCCAAAATGGGAAGTTTCTTGTTTGAACTTGACAAGGATAGTTTGCGACATATAGCTTCGGAGTTTGGGGTAGAGACGTCAGACTCTGACACTCGTAGGCAGATAGTTAAAGCAATTTTAGGGTCGGACGATTATGATGAAGAGTTCGCAAAATCGACTTGTAATCTTTTGTCAAGGGAGAAAGAAAGCGGGAGGGAGAAAGAAGAAAGAGAAAGAGAGAAAGAATTAAGAGAGTTCGAACTCGAAAAATTGCGATTAATGCAAAGCGGCGAAACCAATAGCGTAACTTCCGTACATAGTGATAATGAAAGAACAAAAATGCAATTAAAATTTGTTATGGAAAAATATGAGCCTGAAAAGTCAGATATGGCATTGTATTTAACGTTGTTCGAACGTCAAGCCAAAAAGGCAAAAATCGATGAGGAAGAATGGGTAACTCATCTTCTCTGGTTATTACCTATTGAAATTGTAGAGATAATTATGCACGAGCCAGAAGAACGGGCCGACGATTTCGACCATGTTAAGTCCATTTTGTTAAATAGGTTCAAGTTAAGCCCCGAAACCTTCAGAACCAAATTTACACAACATCAGAGACGGCCGGGAGCTCTGTGGAAAGATTTGATATTCGAATTAAGGAGCTACCTAGAAGGGTGGTTAAAGGGGGTGAAGGTTGAAAATTACGATTCATTAAAAAACTTAATGATCGCGGATCAAATAAAAAGATGCGTTCCACCAGAGATGAAAGAGCACTTTTTAGACGATTGGGGGACAATAGTTGACCCCGGTGAGCTAGTGAACAAATTGGATGAATATGAGGCGACGAGACGCATATCTCGGAAACATTTAAGTTCCCACAAAATACCAGAGAAAAAAATGAACGAAAGGCCAAATTTTATGGGGAAACCGAAGGAGGGAGGATAATAAAACTGAAAATTTTCATAACCAATCGAAAAATTGGAGAAATCCTCAAAGTTCTGAGTCGAAATGGCGGAGTAGGGAATTTGAAAAAGAAAGGCTCCCTCATGCTATGAGTGCCATTCCACTGACCATTTACGCCTGCAGTGTCCCGAGCTTAGGAAAAATAAAGCCCAACTAGTAAATAATCTATCAAGTGGGGAAAAGTTTGCGCCCTCATTTTCCCCGTACCTTAGTCAGGCGAAGGTAAATGAAAAGGAAGCTGTGATATTAAGAGATAGTGGGACAAGCCTAGATGTTTCTCCTCACCACTTAGTAAACCCCGGTGATTATACAAGAGAAGCAGTCTGGCTTAAACAACCCATAGAAAATAATTTTAGATGTTTACCAGTTGCTAGGGTTTTGATAGAAAGCGACCAATTCGGAAAAATAAATACCAAAGCCGCAGTCGTGGGAAAATCTGTGCAATTAGAGCACTATCTCATGGGGAATTTAACTTAGGAGTTAATTGATGAAACGAAAAGAAACCCGCATTTAATTAATGCTGTAATGACACGGAGTCAAACTGCGATTAAAAAGGCCCCCGAATCGGAGAACCTCGTGGAAATTACACCAGAAACAATCCAAAATTTTAATTCGGATGGAACCAGAGAGAGAAAATATTCATCTACCCCCAGCAGAAGTCCAAGAGTTAGCCCTCGTAAAAAATAAGTTCGGAAGAGTTTAAAAATGAACAAAAGAATTGTTTGGACCTCAAACCATTGTGGGAGAAGGCCATGTCCGGTAAATCCCTAGGATTGATAACAGAAAACGGACTATTGCTCCGAAAAACAACTGATCATAGAGGCATGCAAAGGAAGCAATTAGTTATTCCCCTCAAATTTAGAGTTCAAATACTACAATTGTGTCACGAAGGTGTTGCGGCCCATTTGGGTGTTACAAAAACGAAAGATAAACTCCTTAGGTATTATTATTGGGAAACTTGCATGAAAAATGCGGAAGAGTTTGTCAAATCTTGTGATCCTTGTCAGAGAGTAGGGAAAGCAGGTGAGAAAAAGAAAGCACCGTTAAAACTAGTCTCCATAATCAGAGAAATATTTTCTAAAATTAACGTGGACACGGTTGGGCCCCTTCCCTATTCTCAAAAGGATAACGTTACCTAGTAACAGCCATATGTATGGCATCCAAATACCCGGAGGCGATACCAGTTAAAGATATTAGCTCTACATCAGTCGTAGAGGCTTTGCTAATCATTTTTAGCCGATTAGGATTTCCCAAAGAAATTCAGTGTGACTTAGGGACATGCTTCACTAGCAATTTAACTACAACCTTCTTCGAAAAATATGGTATCAAAACTTCCCATATGTCAGTAAGGCATCCCCAAAGTAACCCAGTCGAACGGTGGCACAGGTCAGTAAAGCGTCTACTACGAGTACTTTGCCTAGAGTCGGGAGAAGATTGGGAGAAAAATCTGCCCGCGGCGCTATTAGCTTTACGCACGGTGACACATGAGTCGACAAATTTCAGCCCTGCGGAGTTAGTTCACGGGAGAAATCTTCGCACCCCCGAAACTTTTTTGTTCGAAAAGGGGGTGGAACCAAAGGAGGAAGAAAGCGCGGTGACAGAATACGTTTTCGAACTTATCAATCGAATGAAGCGTTGCCAAGAGCGCGTTTCTGATATGCAGATAAAAAGAAAGACGTGGTACGATGAAGACGCAGTTCAAAGAATCTTTAAACCGGGAGATCGTGTTTTAGTTATAGCAGCTTCTAAGCCAAATAAATTAGCAGTGCAGTGGGTAGGACCCGGGATAGTAGAAAGTCAACTTTCGGACACGAATTACATAGTTAAAATGCCTGGGAATCCAGAAAAATCTTAAGTTTATCATGTGAACTTATTAAAACTTTATCAGTTATCATGAGCGCGCAGAATTAGTAAACTTGTTAATTAGTGAAGAACATAACGAAACTTCTGACTCTGATCTTGAAATACCGTACCCAATGTCAGACCCCAAGATATACGATTTTGAAGAAATTATTAGGGATAGTGAATTGGTCGGCAAATGCACTCCGGAGCAGATCGAAGAATTAAAGAATTTATTAGGAAAACATCGGAAGATATTTTCTAATGACCCGGGTAGGGCACACTTAATCGAACATGATCTTGAACTAATTAGTAATCAACCAGTGAGATCAAAACCTTACAGAACTTCTAACCGACAGACGGAAATATTAAAAGCAGAAATTAAAAGAATGTTTTGATCTAAAATCAATCAAAATAGAAGAAAGTGATTACACGTCGCCCATGATTTTAGTTGAAGCTGCAGGACGCGATCCTCGCCCTTGTATCGACTATAGAAAATTAAATTCAGTAATTGGAACAGAATATTTCCCGTTACCTAATATCGACGAGCGAATTGAGACAGTATCGACAGCGAAGTTTGTCACGGTGATTGATCTAACGAAAGGTTACTGGCAGATCCCGTTAAGTCCTAAGGCCCAACGTTTAGCAGCTTTCGTTACTACATTTGGAACGTATAGACCTCTTGTTATGCCCTTCGGTCTAGTTAACGGGCCGTTCTGTTTTTCGAAATTTATGGATCAATTACTGAGAGGATGTGATGAGTTCAGCGTCCCGTTTTTAGATGACGTAGCAATATTTTCAAATACTTGGGAAGAACATCTGAAGCATTTAGACATAGTCTTGCGTAGAATAGCCGATGCTAAACTCACAATTAAACCTTCAAAATGTCGGTTCACACAAAACAAAGTTAAATATTTAGGGCATGAGGTAGGGGGAGGTCTGAGATCACCCGCCGAAGCTAAAATAAAAGCAGTAGTCGATTTCCCTGCGCCTAAGACGAAGACGCAGATCCGGCAATTTTTAGGGCAATCGGGTTTTATGCAAAGTACGTGAAAAACTACGCTATTATAGCAGAACCTTTAACGCGAGCGTTGAAAGGGAAAAATAAAAAATAAAATGTAGAGTGGACTGCGGAATGTGATAGCGCATTTAAGGAAATAAAAAGTAATCTGACAGAAAAGCCCGTACTATACGCCCCGAATTATACAAAAGAGTTTATATTGCAGACGGATGCGTCAGAGAATGGTGTTGGGGTAATTATGGCACAAAAAGACGAGAAAAATCAGGAGCATCCAGTTCTTTACTTAAGTAGAAAATTTACGGATTGCGAAAGAAAATTTAGCGCAACAGAAAAAGAATGTGCAGGTATTATCTATACGATAAAAAAACTGAAACATTATGTGGATGGCCAGAAATTTCGGATAGAAACAGATCACCACCCGTTGGTATGGTTAAAGAACAATGCAGGAAATAACCCTAGGCTTATGCGGTGGGCGTTGGCATTACAGCCATTTAATTACGCAATCGTTCACAGAGCCGGGAAAGATAATAAGCATGCTGATTGCTTAAGTCGAATGGATTAATATATATATATATATATACAAAAAATAATCCAACTGTAAATATTCTCATTATGAAATATAATATTGCATAATTATAAATTAATTAACATTAAGTATTTACATCTTTGTACAAATTTTTGTTATTAGTTAAAATAACGTTGTTTGCAGCTTTTTAAATTTAAAATAATGGCCTCTAGTAATGAAAATCGAGCAACAAAACCTAACTGTGGCCTTTCAGATTTTGCAAAATATCGCAAAATCTCTTAAAGGGCTGTGACAAATTCCCTCTCCTCTCACGAGAGCCGCGTAGTTCGCCGGGACCCCTCTGCGGAGAAGAACCCGCCGACCGCCTTTTCAACCATTGTCCAGCAAGTGGGGACAGCACGGCTGTACAATACGGCCAGACGCTGTGGCGCCGAGTTGGACCAGGGCCATAGGAAAGAAGACGGGCTGGCTCATCTCTGATCTTTCAGTTTTGCCGAAAACCAGAAAAAAGGGGAGGAAAAACCGGTCTCTGACGTCGTTGCGGAAGCAAGTGGCTGAAGTTTCCGTATTTCTCCTGTGTTTCGCGTGTTCAATTTTCATTTTTACATTGTTTTGTTGAAAGATTATAAGGAATTTTTCTACAACTAATCAAAAATATTTTTATTAAACATTCTGGAAAAGTGAACATTTCCTTTCTGTTAGCATTATTACAGCTTGTTATAACTATTATAGTTTCTATATTTTGCTATTTTTAATTAATCTCTGTAATTAAATACATTATTAATATAAAATTGCTTATATAGCTATAACTAACCTCTGTCTTCAGCAATTTCTGATAAGATAAATACTTAAAAAGTAAATGAGTAAGAAGAACTTATTTTCAAATCTGGGAAAGATTTTTTGATCAGTTAACGAATTCAATATCTCAAATACATTCTCATTTCTGTTATTCATAAAATAATTTTAATTTGTATTCAATCCTGGTTTTATTTCATAATGTTTACATTTTTATGTCACTCATAATCAATGTTTGCTTTTTTATTTTCATTCGAGTTTAAAATTATTCTTATAAAACCTAATCGCGTCATATACACTAGTAGCAAGGGATATGACGTAAGATGATTCATATAACTTGAAAAAAAAATTAATTAAGCTTTTATGCCCAAAAATATGAAGGAAATAACACTTTTTCCCATTGAAAAACATTGATCAATCCCTCACTTGCTTCCACCGTGACGTCACGGAAACCCACGGATTTCATTCCCCCAAAGCTCTTCTCGCGACATGGGCCAGCCCTTCTCTCTTTCCTAAGGCCCTGGAGTTGGACACTTCTGGAAATTAAAAGCGACAAGCGGGTCGAGCACCGATCGGCGCGCTTTCTTTGCTGTAAGCCGCCGCGACTCGAGACGAGAAGGAGAGGCCCAGGAATTTCGGCGCAATTCGGAAAGCTATTGTCAGTAACATCATATTGTACATATTGTAGATAGAAATATTGAATTAGTCCAGAAATAAATCTGATAAAAAAAGTAAATATTTCGACTGTAGTCTGTACGTTGGACCTTGTGAGGATCCACACGCTACTTCTTTTCAATCACAGGCCGCATACGTTACAATGTGCAAAAAAAAAAAAAAATTGAATACATGGTATCTAGTAAGTCTCTCCAGCATTGTTTAGCAGTACACATTTTACAATCCTTAAGCAAATCATCGACGAGAAGAAAACATGTGTAATAAAACAAACTTACTTGTCGTATTCTATCAGGTTGTCATCGAATCTATTTCCATAATCAGCAACACCAGAATCCCCTTAACAAAAAAAAAAAGAGAACATTTGTTAGGTGCATTATTTATCAATGCACATTTCGCAAAAATTCTACCAAAGAAAATTGCCGAAACATTTTATCTTCTGGGCATCAATTTATCAGAGCTGACTCTTTGAGAAATTTTGGTGCAAATAGAAGGGGGAGGGATGGGGGATGTGTTAAAGTGAAAGAATGCAGCACAAATGAAATACAAGTTAAATACTAAATTGACCACCTGTCTACGTTGACCACTTTTGTCAGGAACGGAATTAGCCCTTTACCAGCTCCCTCACCCTCTATAAGTTGACCACCTATTGACTATAGTAATAATTTAACTTTGTACAAAGAATAGAAATAAAATTTCACGTTAAATTAAAGCACCTAGAAGCTCCCTGTCGCATTGAAAAAGGGATTCCAAGCAATCCCGAAACATATGTCTGCGTTTTAATGCTCATTTGTGCTTTAATTTAACGTGAAATTTTATTTCCACCTATTGACTACTAAAGTGCTGCACCGCAAGTGGTTAACTTACACAGGTTTCACTGTATGACGGTTCAAACACACACACACACGCACGTATGCATATATGCACGATTTATCTTCAAATAATATTAGATGATTACAAATATGTATAAGAACCATTTACATATATAATTCAAACTTTTCCGATATATATACAAATATACATGTAATTTTCAGGGGTTTAAAATGCTTTTCGTGGATAAACCGTAATTCTCAGATTTTTTTTTAACTTCATGTTGGGCAAGTGTTTTTTCTGACCGTCCTTAAAGAAGCGTATTCCCACTTCTTTCTTGCATTAAAAAATGAATTCCTTATAATTCGTGTATTGCAATTTTGTAGTTAATTACCTTGCTTTTTATATCTTATTCCATTTGTTACACAAAATGTAAACTTTTTGCTTAACATCTAAACTTTTTTAAAAAATTGATACAGAGGATTGCACAGTTTTTAAACATTAATGCTGGATTAGAATTCCTCAATATATATATATATATATATAATGTTACCTTTTTTTAAAATATATTTTTAATTTATATTCATTACACCTGATGTAAGTTCTGAGACACCTTTAAAGTTATAAAAAACAACTACAAATAACAATGCAACTTTTTTTTTTTAGTTTTTTACTCGAATATATTGCAATTTTGTATAAGTCTTTTATTTGTTTATTCATTTAGTTTCCTTTGAGGGTTATAAATTTAGATTTACAATCTACTTGTGCAGAAGTTTTTTATATCTTCCTGCGGAGAAAAACATGAAGTTTTAGCTTTTAACAAATATATTCATTTCTCATTAGATAACACAAAAACATTGTTTTGTGCTTTTGTATTGAATGTTCGGTTCATTCGTTCATTGTGCCGTATGAATATTACCATTAATGCCTTCAAGAAGAGTGGGGGGAAAAAAATCACTAAAATCAGGAAGCCTTGCTCAACGGTTTCTAGAAGACTGCATACAATAGGGACCGTTCATAAATGATGTCACACTATTTTTCAATATATTTCTTCCCCTTCCCCCTTTGTCACAAAGTGTCACACTTCAACAAACCCCCTACCCCCTTTGTCACACGTCACGCTAAATTACATTAGCATATGTAATTGCAGTGTTACAGTACAGAACCAAAGCCACTACGTTATAGATCACATTTCTAATCTTATTTTTGAGCTTTTAATGACATTTGTGACCGTATTAATAATATTTATTATATATGTCTTAATTTCTATAAAATGAGATTAACTTTACTTCAAACAAGATAATTAGTATTAATAGTGAAAAATATTAATTATTTGAATTGTTACGCAATTTTATTTTAAAAGTGTAAATGCCCAATGTTTCCGTTTAAACTTTTAACTAGAAGTATATTTAAACGTTAATTAGCATGCATCGGTGTTTTCGATACAAAAGTGTTGGGGTAGAAAACGTTAAATATTAATTACATTGAAACACTAATTATACTGTAACTTAATATGTATAGAACTGTAACTTAATTTTTTTGCCTGTATCATAACTTTTTTAATTTGTTTTTATTTATTTGTTATGTTTTGTAATTATTTTTTGAAATCAACTGAAAGTTGAAATTCACTGTAACCATAGTTGTCAATTGTGAGATCTCTAGCAACAGCAAGTTAAACGTCCGTTCGTTAATAAAAGATTTTTGAACACATATGGAAACACGTGTCATGATAAAAGGAAATCATTGAAACTTTAAAATCAAATTATGGAAATAAAAAAAAACTTTAAAACTAATTTTAATTTGTTTTTAAAGAATGTTTTCATAGAAATCAAAATGTACGATGTCACACTGCTTGTTGCGGTCCTCTCCCCTCTCCTTGTCACAAGCTGTCACACGTTCTTGAGCTCCCCTCCCCCCCTCGAAGCGTGATATCATTTATGAGTGACCCCATACAACATCTCAGTAAAACGAGTATACATGGAAAATTAAAATATATAATATATTCTTCTTTCTATATATTTCCTTTCTTTATTAAATATTTATTTCCATATTTTTAAACGATACTTGCATGTGATTTTCACAAGTTAGTGAATGGTAGAATGGGAAAATGTTTCGTTTATATTTCCGCCACAAGATGGCGGCATGATGCTGGTAGTTTCGGGAAACTTGAGGGAAATTCGTTATAAAATGTAAAATTACTAGAGGAAGTAGCACGGGCGTCACGCTATATTTCGATGACCTCGAAAGGGCATCGACTGATATCCCGATATCTCCCTAATGTCAGGGGTACCCCCACGCTCGCCCTCAGCGACCAAGCCCCCCCCCCCCCTTCCTAAATATCAATGGCGTAGTTTGCGCCAACAAGATAAAGCTTTTTAACAAGACAAAGTTCAATCTCTTGTACAAATTCTAACAGCAAAGTTATTTAGCCTTCCATTGCATTACAAATTTTAGCTCTTTTTATTGACTTTTTTAACCAGTTATATTAAAGCTAATTTTATCTAATATGCAAATTTATTTTTATTTTGTTACTTACACATAGTAATCACAAAGATAAGTACTGATTTAATAAATTTAGAGCTACATTTAAAAATGATCATTTTTTTTAAAATTCTACCCATAAATTTATTGTTTAAAAAAATCGAAACTTACAATAAGAAAATCTTCACGAAGCTACCAAAATGCTTTAAAAAAAAGAGCACCGTGTAGATTACTTAAAAACAAAAGATTGTGTATCATTCAAGAAAGAAAGACAAGAAAAGAAAAAAAAAACGTAGAAATAAATTGAATCATTTACTTAGAAATAAGACTTAAACCCCTTGAAGCACAAGTTTTTTTTCGGAAAGACTGGTAAAAAAATTATGGAGTTTTTTTTTTTGACAGAAAATAAATATATAGGTATAGTGTAAATTGTTATTGGCAATTTCAGCTAGAGAGCGAGGTGTGGGGTAAAAGTTATTATACAACCTAAGGGCAAACGGGTCTCACACGGACGTCAGAAATAAAATAACGCGAGGTGCAATCGCCCGTGTGAGACACCGGCATGTACAAATTTGCTAGACACGGGGTGAAGTGGTTAAAGGTTTAAATACAACCTAAGGGCAAACGGGTCTCACACGGACGTCAGAAATAAAATAACGCGAGGTGCAATCGCCCGTGTGAGACACCGGCATGTACAAATTTGCTAGACACGGGGTGAAGTGGTTAAAGGTTTAAATACAACCTAAGGGCAAACGGGTCTCACACGGACGTCAGAAATAAAATAACGCGAGGTGCAATCGCCCGTGTGAGACACCGGCATGTACAAATTTGCTAGACACGGGGTGAAGTGGTTAAAGGTTTAAATACAACCTAAGGGCAAACGGGTCTCACACGGACGTCAGAAATAAAATAACGCGAGGTGCAATCGCCCGTGTGAGACACCGGCATGTACAAATTTGCTAGACACGGGGTGAAGTGGTTAAAGGTTTAAATACAATTATCTAATAGAAGTATAGGTCTATAAAAATAGTTTAAAATCAATAAAATCAATGAGCTCTTGCAAATTACTTTTCCCGTATATATGTAAATACATAAGTATACATATAATATGATACTATAAAAATAAAATCGCCCTGTAATGTTAGTTTTTGCTAAGATTATAGCTTCCATTTCCTACGGACATAAATCTTTCTTCCTTCCAGACCCTTCTTTAATTCATTCCTAATTTATTATCAATCATTCATTCTAAAAGAATCCATCTCTTGGCTACTCTCGGACCATGACTGCTACAACGTTGACACACCAACACTGTAATATATGACACATGTATAATATTTATACCTGTGTATGTGTGCATTGAAAAGTCGCAGAGGAATCGATAAATGAAAAGCTGGCAAAATCCCCTAATACTTGATAAAAAGTGGTCTACAAGTAGGTAAATGTATCAAAATTGTCCGTGAAATAACAGATATGATGTATGTGCCAGAATAGGTTAAAATTGTAAGAACTACCACTTTCCTCGTGAATTAGACATCAAGGGCAGGGATGGCGAAACTTTTTGAGACCTGGGCAAAATTTTGTTCACATTTTTTTTAGTACTAGCTCGTGGGTCGCTAAAGCCCATTTGCACCAAAGTTTTAAATTTGTAACTGGGTATTTTTAAAACTTTTTTCTAAAATTTTTTTCAACAAACAAAAAGTGAGTAAAATTATACACTTTATTTGATATTTTATAAACACTTTTGCTTTATTTCAAATACGTTTGCAAACGCATTTGTCGTCATTTGATTAACTTTAGAACTGTAATGACTGAAGGTTATAGACAGCCTTTAAATTGCTTTTGTGTCAATGCAGTGCTTGAAAAAATATAAATAGAATATAAATTATAGGCACAAATTACAAAATCTAAATAAACTGCATAAACAAACAAATGGTTGAGTAGCAATCGTGAGTCAGTTTAAAATCTTGCGAAGGTCAATGGTCCCCCTTCCCCCCACGGGTCATAGGTTTGCCATCACTGATCTAGGAAATCAAGAACGGAACACAACAATTCAGTAAAAAGTGTCACGGTCTCAAGATATGGGTTTTAGCAACCATAAATTAAAACTTTCATTTTACCTAGACAACAGAAACTGGGCAGGGTGAGTGCAGAAATAGGGGCAGGGCATATCTAATTTTGATAGAAAAAAAATACTGTAAAGCGTTGTGCCCTCTCCAAAGTCCCTAGGAGAAGAACTAAAAACAAAAGGTCATCACGCTATATATGTGTGAATGATGAGTGAAGTCCAGAATTTGGCATTCCATTACCCAAAAAAAAAAATGTGTGCGTGTACTAGCGTACACTCGTAAGAAGTGAAACTTCTTTATGACGTTATTTTTCAAAAAATAATTTACTATATGCAACTTTACAGAAATTGGTTAAATAAAGTTAAATTAGATAAAGTTTAATAAAAGGCTTTTATTATCATAGACATAAATACAAATTCTACAATTATTTCATTTTAGCTTATTACTACAAAGATTATTATTGAATTTCATTAATTGTAATAGAATTATTACTATCATTGATGTGGTTATTATATATTTGTGTTATTAATGGCTTATGGTAACTGAAATACGAAATATATTGTTTACATTCCACAAAATTTAGTAACCGAGCGAAAACTCCATCAATTGTAGTGCCGGATCTCGTTGTCGACGTTTGAGGATTGTTTTTCATGGATAAATTAAGTTTATCTTTCAAAAATTCAATTAGTTTCAAAGATTTTTCTGATGCAAAATTGATATTAAAATCTCCACTTAATATCATCGGTATTTTATCATTATTGTTGCCGAGTAAAGAGGCACCGCCGTAAGTCCGTTAAAACGATATGCTATTGGTAAATGGCAATTGCACGACACCACCTAGTGGTCAAAGTCATCACTACTCAAAGCGGGTCATGGGCTTTTATGGAAGTCGATGCAATCGCCACCTGGATTTCAAAAATGTAACTACTCAAAACGGGCCGCAAAATACATTGGAGACATTTACCAATCCCTACTCCGCTGGAGAAAGTATACTTCGAATCACGCGTGGTAGGGATAAGAAAAAGATGGCGCGTAACGGAAAAATGTGACGCGTAACGAAAAAATGTTACACTAAATTTTTTTCCAACCCCGATAAAGAAGTTTCACTTCAAAAAAAAAAAAAATGCATTTTTTAAATGAAGAATACAAGAATACGCATAATTCAAAATTATCTGCCTCTTTTATTATAAATATATTAAGGTGCTTATAATTTTCCTCATTAATTTTTCATATTTTAGTATCGAGTTAGTAGAATATAAGTAATAAATATTTGATCAAATGTCATTGTTTTACTCATGGAATGATTCTATGGACGGATCCTATGACGTAACACCGACGGCGAGATTTTTTTTTTTTTTGTATGTTAAATTTTATATTACAGCGTGATCAGCAAATCATCTTCATCTAGGAAAAAAACTAATGAGGAAAGAAATGACAGCCAATGAGTAAAAAAAGATAGCGTGTTTATACACTGTAAAAAATATTCAAAAAATACATGAGAATCTCCTGGAAATAATTTATCCGGAGTATAACGTCAAGCTACGAAGCGTTTAAAAAGGAAATTACAGAGAATATTCCGCAAAAGTCGGAGAAGAGTTCAGTCTAGTCCGCCTCTATTATGAATCCTGTGCCTTAGTCCACTCGGCAACACATGCCTCCGGAGCCTAGGCTAAATCTAAACCGTACGCCATCAATATATTTTGCATTTTTTGACACTTTTTAAACTGGTAGTCACAGATACCATGTGTTTGTTCACTTTTACTTGACTAAATAGATCTTTGTCTGTAGTTGTACAGAATGCGGAAAAACAAGAATTTTATTGAGAAACTGTTGTCAAGAAATTTGATTATTTTATTCGAAGCAAGTTCTTCTCACTTTAAAGAAACACTCAGGTTCCTTATTGTCTTTTCACAGACTTTTTTAACAGTGTAAGAACAAATAAAGAGTACAGAAAGGTAACGACAAAGATCGTTGTCGGCAGCGATGTGAAAACACCATTAACGTACACGATCAATAAAATAGGAGAAATTCAAGTATTATTTTAAACGATAATTGATTTTGCAACGCATAATAACAAATGTAACAATTTGAGACGAAATTAAAACTTTGTTATTTTGCTGCTTCCTTGCTAAAGAATAAATTTAGCAAACAAATTGACTAATAAAACGGCTATATTTCAGAGCAAATTAAATTTTGCAAGGAAAAACTACTTACCTTCTACGAGATATGGAATGCAATTTGCTGATCTCAGGATTAATAGTCCAAAAAGGATTGTGAGAGGCGTAAATTTCATGGCAACTTCGCTTCTTTGTGTTCTTTGGCGTAAAGCTAGTTTTGAAGAAATTAAAAGACGAAATAAGAAATCTACTAAAGCAGACAGAAATAACTGACATATTTTTCAAGAAAACGTAATTGATTTAGACACGAAAGGGCCCAAGAGAGGCTTAACCTCCTCGAGTTCGTAACTCCTTAGGGCTTAAACTCCTGCACAGGAAAAAGTAAAGAGAAAAATATATTGATAAATAAACAAAAGGGGTAAATAGTGAGAAAATAAACTATTCAAACTTCAAAATTTGAAGGAAAAAAAATACTAAATGAAGCAAAAGAAAAAAAATACTTTTTCTAGTT
Source organism: Octonoba sinensis (assembly GCA_038502835.1). Classification (NCBI taxonomy): domain Eukaryota; kingdom Metazoa; phylum Arthropoda; class Arachnida; order Araneae; family Uloboridae; genus Octonoba; species Octonoba sinensis. The sequence continues at coordinate 126,377,365 of CM076598.1, forward strand.
TTTTCTTCTGATACAAAAGAAGAGATCATTGACTTCAATTTCAAGATAATTTTCGAAATCTAAAAATCTTAATTTTATTATAATATTTTTTTCTATCTAATCGTATCATTATTAAACTCTCAACTCAATATTATTATTACAACATGTTGGACACTCCCTTTCTAGGAACTTTTCCTTGACAAATTATACTTAGTAGGATTTATATTTGACGTTTTTTACCTCCCTCTTTCTTTCTTTCAATGGTACAAAGTGTACAGCGCAGATTATACAAATAGTACAGATAGTCCTGAAGCATTCAACGATATTCTAATCTCTCCATGGATACCTGGTCACATCTGAGCGCAGATAATGTCCGTGGTAATGACAAAAACAATTCTTATTACTTGTAAAACATGGTGGTAAATTATTAGAAATATGGAGTTCAAAAAGTAAGTACTTTATATCTAACACTACTCATAACTAAGCTCGAATATATATTTCAATTGTTTACCTAAGTGCTAAGTTCTAAACTTGCCACGAAGGTGACCCGTGACCCCACTGATCTACTACAAACAAACTATTAAATTTGATGCTTAATGCCGGGGGAAACTTGCTTTAAGGTTGAAAATAAGGGGATATTTGGGTTTAGTTGTACAGTGTGGCTGGCCGGAGAAACTAAAATAACAAAGACAATACACAGTGCTGTTACTTGTTGAATTAAATATAAGTTTCTGTTTTTGTCCATCATCCAAATTGTAAAGTAAATAAAGCAACTGCATTTCTGTTGATCTCCATTTCTGTAATTTACAAAGCGAATTCATATGTTATTTGTTGACTGTAAATTGACGAAGTCGTGAAACTGAGCTCTGGGACAGACCACAGATGGGACATGTCCCACTTTGTGAACTGGAAAAAATACTTTAAAAAAATAAAAATAAAAAAGAACTTCCTCAAAGTTGGAGCCTAACAAGTTGATTTTAAAAAGATAATTATAACCGGTATAAATAAAGGATTCTTTACAAATGAAGTTATTCTATTAAAAAAGCTCTCTCTCTCTCTCACACGCACACACGCACATCCACACACATACCATATATAAATATATATATATATACGTAAGGTTGTTTGCACGTTTTAACTCTTTTTATCACTTACTATTATACTTTCAATTCGTAGTCTCAATTTACACTACATATCTATATGTTTAGGGTGCCAAAAAATCAAAAGTTTTCATTAATAAAAAAGTTGTCCTGAGCCGAAAAATTTTGAGTACAAATGTCTCTGGAAATTTAAGAAATAACATCAATACAAAAGGTATTTCCGAAGTATAAAATCCCGATTTGCTGCAAAGATGATACTTGGAAACAGTTTCTTCGAAGGATTTGAACTCTTTAGTTACATGATAAAAATAAATAAAAAAATTAAAACTAAAGAAATTTTCTTTTTTTTAATTTGTTTTTAACGGACATTGTGCAATCAAGGTAGATTTGCTAGAAAGAAAATCAAAACATTTCTTTTTAACATAATTTAACATCATTAAACACCTTCTGAAAACTGTCCAATTTTCCACATTTTTTATGGCTCTCGTTCGGTACATTTCAAACTGAGAAAAGAAGCTTTCACAAACTATCCAGTGCTAAAATTCAATGTTCGGTTACTGTGAAATTCGTTTCGGCTTGATTAGGAAAGGCCGCACCAATGGTTTGGTGTTTGTTATTTGCTTCTCCGTCTTGGAATATCGTCAAAAATAAAAAAATTCTTCCACTTTTCAAACAAATGAAAAACCAGTGAAACATTAGAACATCAACCTTATGAAATCCTTAGAAAGAATTTAAAAAGAAAAAACCGGAAAGGCAAATTAAAGATACGAAAGAAATGTAAAAATATTCACTCAGAAATTTTCAAGGGCTTTCCAAGCTGCAACAAGCAAAAAAGAAATTTATAACACATGAAACGTATTCAAATTGTCTATTCTCATGAGTTTGTTTAATGTTGCAGAAAAGCTTTATGTATCAAATATAACATTCGTGTCAAATTTTTAGAACAAGAACTTGACAAATAATTCCAAGAATCAATGTTACAAATGAACGGCACGTTTGCAATAAGCAGATAAGACCTGATATTCGTTTGCCTTTACCTCATCATATTTACGCAATCAATTACAGAAGAGGAAAGCCCTTGTATACAGACCAAGGGTAAAACCAGACTAAGCGTTGAAATTACGTACTCTTAGAATGTCAAAACAAACCGTTTTTGACTACAATCTCATTTTGACATCAATCATTTCATTTGGAGAGCTGAAAGTTTACCTTATCAGCCAAGTGTTTTTTAAAACATGATGTCTCTCGCAAATTTAGTTAAACGGAAGCAATTTCATTTCACTTGGATGGTGAGATAAAAGCACTAAACATAGACCTTCTCCCTCTTTCTTGACCACAAGATTCGTTTTCGTGCTGGTAGCCGGTTTCTGCTTTGCCCACAATTGAACACGCAGTCTGAATGGCAGTTTTTGGTCTGAAGATGTATAGCAAATAAAACATTTTAAATCATCTGACCGCCCATGAATTTCAAATCACACTTCATACTTTCATGGAATTTTCGCATAACTTAATTACGAATTGTCCTTCTTTCTTCTGTTCATTATTCATCAAACTGTTGAGAATCCAAGTCAATTTAACGAAATTAATCCCTTCTTCAAAAAAAAAAAGTATCGCAACCTCAAAAAAAGAGAAAAAAGAGCCCACCATAGCGTATTTCAGAACAGACATGCTTATGCTTGTGAACAAATCAATGTTAAAATTCTCAAAAAAAAAAACACTTCTCATGCACCCTCCGTTAAAGTTTTTAAAACCGGCTGACTGCTTTACGGTAGATGTAAAAACTTCAGTAGTGAAGAATAAACAGTCGCGCATCATTCAAACTTGGTATTTTAACAAGATTAAAATAACAAGTGACGCTCATATTGAACTTATCTGTACTTTTGAACTAAATTTAGTTATTATGACCAGATGGTCCTTTGCCATTTAATTCACCTGGATACGATGTTTCATGGTCATGTGAATGGAAAGCATTTTTTAAAAACTCCAAAAAGTCGTATCTGAATCAAATACATGTACGAAGGTGTAAATCTAATAATCAATTTATGATTTGGAGTTCAATTGCATGTACCACATTTGTGCTTTACACAGCAATATAAGCTAAGCAATTTATTACATTTTCAGCATTTTGTGCGTTTTAATGAAACTTTCCCCCCAAAAAAGGTTAGATACTTTAAACCGGATTAGTCTACATATATATTAACTAATCCAATGTTCTTGTTCTGAATGATAATTCCTTTCCTTCCTTCAGTCTTTTCCTTTCTTCTCCTTTTTTTTTCAAAGATTAAAATCTAAAATGTACCACAACCAAGGAAAAAAATATAATAATAACATCCCGTTAAAGAAATATAATTCATGTACCCATTGGTGCGATACACGCGTATCATTTTCTTTCTTACTTTTTTTTTTTTTTTTGATGCACGTGTCAATTTATTGCGATTTTAATTCACTGTGGTACAAAGTCCTGGTTTAAATTGATAAGTAGTGGTTGGTTTCTTAGAAACGTAATTTTATAAATTGAAAGGCAGATTTAAATCATTTAAATCTTGTTTTACATATCTTTACTCACTTTTATCGAAAGTAGTAGACAACTTTTTTTAATTAGAAAAAATATTTAAAAAAATAGTAAGTATTACCCTATGATATGGAGAACGGGATAAATTAAAGCTACGATGATTCATGAAGAAATTGTATCGCCATGAATTAACGTACGATGTCGGATGTTCATTCCCAACATAGCACGTTAATTCATCAAGATAACTTCCGTCCCGAATCATTCACAACAGCCAAACTCGGTTTTAAATATCCGACGTCATTTCCTTCAAGAGTTTCCAGAATACCAGAGTTGACGTCTATACCGCACACTAGAGTGGGAGAATCGTTCAAAAAACTTCATGATAACTTTTTCGGATTTGCGTTTGATTTAGTAAACATTTATGGACATCCACAATTCTAATAATTCATTTCTACTTCGGGACGTTTTATTTGACAAACCTTTTGTAAAACTTGTTACCGAGTGCGAACTTTAAAGAGCGCGAAATGACACAAACATATGTTTCGGTACCCGTTCCGATCTCCCTTCACGAAAGTACTTTTGTACCAGCCGGGACGAACTAGTTTAGATTTAAAATAATCAGCTAATATCAAGGATAGCGTTAGTAAATCAAAGTCACCGTAAAAAATCGTAAAACAATTCGTAGGATCGAGAGAAACAAGCGGAGGCGACGCGTCACATGTGTTGCTTGACAGCTAAATAGGCCTCGTAGAAAATACGAATTTCTTACCTTGGAAAGTCGGTTCGGAGTCAGAGGCAAGCAGCGGCGGCGAGGGAAATGATCGAGGAACGATCACTGCGCATCATTTTGGGCAAAACTATCGATTGCCCGCGCAGCAACGACGGGCCTCAGCGCTCCACAACAGGTCCTAGATACCCTTCGGTCCTGCTCTTTTTGCCCCAAGTCCGGATAAAAGGTTTTGCGCGGGACGCTTAGCAAAAACACTGTAGATTTGCTCATTATTTTGCCATCTCCAAGGGTATTGTAAAATAACTAAATGTTGTGTTGTTTGAGTCGGCACCATGAGACCCTTTTTTTTATCTGTGGTGTTTTTATTTACAATTTATGCCTCTTGTCATGTTATATCACTTCATAAGAAATTTAATATTAAAAAAATGGACTTCTTAAATATAATTTGAAAATTTTAGTTTTTAAAACGAAATTTACCAATTTTTAAAGATGCATCTTCTTTTTCAAAAATTGGCGTAAAGTCTCAAAATTTGCTTATTGATTCATTACTCATAAAGCAAAACTTTTATGCTTTCAATTTTTTATAAGTCAAATACTTTCTGAGAAAATAAAAATAAAAACTGAAGTTACGCAGAAAAAACAACAAAAAATTCAAGAAAAAAAAACAAAAAGAATTTTTTTAAGTACTTAAAAAGTACTTAAGTTATCATAAAAGTAAAGCACACATTTGTTATGTATAGTTTCAGGACCATGTGGAGAAGAAATAAACATAATAGATACAAATTTAAAAAATCCTTTGCATTTTAATCGAGATGAAATGCGAAAAAAAAAAAAAAAACTAGAGTAAACAGCATTTTAAGTTTTTGGCTTGCAAAAACTTTCTTTATCCAAATTTCAAGTAAGGAACTTTTTTTTCAGTTACAATCACGATGAAATTGCCTCTTCTCGCTTATTTTGTTTAAAAAAATAAATATGTGGCTTATATTCAAAACAGTTTCGGTTTCGGAATGAAAAGGTGGCAAATCACACTGTAATAAAATCAATGATAAATCAATAAATATTGCGTCAAATTTTCTGAAACTTTCTGGGAACGTTTTTAAAGATTTATTTTACTACTTAAGCCAATAAAATGTTTTTCGTTTTTTTTCGACATTTTTGGGTGCTGACTCCCCTTAACACAAGATCCTAATTAACTAGATGAATTTTTTCGAGATTTTTGCTGAAAAGTAAATCCTAAGTCACGTAAAAATAAAGCTAAAAAATGCGTGTGTATTATATCCTAGACACTGATTAAATGTAAACGTAGCTAAGCACATGTCAAAAAAAAAATGTTGCCTTTTTTTTTATTCTCCTTTTTTGTGTAATATATATTCCCGAAAGTTAGAGACAAGTGGTTACTACTGTACTTTCCTCTCAGAAATTAGACGCTGTAAATTTCTTCGATACCTAGGTATGCAATGAATACCAAACTGATACGGGATCTTTAAGCGCTAAATTAAAATTATTTGAGACATCCATTATTATCTAAGGTATTTAATAAATCTTTTGAAGAAAATTGCACTCGTAGTAATTATTTGAAAGCGGGCCTCGCACGCCCAAGATCGCAGGTTCAAACCTGGGTGAGTCGGTGAATTTTCAAGATGCAGAAAGTCGTATACGCCCATGTCCTACACTGTAAAAAAAATCTCCTGAATATAACGGAAAAAGTATGGCAGCAGAGTTGCCGGAAACTTATAATATTTTCCGAGACTTGACAGAAGTTCCATTTCTTTTTTCTTCGTTGATCCTTTTAAATACAGCAACCGTAAAACGGAAAAGTTCCGTTCTCGTACTTTCAGGATCGTGAGGTACGTGATATTTCCGTTTTTGGAAGGAAAAACCATGTTTTGAAGCACTATGGAAATCTTCCGTTAAAATCAGTCAAAAAACAATCTGAAAATTCAGGTTTTTTTAAAACAGTGTATGATTATGCGATATGTAAAAGATCCCTTGAGTATCTATTTGGCTTAGATACTCTTGGCTAAACTAAATTCCTAGAGCAATTTCGCATCAACAGATGACCAAGTTCTTCACCTTTAAGGTGAAGAAACTGTGCGTCAAAACTCTCATGCGGCGATTGTTCCACACCCATAAAGGAGCTGATAAAATAGATGCACCAATTCCTGGGGAAGCAATAGGTTTTTAATGGCGGTAAGCCAAATACAACCCATTTTTTGGAGGGGGGGGGAGGAATTATTATTATTATTTGCAAAATTTTCAAGCATTAGTATATCACTGTGTTGTACACTTTAATTACCATTGAAGTAGGGTGGCAAAATATCGTTCGCTTTATCAAAACTGAGAAACAACATAAAAATGAAGAAACAACAATAAGAATCTTTTAGAGGCTACAAAGGACTTCTTTTTCAATGCAAAAGAAATAAACTTTGAATGAAAAGTTATCTAGTGAAGAAACGTACACACATAACACACACACACACACAAAAAAAAAAAAAAAAACAGTTTCACTAGTAAAAATTGAGGATTAGCCGACATCCAATAAGAGATTGTTCTTAAGTTTTTTTTAATGTATCGAGCTAAGGTAAACATTTTATTTTTATTATTTGCTTTCTTTTTAAAAATGTCTCGACTTGACTTAGCGCACTGTTTAGGGAGAAAACGGGACAAGTAGGAAGTAGTAACATACTCTACTGTCCCGTATACAAGAGACGCATGTATGAACATCGAAACTAAACTGACAGCTACAACTTAGTTTTATAAACTAAAGATATACCGCTCATTCTTAGGCTACTGAGACTATAGTAAAAATAAACTATATTGTGCAGTCCTGGCGAAGGAATTGAATCGACATCCGTTGCAACAAGTCTCCGCGCCGTGGTGTGAATTCTTATAGTACGAGATCCGGCTGCAGAATTCTGTGCTCATCGAGTGTTTGCTAAAATCTAAATTTTTAAGCATATTTATGATTAGGAGACTATATATCTACCAGGTTGCCTATCAAAATGTGGCCGCTAATATTTTTAATTAAATTATTGTTAATTGATTTTTCGGAATAAAATTCATTCACTTGTTTTTTAAATAAAATATCGTCCACTTCACGGCAATATAGATAAAGACTCTGAAAAATCACGGTTGCCGTTGAGCACTTAGCCGCACCTCTTCGCAGCCAGGTGTAAACAGGTATGATTTTGATGCAGAAAGAAGACGATTCTTTTGGAGTATTTGTCAAGTTGTCCCTACTACTGTTTGTACCGGTGGTTGAGAACACTATCATTCGACGCATGCGCAATGGCTTTAAAGCGTCGTACAGCTGGCATTTTTAACAACCAGCAACCCTTATTTGCGGCCAGATTTAATTAGGCAACCGTATATCACAATAAACAGAAAAAATAGCTTTAATTTGATACATAAATAACAAATGTACGTTATGAACGTATAAATGCATCAAAATCATACCTGTTTACACCTGGCTGCGAAGAGGTGCGGCTAAGTGCTCAACGGCAACCGTGATTTTTCAGAGTCTTTATCTATATTGCCGTGAAGTGGACGATATTTTATTTTAAAAACAAGTGAATGAATTTTATTCCGAAAAATCAATTAACAATAATTTAATTAAAAATATTAGCGGCCACATTTTGATAGGCAACCTGGTAGATATATATTCTCCTAATCATAAATATACTTAAAAATTTAGATTTTAGCAAACACTCGATGAGCACAGAATTCTGCAGCCGGATCTTAGACTATTACCGAACGCCTTGTTCTTAAGGTTGAAAAGAAAAAACCCAACCTTATGGTTTTCGGGTTTTATTGTGGGTTTTTTAAGGGTGCTTCTTCGATTCGGCGAACCTTTTTGACACAGCGCCATTGTGAGCCGCACGACCTTGCACATATGGATTGTGCGGACCTGCTTGGGAGATTTTGTCTTCGTCTCCATCACAGCGGAAATGAAACTTCTGTTTCTGTGGACATATTACGGCAGCCGTAAGTAAAATCACAATAAAGGAAAGTAATAATAACGCTAAAATGTTATTCATATGAGAGTTTCACATCGAAAAATAATAATATGTATTTAAAAGCTAAAATAATTTCGTGACCCCATAAGAAATATCTCGCCCCCCCCCCCCCCCAACTGGGGTTGCGACTCGCAGGTTCCAGATCCCTGTTTCAAAAGCAACTTACCAATATAAAATTTGTTAAAAACATGTAAGTTGCATCCAAAAAACCGTTTTGCTTAAAAAAATACATATTTCAACCGTTTCAAGAAATGAACATTTCTTAAGTGTCCTGTCCAATAATCCGAATGAAGATGCGTATGTACATATGTGTGTGTTTGTGTAAATACAGGGTGAGCCAGTCAAACCGGCATTTTTGAAATGACTGTAAAAAATAAACCGATGGATATTTCAAAATTTTATTGTTACTATCTTAATCTACATTAAAAAGCATTTAAGAACCAACATTCACTGTTTAAAAATAACGCCAGTAAGATGGTGTCCTTTAAAATTGAGACATTCTTGTAGGCGATTTCCGAAACTGCCCATCACATTACGGATCATACGCTGAGGAATTCTCTCGATTTCCAACCGGATTCTCCTCTTGAGTTCCCCAAGCGTTGGAGGTCGTTGTTCAAAGGCTTTACTCTTCAGGTACCCCCACAAGAAAAAATCGCACGCTGTGAGGTCGGGCAATAGGGGAAGCCAAGAAATTGCTCCATTTCGGGATATCACCCGATTTGGAAAAACATTGTTGAGAACATTCATGCTCACACGGTTTAGTCCACTGCTCCATGGGGACTGAAACGCTTAGTTGTGGGGGACACAATGAAAACCTTGGTAACTCGCTCCGCCCACTTTCATGGCTCTCCCGCCCTTTTCAAAAATGCAGGTTTGACTGGCTCACCCTGTATAAAAATAGAGCATTGATCAATTCGTTATTAATGTAACTATTTCGACGAAAAAGCCACCATATTGGATTGCCAACTTCTTTTCTCACATCGTCGAGGAAACTAATAGTTAAATAAGTGTCGCGCAGGACACATCCAGTACCGGATCTTGGACTTTTCGGAGACGGGGCAAAACTTAAAAATGCCGCCCCCTCCAACCAATTATTGTTAATATTTCATATAACTTTTTATGGCAATGGTCATTTTTTTCCTTTTCTTCTTTGAGGATTTTTCAATTTGGGGGGGGGGGGGCACTGATGAATCCCAACTTTCGGCAATGTTCCCACTCATTAGCTCAACATTAGGGGGTCAGAGTCGGAGCCATATGAAGGGTCCCTCTTAACTGTAGATATGAAATTCTGACAGTTGAAGGGGGCCCGGGGGTTTTTCCCCCGGTAAAAATTTTGAAAACTATATACAAACTGGTGCAATTCGAGGCCTTAGGAGACGCTTTGGGGCTTCAAAAATTTTAGGAAAAAAAAAGGCAAGCAAAAACTTTTTGAAATTTAAACGTTTTTACTCATAAAAATGATAATAAAAATTCAGAAAAAAAATTGGCGTATTTTTTTTTTAATTCAGAGGGCAAAACCCTCTCCTCCCCCTCCTTCTTACTAACGCCCGTATCGAAGAGCCAAGTGTTTTGCCGTCTCAAACGACATTTACAAGCTCCCACGCTCCCACCTCTTCCCAAAAGGAGGCTTTGAAAGTTTCTAAAAGAAAAACCATTCGGTATTGTCTTCGCAGATCACGATTAATACGTATTTCACCACCACAAGGGGGAAAAACCTTGACTTTTTAAAATTAAGATTTTTAATTTTGACATTTCGAAATTTGCCGCCCCCTAACCACAGTTTATACAAAAAAATAATTCTATTAATCGGTTTTAATCGTTAGAAAAATAGCTGATGAATGATAAAATCGGAGCGCCGAAATAAGATTTTAATTCTCTTCCAAAAGTTAAATTTTCAGAATTAAATATTTTTTCTCTCTTTCTCCTTATTTTTTTTCTTTTCTCTCTCTCTCTCTCTTTTTTTTTGTGCATCACAATTGAATTTGCCGCTTCCCAGAAGTGTCGCCCGGGGCAAGGGCCCCGGCTTGCCCCACCCTAGACCCGGCACTGGACACATCCAACTGAGTTTCGAAATAAGTTTCTCCTTGGTTTCAAAAAGATCTCTACTTCTTGCAGCAGAAGGTACTTTTCTCCACCAGACCCCAACCTCTTAGCCGTAGTCTTAGGTTTGTCGAAGCGTGAAGCTGGTGGCCGTCGATCGTCTACGGTTGGCCCTATTTTATGCGCCGAGATAGGTCTTCTGGACTGCTATGCGTACAACAACCCCGCCAGCCCAGCCTACATACCTCTTAATGTGTGAACCTGGCCCTCCTTTGTACCCTATGCTTGAGGAGTACCATTTGGAGGGTTGCGGTTCCCAGTAAAGAACGTACTGGCGGCTTCCTCGCCTAGAGAGCCGCCTTGTCGTTTCCAAGTTCCAGGAATAAGTTTCTTTGCTTATATCATTTCGTGCTAAGAAAAATCGGTAGTTAAAAAAGTTTCGAACAACCCAACTACACCGATTACAATGCATCGGAATAAGTATTATTCTCGTCTTAAGAAAAACTGGTAGCTAAAAAAGTTTCCCACAACCCAAACGCGTCCTGGAAGACCTCAATGCATCGGAATAAGTACCATTTACATCCTAGGAAAAACTGGTAGTTAAAAGAGTTTCGTGCAACCTAACTACCTCCATGTGATTTCAATGCATCGAAATAAGTATCATTCTCGTCTTAAGGGGACTTGGCACCTTTCAAATGTAGAAAATGGCTCAAAATGTCGATTTTTCAATTTTTTGCTTAAAATGTGGCTTGACTCTCCTAGTATATCTGAGCGAAGTTTTGAAGCGATACAACCAATATAAATGTAGTTAAAAGTAAGAGAATTCAAATATTTCTGATGTTTTAGTAGGAGTTTGTATTCTTTAAACTGCGTTTTCTCGGTTTGTGTTTTTTCGCAATATTGTAGTACTTAAAATGCTAAAACTTCTACATATATTCATGTAGCAACTCGAAATTTTTTGTTTGTATTCAATATGAAGTGCTTGATAAAATTGAGGATGGATTTTGCTATATATGTTCAAAAAAAAATTTTACAAATGAAAATGTAACAAAAGTCGCTTTTTTTTCTGTGTTCTACCATCGATGTAACTTTAAAAACTTTTTTCTCAAAAACTAATTAATTAATAGCAAAACCCATCCCTAAAATTGTAAACCATACTATAATAAGTACTTTTAAAAAAATTTGGTGAAAAAAAGTCAAGAAACGAAGAAGAAGAAGGAAATTTAAAATCGTTAAATTATTTTTTAAAAATTAAATTTCAAAATTTTCTGTTTGTTGAACAATAGCACTTCATAACATACAAATGAAATAGGTAAAAGTTCTTATATAAAAAAAATTGTCAAAAGGTGCCAAGTCTCCTCAAGAAAAATTGATAGTTAAAAACGTTTCGGCCAACCAACCACATCCATGCAAATTCAATGCATCGGAATAACTATCACTCAAATCTTATGAAAAACTGGTAGTTAAAAAAGTTTCGAGCAACCCATCCACATCCATGTGAATTCAATGCATCAGATTAAGTATTATTCTCGTCTTAAGAAAAACTGGTAGTTAAAAAATTTTCGCGCAACCCGTACCACATCCAGGTGAATTCAATGCCTCGGCATAAGTTTCTTTGCCAGTATCTACTATCGTCTTATATAAAAGTACTGGTAGTAAAAAAACTATCGCGCGGACCTCGTCCATATAAAACGAATAAATCATTCTTTTATTATGTATAATTGGTTGAATCTTTTTATTGTCAAATATATATAATATATATAGACACGAATTGTGAAATCCGGATAATTCGAAGCTGAGCCGCAGCAAAGCTTCGAATTACAGAAGTCAAATATAATCAGCGTAGTTTTCGGTCCACTGATCCCGAAATGCCTAGAAAGGTTTTTCTGTCAATAGAAAGTTCGATCCCTATTATGTAAACATATTCTTTGAGAAATGTCTAGGTATGTGCGGAGAAAGGATTAACTATTGTATGTCTAAAAAATTAAAAATTATTTTTTACTGAATGAAAGAGAATACAGTCAAATACGTACGAAAATAAGAAATAACACGTACAGTACTTCTTTTACGATAAACATTAAATGGGACAGTTTAGCTAATTTATTCTTTCTTCATTTACATTTTTTTTTTCTCAATCTTCTCTTCTCTATCTCTACTAATAATAAAGTACAACGTTCGGGTGTCTTTTCTGTTGGCGGTCTACAAAAAAGTCTCCTGAACCTAAAGCTTCCAAATTCGGAGCAGATATTCTAAGTACCTTGTGGATGTGCACCTTCGGAGCTTTTTTTTTCGAAATTCGATTTGCTCTTTTTTTATTACGTTTTAATTTCGTTCTGGCGAAAGCGAGTTGTTTCCACCAGGTGGTTCTTTGACATTAATTTCTACTAATAATAGCGTACAATAATCGTAAAACCGTGTCTGTTGGCGGTCTGCGGGAAAGTTCGTCGAGCTTAAAGCTGCGAAATTCGTCAGAGATATTAGTGGACGGTTAAGGCAATAAGGAAAAAATTACATTAGAATTCTAAATCGGCCAGGGTGCAAAATGTTCACCGCCACAACTAAATTATTCCTTAAGAAAGTTCTGATAGAGAGGCAGATAAAGTTCGCAAATTGGGACCTCTTTTGGTTACGAATACAGTAAAAAATATTGCTGAACTTGACTAAAGAATTATATGTGAAACTTCAAAACAGTCAGATAAACTCTTCAAGCTCCGCATGGCGGTCAAAACTTGCAAAATGAACCCCAAAATGATATATCTTACAAAATGCATTACTTTTTTCCCTTTTTTAACCACCTTTATAAAGGGAGGAGGTTATACATTCGTACTGTATGTCTGTCGCTTTTTTCTTTTGTTTGTTTCTCCACAGATAACTTCTGATCAGATGAACCGATTTTTTTTAATCGATCGAGGGTTTGTACCCATAGGTCCCGTAACTTTGTGTGAGCATATTCGATAATTAGAAAAAAAAGTTATGCGCAGAAATGAGGCCGTTTTCTTGTTTTTTTCATCCATTACTTTTTACTAAATGAACCGATTTTGATGATTTTATCTTTAATCGACAGAGGGTCGTCTAACTCAAATATCGCAGATCAATTTAATTACATTTGCTTTTAAAAAAACGATATGGGGGGAAAATAAGTTTTTTTATTTTAATTGCAAAGGCTTGGCTTAATTTTTCTTTGTTGGGAAAATTTTAATTAAACATGAAACTCATTGTTAAAAAAGAGTTTGTTGCCATTAAGCTGCAATTATAGCAAGAGTTTGACTGAAGGCTGTTCTGAAGAAAAAATTAAATCCAATCAGTTTGTTTGCTCTAGTGACCATTTAAATTCGATTTTAAAAGGGAATTTATCATACAAACGGTTAGTTTTTAGTGCCATTCTCTCAAAGAAAGTTTCCCCTTTGATATGGATTTTTTAAAAATAGAGTATTTATATAAGAAATGTATTTACATTAAAAAGAATGAAATAAAATAATTTTTGAAAAAAAAATAGAACCGACTTCAAATTATAAATTGTGCTAACAAGTGAAAAATAAATTAATTATATAAACAACATCGACACGACTTTTAAACATCATTTTTGAAGTCGGTGAAAAATTATAACAGTCTTGTTATCATTACATCATGCGTTATTTTACATTGTAACTGTTGCGAACTCTAGGCCATTAATATTTGAAATTGATTTATGGCTGCAAAAGTAATCATGAATCAAAATCCATCATAATTTTGCATCGACTTCAAAAATTATGTTTAAAAGTCGTATCGATGTTGTTTAAATAATTTATTTATTTTTCACTTTTTAGCACAATTTATAATTTGAAGTCGGTTCTTTTTTTTTTTTTTTTTTTTCAAAAACTATTTTTAAACTTCTAAAATGGGCCACAGTAGGAAAAATTGTTTAATAATTATGAGCAAAATTATAAGAGAATGAAAAAAAAATATTCCAGCGACGCATAACCGTTAATTGACTGCCCCCTCACCCTTTTTTTACGAAATCGTTAAATTTGTATAACTTTTAACACTCCGTCGGTCGCGCTGTATCTCACAGATACAAAGCTTTGAAATTACTTTCTTTTAAATTGAAGGAGGAATGTCACGACCTTGACCAGAGCAATATCTGCCGTCCTGGTCGCTAAGTCTCCTAGAATGTTGTGGGGGTAGGTGTCGGGGGTTTTTTTCTCCCGCTTTTGGGGGTTCATTTGCGGTTTGTATCTGTGGGATACAGCGCGACCGATGACGTTTTCCGTTTGTTATACTAATTTTATTAATTTTTGCGTTTATTTTGCTTTGAAAATGAATAAAAAACGCTTTCTAGATTTAAATGATCAGAAAAATCTTGATTTTTTTTTTGATGAAAATTAAGATTTAGATGTACAAATTTTCGATGAAAGTGATAAGGACAAAGGAGATTTCATGGAATGTCATTCAACAAAAAGACTAGGTAAATGCAATATAAGTGCCTAAAATGCAGCAAAGGTTTTTGCTTAGAACATACCGTGATGTTTTTTTAAAAAATGTGCAATTGATGAACCAAATGTATCGGAGTCGAATTATTTTTTTCATTTCCTAAAATTATTTGAATAGTTAATATTTCAATTAAGAATATTTCCACTTAATATAATTATATATAAACACCTATTGTACGCATATATTTTATTAATTTACGTTTCTTTTTGCTAGTAAGTATCTGCGTTGTAATTTAATAATTTCATTGTATTTTGTATTGAATTAAATTAAATAAAGGAGAGATAAGGGTCCGAGTGTAAGGGAGGTGAAGCCTGGTACCAAAAACAAAAAAACATTTTAAAAAAACTTTCATAATTAAATTTACGCATTGATATTACGAAATGTATCTGTGAGATACAGCGCGCCCGATGGTGAAAAATTTGGAGCGCGCCCGACGGAGTGTTAAAATAGACCTGTATAACTTTTAAAATAGTGGGAAAGCTGAAAACTAATCTATTCAGTAAGCCAAAAAAGATAACAAACGTCTAGCATTTAAGTTAGGGGATTTTTTTTATGGGAAATGGAGGCAGAAAATTCATACAAGAGAGGCTAGTCTAAAATAAAAACAAAATTATTATTCATTGTATTATATTCAGATTTCAGCTAAATACAATTTTGTTAAAAGTACCTAAAGAGAATAAACACTACTTTACTTAGCACATATTCAATATGTACTATTTTATAATTTAATCACTTTTTATTGAAATAAAATATGGAAAGAAACTACACTGGTGTGCAAAACTTAAGCAACAATGTAAATTTTAAGCAGATAGCTATGGAAGTACAGAAAAAGAGTTCTTGCGATTAGTAATGAACATGTAATTCAGTACAAAGGTCCGGCGGATGCAAAAATCAGGAACAAAGCGTCAGAGGCAATGTGAGCGTATGCAAAACGCGTGCTGTTGGCGCACGCACCTTCAGAGTACAATAAAAGGAAGGATGGAAATGCAATTAAAGATATTCGCTGTACGTGCAAGTGAGTTTTTTCGTGAACTGTGGCTGGAAGAAATCATCTGGACGACTTTACACGTGGAAGAATGATCGGAAAGTTGGAGGCGGGTCGCAGTGGGACCAGCGTAGCTGAAGAGTTCGGAATCAACAAAAGCGTCGTTTCGCGTGCTTGGAAAGCCTTCCGAACCACAGGTACAGCTACCAGAAAGGTTGGCGGTGGCCGCCCCAGGAAAACAACTGCAGTGGATGACCGATACATCGTCCTGCAGACGAAGAGAACCCGGAACCAGTCGGCAAGCGCCATTGCTCAGCAAATGTGTACAGCAACGGGGCAGCAAGTGGTTTACTGTGGCCAGACGTCTTCACAAAGGTGGCCTATTCGCTCGTCGTCCTGAACGCTGCATCCCTTTGACAGCAGGCCGTCGTCGCCGCCGTTTAGAGTGGTGCAAGGAGCACTAAAACTGAACCTCTCATCAGTGGAGTCATGTCCTCTTTACGGATGAGAGTTGTTTCACTGCCACAAGTGATTCTGGACGCCAGTTGATTTGGAGACAGGTCGGGACACGGTTTCATCTCAGTAACACCGTAAAAAGAGACCGTTACGGTGGTTGGAGTTACGGTGGTACTGGGGAGGCATTATGTTGAACGGGCGGACTGAGCTCCACATTTTCGACAGAGGTTCTGTAACAGGAGATCGCTATTGTCAGGAGGTACTCCGTCCCCATGTGCGTCTGTTCAGAAATGCCATTGGACCAGACTTAATTTTTATGGATGACAATGCCGTCCATATCGGACACAATCTGTTCAGCAGCTACTGGAAAGTGAAGATATCACTTGAATGAATTGGCCAGCGTACTCCCCTGATTTAAATCCTATTGAACATGCGTGGGATGCTTTAGGGAAACGCATTTCGGCACGATTACATCCTCTTGGGAGCACCTAAGAACTGAAACGGATACTGATTGAGGCATGGGCACTCTTACCCCCAGAACTGGTGGGCAATCTGGTACTGAGTGTGGGGAGACGATGCGAAGCAATCATTGCAGCACGGGGAGGACATATTCCATACTAAGGAACATCTACGTGCTACTCTTCCTCTTGGATAGACTATCATGTGTAACGATATTATGAGTTCAATAAAGACTAGTTTTGTTTGATTCCACATGCTATGAATTGCATTCATTTTTACGCAGTTATGTTTTCATCGTTCTTTAAGTACAAAACTGCTCTCTCTCATTTCTAAATTTCATGTCTCTCAGATGATTTTTCGAAGAGTTATGGCAAAAAAAAAGCACCTGTTGCTTAAGTTTTGCACACCACAGTGTATATCAAAGCTGCAACTAAACACCTAAATTCAAACACAAATTCTGAGAAGAATTATGAAGAAAATTGTAAATTCGTGTTAAAAGCTCTCATAAAATTTTGTAATTGAATTATAACTAAAATAATACCATATCTTTGTTACTCTGCAGAGACTTTGCTGATTCTGTTACTGTTTTAAAATATCATTATGTTGCTTGTTTAATTAATAGGAACAGGAACATAAGTTTGAAGGCTGCATTTCTATTATGGTATTGCGGATAGGATTTTAGGATCTTCGATGATTTTAGAAACAGGTAGGTTTCGTTTTTTAATATCTTGCCATTTTTTAAATACGATTTGAGAACAGACTTGGCTAAAGTTGAAGTTCCAAATTATCAATTTTAGCACAATCCATAACGAGTTTCAATACTCTTATGGAGTTAGTTTTCTCGGAGTAGTTGTACTATGCTAACTGCATCTACAAGCATCATTCAATATCACATTTTCTCCATGTTCAAAGAAGCTGTTCCTTTGTATCATAGAATTGATAACATGATAACATGTTTCAAAATCTTTTTCAACCGCTTGCTTGATTATCCCGAGTTATCCCAGGTTCGTATATATTGAAGTTAGTTATTATCCCGAGAATACTCGGAAGAAGCAGAATTTGTCAATAAGATTTGTTTTATTACGGTTGTGCTCGGCCTGGAGGAAATTAAAGGAAATATTTAGTTTTTATTAGAGAGGGGGGGGGGGGCAGTTTTCCAAGTTTTGTTGGTTTCGCGTTCTTTTGGCGGGGCTGGTCACGTGTTTTCCCTATTGCATAGTATATTTTGGCTTCGGCCTGGAGGAAATTAAAGGAAATTTTCACCTTTAATTGGAAGTTTGCCAAGTTTTGTTGTTTTGCTTAATCTGACATGACCATAAAAAGCAGTATTCGGGACTTGTACGTGCCTAATCGGGAAAAACGAAAAACACCCATTTTCCTACTGCCCTTTTAGCCCCCGGAAGTTTGTTCATGTTTCGAAAACTATCATACAAAGACCAATAGTTGACTTTTGTCCACTTACCTGAGATAACTCGTGATAGTTAACTAATATTAAAATGTAATGCAAATTAATGCTTTTATACCTGTAAAAAATGAAAATTCAACTTAAAACCTACATATTTTGTTTTATTTCGTTTTCTTGTATTTAATAATATAATTAAAAAAATTGATAATTTTTTTTGCAATTGTTTTCAAAAAAAATTGTAAGCGAAGCGTTTAAGTATCTAGAAAAAATAATCCTATTACAAGTATGTCTAGGATGTTCCCTACAGTCCAAGATTCTCTTTATATAACACGACATGCTTTCATTACAATATTACATTTTAAAATGATTTTTCTCTTCCTGCACATAATCTTATTAGCATTCTACGTATTGTTGTCATGAACCATCGATTTGGCTCCGGCTTCACTAATACAAGGTCGCCTTGAAGAAATATCCCAGTAAAATTGTTTAATAATAATTCAGTTAAATATACTTCTCTTCAGTACTTAAATTGAAATTTTTTACCTCAAAAGAAAAACAAAATGTCTCTACAAATTGGCGAATATGCAATTGTTGGAGGATTTTCACTGTTTGTATTTATTTTCCTATGAGTCCTTATAATAAAATGAGATGTTGAGGAAAATGAAAGGAAAGACAAACTCGACAAGGAGGCCAGAAATAACAATAATGAGAATAACAAAAATGTCACCTCCCTTGATGCAAATGCAATGGCTGACATTTAAGTAAGAGAAAAACTGATCCCAACAATAAAACAGGTCTGTAAAATTAACGCAAACCGACTCACCAGTAAAACCATTGTATAATACTCAGAACAAGACATCATAGCGAAATGAAGATACATAAGGAAGGGGCAGCAAATACTACACAGAGTTCGCAGGCTTTTAAGCCACTCCCCATTTTGGAAGAAATTACCACCAGTACACCAACATTCTCTTTTTATTCTTAATGAATTTCATGAATTCATTACATGTACGACAGTTTTATACGATTACTGGTAGAAAAGTCCTTACAAAATGGGGTGCGGCTTAAGAGTGTGCGAACTGTTTGGAGACAAAATAAACACCGGGACATTTTTCTTTGCCCCGCCATAATTGTGAGCCTTGGGAAAATTGGCGTTCTGCCCACATCAATAGACTTTTACGATAATAACATTAAACATATTGCAAGGACAGTTATTGATGCCCATGGCCATGTATAGTTTTTTCATTTTTTCTCATCTTGGACACAGCAAATAAATAAATAAATAAATAAAATAATTGTTATAATAACAATGATAAACTGAGAGTTTTTACAACTTATAAAGTTTTTTGAAAATAAGTTACGAAGAGGCAATTTGTGTGCAATAGACAAATACGCCGCTGAGGTGGCCGATTTAAAGACACATCCAAAAAACGTATCTCGCCTCCTTTAATTTGCTTCAACTGTTTGTGAGCTCACGAAAGCTTAGCTCATGTGATTCTTTTCTTTTTGAATAAAGAATGGAATGCCACACAAAACGATTTGTTGCCCAGTGCCGAAATTCCGCACGGGTCGACTAGTAATAATAATAAAGGTTTTAAGTTGCAAAAATATAAAAAAGGCAAAATCCTCCCTCTATGGATTGACAACATTGAAGAACCTGCCGAAAATTCCTTTGTGTGCCTTCGTATTTTTGCTTGCGTGAAAAAGTAAATTTGTATGTAGCCCGAGAAGGAAAAGGTATCATCGGCCGGTTTAGGTCTTTTTCTTTATTATTTTGTAATTTCCTTGAATTGGCCATAGTGCCCTAAAACCCCGTGAAACGCCGTGTGCATCATCTAGTCTTTAATAATAATAATAATAATAATGAAAATAATAATAAAAACACTAATTATGTCCTTTGCCAACTTTCCATTCTAAAACTGAGAAGCAACAACTAACATGTTTAGTCTAGTTCAGTCATTTCTTATATCTTTCTTTTATTTTATTTATTTATTTATTTTTGATTTACGTGAAGGTTAGTGAGTGAAAAAAAATCATTATCGAAAAAGATTAGATCATTTTGAAAGAAAAATAACCTGGAAAAAATGTATATTCCTAAATTTTTGATAAAAATGCTCAATCTTTTTTTAACCAAATTCAAGTGATTTATCTATAAAACATTTTTAAAAACAAAAAACAATGAAAGTAAAAACAAAAAATAATAAAAACAAAAAATAGTAAGGTAAAACCACCAGTAGTCGACACCTTAAGGATTATTTTGTCTGTTTGTTAATATTGCTTGGACCGAATTCCCTGCAGGGGAAACTTATAATTAGTGATAGCTGCACAAACTATTCCCCTATCATATTGTTACAAGAATTACATTAATAAAATGAATAGGAATGCACTATTAATAATTAATAGGACAAGTTGGGGTTGCGCCTGTCTTCAAATGAAAGGTTAATTCCTGTCGGAACAGGTTTTGATGCTTATAAAATACCTACTTTAAAATTTCTAACAACCGTCAACTCGCATTAAAAAAGAACAACTCAGATACTAACGTATTATTTCTTTTAAATTTGATAAAATACTGGTAGTTTGTTTTATTTTGCTTTTTAAATAAAACACACATGTGAAACGCCGTTACATATTTTAATTAACTAACCGAGAGCAAAGCTAATGTGACGACTGACATTCCATATTGTCGGCAAGTTTTTTTTAGGTCCGACGAATGGTCTGACAAATTAATAAGCATTTTCTGAAGAAAAAAAAATATTCGGCTCCTGATCCAAAAGTCATTTGATTTTTTTTCTTTTCAAAACTGTCCCGCGATCGACCGAAAATGGGCTCGCGATCGACGGGTTGCCGACCAATGCTCTACTCTTTATTTATCGAAACTCTTTAGTAGTTTACACATGGTGTTTTATGTAACGGTACATCTTCCACAGCCGCTTTCATTGCCTCTTATGTATAATTTCTAAAATTTCCCTTTGTTGGAGGCATCTAAAACGTGAAAGAGGGAGTCATTCAGTAGTTGACACATTGTAACTCCAATAGTTGACACCTCTGTCAACTATTGGATATGATCAAATTATATTACTAGGCACAAGTTGACACCCCATGTCAACTACTCATTATTATGTCATGTAAGGTTTCAGTAGTTGACACAAGGCCAAACAGCTATTTTTTTGTATTTTAGATTATTTTAAATAACTTTATATACACTTCATGTCCAAAACAAAGTACTAAATACCTGCTTAATCAAAATTTTAAATTGATGTTTAAATTTTCAATGCTTACCTTTCAGCGTGTTCTTAGCAAACTCAACAAGGAAATTACAATAAACATTCGAAAAATGTGCACTGTTTGTCATCAGACGATCGCGGCAGAACTGGCGCTAAACATTGGCGGTACGGAAGTTCACATTGCCACCACTAGAGAGCTATACTACACAGACAGACAAATATTAATCATCTGGTGCCTTTTTTTTTTGCTTATTAATAAATTTTTTCTTTATGAGTGGCAACTACTAATCCAGTGTCAACTACTGGTGGTTTTACCTTAAATGCTAAAAAATTTAAAAAAACGAGAGAGAGAGAGAGAGAAAGAAAGAAAAAAGGAAAGGGGGGGGGGGGAAGTGTGAAGAAAAAAAAATGTCGCACACCATGGAGTTCCTGTGCAAACTGAATATATATATTTTCTGAAATAGGTGCTCAGACTCATTTACTCACGTGATTTTTCGATCTCATCAGTTTATTTGCGTAATATTTTAAACGGTTTTAAACCCAGTTGGACATTGATGCACAGTGCTACATCGATGACCGTAGAAATGACTATTATACGTCATGAAATGAAAATTATGGTGTGATTGGTTGTCGCCTAAATTTGGTATTTAAAAAGTTAACCCGAATTTCTTTAAAAATTTAAAAATCAGTAAAAAAAAACAGGTTAAAATATAACACGACAGATCTAGGACATGTGCCCACCTTTTCAGAAACCTCATACTACATATTTAATGGAATTCAAATATTCTAAATTATGCTCAATAATTCTAAATGCAATCACTTTTCAGATGTAAATAAACTTTTGTTTGTGCACATATAATGCTAATTAGTAATAATTTATTATTTCGTTCTTTACTATGTTATAATTTTAAATGAAGAAAATACAATACATTCAACTCCAAGAAAGTTTACAGTATTCGCTAATCTGACATGACTATAAAAAGCAATATTCGGGACTTGTACGTTCCCAATCGGGAAAAACGATAAACACCCATTGTCCTACTGCCCTTTTAGCCCCCGGAAGTTTCGAATAATGGCAACATATCTGCATTTAAGTCCTCAGTAGGAAAATTTTGATTCTGTGAGCATTTTCATCAACAGAAACTATAACTGCGTTAGAAAATATGGTTAAAAGAGCAATAAATAATGATTACAGTTAATTAGCTTCTTTTCTTTTTATGCCACGTGAATGTAAGAAAAATGGCAATCAGAAGGAGTAGATAACCTCTTGTCTCATGTGCGCGCTCTCGTGGTGAGGAATCCTTTTGAATGGCTGGTCTCCTCCCCTGCATCCGTGAATATCGATTTTTTGGGATGCGGATGGTGGAAGCAGAGTTGCTTCTCGCAAGTTTCGCTTTACTTAGGATTGCAGTGAGACCACGGAGCATTCTTCGTCATCCGATTGTGGATTCAGAGACATTTCTGACGAGGAAATATACAAAGGGGTTTGCAAACCCGCGTACAACCGGTTATCGACATCGTTGTAAGTTACGATCCAAATTATTTCAGATATCCAGAATTCAGCTTGCTTTAATTTATCCTATTTCTGCAAACGACATTCATTGTATAAGATGCTCGGTAGATATAATGTTGGCATTGAACGGCTTTCCCTACCATCATCATTAATTACAGTTTTTAGGATCCCATGCACGTTCATTGATGTGTAAGTCGCATACTTGTAATTTAACAAAAGAAATGGAGAATTTCGAATTAGGCGCTTGTACAACATAAACAAAACACCATTTGTTTCTGCTGATGAAGACTTTTGACTGCTTTGTGTTGCATTGAAAATGAATGAAGTCGAAGGAGGGCTTTCATGTTCTAGATTGAAGTTCAAAACGTGAAGATTCAAAGTATTCCCAGTTGCAAATTCAGAATGTAATCCACTTATTTCTTTAGTGGAAAATGGGGAGCTGTGTATCTCACTGCTCGCGACAAGATATTGTTCACCAGCAAACTGGCAGGTAAGCTGCATTTATTTATTTATTTATTTATTTTGAATCTTTGAATATTATGAAGTTAATATTTCATTTTGTTTATCTCATCTTCAGTTAATAGCTTTTCTTCATTTGGACATTTCTTAAAGACATTTTTCTTTTCTAGATTGAGTTCAGATGTTCAAAAAGATATTGAAACAGCAACAGGTGAGTTTATTTTTATTAATTATAAATGTTTTCTGTAACGTGACTATATATATATATTTATAATTAAATAGCAGATATATCTTGCCTTGAAAACAATACAACTTGAAACGTCTTGAATGTAATTTGCAATTTGATCATGCAGTACCACTTGCTAATTTTTCTTACAATAAGATTTTAGGTTATTTCACACAATCAATTAAAATGCTCATACATTACCTTCAGTTTAAAGTTTATTATGTTTAACTTAAACTAAAGTTTGCACAGTAAGTAACTTTGAAATTTCATGAAATCTGTGTGTGCAAAGCATAGCTTACGCTATACTAACGAGTACATCCACTAATAAAAAAGGCAGCACTTTCTTAACATTTTGAGTTGTTTTACTTACTAAAGAATATAAAAGACAAAAGGTAAAGCATTTTCTTTCCTATTGTTACCAAGTCTTATAACATTTTTTATTTCTTCTTTTTGCAGCCATACAGAAGTTTTCATTTTTTCCTGCAACATTTCTTTTTAACAAATAGATAATAGCTAATTCTTGTTTTCATTTTGACATTTGCCTTTGACATGAAACTTTTTAACAAATGTGCAAGAGTTATATATATTTTTTTAATTTTGCTATATACTCATTGTTACAGTTGCTTTGCAATGATTTATTCCTAAAATCCATTTTCTTAAGGATCTGGCATCTATCACAGAAAAATGTGACTTATTAAAGTGAATAATTTGAACTTATAGAGTGCTTTTTAATTGTTTATGTTTTTAATTGTAAATGTCGCAACTGAGGTGATATTGAAATGATAGTTCAAAACTGAGCTGTTGATTATAATGTGTTTACACGAAAATTATTTTGTGTGTGCTGTGATATTGTGTATTTTCTATACCTTAAGAAATGTAATCTATTTTGATTAAGCACACTTCTATAAACTATGATTCGTTATTGTGGAATAAGTACTTCTAAATGCTTACTAAACCATTCTTTTACAGTTGTAACTTCAGGGATTTTTTAATTAGTTAAATATTATTTATAATTTATCTCAAAACCTTTCAAAAAGAGAATTTCCAATTACTAAAAGCAAGTAGTTTTATTTTAGCAAATTGCTTTATAAATGTCATGAGAAGTTCTGGTAGTAATAGCTTCAGTAATGCGCATGTTGGGATTTTGTACACTACAAAGCTTGGTGTTCCAAGTTGTTCTCTTTATAACAATAGTAATAATGATAATGATAATAAAATCAAGAATTTGTTTATTAGTTTTGTTTACTTGTAAAAGAGTATCCTATACCACTGCACTAAATCCGGTTAGTCATATCCGATACCCCTCCCCCACTTTATTTCATTTTTATTTCAGCAATAAATAAAGGGAAGCAAATAAAAATTACTTTGACTGCATATCACTTTAATACTCATTTTAGCGGTTTAAACCTTATTACTCTGGCTGTTCAGAGTCATTTCAACGAGTACATTTTTTTCAATTATCTTGTTGTCTTCCTCTTTCAGTTTCCCTTTTCTCGTGTGTTTCATTTATGTATCTTTTATACGTAAGTGAGTGTATGCAACATTTTATAGGAAAACGCTTCAATTTTTAATTGATAAAATGTGCAAAAACAAACAATTCAGTAAAAGAAATAACTTTACTAAAGAAATGTTTTCAGAATGTTTGCCCCCTATTTGGGTTGTTCATTTTATTTATGGAAAATTTATTACACACATCACAGTTTGGGTGCCATACCGAGAGATGAAGGTATCGCTAGGTACCCGTGAAATTAAATATTTTTCTCCAAAATCGTAAAAATACACAATTGCCATACATACCACGGATAGGTATTATATGACTAGGATACCATGACTAACAAGGGACCTTTGTTTTGACGATGTTGTTTTTTGTATTCCTTTATAGCCGAGAAGAGGTTGTTTTTGAGCAGAATATAGGAAACATGGGGGATTCCGGTTGGTATGTTGCACGATGGTTAGGATATTTTTGGTAAAAAAAATAAGCTTTTAATCCCTTAACTGGTTATTTTTTTTACCACAAATGTTCCTAAAAAAAGCATTTTTTTTTTTGTGTTAATTAAATTCCTAACTTTGTATAGAAGGAAAATGAAAGAATTTTTCAAAAATTTCATAAATAATGAATTTAAGCATTTTTTTATTTTATAACTTTGAAACACAAATGCCATTAAATGACTCTCTTTGAATCTATTAAAAATACGGGCGATTCAAAACAAGAAAGGCGGAAATTTCAATGCCCGTACCCGGTACGGGAAAACCGGTTGGGACCAACTCTCGGTTCGCTGTACGGGCAAACCAGTTAAGGGGTTAATCAGGGGTGCCCATCCCACCTCAGAGCGGTGACGCATCCCTCCCGCAAAAAAGATGGCACCCCCAAAACCACCCAATTTTTTTTAACCCCTTCTAAGTAGCTACAGACCTCTCCCCCCCCCCAAATGACACGGACAAAAAACGGCTAAAATAGGTTAAAAACAGCCCCCTTTTATAAATTATCCACCCCTGTAAAGCTTCGCAGACCCCTACCCACCCCCCAAAAAGAAAAAAAACGGTGGTACCGCCAATAATGGGCCAAAACCCTGAAAAACATCCGTCAAAAAGTTTATTAATTATTCACCCCCTAAACAGTTCCGATCCTACCCCCCCCCCCCCCCAGAGAAAAAAAAATCACACCCACAAAAACCGGCCAAAATCTTCCAAAACACCCCTCCAAAACAATTGAATGATAAATGCTGAGAATAATTAGCAATCCTAG
The DNA here is from genome assembly GCA_038502835.1 of Octonoba sinensis. NCBI lineage: Eukaryota > Metazoa > Arthropoda > Arachnida > Araneae > Uloboridae > Octonoba > Octonoba sinensis. The sequence goes on from CM076598.1 coordinate 126,403,685, forward strand.
TATATGCAAGAGATAACGTTTATATGCAGGAGTGCACAACAGGGGAGGGTCATGGCGCAGACTGCGCTATTGAAATTTTTAGGGGGGTATATTTTGCGAGGAGGTTTGAGGGGCTTGGCCGATTTGGGGGGTTGATAAATTCTTTTTCGGAGGTGGATAGTTAATAAGTTCAGGAGTGCCGAATTTTTGGGTGTCGTCGTTTTTTGAGGGGCGCCGTAGTTTTTTTGGGGGGGTGGGGGTATAGCTATTTACATGGAGGTGATAGTTAATAAGTTTTAGGGGTTCGGCCGATTTTTGTACCCACAAAAATCGGCCGAACGCCTAAAACTTAATTTATGAGGGAAGGGGTCCATAACTTTTCAAGTGGATGGATTATTTATAAATGTTGGGGAGGGTTAGTAGGTTTTGGCTTACTTTTGGGGATGTCATCATTTTTTCGGGGATAGTGTCTCCGCAGCTTTTAAAGGGGGCAATAATTTATAAATGAGGGCAGTTTTTAGGGCTTTTGATCAATATTTGGTTGTTTCATCGTCTTTAGGAGGGCTCCTTAGCTTTTTTAGGAGGGTACGCCATCATTCTGAGGGGGGGGGGGCACCACAACAAAAAAATTTTGGTAAGAAAACATCGGTTAATCAAAAGTAGATGGGATTTTAAAATTCTTAATAACCGTTTTTTTTTTTGGTCACCATTTTTTTTTGGGGGGGGGGGGGGCTGCGTAGTTTCTTAGAGAGGTGAATAATTACAAAATATTTGGGAGGTGCTGTTTTAAAGATTTAAGGGTTTTGGCCGATTTTTAGGGGCGTCAACCATTTTTTTATGAGGGAAGGGGTCCATAACTTTTCAAGGGGATGGATTATTTATAAATGTTGGAGGGTTAGTAGGTTTTGGCTTACTTTTGGGGATGTCATCATTTTTTCGGGGATAGTGTCTCCGTAGCTTTTAAAGGGGGCAATAATTTATAAATGAGGACAGTTTTTAGGGCTTTTGATCAATATTTGGTTATTTCATCGTCCTTAGCTTTTTTAGGAGGGTACGCCATCATTCTGGGGGGGGGGGGCACCACAACAAAAAAATTTTGGTAAGAAAACATCGATTAATAAAAAGTAGATGGGATTTTAAAATTCTTAATAACGTATTTAAAGAAAACCCAACTTTTCAAATTTTTTATTCACTTCATTTTCTTCCTTTCTTTTTTTTAGGTAGAAAAATAATTTTTGTTGCTAATAAATCGCAATACACATGTGATAAGTAAAAATACTTGAATGATAATTTTAAATCATGACGGAAGGTATTAACTCCTGTTGTAAAATAACAAATACACATATAAACTCGAATGATAGTTATGAGAATTTAATTTATTGAAATTTTCTATATTTGTAAAAAATACTTATTTAGTTGCATTAAAAATAAGAACAATTAAATTGTTGCCATTCACCACAAGAATTTTTGAGCATGAGCCATATGAGCTTGGGACAAATATTACATTGATTAATGTACATTTTCTTTTTTTTGCTTAAAATTATTATTATTATAATAATTTTAAGTAATAATTTATTTTACCCCCTTAATATATTATTTTACCGCCATTATTGCACCCAGTTCAATTTTTAAAAAGATCAGAATGTATAGAATTTAGATTTGCTCAATGAACTTCAATTACTCACAATATTTACTTTTAAATACTTTAATGTTGTTGCTTATGCCGCTTGGATATCCAAGCTCCCTTTCGTCGAATCGACTTGGAATTAAGGCAGAAAGAAACGCCTTCCGTTTCAAGATGAGCACCAATGGTGGAAGTACGACTTTGCTCATAATGTACTTGGATGACACCAGATGGCGCCACCTTCCTTTATAGGCCTATGGGTGAAGGGAAGGGAATATCTCTACCCACCGGTACCCTCGGAACTGCCTTGGGACTTCAGGGTCCACGGATTTTATATGCACGTATCCCCAAGTGTACATGGTGGGTCTTCAGCGGCTCGGGTATCGAACTCGAGATCCTCCGGTCCGAAGCTCGACATCCTAACCGCTAGGCTACCACGGCCCCAAATATGTTACTAAAATAAGCATAAAAAATGAATAAAATGAAGAAAAGAAAAACTTCTAGTTAAATCGAAAAGCTTCTCCGCATCTTGGAGACTAGTGTCGCATTTAGAAAGTTTCAACTGTCGCAATTAGGCAGCTCAGAAGTTCAACAGTGATTCATGTGTCTAAATGCGACACATATTTTTAAACGATTATAAATAAAAACAAATCGTCTGCTCTATTTTCAACTTGGGATAGGTTAGACATGCGTTCAAGGTTGAAACGTGGGTGGAATTATTTGACCTTCAAACACAACACAAAAAATGCAGATCGCTTATTCGCGCTTCCGTGTCGCATTCAGGAAATGTTTGGGACGATACAAAATGAGTGATATTTATTACAATGGGGAGTTTCCTAACAAAAAACGCTTTTAATGCAATGAAAGATTTCTTATTTTGTTCTCAAATATCATATGTTTCAATGCATTACATTTATGAACATTTCTTGCAGTAATATTTAAGGTAAGCGAATTTTGTCGCATTTAGGGACTGTCGCATTTCGGCTAATTGACTTTATTTAAAAAATTAGCTAAAGTATTGTGGAATTGCATTTTAAATTGAATAAAAAGTATTTCTAAGATGTTTATCTAGATTTGTATACTTTTTTTCCCCCATTTTTTTGTAGGTCAGTTGTTGGAGAAAAATCTTGTCGGAGGCAGTGATGCACAGGTAATTAAATTTATGTATTACCAAATATTTTGAAATTTAGAGGGTATTTTTATTTTGAGAGTAGAAAAACGTAATAGCTTTCTATTCAAAATTTTTCCAAAACAATTATTTTCCAAAGTTTCGTTCTAGAAAATCTTTTTAGCTAAACATTTTTGTCCTTGACATTTGACCTTTCTTTATGCAGATATGATTTTAAAACTGAAGTAAACGTTTACAGTTCTGGAATAAAATAGGCAATGCTTTATCAATCACCTAAAAGGGATTTATTAAAATAAACGTAGAAAAAGAAATAAGGAAGATGTTCTCTCTGGATTTTATTTAGCAGAATTTACGTATTTTGAAATGGAACGAATTTTTAGTGTACTTCAATACGTCACGTTACAAAGTGTGGACATTATTAGTAATTTCGAGAATATCCTGTCTGTTCTCGATTTACCTCCAGACCTTTGTAAGCACATGTGGAGTCACAGTAGTTTTTTTTTTTTTTTGAACCAAGGTTTAACCTTAGGGCAAATATTCAGTAGAGAAAGTTCATCTCTGCTTTTTCGGACGAAAACATGAAATCAATTTTTGTTAGATTGTCTTATAACAATCCGACAGTGGGGGAATGTGACTGGTGTTAGAATACTATTTATCGCATTTTTGGAGAGAAATATTTTCTATAACTGAAGTTAATATAATTAAATCAATGATCTCCAATAAATTATCGCGTCAAGGGGATTTCGAATGCCTGTCACGTGAGTGAAGAAAGTTCCCGGTCTTTGTAAAGCTTTTCTCGTGATTCCAAAAAGGTTTGTTCTCTCTACTGATGAACTTTCACTATGGCATTAACAAAATTTTGATTTTTGTTTTCAATTTGTGAGCATTTATAGCATGCACTAAGAAATTGAATCTGAGAGCGAGCATAAACATCTAATGTGATTTCGCAAATGCTTGCTAACGTCTGGTGGTAAATTGACATTTAAACTGAGTTACTAATACTTTTCTCCATCGGACACCCTTGCACCTTTTAGCCGAAGTCTTAGGTAGAGAGCCGATGGCCGTCGGTCGACTACGGTGGCCCCAGTTGCGCCGAGGTAGTTCTTCTGGACTGATATGCGTACATCAACCCCGCCAGCCCAGCTTCCCTACCTCTTAATGCGTGGACCTGGCCCTCCTTGATATCCTTATACTAAAGGAATACCATTGGAGGGTTATGGTTCAGGTTCCCTGTAAAGAATGGGGTTATTGAACATACATACATAAAATTTTTATAAAAAACCAATGCATATATGAACTAAAATTAGCTCATGTTGAAGAGCTTATTAAAAAAACACATGAAGGGTACAGGGAAAAAAGGGGGGCAAGTCAATTTTTTCGAAAAATGGCGCGCAGGTACTCAATCGATTCAGAATGATTAGTAGAACATCGTGGTGAAGCAAAACGTGAAAAAAAAGGGACCAGTCAGGATCTACATGCGCTTGAGCTTTCGCCATGCAGGGAAAGAACGAGGTAAGTCAAGCGGTGCTGGGAAAGAAGGAGGTAAGTCAAATTCTCAACAGATAGCTCTGTTGCTAGTTGTTGATGAGTATTTAGCCCAATTGAAAGCATTATCCCCCGAAAATGATGCACTGGAGATAAAAAACTGATGACATTGAATGAAGTCCATAAAAGAAAAGCCGAATAATTTTACCACCGCAAAAAAACTGCTAAGGAAGTCTCAAAAAAAAAAAAAAAAAAAAGAAGAAGGTTGAAGCAATATGCATGGACTTTTCGAAAAACGTTTCGCTTCCCAATATAGTAACAAATGACGTTTATTATAAACGAGAGTTTTCGATGCATTCTTCAACATTCACGTATTGTCGACTGGCATGTCGGTATTTTATGTTTATCGAGAAGGTATTACAAAGAAGGAGCAAATGAGGTGGTATCGTTTCTGTTTCATTTTATAATGAATTACTTGGAGGAAGCTGTTGAGGAGCTTGAAATCTTCTGCGACTCTGCCGGTATCCAAAACAAAAACTTTACCATGTTCCGCTACATCCATTACTTAACCGCTCACCATATTCATGGAATAAAGCTGGTCAAAATGACGTTTCCTGTTCGTGGGCATTTCTATATGGAATGCGACAAAAATGTAAGCCTTTGGAATTTAAAATTGCCCATGGAAACACCATCAGACTTCAGAGGGATGGTGCGTTCCTCCCGAATAAAGCCTTGTTCATTTACTGTCATTAGTGATTCACAGAAAATAGTTTTTGACTGGAAAAGCCTATTAGACACGAAGTATGTACAGAAATGCCCTTTCAAAACCCAGTCAATGAAGGTGATTGAAGAAGCCTCATTCAACAATCCCCGTTTGCTGTGTGACCGTTCTACTTACAATGGTTACATGCAGTCAAGCATTATTAAGAAACCATTCAACGAAGATTCCACTATGAGGATTGGGGAATTCGAATTTCCTCCGCTGTGCTACCGAGATCCCATCCCCATTTCGAAAGCAAAATACAAAGACATTATGAGTCTTACGAAATTCTGCTGTCGAATGCGCAGAAGTTCTTCAAGGAATTGACCTACGATTAACGATAAATTCTTAATCCTAGTTCATACTTACCTAATAATACTTTAATTTAGAAATCAAATAGAATGTAGGTAACAATAATTCATCACTTTGCTATTGATTATTGATTGATGCTAAAGGTAAACTAAAACCTAGACTGCAGTTAACAACAATATAAAAAAACCTACTACTATAAACTAATAATAGAACTTTGACTCCATTACGGTGAAAAAATGGTGATAATAATAAAACATGGATAAACATTAGTTTATATGAATATAATTTCTTACAACAATGATTATTAGGGCAAATAATTACAATTTAAGGCTGCCATGAGTACTGGTTCTTTTGTGTTTCAGCTGAATTACCTCCTTTTTTCCTGGCTCAAATGGGAGTTACGCTGCTTTTAAATTTTTTGTTTTTTTCTAAAAGAACTTTTGAGTCTTAAAAGTTACTTCACCAAGCTGACAATGAGCAAAGCTTGGCATTTAAATTTATTTTCGTCAAAGATACTTCCATTTAGTATGTGCTACAGAGTTTTATAATTGAAATTTCGATTTTCTCCATTTCCTAACAGTTTAACTTGCCTCTTCCCTGTACTCTTAATATAACGTTACAAGCGGATTTATTATTATTTAAAAAAATCTATGAATTGCTAAATTCACAAAGAGTTTTCTCCATTTATATTTTTTTTCATCAAATCCTTAATTTATTAATTTATGGAGCTCCTTCAAGTATAATTCCATCTGTTTTCTATAGCGGTACTTGAATTTTTTCTAGGGTTCTGGAAACAGTCATGTGAGTGAAATTAATGCAGAGATTAGAGCGCTAAGGGAGCAGTTAATGAGAAGTCAAGTCCTATTTACCTACCTGGTAAGTTAAAGATTTTAAAATCGACGTTAATCAATTGAATAGATTAAGAAATAACCCCAAGAAAGAGAAATATTTCGTTTATCTTTAACTTTGTTTCTTCATTTTTTGTAAGAAATTAAGAGCTCCGCCGTTAGGCAGAGCAATCAGCGCGTTTAGGCTTAGAATGTATGTGACTGTAGCAACTTTTTGTTATAATGTGATTTTGCTCCTGACCGCGATAACAAGATATAAAAGCTTCTTTGACAACTCTTGCGGGATAAATGGTTAATTTTGCCGGCACCTTTTTGGTCTCCTCCATTATGAAGTGCACAAAATAAATAAACTTGTTTGTTTTTGTTGAAATAATTCGAATTATTGCTCTCACCTTTTGATTATGGACAAATGAATCACATGATAACTTCATGGTTTGTGAGAGAATTAAAAGAAGGAAGAGGGCAAAAGAGTATAAGAGGGCTCTTGATGTTCATTAATTGACTAGGAACAGCCTAGCTGGGCTCAGAGCCTGCTGCTGGTCGTCCCTTTTTTGTTGTATTTTTATTTGTATTTGGATATACTTGATTTTGCTTTTCAGTTGAAGGATGCGAGCTCTGACAATACTCCCAAAAGTTCTGAAGACAAAGGGGATTTACACGCTCTTCTGGAAGGTAAAGTACTCTGTTTTCTTTACCTTTCTTTACTTTTCAAATACCGATGGTAAAATATGAAACAATCTTATATACAAAAAATGTATTTTTCATAAATTAATAAAAAATATCCACTTCATAAGAGCTGCCCCCCCCCCCCTTTTTACTTCCTTGTACGAAGTAAAGGAAGTGCTGTATATGCGAAAAATTTCTAACTAAATATCCACTTTAATCACCCATTAATCAGTTTTGACTACAGGTTTCTTGACATTCGTACGTTGTTTATTTTTATTTATTTACTTCAATACGGGTCTGTTAATAGTTAACCCCGGATATATGACTACTTCAAAGCATAAAAGATATTAAATCTGATGCAACTGAAAATCCAACAGAAATAGAAAATGTACACATTCATGGTGAAGCAATAATCACATAAAAAATATATAATAATGTAACTTTGGCCTGAATCGCGTGCAAATACGAAACGTTCTACTTCAAGTATAATGAAAACTAAAAAGTCATTAGGTGAAACTAATGTACAGTAAAATTAAAAGGTGCGTGAACAGAGAAGAAAAATAATTAAACGGCATTTTGAAATGGTTGTGATTATCTCTGACGTGAATATATATACATAACAGCTTGTATAGTTCAATTGGTTTAGCAGTGTTTTCGTAACTATCTGAAAGGCGTTTCTTATCCGCTCTTTGATTATTATAATATTTTAATTAATTGAGATTTCGTACTTATTTGTAAACATTTGCACTTATTGTCGACATTTGTAAATATTTTCTTGCTTGTATTTTTAATTGAAGTGTTTCTCTCTTTCGACAATGGACTAACATTTGAGCTTGGTTGTCAACACTGTTAAAAATTTCCGTGAAAAAATAGTAAAATAGCAATTTATTTTATTGTTATTTTACCATATTTAATTACAACAGTCGAATAACGATTAAAAAGCTGGTACTCAAACCCTTGCTGGCTTTCCACCGAGGAGGTCCGGGGTTCTATCCTCGTCTCCGGCAAACCTCCTGCTCCACCGTTTCCTCGCACCTCATCGTCCGCCACAATATAATAGCTATGAATGGTTTCTACGCCTCGAAGATTCTACGCATATAGTTAATTACCATACCTGCAGTATGTTATCATAAGTGCTACTAAACGGTTATGAAACCGAAAACTTTTGTATTTACGGCTTTTTAACCAAGCTAATTGGAAGCGGTTCAGAGCCCGTAAAGATACAAAAATGTTCCAAACCGTAAGTTTAACGGTTAATTAGATGGACAGACTGCTGCCGGCTATTTAATCGTAGTTTCGTGATGAAATTTCTAACAGTGTACTATTTTGAGTTTTAATTCCAAATATTTAATTCCTAGTTTAAACTAAACTGTGACTAGCAAAAAGAGTGAGTTATCTCTCTAATAAGCTAAAACATACGCTGATGTGATGTGCGGTAATTGGTTTACCAGTTAAATTATAGTTACACTGCAGTGAAGTATCCATAAACTAGTAAGTTACCACAAATGCAGCAATCTTATTTTTAAAATGCATAAAATACGCTGTGAATTAAACAATTAAACTAAAATTGCTTGCCAACATAACATGCGAAATACCTTCAAATAAATAAACAATAACAGCAATGATGCGGAAGTGCATTTCGTTACATATTCCCTCACTGCACTTTATCGAATTTATCCCTAATGTAAATTTATAATTATACCTAATCTCTCAGTTATCTCGACGAAAACCAAAGACGAACAATTGAGAAAGAAGTAAATAAATAAAATGCAACTTTATTTTAACTCAAACTATCTTTCAAGATAAATGTAGAAAATATATTATTTTCACTTTAATGAATTAACTTGCCGCTTCTGATCTCGTTTTATTTCGCCTCGCATATTAGATTTCTTTCGAACTGATGCTATATGCCAGTTTATATATTTAGTTGCTTACAACAAAAAAGAAGCAAACATTCTGATGCGCATGCTAATAACCGCACCTGCAGGACGAACTTCCCTAAAACACGAATGGATTCGTCCGTTTTTGTCATGCGTAGAAGAGTCCAAATGTCAGAACTTCGTGATCGAGCTGTAACACAAAAAAAGTTTGTATTGTTGTTGTTGCTTATGGCACTTGAATATCTAAGCTCCCGTCGCAGAGCGACCTGGAATTAAGGCAGAAGGGTACGCCTTCCGTTTCAATATGAGCACCAACGGTGGAAGTACGACTTGGCTCTTAATGTACTTGGATGACACCAGGTGGCGCCACATTCCTTTTTAGACCTATGGGTGAAGGGAAGGGAAAATCTCCACCCATCGGTACCCTCGGAACTACCTCGGGACTTCAGGGTCCACGGATTTTATATGCACGTATCCCCAAGTGTACATGGGGGGTCTTCAGCGGCCCGGGTATCGAACCCGACGTCCTCTGATCCGAAGCTCGATATCCTAACCACTAGGCTACCACGACCCCTAAAAAAAGTTTTAAAAAATAGTAATGATGTTTAAATAATTTCCATTACAATTTTTTGAAGCAGGGGCAGATTTTGAGGTAAGTGCACCATCATTTTGTATGGGATTAATTATGAAAAGCAAAAGTTTGGAAAAGAATGGGAGAAAAAGAAGCACACTGAAAAATATCGACAGTGAAAAAGCAGGCAAAACTGAAGTTATTCGTCGTTAATAACTGCATAACCTTGAGTTAGTGACGCATAAATGAAAGTTAACTAACTTTTATGTACTTTTGATTGGGACTTTAGAAGATCGACGTACAACTGAGAGGGACGCACAAAAGAGTTGTCATATAAGTGGGAGGTTACTGTATTTTCATCAGATGTTATTTTAATGACAGTACTTATTTTAGCTTGTCTTTCTTCAATTTCGTACAGATGGAAACTTGCGAGATGCTATATTTCACTGCAAAAGTTTCGACGGCCAAGTTCCACCCCGATTTTGCAGTCGCTCTAATAGGTATGTAACTATCTGACGAATCTTCAAACTATTTATTGCTGTTTGTTTTAATGTAGTTTGGGAAATTGTGCGGAATTTCTGGACGGTTGGAAAAGTTGTGTGCACATCGAAAACATATGAAGCTACAGACAAAAGTCCATTTGCATATACAGGGTGATATAAAAAGACGCAGAAAACTTTAACAGGTGTTAGTACAGATAGTACAGTACACAAAATGCGAGGTCAAAAATGAAACCCAAGTGCGTTATAGCTTTTTAGAGCGTCCGCTCAACAAACGTTAAAGATTCATTTTAAAAACTCGGTGCCATGTGGAAATTGCAGTGGAGTGGCTAAAATAAAACTGATTTTTTTGCATATTATAAAAAAGGCGTTGTTTTTGTATATTTTTCGTACATCATATTCTTTTGCATTTTTTTTTCTCTGGTTAGATATGATGAAAATAGTTTCTTCTTTAACCGGAAATTTTTCTTATAATTTGTGCCCTTAGGTTTAGCACAAAAAAATTCAAAGTTATATTTCATATAAGTAAAGAGTTTTTTGTCTATTTAATCACATTTTATGATATAAGAAATTGCTTTTGAAATTATAATTATTTTGTTTGTTATGTCTGTGTGCGTGTGTGTGTTACAAACTTTGTCATGTCTGTTACGAACTTCGTCAAATGTGTTACTGAAAATGGTAACACACTTATTCCAAGGAAAAAAATCATAAATGTAAATACTTTCACAAACATAACAAGAAGTTCCGTCTAGAACTATACGAGCCTACTTTCCCGTATTCACCAACTTGAAATTTATAATCTAGCTAACTCTCTTTCTCTCTCTCTCTTCCTCATTTAACTTTAGTTCTTAATTACTTCAAATATGCCTTTTTCAACGGTTAATACATATTCATTAACTCACTCATTCTTTCATTTATTCAGTCATTCGTTTATTTATTCATTCATTTTTCTCATTTATGTATTTATTCCCTCATTTATTTATTTTTCACTTCATACATTCATTTATCTATTTTATTATTTATTCACTGATTTATTCGTTTATTCCATCACTCATTCATTTAATCATTCATTCATTCGAAAATATCGTTCAAAATCCCGATCAAAAAATTTCATAAGAAAATAGGCTCGTTCCGTTCTGGTTGAACTTCGTATCTGTACATGTTCTACGGCCAAACATCTTTTTGTTCCAAGCAAATCGGTCTGTTAGATCATGATTTATAAAGGATTGAATTTCCCCGTAGGCGCTAATGTTACTCTTTTTTTTTTTTGAACTGTTTCAAAATGAATTCCTTTATCCCGGCGCAAATCTCGCCAAGGCAGCAAAAGACGCAAAAGGTTACCAGCGGAGGTTTTCCGTTTGGCGTTCGTCGAATCATTATTGGCGACTTTATCGCCTGCGCCGGGATAAAGGAAAAAGTACCGTTAATTTTTTTGAACTGTTCAAAAATGAACAAAAATTGTTCAACTCAAAAAATATTTTCCTTCGAGAACTTTTTAGTAATCTTGTTCATAAGAACTCAACTCTTATGAGCAGAGTTTACATAATTTGCTTCACTTTTGCCCATAGGCGCTAATGTTAAAATTTTTTGAACTGTTCAAAATTGAACGAAATATTGTTCAAATCAAAATATGGAAATGAGATGTCCTTGCCGAGATCTTTCGAATGCAAAAAGAATTTTTCGAATCGGACTATTCGTTCAAAAGTTTTTAGGGGGGGACAGACCGGCAGACCGACAGACAGACAGACCGACCGACAGACTTTTTCCCCATCTCAAAACCCTAGTTTCAAATTTTTTATTTTTCAATCTTTATTTAATTACTTCACTTATTTTTGACTTCTCTTCATATTTACCAATATTTTTCGGTACATTAAGCCTTCTTTCATGCTTTAATATATTTTTTTTCTTTTCCGGGAAAGTAGGCTAAAAACTGATACAACAATAATAAAAATATAATTACACGTTAATTTAAAGCACAAATGAGCAATAAAATGCAGACATATGTTTCGGGATTGCTTGGAATCCCTTTTTCAATGCGACAGGGAGCTTCTAGATGTAAAACATCCAAATGAAGCAGACAAAACAGCAAAAACAAAGCTTATATAGCCTATGAATTATCTGTAAACCAATGAGAATAAAGGCAGCATGAAGTGGAAGTAGAAGTAGTAGGAAGACAACAATAAGAGAGCAACAAACGAATATAATTGAAAGTACAGGAAGTAAAAAGGAATATCAATAAAAATAAAGCAAAAAAGACGACAGCATGCATAAAAATGTGAGAATACATGAAAATTGCAAAAATAATAAAATAAAATACAAAGAATAAAATTAAGTACAGAAAATACCAAAACAAAATGCAAAACAAAGTACACATGTAAAGGAGGGGGAGGGGAGGGGGGAAGGAGAAAAATAGACACAAAAAAGGAAAACAACAAGAAAATCAAGAAAGAACAACAAATTAAAGAAACTTATGCCAGACCTGTGAAAAATAAGGAGTTGAGGAAGAATCATTAACCAAAAATAGTTCTAATTTGGTTAATGATTCTTCCTCATCTCCTTATTTTTCACAGGTCTGGCATAAGTTTCTTTAATTTGTTGTTCTTTCTTGGTTTTCTTGTTGTTTTCCTTTTTTGTGTCTATTTTTCTCCTCCCCCCCCCCTCCTTTACATGTGTACTTTGTTTTGCATTTTGTTTTGGTATTTTCTGTACTTATTTTTATTTCAATTTTATTCTTTTTATTTTATTTTATTATTTTTGCAATTTTCATGTATTCTCACATTTTTATGCATGCTGTCGTCTTTTTTGCTTTATTTTTATTGATATTCCTTTTTACTTCCTGTACTTTCAATTCGATTCGTTTGTTGCTCTCTTATTGTTGTCTTCCTGCTACTTCTACTTCCACTTCACGCTGCCTTTATTCTCATTGGTTTACAGATAATTCTTAGGCTATATAAGCTTTGTTTTTGTTGTTTTGTCTGCTTCATTTGGATGTTTTACATCTAGAAGCTCCCTGTCGCATTGAAAAAGGGATTCCAAGCAATCCCGAAACATATGTCTGCATTTTATTGCTCATTTGTGCTTTAAATTAACGTGTAATTATATTCGTATTATTTTTTACTTGCACAATGTTAAATTATTTTTATCTGATACAACAGCCTGTCAAAGACGGTTGAATTTAAATTCCGCTGCAAGGTCACATCAGCCTTTTATCGGCGGTCGCCCCGACCGCAGAAGCCGGCTGCTTGGCATATAAAAGCGAATCCATATATATATGTCACTTAACGTGGACCAGTTACGATTACATTTTGCGGTACGATACGATAATGACATGATGGAAAAAACAAACTGGTAAAATGATATTTAAAAATTTGTTTCATGATTACTATAGAAAAGTAACATATTTATATTTCTTATTTTAGCTTTTGGACTTTAACAAATTTACTTCTATTTCTTAAAAAGAATTTCCATTCATAACTCCAATTTTAAATTTCCGATTCTTTGGAGTGGCAACATCTTAGTTTGTTTATATCAAGCGGTCTTTTCTTAAGCTTTTCTAATTTTAAAGCGTTTGTAGAAAATTATTTCCACTCATGACTCGATTTTCAATTTCCTATTCTTTGGAGTGGCAGCACCTTACATTGTTTACATCGAGTAATCATTCTCATGTTCGATTGCTGAACTTATAGCCCGCAGATTGTGCGGTGTTCTGCAGGGCATCAGCTAATTGCGTATAAATCTACCAGTTGGTCACCGTATGCAGTTAGTGTTCACACACACACACACAATATTAAATAAAAAATAAGTAGTATCTGTATTAGTTGTTTTAAGCACTGAATGAAACATTTTTTGCGTTAATTTCCTAATTTTACTTCTATTTTAAAAAACTTTCTTACCGCCTTCTATGTTTCGTTGATGCTCGCCCTATCAATAATTCGCACCTCAGCGTACGCTCTAGATCCTTCTTCGGATTACTCATAACAGGAGGAGAGGGGATAAGTCCTATATAGCCTAATCTAAAGGTAAAGAATCCTGCTTTTCAGACAGGTTCCCCTGTCTTGGTTGCTGGCAACGCTTGTTGATGTAATGTTGGTTCCACATTAACTACGACGAGCACAAACTACGTTGCTGTTGTCGTATCTATTTCGATAGATTGTTGCTATTCACTGACATAGACAGGTGTCCTGTCCTTTTCCTGTTACCTTTAACGTTATAGCGCAATCAGCCAGTCATGGTCTTCCAGGTGAAAGTAAAATTTAACGCTGAAATATATTACAGCCAATGAATAAAAATGAGATCAAGTTAATTAAATTACGTGAAACAACTGACGTCCGCAGGAAGTCTACGACAAAAGTTTCATCTCTGTCGAAATCGGTATGAATCCAGCATTAAGCTTTATGTTAAATGTAGCAAACTGTTCAAATGAGAATGGGATTAAATTCTGTGAGAGGAGTACCCAAGCCCTACAGCGGAATAAAGCTACCTTTTTCGCTCCCTGTAATAGATATATTGTCCACCAGCCACGTTACTGCCATTAACATTTATCAACAATTTGTTATTGTTTATAAAGTATTATTATTACACAAAGAACATCCGTATATCTCCAAAACTTAATGCAGTTCACTATCTATGCAAAGATAATTCCTTTTCTCCCGGCGTCAACAACGCTACTTTTTGACATAATAGCAAAATAGCAGTTTTTGACCAGAAGAGTGAATGTATGCCTAAGCATATGGTTTTGAGGACCTAAAAGAGTGCCTTTTTTCGCAAATCTTAAATTTAAATTCCTGATAACTTACTGAATTTGCAAACAAGTTCATACTTTGTACGTTGTCAAATTAGATTTTTGAAGTGGAATATCATCAAATGTTTTAATGTCTAGTTTTTGAGAACTTATTTTGAGATAACTTTTTATTTCAGGAGCAGCAGCTCATATGCAAGTCACAAATCCACTCCCATGCATTGTGGTTACATTTCAGTGTCCTGTCCTATTCTTCCTGTTGAATCTCCCGTTGCTACAAAAGCCACACAGACCGAAACAGCATTTGGTGTTTCTTTCTACCTGGGGCGTACTTCAGCAGGAGGGTTTTCATCTGATTCGTTGAACAAAGATGCTTCTATGTTCTACTCATCGAATTCATCTCCCTGCGAAAGCAATCCCAAAACTTTGCTACTTTCGGAAATATGTGATATTCACAGGGATCCTGATGAACATTCATATCCTCGTCAACGAACAAATAGTTTCCTTGCAGCCATCAAAGAAGGAAATCCCAAGCTAATTGATGCAACATGTGGTGCAAATGAGCAAAACATTAAATTATCTCTCTTTGGATGCGAACGAAAAGCAAAAGAAGACGATTCTGGCAACATTTTCCCCAGTTCTGAGCAACGGAAAAACTCCACGGTGCAAGATGTGGAAAAATCTGCAGTCGATGATACGAAGTAAGATTTACTTTTGCTATATAAGCGGTGTTCGGTATTTTTATTTCTTTGTAACAAATTTCACCAATCAGAAGAGTTATTTGAGACATTCAATGCACAAATCGATTAACTCCGCTTTCTAAAAACAGCCTTATTTCATCGATTGACGTGTAGAGAGAGAGAGAGTATGTGAATTCATAATATACTTAACAAAAACTTTATAACAAATTCACTTGCTCTCTCTCTCTTCACGACTTCGAAATGATTCCACAAGATGACTGAGACACAAAAAGTTATTTTTACACAAAACGTTTAATCAAATTTCTAAAAGAATTGAATCAAATATTACGGCAAAAATGATCGAAATAACAGCTAATATTACATGGATGCCACGCCGAGCACTCTTACATAAAAAATAAAAATAAGAAACGAAACACTCGAAAAGAAAGAGAAAAGCCAAAAATAAAAAGTGTTTGCAACAATTACTTATTATTAGTTTAATTGTGCTAACTTGAGTTATGGGAAGCATTTCTCACTAGAAAAGCGGTAAATAGCATGTGACAATTAAACAAAAATCTGTTTTATATTGGCGAATGGGAAGCAACCTTGTACTATATCTGATATCTGCTCTAAGGGTTTTTTACTACATTTTTAGCTGCAATCAGAGGCTGGCACAGACATGAATAATTTCTGAAGGGGGCACCAGAGAGTATCAAATGGTTCTCCCTCTTGAAACTTTTCATAATTGTGTCGTCGTTTAACCCCGTCGTTTTCACGAGAGCGAGAAGAAAGGGGTTATTAGTTAAGAACAAAATAGGGAAATCGTCATGGGCGAAAATACGCACAGGCAGATCTGGCACTTACTCGCAGCGGTAAATTCAGGGAAGCTGCAAAATTTAGCTAAGAAATCATATTTTTCGATTTAAAAATCTTAAAGGTATAAAATTTGTTGAATTAGACATGACATAAAATTAGCATATTCTTTGTTGAATTAACACAAAAATATTTTAATTTTTAAAATACTATTAAACAGTTACATTGCAAATATGTATATGTTTTTATATGAAAGAGAATTTATCTAATAACCAAAAAGAAATTGAGGAAACAATCAGTATTGGGAGTAAAAATATGTAAAATTGAAAAAGGAAAAAGACGGGAGGAGACGGCATTATCCAAAAAAATAACATGGGAGTTACAACATATCAAAACCAATGCGGTATTATTTATCAGAACTATTAATTGTAAGTTATTATAATTCAGCTGTGAAATTCATTATTTTGCTTCCACATCAAAAACTGCATCTTTGGTTGTGAAAATTTCAATATTTTAGTTTTGACTTGTTATTCCCGTCATGTTTTTTACAAAGCCAACGAGCTGAAACATCAGTCCAGTTCATCTTTGCAGTTACTATTGTAGTAATCAGTCACCGCACAAGAAGAAATAGTCTTGAAACAATGCAAAGAGTTAAGGTCCATAAACATCTATTTTATTTTTATAAACGAAAAATTGTCATTGTTTTTGTGGCAATGTAATTCATTTTGTATTGTGCTTTACCTCAGTACAGCGCATTTTCATATCGTTAAATTCTAACGTATTCTTGTAATTATAGCTACAATTTTTCCCATACTGAATTTATGCTTTATCTCTAGGGAATGTCCGATTCCTCGCAGGCTTTCCATTCTTCTGGAGGAAGAATACGAAGACGTATCGGGGAACTGTTTTAATTCTCAACCTTTCCCTCATAAGAAAAGGAAACATTTGCCATCATGCAGTGTAAATACACAAACTGATTTGTGCCTTGCAGTGAATTCAACCATTTCCTCCGGCGAACTCTTGCCCTTTAAAAAAAAGAAGTCTGAAGAGTTACCGGTGACGGAATTTTTTTTGCCTAAGCAGGGTTATACCATAGTCATGTCCGCGGTTGAGAAAAAAACTGTTTATTCAAAAGAGCTACCTCAGAAAGTGATTTCGCGGCATCCTCCTCCGTACACGAAAAACCTGTGGAAAACTGCTCAGTATGTTTCGTCGGAGGGCGGCTACTTCAATCAAATGTTCTCCAGACACGGACCACGTATGCACAAATGGAACACAGTGTCGGAGTCATTGCTGAGTAAAAGTCAGTGTTCTCAATCTGTAAAAACTCATAACGAATTCAATCTCCAAACGCGTCATCTCTCCCTCGAGAAACAAGAGTCCTTCTCATCTTGCGATCATAGTTTGTATCCAGACAGTCAGATATCATCGATAACGGATTGTTCTGCCTGGATGAATAAGTCGGATATCGATTTGCATCAGAAATCGGAGCCATTCGCTTATCAGCAATCGCCATTGCCGTCTCATCAGAACCAATCTTCAAAGAATAGGTGGGCCTGGAAATGTGTAACTCTTGTTATTTTATTGTGATTTTTTCCCCTTTTCCCACCCTAATGGAGAAGTTATTGCATGATTTTTTAATCGGATATTTCGACTTTCGTAATCTTCCTTGTTTGTCCTGAATGTTGCTAAAAGCTGCATGACTCAGTAATATCTACTGAATTTTACTACCTGCTTCTTAGTTTAGCAGAAAATAAAAGTGCTATTCGTAAAAGAGAAATAAAAACATTTGATTTGTTAATTTCCCAGTCCTTAAGTGCATTAATTGCGTGTATTTACTTTTTGCATTGAACGTGTTCTTTCAACTTTAGCTTTATCCTCAACGAAATACATTCACGAGTTGCGGAATTTATTTCAGTATTTTTCAGATTTCATATACAATAAAACCTCGATCGATCGTTTGTCATGGGGTCATTGAGTTCGAATGGTACAAATGGAAAAATGACGAATGCGGCTCAATGTGTAAGGCAAGAAAATATCGTTAAAATATAACGATACATGCGGGAATGAGGAATCGAGGTTCTACTGTATTTGCAAAAAAAAAAAAAAAATCTATTGCAAAAGGAGCATTTTGCAACATCGGCACTGCAAAAAGAGCTTTGTGTTTGCTAACTTTTAAACTGCATGAGGAGAAGCTTTTCTTTTAATCCCCCATTTTTCTTTGTAATACGAACTGAAATCCTTCAACCGATATTTCAATTTTTGTGGTGCATGCTAATTTTTACTGTGTACCGTGCATTTTTAGATTATTTTTCTACATGTTTCTACACGACTTCATGCAGTTTTGAAACATGAAACGAAGTCTCATGGTTTTGTACATGATCTCACTTTCACAATCTCTTTTAATCTCATAATTTTCTGATACGGAAGTAATGCTTGCTTTGCCGGTTTTAATCAACTCTCATTCTGTAAAGTTTTCACGTTCTCCAGTGGCGTAGATAAGGGGGGGGGGTTGGGGACAAACCCCCCCCCCCTCCCCGAAATTTTGACTTAGATACGGGATGGCTTAGAGGGACCCCACCGAAATGTTGGTGTCCGAAAACTTTTTTGAGACCTTAACTCTCTCTACGCTTTATAGTATTCTAAAAATATTTAATTTTGATTAGAACACTGCTAAAAAAAAGGCGCGATATATGGCAAAAAAAAAGACAATTATCGAACCTTTGGGTTGTAGGGTCGTACTAGGTCGTACATAGGGTTGCAAATTTGTCGCAGAAAAGACCCCGAAATTCGCGACAAATTTCACGAAATGCTCGCGAGAATACAAATATATTGTAATAAAATCTAGGATATCTGCAATGAAATTTATTTTTTAAGTAAGAAAGAACATAAGTGAACAATTTTATTTCTTTCAACTTTATGCAATATTTAGGTATTTATTTAAATGTACAGAATTTTGGTACTCGCTATGACTTAATACGTTTTTATGTGTAGAGAAGGACCGTTTAGCATCTGCGCTACTGACGGAACTGACAAACATCGAATTGCCACTTTGGACAGGTCGGGAAAACTTTTTCTCTTGAATTTTCAAAATTGAATTGCCCTCCTTCAACGTGTAACTCATTTGGTGGTGGGGGGGGGGGGGGGGGGGGGTCATAGGGTTATTGTTAAAAATGGAAGAACTATCAACTTCGTTAAAAAGATTTAAATATTTGTATTGATTAGGATCAAAAACTTCTTCTAAACATGAATGTGATTATCTATAACTACTTTTATAGTTATTTTTCTATTGATGAATTTTTCTAAATTTTAGGGAAATCTGTTATACATTTTAAAACTTCAGAACAGTATAAATTGCCATTAAAATGTAAGTAAAAAAACAAAAAAAAAAAGTTTTACATTTTAAACAATTTTCGCACAAATCGTGGAATTTTTTAAAAATCACGGATTTTAGGAAACAGCTTCAAAAATCGGGGGAATTCGCGGAGCGACAAACTTGCAGCTGTAGTCGTACCACTTTCCTAGGAATTTCTCCCCTAAATACCTCCACCACAAACCCCTATTATACACTAGAGATGAGTTTGGACTCACTTCTGAGCCTGAGTGATACTGTTCGGCGTCAAAGACCGAGCCCTCCCGACCCCGAAATTATTTTATAAAGTGTTGTTAATAGATGTGGTGCTACATCGATTAAATGTAGGTTTTTGTTGCTATCGCAATTGGTTCTAATGATTTTTCTTTTAATTTCAAATAAAGAATACAATATATTTTTTAACTTTCATCAAATGTTCCAGTTGAGAATAAATTCTGGTGAGCTAAAATGAATGAAAAATGATGTTTGAAAATCTTCGGTTTGGCAGCATTTTCGGGAAGTTTTTGATTCGCAGTCGAACAAAACTGGAATATGTTCAGTGCAACTCTTGCAGTTAGGAGAATTATTAATAAGAAGACCTATTAAATAAGATGGGTCTCTATAGTCTGGAGCAAATTGAAAATGAAAGTGGACACAGGACTAGCAAAAAACCATTATTAGAATAAAAAAAGGAGGCTGGAAATAGCTTTCAAATGCAACCAAGCCGTACTTTTAACGATAAATTTATCTAAACTAGAATCTTTCCCATGACTGTTCACAATTCTCCTTTCAAAGCTTCTATTTAACAATTTTATCAGCCGTCCCTCACTACGTTTCATGCCCAGAGCGGAAGAAAGTCCGTTTTATGATTTCTTCCTTTTAGAAGGTGCTTTCAAGCACCACGGGGATTTGCGTTAATTGCTCTCCACTTTCAACTTAACCCCATTCTCTACTGACCATTCAATAATAACGCCTCAACCGAACAGATATCGTTTACTTTACAGATATACAGAAACAGATGCACTGAACACGAAGATAGGAGATAGTGAGAGTAAAGTGATGAATGTCATTCTCAATTTCTCCTCTCCCCTAACAAATAGCACTGCAGCCATAAAAAAAAATTCTCACGTTCTTTAACCATCAACTATTCTTATTTAAATGGGTTTTTCCGCCAATGGTCGTTTACTTTGCCTATAGGTTAATGTATGAATATTTTACCATGAGCAGAGACCTCCCACTTTCCTCTCGTGCGTGCATTGGTGGGTCAGTCTGTACTGATCAGGTTTTGTGCATTTTTTTCAAACCCAATTTATTTAGGGAAGTGCATTGAATGAGGGGCAATAATGAAGTGAGCAAAACCTTACAAGCATTTTTAAGCCGAAAGAGAAAATTGATGACAGTTGTAATAAAAAGAGAAAGTTGATGCCCTCTGAGGAGTAGGAAGTACAATCTCCAGAATCAGAATTAGTTTCACTAGACACTTCTGAAAGTAATATTTTATTTTTGCCGCTTTTACTACTAATGCATTATCTAGCAAGAAGTTCCGTCTAGAGTTATACGAGCCTACTTTCTCGTATACACCAACTTCACACTTATAATCCAGTTATCTCTCTCTCTCATTTAGCTTTAGTTCTTAATTACTTCAAATACCTTTTTCAGCAGTTAATACGTATTCCTTCAATCACACATTCAATCTTTCATTTATTCAGTCATTCATTTACTCATTGTATTTATTCACTCATTTAGTTGTTTTTCAATTCATTCACTTGTTTATTTATTTTATCATTTATTCATTCAAAAATATCCATAAAAATCCCGACGAAAAAATTTCATATGAAAATAGGCTCCCTTAGTTCTGTATTGTACCTGAACAACTTCGTAACTGTACATGTTCTACGTCATAACATCTTTCCGATGAAGCTTGTTCCAAGCAAATCCGTCTGTTATATCATCATTTATACAATATTGAAAATTCCCCGTAGGCGTTATCTTAGTTTTTTTTTTGAGCTGTTAAAAAATGAATAAAAATTGTTCAAATCAAAAAATTTTTCACGCTGAGAGCTTCTTCCAATAAGCTTATTCATCTGAACTTGGATCGGATAGAGTTTACTTAATTTGCCCATTGGTGCTATTGTTAAGATTTTTTGAACTATTCAAAAGTAAGCGAAAGATTGTTCAAATCAAAAAGTCAAATATAAAAATGAAATGTCCACGCCGAGATCTTTTGATGCAAAAAAAAATTCGGATCGGACAATTCCTTCAAAAGTTAACAGCAGACAGACCGATAGACACAAGTTTTTCCCACCTCAAAAGACTACTTTCAAATTTTTTATTTTTCAATCTTTATTTAATTACTTCACTTATTTTACACTTTTCTTTATTTTTAACGATATTTTCACGACACATTTAGCCTTCTTTCATGCTTTATTATTTTTTAAACTTTAACGGGAAAGTAGGCTAAAAATGATAATGGAAAAAAGTTATCAGTTGAAAGTTCTATGTTCTCTGTGACAAAAAAAAATATTCCTGTAAATTCGTCAAGTTAGGTACGTTTTTTTTTATCATTATTATTTGATTATAGTTAGGGGAACGGAAATGTATATAATCTATACAACGCAACATTGTCATATTAAATACTTTCCCTGCAATAAAAAAAAAAGAGTGCAAACAAAAAACAAAATCACGTAAAAATTTAAACTTTTAAAAGGAAAAGTGTAGATTTTTCCTTTTAGAAAGCAATTTGTCTTTATTATTAACCGACTTTCCAAAATAGGACGGTTATTAATTGTTACTATGCATGTTTTTTGTTTGTTTTGTAAATCGATAACTTCTCATTTCATAAACCGATTTTAATTATTCTTTTTTTTTAATCTATCGAGGATGGTCTCCCATAGATCCCATACTTTCGTTTTGCAATAAACCGTATACGATAATTAAAAGAAAAAAAGGTTTTGGGAGGAAATTTACTAATTTTTGTGCTTTTTCAACCATAAAGTTTGACTAAATGAACCGATTTTAATATTTTTTTAATTCATAGGAAGAGAGGGGGGGAGGGGGGGTTCGCCTGACTTAAATCTCATACATCGGTTTGACTACAATTGTTCTTTAGAGGAATCGAACTTCCTCCAGAAGAAACCCCCCCCCCCCCCGAAATTGGGGTCTAGCTACGCCACTGACGTTCTCGTAACTTCATACATTAATTAAATTAACAAAGTAATAAATTTTCAACATGACTTTAAGAAAACTTTCAGGGCCATTATTTTATTCGATTATTTTTAGAGCATTAAAATAATAAGCTTGGTATTTTTTTCCACTTAGATTACTCTCAAAGTTTATATAAATATGTTCATAAAACACAAAAATATTTTAATTTAACCGCTGAAAATTAAAGTATTATTTTTTTATAGACTTAAAAACTTTTTTTTACAGATTTTAAGCATGTTCATATTTTAATAAATCCAAACGTCAGTCATTTATTTTTAAGACCAATAACTTTTTGCTTTTGATTTTAAACAATAATAATAATGAATAATTCACTGCCATTTAGCCAGACTTTCTGAAATTGAATGATGGTCATTCATTATTTCTGCTCAAAGTTAAACCGTAGCTGCAAACTTAGACGATTTTTTCGTAATTTTTACGAAAATTATCCAGCTCTTACTATTTTACTCTCGGAATTTATTTTTGACGATTTTTTACTTTATTTATCCAGTCACTATTTAAATTTTGGGTGATTTTTAGTGAAATTCTAGCGATTTTCATGTTCAGCAAATTTCAGCAGTTGCTTTGCCAACTACACCATATTTTATCGCCAAAGACCACTGTGTATCACATTCTCAATTCCAGACACAGTAATGTTGAGAATGACTCAATTTCAGTGTTAAGCGGGAAAAAAACTCTTCTCAATGTCATCAAAAACTCTACAAAACATTCTAATTGTTAACAATCATAAAATAAATAGTTGAAATCATATATCATTGCGCAATACCTTTTTGACTAAAGCAAAAAATAGAATTGTCAATCCATTAGTATATTTTTTTACTAACCTCATTCAGTTTTGCCTTTATGTTGTAAAACATTTTGATAATCGCATTATTTAAACTTTTAAAGTTCGTATTATTTAGGCTAATTATAATGGCCGGACCATTTTGACTTAATGACAGCAATGACTGGATTCTTTTGACTTAGTGATTTTAATGACTGGATTATTTTTAAAACAATATTATTTTTAATTAAATTTAATTTTATAAATATAATTTATTATTAAGTCGCAGAAAGAAAATGATGTTCACGGTTCTACAAATTCTTGTGATTCCTTCTGAACTTTTGAGAAAATCTTCTGAATTTTCATCTCAGCTCAAAATGCTCAAAAAAATTTGTTGCTTTTCAGATTTATAGGATGTTGAGTACGTTTGAGAATACAGTCAACTCGTTGTAACTCGAAGTCTTACAACTCGAATATTCGATTGTCTCAAAGTTTTCATTAAGTCCCAAAAAATTGTAGTTTTACAATACAAAATTGTCTCGATATTTCGATGCGTGCACCTTTTAAGCCGAAGTTTTAAAGAAGCATCCTTTTCATTTTACCAATAAAAATTCCACAAAATAAACAAAAAAGAACGTTTTCCCCTTTACACATTACAATGTCTACCTTGTCAGCTTCAATCGGGGGGGGGGGGGGGGGTTCAATAATGCCCTTTGGAGACGGATGAAGCTATTGAGCAAGATGTTAGCAAAGAGTCCACATGTTCATATTCGGAAGAAGATGACGGCGCAGAATCTACACACATTCCATTTAATATTATAGCATCAGTTGCTGCAAACATTTTATTACAGTACCTGGAAAGTTCTGAAAATGTGTATAAGTCGATGTTTAATTCTTTTCACAAGTTTAATGATTTTTTAAGATACGATAAACGAAACAAATTTTGCCTTTTTCTAAGAAAGTATCTTAATGAAATTTATTCTCCGTAAAAATATATTTTTTCCCGTTGAGTAATAATAAGTAATTTTACCTTAATCTATAATTGCGTCATCCTATTTACTATGCATTATTGATGATAACGAAAATGTACGTTATACTTAAGAACGCTAGAAAGAGGACTTCTGATAGCTCGAAGTTTTTAGATGGTCCGTTCGGACTTCAAGCTATCGAGATTTGACTATATTAAGCACAAAGAAAAGTGGGTCTCTATTAAGGTACAATAAATTATTAAAATGAATGTTAATATTAGAACAAAGAAGGCTTTGACTACCGGTGTTACTTATACAACTATTTTGCCGGGCATATAGGCCACGGCCCATCCAGGATCTTTCTAGGCAGATACATCGTGGGTAAACCACGGCCTACAAACCCGGAAAGTGATTACATTCATGTTAATATTTAATTCGTAAATTATGCAAAAAGATTTGACTCTATCATGCAAACATAAAATTAATTCGTTTATCAAGACTTTCATGTGAATGATATAAGTACCAAAAGTAGAAATAAGCTTTATGCATAACATTAAAAACCCCACTTTTCAAATTATCGCAGTGGTTCTTGAGCTGCAATTTGTCAAGCTTCTGAAGTTGGTGCACAAAAACCCAAAAAAGTACAGAAAAATACTGTAAAATACAAGGGAAAAAAATAAAGAATTAAACTAACTTTGAAACAAAACCTACTTGTTAGGTTAGTAGTTATTTTATTTAATATTTATTTATTGTCAATGCACAAATAGATAAACAGTAATATTTGTAGCATATAAGTACAACGGTCTTATTTAAGACTATTATCTGCATCGTATATGTATACTAATACCTTATTACGAGCTGAATGCTACGCATATGAGTTCTAAGTCACAATGTGTCCTAAGAAAAAAATCGTTTGCGACCTCTTATGTAACATAACAGTTGTGTTTCCATCATTTCAAAAAAGTGTAAATAATCGAATTTTAGCAGAATTAATTCATTATTGAAGCATTTGTGGAGGTAAAAGAGATCAAATGCCTTCTCCATCTGTACTTGGAGTATAAAACTACCTTGGGAACCCTCTTATGTGGATTAATTGGGATTGGATGTTGTAGAGATTGTCGGATATGCGAAATAAAAAAGGGAGAATTTGAAAAACTAATTTTTAAAAGACATGATCTTTTTAACATTACTTACTCATAAAAGTATAAACATCACAAAAAATATAAAAAATACATAATTAAGTGTTAGAATTCTGCAGCAGAAATATTTTGTTTTCAGAAGACGGAATGAAATTTTGAGACTTGTCGACACGTACGCAGCACTAATTCTGTTGACTTCCCGGGTTCTATAGAATAATATAGTTTCTTTCCATGACTTCTAAAAACAAAATGGTTCTCATACAGTCCTGGAAGAGAACAAAAACTCCGCTGTTTGAATGCCATTTCAATAAAAGCACATGAAAGACGTCTACTAATTTATTGCATTCCTGCGAAACAGGCCAGTTGCATTCAGGCTTCTCTGCACCGTTATAAATGGGTAGGGGAGAGTGGAGATACTGATCATATGGGATACTTGAGCCACCAAAATTCAAATTTTATCTACAGTAGGTTAAATTTTCAAAAGAAATCACATAGCTTGCTACCATTTTGAAGTTGATAAATATACAGGAAATAAAACTGAAAATATTTGATGGGAAAGTATTTAATATTTCAGAAGATCGATTGAACATGAAATTTGCTCTAAGAATTGCATATTCCAAATTTAAATTTCCATTACAGAACATGTTGCTATCATCGATAAAATCCAAGTTGAAATTATCCTTCAACTACTAATTGTCACCAAAAAAAAAAAAGTTCGTGTTACTAGTTTGGTTTTCATAACTGGTTTTGAAAGACTTTCTGTATCTTAAGCACTAAGTAAATAAAGCAATAACAAGAAAAATATTGCTTTTGCAAGTATTTTTAGTAATGGCCCAAACATCCCTCTCATGGGTATAATTGAGCCACAATGTAAAACAAAATGTAAAAATTTGTTAAACAAAGAAAAATGGTTCCACTGATTTTTTTTTTTTTTTTCATTTAATGTTGGAGAAAAACGAACAAATTTTTATCTACAATATTTCATTTTTCCGAAAGAACGTACAATTTCGTTTTAAAAAAATTGAAATTAAAAAAGTGGTAAACTATCCCTATCTTCCCCTACCTGAAAATAAGGAAAACGTACTCATTTTTGAGCATTTTCCTACTTAGAATAGCTCCAAATAAAGAAGCCTCAATTTTGAAAAACAAATGTACTCATTATCACGCGTAAGTACTCGTTAGCATCCATGTATACTTGTATTTGATGCCTCATGCGCTCGTTTTTGAAATAATTGTACCTGTAAAAAAATGAGTATGATCGGTTTCTCATTTTTTAGTAGACTTTTGTAAAAAGTAGGGAGTTCAACTCCTCATTTCAATACTATTTAGTTAAAATTAGGTGTCTTTTTAAATTATTTTATAAAAATTATTTTTATATTATTACTAATATATTTTTTTTTACTGTTCCGGTACAAAAATTAAATTAACGATTGTTGCAATTCAGTTTTGTAATTCATTTCTTCTACTTTTGTTCAGTTACATAAAAAAAAGTGTTGGAAATTAAAATCTTCCTATTAAAAACATTAAAAAAACGCATTAGTTGGAATTTACTGGAACAAAATGTCTAATATTTTGAGAGATTGAATGAAATATCGTTTAGAATTGAATGAATAGTTTACTTTTCGCGAATAAGAGACATATTTTGTTGCTGAAAGTTGTATATATATTTTTTTTGTTTTGTTTTGTTTCCTTTCCAGCTCTAAACACGAGTGGGGCAAAAAGTTATCAGTGTAGATAAAAAAGTTAAGGGCTAATAGAGTTATATTAAAATATTTTTTGAATTTAGAATGGTTTAACAAAATGAAATTCATACAGGTCATTAAAAAATAGTAATAAAGTAATAAGGGAGCATGCCTCTCATATTTAAGAATTGTTGTATTTGGAGGTAAATAAACTTCCTCAATCCTTTACATGTTTCTGTCAATCAGAAGGCTCATAACAGCTTACTATAAACATTTACAAGTTGATTAATTAGGTGCCTCATAAAGGGTTAAAATATGAGGAAAAGCATCGTTCGAAGATTTGTTATGCCACCTCTACTGTAACATATCCAGACTTCGATGTGTCGGGAAATGCAAGGATCATTGGCTCTTTTCATATCCTCCTTCAGTCGTCTGTTTCTACAATATTCCGTTTTCAAACGTCCACAGTATAGTTCAACAATGAATTCTGTGTCTCCCCTGAACAATCGAGTCTGAGGAGCTCTTGGTTTTTATGAAAGTCTCCTTGTTTCGCTATCCGCATTTCTGTTCTCTTCAAGTG
This sequence comes from Octonoba sinensis, assembly GCA_038502835.1. NCBI lineage: Eukaryota > Metazoa > Arthropoda > Arachnida > Araneae > Uloboridae > Octonoba > Octonoba sinensis. The sequence goes on from CM076598.1 coordinate 126,431,376, forward strand.
CTGGGGAGGATATAAACAGTACGCAAGCTTCTTTGTCGACTCAAAACCGCTGCTCTCTCCTTCTTCAAAATTCAGTTCCGTAACTAAAAATTCACTCTACAATTATCGCATCAAAAGAACGGCTATGCGAAAAACCGTTTAAAATGATCCGCGTTTTTTTCCACGAGTTGAAACCAATCTTCCGCGTTGATTGACTAAAACTATTTAAAATACTTCCAAAATAAAATGGTTTTGAAACAAAAAAATCTGTAAAAAACCGTTAAAAACTTTTCTCTGCAAAATTGCATTCTGTATTTTTGAGATTCTTCACAACTAACACAACTGTTATATTTACAGACTGTGTTTCAATCAATATTTTTTTAGACATGCTGTCTGTTTTTTTTTTTTTTTGAAAACGCGTTTTCTAACAGGTAGAAAACCTGTTATAACGCTAGCGGGGTTAAACGAAAAATATGCGATTATTCACAAGTAGAAAATGTTTTGGAATGAACGAATTTCACAAAATTTTAATTGAAATGGTCTTAAAAATCTAAATGATCGGATAGCCCTTATTGTTCAGCGATTTCGAAATCTTATGTCTTAACAAACTGTTCCAGAGTTTAACATACGCTGTGCTCTCGAAAAAAATATGATGCAGCTCAGTTTCACATTCCAAGGTTTAATAAAGTCGAAGTTTCTTCTTTTGTAAATATAAAAGAATATGTACTTTATCAAAAATCTTAAATGTATTTCGCACCCCAGAAACAAAAGTGACGCAGCACCAAAATCGTTAAAACAACCTGTTGTGTTTACTAATCGAGAAACAAAACAAAATTTCATGAATTACCGATTAATAAATATTGATCCTCATTTTTTTAGTTCCCTTTCATCCTGTACTGTTTTCGGAACGAAATTACATGTTCTGTATTTTTTTTTTTCTTTTATTTTAAAAAAATTCGCAAACTCAAATTTTTGAGTTGCGTTATTTTTGTTTGCCCAGGGCCTTATGTTGCGGCTGCAACATGAAGCGAAGTCAATGGAATTGGCATACATTGCATGCATGACAGAGTTACATGGATCGTCTTTACCAGTGCGAAGAACACAAAGCTACATTGCAAAACCCTCACAAACTAAATAAATTAATAATAATAAAAAAATCTATCAAAATGTATGCATTTAATCATAAAAAAATCTATCAAAATGTATACATTTAATCATAAAAAAAAAAAAAAAACTCATGAATGAAAATCATCCCAAAACAGCGAGACAGAGTTAAAAAAATAGTTAGGTCTATAAAACTGAACAACCACAAACGCGAATATCAAACTTGAGATTAGGTCTACAACATTAAAAAATCACAAAAAAATATCCAACTTGAGATTCGTTCTACAAATCAAACAATCACAAAAAAAAAAAAATATCAACTTGAAATAAGGTTTACAAAACTGAATAATCACAAAAACTCAAGTTCAGAAGTCGTTTCTGTGCTTACTGAAATTTCTATGCCTACGCATGCTCAATTTTCTTCGTACTGAAAAACGAGCGCCTCCTAACACCGATATACGTGTACACAAGTTTTGTTACAAATCGAGTCTAATTCATTTTTTTTTTCGCTTAATGTAATGTTTTTTTTTTCCAAACTTGAAATGGGATGTTGTTTCACATTTCAACTTTTATTTGAAAAAAAAAAAAAAAAAAAAATCCATCAAAAGTTGCACCCCTCCCCACCCTTTCATGCTTTTTAGTTTTGAGCTTTAGATTAGTTAAAAGAATAAAAAATACTTAATTTACACATCAGGAAGAAACAAAACTATTATATTTAATAGTCACTTCTCTACCAAGTATTGAAATGGTAAAGGTGGGGACAGAATGCATAAATAAAGGCCTGGACCAGAGACAAGTGAATATCAGGCTTTCAGATAAACCAATCCCATTATTACAAGCAGTAATACCAAAGGCAAAATCGTCAACTTGCGATTTGGTGCTACAGAGCTCCATTTCTTGCTCTTCTCAAGGAAAAATTAATAGATTATTTAAATAAATCAACTTAAGTGATTAATCAAGGAGAAAAAAGTGAGATGGAATAATAATAAGAATAATAATGGTACTAATAAATTATTGTATCTTCCAAACGGGCTGCAAAAACACTCAATCGAGAAGACAATGTACAAAAAAGAAGAATAAAACTTTTTCCTATAAGTTTGAAATATTTTTAACATCGCTCTTTTGAATGTTTTTACATTAAAAATGTGAATACTGAAAAAAAAGTTGTTAAATAAGTTTTGATTTTACAAACAAAAACCTATACGATGGATATTTATCTACAGCATTTATATGTAAGCTTGGTTTAAAGGAAAAATGTTGAAATGCCTTGTATTATAATTGCGATACATAAAGCTAATTTCATTAAGCTATGAACCTTTAAATTTAAAGTGAATGAGATGCACAATACTCAAAATCGCATATTTATCTAAAGCAGTAATAATCTTATCTAAGAAATCAATTTTTTCATGATCGAAGATAATTTCCCAAACTGGGATTGAGATACACAGGTGAAAAAGGGTTAATTGTACAATACGTAAGTGATCGAGGTACTAAGAAAACTCACTCGAATCGCTGAGTTTTCTTTTTGTTTGACTCGAGAAGAAGTGAAGAAGGGAGTGGAGCGCAATGTAGTGTGGATCCCTCTCACGTTGCGCGCCGTTCTGCTTCTTTCGTCTCTTCTATAGGAATGGGCAAGAGATGGAGCTCCCTCGCACTAGATCGTAAGTTCACGTTTTTGCCTTCGATATTACTGTCTATGAGAGTCTCTCATCTAAATACATGATATTTGCCTGTCTCTTAACCAGGCCCGAGTTAAATCATTAGGTAAATCTCAAAACGGAGAGATTTACATGATAAAATGTTCGGATATCTAGTGATTCTGATGATCGAATGATCAGCAATTGAGTGAATCTTTCGAGTAGTTTTCTAATCTAATGATCGGTTGTCGAGTGATTCTAATAATCGAATGATAATCATTTAAGTGGTCGAATAATAAGTAATCTCTCGAATAATTTCATAATCTAATTATCAGTTGACGAGTGACTCTGATCATCGAATGATAAACATTTAAGTGATCGAATGATAAGTAATCTCTCTAGTTATTTCATAATCGAACGGTCGTATATGGAGTGATTCTGATATCGAATGATCAGCAATTGAGTGAATCTCTCAAGTGATTTCATAATCGAATGATCTATTATGGAATGAAGAACCGGAGTGCTTTTGGGTTCTAATGAAACCCAAGAGATTTTCAGGATCGGAAGGATCTCATGGAGTGATTTCATAAAAATATCTCGATTTGCCCATCACTACTCATTGCTCAATAGGCATCTTACTACAGATGTTAGCCTTATTTCAATGTATGCTTTAGTATGTTTAGACTACGTCGTTATTAGTTTATTTTATTCTTAATTCAACATAATTATGCATCACTAATTTTATGTTATAGTTTATGGTATCTATATCATTAATAACTTAATTAAAACGATAAATTAATTTATCGTTTTTTTATAAATATTTCGTAGCTTTACATCGTTTTTGTACGTAATTGGCTAGCGTGTTCTGCTTTTCTCGCGGCACAATTTTACCCTATAAATGATATTAGCCTCCAAAAAGAAAAGAAAGCATGATGTAAACATCACTTCACTATGGATTTGAAACATAAAAATGAGTTAAGGTATGAACAGGCATGTATTTAGGCACGTGTGGTGGCACCTAAATATTAGCTTGCCCATACTCTAAACACGCTCCGGAAGGAACAAAGCATTAGTACTTTCTGCGTTATAATTGGAAAATAAAGAACATGGGGACGATCTCTTCATTGAAATCAAATCCTGGAGCTATCAAAAATTCACTTCTAGATTTTTAGATGACTTTAAAGTGATGTGTGACGTAGCAGCGATGGCTACTTCTGGCCAAAAATAGATGTCAATAATATCAGATTTCAATTAAGAAAGCCAACAAATTAAAAGCCTTATGGAGCATAGCTGTTACAGAATATTCAAGCATGGATTTTATTTACATGTTTGGGTTACTATATTAAAAAAGAAAAATTGAGGGCGCCTTCCCCAACTGTACCCAATCAACTCCCTCAAAACAAGGTCATTTATACACTAAAGATAAAGTTCAAAATTTTACCCATGTAATCTATAAAATAATAGGGTGTCTTGTACAGCCCTATCGAGAAAGTAATGTCTCTAAATTATTTTATGATCTGAGTGCCAAAAAGTTGAAGTTTGTCAAGCAATTACTGGATTTGCCGCAAATGGGGGGGGGGGGGGATTTCGGCCAAGGGTTTTTTCAACCAGATTTGTAAAAAAAATCTGTTTTATCTTTTTTTCTAATATTGATGATGGGTTTAAAAAAAATTTGAAGAATATAGGGTAATTTCGTTATTTGTTGCAAATGCCTAAAAAGTTCAGTTTTATTTTTATTTATTTATTTATTTATTTTAATTTTTTAAAATTTTATTTGTTTATTTTTTTATTTTAAGTTCTAACAAATTTTGTCAACATATTAAAACAACAAAATTCTTATGTGCACTTTGTGCCACCAACGGCATTTTCTCACTATCCATCATCGGAAATTGAAAAAAAGTTTTTTTCGTCCCGCCTTAATCATAAATAATAATAGTTTACATGAATAAGCACGGAGAAAATTTCTTCTTCTCTTTTAATTTCTATGAACACATTTTATGTACATTTATAGCTTTCGTGAAACTAATAAATGGAAGTCATTACTATAAGTACAGTAAGACAATGTACAGGGTGGTGCAAAAGTAATGACCTGGTTTTGACGGCATATTAAAAAAAAAACTAATGCAATTTGAGAGTTGAAACTTTATTTATTTTGATCTGTATATAATCCCATTTTTTTACAATAAGTCTTGAATACCACTTCAGCAAGATAGCGCCCTTCAGCCCCAGTACACCGATGCAGTCCATTTCTGAAGTTTTGGGAAACTTTTCTGCACACTTCAAGGGGGGGGGGGTATGGCGGATATTTAATCAATAATTCGGTCCTCCAGCTCTTCTAAGGTACAGGAATGATGTTTCCAAACTTTCTCTTTCAAAAAATCCCACAGAAAAAAGCTTAGGAACCGTAACATTACGCGGAATATTGAAATGCACACAAAGATGCAGTCTATTCTATATTGGTTGCTGAAGTGGTATTCAAAACTTAATGTAAAAAATGGGATTATATACAGATCAAAATATTAAAAAAAAAATTAGTCTCAAATTGTATTAGTTTTTTTTTAAAATTAGCACTTCAAAACCGGGTCATTACTTCTGCTCCATCCTGTATAAAAATATCCAGTTGAATATCGTGAAAACTAGAAAGATATCAATAGCATACGGAGCAGTATTCCTTTCTGGAACATAGCTATGTTTAGTTAGGTAAATATTATTAATATGATAAACAAACACTTGTTTTTATAAATTAGGTGAGTAACATTGAATAAATTGAAATAAATTGCAAAACTCTAATCTTATAGTACATTTTATATCCAGATAAGACCTTCTACATTTCAACAGAAAGTAAAGTCAAAACTTTGAAACGTAATCTCCAAATTTGATCACAGAGCTGTCAGTGTCACATTGATGTTATTTTGCTTTAAACAATAGCCATTTAACTGCAAGTCATGGCTAAATGTTGATTTCTTTTGTAGCTTGATCCTCTCAATACTTTTGCTTACAAAAAAATTTCGGACTTTAAAAGTAAATTTTTCACTTCTGCTTTTAGGTTGGGCGATGTTGCGAGCGAATGGAAAGCAGACTCTAAAGAAAAGGTTGTATATTTTATCGTTTAATTTTAAATAAATTTCAGTGATATCTCTTGCGTATATTTTTTTCCTAAGGAAATCAATGTCATGGATCGTTCTAAAAATCCTTCCTTGCTTTAATTTGGATTTTCCCCCCTCTCATTTTGAAGTATATAAATTAAATATCTATCAGGATAAAAAGTAAATATATAAAAAATTTACCTGAGAGTGAAAAAATGTTGTTAACTGTTGCAAATCTACATAAATAAAGAAGAGATTGTGTATGTATGTACCTTATACAAATACACACTTTACATCGGAGTTTCACCTAATTCGGCACAGGGATACTTTGGCACCCGGGGAAGATCGTAGGATCTTTTCCGAACAATAAAAAAGTTCTAAATAATTCGAATTTTAACTTTAAAACCCAACAATTGCTAAAAATGGCTTTTTCTTTCCTAAAGAATTATCGCATCGTTTTAAATTTGGCACCGTTGTAAACCACCCAAAAAACTGCCCCAAAAAGGGTATTGCTCTTTGTGCCAAAATTCGATGCCTCTAATTTAACTAGGAAAGAAATTATAAGCAATTTTCGCTGTAGTTCGAAATTATTTTTTCACGGTTAACTTTGCCATTTTGTCTGGATGTATGTTTTCTAAATAAAATTATATTCATAATGTTTTTGGCATTTTGAGTCGCAGCCGATTTTTAACTTTTCTTTTTAGTTTATTTGGCTTTTAATTTTTCTTTCTTTTTAAATGACTAAAAATTTATTTCCTACAACACACGAACGATTGATAGCTTTATTTTGGTTTCCTTATATTGAACGGTATTTTTACGGTACCGTTGTTCATTTTTACTAGACTGTAGTATTCTAGAGAGATTGTTTTCTTTTTTCTGGACAATTTTCCCTTTTTTTTCCCATTTAGGGTGTTTCTGATAGTGGTTTTTAACGAAGACTGATGATTCTATTCGAGAACTTATATCCTTATTCTAAAAGGGATTTTGCAGGACAGTTGTTATATTGACAAGGACATTAAAGGCGTCTGTTGAAGTTGTCTGAGAACTGATACATGATACCCTTATTATAACAAGGATTTTTAGACTATCGTCCTTATTCTGCTGAGGATTTTTAGCGGGACTGCTACCGTTATTTAAGAGCTGTTGTCTTCATTCTACTTGCAATTTTTTGTGACTAATGTCGTGCATGAAAGGGGATTTTTAGGGACTGCTGTTCTTTCTGAAACGGTAATTTCAAGAGACTGTTGTCCTTATTTTAATGGGACTTTTTAGTAACATTTTCCTTTATTTATATTATAGCATATGTCATATGACATTAGACATTTTCTGCCAGGGAGATACAAAAATACAATATTTGAGATGTCCCTTGAAAAGCCGGGCTAGTACTCAAAAAAACTGTAATATGATACTAATCGGAACTAAGCGATCATTCAGTAGCAATGTGCTAAAAGTATTGTAGAATCAAGTCGAGATGTTAAAGATTTATATATATATATATGTGTGTGTGTGTGTGTGTGTGTGTTTGCATGTATATATTTTCTAAGCACTTAGAAGTGCATTATTTATATGCAACATAGTAAATATTAAATATTGTTCGGGCTCCTACATTTTCTGCTAATGTAAATACGGTAGTTTGAGGCTTTTTATAATTAAGTTCGCAACATTTGTCTTTAATAACTGATCTATGTTTGGGTATTTTTATTTTCCATTATAATAATTCCGAATTTATTATCAAACTTTTTAAAATATGTAATAAAAATGCCTTTCAATACCTCATTTCTCAAATCAGCGTCTCTAATGCAGTAATTTAAACCCAACACTTTTCAGGTCCAGTCTCGTTCAATAAGACCTCTTGCCGAGTCGAATATGTACATAGTTTAATAAAGTAAGCGTCGAAATTTTTTAAAATAAAACTTTCTTTTTTCTTCATACAGAACTTGCCACCTTCGGGAAGTGGAGAATCTACTTCAGAACGCCAGGGAACCAGAGAAAAGAGTGAAAATTTCGAAAAATTATCAAAAGCTCGGAGTATGCGCAGAGGATCAGGCGCAGGTAAGCAGGTACTTCTGAACTCAGAGAACTCTGTCAAATCAGAAGACTTGTTATTGGGATAAAATGGCTTGGCTTATTTTCAAGAAACCATGTTCTTGAAATAGCTCCCAGTCAAAATGACTTAGATTTGAAAAACCGTGCTCTTACTTTTTAAGTATCCAATTTTTCCCAGAAATGATCTCCTGTCTGATGTCACTAAAAAAATAAGAAAAACGGAAGTTCTCTCACTAGGGTTAGCACGCAGACTGTCTAGATTGTTTCCTAATACCGTATCACTGTGCCAGGAGGACATCGAGCGGAGAGGGATATGTTGAACTGTATAGCTTCCAAACATACCAGCTGCGAGTTCTAAAGTACTTCTGTGCCAAATTCCTTCATAGCCCAATCCAGAAGAGCGTTAATTATCCACTCGCCCATTCTGTTTTCTTATTTTACTGTCCGATCCTAATCCGACGTATTATTCATCTTGCATTCAAAGACGAACAGACTACTCACATTTTTGATTCGTTCTGTCGTCTCGCGCGGTAAATAGTTCCTTAATTTTGATACAATGATCATCCCTGAAGAGATTTTTACAAGTTTTCTCTGTAACAGATCTACGTACGTATGTAAGGGAGAAAGGGGCTAGGATGGACAACGTGAATAATTTTAGTTGAAGTTTCTCACAAGTAAACGTTCTTGTGTTCAACAATCAGGGACCTGATCATATTAATCTATGGTCAAAGAGTAAAAAAGCAGCCAAGAAATGAGACACATTTTTTATGCAAGCGTAACTTCTACTAAGATTAGCACTAAGATTAAACAAGCATTGCAATGAATATATCTTTAAAATTTTGTGGTAAAAAGTGTTGCCACTAGTAGTCTATTAGAGAATTTTTTTACCATCTCTCTTAAACCGAAAAACAGATGTGTGGAGAAGAAATGAAATGAATGAAATAAGATAAAAGTAAACAGAATTATTTTATTTATTTGTACTTAAATGTTCCGCTGTTTGGTAACATTAAATTCATTTCATGATTAGTTTGAGCCTATAAAATGTACAATCAAATTAGTTTTTTTTAAGCTCTCTTTTTATGTATTTTTTTTTTTTTTTGTGCGATTTTTAATAGCGGTCACTTTTTTTTTTAATGTCTTGAAAGTAATGTATTTTATAATTGCGTACGGAAATTTGGAAACAAAAAGCGTTTTTCTTACATTACGCAGTTTTTAGCGTTTTCTTACAATGTTATTCCCCCGCAAAAAAACAGGTATTAGTATTCATAATGTAAAACATTTTCTGAAACTTCCTCTAAAAATGGGAGTGGGGTATCAAGTGATTTCGACAACAATGCTCTCTATTTTGAAAGAAGTACTTTATGCGGACACATAAAGTAATAAAATACAAAATACTGTTTGCATGGTAATACATCATTTGACATCAGTTTATGAACGAATGGAAGTGTATGATAATTTGGGACCAAAAGGGGGACCTTAATGACCAAAAAGGGGATCGACCAAAAAGCGCCAAGAAAAATTTCGTGAATTTGGCGATTTCGACGGTTGGCTTTTTGTATATGAATAGGTTTGTGCATTTAAATTATTTTTTATAATTTGGCGAAATTTTTCTTGGCGCTTTTTGGTCGCCGTTAAAATGGACAAGTACCATGATTTGCAATAAATTCCTTTTTTCTCTTATAGGCTCGCCAAACTCTCTGCTAAGCATCCCACGCTGCCCTGCTTTTGATTTTGGTGAACAGGAAGATGCGCACTCTCTTTTCCCATCACCTTCGGTTAGTGTGCACTCTTTTTGTTCATGCTGCAATTATTTAGAACTTATTTTCTTCACTAATGGGCATAATCGAGAGAATTGCATAATCGAATGATCGGATACCGAGTGATTCTGACAATTTAATGATCATCAATTGAGTGAATCTCTTGACACCACTATTGGAGTTTACTGCTCTGGCGATGCGAAATTACGCTAGAGAGAGCATCCAAGACAAATAGATAGTCAAAGGAACATAATAAGCTTTAACACGCCGCATAATCATATGACATGGACGTTAATGGTTTTCTGCATCTTGAAAATCGACTTGAACGTAAGAGGCTAACGCTTTACTGCTAAGCCGCTTGACCAGCACTTATAAATTATGTGGTCTAATAAATTATGTTAGAGTGCCATATCTATTCTTCATCATTATACTTAAATTCTGCGATGGATCACTGAGCTTTATAACTAGCTAAAGAGCTATCTGAACTGTTTGTCACCCGTCTACTTCACCCTAATCACAACTCATGAAGAAATTTTGCATTCAGCATAGAATCGCATGTTTTATTTTCCTTTTGTTTAATTTTGAGTTACACTTCAGTGTATGAAATCAAACTCTACAAAAAATACAAAGTTTGGAATGCACATTTTATTCATTTAAGTCATTTATTTTTAAGTCATTTACATCTTTAGTAAGAATCGCCCATTTGACAAGAAATCCAAATACGGCAAATGTAGGAGATAAAATCGCAACCTTTTATTATTTCCTCCACTATAACGTCTCCTGAGACAGACTATAGAAAACTTTATGTAGGCAAACTTTTGCCGTGGAATAGTTTTCAGCCAATATGCAACGCTAACAGCGGACCTTTGTAAATTTGGAAAGGGAAACAGCTGTCAGACGTTCCGATCAGGTGGAACACCTGACGTGGAGCCCCAATGTTTAGTTCCCAAGCGTGATTGATCCTCATTCTATCCAACCACTGAAGGGAGGAAATGCTTAGTTGACCCTGGCCTGTCTAGGAATTGAACCCTGGACCTGTGGCATGTCACAGAAGGCCAACACTTAGCCACTAGACCTCAAAGAAACAATTACAAAACGCTAACAACAAAATATTTTTTTGTCATTTTACAACTACAATTCCAGAAAGAAAGAAGAAAAACATTTTTAAATTGAGCAACACATTCTTTTTGGTTATTGAGCATTTGAATACTGTTTTGTTTCTTTGTGCAGGATTAGATATTTAATGTTTGAAATCTGTTGAAGGGGTGTGAAGAACAATCTATTTACTGGAGCTTATACATTAGAACGAAGTAACTTCCTTAAAATACATTGTTGTTTTGCCAGTAATAAAATTTTATTATATTCGTAAAATAAAATATAACTGCCAATTCATTTATATTCTTAAGAAGATAGGAACCTGAAAATCATTTTGGTAATGACTGAATAAATGATTTTTTTTTCTTTTGTTATTTTTAGGAACCTGAAGGATATCAAAGTATTAAACCCGAGATGCCAAGAGAAAAATCAACTGCTGATGCAGTCCAAAGTTCTTCCCAATTAAGTGAAGTACGTTACATTTAAAATACATTTGGAAAACAAAGGTCCTTAAATACAAATTTTGCATTAAGTTAGAATAAAATCTCTTTGGCGAAACCGGCAATTTGCTGGAAAAAGTAGCCACGTTTGATGGTGGCTGTGAGATGCTCGTTCATGATGCGTTTTCACATTGCAGATCCAGTAATGGGCCAAAAAGTAAATGCCACCTGTAATACTCGTACTTCTGTGCACCGACGAATCCCTGATGTAGCCACAACTTAAAATAAAAATATAGCTAACCATCACAAGCACAAAACACATTGATTTCTATTTAAAACACATATAGAAAACAAATTTCTAATTCTGCTTGCTCTTCACGGAAAGAGTACTCTCCCGTCTCTCTCTCTCTCTGTATTTTTTATTTTTTCCCCTCCACTGATAGGCTCGTGCGACGTCATCCTGATGCCACACAGCTTTTTTTAAATTCCGTAGATTTCTTCATTTTGAATAAAGATTAAAAGCAATATCTCTGCTTCAATACAAAACAGGAACTACAACAGTATTAGAATTTTCCATAAAAAGAAATGAACTCTCTCAAGGTCAGACATATAAATCAATTATCAAAAGCTAAAACATGTGGAAAAAATGAAATTTCGCAGAATTGTGAAAATTGTATACTTCTTGTAATTTTTGTGTCATTCTCAAAATTAGTTATGCTTTGTAAACCATCTATTAAAAATAATGAAAGATAATAATACTCAGGTTTCCAATTTGTATTTTATTTGTTTATCTTGAAGACAAGCCAAAAGAAAAAAGACACAAACAAGTTGAAAACATTAATGCCGGAGCTCATGGAAAATTCCGAAACAGAATCTGCGAAGGGAAGTTTTGAATGTGAACCATCTGATGTAACATTCAACTTGGAAGCGTCAGTTGCACCCTTATCGGATATCGCATTTCCCAGTCTACCCAACACATTTCTAGCGAAGCTAGGAGTTCACAAGGATAGTCCTTTATCGTGAGTTGTGTGTTTTTCAATAATTTGATTAAATATACATTATATATATATATATATATATAATGTATATATATATATATATATAATGCCTTAAATGTCTTTAAATACGAGCAATTAAGTTGTTATCTAATCTACGTTAAACAACTCATGTTTGTGCACAGTAGCATCGAATAAGAGAGCGTGAACAATTTGTGAAGTAGTGCAATACGTAACGATAAAATAATGCTTATGTGGTTACCAAAAACACGCTTATTGTCAGCTTATTATTTAGATTTGATGAACATCTGCCACCTTTAGTATGAGTCTTTTTTCGACTATTGATTGCTATAACTTAAATATGAATCTCAGCCGCACTGTAAAATGTAATGAGAATAAAGAAAGAAAACGAATTCTAAGTACAAAATCATCACAATTAGAGAAGGTTTGGAGGCAGTGAGGAGGAGAAGATTATATATATCAAGGCTCTCCTCTTGCTTTCATAGCAATTGAGGAGTACACTAGGAATTTAGATGAGTATAAATAAACAATATCAAAAAACGAATGCAATTGGCTTAACCGTAATATTGTTTCTTATTATTTTTTTTTATTTAATAACAATATGATAGGACGCAAGGTCCTCATTGCAGCGAGTAGGTTTGCAGAGCACACATGGGAGGATTAGTATGCAATCTTCCTAGGGTTGCGAGCTTTAGCCTGGATTTAGCAAGTGGGAAGTGGAGCCCTCCATTTGCCTTCGCATTTGTATTCTTACACAAAGTGAAACAAAAACATTTACAAACTATCTTCATGATTGACTTCATGGGAAGTCATAATACATAGATTTTGAGATTTCAGGAAAGGAGAAGGTGAAATTTTGATAAAATTGTCAGTACACGGAACATTAAGACTTGCCTAGAATTTTGAGTCAGTTTGTTATAGTCCAGTAAATCATATTTTAATGCGTGTGCATAACAGTAAAATCTCGATTGATCGTTTTTCATGGAACTATGGAACTAACCCTTTCGAACGATACATACGGAAAAACGATGCATGTCGGTGAGCATAACTTAAGACATCGATTGTAATCAATATCTTGTCGGCCTGAAAATTTCTGAATTCAGGCTCCTTTTCAAAAGAAAGCGAAAGTTTTACATTAAAAATTAATTATACGACCCACTTTTACTTGCGCCTTACAGACCTGGATATTAACAGAAAATAAATATCAATAATAAACCAAACTTGATTGACTTGATGAATTCTAACTGAGTATAAAAGCACTCAATACGTGACATGTCATCAACACATAACAACCACAATGTAATATACATCGCATATATATATATATATATATATATAAAAGTATACTTTTATCGGCTTCATGTCAAAAAGTCTCACGCATGTTTTATTTTCATAAAAACATCATGCTTTAATATATCAGTACTTTTTTCGTTCCTTACTTCTATTTAAAATGAGCCTTAAATGTCTTTAAATACGAGCAATTAAGTTGTTATCTAATCTACGTTTACAATCATCAATTAAACGGTGAGAAGAAAACAAACTCCCAATGAATAAAATATTATAGCAATACTTAACTTTTTCCACTCTGAACAAATCCTGCAGTAACTCAATAATGCAGTTACTTTGAACAAATTTATAGAAAAAGATGAAATGTATTAATCGGGTTTTCATTGATATTTAATAATACCTTTTTGTGTTTACTACTTTTTTATATTATATTTTTCCATGCAATATAAGCAAAAGAAATATTCACTGATACAGAAATTAAACATTTTATTTTCCTTTATAATGCTTATTGTTTACTCAAATAAAATATTTTTGATTCATTGGCTAACTCACTCCACTGAACTGGAAATTCTTTTTTTAATTACAGTAGAGCTAATTAAAGCTCAGATTGGAAAATATTAACTGAATTTAAAAGTGCCTCATTAATTACACTGTTTTTCTTTTTCTAGTAATGTTTCAGCGTTTGATGAACAAGAATTAGAGGTAAATTTTTCATAGTTAAATCATTGCTTACCATACAGCCTCTACTTTCAACTGTAAGCTTTGATATTTTCCTGAAAGCTAAATATCTTAATAATTTAATGCAATAGGTAGCTTTTTTAAAAAAATTCTAGTGGCTCCAAAAATGTGTTTTAAATATAAAACTTTTCTAAAAATTGTGTCATTAAAGAGTGTACTAGCTTTAATTTCAACATGAAATGTACAAAGGTTTTTGTAATATTTTTGTTTTTCAAATAAATGTACGCAGAGTGCTAAAAATAAATAAGTAGCAGAGCTTTAAGTTTTTTAATGGTGTTATTGTTCAATAGTGCTGTTATTAAACAAAGTCAAATTCCTGTTGGCAGGCAAAGAAATAAAAGAAAAATAATTAGTAATTTATTTTTTTGTCCTATTGAATGATATTCTGACCCCATAAGTCTGGCTAAAGAGATAAAATCCTTGCCTCATTTTATTCCGTGGTTGTACAGGGTGTCCAAAAACATATCTACCAGAAATAAAATTTGGTTATAAAATTTATAAAAGTACAGATAGTCTATACTGTGCTAATTACAAGACATATGAATTGTTATTTACAATACAGCATTTTGAATTTGTTTATGCATTACCTCAACTGATGACAATGGTGACATTTTCTGTGTTCTCTTTGTATTTAGTGTGAATGTTCTCCATTTTCGCTGTTCCCAGAGCCACCGTCATCTAGAATTTGTTTAATATGTTTCTTATTGTGTGTACGTCCTGACGAAATTCACTCTAATCTTCACATAGGACAATAAACTTGACTTTATTCAAGATTTTGGACTTTTTTCTCTTCAAATGTGCTTTTTGACTAACTCTAGTAACAGCACAAGACGAGCTTTCCTAAGTCATCAGTGGGTGTATAAATGCAGTTTTAGCCATTTTATGCTAATTTTTAGCATTTTTGTAGGCAATGTCGATTAATAGATTGCTATTTTATTGTTTTCGCAGTACGCATCATAACAATAGTTTTAATAAATAATGAAATAATAATAAATGATTAAGTAGTAATGGATTTTTTCTCTATAGAATATATCTTTTTTTTAATGTATGACATAAACTTTGAGAACGAAAGTAAAATGTTCGGTTTTTTTTTTTGGGGGGGGGGGGTGGTTTTGTCTTTAACATAATAGAGGAGAGGGGTATAGGAATTTTTTGGTATGGCAACTGCTTTGATATTGTTACTTTGTGTATGTCTACTACTTTTAAAAAGAATGACCGATATCATTAATTGTTTCAAGTTTTAATAAACTTTAATTATCAGAACCGTAGATCTAATTTGTTTGACTTTGTTTCAGAGCAAATTTGTGGCCTTATCACTGGCGTTCAAGACCGACCGCAACACGTTAAATAAAAGAATTGAACTTCATAAAAGACAAAGAGATATGGCAGAGAAGAATGTGGAAAATGAGTTTCATGCTATGAGAGAGCACTTAAACGTATGTATGATTTTATTTGGTGATTTTTCTTTCATGATTACGAAATCACCATCTCTACGAAATATCATAGGCGCTGATGACTACGAGGGCGAAGTGCATCAAAGCACTTGGCGTTCTGGGAATTTTCAAAGAAAATATTGCACCCCTTCTCTTCCCACCACGTAGAAAACTTTCATACAAATAAAGTTCTTCATTTAGTGTCACAAAAAAGCAGAACAATGAAAACAAGAACAGCAGTTCAATTCTCCTAAAACCTACAAAGAAACTCACTTTATTTCATGCTTTACTGTCTTGTATGACAATGTTCATTACTGATAAGTTTTTAAAATTCATTTACGAAAGCACTTATGAAAAGTCCCTGTCAAATACAATTTGTTCATATTGTTTTCTTATGAAGTTCAAATACATTTCCCCCCTGGAAACATGTATTCCAATACCTAATCATTTAGCTTTAGAGTAACTATTGAATATATTAAAGAAAAGGATATACTTTTATTTCGATTTATGTTTTTGACTACATGTTGCTTACGTCACGAATGAATTATTTTGTTTAATGTCTTTTACTTACTGACAAATTCCATTGCTTTCTTTCCAGACTCTTAACCTCAAAGCTGTTGGCTCTGATATTCGAGATCTCATTTCGAAAATACAGAATCATCTGGATATTGCACAGCAAGCTACTTCTAGGTTGTCAGGGCGTGCAGAGATATATGGATCTGTACAACAGGTAAATGCATATTTGCTATGACAATAGTTGTAATACATATATATATTGTCTATATTCTGTTAACTGTTCCTACCAAGTAATATATCCTACATCTAATTTTGACCCCCTTGAGTATCCAAACTAAAACATAATCCAGATATATTAAACACTTAATATGGATTTTTCATTACACATCATTTCTGGTGAGGAGGGTAAAATACAGCAGACATTCAAAACTTTCTCCTCTGGTAAGATGAGGTAGAAAAAGATCCCAACAACTCGCAAAATATCGGCGACTTGACTGCCATGTAAAATACCACCACTCAGCAAGCTGAAAACTAATTGGTATTGTCTGATATTTAACTGATTGAACAAAATGTGGTGGAAAAAATCTAGGGATTGCTTAGTATTAACAAGTAAATGTTCTCTCCCAACCATAGGGGATCTGAACATGATATATATGGTCTGAAACTGCACCATCTGAATAGTATAAATGTGGCATTCTAGCGACAGACGTAAAACGGTATAGAAGTTATGAGGGTTTTTAGGTAAAAATGTAGTCTATACTAGAGAAAAATGTATGTTCTAAATATGGATCAATTTTTATTCCATTTAATATTTTCGAGCAAGCTTATTTAAGTTATTAGATACCAAAAGACATTATCGAAAGAGTTGAGAATAAAGAGCGTTCAAAATCAGAAAAGAAAAAGGTTTACGCGAGCTTATTTTGAAGGAGCAACTGATGGCTGAAAACATATTGAACAGCGATGTGCTCTTCTTTCGTCATATAAAGCCCTCATCAGGTACACTACTGACAGTGATTTCAGAGACCGGGGCAAATCTGACATAGCATTAAAATTTGAAGTTTCAATCATTCATCGATTCTCGACCCCCCCCCCCCCCCCGACTCAAGTATAAGATCAGATTTGCATTTTATAAAGCTGAATGTAACTGAATGATGAACCTATAACATGGATTTCGCCAAATTGCTTCCGCTTCAACGTGTGAATCAAATTCCATTAAGGTGTCCAGTTCCAGGTTAAAACAAAAATTTTTGTAATCTGAATTAGAATTTTTTAGTGTCAGACTCTTTAATCCATACGTTACAATATCTACCAGTGCCTAATAACTTAAGAATGATTGTTTAAAAATGCTATTCAGTGTATAGGAAATGTCACCGTTGATATTTATGTAGTTATGGTGAAATAATGCACAGGCATAGGTTGCGCTTAACCGAATTTTATTGCGACTTCCTCCTGCGAAGTCTAGGGTTCATCTCCTGATATTTTACACATAATATTTGTTATTTTGAGAATATGGCTCCATTATGTGGCGCCATCTACATTGGAGATCACCACAAGTGCGTTTTCTGCAATCAGGTTGCTCCTGTCAAAACGAGCCTGGCGTATCGTTCTGAAATAAAACTTTTCTTTTCTGTTTTGAACACTCATAATATTCAGCTCTTTCGACAATACATTTTGGTGTCTAGAAACTTAAATAAGCTTGTCTGAAAAGATTAAATATAATTAAAAATCGCTCATGTGTGGCAAATGCATTTTCTTCCGGTATAGAATATATTTTTACCTACGTTTGATGTCTGACGCTAGAATTCCACATTTACACCATTCGGGTGGTTTAGTTTCAGACCATGTATACCATATTCAGATCCCCGATTGTTGGGAGAGAACGTTTACTTACAATTCCAAGAGTCGAAGCACAAACACTAAATTAGGAACAAAGAACTTTCTTTTGTCACAAAATTTGTCCAATATGCATTTCTCTCGCCTAAATTACATGTTCAAAGAGTATCGTGTCGGCGGCGCAGAGTTACAGCGGCGCAATTGCAGCAACTTGACGATGACAACTGCAATTGATATAGAAAAAAGAAACCCTCACCTGGATGTAAAATTTTGAACTTTTATTTTCATACATAAGAATTCTTTTCCCATGGTACTTATAACGTACATATCAAGCTCAATGACATACGACTATTAGAACTACATGAATCAAACGTAGAGTGTAACTTTACATATAGCCACCTTGTATGTAGCATTCGTTTCACTTCTTTTACGTGATTCTTTGTTGTTGTCATTAATCTCCTCGATCAATAAATAAATTGACTTTAACTGAATCTGATACCAAAAGGGAATAAAAGTATAAATTTCTTAACAGACTAGTATTAGACAGACCAAGTTATGATCACAGGTAATGCTTGGTGCTGCTGGCATTTAGGGTAGAGAGGGTAAATCTTATTGCCCTCAGAATATGTTAGGTTTTCCAAGTGGCCATTGGCAAGTCGTGACAGATAAGTGACGTGATTCTTTATTGCAAGGTTGCGAGCAGCCTAATGATTACGATTTCAGTGAATCTGAATGAAAACATATTGAAGATAAATGCTCCTTAGATATTTCAGAAAATTTAGCGTTTGTAATTCACCATGCTGAAAGCCAATTTTACAGTTAGAATTTTCTTATTTTTAAAATTTTTTTATTAACGTCTTTATAGTAAAGCTTGCGTATCGATGGTACTGTTTTGTTTAAAAAAAAATGCTTGATTACAAAAAAAGACCTTAAAAGGGGACCTTTTTTGGCCTCAGGCGATATTTTGACCGAGAAAAAACTCCAAGAGTTTTTTCTCAGAAGGGTTTATTGGAAATCTTTTGCCATATATCTTTCTTTGGCGGAAGATCCGTCTGTGCAAACTTACACTTAGTTCGACCCTTTTTTTCCCATCAAGCCTAAGAAATATGCATGAATTAAATGATTTAACTCGTCACACTACAATCTGGAGGAAAAGTTGAGTCTAAAGGAATGTGTTAATAGTAAAATGTAGTAAGAGAAATATTTTGCTCTCCAGATTTGAGAGTTTTGAATAACACAGTGTATTTAGCTATTACTATTTATTTGATCTCATTTTCAATCATGGATATTTTTCCGTATATAATTTCCATTCATTTTTTTATGATGCAGGAAGAACGTGTCAGTCGTGCCTTTGAAGTTTTGGTGTTACACGTTGATCACCTAAAGAGGTTATTTGATAAAGAGCACAAAGAACTTGAAGAAACACGCAAAATGTTAACTGATACTCATGCATTTAGAAAAGAACTGGGAGCAGATACGATAACAGAAGATCAGAAGAAGTACCTTAAATCTTTTGCTTTGCCTATTGGGACCATTAAATCAGTAAGTTCATGAATTTTTCCCAGAGATAAGAAATAATTTTGTATGTGCTTAAACCAGTAAAAAATATAGCTATTATAAATGTGCACAAAATTCCTTTATCCATTCTCTTTTTGTTAATTATGCATACTAACCACATTTTCAAGGAAATTTGCTTTACTTCGCTTAGCGTTTGACATTCCCTTCAAACTAAAGCTTGGTTTTTAAGCAAACGTCACGCTTGATCTCAACAGCACGCTCTAGACTTCGTTTCGATGTCTTGAGCATGCGCGTTAGAAAATGCATGACTTCAAGGAGGTCTGAGTCGGTGAGCTGTAGCATGACGTGCGCTTAAAAGCCAAATCTTAACATAGAGTTGTAATTAATGAATCTCAGAAAATTGAATAACTACTGGTTTTGAGTTTCGCACTGTTTAGTTCAGTTGAAGCTTTGTTCTTAGTATTAATATCTTTATATAACTCATAACCCCGTTTTAACGTCTATGAATAAAGTTACTGCTTAAGTACAAAATGTTATTTCCATCATGTCTTTTAAACCATTAATACTGCAGTCCTCAATTTATTTTCTTTTAACTGGTAAATGGCTGGTATGGCGTGAAATTACTGCTGATTCATCATGTTATAATTTCTTAAAATTATTCCTTTTTGTTTTTAATCCCAAATAATGTACAAATAAAAAGGAATAGAGCTGGGTCACATTTGTCTATAAAATGAAGAGAAAAAGAATGCTTATACGATACAGTTTCATTTACATACAGCTGCATTTATGAAGTAGAGAACTACATTTAATATGAATTCCAATCATCTGATGTAATATCATATTCTTTGGATACAGTATTTATTGACATTTTCATATAATTTAATTTATTCAATGAAATTTAATTTAATGATGTTTCTAGTTTTAGATATAACAATGTAAAACGCAGAAATATGGAGAATATAGTTTCTTTGTTGAAATAATTTATTTGTTAATTTTTGAAACTTGACAATGACCTCAATTATCAAAATAATTTTGTGGTCTCTTATTTATTGCAATAACTGTGTACATCTTCAGACAAGTACGCGTATTTGAAATTCAGATTAATGGCAATGGTTGTGGTGCTTCAATAAACAATAACTTTTCTTTAAACGTTTTTTTTTTCTAACTGAGTTTGGTTAACCTATAATAGTTCACCTTTGGAATTTTTCTATGCATGTACCTCACAGCAGCTAGAGTTTCTGCAATATTTGTATGATTTTCGTAAGTTTATAAATTCAGATAAATAGATGATGCATACGAGAAGGTATCAATTTTTGATTTTCTTTTCACAAGTTTGTGTGAAGTTTTATTTATGAAAAGCATAAATTCGACAGCTGATTAATTTACAAGCTTACAGTAAACTTTCCAAGGTGTGAATATTTTAAACGATGATTTGATTTTATTCTCAAGTGTTTTTTCTTTAATAATTGTATCATTTTTTTGTATAATAAATACAATTAATTGTTAGATTTGAAAACACATTTTCATCTCCTTTTATTATACTCTTATCTTAGTAGGATAGCTCTACTAGATAATTTTCCAAGAAAAGAATTGTTCACTGTAGGATAAATTGGAGTGTCCATTCTCTGGTAAAAAAAAGATCTGTCTTGATGTTGCATGACTTTTTTCAACAAATATTGTGTGTTATGTGTGTGAGAGTGGTTTCAACTTAAACTTGCAATGTGTTTATTTGCATGCATTTTCCTTCTTCCATTTATTGCTTATTTTTTGCCTGCCGTAAATGTTAATAGTTTATGAATCATGCTTTGCTAGCGTTTCTTCAAGTTTTCAATTTGTCACGTATTCTGTAATTTCTGTCTGATTTTCTAGCTATTCATTCTTATCCATTTAACAGGAATTTTCGAAAAAATATGAAATGTATTTTAATAATTGTTTTACTTATCACTGAACAACAAAACAAATTAATTTACAAATCTGAAAAGGGCAACATGTTCTTGAATTCAATATTTGAAAACTTAATAAACGTATTCAATCAGTTCCATCCAGTTCTTACTGCTTAGGGTAATTTGAGCAGAGATGCCCCTAGTGGTTAGGATATCGGACTTCCAACCGGAAGATCGGGTATTCGATACCCGACCCGCTGAAGAACCCCATGTAAAATCCGTGGACCCCACTACCTCGCGCCCGGGGGAGGGCATCCCTAAGGCCTAGTGCTAACAGGGAAGGAGATTGGAGGAGAAAAGTAGGAGAGATGCCCAGGTAGTGTATTTACGTCAGAATATCAAATGAAAAACACGTATTATGCGGTCTGTTTACTTACAAACTGAATGTTGTACTGTATGAAATGTGTTGTTCTTATGGCAAAAGAATCGAAGATATTGTAGTATTTTGTAAACGGATGTAATAGTTTGGCTGAAATGAAAATTCGTAGCTTTTAATTTCCGTGAGCACAAGTAATTATGTTAATATGAAAAAATCGTAATGTAAAAGCAAGGCTGAGTTTATTGAATCATAGCATGGTAAAATGTTAAAACGTAATCCTTGTTTTAATAGGAATAACATAAAGGGGCATCTCTCATTACCAAAAAGGACATATGGCCTAGACAATAAATAGGAGAGATGCCCCACTATGCATGATGTAGAAATAGATGTATCGCTGTATTTTTTTTAAAAAATTTTAAAGACTTCAATCAATCTATTAGTTCTATAAATATTGTTACTTTATTTATTGTATGTAGCATGCTTTTAAACTTATTATATACACGCAGTGTTATATAATTTAACTTATGAACAATGTTAATTTATTGCATGTGAAGTGTTTAATTAATTTATTTTATATAGAGTTAATATATTTAAATTACATATAGTGTTGCTTATTTATTGTGTATAAAGTAGCGTATATTAACATGAGTCTGTGAAACATAAAAACTTAGTTGAACTTGTCTTTGTAAATCTTGTTTACTTTCACTTTCTTAGGTTACTATAATAGGTTAATACTCATACAACTAACCATTTCATTAACCCCATTATACTCATATAATTAACCACAGAAACTTCTGCATGTACTAATTATTTTGTAAGAGTATTAAAGTCACTCAATTTACTGATTTGAGTGCCGAATGAAGCCGGCTTACAAAAGGAAAAGTTCTCGAAAAGGAGAGGAGGATAGATTAAAGAAAAAACCTAGGGAAATAATTAAACCAGGAGATCGCGATGATAATCAATACTTGCTTAATATGCCTTGAAAATTACTGTAAAACCACGTCAGTGTTTGAATGCTTTACATCCATTCCTTGTAAAAATGAATGCATGAACGTTTTACTATGTATGGGTGAAATACGCAATATTTGTGGAAGAAAGAGTAAAATTAAAAATTTAAAGATTATGTTTAGTGTTATTTCCAAAATTTAAAAATATACATTCATTTCTTATGTTTTTTTTTTGTTTTTTGTTTTTTGTTTTTTGAAAGTGCTAACGACGTGGTAATATATTCTTTATGTCCTGTTATGGTAATAAACGCGCATAAACGCTCGTGTCTGATATTTTAATTGACTTATTTTCGCCGGGCATTACTCCCACTTCACTGGTGCAACTCACCTGACATATAAGGAGAGATGGCCAAATTCGATCTTGTAAAGTTTCTCCTGCTACTCAAAAGTAAACATTGAGTTATTAAATTGCAGTATGTACATTTAAACTACGTAACATAACACTCTTCATAGGATAATTTCCACTGATATTACTGATGACTTAAAATTTGGTAGCCACTTCTTTTACGGTGGGGCATCCCTCCTCTGGAATTACCCTTAATTTACTTTAAACGTTCGTATATTTTGTGACGATAGTTTTACATGTTTTTAAAACTAATTTTTAAAGATATTTTTAGAAAAACACATTATATAAAATGATTATTGATACACAGAAAATTATTAAAGTAAAATCCAAGTGAAGTAATTATAATGAACAAGTGGGAAATACCGGGATCAAGGAATGTATATGATACCAAGATACACACATAGAAAATATTTCTGCCCAAAATTGGACCTAGAAAACAATAGAATAGATTAATTCATTTCACTTGGCTACGTGCAACATCGTGTTGCACATTGGAATACGTAACTTATTTATACTTTAATGTCCTAACAAAGTTGTTAGATGTTTGGAATTTTCCAAAAAATAAATAGTGGAATTAACGTATGTAAAACTTCTCTCTTTGTAGTAAAGAAATTACTTAAAATTACTTCTATTTTAATACCCAGATAGGAGCATGGTTTATCATTATAATGTATGAAGACAAAACGTCTACAACAAGCACTGTAAACTCAGCAGATTAAAAGTGATCCAGTACGCCAACTACAGTCAAACGAGACCAAAAAAAAAAAAAAAGTTTTCATTTTATCGCAGCTAGTACTCATATGGTTGCGCACAAAAAGAAAGCACCCACAAAATATTCAATACATAACATTCTACATGAAAGCCTTAAGTTCTTTGTGGCTGCGTGGATCAAGTCAACAGTCTGCCACACCAAAGTTCGGAGGGTCGATACTTGCTTTATTTTCGGATAAGCGGACTCCTGTAGATTGTCCTTTAGATCCTCTAAGTCCTGTAGATTGAAAGCAATATACAATCATTAATTGGTTTACAATAAAGATCAATGAAATATACGCCACAAATTAAAACCAAAAATATTTATACATATATTTTAATTTCTAAAATTACTTAATAAAGAATTTCAGAACCTGGTGTCTAAGTGCAGTACCTTTGTAGCATTTCGCATTATTTTAGTTACATCAGTAGATGCAGTTGCTGTCTATGAGATCTATATATATATATATATATATATATATATAAAAGCTGTAGCTTAAATACTTTTCACACAATATTTTTGACATTTTTTAGATTGGTAAACGAAGAGCTAGTGTTGCAGATTTCCATCAGTATTCACTGACAGAAGGCTTTAGACCTCAGAACCTTAGTCTGAGCTGGTCTTCAGGATTTGGAACTCAAAAGGTGAACATTGAATTTAATATATGATCTGTGAGTTTTGTGTAATTTGATCGTTCCTTACTGTTTTTTCTTTTCTTTTTCATTTTTCCTTTTGTCATACTATTTATTAATTACTTTTACAGGAAAACTACAGTTGACTTTCTGTAAAAAGTTGGTGTCATTGCACAAATGCTAGTTTTGTTTAATTTGATTTTCATAAAGGTGGCGGCTGCACAGCTATAAACACATCCCTGAAATGCTTTTTAACGCAAAAATACATTTAAATGTACATTCTCCTTCTGTTCAATAGAATAGAAATATATTTCATGATATTGAATTTCATCGATTTCGGACTGATAGGTGAAGGTAGAGGAGATGTACGCATTTAAGGACAATTTATTATAAAACTGAAATTTTCCCATTAAGACTTATACTAACCCTATCAAATATTTCGCGTTTAATCCAGTTTCTTAGACAAAAAAATCATTTCGATCACAGTAGCCGTTTATTTTATTTAATCACAAATTTATAAATTTGCATTTGCGCAGTTTTCTCAACAGTCGGGGAATCGTGCGCATAGAGTGTAATACCTATGTGCGGTAAGTATAGTTCTGGAAAATGAGGAGATGTTCATGTTTTAAAACGTATATTGTATTTTACAGCTACCATAAAACCGACTGACTCATTTTTAGTATTTTAATTTAACAAACTTATTCCAAAAATCACTAATGTAATTCTTCGGAGAATCCAATCCACAACATTCGACATAAGAACAATATACGTACATGTAGTATAATTTTTTATCTTTTTTTATATTAATACAAGCACAGTAAAGATCTCTAAAATGCTCTCAACTATAATTAGTTACACGCTACGATATTAGTACTGATCAATTAAGGGAAGCAGTTTCCCGATCATGTAAGAAAACTGTAATGCTCAACCGTATCAAAATTATCGGCTAACATGTGAACGATTACACGCGTAAGATGTTAATTAAAAGTCGTAGATTATAATATAAATAATTACAGCAAATATAGCATTCCTATTTTCCAAGGAGAACAAATCTATAGTCAGATGACAAAATGTGATATCTCACTTTTTTAGCTAAAATGAGATAATTACATAGTTGGAGACATTTTAATGAAATCTATGTGGAGTCAAAGTATGAAACCTCTACCCTTATTGCGGGACGAGAAATAAGTACTTGAACTTAATGGTGTCTCATGATTTACATTGTTTAGAGAACTTTAAAATTGTTCTCCTGTAAAATTACCAAAAACTGAGATATCACATTTTGCCATCTGACTACAGAAATAAGAACATTTCATTCAAATAAAAACATCCAGCACAACTGAAGTAAATATAGGTTTGTAGAGAAGCCGGGTGTTGCGGGGTGATTTATTAGTCAACCCCTATGTGTCAACCAATACTTTAAGATCAGAAAAATGATTAAAGTAAAAGTAAAGGCTGAATTAACAAAGCTTACAACATGATCATTTCCTCATAAATTTATTTACCACTTGCAAATGTGTGTAATGTAGCAATAGCATTTCTTTTTCTTTTTCTTAGCATTGAATTTCTGACTTGAATATCTTTTAATCAAATTTATGCTTTCTCTTCTTAATCCTTTTTTCTCTCTTTTTTTCAGAAATGTCTTAACTATTAATTTCTATTTGACAAAATCGTGCCACCACCATTGCCTTATTCTGAAATGCAAGCGAATTATTAATTGCATTTATTTTTATTAATATCACCCAGACTTTTACGTTTATAATGAATAACCATAATGTTTTTAGTCTATGTTTATTCTCAATTTTCACAGTAAATTATATTTTGTGTTGTATCTACTCCTGTTTTGGTTACCATCACTTAATTTATGAAGTTGCTTCTTTCTCTCAATGTATTCATCTAACATTTGTAGCATGTTTTAACGTTTCTAGTTTTATAAGTTAGTGATATATTACTTGTTTGACTTACTCAGTTCCTCCTATTCCAGCATCAGAAACGGATAACAATCACACAATCTGTAGTGATGTCTGATTATGAATTTATACTTTTCAGCTTTGTAATCATTAGTTGAATAGAATGCTAGTGATTACATAGTTGCATTTCAAAACAATTAAGACTTAACATGGAATCTCTAAATGGGAATTGTTCACTATTAGATAAAAACAAATGTTTCATTGAGACAGTTTCTAATTGTAACAAGAATCTAAGATGTGATGTGTAATTATTATTATTTTTTATTTTTTTTGCCAAATTACTCGTACAAAATGCATTTTGTATATTTATGTTTAATCCCTTAATGCAACTCTTATAAAGTTTTCCTTTTTGTGCGTGTTCTTACTTTTCTTTTTACATATTTCATCTTTTCTTAAACTAAGCAAGTAATAAAATATAACATAAAATGACATTTTTACCATGCATAAAATGTTTATGTGTCTTAGTCTTTAAAAGTATTATGTTCCTTTTACTACTGTCTATCTACATGTTATTGTGTTGCGAATTTTTTTATTTCAAAAGTCTCCTGGCATGAGGTTTCAACAACCGGAAACTAGTATGTCTATTTTGGAATAAAATGTTAATATGAATTTTAAAACAAAACCATTATTTTTTTCTTTTATGACAAATGATATAGATGTGCTTAGTAAGGGATATCTGCAATAATTTTGTCAGACAACATATCGAAAGCACGTAAACGGAAATTGTCATTAAAATATTAATATACAGTGATTTCTGGTCAATATGCACATTCAATATCAGTATCTTTGTATTTGTACAAGAATAGAAGTCTTCGTTGTACATTTAATTATGCTAAATTGTTGTTTTACTATTTCTAGCCGTAGATACCATGTTGCCTTTTAGAAACACATTTCATATTAAACTTTGACGGACTGGTATATATTTATACTTACTGGTCCTAAGGACTAATAACTTTTTTTTTCAGATTTCTAACGCTATAATTCAGTAAATGTCCAAGTTCTTCTTTTAATTGGTTTGTGAAAAATAAGTATTCATACAACTTCAATTTCCTTTTTCTTCTATGAAAAAAACCTTATTTATCGCAAGTTCACAAAGCAACTTGCTTCTACGCAGTTACAAAGGCTGTCCGACTCCTTTTAAGTAAAATGTGTACCCTTGAAGTACCACTTTCAGATAAACTTTTTTGTACTGCATAACCTCTTTACGATTGGTTACATGTCAGTTACTTTTCAAATGTTTTTCATAAAAACATCAGTATGGAGCTAGAAATGTAAATATATGCTGCTATCTAATGGGTTGAATGAAAAATTGATATAAATGGATTTGTGCATATTAGATGTATGTACATTTGCACATAGAGACATTAATAACGTCCAACTGTGCATAGTATGTACATTAGGACCTATGAAACAAAGAGACCTATTTTTTAGAGGTAGTTTTCCATGCGTATAAGACTTTTGACGAATATGTTGTCGTTTACAAAGTAAGTGCACTGTACTCATTTACAAATCTAATGTTACTCCTCTTCTAAAAGCCGCGACTACCAGTTGCGAACGGTTCTATTCGGAAAAAAGGATCCGCTGAAATGGGCTTAACGAAATGTTATTTTAGGCCCAAGTTTGTTGCTCTTTCCCGTTGTTGATTTATTCCACTTGCGATTTGAATCCATAGCACAAAAAGGAAAATTAATTAATTAATAACGCAGCTCGTATATAATTCTTTATAAAAAGTAAACATGTATTTATCTTTCTTTTCAAATTACATCTAAGCAGATCTGTCGTATGCACAAAATCAAGGGAGGTATCAGCGAAAACAAACAACACTGGATTTGCCAATGCGTACAGTCCACGCAAAGGAAATCATTTCAATTTAAATGCAATATAGTTTGAGAATAATATAAAGTATTTGAGAATCAAATTGTGGATGTATTTATTTTCATGCTCACAGTTAAGGAAACCAATTGTTCAGATATCAGAAAATTGAGGTAAGGCTTTCTGCTTTAATCTTTCCAACTATGTGCAGTAGACTATCTTTTAACCGGCCTAATTAGAGCTGATAGTAAGCCGGTTAAGCGAAAATCCGTTTTAACCGAAGAAGCAGGAAAATATGGGAAACTTATGTATGGGATGGGGTGTTTTTTATATTTTATAATTTACACTGTTAAATTCGGTTTCATACACTGTAAAAAATTTTTACCGAAAATACATGATAATCTCCTGGAAATCATTTATCCGGAATCTGACGTGAAATTACAGAGACTTAAAAACAAGAAACTGCGATGTCTTTAAAAAAGAAAATTACAGAGAATGAAAAACAGAAAACATTTTGTAATTGCACCAGATAATGTGCCGCCATCTGTGAATGCGCTGAATTACTATTTTGGATGCAAAAATGTTGAAGGCGAATTCAGTTGAACTCCCGCTGCTATGATCCCTGTGCCCTAAGCAAGTGATGCCTCCAGAGCTGGGAAGGCTGGCTGCCGAACGGGCTAGCAGAGTTCATTATTAGAGCTTACCTTAAACTATGCGCCAAAAATGTATAATGCAATTTTGACAATCTTTAAACTGGTAGTCACAGATCTCCCAGCTTCAGTTTTGCGGTAACTTAATAAATCCTTCTCTGTAGTTTTACAGAGTGCGGAAAAACATGAATTTTATTGAAATACTGTTGTCAAAAAATTTGATTACTTGATTTAAAAGTTTTTCGTAAATTTAAAGAAGTACTTAGTTTCCCTTCTGTACTTCCACAGAAATTTATTACAGTGTACTTTTAGGCCAAATTTTGTTTAAATAAATTACTTCTATTAACTCTCGACTAATTTCAACATAATTTGAGCTATTAACTTTCACATTTCACAGCAACGTATCTGGATAACGTAAACATTTCATGTTAGAATAGAACGCACCTGCTGGCAAGTTAAAACTACTACATGTATTAAGCAAATCATTACCAGTCCGAAATGAAATAGGTACTAAAATGTATTGAAGGAATCATTTTGAACTGGATGGAATGATTTTCTTAAATTAAATACAATATATGTACTACTAAAAGAATAGGAACTGCTTTTAAATAAATTGGAACATTTTTTCAGCTGAAGACTAGATTCTCTGAAAATAGGGCATTGAACAAGAAAAAAGCGACAGATTTTTCTGTTTAAAAAAAAGAGGTAATAGCGAGGAGTTACAAAAACCCCTTAAAAAAGGGTTAAAGAAAAATATTCAACTAAGCGAGGAGCGGTTAAGCAGGAGTCTACTGTTCTCATTAAATTTAATAAATTCTTTTGATCCCTGTTCTAAATTTCATGGCATTCTATTGATACTTTTTCTCTCTCGATTTGACCAAGAGCGACTCTCTATATAGTAACTGCATAAATAATTATATTTTTTCTTTACTAGGAAATCAAACACAGTTCATGCTTACTTCCAAGTGTTAGTAGTCTAGGTCTGAGTAGCGATAGCCTACCTCCATCTTCAGCTACCTCCTCAAACCCGTCTAGAATATGCATTAAAGAGACCAGAGCCAGGCGTTCCTCATTGCCTGCTGCTAACTCAACAATTCCTAGTATACTGCCGAGTCCGGAGTCATCATCTGAAGATTTAAGCCACACAGCTTTATCCCTGGATAAAAGGTGTCTTCGAAAAAAAGAAAGAAAGAAGTAAGTCGGAATCCAAATTGTGTGCTCAAATTAGTTTGAATATCCGTGTTTTGTTATTCCGTATTCACAATATTGGATCTTTACTCACTCTCGACCGATATCCAACTTTCTCTGAATTATCACATCTTCAGACCCCTTGAAGCACGAGTTTTTTTTTTTTTTTTTCGAAAAAACTGGTAAAAAATGATCGAGTTATTTTTGACAGAAAATGAATCTATAGGTATAGCATAAATTTTTTTTGTCTATTTCTGGTATGGGGTGACTAAAGAGCGGGGGGTGGGGTAAAAATTACATAAGAAAATTATTATTCAAACAAAGTGCACACAGGGATCTCAAACAAGCATTAGAAATAAGTTAACACGAGGTACAAGATCGCCTGTGTGAGACACGGGGATGTGCAAATTTGCCAGTAACTTTCGCCCGTGTCAGACACGGGAAAATGCGCTAAGGGGTTAAAACAAGCAAACATTTATAGCTTATCTTTCTCTAATACTAAAAAATAAAATAATGTTTTCTTATACATGTAGCAAACAGATCAGCAAATGTTAGAGATATTGTTTTAGGCATTTATTAATCACAGACCATGTCCGTCCATGTCTGCTGTCGAGAACTTGCAATCATCATTTCTGCATATTTTTCGTCAAAAATTAGAGATAATTGTTATTTGGTATTTTTATTTATTTATTTATTTTATTTTATTTGTGTTTTATTTACTTATTTGTTTACTAAGATTTTAATTCTGCTTCTAAAGAGTAAATATTTCGTCATTCGGAGCTAAAATATTTTTAGGTTTTATTACCTTATCCTCACCCGAATGCATCTAATCTTAATCCGGTTCCGAATAATATTGTCGTTAGAAACTACAGTTGGGGGATTTACGCCACTATTTTTATAAATCCGCAACCATCTGTGGCCGAAAATAACTGAAATTAACACTAATTTAGTAATAAAAAATACGTTGGTCTTCAAAACACCGATTTTTGAAAAAGTCGATATTTTTCCATTTGTAACTCTTAAATATAAAAATTACTCGTTTGATTTTCCGCAATTAAAGCCAGATTAAAAATACTAGCTTTCCAAATTTACCTCCGAATACGTGTTATTTTTAAATCTGAAATGAGGCTATGAGAGTTTCATTGTGAAAATTGCGCATTCTTCGCTGTATTTCTACAATTGCAAAGCCAGCACAAAAATGATGATTTAAAACTTAAATTACCATGGTTCAAATAAAAAAAATTAAGAAAACGTTTTAAACTATGCAATTGTAGTTACTGTTTTACATTATGCTTCAGAAAATCAAAATGGTTATTTATAAGAAATAATGTTGATTGTATTACAAAAGGAAAATTACGTTTCGTTAAAGTATAATATTGAAAAGTTGCCCAGATGTTGTGTATAGTATCTGTATTAATGAGTGTGTGTGTACCTAAATTTTTACCAGAAGGGAAAAAAAAAGATCTCCGTTCCGTACTTTATATTTTATTAAAGACGCTATTTGTATTAATGAATAGAAATTGTGCTGTCATTTCAAAACTTTATTGCATTTTAGAACGTGAAAGGAAAATAAGAGAACTCATACATTTGCCATGAAAAATGCAATAGCTCAAAAATGTTATAATAGTAGTAATAATAATAGTAAACCTAATAATAATAGTAAACCTCACACGCAATTTTCGGTAAATGTTCTATTGTTCTTTTGTTTTTTTTTTAGTTGGACGAGAAAGTTGTCATCCGTTACTGATGAAAAAGAGTTATCGGAAGAAGAAGAAGGTGAAAAACCACTTGACGTAACAGTCAAAGAAAACGCCGAGTATGAAACAGAAACACGAGATGTTAAACTAATTTTCCTGAAGCAAGTTGAAAGCAAAATCAACGATTCCTACAAAAATTTCAATGAATCGTAAGAAGTGTAACTTTCAACCTTCAACCTCACGCGACTTATATTTTTAGAATTTTGGGGGGGGGGGGGGGGTATTTTTGGATTGTCTCCTAATAATAATAGTATCAATTGATATCGGAAAAAACTATTGTTTAATGGTCATGAATGAAGAAATTTATAAAGAATTGATGATAATGAATAAAATAATAATGGGGGATTGATTTGATTTCAGTGGTGTTGTCGAGGGGGACCGTCGAAAAACGGCATCCCCCTACTTTTTGTTTTAACGCAAGTGGCCCCTCAATTTTTGATTTCAATAACTTATGCTTGCATGCTCATATCTTATCACACTTTCAAAAATAGAATCCTTATTTTTGACGATTCTTCAACCGTCAAGAAAATTTCGTCATTAATAACGATTCTTTCCTCGCGCGATAACGTGACTTAAAGACGTTACAACACAAATTTCGGCAATTTGACGAAAGGTTTACTCCGAGCATTTTTCACGAAGACATTTCGTCAAATACGACGAATGTTTCGTGAGATTTGAGCATGCGTTTCTGAGAGTGCAGCTTATGTTAGCGTGCTCATATCTTCCAAGCATACGCCACTGATTGATTTTATAGTAATTTATACTATTTTTGGGATCTTCACTTTACATTCGTTGTTACATATTATTTTCGGACTGTTTCATAAACGCAATCTGTTTATTTTTTGTTTTTTTTTCTTTTTGACTAGCTTTAAAGACACGGCAACAAGTGAAGAATCTTGTTTCACTCCAGAAATTCATAAAACGGATGATTCAACACCTGAAAAGTACGTGCATAAATACTTTTTTACACTTTTATTTTTTGATTCATTATTTTCCTATCCAAAAAAGCCTCTAGTTCGATAGTTAAATATTTCTCGTTTCAGTATCAGTATCAGTTAAATAGTGTGCTGTCGTTCTTTCCCCCTCTACAAGCACACATTCCTAATGTTGACGACATCAACAAAATTCCTTTGTTGTAGCTGCTGTTGCCGAATAATTTGTTTTTATGGTTTTCACACTAATAGCTATGGCTTCCTTATTCTATTTCCCATCATCACATGTCCGTTGTCCAATCAACTAAGTATGGCTTTCTGGGATTCCATTAAGTGAACATGATTTATAATAATAGAATAAATGGTAACCTATGGAGCAAGCGAATCGACAACACAAGAGTATGTTAATTTATGCAGAGACAATGATGGAGTTTTTAAAGTATCGCTTGTTCAAAAAAATTATTGTACTAACGTCTATCATACAATTTGGCCATAAAAATGACTCTCAAAGGAGCGAAACAAAGCTCAAAATCCTTTTTGACTTTTCTTTCAATCCCTTACCTACGTCTCTAAAACTCCTTCGACTGGAAGTATATAACCAAAGGCCCAGTAAAAAAAATTTATCCATGAAACTGCAGTTTGCAGAGATGGGAACTACTATGGATTGTTCGTATAGTCGCTACTGATAATATCCAAAATTTACTGTTTACTACGTACTACGTGGAAAGATCAAATTTTCAACCGAAAATTACATATACTTTACTCATCGGTTTTTCGAAAGTAATAGAGTCTAGTCTGTTTTTCTGTCGCTCCGCGATATCTTCCTTATTCTTTTATCAAATTTCATGGTTTACCCCCTCATTTTAAAGCTTATCGGGTGGGCTAATGACGAAAAATAGACCCACGGTCTCAAACTGTACCGTCTCTCTGAAATTTGAGACTTAAAATTATCCAGGAAGAGGTCCTTTAACGGATGCCAAATTGGTGCTGTGTATGCTGGTGCCATCTGTTGTCAAGTAAACAAACAAGAAACTCTTCTGTTTTTATTGTGTAGAAAATTGGACAGTTTTATGCGCGTCTGTGTGTTAAAATTATTCAATCGTTAGGCTCTACAGATTCATTTATATTATGAATGTGCAGAACCTAACCAACCAACAGTAACTATATTTTGGTAATGGAACTATTTCGTTATTGTATTTTAATGCTATGTATACTAATAATAAAAATGACCATTATTATTGTGATTATTATTATTATTATGCATATCTAAATAATAGTGGAAATAAAATCTGTAACAGCTATTTGTACTGATGTGTTAAATTACCTGTTTTCTTTTGTACCAGCACCCTGTTTACTTTTGTCTATTCTTCCTCATTATGTCCTTTCTCCTAAATTTTTAAAGAATGGAATGTCACACAAAACAATCGGTGCGCAGTGTGGAATTCCGCACGGGTAGACTAGTTACATATATTTTACTCATCGGTTTTTCGAAAGTAATAAAGCAGAATCTGATAATTTAATGAATGACGTTCCTTTTTTCATTTATTTATTTACTATTGTTTAACCTAATCCTCTAAGTTATGTTCTTGTTCTGCAATTTCAGATAAGATTTTAATTTTTTATTTTTAATAGAAATTTATGCTTCGATGATTGGCCTGGAATTTCAATACTTCATGGACTTTGGGAAGAGAATAATGCATGGACTTCAGTTCGGCTTATTAGCAGCACACTCTTCATCTTCGTGGCATTTTGCATTTTCTTATTTTCTCTCATAATACCCTGCCTTAGTGGGAGTATTTTCTCCGATGAGTTGGGTGATTGCATTAATGTTATTTTCAACATTAGACCTCAAAAGCATAATCCATCTTTATAAGTTCAAATTAAACAATTCATGTAATTACTATTGGTTTCTAAACACAACAGTTAATCAGCACTTCTTTTAGCTCTTTTATGTGCTTAAGTAACTCATTTCGCGTACTGTTATAACATACAATACTTTACTTTTGATTATGTATTATACTCATTTGACATAAAATATATATATATATATATTGTTATTATTAAAGCATCGTACTGAGACAAGTTCAAAAGTAATTATATGGTTATTTTAAAAGTTCTTAAATATTGTTAGATTTATTTATAGAATATTTTCATTGTGCGCCTTAATTTTAATTTACTACTTATATTAAACATTCTTCTAAATGATTATTGGCTTTTTGCTAAAAAAATTTACAATAAGCGCAGTTCTGAGCCCCCAGTAGAATAATTAAAATACACAATTAATGCATTCATTAAAAATGGTCATCATGAGTTTTCAAATGTTCAAATGTTTTAAACATTTTAATTTTATGCTAGAAAGAGTTCACTGATGAATTTATAAGCTG
This sequence comes from Octonoba sinensis, assembly GCA_038502835.1. Lineage (NCBI taxonomy): Eukaryota > Metazoa > Arthropoda > Arachnida > Araneae > Uloboridae > Octonoba > Octonoba sinensis. The sequence goes on from CM076598.1 coordinate 126,466,552, forward strand.
GTGAAAGTTTGAAACATAACTTTACGAAAAGTAGCTCCCTGTCTGTCATAGATAAAAATACACACAGGTCTCAGACGTTATTTTGAGTTTTATGAATGAACTTTTAAGACTGGAGAGGTTTGCATTTACTACTCCCTGTCTGTCATAGATAAAAATGCAAACAGGTTTCAGACGTTAGTTTGAGTTTTATGAATGAACTTTTAAGACTGGAGATGTTTGTATTTACTACTCCCTGTCTGTCATAGATAAAAATACAAACAGGTCTCAGACGTTATTTTAAGTTTTATGAATGAACTTTTAAGACTGGGGATGTTTGTATTTACTTGATGTCAAAGCAAACATAATGTGTTATAAGAGAACATTTGTACTGCTATCTGGAACACTGCTGACAAAGTTTTTTAGGAATAACAATATGAACAGAGTACGGTTTACCTGAATTGATTTTTTTATATTTTTGACAATGCAATTTTATGAAATGAAAATTATTTTTCTTAAATTGAATTATGAACTATATTGACTCTTGCGGATTCTATAAATAGCATATATGTGATGTCTGTAGTAATTCTGAGTGACACTGAAGAAACACAAAAGCTCGTGTAATAAACTGTGTATTTATAATCTATAAGATAGCTTAGAAAAATAAATCTGTAATATTTATTAATTAAGTTTCGTTATTATTGACTTGCTCCAAAATGCATTTCACACACAAGAGACATAATGATCCCGGATATGAGAAAAAATAGAGAAAGTTTTATAAAAATGTGTATCTCGAAAGTTTTTTTTTTTAATAGTATAACTAATATCGTTAGGAAGTTCCAAAAATTTATATTATTAAATTATTTATAAATGTATTTTTTGACTTATTAAAATAGTATCTAAAGCACATATGTTTTATTAATAAATTCCGATAGATGACACCCCGTCATTTTAAAATTATCCAGCAGGGACGGGGGGAGAGGGCATAGATTATGTGCATTATATGGGTAAAATATAACAAAATACATACACATGCATAATCACATTGTGTTTCTAAAAATCAGAGGGGGGAAAGAGATTTCCCCTCCCTGATTCCCCAATTGACGGGCCTGACTAACACTGAACCATTCTACAGACATCGTTACAAGTAAAAGTCAGTGTCCCGCAGTGGACCAGTCGGTAGAAGCTCGGCTCCTGCACGCCTAAAAATTTCCGTAAGAAAATGGTAATATAACCATTTATTTGATTGTTATTTTACCATATTTTATTACAACAGTTGAATAACCATTAAAATGATGGTACTCAAACCGCTGATTGTGAAAAAAATCGTTTATTCTCTGTATCTCCTAAAGAACGTTTAACTAACCGTAATTTACGAGCGCCACTAGGTCTCGTAGGTCAATAAGAATCGCGCGTCCATCTTGGTTGCGGAGCCTTACCGTCGTACGTTGTTGTTAAAATATGACTACAGATTTATCAGTTCAAATCTGCGTATGTATATAAAAAAGAAGAAAAAAAAAGTGGCTTAAGCAGTGGTTTCCAAATAGAAACACATACACACGTAAATCAAAAATTGGAAACACCGGATTCCCGAACCGTTTGTGAATGAGCGAACCCATAATTTGAGCTGCTGAAGCTTGTTTGTATTTTAATTTTTGCACCAAATAAAATGATTTTCGTCAATATACAGTAAATTTAGACAAAAAATGACTTTGGATCTCAATTTCAATGCAGTTTACCTGTTGGAAAAGAATATTTATTGATAAATAAACAGCCGCTTTGAGTGGTGTAGATTAGGGATGTAACGAATAGTGGTTTTGCCGAATAGCCGAATACCTAATATTCGGCAACTGCTTCCAGGCCGAAGCCGAATATTCGGCCATTTCTTCTAGGCCGAATATTAAAATTTCTAGAAAATCGTTGTAATAGAAAGAATTTGTCAAATTTAAAAATAATTCACAAAGTCAAACACCATTTACACACAATCTATGATGACGACTTAATTATATTAGTTAAGAATTTAAAACTATTTAAAATTAATCAATCTTCTCTATTGTTTTGTATGTAATAAACCAAGAATTTTACTTACAAGTCGAATAACAATAACAGGTTTAATAGTAGTAAGCATTAGCATGACTTTACTAATCATTTCATTGAAATGAAAGAACTACTATTGCTTAGTGAACTTTTACCTTGCGCGAAACTGTTTTATGAAGATATTTTAAAAGTTATAAAAGTTAATATTTTCATTTTATGGGGTTTTTACATACCTATTTTTAAAAGATCTATTAAAATTTAATACCCTTAACTGGAATATATTTTTATTTTCAAAATCCCCAATAACTTAAGCTATCTAAATATTCATGATATATTCTAGGGCTTTTCACATTTTTCTCTTGCCCAATATTCACAATAAATCAGTCTACCCAAACAAAGTCTGACTTCCACTTTGTTAATAATAATAAAATAAATTTCTCATACATCATAATTAACTATTGCCATCCTTTGGGAGCAAATGCTAAATATATAATACAATGTTACAACTTTAAAACCTGTTTTCGCTCGGTTAAGCCTAAAACAAGGTTTAAAAAAAGTAGTTTTTTCCAAATTAATTTTAATTTATTAAAACTATAGACTAATGCAGTCTTCTGCAATAATTATAATGCAATTTTAAATGCTTAAAATCTACTAATTTCTTAATTTTTTTACATTTCTACTGCAGCAGAACTATTCGGCCGAATAGTCCATCAATATTCGGCCAGGCCGAATATTCGGCTAGGTGATGAAATGACTATTCGGCCAGGCCGAATACCGAATAGTGGCCGAATATTCGTTACATCCCTAGTGTAGATGGCCGAATGGTTAGAGAGCAAGGTTGGTACACCATACACCCGGGGTTCAATTCCTACGCATGCTTCGTTTGCGGTTTCTACGTCTCCAAGATTCTACGCCTCGAAATGGTTTTAAAACTGTACATTTGATTTTGAAACCATTTAAAAATGGTTATGAAACCGTAAACTTTTGTATTTACGACTTTTTAACCACGTTGATTGGAAATGGTTTAGGTCCCGTAAAGATAGAAAAATGTTCCAAACCGTAAATTTAACAGTGAATTAGATTTACAGACTGCTGCCGGTTATTTAACCGTAATTTTATGAAAAAATTTCTAACAGTGCAGAACACCGAAAGTGAAGCAACATTGACTGAGTTCAGTGTTTGGGAGGGTGACAACCTAGCGAATTGTGTGCTTTATTTTACGCTGATTTTTAATCTTTAAGGTTTATTGTGTCGTAAAATTATCATTAAAAATACAGAAAAACCTCGCGCGGCTGGTTGCTTGGGACGGTGTACGCTAAAGGGAGCTGGTGCGAGTTGAATCCGTCGTATCTTTAATGTCTGCCAAGTGAAACGATACCTCTGGGGGTGCCAACCCCAGGTGACGGTCTCCCATCTGGGAGTTGGTTTAAAAATTAGGAGACCACATAAATTGAGGTTTAGTCAGTCTTCAGCCCTCGTGGTTCCTCGCTCAAAGGAAGCTGCATATCACCCTTAGCCATGGAATAGTCATATTCAGCGACATGATCTTCTGAACCTGGTGTAAGGTTTCCTAAGCCAGGGGTATAAGAAACAACAACAAAAGTCAGTTGGCAGAGAAAAATACGTCATCACTGACATGTAAGACAGAAAGAGAAATTAAGTAATGAAATCCAACAGTATTACTTTACAATTTTATTATTTCTTTCTTTTGGTTTACAGTAAAATTTAGGGGGAGGTTCAGTAAAATATAGGGAGGGAAACGAGAGGCTCTTTGCATAAATAAAAAATATATTAGAACGCTACTTCTGTATTGTGAAAATGTCCAAGCTAAAAATGTTGCTCTTGTGAAAATTTTCAAGCTAAAAGTGTTGAAACTTAGCAAATTGCATATTAGAAACGCAAATTTACGAAGACCAAAAAGTAACAAAACAAAGAGTACAATTAGTCACGTTAATATATTTTAGCCTGCTTCCACGTAAAAAGAGAGAGAGAGGGAGCGAACGTAAATAATAACAAAATGATAAAACTAAATAAAAAGTTCAAAAAGGTTAAACATTTCTCGTAAAAAATCGTTAAAAACAAAAAGAAATAGTCCGACTGTATTAAACTTTAAAAATAAAAATTTGGAAATCGTTTTTTATTACTTGTTTCTTTATGATGCAAAGTCATTAAAAAAAACATTTAAGTGTCAATTACGCTATCCCCTAAGTATCCGAAACTATTAATGATTCGAGTAGTAAAACTGAAGTAACCCTCTTATGGTCTAAATTATTAACGCATCTGCAAGGGCCCGCTTAAATAATACAGTCGAAGAAAGTGCAGTAGAGCTGCAGACGCGTACTTTTCTCTTATGTCATGTGTTGCAGGCTGAGGATGTAAGCAGCCTAAAAATATATATCAGATAGCAATAAATGACTCTTGATGTTAAAAGCCACATTGATACTCCCACTTATACTACATTGCTTGTTATACACATCTTATCCTATAGTAGAAATTACAAATACAGATACAAATATATACAAATATAAAAACAAATACAAAAGTGACGACTAGCAACAGGCTCCGGGCCTAGCTGTTTTTAGTCCTAATCAATTTATCAATTGCCCAATGAAGAATAATAGCAAACTGGAGATACAACATTTTTAAGTTGCCCCGTTCCAGCCCTACTCCGATTGCTAAATACTGACTCCAACTTTGCTCCACCTCCACTCTGCACAGCGAATAATTTTAATAGTAATCATATTTCTCATCTTCATTTATTTAACTTAATAATTTTACTTCTGAGAAAACTAAAAGTCATTTATAGATTTTTTATATTGTAGATGAAAAATCATATTTAGCTTTTTATCGTACTTGACTTGGAAACTAATTGAATCGTTTGTTTCGAAAATGTAACATCTCCGTTTTGAAAAAGGAAGAACTCTCAGTATTAATTTATTAATTCGTATGGCATAATTAATGAAAAATCGTTTTAATTTACCAATATTGCATTGCTATTACCTACTAAAATAAAATAGTAAAAGATCAGACCCGTAAAGTTTTCCAGCTTTTCATAAGCCGTTTTTTTCTATATGCTGACGAAAGTTTTGTTTTTAAGACTTGTTACCTTTTCGAAATAAACGATTCAATTTTAATGTGGATAAATCTGGCGGAAATGTAAAAAATTTCCAAGAGTTTTAGTTATCAAAATCTTCTCAAGTTTGCTGTCACTCAAGATACAAAACAGTAAAATTGATTTAAATATAAAAGAAAGAAAAGAAAAGCCTAACTAAGGTACTGCCAAGTCTCATATCTTAATAAGGGCGGATTTTGGGCGTTTCATAACACAAATAAATTATATGACTATTTTCTGCTTTGTCTGTTTCTTTTTTGAAATTGGACAATTTTGCTTAAATAACTGCGTTCGGCACTGTTTTGGAAAAATACTACACTTGAAAGTAATTTTCTTTTCCTCCATATGTGTTGATACATCTATCATTTCAGTCACACTTTGAACACTTTGTAAACTTAAGAATATAACTGCTCCAGAAATAATTCTTTTGTCTAATTTAAATGCTAATGTGCGATATGCATTCATTATATGTTGAATTATAAACAGGGTTGCAATCAGTGGTTGGGGGTCAAACTAGGCCCGTCATTTAAAAATTTTCTAGAGCGGGGAAGCTGAGGGGCGAAGACACACACACAAATCCATTGTATGCATTTTTAAAGCCAGGTAGGCGGATTGCCGCCTCCTGCACTCTCAGAAACGAATGCTCAAATCTCACGAAACTTTGGTCGTATTTGACGAAATGGCTTCGTGAAAAAAGCTCCGAGTAAACCTTTCGTCAAATTGGCGAAATTGTGTAGTAATGTCTTTAAGTCACGTGATCGCGCGAGGAAAGAATCGTTGTAAATGACGAACTTTTCTTGACGATTGAAGAATCGTCAAAAGAGCTCTATTTCTGAGAATGTGACGCCCCTTAAATCCTGGTTTTCCTCTAGTTTGAAACAGTATTTCTGATCCTAGTATGGTAATATACGGTGAGTTGGGGTAAGTGCGTACCCAAATCTTGAAAGATCCCATTCGTACTCTGCTAGAAAATTTTTTATGTTGGTCAAATTTAGTTTCATACTCAGATTCTTTATTGAGGTTTTCAAGAATTTATTAGCTCGATGTAACCAAAAGAAGAAGTGTTAAGAACCGTTTTTTAACGCTATTGCTCAGGGTCGCAGCCTCATTTTTTGTCAAGCATTAATATTTATAGTGAATGGGCATAAACATTTTATTTATGACTTATGTGACATCAACTTCAAAATTTCTTTTTTTCCATTTGAAACCAATAGGTATAGTTTTCGTTAAATAATATGATGTTATGCTACTAAATTTAAAGGAGAGTAACAAACGAAAAAAGGATTTGAAATGAAACACTAACGTAAAAACCAAAATCTTTAATTATTAAAAAAAAGAAAAGACGGAATATTTGATTAGCTATGTTCGGAAAAAATAATACATATGAAAAAATAGATGATAGAAAACCATCTCACTACGTACATTAAAACTTATGAATGTAGGCAAAAAACGTTTCTTTCTTTGGTCTACAATTGGTTGTGGAGAATGAAATATTTTATTTTCTTCTAACCTCACAGAATACACAAAAGTAGTACCAGCAACATTGTTTATAAGGCATTGTAATATAAGGCAGAAGTTTCTTCATGCTAGCAATCACATAATATTAAGAGGACGCGCTTACCCCGCGTAGGCACTTGCATCTATGCATGTAAGGAGCAAACGCCCTCCCTCGGAGGAAAATTCTGGTTGTGACAATGTGATACTAATTACAAATATTACAAACATACTTTTACTGCTCCCATACTGTTTAAATAAATTACATTTTACGTTAAAAATGCTTGCCATGCATGCGAATAAGAATCGTACGCGAAATTGCTGCGGAGACCCTTTGTCTGACCCGTTAAAGAGGATTCTAGGGTTGCCACTCTGATACTTAGGCCGATCCCTATGGTTGGAATTTAGCCTTTCAATAAGAAAGCCTCCTTTTTTCTTAATGGTCATAAGCGGATTGGATGGTCTCTGCCCGAGAGCCAGCTAAAAATTTACTAATACACTCCTCTTCTGCTTCATATTACTGGTACTTAAAATGAATTATGTAAATTTCATCGTGCCGGCACGGTGGCGTCCTGGTAAGGCACGGGCTTCGTATGCACAAGTTTGCAGGTTCGATCCTGGCTGTGTCGACAGATTTTCAAGATGCAGAAAATCATCTACGCCCGTGTCGCATGTTTGTGCGGCATGTAAAAGATCCCTTGAGCAGCTTTTGGCTAGGATACTCTCGGCTATTCCTAGTGCAATTTCGCATCAACAGAGTACAGGTACTTTGTGTTCCGGGGAAACACTGGACGTCAAAATTTTCATCCGGCGATCGTACCACCCTAATTGTGGTACCGCTGAAAGAGAGGATATCTCTCGGGTCTAGATATATAAAGAAGAGACTGTACACGTATGTATGTATGTACCTTACACAAATCTACAGTTTACGTCGATCTTCACCAGATTTGACACAAAAGTACGTTGGCACCCAGGGGTGATCGTAGGGGAGCTTTCGAATATTAAAAAAATTCTAAACCATTCAAATTTTATTTTAACAACCATAAAATTGTATACAATGGCTTTTTCTGTACAAAATGCCTCTGGCCCGTGATTACTCAGGGGGGGGGGGGGGAGTACATAATTGGATGCGAAAAGTTAACGTAACAATGCCAGTTTTTAGATATTCTTCAATTCTTTGTGCCTTTTTAAAGCTTTAAACCTAAAACAGTTTCTTAAGGCACAAGAAGAAAACTTGGGAGGCTCAATGACTGATGAGAGAGGTTCAGGGGCCTCAGCCTCGCTCTGGCTCGCTCACCGACCTGAAAATAATTTGTTAAGTACATTTCATACATATGCTACTTATCATTAGATAAAACCATAAACTTTTCCAGTTCATGGTTTTATCTAATGTGACCTGAAATGATCTAGAAGGAAACTTTTAATCAGACATTTACATTTGTAGCACCAGCTCTTGTTTTGTTGCTTTCAGCATTGGACGTGGCTATTCAGCCTGGGCCAGGCTGATTAGACCCCACATCTATTCAGCCTGGGACAGGCTGAATAGCTCTGGGGCTATTCGGCCTGGGAATTCCCAGGCTGAATAGCTCCGGAGCTATTCAGCCAGGGAATTTCCAGGGTATATAGCTTGTGGACTATACCAGAGCTATTCGGCCTGGGAAAAACTCGTATCAAAGGCACAATCCATTTCATCTGTTTATCTCATTTTCCCATGCTTTTCCCTTGCTTATTATATTTATTGAGTGAACGATTAAGGTATTTTCGATTAATAATTCGAAGACTATCAACGATTGGTTCTGAAATAGATAATTGCGGTGATTTTGATTGAAGATTAAAGTCAGATTAAAAGAAAAAAAATCAATGATTTCTTTCTGTTATTTTTTTAAATTGTTTTTCACATTTTAATTTTATTAATTTCATATAATTTTTATCTTCTTTTGAGGAAAGAAACTCTACAAAAATAAAATCAGAATTTGCGTTTTATTTTAAAAACGTACACGAAACGAAAAGCGGCCTTTAATCGCCAAAAATAGATTGTGGATTTTTTCTTTTTCATCTCGCCAAGTCAGCGTTGCAACCCTTTTCGTAGAACGTAAAGCAACCCGAAATTCATTCACGAGGCACTAGGGACTTTATAGCAAGTACGAAAGGGATGCCTTATTATTTCATATGAATAGGCGAATATATTTGATCGAGCATTTTACAAGCGATCTTGATTATAATGCGTCTTAAATCTTGAGATAGATCACGTTTTATAATTCCTGTAATAAGGCATTATACAGTTGCTGTCGGTTTATGGTTGAATTTGTCTTATGAAGGGTTTTCGCATTCTTGTTGCAAGATTCAGTGGCGTAGTAAGGGATTGCTGGCTCCGGGTATCACTCGTTCAGGGGTGACACCGGGCCACGAAGGGGGAAACAATAAACCTTTAAAAACTCCATATAATGATACAAATACCTTGAGCTGGATTTGTTTTCTATCATTTTCTTTTCTACTTTTAACTGAGCAAAGTGTTTTTACAAAAATATTCAAATCGGTATTTTACTGCTAAACACACCACTGCCGTCAACAAATACTTTAAACATTATAACTCCCATGATACAAATGATAGTTTTCTTCTTTTTTTTGCTGGACTTTCTTCTTTCTATGCATTTAATCTTCTTTTTTTTTTTTGGGGGGGGGGTGGGGGTGAGGGATGACACTATCGATAACAGCTCCGGGTGCCACCTATGCTAACTACGCCACTGAGATTCCACGGGATTCGTGAAATTGTGACAAAAGTGTGACAAGGGGAGGGGAGGAGGTAACAAGAAGTGTGACATCATGCATTATGCAACATAGCGTGACATGTGACAAAAGGGGGGGGAGGGTTCCGCTGAAGTGTGACACAATGTGACAAAGGGGGGGGGGGAGGGTTGGTTTCTGAAATTCATTACTGGAAGATCTTGTTATAGAAATCTTCACCTCTAGTGTCCCGACTGAAACCATCAATGTAATATTACATTGATGGTTTCAGTCGGTTGTTCACTTTACTTAATTCAAAGTTATATCAGGATGACAGATGAACTTTGAATAGGATATATTGGTGTTTGGGCACAGCTCTTCTTGTTCTATTTATTATTATTTATTTATTTTTTGTAAAAATGAAGTCACCAAGATTGAATATGAAAGACCTTCACAATGATCTTTTTTTTTTTTTTTTTTTTTGTGAACCCAGACAGCCATGAATCTCCAAATTACATCCATAGGATATCTCTTGGATAAGATGAGTAGATATAACCACATCCATGAGATATCCCTGAGACATCCACATATCTGCTGAATATCCACAGAACGTCAAAAAGGTTGCAGCTATTGGAACTCCCTGAGACGTCGCGATATCGCGACGTGTATTAGATATCCCATGGATATCCAGGATATCTCATAGATATCCTGAAAACATCCAACAGATATCCCATAGACATCTTAACGTCATAAGGTTATCTCTAGGATATCCAAGAGACATCCATCTCTTGGATATTGGGATATAGCTTGGATATCCATAGGAGGTCTCAAATGAATGGTTTATAGGTATTTATAAAACATCAGAATATGCTACAGATTTATTACATATGCAAAAAGAGTACAAAGCCTATAGCATAACATATATTTGAGCAATGTAAATTACTCCATTACAAATTATAATTACATAGCCATTATTTTCCTATAACTACTTTTGAAAATATTTATAACTTATTTTCAAATCTTCACTTTAGGAAAATATGACTAAGCAATTAAAATTTTTAATGAATATTCAAGACTAGAGCTATATATTAGGCTACAGGTCAATACACTTCATGCATATGCAATAAATCTTTAGCACATTTTGATATTTTACATATATAAGCAAGAAATGTAACAAAAATTATATAGTATTGACAAAACATTTTTATCTTTTTCTGTGAACCCGTATTAAATAGCTCATAAAAAAAAACAGAGTACTTAAAAAATATAAAAAATATTCCTTCATAAAACTACTTCTGAACGATGAGACAAGTTTTTAAAATTTTACATCCATTTAGAGCATTAATTTCGAATACTTAAAATTACTCGCAATTTTCATACATTCACGATTTTCATACTAATTTAAACTTTACTCCTTTTTAATTGTGTACAGTAAAATTCAGATATAATTATGATTGAATTTACTGATGTAACTCTGGACATTTCATTAGAAACAAGTGGTATTCAATGAGCAATACGAGGATTATTTTTTCTCAAAAATGTATTACTTTTGACTTAAAGATGATTAAGAGTAGGCTGCTGTTCTCCGAGACAAAAAACTAAACTGAACAAATAAGTCGTTTTTTTGTTTTATTTTAAAAAGGCACAAAAATTATCTACAGAAGATATTACAAAATAGATTATTTTATACAAAATAGATTTATTTACACATAACAGATTTATTTACACAATAGTATTGCCCAAAAGGGATGGGGAGTTGGCAGAATTTTCTGCAGCCACTCTCATATGGGCGTGCTTTCGCATGGCGAAGCCAATTTTTTATTGCAGTTTCCACTGCTGCATCCATTGCAGCATTTCTTACTGTTTCATTCCGTCTAGTTGCACCTAAAAAATTAATTTTCAAGAATGAATTTTTACACATAGAACAAATTTCTCTTCATAACAATGTAAAAGGAATTTTCTCATTTGTCCAATTTACGCACAAAATATACACCTGCACATGGATAAAGAAAAAAAAACTTATTTAAATACAAAATGTTGATTGTTAACCAAAAAAAAAAAAAAAACACCTGTAGCAAGGCAGAATTTAAATAAATAAGAAAAATAAAATAGCAAACTACATTTCAATAGCAATTTAATTAACAAGTGAAAAATTACTGTGAATTTACTCAACAAGAAATTTGGTAAACAAAATCAAAAACTTTGTTTGATAATCAAGAAAGCCAAACAATGAACATGTATTTTCACACCCCTCTCCTTCCAGAACATATGTAGCTGTTACAAGGTTTTCACAATAAAATCATGACTTCATTAGTTCATACTTCAAGGAAAATTCTTCAAACAATCCTTGACTATCGGCTACATTCACAAAAACTTGAAAACAAATCAGAGCACTACAGATAAAGCTCAAAATACTTTAATGATAATTGTATATCCAACAGTTATGTATTCATTTTTAATGTATATAAATTATTTATATTATTTTATACATATAAATTAGTACCAAATATCACTCTTGTCAGCTGCAGCTTATAAAATACACCCTTTCCTTTCGCTCCCATCCAGCTGAACTCCTGTGCCACTACATCTGTCAGGAGTTTTCTCATGATCCGCTTTACAGTGGAGTCTACAGTTACGCCCCCACAGTTTGACGTAAAGTTAATCTATAAAAATTCATAGAAAAATTAATTCAAGATACACTGAAAGCCTTGGTTTAAAAGAAACTAATGCATACCAAATAATTGAAAATCTCTGGCTTCAAAAGTGCACCTTCTAAGCATTGCAGTTCCTCTATATTTTTTACTGGTAACTTAATCGGTAAAACATCCCCATCACCAGTGGTGTAGTCGAGGGGGGACGGCGTCCCCCTACCTTTTTATTTTAATACAAGCGTCCCCCCAAACATTTTACATTTTAACATAAGCGTCTCCCACTTTTTTATTTCAATTGCTTATCTTCGTATGTATGAGCGTCCCCCCAACATTTTTTGTTCAGGACTACATTGCTGCCCATCACCAAATGTTTCGGCGATAGGAGCAAAGTTGTTTGTTGCTAAAAGAATAAACTCGAGAGTTCAAGTCATATGAACTCTTTCATAAAATTTTCAAGCTGAAACGCACTAAAATTGTCTAGAGCGCCAAAATGTTCCACATCTTTACAAAGATGCAATAACCCATGAACATTGTGAGATACATGTTGTTTACCATATAGTAGTATAAAACTTTGGACAAAACACTTTAACCAAGCCTGAGCATATGATACCATCTCTCTGTTAGGCTCAGTAACTAATACTTTAACTGCACAATGCATAAGCAGAAAATGCTCATACAGATCTTTACATAAAACATTTGACAAAACTACTGGCCCAGTGTATAACAAAAACAGACGAAACTCTGTTCCTTTCCAAAGTTCAAATTCTTTGAACGAGGTTTTCAGGCGAAATCATTAGGGAAATAAGTTTTTAAGTTCTACTAGTTGTTTTGACATACTTTCTACCTGATTATTAGCAAGTCTAAATTTTAAATCATCTTTCAACCACAGCTTAATTAACTTTTTCATGACCCCTAAACATATCAAATGCATATATTCATATGGAACATGTGAAACAAGGTAAAAAGTATCTATCTCCAACAGTATAGAATCATATTTATGATGTTCATCATCAGGATCCCTATTTCTAAAATCAACATCAGTTCTTTCAGTGAAATTAACATTAGGAGAGCAAATTCTATTTTTATAAAATATACCAGTTTCAAAACATTTTTTACAACTCGAATACCCAGAATGGCTTTTAATGCATAATACAAAAGCTCGAGCAGGTGCATCACAAATTATTCCTTTAAGATGTATGTTACACATTTTACCATCAATAGATATACCATTTTCGATTAGATGTTTCATTTCACACACAAAATCACTTAAAAACTCATTACGATTTTTGAGTTTTTCATAGGAATGGAATACACCAATGGAGAACACACAAGTAAAATTCACAGTATAGCTTAACGGACCTAAAACTGGCCATAACCGACTGTTGGAACTTTTAACTATAGGAAATACATCAACATTTACCAGTAATTCAATTGTTGATTGTGTTAGAACTGTACCTTTAATATTTTGAATGATATTTTTTATTCCGTTTTCAATACCAAAGTGGCGATAAATACCAGACGAGACACTTTTATTTGCTACAGACCTAGCGGTTTGCAATAGTCCCCGTGCATCACTTGGTAAATCAGACCCAAATAGATATTTCTTAAGTGTTTTTAATAAACCATTAATTGCAGTATGAGATATGTTATTCTCAACTGACCAGTTAGACGAGTCTTTCAGCAAATTTAGATTTTGTTCACACACACGGTTTCGAGAACTTTTCTCACACAGAGTCGGACACTAAGCAAAGTTCCCTATCAGAACTTTCATACGAGCTATCAGAAGGAAAACCTGACGCTTCATTAGAACTACAATCATGATATTGCTCAGTCAAATTACTAGATGTTGATTGCTAATCAATAATAGACACATCATTTACAGATTCATTAACTTTCTTATAAGTTATCCAATGCAATCACTTGTTTACTTTAGTTTTAGGCATGATTTTCCCACAAACTAATGACAAATAGCAATAATCACACAATAGACCCAATAAGAATGAACTTCTAAATTGTATTCCAATTGTAAAGAATAAAATTGCTTGCCTCACCCAAACGACAAGTTTAAGACATGAAAATTGCTTTATCCAGCAAATCTTACTGAATTCAGTAGAAATAATTTACATGAAATGAAAAATACTGTTAAAAACTACATATGCCTGAAATTAAAAAAACAGAGCAATTATATACCAGAAGTTAAAAATACAGATAAATTATACACCTGAAATTTAAAATACAGATAAATTATATACCAGAAATTAAAAATACAAACAAATTATATCCCTGAAATTAAAATGATAAAAGCTACATGGGTGAAATTAAAAATACGGATTAATTACACGCGTGAGATTAAAAATACTGATGAATTATATATCCCTGCAAGTAAAAATAGGGAAATATTATGTCCCTGGAATTACGACAAAGCAATTAAATCAAGTAATTAAATAATAATCATTAAAAAACTGAACTACTTTTAATAATCATAAGCATAATATAACACAAAAATATATAAAATATATTAATACAAACAACAAAATCTGATCCGACTACACCGCTCACCAGCAATGCGATTGCATTGCAGCAATATTATTTGATCTTTTGAGCTATGCACCAAAAACCACGGAAGGTGAGTTGATCAAAATTACAGTTAATTTTTTCAGTTCAGCACACAGTTTTAATAGAAAAAATTAAGAAAAACTATTTACCTTAATTAACCACGAAATCTCTAAATATAACAGTTTTGAGCAGCAGAGTGAATATAAATAAGCCTAACAGTATCCAAAAGTCAAATAACATCTCAGGGATATGAATTGGACATACCTGAGATATTCATGGAGGATATCTCACAGTCATCCACAGGATATCCAAATATCTATATCTTATACATGTAACAGTCTGGATATCCATAGGATGTCCAAATGTCTATATCCCAAACATGTCACATTCTGGATATCTCAGGGATATCCAGAAATCCAAATCCATGACTTGGATGTTTTTGGATATCCACAGGATGTCCCAATATCTATATCCAAAACACGTTACTATCTGGATATCTCAGGGATATCAGGAGATCCAAATCCAGGATTTTGAGATATGTGGATGTCTGTGAGATATCCAACATATCCAGCAGATATCCAGGATGTTTTTTGGATCTTTTTGGATGTCTCAGAGATATCAGTGGTTGTCTGGGGAAGTAGTTTCATTCATCTGAAATCAATCATGTGACAAGAATGAATCTCCCTTGACTGAGAAATAGTGTAACAAGCGAGAGATGCTTTCCATCTAGAACGGCTCATTCAAATCAGAAAGCTAAATAATTCTTTGTTCAAACAGAAGTGAAATTTAGATTTACAGAAGAAACTTGTATGTGTCGACATTTGATGAGTTGCTACACCAATGTTTAACAATAAACCATATTATAACAACAGTACAAAATTCAAATGAATTATTAAGCAGGTTGTGTTTCGATATTGTTAGATAATTCAAAGAAATTAAAACACACATCCAAATAGTGGAGACCAGGATATTTAGGTAGACATGAAATTCAAAAAATCTTCATGCAATGAACCGAAAAGTACCAACAGAGATTGGCAACTTTGAATAAGGAAGCCAATCTTCGTGTCAGTACCATTCAGTATTAATCTTTATTTTCTTTCTTCTGCTCACAGCTCTACTAGGATATCAAAGATAAAAGTTTCAAAACTACAATGTCTAGAGCATCATGAAAAACACTTGAATGATAACACATTTTTATACAATATAAAACTCAAATGAATTGTTAAGAGGTTGTCTTTAGATAAGTTGCATGCATTCCAAATTAAAAAATACATCAGGATTCAAGTAGAAATGAATTTCAGAATCTTCATGCTTGAATGGATACTAAGAGAGAAACTGTGGCTAAAGAAATGCTATGCACTTTTAGATCTATTTATATTTTTAAAAAAAAGAGCATACATAACGCTAATAACAATACATATTATTGAGATCACTTATGCAAATGCAATATGCTTACTATTAGAGTAGCAATGAAACTGCCATTGTACCTAGAAATATTAATCTTAATAAATATTTCAAGAAATTTCTGAAATTTTATTCACTAAACTAAAAGCACACACACAACTTGTTGTTTAATGCAGTTGTTTTTACTAGAGTGGTCAATGTTTGAGTGATGATAATACTATTGTACCTGAAAATTTCATTGCTAACAATAATTTAATAAGTATTACACGAAATGCTTTAAACTTGCAGAATATAAAAACTTACTAAAATAAAAGCATACACAATTTATCCATTAATGTATGAATTGAACAGTTGGTAATCAAATGACAATGAGAATGCACTTTACCTGGAAAATTCATCCATAACAATATATTAATAAATATTGCAAGAAATGCTTTAAACTTGCACAACATAAAAACTTATTCACTAAAATAAAAGCACACACACAACTTATTGTATAATATACACTAGATTGGTTAGTTGAATGATAATGAGAATACTATTGTACCTGGAAATTTCATCCTTAACAATAAATGAATAACTATTATACCAAATGATTTAAACTTGTAGAACATAAAAACTTGCTCACTAAAATAAATGCACACACAATTTATTGCCTAATAATGCATTGAACAGTCAGTAATCAAATGCCGAGAATGCTATTCAACCTGAAAATTTTATCCGTAACAATAAATTAGTTAGTATCACAATAAATGCTTCAAATTTATATAAAATAAAAGCCTGCACAATTATCATTTTATATAAAAACGGATTAGTTCATACTAAAGCGATTTAGTACATGAACGCTGTTGTGCCTGGAAACTCTAAGAAGCTATTAATTTACAAGAAGTACTTTGCTTTAACTTCTAGTTTTTTAAACACGTAGAAAATAAAACTTTAGTATTAGAGCACATAACTTTTTCGTTATAAATAAATAAAAAAATTGCTTACTCAATATTCAAGTGACGACAAGAATGCTAGCTGGAAATTCTTTAAATTAAAGTAGACTATTTTCTTGGATCTGATTCCAGTTTTTACCATATCGTTAGTTAATAACTCTAAAGAGCATTAACCTTTCATTTATAAGATTTCCCTAAAAAGTAAGGAACATACCTGAAGAAATTGTGACCACGAAAACAGACAACCGTTCCCATCACAGACATTTTGAAAATGTAAACGCTGGGGGAAAAATGGGGGCAAAAATAAAGAAAGACCGATGATTGGCTATGAGCCTCCCAGGCTGAATAGATGTAGGGTCTAATCAGCCTTAAAAATCCAGGCTGAATAGCCACTTCGCTCAGCATTCGTTTCACCACTGTAGTTTCACAACTCCGTGAGCACACACACACAATGTTACATTTGCAAAAAAGTCTCTCCCTGAAATTTTGTACAATAGTTTAAGAATGAACTGGAAGTTTTGAGCATTTCTTAAAATGTAATTACAAAATATCCAGCATCCACTTCACAATTTCCATATGTACTACAATGAAGAGGAGGGCCGTTCGATCTATACCTGGCAATATGTTTTGTAACGCAATTGTGCCGAGTGTAATATAGTAGTGCATATTTCTATTTCTATTTATCATTCAGAAATTCAGAAAAGAAATATATAGGCGGCAGTTGGAGATTAGTGCATATCCTTTTTATCTCGTGGTGTTCAAGCGATAAATTATGTTTAATATAGTACGGAGTGCAGTTCGCAACGTGAGTGAATAATTTGCATGAATTATGATTTATTTTATACATTGAGATTTCTATTTGATCCTTTCGTTCTATTCTCTTTCCACTATTATGTTTTATAGGGTAGTAGGAATTTTTAATGTATCATGAAAATTAGATTTTTATGCGTGAAAATATTCTGTTTTTGTAGAAAACGGTTTAAAATGTTCCTTGTAGAAAACCTTTTCTGTCGGTTTAAAGTGAATTGAGCTTCTTCACAAATGTAAATATCGACAATTTAAAGATAACGACTGCTTAAAACAATCTGTACTTCGTTATTTGTCGCACTGGAAAGCGAATAAAGACATGAGGAATTCTGCATTAGTCTATTTAAGAGAAATTAGGGCGTGCACTCTTCGCAAAATATATTATGTTGTAAAAACACTCTTCACAACATTTATCATTTAAAAAACGGACCATTCACAAAATTCTTCCCATTAAAAATTATTGAATCTTTTCCCTTCTCCTCTATCGGTAAGCAGTTATGTTATCAACAATCTGAAATCAAGTATCTTTATACATATTGCTTTAGTGTTTTTCTATTTATGTCTTAGTGCCCAATAACTTATTCAATTTTATTTGTTTGTTTTTTTTTTAAGTTACAATTCTTTCAAGTACAAATTTTCCAAGTTTATAATGCAGCAGTCTCAAAATTTCTCAATTTACAAGCAATATGCATCTATTGTTATTGATAGTGAATAATACAATTTAAAAAAAAATCTCTTCATCCTATGCTATACTGTGAAATTTTAATGTGCTAATGCAATGTTTAAGCTTCTGAAAATATGTATTTTCAGAAATTCTCAGAAACATGAGTTGTTTTCATAAGTTCATAAAAACAGTATCATACCTGTGACAACCTGATTAATACTAATTTCAATTACAAAGTGACGAGTAACTTTTTCTATTTAACAAAAACATGCCTCTGTTTAAATTAGGGGTCATTCATAAATGATGTCATGCTTTAAGGGGGAGGGGCAAGAAAGTGACAGTTTCTGATGAGGGGAGGGGGGTAACAAGAAATGTGACGTCGTACATTGTGATTTTTATAAAAACATTTAAAATCAGCAAATTAAACCTATTTTATGCTAATGTAATATAGCGTGACATGTGACAAAGGGGGGCGGACATGTGTGGGGGGTAGGGGTATGTTGAAGTGTGACACTTAGTGACAAAGGGTTGGGGAGAGGGGTAAAATATATTGAGAAAAAGTGTGGCATCATTTATGAACGGTTTATTATTTACCTGTTTTGTCAGAAGGGATTTTTTTCTTAGTTATGAAACTAGATAATTAAAAAATTAGGCTACAGTTTGAGAATGGTACCTATTGGCGACAAAGTACAAAGAAAGAGATCAATAAATTAGAACTTGAGCCTTTTTCATTAGAATATCTTACAGAAGTAGACCTTTAACCTCTTCCCTAGGACTGGGACAGGAGGACATGTGTCCAAAAAAAAAAAAACTTTCCTTTGAACACAGGGCTGGGACGGATTTGTCCCAGTAATTTTTCCCCCTTTCTCGAGGTCCGAAGTAATGTGAAACTCGTTAAGAGGTGATCAAAACCCCAGCTTCGATGCACGCCTTAAGGTAAACAACAAAAGCATCATCAATAACCTCAAGTTTTTATATTGCTGAACATCATTTATTATACATCGTTTATTGTACAAAAAATGAATAGGAATTTTCCAAACATTGTGGAGAGTCCATTAGGAACGTTAACAGCCTTCTTTTAAGGGGAAATGGCACTCAGGGATTTTTTCCCCTACAGAAAGACTTTTTCAGTATCTTCCTACCCGTTTGGAAAAGCTTAAAGTGCCCACTTATGTAACGCAATTCTCAACAAACCGCACAACTTTTCAGAAGTAAACAGTAAAGCTGCGCAGTTAAAAAACCCACTGTAGAAATAACAGAAAATTCTAGCAAATTCAATTTTAAAGCAGCTTTCCATCTTTTCACCTTCATTCAAAGCTTTTAAGTGAGAAATATACAACTGTATAAACCATGATGAAAGCAAAACAGTAGGATAATGAACTTATTTTTACTGTGAATTATATTTTTTTGTGAACGATAATTAAATTCCTCAATTTGCTGTTTAATTTTACTTATTTTTAACTGGCAAATATATTGATATAGTCTGATTATTATTTCATAAATTTGTGAAATGATCTATATAATGCCAAAACTTTTATGACGCAAGACCTCTGATCCGTGAGCGTTATAATGGTCTTCTACTGTATTGTAACTAAGGTTGTTGACATCTTTTCTCCTCCATTGTCTACCTGTTAGCTTGAAGCCTTATGTCTCAATTGGAAATACTAATTATTTTTTTCCTATTTTGATGGTGTTTCAAGCAGAATATATTTCATATCTCTAATCATATATTTCTAAAAATATCCAAGTTTCATGATAACCTGAAGTTTAATGGAGAAACTGAAAAAGGTTAAAGACGCTGTTGTCGATAATGTTAAATTCAAATTGCCTCTAATAAACTATTGTGCTAGTTCATCATTGGTAGAAAGCATTAGTTGCATAACTTGTTTTAATCAAAAAAAAAAAAAAAAAACCCACAAGAAGTCCCGTCTAGAACGAGCCTACCTTCCCATGTACACCACCTTCACATTTGTAATCTAGCAATCTCTCTCTCTCTTTCTCCTTTAGATTTAGCTCTTAATTTCTTCAAATATACCCTTTTCAATAGTTAATACACATATTCATTCACTCATTCATTCATTTGGAAATATCCTTAAAAATCCAGATCAAAAAGCTTCGTGGGGAAATAGACTTATTTAGTTCTGAATGAACTCCATATTTGTACATGCTCTATATCATGACATCTTATCGATAAAGTTTGTTCTAAGCAAATCTGTCTGTTAGCACAGGATTTATATAGGATTGAAATTCCCCCCTAGGCGGTTATGTAATTTTTTTTTGAACTGTTCAAACTTGAACAAAAATTGTTCAAATCAAAAACATTTCCTGTTGAGAACTTTTTCCAGTAAGCTTGTTCAAAAGAACTTGAATCTTATACCCAGAGTTTGCATAATTTGCTTCATTTTTGCCTATACACGCTAATGTTAAGATTTTTGAACTCTTCAAAAAGGTGCGAAAAATTATTCAAATCAAAAAGTAAAACATGGTGATGAGATAGATGTCTTTGACGAGATCTTTTGAATGCAAAAAAAAAAAAAATCTTTCCAATTGAAAAATTCCCTCAAAACTCATTGAAAGGGAAATCCCTCAGAAAACTCGTTGAAAGGGGGATCCCTCAAAACTCACATTTCTCTCATCTCAAAACCCAACTTTCAAATTTTTTATTTTTCAATCTTGTTTTAATTACTTCTTTTTTTACTTTTCTTTATTTTTAGCGATATTTTTACAACACATCAATCCTTCCCTCATACTTTATTTTTTACTTTTATGGGAAAGTAGGCTAAAATAACAGGGTGCGTAGCGGTGCTTACAAGTGCTTATAAGTGCTTATATTTGAAAATAAAATTTAAGGGCCCTTATAAGTGCTTACTTTTCCTTAGAATGTTTATTTTCTAAAAAAAAATTACTAATGTTTAGTTTCCCCCCCTAGCAGAAATCGAACGTTAGTTTACTCATCGGATGCATAAAATGGCATTCCGATTGCTAAACCAGCTGGCCCAGATCGCCATTCATAGTCAAAATGTAAAAAACATTTGTCTATGAGTGAAGAAAATACTGCAAATTTGACTTTAAAAAACGCGTGTCAGCGCTGATGCTTCCGAGAATCCGCCATTTTTGGTTCTGTAAATCCGCTATGTTTGGCCGTGTTCAAAAATTCTGCATAGCGTTGGTGCTGAGCTTGCCAAATTTGAGGTTCGGTACTGCATACTTGCCGAGTCCACTGTTTTTAACGGGAGACTCCCGTTTTTTGCGTCTGTCTCCCAATCTCCCGTTTAAAACAATTTTCTCCCGTTTTTTGTAATTTTTGCTTTAAAATAAATCAATGAAGCTTCAATATTTTTTTGCTCAATACACGGCGCTCGTAATCGTAGTTAATCACCGAGTAGTTTTCATATGATTTTCTCGTATTTTGCCGAAATTCCGTATTATTTGGTATTTTTGAAAAGTCAAAATTTCTGTTCCGCGAATATTCGTAATTTTGAAATTTTTTTTTTCTTTAAATGAGAAAATCTTGAAGTAGCATGCATAGATACTTGCTTTACTAAACTTTTACAAATTAGCAATAAAACTTCCGCATTTCATATGCTTTCAAGGGTCAGTCCCGATTTTTTTAAAAATCCGATTGCATCCGCTTCGGTAAAAGTCCCTAGTTCTTGTGTACTATCTCATTCCATCTCTTGGACATCAATAACTTCTGGTTTACCATTATTTTTATTATTTTCTACGATTTAGCCTCTGTAGTAGAGGATTTGCCATTCTCGTTCTGCCACACCCACTCGAAATGTCAGTGAAAAATTTTAGCCTTTTTAAAAAAATTTAGTGATTCTATTAGTTAGTTATAACTATTAATATTGCATCCTTATTAATAATCATGTTTAAAAATATTTTTTGCATAGAATTATTTTTTTTTCCGTCAACTTAGGGTTTTGGTTTTTTTCCTTTTTGGGAGTCATTATTTATTGTTACAAAATAGATAAAGAACATTTCTTCCTATTTTTATTCAATATATAACTAAAAAATGGCTAAATTAAAAAAATATATATTTTGGGATAATTTATTTTTTAAGTGCACACCAGACGTGCTCGTGATATTTTGTTTGAATTGTTGTGGTGTATATGTAAGCTAGTAAGTGTTTGGGAGAACTGGCTTTTTATAATCTAACTAAATGTAATTCTTGGGATTTTGTGCATTACGCACAGTAATGCATTTTCTGTAAAGTGAAACCAAGTTTCGTCCAATGCTGTCAAATGAAAATCGAGAGAACATCCTACTGCTCATAAAAAATAGTTTTGCTGAAAAATGTTTCGATCAAACATTTGATGATAAAATTTTATCAAATACTGCTGTAATGAACATTAAAAAATTTTTCTATTTGTATGTCGGTTTAATTGTTCATTTTGTGTATGGGGGGGAGCTCATTGGGGGGGAAAATCTCCTGTTTTCCCCCTCCAAGGTTGGCAAGTATGGTACTGTACATGATATTCCAGTGGCGTAACAAGGGGGGTCATAGTAGGCCGTGTCTCCTCTCCCCTCCCTGAGTGATTTGAATTTTTTTTTAATGATTTTTATCAACAAAAGATAATATACATCTTGAGAAAATAAAGTTATATTTTTATCAATAAATCACTAAATATTGATCGCAGGGGGATCTAAATTTACAAAAAAAAAAAAAACCTTAAGATTTAAGAAGTGCCATATTATGTTACTCAGAAAATTACATTATCCCCCCTCCCCCCGAAGAAAAGAATTGCACGAAGTTCAGGTGAAATAAAAAATTGTCCCCCCCCCCCCAAATAAAGAATATATATATATATTCATTACATTGAGTTAGATTATCAGAATATTACTTTCAATAAGGGATCATTCATAACTGATGTCACGCTTCGAGGGGGGGTTCTTGAAATTGTGACAAAGTGTGACAAGGGGAGGGGAGGGGGTAACAAGAAGTGTGACATCATGCATTATGCAACGTAGCATGACGCCTGACAAACGGGGGGAGGGGGGTCCGCTGAAGTGTGACATATTGTGACAAAGGGGGGAGGGGGGTCGAATATATGGGAAAAAAGCGTGACGTCATTTATGAATGGCCCGTAACTGCAATTTATTACTTTATTGTATCTTTTTGCTAGATTATCAGAATAATACCTGCAATGACTGCAATTTGTTACTTTATTGTATATTTTTGATCTGTGTTTTTTAGTTAATACTGCAATTTAACAGCCTCTATAAACAATGCATCTGCTAAATAAAACTTATTTGTTTTCCTTATGTAGTTCAAAGCCTCTCTTCTCATTTTTGTTAGCTATTTCTGTTAGAAGTATATAATTTTGTCAAGTCGTGTTTTTCCTCTTAATTATGCAAATAATAATGAATATGTGTACTTAAACATGTGCTTATTTTTTTCTGAAAATGTGCTTACAAAGTGCTTATAAGTGCTTACTTTTTTATCTAAAATGTGGCTACTCACCCTGAATAATACTTCTTTACTAAAACTAAGGAAGCTCAGCAAAATAATAAATTTTTATTGGTGTGTTTAAGTTTGTTGAAGTAGTACACTCTGGGATCTTATCTATCTTTCCAATTTTAATGGCTTCTAAGGTAAGGGGAAAAAATAGTATTATATTATTTATCCATTAATGTGTTAAATTATGCTTTTTCTTATAAATAAACGAAGAAAAATGAGTAGGAAATTTCGAGACTATATAAATTTGAAATTTTTTTAGACTATTTTTTTTTTTTAGAATAATACTTTAAGTGGTGAACTTGAAATTCATAATCATCAATGTAAACTCATAACACTTATACAGATGTGTTGCTACAAATGTTGCTGTGACAAAAAAAAAAAAAAAACATGCTATGGTACAAAAGGTTTCATTGTGGGGTAAGAACGTGAGAATATTTTCTATGAAACATTACTATATTTTATTCTATGATCATTTTTCTGAAATGTAGATAGTAATATTGTTTTGTGTCATTGTTGGCAGTGTGCTAATTTTATATATCTTCTAAGCAGATATATGCATTATTGAACAGAAAAAGAATATGATGGTATAAGCTTATTTTTTTCTTTGCAGACTTATGGTGTTGCTCGAAGTTGTTGCATCAATAGAAACCTACTTCAGTGTAAGAGAATTTCTACAGGTACCTGTTTTAAAAGAAATTTCTTTTGGTTTAAATTTTTGTGACTCATGGTGGTAAAAGTTAATTTTTAAGAATTAAGGATTTCTTGCATTATAGTTATCAGTAGTCAGTGCTAGTTTTGGTGATTTTATAGCTGTTGTAAACATATTTTGTGTATCCATCAGTATTACTTGGGATTTTATCAATCAATTCCTTTAGTCTTATCTTTTTGTACGAAGATCATTAAGTGTTTAGTATATTGATATTTAGCTTTTCAGTCATTACTATTTTTTTAGCAATATTAAGCTTTATCAGAAATGTTTATGATATTGTTTAGAAAGAAACAAAAGATAATAATAATCACTTTTTATTTATTTATTAGCCTAAGGCTAGTGTTTTTCTTTTCTCTCTCAACAAACAACTTTTTAAACACAGTTTGAAAGAGCAAACCAGGGCGTCTGTTTTGGAGTTTCAGTCGGAAATTTGTTCTCTGAAAAGGACTCATAAATAATCCTCAATGAATTTAATCACAATTATTGTTACGAAAAAACTTATAATGTAATTTGTGTTTCCATGAGGGAAAAGATTAAAATGAGTGTCTTAAGCTGTAGTGTTTCTTTCAGAGCCATATTACATTATGTTTTATTTTGTCATATTTCTAAATTGTTATAATACTTTTTAGGAGTTCCAGCCTTTGCTGCTGAGGTTACAAAACCCGCTCCAGAATTTAAAGGTACAGCAGTCATAAATGGCAGCTTTAAGGAGATAAAACTTTCAGATTATAGAGGGCAATATGTTGTATTGTTCTTTTATCCCTTAGACTTGTGAGTATTTTATATAAGATTTTTCATTTGTATACATTTTTTTCATAAGTGTTATGCTATTATAACTTTATTTTTAATGCAACATGTTTGGACAGAATTCATATCAGTTACACATTTCTGAATGATAGTCTCCACATTTTCCCAATCCTTATTTCTTCTAAAAACTCTCAAAGGGCCCTTATTTTTGTTCTTGAGGCCCTTAAAATTATTTTCCTCCTTCCTTCTCCAACTAAGACATGATAAGACACAGTTGGAGATTCCTTCACAGCGAAGATATTGAAAAACTCGTAAACCAGATGTAAATTTACATTTTGATATAAACTATTTCTTACATATGCACCGCTACTAACTTGTATGAATTTTCTTTTCTATGTGCAAATTTTTTCATTTCATCTTACAATCTATTTAGGAATTGCAATAATTTACACAGAAGTAAAGTGGTTATAGAACAGAGAAATTAAGGAAATCTTGAATCTTCCAGGGAACTCTTATATGAGGTCTGTCTAAAAAGTATCCGACCTTTGGCCATAAAAAATATTTCGAATACCGAACGGAGTTGGGACCCTAATCCCCTTCAAAGTAGGCCCCTTGTACTTGCACACACCTAGCATACCGATCCTTCCACTGCTGGAAACACCTCTGGAAGTCTTCTTTTGGAATGGTGTTCAGCTCCGTCATCGCATTCCGCATTATCTCTTCTCTACTCTCAAAACGGGATCCTTTCAGTGGCGTTTTCAATTTTGGAAACAACCAAAAGTCGCAAGGAGCCAGGTCTGGAGAGTAGGGAGGTTGGCGAATGGTTGTAATTCCATGTTTGGCTAAGAAAGTGTGGATCAATTGGGCTGAATGTGCAGGGGCGTTGTCATGATGCAAGTGCCAGTTGTTCGGCGTCCACATGTCTCGTCTTTTGCGCCAAACTGCTTCACGGAGTCGCCGGAGAACATCTTGATAGTACTCCTTTGTCACTGTTTGTCCTTCTGGTGCGTATTCATGATGCACAATTCCACATACATCAAAGAAAACAGTCAGCATCACCTTGACTTTACTTCGCACCTGCCGCGCTTTTTTCGGCCTTGGAGAATCGGGATGCTTCCATTGCAACGACTGTCTTTTTGTTTCTGGGTCATACCCGTACACCCATGTCTCATCTCCGGTTATTACGCTGTTCAGAAACCCAGGATCAGTGTTGGCGGTGTCCAGAAGGTCCTGTGCAACGTCAAAACGGAGGTCTTTTTGTTCCGGCGACAACAACAACTTGGGTACGAATTTTGCAGCCACTCGGTTCATGTTCAAATCCTCATGCAAAATTGCATGTACAGAATCTTAACTCACTCCAACCTCTTCTGAAATCTCCCGCACTGTCAAACAACGATCTGCCACCACCAAATTTAGCACCCTCTCAAAACAGCTACACTCCGAGCAGTTGTGGGTCTGCCACAACGCTGTTCACTCTCCGCTGATGTTTGGCCATCTTTGAATCGGTTGAACCACTCCTTAATTTACCCATTGCATCTTCTCCAAACACCTGCTGAATCTTACGAATTGTTTGGCTTTGAGAATCAGCAAGCTTTTGACAGAATTTGATGCAGTATCTTTGTTCAATTCGTTCAGTCTTCTTGCGAGAAAACTAAATCCGACGAACACTACGAACAGCACCTTACTTGTCGACCACCAGCCAGCGACTGGTACATGCGAATGCGGTGAAAATTTTCAAGCATGCGCATTAAGGTTCCTCCTTCCACCGAGCACTGTGGCGCCGCCTTAGAATCACTACTTTGCGCGGGAAAAATTAAGGTCGGATACTTTTTAGACAGACCTCGTATTCTCTGAAAAGTGAAGAAAATTAGCAGAAAATACCAAAGAGCAGCATTTTTTAATTCTTTTTTATCTATCGCAAAGTTCCAAAAATCAAGTCAACAATTACAAGTATTAATAGTCAATATTGCAGCCTTATTAAATGGAACGTCTAAAATAAATTTGACCAAAAAAAAAAATTTTTTTTTTGCCGTTTTTTTTCATTTCTGAAACCTACTGGCTTTCAGGCCTACTTTTGCATCAGCTCTGATTTTTCTCATTTTAATATTTATTAGGCTTTGTTAAGGGGTTAATAAGTAAAATGTTTGTTTATTTTAATTTGAAATTTAATTTACAAAATTTCTAAACAGAATTCCAGGATTAGTTTGTGTACCTGTTTTCTAATGTTATTAAGTTAAATGCTGAATCAAATTCAATGTGTTATTAAGTTTTGAAATATACCATATTTTTTCATGCAGAATCTGCAGTTTATCGGTTGAAAAATTAAAAATATCTTGCTGCTTATTATATGTTGCTGTGGATTATATCATAAATTTTTGTTGAAGTAAAAATTTTTTATATGTTGATTTTCCAAGAGCAATTTATTGTATACGACATGGTGCTTTATAATAATTTGAATGCTTATTTTTATGTAAAAAGCACATTTTATTGTAAGCCATGCATACACACAAATCGTACATTACAAGCTTATTATGAAATTATCCAGCTTAAATATGAAATTCGGCATAAAAAAACCTAGCAGGAGAGAGATTAAAGCAGGGTTCGTACGGTCCTTAGAAGTCCTTACTGTCCATTTTCATTTTTAAGGCCTTAAAAAGTACTTTAAAAGTCCTTATTTTTTCATTCCAGGTGCTTATTATTTTTTGTTAGAATAAGAAGGTACCCATGCACTTTGTTTGTTTTGCAATCATTTTCCTCCCTCACAAGAATCAAACTTCTTTCATTTCCACTACTTAAGCAAACCCCAAATTCATCTTGCTCGGGACCGGCAATATCCTGGCTTTCGGAATTTGCCGAATTTCATAACCCAACCTAAAGTGGCTGATTTACAGGACCAAAAATGACGGATTTACATAAACGTCAATGCATTTTTTCCTCAAATTGCTGTGCTTTCTCAACTGGTAGATAAATAAGCAACTTTTTTTTGAAAAGGTATTATAAGTACATCGATGTGTTATAATATATTTTCACCAAACAAACAAAAAAATATATATTCATGTATTTTGATACAATGCTTCAAACTACAACACACAATTCAGCTAAAATAAACGTGTACCCACCCACATGGCAGTTCACTATTTGCTATCACCAGTGCCGGATCTAGGGTGGGGCAAGCCGGGACTCATGCCCCGGGCAGCACTTCCGGGGGGGGGGGGGCGGCAAATTCAACTGTGATGCACACAAAAAGAAAGGAAAGAAAAGAAAATATATTTGATAAACAAAATTTAACTTTTAGAAGAGAATTAAAATCCTATTTCGGCGCTATTTTGCTAACGATTAAAACCGATTAATAGACTTATTTATTTGTATAAACCTGTCGTAAATTCTAAAATTGAGGTTAGGGGGTGGCAAATTTCGCAATTTTAAAAGGTCAAGGTTTCTTCCCCCTTACAATTGTGAAATGCATATAAATTATGATCAAACAATACTCAATAGTTTTCCTTTTACAAACTCTTAAAGCATCCTTTTGGGAAGAGGTGGAGCTTGTAAAGTGTTGTTTGAGAAGGCAAACACGTTGCTCTTTGATATGGGCATTAGTAAGAAAGAGAGAGGGGAAGGGGGGGGTTCCTGTCCTGTTTTTAAAAAAAATGCCAATTTTTTTCTGAATTTTTATGAATATTTTTTATGAGTAAAAGCATTTAAATTAAAAATTTTTATTTGCTTAAAATATATTGCTTGTGGAAACCTGGAAGAGAAGTACCAGAAGAGAAAATAAATGAGAAAACTATTATTTTAAAGCTATAATTCATGTCTTATCAGGGTGCGTAGTGGTTTTTAAAAGTGCTTAATAGTAGTGATGGGCATGATCGAGTGATCATAATCGAGAACTCGATTATTCAGGACAACTCGAGAACTCGATTAAACATCTCAAGAACTCGATCGAACATCTCGAGAACTCGATCAAACATCTTGAGAACTCGATCAAACATCTCGAGAACTCGATCAAACATCTCGAGAACTTGGTCGAACTTCTCAAGAACTCGGTTGAACTTCTCAAGAACTCCATTGGTTTACTTCTCGGAAGATAGAATCGAATGAATGTCTCGAATGATTTTCTTCTCAGGTAATACATTTGGTTGATTCATAGTCACGTGATTGCGAAAAGGGCTATGTGTGTGAGTAGGTAACAAAGGCGGATAGTTGCTTATTTAAGAGGAAGTCATTGCTATAAACAAATTTAGAGGCTGGAAAGCACTCCCGTCCTTTTGAAAGCAATGCATTTTTTTTTTTTAAGTTGACATGTTTATTTGATTCGCACCTCTCGCTTTTTTTATCTTTTTTTATCAAACATCTCGAGAACTCGATCAAACATCTCGAGAACTCGGTCGAACTTCTCAAGAACTCGGTTGAACTTCTCAAGAACTCCATTGGTTTACTTCTCGGAAGATAGAATCGAATGAATGTCTCGAATGATTTTCTTCTCAGGTAATACATTTGGTTGATTCATAGTCACGTGATTGCGAAAAGGGCTATGTGTGTGAGTAGGTAACAAAGGCGGATAGTTGCTTATTTAAGAGGAAGTCATTGCTATAAACAAATTTAGAGGCTGGGAAGCACTCCCGTCCTTTTGAAAGCAATGCATTTTTTTTTTTTAAGTTGACATGTTTATTTGATTCGCACCTCTCGCTTTTTTTATCTTCGCAGAATTGCTTTATATCTAGGTGTGGTTACATATCTCTTTACATTGAATAGTTTATGGAATTGAAGTGCTACAGAAAAGGGGATTCACGGGGGAGTCTTTGAGGAAAATTTTCTGAATTAAAATCCTCGAAATATATCTTAAAGCTATCGCTGGTGACATTAGGGGAACAGGTTCGTACAATTTCTCTGAAAGTTTTAGAAATTTAGATGCTAAAATCAGTTTTGTGTTGCATTTTGCAGATGTTAGTAAAAAAAGGACCCCCGAGAACGTTACTTTAGGCTATTTTTCCTGGGAAAAGAGGGGGAGGAAAAATTAAAAATTTCTCGAGTTCAGTATATAAAAAATAGAAATAGAGACTATTTTTATCATGTTAACGAAATGAAAAGTGACGGAAATTTTTCGAAATTGAAATCCTGAAAACACAATTTTGGGTGGTGCTATTAGGGTTAAGGGGGGATTTTTACGGGGCATTACTTTGAAATTGGCAAGCGCTTTGAACTCTTTGGTGGCGTTTGGGGGGGAGGGGGCACAATTCTAGAATTTTTTTGAAATTTAGGTGATAAATTCGCAGTTTAATGCTGTATTTATAGAGCTGTTTGGGAAAACTGATATTCGGAATTATCTGTGGAAATGCGCGTCATTTTAGTATATTTTTGGTGATGTTAAGTGGTTGAGGAGTTTAGGGGACTTCCGGACATCTCCCGGAAATTGCAGGAAACGGAATGGTAAACTGTTTTTGATGACGTTAAAAAAACAGGGGGGGGGGGGGATTGCGATAAATTTCCCAAAATTTATCGATATTTAAGTTTTACAAACACATTTCTAGGTTATCGTTAGTGTGTTATCAGGGGTAAGAGCATAAGGGGAGGGGGGTTCGGTTGCTCATCCACTGAAAAGTACAAACAATAATTTTAAGCATTTAACGTTATGCAATCTTATTTCAGACTTAAGTTCGTCAGACCGCCGCAGCTCCTATTGGCATAGGCTGTTTGTTTCGACTTTCACCAGAGCACATCTGTGATTGTCGACATACAGTATTGAATGTCCAAATGTATAAAGATATAACCAAATATTCGGACTTTCATGGAATTCGTGAATGTTGACATTAACCAATTTCGGTCTAAGTTTTCTGCTGAAATATTTTTTCGTCAATAAAAAATTTTAAAAAAAGCAAACTGCTGTCACTTTACTAGCCGATAAAATAAATAAAGAAACATAAAATAAACAAATGCTGCAATATGCCATCAATAAAGAACGTTACTCGGTTATTTACAAAATAATCATAAGCATTAAGCAGTAAACAGATCTAGCACGAAACAAAATTAGGAAATGCAGCCTTAGGCCAGCATATTTTTTGGGTTAACTAATATTAAGAACGGAACGTAGTAGAAATAACACTCCCATTCTCAACCTTCCGCTTAAAAGTTTTCGCTACTTCCTCTTTTGCCGAAATCCCTTCAATGCCCATAAATCTGTATGCTTCGAGTGTGGTGGGAGGGGACCATCTTTAATTTCATGCCCAGAAATCTTTTGAAATAATCATTGCTAAGGGACTGTTCATAAATGACTTCACGCTTTTCTCCGATAGATTTGACCCCATCCCTCCCCCCTTTGTCACAAAATGTCAAACTTCAACGGACCCCCCTTCCCCCCCTTTGTCACATGTCACGCTATGTTGTAAAAGCCTCATGTCACTCTTCTTGTTACCCCCCCCCCCTCCCATTGTCACACTTTGTCACAATTTCATGAACCCCCTCCCCCCTCGATGCGTGACATCATTTATGAATGACCCCTAACTTGTCGAGATCATTCCCCTTCATTTCAAAGGGAGGGGGGGCATAAACTCAGCACTTGTTACATGAAAAAAAAAACAATGAACAGCGATCTGGAGCGGAGCGTCGAGCAGCAGAGCGAAACAGTGGAGCAACTAGTTTTTGCTTGTAGCAGGAGCTGAGCCAAAACACTGAAACTTGTTGTGCTTAACTGCTCTGATCATTTAAAATTAAAATTTCATCAAACATGACATCTTTCTTCATTAAAACTAGTTTTAAGTGAACAACAACGTAAAACGAAACGGGATTTAAAAAAAAAAAAAAAATTCAAAATAAATTATCTATAAATAAATAAATTTACTATAATTTAATTATTTATATAAATAAATAAAAATGATTTCTATTAAAGATATTCGCTACACGGAGCAGAGCTGGAGCAGCGTTGGAACAAATATTTAACAGTCGGATCGGAGCAACTCAAAAATTTTGTTGCTCCAGTTCCCTGACATGAAAATACTTGCAGCTACGGAGAAATACATTATATTAAGGCTTAGTAGGGGGTGGAAAATTTTCCCTTCTGACTCACTAAATGGCCTCCCTGTTAGAGATTCATTCCATTCTGAAATCGCTGGAGAACTCGAAATGATCGTTCGAGAACTCGAAATGATCAAACAAGAACTCGAAATGATCAATTGAGAACTCGAGAACTCGAAATGACTAATCGAGAACTCGAAAAGATCAATCGAGAACTCTAGAACACCAAATCATCAATCGAGAACTCGAGATAATCACTCGAGTACTAATCACTCGATTATCAAAACCACCCGAGTACTAATCACTCGATTATTGAAATCTCTCGATTATGCCCAACACTACTTAATAGTGCTTGTTTTTGCTTTTGTTTTTAAAGGCTTTTAAAAGTGCTTATTTTTCATCCATGTTTGTATTCTTTGGTGGTATAGGAGCATATGGTCCTCTAAAGTTTAAGATTCACGGGCGGCACTCGCCACGTGCCGACCTTGTTTGAAAAAGTGGCGATTAAAAAAAATTGGAGCGATCGTCACCTTTCGTTTTTTTTCTTCTTAATTTCTGAAGTAAAATCTTTCCTTTTCAAATGCATCTATTGAATTTACAACGCTTGCTTCTTTCTTCCACACAGACAATAAAAACGCATCAATTTGGCATTCAAACAACCGAATTTCGGCCGATAAACTTCATTTCCACTTTCACAAAAAAAAAAAAAAAATGGCGAAAATTTTTCCCGATTGCGCTGTTTTTTTTTTTTAATTCCTTCTCTCTGCCATATAAATCTTTTAAATATAGTAGGAAACAATCTTTATTCTGACTTTTTTTTTCATAGCCGCAACACTTTCATTTCAGATCTGCCATTTTCGCTTAAACTTATAAAATCAGTATGAAGCGTTGCGCCATTTTGAAAATGGTGTGAAAGTTTGTAAAAAATGTTTTGAAAAGAATTAAAAAAAAAATGTAATGAGCAAAATTAGAACTGGAAATTATTTTTTTTATACTCGTGTTCGAATATTTGTGATTGCGGTCTTTTGTAAAGGTTCGTTTCTGTAATTGGGATTTTTGTTATCTGTTGCTTCTATTATTAACAATTAAAATTTAGCATTTTAATCTTTTGCACTCTAACATATAACATAAAAAAATATATTGCAAAAATCCGTACTTCCTTAATTTACCATAGCTAATGAAGCTAGTTTTTCTTTTTTTTTTTCCAATTTGAAAGTCATGTAGTTTTTTTTTTTTTTTTTGAAGAATTAATAGTTTTGACAAATATTATGTTTTCTACAGGCTCTAGTCCCTTCCAGGACTAGAGCCCTGGTCCCCTCCCTGGGTAATGGGAAGAGCGTTTGTTTAGTCTCTGCAATTCCCAGGAAATTTTTAAATCCCTTGGCCCTTTGGTCTGGGATCGAAGCATTTGGTCTGCTGATAATGGAAGGCATGAGCTTCTCTTGGTCATCGCAAGGAGAATCCAAATTGGGGAGGGGGGATGGGGTGCTTATTCAGTATTTTCACAGAAAGAAAATCACAGTACTTTACGGTAAGGGAGTAGTGCATACAGTTATTTTAAATTATGCTGTAATTGTTTCTATGGTGGTTTGTAAAGCAAAGAATTGAGCTCTTTGTCAGAAACCAGTTTTTTCTTTATTGTATTATGCAATTATGTATTTACATCTTTTTTTTTTGCTGTTATGTTGCAATATAAATTGCATATTATTTGTATTGAGGAGTTTTGTCAATTGGGGGAGGGGGAGAGATGTAATGTGCATAGCTTAAAATGATCTTTTTTTTTTTTGAGTGCTTAAATTTTTTTTAGAGTGCTTAAAAAGTGCTTATTTTTCAGTGAAATAATTTGCTACACACCCTGAATTTGTATATTTTGGTCATGTGATATGGATTGTAGATTTTGTAAAATGTGTGATTTTGCTAACAAATTTGGAACCTTTTTTCAATCTGAAACTAAGTTAAACTAACAGTTAAATTTAAATCGTATATTTAAGTTTGTCAATTTTTTTCTTTGTGGTTTCATTATTTTAAAATGGAATTAACGTCCTTAGTTTAACTCTTAATATTTACTTAAATGGTTTTACTGGAATCAAAATACAGATTATGATTATAAAAACAAATTTTTGTAAGCTTTTCTAAATAATTAAAAAATTTTCTTATGACAGAGATAAAAATTTTACATTTAAGCCTTGTAAGCACAAATTCCTCCGGGGAATAAAGTTTTGATAGAGTTAAGAGTAGTTTGTTATTGGTTGCACAAACACTTGAAAGAGGATAGACCTGAAGTAAAAAGCTGATCTGTATACGATTTTAAAAAATGTCAGTTAACAAGGTTTCACTGTATTAAACCTGAGGTGCTTTTGCTTTAGTATCTGCGCTCTGATGTACTATTAAGTAAGCCTAAATCAAGATACTGGCAACATGTTGAGTAAAATTTTAAAAAAAAAAAATGTAAAATTAAGCACAAATTCTCAAGGAAAAAGTGCAGCATTTTCTTTGAAATTTTTTTATTTAAATTGTTTTTCATTTAAGTCTCATTTTATAGCACTAACCATTTTTGGTAATTTTTCATAACATAATTTTCTTATATATGATTAATGCTTGTGTTGTGTATTTCCATTATTACGAGCTCCATTAATTATCTAACTTCCTGACTGTACCGGACATTGAAAAAACAACGAATCAAAAAGAGCTCCATAACGAGTTTGTGTTGTGCTCCTAATAAAAAATATGAAGTTAAATCATTTGTCTTTCAATAATGCTTCATTCTGAAAATATACAAACATAACAGTTTAAGTCAAAAAATTTATGAGGTCCTTAAAATCTTCTGTAGGTCCTTAAGAAGTCCTCTTTTTTTTTGTTTTACCAAAAGAGTACGAACCCTGTAAAGAGCCCCCTCCTCAAAAAACAAAAAATCAAAAAAAAAAAAAAATCAGTCTTACTTCACTATGGGTTGTCATGCGACTGATTATAAGAAAAGTAAAATAATAATTTTGGATGTCTATGTTATTGCTCAAAAAGTTGGCACTGGTTTTATAAACTTTTATATCATGTGTAAGTTTAAAAAAAAATTTATAAAATAATCTAAACACCATTTTTTTCCCTCCCTTCCTTTTGTTGCAATACTTCTTAACTTTGTTTTGTTTAAAATGAAATGTACAAACTCAGTAATAAAAAGAGTCTATTATTACCTACTGATACAAAAACACTTTTATTCTAGCACTTTTGTTTGTCCTACTGAAATTATTGCATTTAGCGAGTCAGCAGCAGAGTTTAAAGCTTTAAATACAGAATTAATTGCAGCTTCTGTAGATTCTCATTTCAGTCATTTGGCATGGATAAATACACCTAGAAAAGTAAGTATATTTTTTCATTCAGTTCCTGGAGATCCTTTAATTAACTTATTCCTTTCTTGTAACAGAATCTTGCACTAAATTATCAATGATATGCTTTCTGCTTATAAAAGATTAGTTAAAGCCCTTGATGTATTGCTTAGATACTTAATAATGGATTCCACTTGTAGCAGATTCAAGTTAATTGTTAATGGTTATAATGTAGATAGTTCCAAATAGAAATATATGATATTATCAAAAAAAAAAATTAATAAATAAAAATATTCAATGACTCATGCCTATTTTCTGACTAATTGAATAGTTGCATAAAAATAAAATCACCTTCATAGCAATGAATCAAAAATCCTTTTTTCCTGGAAGTGATCATATCAGGTTAGCGAGATGACAGTGGCATCAGCTCCATAAATTTTGATTAGGTTGATTCAATATTTAAATGTCATAACAATTAATTTGTTTTTCAGTTGTAATTCAAACTTAAGGTTTTTTCTAGAAAATCATGTTAAATTTATACATAATTCTTTATTCACTAAAATAATAGTACAGTGACATCTCGATAACTCGACACCCCAAGGGGACACGAAAACATGTCGAGATAAGCGGGTGTCAAGTTACCGAGGTTCCGTAATTTCAATTGCTAATATTGGTTTGCATTGTTATTTATTTACCATTCAAGTTATAAAAAATCTAATTCCAGTGAATAAATTATCCCCGTTTATTATTTATCTATTATTATTATTTTTAAAAGTTATACATTACTATTAAATAAATATATAAACATATAGTACATCAACTCAAAATACCTCATGTGAAAAAATCCATAATTTTGGTTTGTTTTTAACAAATGTGGATATAGTGTTTCCAGCTATTCCATATTCTTTAGCTAGATCAGTTTGAGTCCTATCCCTTTCAAGTTTTTTTTAATAATTTCTACTTTCGATTTCAAGCTTAAAGTAGTCAGTTTACAAAGAGCCATTGCGGACACATCTACTGATTGACAAAGATAAGAGCAAATGGCAAAAAGCATAAAGCATGGCTATTCCAGCTTTCAGTGATTGTAAGTGTTATCGCATGAGCGCATGCGCGAAGCGTGTTTGCACCTTTTCATAGACTGGAGGGAGTCTCAAGCACTGATCTCTATATTAACCGTGACTGACAAGATAAAGAGAGGTCACCTTGACCATCTCTACGAAGAGCATGCTTATTGTTGGGTGTTGGGTTTCTGACTCCCCAGAGTACAAGGGGAATAGGGGAATCTTCCAGGAACACTTTCGATAAAAGAATTGATTTATGGACAACGAAACATCACTGTAAAATTCTGAGAATTGTACACCGTGAAAAAATACCGGAAGAAAAAGTAAATAAGAATACAAAATGGAGGTCGACTTATAGGGGTTCCTTGAAATTGTGTGTCAAGTTAGAGAGTTTTTCAACCATTGAAATTAGCATTGGGCCAACCATAAGTTACTGAAATGTCGACTTACCGAGGTAGTCGACTTATCCGCGTGTCGTGCTACTGAGGTTCCACTGTGCAAGGAAACTTTTATAATGTCATTCAAAGGACCAGAATATTTATGAACCATAACCAATGATGTTATAGGTGATCATCATTCTTATTCATGGGTGAATAAAGGGTCTCAAAATTGTTGACATAAGAGAGTTGTTATTATAACCAAGTTCAACTGTATTTTGTGCTCCTTGTTTTGTGTTATACTATTCAAAAATATTGATCTTTCTTGTGCTACAAATTTCTTCACTTAGAGTCAAAACTGATAATAAATAGAATAATTTTAATCTTAGTGTCTAACTGTACTTTTATTCTTCTTTCTCCAGCATGGAGGTTTGGGGTCCATGAATATCCCAGTTCTTTCAGATTTGTCAAAGTCAATTGCAAAAGATTATGGAGTTCTTTTAGATTCTGGTATAGCTTTAAGGTAAGGTGAAACTTTCATTTATTGTTATCAGGGGTCACAACAGAAAGAATTAAGTTCTGTTTTTTGGACCTTTCACAAAATCCCAATATATATCAAAAAGGGCCCTTTACAAAATTCCACTCAATCAAAAGAGACCCAGTGGTCACACTCGAGGAAATTTAGGTCTGTTTTCAGACCCTTCATAAAATTAAAATGAATCAAAACAGACCTTCCTCAAAATTCCAATCAATCAAAATGGACCCTTCACAAAATTTCAATCAATCAAAGTGGATTGCTTCCAAATCATACTTTTTACAAAAATATTTCTATTGTATGTTTAAATTTTGAATTTTTGCAAAAATATTTGTTTTTTCACAAAAATGCTTTTAAAATCCACTTAAACCGAACCCTGTTGAAAATGCAGGATCGACCCCTGAGACCCTTCACAAAATACTGAGCTACAAAATCTAACTTTTCATAGAATTATTTATTATATAAGTGTGCAAATAATAATAAAATTCTTATCATTATATGTTTAAATTTTGAATTTTCACAAATATCTTTTTAAAATTCACGAAAGCAGGACCCTGTCAAAAATGCTGGATTGACCCCTGGTAATTGATAATTATCAAGGGTTTTTTTATTAAATTTAAGTATTGAATATTTCATTAATGTAGTATTTTTGAAAGCTCTTTTCCTTTTTTCATCTAATTTTAAGAACCATTTTCTGGTACTTACTCTTTCTGTGGTAGTGTGATAGTGGACATTTTTGCTCTATGGTCACTTAAAATAAATAAATTACAAAGTTACAATTAAGTTTAAGGGATGAAAAGTGTTGTTTTTTTGTGTGTGTGTGTGTTGCAGTTGAAATACAGCAAATATAAGTTTCAGTTTCTGAAAAATTTCAGATAGGTGCTAAAGGAATATTTTTTTCCACCAGTTGCTTTTTAAAATACTATTACAAAGTATTCCACATGGTTTCATAGTTATGGGGCAATTTTCTGAAGTTTGAGTCTAAAATTTGGCAAACTTAAGGCTAGTGCAGATTTTTTTTTATGTATTTATTTTAGGATCATTTTAAAGCTATTATTATGAAAAAATAATCATGGTAACTCTAATCAGTTTTCCAGAAATTGTAAGCAAAATAAAAATTTTGCCATGCTAACATGTATTCATATCAGTGTCATTGAGAACAATGAAAAGTTATTGTTTTGTTCAATTTTTCAGGGGTTTGTTCATCATTGACCCTCAAGGCATTGTGCGACAAATTACTATTAATGATTTACCTGTTGGTCGATCGGTTGATGAAGCACTGCGCTTAGTGAAAGCCTTTCAGTTTGTAGAAAAGCATGGTGAAGGTATTAATATTTTCTTGCTGTAGCATCAGTGTCCTGAAAACCAATAATTGTGTTAGTTTAAGTGCATTGTTTTGTGTTTTAAGCCTCACATTTTTGATGATCAACTTTAATGTGCTGAGATACAATTTGGTGTAAATTAG
The DNA here is from genome assembly GCA_038502835.1 of Octonoba sinensis. Lineage (NCBI taxonomy): Eukaryota > Metazoa > Arthropoda > Arachnida > Araneae > Uloboridae > Octonoba > Octonoba sinensis. The sequence continues at coordinate 126,505,601 of CM076598.1, forward strand.
GTTAGTACATTCTTTAAATGTGTTACTCATTTCAGAAATAGTTTCCGGATCCTAAATGTCCCCAATCTTTTCTCAAAATGGCTCAAAACACCCCAAAATTTGACCTTAAATTATCTTTCCCCCCCCTCAAGATTTTAATGGGAAACTAATATATGAAATTAAAGCTGTAGCTTGTTGCAAAGTTTAAGTGCACATGTTTTGAAATTAGAACAATTTCATACAGTGCATGGAGATTGACTTGAGAAAAAAACTCACGTAGCTTCATTTCAGTTAACTCAATAAACAATTCTTATAACTGCAAAACACATGTATGCAAATTTTAGTACCAGCAACCTTATTACATTAATATAATTTCACGTTAATTTAAAGCACAAATGAGCATTAAAACGCAGACATATGTTTCGGGATTGCTTGGAATCCCTTTTTCAATGCGACAGTTAGCTTCTAGATGCAAAACATCCAAATGAAGCAGACAAAACAACAAAAACAACCCTTATATAGCCTAAGAATTAACTGTAAACCAATGAGAATGAAGACAGTGTGAAGTGGAAGTAAAAGTAGCAGGGAAAGCACCAATAAGAGAGCAACAAACGAATCCAGTTGAAAGTTCAGAAAGTAAAAAGGAATATCAATAAAAACAAAGCAAAAAAGACGACAACATGCATAAAAATGTGAAAATACATGAAAATTGCAAAAAAAATAAAATAAAATATAAAGAATAAATTGGAAATAAAATAAGTACAGGAAGTACCAAAACAAAGTACACATGTAAAGGAGGGGGAGGGGCGGGGAGAAAAAAAAATTTAAAAAATTAAAAATAGACACAAAAAAGGAAAACAACAAGAAAACCAGGAAAGAACAACAAATTAAAGGAACATGTGCCAGACCGGTGAAAAATAAGGAGTTGAGGAAGAATCATTAACCAAATTAGAACTATTCCTGTTAATATGATAAGCTTCCCAAAAGTCAAGCTCTAAAGGGGAAGAAAATTTTTGAATGATTTTACCAGAATTGAAATCAAAAGAGTGGTTGAAATTCCAACAATGTTGGGCAATGCTAGACTTATTTAACTCTTGCTTTCGTACATAACCTTTATGCTCATTTAACCGAATTTTCAGAGCACGTTTTGTCTGTCCAATCTAAGAAAGGCCGCAACGGCAACTAATTTGGTAAATACCCCAAGTGTTAAGTTGATCGACAGGATCTTTAAGAAAAGAGAAGGAAAGTTTGTAGCTAGGAGCAAAAACGACTTGAAATTGAAACCTTTTTAGGATTTTAGCAATACGAAAACTGACAGAATGAAAGAATGGTAACACAACCAAATTCTTTCTAGAAACCACATGATTGGGACCAGAAGTTCTTTTACAAAGTTTGTTATGAATAGAATCAATTAAAGAGTGAGAAAATCCTCTATCAACAGCTACAGCTTTCAGATAGTTGAGTTCAATCTTGAGAAGCTCAGGAGAAGAGCAAATATTAATAGCACGATGGACAAGAGCATTAAAAGCCGAATATTTTTGGTTGGGAGGATGAGACGACAGTCTATGAGGAGGTAAAGAAACAGCGAAAGGTTTACGATAGACAGAAGTAGTGAAACCAGACTCACTCCTAGAAATCAAAACATCAAGAAATGCGAGGCTACTATTAAGTTCTTTCTCACAAGAAAACTGGATATTAGGATCAATGGAGTTCATAATAGGAAGAGCATCATCAATACCTAACAAGTTACTGTCCGTTAAGACAAAACACAGGGTAACAATTGGTCTGAAAGGAATACCTGCCTTGTGTACCTTCGGTAAAGCATAGAAACGTGCAGAATTAGCAACAGAAGGAATCAGACCGTTTAGCAATCAAAGGAATAGAATGAACAGACTTAACAGCAGAAGAAATAGCTTTTAACTCCTTGTCGCTAGGATCTTTATAAATTTCAGAATAAGGACCAGAAGCAATTAAGTCATCAGTTTTTCAACATAAGATGATTTATTAAGAACAAAAATCTGACCACCCTTGTCAGCTTTGGTAATGACCAAATCAGAATTTGAGACTAAATTATTGACACAGCATTTCACAGAATGAATAAAACCAATATTAGGAACTTTTGAATTGAAATCAACATTGGAAGCAATAAGATGCCGAACCGACTCTTTTTGAGTGGAAGTTAAAGCACTAAATTTGAAAGCTTTTTCAACCGGAGCAATAAGTTCAGAAAAAGAAGGCTTTTTAGCCAAAGCAAAATTGTTATTACATTTCAAAGCATTAATTTCATTACTATTCAAAGGAAATTTCGAAAGATTTACAATCGCATTCCTATTAACAAGAGGTAAATCAGCCGGAACAGGAACATTTGAATCGTTACACAACTTGGTAAATTTCTTATTTAAAGTAATTTTGTGACAGTCAGATGAATGAAGAGCTCTTGCCCATGACATTCTATCAATAGAATCAAAATCGAAATTAGAATTAGATACAGAAAGATGTAAATCATAAAGTTCACATTCTATGAACGAAAGTTTTTTCCTAGTTTCCTGGATAGAAGCTCTAAGTAAAGCTAATTTGGAACGAAAAATTACCTTATCAACCCTAACAGAACGCGGTAAAGTACACTTCAAAGTGATAAACTTAGGAATGACTTTCTTGTGCCTGCAAGCCTGGAGAAATTTTAAATGGTTCAAAAACCGAACCTTTTTAATTTGTAGATTACAAAATCTGTTAACCTGAAACATATCCAGAATCAAAACAAACAAAACATAAGGGGAAAAAACAAAAGCATGAATTCAATTTGCAAAATTATCCAATTATCATTACGCGATGTGTTACTTTACATTGAAACTGTTGCAAACTCTGGGCCATTTATATTTGTAATTGGTTCATGATTGCGATTACAAAAGATTTAATCCATCATAATTTTGCACTGCCTTCAAAATTTATGTTTAAAAGTCATATCAATGTTGTTTGAAGAAATAATTTATTATTTTCTTTTAGCACATATTTTAATTTGAAATCAGATCTTTTTTTTTTTTCCAAAAATATTTTTACTTTATTCTTTTTAGTGTAAATACATTTTTTATATGAATACTCTATTTTTAAAAAATAATAATCATATAAAATGCCACAACCACTTTGAGTGCCTGTCACTGAAAAATAATAATTTTTGTTATAAATTGTGTTTTGAAATTGCCTTTAAAAAAGTCGAGAACAGACTTGAAATTCATTCAGTCTTAGACTGAATGAATTTAGTTTTTGTTTCAGAGAAGCCTACACTCAAACTCTTATTATAATTACTTTTAATATTACTGCGTAATGGCAACAAACTCTTTTTAACTATGAGTTTTATATTTATTACCTAATAAATAATTCAACGAAGAAATATGAAGGCAAAGCCTTTCCAATAATAACAGAAAAATACTTAATTTCCATTCATAACATTCTTTCTAATGATCATTTGTAGGCGAATCAATGTATGATATTTAAGTTAGACCGCCCTCTATCAATTAAAGAAAAATAGCTAAAATCGGTTATTTAGTCAAAAGTTATGAATGAAAAAATAAAAAATGCCTACATTTTTGCCCATAATTTTTTCTAACTATCGCTTATGGTCAAACGAAGGTATGGGACCTATGGGAAACCTCCTGCGATTAATTTTAAAAAAAGAATCCTGAAAATCGGCTTATCCAGTGAGAAGTAATGGGTGGACAAACAAACAAAAAGACATACATATGATATGAATGTTATAACCTTTGTGTAGTCAGCTAAAATATAGGCAATTCTTAAAATAATAGTTTTTTCTTTTGGTATTCTAACTGCAGGTATGCAGACATTCAAGTGGTGTAGTTTCTGACCATATAGGGTCAGGTGGGGGAACATGGGTCACTTTTTAGGTATTTTCATTCATATTTAAAGTTTCATAGCAACAAAACCAGAAACATTTCCCATTTCTTTTCAATTGCATCTTAACATTGAATTCTTTTCTGCTGAAAACAGTTATTTATTACTTTGAAATTGAAAAAAAAAAATGTAAGTAACATATTTAGCAAGATTTTGAATTATGATTACATTGAAATGTTTAAATAATATTGTTCTAGATTGTTACATATTGGCTCACATCATACTTCAACAACATCACTTCTCTCCACCACATCAACATGATCTTTTTTAGAGAAAACATAAACAAAATTTTAATTTAATTTCAATAAAATAAACAACATACATTGTTTAAATTTGGGAACTTGCTGCAATGAGGTACAACAGAGTAAATTTTATAAAACAATAGAATAGAACTTCTTAAGCCGAACCATGACCCATTTTTCCGTCCAAGGAAAACTGATGTCAAAAAGAAATTTTTTTTTACATGCTTGGCTGGAATTGTTCTTCAAAGTTTCTTAGTGAGGAAATCCTTCAAATTAGGGCTGTTATTTGATAAAATACAGAGCTTTTCAGAAGTTGGTAAACCATGTGTTTAACACACTATCATCCAAAGTTTACAAAAAAAATTTCTTGTGGTTCCTTATTTAAGAACTTAACTTTTTTGAGAATGAAAAATGTTGCCAACACATTGGAATATAACATTAAAAATTTCAAGTTCAAGTTCTATTATTTTGGGTGTTTTATTAAGTGACCCATTTTACCCTATCCTCCCCCATATGTTCATGTTCATATCACAGGTTGTTGGTAAAGAATTTTTACTTGTATGTCTTTAACTCCAGTTTTGAGATACTGTCAATTTAACTTTCTTATGGTTATGAAAAATAGTAAAAATCATTTTACAGACTTCTAGCTCTTACACGAGGTTTACTTATGTAACTTCTATATTGTGTAATTGGTGTGCATATTGAAAGAACCAATTGAAAATTCTAATTCACTGCTGAGTCCTTACTTTAAGTAGTGTTTTTTCTTTAATGACATTCATTTTTTTTGTTTCTATGCCCCAATTTTAACTTAAAAAGTTATAATGTAAAGCAAAAATATTTATAAATTGTTCAAGCAAAAAAAAAGTTGTAATACCTTTAAATTCATACCATTTTCATGTTGACTTGAGCTGTGCTATTTGTTTCTTTTCAGTGTGTCCTGCTAATTGGAAACCCGATTCCCCTACAATAAAGCCTGATCCAAAGAAAGCAATGGAATATTTTGAAAAAGTGAACTAAATGCAGTAAATGAATCAAAAAGAGCAACATAGTTACAGTTATTAAAAAATTTTTGAATTGTGCTAGCTGTTTCAAATAAATATTTTAAAACAAGTTCTATGTATATTTTGTTTCATTAAGAACTATCCTTTGTGCAGTTAGACAGTTGGATATAGAAAAAAACTGCAGAGATATTCTTTCAGTAAACACTTTTTTTAATCTTTTTTACCATGAGTTTAATATGCAATCCTATTAATAATTAAAGTCTTAACAGTTAGATTTAATCTCAATCAAGGTTTTTGCAACAATTCAACATTTAGGTTATTTTATTGATCTGATATGTGTAGGAAGAGGGTTGGGATATTTTCACATAAATTTGTTTATTTTTATTTATTTATTTATTTATTTATTTATTTTTTTTTTTTTTGCATTATCCCCTAATTATTTATACATGCAAATAGTCAGACAAACATGCAACTTGCATGTTTTAACTTACTTTTGAAAAATACACAGCATTTAAATGTGGAACAATTTGATACCTTTCACTAAATATAAATTGCAATAATTTTACCTCGATCCTCTCTTATGGGTGTGAGGACTGGAAGGCATGAAAATTAAAGAAAAACCAACAAATATCATAATTTGAAAAGTCAATATTAAAAGAAAAGCATGCCTGTGTTCTACTGGTCCCACCAACCAAGTGTTATATAATATGGTTTTTTGCTATCACAATAATTTCCTGTTGAGGAAAGTTGAAGTATCATTTCATGTTGCTTCTCAAAATTTTAACATGGTGGCTTTGAGTATCATTATTAATACTCCTTATCCTTGCAACATAGTAAACGGGTGATCATTTGGTGAAGAATTCGACAAGCACGAAATCATTTTTCCCTATTTGTCCTCGATTCGAGTCACTTTTGTGCTCTTTCCATGTCATCATCACATCATAATCAAATATTTCACTATCTAAAGTGTCATGTCATGAAAATAATGACCCTTCACTATTGCTGGATTCATATTTGAATTTTTTTTTCTTGGCTTTGGAAATAGGTTTTCGTTTGGGCTTATGTCTCCATTTCATATTAGTTTTTTTTTTTAATTTTATTTTACTCATGCTTTGGAAAATCGATTGCTCCAACAGTGACTAGCTTTATGTACGTTAAATTTTCTTTTTTAAAAATGTCTTTGTTTCTTTTCAAGTTTAACCACAGTGTCCATATTTTTTTTCTGTACAATTTGAGTATCTTTTTTTTTCATATAGTTTCTGGTGTATTGCACTACTATGTACTTGAGTATATCTTAGCATTCTATTTTGCTATCCCCCCTCTCCCCACACAGATCTTATTTCTCTGGTCTTAAGTTCATTCTCTGAATCCTTGAAATACCTGTTAAGCAGAGTTCATTCTAGACTAGCATGTGTGAAACTCATAACAAAAGATATGCAACATAAAAAGTGCACAACTTTCAAGAGGGGTACACTTTAACGAAAAGAACATTTTAAAAATTGGTATGAAATATTACGAGGTGTGATTGGAAAGTTTTAAGAATGAGCTTGTAATTTCACAATGGCGGTATTTACATGATACTGTGATGCATCTCCTTCAAAATAGTCCCCTTCTGACTGAACACACCGACTCCAACGGTGTTTCCACTTTTGGAAATATTTCTGGAATTTTTTTTTCTCGAGTGTGTTAGGTACGCTAGCCGGATTTGCCTGAATGTCTTGAATCAAGTCAAATCGCTTCCCTTTCAGTGAAAATTTACTTAACATTCCTGTGCTTCCACAACCACCCTATTCCCCTGATATAGCCCCCACGGACTCCTACCTGTTTATTAAACTGAAATTTCCACTGTCGAGTCAAATTGCTTCCCTTTCAGCGAAATTTTCAGTTTAGGAAACATGTAGGAGTCCGCAGGGGCTATATCAGGGGAATAGGGCAGTTCTGGAAGAGCAGAAACGTTAAATTTGGTCAAAAATTCTTCTACCTGTTTCCTAAACTGACATTTTCAATGAAAGGGAAGCGATTTGAATCGATTCAAGACATCCGGCGAGCGTCCTTCACACACTTGAGAAAAAAAAAAATCCAGGAATGTTTCCAAAAGTGGAAACACCGTTTTAGTCGGTGTGTTGAGTCAGAAGTGGACTATTTTGAAGGAGATGCATCACAGTAACATGTAAGTACCGCCATTGTGAAATTACAAGCTCATTCTTAAAACTTTCCAATCACATCTCGTATATATGGGGCAGTGAGAAGCAAAAGAACTGTAATTGACCAAAAAACGATTCTGTGAAAAAAGCATTCAAAGTTTGGATTTTATGGGTCCTTTAATGTTTATTTTTTTTCTAAATCACTTTAAGGCAGAGCACCTGTTCGAGCTATTACTAATATCACTTGCCACAATATGGAATGGTGTTTTCTCTATCATTTGCACTAGTTATTTTCAACTTTTCAATTTTGTCACTTACATCCCTTTGCTTCTGGGGGCCTCATATATGTATATGCATGTACACGCAACACTAATTGTGCTTTGAAATGATAGGTACGCCCTCATTTTTCAGGATGTTTAACTTTTGATTATGAGTAGATATCCTATTGCACAAAATGATTGTGATAACTTTCTTATATCTAAAGTCTGAATTTTATGTAAATGCAAATGTGCAAATGTAAAATATTTTCAGTCTTGGTCACTTCACCTAACTTGCATCTTTGATATTGAAAAAACATCCAAGTATAGGATCTTAAGCAGTGGAATCATAAGTAGAACTAAAAGATTGAAAATATCTTAGTAAACATAATAGCTATAAAACAGTGATTAATTAAAAAACTAAAAAATAATTGCGCGCTTATTTAATCAAAAATGCTTAAATATGCACACTGCTTACATAAGCGTGGAATTATTATTTTTTAGTATACTTGTGCACAAAGTTCCTTTATTATTCAGTGATTAATTATTATATAGTTAGAAAATATGCTGGAGTATAGAGTATTTTATCAAAATTTAATTCGGCAGAAAAGGAAAAATATTTAACAAAAAAGTGTAGAAATATTTCTGCACAAAACCCTTTCATCAGTGCTCAGTGCATCAGTGCTTTCTTCTTGACACAATAAGGCTTTGAACCTATGTGGAAAATAGGAGGAAAAAAATTAACTATTTCCAAAATTTTTTATTGATAACACTAAAACTCATCAAGAGCTACTAAATAAAAAAAGCAGGAAAATCTGTTGACAAACAGAGGAGAAAATGGTACTTATTTCTTTTGTCTTTGCCTATTTATCTATAGATTTTGGAATATATAAGCTCAGCAAAATGAATAAATTAAGTTGTCTTTTTTTCCATCTAATCAAAAGTATAGCTCAATTCAATGAATTACTATAATTTTATGGCGAACTTTTTATGATGTTTCAAAAATTTGTTTTCCGTTTGTGTATTTAATTGAATAACAGTAATTAAGATTATTAGAAGTGAGTGAAATTATAATTTATATATTATTAATGAAACTTTTTGTAATGATTAATTAACTTGTTAAATATTTGAATAATTCAGCTGCTCTAAAAGTATCTTTGGATGCTTCAAAGGAGCAATTTGCCTGCTTCCAATTATGCCACAAAGCCCAATGAAATAATTAACATTGCTGGATACCTCATTTACAGTATTCAGTTCCAATGTGTAAACACATATGATCATAAATTTTACATCTGTAGGAATACCAGTTAAAGTAACCATTCGCTTTTCGAGAAGGTATGAAGTGATGGCTCATGTTTTACTCGTAACAGTCATCTCTGAACAAATGCCTAAAGTACCACTTCTTTGTATTTTGATGATACTATTTTGCCCAAATCAATTGCCACTGAAGTTGGTAAGGTATGTTTTGTACATGTATGCACTGTACTTTTTCTTTTTTTCTCTTTTTATGTACATAAATCCAAAAAGTTTCTTATTAAAAGTCACTTAGTGACAATTAACGTGCTTGTGATATTTGTTTAACGTCTATACAGTACTGAAAATGAAATTACAATTCTCTGAGTTTTAGGGAAACATTTATTGAATGTATAGTTGTCTGCAATTCACATTTTACAAAGTAGAGTTCATCGGGCAATGTTCTTCTTTAAGCTTCCTTGAACTGGATTTTTACTTCTGAGAAAGACATGTTGCTTGATTTGAATTCTTGAATTGTGCGGGCCTTGATCACTCTATCGAAGGGGAATCCCATTGCTTTCTTGTCTGGATATTTCTGATCTTTAGCACCACAGTAGCTCACAGCATCGGCACAGATGGATTTGTCATTCAGTCCATTCACCTGGAAATATTTGTATTTAATCTTTCATTACTATTTTTGATTTTATGTGCCTCATATACAATCAAATTACTCAAATAACTTCATCACTTATCTGCACATATAGGATACTTACCAAGATATTTCTTAGGCTTTAGTTCATACAGAGTTCATTTATATACACATATAAATGTAATAGTTAAAAGTCAGGGGGACTCTTTCCAATCAGTTAAAATCATTCCAAAACGAATCACAAAGGAATGAAAAAGTAGCATTACTGTATGACAAAACATGTTTTCCCTCTTAGTAGCTAAAGTGAAATATGGCAACATTTTCTTTTAGACAGTCTTAAAATTAAACTATTCTTAATCTATATTCCTGCTCTTACTATTTTCCATGTATATTTTTTAAACATTTATTTTATTAGAAAATGCTTGGTCATGAAATCACTTGGTTGAAATGGGCTGTTAAAGTGTTCTCTTTATTTTTAATTGTTAATATTATTTGCAGAATGGAAAATTAATATCAAACTAACGACTGAATCAAATGAGAAAACTTTTTCTCATGACTTACATGTTTGTGGCACATATTACCAAACCCAATAAGCTTTCAGTTGTGTTTGGAGGGTGTTTTTTTTCTTTTGGAGGAGGGGAGGGGGTGATAGAAATAAATCAGTGCAAAAGTTAAGTGTGATGTTATTTTACTGGGTAGTAGTTTAACATTAATTATTAACTTTACATTGACACTCGTTTTTGAAGCTATGGTGACAAAGCAATTTTGCAGTCTAATTATTGTTTTGCATTCTCTTTCCCCATCGATATCTTAAGCTTCATCTTTACAATGATTTTTTGGAAGGCTATTCCAAGATGGAAAAATTTTAAGCTATTGCAGATTTTCATCAATTGAATAACCTCTCACCTACGAATATATTCACCTTTTGAATTCTATACTTGTTTATGATCTTTTTACTTGGAAGGGATACAATTTTAAGTAAACAGTAGGGGCAGTACAGTCTTTACAATATGCAAATATGAGCCGAAAAAGTAGTATTTTGGTATGACTTACATGATCTTGTTCATAGTCGGTCAGCATTACAAACAGATGGAAGTCCATGCCCTTGTGGGTTCCACGAGGTACCAAGAGATGTTCTGGCCATCCACAGCTGCAGAATTCAGTGCTATTTTCGCTGACTCCTTCTCCTGATTGTAGTTTACTAAATGATGGAGTGGGAGATGTAGTAACGGAGGACTCTGAGGATTTACGTGTCACTGTATTCTTTCCAGCAGCAACTAGATAGAAAGATGAATTTCAAATTAGGAATATCCATGTTAAAATTTGTTTAAACTAAAATGCACTAAGGAGTAAGGAATTCAAAGCTTTAAGTCTTGTTCTGTCTCTACAACATTATGTATAACATACATTAGTGATGAAACATTATACAGTCGACTGACCTTATGATGACCCTGCAGCCAACGCGTTATAACGAAATTTGAAAGAAAACCGATTGACTTCCGTTTTTTAAAAAAATATATAATACAACACCTTTATTTCCGAATCGGAATATTCTTTCTTCTAACTGTCTACGTGACACTAGCGTACCTTCTTTAGGGGTTCAAGGGCTCTCCATCCGAAATTTTTCAAAATTAAAATCCTAAAAACTCAATTTTATGCTATATTTGATGGCTTTAGAGGAAGAGGATTGTCATATCTTCCCCGGAATGTTATTCTTTATTTTAAATGAAATTAAAGTAGTCTGATTTTTTAGGTATTTTACAGTTTACATAGTTGAATAACTTACGTTCATGATGGAACTTGTCCAATTCAATGAAGAATCGTCGTTGCTCGTTGAGGGAAAGTTTGTTGCCCAATTCATCGTGGACTGGTCCCAAGAAGATTCGAACTGTGGCTTGCTTGGTGGCTCCAGTAGTATTCTCTACACTGATTGAATAAGTGAAAGGCTCGTGGTCTAAGTGCTCATACTTCACCTATGAAATTTTTCGATTAATTGTTATCTTCTTTTAAATTCCATTTAAAAAGGCGTAACTGTTAATTCGCTTAAAAAATTAGCCCATATAAGAATCAGTGCTGATTATGTGCCCCTTCATTACATATATCACCTGAGATAACATGGAAACACACAAGCAGTACTCTCCAGGTGAAATTTAAAGTTTTTATGATTTTTAGATGTCTAGTTTTAGTTAATACTTCTTATTTACAAACATTACAGAACAAAATGCAATTAATGATTTCCTTTAAAAGAAAAGTAGTTCTTTATTTATAGTTTTCTTTTTTATTCCTTTTTATTCTATGTAGTTTTGAAATAAATGAAGTTATGCTTTTTCGATTTCATTTTTACTGTTGTCATTACCGTATGTTTTCAACTAGGCTATTACTGAAACTTCAAAGTGTACAAAAATGCCTAAGTTTGAATTCGTGAGAAAATCCTTATCCTTAGAAACTCGAAATTTTAGTGAAAAAATAAATGAATATCTCGTAAATTTAAAAACTACCATCGAGGAAATATTGTAAATTTTGCTTACATACTCATAAATCCGTGGGTTTAAGTGGCAGGAATTTGCCTCTTTTCGAATTTGCATAGGAACTTGAAGGCGTCAAGAAAATTATCAACAGTTTGGTGTATTTACGATTTCGCTGTCAATCGGCTGCGCTTACCACTTTTATTTCAATTAGGTGTTCTGCCATTGAACTTGAAGGTATGCTTTATTATATCTTTTTACATGCTTAAACGAATACATGTAGTGTTTCCCGAGTTTGCAAACGTTTTCTTCATAGAAATACTATGTCTTTTTATAACTTTTTAAGTTCCTTTTCGATTGTTTTGTGAGTGGAGCACACTATACGTGAGAAATTAGAATCGAAATACTTATTCAGAAAATCGAGGTTTTGCTAATAATTTCTTTCCCTTAACACATTGATGCTTTCTCTTTCTTCATGCTCTGTCAATTATCCCGGATATACAATTGTATGTTTGTATCAAACAAAAATATTTATACATTAACAACGTGTACACGAAATTGATGCATTTTTTGCATTAAAGTAAGGTATCTACCCCTTATTGGGAATTAAAATTTTAATTTATGTACACTTGATACTAAATATTTTATCTATAATGCTCTATTGACAAGTGGTGTAATTTGAATAAAAATATTGAAATTTTATTTGACTTTCAAATGGGTATTCATTGTCTGCTTAGTAAGAGTGGGTAATAACTAAATAGAAAAATGGGTAACAAATTTTATGACCAAAGCAAATGATGAGGATGACCTTTTCTAAGGATTTAAGTATATAATGACGTAAAATATGCCCCTATCTTCTTCTTATTTTTTTTATTTTTTTTTTTTTTTGACTGCTTGGTTGACTTTACGGCTTGTATTTGAGATGTGTCCCAGAATGATTATTTTATCTTTATCTATATTTTATTTCTTGGGATTATATTCTTAATCAAATACACCGTTTAAGGTAATTCGGATTGTCTTACCTTTACTGGTCCTTTCAAAGAAATTCCATGTGAAAGTTCTAGATGATCTTCCTTCATAAAAGTATTCACTATGTTTGGTACTTTGGCATTTACTGTGACATTCACGACGGTTACACCAGGGAAGTCCAGCTACATTATTAAGGGAAAAGTAAGATGAAATAAAATAAATTTTATAAACGCTCATGTCTCATTACACAATTGACTTTCATGAATCTGCATTTTATTAATGCTACAAAGAAACTACTTACATCTTTTTTGTCATAAACGGGAAGAGTTGCTTTGTATTCTTGGAAAATGTTGTCAATGAATCTGTGATACCTGTAGAAAATTGGATCACGAAGAGAGGTAGATGTGTCACTCATAACACCGGGGTTTTCCTGTTAAAAGTAGGGTGCAAAATACCAATCAAATTACCAGGCTTCTAACACATTGCTACTAAAATTCATTGAAAAAACAGAAAATATTACAGATACAAAAGAACACATTTTTCTTATTTATATTCATTTCTGTATTTATTTATAGTTATTTATGTATGTATTTATATTTATTTGTTTTATTTATTCATGTACTTTTAACATAGATAACACTCAAAGCAAAATTGTAGAGGAAAAAAAATACTTAGCGAGAAAATTTTTACCTGACTAACCAAGTAGATAAAAATACAAATAGAAAAGTGACAACCAGCAATAGGCACAGAGTCCCAGCTTGGCTGGTCCTAGACAATTTAACAATCGTCAGTGAACATCAAGAGCCTTCTTAAAAGTTTTTACCTCACTGCAAGTAACATTCGCATCCGGTACCGGTAAACTATTCCAACTGCCTACAACTCTACTGAAGTATTTTTTCCTAATTTCAAGATTAGCCTGAGATTTGAAAACTTAAAACAATGACCTCTGATTCTACCTTCTGTGCATAAATGTAGTCCATCAACATTTTCCATTTTAATGAATTTAAATAACTGAATCATGTCCCTTCCAATTCTCCTTTGCTTAATGTAGAAATATAGCTACAATTTTTTAAAAAATATAGCTACTGGATACATTAGAAGCGATTGATCTTGACTAATCTTTAATTTATCTGTTGTTTTGTAATCTGGGGAAATGCATAACAAATGGCAATAAGTTTAAATAAATTGAGAATAAAAGTTTTGTAATAATTGTGGATAAAAGACTTTTAAAAAAAGGAATAATAAGTACTGCTATGCATATAAAATTTTTAACTTGAAGAATACATGTAAGAAATTGGTGACTCCAACTCCACATAAGATTGCAACAAGAATGTAGAATAAAGATTTTGTAGTATCAAAAGAAAAAAGGAAAGATAAAGAGAGAAATAAATGATAACTTCAGAAATATAATAAGTCATGAAACTGATAAGATCAAAAGAATAAAACGCAATGAGCGTTTAGAATAAAATTCCAAACAATATCAAATTTACTTCAAATAAGTTAACAAAATTTAAAATATATCTGTAAACAATAGGCTTTTAAGTAACCAAAACATCAACAGACAGCTGATATTACTAATAAGAAGAATAAAATAATAATAGTGCATGTTTTCGTAACTAAAACGCGTCATTAAATTTTGTTGACAATTGTACGATTCAATTTGAGGGATATAGAAGATTAAAGAAATTACTTTCTTTTATGCCCAATCACAGTTCGTTAAATTCTCAATAAATAAAGTTGTATTGTTATTGATGTTTTGCTCTAAAGCAAAATTTAGGGTCCTGCTAGCACTTTGTTTATAATCTGATGTCACTACCTCTTCTGAGAGAAGAACTTGTGGTACAGTTTAAGAATGTAGAACGAAATTCATTACTGTCATTAAAAATGGTAACTGGGATATACATTCTTGAATAACAACTCCAAAAGATGTGATTATACTCGTACATATCTAACGGATGATGCTTAATCTCACATATCAGAAGCAAATTCACGTAATTTCCCATTTTGGGTTGGACTGTACATAATAAACGATCCTAGTATTCATTTTGGAATATGAAATAACGTATCTGTGGTGCCTTTAAGCTTAATAAATTATCTCTCTTTGAATCGTTTTAATCTTGCCATGCATTAGTGTTCGTAAATCTCAGAATATTTTTACTAGCCGAAGGAATATCGAAACTTTCTTCCTAGGAAAAAACAACCTCTGGTAGAAAACAGATTAAGACCACAATTCGTGTAGTCACAATTACATTATAAATCAGCAGTTTGGAAATTATGAAACTGTTTAATTTAAAAAGGTGAAAGATCTTTCAAAACAGGCGTTTTATTAAAATTTTAAGTATTTCATGGACAACTGTAACTATTTAGCAACAAAAGTTATGGATTTTGACAAAGAAAAATATTGCTTCTTTTCTCAGGTTTCAGTGAATTATGATTGACGAATTTTTAGATTTGTCATTTTGGTATTTAATAAAGCAAAGTGAAATAAAGGAAAACTTTTAAATTTTAAACTGAATTTCAGAAAAAATTTCATTGAAAGAATGACTACCTCATGAACAATCATTTAAGCTTACTTTTCACTCACACAACGTTTTTGACTCGTTGTTTTTTATTAGGCTTACCATATTGCTCATATCAGATTCAAAAGTTAACCAAGAAAATAACGCTTATCAATCATTTAATTTGAAATTAAACGATTTTTGTATCCGTTTTTTTATTGCTGAAGTTCCAAGAATAGTTCTCACAGTTTGATGCCCAGTTCTTTTTGCCACAAATACCGTTAAATGCAGTGTAAATAATGAAGGTCAATATCATCATTCTGATTGCCCGATTCCGCAATTCTTAAAAAAAATGTTTTTCGCATTTGGATGATTCTTCGAGGAACATGTAGGTAATGTAAAATAAGGGGGGG
Organism: Octonoba sinensis; assembly: GCA_038502835.1. Lineage (NCBI taxonomy): Eukaryota > Metazoa > Arthropoda > Arachnida > Araneae > Uloboridae > Octonoba > Octonoba sinensis. Next base: position 126,521,357 of record CM076598.1, read on the forward strand.
AGGGATTAATTGCGCGGAAGTTGCCCAAAAAGGTTTTCCTCGTGATAGGATTTCAAAAGACTCAATAAGGGTTGTTTTGATGAACCTTTGATGTAAATATTGGCGTCAGTTTTTCTATATTTAAACCAATAATTTCCTGAACGTAGACAAGATCGATCAGCAGCCCATCGCCTATCTGTCGATGAAATCAGAATTCTGATTGCATTACTCACCTTGTATCTACCATCGGGATCATGGATACGGGCCATCATGACGTGTCCCGAGTTGTGAAGGTTTCCGTAGTACTCTCGATTCTTGGATTCGTAACTGGATTCGAGCATTGAGCCCAGCATGTCGATGCCGTGTTCGGGAGTGAGAATGACCTCGTTGCCATGATCGTCAACCAAAACGCCCAAATGGATGGCTTGCAGGAGCCTTTCTCTCCATCGTACCATGTCCAACACATCCACCAGATCGTTCAAATCGTGCAAGCTCAGACCAGATGGCCGATTCGCGTAGTGATGGCCGCTTACCAACGAAGTCAAATGGGGAGAGTAGCCTTCGAGTTTTTCGTCAAAGTTTTGGAAGGGAATCATTCGTTGAAGACCGGTCGATAGACGATCGCAATCGTACCTAATAAAAAGAAATTAAATTACCTTCAACTTCTTTACACACACACACATGTATATATTCATAATGTGTTTTTTTTTTCTTTTCTTTCTAATGGGGTTGCAGTATTGGTCCTCAACCATTTCAGACCTAGTACGTTCCCAGAGATTGGTACCAACTTTTTCAGCGGCACCACAATGAGTGCGGGACCATTGCCGCGATTTTTTGACGCTCAGTTTCCCCCTAGATGGCGGCACCTCAGCTCTCGTTGATGCAATCGGCACTAGGAATTTAATTTAGCCGAGAGTATTCATGCGAAACGGATACTCAAGGGATCTTTAACATGGCGCATAATCATACGACATGGGCGCAGACGATTTTCTGCATCTTGAAGATCCACCAACTTGGGCCAGGTTTGAACCTGCGATCTTGGGCGTATGAGGCCTGCGCCTTACCACTACGCCACCCTGTCGACATACTGTGGTTATAAATAACATCATTTTGTTTATTGCAAATATTTTTAAATGCACTTTCTAAACGACAGAAATTACTATAATTGGAAAAAAAAGGTAAAATAAAGTTTTCTGTTTTTTTTCCGTTTATATAACGGAACTATATGAAAAGAAAGGTAAATAACCTTTCATTTTGTGCCAGATATTACATTAACGAATTTCAGTTTCTTATATTTTGGTGCCAAAATTAAATTTTTGGTTAGTAGTCGGTTAGCCACGTGTATTGCAAGATTTTACGAGTTTCCTACAATATTTTCCGGGCGTTTTAAATTTTAGACCTGGATGACCCGGCTTATTTCGATGAGTTTATTGGATGTGTCAAAACATTTCTATCTTTTATAAAGCGGTGGTGTTTCGCACATTATTTATTTATTTTTTATTAGTTGTGCAGATTTAAGTCATTCATTATGATGAGAAACATAATGCGGTATTTATACACTAGGTACTTTTTTCCATCGGACACCCTTGCACCTTTTAGCCGAAGCCTTAGGTAGAGAGCCGATGGCCGTCGGTCGACTACGGTGGCCCCAGTTGCGCCGAGGTAGTTCTTCTGGACTGATATGCGTACATCAACCCCGCCAGCCCAGCTTCCCTACCTCTTAATACACTAGGTACTGATGTAGGTTTGTGTTTTAAATTTATTATTTAAATTTAAAAAAAGTAAAATGTATCACATGTGTCGTACCGAATGTTACATGAGAGCGGATAAGAAACTGTTTTACTAGTAAACCAATCTCAGGGACAGCATTCGGCTTAGCATCCTTTTATTTTAAAAATTGAACAACTTGAAAGATATTTCATATTTATTTGTTTACATTTTAAACATATTTATTTTCAAAACTTCGCATTGAATAAAAACCTAATATTTTTTATTTTAAAATCATTTATATTAAGGGTTTTCTTAAGTTTTACAGCGAGAGTCTAAGAAAGAAAACAATTATTTTTGCACTTGTAAACACTTCTTCTTTTAGGTTACTACATTTAACTAATTAATACGACATTAAACTTGCAGAAAACTATCTAAAGGTGACAGTTTTGAACGAAAGTCTGTAATATAATAATTTTCTGTCAGAAAATGATGTATAATAATGTATAATAAACTGTGTTGCTGAATAGTATCCGAAATTTTTGCTCGGCCACTCTTACGTAGTTTTGCAGATGATGTATGATTGTTAGTGTTTTGAGCCGTAAAGTTCGTAAGCAATAATGCCAAAACAATGTATTAATCATATCCATTTTACTGTTTTTTGTTCGCTTTGTTCTTGACACTGAAATGATTAGCTCACATTGCGAGTCAGACGTGAAATCCCAGTATGATCCCAAAAAGTGTCAAAGTGAACTTGGTACTCATTTCACAGAACCCAGAAGTGAAATACGCATCTTGGTTGGTTATGAAGTAAACTTTTTTTTTCAAACGAATGCACTTGTTGCATAAGAGAAAAGAAGCCCACTGGAAAATTGGGGGCTGCATAGTTGCTATTAAAAGTATCTATGCAGCCCAAAATTTTCCAGTTTTCATATTTTGTAACAAAGAAAATTGCAATTGTAGTTGAAGCATAACCGTTTTCAGATTACAAGAAAAAAGACAATTTTATTAAAAATAAAAGCATGCAGGTATGAATCCGCGACTGCATTTTTTAAAATTAGCTGACATTTTTATACTTTTCTAACTATTGGGCCTATTATTTTAACAATTTCAAATTCTTATATTTCTCTAACCTGCTGCTCCTTACTTTCATTACACATATCTTTGTGGTGTGTGGCGTACTGACGAATGGGATAGGGATGCGAAAAAAAAAAAAAAATGAAATTAAAACATAAGTATGATAAAAGTGGTGGTTGAAAAATAGCGAACAGCAACCTTGTTTAGCAAAAAGGTTTTATACATTTTTTTTGAAGAAGTAATCCACAACCTTTTATATCAATAAAGAAAAAAAGAGAATTGATCACAAGGCTATTATTACTAAGTAGTTGGCAATGTACGAGTTTGCAAAAAAATGATAAAAATAGAAGAAGAAATAAAGTAGAACTTCGAGTGATCGTTTATCAAGGCACCATTTCATTTCGAACATCATAGTATATGGGAAAACGGCTACTACGGGTCAGTTTAAAGCAATACAATACACATGGGAAAACGATAGATACGAGAACGATGCATCGAGGTTCTGCTGGAATCATTTTCGTTAAAACCGGTTAGGCAATTGAAGTTTTGTAGCATCACCTAATGCCTAATGTATATAAAAAAAGGTCTTTACCTAGCGCACATCTGTTGGTGCATGTAGTAGAAGAGTTCTCCTTTCCTATCTTTAACTTTACCCATGATTTCCGGGCGCCATGTTGCTGGATAAACGATATGCCAATGCCAGTGATGAGCATTAGCACCGATATCCTCTCGGAAATAAGCGAGCTTGTATTCAGAGTCTAAGATGTTACCAGTCTGAATGATATCCACAGTCAACGGACCCTGAAAAATAAATGTTTTGTCTATAGACATTATGAAGTTTTTGACACTAAAGAGTGATTGATCAAGCACAATGTGTCATAGAGTCGAAATTTTTTCCAAAATTAAATAACTTCTAATCACGTAATATTGAGGGAAGAAAGGTAGGCCTACAGTGATGTCTATTAACCCCTTAACGCATTTGCCCGTGTCTGACACGGGCGAAAATTACCGGAAAGTTTGCCGATGCCCGTGGGTTTTATTTCTAATGCCCGTCTGAGATCCATTCATACTTTGTTTGTATAATATTTTTTCTCTATGTAGCTTTCGCCCCCCCCCCCACTTCCTAGTTACCCCCCAACCTGAAATTGCAAAGTGTAACTTACACTATATTAGTTTTTCAAAAAAACTCATGCTTTAAGGGTGAAACAAGGTTACTCAAAAGTAAAAAAAATGACACAGGTTAAATGCCTTTCAGGGTACGACGAAAAGAACGTTCTGATTTTGAGAATCGAATAAAAATAAAGCAAATATGCACCCATATTTGCTTGGGGGGGGGGGGTGTTACATCCAGAAAGTGTGTTTATGACATTGTAATTCAATAAGATTTGAAAATTGCGTCGAATCCTTATTTGATGATAAACCGTTTCTCTTTATTAGATGGTTTAAAAATAACAGGAGTATTTGTTTTTATTCAATTGAGTTTTTAAGAAAATTAAAGGAGAAAAATTGCATTGAAAGAGAAAAATATTGTGTTCATGTAGGTTTTTGACATAACAAATTTATTAATTTACATTTTTAATTAATATAGAACGAACTCATTTCGTGACTTGCAAAACATAATTTTTGTCCCCCTAGTTATCTTCCAAGAGATTGTAGGTTAGTGAAAACGTCTTGATTTTTTGTTACAATAAATTGAAATAATTTGAATAATTAAATTAAATAAATTGAAATAGTGTTTCTTATATAACACTTAAAAAATATTGTTTTACAATATTTGTCCAATAGCTTTCTATTGCTGCTCTATGTTTACTCTTCCATTATTGATTAGTTTGAAAATTGTTTTAGAAATTATGTGATGAGTTTTATTAGCCTTTTTAAGTGAGTGGGCAATAATTATATTTTCCATGCATTTTAAATGCTATTTTAGCATTATTATTATTATTATTATTCGGCCTTTCATCTCCTCAGTGGGGTCAATAAAATGAAGACCGAGCATACTTGGGAACTAAACACTGGGGGGGGGGGGGGGTTCCCGTCAGGCAGACCACTTGACCGGAACAGCTGCTTTTACACCCCAGGGCCCTCGGTCTACAAAACTGAGATGGGCACAGTAGGCCATGGCCCCAATGGGCTGACGCGCCGCTGAGTTTAGTTTATTATTATTATTATTATTATTAATTATTTATATATTTATTTATTTTTGATGATCATTAATTTGAATGCAATGAAATGCAGTGAATAATGCAAAAAATAACATTATTAGTGAAATATGAAGTTAAAATGCTCACACTTCCTATTAGCAGAATTTTTATTATTGAGAAGCTCATCTTCACTGTTGTGTCTTAACAATTTCGTGTAGAACAGGCACGCTATGTAGAACGCTAAACTTAAATTTTTTTTTTAATGATTATTTTTTAAGGGCTGCAAATTGGTTCCTTACCATAAACGTATTGTAAAAATAATCATAACTTTTATTAACTGTTAAGTACTAATATCCTGTTTCTGCTTGCAAATCAGAGGTCAGATTTGATATCCCTAACCATTTTTCTGATACTTAAATCTATTTCCTAAACCAATGCAATTCCAGCTGAAGATAGTGACCATGCGCAAACTTCGAGAAGTAGAACAGATCACTTGGAACGAAATCAGTTTTACTTACGGCTTCTGTCCTGCGAAGGTCGTACTTGACGGCTTGATTGATAGTCTCTGCCGGAATGAACCTATCCGGGAAGATCTCCTGGATCGGAGGCACGGTAACGCCTCGACAGTCATCACGGTGCAAAACAGCTACGGACACCGAATATACGAATAGACCCTCGTTCACGATGTCCCTTGCTTGCTCGGCCAGACGAATCAAGTCATCGAAGTCCTTGGCTCCTAAAGTCCGGGGGGGGGGGGGGGAACCAGTATGATTAACATGTTCTTATTTCGGTTACAGTCAATAGAGTTGTTAAGTATTTTCCAAAACAATTTTTGAATAAGTATGATTAAAACATGGAGTGTAATACTTTTTTTTTTTAAATTTGGATTTTGGGTTAACTGGCCAGTGAAAGAACACACCTCAGTGTATGAACACACTTCAGTGAATGGAGAGGTTTTTTTTAGAAAACACGGTTTTTCAAAATATTGTTTCTACATGGATTGACAACAGTAGTTTTCTTCCATGCAAATTCCAAGTCATCTAAAACCCGAATGATTATTGGAGTCAAAATCTTATATGTTTATTGCTTAGAAAATTTTGTTTTCATTCACTGGTCATTTACCACTTTTGCTGTAAGACTTCTTATTTGTCCAACCAAAAACACCTAAAGTACTGCCAATAATCCCCCCCCCCCCTATTTTTAACAATATTTACACATACTAATAAAAATGTTTTCACTATTATGTATCAAATGTTTCATCTTAGAAAATTAAATTATTTATATAAAAAATGAAATTGTGCTTAAACGTTTATTTTCTGATTAGACTACCCTAATTTCTTTTTAAATATTCTTAAACATAGCATAGGCACCGAATCCCTGTCACCATTACTGCAAATAATGTCATCAGTGGACGATCGCTCTTGCAGAGCTTTTTTTCGTTCGCAAGGAAATTTCCTATTAGCTAATCTTTCATTTTCTTGAAAAACATGGTTTTCGGGGTTAATTTTAAAACTTTTCCTCTACTTTTTCTTCAATTATTCCTTGATTTTTTTCATTCGCAAGTAAATTTCCTATTGGCTAAGCTTTAATCTTCTTGAAAAGCGAGCTTTTCGGGGTTAAATTTAAAAACTATTTCTCTATTTTTTTTTCAACTAATTCCTTAAATTTCATATTTTATTTCGACTAGAGCTTAACCTGAGACCTGAAGAATTGAAACTGGAATTTAATTTAAGCAGTTATTTAAAGTATCTACAATTTTGAGCCTTTGTAAAAGAGCAAAGCATTCTAGTGTTTAAAGTGATTTAGTAGTTTATCATGCATTTAAACTTGTTGAAATCAATTTGGATTTTAGGTATTCTAACAACTTTCATTATTCATAGTTTTCAACAAAATAGATACTGATATATTTCTAGGCGTTGGGTGTATACTTATACTAGCATATGTAATATGATTAATAATCGATGTAGGTAAGAAATTATAGTAAGCATAAAATATTTTCTGCATTTTAGTTTAGAAAACATATGATGAAATGATTTCAAACATTGCATTAAGATTATAATTATATTTTGTCAACCATACTACTGATCGGCTACTCTTGCAGAATTTGATTGGTCAACACTGTAACGGACAGTAAGCTTTTTGCCTGTAAGGTTTACTGTCACAATTTATTCAGAGGAACAAATGTTATTCAATACAATATGAACTTTTAAAACATGCAAAATATTAAATCGGAAAGTTCAACGTACATTGTTTTGTGTGTGGAAATAATCTAATGAACTTCTTTTTTCTCAAATCAAATAAAGTTATAATAAATAAAAATTAGAAAGCTTCTAAGAAAATATGTAGCTTTAATTTATCATGATAAAATGTGCTAAATTACATTGTGTCTAAGGAATAATGTAAGAAAATGTATTTTTATAAAATATGTAGTTGCCCATTTCTACAAGCTAGCTCACTATAGGAAAATTATAGTGAGCACATGCCAGTTTCTAAAAATGTATATCTTAGAAATATTTTAAATACTTCTCAAAACTTTTTGAAAGGAAACAATTGCTCTTAGTTATCAGCTTATTCCTCTTAATAGTTATTTGCTATATATCAACTTAGTTAACCTGATCAACCTTAGTGATATTTAAGATATTTTGACGTAACTGAATGATCTAATTTAAGAATGTGTATAGAAAACTTTTATATTCACATTAATGTATTTCATACATAAATCATATGTACAAGACAAGATACTTAATACATAATTACATGTAATGATTTTACTTGCGGTTTTTTAATCATACCACTTATTGAAAACTTTGCTTAAAAGCCATTTATTTAAAATTGTTTATATTTGAGGTTATTTTGATATTGCTTGGAATTTCAATCCAAATGTTATGCGTTATACCACCTTTCGTTTCTTATTTCACCAGTTACGTAAGTTGTTCTGTTTCTCAAATTGACAATGTATTATATTTTTAAAAGAATTTGTTTTCGATTTTAATTTTCAACCAAAGGATACAATTGAATGTTAAAATCAGTATCGTTACTTTAGAGTCTGACTGGTTATATTGAACCTCGATCGGTCCAGAGAAATGTTCAGTAAAATAGAGATATATTATTATTTCATACGATTTTTTAAAGGATTTATTTACAAAAAAAAAAAAAAAAAAATGAATAAATACACTATTGCGTAAATGTCAAGAAAAACATTCATTTTTCTTTCTTTCCTTTTTTTCTTTAAACTTCTTTGATTATAAAGACATGAGATGTACCGCGTATTTGTTGAGATAAATTGACATCTTTAGATAAACATAAAACTTTTCAAACTTGATAAAGTCGAAGCTCAGTGAGGATACGATCAAATCAGTAATTCGCCAGAAGCGAGTGTTTATTAACATGAGGCTCTAAAATAATCATTCAGTATCTGTACGGAATCATCTAAGTATGAAAAATTTTATATATCCGATGCAGTTTACAGAAAATATCTTAGAACTCTCGCTCAACTAAGTATGAATGTAACTTGAAAAGCAGGGAAACCAAACAATTTAAAATGAGAAAACAACAATAAAAAGAAGACTATAGATCGGGTCAAAGTGATATATTGATTCCACTGCAAAAATGAGTGTTAATTAATTTTGTCAGTAATTATATAATCACAAAAATTTGGTTATCTATATCCTTTTACATCTCAGCATTTGTGCTGTTATTAGGTTCAGTTCTTAAAGAAACTGCTAGCATAAGTGAAAACTATCAATGGGGCGCACTTGATACAATGACTAGTTTTATAGGGAACTTAGCCAGAAAAATAGGCCTACATTTTAAAGGCATCCAGTGCCTTTTTCTTCCTTCCTTTCCTTTTTTTATATTACTTTTTAAATTATTTGTTAAAAAAGAAGAGTAGAAAAATGAACTTACCGTGCAAGATTTCGAAAAGTTCTTCTGCCTCGATGAGGTGCTCGGTATGGAAGCAAGAGAAGAGAGTGCCTCGAGGAAGGCGCCCCAAGCGCTTCAAACGGGGATCTCGCTCCTCCGGGGGCAGAACTGACCTGGTCAAGGAGGTCAGATGCTCGAAAAGGGGCAGAATACGGCGCTGGCGGTCCTGAGCAGGCATGGTGGCTGGGGACAAACGACTCGGGCTACTGCCCCGGACCCAAACGACCTTTCTTATATACACGATGCAGGAATCATATTCGCGGAACTGTTTGGTCCCAGCCTTCGCGTTATTGCTATTCCCAGTTCAACCCGGCGACCGGAAACAACGCTGCGCATCGTTTGAAGAGATGTATATTCAATCTATTTTTGTTCCCGAAATATTGAAACTTTTTTTTTCATTTTGTCCGTTTCTCCCTATCTCTTAGCAGTGAGGATTGTGGGTTTCCTCGCTTGGAAAATGTTATTAATTATTTATTTAGAAGATTAATCCGCGCTACTGTGGAAAAATCTTTTATTGATTTATATTTAATCATTATTTTTCAATTAAGAAGTCATATCTTTATCTCATTAACTAATATGATCTTCTTCGCCTCATTACTCATTTGTAGTGTGACTGAAGCCAAATTTTTATCTTGATGTTGGTTAAAATAAGCTTGCATTTTTAAAACGAAAGATGCGTAAATTAAAAAAAAGATATTATAAAGCGTTTCCAATCGCTTTTCTGTTCGAAATTTGCAGTGTTTACTTTTGTACGAGTAAATAAACAACCCTTCGCTCAGAGTAAATAGTTTTAATAGAAATAATAAAAATGATTCTTACTTGGTTATGTATAGCTTCGGCAAAATCTCACCATCTGGCATCTAAGGAACAGAATGAAAAGCGTCAATCGATAAAAAATGATGTCTTCTTCAAAATCACCAATTAGAATTTTGATAAAATGACGATATTCTTATAAGAAAAAACAATGCTAAGTCATCTTTTAGAAGTATGGGTATAATTTGAGATGGAATGGACAGTTTTCCTTCTTTTTAGAAACAATTTCCGAAACATTAGGTCCCAATAAACTACAAAAATATAACTGGTACTTCAAAAACGTGTTTACATGTAGAAATAAGAAATACGAGAATACCATTCACTACTACTTTTTATTATTATATTTTAATTGTGATTCTCAAATCTCTCATTTATTGCTACAACTACTACGTATTTTTCATTTTTCTCAGTTTTAATAATTTTGTTCTCAGAACTTTAACATTTTTGATCAAGATTTCAGTAGATAAATTTATATTTTGAAACTTTATACATGGGATTTATAAATTTACATGGTGTTTTAACGTTTCGTACTCAGTAGTTTTGTGGGATCGGTCTAAGTTTTAGTAGATAAATCTTCATTTTTTACATTTTTGTGTGGCTTTAATATATTATAGTGTTTTTACATCTTCATTCTACACATTTTTGCCTTACGTTTCAGCGCTTTGCTAATGCATAATACTCTTATTTTTAAAATAACTATACTGTTACGTTTTTATTCTAAGTTTTTCTGGATCAATTTAAGTTTTGATGTTTTGTACTTAGTACTTTTAGATTTTCATGCTGTTTTTAGTTTTTTTTGTTCTTAGTAGTACTTTTACCTTTTTAACCGAATTTTTAGTAGATAAATTTAAGTTTTGCAAGTGCATAAAACTTTTATTTTGAAAATTTCCGTAGCTTTAAATTTTTGTTCTAAATTTTTCTGGATGAAATTAGGTTTTGAAGCTTTATAGTTGGTACTCTTTCATTATTTATTGTTTTTTACTGCGTTTCTTTACTTTTTTAAGTTTTAGCACTTTGTTCTTCGAACTCTTACATTTCTGATTAAGATTTTTGTAAACAGATTATATGTTTTGATGCTGAATCTATGTTTTGAAGTTTTAATAGATAGTTCTAGTATTTTGCACTTTTATAATTTTGTGTTTCTTTAGTATATTATACTTAGTATTTTTATATCTTCATTCTAGGTTTTAGTAGATAAATCTAAGTGTTAACATTTTGTATATGGTACTTTTTACGTTTTTACATTAAGTTTTAACATTTTGCAAATGCATATCACCTTTATTTTGAAAATGTCCCTACTTTTACATCTTTTGTTCCAAGCTTTTCTGGATCAACGTAAGTTTTGATGCTTTGTACTTAGTACTTTTAGATTTTCGTGCTGTTTTAACGTGTTGTACTTGCTAATTTTAAATTTGCGTGCTGTTTTTAGTTGACTATAGTACTTTTATTTTTCAAACCATTTTTTTTTTTAGTAGAGGAATTTAACTTTTTGGAGTTTTACATTTCGTACCTTTACATTTTTGTTCTGTTTTAACATCGTGTACTTAATATTTTTACATTTTAAAAGGTGAATATCAGTTTTCACATTTCTTTCACAATTTTAGAGTTAAGTCATACTTGATGAATCGAAGTTGCAGTTTTGTTATTATACTACTCCAAGTTTTGATGTTTCGTACATTTTGTATCTAGTACGTTTTACGTTTTTGCTTTTAACAATTTGCAAATACCTATCACTTGTTTTGTAAACTTCAGTAATTTTACATTTCCGTTCTAAGTTTTTCTGGATGAAGTTAAGTTTTAAAATTTTATGATTTGTTACATTTTTAAATTTTAGTTCTAAGAGTTTTTGCAGTTTGTATGTAGTGCTTTTCTTTCTTTTATACTGTTTTAATAGATTAATCCTTGTTTGATGCGTTGGCTTTAGTACTTTAACAGTTTCGTTCTGTTTTTTACTAAATAAATGTATATTTGAGGTTCTATACTTAGTACTTTTACATTTTTGTACTAAGTTTTACTAGATGAATCTAAGTTTTGATGCTTTGTACATAGTGCTTTTACATTTTAGTGTTGCTTTAATATATTATACTTAATATTTTTACATCTTCATTCCGTGTTTTCGTTGATAAATCTAAGTTTTATCATTCATACACAGTACTTTTTATATTTTTGCATTAAGTTTTAACACTTTGCAAGTGGATAATAGTTTTATTTCTGAAAATTTTCGTTTGGATTTACATTTTTTTTTTTTTTTTTTTTTCGTTTCTAAGTTTTTTTTTTCCTTGAATGAATTCAAGATTAGAAGTTTTATAGTTAGTACATGCTTTGTTGTGTGGCACTGCGTATTCTTCATTTTTTCACTTCTTTAGCATTTTTGTCCTTAGAACTTTTACATTTTTGTTTAAGATTTCAATGGAGAAATCTATGTTTTTGATACATTATACTTCTTATTTAGTCATTTTTATGATGCTTGAACATTTCGTACTTGGTAATTTTACGACTTCAGTCTAAGTTTTAGTTAGATAACTCTAACTTTTTTTACGTTTTGTATTTAGTACTCTTAAATTTTTGTGTTGCTACAATGTATTATACTTAGTATTTCTACATCTTTGTTCTGATTTTTAGTAGATAAATTTAAGTTTTAACATTTTACAAGTGTATAACACGTTTATTTTGAAAATTTTCTGTTACCTTTTCGTTCTAAGTTTTTCTGTGTTTTAGTAGATGAATATTAGTTTTTTTTGTTTTTGTTTTTTACTTAGTACTTTTATTAAGTTTGACTCTTTTACTCGTCCTAAATTTTATTAGATACATTTAAGTTTTGATGTTTGCATTTTTGGAAAGTTTACATTTCATACATTTACGACTTTAGTTGGGATTTTTTTTTTTTTTAGATAAATCTAAGTTTTTTAAGTTTCGTACATAAACGATTACATTTTCGTACAAAATTTCACTTGATGAATACGTTATATACTTAGTACTTTTACATTTTCGCGTTGCTTTAGTAGATAAATCAGAGTTTTAACATTTTGTACGTAGTAATTCTTAAGATTTTTGCAGTAAGTTTTTAACATTTTGCAAGTGTAAAACACTTTTATTTTGAAAAGTTTCGCGCTTTTACATCATCGTTCTAAGTTTTTCTGATTGGGTTTAAGTTTTGCAGCTTTCTACTTACCATTTTTACATGTTTTGTCGTTTTGTACTGAGTGTTTTTAATTTATCAGTTTTAGGATTTTGTTGTTAGAACTTTTACATTTTTGATCAAGATTTCAGTGGACAGATCTATGTTTTGTTGGTTTATACTTGCTATTTTCAAATTTTATGATGTTTTAACAGTTAGTAATTTTAAAACTTCAGTCTATGTTTTAGTAGATAAATCAATTTATTTACGTTTTTGTACTTAGTACTTTAACATTTTCTTGCTGCTTTAATATATTTTACTTAGTAATTTTACATCTTCATCCACTGTTTTAGTAGATAAATCTAAATTTTAACATTTTGTACATAGTACTTTTTACGTTTTTGCACTAAGTTTTAACGTTTTGCAAGTGCGTCATACTTTTGTTTTAAAAATTTCCGAACTTTTACATTTTTTCTTCTAAGTTTTTCTGGATGAATTTAAGTTCTGATGTTTTGTATTTTTTATTTCTAGCTTTCATACTGTTTTTTTAGTTTTCACTCTTAGTATTTTTACATTTTTTTACCAAACATTTAGTAGATGAATTTAGGTTTTGTAATTTTACGTTTCATACTTTTACATTTTCGTCCTGTTCTAACGTCTTGTGCTTGCTATTTGTATATTTTAGTAGGTGAACGTAAGTTTTTTTCAATTTGCGTATATTACTTTTACTCTTTCCGAGTCATGTTTTAGATGAATCTAAGTAACAATTTTTTTATACTACTACTCTTAACTTTTGGTGTTTTGTACTTTCTTACATTTTTTTGCGTTAAGTTTTAATATTTTGCATGAGCGTAATACTTTTGTTTTGTAATTTTGCATTTCCGTTCTTTTCTGAATGAGTTTAAGTTTTTAAAGTTTATAGTTCTAAATGATTTGTTTCACGTATTTCTAAGTTTCCTCAGTTTTAGCATTTTGCTCTTAGCACTTTTACGTTTCAAATAAAGCACTTTGTAATAGTTTTAAGTTTCGAGATTCAAATTTTTCAAGTTTTACGTTTCTAGTGAAGTTATTATTCTATTTCTTTTAAGATTCTCAAATTTATTTTAGTGTTTTTACATTTACTTTTTAAATCTCAAATCTTTATTCCACAGTTTAAATTGTTTCGGATTTTTTATGATTCAGTGTTGAAATTTTAGTTCAAAGTTTCAAGCGTTACATTTTCATGCGAAGTTCTAAAATTTTGCAAGTAGAAAATCATTTTGTTTTGCAAGTTCAAACGTGTTTATTTAGTAATTTCTTACATTTTCTACTGTTTTACGGAATGAATCAAAGTTTTAACATTTTGGACATAGTACTTTTGCTTTTCGTACTAAATTTGGCTGGATGGAGCTAAGTTTGGAACAAGCACTAGTAGTACTAACACTCGTTTCGTGCTGTTTTAACATTTAATACTTGGTATTTTTATATTTTCATGCTGTTGTGACATTTTGTATCTAGTACTTTTATATTGTCATGCTGTTTAAACCGTCTGTATTTAGCAATTTTACATTTCTGTACTAAGTTTTACTGGATGAATATGCTTTGTACTTAGTATTTTTACATTATTGTTCTAAGTTTTACGCGTTAAATCTCAGTTTTTTGCGTTCATATGTGAAATAATAGAGTTTTATAAAATATTCTTTGAAGGAGACTGCAAGTGTGATAATAATATAAAGTAGAAAAAACTTTAGAATGAAATGTGTCATGCAGTTAAAATTATGATTTAAGAAAAAATTTGCAAAACGGATCAGAAAAATGTTACTGTACTATGTTTTACATATTTAGAAGAAAAAAAAAATCACTTGCAACTGAAAAATTTTCTAAGTCTGAAAATAAATAAATAAATAAAAACTAAAAAGTATATAAGTCTTTTCTAAGTAAAATTGACGGGAATTTTCTAATCACAGTGTAAAAATAATTAACTTATAAAATAGTTCCTGCGCGGATGGTAAGCGGAAACATTAAAAAGGTTGAAAAAGAAAATCTTTCTAAGTCGAAAAAAGAAATAAATACATAATAGGATGTAAATAGCGACAATAAATTTAATTCATTATACATTATAATTAATTATTTTGTTAATAGCTCCTGCTTGAATTCTGAAAGAAAACAGTAGAAAAAAATTCTAAGTTCGAAAATAGTTGCATTTTCTTCTCATAGATGGCGCTGCAATCGACATTACATTGCCTCAAGTCGTAAACTGAAACAAAAAGGTGTTGCCATTCCAAAACTATAATTTTTTGAAAAACAACTCAACTCTACTCGTAAAAAACGCCTGAGGGCATACAACTCAACTCTACTCGAGAAATGCCTGAGGGCATACAACTCAACTCTACTCGAAAAATGCCTGAGGGCATACAACTCAACTCCACTTGAAAAACACCTGGGGTCAAAAACAACTCAACTCCACTCGAAAAATGCCTGAGGGCATACAACTCAACTCCACTCGACTAACGCCTGAGGGCACGCCTGGGGGCATTGGGAGGCGGATCGGCCACGCCCCCTGATCCGCGATCCGCCTCTTGGGGCAGAACTGTCCTTTTTCATCTACTATCAAACTTATAACAAAACTAATGTTTATTTCTTCTAACTTAATTATGTTAGGAATTGAATAACGCTTTTACTAATTTTGTTTGTAAAGACCGAGATTAGATCCTCCTAATGAATTCTGACAGGAGATGTTCCAAAAATTATGCACCCTTGCCATTTAACAGAAATATTTTTCTCACTTGCAGTTTCAATCATGCAAATAAAAACGGAATAGACATGTACTTTACTTTGATAAACTGGGATAGAACAGATCGTTTTATATAAAGATAGCTTATACATTTTACCCTAAAATGGGAACATTCTTGCAAATTAAACTAATTTAGCTGTTTAAATGGACAATAACTTTTCTTTGAGGTGTCCCTCGTTTTCTTGGTGCCCTATTTTGCTTATGGGTTAATCCAACTCTGGATCTGGGAGGCGGGGGGGGGGGGGGAGATATTTTTTTAATTTGTTCATACTACAAACTTTTCTTAATATTCATCACGTAAGTTATTAGAATGATTGTACAATAAATTGCTAAAATATTTTCAATTTATTGGGTCTAGGGAAAAAAATTCTTTTTTTGAATTGTCTTTCATAAGCTCATTCTATTTTTATATAGATATTCTTTTGCCGTCAAAAGTGAAGAATAAAATCACCACTACTAGTGATATTTTTGTGACTTAATTGTGCCAAAATTTTCCACCAGCATTGTTTTGCCTTAAGTCAATTCGTGGAATTTCTCTTATCTTAAAAAGAAAATGCTTGCCCCCAAAAACTTCTCTTCAAACAACTAAATTTTTGCTTTAAATTTAGCATAAAATGTAACGAGTAGGCAATTTAAACATTAAAAATAAAGAAAGAAAGAAAGGAAAAGAAAAAAAGGGGGGGGGGAGGGCATTTTTTCTAGAAAAACAATTGAAATTGAGATCATTTATTTACACTATATTCAATAGTATGGTGCAGAAAATTAACAGCCGAAAATATGCAACAGAATGTATGCAAAAATGTACAAAAAAAAGAAAAAAAAACACAACAAACGAAAATACATAGGATTCTCCTGAAAATCATTTATTCAGCGTCTAACGTAAAATTACAGACTTAAAAACAAGAAACAACAAAGTCAACAACAACAAAAAGGAAGCTACGGAGAACAAAAAACAGAGAACATTCTGTAAGTTCATTGGAACATGTAATTTCCCGCAGTATTGGCGCCATCTGTGAGCTGAATTACTACCACTGCCCTGATTCATGTGCCTCCGCAGGGGAGAAGGCCGACCAGGGTGCTTGCAAGAGCTATTGTAAAATTATACGCCTTATTAATATTATTTATATATTATTGTTAATATATAATGCATTTTTGACGATTTTTGAACTGGTAGTAACAGATCTCAAGCTTTTATGTATGCATTTATTTACCCCTTTTAGTAGTCACAGATCTCCAGTGTTCAGTTTTACTTAATTTAGCAAATCTTTCTCTGTAGATTTAGAGTGCGGAAAAACAAGAAATGTATTGAGAAACTTATCAAGAAGCTTGATTATTTGATTTAAAACAAGTGCTTCGTAGATTTATAGGAATACCCAGTTTCCCTTCAGTGCTTTTGCATAACTTTTTTTCAGTGTATAGATTTCAGGACAAACCTCTTTCAAATTTCCCACATAATCCGTACTCGGTGTCTATAAAAGAGTTCGACACTTAACGCAATAAAAAATTTAATTTCAAAAAAATTTTATTTTCTAATGCTAATTCTTCTATTTACTGATAGATATTGTACATTTCACACTGAAAGATTAAAGTTCAAGTACAACAACCGTAAACTTGTTTTATATTTTTTCGAAAATAAAAACAGAAGAATTCCGAGTATTTAAAATGGTGAATTCAGTTAAGTGTTTAAAATTTAGTTCATACCTTGTTATCTTCGAAAAGGATTTCCCGAGTGTACGCCGGCACTTTAGCTTATCTGTCTACTCTATTTTTACATTTGACAAATATCTAAAAATGTCCTTTTAGAGTACTGCTCTCTATTTTTTGTCTTTTTATTATCGAACTATGTATTTTTATGTTTTGAGGCTCATTAATCACTTGAAAATGCAGACATAAAATATTTAACTGCTATAAACTGTAAAGCTTTACCATTTAAGTTTTGGTTTAAAAGTCTAAAAGTATTAATCAATGATAATATTATGTGAAATGTCATTAAAATCTCCTTGTAATAAAATATGAATAAAATGATTAATCATTTTAAATAAATACAAATCATCAAAACATTAGAACAACAGTGATGGAAATGATTTATGAAAATAGTTTTTTTTTAAATTTATTTTTTAATGTTACTTAAATATTTATTAAAAAGGAATGATGTTTCATAAATTATATACACTCTATGTGGAGAAAAGATTGAAAAAAATGAAATTTTTTCAGTGATTTCTGTCATTTGTGAGATAATTATATAGGACTCTGAAGATCACCTTCCAGATCAATTAAACATTTATTAAAGACAAGCACATAGTACATTACACGTTTAACACAAAAAATCTGGCGCACGTCCTCTGCACACATTTAACAACAATTCGTCTATATCTGAAGCTATGTCGTGACGTTATCGAATAGGATTATGGGATGGATAGATGGATACATCAATGAGATGGTGGGATTGTAGGATTCCAACAATTATAAATTAAAAATGTATCCTGAAAACTTAGATTTTCTTTACATGCAAACACAGAAATTAACTTATAAATTACTTAATTTTCATTGGCTTTTCTGAAGTAATGTGACAATTTGCACATAACAAAGTAACGTGATATTGGTAGTGGAAATAGAATGCAAACGCATCTGTTTGTGATGCAGAAGTTTTTTTCTTTTCTTTCTTTCTAATGATGCTGCAGTATTGGTCCTCAACCATTGCAGACCTAGTACGTTCCCAGAGATTGATACCAACTCTTTCAGCGGCACCACAATGAGTGTGGTACCATTGCCGCAATTTTTTTGATGTTCAGTTTCTTCCTAGAGGCCGGCACCTGAGCTCTCGTTGGTGCAAACGGCACTAGGAATTTAATTTAGCCGAGAGTATCCATGCCAAACGGATACTCAAAGGATTTTTAACATTACGCATAATCATACGACATGGGCGCAGACGATTTTCTGCATCTTGAAAATCCACCGACTTAGGCCAGGTTGGAGCCTGCGATCTTGGGCGTACGAGGCCTGCGCCTTACCACTACGCCACTCTGTCGACGTGATGCAGAAATAAACGTAGATAAAGGTTTTTAATTGTCGCAAGCTTCGGGAAGAATAAAATTTAGCTCCGGAAATGATCAACCTGTGCAAATCTCTTACGAAATATAACTGCTTTTTTTTAAATGAAAGTTAAAGAATACTGGTTTTTTCTCCCTTAATTAAATGTGAATTACTTTTTTCATTTAAATGTTTGCCATAAACTGGTGGATCTTTTTTATAATGACATATCACCCTAAATGAGTAGTTGCACATTTTCAAAAACAGTTTTTCTGAGTAGTATTGTGCATTCAGTATATAATGACGAAAATCTGAGCGATACATGACAAGCAAATCGTCAGGTATCTCTCCAGAACTTCGAAGAAATGTTGAGGCAAAACCACGCACATAGT
The DNA here is from genome assembly GCA_038502835.1 of Octonoba sinensis. Classification (NCBI taxonomy): domain Eukaryota; kingdom Metazoa; phylum Arthropoda; class Arachnida; order Araneae; family Uloboridae; genus Octonoba; species Octonoba sinensis. Next base: position 126,540,311 of record CM076598.1, read on the forward strand.
TTTCGGCAGGTATTTTTCATCGTTAAAAAGACTGACCACCAAATTGTAATTTCACCAACACTCCAAGGTTTCCAGTTCCATGCAAAACTCCTTGGGATTAGATCTATTTGCAACTACAAACTGTTTTGTCTTTTTTGCTTGTTTGCTGTAACATTTATCATCGCTCAAGTCAATTTTTGCATAGCTATTAGTGCAGAGTTTAGCTTTCATTGCGAGGAAATGCCCAAAAGTAAAAGTCATCTTAGCAAACCATATTTGTTTAAATTGCTTGTATAAGCATGAAATTCCTTCTAGCTTGACTATCTGTTAAGTAAAAAACTATGAGGGGAAAAAGTACTTACAAATCCATGTCTGAAAATCAATTTAATTTCACAATGAGAACGATTTGCAGGAATTATTATAAATTCGAAATAGTTGCTAAAGGAGATGTAGATTTGATTTTAGCACTAAGATTAAGAGATTATGTTCCATCCCTATATTCTTTTTTTCAAACAAACTTAAATCTTTAAAATACTTGAGCGCTTTAAACTTACGGTCACTTTTGAACAAGAAAAAGTTTGAGCAATATTGTCATAAGATCGTCAAATATTACTTCGGTTTTAAAGCTGAAATCTTAAAATTCCAAATTTTTAAAGATACGGAGCGCAGACCAATTTCATGCGGATACACAACTGACTGAAGATTTACTCGTTAATTCATGCCCAGAGACAAATTTGCATCGTGTAACAAGAAAGGAATAAAGTTTTGCAAAAGATTAAATTGCTTAGTTTAAGATGTGAACTAAATGATTTTCCTATCATTAAATAATTCCAGTTTTTGTGTGTTTAAAAATCCTACTTTATTCAAAGGAATAAAAGTAGTTATGGCCTTTAACTTCACTTTTTATTTTCCACAGAAATTCGCGTACGCATTGCAGATTTTTGCCTCAATTTTTGGGCAAAAATGTCCACTTAATATAAATTCCTAAGTAAGTAGCTGATAAATTATTTTGATAGAGACATTGACTTTTAACAACCTTCCAAATCGGAAAAAAATCACGCTTAAATTGGCTAAAATATTGTTTTATTTTTCCCCTATCACCGAAAAATGCAGGGCCTCATTTACCCTACATGTGCTTAATTTCAAACCATTTAGTATCCAAATATCCACGAAACAAAAGCCATAAAATGCTTTGTCAATGGTCAAGTCTATACAAATAAAATTATCATGAACAGCAACTAAGAATTTTACCAAAGTTTAACTATTCGCCTCTCATTTTAAAAAGCTTTTTAGTCTTTTTTTCGACATTACGTCTCAAGACAGATTAAAACCCCGCGGATAATTTTCCATTAAAATTCTACTCTTAAACGTCAATAAATTCTATAAATTTAGAACATTCTCTACATTGAGCATTATACTACATTTTTAGAAATTACTAAAGAGTGAAGAATCTTTGAAATTCATTGCATTATCTTAACATATAAATAAAGAAAATATTTCAGTCAAATAAAATTTATTAAACTGGTTATGCACAAAATTACACAGTAAGATCTAATAGCCAAAACTATTGTGATTATCAGAAATTTATATTGCTGATCACAGAATTTACTCTTAATTATACAATAATATAAATGTTTCATCATTTAGTATAGTATACCACAATGTACCTGTGCACAATATACACTTATAGTATTATTTATAGTACTACAATATTTCAATACACATCAGAAATACAGACTTAAGCTTTGAAGAAATTACAATATAATAAATCACATGGCAGTGCTATTCAGCAACATTTATACAAATGAAATTCACATTTACAGTATATTTATTTCAATAATTTTACCAGCAGTATATAATTTCTAACAAACCATTTTCCACAAGTGAGAGTGAAGTCAACAGCAAAATATTGAGATATTTTAGAAAATTAATTCCTCAAAGAATCTTTTGCTAAAAGACAATATCAAAATTTTTGAAAAATTTAATATCTAACAAAAACACAACTTGTACAGTATATGTAATATGCCCTTAATAACAATATGTACCGTAAATTACTTGTTTCCGATACTAATCGAACATTATCTTAAGTAGGTTATTCATGTTCTCCATATTTATAATGATTAGAAAGAAAAAAAAACTAAAATCTCCATTTTAATGGATAAATTCAATTTTCGCGCAAGCGGTAAGTTGTCTGAAATATTTTGAAAATAGTAACCCCCCCCCCCCCCCGGTTACAATTACGGGAGTTTTTCTTTATTTACCCCTTAAGAATAAAACATATCTTAAACAAACACACAAAAATCATATCGGCCAACGTAAAAATTTTGTGTCAGAGTGTCTCTTTTAAAATATATATAGACAGAAATCAAATATAATCTTCAATAAAAAAACTAATATCAGCTTCAGTTAAAGCTCATAAAATACCTATAACTGTAGATTTATTTATTATTTGATTCTTTTCAATCATGATTGAAACTTCCTTCTCTTAACAAGTAACACTCATGAGATTTATTAAGAAATTCTTCACTAAAAGAAATTCTGACTGTGTTCCTGAAAATTTAATTGGACCGATTGACTCCTCTACAAGAAATACACTATTGCTGAATTGCTTGTTTTTATGCTGTAAAAAATATTGGGAAATAAATGGGTAACACTCCTGAGAAGTAATAAAAATACTCATGTTAAATTGCTTGTTCCACTATAAAGCAGTAAAGGAATAAAACTAACCCATTCTAGATGGTACGAGGTTAAAGGAAACATACGAGGCTTCCCTACCACAGAAAATAATTACAATATTTAAATATTTTGAAAGTTGAATGATAGGAACTTTTCTCGAGGTAACACTCATGAGCTGCATGTCCGGACAAAAACTTTCTTTAAATTTTAAAATATTAATTTAACTTTTCAGTAAAATCACTTGCACTTTTGTTAAGTAAACACATATTACTCCATGTTTTAAATCATATTGAATAAACAAAATACTTGGAATGATAAAAAAAAAAATCTGGTTCTGCGAATTTTTTGCTCCGGACACGCAATTTTCCATTACTTTCCAACTAAAGTAATAGAAAACGCCTAATATTTCACAACTTGGAAAAAATGTAATGAATGCATTGAATTAACTATGAAATGATTCTTCCCTACTGGTTTTTATCATGGCAGAACAATAGTTTTATCGACATGAAATTCAGACTTTATACTGCGGACATCAAACCGTCAATCTTTTTGAAAATCACCCTTTAATACACTTTAATCCTTAATCCTGAGAACATTTTGAGATTAGGCTAGTTTCATGTGTACTAGTTTGAAACTGTTTGCGCAAGTAACTATTTTTTACAGTAGCAACTAGCATAAGACTTACTATGCATGAGTCGAAACTCGTAAGAAACAGACTACTTAGTTTCAATTAAAACGTCATAGTGAATCTTGACTACTTGTGAAAATTTTCCGCAATAACAGAATTTTGTCGCATGCACATCGAAGATAATTACAAAATATTCAGTTTTACTGCCACTGAAATACTTATAATATTGTAGAAAAAGCCTGAAGGATGCGCGAAAGATAATCGGTCAAGTGGAAAAAATGTGACAAAGATGGCGACAAAATACATTATCTGTAATTTGAAAATAAAATGCAAGCTGTGTCTTTTCCAAACCGAGTGGAATTTGACATTCAAGAAAACTATTCACAACAGCAAAAGAAAGGCCTAAAAAATAAATAAAATACCTATACTTGATCATTCTGATGCATACAATTTGGAAATTAATATTATACTTTACTTTCATTTAAAGTTAATACTTTAACAATTTTCTTGCTCTAACTATACTTCTCTTTATATTCAAACTCAAAAGTAAATGCACTTTTCTTCAAGAATCAATGTACTAAAAAATTAAATTAGATTTTCAGTGCAATTTTGCTAATCTTTTTGCTCAAATGTTCTCCTAGACAAGGCACTAGAATTAAGGAACCATTTTCACATTCCCTTTTAAAGAGCTCAGTCTCTGATTATGAACGTGAAAACTTCACTAAAAAGACAGCTTACTTTCAGAATGGTAAAATCTAAAAACCATGGATAGCAATTAATTAGCAATAAAACTTCATTTGATGCTTACCTTAACTATTAGCCCGTCGTTGTGGGAGGTTTAGTTAGTCACAGTTCGACACTGCTTGCCCATAAGATGTATTTTATGTAAGCCTCCTTTTGAAAAATGCAATAAATTGTTTACTTTCAAAACATGATGTAAAAGCAACATTAGTTGGTTTTAAAATAAATAAGCTCACAAAGAATGTTATAGGTTAATCGTATTCTATTAATAAAGAAACTAAGAAAAAATTACATTTCAGCTGAATAAGTTCACTGAATTGATTTAACATTAAATTGCATTTAATACTGCTGATCAAATTACCAAACAAAACAATCGCCAAAACTGTATTGTTCCTCACAGATTTCAGTTTTAATAATACACACAACTGCATTAGTTACACCAGAAATTCCGATTGAAGAATAGGAAGTTAAAATTTACAATATTGAATATGACATGGTTCACATCACATAACTTACATTATTCACAAGTATGAATTCACTGTAAAAACTCCATAGTAATAAATAATTCATCCATCAGACTGTACATTTCACTAGCATTAAACATTCAGCGTGCAACTAAGACCTAAACATCTTGACGAAATGAAAAAAAAAAAATATCTTCCATCAAAAAAAGAATAAACTCAAAACTATTGGAGAATTTTACATCTAACAAAAAGTATAAATTGTGCAGCATATTGAATATGACTTTAATGACAAAATACACCTTTAAGTACAAATTACATATGTTATGCATATCAGACCCAAAAAATTCATTCCTTTAGTCTCATTTATAATAATTAGTAGGGGTTAATTGGACAATTAAACACTTCTTTACGAGGTAAATTCAATCTTAGTCTAGATTTCATATATAATGGCCATTTAAAATACTGGTGTAAACATTTTTGTCCATACAGTTAAAATAGTTATTAAAAAAGGTTATGGAAAATAATTGCTTAAGAAAACACATCTCTATTGCAAAGACTCTTAACCTTTTTCATTTTTTAAAAATGCAGTAGAGGTGTTGCGTCTGTTCATAAAACGACTGTTTTCCGTAGAATAGCCCTGTTAAATTCCAGTAATATTTTGCCTCTGATGCAAAATTTTCAAAGTATAAAAAACAAATCTTGATGCATATAGATTGGAAACAAATTTTCTTACTCATTCTGAAACAAGTTCAATTTTTTTTTTTTTTTTTTTTGGAGTATAATGATAAAGCACAAACTGATCAGTTTAAAAAGCAGACATAACAATTAAGTTATGAAAGTGTAAAGTAAATATAAACCTAGGTGACAAATTATTTCCTAGCACGTATATGGAATACCACATGTATATAGAATACCAAATTTTATGATTTTGTGGCGAGAAGGAGAGGCACCAACATGCAAATCTCGCCGCAGTAGCGATTTTATCGAAGAAATAAATATTAAATAGTCAAAAAAGAAAGAAGAATGAAATTCAAGATAAAGTAATTGAAAATCGTCTGCAGTTAATAAAATAATCCACAAACTATGCATAAAAATGAAATGAATTTTTAGAATTTGTTTCGCTAATAAAACGGCATTAATAAAGATAAAACAGCATTTTTCAATAGTCTGCGCTGTTCTGAAACAGTTATAGCTTTTGCCCTAATCAACTTAGAAGCATGGAACAAAGTTCACAAAGTGCAAAAAATTCTATTCTTTCGAATGACATAAATCATGTAAATGTGGAAGCATTTCTTCGCCTTAACGTCAGCAAATTCTTGTAATTGCTTGAAATTGGAATAAAAAAAAAGAACAAATTCGAATTTAGGGAAAAACTCTTCGAGGTGCACTAGGGACTTGTCTCAAGGTACCTGTAACAAAAGTTTCGTATTTCTGGACCCTTCTATCTCGCCAGGAAGTAAGCGACACACACAAAATTTCAGTTGTATTTATATAGATTATTATTATTTATTTATTATTTTTTTTTTTTTTGCATAATTTTTTTCGCAACACAGCACATAAAAACATTATGCACTAAATTGCTAAATAAATAGTCTATAAATAACTGTTTCAGTTTTTTATCACACATATACCTATTAGTAAATTTAATAAAATAGATAAGTAATATGCTTTCTATGAAAACTATTCGGAGCATGGAGTCACTGGGGTGGATCCGAAGCAAGTAGTTAAGTCAGAGCGGAGCAACTCAAAGAAATGGCTGCTCAAAATTCCTCATTAAAATGTTAAAAGAACAATCATACAATAATTCGCATTGTAAAATGATATGCCATGAAGAAAATTTTATTATTTCTATGCAACTTTTGCATAGATTTAAATGAAATAACAGTTATGACACTTAGAAAATTTTATGTTTATCAATAATAGTGTATTTAACTTTACATTTCATCATTAAGTAAAATTCAATAAAATTATCCACTGTAAGAATTTTTTTTCTCGAAAATACATGAGAATGTAGTAGAAATCATTTACACGGAGTCTGACGTAAAATAACGAACAATCAAAAATAAGAAACAACAAAATCATTTAAATAAGAAATTACAGAGAAAGCAAAACAGAGAACACTCTGTAAATTGATAGCAACAGATACTGTGCCGCAGGCGCGGCGCCCTCTGTGAGTAAGCTGAATCACTATTTCTTGAACACAAAGTCGAAGGTTAAATGGGAGCTTAAGCCCACACTGTTGTGACTCCTGTGCCTCAGACCGTTCGGACAAAGATGCTTCTTGAGTTGGTAGGACTGGCTGCGGAGGAGGCTGCTCAAGAGCTGAAAATAAATCGTGCCATAGCAATATATAAAGTATTTGTTTACAATTTTTAAACTGGTAACTACAGATCTATGGTCTTCATTTTTCCGCGGAGCTGTTGGGATAGCGAGAAATTTGATTCGAGAATTTTTAACGAGTACTTCCGCAACTTAACAGAGTTTTATCTATAGTTGTACAGAGTTGCGGAAAAATAGGAATTTGATCAAGAAACTCAGTCGTTTGAAATTGCACAAGTTCTCACGTAACTTTACAGATTTTTTTTACAGTGGAAGGTGGAACATTGAACTGTTCAATTTCATCTTCAACATTCTCTTCTCATCCCCTGCACATGTTTCGCTCAAACAAAACTTTGCATTTTCTCAAAATAAATTGTGCATATCTTGAGATCATTCTCTAAAATTAAAAACTCTAGAAAATGGATAAAAATTTTAGCTGTTTCACATTAATGTTATCTTTATTCGTCTCTTCTATGCACAAAGTTCAAACCTCTTCAAAAAAGGAAATAAATATGATTTCAACATATTTGCATTCGAATATGTAAGGTAAGTCATGAAAACATACTTTTCTTTAGAACTAAACAACAATGTACTATTTCATGTATAACTTCATTGTTTCCTTCTTCAACATAGTACTTTTAATAATTAATCATATAATAATGACAAAAACTATATGGTAATGTGAATCACGCATAATCTGAATAACCCTATTGTAATGTAAGTCACAGTAGTAAAATACAACTTAATTTACGTTTAGATTAAAGCAATTGTGACACACTGAGAAACTCATTATTGTTGCTGTATTTGGAAGATATTGATATTGAGAACTTGAAGTACGTGACTTGGCACGAATGGTGAAAAGACAGGTTAGGGGTGCGGTAAGCGGCCGAAAACCTAATTGTTTCTGATGTTGCAACTTTTGTCGAAGCTCCAAAAGCATCATCAAATGTTTAAGTTTCCTTGCTTACAAATTCCGAGATTGACAGCAGAAATAATCCTTACAAGTGGGAAAATATAGTTAAACTTCCACTTGTAAGTACACCAACTAGTAGTGAGTAGTCATGGACTGTTAAAAGCAATTTAACTCACAATTTTTTTGACTAATTCCTAGAGATCTGCTCCATATTTGGTGATGGATATTTTGTGGGGCATTAAAATTAGCTGTATAAAGGGGAAATGAAATCCACTAATAATATTGACGGAGAGTATGAGGTGCAAATTATGACACTTGTAGGAAAAACCCGAAAATGGCAATAAAAAGTATTATTTTATTTAACCTTAAAGGTAAACTCTTTAAAAAAATAGTACATCCAATTATTTTTGATTGGGTATTTTCGGTTTGATTAAGTTTTGTACAGTTAATTGATTTCGATTGGTTTATACGTTTTCATTGTTCCACATTAGAATAGTGAGTGATATTTGTGTGTCCCTAAGTATCAGCATAATATTAGTCACTAAATTTCCTTTCATGGATTAAAAAATGAATTTATAATAAAAATATGTATTCACATGCAACAAAACTTTTATCGATCGTTTCTCTCGAGACCATCCTTTTCGAACAATATATAACAGAAAACGATGAATGCGGGTCAGTATAAAGCAGAACGATAACGTTAAGTCGTCAAAACAAGATGATACATACGGGAAAAGCTCTCTGTATTTGTATTTCTTATTTTTCGGCACTTTACAATGTTTTTCGGCTCGCAAAGTGGCCATAAAGACTCTGTAAAATATATTTAATACTATATTGTAATTTTGTGTGTAATGGGGGTCACGAAAATCATTTAATCGGCGTAACGTCGATTTTATTAAAGTGAAGCTCAAACGGTTTTCTCAGTTAAAACAAAACAAAGTGAATAATTACTCTAATCTATATATATAAAGAGTTCCGTGAAAGATTTAACTCCAAATTTGCAGAAGTTGTAAAATAATTTAAATTTTAAAAAGGTATTATATTTTTGTCATTGTCAATGTAATGTTAGTCACGCATTTATTTCTATACACAATGTTTTATAACATGGAAACATATTTTAAGGCAATGGACTACTTTAATCGTTATAAAATGTCAATTAAAAAAAACAATTACCAGTTTATTTTAAAATGTATCAGTTACAGCATATTTTCATTGGGAAAAACTTCGACAATAATGTGACTCACGCTGGATTAACCCTATTGCAACAGATCAGCAAATATGCAATCACAATCCAAATGCAAAGTACCTACCATACGCCCCACTTTCAGGGAGTTATTTTGCCTCACCGTGCGCATTTTACGATTTCAAAGTTATAGAAGGTGTAAGAAATATGTTTTAATCAAATCATGTGACAAAAACACTGCTCAAGCTATAATAATAAAATTACACGTTAATTTAAAGCACAAATGAGCAATAAAATGCATGTAATTTTATTATTATTGTTTACTTGCACAAAGTTAAATTATTTTTATCTGCTCAATCTCTCGAAATCTAAGAAGTAGGGGCAGTTGGGATAATTATAAATGTAAACAAGCTTCATAAATGCAATTTTTGGGGATTTTGAAAACTTAATTACCGATGAGTGATGAATTGGCAGCATAGGGAAAACACTAAAACAGTTCCGTTTGTTTCGAAACAACGGTGAAGGTGCCACCATTGTTTGAAAATGACACGGTGAAAATAGTTGTTTAACAAAATTTAGTGATCTTTCATTTTCCTCTTCAGCTCATCTATAAGCGCAAAGTAAGTGATTTTAACCATTTTTAATTGTCATATGGAATGTTGCTAGAAACTAATAATTTCATCCTCCCTGTTATTATTAATGTGCAACTTAGATGCTCGTAATTACCCCATATATTTTGTATCCCGGGGTGATTATAAACACTTAAGTTTATCGTATTTCCAATCTTTTCGGAACGCAATGAGTATGATATTTTGATGTAAATTATGCTTTTGTGTTTATTTTACATAAATGTGTTGTTGTTGCTAATGGAACTTGGAAATCCAAGTTCCCCTCGCAGGGCGACCAAGAATTTAGGCAGACAAAGGGAGTGCCATCCGTTTATTGATGAGCTCCGCTAGAGTGGAAGTAACACTTGGCTCAGAGGGGCCTCCTAATTTTGAACCAGCTTCCAGATAGGATATCTTCATCTAGACAGGGTTTCTTAACCTGTGGTTCATGGACCCCTTGGGGGGTCCATGGGTCATATTTTGGGGGTCCGCCGACTAATCCTAATTTTAAAAATGTTTGCATCAATATTTAGCCAGCAGTGGTAACCCGGAACGTACTTCATCCTTAGCGCGCTCTGTATGTCAACCCTGTTTCGCGTATGCTCATTTATTTCTCTTTTGTTTTAGCCTTTTCATTGGTCGATAATTTGTTTGAGTTTGAAATAGCGGTATAATTTTAAACATGATTCACGATTTTATTTTCGTTGGATCTGCCCGGGAGGTAAGACGTACATTTATTTTTTGTTTTTCATCTGTTTGTGAGTAGCATATTTTTTTGGTGTTTTCTTAGCTTATATTATTGCTAAATGCTTGATTTCACTATGGAATTAGCTCTTGCTGAAGTTTTGAATGCGAAAAATAAATTTTCAGTTGGCTATTTTAGTGTTTTAACAGTCATGGGTAAGAAAGCGTTGTTAGAATGATGTATGAAAGAGGGAATGATTTCATCGATGTATAAATGTCCAAAATGTGGATCACAAATGAGTTTGAAGCCGAGACATAATGGCATATCCTCCATCGATACAAAATTCCTAGCCGCTTTTTCAAGTGTTTTTTTTTTTTTTTTTTTTTTGTGTCTTAATGTTTGTTCTTAATGTTTCATTTGATTATTTGATATTTTTTGTAGCCCAAAATGTCCCAAAAAAGGAAGTATGATGAAAATTATGTAAAATATGGATTCTGCTGCATGAACGAATCGGACGGTGTTGAAAAGCCACAATGCTTTCTGTGTGGAAAAGTTTTGGCAAACGCCAGCATGAAACCGGCAAAATTGATAGAGCATCTCAAATCTCTTCATCCTGAAAATGCATCTAAAGATCTAGAATTTTTTACAAAGAAGAAAGCCCAGTTTTCGAAATCTGGAACATTAACCAAACTTGGATTTGGTATTCCACAAAAACCTTTGGTTGAGGCATCTTTCAGAGTTGCATATCGTATTGCCAAAAGTAAGAAACCGCATACTATTGGAGAGACATTAATTAAGCCATGTGCGCTGGAAATGGTTGAATTAGTTTGTGGAATGGAACAGAGAAAAAAACTTGAGGCTATTCCATTGTCCAAGGATGAGATACATTCAAGAATAGTTGAAATTTATTGCAATATCTTGAAACAAATCATTGATGAATTGAAAGCATCGCCATTTCCCTTTAGTATGCAACTGGATGAAACTGCAGACATCTCAAATTGTAGTCAACTTCTTGTTTTTGTTAGTTACGTGTCTGCTGATACTATCAAAGAAGAATTCTTATTTTGTGAGTCTCTTTTGCAAACTACAAAGGCAGTTGATGTTTTAGCGATTTTAAATGTTTTCTTTTCCAAACACGACTTTGACTGGAAACAAAATCTTCATTCACTTTGTACGGATGGAGCACCTGCGATGCTTGGCAATAAATCTGGTTTTTGCCCATTTGGTAAAAAAAAGAGGCTCCTAATGTTATTGTTACGCATTGTTTTTTACATAGACATGCACTGGCTACAAAAACTCTTCCAACCAGCTTAAAAGAAGTATTGTCAATAGTTATTAAAACTGAATTTTATTAGAAGTAGAGCTCTTAATCATCGTCTTTTTAAAACACTGTGCCAAGAAATGAACGCAGAACATGAGGTACTTCTGTAACACACGGAAGTGCGCTGGCTGTCACGAGGGCAGGTTTTGAAACGAATTTTCATGTTGAAAACAGAAGTATCACGTTTTTTAGAAGAAAAAGATAACTCACTCTTCGAATATTTCAAGAAAAAAGATTTTATATGTAAATTGGCTTACCTGGCAGACATTTTTAACCACATGAACGATATATGTCTTTCAATTCAAGGGCCTGATACAACAATTATGGATGCCACTGAGAAACAACAGACATTTTTATTGAAATTGTCACTTTAGAAAATTAGAATTCAAAATGGGATATATGCAAACTTTCAAATGTTGGACGAAGTGCTTTTTGAAAATGGTTCCCGGCAAGATAGTTTGTTATTGAATGACTTGAAAAATGAAATCTGTGAACACCTGGAAGTACTTCAAGTTTCATTTGAAAAATATTTCAATTCGGATGGAATAAATATAAAAGATGAGTTGTGGATTCGTAATCCTTTTCTTTGTGATATTGACTGTATCGATGACATGAACCTTGCCAAAGATGAGCTGATTGATTTGAAAACAAAGTCCTTGTTATAAATGGATTTCGAATCAAAAACTCTTGGAGAGTTTTGGGCTTCTTTAAGAGAAGCCTACCCATTGCTTGTAAAACGAGCTATGGCAGCCATTATTCCGTTTGCTACAGTATATCTTTGCGAAGCGGGATTTTCTACACTTGTCACAATAAAAACAAATAATCGAAATCGACTGAATGTCGAACATGATATGCGCGTTGCTTTGTCGAAAACCATCCCTCAATTCAATCTGTTAATCAAGGAAAAGCAGCAACAGCTTTCACATAAAAAATTTTATTTTCTTCAAATTTTTTATACAATTGAAATAAAAATATTAAAATAATTAAATAATAAAACAGAATATATTTTGTAATAAATGATGTTTAAGCAATTTTTTTTTCACAGAGGGGTTCTTGACATATTTAAAATTTTTTAAGTGGTCCATTGTGCCAAAAAGGTTAATAAACACTGATCTAGAGTGACACCCCCAGAGGCATTATTTCATACTTTGAGGACATTTGGAGCCAAGTTGAATTTTAAGCTACGAGATGCATGCACACACACACACCTATATATATATATATATATATATATATATACTATCCTGTACAAATTAATTGGGTGCAAAGTGAAAAATATTTTTTTTTTACTTTTTCTTGAATTTTGCCTACCTATCATTCTGTACCATTTTACACCCGTCAAAAACTCTGTTACACCCTATGAAACATTTAATATTATACAGCATGCACTGTTTCAGCAAAACTTAGTCATTAAATTTGTTTAGCTCCAAATATTTGTCTATTAACTGTTTTTGGCCATATCCTACCTATTTTACCAGAAAAACTCCTCATGATATTCTATAAGCTGTATGTTATTTTAGATATACAAGTTATAAAGTTTAATATTATTAAGAATATAATTGTTTTCCCCCATTTGTTGGCGGCGTACATAAAATTTAGGAAAAATAATTCAGATCTGATGCAGAGCAAAAAACGATCATTTACCTGTCATAAACAATAACTTGCAACTTATAGAAAAACATATATTTCTCAGCTTTTCAGACTGATAAAATCATACTCTAATTCTTTATTCCTAATTGTCATATTTTCTAAAGTAGAAAAAAAAAGTGCAATGTATATATATGGAATAGAAAAACTATCAATGTCTTATTTTGTACGCAGTAATGATATTCAATGTTATGATATTACTATAACGTTAACTCTTCCTAGTTTCTTGGAACTAGTTTCTTATATTGCTTATGCGTATGAATAAATTCTGTGCGAAATATATTACCAAATTAAACATGTAAACATCCATTGTCTAAATTCTTTTCAATCAATTGTGTTGGATCTTGATTCGCGGTGTTTTTTTTTACTATTCTGTACTGTGTACTACTCTTCTCTATTTAAAGTGCAAAAAGAAAATATGACTTCATTTAAAATCTTGGTAATCACCCAACCACAAATTTGTGGATTTGTTAGTCAGTTGTTAATTGCATTTCAGCAAAAAAGTTCAGTACATCATAAAATTTGGAATTATGAATCAACTATAATTTAACGTAATGAGGAGTTGTCTCTTGAGGAGAGTAAAAGAGAAAAATTAGCATTGCTTTTTTAGTATCTACGTTGAGTGTATCTCAAACAAAAAAAAAAGTAGGAACAAACTTTAATCTAGCAAGAAAAAAAATCATTCAATGAAAATAGAAGGGTTATGTAGTAATTTTTTTATGAGCAAAAACAATTAGCTTTTATCTATAATATTGTCTCAAATAAAAAGAAAATGATAAAACAGTATGAAATGTAAAGTCTTGAAAAAGTAAGCCGCCGTTAAGTGAGGGTTAAAATCGCAAATCGAATAGCAATTTTTTTTTTAATTGGTTATTTATTTATTTATTTATTTTCAATGTATTTTGTATCGGTGTGGGGTCTACTAATGTGACAAACAACCTCATGTTTTTAAAGATGTCAAATATTTTCGTAACATTTCGTAAATTACTTAGTACCTAGAACTTTAATTGAATGAAAATAATGGAAAACATTTCAACTTCTTTTTCTTTATAACAAAGTGAAATGGTACAGAGTAAGATACTGAAAAGTGTTACACAATGTAACAATGTATATCATTATAACTATATACTTATTTAATTCATAACAGTATGTACATTAAATAAAACTGCATTATACTCTTAATATAATATACCCTAAGACAATATCCGTGAGGAAAAAAGAAAAGACTTGGGATGCGTCCATTTTTGAAGTGATGTTTCTATTTTGACTTTGTAAATGTTCAGTGATTTTTTCTCGCACTGACAATTAAATGTTTCATGAAACTTTGTGCGTAATGTAGCATTGTTTGTGTTCAGATTTGGCAGTAAGGCACATTCATATGTGTGTGTGTGTGTGCATATATATGTATACTATCCTGTGCAAATTAATACGGACAAAGTGAAAAATATTTTTTCCTTTTTCTTATTATTCGCCTGCGTATTATTTTTTGTGCCGTTCTACACCTTGTCAAACATTTAATATTATAAAGCACGGACTCTTTTAGCAAAACTTAGTCATTAAATTTGTTTTAGCATTTCTGCATTAAATATTACTATATACCACGTCATCCTTTTTTACTATTATTATCATGCTTTCATTTCTTATTTATTTTATTATTTTTTTTTAATTATTATTTTGTAATTTTTAAAGGAACGATCTTCCTTTTTTGACCATTTTCTTTGCAAATTACGTCTGTAATGCTAATACTACTTCTCAATTGAATGTTTCATTAAGGATTTACTTAACACTAGTAACTTTTACTTTCAAAAAAATTATGTACATAATAAATTTCTCAATTAATATTATTACAGTAGCAATATAAAGTTACTTATGACAAAACAAGCTCCTCCTTAACTGCATTACTTCGAGTATTACTACGTCGAATACTCGAAGTTTTCTACGTTATTTACTACGTCGAATCCAGAAAAATATCAATTATTTTGATTTTATTTATATAAATAAGATTGCGTAAGGTATCACATGCACTTGTGTTGCTACAATAGCAATCAATTATTTGAGTGAGGAAAGATTTTTTACGTAGGCTAAATTTTACTGGTAATAACGTCTAGTATTCTAAGTTAGAAATAGTTCAGTTTTTCCAAAAATGCTAGGGTTTTTATTCATTAACTTTTTAAAATATTTTTTTAAATTGCAAGTAACTAGAATAAAATTATTTATAAACAAATAAAAAAAAGATGTGTTCTACTATTCAAGGCCCCGCCCAAGGCTTTAAGGATTAAGCATCTCCCTATGGAAGAAAAGAGGGGAAAATACAAAGTGAAAATTAATAATTTTAATGCAGTGTATGGCTCTCAAAAGAGGACGCTTGACCTTCAGATAGGACATTACTTCTTTTGAAGTACAAGCAGTAATAGGAGAAGGACTTTCTATGTTGGCGAAGAGTTAATAACCATCACAGTAAAATATTGGAGAAGCAAATGCTAATGTTAAATTTGAAAATTCAATGATGGAAGTATGGAAGGGCTGGAACTGAATAATTGGCACCCATGATAGAAATATTGATATATATATTTTTTGTAACTATTTGTAAAATTTTACCAGCTCACATCATAGAAAAATGTTACTACAATAAAGTTATTACGACAATTATTTTATAAAATATTTGTTCTTTCAAAAACAAAATCCTGTTCAGTTTATTAGACGTTATTCTACAGGGTCCAACACATTATAAGGTGCGCTAAGTCTGTACACTTTCTCAAAAATACTGCACAGTAGATTAAATAAAAAGGTTTTATTCGCTAAAAGCCGTTAACATATTTGAATTATCTCCTAAATAAACACAGATGTCACCTAATGAAAATGAGCTGTTGAGGTACTTGGTCACATAATCCATTTCTTTGATGCTGTGATCAACGATGGGAAATTTTATTTGAACGTTTACCCCGTTTAAAAGCATAGGCAGGGACTTGATTACAATGTTTTAAACTGAAAAATCAAACAGTACAAATATTTCTAAATAATAATTTATTTTTAATTTAATATGTTAACGCTAAAGCCGTTAACATATGAAATTATCTCCTAAATAAACACAGATGTTACCTAATCAAAATGAGCTGTTGAGACACAAAATCCATTTCTTTGATGCTGTGATCAACGATGGAAATTTTTATTTGAACGTTTACCCCGTTTAAAATCCCGGGCTGGGACTTGATTTTAATGTCTTAAACTGAAAAATCAACCAGTACAAATATTTCTAAATAATAATTTATTGTTTCTTCAGTTTTTGTTTATAATTTTGAGCTGTCATTTTAGCAGTTCGCATGTTGAGTATTAAATTGCTGGAAATTTATGCTTGGTGCTTGATTTTAACATCGGTGCAACTCATGTTGGGGACGAGGAACTCTGCAATGGTTGTGGCCGTAATCACACGGTCGAAGGGGAAGCCCATGGGTCGTTTATCTGGATATTTCTGGTCCTTGGCTCCACAATAGCTGATTGCGTCTGTGCAGACACCGCTGCTATCTCCTTCAACCTGAAAGAGATTAATTACGTCGGTTATTAGCACAGAGTGGATATTCTGTTAGAAACATTTGAAGGTGTTTTTTCCTTATCTTTATCACATAAGATAAAGATCCCCAAAGAAGCCTTTGACTCTTCAGCCGATATTAACATCTATGAAGGACCCACAATAGGTGTTTGAAGATCATCAGATAAAGATCAACAATGTTTAAATTATTTAATTGTTTTTCTTGCGAACATTTTTTGATTTTTTTAAATGCCTTCATTATTATATTTACTAGCGAAAAATATGAATATTTTTTAACATAGGAGGCATAAATTTACATGTCCATAGATTTTGTGCGGTCTAAATCTATAGCTCAAAAGTTACGTCATTTCATCAATAATTTGGAAAAGAAAAATCGCAAAATTAACAGATCTTAAACTTGAATTTATATCATTTTAATATAGATTTTATAAATACATATATTATACTCATTTCTGAATGTTAATGTTTCACATAGCCATTTGTAACCAAATAAAATATTGCGAATAATGTCTATATTGGCAAGTAACAATTTGGTATTTCAACTGTTTGCACATTATTTAATATTTAAGAATTATTTAAACATTTTCAATATTGGTCGAGAATGAAATAATAATATTTAAGTAACAGAATAATTAATATTTAGGATATTTATTGTTCCGTTACTACTGCCCTTTCTAGGTCCTGTAGAGGGACAAATACGGCTGCTTCTGAAATACACAAAATGCGGAACACTGAAACTTGTTTGCTGTTGAAGAGCTTAGAGTATCTTTATGCACGAGAATCACTGAAACTGTTTGTTTTTGAAGAATTTAGAGTATCTTTATGTACCAGCAAGAATTTCTAAAACTTTATTGTGGTTCAAACTTTCATTTACTGTAAAAGCATTTTTTTCGCGAGCCATAATGTTCGCGAAAATGAAGATATCGGTGATTTTGCGAGCTGAAAATTTCGCGAATTTTATCTGGACAGAACCGAAAGTTGAAAAATCTCGACAAAAAAAAAAAAGGAAAAGAAACATTTCACAAGACTTAAATTTTTGCAATTACGACGGGTTCGCGAAAATAAGTGCTTTTACAGTAGTATTTTTAGTTGAAAAAGGTATAAGACATCAGTGAAGTACAGTTGGGTATCCTAAATAAAGGGCTGTAAGAAAAAGTATCTTACTGCGTCCTGAGCATAATCTGTGAGCATGACGAAGAGATCAAACTCTGAGCCTTTGTGAGAGCCGCGAGGGATGAGCATGTGTTCGGGCCAGCCACAACTACAGAACTCTGTCGTGTTTTCGCTCACTCCTTCTCCTGCCTTCAATTGCTTGAAGGTGTGTTTCTCGGACACGGTCACGCTGGACAATTTGTGGTCTCGAGAGATGGAGTTCTTTCCTGGAGCCACTACAAATTGAGAAAGAAAATATCATTAAAGTTTTTTATTCATGATTTATAAATTGAATGCTTGAAACTTAATTATTAATTAGTCTATGAATTGGATGGATTTCTAAAAAACCTATCACTCTGACAATTGTTATGATTCAGTGGTGTAGTCCTGAAAATAGAGGTGAGGAGACGCTTACAGATACGAACTTAAGTTAATGAAAACAAAAATAAATAAACGCTTATGTTAAAATTGAAAAAAAAAGTTTGGGTGACGCTTGTGTTAATATAAAAAGTGGGGAAACGCCTTTTCTCCAGGACTACATTACTATTATGACTCCTTCTCATATAGGTTACTGCATTTTTTGGGCCAGATATACAAGTAAACATTTTCCGTACGTTTTGAAATAAAATTTAAAGCCATTATCTGCTTTTTTTGGGAAAATCTCAAAGCATGTTTTTCCATTTTGAAGCCTGATCTTTTTGGGTTGAACGAAAATGCCCTAAAAGTTGTTTTAATGATAATGACAAGACACACTAATCGAGTAAACTCATTGTTCTGGTAATTTCTTCTACCAGACACTAACAAAACCGCTAGCAGCGACAGGAATATAATGTTAATTTATGGATTGAGTGAAATGTTTTCTGTATAGGAGTAACACGAACGAGAACCTTCATAAGCCATTCGCGACCTAGAATGGAATCTCTACCGCCTCCTAAAACTTACCTTATGGCATTTAACATGGAACATGCTAAATAGGTGGAAACTCCAAACATCTTCTGTAGGCTTGATTGCAAATAAAAATATATTGTAGCATCCGCCGTCTGACTGAGATTGTAAACTTTATGCTCGTAGAAGTTTAATTCGTGCAACGTTTTAATTAATTGTGGTATTTTTTCTGCAGCAAAATTCAAAGAATAAGGCGTGAGCGTTAGTTGCTCGGCTCTGAAGATGTGTACCAGTCGTGTGTAACTGAGTAAAATGTTTCGATCCGAAGCAAGAATGTCTAAAAAAAAAAATAACTTAAATAGAAAGAAGCTTACATTCTTGTTGGAATTTGTCGAGTTCGATGCAAAGTCCTCTCTGGTGTTCTGGGTCCAATCGGTTGCCGAGCTCATCGTACTTGGGTCCGAGGAAGATTCGAACGGTGGCTTGCTTGGGGCCTCCGGTTTGATTATCCACACTGATGTTGAAAGTGAAAGGCTCGTGGTCTAGATGATGGTAGCGTACCTGGAATCAAAGCATGTTTATATAATTAGTTCCGAATTTCAACTTTCTACATTCAGGACGGAAAAAACTTGTTTGCACTCTAGTCTTTTAGGATAAATTTTTTTTGGATTCGAAATTCTGTCTGAACCTGGAAAAAAGCATGAATTCATGAGAAAAGGGCAACAACTCACATCCCTTTAGTGAGTGTTTTTTCAGGACGCTCTTTTACTCGTTAAAGTTGTTTTTTTACAGATGCATTCATGTTTTATTTATCTATTTTTTTATTAAGTATCAAGTTAAGAGTCTTCTGCGACTCAGTGAAACGATGCATAAACTTAAATATTGTAAGGTAATTTCGCACAAGATGATCTATTAAATTTGATTACAAGGACTAATGAAATGTATTGAAATATTTCGATACTCTTTTAAAATACATTGAAAATATATCTTAATTACTAAAGATATTTGAGCTACTTGTTTAAAAATAACTTGTTTAATAAAAACTACACTGAAAGACTTGCGCAAATAAGATTTAATACTTGACTGATTCTACCTGTAATAAGACAATTATGTCATTTTTTCATGTATTCATAATTTCATATGACGATAAATGTTTTTATAACTGCTGTCGAGCAGAATAAAGTATAACATAGGCAATACTACTTGCAAAACTATTCATTGCACTTTCCAAGTAGATGTTCTTCATTTTAGTATATTTTTAATTTAATTAAATAATTTATTTGCTAATAAAACGAAAGTAAAATCATTAATTAAATACATGTCCAGGTGTTTTCTGGCGAAAGAAAGAAACGAAACACTAGTTCACTGAAAAATCTCCTACTCTTTAAGAAATTCTGCTCTGCTTTTACACTGTTAGAAATTTCATCATGAAATAGCCGGTAGCAGTCGGTCCATCTAATTAACCGTTAAATTTACGGTTTGGAACATTTTTGTATCTTTACGGGTTCTAAACCATTTCCAATCAGTTTGGTCAAAACGCCGTAAATACAAAAGTTTACGGTTTTAAAACTATTTATAACTGGTATGGTTTCAAAACTGTAAGCGTAAGCTGTCACGAGGTGCGAGGACACGGTGGTGCCAGTTGAGCAGGAGGTCTGCTGGAGACGGGAATAGAACCCGGGACCTCCACGGTGTAAAGACAGTACTGCTTCCATGCTTTGCCAAGAAGTACTTAATGGTTACGGTAGAAGTCGGCTTATAAAGGCGTCGAATCGTACCGCTACAATATGTAAAAAAATTACTTTTGAATTTATTAGATTGAAGCATTGAGCCAGGGTTATAGTTGATGTCCAAGATTTTGAGAAGTTTATTTTATTCTGAGGAAGATAAAAATGCAATACCAAAAAATAATTAAATGGGTTATGTTTCCACGACCAGTTTTTATGACTATTACTAACTTCATTCTGTCCGCCCCCCCCCCCCTTCAGATAAAAAAGGAACTATACAATATTATGCGATGGAATTCTAATCTTCACACTTCTTCGTTTCACAACCAAGATGGACGCCCGATTCATATTGACTACGAGATCTAGCTGGCGCTCGTAAATTACGGTTAGTTAAACGTTCTTGAGGAAAAGAGAGAATGAACGATTTTTTTCACAATCAACGGTTTGAGTTCCATCTTTTTAATGGTTATTCGACTGTTGTAATTAAATGTGGTAAAATAACATCAAATAAATTGTTATATTACTATTTTTTCACGGAAATTTTTAACAGTGTAGTGTCAATTTCATTTTCAGTATTAAAAGCTGAGGAATAACTTGTGAGTAAGTACAACACACAAGTCCTACCTATTCTATTTAATAACTTAATAGAATTACTTTATTAAAGTGAAAAATCTTTGTTATCTAACCTGCTAGTATTTTTTCATAACTGTGAAGGGGTTCAGAGTGCAGTACAGTTTCCAAAAACTTTCGCGGAGGAATAAACTGCAAGTGAACTCACCTTGACTGAGTGTGCAGTTCCGAAATCGATGCCATGGGTGAGTTCCAATTCTTCTGTCTTCATGAAAGTGGTGACGAGATTTGGCAGCTTAGCGTTCACTGTCACATTCACGACTTGAACGCCGGGGAATTCGAGCTGCAAAACAAATCGCTGTCAGATTTGAAAAGCAAGGCGCTTTCGAGGGTAAACAGAAAAGATTTTGCGCGGAAAAGCATTCGTGAAATTCGATTTTGTAATTCCATTCGTCATCCTATTTTTGACGAACATAATTTTCGTATTTATTCCCGGAATTTTAACACATGATATCAAAACTTGAAAGGCTCTTTCTGTTTCAATTAATATTAAAATGCTTATTAAAGTGGCATTAATATTCAGTATAACCTGTAAAGTTGACCACATGTCTAAGTTGACCACTTTTGTCTAGAACGAAATTAACGCTTCACCCTCTACCTCAGACTCTATAAGTTGATAAGTGCTGCACCGCAAGTGATTAACTTACATAGGTTTCACTGTACTTTGTATAATATCAACCCTCTGCACTAAATATCAAAAATCAAATTCAGCAAAAATATATGAAAGGGAAATGCTTGCTAAACAGAAATTAAATTATGAAATGTAAAAAAAAAATCTCTTCGGAGGAAGAACTGCGTCAGAGAACAACCATTCTGCAATACTTTTAAACTTAATTTTTGCTGATTAATCTTCAAATAAACCTTCCTACTTACTTGTTCCCTAGTGTAAGGTTTCAATGATGACTTGTATTCCTGGAAAATGTTGTCAATGAATCTGTGGTACCTGTAGAAAATTGGATCACGGAGAGATGTTGAAGTATCGCTCATAACTCCAGGGTTTTCCTAAACCAGAAAAAGATAAATAAATAAATAAAAAGTAAGCAAATGTAAATATTTTTAACAATGACCTCAAGTAGTGTATAATGGTAAGTGTGCAAAATAATTAACTAAAAACTTGAAGTATCATTCCTTTGGTTATTTTAAATATTATGCGTTGTTAAACTTTTTTTTTTTAACTAATACCTTTTTGTTCTCGTATATTTCAAGTCGTAACATTTATTTCAGTATATTTTATTGATTTATTTATTTTTCATTCTTAATTGCCTGGCATAGATCGATCTCTGGCATTTTTACTTTCGTTTCCAAAAACATGTTCAGCTACTAAGAAAGAAAAAGAAACATTGTAGGAAAAACTTCTTAATGTTTATTACGGTTGCTCGAAATATAAAGCTATTCTCCAAACGTTCGTAATTTGAAAAAAAAAATACTCAAAATGAGAAAAAAAAAATCAGGTCTTGTGAGGAGATGAGATTGATTTTAATTCTGTCATTAATTCTCTTGAAAAGTAAAAAAATGGGCAGCGCCTTCTCTGTTGAGCTATATAGGCAATTTGAGTGCTGATTCAATGAGTAGTTTTTGCTGACACAGCATAAGAAAAAATATATATTATGACCTCAGAATGTAAAAATTAAAAATTTAACAACTGTTGACTTTATTTTTAGTAATGTCCACATAACAACGGATTATGATGTTAAACCGTACTTATTTAAGACTAAAAACGACATAAATAACATCCGTGCCCCTCTCTTTCTTCGCTTAAAACAAATTCATTATTGCTTATTACGTATTACTAGAACTACTGCAGTAAGCACTTCAGCTCTATTCCAAAGCTCGGTAGGATCCTTGCCTCCGTTCACAAATAAAGCATTTATTAAATTACAGAGAGGAACGTTATGAAGCACTCATTGCAAGATATATGTACTTGTTACATATATGTGTTTTGGGTAAACAACTAACCCAGTTTTAAAGCAAAAACGTTTTGATCAACCAAGCAGTCACAATGAAAGCTGCTTGCTTCCTCAAGCTCACAACTTTTTTTCCATTGAAAAACAAGTGCCCTATGACCACGAAACTCATCTATGCAGCGCATTTTGCAATCTGTGCTCTTACAACGTAGTTCGCTGACATTTAACTTCCGCTAAATAATAAATGGTTATATGCTCACATTGAATCGACCATCAGGATCGGTGATCTTGGCCATCATGACGTGTCCCCAGTTGTGCAGACTTCCGTAGAAGAGTTTGTTTCTGGATTCGTAGCTGGATTCGACGATGGCTCCTAGAATATCGACACCATTTTCTTCAGTCAAAGGAACCTGTTGATGGTTTTCATCCTCGACGTAGCCGATGTGGATGGCTTCGATGATTCGCTCTCTCCAACGGATCATGTCTTGGACATCGACATCCTTCAAGTCGGTCAGTTTAAAACCCTCAGGTCTGGAGGCATATTGCAAACCGCTGACCAGAGAAGTCAAGTGAGCGGAGTAGCCTTCCAGCTCTTCTTCGAAGTTATGGAAAGGAATCATTCGGCGCATGCCATTGGACAAACGTTCACAATCGTACCTTTGAAAAATAAAAAAAGTAAATAAAAATAAAAAAGGAAAAAAATCGTTAAGGGTGCATGGTACCTCAAAATTGTCCAAAACATCATTTTTTTTACTGCGTATTTCGATAGTTGAATCTGTTCTAACTTCTCATGAAAAATTCGAACTTGTGCGAGCAATACTTTAAAAGACATTTCGGTTTTTGTAAGTGACTTTAATTGTTATCATTCTGCATTTGAAAATTTTACACTCATTTTTCTCAGATTTGGCCATTATTCATGATCGAGAAGCAAAGCATTTAAAAATTTTTTTAGATCTCTCAATTAATTTTCGATTATCAAATTTAATGTTTCCTAGTCTTCGAAATTACATTTGATTTTTGCATAATAATAAACCTATAAAAACACTCTCATTGCATAAAAAATTGGAATATAATGTGGAGAAATGATTGAATAGTTCAGTTGTTCTGTGAAGAATTTCGTACAATCATATACTGGTAATCAAGAAAATATCTCCTAACGAAACAAAACTAAAACAGAAACCTTAATATTCCTTATAGCAGTTTCTCCCATGAACATGAATGAATTCTTCTTGGCGCTGTGCCAGGCAGAGGTATCAAATCACTGGTCGGACTGTACCTCTATAAGTAATTCGTGAATGTGAAGAGTTACATTATTTATGCAAAATAGAACTTGTCCACTTTTGTTTGCAGTAAGAAGAGCCCCTCATCAGTATGCGCAGTAAATCTCAAAATGACACCGTCCTATAAATTGCATCATGGGAGATTGGCAATCAAAGTTTCTCAAAGTAGATAATATTAATATGCCTCAATTGTGGTGTAAGCATTATATAATAAATTGCTTTAAACTGGTCATTATCAGTTAAGTATATAAAACGTGAACTATAATTAAGGTTACCACACGTCCGCTTTTATGCGGACCTGTCCGCAATTTGACGGTGACGCTGCGCTAAATGTTCATGTTACGAATGAGTTAGTAGAGGGCAAAAGAGGCAGATGTCTGCAAATTGCAGTTTTGATTATGGTAACCTATAAATCTAACAGAATTATAGCTAGTGCCTACTTAGTTTCATATATAAAGGAAGCAGAAAAGCTTACTACGCACAACTTTAGAATTCCGTTATCCCATGACGCTGTGCAGCCCACGTTCAACACAAAGTATTATTGAACAAGAAAAGTTAAAATGCATATAATATTGTGCGCTAGTTTCATAATTTGCATGTGTAAAGGCCTTTTTACTCCATGACGTATGGCTGGCAAGAGAGATTATTTTATGGCGTATTGTAAAGAAGTGTGAAAACTACGCACCTGGCACACATCTGCTGATGCATGTAGTAGAAGAGTTCTCCTTTTCGGTCTTTGTGTTTGCCCATGACCTCAGGTCTCCAAGTGGCAGGGTAGACGATGTGCCAGTGCCAATGATGAGCATTGGTTTCCACGTCCTCTCGGAAGTAACTCATTCTGTATTCAGGATCTAGGATATTGCCTGTTGATTCAATTTCCACCACAATGTCCTACAAAAGAGTAAGTGAAATAATGTAATATAGTACAAAAGCAATGGAAACTGCATTGTTTTTTGTCAAATGTTACGAACTGTGCTCACGAATTATCGATTTTAGAAACTTGACAAAAGCAAATTTTCGCTTTGAGAAGACTGAAATTTGTGGACTGTGGAGTACAGTATTTTGAAGTGCCACCACATTGAGTAGCATTGAAAATTCGAGAATCTTGATGGGTTTTTGCAGTAAACTATAAATGGTTTGAATGCAAGTCCCGTTTATGGCTTTGGCACTCGACCAGTTTTGGAAATAACTGGTTAAGTATTTTTTCGTTACTAACTACGTATGCACACAGCATTAAAAAAGAAACAATTAAGATTTGTAACGAGAGAAAAAACAGGTGATCCATTTTAATATTTAAAAAAGTGTTTAATAGGTTCATTCAGTAGAAATGAGCATTGTAAAACGAATTCGCACTTTTCTAATGAAGATATTTTTTTAAATATCGCACCTGCAGTTCAAGAGCAGGCAGTAAATTCAGAAGGAAGTGTGTTTTATTGAGTGTTTCTTCATGTACTAAAGGCATTCCTTTATTTGCATTGCATTTTGAGTTATTCGACATAATTCAAATCATATCTGGCATTGAATTATGAACTAATTTCATGATTGTTACACAAAATTGTATGAAAATTATGCCCATATAAGATTATAACAATCTGAAACATTATTTAATCTCGGGTATATGATTCAAAAAGAAAACTAAGTTTTGAAATTATTAAAATTTTTTTAATCTTCCCCTGGAAAACTAGTTAATTTCGAGTTCTGGCCACCTTGTTAGACAGGTGCGACATCTTCCTTTTAGTACAGCAGTAAAAGCATTAAAATTAACTCATGTTCTACTAAAGGAACTTGAAATGAAATATTTTATTTAGCGTTTAAGCAAAATAACGTATAAAAATAATTTAAAAAGCAGTATAGTGAATCAAAAATTTAAAAAAGGAAAAAGTTTCTTTCTTTAACTTGTTATGATTAATCGCACTTATATTAACATTATTATACATTTGATGTACGATGCAAAAATGCATCACTTGAAATTAAACGAACTATTGATATAAAGAAATGATTTAAAATCAACCATATATATCAAAATAATATTAAAAAAAGAACTAATCAAAATAGTGTGTTCTCATTACAACCACCAAGTATTCAACATGCAATATTTTTTTAAAAAATCGGAGCATAGGAGCACATTAAATTTCTTTGCTACGGGGGTCCACTACAGTTTCAACCAAAGCCCATTGCTTCAGTGCTTCCGTTCCGCTCACCCTGATTAATTAATATTAGTCAATATTTTCAGCGTCCTTTTTAATGTGTTTTAACATTTGTTTCAGATTAAAGAATATGTATCGAAATCGATAAATTGTTTATTGTTGATGAGTCGAAGCTTACCTTGTCGGGGTGATTCTGGACTTCTTTGAGAGCGAGAATAATGGTCTCACTGGGGACGAATCTGTCGGGAAAGATCTCTTGGATGGGAGGCACAGTTACTCCACGGCAATCTTCCCGGTGCAAGATGGCCACAGAAGCAGCGTAGACGAACAGACCCTCGTTGACGAAGGAACGAGCCTGTTTGGCCAGATTCATGAAGTCATCGAAGTCCTTGGCAGCTACAAATGGTGAAATTTTGAATAACGGATTAAGCCACACAATTCTTTTATTTTGATTAATTACGTTAATATCAACCATACACCATTAAGTTACATGCAGAAATGATCTTAGACACCTGTACTTTATTTTTAAAACATCACGGAACCGCTACCGCATTCGCGAGTGTGAATATCAACAATTTTACTTTCAAGTACTTTCAGCCATATATGAGTACAATTCTGTTTTGGACTAAATACGGTTTAGGACAGTCGAATTTGAAAATTTTGTTTCCTTATGTCCGATTTCGAAATATTCATGAGCTCTGTCTGCAAACTCACTGAAACAGCGGTTACTTAAGGTCCGAGACCTGGGCCTCAGTGGCTGAGCGGTCAAATCGACTGGCTCCGGTGCCTACCTGCGCGGAGAGAAAGAGGCGTGGGTTCGAGTCCCACCTTTGCCATGGGTGTATTTCCTTCTTTGTATATTAAAATCTGTTGTGCTGTCTTGTTCTATCTGTTCTTTCCTCTCAATCACCACATCCGGTTAAACCCTCGTCAGGGTAGGTACGGTGGTGATTGATGAGGTATAAATAAGGTCCGAGACCTAGGGTTACTTAAGGTCAGGGAACTTAAAGGTCAGGGACCTAGAGGTAAAGAAAACATACTCCTGTCATTCCCTAAAAATGTTTTCAAATTTATTAGTAATAATATTTGTACTAAATGTTTTACTCATTAAGGGTGCTTTCATACCAATGCGACGGGGACATTATGTCTCGGTCGTAACAGAGTGTTGCTATGGTTATCAAACTAACAGTGATGACGTATGCCTTCGATAACGGAATCAACATATCACTGGGGGAGAATCCTTTTTAATGACGCAATTAAAAATACCAATCAGTCAAAGCGAGGGCGTAGTTCTGAGATTATGTAAAACTAATGGCATACTCTGAAAAATTTAAGCTTTGTCGTAGGTCTTAATTGGTACGAAAGAACATTGTTAAGTAATTAATGCGATTGGGCAGAGAATTCTCTTCAAACTGAATATTCAGTTTTTGTAACTTCTGCCTGTGCTTTGTTATAACTGAAAGATCTGTTATGGCAACGGTTGTTTGAACATTACGCTCAATGATGTTCGTTATGTTTCTAAAGGAAGCGCGAGGTAAAAGATACAAAGGAAAAAAAAGAAAGAAAGAAATTTTGAATTTACTTTTTTTACTAAGTGCAAAATAGAGAGTTTTGTGTTCGCTTCTTCTTTTTAAAAGAAGCGGTAAAATAATTTTAGGACATTGTCATTGAATTTAAAAAAAAAATTTGAACCTTCTTTAAAAAAAATTATGTTTCTTATTTACCATAAAAGCTGATGAGAGATAGTTCTGAGAATACTCTTTCGTATTAGAATTTTAACTGTGCATCATGAAATTTTCAGTTAATGACTATAATCTTCTGACGAAAAAAAATGGAAATGTGAATTTGAATTGCCTTTGTTCAATTTTCATATCCATAAAGTTCGCTTGCAAAATTAAAATTTAAAAAATTGTGAAACCGTTAAAAATAAACAAAAATGATGAATAAATATTTAAATCTATGAAATACATTACAAATTTAGTAAATATCCAATATTTCGAACATTTGCATCGTTTTCATGACTAGGGTGAAGTACAGGACAGTGTCTTTATTGCTCATGACTATTAATACCCAGTTGAAGTTGTGTGCAATTGAAATAAGAGACACAGACATTTAAAAACTGCTAGTAACTCTATTAAAAAAAGTAATCACCAAAATAGTCATTCATATACAATGTAAATAAATATAACTGAACAGCAGTTAAAACAAGAATACTTTTTTTTTTTGAAATTGTTACAAATGAAAAAGCGGCAGTTAACTCATAACTTTAGGATAAAGGTTCGGAAAGGTTTATTAAATGTTCCCATTCTGAAAATTAGTTCGTTAGTGATAAAACAGGGAGTCAGAGGAAAATCTCTATCTGTATCAATTCAAAGGAACTTTTTCTCTATAAAAAAAAGGGTTTTTTCCGTTCGCTAATCTTAAAAACATACTCGATAAGTATTATGAGTACGACGAATTGTATTTTACTTTTTATATTATTACAGGCACCAATATATGCTGATGAGTTGTTTTGATCTGTCTGTTTACATATTGTTTTAAATTTTTCATTAAAAAAATTAATTTAAAAAATGTTTAAAAAAGGTTACTAAATATGAGCGCTCTATAAGTCCTTCACAATCTTTGTTAAGGTTTATTTAGCATACATTATTGAATGATTAGCATTTTAGAATGATATTTTTTTAATAATAAGTTTTAGAATTACGCAAAGCATGTGCTTGTATATTCAGGCTGTATAAGTTTTAAAAATATTATTACTAAATAAAGTTAATATTAATAGTTTTAAAACCAAACGAACCTGCTTTCTGTGTCGTGACAATTTTTTTCAAATAAATGAATTTGAAGATATAATAAATAAATGTATAATAGCTCTTAAAATTGTTCAAAATATTTCTTACAAAACGTTATATTCAACAACTTATTTACTTGTTAAATCAGGTCTTAATTGTAGAGGGAGATCACGATTTAAATAAAGCTCGTTATTTCATTTCTTGTACTTCTTTTCGATTTTATGTGAATGCTGGCGTATTAGACCGAATTCAGACTTTTTTTTGCGCATTAAAATTAGTTCTAATGACTATACGGCTTCCGCACTCCTTTTGCTGAAAATTAAGCATTGTGTAAAATAATAAATACCCTGTCGGATCGTGTCGAATCCTATACTTCTTATCGCATTTTAATTCTACTCATAAATTAAATCAAAAAAAAAAAAAAACAGCCATGTACTTGGTACGGTACATCGATTTTAAGGGACCCCCTTGCAGTAGAAAATCACTTTTACCCCAACATCTAAATACTTGGTAATATCTGTCATTAAAACGAATAATATAAAGCCACACAACTGATAGAGTTTAAAAGAGACAGTACTAAAATACCACAAAAATGTGTATAGACATGTATAAAAGGTTAGTTTTAATTTTTTTAAAATGCTAAATGTCGTTGAAATATAAAATTCATCACTATATGTCGCTAAAGTATTGGTAATCATTACAATCAATTCAACAAGAAAATGTGGGGAATAAAAATACATAAATGTCACATTTGATTTTTAAAAAAAAATTCGTTTGGTATTTATTGATCTTCCTTCATTTACTATTTCGCCCTCTCAACTTATTTGAAAACGGCTCGTTATTTTATTTGACGATGTAATTAAATAGGGATTCTACCAAATCTATGCAATATAACTGACAT
Source organism: Octonoba sinensis (assembly GCA_038502835.1). Taxonomy (NCBI): domain Eukaryota; kingdom Metazoa; phylum Arthropoda; class Arachnida; order Araneae; family Uloboridae; genus Octonoba; species Octonoba sinensis. The sequence goes on from CM076598.1 coordinate 126,570,437, forward strand.
GGTAAATGGCTTTAACGTTTATACTAACTCAAGGTTCGAGAAATGTTACTGCAGATTTCTTTAAATGCAGAATAACGTAGCACATTCAAATGAGCCACGATCCGTTTTTCAGAAACGCAATCTTTTTCAATAACAAATAATTTTAAAAACAATAAAAAATTTTAAAAACAAATAATTTATTTTATGGTGTGAACTGAGTTTAAATTGCATATTTTTCTAATCGGGCATCAAAAGTTAAGATGATTTTTTTATATAATTTACAAATGTTGAGATTATTAAATAAATTTCAAATTCAAATTTTTCAAGTGAGTTAGTTATGAAAGGCTTAAACACCAAATACTATCATACCTCTTAGGCACAAAATAAAAGTCCTTTATATATTTCCTAAAGACTTAATGTTACTAAGCAAAATTAAACCCCCCTATAAGCGTAAAATGAAATTTTCTACCTGAAATGCGGGCAGTTTGTTAAGTATTTCCAATCGAACTATTAACCAAATGTCTATATTAAATACATTGTCGAAAAATATATTGCTTACGTTCGGTATTTACTTTATGTGAATACACTACAGATTGTTCAATGTCCTCGTTTAATTACTTTTGAAATTTTTGCTTAAATGTTTTTTGTCTGAAACTTTCTTTAAATGCGAACCAGTGCTTATTTCCAACGACGCTAAAAAATATTGAGATAACGATAGTTTAAATCAGAGGTAAGAAAAAGAAGAAAAAACTACTTTAAAGAGCAGTAATTTTCTTACTAATATGTTTATCGAAATATTTTTGGAATTTATACTGATTGAAGAAAATTAACTCCTTTAAGTCGTTACGCAGTTATTTTAATTTTTAACTCTTTTTTTTTTTTTACGAGAGGGAGGGAGAGAATATCTTTTCCATCACCCACCGGGTACAATTAGATATACTAAATCTTGCTTATTGGTTTTAATACTACACAAAATAACATTCATGAATAATAGTCCAATAAAAGAAATTGTAATTCAGCAGTATGTTAAAGAAATCGCGTTTCCGTTTTTATTTCATAAACATGAATGTTAAAAGATAATTGATAAGAATTATTATTTGCTAGTAGATATACTTCCTATAGCCTTAGGACGATGAATGAACAATGAATTTTGTGCTAAATATGCTTTAAAAGAAAGTGGAGTAGCCTTAAGTCAAAACAGTGGGAAATGCTCCTATCAAAATAAAAAGTATGGGGACGTCGCCTCCTTGCGTTCAAAGCACTAAGGTAACTCAATTTTAAAATGCAAATTCAATATTCATGATAAATACCGATTCTTCAGTACGAGTGTTTAGAAAACAGCAGTAGAACTCACCGTAGAGGGTTTCGTAGAGTCGGGTGGCTTCCGCGAGGACTTTTTCGTGGAAGCAGGAGAAGAGCTCTCCCTGTGCCAGCTTGCCAACGCCATGGAGACGGGGATCTCGCTGTTCGACTGGGACGGTAGCCCTGCTCACCGAGGTGAGATGCTCGAACAGGCTGCAGATTCGCTGCTGCTTCTCTTTCACGCTCATGGCTGCTCCTGTTTCTCGCTCTCGGATCAACGATGGACTGAGCAGCGAAAGCGAGCGCTTAAATAGCGCTCGTGTGCGGGACGCGACCCTTTTGGTCTTCCCGGAACTGTTGTCTCCCGTCTTCGCCCGAACTGTTTGTCTCTAAAAGCGGTGGATTTCCTTTCCCACTACTGTCCAGCGCCTAAAAATGGAGCGACGCCTTTCAATGTGGGTACGAGTTCACTTCGATGATGTCGGTGGAAGTGAACAACCCAGTGGTGTAGTCCTGAGGGGAAAAGTTGGACGAAGCGTACCAGTGGTGTAGTCCTGAAAAAAAAGGTGGGTGGGGGGACGCCTACAGATACAAACATAAATTATTGCAATCAAAAAGTGGGGAGAAGCTTGGGTTAAAATGTAAAAAGAAATGGGTTGACCCATGTTTTAAAATAAAAAATTGAAGGGACGCCGTCTCTCCTCGACTACACCACTGACGCTTACATATGCGTACATAAAAAAATGAAGGGCACTTAAATTAAAATAAAAAAGTCAGGAGAAGGAGTGCCGTTCTAATGTATCACTCCTCGCCTATACCACACGAACAACCGTTTTGTGAAGCTCACCTATATAAAATAAAATTTGAAATGCAAACACTTCGAAAAGCTGACTTCCGAGTGAACTTTTAAAATGATACATTTAAAAAAAAAATCTGTAAACACAATTGGAACGGGAGATATTACGGTACAATTCAAAAGCTCAATAACAAAAAAATCAATAATGATATACATAAAACTAATCAAGGGAAAAAAAAGTTTTGCCTTTGAAGAGAGAATGGTTTTATCGGATCAACGGCGCGTCTTATTTTAGGAACGACGAAGGGGATTTTTTAGCAAGATAAAAATTTCAACTTGCTTAAAAAGAAAAAAAAAACTTTTTTTCTTTTCTTTTATTTTTATTAAAACCAATGTTTCTTGTCTTTAGTGCTATTGCTAAAGATATTTTGACACAGTAAAGGTAAAATACAGAAAGTAATGTTTCAATGCCGTTCATTAGAAATGCAATGTTAACAAGCGAGATAAGAATGCATCTGATACTTATGAGGCAAAAGGAAAAATATGTGAAATATCCAATATATAACCACAGGCCTTTTTTTAAGTATAGCATAGGAGCAAAAAACGACAATTCCCCTGAATATTCTCAAGAACATTTCCTTTACTTATCTATCTTGGTTATTATTATTTAATGTATTATTATTATTTTTACTTTCATTTATAATGTATTATTGTTAAGTATCACTTTGATTTAACAATACTCAATTCAACGATTTCCTCAAATTAGCAACAGAATTTAAAAGTCACTTTTTGGATTTTATGAATGTTATATTTCCCCGATTTAACGATATCCTTGATTTAACGATAGTATTTAACAGTCCACAGGAAGTCATTAAATCGAGATTATACTTATTTAGTTCATAATTATTATTTTGCAGTTAGTTTAATGCTACTATTTAATGTTATTCATTTTAGTTTATTATTATTATTTTACTGATTTATTTACTTCTTATCCTTAATTTGTTTCATCCTATTTTATTTAATATTCTGCTTAAGAAATATTATGTCCAACCTATAATGCAGTTTAAAGTTTAACACTTCTTACCCACTCGACATAAGTTTCTGATCCCTTTAAAACTTCAGATTCTAAATTCTCAAGGTTTAGCTCTAAAAGAGATTTGACAGAAGGAAAAAAAAAGGAAGGATTCAGTTTCTCCATCACAGGACGTCAACAGTTTTTGCTTTGAGCATTCATATAAATTACGATTAAACCATGTTTTGTTTTAAATTGAAGTATTTTAACAAGACAAAATGATCATTGCATTGCTGGTTAGTCTTATAACTTCGAAGTTTGAATGAAAATCCAAAATTTTGGCTCTCTCTCAAACTATATAAGGGAAAAGTAAATGACGAAGTAAGGCAAAAACTGGAATACGCACTTTTAAAATTAAAATGTAAGGGAGATATTAAGCGGCAACTACACAAACTCGGCAGACGTACGGGAGTGCAAACAGTTTCTAAGATTGCAGTGTTTTTTTATTGTGATTACATATAATGCCTAAAAACCAGTTTAGTTAATCCAGGCTTGAAACTACCCAAATCGAAATTGCTGTAAGAAATGTGTGGGCATTAAAACGGAACAAACAAACACCTCAACACCTACTGGTATATGCATATAATAGAATAGAATAAAGGTCGACTGCATATATGCAACATGGAACAAGTGTTGCAAAAAGCCAAACGTTTTATTTATGAGGTTTAGCATTATGTGTTCTACTTTGCAGTACATACATTTATCTCAGTTTAAAATAATGAATATTTTGAATCATGAGCTAATAGAGATAAAAGGTTGCATTTTTCATGCATTATAGAGATGATATGTGAATATTTCTAATTTTTATACATTTTGCATATATTTATATATGGTGCATATATAATTCGAAAGAAAGCAGTGACATAAAGCTATCCTTAAATAAGTTAAGATTAAAATTTAAAAGATAGAAAATGTATGCAATTTAGCCCGGGTGAAAACATTTATATAGCAAGTAAAAAACAAAAATTACGTTATTAAATGTATGATTCTGAGAGAGAGATGAGAAATCAATTTAAAAAAGACATTATTGCTTGAACACTTTCTTTTTTTCAACTGGACTAAAAATATATTAAGGAACCAATTGGATTTAAAAATCATATGTCTGAGAATTTTTCTCCACTCATATGTTTGTGTTTGCAGCTTTGCACAAAGTTGCAATAGCCTGATGAATTGTTAATCTGTGGTTAAACACAATTTTTAGTTTGAAAGGCAAATGATGCTTTGAGAAAATGAATATCTTCGGGGTTTTTTTTACCCCGTTATGAAAAACATTTCTAATTGGAATGGCCCATATGGGTGGTCAAAAGTAAATTTTGCGTCTCTCTTGTGTCTTATTAGTTATCCAAATTTCATGGAGATAATTGAATACGATTGTAATTTCCATTTCCTTTATTATGTTTTCTTTATGAAACAATATTTAGCTGAATGTTACTTTGATAATTTTCTTAATTTTTGTTTATATGAGGGGGGTGGCGTTCCATCATTTGGGGGTGGGATAGGTGATTTCTCTTGGCCTTGGGCGGAATGAGCACACCTGATATACACCACACACACACACACACACACATATATATATATATAGATAGATAGATAGATAAATTGTGTATGAGGTGCTATGTATGCGGGGGTGAGCATGAAGAAAGAGCAAGAATCCATCTCAAGAGATTGTTTTCACGCATTTCCATTCTTGTAACCCAATTTGAAAGCAGCAAAGGCATAGATTCCATTGAGCATTCGTGATCTGTGGCAGAGGCTAACCTGATCTGGATCCATTTGGCGGTTTCTTTTGTGCGGCGAAACCCATTTTGCCCTGGGAATGGATAAAGAAGCCTTTCGCCACCGTCAGTGATTCGGTAGTCCTCCCTATTCTTTCCCACATAAAATCAAGGAATCTATTTAACGAAACGCCGGCTTTAGCTTTTTCTTTCCAGTCTCCCACTGAATGGCAAATAACATAGAACCAGCCTTATAAAACCTGAAGCGCAGCTCCCAGTGGTGCAGTAGTCCATACTCTTCCAGCCCCAACATTGACGACGGAGGAGGCAAGTGATTTCCATTATATTTTAGTAATTTTCTTCAAGATAAGTTGAAAAAAAAGTAATAGCATTATTTTATTAATTGTCAATCTTAAGTTGACTAATCCTTCTAAACAGGTTTAACCCTCTGAAAATTCGCTAATATTTCACCGATTTGGAATTTTTGCTTCAATTTTCTTCTTGGTGAACGCTGTGTTATTTCCTACTTGGTATGAACTCCCCAGAGCCGCATAAAAATTATTTTAAAAAGTTATTATTATACTTAATTGAGTCCCCTATTTCAGACATCAGTCAAAAGCTAAGCGCATGAAAAACGACCTATTCAAATCTTGACTCTTTGAATTTAACGCAGCGTTTAGTGGTGGATCTCGTAAAGATTTGAATCTTCAAAACTATTTAATTTTCGGTAAAAAAAATGCATAAGTTACCGGCAACGTATGAAATCCGGCATTCTAAACAATACCTAGGCATTCTATACAATGCTTAGGTATTGCATAGAATGCCGGCGTCTTATACAAAGCATTCTATAGAATTCCGGAGTTTCATGCTTTGCCGGTAACACATGTACTATAAAATAACCACATTGATGAGGTGAACATTTTTTTTTTAAATTTTCTCGAAACGAGAAAATTGCCGGTCCGAAATGTTCTGCCCTAAACGATTCAACTTCAAGTAATGAATTAAATAAGTAGCGAGCGAGAAGATATCTTCGTGTCGTAAGAGAAATGCAAGGAAGAATTATGCGGATACGTGTATGGCATTCCCAAGTCCGAGCAATCAAAGTGCAATTCTCCTAATAACGGAGTCATGATATTTCTCGAACATTCTGATATTACTGGGTCAGTTATGAGTCAGTTACAGGGGGACTTTTAGCGCCAATATCCCAAAACCCTTGGCCTACACCCACATTTCCAATTCTGGTATGCTTTATATGTATATACAAATAGGAATTGTTCTAATCCACGTCCCATCTCTACCCGAAAAAATTTCTAGTCGCACAGCTGAAGTGGGCTCAAATGTGTTGATTAGTTGGTTTACATTAAAAAAATTACCATACATATGTTAAACCTGTGCTACGTCTTTTGCCGAAAGGCGCTAATGGTTGGTGCTAATTTATTCTTGTGTATTTGCTTTATTGCATGTAACAATTATTAGAGGAAATTCGGTTATGCTGGCGGAAAATCAGATGATCAAAAAAGTACTTCTCTCCCATTTCGTCTCTTCATAAAATGCTTTTCGCAGTCTAGACTCAGAATTGTGAACTTGAATATTTGTAAACTTTCAAAAGCTTTATTAGGGAAGAAGCATTTTCGAATCATACTGTTTAACCTTTACTACTATTAGAGTCAGAAATTCGTCAGAATATCTATAGTTCGGTTAGGGCCAAGATCATTTGACAAACAATCGTAAGATTTGGTACAGAAATACTTGAGATTAAGCCAAGTGCACCTCAAAAATTTTTTTCAAAAACTTGATTTTTTTTTTTAAATTAAAGACAATACTTTTATAACACTGCACCAAACATTGGTTGTAACATTTGAAAGTCAGGAAAACATTACGAAATTGGATATCGATCCAAAGTTCTGACGATAATGTGAACGCGCTAAAAAGTTGTTTTAATACTGTTCTAAAATAAGTCTTCCCAAGATCTCCATTTTACTTAGATTTCATGTAATTTAATACCGTCCTATCTTCATGTGTGCTTTGAGCAATTAATAGTATCCCAAGCAAATATTGAGGACATCCGAAACCAAACCCGAGCTCTGAATCTCGAAGTACCTTGTTCAAAAACATATCGCGGGCGATTTAGGGCGAAATTTATTTAGTTAAATAAAGTTAATAAAAAGGATAATCAAAGTGAAAGCTATTACTAATGAATGATCAGCTATTATTTATTACATTCAACTTCTAAGTGAGAGAAAGAGAACATTATTTCAGCCATTCTCTTCTAACTGTCCATATTTAGGTACCCCCTCCTTTTCATGTAAAAAGACTTTATAGTTTAATGCAGGGATCTAAAAAAAATGTATTTTGAATTACTGCAAGCATGGATTTTTAATTTTCTGGATGAAAGACTTTCTTAAAGCTATGGAAGTTTTTAAACGTTATTTATTTAATATAGTTTCTGTGCACTTCAAGGTTTTTCAAACAAATGTATTTAAATTGCAAACAAACTACTAAGCAATAGATCTTAAAATTGCTTAACACTGTTAGTTTGCAATAATAGGATAACAATAAACGAAATGTTGTGTACTAACTCGTTTTACTTCTAAAATAGTAGAGAAGAAGTGTTAGTGTAGACACGGGTCTGGTATGGACAACATGAATAATTCTGTTATTTTTCAGTTCAAGTATCTCAGTAAGTTTTTAGTTTTGTAACACTGATATGCACTTCCATGAGAAGTTTCATGAAAATGCATTTCATACTTCATTAGGTAAAGTTTTTTTTGCTGAAGAGAGTAAGTTCATGATTTGTTTTTTAAGTGCTAAATGTTGATAATTTTAATTCAAAATTTCAAATGAAAAGCAATAATATGTTAAAAATGAATATAATTGCTACATGTTTTAATATTCACTTTTGTTCTGCATGGTTTAAATTTACCAGCTATGGCGAAAGGACATAAATAATTCCATGGGGCTAGTGTTGACACATAGTGGCGTGACTAATATGCACATGTTCAAACCAATCCCATTCAGCTTTCAATGGTAAAAATATGAATTTAATATAAAGAGCATACGGGAAAACAGTATAAGCAACATTTTTGACAAAGATTGATGAATTAGAAGTTGAAGTAGGAGAAAGGAATGAAAACAGACATCAAAAGTAGGAGATTTTGGTTTCTTCAATTTTCTTTGTACGTGGCAAGAAGTCCAGCAGCAGCATATTTCAGAAGTTGATCACACACACACACACAAAAAGGCAGTAAGTAACTTTTAAGTAGCTTTCTGAATGTATAAACACTAATGAAAAACATTCTCCCCTTTTTTTTTCTTTACGACGAATAATGTAACCTTATAAACAAGCGTAAGATTTTAAACTCGATTATAATGTTAAACTATCTGTCAATTTAACCCAATTGCAGGAATTTAGTAAATACATTTAAATATTTTATCTGTATTTTTTGTTTGTTTATTTTTTTGTAATGCACGTAATTTTGTGTCTACTGATTCCTGAGGGTGTACCCAACGTCAGTCCTTCTTAAAAAAACTATATTACGTATAATATTGACTGAAATATACGTTATTAAGATTAATACTACTAAGGAAAATGCTATTTAGGTTCACATTAATTTTATTATGGTTTTATACAATTTTACGAGCTGTATTTTCTTTTTATTTGTCTGAATTAGTATTCTAAATTGTAAACAGTATCTAAATTGCCCACAGTAGCCCCACATGGTGGTGCTACTGACGACAAAAGCAACTTTTTTAAAAACATTATTAAAATACTTCAAATAATTTAATATGTGAACCAAATGAAAGGTAAAAAGCAAATTATTGTGAAAAAATACTTGATGTTAAAAATGATATTTACTACACTTTCTTGAAAATTTATGAAAATAGTCCGCACTAGCCCCTTTTCCCGCTATTCTGTCCGATTGTGCCACATTCGGTAAAATTTTACTTCAATTTTCTTAATGACTATGTCTAGAATGTGGTTTGTGATAAAAAGTGAGATTTGGAGTTAATGACACGAATTTTAAAGGAATATGTTCACAAATGCACAATTTTTTTCACAAACATACGCAGTAAAAATTAACTTTCTTTCAATGCTCATCAGTTATCTAATATGCAGCATTTTTGTTCCAGGCTCTCTAGTATGTTGCCAATTTTTTAGTTAGTTTGGTGAAATTTCTTGCAAAACTATCCACATTATAGATCAAAAACATGCAGGGAAATTTTCCGTTTTTGAAAAACGTATTTATAAGTTCGTGAATACGTGTGATATTTTTTACGAAAACATGTAGAATAATTGTACATAGTAAACGAACTATTTTGTAAAATTAACAGCTTGCTTTTCGTTGTTTACGATACATGATGATCAAAAATATCTTCTTTTTTCTTCCGTTTTTTAATTTTTTTAATGTTGGTCCTTAAAATGCCCGCGTGATGAAATTTTTGCAGGAAAATGTGAACTGAAGCATGGTCCGAAGTTACGGAACAATTTGTCATGTGTTTCTCAAGAAATTCAACAAAATTCCACGCATTAAAAGTATCCGTTCCATTATTGTACGGTAGTGTATAAGGATAGGTCAAGCTATGCAGAAAGAAGAATAAAATCTCAAAAAGCCACCCTTTGGAGAAGGTAGAAGAATGGCAGCTAAGACTCAACAATGTTTTCTTGCAGAAATCTAGTGTGATCGTTGTATAGGAACTGCTCATTATTAGGCAAGAACCTACACTTTTAAAATCCGATACTGAAGAAATGTATGTAACTATATGTCCCACTGTTATCTCACAAACGCCAGGGCCCGGCAGAGTGGCGTAGTGGTAAATCGTAGGCCTCGTAAGCCCAAGTTCGCAGGATCAAACCTGGCCCAAGTCGGTGGATTTTCAAGATGCAGAAAATTGACAGCACCCATGTCGTATGATTATGCGGCATGTTAAAGATCCCTTGAGTATCCGTTTGGCGTGGATACTCTCGGCTAAATTAAATAATTCGTAGTGCAGTCTGCATCAATTGGAGCTCAGGTGCCGCCATCTAGGGGGAAACTGAGCGTAAAAAATTCGCGGCAATGGTACCACACTCATTGTAGTGCCGCCGAAAGAGTTGGTACCAATCTCTGAGTGCGCACTAGGTCTGCAATGGTTAAGAACCAATTACGCATTTAAAAGGGGAGGATTAGGGAAAAAAACAAAAACAAACAAACGCCGAGGAGATCGGTTCTGAAGCCAGTATCAATGGATTCTTAAAATTCTGGGAAAGTCATTTCCCTCAGTTTCTGCGGGACACGGCCACCAGCTCCATACGAAAGCAATCCTACGGCCTCGGCTAACAGGTAGGAGTCTGGTGGAGAAAAGGCTCTGTTTGGGGCTTTGATTAGAGAAGGTATTAATTAAAACTATTAACCCTGCATTCATCATTTATTTTTAAAAGGTGTCTAATCAAAACTAAGCAGACAAACAATATAAAGTGCGGTGCCTACCTGCGCGGAGAGGAAGAGGCGTGGGTTCGATTCCCACCTTGCCCTGGGTGTATTTCCTTCTTTGTATATTAAAATATGTTGTGCTGTCTTGTTCTATCTGTCATATTAGACGAGAGTTTGAAGCATATCCTTGAGAACAGCAAATAAACTCGAATATTTATGTGACCTGAAATGGTCGTAAAACAAACAAACAAACAATATAAAGTGTTGTAATCAAATTCTTGGAGCTTAAACTATTGAGAAAGAAATTACCTCCTCCCCGATTGGTTGTATAAAATATTGTCTGTTTCTCTAACATTATCCTTTATCTCATTTCTTTCTTTTTTTTCTTTGTTCTTATACTAATAAGGATTCTCATTTTATGGGGGGGGAGGGTTAGGGTTTTATCCTTATTTTATTGGAATTTTTTAAGTACTATTGACCTTGTTTAAAAACGGCTGCCCTTAATCTAATATGAATTTTTAGAAATTTAACGTTACTTAGGAAGTATTGACCTTATTCTAATCATGGCCTTTAGCAACTGCTGTCCTTAATCTAAGGAGGCTTTTTGAAGAGTTCTGTTTTTAATATAATGAGATTTTTAGGGACTTATACAGTAAAACCTGTAAAGTTGACCACCTTTGTAAGTTCGCCACTGGTCTAAGTTGACCACTTTTGTCAGGAACGGAATTAACCATATATTATTTAATGTAGGGAAACCTTTGCAACTTGACCACCTAAGTTGACCACCTGTCTATATTGACGACTTATGTTCGCCAAATTTGGGTGAAAGTATTACAAAAACCTTTTGTAAGTTGACCGCCTAAGTATTACTATATTTATTTGTTTATCTATTTTTGCAAAGATTAAAAAAAACTTAAAGTTCTTCAGGATATTTTTTATGCTATAATGTTAAACCAGTATTTGTCTGGATGGATGAAAACATCAATATAAAGTTTGCCTAAACCTCTGTGTAAGTTAACTATTCGGGAAAACTACTATGAGCACTCTTTTGTACTTGAAATAAGTTTCTTCTTTTTTTTCAAATTAATCTAGCCGTTTTGAAAAACTATGTATTTTTTGGGAATCTTTACCATCAAATAAGTAAAATAACATATTTATCTTTAATTAAGTGCTTTAATTTTAAAGTTGTATAGGACACATTGTAAGTCCTTCAGATTAAATTTATATAATGATATTTTAGATAATTCTGAAAAAAAGCTAAGTACTAATTTTAAAGTAACGTCAATACATGAAGCTATATTTTAATTAGTCACAAATGAATAAACGCATAGTGTCAGAAATGAAAAAAAAAATTTCCACCCTTTATAAATGGACCACCTGGTGCAAGTTGACCACTCAAGTGCTGCACCGCAAGTGGTCAACTTACACAGGTTTCACTATATTGTCATTAATTCAATGGAGACTTGGGATTGTTGTCCTATTGGGGGTTTGTTATTCTAATGGGGGTTTTAAAGTTGACGTTCTATTAAGAATGTTTTACTGAATGCCTCCTTATTCATTTACTAGAGAATGTTGGGAGTGTGTCAAGTGACCTTACTTCTTTCCTTTGTCATCTGAGTGTACAATGTTGCCGTCTAAAAAAGCATTCCCACCAAACGCAACAGCGACTATCCAGACAGAAGAAACCTTTCAGGGCGCTTCATTGGCTCGACATAACTTAATAATCAGGACCTCGTATTGACTGATTGGCGTTTTTTTTCTGCCTCATTAAAAGTGACTTTTACTCAGACGTCCGTGTTTGGTGATTTCGCTATCGCAAAGATACGTCATCGTTGTTAGTTTGATAACCATAGCAGAAGTCGATGGCGATGAATAAGTGACTGATGTCAATTATCATGGTACAATGAACAAATGGTCGTTTACGTCCGTGTTTTGGGGATTTCGCTATCGCAAAGATAAGTCATCGTTGTTAGTTTGATAACCATAGCAGCAGTCGATGTCGATGAATAAGTGACTGATGTCACTTATCATGGCACAATCGTTTGGTCAAATCAAATGGTCGTTTGAGGGAAAGTCCCTTTGAATAGCGCATTAAAAAATGCCAACCAATTGACCTGAGGGCGTGTATATTAAATTAAGAGGAACCAATGACGCACGCTGAAAATTTCGTTGCCATCGTACTTCGCTTGTCGCCGTTGGTGTGAATGAAATCTCACAGCTTAATTGTTGCATCTGCTTGCTGTAAGAATGTGTTCATAAAGTGCGCGAAATGAATGAATTAATGCTGTCTTATCAGCACTTATAAGCGGATGTTGTTTTTTGACATGCCTTTAACCAGGAACACAGACTCCGGGTGGTGCTGCGGTGCTCAACGCCCCCAGCCCCTAAATGTTTGTGTGGGGTTGTATACACGCCCACGACAGGTTTTCAGGAGCAAAGAGAGGAGGCTTTTCTCATCATAGATGAAAATATATAAAATCGAAATTTTCAAAGCTCTGTATTATTTCTTTTCATGGAGTGACGATTCCTTTCATTATTCAAAGAACAAACATATATTTTTTCCTTTTTCTGTAATATAAGTATCTTACTTTTTCAAGCTCAAAATAGTTTTTCTTTTTACGTAGATTTATCTCCCCATTTTCATTATTAAAAAAAAAGGCACTTCATGTAACAGCAGTTGATACCATCAAGAATTCCTCATCTTTAGATAATATCTACACAGCATATATTATAAAGGTTAAAGTTTAAATTCTTAATCCTGTTTCGGACCTTCCCCCCATTTTGCACTCCGAGCATAATCAGGGAACCACAGCCTTCCAATGATACTCTTTAAGCATAGGGGTATCAAGGAGGGCCAGGTCCATACAGCAAGAGTTAGTTAGGCTGGGCTAGTGCTCAGCAAACCTATGTCGGACCGGTAACGAGCATTCGTCGAACTTCATTTATCCGTGCCCGGGGGAGGGCAGCCCTAAGGTCTCGTGCTAACAGGGTAGAGGAATGAAATAGAGAACTCCGAGTTTAATCACCCCGACTGATTTTCAAAACTTCGCAACTGATCTTAAAGTCTAAATTCTCTCCCTAAGCATTTCGTTATGGCATTATTTAATTGAATTTATTTTTTCCCAGCAGATGATGTCCATCAGTGCTATCTTGCTAGTGGTTGTCATCGCTTCCCTCTGGAAACCATTGCTGAGCATGCCAGATGCTCCTTTGTTGTCGAAAGATTTTGATGATACCAAGATCCATGAACAGAACGAACCGAAAGACGCTTCCAGTTACCTGCTGACCCTCAAGCTTCCACCCTTCCTAAGCGCTACAGAAGTAGACGCCGAGGGTTTAAGCCAAGCCTATGGTGGAAAGAATTCTCACGTCGAAGAACTGGAAGGATACCGAAAAAAGCAATTCAGTCCATGGGGTGGGAAGAGGTCCGTTGAATCTGACGACTTAAACAAACTTCTAGCAATCGGAAGCTCTCCGCAGCTCCTTAGAAATGAAAGGAATTTCAATGCTTGGGGTGGAAAGCGAAATTTTAATGCTTGGGGTGGAAAGCGAAATTTTAATTCTTGGGGTGGCAAAAGATCTTCCTCAAATGCAGATTATATTTCCAAAAGAAACGAAAATGTCTCTAAATGGATATGAAGAACAAAAGGAGTTTCGATGGAAGAAAGAACTCATTTCACCACTGCTAAACTCGCATCACATTTATCTTCAGGAAAACCTCCAAAAGTTTTTTCTCTGCCACAGAACTGAAATATTTATTTTCTTATATTAATTCAATTTGTGAAAATATTTTGAAATTCTAAATTGTACTTGTTTCACTTGGATGAGAGAATAAAATTTCAAAGAAAGTAAAAACTTGTCCCTTTCAATTAATAATTTTTAAAAATAAGTATTCTACATCATATTCAACCAAATATTAAATTTACCAAGCTTTATTCATTTATTTATTTTTTAATGGTGTTTAAATGACAGCCAATAAAACGTGTTCAAAGAGAGAGAAAAATATTATGCTTGCTAAAGAATTATTGGTCGAATAACAATCATTCTTTTGGATGACCACGATATCGCTTAAGAAACAAAATCCGCTTCCTTATAATGTTTAACTCGACTTTTCAATGCGATCTTCGATTATTATTATTTATCATTTTTATTCAGAAGAATAAAATGAAAAAAGGATCCCAATTGCATGATTTACATCCCTGTTTCGTGCTTTGATTGTATGCCGTTACAAATGTGAAATATACCATGTAGCTAGTATTTGTAATGGCTTAGCTAATTATTAGTTTTTTAAAGTGCATATATTTTCTATTCTATACCAGTACCTTTTTAACGTTCTAAACATGCAGTTGCTTCTTTTCCAGCAAATAATTCAACGCTTCCCTTTTTTCAGATGAAGTGCTGATAAAATATTTTTTAGCTAAAATGGATATAAAACATGCAAGTGCATTTAGTTTTAATTAGACCAACAGGTTTTTTTATATATAAAAAATTTAATACCTTCTTTCTTCAATGATCATCCAATTCACACTTAAAATATATTCATTACAAAAACTTTCTGTTGTACCCCTTTTATACACAGCACCAAAGAGGTGAACACATGAAATGTTAGCAATAAGATTTCCAATGCACATGATTGCAAAGGGTAAGTATTTTCCAGTAAATGTTGTAATTTGATTCTAATCGGTCATTAGAGCTTCGAACTGGACATAATGTGTGAGCAGGATGCTGATTCAGGCCTTAAATGGTAAGGGAGTTTGGGCTCTGAGTAGGTGAAGAAACTTTTTTTGCCTCGTACTCCCATGAATCCGGGAAAAGGTTCTTTGGGCTTGATCTTCTCGGATTTCCTACCCCGGGCGCCAAGATATCCGGGACCTCGTTTCAGCCGAAATCGCTGAAAGCTTTCCGGCAAAGAATTTCTCAACTGGAGCATTACCTGGAAAGGAAAAGCACATTATCGAGCTTTAGATATTTCCTCTCTTCAAGGTTGCACATTTTCAGTTAATCAAAAATTTGTACAGTATTCTGTAGTTTTATTGCACTTTATTATTATTTGAGCCAACAGATTTTACCGTAATAAAGAAGGTGTTAAAACGGCTTTGAACAATTTTGATGCATGACTATTTTTTTTTTGTTAAACTTCTGGCAGCAGGTTTTTGTTTCAAATTGGAAATATCGCTTGATGCTTTCGTTTTTTCAATGTAGATTCAATGATTCCCTTTTCTTTCGCTTTTTCAATGTAGTGCTCAAAAACTTGTGAATCGGAAGACACTTTCAAAGAATTATGCTTAATCCATTGATGGAAAGGTTTTGAAACATAGTGCAAAAATTCCTAAATGAAAATGCTACATTACTGATTGAAATTGGAAAAAGTCAATAGTTGTTTATATGTGAAGTGAAGACTCCAAAGGAATTCTCCCGAGAAAGTTTCGAATTGTTTCCAACATTTCTTTGATGAAATCACAAGGCACAGGAGGGGAAAAAAACAGTTATAAATCTTAAAATACTTCTGTAGCAGCAATAAACAGGGTATCAAAACCAAGATTTGCAATAAAAACAAAATAGAAAACAAGGTCCACCATCCCGTGGAGTGCGGCTCAACATAGAACATTTTGTAAAACGATGCATAAAAAGTTTCTTTGCGGTTTTGCGAGAGGGAGAGGTGTTTTTGAAGGGGATTTGGAGGGTTTTTCCTTTCCACTCCCTTCCAGGGAGTGCAAAAGAATGTCCTTGAAGAAACATGAGCTTACATAAAAGATTCCAATAAAAAGAACGTCTGTTTATTGTCATATATAGGTGGAGAAAAAAATGTCAAACTTTGTTCCACGAACATGTATATAATATGTAAAAGCACAAACAAGATGAATTTTGATTATAATGGAAAACTAAAAATAAAAGAATATTAAAATTATTACGTCATGGTATCAGAAGATTGCTTCATATTGGATAGTTACAAAAAAAAGTCCCATTTCTTTCTCTAACAATTTTCAAAAATTGAAAAGTAACTAACAAAGAATAACTTCAAATACAACCACCAGCATACTTTGAAAAAATGAAACGAAATGACATATAAACATTTCCATCACATTTTTGCGAAATTTCCTGACTACGATTGATGAACTTTGAAATGTTGTAAGCGGAGAAGGGTAAACAATCACCTTGAAAATTTTACGAAATGCCCTTTTTATAGAAAGAGCACAATAAAAACATACTGAAAGTACAAATTTCGCTTTAAACTTTATAAATAGAGAGAAAAAGTAAAATTTGAGCATTAAACTAGAAGTGCCGAAAACATTCTTAAAATGTGTAAACCCCCCGTACTACAATTTAGAAAAATATGGCACAAACGATTAAAAAATTCCATAGATGTTTCCCTGTCAAATCGCTGTTTTATTTTCAACTCGCAGATATGAAATTTGTACTGTTGGAATTTGCTAAAATTGTTAAGTTTTTCAATAAATTTCCAGTGTAACGTCATATCCGGTCTAAGAAAAATGAGCTTTAATGTTAGTAAGTTATTAAGTGTTATTGGCAGGTAGTTGAATTGAGCTGCCTTAGAAGTGCTACCGCGAAGGTAACCAACAGGAAGAAATCCGGCCAGGCTTTACTTTACTAATACCAGACTCGACGTTTATTTCGGCATTTTTATAAAGAATTGTTTGGATATTATATGGAGCTGATTATGCTGTAGTAACTGATAGTCAAATAGCTTCGTGTTGACTATTCGGCAAGAAACTTAAATATACAAAAATACGGTACCTCATGCACTCTTCTAATTTGCATCTTCTTGCTGATATTAGTGTCGCACTAAATTTTACATACTGTCACTTGACGAGCAACGTTCAACTTGCCATAAATGTTATCTAAGATATATTTTCACTTAATTTAGGTTATTTGGTATTTCCTGTCGTATCATACTAAACTGTGGTAATATCACACCAGTAGACATTTACGTCGAAAAATTTATTTTCTGAATAAATATTTACGTACTTGGGTCCCCCTTCATTCGAGTACTGTTAACAAATGAAATGTTTATACATTTACTAAAATATACCTTCTGCTTCTAATCGACTGTATTACCTGTAAAATTGTTCTTAATTTTTCTAACTGCATTGTAAAGGAATGTGTTTTTTTTTTTTTTTTTTTTCACGTTTCAAATTGTATTTAATGGAAATATCTTTCATTATGAATGCGCTCTATTGTAGGAGAAAAAATTCTTCATCTTTTTGCCCATACCATATCTTCTGTTTTCTCTCATACACTACCTGACTGAAAAATGCCACTCTATTGGGGTTAACTCAGATGGCGAACAAAATGGAAGAAATCATTGAATTTTCACTTACAGACAGCGCTCCATCAATGAATGATGTCCAAGACCTAAATGCATACCTCTTATATCTGGTGCCGACACAGTTGTGAATAATAATTATAATAATAATAAACAATGAACCTCTTGTTAATACAGTTGGCAAAACATAGTAAGCGAGGACCTTACATTAGTGTGCTTTGAAAACAGTTTGCAACTCTGTGTGCATTGAAGTCATAGCCCCATAATGCTTCGATGATTATGAAAACAAAATAATAATCAGCTCAAAATTCTGCCACGTTTCAAGTTATGTGTATTTTATTAATAATGAGCATTTTAAAGTGGTTTGATATGTGATGTATGCAAGCAAGTTAACTACGTCAGCATAGAGAAGGTTTCTGATCTTCCACGATGCAAGTTGAGGCCTAATTCCCACACCAAAGAGCATCTACTGCAAGGTCGGCATGATTGACCTCGTAGTGGGTGTGATTCGAGTTGGAGATCCATCCTCATTGCGCGATTTCTTTAACATTCCGCGCACTTTTGGTGCTATACTACAAAACTAAGACACATGAATGATCTTTTTTTAAAAAAGTAGTTTTCTCAGACCTGCTTGTATCCATATTGCAGAGTGCATGCAACTCCTCTTAATTCAGCTTAGTTTGTGCTTTCTTCTATTCCATAAGAAGAGTCTGCCTACCAAAATGTCTTAACTTCCTGCAGGGCGTCTATATATGTTTAAAAAACCATTTTGAGATTTGTACATTATTTGTGTATTCGTTTACTGGAATAATTACAAATTTCCAAGAATTGCCAATTATAAGTAAACGTCAGTGATTATGACTATTGGCATAAGAAAATATTAAATTACAGAAACCATTATTGCTACTTTTAGCATTGATCAATAATAATCATTAATTTGTGGTGTTTTGTGTATTAATACATTATTATAAAAAGTGAAAATGCAAAGTAGAATGTCAAAAATTACTCGATCTGGGCATCGGTAGAATGTTGTAATTCCGCTAGAAGATTATTCCCACTAAAATTACACAGGCAGATAGGGTTAGTAGTTCAACCTATCAGGGGATCCCAAATTTTTAAATGTTACGACCTATTTTTTGGTAATCTAAACTGTGACGACCCCCTTTTTAGAAATCTAATCTCTGACGACACAATTTTCAGAAATCCAGACTTACTTCAGAAATCAAGATTTTAGTAACTCACTTCATGTTTGGCACACATTTTTTTTTTCAAATACTTGAGTAGCTAGGAAAAGGCATCTAATAAAAGCAAATATATTTTCATTTTTACTAAACGCTATATTAAAACAATATGAGCAACACATGTTCTTTTCAAAGAAGGTTCTAGGTTAGAGTAGAGCTTTTATTTTTAAAAAAATGATTAACTGGTATTTGGTCTAAACCACGATAAGTTATTTAGTTGCAAAGGGACATTTCACTGTTTATTTCAATTCAGTATTTCAAATTATTAATATTTTTTTATTATTGAGTGCATAAGCAAGACTAAAAACATTTCCTCATAAAAATTGAATCAATAATTAAATGGAAGAGGGCAAATAAATATTGAAAATGTGTTGCGGAGGGGACAACAAAATATTCCAATTTTGAAATTTTCACCTTTGTATCCATATTTCTCCTCTTTATGATAAAGTACTGTAATGATTTTTTTACAATAAATTATCACTATTCTACTTCATTGTAGCAAAAAATTATACTTGAATAAAATTAATTTCTTTGTGAAAAAAAATAAGATAAATTAGTTTTGCTTTGCAAAGGGGACACCATGGATTTTTTTTGTTAAAATTAGTAATTTATTCGTTACGAATATGTTTTAGCAGTTGGATATAGTTTTTGGTTATCAAGTTAACAATTAGCTTATTTCCCAATGTCATTAAGTATAAAAGCAATTAATTTACATCAATTCCAGTCTGTATTCTCGAAATCAAGTTTTTAATTATTGCACTATAACACTGCGATTATGATGTTAAGCATATATATTAGGGTGGGTCGAAAAAAAAGTAATGTTTTTTTTTTTTTTTTCGAAACGCTATACCGCGGAAAACTTGCCTCTGGGGTAGGTAAGTAACATGCAAATTAAAAAACAGATTTTTATTGAACCCCTAGCTAGCGCATTGTATACTTAAAATTTCGATTTTTTTCGAAAATCAAGTCATTTTACAAGTTTTTTCGCAGAAGTCAGCCCTTAATATTTTAAAGTGATATAGTGAAAATCCTTTATTAAAAGGTTTGAAAAGTACACAAAAAAATTAAAACCGTAAAAATCTTTCAATTTGCGGTAGCGCAAAGGACTCAAAATCGGTAAATTATTGCATTTAAGGTACATACTAACACCTTATGTGAAAGGCATAAAGGCATAGTCCAGCATGCTGAGTTATGTATTAATAGCCCATTTCTTTTTTTTTTTTTTACTTTACACTTCAATTCATTATAATAGAATAGCGTTTCCCAACCGGTGATTCGCGTACCCCCGCGTGGTGTCGGAAGGGGGCTCGCGAAAATAATATTGCAATGACGGAATTTTTAATTGCTAACGTACAAGAAAAAACAAAATAATAGTACGGAGTATAAAAATGATTTTTTTAAATAAATTGTTTTCCCGAAATGCATAAAAGTTGTGGGCTGGCATAGGAAGCATTCGCACAAAATTTGAAATGCACTTATTTCTACTATTATCTGATTTTGAAAACTTGAATCACAAAGTGGTTTTGGAAGAAATTCCTTGATTAATTTAAAATTTTGAACGTATGTTTCTCTTACCATTTCATACTTTTTCCTCGCTAATGCGAAGAAAAAGTGAACTTAGACGTTTTACAAAAAAGGTTGTGAACCACTGTAATAGAATGACCATATAAAGGAGTGGTTCCTGATCCTGTTTTTTCATGCGAACCTCCTTCTAAGATCCAAAAGAAAATGGCGAACCCCTTTCTGTAGTCCTTAGTAGCGGGTAACAAAACTTAAATTTTTTGGCACTTTTATTTTCCTTTTTGTACAAGTTTAAACCAAAGCAAAAATACAGCTACAAGAAAATACATATGTTTTTTTTAATTATTACTCTTTAATTAGCTGTTCTTTTTGCATTATTAATAGAGCAGTAAAAAAATCTTTAAAAAATATTTTACCATTAGTGAGAAAAAAATGTTAGTGCAGTGTCATGAGAACTAACCATTAAGTATCATAAGAACTAACCATACGTACACAATTTTGAATCAATCTATCAAATATCTTTCTGCTCAAAATTCGCAAAAGTTGTGGAAAATTACAATATCCAAATTAATTTGTTTTCAAACTTTTCATTGCGAACATGCAGAACAGTTGGAATAATTTGTGATAAATGCGAATACAAAATTTTAAAAAATAAATAATTAAATATGTTCAGTTAAGGTCTGTATGGGAGAAAATAATGCAAAATTTTACATTTAAGAAAATTTTCATATTTCCGACTTTTTCTTCGCGTCAGCGATTATAAAGTGGGAAATGGTAGGAAAAACATGCGTTCAAAATTTTAAATTAATCAAGAAAGTTATTCCGATACCACTTTGTGATTCACGTTTTCGAAATCAGTTAATAGTAGAAATAAGTGCATTTCAAATTTTGTACGAATGCTTCCTATACCAGTCCACAACTTTTATGCATTATCGGGAAAACAATTTATTTAAAAATTCATTTTTACTCTCCATCCTAATATGTATGTTAATTTATTATTTAATTTTTTCTTGTACGTTAGCAATTAAAAATTCCGCCATTGCAATATTATTTCCGCAAACCCCCTTCCGAACACCACGCGAACCACTGGGGGTTCGCGAACCACCGAATAGGAAACGCTATTCTATTGCAATGAATTGAAGTATGAATTTTTTTTAAAAAATGGGCTATTAACACATAACTCAGCATGCTGGACTATGCCTTTCACATAAGGTGTTAGTATGTACCTTAAATGCAATAATTAACCGATTTTTGAATCTTTTGCGCTACCGCAAATTGAAAGATTTTTACGGTTTTAATTCTTTTGTGTACTTTTCAAACCTTTTAATAAAGGATTTTCACTATAGCACTTTAAAATATTAAGGGCTCACTTCTGCGAAAAAACTTGTAAAATGACTTGATTTTCGAAAAAAATCGAAATTTTAAGTACAATGCGCTAGCTAGGGGTTTAATAAAAATCTGTTTTTTAATTTGCATGTTACTTACCTACCCCAGAGGCAAGTTTTCCGCGGTATAGCGTTTCGGAAAAAAAATATTACTTTTTTTCGACCCACCCTAATATATATGTTCAATATGTAGTTTTTCTTCGTTGAAATAATGGTTCTGTCAACAAAGATTTGTGATCTGGAAAAAAAAATTCCCCTAACATTTGTCGTCTTTTTCAAAAAACGAAAAGTTTATTGTTTTTCTAGTTTTCCAAAATGAAAACACCAGTGTTTCCTTCTTCAACGGAATAAATTAAACATTTTGAAAACTGCCTTATACCACTTTATGATTTGCTGAATAAATTTCAATAGTTAAAAAACTTGCTTTGTTTCATTTAAATTGGATGTATTTTATTTCTGTTAAGCAGATTTTTTACTGTTATTCTCCTTTGATACTCCAACTCATGAAAATCATTACAACAATTTCATCACTAATAGTGATAAAGGTGTTGTAGTTTTTACTATTTAACTATAACTACTTAACATAAATTCAAGTAAAAAAGAACCTTACTTTTGTTTAAGGGGACTTGGCACCTTTTGACAAATTTATTTTATTTAAGAACTTTTACCTATTTCATTTGTATATTATGAAATACTGTTGTTCAACAAAATGATTTTCACGTGAAAAATCAAAATTCAACTAACAGTAAATTTTAAAATTTAATTTTTTAAAAATAATTTAACGATTTTAAATTTCTTTCTTCTTTTTCATTTCTTGACTTTTTTTTACCAATTTTTTTTAAATTACTTATCATAGTATGGTTTACAATTTTGGGGCTGGGTTTGCTATTAATTAATTAGTTTTTGAGAAAAAAGTTTTTAAAGTTACATCGATGGTAGAACACAGAAAAAATGCGACTTTTGTTACATTTTCTTTCTTTCTTTTTTTTTTTTGCAAATATATAGCAAAATCCATCCCTAATTTTATCAAACATAACATTGAACACACAAAAAAAAAATTCAAGTTGCTACATGAATATATGTAGAATTTTTAGCATTTTAAGTACTACAATATTGCGAAAAGACACAAACCGAGAAAACGCAGTTTAGAGAATACAAAATCCTACTAAAACATCAGATCTATTTGAATTTTCTTACTTCTTAACTACATTCATATTGGTTGTATCGCTTCGAAACTGCGCTCAGATATACTAGGAGAGTCAAACCACATTTTAAGCAAAAAATTGAAAACATCGGCATTTTCATCGATTTTCTGCAATTTGAAAGGTGCCAAGTTCCCTTAACATAAATAAAAGTAACAAAGTACCTTACTTTTATGTAACATTGGTAACAAAAGTAGTTATGGTACTTTTATTATCAATGTTGGAAGTTTTATAACCCTGTGGGGAATTTTTCTAGAGTGATATTATTGTTACATTTTTTGTTTGACATATATTTTGCCTTTCTTATTCTTTCCTTTTCTTCCCTCTTTTTTTCTTTTGCTTAAGCTCTTTCTTTTTTTTTTTGCTTTATCCTGCTCTTATTTTCCATCTTTCTTTCTCTATTTATGTTGTATTCACATCTGAATCTAACAGTACTCTCGTTTTGTATTATTTTGATCTTTTTTCTGGATTATTTGGGCATATTAGATAGAAACTTGGACACAAATATATAATATCTTCTAGCAATTAAATTGAATACCGGAACTTTAAGATCTCAGAATAAAACACAAAAATACACAGGTACAACTGATTAAGAGTGATGACAAACTACAAAGCACATAGTCAAAACATCGTCATCCAGTCTAAAAGACTGGAGTTTACAAATGTAAAAGGAAATGGAAAACTACAATTTAATAGTGCACCTAGTTAAAAAATATCATTTAACGGTTGCAAAAGAATTATTTTCACGTTTCAATGTGACAACGAATATTAAATGCGATAAAAATGAAAGCAGTTGTCCCCTCCACAACAAAATGCTCCCCCCCCCCCACCTCCAAAACGATCTTCTATTAGTATTATTAAACCTTTAAATTGCTGGTTTTTTTTTCATTTGATATAAGGTAAATGACCCGGTAGTGGCAGTGCTCTAGTAGTGGACACTTAGATCTTTAAGCTCCTAAAATAAGCGAATGTAACATTAAACTTGAATGAAATTATCAGAACCTATAACGAACGATTCCTAGTCCTGGTTAATAGAACTAAAGTTGGCGTGGAGAATCTATGCAAGTACATGGATCATAATATTTAATAGCTGTCTTCACAACGGTCACATTTGCTGCTCTTTACTAAAGCCGATCAATAAGAAGGTTAGGGATGTGGGGAAAATATATGGGAAAAAAGCGTTACATCATTTATGAATGGTCCTTAGTCATTTTTAAAATTATTTCTCCAAGTTAACAGCATAAAATAGAAGATATTAATTTCTGTCCACTACTAATGCAAATACGTGTCTTATAAATGCCCACTGTAGATACAAATTAAGCGTTTAGTAAATTTGACTTAAAATTCTAATTTTTCATCAAATGACATTCCATAGGTAATTAATTTTTAGAGAAATAGTTGGCGATTAAGCTAAATACGCAAATATTGATGTAAGTCCCTTGAAAATATTTTGCCACGTAAAAGAGAATGAAAATTTTCGTAACTGTGTCCACTACCGGGTCAATTACCTTATTATTTATTATTTATTAACAATATTATTTATTTGGTTACACTTATATTTGATACATATACGGTCAAATGTTTTTCAAATTATACTCACACAGAAATAAAAAATATCTTCAAAAACGTTCTGGAGGGGAAAATGGAAATTTTCTTTTTGCCTCAAAGCATCATTTTTACTTTTCTCCCCTCGATTTAAGATCTAAAATATTTGTTTAGGTCACAAAAATGTGAAAATGCAAGCTTGTTTTAAGAAAAAAATGTTTGAATACATTTCTCATTTAAATAACACTTATAAATATCCCCTTCGCAACACATTCTTACTCAAACTGTAACTTTAAAGCAGAATTGAGGCTATTTAAAACAAAGAAATCATTTTTGCTCACATTTGCTGTTAACTTCAGAGTGTAGAGAATCTAAATATATAATTTTTTTCATGTTTGAAGAATGTTTATTTTTTAATGCCTTAAGACAGTTACCGTACCGTGGCTTGGCCCGTTTACTTTCCTTTTTTTTTCCTCTCTTTCTAATGGGGCTGCGTATAGTCACTAACCTTTGCAGACCTAGTGCGTCCCCCGGTAATCGGCATCTATTTTTTCAAGTAGCACCACTGTCGGTGGATGCCATTACCACTGAGAATTTGGACGCTCAGTTACCCCTAGATGGCGGCACCTGAGCTCTCATTTGATGCGAACTGCACTAGGTATTTAATTTAGCCGAGAGCATCCAAGCCAAACGGATACTCAAGGGATCTTTAACATGCCGCACAATCATGCGACATGGACATGGACGCAGACGATTTTCTGCATCTTGAAAATCCACCGACTTAGGCCAGGTTTGAACCTGCGATCTTCGGCGTACGAGACCTGCGTCTAACCACTACGCCACCCTATCGACTGGCCCGTTCACTTCTAATTTTTTTTTCCAAATTGTTTTCATTTTGTAGCGAAACCTTTTGTAATTATAAACAACCTTAAGGGTTTCGTCCTTTTGTAAGCCTTTTTAATAAAAAGTTGTTGTTTTTTTACATTTAAAATTAGTAGCCAAATTGCGAAGTAATCGTATAAGGATAAAGCTGCAGTGATCAGGAGATTGTCGCGACCCCACCAAAAATTGGCTTGAGAACCCATAGTTTGGGAAACGCTGTATTAGAGAAACATCTACTCTTAATGAATTTGCAAATAGTTTACTTACGAACGGTATAGGCTCCTCTTGTAAAGCGTTAAAAGCAGGTGAACACGGAGAAAAGCATCCCACCATCATCAGACCTATTGAAAAAAGCAGAGCACCCCTCATCCGAATAGGCATCCTGTGAGAGAAGAAAATAGACATACTGGATTCTTAACTCACCTCCTTTAGACTGTTCTTTTTGGACTGAAAAAGGGCGTTGATTTTCTGTAATTAGTATCGTAATCATCAATATTTTAGCTCCTGGGTTAACTCTTTCATTCCTATTGTAGCCGAAATGGTTAAAAGTTTAAAAATTCTGGTCTCCCCTTTAAAAATGAATAAAGTAAGAACTGAAAAACTACTTAAGTTGCTCTTTATCGGGTATTGGCTTTTTATGATATAGAAAAGCATCGGTTGAATGAATCACAGAATGTACTTTTTATTTCTACCTAAAATGAAACTTTAATTTTAAAGCCATGCTTTTTGTACTAAATGTGACATTATATATTTCAATTTCGCATATTTTCCTCAAAAAATCATGTTTCCGGTTATTCGTCCTTGAGCCAGATGTATTGCTCGTTATTCAAGTATTTTAACTCTTTCGTTTTGCTATTTCTTAAGACCTATGGCTATTTCTTATAAGACCTAGCAAAAGGTCTTAAGTATCTTAAGATCTTGTGTCTTAAAGGTCTTAAGATACTTAAGGCCTTAAAATCTTAAGACCTTAAGTATCTTCAGACCTTCTGCTGCTTCTTCTGGATTATTTCTCAATGAGTGTATGGAATATGACAAGAAATTTGTCTCTATTATCATGAGGTTTTTTTTTTAATTTTTTAGTTCATTTTAAGTATGTGTTACCGACACCGACAGTGATACTGCGGAAGAAGTTGGTTACTAACCTGTGGGGAATGCCCAAGGTCTTCAATGGAGTAAGTCAAAACGCAGCCCCATTAGAAAAAAAAAAGAAAAAAGAAACATTATTTATTAACATTGATCATTAAAGTTATACAGCCTAAATATTCTAGCACATATTTGTAACGATTGAAATTAATTCTATTTTTAAAGTCGTTGCATTAAACTTCGAAGGCAATAAACTTATAAAACAAATCAAAAATTGACAGTTACAAAAGAATGACTTTGGTTGTCGGAACGTGATTTACGAATTACTCTCAATTTGTTGCTGAAAAGCGTCATTGATTACGACTCATTGAGTGAGTTTATGTTTTTTTTTTTTTTTTATCAATGGTCTGAAGCATATATATAGAATAAATTGAGGTCTTAAATCTGTATTCTGAGTGCTCATTTTCAGATGATCAGCTCGTTCGGATGATGCAGATTTTAAATTGTTGTTTTTCAAAGGGAAACGGTGGCCTCTTTTTATGCTCCCTGCAATTTCTAGCTTTTATTCCGAAATACTGGTTTCTTTCTGTGAAATGCAATAAATTGATAACGACGTTCCTTCAGAATATTAATAATAATAACAATGATACTAATTAATGTAAATCGTATTCGTTTATAGAAGAATAAATTTTAACTAAATGATTAACATAGTAAGTTGCTCAATGATAAATTTTTAAACATTTCTTACTTGAATTCCAATCCGCTTCAAAGCGAAAACTCAACATCTTCAGAAATGAACGATCTTACATATGAATTGTAAAAATCTGATGATGTTAATTATTTTGCTACTAAATAATATTGATGAATTTCTTAATGTAAGAAGTAATAGTATAGAGCCGACTTCATTACTTCTATTTTTTAGAAACAATTTACTTACAATTAATTAATGTAGTAGAGATACAGTGATTTTAATTAATCTGATGTGTCAATTTCTAAACAGAACATAAACTGTGATAGCATGATCAGACACTTGACTATTCGTGACATATTCAGATTCTGACGCAACCGTTCATTTTAAGGAATTTGTTAATGAATCATGGAATGATTTTCAATAAGTTCATAAAGTTTATTTTCTGTATATAAAAAAATGTTCGAACTTATCTCAATATTATATCTTTAAACCACAGTCGAACTATCGCAATGTATTTCGGTATTTATTGAATTTTCATTTTTAAACAGCGCATGTAAAGTCAAAATTTCTGACTCTTTCAAAGCACATTAATCTCCCTCATTGTGATTGGATATAGGATCAACTCCTTCCCTCCGCACATCCAAAAAATATTTTGGCGGTATTACTGGCAGTTGTAGTTATCAATCGCTTAATATTGCCAAAATCCAATCCCGTTCCTCATGTACTTAATTTATTTTAACACTAGAATTAGGGTTTTTGTGATCACAATTTTCGAATCAACTGGTTGGTTTCTTGCAGAAAAGAAAATGTGACACATTGAAAGGCAGTAGTGGGTTTTGTGAAGGAAAAAAAAAAGAGTTTGAGGACGAAAATGAAAGCACATGTAAATTGATTTCATGTAGATATGCAAATATGATCACAGTAGATTATGTATCGTGAATGGTTGATGCGATAATAAAGAGATGTGGGGCAAAGTAAAATGGTAAAATACTTTACTCTGTTGCAGTGCCACGTATTTGATAAGTTGTTATGTGATGTGTGTTAGATTCCAGGCAAAAAATAGCGATCTCTAAAGATCAATGTAATATGATAATATAAGCAATTTTCAAATATGGATACTCATATTGTAATATTTTGTCTTAAATCCAAAATATTTTTAAGCATAAAATTCCGGTTAATAATAATTTAAATATTAGTTAAGACCTACTGATGTCCAGTGCAGTGTTAATTTATTTAATGTTAAGCTTATTTTGATTTCAGTTTTGATTCAGCTTATTTTGTATTAGCCTTTTCTCCGATTATGTCCCCACGGTTAGGATTCCACTTAAAGTTGTTGGTCCCCTAACGGTCCATTGCTTCAATAGACTAATATAACTTCACAAAAAAGTCCATGGTTTTGGCTCAATAACCTTCAGAACATATTTTAATGCATGAATAGTCTAAATTCTGTATAATATGAAAAATTCACATAAAATGGAAAAGAAGCGGAGCTCCCGCAAACTTCCATGTAACTTAAGACCTGATTTCATCAAAAGTATCAAAGATTCAAGAAAATTACTTTGCCCCATACATGGGGCAGAGTGATAATTTTCCACTTTTAACGTACAAATTTATTGACTTAAAGAAAAAACAAAATATTTCGACGTAACTTCTATTATGAAACACAATTCTTTCTTCATGTGCTATTATTTTCAAAATAAATTTCCAATTTGTTCATTTTGAAGAGTGCAATTTCTCTGAACTATTTCACTTTGCAACACATTTCCCTACTTATGTAGCTATAAAGATAACAGCATCTAAAATCTACAAGCCAATTTTCAAATGAGAAGGCTTGCTTCTTATAGAATAGGAATCTGAAAGAAATCAGAAAGAGTTTCTAGAGATAGAAAAACTCCTTTATGAGTGCAGAAATCAGGAATGCGCTTGGAAACATGGTTTTCAGCCTCACTTTGGGAATTTTCACTAGCAATGTAACAATAATTCATCTGTAAATGAAGTTAAAATTAAAAGAAGAAAATGAAAATTTTCAATCTGTCCATATATTCTTCTTAAATTCAAAATTTAATCGAAGCTTCTATGTATCTTTGCGTGGCTAAAATTTGGCAATTTCTGTGGGTTGTTTATTGTTATCAATCGCATAATCTTATCATAATACTCAAGTTTCAATGTGATCTCATTGAGCTACTGTTCTTATAAACGACAATATTATCACTGTCGGTATCTCTTGAGAACGGTCGAGACTTTAGTTTATCAGATACATTTCTAAGGAGTCGTCTTAATTTATAAGTATTTAAGAAATTGTCAAAAATAGCGTGAGTAAAGCGTTGCAGCCATCAGCTGCATTTCAATGAAAAACTGGTATGGAATATCAAATGAAATGGAAAACAGTATCCTTGTACTTACTGTACAACAGCTTGAATGATCCTTTCAGGTTCTTTCAGAATTCTACTGAAAATGAACGAAGATATTCCTTTTATACCACCTACCGTAATAGTTCCAAGTCTTGGAATTGAATTAACCACTTACTAGCACATTTCATTTATCTAAACTCTTATTTGCCGTCTTTTTATGTCCTAATTGGAGCAGATGTAAATCGATTAAACGAACTTGCATCTCAAACTTGAAACTAAATTAACGTCTCGGTAGTTATTCTTACGTGGCACCTGATCGAAATATTTATTTATGCGCCTCAAATAGGAAACTTGACATTTTGTGTGGGTTACGCTGGATTCGTTTTTCCTAGCGCCGTATTTTTTGTATGTGGAAGAAATTGTTTTTGGCTAATGGTGATGAAAAGCAATTTTTGAGCAATAAAAATTCTAAATTTTACATTTGGAAATCGTTTCGATCTATTAAACTTCATAAAAGGCAAAATGGATCTGTATGTGAGTTATGATTTGAGGCTATTTACTCTTATCCATGAACTTTTATTGTTAAAGGATCTAACCCTGTAATGTTGCAGGTCATTCACCCTCAGCACTCTAGCATCTGCAGTCCAGAGCTTCATTATTCATTCCTACTCACTAAAATTCAGTAGTAATTATTCACTATTTTTGAACTTTTTGTTCAGTCAAAAGACCCTACTTAGGACGCTATCCTAACTTGAAACATTCAGGGGAATTTTGTTTTTAGTATTGATACACCTGTCACTATTACATCAGAAAGAAACAAATGTTTTACAGGTACTAGATGACTAGTTGTTGTTTGAAGTTTTGGGAGTCTAACCTTGACATCGTAGAATTACTTTAAAATTCGTAACAAAATAAGCCATTTTTTAATTCGGAATTAGTTGCGAAAGGTTAACACTTTGTATCATAATGTAGATTGTAGGCAATATAAAGTTCGATCGCTGTATTTGTAATTTTCTTTCTAATTAATATAATTTTTCCTGATAAGCCTGGTGTTTCATATTTTTCTGATTATCTAAAGAGCAAAATATCAGAAAAATCCGAATTATGAATGGTAGAGGGCTTTTTTTTTTAAATTATAAAAAATTTTGTTTTTTAACTTCTTTAGACCCCAGAACTAAGCACAAACAATTTTTACGCAATTTTTTGGTTCTCTGATTTAAAAAATGATTACAAAACAAAATAACTAAAAAAAAAGTTTGTTTTAATTTTAATTAATAATTAGTTTTAAATAATAATTAATGCCAAATTTCCATGTTTTCCATGTTTAAAACAAAGTAAACTATCTGTTGATTAATTTCAAAAACAATTGGGTGTTTTATCTTTCAAATTGCCCAAACAGTAGTTAATAAGCAGTATTTTAAAATGTACCCAATTGGGTACACTTGAAATGAAGGGGTTAAATTAAAAATCCTGAAATACGTGTATTTTATTATATTTCAGTTATTTTCAATGGCAACTCCTTGTTTTATTCATTTGAGGGATACCTGTGATCAAGCACAAAAAAACGAAACCTCAAAGACCACTCCCCCCCCCCCCAAAAAAAAATCCCATTGACTTGTGGAAAAGTGTGTGTACATCATTTAATGCTGGTTTCCAATGAAAGTATCCAGAAAAAGAATATAGTAAACAAAAGACCAACTGCACAAGGTTTCTCCAAATTCATTTTAAAATTTCAGATGCATATTACATCAAGCCTCAAGAATGAAAGGAACCATATATCGTGAGAAAAAGGAATTTCTCCAAGCGATTCGTTATTTATTCGACTGTAACAACCTTGCGCCGTGTAAGAACTAGCTGACTTAAAAAAACTGTAGTACACGAAAGACCAGGTATTTTCCATCGCAAAATATCGGACGGAAATGAGCAAAGCGTAGAGACACTAACTACAGGGTACTTATGGAATACTCTCAAATTTAAAAGTGCTACTCAGGTTATTTATTTTCTCTGTTTGAAAAACACATGCTTGCCGATTTCAATTATAACACTTGTCTACACCAGACCCGTACCTGTTAGCAGGGCCGGAGCTACCATTAAGGCAAACTAGGCAGATGCCTAGGGCGCAAACCTTGAGGGGGCCCAAAATCCAACCACCTTTTTAAAAAAACTCGGTTGTTAATTATATAATTTTAAAAAATGTAAAGATGTGATTCGGTATGTATAGTTGATCACTCCCTCCTCCCACCCCCGGGATGAAGGGTTCATTGTTCAAAATTCTCTAATTTCCAATGGATCTCGGGACACAAAACCAGCACCGGGAGCCTATACTCTGTATAGGATGAAAGAAGCAAAACTGAATGAAGTGCTGGACAAAGCGGCCAAAATTTTGGGATAAATGTGTTAATTTTGAAAAGTGTTTAATTAATATATAAAATACTAAATATTTGTTTGTTACTGTTTCTTTTAATTAAAAAAATATAAGTTTGTAAGGAAGGGGTGCACCAATCAACTTTGCCTAGGGCGCAAAATTACCTCGCGCCGTCCCTGCCTGTTAGCCATGCCCTTCCGATTGCTTGCGCACGGGGCGAGGTAATGGGGTCCACTGATTTTACATGCACGTATCCCCAAGTGTACATGGCGGGTCTTCAAGGATCGAACGTGCGACCTTCCAGGTGGAAGTCCGACGCTAGTGCATTTTCGTAACATGAAATGTTCACTAAATGTACGAAATTTTGACCTTTGGCGCAGAAGTACTCAGCCTTCTCAGTGTGTGCCAACGTCTTTGTCGGTCCCTCTTTTGTACTGAAAAGTTTAGAATCAAGATGTACGCGTTGAACCAAACGTCTTTTCAAATAACGTACCAGGGTTACCAATTAAATAAAATTTAATTGTACCAGTTAAAATTTGATAATGAAACCGATAACGTAAAAGTTACGAAATGGCATTAATATTAACAGTAACGTTCAAGACACTAAGGAAACTTTTAAAAAGTTTCTTTGTGTCTTGTGAACACACAGAAAAGAAAAATGTCTGAGTTTGGAACACTCTGCGTAAAGCAATTATTTAAATGTGAATATAAAGATACCGTACGTTAGCGTCATAATGTTTTTTTATTGATGTATAAAAATGAGTTTAAAACCAGAACACAGTTATGTCGTCTTCAGATGTAGCAATCTTCTCATTTATCGAAAAACTCTTTTATTTCTGATTCTTTCTTTCCTTTGGTTTCCGGGAGGAAGAAAATTGTCAAGAAAAGGCTTCCGAAGCAAATGGATCCATAAAACCAATATACTCCATATCCTTTTATGCCTGTCTCCATGGCCTTGAAAGATTTCGTCACAATAAAAGCGAATGTCCAATTGAGAGCTGTCGCAACGCCACTCACAACACTGCGAAAACGAATAGGGGTCATTTCTGCAACCATTAACCACGGGGTGGGACCATATCCAATCGAGAAAGCGGCAATGAAAGACATTAGACACACTAACGGAGCCCATCCATAGGTATTAACAATGTTTGCGTCCGCTGTTTTAGCAAAATCAAAGCCGCCGAAACAGAACAAACTAATAGCCATCCATGCTCCCGAAAGAAGGAGCAACGGTTTTCTGCCAGCCTTGTCCATCAGTAAACTGCTGACCAACGTTGCTATAACCTGCACAACCGCTACAAGAATGGTGGCAATTGATGGTTTTAAGGAACTACCAGAAGATTTGAATATTTGTGTAGTGTAAAACAATACTGCATTGATTCCACTGAATTGCTGGAAAAACATGAGAGCAATCGACAACAAGAAAGGTTTGTAGACAGTGGAAGCAGTGAATTCCTGGTAATGAACTCCCCCAGAAGGTTGCTGTCTGATTTCTTCTTCAACAGCATGACATTCTGCTTCGACATCCAACGTGGCTCCTTGCAAAAACCTCATAGCTTCTTTGGCTTCTTTTTGCCGCTTTCGACCGATAAGCCAACGTGGTGATTCGGGGACCAGTAGCATGAGAAAAGTTGCAATGATAGTGAGGCCGGCACCTGTCACCGCCGACCAGGTCCAGGTTAGCTCAGAACCAATCCAAGAGATAAGCAAGACACCTATGACGACGAACAATTGGAAGGAGGCACCGAGCATGCCACGAACTTCGGGCGTAGCAATCTCGACTAGATACATTGGCGTCGCCACCGAGACTAGTCCCGTGCTGAAACCCGTCACTACTCGTCCTACAAAGATTAGTATAGTTGAGGGCGCAAATGCAATCAGTATCCATCCGGTGACGTAAGGCACCACATTCAAGACCAGCGTACCTTTACGACCGAAGCGGTTGGTTACATAACCTGAAAGAACAGAGAAGCTCTATACAGAATTTTAAGAAACAGAAATCTTTCTCCCACGTGCTCTAAACCTTCTTACCCAGAGCAGTGGACGAGAAATTTGTTAGCAAGAATTCAACCTGGTTCTCGTACGCATCGAATTAGTTTTCCTATCGTTTTTGACCGGTCACGTGTTCAAATCACAGTCAATTCCCATTCCGATGTCAAATTTGTCACGTGACTGGGTTGAAAACGATAGCGAAATTAATCCGAGGGGTACTAGAACCAGGTTGATATCTAGTTCATAGTTTGGAAATGCAAATGCGGGTTGTGAGAAAAATTTATAAACAACGTCCCCCGTTTTAATCATAATAAATATTTTGTTATTAATGGTAGGCTATGAAAATATATTTTTAAAAAGAGATACAATGTAGAAATTTCTGAGTTGCAAAAATGGTTTTTAGTTTCTAGAAGCAATATGACAATCATTGCAATGGTTCAACTTACAAACAAATGTTGGGTGTAGCTAAATTTCACCATTTTTTGGTGAAAGGTTGAGCTGTAATTTCTTACAGTGTAGTGACAACGTGAACATCTTGTCACTGCTTTTCTCAGCAACCAAGTTAACTAGACGCAACTTGTTTTGTTAAACACCTACTTATCAAAGTTCCAACTACAGCCAGGGTGCACTTGAAGATCATTTTTGATACTAATTGAGTAAAACAAAGATTCACATAAGCAATAAAAAGATTAAAATCTCAAAATGTATGCTTCTTAGTTACTTAAAACTGATTTAGGTAAGTAATAGCAAATTAATTTATCTGCAACATTTATCCGCTGTTAAGAAATATTCAACGCATATTTAGTTTTTAAGATACTAAGTATGTTTTTTAAAATCATTTTTAAATTAACGTACTCATTTCTATGTTTAACATGGGATTTTCAACTCAGGTATCATTACCAATCAGATGGAGGTAATGTAAACAATGCGCTATCTCTCCTTAGTACCATATGCGCCAACTCTCCCTTTTCGGTAGAAGAGATTGCGTAGACCATTTTTCAACGCATTCGTTTCTACAAAGCATTGTAAGTATTGGCAGAGTTACTCAAGGTTAGTAGCTTACTGAAAAAATATTTAATTAAAAAGTATCTTGCAATGTCCTCTTCACTATGAAAGTATCGGGAACAGTAATGAAAATTCAAGCCCTTACATTTTGAAAACAAACTATAAAAACGACTCTTTATCATAGACGTGCAGAAGAATAAACTTATGAATTCAAGTAGACACTACGTTGTTACTGTACAAATATCTGCAGTCACAGTGCGTTCGATCGTGACTGCGGGTATTTGTACAGTAACTTTCCTTTTACACTTCCCCTTCCCTCCTAAAATTCAAGTCCACCATCTATCCAACTACACCATCTCTCCAGGTTTACCTTATCAATTTATCAGGAATAAAGTACAGTATAAAATGCTAACTGTAAAATTGCCTTAAGGGGTCGTCTTCATATTAAAATCAACTTTAAAATTTCAACGGGTAACCCAATTTTTATTAGATTTATAATCAGCATATAAATTTAAGCTTGCACACCAATTTTCGTGTAATTTGTTTGGTTCAGCCGTTGCTTCCCAATGAAAAGACAAATTCACCTCGTAATGTTAAAACATTTTTTTAAAACTATTTTTGCTTATAATATCTAAAATAAAATGGTTACTGCACTGTTCGTTTTTTCATATGAAACTGTGGACTAATATTGTCAGCTGTAAGTCGCTTTACTGTCATATTCATGTAAACAAAAATGGAATAGAACAGTAGGTACAATTTTTAAAAAAAGTATTTAGTGCTCAATATGAGTTCACGTCCATGAATCTGTTTAGCTACGTTTAATACTCAATATTGCTTAAAATGCCAAAAATGCAGATTCTAAAAATAAAATAATTGAGTCCCTATGGCATCCAACTACGGTAGAATGTTAATATTTTTACTCAAATGTACTAAGGAAAATGAATTTCAAACCAACGAACGATTTCATTTACGTTATTTTGTAAAAGGGACTTCAAGTATGAAAAAATATATATTTATTTGTAATTTTTCGAAATTGATTGTAGTATTTCTCTTTAAAAAGTAAATCATTCAAAACGTGTTTAAAATAATTCTGTACCTGGGAGCCATAGTCCATTTTTCGAGTTTTATAGATGAAAAAAAAACAAATATTTTTAGTACTATTAAACTAGATATCCAAAAACTGCAATGAAAATTGCCTACATGTATTTCCTAGTTGAGAGGAACCACCTCTGTAGTGCAGTAAAACTGAGCTATGAGACAGAATTACTAGTTTTATCCATCCATAGAACTAATAATGAAGATATATTACGCGTTCATTTGGGCACAAGGGCAGAAACCGGTTGTTAATATAGCAGGGAGTCTTGTAGTCTATACAAAACAAAAAAGAAAAATAATAAAGAGAGAGTTCTGCAAATTGTCTCCTTTATTGGCCTCGCGGTTACGTTAAATTACCAGTGTTTAAGTAATTTATGCTCAACACTATTGTTAAAAAAACCAGTTGTCTTGGTACTCCGTTCAGATTGCGAAATCTTCATGTTTTAATATAGTCAAAAACTCTTTCATGTTGTCAGCCTAAATGTAACATTAAACGCTTTGTCTAGTTTTAGCTTTAGTCTATCGTTTTATCACATAACTTCATCCCGCTTCACTGAAGAAAGCGTTCTTAACATGTGTACATAATTTTAATCATGCTCTTTCCCTTTATTACATTTTGTTTAATTTTGCTACTTCTACGATTAACAACATACATAGTTGAGGGGGTTAAGGGACTTGTATCTTATCAATGTTAAATTAGTCATATTGATGACCTTATGTCTCAGGAGCCATTTGAGAAATTTTCTACACATTTCAACGAACAGATTTCTTAAAAGGAGCTGTACTTATAATTTCATAATATTTGCAGCAAACTACTTTATTAGTATTATTATTATTTTTATTATCTTTGAAAGTTAAAAATGTACTTAAAAACTTCAAATTACATAAAATCTTGAGTTATAAAATCAGAGAAAAACTTGTGGTAAAAATTTCAAAGGTATTTCTTATATATTTTTTGGAGTAAAGTGTCATTTGGGTTAAAAAAAATATGACTTTTCAGAGAAAATTGCAATTATGGTGAATGCGATGAAAGGTTAAATCCGCGGGCAAATAATAATTGCTTAACAAACGATAGTAAGTGTCAATGATCTCACTCTTATTTGTTGAAGTAACTTAACTAGTTGTAATTTGTTCACTGTAAGAACATCTCATACAGAGATGAATAACTTTAAATTTGCTCTTGAATCTTGGTACGGTTTCGTGGCCACAAGAATGTCGCATACAAAAAAAAGAAGAAAAAGAAAAAAAAAAAGCTAACAGTTATAGGGAAATTTAAAAAAAAATAAATGAATAAATAAATAAAATTATTTACAGTTATCGGATTGCAATAAATTTTAAAATTTAACATGCTTTCATAAAGAGTACTTAAAAATTTTAGAAAACTTTAAAAATAAATAAATAAAAATTGAAACTTCAATAATAATAATAATAATAATAATAAACTAAGTTTCCTAACCCCCTAATCAATGAATGATTTTTCCCTCACCTCTGTGAAGTGTGAATGTTGAAGCTTTATTAGTGAAATTATCTTGTAATTCGTTGAGGATTAATATTGTTGTTGAGTCCATTTAGATAGTGCAAAATGGGTTAAATAGAACCAAAGATTGAATAGAATAAAACACCTTAAGAGAGAGAACGGAGATATCAAGCTGATGGTCAGCGACGTTGAGGGTTAATAAAAGCATTTAATTTAAACAAATTTTGGTCTGAAGATATAACATAATATTTAAATATAATGTATTTCCCGGATACGCGCGCTTGCTTGAAGTTTAAAAGTTTTAAAAAAATTATGTAAAAGTAAAGAGAGAAACTGAGCGTTTCTTTAAATGTACGAAAAACTTGTTTTAAATGCAATACGTAAGTGTCTTGATGACAGTTTCTCAATAAACTCCTGTTTATCCGCACTCTGTGAAACTATACAGAGACCGATTCGTTAAGTAAAACTGAACACTTGAGATCTGTGACTACCAGTTTAAAAAATGTGAAAAATGCATTACATATTGTTGGCGTATAATTTAACTAAAGCTCTAGTAAGCAGCCTGGTTAGCCCTCGGAAGCCAACCTTTCCGACAGCTGCGAGGTATCACAGCAGCGTGGACTCAACTGAACTCCCCTTCGACTTTGTGCACCGGAAATAGTAATTCATCGTATCACACATGACGCCACTGCTGCGGCACATTATCTGTTGCAATCAATTTACAGAATGTTCTCTTTTTTATTCCCTATAATTTAATTTTTTAAAGAATTTGTAGTTCATTGTTTTTAAGTCTAATTTTAAGTTAGACTCCGGATAAATGGTTTCCTGGAGATTCTCAAGTATTTTCGAGCAAAATGTTTTACAGTGCAAGGCACTAGGACATACTCTAAAAAAGTACTATACCAATGAATAATATCCATGTCCTTGCCGGAGTTCGAACCCTGTCTAAAGAACAGGACCCTTGTGTCCTACTACTGCTTGTGATACTACTTGTGTCCTACTGTTATGCTGCTTGTCTTACAGTTTATGCTACTTTTTTACTGGGTAGCCAATTAAGTGAAGAGAAAGCTCTAATGCAGTTATTACAAGATGAAAGAAAGTCGACGAAATTCAGTAACTGAAAATTTTCCTCGACAACAGATAGCGTCATAGGGCGCTATTATGTTCTGCTCCCATTAACTTCAAATGATATAATTGTACAAAGCTTTCCTCATGTCAGCTCTAATCTCAGTTTTTATGACAAATACCCAACTAAACCATCCTCCTTGTTGAATATGCCCTCCTCTTTCTTAATTATCATCTTTATTTTATCACAGCATTTATTCAATGTGCATTCCATTTGCGTCAATCACATGTTCAAAGCGTGCGCAATAGTGGCGCGAAGGGTTTCCCTATCAATTGGAGCAACTTCGCGATAAAAATGGCCTTTGATAGAGAAGCGAGAACGAACGTCATGCTTCGCGCTAGTGATGAACACACTATACCACGTTTTGAACATGTGATTGACGCAAATGGAATGCACATTGAACAAATGCTGTGATAAAATAAAGTCTTTTGTTTCTTTCTATTGTTTGTTCTTTATGCGCTCCTTCTCATCTGGTGATAAAAATTTGAACTATTATTTTCTTGCTGCAGATTGCTTTTCTCCTTGGACCATATAACATATACATACATAAGTTTCAATGGCGTACGTCTGTTAGAATGAGCTTTACGTAGGTTTATACAAGGCAGGGTCAGTTCGGATAATTGTAAACATGGAGTAGTTGTAAACAAGCTTCATAACTACACTTGTGGTGCTTTCGAAAACTTAACTGCTTGTGAGTGATAAACTGGCAGTATAGGGAAGACATTGAAACAGTTTCGTAAGTTTCGAAACAAATGTGGAGGCGTCACTATTGTTTGAAAATGGCACAGTGAAAAAAGTTGTTTAACAAAATTTAATGATCTGACATTTTCCTCTCCAGATCATCTACAAAAGCGGTGTAAGCGGTTTTAACCATTTTTATTTGGCATATGGAACGCTGCTAAAAACATTCAGTTATGAATTTAATCCTCCCTGTCATATTTCATGTGCAAGTTAGGTGTTTACAATTACCCCATATATTTCGTACTCTGGAGTAATCGTAAACACTTAAATTTATCCTATTTTCAATATTTTGGAGGACAATAAGTATTATATTTTGATGTAAATTACGCTTTTGTGTCTATTTTACATAACTGTTGTTGTTGCTAATGCCACTTGGAAACCCAAGCCCTCCTTGCAGGGCGACCATGAATCTCCTACTGATTATTAATGAGCTCCGCTAGAATGAAGTACACTTGGCTCAGAGGGCTTAATAATTTTGAACCAGCTCCCAGATGAGAGATCGTCACCTAGGTTGGTCTTTCAGCGGAAACTATTTCTAACGTGGTGGACATTTGAAGCGACGATGTATTTTACACAGCTCTCTTTAGCGCACTCGGTCTCTGAGTAATCAGTCGCGGGAGGTGGTCACCCTCCCAAGCGTTGACCACGGCCAGTTGTGCTACACTTTCGGTGTTCTGTCGGATCCAAGATTAACCGACTGATCCACTGCCTGACAAATTTTACATAAATTTGTCGCATTACTTGATTTTTTGCAAGATATTTCTCGTTAAATGAACTCAGCCGACTCATAACATAACTCGGCGGATCAAATGCGGCCTGTTGGCCGCAGATTGAGAACCATTGCTCCGGAACTTCTTAAGCCTTCAAGCAGCCTGTGTATAAAGCAATTTTCCATTTGCATCCACCTTATGCAAAAATGAGTCACTGTTTACAATTACCCCATATATCTGGGGTAATTGTAAACACGAGCTCCTTCGCTAACAAATAGTCATAAAGTCAAAATTTTTGTACACAATTATTCACAAGAAGTACAGTAGTGGCTACAATGCTCACAATTTTATCTCTGAATTCATTCAAGAGGTAGGGAAGGATCAAAAGTTAAAACATTGAAAAAGCGTTTACAATTACCCCAATTGACCCTATCTTTAATTATAACCACCCTTGCACATTATCATTTTACTGAGCTTATAGATCATATTTTTAATTAAAAGTGAACCACAATTGGATCATTAGAAGCTTACATTTTGTAGAACGATTCGGCCTGCATTACGATATCGTAAATTAAAAAGAAAAGGGCATATTTGAAATATAAAAGTTGCATATAAATTTATTTTCAATATAAATATGTGTTTTGAATCGTTCGCTCTATTTCTTTACATTTAACTGCAATTCTGAAAATTATCTTAAGCGTTGTAATTAGTACTCTTCGTTTTATTTGAAATTTCTGTCCCAATTAAAAGATTTTTATAAATACTTTAAGTTTGTCATGGCCCTTCCAAACCCCGGCCTTCCCTTTGTTAGAGTGGTCCTGTGTTTATTTGGAGCAATTTAGAGGTTGGTCAAAGGGCATTATTAGCAATAACAGTACAGTCTGACTTTTATATGTGGAAACCCTTCACGATTTTGCGCATGCGTCACGTCTGCTTAAATTTTGTTGAAACAGAGATAAAGATGAGGGAATATTTACTTTTGATCAGGACAAAGATATCAGATGCATACTATTTTTTACGTTAAAGATTCAAATAGGAATGGTATATGTCAACATGGAAAACAACAAATGCATGCCTAAAATATTATTTTGGAAAGTACTCAGTACCCCACACTCCTTCTCTCCGAAGAAAAAAAGAGTTACATGACAAAAATAGCCAAATTGAAGAAAAGAGAGATTTATACCTACATTTATTCATAGAAAAGAAAGGTGGATAAAAAAATCGCAAAAATTTATCAAAAAGACATTTTTAAAAAACTGATACAAATTAGACTGCGGGCAACTTTCACAGCTGTGCTTTTTTTTCCCGTGATTTGCATAGTAGACCAAATTTTATCACTTTTAATATCTTTATTTCTTTTTATTTTTTGGGGGGTGCGGATGAGGAGATTTTTATCTACCATTTATTTATATGGATTAATCTAGACTTGATACATGTTTTTTACTTCGAGCTTTCTATTGCCATGTCGTTCGTTTTTCTTCGTACTGAAGGAAGTTGTATATGTACTTTCGAAATATGTGTATGAAGTTTTCGTTGCAAATTTGCGTCGATCAACGTTAAATTTTTCAATGTATACCAGTTTGCACAAAGATAACCATTAACAATCATTAACAATTCATTTGTCATCTACTTACCACCAGCTGTTCCTCCCAAGAGGGCTCCAACAGCTACTAAACTTCCAATCCAGGAGATATCGTCATCCGTCGGATCGACGCGGCTGTGTGGTTCGAGCATGTCGACTGTTGCTGTGGCTGAATATGCAGCGGTATAGCCCATGCAAACAGCAAAAAGCAATGCCACGAAAGCTGCAACGTACATTTTCCTAAATCCTGCATCTTGTTGCTGTTTCTCTTCCCCTGCATCTTTCGTTGCTTGAAAGGCCTGAGGAATTTGTTGCTTGCTCCTTGGAATAGGATTTTTTATATAATCCAAATCATTCGATACTTCGATGCTCACTACTTTACTCAATTCCAGTTCAGAATCGACGAAAGCTTCGTTCACGAATTCGGTAACGGAGCTGGTGGAACTTGCCGTCGAAATTCCTCTGGGCTTGATATTTTGTTCCATTTTCCCCCTTTTACGCAAAGGACTAATGGATGCCTCTCATTTTTCAGTTTTCTCTTCGTTACATCGTATTAAAAAGAGAGGTGTATCGTTGTACGATTCTTACCGATAACTACCCAAAAATATCTCTTTGATCTCTCCTTATCTGAAATGGGTTGTAGAGGAGTCGATTGTGTGCTTTCATGTCAATGAAAGGAGTTGTTTATTTCAAAAACTATTGTCGAAGGAACAATAAGCAGCGGATTGATGGTAGGAATTCTTACTGAATTATCTCAGATTTTGCCTTATCTTTATTCTTCACTTTCATTGGAGATTAAAAAAACAAAAACAGTTTAAACGTTAGTCGTAAACTGTCGAATCTTTGAAATGCACGACTGTTCTCAAATAATCAAAACAAGAACATTTGTAGAATAAATAATTATGTGCTTAGTTACTCAGGTTCGTAATTAAGAAGGTAATTATTCTATGCGCATATGCAAAGTAGAAATATGAAGAGAAACAACATTCCTTTTAGTATTTTTGGTATTTTCAGTGAAGGGAAATTTATATTAAAATCACTTCAGTTGCCCTTCGTGGAAGAGAAATTTTCCCGGACAAAAGTACCAATTACGCAAAAATACATTTTTAGTATATACTATTATATTACGCAGAACTTACGCTAACTTTCTTCATTTTTGAAACCTCTTCAAAGTGCGAAACGCAAAGCTGAACGCTCTCTGAGTCTTTCTATTGAGGGAATAGGGGGGAACAAGGGGGCTTAAGAACAATCCGAAACGATAACAATCGAAATAGTTCAGTATATCGAAAGTGAAAGACGATTTTTCAAATTTTTGCATTTTGAAATATTACTATAATTAATTAAAATGTGTTTATTTTCCTGCTCAATAAATATTAATAATTACCGGATATTTTCTTTGACGTAATTTTTTTCATTCCCTTCTAACTTTTTTTAGCTCCCAATTTTATTTTATTTTTTATAATTTGTACTTTTAAAATAATTTAATTTCCTAGCATCTTCAGAGAAAAATCATCGAACCTTTTTTCTCGGAACTTTTTAAAATCAATTTTAATGTATTTGTTTTATTGATCAATGAATAGTAATAATTACTGAAATATTTTCTTTTCTTCTCTACTCACAAACTTTGTTATAATTTGTACTTCTAAAGTTATTTAGTTTCCAAGTACTTTCAAGAACAAATCAAACTTTTTTCTTGAAATTTGGTTCGGAAATTAACCCCCTTAACGATTGCATAATCTTCAAGAGAGTAAAAACAAAAGCGCTTTTTTTTTCAAAAAAAATAAACATTTTTAAAATGTGCAACCTCCACTTACACTATAAATAGTTTGGTACTGTCATCTTGTATGTAAAACAAGAAATAAATACTTTTTCTGGAATGAGGAGTGGGCTTTTCTTATCGTTTTGGTTTGGTGCTTTTGAACCTTCCAGCCCGTGACTTTGACAAGAGCGAGAGGGAAAAGATAAAGCAATATTTGTCATTTAAAATTCGAATAAAGAAGTAACTAACAATTATAAGCTTTTTTGAAAAATAATTTTCAAGCGCTCAAAATTTATAAAGATTATTTATCCTAAAAGATTCATACATTTTAAATGGAATGAAACACAATTTGACCTATTTATACGCACGAAATGTTTTGCAAAAGTAAATGTATATAGTATTAAGCATTCGTATTGTAATGTCCTCAGGACATTACAATACGAATGAGGCAGAACAATTGCAACAATGAGTCAGAACAATTCCATGAGTCAGAACTATTTTTTCAGTATCTGTAATACAGATTGGAGATAAGAACCTTACTCGAAACGCACAGCAAGTCTCAGGAGCATAGTGGCTAAAAATTATCTGATGTTATTCATAGATTCTATATCTAGAACAGTTTCCGGTATGAAATTTCTGGGTGATGCAGGGGTTACAGTCTCTGTAGTTCTTTCACTCTCAGAAACGCATGCTCAAATCTCACGAAACTTTCGTCGTATTTGACGAAATGGCATCGTGAAAAATGCTCCGAGTAAACCTTTCGTCAAATTGCCGAAATTTGTGTAGTAGCTTTTTTAAGTCACGTGATCGCGCGAGGAAAGAATCGTTGTAAATGACGAAATTTTCTTGACGATTGAAGAATCGTCGAAAATGAGGATTCTATTTTTGAAAGTGTGGCGTTTGTATAGTTCAGGAAAAGATTTTTTTTTATTTCTTCTTGTCTAGTACTTTTTGGGATCACAGACTCAAAAACCATTTTTTTTAAGTAGATCCAATTATAAATTGATAAGTACGAATGTTTGCACCAATAAAATGCTTGCGGCCTAATTCTTGTCCGCATCAGATTAGCTTCGCAAGCGCTTTTAATTACTCACGTGAAAAAACAACATTTGATTCTCCAATCAGATATCCATATTCGTCAGATGACTGGATTAAAAGGGATAGCGAAGTCATTCCAAAACGTACGAGAATCAGGCTGTTAGTAATGTACATGCGTTAACACTTTATAGTAATGCTTTATAGATGAGTAGTTGAGCAGATAAACCGATAAAATAAAGCACATTTTTTTTAGTTTCTTAGTTTTCAATTAAGCTAATAGTTTTCAATTTTACTTTATTCGATGCATCTTTATTCGACTCCAACCAGATATCAAATTCGTAAGATGACTGGGTTGAAAACGATAGCGAAGTTATTCCGAGACGTACGAGAATCAGGCTGTTAGTACATGTGTTGCTTTTGAATAACTTAACACTTTATAGATGAGTAGTTGAGCAGATATACCGATGAAATAAAGCAGATTTTTTTTAGCTTCTTAGTTTTCTTTAGTTTCTTAGGGAAGTCCGACGAACGCTCATTACCGCTCCGAGATAGGTTTGCTGGGAGCCAGCCCAGCCTAACTAACTCTTGCTGTGTGAACCTGGCCCTCCTTGTTACCCCTATGCTAGGAAAGTATC
This sequence comes from Octonoba sinensis, assembly GCA_038502835.1. Classification (NCBI taxonomy): domain Eukaryota; kingdom Metazoa; phylum Arthropoda; class Arachnida; order Araneae; family Uloboridae; genus Octonoba; species Octonoba sinensis. The sequence goes on from CM076598.1 coordinate 126,615,423, forward strand.
ATTAGCCGCGTTCACATGGCATTCTTATAACCCGCTTGTACCCTGCTTATCACCGCATTCCGGTTTTTTACCGGGTAAATGGTGGGTCTAGTTGCCTCCTGCTCAAGAGCAGGATTTTTGCGGGGTTTCTACCCAGCATGCCATTCGCGCAGCACTCTCGATTCCCCATGAGTTAACTTTTGATTGACAATTCGCGCGTTTCGTATGGTGTGCACTTGAGGATTTTAAATGAAATAGGCTAAAAGTACAGCAATAAAAATTATTTCTTACTTGTAATTTTTTCTATGTTTATTTTTCAATTTTGTGTATATCTTTTGTCATCTCTAGATGTAATAAATTTAAGAAAAATTTAGATGAAAAATCCTATGATCTTGTACGTTTCCATACATGTTAGTACTAAGGTAGAAGAGTATTGTTACTTTGATTTTTTCATTCATTATTGAAAAAGTAATTTCTTATCTTGAAACGCAGAAATAATTCGTCGTACTCATCATAGTGACATCGGTTTGTTCATTTTTATTAGTTCATGTCCTTAAATGTCTTTAAAACTAAGGAGTAAGAAATACATAAAGGTTTAAACTTTTAAAAACGTATCTTTTATTTTTGGAAACGACACATGCATGCGATTAATATGTAGGCATAATTTTGTTGGCTGTGCCATATCAGGTTTTTCTTACACAACCCTGTGGTGTTTATAAATAAAACTAACCGGGTTAGAAATTACTGTTCAGATTTTTTTTAAAAAGTAATTGAGATTTTCAAAATTACTTATACATAAATAATGTACATCAAAATAAAATAATTTTTGGAAAAAATAGAACCGACTTTAAATTATAAATTGCACTAAAAAGTGAAAAATAAATTAATTCTTTAACAACACCGATCCGATTTTTAAATATAACTTTTGAAGCCTGCGCACAATTACCTAATTACCATTACGTCATGTGTTACTTTACATTGAAACTGTTATAAGCTCTGGGCCATTTATATTTGTAATTTATTCATGATTACAAAAGTAATCATGAATCAAAACCTATCATGATTTTGCACCGACTTCAAAAGTTATGTTTAAAAATCGTATCGATGTTGTTTAAAGAATTAAATTAGTTTTCACTTTTTAACGCAATTTATAATTTGCAGTCGGTTCTATTTTTTTCCGAAAGGGACTTTATTTTATTATTTTTGGTGTAAACCCATTTTTTACATGAATATTCTATTTTTAAAAAATCCATATCAAAAGGCAAACCTTCTTTGAGTGAATGGCACTGAAAACTAGTCATTTGAATGATAAATTCCGTTTGAGCAACCACCCTCGATGGATTAAAAAAAAATCAAAATCTTGAAAATCGGCTCATCCTGTGAGATGTTATGGGTGGACAAACAAAAACCCGATATCCATACGGTATGAATATATAACCTCCTCCTTTGTGAAGTCGGTTAAAAAAATAGAATATAATAATTATCTGAATATTCGGCAATTTCTCCTAGGCCGAAGCCGAATATTAAAATTTCTAGAAAATCGTGGTAATAGAAAGTATTTTCTAAATTTTAAAATTACTCACCAAGTAAAACACCAATTTCACACAATAATCTATGATGTATGATTTAATTCTGTTTAAGAATCCAGAACTACCTAAAATTAATGTATTTTCTGTATTGTTTTGAATGCAATAAAATTGGTAAGCATTAGCATTATTTTACTAATTTCTAAATTCAAATTAAAGGAATACTATTGTTTAGAATGTTTACCTTGCTCCAAATAATTTCATGAAGATATTTTAAAAGCTATAAAAGTATATTTTTATTTTATGGCGTTTTACATACCTATTTTTACAAGATCTATTAAAATTTAATGCATTTAACTGGAATATATTTTTTTAATTTAAAAAGCCCAATAACTTATGCTATCTTAATATTCATGATATGTTCTAGGCTTTTTCCATTGCTATCTTACCCAATATTCACAATAAATCAATTTACTCACAAAGTCTGCCTTCCACTGTGCTACTAAACAAAATAAAAGTCTCACATTCTTCATCATAATTAACTATTGCCAGCATTTGTGAGCAAATGCTAAGTATAAAATACAATATTGTAACTGTATCAAACCTAAAAGCACTGTTTAAAAAAAGTAGTTTTTTATAAATTATTTTTATTTATTAAAATTATATACTAATGTGTTCTTTTACAATAACTATAATGCAATTTTAAATGCTTAAAATCTACCAATTTCTTTACTTTTGTACATTTCTACCGTAGCAGAACTATTCGGCCGAATAATGATCAGTATTCGGAAAGACCGAATATTCGGCTAAATCAAGAAATGTCTATTTGGGCAGGCCGAATACCGAATAGTGGCCGAATATTCGTTGCATCTTTAACACACACACACACACACACACACAATATATATATATATATATATATGAAAATGCAGAGCTTTGAACGGTCTTTCCCCCTTTATTTAAGATAACAATTCTCCATTTAATTCAGTTACACTCCCTGCAATAAAAAAACAAATACATAACGTTGCATTTTTGGTTTTAATAAGAACACACGTAGCTTGAATCTTGATCATTTCTATTTTTCAAATACATCATGAACTTTATTTGTTGTCTGATTATATTTGTTGATAAGTCATTTGGGTGTCATAATTAATTCTATATTTGGAATTAATATTCAATTGTCTCATAAACGATGCATAACCACCACCTGTACATAAAATAAAATGTCTTGATATTGATTGATAGATGTAGCATATGTATGCAATTGGCAATATTCTGGTTAATCAGTTTGCCCTTAGCAACCTTGTTTGCTTTTAAGATATTATGAGCAAAATGTTTGTAAATATTCCTGAATCGTAAGAAAAAAGCAACGAACTTTCATGCTCTTAATTTACTTAGAACACCTCTTTCCTTTTTCTTTAAGAAAGATGCATTTTTTATAATGCAAAATCTTAATTTTCAAAAGATACATCATTTCGTATACTAGATTTCAGCTCTTACAAAAAAGCATTAACAAAACAATGTAAACATGTTAAACAAAAGCAATTATATGTAATTTTTAAATCGTGAATGCAATTATTTTTTTCAAAAAATCAGGTCTAAAACATCCTCAGCCGAGTCTTTCCCTAGAATTTGTTTTAAACTGTAACATTCAGAAAAGCGAAAGCAAGAAAACGGCAATAGCATGCCTAAAAATTGTAAACAGTGCGCAAAGGATGATGGGTAAAACCGCTTTCCGAGACAAAACCTCTTTTCTCATGTGAACGGGGTTTTTTCCAAACGGGTTTTTTCGGAATTGGAGAGGGGATTTGCCGGTTACAAAAGTGCCATGTGAACGCGGCTATTGGGAGGGTTGTGGTTCCTTTTGTATAAAATGGAGCGGGGAAATCGTCGCTATTGTGTGGGAAAATTACAGGAACATTCTTGCGCAACACCGTATTTTGATTATTCAAGCTTAAGGCACACTGTACTATTCATGCCAAAGTAATAGAGTTTAAATTTCATATTCTTTTTTCGTGTTCAACAAACGAAGTTGCAGCATAATATGTTTTAGAACTGCAAAATAGAAAATAAAAAAAAATGATTTTTAAACAAAATATCTTACGTTCTTAAGTAAAGCTATTGTTTTGTCTTATCAGTAAAATAAGTAAGGAATTTTTTTCCTATCTATGTGAAGGCGAGAAAATATGAAGGTCACATTTAGCAAAATACGCGTGATGATATGTTTATGTTCGTTTGGAACCATCTTTGAATATGTGTTCTTCTAATTCAGGGGTCTCCAAACTACGGCCCGCGGGCCACATCCGGCCCGCGGACAGATTTTGTCCGGCCCGCGGAGAGCTAGCTAATGGCATCTGGCAAAAAAGTAATCATATTTTACACCACTAGTGGACTGATTCAACTTTTTACCACCGGCAACAATTAATGATAATATGGTTTTGGCCCTTGGAATTTACTGGAGTAATCAATATGGCCCTAAGGCTGGAAAGTTTGGAGACCCCTGTTCTAATTTATACTATTTGATAAAACTCATACGAGTACTTTGAAATAAATATCTCGAAAAATTTAATGTGCTCTTGCAGAAGATTTTCAAGAGGCCTTTTTCCTTTCTTTTAAGGAAAAATTCGCATAAAATTGAAAAGACATACATTTCACCATTTCAGTAAATACGTACTAAAGAATAGTGTCTAAAAAGAATAAGATATGAGTGGTAGATTTTTGGCGCATAGAAGAATTTGTCTCTGAAATTGAGGAAAATGCAAAATTGCATGATTTTAAAGGTCATTTACTACCTTCACCAAAAGTGACCAGGTATAAAACTAGCTGGAGAAGAATCCTTTGATATAGTGGAAACCATTAAATTCACTGATCTATGGTAAGTTATTCAATTTTTATATAATGCATCTTTGAACTTTTGCTGAACATATCGCTTATAGAAATGAACAGTGTCATGTCTGCAAAATGGACATTTTTCAGGAGAGGAGTTTGAACGTTTTACAAATTTGTTTTATTTAATTACCTTATTGTTTCAATGATTATTATAATCATTGAAACAATTGTTCAGAAAATTGTTATTGTTCTAGTTTTCTCTCACATGATGGACGTTAATAATGTCAAAAAAATTAGAAATAACTATAAAATTAAGTTATTACAGTATTGCACAAAAAAAAAAATAAGTTGGCCTCTAGCCTTATTTTTTGAACATTTAATTACGGCAGTATTCCCAATATAAAGAGCGCAAAAATCTGAAAATTTTGATATAAAAACCAAAAAATCGATTTTTTGCTGATATGACACTGTTCATTTCTATAAGCGACATGCTTGGTGACACTTGTTAAAAAATGTCGAAAACTTTTATTTCGATATGTATTACTGTATATATACAAATGTTGTATATGTATATATACAATATATAATATACAAATGTTACATTAAACTTTCTTTATACAAACTAAATTGCAGTTTGAATATAATTTATAATTCGAAGTAATTGAAACTTGATCACTATGATCGGTTTAAAGGCCTGAATTTGTATTTTTCGATATAGCAAATCCATGCGATCCTGTTCTAGTGGTTCGGAATCCGCTTACAGCTGTATATCCACCAGCAATACATAAAAGCACTTCGTTCTCAGTCTATTTACCCAAATATAGCGCACAAGACCGCAAGTGGCTTGGTTTGCCCTAAAAAACCAAAGTACAAACGAGTACTACAAATATTGGAACCATAAATCTCCAAATGATACCCCTCCAGCATAGGGTATCAAGGAGGGCCAGGGTCATACAGCAAGAAGTAGTTAGGTTGGTCCGGCGATCGACGGCCACCAGCTCCGTGCGAAAGCAATCTTAAGGCTTCGGCTAAAAGGTAGGGGTCTAGTGGAGATAAGTACTACAAATATTCATTGGCATGTCAGCAAATTATTTAAAAACTTTAACAAATACTGCCTAACTTAATGCTACATGTATAAAAGAAAACATGGCTTTTAAAAGTGAAATATTTTATATGCTAAATCCTTTATATTAAAAATATGAATAATTCAACTTTTAATTTAAATAATGCAGGTAAGTTATTCAGTATTTGTTGAAGTTTTAAAATGAATTACTGTCATGTAATGAGTATTTGTAGTACTCTTTTGTACTTTGGTAGTTTCGTTATCCAAGCCATTTACGAGCTATGTTCAGCTAAACAGGACGAGCCCGAAGTGCTTTCATGTATCGCTGAGGGACCTATAGCTTTAAGTGGATTCCAAACCACTAGAACATGATCGGATGGACGAAATATACAGAGCAAAAATACTCGTGACTTTAAACCCGATGTTAATTATCAAGTTTCAATTACTTCGAATTATAAACTATATTCAGAACCCACTTTAGTTTGACGAGTGCCACACAGCATTCGTCCAGCAAAGTTCGGAGCCGTATTATATAAAAGTTGAACAAATTACCATAGATCAGTAAACTAAGTGTGTTTCTGCTGTATCAAAGGCTTCTTCTCCAGCTAGTTTCATACCTCACTTTTGGCGTCAGCAGTATAAATGGTCTTCCAAATCATACAATTTTGTGTTTTCTTCAATTTCAAAGTGAAATATTTCTATGCGCCAAAAGTGTACCACACATATCTTACGCTTTTTATATACTAATCTTTGGTATCTATTTACTGAAACGTATACCTTTGTGGTTCATTGTTGTCGCAAGGAGATTTTGACTGTCAAAGTTGCATTAATAAAAACTTTTTTTGAAGTACTTGAATGACTTCTGACCTTTGCATCAAGAGTCAACCATAACTATTTATGTCGTAAGAGTTACTGCAGATGTATTAGAACACAAAATAATTGTCAGTGCCATGATTCACTCCTGACGCAAATAGTATTTGGCACAAATATAATGTAAATTGGTATGCTTTTCTTAGAAAAAGGAAGAAACTTCAAATTTGACCTTCCAAAACTAAAATTTTTGAAAAAAATAACTAAACACGTGTCTAATATTTTTTAATAAGGAACATATCCTGAAAACTCCAGTCAAAATGTCAACTACCGAGCCTGCCTGACTCTTAAAAAAAGCTGGCTCTAAAACTTCAACATGTATAGTACATGAATTTCCTTTTCAGTGTATAAAACCTCAATATTTTCAAACAAAAGCTCCCAAGAAACAACAGCATTCCGGGAATTTTATCTAAAAATGTTGTAGCACGTAATCAGTTGCTCTGAAAGAATCGAGGGAAAATCTAAAGTGGACCAACAATGACTGCTATAATAAACAAGACTATAAAAAAAAAACTGAGTAATCATTTCTTTCAATGCATACTTTAACGAGGGGACGGATTTACGGAGTGAAACCATGGAGCTATGAGTAGCAGCCTGGCAGGCGGAAATACAATGGGGGCTATTGCCCTTTCCTGAGAGTCACGTATTATTAAAAATTATACGTGAACAACGAGCTAAATCTTTATAATTTTCTTCCCTTAAAATGTTACGGGATATTGGTAAAATCACATAGGAATCAGCCAAATCCGTGTATCCGCGCCTGGTACCCAGCCCCCAAGTTTGATAAGTTCATTTAAAAAAAACTGTCCCACTTTTTTCTTTATTTTTTATTTTAATTTTAATAATGTATATTAGAAACTATTAGACACTAACGCATTTAATGTGAAAAAATAATAATAATAATAAATAACGTTAAGAAGTTCTTCCTTATTTAGTTTATTGCACAGTTTTATAATGAACTAAATTAAAATGCTTAAAATAAATGTGCTATTCTAGTAGATAGCATCAATTAGTTTAGTTTCTTTCTTATTTTTAGCCTACTTTCCCGTAAAAGTAAAAAAAAATAATAATAAAGCATGAAAGAAGGCTTAATGTATCGTGAAAATATCGTTAAAAATCAAGAAAAGTCAAAAATAAGTGAAGTAATTAAATAAAGATTGAAAAATGAAAAATTTGAAAGTAGGGTATTGAGATGGGGAAAAAGTGTGTCTGTCGGTCTGTCTGTCTGTCGGTCTGTCGGTCTGTCCCCCCCTAATAACTTTTGAACGAATTGTCCGATTCAAAAAATTCTTTTTGCATTCGAAAGATCTCGGCGAGGACATCTCATTTCTATATTTTACTTTTTGATTTGAACAATTTTTTGTTCAATTTTGAACAGTTCAAAAAATGTTAACATTAGCGCCTATGGACAAAATTGAAGCAAATTCTGTAAACTCTGGGCACAAGAGCCAAGTTCCTATTGCAAGCTTATTGAAAGGAGTTCTCGGCGTGAAATATTGATCTGAACAGTTTTTGTTCATTTTTGAACAGTTCAAAAAATTAACACAGAGCTTACGGGGAAATTTCAACCCTATATAAATCCTGATCTAACGGACCGATTTGCTTGGAACAAACTTTATCGGAAAGCTCTTATAACGTAGAACATGTACAAATAGAAAGTTTATCCAGAACTTACGAGCCTATTTTGCTATGAAATTTTTTGATCGGGATTTTCAAGGATATTTCTCAGTGACTCAATGAGTGAAATAATGAATGAATGAATAAATGAAAGAGTGAAAGAATAAATCAATGAATAAATGAATGAGGAAAAGAATGAATGAATAAATTATTGAATAAATGAAAATATAAATAAATGAGTGAATAAATACATGAATGCGTAAATGAATGAATAAACACTTGAATGAGGTAACGAATGAATGAATAAATGCATGGCTGAATAAATGAAAGAATGAATGAGTGGGTGAATGAATATGTATTATCCGTTGAAAAAGGTATATTTTCAATAATTAGAACTAAAGATAAATAAGAAAGAGAGAGAAAGAGATAGCTAGATTATAAATTTGAATTTGGTGTATACGGGAAAGTAGGCTCGTATAGTTCTAGACGGAACTTCTTGTTTTTTTTCGAAATCCAGCTTAAAAACGTAACAGTTTTAATTTATAGATTTCGAAATTTCGAAATACGTTATTGTTTCTAGTGCCCAGTATACAATACTAAAATGTTAAATTGTACTCTCTCTCCTTTCTCTTTCTTTCTTTTTTACATATAAAAATGACATGAAATATCACATATTGCTCCTCTCTCTTTTTGCTTTAACAAAACAAAATTGATTCAAGCTTTGAGGCTAGAACTATGCAATCATAGTTTTTTTAAATGACAGAATTCGAGATGCATGATAGTCACAAAATTGCATGATACATTTCTTGACCTCTTGACCCTTACTGCTATCATTTTGTACCCGATTTTCGAACAAGCAATATATTTACTACCGCACTTGGAATCAGTAGTACTCCAATTTTGCTATGGCTCGTTGAAGTAAGTAGAACTAAAGGTGCTTTCATACCAAACGCAACAGCAACATACGACAAAGACAAAATATTTTGGAGCATGTCATTGGCTCTACATAATTTCATAATCACGCTCTCTCATTAACTGATTGGCATCTTTATTGCATCATTAAAAAGGACTTTCCTCCCGCAGACAGTGATTGGTTAATTGCGTTATCGAAAACATACGTCATCGCTGTTAGTTTAAGCGAGCAGTCTGTTACGACGGAGACAAAATGTCTCCGTCGCCCTTGATGTGAAAGCACCCTAAGAACTAAGAACGACCGAGCTTCCAAGGAACGAAGTTTTCTGTCCGTTGTATTCTGGTGGGAATTCTTGATCTTCGTTTCGAAATTCCCGATGGCTTTTGATTACCACTTAGTACCCAATCTGGGGTCTTTAAAACAGAGTTCGGAGTCAAAGTTCGATAAATAGTTACTGTCTCTGCAAATCTTACATTCTTTCTTGGCTGAATGCTTTTATCCAGTTCTGGCTCTTTAAGGCTAGGTGAAATAATATCTTCCAGATGGTTTGAACTAAAAGCATCAGACGGCGACAAATCCGATTTTTCTGAGACACCTGCCATTTCGCTATTATCGGACATAACGCTCCCAGTAGCAAATGACTCATTGCAGTTATTAGAAAAAGTAACATCACATAAATAGCTTATAAATGTCGGATTTGAAAATCTCTCAAATTTTAAATATTTGTTATTCGGATCGAGTTGCCGCAGGCACAAACCTTCTGGTGATATGTAAAGTATCGGCGTGCTTAAGCTCAGAGGAAGATGAGATATCTTTTTATTTGGTTTCTCATCTTTTATTTTGGTCACTCTCGTGGCTGGTAAAGGAGAATGGTCTCGATTACTGCTTTTACGGCAGTAATCGAATAAATTACAAAATTTGTGCCGTATGTCTTTTCGCATATAAAATACGAAACTCGCAAATAAACAAGCGTTTAGATACCTGAGATAAGTGAAAAAAGTTTCATAACGGTCTTTGGGCGCGTAAATCAAATCTACGTTGATGCTCTGATTGCGTTGGTCATTATAAGAATTATGATTTAGAGCAGTCGTTTGTTGGGTGATCACGTAGGGGAGTTCAAGAAAAAGATAAAAGATAAAAAGCCATATGATGACTTTGAGATTCGCCCACTCTGTCCACAAATCTCCTTGAACAAAAACGGCTGACAAAATTCCATTCTTCTTTTTGCGTATTTTATATTCGTTGTATTGTTTGATTATAAGATGCACCAAGAAAACCAGTCCTATGAATAGTGGTACGGCATAGCATCCGATTGTAAAGCACAGGGCGTAGATGAAATTACCTGAAAAATAAGGAACAGTTTTAGCTTTATTTTGTAATACAATTGCACGAACCGATGCGGGGGGGACAACTTCCGCACTCAGTGAAAGTTTTCTGAAGTGCTTTAAACATTATTAAATTGTTAGTACTCACAGAAGCGTCGAATTCGAACAACTTTTTCTAAAAAAATGGACTTGCTTTTACCTTTAACCAATATGACATAGTTTGGGTTATTATATTTTTTGCGATCTTCATGCCAAAAAGCGGCTTTAAAATTTTTTGGAACTTTGCTAAAAATGCCCACAACAAAATGTTTTAAATTTCACGCCAGATTATTGATAAGGTAATTTTCTTGACTCACTCGTGAATGTGGTTTGAGCAATGGATTGACCAGAGCAGAAAAGATAAGCAGAAAAGTTTCCGGAAATTTGCAGTTGATTTCAATTTTTATGATGTTCAATTAGTATGGCCTTGTCGACGCACATAATACAATGCAAACGGGGAAAAAAGAAAAGAAGAAAACTACTTTAAAAAAAAGGATACCTTAAAGGAAAAAATGACTAGTGCATTTTTAATTCACTTTTAATTAACAGTGACGTTCGATTCGTCGTAAAATTTTCTTGCAAGGCTGTTTTGCCACTTGTAATCGTGGACTGCTTCGCGTTTGTCGCATGCCCCACGCATTGACCTTCTCTAACATAGATCAATAAAATAATAAGTATTGGATACAAACATTTGATGGAAAAATCAAGTTGCTTCAACGTTAGTCGCGGGGGGAGGGGGATGCGTCAGTTTAATGATTTAAAACCGTAACTCTGAGGAAAATAGGATTTCACGACTGCAGGTTTTGTAAAGTCGATCTTTATGATCCAAATAAGTTACTCATCTCTTTGTAACTTATTCGGATCATAAAGATCGATTTCTCTTGGTTTACGATTCTGTGTTAAGACAGTAATTCTGATTTGATTGATTCTCGAATGTAAATAATTAGGTTATTATGCGCAATCTTTATTTTATATACAGATGTTTTTACGAATTGAATGATTTTAGCTTACTACTGTTATACCAAACAAATATAAATTCAAATTAATTATTAATTACTTTATTACAAATCAATAAAAAATTGCTGTTTTTGCAATTATTTAGCTGAAAGGGTAACTATATAACGTTAATCATATTTTTTGTCACTTAATATTTCATGAAAGAATTATTTACATTTATATCATTAAAAGCATTAAAATAGAAATCGCTATGGAAAAATATAAAAATGAAATAATAAATTTTCGTTTTTTAAAACAATATGAAAATTCTATAGAATTTTTTAAATTTTCTTCCCATAGAGCCCGGTTTAATCCCGGGACAAAACTCCGTTTCTTCATTCCTTTGCAATACTATTTTTCAGTATAATGTTATTCCATGGAAATATCAACCTCAAAAGTTTTTTTTTTTAAGTTTTATACATTGTCAGTTTTTCAATTTTATGCATATTCTACTTTTTAAAAATTTCTACATTTTTCATATAGGTTAAATCTGAAAGCGAGTGTGGTATGAAATGCATATGAAAGTGTAATCTTTCAATTCTTAGTAAATTTATTGAAGAAAATTTGCTTATTATGCAAGTTTATGTGTATATATTAATTGAAATCTTGTATTCTTTTAACGCTTGAATCATAATCTTCTTGTAGAACTTATATAGTTTGTAAATTGTTAACGGCATGCATTCTTAATTGATCTTATCATTGATAACATTTTTCGTGTTACGTTGGTCACAAAAATTCACATTTTTCTTCATCAAAAACCTAATATCGCGGCCTTAACATTAATACTCGTTTATCTTTTAGTTCAGCTTTTAACCTTTGTCTAATTATTAATTTTATCGTCAATAGTTTAATATGTATGCCTGCGACCAAATAACATCTGACTCTCTGACCAACGCAATCAAATAAAGTGAAAATGTGTTAATCAATTTCGCTTATTAGCACATATTTTTTACTAAAAAGGTGTTAGAACTGTTTTTAACTGATGTTAAGATCTTTAAAAAAATTAATTTAATTTTTGAAGGTTGAAAAATGGACCAACAACTGCTTCAGAACAGAAAAGTTAAAAGGGAAAAAATGCATATATAAAATTGAAGAATGAAATGAAGAGTTATATAGTATCTAAAATGTGGAATAAAAAATAATTAACGTCCGGAATTTTACATTTGGATAATGCATCTACAAGTTTTCGTAGTTTTGGTGTAAAGTTTTGAGACAAACTCGTAATGCTTTCCTCCCCAGAAAAAATTGCTGTTGTCAAAATGGTGACGAAAGATTTGGTTGCTCCAAAGAAAGAAACAAGTGTTGTTGAATCTAGAAGAAACTGGAAACGGAAACTTCCTGAAGTGAAAAATGTCAGGTTTGTTACCATGAAACTGCTGATTGGGGAAAACATTATCACATAACGTTAATATAATAAGTATACTCTAATTAACTATGCATTAGGGTGGAGTGAACGCTATTGGGAAAAAAAATTTGGAATTTTAAATCGGCAAGGGGCAGAAAAGGTGCCTTTGTGGTTCAAATGAACACATGAAAAATTTCAGTGCGAAATTTTAAAATTAAGATGTGCCCCAAGCCACTTGAAATATTTATCATTGCGTTGAATGATGGCAATGTGCTGCTTCAACTAAAGAGAAATATTTTTTGTGCTAAACGATGTCAAATAAAATTTATTGCCATGGAAACAACACAAATTACTTATTATTTCACTCAAAGTATAGAAGAAACTTTCTTAATCGCAATTAAGTTACGAATACTACGACTTGCAAAAAATATTTTCTGAAATTTTTTAAAAGCACATCGTGACACCCAATGAATACAAATTTTACTGCACTCTTTGTGTTGAACTGTCATAATATTTCTAGAGGAAAGCTTAGCAAGAATGAATCCATGTCTCTACTTTAAATCACAAACATGTCCTGAAGCCTCAGTTACAAGTCGAACACATCGTTTTGTTCTCTGAGAGTGGCAGGGGAACTTTGGAAGTTCAACTTGAACTTTATCTGTAGGTGAATCAATCCAATTCTGAATGTCTTCTGTGGAGAGGTTTTTAATCACAAGTGGTTCACATATTACTTCATCATACCAACTTATCATGTTTGTGTATTCTACTGAATCTAGGTTTAGAGGAGGAAGCTTGAAACTTCTAAGAGTTCAAATTTTCTGCTCTCTTACTAACAGCGTTAGTTTCATTACTTGTTTTTTAATATGTATCCTGTAATCCTTGAGCATAGAAAGCAGAAGATTTTCGGGAGGAGCATAAAAACTATTTCTTCTTAGAACAGAGTCAATTATTTCTTTTAAATTGGGATCCAAGTACCTAGAATAGGATATAAGTTTCCAAAAATTACTGCCCCCTTCATCACAATGTGGGTTTTCTTTAATTAGAAACCAGACTGGAGCATACACTCTCATTATATATGTTGCTAGTGTCCCGAGGTTTTTGGAAGGATTTTCCGTTGCAACATACAATCGAAGGATTCTACTTGCAGTTGTTAGCCATCTGAAATGCACTATTGGTCCAGGTTTGCAATTTGCCAAGTCATCAGAACAGTTGCCTTCTGAAAAAAACGAACAAATATCCCTGGGGTACATTTGGTCAGTACTGAGCTCCATATCAGCATTTTTGAAAATGGTACCTTCACATTTATGAAGTGCTTTTCCTATTTCGCCTGTTAGTTCTTTTCGGCTGGACGTTTTACTGTCAATTTTCTGCAGAAGATGTCATAGCGGCGGTTCATTGACATCAAACACGCAAATTAACCATTGTACTGACCAACCAAGTTCTATCTCCAAAAAACGAATAACCCCACCCATTGTGCCAGTACTAATGTTTGTTCCATCACATGTTGCTACAGCTAACAATAATTACCTAAAATAACGATAACAAGTTGTCTCGAAAGCAGACATGGTGTCGACCATTACCATTAGAAGTTACAGCTTATATTACGATGAAAAAAGCAAAATTCTTATCCAAGAATTACTTTGAACACAATTGGAATTATTTGCATAAACTGCGAGGAAACTTATTAATAAAATATGCATACAATTATTTTACGTGCAATTATCACAATTTAAAATTAACAGCTCAATGATCACTAAGAGCATATGAAGTGCAACTATTCATAACTAAAGATGTGCTACTTAGATTTTGAGTATCGCCTTTACATGTCTGACGCACTATCATGAGAAGTTTCGTCTGACTGATTCTGACGCGGAAAATTGATTTTTTTTTTCGAATTTTTGCACGAAAAACTAAGGAAATATTTAGATTTAGACAATATGAACATTGAAATATTTTGTCATTGAGAATACATCGGCAAAAAATGTAATATAGCTTTCTTATTATAACTCCTGACAAGAACGAAAACCCACTTAATATATTTGTTCCGTCAAACTTTGGTCGGGTTGGGGCGCATCTTAACTTTGTCCAAGCTAAATAAAATTTTACACACGTTCATTTGGACCTTTAGGGCACCTTTTCCGCACCCTGCCGAATAAAAATTCCATAAAAAAAATTTTCACTCCACCCTACTATGCATGCCACTTTCACATGCTTAAAATATAAGGTTAAAATTATAAATTCAAAAACTCAGAATGAAACAAGCCAGATTTTAAGAGAAAATATTTCATCGCCAGACTATAATTCCTTAAATGAACTGGAAAGTAGTAGTGTGTATTAATGGTGGTCAAATAAAATCCAGGTTGTGTTATCTTAGCTATTGAAGAAATGAAATTTTTTAGAGCACGACTTTTACACTACTCAGAGTTCATTAAGTAACCATCAAATGATAATATTCAAATTCCAGAAAGAAAAAAAAAACATTATTTTGTACAAGCCTTCAGATTTAAATGGAAAATTTTCGTATCATACATCTGCTCCTGAAAGGGAGAAAGTAATAAGCGTAAAAAATTAATTTAGCATTTCAATTCAAGAGTGCATTACTTGTTTGTATTGGTCACATGGGCATTTTTTATTTTAATTATTATTTGAGAAGATATTGATGACTAATGCATATTCAGAATCATACATCATATTCTAAAGTTTAAAAATACTCAATTGCAAACTGGTAGGGCTTTTTTAAGTTTCAGAGGAATAATTGTGACAATTAAGGTGACGTTTCATGTGGTTGAAAAAATGTTACCGTCAACTGGGGTATTTTTGCCACATCCGGGGTGAATTTGCCCACTTTTCAAATGTTAGTTTGTATCATTTCTGAAATGACACAAACTGGCATTTGAAAAGAAGGCAAATGTGACAAGGTCTCCTTGGTTAACGGTACGTTGGTTACATGTCTTATTTTGAAGAGAATTAATTAAATGTTAGTGCAAAATTTAATCTTTAAAATATATTTTATGATTTAATGACCTAATAAAATATTATAAAAGAGTCGATAACTTTTTAGTATGCAACCCTTCCTGTCCTCACTAAAAATGATTGTGTTTTGTCAATGTAAATGCTACATTAGTCACGATGGAATGACCCTAATATTTCAGATAATTGTTTAATTTTTAGATTTTATAAGAATTACTATTTTTAACGAAACTTCAGTTGAAAAAGAAGACAATGCTCACTCTTAGACTCCCATTTCTTTTAATTGCAAAAATATCAAAATAATAATTATAGTTTTTTAGTCAGTATTTAAGTATACTTCAGTTGAATGTTTCATTTTTTGATTTTATCAGAATTACTAAGCTAAGTCATTAATCTTAGGCGTACGTTTAGTTTTTAGATTTCATCAGACCAAACTTTATGATAATATCTAATAATATGCTTGATTATTTTTGTATTTTTGTTGATAATTTTTTTTTTTTTTTTGCAACAACAAGCTTTCTGAACAAAAATATGATTTCAACTTAATTTTGCTGACAAAAATTCTTTATTGATATAATACATTTTTTTAAGGATGTCCTATATCCTAGAGATCACTTGTATTCCCATATGGGTATTTGGAATAATATTAAAAATGTTTTTTCTTCCTTCAACATTCCCAATATTCCCCTAAATTCTGGGTTCATTATCCAAATTCCATTTCACCATTCCTGGAGCTTTTTTGCAACTCTATGTTTATTATGACAACGGCATGGAATCGATCAGCATTATACAATTTCGCGACATAGCAACTCCCCTATTTTTTCTGATATGATGGGGAATGAGCTACTTGCTTTAGATTTTTAAATCGAGACTGCAGAAAACGAATGGAAAACGAGCATTTTTAAAATACGTTTTTGTAGCATCTATAATTAAATCTATAAAACATGCAAATCCTTTTATAAAAACGTTTAAAACCCATAAATATTTCGAGAGAAAAAAAATGTGAATGAAGTTTGCAAATATAAATAGTTCTGTGGAAAGGATGTGATAAAGAATCTCAAAAAAAAAACATGAAATGCAAAAGGAGTTCAATGCCAGATACAGAAATACTGAACTGATTTAGTAACATTATCCCCCTCTATAACATTCAGTTCGAGATAAAGCGCCATTCGATATAAATTGTCGGCAGGTGTATGTTACAATTTTATTTGTATTACCTGTTACTAAATGTATTGCATATTTTGTCTTTATTATGCGTATTATTATGTAAGACATTTAAAAAATTTTACGCTAACATTTTGCCACTTTTAATAATTAAGCAAAAAAATGTATGCCTGTGTGGGGAAAGTTTATAATTAGTTTTACTAATGTTAACGTAACAGATACATAAGAAGTAAGGGGATTCTGAAATTTATGTTACTCAATAAGACATTGCGGTATTGAACCTAGCATATGAAAACTGCGTCCATGATAAACTTAGGGCATAGCACACGGAAAGCGTGCAGAGTGTCTACCTCTACCTGTTGATTTTTCCAAAAAAATAGTTAAGTTCCTTAGCAGGCCTAAATTTCTACCCAAAGAATTGCAACAGCTCCATGCCCTTCAGGATTTATATTTATATATTAATTGCCTGAATTCCGTCTTCCGTCTAATATGTGAAAATGCATTGAAAAAAAGAAAAGTGCCCGTGAGCTCCCACGCAAATTGAGCCCTGTTCATTAAATCTATCGATATCAGCAGTGTACAACACACACACACACATATATATATATGTATATTATACATAAGATCAGACGAGCAGAAAGGATTGATAACACTGTGCAACCAGGGCCTTATTTACCAATAGGCCCGTGGGGCCCGGGCCTAGGGCCCTCACTTTCAGAGGGCCCCCTAATTTTGGTTATTATTTTTTTTTTTTTGTAGTTTAAATTTTTTTAGAAAAATATTTAAAAATAGCATCTTTCAAAAACAAACTGTTAGTGTTATGTTGCTTCACAGAAAATTTGTATTATTAAATTATTTTAAAACCACAAGGAATGTTCACTTTGGGGGCCCCCAAATTTTGGTCTGACAATTTGAAATTTGAAAAAAAAAATCGATTTTGCACCCCAGATCTTATTCAAACATTTTGTAATTTAAAAACAAAATCATTTTGCACATTGGGGGCTTCCAAATGTTAGTCTGACTCTTTGACATTTGAAAAACAAATTAGTTTTTTCCCTTTGGGGCCCCCAAATTTTGGTGTGACTGGCAAGTTTTACAAACACATACTAAATGTTATGTCTAAAAATTTTTTGTTGCGTGAGGGGCCCCCAAACATGAGTTGTGCCTATAGTGATTCAAAATGTAAATCGGGCCCTGTGTGCAACACCAAAAATGTCCTTTTGATGAAAATGTCTGTTTCTTATGTATTTTTGACTGAAAATTACGAATCTGCAATTATATTTTGTCTATCACGTACCATTTTCCCAAAATTCCACATTTTAGCTTTTTACGTATTTTCTGGATAAATGTGCATATTTTCGTAATTTATCGACTTAATTTATTATAAATTATATCTTTCTCATTGATAGTGTGATCGTTGCCATTCTAGCGACCTTTTTAAGGAAGTTGGGTTACTTTAGCGACATTTTTGGCAACAAAAGCTTTATCTACTTCTCGAAGTTTTGAGTTTTTCACAAGGCGACAAAGGCATTTTGTAGACTATTTTACGGAGCAAGAAAAAATGGTATGCTGCTGTGATGTGAATGTACTATTTCAAGCATTAAGACATGAGCACAATTCAGCAGAGTGGTGCTTGTTTATCAGTGCTCCTCCATCTAAGTATTTTTTCCCCCTATTCATTCCTGTGACATATTCTGCAAACACAAAGGAAATTTCAAAATTACAAAATTACAAGTGGCAAAAGCATATCAAATGAGCCTTTGATGATCTATAATGTGCCTTTTTTCCACAATTGCACATTAAACTCGGTTTGTCGAAATATTTGTAAGTGCTCTGGACAGAGAAGGAGTGGCTTTCTTGCATTTCAGAAACAAATTCAAAAATTTAAGTGAGGCAAAAGTAAAATAAAGGATTTTTATTGGCCCACAACTTAAGGAAGTCCTTTCATGATGAAGAGTGTGAAAAGAAAGTCAAAAGCCGAAAAATCAGCCTGGATGGCCTTTAAATCAGTGCGCTCACGTTTCCTTGGAAATGGAGAAAGCTGAAAACTACAAAAATCTTGCTGGTGACGTGATAAAATTCTTTTGTATTATTAGGTTACTATATTTCATTCAAACTACACTTTTTGGGCTCCCATATGGACTTTATTTCTTAAAACCTTGGTGCAATTAATGATGAGCATGGGGAAAGGTTTCATCAGGACATCTCTGTTTGAAAAGCATTTCAGCGCTCGATAGAATGGAAGTATACGAATTTAATATTGCTAAACTGTTATCAGGGCAGACCAATAAATGCCCACAAGAAGAATTGGCCAAAAAAAAAATCATTTCAGCGTTTGTGTTTTCAATAAGTAAGCCTGAGTTACATTCCTCTATAACCAAATTGTATAAATATGAGAAGTGGGTCTCTAGCAAAAACGGTACGTGATGGACCATTTTAGTTTGGATACTTGAATCAAGCACCTTTTGTTTATATAGAATCACATGTTTTCATTTAAAGGACAAAAAAAAAGTTCAAATTTGTTGCACAGTGAATTGATGTAACTTCTTCGTGAAGCAGTCCCATAAGATTTATACTGATGCACATTGCGTTCATTACAAAATATTCTCGTCTATTGTCGTGCTTTTTAATTTTTACTTTTTCAATGTCTTCTCTCTCCTAGTGCGTATTCACCTCATTTGTGCAATATCGAGTCTATTATGAAAGGTTGTAGGGATAATTACCTGAAACTGCACAAGTGTACCTAGAAGGAAACACGAGAAATATCATCGACTTCAACAGTAGAGGCGAAGAGACTACAATACCCGCAACCCACAGAAGACACACGACAACAGCTTGTTTCGTAAGTGTCAAAAAGGTCTGAAATCGGAGCGGCTGGCTTATTGCTGCCGTTCCTTCGACGCACATCCCACAGAGCCCGAACGTCAATTCGATCGTCACCAAATGCACACTGAAAGCACTGATGGAGCACCCTGACGGTCCGAGTTTCCAGTCACTGGCGGTGACGAAATGTAGAGCAGTTGTTATGTTGAGCAAGCTTTCGCAAACAAACACGAAAGCAAAGTGAGCGAGAAGAAAACTAAACGGAATTCTTCGCAGGGTGCTGCTGGAAATAAGAGTCACTAACAATAAGCTGTTCATTCCGAAAGATATTATAAAAAGGAGTGCCAGCAAAACAATTTCGGTAGTTCTTGAAATGGAATTACCTGTTCCACTGGACACGAGAAGAACAGTTATTTGCAAAGATCCCGTCTCATTTGGGGTCGACATGCTTACTCTCTGCGATTCTTCTCTGGACTGAGAGTCACCTGTGGCTCGTGGATCAATAACCACCTCATGCAATCGAAAATATTTCGTGCACAGTATTGTCACCCCTCGCGCTCTATCGAATTACTCGCTGCATGTCATTTTTCGATTATCGTCGACCATTAAAGCTTTTGTCCGCCACCGCCGCTCAGTAACTCATTCACTCATTTATCCAGTTAAGCACGGGTCACCATAACTCTGTTCAGAAGAATGGACTGATTTTATAACTTGAGGCAACTACTCAGGAACTTGTGCTATATATTTTGGGATATGTGCGGTACGTAAAGAAATAAATTGGAAAAAGATTTAAAAGTGGTAACCAATAAAGCAGCGCTTAACCCTTATTCTCATGAAGTAGCATATTGCTACATGGGGTTTTCCCCTACTTTCTATTTGTTAAGTGACGTCAGCGAGTATGTTGCATTGTTATTTGCTGGCCCTTATTCTCATAAAGTAGCATATATGCTACTTTATGAGAATAAGGGTTAAAAGGGAAAAGGTAAAAATAAGACTTATGAAAATTTTGCGTCCGAGCTAAAAACACGCAGATACATATGAAATACAAAGCTATAAGGAGGAAATAAATCATGAGAGAATGTAACCACTAGAAATGTGACTGGTAAAAACTAAACAAAATAAGGATGTATTGAACGGAATTTTATCAAACTCTAACTCATCAAACGCCCAGTAGTACGACAGTAGCTGAAATTCCAGTTTTTACCTAAATAACATGATACCTAAAAATCAGCAAACTAATCCTAACGTGAAACTACACATTTCTATGCATTTAAATTTGGACGTAATTGTTCTTTTGTATTTCTCTTTTAAGCAGAATTTTTATGCTAATTTTCTAGCATGGAATCGAAAAAAATTGCACTATCCAGTTTATGCTAGCTTCTTCCAGGGTAAAAGGACCTCTCGATGATGGGTTTATAACAAAGATGTTATAAAATTGCGTTGGGGGGACCTCGGACGCTTCCTGTTTATGAGTGAATATTACACTTATGGCCAGGTTTGTAATTCTAATCTTCTTTCTTGCGAGAAAGATAATTGCACTACAAACCCCCTACCGCAGTTGAGAACACGCTAGAACAAGAATGTGCTCAAAAGTTGTGATCTCAACTTTTCCCCGAGAAGCTCTCTTTTAAATAGCTCTTCAAGAATATACCTGTAAGAGAAGAAAGGTTCTTACAAATTGGAAAGCATTCTAATAATTTCGGTTTTCTTTATATTATTCCGTTATAATGAACAAGAAAAAATAACTTAAAAAATATTCAAAAGATTTAGACGTCATGTTCAAATGAAATAAATTACCCAGCGAGGCAGTAGTTTTCAAGATTCTTAATTTCAAAGTCTTTTAAATTTCACTGTTAAATTCGGGTTTGTAACCGACACCTTACCTTTTCTTTCTTCCAAGGGCTGCACAACCAAACAGGGGGATCAAAGCATCTAAGTCCCCATGACCCCTGTTCCAGAGGGATGGGGGTGTGGGGTGGAGAACCCAGGAATACAGAACAAAGTAGTAGGCCTACAATGAGCTAGGGAGTTTTCTGTTGGGTAACTGAGAATACTTTTGACGAGTTTCACGTAGAAATCCTTGTATATTGGTTGAATTTCTGCAGAGTTTCATGTAAGATTATCTTTCCTACTTCAGTTCGCAAAAAACTGGGAGCTGTTGCTACAACATACAACAGAAACATGTTTGTTAGTTGCAAATAAATCCGATAGATGTTATCACTTTTCCCTAAAATTGCATAAAATAATTAATAATTTTTTTCCAATTAATTTAATAAAAAAATCGGACACCGAGAGGTGCACAACCACGCCCAAAAAACTACATCTGTATACCAAATTTCATCTTTCTTGGCCTTACAGTTTTCTGGACGCCTGCCACAAACAAACACAGGTATATTTTGTATACGTAGGAAAATGTCTAAAAATTTTAAAAATCAGAAAATTCAATTAAAAAATTAATGAAATTAGGAAGTAAAAATTCTAAAACTCGTACATGAACCCATTTATTTTAGTTATTAAATATATCTAGTGTATATGTATAATATATAAAGTACAAGGAAATCCTGTGCGGTTACATCCACATCAGGGTTTTTAACTTCCAAAAAGAAAGAAACAATAATCAATCTCCTTTTAAATAAATTATTCAACTCCATGAAATTATTTTTCTAGTGCTGCCATCTTTTGACTGTGAAATGAGACTAAACGCGTTGTCCAAAATTCGTAACTCTTTTCCGTGAATGAGAGCACAGAATTTCGCACTAACCAGCCGTTACAATGTATGTAACACTCTTCTCCACCAGACCCCTACCTGTTAGCCGAGGCCTTAGGATTGCTTACGCACGGGGAGAGGTAGTGGAGTCTACGGATTTTACATGCACATATCCCCAAGTATACATGGTGGTCTTCAGTGGGTATCGAACGCGCGACCTTCCAGGTGGAAGTCCGACGTGCTAACCACTAGGCTACCACGGCCCTATGTATGTAACACTTATTAAAAATTCTGCATCAGTGTTTCCAAAACTTTCGACATCTGTGTACCCTTTACTATAGTTTTCGTAATGCTGAATATTCCTCGTCAAATAAAAGGTAAATAAATAAATGAAATAAAATATAATAAATAAATCAAATGAATAAATAAAATAAATAGATAAAAATAAATAAGTAAATAAATAAATAAAAGCAGTTTAATAAAAATCAAAATGTATTTTTCTCTTTTTTAGTGCATAAGCAAAATAGGATAGATCGGGACATAAAATTCGTCCATAATAAAATACAATATAAATAAAATTTATATCATGCGTACTATTTATTATAATCAAGCAGAAGGATGAAATTGTCTGTGCTGATAAAATTGTTATTATAATTTTTCAGGGCTTTTTCTTTGTTAAAACTTCGATTTTCCACCAGAACGATGCTAAAGTCTTAGGGATCATTCATAAATGATGTCACGCTTCGAGGGGTAGGGGGGTTCGTGAAATTGTGACATCATGCTTATGTAACATAGCGTGACTTGTGACAAAGGGGGCAGGGGGGTCCGTTGAGGTGTGACCTTTTGTGACAAAGGGGGGAGGGGATCAAATATATGGGGAAAAAGCATGACATCATTTATGAACGGTCCCTTATACTAATTTTTCAAGAAAACATCTGAAACTGACTCGAACCGTTCTTTCTCCCGCGCGTGTGATGAACCTTGTAACATATGGATACTGTATTAATGTAAAATTGGTTGCTAAAAATGCAGAAACGCACAAATTAATTATAAATTCTGATTTTTTAACATTAATATAAGACTTTACAAGCATTAAATATTTAGAAATATGTGACATTATATATAACTAATACTACCACATGTTCTTAACTTTGAAAATTAAAGTAAAATTTTAAGTTTTTTATCTTGAAATTGAAATGATAATGAAAAATGCTTTTTTATCAATGGATGTTTACCAATTACAATGGATTAGGACAGTGTTTTCCAACCAGTGGTTCGCGAACCCTCAGGGTTCGCGTAGAGTAGACAGGGGGCTCGGTAAAATAATATTGTAATGGTGGATCTTTTAATTGCTAACGTAAAAGAAATAACGAAACAGTAAATTAACCTACATGTGGACAAAGCGTAAAAATTATTTATTTTTTTAATAAATTGTTTTGCTGGGTAGTGCACAAAAGTTATAGACCGGCATTGAAAGCCTACGTACAAAATTTGAAATAATTTATTTGAACTTATGCCTGATTTCGAAAATTTGAATCTCAAAGTGGTACCGGAAGATATTCATTGATTCATTTTAAATTTTAAGCGTTGTTTTCCTTATCATTTCCGATTTTTTTCCGCGTTAACACAAAAAAGAGTCAGAAACATGAAAATTTATTAAAATGTAAAATTTTGCGTCATTTTCGGCTATTTTTTCATATGTGAACCCCAAAATGGAACTATAAGACATTCAAGTTTTGGGCGTACATTTGTTTTCTTTCATTTCCGATTTTTTCCATATTAGCGCGAAAAAAAACTCGGAAACGTGAAAATTTACTAAAATGTAAAATTTTGTATTATTTTTGGCTAATTTGTCATATGTAAACCCCAAAAAGGAACCGGAAGACATTTTATTGATTAATTTCAAATTTTGTATACATTATAATCATACTTTCAACTTATCGACGCTATCACGAAGAGACATTTAAAAATATGTAAATTTTAATATTTATATAAGTTTTGGTGAATTTCATGTATTTCAAAAAAATAATATGAAACCGAAAGATATTTATTGATTAATTCGAATTTTCGTTCGTATATTTTTCATGCCATTTATCTACTTTTTCTAAAAATCTAACTTTTCTATCTTTTAACTTCTTTTCAAACAATTTCTAAAAATTGTTTTTGCGAATACATATGTTTGCTGCTTTCTTAAAATAACTCAAAAAGAACAACTAATAAAAAAGTAACAATTAAAAAACTTAATTCGGTTTATTGTAGATTTTACTTACTGTACCCTAGATTTTACTTAATCTTTTTTGTTTTATAATCATATTTCATTTCTTCTTATGAACTATTGTGCAACATAGAAAATAATTGTGCTAGTAAATTTTTATGTCTTTCTTTACTAGCGACTATTGAGGGGGTTCGGGATTTTCTTGGGGATTTTAGAGCGGGTTCGCAAGAAGAAAAAGGTTGGGAACCACTGGATTAGGAAAAAGGAAACCAGTGACTTAGCAATGAATAGTGAAGATGCCATAACTCACCATTACCACCAGGGCAAAATTTGCATGGGAACTCACAGAAGCTGAGCTCCTGCACTTCTTTTCTTTTTCCAATAAAATTTTATACGTCAGACAGAATTCAGGCTATTTGCGTAACAATATAAGCTCTGAGGAATGTAGGGCCTTTACACTATTTCTCTTAGAAACGATCTGACTGCCACTGATGTAAAATGGAGTTGATTTGAACTAAGAAATTGGGATGATTATTTCTTTCAATATGATCAGATGGCGAAATGGTTAACTTCATTACAATTTTTGCGCTATCAACTAAAACCGAAAATCCCCCCCTCCCCCCATTCTAATCTCAGTATTAGTTTCCAAATATTATACACAGCAATAGAGCCCGGACAGAGAAAGGACCTGGATGAGATAAATACCGTAATTATCGGTAAATAGCCCGCATCGTTGTATAGTCCGCAGGACGAAAAATTCATTCTAAAAAAATTTAGTTCGGTCAATAACCCGCATCGTTGTATAACCCGGGGTACACATCTAGAAAACAATACATTCGCCTGTAGCGCCCGACCCCCAATCTGCTTTGGACCATTGTTTCGAAAGCTACGATTTATTTCACTGCATTTTGTTTTGCAGGAAAAGAGATTTCGATATTTTTGAACAGTAGTTGTCTTTTTAAAAATACTTTTCTTTTTAAATTTCATGTATGGCCCGCATCGTTATATTGCCCGCAGGTAGAAAAAAAAAGGAGTTTTTTGTAGATAGCCCACGGGCACAGATAATTACGGTAAGATTTAAACTTATTTTCATGTATCCACTTCTAAACTTGAAAAAAATAGAAGGGGCTTGTGGCATGATCTGACAAGGGGGGCGTCATGTAGGAAGGTCAGGAGGAGAAATTGCCCCCCCCCCCCCCCCGCATTAAAAAATGTATTTTTTTGAATGTATAAGTATTTTGATATGTTTTATAGTAGTACATAAGGAGTACATACCTTTTGCTCCCCTCTCCGGAAAATGTGGAAATGACGGGTCTGGACAAGGGGAACTAAGTAATAAAAGCGGGATTTTAAAAAATAAAGTTAATTTAAAGCAAATTACAATATAACGATGTCATCATACTGATTAAAAATAAAATGCTTTATTTAATTACGGGTAAAAAGGGAGAAAAAATACAGTTTAACATTTAATGATGAAAAAAAGAGCTCTTGGGGAATTGAAAGCTCCCGATGTAGCGAATTCTGACATCTAGATGGCGCTGCAATCAAAAGCTAATTTGGGGATTTTTTGTTTTGGTTTAAATTCCCTGTGTTGGTTTTCCCCACACACACGCGCTTGTTTCCCTATTCTCACCCTCAACCTTTCTTTCCTCTGGGGCGTTCTTCATTATCTCCCTCCACTAGCGTACAATTACAGCCGGTCGTTTAGAATCTTCAAAAATATGACATCTGGTTTTGATTCTTTGTTAAAATGTTTCAAAGGAAATATGTGTCTTATTACAATAGGCGAAACGTAGCGGTGCCTAGTTTGCTTGTTCGTTTGCGATGTTAATTGCTTTCAATGCTTTTCAATTATCTTTATTATAAACTTCAATTTAAATCAATGTCTAAAATTCTTAAAAATTCCACTCCCACCTCTTAATGTAGATGTAGAATATTATTCTCAGCCGGTTCATATTAATTTTAACTAGGTAAAAAAAACCCGCAGTAGTACATCATGGGATGAAATGAATATACATTTTTATTAATTCAATTAACGTATGCGTTAAGCAGATGTGCTTAAACAAATTTTATTGCAATGAATTTCTGCAAGTTTCTGTTTAAAGAAATTGCGATATTTAATTTATTAAATTACAAACAAACGAAAATCGTATTCATTAAATGTTTGGAAATTTATTTTAATAACTTTCAACTAAATGAAATTGCAACTTGCTGTGTCAACTGAACGACTACGCCAGTGGCATTTTTAGGAAGGAGGGGGGATTCCTTTTTAAGCGAAGGTACGCCATCGCACTTGGGGAGATGTCTTGTATGGACATAATCATTTAGAAGATTTTTTTTTTTTTTTTTTAGTATTCAACTTTCCTTTTTACTTCTGCTGTTCTCATTCGCTTGTTGGTGTGGGACATTAAGTGCAAATTTGACCTTACACTGACGGACAGAGTTCATGCATAGAAAGTGATTTTTCATAGTAGTGGGATTACCACACTATAAAAATGTGTTTATAACAAACAACAAGAATAGAAAAACCATCCGAAAATCTTAACTTCAGATTAGACGCAAAGAGCAAGTATACTGAATAACAAAATTGCTATGATATATCTGCTCTAAACGTTGGCCGTCAAAAATCAAGGGGGACTATGAGTTTGTTGGCCCCTTTATTGTTTTTATAAACGTAGACATATGTATATGATATAAGAGCATGTATGGGATTATTCATAAATAATGTCACGCTTCGAGGGGGGAGGGGGTTCGTGAACTTGGGACAAAGTGTGACAAGTGGAGGAGGTAACAAGAAGTGTGACATTCTGCATTATCCAACATAGCGTGACGTATGACAAAGGGGGGGGGGGGGTCAGCTGAAGTGTGACATTGTGACAAAGGGGGGGAGGGAGGTCAAATATATGGGGAAAAAGCGTAACATCATTTATGAACGGCCCCTATATATCGCATATATAGTTATTATAAATAATTTATCGTTTTAATATTGATATATATATATATATATATATATATATATATATATACGCGTACATGTAATATGAGCGAGTCCAGTTTCTAGTATAGAAAGGGCTCATTGTTAGAATATGAGCAAACAATTCGGGAGAATTGCGTTATATATGCGGAAAAAAGAGAATTCGCAAATTATCAATATAAACTTGACCATAAGTATAATATTATAGCATAAATAGAGGGGAGTCCTGGGAATCTACCCCGAAAAATTTAGAAAATTAAATGCTAAAAACGCAATTTTATACTATCATTGATGCCGTTAGGGCTCGAGGTGACTATGCCATTGACATTTTTACTGAGGGAGGAGTTTCAGGAGGTTGGCGGATTTTTAGGGGGCATCGTTTTGTATCCGTAGCTTTTTAGGGTGATGCCGCCATCGCTCGGAGGGGGGGGGGGGGAGCATGGAGCAGACTCTGCCATTGAAATTTTTACGGGAGGAGTGTTTTCAGAGGATTTGTGGATTTTTAGGGGTAACATCGTTTGCTCCGTAGCTTTTTAGAGGGCTTTTAGCTTTTTAGCAGGGATGGGCAATAAGTTAATCGCGATCGATCGGTATACCACCAAGACATTTTGGGGTGACCGCCTTTACTAAGACCTAAGACTTGCATGCTAAAAAAATCTCAAAATAGCTAAATTTACTGAAAAATAGCAGAAAAAAAAATTGTAGCCTCAATAACTTTAGATAAAAATGGTTTATTTTTCATTGTATTTTCGAATTGTTTGGTAAAAATGCATCATTTGAAATTATTGTATTTGTGGCCATTATTATTATGTAAGTACCTTGCGTTTTGCTTTTAACGTGGTTTTGGAAGATATACATATTTTTTTCAGGTAGGGTTAGGTATATTGATTCGTATTTATTATCAAGTTGTAATGAATATTATAGACCTTTTTTTAGCTACGCCACTACTGATACAACGGCGACAGAAAAAAATCCGATCGGGAAAAAAAAAAACGCCAAGTGTTTTCCCGGCCTTACTTTGCTTCAAATAAATAAAAATGAATATGAATAAATAAAACTCACTTGTCAAGCGAAAAACAAATGAATATTCCATTTAGAACGTTAAACAATTCCATAAATAAAAATGTCATAACAGTTTTTTTTAAACTTTGTGTGTTATCAATAAGCTTGCAACATAAAATCAGTCAGGTGCAATTCCCCCCCCCCCCTTTTTCTGTAAATATTTTTAGTAGTAATTAATATTCGGGTTTCGAATATTTCGTTTTTCCAACCAACTAGTCAAATTACAGTATTGTTGTATCTCTTAAAAATTGTCGTATCCTCTTAAAACACACCATTTCTCTTTTTGAAAATTACTGTTGTTAAAAATATTTTATACAAAGCATTTAAAAAGTATGATTAATTTAAAAATTATATTAACTTTAAATCGCGTTTTTTTCCACCCGTTATTTTACCCATTTATTGTATTTATATTTCTCATTTTATATCAAAAATGCGTAAAATACTTTTTTATATTTTTGTAGGGCTCTTTCTAAATGGAATGCTTAAAAACCTATTTTATTTAAGCAAAGTAAAATTTTAAAACTTCTACTTTTATATCTTGGTTCTGCCATTACATGGAACAAATTCCAATAACTAAGACATTAAAAAACTATAGGTTAAAATATGTTACGGAAAACGCTTCCTCAACATTATTTCAATTCTAGATCCTTTCGCTCAAAAGGCCAAGAAGGAAGCAAAATAACACCGTCTTGTCCTTTGCCTGAAAACCCCAGGGAAACTCCCGCTCAAACAGTAAACTCTAGTAGGGTCAGTTGGCGTAATTGTAAACAAGCTTCATAACTGCACTTGCGGTGGTTTTGAAAACTTAACTGCTTGTGAGTGATAAAGTGGCACCATAGGGAAGGTATTGAAACAGTTTCGTAAGTTTCGAAACAACTGTGGAGGCGTCACTATTGTTTGAAAATGGCACAGTGAAAAAAGTTGTTTAACAAAATCTAGTGATCTTACATTTTCCTCTCCAGCTCATCTACAAAAGCAATGTAAGCTTTTTCAACCATTTTTATTTGTCATATGGAATGCTGCTAAAAACATTTAGTTATGAATTTAATCTTCCCTGTTATTTTTCATGTGCAAGTTAGTTGTTTACAATTACCCCATATATTTCGTACTCTGGGGTAATTGTAAACACTTAAATTTATCCTATTTCCAATATTTAGGGGGGACAATAAGTATGATATTTTGATGTAAATTACACTTTTGTGTCAATTTTACATAACTGTTGTTGTTGTTGCTAATGCCACTTGGAAATCCAAGCCCCCCTTGCAGGGCGACCATGAATTAAGGAAACTCCTACGGATTATTAATCAGCTCCTCTAGAATGAAGTATACTTGGCTCAGAGGGGCTCAATGATTTTGAACCAGCTCCCAGATGAGAGATCGTCACCTAGGTTGGTCCCTCAGTGGAAATTATTTCAAACTGGGTGGACATTTGAAGCGACGATATATTTCCCGTGCACAGCTCCCTTTAGCGCACTCGGTCTCAGAGTAATCAGTCGCGGGAGGTGGTCACAATCTCAAACGTTGACCACGACCAGTTGTGCTTCCCTTTCGGTGTTCTGTGGGATCCAAGCTTAACCGACTGGTCCACTGCGGGACAGAAATTTGTCTCATTACTTGATTTTTTGATTGAAGATATTTCTCGTTAAATGATCTCAGCCGACTCATAACATAACTCAGCGGACCACATGCGGCCTGTTGGCCGCAGATTGAGAAAGATTGCTCCGGAACTTCTTAATAGCCTTCAAGCAGACTGTGTATGAAACAATTTTCCATTAATAATAAACCTTATTCGAAAATAAATCACTGTTTACAATTACCCCAGATCTCTGGGGTAATTGTAAACGCACTGGGGTAGTTGTAAACACGAGCTCATTCGCTAACAAACAGTCATAATGTCAAAATTTTTGTACACATTTACTCGCAAGAAGTACTGGCGACAATACTCACAATTTTATCTCTGAATTCATTCAAGAGGGAGGGAAGGATCAAAAGTTAAAACATTGAAAAAGCGTTTACAATTACCCCAACTGACCCTAAATCAACCGTTAATCACTTTTTGCCTAAAGGATGACAGTTGATTGATGCTTCATTCCGAAACTCTTCCCTTTTTTCGTCAGAAATTCCCTGTTTTCCAGAGGGCGCTGCAAAGCAGTGAATATAAATTCTCAATTTTTTGCGATAAATCTAATGTTTTTGTTTTAAAGATTCCAGCTGAAATATTGGACGAAATGAACTTCTGTTTGTGGATTCAGAAGCTAAACAGTGTAAATTTCGTCTATTAGTTTCATTTTTTAAAATATTTTGATTAAGACGTGTTTGAGAGCGTTTTAAAGTTAGCAACGCAAGTATTTTTCTCATTTCTGAAAAAGTTATACTCCCTACTTCAAAATTAGAAAGGTAAAGATAAAGAGCTTTCCTCGGTGATTCTTATGCAAAAAACCGCATGAGGATACTCCAAAAAATAAACTCAGGATATGTGGAAAACTCGCTCCGTAGAGATAACATGGAAGACGAAGATTGCCGGAGGCCTGTTGCGATTCCCTTTAAATGAAAAATATAGGTATTGAAAAGGTTTCTTCATCACAAATTTTCAACAGGTAAACTTTTCCTATTAAAAAACAACTGAATACCGAAAATTGAACTTCTGCTCCCCTCACAAAAGCTAGCGTACCACCTTTTGCTTTCGTTAAAAAAAAACCACGAACAATGAAAC
The DNA here is from genome assembly GCA_038502835.1 of Octonoba sinensis. NCBI lineage: Eukaryota > Metazoa > Arthropoda > Arachnida > Araneae > Uloboridae > Octonoba > Octonoba sinensis. The sequence continues at coordinate 126,646,553 of CM076598.1, forward strand.
ATTAATAAAAAAGGAAAGGAAACTGAAAGAAAATTGCCGCGCAAGAAATCGAGAGCGGCGCGTGCGCTGTTGTGCTTGGGGGATTGATGAGTGGCTCGTGTAAACTTAAGGCGGGAGTTGGGATTGGGAGTTCATGAATGCAGCTTGCTAGCAAGGTCCGGAATGGGAAACTGGTTTTAGAGAGTCGACCACAGGCCATTGCTTTCTGGGGCACAAACAGTTCCGGATCGCAACTTGTTGACGTTCAATCTTCTCTTTTGTCATCCCTTCACGAAATTTCTTTCAATGCTGGCGAATCCCTTCAGGTAAGTGACAATGAATTGTTTGTACCTTGTCACCAAAAAAAAAAAAGAAAATTGAATATTCCAGATCACATTTACTTACCGCGTCACATTTCTGTCTTTGAACTTTTACAGAAACATGAACTTTTGTTTACGTGTTTCAGAAAAAACTTTGCATCATGTTTTCCTAAACTTCGCTAGGTGATCGGTAATGTTTATTGCACTAAGATACGAAATTCTGGACGATTATATCTCTTGAGTAGTAGTTATGTGTACATATTTATTTTGTTCGTTAAACTTCAAAATTACGAATATTTGAATGTGATCTCATTTTATTAAGTTCACCGATGCGTGCGCTCGATATTAATTGACCTGGCTTGCAATTTCTGCAGGAATTCTTGTGTTTTTATTCGATATCGTATGGGATTTTTCTGATCATGACTTTCAGTATCATGCCAAACTTCCAAAGTTTATTTTCTGTGTTTATGTTAAGAGCTATTTGTTCTTAAAATTTGTATGTTTTTAATAACTAAGTAACAAATTTCAACTGTTTCCCCATGTATAGAAAGTGGAAATTATCCTGTAAAAAATTTGTGGAATTTGCATATTTTCATCTGAAATGTGTGATTACATTTGCATGCTTTGGTATATACTGCGTAACTTCAATTTAACGATTTTCTCATATTAGCGTGATTTTAAAAGTTCCAGATTGAGATTGGGTTCATTGAATATTACAGTTCCCCGATTTAATGATATACTGACCTAATGAGCATTTGACAGTCTATAGACAAGCAATAAATCAGTTATACTGTATATATATCAGGGCCGTCATTTAGGCGATCAGGGGGGAGTTGTTTGTTGACCCCCCCCCCCCTGACTTTCAGAAAAACGTTTGAATTGTATTCATGTATTGTTGTTTTTTACCTATAATTTGCATTGAAAATATACCCTTTGCTCCCTCTCCCCCCCCCCCTCTTTAAAATTTTGAAATGACGGGCCTGATCTATATACTTTACCTGGGTAAATATAATGACCATTAAGAGGTTACAAACATCCATCACATATGTTTAGTCCAGGGAGGACGGCGTCCCTTTACCTTTGTATTTTAACACAAGCGTCTCTTCACTTGTTTTGAATTTTTACATAAATGTACCCTCACTTTTTGATGTTTGTATATGTAAGCATCTCCCAACCTTTTTTTCCAGGACTATACCACTGATATATGGTGATATGCAAAAAATAAGATTCTTTCTCCAGATCACAAAAGCAAACTTTGAAGGGTATAATACTTATTTTCTAAATTTTTAGACATCAGAAAGCGGGAAATAGCATTCACTAGTCAAGGCGAAAAAGTGTGCTACATTTATCAGCGGTTAAATTACAGAGAGGGATGGTGACTTCTTGCCCAGATTTCTCGGATCCTTTCTTTTAAAATAGACAAGGCAGAAGATTTCGCCCATGGAAGATTCCAAAAATTTCCTTGAATGTACAGGAATCAATTTTTTTACTTTGTTTACTTAATTAGTTGTTTAATCATTGATATATTTAGAAATGGTGTGAGGTCTACGTATATATTGCTGTAGGCAATCAGTAATATGTATCTTTAAAATGGAATCCTTTTTTTTTTTTTGTCAACAGAAACTGTTTACTTCGACTTTTTTTCTATTTCTTAATAATACTTTTTGCTATAACACATGCATTTTAACTTAATTTTTGAATGCAGTCAACTCTCTCAAATCCACACAGCTTAGGACGAAGTTTTTTTGTGAATTTCAGGTGATGACTGTGTTCCATATTTTGTGACATTGTATTGCAAAATTATCAGCACTATTTTTAAGAAGCCATTACTTACATATAAACGAAAAAGATATTATATTACCTTCTAAATATTATGAACTATTCTCAAAAGAAGGTGTTTTTACGTATTTAAATTTATAGGTTTTGCTTATATTTAAAATTATTAGGCAGTTCTTGATTGCTTGAAGTTTTTGCTAATGACTCATATTTTTATTTTTTAGTGTCACTTATATGTAAAACTATGTAGTCTTCTAAAACATATTGATGCAGTAGTGTAGTCGAGGGGGCGGCGTACCACACACTTTTCAAACTTTAACTCTAGAGTCCCCCCCCCCCCCGACACCGGCATAGATGAGGGGGGTTGTCTAGAATTTGACCAATTTTTCCTGTAAAACAGTGAAATTAGCTCTTCCCGAAGAAAACCCTTAAAATGGTGAAGATTGTCTAAAATTTGACCAATTTTTCCTGTAAAACAATGAAATTAGCTCACTTATCCCGAAAAACCCCCCCCCCCCCCCCCCGAAAATCCGGGTCTAGCTACGCCACTGCCCCCACCTTTTTGAAATTTTAACACAAGTGTCCCCTTTTTTTTATGTTTGCATCTGTAAGCATATCCCCACTTTTCCCCCCAGGACTACACCTCTGTATTGATGCACATATAATTGGAGAAAATGGCAAAATAAAAGGTCTTTTGAGTGATACATTAATTATAGTTTTACCAAAAATTATGGATAAGAGTGAAATCTGTCGTATCCCTATGGCAAAGCATAGCATAAAAATAATTATGATAAATTTAATTTAAATAATATTTAGGCATATTAAATAAATGCTAAAGTAAAAATTGATCCTTCTTTTTATTATTTAACATTTATAATGTTATTTCTATCTCAAATTCCTGCTCAATATTTAATTGTGAATTTTATTATCTATATCTCAAATCTTGGGTGGAATTTAGACCGTTCGGATTTGTGAGAGTTGATTATATTTACGTGCATAAGAAACTAATCACCGAAATTGTTGCAAATACTGGTGTTCTCTTTGGTACTGTTATATTAAAAGCTGACTTCAGCAGTATGAAAATACAGAAAAGGATGCAGTTGTGAAATAATATTGCTATATTTTCTCCCTCCCAAAAAAATTGTAGCCTCCTCCATGCAAAAAGCAAAGCTTGGGAGGCAATCTTTCGGGCAGTTATTTCAAATTTTTCGAGGGGCTAGGAGCAATGCATATTATAGGTAAAAAACAACAAAATACGTAAAAACATGTAAAAATTCAATGTATTTTTAAAAGTTGGGGGGGGGGGGGCAATTAACCCCTCTTTATCACCCGAATAATAGGCCTGCAGTCTCCCCTCTACTTACAAATTTAAATTTTTGTCCCTATACATGCAACAGTTATAGAAGTACAATGTTTTAGGTAAGTCTTGCATTCAAGACTCCTCAAGAGGAGACTTTTTAGGGGTTAATGAGCCCCTGTCATTAGAGAAATGAATAAATAAGTATTCTTTCAATTTAATTTTTCCTCAAAGATAGTCTATTTACCGTATTCCCCTTTTTTTAATGTTTTCTCGCTGTAATTTATGGTTTTTCTGCCCTCTTTGCCAACAGAGGTCATATTTGAAAAAATTGACTGTCTGCTGGCCCGTCATTTCACAGGTTTCCAGGGAAGTGGAAAAGCAATAAAGCTAAAAATGTATTTTTCACTTAAAAACGATAAAATTCATAACACATGTGTATAAAGACAATATATTTCAAGCAAGTGGGGGCAGTTGCCCCCTCCTGATTCCTCCAAATGTTGCTGCTTTGTGTAAGATGATGGATAAATTTTCCATACTTTGCATAGCAGAAGAAGATTGCTTAGATAAAGTTGCAATGGGTTTGTATCTAACTTGGGCCTTTAACAAATTCCTGTTCAGTTTATTAAGTGTGGAAAACTTAATATTAAATTTTAAAAAAGAATGAATTTTTTTTCTGCTTTTTAAAGAATGATTTACAGTTTGTAAATTATCGGGTTTATACTAAAATAAATACGAATGCTATTGTTGTTTCACAGAGACCTAGAGGAAATTTTTGTAATGAATCATGAAGTATTCCTTTTTTTTTTTTTTTTCAAATACAGGGTTCGCGCTAGGCCGCGCGATTCCCGCAATATTTTTTGAAATCCCACTCAAAAAAAATTTTTTTTAGGCTTAAACTTAAAAAATCCCACTTAAAATTTTGGTCAAGGAGGAAAATCCCACCTTGTATTTTTCCCCAGTGTGAACCCTGAAATATACGGCATAGCCCTGGTATTTGTCATTCCATATTATAATTATGCTATGAAATTTTTCCTCCCTTCCAAAAGTAGTATCATCATTGACAGGAACTTTTCAGGGAATAAAGTAAGTTATCTTATTCCCAGAGGCCCCCTTGCTCACACGCATTCATTCATTCCTTTTGGAATAAGTCTTATCACAAGTTCCAATCAACTTCTTGGCGTTCCAGGTTTCTTATGCTATTACAAAAAATACCTAGGAGAATACATACAAGTGATTAAATATTTTAATGAGAACATTATAGTTGGTGAGAATAGCTTGATTTGATTTTCCACTGTGTTAATATTTCTGCATCATAAAATAATGTTGTTTTTAAAAAAATCTTTTCTTTCATAGATTTTTTGTTCGTGTACTTGAGACGCGATGATTGTTGTGGATCACTTCAAAGAGAAGGTGGCCCTTGCGTCCAACTACAGCTGACTATAAAGATCTTGCCTCTTTCAACCAGATGGGACACTATGCTGCAGCACTCTTGGTTACATTTCTTCTCTTGAGCTTATACCAGCCGGTGAGTGGAACCCAACAGTTTCAAACTTGTTAGAATTGAAACAGAAGCTTAATGTTTTTAATGACTTTCAGTTCTTACGGTGCATTCACAACAAGGGCAAAAATGTTTCCAATGATGAACACAAAATGTCTCCATCCAGAGACATTTCTTTCGTCCATCATAATAGTCTGTTGTTATAGTTATAGAACTGACAGCGTGGATGTATCTGTTCTATATCACGGTCATCTGGATGCAAGTTGCTTTTGATGGCACAATAAAAGTGCCAGTCAGTGAGTACAAGGGCATGGTTATTAATTTATGTAGAATCAATGACGCTCACTAGAATCTTTCACCCCTGTTGTGCTTTGTGTGAACACATTATTTCTGAAATCATCTCTTCTCTTCCATAAAGCTGTGTTCTTGTGAGAGATCTTATGTTGGGTGGCCAAAATATAACAAACTTCTTACAAGGCCTTTAGAGCAATTCTCAAAAGGTGGTAACATAACTGTTTAAATGTTAACTTGAGCAAATTTTCAAATTTGCTACCAATTTCTATTTTTATTAAGTAATATATAGTACACCTAAAATACAATACATGAACATTAAAGGACACAAAGTAACAGTGGCACGGCAAAGGGAGGAGTTTTAGTATCCCCGCCTACAAAGCTGTCACATTCTTTTTTTTTTTTCTTTTCACATTTAAAAATAAAACACCTTTAAAATTCCTGAGTGTGATAGATTTCCACAAAATAGCTTACTGAGTAGGAAACAATCGGATTACTTTGCAGTTTCTAACCTTTTCACAACAGGGCTGGGACAACAGCAGTCCCAAAGAAAATTTACTTTTTGCTGTTATTAGTATAAATATTGTATTCATACAAGATTTTTCCTATAGTATGATACCCATATTAGTATAAGTCTTGTTTTACAGCAAAAAAATTGCATAAATATGTCTATCAACTAATATATAATAGCAGAAATATGCAATAAAGCTGCATTAAGTTCCTTACCGGTCTCCCATAGGCAAAGGGTTAAATATAAAAGCAATCTTTCGTGATGAGCAACCCTACTGTTGCGAGGATTAAAATGCTCTTGGGTCGTTTCATGTCAAGTGAATTCGAAATCTGAAAAAAAAATTTACCTCGCCTTTTTTTATTTTTTCAGATTTGGCTTATCTCTCAAGACAATTAAAAATCCAAGTTTTTGAATTTTTATCTCGTTTAGTTTTTTAGTTATCAGGCTTTGATTTTGTAAAAAACTCACATTTTTACATGTATGCTTCAGCACAAAACAGGCCTCATGATCAAATAGAGATAAAAAGCATTTTAAAGTATATTGTACTATCCTGAAATAAGCCCCCTCTTTTCTGAAATGATTGGTTTGTTGTCATGGAGGAAAGATTGGCAGACGCGCCAGCTCGTCTGGTTTTTTGACGTATAGGTTCATTGTGATTTCCGAAGGGGCATAAAGGGGCCCGTTTCATCTACCACGTGGTGACGTACGAAGGGGTGTGCCTCAAGACAACCTGACACCCAGCTCCGCCGTGATAAAAGTGGACAGTGACGCCGTGATGGTCTACGAATCAACGACGAACACAAGTGACAGCGCCCCCTGATCCTGTTTTGTGATTACAGGAACTTTATAAAGTTTTGAACTTTAAAACAATTTAGTTGTTAACCCATTAACTGCCAAAAGTCGAAACCGTTATTTGTTTTCGATACAATTAACAAAAGTTGTTATTTAGGTCACATACAATACTAATATGCTACAACAAGAAGAAAATTGTAATAGCCCCTTTAACTAGATGCCTTCCAAAATGGAGCGAAACCCATTACCCTACCGGCAACGATTTTCTCCCGCTGACAAAGAAATCACCGCTAGAGGGCACTACCTATTTGCTATTGGAAAACGGTGTTTTACTTGTAAGCGCTTGGTAAATTGCGAAAAAAAGCAATAAAAAATGTTCTTTTAAAAAAATCATTTGATTTTTTTTTCATATTTAATCATATGACTCAATAATTACATTTTTTTCGCTCTTACTTTATGATGCAGTAAAACAGTGGGAAATTAAGTGCTATTATTAATTTTTGATATCTCGTTAGTCTAGGAGCATTTTAACCATTGCTGGGTTTTTGCCGGCAGAAATTGGTTTCTGCCGTGCCAGTTGCAGAAAGTGGTTATAACCGGTTTTTACCGGCAGAAACTGGCAATAACTGGCATAAACACATTTTGTGACATTATCTGAAAATTTTTTAGTAGTATTAATTTCCTGAAGTACATTTTACTCAGAATAAATAACAAATAAAAAATATTGTTGATAGTTTTAATTAAAAGATAAATTTTTATTAGAAAAATGAGTAATGTCTTTTAAAACAAATACTGGTAAAAATGAAGATTTTCAAATTTTGTAACTTTTGCATCCACAATAATGACATTGCCAACAAGAAATGCTGGTCATGAAAGAATATTTTCAAGCTTTTATTTCATTCAGAACAAATTAAGAAACAATCTGGGTTCAGAAAGGCATGGCTGCCTGCGATCATATAGTGGCTGTCCAGACGCGGCGCCAGAACAAAGGAATAAGCGTTCAAACGATAGTTATTTTTTTCCTCACTGGTGCGCTGCAAGCATGTACTAGTTTTGTATGGAACTACATTACGAAAGCATTGTTTTTGCCGGGTTTGCAGCATGCATCATGAAGATTTCCTTTTGGTAAATTTTTAGTTCATGCATTACTGATCGGAAATATGTCTCCCGATGTTTAATTGTGTCTAACCTATATATATTTATTTTAAAGAAATGTTTCATCGTAAATGAAATAAGACGACAGAAAGCAGTAGAGTGTTTTTTCTAAGCATTAAATTAGTGAATGCATACATTTTATAATTTTAGGGATTTACTAAATTCACGTTTGGTTTATATGCATATATTTTATTTGTTTTTTCACTCCAGGTTCAATTATTCTGCAAATAGAAATCGTAAGTTTGATGCTTTAGATGATATTTTAAAGCAGTGAGGGCTGACATTTGCATTTTCCCCTTATGTCTCGAACTTTACTGGTTTTATTTATTTATGCATTGGTTTTATTTATTTGTACTTCAGATTATTAATAAGAAAACAAACGTCATTATAGCCCAAATTTCAGAAAACATATTTCGGGAAAAGAGGAATCCTTTTATCAATGAATAGAGTTGTACGCATCTGGATGCAAGTAATTCGAGTGATTTACACTCACTTGGATTACTTACATTTCTTAGGTCAAATCTTTACGCATTGATAAAGGGGTTCCTTTTAATTCCAAAACATGTGTATGGAGTAATTTTTGCAACTAGTGCTATAAGAACGTTGGTCTGCTCATTAATTTTTTACCACTCAAAAGTAAACTTTGAACTTCATATTATGTCTAGATTATGCTTTTAAATATTTTTCTTTGTTCTGACGCGTTTAAATTTCTTATGCTGGTATAGAATGATAAAGTTAAAAGTGAAATGAGTGAGAGAGAATCTATATTATAAATCTAGTAATGTACCTTTGTAAAATTAAACTTGCGCCACATGAACAAGGGTTACAATTGAAATACCTAAAAGGAAGGGAGACTTCCCTCTAAAATTTGTTGCTGATTCTCCACGCGTTCATGAATACACCCATTTTGTACACCATAGAGTCTTAAAACATAGAAAAGTAAATGAACTATCTAAGGGACCATTCATAAATGATGTCGAGCTCTTTTCCGATATATTTGACCCCTCCCCCCTTTGTCACATGTCACGCTATGTTGTATAAGCTTGATGTCACACTTCTTGTTACCCCCTCCTCTCCCCTTATCACACTTTGTCACAATTTCACAAATCCCCCTCCCCCCTCGAAGCGCGACATCATTTATGAATGCCCCCTAAAGCGTGTTTCTGATTTCTAATTTAAAATTGGGTAACATTCATTTAAAAAAGGATTTAAGGAATATCAGGTTACAGAAAATCAGAGAATCCAAAAGCTTTTCGTAGATCTCATCGAAGAAATGCCGGTTGCAAAGTCTTGGTATTAAAAATTGAGAATATTCAGTGTAGTCCAGAAAAAAAGAAAAAAGAGGTGAGAGGCTTACAGATAAGAGAATAAGTTATTGTAATGAAATAGTGGTATGGGAGGGGGCTTTTGAAAAGTGGAGGGACGATCGTGTAAAATAAAAAAGTTTTCGGATGGTCCTGACCCCCCCCCCCCCCCCCCGACTGAGAATACTCATTGCTTTTTGTTGTCAAGGAGTATGTCATCTAAATAAAAATGTTTAAAGGGATATTTAAGGAAAAATTGCTCTTGTACAGGGGTGTCCACGAGGGAAGTTCATGGCGTAGACTGCGCCATTAAATTTTTTGATGAAATTTTTTACACCCCCTGGACAGGGGGCCTGCTTTCATCGAGTTTTAGCCCTTTTGGGTGGTTGTCTTTTTTGGGGGACTTCGTACGTATTAGTATGCACTATCTTGCTTAGGGGGTTGGCACCCATGTATTGTCAGTTACAAGTTTAAAAAATAATCTTGATAACTCTGAACTGCATATAATGAAGTGTTTTAAGTAATTATTTTTAATTTCTCATTTATTGTACTTAATTGTAATATTTGAAAATATTTCCCCTGGATTGTTTATTTTATTGAATCGTTTTCTTTTACAAAGGCCTAATCTTTGACCTTTCTTACTTAATTAGTGCTTTAGATGAGACCAGCAAGAAAAAAGTCGCTACTCTTATATGATAATCCATTTGTTGAAGTTAACTGAAGTCAGCTATACTATACAATGCAATATCAGTTATTAGTATTATGCTATTAGTCTGTAAATAACAATAAAAAAATGTTGCATTAATCATTTACTTAATTACATAATTGTTCAACTAATCTTTATTTGTTAAGTCACTTCACAACCTAACTGTTCCACTTTCCTGTAATAATTAAATTTACAATGAATGGAATTGAAATAATTCAATTAACACAAATATTAAAAATAACTTTATTAGTCATAACCAGAGTCCGACAAAAATCCGAAAATCTTAGGAGCCAATGAAAATTTTTTAGGAGCCTGCTATAATATTTTCATTTGGCGCCACCTGAAAAACTAGTCGCCAAGGCATATTTTTTAGTCGCCCAGGCGACCTGGCCCCGGGATTTTTCGGACCCTGGTCATAACCTATGTCATTTTTCTTTTAACTGCTGTTATTTAATAGTATTAACATGAATGAATTGAAAATTGCTTAATAATAAAGTAACTAATAACCATTTAAAGACTATTCAATACGGCTTTCAAAATCAAGCCAATTTATTTGTGCTACACAATGTGAAAGGATAAATGTATTTCAGAAAATAATGTGCAATTATTGTCGTTCAAAATAAAAATAAATCTGAAAGCATAATATGATCAGCCAATTGCGAAGAAAATTTTCTCTGTGTTCATTATATATAAAAATATACGTATGTATGAGAAGTTGTATCTTAACGAGCAGCTTCAAAGTCTGCATGTGCATGTGTTTACCAAAAACGATCTTTTTATTTTTTCCTCTGTATTAAAAACGTTTTAATGGCAAATACATAACCCTGCAATGTATTTTGGTAGTTACTTTTGCCCTCAACACTTAAATGTTTATCTTTCTTGAAATTCAAGCCTTTAACGCAATGATATCGCAATGGCTAGACCTTTAAATCTTCGCTTTTAAGTACATGCTAACAGCGCCAATTGACTGAAGTGGCAGAAAATGCAAGTTCTGCTTGAACGCACTTTTTCGCCCGTTTGGACAGCCGCTATATGATCGCAGGCAGCCATGAGAAAGGTTAGCAAAATTAGTCGTATGCTATGGAATGCTCCATATAAAAAGGGATAGTATTTTTGAGTTTAGTGGTAATTTTGTAAAATAATTGTAAAAGATATTTCATTTAAAAAAATTTCTGATATTTTTGGTGTTTCAATTATTTACTTATATATTTTCTCAAGAACCTATTTGTATATAATAGATAACCTTAAAGTTATTGCAATTGCATTGTATTATTTATTTAAAAATACTCTGAAAAGTGCTTTGTTAAAATATAATAGAATTTTTTTACCTTTAAATAGAAATTCAACTGTAAACAATAATATTAATAGTTAAACAAATTTCCACAGCCTCAGATTACCATTATGAATTTTTTTTTCAAATGAAAGAAAATTAGTATTATATAAACAAAGTATATCTATGTAATCATTTTGAAACTTTTTGCAACTTTGAATAACATTCATTATTTTTAGTTATAATTTTTAACCTAATTGTTTACATATCAAATACATGTGTGAATTATGAATCATTGCAGATTAAAGTTCTTATTAGTATTATTTCTTAGTTCCTGCCAGTTTTTGCCACTTACTGGCAGAAACTAGTTTCTGCCATGCCGGTTTAAACCAATTATAACCACTGGTTTTAACCACTTTGGCAGAAACTTGCCAGCCCTGATTTTAACGGAGCATCAACTTAAAACTTTTATTTCATTAAAGTAGTTTTCTCCTAATTGTAGGTATTTTAAAAGAAAAATGTTGTTACACAAATTAACAGAATTTTCTTTAAAGTAATGATTTAAATGAATAATTATTTATGCAATTCATACGTGAAGAATATAATACACATAATTTCAACTGGCATTTTTACCGATGTAAGGAAACAAATAAAAATCCAGCTCTTGACTAAAACTTTTAATTTTAATATTTTTTTCAGAACGATGCTATGGTTAAAATAATTAAAGATTTATTTGGAGCATTTTGAAAAATTTTGAGAAGATGTAATGTATCACTTCCATGATCGATTAACAACAAAGCTATACATGTGATATATATTTGAGTAGATAGTTATATGGACTCATTTGTTTTAGAAAAGAAGAATATCTTATTATTATTTACTTATAGTGATCTTGAAAATTAAAATTTTTTCCCTGAATTTTAAAAGTCAAGAGTTTTGCAAAGGCTCTGAAAAGATGTTCAAAGTTTTGAAATGCTTTTAAGTGTACTTAGAGTATGAGATATATTTTCTCGCAATCTAATATTTTCCAAGAAATCATTGCTTCAAAAAACGAGCAGAACGATGAGGACGTTAAATTGGGAAACTTGGAACCAAATTCTTCATTTAGGCAAGTTATAAAAATTTTGCATAAAAGTCAAGTTTTTATTCTTATAATAGAATCAAATTTAATCTTATCATAGAATCTGCTCTATCCCCCCCCCCCCCCCGAAAGAAAAAACCAGTCCTTTTGGTTTCAATAAATAAAATTATAAATAAATAAATAAAAATTATACATAAATAAAATAAAAATGGTTAAATATGTGAATAATTACAATTTATTATGCATTGTACTGAAGTGATATTTTAGAAGAATAGGACAAATATTACTTCCAAATTATTCTCATTAATTCATCCATAGAATTAAATATGTTCTTGAAATATGATTAGAATTCAATTCTATGCATGAATAATAATTTGTATTTCCTTCCTTTCTAACTTTCATTATTTCTTATTGATTCATACATGTCTTCGTGTAACTAGTTACATTTTTTTTAATAAAAGATCAATAAGTTCAATTTAATTAATATTTGCATAATATAAAATGCATCATAATATATAATCAACCGTATTCTAAGGACAAGCTACAGTAAAGATTGGACAACATAATAAATAATGTATATTTATATAAAAATAGTTTTGCACTATATTGTTATTAATTAATTGATTTTTTAAAATTTTTTTTGCCAAATAGACGTTACAGGGTTCCCACGGCCTTAAAAAGTCCCTGAAAAGGCCTGAAATTTGGAAATTGATTTAGGGGCCCCTAAAAGGCCTTATTTTCTTCCAAAAACTCTTAAAAGGCCCTAATTTTTATTTTTGAGGACTTAAATTTATTTCCCCTCTTCCTTTTCCAACTCAGAAGTCATAGTCATGGAACACTGATGATTCATTCATGACATGGATTTTTCAAAACTGGTAAATGGGATGAAAATCTACATATATTGATAGATTATGTATATTTTACATCTGCACAGTGGCAAACTTGTATGGATTTTCTATTCTAAGTGAATTTTCATTTGATGTTACGATCAATCGTTCTGGAATTTTATAAATTATCTCAAAAGCTAAGTGATCACAGAGAAATCAAGGATACCATGAAATTGCTTGAGAAACCTTATGTTATGGGGAAAATAAAAAAGAATGAAGAAACTTACCTACAGTCAGCATTTTTTCCCTTATCTTTAACTTCGCCAAAACTTTTGACGATCATGTTGATAATTATTAGTATTCATTATTGTAGCCTTATTAAAATGCAATGCTTAAATTATTTTTAAAATAATCTGCCTTCAGAAAGAACATTGATTCAAGACATTGCTATTGCTTGCTTTATAATTAGGCTTGCCATACATCCCGGTTTGATCGGGACAGTCCCGGTATTTTGCTGTTGTCCCGGTGTCCCGCCCAGTTTTATCAATGTCCCAGAAATGGCTGTAAGATGTAAAAAGTAATGAATCTATGTTTTTAAGAATCTTTTATGCGGACACAAAGAATCTTTAAGATGACAGAGCATTAATGAGGGAGTCCACTACCAGAGCATTGATTGTATGTAAAATAAACGTTGGCGGTTTTTTTTCCTCTGACTTTTATGAAAAAGTCAAGCTTAACAAATACATCTTGAAAAAAGTACATTCAAGTCAGAAATATGAGTGGTTTTAAAACAAAGAATAACATTGTTAACTTATTAATTGCTTTTTAGTTTGACAAAAATGTTTTTTTGAAATGGTTTTTGTCGTTAGACAAAAAGTTGTAGTTTAAAAAAGTAGAACTTGGTAATTAATTGTTCAATTAAACAATTTTATGAAGTATTTAAAACTTTATTTTATTAACACTTCTTTCTAGATGGTAGGCCAGAAAAAATTCTCATTAAAAAGGAAAAAAAATCTTTTTAAGAAAATTAAGTAGCAAAAATTCCTTTTTTATTTTAAAGGTGGGTAGACTAACAATTTAGGGCTCCAGATTCCCCACTCCCGTTACTTGCGAGGCTTTAAAAAAGGCTTAAAACTCACCATTTTGCTTTCGTTTTTTTTTTTTTTGTTTCCTCAGACCCCCCCCCCCCTCCCCCCGGTATGTCCATCCCATATTAATGTGTCCCGGTTTCACTGACCAAAAATATGGCAAGCCTATTTATAATGGTTTAAAAGCTCGTTTTTACGAGGAAAAAGACACATTTATTTTAAGTCATACTTCTGAGCAGATAAAGTGTGATTTAAAGCAGTAAACAGATACATCTTCAGTTGGATGCTTTTACCTAGAAGTGCACTTCTTCTGCATTGAAAAAGGGTTTCGTTGCAGCCTCAAAATCTTTTGCAAAATTTTGCATAATATATGTTGTTTTTACCCTTTCAAAATTTTTAGTTGCGTGGATTTACATGTATAAAAGGCATAATCATAAGACATATCATATTATTTGAATGATACGCTGTGGCACTGCAGATTATGTGCTGAGAAATGTTTTTGGAGGCAAAATAAAATCTGGTTGTCGTTTATAGATTGAAAAGTTAGCTACGCATAATATTTATAACTCTGAAGGAAATATAACTATTAAAGGAATAAATGTTTAAATTTAAGATAAAATTTGAAAAAGTTGACTTATGTAAAAGATTTAATTCAGCGAGATGTTTATGTTGCTGCTTCATCATCATTCTGAGAAAAGCATTTATTCATAACAATGGATTGATCGTGAATAAAGATGCATTAAATATACATTAAAATCCATTGGAGGAAAAAATTAGTTCCTTAGTTGTGATAGCAAAGTTTTAATGTCATTTCCAGAATTCTTATTATTTTTTTCAAAGTGAATTTCAATGTTGAACATTTGACTATATTCACACGACATACGATATCATTCTCATTTCTTCAAAGAAAAGTCATTCTAAATGTTATATGTAATGTGGCCCTAGAAAAGAAACATGAGGCCTTAAAAAGGCTTTAAGTTTGACTTAGAGATGAGAGTGGGAACCCTGCGTTATGAAAGACACACACATAATAATAAGAAGAAGAATAATTCCCGTGTCTTGATATAGCGGAGATCCATTTTTCACGCAAACTAATGTCCGATTGAAATTATTTTTTTCTTTTACTGAATTTGATGTGCAAAATGGAACAACATAGTAAACCATCTTTCTTTAAGTTACATTGGTCCAGAAAAGGACCGTTTTTAACCTAAAGAATCAAATTATTAGGGAAAAAAGAAATAGCAATGGAAAACCAATTTTCTACCCTTCAAACTAATGCAAAGAGCGCGGTTTGTAATAGCAGATAAGTAGCGTTCCTGGTGGGAGTAAAGGTAACTAAAATCCGCGCCAACTTTCACCGCAAATCGCTAGGCATCTAGTTAAGGGGGCTATGTTTAGAAATATGGGGTATTGCATTGACGCAACGTCAGCGGAAAAGGAGTACGGATTCAAAGAAATTCTCGTCAAATGCTATGCTGCAATTTGATTGTGTTTTAAAAATTGGAAAATTTTATGAGCATTATTTTAGTTTTAAAACATGCATTGCACCTTATAGAATACTAAAATTTATTAAACATAAGGGTATAAGCGCACTTGAGATATACATTTGACAGGGTGCGTAGCGGTTTTTAAAAGTGCTTGTTTTTGCTTTTGTTTTTAAAAGCTTTTAAAAGTGCTTGTTTTTTATCCATGTTTGTAAGAAGTGCCTACTTCCTCTTATGCAAAAATCGTTCGACCACCGAATGTCGCCATGAATTCCGCGAGAAGCAAAGAAGGGTGGCTTCCACTTACCATTCTAAACTGGTTTTCCCAACCTTCCTCTAAATGAGGGAGGAGACATGCTTGCGTTGCAGAAGGGTTGCTTTGCCGTAAAATACCGAATAAGCGCCCCCTGAATTTTCGCGAAATTATCGGAGGAGCCGCTAAAACGGTATAAGTGAAGAAAAGTACCAAATAAGTGCCCCCTTCCGAATAGTATAAGGAAAGTAGCCTCAGCGATGCCGCGGACGTGCTATAGCGCGTCAAATGCGCAAAAATCGCAGGTGGGGACTCAAAAAAAATTTTTTTTTAGATTACTCGTAATCCGGTGCGCATAATTTTTTATCGCGGATGAAAAATCAAGTTAAATCTATGAAAAATTGATACGCAAAAATATTTTTGCATGTCCATTTTTCTTTCAGCTTTTTTTAGATGAAGAGAGAGTAGGGAAACGGCGCCAGCTCACATTGACGCCCGTTTCCCTTCCTGATCTCCCCTTTTGCAGCGGCTCTGAACAGAACTGATTTCTTTTGAACAAAACATAGATTTAATGTGTAATGTCCAAAGATTTCTTTAAGGATATAATTAGATTGATAATGTCGGAAATATGAGGTTTTCTTTTTTTTTTTTTAATACTGTGGTGGAAAAAGGTCTCGTTTTTGCGACAGAGAATTTTCGTAAAGCCTTCGTTTTCACGATTAAGATTTTTTCTTAGCTTTTAGTTCGAATTAAAATAAGAAATAATATTTTCCTATTTAATTTGTTATAGCCTTACCCTATTTAATTTGTTATTCCTTATACTGTCCATGTAATCAATATTGCGAAAAATTCGCGACACTGACATTGGGCCAAGAATTAATCACTTGATTTTTGGCTTTTAAATATTGGAGTTTGGTTTTGATTCTTCGTCAAATTATTATTGAATCAATTGTTAATTGCATTGAAAAACATTTTTGTGCCATAAAAGGTTTATTTTTCATTTGTATCTTTAGAACCATGATATGCTAATTTTTTGCATAGGGAGCCGCTTTTTGGAAAGTGGGACTTATCAGGAAAGTTTTATGTTCTGGAAATTATCAGGGGATATTCAAAGTTCCCCCAAATGTCTGGGAAAATTATCGTTTTCAACATCCAAACCGGCAAGCGTCCGAGTTTCGTTTTGCGGAATTTCCTTTCCTTGCGCGTGTTCAGCTCGAATGCCGATTTCCCATTGGTTGAAAGCGTCATTTCTCCGATTGAACAACAAAAAACGTCTCTTTTTTGTCTATGAGTTAAAATGATATTGCAATTTTGCGTAAAAAGACGTGTTAGCGTTAATGCTTCCGAGAATCCGCCATTTTTGGTCTTGTTCCAAAATTCGGCCTAACACCGCTCTCCAGTGAGTCGAATTTGGGGCTTGTTACCGTGCATGATATTGCTGCGGCACAACAAGAAGGGAGTCCATGACCCTCTCTCTACGCCCCCCCCCCCCCAAATTGATGATGTGGAATTTTTCAAAAATATAGCGGGTAGAGCTTTGTTCTTTGTTTAGTTTGCAATTCCCAGGTAACTTTTAAATCCTTTGGCATTTGGTTTGGGAGCTGATAATGGAAGGCACGAGCTTCTCTTGGTCAGTGCAATGAGAATCCAAATTTGGGGGGGGGGAGGGGCGCTTATTTGGGATTTTTACAGAAAGAAAATTGAAGGAAATCACGGGGGGGGGGGGGATGTAATTACATCTTTATTTTCTTTTTTTTTTTTTTTTTGAGTGCTTAAAAAGTGCTTAAAAGTGCTTATTTTTCATTGAAAGAATTTGCTACGCACCCTGATTTGAGAAAATATACAGTTACTATTTTTCATACATGATATACTGCAAACATGTTGTAAAGCAACATTATCAACACTGAAGCAATAAATTGTTTGGCTGTGGCAATGCTTGTGCAGTGTAGTCTTTTCTTGTCGGTTGTCTTTACAATGAAATGTTTCCCAGTTACTGGCTTTGGAAAGCTGAATTTACTTGGCCGTCCCATCGTTGATTCTTTTTCTGATTTACATCACTATCAGGGGTGGGGGGTCTGTAAAAGATGAAGTGCAACTACCCGTCAAAATTCCAGCACTGCCTTCTTATTTCCTTCTTCAAATAATCTTGAAAGTTTCCAAGAAATAACTTTATTAGTGAATGTTTTATGATTTTTCATAGTAGCCGTTGCGTCAACGCAACACCAGCTGGTAATGGGTTTACTAGACGATGAGTACGGATTTCCGGGGCGAACTCCGGCCATTCAACTCACCAAAGGATCTGGGCTGCAGATCCGAGTCAACTTAACAATCATCCCTTGTATATAAGAGATGTACATATGAGTGTTTTGAAATATAATCTTCGGAAAAGTAAATCAGTGTCCTATTTTGGTCATTGTTGGTATTTTAATGATTACTTGAAGATATCACAATATTAAATGCTGTTTCATATTATATACATCATGACTAATTTTATAAAAATTTTAAATTTCTCAAAAAACGTATAATGAAAAATTTTCAAAAAATTCTCAAATACAGTCGAACCTCGTTTCCACGACACCCTGCGGACTTTCTATAAACTGTCGTCATAAGCGGAGCGATGTCTTAACTGGAATTGCTTCAAAACACATAATTTAAAGAACATATAAGGTAATAACGCATTTCACAGATACATTATTCATTTGACATTTTAAATTAGATTCAATTACTGTATTATTTACTAATTTTGTATTATTTAATAAGCCAAGGCAAAAACATTAAGAAAAGAGAACGTTTCATTTTGCACTAAAATACTCTCCAATAAAAGTTTGCTTACTTGATTAACAATTTAAAATTTTTTCTGTGCATTTTGTACAAAAAGGCAAAATCTTCCTGTTTAGCTTCTTCAATCGAAGAAAGATATTTTTCTACGACATCAATGCAGTACAACAACGCATCTGATTTACTTGAAAGTTTCTCCCCCAACTGTAAAACTCCTTTACTTTTGACCATTATCTGACTGGACCGTGAGAGCAAATTCCTTCTTTTCGATCAAAGAGTTCAATATGATAGCACTCATTCTTAGAAGCTCATTTACAATGACCATTCAACTTCAGTTGAATGGCCATAGTGATTCTCCCCTGCTCTCTCTTCCTAAACTCTTTCCGACTGAAAATTAAAATATCTGTGTCCCTGGAATTTCAGAAACAAAAGTCGAGTTTCACAATGGATTCTTTCTTTCTCCTAGTCCCTTTTATGATTTTCTGAAGTATTGCTGAGTAGAGATTTAATCCTACGAGCAATGCGAACAAAACTTGTCACTCATTTCTTGTCAATGTTGACAATTGTAAAATTCTTTCTGTACTTCAAATCCCTAATTCGGAGAAGTTCAAGTAAACCTGCAAAGCAAGTTTACAGTAGAGCGCCTATTATCCGAACTCCAATTATCCGAGCAGCTTATTTCTCTATTTATTTTTCCATACCCGAACTTCCAATTATCCGAACAGCCTATTTCTCCCCCACCTAAGGAAAAGAAATCCTAACCAACTTCTAATTATCCAAACACCCTCTTTTTTTCAATCCCCCTTCCCCTCTTCAGATTTATTATGTGAAATTGAATCCCAGATAAGTGTTTCGTTGGGAGCAGTAACAAGAGAATAAAAGGCTTGGTGAAAGGGGGTATAATCAAAATCAAAGCACAAAATTCCTGTTCATATCACCTCCCATTCGTAGAGACCATTTCATTGTAGTTCTTTCTACAACGTAATAGCCTTGTATAGCCGTATGTCTTGAAGTGTGAAGGTTTTTCTATTGTCACAATATCCCTTAAATTGTCTGTCCAATTATCCAAACTTTTGCTTATCTGAACTAGGGTCTGTCACGACGTGTTCGGATAATCGGCACTCTACTGTATTTTTCCACACGGGGCCTGTAGCCGTGTTTCCACCTGTCGCTTTCAAACCTACTGTGCATGCCTTGCTGACTCGCGATTGTTCGGTTCGAGGGGGCTGGGGATTTTCTCCAGGGAGGCTGATAACACTTGTCCCTAATCCATTTTCAGGAATTGCACAACAAACTTTTTGTGAAATCTTCAGTATTTTACTGAAAGGTTTAAATTTAAAAAATAAGATTGAGCCGTTTTAACAATTTGTAGTGTCGTCATAAATGGAGTGGTACAATAAATTAGTGTCGTGAATTGCAGAGTTATTTAACATTAAAATTATATGTTGCAAGTTCGGGACTTTGAAAAATGGACGTGACATTCGGAGTGACGTGGCATCCGGGTGTTGTGAAAACGATGTTCGACTGTATTTCTGTTTATTCTGCTAGAAATGATTCAAGCATGTGTTTGTGTTAAATGTAAATAACTTGGTGACCTTTGAAAAATGACTGGTCGCATTTTCTCCCTCTACAATTCTTCTTCTTTTTAACAGCTGTAGTAAATAATTATATATATGTAGTGTCATTTCTAATATTATGGTTGATTTGAAAAAATATTTTCTAAAAGATGCAGTAAAAAAAGTAAAATTAAAAATAGGCTGCAAGGATTATTATTTTGTATTGTGTAGTAAAAATTACAAATTTTATTCTTAAAAGGGTTTTAATTCCTACTCTTAGATGGGACACTAAAGTTCTGGAGTACATTGTTACTAAGAAATTTTTTTGGTTATTAAGACCACACTTAAAACGGTCTTAAATTGGCTTGAAATCTGAAAAATATGCGTTGTTTTCCTAAATGAAACATTTTTGAAAATTCAGGAAAATATGATCCCATTGAGATCCCAAGTTGAAATTTTGCATAGACAAAGACAAAATAGACAGAAATATTGGAGAATTTTTTGAAAATTTTTCATTATACGTTTTTCAAGAAATTTAAATTTTAAGGTCATTTTTTTAAATTTAAAATTTTTATAAAATTAGTCATGATGCATATCATATGAAACGGTATTTAATATACTACTTCAAAATACTTTTTACTAGAACTTTTTTTAGCTCTATTTGTTGATGAGTTATGGCCTGTTTTGTGTTGAAGCATACATGCAAAAATATGAGTTTTTTACAAAATCAAAACCTGATAACCAAAAAACTAACCAAGATAAAATATAAAAATTTAGATTTTTAATTATCTTGAGGGGTACAGTTGATAAGCCAAATTTGAAAGAAATAAAAAAAGACGAGGAAAAATTCCTTGGATCACTTGATATGGGATGACCCTCTTGGGGAATATTGACTAGTTAACAGTTCCGTCACTGCAAAAATTCTTTCTCAGAGAAGTAAATCTTCTCAGATGTCTTTCTTCTCAGATTCGCTCCAGAGCACTACTCATTGCTTCTTAATGAGTTTCGAAAGAACCCTAATAACCTTCTTGAGACATGGGGAAGTGCATATAGGATGCCAACATGCTGGATTTTCGGGGTATTAGGTGGTCAAATTACAAAGCTTTCCCTACATTATAAAATATAAGGCTAATTCCGTTCTTGACAAAAGTGGTCACCTTACAAAGGTGGTCAACCTGACAGGTTTTACTGTACGAGAGAATACAATCCCGATCCCGCGGAATCCCATACCAATATCTGCGAGACTTGTCCTGCGGGATCGAGGTCTTAATTCCGCAAGATCAAAATTTAGGAACTAAAATAATTCTTCTCGTTTAAAATGCTGAAAGCTTTTTATACTAGTGTCTGGATCACATAACTTTCACTTCTTACTCTTTTCTTCAGCCCTTTACATTAGAGACACAGGATCAGGGGCCTGCCAGTGGCGTCAGTGGAACAACTCCACTGTCCAACAACAGTGGAGTTGGAAAGAGCCTTTTTATCGAGTGTTTTATGCTCCCCTAAAATTTGATCCCAACTAGGAGACGACTTATTAGATTCGTTTTATGTTTTTACTTTCTTATTTTTTAGCATCAAAGAAATAATTCTGAGTAGGTTTTTAAGACCGTACTTTTCATAATTCTCTTGGCTATTTTCTTTATAAATTAGAACAGATTAACTGTCATTTTGTCTGCAATTTTTTTCTTTATATTTCTCTTTAAAATTAATTTTAAACTTCAATGGATTAGAAATAAAATTTCACGTTAAATTAAAGCACAAATGAGCATTAAAACGCAGACATATGTTTCGGGATTGCTTGGAATCCCTTTTTCAATGCTACAGGGAGCTTCTAGATGCAAAACATCCAAATGAAGCAGACAGAACAACAAAAACAAAGCTTATATAGCCTAAGAATTAACTGTAAACCAATGAGAATAAAGGCAGTGTGAAGTGGAAGTAGAAGTAGTAGGAAAGGTACCAATAAGAGAGCAACAAACGAATGCAGTTGGAAGTTATGTACGAAAGCAAGAGCTGAATAAGTCTAGCATTGCTCAACATTGTTGGAATTCCAACCACTCTTTTGATTTCAATTCTGGGAAAATTATTCAAAAATGTTCTTCCCCTTTAGAACTTGACTTTTGGGAAGCTTATCATATTAACAGGAATAGTTCTAATTTGGTTAATGATTCTTCCTCAACTCCTTATTTTTCACAGGTCTGGCATAAGTTCCTTTAATTTGTTATTCTTTCTTGGTTTCTTGTTAGTTTTCCTTTTTTGTGTCAATTTTTTTTTCCCCTCTCTCTCTCCCCCCCCCCTCCCCCTCTTTTGCATGTGTTCTTTGTTTTGCTTTTTGTTTTGGTATTTTCTGTACTTATTTTATTTCCATTTTATTCTTTGTATTTTATTTTATTTTTTTGCAATTTTCAGTATTTTCACATTTTTATGCACGCTGTTGTCTTTTTTGCTTTGTTTTTATTGATATTCCTTTTTACTTTCTGTGCTTCCAACTGCATTTGTTTGTTGCTCTCTTATTGGTACCTTTCCTACTACTTCTACTTCCACTTCACACTGCCTTTATTCTCATTGGTTTACAGTTAATTCTTAGGCTATATAAGCTTTGTTTTTGTTGTTCTGTCTGCTTCATTTGGATGTTTTGCATCTAGAAGCTCCCTGTCGCATTGAAAAAGGGATTCCAAGCAATCCCGAAACATATGTCTGCGTTTTAATGATCATTTGTGCTTTAATTTAATGTGAAATTTTATTTCTATTCTTTGCACAAAGTTAAATTATTACTATTTCAATGGATTACTTAACTGAGATTTGTCAGTCTTGCGGGATCCCATGAGATTAGTGAATCTCGATCCCAAAATCCTGCAGAGCCATACATAGTGTGGGATTTCATTCCCTAGATGGGTACTCTAGGCATTCAGCCAGAGATGGCCTCAAATGACTCTAATAATTTAGAAAGAAATAGTGTTACTAACATATGAAGACAAGACTTCATTATGAATATTAATGATGAAAACTGTTTAACTCTTTAGTTGATATAATGAATTATTATTATGCATAAATTTTTATCTTACATATTTTGTAGATAATTTTTGCGGTAAATTAAACAATAAATTGATAATTATCATATTATTTACACCAAATCAACGTTTTCAATTTATTTAAACACAATGCATAAAATAACATGTTTCTAGTTGTTAAACTAAATGTCATTTTTTAACTTTTGTTGGAAATGTGATCATCCCACTTATAAGGTCTATTTTGTATAGTCCCCAGGGACTGTGTGTGTGTATACGTAAGGGAAACACAATGGATCACTTTTGCACTTTTTAGTTTTTTTAAGAAAAAGGAAAAAGGCTATGCACTTGAAAAAAATTACAGATATTCTTTAAACCTTTGTTGTGTTGTCTTATTTCTTTTACAACAATACTTGCAATGCATTATGAGTAAAAAAATAAGCTGTGCGGACTCAACAGAGTGATCGACTGTGACCCATTTCTGGGGCACAGTGGACCAACCTAGATTAAATTAATATAAATTACTTTTTTTTGTCCCTGAAGATACATTTTCTTACAATGCTTTCATCTAAAGATCATAATACAAACATAATTCTTTTTTTTTTTTGAAAATTTTGCAACTACATAACAAATAACTTTTTAATGTTTTATTAATTATTTTCATGTTAACCCTTTGCATTCCATGAGTGCATATAAATTTAAGTAAAATAAATAAGCTAGTAAATCTAATTTGTCTAAAACACTTGGATGGTGGTTCACTGCCCCATGTCGAAATAAAACAAATAATGACACTAAAATTATATATGAACTATAAATATGCAAATAACTTTCATGAACTTAAAAACTGCATGATTTTACCTTCCTAGATAAACTATTTAGTACTTTCAGATCTTAGTTCAGTTGTGAAAAGATTAAAAATCTTTAAGATGGAAAAATTACTTCTAGCTGTTTAAAACATAAAATCTGCACAAAACGAGTACCTAAATATTTCCCGTATGATATTTTTAACTGTAAACAACCATAACCATGGTACTAGAGACTAGTTCTATGAGACTTCATATGAACAAAAAGAACTGGATAGTACAATAGATTTAAAGGGAATGGTCACTGTGCCCCAGTCTCCTATATATATATTAGGGTGGACGGAAAGAATCCAATTTTGTTTTGTTTTCAACTAGTAATACAGCAGAAAAGTTATGGATTGGAGAGAGTAAAAAGGGTTTTAAAAAGAAATAGAATTAATTTATATCTTTGGATTGTGCATGTACTCTTTTGCAGCTTTTAAGGTATATTATGATGGATATGATTTTGGATTACATATTAAAATTGGAAAACCTGTATCAAGGGCTTTTTTGCTCTAATTACATAATGTAAACAACTTTTTGAGAACCAACTGGGTTGCGCTGTCCATTTGCTTTTAATTTGATGTCAGATATATAAAAGAGATTTTCTTAAATTTATTTCATTTATTATATCATAGGGATTATTCCGTACCAAATCCAGGTTTTTTTTTTTTTTTTTTTGACTTTTTAGATACTATCACTTTTTGAGAGATTTTATTTATGTGCTGTATAAACCTATCAAGAGGACAAAAAATTGAAAATCATAGCTTTTTTATTTTTTAGAATTTAGTTCTTGGGCAATACATTTCTGAAAAACCAGAAATAGCAACCTGATTTACTTTCACGTGTACAAACAATTATAGATAAAAAACGTTTCATATAGTTTAAATTTGTCATTTTCATTTTTTTTTTTTATGATTTTTAAACCAATATCCCTCATATAGAAGAAAAGAAATTTGAAATTTCAACAAAATTTAAAAGGCTGAATCTCTGAAATTTCAAAAACAATTTAAAAAAAAAAAAATAAAAATATATATATATATATATATATATATGTGTGTGTGTGTGTGTGTGTGGGCACTTCAGGGGTAAAATTCAAATTTTTCCAGTTGAAGGATAAATTCCCTTCTATCTTTTGTATATGGAGGGGACTGCAATTCTTTGGAATAGAGAAAAATATTATTACTTTTTGACTATTTTCGTCTTTTATGTACTCCTGCATTAGAAAAGTTTTTAAATCCTGGTCAAGTATAAATTATATTTTTAGTAGAATGATATACAGTAGCACAACCAGAATTTTTCCTGTGAGAGGTTCATAACAGCCAATTACATGTACGTACAATTATCATACTAGTAACGTGTATATAACCTCCATTTCATGGAGGTTAGCTGTCTAATTTTTAGGTTGATGAGAGGTTTCATTCACAATGAAAATGTTGTGTGTGTATATATATATTATTGTATATATTCGCGTATTAGTCTCCCAAAAAATCCAAAGCCCAAGTACTCGTCTGCCCCGTACATTCAAAGAAAATAGAGTATATTATGGGGGAGGGACGCTTTTTTTTTCTTTTGGAAATAAAATTTTTAAGAGGAAGAAAAATAAAATGTTATAAACATATTTTTCGATTGGAAGTGTGCGATTTTCATGCTGTTGTATGTAAAAATTTCGTTTTTGCATTTTCGTTTTTTGTGAAGACCCTTTTTTTTCGCAATTGCGAATTTTGTCGCTTTTTTCTGAATTAATATCAGTAAAATTTTACTTTTTAACTTCCTGTAGTCTTATCTGAATATTTTTTTTTTATAAACTAGCTTTAGTGTCCACGTGACCAACTGTACAGAAAATTCGTGAATCCAAAATTCGGCTTTTTCCGCAATTTTCGTGTAGCCGGGCTTTAAAACCTTAAAGCGCCAGTTTTTTCTGAAAAACTAGTATAGGTGTAAGTTATTCTTTTCAATTTCAGGTTGTGGGGGTGACTAGGGAGCGGGGGGTGGGTTAAAATTTACATAGAGGAAAAATATTGTACAAACAAAGTGTGAGCGGATCTCAGACGGGCATTAGAAGCAAAATAACGCACGGACATGGGCAAATTTTCAGGTAACTTTCGCCCGTGTCATACACGGGCAAATGCGTTAAGGGGTTAATCAAAGGTCAGAGAATATAAAATTATTTCAGAATTTGTCAGTATTTATTTATTTGGTCTTTACTTAAAGGGGTTGAAATAAAATCGGGTAAATGTTAAAGGTCAAGACTCAGAAATTTTGGAAGTGGCCAGTGGCCACTTGGCCTAAACTTGATTAACTTGGTGGCCACCTATGCGTCATAAAGCAAAAGTGTAAATCTGGCAGGAAGGGGGGGGGGGGGGCGGGGGGTGAATGATGCACCAGTGCACTACAATTTCTTATGTGTCTTATTTTCAGTGAATAAAACATAATATTTTGTTAAAACTATCAAGTCTTCAAAAAAATGTATATGACTTTCAAATTGGAAAAAGAAAAACCTTGCTTCCTTGGCGATGGTAAGGGAATATGAATTTTTGCAATATAGTTTTTCATGTTTAATATTATAGACCACAAAAGATGTAAATGCAAAATTTTAATTGTTTCATCATAGAAGCAACAGATAACAAAAATCTCCCTCACAGAAACGAACCTTTTACAAAAACCGCGATCACAAATACGAACCATTTTCGAACACAAGTATAAAAAAATGTATATTTCCAGTTCTAGTTTTGTTCAGTGCATATTATTTTCATTCTTTTCAAAACTTTTTTTTAAAGCTTTCACACCATTTTCAAAATGGTGCGACACTTAAGTCCGATTTTATAAGTTTAATCGAAAATGGCCGATCTGAAATTTAAGTGTGAAATGAACGCTATGGAAAAAATATCAAGATTAAGACTGTTTCCTACTATATTTAAAAGATTTATATGGCAGAGAGAAGGAATTCAAAAAGAAAAAACAATAGCGTAATCGGAAAAAAATTTCGCCATTTTTTTTTCTTGTTAAAGGGGAAATGAAAACTATCGGCCGAAATTCGGTTTCTTGAATGCCGAATTGATACGTTTTTATTGTGCTTGTATGCATGAAAGAAGCAAGAGTTGTAAATTCTATAGATGGTATTTGAAAAGGAGGGATTTACTTTAGAAAATAAAAAAAAGGAAAGGTGGCGATCGCACCTAATTTTTTGAATCGCCACTTTTTCAAACAAGGTCGCCACGTGGCGAGTGGCGACCGCGAATCTTGACCTTTAGTAAATGTACAGGTGTTTGAATGCATTTTTTTTTTTCCCGCAAATGATGCTCGGGTAAAATTTTCTGAAAATTTGCCTTGCGTATGAAGTTGATCATCCGACTAGAAACCTCATCTTTTGTACTAAATTGCTCTACTTATACGCGAGTATCTAGATAATGTATGTCGACATTGAGTAAGCTAAAAGTACATTGATTAACCTTAACTTTAGTGGCAACCCACAGATTAGTGAACGACAAATTTGTTTAACGAGTCAAATCAGTTAAAGTATAGTATTTGTTCTTATACATATGTTTTAAAACGCAACTTCATGCTATCTTTGATAATGATAGAGTTAGGCGGTATGGAGGAGGTTTGCTCGGTAGCTCTTTCCTGCAAATACCGTATTTATGTGAATCTAATGCGCATCCCCATTTTAAAACTTTAAATAATAAAAAAATTGTTTGTCGGCGAATAAATTTGGTTGACGTCATCGGCGAACTACTGACCAGTTTTGCACTCGAATCTAATGCGCACCCCAATTTTGAATACTACATTTGGCCAAAAACGATGCGCATAAGATTCGCATAAATACGGTATATTTCGATACTGATGTCCGATACAGGCATCTTTAGGTTATCTTTCGCAATGTTGCCTGAATCTATGTTTTTTATTTTGGTTTGGGGGGGGGGGTGAAAAAGTTTTGTTTGAAAAAAGCGTTCGCGCAATTTTACTCAAATGTTTATATATTTATTTATTTTTATTTTCTTTTTCATTTGTTATTTTCATTTCTTTCCCACATTCTGTTAGTTACTGCTTTCCAACGAAACACCGAGGGGGGGGGGGATTTCGAATGTAAAATTGAAAGATAAGGTGTTCGGATAATTGGACAGTTTAAATAATCGGTGCTCTGTATGGTGCATACGCAAGCCAGGCAATGAAACAGGTTTAGGAGGGAAATCTCTTATACAGTCAGACCTCGATATAAGGTCACCCTAAGGGACATCGCAAAAGTGACCTTATAAGCGGGGTGTCCTTTTAACCGATTCATTAGCAGTTCATAACTAAGCACGTGTAAATACACATTATGATTTTTTAAAAATTTTAATGCAAAAGAAAACATCAGTTATTTGGTAAATATTTAAGTCAATAAATTTTAACAGTAAAGAATTAAAGAAAGTTATATATATATTTTTTAAATTGAATTTAAAATAAAGCTGTTTATAAATTTCCTCAAAGTGTACATACATACATAACGTCTTACCTTATTTAAAATAATCATTCATGCAGGTCTGTCTCGTTTTTGGTTTCATTTTTCGAACAATTTTTCTAGATTTTATAACTTCTCAAAATGTTCGTCAACTCCCTCATGGCTTGTAAAAAAATGGCGTATGACATTTATTGCATTGAAGGCTTCCTCTTGGGTTACAGCTATAGTCTCAGAATCACTGTCATTGTTCTCACTGTGAAACTTGTGAAACAATTTCAGAAATTGTAGCTTTAGAAGTGGTGGCAATTTCCTCATTAATCAAACCATATTCTTCTTCCCCTTGAATGGCATGGCCACGATTTCTCAGATCTTCCATCAGAACAGATAGAGGAATATCGTCTTCTTCTTCCGTTTCGTCATCCACGATACTCAGAGAATCCACAAAACCAGCATGACGAAAACAATTTGCTATGCATGTGGTGGACACCATGTTCCAACTTTTGTACACATAAAAAATGGCATCCAAGACAGTAACGTGAAACTTCTTTTTTTGGTCGATGACAGCGATAAGGTCCTTCAAGAGGAGCTTACGATAGTTCACTTTTAGGTTTTGAATAACTCCTTGATTCAATGGTTGGAGAACGCTGGTCACATTAGGAAGCAAGAAAACAAGCTCAATTGAGGCTAACTGTAGGATGTTGGTATGAGCTGTGCAATTGTCTGCTATGAAAACAACTTTTCGTTTCTTCTTCACAAACTGCCTGTCTAAACGTCGTATTGTTTTCTCCCAAATGGTGACGGTCATCCACGCTTTTTTGTTAGCGTCGTAATCCACGGGTAAAGATTTAACGTTTTTAAAGCAACGTGGCTTTTGGAATTTACCAATGACAAGAGGTCTCAATTTTTCAGAGCCATCCATATTGGCCCCTAAAAATACTGTAAGTCTTTCTTTACTTTTTTTGCCACCTACACATTTTTCATTTTTTAATGCGAGAGTTTTGTCAGGCAAGACTCGGGAAAAAAGACCACATTCGTCGACGTTGAATACATCGCATGGCTTATACCGTTTCAAAATGTCATCTTCTAACACAGATTTCTTCCAGTCATTTAAAACAGTTTCGTCAACATCTCCAGCTTCACCACACACTGTCTTGAAAGTTAAATCATGTCTTACTTTAAATCTCTGAATCCATCCATTGCTCGCCATAAAATCAGGTTCTCCCAATTCCGTGGCTATTTGCAAAGCTTTTTCTTTCAGTACTGAAAATGATATTGGCACATTTAGTGCTCTAGCCATTGTTATCCATTGGAGAACGGCTTCTTCAATTTTCTCATAAGGGGAAAAACGTATCCTTTTTCTTTTCCCATTTCCATTGCGATGAGAAGACAGAATATTGTTTAAAGTGGTGCGGTGGTATACCACGTTCTTCGGCAAAACGTGCTTTCGATAAATTTGAATTTTCAAAATCTTCAGCAATTTTGTCTTTCTCTGATAGAGTCAACGTCTTTCTCTTTGCCGACATGATGACACGATAAGAGTGAGAAAGGTTCGAATGAAATTCTTTCCTCTGGTCTGGTCAGCAAATGGTCACGTGACAAGATGCGAAAACTTGTCCTTTGTTCTCGTTCGAATGGCGAAAGCTCCCCCCTCCCTAGAAGTGTGGACAGGGACGAGGAATTACTGGCAGCGAAGGCGGGGGAAAATTCTTTGTGAACTGGGGAGTGGAAACTCTCCAGGTGTGTTTGTTGGCTGCAACCTTTTCCTAGAACTCGAGAGGGGTAATTACCTTGTAAGGAAGTTAAATAGGCTTTTGTTAGAAAAGAGCTTCCCTCGCCTACATGACGATAATAAAAGATCATATACACAGAAGAAATTCGTACATTTGAATTAGCGTGGCCTTGAAATTATCTGAAGGTGGTCAGATAAAAATGACCTTATAAGCGATAACGATTTTTAAAACTTGACCATATATCCGATAATCTGTAACAAAGAATTCCTATTCAGTGAGATGGGACTTTGGAAAAGTGACCTTATATGCGGGGTGAACTTATATGCGGATGACCTTATATCGAGGTCTGACTGTATATATGTATGGTGTGTGTTTCTACTTTTCATTTTGTTTTTCTTCATTATTCTATATTCTTTCTATCTGTCTTCATTTCTATCTTCAAATCAACTGTTAACCAGTTTGAGATCGCGTTTAACATTCCTCAACACCAGGGATGCACAAACTTTTTTGGATGAAGGGCCAAAAAATTAGAAAGTATCAGGTTGGGGGCCAAAGTAACGTAACGTTTTATTCATAAAAATTTTCAGCTGTGTATTTCAGTTTTTATTTAGAGGTAATATGTACAAATTACATGTATTAATAATTACTGTACTCGGGAACAGATTATTAAATAAAAGCTTTAAAAATTAATATAAATGAATTCAAACAAAATCAGGTATAAGATTTCTAAACAATTAATTGCACAACATTTATATATATCAATGAAGTGATTGGTCAAATGGCAAAAAAAGAGAAATACTAAAAGTTTTTACAAAAATGGGTGCAAATCATGAAAATGAAACAAATGGAAAATAAAAAGGTAATTTAAACTTAGAAAAACACAGCATTATTCTCTAAATTATAACTTTCTTTATAATTTAGATAATTTTTCTTTGACATTTTATAATGTAAAATTTAAAATATATATTAAGAGTTAAAATGAGAAATTAATTAAAAGTGCGAATATAAATGCAGAAGAAATAAACACACATATGTTAAATAGCAAAATCCAAATGCTGTGAGTCTATACATCACGTTAAACCCTTGCGATTCAGAATTACTACTAGTCAATTTGGCGGGTAGAATTGTTTTTTTAACTAACCATTTACAAAATCTTATTATTTAAATTGGCATAGTAATATTAAATTTATACATTGCTACATGGACAATAAAAAATAAAGTTTAACTGATTCCTTTATCAAAAATCAACATATCATTATTTTGTTCCATGGCATATAGTTAAATTTTATTCTTTAATCACTAGTTTTCCTGCAGATTAGAAATTGATCTTTGTGAGTTAATATAAAAAATCGTTATTTATTTATTCATTTCCAAAATTCATATCAACAATAAAATTTTCCTAAATATATATCAACAATAAAATTTTTTAATTTTGATTATAAATTACACTTTATAAAAGTAAAATAATTATTCATATTGATATTATTAATTCTGAACATTAATGTTTAATTAATAAATTTTTATTCATTCATTACTACTATTCAATTTGGCTAGTAGAATTGTTCTTTTAACTAACCATTTACAAAATCTTATTAATTAAATTGGCATAGTAATACTTATACAGTACAGAACCTCTTATCTGGGAACCAGAAAACCGTTAATTTTTTCGTGAATTTCCCGCCATTTTTGAAAAGTTCTCGTTTTTTTGCCCATTTAGTAAAAATACGATTTTTTTTAAAATTCAATTTAAAAATACGCATTTTTCCATTACAAGTAACATATTCAGTGTTTATAAGGCGAACAATTTAGTCTAAAAACGATGTTTTTAGGGGACCCCCCCCTCCCCTGAATTGCTCCCCTGCGTCAACTTACTTGCAGATGAAAATTAGGAAAAAAAAATCTCCAACGATAATTGAGAAAAATCAGACCTTTTCTCTATTTTATTTCAATAATTGATCATGAAAGAAATAAGTAATTAGATTCTTATACATTTATTTAATTGTCTCGTCAGTATTCGAAGACGAATTGCAACAAAAGTCGGACTAACGAACGTTCGGAAAATTTCTAATACGGCAGATTCGCGAATTTTCCGCAATAGCTGATCGTGTGAGAAATAAACCTCGTTTATTTTTGTTTTATATATTTTTTATTTATTTAAGAGCTGAAATAAGGTAATAAGAATTTAAAATTGATATCAAGGCAACAAAAATTGCAACTGGGAAAATGAATTCTTTATTAAAATCGAGTTCGCAAAAGCGAAGTCGTTTTGCACAAGTATGAAATTTGCGCGTTTCTGCATGTAAACATGCTTCTTACATTTCGTTTTCCTCCTCTTTGAAATCATTTATTACTGTAAAAATGATTGATGATCAGATTTTACGAAATTAATAATTCGATAAACAAGATGTCCGATTCGGAAAGCATCCAAAAGGTGCTACACCCGAACGATGAAAAAGAGCAAGATAGCGATGAAGACGAAAATAATGACATTTTGCCTGCTATGTCTAACGATCGTTGCTTTGAATTAACTAAAGAAATCATAGCAGGAATGGGACAAAATTCTTTTATAGACGAAGTAACGCACCTAATGGCTGTTCGAAAAATCCAGCAATCGAATTTTCGACCATTTCCCGATAAGCTATTATTCTGAAACTTTACATATAGCTCAGAACCAGATGACAATGCAATATTCTACCACTTTTATCATGATTTGATTAGTTTCTGAAGTATTTCCAATAAAATAAAATTAAACATGGCGATTAGTTCCGAAAATCGCGACCAAAATTCAATAGCCGCTTTGCGATCGTATTTTTTTACTGCGATTTTTCGTAAGCTTTTTTTTACAATTATTTTTTCTTTTGTATTTTCTTTTTATTTTATTATAATTATTCTTTTTTATCAACTGTATTAGCGGGCCAATTCAAAAGGCTCGGCGGGCCAATTTTGGCCCGCGGGCCATAGTTTGTGCATCCCTGCTCAACACATTTATCCTTAAAAAATGCCTTCGTGCTTTTAATTCCGATGTTTTCGTATAACAACATTCAAGAAAATCCATGGGTTTAAAGAGCGTGACTGGAGAATAATGCTGCGGCGTTTCGCTCTCCTTCTTTTGAGGACGCCTCTTTAGGAATCTTCATTTGCTTTCTAAAATAGGCATCATTAAAAATATGAAACTTCGAAAAGTATGCAAGTAGTTTTCATCTGTAGCTCTTGGCACAAATTGTTGCGTGTAAATATAGCTATCTACTTAGGTTTAGAATAAGGGATTTGTTATTTTCAAAATATTTTTTTGAAAATTTACGTGAAAATACTACCGTTTTTACGCTTGCAATAGTTTTGATAGCGTCCATTTTTACTAACGAAAAAATTTCGAAGGGTACTTTTAACGAATTAGAACTGTGTGAAGGGCCCGATTGTGCGGACACTTAATTTTCTTTTGGGAGGACCCAAAATGTGACCTGAACAGACCTCTAAAAATATTTTTAAATGAATAAAATAATTCATCATTTCAGCCATAAATAGGAAGTTTGTGTAGAACTAAACGAGCCTATTCCCGTACACGAAAGTCGATTTGTGCACACATAAGCATAAGAAAATCTTATAAAGAAAAAACCAACTACTATTGTATGTTCCCAAATCTACAGTTTACGTCGTATTGTCACCAAATTCAGCACAGGGGTACTTTGAAACTCGGGGAAAAAGTTCCAAACCATTCGAATTTTAATTTTAGAACCCAAAAATAGCTAAAAATGGCTTTTTTTGTACGAAGAAATTACTGCATCGTTTCGACTTTCGAATTTGGTACCATTGGAAAGTTGGTAAAAAAACTGTCCCAGAAAGAATTCTGGGGATTTTGCTCTTGGTGCCAATATTGGAAGCCTCTAATTTAACTAGAAACAAAGTTCTAAACGTTTTTTGCTGTAGTTCAAAATTATTTTTTCACGGTAATTAGTTTTTAGCTTACTTCCCCGTAAAAGTTTAAAAATATATACGTATATGAAAGAAGACGTAATGTATCATTAAAATATCGTAGAAAATAAGTGAAGTAATCAAATAAAAATGAAAAAATAAAAAAATTTGAAAGTAGGGTTTTGAGATGGGGGAAAATTTGTCTGCCCCCCCCCCCCCCCCAATAACTTTTGAAGAAATTGTCCGATGTGATTTTTTTTAATGTGTATGTGTTCGAAAGATCTCGGCGAAGACATCTCGTTTCCATATTTTATCTTTTGATTTGAACAGTTTTTCATTCAGTTTTGAACAGTTCAAAAAATTAACACTAGCGCCTACGGGGAAATTTCAGTCCTATATAAATCCTGATCTAACTGACGGGTTTGCTTGGAACAAACTTTATCGAACGTATCTTATGACGTAGAACATGTACAAATACCAAGTTCATCCAAAACTAAACAAGCCTATTTTCCCAGGAATTTTTGGATCTGGATTTTTAAGGATATTTATGAATGAATGAATAAGATTGAATGCATGAATGAATATGTATTAACCGTTGAAAAAGGTATATTTGAAGCACTCAAGAACTAAAGCTGAAGGGGTCAGAGAGAGAGATAGACAATAAATTTGATGTTGGGTGTGTACGGGAAAGTAGGTTCGTATAGTTCTAGACGGAACTTCTTGCTATTTATTTTCATCAGACGATTGCTAAAGGCGCTTTATTTTTTCTTTTATTTGTATTGTTACTATTTTGTCAGCATGTATATTTGCTCAATAAAATTATATTTACAAGTTTTTAACATTTTGAGGTGCAGCTAATTTTTAATATTTCTTTATCGTTTGTTTTGTTTTTAATTCTTCTTTTTAAGCGACTTAAAAGTTTATTTTCTGCGTAGTTTCTACGGAACTTCATTCTTTACTACGCACTATGTAAATGATAATTCATTCTACAGAAAATTCCGATTCCGATCGTTTCCCGATATTGAATAACGTAATTTGTTAAAGAAACGCTTTAAAACTAACTTAAAAATGAAGTTTTTAGTAATCAATCCGAAAACGGGGTGGGGGGATAAATAAATAAAAAATAACGTCTTGAAATTACAGCAAAATCGCTTTTGCAACTCTCGGTCGCTTTCTATGAAATGGTTTCTTTGCGGAGCATGCACGTCGCCCTTTTGAATTCAGTGCAGCAGTATATAACTTCAAGTTCAAGCCCCCCCCCCCCCCCAAATCCCGAAATTTTTCTCAATGTTGCATATATTCCTCCCTGAAACTTTCCTCACCATAAGTGTTTCAAAATCAGCCCCCCCCCCCCCCCACCCGAAAAAATTTCTGGCTACGGCTTTGTTCAAGTAAGTTGTTTTGATTCTGAACCAAAAAGCTTTCGAATATTAAGATGATTTAACTCTTTTACTTTCCGTTAATTTTGATAATTTTAAGAGTGGATTGAAAAAGTCTTAACATGCTTTTCTTTACTTTTGAGAGTTATAATCATTCTGTGAATGATCAAAACTAAGCGTTAAACGAACTGTGGAATCAGCTGATTTATCTTCTAAAACAATGTAGAGTTGTCAAAAATTCATAGAATCGTACGCAAAAGAATAATCTTGTTCGAAAGAATCAGATTTATTCGAAAATGTGGCACATTCTGAATAATATTAAATGATTTTATTTCTTTCGAAAACTTCTACGATTTATTTTTAAACCTCGATTCATATACATAAAAAATCACATTTCTGTTTTTAAAAACTTTTTAGCTCGAATTTCGTTTTAATTTGTTTTTAGAAAAACTTTTCTTTTTTTTTTTCATTTTTAAGGATTTAATAATTTAGCTTTGGGTATTTTGAAATTATATTTTTTATAAAACTACTGAATTTTTTTTTTTTTTTAAATACTGAAAATTTCCATAGTCACTACTGAAATTGGTAGCAAGAGTTTGGAGTTTCTGATTTTAATATTTGGGTATAACTCACGCTAATGATGTCTTTATTATTAATCAAAGGTTTTATCTGTGATTCAAGAGCTTTTGTTTATTAGCATTCTGGTTTTATTTTCTAATTTATTCAAGATTTTTTTTTTTTTTGAGATTAACTAGAAATTAGCTTTTGACCGTAATTTTTTTAATAATAAATATATTCACTTATTGTATATGATGTATTTTTGTATAAGGTTCTGATTGAAAATTTTTGTTCCTTTGAAGTTTGACATTAGGTAACATTAGAGATGGGAATGGTCGGAAAAAAACCGGAAATTTTGGGAAAAAAAACCAGTTTTTTTCGGTTTTTTTCCGAAGGGGTTTATTTCCACCCGGAAAAATTGAAAATTTTGAAATTTCTAGTATAAAATAAAGCATTCATAAATTTATAATAGTTACATTCCAATTTTTTTTCTTTAAATATTTTATATTTTTAAATATTATTTTCTTAAATATTTTGTAAATTTAAATATTACATAACAAAAAGTTTCCCTTTTGTACGAGAAAAATGGACAGAGATATTTAATTTCAAAGCTTGGAATTCTTCCTCATTTTCTCGAACTTTATTAAGGGGTCGGTTAAAAAATCCGAATGAAGTATTCATTGAACAATGAATACTTCATTGAAAAATTTTAACCAACCCCTTAATGCAAGCCAAAAAATCGTGAAAAAATCCCAAACATTGAAACTAAATATCTGTGTTTATTTTTGTCATACAGAAGGAAAACATTTTGTGTTATGTACGTTGGGATGGGTGGGCGTCAACTTTTACTAAAATATGAATATAAAGACTGGGGGACTGTATAAAAAGTTAGTTTCTGTAATTTTCACAAAATTGATTTTTTTTAAATTTAAAAATGCTATTATCATAAATGCTTACAATTTTAAAAAAATTTTATAACTGGAAGTATATGTTTGTTACTAACGGTTGCCGAGATAAAAGCCTCCTAAGGACTTTTATTTGCACCCTGTATATATATACATACATATAAATGCATGTAACAAACTTTGGAGAAAAAAAACTAAGCAACTTTGTAAAAAAATTTATTTGATAATTTACAAAAGTTACATATGCTAAAATCTACTTGCTTTATAACCATTACTTCTGTTCTGAGTTAATTACTTTTACATTAAAAATAATGATAAATCAATAAAAAAATGTTGCTTTAAAATTTATAATTAACTTTGGATTCAAATTTAATTTTATTTTTGTGATTAACTTTAATCCGAATCAGTGTCTGAATTTATTGAAGCAACGCTGCTGGAAGATAAACATTCACATTCCATTGCAATACTAGACTTGGACTCTTCATTAAAAAATCCTAAATTCCAGCGAATAGCAACCAATTTTATGTGAACTAAACAGTATTTTAAGTTTTGCTTCAACTTTAAAATTCTAAACATAAACCAATGCAAATACAGTTTTGGTTTGGGTTTACATTAGAAAGCTTAACAGAAACTAATTTAGTTCTGGTTTGTATTTAGACTGGAAAATAAATTAAAACTAAATAAAATCTTTTTACAGACAAAAAAAATATTTTGCAAGAAATTTTTTTTTTTTCAAAACAAACTTTTAAACAATGAAAGATTTGATATTGACAATATTTATAATGACAGCCACATTTTCTTTCTGTAAATTGGCAGCATTTATCTTGTTAAAAGGAATGATGGTGTAAATGGATTATGGAATGTACATTACAATTAAATATTTCTTTCAAACTATAGTAATATTTTTACCTTTCTATTTTTGAAAAAAAAAAACTTTAATGGCAGTTTAAAATAGAAAATGTTATTGTAATGATTATACAAAAGGGCAGGATCAGTAAGGCTACAAAGATATAACGGAAAAAAAAAATTTACACATTTTTTTTTCCCAATAGAAACACCCCTGATCCCAAAAACTATTAAAAAAAATCCACTTTCACTTGCAAAAAATCAATTTTTCCATTTTTTCCAATTTTTCCAGAAAAAAAACGGAAAAAAACTGGTTTTTTTCCACCACTTCAAAATTTCCGGAAATTTTACATCCCTAGGTAACATTCTTTGAGCATTAAAACAACAAACAAGCAACATTCCATATTCAATATATGTTTAATAAAATTTTGTACTGCTTCTTATTTGAAGCTTGTTAGAAATTTTCCCTTGCCAATTAAATTCCTTGAAAATATGAATAGCTTCCATGGATAAATAATTTTTTTAGTGAACAAGAACAATTGAGTGGTTGATTTGAAATTTTCTAAAGAATTTTAAAATGGTTGAAAATCATCAGTTGGGATTAAAATTTATGGCTAAAAATGTTATTTAATGTTTAAAAAGTAAGTGCTGATCATTTTGTCTGTTATCCTTTTAGCCAGAATCAAATCCTGTTTTATGTTTTTATCTTGAAAGCTACCCTGTGTCATAACCATTCCATATGAAAATGCTCATTGTTCTGTAACTTTGCAGATCTTTGGGACAGAAGTGGATCTTCCTTTGCCTTTGGAAGTTGCTGTATCCAAAGATGGAGAACTTCGCTTAGATTATCATCCCCCTGTGGGTGTTCCTCCTCCAAATGTAACATTCCATCCTTTAGATGTCAAGGAAGGCATAGTTGTTGATGATGTCATTCCAGGAACAGAATATGCATTTCAGTTATATTACTCTAATCGGTCTATGAATGAAGTTTTAACATGGACTACTGTAATAGCTACAGGTAAATTGTTGCAAAATTAAAAATGTTATTACTTGTATTTTTTAAAGATATATATATTACACTAGCTGATCTCCCGCAGAACATCTGCGAGCTCAACAATAAAATAATAAATAAATAAAAATAAAAAAAACACTTTAAAATTCAAAAAGGTTAAGAAAAGATCTCTAAGCTGTAAACGTACGGATTATCATTCTATATAAACAAACTAAGGTGTTGCCACTCCAAAGAATTTTAAATTCAAAATTGAGTTATGAATGGAAAGACTTTTTAAGAAATAGGAATGAATTTGTTAAAGTTCTTAAGTTACGATAATAAATACAAATATAATGTTACTTTTTCTATATTAATCAATAAACAAATTTTTAAATATTGTTTTACCATAGTTTTTTTTTTTTTGCATGATGTCAGTATTGTATCGTTTTGCAAAAATTAATCGTAACTGGTCCACGTTAAGGGAAATATATATATATATATATATATATATATAGATTTTGTGCTCTAGTTTTGAAAATTGAAATAATTTTTAGAACATAATCATTTGCTGCCATCATAACAATACAGCAAATGTGGCATCTTGTTGTTAATATTTTGAAAGATATTCTGCATCAATATATATAATGTAACCTCTTAGCTACCTCACATTTAAAAAAAAGGAATGTTTTTAAATGATGATTTATATTGTAAAGAAATGTTTCTTTTTTGCAAATTCAAAATTAGAGGGCATTTTCATATTTGATTATTTAAAAGGGGATTTAATTAGAAGATATTTGAAGGTTTTTCTTATAATCCTATTCAGTATATTTCACATGTACTATCTACAAATGATTGTGTCTAAAGAATGATGACCTACAAACAGCACCCAATTTATTTTTGGTTTTGGCTAACTGCCATGGAAATGAGAATAACTTAAGCCCCCGAGTGTATCCATCTTTGAACAATGAAAAATTAATACGTAGTAAACCCTGTTACTAATGAATAACTGCATTCACGGATGAAAATCAAAGAGAGACAAAACTTTGTTACTTTCCTCTTTCTACATTCCTGAAATTAAGATTTCTTTTCCTGTAGTGTTTTATACTTTTATTTGAGGGCAACTATCTAGTCCCTCATCTCAAAAATCATAAAAATATGCATTGCTGCTTTGTAAGATGTTTTTTGACACTTTTATATGTATTTTGACGCCTTTATATGTAAATTGGTCTGATACAAAAAGGATTCAGTTAAAAAATTGTGAGTTTATGTGATCTAGAATTGATAATTCTGCAACTAAATTAATATTCTTACTAATACAAAGTTAGTTCAAGAATGGATTTTTTGATTTTCCTCATTGGATCAAGTTTTGGAAGGAGGAGCTTGCTTAGAAAAATTGATACCCAATATGAGTGGATATATATATCTTATAAGAAACAAATAAACTAATTCTTTAAGCTCTAAAATTATTTTTAATGCTATCAAAGGTATTCACATTAATTTCAAATGATAGAGTACAAGATTTCCATAGATTGGTAAAAAGTTCTGTTTTGAATTCCTTTGCTGTGATAATGCATTTTTTCTACTTTAAAACACATGAAAATACAACACTTTGATCCAATTTAGCATGAATGGCTAAGAATCGTTTGGGAATCTTTCAGTTTTAGTTGTGAGTTAAGGTCTGATTGATGGAGTTTCTTATTTTTTTACTAAAAATATTCCATTTCTTTGATGGATATATTGACACCTATCAACGTGTCATTTGAATGAAATCCATGTTAAATTTATTCAAACTGTATTATGCATGTCAAACGTTTTCAATACAAAATTTTATTCATCACTTTCACATTAAAATTTTGAGTTGTGCAATTTTTAGTTGTATGGCAGCAAAACACAATTTGTAGACTAAAACCATCATGAAAATTCTTTTATGTGCTTTGATAGGAAGTTTGTCACACAATTCATGAATGATGAGTTGAAATGCTTTTTGTTCCTTTTGTTATTTTTCTTTTTAGTGTAATAGAATGTCACATATTACTCCTTTATGCATATTTTTCTTTGAAGGTAGGCTGTTTTGTAAATTTTTAAACATATTTCAGAACCAGATCCTCCAAGCAATTTGTCAGTTGTTGTTCAAACGGGAAAAATAGTAGAACTTCTGTGGGAACCTCCTGTTACTGGTGGCTATACAGGTTTCAGATTATCCATTTTTTCCCAAGATGACCTTAGTCCACGAACATTTGAGCTTCCTGAGGACACCTTATCTTTTACTCTTCAAGACTTAACACCTGGAGCATCATATGAAGTGCAGCTATCTACCTTATATCAAGATAAAGAGTCTTCAGTTTTTATATCATCTAATTTCACCACAAGTATGTTATGTTCTTTTCATGTCAGAAATCAACTTAAAATATCTTAAAATAAATCAAAAGCTCTTTCTGTTTTAAATTAATGACAGTTAACCACTTCACAATCTCCATAAGTTCTTGTTCAAAAATTGTATTCAATTATGCAGTGGCACAACCAGAATTTTCTGGGGGAGGGGGGATTTATCCTTACAGGGTATATGTTATATATATTCCGTAATAGGACTGGTAATGTTTAATACCAAGAGTTTTGGGGGGGTTGTTCCTCTGTGGTAAATATGTTTGGTAAATTGTTTTGCTATTATGCATAAATATTAGACTTTTAACAATGGATATCTTTAAAACTTATTAAATTTTAATAACTCTACTGCACTCTTCATGAATAGTTCTTGTCTTGATAGTTCAATTTATCTTTACTGCAGAAGCTCTGGACATAATTTCAAGATATTTTTGTGATTAAAAAAGTATTGTATACTCTTTGGTTACATATTTTATCGACATAAAAATGACAAACCAGAATTGTTAGACAGAAAAACTGTGTGATATTCTGATTTGAACAACAGTTGAGAAGTCTGTATTTCTCTTCTTTTTATATCAATTAACATTTAGATGTTTCTGATGTCTGAGCTCGTTCAATGTTTTTCTTTAAATACTGTTGTATTAGAAATTTTGCTTATAATATATTGGCTTTTATAGGCGTTTATATTGGATTTTAGGTGTCTTTTTATATGTTTATGTATTATTTTATTTTCTGTCACAGAACCCAATACCCCTGGTCGCTTCATTGTTTGGTTCCGAAATGAAACTACTCTTCTTGTGCTTTGGCAACCCCCTTATCCATCTGGAATCTTTGATCAATATCGTGTTAGCATTTCACCTGAAGATGCTGTACAGTCTGTATTATTTGTTGAGAAGGAAGGAGAGCCCCCTGGTCCTGCTCAAGCTGCTTTTTATGGACTTGTACCTGGAAGAGCTTATAACATATCAGTACAAACAGTTAGCAATAACCAAATCAGTGAGCCTACTGAAGCTCAATACAGAACAGGTAAGGTAGAAAATGTCTCTTGTCTAATTCATACTAAAGTTATGTCTAACATTTAAAAAGTGATAAGATTTTATCGCTGAACTTTGGAACCTTTATTTTATTTATTTTCCTTCTAATTATTACTTAAAAAAGCTTTTTCACTTCATCTTGATTTTCTTCTGTGCACGGTTCTCAAAGAGGAAAGGAATAGGTGAAAAAATCTCCTCCTATGTTATAATTAGTCATATTTTTAAAACTGGACTGAAAATAATAATAATTGAATTTGTAATCCATACGATATACTATGCATAAAAACAAATTATTACTTCCTCTTTTTTTTTTGCATTGGGGAAATTTATTACAGGGAAATATTGGGCTTATAATATTGTATCTTGTGAACAAGCAAATGCTTTATGATGAAATTTTGTATGATTTTAAGTAATTTATTTATTGTACTTATTTATTTGAAAATTAGTTTATGACTTTGTTTGATCATTGTTCTACTAGTGGTAATGCATAAATCATTCAATCAGCCACACGGCAGATTCATTATTTCACTATTGAAATCACTAGGATGCATTTATCTTATCCTGGGTTACAGAACATGCTAGAAGGAACCAGTTCTTTCCCTGGTATGTGTCCACACATTTGTAGTGCTGCTGAAATGGTAAAGATGTATGTAAAATTGCTGCACTCTTTAAGTTGCTTGGTTTATATACTTTGCTCACTCTTACTTTCTTTCTGTTCTTCAGCTTTGTCTGAATAGCATGTGTGCCAACTTGTTACGCTGACACCTATTGATGTCTCTTGTAAGAGTTCTTGTTAGGCTGGTCAACATGCATTTAGGTTGTTAGCAGGTCGTTAATATTTAGTCATTTATACTTAGATTTTATCATTTTGCATTTATTTCAGTTATGTTATTTTAATCGTTTAACCTTTTCCGTATGGCAAGCACTTGAAGAACGAAACAAACTGTTAGCTTATATTTGTACTATTATATAGTAGGTTACTGTAAGGAATTCAGCTCTGCAGTTTTAGGAAACAAAATCTATATCAACAAAGCTTTCATACTAAGGGGAAAAATTATCATTCCATACTCTACTCACGCAGTTAGAATGGTGTCAAAAAAAGAACTTTTACTGATACAACGGTTGTACCAATGCATAGAGAAAAAGGAAATAAACGTTATTGATTTTCAACATTGTGCT
Organism: Octonoba sinensis; assembly: GCA_038502835.1. Lineage (NCBI taxonomy): Eukaryota > Metazoa > Arthropoda > Arachnida > Araneae > Uloboridae > Octonoba > Octonoba sinensis. The sequence continues at coordinate 126,689,723 of CM076598.1, forward strand.
CAAGTCTGATATCTACACTTCAATAAGCTGCAAGAAAATTGCAAATCTCAGGAAGGATGCATTAGTTGAAATATGTATAGAATAACTATGCTCAACACAAACTTTGAAAATTCTGATGATAAGAAATTTTCTCATGAAGCATGGTATCATTGTGCAAGGGATGTCAAGTACTCAGTCTATATGTCTTCTACCAGGGCTCCCACAGTCCTTAAAATCTCCTTAATTTTTATTCTGAATGTCAAGGGGACTTAAAAGTACTTAATTTTAGTTCAAAGTCTGTAAAAGTCCATATTTTCCAGTCACCACCCTATTCAACTGCGTCTTCCTCTGGCTTTTATTAGAAACCTCTGGGACACTGCCTCTCCAATTTTTGCTGAAATGTTTCTCCAACATATTATCCCAAAAATACCATTTTCTCTGAATTTCCCATAACTGCACCAATTTTTTATTCTGCCGATCTTCTACTAACATCGGGTGTCAAAGATGATCCTAACACTTTGCGGGGTAATTCACATTTGCAGCATTTGGTTAGCAGCCTAGCCTTAGATGTCCTTTCAGATCTGCTACTGTATTTTTCAGGTCCTCAATTCTTTTAATTTTTGTTCTTAAAAGTCCTTAAAAATTGTGTAATTTTTGAAAGAAAATTCTTTTCCTCAATTATATAGAGTTGGAATTATTTAAAAGTCAAATGGTCAACTTTCAATAAATATAGTATTTTTCAATAAATGTAGTACCTTTTCTCTAGACACATTCCATTTTTAGAGCACTCATGTTAAAATTTTCTTCCTTAATTTTTAATTCAATAGATAATGGTAAAATATTTTAAATGTTTTTTGTACTATTATCTCTAAAAATAGTAATTGTGCATATTTTTTATTTTCAGTTCCTTTGCCACCAACCAATGTCACATACAATAAAAATACTTTGACAGCACATTCCTTTGATGCTATTTGGGCTCCTCCAAAGACACTTTCCGAGTTTGATAGGTACCAAGTAGCATTGGGAATTAGAAACAGTGTTAGGCAAACAATTGGTCGTACAGAAGCCCACGTTGCTCACTTTGATGAAAATCTAGACCCTGGAAAAACTTATGAAGTTATTGTCAAAACAGTTAGTGGAAATGTTGCAAGTTGGCCTGCTGGAGTAAATATCACCACAAGTAAGTGTTCTTTTAATTGATTCTTTAATATTACTTCTTTATCATAGTATGTTTTTCTATCAAGTTTTAGATCTGTTACATTCATGTAATATCATTTAAAGGCATTAAATTAAGTTCATGTGTTAAATATGTTATTGTCTGAACATTCTGTGAAAATGATTTAACCTAGTGAAAATTATATTTTTACAGTTTAAGTCTGTTTACTGATCAAGTAAAGTACTAGAGCTACATTTTTATTGGTGTATTAAATTTCTTTTTCTCCATTCATTCGTTTTGTACTCTAAACACGACGGCATGGTGGTGTAGTGGCATGTCCAAGTTTACGGGCTCAGAACCGCTCAAAGTTGATAAATTTTTGAGATGCAGAAAATTGACAGCATTCATGTTTGATTATGTAGCATGTCAAAAATCCCTTGAGTATCTATTTGGCTTGGGTTCTTTTTGCTAAAATAAATTTCTAGTGCAACATGTATTTTAACAAGAGCCCAAGTGTTCCCTCTAGTGGGGAAAATTGGGTGTCAAAACTCTCATGTCATGAGGGTACCACTCCCATAGTCGAGCTGCTGAAAGAGTTCATGACCAATTACTGGAGAATGCACTAGGTTTGCAATATCAAAAGCCAATAAGCAGCTTCATTTGGGGGAAATATTTTAAATATTAAAACAGTTGTATTCCCAGTATCAATTTTATCCATTCGTCAATTTCTACTTTAGGGCCACTTCCTGTTGTTGATCTCAATTCAACTGCTGTTGAAGCTGGAGAAATCCTTGTACATTGGCAACCACATAACAATAGTTTACAAGACTCTTATTTTGTAAGTATTGCAGTATACAAGTTTCATATAACCTAGATATAGGTTTTTCAGCATATATTTAAAGAAATTAAAATTCATTTGATGTGCAGTTTGTAGAAAATTATATTGTCTTTAATTAAAGTAGGGCATATCATGCAGACAGGTAAGTTGTCCAAAATTCAGGCTATTTTGGCATTATTTTCAAACATTGTGAGATTTAAATGGCAGTGACCAACAGGAATAAACTTGTTTTCTGTCCACATTCTTTATCTAATTAGGTTGTGGAATTCAATGTTAGTCTGTTTATACATGCAAATTTCTTTTTCTGTATATTTACTATCTATATGGTACTAATTAAATTTTTGGAGTAAATTTCTTCTAAACCTCTTTTGAATTAAATCTATTGTGTACATAAAGAATCATCAGTTATTTTATACATACAGTAGAGTCCCAGTTATCCGAGCCCCGACTAACCGAGTTCCGGGTTAACCAAGGTACCCTTGCGGATGGCACCATCACTGCGTGATGTTGTTTGCTTTTCATTTCGCTAGTGAACATTTCGTTTGTGGTTTGTTTATCGTCGTTTGTACCGTACTGTATTGGGTACGTGATGAGTGCCAAACGCAAGCAAACTGTTGTGTCTTTGGAGACTAAATTACAAGCCATCAATAGACTTGGTAAAGGAGAGACAATTAAAAAAGGGGCTTCAGAATTTAGGTGTGAGAGAATCATCATTTTATAATATATACAGTAAATGCCTTTTTTAGTGTTCACATTTTTTTAAAAAAGGGCAGGGCGTAATTTTCAAAAAGGGCATTTTTTGTTGAAAATAAAGGCACATTTCAGTTGAAAAAGGGCATCTTTCATTAAGACAATAGGTGTTTTCCTAATTTCCCTAAAAAGGGCAGGGTGCATCCACAGTTTTCCAAAAAGGGACAGGGTGCCGCACCCTTTGAAAAATGCAAAACAGGAACACTACCTTTTTTCACATCTTTGATGACCTGCTCATTCATTTCACCCGTTTACCCACGTTTTCCTCTCGATTTGGACTGAGCCCATGCTATCCAAGTTTTCATTATCTGAGGTACCTTCGGTCCACGTTGCCTCGGATAATCGAGGCTCTACTGTAATAGGCATAAATATAAAGGTATGTCAAAATCATGGTAATTTGTATTAGCTTGTTATGTGAACCTTTTTTTGCTTGCAATTTTTAATTTTAAATACTTGCTGAAAGTAACTACCTTTACCTTGTTCCTACCATCATATGCTACAGTTTAAATAAATATTAAAAAAAGTATGGCCATTTTTCCCCTTATGATTGTTGTTCTGTTATGATGGAATTGCCCTTTTTTGTTTTCAATTGCATTTCTTTTTAAATTTTATCTTTTCCTTGCTTAAGAACATACCTAAAATATTTTGTTTGAATGTTACAAATTTCCTTATAAAGAATCTCAACAATTATACTTAACTTGTGATAATGTTAAAACAACATTAACAAATGTTTACATCCCTCCCCCCCCCACACACACAAAGTAATTATTCTTAACCAATGAAATAGCACTTATGAAGTAATAAGAGAAGACAAGATGTAAAAGCAACACTAAAACAGTCTTGGTGTATTATAAAATACAGTTCTTTAGTTCTTAGTGAGCTACTTGTTAAATACTGTATAGTATTCTATATTTTAACTAAGTAACTAATGAATGCATAGATAATTGACTCAACTAGATTTTCCCTTGTTATGAAATCTTGTATGTGTGACTAAAGAAAATTAATACAGCACGCAACAGATGTTATCTAATTGCCATGTGAGTATGTATTAGATAACAAAAAAAAAGTTTTAAACTTTTAATTAGGGCACTTTTTAAAATCATGTTGTCAAAAATATGAAGTTACAAACTCCAAATAACCGATGACAAATTTCTCACACTTCTCAAGTTACTAAAACTCTTATTTTAATCTTTTTAGTGCTTGCTTTTTTCTTCCATTTGTGTTCAAAAATGTAATGAAATAGTTTGAAGTAGTTGTGGAAAGGGAATTTAGATTAAAAGATCTTTGATTTGCAGATGAACTATTTGGAACAACACACTGACTGAATGTATCTCAAATAACATCTACTTGATCTATTTTTTATTTTTAGTCAACTTTCTAGAAAGTAGTGATATAACTCTTAGTTAATGAAACTGTTGACTTTTAAACTGCACATCTACATGGGTAAACTTTCTATGAAGTAGCAGTGGTATCAATGTCAGTTTAAAAAAGTCTGGACTTTAAAAATACATGAATATATGAGTACAAATGACAATGTGCTTCTATCTGTAATTTTTATTATTGCAGGTTAGTAATCATGAATTAGAAGCATATAATGGAGATGGCATTCCACAAGTTGTCCATGAAACTTACTATCAACTCAGTGATCTGCTTCCTGGAAGAAATTATTCTATTAGTGTTGTGGCTCTAAGTCGAGGGATACAAAGTGATCCTGCTACAGTGTATCAAGCTACCAGTGAGTTCTATTAGGAGTATGTAATTGAAATGTAACCCACAAAAACCTGAACCTAGAATGCATTATAGTACAGCAATTTAGTTTTGTATATTGCCTATATGAAGCAAATAACGGTCAGAAAAATTAAATTGATATAGGTTGTATGTATGGGTAATCTCAAAATTTTTGGGACGATATATCCTACCATAAATTTTAAGAAGAGCAATCCATTAGTAATACTTATAAACTTCACTTGACATAGAATTTGAGTACAAATTAATAATAACTATAGTAACTATAAAAAATAGTGAAGTGGTTATATGTTTTGTGCAGTATTTACTGTATATACAAATAGGAAAGCAACTCTAGCATTATTTTCAATCAAATTGTATTCAATGTTTATCTTAGGAAGCTAAATATTGACAAATTATGTCTTGAGAAGAGGCTTACGAACGAACACATTACAGTATTAACTTCAGTAAGACTCCCTGTCATTTCATATATGACCTGAAGCGGTTAATATTGAGTCTAGCACTACACTTGATGCATTAGTATTTATGCATTTTTTGCATTTAGCACCTTTCTTTTTTTGGAGTTGCATTTCTAGCTAGCCAGTAGGCGATTCTGCTGTGAGGAAAAAAAAGTGATGTAAGAATAAAGTGAACCACATTTCTAGTGAATTCTTAAACAGCTCTAGTTGGTTGTATGTGGTGGTAAAATTGACCAAGAATTTACTATCCCCTCATTGATAAAAACATAACATATTGACAATAACATTTCTTGGATCCAGTCATGATATCTCATCTTCTATGCTGTTCATTGAACTAATATGCACCACTCATTGCTTTATAATAATCTATAATTAGGCCAAGTTGGTAAAACTCCAATTTGCTGTTTTTTCATCCACAAGCTCTCTTAGTTTTTGACAATTCATAAATTAGAGGGCCTTCATGATTGTTATCAAGTGTTACTACATTGTTGTCTTGCCTCTGTGTTAGATTCATAAGTCTGGCTTCATCCTGTATTGCATGAACCTGATTTGTCGTTCATTACTAGTTTATGAGTTTTTGTTACTTCTAAGTCATATGGTATGAAAAATCATACTTTATATTTTTGCAGGTTGTATTTAAGGTCATTTCAAACAGAACAAAACTTGGAACCAGTGTAGAAGCATTTTTTCACCTATTTACTGAATGCATTTGTATCTTGAACAAGGCATTTGGGTTACAAGCCACAAACTTTCATATGCCTTCCTGGTAGAAAGTTTTCAGTTGATTGGGAAGCCATTTTTTCACTGCATCCTGAACTTCCACATCTGAGGCCCTCTGGCATTTTGATTCGGGCTGTTAGTGATGAACCGATGTTTCATCCACAGTCACTATTTTGCTTAAAACTGCATTACTTTCTGCATTGAAGGGACTCAATAAATGTAGGGCAGATGTCCAAACATTTTGGTTTTGATTGCTGCATTAAGCATTTGTGGTACTCATCGAACAGCATTTTATGGAATTTGAATTTGTCATGAATAATTTGGTTGGCAGAACCATGACTGATATTTATAGAATATGCAATCTCATCTATGGTAATTCGCCTATCTGTTGTAATCATCTCTCAAGCTTGCTGAAAGTTATAATCAGCGGTCCAGTTTGGTTCAACCAGCTCTCTTTTTGTGTTACGCTCATGTGACTTCTTTTAAACATTTCTATCCCTGAAAAAAGGCACTTTTATGAGATAAAGCACTTTCCCAGTAGTGTGCAAAAGTCTCTTGTGAATTTCAGCACCTTTCAAACTTTCTGACCACAAGAATCTGATTATGCCTTGTTAATCCTCTTTGGTTGCAATCTGATGTAGCGGAGCTGTCATGCTTATGATGTTGTATCTAAATGACAACAGATGCAATCATGATTACACTGTGCACACATGACCACAGGCAGAGCAACTCAATGCATATCTGTCCACCACCTATCTTTGTTTAATAAAACTGTAGAATGAAAAGTGTAAGTAAATTTCTTTCTTTTATTTTATCTTCAAACAAGTGCCTGCTTTATTTTCCCTCATGAGAACTGCTTATTGAAAAGGAAACAGAAAGGTGTGTTCCCTATGCTCACATTCAGGTCAAGCAATCTATGTATGAATAATATTCATTAAAACAACAATACAAATTTGAGTTAGAAACTTGTAGAAAATCCATGGATTTCAGTTTCTAAAAGAATTTTTTCCCAGAATTTTGAAATATATTTTATTCAATTTATGTTAAAATATAAATAGAAATATTGGGGGGGAATTAATAAAATGTTTTAGGTAACTAATTTGTCATCCATATGTGTGATTTGGGGCAGATTTGTTGATAAATTGGTCACAATTGTGGAGTTGCTGCTATGCTGGCATAAAGACTGATTAATGACTTTTGGACTCATTATTGGTTTTCAAAAAGCATTTATGTTAAAAAAATTTTTTTAACTAACTACCTGTAGAAGATGATAAAAACACTGAATGTGTTTTAGATGATAAGATTTTGCTTGGTGTTTTGGAAGAAGCCATTATGATTATACTCTTTTTGTGAGTATTTATTTCATAAATAAGGAAGATTGTTTTCAATATTTGTCTAATGCAAATCTATTACTCTTACTTAGAATTCATAGACAACTAAGTAAAATCAAAAAAGTTTCACTTCAAACATATTTCCTATACTTTGTCAAAGTAGAATTAAATTATTCTTCCTTTGAAGTAGGAATCTGGAAAAGTAGAAAAGAAGTAGTAACTGGAAAAATTAATATTTTGTAATTACATAAGAGCTCTTATTGATTTTTAAATTTCTCATAGCAATAGTTTTGCAATGTGTGAAACCCATAAAATAATAATACTAATTTTATTAATATTTGTATATAATTACTTTGTACATCTCAGGACCATCTTCCCCTGTAATTGAAATGCTTGAGCCTATTGAACTTGGATGGAATATATCTTGGAAATCTGATGTTACAAGCAGGCAGGATTCATATTCAGTTGTTTGGGTGAGGAATGATACGGGAGAAGTTTTGACGAATACAACAAAAAATAATTGGCTATGTATAAATAATTTGTTCCATGGAGCCAGTTATGAAATCAAGGTTTATGCTGTCAGTTATGGCTTAGAAAGTGATCCTCATTCCTATTTCCAAACTGTAGGTATGTATTGTAATTTATTTCATGCTATCAACCTTTGTATTATAATGAAACTATGCTGGTATAGTCCAGGGCTGTCTAACTGCAAAGAGCCCACGGTCCAGAACCCCGGTCACTGATCACCTGGTGGGCCGTAGTTTGAAAAGTTGAACAATAACCTCTTACCTCTTATAAGACTTATACAATAAGAATTAATAGTTTAATAATTATAAAATAGTGGAACAGAAGGATTATAACACAATTTGCTTACATTTTAATGGGAAAACTGAGACCAATCAGCCTTCTTTACAAGGGCAGGAATGCCGACATCGATGTTTGTTGTTGCCAGCCGAAGAAGGTCTAACAATGAACTGTTGGAGAGAGAGCTCCTGTGACGATTCTTGATAAACTTCATCGCCGAAAAAGCACTTTCGCATAAATATGTGCTCCCAAACATGGAAGTTATTTTCAGTCCTACATCATGCAGATTTGGAAACCGTTCAGTTGGAAGCAACATGAAGAACTGTGGCCCCTTTCAGTTCTTGTTTGAAAGAGCGTTTCAGCCTGGCGATCGCAGAGCTCTAATTGTAGGTTGGCCGGTTGTTTTTCAATGCTTGCTGTGACTGGATTACTAAACAGAGCGAGAGCCCCGTCATTCTTGATGCTCTCAAAATCTGAAAATCTCGTGTTGAGTTCATCAATAATAGTTTGCAACTCAGGGTAAAATTCAAAAAAATCCAGCACTTCCTCACACTCTGACGCCAAACGACTGCAGCTGGCGAAGTGAGATAAGTTATTTTTTCCCAAAGTTGCATGGAAAATTTTCAGCTTGTTTCTAAACCTATTGATGTGTGTCATTAGGTCAGACACCAGTTGGCCTCTTCCTTATAGTTTTAAGTTCACATCGTTGAGGGGGGCCAGTAATATCAGTTAGAAATGCCAGGTGACGTGAAAATCCATGCTTAAAAGTTCTTGTTCAAGGTTTTCTGATGGAGAAAACTGGTGAAGGAAAAGAGGGATTTCTTTTCTCAACTCGAAAAATCTCTTGAGGCAGTTTCCGGCACTAAGCCACCTAACTTGATTGTACATAAGCAGGTCTCTGTATTCTGGTTCAATTTCCTCCAAAAAGCTATGGAACTGCTGATGCATAAGAACCCTGTTGTCATGTTGATGACTTTCACAACTTTTTTGACGGTTTCAGTTTACTTCACTGATTTCCCGCATAAAGCATGCTGGTGAATGATGCAATGAAATTGCAGGGCATTTCATTCCATTTTCTCTCAAACATCCAATCAATACTATCTTTGGTCCTACCATTGCCCTTGCACCGTCTGTAGCTAGGATAGAACACTTTTCAAAACCTCCGGCACTGTTGACCGCTTTCATCACTGCTTCAAATATGTCCCTATCCTTTGTTAGAGAACACAGGTAGAGTAAAGAGAACACAGGGTAAGGAGCTCCTCTTTGATCTTAAAGTCTTCTTTAGCAGTGCAAATGAAAATCAAGAGTTGACTAACGTCCGACTGGTCTGTACTCTCGTCGATACACAAGGAAAAATAGCAGCATTTTCCAATCTCGCAGGACAATTTCTGTTGTATTTGGTCACCCATTTCAGCAACTCTTCATTGGACGGTCTGATGAGAAGCTGGAACGGAATCAAAATGCTTAGCCATTTTGCTATCACCAAATGCTTTTGCCATTTCTACAGCATACTTCTTAACAGCGACGTCATCAGTGTAAGGTTTTTCGCTTTAGCAAGCTCAAGTGAAATTCCATACGAAGCATGCAAAGCATTGTACTGATCAGATTTTACTTGAGTAAACATCCCAGTTTGTTTTTGCAGTTCGGATTTCAGTTCTGAAACTATCAGAGATCTTGCTTCTCCTTGATATTTACTGTGGTTTCCTACGTGAAGACTCACGTTATGCCTTTTGACATTATATTCTTTGCACACAGCCACAACTTGCATACAAATTAAGCACTGGAGTTTGTCCTTTCTATTCGTGATGAAGTAATGGGTTTCCCAGCGGTCCTGGAACACTCGATTCTCACTGTCTATCTTCCGCTTCTTACTCATCGTTGGAAGATGAAATATTCACAATCAACAATAAAATTAGCTTTCACGCGTTCCCAAAAAATATATAGCTACGGTACAAGAGAGGCTTAATTCATATCCAAAATCTGCAAGCTTATCTGAGAATTGAATAACGCAAGTTCTCAATTTCTTTTTCGAAATCAACAAACGCCGCAGCGGCAGTAAAGGTGGTCTTTATTTTTAACCAATTGCGGGCAGGTTTTGCTTATCTGAAATGTTTCTCTCTTCCCTCCCTGTCTCCCCCGCCTTGTCCCCCTGCCTGGTATTGCCAACGCAAGGTAATACTATTTCTAGGAATTTGTTTGAACACCAGCGTGGCAGGGTAGGACTGTTTGACCTTGACCTGTAGATGTCCTGTACCTTTTTCTCCCAACACAATGAAAGGAGTGAAAGAGCGATCAAGAGGAAACTTCAGGGACCTTGGCTTCACCAAGAATGGTAGTCTCGGATGCTTCTTGATACCATGAAATTATGAAAAAAGCAATATGCTGAATAAGAAGTTGGCGGGCTGCACAATATGCGTTGGCGGGCCGCCAGTTGGACAGCCCTGGTATAGTCGATGTCAATTTAGGTAGGGGATATTGTCATAGTGCTCAGAAAGTTTTGAATTAAACATATGTTAAATTTCATTAAAAAAAGTCAAAAGGGGTGTATTTTCCGATTTGCCAAAAAATATTCCAGGCCTGATATAAAAGCCGCCAAAAATGGTGTCCAGGTCACCACTTTTCATTTATGATTTTAGACAAAATTTTTAAAGTGCTCTATTACTGTAAACGGTTTTTTAATGATTATTATTTATTTATTTTTCAAAGATAATGTTTTTTTTTTTACTTAAAACAATGTGCACCAATTCAAGTTTCAAATTGTCTTGAAAAAAATTTCAAGTTGTTTGAATTTTTTTCTTTCCCTCTCTCAGAAATACCAATCCCAAAACTTCTAATTTTCTACTGTTGATCAATACCATTGAGTGCTGCATTCCCTGAAAAAGAGGACTCCTATTTTTAAATTAACAAATTTTTAGAAACATTTGGAAATTACATGAATTGTATGTAAGAATAGACCTGAAAATTCAACTTTTAAGTTAGTGACAAGTAGTCAGTAGACACTTTAAATTTAATTATGTAGCCACATTTTTGCTTTTAATAGCCACTTCATCCAGAATTTTTTATCTATTTATTACTTTTTTTAATGAAAACAAGAATGAAATTTTAACACACTATGCATAAATGTTGGATATGGAGAAAAGTATTGGCATATGAAAGCTATTGCAATATTGTATGTCTTGCATATTTATATAAAGGAAAAGAAAGTAAAAATAAAAATTAATGTTTCAATCGTCAGTTTTTGTAAAAAAATTGAAATCTCTATATACATAAGTATAGATAAAGAAACAAAGGACAATTCTAAAAATGTTTGTTAAATGAAAAAGATGAAATTTGAAAACAGTAAATACAAACGGTGAAAATTTTTAAAAAATGTGTGATTTGAATCCAAGTAGTGGCGGATAGAACAACCGAGTGTATTCGACCAATGGCACTGCCTTTTTCCTGCTTAGGGCAATATACTGTTATGCTAAACACAAATGTGCTATCTGCTTTTGGGCTCAAAATGATTGATGATTTAAGTTTTGCGTTTCCTTTCCATGTACTTGATCCAAATACCACTTTTTCAAAAAGAAATTTAAATTATTTCCAACTCACTTATGACCACAAAACATTGTATTTAGATAAAATAAGTGACAAAGAACTACATAGAGGCAGTAGCTGAATTTTGACAAAAATGCAAATAATACTTTTGTGCTTACCATGGCATAGTCCTCTACTTACAGTTTTTCCATGTTATTTTGACTTAACCAAATTCAGAGTAGAATGTTGTGCACTGATGGAGAGCCAAAATTATACCTTTAAAACAATTGTTTGATTACTTGAGCTTTATTCATCTTTCAAATTTAGTTCAATTTAATTTTAGAGCAAAAAAGTATTTTGCCTTTTTTCGTTGATACAGTTTGTTTGGTCTTATCTGTGGTTGTCAAATATGACCGATTTCAATATTCGGTATTTTTTACAAACAGTGGGTGGTTTCTGACTATTTTTTTCTTTATTAAATTATTTTAACATTGTCTTCTTTACCAAGATGTCAATTTTTGCTTTGATATACAGTGAAACCTCTCTAACTGACCACATCTCTAAATGACCAAAAATTGCTGGAACAGAATTTCCCCGCATAAAGTTAATACTAACTTGACCTCCATTAAGCGACCACACTTAAACAGTCCCCTTCTCAACGCGACCCCCCCCCCCCCCACATTTTCTTCCAGAAAAAAAATCCCTCACTTTTATTTCTGAATTATTCCATTGCTACAATCAGTAAAATCAGTGCTTTATGTTTGCGTAGTTGTCTACACCCCTGGGGGGACATGTACCCCTCCTATTCAGATATCAATTGGCCATTTTTCCAGAAATTCCTCGAGGAAGTTAGTTTTCCTTGCGCGTTGAATAACTCCTTCTGGGCAAAAACACATTAGCCCTAACAAAAGTCTTGCCGCATTGTCCCCATTGATGAGATCAGGATAATCATATTCCAATTTTTTTACCAACACCCCGGGGTGTGTTGTTTTTACCCCATTTCCGAGAACATCTCCTTTCCTCTCAGAGCCTTTAGGTGTTTCACTTTTGTAAACAATTAAGAAACTAAGGAACTGATGTCGATAGAACGGTGGGAACACGGCCTTTTCTTTCAGTAGAGAATTAATTTTGATAACCAACAACCAATATTGAAAGAACATTTTTTGCAACCCATTTTATAGATGGTATCTAGCAAAAGAGTGGTTCTTTACTTACAAAGATAAGAGTACGAAAATGGTAAATCCGAAACAAAATCGGCAGAAAAATTTTAAAAACTCAAATCCATGACAATTTAAAAAACAAGGAAATGCTCACTAAAGCATAGGAAGAACACTCAAAAAAAGTAGAGATCAGAAAAATTTTCTTATGTGAATGAAGTTTCAATGGATTGGTTCGGGATGTGAGGTCATAGAAAATTCCTATTTTAGTTTAACGCTAATAAAAGAGAAAGAAGCTTGAATTGCGAAAGCCATTGGAATTAATAGATCTTGCATCAAGCAATGGCTTTCTTGAAACAATATTGTTTTCAAAACACTTTGTGGAGAAAGTGCTGACGTGGATGAAAGCTTATGCCAGGACTGGAAATGCGCATGCAGTGGGTGTCTTTTCGCAGGTTATGATGAAAAAGGCATTTATAATCTTGATGAATATGGAATATTTTCACGTGCTTTTTCCAAGGAAAAGTTTAACAGAAAAGTCGGAGGATGCAAAAAGGGGCGGGGGATCGAAAAAACGCTTAACTTTAGTTTCTTTGCTTGTTAGGAGAGAAAGAAAATGCTCTTTTAATTCTCAAAATATTTAAAACTGTGCTGATGTTTATTTGTTTAATCAATTATTATTTATTTTGGACACTTCTGCACATGTTTAACGTTATTATTGAATATTTTCAAACAACCTCCATTAAGCGACAACCTCCCTGAACGAGCGCTTTTTGCTGGAACGAGAGGTGGTCGCTTTAGACAAGTTTCTCTGTATTTAGTTTTCTATTTATTTTATTTTTTTATTAATTTTAAAAATTAGTGTGATCTGAATTTTTTGTGTTTTACGACATTTTTTCCTTTCCTCCTAAGCTCCAAGACCTCCTGGAAATGTTCAGATTGTCAAAGCCAGTAACTCTACTATGATTTTGACATGGATTTCTCCAAATGAATCTGTTATTGATCATTATATTGTTCGTTATCGTCCTGCTAAAAGCATTGTTTGGAAAGAAGTTGGTTAGTATAATTTAAATTGTTGTTTTGTACATGTGTAAAGAAAATTATCAGAAAATGATCAGTATTTTTTTTTTTCAAAGTGCATGCCTGAATGATAGTACAGCTCTAATGGCTATAGCATTTTGCAATACAATATTGAAACGATGCTCTAAAAGTAGTTTTTAGTGCATAGCTTTCTAGGCAGCAATTTCACATAATCATGTGATTACATAGCAAACTTCATTAGATTGAGTTCAGTATTTTATTTTCAGTTTCAGTATTTTTCATATCCTGTATCGGTTTCGTGGAAAACACACAAAAAAAAAAAAAAAAAAAATTACATTTTACAGGATGTAATGGTTATTCATCTGATTTTATTTATTTTAAAATGCAGTTTAAACTTTATAAGCTTCTTCTAAATAAAATTAATACTGAAAAACTATTTTTGAAATATATGTGCTTCTGTTATCTTTTTCCATGGAATCTAATTTCAATTTTTATTCCCAGTTATAGCAAATGCTACCTCGTGTGAAGTTAAGAATTTAGATTCAGGAGAGAAATATGAAATTCAAGTTGTATCCATGAGCAATAAAGTTGAAAGTCCTGATGCTAAAATTATAGAACAAACAATGTGTAAGTAAATGTCATATTTTTTTTTTATGCAGAGTATGAATGACTATGAGAAATGAGTTTTATATTCCAGCTGAAAATTCTAAAAGTCAAATCAAAAACAAGATTTAAGAAGTTATTCCAGCTATATATATCAAATTCTTCCATTTTCAACTTCTAGTTTTTTACAGATAAAAGTTTTCTTACCAATTTTGGTTTCTTGGAAGTGTTCCCATTCAACTGACATTATATATATAGCTAATTTGGACTATTATTTTATGGACTATATGAACTAAAATATGTATTTCCCGCAAAGCATGTTGTTATTTCAATCAAGGATTTCATTTTTGAAACTTTAACTCTAATTAGTCAGGCACTTTCTACATCATTGTTGTGTGTGTGCGTGTAAACTTATAGTTTTACTGTGCAATAATATTTAAACTATCCTTCTTGTGTGTGAAGATGAATATAGTTGATTTAAGTGGATAAAATTAAAATGAAACTTTCATCAAAATATAGTAGCATGGTTTAGTGAAAAATTATATTTATTAAATTATTATGTACATCAATATTGCTATGCTTCAGTAGAGTGTTTGCTCAAACTGTAATAGTTTGATAATTTTCAAGTCTTAAAATTTTTTAATTGGTTATTTTAAAGAGCCAAACTTTATTTCAGATCCAAATTCTATCAAGCACGTTCGCCATATCCTTGATTCGTATAACATCACATTTGAATGGAATATTCCACCTGGAAAGAAAGATTATTACATAATCAATTATTATCCTGTTAAATCATCTCTTCCTCAGCTGTCTCATCAGGTATTATATTACATGATTTTTTTTTTTATTTGTAAGGTAAACATTTCTAGAGTTCTATATGAGGGATCAGTATTCGATCAAATATAAACTCAACCTCCCCCCTCCCTACCGCCTCTCTCAACTTTTTGCACTGTAATTCAATTTTTGCTCTAACAGATTATTTGAAGGCATCAAATTTTTATTACTATTAATTGCTTTTAACTTAATTCATAAATTGTATGACTGATTTGGTTTACTCTTGTTCTTGAGTGTAAAATCTGACGTTTTAGTGTATCTCTCTCCACTAGTTACAATGTTTAAATCAATACTTCATTGCAATGACACAGAATTTTAAAATAAAACTTGTTTGGGCTGTAATATAATGCCCTGATTACTTTTACTTTCTTATTTAGTTTGTGAAACGAAGTGACAGGGTGTCTGTCTGCCAACCTGAAAAAGTTGAGGAAATGCTTGATTTCTGAAGAAAAATGTAGAATTGTTTCTGGTTAAAAAGTTAAATTTAAAATTGCATTATCAGTAAAAATAAATTAGCTGTTAAAACTAAATGAAAGAACTAAAAGATATTTGACTTTTTCTTGCAATTCTGTTTGTCCCTTTTAATCCTTTTTTGTAACCAAAGAGATTTCAATGCAGATTCTCCTAGATCCTTGTTTATCACCTGCAGCTGGGTTTTACAGAAGTGAATTTATGCATTAATTATTTATTTTGCAGTAAGTCATATCTTACTTTAAAACAGTTCTGGTATAACAAAATGATATAAATAAAACTTTTACTAAAAATTAGTTAAGGTTATAGATTCATTATTGAAAATTATTTTCATTTTGTTATATTTTTCCTGCAAGCAAATAGTTTTATAAATTCTGAGCCTTTTTTCAGTCTGATTCTATCTTTTTAAATTTTGCAATAAAAATTTTTGTTTTTATTTATTTCATTATTTAACTCTAATTGGCTCATATATTGCATCAACACTTTTCCCATTTTACCATTTTTTTACAACTATTTTTCAAAGTCTGCTTTGTATTGGGCTGCACGTAGGGAGCTAGTCTATCTGACCCTTTCCCCAACATAATACAAAAAAAAATTTCAAGATACATTATGAACCGCTTATGCTTCCGCATCAAAAATAAATTAAGTAGATAAAAAAAGTTACTTAACAAAAGTGATCTGTACATCATGCTGTTTATTTGATCAAACAAGCCCTTAAAATAGGTGTCTTCTATGTATTTCTGACGGTTTCAAAAATCTGAATTTTGGGGGGGGGGGGAAACGAAATCCAATTGGGAAGGTTAACCAAAATAAGTAAGTAAATAAATTAATAAATGATGATAATGATGAATCATAAAACCTAATGGAGATTTTGAGTTTCATGGAATATTGAGTTGGATTTTGAGTGGTATGGAATAAACAGCAAAAATAATTATTTATTTTTATTTTCATATTTTTCCAAGGAGCTTAACAGGCTGATTTTATATTTGAGAAATTATTTACAGAAAAAGCATATGCTACAAGAAACAAAAATCAAACACTTGATGATTTTAAATGTAACACTTTTTTTGACCAAAATTGGTTTAAAATATTGAGAAATAAAATCGAAAGTTTTGTAGTATAAATCTTTCTGTCTGACTGGGAAATAACATGTGTTCCATATGCAAATGAGACTCGTTTAAAATTTCACGTAACATAGCAGAAACTGCTCCCAAATTCATCAGTAACAAAAAAAGTTAAAGATATTTTCTTATTGTTCAGTGTGCAAATTCAATGTTTTCTCCCCATCATTAATATGTTTACATAATATTAAATGGTATGTTTTAGATACCTGCAAATGAATCTAACTCAAAAGAAGTCATGAGCTGCATGATTGGTGATTTGAAGCCTGGAGAACTGTATTCCTTTCTGTTTTATGTTGTTAGTAATAGTTTACGGAGTGAAGGCATTGGACTACAGACTCGAACCAGTATGTAACTGAATTTTATACAAAAAAATTGAATATTTTAATTTTTAGAAAAATGTAACACTGTGCAATATTTACAAATTTTCTAAATGCAAGGAAAAAGTCAAAATGTTCTTACTATATAATATTTATAAGTGCATATTTTATAAATATACTACCATATTGTGATGGGGAAAATAGCTAAAGAACAGGCCCATCATTTAGAGGCCTCAGGCAGGGTTCGCGCTAGGCTGCGCGATTGTGCGATTCCCGCAATATTTTCTGAAATCCCACTCAAAAAACAATTTGTTTGTGCTTAAATGTTAAAAATTCCACTTAAAATTTTGGTCAATGTGGAAAATCCTACCTTGTATTTTTCCCCAGTGTGAACCCTGCCTCAGGAGAGTGACAGACACTTGCCTTTAATAACATAATGTATTTTTATGAATGCATGGGTTTTGCTTTTTTTTTTTTAATGTTGACATAAAGGAAAATCTACCAGTTGCCACCCTCCCCTTGAAAAATTTACAATGACAGTTCTGCTAGGGAAGCAGTCAGACATTATCTTAGCTATGTTTAGAATGCATATCAATGGCCTAGAACAGTGTTTCCCAACCTTTTTTCACCCTGCAAACCCCTTCGAAGATTCGAAAGAAAATGGCGAACCCCCTTCTGTAGTCAATAGTAACGGGTGACAAAACTATAAAATTCGCTAGCACATTTTCCATGTTGTACAATACTTCATAACAAAAAATAAAAACATGATTATTGTAAAACATCTAAGTTCAAATAAAACTACAGCCACAAATATATTTTTTTTTCCTTTTTCATTAGTTGTTCTTTTTCAATAATTATTAGGGTAGTAAACATATGTATTCCTGAAAAAAAAAAAAAAAAAAAAGAATTATTTTCCCGATAGGTTCCACTTTCTGGTTGAAATATACAAAATTCGGTAAAGTTTTGGAAATTTAAAGGAAAATTAAAATTTACATATTTTTAAATTTCTAGTTGCCATAACGCAAAAAAGTTGGAATAAAGTGATAAATGTGAGTTCAAATTTAAAATTAATGAATGAATATCTTTTCATTCCATTTTAGGGTCTGTGTAATGAGAAATTAGCCTAAAATAATGCAAAATTTTGCCGACTCATTCTTGGCGCTTGCGAGGAAAAAGTGAGAATTGGTAGGAGAAACATACGTTCTAAAATTTAAATCAAATCAATAAATATCTTTTGGTACCAATTTGTGATAAAAATTTTAGAAATCAGGGAGATGTAGAAATAAGTGCATTTCAAATTTTGTATATTTTCTTCCTGTGCCAGTCCCCTACTTTTCTGCACTATCTGAAAAAAAATCATTTTTGGACTCCTTTTTATTGGTATATGTAAATTTATTATATCGTTTTTTTCTACGTTAGGGATAAAAAATTCCGCCATTGTAGTATTATTTTTGCGAACCCCCTTTCTGCACCACGCCAAACCCCTGGGGGTTCGCAAACCACCGGTTGGGAAAAGCTGGCCTAGAATGAAGACCTCTTATCTCAAAAAAAGCTTTTTATACCTTATTAGATTAAAAAAACAACATATATATAAATGTTTTAACATTTAATGGTATTGTACATACTTGTTAAAAGTCGATGAAAATGTCAATTGGTTTGTGTGTTGTTTTTTAATCTAATAACGTATGAAAAATATTTAAGTTATTTTCTTTTAAGTTACAGCATTTTTTTGTTGTAGGACATCTATTTGTCTAACTAACACATTTACATTGTCCTGTTTCAACCAAATTTTACACTTGTGTTTTTAATATTGAAGGGAAAATACACTGCTTCAAAATTTCTTTAATTAAAGAAAAAAAATATTTTTAAATTGGTGTGTATAACTCATGTTTCCCATTGCAACATATGCTTCTCAGCTATCGTTTTTAGCTTTTTTTTTCTTTAAGTAATACCTCTACAGTTTTTCTTACTGTTCATACGTTTCTAATATATCATTCATGGTCTGTATAGTATTCATATCTTTGTGAATGTTCCATGAAGTATTTGTACCATTAACCTCAAATTCAAACTTATCATTTATAATTATGCACTTAATTGGTGCAATTGATAGTGAGTAGATTATTAATATACAGTGAAACCTTTCTAAAGAGACCACCTACCAGACCATAGAAAATCGGTCTTATAGAAAGGTGGTCTCTGAATAGAGGTAATGGCTAAAACAAAGTTTCTTGCAATAATACAACAAAACACTATTCTGAAACTTGTTTTTATTACTATTTTATGACTGAATAGTTTTAAAAAAGAATTACTCGAAGTTTGCTTTGATTTCAATAATTTCTCATTAACAATCTTTATCTCTAATCTTTGATTTCCTGAAACAAAATTAGAGTCATCTCTAGCAGGAATTGAATTTTCTATCAATCCATTGGTTTCATTCAGTGTTTCTTGATAGCAAATTGATGGCTGTTTCAGTGGAAGAAACTTGTATTTCTGAATCAGAATAAGCTCCTAAAAAAATCTAAATAATATTGACTGTAGTATCATTTAGTTTACAATAATTTTAAGAGAAAAACAAGAGGGAAATACCCTGTAAACTCTACAAACGGTCTTGGCTCTCCAAGAAAGGTAACATTCGTCCAATTCCCCTGCCCTTGGTGCTTATCACCTACCCAATACCAGGAACAGGTACATTAGCTTCCTCCACCTACTAGATGGGTCCTGTTTTTCTCAGAAATAAGGTAATTTTAAAATTCCCCGAGGGAAATAATCCTACCTGTTCATCTGAAAAGTGGTCTTAATGGGAGGGAGACAGAAAATAAGTGGTCCTTTAGTGGAGGGAAAGTTAATATTGAGCCTATAGCTGGAAGCTTACGACCTTAAAAAAATGGTCTTTATGAGAGGTGGTCTCTTTATAGAGGTGGTCTTTATGAGAGGTTTCACTGTATATTGCAATGTTAATGTATGCAAACTATTTGAGTGGTTTAGTATAATGTATGTGTTCTGTATTGTGCTTAGTCATTATCAGTCTAAAATATTATCATTAACTCTTCTACTATTATATTATTGCTTTATATTCATAATAAAAGTTTTTAAATTTTACTCTTTGTTTACTTTCAGAACCTGTGATTGATTCAGTTATTCATATTGTAACTGATGAGCAAGAAACAAAAACTCTGGGAATAAAATATACTCCTACTCCTATTCGAAATGTGGTTTTTGATAGATATAGATTTCAGTTGAGTGGTACAAATATTCCAGCCCAAGAAAAACTTCAAAATGACACAAATCGTTTAGTCATTTTTGATGACCTGATTCCAGGACGGTTATATAACATAAGCATATGGACTGTCAGTGGTGGTGTTTACAGTGTTCCTATTGATAGACAAGCAAGGCTTTGTAAGTTTTTTTTTTTGACAATGTTAACATTTTCAATTTCATCAAACTTGGATTTTCTTTTCTTTGATTGTGAGGTACATTTTGCATGTGTGGTATTCATTTAGTTTTTTGTGAAATTTTATATTTCATAAGGAATAATGTGACTAATATTCTGTACCAGATGAGCATCTTTTGATCAAAATTTTTTCTTTCCCCTTTCACATATTTAAGGAATAGTATTTCTGTTGCTACAGTCTTCATTTCTAAGTTTTTCTGGTGTGTTCTGTATAGTAATTATTGTTTTCTCTATCAGTATTGCAGAATATCCAAACAATATCACATTCCTGTACAGTTTATGCGTGTAACTCTTAAATGCAATATTTCAACCTTTAGTTTATTGCATTTTTACAGACCTCCTGTTTTTAATTTATTTATTTATTTTATTGTAATCAATTTTTTTAATACTATGTCATAAATTTGATGATAAAAATCGATATAAGTTTAGAAAACTTCTCTTTATATTAAGAGTTTCTCTATCATTTTCAATAGCTTACTCATGACAAAATGTGATAAAAAAAGAAATTGCAATTGTTTGAATTAATCTATTAAGATTTATTGATTTATGTACAACAAAAGTTATTTCTTTGTTAGCTTTTTTCAATAGCTGCTTTCTTTCTTTCTTTTTTTAACATTTAGTTTTCTCATTAATTAGTATTAATATCTTAGATGAGACATTAATGTTAGTTATGAATATTCCCAAGTTAGGAATATTCCAAATTGGGCTCGTTTTTTAAATTTTGATTTGACATTTTTAAAAGTTAGTTTTCCAATACATTTCTTTCTTGCTTTTAATGAAACTGATGATCAGTATTCATAATCTGAAAAAACATTTGATCAAAGTAGGACTAGAAATCAGACATCATATAATTTTCAATTTGTCATGCTTGTTTCTCAAGCTCTGTTTGTGTTTGAGGGTCTTATGATAAAGGTCTTGAACATTCAAGAATTAAAGGGTTTTTTCTTTTAATCATTTATTTCACTCTTGTTGTGTTGCATTTTTTAAATAGTATCGTACAAAGTGCTTTGAAAAACTTTGTATTTTTTCTTTAAATTTTCAGATCCAGAGTCTGTTGGAGAAATCATGGCTCCAAAGATAACTGATACGGAAATAACTCTTACATGGAATGTTCCTGATGGTGACAAAGATGGGTATGAAGTCCAATATCAAGATCATGAAGGCAATCTTATCAGGAATGTTTCCATAATCAACAGAATGAGTTATAGTGGACTAAGGCCACATCATAACTATACATTTTTAGTTTCTGTTTTGAGTGGTTATGATACATCAACTACGATACGTGGGCACCCTGTTTCACGAACGTTTCATACCTTAGAATCTGGTAAGTTTTTTCACCTTTTAAAGTTACAATTTGAGACTTGCATGTAATAAAATTAATAATAAAAATGAAGTTGAGCAAAAATTAGAGATAAGTACTGGAAACTATGTGAGAATGTTAGTGTTGTTTCTGCTTTGAATTGCTTTACAACAATTCCTCTGTTATCATCTGCTCTTTTAGCACAACTATTTGTTATTACTGCATGTGGTATAAAACATTGTGTTGCAAATTAGTAAAGCACTGAGACAGAAAGAAACAAAATAAATGACAGAACAACAGAATGTGCATATAAAAGATACATGATGCATAAATGCATTGAAATTTCAAAAATAAGAACAGATTTTTAAAAAAGACTAATATAAAATCAGGCTATACAATTAAGATTTTTTTGACAACACGGCAGAACATTATAAGTAACAAAAAAAAAAAGGAAGTATAAAATTAATTCTCAAGTTCTTGCTCCCACACTTATATACTTGCTTTTTTTTTTTTTTTTTTTTTTTTTTTTTTTTTTTTTTTTTTTTTTGTAGAAAAAAATACCTCAAGCTTTTTGACAAGCCTGTATGTATCAAGAAAGTTTTGACTTTCAGAAAAGTTAATCTGTGATCTCGTGATGTGTGAATTCAGTGCAGATACAGGGTTCACACTGGGGAAAAATACAAGGTGGGATTTCCCACCTTGACCAAAATTTTAAGTGGGATTTTTAAAATTTAAGTGGGAACTTTTCTTTTTGTTTTTGTCTTTAAAAATATTACAGAATTTTCCGATCATGATCCAATACAAACTATGTAATGAAAGTTATTATCTAAGCTATGCTCAGCAAAGAAATAAACATCCGCAAAATTCACACAAAATGGATCCTTCACAAAATTCGCTATCGCAAAAATGGGTGCTTTATAAAACGTTAAGCATGAAAAAGATCCTCTGGTATTTTGGTTAACTAACCAAAATTCTTTTTTGTGTGATTTTTACAAAAAAATCCTAAAAATTAGTTTAATATTTTCTCTATTTTTTCTGATCATATGTCATTTTATCTATTGATGCTTTTCAATGAAAACAGTATATTTTAGAAATCAGCATTCTCTTGTAACCTTGTGACCAAGGAAGATTCCCCTTTTCCACTCCTTTTTTTTATTTTGTCTGCTGTAATAGAATGAATGAAGATAAGTCTGCATTCACAAAGGGCTTAAATTGTTCAATAATCCAATGGAATGAAGAAGTTGTCAATCTTTCCCCCATATTATTATATATGTTAAATAGGGTTCCTAGATTCTTCTTTTCATTAATGAGGATAAGATGTTAGTTGAAAACCAACAATACTCCATTTAGTTTGTATTGAATTATCAGTTTAGAATAGTGGTTTTGTTTCGCGATGTGATTCGTGAACGCGTGTCCGTTAGTTGCGGGAACAGCGCGCAAACGAGCATTTTTTGAGTGGGATTTCAAAAAATAGTGCGGCGATCGCGCGGTCTAGCGCGAACCCTGAGATATAGTGCAAATGCATAATGAAAACAGAGTTGCGTAATTATAATTTGAGCATTTAATCCTTTAATAGATCTTATGCTTCCGATAATATTAGTACAGAAAGCTAATCTGAATAAAAAGTTGCTCTAAAATACACATGTTGAAGGCTCTGTTAAATATGCCAAAGTTAAAAGAACATTAACTGTTAATTACACAATTAATTTATTTATGTGTACCACGGAAATAAATATTTTGTCCTAGTTGAAATTATGCATTTTCTTCAATCAGATTTTTTAAATTGGTGCTTAGTTTGTTAGAGTTAAAGATAAGGATTTAATTTTCTTTTCTTATTATACTTATACTTCACAAAACATTCATTTCAGTTCCAGGTAAAGTAAATAACTTCCAAGCTGTCTCTGTTAAACCAAATGTTATCACTTTGCGATGGTCTTTACCAAGCAGTGAGAAAAATGGAATACTTACTGGCTTTGTTATTACATATTTCGTTAAAGTAAGTCAATTTCTTTTTCATTTATCCACTGAAAATATAAACTGATTATCAGTTTGATATTAACATTTGATTAATACTTTATGTCAATGCTTAACATTTGAGTTTCATATTATTCAGCGAAACATTACTTTTTTCGCATTCATGTTTTTCTCTTAATTTTGTTTTGTCTTCTTGTCGGCATGATTAAAACACATCCTTATAAATTGAACAGTTCATCTTGTAATTAATATCCTAAATATGTTATTTTAATGACATTGCTAATGTTTTCCAAAGTTAATGTAAGGCATACTGTCTTGCATCAGATTTTTTATTCAGTCTTAATTTTTGCACTTATTCCTTTAACTCATTTAGTTGTATGTTTTACTTCAAATTTCTTCCTCTTGTAGCATTTTAGGTATGTACATATGCATGTATATGTATGTCGGGATACAAATAAGTTTTAAAGGGTTTAAAAATTGGGACTCGTAATTTCCACAAACAATTAAATTAGTGTTAACAAATTGATTATTCAAACAATGGTCTGGCAAGGTAGTGTAGTGGTAAAGAAGCAGCCTCTTACACCCAAGTTTGTGGGCTCAAAACCTGGCTCAAGTTTGAGTTTTGTGATGAAGAATCTATATTGTATGATATGCAGCATGCTCCAAGCAAAATAGATACTTCCTTGAGTCCTATTGAACATCTATTTGGCTTGAGTACTCTTGGCTTACTTAAATTTTTAGTGCATTTTGCACCATAACAATTTCAATTTTTCCCCCATACACAAATTTGATCCTTATTCAAAAAAAAAAAAGGGAGTATAATTTTATAGAAGCATAAATGTACTACTTTTTTTTTTTACTAGTGTTACAAGTTACTTAATGTTTGGTGTTACTAAACTGTTTTCATTGTTATTTTTAGGGATCTTTGTTTCATCAGAATGAAAAATTTGGTCCAGATGTGACTGAGGGTGTGATAAAGAACCTTGCTCCTGGGAAAACTTATGTTTTTGAGGTAAATTTCACTAATGTGATCAAATTTACTGTGCTTAGATATTGGAACTCATGTTTCAGGTCATTTCTATTATTAATGATTTGCTCCTTTGATTTTTCATTTCTGTGATGACTTGGACTTCATATAATTTTCTCTTATGTCATGTGTGTCGTAACATATACAGCACACACTGTGTCACATGAAGAACATAAACTTACCAGGTTTATAAGAATATGAAGACTATGTATTATAAGACTGAATTATAAGAGTATGAAGTATTTATCAGAAATATTTTTAATAAGTAATCTTCTTAATACAATTAAATTAGATTTTTTTTATAGCACCAGTTTTTGTAATATAAATAAAATGTTTACTGCTCCAAATTTCCCAAATACCATTTTTGTTCATCAGATCAGCATTTCCCAAGGTTCCACATGAAATTGAGAATCTTGATTGTTCTAGCTCTTTCTAAAGTAAAAAATTGAAACTAGTGGTAGCTTTAATTAGAGTTCAGAATATTGCATCTTACTTTTAACCCTATATATTAACTTTTGAAATATTTCAGCAGTGATTTATGCACATATCTTGCAGTAAAGAATAAAGTTCTAATAATTTTTTGACTTGTGTTGTCATAATACTGCATTCAAGCAACTTCATAAAAGAATGTTATTTTTAAAATTCACTATCAGCAGGCATTTATTGAACCATACACATTCTTTGCACTCATTTTAGCTTTTATCTAATAAATGTATTCAGTTTTCATCAATGTAATTTTGTGGAGCAAAATCTGTACCATCATGGCTATTGTAATATAAAAAGTTGTCTTTGTATGCCCTACTTAAAGTTATTATTGTAACGAAAAGGGAAATTTTTAATGGTGCAACTACTTTCTTAATGGTACAACAACTGTACCTGCTCTGTAAGGAAAAGGTTGGTGGATATGTATTTAAGTTACTTGTAGTATTCATATTCCTAAAGTTGACCTTGACCATTCATAAAATTGAAAAATTATAAAAACTGGTGTTTTACAAAGTAGTTATTACATATTGCTTTAAAAAAATAATGTAATTATTGAAACTAAACTCAGTGGCGCGGCAGCCCATTGGGGCCCATGGCCTACTGTGCCCTGCCCTGCTTTCGAGCCCGAGGGCTCTGGGTGCAGAAGCAGATGTTCCGGTCAAGTAGTCAACCTGACGCAGAACACCCAGTGTTTAGTTCCCAAGCATGCTTGATCCTCATTTCATCAATCCCACGGAAGGGATGAAAGGCTGAGTCCACCCTGCCCAGCCAGGGAATTGAACCCCGGACCTGTGGCATGGTAGCACGGAAGGCTACCACTCAACCACTGGGCCTGAATGTAGTTATTGAATTCTTTCATTTTATCATTTGTGTTTAGTTAATATCTATTTACGTAATATTCTTTTGTCATTATGAATAACACTTACATTTTTTCTTCATTTTAAATGTCTTTTTCTTCTACAAGCTGCAGAATTCAAGTGTTTGCTTGAAAAGTATGTATGATCTAAACTTTGCTTTTTTAAACTTTTCAAAAATGTAATGCTTTCGGAGTTTATGCCATTTTTTAACCTTCTTTCCTGTAAAAGTTTTTTAAAAAAAAGAAGAAAAGTACGAAAGAAGGTCGATGTATCTGAAAAATAGGAAAAAAATGAAAATTAATTAAATAACTTTTTAAAAAGCTGAAAACTAAAAAAGGTGAAAGTAGGGTTTTTAGATGGGAAAAATGTGTGTCTGTCAGTCTGCCCCCCCCCCCCTACCATCACTACCACCACCCAATAACTTTTCAGAAGATTCTTCAACTTTTTTTTTATATTTCAAAAGATCTCAGCAATCTCATTCCCATATTTTATTTTTTGATTTGAATTTTTTTATAGTCAATTTTGAACAGTTCAAAAAAAATGTAACATTAGCATATTAGGGGAAAATGAAGCAAATTATGTAAACTGTTGGCATAAGATACAAGTTCCTTTGAGCAAGCTCATTGGAAAAGCTCTTAACGGGAAATATTTTCTGATTGGAACAATTTTTGTTCATTTTGAACAGTTCAATTTGAAACCTAAATAAATTCTGATCTAACTGACAGATTTGCTTGGAACAAACTTTATCGGAAGGATGTTATGACATAAAACATGTGCAAGTACAAAGTTCATCCAGAACTAAACAGGCCTATTTTCCCATACAAATTTTTTGATCTGGATTTTTTTAAAAAATGAGTAAATGTTATTTACCTGATGTACTTATTGCCAATTATCTCTGTGTATCTTAAAATTTCTGCTGAATGACATTTGCTAATGCCAAATGATTGATGAAATTTCTCAAAATATTATTATTATTTTGCAAAAGCATTTTCATCTAAATCTGTGTAAAGATATTTTTCTTTTATATTTAACTAAAATTCTTGTTACCCATCTCAAATTTTGGAACTGAATCCTTTTTCCTGAGCAGTTTTAGTATTACCTTTTTCATTCTAATGCTAATATAGTGCTAAATTTCTTCAAAGATTCATCATATAATGTTCCAAAATATTTTTTATTAATTTTAAGGTATTCTTATTTATCAGGGAAGTATGACTCTTGAAAAACATAAAAACTAATTAAAAATCTTGTCCATTACAGGTTATTTTTCTAGCTTAACTGGCAATTTTGTATTTTAGTTTTGGCTTGAATGTATAATACCCCTTTTAAGTAAAGATTTTCCATGTGATAACAATATAATGTTATAAATTTTCATTAAAAAATTATTTTTTCTTTTCAGATTCAAGCTCATACAAAAGTTGGTCCTGGTGGGAAAGCAACTTTAGAGAAGACTCTTCCATTGGGAGGTATAGTTTTCCCCCCATATTTCAACTTCTCTTGATTTAGGGGGAATGTACAATTTAATTGGTGTTTGAATCTGATTTACCAATTATATTCATATTTATCATTTTAAATCCATTAATGCTAGTTGGGGATAAATATCTTGTATAATAACTTACACAGTTGAAACAAATATGGTATGGAAATTTTAATTGCAATGTATTTTTTAAAGGAAAGCAAAAGCTAAACTAGGGTTATCACAAGTGTAGTGTAAATATCTAATTATAGGAGTAAAAGTGTTTTAAAATTTGTGTTATGTCTAACGTAACCTCCTAAGTATTAAAAACTCCTCTAAATTCAACAATTGTCATTGATTTAATGCATAGTCTAATATGTAGCAATCAATCTGTTGAAATTTTTCACTTTCAAAAAACAGATAATTTCTACATTGCAAGTCCTTAAAATTATCCACTTCAGCTACTTCTACTTTTTACTGTAGCACAAGATAAAATAATGATACATTGTTAAAATTTGATGCTGTTAACCAAATTGAACGAAGTGTGTGTTCATGTACAGGCCCGGATCTATAAATTTTGGGCCCCCCGCAAGAGATAATTGGGCCCCCTTTTTTCCAGATAGCTAAAAAAATTATATTTATATAGTATATTTATATATATAGACGTGTGTGTGTTATTGAAGCCGCTCGTGAACTTTTTCAAGGGACCAGGAGAAAAAACTTATTCAGAAACTTTTTGTTTCAACATTCAGTTTAAAATACCTATTATACGTACATAATGATTCTAAGAACAGCATATAAATCGTTTTGAGAAAACTGCAAAAATTAACTACAATGTTTTTATATTCTCGTTATTATTATTATTTTATTATTTACTTACTTATTTATTTTCTAACTCTGCGATTTAGAAGAAATATGAAACATTCAGAATCTTTTTGAGCTTAGCAATAATGCCACGGTAAGTTCTATGTTTTGGAAATTTCAATGCCCGATTTAAATGGGATTTTTCTTTGACTTGGTGCAAAGTGTTTATTTTTTTCGCAACCTTTACTTTCAATTCCTTTATGAATGAGAAGGTGAAGAAATTTTATTTGCACTCCGTTCATCAGAAACGTTCAAACTGCACCATCGTGCCAAGTGGCAATGCAGAGCAATTAAGTTTAAATTGAAGAAGGCAAATAGGTGCACTTGTGACATTAAGAAGTTCGAAGTTGTTAGTCATCAGTTTGCAATGAAAATTGAATGCACAGGTTTTGAAAGTGAAATGGATCTGTGCGACAAAATAGCATTTTTTTTTCACTTAAATCCTTTACTTTCTTCAAAAATAAAAAAAATTAATTTAGTGGGAGAAATAATAAAATGAGTAATGCATTGTAAAATATTTAAATTTCAGACAAAACAAAATATTTTTTACCGGCGGGCGGGAAAAGCTGAAGTATTAAACCACTTTAAAAAGCATAATAGAAATAGGAGAAAACTTCGTGATGATAGAAAAGAAATTTATCTAGCAGGTTTCACTGCATGCTTACCGGTAACTTATGACAGGAATACATAAAATTTGCATTAACGTCAAAATAGTATTTATTTAGAGGTTTACAATAACACAATACGGTACAAATGAGAGATGAACAATTCTTGCCAAAAATAAACGATGGCAATAGTGATTCTTTGCTGTATTTTTTAAATATTCTTGTGTCTTTTTTTCTTTGAAAATAAACTTTTCGCAAAATAGCACGTTTCTTAGCACTGCATACAGTAACTCTTAACATAAAACTCTTTTCTACGAGCTTTCTGTTCCGCAAAAGTATCAATAACATCATCAAAGTTTAAAGGTCGGGCTACAGAATTTTCAATAAACAGAATAGCCAAGTTACTTAGCTGTCTTGTTCACTAGAATTAATTAAATACGGTTTTATTAATTTTAGTTTCGAAAAAGATCTTTTAGCACCATTTCTAGTCACAGGAATTGTAACAAATAACATTAATACAGTACATACTTCAAGGAAAGAGGGATGTCATAAAATGATTCTTTATTGCTAATGAGTCAGCAAATTCTCTAATACACGTTTTTATTTTATCTCTGAAGATGGACCGAAAACTGAGATTTTCTCTGTCAAATGATTCAGATATATCTTTTTTATATACATATTTCAACAATTTTTAGAACTTTTTTTTAGTAGATCAGTTCTTGGTCTCGTTTAACAAATTGCGGGAATTCCCCAAGCCTCAGTAGCAAGTCAAAGTCAGCAGCACCAAACTACCGCGGCAAAAAATGAAGCAACTAATGGATGCGTTCTAAAATTGATCCTGTTCTTATAAATGCCTGAAATGCGTATAAATCTTAATAATTTATTTGAAATGGTATATGGTGTTTAGTTGTGTCTAACTTTAAAATTTATAATTTTTGCTAAATTATGTTTAAAATGTAAAGTTACTTCTGATCTTACAGTCTCTCGGGCTGGAGGCCCCATCAGCCACCCCATAGTTACGCCACTGACTGCATATTTAGGAAACTTTTGGGAATAAGGAAATAAATATTTCAAGAAGAAGGAAAATAAAATGTAATGAACATGTTTAAGATCGGAAATGGCAGTCTCCAAAATTGTGTACGAAAAGCTTTCCATATTTGAGATCGCGTGATTTATGAAAAGTGTTTGCCTTTGTGATCATAGTTTTTATTAATTGTTGCTTTAAAAAAAAAAGTTTTTTCCTTGGGGCCCTTTTAAGCTTCAGCCCCCCCCCCCCCCCCCCCCGCGCTGCGGGTACGCAGATCCGGGCCTGTTCATGTAGCATGTCCAAGAGTGCCTTCTAGCAAAGTTGCATCATGGTCACCTTCCCACTTACAATTTTGCAACATTAATTAACCAATGTTATTTCTTTCTGATGAACTACTTGCTGCACATTTCCTATGTGATGCAAGTACAAATCAGCAGGGACAATGTAGCAAACTATAAGAGATCATTGTTCTACAATGACATTTAGTTTACAAGATATGAAGTGTAAATGTATTGTACGTGCTTTTGTTAGAAGATGGAGGTCATATGATGACAACCAGTGACTAATGTTTGAGAATATCTTGCAGGACCCAATTTTTTAAACACTGATTAGCATCCAACCTGAGTTTTTGTCTCTGCATGAGACCTGTATCTCTGTCTTGAACTATAATGGGTTTGAGGGAACAAAATGTGTGCTGGTAAAAGTTAATATGCTCACTCATGCAACTACTACTAGCTATTTAGCATCCATTTACTTCTATCAAGGCATGTGTGGTCTCCTTGCATGTACAGTTATTTCTATATAGGAAGTAAATTATGTGACCGCTAAATCAAAAACAACTGAAACTCATTTTATTTTCCTTTTATTGCAATGAAATTAGTATGTATATTACACAAACTTAGAATACTTTCTGTGAAATTATATGTAGTGAAAACAAGTGTCTGAAGCAAAAAAAAATCCTACTCATTTTTAGTTTTGTAAGATGCTTTATGAAAACATGGTTGGCAATTTGGTAAACTATTTCCAAAAATTGATATTTTGAGATAAATACTATTTTGTTCATCTAAAAAGCTTTCTAGCCTAACAAAACTCATGAAGTTCTTTGACAGATTTCACTAAGACCTGTAAGCATATGTATCGTCTAGTTAAAAATTACTAAATCCACTCAGTAAATTGGATGGAACTTTTTCAATGAGAAATTACATAAAAAGTTCCTTTATTTCATCATAAGCCTATCATAGTTTATGGACTTGGTGTCTTTTGCTTGAATGCTGATGAATACGTCTTGTCTTGACTCATTAAGTCCACAAGTAAACCTTTCAGCCCTCTGTTACCACAAAATAGAACTGCCAGTTATTTCACTACATAGACTAGTCATGTAATCTTTAAAGATACCTACTGTGGTAATTAAAAGTGTGTGGAAATAAATTTTACTATTTTTTATACTAGTCCAATTATTGTTCTTGGCTTTCTCGCAAAACAGTTATTTTGGACCTGGTGACTTTTAACAGAATACCAATGGCATAGTTTCAGCTGCATACGAAGAAAAATTTAATCAAAGAAACTAAAAACATTAATGATTTCAGCATGTATAATATAATTTAGTTTTTATTTAGTCCTGAAGTTAAAGATTTGAGTGGAGAAAAGTTTAATTTTCGCGTATACCTTACTTTTCTAAAAATCTTACCGTATACTTAATTTTTTTTAATATTTAGTTTGTAACATTTATTTGTCTAACAGACAAATGTCACTGAAAATCTTTTGTGTATAAAAGTTAATGCTGTTTTTTTTACCTAAGAATATGAATGGTAGGAGATTTTTATGTATATTATCTAATTAAAATCAGCCTAAAAAGTCAAAGTTTTTTAAATTCTTCTTAAACTAATCTATGATTTTGTCCCATGTTCATACAAATGTTTTCATAAAATGGAACTTTTTTTTTTTGTTTTAGTGAGAATTCATTTTTTTCTGAATTGAACTTCCTGTGGGATATTTTTAAAACACTTCATTACTTTGATTTTCCACTAGGAAACATTTAATGTAAAACACATCAGAGTAAAAATATAACAATGTGGTCTGAGTAAAAATATTTTTAGAGTTTCTTTTTCCTGCTTTAAAGTACTAAGAAGTTTTTTTTTCTTTTGAGCTTGCATTTTGACATTACTTTAAATTTGCTTACAGCACCTCCAAATCCTGCAAGTACCATATTTCCCGTAAGCGTTGGAAAATCTTCAACTTCAGCTACAATTCAATTTCGTAAAAATTTTTTCTCTCAAAGTCATGGACCCGTAACTAGTTATGCAGTTATTGTGGCAGAAGATGACAGTATAGATTCCAAACAGCTAAACATGCCATCCTGGAGAGAAGTTCAGAAATTTTCAAGATGGCCACCATATCAGGTATTTTTATTATATATATACTAAATTTATATATTCAGAATGAAAATTTGTTGATGATAAATTCTCCATCAGAAAGCAGACTATGTCAGAAAAATGTAGATTGTAAATGTATAAAAATAATATTTATGTACAATGCCTTCATTAAATGTATTTCATTAAATGTATAAATTTACCAAATTCACTGTAGATATGAAATACAGTCAATTCCTGATAACTTCAATCTAACAGGACTGAAGAAAACGTCAACTTATTGGAAACTCGAGCTACTACTAGTTTCAGTTTCCAACATTTTAAAGTTCAAAACTTTCTGATATTTTAATAAATATGTAGGAAAATGATAAAACTACGTAATTTATGAGTTTTCATAACAAAGTATGTACAATTTAGTTAGAAATGTTAAGAAAAAAACAATTAAAATAAATCTTTCTTTTTCTTAGTATTTCATATTTTCTCAAAATGATACATCATTTTAAGTTGCAATAAAAACATTTGTGATTTGTAAAACAGTAAATCCTCCAGCTTTTGCATGTGCATAAATACAATGTGCTTATTCCCATTTTGCTCTCTACATACTTCTGGAGAACTTCAAGAGAAGCACGCACTTTTAATTATCTTGCGACTGGCATTCTAATGCCTCTTCTTCAGTAGCACTTTCATCTTTTTTTTTTGTACAACTCTTTGTTGGTAACATCACAGCAAACTGCGATGTTTTCTTCGATTTTTATGAAGCCTGAGTAAGGTAATGGAGAGCAATCTCACAGCTTCAGGCACATCATTCTTAAATGCAGCATTGTTTTCAAAATTGTTTATTGTTTTCCTCACAAATGGTTTTCACTATGACTTTTAAATATTTTATTAAGTCTTTTTCCATCGGTTAAAGTTTTGCTCTTGTATTTGGGGGCAGAAAGTGCAGGTTCACCGACTTCAAATTTTGTATATGGCTATGTGCAGGACATTTGTCCACAAAAATTCACTTTTCTTTTTTTGCATTGAATTTTCTAGTTTTCTTATAGTTCTCGAAGGAATTTGAAGTCATCCAAGCTTTTCTATGAAACCTGTGCTCCAAAGAATGTTTTCTTGTTCTTAAAGCAATGGGGATTTTGGTATTTTCCAATAACAAACGATGGCAATTTTTCCACCCAGGTGTGTTTCTACCAACTACAAGGTCAGAAGTTCCAGGCTCATTTTACCTCCTGAACCACTTACATCCTTAAATATTGTCTTGTTTGGAAAACGTTTGAAAAAAAAACATTTCAAAAATAATAAACATCATTGTCACTATAGCCTTGAAATAAATTTGATAGCATTTCATTCACCCACTTTTGACACTTCTTCAGAAACATCTTTAGCCTCTCTGTGAAAAGTTGAGAGACGACATTATGTCTAGCATTGAACTTTTCCAGCCACCCAGCACTGGCATGAAAATTTTCTATCTTTAACAATTTAGTGAAATCCATTCCTTTCTTAGGTAGCAAAGAATCACTTATGGAAATAGTATATTCACGACTGCTATACTGCTCAAACCACTTGAGCAGAGCCGATTCTACTTCGGGAAAGGCACACATTTTAATTCTCAAATTTGAGTTCATGAATTTTTACCATTTTGAAGGTTTGTCTTTTTCTTTTTTAAAATTATTGAAAAATTATTTGGGGGAATTCCTTACTTCACTGCTAAGTCTTTATACTTTTCTTAGATATATTATTAGAAGAAAGATTATCTCTCTTTGCAGAAATTTAATAGCAAATGATTGAACTGCAGACACTCCCCTACAGCCCCCCCCCCCCCCCCCCCCCCGCACCTGCCATTAACTGGTCTGTCGGTATGATTAGATGGGGTTTCGGGGAAGGTCCAGCCAATGACCCCCAAGGGGCCCGTGAACGTCCCGGTGGGACCATGCCTAGCCCTGCTGTTATTTACAGAACTGAATACAAATACAATTACAAACATAAATTGATAATACAAACAGCAATTACTGTTACTTATACTGCACACAGTGCATAAAACGTGAATTGCATTGCCCACAGATTGGGTATTGTGCATGCATTACAGAATATCACATAGTTCTGTAAGGCTTAATTTCCCTCCTCATTGCAGTTAAGTGTCAAGTATTGAGCGTTATATATTGTATTAGGTGGAGGTTGAGTTCACAGTCTACACATTAGACATACAGTTAGAATGTTGCATAAGGAGGTGTGCGCAAAACATATATACATTTGTGAAGATGTGAATATATATATATATATAACACTCTTACTCGCGAGGAAACACAAATAAAGACATATAAAACCAAGTACACACTCAAAAACAGAACAGGAAGTAAATAATAATGCAATTTTTTTTTTACAATGAGTAATCTATTAAAGCAATTGCAAAGCAAAACAATACAATACAATAAAAAACCTTATGTGCCTTGCAGCATGTGGCCCTCATGCGAAAAAAACAGAAACAGTGAGGCCAAAAGAGAGTGGGTATGAGGATGACTAAAAGAATTGAGAATTGCGCAAACCTGATCCTGAGATCTGTCGACGCAAATATGAAAATTTGAAGTGAGCGGAAAATCAAATAAGTAATGCTCCGGTGTACCCATCGCATCACACGAACAATGAGGAGATGAGGAAAGAGAAAACCGATGAAGATAGCTCGGGAAAGGGCCATGGTCGGAACAAAAATAGCTTCAAAACGTTGGCTGACCCTTGCCGAAAAGCGAACAAGAGGGAAAAAATCAAATGCGACCAGTATCAGCTTCATTCCAGCAGCACTGCCAGTCCTCTTTGGTTTGGGCTCTGAGCCTACATAGGAGATGGGATTTGAGTAAGGGAAAGGACCTTAATGGGCAAAAATGTGTGATCCTCTGCTGCCGTACGAGCCAATTGGTAAGCTTTGTCATTTCAGGGGTGCTTCTAAACTGAATAATTCATCCTTTTTCTCATAGTGCAATGCCACTTGGGACAACCAGTTCACTTGATGCCTTGATAGCACATGTGTACTCCAGTAACATGTCTGTGCAAACAATACAAGAAAAGGAAACAAACTACTCATTTCCACGCGTGTTGCTCCTTTATCGCAAACTGCCTCAACACGGGTTCCTCTGACTTTTTGAGCATATTTTAAGAGAATTGCAACCGAAAGTAAAAGAATTTTCTGCTTTGTTACTTGTAGGAAAGCTTTTTTTTCTGTGTTTTTATCTATCTGATTTCGAGAGTCATCACTGGGGGAAAACTTCAAGTTAAAGGACATAAACATTGAGATACAGAGAATAATTAACATGGATTTGCAGGGAAAGGGGTCGGGACCTGATAAATTCGAGTTATTGTGAATTGACTCTTTCAAATTTGTTTTTTTTTTTCTCTCCCTTATTTAATAGAACATCTCAATGTCTGCTGAAACATTTTTATTTATGTTCAACATTTTTATGGAAATACTATTACATATTTCAGGCAACAGAACCTTTTTATCCTTTTAATGGAACATCTACACATGAATTCACTATTGGTACTGAGGACTGTGCTAATGTAAAAGGGTACTGCAATGGCCCATTAAAGCCTGGTACTACATACAAAGTAAAAGTGCGGGCTTTTACTGCACCTGAAAAATTCACAGATACTGTTTATTCCTATTCTTTTCAAACAGGTTTGTATATATTTTTTTTTTGCTGTGAAATGCAGTTTCAGAGTATCTACAAGATATCCAATATTTTTTAAATCATTAAAAAATAAAATTAAACAAAAGGCTTAAAAATTTGAAAACAATCAGACTTGACAAAATTTTGGAATTTCAAATAGTTAAAACAAAGAAATATATTTTTACTTCAATGTTTTTTCAACAGATTTTTGCCGTGATTTATTTTATTTATTTATTTTTAATTGTGCTTTGAAGCTATAAATATCACCGCAAAAGGCAATCATTTTTCTTTATCAAGACTTTATAAAGGTACTAGTTGTGTGTTGAGCATTTCTTTTCCTGCACTGATGAAAAGGCTCCATTGTAACCTCAAAATAGCTATTTGCATTTTTGTTTTGTCAATTTGTGCTTTATTTACGATGTCTTTTCCCTTGTACTCATGTTTTAGCACAAAGCATTTTTGATCATTTGTTTTATAACACAATTGCTATAGACACATCTATATGGTATACCTTATCCAAAGTTTGTGCCTCATGCATTATCCAAAGCAGTTCAAAAATAGCATAGAATGCTTAATTTTTTAAGGAGGAAGGCTCACAAGATGCATTTTAAGAAAAACACTTTAGAAAATATTGAACTGCTACTTGCATTGTCAATTCAAGTGCATTGTCAATTGAAGTACATTGGCACCTCCTGAATGATCACAGCTGAACAGCAGTAACCTCTGAACAATAACTGCTGTCTTTTAATCCCAGCCATTCACCCTATCAGTAATGTTTAACAAAATCTGAACAAAACTCTTGCACAATGGTAAATGGTAAATAAAAATATCCCTATAATGAATAGCCATATTTATACAAGAGAAACAACAACAAAAGAAGAGTAGCATTTGATTCCTGTTTCTATCAGACTCCCAGGATTATGTTTTCCCTTCCTGTGATTTTTTACCACATTAGTGCCTTTTATCACTCCTTCAACTCAAAAAATATAGAAAGCAGAAAGATTCACTAGACTCATTGGTGCAGAAATGCACCAGAAATCCATTTTGAAATTACTTTTCTGTGAGGATAAGTTTTTCTTTCGTAAAAAAAATCTTTAATTTTAATTTCTACCCTATTTTTTATTTTTACACTAAGTAATTGCTGTTTTAATTTTTTACGTGCGATTTGTTCAACAATACTAAGCAAACACTCAGCAAAAGTAATGTTTTTAACATATGAAAATAACTGGGCAATTTTCATCTGTCATTAGCTGCCCGCCTGCTCAAGTGAACTATATTTTAGCAATCTGCTATAATGCAAAACCAGCACTGGACAATTTATGGTGCACCCATGAAAGGTTTCGTTTTGCTTCAACGTCGTTTATGTCAAAAAATCATAATTTTTTCCTCTAGACGCCTCTTTATATCGCCTCAAAATAGTGGTCAACGAAAAATAACCCATCCAATTAATAGTCAATCTCATGACAAGAGAATTCAAAAATATCTAGACTAAAACGCAACAGAAAATTATATTCTTTAAATGAATTTCACGCAACAATGAACACAGAAAAAGGAAACAAAAGAAGAGAAAGTTACTGCACCTATGAAAACAATCTTCATTTTTATAAGTTTTAATAAGTTTTTCACATTAAACCATGGAATAATTTTTATTAATTAAAAAACTGAAATAAGAGGAGTAAATGATATTTTAAAATCCAATTACTCTAATAAGTTATCTATCAACAAATGTTGTTTCTTTCTTTTTTTTTTATTTTTTAATTATTTATTATATATTTATCTAAGAACTAAATTCCATACCGCTTGAAATTTCTTAAGTTTCTTAGCCTTTCAGAACTATTTTTTTTAATTTAGGTGCTAAACTGCACCTAATATTATACACGTGTTAAAGATTTTTATTGCTGAACTGCAATTTAATTTTCAATCTAAAGAAGGTTTGTCTTTGATCTTCATTTTTAGCCGTTTCAACAAAAATGATTTTAAATTATAAGAACAATTAAATCAATTTTGCTACAAAAATACAATATCTTATGATTTCGATCTAACAATTTTGCATTCATTGCCATATGTAAATAAGATTGTTTATATAGTGTGCTATAAAAATATCAAAATACTTTTGCCATATTTTAAATGTTGTGGATATTTGATAGGTAACCTTTCCCCATGGAGATATGACAAGAGTCTATTAATTTTGTATTTTTTCAATTTTCTTGCTTTCAATTACAGAAAATAAGTGAGTCTCACTTTGTTTTCACATAGTAGAAAAATTATAACTGGTATTATTGTTATTTGTTAGAAATTATTGTTTTTGATAACTTGTAGATATAAAATAATTGTATCATCTTCTCATTTTGAAATAACTTTCTTAACTTTGAATTTGTATTCTACAAATATTATTTTTCCTTTAGATACTGACAATACAGCTTTGTTGGCTGGCATAACTGTCCCATTAGTTCTGTTAATTTTGCTGATCATTTTAATTGTTGTTTTCAAACGTAAAAAAAGACATGGCCCATTTGCTAAAAAAGTGACTGATGGCAACATGAAAGATGACTCTATGTCTATACCAGAAAGTGAAATAATTACAAGGTATGTTGTGTTCATTTTCTAACCTATTACCTTATATGAAGCAGTGATGTGATTCTTCATGGGTCCATGGTTTTCCCCCGATTTATCTTTTTCTGCCTATTTTAACCATAAAGTTTTTGCTACTTTTAATCACACGGCATACTTACCAACTTTTATGGATTAAGGGTAAAATTTACATTTTAGCTTTTTTTCTCTCTCAAAGGTCCCAATTTTTTTTCCGATTTCAAAATCAGATTGCAAGGTACTATGTAATTTTACAACTTAGACGTCAATTACTTTGTATTTACCATTATTTCCAGCCCTTCTTTCTTTCTTTCTTTTTTTTGCTCTGTACTGGAACACTTACTTTTGCAAAGTTTTGCCTCGTCCGTTCGAAAATTTTAATTAAATTGCATCTGTGTTGATTCCTGCCCATACTACTTATATAAATTAGCATTAATGATTACTTTTCTTTGTCTCGGGTTAATGCAGTCTTTAGAAACTTCATCTTAAAGAATAGTTAAGTACTTTTAGGATTAGAAAAAATTCTGGCATATTTATAATAAAGTCCAGGCTTCCTCTTCACATTTGTTGTCCTATTTACATTTAAATTTGTCCTTGTTATATTGTCCCTATTATCTATGTTATTTGTCCCTATTAAATATACGTAATGATACATTTCATGAAATGTCTTTGAGCAAATTGTATGTTATTGTTTTCTTACTTTATTTTAGATATTTAAAAATGAATATAAAACTTGGGCGTGGGTTAAAGTTTTAATAATTTGTCTGTACATTGAATATTTAATACCTATTTCTTACATGTTTTCTTTGTGTGTTTTTTTTTTTTGGTTCGCATTTTTGGATAACCTCTTTTTGCCTTTTGATCAATCATCATGATGCAGGCACACTATATATTATATGAAGTGTATGTCACATATGGTTTTATTTAATTTGATAAACATCTATGATAATTCAATGTCTTATTTGGCGGTTTTTCTATAAAGGTTTTTTTTATTTCTTAACTGCTTGTAATTAAAATTGTATATTATTAAAATAGAAAAGGATACCAAGCATAATTTATAAGTTAATAATTTATTTTCAAGTTTACAGGAAAAAATAAAATTTTTGTACTTCATTTTGTGAAAAAATAATCGAAGGAAATGATTTGAGGTAGTAAGACAGTAACTTATTTGACAGTAAGTTTATAAAGGACGTAATACTAATACTAAAAATCTTTAATACTAAAAATGAAATTGATTTGTTTGTTAGTTTCATCAGTAATATTCATTCTCAAAAGAAAGTGCTCCACAATGATTAAAATAAACCAAGTCTTTTTCAACTACCAATACTTTGATTAAACTACAAATTATTATCGCTTTTGAAACAGATATATATATATATATACTGTTTCAAAATGTTTACAAATTCAATAAATGCATTTTTTTTTTTTTTTTTTTTTAAATTTTTTTCTTTTTGTGTTTGTGTGCGCATATTTCATACATGTGAAAAGTTTCCATGTGAAATTTTGAATTTATACGTAAAACCATTGAACTATACGGAAGGTGCAATGACTGCAGGGGGAAAACGCGAGCCGATTTTTCTCCACCGTTTGACGGGAGCGAGGACGGCATGATAATCTTTTCTTGCGAATCGGTATACCTCAAAATACGAGTTGAATTTCATAGCGAAGAACAACCGTAAAATTGTTTGCAAAATTATTCTTCCTCAATTTAGGCTTAGACGAAAATAGATTATTTAGTAACAAACCATTTTATGAGGAAACGAATTTGCAACGTTTTTTTTTTTTTTTTCACAGTGCTATTTAACGTTTAAATAAATAATGAAACATAAAATTTCTCTTTAAGTTTAAAGAAGTTTTTTTCTCTCCGTTCTTAATTTTGTTTACTTAAGTAGGGAATAATTTAATCAAAAACGTAGACTCAATACTTTAGAATTATTGAAAGGAAGAATCAAGAGAAAATACTTCCAAAACATCGCTGTAAAAAACAAATTTTTACTGCGTAAATTACATTTTTTTATCAAGAAATATTTGTTATAGAAATACGTTTTCATCGTTAGCTTGATAAATGCTCTCTAAAGCAAATTGTATGCGAACTATTACTGAAATAATTTCATTTTTTTGTTAACAAGGCATAACTTTGCCTTAATATAGTTTAAAATATAGTCTTAATATAATTTACAGTTACATTCATTCTAAACAAATGTTATTTGTTTAGTTTCGTGGAATATGTTAAATGATGGGTAGTTGATTCTTTGTATGATGAATTTATTAAGGTTTAACGAAAAAAAAATGAAGAAATTAAAGAAAACACTGAAAATAAACACATTTTTACTATCAAATTAAGTTTTGCGCTAATTATTAAACTTGCCGAATTTTATCGACGATTTCTCTTTTTCCCTTCTCCAAAGTTGATGTCAGGTAGATCTTTGTAAAAAAGAATCCTCTATTATCATTTTAATTTCAATTTGTTGAGATTGAAATCGTTCAAGTTCGTGTGTCTCCAATACGGAAGACGCTATGTTTTGCCGTCCTCGCTCCTGTCAACTGCCTGAAACCTGTTCTAAAACCGGCTCGCGCCCTTAACACAGAGAGGTGCTAGCAGCAGTCATTCCACCTTCCCTCTAGTTCAATGCGTAAAACAAGCTCTTTAATACTTTTCAGCCGTCCAGTGAAGTTGAAGGATTTTATTGATCATTATCGCTTCCTGTCTGCAGACTCTGATTTCAGATTCTCAGAAGAGTTTGAATTACTAAAACATGTTGGTCGAGACAAACCTTGCAATGCTGCTGATTTACCTGCCAATCGTCCAAAAAACAGATTTACCAACATATTGCCTTATGATCATTCACGTGTAAAACTCTTGCCATCTGATGATGATGAAGGATCAGATTATATTAATGCAAATTACATTCCAGTAAGTAAATAGATAATTTTGTCTCCTCTCGGCTTCTTTGAATCAATAACTCAAAAAATGATGTTTATCTGAAGTCATAATTTTGTGTATGCAAAAATATTTCTAATTAAACTGCACAAACAGTTTATGCATAGTGAGATTTCAGTCTTATAGTCCCAGGGGAAAATATATATATCTGGGTTTGTTGATAATTCTTCGAGGGAAAATTCAGACAGCAAAAAATTATAGAATTTTAATGATTATTTTTATGAACTTCTATGCAGAATACATTATATGAAAATTTGATAGTTAATTTTTAGTCGATGGTTTTGCTTTTTGATTTAAAAAAATCACTAAGTATGCCAAAAGATAGGATAGAATCTATTAATATTAATGAGAAAGGCAGTAGAAAATATATCACAGAAGTCAAACAATGACTCAATTAGCATTATTAGCTGAAGAAATTTAGTTAATAATGCTTAAAATTGCTTATGGATCCAAGTTAATCTAGGATTGAAACCAAAATTATAAAAAAATTTATTAGCATGCAAGTTAAGGTTTAATCATCATTGTGGTTGAATAGATTATCCTTTGATCAGAGAGTTATTGTGCAAATTGGTGTGCAATGACTTAGCATCGTCATACAAAATTCAGTTACTGCACTACCAGAATATTCTTCTTATCTTATGATAACTTAAAGTCTACACACTCAAAAATTTCAATCTTTAGTATTTTTCTTTTTTTTTAATTTGGCTAAAAGACGACAGCATGCATAAAAATGTAAAAATACATGAAAATTGCAAAAATAATAAAATAAAATACAAAGAAAGAAATGGAAATAAAATAAGTACAGAAAATACCAAAACAAAA
The DNA here is from genome assembly GCA_038502835.1 of Octonoba sinensis. Lineage (NCBI taxonomy): Eukaryota > Metazoa > Arthropoda > Arachnida > Araneae > Uloboridae > Octonoba > Octonoba sinensis. Next base: position 126,731,986 of record CM076598.1, read on the forward strand.
AGGAAAACAAGTTACACATGTAAAGGAGGGGGGAGAGAAAAATAGACACAAAAAAGGAAAACTAACAAGAAAACCAAGAAAGAACAAGAAATTAAAGGAACTTATGCCAGACCTGTGAAAAATAAGGAGTTGAGGATTGAAAAAGGGATTTCAAGCAATCCCGAAACATATGTCTGCGTTTTAATGCTCATTTGTGCTTTAAATTAACGTGAAATTTTATTTCTATTACAGTTTACCTGCACAAAGTTAAATTATTATTATAGTTATATGTGTCTTCTTTTACATTTTAGGGATATAATTCTCCAAGAGAATTCATAGTAACACAAGGTCCATTACACAGCACAAGAGATGATTTTTGGCGGATGATTTGGGAACAGAATTGTCGTGCTATAGTAATGTTGACTAGATGTGTGGAAAAGGGTCGGGAAAAATGTGATCACTATTGGCCTTATGATACGCAGCCAGCTTATTATGGTGAAATACAAGTTATTATTCTTAATGAATCACAGTATTCTAAATGGACAATATCCGAGTTTAAGGTATCAAGAGTAAGTTAACAAGTAATTTTCCTCTATTGCATATTTTCTATTGTAATTTGCAGAATTTTAACAGATTGATACTGTCACTTTCAACTAGCTTTCTCTCTGAAGTAAATTAAAGGAAAATCAACTTCAAACCAAAGCTTCTTACCTCTCTCTATAATTCATAAATTATTCAAATGGCACTATATAGTCTCCATGTGGTTACTTATTTGAATCTTAAAATACTGATGTTTGCAAAACAATTACATTTTTTTGCAATATACATTCAGGTTCCTTGACAGGAAAATAGAAAGAATGAAACAAATATTTATGCCAGGTGACACACACACACACAAGTCTTTTGGTCATTCTAATGAGGAGCCAAAAATGTTGATGTATTTTCAGATTTTGTAAGAAAGGATTTTAAAGGCTAACAAATGAATTAATTCATTACAGAGTTATTTGTCATAATAAATGAAAGCATGTTGACTCATTTTTTATGCATTACAAAAAAAAATCTTTATTTCGATTTCTGTTTCATTACATCTCAAACAACTCTACTTTTGTGAAAATTAAATGTTTAATTCGACCGCACCTTCTGTTGCACAGAATTAAAACTTAGTTTTTTCTGTTGTTTCAAGAAACACCATTGACACATTTATTATTAATTGCAAGACTTCTCTATAGTTTCTGTGAATGGAGTTTGCTAATTTGAAATATTTATCTTAAGTCGGTTTTTCTTTTTCATTTTATTCAGAGATGCCGAATGCTACGGATTCTCCGTAGTATCTATGGAAAAATACAAAAATTTGAAGTTGACTACGAATTACGAAAAGCGCTTTTTTTTCTACGGAAAATACAATAATTTAGCTGAGTTCAACTTTTTGTGCTTGGCGCGCATATAAAAAAAAAGATTCACCAACAGTCACCAAAACGAGCGCTTACTGACGATTCGTGGTAGTTTGGAGCTGCGAGCAATAGGAGATTGGCGACGGTAGAAAGCTCAAAATTCCGGTTCTAACTGGAATTTCTCCCCATGCGGAGCAATATTTACAACAACCCTGTTCTGCTCGGCGAGAGAGATCGGGGATTTTCGCTTACTGATGAGCTATTATCCTTTCAAAAGGACCCATTATTTTGCTAAGAAGTAATTCGAAGCTAATACAATTCTTAAAAGAATAGCAGAGATTTATTTATGAAAAACATCACAATAACTGCTTCAAAAATACAACCTTAAAAAATATCACCTAAAGCCATAATAAAATAAAGTTGACTAGATTTTTATATTTTAGGAAAAATTTAACTATCGGGCATTCCATACAAAGTCGGTGCAGCTCAAGAAACAACTATCCCTAATAAAAATATCCTAAGGTATATGATCCATGTCACCAGGTAAAAGCGTCAACTTCCCGTTCGTTCTCCGAACAAACGTAACGAAGGAAGTCCTAAACGGATTGAGAGAGAGCAACGAGCGAGCACTACGCTTAAATACCAGAAGGTGATTTGCGTGTAGCTACTCACTGCTGAGCATGTGTACGCACATGCGTCGATGACACGTGAAGGGCATTCGAGAATTTTCTCGATAGGGAAAAACTAGCTAATCAATTTGGAAAAAATTTGAGCGTCGGGAGGTACGTCGTAACTAAGCTGACATTTACTGTTTATAATATTAAAAGACTTAAACCTAAATAAAAGTTAATAAAAATATACTTTACTTTTAAATTAAGTGGTGAGAATTAAAAAATAACATTTCCTATCAATGCCTCCCCTTCTCATCATCTTAATGAAAAGTAAAAACACTATTACTGTAAAAAAAATCACATGGCTTTAGGCTTTAACATATGTTAAATTCCTTTTACAAAAAGTGAAACTTGTTAATATTAACAACAGTATTTTTCTTTCATGGGTAAAATACCGAAACACCCATAACATTTATAATATATTGAAAAAAACATGAGCACTTGAAGATCACAAACAGCAACATGATCATAACAGCAACAGGAACACATCAGCAGCACTTCTATGTCCGAATAATCGAATTAGAGTCACTAATTTCAAATTCAAAAAGTCTCAGGGTATGAATGTGGATAAACATACTTAATCTGCAATACAATAAATACTACAAGTAACAGTTAAAATTCAGCATATTATACACAATACTATATAAAAACATTTTTACATCAGTTATTTACACTTAATATACTTTTATGTTTATAATGACAATTTTACTCTTTAAATTTAATCATAAAATTTCTAATAACAATTTATATTAAACCTTGTATAAAAGTAAAATAAACTGACTGCTGTAAAAACAAGTACTTAGAACATTCATACAAAAATTTATATTATATTGCACTTATTTAAAAAAAATTTCAACAAATTTCTCTAATTCGGCTTGGGTCGGCGGTTTCGTGAAAATATCCGACAAATTATCTTTACTAGAAACATGTCTAATATTAAAATTATTCTTATACACTAGATCCCTAATGAAAAACGGTTTAACATCAATATGCTTGCTTCGGTGGTTTTCTAATGGTGACTTTATAAATTCAATTGAAGATTGATTATCAGCAAAAAGTAAAGATTTAGCTTTAGATCTATTTATCATTTTATTTTCAAAACATTCATCCAAAATTCTGTCAAACCATATCAATTCCTTCACAGCTTCGGTCATTGCGATAAATTCGGCTTCCATGGTGGACAAACTTACACTCTTTTCTTTAAAAGTTCGCCACTCAATGGGTGAATTATCAAGCAAAATTAACTGACCTCCGATTGAAGTTCGGTCATTACAGTTTGCCGCGTAACCTGAATCAGTAAACGCGATAATTTGAATTTTATTACAATTTAGAAAAAGTTTTAAATCTTTACTTTGACAAACATAGCCTAATAATTTTAACAGTCCATTCCAATGAACAAGTCCTGGATTGCTCTGGAATTGACTAAAGATGTTAATTGCGTATGATATGTCAGGTCTGGTTCGATTTGCAATAAAAGTTAAGCATCCTAACAAATTTCTATATGGTATGTTTGACATTTCTTTAATTTCTTCATCGGTTTTTGGACAATTTAATTTAGAATAAACAATTCCCTTACTAATGGGTAAAGACGTGTTGGGAATACGAAAATTTTTATATCTCTCACATACTTCTTCTATGTAAGAAGTCTGATGTAAGTGTAGGCCCTTTTCGTCCTCTCCGAATTCTACGCCAAGTAATTTTTGTGTTTTTCCCAGTACTTATAAGTCAAATTGTTCATTCAATAATTTTAAAGCATTACTAATGTCCGAATCCTTTCTTCCAAAAATTACAATGTCATCAATATATAACAATAAAATTACATTAGAATTAAAATAAGCACAATTGCAACTTGAAAACTTTTTAAAACCTAACTTAATTAATACATTGTTAATCTCATAAAACCACAAGCGGCCACTTTGATGTAAGCCATAAATTGCCTTATTTAATTTACAATGCAATTTCTCCTTTCCTTTTTCTACAAAACCTGGGAGTTGACACATAAAAATTTGATCATCTATAGGAGCATGCAGGTAAGCATTTTTAACATCAGATTGAACATTTAACCATTTTTGACACACAACTAATAATGAAAAGAAAAAACGAATAACTCTGAAATTGACAACAGGGCTGAAGGTCTCCTTAAAATTTAATCCTTTTACTTGAGAGAACCCTTGAGCACAAAGTCTAGCTTTAAATCTGACAACTTCCCCTTTTTCGTTTTTCTTTAATGTGTAAACCCACCGACATCCTACTGGATTAGCATTTGCCGGTAATTTGGCCAAAGTCCAAACATTCCTTTCCTGCATAATTGAAATCTCCGATTCCATCGCTTTACGCCATTCCTCCCGTTCTGTAGCTTTTAAGGATTGTTTATAAGAATTAGGCACTTTAATTTCGCGGTCTAGTCAGGACTCGCTAACACTTGAACTAACAGAATTACTTGGAATTTCCCCTTGAAATGTACCCTCGTTCACTAAAAGAAAAAATTTGAGGATCGTAGGATATATTCTTATTTTTACAGTATCGATCCACATCATTTAGACTTCTTAGACGGATGGTGTGACCTTTTTCAAAATAATAGATATCGTTTCGCGATCCATCCGGTCTTGGAACCACCTTTCTAAACCATATAGTATCCCTTTTACTCCTAATACTATTATCTTCATCAGAAGATTTCCCCTCTGAATTTGATTCTATCTCAGAAGTCGATTCCTTACAAGAATCGTCCGAAGTATCTGGTTTCTGATTCTCCCTCGCTTCTTCGTAATCCGAATCACTTTCATCAGAGTTATTAGGGGTTGTAAGAGACCAATTTATAACATTGCTATCAGGTTTACTATTGAAGTCGTCCTTATAAAAATAATTTTCTTTAAAGGAAACATTGATGGTTTCCAAAATTTTCCCCGTTTCCGGTATCCAGATACGATAGCCTTTAGTTTTAAATGCGTATCCCACCAAAACGCCTTTTTGAGCTTTAGCATCTAATTTATGCCTACGTTGATGGGGAATTCCTGCAAAAATTATAGTACCAAAAGGTCTAAGATGCTTTACCGACGGTTTATTGCCTCCATATAATTCAAAAGGGGTTTTATCCAGATTACTATGGCAGTCCTGATTCCATGTATAGGCAAAATACAATACGGCGTCTGGCCAAAATTTCTTTCATAAACTGCTTTCCTCTATTAAAACTCTGATACAATCAGCAACAGTGCGATTAAGATTTTCGGTGACTCCGTTCATTTCGGGTGATTATACATTCGTTAATTCATGTTTTATCCCATGATTATTGTAAAAATGATCAAAATCTCTATTTACAAATTCTGTCCCGTTGTCAGTTCTGATACATTTTACATTTCTGCCAAGAAACCTCTCTGATCGTAAAATATGTTGTTTAAAGATCTCAGAGACTTGGCTTTTATTTTTGAATGGGTGCAATGAACATCTCCGTGAAAAATCATCTATTATAGATAAATAATATTTTCCCCCGTTCCTTCGTTCAACGTTGCAAGGACCCCATACGTCTGCATAAAGAAGTTGGAGCGGGTACTTTGATCTTATACCGTGTAATGATTTGAATGATGACTCTTTTAAATTTTGATATTTTACAGTCGTCACAAAATATATTTGAACTTTTAAATTTAGGCAATCCGTTAATGCTTTCTAGATCACTAGTTTTCTTAATACTTTTAACGTTAACGTGAGCCAGGCGTTTGCGCCATTTCAAATCACACATTTGATTACGTTTCACTGGAGTTTCATTATTTATATGACTAGAATTTATAACAACTTGACTACAATTTTAAGGGAGCTGACTAGACTTAATAGAATCCGTAATATAAACACCGTCTTTTAAAATAGCTTTTAAAATCAACTTGTCATTTTTGTCGGAAACTCTCACGAAACCTCCTTCTCCCCAAAATTTTGCACCACCCTTGTCAAATTTTGCACCTGATAATATATTTCTTCTCAAGCGTGGGGAGTACAAGACATCCTGTAAAACAACAGATCGATTGCCAAATCTTACTTTTATTTCCCCCTTTCCCTCAATTGGGAAACATTGGTCTTTAATTGCGACTGCAATATTTTCCTTTGTTGACAGGGGTAAAAGTTCGAAACCAATCTCGATTAGCACAAAAATGGTGTGAAGCTGCAGTATCAAAAATCCATTTTGAGGGTTTTTCATTTACCTCACTAATGTTGGATTCTGAAATAAAAAAGTCATAGTACTCACATCGTGTATTAGATGGGGAAGGGGCTCGCTCCTTGGAGAAACTTGCATTCCGCTGTGGACTCCCACGTCGGCCTCTGTATCTATCGTCAGTAGACTCCGGGCTCCTTGTTGTCCGTTGATGGGAAGCATCATTGCAGAGTGGACAGTTCCTTTTGATGTGGCCACTTTTTTGGCATTTGTAGCATTTGATACTTCTCTTCTTTCCAGTATGCGAGACTTCGATCTTACACCGATTACTGTTGGTCTTAAAAATTAATTTTTCTTTTAGATTCAAAAAATTCTAAGTTTAATTAATATCCAACATGAGCTTTTAGAGGTTGTGTCAGCAGGAGATATACAGGAAACATTTTTATGAAAAAATTGGATTTATTTACAAACTATTATTAAATATTTTGAACAAAAACATACATTACCACATGGATTCCGATGGTGGTTTACAAACGGACAATGATTTGGTTTTAAAAAAAATATGTTGATCACAGCACATTACTTTCAGTCAGTTGTCCAACAATTTTCTCAATATACATGAAGATAGATTTTTTTCAAGAGTCCAATGTCACACCTTCACATTTGAATCGGGATTAAATGAAGAAAATACTTGAATTCTTCCATGAAAACAAAGTGAAAACTCAGTGAATTCTTCCAAACAAACTCAGGTAGTTGATAGTCACTGAACAAATGACATCTTGGGTAGTTGAAGACAAACAATTTTTAAAAGTAGATGTAAGTGAGGTCAACAAATTTTAAAGACCAAATTACCTTTGAAAAAACAATTAAAAACTTTTCTAAAAATAACTATTTACAAGCATCTATCGCCAACATTCTAATTTCTTAACATGCCAGTTGTAAGCTGAAATACACGACCTGCCCGGAATACGATCATTCAAAAATAATTCCAACATCAATGGGTCGGCCACATGGCACAAAATAAGAATGCCTATCACTACAACATCGGGCTGTTCAAGCCGAACGGCGAGCTCTCAGCGAGCAAACGCCCAAGTAGTTGGCAGACGCTACACGTGTCGGGTCGACCGAGCAGAAGAGACAGTGAGAGAGTTCGTGCATCGTGCTTTTATACCCGTCCGATCTTAGTGACGTCATAATCAAACACTTCAACTTTCACTTCATTTGCATAGTTGATGAAACTGGTCTTTCCTCCATGCGGTCGTGTATTCCTAGAAACTTTCTTTCGCGTCATTGGTTTTGTAAAAATATCGGCAGGATTTTCTTCAGTTTTGACATATTTTAACTTGAAAGAGTTTTGTTCGACAAGATTTCTTAAAAAATGGAAACGAACATCTATGTGTTTAGTTCTTGAATTTTCGATAGGAGCATTTGAAAATTTAATAGCAGCGATGTTATCGCAATGAAGTAAACTGTCTTCAAACTGATACCCTGTTATTTTTAAATTGGCAGTCTCTTCAAGAATTCTTTTGAGCCATACAACCTCTTTTGCAGCATCGGCTAAAGAGATGTACTCAGCCTCCATGGTGGATAGAGCCACACACTTATGCTTGAAAGTACGCCAAATAACGGGAACCTTGTCTAAAAAAACTATTAAACCCCCCATTGAAATTCTATCGTCCCTATTTGCTGCATAATCTGAGTCAGCAAACCCATTTATGATAATCTTGTCAATTGCACTGATATTTAGTTTATAAAAACAGGTATATTTTAAATACCCCAAAAGTCTTAGTAGACAAATCCAGTGCTTTTTACCTGGGTTGGCCTGAAATTGCGATAGAAGGTTAACAGTATAGGAAATGTCCGGCCTTGTTTTTCCGGCAACATACGACAAGCAACCGAGCAAATTTCTGAAAGGAATACTATTCATTTCCCTGACTTCATCCTCATTTTGCGGACAATCCTCTTTGGACAAGATCACACATTTTGCAATCGGAAGCATCGAATACGGGTATACGTAATGCTCGAACATTTCACAAACCTTTTTGATATAAGTATTTTGATGAATAAAAATATTCCCCCCTTCTTCTACAAATTCAACCCCCAAAAGCTTTCGCGTCCTGCCTAATTCTTTTATATCATAGTATTTCCCTAGATCATTTACAACATTTTTAATTACATTATCATTTTTACCAAAAATCAAGATATCATCAACGTAAATGAGTAAAAACACTTCACTATTTCTAGTATAAATACAATTACAACAATTTAACTTCAAAAATTCTAATTTATGGAGAACTTCATCTATTTCAAGGTACCAGTTCCTCCCAGATTGGTGTAATCCGTAAAGTGATTTTCTCAGTCTACATACGTGATCTGATTTTTCTAAATTGATAAAGCCTTGCGGCTGTTTCATGTAAATTTCTTCCTCCAGGTCAGCATATAGGTACGCGTTTTTTATATCTAACTGAAAATGCTGCCATTTTAAAAAGCTAATAAAAATTGCAAAAAATGTACGTATGAGCATAAAATTAACAACCGGACTAAATACTTCTGAATATGATTCCCCTTCTATTTGTCGATTCCCCATGGCTACAAGTCTGGCCTTATACCTTACGATTTGGTTTTTATCATTTCTTTTGATATCGTAAACCCATCGGCTGCTCAAAACTGGCTTCTTTTTAGGTGGTGGGACCAATTCCCAAACCCCCCTTTCCTGAATTACGCCGATCTCATCTGCCATTGCTTGTTTCCAATTTTCTACCTCTGGGGTTCTTAGACATCCCTTATATGAGCGAGGAATTTCAATTTCTATTAGGTTTGCCTCCGGTTCTATTTCATCTGGACTTCCGTCCTTTTCCTGTAATTTTGAAACTTCCCCCTTTTTTTCATTTTTAGTGCTGAAATCAAAAATTGTTGGGTCAAAAATTATATTATTGGCATTGCAGTATTTTCGGGCATCCTGATTTGACCTGAGCTTTACTTTTTGGCCCATAATAGAATAGTAAATATCTACACGGTCTCCAGTTTTCCTTTTCACTGCGTCCCTCACCCATTTTATTTCATTGCACGGGGTTGACGGAATTACTTGCTCATCTTTCTTTTCTTGCTCTATTTCACTTAGGGGTTTTATGAAAGAATAATTTTCCTCTTTATTTACCGTATTTTCGGGAGTATGCGCCGCACCCGGCGTATGCGCCGCAGTCGCGATTTCCATTCAAGAAAGTAGATTTTTAGCGTATGCGCCGCACCCGGCGTATGCGCCGCATGCCAACATTTTAGCTATTATAGCACAATTAGGTGAAAAAAAGTAGAATAAATTGAATATTTTAAAGGTTTTCTTTTTCTTAAATAATCACCCATACTTTCTTTGTATTTTTTACTTGGAGGAGACATCGGTTGGTTATCTAATGTAACTATCCAGAGCGCGGGACGCAGACTCTTTTCCCCGTGGCGCTCCACGTTTATTTAAGTGGTCATCGCCGTCGGGCTCGCTTTTTACAAGTGGGTCGCATCCACTAATGGAAAACAGCAGATTTAATCAGAAAAGAACAGCAGATTTAACCATCGAAATCGCTCTTCTCGCTGTCCGACTGAAAAAGGCTGCATAGCTCAGGGCTTCCCGTGCTCCGATCGTCCGATCTGAAGGCCTAATCTCGCAACATAAACGAAGCCGCCATGTTGTATTACAAACTTCGCGATCGGATCGTTTTTCATGACTAAAAACACGGCGGGCAGAAATGCGACAGAGTAGGAAAATTGTCCGCGAACTAGTACGAAAGTAGCGAAGCCGAAATTGCGGGGTTTTCGAATCGTGACGTCAACATCGCCATTGAAGCACGTGGACACTTGTCGCCGCCTGCACTTCACATGGAACGAAAATGATGTGGTGCCATCTACTGACAGCGTTTTTAATATATTTGAAAAATAATCTCTTTTTTTTCTAAACTTTAAAACAAAAAAGATCGTATGCGCCGCACCCGTTGTAAGCGCCGCATCGGCAATTTTTTCACTTTTCTTTTCATATGCGCCGCGGCGCATACTCCCGAAAATACGGTACTTTTAAAAAATTTTCTTCCCCCCATTTTAAATTCTCTTTAAAATCAACATTTATTGTTTCAGTCACTTTCCTTTCCTCTGGGTCCCAGATTCTATAGCCCTTGGTTTGAATTGCATATCCAACCATTATGCCCTTTTTGGCCCGCATGTCCAACTTTCTCAACTTTTGTTTGGGGATTTTCCTGTAAGCAACACACCCAAACTTTCTTAAATGTTTAACCGAGGGTTTCTTTCCGCCGAATAACTCAAATGCGGTTTTTCCCCTGTCTTTTAGGACTGTGCGGTTTCTCACATAGTTGAAACATAATGCGGCTTCCGCCCAAAACTCCTCGGGTAAATTTGAGTCTTTAAGCATGGCTCTTACGCCATTCATTAGGGTCAAATTGAACCTTTCCGCAACACCGTTCTGTTGCGGTGAATATGCGTTGGTTCTCTCAATTTTTATCCCTTCTTTGGAAAGGTGACTTTCAAATGTTGAATTTTTGAACTCCCTCCCATTATCTGAACGAACTGCCAAAATTTTTCGATTTAAAAATCGTTCAACTCTCCGTTGAAACCTTAAAAAAAATTGGAAGGCCTCGTCCTTGGACCTTAAAAAATACACCGTTGACTTCCTAGAAAAATCGTCAATCAGAGTATAAATGTATTTCTTGCTGCCTAATGACTCATGGGGGAGAGGCCCAGCTAAATCCATGTGGATCAATTGCAATGGGGCTTTTGACCTTACCCCTGGGATGGGCTTGTACGAGCAACTTCTCTTTTTAGCCAAAATACAAGGTTCACAATCAGGCCTTTGCCTGTCCTTAAATTCAAGTCCGTGAACACAATTCAATTTACTTGTTTCTATAATTGAATCAACATTTAAATGGCAAAATCGCTCGTGCCACAATCCCAGGTTCAAATTGCTGTTTTTCACATCCACAGAATTAACTTGTGTATAAACATGATTACTTTGAACATTTAGATATTTGAAAGGTTTTACATAATACAATTTATTTGATAATTGGGCAGTAAACAATTTAACTTTTTCCTTATTAAAAACACATATCCTACTTGGATACCATTTTAATACAAAACCATAATTGTCAATACATGAACCTGACAATAAATTGCGCCTCAGTGTTGGAGCGTAATATACGTTGTTCAAAGTTATGGTCACAACTTGACCGTCCGACAAAATTTGAAAAATAATTTTTCCTATTCCCTCAACTTTGCTAAGTACGTTACCAACGGCAACTTCCATTTGAGTATTCGCGACGGGTTTAAACTCTGTAAACAGACTACGGTCTTTTGAAAAATGGGCAGTTGCCCCCGTGTCTAATATCCAGTCGGAATTCGTTTGGTTTACGTCTGTACTGTTGGCTTGTACTTCCGGGATGTTTGAAACTGTACAAAACATACCCGCTTGAGGATTTCTATTAGATTTTTCAAAATTTTGATTCCCCACTTTATTCTTAGTTTTATTTTTGCTCCAACACTGAGCGGCAATATGACCCTTTTTCCCACAGGAAAAACAAATGCGACTTTTACCTGCTCTCCTTTCTGTGAAAGGCTTACTTTTCGCGGTAAAAGCATCGAGCCTAGAATTACTGGCTCCTGAAAATTCATCCCCCATATATTTTATTCTTCCCTCTTCTGCTAAAAGTTCTGTTAATACATTTTGAAAATTAAATTTACTTTCCTCCCACCTATATATCCCCTGAACAATTCCCTTAAAATTTTGCGGTAAATTTCTAATTAATTGGAACGATTTTAATTTTTCGTCCATATTATAACCGTTATCGGTCAATTGTCTCAGGATGTTCTTCAGGCGGGCGGCATATATGCCTATGGTTTCACCATCGGAAATCCTGCATGAAAAAAACTCTTCCCACAACCCGGCAACCCTGGCCAAAGATGGAGGTTCGAAATTTAATTTTAATGCACTCCAAACTTCATATGGGTCATCCAGGTCATCTATCAATCTTTTTAAGTCCTCTTCAATATTCAGATAGACTATTGCCACGGCTTGGCCCCTACGTTTTCTGACCTCTGGAGTAGCGCCTTCAATCAATTTTGTTTGGGTTATTTCCCACAAATCGCGCTCAATCAAAACCATCTTCATATTTTTGGACCAGGTCGCCCAATTGCGGGAATTAAGTTTAACTATATTTCTATAGTCCCTATCCATAATTTTTCAATTTGTTTACCTGATTCTCCAAAAATACTGACACTTGTAACCACGCTCTGCTACCAATCTGTTGGTCTTAAAAATTAATTTTTCTTTTAGATTCAAAAAATTCTAAGTTTAATTAATATCCAACATGAGCTTTTAGAGGTTGTGTCAGCAGGAGATATACAGGAAACATTTTTATGAAAAAATTGGATTTATTTACAAACTATTATTAAATATTTTGAACAAAAACATACATTACCACATGGATTCCGATGGTGGTTTACAAACGGACAATGATTTGGTTTTAAAAAAAATATGTTGATCACAGCACATTACTTTCAGTCAGTCGTCCAACAATTTTCTCAATATACATGAAGATAGATTTTTTTCAAGAGTCCAATGTCACACCTTCACATTTGAATCGGGATTAAATGAAGAAAATACTTGAATTCTTCCATGAAAACAAAGTGAAAACTCAGTGAATTCTTCCAAACAAACTCAGGTAGTTGATAGTCACTGAACAAATGACATCTTGGGTAGTTGAAGACAAACAATTTTTAAAAGTAGATGTAAGTGAGGTCAACAAATTTTAAAGACCAAATTACCTTTGAAAAAACAATTAAAAACTTTTCTAAAAATAACTATTTACAAGCATCTATCGCCAACATTCTAATTTCTTAACATGCCAGTTGTAAGCTGAAATACACGACCTGCCCGGAATACGATCATTCAAAAATAATTCCAACATCAATGGGTCGGCCACATGGCACAAAATAAGAATGCCTATCACTACAACATCGGGCTGTTCAAGCCGAACGGCGAGCTCTCAGCGAGCAAACGCCCAAGTAGCTGGCAGACGCTACACGTGTCGGGTCGACCGAGCAGAAGAGACAGTGAGAGAGTTCGTGCATCGTGCTTTTATACCCGTCCGATCTTAGTGACGTCATAATCAAACACTTCAACTTTCACTTCATTTGCATAGTTGATGAAACTGGTCTTTCCTCCATGCGGTCGTGTATTCCTAGAAACTTTCTTCCGGTTTGGCAACACCGGATCGAACACATTGCAATTGTTGACATCGTTCTCGCTCGCCATTGCTATTATGGCGCGAGGATTTTGAAAAAACCGTGTGCCTGAAGAATGGCCTGAGACTTTAAAGCCGTTCACACAAAGGAAACAGGTAAACCTCAATGAAAACATTACATTACTAGTTTAAAATACTTTCACATTACAAGTGTACTGAGAACTAATAAAAATATAATGGGTTTGTACCCAACAATTACTATCGTGTAATTCTAGGCGACCTTCTTCGACTATCAAGTCAACAACGATTTTATCGAACCTAAAAGTTTCATCTGGTCGCAACAATATTCCTTGTACAACATGATCGAACTGTTCAGGAAGACTACGCAAGAGCTGATATATGATGAAATCTTCGGGAAAATCCTTATGAGCGATTTTTATTTTTTCGAAAATACGCCTGAGGCGGGCTGCATATAGATTCAGTTTTTCACCGGATTCCAATTTACAATTGTTCAACTCTGCGTAAAGTTGCATACGAATGCACCGATTGTTGGGGAAAATGCTCTTTTAACTTTTTCCAGGATTCTGAAGGGTCGTCTATATTTTCAACTATTTTTCTTAAATCCTGCTCGATATTTAGAAAAATTAAGGATAAAGCCATTTGCTTTCTGGAAATAAATTCTTTTACGTCCCTTTTGGTAATTTCGGCTTCTTTGCTCACTACAGGAAGTTTTTCCGTACCTTCGACGATTTCCCAGCAGTCCTTCTCCATTAGAAGAAATTTCATATTTGTACTCCATTCGATATAATTTGCGCTGTTCAACTTTTCGATTGGGAATGACGGACTTGCCATGACGAAGTTGCTCGAGAAGAATTTTAAAATTTGACATAAAAATACACAATTACAAACACATACGTATCGACTCTTTACCCAAAGACAGATCTTCCTCTTACTTCATCAAAAAAATATGTTTCCCGACTCGAAGCAACAAAAAAAAGGTCACTTTTTTGGGTTTGAGTTAAGAAGACCTTGCAATCTTACGTAAAAAAACGCGTTGGTCGTGTTCCATAATTCGGCTTAAGACCGTACTCCAACTTGCCGAATTTGGGGTTTGGTACTGTGCATTATACTGTAGTGGCGCAACAAGGGGGAGGAGTATAGAGAGCCCATGCCCCCCCCCCCCCCAGGGTTCATGATTTTTTTTTTTATTTAAATCGGATTTTAATTTATTTTTTTTTTAAGACCCTAAATATTTTGGATAATTATTATGTTACATTCACAGAAACAATATGGCATCCTAATCAATATGCAAAAACACACTTTAAGCTATTTTCACAGCAATAAATATTTTTAATAGTAATTATAAACAAATTTTAATACAAATGCATGACTCATATGAACCTTAACCCTACCAGGAATAATAGTACACTCATAAGTACAGAGAAAATGGACACATTTAATCTGAATTATTTTGCTGTTGAAAGCTGAAAAAAGTACCAATTGTGTGTTCTTTAGTTTTACAATAAATGTACTTTAGTCATTTTTCAATTTTATAAATAAAAAAGCCTGAAATATTTTTACCCATTTCGAAAAATCAGATGCTCACACCATTACTAAAAACTGAAACTTTTTGTTTTTATCAAGTATCTTTATTGGAAACTTCTATGATAAAAAAATATTTTAGAAGGAAGAAATCCTTAAGATATTAGGGGATGTGGATGAAATTTTAAGGATATATATTCTTAATTCTAACAATTGTTGTTTTAAATACTATTTTTAAGATAAACACAGAATGGGGGTTCATGATTATGTATTATGAATTGTAATTTGAATGATTGAATGAATTATGCTTTGCTGTTAAGATGCTTGAAGAATATTGTAAAATTAAAGCAATATTGTCAAGTTAAAAGAATAGTAATTAATTCTAACCTGATGAAATATGTTATGCACACAGACATGGACCTAGGAAGTTTTGTTTGAAACAGTAGTTGTAATTGCAACATATTTCATTTTTACAACACTTCCTAACATAGTAAAATCAATGATTGTTTTGAAAAAAAAATCACTTGATTTAAATCAACGCCCCCCCCCCCCCCCCCCCGCGAGTGATGATTTGGATTTTTTCAAAACTGTTTTCTTTACTTGATACAGAAACAATATGCATCTTGAGAAAATAAAGTAATATAAGCATAAAGTAATGATGGGGGGATGATCTTTATTCTTTTTTAAAAAAACTTTAGATTTAAAACTCTCAGCAG
The DNA here is from genome assembly GCA_038502835.1 of Octonoba sinensis. NCBI lineage: Eukaryota > Metazoa > Arthropoda > Arachnida > Araneae > Uloboridae > Octonoba > Octonoba sinensis. The sequence goes on from CM076598.1 coordinate 126,747,658, forward strand.
TTGTAGATTATATTACTTAGGAAATTACGTTATTTTCTCCTTCACTGAAAAAAAAAGGAATTGCAAGTTCAGTTGGAAAAGTAGTGGGAAAGTCACCCCACCCCCTAAATATGTTTTCTGGTTTCACCACTGTGATACTGTCATTACACATGGCAATGATGCTGTGTGACTCACAATTTAATTATAACATCAGGAAAATTTTGGAGCCCTATCAGGGGTTTTTTCCTTGGATTATGTTTACGCCATGGTTCAGCAGAGGCAAATTTGGCTTTAGGTTGAATATTGAGTAGTTTTTGCATCCACTTTTCTTCGGTACTATAAACTACTGATAAGTGCTGAAAACTACTGAAAATTTTTCAGGTTACTACTGAAAGCTTTTAGATTAGAGTGGCATATCTGTTTTATTTCTTGTTCATAGGGTGTAAATGCTATATTCATTTGACATCTCATTTTTTCATTGAAGTTCATTGAAAATTAATTCTGTTTTCATTGATAGTGACATTCAGATAAGTTAACTTATCTGAATATCACTGTCAAGCTGAGCAAAATTATTTAATGACTCCTGACATAGTCTATAAATATGGAAACTAGACTTTGATGAGTAAAAAAGGGTATGAACCCTCTGGTTGTCCCCTTTGAGGTGTTTTTAAGTACTACAAAGCAATTTAATTCCAACTTGTAAAAATGTTGAAATGTATAAGGATTAGTTTTGTATGCAGTGCTGTCAAAATTAGTTATGCCCTTTTGAAATTTATTTTGCTATCAAACTCATCATCTAATTCCATCTTAAAGATAATTTTTAAAATGATGCCTCATGTTCTTTTTTTACGCTCTTTTCCCCCCATAGGGAGATCAGTCTCGTATCATCAGACATTTTCATTTTACTACTTGGCCAGACTTTGGAGTACCTGATCCACCACAAACTCTTGTGAAATTTGTGCGTACCTTTCGTGACCGTATTCTTCCAGATAACAAGCCTGTAGTAGTTCATTGCAGGTAACAATAAATAATGCACTATATTATGATGTTTGAAACATTTTTAATGTTACATTTGGTCTAATATTGGCTCTTCTTGTTTGGTTTTGTAGTGCTGGTGTTGGAAGGTCGGGTACATTTATTGCATTGGATCATATTCTTCAAAAAATTCACAAACATGATTATGTGGACATATTTGCAATTGTTTATGAAATGAGGAAAGAAAGAGTGTGGATGGTTCAAAATGAGGTTAGTAATGAATCTGGTTATTTACATATTTTTGCACTACAGCTTCAAATTCTAAACAATAAAATACTCTATGAAATAAGTTAGTTAAATCCTTAAACTGTTTCTAGTTACTTATTTCATTCTTGACTTGCTTTTTTGTTGTGTTAACAGGGCATAAAAGACTTTTTTTCGGCCTAGTCTGTATTTCTGAAATTTAGTAAGTTTGTTTACAAAATTCCCAAACCTTTCATTTAAGAAGAAAATAAGTCACTTTTCCTTTTTCCTTAAAAACATTTTAAAATACCAAAAAAAAAAACCATGCATTAAATTTTCAACAATGCACTGTAATTTTTTTTTGCCAGACTGGTGCTTTGATTGTAACATAAATGATTCACCATCCTGTGTGTTTATATTTGGGGAAACAGCAGAGCATAAAGTGCCCCTATGGATTGTTGGGAGACCTACAGCTCAAAGTGGGATCCAAACCCCTAGAACATTTCCAGAAGTGTTATACTGCCATGCTAAGCAAGAAAGTTGTATATGCACTTTTTTCCAAAATTGAGTTGCAAATTAATTAGGGTGACTGTTATAATTTATTGATGTTTTCCCCTTTGTATTCCAATAAGTTTAGATTTTTCTAAATATTTTTTCGGCATTTTAAATCTTATATGCTTGAAAAACTGCCCTTTACGATTTAATAGTATGGTGAACATTTGCAAGATTTTTTAATGTCTTTTCCTTGTTATAGTAACAGTCTACAGCCTTATACAGTAATGATATTATCCATATATAGTATAACTCACAGTTTTAAGGCAATTTTTTTTTCATAATTAGCTTTATATTACAGAACAAAAGGAATATTAGCAATATTGTTGATTATTACGCTAAAGTTGGTCAGTAGTTTTAAAAACTCTGTGTTTGGTCAGTATTTTACCAATTTTGGTCAGTAAAGTCAGTATTTTAAACCTTCTAACCAATTTTTCCCCCTGTGCTAAATAAATGACTGGACATACAATTGTTCTATATTTGATGGTTTTTTAATTAAAATTTTGTTGAATGTATTGAATCCTTACTGTGCATAATTGGAAACACTTAGCTCCATGCATCTCTTTTCCATCCACCTCCTATCACTCAAGAAAACTTTATTGGTCAACTTTAAATCTTGTGTATATGGGGTTAATGGTGTCTAAAGTTCATAATCATGCATTTTTAAGAGCAATATGTAAAACATTTTGATTCATTATTTTCAGCAACAATATATATGCATTCATCAGTGTCTGATGTGTGTTTTGGAAGGCAATGAAGATATTATGGATGCCCTTAGACAAGAAGTTCATGATAATCAAGGTTATGAAGGTATTATTGTTATTATTTTGAAAGTTTTAAAAGAAATTTCTTTTCTTTAAGTTTTTTTCTTATATTTATTGAAACATCCCATAGTATAATTTCAGTTTTTTGTAGATATTTTGTATTACAGTTAACTTTCTCTAAGCAAGCACTTCTATTAAATGGCCAGTTTTTGAAAGAACAGAATTTTTTTACATTAATTTAATGCTAATTTTCTCTCCTTTAAGTGACCACCTTCAAATGCCTCCCTCTAGAATCATCTGTATTTTTTCTACAAAAGTTATCTTGACTTCTGTCACTTTATCCACACACAGTTAACTGCTACAATCACAAAATTGTTATGTTCTTGACTACCACTAACTTCATGTAAGTTACTGTTTCCTTGAGTTTGGTGGCTAGCTTTTCAGTAGGTCGGTTTCATTTTACTTTCTCACAAAAGAGTAGAATCTTTTTATCATTGCCCCATTATGAGATAGAAATAGAGTGACATCTTTGAGAAACTAGTTCCTCACCCCAGTTTTGAAAACACCTCTCTCCCATCCAAGTTTTTTTTATGTGTATTGCATTTTGTAGCACTCTGGGGGAAAATAGTTTTAAAATAGCTTGGAAATTTAAAAAACTTCCTTTTCTGGGGTTAATTTTATTGAAGTTTTATTAATATAACTTTTATTTCTATATTTCAATGATTTATCATTCTTTGATTTATCATTATTTTATGACCTTTTTTACCAATAGCTTTTAACTTGTTTTTGAATTATAATTCCATGCTGAATTTCATCTCTCAATATTTGCTATTCATGATGAATTAAGTGTTTGATCTGTAATTTTACTGTATTTTTGCTTCCCTAAACTGAATCTATAATTATGCTAGTTTGTATAAGCTCAATAGCAAAGTTTACAAAATAAATGCAATCAGCTGTCTTAAAGCAGATGGTAGGGGATTTGGAGAAAATCCCTTTACATTGAAATTTGCGATTCTCCCACTTTACAATGCATCTTGGGAAATCTACCCACTTTGCACCTGATAAGCAGCAAGTCAAAAATTGTGCCCACGTTGATCCTCCTTTTTCCGCTACCATTGGGAATTATCTCATTGGGTTTAAAAATGCCTCCAATAAACCAGCTTTTGGGTTAATTTAAATGGAGGCAGAACTCATGTTATTGAAATGTTTAAAGCTCCAGTTCTCAAACTGAGCCACCCCCCCCCCCCCCCAAGAGTATTTGCATAGTATTGGGAAAAGCTTATGCATTATTTTACTACTGAAAAAAAAAAGTGAAAAGGCTCATGATAAGGATCAATGGGCTTGATTCATCCTGTAATTCCTCTTCCCAGTTTTCAGACTGAGTGGTACTCCAAAATTAATATTTCCTTTCTAAGATATAATCTAAACCACATTCAACTGTCTGCAATAGTAACTCCATTTGGAAAATTTCATTTCTTTCTGTGTACGAGATTTTGAAGTGATGATTCAGAACACTCCACTGCAATGCCAATTAAACACCATTGTACTTTCTTTATTTTATTGAGCTTGCTTCAGAATTATATAAGGTTTATGTCTAATGTAGTTGTAACATGCTTTAGTTAAACTAGATCTCTCTCTCTCCCCCCACCTATCTCATGACTTGTTTTTACTTCTGATCATGTCAAAATATGCTTTGAATTTTGAGTTATTTTTAGACATTTGAAGTTATTTTGCTATATTCTTATTGATTGGAGGGTACAACCTTTGGTAAGTTAAGCCATAAGTTAGTTTTTATCTTGCATGTCAGCAAAAGGTAGAGGAGGTAGTACAAAAATGTTTATCTCATGTACCATCAATTCTAGGGACTGTAGTATTCAGCATCCTGCTGTAACATTCATTGAAAGAAATTAACTCTGTATAGTTTCCATGTTTGCATCGCTGAGCTTTTGATTTAGAGAGCATTTATAGTTATCTTTTGCTTTTTTATAGTGATCTATTAAATGTTTTTTATATTTTAGAAATTATTGCAAAAATTAATGTAAAGATACAACTGCACTAAATTTAAATTTTTGCTTTGCAGATGATGAAGGCATTGCTGAATCAGGGATGTGAATATTTTTCATTGTGTACTTCTTAAATGTAAACATATTTGTTATTTTACACTTGAAGTGTTTTAAGTAATTTCTGTGAAATATTATCATGCATATAAAGTGCAGGATATGTTTTTTTTTTTATTTATTTCTATTTCCTCATTGAGGGAAAATGTAATCAATTTATATTTTTAAAATTTTATATTTATATTGTTTTTTACAATTTAAATTATAAATACTTAATGGTCTTTCCATGCATCCAATTTTTAAAAAAATGAAGTTGTCTTTCATCAATGATCGATGTTGATATTTTAATATTTTTTCAATACCATTGTACTTAATGTATCACCAAAATATAAATTTTTATACTGAATTTTATATGAAGCCTTGTTTTATATTAAAGTCTCTTTTTTGACATTGAGAATGTTGTTTTATTCTTTCATACTTTCTTATATCCTTTTTTTAGATCAATTTTTCTTTTTATTTAAAAAGAAAAACTTTTTACGTAATTTTGATGGCATGAAATAATTATAATACATTTTTGTGGTTGGAATACTTCTTCAGTCATCAGCTTGAAAATGTGATTTTTTTTCCTTTAAATGGAGAAATACGTGTAAAAGTCTCAATAAATTTATTAAAAAATTTCTTCATAAATCGATTCTACAACTATTCAGAAATATATACCCTGAAAAATTCAAAGCAAAATTCCAAGTCGTTTAAAAGTTAAAAGCATTTGAGCAAGCGCCCCTTCTGGAGCAGTTGAACATGTAGTCCCTCATGAATGATCTGAAGGGTATTAGAGAATATTAACAGATGTCCTTTCATTTCTTTTAACACAATTGAGACCTCGGATAGAAATTTCTATAAGTATTAGTGTCTACAAATATAAAAAAAATGATTCCTTACTGCTTTAAATTTACCTTCAATGCCACTCTTTTTTTTTCAAACGCGTTTTTCTCGAAACTACTTTTTTCGAATTTGTGTACACTCTAGCTCGCAGAGTTTTTGATCAATCCTTATCAAATTTAGCACACATTTCCTTTATATATATACGCTTTAGTTGAACTAGAATCATAAACATGTCTTTATTTTTCCTTTTTTTATTGTAAAAAAAGAACAAAAAAACGATTAAAAATCGTACTTAAGTTTCCCATTCTTAAAAAAAATAGAAATTTTCAATTTTTTGTGATGATTTTAGTTCAACTAGAAGAGACACATATAAAAAAAAGTAGATTTTCAAAAAATTTGATTTCAGACAAAAATTGTGACCTCCATGATGTACACAAACTGCCGTCCCGGGTGGCGACTTACAGTGTACAGAAGCCGATATCGCCGGGATTTTTCAAGAAAAATGTTTGAAATTTTCAGTAAATGTTCTTCAATATATCTATAAAATAACCTCAAAATCTCAATAAAATATATATATTCTTTATATGTTAAAAAAATTCATGAAAACTGCTCTTAATACGCCATTTTACAAGTATTTCCCCCCTTAGTGCATTAGCAAAAAATTTATTTATGAAGGTTATTAATGATCAATAAAATTTTGTGTAATTTAATAGAGGCTGTGATATTGTGAGAAAAGAACGATCTCCAAAGCTTCAAAAATTTAGATATGTAGACAAAAGGATAAGCAAAACTTTTCTTAAATTTTATTCTGCTTCTGCAATGGAGAATCTTAGGAGAGCATTGCTCACACATACACACACAATTATCAGATGGCTAATTAAAGTAAAGTATTTCGCAAGCTAAATAATTATTTTTTTTACAAATCCTTCTAACGTCAGCATTTTAATTTTGTTTATGAAGTTATTTTTCTACATACGTATAGTGTAAATTGTATTGTTTTAGGAAAAAGCAGTACCTCATTGTGCTTCCTGGCTAATTTTTTTCTTTAACTGAGAAAAAAGCGTTTAGAATAAAATTCGTATAATTACCTTCCCATACTTTTTTATTATTTTTTTTAATTAATATATTGAAAAAACTATTTTTTTTAATATTACAATTCCCCTTGAAGAGAAACAAAATATGAGAATAAAATATAAAATAAGTTTTTAAAATTAATTTATCAAATACAGTGGAACCTTGCTATTCGTACACAATTCGTTCTAGGAGACAGTTCGAATGGTGAATTATTTTTCACATAAGATACAATGTAAATTGGATTAATTCGTTCCAGACCCACAGATGGTTGCTTATTTAAACCTATGAAAAACAAATGTACAGTACTGTACAGGAAATTATAGATAAATAAAAATTTAACTGCGCTTTTCTTGTACTGAGGTGAGCTGATGGCATAAGTGGAATGTTGAGAGGAGGAAGAGAAATGGTTGGAAGAGGAGTCCCCTTCCATAAAAACATCGGTTCAGTTGTTTTCTCCCTTTCTGCTGTTCTTTCTTTTTTCTGTCTTTTTGCAATAGAAGAATTTTGGGTTTTTTTCTCTTAAAACCTATCCAATGTTGTCTGCCTTTGACAATTGTTCAAAATTTTTTTAAATGGTCAGTAACATTGTTGTTGAACAAGTTGATGCTGTTAACCACAGCAGTGTTGAAATGCCATTTTTCCACCCCTCTGTGTTTTCTCATAGGGGTAACACGGCTCTTTAATTTCTGCAAAGAAAATTCTTTCCTTAGGGATCATTCATAAATGATGTCACGTTTCAAGGGGGGAGGGGGGTTCTTGAAATTGTGACAAGGGGAGGGGGGTAGCAAGAAGTGTGACAGGCATTATGTAACATAGCGTGACATGTGACAGGGGGGAAGGGGGCCCACTGAAGTGTGACAAAGGGGGGAGGGGGGTTAAATATATGGGAAAAAAGCAGGACATCATTTATGAATGGCCTCTTACTAACTTTCCTCCTCTGAAGAAGAAAGTTCTTCAACCGCTTCCTCTTGCTACCCCCTCAGAAAGTTAAAATTGTCTGTAAAATCTCAAAAAGTATTAAAATTAAAAAAAAAAAACAAAATGCCAAACAAATTATTTCCAGACTAGTTCAAAATGAGCATAATTTCTTGTTTTTTTTTTTTTTCTTAAAAAAAGCCAAACTGGCAACACAGTACGAATGACACCGTACGAATCACGGGACAAGTATGAATGGAGAGTTGAATTTTACTTGAACAAGTTGGACGAATAGTGAGGCAGACGAATGGCGGGAGTCCACTGTATTTTGCTTCCAAGAAATGAAATAATTAAATTTAGAATTTCTACCCCGCAAAAGACTTTCCTCAAATGTACAGGAGGGGGTAAAAGTAATGACCCGGTTTTGAAAGGTTATAAAAAAAAACTAATACAGTTTGAAACTTAAAACTTTTATTTTGATCTGTATATAATACCATTTTTTTACAATAAGTTTTGAATACCACTTCAGCAAGATGGTGGCCTTCAGCACCAATACACTGATGCAGTCCATTTCTGAAGTTTTGGGAAACTTTTCTGCACATTTCAAAAGGGTATGGCGGATATTTCCTTGATAATTCAGTCCTTCAGCTCTTGTAAAGTATACCGGTGATGTTTCCATATTTTCCCTTTCAAATAACCCCACAAAAAAAGCTTAGGGACCTTAACATTACTCAGGATATTGAAATGCACACAAAGAAGAAGTAATGACCTGCTTTTGACGGGGTATAAAAAAAACTAATGCAATTTGAGACTTAAAACTTTTTTCATTTTGATCTGCATATAATCCCATTTTTTTACATTAAGTTTTGAGTACCACTTCAGCAAGATAGTGGCCTTCAACACCAAAACACTGATGCAGTCCATTTCTGAAGTTTTGGGAAACTTCTGCACATTTCAAGGGGGCATGGTGGATATTTCCTCGATAATTCAGTCCTCCAGCTCTTCTGAAGTATGGGGAACTTTCTGCTTCAAATAACCCCACAAAAAAACTTAGGGACCATAATATTACACGGGATATTGAAATGCACACAAAGATGCAATCTATCCTCTCTGCATGGAAAAATAGACTGCATCAGTATATTGCTGCAGAAGGCCGCCATCTTACTGGAGTGACATTCAAAACTTAATGTAAAAAAATGGTATTAAATACAGATCAAAATTTAAAAAGTCTCAAATTGTAATAGTTTTTTTATATAACCCTTCAAAACCGGCTCATTACTTTTTCCCCACCCTGTACTTAAAATTATGAAAATTAAGCACAATCTTTTTCAAAAAATAATCACAATTAATGGCTGTAGATGGCAGTATGTATAATTAAAAATACAATAGTGTCCCAGAAACTCACCACTCGATAACCCAGCACAGTCGGGATAACTCAGCCACACCCTGGCAGGATGAAAGAATCCCACACACAGGCCTTTTAAATAAAGTAGCACGTTTTTGCAAAGTCGACTAGTTAATTTTCAGCTTTATGCTTTCATAAAAGAAATTTTTTAGGTCTGTCTTTTCAAATAAATTACTGCACATTGTGCATTCTAATGTTCTGCAGTCGTTAACTACTAGTTGTAACTACTTTTGTTTTGAACAGGTTAACTATTAGTTAAACTACTTTTTCCTCCAACTATTTTTGTAAAAAAAAATTTTTAAATCTTTTTTTTTTTTGAAAAAAAAAGAACTATTTTTTAAACATTGAATTTATTTAAATTTTTAACTTATGAATATTACTCACACAAATATATTTTTATATTATGCTATATAATGTAAAAGTACTCAGAAAAAGAATGCAGTATTTACGCAAATTAGGAAAAGCTTTCTAATATAGTCGATGAATGGCACCAGCACATGGCATGATGAAGTTTCATTTAAAGACCAAATCTTCATTATGGGGAAGCTGTACCTCTACTCTAATACCCTGCATGCATTTGGGACACCATAAAACACAAGCCTTCAACCCAATTTGAAAGAATATAATCTAAAGCATGCGTGTTATAAAGATATTTTGTTAATGAATGGGGGTTGGGCAGAGGGAGAATTTTAAATTGATGTTAAGGCTGCTCTTCAGTCAGAGTTTCAAATCTTTGAAACCAATGTTAACCTACGGGAAAAGTTGGACTAAGTTTTAGAAAGTTCCTTTGAAGTTTTCGAGTCCGGAATTTTTTTGAGTATTTTTCGAGCCTATATCTCGGTCTTGTAGTTTTTACTTTTTTAAAATATCACTTACCGTATGTTTAAAAAATCGTTAAAAAATGAATTTTGGAAAAAACGTGGTACTGTTAGACATTTCGCTCTATAAAATATTTTCAAAGCATGTTACCGAAATTTTAAAAACAACAAGACCAACAAAACATTTCCAGCTTTCTTTTGAACTTTTGTTTGAAATAATACGAACATTTTTAAAGACAAAAAAATCCGTCCAAAGTTTGAAAATATTTCCAAAGAAAGCTCGAAATTCCTATAAGCCAAGCCTCCCACCTCTTCCCATGCAAGGGGGCATGATTTAAGAGGTCGATTAGCTTAATGACTCTCACTCCGGGAAGCGTTGCTGCTTCGGATTCGGAAAATGGGGAAAGTGTAGTCCCCCTCTTCAGACCCTCAAACCGGCCAGACACGGAAGACAGACCACATGTTTTTTTCGAAAGGGAAGAAATTTGAGACAAGTCTTTTTGAGAAAATGAATGTCATTTCAAAATTTTATATTGGCCTCTTTCTGAATGTAATGTTTCAATAATTTGTGTTTTAGAAACCGAAAAAAAAAATTAAATATTGATTAAATAAACCAACATCTTCCGGTGGAGCTGGAGTTTTGAAAAACAAAGTTACATATAAAGGTCGACAGCTGAGGGGGGGGGGGGAGAGGGGGAATACTAACAACCTCCTTTCTTTCTTTTATTCCTTTTCTTTTTAATGATTTTTTTATGCCATTCGTAATATTTATCAGCCTTTTCCAGAAATTAATTTTTATTACCTAGTTTCCTTTTTTCCGCTATCTCTCTCTCGCCGCCCCCCCCCCCCTTTCCCCGCTCTCCTGCTATTGCCTTATTCTGTTTTGGATAAATTATGCATCTTTGAAGCATCGTTTAAAAAATGTTTTTATGTGGTAAAGGCCAATATAAAGCATGATCTAACTGCAAAATCCAAAATATGCAAGTACTTCAAGCGTGTTAAAAATCACTTTGAATTCTAAGCCCCTGCGCGCTATATTCTTCAGTTGAAAAAGACAAAAAAAAAAAAACGCGCTGAGGGCGTGTACTGGAGATTATTAATAAATTTGGTGTTGCCTAAACAGATTTATTTAATCTTTAAAGAAAGACATATTTTTGATGGCTGCATCGGAAAAGCAGTCAGTGCTCAACTTTTTAAAAGTTTAAAATTAAAAAATACATCAATTGACTGCTATAAATCAGAATAAAAAGGTTTGGTTGAATACTATCATCATTTTCGATTGGCTACCCATTTTGGGTAACAAGCCATTGTGCTATATTGAGATAAATTGTGTTATATATCGCTCATGGGCTGCAATAGGGGCACAACTCAAAAAACTCGCGTTTTGGACTAAGAACAGATGTAAATATGAAAATACACATTGTTTTCAGCAGCAATATTAGCACAACTCATAATTCAATATTAGGCCGTAAGATGGCAGCAAACTAAAGCATTTCTTATGCATTTTCCTTAGCAATGAAAACTTTAAACCCACTTATCTCAAAACATAATTTTTTGAGTTGTGCCGCTATTGCAGCCCATGAGCGATATTTTTGAAAACCTAAATTTAGAAATAATTTAAAAGTAAGGCAGATTCTAAAGCGTGTACGATAATTAAAGTTACCCTACAGTTAAATGTTAACTACTTATGTTGAGAGAGAATGAGAAAACGTCAAAAGACAAAAAACTCCTGTTTTGCGGACCCATCTATTATTACAGATAAAGTTTTCGCTCGCGTTGCTTTTTTTCTACAGTTGCAGTAGTTTCACGGTTACAAGAAACTTTTATCAACGCGGTTCCGAACGACGGTTTTGTACGGTTCCGAAAAAAAAAGAAGTCACAGAAGTAAACCGGTAATAACATAAAAATAATGCTTATAACTTGCATTTTAAGTTAGCGTAAGTACTTTAATTGTAATTACTGTAGCTGTTTGTTCCCTTAAAAACAAAGATTTGATGTAACAAGCGCATTTTTAATATAGGGTCCCCTCTTCGAACGATGGCGTGCCTTGCTAAAAAGCTATGAAGCCATCCCCGAAAAGCGTCAGCATTCTGCGCCATGACCCCCTTCTGGTGGGTGCCCCTGTCTTTCGGCACTGCGCCTCTAATCTATCGCTTTGGCACCTCAGGGTGACGTGGACGTGGCGCCCAGTTTGAAAACCTCTGTATTAATTGCTAAGCCTTAATGCGTTGTTAATTTTTATATGAGAAAACAAAGAACGAATAAAAACAAAGTAAGTTATGGAAATGAATGAATCATATACGTTTTCGTTCGAAATACGAATTGCTCCTTGAAAAAAGAAAGAAAGAAAGAAAAAAATGGGAACTAAATAAATGTTATATAACTTGCCTGATGCCTCCTTTTAGAGGAGAAATTGGTTGCCTCTGGTTTTATCTCTGAGGAGCTTATTCTAAATTTTCTTTCCTTGTGCTGGTTCACGATTTTCGTAGAAGAAAAACAGACTGGGACTGGAGCGTCTCTAGATTTTGGCTAATGTCACTTTGAACTGATAGAACGAAAATGAAGGACCTGCTGTACTGGGACCAGTAGAAGTTCTAAATAACCGAGTCCTTCATCGTTAGGTGACAATTGATATTTGTTCACTTTGCATTGATGCCGGCGGCGTCGGATAAGGCCAGAAAATGCCAGGGTCTTGAGAATAGACCGAGAAAAACTTCTACTGTTCCTCTGGGACTTGAGAGCATAAACCATTAACATATGGTCTAAGCCAGGGGTCTCCAAACTACGGCCCGAGGGCCACATCCGGCCCGCGGAGAGCTAGCATACTTGAAAGAAAACTCCTTCTAGAGAACATATTTATTTTTTATAGCAAATTAAATTAAGTTTACTGAAGTAATCTATTTTTATGTTGAATAATTATTAATATGACATCTACATTGATATGGTCATGGGCTAACTACTCATAACATTGTTGTAGGTTATTATTTACTAACTAACAAATTATTGAAATGAATCCAACTAACATTTTATACATTTTAAATGAAAAGATAACTTATAACAAGCATAACGACATATGAAATACTAATGAGATTTATGTAATTGAGATTTTCCACTGACAATAGTTTGTAGTTGTGGACTAATTTTACTTGTACCAATTATTAAAAGAGATTTAAGATGCTCATCAGTTAATTTAGATCTGTAAACATTTTTTGTGTACTTCATTTTGGAAAAGGTCTTCTCACACAAATAAGTAGTACCAAAAACAGAAAACAGCCCACGAGCAAATTTATGCAAATTATCAAATTGTGTCAGTGGAAGACACTTATAAAATTCCAACAAAGATAAGTTTTGATATTTGTTCTTAATTATATCACTGCACTGTAGATCAATCATTTCCATTTGAAGTTCCGGGGCTAGGGTTTCAATGTCAGTATCAAAAGGATTCTGAAAAATCTTAATTTGATTCGCAATGGCATCAAAGTCCGAGAAACGAGTATCAAAATTTATTTTCAAAGCACTCAAAGTTTCGATTGCAAAATCGATAGGAAACTCGGTCTCAGTGGTGTGGCTAAATATTTCACATGTTTTAAAATGTGAAAAACATTTACTTCGTAGTTGTGATTGAAACAGTATCAATTTCTTCCGGAATGATTTAATATTATTGTATAAATCAGGAAGATGCTGGTTTTCTCCTTGCAATCTCAAATTCAGTTCGTTCACATGTTTTGTCAAATCAACATAGAATGCTAACTTCCACAGCCATGCGTTGTTTTGCAATTCAGTAAGAGGGCGATGCTTTTCATTCAAAAAAAATTCGATCACTGCTCGAAGTTCAAAAAAGCGCTGAAGGACTTTCCCACAACTAAGCCAACGTACGGCAGTATGATAAGGTAAGTCATTTTCTCCAATCTCTTTAATAAATTGTACGAATTGTCGGTGATTCAGCCCAAAAGATCTGATAAAATTAACAGTTGATATGACTGGTTTCAGAACTTCAGACATATCCAAACATTTTCCGCACAAAGACTGTTGATGAATGATACAATGTAAGACTATTGGTTTTGAACCACCGTCATTTTCTACAGCCTTTGACACAAGAGCGACCACTCCTTTATCTTTCCCACTCATGTTTTTGCCTCCATCAGTTGTAATACATTTCAAGTTTTTCCATCGAAGGTTCTTTTGCTTAATGGCCATTTCAACTCCTTTAAAAATATCTGAACCAGTAGTTGTGCCATGAATACTATACATATCAAGAAGTTCTGCATGCACTTCATAGCTTTTATCTACTCCTCGAATATAAATCAACACCTGAGCAGTATCTGACACATCCGTTGACTCATCCAAGGCCAAAGAAAACCACTCAACATGTCCATTTTTGTTGAACAGTTGAGAGGATATATTTTCAGCGATGTCTTCTACCCTTCGAGCCACAGTGTTTGCTGACATACTGACAGTTTTTAATAAATTTACCTTTTCAGGGCACATTTCTTCGGCTACTGCGATTATGCATTCTTTGACCATTTCTCCATCGGTGAATGGTTTTCCACGTTTTGCAATTTCAAGAGCCACACGAAAGCTGGCACGAGTTGCAGCCTCTTGTTCAGTTTTGAGTTTTGTAAATAAAGATTTCTGCGATTTCAATCCGCGCTTCATAGCTTCGAATTTTTCTGTCCGCAAACTTCCTGTATATTTTGAGTAATTTTGAAAATGTTTTGCTTCATAATGACGTTTAATGTTATATTCTTTGAGAACGGCTATGCTTTCATTGCAAATCAAACATAGCGCCTTTTGTTACTGGACTCAATTACGAAATACTGAATGTTCCACTGATCTTTGAATTTTCTGCATTCACTATCAATTTTTCGCTTCTTTTCCATTCTACTAAATCACACACAAAAGCAACAATTCAAATAAAAATATTGTTACAAAGATGTCTTAAATTTAAACACGCACAAACACGTTTTAAGGAGGTACGCACTATTTTATTTCACAGCAGTGTCATAGGAACTGACTTGTGGTTGCGCCACTAGCCTTCTTATATATTTCACTTACTGCCATCTAGAAGTGAGTGGAAGACACCAGAACTTTATCGAACCAACGAGATTATTCTGTAAGTGCTATTAGCGCCATCTGTTAGGGATAGAAGGTACTACCTATTTCTACTTGTGTCCACCAGATGTCCTGTCACGTTACTCCTCATGGCTCGCTCGTACTCTACGACTAATCTAGAAATTACAGATAATGACAGGAAAATTAATAATATGCAGTGTTGCCGTTTTGCGGACTTTAGTTCGATTTGCAGCCTTTTTTAAACGTGGCGTACTTTTTCGGACTTTTTTTTTCATGTAAAAAAATACTCATTCGTTACTTGAGTACTCGTTAGGAACCGAAGTAACGATTACTGAAGAAAAAAGTAATCAATGATTACTTGTGTATTTCATTACTTTTGTAATCAATGATTACTATGGCGATACGATGCGGGTACCCCATTATAACGGATACCCATACGATACAGAAAATACATCAGCTTCCCCGTCGCTAATAGCATCTGGCAAAAAAGTAATCATATTTTACACCACTAGTGGACTGATTCAACTTTTTACCACCGGCAACAATTAATGATAATATGGTTTTGGCCCTTGGAATTTACTGGAGTAATCAATATGGCCCTAAGGCTGGAAAGTTTGGAGACCCCTGGTCTAAGCTCTGGCAGTCATCCCAAGAAACCTGGCTTTTATTAAGGGAACAAAAGTATCTAGGGGGTACAACAAAAGCGGAAGCCTTGAGGAAACTTTGTCGCTTTTAGGCCTCCTCCGCACTAATTCTTTGGAATGAAAAAACAAACTAGGAGGTTATGTTCGGAAGTAAATCTGAGCGCGAATAAACTGTTGTTAATGGAACTTTTTCGGAAAAAAAGTAGACTTAAAAATGCATTGTCATCTTGAAAATTTTGCCTTGCTTGCGACGAAAGGAACTGAAAAAAAGAGTCTGCGTACTGGGGCGAACTTGGGAAGGACTCTCCGAATTTTTTGCCGCCCTCCAAAAAGCTCCGCCCGGGGCGGACCGCCCCCCCTTAGTTACGCCACTGCCTCCTAGAATGAATTGTGTGCGAATAGCGAGGTTCCACTGTACAGTACACTTCCTCAGGGAATGGCGAAAAGCATGGGACATTGTTTAGAAAACAAACCACATGTTTCTTTTCCTGAATCGCAAAAATTATTTTCTTTACAGTTCACATGACTAAACTAAATACAGTGGAACTTCGGTAGCTCGACGCGCAGATAAGTCGACTAACCCTTGGTAAGTCGACATATCCCTCCCCTAATGGTTGGCCCAATGCTAATTTCAATGGGCGAAAAACTTTCTAACTTGACACACAATTTTCAGAAACCCCTGTAAGTCGAACTCCATTTTGTATTCTTCTTAACTTTTTCCTCCGGTATTTTTCCATGGTGCACAATTCTGGGAATTTTACAGCGGTGTTTTTTCATCAATAAATGAATTCTTTTCTTGAAAGTGTTCCTAGAAAATTTCCTTATTCCACTTGTACCTTTCTACGAACACGAGAAAAAAGTTAATTGCAAATTAGCAAGCCTAATAGTGTTGGGGAATTTATGTTTTCTCTTCAGAGGGAAAGCAAACAAAAATTATGGATTTTTTTCTCATGAGGTATTTTGATTTAATGTTTATATATTTATTTATTTGTAATGTATAACTTTTCAAAATAATAATAGATAAATAATAAACGAGAATAATTTCGTACACTGGAATTCACTCTTATAACTTGAATGGCAAGTAAATAACAATACAGACCAATATCAGCAATTGAAGTTTAAAGAATAAAAACGGTTTGGTTGTTTCTCATCCATAAGCTTACTTCTTTGCATTGCAACACGGGCTCCTTGTAACTCTGAAACACGTGTCCGCAATTTTTGATTATGTTGACGTTTTATTCTTTAGTTTCGCAGCTCAAATGAGGACTAATTATTTCTCTACATTAAATTTATGCATGCGAACTCGCGTCATTAAAGAAAAAAGAACTATGTCTCTTATGCAAAATTTCTGCATATGATTTAAGTCAGGGGTTCCTACTTTTTTTTTTCCTAGCGAAGCCCTTCTAAAACTCGGAAAGAAATTGGCGAATCCCTTTGGTAGCCCTTAGTAAACGGGTAGTAAAACAATAAAATTTGCTTGCACATTCATTTTTCAAGCTTCACAACAGTTCATAACAAGCAATGAATCACAATTCTTAAAACATCTGAATGGAAATAAAAACTAACATAATAGCTACAATAATAATAATAATATTAGTAATACAAGCATTTTAAAAATTAATTACTTATTTTTATTATTTGTTCTTTTTGTATAATTAATAGTAGCAGTAAACATACGAATTTGCAAAAGCTCTGTTTTTAATAATTATTTCCTCGATACTGTGAAAAAGTTGTGGAATAGTGGAATGACACCAGAAATATAAGTAAAAAAAAAATTAGAATCAATCAATAAATAGCTTAGGGTTCCATTCCCACGTTGAAATATACAAAATTCGCAACAGTTATGGAAATTTACAGAAATATTGGGAAATTTACATGTTTTCAAATTTTCATTGCGATAGAGCAGGAAAGTTGGAATAAAGTATTATTAAAATGTGAGTACAAAATTTGAAATTAAAATATCTTCCTTTGCACTAGCGTGGAAAAAGTGAGAAATGGTAGTAGAAACATACCTCTAAAATTAATATAGATCAATTAATACCTTTTGATCAATAAACCACCTTCACGATCCAAATTTTCAAATTTACGCAATGCAGAAATAAGTGCATTTCAAATTTTATGCGTATAGTTCCTATGCCCCACAACTTTTCCGTATTATTGGGAAAACAATTGTATACAAAAAAAAAATCATTTTTAATCTCCGTTCTAATATGTATGAACATTTTTAATTTTGTTTTTTGTTTTGCGTTAGCAATTAAAAATCCAGCTATTGCAATATTATATTCGCGATTTGAAATTTTTCCCCTGAAAAAAACATATCAACCATTTCCAATGACTGGGTTTGAGCTTAAAAATTCCCTAGTTAGCATGGAAATTAATTAATTTGAAAATTGTTTTGATTTCATCTGTCATTTTTTGCTCTTTTCACCGGAGAAAAAAACTCTCCAAAATAATAATAGTAATTACGTTTTCTGATGGGCATGTGAACCCGAATTGTTCATTTTCTCTGTTAGATTACTAATCACTACAACATGGATGCCTTTTCTTTCAAATGGTAAATTTTTTCTTGAATTTTGAAGTTTAATATGACGGGATCTCAATATGCATTAAATTTAACATTGATTTTAGACTTTGAGTCACCATATGACATTTATTTTTTCATTATTATTATTTTTGTTGTTGTTAATATTTTTTTTTACGAAAAGGAGAGAAATCCGTTCGTGATGCATGAAAAATTTCAGAATTTAAAAGTTATTGTCTCATTTTTTAACTGTATGTTACATTCCTGCAAATTTGCATTTTGTAATGAAATTAATCTCAACGAATCTTTTTATTTCGCACATCCCAGAAAACACAAAACAAACAAACATGACAAGGAAAAGAACTATGTGGAATTCATTTCAGAAGATAATTCCATACATTACAGATTTTGCATTTGAATAATTTAATTTGTCACTAAATCTTCTTGTCATTTTTTTGTGCATGTACATTATTTTCAGATTATTAACTGTTAATCATGTACTTCCGTCTTCAAGTTTCAAAAGGTATATTGAAACATTTTTTGAAGTATATACTTCGGAAACTGTTTTTAAATGCGCTGTAGATGGACTTCCTTTATTTACTCCTTATTATTTTAACCAGATGTACTTATCTCCTTTTGCGTAAATTATATCCTTCGGGAAAACCGTTGTCATTTTGAGTCGCATCGCATATTGAATCTTTATTGGCTATATTCATTTCTGTTCTATGCTGCTTCAGTTTGAAGTGCGATCTTCCGCGCTCCTCCGTTTTTATTTACTGGATAATAAATACAGGCAAGCTCGCACATGAAGAATCGGCACAGAAGAAATGATGCAAATGCGCGTCTCAAGCACCCCCCCCCCCCCTTGTCGATGTGCCCCGTCTGTTCCGTATTTGCAGTTTTAAAATTGGCAGCCCTCACCTCAACCTGCAACCATACAAACTTTATCTCGATTCAACAAGTCTTGGTAAAAAGCTGTCGCCCTGCGAGGTCTTCTAATGGTGTTTTTGTGCATTCAATCATAAGAGAAAACCAGGAAAACTCTCAACTTCCTTCTCGATAAGTATTAAATAGAAATTATCACAGCAACCACCTCAGCTCGCTTATCGAAGCAACGTTTGTTGCCAGTATAAGAAATTGGGACTTCTGGTTCCGAGGAATATCGCCGCCCCAGTAGTCAGGCTGCCATTTTTAAAGTTTTGAATACCTTTTGCGCAGGGAACTGGAGCAGAGTTATTAATAGTATTATTATTATTATTATTATTATTTATGCTAATTTATGTTTTTGAGTTGCTATGCTACAGCTCCCTTCCGAATCTTATGTTATAGTTTCAAGTCCACTCCAACTCCATTCACTGCTCTGAATAGCTTTTAATGGCAAATACAATATTTATCGCTTTCGTTTATTTAGTGTATTACGGAAAAAATTTAAAAGTCGTTTAAACCCTAATATTTCAATAAATATTTAATGTTTCGCACATAATGAAGGAAAAAAGTAATAAATAAATGCACTCGGAAAAAAGGCCACTGTTTCAAAACAGTCATTGCCAACCATTTGCTTATTTTCTTTCTTTTTTTTTTAAGTTCTTTTTTTCCTTTCTTCCCTGCCTTCTTTTTCTTCTTTTTTTTTGGTGAATTTGTAATTGCCGCATACTTTTGCAACAGCGAAAGTATGTTATGCACATCCCCAGTTTCAAAGTTCGTGATTTAATTTTGCTGAGTAATATATATTTTACAACATACATACGTAGATACTCATAGGTGTGCGTGCGGGGCTTAGAGATACCATTGTACCCCCATTAGCAAATAAAAATGAAAGCTAATTACAAAACTGGCAACCTCTTTCGCGTTTGTATTCAATAGATATGCTTCTTTGCGTTTAATCTGTCATAAGTTTCCCTGGAGATGCATCTGGGACCCAAATCTTATGGGCAGGGCCGGCCTTATAAGTGTGCAAAGTACAAAGGCACATCTTGGGGGCGCCTCAGCGTAAGAGCAAAAAAAAAAAACAATAATCCGTGTTTCATAAAATTAGTTCAACAAAATTCTAGTTGTCTTCACGTAAGCAGACCCAATGATAGTGACTCCTATCAGATACTCCATCTTTCAAGTGAAAGAACTTAGCGTCAAAATTCACTTGTAGCGATGGTACTATACCTACTGTGGTGCTTGATAGAGATGATTAGATGGTACCAATCCCTGTGAACCACACTAGGTCTTCAATTACGAGAAGCCAACAGCAGCCCATTAGAAATAAAAAAATACATTATTTGTTTCATGTATGTAATTATTAAAGTTTTTAAAGTAATTGAAAACGCAATAAAATTACACACAATTTGAATTTATATTATTTTAGTTTGTATGATGAAAGAGGGCTAGGGGCGACTATTTTTATGAAGTCCAAGGGCGCCGAATACCGTCGGGCCGGCCCTGCTTATGGGTGTATTTTGGTACCCCCTTTAGCACAGTAGCGCCCCCCCCCCCTTGCTAAACCTCTGCGCACGCTTATATAAACACATATTACTTGACTACATATTGAAGTGCCAATGAAGCGGAACTACACAGAAAGTAAAGAACCATTGAAAACGTTCTTTTGTCAGAGAAAAAGAAAACCAGGATGTTTTATTTGAAAAATGATTCGGGAATTTTATTTTAAATGACAGAAATATAAAGGAAAGAAATAAAATGAATGTGATGGTCTCATCATATTGATCAAGTATTCAATATGCAATAATTAGCAAAACATAATTGAAGAAGTGTATATAAATAAATAAAATAAAATGCAAAATAACTAAATAAATTATATAAAATAAAGAAAGAAACGCAAACATTCACATTTAGTTTCAGAAAAAAAAATAGAGTAGTGGAGCTTAACAAATCTTCATTTGCTACTCCTGTTTCGAGCAAAACTCGTTGCTTAGGTTACCTCTTTTCTTATTTATTCATTTAATTTTAATCATACTAACGCAAAAATTTCTGCTCTTAAATTAAGCTTTATACAAGAGACGAATTAGCGCTCTTTATGTAACAATAACTGAGAACAGCATTCAGCAAGTTTTCGCTAAATATTTTTTTTTTTTTTTTTGAATATCAAGCAATTTATCGCAAATTTTGATTGATCAATTTGTACTAAATTAGGTCTAGAAGCAAGTTCTCAGAAAGACAAACCTTCGTTTTAAAAGTATCGTTTACATTTTCATTTTTACAGCACTAAATATGCAATTTACAAACAATTCGAGAGAATGAAAGAAGGGTAACAATATTTTTTCTTTTCGTTTCAACTCTCAGCCACAGAGAATTATTTTGGAACCGGAAAAGGAGCAACGTTGTGTAAGTAGTAGAAAACACGTGCATGCCGCTAGCTAATACACTGACTGCAGGGGGTCTTGGCCTGAAGTGACAGGTCAATTATGGGGGACAGTAGACCCTTCTTCCAAGAGCTATCGTACATTTCATTGGTCGTTGAAATGTCAATCACTTGAGGTTGACACACTCCCCTCATGCCCTTCGAAGGCCATCTTAAGCCTAACCACGAAATTTTTTCTGACTGAAGAGCAGCCTTAAGGGTAAACCCCTTTATTTGACAACAAATTAAGAAAAAAAATAGATGTAACAAATTTATTTCTTTATGCCTCAAAGTAAAAGGAAATAAATAGTAATGTTTCACAAATCAATTAGTCCAGGCACCTGTGAATAATCTGTTTAAATAAAATGTTTCTTTGTTTAACTTTCATAACAATTGCCATGTTCACCATAAAAAAATTAAAAAAATCATTTCCTTTTATAACTTTTCAAAACAATCAATCAAACAAACAGAACAGATGGTATGAAATCCAGACTGAACATATAATTTTCGCCAGTCTCTTTCCAAAGCAAAACAAAAGATTGCTTATTTTTTATTTATTTATTTATCTCCTCCTCCTTTGATGAAACCAATAATCTTAATTAAAAAAATATATAGAGTGGTTATTTTCGGCTGCTACACAAATTCTTCATGGTGGAAATAGAATACAAGAAAAAAAAATCCCTGATATTCCCCTGACAGAGCTCCAAAAATTTCCCTGATTTTATAATTTTAACTTTGAGGTACACAGCATCATTGTCGTATGTAATGACAGTACCACAGGAGTGGAACCAGAAAAATTATTTGAGGGGGGGGGGGGCTGCACTGCACTTTTCCATCTGAACCTCGTGGAATTCTCTTTTCTTTTCTTGAGGAGGTGAAAGAGAAGAAAAAATGACGCAATTTTCTACGTACTATAATCTCTAACTGGTGAGAATTTTAAATCTAAAGTTTTTTCTAAGAGAATAAAGATCCCCCCCTCTATCACTATTTTATGCTTTTATAGCTTTATTTTCACAAGATGCATTGTTCTTCAATTGAGTAAAGAAAGCATTTTTAAAAAAATTCTTAATCATCACTCGGGGGGGGGGGGGGTATGGGCTCTCTGTGCCCCCGTTTGCGCCACTGCAGTATCATGCACAGTACCGAACCCCAAATTTGGCTCGCTGAAGAGCGATGTTAGGCCGAATTTCGGAATAAGTCCGAAAATGGCGGATTCTCGGAATTGTCAACGCTGGCACACCTTTTTGCGCAAAATTTCAGTCTTTAGATATTATTTCTCTAGCCTGTTTTTTGTCTCTACGCGATATCTTCCTGATTCCTTTATCAAATTCCATGAGTTACCCCTCCTTTTAAAGCTTATCGTGCCGGCTAATGACGAAAAATAGACCCATGGTCTAAAAATGTACCGCTTCTCTTAAATTTGCGATTTAAAATCAGCTAAGAAGAGGTCCTTTAATGGATGCCAAATTGGTGTTGTGTATGCTTGTTCGGGGCCGAGTGGTAAGTGCGCAAGCCTGGTATGCCCAACATCCGTGGTTCGAGTCCCGCGTTTCGTTTACGTTTTCTCCAATTAATTGTTTTGCTGGACCGTCGATTTTTGATGAACTAAATATAGTAGTTAACTACTTTTGGAGAGCAGTTAACTACTAGTTACAACTAGAGATACAAAAAACCCGTAAATTTTGAAGTGAGGGAAAAAACCCGGGAATTTTTGGGAAAAAAATGGGAAATTTGGGAACACTGGAAATTTTGAAAAGGAAAAAACAAACCAAAGCTTTTTTCAAATAAATATAAATTATTTACTCAATATGGAAATGTTGGCAGCATCCAACTATTGTTACAGAGCATATGTAACGTTATATTATTTGTTTGTTTTACGACCATTTCAGGTCACATAAATATTCGAGTTTATTTGCTATTCTCAAGGATATGCTTCAAACTCTCGTCTAATATGACAGATAGAACAAGACAGCACAACAGATTTTAATATACACAGAAGGAAATACACCCAGGGCAAGGTGGGAATCGAACCCACGCCTCTTTCTCTCCGCGCAGGGAGGCACCGGAGTCAGTCGATTTAACCGCTCAGCCACTGAGGCCCCTTATATTATTTCTATTCTAGAATTATGATCTATTCTTCTTATTCTTCCCAGTACCTCAGTTGCTAAAAATTTATGACAGCCAACCATGTATATCACTCAAATAAGTGTTAAAAAAATTTTTAAAGAATTTTTGGCTCAAAAATTTCATACTCAAAAATACATGATTTATAATTTTAAAAAAAACTAATTAGGTGTGAGAATAAGGAAAAATAAAGTGAAAAAACATTCTCATTCACAATGTTTGTCAAACTAATAGATCACAGAGGAGAATTTAGCCGACTCAGCAAACATTACATCTGGAGCTTTCCTGGTTATTAATAAAATATTAGATCACTCTTAAGTCAAACATCTATGGAATTAGAAATAAACAAATACTAGTAAAAATATTTTTAGGAAAATGCAGCAATTATGTTTATCATTACGCTGTAAGAGTGAATCAATAAGTTAAAAATTTCTACTAAGTCATTTGAAGAGATATTTCATTAAATATCATTTCAAGGATATGTATATATAATACTGATTTTCAAAAAAAACTTTCATAAAAAAGAAAAACACTATTAAAGAGTATAAATATGAAAAATGTACCAATTAAATTAATTAATGACACCATAAAGATCAAAATTCTGATATAGATCTCAAGAATTTGGGTGCGCCGAAAAAGCATTTACTATTTGAGATTATGCTTTAGCCATTGGTGGCACAAAGTGCACAATGATATAAGTTGAAGATTTCAGGACAATTACTTGATTTGCCACGCATGCTTTGAATCTTTTAGGCAACTACACTTTTTTTGAACAAGATTTCTTAAAAATATATTAAAAAAGCTATTTTTGAACACTTGTACACTTCAATTTTTTAATGAGAATTTAGTGACACCAATGGCATCTTTTCCTCACTATCCATAATCGAAAATTAGAAAAAATAACTTTGTTATGTAAAAAAAAAAAAACGCACTTGATTGAAGTTTCGTACTTGACTGAAGTGACGTATTTGTGGTAAATGTAGAAATTGTCCTAAAAACTTCCAAGTTTTTATATGCATTTTGTACCACCCAATAGCACCTTTTCCACACTACCCATCAGCAAATATCGCAAAAAAGTATTTCCCTTTTATCTTGTAAATGTTGAGATTCATATTTCACATAAAATTTTGACAGTACAATTGTAGACTAAATCGAATGTTATCAAATCCTGCCAAACGTGAAATTTTAGCAAGTTGGTATACTTGGCTAAAATTATACGTTAATAATAGCAAGTATTATTAACGTATTAATAATACTTGCTATATTGTATAAATAAGTTTTATGTTGAAAGAATAAGTTCAATATTTTTCGAACCATAGCTTGAACGGTTCAAAAAGAAGGAAATATCTAAAACAAATGTTATTACCAGTAGGAAATATCATTACCAGTAATACCATTTTTTGCACTAGTAAAACTTAACTGCCAGCTCTGAATAACAGCAATTCCTCAACAATGGCCTTTGCTCTTTACACCCGGCCAGTCACCAGAGAAATAACATTAATATAAAACCTCTGAACAACAACAGTCTAAAAATTCCTGTCAACTACCAAAATGGCTACATTTGACGGACTCCGAAAATTACTTTTTATCTGTCTGTGGATCTTTTTACAACCAAAAAAGGCTACCAAAACGAACATTTTTTTCCTAAGGATTCTTATCACTCCTCAAGAAAGTAGAAATATCCCCTACTGCTTCAAGGAATATTAATGTCATAACATGGTAAAAGTCTTTTAACAACGTCTGCACCCCCAAACAATGATCGTCAAAAAGAATCCAATTCTCAAATTAACGGCCTGTAAAAAGCTACAAAAGAGCGGGAAAGGGCTTTTATAACTTGCTATTTTTATCAGCGTTCCCAGAAGTAGTTTATCTCTTTATGTACGGGAAGGAAGGAAATTTTTACTACAGTTAAATCCTGACTTTTTCTACTAGGCGATTACCGAAGTGGAATCGCCCATTCTGAGCACCCTCCAGCCCCCCACGGTGTTCTCCTCTTTAATAATTACACTAGGCGTGGTAGTCTGTCATTGTAACGCTTCGGGGCCGCTTCAAAAGTGGGCAACTCGTTTCGCTGATTGATTCTTTAATACTTTCCGGAAATAGTTAAATGAGTTCCCAAACGATTTTTTTCTGGAGAATGTAAAGTAAATAATTATAATGATAAATTGTAATGTGATTATTTATATTCATGCTCAAAAGTTGTCAAGCAGTAATTTAATCAAGAAAGTAAATAATATATTTATTGTTACTTTCCTTTGTTTTTCAATTGCAATCGTATTCCAAATTGTATCTCATGTATTTCCTGAATAGGAAATCCACATAGAATTACCTATACGGGTAAATTGATGTTAATAATTTCAGCAAACTGTTCGTGGTTGAAACTTATAACTTATTCATTCACATACTGCAGAAAATAGGAGGCCTGTATTTCTCATTTCATTCCTTATGTCTTTTCGTAATTTGAAGCAGTGTTGTTGTTTCTTAAGAAATTTGTATGTGTATATATACTTATACTTTAACCAGATTGAGATTTATTAGGTAATGAGTTTTCTGATACTGAAACTTTACGAATCATAAAAACATCAACACACTGAATTTATGTACGAGAAGGCCTTGAAGTTATGAAAGTAATTAATCTTCTCAGTATTGGGGAAAGAAAAAGAAAGTAAAGAAGAGCTAATTATTGATGTATCAAATAAAATATGTTCTCTTTTGCAATGGCGCAATTGGAAGGGGGCTTGACTTGTTTGTTTCTCCCCTCCCCCTCGTTCTTCGCAGCATGAAAGCACCCCCACAGTCGTAAATTGCATTCACACGCCCAGAATAATCTAACATACTAGAAATTTGAAGGAGCGCCGCCCCTTAACTTTCTGCTGAAAGGGGGGGAGACCGAGGGCCCTCTTTCCTATGCCACTGCTCCTCCGCTGATATAATAATTTGATCTGTAGATGTAGAAAAGCTACATAAGAGAAACTGGTTTAGTAATATCTCTCAGTTGCATGTATCAGTTCAAAATTTTCAAAACTCTGCCAGCTGTATACCGCTAATTACATGTACTCACAAATATTATCGAGTAATTATTTTTAATTAATACGGTTAACTTGAGAAAAGATGGAACTAACACCGAATGTGCAATGCTTCCTGTTTTTAGAACAGAAATTCAAGCTACTTAAATGATTGAAACTTTCCTCAAAACGTAAAGTAATAAAAAAAAAATTTAAGTGTAATTTTTAATGTTACATGATTTATAGTTTCTATCTTTTAACTGATACAATGCTGTCCTAAATGCAAAACATTTCTGTAAATTTATAGAGCGGAAATTGAATGTTTCTGTAAATTTACGAAGAACTTGCTTCTAATCAAATAATCAAGTTTCTTGATAGCAGTTTCTCAATAAAATTCGTGCTTTTCCGCAATCTGTGCAACTGCAGAGAAAAATGCAGTGGTGTAGTCGGCGGGGAACGGCGTCCCCCAACCTTTTTATTTTAATACAAGCGTCCCCCCCCCCCCAAGTTTTTTACATTTTAACACAAGCGTCTCCCCACTTTTGATTTCAATTGCTTATCTTTCTATGCATAAGCCCCCAACTTTTTTTTTCAGGACTACACAAGTGGAAAGATGTAAGGTTACGCAAAACTGAGCACTTGAGAACTGTGACTACTAGTTTAAAAATTGTAAACGTATGCGTAATAAGCACTTGAGCTCTGTGACTTCCAGTTTTAAAATTGTCAAAAAATACATAATAGTATATTCCAGCTATAGAGAGCAAGCTAGCCTCTGTCGGCTAAACTTCTGAAAGCATCTTTGGCCGAATAACCTATAGCACATGGGTGATTCTGATTCGAAATTCTCCAACATTTCTGAAAATTTTCGAGACCCTGTTCCGAAAATTAAAAAAAAAAAAAAAAAAAAAAAATGGTCTTCCCAAGTTTTTAAAATTTATTAATCTAAAGACTTGACGATTAATGTCTGTGCTTTTCTTTTTACCTTCAGACAAGCAAACTATATTGTACTATAAAAAACTTTCAATACAATATCGTTGCTGGAGATAAATGACTTCTGGTATCAATACCAGACCTTTCATTTAATTTCCTTGAAGAAATTTTTTTAAAGCTTGTCCGTACATGTATACGAATGTATTGTATTTTGGAGCAGTATGAAGGTGCTTTATAAAATATAATAATAATTATAAAATAGATATAATAATAAAGAAATTAAAATTAAGGAAAAATTAATTTAGTAGTAATAATAATAATAAAGTAAAATAACAAGCAGCACGGCGATGCCCGGGCGAATAGCTTAAAAAACGTCGCCTGTGACGACGTTCAAGAAGAGCACCGCCCTCCCCTCCTGATGCTGCCCTTACTACGTGCGCAGAAAATATATTCCCGCAACCTGCTCCCGATCTTTCTCCCCCCCCTGCAAAAAATCCTTGCTAACAACTTAAGGAACCCCCCACCCCCCGAAAAGCAGCGTGTTTCATTGATTTAACTATAACGACGTATTCGCATACGTAATTAAACGTCTATGTACACAGAACACGTTTTACCGCAACTCCCCCTCCACAACAACGATGTCAAACGCGTAGAAAAGCAAGGCACCCCCCTCCCGAAACGCGCTCTTAAAAAATACTTTTTTAAGTTGGACATTTTGTTAAAAATCAATTACTGCAGGTGTTACTGACTATCACATAGGATTTTTCAATAAATTGTGCGTTTTTCCTTCGCATAATGGATAACCAAATCCTGCGGCAAACCAAAAAAACCATAAAATTACTATGAAATAAAATGTATTTTTACGAAGTTTGATGAGATTTGTTGTTATTGTATAGCGAGCAGCTAT
This sequence comes from Octonoba sinensis, assembly GCA_038502835.1. Classification (NCBI taxonomy): domain Eukaryota; kingdom Metazoa; phylum Arthropoda; class Arachnida; order Araneae; family Uloboridae; genus Octonoba; species Octonoba sinensis. The sequence goes on from CM076598.1 coordinate 126,775,872, forward strand.
TTTCAAATAGGATCGGTATGGAGCTCCCCTCCCCCCGAAAAAAGCCATAATTTAGAAGGCTAATTATTCTCTTCGGATGCATTTTAAAAAAGCAATTCGTTATTATACAGCATTTCAATAGTTGTCTTTGCCCTTCAGGATGCCTCTTTGAGATGGTCAGAATTAAACCAAATTATCACACATAAAATAATAAAAATCAAGAATGTACATTTGTTACACATTCCTTTCATTTATTTATTTTACAGAATAAGGAAAAGAAAGTTGTTCGTATTTCAAAGTTGGAATAATGAGATACTTATTTCATTTCCTACTTCTTGCCTTTCTTGCAGAAATAGCTAATTCTCAACTAGTTCAGCCATTAATCCATGTTTGCGCAGCAGTGTCACTTTCTAATGACTATCCCCAAGACCTCCGATACCACAGGGGTTCCCCTTCCTCGCAACAGGAGTTCTATTTTCTACCTTTCACCCCTGTCTTCCCATCTGACGGCCCATACCGGCCGACTTCGGTCTTTAAACTTACAAAGCCGTTTTCGGCCGGCCTCGGACTTATAGAGTTATATTTCGATTGGCTTCTAATGATTGAAGGAATATGATAAGAGAGAGGGAGATATGAAGAAAATGCCACACACATGGGATGAGACACACTTTGAGAACCATTATCTTCATTCATCTCGAAAACTAAGTTTTCCTGCATTGAAGGATGGTTTTATGACACCTTTGTCATTGAATGGTCAGGCATTCAAAGGGTCTTTTGCGTTCGAATTCACCCTCTCGATTGATGGGGAAGGGCGAGAAAGCGAGAGAAGGGAGAGTGTAGATAACGCGCATCGGGCCTACGCCTACCGGTACTTGCAACGGGGTCTACTCGTCTACTCGCTTCGTCCAATTTCGGTAAAATAATTGAGTTTCTTTCTGTAAAACAAGATATTACAGCGGAAATCTTACATTCACAACGACTTTAAGGAAATGAACTAAACTTCCCTGATCAAGGGAGGGGCAACTGCCCTTTCCTAGATGGACCCTTGCCCTGATCTAGGAAGGGGCATTTGCCCCTCCCTGCCCCCCCTGGCTACGCCCTTGGTTTTTGATATTCCGACAAAGCAGCAGCACTTAACAGAAGAGAAACTTCGGTGTTCAATATTGCCTGACTAGTCGATAATACCCTCCTCTCCTCTATGTACTTTTCCTTTGTTTTAGGGTAGGGTATTTGGGCAATTTATTATATTTTGTACTCTCAAGCAAACAATGTATATAAGTACAGTACTGTATTTTCTGAGTTAACACTTGTACTTTTTTTAACCCAATTCCCGATAACCGAGGATTTTTATAAACTCGGCCACCTTTTGGTCCACACAAGACCGAGTTTTCGAAACTCTCTTATGTACTAATTCAGTAATTCTTAAGTACGCTAATGAGCTTAGTTTGTAGAATTAGTATTTTAGCATCCTTATGGTTTGCAAGCATGATTCAGGGCTTAAAATGAATGCCAGAATTTTATCTTTCATTAGAAAAGATGCTTGTGCTTAAAAGTGCAAAATGTTTAAGCCCTTCTTTTGGTATGCGGTTTAAAAGCTGGAATTCATTTTCAGGTCTTATCAGCATGTATACTGCACAGTATGACCGCCTCAAAAATTGAAGAAAAGTATAAGGCAGCGACAAATTCATTTAAATTTTTCTAGACCGCATAATTAAATTTAAAAAAATGAGGTGCATCGTCCTGGATTTCTTACTACCGGTGTTCCAGATTTTAAGGCTCTTTGTCTTATACATGAAGCACACTTTGGGGGGTCAGGAGGGGGTGGCTCCCCCACTGACTTTTTGAAAGCATTATTTACATACATGTGTGCATATATTTTGTTTACTTGAACCTTTTATAAGCTTTGAGTATATACTCTTTAGCCCCCACCTCTGGAAAATTTTGAAATGGAGGAGCCTGGGTCCGGGGGCTCTCTAGAGATTTTTCAAAATTGATGTCTTAAACACATTTTTCGGTCCATCTTTGGGGATGTTACGGGAAAGTGAGTTTGTATCACAGAGTAGAGAATAGGACAGAGACGACACGCCGCAGCTGAGACTGAAGCTCTTTTCGCGCAGAGGATCTTGGGACACTTCGGTCAGAAAACATTGGCGGTATGTTGAATGTTGTGTTCGTTTTCCCGCGCGTTGTTGTTATCAATTTGGAATTATTTGAGCTTAGGACCACGTACGAAACAAAAAATATTAAAAAATCATGTATGTTGCATCTAATAATTTTGTAAAACCTGTCAAAAGCCTTAGCTTTGTTTTTGCTCAATTGTTCATATAATTTTTTTCAGTATTTCCTACATTTTATATAATTTTGTAAAAGCTGTCATACGTCTTAATTTCGTTTTTATTCAATTGTACATGCATAATGAATATTTTTAGAAGAATTTATTCTTTAAAAATTACAGCTCATGACGTTTACATTCACTATGTGAAGATTTTTGTGTGAACACCCCAGTCTTGTAAAAAGAAAAATAATGTAGAAAAGCTGTTTTTCATATTTAATGTTTTTGAATCCTCTGCCCACTTTAAACTTATATTTACAATTTTGATATTTCCAGGACCACGTACGAAACAAAAAATATTAAAAAATCACGTATGTTGCATCTAATAATTTTGTAAAACCTGTCAAAAGTCTTAGCTTTGTTTTTGCTCAATTGTTCATATAATTTTTTTTCAGTGTATTTCCTGCATTTTATATAATTTTTTAAAAGCTGTCATACGTCTTAATTTCGTTTTTATTCAATTGTACATGCAAAATGAATATTCAGAATCATTTCTTTTTTATCATACGCATGTCGACTCTGTCCCATTCTCTACTCTGTGCTTTGTATAGACTCTCCTTACAATTTCTTGTCAACATGGAATTGTGCTAAAAACACATTTTTAGGTTACCTTTTCTAATGTTAGCTCCTGCAACTTTCCCCGGAAATTTTTTTTAAATGTAAGCTTCAAAACCAATTTCAAATTATTTTTGTTGATGCTGGGATACGGTGGATTTTCCTCAAAAATCAATGAAAATGCACTTTTAGGTTTTGGTTATGAGAAGGGTTTGGGGATTCGAGGGTTTTTCCCCTGAAATGTTTCGAATTTGACAACACTTTAAAATATTTTGATTAAAAATGCAATTTTGGTTATGTTGTTAACGTTCGAGAAAGAGGGTTCAGGGACTCTCCTCGAAAATTTTAAGAAATTAAAGTAAAAAAAATACATTTAGGCTATGTTTATAGTGACGCTAATTTCGGGGATGGTCCACAAATTTGTATATTTTAATGCTTTAGCCGAAAAACTCTTTAAAACTAATTGGGGATGCAGAAAGTCCCCAAATTAAAAAATGTCTATTTCTCTCCAAATTGTTTCTTGATTTGTAATTTAGAGCTCTTAGAAAAAATTATGCAAAATGTTAGATAATATTATGAAAATTATCAAATGATTGCCTTAGTATTACAATCTCTAAGCTTTCGCAATGAACTAAGAAAATACGCATACATTACGTAGAAAGTATGTTTTGATACCCTTTAAAATGTATTGAGAGTTATTTTTTATAATAGAAGTGTATAAGTATTGGTTGTTGTGTCCCCAAAGACGTCAGCAAAACTTTTCTCTGACGTCCGCAAATTGGCTCAGAAATATGGTCACCCTTGAGGCTAATTCAGGGATATCGGCCAGAAAACTTTTCAAAATTGAGAAATGACCTCAATTTTAGGTTTTCATTTGGTGACGTTATGGGAGGGGGACGAGGCTCTTCACTGAAAAATTTTCGACTTATTAACAAAAATTGACTTATTATTAGAAAAAAAAAAGCTGTTTTTAACGTTGTATCGCCAATGTATCTTACCCACTCTGTGGCAACGGACAATATAATGTCGTTATAACGTCAAAGATTGTAGCGTTTTATCTAAAAATATGTTGCGTTTGTATGCATTTTGAACAGGCGTTGCGGCGTTGGTTTATAAGGAGGAATAATTTCGAACTAAATGAACGTATTGTTTTTTCTTTTGCCCATTTATGAGAGATAAAGGCAGAAAAGGCATCTTTTTCACATAAAAGAAGCGCGCATAAGAATAAAAAATATATACGTTGATAAACGAGGGAAAATCGGAACTTCGTCTGCTACGTGTCTCAACACCCTTGATTGACGTCACGCTGGTAGAGACTGAACTCTCATTCCCCACATCAGACGAATGGAGCTTTCAAACGGTGTGACAACGAGGTATTTAATTGAGGTGGGTGTTTACTTTCGGAATGGGCTGTTAAATACATGGGTAAAGTCCATTAAGTGAAATTAAACTCTTAAACGGTGCAATTCTAATTTTTTTTGTTTAACTCCTTGAGGACCAGCAAATGTCCTCAATTTCTAACATATGGCCTCGAGTTTCTCCGAAAACATTTGATGTACTTTATGCGGAGTGAAATGTAAGAGAAATAAGAAAAGATAGTGCTTTTGGTCTTACGGAGAAAAGTGAAAATCCCAAATCCTCTTTTATACTGCAACTCAACTGGAGGTACAATTTTTCGAGAACGACCCTGTGCTGCATGCTGCGCTGATTTGTCCTCAAATTATAGTTTAGAAATCTGGTAACTAAATAAAATTTGTTACAAAGAACTTTCACATATTTTTTTATCTTTCAGGGAGGTTTTAGCACAAGAAATACTCATAAACGTTACTTTAGAATGAAACAAAGCAGTTTTTTTGGGGAGGGGGAGGAAGAACATATTCCTGCGCTGACCCGCATATTTCTCTGCAAAACCTATGCCTACAGTACTCCAGTTAACGGTATTATTCCTATAGCTTAATAGGCACAGCCAACCTTGTAGGTTAATTCCCCCCCCCCGTATCATTATTTCTCCATGACCGCACGTGTGTCAAGTTGATCTCAAATGCTGTTGAGTAGTTTCCTCTCGCAATTCACGTAGTCTGTAAAAGTAGCTTTAATCGAATGTTTGTGAACCGTGATTCAAGCAGTTGTTAGCGTTTTATTTTTTATTCTTTCTTTCGAGGCGAATTTAAACAGTTCGGCTTGGGTGCAAATGTATCGCATGCTGTAGAACGATATGTTAGTTTAATTACGATCGGTGAGATAAAATATATTGCTTTCGTTTTAGAAACGCCTACCTTTTACTGAAATTGGTTTTCAAACATATTTAAAATGGTAAGACTGTATTTAATCTATGTGTTTTTTTTTATAGTTATGTTGCCTCACATTACCTTAGTTCTGAACCATTCGAGTGGATCGCTTCTACTCTTATAAGTTTAATTTGGTGTAATATCGTATTGTAAGATTCTATTTTTGTGTGCCTATTGTGTTAAGTATTTCTTCTTTGAAAATATAAATTCCTTTTCATAGATGTCTGATTGTTCACTAGCTGATTGTCTATTCTTTTTTTTTTTTTCTTTTTCGGACTGCAGTATGAGGGTTATCAGGCTTCAATCTTGTATGTCTTGAAACAAGATACAGTAATGTTTACTTTACTATTTATGGTCGTTCTAAAGTATCTATTATGTTGAAATCAAATGCATCATATACTGTTTGCAGTTTTAATTGGTAGGCTGCCAGGACCACTTAATCCTGTGTTTTGGGCACCTTCTGCTCCAGCTCAGAATGTATATCATAGTGAAAGACTGCATAATTTGAGAAATAAATTTGCTCTCGAAAAATAGTGAGTTACGTTGTACATTCTTTAGTTTTACCATTTCTTCGTGCAACTTGAAAAAAGGGATATGTATGTTTCGTGTTTAAGGTTTTTTTTTTAAAAAGCATTTTCTGTTTTTTTATTCTTTTAAAATCTTGGTTTAATGCTGTAATAGTGCCATAGTGGTAAAATTTTTGCTATATGTAGTAAAAATATATGCTTCAATAAATGGTAAAAACTTGTTTTTGACAAAATTAGAAAACTATTTTTACTTTTATTTATCTTATAACTAATGGTTACTATGTGATGCACTATGATTTACATAGTATCCTAATAGCATGATGACATAGTATCCTAATAACAGAAGTCCTATTGTTCTGCAACACAGCGGAAAATATACCATACTAGGATTGGAAATGTTACTTTTAAAACCAAGAGTTCTCGGGGAGTGTAAGCTTCAAACACTCCTTGGTTGTGTTCTCGTTATTATTAAAGTATAGGAGTTCTGAGGAATATTTTATAACGAATTGTACGTAATTAAATGTTTTTGATATTGTTTCCACGAGCGTAATAAAGTGCTGAAAAAATTCAGAAAAAATATTTATTTACACTTTAGATATAATATTCAATATTTTGAAAGCAAAACCTCTAATTCCTGTTAAGGATGCAAAAAGATTATGTATTATACTTTATAAGTGCTGTAAAATAAATAGAAAAATATTGAAATGGGGGAAGTTCAAGTTTTGTGAAAATGTGCTTTTCTATTTTAAAGGTACACATCATCGGGCATTGTTGCACAATGTTCAGATGGAAAAGTATAGTGCACACCCCCCTAAATGGGAGGGGGTTTCACCACTGTGATACATTCATTACATATGACAATGCGGCTGTGTAACTCGCAGTTAAAATTATAAAATCATGGAAATTTTTGGAACTCAATCAGGGAATTATCAGGGATTTTTTTCTTGGATACTGTTTCCACCCAGTAATAATATCAGTAATTCTGTATACAAGTGGGAAAAATGCGAATTTTCGTGTTTTCCTTGAAAGTTTTCGAACCTTACGCTAGCAAGAGTTTGATCTGAGAAATGTGTGTGAGAATCCCACCCTGAATTTTAGTCCCTGTAATAGTCAAGTAGGCCCATTGGTAGATAAGAATGGAAACTCAATTCATAACATTAGTATTTTTATTTATTTCTATGTTTCAGAGTTTATTTGGCTTTGGGCAAACTGCAGACATAGATATTATTCTTGATGGAGCCGATTCCAGAAAAATGGCTGATATCAAAACGGATGAAGGGAAGAAAGAACGTTATTATGTATTCTATGATGGTGAATCTGTTTCTGGAAAGGTAATTCTAACTTTATTAGTTTAGTTGGTTTAATTTATTTATTGAAATTATACTTTTGGCATGAAGGTAAAATTTCAACATAAAGCAGAAGTTATGAATTGGAATAAAAACGGAAATTACACCAAAAATTGGTGATACATCCCCACATTTTGGCAATAAAAATAAGATGCCAGATCCAGTGTGACCTTATTAAGATTTGTCCTGTTTCCCATAGAATTCTATGTTAAACTATTAGCAAATTTTTTTTTTAGCAATTTATGTAATCTTGCATCAGTTCACAACAAACTAGGAGGTATCAGTATTTAAAAGGTTCCTCTCCTCACTTTAAAGCGCTTTAATGTTGTACGGTGGAAAACCAATTATTCAGCAACCATCTGTCCCGGATATCTGAATTTCCCGATTTTTTTTTTTTTTTATCATTAAAAAATGCTGTGTAACGGAGGATTTTCGAACCCAAATTACTATAACAAATGGGAATAAGTTTCAAAATGAGGACAACACAGTAAAGAAATGCTTTGGAAAATTAAGAAATATTAAAGGAAAAGAGATATTTAAAAGCATAAAAACTAAGAACATTCATAAGTCAAAATGAGAGGGAGGTGGGGAGAGAGAAAAAGTTTAAAAAATGATGCAATATGATGACACAAATCATTCAAATAGATATGTAATTATTTTTTGAACATTCATAGAGTTTTAGCTGGCAAAAATTAGGTTTGTGCTCTAAAAACAATTGCTGAATTTTATGAACAGTCATTATGTGCGATCCATCAATAAAAGATTTTTGCTCCATACTCGCACAATGAGTTCTTTCGTTATTTTCACGCAATGTTCGTTGGATATAAAAGGTAAATTTTCATCATTCTCATCTTCGCTATCTTGCTTTGTGTCGCTTGGGTGTAGCACCATTTGAATAATTTCAGAATCTGACATCTTGTTTATGATTGGAACATCGTTATTAGCAGCAAAACACTCTTCGATGTGATCCCGCTTCAGCCACATTTGAGAATGCCCTGGAAGCTTATTTTGGAGATCTTTTTCTTTTGTACTTTTAAAACCTTCAAAAGGAGGTTCATGGGAATCATCCTCTAAAAAGATGAACATCCTTATTATACGAGGGCTATCCAGAAAGTTGGTTACGGTTTGTTTTGTAAACGCTAGGGGCGGGGCTATCGTGACCATCTTGGTATCAGAGCGTTCGTCTGTTCAGTAGCTATCAAGCCGTGCTAGTGAGAGATTACCGTTGCTGCTCATTCCTGTACAATACTAGTTTGAAATGTGCGCGGGTATTGAAAATCCCGCTACCTGTGAAGTGTGGTCGGTGATACGGTTTTTGTTGGCTAAGGACAATAAACCAACCAATAGCCAATTCTGTGAAGTTTACGGGAGCAATATGATCACTGAAGGTGGATTGCGTCAATGGTGCATTAGGTTTAAAAATGGCCGAACTAATGTGCACGATGAAGAACGAAGTCGGTTCACAATAACAGAGCTATCACTTAGTTTTCCAAATGTCAAGAAGTTTGTTGCATGAAATTGTTACACAAACAATTCGGCACAGGCGGCAGAATTCTAAAACACTGGAATTTCAAAACTGGTTCACCGCTATGAAAAGTATCAAAATTTAAATGATGCCTATGTAGAAAAATAGTATTTTATTGCCACTTTCAAATGCATATAATAAAAAAAATTTTTTGTACTTCGTGTTTTTTATATACCAAAACGTAACTGACTTTCTGGATAGCCCTTGTATTACGCCATGTCTGAATTGAAGTTTCACGCAAAGCATGGTCCCATGCTTTCACGGATAACCGGATTGCTTCTTTTACATCAATTGCTTCCTTACAATTTTTGTTGCTTTAATATCAGTTTTAAATTATTGTAGCCTTATTACAGCTATTAAATAATTAATTTTTTAAGTTTAAAAGTGCTGCTCTCTAGATTTACTAGTGGCGTACGAGTAGCACTTTGGCCGAGTACTCGGTACAGTGCCATTTACTACTTTACCAAGAGGCCAAGTACCAACTATTGGTCGTATTTAAAAAAGGAACCACTGATCAGCAATTGAAGAACTTTACACTTATTGGAATAGTAATATGGATCCTGAGCCTGTAATCATTTTAAAAAATAATTTCAATATGAAATTTAATTAACGGTACAAATATTCAAAAAGTGATGACCAGCAACAAACTAAGACTCTGCTGGGATGACCCTTTAAAAATCTTTCTTTAAATCTGAAACTTTACAAAAATAGAATTATTTATAAATATGTAAAAATTAAATAAAAATATAATAAAATGGAATAAAAAATAATGTAATCAACACATTTGTCATAATTCTTTCTGCTATTAACCCTCTAATGCCCAAGTTTTGTTATCGTCGTCCGCCTTGAGGCGGAGTTGGGAATTAGAGGGTTAAAAATATGCCAGTTATAAATGATTGATGTTTGTAGTAAAAATGTATTGAATAGTGTCAAAGCTTTGTTTTCTAGCTTAACCATATATCTGTTTTCTTCCTACAGTTATTAATACGACCTAATTTTAGTTTTATGACCTACTTTTAGGTAATTAGGCACAAATGACCAAAAAGGCAGATTCATTCCTTTGTAATGGTAGGAACAACATAAATGCCTGTCTAAATTTTGCTTTGCATGATTTTACATTTGGAGTTTTTCTAAACTTTTATTATATGACCCAATCATGTTTTATGGATTACAGCAGTAACTAATGATTGCATATTATAAATTTTATAAACCTAAATTCAAATATTTTTTCCTCATTGAAAAATTGATAATGATAAATATAAATTTTTAATTCTTGTAGCTACTCGATAATGGCCAAGTACATGGTCAAAATTTGACCAAGTTCAGAGTGTATACCAAGTACTTGCTGTGTATACATTATGCTCACATATATAGTAGGGTTCAATCAATGGCATTTTTTGGCTGATAAGCAACGGCAATTGTTCCGAGATTCAAAGCAGCTGATGGCGAATTACTTTTGTTTTCCATTGTTTGATGACTGATGAACCAATGGCAAAAAATTGCTCTATCCCATTAACCCCTTAACGGTCTGGTAATTTTCAAGAAAACGGTCATAAAAGTGCCTATTTTTTTAATCCCTAAAAATAATATAAAAATATGTGTATGAACAATATATATATGTTCATTTTTAATTTTTGATTTGCTTTTATTTTGAAATTTTAAACACTTCAGCCCGAACATGTCACTGGAGCGAGAAATAGAAGGTGAAACCTCAGCCCGTCACGTTCACGGGAACGAGAGAGAAGGGGTTAAAATATTGTTGGAAAAATTGTCAAAAATATTGTACCTTCATTCGGACAAAAAATTGCTGTAACGCATTAAAACATGGTTGGAATGATTGTCGAAAATGTCATCATTTGCTTCATATTCTTCTGGTTTTCTCTTTTCTTCCTTTCCTTTTTGTGTGTTTTGACTTATCTTATACCCATTAATATATGATGATTTTTGTCTTTTATTATTATTATTATGTTAATTTTGTCATTATGTTGTTGCCAAATATTGATCTTACGATCACTTTATGTAAATATTTTAAATCGTTAACAAAGGGCACACCAAACCGGGAAGATATTGTTGTCATTCAGGCCCTGGATCATGGTGCTAAACAAATCAAGCAAAAAATGATAATATTATTGATGACCCAGTTTGCACCAACCCCCACACCTTTTGACCTGCTTTGACAAGAGCAGATGATAAGATTAGCGGACAAACTACCTGGTTAGGATATCGGTAGTCATGGCCTTGGTCAGTCTGTTATTTTAGTGTAAAATACCTAACATGCCCCTCATCGATTGAGTGCACCCCTCTTGTTTTCTTGAAACTTCCTTCACTTTAATAATCTTTTCAAAATACTTTTCTCATCAAAAATATTTTTAAATTATTACTCATTGTTAAGTTTAGTAAACAAGAAGCTTTATTAAGAAGGTCATTTTTGCAAAATATAAATAATTATGTCACAGATAATTATTGGAAATGCTGTCCATTACTATTCTTGACTATCACAATAAATTGTGAATTTAAAATGCTTTTTTTTTTTTTTGGAACAGGGAATAATAAATAAGATAAATTTAATGTGCCCTTTCAGAATCTCTTTAGTTTATAAAAGTGGTGACTCATACAGTAAGGCATCTAAAATTAAATTTCTTTTGGTTTGATTTTAAATTGTATTTTGATTAATTTTAAAGTATTTCTTGTATTCCTTTAGATAAATATTTCATTAAAAAAACCTGGAACAAAATTGGAGCATCAAGGAATAAAAGTTGAATTTCTGGGACAAATTGGTACTGTATGTTTTTAGCAATCAAGTGATTAAACTTTTTATAAATTGTCAATCTGAGAAACTTTCTGAAAGTAAATTCTGCCTTTTTTTCATAAGAAAGCTTCATTGCAAACAGAAACATAAAATGGCTAACAAAATTAAAAAATTGGAAATTTTTCTACATAGTCGCTTATGACATTGATGCACTTGTTGTACCGTAAAATTGGTTTCAAGAAACTATCAAAACAAATATTGTTTTCCAGTAATTTAAGAAACAGCCTGTTGCCTCTTTGTTGTATCAGAAACAATATCCCAGTAATATTTCACTTCAGGAAAAAGGTGGAAAGTTCATCGTGCAAGATTAAAGCTATTGTGATAAAAATTAAAAAAATATTAATTGACACAAATAAAAACCTTAAAATTGGCAAACTGGTCTCTGGGGGGGGGGGGGGGGGCAATTCGCTCTCTTCAGTGCCAAGTGAGGAAAGGAAAGTAGAATCTATTTTTCTGATGACATAGCTCACACATTTGTTGCATGGCATAAAAGTAGCACCCTGCCTACAGCCAGCCAACATTCATACATGTGTTACATTGCAAAATTAATTTTAAGAAACCATCCTGGTGAAAATCAGTGTGGTTTTGTCGGCACTTATATTTACCAAGATGGCTTTTTACAATTGATTTCACAATACGGCAAATGTATCGATGTATGTGATTACTAAATGTGAAAATAGTATGACGTTTGTATTTTGTTATGTTATGCAATTGCTTCTGTTTGTAATAAATTTTCCTTGTGAAACAGAATGACAAAACTTATTTTCAGAACTTCCCTAGTAAATGTATAATTTTCCTTTCACTGTTCTTTGAAAATTTATTTACAATGTAAACTTCAAATTGTAAATATTAATAGTCTATATGCTCCAACCAGACATATCCAGAATATATTTCCTGCAATATTTAATTATTAGTTTCCTATTAGAAGTATAAAAATATTCTAGTATCTTTTGAAACTTTTGAAGAACATTTTTTATTTTGCATACTGAAGAGTGGGGCTTGTGACTCTTTCAGAGGAACTCTGACATCTTAATTACATACACAATTTCAAGTTCTTTTTAGAGACAGTGGCACAGGAAAGAATTATCAAACACTTCTTAACTTTTGAAAGTAACATATGCTTATGAGAAGTCAACTTTTCCACACTGTTGCAATATAGAAAAAAAAAATCAAGTTTTTGTTCTATCCTACTACACAGAACATGATAGAATTCTACTTGGAGAAAAAATTGTTTTCGAAAATATGTATACAGTAAAATTCCGCAAATCCGAACTAATTGGGGCTGTAGCCTGTTCAGCTTTCAATTTGTTCGGATTAGCCAAAAACTATTCATAACGCAATAAACAAACCCTCGTTACGGCATAGGACTTAACCCTACACTGCGCATTTTTTTTCTGCTTTGTAAAATATTTTCTTTTGTGTTTCTTTGTGCTAGTTATCAGTGGAAAACATACTAAAAAAATTCTTACTTCATTTGTAAAAATAGAATTCGAGAAAATTTGACATGTTTAAAAACAACACTGCGCATTTAGGGGTAACAATATTATTTTATATAATCATTTTAATTAATGAAAAAAAAATCACTAATAAATAGGTATGCATTATAGTTATAAAATAGCACTAAAATAGTAACACGCAGCAGCCATGCCAATTGATGTCATGTTTATGCGACGCTGGCGCACAATTGCCTCCGCTAGAAGGTTGTCGTCACTTCGACAATTGAAGTTAACGAACTTCAAGTGAAATGGATATTTTGCGAGTTTGTATTGTTATGGTAATTGTTTTATATATTTAATAAGTAATAGTTTTTAATTGTTTTGTTGTGACAAAATAAATAAGTTTCTCTTGTTTTGCGTGTCTTTTTCAAATTTAAATTTGTTTAAAAAAAACTCGTTCGGATTTCCCGGGATTTCAGACTTTCGGGGTTCGGATTTGCGGGGTTTTACTGTATACGATCAGAAATTCCCGTGAACAATTAATCAATAAAATGATAGATAAAACTAAAAGTAGATAAATATAAATAAATAAATGAGCTAATGTTAGAAAAAAGTTGTTGAAGAGAAAAGTGTTAGTATAAGAATACGGACATTGTTGACACAATAATGTAGATATGTGATTTGCATATTGTGTTAACAGCAGTGGTTGTACTTGTAACATCAATTACAGTAAGGCTGAAAGTAGCTTCAAAACATCAAAGGGCATTTCAAACATGCAACAGAATACTTCAGAAAGCAACAGGTTGCTGGGCCTTGCCAAATAAGCCAGGAGTCATCTTTATACTCATTGTGTAGAATTGATTTTTTGCTGAAAATGGCTAAAAATATGGCATTCCCATATCATGCAACTAAAATTTTAATTTGAATCAAAACAAGTTTGTTAGAAATAGTAGAATACCCTTGTGCTACAAAACAGAAGATTAAATATTATATAATTAAGCATACATTTTGCCGAAAGGCGTGTCTGTAATCATCAATAAAATTTCTGCTTAATCTATATTGTATTTGAACTTAAATTATTCAAGAGATTTTCTATAAGTAGGCCAATGTAGTTAATTCATTAACTTCAACTCTTAATTTCTTTGACATGCATCATGGCATCAATAGAGTACAAACTACAAATTTAAATCTATCTACAAGAGATTACAAATTTGATGGGAAAAGAACATGATGATCTCAAAAGGGACTGAAAATATATTCTTTCTCAACTAATGCCAAAATTGAAAATTTTTTCAAGTATACATTTATAGTCATTTTCTATTGGTTTTCTGTGTTCAAAACCTGGAGAATACTTTTATTTGTTTCTCCTTGTGCTTTCACTTGTATATAGAAAATAGTTAAGCTTAAGTTGTACATGTGACTATAATTGCTTCTGATTTTTTTTTTCCTCCACTCAGTTTTTGATTGCTCATTGCCTGTAGTTTCTCCAAATGATATGCAACATCATTTACAGCATGCTTTTTTTTCCTTTCAGGAAACTTTTAGCTTTGATTTTACTATTTGCTCATATGACAATTTACAACATATTAAGAAAAAAAATTAACTTTTGATAATTAATATACCCTAGTTCCCCTAAGTTCTATCTTTTTATCTCATTTGGCCTCTTTTCATATGTGACTATGTTTAATAAGATGATCACTCTACTATTTTTGGCACTTTCTTTGTCTTTTTTTAGAAATATAATCCTGTTTTCATTTTATAATTCTTTTACTACAATTTTATGTTAAAATCCCTATTTTGAGCTTATTTGTGGTTCTTACGAAATATCTTGGCAATTTAACATGTAACTTTGGACTGTCCAACAGCAGGGTGGTTAATGTGTAAATTTTTGGTTGAATGTTACAACATTCTCTCAATAGAAAATAGAGCATTACTTTACATATGCAGAAATCATTTAATATATGCAGGTTTACGGTGAAATGTATTATTAGATTTGTTGCAGAATGCATGGGAAATATAAAAGATACTGTTTAACAGATGGCTATTTTAACCCACTGGCTGTTTGGCCGTGATATCATGGCATGAGAAATGGGCTGAAAAGCAATGCCCCGACGCACCAGGGAACCTGTTTGGGAAAAGAGTAAGGAATCTCACAAATACACACTTCACACCATAATGACACGGAAAAAACGCATCGTAAGATCACAGCTTCGACCAACTAGAGTAAGATTTCTCATTTCGTGACAGTTTGGCCCAAACCACCAGTGGGTTAAGAAATGTTTGCCTTTTCTATTGATTGATGTTAAGTAACAACAATGCATATTTCCCAGATTTAAAACTTCATGGAGATTCAGTTTTGATCTCTAAAGCTATAACTTATAACTGTAAATAGTGGCAACCCAGAACTGTCATTTTTATTTTTTTTTCTCGAATAATATCAGTTGTGTGTATCAACTTTAAATTTTGAATGAGAAATATTTATTTATTTATTTTATTTTTCAGAACTTTATTATGACAAAGGTAACCATCATGAATTCACTTCTTTAGTCAAGGACCTTGCTCGTCCTGGAGAGCTAACACAGAGTACTACTACTTATGCCTTTGATTTTGTGAATGTTGAGAAGCCATACGAATCTTATACAGGAGCTAATGTCAGGCTAAGGTAAGAATGCATATTAAGGAACTCTTTTATTATTTTGAATGTATTTGTTTAACATTTTTAAAAAATTTGTTTCAAACTTCTGTTGTAGGTATTTTTTGCGTGTGACCATAGTAAGAAGATTATCTGACATCTTAAAAGAAATGGAAATAATTGTCCATACACTTTCTTCCTACCAAAGTATAAACTCTCCCATCAAGATGGAAGTAGGAATTGAGGACTGTCTTCATATTGAATTTGAGTATAACAAGTCAAAGTATGAATGAATGCATTTCATTTTTTATTGATATAGTGTAATATGTGCTGCTTCTTTTTTTAGTCAAAAATGAGTTTTAATACCTTTAACCCTTCTGGCAACGAGCCTGAATATATTCCGGGTCTTGGGTTTAGCATTAAGGGGGGGGGGGGGCATGATTCTGCTGCCAGGAGAGTTGATGTGTGTTGATTAAATTTCTAGTTTGCACTGTTGATATGTTGCTAAGCATTCCTTTGATCTGTGCTGATTAAAAAAATGTATATTTTAGTGTTTTACTTTTTAATGGACTGAATGAACAGAATTTGTGGAATTAGGCCAAATCATTATTTTTGCATGGCAATCATGCTTAAAATCACATAAATTTTAGGTGGTCATGGTAACTTTTTGTAGATTTTGTTTGCACTTTCAAAGTGCTTTTATTCCATCAATAATTTTGTTGCATCCAAAGATTTTCCCTCTCCAATTTGAATTCGTTACTAAACATTATATTACACTTACTTTTATAATTTATCTCCATACATTTCCATGGCTTACTAGATGTTACATTAGTAATAGCTCTTTCAAGCAAGAAGAGATACTGAAATGGAACAAAAGATGTTTAATCTTTTTTAGGGGCTACATTACCATTACGTTTCATATAACATAGAGTCTTTTAGATTCTTAAACATACCTTCTATTTTTTCTGAATTAACGTTCTTAACTTTGAGACAAAAGATCATTAACAAAAATCAAATGGAAAATGCCATTGATTTTAGAAAGTAGAAAATGTGGTTTTATTCTGTTACCTCCCCTATTTCTTGTGGCTCTTTTGTCTTTTCTTGTTGAGTGAACTGTGTTGTACACTTGATTTATTTACCGCCTTATTCAATCATGGATTGGTTGCGGAATAACTCCCGAATTTATGCTCTTTGGTACTTTTATGAAACAAAAAATATACTTCTGTACTCTTAGAACTTATAAAATTTACACTGATTAATGAACTGTTTTAATCAGTTTATTTTAAATTAATCTGCACTGCATTTGATTCACTTTTAAGTATTGAAGATAACAAGATTTATGGTCAAAGTTATTATTCAGCTATTAACAAAAGCAACAGATCAAAAATTTAAAAGTATAACTTTTCAATAACACTTCAAAAAGTTTCATTACTCCTATTTTCATCGTCCTTTTAAAATGCTAACAATTAAAATCCTAACCATTAAATACATGATTAATATATAAATAGTTCTTTAACTTCATGTAACTACAATGATGTAAATAATATTTGAAGCCAACTTACCAGCTAATTATTTTTTTATAAATATCTTAGATCAATATTCAATATACGATTAGACTTAGCCGCCATTGCTGTTGACTGTTGTTGTTTGAAAACAGGTAGTAGAGACCATAATAGTGGAGTTAAACCTCCAAATTAGTGGTTCAGTTTTGATGCTATAATCCACCTATATCATTCCGGAATTTTTTCCTTTGGTGAGTGAGAATAATGTTTTTGTCAGAATCGGTAAATTATCTTCAACCATAGCAACATTGAAGGATTACTCATGATTGTGAATCACGCGGTTAAGTCTAGAGGGGTAACTGCTACAAAATCTTTCAGTATGTTTTAAATGCACACCGTGTGCCATTGCTTATTGTTGTTCAATATCAGTCAAGTTTGTATCTATGTCGTACTAAAACACTTAATTTTTGTGATATATTTTGCTAGTCGGTTTTATTTGAATTGTACGTTGACACTTTTATGTAAAATATTATTCATTGATAACTTTTTGAAATGATCTACATTTACAAGTGTTTCAAAATTTTTTATAAGTGGATTCAAAAGTGAAATTTTTATTTTATTAGTGTTAAATTAATATGAAATCCTGTGCAAATGAATGCCTGAAAATTCTTTTTTATTGTGAATGAAATTTGCTGCTCCTCCTGCCCTTTCAATGGCACTTTGTATTCATCATAACATATAAGAAGCGGTGTGCTTCCATTTATTAATTCAGTAATTAACGTTTGATGAAAGAAGGAAATAGTGAAATATTTAGTTTACACCAATTTTTAGTAGGCTTCTAATATTCTATGTATCATCTTTTTTCAGGTATCATTTAAAGGATGTTATTGTTGGAAAAATTTATTTTCTTTTAGTTCGTATCAAAATTCGTCATATGGAAATAGCTATAATAAAGCGAGAAACCACTGGCTCGGGGCCCAACTCCTACAGTGATAATGATACCGTAGCAAAATATGAAATCATGGATGGCGCACCTGTTAGAGGTCAATGTTTATATTGTTATATATAATGTTTTTAACATTTAAATTTCGTAATTTTATCTATTGATAGTTTTTACTGTGCAATGGCTGTGTCTGAAAATGTTTGTTTTTTCGTCTTGAGATTATTTGATAATTTTTAATATAAAAATTCCCTGGTTTATGAATGCATACAAGGACTTGGGTTTAAGACCTATTTTATATCTCATTGTATGAAGATCTGAAGCAAAATCTTTGGCATATGACTGTATGCTGCTGTTCATGAAAATTTCCACATCCAAAAATAATCATTATATATGCATGTAATTTTTTATATGTTTCCTTTAAAATTTGAAGATTAAAGTTCTGTTGCATCTACAAATGAGGTGTATGCATGATGATAGTTGAAATAATACAGTAGCCCCTCAATATATTTGCTTGTGGTAATGATTTTGTTTGTCTGTTTTTTTAATAATTTGCATATCCATCTCACCACTAGCACTCCTGAAATTCGCATGATGCTACTTGCATTGTTTCATGGTGCTGCAATTTCACTTCTAAGGAGTATACACAGAGTGCAAAACTTTTTCTACCGTCTCAACTGTTTCCTTCATGCTGACAAGTAGGATGAGAGTGATCTTCATATTCATTCATTCTTCTTTGTAGTTAACCCTTTTTGGATGGATGTGTCATTTACGTTACAATAGCATTTGGTTCATATAAGATGCATGTGACATCTGCGCCACAAATAATTACTGACTTTGCTAGATGGCTGTAACATGTGTCACTCACATGAAACAAAATGTAACTTTTTAATTCTAAAAGATGGCATCCTATGTCCATGATGGTACAGTAAATATTTAAATAAAAATACTCCTCATTTCAATGTTATTTACACTAAAGACACATAAAATATCAGTCACATATGAATATATCAGGAATAATGTAAAGTATAAAATGCTAGTTATGAAATTTGGTTACAAGGTCATTTTCATATAAAAATAATCATCATCTTGATTAAAAATTTTAAATGCTAATCCGGTTTTTATCACAGATTTGTAATCTGCATTAAAATTTAGTTTTCTGTACCAATTGTCACACAATTTGGTTCAATTGTTGCGTCACAATTAAATTGATACAAATCTACATTGTAATGTTAGAATGTTTATTGATATTTTTGCTTATAATATCTAAACTAGTATGATTATAGCATTGATGCTTTTTTTTAACTTATATATATATGAAACTATGAACCAATGCAATAATAAAAACATGTTTTATGTTTGCATGTTTTCTTTTTCATGGATATTCAAAAGTTCAGTGATTAAATTTAACTTTTGAAGAAACTTTTTTGCCTTAAAAAAATTAATTGGGTTTAATAGACTGAAAGTTTTGTTTTCATTGAGATTTTGATCAGAATTAGTAGTTTGTTTTACAAAGTGATTAGGTTTTGGTTTAGCTTTTGAACTTAACTCTGTTACTACTATAACTTGTAGTTTCAATAGAAATGTATGCATAAATATCTTCTTGTTTTCTTTATTTCATAATCTTTTTGAGCTTTGATTTTGCAAACTTGGGAACTTTTTTGTATGCAACTAACTTGATGAAATTGTAATGTTATTAGTGTTTATATTTCAGTATTTTAAACAATTCAGCATTGAATTCATATCCAAAAATATTTCTGCAGTGTATCAACCAGGTTTATACATTGCTACAGTATTTGGGGGGGGGGGGGGGTCAGTCTTATATTCATAAGATCGAACCCCCATGAATAATAGCATTTTATCATGAATATTTTATTTGCATAATTGATAAATAATCTGAATTATTAAATTTGTTTCATATTATTTTTGATTAAGTGTTTTTTTAATTTTTATAATATATATTATAAAATATTACCAGTAAAGTTTAAAAAAATCAAAGTTGGGGTATTACATCAGGGTTCTCATTAGGGAAAAAAATGAGTGAGAATTTCTCACCCTTCCTGAAAAACAAAGTGAGATTTCTAAAATTTAAGTGAGATTTCTGAAAAATTAAGAGATAACACAAATATACACATCGCTTGATGACCTTTTTATAAAATATTTATCCATAATGCTCCGGCAGAGAACGCTGTGTCGCGCTGAATGGTGAATGCGCAAAGTCTCGCATTAACACGATTTCTTCAACCACGTGTATTCTATGTTCTGCAATATTGCAGAACGTAGAATACACTTATTTAGTGTTCTTACTAGAAAAAGATTTCAACTGGTCATTTCAATAAATGTTTATGCAGTGAGAGGTGCATTTGTCTTTTCTCTATAGTGATTGATTGGGGCAGTAAAGCTTCAAGACTCAGAAATTTTGGAAGAGCCAGTGGACACTAAACTTGATTAACTTAATGGCCACCTACGCGTCATAAAGTAAAAGTGCAAAGCGGGGAGGGAGGGGGGGGGGGCAGTGAATGGTGCATCAATGCACTACAATTCCTTATGTGTCTTATTTTCAGTGAAGAAAACATAATATTTTGTTAAAACTATCAAGTCTTCAAAAAAAAAAAAAAAAAAGTATATGACTTTCAAATTGGAAAAAGAAAAAACTTGCTTCCTTGGCGATGGTAAATTAAGGGAATATGAAATTTTGCAATATAGATTTTCATGTTTAATGTTATAGAGCACTAAAGATGTAAATGCAAAATTTTAATTGTTTCATCATAGAAGCAACAGATAACAAAAATCTCCCTTACAGAAACGAACCTTTTACAAAAACCGTGATCACAAATACGAACTATTTTCGAATACAAGTATAAAAAAATGTGTATTTCCAGTTTGGTTTTGTCCAGTACATTTTATTTTTATTCTTTTCAAAACTTTTTTTTAAAGCTTTCATACCATTTTCAAAATGGCGCGACACTTAAGTCCGATTTTATAAGTTTAAGCGAAAATGGCCAATCTAAAATGTAAGTAAAATGAAAGCTATGAAAAAATATCAAGATTAAGATTGTTTCCTACTATATTTAAAAGATTTATATGGCAGAGAGAAGGAATTAAAAAAGAAAAAACAATAGCGTAATCGGAAATTTTTTTCGCCATTTCTTTCTTGTTAAAGGGAAATGAAGATTATTGTCCGAAATTCGGTTACGTGAATGCCGAATTGATGTGTTTTATTGTGCTTGTATGCATGAAAGAAGCAAGAGTTGTAAATTCTATAGATGGTATTTGAAAAGGAGGGATTTACTTTAGAAAATAAAAAAAAAAGGAAAGGTGGCGATCGCTCCTAATTTTGTGAAACGCCAATTTTTCAAACAAGTGTATATTTCCAGTTCTAGTTTTGTTCAGTACATTTTATTTTTATTCTTTTCAAAACTTTTTTAAAAGCTTTCACACCATTTTCAAAATGGCGTGACACTTAAGTCCGATTTTATAAGTTTAAGCGAAAATGGCCGATCTAAAATGTAAGTGTGAAATGAAAGCTATGAAAAAAAAACCCAAGATTAAATTGTTTCCTACTATATTTAAAAGATTTATATGGCAGAGAGAAGGAATTCAAAAAGAAAAAACAATAGCGTAATCGGAAAAAAAATTTCGCCATTTTTTTCTTATTAAAGGGGAAATGAAGACTATCGGCCGAAATTCGGTTGCTTGTATGCATGAAAGAAGCAAGAGTTGTAAATTCTATAGATGGTATTTGAAAAGGAGGAATTTACTTCAGAAAATAAAAAAAAGGAAAGGTGGCGATCGCTCCTAATTTTTTGAATCGCCACTTTTTCAAACAAGGTCGCCACGTGGCGAATGGGGACCGCGAATCTTGACCTTTACCGCAGACCTTCTCAGGCACCAGACTACCTTTCACCTACTTCCCAATATGGCGTCTTCACTTTAATTCTCGGCAGCGACGGCTTTTAACCACTCCGGCATCGTAGTCGAAGTGGTTGTTCCTGACCCTTATAGGGCAGCGCCGTAGGCGCTCTTTCCCGGTGTGAGGGGGCAACTGGCGATGAGGGAGCTCATTGGCGAAGGAAGGTGTGAGGGGGGAAAAATAAAGGATGGGAAGGAGGGGGAGCAGTGGTGTAGTCGAGGGGGGACGGCGTCCCCCCACCTCTTTATTTCCAGGGAGGACGCTAAGGACGCAAGGGGTCGCTGAGCTTCCTAACTTATTTAATATTCAAAATAGGCACTCATTAGTAAATTAACAGCTTTAAGAAACAAGACAGAAGCTTTTAAAACTATACATAAAGGCTGCTTGATACTTCTACTTTAAATTCGTGAAAAAAAAAGGGATTCCCTGATTCTGTCAAACAACAATTAACAATCGCAGGTTAATATTACTCGTCAAAATAAGCCCGTTAAAATATGAGTAAACGGGAACTACATCAATTCAGAGAATTAGTTTCAGCTGTGCTGGCCTGCCTAGGAAAGAGGTGTCCTGGGGGGGGGAGAGGTTTCAAATATCATCATAAATTTTGAAATCAAAATATTTACACTGCTTGTACTGTTTTTTTTTTTTTTTTTTTACAAAACAGTGATACATTGATATTATTATTAGTCCCCCAACTTAAAAAAGTTGGGGGACAATGAACGTCCTCTTTCGTCCCCCCTAGACTTCACCTTAAAAAAAAGTAGCTTTCCTTTTGGTATGCAATATCGAAAAACCTACAAGCATATTAAACATTTTCTTTCACAATCATTTGTTTTCTCGTCATCGCTTCAAGCCTTTTGCATATTCAAACTTTATGCATTACGCTTTTTGTTAAACAATTTCAATTAATGTAACAAAATGTTTGGATTACAAATGATTATCTGTGCAAAAACCTGTTATGGCACGGCACAAAATTGCGGGGTAAATTCATTTTAAAATGCCTTTATCACTTTCAATTTATTCAGCTTTTTTTTCCTTTTTCGGTGATTATCAGGCCCGAAAAATCCAAAAAGTACTTCAGGGTTTTTTTTAATTTTTATTTTTTTCAAAGACAATTTTATATAAAACTAAAAAAAATTATAACCACATAAATAGGCCTATATTTTCAGTCAGAAAAAAATTCAATAAGACTGGAATGAAGCAAAAGCAAACTGATCTTTCTCAGTCCCATGCTTTTCCATTTATTTCCTATTGTTAACAAACTTTGCTATTGCCAGCTAATTGAAACCATCTGCATGGGAAGTGGGAAACGGCCGAATAGCTTTTCTCTGCCGTGACCCCACATGTTGCCACAGTTCATCAGGTAGCCGATGATGCATTGACCACTCGTTATAGATCGAACAAACAATTTCTCAAAAAGCAGGGGGAGAAAGAAACAATGAAAAGATTTAGGCAACAAAATCTGTTGGAAACATTTTTAACCCCTTCCAAACACAGAAATACTAGTACGGAGTTATCAACTGAAATAAGAGATGAAACGTCCAATCAAAGTGAATTGTAAATACTTTTTTATGATTTATGCACTCATGTTTAATAGTTTTCGATTATAAAATTAAACTGAAGTATAATTCATTTTCTTCTCGCTCCAAATTTTAATAAGATTGAGTAGTTTGAATTTTGGTTTGTGTTTTTTCAATTTGAAGTTTCTTTCCTTCTTCTTGGCTATGTCTTTAAATAAGTGAAACATGAAAAGCTGAAAAAAAAAATTTGAAGTTAGTTAAAATAAAAATAAATTTACTCTTTTTAAAGTGTTTGCATTGAAATATTGTATTTTAATTAAATGAAGTTTTAAAAATTTCTCAAACTCTTTCTCCTCGGCATGAAATAAATACACACACGTAGAAATCTGGTGAAAGTCAAGGACGTATCCAGAGGGGGGGGCACGGCCCACGCCCCCCCCCCCCCCGAAATCCCGAAAATTTTCGCAATGTAGCATATTCCTGAAACTTTCCTCGACATAAGTGTTTCAAAGTCAGGGTCCCCCATCCCCCGAAAAATATTTCTGGCTACGGCCTTGGTAAAAGTTAGCTCCTATTGGTCTCCTAGCAAATTTCAAAGGAATGAACAGAAGATCCAACGACGGTACATTTGGTTGCCCTCGTGGGTTCAGCGCCTATTGATGTCTATGATGTTATGCAAATAAAATACACAAATTGATCACTGATTTTAATTCAAAGCAAAAATATTTTTTTTCTCCCCAATGCATCAGGTATCCTTATGTTACTCGAAAATAGTAAAAACCACTGATAATAGTTTGTATAAGATTTCTTTTATGTTTTTAGTATAATTATTAACATTGTTTGTTGACGAACTGTATAGTTCTTCAAATCTGAACAATAAAAGTTTTTGACGTTTTCTTTTCAGTTTAACAGTTTTAACCTCTGAAATGTAGCATTTGATTAGAGCTAAATTGTTTTCAAAACAAAATATATATTATATGCTCTTTTTTCACACCGTATTATATATTATATTTAATTTTGCGCTTCGGTATTTTTACGTACAGGGTAAAGGGTGGTCCAAAATTATTGGGCACATTACATGTTTGTAAAAAAAAGGAACAAAATAAAGAATATGAAGAAAAGTTTTCATGTTTGAGTTGTGTTGCGGAAGTTAATCGAATGAAACATAATCATTTGATACCATGATACCTCCCATTGTGTTGTCTCTCTCTCTCCTTTTTTTTTTTTTTTTTTTCAAACATGATTTGTGCTCAGTAATTTTTAGTACCCTGTATAATGAAAAGAATAGAAATAATTACACTTAGAAAATAGTTTATTATGAGTCACTTAATAACTGTTAGGGTTGTAATGTGTAACTTGCTATCTTCCTAAAAATCACGTCTTAACTCTTTAAGGCTGGACCAAAATTTCTGGTTTCCTTTTAGTAATGGTAGATCAATATATTTTTTAAAATATAGATCAAAAAATAAAATTCATATTGGTCTTTAAAAATTACAATGCGTTTTACCTCCCCACCCGCTAAAATAGTTTACTATAAATTTTTAAGTTGGTGAATTTTGTGTGAAGTATACTTTAACCACCGCCCTATTAAAGGGTTAAAAAAAAGTTACACATTTATGAATATGTGAAACAAAAGAAATGTGAAGTTGTTTTTAAGCTATTGCTATTATTATTTCAATTAATCAAGGTAGAAATATCATAACATATGGTGTTTTAATACATTGTTTTTAAGCACTTCAATAACTAAAAAAAGTTGAAATTTTGTAAATATAAGATTTTATTTTTACAAGATACATATAAAATTCATTCTTCAGTGGGGAGCACTGCCTGGATCGTTGTTTTTACTAAGAACTGTCGCCCTTTTTGCCACCAAAAGACAAACCTAGACTGAATGGCCAGTCATTCCAAAATTTTCCGGGGATATATATTCAATGCATATTATAGGAAAAAAAACAACAAAATACATAATCACACGTATAAATACTATGCGTTTCTAAAAGTCAAGGGAGGGGCGATTGACCCCCACTCCTGATTGATCAAATGCCGCGCCTGTTGAATGGAGGGAAACGACGCTATTTTTTTTTTTTTAAACTTTTCCCTTCCCAAAGCTCATATAAGTAGCTTCCATTTTTTCCGTTATTTCTCCAATGCAATACCGGCATAGGAGAAATAACAGGGAAAAAATTTAAGTGACTTAGGGGTCATTTCATGCAAGTGATCCAAAATCTCAGAAAACATTTAACTAAACTATGTAGCTTACCCCCAAGGGCCGCAGCCAGAAATTTTTTTTCGGGGGGGGGGGGGGGGCTGACTTTGAAACACTAGCGTTGAGGATAGTTTCAGGGAGGAATATATGCTACATTGAGAAAATTTTCGGGGGCCGTCGCCCCCCCCCCCCCCTCTCTGGAAACATTTTGAAAGCAAATTGCTTCGGGTGACAAAGATATATGTTCGCATTTGAAAGCGTCCCCCCACCTTTTTTTTCCAGGACTACACCACTGAGGGGGAGGGAGAGAAAGGGGGCAAGGAAGGAGCCGTTGACAGCCGAACGGCTATTCCGCGGGGAGGCTGGAGCACAGAAGCTGCAGGCTCGTTATTTCTCTTTTCAATACAAAAGGCTTAACATTGTATTTCTGGATCACCCCCATGTTTTTGTTTGCTCGATTTTCGCTGAATGGATAGAGAAAAAGGGTCCCGTGTGTTTCAGGCGCAGGTGCAAGAAATTGTTTTTAACCTACTCTACTGTAGTAGGACAGATAGAGGTCCATGCGAAATCGTTTCCTGGGGGGGGGGGGGGAAGAATGCGCGAATTTCTCGCAATGTAAAAATTTTTATGCAAGAAAATTAAAAAATATGCGAGAATCTCGCGGTCTCGCACTCTAGTGGGAGCTCTGTACATCAAGGTAGAACTTTTTAGTTTCAAAATTCTATTAAAATAGAATTAATCGTATTCTTGCACAAACAGACAGAAATTTCAACTTATAATTGTTTAGCTAGCCTTATTTTGAATGTATTTTTATTTCAGTAATATTAAGCATTAATGTTATGCATCAAAATGACAAGAATACTTTTTCTTTTTTTAGGAGAAAGCATTCCAATTCGTGTTTTTCTTGCTGGATATGATCTAACACCAACAATGAAAGATATTAATAAAAAGTTTTCTGTGCGTTATTATTTGAATCTGGTTCTTGTAGATGAAGAGGACAGGCGCTACTTTAAACAGCAGGTGAGTAAGATATTTTTAAAAATTAAGAGTTTCAAAGTGTTCAATATTATTAAGAAAATGTACAAGTACCTTTTGATAGTTAACATTATTGCAAATATTGCATTTTTTTAAAGCAATGAAAGGACGGGGGGAGGGGGGAAAAAGTTTACTGCTGCATTTCAAACTGATTAGCATGTAATAGTATTACTGAAAAGAACGTATAGAAGTGTTTATAAATGTAATACTTTCACAGTATGTGTGTCTACTGTTCTTCATTCGACAAAGTTTATGTCATTACATTTGTTTTGTTTATGGCTGAATAAATAACACTTTGAATTTACCAGTCCATAGTGCAGGCTCTTTCGTATCTATTACTCAGGTCTACATACTGGCAACCAAAACACGCATGAATACTTCATCTAACTCTAATATGTTTAAACCCATTGATGCCCAACTCTTTGTTCATCTAAATCTGTTAATAAATATTGTTTGAAACAGTGATAAATAAAAGGCAAAAATAGTACCAAAAAAATTGAACTCAAAAATTTCATAAATATTTCATAATAACTAATTGCATCTCAAAAATGGGATGTAGGCATGAGAGGGTACAGGCTTTCTAAATGCTACATTTGGTTATGAATTTATACTTGTGACGTTCTTTTTTGTTCCTGGGATACATTGTAACATTAATAAATGTCAAGAATCCTTTTCAAATAGTTTTATTTAATGTGATAATGTTAAAAGCAGCCATTTTTAAAGCCAACTTGAGCATTTTTGACACATTTGTGTACATATATGTCATGTATGTGTTTCCCCTTGTCATATCAGCTTGAAAAAAAATCAAAAATAGTTTACTGCCCCAAAAAAGTTATTTCAAACTAAAATTATAGAAATGATTGCCATTTTGAGAACTGTACCATTTTTTTTTGGGATACTAGGCACAAATGGGTTTAAAAAAGGTACTTACACAAATGAAGATATTAATTTTAATACCTTATTCTATATTTTAAATCAAAATAAGAAAACTTCAATTTTAGAAAAGATAAGAATATTAGGAGAGCTTGTGAAATTCTAGAGTTCCCATTTTTTAAGGATGTTTATTTATAGTTAATAATGCATTTATTTGAATAGGAATAATTTTATGAAAACTTTCTTTTGTAGGAGATAGTTCTGTGGAGAAAGGGAGAGCTAACAAGGAAAACTATACAGCAGTCTGTGCCTCCAGAAAACAAATAACTATAAAATATCTACATTCGAATTTGTTTTATACATAAGAATTTGGACCAATAGGGCCGAGGCAGGTTTGAGTGCATAAGATATTTGACGTCCACCATCAATGAATAAGCTGCATTTTTAACAGCAGAATCCTAAGAGGATATTTGATTTGAATGTTGTGTATGAACCTTACATTGTAAAGAATCAAGTTATGAAACTTTCTTGCAATAAGATTTATATGAATGTTTAAACACAAATTGATATTTTACTTATGCATATTATCCAATTGTTATCACGCAAAGACCGTATTTTTCTCATTTTTGTTAATGTTGCACTGTTTTTTTTCCTTTTTTTAAATCACTTTTCCTAATTAAAATGTTTCACATTTGCCTTTAAGTGTGAAAACTACAAATTGCTATTATAGTCCAAGATCCCAGTCACCCCAGACTTACGTGATTTTAGGAAAGATGACATTTTTAGAATCTGTAACATAACATAAACTTAGAAAGGAATGGATACTTGCTAAGCTGAAAGCGGGGCCGTTTTACAGGTAGCAGGTATCCAAGGTAGAAAAAAACCATGCTAACTTACGTCATTTTAGGAAGGCTGAAATTTATATATAATAATAAGTATAATATTTTAAAACGTTTTCCAATGAGCCAGACAAATCTGACGAGCCAAACATCCTCCCAGACTCGTTAAAAGTTCCGCTGTGCGAGGAAGTGTGAGCATTTTTTGGTGTACCTCTTAAAAGCGCCACTGACAGCGATAAATGCCAAGCAAAAACGCAAACAAGAGCTTGTTGCCATATGGGCACAGTTATCGCTGTCAGTGGCGCTTTTAACAGGTGCACCAAAAATAATCACGCTTCCTCGCACAGCGGAACTTTTAACGAGTCTGGGAGGATGTTTGGCCCGTCAGATTTGTCTGGCTCATTGGAAAACATTTTAAAATATTATGCTTATTATTATATATAAATTTCAGCCTTCCTAAAATGACGTAAGTTAGCATGGTTTTTTTCCACCTTGAATACCTGCTACCTGTAAAACGGCCCCGCTTTTAGCTTAGCGAGTATCCATTCCTTTCTAAGTTTATGTTATATTACCGATCCTAAAAATTTCATCTTTCCTAAAATCACTTAAGTCTGGGGTGACTGGGATCTTACTCTATTAGCTTTTTTTCCCCTTTTGTAGCAGCTATAGAGGAATATACTCAGTACATGGTTGTTATACATCTCGACTCAAAAAAAGAAAGGCTTGGCATCACAGAATCGTCAACTAGTGTTTCGAAAAATTAATGAAATGACGAACTGATAAAATTAATAGACTTTTTATTTAATTGCTGATGTTTAAACAAAGTCATTTTAATTTTTGAAAGTCGTAAAGGGAAAAAAATGCCCTTGCAGCAGCCATTGAACATAATACTCATAATAGAAATAAAAATCTAGTGATTGTGCACGCACTTAAAATGCTTTAATTTGCGTACTAATAAAATTATAATCAACTTGCTCATGTTTTGTTTTTAAGTACTTGTGCTTTTAGAAAAATTGCTGCATGATTTTGTGTAAGTAATATATTATTTAAAATAACAAAGTAATGAATCTTTTCCTGTTTAAAATCAATTGAAAGTGACTAAATCATTTCAAACAGTTTCCTGGAGCATTTACAAAATTTATTTACATAAGGTTTCATAATTTTTTTTGACTTTTTTTTTTACTTGTTCATGATAGATTATACTCTTAACAGGTAATAATAGAATCTTGCAGCCAAATATTTATTTTCCATTAAAAAAATAATAAAGGACATTTTTTGGGGCTTTTCATTTGTTGTGTTTAATTGTTGTCTGCTTTGATTATTGCTAGACATTCCACTTAGTCATTATAAAGCTGCTCCAATATTTTTAACTATTGAAATATAATATGAAAAAATTAACACACAGAGAGACATTTTAATGGATAAACATTGGAGAAAGTGCAGGGAGGATTGTTAAAAGGCTAATTACAGGAGTTTAATTAGGAGTTTTAGAATGAATTTTCAATTGTAAATTTTATTAATGATGTAGTTTTTTAAAAAATATATTAATCACCAATCGAATCACATTTGCTTGCATGAACTTTTATTTTTTTATGAAAAGCTGTTGTTTTATGTTTTTATTGTGTAAATTGCCTATTTATTTTATTATATATATTTTATGTAAAGATGTTTTTGAAAAGCTACGCAATTTTGGTTGTGTTAGAAAATGTGTTTGCCAATGAAAATTCCTTTAATCTCATATTATTATAAATTGTTTCAAGCACAACTGTATGAAGAGTGTCAGTGCTGTTGAAATTTGCTTTCTGCAAAATTGTATATGTAGAAATTCAGTCTGTGGCCATCTTCATATTGAAATAAGATTAAATGACTACTTTGCAGCATTAATCAATTTCTGTGTATCCCAATGGTCAAATTATAATATTTGGTGAGATTTTTAACTTGCTAATGAAAAATGTTGACATAAAATTTGCTTCTGCCGTGTTTATAAATGTAATTTCAAGGCAAAATCTATTTCATAAATGTAACACAAATCACAATAGTAAATTTAGTTTCTGAGAACGTTATGGAATTTGCCTTTTTAATTCTTGAAAATAAGTTTAAGGTGATGTTTCAAGTTGATTGATTTTAAAAACGTAGTAGAAATAAAAATATTTTGAACCTATCTTTCTATATATAATAAGTATTTGAAAAACATTATGCAAATTTTATTGAAAGTTGTACTATATAATTATAAAATCTGATATTTTTAAGCGTTGTTAAATAAAAACTGGTTTTACTAAACATTGTATTAGTTTAAATGTATAATAAGTGGATAATAAAGAATGCTTTTGAAGTAACTTTTCATATTTCACATTAATCATCAAGAAATGACTGTTATTTGAAAAAAACATCTTATTTATTACTTACATAATCTTTTGCTGCCCTAACACCATTAGAGAACTCAAATAAATGTGAATTGATTTAATTAAAATATTCCAGCCACAACGTTGTTAATGACAGATCTTTGTATACCCATAAACTGTCAAAAATATGTATACATAATTATTGAATTCATTCTAGTGTTTATTGAAAACAACAATTCTTGGTAATGTTGAAGAGGAGACTAAGAAGGAAAGAAGTGTCAGTCATGAAGACAAACAATAAAATGAAGAACTGCCACATTGATGTATGCTTTTTTTAATCCGACAATGCATCCTTTTAATCTGAAATCCTTTATCTTTCACAAGATATAGTTTTCGTATATTGCTTTCCAATTGTTCAAAATTTTATGTAATCACATCAGTAGTTAATGTTATGGATTTTTCATTCTTTTTTATAGAACTCATAAAGTTAATCATGCTATTATTATTGCTAACCCCCCCCCCCCTTTTTTCATTTGCAGCAAGTGCGAAATCTTTTAGTCATCTACTCAAAAGAGCATCTTATTTTGAGCACTTAATAATCTAATATACATAAATATGAATCGTTTGCACTTGTGCGTTGCCGTGCAAGCGACACAGCAGGTTTTACTGATGCCTTTGTATGTGACGTATAGGTTACACAATGCGTTTTATCGTTGCACTTATCTGTGGTGTATAGGTGACACAATGCATTCTATTGTTACACACATAGTATGTGGGGTTGCACTCGTATGTCACTATGCATGATACCTTTTATGGAATGTGTCCTTGCTTTAAGGAACATGTGCATTAGGGTGGTCCAAAAATGGACCTTTATTAAAAAAAATTATGATTTTTACTGGTTCAACTCTCTTGGTTCCATTTATGTAAAAAAAAATGATTATGAAGTTTGAACTTGTAATTTTAATGTTAAGAAGAAGCTTGACAGCCTCAAAGTTTTGCGTTTTTTTATTTTATACCTTAAGTAAAGAAAGAAACAAAACTCCGGCTAGGAAAAGAATGCAATTTTATTTCACTGAAATCTCCATCATTTTGTAAGTTAATAATAATAATAATATTACAATGATATTGAAACAACTTTGGATGTTTTATATCCTTTTCAGCATAATCATTAATAACTGGGATTCCTTCAATAATTTTTAATGCTTTGTAAAAGTTCCCCTGAAGCTCCCAGATTTGGGGACCTATGTATCGAGTCTACTTATTCTTTCAAATAATAAAGCTACTTATTCTTTCAAATAATTGCTCTTTGATAAAGTCCACAAATTTCCTATCCATAAAATTTTGGAGCAAAACATCAGGATGATTTTCAGTGTTACTTTTGTCTTTTACTTCTTTTGTAGCCTTTACCATTTGTCTTCCAATGCAGTGTGGCATTTAATTGGCAAAAAAACCCAAGGTCACAGGATCTTATAAATACCAAAGGTGATTGGCTAATTTCTCCGATGCGATTTTTCTTAATCTTTTTATACTGCAAGAAAGTTTTCATTAAATTATAACCAGGCCCCGGGAGTTAATGATGTAAAAAATCCCTAAAATGCTCTAAATTGCTTTGCGTGTGTATTTTCACACGCATAGAAAAGATACACTAGCGTAAGATGATTAGTTCAGAGATCTCTCGATTACCGAACTTGCCCCTATACTCAACTAGCCCTGCTCTACCTGACTTGTAGGTACAGCAGGGAACTTTATAGAAAATTACTTTATAGAAAATATTTTTATGTTTCTAATTACACAATATATTTGGCTACTGTTAAGGTTCTATATAAAACAGCATTTTTATAATACCTTCTATAAATAAAAATGACAATCTTATTTGCGATCAATTTAGTACTTTGTCAATACATTCTCTATTCCACAATGATGCAAACTTCATCTGCATTGAGCTACCTCTTCATATTATTGAAATGGTTTCAAATTTATTCTGATTTTTTTTTCTTATGTATTGGAACCAATTGGAAGGGTAGGACTGAAAAAATTTTCACCTTCGAAATTTTGGACTATCCGAATTTACATACCCTAAAGGAAACTTTCAGGAGTCGTTTCCTAAATTAATGAACACATTTAAGGCTATATTTTGATCTAGTGCTTAAAACTGTATTTAGCATATACACTATAATAAATAATACAATGTAGACAGAAAATGACTGGGAATATAATTCGACAAAGCCTATCGATATTGTGAACATCAATGTTTTCAACACTCGATTGAAACACACTTTTAGCCCACTTCCAACCTCCAACTTCGGATTCCTCTCCTCGAACCTGGGAAAAATAAATAAAATCGTTGAAAAAAAAAACAATTGTTTGCCAAATCGGACTACTACATATAAAATTTCAAAAATATAAAATAAGTAAAAAAATTTTTAAGTTGTACGTTTGTGGGCACAAATAGTATAAAAATGAAGTTAACCATTTATACCCTTAATGATTCGAATAAGAATCGATGAATATGTGACAAAGCAAATCTAGTTTAAATGAACTTCGGAGAGTGAATCACAATTAGTTTATTGACGCAGAATAGAATTAGCGGCTGAAGAATTACGACTACACAAATGCATTTTTCTTGTAGTATACTTATACATGATGTAATATTTATATATATATTTGTGGACCAGTCGGTAGAAGTTCGGTTCCCGCAGAACACCGCAAGTGAAGCAACATTGACTGAGTCAGTGGTTGGAGAGGGTGACAACCTCTCGCAGCTGGTTGCTTTGGGACCCTGTACGCTAAAGGGAGCTGGTGCACGTTAAATCCGTCGTGGCTCCAATGTCCTCCAAGTGAAATATACCTCTAGGGGGTGACAACCACAGGTGACGGTCTTTCATCTGGGAGCTGATTTAAAAGTTAAGAGACCTCTGAAAGGAGCGGAAGTCGGACTCCTGCCTATAATTAAGGGCCCCGTTAGACTCAGGAAGGAGCAGCGCACTTATTCTTCCACACTTCGCGCGAAGACACGACAAAAAAAAAAAAAAAAAAACAATATTTATATTTGCATCCCAAATTTTTTATGCCAAATAAATACAAGGCATCGTCAACAAAAAATATCGAAAGAAAGAAAGAAATTACGGATTTCACCTATAATGGGGAGAATAGGCCTTAATATGTAAGACAGAATTCGGCCACCAGGGATGAAAATGTTGAAAATTTGCGGCGAAGTTCGTCCTCGCCATTTCAGATGCAAAAAAAAAAAAAAATCTTTGACGTAAGTAAATGTCCATTCTTTATACCCATTATGCATTATAATTTTAAATTAGGCAATACAATATGTTACAGTAGGCAACAACTCAAATTGTTCCTATCAAATCATCAGTCTGAGGTCAGATTTTAATAAATTTTATTTCAGTTTTAATGAGGATGAGGATGACTTACAATATTACAAGTTTTTATCGCCAATAAAAATTTTCATTTAAAACATAAACATAAAATCAAAGACAGAAATAAAAACTTAACTGCTACCTTTGATTACGAAAAATTTGTCAGAAAGAC
The DNA here is from genome assembly GCA_038502835.1 of Octonoba sinensis. Lineage (NCBI taxonomy): Eukaryota > Metazoa > Arthropoda > Arachnida > Araneae > Uloboridae > Octonoba > Octonoba sinensis. The sequence continues at coordinate 126,810,017 of CM076598.1, forward strand.
TATTTTTGTTTTTACTTATTTATTTATTCATTCATTTATTTTTCGAGAGGTTCATTGTTTGTCGCGCACCAGCGAAAATGACATAAATAGTTCTGATGTATTGTCTTGAGCAAAGCAGAGTTAAAGGGGACATGATTCAGTTGTTTAAATTGATGGGCTACAGTTATGTGCTGAAAGTAGAACCAGAGGTCATTGTTTTAAGCTTTTCAAATCTCAGGCTAATCTTGAAATTAAGAAAAACTACTACTTCATTAGGGTAGTATAGGCAGTTGGAATAGTTTACTGGAAACGACTGTTACTTGCAGCGGGGTAAAAACTTTTAAGCGAGCTCTTGATGTTCATTGGGGACTGTTAAATTGACTAGGAACAACCTAGCTGGGCCCTGTGCCTGTTGCTGGTCTTCACTTTTGTATTTGTATTTGTATTAGTATTCAAAGTGTTACCTTATTGTGCAATCTCTTTTTATGATTGAGCAGCGCGACGACCGCTGCATACTCCAGGAGGCTGCAGAAGACGAATCCGATGCATACGGACAGCCAGACGTTGAGTGCGACCACGTATGAAACGCTCGGCAGCGATGCCTGGTATTGTTTGGTGATGATGGTCAACAGTGAGGTGACACCCAGAGTCACTCTCCCTGGCACAGCATCCACGGGAATCCAGAAGGTCAGCATCGACATGAAAACAATCAAAATGGTTGGAATGTAAATGTTTATAGCGTAGTAGCCAGCTCTGCGGGACAGTTTGATTTCTCCACGCAAGCAAGCAAAAGATCCTGAAAGAGAAAGGAGTATGGAGGAAATTAAAGATGAAAAATTTTACTCATGATATCAAACAGTATTTCGCGAACTGGGTCACGAAACTCTAATAATCTAATCATTTTTATTAGTAAAGGGATTGTTTCGCTACTCACTTTAATTTATGAAAGTAATATTGAAAAGAAAACTACCATGAAGAAAAGTTAAATTTTGTTGTTTAGTTGTATAAAATTTCGGGTTTGTCATGAGTTCAATTTGAAAAAAAAAATCACTACACTTTTTAAAAATTTAGAAGCAAATATATATATTTTTTTGTTTGTAGATATTTTTTGTTGACCCGTGAAACGACTTTCGTCAAACACGCTATAAATTGAAACTGTAGCTAGTATATTACGTTAAAGGAATAAAATTAAAGAAAAACCCCTTTTCTTTTTACTATGACTTTTTCCAGCTAGATGAATATTTTGAAAATAATAATAATAATAATAAGTGTGGCGCGTATGAAGTTGGTTGATATACATTGGGTTTCGAAAAAGGGGGGTCAAAAGATTTAAAATCTGGGGACCTCAGAAGCAAAACCGAAATTTTTTTCTGAGGGGTTGAGGTGTTTTTATCGGAGAAGAGTTTGAAGCGAATTAGTACTTTCATCTGTTTGCAATGTACTAACTAAAGTGATCATTTGATTATCAAAATCCCTCGAGATGATCATTCGTTTTATGAAATCACTAGAAAGATTCACTCAATTGCTGATTATTTTATTACTGAAATCATTCAATACGCGATTGCCTATCACAATGCCGAATGTATACACAGAATGAAAAATACTTACCGTGCTTTCCTACGTATAAGTACTCATCACAAACGGCTGGTTGGGGGTCTGAAAATTCAAACTGAGGAAGAATAATGTAATCCCCAACTGAAATAGAATCTTTTTCATTCCAGTGCAGTTCCATTTCCGAAAGTGTATGTGTGACTAAAGAAGAAAAAATAGATAACTCATAAAGTAAAACTATCGAAGTAAAAGTGTTCACTAATTATTTTCGGTCTAGGTAAGCAATACCTGATAAGCTTTGCGAACACAATTTAGTGTACATAACCCTTTCGCGCCGCATTCCACGCATTCATGTCAGCAAGAGATGTCAGTAAGATGACATCTTATGACCAAAAAATTCGAAATACATGAAGATTTGACCTTATACTTGAAATGAGAGTAATATGATTCACATGCAAGTGTATTTTGATTATATAAGCATAAGGGGAGAAAATAATGTTTCCGAATCGTCTATTTTATGACGGCTCTTTAAATGCGCACGTGCGTTATTGTTTATAGTAGGGTCATTCCATGTCAACTGGACCAATTTTGAAAATCGTCCCCACTCGACCATCACCGATTTTGATAAAATTTTGCACAAAGTTTCTGGTAGGTATAAAACTAAGCTAGCCAAATTTTTAGACCTTGAAAGTAAAAGTTGCAAGGGGCGCCTAAGTTTAGGAAACAAGATGTCTGCCATTGACGAACCAACTAAGTAGCCATGTTTGGATGTACCTGGAGAGCCACATAATGAAAATACAACTCCAAAATTTTTTTTAACCAGACAACTTTTCGTGTTTAATCTAATAGCAAAGTTTTAAAGACCACTAAGAAAGTTCTTTTCTATTGTGTTCAGCCAAAGTTGGCTGAAAATTCAATTTGACAAAAATTTTCAAAATTTTATACTGCTCTAACTGGTCAGTAACTAAACTTATACACTTGTAACTTGGTATATATCTAAGTCAACTACTTTTCGACATATTCTGAAAATTTCAAAAATTTCATTAAGTTAGGTTTTGATTTATATTTACCTAAAATGCAGCGGTTTTTAAAAATGGCCAATTATGATCACTTTTGAACCATCATATCTGAGGGGGAACCAAATGAATTTTCTTCGTTTAACTTTCATTAGATAGAGGAAAGCTTTCTCTACCAAACTTGAAATTTTTAAGAGGGTGTTTTTTCGTAAACCGGAGAAAAAAGATTTCAAATTTGAGTTAAAAAACATGTTGATATGTGCGCATTTTTAGCCTCAATTTAGCTTTTTTGGAGTTTTATTTAACATTTAAAAAAAAAGAAACTTGAGTTGGGTCCTGCAGGGCTTGCGCATACTCGCATTTGACGCATAAATCAATATTATTTGAAAAAATTGACTCATTTTTGGAAGATGAGAGTCAAATTTTGACTGTGTAAAATTTCGACCTAAAGACATTCTAATACTGAAAAATTGATTTGTATTTTTGCTCAATATGCTTTATATTGTGAATTATTAATAAAAGAACTAGAAATATTGTAAAATGAAAGCAGATGCAAAAAGATTGCCGCACGATTGCAGCAAAACGCTCTTACTGTTCGTAACTGGCGGCATCAAAGAAACATAAAAAATAAGCTAAAAGTAAAAAAAAATCAGCAAATAAAGACCCAATGTGAATAATTTTATACATTAAGATAACTAGATAAATTAATTTAAAAAAAAAGAAAAACTTATTATAAAGAGTTTAAGAAATTCAAATTTTGGCAATATGGCTGCTGTTTATTTTTTTGCATCAATCTTGAGGTCTTTCTCCCTTTGTCCTACAGAAAAGAGAAGTACGACTGTGGCTGACTAGCGTGACTATTGGATATGACCCCTTGGCAAAGGGGTTATCTGTGTAAACATAAACTAGTAGTGGTCCAACCACCAATCAGGTTACTCTAGGCTTGAAAATATGCTACTATCAATCTGACTCACAATTAAAAAAAAAGTAAGTCAAGTTTTGGAAAATACGAGTCAATTTAGATAGTTTAACGAAAGAAAAGTCCCGCAGTGGACCAGTCGGCAGAAGCTCGGTTCCCGTACAACACCTAAAGTGAAGCAGCATTGACTTAGGTCAGTGTTTGGGAGGGTGACAACCTTTCGCGGCTGGTTCTTGTGAGGCCGTGTTCGCTAAAGGGAGCTGGTGCACGTTAAATAGGTCGTGGCTCCAATGTCCTTCAAGTGAAACGATACCTCTTTGGGTGCTAACCCCAGGTGACGGTCTCTTATCTGGGAGCGGGTTCAAAAAATTAAGAGACCACATATAAAGGGACGGAAGTCGGACTCCTGCCTATAAGGGCGCCGTTAGACTCAGGAGCAGCGCACCCATTCTTCCTCGCTTCGCGCGTGGATACGACGACGACAACAACAACAACGAATGAAAAAATATTTTTTTAAAAACGCTGTCGTAGTCATGATGATTTTACCCTGAAATATAAAAAGTTCTACACGAAAATATTGAAGGTTGGTATAAGGAATCTGTAGATAATCAATTAAAAATTTAGATAATCTATTAAAAACTTTTGGGGTGTGTATTGTATGTTATTACAAATTACATAACAAAACTTTTTTTTTATTACAGATTTAAAAAAAAAAAAGCTATTTGGAGACATTGTTTGTTCTCGAATGTTTTTAATTAAATTCTTGTTTTTATTAAAAAGGAGGTGAATTTTATTTTGAATCACACTTCTGAATGCAAGAGAAATATTTTCTTGTTGAGTAACTTTTTGTGCAAATAAGTAAATGCTTAATTACATTAATTTAAAAAGTCAAATCCTAATTCTCTGCCATATTATTCCTTCAAAAATTTTAATATGAAAGTAATGATTGGTTTAGAATCAACCGATTATTGCCATGAGGAGAAGAAAAATACCGACAGCCATTTTGCCAAAAATTGAATTCCTTAAACTCTTCATAATTAGTTTTTCTTTTTTTTAAAATTCATTTATCTACTTATCTTAATGTATAAAATTATTCACATTGGGTCTTTATTTGCTGATTTTTTTTTACTTTTAGCTTATTTTTTATGTTTCTTTGATGCCGCCAGTTACGAACAGTAAGAGCGTTTTGCTGCAATCGTGCGGCAATCTTTTTGCATCTGCTTTCATTTTACAATATTTCTAGTTCTTTTATTAATAATTCACAATATAAAGCATATTGAGCAAAATACAAATCAATTTTTCAGTATCAGAATGTCTTTAGGTCGAAATTTTACCCAGTCAAAATTTGACTCTCATCTTCCAAAAATGAGTCAATTTTTCAAATAATATTGATTTATGCGTCAAATGGGAGTATGCGCGAGCCCTGCAGGACCCAACTCAAGTTTCTTTTCTTTTCAATGTTAAATAAAACTCCAAAAAAGCTAAATTGAGGCTAAAAATGCGCACATATCAACATGGTTTTTAACTCAAATTTGAAATCTTTTTTCTCCGGCTTACGAAAAAACACCCTCTTAAAAATTTCAAGTTTGGTAGAGAAAGCTTTCCTCTATCTAATGAAATTTAAACGAAGAAAATTCATTTGGTTCCCCCTCAGATATGATGGTTCAAAAGTGATCAAAATTGGCCATTTTTGAAAACCGCTGCATGTTTAGGTAAATATAAATCAAAACCTAACTTAATGAAATTTTTGAAATTTTCAGAATATGTTGAAAAGTAGTTGACTTAGATATATACCAAGTTACAAGTGTATAAGTTTAGTTACTGACGAGTTAGAGGAGTATAAAGTTTTGAAAATGTTTGTCAAATTGAATTTTCAGCCAACTTTGACTGAACACAATAGAAAAGAACTTTATTGGTTATCTTTAAAACTTTGCTATTAGATTAAACACAAAAAGTTGTCTGGTTAAAAAAATTTCGGAGTTGTATTTTCATTATGTGGCTCTCCAGGTACATCCAAACATGGCTACTTAGTTCGTTCGTCAATGGCAGCCATCTTGGTTCCTAAACTTAGGCGTCCCTTGCAAATTGAGTTTTTACTTTCAAGGTCTAAAAATTTGGCTAGCTCAGTTTTATACCTACCCTAAACTTTGCAAAATGTTATCAAAATCGGTGATGGTCGAGTGGGGAACACTGGTCCAGTTGACGTGGAATGACCCAGTAATCAGTGGAGCTTGATTTGCACTGGAGTGTTGGGTATTTGAGTTCGCAGTGCAGTTTTTCATCGATTATTAGATCTGATTATATACGTGAAATTTTCTGATTAAACCGTTACAATGTGGAAGCATCGAAAAAAAATTAAAAAAAAAATATATTTAAGCAGGAACTATCTTAAGTAAATAAATCATGTATTTAAAACTCTATAAAGATATGCCATTTATATATACTCTACAGCATATGTCCTCAACCTGGGGGGCGTTGAAGAATTTTAAGGGAGGCGTGAGTTCAATAAATAAATAAATAAAATAAAAAGTAAAACTAACTGTTATTTAATTCTTTGATTTTATGTGTTCTAATTACAATGTGTTCCAAATTAATAATTATGTGTAGTAATATTAAATTTTGCTTATGAAAATGAAAATATCTATATTTTTATTAACCAGCTTCAGTTTCAAATTCCGATTGTACTACTACTTGTATTGCTTGTATTGACCACATATGGTGGTAGAGGGGAAGGCGTAACCTCATACCGGCGTTCAAGCGGGGCACAGAGCTAGAATGGTTAAGAACACTTGCTCTACAGAACATTATCAAGCAACGCGTTCATAATTCGAAACTTGTATGGTTTAGGCTTAACCATAGACATATTAGCATAGACGGAGTCCTCTGGCTTTTCCTTCGCTTTGAGAGTGTCTGAGGGGCGAGTACGTCACGTGACATCGACCACCAAATTAGCGTCTGTTGTCTTACCTCGCTTTGCCTTATCTGCTTTTACCTTAATTTCTTCCTACGGCGGCGGGGAATTTTGTTATTTTAAAGTATCTCAAGATGGGCGTATGCTGCGCGGCAACTTGTACCGAAAGAACAAGCCTTGGAGGACCTTCCTTTCATAAGTATAAAACTAAATTCTGAATAAAATGTCATGAAATCTATCTAATCTATCTCCCACAGTCTAATATTTTTTTACATCTAATTCTGTGTTACGATGTGATCTTCAAAAATGGTTTTCTTTATTGTAAAGAAATTTTTAAACAAATGGAAGGAAATATAAAGGATATTTAAAAGAAGAAAAAGGGCAGGTTTATTCGTAAAATAAACTGAGTTTTCTGAGAGGAAAATTTTGAATATAATCTGACGTTTTTTAAACACCGTACCCATGTACGAGTCAAAGTATTTTTTACAAAATTGGGAAGCGAAAAAGAATGAACTTATACACAGGTTAGGGGGGGGGGGGGTACTACTTACAAAATCTTCGATATTCAGAATCTTAATGAAATTTAAAGGCAAATAATCATCTAAGTTCAAAAATTCTAAAAACTTCACTTTTTTAAAAATTAACATTCAAATTTATCACTGGAACCTATCAAAATAAAGATTATTGCTTATCCTAATATAAATGAAGCGTTTCGAGGAATCAAATTCTTTAGAGGAATCAAACTTCCTCCAGAAGAAACCCCCCCCCCCCGAAATCGGGGTCTAGCTACGCCACTGCCTCCATCCCTGCATGAAAAAATTCTCGCTACACCACTGGTACTGGCCACTTTTTGAAACAAACAGCTCTAAAATGGAGGTGTAGTAGAACGTTTTTATCAATCAACCTGACTGCTATATCTGCAGTATAGTCGGTTTATAAAAGCATAGTTACATGCAAATACTTCTAATGCATTAATGAGTTTAAAATGCCTTGCAGAAATAAACAATAAGCGTGTTAAATTTTTTTTCAACTTTTACCTAAACTTACACTTAATTTAGGAACAAATGTATGAATTTAAAAATGCAATCAAAATAAAATATGCGCATACATACACATACGCGTGTATATATATGATATACACGCGTAAAAACTATATATATATATACATAGTTTTTGCTTTGTATATATATATATGTATATATATATATATATATATATATGTATTACGTAGGGGTAATTAACTGTTAAAATAAGTCTAAAGAATAGAAATTAAAATTTAAATGCCTCTTAAGGTTTTCCGATTGTTAGCACTTTATAACAGAAACGAATATCTTCAATAATCTTCAGTTATTCCTTATGCACTGTTTCCTCTTGTTTTATATTTAAAAAAAAAAAAAATGTGTGCGTGTACTAGCGTACACTCGTAAGAAGTGAAACTTCTTTATGACGTTATTTTTCAAAAAATCAACATTCAAGTATTAGAAAAAAATGATACCATAATTACACCCACGTGTTAGTGTATTGAAAAATACAATCAAAAACTGAGGTTAATTTTAAATAACGTGGAAAAATAAATACCATAATTACACCTAAGTATTAGAAAAAGAGATGTAATTACTTACTTTTTTTAGAAATTCACTGGAATTAGAATTAAAATAAACCCTTTGATTTTGCTGATCACTTCAATATAACATATATATATATTTATCACGTCACTACAGAGCGTTGGGAATAAATAAGCGTGCAATAGAAAAACGGTCAAGTATAGTGGTAGGAGTAAGTCCGTTAAAACGATATGCTATTGGTAAATGGCAATTGCACGACACCACCTAGTGGTCAAAGTCATCACTACTCAAAGCGGGTCATGGGCTTTTATGGAAGTCGATGCAATCGCCACCTGGATTTCAAAAATGTAACTACTCAAAACGGGCCGCAAAATACATTGGAGACATTTACCAATCCCTACTCCGCTGGAGAAAGTATACTTCGAATCACGCGTGGTAGGGATAAGAAAAAGATGGCGCGTAACGGAAAAATGTGACGCGTAACGAAAAAATGTTACACTAAATTTTTTTCCAACCCCGATAAAGAAGTTTCACTTCAAAAATGTTTTATGAATTTTAGTGAATTATAAATCAATCCTCTATCGGTAAGAGCAAACCAGGCCCGTCATTTCGAATTTTTCTGAGGGGGGGGGGGAGTGCAAAGGGTATATTCTTTTTATATCTTATACTGAGGAAGCAAAACACATTTGCGTTCATAAAAATACATTATATCCTCAAAGCCGGGCCTCCAGTAGGCAGTGGCATCCTACTGGCCGCTCTAAATGGCATGCCTGGAATAAAGACATTAAAATATAAGTAGCAACGGATAATTGACTTTAATATACTTGTTTTTAAGATGTTTTTTTAAAAATAATTATTTAGTTTTATTAAGCGAACTGTTAACCTTTGAATTCAACTTGAAATCCCGCGCTTTAATGAACTTTTCTTTATAAAAGAAATTTATAACATTTACACAATCAGTGATCAACTACTTCAATCCTTTTTACGTACTTGCGCCTGCTAAAACATTCACGTCAATAAACCAGAAATACCCTTTTGGTAAAGTCAAAAAGCCCCTGTGCGGTTGTGCTCGTTACGGCAAATTTGTGAGGACCCCAATTCGAGTGGAATTCGAAACGCTCGCTTATCAACTGCAGAAAATCCTTCGAAACAGAGATTGGCTTTTCTTCTTGAACACGTGAGGTCGACCGATTCCAGCCCTTGTGACACTGGAGCCTCCAAGCGGTATCTAGAGTTTATAAGATCTATGGGCTTAACAGCAGAAATCCCTCTTCTGGACAGACGCTCGCGAAAGAGAGTTCCGAGCGGTAAAAGCGCGTGTTTGCGCTTGCGCTTCCCTTTGCGAAAGGATTAATCTAGAAAGACAATAGAGGACTGTTAAAATGTTTGCAATAAATTTTGTTTTCGCTTTTCTTATTGAACATATTGCATATAAACTGTTTAGTCACAATTTTACATTCTATTTAGCCACATGTATTACTCGGCTTTACAAGTTTACCACGATTTTTAGCTGTTCATACTTATTTCAACTAGTGGATTGCCTATAACAAAATATTCTCTTCCGCAGCTTATATGATGTCAATTTTCTTTAATTCTACTAATTGTGATGTTGATGAAAGATATACACAAGTAAAAATACTAACTTTTCATGCAATATTTTTTTTTATGGATTTGAGTTTCTGCTGTGATAAAAGTTAAATAAAATGAATCCTATGCATAGGATCAGATAGGGTACTATTTTATAAGTAAAGCAAGTTAATGAACATTTCTTTTATTGTAAGTTTAGTAATTATTATTTTATATTAAAAAATAACAGCATTGAACATTAGTAGGTGAAAAAGGAGTTGTGCGCCAGCAGGCGGATTGCGGATCAGGGGGCGTGGCCCCACCGCCTCCCAATGCCCCCAGGCGTGCCCTCAGGCGTTAGTCGAGTTGAGTTGAGTTGTAAACACCCAGGCGTTTTTCGAGTGGAGTTGAGTTGTTTTGCCCTCAGGCTTTTTTGAGTAGAGTTGAGTTGTATGCCCTCAGGCATTTTTCTAGTACAGTTGAGTTGTATGCCCTCAGGCATTTTTCGAGTAGAGTTGAGTTATATGCCCTCAGGCATTTTTCGAGTAGAGTTGAGTTGTATGCCCTCAGGCATTTTTCGAGTAGAGTTGAGTGGTATGCTCTCAGGCGTTTTCCAGTAGAGTTGAAATGTTTTTCAAAAATTTATAGTTTTGGAATGGCAACACCTTCTTGTTTCAGTTTACGACATGATGCAATGTAATGTCGATTGCAGCGCCATCTATGAGAAGAAAATGCAACTATTTTCGCACTTAGAATTTTTTTCTACTGTTTTCTCTCAGAATTCAAGCAGGAACTATTTTATATTACAAAAAATAATTATAATGTATAATGAATTAAATGTAATCTTGTTAATTACCTCCTTATATATCTTTATTTTTTAGACTTAAAATTTTTTTCTTTTTCGATCTTTTCAATGTTTTCACTTAGCATTCACGCAGGAACTGTTTCATATTAACAAAAAATTAGTTATAAAATGATAGCGCTAAAAAGTGAATGCTTAAAAAGAGATTACTTTGAATGCAAAGGGAATTATTGAAGTATTACATTTAAATGATATTAAAAAATAATAATAATATTCTTAATACAAATTAGTAATGATAAAAGGTATATTCAACTTACCCTAGCAGGAGATTCAGTAGATTGATAATTGATTCTTGAAAAATCCATGGTCGAGCGTATAAGGACCTGAGAAACGCTTGTAAAAAAGAGCAGAGCAAAAATTCATCTTTACTAAGCAAGTGTAGAAAGCGAAGGGACTTTTCACTTTCCAGTCCTTGTAGCATTTTCTTTCGAGAAATAGCGGAGCTAAAAGTTAAATACCTCGCAATTGTAGCAAATATATTCATTAAAGCATATTTGTCGAAAGTTATAATTCCCACAGCTTTGAAAGATATGAAAAAACTGGTACTGCGGTAAAAGATTGAAATCATAGTGCAGGTGTATTTTTATGGCTTTAGGTCCTTTGTGACGATCGGACAGAAAAGAAAAGGTCCCCTCTCCACCCCTATAGGCATACTGTCTCTTTCTACTTTGAATGAAGCGATTGACAAAGATCACTTTCCTTTTTAGATACAAAGCATCTCCATTGTATTTAATTTTTAACTACTAAAAATAGCTGTATTACTTGATGGTGGTGAATATCAGCTTAATGAAAACAAAAATACGTTAATGAGAGATGATTTTTACTCGCAAGAAAACATGTTTGATCGTGTTTTCTTCTATTAGCCCAAACTTTTTTTCATTGGTGCAGAAGCTACTAGTAGGATTCATTCCGTAAAACAATAGAGAATGTAAGATTTTACTAAATAAAAATGTTTGAACTTGCAAAACAAAATTATTTTCTACTTGCGAAATTTTAGAACTTCGCATGAAAATTTTTAAAAAAAGTACTTATATTCAAACGGTTGAAACTTGGAACTAAAATTTCAACACTGAATCATCAAAAATCCGAAACAATTTAAGCTGTGGAATAAAGATTCGAGACTTAAAAAGTAAATGTCAACTCACTAAAAGAGATTTGAAAATCTGAAAAGAGAAATAGAAAAATAACTTCACCAGAAACACTGAAATAGAAACGTAAAACTCGAAAAATTTAAATCACAAAACTTAAATCTATTGCAAAGAGCTTTATGTGAAACGTAAAAGTGCTAAGAGCAAAATGCTAAAACTGAGGAACTTAGAAGAAAAAATGTAAAAGTTCGTAAATTTTCAAAACAAAAGTATGATGCACTTGCAAAATGTTAAAACTTAGTGCAAAAACGTAAAAAGTACTATGTACAAAATGTTAAAATTTAGATTTATCTACTAAAACAGTGAATGAAGATGTAAAATTACTAAGAGTAATATATTAAAACAACACGAAAACGTAAAAGTACTAAGTACAAAAAGTAAAAAAAAAAATATTTAACTGCTATAACGTAGACTGAAGTCGTAAAATTACTAAGTACAAAGTGTTAAAACATCATAAAAATGTAAAAATGTCAAATATAAAGCAGCAAAACATAGATTTGTCTATAGAAACCTTGATCAAAAAATGTAAAAGTTCAAACAACAAAATCCTAAAACTCTGAAAAATTGAAAACACGCAGTACAAAAACAGCAAAACCTGTAAAATTGCTAAGTATAAGGATGCAAAACTTAAATTTTTCCAGAAAAACTTAGAACGAAGTTGTAAAAGTACGGAACTTTTCAAAGTAAAAGTGTTATGCACTTACAAAATGTTAAAACTTAGAATGAAAATGTAATTGAATTAAATGTACTAAGTATGAAATAGTAAAGTAACACGAAATGTAAAAGTACTAAGTATATAGCGTAGTCATCAAGTGAAACTTTGTACAAAAATGTCAAACTTAAGTACGAAACTTAGAAGACTTAGATCTGTCTGCAGAAATCTTGATCAAAAAACGTAAAAATTCAAACAACAAAATCCTAAAACTCTGAAAAAAGTAAAAACACGCAGTACAAAAACAGCAAAACATAGATTTGTCTACTGAAATCTTGATCAAAAATGTAAAAGTTCTAACAACAAAATCTTAAAACTCTGAAAAATTAAAAACATGCAGTACAAAACAACAAAACATGTACAAATGCTAAGTATAAAGCTGCAATACAAATGCTAAGTATAAAACTTAAATTCATCCAGAAAAACTTAGAACGAAAAAGTAAAAGTACGAAACTTTTCAAAACAAAAGTGTGATGCACTTGAAAAACATTAAAACTTAATGCGAAAATGTAAAAAGTACTACGCACAAAATGCAAAAATTTAGACTTATCTACTAAAACAGTGGATGAAGTTGTAAAATTACTAAGTAAAATATATTAAAGCAGCAAGAAAATGTTAAAGTACTAAGTACAAAAACGTAAATAAATTGATTTATCTACTAAAACATAGAGTGAAGTTGTAAAATTACGAAGTACAAACTGTTAAAACATCATAAAATTTGAAAATAGCAAGAATAAACCAACAAAACATAGATCTGTCCACTGAAATCTTGATCAAAAATGTAAAAGTTCTAACAAGAAAATCCTAAAACTGATAAAATAAAAACACTCAGTACAAAACAACAAAACATGTAAAAATGGTAAGTATAAAGTTGCAAAACTTAAACTCAATCAGAAAAACTTAGAACGATGATGTAAAAGCGCGAAACTTTTCAAAATAAAAGTGTTATACACTTGCAAAATGTTAAAACTTACTGCAAAAATCTTAAGAATTACTACGTACAAAATGTTAAAACTCTGATTTATCTACTAAAGCAACGCGAAAATGTAAAAGTACTAAGTATATAACGTATTCATCAAGTGAAATTTTGTACGAAAATGTAATCGTTTATGTACGAAACTTAAAAAACTTCCAAGAAAAAAAAAAACTTAGAAACAAAAAAAAATATATATGTAAATCCAAACGAAAATTTTCAGAAATAAAATGTTATCCACTTGCAAATTGTTAAAATTTAATGCAAAAATATAAAAAGTACTGTGTATGAATGTTAAAACTTAGATTTATCAACGAAAGCACGGAATGAAGATGTAAAAATATTAAGTATAATATGTTAAAGCAACACTAAAATGTAGAAGCACTATGTACAAAGCATCAAAACTTAGATTCATCTAGTAAAACTTAGTACAAAAATGTAAAAGTACTAAGCATAGAACCTCAAATATACATTTATTTAGTAAAAAACAGAACGAAACTGTTAAAGTACTAAAGCCAACGCATCAAACAAGGATTAGTCTATTAAAACATTATAAAAGAAAGAAAAGCACTACATACAAACTGCAAAAACTCTTAGAACTAAAATTTAAAAATGTAACAAATCATAAAATTTTAAAACTTAACTTCATCCAGAAAAACTTAGAACGGAAATGTAAAATTACTGAAATTTACAAAACAAAAGTGATAGGCATTTGCAAATTATTAGAAGCAAAAACGTAAAAAGTACTAGATACAAAAAGTACGAAACATCAAAACTTGGAGTAGTATAATAACAAAACTGCAACTTCGATTCATCAAGTAGGACTTAACTCTAAAATTGTGAAAGAAATGTGAAAACTGATATTCACCTTTTAAAATGTAAAAATATTAAGTACACGATGTTAAAACAGAACAAAAATGTAAAGGTACGAAATGTAAAACTCCAAAAAGTTAAATTCCTCTACTAAAAAAATGGTTTGAAAAGTAAAAGTACTATGTACATCAACTAAAAACAGCATGAAAATTTAAAAATAGCAAGTACAACACGTTAAAACAGCACGAAAATCTAAAAGTACTAAGTACAAAGCATCAAAATTTACGTTGATCCAGAAAAGCTTGGAACAAAAGATGTAAAAGTACAGACATTTTCAAAATAAAAGTGATATGCATTTGCAAAATGTTAAAACTTAATGTAGAAACGTAAAAAGTACCATATACAAAATGTTAACACTTAGATTTATCTACTAAAACCTAGAATGAAGATATAAAAATACTAAGTATAATATACTAAAGAAACACAAAATTATAAAAGTGCAAAACACTAGAACTATCTATTAAAACTTCAAAACATAGATTCAGCATCAAAACATATAATCTGTTTATAAAAATCTTAATCAGAAATGTAAGAGTTCGAAGAACAAAGTGCATAAAACTTTTATTTTGAAAATTTCCGTAGCTTTACATTTTTGTTCTAAATTTTTCTGGATGAAATTAGGTTTTGAAGCTTTATAGTGGGTACTCTTTCATTCTTTATTGTTTTGTACTGCGTTTCTTTACTTTTTAAGTTTTAGCACTTTGTTCTTCGAACTCTTACATTTCTGATTAAGATTTTTGTAAACAGATTATATGTTTTGATGCTGAATCTATGTTTTGAAGTTTTAATAGATAGTTCTAGTATTTTGCACTTTTATAACTTTGTGTTTCTTTAGTATATTATACTTAGTATTTTTATATCTTCATTCTAGGTTTTAGTAGATAAAGTGTTAACATTTTGTATATGGTACTTTTTACGTTTTTACATTAAGTTTTAACATTTTGCAAATGCATATCACTTTTATTTTGAAAATGTCCGTACTTTTATTTCAATCTTTTGTTTCAAGCTTTTCTGGATCAACGTAAGTTTTGATGCTTTGTACTTAGTACTTTTAGATTTTCGTGCTGTTTTAACGTGTTGTACTTGCTATTTTTAAATTTTCATGCTGTTTTTAGTTGCTGTACATAGTACTTTTACTTTTCAAACCATTTCTTAGTAGAGGAATTTAACTTTTTGGAGTTTTACATTTCGTCCCTTTTACATTTTTGTTCTGTTTCAACATCGTGTACTAAGGCTACAGTGGACGTTTCGTAGATTTTTTTTTTTTTACATAGTTACATTGATGGAATTTTCATGAAATGTTCTTATATAGATATAATGTCAATAAAGGACAAAAAATGTGCATTTTTTGACCGTTTTCTTGAAATTTTGTGTTTTTTTTTAAAAAGTAAGCGTAAAAATTAATAAAATGTAGCACGCTCCATGCGTCAAAATATTGAGTTAATACTGTTAAAATATTTTTTTTCCACATCTACATCACAGATTGTTGGGAAAAAATTTTCATTCTTTATCACCAAATTAAAAATAAGGACAAAAGTTCATGTTTTGATGACATTTTCTGAAAAAACATGCCGAAATGAGTTAATTTCACGTTTCTATCCGTTACAATACGACTCAGTCTATAATTTTCCAAAATGTGTTCCCAACATTTTATAAATAACCTATTGGGAGATACATAAAAAAAGTTTCATCTTTATCCGTGAATTATTTTGACGCAGGGAGCATTTGAAAGTTTTGCTTTGTAAGAAAAAACTCGTTTTGAGAAAAACGCGTTTTAAGCTTTCAAAGAGCAATTTATAACAAAAAAAGTAATTTCATACAAAATATCCAGCTAAGGATAAAAAGGGTATCTTATTACACAATTCAGGGAAATAATTTTTGGATATTTGAAGTAAAAAATAAAAAAAAAGCAGTGTTTGTATAATCATACATCTCAACAAAATTGCGAAATCGTGCAAGCATTGTAATTGTTTGCATTCAGTACATCTTGGTAACAACAACAACATCTTTGTAATAATGCACTAACTACATTTATCATAAATGAGGTCAATACTAAAAATATTTAAAATGTAAATTGGATAATGAATTCAAAAACACATCAAAATGATCCGGAAGCGTAGCATGATTTATCTTTGGCGTTCACTTTCGCTTTTTTCTTTTTCAGGAATCGTTCTCGAGTATAGTTTGGAGATTGGCATAACATTTTCTGTGAAAGCCTCCTGCTTTCTTGCCTATTAGCAATAGTGAGAGAGTAGCTATTAGCAAGTTCATCACACTGGTTATTTATTTCTAGAGCTTTGACTTTCCCTAGGTTGAATTCCTCGATAGCCTCGATGACGGTAATTTCTAAGCGTCGCTTAGACACAGACACCTCTTTGGGACACTTACGCCAGATGCAACTATGGAGGCCTTCATTCAAGTTTTGGGTTTTACCCGCAGTACACCGCTTCAATATTTCATCGGAAGCCAGCCTCTGGTAGACAGGCATGATTTTTTCTAAGGTATCTTCAGAGAGATAAATCGACATGGATGAATGCGGTTTTGGAACTTCTCCTTTTGCAACTGCACGTTGGAAGAAACACCATGAGCTCTCTCCTGATGGACATTTTGCATGCTTTGGTTTCTCATCTGTTGATGAGCAATGCAGTACGGTGGCATAAATTGCACTCTTCATTTTTTGCACATCCGGCACATTGTCTTTTATGGCCTTCCTATAAAAATTTTGCAGTTTTGTAATGTTTTCTCTTGTCAATCCGCCTTTCTTCCGTCCTCCAAGTATAACTTTTTTTATTCTCCATTCATCAACAATGTTTCTCAGAGCAGTACTAAGCCTTTTAGCGACGTGATTTATACATTCTTCTTTTGTTAGTCTGTATTCTTTCCCATAAACTTGGCTTTCTGATAAAAATTGAAAAGTTTTGGCATCCCCGTCACTTAAAATAGACAGGTAGCGCATTTTGCATTCTTGAATAGAACGCTGCCATATGACTTTAGCAGCGTTCATTTCCATTGCGCCTGATGGGCCCTCAAAGTTTTTGTCACACTCATCAGCATGGCCTTCCAACCAGATCTTGAAATCTGGCGCTTGACTTCCGAGCTGACTTATTTATTTATTTATTTATTTATACCTCATCAATCACCACCGTACCTACCCTGACGAGGGTTTAACCGGATGTGGTGATTGAGAGGAAAGAACAGATAGAACAAGACAGCACAACAGATTTTAATATACATAGAAGGAAATACACCCATGGCAAAGGTGGGACTCGAACCCACGCCTCTTTCTCTCCGCGCAGGGAGGCACCGGAGCTAGTCGATTTGACCGCTCAGCCACTCCGAGCTGACTTGCAGTCATTACACAGTTTTGGCAGTACTTTGAAAGTACTTCAAAATCTATAACAAGTCCAGTTAGCACATCTATAACGATTCCAATCCCTAAATTAGAAGTGTACCCCCGTTTTTGCCAGGTACCGTCAAATGAGACGCTTATGTCTAAAATATCACTGTTTGTCGGATTTTGAAGGCTTGAATGTGCATCTCGCACAGCGTCTCGTGATATTTGTAATACCTTTCCTTTAACCTCGGCATATTTTGCACTGATATTTCTTAGACACTTTGCGAATGTTTTCTTATCCATTGACGGCATGTTCAAAACAGCAGAAAAAGTTTCCAGTTCTGCGTGACCTCGACCTATGGACAAGAAAGCTTGGACAAGTTTGTTGTTTACATCAAAAGTTTTCTTCTCCTTTTCGCGAACACTTGAAAAAGTTGATCCATAGTTCTCACCACAGTTCTCACAAGCAAGTTCTAATTTTGTGGAGTATCCAAAAGAGTTCTCCTGTTTGATGGCAAGAGATGAGCAGCCACAAGTTTTGCACACAACATTTCTTAGAAGCTCTGACCACATTGACTGGTGTGTCAAAACATAAGTTGCTTCTAAATGTTTTTGAGCACTTGAAATATCCTGATTATTTATATCTGAATCAGTTTTTGTACTACAATCTTTTTCATCAAGTAGCTTTGGTTTTGGCTGGACACTTTCAGATTTCTGCGAACGACTTTTCAAATTCTCGTAAAGTACCTTCCTTCGCTTTGAAGGACGACCTTTCGGTTTTCGATATCTTGATGATATCAAATCCATCTTAATTCTATGATTTTTCAATTATTCAGAAGACAGAAGCAATTTTATCCCTGAAAAGGGCTGTTTTTTTTAATATGATTAGCAAAAATCACTAAAGTAAAAGAGCGAACAGCGTAAATATAAAAGCAAACCGAACATATAAACAAAGCTATAAAACGTTACAGTCACAGTCGAAGTTATTTACTCTCTGCAACGACATAGCAGTAAAACAATTCTCAAAAAATAATATCAAGGTATGACACAAGCAAAATATTTAAAAAAAAAGTTAGAGGGAAATGTTTTGTTGAGTAAACCAGCAGACATAGCAGCAGATGGCGAAACAGCTGATCGCAAAAGGTAAACAAAGGGGCGTGGTTTTTGAGGTGATAGCGCTATAATAAGCCATAACTCATGAAAAAAAAGTCGAATCAAAAAATTTTTTTTTGTACTGCATAAAGCTCTTTACAGAGCATAAAAATAAACTAAAAACAGAAAATCAGTATTTTGAAGGTTTTTCGCTGATTTCAAAGTCCACTGTAGCCTTTTAATATTTTTACATTTTAAAAGGTGAATATCAGTTTTCACATTTCTTTCACAAATTTAGAGTTAAGTCCTACTTGATGAATCGAAGTTGCAGTTTTGTTATTATACTACTCCAAGTTTTGATGTTTCGTACTTTTTGTATCTAGTACTTTTTACGTTTTTGCTTTTAATAATTTGCAAATGCCTATCACTTTTGTTTTGTAAACTTCAGTAATTTTACATTTCCGTTCTAAGTTTTTCTGGATGAAGTTAAGTTTTAAAATTTTATGATTTGTTACATTTTTAAATTTTAGTTCTAAGAGTTTTTGCAGTTTGTATGTAGTGCTTTTCTTTCTTTTATAATGTTTTAATAGACTAATCCTTGTTTGATGCGTTGGCTTTAGTACTTTAACAGTTTCGTTCTGTTTTTTACTAAATAAATGTATATTTGAGGTTCTATGCTTAGTACTTTTACATTTTTGTACTAAGTTTTACTAGATGAATCTAAGTTTTGATGCTTTGTACATAGTGCTTTTACATTTTAGTGTTGCTTTAACATATTATACTTAATATTTTTACATCTTCATTCCGTGCTTTCGTTGATAAATCTAAGTTTTAACAATCATACACAGTACTTTTTATATTTTTGCATTAAATTTTAACAATTTGCAAGTGGATAACATTTTATTTCTGAGAATTTTCGTTTGGATTTACATATATATTTTTTTTTGTTTCTAAGTTTTTTTTTTCTTGGAAGTTTTTTAAGTTTCGTACATAAACGATTACATTTTCGTACAAAATTTCACTTGATGAATACGTTATATACTTAGTACTTTTACATTTTCGCGTTGCTTTAGTAGATAAATCAGAGTTTTAACATTTTGTACGTAGTAATTCTTAAGATTTTTGCAGTAAGTTTTAACATTTTGCAAGTGTGTAACACTTTTAGTTTGAAAAGTTTCGCGCTTTTACATCATCGTTCTAAGTTTTTCTGATTGAGTTTAAGTTTTGCAACTTTATACTTACCATTTTTACATGTTTTGTTGTTTTGTACTGAGTGTTTTTAATTTATCAGTTTTAGGATTTTGTTGTTAGAACTTTTACATTTTTGATCGAGATTTCAGTGGACAGATCTATGTTTTGTTGGTTTATTCTTGCTATTCTCAAATTTTATGATGTTTTAACAGTTTGTACTTCGTAATTTTACAACTTCAGTCTATGTTTTAGTAGATAAATCAATTTATTTACGTTTTTGTACTTAGTACTTTAACATTTTCTTGCTGTTTAATATATTTTACTTAGTAATTTTACATCTTCATCCACTGTTTTAGTAGATAAGTCTAAATTTTAGCATTTTGTGCGTAGTTCTTTTTACATTTTCGCATTAAGTTTTAATGTTTTTCAAGTGCGTCACACTCTTGTTTTGCAAAGTTTCGTACTTTTAGATTTTTCGTTCTAAGTTTTTCTGGATGAATTCAAGTTTTATACTTATCATTTGTATTGCAGCTTTATACTTAGCATTTGTACATGTTTTGTTGTTTTGTACTGCATGTTTTTAATTTTTCAGAGTTTTAAGATTTTGTTGTTAGAACTTTTACATTTTTGATCAAGATTTCAGTCGACAAATCTATGTTTTGCAGTTTTTGTACTGCGTGTTTTTACTTTTTTCAGAGTTTTAGGATTTTGTTGTTTGAATTTTTACGTTTTTTGATCAAGATTTCTGCAGACAGATCTAAGTCTTTTAAGTTCCGTACTTAAGTTTGACATTTTTGTACAAAGTTTCACTTGATGACTACGCTATATACTTAGTACTTTTACATTTCATGTTACTTTACTATTTCATACTTAGTACATTTAATTCAATTACATTTTCATTCTAAGTTTTAACATTTTGTAAGTGCATAACACTTTTACTTTGAAAAGTTCCGTACTTTTACAACTTCGTTCTAAGTTTTTCTGATAAAATTTAAGTTTTGCATCCTTATACTTAGCAATTTTACAGGTTTTGCTGTTTTTGTACTGCTTGTTTTCAATTTTTCAGAGTTTTAGGATTTTGTTGTTTGAACTTTTACATTTTTTGATCAAGGTTTCTATAGACAAATCTATGTTTTGCTGCTTCATACTTGATATTTTTACATTTTTATGATGTTTTAACACTTTGCACTTAGTAATTTTACGACTTCAGTCTAAGTTATAGCAGATAAATAATTTTTTTTTACGCTTTGTACTTAGTACTTTTACGTTGTCGTGTTGTTTTAATATATTACTCTTAGTAATTTTACATCTTCATTCACTGTTTTAGTAGATAAATCTGAATTTTAACATTTTGTACATAGTACTTTTTACGTTTTTGCACTAAGTTTTAACATTTTGCAAGTGCATCATACTTTTGTTTTGAAAACTTCCGAACTTTTACATTTTTTCTTCAAAGTTTTTCTGGATGAATTTAAGTTCTGATGTTGTATATTTTTTATTTCTAGCTTTCATGCTGTTTTGTAGTTTTCACTCTTAGTCTTTTACATTTTTTACGGAACTTTTAGTAGATTAATTTAGGTTTTGTAATTTTACTTTTCATACTTTTACATTTTCGTTTTGTTTTATCGTCTTGTACTTGCGATTTTGATATCTTAATTAGGTGAATATAAGTTTTTTCAATTTGTATATATTACTTTTACTTTTTCCGAGTTATGTTTTAGATGAATCTAAGTAACAGTTTTTTATGCTACTCTTAACTTTTGGTGTTTTGTACTTTCTTACATTTTTTTTGCGTTAAGTTTTAATATTTTGCAAGAGCGTAACACTTTTGTTTTGTAATTTTGCATTTCCGTTCTTTTCTGAAGTTTTTAAAGTTTATAGTTTTAAATGATTTGTTCCACGTATTTCTAAGTTTCCTCAGTTTTAGCATTTTGCTCTTAGCACTTTTACGTTTAATATATTACTCTTAGTAATTTTACATCTTCATTCACTGTTTTAGTAGATAAATCTAAATTTTAACATTTTGTACATAGTACTTTTTACGTTTTTGCACTAAGTTTTAACATTTTGCAAGTGCATCATACTTTTGTTTTGAAAATTTCCGAACTTTTACATTTTTTCTTCTAAGTTCCTTAGTTTTAGCATTTTGCTCTTAGCACTTTTACGTTTCACATAAAGCTCTTTGCAATAGATTTAAGTTTTGTGATTTAAATTTTTCGAGTTTTACGATTCTATTTCAGTGTTTCTAGTGAAGTTATTATTCTATTTCTCTTTTCAGATTTTCAAATCTCTTTTAGTGAGTTTACATTTACTTTTTAAGTCTCGAATCTTTATTCCACAGCTTAAATTGTTTCGGATTTTTGATGATTCAGTGTTGAAATTTTAGTTCCAAGTTTCAACCGTTTGAATATAAGTACTTTTTTTTAAAATTTTCATGCGAAGTTCTAAAATTTCGCAAGTAGAAAATAATTTTGTTTTGCAAGTTCAAACGTTTTTATTTAGTAAAATGTTACATTCTCTATTGTTTTACGGAATGAATCCTAATAGTAGCTTCTGCACCAATGAAAAAAAAGGTTGGGCTAATAGAAGAAAATACGATCAAACATGTTTTCTTGCGAGTAAAAATCATCTCTCATTAACGTATTTTTGTTTTCATTAAGCTGATATTCACCACCATCAAGTAATACAGCTATTTTCAGTAGTTAAAAATTAAATACAATGGAGATGCTTTGTATCTAAAAAGGAAAGTGATCTTTGTCAATCGCTTCATTCACAGTAGAAAGAGAAAGTATGCCTATAGGGGTGGAGAGGTGACCTTTTCTTTTCTGTCCGATCGTCACAAAGGACCTAAAGCCATAAAAAAAACACCTGCACTATGATTTCAATCTTTTAGCGCAATGCAAGTTTGTTCATATCTTTCAAAGCTGTGGGAATTATAACTTTCGACAAATATGCTTTAATGAATATATTCGCTACAATTGCGAGGTATTTAACTTTTAGTTCCGCTATTTCTCGAAAGAAAATGCTACAAGGACTGGAAAGTGAAAAGTCACTTCGCTTTCTACACTTGCTTAGTAAAGATGAATTTTTGCTCTGCTCCTTTTTAAAAGCGTTTCTCAGGTCCTTATACGCTCAACCATGGATTTTTCAAGAATCAATTATCAATCTACTGAATCTCCTGCTAGGGTAAGTTGAATATACCTTTTATCATCACTAATTTGTATTAAGAATATTATTATTATTTTTTAATATCATTTAAATGTAATACTTTAATAATTCCCTTTGCATTTAAAGTAATCTCTTTTTAAGCATTCACTTTTTAGCGCTATCATTTTATAATTACTTTTTTGCTAATATGAAATAATTCCTGCGTGAATGCTAAGTGAAAACATTAAAAAGATCGAAAAAGAAAAACATTTAAATCTAAAAAATAAAGATATATAAGGAGGTAATTAACAAGATTACATTTAATTCATTATACATTATAATTATTTTTTGTAATATAAAATAGTTCCTGCTTGAATTCTGAGAGAAAACAGTAGAAAAAAATTCTAAGTGCGAAAATAGTTGCAATTTCTTCTCATAGATGGCGCTACAATCGACATTACATTGCATCAAGTCGTAAACTGAAACAAGAAGGTGTTGCCACTCCAAAACTATAAATTTTTGGAAAAAATTTAACTCTACTGGAAAACGCCTGAGAGCATACCACTCAACTCTACTCGAAAAATGCCTGAGGGCATAAAACTCAACTCTACTCGAAAAATGCCTGAGGGCATACAACTCAACTGTACTAGAAAAATGCCTGAGGGCATACAACTCAACTCTACTCAAAAAAGCCTGCGGGCAAAACAACTCAACTCCACTCGAAAAACGCCTGGGTGTTTACAACTCAACTCAACTCGACTAACGCCTGAGGGCACTCCTGGGGGCATTGGGAGGCGGTGGGGCCACGCCCCCTGATCCGCGATCAGCCTGCTGGCGCACAACTGTCCTTTTTCACCTACTAACATTTTAAAGAGCTATAACGTATTTAATTGTTAGCGGTTTATATGCAATTATTTAAAAAACTAAAAGACTTAGTAGTGCACAGAAACCTATTGTATTTGATATTAAAGTTGGTATAATATAACGCTTTTTTTAAGTTATAAAGCCTAGAAAACAAAACCACATGCTTTCAGTAATTGAAAGTATTTGTTCATTTTGAATAATTGCATTAAATTAAAGGATATTAAATTTTTTTATAAATGTATCCATAGGTGAGAGTCGTAAAAGATTGGCTGTTCTCTGTACAGTTTTATATTTTGATTTGAGTAAAGTCTCCGATACGAAATCATGAGAAGAAAAATACTTACGGCTTTTTAGTATGATATCACAAGTTTGTGTGTCATGGGGAAAGTTGTGGAGCAGCATGTCACAACTAAACTGGATGGACAATCTGTAAGAGCAAACAGTGTAATTGAAGGAAATTTTTTTTTATTCAATCTAGGTACACAAAAAAAAAAAGTTTTAAAAACTTTTTTTTTTTCGTTGCACTTTTTTAACGATTGATGTATATTTTAAAATATATTATAGCTACTTGTTTTTGATACTAAATTGCCATTGAGTATAAAAAAGTAAGTATTACCTACTGAAACATATCCCAAGTTATAAATTGAAATCGATTCATTACTAATAGTTTTTTTCTGTAGAGCTTTGTTTTTGCTTATAAGGCTTCCTTTTTTTCAATTTTATTAAAACCCACAACCTATTCAAGGGAGGGGGGGGGGGAGTAAGTTACGTAGTTTTTCTTTTTGGTCTTGCTTTGTCAAATAGAAGTTCACAAGGACAAATCAAGACTAACAACCAAAAGTTGCAAACTCTAGCAGATGTGCCCCTCCCTCACTATTTCAGATGAATTTAATTAAATACTTTCCCCCGCATATCATTAAAATCGCATTAAAATGTATCTGAAAACAAGGAATTAGTCAGAAAAACTTATTATTAATGCATAAAATAAGTCAATTTGTTCATTTTTAAATAATTGTTGAATTATTTGAAAACAATACTTCAAAATAAAGAGCTACGATAAGACAAAAATGTGTACGTATTTGTTGTCCTCCTCCCTCCAAATAAATTTGGAACTAGTTCATTTCATGCACAGACATGTCCATGCTTGTTAGTCGTGCATAGATGTGCTTAGAAGGCTAATTAAATCATCGTCTTCAAGGAACCATCATCTTAAAATAGCTTAAATCACAAAAATGTTTATTTTTTGGTAAATCAAATTACATTCACAAATTTGAAAAAATAGGATCCCATCGAGATCCCAAGTTGAAATTTTGAATAGACAAAAATAAAATAGACAGCAATACTTGAGAATGTTTTGAAATTTTTTCATTACATGTTTTTCGAGAAATTTAAAATTTAAATTTTAAGGTCATTTTTTAAAATTTAAAACTTTTATAAAATTAGTCATGATTCATACCATATGAAGCATCATTCAATTTTTTACTAGAACTTTTTATCTCTATTTGTCGATGAGTTATGGTCTGTTTTGTGTTGAAGCATACATATAAAAATGTAAGTTTTTTACAAAATCAAAGCTTGATAACTAAAAACCTAAACATGATAAAAATCTAAAAATTTGGATTTTTTAACTATTTTGAGGGGTACTGTTTATGAGCCAAATTTGAAAAAAAAAAGAAAAAGGTGAGGTAAATTTTTTCTCAGATTTTGAATCAATTGATATGGAAGGACCCCTTAATAATACTTTGAATAAAAAAAATCGTGTGCCTATCATTATTTTATCTGAAAACTAAAGCACTTTGATTTCTCTTTATTTTGATTTAGTCAGCACAGTGAATTGACAACTTTCCGTCAATGTTAAGCATACGGAAAATTCAATTTCGGTTTTTACTCATTTTTTCTATTTATTTTAATCACTCATTCATTCATTCACTTGTTTATTCATTCATTCGTCAATTTCTTTATACATTCACTCATTCATTTATTCAAATATATTCTTAAAATCTAAATAAAAAAGTTTAATGATAAAGTAGCCTCGTTTAGTTCTGGATGAACTAGTGACGTATAGCACATGCTATACGTCAAATGCTTCTTCTGATAAATTTTGTTCTTTTTTTTTCACTAATTCGTCCCCGCATTTATTTCTTCAAGCGTTCACTCATTAATTAATTAATTTCTTTATTCATTGATTCCCTCATTTATTCATTCATTCATTCATTCAAATTATCCTCAAAAAAATCCAGATCAAAAAATTTCATAAGGTAGGCTCGTTTAGTTCTGGATGAGCTTTCTGTTGGTACACGTTCAACGTCATAAGCTCTTTCCGATAATGTTTGTTCCAAACAAATTCATCTCTTTAATCAAGATTTGTGTAGGATTCAAATTATTTCCCCGAAGGCGCTAATGTTAAAATTTTTAACTGTTCAAAATTGAACAAAAAATTGTTCAAATAAAAACATAAAATATGGGAATGAGGTGTCCTCGCCGAGATCCTTCAAATGAAAAAAAAAGGAAAATCAGATCGAAAAACCCCCTCAAATGTTATTAGGGGGGGGGGGAGGATAGACCGACAGACACATATTTTTCCCACCTCAAAATCCTACTTCAATTTTTTTTTTATTTTTCAATCTTTATTTAATTGTTTAACTTATTTTCCTTTTTTTCGTCTTTAATGATATAATTTCTAAGCTACATTAAGCCTTCTTTCATACTTTTTTTTTACTTTTACGGAAAAGTAGGCTAAAAAGTGGTTCACTTGAGTATTAATATTTATTTAGGGAACTGCACTATCAAGTACCCATGGACGTGCGAAAATTTGCTGTTCGTTTTAAATCGTGTTTAATTAATGATTTATGCTTCCAAGTTTTATTGGACAATTAACTTAGTGGTTTTATCTGACTTTCTGACCGCTATCATTTTAAGCAAACTTTAGCGATATGGCAGAAACGAGAATGAAAAACAGCTTAAAATCGATAACTAAAAATAAAAAAACAAGCAAATAATTTTAAAAGAAATTTGTTGCAAATTGTAAATAATTACCTTTATGCGGATGCACTCGTTAACAAATTCAACATTATTTGGCAAATCTGCAATAATAATTGAGTATTTTTGTTTTGTAGTTACCAGAAAACCCTTCTACGATGCAAGGTGGTGCAGTTATACGGGAAAAAAATAACCAAGTTACTGCCAGGGGGTAAAACAAACAAATTGAACCATCTGGTGTCAAAATTAGTTAAATTTTGTCAAAACACTCTTCGTAAGAGTAACGCGCCCCACCCCCCCGTTCCGGATTCCTTAAAATTAAAATTGTTACTTTCTGACAATGGATTAACTTATTTTGCTGAAAGCACTGTCTACAAAAACAGACCCTGATGAGTCAGCATTCTAGTTGCCTTAGTAGCTCAATGGTTTTGATTGCACAAAACATCATTCAAACGCCAAGAATCTCTATGACGGAATTAATGTGGACTATCATTGCACGATCTTTGGCGTACATATAAGTTTTTCTTAAACATGACGAAAAGAATACGCGACCGTACTCTTCCCATTTCGAAGGGAATCTAAATTTACTTACACTGTTGACGTCGTTAAAGAACAGTGCCAAAAATCTTCGTTTTTCCTCAGACAGCAGACATTTACCCAGCTCTTTCTAAAGTTTTTGAATGTCAATGCCGTTTTTTAATTTACTTTTTAGTTCGCATGATTCTAGGTCAAATCATATGAACTGAAGTTGTCAAAAACTTCCCCGATGGAACTAATTCTCGCCAACTTAGGAGTCAGTTATTCCTCCTACCGCACTCGTTGGCATTACCCTATGTAGAATTCAACGTTAAATTGTAAATAAATAAATAAATAAAATAAAAATATTAAAATAAGTAAGTTTTTTTTTAAAGAAAAAATAAAGCGTTCAATGTATTAGACAAAAAAGTAACTTGTGTACGATGGATAAAAGACTTCGCTGGGTTGCTATCACGTTAAAGAAAAGGTATCAATGAAAAATCCGTTTGAAACCATGAATTTATGTTTAAAATTAATTATGATTTTGGGGAAAGGTTTTTGCAAACTGTATTTTAACATTTTATAAAACAGCATTTTAGAGGAAGACGTGTTTTAGAGGAAGGTGTTTTAGAAGAGTTTGGAGGTTTGGAGATTTTGCAGCACTATATTCTGAAATCAGTCGGTAAATAACAGTTTGAGAAATACCGTCCTTAACTCAGCAGAGCGTCAAGCCATTGAATAGGCAACAATGAAAATTTCGCTGATGCAAAAACATCATTTTAAAACGAATTTTTACCATTAGATCTCAGAACATGACAGTTGATTTCGTTTTTCGTGGTTAAAAAAAAATCCCCCTTAAATTATCAACTCTCTCTCTCTCTCCCTCTCTTTTTACAACCGTCATCTGTAGATATTTCCTAGTAAATTTAATATTTCATAAATAAGCAATCACCGAAAAGAGTTTTTTAAATTTCTCTACACCCTTTAAATTTCATAGGCGTATAACTATGAAAAGATATTATTTATTAATAAATAATGTAAAAAGTTTCACTGTGAAATATGTAAGGTTTTCTGCAATGCTAAGTTCTTAAAGTGAGTGAAATCTTTAAAGCTAACAATTCTAAACTTGACCATCCTGCAAAGTCGGCCACTTCTTTGGATTTTTTTCAAAAAGTATTTAATAACTTTAGAATTCTTCAGGAGTAATTTCAATGAATTTCCACTTTAATCCACGATCTGAAGAGACATTTCTTCTTCATTCAACGCAAGGATGAAGAAGTCTGAGGAAATAAAGGGATTTCTTATCCAATCAAACTGTTTAGCATTTATTGATGGAAAATATTTTTATCAAAATTTTGCTCTAATAAAATGCCTACTCGAAGGCAAGTATCAACAAAGATCCCTAAATGCTTCGTGTGTAATGGATCGTTATTTAAAAAGGAAGCTCCATTTGTTAACTTCTTTTGCTGAAATTGTTCTGAAAAATTGAAATTCGAATTATCGCGTTCTAAAGCATTGCTATGACGATACGTAATTTTCATTATTTATTACATTTCATAATAATGTATTCTTAATAATTTGTAAGGAAGATACATGCGTCCATTCAGAATGGGCGAATGTACACAATGAATCTTATTTCGTTTTACAAAATTTTTCCCCTGATTGAACCGTTCATGACGCTAATGAACCTCAATAAAATGTATTGTCTTCCACTATTACTAATAATAAAATCGACAGCAATAAATGTGTGCCGTAGAGACGACAAGGCATTAAATATACATTTAAAATAAATGTATCCGATACACTAAACAAACACAAATTGCTTAGGTATGCAGGTACTTTAACTTTGGGGTTTCTTAATGAGAATAAACAATGCCGGGCTATAGATATGGTAAAGGCACAATGTTAGCAAACGCGAGAATCACAGGCCATTCAATAGAACAAATCGATGAAAGCGCTCGTCGAAGAAGCCTTTCGAATTAAAAACTTCCTATTGGAGCCAATTCATTATTGCGATAGCAACGAAGGCCTTCATTTGCCGTTACATGTTTGGCAGTGATAAATGATTGTTAGCTTTTGGTTGGTAATCGACTCGAGTCGTTCATCATGAGGAGATTGCAAATGACAGAATTTAAGGGATCGGTGTCGCCTGTTAGGATGTGCTTCCATTTTAATTCTTTCTTCCCAATTATTAATTCCATTTTGCGTGCTCCTTGGAAATGACTTACAAAAGTTTGTTTCAAGGTGAATTTACTTTCTCAGTCATCCAAATTTTGATTGAGCAAACAGAGTAAAAATGGATCCTTAAACAGATACACAATGTTAGAGCTTTTATTCATTCCATGTGCCGAATATATAAATTATGTTATCCTACATATAAACGAGAAAAAGAGAGAGAGAGAAAGAAAAACAAAAGAAAGAAACAGTACATAACTATTTACATAACTGAAACTTTTTACATCACTATCAAAAATATTCCTTTGCACAATAACTTTGATGAACTATAAAAATCGGAAATAAAAAGAAATGAAATAATTCAAATAATCGTTTTGTTCCTATTCCGCAACACAAAACAATTATTTTTTAAGTACCCTTTATACCTTCTTTTCTACTCCATCCTGTACCTATAGCATAACTTCCGCATTTACTGTAGTACCTTGCACTTTTTGTAGTTTGTACAGCGCAATGTGATAACAGATTCAAGAAAAGTGTTGCTGTAAATGTTTCCTTTCATGCTGGTATGTGTACACTGGTAATTTTTATGGAAAAAATTACGCTTTTCCTTTAAATTGTGATCTTTAACCGTCACTTTCATTTGACGGTTTTCTCCGCATCTCATAGGGCTCCCGCTTCCCCTTTAAAAAAAAAATCAGCAAGCTGTTCTTCTAACCGTTAAATAAAATAACATAAAAAATGAATACATAATAAAATAAAATGAAAAGTACTAAACCAGTTGATAATACATGAGATGGTATTTGATAGATGATGAAAATTCTTTGCTTACTTTCATTAGGGTATTTGGATCATCCTCAAGTTATGAATGTGATAGCACGGGAGATGTTCTACAATTTACACTATGCAAGTTGTCTTAATATAATTGTGGTGTATTTATTTACCTTCACATTTATGGCATGTTATGTGAGGACGAAGAATTTTGACTGAATTTCATGTTCCGTTATATCATTGATTTACACCATGTTTCGCGTAGCCTTATTAATTTTGATATCTATTCTAATGAATGATCTCTTCTGCCGGTTGAACTAAATATATTTTTATGGTATAGTGCAAAAAGAGCGAAGATATTTTTTTTTCTTCTAGGCAATAATCATCTGGCAAACATGGTAGCCCGAATAGATAATCAGTATTTTGCATAACCCATCCTAAGTTGCATTTGATCCCACACTTAAATGATGCACAGTTCTGAAGGTGTATTCACACCAAAGGTGACGGAAACATTTTGCCTACTTCGTAATCGACTGTTGCTATGGTTATCAAACTACGGATGACGTATGTCTTTGATAGCGCAATCAACAAATGACGGTCAACTGAGTAAAAGGCACTTTTTTTAACGCCAATACGAGGGCGTGGTTATTAAGTTATGTGGAACAAATACGTAGAATGTTTCGTCATTTCTCGTCGCTGCTGCGCTTAGTGTGAATGCACCCTGAGTGCTATGAACAATATTGTTAATTCTTAAAATGATACATTTATTCGATGGCAATTGACTAAATCCATTGACAATCGATCTTTAAGTATTTCGTTTCAATTTGGGGTGTTCGTCATCCGAAAATATCGAACTTGAAGATGAGATTGTGTTTTGTTTTCACTTCGAATTAAAAGGCAAAAGGAAATGTACTAATTACCTAGCTCCGAAAATGACGGTCGAATCATTCTTGAGAAACAAATAGATGTATGGAATGACAGTCGTGAGAACTTTTCCTTCAATGGCGTTGTGGAAATAAACATCAGGAGTCCATAAGTGTTTCGTCCAATCGGGATGAAGAGCCACTTGTTCCAGGTGCTTGGGAGCCGGATATCGGAGCCGGGGATCTTTCCACGTCTTGTACAAGAAAATGTCCGCTATGAAAGACTGAAGTCTGCGCATTACATAAAAAAAAGTGCAGCAAAAGGAAATTAATTGTAAAACATGACATTTAAATCAAGACAATCAGACCTGCGAAGTTTATAATCAAACTAGGTAGAGATCGATTATATATTTCATTTATCAAAGAGAGTAACGAAAATTAATAAGAGTATAGATTAAGAATACAGTAGATTGCTTATCAGCATATATAAAACTACCCCTCATAGTTGAAGTAAGCACGTTCTCCTGCACTTGGCGCACTTACCTCCGCATTATCTCAGTACTTGGCAATAATCAATAAAATGAAACATTTGTTTCTTACTGCTTGTAAAGAACTGACGGAAAAAAAAATCTCAAATTATCTTACATTATATTTACGTGTATAATGAAATAAAATTTGCAAAAAGCTATGCATGCACGTTTAGAAGGAACATTTTAACTCAAACTTGCAACTAGGAGGGCCTTTTACCACGCCATTTACCTATTCAATTTTTCTTCTTCTTTTTCTTTTTTTCCTTAATTTTTGTTTTCTTTTCTTTTCTTTTTTTTTTCGTCAAAACAAATTAGAAAATGTTCGTAAAATTGTACATATTGACCAATTTAGAAATAATCTTTTTGGTTTAGCCAATCTTGCCAAAGTGTAATTAAATAAAGAGTGTGCACATAGCTTAATAGTATCTAACTGGTAACGTAATAGAAGTCTCGGCGGACAGAGTGGATTCACACGTTGGCATATTTGGTGCAGAAACCGTAAGGATGACTCGTCTTCAATCCTAACCGTGGATATAACTTCCCTCTGTATATTGTAAATTCATCTATCTTTCTGTATCTGCCTTGTACTGTCTGAATAAGTGTATAAAAGGATTAATAAAACCAGTTTAAATTGTGTTTTATATATAAGGGAAGCAAGGCGCGTAGTCCTCACCAAAAACCTGAACAGAAGTTCCAAATGTAAGGGAAGAGTTGGGAGGAATGGGACAGAGAGAGGAATGGGACAGTGAAGTGGGAGGAATGGGACAGTGAAGTGGGAGGAATGGGACAGTGGGGAAGTGGGAGGAATGGAGACAGTGAAGTGGGAGGAATGGGACAGGGAAGTGGGAGGAATGGGACAGTGAAGTTTAAGGAATGGGACATCGGGAGAAATGGGACACTTGTGTTTGTGTCGAAATAAAACATCAGAATTGATTTCTAGCTCTACTAGATGAAACAGTTCTACCACACACCTCTCCTTCCCTCCGAAAAATCAAGTTCGCCATCTCACCAGGTTTTACCTTATATAATGAAACAAGTATGTTTTCATTCCTTTTTTGAAAAATCTCTAATTCCGGTATTCCGGTATCACGTTTTAAAAATTCCGAATACCTGTATTGTATTTTTAGTCCGGTACTGCAAACACTAGTGGGGAATGGACATTCTCCGAAGTTTTTAATTTCTGGCATGCATTTTTACTTTCCGTTGCAGCATTTATGCAAGGTTCGATGTTATTTTCCAAGATCCCCTAATAAAAAAGGGGGGGGGGGGACCATAACCATTCACGCTGCTAAATCAATCCCGATGAAAAATAAAAATGTCTTATCATTATCTCTCCTATATCATCCCTATTTTGATGAAATCAAAGCCAACTTGACGCATGCGCGATTTCGATTAAACGTTTGGCTATAAGAAAATCACACAGTAACTGCAATTGCAATTCTCAACGGTTTGTTTACCATCACCCGTTAGCCCTTCCATAGTGCCTTGGTGGGGCCTCGGTGGCCGAGCGGTCTTAGTACCAGTTTCCGCCCGCTGCTTGCGCGCAGTAACGAGGTCGTGGGTTCGATTCCCACCTTGCCCTGGGTGTATTTCTGTTATTTCCTCTCTTTGTGATGTAATAAAATCCTTCATGTATTGTCTTGTGCTATCTGTCATATTGGACGACAGTTCATAAGCGAGTCCTGAGACTAAGCACACGAACTGGAAAATAAATGTACTTCAATTCAGTGCCTTGGTTCAGTACAGATTTATGTAAGGAGTAAAGAAAGAAACATTCCGTATTAGACAGTCCGTCAGTTCTACTGCTTCCTTGCAAGGAAATAGTCAATTTTTATAGAACCCTCTCTTCCGAACCTAGTCTGGATTCAGTAATATGTTTGAGTGCCAAGTTTGTAAATTATGCTCATGAGCAAACCGTTTGATACTGTTTGCGAACGTTACTTGAAGTTGTCAGCAAACGGCAGGAAATTCGATTCATTTTTTTACCTGACTATGATTTGGTGTTGAAGTACTTAATTTTTTTGTTTGAAGAACAAGGAACCTAAGCACTTCAAGAATGGTATCGAGGTAAGAGAAAATAATACTTTGAGAGTATAATTTAAAACACTAATAATAGAAGTATCTACCCTCAGGTTTGAGTAAGAAACATTACATACGGTGCTGCAGAAGTATGATCATTTGTAATGAACCAAATAGAACTAAATTATGTCACATTAAAAATGTGATCCAAATTGCTTATTAAATGTTAAGCACAAAGCCTTTTAATGGAATATCATTATTGAATTGCACGGAAAAATGTATCAATATAAATATTCAAAAAGTAGAAATGCTCGATCATTAAAGAAAACTAATTGGACAAATGTTATCGCTCTTCCCTTCGAAACACTTTTAACATACGGTGCAATTTACGAGGGTCATTTTTTAAGTAAGCACCGCTTTGTAATGGAGTAAATGAAACTTTATTTAATACCACAAATTATATCAAAAACTAAACTATGAACATTTTTTCACTTTTCAACATTCAAGCATTTGTCAAGCCGTGGTACCAGCTTTTGGATCCCTTCATCAAAGAACTCGCCGCCTGACTATTAAACCAGTTCGTAGCTGTTTCTTTAAGCCTGTCATCCTTTCCCAAACGCCTCCCACTGAGAAATGCCTTAAGTTTTGGAAAGCGATGAAAGTCTGATGGTGCCAAGTCTAGGCTGTAAGGCGGATGATTCGTTACTTTCCAGTGACAATTGTCCAGTTGCGTTTTTGTTCTTGAATTTCAGCAGAACGAACGTTTTTTGCATTCAAAAACCGAATAACGGCACGCACTTCACAATCGGCGGACTGGATGCGCAAACACGATGCACAATCGGTTCTTACTTTAAAAATGACCCTCGTATTTTAGGATACTGGACGGTATCATTAAAATATTAAAAAGTATTTGGAAGAGTTCTACCCTCTGTGAAATGGAGCTCTCATATTTGACGATTCTTCAATCGTCAAAAAAATTTCGTCATTTCTAACGATTCTTTCCTCGCGCGATCACGTGACTTAAAAAGGTTACTACACAAATTTCGCCAATTTGACGACAGGTTTACACGCAGCATTTTTCACGAAACCATTTCGTCAAACACGACGAAAGTTTCGTGAGATTTGAGCATGCGTTTCTGAGAATATACACAGAACATAGATTTACATAATAGTTTTTATTATGTAGCTTTAGAAATGACGAATCTGAAATGATTTGAAAAAAGTTCTGAAAAAAAAATGCTGAACACTACTCATGGTACTCGATATTTTTTAATGAATGTCATACAAAGTGTATTCTTGGTACAAAAATGTGAATAGTGCCTAACTTTTCAGGGTGTTTGTATCATGTAGATTTCTTTATTTATTCTGCCCATAGTAAGTATGCTTTTATTGTACTCGTCCAGATGCATACTTTTAATATTATGACACTCTAGTCTTCAATAGGAGACAGAATAGGGTTTCTGGAATAAAACCTTCCTGTTTGGCGTTACATCATATTTTGAAGATGATGCAGTAAATTTAGAAATCTAAATCAATAGAGCTCGGGTGCTGCTTGAAAAAAAAATCATAATAATATATTTCTATTGATTCTCTTCTCCACTTTTACATAAAGAACTGTCTGTCAACAAGCAAGTATAAATTAAGTAATGTAATTTTACATTTACAAAAATAGGGGTACTGCAGTTTCGCAGTGCTTATGTACGAGCCTCCTTATCGCAGACCATTGTTTCACAACCTTTCTAGTGTGGCGAACCCCTTAAAAACCAAAAAAGTGAAAAGGCCTTGGTACCCACTTGCTACAGTATTTTATTTGTACTTTATCCAATTTTGCAGTACTTGAAAATAATTTATTATATTGCTTTTAATTAAAAAATGTTTCACACACGGCTTTTATTTTCTTTGACAGATGGCGACTGGTCATTTAGTAAACCTGAACGTGGACAACATTTTGAGTAACGGTGCCCTAAGCGGAATGGTCTTGTGAGAATCCGGCGAACTATCTCACGGGGGGGAGGGGGGCATCGATAAAATTTTCGGTGTAATTACGAAGTAATCAGTCACTTGCACCAACAAGCGTTTGCTGCTATCTGTTAGCAAACACTGCAATTGTCTAATCGTTGAAGACAAAATGACAAACCCTTGACCGCAAACGTTTGCAAAACATTCACAAACATTTCTGTTTCTGTAGAAGAATTTTTGCTGGAAAACTCAATATATTTCTGAGGAGAAAACAGATGTGGCACTTAGTTACCTCCGTCAATGAGGTGACTAAGTGCCACATAAAAAGGCCTCAGGAATAAAGAAACAAATGTAAATCATTTTCTGAACAGCATCATTCTAAAATTTGTATGTGTTATATACTGATTCTAATAACATTAAATTTCTACTCACCATGACAGTGACATCGACTGATCTGATGTTGAGAAGTTCGATTTGAATGCTGACATGTGCAGGTTTACCTGTCAAACGAAGAATTTTCAGTTGTCTTCATGTTTACTAAAAATGAGTTCTTAAGTCAGTGGTTCCCCACCTTTTTCACGTCGCGACCCCATTTTTAATAAATAAGCAACCCGCCACGATTCCAATAAAAATTGGTTGTCGTAATATAATGAAACAGACGCTGCGGTTTTTTTTCCTTTTCCTTTTTTTTTTTTTTTTGAATATTTCTGTAAATTATTTGAATTTATTCAAATTCTAAATATTATTTGAATATTTTTCATATATGATTTAAATATTTCTGCAAATTATTTGAATTTATTCAAATTCTAAGTATTATGTGAACATTTTTCGTATATTATTTGAATATTTTTCGTATATTATTTGAATATTTCTCTGTATTATTTGAATATTTTTCGCACATTTTTTTTTCTTTTAAGTATTTTCGATGGATTTTGGTCGGATAAGACAAAAATTGTCATGTCACTAAATTTATTTGCTATTTATGCCGTTAAGGACAATACAGTTCCCCTTATAAACCCCCCCTTATTTAGCCCAATACAGTTCAAAATTATATTTAGTATTAGAAAGAGACATTTTGTCAACGTGGTATTTTTTTATTTAAAATTGGAAATTTTGTGGCGTATTTGAATATTTTTCGTACAGTTTTTGAATATTTTTCATACATTATTTGAATATTTTTCATACATTATTTGAATATTTTTCGTATATTATTTGAATATTTTTCAGACATTTTTTTCTTTTAAATATTTTTGATGGATTTTGTTCTGGTACATAGCATGAGAAGTGTCTTGTGACCCTATTTGAGGTCGCGACCCACAGGTTGGGAACCTGTGCTCTAAATAACCTTAATGCACAATGCTTGGGTACATGTAACGAAGAAACATTGATCGCTATAATGAGATATGTCTTACATTTTTGTTTAAAATTTCGAATAAAGATGCATTTATTTTGTGGAAACCGTGAAGTTTTAGTTTTGCATCTCTGGTCCTGAGTTAGAATACAATTCCAAGTATGGGCACTTGATTGTACCCAAAAAGACATTTTCTAGGAAATGTCTGCAGATCTCAGATTTAAAGTACGTAGCAATGATTTTTTAAAAACATTCACTGCAAGTGCTCACCTTCGATTCTTGGTGGCTGAAAATTGTCATATCCGGGACCGACCACATCGGAAAGCTTGATAGGCGGTCGTTCTCCTGACCTGAAACTGATAACGAAACTGTTACTTTTAAAAAGAAATCTACGATGCTTTCCATTCAATGCATTAGAAAATACACGAATTTATGTATATACTGTTCATACATAATTAATTTTTTTTAATGGGCTGCGTATATTGGTTCTTAACCATTCAGGGTTCACACTGAGGAAAAATAAAAGGTGGGATTTACCTCCTTGACCAAAATTTTAAGTGGGATTTTTAAAGTTTAAGCCTAAAAAAATTTTTTTTTGAGTGGGATTTCAAAAAATATTGCGGGAATCGCGCGGTTTAGCGCGAACCCTACCATTGCAGACCTAGTGCGTTCCCAGAGATTGATACCAACTTTTTCAGCGACACCACAATGAGTATGGTATCATTGCCGCAATTTTTTGACGCTCAGTTTCCCTCTAGATGGCGGCACCTGAGCTCTAATTGAAGCAACCTGCACTAGGAATTTAATTTACCAGAGAGTATCCATGCCAAACGGATACTCAAGGGATCTTTAACATGCCGCATAATCATACGACATGGGCGCTGTCGATTTTCTGCATCTTGAAAATCCACCGACTTGCGCCAGGTTTGATCCTGCGAACTTGGGCGTACGAGGCCTGCGCCTTACCACTACGCCACCCTGTCGGCTCATACATAATTAAATACACTAGAGTTCACCCTGCGGTCGAATTTCAACCGTAATTCATTAATTTTTTCAAGTTCAGCCTTGAACGTTTAAAAATCTTTTAGACATTTTAGTTTCTTGTTTGATAACAGTTTGTTCTGTTTAAATATTTCAATTAGCAATACTCTCCTCAGTGCGACTGATTGATAACTGAATTAATTATTTAATTTTATGCATTTGTAGCACATATTACACATAAATGTTATTTTTCTGCCCTACTTCCCTGTAAAGAAGATAGAAAAAAAACTTTCATGCCAACCAAATACAAACACTCACTTTCGATTTAACAGGAGTTCAAAACGCTAAGGAAAATCAACACACTTGTGAAACGTTGATTCGAAGCAAAATAATTATTATCCCACTTTATAGCATGATAAAAATAAAACTTCATTAGCCATTGTTGGCTTAAAACTGTATTTTATTTTGCTTGACATTGTACTGGGTAAACAGTCTGATTGACTTATCATAGATATATATTTTGGAAATGGATTAACTGACACCTTAAGATTAATATTATTTTGCCTTGACATTCATTTAATAGATTACATTTTCTTTTTTATTTCGTTCTTGACATTTCTTCTTTGAATTAAAAACAGTAAAAACTATTTAATTTATTAATAACTATTTTTTCTACTTATTGCATTATGTAAGGGAATGTAAAGATGTAAAAGTATATTTTGCAACAGCAAACTTTCCATCTCGTACTACATTTACAAAGGTTTATTATTATTATAATTATTATTTAAAGTTTTAATGTTCTTATGGGCATTAATTTCTTTTTTTTTTACATATCGTTGGCGTTCTAGTTAATGTCACCAAGTCCAGAAAATAAATTTGAAGACTACTATAGTGAATAAGCATTCGCAATTGACTGTTTCATGATATAAACCAATTATATAATTTAAAATTCACATAAGTAAACCTACTGTTAGGGTGAGTGGTCTGTAAAAGGATTTTTACTATATTTCCTATTGATTTGAGAGTTAAAATTGACACTGTCTTAGAGCTCGAGATAACTCACTTTTATTTGAACGCCGACAATTTAGTCTCAGTTATACTGAAAATACATTCACTGCGTCGATTGTTGGATTTTTGGACAGAGATTTTTTAACTAGCATGTCAATGAAGCTAATAGCTTCCAGTATTTTAAAGTACTTCCAGTTCGGAATTTTTGAACCAGATTTAGCTCTCATGTCTCCAGAACAATTTAATAACTTTTCAGGTATTTAAAATTTATTTTAGGAGGCATCTAATCTAGTACGAACTCGTGGCTTAGCGGTAACACAGTAGATTCGGAATTGAAAAATCCTGGAATCGCAGTCTGCGGTTGCAGCCATTACTTTGGGAAACTAAGAGATGATGTGGCTCTTTCTTATACTGCTATCGACTATACTATCAGGAATTTTCCTAGTCTCCTCCTAGTCGTAAATATGAGCCAGTTCTTCTTAAACATAATCCAAAAACACAGCTATGTCATCAGATGCTTTGCCCCGGAACTGAATATGTGAAATATGTTTATTGTGTGGAAAGAAAAACAAAATATCCATGGCATTCCTCCTCCCTACGCTGCTTGTACGCAGAATAAATTAGTATTTTAAGGATTAAACGAGTTAAGAACCCCTTTATTATTTGAGAATAAGTAAGAAATCGTAAACAAAGTGCTTTTGGTACATAAACGTTTACGCGACCCGGTATTCCCAAGGTGTTGGGATGTGAATCCTCATGCATAAATGTAGTAAGAAAAACTGTATGAAAATCGTTTTTACCTGATGGCAGTGGGCAGTAGCAGCAGCGCTATCATGGTAATGCTCCGGAGAGTTGGTGTGATGAATTGAGCCATGTTGTCATTCCAGCGAGAGCTTGAAAGTCCGTGGCATTGTTGGGCTCTAGTGACAGAGTCTGGAGCTCCTTTTGGCTTTTTTCCATCAAATTCCCGATCGGTGTTGCGTCGCGTTGCTCACAACAAATTCGCGCTACTTACGAAAATGGAGTCGCAAAATAGTATCTATGGGAATCGTATGGAGCAAGGTCAAGAATAATTTTAGGTGATGAAGGGGGTAAGAGGTTCGTCCAAAAGTGAACGAGCCTACTTCACCGCAGGGCCTGATTCGGTCTTTTGTGATAAAAATTTACATTTTGTACAATAACAAAATATACCTACATTTACGGACCGCAAAAATATCTTTTATTCACTATATATGTAGGGGAAAGCGGGTACGCTGAACCTACCAACCCTTATCCCTTATCTCTTCAGGAGCAACCGAAAGACAAGAAGAAATGCTAATTTTTAAACCTAACTTTAGCCAATTTAATATAATATGAAATATATTTCTTAAACAAAGAGTATTTTCTTATGTTTCATCTAAGACTATATTTTTTTTATCAAGATCCCATTTTGTATTTTATTAATCAAGTATTTTTGCATTTTGCTCATTTAATTGTTCGTAAAATTCATTATATTGGGTGAAAATTGCTTGCATCATTTGGAGTGTTTCATTGTACCTGGCAAACGGGAAACAATGAAACACTATTGATTTATTTTCTGTTATATTTCATGCTTAAAAATATTGTTTACGACTGAATAAAAAACATTTTAGATGAGGAAAATACGAGATTAAAAGTATGCATTAATTGTATTTTTGAGCATACAAAATAGTGGATAGGAAAAAATAATTTGTATAATTTCTTTTCATTGTACCCCGTTTTCACCTAAAAGCCCAGAAAAAAGCTCGGACCAAAACAAAAGTGCAGAAGGAGCAACATTTTAGCTCGAAAATTCTAATTAATGTAAAAGAGAAGTGGGAGTTATTTTGAAAACAATGTCAAATTCAATTCCTCAGTTTGTTAGGCGTTCTAATTCGGGAACATATTTATAATATTTCAACACAATATCTCCGTACATAGTTGCGTAAACATAAGATACGCAATTCTGCTGGTTCATGAGTTTAAACAAAAAAAAAAAAAAAAAAAAACGCATGAAACAGCAGAAGAAAAATAAAAAAGACAAGAAAATGCTCAACTTAAGATAAAAAAGGCCACTAACACGAACAAATCAAAAATAAATAAAGGAAAGGAAAAAACTAATAATAATTTTAGCACAACACACGTTTTAAAGACACCTAATAAGGATTTAAAAGAAGCAAATTTCAGAACCCCATTAATTGAAATAGAAAATCTTGAAATTGTTTTTGCTTTGAATCATTGTCAAACCAATAATAATAGTAATAACAATTACAAATTGAAAAATATGTATTCATTTTCAATCATTTGTATCTAACGTTATTTGCGACTATTTCCTACGACACGTTTCAAACGTTCAGAATTTTTTAAATTATAGTGCTGAGTTAATGGACATTTTTTTTACTCATGTTCTTTCTTTCTTTTTAATTTCATGGAATAATGCTTATATGTATGTGTGTGTGTGTGAAAGAAAGAGAGGAGAATGAATCTCCGGCAGTTTTCTCGAAATTTTCCACATTTTTTTAAATCTAAAAAACTTTGAACTTTGACTGCAGACATACTAAAACAGACTTTTGAATTGTTAAAATATTATATCCAATATATGTGGAAAATATTTTGAGGCTTTTTACCGAAAATATTTTCGGTAAAGCTGTGTGTGTGTGTGTGTATGTTTTTTTCTTAATTTAATAAGACTGAAGTCCCATTAGTAAATAAAGGCACGAATGAATGAAAAGTACATATTTTAAGCGTGAACACGCTCTATTTATTAAAATTTCATCGCATCAAACCTGACTGTTTGATGAGAACATGTAAAGAATTTTATTCTTCCCATACAGCCTAAGTTAAATCTTTTTGAAGTGTTCAAAATTGAACAAAAATGCCCTGTAAAAGATCATTCGAACAAAAAAAGTATCGCCCAACTAGGCTTATTCCTCCCAAAATTTTTAGGGGGCATGAGCGTGTTAACGGCCAACTCACATTTTTCGCATATGAAATATCAGTAGTTTTATTATTATTATTATTTTAAAACTGTTAATTGATTATCTTTATCTTTTGTGTATTTAATATTTTTCGTTACTTCAACATACTTTAGGTTTTTATGTGTTTCATTATTTTATTTTGTTTACTATTTATACCTTTCTTTTGTTTTACGGGAAAAAAGGTCAAAGGCCGAAGGAAGCATACTTCCCTATAACAACTAATCGGAATCTGTTACAAGGCCACCACGAGTGTTTGCTATGCTGATCGTTTGTTCGTTTCGGCTTGGTTTCATTTCGTGGACGCTATCGTATTTCACTGACGAACCAGAAATTTCCAGTGTTGTTTGTGCGTCTCTCTATCGAATTCTTCCTAAAAGCATTAGAAGTAGGGCTCGACAGATGGCATTTTTTGGCCGATGGGCCGATGCCGACTGTTGGCCGATTGCCGATTATTCTCCTCTTCCATCGGCCGATGGCCGATGGGAAAAAAAATCGCTTTAAACCATTAAAACGTGTAGAATGCTTGTCAAAAATGTCATTTAAATCATTTACTATTTATTTTTATGTTTATAAAAGCATAAATGCAGCACCGCAAAACTGTTTGGGGGAAGTTTACATAATAATTAAAACTAAAAGAATCACTCGCGATTCTAGTAAAGTAATTAAACTATTTGGGGGTTAAAAAAATTTTAAAATGCTAAATCAGAGGATTTTTAATTCTTTTTTCTTATATTTGCAAAAAAAAAAAAACTCAACAACTATTGGATCGGCTCGGGTCTAATTCCCTTTCCTTCAACATTTTCTCTTTATAACACCTGCACTGCAAATGCCAAGTGCAGCTGCCTTATTTTTTTCATGAAGAGGAATGCAGATGCTATGATGACAAAGACTAACAAATAATGTGGGTTTGTATTTTTAACGAGACTGTCAACCCCCTCCTCTCAGATTTTTTTCATGATCCCCCCAACCCCCCGTTTTTAAAAGAAAAACGGGAAAGATTACATGTTTATTTTTCATTTAAAAAGTTATTTTAAGCTCTTTTTCTGAAATAAAAATAAAATATTAAAAAATTTCGCTCGCAGTATTATCCCTTGGATAGTATATCCCTTGTTAATAACCAATACTGAATATTGCTTTAAAAACATAGACGTGAGATTTTTTGTCATTACAAATGAATGCTGGGTCTTAAGAACTAATCTTCTGAGATTTTTTTTTTTTTTTTTTTTTGTGAGTTGAAAATTATACTGAAACACTTGACATGTTCTTTATATTTTCATGAGCACAATGTAAGGTCACCGAAATAAACCAATATTCTGAGCACCAGCAGTTTTCTGTTGACAAATAATCTTCTGAAAACACGTGACAAATAATCTTCTGAAAATCGTTTATAAAAATTAAGATGTATTTTGAAAAAAAAAAAATATTTTTATATACGTTGACAATTTTTGAAATTAATGAAATTGTAGCATTTATATTAAGGTATTGTTCCACCCTGTATCCTAAACTCGTTTTTAAAGAATTAAATTTTTGAAAATTGCAAGTCGAAGTTGGACGGACACATAAAATTTCGATCAATAAATATTTATACTGAAAAATTGATTCATATTTTTTTCAATATGTTCTATGTTGTACAAGAAATATTCTAAACTGAAAGCAGATGCAACGAGATTGTTGTACAATAGCAGAAAAACTGTCAACTGGTCTAACACGTGGCATCAAAGAAGCCAAAACAATGCGCTAAAAAAACGAAGTATAAACGGGGAAAAATTAAAATAATTATCGTATAAGAAATGTTAACATGAATTTTGAAAAAAAAAATATGCATTGATCAATCTTTG
This sequence comes from Octonoba sinensis, assembly GCA_038502835.1. Classification (NCBI taxonomy): domain Eukaryota; kingdom Metazoa; phylum Arthropoda; class Arachnida; order Araneae; family Uloboridae; genus Octonoba; species Octonoba sinensis. The sequence goes on from CM076598.1 coordinate 126,853,682, forward strand.
AAAATAAAGAACTTTCAGCATTTCTTTGCGCGAACTCGCACTTTGAGAATTCAATTTTTAAAAATTGCAAGTCGAACTTGCACACATAAAATTTCGATCAATAAATATTTATATTAGAAATTTTTTTTCTTTTCTTTTTTTTTTTTTTTTTTTTTGACCAATTTTTTCTATGTTGTAAACTGAAAATGAAATAATGAGAACAACCGCACACTAAAAGCAGATGCAACAAGATTGCTGCACAATTGCAGAAAAACTGTAACACGTGGGATCGAAGAAGCAAAAAAAAGAAAAAGAAAATAAACCGCAAAGAGAAAAAAGTTTACGCTGGTACAAATTAAAATTATGATCGTACTTTGATTGAGTTGACTTTTTATTGTTTACAATTTTGGGAAAAAAAGAAACATGACAAACTAGAAGCAGATGGTGTAATATTATTGCACAATTACATCTAATGAATGCACTAAGTCATTATTAAAAGAAAAACGGACAAAAATGAGGCAACTAACCTAGTGCGAAAAACAAATAGCACTCATAAGACGCCTTTATGACTTTTACTTTAACATATTCTATTTCGCGAGCATTCTGCTCAAAGAGAACTATTTTAATAATGAAGGTTTTCGGGCAGCGAATCGCTTAAACTAGTTTTCCGAATTTTTTATGAAATACTTTGTAAAATGACATTATTTGTGTGTGTGTGTGTGTTTTTTTTTTTTTTTTTTTTAAACTTATGTGCTGCCTGTTATTGTATGGAGATAGAAATTGAGCTATGGAGAAAAAAAGAAAGTGAAAGACAGAATGTTTTCTGGAAAGTTGTCTCTGCGAAAAACATCGGCATGCATCGGCTTTTAGATGTTTTTTAAGGCCGATGGGCTGATGTTTTTCTAAATTTAACATCTGTCGCCGATGCCGATGGCCGATGGCAACTTTGTTGAACAATCGGCGCCGATGCATCGGCAAGGCCGATGCATCGGTCGAGCCTTAATTAAAAGAAAATAGTTCCAACGCAAACGGAGATGGAAACATTTCTACAGCCTATTGTACTTTATAAATCCGATTCTAGCCAGGAACGATCGAAAAGCGATGAACATCGCAAAGCCAACTTAACCCCTTACAAGGTCGTTGATTTTTTTTTTTTTTTTTTTTTGTAAATAATTTTTTTCTAGTAGTGGTACATTAAATTTATTTTAAACTTCATAGTTTTCAAAAATAAATAAATAAATCATGCGTCATTAAGAAATTAACATGCGTTTACCATCACCTCCTCCCGGGGGGGGGGGGGGGTAGTATGTCTCTCACAACTAAAAATTGATGCCCTTGGGGGCAGAGATCCTTTCCACAGTCTTTACAAACTTCTGCCAGTCACAGGGGTTAAAATAGCTTACTGTAAATATTTATAAGAGTTGATGAATTTGATGGTAAGTATATTTAACATCGTCACATGAAGAATTAACTGAATAATAAGTATAGTGTTGTAGTGACTTTTGTAGCACTAAGTAATAGTCTCCTTCAGTAATATTTCATAACTTTCTCGAATTATTACTGTTAAAAACACAGCAAAACGGAAACTTTATGTGTATATAAATGTATAAAAAAGAATGTGTAATAAAGAATATATACATATATTCTTTATGTTCTGACGTACGAATGTATCATAAAATTGTAATACAGCCACACCAGCACAAAAGCCATTCTGTGGCCGTCCTAAAAAACACGTGTGCTAAACAGAAAATAGTTTTCTGTTACTATTAAAAAGTTTTTTTTTTTTTTTTTGCGTGTGTGTGGGGGGGGGGGGGGTGTTATTAAATGTGTTAACTCTAAGAAGAGTAAGAAGATTATTTCCTTTTTAAATATTGTAAAAAATATTGCAAAACTATTTCGGTGTTGGCTTATGGGATAGTATAGGATCGTTAGTTCTGTAGTTCTGGGCGAACTTCTTGTTTCTCTCAAGTTCTTATTCGTTTTTCTGATTTATTTTTTCGTGGTTTTAGGGTTTAGTATGTAACCTCTACTGACATTTACAAAGGTTTTTTTAATGTTCTTATTTTTCAAATTTTCTCTCAATTTTTACAATTAGAATAATTGTAAAATAATTGTATAATTTTTTATAATTAGAATATGTTTCTGGATATCGGTTTTACTGTTTTTCTCACATACGTCCAATTTTTGAAACTGAGGAAGAAGTTATTTTTCCGAAAGGTATACGTGATTTTTTAGTTCAAATTGGTCAATATTTATGAATTGAGAAATTTTTATTCAAATCTTAATTTTAATATATAAAAGTGAGATTTTCATTTTAAATCCAAGCAAAGTTGAATTAGTAAATGTGCATTAAGTCTTTTGATTAAAATTCATTTTGTAATTAAATCCGTGGCAAATGTAGCCACGGCGTCCAACTCTAAACCATTTGTTCGATGTCAAAATAAGATGCACAACTATTAATTACACAGTAAACTTAATAACAGTACCCCCTTCCCTTTCCTCAAAAAAAAAAAAAAAAAAAAAAAAAAAAAAAAAAAAAAAAACGTACTTTGATGCGGAGAAAAATTCTAGAACAAAATGCCGAACTTTCGTACTAAAGGCCAAAATATAGTTTTTTTTTTTTTTTTTTTTTTTTTTCAATATTAAAAAATAATGATAAAATAATAATAATAATAATAACATTTTAGAAAGAAATTTCAACTGAACAACAAAAGAGAAGATTATAAAACTGTACACCAACTGGCTTGACATAAATATGAACATTTAAGAGAAACCAGCCGTGGCCGCCCTTGAATGCACTTAACCTTCATTCTTTCACTAATTCCACGTTCCTTGCTATTTTTATTCCATAGCCAACGCTTTTATGCATTTTTTCATTCTCTTGATTGAAATAAGTAGTTTTCAAAACAGAGTCCTTAAAAACCCTTTGTTTTGTATTTATTAACAAAGAAATGGCGTACGTTTCTTCTGGAAATGGCAGTGCGTCATCTCCTATATTTCGCCTAAATCCACAATAAATTGTAACTTCATAGAAAAGTAATCGAAACAAACGATGCTTTTCGTTATAATTGCAATTGTTTCTTCCATTATTCCTTAATGTCTAAATGTGCTAAAGGGTGTCTATTGCCTTCAGAGAGCTATACTTGTTGAAGACAAAGGAATCTGTGCTAGCTTTAAATTCAGGCACATAAAAATTGAGATAGTGTCCTTAATAGAGGGAAAACAATTAACGCGCTTTATGTTAATTGTTGTTGAGATAGTGCTAATGTTCAGTTTATTCAGTAGTGGCAATATCCTATGCCAGTGCTCCGCAACCGGAGTGCCGCGGCACACTGGTGTGTCATGAGCCAGATACAGGTGTGCCGCGGTCAAATACATTGTAATTGACATTTTACAATTTTTCATGTATTTAATACACAATAACAATTTTTTTTCATAATAATGTCTATTTTTCTAAATATACTATAGAATAATTATCATAACTAAATAATTATTCAATGGTCCCCTGGTGAGAAGAGTTGAAAACTGCACAGTGTGTTGTGTAAACACCAAGGCCCAGCAAATTAATCATAGATAAAGCAAAATGACCGTTATGCGCTTCGTTGAAGACTCATGCGCATGTGTTATTTGCATTTGCGCGTGGTACATCACGTTCACTCGTATGTCATTGCTGTTACTATTTTACAACACAAAGTTAAATAAACACGCTCATACCACGTTACATAACAATTTCGTAAAAGTTGTCATTTTCATGGAATTCCCTTCCTTTCAGTAAACAGTTCAATGAATCAAAAGCAAAATTTTGAAGCAAAGTTACTACTTTGACGTTTATAAAATAGTAAATAAAAATGGATGTGTGGCATCGAATCGGTAGAAAGTAGTGAATTTATAACATTGAATATTTTACTACATAATATTTTTATTACATTCTGCATCTTGAATCTAATAAAACAAAACTTTTATTTTTCAGAAAGACACATTTGCAGTTTAACTGTTATCTAATACAAAGAAGGAAGTTTTATCAGTTCTTAAACACGACTTTTGCGACATGCTTTCGGAAAATATGTTTGCTCAACTTTTCAATAGTTTTTATAAAAAGGATACCCCTCTCTGACTTTACATTCAATATTATTTACTATTTTTACTGAAGTACTGCTTTACTGCAGATGAATTATTTTTACATTGCAAAACGGAAACTTATTCACGTTCTGGATGGAACTTCCTCATATGCGCTTACAGAGTTTTCCTCTGTCCGAAAGATATTTGACATATCTGACAAATTATGTCTTGGTTTTGGCCCTGAAAAGGCCCTTTTTTCAAAAATAATTTGGGACATAATTAATTAAAAATTTGATAAATTAATAATTTGGGACATAAAGCAAACTAAGAACGACGAATGAAAATAATATTAAAAACATGCGAAGAGTTGCCAAAACTTTTACAAAGACCGTGAAAGTTTTTATTGATTGTTGAGCTTCGTCACGAGGTGTGTGAATTTCTTTTAACACAGAATATGCTCGAAATATGCCAGCACCTCGATGATGATTACTGGATAGCCAAACTTGCATACATGGCTGGTACATTCGAGCATTTGAATGAACTTAATAAAAAAATGCAAGGTCGAAATGAGAATATTTTGACGTGCTCCGACAAATTACAAGGATTTATTAAAAAACTCGAACTTATGCAGAAAGAGTTGCAAAAAGGATGTTTGGAAATGTACCAAAGGACCAATCATATTACAATTGAAAACAACCAATTAATTGTGGATCTGGCCCAACAACACTTAAGTATGCTTCAGCAGAAATTTGATCAATATTTTTATTCCATTAATACGGAACAATGCGATTGGATTCGAAATCCTTTTGCAACCAATGCAATAAATTCTACGGAAGCACTGCCTGTACAAATTCGAGAGGAATTTACAGATTTAAATAATGACATGACTTTAAAATTATACTTCTCCGAAATTTCATTAGATGTTTTCTGGATTTACGTTAAAAAAGAATATCCTCACATTTCCTACAAAGCAATCTTAACATTACTTCCATTTTCGACGACATATTTATGTCAGCAAAGTTTTTCAACTCTTGTATTAATTAAAAATGATAAGCGGTCATGCTTAAAAGATCTTGACCAAGAACTTCGGGTTGCGTTGTCAAATATTGAGCCGAATGTAAAACTTTTGTGTTCATTGAAACAAGCGCAGGTATCACATTAATAATTATTATGATTGCGTAGAAATAAATATGTTATAGTTTTATGTATGTATACTTTTCAAATAAAAAACAAACATTTACTATAAAATTTGTGTATCAATTAATACCTATATACTTTAGCTTTTGGTGTGCTGCGGAATTCTAGAAAGAATTTTGATGCGTCGTAGGTGAGTAAAGGTTGCGGAGCACTGTCCTATGCAATTGAAAATAATTATACTTTTACCGAAGCTGATCAAATATAACAGAATTGCTCGGTTTAGAATTCTTTACGTAGAATAAGACCAGGGTTTTCGTTTTGAGTGCAGAATTTCTATTTCAGTGTGCACAATTTAAACAACAATCAAAGCTGAAAATTTTGTGGGTTATTTTCAAGAGCAAACATATTTCTTGAAAAGCTGTTCAGCACACACACACACACACAAATAAATAAATAAATTTAAGAAATGAATGTGTTTCTTGGCAAATCAAGGTTTCTTCGATCAAGGATTGTAGTTACGTTTTCGTTTCTTAAATTTTGTGCTTATATATGTAAAGTAAAATTTTGATTGGTGACAAAAATGTTCACTTGAAGTACTTGTAAGGATTGTACCTTAATAAAAATAAACAAAAATTTATTAAAAATCTCACCACAGAATATAGATAAAAACAATGTGAGTCCCTACTATATGTACAACATATTTTATTCCCGAATTTATAAGTGTAGTATAATAGGTATGAAGAATGACATTTACATAGATCAAACTTAAAGAAAATGCAATGTTTTTTGTTCGCATCTGAAATGGCGAAGATGTGCTTCAAAATGTTCAGGTCCCTGTAGTGCGTACTGTACAGGGCGAAAAGGAGCAAAAATTGAAGCATACGCAACGTAGAATATGCGGTTCTGATTTGTAGATGAGAAAAAAAATGCCAAAAGTTGCCCCAAGGGAAAAGTTTGTCAGTGTAATCGGAAAATGAGTGCTAAATCAATAGCTTAGAGTCAATTAAAAGGGTTAATAACAACTTTACTAGTAATGAAAAATGACGTTTATTGCTTTTACAAATGTGACTAAAATTAGGAAATTGAGACACGTGTTTTGCTACAATCGTGATATCGCAAAATTATGAAGCATATCGTCATGCGAGGTAAAAATAACGGAACGAATCACTGGTGTACTCTGTAGTTCATCGTTCATGTATTGTTCAATCATTTTCCATAAGTTGGATATGCTCATCGGTCCTCTTCCAATCTATTTCAATCGCGGGAATTCAAGAAGGGCAGCTCTGACGTTTTCTCTCCGCTCATGAAATAGCGTGAACAATATAACAGGTGACGTACAGTCAGGGCACACAAGACACAAATACCTGCCTCTGAGTTCCCTACTCCATCCTCTTCCCTTAATTGCCTCTGATTGATAAGAACTCCCTCAGCTTTACCAAGCATCTTCGTATTTCTACACAAAACGTTTTTTTTTAAATATTTTTCTTGATCACAGCACCACGTCTTCCCAAGTAAAGACTTTTGGCATTAAAAATTTTTCTTTGGAAATCACAACCGCATATTCTACTGTGCCCCAAATTTTTGTTAAATTTTGCAAAGTACAGCACGTGTTACAGGGCTCTGGACACCTCCCGTGATTTTATATGCTCCCTGTACCTTGACTCTTCTGTCAATAAGTAGTAATTTGTACAGTGGGGGGAAAAGTGAAACACTCAAAATTACTCGGCCATTATTCGCTCTAGAAACACAAGTAAGGTGTCAATCGTCACCGATAAATATCTTCTTTTAAAGTTTTGAAATAAAATTTTGAGAAGGGGCCGAATACATCTTAAAATGAACACTCACTCCCAAAACTTAAATAGAAGGCTATAGTTTTGACAACAGAATTGAATTTAGCGTGCAAAAATTAGAGTAAATACGAAATTTGAATAAAATCGGACCATTAGAACAGGAGATATTGAAAACGAGACCACCTCTAGTTTTAGTATAATAATTTATAGGTCGAGGTTCATTAAGGAATAAAAACAAGTATATGTATGTATTTTAAAGAGGTAAGAACTACATTATTCATTATAATACGTAAGTTTTAGGTCACTTCTTGGAAAAAACTGTGGGTTTTTTTTTTATTATTGATTTATCCCTTTTATCTAATAGGTAAAATTTTATACATTCAGCTGTGGTATACGGCCCCGAAAGCTCCAGCAAAACCTATTTTTATGCATAGCATGAAAACTACTGCATATTTTGAGCTGCAATTTTGGATACCCAAAAAAAAAAAAAAAAAAAGCTCGACTAGATTGTTTTTCATCAAATTATAGTAAGGTTTCAGATCATATTTTTTTAAAAAATTGATTTCATAATTCATAAAAAAATATTAATTTATAATTTTCGACAGTGAAAATCATGTTTTATTGTTGGTTAAGCTCATATTCTTTGGTAAAAAAACGCTCTTTGCCGTACCCATGATAGTTTAGATATTATATGCAAAAAATATCAGAACACTTTTTAACATTACGAGACGTGTTTTTCTCAATTTAATTCTGAAGCAACAGGGTAACAGAATTACACGAAAATTTGTACACTAAGTCAAATTTTGATGCTAAATATAAATACAGTGAAGCCTGTGTAAGTTGACCCCTTGCGGTGCAACTCTTTAGTGGTCAGCTTAGACAGGTGGTCAACTTATAGAGGGTGAGGTAGAGGATGATGGGCTAATTCTGTTCCTGACAAAAGTAGTCAACTGAGACAGGTGGTCAACTTATACAGGGTGCAGCGCTTTTCCACCCATCTTTTCAACCCTCGCGTACTCAGAACATCAGTCAAGGGTAAATTCCGAAATTTCAAGGGAATGGCAGATCCCGCCCAACCATCACTGATATAAGAGCAAACATCCTGGATCTTCACTCCATCTTAAATGCGGCAAAGCCTCCCAAACTGCAATCTCAAGACTGAAACGCGGTCACATCAAGAGTCTCTCCTTTCGAGAAGCCAGGAAGGTCTTCAACCTATGTAGTAAATGCCAATGTCAATAGGCATCTCCTGATCACGTCATGGACTGCTTGGGACTTTCAGGGGAGGATCTTTACTCTTCTCCCTTTCTCGTTTTGGACTTCTTAAATGCCAATGGTCTTATTGGTCTTGTCTGACCCCGTCAGACAGACAGAGGATAAGTCACAACAACAACAACTTATAGAGGGTGAGGTAGAGGATGAAGGGCTAGTTCCTTTCCTGACAAAAGTGGCCAACTGAGACAGGTGGTCAACTTTACAGGTTTCCCTATATGTTATAGAGAAGGAGGTTGTAATTCAAAATTTTAAAGCTGATGCTCGTTTTAATATGAAGACGACCCCATATCAAAATTCTAATAACAGAATTTTATAGGATGCATCAATCCTGATAAATTCACATATTTCAAGTGTCTCAAGTGTCAGTAGTATTCAAATACGAAGGAGTGTTCCTTTTTTCCCCCGACTGCACAACTTATGATCCCTTTATGCTACCTATGATGCTTTCTCTTTTCTTTTCTCAGCCTTTATACAGTTCAATTTGAATATCTCAGTATACACTTTTCTGCCATTCAGAGTTGTTCATCTTGATGTAGCTTCAATCAACCTTCTTATTTTAAAACACTTATTGAGCGCATAACACTATGTGGAAAGGAGTGGCGGCTCCGTACGCATCTTTGTCCGTCAGGTTCGCCAAGATTAATTACGCTCTCAGAAACGCATGCTCAAATCTCACGAAACTTTCGTCGTGGTTTGACGAAATGGCTGCGTGGAAAATGCTCCGAGTAAACCTTTCGTCGAATTGCCGAAATTTGTGTAGTAACTTTTGTAAGTCAAGTGATCGCGCGAAGGAAGAATCGTTATAAATGACGAAATTTTCTTGACGATTGAAAAATCGTCAAAAGTGAGAGCTCCATTTCTGAGAGTGTATGCCTTTCAGTTCAGCAATCTATATATTGCGCGTTATACAAGAAACTACATTACGAATTACACAGCTTACTCAAATTTATTTTTTACCATCTGTTGCTCGCACGCTTCATCTCCCCCTACCAGTATTTTGCGTAAAGTGAGTTAAAATCCATACATTCCAAAAGCTGTCAATTGACTTTATAACACATTGCAAATACGAAATTTAAGGTAAATAAACGATGTCAGTAGAAAGAAGTTTAAAATTCTAAGTTTCTAGTATCCGCGGTCAATTTTCTTAATCCTCAAATGTTTTCTTTTACAACAGGTAGTTCCCAGCCTGGGGTGACCGTACTAGTCAGAATAAGAGAAGAAAAACGCTAGTGAACTAAAATATCAAAAGGCATTTTTCTTGCAGTTTTGGAACTAATCGCCTCATATATAGAGTTAACTTGTTGTTGAGCGGAGAGCTTCCCTGTTATATAATCCCGGTGATACCCAGGTGGAAATGATTTGGATAGTTTAGAAGCTCGTTTGAAGCTTGATGCTTGGATTATACTTGAATCTGGTTGAGTAATTTTTCACAACGTTTCCGAATGATTGTCAAAATGGTGAGGTTTGTGAGCTTTTGAATTGAGCGACAAAGTTCGCCTTGTATAGAATACGATGAATTTTTATCTCGTGTGCTTCATGACAGCGATATCGATGCATTTAACGAGATGTTTATTTCGCTCATGCAATTCATGAGTTGGCAAGCGGAGGAAAATTTCCTTACAATTGCTATGAATTGTAAGCGATTTTTGTAAATAAATTATCTCTCTTGAAAATTAAAATCTTTTTTTTTTCTTTGGTCCAGCAAATATCCCCCAAACTTTAAAGTACTATCGATAATAAATAGCCCAATATATTGAACATTGGCTGATAAATACACATGGAAATAAAATTCTTGATACGTAATCTATATTGTCAGGAGTAAGCTTTCCCGAATGTCTAGTCCAAAAGGATTCCCTTTTCTGTCTCTTCTTGGTCCAGACGGTTCGGACTGAACGCGTGTCTCTAGGATAAATCTGAAAGAAAAGAAACATTTAAAATATATAATTGCCTTTACATTTCTTAATGTAATGCTATAACAATAAAAAGTTAAGATTAATTTTATTGGTACGTAAACCATTTGATTCATTTTATGGAAAGATATCAAATGTCTGAAAAAAGAGGGAAAAAAGATAAAGATTTATAAGTTTACAATAACGTTGGCTTTGACAATATGTTTAGAGATATCAGGTGATGGTTTAGAGCGAAGAGTAGTAAAACGATATACTATCCGATGTAATTGTATCGGTACATTTCATCAGTTCAGATAAGCAAGTGTTGATAGATGTTGATAGATGTCCAAAAAGAAGAAAAGTATTGGACGTGCGTTATTAAAATAAAATAAAATAAAATACAAATACAAATAAATAAAAAATAAAGAAAAGATCTGTGTTAGTTCTAAAATTAAATTTATTAAATTTTAGGGAGCATGTTTAATTAGACATTAATAAAATTCAACAGAATATTGTTTCAATTTTCGAAATAATATGCTGGTTAAAAAGTCGTACTTAAAGTAAGAATAAAAGTGATTCCACAACAAATTCTCAAATGATTAATTCTGTTGCTAAGTAATAGCGCAGGAGAAAAATGTTAAAAGATCTTTTCTTTACACTGTTAAAAATGGATACTTAAAAATAAGGAAAAAGTACTCATTTTTGAGCATTTTCCCAATTTACTACATCTCCGAGTAAAACAGTCGCAATTTTGAGAAACACAAGTACTTATTATTTTGAGTACATTCTGTATATCAAAAGCTATCACATACTTGTTTCAAATATAAACATGCTTAGAAATTAAAAATGAAAGCTTTTGATTTCAATTAAGTGAATTATGTGTATTCATTTTTGAATATATTCAGGAATCAGTTATGGTGATATTTTGTTATAATGAATGAAATGCATTGATTGTTAATACATTTGAGATTTGAAAATAAGTGAAACTATATTTTAAATTAATTGTTACTTTACTATTAGTTGAAAGTTTTGTAAGTAATTTAGGATATACTTCAGTAAATTAGGTTATCTTTAGTGCAGTCACAGTTTTGAAAAACACAAGTATACTCATTATTTTGAATACATTCTGGATATCAAATTATGGTGAAAATGCCTTGCCGCCAATGACATTGGCACAAGAACGTTTTCAACAAACCATTTATTATGAGAGTTGATACAAAATATAAAGTATAAGCAAAATGTTTTTACAAAATCAACAAAAAATTAGCTAATTCACTTTTTCCCCCACAGGCGGAATTTATGCACATAATTTTAAAATTACTTATGGTGTTAAATAATTGTTGAAAATATTCTTTCAACACTAAAGGAAAAAAAAATCTTTGAAATGTGTTTACTTTGTATACAAAGACAAGACTAGAAATGAAGCCTACTAAATTAGCCAATACTGGTTTTCTTCTTTTCTTCTTACATTTCTCTATCAAATACAGGGAAATCTATTATTTACTGTTCATTTCATGTATTAGCAGAAAAGGGGAAAAATGCCTTTATTCCAACTTAATTTAATATCAATTATTAAACCAAAGCTCTTTTGTTTTAGTAAATTAAATTTGATTTACCTGCCACAAATTTAAAGATATAAATTTGGATATAAGATTATATCCAAATTTATTGATGAACTCGTTTATAAGTATACCTGTATTTGATGCCTCATGCACTCGTTTTTGAAACAGTTGTGCTTAAGAAAAAAAGAATGTTCGAGTTTTCATTCTAAAGTAGTTTTCTTTTTGTTTTTAACAGTGTAGGGTGCAAAGTGTATGGAGTACTGGAAACACAGAATTTGCAAGTCATTGAAATTTAGATGAAATTTATGGTTGAATGATTTTAGTAATTCGCGTTTGTAGATCTGCTGGACAGGAAAATGAGAAATCATTAAACTTTGGTAAAAAGCTTTTTTTCACAGTGCCATCTTCAAACGATGGTGATGCCTACACAGCTGTTTTAAAACACGCGGAACACACTCAATGTCTTTCCCATGTTGCCTAGTCTTCACTCACTAACAGTTTAATTTTCAAAATCATAACAAGTGCCAGAATGGAATTGGTTTCCATTCACTCCATGTTTCCAATTACTCTAACTGATCCTACACACACACACACACACATATATATATATATACAACTTTACAAATATATACTCGTATTAAAATGTATGATATTTTCGCCAACGTGTTTTAGACGTAAGAAATACGAGGACAATAAAGTTCAAAATTCGAAATTGCCGCAGTCCGGAGGATTAAGTGTTCGAGAATTTGCACTGTATTGGGGCATGATACCTATGTGGAATATCACTAAGATTTTTTCCCCCTTCAAAATTTCTGATATTTCCGAAAGTCCGGGTTTATTCATCAAAATTCTCGAGTTTCTTCACCGTAGTTTCCTTGTTTATTCCTCAAAGGAAGTATACTAGTAGTAGAGAATAAACTCAGAAAGGGGCTCCGCAAAAATCCGTCGTGTTATACTGTCTTCATTGTCACGTAACAGGTCTTCGCATTCCCTTCACGCAATAATTAATTGGCAGTCATTGGTTATTATTGGTTTAATTATAATGACCTGCATTACGCAGAGCATTTCTTGGCAGAAAAAGGGAAGACGAATTGTCATGTGGCAGCCAAACAAAAACGTATTTCATTCTGACGGCAGAAATAGCAACCCTAAACTTTCTCCGTTTGGTGTGTGTTCTACACTTATTCCCGTCCCTCAAACTCTCTAGTTTAGGGACACCACGGTGAGCTAGATTTTAAAGGCCAGATAACTATGTGATCACATGACTTCATCCGTCCTTTTGAGAGGGAAAGAAGCGGATTTTGACTGCTTTTATCTCCGTGTTTTGATTAAGTCAATGGACGGAATGTGTCAATTCTCATGCCTATTAATCTAGTTGTCCGTGGCGTAACTCACCTTATGGACCGCCGCAACGTGGTCCCGTATAGCTGAGACGCTGATCTTCGCCTTTTTGTGTCTGGTGTGAAGAGCAATGACTGCGGCATACTCCAACAAGCTGACGAACACGAACCCGATGCAGGCCGATAACCAGATATTGAGCGCCACGATGTAAGAAACGTTGGGTAGAGAGGCTTGATACTGTTTGGTTACAATGGTGAGCAGACTGGTGACCCCCAGAGTGACACGTGCCGGTACTGCTTCAGCTGGAATCCAGAAACTCAGCATTGACATGAACACTATCAGTGTAGTCGGTACGTATACGTTCGTGATATAGTACCCAGAGCGTCGACTCATGCTTACAGAGCCCTTCAAGCAAGAGAAGCGAGCATCTGTACAATATGAAAAGATTTAACCATTAAACATGGATCAATCATCATTAAAATAAAAATGTACAAAGAAGCTGACGTTAACCCACCAACACTCAATCAAAAAAAAATATTTTAAGTAAGAAAAAATCTAATGAGGTAGAACAACACTAATAAAGAAACCTCACTGTAAAAAAAACAGTTCAATTTTGCACCATAAATCTGGTGAAACCGAAAGGGCTGCTGATCATTGAACCAGGGGCCTCAGTAGTCGAACGGTCTTAGAACCAGCAGTTTCCGCTGCTCCTGCGCGCAGTGAAAGAGGCGTGGGTTCGATTCCTTCTTTGTATTGTAATATTCTATTGTGCTGTCTTGCTCTATCTGTCATATTGGACGAGAGTTTGAGGCATATCCTTGAGAATAGCAAATAAACTCGAAAATAAATGTGACCTGAAATGGTCGTTTACAAAAATGAACCTTGGTTCAACCTTGAACCAAGAAGACCAACCTGGCACCCGGTCGGAAACGGAGAGCGGCCATCTTTTCAAGATGTGACTTGAATCATTTATTTTTCACGAGTAAAAGGTAAGTAAACTTCGATGTATATATAATTTTTTGCTTTATATTTGTTGTTTTCAAGTCTTAATCCGCAAAATATATGTAGTAATGCATATTTCAAATTTTATTATCATCTACCGATCTTTTCACCTTTAACGTTTAATTGACTACTAATTGACTTTATTCAAAACTTTCACCCTGTGCAGATTTACTTAATTTTGCTTCAATATTTAATTGATTTCTTACATGATTTATCATTCTCCCCCATACATTTTCCTTTTGGCTCACGTTATCTCCATTTAAAATTGAAATGTTGACTTGTTTACATTTTAAAAATTGCATCTTTTCTCGGGATTTTTACTCTGAATCATTTATTTATTTATTTTTTTCATTTTTATTACCAAGACAACTTTTCTTAAGTGTTACCTTTCCAGCTTCATTTCTTAATTTTTGTTTTAATTGCCTGTTGCTCTGTTCTTGAAATTTATTAAATTATTCGTTGTTCGATCATGACATTGTACGACCCATTTTGGACAATTTTTACCCATAGTTTTTATCAAGCTCGTAGCCAAAGGGGTGGGGTGGGGGGTAAAAGGTTCGAACCCACCTCCATTACCGAAATTTTTTGAAGTTTCCCATGCTATAAATGGCAATTTGAAAATTAAAAAATAAAATATTCTGATTAGAAAAACTTGTTTAAAATTCAATAGGTTCTTTTGGTTTAATTCCAATACCGTAGCTGAAGGGGTGAAATTTTCTAAAATTTTATATGCTATAAATAAAAATTTTAAAATTAGGAAGTAAAAAAATACTCTGATAAGAAAACACTTATTTGTAAATCAGTTAGTAGTGTTTTGATTACAAGGCCATAGTCAAGAAGGAAGGGGGGGTGGGTAGAATCCCTCCGCCCCTGAATTTTTTTGAAGTTTTACATGCTATGAATGACAATTCAAAAATTAAAAAATTAAAAATATTCTGAAAAAAAAAAAAAAAACTTCAACTTGATACCCTCCCCCCTCGATAAAAACTCTGGCTATAGCTTTGATTTGTGACTATTCTTACTTCCCAATCATTCGAACTAGCTATTCCACCAAGAGCAGGTAAAACCGGTTTTGTATTCAAAATATTAGTCTACTATAGGAATTCTTTGAGAAATTAGGTCGATTTTGCGTGATTTTCGAAATAGCAGTTTTGTCGCTTTAATTAACTTTTTACAAAATTTTCAACCTGTGCATGTTTACTTTATTTTGCTTCAATACATACTTTCTTCTTACCTGTTTAAATACTTTCCCGAATATATTTTAAAATTTTCTCCGTTTAAAACTTGCAGTTGTAACATTGGTTTGTTTACGTACTGAAAATTGCACGTATTCTCGGGATTTTTATTCTAAATCATTACTTTTTGTTCCTCTTTATTACCAAACCACTTTTCCAAGCTGTTACTTTTCTGTCTATTTTTTCGTCTATTTTTTAAATTAACTTCTGCCAGTGGCGGATTTTAGGAAGGGCACCTGGTGTGCCCCATCCATAAAGAATAAAAGAAATTTGCAATTGCCCCATTAAATATTTTTTACGAATTTTCTGCGGTTTGAGCTACATTATTATTCGGTATTTGTTATTATTTTTATTCTGTATTTGCACTTTTTTACGTTTTATCTTTGTATTCACATTTTAGGACAAAGCATTTTGATCATTTGTGGGATACATTAATTAGTTTTAAGCCATCCTAAAAAACATTAAAATTCTTAAAAGAACTATTATAAAAATATTGACGAGGGAGAACTAACTATTTTTTTCTTCCTGGGGTTCCCTCAAGAAATTTCTATATCCGACCCTGACTACTGCCGTGTTCTTAAAATAATTAAGCTTTCATTTTTCGACCACGACTCATTTTTCAGAATTTTCACCCGTAATTCATTCTAAACTTTAGTTCCACAATCATTCTAATAAACATCTGCTTCAATAATAGATTTTTAGAAATTGAGGGAAAGTTGCAATCGGAGATTTCAGATCTCCGAATGTAAAATAGATGTTTAAGAAGTTTATCAACAAAGAAGGTGCATTGCATTGCATTGCACTGCACGGTTAATGTCAACGGAACATTGAATAGACAGCATACAAATAAGGTACACTGTACTGGCAGTTCTTTTATACCTTTGCAGGGTGAAATCTTAGACTCATCTGTACGGTCCTAGCCTGAAGTGCCACGATCTATATCACAGTTTAGCTCTGGAGTAACATCTGTGACGGAAGCCCCTAATAATTTTTAATTATTGTTATTATTATTATTTGTGTATTTCATGGTTTTTCAATTTCGCTCCCAGGCATATGTTTTCAGTCATCTTTGTTTTCATATAAATACATTTTATAATATTTTTATGCTACAGTGTGTTGCAATATATTCTTCAAAAAAAATTTCATAATTCAGAAATTTTAAAATTTTCGCTGTCAATTACACTTATAAAGGAAAATTCAACTGCCATTTTTGTTAAAACTATCTGTTGACGAACATAAAAAAATGTACATATATTGCACAAGCCTTCCTATGTGGGGGGAGGGGCTAAAAAATTTAACAGTGACGTACATTGTACTTTTGGAGAATATAGCCAAGTAATATAGTTACTTTAAAATACTATAAGTTTCTGATACAGTGCATGGGGATGTTGATATATATATAAATATATAAATAGATATATTTATATACATGGAACACTGAATCAATTTTTGAAACGCTTGAATCTGTTCTTAAAATGAAAAACTAATAATTAGTAAAAACGTAACTTAAATTTACAGATTAGAAAATAGCAAATTCGCTTTGTAAATTAAAATTGGTAATAAACATGTTTT
The DNA here is from genome assembly GCA_038502835.1 of Octonoba sinensis. Classification (NCBI taxonomy): domain Eukaryota; kingdom Metazoa; phylum Arthropoda; class Arachnida; order Araneae; family Uloboridae; genus Octonoba; species Octonoba sinensis. The sequence continues at coordinate 126,870,523 of CM076598.1, forward strand.
CTGTTTTCAGCCTGAGCATAAAAAATTAAAAGCATTTATGTTAAAAGTCACCATTGCAACCTAAAATGATGCAGCTAAAAATTCCGTTTCATGGTTCAACTTTGATCCATGAGTGATTAGTAGAAAATACATCATTATGGTTCAGAGTTGAACCAAGATAGCAGTTTTAAAAAAAAGCTCTGGTTATGGTCCAAAATTGAACCATATTACTGGTTAGAGAAAAAAAAATCGTAATCATGGTTCAAAATTGAACCGTAATACTAGTTAGAAGAAATTACGTAATCATAGTTCAAAGTTGAACCGTCATGCTTGTTAGAAAAAATTGCGTAATCATGGTTCAATGTTGAACCATATTCATGGTGAAACTAGTAAACCATCATAATGTTTCAAGTTAGTACCAAGTGTTGGTTGCAGCTACATTCCACCATTTTTTAGTGAAAGGTTAAACAGAAATTTTTTACATTGTAGTAGGAAAAAAACTATCTAACAAAAGCAATCACTAAAATTTTTAAAACTTCGGAGAACTCCTCGAGATCTACGTTACTACTATCTACTTTAGATAAAATTGGAGAAATCGAAATAAACATCAAGATCAGCCCAAAAGTCAATGACTACAGCAGTTATTTGCTCTTTGGTTGTAGATTTAATTTTTATCTAAATTCTCGAGTAGGCTGAGGTTCATATAAATTATTTTTTCTTTGATTTGAACAATTTGACCCTTTATCTACTGACAGTACCATTCACTTTAGATTTCCATCCAGTAAACATTTTTTACGAAAATTCTGACGGTACTTTGTAGGAACTCTTTAAATTCCACTTTTCCGAATAAAAGTTCCATAATTTGCGTAATTTATTTATGTAAATCCCTTAATTTTCAATGTAGTTACTAAAAAAAAAAAAAATGCATAAAAATATGCTGTGCATCGTAATGCAGTAGATAAAGAGTTATTGATTATTTACAAAGAGAGTTAGTTGCCACTCCTTTCGTCTCTGATTCGTTTATGCGTGTAACGTGGTCTTACTTTTCTTTGGAAAATTTCATCTATTATGTCTCATGTAAAATTTTATAGGTGCTTTTTATTTTCCTTTTTTATGGTAAAAGGTCCAGAATGCGTTTATATAAGCTTGCTTTTTAAGTAACGGCATTATTATATTTTTATCATTTCTTTTGTGGTAATTTTGTTACTTTTTAAAATTTATTTATTTATTAAATTTCATAATTAAACTCGACAGTTACTTTGATTTTGATTTCACTGACATTGATTTATTTATGTTGTTCGCCAAAAATTATCAGATTAAAACCTCTCTTCTTTTTCAGGTTAAACTTTTTGTTTATTTATTTAGTATTACTTTTTTTATTGTTATTATCTATCGTATTAAAAACTTAAGAATTTTGGAGATCGTTTTCGAACGAACTCTTTCACAACTATCTTTTTAATTTTAATGCGTTTTCTACCTTCTCATTTAAAATATGAGACAAACTATTAATAAAATTATTCATAAATTCTCATTAATTATTCTAAAACTGCATACGCGTGTTTCGTGATTACAAGGAAACCCTTTTTCATTGCAAAAGAAATGATCTTGTAAAGTAAAAGACAGATAAAGTACAATGATTATTTTCATTTAACCCTGCACTGCGCAATTTTTTTTTCTTTGTAAATTTTTTTTTTTTTTTGTGTGTGTGTGTGTGTGTGTGTGTGTGTGTGTGTTTGTTTGTGCTAGTTATAAGTGGGAAAAATACTAAAAAAAATTTTATTTAATTCGGAAAAGTAGAATTTGAGAAAAATTGACATGTTGTTTAAAAATAACACTGCGCATTTAGGGGTAACAAAAATAATTCTTTTATATAATCATTTTAACAAATGAAACCAAATTTTAATAAATAGGTATGCATTATAATCATAAAATAGCACTAAAATATGAAAATTTATTAAAATAATTAATTTTTTTACTTTGATTACCAATAAAGTTTAATAATAATTTCACTAAAAGATTTTAAACAAGAAACCTAACATCTGTAGAGGGTTTATGCGATAATGTTCGTTTCTTCTTTGGTTGAGCGTGAACTGATTTTAAACAAAATTCCTAAATAATAATTTAATCGACCACTTTGAGCTAATTTGTGAAATATTTAACAATAATCTTCTAAAAGATACTAAATAAAGTGAAATAGAACAACCTGTGACACCTGTTCTTGTTTATACTGCGAATAATGCAGGAGCATAAAAATTGCCCTCGAATGCGCGGTGTTGTTTTAAAACAACAAGTAAAAAAAGCGCCTTAATATATATTTTTCCCGAAATTTTTCGGACAACTTATATTTATTTTATTTTAAGACTATGTAAGCAATTAGAGACTATTTTTTAAAATAAAATTGTTGCTTAAAATTTGTAGGAAAAAAAATTAAGAAGTTACTGTTTTTTACGAAATCAACATGTCTGTCACATTTGCGAAAAAAGATGAACCTTGAGTTCAGTTTACAAGATCTAGGGGAAACTATATTAACTAATATGATCACACATACAAAATGAAACAAAAGAATGCGCCACATGTTACAAATATTATAAAATAAAAGCTTAGTGAACGAAAAATGGAGGTGTTGTTTAAAAACAACACAGCGCAGTGTAGGGTTAATTCATATGTTCTAGTACGTGGCTTCAGAAGATATATATACAATTTACTTCCGATTTCAATTCCGGTTTATCTCCAGGAATCGTAGTCTTATGAGCTTTATTCGAAATTTATGTTATAAATATATATAATATGTGAGTACTGATATTCACCATATAATGTGTCATCTTATTTAATGCAGTCTTTAACCAAAGCTTAAAAATCGATAAAGACAGAAATTGCCAAAAAAAAAGTGTATGATTTCTGCAGTGTTACTTGAATATGCATTGTTTTTCATTTTTCAGCTTTAATGCATTAATTTTGCACTTCAGTTTCAAATCTTCTTTGGTTTAGCAGGTTGACTTTTCACTGGTGTAGTAGTTGTTCTGGTGATGGACAAACTGATCGTATTGTATTTCCAGCCTTAACACGCAGTGGTTTATCAGGTAAGTATTTATAAAACAATAACATTTTTTGTAGTTGAATTTGATAAAAAGATCGCTGAAGAACAAAACAATTAAAAGGAAAAAAAAGAGAAAGAAAAAAATCAATGATTGTTAATGGAGTTCTTTTTTTTTTCCTTCTTCTTCTTTCTCTGTTTCTCTACTAGTGTTCAGCAAAGCCAAAGTGTTGTCCCTCCAGTGGAATACTAAATAGATAAATCCAAAAAAATATTTCCTAAATCTGCTTCAATTACCATTTTTCAGCTTTATCGCCTTCGGAGAGATAAGACATAAGGAAATGACGTGCAAACAAATCTGCTAGCCAACGTCACTCCACGTGATAGCCGGCTCTCGGCCTTGGCTTGAATCGCGCGGATTCGGATTACTTTCTCGCTGCCCATCGGAAGTATCAAAAGTATCTGAATCATGGCTCGCGGCACTTTGGGTTATTGGGATATCCGCGGTTTGGCAGAGCCGATTCGCTATTTATTGCATTACAAAGGGGTCGATTTCGAAGACAAGCGCTATCTTAATTACGATGACTGGCAGAATGATAAGTTCTCCCTGAATCTGGACTTTCCCAATTTGCCCTATTACATCGACGAGAATGTCAAACTTACCCAGAGCACGGCTATCCTAAGATACTTGGCCCGGAAATTCGATCTGACTGGAAAAACGGAAGCGGAACGGGTCCGGGCGGAATTGGCCGAGCAGCAAATCATCGATTTCCGAACCAGCATGATCCGTACGTGCTACAATCCGGAATACGAAAAAATAAAGCCTGAATTTGTTCGAAATGTGCCCGCTCAACTCAAACTGTTCTCGGCTTTCCTTGGGGACAGAAAGTTTCTTGCCGGAGAAAATGTCACTTATGTCGATTTTATGGCCTACGACACCTTCGACTTTTACCGTCTCCTCATTCCCTCAGTCCTGAATGATTTTTCGAACTTGAAACAGTACTGTGACAGCATCGAGAAATTGCCGGAGCTTCAGCAATACTTTGAATCCCCAGTTTACAAGCGATGGCCGATTTTTGGGCCTGTAGCCTACTTCGGAGGAAAAGGGACTGAACCTAAACGAATCTGAACTGTCTTTGACTGATCAACATATTTAAGAAAAATAATAAAAAATAAGGTGCTTGATGAAAGAAATAAAAAAAATATGGTGTAAATGTGAACAATTTATTTTGGAAACTTATTTTGCTGAAATTTTAGAGCGAGAATTTGAGTTGCGAAAATTTATTTCGTTATTGCCTAAAAGAAACATCAGATACGATGTTTTCAGTATAAAATAACGTTAGTATTCCATAGATGTTTCGGAAGGAAAATAGAGTGGCTAATCTTCTTTAATCTTGTAAAAAATATGTTTTATAAGGTAAGTGATGGCTGTATTTTGTAGTTAGTGAACAGGGGTCCTGCTGAATTCCTCAGATGATACGATGTTCATCAATTAATTTAATACATCATTCCATGCAATATTTTATTGCGCTGAATTACATTTTTTAGGTAAAACGTGTGCTCACAAGCATATTTTCGCTGATATATATATATATATATAAAGGAAAAATCTCCTAAATTATGAGAAATTTTATAATTCTGCTCAAAATAAATTTCTGCGAACATGCATTTCGTATTCCTTTAAATAGAAACGAAATGATGGTCTAAATGTTATTTTTAGCGTCTTCAGCTTTATTATTTTGCATTAGATACTTTTGCATATGAATGTTTTCAAGCTTGTTGTTAAATTTGTATGTATATATTGGTAATCAGTAAAACAGAGGCTCAATTCAACCTTCAATTTTGATTATACTGAATAATCTAATGTTGTTTGGCGGCAATTCGCAATGATGATCGCACACGTGTTTCGAAACTACAAGAAATCCCTTATTCAGAAGAAGGGTCACATAAAACGGTTACTTTAACTCCGCAACATGTGTAAGCAATTATGTTTGTTGTACATTAGGCCCTAACAACGTTGGTTTTTTTTAATTGTATGTTATTTTTATATTGATGCAATAATATCTATATTTTTTTTAGCTTATAAATTTTTCACACATGTGTGAATACATGTATGTGTGTGTAAGTATGTGTGAAAAAGTATGAGATACAGTTGTTCATCTCCATATTAATATTTCAAAAGCAGGTTAAGTGAATAGATATTAATTCTTACCCTATACTGTCTGTGGTTAAAAAGTGCCTCTGACAATAGATTCTACCTTAAATTACCAGCCCGTCAAAAAAAAGGGATGATATAAACCTTTACGAACGAAGCCACTTTTTTCAGCTCCTAACCGTTATCATAGTGCACAGACTAGATTCACGTTGTGTTCCCCAAAAATTACTTTATTTCATCATTTGTTCTGTTATTTAAAGCCATCAATTTGTTCTGTAGCTTAGTTAAAAGAAATGTCAACTCTTTTTTGCTATGACGACCAAGAAATGTATTGTGGGTACTGGGAAGTGACATCACCGAGGTCTCTCTGATTGGTTAACGGAAAAATCTGGGGCATTTTTAGAAATGGTAGTTCAAATTAGGTTTACTCTTCGAGGAACGAACGGTAATCTAACGTAATAGAAAAAAAGGTGATTGATTCAAACTTCACTCTTTTTTATATATGTATATAGTTTTTTTAGATGTGTTACCCGCTTACAGGGCTTATTTTTTGACGAAAAAAAGGTCCTGTATTCTTCAGAAATTACGTATATTCACGTAAAATAACGTAATAATGTAAAATTCCTTCTAAGCTGTGCAATCAAAAAAGAGGTACAGGAGCTGTGCTCACATGGAAATTAAACCGTGACCACTTAATAGAACCAAAATTTGCTAAATATAAAATAAAATGAAAACTGTTACGAAAATACATCAAGTGTTCAATTATAATACAGACTCGACAGCGCTCATAAAATTTTTTTATAGTGTTTGTGCGAATAATTTTTGTAACTTATAAGATGTTAAAATCAGAACAAATGCAAAACCATAAAAATTTGCTGTCTAATCTAAGTTGAGAGCGCTGAATCCAATAGAGATAGTCATTTTTTGGAGAAAAGCAGCGTTTGACCAATAGTCTTCCTTTACTGATCACTTCAATTGAAAAAAAAATCAAATGAGCTTAACAATTTAGAATAAACAATGCAATTGGTCAAATACAAGTAAAACATAAGCAGTACAAGCATATTGCAAGCGGTAAATATGTTGGCTAGTAAAAAATGAAATCGTAACGTTTTAAACAAAAATTAAAGCAATACAAATCATTGAATTTTGAGGTGGGCAGTGATGGTTCACCATTCCTATAATTCAGTGGGACGACCTTTTTTTTTTTTTTTTTTTTTTTTTTTTTTTTTTTGAGAGAGAGACGCAGCGCTTGACCAATAGTCACCCCTTCACTCACAAATGCAAAATTCCAGGATTTGCATCACTATTTTTTTTCACGCTATTTTATTTGAATTTTGAAAGAAGCTCGCATTTACCAATTGTAATGCAATTGTACTATTAATGCTCAAACCTCACCTGACTGACTGAATCGCCTGTTCTGATTTTTAAGCTCATTTTCTCTTTTTTTTTTGGTGCTCAGTGAAGGGTCATTAGTGGTCAAATGGTGCATTCTGCAGAAAATAACCATTACTACTGAATTTAGCACCTTCAACTTAGTGATTTTTTGAGTGTTTCTGCGTTTTCTAATTGTGTTACTTTCCTAGTAAGAGCGCAGCTCAGGGGAGAAAGCAAGAAAAAAACTTGAAGTTGCCCCTCAAATGCAATTAATTTTTCTTCTTCGCTCTCTCGAGCTGTCGCAATATATTAGATTTAACCTTTCATTCAGCGACTTTTTTTAAACTGAATTTTTTTTCCTAATGAATATTATTGTTTTAGTCGTATAAAAAACAAGAATATACAATATATTTATATTATGTATGTTTCATATATATTCTAATATACATATTGGAAAAATTCATCAGATCAGTGAAGGAATTTTTCAACTACTAATACATTTACCATAAAGAGAATGTTGTGGATGAATATCGGAGATAATTCCAGTTGCAATCTCTTCTGTAGATTCTGATTGAATTACACGAAAAAAAGTATTTAACAGTAAGTAAAAGCAGAAGCATATTGCATGCTATATGTTTATATTATTATTATAATCATTAGTATACAGAATTTGCTTCATCATATAGTAGAATCAGGTTTAAACAGGCCGAAAAATGAGATGTTATTTTTACTAATTTATATTGTTAACAGTGTTAGCAACGACTCTTAACAAAATATGATAAGACAAGTTATCTTCTGAAGATTAAAGGCATAGCCTTTACTGATACGATAATTATAGCAGAAATATTTACTAAGTTCTTCCTCAACGAGTATACGGATTTAACAACAAAAGACAAGATAAAGATAGAATTTGAAGTGGATAAAAAATAAACTGGCTCCCACCAGCCTCTACAGAGGCAGAAAAAAAAAGCTTTTTAATGAGGACTTCTGAAATGATAAATTTAAAAAATTGCAATATATGTAAAAATGTTAAAATGACACAAAAAAGCCCGGGCCTGACAGCATATTTCCTGAACATAGTACAATCGTCAACGCTACGCCCTTTTAACAGCTTGGAATTTATTTTGGTACAAAAATATTAATATCTCTTCTGAAAGTAAGGGTCAATTAATTATATATGTGAACAAAATTCTAAAGAGATCTCAGAATTATCGTCCTATATTCTCAAGAGGCGGAAACTTTTGAACGGATGGTTAACTACAAGGATGATTTTTTTTCTGAAAACCTATGACATTATAAAAGAGGAGTAGGCGGACTTTTGAAATGGTATGCCTAGGGATCATTCATAAATGATGTCACGCTTCGAGGGGGGAGGGGGGTTCGTGAAGTTGTGACAAAGTGTGACAAGGGGAGGGGGTAACAAGAAGTGTGACATTCCTGCTTATGCAACATAGCGTGACGCGTGGCAAAGGGGGGAAGGGGGTCCGTTGAAGTGTGACATTTTGTGACAAAGGGGGGAGGGGGTCAAATATGTGGTAAAAAAGCGTGACATCATTTATGAACGGTCCCCTACCTGCAATTTTAGTATGAAAGTTGTTCATGCTGCAAAATCAGATTTCATCTCTTAAGGGAAAAAAAATCATCTTAGCCGTTTTTGTCTAAGATTTGAATTGTATATGAAGAGAAAAAGGGATATTATGGAAATAGCCCTTAAAATAACTGCATTCGATTGTCTATGCTGAAAATCAGTCTCCTGAAACAGAGTGGGTCCTTGCATATACAGATGTCGCCAAAATAAATAGCTCTATAGGGGCAGGTGTTTACTTTTCATTGTTTTCTCTGCATACACATGTTGCACGAAATCTTTCAGACTTTCATGGGGAAAATTTTGAAGTTTTTTTTTTTTTTTTTGGCAGTAGTATATCTCAAAACAGGAACGGGATCGCTTTCAAAGGCTGTAATTCTAGTAGGTTCTGAATTAGTCATACAAGCGATAGCTTTGCAAGGACAATCTGAATCCTAAATAGTAAGTAATATAAAACAAGACATTAGATTTCTCAATGAAAATGGTTAAATGCATCATACTCCAGGGAATACTATTACGTGTGGGCTTCAATGGAAAGGGAGATTTATTGCCCAAAAAAGGGACAAAAGTAAATCATGAATGGTGCTTCATCCCTCTTGACATTATTACCCCTTCTTAATTAATCAATTAAACAAATAAAAAATATCAAATAATTAAACAGCTCAAGAGAGATAGTATACACGACATGGGGCCGTGGTAGCCTAGTGGTTAGAGCATCGGACTTTCTCCTGACATGCAAAATCAGTGGACCCCACTACCTCGCCCCGTGCGCAAGCAATCCTAAGGCCTCGGCTAACAGGTAGGGGTCTGGTAGAGAAAAGTATACACGATATGATTTGCTAAATTTGTATTGCAGCGAATATTGAGTTAATGGAATGAACTATAAAAGGACGAAGTTTTAGAAACTGTAAGGAAAGCATAATCCAAATATAAGATATTTTTTATTTTTTCCTGATTTGCAATATATTCACGATACTGGTACAATTAAAAGTGATTTTCAATGCGTTTTCACCCGATTTATTTTGAAAATTAAAAAAAATAATTTTTTAACTTATTTTCTTATTTTTCATATACATAATACGTAAAGAAAAATGCATTTAAGTGTTTAAGTGTTGCAGTTCTGAAGTTATTCCATTTGTCATCAGTAAAACATCGTGGTTTACGCTAGAAGGTTATTCCAGTTGGAATCGTTTCACTGCGACATATTTAGTGACTCCAGTTGGAATCATACGCGCAGAAAGGGTTTTAAAAACGAAACGTATTTTAACAAATTTCTTTTGTTTAAATAATACGTATTGTAGTTTTCCTGCGGTGCGTACATCGCCCTTGACGCACCCCCCTTAAAAAGCTATGGAGTCCCCCTCCCCCCCAAAAAGGCAATGACCCCTCCCAAAAACCGGCAAAACCCCCTGATCACCCCCATAAAAATGTCAATGACGCATTTTGCGCCATGACCCCCTTCCTATCTAGTGGGCACCCCTGGTTTTCTAATTAGTGTGAATATGGTAAATAGAACTTTCAAGAACCATGTAAATAAAAGTTCTCACATATGTCGAGAAACATGAACATTGTAAATTACAAGTTTTATATCGTAAAAAAACAAAAGAATCATTTGCATCTTGATAATCAAATGAAAATCACATAAAATTTGATAAGTACCGTTTCGATAATCTTTATGAGTGCATTTACAAAGAGCGACACTAACATTTTCTACAGCTACAGGATTTTGTTCTACATTCTGAATGACCTTTACGAGGTCTAATTAAAGAGTCTGGCGGAGGAGGATTTGTCATTTTTGCGCCAGCACAGTTGCCATTTGTCGGAGTTTTCTCCATTTTGGTTTAGAACTCAATTGGAGGAAATTCCGAAGCTCACAAAAGTGTCTGCAATAACTTTATTAAGTATGTTTGGGCGACAGCTCATACCTTTATATTTACACAACCATATCTCCCGTCTTTTCATAAATTTATTCTTAGTTGCATTTTTCTACTATCTAGCAATATGGTTTAGCACTTTTTCCATCATTTTTTACATAAAATAATAATTTCGGATAGACCAGACAAACTGTGCAGAAGGAAAATCGTCTATTGAAGTACATGAAAGTCGACCACTTTTCCGACGCAATATATAATCTGAATGATTATATATATGTGTGCATATATATATATATAACTGAACGCAAGGTTGGCATTGTAAAACAATGGGGGCGGTTGAGATTAATAGCGCTTGTGTAAAAAAAGCTCCGTTGAATTTATTCCGGTTAATGGAAGGTTATATATGGTTTAGAAAGTTATCCTGAACTTTCCTGGGAGAAAAAAAATGGGGACTATTTATTTATTTTTGAACCACTGTTGTTGGAAATACTAACTAAATCATTGTAGTCGTCAAACAGTGCCTATAATTCATGAAAAGGTAAGTCAGTGTGTCCTGACAATTACATTTCAGTAATAAAATAATATGAAAAGGGGTGATGAACAAAAAAAATTTATGCGAATATTTGTTTCATATTAAAAGTTAAAAAAAGTAATAAAGCATGAAAGAAGGCTTAATGTATCATGAAAATGTCGTTAAAAATCAAGAAAAGTGAAAAATAAGTTAAGTAATTAAATAAAGATTGAAAAATTAAAAAATTGAAAGTAGGGTTTTAAGATGGGGGAAAAAGTATGTCGTCGGTCTGTCTATCCCACCCTAATAACTTTTGAAGGAATTGTCCGATTCGAAAGACTTTTTTTTGCATTCGAAAGATCTCGGTGAGGACATCTCATTTCCATATTTTACTTTTTGATTTGAACCATATTTCGTTCAATTTTGAACGCTTCAACAAATCTTAACATTACTGTCTGTGGGCAAATTATGTAAACTCTGGGCGTACGATCCAAGTTCCTATGAACAATCTTATATGAAGAAGCTCTCGGGTTGAATTTCTTTTTTGATTTGAACAATTTCTGTTCATTTTTGAACAGTTAAAAAAATTAACATAGCGCTTACTGGGAAATTTGAATCCTATATAAATCCTGATCTAACGGACCGATTTGCTTGGAATAAACTTTATCGGATAGCTCTTATGACATAGAACATGTACAAATAGAAAGTTCATCAAGAACTAATTTTCATCAAGCCTATTTTCCTATGAAATTTTTCACTTGGGATTTTTAAGAATATTTTTGAATGAGTGAATGATTAAATGAATAAGTGAAAGAATGAACAAGTGAGCGAATAAATGATAAAAAAAAAATAAATGAGTGAATAAATGAGCGAATGAATGACAAAATAAGTAAAATACATGAATGAGGCAATGAATTAGCAAATGAATGAGTGAATAAATGAGTTAATGAATGAATAAGTGAATGAAGATGTATTACCCGTTGAAAAAGGTACATTTGAAGTAATTAAGAACTAAAGCTAAATGAAAAAGAGAGAGAGATAGTTAGATTATAAATTTGAAGTTGGTGTATACGGGAAAGTAGGCTCGGTATAGTTCTAGACGGAACTTCTTGTTAATTATTGTATATTTAATGAAATGTAGTTATGTGTAGGACATAAATGTCTCTTCTTGCGTAGAATGGCCCGAATATAATGGAAATCATAATCTTAAATCAACATTTTTTTCTTCAGCAATAAAATCTTTAAGGAAATAGGTAAAGACAACCTGACACAAGTAAACAAATGATAGATTTAGAAAATCTGCGTAGAATAAAGCAATTTTTTTTAAAGAGAAAACTCTCGCTGTGATACTATGAATAAGTATTTGTGAAGAATAATTCATGAATTTAAGCTGCGATTCCCATGACTTCGAAGTACATGAATAAATGAATAAAAATGAAATAAAGAGTAAAAACCGCAATTAGAGCCAGTATTGCAATTGAGTAAAATTAAATACACAACTATCATTGCATATCAACATATTAAAATAATAAAAATCAGTTTATATGCACCAAAAATTGACGAAATGCATTATAAGTCAAATTATATACATTATAATACCATGAATGAATTGAACATCTATAATAGAAGTGCCTTATATTAGAAGTTAATAGAAATACCTAAGAAATCTCTTAAGTTTATGTATAGAATTCCGTTTATTTTACTCATAGGAAATGAATTCCAAAGTATTGGTTCAATTGAGTTATGTATTGAACAAATAATTAGTTTTTTTTTCCACCTGGAAAATATCATAAATTTTTTGTAGTTAATCGTGAGTTTCAATTTAGTGTTTTAAACCTTTTCCAGATGTTACTCATTCATTATAAAATCATGAACAAAACTTCAGCATTATAAATTTGCTCAATATTTAAAAAAAAAACTTTTGTTGTTAATAACAATATTATTGCTATTAACAACCTTAAAATATCTTCAGTAACGTGCATTCTTTCTATTGAACTTATTTTAAGTGAGAACTCATTGTGGCTTAGAATGAATGCCTATATATTAAGTATCTAAATTGTGGGTCGCAATATTGAAAAGTTCTGGCACTCCTACTGTGTTATATATATACAGTTGAACTTTCTTAATACGTACACGGTTAATACGAAATCTCGGCTCAAGCGAACATTTTGTTCATTAAGTTTGGTTTACCACGTATATTACGAAGTCTAAAATGAAAATTTCCGCTAAGACGAACAAAATTTCTGACCTATTCACGAAACATTTTCTCGATTGCATATAATTTTTTTATAGAAATTGTTGGTTATTCAAAGTCATGGTAAACCACCAAGTACGTATTTCGAATCATACGTTGAATCTTTCTTTGTAGAGAATAAAGCTCATGCACGTGTTGGCTTTCGGACAGGTCAGTATGCTCATTGATTAAACCCTCTATCTCCGAATCATTCTTAAATTAGCTATTTTTTTAAATATATACACATGCATTTCTAATACTTTTTTAACACAATTTTACTTGTTCACGGTTTTTACGAATAACTGCTAATACGGAGGGATTCGCGAATTTTCCCCATCTCGTATTAAGCGAGTTCAACTGTATTTTTTATTTGTTAGATTAATAAAGATAGCCTCGATAGTAAATGGCATAAATTAATCCATTAAAGATTCTGTAACGAGTTCTTTCCGATAAATGTCTACCCGTGAGAAATGAAACGCTGCTCGTGTAGTGCTCAGTGTCTGGAGATAAACTCCTGCGCAATCCCGAGGGAAAAAGTCACCTTTTTTGCAATCAGCGCTCGCTACTTTGATGATTTCAAATTGTGGAAGAACGATGTTGTCTCCTTGGGTGATGTTCTCTTTCTCGTGCCAGACCAGCTGCATCTCGTCCTCTGTATGGGCCACTGAAACAATAATGCTATTTGAGCCTCAGGAAGACAGAGTGGTTATAATTAGTTACCCTGTTTAGACGGATATGTCATTGAAATTTGATATACACCCTGTCGAAAAGGAATCTGCAATACGAAAAATAATAGTTCAACCAAGTGAGGATTTCTTGTTTCTCTATCAATGGCAAATCTGATCCCCAAGCTGCTGCAATTGAAAGAGAAATCATTCGTTTTACTGTTAAACACGCTATAATACGCTTTGAATATCTGATTGACGAAAGTATTTAGCAAATCCTGTGATAAATAAAACTTTTTTTCGTTTTTAGTTTGTTTTTATTCTTTCTGCGCCCTCTTCTCACCTGGTGATAAAAGTTTAAACTTATAATTTCGAGTTGCAGATTTCTTTCCCCCGCGGCCCATATAACATATATATCAAGTTTCAATCACATACATTTATTAGAAGGAGCTTTACGTAGGTCTAGACAGGGTAATTTTAAATTATAATAACCCTATAAAGAGGGCTCAAAGAATCGATTTAGAGTACTAATACCGAGTGCTCATGTGGCAGTGGTTACCACGCTATACGTATACAACAAGTAGTGATTTCAACGTATCGTTCTCAGTATCGAATACTTTTTATTTTTATAAAAGTACGTTATTGCTCCTAAAAAGTAGAAGTTGAGAGTTTGGGACAGGGCTTAATTTCTAAAAACAGAAGTGCGGGAGCCATATGGTCTTCGGAACTGATTTTCTTTCATCAGTAGTGTGAAAACTGTAAAATACGTAAAAATTCACATAGAATTAAAAATAAATACCTAAACGTACCTCCCGTGTAAATTAAACTCTGCTTTGGGGTCGAACATCTTTCTTACTTTTCATCTTCGCCATGTGCATTACACAGAATGCTTTATCATGAATTTTGTCTTTCCCTCGGCGCGAAAATTCGCACAAGCAGCAAGTTTTGTTGCTAAAATATGTGTGTTTCGAAATCAAAACATCCATACTCTACTGTGTATGTACTCCAAATTTTATTCCATTTTTGCCCAGGACAGGACACGCTACAGGATTCTGAACACCTCTTCTTGTTTTATGCTCACCATGTATATAAATGAGTAGAATGAAATTGCTTGTTTAGCTTAGGTGGTGAAATTACTTATTTTGTATAATGTTTACTATCAAAAATTGAGCACACGAAAGCTTCTTATTTGTCTCTTCTGAAAATAATCTTACAGAGTTGCTTGAAAAAAGAAAACGCATAAGTTATCCAGCGATAAAATAATAAATTAACTTTGTGCTAAGTAAACTAATAATAAATAATTTCACGCTAAGAAAGCACAAATAAGCATTAAAATGCTGACATATGTTTCGGGATTGCTTGGAATCCCTTTTTCAATGCGATAGGGAGCTTCTAGATGCAAAACATTCAAATGAAGCAGAAAAAACAACAAAAACAAGGCTTATACAGCCTAAAATTTATCTCCGAACCAATGAGAATAAAGGCAGTGTGAAGTGGAAGTAGAAGTAGCAGGGAAGGCCCCAATAAGAAAGCAACAAACGAAGACAGTTAAAAGTACACGAAGTAAAAAAGGAATATCATTAAAACAAACCAAAAAAAAACCACAGCATGCATAAAAATGCGGAAATACATAAAAATTGAAAAAAAAAATAAAATAAAATACAAAGGATTAAAATGGAAAAAATAAAAATTAGTACAGAAAGAACCAAAACAAAATGCAAAAACAAAGTACACATGTAAAGGAGGGGGAGCAAAAAGAGAAAAATGGACACAAAATTAAAGCAAATCCAACAACCGATCAACACGAAAACCAAGAAAGAACAACAAATTAAAGGAACTTCTGCCAGACCTGTGAAAAATATGGAGTTGAGGAAGAATCATTAACCAAATTAGAACTATTCCTGTTAATAAGATAAGCTTCCCAAAAGTCAAGATCTAAGGGGGAAGAACATTTTTGCATAATTTTCCCAGAATTGAAATAAAAAAAGTGGTTGGAATTTTGCTCAACAGAATTCGCTCAACATTGTTGGAATTCCAACCACTCTTTTGATTTCAATTCTGGGAGAATTATTCAGAAATGTTCTCTTTTAGATCTTGACTTTTGGGAAGCTTATCATATTAACAGGAATAGAGTTCTAATTTGGTTAATGATTCTTCCTCAACTGTATATTTTTCACAGGTCTGGCAGAAGTTCCTTTAATTTGTTGTTCTTTCTTGGTTTTCGTGTTGGTCGGTTGTTGGATTTGCTTTAATTTTGTGTCTATTTTTCTCTTTTTGCCCCCCCCCCCCTCCCCTCCCCCTCCATTACATGTGTACTTTGTTTTTGCATTTTGTTTTGGTTCTTTCTGTACTTATTTTCATTTCCATTTTTATCCTTTGTATTTTATTTTGTTTTTTCAATTTTTATGCATTTTCTCATTTTTATGCATGCTATGGTCTTTTTTGCTTTCTTTTAATGATATTCCTTTTTTACTTCGTGTACTTTCAACTAGGTTCGTCTGTTGCTTTCTAATTGTGGCCTTCCCTGCTACTTCTACTTCCACTTTACTCTGCCTTTATTCTCATTGGTTTGGAGATAAATCTTAGGCTATATAAGCCTTGTTTTTGTTTTGTCTGCTTCATTTGGATGTTTTGCATCTAGAAGCTCCGTCGCATTGAAAAAGGGATTCCAAACAATCCCGAAACATATGGTCTGCATTTTAATGCTTATTTGTGCTTTCTTAACGTGAAATTATTTTTTTATTACAGTATCCCGCAATATTTTTATTCGCATAAAACTGCGCTTTAGAAAAGAGGTTCAACTGTTCAACTATTATACATAAATATCTATTTATAACAGATTTTTAATTCATCTAGGAATTTAATTACTTTGATTAATTTATGAAATCAACCATCTCTAGAAATTGAGGATCCAGCAATAATTCTGGAGGGAGGCCCCAGGGAGTAAAAAATAATTCTCCTTAGTACATCTTTTTCATAATAAAGTTGCCACAAAATGTTTTTATGTTTTTTAGGATCCCTTAAAATCAAATATGCTGCAAGTGCCGAAAATTATAAGCTAACTTACTTCGAATGAAAACTTGCAATGTTTTTTAGCTCCGTTTTAAGCCAGTTAAATTATGAACCATGCAAACAATTTCACTAAATGCAATAATGATGAGCCGTAATAATTAGAAACTTTGTCATAAGGACAATAAGCCTAGGACTGCTTAGTAAGGGGATTTTCAGATTTAGAATACATTTTCAGACTTAAAGAGCTTAGCATGTACAGTCTCGAGCAAAGGAGAGTCTGAATGGACATGATTCCATTGTTTAATTTTATTGAAACGTTAATAAGCTAAATTTTTGGCCAGGTGGCAGGACCAGAGTCATTGCTCTTGCTTAATTGGCTATGATTGTTGAGAAAAATAATTTGATTCAAATATGACAATTTTTCCTTATTTATTCAAATGAAGGGTCCACTGGAAAAACGAGCTAAGTCACATACTACTTTTTGAACTTTGCTTGATGTTTTATCATAAATTGTGTATTATAAATGCATATAAATTATGTATTATAAATATATGTATTATAAATTTGAATTTGGGTGCTACGGAAAAGGAGGCTCGTATAGCTAAAATTAACATTTATGTTATAAAATAATTGAATAAAACATAAAGCAAATTTCAAAAAGTAGTATGTGACCTAGGTCGTTTTTCCAGTGGACACTTCAAATATAAACAATAGTTTTGAAAATTTATTTGTCCGATCAAGAAAGTAATCAAAAATTATTTAATATATAGTTACAAATTTCTTTCATCCCTTCAGGAGAGGAACCTGCCCCTGCACTCTCCCCTTCCACCCCCCCCCCCTAAAATCCGCCACTGGAAATCAGCGTCAGTTTCCATGCTTCTGGAAACTGCACCATAATCGTGGTTGATTAAACACCAAGCCTGATTTTGTAGAAACCCTTTTTTGTGTGTGTGTATCTGCCATAAACAGCGAGATATATTAGTTTTTCTGCTAACCTTTCCAAATTAACTGAAACGTAAATTGGGTTAAATCAACTGAAATAGCATTTTATGCTTCGAAATTCAATAAAATTAGCTACCTTGTCGTACATCATTTTGCTCATAATAAATAATTAAGTAGGTCTTGGTATACATTTTTATTAGTTTGAAAAATATTTCCGGCACTTCCTTCAAAAAGCGTTAAAACACGATTCACATAATTTGCGGTTCAATGAAGAGAATAATGCACCCTTTTTTTTTCGGGACTCGCTCGTTGTATAAATTGATCTAGAAACGCTATTTCACTCCCGTATTCGACAATTAAATTTCATTATTCAATGGTTATAAGTTTTGATTTCAGGAAACTAATAATAAAAATATTTTTTAACAAAATTTGTGCAGAAAGGAATAAACTATATATGTATATATATATTCCTACAGTTGTTAAACTCTGTATTGCTAATAATGACGGCAAAATATCATCTACACTGCCAATTATTATATAATATCTATTCAAATATTTTGATTTCCCGGGCACTTCGAATACTTACGGCTCATGATGATCATATCACATTCTTGGGTATCGTGCGGGAACAATCTTAAGTCCATATGGCAACTGAACTCGATTGAAATCCTAAAAAGATCAAGCAGTATCAGTAAATGATTTGTTGCGTCTTTTAACGTCGCTTGCCTCTTTTACACTTAAAAGCTAATAAACAGCCTCTTCTTGTTTTGTTACGGAACAATATGTGAGCGTTAATAGGGTTTGCGCTATAAATAAAATTAACAACTTTTATCTGAAAAAAATCAACCAAAAGTTTTCTATAAAAGTGAATTTCTGATTAAAATTTAGCCGAAAAAAAATTGCACCGAATTTTTAATTTTTTACTTCTGGTAGAGCAAACTCTTTTAGAAGGAAAGATAAAATAGCATTAAATATTTTTTGTTGTTGGAGTTAAATCTTTTATTTGTGTTGCTTTCAGTCATTATTATATACTAATCTCGATTCTTAATAGCTTGATTAGTGACATATCGCTGTAAAAATAACTCAAAATAACTCGCAAGACGTAATTTGAACTCAAGAAATACGACGCTGCTATGTGACAAACTTTTAATTTGAATCAAAGCTATTTTTAAGTAAGTAGGCCAAATTAATTTTCATGCAAAATAACAATGGGTTGAAGGACTCGTTCGAAAGATCTCGGTGAGGACATCTCACTTCCATATTTTACTTTTTGATTTGAAGAAATTTTTGTTCAATTTTGGACAGTTCAAAAAATCTTAACATTAGCGCCAATAGGCAAATTATGTAAACTGTGGGGCTAAGAATCAAGTTCCTATGAATAAGCTCATTGGAAGAAGCTCTCGGTGAGAAATATTTTTTGATTTGAACAATTTTTGTTCATTTTTGAACAGTTCAAAACAAAAAAAAATAACATTAGCTCCTCCGAGGAAATTTCAATCCTCTATAAATCCTGATCTAACAGACGGATTTGCTTGAAACAAACTTTATCAGAAATCTCTTATGACGTAAAACATGTACAGATATGAAGTTCAACCAGAACTAAACGAGTCTATTTTAATATGATTTTTTTTTTTTGATCAGGATTTTTAAAGATATTTTCCAATGAATGAACGATTAAATGAATGAGTAAAGGAATGAATGAATAAATGAGTGAATAAATAATAAAATAAATGAGTGAATAGATGATAAAATAAATGAGTGAATAATACATGACTGAGTAAATGACTGCATGAATAACTGAATAAAGGAAAGAATGAATGAGTGAGTGAGTGAATGAATGAATGAATGAATGAATATGTATTAACCATTGAAAAGGTATATTTGAAGTAATTAAGAACCTAAGCCAAATAAGAAAGAGAGAGAGAGATAGATAGCTAGATTATAAATTTGAAGTTAGGTGTATACGTGATAGTTGGCTCGTATATTTCGAGACGGAACTTCTTATTTAACTTGTATTACGTAGGGATTAATTTATGTATCTTAATTATTTTGAAAAGATTCTACTTTCTTCCTCATCAAATGAAGAAGTCTTGCTGAAAAGCGCTGCTAGGTCGTGCCCTCAATATATTGTCCTAATATCACAGCTGCAGACAGAAGAAAATTACTTTAAGAAATTTGTAACGGCCTTTTAGTAGAAATCCTTTTCACGACTTACAAACCGAAAGGAGTTTTGAGTAAGCACGCGATTTCGCAATAAAAGCAATAACGACAGCACACAGTTTAAGAATTCTTGTATGAAAACTGTGATTCACGACTTCTCAATAAAGTGGAACAAGTCATAAATATGAGTAGTATTTACTTATTTCTTTTCAGCAAAAGCCATTCGGTAATTTCTATTTTACATATTGGCCGTTGCATTTTAAGTCATATTTGATTGTTAGAGGGTAAGTTTAGAGCAGAGGCGTAGCTAGGTGGGGGCAAGGAGGGACAGCTGTCCCCGGGCGCAGCGTCATGGGGCGCCAAATTAATGTGAAAATTTATTTTATTTTTAAATGCGAAAAGAAAATTATTTGAACTGAAGAGGTGTGAATATGTTCGACAAAAAAGTGGGAGCATCGCAAACCATATCGGGAATGACCAATGTAGAACAAGAGTGCGTGGGAAATCAGACAAATAATTTTGCGAAGCCAGTGTCCCATTCTTCTCTTAGAAGTGAATGGTCTCTAATAAAAATGAAAGTTAAAAGGGATGCTTTTTAAAGATATTTATCATTTGGAAAACCTAAATTTTTTTTAAAATTCCCTTTATGGGCGCCCCTAGGCCTCCAGAGGCACAAGGGGCGCAAAATCTATATAGTATGTAGGGGAGACTGGGGTTAGTTGATACGCGGGGTCAATTAATACATTGCCACTGCGAGCGTGTGGATGATAAGTAAAACCCAATGGCCATATAAGATAACGCACAATAGGCTTATCAACAATGAGAATGTACAATGAGAATATTATCTACAATGAGACGTAGTTTGGCTTGGGAAGTTTTACTGATTTTTTAGTGATGTAAACATCTCCTCATTTAACACGTTTTTGCAAAAGTTTTTTTTTTCTTCCGCGATTAGTTCTTCACCCAGTCAAGGTAGCTTAAAATATCTTAATGCATTGAATAGCTTGTTTCTTGTTTTGAATCTGTTTAGACAAACATTTTTACATTTTTTGCTTAAACTTTTATTATCATCTATTCAGATTGACTTCTATATGTGGTCAATTGATACATTCGACACAGGGTTAGGAAGTTATGTATGGAAATTTATAATTTAAATGAGATTGGCCTGATAACAGTTCAGAAACCGACCAAATTAGTAGCCATAAAAAGTGAAAAGCAGGTAGGTGCTGTGAAATCTACCGAAATAGGGGAACTTGTGGCTATCCTTGTTGCAGTTAATGCACTAAGGAATTTTATTCCTCCTCTTATGAATTTTCCCAGAAAAAAATTTAAACCCCGTTTTCTGAATGTTGCCCTCTAGTTGTATTGGCGCTGCCAATAAGTCTGGAAATCAGTTGAAAGTTTTAAAACATTTATGGGATATTTTGCTGAGCATGTGAAATGTACAAAAGAGGCTTTTATTTAAGTAACAATTGACAATCATAGCAGTCATCTCAGGTTCAAACCATTGATTTTTCAAAGGAAAGTAGTGTGATTTTGTTGCGATCGCGCCTTGTACGTCCCATAAATTACAACCGTTGGACATCTCGGTTTACGGTCTATATAAAAAATATTTCAATTCAACCTCCGATGACTGCATCCTGGCAGGTCGATGACCATATATATCATCCCCACATTATTTCAAGAAGCAATCCCCAAGGCATTGACACTAACTAATATGCAAGTTGGATTTATGAAGATTGGAATATTTCCATCTTCAGCGATGCTGACTTTACTTCATCGAATGTCACAGAGAGGAAAAATTACAAACAACTTACACATCGACTCAGCCCATGCCAATGGTGTGGAAATAATGAAAGCTGAACCTTTGTATATTCCGGATCCACGTTTTAGAGTAAATGAAAATGTTTTAATTTTTTCTAAAGGCGTGCGATCGCTTCCTTGAGCTGAGCGAAAGATTTGCAACTCTAATAGGAGAAAATTGAAGTCGGAAATAAAAACCAACACTCCCCAAAGAAATAGCTTACTATCTAGGGAACAACAAAGGAATTTAAAATAAAATAGAAATACCAGTGGGGGATAGGTTACTAAAATTGACAGGAAAGGCAAAAAAAAAAAAGAAGAAAGGTTCAGAATCAAACAAAGAGGAAGAATATTTTTGTATTGTTTGTCTCGACTCATACTCTAAATCTGTGGGAGAAGATTGGGTGAAGTGAATGGCAATGTAACAACTGGGCACATGTGAAGTGTGCAAAAAATGCTACGTTTTACATGTGTCCAAATCATTATTTCGATTACGTAAACACAGAATCGGACTAGATTCTAGATAATTAATTTATTTATTTTTTTTGTCTAACTATAATACTAATCATCTGATAACGTATCATTTTTGTTGTCATTATTAATATGTTTTATAAAACAATATAAATCATATAATAGATGTAAGCATATTTTAAAGTGGTATTGCTTTTCTACTTTTAACGTATCAACTAAACCCAGTCTCCCCTACCTATCTATGTTTTTCGCAAGACCTTTGGAGAATGCTGTTGAATTTTTATCTCTTTTAGATAAAGATATCTCTCTTTAGATAAAAAGAGTTATTACCTTATTGGAATACAAAGAAGGACTACTAGGTTTTTAAATGATCTCTCCTGATTTAGATTCTGGTAAAAAAAACTTTAAAGACTTAATAGGTATAGTCTTGAGCAAGGAAGAATTAGAGAAGAAATGATTCAGCTATTTCAGTTTATTAAAATGGAAGATGGTATAAAATGGAAGAAGAACCAGAGGTCATTGCTTTAAACTTTTCAACTCACAGGCTTATCTCAAAATTAGAAAAGAATTACTACTTAAATAGAGTTATAGGCATTTGGAAATTTGAATAATTTATCAGAAGCAAGTGTTACTTGGTATTAACAAAAGGTTTTTAAGAAAACTTGATGCTAGATCTCGCACAAGCCAGACCACCCTTACGTCATATGCGCATGCTCTAGACATCGTTGCGATATCTAGAGCACGCTCACTATAAAATGTGGGACTTCAGCTTGGCCTGAGACAGTGAGAGGAGTTTTGATATTCTCTTTAAAACGAAGCCTTTACTCACAACAGCACCAAACTGATTCAGTTATCTAATATTTCATGCTTATTGGAGACGAGGGAGAGGCAGACAAGCTGTTTAGCTCTGAATAAGAATAAGTATAATACAAGGAGTGTTCAAGTGAAAAGGTACGAAATTTCAATGTGGATATAAATGAAGACTTTATTCAAAGGATGCACCATAAGCCTGAGCACAACGATCCCATTCATTAACGAGCCGAAAGATTCCTTGTTACCAGAATTACTGTGGCCGTGACGGGATACAGTCCTCCACAGCGTCCTTGAGTTCGACGTCCAAGTTGAAGCGCTATCGTTTGAGATGTTTTTTTAGAGGGTCAAACTAATGATGACTGTGTTTGCCTGGCCTGGTCTCGGGTCATCAACCACACTCTCACTGCCTGCACGAAAACGGGTACTCTATTTCCTCACAGTCTTGTCGAACACAGTCTTTCCCGTATACAACGAGAAATAGCAGTCGGTTCAACACCTTTCGCTTTCAGAAATCGAATAACACCTCACTGGTTCCTCAATCGTCGAATTTTGCAATGCGAACGCCATCCTGTCCTCACACGCACAAGTGCCTCTGCTCTCTCCTGCGCATTCGGGCGCCCGCGCATGCTTCGATACACGCCCATAGACTCCAATCGTATCCCTAGATGTCTCGCTACGTTCTCCCATAGCAGCATAGGCCATTATGTTAACGGTTACGTTCTTACGACGTTTCGTACCTTTCATTTGAATAACCCTTGTTGATTCGTGCTTACCTGGCAGTAAACTGAATTGTTTTATTCCTGAAGAGCCAAATAAACATGTTAGGAATGATCGTGTCCTGTACATGCCCTTCGATGGAATTTTCGAAAAACACGTCCGGCATCCAGATCTGTTTTCGCCATTCCAAGTCTAGAACCACTTTCTCTTCGTCAGCAAAGGAAGGGAAGATTAAACGCTCGTCCGTCCATCGCTTCGTCAACATCAAATCAAAACGAATCGACTGGAAGTAAGAAAAGATGAATCTCAGGTTTGGGATTTTAACTCCTACATTAAATATCTTTACTGACAAATGTTTCAGTTGCAAACATGAGTAGTAATACAGGGTTGTTTAAAAAAGATGAGGAAAACTTTAACAGCTGATAGAACTTGCTAAACATGGCAGTGGCAGCCTAGGCGTTGTGATGTCGCACTTCGGACTAGTGGTTCTGGGGCCCCATTGATCATGTTTCGTGCATGGCAATGAAGTTACTTTTAATGTAAAAACTTTTTCCTCCTTTTAATATTCTTTCTTACAAATCGTAAACGAACAGTTTTTAGCTTTCGTGACCACTGTATTGCCATTTTAGGAAGATGTGGTCCATTCGATCTATTATTTCTCCAAATAATAAACTGAAGATCACCAGACTTAAATATTTTTCCTGTAAACAGTTCGAATCTCGCTCTCTGAGACTTTTTCAAAATCAAAAATATGCTATATAGGCGCGGTAGAAGTGAGCGATATTTATTATAATCACATTACATTAGAGAAAGAATTTGAGGGGATGTGACACATGTGTCCCATTGGTACTACTAATGAGGGTGATTCAGTCCCACTCATAGACCTTAAAGAACTTGGACATTGCAAGGGAGTTTAGTCGACATGGCATTCTGTGAAGAACTCAAGAAACAAAATCTCTGTTAAGAGCTACCGGAGTGAGTGGCAAGCATTCAACATCTCATCCCTTTCATAGCCAACTGATTGACGCTAAAGGGTCCTTATCACGTGATCTAGAATTTCTATTTCATTGGCAAAACTGAGAGGAAATCGCGGTAACTCCATCTATAATGCTCGTTTCCGAAAGCCGTTCCTAGCACTTGTGAACGATTCCACTTTGAAAAGGGGTAATAGGTTCAGAATGGACACTTTACAAAGTTTTGAATTTTAAGTGTAAACTTGCTTGCGCGTCACAGCAAAAAGAAAGAAAAAACTCCACGCCTAAAAGTAAAAACTTTCCGAAGTTTTGAATTTTAGTCGTGCAGTTGCTTGCTGGTTGCTGCATTTCTACAAAGTTCGATAGTATTTTGCAAGATCTGCTAAAATGTGGGGGAGGGGGGCATCCACATGGGAAAATCAACTAAGAGAACAAATAGAAATCTCCTCATCTTTATATGTCCTACCCCCCCCCCCCTACTTCGATGAAATAAAAGCAGACCTGACACATACGCAAAATCGCGGAAGATTTTAATTTATAAATACAGAGTATCTTAAAAATCTATGGTCACCCATTCGTAAATCGGAGAATTCGGAACCAGTCGAAACGCAAACCGTAAGTTTTAGAATTGGTAAAATCTCTTTGGTGATAGTATTCCAATCCATGGGACATATGTATCCAGTTGTTAGTTTAAATCTTCAGCTGGTTTTCTTTTATTTTAAGCTGCTTGTTGTTAAAAATATGTTCGGGTGCACTTTCGTTTGTAAACAATAATGAAACAATTTCTGAATTTGATTTTAGTTTACACGAACATCTATTTTTACACTTTTAACGAAATAAAAACAGTTTAGCTGCTCAACTGTAGTTCGTTTACATTTAGATCTCATTAACGTTCTACACTATCGATCTGTCTCTTAATGTAACATTTAAGGCCTCGTGGGATGGTTTTGCGACAGAAACTGCTTACCGAAAACATCGCTCAAATAATTGATAAAAGCCGTGTAGGCAACCGATGCCTTATAAGCGGAGTGGACTTGAATCGTGCACGTTTTCAAAAGCACATAAATAACTGGTCCATCGATTCGGGGAAAACCAATTAATGGAAATCGTATCAATTTCCTACAAGAATGTCACTTTGCAGTTCTATTCCGCTAAAGGAACCTAAAAAACGTGCAACACGCCACAAGAAGTGAATGATTAATTCTAAAATGAGGACTTCACGCGATGAATATTCTAAGTAAATCGAATAGAACGTTGGGTTTAAGGCTAAATTTCGGAAATATATTCCAAAAACCACGCAATCGACTCGGTTAACTTCGAGTGCATTGAAAAAGTGAATTTCGTGATACACATTTCGAAACAGTCCTTTTATTTATGAAAGCCATTTTAGTTAATTATAAAAATGTTATTTGAAAACCCTCCGACACCGGACTCAATGCGACATGGCGTTCCAATAGAATCGATGTGCTATTCTACGTACGAAAATCCTCCATAAGCTTTTCACAAAATTTTTCAAAAGCATTATTTTAACTTTTTGGGAAATAATGTCTAAAAAGGTCACTAGTTTCAAACAGAGACGGATATCCGGTACGTATACGTAATACAAGGGACACCGGATGTCCGATATACGGCAGAATCAATACTCAATGCATCACCGAGCGGTCACGAAAATGCACCGAAAAGGTCTAAAAAAGTCACGAAATTTCACTTTTGAAAATTCGAAGATCCATTATTCTTTCACTTACCTTCAGCATTCACAAAACTGTTGTTATGCAGAAGGCTATCCTGAATGAGTGGTGTATGGGGTGACCATATTTCTGAGCTTCAATTTGGCGACATATACCCAAACCCAAGGACAATTTGAGGACACTAGAAGAATGTTTTGGGGAAATAGCAAACCGATACATATACACTTCTATTATGAAAAATTGCTTTCACTAATATATTTCAAAGGGTACCCGAATATATTTTCTTCATAATATATGCATAATTTCTTAGTTCATTGCCTGTTAGAAATTGTAATACCAAGATAATAATTTGATAATTGCCATAATAATATCGGAAATTTTACGATATACTATCTAAATGTTCCAAATTGAAAATCTAGAAGCAATTTGGAGATAAAGAATGGAAATTTTTAAGTTTGGGGACTTTCTGCGGTCCCAAGTATTAACTATCCCAAGTATTAACTATTAGTGTTTCTGGGGACAAAGCATCATAAATACACAAATTTGGGGACTATCCCCGAAATTCGAGGACGTATGGTCAGCCGGTGGTGTAAGCTTCTTCTCTATTGCGAAAATATAAATATTAAATGCATTTTTTTAATTTAAAATAAAATTGTAATCATTTTATATCTCCCATCGACTTGAAAGTAAAGTGTGGCAAACAAATGAAGATTTCTCGAATTTGAAATATCAAACAGATCTTATTACTTAATAGTTGGTTGTACTTCAGACATTGGGAAATATGTATATACTCATGTCCATGTTTACTCTCATGAAAATGTCAATATTAGTGTTGAGGTATTAGTTAACCTGAATATAGAGTTAAATTAGTGGAAATGGAGCTTCAGTTTTTATTTTTTAACAATGAAGCCATAATAAACCCAAATTTTAATTTTCACCTGTGACATAGGACAATACTAAGTACTCATAGAATTAATTTGAAAAATTTTAGTTATGTATTTTAAGAAAAAATTAAATTAAAATTTTTAATTAGATTTTGAAAAAATATTTTATGTCATAAACTGTATAGTGTAGCGTATCATTGGAAAGAACAGACAAAATGCTGTAAAATGAGACCTATATCATGTCTTTATCTCAATTATAAACGAATTTAGAGTAATTCAAACCACTGCCATTCACTGCATTTTGCCCCTTTTTTTACGAAATTTACACCCCTGTAAAAAAAAGAGCAAATACACATATCCGGGTAAAATTTCATATTTTTCCTAGTTTGCGATAATAGTACACCTGTGCCAAATTTCAAGAAAATCTGAGATGGTAATGGTCAAAATTGTCTTTTTTTTTGTGTTGAACTGGCATGGAATGACCCAAATGCTAATGTAGTGATATCCGAATTTTGACAAACATTTTTATTCAAGTGCTCTTCAGATCACATTTTAGTAGTTTCGTATGATAAGAAATATATACATTTTTTATAATGCAGCACTCGTGTCGCTTTACATTATCACAATTAAAATGAATGCTCTTTTATTCACATCCGCGAACGTGTTATAAATAAATCATTGTGAGGGAAGAAGCAATACAAATAATCGCCTCGTTGGTTGAGACTGGTTTGTCGCTTTATTTAGACAGCTCTGGCGACATTTTGCCGCGTTTCAGCTTATGTGCTATAATTTTTTGTTTTACTGACTCGTTATTTATCGCTTCTTAACAGCGATTTACCCGACAGCATTCATCCTTGCGTGAGCTGCAGATGAACGATATGACCAGTGATGTAGTCGAGGCTCCTTTTTTTACTCAAACGGTCGCTCCTCTTTTTAAAATTTAAACTCAAATGTCCCTTCACTTTTTTATTTTAGCATCGGTAAGAGTTCCCCTATTTTTTTCCAAGGACTACACCATTGGATATAACAAGTACAATTAGGCAGGAATACCTTTACGAAAAAAAAATAATGATCCCTTGCATTATACAGGGTGCTTTTATCAATTATTCCGGCTTCTACTGTTACGTAAATTTTTAAGGATTGAAGACTTTTAAAACAAGCATACTTAAGTTATGGCCCCGACACCGATATATTAAACAGCTAGACATTAAAAGCAAACAAAAAAAAAAATGTTTCATCTGAAACAGGGCATTTTATGTTTTGGAATCAGTTTACAGGTTAAACACTGACAATATATTTGGATTATTAGTCGAAGTTTGATTGGAAAGGACAACACAAATCATACAAATACCTGTTTACAAGGTTCACACTCAACAAAAAATAAATTCATCACACTTGACGCATTTGTTGTTGATGCGATAAAAATAAAAATTCATGTGGTGAAATTCATATTCTAAGCTCATTTTCTAGGTATCCAGCTTTATAAAAAACCAAAACTAATCATGTTTCTGAATCGTGGAGCCAAGAACTGGAATAAAGTGAACCACTGATTCTTCTAAAACTTGTCGCGATGCCAGATTTGCAATTTTGAGTGTCCATTTAATGTTTTTTCATAAACGCCCATTATTACCTGTAAACCATCATTATTTCTATACCCTTTGACATCGCTCACTCGGATTTCATATTTATGCTATTCCGGCGGTGTGCTTTCACAATACATAAACCATGTCCATACCCTCTATTTTTGGGAAAGAATGTTTACTTGTGAGTTTTGAAGGCAGTTAGATTAAGTAAGTCATACTTTGACAATCATAGTTGTTCGAAGATTCCCTTTTTTTGTCCTTGACGTGGGGAGAAAGATATACAAAGACATTGTTCCACTTTAAACTTACCATTTCGGACACATCCACATTGCGTACATTCATAATAACGATCGTCAGTCCCACTTTCGCTGGTCCTGTTGTAAAAAAGAAACAGAAAAATAGTACTTTATCTGGTTCATTCATGGTTTTGTTAATTTATAATTAACTAAAGTTCGCCAGCGGTCGAAATTCGACCATAAATCATTAATATTTTCGCAATTCTGTTATTTAGATTTGAACGAGAAAAAGCAGGTTTGAATTGTTACACATTTATTTTCCAGCTTGTGTGCTTAGTCTCGCTTATGAACTGTCGTCCAATGTGACAGATAGTACAAGACAATACATGAAGGACTGTTACATTACAAAGAGAGAAAATAACAGAAATACTCCCAGGCCAAGGTGGGAATCGAGCCCACGACCTCGTCACTGTGTGCAGACAGGCTCAGCCACTGAGGCCCTAAGCAGGGTTTTTCTCTGAAGAGGTGTTTACATTAGTGGGATTTAAAGAGAGGTCGTAACGTTTTGAAATGGTAACTAAAAAGCTTTGTGCGTGAATATGTTTTGTGACTGACAAATCAATAAATTTGTTTGAGTGATTGACACTTATTAATTATTTTCATTTCTGCATTTTTATTTAATTATTTGATTTATTTTTCACTTTTTTTTTTGTTTTTGTTTTTAGCGATATTATTGCGATACATTAACGAATTTGTCATGCTCTTTCTTTCCTTATTTTTTTTCCGGTTAGGTAGGCTAAAAACGAATAAAATTTGATTATTTGGGCCTTACATACGTTGCATTAATTATCCTTCTAATTTAACACCAGCAAGTTAAACTTTATGTCCTAATTTAATGTTTGTTTTTTCCATGACTTCTGCATAATTTTCTACCAACTTGTTTATTTTACATTAGTAATTGGTAATCTCAATATTGAGTAGACTGATTATAATAGAATTCAAGATATAAATGTTTAATTACGCTGTAGAACTTGAAATATAGATGTATAAGTACCAGATAAACCCGTTATGAATAGTTCGGTAGGATTATGCAAAGTTACGTTTTCTCTGATTTTTATACAGTAAAATTTATTTTTAAGAGAAAACCGTTTGAAAGCTTTTATTGCGTTCACTGACTTTGTGAATCGATAGGTTCTAAAGGTCAGACGTTTTCAGGGAACAGATATCCACATTGTAACTCTTCTGTAGTTATCGCAATCTGCCACTGATAAGCTGATACCACTGATAAGACAAAGATGCTGATTCAATTCTCCTTTCCTATTGTTAGCAATTATCAGAATGATCCCTGAAGAGATAAGCAATAGCACTTTATGCTTTAAAAAAGATTATAAGTAGAATTTATCCGGCTGATATGGAATTATTTAGATAACTGGGAAAATTATTACTAAATTCCCACTGGATATGTAAAGTGTAAAATTTGCAACTAAATACGATCCTCTTTCCAAGATGTAGTCATTCTTTGTTCAATGGACAAAAAAAATTGACATGCAATGGAGCTTCCTATTTTTTTGAAGAAACGATATTTACTCAGAGTAGTCGAGAGCGAAGGCCATGTCAGTCCCCCCAACCCATTCGGGGCACGGGGAAGTGAAGTCCGACGAATGCTCATTACCGGTCCGAGATAGGTTTGCTGGGTGCCAGACCAGCCTAACTATTGCTGTGTGGACCTGGCCCTCCTTAATACCCCTATGCTTATAGAGTATCATTAGAGGGTTGTGGTTCCCTACCCTTCTTATAAGTGGCGACAACTGCGACAAAACTGATCTAACAGATCTTAAAATTGATCCCTTTCTCACCAGGTTTCTTATTGTGCTCTCAGTGTGAAGAAACAACTTTACGTATTTAGTTTCTTTGTAAACTGCAGAGGTATTTAGAAATATGGTCAAAATCTTAACTGGATGATGTTACAATATCAACAAACTATCGATAGAGAAGCAGTTTGTTTTGAATTTTGTACCGTACAACGTTGCTGTTTCACAAAATTGTTGCACTTTGCCCGCAATATGAATGTAGCCTATACAGAAATCATGCAATATAAATGGTTTCCGTGTCTTGTATTTTAGTGTTTTTTCGCTTGTTAAACCACAATCCGAGCTGTAACTTCAGCCTAGAAAATGTCTGAGTGCAAAGTGTTAATTTGTAGAGCTGTTCCTCTTCGAAAATCTAATTCGCATATAGAAATGTATAAAAAGTGAAAAAAAAAAGATGGAATAAGAAGAAGAGAAAGAGAACGACCTTTGACTCGTGGCGTTCGAAGACCATCATAATCT
The DNA here is from genome assembly GCA_038502835.1 of Octonoba sinensis. NCBI lineage: Eukaryota > Metazoa > Arthropoda > Arachnida > Araneae > Uloboridae > Octonoba > Octonoba sinensis. Next base: position 126,901,546 of record CM076598.1, read on the forward strand.
GGAGGGATGATATCTTGCACTTCAAGACGGTGCGCGTTCGAATTCCTGAAAAAACCATACGATAATTAAACTGAAAGAGTGAAAGATAATTGTGTTACATTTCACTATGAAGTATACACGTCAAGTGAAAAGAGTTTCATACAACAGAAATGTTACAAGTATTTGATTCCTTCTTTGTATTAACAAACTACATGTTTTTTATCATGCGACCCCGAACAAACACACCACACAGTTTAATGCTGAAAATTATCTAAGTCACCTTAACTTAACCACTTAACGCATTTGCCCGTGTCTGACACGGGCGAAAGTTACCGGCAAAGTTGCACATGCCCGTGTCTTACACGGGCGATCTTGTATCTCGCGTTATTTTATTTCTAATGCCCCTCTGAGATCCGTTTGCACTTTGTTTGAAAATATTTTTTTATATAACTCTTACCACACCCCCCGCTCTCTAGTCATCCCCTACAACTGAAATTGCCAACAACAATTTATACTATACCTATGTTCTATGTATTCATTTTCTGTCAAAAAAAACTCGATCATTTTTTACCAGTTTTTCCGAAAAAAACTCATGCTTCAAGGGGTTAATATTCACTAGATATCAGGTCCAAAACTGTTATTGGATATTAAAGTTTTTAATATTTTTAAAATCCAGAATAAGCCGCGTAAATTTTTTCACGTCTCAGTGTCAAATATTTCAAGTTAGTTCATTATTGTCCCAAAGACCACATTTGAAAATAAACATTGCTTAATAAAAGATGCGTGACAACATTCACGGTTATCAAACTTTAATTATTTTTTTTTCTAAGATACTTTTATGGGGGGGAGGACTTTTGATTTTTCTTTTCACGTACCAAAATGTTTAAGAATTTAGAAATTGTGACGCACAGAATGCGTTTAATAAACTTCATCACTAACAGTACTGTAGCCTTGGAAAGAGAAGAAAAAATTCGAGGTTACCATTTGCCGCGTGGCGGAAAATGGCATAAAATTAACCGCTATAAATTTTTTGGCACTTTTATACACATTCTTCTTTTTCAGTTTTTGAATAACCTTGGATAACTTCGCATTTCTATAGCTGAAAGTATAACGATATAGAGATACGAACTTACCTTAGATCACGCGAAGCATTTCTTATGGGATCGTGACCTTATTTCCATTTTTAAAGCATTGGATTCCAATTAACCAATCCGGTGTACACAGGATTAAAAAATACTGTAGTAAATTCATTTAACGATATGTATGTGGCAAATGCTTATACTTGGAAGTGAATCTCATGACATAAAAATGTTTTCTAATATTCATTTTCATATAATTAATCTAGTATTTAAAAAGTGCAAAAAAAGAAAAAAAAAACGATATTTAAAGAACAATTGTACTATTGAACCGAAAAAAAAAAAGACATAAATTTGCAATGAAAATTTTGCATACATGTTTCGGAGTGTGAAGAATGTGACAGAACAGCAAAATGAAAATAAAAAAAAGTAATAATAATTATTTTTTCACAATTCCAACTTAACCAACCAATTACAACTTAATTTCTACGTTTATTTCATAGAAAATACTTGTAGAAAAAAATTTCCCAGGTCAGAACGATGCAAAGATTGATTCATTTAAAAAAAAAAGGAAAAAAAAAACTGAAAATAAATTACAAACAAAAACATTTTAGCTTGACAAGCTAAATAAATTGAAATCAAATAATATGAACACAAATTCGTTTTCCGTAAAAAATAAACACAAAACAGGAATATTAGTTGCAGTCAGCCCCATTAGATAGTTGCCTTTTTGGTGCCTCGTTTCACTCTCATTTTAATCCATCCCGATTACTAAATCACACTCGAAAATCTCTAAAAGTTACTATGGCAGAACTCTTTTCCTTTGAGTCTTTTGTGGCGATTTCGTTCTTAGAATTTTATCGGATGAGGTTGTTTATTAACAGATTCGTTGGATCTGCAGAAATATTTTTCTCGTAAAGAATTACTTCTGTTGCACAACAGACGTTAGGCAGGGGTGCCCCCTTCCGAGCGATGGCGTATCTCACCCAAAGAGCAACGGAGCCCCCCAAACAATGACCCCCCTCCCCAAAATCGTCCAAAACCCTATAAAAACATCCCCCCTAAAAAATTTCAATGGCGCAGTCTGCGCCATGACTCCCCTCTGGTGGGCACCATTGCGTTACGAAACAAAACAACAAGCATACAAATCCCGCAGATATTTATCGTCATTCTGTTAACCATTTCATCAGGTTGATAGGAAATAGCAGAATAAAATAAATTTTGCTCTTGAATAATAGCCTAATTGTGGTGGAAATTCTATAGCAACGAAATTGAACAAATAACACTTATTTTTCCTTTTTTTGAAAAGTAATACGGATTTCAAAACCACGAGTTGTGTTAAACTGGAAAACGGATCGTATGTGTTAGAAATACTTGATTTTTAAAAAAATCAATTTTGAAAAATGCGAAAATCCTAACAAGAGCAACAAAGATTCCTATCTAGAACTGCTTAAAGCTACTAGTTTCCCAATATAGCAAGTATAAATTGTAATTATTAAACTTTATATTGATATTGATTTTTTCAAATAAGAAAGAAGAAAAGTCATATGATCCTAGCCAAAACAGTACTTTCTCTTTGTAGAAGACATTCGGATTGAGTAATTCTAACACAAAAGGGGAAAGAAACAAGAAGCTCCATCTAGAACTGTACAAGCCTACTTTCGCGTTAGACATCAACATCAAATTTATAATCTAGATACCTCTCTCTTGCTCATTTAACTTAGTTCTTAATTGCTTCAAATACACCTTTCTCAATGGTTAATATTCATTTATTTAATCATTCGTTCATTCACTCATTCATGTATTTATTCATTCACTCATTCATTTATTCATTTTTTTTCACTTAGTCATTCATTCGTGCAGAAATATGCTTGAAAATGAGGATTGAAATATTTCATGGGAAAATAGGCTCGTTTAGTTTAGTTCTGGATGAACTTTGTATCTGTATATGCTCTACGTCATATGTTCCTTCCGATCAAGTTTGTTCCAAGCAAATCTGTCTGTTTGATCAGGATTTATATAGGATTCAAATTTACCCATAGGAGCTAATGCTAATTTTTTGAACTGTTCAAAATGAACAAAAATTGTACAAATCAAAAAATAAAATATAGAAATGAGTTGTCTTCGCCGAGATCATTCGAATGCAAAAAAAGAAAAAAATCTTTCGAGTCGGACCATTCCATCAAAAGATATTAGGGGGGACAGCCAGACGGACTGACAGATACACATTTTCCCAATCTCAAACCATTACTTTCAATTTTTTTTTATTTTTAAATCTTCATTTAATTGAATCGTTTATTTCGAAAAGATAACATCTCCGTTTTGAAAAAGAAAGAACTCTCAGGATTAATTTATTAATTTTTATGGCATAATTAATCAAAAATCGTTTAAATGTACCAATATTGCATTGCTATTACCTACTAAAATAAAATAGTAAAAGATCAGAGCCGTAAAGTTTTCCAGCTTTTCATAAGCCATTTCTTCTATCTCCTGAAAAAAAATTTGTTTTTCAGAGTTGTTACCTTTTCGAAATAAACGATTCAATTACTTCACTAATTTTTGACTTTTCTTCATTTTTAACGATATTTCTACGATACATTAAGAATTCTTTTGTACTTTTTTTATTTAATTTTAAGGGAAAGTGGGCTAAAAAGCATTCAAAACTTAGGTGCGTTATGGCCATTTTCTGGAAATGTAAAACTAGCCCCTCTAAATAATGATATTACGATATACATTAAGCTTTTCTTTTTGAAATTATCGTATGAAGGCAAATGGATGAAAGAAAGTCATTTTTCATCATCCTATTCAACCAATATTTTACTACGTTTATTGCGCGTAATTTTATCTCACGGATTGATTTTCTGTCGTTATAGTAATTTTGAGGGAGGACAATGATATGATCCCGTTAGAATAGACCTCTTCTTTTATGTAGCAGCTATTGAAAGTTATTTGAAGAAAGGTTGCATTCATATGACATGCACGCGAAGTCTGAAATACTTTAAGTTAATCGAAGAGATCGAACTTATACTCGTGTAAAAGCGATTCTAGCAAGAAATACAGCAAAGTTTGCATACAATTATATAGCTTCCTATAAGTAATCAGCTTATATTTTGAAGTAATAAATAATTTGGTAAATATTTACGTTTGTACCCAATAGTACAACTTAAATAAATCCAATGCAAATAAAGGAAACATTTTATCTGCACTCAATTTTTATGAAATTTTCATTGCATTTACAGTTTTTATTACGTTTTTTTGATTTTCATTCAATCTTTTTCGGGCACTTTTCATTGCTTTTTTTTTAACTTTCATCTGAAATTTGTGCCGTGTTTATGTTGTGTTTATTTACGTGTGCCAATACATTGTTGACCGCCCGTGTTACAGGTACACCATACACTGTAAAATAAAGCTCCTGAAAATAACGGAAAAAGTACCGCAGCAAGTTGCCGGAAACATTCCGTTTCTAATCATATTTTCCCGAGACTTGACAGAAGTTACATTTATTTTTTCTCCGTTGATCCTATTAAATACAGCAACCGTGAAACGGAAAAGTTCCGTTCTCGTTTTTTTCATGATCATGATATTTCCGCTTTTTGAAGGAAAAACCATGTTTTGAAGCACTACGGAAAACTTCCGTTAAAATCAGTCAAAAAACAATCTGAAAATTCAGGTTTTTTTAACAGTGTATTGCCATAAATGACAGGCCACTCTAGATGTTAGATGCCTTGTCGAATATTTATGAAAACTTGATGATTTATATTAAAATGTCAGGGATGTGATGAACATATAAAACCTCATATATTTGAGCCAAAGCAAGTAGGGGACCAGCAATAAATTGAAAAAAAAAAAAAAGAAATATATTTGCACTCACCGTGTGAAAAGTAATGCGTGAAATAACTGTAGCATTATGATACTTCTTCAAATCATCTATGTTCATTTTTTGAGATATCACATGTATTCCTGGAGATATGAAGATATCTTAGAAAAAATCGTAAATGTCTCGTACGTTTTTTGTTTATAAAAACGCAAGGTTTTCAATCCAGTTCAGTGTAAGTTTCAGGAAACTTGACAAAATACAATAGAAACAACACCAAGCTATCTCTTGTAAAAATATTGAATATTTAATCAATTATGAGCATTTATGTTAAATAATGTTTAACTGCTTAGCAAATATTTTTTCGATAAATTATTTAGTGAATTCACGATTATATCGCAAAAATTTGTAGATATATCGTCGATCAAACAAGTTAAGTTTCAATTGTTTTCAGAAAGAAGCGAAACGATAAGAAGTCTTTTTCCATATAGTTACGGTCATCAATGGCCAATACGATGTTAGAACTCAAAATAACTACATGGAAAATATCCTTAATCCTTTTGTTTCTTTTTGAAAACAGCCAAATAAATTATAGAAAAAAAAAATTTGCTAACGCTGGTGCATGGGGAGTTAAACATTATTCAGTATAAATATTTATATTTGATTAAAAATTCAATATTTTTACGTTCTGATTGCGGAGTATTGTTTCTGTTGTTCTTAATTATTTCAAATATACCTTTTCAACGGTTAATGCACTTAATGTCAAAACATAATAAATCTGTTTTGACAAGTAAACACGATATCTATTACATGTTATGTACATGATATCAAATTAATTCTCTCACACTCTTAGACATTATACTTCAGCTATTTCCTAAATATCAATATTTTTAATCGGGGAATATTTTCAAAACAATTGAGTTTTTCAATATGGGGGAAACACAGACAGGAATTTCGACAAAACCTCTTCAACAAAACCCTCTATAGAAACCACACAATCATTAGAAAAACTTCCACAAAAAAAATCCTTACCTATTTGTGACCTGCGGATTGGCTGAAGTTGGCACCTCGAGTTTCAAGATAAAGACTGCAACTAATGATAACATCCACATTAAAGCCAGAATAAATCCAACACTAATTACGTCTCATTAAATGCTAAAACAGTAGTATCTGTGTACATCCAACTGGAAGATGGAGGAATGACTGAATCACCGGAGGAATGACGGTGCATCTCGAAGTGATATCCTAAGTAGAATTTGCTTCAAAGAGAAAGACGTTTACCATAGGCTCATAGCAGAAACAAGAGGATCTTTTGGTATGTATCCCAGGATAACACAAGGAGTCCTATAAGGAACGTTCAAAGCACTGTAATGATGTTTTAACAAATGTCTTCTCGCCTTTTTTCGCTATCCAATTTCCTAGCAATTACTTCGCATTTCCTAAAAAGAAAAAGCGTGCGATGAGGAAAGATTGCTTTTGCGAAGTCTTGTTCCTAAATTTTGCTTTCTCAAAAGTAGTTTCTGAATAAAAGAATACAGGTCTCACTAACATAAATAAAATGTTTCAGATAAAACAGTAGCATAAACAGAAATTTTCAAAGTGGGTACTTACAACATATACACACGTACATACTAAATACACACCTACGTATAAATTTTAATTCTTCATCTGGGTTCTAATTCCTTCTCCTTTTACTACCCCACTGGATACAAAATAAATTCACTGCTGGTTCATTCCACGCCAAATCAGTACAGGTTCAGAATCTGAATATCTCAGATTTTCTTGAAATTTGTCACATATGTGCTACTGGTATAGACATGGGAAAATATGAAATTTTTCCGCAATATGTGAACTCGTTTTTGATTTGTACAGCTGCTAATTTCCCAAAAATGTAACCAAAAATAGAAAGTGGTAGATTTTAAAGTAACCCTAGAAGCTTTTCTAACTGATATAGATTCTCGAGTTAAGAACTCATTTTACAACATCTTTCTTTGTCTTTCTGACGATATGCTTACTACATTATGTATGTTAAAATTAAATACATTTTCTCAAAACCAAATTAAAAATTGCAATTTTTTTCTCAAAGTACATGATTCCACATTTTCAAGTTCATTCTATGACGACTTAGTTGTACTGTAGATCACAGGTTAAAATATCAAGATGGGATGATAAGGGTTTCATAATTTAAAAAATTTAATAGATTTTTTTTTCCGTAGACATCAGTGCTAGAAGTAATGTTTCATTTTTTGACTATGTTTTTTAAAAATATGTTGATAAAAAGTTACGAAAACAAAAGTTTTATTATATAATATGTATAATTTTATATACTAATGGACATAGACAAAATAGCTTAAAGAAAGATAATGTACTTTCCAAATAAAATTCAGGCCAGAAAGGGTTAATTGAATGACTCAGATGTTAAATCGATTAACTCCGAAAAAATTTCCTTATTCCAGCTCTAATAGGGCTCTATTGACTCGTAGTAAGGGAATTAGTAATGAATTCTGCTTAAGCACATTTCTAACCATGTGACAGCGAAGGAAAGAACGACTGCATTTTCCAATGTTTTGTACCACCTGCGGATACAGGAGAGGCCATGAGGCAATTGCCAATCCCCAAGAGTCAAGTATTATTAAAAAATGTATGAATAACGTGCTAAAATTTTATAATTTTTTCCTTTTGAACCAAATTTTCCGGGAGAAAGATAAAATCACAAAAAAATGCCCCCTCCTCCGCAAAAACCTGTATCAGCTCCGGCTAGTTTTAAACCGTTAATTTTACGGGGTAGCTTTTGGAGCGACACATCTACGAATTTCATGGTTTCGATAGGACCCGAGTACTATTTCAATGATACCTACTTGCTTTATCACCATCGGAAACACAATAATGCTTGTATTCGGTTTTTAAATAGACAGGATAGATGTTGGGTAGTCTCGGGGAGCTCTCATCCAGTACTCGAACTCCATAGGAAACTAAAAGCTTAAAAATGAACACTTGGCGCAACACATAGACTTGAAAGAGCGAGAGAACGTAGACCGATGTGATGGATTGTGATCGAAACGCGGTGTTCCGTAAAAATCTGTCATTCAAAAGTGGCCGCAAGAAACTACAAAGTGGCTGCGAGCAGGTTGCCATGCCTACGCGGTAAATGGATGCGCCGCCACCTCATGCTAATGTTCTCGTAATTACGAGGTAGCTCATCGTCCATGTTTGACCAATCCAGTCAGCATGCATCATAATTTGAAATGAGTGAAATAACGGAATACGACCATATTGAAAAAAAAAGTGCAGGATTATGCATAAAGACCAAATTGACATAAAGTCAAGAACAATTTAGGCAATTTCTGAAAAATATCTGACATTTAAAAAAAAGAGACAGACATTAGAAGAATGCAACTGTTCATTAAAACAATACAAAAGAGAGGGGGAGGGAGTGCATTATCTTTTTTATCTGCATAAGACAAAAATTTTAAAGTAGAAAAAAAAGGAAAAATGTGTTTGTTGCCACACCAATACAAAATTATACATACACAGCGTAAAGAAACAAATTAAGACCTTATTATATTTATTCATTTTATTTAAACATTTAAGTTTTCCTCTCTGATATGATGTTGCTTGTTGTTCGCATAGATTTTGTGAACTAAAATTCCTCAGATGTTCTCCATAAGATTGCAATCTGCGGGTGAAGCTTGCCATTTCAAAAAGTAACTTTTTTCTCTTCAACTATAGATGTACTGGTATGGGCACTTGAAATTGTCGCCCCGAAAGGAAAACTGAATTTTCCTTAATCGACAGATATGCGGGATGAGGTGATACTTCTCTACGATTGAAAGAGGGACAGAAGGATTGAAATTTTATCGTAAGAACATAGCATAAAATTGCAAAAATGTAACTTTTATCTTGTTTTTAATCTCTTAAGGATTTAAAAGAAAACAATCGCTGTAAAATGACTTGATTTGCTTCAGCCCTTCTTTAGTAACGAAAATAAATTCAATTTCGACGATGTTGAGGGTTTTTGCATATTACAAGTGAGAGTTAATAAAGGAACAGAGGTACTTTTTAAAGAGAAACCGGAAGTAGCTTCAGGGTGTGGAGAGCATTCTCTGCTAGTTGTTTGCTTCCGAGGGCTTTCGCAGCATCGAAAATAGATAGTCGTGAGTACCCAGACAATTCGTAAGAACACCTCACCACATAATTCCGTCCATTACGATAGCATCACAGTACATTCAAGTGTCAGTATATTGACGGGTTGAAGCAAATAAAATGTTATTACCACTATTTTGAAATTTCCAGCTTGTTCCCCAGATTGCTATATTCTATTGATAACCTATGGGAAATTTTAGTTCGAAGAACCTATGCTAACAACAAGCAATATCGTGTCAAAATCGAACTCCGTGAAGTAATATTAAAAGCTTGGGATGAAATTGTCAAAGACACGTTGATAAATTTTATTCAAAGTATGCCTTTCAAAATTTATGACATGATTCAATATAACGGGCTTAGTAATTATTAGTTTTCCTACTTTCAGGAGAAAACTATGTTTATAGATTGTTCTTTTAAGCTGAGTACGTATACTTTTGCGCTTGAAACAAGCACACGTTTAGTATTTTTTCCTATTGTATTTAGAAATTATTGTAATGTCTTTCCCTGTTTTCAAACGTCAGATAATTTTCTGGAATTACCAAATTCTTAGAGATACGTACATTTCTGCTTTGCATGGTAATAAAATAATTACCGTAAATAAATAATTTGAGAATTTAATATTGATGAATTCATTAGAAGAAGAAATTTATCATATACTTATATAATAAGCATTTTTATAACATCCGAAAAACGTTCTTTCACTATTTTAGTTTGTGGGACCTCAATAGTTCCTGAAAGAACACAGATTTATATAGATAGATGTTCATGTCTCTGGGATCTATGTTGAATAAAACTCAACGGCAACCCTTATATATAAATTGTTACAATCATAATAATAATTACTATTATAATCTATAAATGTTATTAAAATCTGTGCGTGTTTGTTCGGATATCCAAAACTTTCATGAGCCGTCTTCCTAGAGCTGGACATTTGGGACTTTATGGACTGTCAGTCCGGAATATCGCCAAGCTGAGACTAGTTAGATCAAAATTTTGTAAAAAATCGTTGTCAAATGCCATCAAGTATTACCTACGAAAAAAAGTTATACTTTGATACACTAATTGTGAAAATAAACAATTGAACGAAAGTGCTCCAGCTCCAATTCAGTAGTTAGTCAAAGATTCTATTTCCATTAACAGTGAAACACTTTATCTTTTACTTCCGAAAAATATGTTTTTCATTAGTACCTAGTATACTAGTCCTGCAGAAAAATGTGTTTAAAAATATTTTTCTGACATTTGTGTTATAGATTACATTTTGAAATTATTTTTCACCGTTGAATTTGTTAATGTGGGTTCTTTAACGATAAGGAAACAAGACAATTTTATTTGAAAGCTCTCTTGTGTGGATTAAAATGACAGCCGCTATTGATGTTTTTTGGAGTGTCAAACCATAAGCAGAGCCAACAAGAAGCAGACGAACTGTCAAGTCTCTTCTTGAGTACTTATTTGTTTGACTTTAGAAAACTTTCTTGGCCGACTATAACTTTGTTTGTTGTCATGTATGAGGACGTCTGCCATGCAAGAACAGGAAATTAGCAAGAGGTTTAACTGCAAATTTTGATGATGTTCGAAATACAAAACATTTTAGGAATACGAAAGAACAAGAAATTTGTACAAAACTAAACGAGTCGGATTTTCTATATACTAACATCGACTTGTTGAGATCAGCTGTATCTTTCGTTCAATCGACTTAGGTTACAAATTATTTCAAACATTCATTTTTAATAGCTCAAATAGCTTTCTGAAATAAGATAGTTCTCTGAATGTTAAAAAATATACATCAGTTAATGTAAAAACGATACCAAAACCATTCTGTCAAAACTGCTAGACATTATGTTTCAGCACATTTCAACTTTTTTTTTTTTTCCATAGCAAAATTTTATACTCAAGAACACTTCTTCTTAACATGTAAGCGTATAAACGTAGGAGAAAGAAATTATAAAACCGAGTTAAAACAGAAATTTCTCTCTAATTAATTTTAGTAGGTTGGAAAGCTTACTAAATACGTATACGGAGCCCTTTTCCCAACGTCATATGATCAGACTTAACCATTTTCTGTCAAAAACTATGTACAGTTTTTTGAAAAATAATTATACCAATTTGTAGGTGAAGGTATAGGGAATACAGTGACATTCCGTTTTCCCGTAAACAGATACAAATAGAAAATACAAAAATAAAATTAAAAAAAAGTTGGAAAACTTGCCCGTCTGTCTCCCTTATACATTTTTTTCTTTAAGTTAAATAAAAAAAATCTTTAATTGGATGAATAAATATGTATACAAATGAATTTATGAGTGGAATACTTGGGGAAATATTTAAAAAACTGCTGAGAAGGTTTGTTTTTAAGCAGTGGAACGATTTTATCATTATTACGAATTTCATAAACATAACTCGTCATAAATTTCGAGATTGATATTGTTCGAGTTCAGTTTTCTCTAGAGCACTCATAGCTCTTTCCTGAACTTTAAAGTATTTTCCGTTGGTTGTTATATATGTAATTATATATATATATGACTGAATAAAAACTATACATCTGTTTTGACTTACGATAATGAGTGTATCTCTGTTGTACCTCAAAACCTAAAAAGCTCAAAATATTTTTTTTTTTTTTTACTTTGTAGAATACCGTGATGGCAAATTTCACCTGACCGACTTATGAAAGAGTCTATGAATAGGACAAAAGATGTTCTGTTGTGCTATGGCATACGATTGTAGAATTGAACAGGACATCACTTAAATAAATATATTGATCGGATGTGGCTGCTGATTCAATTCGAAATCGACTTCCTATAAACAAACACCTATTCATTCACCTGTTTATTCAATAGCTATTCATTTAAAGTAGCAGCTATTTTTAAACGGCACAAAAAAAAAAAAAAAGAAAGAAAGAACCGCGTTACATAGATATTGAATCGATCAGAGAAAATATGCATTTGTGTATCAAATACCCGACCTTGTGCAGAAGTTAGTTGGCTAAATTCAGCAAGTGTAATTCTAGCGAGAATGCAGTTCTTGCATGCCTCCAAAAAAATAAACTTATCTACTCTGTAAGATGTCGTGTTTGCATGTAACTGACAGACTTCTTCCAAGTCGTGTATCAACAGCTATTCATTTAATTAAGTAATTACTCATCACTGGCACAAGAACACTGACCGACCGCATATAACTGACCGACTTCTTCCAAGTCATGTATCTATAGCTATTCATTTAATTAAGTAATTACTCATCACTGGCACAAGAACACTGACTGACCGCATATAGCTGACCGACTTCTTCCAAGTCGTGTATCAATAACTATTCATTTAATCAACTGCTCATCACTGGCAAAAGAACAAGCACACATTTCATAGTTATTGATTCGATAACATTTTTATTTTAGGTAAAACAATGTGATTTTATGACATGGAAAAAATTAAGAAATCATAAAATATGAAAAAATGGTGATAAGATTTGCCGATTGCATAAAAAGTTGACAGTCTATAAAAATAACGTATATAATATTTTTCTGTGGCAACATAAAATAGTTTCAAAAAGTTATAACAATAATAATAAGAAGAATCTTCCCTTGAGTGGTTCTTCAGATTGCCACTAATCTGATTGCTCCACTAAAACAAACCGGGCCTACTTACAAACATTTTCTTTCAAGTGGCTTATAAGCTTTGTTATTTTTTCATTTTGTGTGAGCTTTTATGCTTTTGTAAAAGAAAATATAAGAACTACCAGGATACTGTCGAATAAAAGTCAAAGGATGAGAAGAAAAACAAAATCTCAGCCTGAATCTGATGGATCTTCAAAAAAGAAAAAAAATCTGGGCCAACTCTATTTATTTATTAAATTTTAACGAGTTATTTAAAGCTTTAGGTAGACTAGAATGAGCTAAAGAGCTAAACGAGTAACAAGCTAGTAAAAGAATTATTCGCGAAATACAATTCCTGTTGAAGACATAAAAGTTTTGTAAACTGCTTTAAGTAGAGTCAGGTGAAGTAAAGTGATCACAAAATCCTTGTTTTTCAACTTCCGTCGGCAATAAATGTAAGAATTTGTATAAAACCTTCAGATTTTTTCCATGATATTTTACATTACATTATTAAAGAACAGATTGCATTAAAATGTGGGCAGAAAACAGTTCGAGTAAAATAATTTTATGACGCCATCTTTCTGGGATGTATTTTTGAATGGGATGTATTTGTGGTGCATGGTGTAAAGTGGTCATGGTCATAATTGAAAAAAAGACCATATAAACGTAATAATAACTAAAATATTCAATAAAGGTTCATTTTAAAAGGAAAACGACCTTTTTTGCCCAACTGAATGTATGCGGCACTCAAATTGTGGTCAAAAGTTCGCTTCATCTTCGTAACATCTCGTAAGGTACTTCAGTCTCTTCAGCTGCTGCATAGACAGTCTTAAAACAAAGTTATGTATCAAAATATTTTAGGATACATAATAGCAGGTATTCTTAGATTTTAACCCCTAAATATTTGGTTGTAAGTCTGTCCTTTAACTTAATCCATATAATAAAATATAATATGAAACTCTGAAAATTTTCCGTCAAAAAATTTAAAGTAGTTTTTAATGAATGACTAAATTACTTGAACTACATTTCAAGAAAACATTGTTATAAGAGAGTTCTGAGATAAAAATAGCTTATTAAAAATCAAAATGGGAGTAAAATACATATTTTAACATAGCTATTTCTAATTCTCTCTCTCTTTCATGCATTATTCTAGTTCGAAGTATAACTAGTTCTAAACATTTACAACTTAATAATATTTATAATAAGTCTGTTTAGAAATGAATTATTCTACCGAGATAACTTGAAAATTTTTCTATTAAAGGTGCTTCTAAAAATTTGTCAATACATAACACACCATTGTAACAAGACTGTCTCATTGCAATTTCAATATCTACTGCATTGGAGCTCAGTTGTGCTTAATCCTGTTTGCTAAAAAGTAAAATTAAAATTTATTTTTTTAAAAATAATGCAGTATTAGTGAAATTAATGCTTTACTAACATCATCCTTGTGGCTTAATTTCTAACAAAAGAAGTGTGGAGCCCTGTAGTCTTCAAAATTTATTTTCATGCATAAATAGACTGAATTCTCTCTAACAGTTAAAAATTCGCATAAAATTGAAAAATATGGAAGCTGAGCTCCCGTGAGTACCTATGCAAGTTAAATCCTAGTCTACCTCATAAGTTAACCTAAAGTGATTTTAGAACATCGGTGCATATTAAGACTAATACTATGTCTACTTTACATCATTTTACTGAAACTAGTGTAAAATATTATATAGACTAAATCTAGCTTCACGGTTAGTGAGGAAGTATTTTTGAGATAAAACTTCCTGCACCGTTCATTAGATGCAAATTCTTTAAAACAAAATGTCAGAGAGAAATTAAAAGAGCAGTTTGAATTTCAAAGTGTTGTATAAACAAACAAATTGTCTGTTTTCTTCACCTAAAGAGTTGCCATAAAAGTTAAAAACTAAAATTTAAAAAAATTTACACCAATTCCTTTATTTATTTCAAAGCTATAGCTTTGTATTTGCCGTATGACCACTTTACCCCACCTGACTCTGGTTACTTTATATTTTCTCCCCTTGTTTTTTTTTTTGTAAACATATTTGTAAACATTGTAAATTTGAAATATTTAATTTTTTCTAAGAAATGCTCTCGTTTTCATTGTGGAGCAATGTTTCAATATAAGAATAAACACATAATTATTTTGTACATTTTTAATAAAACAAACTAATTTACAACAAAATATTTTATTTTGATCATGTTCCGACCGTTTTTTTTTTTTTTTTTTTTTTGAGCACGTCAGTTACTTTTTGTGCTCAGTTCAGACTAAAATGTTAGGAAAGGAAAATGTTCATTCTTCCGCATCAAACGGCATCGGCAAACCCAACTCGGCTGTTGCTGTAATCGAATTCTGTGTAGTAACGGCCGATGAACACATCCCCCAGAATCCACAGTGGGCCAATTGGTGCTGGAATATCAATTCCCATAAATCCACTCAGGCAAATGGTCTGGCCCATTTGAGACACCTGCAAGGAATGTTAAAAACGTAAGCTTCACATTTTTATGACAAGTTCATTTATCATTTTTAAATTCTTATACTGTGAATCCACTTATCTGTGACTAATTGCTGTCCGGACAAGAGAGGTTCCGGGAATTGTAAGCAAAAAGAAATTATAACTCAAAAGAAAATAACGTTAATATTAAAAGAATGTATTCTTAATATTACGTGAGTATGTAAAAAAAATTAACGCCACAAAAAATCATAAAATTGGTTTATATACAAGTCTTGGACAAATTAAAAATCAGTTGAATGCATCATAAAACTCTAAGAACAAAAGAAATATTTTTAATGAACATAAAATCATTTTTTTTCCTGGAAATTTGAACAAGTACACTTAAAAAGTCTTTCTGAAGAAATAAACAACTATGTTCCAGTTGAATAGCCGTTGAGTGATTTATAGTAAAACCACTTCCGTTTACGTCATATTTATGTGAGAGTTTCGGATAACAGAAGTTCGGATGAGAGAATTGTATAGATGAGATGTCTGCTATAGACATGAAAGAATTAGACACCACAACTGTGTGGAGTCGATTGCACAAGTGCCCGGCCTGAAAGATCAATTTCTGTTAGGAGAAGGTAGCGAGGTTTTAAGTGTAGCTGATCAGCGAGCATTTTTCTGCCGCAGAAAGAAACTTAACGGAGAAGACAAAAAACCGTTGGAAGAAGCCAATTGGATGAAACTGGGAACGTGACTTCTTATTCTTCAGTTACTCGCAAAGCGAAGAGGAAAGTACGGTAGCTCTGTCTAGATTTTAAAGATCCATGGATGCCACTGTATTATTTAAATTGGTTTTTAAAAAAATATGACCAAGTCATCATAAGCTTTCCTCACCGTTTTCACCTTGTTTAGACCGTTACTTAAAGTTTCAAGTGGCAACAAATAGTTATTGGTAGAGATATGATCCCTGACGGAATGTCGTGCACATTAGTTAGACAGTTAGACTTCTCCTTCGAATTTATTTGTGTTTTGAACAGGGTTGCTACGCTACCTGGAAAACAGGGAAAACCTGGAAAAGTCAGGGAATTTTAAAATTGAGTGAAAAAGTCAGGGAAAGGTCAGGGAATTTTAATATTTTATCAAAAATCTGGAAAAGTCAGGGAATTTTAGCCAATGTTTGAAGCACTGACACAGAAAGTTCAATATAAATGACCTTAACTCTTTTTTGCTTCACTCAAAGTACAGCATTCAGAGGAACCTGCAGAGATTGACGCAACCTGATTCAACCAAGGATTTGATCAGAATTTTTTTTTTCAACTCTTAAGTTTAACTTTTAAATAGTTAAAAGTAACTAACATTTTATTATTGTTATTCAGATTTTTACACTAAGTAACTAATGTAGTTTTTCTTTTTTTTCCCTCTCTCTCAAAGTTTGTTAGCAATCCATTTTCTCATTTAGAATCAGAGTTACTAGACCTTTAAAAAAAACATTTTGAAAAGTGCCTACTTTTACTTCATGGAAATGCTTGTTCCCTTATATTACTTAGTTGAATACTGTTTCAAAATTTTTCAGAAATTATTTTAAGATTAGCCATCCCTGTGATTGTTTTAAACAGAATATTTTGGGGCAAATGTATGTTTTTTACTGGTTTGATGCCATGGATTTAAGACTGGAATTTTTTAAATATATGTTTGGAAAACCTGGAAAAGTCAGGGAATTTCATTCTGTTGTTTGAGTAGCAACCCTGATTTGAAGAAGCCTGAGATAGGTCAGGCGAAGCATTAGCCAGAAATATTCTGGATGGACCACGGCATTCAAGCTGGAAAATAGTTATGTTGCTGACGCCGGCCGTGAAAGCCTTAGTTTATTATATAAATGAAACTCTTTGCTGAACAGTATTTTTTATCCACTCAGCCTTATGCTTCGAATAAAAAAAATCGGTTCGTTCAATTCGTTTGCCCCCCAGAGATTGTTCAATAACATATTACCTAAATTTTTCACTTACTAGTTTTCGTCTGGAAAAAACACAAAGCATTTTTGTTAGTTTCGATGACATTACCATCATTTGGAAAATAATTAGCACACACACATACAAGTGGATCACAATCTTTTTTGTTTTTTTAATCAAGAATTAAGTGCAAAATAGCAATACCAACTTTTTTTAAAAAGAAGTATCTAAATGTAAAAAGTTTAAAAAATATACATTTAGACCAGAAACAGTTAGTTTTTCTAAACACAGCAGTCTTTTAACTTTCGCGCGCAACATTTTTTTTGAAGGTATTAGAAAGGAGATTGATACCTAACTGTGTTTATAACATCCAGATTGTTACTGGTATTCACTGTTATTAACCCTCACATAGAAAGATTAACCAACATTTTGGGCAATCCGGAAGTTATTGTAACTTACCCAATCTAAAAGAGGTTTCGCTTTTTTATAACTACAACGAGAGCGACATTATTTATTTAATTGCTCAAATCCATTTAGATTTGACATTTAGAATTATCGAGAAATGTA
Source organism: Octonoba sinensis (assembly GCA_038502835.1). Classification (NCBI taxonomy): domain Eukaryota; kingdom Metazoa; phylum Arthropoda; class Arachnida; order Araneae; family Uloboridae; genus Octonoba; species Octonoba sinensis. The sequence continues at coordinate 126,919,098 of CM076598.1, forward strand.
AAAGAGTTTTTTTTAGCAATTTTTCGAAACTATCATTAAAAAATAGAAAACTACTCAGTTAAGAATAAATATTTCAAGCATTGTTTTTAATTTCGGTTTTCGGACAGAAAGTTAATATAATTATTTCAAAGCTATTTAAAGTTGCTAATTCCAGAAAGGACATGAGTTATTTTTTATGAAATTGAATTGGCAGTGGTCTTGCCGTTTTCTCATCAAGAGAAATCGATTGGTGCAGAGGAAAAATGAATCCCATAACAATTAAACACTTTATTAGTAGTCATTAATAGAAGTCGATTATACAATGTCTTTTCTGGTCTCAATGTGAAAATTTTCATTAGTAGGACTCATGCCGTTTCTAAAAGAGCTGACTCATTTAAATCTAGAGTTGAATTTAAGAAATTGAAACGAGCTTAATTGACATATTAATAATAATAAAAGCATAAAATACCTTCACAACATAATCAGAGCCTTGCAGATCGAAATTCTTTCCACCAAATGTAAAAGAGATCTTTGGCAGCTTTGGAATTAAACTACAATCGATTACATACTGAAAAGAAAGAGAAGTTCAAAAAAAAATTAGTTTGCATATATATATATATGACATTATAAAACATTAGATTATTCTAGATAAAATTTCGAATTTGAAAGCCGCTAAACAAACACCAACTCAACTAGCGCTCAGGATTTTTTTTCTTTTAATTTTCGATGATTGGAACTATAGATATAACTTTTTTTGTAATCTTTTTCCACCACAGAAAGTGCTGCAGTACTGTTACTGAAAAAATATTGAAAAATATATATTTTTTTTAACTGCATGTTTAGCCGAAAATCATAGACAAGGGTAGATTAAAAAACGATAGATTATAAAAAGAATCACTTTCCAAAAGATTTTGGTAAGGAATTTTTCAATTTTCCGAAACACTTTTTTTAAAGCCGCTGTCAACTTTTGCCCCATTTACCGATTTAGAGCTGGGTAGACATAAGAAATTGCATACAAAACTGATTAAATATTTTCATTACAAAATATTTTACGAAAAATATCAAACTATCTTTATTTAAACATGTTTATAATTTTTTGAATCAAAAATCACAATCTCAGTTTGCTGAAATCAGGGCCGGCGCTAGCACGAATGGCGCCCTGAGGCAAAAAACATTTTCCCGCCCCTACTATATATTATGAAGAAATTTAGATTAAAAATGATCGATACAAACTTTAATGATACATATTTTAACTTTCAAAAAGCTGAAGGAAAGCAATCGCTGAGCAGAATGGACTTAATAAAGGAAAATAAAAAACAGAAGAAGAGAAAAAGCAATAAATTGCGTTTTGCTCCTGATAAAATAAATAGGTTTGACTACCACTAACTTTGAAGCCTGGCTGGGGCGGCTATTGAGTTGGAGAGTTAACCAATTCTACTGTTCACTTACAGTATAGTTTAATTACTTAGAAAAATCATTGTTAGATCATTCGGAAGTTGTGGAAGTCTTAGTATAGAGAGCCCATCCACCACAACAAGGTGGTACAAGGATGAGAAAAATCGGTTTTTAATTGTCCAGAGGCCAAAAACCGCATAAAAAACAAACGTAATATCGGTTTTTAATTTTTTTGAGATAAAAACTGTTGTTTTTTAGTTATAAAGATGTAGTCAATATTTATGGCCAATGCGCCCCTAAGAACGCCGCGCCCTGAGGCAGGCGCCTCACCGCCTCAGCCTAGCGCCGGCCCTGGCTGAAATCAAACAAGCTACAATTTAAGCAGGCATATCAGAAAAATTACGATTTTCTTCATAATTGAGTTTAGTCATCGTTTTATAATTGCAATAATCGCGTAATACCTATTGCAAAATATGTTAAGAAAACGTTGACTTAGTACATTTATCTAGTTGTTCTGAAATTGATTTTTCTCCTTAGTAACTAAATTTTAAAAAGGTTAATATTCAGCGAAGCTATAGCTATCACTCAGAAGTAAGAAAAAAGTTTTGCAGATTAGAGCTGTTGGATTTAGTATCTTTACATGCCATACAATTAACAATTTCAAGAGAGAACTTTTAAGCAGTTCGTTTAACTGATAATTGAGAAGAAAAAAATATTTCCTTACTTCTCCTTGGGTAAGTGGTGTGGCACCGATTTCCTTGTTTAGTTTGTCAATCTCAGTGAGAGGCCCGGCTATCAGGGAGGTACCGGTATCAGCAATGGCCTGACATCCTCCGGCACAGTAAGCTCCAGTTTTACCATTTACTGCCACTCTGAGATAGAATAAAACACAAATTATAGAATTAGACAGATTTATAACTTCATGTCGAAACATGCCTACACCACTTAACAGTTTTGCTCCGTTGCCGTACTTAAAATTTATCATAATGTAATAAATGTAACTTGTATTATTTTTGACTGTTGATTCGAATTAATATAATCTATATGAATACGAAATTGATCATTAAAAAAAATGCCTATTTTCGTTCGCAATATGGCAGAAAAATGTAACTGTTAAGTGATTACGCATGAACTGAAATAGATTCTAAGACATGGTTTAAAAACGTGTTTAAGAATTTCATCACAAAAATAATTGCGAATTATATTAAATGAAATATAAATCAATCTATGCACGCTTGTAATGTAACGCTAGTTGGAACTTTTAGCGTTTTCTGGTACCCAACTCTTTGATTTCTATCAGCTTGTTCTCAAATTGGTACAGAATTCAATTCTTATTTGATCGTTTAGCTGCTGGCCACAAATAAATCAAAATCGACGATTTTCCCAGGAGAGGCTTTAGAAATTTTTTACCATAATTTGAAACGAATTTTATTTAATAATGCTGTTGTAAGTTACTCTAACTTATATTCACTTTTACTGTCCTGGCTATTTAAAAATAGGAATGCATTGATTATTGAACATGCCCTTGACGGATGCAACTTATCCAAGGCTTGCTATCACACTGGGCTAAGCGCTCGGTCTATGGGCACAGTAATTTAACAGGTAACAAAACTGCTAAATAGACTCCTATTGTTTATGTTTCTTGGGATTTCTGTAGGTATTTTTGCTTTCTTACAGAATGCGGCCTATAATATACAAGAGACAAATCTTAATATATGAGCAATTTTACAATTTATGCTCTGGGTTATAGACGTATTCATTCTGCCTTGTTTGAGGCGCCACGGTCATTTCATTGCATTCAAAAAGGTTCTTGGTACACTATAAAAAAAATCTCCTAAAAATAACGGAAAAAGTACGGCAGCAGAGTTGCCGGAAATATTCCGTTTCTGGTAATATTTTCCCGAGATTTGACAGAAGTTCCATTTCTTTTTTCCCCGTTAATCCAAATCAGGTTGTGAAAATACAGCAACCGTAAAACGGAAAAGTTCCGTTCTCGTATTTTTCCGTTTTTGGAAGGAAAAACCATCTATTGAAGCCCTATGGAAATCTTCCGTTAAAATCAGTCAAAAAACACTCTGAAAATTCAGGTTTTTTTAACAGTGTAGGATAATATTATTTCGAAAGGAAAATGGAATAGCACATGATAAACGGAATACGTACGCATCCATGGCAAACTGCCAGTATCCCTTTTTAGTGACAGGTACATAGGTAAAATCCCCTTTGTAGTGTTTGGAATCGCTGCCTCCAAAAATGATTTCTCCTCCAGTACTGGCATCAGGGTTTCTAGAAATTCAAATCACCCAATTAATTAAATCATATAATGAGGTAGAACCAGCAATCAAAATCTCTAGTGATCCAAAAGGACCACATGAGTTATGATTTAGTAGTCCAAAAATATAAATTGGCAGTCAAAAGCTTGTAAAAAAATATAACATACATAAATACGCACATTTTTTACGTATATGAACTGTATATATGAAAGTTTTCCACATTTAATATTTTTCCTTTATGAAACTTCCATTTTGTAATACGTTTGATTTATATTAAATTGTTTTACTTGAAATTTTGTCCCTCATTTTGTATACATGATCAGTCAGTCATATTAGGTACTCGCAGTCATAAAATCATCCTTAAAAAGAAATATTTGTAGGAAATCTTAAATTCAAAATGCATCATAGTCCGTTACTCGCTTAAATTTAATGTGATAATTTTGATCGTCCATATAGATCTCATTTTCTTAATTAGTAGCTTATAACAGTTTGGAGAGGGCTTGAAAACCATTCCCTTGCACCGTTAAAACTCCAATAATTCTCTTAATTTCAACTACGCAATGTAACTTTCACTTTAATTTAAAATTGAAAAGTTTTATAAACTTTTATCAATTAGTTAAATACTCTTAATATATTTTGCTCGCAGATTTGGAACTCATTTACATGATTTGCTTCTAAATTTTAAGAGATCGAGACGTTTAAATCTGTTTCTTGAAAAATTTCGCATCCGCTTTAAAACTTTATAAAGTTACCTTTCTGTTTCTATAATAATATGAATTTGCTTTTAATTGTTAAAACTACTTTAAGTGCAGAAGTTGGGCCTTTCTCTTTGAATATAATCCAAAGTGTTGAACGCCTGCAAATGTAACCTATTGGACATAGTTTTTTAATTGTAAACGATTTTTGACTCGGCAAAATTTATTGGAATTGATTCTAATACTACTACTTTCACAAAAAACTAATGAACATAATCTTCTACTACAATGTCGCAAACTATTACTGCACTCCACAAACCATCAACATGGGTTATGTGAAACGTAACCCTAAACATACTAGTGTAACAAGAAGTTTCGTCTAGAACTATAGGAGCCTACTTTCTCGTATACACCAACATAAAATATTTAATCTAGCTGTCTCTCTGTTTCTCATTTAGCATTAGTTCTTTATTACTTCAAATATACCTTTTTCAACGGTTAATTCACTCATTTATTCACGTTTTTCTCAAAACTGATTTTAGACTTGCACGTTTTATAAAGCAAACGCAGATACATGAAAATGCAATGTATTTAGTGAATTAAAATATGTACTTTTTTTTTCATATAATGCGCAATGCTATTGGTAACATACGCTGTTTGTTTTTGGTTTAAATCAAAGCAGTTAATAGTCAAATTTAAGTAGTTAAATGGTACCTGTTAAGGTAAAAGGAGAAAACGGGTGTGTCGACCACTTTTTCTTTAAGCATGTTGTCGAAAACGGGCACCACACCATCTACAGAGATAGAGCTGAATCCCAAGCCAAGGATACCATCAAACTTTGCAGCGACGAATGTCAAACCGGGTTCCGTTACTGCTTCACCAAATGTTTGGCCTGCAATCTAACAAATAAATATATACGGGAAGATTTATCAGAATAATCCATATATATAAATAAACATTCGCAAACTTTGTGCAGTACATATTGTCTTCTGCGATTTTATTCGGTCCATACTTAGTTGTGTGCATTACGAAACATCTGTAAAATTTACAAGCAATTATTCTGGCATTGCACTGAAATTATTTACACTTGTTTTTTTTTTTGTTTTGTTTTGTTTTTTTTTTGCCTGGTATAACGACTTTTGTTTTAGTCTGACTTTCCGAATTTCATCGCTTTCTATTTTCAGTTTACGAATCTACACTTATTCACTTTGCGTTTAGCTAATCTAACAATAGTTTTACTGTCTTGGGTATCAAACACCCTGTATCTGATTTCGTTATTCAATATAGATGAAAAATATGCCGTAATCTCTCAAGCAACTAATATTTTCTTAACGACACTGTGCCTCGTTCTAAATGTCAGTTCTTCTTCGAGCTATTCAAGCTCTACACTGGATTGTCAAAGACCAATGGCTATTGAGCGTGGCTATTCTGTCAATATAATTAATTCCGACTACAGAAAATTTTTAAAAGCTTACAGTAACAAAAAAAATGAAATTCTGATTATTTCACCTTCATTGTTGTCTTGCTTTTCTGTCTTAGATCAAGTAAACGAATGGGGTCATAATTTAAGTATTTTTATTATTAATTTTTTTAAATTAATTTTTGTTAAATTTTCTCTAAAATAAATTAGTTTCCGAATCTTAAGTTATGGGTGCCCACTAGGAATGATGGGGTAGACTGCGCCGCTGAAATTTTGAGAGTTGTTTTAGGGGGTCTTAGTCTTTTGGGGGGTATCGTTTTTAGGAGAGGCAGCCTTTAAGGGACTGCACCATAGCCCCTGGGGAGGATGTAATCTTCTAATCTTAGCTGTACCCCATTGTGAATAACAATTATTGTGGCAATCAGAGTACTTTTTCCAGTGTTGTGAATGTACAGTTCCTAGATTTCCCCCCCCCCCCCAAATTCTAGTAAAATATAGAAGGAAAAACAACATTATGGTGCTGAACACTATTAATAATAACTTCTTCCATGTTTTTCCCGCTTTTTTTTTTTTTTTTTGCAATTTATTGCATGTGAAAAGAAATAAATGCATAAAAATGATTCCGACATCGTTCTTTGTAATACAGTTTAAATTCCAGTTCTCTCACATTTGGCAATAGAATTCTTGAAAACTTTAAAGCGAACTAAAAATGACCTTGCTATGCGATCTTGTCATGGCTAAGGAAGAAGAGATCTAAAAAAATTCAAAGTACTTACTTTTGATCCTCCGATTTGAACGGTGTCTGTACTCAAAAAGCCAGTCATACTTCCACTGCCGTACTTAATATCTAAAGCTGTTCCATTTGCCTTGTATGTACTGGATTTGCTGCTGTCATATTTGTTGTGAATCACTGCAAAATAGAAAAAGATAAAATAAAGTACAGATTATTTAGTTGTGAATGGATCCTCTGTCCATTTATGTGTCTGAATACGAAAATGAATTCCGTAATTTTAAAACTTTAAGCAAGAGGTCTAGCGCCGAATAAATTTGCCCAATTTGAAAGATCCACTTGTATTCTGTTGTACAGGCTAATTTTTTTCATCGCGGGGGGGGGGGGGGAAATCTATGAAAAGACGTTCTCTATGAATATATATCTCTCTTCTTGAGTTGTTAATACATGAACACGCGTTATCTATGAATCTAGGTCTCCTTCTTGAGTTGCTACACAATATAGGTTCAGATGGAGGCCTCAGTGGCGGAGCGATCTTAGAACCAGTTTCCACTGCCTGCCTGCGTGCAGTGAAAGAGGCGTGGGTTCGATGCCCACTTTCCCCTATGTGTATTTCCTTCTTTGTATTGTAATATTCTATTGTGCTGTCTTGTTCTATCTGTCGTATTGGACGATAGTTTGAGGCATATCCTTGAGAATAGCATATAAACTCGAAAACAAATGTGACCTGAAATGGTTGTTTACAAAAAAAAAAAAAAAAAGGTTCAGATGGCCACCAGCCTCACACGCACGCAATCCTAAGGCTTCGTCTAAGAGCTAGGGGTCTAGTAGAGAAAAGTATAGGTTCAGAAGCATTGGCTCAACTATACTAGGGAATCTATGAAAAAACGTTCTGTACGAATGTAATCGTCTCTCCTTGAGTTGCTAATCCCTGAACCGTAGCGGTTTCTTCTTGCATGCGTCATATGATAATATACTGCTAAACCGTTACTTTTTAAATCATCAAACAATAATTTCGAAAGTAAATTGCGATACGTTTGTCAACAGATAAAGTCGATCTTGATAATAGATAATTTAGCCACGTCTGAACTATTTTATGCAATATATATATCCGAAAAAAATCGACTTTTTTGTTATGGCATCCTTCTCAATATATGAGCTATGCCCTTCCAATATAGATCGTTTTTTGATGATTTCGCTTTTCTACATTTTTTTTTTATTTCTCTGGGTGTTAAAATTGTATAAAAAGATGTCCTGTTAAACAATTCAGTAGTCAATTTGAGAGTCAATGCTTTTAATTTATCTTTTCAAAATTACACTTGTCGAAATTTTATAAATTTCCTCCTGCCTATGTTTGCCTTTAGTGCATATTGTACTTCATTGAAAAAGTGACCAGAAAAAGGTTAGCATTACACTAAAGTTACGTTTCTTTTTCAATTCATTATAGCTATGAACACACATTCCCGATTTGTAAAGTCTTATTTAAAATGATCCATGCATATAACTACTCGAAAAAACTAATAATTGTTGATAATATGAGTATAGAACAGTTCCTAGTGAACGTAAAAAGTGAGCATACTACCCTTTCTCTTTTTTTTTTCTGGCAACACCTTAACTTGAGTTTTTAAGATTACAGTGTTACAATTTGTTCGGCTGCTATTTGGGACTTTTTATCTTGAATACTTTGTTCTTCAAAAAATAGTAATTCGAAAGGAAAATACTATTTTGTAAAGTGTTATAAATATATGTAGAAATTTTTAAACATTGTCTTTCTTGTTTTTTTTTAGAAAAATTAAACTGTTCTTCTTTTAAAATAAATTTTTTATTCCTAGAAAGATGCTTTTTTTTATATCTGTGGATTGTTTCATCATATTGTCAATTTAAATGACTTTCCAGAAAATGCTAAATAGTCTTTTATCCACACACTTGTGCGTAAAAACATTTCGATAAGAAGTTTTAGCTTGAAGATGTTTTCTGAACAGGTTTTGCTACACTTGTTTTCAACTTAAAATCACGTGTTTTGCCCTTCACTAGAACCTCGCGATTGGCGAGCAAGATTTTTAATGGATTTATTGTTATTACTACTTTTTCTTTCATTCTTTTCCAGAAGCGTAATCTCTTTTTGTGATGTAAGTTCTCTATATCAATGTTTCCCAATCTCTGGGTCGTGAGCTGCAAGTTAATTTTTAGTGGATCGCCACACTTTGACTATCTGCTTAAAGTTATCCATAGAGAATTAAATTTATAATTTAATTTCTAAATCAATTTTTGAAAAGAAAAATCATTAAATAATTTTTATTTTTTGCAAAAAATGTTGATTTTGCTTGAAAATGAACACAATTTGAAAAAGAGTATGAGGCTAAAAATTTTAGAAGTAAATAGTTGATAAGAAATATTTATTTGTTTCATTGAAGTAGTTCCTTTTTAGTTCATTATAGGATTTCCTTACTCAAAAGCATGCGCTGTTTATTAGAACAGTTTTTGCTAGATAACGATGAAATAAATTTGAAGTAAATTAATTAAATAAAAGGGTTTTTGAAATATAATAATAACAATAAGAATTTTTTTTTTTTTTTAAGTTGCACTTCTTTTGGCACGATGAAGGTAAAATTGCAACATAAAATCAAAGTAATGAAGCAGAAGTGACGTCATGAAATGGTGACAACTTGGCGATACCTTGCCAAATTTTATGCCGAAAATGAGATGCCAAACTCAGTATCAGATTGGCAATATTTGGCGAAGTTCCCCCAGAACCCTATGCTAAACCATTGGCGAGATTTCTATCCATTGGCGAGATCTGCAAAATTGTTTTTCTTGCGTATTGATTGCTTTTCAGCGAAAATCACTCCAAGAGGATGCTCCCCGCAATCGAACACTTTTCTCTTTAAGTAAGATCATTACATTTTAAGAAGTAATGCAGGAAATCAAGCAATAGTAAATTTTTTAATAGAGCCTATAAGAACGGATTCGGATAAAATTTTGGGCCAGTTATTTATAGAGAGGTGATGCAATAAAGCGTTTTACAACTTTCGGTGTGATATGTATATCTGAAAAAGTAATTCAAAGGACTCAAAGAAAAAAAATAGCATACATATGGTTTTCGGTTAGGTGTTAATGCTGATTAGTATTAATTATTATTACCTTTTTACCATTAGTTTTGTAGTATGTATATATATAGTGTGTGTGTGTATATGTACATATGTATGTATAATTTGATATCAGAGTAATTTTATATTACGTAATTTGATGACAAGTTAAAACCAGTTTATATTTCAGACTATTCATAGGTTTGAATAAAAAGGATATAGTACATCACTAGCAAATAGTCCATGTGTTTTTCATGTGGAGAACTTTTTTTCTTGGCCACCTAAAAATGGAAACACTCCCTTCCATAGTTTCCCATAAGATTTAGAAATTTCCTGGGGAAATCCCGAAGTAGTTCTCAAAATGCACTTTAGAAATTCTTCTTAGGGGAAAAAATCATACTCACAGCAAGCAATGTTCGTCCATTTGCATTTCTTGGAGGGAACCCACAAATTGGACGATCCAGTGTCAAAGACCACCTTGAAGTTTTGAGGTGGAGTCCCAATGGATATCTGTCCATAGTATTGAGCCTGAGGATAGAAATGAATGGTATTATTCCAATTGGTGGTGGGGAAAGTTGGTGCAAGCCCAAACATTTTTTATTTCTGTGACCATGAATTAAAACAAGAGGCCCTTCGCTATGCAAAGTCTCAGTGTCAAAGGATTGCGAGAGACATCAAGATGGGAAGTGCCCCCCCCCCCCCCCCCATTGCCCATCTTACCATCGAAGGAAACGAAATCTTGACTGCCGTTTTAGCAGAATAGAGCGGAAACTTTCTACCTACAGCCAAGTATTCCCGTGCGAAATGTAATGTCATGACCATGGGTTAATATATTCTGTTCTGGCAAAAGGAGTGAAATATCCAAAATTTGGTAAAAGAAAACACTGAAAACTATTTCTTCCCTCAAAAAATTGTTGTACCTTTAGCGATGCTAAGATAAATCTACCTAAATTTGTTGAAATAAGTACTGAGAAATTTTTTAAGTCGGTGACACATTAAATTATGTTTTGACAAAGTGTCTAAATTTTCATAAAATTAGAAGAAAAATACGTTTCCTTAATATATTCCATTTTTTGAATGAAATTAACTCATTTTTCAGAGTTCATCGTTAAAGTAACTTTTCTGAAGGAAAAAAAAAATTTTGGTGTTTTTACCAAATTTTCGAAATTTAAAGGCCTCAGAGTTTTAAAACGTTGCACACAGAAATTACTTAGTTTTAAATATAACTTTCCCCACTACCACTAAACGAGTACCCAAAAATTCCGGGGTTTTTCCCCCTTTTTTCTTTTTCTACCCTGATCAAAATGGGCAAAATTTCTCAATGTCGACGCTATTAACTCGCTGCAATCGCGATGTAGGCATTACATAATTAATCTCTTTAAAGAGTTCATTATTTAGTCAAGCACGCAAAAACATTATTAAATTTTAGTTGATATGAGATTTGCCTCACAAAACGAACTTTATTTCAAATATTTAAAATTGCGTCTAAAAAAAGTTATTAAGATTATATTTGACGCCAAATAAATTGCTCCAGGTAATGTTCTACAGTTCTTGAAATATTGCCACTAGCTTTTTATTAAAATATTAAGAGTTGTGTTTAAAATACCTAATGTTTTGAGTAAATCTTATTACAGAAGTTTGGCTAGGTTTCTAGTTGATACTCAAAAAGCTTGCGTTGTCAAAGAAAATAGTTGTAATCCTAAAAAATTATTTCATCTGCTTTTAGCTCTTAGTCACCTAGAGTTTAATGTACAGAGAAGCTCTATGATCACAAGACATGATCCGTCCCATCGGGAGGGAAAGAAACAAGCAAACTAAGTAGAACTGCTTTGCTTATTGTTTCAACTGATATATTTTTTCCTCCGCATTATTGGCAAGTTGCCAGACGGAATGTGTTACTTAACCAGTCAGTTCTTCAGCCTGACTAATATAGTTGGCCATGTTGTAGTTAACACTTTATTCTCAAATGGAGTCAGAGGGTCATCAGATACTATTGTCATGACTTTTATCTATCATCCTGCTCAGCTAGGGAGAATCTTGCTTACATGAGTTTTACAGAACTGATAAAAATGATACAAAAAACAAGCAAAAATTGTGTGTGTATTTTTCAGCAACATAAATACCTAAGTAGTACAAAGTGTAACTTTGGGCCAATAATTCCAAATCAATATTACGAAATATGTTTTCATTTTTTATAAGAGATCTCTTTCTCGATTTTTCTACTCAGACGAATTGCACCCGTATTAATGAGTCCATTAGCCTGAATCTTGTACGTAACAAATTAGCTTCGCTATTGTTTTAGAACGGTCGCGGATACACGAAAATCAGGCTGTATTTGTTGTTAAACAAATGCGAGAGCTTTCTCTTTTTCGATTTGCCAGTAAAATTTTGAAAGAGGACGAAAGAAGAAAGGAGAAAAAGAGACAGAGAGAAGTCGAGACCTTACTTACATCTAAATAATTAGAGAGTGGCTCAGGAACGGGGCCATTAACCTGATGACGCCAGGGCAAGGCCGCTTCGATGGGGGTGTCCACTTCATGAAGCAAATGTCTCACGGGCTTCGTTTTCTCCACTGGAATCCTAAGTAAATAAATTAAACCACATACCATTTCATGCCTTTAGACCAATGACTCGAAGGAGAAAAATGTGTTGATGAACTTATTCTATCGTGGTCAATTTTAAAAAGACACATTTTCACTCAGACAGCTTCCTTGACTCCTCGTTACGGTTAACACGTTGCTGAACTTAGTCAGGAAGGAAGGTAACCAAAAATATTATGTATCATTAGGTATGCACTCCCCTCCCCTGCTTGAGAAATATAATGCATTTGTACGTGTGTATCATTTTGTTGTTTAATGAAGTATACAATGAATTTATACCCGTCCCTGAAAAGAAGTGAAATGACGGATTTGAAACCTTTAAAACTTGTGCGAACATTTGAAGTCAATTCTTAGGCATCGAAAAATTATTTTAACCGGTATTAAACAATTTAGGCAAGTTTGAACGTAGAGTTTTCGGCTTTTACAAGCATTTTTGAAGAAATTACGAAAATGCCATGGCATTTACAGTACAATATCGAGTCGTAAAAGTTGTTCAAAGTGAAAAGGCATACTATCAACTTAGTCCGCCCTTGTTAATTTGATCACGCTATTCGTGTAAACAGCCACAGACTGAGGTTTTTTGGACAAATCAGTTACCAGGAGAAGGAGGTAAAGTGGAAATGATCCAAAGTTCCCTGAATTGAAGGTGTCGAAGAAGATCGTTTTGTCCTGAAGTGAAAATCTGGAAAAGTTTGGCCAGAGGCATAGGTGCGTGGTGACCTCTTGTTTAAATTCCCAGAGCCTACTCTGGGCTGCGGTGCCATGAACGATAATGAAGACTAAACATTCGACTGTACAAAAAATAAATCTATCGTGTATCTCACTCTGTTAAGGAATTTAACAACTTAAAATGCTTTCGAATGAGCAATGAGATTAGTGTAATGATGAAAATGCATCATTCAAAACGCCAAGTCTACCTGTTGGTGCAAATCGTGCCATTGTTTTTCTAAGTTAAGTTCAAAAAAGTATAGCTATTTGATGTAAAACGAGGATTCAGAGTTACGAGAATATCGTATCATTCTTTTATTACTACTCTTAGGAAATATTTCTCCTAGTCAATCCACTCTTTAATGTAGTGTCCCCAAATTACTATATTTTTTGAGGTAAAACCCAAGACATATACGCGATCAACTCGTTGACGTGTTAAGTCATGCCTAATGACTCAGTTACAATATTCACTTTTTTATGATGATATGGATATGAATGAGCGCTACTGCTGGTTCAATCAGCGCTTGTGTGTCTCAGAGATGCACGGCTATATATGTTTATAATCTCAATGGCCATCACATAAGCTTAAATTTAAGAGCACCCTTGCCAGGCTAAAAAGTTTTAAATCCCGGACATTACTCAGGACAACACTAAAAACCCAGAACTGTCCGGGCTAATCCCAGACGTATACTAAATCTACCCAGGGACGTAACTAGAGGGAGGCAGACGGTTCGTATGCCCCGGGTGCCAGATTATTTTAGGGGTGCTAAATTTACTAAATGTGTGCGTTTACATAAATAAGCATACTTTTTTTGTATATAAGGGTTGGAGGGGCGCTAAAGTCTGATCTTGCCCCAGTAAGAAAATGACCTAGTTACGTCCCTGAGTCTACCTAATACTCATTAGCTTAGAATGGCCTCAAGAGCACATGATCCAAAAGATAAAAGATTTAAATGAATGATATCAAACTTTGGTAAACACTGAACAAGCTTCAAGTAAGGTGAAAACAAGCAGTCTGGTGCAGTAAAAAAAACATTAAGTTCGAAGATAATTAATTATTTATAAGTTTCAAATAGTTCCTTACCTGAGCAGTTTCTCTGCAAAGGTGCATCCTAAGAATGCAAATACAGCAAGACTAACAAAAAGTTTCATATTTGCCGGTAGTCCAAAGTGAGAAGCTGTAATGATCCGACTATCCGACTTTTATTTGCTATGTAATCAGGTAGACAAAGATATATCACTTGAAAGCATTTATCATATGACTTGTTTTCACAGGAAAAGGGGTGATCAGATGCAAAGATTACTATTTTTGATAACGAAGTTATTTCAGAACTGATTTTTCAAACAATGAGAATTTATCACGCTATTGCTAAACTTCGATACTCGAGTATTTTCTTAAATTTTCAAGATATAACAGAAACGAATGCAGACGATTCAGTTTTATCTAGAATTATTGAGAAAACGGGTTAGACCCGCTTCCTTAATAATCCCAGACGCATCCGTTTGAATGCTTATTACGGAGGACCACAATAAATGAAGATTTTGAGAAATGAATGGAAGCTACCAAAACTCAGTTTTGATTCAAACGTAACGTAGATTTGGGCACAAAGGAACTTTGTGATGTCACGTTGCTGTGAACAGGTAGAGATAACGTCTTTAAACAGGTATCGAAGTAACGAAAAATTAGCAAGAATAATCATCAAAGTATATCTTGTTCCCTTTATTTTTTGTAGAGCGACAATTTTATGCTTCCTTGTTCTCCTCAGGATACGAGAGGGAGACAATGGGAGAAACTGCCCCGCCGGAGGAGTGATGTATTATTAAAGATTAAATGAATAATAAACTAAAAATTCATAATTTTTCCCTTTTGATCCAAATTTTCTGGGAGATAAGTAAAATCACTAAGAAATGCCCCCCCCCCCCCCCTTCTCAGCAAAATCCTGTATCTGTGATTGTTTCTGTCCTACGTTTACTTTGAGTGAGTACATTCAAATATGTGTCCCCAAAAAGAGCATAATAGTGCGTCCATAATTTCTCCTGAAAGTAAATGAAGGTTCATCTTTTTAAAGTAAGGGATTTCCGGCTGGCTGTAATATTATCAACTATTTTTTGCTTTTCTTCCTTTTTTTTCCCGCAAGTTAATAACGTTTAACATTGAGAAATGTTGACTTTAAATCCGATGGTGCTTTTGATAGGATGGCTACATTTGGGACCTACTGCGTACCCCCTTTAAATAACTGGCAAGAAAATTAATCTGCATCAATTCCTATCATCCAGTCCTTTGATCTCCTGCATACTTTCTTGAAATATAACATTCACGCTAAGAGAGACAAAAGTACGATTGGTCCTTTGAGCGATTGTAATCAAAAACTAATCAGCACCAGCTTCTATCTGCGGTCAACAGTATATATATATATTAATTTTGGTTCCTTGCATAATCTCTTTCGAAATGGAAATCACTCTTTAGGAGCGAAAAAAAGTTCCCCGTATACGGGGCACTTTTTCCAACCTCATATAATCAGACTTTTAACCATTTCTGTCATGTTTTTTGAAAAATAATTGTATCAGTTTGTAGGCGATACAATGATATCCTGTTTTTCCAAAAAATAGATAAAAAGATACAAAAATGAAATTGTAAAACGTTGGAAAACTGGCCCCAGTCTCCCCTATACATACTTGTTCTTTAAATTAAAGAATAAACATCTTTAATTTGAAGAATAAATATGTGTACGCATAATCTAAGGCATAGTAACTACCTAAATTCACATTGACTTATAAATATATAATTATAAGCAGTTTTTGCCAATTTTGTGGTCAGTTTTTTTTTCTTTCTGTAACGTACTGAGCTTTAAC
Source organism: Octonoba sinensis (assembly GCA_038502835.1). Classification (NCBI taxonomy): domain Eukaryota; kingdom Metazoa; phylum Arthropoda; class Arachnida; order Araneae; family Uloboridae; genus Octonoba; species Octonoba sinensis. Next base: position 126,934,834 of record CM076598.1, read on the forward strand.
CCCTTGAAGTACGAGTTTTTTTCAGAAAAACTGGTAAAAAATGAGTGAGGTTTTTTTTTTTTTTTGACAGAAAATGAACATATAGCTATAGTATAAATTGTTTTTGGAAATTTCAGCTGTAGGGGGTGACTAGAGAGTGGGGGTGGGGTAAAAGTTATATAAAAAATTATCATACAAACAAAGTGCAAACGGATCTCAGAGGGGCATTAGAAATAAAATAATGCGAGATACGAGATCGCACGGGCATGCGCAAATTTGCCGGTAACTTTCGCCCGTGTCAGACACGGAGCTGAGATTGCGACTTTTTCTAACCAGACGTGCGTAAACGGTAAACGCATTCCATGCTTGAGAAGTTTAGGCTGAAAACAATGGGTAGGACGCGAAATGGATAAAAGATCAGTTGGGAAGTCGCCGTAACTTCGAAGCTTTGTTTTTAACACTAGAAGAACCTAAGTGGTCATTTTGATCGCAAAGCTACTTTGTAAGGCTCGACCGATGCATCGGCGCCGATTGTTCAACAAAGTTGCCATGGGCGATCGGCATCGGCGGCAGATGTTAACTTTCGAAAAACATCGGCCCATCGGCTGTGAAAAACATCTAAAAGCCGATACAAGGCCGATGTTTTTCGCAGTGACAACTTTCCAGAAAACATTCTTTCACTTTCTTTTTTTCTCCATAGCTCAATTTCTATTTCCATACAATAACAGGCAGCACATAAGTTTAAAAAAAACACACACAAAAATAATGTCATTCTACAAAGTATTTGATAAAAAATTCGGAAAACTAGTTTAAGCGATCGCTGCCCGAAAATCTTCATTATTAAAATAGTTCTCTTTGAGCAGAATGCTCGCGAAATAGAATATGTTTAAGTAAAAGTCATAGAGGCGTCTTATGAGCGCTATTTGTTTTTCGCATTAGGTTAGTTGCCTCATTTTTGTCCGTTTTCTTTTAATAATGACTTAGTGCATTAGATGTAATTGTGCAAAAATATTATACCATCTGCTTCTAGTTTGTCATGTTTCTTTTTTTCCCAAAATTGTAAACAATAAAAAGTCAACTCAATCAAAGTACGATCATAATTTTAATTTGTACCAGCGTAAACTTTTTTCTCTTTGCGGTTTATTTTCTTTTCCTTTTTTTTTTTTTGCTTCTTCGATCCCACGTGTTACAGTTTTTCTGCAATTGTGCAGCAATCTTGTTGCATCTGCTTTTAGTGTGCGGTTGTTCTCATTATTTCATTTTTAGTTTACAACATTGCTTGGTCAAAATAAGAAACACAAGATTGGTCAAAAATAAGAAACATTTTCCAGTATAAATATTTATTGATCGAAATTTTATGTGTCCAAGTTCGACTTGCAATTTTTAAAAATTGAATTCTCAAAATGCGAGTTCGCGCAACAGGATTTAATAACATCTTAATAAAAATGCTAAAATTTCTTTATTTTCAAACATTGCTCAATGCATATTTTTTTTTTTTTTATCAAAATACATCTTAACATTTTTTATACGATAATTATTTTAATTTTTCCCCGTTTATACTTCACTTTTTTAGCGCATTTTTTTGGCTTCTTTGATGCCACGTGTTAGACAGTTGACAGTTTTTCTGCTATTGTACAACAATCTCGTTGCATCTGCTTTCAGTTCAGAATATTTCTTGTACAACATAGAACATATTGATAAAAAATATGAATCAATTTTTCAGTATAAATGTTTATTGATCGAAATTTTATGTGTCCAAGTTCGACTTGCAATTTTCAAAAATTTAATTCTTTAAAAACGAGTTTAGGATACAGGGTGGAACAATACCTTAATAAAAATGCTACAATTTCATTAATTTCAAAAATTGTCAACGTATATAAAAATATTTTTTTTTTTCAAAATACATCTTAATTTTTATAAACGATCACGTGTTTTCAGAAGATTATTTGTCAACAGAAAACTGCTGGTGCTCAAAATATTGGTTTATTTCGGTGACCTTACATTGTGCTCATGAAAATATAAAGAACATGTCAAGTATTTCAGTGTAATTTTCAACTCACAAAAAAAAACTAAATCTAATAAGATTAGTTCTTAAGACCCAGCATTCATTTGTAATGACAGAAAAATCTCACGTCTATGTTTTTAAAGCAATATTCAGTATTTCTTGGTTATGAACAAGGGATATACTATACAAGGGATAATACTGCGAGCGAAATTTTTTAATATTTTATTTTTATTTCAGAAAAAGAGCTTAAAATAAATTTTTTAATGAAAAATAAACATGTAAGGGTCATTCCATATCAAGTGATCCAAAATTTGAGAAAAAATTTACCTCACCTTCTTTGATTTTTTTCAAATTTGGCTTATCAACTGCACCCCTAAAGCTAATTAAAAATCCAAATTTTTAGATTTTTATCTTGTTTAGGTTTTTAGTTATCAAGCTTTGATTTTGTAAAAAATTCACATTTTTACATGCATGCTTCAACAAAAAACAGACCATAACTCTTCAACAAATAGAGATAAAAAGTTCTAGTAAAAAGCATTTTGAAGTATATTGAATGCAGTTTTATATGATATGCATCATGAAAAATTTTATTAAAATTTTAAATTCTAAAAAATGACCTTAAAATTTAAATTTTAAATTTCTCGAAAAACGTATCTTTAATTTTTTTTAAAAAAATTCTGAAATATTTCTGTGCATTTTATCTTTGTCTATGCAAAATTTCAGCTTGGGGACTCAATGGGATCATATTTTCCCGAATTTTCAAAAATATTTGATTTACCAAAAAATGAAAATTTTTGTGATTCAAGCTATTTTAAGATGATGGTTTCTTAAAGGAGATGATTTAATTAGCCTTCTAAACACATTTATGCATGAGTGAACAAGCATGGACATGTCTGTTCATGAAATGAACAAGTTCAAAATTTATTTGGGGGAGAGGGGCAACGAATACATTCACATTTTTGTCTTATCATAGCTATTTCAAAGTATTATTTTCAAATAATTCAATAGTTTTTTTTAAATTAACAAACTGACTTATTTTATGCATTAAAAATAATTTTTCCTGATAAATTCTCAGATTTCAGATACATTTTAATGAGATATTAATCAGATGAGGGGAAGAAAAGTACGTCTATTTAAATTACTTCAGCCAGTCAACACCTTTCATCATATTCCCATGTAATGTACCCTTTCAGGTTTTTCATACATTTGAACTTTCTTCAAAGAATTTCTCTTTCTGAAAGTTATTACTATGTGAACACACTTTTGTAGTAATTTCATGTTCACTGAATGGAACAAAGCTGTGGAACTTCTGTGTTCCTTCGACTGACAGTGATCTTAAAAATCTATCTTTTAATAACTCCCTTCCTTCTGAGTATTCCTGAACAGTTACATAAAAAAACTAAATTAAAGGAATGTTCATAACACTTCAATTGAAAAGTTGAACTGCTGTCAGAATTTGATCTGAATGCAGTTTTTGAAGGCTAGCTTTGGCAGTAAGAAGTTTCACTGTCCCGCCCAAGTCAACACATACTCCTTTCCCATGATCCCTCCCAAATCTGTAGCATAGAAATGAAATTCCACAGCAGCTGCAATATCCGTGTTGCAGCTCTTTTAAATTTCCTTCCTTCTTATATTATTTTTATTCATGTTTTGGACGTGAGGTATGGAAATGCTAGGATAAACAGGTAGATAAAATAAATAGCTTTGTTTTTTCTTATAATGATTCCTTCTTTTCAACTTTATTTGTAACCCACAACCAGTTCAGGGGGAGGGGTAAGCTACATAGTTTTTTCTTCTCTTGCTTCGTCAAATATTAGCTCATAAGCGCAAATCAAGACTAACAACCAAAAGGCAGTTGGGCCCCTTCTATCACAATTTCAGATGAGTTTAGTTAAATACTTTTTTCCCCTCATATCATTAATATCTCATTAAAATATGTCTGAAATCAAACAATTAATGAGGAAAAAATTATTACTAATGCATAAAATAAGTCAATTTGTTCATTTAAAAATAACTATTGAATAATTTGAGAACAATACTTTAGAATAACTATGATAAAACAAAACCGTGTATGTATTTGTTGCCCCCCCCCCCTCCCCCAAATAAATTTTGAACTTGTTCATTTCATGCACAGACATGTCCATGCTGCTTGTTCACTCCTGCATAGATGTGTTTAGAAGGCTAATTAAATCATCTCCTTTAAGAAACCATCATCTTAAAATAGCTTGAATTACAAAAATGCTCATTTTTTGGTAAATCAAATATTTTTGAAAATTCGGGAAAATATGATCCCATTGAGTCCCCAAGCTGAAATTTTGCATAGACAAAGATAAAATGCACATAAATATTTGAGGATTTTTTAAAGAAAATTAATGATACGTTTTTTGAGAAATTTAAAATTTAAATTTTAAGGTCATTTTTTAAAATTAAAAATTTTAATAAAATTTGTCATGATGCATATCGTATAAAACTGCATTCAATATACTTCAAAACGCTTTTTACTAGAACATTTTATCTCTATTTGTTGATGAGTTAGGGCCTGTTTTGTGTTGAAGCATGCATGTAAAAATGTGAGTTTTTTGCAAAATCAAAGCCTGATAACTGAAAAACTAAACAAGATAAAAATCTAAAAATTTGGATTTTTAATTACCTTGAGGTGTACAGTTGATGAACCGAATTTGAAAGAAATAAAAAAGGGTGAGGTAAAATTCCTTGGATCACTTGATATGGAATGACCCGTAATCGTTCCCGCTTTTCTTTTAAAAACGGGGGGGGGGGGGAGAGGGTCATGAAAAATCTGAGAGGAGGGGGTTGACAGTTTCGTTAAAAATACAAGCCCACATTATTTGTTAGTCTGTGTCGTAACATCTGCATTCCTGTCCATGAAAAAAATAGGAAAATAAAGGCAGCTGCACTTGGCATTTGCAGTGCAGGTGTTATAAAGAGAAAATGTTGAAGGAAAGGGAATTAGACCCGAGCCGATTCAATAGTTGTAGAGTTTTTTTTTTTTTTTTTTGCAAAGATAAGAAAAAAGAATTGAAAATTCTCTGATATAGCATTTTTTAATTTTTTTAACCTCCAACTAGTTTAATTACTTTACTAGAATCGCGAGTGGTTCTTTCAGTTTTAATTATTATGTAAACTTAACCCAAACAATTTTACGGTGCTTGAATAATGCATTTATGCTTTTATAAACATGAAAATAAATAGTAAATGATTTAAATGACTTTTTGACAAGCATTCTACACGTTTTAATGGTTTAAAGCGACTTTTTTTCCATCGGCCATCGGCCGATGGAAGAGGAGAATAATCAGCAATCGGCCAACAATCGGCATCGGCCCATCGGCCAAAAAATGCCATCGGTCGAGCCCTACTACTTTGAAAAGCTAACTGCTCTTAAAACGCTTTTTTCCTATGGATGAGCTTACCTGACCTTTATGCATTTTTGGAGCTTTTTAATTGCATGGGTGATTTTCAAATTTTAGGCATTTTTAAAGTTGAAATGGTTTTTAAAATAAAATTTAAATCAACCATTTTGGGCAATTTACATTAGTTTGCACTTTTGTCTTGTACATGTTTTCACTGTCAGCAGTGAGTTTAAATTGAAGTTTAAACCCATGGGTCTTTTATAAGTCACCACGAACTTAAAAAATGTCAGGTCTGTTACCGGACAAAAATTTGATGGTTTTTGTATGAGATTACAATTTTTTTAATTAGTAAACCAGTTTCTATGCAGGTAATTAGTCTAAAATAGAAATTTATTTTACACTTTTGCAAAAGGAAAATATTAAATATTTTATTTACATTATTTCATGTCACGCCTGTTGCTTGAACTCCTTATTAGCAAAATTAACTTTTCTCTAAAATGTTTTAAAATAATTCTTTGCTATATATATGCAAAGATTATTCATAAATAGGTTTCATATCTATTATTTGCATCCTCCTTTCAAATTTTAAATCAAATACTTCTTTTTGAAAAATATATCTTTTGCATAAGGTAACAGACCTGACTTCGGGTAACAGACCTGACATGATTTGGTAAAGCAGATGTCATGTGTATCGAAATATTTCTTCTGAAAATGTAGTTATACATGGGCTTCCGAAATATCCAAAGATAATTAGCATTTTGCACCAAAACATGCAATATAATACATTGTAAAACTTCGGCGTGTGTGCTTTATAAAACTGAAATATGTATATAAGTATCATATAGAGATAGTTAATGATTGTTTATTTAGAAATAACTTAAAATTTTGAATTACAAAACGATGATTTGTTTTAAAAAAGTAAATTTTTAAAAAGAAAATCAATAGTTTAAGGAATATTCTTTTGGATAAAATGTGTAGATAATATTAAAACTTTTTTATGATAACATTATGCTATTCTTTATTATTATTGTGTGTTTCCAGCAACTACATATTGTACATGTGACATTTTAGGAGTTTATGTACAAATTTTGAAAGTTTTACATTATTTTTTAAAAATCATTTCAGGTCTGTTACTTTTACCAGGTAACAGACCTGACATTTTAACCTTTCTGATTTTTTTAACTACCATGTGCTAACGTTTTAGGCTTAAGCCATCATTGCTCAAATACACCTTACAGAGTTACGTTGTTTGTGACAAGCAGTTAATAAGGCTACAGTAAATAAATTTTAAAATATGGTAACAGACCTGACACCATAAAAAAATACTCACCTTATGAAAGCTCAAAAAGTCTTCAATATATCCTTTGAAGGCAAGGTGTTTATCCAAAATATTTTGTTCCATATATTGAATTGGAAGAACAATATAAAAATATGGAGGAGCAATTTACTGAGTAATTTTAAAATTGATTAACCCTGGTAACAGACCTGATAGTAACAGACCTGACATTTCCCTCGGACAACACAAAACAATTAATTACAACCAATATATTTTTTTTAATTTAAAAAATAATAAATAGAGTTATCACAAAATATATTTCAAAGGTACAAATGTTCTTTTTAGTAATTTTATATCTCTGAAATAGGTAAAACATTAAAGAGCAATTTCACTTTGTCGTTTCGGACAGTCTGTTTTCATAGGGTTGCTCATCATTAAAAATTCATATTAAAAAAAGTTTAAGACGTATTCTTATAATATTACACTTGATTACTCTTAATAGTATGTACTTTTAGATAAAATAAACACTTAACCCAACAAGTTATTTAATTTTAATATAAAAATTAGTCTTTTGTCGGACATCAAAAACGCCTCAAATTTGAAAATCACACGCATATCATTTTAAAAATCCAAAATTGAATATTAAGTGCTTAAATTAAGTGCGTAAATTTCTTTCTCTTTTTTCCAAAATAATTTTTTATGTGAACCTACTTGTGAGGGGAAATGGAGGGGCGGAGCACCAATTTGTACCAGGATTAGGGTACAATATATAGGTATGAATGTTTCACTGGTTTTCTTTTACGCAACTACTTTTAAAATCTGTACGAATTTTCTTGCGGGAGGGGGGCACACTGACTTTTACCAGGACATGGACATCACTTTGGTTTGATCGGGTCCTGAGGTTAGATATTATAGGCTGATATTGGACATTATATGAAAATGTCCAAAAACGTTTTAACATTACGCGGTGGATTTTTCTTAATTTGTGAAGCATCGGCTGAACCAAATTGCACGAAAATTAGTATACAAGGTTAAATTTATATGCTGATTATAAATATGTGATAAAAAAATTGGGGTTGCCATTTGAAATTTTAAAGTTGATGTTCATTTTAAAGTGAAGCTGCCCCTCAGCAAAATTTTACTTGGTATTTTATACAGTACGTTATTAATGATAAATTGACATATTTCATGTCTCTACTGTAAATAGTACTCAAATGAGAACAATGTTATTTTTAATTCTCACCACTTAATTTAAAAGTAAAGTATATTTTATTAACTTACTTCTTTATTTAGGTTTAAGCTTTTTAATCTTGTAAACAATAAACATCAGCTTAGTTACGACGTACCTCCTGACGTTCAACATTTTTCCAAAATGATTAGCTAGCTGAATCTACCACTTGGGGCATTACCTTTGTCCCGATCGAGAAGTTTCTCGAATGACCTTCACGTGTCATCAACGCATGTGCGTACTCGTGCTCGGCGGTGAGTCGCTATACGCAAATCACCTTCGGGTATTTAAGCGTAGTGCTCTCTTATTTCAGTCTCTCAATCCTTTTAGGACTTCCTTCGTTACGTTCGTTCGGAGAACGAACGGGAAGTCGACGCCTTTACCCGGTGATATGGATCGTACATCTTAGGATATTTTTATTAGAGATAGTTTTCTTGAGCTGCACCGACTTCGAAAGAATGCCCGATAGTTTAGTTTTTGGTAAAATAGGAAATCTAGTCAACTTTACTTTATTATGGCTTTAGGTGATATTTTTATACTGTTGCATTTTTGAATCAGTTATTGTGTTGTTTACTTAAATAAATCTCTGCTGTTCTTTTAAAAATTGTATCAGCTTTGAATTACTTCTTAGCAAAATAATGGGTCCTTTTGAAGGGATAATGGCCTATCAAGGGTTATGGGCCCAGATGCCCTTCTCTGTGCATTGTTGACTAGTGCATGTATGAAAGTAAAAAAACCGGTGCTTCAAGTCGGGGAGGCCAGCAAAGATTTTTTTTTGAGTAAATGAGAGGAAGATCTGTTTTTGGGTAAAGAGTCGATACGTTGTGCGTTTGTATTGCGTATTTTATGTCAAATTTTTTTTTTAAATTCTTCTCGAGTATGGCAAGTCCGTCGTTCCCTATCGAAAAATTGAACAACGCAAGTTACGTAGAATGGAGTACAAGTATGAAATGTCTTTTAATGGAGAAGTACTGCTGGGAAATCGTCAAAGGCACGGAAGAACTTCCGGTAGAGAACAAAGAATCCGAAATTACCAAAAAGGACGTAAAAGAATTTATTTCCAGAAAGCGAATGGCGTTATCCTTGATTTTTCTAAATATCGAACAGGAAAATAGTTGAAAATATAGAAAACCCTTCAGAATCGTGGAAAAGGTTAAAAGAGCATTTTTTTCCCGACAATCGGTGCATTCGTATGCAACTTTACGCAGAGATGAACAATTGTAAATTGGAATCTGATGAAAAATTAAATCTATATGCAGCCCGCTTAAGGCGTATTTTCGAAAAAATAAAAGTCGCTCATAAAGATTTTCCCGAAGATTTTATCATATACCAGCTCTTGCGTAGTCTGCCAGATGAATATGACCATATTATTCAGGGAATATTACTGCGAACAGACGAAACTTTTAGGTTCGATAAAATCGTTGTTGATTTGATAGCCGAAGAAGGTCGCCTAGCCCTACGCGATAATAATTCATGTAAAATCGAAGTCTCACATACTGGAAGGAAGAAAAGTATCAAGTGCTACAAATGCCATAAAAATGGCCACATCAAGAGGAACTGTCCACTCTGGAATGGTGCTTCCCATCAACGGACAACGAGGAGCCCGGAGACTACTGACGATAGATTCAGAGGCCGACGTTTGAGTCCACAGCGGAATGCAAGTTTCTCCAAGGAGCGAGCCCGTTCCCCATCCAGTACACGATGCGAGTACCATGACTTTTTTATTTCAGAATCTAACATTAGTGAGGTAAATGAAAAACCCTCAAAATGGATTTTTGATACGGCAGTTTCACACCATTTTTGCGCTAATCGAGATTGGTTCCAAACTTTTAACCCTGTCAAAAATGTAAAAATTGCGGTCGCAATTAAGGACCAATGTTTTCCAATTGAGGGAAAAGGGGAAATAAAAGTAAGATTTGGTAATCGATCTGTTGTTTTACAGGATGTCAATTTGTTGTTTACAGGATGTGCAAAATTTGACCAGGGTGATAAAAAAATTTTGGGGTGAAGGAGGTTTCGTGAGAGTTTCCGACAAAAATGATGAGCTAATTTTAAAAGCTATTTTAAAAAACGGTGTTTATATCACGGATTCTACTAAGTCTAGTCAGCTCCCTGTAAATTGTAATCAAATTGTTATAAATTCTAGTCATATAAATAATGAAACTCCAGTGAAAAATAATCATATGGATGATTTGAAACTTTGGCACAAACGCCTGGCTCATGTTAGCGTTAAAAGTATTAAGAAAACTAGTGAGCTAGAAAGCGTTAACGGCTTGACTAAATTTAAAAATTCAAATATATTTTGTGACGATTGTAAAATATCAAAATTTAAAAGTCAGTTTCAAATCATTACATGGTATAAGATCAAAGTACCCGCTCCAACTTCTTCATGCAGACGTATGGGGTCCTTGCAACGTTGAAGGAAGGAACGGGGAAAAATATTATTTATCCATAATAGATGATTTTTCACGGAGATGTTCATTGTACCCGTTCAAAAATAAAAGCCAAGTCTCTGAGATCTTTAAACAATATATTTTACGATCGGAGAGGTTTCTTGGCAGAAAAGTAAAATGTATCAGAACTGACAACGGGACAGAATTTGTAAATAGAGATTTTGATAATTTTTGCAATAATCATGGGATAAAACATGATTTAACGAAAGTATATTCACCCCAAATGAACGGAGTTGCCGAAAATCTTAATCGCACTGTTGCTGATTGTATATCAGAGTTCTAATAGAAGAAAGCGGTTTACCAAAGAGATTTTGGCCAGACGCTGTATTGTATTTCGCCTATACATGGAATCGGGTCTGCCACAGTAATTTCGATAAAACCCCATTTGAATTATATGGAGGCAATAAACCGTCAGTAAAGCATCTTAGACCTTTTGGTACTATAGTTTTCGCAGGGATCCCCCGTCAACGTAGATATAAATTAGACGCTAAAGCACAGAAAGGCGTTTTGGTGGGATACGCATTTAAAACTAAACGCTATCGTATCTGGATACCAGAAACGGGGACAATTTTGGAAACCATCAATGTTTCATTTAAAGAAAATTATTTTTATAAGGATGACTTCAATAGTAAACCCGATAGCAATGTTATAAATTAGTCTCTAACAACCCCTAATAATTCTGATGAAAGTGATTCGGATTACGAAGAAGCGAGGGAGAATCTGAAACTTCGGACGATTCTTGTAAAGAATCTACTTCTGAGATAGAGTCAAATTCAGAGGGGGAATCTTCTGATGAAGATAATAGTGTTAAGAGCAAAAGGGATACTATATGGTTTAGAAAGGTGGTTCCAAGACCGGATGGATCGCGAAACGATATCTATTATTTTGAAAAAGGTCACACCATCCGTTTAAGAAGTCTAAATTATGTTGAACGATACTGTAAAAATAAGAACATATCCTACGATCCTCAATTTTTTTCTTTTTGTGGACGGGATACTTTTCAAGGGGAAATTCCAAGTAATTCTGTTAGTTCAAGTGTTAGCGAGTCCTGACTAGACCGCGAAATTAAAGTACCTAATTCTCATAAACAATCTTTAAAATCTGCAGAACGGGAGAAATGGCTTAAAGCGATGGAATCGGAGATTTCAATTATGCAGGAAAGGAATGTTTGGACTTTAGCCAAATTACCGGCAAATGCTAATCCAGTAGGAAGTCGGTGGGTTTACACCTTAGAGAAAAACGAAAAAGGGGAAGTTGTCAGATTTAAAGCTAGACTTTGTGCTCAAGGGTTCTCCCAGGTAAAATGATTAAATTTTGAGGAAACCTTCAGCCCTGTTGTCAATTTCAGTGTTATTCGCTTTTTCTTTTCACTATTAGTTGTGTGTCAAAAATGGTTAAATGTTCAATGTGATGTTAAAAATGCTTACCTGTATGCTCCTACAGATGATCAAACTTTTATGTGTCAACCCCCAGGTTTTGTAGAAAAAGGAAAGGAGAAATTATATTGTAAATTAAATAAGGCAATTTATGACTTACATCAAAGTGGCCGCTTGTGGTTTTATGAAATTAACAATGTATTAATTCAGTTAGGTTTTAAAAAGTTATCAAGTTGCAATTGTGTTTATTTTAATTCTAACGTAATTTTATTGTTATATGTTGATGACACTGTAATTTTTGGAAGAAAGTATTCGGATATTAATAATGCTTTGATTTTAAAGTAATGGGGAAAACCCAAAAATTAGTTGGGGTAGAATTCGGAGAGGACGAAAAGGGCCTACACTTACATCAGACTTCTTACATAGAAGAAGTATGTGAGAGATGTAAAAATTTTCGTTTTCCCATGGCCTCTTTACCCATTAGTAAGGGAATTGTTTATTCTAAATTAAATTGTCCGAAAACCGATGAATAAATTAAAGAAATGTCAAACATACCACATAGAAATTTGTTAGGATGCTTAAGTTTTATTGCAAATCGAACCAGACCTGACATATCATATGCAGTAAACATCTTTAGTCAATTCCAGAGCAATCCAGGACTTGTTCAGTGGAATGGATTGTTAAAATTATTAGGTTATGTTTGTCAAAGTAAAGATTTAAAACTTTTTTCTAAATTGCAATAAAGTTCAAATTATAGCGTTCACTGATTCAGATTACGCGGCAAATCGTGATGACCGAACTTCAATCGGAGATCAGTTAATTTTGCTTGATAATTCACCCATTGAGTGGCGAACTTTTAAAGAAAAGAGTGGAAGTTTGTCCACCATGGAAGCCGAATTTATCGCAATGACTGAAGCCGTGAAGGAATTGATATGGTTCGACAGAATTTTGGACGAATGTTTTGAAAGTAAAATGATAAATAGATCTAAAGCTAAATCTTTACTTTTTGCTGATAACCAAGCTTCAATTGATTTTATAAAGTCACCATTAGAAAAAAACCGAAGCAAGCATATTGATGGTAAACTGTTTTTCAGAAGAGATCTAGTGTATAAAAATATTTTTAATATTAGACATGTTTCTAGTAAAGATAATTTGTCGGATATTTTCACGAAACCGCCGACCCAAGCCGAATTAGAGAAATTTGTTGAAAAATTTTTTAAATAAAAGTGCAATATAATCTAAATTTTTGTATGAATGTTCTAAGTACTTGTTTTTACATGAGTCGGTTTTTTTTTTTTAACTTTTATACAAGGTTTAATATAAATTGTTATAAGAAATTTTTATGATTAAAAAAAAAAGTAAAATTGTCATTATAAACGTAAAAGCATTAAGTGTAAATAACTGATGTATAAAATTTTGTTTAAAATAGAATTGTGTATAATCTGCTGATTTGAACTGTTACTTGTAATATTTATTATTGTATTGCAGATTAAGTGTGATTATCCACATTCATACCCTGGGAATTTGTGAACATGAAATTAGTGACTCTAATTCGATTATTTGGACTTAGAAGTGCTGCTGATGTGATCTTGTTGCTGCTGTGATCTTCAGATGCTCGTGTTTTTCAATATATTATAAATGTTAATGGGTGGTTCTGTATTTTACCCCCATGAAAGAAAAATACTGTTGTTAATACGTTTCTCTTTCTGTAAAAGGAATTTAACATATACGAGGTGCGACAATAAAGTAATGAGACTGATGTGAAAAAAAAATTTACTTACAGTTTTAGTCATGTTTAGTGTAATCTCCTTCAAAGTAATTCCCTTCTGATTGCACACACTTATTCCAGCGTTTCTGCCATTGATAATAACATTTCTGGAACTCTTCTTCTGTAACAACCTCCAAGGCCCTCGTCACAGCTTTTTGGACATCTTCTGTTGTTTGAAAATGGTGTCCCTTGACTGCCATTTTGACTCTTGGAAATAGAAAAAAGTCGCATGGAGAGATATCTGGTGAATAAGGTGGCTGTGGTAGTACTGAAATGTGTTTTGATGTTAAAAATTGCTGTACTGACAGAGCAGTATGGGATGGTGCATTATCGTGATGCAGAATCCAACTGTCAGCAATGTTGGGACGGACACGAAGAACTTTTTACGAAGTCTTTCTAAAATTTCTTTGTAGAAATATTGGTTAACTGTTTGTCCAGGAGGCACCCACTCTTTATGAACAATTCCCTTGGAATCAAAGGGGCACACAAGCATGCATTTCACTTTTGACTTTGACATTCGAGCTTTTTTTGGTCTGGGTGATCCCTTTGAGCACCATTGCAAACTTTGACGTTTTGTCTCTGGATCGTATTGGAAAAAACCAACTTTCATCACCAGTGATAACACGGCTCAACAAATCTGGATTCATTTCCATTTGCTCTAAAAGATCGACTGCCACATTTTTTCGTGTTTCTCGCTGTTGTTCTGTGAGATTTTTGGGCACCATTTTAGGACAAATCTTTCTCATACCAAGATCTTCAGTTATTATTAGACGAACTGTTTCTCGATTGATGTTGAGTTCTTCTGCAATCATTTTCACGGATAATCTTCGATCAGATCGTACAACTTCCCGCACCCTGGTCAAGTTGACATCGGTCCGTGAGGTTGATGGTCGTCCACTACGGTCTTCATCTTCAACATTCGTTCGACCGTCACAAAACATTTTATGCCAACGAAAAACTTGAGCTCTTGACATAACCTCATTTCCAAAAGCCTTCTGAAGCTTGCCATAAGTTGTCGTCGCGTTTTCACCCAATTTAACGCAAAAAGAAATGGCATACCGTTGCGCAATATTTTGCTGTTCCATTTCTGTAACGAGAGATACAAACACGAGTTCACTTATTACAGCACTACTCACGAATGAGCTGTTGCATTGATGTGCCGCTTGGACTACAAGCAGCTCATAGATCAAGGTCAAAGGTAGTTAGCCTACGCAAGCTGCAGGGTTGCCACATCTTGCAAAAAAAAATCAGTCTCATTACTTTATTGTCGCACCTCGTATGTTAAAGCCTAAAGCCAGTGATATTTTTTTTGTAGTAATAGTGTTTTAACTTTTCATTAAGATGATGAGAAGGGAAGGCATTGATAGGAAATGTTATTTTTAATTCTCACCACTTAATTTAAAAGTAAAGTATATTTTATGAACCTACTTCTTTATTTAGGTTTAAGCTTTTTAATCTTGTAAACAATAAACGTCAGCTTAGTTACGATGTACCTCCCGACGTTCAACATTTTTCCAAAATGATTAGCTAGCTGAATCTGCCACTTTGGGGCATTACCTTTTTTCCGATCGAGAAGTTTCTCGAATGACCTTCAAGTGTCATCAACGCATGTGCGTACACGTGCTTGGTGTGTCGCTATACGCAAATCACCTTCGAGTATTTAAGCGTAGTCGTGCTCTCTGATTTCAGTCTCTCAATCCTTTTAGGACTTCCTTCGTTACGTTCGTTCGGAGAACGAACGGAAAGTCGACGCCTTTAGCCGGTGATATGGATCGCACATCTTAGGATATTTTTATTAGAGATAGTTTTCTTGAGCTGCACCGACTTCGTAAGAAATGCCCGATAGTTTAGTTTTTGGTAAAATATGAAGTCTAGTCAACTTTACTTTATTATGGCTTTAGGTGATATTTTTATACTGTTGTATTTTTGATATTGATTTGTATTGTTGTTCGTATAAGTTGCATTAAACTTGCTGGAGAAGGGAAAATTTTGTATTTTCCAACATAGAACCGTTTGACGTGTGTTAACTTTTTCAAAATCAAGTTATGTTTAATTATGAAATGTTTAATTTGTAAAAATTTGATTCAAAGTCTTTTTTTTTATTTACTTATTTATTTTCATTTGATTTATAAAATGTAACATCTTCCTGAATTGTTTTAGGAATGATGAAAGATTGGCATCCAAAAATGAAGTTATGTATTTCAGTACACAAAGGAGAAAAACCACCTTAAAACAAGTGACAGATTATCCAGAAACCTGTTTTATGATCAACAAAATTATGATTTTATTACTGTAAGTATGTGCCTTAATTTATTGTTTAAAGATTAAAAGTTTTACTTTGAATAAAATAATTCCGATACGTGTTTAAAGAGAGAAATACAAAAGCAGAAAAATGTCAAGGGATGTACTATTTATTATTATAATATTGAATATGATTACACAATTGAAACCAAAATTCACAAAATAAAAAAAGTTTCCATTTCAAAGGTTCTGAGCTACAAATGACAGTTAAAATTGTTACGTTTATGAAATATCGAGGGTTAAAATTCAGCAGATTTTTTACTTTGCTTATCGATCAAATCATCATCATCGTTAAAATCCTTGTCCGCAGTATTAAGTTTAGGAAGACTTCGTACAGCAGCAGTTTTTTTAATTGGTCCTTTTCTGGGATCTATTACTCGTTGATCAGGTAATATATTCCTACAACAAAAAAAATTCTATCATAAAATATGAGGAATTACAAGGAGATGACTTTACAGATGAAAAAGATGTTTACATGAAATGTTGCAAAGGTACCATAAACTGAACACAAAAACTTCTGCATGAAAAAGAAAATACTTTGGTTTTGTGACTCAAAAACAAAAAAAAAACATCAAAACTTTCATTGTTCTGTTTCTTCCACTGAAAATTGAATACTTAACAACTCTTGACTTTTTACCATAAGAAAACAAGTTAAACCATTAGAAATGAACTATTGAAGTAGTGGTTCCAACCTTTTATATCTCAAAAAAAAAAGCAATTTGCCATCCAATATATGTACACAAACACAACACACAGATACAAATATGTGTGTGTGTGTATGGTACATGTTTAATAGGATAAACCAAAACGTTCAGCAAAGAAATACACACATGTAAAAAGTACAAGAAATGCAAATGTGTATGTTTTAGAAACAAAAATGCCACAACCCCCTAAAAGTAACCTCACAACCTGATTTGAGTTCGTAAAAAAACACTGGTTGGGAACCGCTGTATCAAGAGAATAAGAGTTGGCTGTCTTGTTAAATTAAAGCCATTATTTTGCTTTCAAGGGCAAAGTTCCACTGTAGAAAAAAATACCTGAAAATACTACAAAAAGTATAATTTTGTATTTTACAGATGTATATTCCTATAAAAAAGTAAATGCAAAATGAAAGTACTTTTAATAAATTTTACATTATTAGTCCTAACAAAACGACAATAAGTGTTTGAGGATTATTTAAATAATAAGTTTGTCTGTTTTTCCCCAAGCGTAGTTACAGAATGAGTTTTTTAGTTTGATGGAATAAATCTTAGGTTGCATTTATCTATTAATGCTAGCTGTAAAAGGCTTTTTCTGTAAAAGTTTTATTTATTCATTTTAAAAAAATTTTGTCACTATTTTTTTAATTCATAATGAAGTAAACTGAAATGCTTTTATATCCTTAATCCACAATAACTGATGAATTTTATTGCCTTTAAAGATATATAGCAAATATAATACAAACTGCAACAATTGCTTGTGAGATGATTTGTCACAGGAAATTGAAGATATAGAATGGAATATTTTAGAATAAGAAAATTTGTTTTTGAAAGTTATAAAATATACAGCATATTGTACATGCAGAAAATTGGATTTTAATATACATGGCCTCTATCTAAAATGTACATATCAGTATCTAAAGGCTAACTAGAAAAAGAAAGAACCAGTTTTAATTGACCTTGGTCAAAAAATATAGAAAATATGAAAGTAAAACAGACTTCTATTTTATTCACTTATTAATATTATATAGGTGATTGTTTGATTTTAAATTAGAACATATGTTGAAACTTTCTGCAACTTGACGGAGTGGTTAGTATTTAGGAATAGCTCCCTTAATATATTAAACTAATTTACAGGAATATTTACAAAAAATTAATTAATCAAAACTTAATTTTCTTCATACATCCATTAGTAATTTAAATACATGATTTTGTTAAACATACTCACAGAAATTTCAATAAAACACTACCAGAAAAGAAATTGAGTTTCTTTGAAATATAAAAATATCTTTGCTATATTTTTGAAATTTAGACAACATCTATACCTGATATGGTCTATGTACTGTTACTATCAACAAAGCTATGATTATCACATTGAAATTATTACTCTCATTGTTAAAAAAAATCCACAAAAGTATATTTTCCCCCTGAATATTATTGTTGTATAAAGCCTATTAACTGAAAAATTCAGATTCAAAGGAAAAATTACTACTATAAATACAGTCACTCAAGAAATTAAACTAACAAGGGTACCATATAAAATATACGTGTTAGCCCTTCAATACAACACAACATTTATGAGTAAGGAATGTGCCATTTCGGTTCACTTTATAAATTGTGTTTTCCCCTTCAATACAACACAACATTTATGTGCAGTTCCCTTTCTTCAGAAACCCTTCATCATACAACACTATTTATGTGTCACTTAAAATTCTCCTGGGTTACTTAGATAAAACCGAGAATGTTATTTTGCATTCTTCATACATTTTCACTAGGAGTGCAATTCGGCATGTTTTTTTTTTTTTTTAGAAATATGTAATTTTGTTCAACTACAAAAGTCCACAAAACATCTACATTTACTTTGGAAATACAAAGGTGACAATGCCATAAATCCTACACATCTGCTAGATTGACCTGATTATTTTCATGTACGATGACATATCCATGCTGATAATTTATGTCTGTATTTTCTTCCATTGGTGGATTTCCCCTCCAACCATACCGTAGCAATAGATTTTCCTTACTCCATCGTTCTTTATCTGGTATAATGTCAGTAACTTTAAGTTTTTTCTTCGATAGATTTAGCTTATATTCTATATCATCTTGATTCTCATGTATGTCATCTTCACATAAAGATAGAAAATAGTCAACGGGGTATACTTTCGAAGAGATTTTCACATGATCTCTGTAATCTTGGACATAAGCATATTCTAAGACTCTGATATGCGGTTTAAGTTTTTTGAAATAATTGGTAATACGTTCATTAGTCGTCAAAATAACGTCGGTAGGTTTCACATCCACATTTTTTATAAGTTCCTGTATCTTATTCTCGTATGGATTGATTTTGCAGTCCGAGTAACGTAGGCTAGGAATTTGATACTTGTTTTTCACTTTAAAAATAAGTGATAATTTATAACCGCGAGTTACAATTTCGATTTTATGTGGAATACGTTGTGGATCCAATTAATCCCGATTCAATTTGTACATCAAATGGACGGATCACTTCTTCGGATTTCAATTTCAGAGCAAGTTGTTCTTCTTCATATTCCGAATTTAGATTAATGACAAAAGTTCCTAGGAGATGAGGTTCGTCTGTATCTAGGTGCCAGTCAAAAAAACCTTTTTCATCGTACAAAACCAGTGTGTATAATTCTAAATATTCACCTTCAAAATCAAATTTACACCGTAACCTTATATTTTTTGTTTCGTATGATTTTCTAACTGACTCGTCATATATTTTTTGCTTTTTACAACCAAAACTCGATTTTTGTAATTGAGATTTAATTTCTTCACATGTTTCTTTATCGAAAAATTGAAATAGATCAAATGTCAGTGTATCGTTTATAATTAACGGAAACTTTTCTTCTCTTTTTTCTGCATCAATCTTTAAAAGCCGTATTTCATCATATAATATATCTCTGTTAGCTATGTATTCTTTTAAAATATCCATTTTGTATTTAGAAGTCCAGATGATATTTATACAATATAAAAGAGAGAAAAAAGAAAAAAAACCACGTTAATAGATATTTTTTAAAATATATACTTTTTAATAAGATCACATTATATTTAGCAAGTGGTGTTTTTTTTTTCTCATGTTGTTCTTTCGAGATTTAAAAAAAAAAAAAAAAAAAAAAAGACAAATGATATTTATTTTATGAATAATGATTAACAATGCTTTATACTAAATTTGAATTTATATTGCAAAATTGACCACGGTATCATTAAAATCATCAGTCTGCCATCTACATGTTCATAACTTTTAAGCTGAATGGTAATGATATTGAACGCTTTTTCTCCTCACAGAACACAAAATATAGCTAATTGTATAAAAGTTTTACTTATTTAAAATAAATATTCACCTAACATGAGTATGTAAAGAACAAAAATGCTGTTTAAACTAACTCATAAGGACAGCAAAAATATATTTTTGTTTTTCACTTATCTCGTCACACTGAAGCAGAATCCGCACATAAAATTCTTACTTCACTCACAAATCTAACACCCTAGGATAGTAATGCTGGGGAATTAGTGCAGAAATATTTTTTAATTGCAATCAAACAAAATTAAGTATATATTTTTAAAAAGTATATATTTTTAAAAATATCTATTAACGTGGTTTTTTTTAGTTTTTCTCTCTCTTTTATTGTATAAATATCATCTGGACTTCTAGATACAAACTGGATATTTTAAAAGAATATATAGCTAACACAGATATATTATATGATGAAATACGGCTTTTAAAGATTGATGCAGAAAAAAGAGAAGAAAAGTTTCCGTTAATTATAAACGATACACTGACATTTGATCTATTTCAATTTTTCGATAAAGAAACATGTGAAGAAATTAAATCTCAATTACAAAAATCGAGTTTTGGTTGTAAAAAGCAAAAAATATATGACGAGTCAGTTAGAAAATCATACGAAACAAAAAATATAAGGTTACGGTGTAAATTTGATTTTGAAGGTGAATATTTAGAATTATACACACTGGTTTTGTACGATGAAAAAGGTTTTTTTGACTGGCACCTAGATACAGATGAACCTCATCTCCTAGGAACTTTTGTCATTAATCTAAATTCGGAATATGAAGGAGAACAACTTGCTCTGAAATTGAAATCCGAAGAAGTGATCCGTCCATTTGATGTACAAATTGAATCGGGATTAATTGGATCCACAACATATTCCACATAAAATCGAAATTGTAACTCGCAGTTATAAATTATCACTTATTTTTAAAGTGAAAAACAAGTATCAAATTCCTAGCCTACGTTACTCGGACTGCAAAATCAATCCATACGAGAAAAAGATACAGGAACTAATAAAAAATGTGGATGTGAAACCTACCGACGTTATTTGGACGACTAATGAACGTATTACCAATTATTTCAAAAAACTTAAACCGCATATCAGAGTCTTAGAATATGCTTATGTCGAAGATTACAGAGATCATGTGGAAATCTCTTCGAAAGTATACCCCGTTGACTATTTTCTATCTTTATGTGAAGATGACATACATGAGAATCAAGATGATATAGAATATAAGCTAAATCTATCGAAGAAAAAACTTAAAGTTACTGACATTATACCAGATAAAGAACGATGGAGTAAGGAAAATTTATTGCTACGGTATGGTTGGAGGGGAAATTCACCAATGGAAGAAAATACAGAAATAAACTATCAGCATGGATATGTCATCGTACATGAAAATAATCAGGCCAATCTAGCAGATGTGTAGGATTTATGGCATTGTCAAATTTATGAATTTAAACCTTTGTATTTCCAAAGTAAATGTAGATGTTTTGTGGACTTTTGTAGTTGAACAAAATTACATATTTCTAAAAAGAAAAAAAACATGCCGAATTGCACTCCTAATGAAAATGTATGAAGAATGCAAAATAACATTTTCGGTTTTATCTAAGTAACCCAGGAGAATTTTAAGTGACACATAAATAGTGTTGTATGATGAAGGGTTTCTGAAGAAAGGGAACTGCACATAAATGTTGTCTTGTATTGAAGGGCTAACACGTATATTTTATATGGTACCCT
This sequence comes from Octonoba sinensis, assembly GCA_038502835.1. Taxonomy (NCBI): domain Eukaryota; kingdom Metazoa; phylum Arthropoda; class Arachnida; order Araneae; family Uloboridae; genus Octonoba; species Octonoba sinensis. Next base: position 126,956,331 of record CM076598.1, read on the forward strand.
TGTTAGTTTAAATTCTTGAGTGACTGTACATATTTAGCTATGCATTACTTTTTTTTCACAACAGATGCTCATGAATATCAGAAAAAATATCCAAAATCATTACTAATTTTTTTATTATGAAACAATTTTGTTATTTGGAATGATATCAAGAATATTTTTTTAAAATTTAGTTTGTAAATGAACAAGCACAAAAGTTACACAGGAGAATATTAGTAGCTGTTAAATGCTATATTTTTCATCTTTAAATCCTTGGAAAAGAAGAAATATTAGGAGAGTCATACAAATATTTAAGGTGTCGAGGACATTTTGCAATTGATCCATTTTCACTTCCTTCAAACATCCTCAATCGGCTTTTCATAGCTTCTAAATTCAGCATCGCTTCAGTTATTTCTGTCATGTAAGCCTTTCGTGTGTCATTGTATTTGTGAAATGTCTAGAAAAGATTAAAAAAGAGTAAGGAAATAATTAGTGCAAATATTAAAATACTGTCGTAAGAAATATTTTTACCTTTGATTCTTGATCTAACTTCCATTCTTTGTCTCGTAATTCATTGTACAAGGAATTCCTGTCCTTTTCAAGTTGCTTAAGGTAACGTAACAATTGGCTCTACAAAAATAAGTATAAATGATTTTTTTCTTTAACCAAATTCAACATGCAAGGGCCAAATGCTATAACTACTATCCTTTTATTTAAATGAAGAAATTTTTCTTTTTTTACAAATTTTGATTTAAAATGTAAATACCTCTGTAAGACTGTCAAGGTCAAGTTCAGCAAGCAGAGCAGAAACACCTAATAATAAAATTGATAGACTAAAATAAACTACGACTAAAAAAAATTCTTAGTATGAATAAATTCTAATTTTAAATCTAAATTACAGAGAAAGAACAAGCAAATACTAGATAGCTATTTTACTATTTAAAAGCTTTGATTGAAATTTTTAATATCATCTATACTACAAATAATACAGCACAAGAAATGTGCATTCAATCCATATGGACCAACATAACAAATGTTATTTGTATCCAAAACCAGTCCTATGTCATCCCCAATTTTTGTATCTAATAGTTTATGAAGAAATATGAATTTATACTTCCACAATTCCTTTTCCATTGTGGTTTATCTTTCTTCCACACTTGATTTTTATCCAAATTTTCCAAGCAATGATTAAAAAATTTTGGTGATAATTTTGTTCTATGTTTTTGAACCAATGAATTTCATGTATATTCTAAATTAGGGCTCAAAATGTATAACACGGCACACTTTTCTAACAAGCGCTATAGTTTTAATCAGTACTGAAAAGCATTTTATGTATATAAGACTTGCTCCTTTTTTTTCCTTCCTTTTTTTTTTTTCTCTTTACTTCTCCCTAAGTATTTATCGGCAAGAAATTTATTATTTATATCACGCAATATTTTAAATCTTAAAAGGAAAAAATGTGCAAGTAAATTGTGTTGATTTATTTTTGTGGTTTTAGATTTTTATAAGTTTGTTGATGAAGCTGCCTTAAATAAAATTATGTAATACCTTCTTGGCTTTGATTTCTGGCCGCCTCAACTCTTTCCATCAACCAATCACGTTGACGTTCCAGTTGCTCATTTACTTCCACTTGAGTATAGTAACGTACTTTCCATTCATCCTCTGAAAATTATATTATGAATACGTCACCAAACCAGAAAATAAATATATTCAATAAAAAACTACAATAAATATTTTGAAACAAGTATTTAAAAGTCCAAGCTTATTATATAGATCTATAATATTATATAGATCTATAAGAAGTACAGTAGAACACCAATTTAACAGTTTTTGCAGGACTGGTGGGAAAATACGTAATAGAAAAAAGGGGTAACCATTATACAGGGGTGGTCCAAAATTTCCATAAATACCATAAAATAATTTGAATGGACGTACACTCAAACAGTAAAAAACATTTACAACATATTTATTACATAATTAACATTAATTTCATGCAGTATGACAAAATAGAATAGTACTTACAATTCAGATACATTTGAAAAATTCAGTAATTTTCGTTTAGCTCATATGTTTTGTTTTAATCTTAAAAAGTTTTGTTTTGTTTTAATCTTTTCAATCACTGAAAAGTGCTTCGCAAATGTTGCTCCTGTGATTCATGTCACTCAACTTTAGTCCCATGAAACTTTTGAGCTTTTCCTATTAATGAATGCTTTTTCAGCTAAAGAGTATGACTTACAATGCTTGGAAGCCATGATTAATGTAAACATGTACTAAATGAGATCGAATTTCAACAGCTATTAGACTTCTCTCAGCTTCAGAAACATGTACAATCCCTCTCTTCTTCTTTTTATACAGTTAGGACAAGACAAGCAAAAAAAATCCCCTTACACTAAATAAAAGTGCACAGAAAACCGAAAGTAAAACCTCCCTTGGAACTAAAGAAACACCAGAAAAGAAAGTATGGAGCTTATCAATATCATGTGCTTGTTCTACCAGAGGAATAATGAACAACGACGATGGGGGCTAACCAATAACCTAGAGGCTGCTGGGACTGTCCAGTTGAGTTCCAACAACAGAAAAAGAAAATTGTCAGTTGACCCCTGCATTTGTGACTTTCATTCCCAGCTGCTTTCAAAGAAAATTCTTGTTAAAGCAAAGGAGCTAAGAGAAATGGTTTAAATCATGTGTCTGGTCTCAAAATGAATGTAATTTTAAGACCTAGAAAAATGAGAAAAAACAAATCGGCATTATTTGGGTAAAGACGTTAAAAGCTAGAACCAGAATGCAGTGAATACAGAAGAATAATGTATCGGAAGGAATAACACAGAGTATTCCAGTAGTTTGGGATCTACGAGAAAAAATACGGGAAAATATTAAATACGAGTGATGTTAAATCAGAGTTCTACTGTAGTAACAAATTTTTTTTAATTTCTTTAATATACTCTTTGAAGTATATTAGTATATAGTTCTATTAAAGAACTTTTAGAAAAGTAATAAATCCATTAATAAACCCATCTCATCAAACCAAAAGCTTATCAGAAAAAAATATACAAAATAGAAAATTTAATTAAGTTTATATTTCAATTAGTATTAAACAAATAAGTCTCAATCACATTTCAACTCATTCACCTTTTCAGTAGTTTTACACAGGGTTTGAAAAAAACCCGGGATTTTGTTTTTAAAGCCCAGCCCACCTGAGTTTTTGATGAAAAACCCAGGCTTTTTCAAGAAGCCTTTAAATTTCAAATTTCAGTTAAACATTTTAACAAACTACTGTTTATCCATTTTTACTGTTTGTTGATTTTTTTTTCTTTTTAAATAATTTATGGCTTAGTGGAGAAAAAAGTAAATAGCAAGATTAAACACTCATTCCTGGGGCCACATTATAGTCAACTCATAGTCGAGATTGAAAATATTTTGATTTTCCTCTCTCAGAAGCACGCTTAAAGGAAAATGCAACATATTAATTATTATATGTGCAATATTTAATAATGTCAAAAATACTTATACATTAAAAATGAATTTTTAAGCAATTTAACAAATACTGAATATACCGGAATACCTCTCACCCCATAATGTAGTGAATTCAATTTTGGAGAAAAATACTGCAATTTAAAAAAATACTAGTTGATTTTTGTGGGAATCAAAATAGTCCTCATAAATCCCTTTTAGGCCTTGTACCCTTCATCACAAATCCTCAATTAGGATCTGTACCCCAACTTACAAAACTATTTTTTTCAGAAAAAAATGCAGGTGGTATTTGGAATTATATGTTATCAATTTAAACATGTTTTAGTTCTCCTGCCAGCAAGAACAAAAAAAAAGTTGGTATGTTTGAAATTTTCTGTACTACATAAAATTGCAAATATTCATGAAAGCGTGCACATGCACATATATAAAAATTTCCTTCATGCATAGTGAGAGAAACAAGAACGAACAACAGGCTCTGGGTCCAGCTAGGATGATCATCATAAATTTATTAATGTTCAATGAAAATCAAGAGCTCTCTAAAAACTTTTCCCCCACTGTAAAAAGCAATTAATTCCAGCAAACCATTCTAATACTTACAACCTTGACAAGCAAATAAATAGTTTTAGTTGCATTTCATAAAATATAAAATTTCAGGAAAAATTCAGAAAATGTCTTTTATAAGCAAAAATAAATGACTGAAAAGTAATTTTAGATTCTTTGAACTTAAAAAAAGAACTTGCTGGTTAAATCTTTTATAACAAAAATATTCAGAAAAAGTGTGCATAACAATCTAATTAACAATGTTTTTTTTTTTTTTTTGTAGCGTAATGATTTTGAACAATATAACATCTAACTTAAAAAAGATAACTTGTTGATTAAAAAATTTTAACGACCAAAGATTATACAAAAATGTGTATTACAATCCAATTGCTGCTTCTTTAGCAATGGTGCTTCTTTAGACTTAGCATAGCATTTTGAATGAAATTCACATAGAACAGATGATTAATTTTTTTTAAAGGAAAATTTAGGCATAAAGGTGCATAACAATTTAATTAGCAATGGTGCTTTCTGCGTAGCATTTTTAACAAAATACCATCTGCGATATCCGTGTGATCCACTTGTTGTTCCAAGGCATCGACTGTTCTCTGTAGTTCTTCAATGGACAGATCCAACATTTCTCTAAGGGAAATTGCAATTTCTGCATAATATGTAATTTTATGAAGTGGGGTTAATAATTTAATAAATCAAAATTTTCGGACTTGATAAAAAGAATTTGGTTCAGCTTTTATATTAAAAAAACTTATAAAAAATGAGATCAGCAATCCCCAAGCTCTTTGGAATTTTTATGTTACATAACTAAACTAAGCTATACATACATCAGTGGTGTAGTCGAGGAGGGACGCTCTTTATTTTAACATAAGAGTCCCCCCACTTGTTTTGAATTTTAACGTAAGCGTACTAACACTTTTTGATGCTCGTATATGTAAGCAAACCCCCACCTTTTTTTCCACGACTACACCACTGTTATACACTAAAAACTGGTTTAAACAAATATTAGAGGAATTAATTCTTAAAAACAATAAATGTTTTGAGCATGAAGACATTTCTATATTTTTAGCTTAAACAGTTCAGTTTAGTTTCATCAGTTAACAAAGGTTTTCTTTATCATCAATTTTCGAATTGTAAATCTGCACACGCACAGAGGTCATAACTCCTCATGAAGCAGGGGGGGGGGGGGGATCAGGGGCTAAAATGCAAATTTTCAAATGAAAGGGAATCCCTTCCTCCTGAAAAAAAATCTTCCTACCTCACTGTACAACACCATACATAAACATATGGCTCAATACTCGTTATGTAAGCGCAACTTTTTCTTCACTTAGAGGCATGCATTTCATTTTTAAGGGGGTATTCTCGTGTAGAATTTTGAAAAAAAAAAAAAAAAAAATCGAAAAAAATTTTTATTTCATATTTCCAAAGTTTAGACATTTAAGAATATGCCATTAAAAGGATTTTTCAAAATTCCTATTATTTCATGAGTTATAGCTGTTTTAGTGACGTGGCATCGGTTCCGGTCCGACCGCTACAAGTCAACAAAAGACGGTAGGCGTCCCCGAGTCCCTACGGTTGAATATCCCTCATAAAATATTGATTGTATAGTATTCCTTTTAAATCTATATTTAATTGAAGGACATAGAAACTGGTTTTGTTGGAATATTCTCCTTTTAGTTTTATATTAAGTTAGTCTTGAGTAGGGATGAGCCGGATAGTGATTCTGCCGGATACCGGATACGGGGTGTCCTGCAATTTGTTTCTGCCGGATACGGATATCCGGACCGGATACCAGAGTTCAACCGGATACATTTTCTACCGGATATTTGTAGTTCGACCGGATATCCGTCGGATATCCGGGTGCTATTTGCTTTCAGTTTTGCTACGTATTTACTTATTTTTTTATATACTACAAAAAACTTTTTTCCAAACCCATCTGTATGATTAAATCTATACACTAAGGGAAAATACAAGGTGAGATTTCCCACCTTGCCCAAAATGTTAAGTGGAATTTTTAAAACTTAAGTATGAACTTTTCATTTTGGTTTTGTTTTTAAAAGTATTGCGAAATTGTACAATACTAACTATGTAATAAAAGATGATTATCTAATCTATAGAAAGAATAACCAAGGGAAGAATAAACATTAAGAAGGTTTACACAAAGCGGATCCTTCATAAAATTCGCGATAGAAAAAATGGGTGCTTTATAAAATTATAAGCATGAAAAAAGTCCTCTTAAATCACCGAAATTCTTTGATGTGTGATTTTTACCAAAAAAAAATATATTAAAAATTAGTTTAACATTTCCTTTATTTTTTTGATTGCAAGTCATTTTATTTATTTATGTTTCTCTATGAAAACAGTATAGAAACCAGCATTATCTTGTAACTTGTAAAAGTGAAGTTTCTTCAGTGTCTATCGCTTGTAACGACTTAAATAATTCCCGTGAGTTTAAAAATGCACTGTTTCAAATATAGTGCAAAAATTCAAAAGGAATATTGTGAAGTAAGTAAAATTTTACATTCCTATGTGAGAATGGCTCATTTTTACGATCGCGATTTTTGCGAAAGACTTAATTTTATTATCGCGATTTCTTTTGGAAAGGTTTGGTTTTGCGTTTTTTTTTAATTATCACTTTTTTTCTCTGTGAAAAAGATTCAAATTTTACCGTTTGATTTCTTGAAACCTTATTACATTCAATATTTTAAAATTATAGCTCGAATTTTTACGCGCTGAAAATTTTGTGCATATGGTATTCTGCCTTTTGCACTTGCGACATTCCAAGCCAAATCATACAGGGGTCGACACCCGAGGTCGGCCGATTTTCATGAAACTTGGTGAGATTGTTCTACCCATAGCTATAAGAACAACTGTAAAGTTTTATCTCGATAAATTGATTAGTTTTTGAAATAGAACACTTTAAAGTTTTTCCAGAAATCTGCAATTCGACGCTGATCGCAAATCAAGCAATTACGCATACTTCTATATTTTTCATCGTAAAACAGTTATTTTTGAAGTTAGAAAGTTAAGTTTTTTGTATTGTGTTCAGTATTCTTTTGTGAATTGAAATACAGCATTAGATTTGGGATTTAAAGGTATTAAGGCAACTTAAAATATCTTTGAAGAACAAAATTGAGTTGCATTTAGTACAATGACTGGCGCTCAGAAACTGCTCAATTGCATTAAGAACGTATCCTTTGATTTTAAAACTAATTGCACCATTAGAAACTAGATTAAAAATGCTTCAAAGTGGTACATTGAAATTGATGGAATTTGGACTTTTCATTGAGTTAGAGCTGGTCAAAGTTATGCCTTTGAAAAGTACCAAAATCTACTGTTCCTACTAACTTCAATTTTCAAAAAAATAATATTGGCTGCTCTTATAATGTTGTTATATAGTGTATTTAATTTACATTCATTTATATACATTGTACAAAGGGCTTTCCACTAAAAACCGAGTGAAATCATAAAATATTCAGAAATATATTTACAGCAATTTTTGGAAAAAAATAGAACCGACGTCAAATTATAAAATGTGCGAAAAAGTGAAAAATAAATTCTTTAACCAAAATCGATACGACTTTTAAACAGAACTTTTGAAGACAGTGTAAAATTGTGATGGATTTTGATTCATCATAACTTTTGTAACCATGAATCAATTACAATTATTAATGACCTTGATAATTTTGCACCGACTTCAAAAATTATGTTTAAAAGTGGTATCAATGTTGTTAAGAATGAATTTATTTTACAAAAAAAGGTACAGGACCTATGTTAAACCACAGTCGATCGATTTTTAAAAAATATGAGAATCGGTTCATCTGGTAAGAAGTTATGAGTGGAGTTTTAAACACAAACAATTAACAATTGTTAAAACAATAATAATTGGTTTTAAACACTATCATTCTGAATTATTTATTGAGTGGCATTTATTAAATTGATCTAAAATACTATTTTTAAGATAAAAAACACCAGAATGGCTCACGATTATTACAAATTCTAATTTGAATGATTGAATGAGCTGCTTTGCTGTTAAGATGCTTGAAGAATAAGAGTAATATTATAAAACTAAAAAAATGGTATTTAGTTCTAAACTTATGAAGTATGTTATGCACACAAACAGATGGACCTAGGAAGTTTTGTTTGAAACAAACCGTTTTTTTATTATGGTTAGGTTGTAGTTGCAACATATTTCCTTTTTAAAACGCTTTCTAACACTAAAATGTATGATCTTTTTGAAAAAATCACTTGATTTAAATCAACGAATCCTGCCGCGTAGTATTCTTCATACTTTATAACAAAATTACGTCAACAACAAAACTTTCCTTGGGTCCATATGTTTTCATCATAAATTGGTGCGACTGTAGTAGGAAAATTTTTACATATTTTCCCCATGTTATAGCTTTAAAATATCTTAATACGAATAAAGTAAATAAAACATTTGTAAAATACAAATGCTTTCACATTTCTTTGATTTGATTCTTAAAATGATTTCACATTTCTTAATAAATCAAATAGTGAATGCTTTCACATTTCACTATTTGATTTATTAAGGAAAAATAAGTATCATTAATAAAATAACAAACTATTAACAATTAAATAACAAAAAATCAAGTTAAGGTAGCTATGTTAAATTAACTTTCAACTTACAAAATAATTGAAACGTTTATAGGATGCAAAAGGATTGAAATCTCAAGCATGGCATGCCATTCTCAGCAAGGAATATGTTCAATCCGACATTTCAAAAAAAAAGTCTTTACTGACATTTTGTAAAATTAAAGAAAATGTAATGGAAGAACTAGAGAATGTACATGTGCACTGATAGAAAAGAACTTAAAACTAAATAACATTTGAGTGGGAGTGGTCATAATACCTTCTCAATTCATAGCCCTAAAAAGTGCATAAATGCTTTTTTTTTAATTTGTTTTTATGTGGGTTTCAGTGACAAGAAGTGCAATTAACTGCTATTTTTTACCTTTTACACCGTTTAAAATTTAAAATCGTAATTTTGGCTCAGAAACCACGAGTTTAGCCCCTTTTATATCAGATGTAACAGGGATTGAAATTTGGCGCAGATTTTTCACTCCTGGATGTAGCAAGAGGCGACAGAAGTGATCATAATCACAAACTATTTATGCAGTCCAATTGCATGCTCCTTTTAGGCAAGACAGAAGCAGCTAACAGTAAAAGTTTTAAAGTCAAAAAAAAAAGTGACAGGGTTGAGACGGTCTTAATTTGGTGCCTCTATCACCATCACTGTAAAGCAAAATTAGCTCTGTTTAACCAAATTTGAGACCAGTCGAACACATTGTCTAACTTTACCTTTTGTCTATGATGAGGGGTAAAATTTCGCGCCTCATGAGGATTGAAGAAGCAGAATTAACGTAAAACGAAAGTGGAATTCAAAAACAAGTGATTAATCTTAAACCAGAGAATAGTGGAAAACTTTCTAATATCGCAATTTATTGTTGTGTGACAGGAAATCTTAATAATTCAAGCTACTAGTGATGGCCTAGTAGATTCTGATACATCTCATTGCTTTTTACTTTAGAAAAGGCCTATTCATTTTCCCCGAGTGCTTTTTCATTATTTAAATTGGGATATGCCTTATTATTGTTTAGAAATGATGCAACCTAATAATATTAATTAAAACTAAGTAGAAATTTATTCCCATAAATGTTCAATAAAAAGTTGAAGTTATAACTTGTTATTTCTGCTTGAAGAGCTGAAGTTGATCAATGAAAGGAAATGTCAAAAGTTTTATGTCATGCAAAATTTTGGCATAAAGTTACTTTATTTGGCACTGAAAATTTTCTAGAAGTACATAATGGAAAATTTTCCTTCCCAAATTACTGCCGGATATTCGACCGGATACCCCGCCGGATACATTGCTTAACATGTCAGATACTCGGATATTTTTTGCAGGGCCGGATCGGATATCCGGATCAATCGGATAGTTAAAAATCAGCCGGATACCGGATAGTTGCCGGATATCCGTTTCATCCCTAGTCTTGAGCCAACCTTCGCAGTTAGTATTTTTAATGAAGGTTTTATACCCATATTAAAAATCGTAGATGTTAGGGGAATCACGATTGGCCCAGAAGCTAAGGCTTTTGCAGCGAGACGGGACGAAGCGCGTATCGAGCGCTCGAAACTCCAGACTTCAAAGTCATCAAAGAAAGGTAGAACTGATCGTCTTCACCAGAGAACATCGGAGAATGAGGATTTTGAAGTAGAGGAAGGTTTCTTATATGGAGCAGGAATCGCCGACTAAAAATATGTAAGTATTCTGGACCATTCTATAAGTAAAAGTGCCGAAAACTTGTCTCAAAACTTTGATTGCGTTTTTCTCGAAACTACTTTTTTCGAGCTGGCGGTAAGAATATCTCGAGTTCTAATCTAACGATTTACTTCAAATTTAGAGAGGATGTTCTTTATGCATCGCTTTATCGTGTGAACCTTGCCTAAAACTGTAACTTTTCATTTAGTATTTTTTTTAAATTCGTAACTTAAAAAAATGTGCAAAAGAAGAAAATTTTTGTTCAAACAGCCGCCATTTTGTAAAAAAAAAATTTTTAACTTGTCCAAGGTTCATACGATAGCGGCATCTATAATAATTAAGAATCCATCTGTTTTTTATTTTTCAGATCACCAGGAGGGTTGGAATAATGCACGCCAGGACACCCTCTTTTTTTGGAGCCCCCACTTTGACTGCTCATAACTTTTTAAATTTTAATTATTTTTTTGGTTAATTTTTGTATGTATTAATAAAACATCAATAAACAAATGATAAAAAAATGGATGGTAAAAATATTTTTGTTTCCTTTGTACGGCGCTTCAAAAACCGGGCGAAATTCATGCCTCTACACTAGAATACCCCCTTAATAAAGTTATACTTTCAACGATCGTTATAACGACCACACATAAAGACCATTCCATTATAACGACCAATGATAAAAGTCCAAACTTTAATCTCTACAAACTCTATGTGAATTTGCTTTTGGTATAACGACAGTTTTGAATCGTCCAATCCAATACAGCGACAGCATTCAGTGGACACTATTTCTGGTATTTTTCCAAATAGAGCATATGTTTCTAAATTTGTAACCGGAAATGATCTTGATTATAGTTAGCGGAGCCTTCACTGACAAAGATTCTGATTTATTAATGTTTAATGAATTAGAGTTAGGTTCTAGCTCTGACGAAACATTGCGTGCCCATTCACCTCTGTCAAAAGAGATGATGGAAGAAGTGTTAGAAACAGAGCATACGAAGGGTGATGGTCAAACCACCGCCTAATCTTGACTTGTTTGGTTTTGTCCTCACTTGTCTTTTCTTTTTGGTCCTGCTTTTTACTTATGGCTGGTCATTTGAAAGTTGGTCAAATCAATCTTCATCATAGCCGTGCTGCTTCTGCTCTTTTGAGCATGAAAATGGCTAAAGGAGACTTTGATATTGTTCTTATTCAGGAGCCTTGGACCAGAAATGGACAGATTCTTGGTCTTAGTAGTCGGGATCATAAGATTCATTACGATCTTACCTGTGATAGGCCCAGAGCATGTATTATTACTAGCACTAGGCTTAATGCTCTAAATTTAGTTAGCTACTTAGATGGTGAAAATGTCGCAGTCAAGGTTACTTATGAGGTTGCTGGGCATAAAGATGATTTTATCTTTATGTCTTCTTATCTTCCTTATGAGAAACAAGGATCCTCTCTCAGTGAAAATGAAAACTTTTATTGAACACTGTAAGATGGATAATAAGAAGTTTATCATTGGTTGTGATGCTAATGCGCACAATGTAGTCTGGGGCAGCTCTGATTGCAACAAACGCGGTGATAGCTTACTTGAGGATATTTTATATTTTAATTTAAACATTTTAAACAAAGGCAATGAACCTACCTTCATTACTGCAAATAGAAAAGAGGTTATTGATCTAACACTGTGCAATAACTGTTGTACTAATCTGGTAAATGACTGGAGGGTGTCTGATGAAGTTACTTTATCAGACCACCGCCTGGTCACTTTCTCTGTTTCAGGTCCTACAAGACTAAAAAACATCCAAAGGAACCCCAGAAACACCATTTGGGCGTCCTATGTGGAAGATTTGGAGCATCTTACTAGAGGTAACTTTAGTAAATTTAACTCGGTAGCTGACTTGGAATTGTCTGTTGACTCAGTGCAACGTGCCATTCTCCAGTCTTTCTACCAAAATTGTAAGGCTACTGTTATTGACTCGCCAAGGTTAGTTCCTTGGTGGACAAAAGAGATCAGTAATCTACGTAGTAGGTGCAGGAAGCTCTTTAATAGAGCAAAGAAGAATGGTGATTGGGTATCTTATAAAACCTCCTTCACCAACTATAATAAAGCTATCCGGGATGCAAAATATAATTCCTGGAAACAGTTCTGTGATAATATTAACGATGTTTCTTCAACTGCCAGAATTACTAGATTCATGGTCAGAGATAGAAACAGTGATCTTAATACAATTAAACTTCCAAATGGCAGGTATACGGTATCAGGAGGGGAAACTCTGGCAGAAATGCTAAAAGTTCACTTTCCAGGTTCAGATATCATTAATGGTCCAGTCCCTTCTGCTACCATACGTACTCGTAGATGTGTAAAGCGTAAATGGAAGTGTGCTAAAAAGATTATTACCTATGAATGAGTCGTCTGGGCTATTGATTCTTTCAAGCCCTTCAAAACCCCTGGTGTGGATGGCATATTCCCCGCCCTTCTTCAGAAAGGGTTAAAGACTCTTGCCCCCCTACTTTGTAAGATCTTCAGAGCATGCATTGCTTATGAGCACGTTCCGACTGCTTGGAGGCAAACTAAGGTTATTTTTATACCAAAAATTGGAAAGGATAATTATTATGAGGCTAAATCCTTTAGGCCCATTAGTCTCACTTCTTTCCTCTTAAAGGCTTTAGAAAAGCTTATTGATAGGCATATTAGAGAAACAATTTTGTTGGTGTCACTACTCTCTCCCTCTCAGCATGCTTATCAGTCTGGCAGATCTACTGAAACTGCTTTGTATAGTCTCTCCTATATTTTGGAAAAGTCTATAAAAGACAAGGAAATAGCCCTAGCTGTCTTCCTCGACATTGAAGGGGCCTTTGATAGGGTACCTGTAAACACTATTTTGGGTGCCCTGAATAGGCGCGGCATTGACACAACTATTGTTAATTGGATTGAAAATCTGTTATCATAGAGGTATGTTAATGCCTCTCTGTGTGGTGACGAACTTACTGTGCAAGCGAATGCTGGCTGTCCTCAGGGTGGTGTACTTTCACCTACCCTTTGATGTCTCGTAGTCGATTCACTTTTAAATAATATTACGGCTTTTGGTCTTTCCTGCATCAGCTATGCTGATGACGTAACTATTGTAGCCAGAGGTAAGTTTATTGACACTGTCTCCTCCATTTTATCGCAAGGATTAAAATGTGTGGAAAGGTGGTGTCATTCTGAAGGTCTCTCTGTGAATCCTCTTAAAACTACTATGGTTGCCTTCACACGCAAGAGAACTATCGAGGTGCGTAGTGTCAGCTTCTTTGGACATTCTCTCACCTGTTCTGATGAGGTAAAGTACCTTGGAGTCTATTTCGACTCCAAACTTAACTGGAACAAGCATTTTACCTATTGCCTGGCCAAGGCTAGTAAAGTATTTTGGTCCTGCAAAAGAGCCGTTGGCTGTACTTGGGGCCTTAAGCCCAAGGTTGTCCATTGGATCTATACGATGGTAATATGTCCCATCATTATGTATGGCTCCATTGTTTGGTGGTCAAGAACCGGCTTAAGTACTGTTAAGACTGAGCTTAACAAATTGCAAAGGATGGTCTGTATTGCCATAAGTGGTTGTATAAGGACCACACCTACTGCTTCTCTTGAGTTGCTTTTAGGTCTTTGTCCCCTCTACATGCGCATTGAGGCTGAGGCTTTCTTGTGCATGGAGAGGCTTAAGGCATTCCGGGCTCTGGAAATAATATTCTGGGTACCTTTCCTGGAAAAACTTTGATGAGGAGGTCCTGGGGCATCCCCTTTCTGGCTTGCCAAGTGATTCTTTTGACACTCATTGGGCGTTTGATAGGCCCTATCAAGTGATCTTTCCCTCTCGCCGTGATTGGAGCGATCTGCCTCCAATGCACGGCAAGAGTTGCGCTCTCTGGTTCACTGACAGCTCCAAAATGAATTTGAATACAGGTGCTGGAGCTTATTGTCCCGGTGATGGCACTGAGTACTCCTGTCCTCTAGGCAGGTTCAGTACTGTCTTTCAGGCGGAGGTCTTTGCTATTCTTAGGTGCTGTATTTTGTGTTCTGAATAGGGCTACCGTAACAGGTGTGTTCATATCTGCTCTGATAGTCAAGCTGCCTTACTGGCCTTAAATAAAGTCGCTATGACTTCCCGTATTGTTTGGGAATGTTTCAACTTGCTTTGTACTCTTGCAAAGCATAATAGGATTACTCTTTATTGGGTGCCTGGGCATTCAGGTGTCGCGGGCAATGAAATTGCTGATTGCCTGGCTAGGAAAGGTTCCGACACTCCCTTTATTGGCCCAGAGCCTGCAATTGGGATTTCTAGGAATCTTATTAGGACCACTGTCTTTAATATTTTTAAAGATAAGCAGTATCGTAACTGGCGTAATATAGATGGACAACGCCAGGCTAAAGAGCTTAATTACGGTTGCCCCAGCATCAGGGCGAAAGAGTTACTAAAACTTAATAGAAATGGTATCAGGAAGGCAATTGGTCTTCTTACTGGTCACTGTACCTTAAAGCGGCATCTCAGTATTATGAGGGTCAGTAACGACCCAACCTGTAGGGGTTGCCATTTTCATGAGGAAACCGTTTCACATATCTTATGCAGTTGTGAAGTGTTTTCTGCTTATAGGTTTGAACACCTAGGTCGTCATATCATTGAACCCTGGGAAATTCATGACATCCCTATTAGGTGCCTGCTGAACTTTGCGTCAGCTACTGGTCTCTTCTAGAGACATGCTCATCTTTTTGGGGTTTAGTACAATAGACCTCTGGTCGCAGTACTTGGCCGTTTGTGCCCCCCTTTCCCTCATTTCATTCATTTCATTGATTGCGTTTTTCTCAAAACTACTTTTTTCGAGCTGGCGGTAAGAATATCTCGAGTTCTCATCTAACGATTTACTTCAAATTTAGAGAGGATGTTCTTTATGCATCGCTTTATCGTGTGAACCTTGCCCAAAACTGTAACTTTTCATTTAGTTTTTTTTTTAAATTCGTAACTTAAAAAAATTTGCAAAAGAAGAAAATTTTTGTTCAAACAGCCACCATTTTGTAAAAAAAAATTTTTAAACTTGTCCAAGGTTCATACGATAGCGGCATCTATAATAATTAAGCATCCATCTGTTTTTTATTTTTCAGATCACCAGGAGGGTTGGAATAATGCACGCCAGGACACCCTCTTTTTTTGGAGCCCCCACTTTGACTGCTCATAACTTTTTAAATTTTAATTATTTTTTTGGTTAATTTTTGTATGTATTAATAAAACATTAATAAACAAATGATAAAAAAACGGATAGTAAAAATATTTTTGTTTCCTTTGTACGGCGCTTCAAAAACCGGGCGAAATTCATGCCTCTACACTAGAATACCCCCTTAATAAAGTTATACAGTCAACGATCGTTATAACGACCACACATTATAAAGACCATTCCATTATAACGACCAATGATAAAAGTCCAAACTTTAATCTCTACAAACTCTATGTGAATTTGCTTTTGGTATAACGACAGTTTTGAATCATCCAATCCAATACAGCGACAGCATTCAGTGGACACTATTTCTGGTATTTTTCCAAATAGAGCATATGTTTCTAAATTTGTAACCGGAAATGATCTTGATTATAGTTAACGGAGCCTTCACTGTTCAGTCTAACTTTGACAAAGGGGGGGGGGGGGGGCTGGCATGTAATTTCTGGATTTCTTAGGAAAAGGGGTTGACAGTATTGGTAGTTTGTCGTTTGAATCACGTAGTTTTCCAAGGGTTGCTTCTCCAAAATAAGAGGAGTCATGCTGTCCATGCCCGGTGTCGTGTATCAGAAGTTTTACTGCCAGAAACGTGTATGTATTTTTTTACCCCATATTTTTTAGGTTAAAATCTGTTTAATATTTTTAATAATATTTTGCACCTATAATTTTTTTTAAAATTCCAATGATAAAAAATATCTTGAGCATTTTTTTGGAATCTTTGAAGAAATACCAGTTTTAATGGAGCTACTGAACATGCATGATGCATGTATACTTTTTTTTTTAGAAAATTCTACCTTTTATAGCAACCACTCGTTATAAAGACCTTTTTCTGTGGGACGCAGATGGTCGTTATATCGAGCGTCGACTGTAGTATTAAATTTTTAGCAAATGATGAAAAGTTAAGAAACAGCTATACTTTCTTCCTCAGCTTTTTTTTTCTTTTTTACATGTGACTGGTAGATTCTTGGAAAAGAAGGGCAGAACTTGCATACAAATACAAGTTGCATACAATAAAGTTATTAAAATCCAAAACTGGGGGAACATTTGCGTTAAAACAAAAAGCAGAGGAATGCCATATCCTCTCAACTATACCACTGATGGAACCTCACAAATAAAAATTAAATATTGGCAGGAAATTTAATTTTTACCTTATTTTAGTTTAAAACTGAACAATACAAATCCGCCAATCTGTAATCTATAAAGTGATAAAAAAATTAATCGCAAAGCATTTTTCTTTATGTCAAGGAATTTATCTACCTTTTATTCCCTCTTAACATGAGAGAGAAAAATATTTTAACCTCCTCTTTTGATAGGATAAATTTGCGAGAAAAAAAAAGGACTTTACATTTAAAAAGTACTTATTATAAAGTTTTGTATGAGCTATGTTTTTCGCAGCAGAAACATTAAAGTTCTAAACACCATTTCCATTTCCACCTAAATGATCAAAATCAACTCATGCGTACAATAAATAAGATACGTACTTAATGAACTATGTGCACTTGTCTGAGCTTATAACACAAAACAAAATGACCTTAATAAACAGTTCGCAAACTCTACCTGATAAATTACCTTCATTTTCTCTAAGGTTGTTTGTGACATATTCTATTGATTTTTCAAAATTGATTGTGTTGGCATTTTAAAACATTGGTTCCATAATTACATACTTACGTCATTCTTTGTTCATTTTCGATTTCAGACCGCAAGGTTTCGACATCTTTTCCAGCATCTATAGCAGATTTGCTACCAACCGATTTATTCTGTCTCCTGGAATACATTGCTTTTTTTTTTCCTTTGTTAATTCTTTACATCGACTAAGTAATCAAATTTATTCAACCGAAAGCCAACTGCACTATGATCACAACAACGTCTTTCAAAAATGTCAAAATAATCAATAAGGCTGTGACTCCGCTGCCGGCTGGTCGGTAGCTGAGTCAAAAATACTCCGCTGCCGGGCGACGCAGAAGTTACTGCGCATCTATTTCGCTTCTACGTGATTCCTTGAAGGTTTTTCTTTTTTTTTTTTTTTTTCTTGATGGGCGAGCTGTCGTGTCGATCCGAGCTCCAAGCTGCAGACTAATTGAATTCCTAATAGATTTTTTCTATACCTACGTTTTACATAAATTTGAAATCTTAACCCCTAATATGATTAATTAACTAGGAATTAATTAATAATAAGACAGTTGAAGTAATTTTTTATTGTCGTTGAAATTCTTTTTTATCTCTCCTTTCGTTACTTGTTTACATTTCTATGCATGTCCTTCCAAGACAACATATTTAACCAAATTTTAGAAACTGACCAATGACCACTTTTCTCGACGGGCCTTTGTTTCTAAACCTCATGCGTAAAAGGTCTAGATAAATCCCCTTAATTTCGAATGATATTCGAAAGAAAAATTAAACAAATAAATAAAATTAATGTTTCGGCAGTGCCCATCATTTCGTGAATCGAGGAAGCAGCCTCTTGCCCCCTTCCTCCCCCCCCCCAAATCCCACCCACTCAGTACCGGATATTGGAGTTTTCCGTGACTTAAAAACTTAAAAAGGGCGCCCCCTCCAATTCTAGTTCATATTTCCCATCAGGTTTAAGCCCTGGCCTTTTTTTTACGTTTTTTTTTTCACTTACAGGGGGCACTGATAAACCCATGAAACTTTCGTTAATGTTCGCACGGCATAGCCCTTTCAGTCAACATTAGGGTGGTATAGAAGGTACCCTTAATTATGGAAATATGAAATTCTGACAATTGAAGGGGGCCGGGGGTTTCTCCCCAAGGAAAATTTTAAAAACCATATGCAAACTAGTCCATTTTGAGACGCATTTGGGACTGCAAAAATATTAGGGAAAAAAGATCAAACAGAAACCTTTTTTTTATTTAAACGCTTTTAATTATAAAAATGCAGGACAAATTTACCATTTTTTTTTTTAAATCCAGGGGGAAAGACCCATCCCCCATCCTCCTTATTGCTAACGCCCATATCAAAGAGCCATGTGTCTGCCTTCTCAAACGACACTTACAAGCTTTCTCCCCCCCCCCCCCTCTTTCCAAAAGGATGCTTTAAAAATTTATAGAAGAAAAACTAGTATATTGATTAAATAGGGCCGTATAGCCTAGTGGTTAGCACGTCGGACTTCCACTTGGAAGGTCGCGCATTCGATACCCACTGAAGACCGCCATGTATGCTTGGGGATATGTGCATGTAAAATCCGTAGACCCCACTACCTCTCCCCGTGCGTAAGCAATCCTAAGGCCTCGGCTAACAGGTAGGGGTCTGGTGGAGAAAAGTATATTGATTAAAGCATGACATGATTTCCCTTTTCACGATCGCAAGCGCCCTCCCTCTCCCCCCACCGCCTTTTACCAAAAGGATGCTTTGAAAATTCTCTAAAAGAAAAATTGTAAAACCAAAACATGATTTATACTTCGTTATCACAGGTAGAAAAAATAACCTCGCATTTTTTAATTTAAATTTTTAAATTTGACAGTCTAGAAAAATAAATAATTTAAGTAATTGGTTTTAATCGTTAGCAGAGGGATCATTCATGAATGATGTCACGCTTCGAGGGGGAGGGGGGTTCGTGAAATTGTGACAAAGTCTGACAAGGGGAGGGGAGGGGGTAACAAGAAGTGTGACATCATGCTATATGCAGTATAGCGTGACATGTGACAAAGGGGGCGGGCAGTTTCCGCTGAAGTGTGACATATTGTGAGAAAGGGGGGGAGGGGGTCAGAAATATGGGAAAAAAGCGTGACGTCATTTATGAACGACCCCAGAATGGCGATCAATGGTCCGATCGGAGAGTCCGAACTAGGAATTTAATTCTCTCTTTCCAAAAGTTAAGTTATTTTCTTAATTTAATATGTGGGGGTTTTTTTTAGTTTTTTTATTTTATTGTCTTTCTTTCTTTCTTCTTTTTTATGCATCACAGTTGAATTTATTTGCTGCCTCCCAGAAGTGCCGCCCGGGGCAAGGGGGGGCGGGTAAAAAATAGCATCTGAAATCGGAAATATTAGATGATATCCCAAAAACAAAAATATTTCTGAACCCCTTCTTTTTTAAAATTCCGAGCACAGATGCATAATGAATGCAATTTGTGTGTGTGTGTATTTTTCCCATTAACTTGACCTTGTAAAATGTGGTGGGGATGGGCAAAGTGAGACTTAGTAAAGGAAATGGAAGTTAATGTATTGGTACTGAATTATCAGTTAAAAAAAAAAACTTTTGAAATGGTTGGGAAATGGAACATTAATCGGAATGTACCGTATACAGTTTACATCAAAAAGATTTTGATGAATTTCAAAGATCTTAATTAAATTTTTAAAAATTTATTTGTAATAGTTATTTGTTAAGTATAAATTTAAGCATTAAATATTCTTAAAAATGAAGTTATGCACACAGAGAGCAAATCAGTAGGACCGGAGGGGCTGGACTGATGGCCATGTGGACAATGGAAAATTCCACACGGGCCGCATACTACTCACCTTTTCGTTCTATTCCTGAATGAAGGTGATTTCTTGAATAAATGCTATATAAATGGTGGTTGCGAAATTAGAAAATTCTTAAAAATTTTAAAGCTTAAGAATAAGTTCGAAAATCATGACAGTGTAGAAAGGGGGGAAATCGATTTGTTTTAATTTTTCCAATTTGCATTTATCAGGAACTAAATTTACATAAAAGGCAATCACGGCCGTCGCCAGAGGGGAGGAGTGCTACCCCCCCCCCCCCCCGTTTTTCAGGAAAGGGACCGCCGAAATTTCATTTTAATAATGAAAAAAAGTAAGAAAGAAAGATAAGAAAAAAGATAAGGAAAAATTTTGCAGTAAAAGTGAAAAAAAAAAAAAAAACAGAGAAAGAAATGAATGTTAAAAAATTATAATTTTTTTCTAGTTCTGCAAAATTTAAAAAAAATGCAATTTTGAAACATTGGAACATTGAAAAACGATTATTAATATTACTTAATTAAGGGCCGCAGAAATGCGCGTTTCGTTTCAAACCTTTCTTAGCGGAAAGAAAAAAAAAAGGTATTCAAAACATTATAGAAACGCAATGCAAGTCTGAGTTTTAAAAAAAAGGATAAATAAACATAATGATTTCATGATCGGGCTGTCGAAAGATTTTTATATGAAAAAAATGTATGAATTTTTTAATCAAAATATTATTTCGAAAATTACAGCAAAAAGTATAAAAATGCATGGGCCACCGAAATACGTTGCAAATTGAAGGAAAGAGAGAGAGAGAGAGAGATTCAAAACATTGTAATGAAAATTCACACCAAAAGTAAGATTCAGGAGGCGTGTTGTTTAAAATTTAAAAAAATGGAAAAAATTACTTATAATATCACTGAAAAATAATACCGCAGCCTGAAATGTTAAAAGTTTATTGTAGAGACCCAAGACGTTGTTTGTATTTCAAATAAATAAAAATTAAGTTGGAAATTAAAAATTAGAAGACTAAAGCAATAAGATGTTTTTCGAAGAATAGAAAAAAAAGAAAAGGACTGTTATGGCATTTTTATTTTTATTCGAAATAAAGGAAAGAAGGCAGGGAAAAGGGTAGCCAAGCAAGGGGATTTGTAGAGAATCCCCCCCCCCCTCAACACACTAACTCAATCTTAAGTTAAGATGGTGTGTGTTCTAGAGACTTGAATTTCAAAAAAAAAAAAAAACAGGAAAAGAGCCCTGTTTTCTTACGTCATCAATTAATTCCCAAAATTGTGACTTTTAGATCTTTTAAAGAAAAATTTTAGAACTAGTTTCGAAAAATTTCTAGTGGAGAACCACTGTTAACGTCCCCAAAATAGCCTAATATGCAATTTTAAGACTTCAATTTCAAAAAATTTCCGGGGGTTCGGGGGTTGAGCCCCTAAACCCCCATTTTGTACTCTCAAATCCTTGAAAATCGTCAGAATTGTATTTTTAGAACTTCATCTTGGGAAAAATTTCAACCGTCTTATAACGTCACCACACCAGACATAGCCTAGTGTGCGCTTTATAACTTGAATTTCACAAAAAATGAGAAACCTCCCCCGTCCCCCTTTCTCTAACAATATCAATATTTTCCAAAAATTACGAATTTCGAACTTCAATTTCAAAAAATTTCCACGGGAGAGCTGTTAAATCCACCTGTCTTTTGTCCTCACCAAAGATAGCTTAATATGCGTTTTTAAACCTACACTGCGCCGTGTTGTTTATAAACAACATCTCTATTTTCGTTCACTAGCTCTTGTTTTGTATTATTTTTAACAAGTGGCGCATTTCTTTGTTCTACTTTGTATATAAGGTCATATTAGTTAATATAGTATTCCATAGATCTTGTAAACTGGGCTCAAGGTTCATGTTTTTTCACAAAATTGACAACAACCACAAAAAAAAAAAAAAAAAAAAAAAGCGCAGTGTAGGGTTAAGACTTCAATTTCAAAAAATTTTCTGGGGATTCTCTCACATCCTCGAAAATCATGAAAGTTGTATTTTTAGAAGTTCATCTTCGGAAAATTTTATCTGTCTTTTACTGTCAGCAATGATAGCCTAAATATGCGTTTTATAACTTGAATGTTAAAAAAAATTCAGAAAAAGTCGAAACTCCCCATATTTCAAACCTCATCAATGGACGTCCAAAACTGCTAATTTAGAACTATAGAAAAGTATTGAAATCACTGCATAGTCATTGTATTATTTGAAATATTGAATTTTGAATAGTCGTAAAGTTTAAAAATCTGCTTGACCTACTACTCATTCTCTGGCGTTATCATAATCTTCGAAACAATTGTTTTTTGTTAGTACGAATTAATTATAATGGTATTTTTCAAAACTATCTGAAGGGATTGGCGTTTAATTGTCTTAATATGTAAAAATGTATGGGGCCGTTCATAAATGACGTCACGCTTTTTCCCATATAGTGGACCCTCCTCCCCCCTTTGTCACAATATGTCACACTTCAGCGGACCTCCCTCTCCCCTTTGTCACGGTTCACGCTATGTTGCATAATGCAGGATGTCACACTTCTTGCTACCCCCTCCCCTCCCCTTGTCACACTTTGTCACAATTTCACGAACCCCCCCTCCCCCCTCCAAGCGTGACATCATTTATGAATGATCCCTATTGTATTTTTTCATTTGATGTAATTAACCCTTAGATTACGGCGGTACAGCATATGTACCAGACCTTTCGTCCCCTTCCTGAGAGGAAGGAAATCACCAGGAGGTGTGAAAATTACTGAGAGTTATTAGCATTTCCGGTCCTCACGAATAGTCTTGGCGAAATACGCGGCGTTGATTTACTGTCTGGCGGGTATTTGGAATGTTTCTGGTTTAGAAACACATATATTCGTCGGATAACATTTATTATAGTCATATAAATACTCACTGAAACATAGTCAATCACTTGAACAATCTCGGGGGGGGGGCATGGCTACCTGACTTTTAGATTTCTAATGTATTTATACGTGTGTTTAAGTATTATTACGCGTAGTTGCTTTTTATCTATAAATTTAATATATTCCCTTTCCTCCCCCCTCTCCCCCGTAGAAAGTATTGAAATGACGGGCCGGATTAAAACTTTCAATATTTGTCATCTTTTGGTATTAATTTTAAAAAGAGTTACTCCGTCGCGCTCAGAGCCCTGCGTCCCTGTGTTATAATCCAATTAGCAGCTCGATGCGCTGGAGGTATCATGATATGTTTATAATTCCTTCTTTCTTGGTTTTCTAATAAAAACCACATGTACACTCAAGGCCGTATCCAGAGGGGGGCCCGACGGGCCCGCCCCCCCCCCCCCGAAATCCCAAAATTGTTCGCAATGCTAGCATACATTTCTTCCTGAAACTTTGCTCAACATAAGTGTTTCAAAGTCAGGGCCCCCCCCCCCCCGAAAAAAATTTCTGGCTACGGCGTTGTGTACACTACGCGTGTCAAAGTCGAAATAATAAGAGGCTCCATGTCGTACATTCCGGTAAGTGCATTCAACTAAAAATACAGCAGTGAAGCAAAAGATAAGATAAACCGACGAAGTAAAAGAGTTGAAGTGACCGTGAGGGGAATGTACCCTAGTAGCACATGATATCGTGGCGTCGTCTGTTGAACATAGATCTATATCGTTTCATCTTCTCGATATCGTACGTCGTTCAAACAATATAGGCCGTCATCGCTGTATATCACCGAAATGATATTTTCTATAATAGCTTAAATTAGCTTTATTTAATTGTTTTAAGGACTATTTTATGCATAAAATTAACAAAACTTTAAAAATATCGCACTTAAATTTTTTTTTGAAATTGTCAAAATTTTATCAAGTTTTCTTATTGTATAAACGAGATTGTCAGAAGCTCTGACAATAACGGAAATTTTATATCACAAAACGATAACGCGCCATCTAGCATTATGTCGTCATTTTATATCACAAAAACAATAACGCACTATATAGCAGATGTCATAAAAACGATGTTTTTTACACGGTTTTCGGCCACTATTGCTGCATAAATTATCTTCAAACTTTGCACATAAGCTTATTTTCGATGATAATGCAATATTCTATCCATTTTATAATTTATTATAACGTTAATTAAGAAAAAAATTAATAATTTTTCGCTCTGAGGAAATTATCAGAATTATTATTCGTTGAACGGCAACTTTGTTTGGAATCCCTACTAGCACATATCGTTCAACGATATCGTAAAAATGAGAAATCTGATATCGCGCCGACATCAGATCGCGATATCAAAACTGCGTCAAAACCGACAGATTTTTTTAGATGACGCATGTCGTTTTTTGACATTGTGGCGACATCGATATATGTCGTCACTTGAAAAAACTATACTTCTGATATCGCTCTATATCACTTATACGTCATCATTCGATATTGTTAACGACATTTCAAAACTGAAAACCATTATATTCTTCTATATCACCTCACGTCATCGGTGTGACATTGAAAACTATCCCCTTACGTCATTTTATGTTATCGGCTTTTCATTCAGAAGCTTCGTACTAGATCTAATGTTTTGCTAACTGAAAAAAATTTATTCAACATTTTTTCAAAACCATTGACAGATAAAAAATTCTAAACCAATATAATGGTTTATAATTTTTTTACTATAATGTAATATTGACTTTCAATAGTTTGAATATTGAATAAAAACAAATGACTTTCTTTTAAGAAAACATAATGAAACCTGTATGTATATGAAGCTCCTGAAAACTCATATCAGGCGATACTAAAACCACTTTTATATGCATAAGTCTTTGAGTATATTGAGAAAATTGTACCTGAAATTCTAATCAAAATTCATAGTTAAACAGCAACTTCCAACACTATTAAATAAAAAATTAACTTTATCTGAAATTTTAACTTTTAGTTTTATTCCAGTATCCAGTCACGAAAATTGTTAAATCATTTCAAATCTTGATTTAAATCCAATTATTCAATTATTGTGTTTGTGTTGAGTCTTTCTTTTTCATCATGTATCATCAAACCTTCAAAGTGAAGTGTTCACATTAGAATACTTATAAGTTACTTCATCAAACAGTACAATTTGAGTACATTTAAATTTCCTATTTAATTTAACAAGTCTTTAAGTGTCATAAAAACACCTGAAATTCTCCTCAAAATTTTTGGTTATATGAAATTCTAATTTAAACCTCTCAGTTCAAAATTTATATATTCCACACATATTTGGAGAAAAAAAAACAGACACAATTTTAAAGTCAAGGTGAGGGAACATTTCTCCTGTCCCAAAATGGGACAAGAGAAATGCTCCCTCACCTTGATTAAAAAAGAAAAAATCCTGCATCTAAAAAACTTGATTGTTCATTCTGTGTTAAGATTTGCCTGTTATTCAGCCTGCATTACACCTTTAAATTGCTGCATTCCTTTTCATTAAAATACTAATGAATTATTCCATTAAATACTAAATTTTCATGATATTTACAAAATTCATATTTCGGCTTTCACAGTTTTAATGGAAGGATTTTGCTAATTATTATAGTAAAACATTTAGGCTTGTGAACGGGGTTCGAAATTAGGATGTAAAAGTTAGGCGCCACTGGCACCTAACTTATTTCTTTTAGTTGCCAAAAATGTCCTGCTAGGTGTCATCGTTAAATAATTCAAATTTCTTGGGCAGATATATTAACTGATAACTATTAAGACAGTTGTGCAACTGTTCGCAAAAATATGGCAAAACATCACGACTTTAATGAGAAAATTATTGATAAGTAAGAGAAAAATGTTCAAATATCAATTTCTGTTAGTAACTGTTGGGAAGTTGGTCATTCTACTAAATCACTTACAAATGAGTAAAAATTCACAATTCAAAATTTGAAGGTCAAGAAGATACCGTAATCTTCACAGGTATCGCAAAAACTCAAAATACCGAAGATTAGATGAAATTTGCTCAGAAAAATGTAATTGTATAAAGTAATATATTTAAAAAATAAATAAATACATTTTAAAAAATGACGGTGAAAAATGGGTGGTCAAACTAAAAGTTTTATGAAAGGTTAGATGTCAAAAGTGACGACTGGATGTGAAGTCCCAGCCATCAAAACTAATTTTTTAGCTGCAAAAAACGACTAACAACCGTTAATTTCGAACCTTGCTTGTGAATACATTATATCTCTAATTAATGCAACAAAAGGGGCCTTTACTAAGGATTTAAATTCATGCTCAGAATGTTTTACTTAAAATGTTTTTTTAATATACACTTTAATTACTTATAAAGAAGGAATACATATAAAGAATATATATAAATTTTATTAAAATAATTTCACTTTTCTAAAAATAAATTTACAAGAATTTATTTTACATAACATGATCTTCTTCCATATGGCAGGTATCAGTTTTTTCTTAATAATCAGCTGAAAATTAAAAATTTTAAATAAAAACAAAACATTAGGAAAAAAGAGCCAAATTCATTGCAATTATGCGAAATAATATGTCTTAAAAATATAAACCTGATGCAAAAAGAAAAAAGAAAGAAGACATGTGCAAATGTAAGAAATAACAATTTAGAAAAATAATACAAATTTATTTTTCCTACGGATAAGGATGGCAAGTTACTGTCAAAGCGGCATGGTTATGATTCGTTAAAATTAGCCAAATGAGGGCCAATAACCGACAGAAACTGCGGAAATGACTTAATAATATTATAAAATTGAGCAGTTAAAGAATAACTCAAGTAACGAAAATGCCAACTAAAAACAATTGCTAAGACATTAAACTATTAATTTCAAATTAGTTTTTTACTACAGTGAAACCTCTTTGAGCGACCACCCTGACGTTCCGTGAAAATTTGGCCGCTCTGAAGAGTTAACAATTAATAAGGTACAGTTTTATGTAATATGAAATAATAAACAAGTCTTACACATATTTCTAATTTAAAATGAATTTTGAGATTTATCTAAAGAGATATTTATAACTTAATTCAAGAAATGTTTTACATTTACAAAAAAATATAGAATTTGAGACTGTACTAAGTTTTAACATTTATCGGAAATGATGATGTTTTCAAGTTCGTTTTTCAGTTTAAAAAGTAAATCTCTAGCTGATTTGTTTTCCATTGCGTCAGAAGTTCCAATGACTTTGCCTATTTTTTCCAAAGTCTGTTAAGTTGAAAGTTTAGCTTGCTCACTATCACAAAACATGTCGGAAAAATCCTCGTCAGAGGCGGAATTAGCGCCTCAAAGGCACAAAAATTCATTTGTAAAATCACCGATACAAAAATTGATTAGTAAATTTAAGAAGGGAGTGAGTATATTTTTCTGCAAGAATGCGATGGACGAACCCACGCATTCTTACAGAAGGGGATTGGGTGGCCGTTGCTAAGGGTTATTTTAACATTAAACCTACGGGCCAAAAATTCCGTGGAATGAAAAAGCGGCCGTTAGGAGGGGTGACCGCTATTCATAGGTGGCCGCTCGGAAAGGTTTCACTGTATTTATCTCGCTTAACAGCCGGATAATCTGCTGAATATTAAACCATTTTTCAATTTTGAAAGAAATTACAAAATGAGCAATGTCAGTGTTCTATACTAGAGGTTCCCACATTTAAAACAAGCTAACCCACTTTTTTTAAGATCAGTTTCTGGCAACCAACTAAAGCATCAGTCTACTTCTCTACTTCACATCCTCCACACTGTTAGCTCAAGGCTTTAGGGCTGCCTTTCCACAGGCACGGGTTAAGTGAAGTCCGACGAAGGCTCGTATAGGTCTGAGATAGGTTTGCTGGGCTTTATGCGTACAATCCCGCCAGCTTAGCCTAACTACCTCTTGCTGTGTGGACCTGGCCCTCCTAGATACCCCGATCTTAAGGAGTATCATTGAAAGGTTGTGGTTCCTTGTAAAAAATGGGGTTAGTAATACATACATAAATTAATTTAACTTAACTACTGCATATATGAACTACGGCATGAATTTAACTACTGCATAAACATGCACTAGGCTACCCCTTCCATATTGGGTATAGGTATTTGACCTGTCCCAATGTTTTGGGTAACCTCTCTGAAAAGAAGAAAAAATTGATTAAATCTGCCGCCATCTTCAGTGGGAATCGCTGGTGTCCACGGTTTAAAATGATGTCCAACCCGGCTACCTGTAATTAAAAATAGGTTGTCATGAGTTAGCTAAAAAAATAAAAACAGTAGTTATCTTTTTTTTTTACTTATTAACAATTAACATCCTCAAGACCTCATCTTACTAATAGTAAATAAAAATATATTTAATCCTTCTTTTCACCCCTCAAAAACACTTACATTTTTTAGCTACCATCATTAAAATATCTTTTTTTACCTTCCCCTACCTTTTCTTTTCTTTTTTCCACTCATGTTTTCCGGTAGTTGATTTTTTTTCTTTCCTGATTAACTGTAAAATTAGAACAAAAGTATCATATGATTTTATGTACTCATCACAACATGAAACATGAATTGAACAATACATAACATGCTTATTACGCGGTCCACCACAATAAAAAAAACCACGTCCAAACACGCATAAACAATTAACTGTTTCATAATTAATATGATCTTAGCCAATACGATTTACACCATAAAATCGGCGAAAAGGTATTAAAAGCATACAATATAAGAATGATTACCTGTTGAATATAGCGATGTACAAATTATGACAACAAAGACAACATAAGTACAATAGCTGGACATTCGGTCTTGCTTTTGTTAACAGAGGACCTCCCCCCGGAGCCATCAGCTTACAGGGCCATAAGGCCCTGGGTTTGTTATTAGATGTACAACAGACAGTTTGAAGCGAATTCTGAATATCTTCGGTGAATGCCCACTTTCCAGTTACTATACGAGTAAATCAACAAGTCATTGTGGTGAAAATAGCAAAGGAAAATTGTCTATTCAAACCGCAAATTTTTAAGTGAATTGGGATAAAGTAAATCTTTTATAAGGATATCAGTTTCAGCAATGAGGTTACTTTTTTTCCTTGTTCAGTTCGTGATCGTTTCATATTCGGATTATGAAATACCACGTAAAGCAAGAAGTTAACTTAGGTGAAAAATAATAATCTATTACGGAGGGCGGGGAGGAATAAATCGTGTACTGATAATATACTTAAAATGTTTTACTTGTTTATTGAAGTTGTTGATAATGTATTTTGCAGTAAGACGTAGTCTTCAGAGTAACGACAGATCGGGGGAAAACTGCCTCCGGACGAAAAACAGGGTTGCCGCCGAGTGCAAGGTTGGCTTCATACTCGCTCAAGGATTTCCGCTAAACGATAATCGTTAACGGAAAATTTTGTCCACTTGAAAGCAAAATTTCTGTTTGAATTAAAAGCTACTTTTTGCGTAAGCCACAAACGTTTTTTAAAAATATCTTTGGTCTCAACAAGTCCAGGATAGTTTAATCATTCGCAGCTTTAAATTACGTTATGTTAAATATGAGAACATGGAAATTGTTACTCTTTAATTGATTCAAAAATAAATAATGACTTTTATAAATTTATTATTTATAAATTATTATTTATAAATTTATTATTTTCAATATAATTTCTTGGATTTTTAATTTTGAAAGTTTTTTTTTTTTTTTTTTTTTGTGTGTTGATAATATTGCATTAATAAATCATAAAAAGATTACTCGTTTTTTTTATTTCTTAGGGAAACTAAAGGAAAATTTAAAGCAGTAATGCTAGAAATATATGAATGGTAAAATAATGAATTGGTAACAAAAAAAAATGGAGTTATTATTTAATCAGTGATATTTTTATATAAAACTCGTTATGTAAAAGTTATGTTAAAAAATGTTCTAAGAAGAAAGAATGTACTTAGAGACCGTTCATAAATGCACGCGTTTTTTTTTTTTTTTGTTTTTTTTTTTTATATATTTGACCCCCTCCCACCTTTGTCCCGCTATGTTGTATAAGCCTGATGTCACACTTCTTGTTACCCACCCCCCTCGAAGCGTGACATCATTTATGAATGATCCCCTTATGTGAAAAAATACATTTCCCCATGAAGGTATTCATTAAATTAAGAGCAAATACGGAAAACTTTCTCCGAGGCCGAATTCAGCTCCGCATATGCGCCCTCCCCCCTCGTAACTCCCTAACTTCAAGTAATTTAGTAGGAAAATGAAGATCACATTATAGAACATTTTTGAAATTGATAATTGGTTTTGAAGGGCAGTAAAACTTGGCCTCCTACACAGCTAACTACCCTGCCTATTTTAAAATTCGGCAGAATAAGCCGCTTATATATAAGAAAATCCATTCGTAACTGACGGACAAGAATGTATGGAAGCGGCCGATATGTTTACATTCCACTAGTCGCCAAGCATAAGCAAATCACGCCAAGTCGAAGATACAAAGTATTCGTTAAAATAACTTAATTTTACTAAATTTAAACACTTTCTTAATCTTGAAGCGATGTTTTTTAATTACTTTAGGATACTAGCTATTTATTTATTAGGGAAAATGACAATTAGGGCCAAAAATAGCGGGTCAACATGGAATATTAGCATTAAGAAAGCATGCACTTATTTTAACAAAGAAATAATTAAATAAATAGGAGCATATGGCCCAAAATAAAGCTACATTCCTATATTTTAAACATTTTAGAACAATAATAAAAGAATTTTAAAAATGTATTTGCCTTTAATTTTACGGATTCCCATGTTTTTTCATGACATTTAATCGTCTCCACGTTAAAGCTATGGGACGAAAGAAGGCACTGCCTCGGGCGGAGGGTTCAAGTACTATGTAGTATTACAGTGGCTAGAATAGATAGTGTGCCGTTCGCCATTGTCCTCCAGCGCTTTTTCTGTACCCGAAAGTAAGCCTCCACTAAATGGTGCTCTATTCGACAGCGAGGTAAGTCGAGCCCGCCGGAAGACGGCTTTGGGGCCAGCTGCTGCAATTAAAGGCCCTGTGTACCAAAAGTCTTTCGTTCAGCCGATTGTCATTCAGAAAGTGGCAAGTGACACTGATGCACTAACATGAATTGATTGCTGTTAACTACTTTCAGATTAGTTTTTTCAGTAAGGAAGCAGGAAATGAAATAAATATCTCACTCATTCGAACTTTGAAATACGAACAACTTTCATTTTTTTATTCTATAAAATAAATAAGTGAAAAGGATTTTGGAACAAATGTCCATTTTTGGTTTTTGTAAACTTATGTGTGATACATCGGTTTAATTCTGACCACCTCAATGAAAACAAGAATTTCTAAAGGGCAAAGTCTTGCAATGCTATAATAAATGTCTGTGGTTTTTTAAATCTGCATCCGAACAGAATAATTTGCTTTCGAAAGTATAGTTTTTTTTTTTTTTTTTTTTGGCTCTCATATTGGTGAACTAAATGTGGGTTTGAACTTACTATACTTTAAAGGAAGGGCTAAACGTTAAAGGATTATATGGGATAATATGTTCAAATTTTGTGTGGAATATACTATGAATTATAACCAGTCAAGAAAATTAAGTAGAGGCTTGTTGGAACGTCATTATAATAATATATTAAAATAATATGGTAGTTTGGCTTAAAGATCCTCTGATAAAGGTACCCACCAGAGGGGGGAGCTTAGGGGTGTTTCTCAGTTTTTGAATAAAATTCTACATTTTGGCTGGAACTACAACAGGTTGTAAAAGATGTGACTCAAAAATTAAATCTTATATATGAAACAATATTGACGTTAATGAAGAAGAAATGTTACATTAAAATGAAATTCTGCTTGTCATAACAACAATATAAATTTAAAGCTTTGCTTTTTTGCTTTGGTTCAAGATTTTTTTTATTACATATTTGTTTCTATTTTGGTTTAGTATGTAACTGAAACTTGACCAACATTTTGTGTATCATAATGTGACATAGGTACCCACCAGAGGGGCGGGGGGGGGGGTTCAGTTTTTTTTAATAAAATTCTACATTTGTCTGGAACTACAAAAAGTTTTAAAAGATGTGACTCAAAAATTAAATTTTATATATGAAACAATATTGAAGTTAAAGAAGAAGAAATGTTATATCAAAATGAAATTGTTCTTGTCATAACAACAAAATAAATTTTAAACTAAGCTTTTTGCTTTGGTTCAAGATTTTTTTTATTATTTGTTTCTATTTTGATTTAGTATGTAATTGAAACTTGACCAAAACTTTGTGCATCATAATGTGTTTTTAAATAAATGTAAATTTAAAAAAAAATTAAATCTATATTTAAAAAAAAAAATCTAACACAAAATTTTAAGCATGCAGTTCATTTAAAAAATGACATTGCAAGTGTTTATTTTTTTAAAAAAATATACATCAGATTGCAATGTGCTTTTTAAAAAACTTATGTGATAGTAATTACTGTTAATTTTTATTTATTTATTTATGTTAAAATATAGTACATAGACATATAGCCTTTCTTTTTTTAGGTAATATGAGCATAATAATGCAATTATTTTCAACAGCTCATTCACACTATATTGGATTAAAAAACCCTTGTCTTTAAAATGTGTAACAATATTCTCTTAACAAAATACATGGTTTTCATTTAAGACTGCTTCCGAAAACTAAATAAAAACATTTTTCATGCTTGTGTTCACCTAAACGACAGCCGTCTATTTATTGCTCCAAATTCTTTTTTAGAACAGATGATTGAATATTTTTTAAAAAATCACATATTTTTTGCACCTCCTTTTTTTAGTACTGAAAAAAGTGCGAAAACTAAGGCGAGTTTTAAATGATTCTTTAACGTTCGCTCTGCTAATCAGTTACCTCGCTGTGTCGATGCTAGCGCCACCTACTGGTGGCTTAGTTTCGTTTTCAACATTTTCGCGCCGAACGGCACACTAGGTATTCTAGCCACTGTAGTAGTATTATTACAGTGGCTAGAATAGATAGTGTGCCGTTCGCCATTGTCCTCCAGCGCTTTTTCTATACCCGAAAGTAAGCCTCCACTAGATGGCGCTCTATTCGACAGCGAGGTAAGTTCGAGCCCGCCGGAAGACGGCTTTGGGGCCAGCTGCTACGATTAAAGGCCCTGTGCAACCAAAAGTCTTTCGTTCAACCGATTGTCATTCAGAAAGTGACAAGTGACACTGATGCACTAACATGAATTGATTGCTGTTAACTACTTTCAGATTAGTTTTTTCCGTAAGGAAGCAGGAAATGAAATAAATATCTCACTCATTCGAACTTTGAAATACGAACAACTTTCATTTTTTTTATTCTATAAAATAAATAGATGAAAACGATTTTGTAAGAAATATCCACTTTTGGTTTTTGTAAACTTATGTGTGATACATCGGTTCAATTCTGACCACCTCAAAGAAAACAAGAATTTCTAAAGGGCAAAGTCTTGCAATGCTATAATAAATGTCTGTGGTTTTTTAAATCTGCATCCGAACAGAATAATTTGCTTTCGAAAGTATCGCTTTTTTTTTTTTTTTGGCTCTCATATTGGTGAACTAAATGTGGGTTTGAATACATTCGCTATTTGAAAATATCTGTTCGCTAATACAGTAATAACAAATCTCATCGAACTTGGTGAAAATAAATTTTATTTTACAGTAATTTTGAGGTTGATTCGTTTGCCGTAAAAGTTTATCTGTTATGCGAAAGAAAAATGCACGAAGTTTTGAAATATACTTTGTGGTTTTGAGTTACTCCTAAAGTAATCGATTTTTAACGAAATTTAACTTAAAAGGTATTGCTATTGATATGTAGTTCTTTTTGCGTCCCACCGTACCTTTTCCGCAAGTTCTGTTTTCCCAATCTAAGGATTCATTGCCAAAAGTTTATGAACGCAAAACTAATATTATTATGTATTATTGTTATCGAAAAAAAAACCTTCACACTGCTTTTCCACATAAAGTCTGTGAAGCTGTTCACTTTCGTTTTTCTATTCTCCCATATGACAAACTGAAATTTTTACTTTTTTTTACTTACAGAAGTTACATTTATTTGATTTGCTAAAATTTTCGAAAAAGGCGGATTCATACATTTTAAGTTACACTGAGCACTTTTGGACACGTGTGAAATATATACGTATGGTATTTATGTGTGTCTGTAAATGATAACCATTTTGTTGTGAGCACTGTAATTAAAAATATTTTTAAAAATGAGCGAAATACGATACACACATAAGCTATACGGGTAAGAGCTGGTGGTGAAAAATTGGTAATAGCCACTAGCGTACATGGGGTGATGCTCCCCTCCAAATGGTGACTTATGTATGGGAGGGTTTAGAGGGAGGGGCAGGGACGTAACTAGAGGGGGGCAGACAGAGCATAAGCCCCGGGTGCCAGATTATTTTAAGGGCACCAAATTGACTAAATGTGTGTGTTTACCTAAATACATATTAATTTTTGTTTATATAAAGGGGGAGGGTATAAGACATGGAATAAATCTGGAATCCTTTATGTTGAAAAAGTACTTTATTTAGAAGATTAAATAAGATGGAATTGTAGTATTAGATTAAGACATTCTGTACTGTTTACATTCTTACAAGCTTAAGAATAAAAAATCGAACAGAGTTGAGTTGTACAGTTGTTGTAAGATAGAATAATAAGTAGTGGCTTAAAATAGATAAACATGAAAATTAAATATTGAATTAAATATTCTAACACTCTCCCTCAATATTTCTATCCCACCAACCCCATTCCTTGAGAAAATTTTGCAGTCTTAACCGCCTCAAGAGGCTTTGTTAATAAGTCAGCTTTCATAACATCAGTTGGGCAATATAATACTGACAGAAAATTATTAGTTACAAGTTCACGAACAAAGTGATACTTAATATCTATATGTTTTGTGCGCTGACTAAACCTTCCACACGTAAGCATCTTGATGCAGCTTTGATTGTCCTCGAATATGGTTATAGGTAATGTAGTTACTTCATGAAAGTCACTTAATAGTCTGCTTAACCATATAGCTTCTTGTGCTGATTCTGCAAGAGCTACATATTCAGCTTCTGCACTCGATAAAGAAACTGATGGCTGTATCTTGCTTGACCAACATATTGTCCCTCCATATAGTTGGAACAAATATCCACTCTGTGATCTTCTTCCTTCAGATCCTGCCCAATTGGCATCCACGTAGCCTTCCAAAATGCTAGTTTTACTTTGTAGATCTGAGCCTAACTTTAGTCTTTTGTGCACTGTAGTTTTCAAGTATCGAAATACTCTTTTCACTTCTGTCCAGTCACTTTGAGTTGGTCTGCTAACTTTACTAGCTAATATTGATGTACTAACTGATATGTCTGGTCTTGTATTAGTAGAAATGTAAAGAAGTGATCCTATAGCTGCTCGATAGACTGTATTTGTTTCTAATGGATCTTCAACTTCATTTCTCTTTTGGTATCCTGGCTCCAAAGGTATTCTTGATGGTTTCGAATCCTCAAGACCAAACTCCTTTATTTTCCGATTGATGTAGTTTGTTTGATGCACATAGAAAAGTCCTTCAGCATCTTGATCAATTTGCAAACCCAAATAAAAATTTAAATGTCCCAGGTTCTTCACTTTGAATTGGCTCATTAGGTCCACTTCAAATTCCCTTAGGTTTAAACTTTCTTTGCTGGCTGCAATAACATCATCAACATAGACAAGAATGTAGGTCCAGGCTCCATTGGAATGTTTAGAATATAAACAAGGGTCTGTATTACTCTGCTTGAAGTTCATTTTCATGAAACTGTCATGAAGTTTCTTATTCCATTCATTCGCACCCTGTTTCAAACCATATAAATTCTTCTGAAGTTTACAAACAAGATGTTGCTTTCCTGGTTCTTCATATCCTTTTGGCTGTTTCATATATACATCATGATGAAGATCACCATTTAAGTATGCTGTCTGAATGTCATAATGATTAACTTGCATTTTCCTTTTTCCTGCAATAGCTAACAAAGTGCGAAATGTAGTCTGGCGTACAACAGGTGCAAACACTTCATCGTATTCTTCGCCAAATTTTTGAAAAAATCCCTGTGCAACCAATCTGGCCTTGAATCTGTCTACATCTCCATTTTGATCAATTTTTCTCTTGAAGACCCATTTGCTGCCTATTGCTACTTTATTTGGTGGAAGTTCTGCTAATTCCCAAGTTTTGCTTGCCTTTAATGAATTTATTTCCTCTTTCATTGCATTACTCCAAGATTCAGCATCTTTAGACTTGATCGCTGCTTCATATGTTTTTGGTTCTGCTTCTTGAGTTTCACCTTCCTTAGCTATTTGGATTGTTTCAATTAATCTTTCTGGTGCTTTTCTAGCTCTATTTGATCTTCTGAGCATATTGTTATCTTCATTACTTTCTTCATCTGTTGCATTTGCTTTTTCAGTTTCCTCAAAATCAAAATATGCTGAAGAATTGATCTCCTCTTCAAGTTCAAATTGACATGTTTCTTCTGCAACAAAGTTTTCGGGTATGGTTTCCTGTTGACTTTCAGACTCGAAATCGTCTACAAACTTTACATGTTTACTGATAGTAATCTTGTTGGTCTTTCTGTCCAATAATCTGTAGGCTTTAGATCCTTCTTGATAACCCACAAATGTCATCAATTTTGCTTTGTCATCTAACTTTAATCTTTGTCCCTCTGGGATTAAGGTGTAAGCTTTGATGCCGAATGTCTTGATTACTTCCAGATTTGGTTTTTCTCCATGCCATAACTCGTAGGGTGTAACTTCATGATGTTTTGTTGGCAGTCTGTTCTGTAGGAAGTTGGCAGTCTGAATAGCTTCTCCCCAATACTTATTTTCAAGACCTGATTCTAGGAGTAAACATCTCGTCATTTCAATAAGATATCTGTTTTTGCGCTCCGCTGTCCCATTCTGTTGAGGTGTATAGGGTGCCGAGGTTTGTCTCTGTATTCCCTCATCAATGAAGATTTTATCTACTTCAGCATTCATGTATTCTCCACCTCTGTCTGATCTTATGCACTTTGGTGTTTTCCCGAACATAGTCTGAACCTGTTTCACGTAATGAACTATGTTTCTTGAAACTTCCGACTTATTCTTCATCAAATAAACTTTTGTATATCTACTAAAATCATCAATTAGTGTAAGTATATACTTGTTTCCACTTGGTGTAGCTACATGAATCGGTCCGCACACATCTGAATGAACCATCTGAAACAGTTCTGTGGTTTTTGTTGATGATTTCTTTGGAAAAGATGTTTTTGTCATTTTCCCTTTAATGCAGATCTCGCATACATCAGTGTGTTTGCAAGGCTTTATCTTTAATCCTGTAGCTAAATATTTATTTTCTACTTTCTTTATGGCTTGAATATCTCTATGGCCTAATCTTTTGTGCCATTCATGTATGCAGAGAGACTTGCAATCAGTTGCACTTAATGCCTTTTGTGAGTTTAGTACATACAAACTGTTTTTAGTACTTGCTATAGCAACAATGTTTTCTTTTAACTTTATAGTACACTGTTCATTACTAAAGTCAACATTAAATCCTTTATCAACTAATTTCTTGACAGACAATAAATTTCCATGCAATTGAGGCACGTAAAGAACATCTTGAACTTTTATTTTACTTACATGGTTCTTGTCATCTTCATAAAATATCCAGCCTTCACCCTTTCCACTGGTCACTATGATTTGACCATCTGCAAGGTAAACTTTATCTTGAATGGTTTCATCAGGTGCTGTGAAGAAATCAAAATTGCTGGTCATATGCGAAGTTGCGCCAGAGTCAATGTACCACGAAAGAGTTTCTGTTTCACCCAAGATAAAACAAATATGTTCTTCATTGCTGATTCTTATTTCTGAACTGTTATTATCTGCTAGAGTAACTTTCTTAGCTGTATGTTGATTTTCTTGCTGATTTGTTCCTTTCCGTAGTAGCCATGCTTTATACTTTCGACAATCCACCTTGTCATGTCCTGGCTTCTTACAGAAAAAACAGCTTCTTTTTGTATGCTTCTGAACTGTAGAATTGACCTTTAATACTTTTTCTTGGCTCGGCTGGCTTCCCCTGGTTCTGTTCTCTTCTTCTTCTGTTTTCTTCTATCAACTTATTTTTAACCAGTTCTTGTGTTAAATCTGCTTCTGGTCTGGTTTCCAACGCTGTAATCAATGTTGCATAGCTGTCAGGAAGGCTGCTCAACAATAATGCCACAGTTAGAGGTTCTGCCAAATTTTCCCCCAATGCAGTCAGTTGATCAATGAGATCAGTCATACTGTTGATGTGTTCTTCCATATCACTGTGTTCATCCAGTTTCAAACTACACAGGCGTTTTAGCAAGTTGACTTTGTTGGACAATGTTGACTTTTGATGATATCCAAGAAGAGATTTCCACATACCATTCGCTGTATTGTGCTTCTTTACATGGCATAGTTGGTTATCTTCAACCAGAAGTCCAATGGTAGCACGAGCCTTTCCATCCTTCGTAATCCAGTCCTCATTTGCATCCGCAGGTTTATCTTTTTCAACAGTATTCCAGAGTCCTTCTTTAATCAAGAGAAGTTCTACTTTGTACTTCCAGATTTGGTAATTTGAATTATTTAACTTTGCTATTGAAATGCGAGCACCTTCAGCCATTGTGACTTCAGCAGAACAGGATAAACAACTTTCGTTTTCGAAAAAAAAATCGCAAATTTCTTTAAAATATTTCAAAAATTGCAATCAGTCTCATAATCTATAAGACATGGAATAAATCTGGAATCCTTTATGTTGAAAAAGTACTTTATTTAGAAGATTAAATAAGATGGAATTGTAGTATTAGATTAAGACATTCTGTACTGTTTACATTCTTACAAGCTTAAGAATAAAAAATCGAACAGAGTTGAGTTGTACAGTTGTTGTAAGATAGAATAATAAGTAGTGGCTTAAAATAGATAAACATGAAAATTAAATATTGAATTAAATATTCTAACAGAGGGGGCGCTAAATCCTGGTCTTGCCCCAGTTAGAAAATGATCTAGTTACGTCCTTTTGGAGGGATGTAAAACCAGGAGCAGTAATAATCCCCGAAGCCCCCCCCCCCCCCTAAATAAGGGTCTGGCTAAACCAATGGCCGTTACTTATTTTGGGGTGGTACAAAGAACCGTATCTTGGATTTTTCCGAGGCGGGGCGAAACTGAAAAATGCCGCCCCCCTCCATCCTATTATTGTTGATATTTCATATAACTGTAATGCATTGGCCCTTTTTTTTTATAGGATTTTTAACTTAGGGGTCACTGATAAACCCATAAAACTTTCGTTTTAATTTTATAATGTTCCCACGACTTTTGTAACTTTCTATTCAACATTAGGGGCTAGAACCATATGAAGGGAGCGGAGATATAAAATTCTGACAGTTGAGGGTCCGGGAGATTCTCCCCCCCCCCCCCCGGGTAAAATTTTGAAAACTATGTGCAAACTGATGCATTTTGAGGCTTTATAAGAGATGAATTTGGGACTACAAAAATATTTGAAAAAAAAAGCATAACTTTTTGAAATTTTAGCGCTCTTACACATAAGATGCAGAACAAAATTGGCATTTTTTTTTAATCCAGGGACAACCCCCCCCCCCCCCCCCCCGCCTCTTAGTAACGCCCATATTGAAGAGCCACGGGTCTGCCTTCTTAAACGACACATACAAACTCCTCTCCCTCCAAGGAAGCTTTGAAAATTTGTTTAATAAAACTATTGTATTGTTTGAGCCAAGGCCGTAGGCAGGGGGGGCCCGACGGGCCCGAGCTTTTTTTGTCTTTTCTTTTTTAAACTAGCAATTCGTGAAATCGAATCAACATCGAAACTCTTCCGACAAGGGGGGGGGGGGCGAGGAGAGGGCTCTTGCCCCTTTGCGGATGCCTTGACCTTGCCTTGCAGACATAGGCAGTTGGGAATTTAGTGGGCTC
Organism: Octonoba sinensis; assembly: GCA_038502835.1. Taxonomy (NCBI): domain Eukaryota; kingdom Metazoa; phylum Arthropoda; class Arachnida; order Araneae; family Uloboridae; genus Octonoba; species Octonoba sinensis. Next base: position 126,996,084 of record CM076598.1, read on the forward strand.
GTGTGCTTTTGCAAAAGTCTTCTTTGCTTGCCTGCGTACAAATTTTGATTATGAGTAAAAGAAAAGGTAAAGTATTTTGTCTTATTTTGGGAAGAAACCCTGTAGAAATGTAGCAGAAAAGGTATGATTATTTTTATGTATTTTTCAAAATAATATTTTAGCTGCCCCTCTTTTTTTTTTTGCAATTTTAGTTTCAACTTAGTATTTTCTTCCTTACATGCTGAGAAACTGCATATTAATCTTTCTTTTTTCGTTTTTTAACTTCATAGGGGATGATGTCACACTACTTCGAGGGAGGGGGGGAGAGGGGTTCGAGCAATTTTGACAAGAAGTGTGACATTACACATTTTGATTTCTATAAAAACATGTAAAAAATCAGCTGATTAAACTTATTTTTGAAGTTTTTTTATTTTCATAATTTGATTTTAAAGTTTCATTGATTTCATTTTATATTGAAAATACCGCTGCTTATTAAGGTTTGAACTTACTTCTAGTTAAAATTTTAAAAGAAAGTCTTAGGTATTTACTTTTAAGATAAATAAGTGCGGGTGTTTTTTTAGAATTCAATTAATTATTTTTTTTTGCTATTATGCACTAATTATCTTTTTTTCTATTTTAACCTTAATCTCATTTTATACCAATTAAGCCCACGTGTAATCATTATTATTGTTATGCTCACAAATGTCATTAAAAGTTAAAAAATAAAATTAAAAATGTGATTCTTGAACGTAAGTGCATTATTTCTGAACTGCAACACTGCAAGTACATGTGCTCATGTAATATAGCGTGATATGTGACAAAGGGGGTAGGGCGTGTTGGAGAGTGATATCTTGTGACAAAGGGGGGAGGGGGATCAAATATATTGAAAGAAAGTGTGACACTGTTTATGAATGGTCCCATAGAGCGTTTACAATAACATTGCGAAGGTGGAAAATACCGCGACAAAATTAATCGTATACTTTTACTTAGCCTAGTCATAAATTTACATTGAACAAAAAAGATCTTGATTGGTTCTTCTTATTATATCGCTCATGGGCTGCAATAGTGGCACAACTCAAAAAAACTCGCGTTTCGGATTAAGAACAGATTGTAAATATAAAATACACATTTTTTTCAGCAGCAATACTAGCATAACTCATAATTCAATATTAGGCCTTAAGATTTAATAATAACTAAAGCATTTCTTTTATGTTTTTTCCTTAGCAATGAAAAGTTTAAACCCACTTATCTCAAAACATGATTTTTTGAGCTGTGCCGTAATTGCAGCATATGAGCGATATGTATAATTTTGGAAGTGCTTTATAATTGTCCACGACTGCAAATCAAAGTTATACAGCTTTTTTTGACTTCAAACTTAAAAAAAAAAAAGGAGTTTGCAGCATTTAGGTTAAGGAAAAAGAAAACATCCAGTTTTTAATTATTTACATTTAGTTATGACAAAATATGGAAGGCTTGAAACTTGAGAATAAGTATGAATTGCTTAAATTGTCAAAACTAAAACGGAATAGGGAGTAATTAATTCTCAAAACAACGTATGTTATCTGTTAACTCTCTCTCATCTTTTTTTTTTTTTTTTTGAAGTAATACTTCTGTGGGCGAAATTGAAAATATAATCTCATCATGCAACATGCAACCAGTGTTTCTTTCAGGCATCTCTCCGGGGAGGGGGGGAGGGCACTGCCCCCTCAGAGATAACCAACTGCCCCCTCCCCCCCCCCCCCGGGGAAAAAAATTCAGATCACAGATTTTTAAAAAAATGAAAGAAAAGAGAGATTACACTTTTAGGACTTCAGTTTCAGAAACACTTTTAGGGAAAAGACATCGAACACTGTCACTATATAGCGACACCAAAAGTAGCCCAAAAGATAAGAATTTATTTTGAAGAATTTGCGGGGAAAGACAAACCAAACTCCCTTCTGCTTCCTCTAAAATTACTAAAGAATCTCGAAATTGCATTGTTAGGCAGTTTTCAAAAAGTTTCCTGGGGAGAGCCCTCAATCCAGTCTATGCCTCCAGTAACATTGACAAAGATAGACTGAAACTTCATTTTTAAGACTGCAGTTTCGAAAATTTTCTTCGGGGAGAACTTCTGAAACTCCTTCCTCTAACGTCCCGAAACTGCATAAAATTGCATTCTCAGGAGCTAAATTGCGAAAAAATTCCGGGGGAGAGCCCCCGGACCCCCCTTTCAGAGATAGTCAAAACGTTATGGTTGTAAGATCAGTTTCAAAAATTTTAGATAAGAAGCCGAAGCCCCCAAAAAACACTGCCCTAACTTCATCAAAGATAGTCTAAAATGCACCTACTGTACATGGTATCAAAAATCTATCATATACTGTGATGTCATAAATTTTTTAAATCAAACGAAATATGGTTTACAAAAGGCCGTATCCAGAGGGGGAGGGCCCACGGCCCCCCCCCCCCGAAATTTTTCGCAATGTAGCATGTATATTCCTCCCTGAAACTTTCCTCAACATAAGTTTCAAAGTTAGGGCCCCCCCTTGAAAAAAATTTCTGGCTACGGCCTTGGTTTGAGCATAGCTTTGGTTCAAGATTTTTTAAATTACATATTTGTTTCTATTTTGGTTTAGTATGTAACTGAAACTTGACCAACATTTTGTGTATCATAATATGACGGGGGGGGGGGGTTCAGTTTTTTTTAATAAAATTCTACATTTGTCTGGAACTACAAAAAGTTTTAAAAGATGTGACTCAAAAGTTAAATTTTATATATGAAACAATATTGACGTTAAAAAAGAAGAAATGTTATATCAAAATGAAATTGTTCTTGACGTAACAACAAAATAAATTTAAAGCGAAGCTTTTTGCTTTGGTTCAAGATTTTTTTTATTATTTGTTTCTATTTTGGTTCAGTATGTAACTGAAACTTGACCAACATTTTGTGTATCATAATGTGACAAAGGTATCCACCAGAGGGAGCGGGGGGATTTGGGGGGGGGTCAGTTTTTTTAACAAAATTCTACATTTGTCTGGAACTACAAAAAGTTTTAAAAGATGTGACTCAAATATTAAATTTTATATATATGAAACAATTTTGACGTTAAAGAAGAAGAAATGTAATATCAAAATGAAATTGTGCTTGTCATAACAACAAAATAAATTTAAAGCTAAGCTTTTTGCTTTGGTTCAAGATTTTTTTTATTATTTGTTTCTATTTTGGTTTTGTATGTAATTGAAACTTGACCAAAACTTTGTGCATCATAATGTGTTTTTAAATAAATGTAAATTTAAAAAAAAAAATTTAAAACTATATTTAAAAAAAAAAAAAAATCTAACACAAAATTTTAAGCATGCAGTTCATTTAAAAAATGACATTGCAAGTGTTTAATATTATTTTTTTAAAAATATACATCAGATTGCAATGTGCTTTTTGAAAAACTTATGTGATAGTAATTACTGTTAATTTTTATTTATTTATTTATGTTAAAATATAGTACATAGACATATAGCCTTTCTTCTTTTAGGTAATATGAGCATAATAATGCAATTATTTTCAACAGCTCATTCACACTATATTGGACTAAAAAACATTTGTCTTTAAAATGTATAACAATATTCTCTTAACAAAATACATGGTTTTCATTTAAGACTGCTTCCGAAAACTAAATAAAAACATTTTTCATGCTTGTGTTCACCTAAACGACAGCCGTCTATTTATTGCTCCAAATTCTTTTCTAGAACAGATGATTGAATATTTTTTAAAAAATCACATATTTTTTGCACCTCCTTTTTTTTAGTAGTTCTTTAACGTTCGCTCTGCTAATCAGTTACCTCGCTGTCGATGCTAGCGCCACCTACTGGTGGCTTAGTTTCGTTTTCAACATTTTCGCTCCGAACGGCACACTAGGTATTCTAGCCACTGTAGTATTATCAACAAGCGGCTCGCTGGGCAGTCACGTGCTCGCTGTGTGTTTGTTTTCAGCTTTTTCGATTGACCATCTCGAAGTTCCAATAATTTTTTGAAAGAATTATTGATTTGCTTGTGACAATATGTCTAGCTATAAGGTCATCATAACTGGAGCATCTGGGCTTCTTGGCCGTGCATTAATGAAAGAATTTTTGACACACACTTGGGTAGTCCTGGGATTTGCTCTCTCAAGAGCTAAGGACATACACATACAGGTTGATTTGACCGATGAAACTGAAGTTGAAAAGATAATTCAACAATTCAAAGTAAGTTTACAAATCCGCAGATGGTTATTTTTTTAAATTAGTTTTTTATTACTGACTGTGACTAGTTTTTTATTACTGACTGATTGGCTTGTGACATGTATATAAAATTTAAATCAGGTGAAGCAGAACATCTATTCACAATTTAAAGTAAGCATATCAAAAGTATTTTTAGTTTATAAGGAAGGTTGCAGTAATTTCAATTAACTGTATTACACTTTTTAAAGAATTATAGCCAATTTTTCCCGCATCTAGCGGACACGCGTTCAAAAGATCGCGAAACGAAACTACTATTCTAAACGGATATTCAATGCAAACTGAAAGGAAAGGATCTAGAAATCCTATTTATCTCTTATAATAACATAGGGGGAAAGATTGACAACTTTTCACTCACACATCAAAGAATTTTGGCTACTTTGTGAGGGATCCGTTCGGTGTGATGTTAATGTTTCTTATTTCCTTGCTGAGCATAGATTAGAAAATAATCTTTTATTTCATAGTTAGTATCAGATCATGTTCATACAATTATTAATACTTTTAACAACAAAAAGAAAAGTGCCCAATTAAATTTAAAAAGTCCCACTTAACATTTTGGTCAAGGTGGGAATTCTCACCTTGTATTTTCCCCCAGTGTGAACCCTGCCTTATTGTAGTTCAACAGAGGCAATTTTTTCTTTTGCACAGAGTAGTTCAAAGGCTAAATCCGGCTCTGTCGACTGATAATACCAATTGTATGATTTATTAGTTGTGACTTTAATACTAATGATTAGATATTTTATTAAATGTAATACTGCATGTTTACTGTTTTCATATTTTGTTTTATTTATTCTTAGCCTGATGTTATAGTACATAGTGCAGCTCAAAGATCTCCTGATAGAGTGGAAAAAGAATATGAAGAGGCTAGAAAACTGAATGTGGATTGTTCAAAAAAATTAGCAGAATTTGCAAGTAAATATTTTATATTGTGATTTTGCTATTGCAGGCATTGTGAACCTTTTTAAATTAGTGTGTTGCTTGCTATATTTCTTTTTAACACTTTACGGACCGATAGCCTGAATCGGCTTTTTGTTGATGATGCTTACCGACTGATCGGCTTTTTATCGCCAACGCCTACCGACCGTCGACCCATAGCCTATTAATCGCTTTTTCTCTCAGGTCTGCCTAAAAACAGCCTATCAATTGGTAGCCATGGCAATAAGCAATTTCCATTTGCTATATCATGTGCATTTTATTTTTGTTTTGAGGTACATTGACTTTGGTTAAGTGATTCGCCAGGGATAATCTGCGGCTGAGCGGCCGTTTGGACATGCGTATGCTGTTGAACCGCTAGCGATCGGTCAAGTGTTAAAAATCATCTATAAACTCCTGCTTCGATTTCAAACTAACAAATTATATTATGTACATATATTTGTTGTTTATAGTTATTAGCTTGCACAGAATGTAAATTGTTCGAAAAAATATCTTTACATCCATCTTTAAAAAATATTTTGGTTTAATATTAAGGTCAGGACTCAGAAATTTTGGAAGTGTCCAGTGGTCACTAGACTCAATTAACTCGGTGGCCACCTATGCATTCTCAAACAGAAATGCGATGGGGGAGTACATGTATCAGTGCACGGAAATTCCCTATGTGTCTTATTTTCAATGAGGAAAACATAATATTTTGTCAAAACTATGAAGTCTAAATGACAAAGAAATAAATGTATGTCATGCTGAATTATTTTACATATGTTATTTAACAGGAAAAAGAAGGAAAAACTGGCATCGTTGGCGATGGTAAGTTAAGAAAATATGAATTTTCGCAATATAGTTTTTCACATTGAATATTATAGAGTACAAAAAATTAAAATGAAAAATTTTAATGTTATTGTTTAATAATTTAAGCAATAAATAATAAAAATCCCAATTGCAGAAAGGAGCCTTTTACAAAAAAACGCGATCACAAATACGGACCATTTTCAAGCACAAGTCTTTAAAAAAAAAAGGATTTCTGATCTTAATTTTGTCCAGTACATTTTGTTTTCATTCTTTTCAAAACTTCTTTTTTTTTTACTTTCGCACCATTTTCAGAACAATTTTTTAAAAATAGCGCAACACCCGATTTCATAAGTTTAAGCAAAAATGGGCAATCTGAAATGAATGTGTTACGGTTGTGAAAAAAGTTCCCGGTTGAAATTGTTTCCTACTATATTCATGAGATTCATATGGCAGAGAGAGTGAATTGAAAAAAAAATAGTGCAATTGGAAAATAATTTTGCCATTTTTTTTTTTTTCGTGAAAGGGGAAACAAAAGACTCAGCCCAAATTCGGTTACTTGAATGCTAAATTGATTTGTTTTTATTGTGCTTGTGTGCATGAAAGAGGCAAGGGTTGTAAATTCTATTGATGTATTTCAGGTTAAAAAGGAAAGATTTGCTGTGGAAATTTAAAAAGAAGGAAAAGTGGCAATCACTCCTAATTTTTTGAATTGCCACTTTTTCAAACATGGTCTCCAAACTAGCGAGTGGTGACCGCAAATCTTGCCCTTTTGTTTAATAATATAGGGAAGTGTCCTGAAGCAGATACTCTTTATTGTAAGTGAAAAAGTAAAATAAAGGAAGATAATATTAGATGTTTTTAATTTTCGTGATACAAAAGCTTGAATGTATCAATTCAATTCAAAATATATTACTAATTGCCTTTATTTAAAAAATGGTGTCTTCTTTTAGACATTTTCCTTCATATCTACTAATTTTAATCTACAATTGCTATTTAAACCAATAAAATCAAGTTTTTAAACTAAAGAAATTTAGTTTAAGCAATTTTTTTTTCTCCAAAAAAAGATTTTTTACCAACCCTGTTTTCTCGATGAGACTCTTTTATTTTATGTGTTAATGCAACTTCTGTAACATTTATAACTGTTGTTGAAGATGAGCCTTTAGTTGGGCATAATTTTCCTTTATTTATAATCATATATCAATCATTTATATATAAATCAAGATTTTTGTCATTGATTATCAATCTGGACCGGCTGTTCCCAATTTTAAGAAAAGTTACATAGTGAATTGTAACATTTGGCGCCCCCGGGTGGGCCGCTCATCTAGAAGGTAAAAAAAGATGAAACTATGAGAAATCGCCATTAATTTTCTGCTTTATTCTGATATCGTCTTCGAAATTTAGCGGTAAGATGTAATTATTTGCGACGTTTGAAAATATTGATTCAAGATAACTGCAATAATCTGAATTGGTGAATTGAGTATTTATAAATATATTTTAGTTATTTTAAGAAGTATTTTTTAGAATTTATAATCTCTTTTTATCATAATGAATGCAGTTAATAAGGCAAAATGTACTGTCAAAAGAAGTCAAACAACAAAGTTAATTACAAAAATAGAAGCGAAATTTTTAGAGGGTAAGGCGGATGAAGATGAGTTGGAACAATTTCTGGTGCAATTAGATTTTAAAGAAAAGGAGCTTAACTGCCTTGTTGTTGAAATTTTAAAAAACCGTTGAATTGAATAATTTAGAAACAGAAGTATTGAAATGCGATGAATACAATACTAATTTGATAATTTGGAAAACAAAAATAAAACGTGCCAAATCTAAGTTAGCACCTCACATGGATTTAAATATGCCAAGGACGACTGTAACTAATTCAGAAGAAAGAGTTATATTTCAGAGATTTGAGACCCCTCACATTAATTTACCTCAATTAGTTATTGATAAATTTGATGGTGATCCCTCGGACTGGCAAAGGTTCTGGGATCAAAATGAATCTGCAATCCATAAGAATACAGGTATTTCTAATGTCCATAAATTTAATTATTTACGCACATATTTGACAGGGATAGCGTCTGACGCAATTGAAGGATTTAGTTTGACTAATAATAATTATCTATCAGTTATTGACACCTTAAAAGATTGTTTTGGCAAGAAAACACTTATCATTAACTCTCATTTAAACAAATTGCTCAGTCTTACTGCGGTAAAAAGATTGACCGATATTACTTCCTTGTGTAAATTATTTGACACTTGTCAAACCGAGATAAGAAATTTGTAATCGCTGGGAGTGTCGGAAGATAATTGTGGGAGCCTACTTTGTCCTATTTTGATTAGATTATTAAAAAACGATATAGTATTGGAAATTACTAAGAAAAACTGCACAGACGATGAATAGAAGGTTTCAGAAATTATTAACATTTTAAAATCAGAAGTGGTAAGTCGGGAAAAAGCCGCTGCTTTAATTTTAAGTTCAAGTACTCAGAACACCGAATGCTTTTTCCCTCCTCACAGTAAACGTGACCCGTATGAATTATCACATAAAAGAAACAAAAATCGCCCGTCAATTGCATCTGAATTATTGAATTAATCGAGTAATAGAAGAATTTAATTTTATTTCTGTGAAAATTATGAACATCTATTACAAGATTGCAAGGTATTTAAGATGAAGCAAATGGATCAAAAACGAGATTTTCTAATGAAACTTGGTTGTTGCTTCGTTTGTTTTAAAAAAGGACATTTAGCTAATAAATGTAGAAGTTTTATAAAATGCCGCATGTGTCCTGATATTGAGAAGAATGAAGAAAACTGCAAAAAGTGACAGTGAATTTAGAGAAAAATATAGATGCGTTGCATTCAAGGACTTCAACAGAGGTTTTCTTGCAAACTTTAGTTGTAAAATTAATCGGTAAAGATGGCGAACGGAATATTCGTTTAGTCATTGAACACAGGTTCACAGAAATCATATATTTTGAAATCCACTGTTAAAGAAATGGGATTCAAAGTGCGGGGATAGGAGGGACTTAGTCATTCATTGTTTGGTGGTTCAAAAACAAAAGTTAATAAACACCGTTGCTATAAATTCTCTTAACAGATCTCAAAGGCAATTACACCTGCAGTCTAGATGCATTGGACCAAAATATTATTTGTAATGATGTTCCCAGTATTAGAAAAGGACCTTGGTTACAGGAACTGAAAACGAAAGGCATTCATATAACAGATGTTCAAAGAAACCCAAGATCGATTGAAGTACTGTTAGGCGCCGATGTTGCTGGAAGACTTTTCACCAGTGAGCATGAGGAACTAACATCAGGATTAGTCGCCTTAGAGACTAAATTAGGATGGACATTAATGGGAAAGGTCCCTCGGCTAGAACAACATAATGTGAATATGACCGTTATTAGTATGCTCTCCCAAGAACTACCTGTTTCATTTTTGGGGGACTTAAAGCTAATTGGCATTAGAGATCTGATTGAGCAGAATACTAGAGAAGATTTACAAAAAGCTGTTATGGTTCATTTTCAAGACACTGATAAACAGAGTCCTGACGGAAGGTATGAAGTAAATTTGTCATGGAAAAAAGATCTTGCCATTTTGCCGGACTCTGTGAGTTATCCCTGAAGAGATTAGATGCCACTTATAAAAAGTTAAAGAAAAATATCAGCAATTCTTTGAAGAATGGGTCGAAGATGAAGTGATTGAGGAAGTACCGTTAGACAAATTGCTATTGAATGAATCACATTGCCTTCCCCATCGCCCAATTATTAAAAAAACATTACTGACATTGTCTTTTAAAATTCAGCCCGTTTTCGATGTTTCTGCTAAGATTCCCAACTATCCATCACTGAATGATTGTTTAAAGACCGGAATGAACTTTATCGAGACAATTCCAAACATATTAGACAGATTTCGCAAGTATGAAATAGAAGTGATTTCTGATATAAGGAGCATTCCTACGGATTTCTTTGAGAGAAGATGATAGAAATTTCTTAAGATTTGTATTGTATGACGAAAAGAATAATATCAAGACTTACAGACATAGACAAGTTGTCTTAGATCCAGAGATGCCGAACGCTACGGATTCTCCGTAGTATCTACGGAAAATACAAAAATTTGAAGTTGACTACGGACTATGGAAAGCACTTTTTTTCCTGCGGAAAATAAAATATTTTAGCCGAGTTCAACTTTTCGCGCTTGACGCGCATATGTATAAAAAAAAGATTCACCAACAGTCACCAAAACGAGCGCTTACTGACGATTCGTGGTAGTTTAGAGCTGCGAACAATAATAGGAGAATGGCGGAGGCTCAGAATTCCAGTTCTAACCGGAATTTTTCACAGCGTGGAGCAATATTTACAGCAACCCTGTTCTTCGGCGAGAGCGTTCGGGCAAAGTTCGGATTTTTTCGCTTTTAGCCTTTTAGCATTTGCAGTTGCTTATGGCCATGCTTATTGCATTCTTTGCTGCGCACATCGTTTGCTCGTTTGGTTATCAACTATTTGGTCCTAAATTAATTAACGAATTCAGTTAGAATTTGTATTTTATATTGAAAAATAATCTTATTGGGTGGAAACATAACCGGGAAATCAGGGAATTCTCAGGGAAGTTTTATGTTCTGAAAAATATCAGGGGATATTTAAATTTTCCAAATATCAGGGGAAAATATTCAAACCGGCAAGCGTTCGAAGTTTCGTCGGCGAAATTTCCTTCTGTTTTCAGCGCGATTGCCGATTTCCCATTGGTTGAAAGCGCTCTTTCTCTGATTAAGCCATAAAAAAGGTCACTTTTTGTGTTTGAGAAGAAGGCATTGCTATCTTACGTAAAAGAACGCGTGTCAGCGTTTGTTTCCAAGAATCCGCCATTTTTGGTTGTGTCCAAAATTCGGCCTAACACCGTTCTCCAGCGTGCCGAATTTGGGGTTTGGTCCTGTGCATTATTCTGTTGGGGCGCAGAGAGCCATGCCCCCCCCCCCCCCCCCGCGTGATGATTTGGAATTTTTAAAACTTTTCTTTACTCAATACAGGAACAATATGCATCTTGAGAAAATAAAGTAATATAAGTATAAAATAATGATGGGGGGGGGGGGGTGATCTTCATTCTAAAAAAAAAAAAACTTTAGATTTAAAACTTTCAGCAGTTGCAGATTATATTACTTAGCAAATTAAGTTATTTTCTCCTCCAGGGTGGTACAGTTCTGGAAAACCGGAAATTTCAGGAATTTTTTTTGCCGAAGTTCCGGAAATTTTATTTTGCTACTTGACCCTAAATTTTCCGCCATCATTTTGGTTTTTTTGCTTTAAATTGAAGCAATGCATATTTATTAATTGATTTGTGCAATTCTTTAAAATATCGTAGGCCTTTCCAAGTGCACGCAAGAAAACGTATGCGTTCTTTTCTTTACGCGATCTTTCTGCATCCTGTACATGAATCGTATTTTTTACATTTTAACCCTTTTTAAAATTTAATTATAAAGTAAGTAAATAAAATTCCTTTTTATTTTTATCAATATCTTACCGTATATACCTCCATGTAAGTCGATTCGCATGTAAGCAGAACCCTCAACTTTCAGACAAATAAACAGAAACCCGCGTGTAAGTCGACCTTTCAGAGATAAATCGTTAACGTTTTTGCCTCAAATTTTTAGACATAAATGCTTTTAAAAGGGGGATGAATTGTAATTCCAATTTTAAATTTGTAGCTATGATGTGGAGTTGCATTTTTGCAATCGCTATTTTTGTAAAGGGTTCGTGTTTGCTGTTAGATTTTTAATTGTTGCTTTTGTTCTGAATCAATAAAAAAAAGAGCTTTTGGGTTTTAATTTTTTGCAATCTTATTAAATGCAATAAATAATTTTTGTAATGTTTTCTTCATCATTTTGATGATTTTTTAGAGGAAATTTTTTTTTTTTTTTAATAATCCGCACATTTATTAAAATAGTTTCCCTCTTTGCACCATTTTCCTGTTGTCCTATATTTTATAGATTTTCCATTGCGACCCCTGTTAAAATAAGTACTTTTTTTCCATTTCTGTCTGAATCAAGTAGTTTTCATAAATTTTAACTAGATAAATTGCATTTCGTCTTATATGCCAGAAAATACAGTACCTGTGAAAAAAGTTCGAGGTTCAGGAAATTGTTTTGAAAGTTCAGGAAATGCAAATCCTTACTACTACAGGGCTCGCGCTAGGCCGCGCGATCGCGCGATTCCCGCAATATTTTTTGAAATCCCACTCAAAAAAATTTTTTTTTAGGCTTAAACTTTAAAAATCCCACTTAAAATTTTGGTCAAGGAGAAAAATCCCACCTTGTATTTTTCCCCAGTGTGAACCCTGCTACTATCACTCCTGAGCCTTCACTGAAAAAAAATGGAATTGCACAAAGTTCAGTTGGAAAAGTAGTGTCACCCTCCCTAAATATTTTTTCTGGATTCCCACTGTGAAACAGTCATTACACATGGCAATGACGCTGTGTAACTCACAATTTAAATATAACGTCAGGGAAATTTTTGGAGCCCAATCAGGGAGTTATCAGGGGTTTTCTTTCTTGGATTCTGTTGCCACCATGGTTCATCTGAGGCAAATATTTTGCTTTTAGGTTGAATATTGAGTAGTTTTTGCATCCACGTTTCTCCGGTATTATAAACTACTGATAAGCGCTGAAAACTACTAAAAATCATTCAGGTTACTACTGAAAACCTTAAGATTAGAGTGGCATCTCTGTAGATCCAATTGGATTTCTGGCTCCAGCTTTGATGCAACCTAAGCTTTTACTTCAGGAAACTTGGAAGAAAAAAGAAAGTTAGTATTCAAGAGTTAATGATGACATAAAGAGAAAGTTCCATTCATGGTTTAAAGGTTTGCATTATTTGAATCATATTAAGATCTCAAGATGGTTTGGCGTCACGACAGAGTCGATATTATGAATGAATTGATTTGGGGGTGGCTCTAAGGAGCACTAGCACTGCGACCTCATGTCTATTGTACTAACAACCCCAAGTTAGTGAGTCTGGAACAGACTAGTGGCTGAGACACATTTCAGCAATAAATTGGCAGGGAAATTGGGTAATTCCCAGGGTTTGATGTAGTGATATCCAAGATATTCAAATCGTTGAGCAGAGAAGTAATCGCATTCACACAGAATATGTGTAGAGCTTTCCTCTACATCATGACATCCTCTACACATTGGGTCAGCAATCATGCCCATGATGTTGAGATGTCTCTTGAGATTGCAATGACCAGTTAAAAGACCAATGATCACCCTAATCTCGTTTCTAATGAGTTTTAGCAGTTCCTTAGATCTTAACCAAGGGTAATTTTGGTTAAGTTCTTTCGCCTGTCTTTGATTATTGCTTTTAAGCCAGGCATTATGAGCCTCTTTTAGGAGGACTTCCTTGATTGTTTTTCTTAATATACTGTAATGCAGGCCAGAGACTGGTTCTGGGCCAATGAAAGGAGTTTCTGTGCCCAATTTTGCCAGTTGGTCAGCCATTTCATTGCCAAAAATGCCACGGTGACCAGGGACCCAATAAAGAGACACCTTATTTACAGCGGCCAGTTTGGCAATAGTGTTATAACAATCTCAAACAATATTTGATGAGAAGCAGTGTTTTTGTAGTGCCAAGAGAGCAGCCTGGCTATCAGAGAAGATTTTGATGGTTTTGCCAGAGATGCTTCTATTTAGGCAATTATATGCGCATGCCAGGATGGCCATCACTGCAGCCTGGTATACAGTTGCTAACCTTCCCAAAAAAGAGTAGATACTAATTTTTTTATTAGCGCAAAAAGCACCGTAGCCTGTGCCATGGGAAGTCTTAGATCCATCAGTGAACCAAACTTCGTTGGCGTGGCCAATAACCTTAATAGGGTTTTCCCAATCAATTCTGGAAGGGAATACAACATTGTGTTTTGACTCAAAGTCTAAGCGTTTGAGCATCCAGTTCGAATTCATGGAAAGTAATGGGTGATCCTTGATCAGTGTATCAAATTTATATAAGAATCTCTCAGAAGAAAATTTCCATAGTTTTAGAAATTTGATTCTTTGGGAGCAAAGGATTGCTTCCATCTCTACTTGCTTATGAAGTGGTAGAATGCCTAGTAATAACGCTAGGGTCTGAGAGGGAGTAGTCCTCATGGCACTTGTCATTGATATAGTTGCCATTCTTTGGAGACTAGTAAGCTCTTTCATTGTTGTCACACGGCAGGCTTTATTCCACCATGCGATAGATCCATAAGTTATGATGGGGACGATTACTTTAGTATAGATCCAATGGACAATACTAGGTGAAAAGCCCCAATTAGGACCAATTGTACGTCTGCAGGCCCAGAATATTCTCTTTGCCTTAGTGGTGCTGTATTCGACATGGCTGTTCCAATTTAAAGTCTTGTCAAAAATGATACCAAGGTATTTAACCTCGTTAGAGTATGCAAGTTTAGTATTAAAAAATTCTATACTTTGCACATCTTTGATTCTTTTCCTAGTGAAGAGTACAAGGTTTGTCTTGCCAGGATTAACAGTCAGGCTAACTTCCTTGCACCAGTTTTCAACCTTTTTGAGGGCAGATTTCATGAGGCCAATCACAGTACCCTGGAATTTTCCTCTTACTACTAAGGTTATGTCATCTGCATAATCAATACAGGTCACACCTGATAGATTAATTTTATTTAATATTACATCAACAACAAGGCTCCATAAAAGAGGTGAAAGTACACCTCCCTGCGGGCAGCCTTTGCAGTTCGTGACGGCAAGTGTGTCGCCCAAAAGAGTTGCCTGTACTGATCTAGTAGATAGCAAGCAACCGATAAAGGTGCACACCAGATGATCGACATTTTTTCTCATAAGAGCATTCGAATAACTTGAGTGGGCACACGATCAAAGGCCCCTTCAATATCCAGGAAGGCAGCAAGTGCCAATTCTTTACCGTTTACAGCTCCATCTAGAATTGTAGTTAATTCATAGAGAGCAGTGTCAGTTGATCTGCTAGGTTGATAGGCATGTTGTTGCCTGGAAAGTGGGTTGGCTTTCAGCACATCGTCTCTAATGTACCTGTCAATCAACTTCTCTAGGGTTTTGAGAAGAAAAGACATAAGGCTAATAGGCCTAAATGCTTTGGCTTCATTATAGTTAGGTTTACCCGGCTTAGGTATAAAAACAACCCTGCAGGTGCGCCAAGCGGTAGGTACATAACCATATACCAGACAGGACCTAAATATCCTGCTCAAGTATGGTATAATGATGTCACTTCCTTTTTGGAGTAAGATAGGTATTATTCCATCTACCCCAGGAGTTTTAAAAGGCAAGAACGAGTTAATCGCCCTGGCAATTTTTTTGCATGTTACGATTTTTTTAGCTAGGTGCCAGTCTGCCTTTCTGCCACGTGGGGTAATTTGAGGAGTGTCCATCTGTTACAATAGTTGAGTCCGGGAGGTGAACCCTGAACATAACTTCAAGTGTACCTCGACCATCCTCGGTATATGTTCCATCTTCTTTTCTGATGGAACCAAGTTGACAAAGCTTATCTCTTGATAAGATTTTTGTGAGCTTTGCAGCACTTGACAGAGTGTCAATTTGGCCACAGAAATCCCTCCAGGAAACCTGTCAACTTTTCTTAATGGCATTATTATAACTAGTAAGAGCAGCTCTATAAACTGATCACTCTCCTGTTTTTTTGGCTCTATTAAAGAGCTTTCTGCAGTTCTTACAAAGACCACTAAGATTTTTATTCCACCAAGAGATGCGTCTTGGTAAACTAGTGGTGACTGCTTTGCAGTTATTTTGATATGCTTGAAGTATGGATCGTTGCACAAAATCAACGGCCATCTCAATGTCAACCAAAGAATTAAGATTAAAAAGATTACCTCTGAGGAGAAGTCCTAAGTCTTCTCTGTAGGAATCCCAATTTGTGAATCTGGGATTCCTTTTGTCCTGCTGGGATGTTATTGCAGGACCTGTAAGAGTCATTTTGATTAGTTTGTGGTCAGATAAAATAATCTAATCGGACACATGCCACTTATTAAGGCAAGCAGAGGTCTTATCATTGCAAAAGGTGATATCAATGACCTCACTTCTGCTGCGTGTTACAAAAGTTGGCTTATTGCCAGAATTTAAGATAGTAAGGTTATTACAAAGAATAAACTCTAATAATTCCTCACCTTGTTTGTTGCAGCTACTGCTGCCTCAAATAACGTGGTGTGCATTTGCATCACATCCCACGATAAACCTCCAGCCATTTTTAATGCATTTATGCACAAAATTCCTGGTGTGAGGCGCTAGAGGAATTTCATCCTCATAGGGAAGATATGCCGACATTAGGCAAAAAATATCTTCATTGTTGTGAATTAGCCGAACGGCAAAGTTATCCCCATCCAGATAATCCACCATACAAAGAGCTTTTAGTTTTTTGATAACTAAAATACAAGCTGTAGGTCTGCTACAAGAGCGATCGAAGAACAGGTTGCCACAGTTACCTAAACCAAGAATTTTACCTCTATAAGTTCAGGGTTCCTGCACTAAGGCAACATCTACTCTTCCTTCGGCCAGTTCTTTGTTTAAGAGGGTAGAAGCCGGCTGGCTGTGGTGCAGATTGATTTGTGCAATCTTAATAGCAAAAGTCATAGACACAAGGTCACTCTGAAGACAGAGTGTCAACCTTGGGAGAGAGGCTACCCTTTAGGGTGCAATCGGAATCATCTTCAGACTCCGTAAGACCTAGAAGATGAACTTTTGAGGAAAGTGAAGCATTAGATTCATCAGAGGTGCTAGCAATACTCCTAGGGGAGACACTAAGATCTGTATGAATTAGGTCACTTACTTTTTCAGAAGACGAAGTTTCTGTCATAGTCGTCTCTTCTGTTGAAGGAAGAGACGGGGACTCCTCGATGGGGGTCTCTGTAATACTAGCAGGGTCTTCCACGAATGTTGTTGTGGTCCCTATAGTGACTTTGGCTGTTGCAGCAGCTGGCGTGGGGGCTTGAGGATCTTAACAAGACCCTTACCATACGCACCTGCATAAAGCCCCATGTCTCTGTCCCTGATGTACTGGGCAGATTTTTGGTCAATCTCTATGATCCATTTTGCAATGGTATTAGAGATTGTTCTATCTCTCGCACGCCACTCAGATGTGTCGAGGCCCTCATTGCACAGACAAAGTCTGTTAAACAATTTGGACGACTCGACAATGTTGGCGTTGCGGGTTTTGAAGAGAATCTTCACGGGTTTTGGTAGCTGCGAAGCTGGCAATATTTCTATCCCCTGCTTGCGCCACTTATCCCCAGAGAAGAACTCTTTTAGCCAGGCTGCAGTGGCATCATTTGCGCAGTTGATGATAAGGGCACCACCAGCCAATTCCGAAGAATTAATCTGGGGGCCCTTACCCCCCTGTGTTTCGTCGATTGCATCGTCAATGTCGCAGAAGATTTCATCGACATCTTTCTTTACAAGTTTCTCCTCTGGATGAGATGTCTTGATGACGGCCATCTTCACTCCAGAGAGAGCCTGACTGTAAGAAGGACCAAATGTTTTTTGTTTCTTAACAGCAGGCAGTTTTGCGGAAGGTGAAGGAGTTTCGGGTTCTGACACCCTTACTCTCTTCGTGGCTTCAGGTTTTTTCTCTGCTAGGTCCTGATGTTGTGCGTCCCTAGCAGCCTTCATTAGCCTCTTCCTTTGTCTTTTAGACAGCTTCTGAGGGTTTTCTCCGCCGGCTGCCGAGGCAGTGCCAGCAGGAGAAGACGTTGATGCTTTGGAGATAGCTCCGGTCTCTTGGACCGTCGAAACGATACCTTTAAGAGCCGGAGCATTGATTTCAGTCTTGTGAGCCACCAAAGTGGCACCAACAAGAACTGAGGAGGTTGGTTTTTTGGCTTCAGATGAGGGACCCTGTTTGGGCACCTCAGCATCTGAAGCAGTAGGATTTTTAAGTGTCTTGCCACCGGGTTTTTTGAATTTTTTAGTATCCATAAAACGGTTAATTTACTGAGGGTCTAAGATGTCACCACCTGCATGGACCCTCTCTACAGGTGGAAGGCAAAAAAATACAACGTGGGTCGCCACTCCACGAGGTGAACCGTTCGCAACAACCTTTGACCCCGGTTGCCATGTGCGACGCACACTCTCTTCGGCATGGTTCTCACACCTTGGATTTAGGTTGCCGTTCACCCACTCCAGCCGTCCTGTCCGGTGAGTCACAGGGCAAGCTCAGGACACCACTAGACATTCTGACACAGAGCAGGCTTATGCCATGGACATTTTGGCACCCTCCTCTTTTTTCAACCGGGCTTGGGACCGGCTTTGGCAGAGTTGAATCGGAATTAAGTCTGCACACATTTGTTGATGCGAGTCAGAAAGCTTATTCTGCTTGTATATTTCTAAGATGCGAATTTTCTGATGGTTCTGTAAAGGTGCAACTACTCCACGCTAAGTCAAGAATAACTCCCCTTAAGAAAAGTACAATATCTCACCCTGAATTGATGAAAGCTACTATTAGAGCGCGATTATTTCATTCCAGGAACTGTGCTCTAAAACTTTGCGATGAAAATAATGACAAGTACTTTTGGACAGACTCATCAACAGTGTTAATGTGGACTACGAGACAGGAACAATTGTCAGTATTTGTGAGCAAACGAATCACGGAAATAAGGCAATCGACTTCTCATAAGAATTGATTCCATGTTCCAAGAGACTGGAATCCTGCGGATCTTCTTTCTAGGGGATGCGGAGCTAAATAACTGCTGAAGTCCGAGATCTGGCCAACATGGCTGAAACAGCTCAAAGAGCATTGGCCTAAGTCAACTGAAAATATCTTTGAAGAAGAAGGCAAAAAATCTTTAAAGAATGTCAAAGTCTTTGATGATTGTGGTAATATGCTTCGTTTAAGGTACAATTCCTCTTTTGATCAGCTTAATTGGACAAAAATCCAAACAGAATTTGAAGTAAGCCAAACCAGATATAAGTTCAACCCTCCATCTGCCCCAAGGTGGGGAGGATTTTATGAGAGACTAAACGGTATTCTCCAAGGCCTTCTGAAGTGCATTTTGTTGAGTTTTCTCCTAAAAGATCTTGAAAACTCAAGGTGGGGATTATGTTGAAGATGAGCCTTCAGTCGAATAATTTTCCTTTATTTATATTTTTATTTGTTGTAATGGAAACGGGATGTTGTGAACCCCAGACAGAAGACCTTGAGCAAAATATAGTTTAAATTAATAAGAAAGAAATATAATGTTAAGAAGTGAGGTGCTCTTTTTATAATCTGTGTAAATGTGTTGTAATAAATGTTCCTTCTATATAAATCAAGATTTTCATCATTGATTATCAATCTGGACCGGCTGTTCCAATTTTAAGAAAAGTTACATAGTGAATTGTAACAACTATAATGTCACATTTCTATTTGGGACTATAATGTCACATTATGTTTGGGACTCAATTTGTCAATGCAAAAGGGACATAGCTCAAATGAAGTGAAAATGGCAGTAGGGGCAGAATTAAGTATGTTTTACTGAGTTCTTATAGTATTAATGGCAAGTGTCATTATTTGCATTACTTTTAAGTTATACAACATAATTTAACATATAACTGGAACTGAATTATGTGAGGAGCCATATTTACTCTATTTTTTTTTTTAAATTATGCATATTTAAAAATAATTATTAGCCGCATTAGATTATAACAACCCAAAATGTTAATTAATATTGGATGAGTGTGAATTGAAAAACAAAACAAGATTTTAAGATTATAGTTCAAATTTTCAAATGCCGCTTTTGAAAAAGTAGCCGATTTTAAGCTGTGAGTGTGTTGCTTCGAATGTTTGTTAAGTCTTGTTCTTATAATTTGGAAAAATAGGACCATGCAAGCAGGCATGTAATTAGAGGGGGACAGACGGGGCGTATGCCCCGGGCGCCAGATTATTTTAGGGGCGCTAAATTGACTAAATGTGTATTTGCTTAAATACATATACTTATTTTGTGTATCTAAGGGGGGAGGGGGCCCTAAATCCTTGTCTTGCCCCAGCTATAAAATGACCTAATTACGTCCCTGCATGCAAGGGTGGAGTTAGCCGTTTATCTCAAATCTCTCATTACAATAATAATGATATGACAGTAGCAATGCTTAGTATTGGGTTCTATGCAAATGACACCAATAGGGACTATTTGATATATTTTTTGACATGTTATTTTTGTCAACACCCTTTCAATATTTCACCAAGTTGTTACTGAATTTCACCTGTTTATAACATTGCACTGAAAGTGATCCCCTCGACTGCTTAAAACGAAGGTACTGTATCAAAACAGTTGTTATTTGTATCCAAATTTAGCAACATAGTACTGTAGAACTTTGATTCAACTTTCCCACATCTATCATTCTCCTGCGTGTATAGTCTCAATTTAATGGTCCCCTCACATAATTAAATTTCATGTTGACCTATATGCATTGTTCTTCTGCATTTACCATTCAAAATGAATAGTCCTATGAAAAACAATCAGTTGAGACTCTACAATATAGGCAGTGTTGTATTTGTTGGGGCTGGGGGTTAACCCCTCGAATTCTGTTTCCAACCCCCTCAGTTATTGCAGTTTTTTTTCACTTGGAGGGTGATTAAATTTCCCCTGCTAATGAATGGAAAAAAAATCCTAACAGTATTCTATTTTTAATTTTTTGTATTTTTTCAATCTAAAAGGATTCTACATAAATTTGGTTTACTTGAAATATTCTGCTAATTTAGTTCTGGTTAAGAGTTTAATCTTACTTGTAGTTTGATTTGGCCCAAGCAATATAACTTAAGGATTTTCGCAAGAACAAACTTCGGGATTTTTAAGATTGCCTTTTTTTCTTTTTTGCCCAAGCGGTTAAATAAAAATAGCTTTGTAGGGAGGAAGGAAATTATTTCCTTTAGTCATCAAACAAGTATGCTATGCATAAATACAACTTTATCAAAGCTGGTATCTTTGAAATAAGGAGACTTACTGGGGGGTTTTTTAATAATTACAGTCGAACCTCCATTTAACGAACCTCTATTTTGCGAATTTTTCCATTTTACGAATTTTCTTCTTGGCCGTAAGAATATTTAAGGTTTTCCATGTAAAAAAACCTCCAAATAACGAAGCACATTCTCTATTTAACGAACTTTTTTCTGATAATCTAAAAAAAAAATTCCACTCTATTTTTCAAGTATTTCTTTCTTTAAACACTTTTACTAAAGCTTCTGCACACTATGTGTTAAAATAAATATAAACATTTTTTTTAGAGTAGTGAATAAGTTTAATTCCAGATTATAATGGTTATTCTTTGTTTTATCCTTTCTTAAGTGAAATAATAAAAGTAAACTGCTATAGTTATTATTACATGATATGTAGAGCTTTCATTAGTTTAAAATGAGTTCTCGTGTAGCCAAAGTATTATAAAAAATGTAAATCTCTATTTAACGAATTTCTCCATTTAACGAACTTTTTCGCTGGATTTTGCGACTTCGTTAAATAGAGGTCCGACTGTATTTCATTCCCATATTGGGATCTTTAAAAAAAAACATAAAACCGTTTTCAAAAATATTTTTCTTTTTTTTTTTTAACAAATTTACTTGTGCAAAAAAAGTCATTCTGAAAAAACGATACTATTATGAGTTCAATAAATTGTCTGAATCCCACCAATTAAAACAGGATTTATAATTCATTTTGCACAAGCGCAGATGCACCGTCATGCTTTTTAAAAAGAACCTTCTCAAGGTGACCAGAGATAGCCTAAAAGTTTGTTTTTTCGAGGAATTTCTGGGGGGAAAATCTCAGACTACCAGTTTGGGCAAAGATCATGACTATCGTGCTATTTTTTTCTGTAAAGAAAATCTGATGATCATGACTGTTGTGTTAATTTTTTCTGTAAAGAAAATCTGCAGAGAGGAATCAAATGACTTTTCTTTTTAGAAGTTCATATTAAAAGGAAAAAAACTTTGCATTATCCTGGGGGAAGAAAAGAAAAAAGATCAAAGATAGCTTAAAAGTGCTTTTTTTATGACTAAAATTAAAGGGTAGGGCATGAAAACACTTTTAGTAGGTATAAAACATCCTGATACCTTGATTTGTGTGTTCATATTTAAGAATAATCATAAGCACAATTTGAGGGAACTTTGAGGCAAATGCTCCCCTCCTTATTTTTAAGCTTTTCTAGGAGCAGAGGGCTTAACTTGCCCTTTAGTTTTAAAGCAAAAAAAAAAACAACTTGAACTTTTTACAAATTAATGTATGGCCACATTAAATCCCTTGCCTTCCAACATGGTGAGAGAATCTTCGCAGATTGTCATAGATGCAAGGATGTTCAGGCCACTCCCAACCATATCCTCGTATGCTTGGGTTTTTCCCATCTCGAAATTTTAACGAATCCCATTTTGTTTTTAGGCTTTTTAGCTATTTTTGCAGGGGTCGGCGCTAGTCACTTTTTTTACTAAAAGTCACTTTTTTTTGCATTGGTCACTTTTAGTCACTTTTTCAAAAATTGGTCACTATTTTCACTTTTTTGCCCTTTTTCTGGCAGAGCAACCAAAAAAAGTTATTTTGTCTGTCTATGAGTTAAGAAAACATTGCAATTTTGCAAAAAAATACGTGTGCCAAGGGTTGAAGCTTCCGCGTGTCCGCCATTTTTGGTCGTATTTTGAAATTCGGCATGGCGCTGGCAGAAGGGGAGGCCTAGAGGGCCGTGACCTCTCCCCCCATCTAGAATGATGATTTTAATTGTTTTTAATATTATTTACTCGAGAAGAGCAAATCCTAAGAAAATAAAGCAATATTTAAATTAGAAAAGAAAAAAATCAGACTAAAAGTTTTTAGCAGTGTGATATATTTGTATAATATATACTTTAACTGTAATCCTCTGCTCTTAACTGCAACCGTCTGGCATTGTTAAAAATGGCTCGATGGAGCACTCGAACGAGGTTGCATGGACTTCAATGAAGTTGTTATGTTGTCTTAAAGACTTATCATTAATAAATACTAGGAAGGATACAACATGGCGTCATATTAAAAAAAAAAAAAAGTTATGAGGATTGAAATGTGTTTGTAACCTTACGTGCCGAGGCCGCCTGCTTACCTGCGTCGCTTATAAGTTGAAATGGAGGAGTCCTTCAGACCCCCTGGAATTATGTCCTTCAGTGGCAATGTAAAGGAGAATTGGACAAAGTGGAAACTGAAACTATAGAACTTCCTCCTTGCATCAGAAAAAAACGAAAAGTCTGATCCTGTCAAAATAGCAATTTTGTTAAACCTCATTGAAGAAGAAGGAGAAAATATTTACAGCACTTTTAAGTACGAGACCAATCAAGAAAAGTCATTCTAGGAGATCCTAAAGAAATTTGATGAGTACTGTTTGCCACAAAATAATGAGGTATTTGAAAGGTTTAAATTTTTTTCATGTGTCAAGAAAGATGGACAAAGCATCGATAATTATGTGACGGAGTTAAAAACTCTTGCTGCATCCTGTAATTTTGATAATCAGGAAGCCAGTCTAATTCGGGATAGAATAGTGTTAAGAGTAAAAGATACGGGAATGCAGGAACGACTACTGAGGGAGCCCAGTTTAACTTTACAGAAAGCGATGGATTGTGTTCGTGCCTCTGAATTAAGCAGAAAACAAGTCAAAACTATTAATGAAGCAACAAATACGAGTGTTGATATTATCCAAAAACAAAGAGGTACAACATATGTGCACCAGACAGTAGAATGCAAGGCATGTGGCCGAATGCATGGTAGGGGACACTGCCCAGCATTTAACAAAATTTGTAATAAGTGCCAGAAAAGGAACCACTTTGCAGTGGTATGCGGAAGTAAGTACAATGTCCAGCCACCTACTGGTAACAACAGTCATAGAAATGTAAATGAGGTAGAGGTACAATCCAATAGTGACTCTAATATGTGTCTTTTTGTTGATAGTGTACATAGTGTTCATTCAGTTAACCGAAGTGAATGACTTAAGATAATATCAGTTGAGGGTCATCAGATATCTTTTAAATTAGACACAGGTGCAGAGGTCAATGTTTTCGAACTACACATTCTAAAAACATTAAATTTAGATCAAAATTTAAGCCCAACTGATGTTGTCTTAGTGTCCTATGGAAATAATAGGTTGAAGCCTATTGGCTCTATAGATTTAACTTGTAGCACTGATAAACATTATAATGTTTTACTTACATTTATTGTGCTTGATGTAAAATCTAAACCCATCCCAGGTTTGCAAGCTTGTGAAAAGCTACAATTAATCAAATGTATTGATGTTGTTTCCCTTGAATCAAAAATAAAAGTGATTGAACATTACAAAGTTGTGTTTGAGGGACTGGGAAAGTTTCCCGGGGAACCTCATCACATTGAAGTAAAATCAGATGTAACTCCTGTAATTAATGCACCTAGGAGGGTACCCCAGTCTTTACATAAAGAACTAAAAAGTACCCTAAATGAGTTAGAAATGCTAGGCATTGTATCTCAAGTCAATAAACCAACTGATTGGGTCAGTAGTTTAGTGGTAGTAGAAAAGCCCAATGGTAAATTAAGAATATGTTTTGACCCTAGGAACCTTAATAAGGCAATAAAACGTGAGCATCATATAATACCTTCAGCAGATGAAATAATTAGTAAATTAGAGGGGAAACAAATTTTTTCAGTGTTGGATTTAAAAGAAGGATTTTGGCAAGTGACATTAGACGATGCAAGTTCTGACATATGTACTTTTAATTCGCCCTTTGGTAGGTACAAATTTAATCGTTTGCCTTTTGGTATTTGTTCAGCACCGGAGGTGTTTCAAAAAAAGAATCAGAAATTATTTGGGGACATTAATGGAGTAGAGATTTACTTTGATGATTTGATTATTGCAGGTAAAAATGAAACAGACCATGATAAAATCTTGTTAGAGGTTCTAGAGAGGGCGAAAGCAAATAATGTAAAATTCAATCCAGATAAGTTTCAATTTAAAGTTCCGAAGGTAAAATATATGGGTATTTTAATATCAAAACATGGAATACAAGCAGATCCTAGCCATGTTAGAGCTATTACTGAATTAGATAGGCCATCTAATAAGAGTGACATTAAAAGATTGCTAGGCATGGTAAATTTTCTTTCTAAATTCATACCTAATGTTTCAGTTGTTACAGCCCCTTTAAGAAATTTGTTAAAAAATGATATAGACTTTGAATGGGGTCGGGAACAAGAGAAAAGTTTTGAGACTGTTAAAAAGTTAATTAGTTCAACACCAGTCTTAAAAGTATTTAATGAATCGGTACCTATTATCATTCAATGTGATAGCTCTAAAGATGGTCTGGGTGCTTGTTTGTTGCAAGATGGTCACCCAATTTCTTTTGCATCCAGAAGTTTAACAGAAACTGAACAAAATTATGCCCAGATTGAAAAAGAATTATTGGCCATAGTATTTTCTTTTCAAAAATATCACAATCTGATTTATGGGCACAAAGTTATTGTTGAAAGTGATCACAAACCTTTGACCTCTATAGTACACAAGCCAATTAGTAAAATCTCCTCTAGGCTACAGAGAATGCTCCTTAAGTTATTAAAATATGATTTTACAGTAAAATATTTACCAGGTAGCCAAATGTATGTTGCTGACACATTGTCCAGAGCATACATTAAAGAGAAAGTGTCTGATGATCCTGAAATGCTAAATATGGTACATTCTATATCTAAACTTTTGCCAATGAGTGAAAGTAGGTTCAAACAATTTCAACAAGCTTCAGAGCGTGATAGTGAATTAAAATTACTTAAGCAATATTTCCAGAAGGGTTGGCCAGAAAAGAAAAATGTGCCTGTAAATTTGAGGCATTATTACAAGGTGAAAAATGACATTGTTTGTGTGGATGGATTAGTGTTTTTAAACGATAAAATTATTATTCCTAATATACTTAGGCAGGACATGTTATTGCTGATTCACGAATCTCATTTAGGTATTGGAAAATGCAAAAGTAGAGCCAGAGAGTTAATGTACTGGCCAGGTATTAACCGAGATATTGAAGATATCATTTCCAAATGCAATGTATGTGAAAATTTTCAAAAATCTCAATGTAAAGAACCACTAATTCCACACGAGATACCTATTCGGCCCTTTCAGAGAATAGGAATAGATATAATGTATTTTCACAATACTGACTATCTTGTATTGATTGATTATTATTCAAAGTGGATTGAGGCAATACCCATTCAGAATAAGACAATTTCAGAAATTGTGATTAAGTTAGAAAACATTTTTTCAACATTCGGAATCCCTGAAACTATTATTTGTGATAATGTGCCATTTAACAGTTATGAATTCAAAAACTTTGGGAAGGGGTGGGATATTGAACTAATATTCACTAGTCCTAACTATGCACAAAGTAATGGGATGGTTGAGAAAGCAGTGGGGATATGTAAGGCAATTTTTAAAAAAGCTTATGAGGATAATCGCAGACCTTCAGTGGGTTTATTAGAATATCGTAACACTCCTATTTCAGGATTGGGATTATCTCCTGCCCAGTTAATGTTCAACAGACGACTGCAAACCAAATTGCCCATTACCAATAAACTTCTTAATCCCGAACTTTTCAAAGACATTAACATAGAATTAATAAGGAGACAACAAAAACAAAAACACTATTATGATAAATCTAGCAAAAGCTTGAAGGAACTTAAAATTGGTGATAAAATTACTGTTCAAAATGTTAAGTCTAAATTATGGGAACCTGTTATTGTATTAGGTAAAACCAGAAACCCCAGATCATATAGAATAAAAACAAATTCTGGACGAATTTTTATAAGAAATAGAAAGTTTTTAAGATTATCTAAAGCAGTTAATGAATATTATGATGATACATTTAATGAATTTCTAGAAAGGGAATCTGAAATAGTTTCTAATACAGATTCCAGATCAGAACCGGATATTGTGAATGATCAAATTAGTAGTCGGACTGGTCGTATTATAAGGCGACCTCAGTACCTAAATGATCATATATGTAATTGATTTGTTTTATGTATATTGTATAATTTAAAAGGGGGATGTGATATATTTGTATAATATATACTTTAACTGTAATCCTCTGCTCTTAACTGCAACCGTCTGGCATTGTTAAAAATGGCTCGATGGAGCACTCGAACGAGGTTGCATGGACTTCAATAAAGTTGTTATGTTGTCTTAAAGACTTGTCATTAATAAATACTAGGAAGGATACAACAAGCAGTTGCAGATTATATCACTCAGAAAATTACCTTAATTTCTCCTTTCTTTCATTCCCCCCCCCCCCCCCGCCCCCCACTCTCGAACTAACTGTCACAATCACAAAATAAAATTTTTGGAGGGGATTTCTCAACGAAAAGACAATACGCATCTTGAAAAAATAAAGCGATATTCTTGTCAAGAAATCATTAAATAATGATGCAGGGGAGGGGGGAATCTAAATTCTTAAAAAAAAACTTTAGATCTGAAAAATTCTTAGCAGTTGCAGATTATATATATTGCTCAGAAAATTACATTATGACATCTTTTTATTTCCATCCCTCCAACCCAAAAAAAAGGAATTGCACAAAGTTCAGGTAGGAAAAAAAGATAGTGTACCCCCCCCCCCCCCCCGCTAAAGAATTTTTCTGACTGTGCCACTCATACTGTCATTATGTATGGCAGTGATACCGTGTAACTATCACAACTAAAATTATAAAATCAGCGAATTTTTTGGAGCTCAATCGGGGAATTTTTCTTGGATTTTGTTACTACCATGAAATTACAAAAACAGTATCGAAT
Source organism: Octonoba sinensis (assembly GCA_038502835.1). NCBI lineage: Eukaryota > Metazoa > Arthropoda > Arachnida > Araneae > Uloboridae > Octonoba > Octonoba sinensis. The sequence continues at coordinate 127,023,769 of CM076598.1, forward strand.
AATCAAACGGTTTGTTTCCTACAAGGATACAGAAGATTAACACAGTATTCTCAGTCTGAATAATTTTGATAAAATATCAAATTTAGATTTATTTCAAGTGAAATTTTCTAATCTTGGAACAAGTATAAAAAATATTTAAAAACAAGCATTTGCAAAATAAATTTTATTCAATGATGAACAAAAAATTAAAAATTGAAATTTCTGCCGATTTGAATAAATATTTATTCATTTATATTTTGAAATAAGAGTGACAATTTGAGAAAGAAATTAATTAAAAGAAGTAACTTTTATCTCTCTCACTCTTAGCCATTTATGGGTTTTGAAAAAGGTATTTATGAACATAGTTACAGGTATAACAATTCTTATTTTTGAATAGGCTATGAATTTTTTTTTTTTAAAGTTGGGTAAAAGCTCTATTTATTCAGGTTTAGTTTTCAAAAGATGTCGAAACTGCATTTTTTAAAATTATATTTAGTTTAAATAATAAAAAAAAAAAAACACACGTTTACATTTTAATGGTCACTATTTTGGTCACTTTTTTTAAAGCTGTGGTCACTTTTTTCACTATTTTGAAGACTCCAAAGTGCGCCGAGCCCTGTTTTTGGTTTTATGGAGATTAGAAACAACAACAACAGCACAAAATACTGTATGCATTTTCTTGATTCTTGAATAAATAAAATAGTTTATTTATTCTATCGACATGAATGACAATAATGGGCCTCCTTTGTAGCCTGCTGTTTTTAAAATTTCAACTTAAATTATTGTTATTTTTTTTTTTTTTACTAGTTTACTGACATTAAACTCGGAAGTTTTGTAGAAACTGTTTAGCAGCGGCGCAGTCGTAAAGTTTTCGGTATTACATTTTGTAATATGGTAGACTCAAGCACGGATCCAAGAGGGGGAGGGTGTCATGATGCTCGTTATCCCCTTACAGTCACCAAAGATAGCCTAAAATTGGGTTTAGCAGTTTATTTTTGAAAAATTTCCAGGGAAGGTCTCTCGAGCCCTTGTTTCTCTTAAGTGACCAAAAATAGATTAAAATTGGGTTTTTAAAGCTTCAATTAAAAAATAAATCGGGGCAACAGCTCTCCCCAATCCAAAACCCATTTTTCTAACGTGACTAAAAGTAACCAAAAACTTTGTTTTTGGGACTTTAATTTCAAAAAAAATTCTGCAGAAGATCACCTGAATTTTTTTTTTCTCCTAGTGCCCAAAGATCGCCTAAAATTGCATTTTTAGGGTCAAATTTTAAAAATTGTAAGTGCAATTAAATTTTCCTTATTTCTTTCTTTGCATATATATATATATACAAATGAATTCCATAACGGAATTTTCACTTTGCCCCCTTCCCCTGGCGGAATTGCGTGTATGGTAATGACCCAATTCAAAGCGCCCTTGATTTCACATTTGGTAATCATCAGGACCTGCCATGCATCTGACACCCCACCACACCCTAGTAAATTTTACACAAATACAACACTGGGTATAGGTTTCCTTATTTACTCCTTATCCCAGTACTAAAGGTGGCATGATTATTCGAAAGTCAAGTTATGAAACTAATCTGTATTGATATATGTAGCCTAAGAATTTCCATATATTTATTATAAATGTAAAAAAAATAAGGGTTTTTTTCACTGTAAGTTCAACATGATTTTAAAATTTTTTAATGTTTTCAAAAGATTTTTTAAGAAATTTAAAGTTGTAATCAATTAAGATTTTCTCTGTTCCTTTTTTTATTTCAATTGAAAACTATATTTTCAGGAGCCCATGATGCTGCTTTCATTTATATTAGTACAGATTATGTTTTTGATGGCAAAGATCCACCTTACTCGGAAAATGCTGAGCCTAACCCATTGAATTTATATGGAGAAACTAAATTAGAAGGAGAGAGGGAAGTTATGAAAATTAACCCCGGTAAATATATAATTATTTAAATAAATTTGTAATTAGTTCTGAATCAAGTATACTAACATATACTAAAAGTCTTAGGATATATTTCATAGTTTAAAGATAATAAAAGTTTGTCTATTTTCTTCTTACTTACTTATTTGTTGTGTCTTAAATCAAAATGCAGTGTAATTCAAAAAGAAGTATACAACTTCAGTGCACTATAAATCAAGAACAATGTTAAATATTACATGTTACCTGCAACATAATTCTATGCGATTACTTTAAGTTTTGTTAGAGAGAGTCATAGATGTTCTATGTGTAACCCCTTAGTCACACAACAAATTGGACGAGCCAAGGACTATAACCAACATACTATTTTTTGATACTACTTATCCAATTCCACCCATCAGTTCTGACATAATACCTTGTGATTTCTTCCTGTGGAGGTCCATAAAGGACAAGGTATGCATTCCTCCCCTTCCTGTTGATTTAGCTGAGCTGAAAAAGCGTATGACAGCCACTATCGATGGACTTCAATTGATGGTATCGTTACTTTAACATGCATTTGGGCAGAAATGGATTATCGGTTTGAAGTGCATTGTGTGGCTGGAGGGGTCACACATAGCACGTCTGTGACTGTCTCAAACAAAACTTAAAGTAATCTCATACAATTCTGTCACGAGTAACATGTAATATGTTACATTGTTTTTAATTTATAGTGCATTGAAGTTGTATATTTCTTTTTGAATCACCCTGTATTTTATTGTTTACCACATTTTCTCTGTGATGTTCACCCTCATCTGTGACGGCTGGTAAGCCTGTATGTGGCAGTCACAAGTCGGTCCCTTTGGTTTGGTAGGGCTCTAATGGACACTTTCAGCAAAAAGGAAGTTATAAGTTGATATTTTTATACTAACTTAGATGCATATGATGAACTAATTTCAGTTGAATTTCCCATGTGCCAAGGTTCTATCTACCGATGATTATTTATATATTTCAGTTTTACTAAGTTCTATCTGCATTTTCTTAAAACTTTCTTTCATTACAGATAATATTTATAATCTTAAGTTTGACAAAGTTTTACCACCTTTCTTTTTTGTTTAATGTGTGAGAAAATTCATTTCCCGCAGGCAATATATATATTTTTAATTTAAAGGTTCTATCTGCTTTTATTTTGACTGGTGATCAGTGAGCTGTGATTATTTGAACTGTGGGTTGTTTTTATCACTAAAGTGGATTCTTCATGCTATAATAGCTCATTAAGCTGTGCATAATGCTTTATTTTGTTATTAACTCTGCTTTTTATCTGAGAAAATTAAACGTCTGTAACTTAACTGCATACTACACACCTACAAAACAAGTATATTGTGCTTTTTGGAGAAAAACTTATCTTTCCACACTCGTAAGGACATTGCCAGCACTTTTTACAAAATACTGACCTTAGTAGCTGACAAAAATGATGTAACCAGAGCTGTCAAATTTAAAAACTGCAAATTCCCCCTCCCCCTGAAAAGATTCATATTTCATTAAGTAAATATTTTTAAAAAAAACTATAAAAAATAATAACTACTATAACTTTTCAAATATCTCGTTACAATTATTTCAAGCAAGGAAAAAAATATATTAAACAATGGTAATTTTTTAACTTGTAAATAAATGTATATTTAAATAATGCAGATGTCTTCATAAAAAATATATGATTTGTATTTCGCTTAGAGGAAGCATTCAAAGCAATACAGAAAATACTTTTAATTTGAGAAGGTTTACATTTTAAAACAGTAACTAAAAAAAGCGCATAAAGAGTAGCTTACTTAATCCATGGAACTGTGTTTGACTTATACTTTAAATTCAATGAATTTTGAGAAATCTTGATATTTGGTATTCGACCTAAGGCATTGGGGAAAGCATTATTTGTTACATGTCTATTAGAAGTTTTATACATTAACAATTGGCTGTATAAAAGTACAACGTGAATATTACATAACTGTTATGTTATATTAAAGTACAGTAAATTTTAGTTAAATACTCGATTTTATTTTAGATAGCTGTGTGTTGCGCATTCCTGTTATATATGGAGAAGAAGAATATGTTGGAGAAAGTGCTGTATCTAGCTTAATCCCATTCTTACAAAAAAAGGAACCTGGCACAAAAATATCCAACTATGAGATTCGATATCCATGTCATACACGAGATATTGCTTATGTTTGTTATAAATTAGCTGTTGTGAAATTAAGAGTAAGTATTCTGAGATTTTACTCATGATTAATTATGTAACAATGATTTAACCACACACACTGGGTAAATTTCTTCTTTGCCCTAAATATTACAATTATAGGGCTGCCCGGAGCAAGTAAAAACTACAAACTATTTTGAAGACGAGTAGCTTTAGGAACTGCTTTCGTTAGAACATAGAAAAAAATGACCCTTTTGCAGTTGGTTTTAAAAAATCAGCAACTATTCTAGCAAATTAGTAACTAAAAGTAAAACTCAAAATGATTTCCTTCTTTCTTTCACTACCTGTAAGATACATGATTTAACATTTTGTTTTCATTCTGCTCTAATGTTTATTTGCAACTTTTATGCTATTTTTCAAACAATGTATTTTAAAGATAGTGTGAGACATTTAAGTCAATATAGGCTTCAAAGAATCTTCCAATTTTGCTAACTGAGAACTATTAATTTAAAATGATTGAACTATATAAAAAATACAAGCTTAAAAGTTTCTTTGTACTCTATTCAAAAAATATTTTTATTGGCAATGATCAGGGTTCGAAATTAGCAGTCGTTAATCGTATTTTGCAACTCCAATTTTCAGTTTCATGATTGTCATTTTGCATCCAGTCATCATATTTGACACCTTAGACGTCAAAAATGACGGCTGGATGCAAATATACGTAATCGTAAAACTGAAAATTAAAGTTTCAAAATACGACTAACGAATGCTAATTTCGAACCTTGGTGATGATGCAAGCAAAAAATTGGTTATATCTTAAACTATGCCAGCAATCATGAAGATTTTCCCTAAAAATGCTCAAATCTGCATTTTCTTGACTTGCCTTTAAAGTTACCAATTGTCTAAACATTCAGTGAGATTTTTAGTGAACTACTGCATATAACAATTTTTATAAATAGAGTTACCTTTAAAATTAGAAGGAAAAAAACTTGCATAAAGGAATTTTTTTCCTGTTTTCCTTCTTTTTCCTTTATAACACCTATGTGTCAAAATGTGCCATCTTTTTCTATTCTTAACAGGAACTGAAAAGTTTGCTTTCAAAGCTTTTAACAATTACCTTCTAATTGTAGTATAATATTAATTTTATTATGTTACTTTCATTCAAAATTTAAATTTTAAATCTTTCATGAACAGGAGCAAGCCAACAATATAGCATAGAAATCAATATTATCATGCTTTAAATATCATGTTACAAATAATTATAGCATGTTCCCATTGTGAGAGCTTTGTTATCTTAGAGGGGTAAATAACGTGTTTGGAAAGAAATATAAAAATATTTTAAAGTTTAAACTTTTCTATCATGTAAAAAAAACTCCTGAACCATATTTAGCAATCCTGCAGGCTTTAAAATTTTTTGTAAAGTTTGATTCTGTGAAATATATATGTAATGGTAACATATTTTATTGAGTTCCTGATTCTAGTTTTGTCACAAATACAAGGGGAAGTCAAAAAGTAAAGGGACAATTTCTGGCACTAGGGTTCGGTAACACGGCTAGTATCCAGCACTGAATTAGGGTAGTCTGCAACACTTCTATGGAACATATCACTTTTATTCCCGTTGTTACTTGTTTCTTAAAACGTGTATCTTAAATATGCAGTGTTTTTCGTCAGTTTTGTATAGGATAGTAAAAATTTTTTTTTTTTTTTGAAAAATATCCAGAAAAACAAAATTTTAAAAATTAAGTCTGGGAAGAAATTATCTAATAACTCTATTTTCTCAATGCTTTCAAGAAATATATTGAGAGGTGAAAAATCAAAAATTCAGTTTTTTATCACAATTATTGGTTTTGTATCAGGTCAATGACAATTTTGCATTATAATTATCAGTGTTGTATCAGGTTAATTCACGATTTTGGCGGTAATGCTGCTGGAGTGTATCAAAATGTCTTACATATCGCTACTACTGATTTAACTCAAAAAAGAAAAGAAGAAAATCTTTGCATCATAGACAACTACATCAAATAAAGTTCTTTTACAAAATAAATGACTCTTATCTTATGTCTATTGTTCAACTGTTCTCTTATGACTAATAAGAGGCTTAATAGCTGTAATTTTTCAATACTGAGGTTCTAGATATACAGTTTTTGGCTATCTTTTATCATGTGAGAAGTTAGAAGGAGAGGGGAGGTTAGATCAGAGTTTCAATTTCTCAAAGTGAAAAATCAGGAAATTTTTGTGACATAAAATACTAGTTTTCATCCTCTTCTGCTGTATGCAGGAATGAGTGCCATAAAAGGAAATGGTTAATTCAAGTAAGTTGCCCAGGTAATGTTATAGTTGCTGAAACCCTGAGAATAAAAGAGAGGAACCATGAAAATAATAATAATTAATAGAATTTTTCAGATTGATAGGTTACTTATTTCCTTATGCTAAAAGTTCTAAAAGCAAAAAAACAAGAAAAAACATTGCCACTGGCAGTTGTACATATTCCTGACTCAAATGTTGTGCTTGGGGGATATATATATATATATATATATATATATATATATAATTAGAAGAAAAGCTTTTTTCCTTATTTGATTAAAATCTATTAAACTTCTACTGTTACAATAAACTTTTTGTTTCCAAAGACTTGCTTACTGAGTAAAATGTGTAGCCTACAAAAATTTCAAATGTAATGTCTATTAGATTGTTATTCAGATAAGGTTTCTAAACATTTAGAATGTATTAATTAATTCAGCAATTGATTAGCAGTTCGTTTTCAGGATCCTACTCTCAATTCGATTTTCCATTGGTGTGGAAAACAACCTTTGACCAAATATGCAATGGCAAAAACCATTGCTGAAGTGCATCATCTTCCCTTTTCTCACATAATTCCTGATGACAGTCCAAGTTCTGGTGTGCAGAGACCCAAAGACACACAACTCAGCTGCAAGAGACTGGAGTCATTAGGAATAAATCAATACACTGAATTTTCTGTTGGGTTATTGAATATTGGTATTGCATCTTATGCTACGTGGATTTCTGTATTGTTTCCATTCGTATAATATTTTTGTTTTAATCACATCATAATTGTAATCATATTTTCTAATAAAGTCAAACTATTGTATTTAAAGTGTGAGCTTGAAATAAGACATTCATGCCAAAACATAACATTTAATGTTCTGTATCTTTTAAAAAGGAAGTCACATAAAACCATTTACTCTTTGAGAAATTTTTTCCATAGTATAGTAACTACTACTTAACAAAATTACAGTAGATAAGCTTCACAAACAATTACTTTTGAAGTGCCACTTATATGTTCCTCAACCTCAGAAATAGTGCATGGGTTAATCTCTGATGGGCTAAGACTAGGGCAGTGTTGGATATTAATCCATTGATCAACCTGTTGGGGGAAAATCTCAAAGAGGAGTGTGGACCTCAACCTTAATGTGTCTTGGATTTAAATGAAAGCATGAGGAAACATTTTTAAATTAACAAGAAACATTTATTAAACCATTAACAGGGAAAAACAGTAAACTTCGTAAAACGTTAACAAATTAACGATCAAGTCTTTTCAGAGCAGCAACATGAAAAAGTGTAACAAAGTCTTCTTAAAAGCGGCCACCAGGATATACAAGTTGAAATTAGCATTCAGTTAGAAGAATTTCATCAGAAAACCAGCACGTCGCACACCTTTCTCGATTAACAGGAGACGGGAATCCACTTCATCAACCAGGAGAGGCTGGCACGGCTTGGTCAATATTCTGGAACAGGAGCCATCGTTCGATGATTCAAAAATGGTCAACCGACCACCCCACAGTCGGAGATGCCTTATCGCTGGGAGACAGGAGGCGAGAGCCAGACAGATCCAAACAGATAGCAAACGGCACGTCTCCTTCCCTGATATTCACCTTGGCGGCGGCATGTGCGTCACACACACATTTGTATATCATAACTTAAAAGATCAGTAACAAGTTCCCCTAAAAAATGCAGTTTTATGTGAGTGGCACTCAACTGACACTACCTTAATCGAAACTGCCTTAACTGTTTATCTAACAGTTTGAACTGTGAAACTTGTTTACATTTTAACCACATGCTGTGGAACATTCCAGAACAAGAGGTGGGCATGCCCAACTTAGGGTTTTTAAAATATTTCTATCCCGAGCCCTGGAGATATTTCCTCTTACACACAAGTAAGAAAGTTATTTATGCATAGGAACATCAAGAAGAAATAAATAAAAATAACAATCGGTTAAAAGTCGATTGCGATCCATTTAGTTATAATTGAAAGGTAATTACATGTCACAATTAAATGTAGCGGCAGTTAAATTTATTGTCAATTAAATGAGTTAACTGCAAATGATAATTTAATTGCAATTAAAAACTTAAACATTAAAGATTGTGGTAAGCTATATTTCACTGTTATTGCATTTAAAGTGTGTTAAATTATACAACTATTGAAAAGCTCTGTTAAGTCTATCTAGGTCACAATGTAAAAGTATTATCTTTTATATGCTTAGTTGCGGTTCAATCCCCGACGGGGAAAAGCAAAACTTTAAAAAGATAAGAGAAATTAAAGTTAGAAGCTTAGAAAAAATAAATATATAAATGGAATTGTAACACCATGTATAGTGTTAAAAATCTGCTCAGAAGAAAATACACTACTCTACAAAATGAGAACAGAATGCAGTGCATTCTTTTTACTAGTTTTCTCCCTTTAACATGAATGAATTTCGACTGCCTTCGAAAACATCTCTGTAGATTTAAAAAATTTTCTTCACCAATATGCAGCCTTGGAGACGACAATTGATGCTGGATATCTGCTTCATTGCCCTGCTCTTCACTGGACTTCCCTGGACGAATGGTACTGGGACGCCAGAGACAGTGGCGTAGCTAAGTTGGGGTGGCCCAACCCTGGTGTCGCCTGTTTGGATGACACCCAGCCATGACAGGGAAAAAATAGACCTTTAAAGCTGCATAAAATAAAACATATGTACCTAAAATTGTATAATTTTTTCTATCATTTTCTTTCCTATTTTTAACTGAGCAGTTTCCTTCCCAAAATGTATTCAAAGTGTTTTTTAACACTAAATACACCATTGCCGTCAACAAATACCTTAAATATTGTGATGCCCATGATATGAATGTATTTTTTTTGCAAAGCTTCAATTTTTTTAAATAAATATATTGCATTAAACTGCGTATTTCACGTTTACATAATTTTTTTTGGTTTAATCTTTAACATGGGGTGAAGGTGACCAGTACCGGATCTTGGAGTTTTCCAAGGCGGGGAAAACTTTAAAATGCCGCCCTCCCCTCCATCCAATTATTGTTGATATTTCATATAACTGTTAGTCGCTGGCCTTTTGTATTTATTTCTGAGAATTTTTCACTTTCGGCTACTGATAAACAGATAAAACTTTCGTTAATGTTTTCACAGCATGGCCCTTTCAGCTCAACATTAGGGGGGTATCAAACCATATGAAGGGACCCCTGTCACAAGAGATGAAATTCTGACAGTTAAAAGGGGTCTGGGGATTCTCCCCCGGGAATATTTTGAAAACTATATGCAAACTGGTGTATTTTGAGGCCTTAGGAAAGCATTTGGGACTTCAAAAAGTTTAGGGGTAAAAAAACAAAAACTTTTAATTTAAACACACTCATGAAAATGATCATAAATTGCAGAAAAAAATGGGCCTTTTTTTTTAAATCCAGGGCTGGACTGCCTCCCATATAAAGAACCGCAATTTTGCCTTCTCAAACAACACTTTACAAGCTCCCACCTCTTCCCAAAATGATGCTTTGAGAGTCTGTAAAAGGAAAACTATTGGGTATTGTTTGATCATAGCATAATTTATATGTATTTCATTATTATAAGGGGAAGAAATCTTGACTTTTTAAAATTTAAATTTTGACATTGCGAAATTTTTGCCGTCCCCTAACCTCAATTTCAGAATTTCTCACAGTTTATAAAAATAAATATGTAATTCTATTAAGCGGTTTTAATCGTGAACAAAATAGCTGATCAATGATAAAATCAGAGCGCCGAACTAGGATTTTAATTCTCTCTCAAAAGTTAAATTTTCTTTATCAAATATTTTTTTCTTTTCTTTTCTTTTTTTTTGGTGCATCATAGTTGAATTTGCCGCCCCCCAGAAGTGCCGCCCGGGGCATGTGCCCCGGCTCGCCCCACTCTAGATCCGGCACTGAAGGTGACACCATCATTACCCACCCTGGGTGTCACCCATGCTAGCTATGCCACTGGGCAGAGATATATTTGATTGATGAACTCTTGTTGCAGCTACTTTGGTTATCCATTTTGTGTTCTTTTGCTTAACACCTGTTATTTGCTGTTACTGTTCATAATTCTTCCATCAGAAAAAAAAAAACATGGATTCTTGGCACTTTGTCAAGCAGAACTCACAACTTCGTGATTCGACTATACTCATGAGCATCATTATCTACAAAAATGTAGCGATACGCCCTCTTCATCCCCACCTTTTCTTGATGTAAGCAGTGGCTTTGACTGTAGAGAGGGAGACGCAGTAGGCCAAAATTCCTTTGGGCCCCCTTTGACAGTCATTGCTTAGCTGTCAAAGGTAAGTAATGAAATATCACTTGAATTTTTTCCCCCGTTTTAATTCTATTTATGTAGAAAACTACAAAATATCCATACCAACAGCTAACATAGCTCATGGCTGAAGGCAAAGATACTTTTTAGCAACATCCAACCTCTTGCTAGGAGCTCAAAATGTTCACTTTGGCTGTTCATTTTTTTTCCATTTAGTTTCTTGTGTAATCCTCCCTATTCAATCACTAAACCTTCAATGATCATTCTATGTTACTGCACAAAGGGAGGGATAGCTAAACCCATATGGACCTAGAGACGAGGAGTATCATCGCATCGGGCTCGTGTAAAATGAGTAGAAAGAAGAAGACCTGAACTATAAAGGGCGCTTAAAAATTTCGTTATGTTATTAACATGGGATTGTGAAAGGGGAAAGGTTATTAATAAAAAAGATAGATTTAGAAGGGGAGAAATGCAGTTCTCAAAAAAACGATGTTTTAAGCTTTAATACACTCACACAATCTGGGGAATATGTTTACTTTTCTGGAACTTTAAAAATCTGGAATACAAAGGTGGATAATGCTATAAAAGAAGTTCACACGCATGGGGTGGGGGGGGGGGGGGCTATTGTCCGATTTAGGAGTATCGGCAATCAAGTCCAATTTAGCTCGGACATTAAACTTCAACGATATCATTCAGCAGTGTTTCTTAAAGCATGACAATTTAAATTATAATTAGTGTGTAATAAATTATGTTTTTCTTTTATTAATAATTAAAATTTTTTAGTAATGATTGTTCAAAATAGTTATTCTAGTAAGACTTTTGATCGATCTGTGAAGGGCCTCTTAAAAATTTTATCCCTAGGGCCCCAACTTGGCTCTCTACTCCTCTGACTGTAAGTAGTCTTTCCCTTCAACAGTTTTCAAGCAAGAACCAAGACATGTAATGCAAACGGCAACACTTTCGTTTTGCTCTCTACTACTGTAATAAAAAAAGATAATCTGATAGGCTGGTTTTGCTGCTTGAGTTTTATGTCCTTGTTCGCAAAAAATGATATTCCAACAACTGCTTTTTGTCAACCTTCAGGCTGAATTAAGATATAAATGAAAAAGTCTTTACCTACTTTGAATGTTTTTACATCTGTACTTGATTGAACAAAACATTATTTCTAAAGCATAAACTATTTATACAGACATATACTGTTAATTACTTCTATACATAACATGTTTTTTTAATGTTTTTATGTTAAAACCATCATGCAGTGATAATACATATTTTCTTACTAGGTTTTTAAATTCCGGTTTACAGAATACTAGAAAACTAAAGTAATTTTTTCTTCAAAAGCACAATTAATAATAAAAATAGCAGGAAATGAGCAAATATTACTAAGATTAAATTAGCATAAATTAACAAAGTCAAATGTGTGCTAGCAAAACGAAAAAAAAACGTGACATTAATTCATAATTCACTACAATTTTTTAAATTTGATGTACCTTTTAAGAAAATCCAACTAAACTAGTGCCTAACCAGCGCACTTACCTATAGGTAAGTGCGCTGTGCGCTGTAGGAATGAAGTGTAACATTACAACATTATATAATTACTCCAACTTCACAAAAAAAGAGTCAAGTAGTAAATATGTATATTACTGACATTAAATAGTATGTATACAGTTCTACCTGGCAGAGTGCCAAGAAGACTCCATTCACGTTCAAAGCAGTTCCTGCTTTGTGAAGTCTTCAGGAATCGTCAAAATACCAAACAATGACTAAAAATAGGACGCTGATTTGCTTTTGAAGATTATATATCAAAACACTGATATGTACAATTTTTATATACAAAGGGATGATTGTTAACTTGAGTTGGATCTGCAGCCCAGATCCTTTGGCGAGATGCACAGCCGGATCACTACGAAACCAGTTACCTCGGCTTTCCAATTCCAATTATCAACTAAATTATTTTAAAGTTCCTGTCCTCGGAAAACAGAGTCAGAGGGCGCTGTCATTTGCGCCACTGACCTTTTATCATAGGTTGAATACGATTTTGGATTTTCATATTAAGCTTATTACGCCGATTTGATTTTAAATATTCTCAGCAAATGAAAAGTATACACTTATACATATTCCTATCCATTCATTTTTTGAATACAAAACTCTTTGTATGAAGAATATATTATTTAAAACTCGACTATTTGGGATCGAAACGAAAACAGTTTAAGTCTTGAATAATTTAATAATTCTGAAATTGAAACCATCTTTAGATCATAAAATATGTCTTTATCGAATATGACAGCTATTCATCTAAATTAAAATCATTCGTTTATTACTTTTCGAGTTTTTCAGAACTAATTTTCAGGTTAAATATGATTAAAATAAATAAAAATAATAATCCATTAAAATAAATGCGCTAGAAAATTACGCAAAATATCTATATGTAGCTACCCATACAGCACAAGATGGTCCTCAGGATGTCCTGAGGGGTGGTCCCAAGGATGTCCTTAAATCCCAATTCGAGAACCTCAGGACGACCTCTGACCTGAAAAATGTCCCGCCTAGTGACCGCCCTGATAACGTCCTCAGAGCGACCTGAGGCATTAAACGCACGGCAACTCGAGGACGAACGGGATTTTGGGGACATAGTTAGGACTTGAGGAACCTTATGAGGATAGTCACAGGACTTCTAGGACATCCTAAGAATAATGACAGGATTCTTTGTCGTCCCCAGTCGATCCCAAGAACATCGTCAGAACTAAAATATTCCCCACCTAATCCTAACGCGCGACCACTCGGGATTTTTAGGACAAAGTTAGGACTTGGAGAACTTTATGAGGATAGTCACAGGACTTCTAGGACATCCTAAGAATAATGACAGGATTCTTTGTCGTCCCCAGTCGATCCCAAGAACATCGTCAGAACTAAAATATTCCCCACCTAATCCTAACGCGCGACCACTCGGGACAACTTGGGATTTTTAGGACAAAGTTAGGACTTGGAGAACTTTATGAGGATAGTCAGAGGACTTCTAGGACGTCCTATGAACAATGACAGGATCCTTCGATGTTCCCAATCCATCCTGAGAACACTGTCACAATCAATACTTAGCACCTAATACCGTCTTGAGTTCATCCTCAGGAGAACATCACTAAGACTCGTAGCAACCCTGCCAGGACATGCTTTGAACAATGACAGGATGAATGCCGTACCCAGCTCATTGCAATGCATTATTGAAACTTATATAAACCAGAAAACCAGCAGACACAAGTAAAATACAACCAATTGACAGGCATGACTGGTCAGTCCCATTGTTAGTTAAGAGCCTCAGCTTCTTTACAAATAAAGAATGCAAATAAGCAAACACTAAGCACTTGCTTTCCACGTAAGTGCAACAATGGAACAAGGAGTCATGACCTAAATTTTTGTTTTATACTTGTGACAGCATTTTTTCTTGTTTATCTGAAAAAATTTCAAAACCATAATCATTATATTCAAATTTCCACAAAATACTTCATGCAATATGTACTTAAATTGACGTTTGGGGGGGGGGTGATTTTACCAATTTACTCTCCCTCCCCCTTTTTTTGTTGTTAAAGGAATTACTTGACCTTCATGTTAGTATTAAAAAAATAAATGTTAGTTATTATTTCTGATAGTGAATAACAGATTTTACATTATTTTGATGTGGTCAATTGAGATTTTATCAAATATTTATGCAACTTAAGAATTTTCATTTAAATGAAATAGAATTTTACAAAAGATTTTAACTTGAATGAAATAAAATTTTAGAAAAAAAAAACAATATTAATAATAAAATAAATAAAACAAATATTCAAATTAAAAAAGTGCATTTAGATATGTTCCGAGTTAAAACATAAAATGTTTGAATGACAATAAAAAAAAATCAGCATTTGAAATTCGACTTTCAATATTACACTTAATATTAATAAATCTGAAAACATACTTTTAATAAGACCATTCAAAACAAATGCAAATGGTTTATGAAAAAAATTTATTTGAAAATATAACAAAAATACATTGCAAGTCATACATAAATTTAATCTCTTTCTTTGTTTCAAGCAGTACTTTCAGTAACCATCATTTTAACATTTCCTAAAAAGAAAGAAGTTGTATTATGAATAAAACTTAATTTACAAGAACATTGTTTTTTTTTTTTCTGTGCACCAATGTGGATAAAGTTTTACATAAATGAAACTTACATCAAAGAGAAGTATGATTTATGCATTATATTTGAATAATAATAAATAAAATAGTAAATACAGTGGCACAAACTTTTTCTTTTTTATGGAGGATTGTTCCTAAATTTCTTCCTTGAAAAACACAAGCAATAAAAAGTACAATTACATAATTTGCATGTTGCGCATCCCCCCCCCCCCTTTAAATTTTTTTTTACTATAGGTGTTACAGCACAACGTTAACCATTTCATTCCAAAACAATATTTTTCAAGCAGCGTTACTGATAAATACGAAACAAGAGCCCGTGATCGAATACGCGCCCCTCCCCTCTTTTCCCGCAAATTTCCTTTACGTAAAAATACCGATTAATCAGACTGCCCGCCCTTCAAACTTGGATTGTCATTGAAATTATAAAGGAGAAATAAAAGAAATAATTTCAAAAATAGCGAAAACGATTCTTTTGCAAAAAACGCTATTGCAAAAACTGGCCATTCCCGAATATGAGTAGGTAAATTGCTCATTAACGATCTTAAATGCAATCACAAAATATTGTTTGCATTGTATTAATTACAGCTTTCATGCTGTGTTTTAAAACTATATTTTCCAAATGTCGCGAAACATAGTCATTGGGATGCGTGCAAGAATGTTCAATTTCACAAGTTACAATAACAATATCCAATCTGAAATAAAGACGAAAATAAAAAGTTAAAAAAATTCTTAGTAAGCAATTTAAGTACACCAAAAAATGGAGGATGAGGGCAGGGAAGGGGAATAAATCACCGGAACAAATCTTTTGCACCTGTCTTTCTAGCTTCTGCTGATATCTTTCCTTGCTATTGTTTATATTTATGATTATTTAATTTATTATTATGGAGGAAAACATGTGAACAGAGGTTAAAAGCAAAGCTATGCATTTAGTGTAATCAAAATTTGTTTGCCACTTTTTTTTTTAGGATCGATTGGAACGAATTTTAATTACATGATCATGAATGAGTAATAGACAAACCTTTACTTTGTTTTACCTACTTTCCATTAAATTGGGGGGGGGGATGAGGCATAAAATTGGAACGTTTTTTCACTTGTATCGTTTGCGCGCCCCCTCCCGTATTTTCGCGAATTTCGGCAAAATTTAGGAGGGCGATGATTTGGTATTCACTACAGAGATTTTTATTTTAAGAGAGTTCAAGTATTCAAAACCAGCACTTTCAAACTATTCAGGATTTCAGTAAATTGTTTTTTGAATGAAAAAATTATTAAAACACATACATACACACATATATGAACAGTTGTTCTTGTTATAAGGACATTGTTTATAGTGGCAACTCTGTTATAGCATCAAGGAACCCCCTCCCGTTTAAGTCTCTTCAAACACTCATAAACAGTAATAATCACTTATACTGTCACTTCGCTATAGCAGCAAAAAATTATATGTCATAATTCTCGTTCCACAATCCAAGTTAAATGCACACTTGCTTTGTGGTAGGGATATGAAAATTAATAATTTAATAAACAAAGAGCAAAATAAAGCATGCATTTATCATCCCATTTAAGGTATTTTCACAGCTATTTAATTTATTGCAAAAAAATTAAATTTTCTTTAAGAACTAAGGAACAAACTAGTTTTTCTTTTTCTGCGATTGCTTTATTAAAATGAATTTTAACATTTGGAATTAATAGAATTAAATCTGAAGATTTATACATTTCCCAGTTTTTTCAGTAGGCGACACTGACTTTCAGCTTCTTTTTTACCAGATGCATGCCATCCCCCCCCCCCCCCCCACCAGATATTTTCATAACTTTAAGAAAAAACTCAAAATTGGCCACTAATATGTATACTTGCAAAGCTACAGCATCATGTACAATGCTGAAATTGGTAGGGTAAGAGAAACAGAATAATACATATAAATATGGTCATTTCATTCATTAATATACCCGCAATTTTGTGATACATGTACTTGCATTTCTTTACTTGAAAAATTCTATTATTGCAAATTGCTTTGTAAAGAAATCGGTTGCTCAAAAATTAGCCCCTATCCTCTCCCAGGGAAAAAAAAGAACAGTTGTTAAGTTATGCCAGTTGGTATTTTATGATAAGTAGAAGTAAAAGGAATGTGTTGCAAGCTATATATTTGAGAAAGCTGACACTTCACTAGAGATGGGAATGGTTGGAAAAAAAAAAAACGGAAATTTTGGGGAAAAAACAGGTTTTTGTTCAGTTTTTTTTAGGAAAGGATTTATTTCCACCCGGAAAATTTGAAAATTTTGAAATTTCTAGTATAAAATAATACATTCAGAAATTTATAATAGTCACATTCCAATGTTTTTTCTTTGAATATTTTATATTTTTAATTATTTTTCTTTAAATATTTTATATATTTAAATATAACATAACACAAAGTTTCCCTTTTGTACAAGAAAAAATGACAGAGATATTTAATTTCAAAGCTTGGAATTCTTTCACATTTTCTTGGACTTTATTAAGGGGTTGGTTAAAAAATCTGAATGAAATATTCATTGAATAATGAATAGAATGAATACTTCATTGAAATTTTTTAACCAACCCCTTAATGCAGGCCAAAAAATCGTGAAAAAATGCCAAACATTGAAACTAAATATGTGTTTATTTTTGTCATACAGAAGGGAAACATTTTGTGTTATGTTCCTTAGGATGGGCGTCAACTTTTACTTAATATGACTATAAAGACTGGGGACTGTATAAAAAGTTAGTTTCTGTAATTTCACAAAATTGATTTTTTAAATTAAAAAATGCTATTATCATAAATGCTTACAATTTTTAAACATTTTAATTGTGCGTATATATTTGAGAACCAACGGTTGCAGAGATAAAAGCCTCCTAGGGACTTTGCTTTGCAACCTGTATATATACATACGCATATAAATGCATGTAACAAACTTTGGAGAAAAAAAAAGTTACATATGCTAAAATCTACTTGCTATATATACTAATATTTTAATTATTGAAGTTGTAATAAATAAAATATTATAAAGAAAAATTATTGATAATTTTATGATTTACAAAGTCAAACTTACAGTTACAAAGATATAATGAAAAAACATTTAAATTTTTTTCAATAGAAACACCCTCGATCCTGAAAACTATTTTTAAAAAATCTACTTTCACTTATAAAAAAATCAATTTTTCCATTTATTTTCAGAAAAAAAAAATTTTTTTCCACCCCTCAAAATTTCCTGGGAAATTTTACATCGCTACACTTCACTGAAATTAACTGAAAGCTTTGGCTTGCAGAATTAGAACAATTTATTTCCATATTTCTACTGCCTATTTAAAACTGATAAGGCGATTATTTTTTATTAGTTCTGTTTGAACACATATATTTCTCGGTCAGAATCATGAAAGTGAGTAACGTTTTATTACATTTTTAATGTAACCTAAGTTAATGGGGTAAAAAAAAAAAGTCCAACTTGGTTTGTTTTTACAATTATTGTTATTTTTATTATTTTTTTAGTGCATTATTGCAGCAGGATTGTTTGTTTGCCTCATGAGTGCTACTGTAGCTAAAACTCAGAATTGTATTAATATATTTGTTAGCTAATAATAAAAGAAACGGTTCCCTAATTAAACCTTCCCCGTTATTTCTTATACCTGCAGTGGCGACATTTAACTTCTAAGAAAAAACATTTTTATTTAAAGTTATATCCTTTATTTAAGAAACAACACTCCCGAGATAAACAGCTATTCAAATACTTTAAAAAATACATAAATATTAATAGCACTATCGCTTATTACAGAGCATTTAAGATAAATTATACAGGATTTATTAAATTTATTATTGATAAGGATTAATTTACAGAATGTTTAATGATGGTACCACCCATGAGGAAAACTGTCATTTGTTAAGACACTTTTTGAAATATCTAAAATATTAATAAATTAATTTGAGAATAATTACCTGTTCACAATGCAGTAAATTATAAGGAATTCATATCTAGACAAGTTTTTATGTTTGATTCAGCAATAATTTTCAGATTGTGTAATACCAAACTATCAATAAATTAGAAAATCACCCATAACAAGAAATAGCAAAAACAATAATGTTTCTGCTGCAATTGATAGGTGAGAGAAAAAATAATAATAAAAGTAAATATAGTTGCTCAATTAATACCTGCATTTTTGTGAGAAATCCATGCATCACTTCATTATAGATGTAGGCAGCGCAAAAGGCTTTTAAAATGTCAGCTGCAGCAGAAAAATATATATATAGATATTTTACAAATAAGAAAATTCAAACAGAGATGACACCTTGCTTAAAGTTATACAGGTGCAACAAGTTTAGAAATATAAATATATGCACTGAAAACATGCTTCGAATAAACCCCTCTTCTCTTCTCGCTACCTGCCCAACTTTACTCATACAACTTCGAAACATATCCTTTTTTATTTAAGATAAATTTAACATCCCCCCCCCCCCCCATAAAGAGCATATTTTCCCAACAATCACTACTTAATGAAATACATAAAACATGTTTACCTCCTTTTTGATAAGAATCTTCAAACATGTTAAAACTGGAGCTACGTCAATCTTCATCTTAATTCCAGCTTAAAAAAGAAAAATTAATGTTAGATGCAATAATTTATCAAATAATTTACACAAAAAAATAGCATATTACTCAGAGTTCAGTTTTGCCTTTGAAATGTTATAATTGTAAGTAACAAATTGCAAACACTATTAATAAATTTTAATTTAAAGCAACATGTTCAGTTCTTATGTAAAAGCTATTCTACAATATTTAAGCTTCTAAAATTAAATGGCTATAAAAAAATTATCAAAGAAATGCTGTCAAATCTCTCCAGATTTAATTTATCACTGCTAGATGAAAAAAATATCTTACACCCAAAAAAAAAAATAATAATAAAATACTTCAGTGTATCAATATTTGTGATTAAAAATTTATGTAAACAAATGCTTACAAAATAATAACGCTGACAAACTATTTTAGTGTTAGTAATTTCACATTTCAGTTTCATCAGAAGAAATAAATATATAAATAAAAATAAAATGAATATGTGGCAGCTTGTTCAATTTAATTTTGCAAAGTGCGCTCGGAGTGTCTGTCGTTTTGCTTCTTTCTTTATTTCTTCTAGACTTTCTTTTTAAAATTTCGGTGGTTTTATTTCTTTCTTTTTTTCCAGGAAATTATTATTTTTTTCCAGTTGCATTTTATCGTCGATTTCCACATGAGTAGTTTCAAGCCTATTTTATATTTTTCTGTGCAATTAAGATTCATATATTTTTAAAACTAGAGAAAATCTTTTTTATGATTGATAATGCTTTTGGCATGATAGTAACTTTAAGAAGTCATACGAGGAAGCCCAGACTCCTTATTTCCCAAACAAAGGTTTAATGTCTCGAAAAACGAGACGTCCTGGACGAGGACATCCTGAGTATGTTGGATTAGAACATTCCGTGGATTGTCATTTCATAACAACCTGGGGATATCCTAGCTCAGTCCTGATGATCCTGAGGATCTAGCAGGACCCTCAGGATCAAATTAGGACGTCCGGAGGTCGTCGTGTGCTGTATGGGTAACACTTTCTCTTATATACTCTTGTGTGTGTGTGTGTGTATGTACATATATATATATATATATATATATTTTTTTTTTTTTTTAACGGCTGTTAAGGAATACACATATAACCTTATGGAGTCAGTAGTATTGAAAATGTTTTTTTTTTTTTATCCCGGAGGAAGTACTTCGTTTCTCAAGTTCTTATCACTAAGGAATAAACACTGACTTTTGGTTTTGCAAGAAATTCGTTCTTGTTTTCTTCTTTTGTATGTTTTGTTTTTAAATAGAATGCCCATTCAGAATAAGCCTTACAGTAATGATACTCATTATTAGTTCTTGTTCAAGTTGAAGTTTAAACTTATTTCAATAATCTTTTTATTTTATTGTTGCACCCAGTCTCTTATTTAAGTCTGATTGATTGCGTGAATTATGTCTCGACGAGGATGCTTTTGCTATGCCATTCAGCCGGACGTTTTAAGTTAGTGTTCAACAAAGATACATTCAGGCTACCCCTTTTTGTGCATTCTAAAACTTTAAAGTATTATATCAGAGTCAGGAAGAAAAAATGATCTTACTTAGAATTATTATTTCAATAATAAGGTCCAGCAGTATAAACATTAACTTAAAATTTAAAAAATCTTGACTTTTCTTTATTGTTCTGAAGTATTATTATTTCAGTAATCTTTGAAAACCATACGAAACATCTTTAAAAAATAAACACATTCCAAAACATATTCCTATTTAAATATTTTATTTATCATCAAGATTGATAACAGTAAAAAATAACAGTAAAACCACTGATACATTAAAAGCAGTCAAAAGTATAATTGTGGTTTCAACATTTTTAAAATTACGAGAGAAAAAAAGAATAAAAATGAATGTAGCAGTCAACAGCAAGTTCTAATTTTTGTAATACGTTCATGGTTAAGGAAACAGTTCCAATAGAAAAGCGTAAAAGCAATAAAAGAAAGCCATTGAAAATTTAATAAACTTTATTCATTGACCATGAGAGATTTAAATTAATTTCATTAAAACTACAATACAAATTTAGCAAAATTAATTAAATTTATAAGTTCTTATTTCAGTTTACCAAAAAAGAACTGTTTGAAAACAATCAAAATTATGTAATTACGTTCCCTTTCTTGACAAAAGCATTGGAGTGTGGATGAAATAACTTTTCTTTGAATCCCTCCCCCCTCTTCATTTCTAATATCTACCATAACAAATAGACGATATGTGTCGTTCATATCTAAAAGGGGAGCTAGGAGGAATGGATACCCTACAATGAAATATTTTTAAGCATCTTACATCTGTACAACACTATACTCATTTGCCTGACCATTAAAAAGCAATTCTGGTCCATTGCTTGTAATCTAAAAAATATGACTACAACAACGACAGTTGAGTGGCAACCTAAAGTAAATGCAAATATGTGCCTATTCAGTCAAATTTTACAAAAAACAAAATCCCTGTAACAGAATTTTCCGGGTGTTTTCTGTCTGCAATGCTTGTACGAACAATTTACAGCGCTGCACGTCGGCATACTTAATGGCAGATAAGATAAAACAGACTTTTAATCAAGGGCGGATCTAGAAAATCTTCAAGGGGGGGGGGGGCGATTTTGGAAATCTCGGGGTTCAATGTAAGGATGGATGAAGGAGATTCTTCATTCCTTTTCAACAGTCCCTCCTCCCCCCCCCCCTTTTTTTCAAACAGCAGGAACAACAAAAAAGAAAATGCTAGTGTAGTGATATTTAAAATTTTACTAACACATTTTTTCAATGCATATAGTTTTATTCAAAGCCCTTATAAAAGGAACACAATCTGCCATTTTTTTGTTTTCGGAAATCTGTCTATAATTTTTTCAACGTCCAATGTAATATCTTTATGGATATGCAATAGCGCTAATCTGTGAGTCTATCATCACTCATTCTGCTCCTTAGCCAAGTTTTAACCAAGTTAGGATTTCCTTCAAGCTTTCTCAAGAAAAATGTAGGCTTGTAAATACATTTTCTAAATTTGAGTTGATATGTCTAAATTACAAAATAATAGCAATTATTAGTAATATATTTTCTAAAATTTTTAAAATGTAATACTAAATATGTACTAAAAAACCATCAACGTGTATGTGCAATTTCAGACTCCAAGTTTTAGCGTAAATGCTGCAGGAATTTACACCACGTGCTAAGGGTTGGCTAGCTGTCACCAGTTGATAGGTAGAAGAAAAGAGCAGGGAATCTCTTTCCCATTACTCCGAGGATTAGCAACTCAGCAATACTGAGAGGACAAAGGGACAGGGGGAAAGCATAGAACTTGAAACTGGGCTATTAGGCTGGGATTCCAAGAACATAAAAAAAAGGCTGGTCCCGGGGCACAAAGAGTAAAAACTCACTTAGGAGTGTCGATGTAGTATCTACTTGAATCACCCCCTTAGATCCGCCGTTGCTTTTAATCGAAATATCAACGGCTGATACAGCACGTAAAGCACATTACTATGGCTGCTCTGGGGGTGATAGGATGGCGCCCAATTTGTGTCACTTCCCGCCAGACCATGCGCGGTCCAGTTATATTCGAGGTCAATGATTTGCGCTCGTCCGTTCGCATCCCCTGCAAATCGTGACGTCACGCAAGGGGGCGTGGAGCTCTGACGTCACTCTGCTGAAGGCGCTGGAGCGTGGACTTGTCGTATTTAACGTTCCAGATAAGAGGACCTCGACGCAAAAATGGAAACACTAGGGGTTACCATATTGGCGACTTTATCGCCTTTAAATAAAATTCAAGTATTTTACAGAAGACGTTACGGGTACAGTTAGTTATGCTCATAATAGGTTGAAGTTAAAGAAGAAAGCATTAAAAAAAAAAGGAACACATGCGCAATCACTAAGAAATGATCTCATTTACATTAAACATGCCCGTAACTGTTTTTAACTACTCAATTTTGTATTTTCTTTATCAAATTAATTTTTATTGACTAAAAAAATTTAAAAGAAAAAAAATGCTTGTGACATCAGAGGAAGTGGTTACGCGACTTCCGGTTGTTTTGTTTACTGGATTGAATTGTGAAATTTCGAAGAACTTTCATTTTCAGAGAAAGGAAAAATTATGTAGTCCCCGTTATTTATCGTACTGAATGGACAACTTATATTAGAAACTTTCGTTCAGCAGCAGTTCTGCTTAGAATTACAGAACTTGGATAATTCGAAGCTAAAGGAAACACAGCCAAACTTCGAATTACACAAATATAATTTTTGTATCATAATTTATGGCCCCTCGAATGCCGGTAATATTTATTCCGTCAAAAATAACGTCAATAATCTTTTATGGAAAATGTCAAGACATGTATATAAAATAATTGAACATTGTATTTGTCGACAAAATAAATTTTATTTTGTACATAACAAAAAATAAAACTATAGCATATACATACGAAAACAGGAACATATAAGTAGAGTATTACTTTTACAAAATATTCTTTGGTTAAGTTCTGAAAATTATATAAAAAATTTCCTGCTACAGTTTTAAAAACATTGAGAAATTTGGAATTACTTCTCCGAACTGAGTCTTTTAATTTTAACACAGACGAAATATATCTTCTATGCATGATCTGATCATTTTAGCAGCCAATAATAATCAGTCACGTGACTAAACATTGTGAAGAGAGAGGGATTAGGCGTAATTTACTGTTGTAACCAATAAAGTGTTAAAAGAGTACCCTGAAACTTTCAGTCTCGGGGATCAATGCGGGAGGTCAGTTGTCACGTTTCCAACAGGTGAATGAAAAGAATCTTTCACAATAGAAAGCAACACAAATCTCACTGATCTACCATTTGTTGCAAACAAAAAAGTAGGGTAAAATTTTTGCAGACAAAAAAACTATTTCAACCTATTTTTGTCGATTTCAAATGAGAAAGCCTTCAAATTAAAGAAGTTGAACTTTAAATTATCAAAAAATTTTAACTAAATTTTGAATACAAAGTTCAAGGGACCAAGCAAAATCTTTGAATTAAAGACGTTAAAATTATCCAAGTTCTACTGTATTTTCGTTTTTCAATAAATGCACTCACCTGCATTTGATTTTAACTGTATTCATTGCAAAACTAAATTTGATTAATAAGCTTTTTGCATGATACTAATGAAATAGCTCATGTTCATTGACATGAGCTTTTTCATTATTATAGAATTTTATCGATCATTTTAATGAGTGAAAGTTTTGTTGGTAGTAGTCGGAAATATCATTTTTTAATGACCTAATAGTCAAGAAACAAAAAGTACTTCCACAAATTAAAAAAACTTTTAAGGGATAAACTAAAGTATATATATTATTCAGATTATCCTGAATGATTTCGCCATTATTCTAACAGCTTTAAAAAATAAAATGTAAGGGGAGGGAGGATTAATTACAGAAAAAAAGACATTAGCAATAATCACTTTAAACCGAAAAGTATACCGCTATGTAATGCTAGTGTAAGTCAAAACAAAGTAGCATACCATTCAGGATAGTGATGATTACTCTGTTACTCCTTTATTACATCATTTCCCCTGTTTTTTTTTCCTTGCCTTGGAACTATAAATATGTTTTGGGTATATATCCAGTATATATAATATACATATATTTACTCTGGTTTTGAGTTAATACCTAAATCAGAAAATTTATGGTTGAAAACCATTGTTGAGTATTTCACCCTGATCTCTTTGGACTAGTTCCGAGCTTACATAAATATCTTACACAAAATACAAAGTAACTTAACACTTAGAATATAACAGCCATAAAAGAATTAGTGCAAAAAATTAGGAGAAGGAAAAGAGGAAGGCCGGTTAAAAGATGGGTAGCTGAGATGGAGAAAAACCTTAAAAATCTAAATGTCTGAAACTGGAAGGAAAAGCGAAAGACAGAGGATTTTGGATTAAAATTATTAGAAAGGCCATGGCCCATCATGGGCTGTAATGGCAGGGAGTTAGTCTGTTAGTTCAAAAAAACTATATCTACCTTACACTGAACTGTACTTCTTGTTGCATTAAATAAAATGCAACAAAATTTGTATAGTTTATCTTACTTTTTACAGAGTTATTTATTAACCCTGTTAAAATGCTGGATGAACTCCTGATAATTATTACGCTTTATGAATGAAAGTTGTACACTCACGTCAGCTCGAACGTCTGTTACAGCATGCATTCTTTGTCAACAACTAATAACTACATTTTGCACACGCATGTAGCTTGCAGTTTATATTCTTCTACTGACATCGACAATAAATGCTTTTAATCCTCAATTTTACTTTTCTGTTCATTCGCATAATACTGATTAAAACTTTCAGTCACACCTTAAACTTTAACTCAAATCTTTCTTGAGTGAATGTCTCCCCTATTTGATACTCTTAGTGATCAGCCTTTAATTGTTGGGAAGAAATTAAAGTGCATGGAAAGCATACAACTTTTCTATTTATTCATCGACTATACAGGAAAAACTTTTCGCAACCAGTAAATACACCAACTTGTTTGTCTTGAAGGGTTTAAATCTAATCAGCTTATTTCTGTGAAATTGTTAACTTTTCAATTCCAAACGAAGTGTAGTAGGGCTCCTCGTGCTTTATGCTGGTAACGCCAAATACGCTAAACCAGCAACTGGAAGGCTGCCCTAGTATGGCGGAACAGTCTCAAATGTAGCAAACCTAAACTATACTCTCTCAAAATTGTTTTCTTAGAAAAGGCATGGACCTCAATTTTTAGCTCAAAAAGGCAGATTAGTTACCCTTCAAAGCCCTAATCAACAAAACTTGCAAAGGTATAAAATACCGACACTATTGTTAACAACGGCCCAACAAAAACTCTCATAGTCACCACCAATAGGCAAATTTAGGGGTTAAACCCCAAAGCTGTTTGTTTTAAGCGGTATTGTCAATCTTGGTGTGTTAAGATTTACATATGTAAGTACTATTATGAACCAGCCCCCCTACAAAAAACAGAAACCTCTGACTGCTCTAAACGTTGCCTCAAACAAATAATATGAGGCGGTGAGAAGCAAAGGGATGTAAGTGAAGTATCATTTTGAGTAAAACTCATTTTTAAAGTTTAATTCCTATACTAAATTCTAGAGGTTCTTGTTTCTGATGATTAGATTTCGTGTAGGATTTTTTTAAAAACTAGCTCATCTTTACTACACCCATTTGCTTCCAACTAGTTAACTTACACTCCTTTGCCACAAAATGAAAAACATGTTTTGTTCCTTTTGCTAATTTGCACAGTAATAAAGATAGTTTGTTAGTGATATAAACTTTATTGAAAACTGCATAATATAAATTTCGAAGAATTATATTTATCAATAAACTAAAAATCATTGCCATTAGACAAACTGCCGAAAACAAGATAAAAATATAATCTGCAGACTTTTATTATTATTATTCAACAATTCAGAATTCTTTTACTATTTTTTTCTTCTTCTCCACTTTAAGTTTCGTAAATAGATCGTCTGCTTCGCGTATTTAAACTAACTGAAAAATCAAATAATTTTATTTAGAGGGAAACTGATGTAAGTGCACTTGCATCCCTTTGCCACCAAACGGAATGCAGTTTTTATCTAGTAATTTTTTTAAACCACGCTTTTTTTTTGCAGTATCTGTCAAAGCTACCACTAAAATCTCTTTCCCACAAAACAGAAGGGTATTTAATCTATCATTTGCACTAGCTATCTCAAAATTTTCATTTTGGTCACTTACACCCCTTTGCTTCTAAGTGCCTTATATTAAGCAAAGTAAAATTTATTGACTAGAAGTTAGAAAAAGGAAACTTTAAAACATGCAGTATGTTTGATGCAAAATAAAGAGATCCAGTAGCAGGACTGCATATATGAGAGATCTGTAAATCGTATGAAACTTGTTCTTGCATAATGAACCAACTAGTAAAATAAAATTTGTAATATTAAATACACAAAATTTTTAGAGATTGTCTAGACAGCACTTGCTCCCCACTTTCAAGGCACACAAATAGCACCACCAAAAACTCAGAATTTGAACACAACAAAGAAAATAAACCTCGAATTTACAACCTGTGATAAGAATTTAAAAAGTATACATACAGAAATTAAAATGAATACATGAACTTTACCTTTCAAGTATGCTAAAAGAAGCACCTAAATAAGAAAAATTAGATCAGTATTTTTAGATTAGTACTCTAAAATATTCTTGGACCTACAACTTATAAAAATCAAGCAACTGTGACATAAATATATAATATAAATTTCTAGTACAATTGAAAATTGAACAAGCTTAAAAAAACGTGGTGGCTTCCAATTCTATTGATTTGGCGACATAATAACCGTTGTTGTGACTTCTTGGCGAGGTTGCCGTAATTTAAAATGTTTCCGTCCTGCCGTAGAAAACAGTGTTGTCAGAGGAACTGGACCTCCAAAATGGAAACGCTAGGGTTACCTTCTTGGCAACTTATCTCTTTCAGATAAAACTAGTTGCATTTTAAGTGACCGGTACGGATAAAGTTAAAGTATGTCATAA
The DNA here is from genome assembly GCA_038502835.1 of Octonoba sinensis. NCBI lineage: Eukaryota > Metazoa > Arthropoda > Arachnida > Araneae > Uloboridae > Octonoba > Octonoba sinensis. The sequence continues at coordinate 127,051,625 of CM076598.1, forward strand.
TTTGGTTTACAGTTAAAGAAAAAATCTTTTATGAAAAATATAAGCTTTTAAGAATAAAAATGATTTTATCGTTTTTAAACTGTAGTTAAGTTTAGCAGCAATACTATTAATTATTTTTCTTATCTTCTTAAGTTTGTTAGGTCCGGAAACGTTTACAAGACAAATTACTCTGAGTCAGTATAGATACTACTTAAAGATCAATTCAGGGACATATATCTCGAATCCAAGGATGATTTTGAGACAATTTGAAAATAATTTTGTCGTATTTGGGAAGAAACCTATACGCATAACCAGAGTTGTGTGTGGAGGGCTAAATATAAATACTGAAATGAGATCACTATCCACTAACTAATCGGAATAGTCTTTCATTACTACACGATAAGCGAAATTAAAGTTTTTCTTGTCCACAGTGTCCCATTTCTTATAAAAACACGCTTTCCTTTAGGAGATTGTTTCTATCGTAATGCATATTAATATTTTTTGTAAAAGGCCCAATTTTGATATTATTAGTTTTAGTTGTTGTTTTTTGTTCTTGTTATAATCATATCCGTTTCAATATTCCTCAACGCGGTGGAGGGCGAGGATACAAGGGGATCCGTGTTAAAAGGAGAAAATAGCTCCCCCCCCCCCCTCCCGAATCATTGCTAAAGATAATATGAATAAAGAACTAAAAAAATACAATTTCAAATATTTAGGAGATATAGGTGAAATTTCACAGAAAGACCTCTCCCACCTCATTCTGCAAATTCATGTATCCACACCTGCACAACTGCTCTTTTGCTCTGTAGACAACATTACATAATGTAACACAATTAAGGTTCTTGTTGAACATTTAACATTTGGCACCGTCCATAAATGTTGTTACACTTTTTCACATATATTTGACCCCCCTCCCTCATACCATGCTATGTTGCATAAGCATAATGTGACAGTGACACTCTTTGATTCCGCCTCCCCTCCCCTTGTCCTTCTGGAAGCGTGACATCATTTATGAATGATCCCCCCCCCCCCCTTTTTAATAAAAAAGGTATTAGGAGATGTGAGGCAAACAAGATCCTGTTACCGAACAGGAACATTATGAAAGCATTCTGAAAAGAAAAAATATATTAAACTCGATAACTATATTATAATTAATGTCGATTGCTTATTAGTAAATCGGCTTGGAAATTAATTTGAAGAGAATGAATTTCAAGAAGTGTACTATTTATGTATTACGGCATCAAAAGTTTTTTTAATTTAATTTCCTTTTTTAGTTCTTTGTTATAAAAAAAGCAATATGTAAAGATAATATCTTATTTCTGCAATAGTTATACCATACTTTACTATATTGTTGTTACTGCATATTCCCCTGGCATAGGAAAGCCTACACCAGTTCCAAAAGATCATGTCGCAGAAGCTTGTTGTAAATCCACTCCTGTGCAACAATAAAGTTCCTCAAGAGGCTCCGAGACAGCTAAGAATGTGAGCAGGACTGGCAGGGACGGAGCAAAAACGGTGGAGTTCTTTTCTCCGTTGAGGAATTTAAGTATTTAAGATGACCACTTCTGAAGTGGGTCAAGGATGTGTAGAGGTCAGGTGCCACTGCACGACAGAGACAGGCCTGGGTACATGGCAGCATACCAACTGTGAACTGGCAGGAGGTGCCAAGTATAAAGTAACTTGGTGCAGCAAATTTGGTGTTCAGAACATCACATCCAGATCAAGTAAATCTGCTCTCTCATTGCTGTGCACTCCAACATGCGAAGGAAACCACTGGAGGCTTATTGATATTCTTAGACCAAGCTCATAGAGAAGTACTAGAATATCCTGATCAGGTTCATCATAAATTTTTGACCTGTCTTTTAAATATTGTAAAGAACTATCTGTTAGAATCCATATATTACTTTGAGCAATGATCCAATTATTAATATTATCCGAAGCAAGGGCATACACTTTACTATGCTTACTACAATAGTTCCAATGTTACCTGAAATATGAATAAAACCCACTAAAGTCAAATCTATCGACTAGAAGTCAGAACAAATACATTTTGGAACATGAATATGTTATACAGAAAATGAACAGATCCAGTACCAGGACTGCCCGATATGAAAGATCTGTAAGGTTCCAAATGGTCACTTTGTAAGTATCATATAACACAAAAAGACAATAGCACTTCAAACCGAAAAGTATGCCACAGTGTAATGCTAATGTAAGACAAAACAAAGCAGCACACCATTCAGTAGAACGGTTATTATGCTATTCAATTTACATAGAAAGTCTTTAAAGATTTGAACTTCAGAGATGTTTCAAATAGTGGTTTTCAAATCTAAACCATACTATTGTTCACTAGTTTTGGTCACAATTTCTGAGGCAAAGTGTAGACATGAATGAAAAATGGTTAGCTATTAAAAAAAATTAGTTAATCATTGCAAGATTGTTTTTTTATTTTTTGGACTCCCAGAGAAAACAACTTCCATATCTATGTTAAAATGGACTGAACTCGCATGTTCAAGCAATATGTTTTTCGACATGAAAGAGAAAGGCTTGCAAAAAACATTGCAATATAAGATATAAAAGGGCAAACATTTCCCGATTCAGCAAGTGACTGTGCTCACTGGGACCATCAAATTAGAAAGACATTGAAAAAAGTCATAAAAACCCGAAATCTATATATTTAGTTTTTTTGACAAAGAAAAAAAATTAATAAAAATGTTAATATTTCCAGGACAATAGTCCAGACATGCATCTTACCACCTTGTAGACCTCAGCCATGAACTGAAAAAAATTTAAATTACGAAAACATTGAATAAAATAATGTCCTACATCTGAAACTCGAGAATCGCATCCAGGGGAATTTACGAAAACCTAAAAGGAATTTCAAGTTAGGCTATCAAAAATTTGAATGCACAAATTATTGAACTAAGAAACTGATGCAAATAATATTAATAAAAATGTTAATATTTCCAGGACAATAGTCCAGACATACATCTTACCACCTTGTAGACCTCAGCCACGAGCTGAAAAAAATTTAAATTACGAAAACATTGAATAAAATAAGGTTTGCCCTTTGATATGGATTTTTTGTTAAACAAAGTATTTATATAAAATTATTGACATTAAAAAGAATAAAATAAAACAATTTTTGAGAAAAAAATAGAACAAACTTCAAAGCGGAGCAACTATAAATTGCACTAAAAAGTAAATTCATTCTTTAAACAACATCGATGTGACTTTTTCACAAAGTTTTAGAAGTCGGTGCAAAATTAGGACAGGTATAATCTTTTGCAATGATTAATCAACTGCAAATCAAAGTTGACTTGTTTAATCAGATTTCTTACTCATAGTAATAGATGTGATGCTAAAAAAAAACTTAAGTGCCATCCTTCTGACATTTTAAAAATTAAGAAATTGCGAGTTATCGTCGCGCCCAGATAACCGTAATCCACCCTATTTTCTTTCAAAATATTGCTAAAATTTCAAAAATAATTAGAAATTTAAATAAAGGTGGCATTTTTTTTTTTCACGCATTCTTAAATTCGTTGAGCATATGCAAGTGCAATATGCTTTGTGCATGTGCACTATGTTCGACCAATAAGAAAAAGATGCAGTAACAACACCGTAAATATGAAAGACCTACAAGTCTTATGAATTTGTAGTCTACCAAGAAAAAAATAAAATTCCCCGTAATAAATACATAAATTAACAAGAAGCAAACAATGCGCCTTACTTTAAGAGTAGCAAAAAGCACCACGAATCTGAAAAGGAGTTTCAATGCGGGTTTTTAAAAAATATGCTTCTTTTCCTATGAATTAAGAAATTGTAGCAAATAAATTTTCAATTTACAGAAAAACGAATAACGATATTAAATTCTTCTGCTTCGTTCTTCTAGCGTTTTGGCGACATCTCAATCATTGTTATGATTTCTGTGGCGAGGTTGCCGTAATTTAAAACGTTTCCAGAATCGAGTCCTCTCGAATAATCCTATGCAGCGAGAGGACGTGGACCCGGAAAATGGAAACGCCAGGGGTTACTTTTTTGGCAACTTATCCCTGCCGGAGAAAACTTATTCATTCTAAACAATTCTAAAACACTTGTACGGATACAGTTAAATTATATTAATGGTTTACAGTTAAAGCTTTTTATTAAAATAAATATATATATAATTTCATAGTTATTAAACTTCAAATAGGAGCTATTTATAAATTATTTATCTTTACCCCATTAAGATGTATATCTTTTTTAAACTTTTCAATAACATATGTCCAAATTTAAGGGAGGTCTGGGCAAGGCCGTAGCCAGAAATTTTTTTGGGGGAGGGGAGGCCCTGAATTTGAAAAATTTATGTTGAGGAAAGTTTCAAGGAGGAATATATGCTAAATTGCGAAAAATTTTGGAATTTTAGGGGGGGGCGGGGTTGTCGCCCCCCCCCTCCCCCACCCTCTGGATACGGACTTGGGTCTGGGGACATTTGAAAATATCTTGGGTCCCTGTGGAAGGCGTAATAACACATATCTGCATAACATAAAGAAAGATTCCGACCTGTATAGAACGCATACGATATAGATATTTTCTACATTTTAAATGCATATTTTTGCTTGTTCACATTTACAATACTTAGGTAGCATCCCAGTGGTTTATAGTCCTATGATCTTAAGGCTTTAGTTCTGAAGAGAACGTGTCATGCTCTCTATCCCTCTCATACTGCTAGGAAACCAGTCTTGGACCGCTAAGAAAAGAGCATCGGCAAACTAACCCTGGTCTGGGGTACTACACAATCCTAACCCCTAAGAGCGAATACGCATCCCCAAAAACGATATTCCTCCCCAAATCGGCCAGGTCAGTCAAGCAACCCCAACCACTGTAAAAACAACCCTCCTTAAAATTTTCAATTCAGTGGTGCAGTCATGGGAAAAAAAGTAGAAGAATACTCAAGTTCAAATTTAAAACGGTTGAGGGATGCTTGAGATGAAATAATTGGGTGCATTATCCCCCCCTCGACTACATTACTGATTGACCCAACCGCACTAGACCCCTTGGAATGGTATATAGAGTCAAGCTCTGGACGTCCCCCTTCAAGAGCAAGAGTTTACTCCTCAAAAGTTGCAATACCCTTACATAAGAGTAGTATCACAGTAAACAACCCCTCCTAAAAATTTAAATGGTGCAATCTGCACCATGACCCCTCTCCAGTGGTGTAGTCCTGGGAAAAAAGGCGGGGTGACGCTTACTTATACGAATATCAAAAAGTGGCCCTATGCTTATGTTAAAATTGAAAACAAGTGGGGGATGCTTGTGATAAAATAAAAAGGTAGGGGTTCCGTCCCCCTGCCTCCCTCCTTGACTACACCACTGTCCCTCTCCCTTATGGGTGGCACTGCAAAATTTCTCAAAGCTGTGTTCTCTGATGGGTCACACACTTTTATTTTAGCAAAGACTTTCAGCATGTAGTTTATCATTGACAGTTCCATCTGGCTGGAATAGTGGAACCCTATACGGGACAGCACAGATGATCTAGTGTATCCCCAGGTGTGCTACTCTTCAAAAATAATTAGACCGAACTTTTTCCTAGCTTTCTACCATGAACATAGCAAAATCATACATTTTTGCAAATATACGGAAGTTTTCAAGGGAAAAATGTAAACTCTGTGTATTAATATTTCCTTCAACATGAATTTTGATCAACTAAAATAAACAACTTATATTTAAATAATCGCTTTAATACAATTTCAGAATAACTCTTGAATTCTATAATTGCATTGAATAATATTGTTATAAGCTTCTACTTACCTATTGGAAGTAAATTTTACACCAAGTGCATCAATTATGCATCCCCCCCCCCCCCGCAAAAAAAAAAAAAAAAAGAAAAAGGGAGAAGGGTAAAAATCAATGTGAAATTTAAAGAGCTATATATTTTTTTTCCTGACACCAATCTAAATTTAAAAAATATTTTAGCATGGCACAACTAAGAGAAAATGGGGGTTAAAGGACAAAATGAGAAACATGTCTAATAAGTTAGGTACTTAAAAATTTCCATTTTAAAGGGGTTTTAAGGAATAACTATTGTTGTAAAACAGTATTTGAAAATTGTTTTCAAAATTAGTTCCATCTGGAGTTAATTTTTATACATGAACTTGCAAAAAAGATTCTGAACACATATTTCTGTTTTTATTTATTTCTGGTTGTCTTCCATATCTGGTTGTGCCAACTTGTCTCATTGGTACCTGCTGGTTTACCATGCAGTTGTTTTTACGGTCCACAATTTGCTTGGTTTTCTGCTTGCTTAATGTTTCCAAAAGTTTTGGATGACAACTTTTTTTTTTAAATTTTATTAACCAAGCTCTAGTGTCTTTATTTCCAAATATATTCTGAGCTGAAATGTTTATATCCGTAATGCGAACTAGAAAATAAAATACTTCAATATTATGATAAATATTTATAAATTATGTACAAATTTGAAAATAAAACATATATTATTTTTAGTGGACATCATCAGACACTATCAAATTTCAAAAGAATAATAAGAAGCTTCACTGGAAACATATGAAATTATTTATTAATGCTTTATTTTCTTTCAGCCTCAATTGCAAACATTGTACTGAAATGGTCGTTTGAAGTAGCGCACAAAAAATTTTGTTTGGAGGGGGTGGGGATCAACAACGTCAGGATTAGGGAAACATCGGACAATGATTTTGGAGTGGAAACTTGGGTATTCGGCTCTGATGTTTGAATCCTCTAAATTCCGTAGATATCTTTAATAGCACCCCAAAACTTCCAAATCTGTTGCAGTGTTTCTTACAATATTTTCAAATTATACAAACTAATTGAATTTGAAAAATCAATTTTTCCTTTGAGAGGGAACTTTTCAAATCTGAGTCTTTTTGACATGCCGGATAATCATATCCTTAATGTGCAAAATTTTTGAAAAAATTTCAATACATTTTTTATTAATGTGCCACTAGTTATTCAATTTTCACTTCTTTGTTGAAATCCAACGTTTTTTGCTTTGGGGTTATGTTTTTATTACTGAGGGCTCAAAATAGGTCAATGTGGCCATTTAGTCAAACTTCATGCTTAAGAAATGGTGTTTTCATGGATACTTACAAAATGTAAAACGAGCTAAACTTACCCATAAGGAAGCCCTTTGTAAATTATGACTGATGTATCATAATCACAATCTTCCTGTCTACAGCAAAGACTCAGTAGGAAGATAATAAGATGAATAAAGTCTTATTCGTCAGACCTTCCTAAAAAAACCTCCTGTCTAGACTGATCATATTAGGCCGGTTCATAGAGTATGTGCAGAGAGTAAAATTGGCTAAGATGCAAGCATTATGTCGGATGGGGGTTGCGAACTGACATGGAGCCCACCTTACCTAGATCTGGTACTGAATGCTAGGTATTTAATGGCAAAAAAATTTATGAATAAACTCGCAATATGTTCTTCAATTGTTAAAAAACCTTTAAACAAATTGCATGCCTGAAACATTTTCTTAACTGTTGATTGGTATCCTTCGTATCTGGTGGAAGATTCTCTATTTTCAAGGTTGAAATTCACTTTTCTGTTTTGTGGAGTCAGTAGAAACAATGACGTGAACAGCGGCAGACTGGCTATGTGGGCATTCGGGCAAATGCCCGGTGGGCCAGTCCTTCCCAGGCCAGACGCAAAATATATATCTTTTCTTAATCGAGTATGCAGCTTTTACAATGTTCATAAAAAAATGAAAACCAAAACTTTGTCTTTAGCTTCAGAGAGTGCAATATAGCTATGGGGCAAATTATCCAGGATCTGGCCATTTGGCCACATGTGGGGGGGGGGGGGGGAGAATTTTTCAGGGCCGCCTGGTCCATATAGACAACCTAAAGGACTGCCTGAGGCGCAAAACTTTGGGGACTGCAAAATTGATTACATTTTATTTTTTAATTTTGAAAATCAATACAATCTCTCAGGTCCAGCTTGAAAAATACTCATGGCCGGCTCGTCCTTATGGAAAACCTAAGCGATCGCCTAAATCTGCAAGCTTTTGAGATCCACAAAATTGATGTTTTTTCTCCTTTAAATTTTGAGCACTGCCGGCTGGGAAGGCTTAAGGCGGCGAGGCGATTGCCTCACGGCGCAACAAGGGTGGCAGCTATTAAGAACAAATTAACATATTACGTATTATTGCCCTTTTATGATGAATAAGAAAAATAAATATGTCTTGTAGACATTTCATATTATTCAAATACATATCTACATATTTACTGACAATATTATTAATTGATACCGTTAACAAAATACTGGCCGTGAAAATTTTTCAATCCGAGTGATACAAATGCCCAGGGCAGGCGTGAGGTATTGCAGGTTCAGCCCTGAGAAGTCCTTAAGCTGGCCTAGAGAATTTCTCGTGCCAGTTGTCCCGTCCGGTTGCCGAGTTTTTCTATTTTAAAGTATATTAAGAACAGAACGAAGCAATTCAACTCAAGTAAAATTGGAACCATTTATGTAAGTGTCGTGTGAAAAAGACATGTTAGTATAAAATTGCTTTTAAAATGCAAAATGACCTTCAGAAGGAAAATAATTTTTAGGAAAATATTACAATATTTGATTGTGGGCGAGTTTTTTTTTCTCTTTGAAACCTTGAAAACCTGTTACTATTTGTATGCTATAGTACTGGAAACCAGAACAATGAACATTTCTTTTAGCTTTTTCATAACCACAACTAATTTTTACTTGGTGCTAACATACTGATTGTTGCACAGTCAATACGCAAAGAATACAATGGGTGCATAATTTTTCATGTTTATTCTTTAACTCTACTTCTTTTCATGTAAATTATTGCAATTTTGAAAGCCAACATTCTTTTTAAAATGCTATTAAAACTCGTTGTTGTCATAGAGTAAATTTCAAAAATTTTCGGTGAAGGGGGCATGCATAATATCTGTTTAGTGTTCATTTTCCGTCCCTTGGTAGTGCCTCCCTCTCAACAGCCAGTCTGTTTGAAATATGCCCAGAACAAATTTTCTTCCCAGTCCGCCACTGGACATGAACACAATAAATCTTCAATTGTAAAATATAGTCCAGGTCTATAGCAGAAAAGAAAAGAATTTTGGATTAGTTTTTTTTTAGTATCAATAACAAAAGCAAGTTCTTTACTGACAAAAAATACAGCTCAAATGTTTCTTTTGACACTTTAGCATCTCCTTACTCTTACTTACTTTCGGAATTCGAAAGTAGGAGAAAACATTTCTTCATACTTATCTCTGCATCCTGTACACAGTTGTTTTTCATGTTAATGTTCTTGATAAATAAAAAAAATGTTTTTTTATTTTTATTTATCAAGGACATGAACACTAGTCAATACATAAGTGGCAATAAACCGAATTTTATGTTTTTCCTTACTTATCACAATAAGAATTAAGAAATGTAATTTTTTACTCGCCAAGAAAACACAAATGAATCACTTGGAATGCAAAAAAGAATTATACATTTTTAAAACAAGCTTTTTTAAAATGAGGGTCAAAATAAACCCAATTGACTGGTTTAGGTACTTGTTAACGCTGAAGGCATTTCTAGAGTTAAATTTTGATACTATTTCATTATTGAAAAATTAAAACAAAATATAATCAGTATGTTCACAGTATATATTTCTTTCATATGTACTCATAAAAATAAAACTTTAATTTTTCCAACTATCGTCTTCATCAGGTTGACAAACCAAGAAAAAGTTTTACGTAGCAAGCAAAGGAATTTTTAATTGTTTTTTTTATTCTGATCAGTCAAACAGATAAGTTAGTTTTTTCCTCCTTAGCATCAGGGTTAACTTTTTCCTCCTTAGCGTTGCAAAAAACTTGTGTTTTTTTTTTCAAAAAAACCCATCCTACATGGGTTTAAAAAAAAGTAGGTACCCGTTTTTTTGGGCTTTATAGGTTCTAATTTTAATGAATAACTAATTGTTTAACTAATGCTTTGTTGCCATGTACTTAATGTATAAAAGGATGTATATTCTGACAAAGATAAAAGAAAATTGACGTTTGATTATTATTTTTAGAATATAATTAATTTTTAAAAATAAATCTGAATATTATTTTTACTGTATACTTTTGTTAAACATGGCTGAAAGAAATAAATAGATAAAAGTAAATAACCATGGTTACTTTTTCTTTTAAATTTACTTTACTACAACCACCACAAGTTGGCAGCAGAGTCGAGGCACTCTTATTGAAGGTGAAAGAAAAAAGAAGTATTAGTAGCTTTACGACAGATAGTATTTTAGCTTGAAGAACTAAATTTTGAAAGTAAAGAAAGAAAAAAAAAATCATTTTTTTACTTCAATAGGATACCTTTGATGCATCAGGTGGTGGTGGCATTGTAACTTATAATGAGATTAAATTTGATATTGGTGTGTACAGTACTTGCTTTGAAGACAAGATAAGTTGTATTTAGTGTTCCTGGTTTGCATTTTTCAAAAGGTGCGGCACCCTGTCCCTGTTTGGAAAACTGTGGATGCTCCCTGCCCTTTTTAGGAAAATTAGGAAAATACCTATTCCGAGGGGGGGAGGGGGTTAAATTCTGGTCTTGCCCCAGTTAGAAAATGACCTAGTTACATCCCAGCAGACAGTCTGCATTGGTTGAAATATTGGTATTATTATTATAAACTGCTTTGCTTCTCATAAAAACAGCATTAAATTACTATGTAATAAGACAAGCTTAGTTTTCACTTGTCAGAATAACCGTTAAGCAAGCGGGGTTGCAGCAATATAAGTATATGGTTAAAATGAAAAGCTAAGGCACATAGATTTGATAAAAGGAATTGTTGGATTACTGTTAAATATCAGTCCAATCCACAGATTGCATCATATTTTCAAAATACGGCCCACTACCACTTGTTTATTCGTTGAGTTGGAACTTGCGTTGCTTCATCTTCGACTTTTAGGAAATTGTACAATGCAAAACTATACAAACAAAAGAAATGTTGCTCCAAATGCACCGAAAAGCACAAGTAGAGGAAATGGCAAAAAATGGAACCAAATCTCCCTGCTATGTACCATTCAGTTAGGCACCTGGAGATACAATATGCAACCAAATTTAATAATATAATAGTTAACTTGCGTTATAACAACCTTTGAGAGAGTACCAATTCACTTCGGTGAAAGATAATGTCATTTCATTTTCAATATAAGGATGCATAACTTGCCTTCTAGATTTTTAGAGGATACTTAATTGTTCATATCTTTTTTTTCTTTAATTCAATTCACTTACAGCAATCTATTTCATTTATTAATTCTTATAGTATATGATTCATATTTACAATTTATTTTAAATAGTACATATATTTTAGGTTAGGTTATTACTTTCAGCTTATTTAAAGAATGATTCATAATACATCATTATTACTTTAAATGTACTTACAAGTTCAAAGTCTTTATTTGATGTTTGTTTGATATTAACTATATGTAGGTAAGAAAAATGCTCTCACAGCATAGTTTCCTCACTCACTATCCGTGCTTTATTCCATGATTCGTAACAATGTAACTGTAAAAATTAATCATTGAATAAATACAGAAAAAACAACGTACATATGAACATGCATTAAAACACGTTACACAACAATTAAGTAAATCATCTATAAATAACAGAAATCAGAAGAGAAAAAATATTAACATAGCACAGATAATAAATGGACGCAAGTATAAAAACTGCAATTACTATATTCACAACAGGAACAAAATAAAATTTGTATTTTACGAACAGTAAACTAACAATGGATAGCACAATGTTAAATTTGTAGTATAACAAAATAAAATTATTAGTATAAAAAAGATTAGTTTTCTATATTACTAGATGAAATACTTACACATACGATACAATATACACAAAAGCCTACAAGGCGGGAAAATATACCACCACGAAACACGCGGTCTAATACTTGGCATGCTTTCTTTTTAACCCTTGGCGAGGTTGCCATAATTGCTGTTTTTGTTGTGTTTCCATTTGCAGGTTAGGGTCCTTTTATCTGTTAGAATCTGTCGTATTTAGCGTTGTTTGTTTACATTGAACCCAGTTGGGAAGGGACGGCAGTTAGAAATATGTTTAGAATATTTTACATCGATTATGTGGAATACTATCAATACAAATAAAAGAGACCATAAACAAACAGCTCGGGCATGCATGCCCGAGTTGTTTGTTTATGGATAGAATTTTAATATTCAGCAGTGCCATCTGTTGATTGTTACTGAAAGTATAACATTATTTATTTAAAATTTAATCGAATTACATTACTAACTGCCCTTCCGATTAAGCGAAAAATTCCCTTATTTCTCGTAATTGGCAATCCATAAAGTAAATTTTCTAATTTATATTCACTAAAAATGAATTTAATTGGTTTAAAAAATTTAACCACACTCATTAAGTAATTGACTGCTTAAATGTCATTGCAACTAAAAATGTTTACTATCTCCTCAAAATTAAGTAGTAGTTTGAAAAAAAAAAAATATTATTTAACACTTCTCTCTCGCAATAAAGACCAAATGAATTAATAATATACTTTTATTCAGCCAACTTTTCTTTAAAGTATGATCTCTTTTATTTGTATTGATAGTATTAAACATAATCGATGTAAAATATTCTAAACGAGCACATTTCTAAAATTGCCGTCCCTTCCCAACTGGGTTCAATGTAAACAAACAACGCTAAAAACGACCAGTCCACGCGCCAGCGCCTTCAGCAGAGTGACGTCAGAGCTCCACGCCCCCTGGTGTGACGTCACGATTTGCAGGGGAGGCGAACTAACGTCGACACCCGTTCGGTCAAATAATAAACAAACATGGCAACTAGATTGATAAGTAGTTTAGTCAATCAAGTTAAAAGTAAAGAATTTCGTACCTATTTATGCAGGTAAGAATTTAGTTCAACAAAATTTTGTTTGCATTTGTACTTTTTGGTCTTAAATTGATAGTCGAAGCATTAAAAAATCTATCTATTATAAAAGGGTCCATGCAACATGGGTCTATGTCGCAGTTCTTAAAAGGTTGACTTGAATGTCAGACAAAAATTTGGTTCAACTAGTATCTATTTCTAGGTTTAGAAATGTATTTAAGGCATTAAAACTTTAGCATTTGCTAATGAAGCTTTAAAATGTTGCTGATATAATAAATAAATAAAAATAATAATGTTATAGATAAAATTTTATTTCTGATGAGTCACTCTCAAGAAATAGAAATTTTGTCATAAAATTTCAATAAATTCAAATATAAAACTCGGTATCATCTATAACAGGAATGAGCAAACTTTTCGCTCGGGCTTGTGGCTTTATTGTACTATTTCTTGTTCTCAAGGTGTAAAACTGGTCTGTTAAAGTCGGTTTTTTATGGCATGGTCAGTATTACTAGTCAGTATTTTTAAAATTTAGTACAGTTAGTACTTCTTTTTCAAAATTCCCAAACAATTAATTTATAAAGAAAAAAACAAAAAACTTTTTCTTAATTGATTTATATGCCCAAGCCTTAATGCATGCATTAAATTTCTATCAATGCAAGGTAATTTTTGCCAGACTGGTACTTTGGTTCTGATGGAATGAATCGACCATCTTGCACATGAAGTTCCAATGTGGATTGTTGGGAGACCTATAGCTTAAGGTGGGATTATAGACAGAAATACCCAGGTATTTATAACTTTTGGCAAATACCCTGGGTGTTAACCTGGGTAAATATCCACATAAATACCTGGGTATTTATGAATGTAATTGAAAATTCAATATCTGTGTTTTCCTTTTCTTAGTGTTACCAAACTATATATATTGAAGATACAGATGTGTTTTTATTACATTGACAGCTGTTAATTTATTGTTTACTAAAAACATCATTCTGTTAAACATATAAATTACTATGGAACTCATCGTTTTCAGTATTTTTTATTTCGTAGTGGTTTAGTTTTTCGTAAATTCACATTTCATTTCAAAATTTTAAATATTTGCTACAGTCTCATTTTGATTTTTTAAAAGGAACTGGAGATGCAAAAAAAAAAAAAAAGAAAAAGATATTCATGGTAAAATTGACCCTTTTCCAGGTGTGTAATTTCAAAAATTTCTAATGAGGGAGGGGGAACAAATATATACTTCTTAAAATTTATGTTAAAAATGACAAAATACATACACATTATAAAAATGCACTATATCCTTGAACCCGGGGGAGGGGGTGACATATTGCCACTCCTGACCCCCCTAAATGATGAACCAACTGAACATGCCCGAATATTATGTTAGATTAGCAAATTTTGCTAGAAATATGTTTTTAAAAATTTGAAATTTATTCAGGTTTTAAACAATTTATTTTATAGAAGGTTTATGACATGGAACTCTTGATATTGTTTTTACTTCATATGAATAATACATAATAATTTCTTTGGTCCACATTTAACTGTGATGTGAAGCTATGTTCTATGTTCCTTAACACTAGATTTACCAGACCAGTCATTTTGACTGTTTCAAAGTTTATATTTTGCATAATTTGTAACTAATTATAGTACAACTGGGTTGCACTATAATTGCTTTTAATTGCATTGGGTTTCCTAGTACATGGTGAGTATAACAAGTTGATGTGACTGAAAGTTTTATTATAATTAGTAGTAACTTGATGTAAAATGAAAGTTTAGAAATGGTTGAAAATGTCCTGATAAATCTAGTGTTAATACTGAAATTTTATAATGGGCTTTTATATCATAATTACTAAAAACTGATAGGCATAAAAAATATCTATGTCGGCTTAATTGTTTCAGTGTTTTTGTATATTTGTTTAAATGACATAAATTTTATGTCTACCTGATTATATTCAGCTATGCAAACCAATGCTTGCCAACTTTTATAGATTAGGTATGCATAAAACGTACGGATTTTAGCTGCTTTTTACTTTCACACAGGAGTAGCGATTTTTTATGAATTTCAAAATCCTATTGCATCCATTATTGTAAAACTCTCTTGATTTAATTTTCTGTGTTGGACATCAATAATTTAGTATTATACATTATTTTCATTCCATCTTATGTTATAGAGGACTTTCATGCGAGCCATTTTGCGACTTTCGCGCAAAACTTTCAATCCAGTTGCACCCTAGAGTATGATACCAAACAATTTATATGCTTTTAAAAATGAGAATATAAATTGTACATACCAAAATCAGAGTAATTATTGACTAGTAAATTGCTATTTATAACTAGTTGTTGGGGGGGGGGGGATTAAAAATATTACTTTTTAATGAATTTTTTGTTCTCCAAAAAAAGCTGCTTCACAAAAAAAAAATTCAATTTACATCATTAATTAAGCCCATCTATTTACACTAAAAGCGAATGGTTTTTGAAGTAAACTTATTGAAACCAATAGTGTTGTTAAAGGGGGTAAATAAGAATAGATTGGTTATTCTAGTATATACTTATCGTTTTAAATCATGAATGCTAATATTGCTTTGAGGAAGAAATTGCATTCACATAAAAGTTTTATAAATGACCATTTTCAAAAGTTGGCAAGTATGCAAACCTTGTTGCATTATTTTTTTAGTGCAACAATGCACCTGATCTAGGGATACAGCATGTCATCTGGCATCTGGGTAGTTATAACTTTTGAAATATTTCCTCTGTGGTTTATTTTAAGTTGCAAATTTATTTGCATAAATTAAGGATATTTATATTACCTCAGAAGTCAAGAAAAATCATTGTTAAATATTTTGGAATACCATGATCATGGGTATTTACTAGGGCTCGACCAATGGCATCTTTTGGCCGATGGGCCGATGCCGATTGTTCCGAGATCGGCCGATTGTCGATTATTCTCCCCTTCCATTCTTTTTTCTTTTCCAAAAAAAAAGTTGCTTTAAACCATTAAAACATGTCAAATGTTTGTCAAGAATGTCATTTAAATCATTTATTTTTTTTTATGTTTATAAAAACATAAATGCATTATTCAAGCACCGTAAAACTGTTTTGGGGAAGTTTACATAATAATTAAAACTAAACTCGCAATTCTAGTAAAGTAATTAAATTATTTGGAGGTTAAAAAAAAAATAAAAAATGCCATATCAGAGGATTTTTAATTCATTTTTCTTATCTTAGCAAAAATACTCAACAACTATTGGATTGGATCGGGTCTAATTCCCTTCCCTTCAAAATTTTCTCTTTACAACACCTGCACTGCAAATGCCAAGTGCAGCTGCCTTTATTTTCTTATTTTTATCATGGAGAGGAATGCAGATGTTCTAATACAGACTAACAAATAATGTGGCTTTGTAACTTTAACAAAATTGTCAACCCCCTTCTCTCAGATTTTTTTCATAATTCCCCCTCCCTTCGTTTTCAAAAGAAAAGCGGGAACGATTATATGTTTATTTTTCATTATAAAAGTTATTTTAACTTAAAATAGCTCTTTTTCTAAAATAAAAATAAATTATTAAGAAATTTCCCTCACAGTAACGCCCCCCTGTTCATAACCAAGAAATACTGAATATTGTTTTAAAAGCATAGACGTGAGATTTTTTTGTCATTACAAATGAATGCTAGAGGGGGGGGGGGGGGGTCTTAAGAACTAATCTTATTAGCCTTTTTTTCTTGTGAGTTGAAAATTACACTGAAATACTTGACATATTCTTTATATTATAAGGTCACCGAAAAAAACCCCATTATTTTGAGCACCAGCAGTTTTCTGTTGACAAATAATCTTATGAAAAACACGTGATCGCTTATAAAAAGTAACATGTATTTTGAAAAAAAAAATATATATATATTTATATATACGTTGTTAATTTTTGAAATTAATGAAATTGTAGCATTTTTATTAATGTATTATTCCAACCTGTCGTGCAAACTCGTTTTTTAAGAATTAAATTTTTGAAACTTGCAAGTTGAAATTGGACATATAAAATTTCGATCAATAAACATTTATACTGAAAAATTGATTCATATTTTTCATCAATGTGTTCTATGTTGTAAACTAATAATAAAATAACAAGAAATATTCTAAACTGAAAGCATATGCAACAAGATTGTTGTACAATAGCAGAAAAACTGTCAACTGTCTCTCTAACACGTGGCATCAAAGAAGCCAAAAAAGTGCGCTAAAAAACAAAGTATACACAGGGAAAAAATTAAAATAATTATTGTATAAAAAAAGTTAAGATGTATTTTGCAAAAAAATATGCATTGATCAATCTTTGAAAATAAGAAATTTTAGCATTTTTATTAAGATGTTATTAAATCCTGTCACGCGAACTCGCATTTTGAGAATTCAATTTTTAAAAATTGCAAGTCGAGCTTGGACACATAAAATTTCGATCAATAAACATTTATACTGGAAAATTGTTTCTTATTTTTGATCAATCTTTTCTATGTTGTAAACTCAAAATGGAATAATGAGAATAACCGCACACTAAAAGCAGATGCAACGAGATTGCTGCACAATTGCAGAAAAACTGTAACACGTGGGGGAACTACTGTGATATAACCCCCCCCCCCCCCTTGGCGACTTTTTCGTTGGCACCAAGAAACCGTCGCCAACAACAAGATTTTTATGTCGCCAACTTCAAATAGAATACAACACTCTTGGCGATGATTTTATCGCCAACAATGTCACATCATACACATAGCAAAGATGTCAAGAAAAATCACTAAAAAACAGTAAAATACCAAAAATTGCAAATTATATCTTACACACAATATCGACGCTACTATGTAAAGCACGTACAGCATTTTTCAACAACAATTCAATACATTAACGGATCGATAATTACTTGAAAAGTAGAATTATTTACTTTACCAAATCACTTAAACTTGAATAAAAACCCTTCGTTAAAAGAACATGCAATTTATGCCCAATAATAACTATTGCAATGAGTCATTATTAAATAAAATGATATGTATTCTTTAATGAAAAACATAATTAAAATATCGCGCAATTCAACTGAAAACTTCAAATACATTTTACATTAAACTAACGGAAACCCACTTTATCAAAACTAGCAACGCCGCTAATTACTACAGCTAATATTTTAAAACAATTGAAAATTCATTGTTTTATAACTTTACAAACACATAAAATAAGCAGATAATAAACTTACAAAAATAAAGAACTCACTTTAAACCAGTTGGCTTTTCAATGTTAATCTTAAATAGCAACAAACTTACAATCCAATATGACGAAATGGTCCAAAAATTACCACTTTATTTTTCTTTGCTTTTAGTCACAATTAACCAAACTTATGCACTTATCAACCAAAGCAATTTCGTACTTCAGATAGCACAAACTCCAAACCACGTTTCTGTCAGTTTCGAAAAATTGCGCCTTAACAAACTAATATGAATTCGTTCCTCTCGCCATAATACAAAACAATTGAACCAAATTAATTCACTTTAACACTTTACATTCTTCCTTTAGCAACAGGAAATATCTCTATAAACTTTAACCATAAAATAAACTACTAAAAAGCTACTTATTAGTAAAAGAAAACTTTATAAAAGTCCAACCATCACACCCAAAAAACACCCATTACATAATCCACTTAGGGTTGCCACACATTACCTCAGCCAACATCGAATGCGCTGGGTAAACGAAAAGATATCGCCAACCGAAAATCATTACAAATTGGCGCGCTAGCTCGAATGTCGCCGGGGGGGGGGGGGGGGTTATTATATCACAGTAGCGCCCACGAGGGATTGAAGAAGAAAAAAAAAACGCTAAGAGAAAAAAGTTTACACTGTTAAAAATTGAAATTATTATCATACTTTTATTGAGTTGACTTTGTATTGTTTACAATTTTGGAATAATAAGAAACATGACAAACTAAAAACAGAAGGTATAATATTATTGCACAATGACATCTAATACACTAGTGATTATTAAACGAAAAACGGACAAAAATGAGGAGAAATAATTTTAATAATGAAGGTTTTCAGGCAGCGATCGCTTAAACTATTTTTCCGAATTTTTTATCAAATACGTTGTAGAATGACAGTATTTTTATGCTTTTTTAAACTGATGTGCTGCCTGTTATTGTATGGAAATAGAAATATAGCTATGGAGAAAAAAGAAAGTTAAAGACAGAATGTTTTCTGGAAAGTTATCCCTGCGAAAAACATCTGCCTTGCATCGACTTTTAGATGCTTTTGAAAGCCGATGGGCCCATGTTTTTCTAAAATTAACATTGGCCGCTGATGCCGATGGCAACTTTGTTGAACAATCGGCGCCGATGCATCGGTCAAGCTTTAGTATTTACCCAGTGCAGGGGCAAATAGCTGGATAAAAACCCATTTATAAATACCCTACCCATTAGGTATTTACCTAATTCACAGCTGTAAGTGGAATCCAAACCACTAGAATATGGTCGGAAAAAGAACTAGTAGTCTCATCAGTAACATTCATGCCCTTGCTGGAATACATAACTGGACTCTCAGTAAAATCTGTTTCACTTTATGCGAATCCTTTACTCTTTTTTATGTATGTTCTTTTTTATGTTGTATTTACTGGATGTTGATGAATGTTTTGTTTTATGGTAAAACTAGCTTCTCTTTCGTTTGAAATTGGTATTGAGCTGTTTGTTCATATTCCAGTGGTTTTTAATTTATTTTCCCAGTTATAATAAAAGCCTACAGCATTATGTCGTAATGATAATATCATCATACGTAATATAACTTAAAAAACAAAATTGTTTTATAAATAGGTTTATGTTACAGAATAAAAGGAGTTTTCACAATGTCGTTGATTATTGTGCTGAAATCGGCCCGTAGTTTTAAAATCTTGGTCAGTATTTTATCAATTTTGGTCAGTAAAGTTAGTATTTTAAACCTTCTGACCAGTTTCCCACCTGTGTTTTGTAATATTTTTTCATATTCCTTTATCTGCAGACACTAATTTACCTGTTGAATCATAAATGCTCAATCGACTGCTTCTTTATCTTTAGTTAATGGTTACTAGAATAATGTGCCTAAAATATTTTGAGCAATATATCTTGATAGTTTGTTAGTTATTAATAAATAACTGACTTACAAGTTATGAAATGATGTTAAGGTAAAAATACACATTTACTATTTCTTTTTTTAAATATTACATGTTTTTCTTTTCTCTTTCATGCTTCTGGAAATGACTTTGATTTGTTCTAGCACTGTAAGTATATAATGAATTATTTTGATTTATTTTATAACTATTTCACTATTTTCCCAAAATTTAATAAAATTCTTCCCTTTGTGCCACCTTTTTCGTTTCTTTGCCCCCCCCCCCCCCCCCCGAGGGGTAAGGTCTCCATAGCTAGGAGCCGACTCATCCACCATTTTGGAACAAATTTGTTCCAGTACCAAGTACTACGCAGTCGTATTGTCTTGCGACTTTCACTTCATTTATCTTTTGTTTCTCTAATAGGGAGCTATTCAGCGGTTAATTGTTCTAATAGCTCAATACAATTCAGGGTCTATAATTTCTTATAGACCCTGAAAGGAAAAAGAAATAAATGATTAGTTGATGAGTAAGAAGTTAAGCTTGGGGGAATGTTTATAGGCCATCTAATGCTAACTGGTATCAAGACGAGATGCATTGTGTTATTAGGGACATGTCTGGTAAGTAGAGGGCAAAATTAGCGGTCGCCACTCGCCACAGGGCGACTAGATGAAAAGAAGTGGCGACTAAAATATTACCTAACAATTGCCACTTTTTTCTCCCCTTAAAAATTTCCAAGAAATACACTGCTAGGTTCAAAGACACATGCTTTCCCTTTCCCATCTTATTACAGTACCAAACCCCAAATTCACCATGCTCGGGACCGGCAATAGGCCGGATTTCGAATTTGCCGAATTTCGGAACGCGACCCAAAATGGCGGACTTAGGGGAATTTACGTAAACATCACAGCTGATGTGCGCATTTTTACTTCAAATTGCACTGTTTTCTTAACTGGAACATAAATAAGATATCTTTTTTTTCTAGGAGGTAATATAAGTAAATCCATGTGTTGCTATATTTTTACCAATCAAAAAAATAACTTATTCATAGATTTTAATAAAATGCTCCAAATTACAACTCACAATTCAGCAAAAATTAACCATACCCACATGGTAGTTTACCATTTCACTAATCACCTGCAATTGCATGAAAAAGAAAATAGAGCTACATCTGTAAAATATTAGCAGAGAAGTTGAACCAAAATGCCAGACATTTGTACAAATTGCAAGGATACTGGGTGTCATTTATGACCACAGAATAAGGGGATAAAACTTGGAAAATGGAACTTTTAAGAACTTAAGGGAAAAAATAATTAACTTTTTATAAGGAAAAAAGATACTAACTGTCTATAAAATTCCGCAAGTATTCACGTTTAGAAAAGCGAAAAATCAGGAAGTCCAGCCAGCTATTGGTGTGTACAGTTTGAAATCAAGGAGAGGAAGCGATAAGAATAGAAACCAAGTACATTTTGCACTTGACATGATCGAAGGTACTCATAAGGCAGCAGCCCCCCCCCCCCCCAAAAAAAAAAAAGATTTTCACTTTTTAACATAACAGGGTTTTCTAATATCTTGGTTTCCTGAGTTTAGTTCATATAAATCAGAAATATATCTACAAGAATTGCTGCTTCTATTTGAATCAAAATTTACTGGCATTTGTTAATTTAATAGCTTCTTAGATTAATATATTTCTGAATTTACAGAAAAAAAATTGGAAATTATTGGGAAAAAGTGCCGAATTTTAGGATTTTCCCAATTTGGGGTTCGGTACTGTATTTCACAAAAACTTTGCAATCAGTTTCGAAACCCATAAGCCATATTTATTGTTTATCATAGTTTTCTGTAATTAATTTTTGTTCATAAGTTATATATTAATGTATAATTTCATTTGCTGTAAGTATTGACAAAAATCCCTAAATATTAAAAATAAAATGTGCTAAGTTTTTATCAACTGTTTCAGTGTGGTAAGCAATATTTCATACAATGATCTTTCCTTTTTGCATAAGTTAATGTATGTACAATGGTTTTTAATAATTGGGAGAAAAGGGAAAATATTTTTCCTGAAAATCAAAGTAAGACTGAACCCTTGTGAGTTCATCTTTAAAAAATTTAATTTTTAAAATTTTATTTTAATAACGTTAAAAAAAGTATTTAATTTTATAAATATTAGCACATTTAATTGGGATATTTAATTTTATATCATTACTAATTGATACTAAAAAGTTTAAAACACCGTTGCGCATTTTTCACGAGAAAAGTGGCCACTGCTTCAAAAAAAGTGGCCAGTACAAAATCTACCTCTATTGGCCACTAATGAAATTTTCCAGTTTTGCCCTCTACTGGTAAGGGCTCTCATCATGATGGGGGATTTCAACTTCCCAGGCATAGACTGGAATAGTTTTTATACTAGCAATGGTAGAGAAGAAGATGTTTTGAATGTGATTGGTGACTTTCTTGGATCAAGTTGTTACCCAGGGGACTAGGCATGATGTTATTTTGAATTTATTTTTTTGTTATGTTGGAAATTCTGTTCAGAGTATAGGGGATCATATTGGAGATAGTGATCACAATACTATTCGGTTTTGGACCAACATCGATGCTTACAAAGGTGAAAATTTCAGATTTCTACTTAACTTCAGGAATGTTAATTATGTTGCATTTAGACAGGGTTTGAAAGAGGTTTTTCTTTGGGGTTGGAGAATAGTGAAGCTGATCAAGTGGCGTAACTAGAGGGGGTCCGTCCCGCGCAGCACTGTTTCAGGGGCGGCAAAACGTCTTGAACGGCCCATCGCAACAAAACGCAATCTTGTTTTTCTTTTTGTGCAAACAAGGCGAAGGGGGTTAATGGAGTTTATGCCTGAACCTTCTAATGTCTCCAAATATAGGCTAAAATCATATTTTTGGCACCAATATCAAGGAAATTTCTGTGAAGTTCATCAATGGTGGGGTGAAGTACCTGAATCCCTCTCTCTTCCCCATCGTCACTAAATATAACCTAGAATTGCATGTTTTAGACTTCAATTTCCGAAATTTCCTCTTATTAAAATAATTTAATAAAGGTTATCTAAAGAAAGATATTACCTTATTGGAAAGAGTTCAAAGGAGGGCTACTAGGTTGGTAAGTGGTCTCTCTGACTTAGATTATGAGGTTAGGCTTAAAAGGCTCAATATGTATAGTCTCAAAAAAAGGAGAGTTATAGGTACATGATTCTTTTATTTAAATTCATTAAAATGGAAAATGTTGATGGGCTACGTTTATGCACAGGAGGTAGAACTAGAAGTCATTTTTTTTAAGCTTTTCAAATCTCAGGCTAATCTTGAAATAACCAAGAATTACTACTTCAATAGGCTTGCAGGCAGTTGGAATAGTTTACTGGTAGCGACTGTTATTTACAGTGAGGTAGAAACTTTTAAGAGGGTTCTTGATGTTCATTGGGATTGGTAAATTGACTAGGACCAGCCTTGCTGGGCCCTGTGCCTGTTGCTAAAGGTCAAGATTCACGGTCGCCACTCGCCACGTGGCGACCTTGTTTGAAAAAGTGGCGATTCAAAAAATTAAGAGCGATCGCCACCTTTAATTTTTTTAATTTTTAAAGTAAATCCTTCCTTTTCAAATACATCTATAGAATTTACAACTCTTGCTTCTTTCATGCACACAAGCACAATAAAAACGCATCAATTCAGCACTCAAGTAACCGAATTTCGGCCGATATTCTTCATTTACCCTTTCACAAGAAAAAAATGGCGAAAACGTTTCCCGAATGCGCTGTTTTTTTTTTTGTTTTTTTTTTTAAATCCTTCTCTCTGCCATATAAATCTTTTAAATACAGTGGGAAAATCTTGATTTTTTTTTTCTCATAGCCGCAACACTTGCATTTCAGATCGGCCATTTTCGCAAAAACTTATAAAACATAAGTGTCGCGCCATTTTGAAAATGGTGTGAAAGTTTGAAAAAAAAGTTTTGAAATGAATGAAAATAAAATGTACTGAACAAATTTAGAACTGGAAATATACATTTTTTTATAATTGTGTTCGAAAATGGTCCGTATTTATGATCGCTGTTTTTTATAAAAGGTTCGTTTCTGTAATTGGGATTTTTGTTACATGTTGCTTCTATTATTAACAAAAATTTTACATTTAAATCTTTTGTACTGTATAACATTCAACACAAAAAACTATATCTCAAAAATTCCTATTTCCTTAATTTACCATCGCCAACGAATCTAGTTTTTTCTTTTTCCAATTTGAAAGTCATAAGATTTTTTTCTTTTTTTTGTAAACTTAATAATTTTGACAAATTATTATGTTTTCTTCACTGAAAGTAAGACACATAAGGAATTGCGGAGGAGGGGGGCCATGTACCCCCCCCCCCACTTCGCATAGG
Source organism: Octonoba sinensis (assembly GCA_038502835.1). Taxonomy (NCBI): domain Eukaryota; kingdom Metazoa; phylum Arthropoda; class Arachnida; order Araneae; family Uloboridae; genus Octonoba; species Octonoba sinensis. The sequence goes on from CM076598.1 coordinate 127,075,934, forward strand.
TGGCCACCAAGTTAATCAAAAATTGAGAAATATACCAATATTTACCTCACACAAGAGAGCACCGTTTCCAGGTTGGCCACTTCCAAAATGTCTGAGTCTTGACCTTTACCTGTTACTGGTGGTCACTTTTGCATTTGTATTAATTGCCGAAAAAGCGACTGAGAACCTGGAAACGGTGCTCTCTTGTGTGAGGTAAATATTGGTATATTTCTCAGAATTTTATCATTTTCTATTATTATGTGTCTGCAATATTTACTAATTTATTTAGATTTTCTCTTGAATATCTTTATTTTGTATTTCTTAGAAATATGAAGCAAATTGTTTGTATAGGGTTACCAGTAGGGATGAAACAGATATCTGGCAATTACAGTAAGACCCCGTTAAAACGCGGGTGTTGGGGACATGTTTGGAACCCGCGTTATAACATAACCGCGGTATAGTTTCACTATACCGCGGAACCATATTCACGAAATAAACTCGCTTTTGTTGCATCATTTTAAACTTTATCAATTACTTGTAATTTTTCTTCTCCCTATAGTTTATTTTTTTCTTGCTGTTATTTTATTCACTGCCAATTTTTGCTGCCATTTTAGCTGCGCAATCAGTCTATCGAGTGATAGGTTATAAACCAACTGTGTTCCGAGAAAAAAGGTGCTTAAAAATCTCTATGTTATCAACATGGGATTGTGAAGGGGGAGAAGTCTTAAGAAAAAAATAGATTTGGAAGGTTAGGAATGCATTTCTCACTGGGGAATATGTTCACTTTTCAGCAATGCTAAAGAATCTGGAATACAAAGGTTGAGAGCGCTATAAAAGAAGTTACACACGCATAACTAGACCTCAGAAAATGAAATAGTTAAGCATTGAGCTGAACAGTCCCTGACAGATTGAGCTTGGGGGATATGATAGTCACCGCGGTATATCCAATTTCGTGATATACTGAGGTGCGGTATAACAGGGTTTTACTGTATCTGGTATCCGGCTAATTTATAACTATCCGATCCGGTCACTTTTGTCCTCCAACCTCCTTCCCTGTTAGCACTAGGCCTTAGGGATGCCCTCCCCTGGGTGCGAAGTAGTGGGGTCCATGGATTTTACATGCATGTATCCCCAAGTGTATATGGTGGGTCTTCAGCAGGTCGGGTAGACCCAACATGTACACTTGGGACAGGGTTCGTTGATTTAAATCAAGTGATTTTTTTTTTTTTCAAAAAAATAATTGATTTTACAATGTTAGAAAGTGTTGTAAAAATGAAACATGTTGCAATTACAACCACTGTTTCAAACAAAACTTCCTAGGTCCATCTGTGTGCATAACATATTTCATAAGTTTAGAACTCATTACTATTTTTTCAATTTTACAATATTACTCTTATTCTTCTAGCATCCTAACACCAAAGCATCATTCATTCAATCATTCAAATTAGAATTCATAATAATCATGAACAATTCTGAGTTTTTTAGCTCAAAAATAGTATATTAGATCAATTTAATCAATGCCATACAATAAATAATTCAGAATGATAGTGGTTAAAACAACAATTGTTAGAATTTAGAATATGTATCCTTAAAGTTTTATCCATTTCCCCTAATAGCTTACAGTTTTTTTCCCTCTAAAATATTTTTTTATCATAGAAGTTTTCAATAAAGATACTTGATTAAAACAAAAAGTTTCAGCTTTTAGTAATGGCGTGAGCATATGATTTTACAAAATGGGTAAAAACATTTCGGGCTTTTTCATTCTTAACATAGAAAAGTGATTAAAGTACACTCAATGTAAAAATTAAATACACGCTATTGTTACTTTTTACAGCTTTCAACAGCAAAATAATTCAGATTGAATTTGTTCATTTTCTCTGTACTTATGAGTGGACTATTATTCCTGGTAGGGTTAAGTTTCATTTGAATCATGCATTTGTATTAAAATTTTTTATCATTATTATTATTAAAAAATATTTATTGTTGTGAAAATAGCTTAAAGTGTGTTTTTGCATATTGATTAACATGCCATATTGTTTCTATGAATGTAACATAATAAATATCCAAAATATTTAAAGTCTTCTTAAAAAAATAAAAAAAATCTGATTTAAATAAAAAAAATCCAATTTTTTTTTTTTTTTTTTTTTTTAAATCCAAAAAATCACGAATCCTGCTTGGGGATATGTTGACTAAACTTATCCCCAAGTGTACATGGTGGGTCTATGTACATCTATCAGTAACCGGATCGACACTGGGGAAAATATCCAAATATCCGGCATGTAAAAAGGATATCTGGCAGCATAGCTGACAATAATTTAGGGAGGAAAATTTTAAATTATATCTTTCCAGAAAATTTTCACTGTCAAATAAAGCTAATTTTATACCCAACTTTTGCGTGTCATAAAGCTGAGAAATTGATCAATGAAAGGAAACATCTACAATGTTTCCTGTCTTTGATCAATTTCAGCTTTTCAAACAAAAATACGAAGTTATAACTTCAACTTTGTACTGAACATTTAGAGTAAATTTTGACTTTAATTTACTTAATTTTTGTATATTGCATCTTTTTTAAATAATAACAAGGCATTTCCCAATTTAAATAATAAAAGCGCCCTCAAAGAAAATGAATAGGCAGTTTCTCTTGCTGGGTGAGAAAAAAAGGAGATGTATCAGAACCTAATAGGGCATCATTAGTAGCTTCAATTATCAAAAGACTTTTTTTCGTAAACAACAGTAAATTGTGATCAAGAAAGTTTTCCACACTATTCTCTGCTTTAACATTGATCACTTTTTTGAATTACACTTTCTTTTTACGTTAATTCTGCTTCTTCATGATACGTTTGCTGCCCAGTGTCCTAAGCTGTAGATCCCGTGCTGTGGAAAAGGGTTTAAATCCCAAGTAGAACATGGATGTTATTGATCAGTATAGTACTTCTGATCATGTCTTTCTGGTTTGGACTCCACTTTAAACTGTAGGTCCTGTGGACTTGGCGCGAATCAGTCGGTAGACTATAATCCAAAACAAATTATTTATTTACATTCGTAAATATGCAAATGAAGAATGTGATTAAAATAAGGTAAAGGCATGATTTTAGAGTTCATGGTTCTAAAGTCAGTTCATAGATCGAGACGAGGTCTCCGTGCCAGCGTCCAGGTAAAGTGGTCGAAAAAGTATATCTTGCTGGCAAACGCTATGCTGGGATGCAAAAGGTGGCTCCATGCTGCCATCTAGGGAGGAGAATTGCAGTTCAAAGCTTGTTCACTGCATAACTCCCCATCTGAGAGACGGAGTCGTGCTCACAGGTCCAGCCTTTCGGGAGGTTGGATCTGGCGACCGGAGTGGGTGTTGTAGCTTGTTGTTGTGGGTGTCATAGCCTTGAACAGGAGGTTGGGTAAAAGACACCCTTCGTTGCGGCTGGGTGGGCAGGATGACAAAAACCGGTGCCTCTGGAAGGGGAAACTCTGTCGAGTCCAACAACGGTTCATTTAAAACATATGCAGGCTTGACCCTGTCGATACCGATGACTTTGCTTTTCCCTTTGTACAAGATGTTAAATACCTTGTCATCTCTAGAGATTACTCGGAAGGGGCCATCGTAGGCGGGCTGCAGTGGCTTGCGGGTTGCATCATGACGGAGGAAAATGTGGCTGCTGGTGGCAAGATCTTGTGGAACGAAAACATTACGCTGGAATCCGGGCCTGGAGGTGGGTGTTGGTTTCACAGCGTTCATTGCTTCTTGGAGTCTTTTCACATAGATGTCAGGGGGTTCTCCGGAGGGTCCTCATTCGGGAGGAGCAGTGTTTGGCCGTACAGCATCTCCTCTGTGGTGGCTTTGATGTCCTCTCCGAAGTAAGTTCTGAGGCCTAAAAGAATGGTCGGCAGACATTCCACCCAGTCGTTGTCATACGCAGAGCCTGTTTTTGTTAGCCTTAACGCTAAAAACATTTTCTCTTCATCTACAATTAATTTACTAAAGAACAGTTTAATCTTTAGTATTCTTTTGAAAACTTACTTTGAGAGTAAAAGTGGGTGTTTTGAAACATCGTCGACCAGAAACGTTCAGTATGTAGGAAATCACGTATCAACATGGCTGTGCATGTTGGGAGTAACGTAACTAGTCAGCCGTGATTGGCCGAGGAGGTAGGCGGACATGCCACATGCCAACCTCTCATTGGTTGCTTTAGAACTCGGTCGACATTACGTTATGCTAATGAAGGTGTGTATTTAAGAGGAAGCTCTGGTCGACGGAAGCACTTCTGTTTTTCTCAACCATGTTGTAACTGCATCGATTGAGCATTAAGTTATCGGCTCGTTGCTCGAAAGAGCCTTTGCTAATTTAGCGTTTGCTATAAAAGCCTGATTTTTGCGATGCTAGTCATTTTTAAAGTTGCCATTTTTTTTGGCTTCAGGTTATTTTAACAATGTTGTAGTTTTTTTTGAAGTTTAAATAAATGTTATAGTTTTTTACAAAGTCTTTTGAATCATTTATCTTCAAGATCGGGCAAGGCATACTTGACTCTTCCGCTAACTCTGCAACTATATTAGATTCATAGGATGCTACAAGTTGCAACTTTGTTGTCCAATTTGAATGAACATGATATACTGTTATCAGTTTTAATTGCCTGTGCTGACGTTCAATTAAACCGTTCCCTTTGGAGTTAAAGGCGGGGTAAAGTATGAATGTGGTGAATGCCAAAAAATGAATTGAAGGAGTGAAAAAGATTAGATTCAAATTGTCGGCCTTGGTCGGATGTTAGTTTAATGGGTACACCGTAACGAAAAATCCAGTGTGCGTACATTGCATGTGCACAGGTCTCCGCAGTCTCATCAGCAATTGGGATGGCTTCGAACCATCTTGGAAATTTTAAGAGAAAAACAAAATTTTAAAAACGCGCGCTATTTGATACGTTGTAAAGAATCGTATGCCGAAAAAAATTTCCTAAAATATTGAAATACAAATTAGCAATGATCAATCAACTTCCCCGTAGACTTAGTATTGGCTCCGTTACCTCTGAGGACAAGTCCAGCGCCGCCTTAATGGCTAATGAGCAGAATGTTCTATAATTCAAGTTCAAGCTTTAAAATGTACTACTAACTATAATATTCTTATGTGATTTAATTTGTATCACAAAAATATTATAGAATACTTTTATCCCATAATTGCATGCTTAACGATTTTTTGCTGCATTGCTTTATTTTTGAAAATGATTTTCTTTCTTTCTTTTTTTTTTTTGAATATACTTATTTTATTTTTTCCTTCCACAGCACTTTTGGGGTCCTGGTAAGATATTTTTCTTTTATTTCTTTGATTATGATTGAAATTACTTTGTAAAGTGTGTAAAGCTGTTAAAATCTCAGAAGCACTAAAATTGGAATGGACATATTCTGCTAAAATGAGCTGCTAAAAAGCAGTGATGTGTCCACTATTTATTTGCTATGAATCTGTTTGAAAAAGTTTTAATTTCTAAAAACACATATTTTCTAAGCCTATTTCTGTTTACTGTGAAAAAGGATGCCTTAATTTTAGTGAAATGAAAAAATAGTAAGAAATGATAAAGTATTTAATAATTGACTATAGAAATAATTTTACTATTTAAAGTGAAAATTTTAGTTACATAGTCATTATAAATTATGCTGTTTTCAGTAATATGTTCTGTTACACAGCAACCTACTCTGCTGTGTGACACTAAAATTATTTTTTCATAGTTTCAATATTGCGTGAATAAACCAAGATAAAATTTTACAATGCTAATTCCATGGTAACACTAATCTAATTTTTCATAAACGAGTGATCAAGTTATTCAGGTTGGAAAAAACACTATTAATATGTACTAGGGTTTATTCTTCATAATGGGTGTCGTTAATCCAGGCTTTAGATACCGTTAAAAGAACATTTATTATAGCTACTGACTACAAGCGACTACTACTTACATTGAGAATGAGAAGACTGAAAGCATAACACTTATGCTGTTGCCATACAAAAACTCAATACGACACAATACGATTATGATTAATCCATTACATCCCTCCCCCTGAGTTTTATAGTCCTTTAACTAGTGATGGGCATAATCGAGAGATTTCAATAATCGAGTGATTAGTACTCGGGTGGTTTTGATAATCGAGTGATTAGTACTCGAGTGATTATCTCGAGTTCTCGAGTTCTCGATTGATCTTTCCGAGTTCTCGATTAATCATTTCGAGTTCTCGAGCTCCCGATTAATCATTTCGAGTTCTCGATTGATCATTTTGAGTTCTCGAGCGATTTCAGAATGGAATGAATCTCTAACAGGGAGGCCATTTAGTGAGTCAGAAGGGAAAATTTTCCACCCCCTTCCAAGCCTTAATATAATGTATTTCTCCGTAGGTGCAAGTATTTTCGTGTCAGGGAACTGGAGCAACAAAATTTTTGAGTTGCTCCGATCAGACTGTTTGATATTTGTTCTAACGCTGCTCCAGCTCTGCTCTGTGCAGCGAATAGCTTTAATAGAAATCATCTTTATTTATTTAATTAAATAATTAAATGATAGTAAATTTATTTATTTATATATAATTTATTTTGGAAAAAATCTTTTTAAAAAATCCCGTTTCGTTTTACGTTGTTGTTCACTTAAAACTAGTTTTAATGAAGAAAGATGTCATGTTTGATGAAATTCTAATTTTAAATGATCAGAGCAGTTAAGCGCAACAAGTTTCAGTGTTTTGGCTCCACTCCTACTCCAAGCAAAAACTAGTTGCTCCACTGCTTCGCTCAGCTGCTCGACGCTCCGCTCCAGATCGCTGTTTATTGTTTTTTTTTTCATGTAACATGTGCCGAGTTTATGCCCCCCCCCTCTTTGAAATGAAGGGGAATGATCTTGACAAGTTAGGGGTCATTCATAAATGATGTCATGCATCGAGGGGGGAGGGGGTTCATGAAATTGTGACGAAGTGTGACAACGGGAGGGGAGGGGGTAACAAGAAGTGTGACATCAGGCTTTTACAATATAGCGTGACATGTGACAAAGGGGGGAGATCCGTTGAAGTTTGACATTTTGTGACAAAGGTGGGAGGGGGGTCAAATATATCGGAAAAAAAGCGTGAAGTCATTTATGAACAGTCCCTTAGCGATGATTATTTCAAAAGATTTCTGGGCATAAAATTTGAAGGGATTTCGGCAAAAGAGGAAGTAGCAAAAACTTTTAAGGGGAAGGGTGAGAATGGGAGTGTTATTTCTACTACGTTCCTGATATTAGTTAACCCAAAAAATATGCTGGCCTAAGGCTGCATTTCCTAATTTTGTTTTGTGCTAGATCTGTTTATTGCTTAATGCTTATGATTATTTTGTGAATAACCGAGTAACGTTCTTTATTGATGGCATATTGCAGTATTTGTTTATTTTATGTTTCTTTATTTATTTTATCGGCTAGTAAAGTGACAGCAGTTTGCTTTTTTTTTTAAATTTTTTATTGACGAAAAAATATTTTAGCAGGAAACTTAGACCGAAATTGGTTAATGTCAACATTCACGCATTCCATGAAAGTCGGAATATTTGGTTATATCTTTATACATTTGGACATTCAATACTGTATGTCGACAATCACAGATGTGCTCTGGTGAAAGTCGAAACAAACAGCCTATGCCAATAGGAGCTGCGGCGGTCTGACGAACTTTAGTCTGAAATAAGATTGTATAACGTTAAATCCTTAAAATTATTGTTTGTACTTTTCAGTGGACGAGCAACCGAACCCCCCTCCCCTTATGCTCTTACCCCTGATGACACACTAACGATAACCTAGAAATGTGTTTGTAAAACCTAAATTTTGGGAATCCCCCCCCCCCCCCCCCGTTTTTTTAACCTCATCAAAAACAGTTTACCATTCCGTTTCCTGCAATTTCCGGGAGATGTCCGGAAGTCTCCTAAACCACTTTCCATCACCAAAAATATACAAAAATGACACACATTTCCGTAGATAATTCGAATATCAGTTTTCCCAAACAGCTCTATAAATACAGCATTAAGCTGCAAATTTATCACTTAAATTTCAAAAAAATTCTAGAATTGTGCCCCCTCCCCCACCCAAACGCCCCCCCCCAGAGTTCAAAACGTTTGCCAATTTCAAAGTAATGCCCCATAAAAGTCCCCCTTAACCCTAATAGCACCACCCAAAATTGTGTTTTCAGGATTTCAATTTCGAAAAATTTCCGTCACTTTTCATTTTGTTAAGGCTGTGTGCCTACCCGAATTTTCTCAACTTCAATTTTAGCCAATAGATGGCGCAGAATTTCACACCTTTCAGGGGGGGGGGTTAGAAAAAGATCGGTTCTTCCGAACCCCTTTTTCACACTAGGGGGTAATTAGGGGCTAATAGCTGTTCTGTTAATATCAATGGTCACCGCCGATCTCCCGTTTACCTTAAAGGCAGAGTCATAAATGCAGCTGCTTGCTTTTGTAAATCCAACTTCCAAGAAAAGAACCTCAGGATACTTTCTACCCAATTCTTGTTCTACGCTCTTCCAAAAGTAAAAAAAAATGTTTTTCAACTTTTCAGAAATTATCTCAATCAAATATATATATATATAAAACCAAATCAAATATTTGGCTTTAAAGTTTCAAAATCAGATTAATATGTTTTTTTTATCTGCATAAAATAAAATTATTCATGAAAATGTATTTGCGCTATTATTTAGGGGCACTTTTTTTCGATATATTTTTCTCTGCTGCTCCTTCTTTTGTCACAAAATATCAAACTTCATTATAACCCCTACCCCCTTTATCACATGTCGCGCTATAATACATAAGCATATATACTTGCAGTTCACAAAGAAAGCACTGCGCTATAGATCACGTTTCTGATTTTATTTTTGAACTTTTAATGACGTTTGTGAGCATAATAATAATTATGATGATTACATGTGTACTTAATTTGTATAAAGTTAGCTTAGGTTTACAACAAAAAGATAATATGTTTTACTGTTCTACCCTAATTAATTGTTTGAATTCTGAAAAAATAACCGACGCAATTTTACCGTAAAAGTAAATGCCTAATAAAATTTCCTTTTAAGCTTTTAACAAGAAGTAAATTTAAATCTTAGTAAGCATCGGTGTTTGTGATACAAAATGATCAATAAAACTTTATAATCAAATTATGGAAATAACAAAACTTCAAAAATAAATTTAATTTATTGAGGTGCGAGAATTACCCGCATTTGTGTATTTATCAATTTTTTTTTATCATACTTGAATGCTTGAAAATTACATTCTTTTGAAAAGTATATGGTTTAAGCTGTAGATAGAATATTGTTGTGTACAAAACATTTTGAGATCCAAAAAGAAAGAAAAAAATATGAATTTTTTACCGTACAATCAAAATAACTTTGAACTCACTAACTGCAACTTAAAACTAATTTTTCTTCATTATTCATGAAATGTAGCAAAAATAATGGACTAATACGAAATTACGAACAAATAAACACAGAAACACCATGCGGAAAACATATCAAATTCACAAGGAATTTTATTCACTTCCATAAGTCATAAGTTTTTCTGCTGAATTCATATTTATTTTTTTGCTAAAATCTATAAATTAGCTTTTGCACTTAAATGTTATCCTAAAGTTATGATTAATTTCCTGTCAGAATAGTCGCATTATGTGAACGTGCAATTAAAAAAATTGTTGGTAGTACTTTTGCAGCAAGCACAAATGAATAAAAAATGATGAATACATTGGACTCTCCTTTCAAAAAGAATCATCCCCTTTTATTAAGTCACCCCCCCCCCCCCCCCCGTCATGTCATCTCTCCTAAATTCCAAACCAGTTCTTCGATACTATTTCAGTTAACGATTAAACGTCATTAACGGATGCTTCTTGATTTAAAACTGCATTTTTATTCATATTAATTTACAAAAAAAATAATAACCTTAAGTTACATTAGGAGCAACTTATGTTTCGTTTTTTAAACGCAAGAACAGTTACTTTCGAATTTTAGGGGTTCGTGAGTTGAAAAGTTTTAAATACTAGGTAAAGAAAATATACTATAAAATGGCATTACTGTAAATTCTGTATTGAAAATTTTAATGTACCTATTTTTTTTTTACAAAATCGGGGATCTGTAGCGGAAGGGGGGGGGGGGTGTCAGTGAGGCATTCAGATTTTGCTCGAACCTGGAACGGGGCAGAGGAAAGAAATTTGTTGTGCTCCACTAATCCGGTTTAATGTTTTTGTTTTATTTTTTTTTTATCACATAAAATAATAAACTTAAAAGCAGGTATAAATAATATAATTTATTAGAATTATTCGGAGCACGGAGAAGAACCGGAGCAAAAATTTAGTAGTCGGAGAGGAGCAACTCAAAATAACTGGCTGCTTAAGATTCTTGCTCAAAATCTGTAATAATTGAGTAATTTAAACTCCATATTAATACCAGAATAGAAAAAATTTGAGCGTGGACTTTCTTTCATAACGTGTATATCTTCCTTTTGTTTTTTCCTTTTTTAACCCATTCACAAACTGCTCACACAATTTCAATAAACTGTGTCATCCATATCACATAATTTTTGTAAATTTTTCAAAGTTTTGTACATTTTTATCAAAAATACTGCCAACAGTTTTTTAATGGCCGGTAATAGTTCAAAAATTTAAAAATTTGGGCGGATAATTTATGGCCCTTAATTGTAACTAATATATTTTTTTTACCTAAATGCAATACATTTAGTTTTCAGATCATTTTTTAAAAATGTTACAGAATCAGTCTAACGCAGCGTTTCTCAACCTTTCAGTATTCGCGGCCCAATTCTCTATCATAATTTTCATCACGCTTCCACTTACCATAAAATGTATACAACAATACTGTATATTGAGTACTGATTCTGTTTTTGAATTATTTTTAACTTACCGCCAAAACAAGAGTAAAAACGAGTAATTTAGTAATAAAATTAATTTAGTAATAAATCACTATTTCAATTTTGGGCATTAGTAGATTATGATCTTTCTGCACTAAACACAAGGGCTTTTCGCATTCTATTACCATTTTGTGCAACTGGATTTTCTGCTGTGACTTTTTTGAAGTCAAACTCTAGATCTCGACTAAATATAGAAACGGAGGCACTGAAGGTGGCTATTAGGGTGGGTCGAAAAAAGTAATGCTTTTTTTTTAAACGTTATACCGCGGAAAACTTGCCTCTGGGGTAGGTAAGTAACATGCAAATTAAAAAACCGATTTTTATTGAACCCCTAGCCAGAGGCGTAGCTAGAGGGGGGCAAGGAGGGACAGTTTTCCCCGGGCGCAGCGTCAAGGGGCGCCAAATTAATGCAAATTTGTTCTATTTTTAAATGCGAAAAGAAAATTATTTGATTTGAAGAGGTGTGAATATGTTCGACGAAAAAAGTGGGATCACCATATCATATCGGGAATGACCAATGTAGCACAAGAGTACGCGGGAAATCAAACAAATAATTTTGCAAAGCCCAGCGTCCTATTTTTCCCTTAAAAGTGAATGGTCGCTAATAAAAATGAAAGTTAAAAGGGCTGCTTTTTAGAGCTATTTATCATTTAGGAAGTAAAATTTTAGTTTTAAATTTCCTGTAGGGTCCTCTAGGATGCCAGTAGCACGGGGGGGAGGGGCGCAAAATCTTCAGTTGTCCCCTACGCCTCTGCCCCTAGCTAGCGCATTGTACTTTTAAAATTTCGATTTTTTTTTTTCGAAAATCAAGTCATTTTACAAGTTTTTTCGCAGAAGTCAGCCATTAATATTTTAAACTACTATAGCGAAAATCATTTATCAAAAGGGTTGAAAAGCACCTAAAAAAATTCAAACAGTCAAAATCTTCCAATTTGCGATAGCGCAAAAGACTCAAAAATCGGTAAATTATTGCATTTAAGGTCATACTAACGCCTTATGTGAGAGGCATGCTGAGTTATGTGTTAATAGCCCATTTCTTTCCTTTTTTTTTACTTTACACTTCAATTCATTGTAATAGAATAGCGTTTCCAACCGATGGTTCGCGAGGTGTCGGAAGGGGGTTCGCAAAAATAATATTGCAATGGGGATTTTTTAATTGCTAACGTACAAGAAAAAGCTAAATAATAAATTTACATACGTAATAGGATGGAGTGTAAAAATGATTTTTTTAAATAAATTGTTTTTCCGATAATGCATAAAAATTGTGGACTGGCATAGGAAGCCTTCGTACAAAATTTGAAATGCCCTTATTTATACTATTGTCTGATTTCGAAAACTTGAATCACAAAGTGGTATCGGAAGAAATTCCTACGCGTGATATTTTCTAGGGATGCACTGCTTAATCGGCAGTAATTGGTAATCTGTCATAATCTGCCCTTTTTTCTGCCAATTAATCCACGACTTTTTTTAAATTAAAAATACATTTAGTATGTAAAAACAAGAAATGAGGTGTATTCCAGGCCACTCACAAAAAGCTCGGCGGATCTCATGTGGCTCTTCAATTCTTTGTAATAGAATAGCGTTCCCCAACCGGTGGTTCGCGAGGTAAAAATGGTTCCCTGTAATTATGAATATTCTCGAATTTTCACGTCTAACCTTTGAAAAAAAAAAAAACTTTTATCAAAGTTGATTTTGGATATTTTATCGTCGAATCCATAATATTAAGTATGAAATGTGATGTTATAGAGCAGATAAAATTTTTAGGTAATATTGTTTTCAAAAATACATTATAAATTCTAATAAAAGTTCAAGAGAAATATTCTTAAATTCTTCGCATACCGAATTTCAAGAGCTATTAGTCGATACCGAGCATGAAAAGCTTCCAAATTTTTAGGCAATTTTTCGGAAAAATGGCCTTTTAAACATTTTTATTTATACTTGGAATTCTACACCACACAAAAAAAAGTAGTTTTTAATAGTTTGAATAATCTAGGTGACTTTTTAAGTTCTATGAAATCAATGATACAAACTTTAAAAGTATTTGTGATTATTTATGTTTTGTCAAAAGTAGTGTAAAAAATGCTGTGAAGCATTGCTCTATTGAGTTGCTTTTTAATTATTGAGTTTTGGTCTTTATACGAGCTAAAGTTCAAGTTTCCAAGTGGAGGAGACACTCCACTCCAAGCTTTATGTAAGGAGGGGGATAGAAATTTTTTTTGGAAAGGAGTAAAAATAGCAATATTATTTTACGGTTTAATCCTTTTGTGTATTCCCACATCATAAACGAAGTATAATTTCTATTTTTCGTACAATGGTATTGCAGAACAACAGTTTTCTGTTGGAGCAGGGTCAAAAAAGTCCTTATACTATGGCTTATGAAACCCCCCCTTATGATATCCCCCCTCCCAGCATATTTTTTACTCATAACACAGAGTTATGCACCAAATTCCAGCATATTAATCGAAAAGTTGATGACAAACAAGAGAAACATCTTACTGAAATTTGAAGCAGAGGAACATGGGCTAAAGGTAAAAGTGGGGCTAAGTGAAATGATAAAATATTTACTTTGTTTACAGAGCTAACTATTTTTTTTAATATGTTACATAACATGTAGTCAGTGGCGCACCCAGGATTTTGCTCAGGGGGAGAGGAGGGAGAAAATGGGCAGAATTAGGGAGAACCTGGATATAGATCTTCTCAGATGCCGGATATCCCGGTGTCAATTACGTGACTTATCCGTGCTGGATATCTGGCTCCGGTCTTTGAAACCTGCAAATCCGGAGAACCGGATTTTTTCGTGCATCGGTTTTCGAATATTAAAAACAAAATCGGTCGGATACCCAATTCCTTCTGGGAAGACTGGTCGTCCTCCCCGCCTCCGTTAGTGAGCCCCTGCATGTAGTTGATTCCAGTCAGAAAATAATCGAATCTGAAGATAAAGCTATACTGTAATACAAGCCATTTTCAAAATTTGATGCTCATGTTGTAATGTTTTGTGTCAAATACACCTTTTGCAATTATATAATTATACAATTCTTGTTAATATTTTAAATATTAATTAAGGACTATAGACTCATGCAGTGTTAATTTCTTTTATGTTAGGCTTATTTTGATTGCTAATGTTTAGTAAAATTTGTCATGTGCATACAGGACAAAGAGAAGTACGTATTTATTCCACTCTGACCCTACATCAGTCATCTACTAACTAAATTTGTCGTTCATTTATTAAGTTATTAATTTTTTATTTATTAAGTAGATGTTTCATTCGTTCCTTTAATTAATATTTTTTTTATTAATTAATAATTCGTTTTCACGTTTTATCAATCATTCATTCATTTAATTATTCATAATTACTAAAAACTATTTTTAACCATCTATAGTCATAAATATGAATGATTACAATTTAGACTATCATAAGGCGATATAAGAATCCAAAGGTATATTTATCACAGGGGTGCCCCCCAGAAGGGGTCACGTTCGTTTCAGGGGCTTCTGATCGATTGTTTGGCTGATTTGGGGGGGGGGGTCAACGTTTTGGGCGGTTCAGTAGTTTGTACAGGGCGTTCCTGATTATCACATAGAAAACTACTTCATTTAGAAATATTTCAATTTTTCAAAATTCAATGAGGCAAAGTGGTAATTTTCCACTTTGATTTCAACGACCAAATTTACTGCATAAAATGAAAATAATATTTCAAGTTTTATTATAAAATAACATTTCTCTGTTCATGTAGTTATTATAAAAATAAACTTTTAATTTGTTCACTTTGAAAAATGTAATTTTTCCTAACTGTTTCACTGTACCCACATTCCCCTATAAATACTAAATATGTATTTGATAAATCATAAGCATTTAAAGTAATTATTGTTTTACTACACGAGAAAATCTGCTCGATGGTAAAAAAACCTACATGTTATTTTACTCAGCGGAAAGTGTTCCTCAATTTAGAATGGGGGGGGGGGGGAATTCCCAACCTTTGGTACAGGTTCAAATAGGAAACCTACAAAAATAAGAAACACCCAAATCCACAGTCATCTGAGAGCTCAGCTTCAGGCGCTGTTGACGCGGAAATGCAAAATGCACAAAGCCGCAGGACAAAAGAAGGGGACAGTTCGTGTTCGTTGGGGGCATCTCGGTGATTGACATGTAATTTAGCACTCATTAGCAGAAATAAAGGAAAATATCTGTTTTTCTACTGCACTGCCATCTGAATTTCAGGGTTGGAACTACGCACAGCACAACTTCAGCAAGTTTCTAGAAAAGACATTTTAAAATATAAAAAGCGCTTGAAATGAAAATAAAAAATTATCACAGAGACACTCAGTCTTCTGAATTATCTAGTTTTTTTTTTTACTATACGATCTCAGCATTTTGCTGTAAAAGGGCCAAAGTTCGTTAGTTTTCGTCAGTATGGTTGCTATTCTGAAAACTGTCGCCAAGCTCGATTTTCATTTAAAATCGATATAAATACAAGAAAACGCAAAATTTTTCTAAAATATTCTAGCAATCAATACATAATTGAAAAACACGTCATATGCAACAAAAATTGGAATGATACTTGCAGTTGATTTTGATTTTTTTTGTCCGTACACTTTCCTTGGCGCCAAACCGCTACGGACAACAGCCTTAACATAAAAATAGTCTCAATTTCTATTTTTTATATACTGAACTCTAGAAATTTTTAATTTTTCCTCCCCCTCTTTTCCCAGGAAAAATAGCCTAAAGTAACGTTCTCGGGGGTCCTTTTTTACTAACATCTGCAAAATGCAACACAAAACTGATTTTACCGTCTAAATTTCTAAAACTTACGGGGAAATTGTACGAACCCGTTCCCCTAATGTTACCAGCGATAGCTTTAAGATATATTTTGAGGATTTTAATTCAGAAAATTATCCTCAAAGACTCTCCCGTGAAACCCCTTTTCTGTAGCACTTCAATTCCATAAACTATTCAATGTAAAGAGATATGTAACCACACTTAGATATAAAGCAACTCTGCGAAGATTAAAAAACGAGAGGTGCGAATCAAATAAACATGTCAACTTAAAAATAAAATGCATTGCTTTCGAAAGGACAGGAGGCACCTTATGAAACCATCTCCCATTCGGCTTCGGCACCCGTTGGCGACAAGTTTACTTCTTCGGTATTTGGTGCTGAACTTTTAACGCATGCGCATTTTCGCTGTGCATTTTGGCTGCACTTAATGGATTTTGTTTACCTAGCCTCGATCTAGCAGAAACTTGTTGCGCTGTAAACAATAGTTAATATGAATTCTACCGAGAAGCTAAGTTATTTTAAGCAGTATGTCTATCCGAAATTGAGGGAGCATTTTCCTTCATGTGGGAAAAATGGACTTATTAAATGTAACTTATGCAATAAGTAGTAAAGTACCTTAATTAATGAAATACAACACTATTTTTAAGTACTTATTTACAATACGTACTAAAAAGAAAAGGCCTATGTTATAATTCTTAATATGCAAAATGAACATTGATATAAGAATGAAAGATATGAAGATTTGATTTCATTTGTTTACTTTAAAGGAAAAGCCAAATTTTAAATTAAAAAAATTTCCAAAATAAAAAAGTTCTGAAATTTAGCATTAGCATAATAAATGTTTTATTAAGTTTAAATACTATGGTTTGTTAAAATTGCTAGTAAAAAAGTACTTGCATATTACATTTACAAATTACTTTAAATTCTAAAATTTTATATTAAATTTATAGGTTTCTACTATAATAATTTTTAAATAGATTATTCCGTGATTTACTTTTTGATCATATCAGTTGGTTATTATAAATATCAACTTAATTGCGGAATATACTTTTAATATTTTACAAATAATGCTTCAATTTGCAATAAAAAATAAATATATCTGTTTTTCTGGTAATACAAGTGCAAAGCAAAAATAAATGCTTCTTAATTGGAAGTATTCATACGCCCTAACAGCTGCACTCTTCAAGGGAGCAATGTACCTCAGAGTCGCTCTCGATTGAATAGAGCAGACAACAATAGTATTGAGTAGTCTCAAGTAGGGCACTTGCATTTCTTTGGACGAAATTTCATGAAAATTCTTCATTTTATATACGTTTAGCAATAAATCAACCATTATCTGCATTGGATACTAAAATCGATAGCTTTTTTAACACGTTGACTGCAGACTTGCTGATTGCCAGCGCTGGTTGTAGTTTGTGGTCTCCAGACGATAGTTTAATTTAATTGAAACATATTGTACAAAACATTAAATTACTAACTTTCGATAAATATATTGAAGAATAAAAAAAGTTGGCAACAACAAGACAACTTGTAATTTGGTCTCTCAACAAGTTCACCTACTCCGAGTTATCTCGTGGCTTGGCAGTCAGCGTGTTAATTACCGATCAATTTGACGGAGCGCGGTAGGAATAGGTATACAAGAACAGTCGGTAGGTTTAGTGTTAAATGCTCACAGCGGACTCATAACATGACTCAGCAGACCATATGCGGCTCTTTGGCAGCAGATTAAGAACCATTGCTCCAATACTTCTTAAGCTTCTAATCAGAGTGTGTATGAAACAATTTTCTATTTGCATCAATCTCATCCGCAAATAAATCAGTTTGCATTTACCCTAGAGGTTCTATAGTAAATGTAAACACACTGGGGTAAATGTAAACACGAGCTCATTCGCTAACAAATAGTCATAATGTCAAAATTTTTGTATACATTTACCCACAAGAAGTACAGTACATGGCTACACACTCACAAATTTATCTCTCAATTCATTCAAGAGGTAGGGAAGGATCAAAAGTTAAAACATTGCAAAAGCGTTTACAATTACCACAACTGACCCTACATTTATAATGCGTTTAATCTTAAAGGCTCAATATGTACAATACTGAAGCTTCGGTATTCGGCCCTTCTGCCAAACTGCGTTTCGTGCCATCACTAATACGTATATACAGTCAAACAGGGTAACTTTGATCCACGTTATATCTTTAAGTATATTTAACTTAATAGAAACTGGAAGGCCCAGTGCTGCAGTCGGCTAAATAGGTCATAAAATCAGTTGTCTGCTCTTAATTTTTAAATTAAGTCAAATATACTAAAAAATATGACATGGGAGAGTTGGGGGTTCAAGTTAACCCCCAACTCCCAGGTTCAAAGTTATCCTGAATGACTGTATATATGAAATATGTAACAATCTTTATAATAGAAAAACAGTATGACATAAAAATAGCTTTTTCAGAATTTTTAATTGAGCAATCATTACGAATAACACAAAGTTGGAAGTTATAAAAGATTTGTTATAAAGGCAACCCATGGCCCATAGCTAGAAATTCCTTCAAAAATGTTTGAAAACAAGGCAATACTTATTAAATAAAAATATATTAATGTATCTATCACATCAAATGTTTAGTTTATTCAAAATTCCTTTCTATATGGGATTATGAAAGTACATATTTTTTGTTTTAAATTTTTGTAGTGTAAAGTGGGGGTTATATTTTATCTCCCAGTGATTACGGAAGAAAGAAAAAACTGCATGTATTAAAGAACATTTTTTGTTCATTTTTTTTTTTTTTTTTGCTCTAATTTTTGTTTAAAAAAAGAATCTATTTAAAACAATAGCGAAGCAAATCGATTTTTATAAACCAAGGATATAAAGTTAAGATTAATTTTATTTATATATCGCTATTCTTTTTTTTTCCTTAAAGAAAAGAAATTTCGCGAGAAAAATATTTTCAACAAATGTTAAATGAACTTTCCATCCAAATATTTCCACGTAAAGCAATAAGCTATGCACATATTTCGTGAATTACAAGGCCAGTATTAAATTTATGCAAATTCTGCGCAGCAGTTGGTTACATTTAGTCCACTCCATTTTTTTCCCTTCATCGACAAAAATAGATGATTCCCTCAAGGTTTTACACAGAAGTACGTCATTTATGTCATTTCTTTTTCAGTTAATATATTCAAATTGATAATTCATTTTACCACGACGCTTTAAAAAATCAGTTCCATTCTACCCACTTGTTTACAAACACCAGAGAAAGGTTGCTGGATCTAGACCGCACCTCACAGGGTTTACCGCGCCTTACGATCTTTCTCGCCAAATATCTTTATCGCCAACGGGTGCCGAATGGGAGATTGTTTCAAAAGGTGTGGACGGCAGTGCTTCCCGGCCTCTAAATTTGTTTATAGCAATGACTTCCTCTTAAATAAGCAACTATCCGCCTTTGTTACCTACTCACACATGTAGCCGTTTTTGCAATCACGTGACTATGAATCATCCAAATGCATTACCTGAGAAGAAAATCATTTGAGACATTCATTCGATTCTATCTTCCGAGAAGTAAACCAACCGAGTTCTCGAGATGTTTAATCGAGTTCTCGAGATGTTCAATCGAGTTCTCGAGATGTTCAATCGAGTTCTCGAGTTGTCCTGAATAATCGAGTTCTCGATTATGCCCATCACTATCTTTAACCAACTCGGTGGACGCCTGTTTCTGACAGGCCTTGGAGAAGGTGAGCTCGGTTGAGGTTCACTCACATCATCTGTATCAGGAACATCATCTTCTGTTGAAGGTGTTGATGGACTACTTGCAGCCTCATCCACAGGTGAAGAATCCTTCAAACTTTGTGGTGCACTTGAAGATTGAGCAGACAATTCGGATTGTTGTGGAATTGTTGGACAGATCTCTTCAGGATCATCAGTCACATCTGATTCCTGAAACACGACTTCTCAGTTGATCAATATCTTCTCCACACAAGATCATCATTTGTTTGTACTACATAATTAGTCAAACCTAGGACTTCCGTAACTGTAGCAGGAACCCATTTCTTATGCGGAGGAAATCCTAATGCTTACACAGTATCGAGAGGAGCAAACATTCTTATCTTTGTGCGATTATTCAGATTGTCGCCATCCTTTTTGATGTTAATTGCTTCTGCTAAATCAGGATGCAATTTTTCTAAGCAGGTTTTCAATTTCCGATACATCAGTAATTCAGCAGGAGACATTCTTGTAGAGGAACTCGGAATTGTATGTTGTGCCATTAAGAATGCTGCAAGCCTATATTCCCAGTTTCCGGAAATAATTCTCTTTAGGGAATTCTTAGTAGTCTGTACCATGCGTTCTGCTTGTCCATTTGAGGATGGATGTTGAGGAGCAGTAGGAATGAAAGTAATACCATTTCTTTGCAAAAAATCTTGAAAAGCAGCCGACGTGAAGGATGATCCATTTTCTGAGACCAATATATCAGGTATGCCGTGAGTGGCGAATAACTTTCTTAATACATTGATGGTTGCTGAAGAATCAGTAGAAGGAACTCCAAGTACTTCTAACCACTTAGAATGTGAGTCGACTACGATAAGAAAGAAAGAGTTCTGAAAAGGACCAGCATGGTCAATATGAATTCGAGACCACGGCTTCTTTGTGTTTTCCCATTTGATGACAATCTTTGGTTGTTATTTCCGGGTTTGTTGACAAATTTCACATGAGTTGATTACTCTTTCCACTTCCTTGCCAATGCCTGGCCATCAGACATAGCTACGAGCAAGAGCTTTTGTTCTAACAATACCTTGATGAGTATTATGCAATATTTCTAATATGTCAGCTTGAGCTCTTTTAGGAATAATCACTCTTAATGCCATAGTAGGCGACCTTTATGAACGGACAGTTCTAGTTTCCTTATGTTGAATGATTCAAACTCCTTAGCTTGCTTTTCTGCAGGCCATCCCCTCCATACAATCTATCCTCCATCCAATTCCATTGCGAGTTGATAACTCGCGATAGAATTGGATCTTGAGCTGTCAGACGGGCTAAATCAGCTGATTTTAATAGCGGTTTCTTCAGAGATTACAATAACAAAATTTTGGTAGGAAGAGTTTCTTCATTTACTGTAAGTGGATGTGGAAGACAACTAAGACCATCGGCATTAGTGATTTCTTTTCCTGGTTTATAAACTAAATTATAGTCATAAGAGCTTAACATGATTGACCATCTTTGCATTCTTGGAGATAGCAGGTTAGGTATGGGCTTATTTGGAGCTAAAAGTCCTAACAATGGTTTATGATCACTGCGAATTTCAATTTTATGGCCAAATACGTAATTATGGAATTTTTGTACGCTTTGGCTGATTGCTAAGGCTTCCTTGCCGATCTGTGCGTGTCGATGTTCAGTTTTGTTCAGAGTCCTGGAATAATAGGCAATTGGAGGTTCAACTCCTTCAAGTCGATGACTTAACACTGCACCGATTCTAAATTCTGATGCATCACAAGTTAGTATGATAGGCTTCTTCCCATCAAAATGAGTAAGTAGGGGTTTCTGCTGAAAAGGGTCTTTTTACCCTTTCAAAAGCAGATTGATGAGTTTTTGTCCAACTCCATGGTATACCTTTGTCTAAGAGACGATGAAGCGGTTTGGCTACATTTGCTTTATTTTTTAGAGATACGTGATAAACGTTTAAGAGTCCTAAAAATGCCTGATTTTCTTTGGATTTAGGAGTTGGTGCATTATGAATAGCTTCTACTTTTCTTTGGTTGGTTTGATTCCATGTTGATCTATATGAAATCCTAAGTACTGAATACTTGAAGCCCCTGATAATGCACTTTTCTTTGTTAAGCCGCAAACCCGATTCTGAAAATTTCTACAAGACTTGTCTGAATCGTTGAGTGAGTTCTTCTAAGGATGAGCCCTAGATTAAAACATCATCAAAATAAGGCAGTACTCCCGTGATACTGGATAACAATCTTTCAATGAATTGTTGAAAAATGCCTGGAGCGGAAGATATTCCAAACTGAAGTCTTGCATTTAAATGCTCCTTTATGAGTAACAATAGTTTGAGCCATTGCACTATTTTCATCTACAGTTAGTTGTAAGTACGCTTGCGAAAGATCAAGTGATCAAGCTTAATGAAATAGCGACTATCTGCTAGTTCATCTAGCACTTGATTTACAGCAGGAACTGGATAAGGATATTGACCTAAAGCTTTATTTAAACTACATTTGTAATCACCGCAGAGACGAATTTCCCCATTCGACTTAAGAATTGGAACTACTGGCGTTGTCCAGTCCGAGTAATCCACAGGCTCAATTGCACCTTATTCTTGCAATCATTGCAATTCTTTCTCAATTTTTGGCTTTAGAGCAAACGGCACTTGTCTTGCCTTGAGCTGAATAGGGAGAATTTTCGAGTCTAGTTTAAGCGATATTGGAGCACCTTTAAAACTTCCTAATTCTTCCTTGAAAACGTCTGAAGATTCTTTAAAAACGGATTTCGCTGATGGATTGCACACCTGTCAACCTTATTCCTAACCAGGGCATAAAATAGCATAGAAAGTGGGCGACAGTGATGTCGCCCAGTGCCGAGATGCTGTCTCCCAGTCACTACAGATGGTGCCGGCAAAAAATAAAGGAAATAAAAGAAAGACATTAGCTTTACAAAATGTCGTTTCTTACTTAACAACAATTAATTTTTCTTTTTCGTCGCAATCCGGCATGTATTCTTGAATGCTTCTTCAATTTCCACTTTCTCTGGTTGTCAATGCAAAGATGTTTTCTGAATGCATAAGTTTCAAAAATTTCTGAGGGATACTTAAAGTTCTCAAACATTGTCAAAAGACTTTCTAAGACGCTAATTTCAAAAAAATTCCGCTGGAAAGCAACAAACGCACCACCCCTTCTCCTATAGCCTAAAATTTTGTTTTTAGAAATATTTGAGGAAAAGCCGTTGCATCCCCCTAAAGATAGCCCAAAATTGCGTTTTCAGGATTTAAAATTCGAAAAATTGACGGGGAGAGGCGGCTTGCAATTAACAGAAAAAGATATGCTAATTGCATTTTTAGAACTTCAATGTCGAAAAAGTACCATACAAAGTTTCCAAACCTACTTCCCATAACTCCCCATAACAAAAAAAAAAAAAAAATACCACATGAAAACAGGCTTACTGTATCGAGAAAATATCGTTAAAGATAAAGAAAAGTTAAAAAAGAATGAAATGATTAAATAAAGATTGAAAAATAAAAGAAGAGTGAAAGTACGGTTTTGAGATGGGGAAAATGTGTGTCTCGTGTCTCTCGGTCGGTCAGTCTGTCTGTCTCTCTCTCCCCCCCCCCCCCCCCACTAATAACTTTTGAGGGAATTGTCTGATTCGAAAGAATTTTTTTTTTTTTTTGTATTTAAAAGATCTTGGCGAGGACGCCTCATTTCCTTTTTTTACTTTTCGATTTGAAAAATTTTTCATTTAGTTTTGAACAGTTCAAAAAATCTTAACCTATTGGCAAAATGCCTATGAGGCAAAAATGAAGCAAATTATTTAAACTCTATCCAAGATCCAAGTTCATATGAACAAGCTTATTGGAAGAAATGCTTGGCGTGAATGGATTGACAATTTTTGTTCATTTTTGAACAGTTAAAAAAAAATAAATAATAATAACGTTAGCGTCTACGGGGAAATTTCAATCCCATATAAATCGTAATCTAACAGACGGATTTGCATGGAACAAACTTTATCGGAAAGATGTTATGATGTAGAACATGTGGAGATACGAAGTGCAACCAGAACTAAGCTAAGCCTATTTTCCTATGAAATTTTTTGATCGGGTTTTTAACGATATTTTTGAATGAATGAATGATTAAATGAATGAGCGAAAGAATGAATGAATGAATAAATTAGTGAATGAATGAATAAATGCATGACTGAATAAATAAATGAATAATTGACTGAGTTGAGTGAATGAATCTGTGTTAACCGTTGAAAAAAGTATATTTGAAGTAATTAAGAACTAAAGCTAAATGAGAAAGAGAGAGAATAGCTGGATTATAATTTTTAAGTTGGAGGGTGGTGCATACGGAAAAGTAGGCTCGTCTCGTTCTAGACGGAACTTCTAGTTAAAATTTCAATTTTGAAAATTTTCGGGAAGGGCCTTTAATTCCACTCTCCCATCTTCCCTAACGTCATCAAAAATATCCTAAATTTGCTTTTAGAGATTCCCGAGAGTAAGCCCAAAAATTCTTTCATCCCTAGAGTCGCCTAAAACAGTCTAAAATTAGCTTCAATTTCAAAAAAAAAAAAAAAATCAGGAGTGAACCAGACTCCAACCTTTTCTTTCCCCTAACTTTACCATAGCCAAAAATTTCAGTTTTAGACTGTCAGTTATGAAAATTTCTGGGGTAGCCCACACTCCTTCCTCTAACGTTACAAAATGTAGCTAGAGATTGGGTTTTTAATACTTCAACTGGTTAATAGAATTATTTGTTTGTATAAACTGTTAGAAACTCTGGAATTGAGGTATACTAAACGTGTTGCGTCGTTGATCAGTCGGCCGGCTCCTGTGGCAGTCAACTGCTCCTGGGAAGGCAGTTTTAGGAGGCAGTGAGTTGTGCAAGGTCAAAATTTAAAAAAATCAAATTTTCCCCCTTATTTATAGTGAAACTTAAATCATGCAATGCTCAAAAAATAAAATAGTTTTTCTTTTACAATTTTTCAAAGCATGCTTTTGGGAAGAAGTGGGGAGGGGGGAGAGCTTGTAAGTGTCGCTTGGAGAAGCCAGAGTTGGGGCTTTTCGATATGAGCATAAGTAAGAAGAGGCCCTGGATTTAAAACAAAATGCGAATTTTGATCTGCATTTTTATGAGTAAAAGCATTTTAACTTTTAAAAGTTTGGGTTTGCTTTTTTTCCTAAAATTTTTGCACTCCCAAATGCGTCTCCTATGGCCTCAAAATGCATCAGTTTGCATATAGTCTTATGGGGGAGAATTTTGAAGACTATATGCAAACCCCCCCCCCCCCCCCGACCCCCTTCAACTGTTAAAATTTCAAATCTCTGGTTAAGGAGGGACACTTCATACTTCATATGGCTCTACCTCCCTAAATGTTGAGCTGAAACGGTATTGCGGTTGGGAACATTTCTTATGGATTTATAAAGGGCCCCCAAATGAAAAAAGACTCAAAAAGATACCCAGCATATAAAAGCTTATGAAATATGAATAATAATTGGATGCAGGCAGGAAAGGGTAATTTGGATTTTTTTCCTTTAATTTCAAGTTGGTTTTTTTTACATAATATTTGATTAAAACATACATGTATGATTTAAAAATGATACACTTATGCAGCGCTATGAAATGAAAAAATAGCCAAACAATGGCTTAGTATATTGCGTAAATAGAAGTCGATATTTAAAGGTTTCCTGAAAAAGCCCGGAATTTTCATCAAAAACCCAGGTGGAATAGGCTTTTTCAAAAAAAAAAAACATTTTTTTTTGAAAACCGAGTATGATCAGTTAGGAAAAGTCGCAAAAACAATTTAACATTGTTGAAATATGTATACAATTTAATTCAAACAACCTCAACGGATAATGATTTTTTAAGGCGGGTATGGACCTTAGGGGAAGCAGACCTTAATGTCGCCCAGTGAAAATTCCTTAAAATATGCTCTGTTCCTAATGGTTTGAACCAATTTGTTCCTAGTAAACTTTCTCTTGTCTCCCTTACAACTAAAATAGGCAGTTTTCCTTTGAAAGATGAATACACAACATTAACATCACATTGTCCTAAGATATCAACCAAATTCTTATTATAATCTCTGATTTCATACAGACATTTTCCTAACTTGGGAGCACGAGTAGGAAATAATTCTTTAAAAGTACAATTATTGATAATAGTAACCTTTGTACCTGAATCAACTTCCATTATAACTGGAGAGTCATTTATAAAGACAGTAGCCTTTAATCTTGAATGATTCAAATTATTTACACATAAATACTTTAACTGAAGATTTTCAAGCTCAGGAACAGTGTCAATTAAAGTTGCAGAATTATTGATCCAATTTTTCTTAACTACATTTTTATTATTTGGAAGAGGTTTATTTCTACATACCTTGGAGATATGACCCTTCTTACAAACGTAACATTCAGCTTCTTTAAATTTGCATTGCACTCTTGAATGAAAACCCCCCACATCCAGCACAATTCTTTGGTTTTGATGCTTCTTTATTTCTATAATTTTTCTGATGCCATTTTTGCGCTGAATTGCTTGTCCTAGCATGTATAGGCCTCACCGATAAGGAATCAGAACTTCTGATTTCTTTGACATTCTTGCTGGCAGTTTCTGCTGCGATAGCTTTTACCAGCTCATCTGAAAACGTAAGAGAAGTTTCAGGTAGTAATCTACGTTGCAGGTTCTCATCTGTAATTCCGCAGACCAGTCTATCACGTAACATAGTCTCGAGTGATGTTCTGAAATTACAATGTTCCGCCAATCTTTTCGATTCGGAAACAAATGAAGAAATCGATTATTCGTTGAGTTGTCTTCTTTGGAAGAATAAATATCTTTGAAAATTTTCCGAAGGTTTTGGACAAAAATGACTCTTTACTACAGTCAAACCCCGTTAATGCGAACTCGCTTAACGCAAAATGAATGCCATTCCACGTCAGATAATCTAAGAACTAGTGCTAAATTAATTGTTTAAGACAAAATTGATTTGAACAAAATACCGCTTAAGACGAAAAATAAAATTTTTCAGTTGACAAAAAAATAAAAGAAAAGAAAGGTGAAAAAACATTCTTTCACATGAAAAGTGCGGATGAGTGACGGGAATGAATAGACAAGTGACACCTCTATTAATGGGCATAGATAAGCAATGGACACTTCCATTAGGGGACATTGGGGTAGAGTTTCAAAAGTGTGTGGGTCAGGAAGACTTCCCAGCCACCTGGTTTTCAAGAGGGGGAGTGTCAATCAAGCATTCTATTCTTCGTTTCCGTTCATTTTACTCGTTTAACATGGTGCTAAACTCTCAATCTATTTCTTGGAAATGAGTTATAAAGAGAACAACTTTGATTACATGCAGAGTAAACGCTGAAGGAAATTTTAGTTTCGAGTTAGTCCTGTGCGGTGTGCAGTTGATTTTTTTCGCATTCGTAATAATGAATCGTAAACAGCAATCTTTGACGTTGGAAACGAAGCAAAAGATCTTAAATGAAGGTGAAGGTAAATTATTGAAGAAGACAGAGATTGCTGCAAAATATGGAATTGCCAACAGCACTTTATCCACGATCATTAAAAATGAAAATAAAATTGAAGCAGCTTATGCTGTGAATCAGTTTGAGCCAGCACGAAAGAGAATGAGAACCGGGAAAAATGAAGACGTGGAAGTGGCCCTTTTACGCTGAATCAAAGAGGCCAAGAATCAAAACATCATTTTAACAGGGATGATTTTGCAAGAAAAAGCCAAGTTCTTTGGAGAGGCTCTTGGTGTCAGCGATTCTGTTTTCTCAAATGGTTGGCTCTCTAGGTTTAAAGAGCGTCATGGGATTGTTTGCTAAAAAATCTGCGGTGAACAAGCAGCTGTTGATCCGAAAACTGTAAATTCGTTTTTCGCTGAAAATTGGCCAGCCGTAAAAGAAGAGTTTCCCCACGAGACATTTTTAATGCAGATGAAACTTGACTTTTTTTCAAGGCACATCCTTCCCGTACGTTGACCATGAAAGGGGAAAAGTGCTCCAGTGGAAAATGCAGTAAAGAAAGAATAACTGTTATGGTAGCCTGCAACATGGACGGCAGTGAAAAAAATTCCACTCCTTGTCATAGGGAAATTGGCTAAGCCCCGTTGCTTCAAGAAAGTACGAACTTTACCTGTAGACTATGCATTCAGCAAAAAAGCTTGGATAAACAGTTTCATTTTTACTAAGTGGCTGACAAATTTAGATTTGAAATTTCATCTTGAAAAGAGGAAAATTTGCCTCATTCTAGACATCTGTGCTGCCATGTAGAAGTTAAAGGACTCAAAGCTATAAAGTGTGTGTTTCTACCGCCCAACACTACAGCGAAAATCCAGCCTTGCGACCAAGAGATTATCAAATGTTTAAAAATGCACTATCGTAGAGAAATGGTCCGCAAAGCTATTGAGTGTTTTGACAATAAAAGGGAATTTTGTATTGATCTACAAGGGTAAGGTGAAAAGTTCTCGGCCTGACGATGAAAGATTGCGATTTTCAGAAAAAAAATGATTTTATTTTTCAACATAATCACCATTGACTTCAATACACTTGGTCCAGCGTTTTTCCAACATAATTATTTCTTCCTGGAAGTGAGAGTCTGGAAGGCTGTGAAAATAATCATTTACAGCATTTTGAAATTCTTCATTTGATGCAAAACGCTTCCCAGAAACAAATTTCTTCGAGTGTGGAAACAGATGAAAGTCTGAGGGAGCCAAATCAGGAGAATAGAGGGGATGGCAGAGCAAATCATACCCCAAATCACGCAGTTTTCCCATCGCCAATGCGCCCTTGTGAGCAGGTGCGTTGCCCTGGTGAAAGATGATTTTTTTCCTTCTTCAAACCAGGCCTTTTCTCGCGAATTTCGGCATCCAGCTGGTCGCGGAGGTTGGCCTAATATTCACCCGTGATTGTTTGCAACTTTGCAAGGTAATCAATTAGGAAGATACCTTTAGCATCCCAAAACACACTGGCCATCACCTTTCCGGCAGATGCAATCGACTTTGCTTTCTTTGGCGCTGGACCACCGGCTTCCACCCACGGCTTGGACTGCTGTTTCGTTTCCGGTGTGTAATGGTGGACCCATATCTCATCCATAGTAACAAATTGCCGCACAAAATTGGATCGGCTTCCTTTTGAATCGTTCCAAAGACTGCTTTGAAAATCTTTTGCGCATTTGTTTTTGGTCGGCATTCAGCAAATGCGGCACCCATCTTGCGCAGAGCTTTCGCATCCCTAATTCTTGGCGCAAAATATTTCGCACCCTTTCTTCGGATATCCCTACAGTCTCAGCTAGCTGACTCACCTTCACTCGTCTATCGTCCAACACAATATCATGCACTTTTTCGATGGTGTCCGGTGTGGTTGCGGTTTTTGGCCTTCCTTCACGTAAGTCATCTTCAAGGGATGTGCGACCCCGTTTAAATTCAGCTGCCCACTTTTTAACAGTTGACATGGAAGGAGCAGAGTCCCCGTAAACTTGCGTCAACTTTGAATGAATTTCTTTAGGGGTTAATCCATCCAAAACGAAGAACTTTATCACCGCACAATATTCAAGTTTTTCCATTTTCATGAACAACACGCAAGAAGTCTACTTTAAAAAAACGTACAAACAAACTATCTGACAGAACAAGCTTAAATTTACCATATGCACTAACGGTAGATGCATCAAGGCGGGAAAGCTAAATTTTTGCCGATGAGAGCGCCATCTCTATGTCAGGCCGAGAACTTTTCACCCTACCCTCGTATTAGATGCCATGTCTTATTTAAGAAGCGCATGGAGGAGAATAAAACGTTCGACAATACGAAATTGCTTTCACCATGGACTGTTTGTAGAAGGATCGGATGAAGCTGTCGAAGAAGAGCAGGATGGAGAAACAACTTCTTCAGTTCTCGAAGAAGCTGCTAAAAGGGACATAGTCTCGGCAGTCTTGTTTGAAGAATATGTGCAAATTGATGACAAGGCCTTAACTTCAGTTGTAATGACAGATGAAGACATAATTAGAGAATCCCAAAAGGAAAGTGCAAAGGAAACTGAAACAGACGAAGAAGAAGAAGATGCTGATCCGGAAGCCCAAAATCTAATCACGGTGAACGAAGCTACGGCAGCATTACAAACTATGCAACGATTTTTAATGCAGCAGGAAAATGCCTCACATGCCTTAAATAATTTAGAAGAAGTTGATAGCTTTGTAAAGGGATGCTATTTCAAAAAATTGAAGCAAAAATCCATAACAGATTTTTTTTTAAAGTAATCATTTCTCAGGTAAATAAAACTTACTCTTCCATTTTGATAATTGCTGTTTTTAATAGTAGTTTAGTAAATTTCATATAAATTTCCAAATCGAAGTATAAATCGTATGTCTATGTGTATATATGTGCATTTTTGCATAAATATACTTTTGGTTCCTATATTTTGTGTATCATGAGAAAAAACATTTTTACTAAATTTTAAATCCTGCAGCCATCGGTTAACGCGAAAAAGTTTGCCAGCCCCCTCGACTCCACGTTAACAAGGTTTGACTGTATTTCAATTAAACCTTTGTAAACTTTACTGGCTGGAATGTCTGGAGATACTAAGGACCGTATAACCAAATACGTATCAGGGCCGCATACGCTTAAAAATACAGCTCGTTTTTGGTCTTCTTTCTTAATTTTATTCATTTCAAAAAAACATTGCAGACGTTCATAGTATGAGTCCCATAACAAAGGTTTTGAGGTATCGAAATGTATATTCCGATAGTAGCCATAATTACTATACAAAATCTGAAATGTTCTTGGATCTTGATTATTAGCAAGAAACTTCAAAGTTCTTGGATCTTGATTATTATTAGCAAGAAACTCTTGGTATCACAATACAAAACCTTCAGAATGATTTCTTAGACACTTCAAGGCTCTCTGCTTCACTGGCGTCTTCCGTTACTTTCAATAACGCCATTTCTTTGTTCACGGCATATTCGAATTTCCTTGACTTTTATGAAGTATCCCAACCCTCGTTCGTACATCGTATTCGAATATGTACTAGGGTTTATTCTTCATAATGGGTGTCATTGATCCAGGCTTTAG
This sequence comes from Octonoba sinensis, assembly GCA_038502835.1. Taxonomy (NCBI): domain Eukaryota; kingdom Metazoa; phylum Arthropoda; class Arachnida; order Araneae; family Uloboridae; genus Octonoba; species Octonoba sinensis. The sequence goes on from CM076598.1 coordinate 127,106,331, forward strand.
ATACCGTTAAAAGAACATTTATTATAGCTACTGAGGACACATTACAACAAGCGACTACTACTTACATTGAGAACGAGAAGACTGAAAGAATAATACTTACACTGTTGCCATACAAAAACTCCATACAACACAATACGATTACGATTAATACATTACAACCATATAGCCAAAAGTCATGGGATAATTTCATTTTAGCCATTTTTTTCAAATTTCTAGAGAAATTCATGACGAAGTATTCTAGAATTTTGGTCATATAGAAAACATGGTTCACTTCACACTTTCCAGTAAAAATTTCATCGCACATGCAATTAGGGGACTATCAACACATTGAAGAAAAGAAAAGATGTTTTCAATCATCCTGTCATGAAAAACGCTTAAAAAAAGTTGTAAATTTCACAGAAGAGTTAATGTGCTATGTAAAATATGTCTACCCATTTTTATGAAACCAACATGCATATTCAGTAAGTTATAACCCTTTCTTTCTAAACTGCCAGTTTTCCCAGCATGTTTTTAGCCTATAACTCCCAGAGTTTTGCACGAAATTTGTCCAAACTTTCAGAAAAGTTGAGAACTTACAAGCAAATCATTATATTGAAATTATAAATTTAAAAAATGAATATTAGGGAAAATATGAGTACTTAAAGGAATTTTTTTTGTATGTGGAAGATAGTAATTCTTAACTTTCATACCCAAGTATAGAGGGAAACTCAGATTTTTTTTTTTTGAAATATCGTGAAAATTCAAAGATATCGTTAATTTAGTGAGTTGTTTTTCATTTATTCTTGAAAAGAGATGAATACAACGAGGTTGTTCGCAAATCAGTGATCAATTTGTTCGTAATCATTCAGTGCATCTAATTGTGATGTTGGACAAAAGTTCAGTATTTATGAAGAATCTTTTATCATCCTTACCGGTAACATAGATGGAAAGCATTTGTTCGCAAAACGCAAATCACAGCATAGATGCAGCAAATGTCTGTGAACTCATGTGGCTGATTTTTGAATAAGCCCTTATATTTTGTGCCTGTTCTCACAGGCATTGAAAAATAACTCACTAAATTGCTGAAATTTATGTGAATTTTCAAGATATTCGACTGAAATTGTTATATGAGTTTCCCTATATACTTGGGTATAAAGCTATAAAAGTTGAAAATTGCTATTTTTCTCGCATGCGCAGTAAAAAGTATCTCTTTTAAATGCTCATTATTTATCTAATACTTAGATTTTTTAATTCTAATTTCTGTATGATGTTTCTTTTGTATGTTAAAAGATTTTGAGTATTGACTTTACTGACCAAAGTTTATAAAATACTGACTGAGTTTTTAAAACTATTGACCGACTTCAGAGCAAAATATAAAAAATATTGTGCATACTCCTTTGATTTTGAAACATAAACAGAATTATATTAAATAAAGAATGATTTAAATATATAAATTATATATGTATAATATTATTACTGGCAACATGCAGACTTTAGTATTTTGTTGATAAGGGTTTCAGCGAATCATAGGCAGATTTCTTATCTCACTTGAGTGTCCGAATTTCTAATTTTTCAACTTAAAAACTCAAGTAGCCCACTTTTCTTACGTTTACCCTATATATATTTACATGATTTGCGTGTAGCCTTGTATTACCTTTTGCATCACTGCCTTTTTTAATAGCACATACATAATTAAAATTAAAGTATAATGTATCATAAATTTATTTTCTAAATTTAGAGTATGGATATAATTTAACATTTGCTTTTTCTCAGAATGCCAGATTCGAATTATGAAAAATAATCTGATCAAAATTAAATATTTAAGAAAAAATGATCGAAATCAAAAGATCAACTAAATCTTTTGTTTTGTTTTTTTCAAGAAAAAATGTTGTTTTTTTTTATCTTATTCTGGAATTTAATAGCTAACTATTTTTAAATATTATTTGTAGTGAAAAGTAAATGTTTATTTTTGTGCAAAAACAAATTGTGAGAAACCAATGTTGAAAAGAAAAAATTGCGATGTTGCAAGCAAAAATGGCTTTTCTTACTTGTGCTTTTGGGTTACAGTTATCCTTTGGTGCAAAAAAGTTTTTAACTACAGAATGCTAAACAGCAATTATAAGACAGCCAACAAAGAGCTTCATTGTAACTGCTGCATAATGGCCTGAAGCTAAAAAATTTTCTTTGTTGAAACGAGGGGTTCCATGTAACCTTGAAGCATAAATATGTAATATATTTTGCAATTTGTTTCTTTTAATGTTGTTTACTCACATCTATTTGTATTGTTTTGCTTATCTGTACAAGTTTTTGCTTTTAGTTGCCAATTGGGGCATTCCGATAGCAGCTATAGCAGACATAAAAAAGGACCCTTCAATGATAAGTGGAAAAATGACGTTAGGTGAGACTTTTTTGTCATTATGAATTCGTAAGTTTGGATTTATAAGCGAAAAATAGGTGTTTACTTATAAAAAAAAAACACTTTTCCAACATTTTTTTCTTATTAATTTCTCTTAAAATATTTCTTTTAAAATATCAATTTATTAAAATGCATAAATGGTTTAAATTACATAATTTTACTTCATTTTTAACATTCTTATAATTTGCTCTTGCGAAGGATATTTTTGTTCTCAATCTTTCAAGAGAATTTTTTTACATTTTCCCCCCTCTTGAACATATTCCGGCTCGAAATTGAAAATAATACATCATTAAAAACAATTGCTAAAAGTTATGCAATAACAAGGAAATTATAAGTATGAGATTTAAAAAGAAGAACTGCTATTTTTTTTTCAAATAATAACAATGGGATTAAAGAAATCATTTTCTAAGAACTGTTATAGAGAAAAGTAGTTTATTGGCAGATATTTCTATATGCAGCATTCAAATTGCCTGTTAAGTGTGCTATTTCAGGGTGTCTACTGGTCACAAAAAAGTTATGAATAGGTCAGGACAATTTTCCATCCAACCAGACTGGTCCTCCCAGAAAACATCAGATATCCAGAACACGATCCGCTCACTGCACGAAATATCCGGTATCCCAGATGTCAAATATTATTTTTAAAATTAATTATCATGTTGTGAAAATATACATGAATTACTGTGGGATGTTAAAAAATACGTATAGAATTTACAAGGCTCAAACATCAGAGCTGGATATCCGTTACTTATACGTCATACAGGTGACACCCAATATCCCGCAAAATCAATGTGTCTCCAAACAGTCACGAAATTTCACTTTTGAAAATCTGTAGATATCCTGTACTTCCTGGACACAGTCTAGGTAAAATATGGAGTTTGATTTTATGGAGATAAAAGATAATTAAAATCAAATTAAATATTAAATAATGATTGTAGATTCGTTGCTCTCCCACAATTTTTTGAGGTCCCTTAAACAGTTGTGGGGGAAGAAATTCTAAGATCAATATCCTCATCAGTGCCACGATTTTTGTTAATTGTTGCATTCAGGTAAGTAAAGGTTCTCCAATCAACTCATTTTGCACAGGAATTTTTGTTTTTTTAATTAATTTTTAACACAATTAAATAAGCATTTTCAGTTTTAGGAAATCCTACTTTAAAGGACATTGGAAAAATATGGTCTGCAAAATCAAAATCCTCTAACAATTATAAACCTCCGTGTAATTCCATTGTGTTGATTGCTTCAAGTTGTTGCCAGTATCCGACAACAATGATAATAGAAAGAAGTCTTTGATATGATACAGACATGTTAAATTCCAGTTTTTACTAAAAAGAAATCGGTTAATTTTCCATTTATTTTAATGCAGAATTTGCTATTACTGTAAGTTTCTTGTATTATATTTTAAGAATTTTTGTGAAATATCATAAAGTTTTAAAAATTATCCCAATTTAGCCCTAAAAATAGAGCTTTATTGAAATGAATACAGTTTAAATACAATGTAGCATATTATTCCAAAGATTGATCAATAATATTTTTAAGTGTCAAAATTGCTGTATTGTGCTATTTCCTTTTCTGAAACCAGCTAGTTCTGGTCTGAGAAGATTTTCAATTTTATCTTTTATTCTTGTAGCTTATTTCCAATTGTGCCAGTGTTTTCTTAGTTTTCTAAATAGTATTTTAAATATCATGCAAGTGAAGCAAGGAAATAATTTCATCTTCCTTAAACAACTCAACTGCTATAATATCAATACCACAAACTCTTCTTGTTCTTTAAACGTTGAGAGTTTTTTAAATTTTAGCCAGCAAGATTACCTTAACAGGAAAACTTACAGTTTGAGTGACATTAAATGTCAATCAGCTGCAAATCCTCGGCATCTATTTATGTGTCAAGGGTCTTATTGAAATATTGCATTAAAGAATAATATTAACTGAATTTACTGACTGCAGGAGCATAGCAATTTAAAAATCATGGGGTTCTCAAACAATTTCTAAATGCTCAAAATTATTTCCAAGGAAAACCAATTAACAATTAAAAAGTAATCAGTATTCACTCATTATTATTAATATTAAACACAAAAAATCACTAGAAAATGAATATTTTTACAGATCATTAAAATAAATTCATAGTTTTCTCAAAAACACCAATTTTCCCTGATTTTTAATGGGGGGGGGGGGGCTGGGCTGAAGCCCCCAGAGTCCTCCCCTCTTTCCTTCATGCCTGACTGACTGATTATGCTTATATAATAATAGCTAAAGAAAGAACAAATTTAATTATAAGTGATTGGGTATTCTTTACAACTTCTTAATTTTGACTTTGGAAAATGAATATACATTCTATGTTTACGTTTTTAAGGCTTACTTGTATTATTAGTAAAGTTTTATGAATTTTTGCATTAACCCTTTGCGATCCGCACCGTTTCTATAGCGATTCACCAGGATGTCAAAGCAAGAAGTGCCTCTCCATCACAATTATCCAGTGTAAAACTCATTCTAAACTGGCAAGAGTGAATGTTGTATTGGCAACATTGTTCCTGCTGTTATCCAAATGCATATCACAAGGATGCAGAAAACTTTCCGTGCCTGAAATTTCCCTAAACTGTACCTGTGTCAGTGGGGTAGTCGAAGGGGATGCAGTCTCCCTACCTTTTTATTTTAATACAAGCGTCCCCCCAAATTTTTTGCATTTTAACATAAGCGTGCCCCACTTTTGATTTCAACTACTTATCTTCGTATGCATACGCATCCTCCCAATTTTTTTTTCAAGACTACACCACTGATCTGTGTGTTATATAAAGGTCAACTTCTCTCTCTCTCTATATATATATATATACACATATGTAAGGGGGTGATTGTGCATTCAGCTAAAAATACATTGAACTTTTAAGAGGAAAATAATGTTAGGGGATAGCTTGTCATTTTTGAGAATCTTTTGATAAATAGATGATATACATTTGTTAGTACTTAATATAGTCCTAAAAACAAACACTACTCCTTCATAACAGAAGGTACCAACACTCAAAAATCAGATTTTAGGAACTTTGAAAGAGGCAGTTTGATAAAAAGGTAAAATACATTTCTTAACCCTATGTTAGCAATCTAGTATTCAACAATCGAAGCATTTTTCTGAGTTTTGTTGATAATTATTTTTTGGGTGCAAAAGTAATTTTAAGGAAGTAATTAACTTGTGTCACTTTCAAAATTCACCTCTGAGGTAATTAATTCAACTGTTAAGAAATGATGCATATTTTAAAGGCTAAAAAAATGTTTTATTACAATAACAAATACTAGGCTCCCATAGCGGATGTATAAAGATTGCATTTTTCAAAGTAAAAGAGTCAAAATTATAAAAACATAAAAAAAAAAAAAAAACTTTTGAGTAAAGCAAGTTTAGAATTGCATTTCAATAGGAATACAATAATCAGTACAGGGACTGAAATTCAGGGCAGGATGGCAGTTTTCTCGCCCAAATTTGTTATGTTCTTTCATTGAGAATAGCAAAGCCGGATTAATTAAAAAGTTATCGGAAGATGTGAAAAATTTTGGAGAAAAGGCAAAAATTCTCATTTTTTCACTTTATATATAGTTACTTATACTATTATTTAATTTTTTTTCCTGTCTCCCTTTCAAAAAACTGCAATCCCCCCCATAAAGCTTGGAGGGGAGTCTCCCGTCCACTTGAATTTTAGCTCCTACAATATTATGTTGATAAGTACCGACATTATCATAAAAAATTTGGAGAAAGTTAAAAACAAATTCTGCAATTTTCGGTATTTTTCGCAAATGTTGAAAATTTTGAAGATATCCAAATTGGGGGTGTATAACCGGAACACAATCACCCCTAATAATATACCTAACTATGCAGTAAAACAAGTAAAGTTGACCACCTGCTATATTCGCTCTTTTTCCAAGTTTCGGAAATTAGTCCTTTATTATATAATGAAAATAAATCTATCTTGACCAAATATACACAGTTTGGTTATGAGTATTATAAAAACTCTTCGTAAGTTCACCACCTGTTGCAGAGGCGGACTCGGGAATAATATTTGGAGGAGGCACCATTGAGTATCAATTGGTTCACCCTCATAAAACTTTTCGTAATTGAGTTTACAAAAGAGTAATTTTTATTATACCTTAAAACAAATTATTTACTTTAAAGTAGAGAAAAATAAGTGAATTTATTTAATGGGCTAATCACATTTCTTTTACTGCTATTGGCAGGGCATGTGCGCTCTGTGCCCCCCCCCCCCCCCCCCCGCCAAAAAAAAAATCTACCACCTTTTTTTTGCGATCTAATTTGTGCAAAATAACATTACTTTTCTCCAGGATATTTTTAATCATATGATGTTACACCAGAATTTAACTGAATGGTTGAAACAGCTGTATAAAGTTCATTTCAAAATTTTGACCATCCGGAAAAACTAAAGAAGGCTCTTTAATAAGTTTATTTCTGTTGTGTTGTATCTGAGGTAGCCTCCAGTATTCCCTTATTATATTCGACGAAAACAGGTTTCAGGTGGTATATGTAAACATGAAATACTTTCAGTGGAATATTTTATGCAATTCTGGAATTGTGCTGTTTAGAGTGACTTTATTTAGTAATTTTGTTGTAGAGATAAGGAATTTTTTATTGCTGCTAGACTACAAGAATTTAGTCTAAAGTCAAAAAAAATTAACTGAAACACATGGAATTTCTAAAACAACATCTAATGTAGTAAAAAATGAGAGCAGGGGGAGATTAGAAATTATAACAGAAAAAATGATTTTTAGAAATTACACTACTGGCCATTAAAATTGCTACACCAGAAAGAAATGCAGATAAGAAAATGATATTTATTGGACACATATACGAGGCGCATTCATAAAGTAAGGGCCGTTTCCTTATATTTAAATAATGGCGCTTCGAAGCACAGTTTTACTACCGCAGCGCCATCTACTGACTCATTGCGAAGCTACAGCGTCATTTGTTTTGATTCTGCAGTCGTATTGTTGTCCGTGAATGCAAAGAACAATGGCCGCGAAAATCGTTGATCCCGCCAACTGTGAAGTGAATTCAACAAAATGAGACGTGCGATCCAAAACAAACGCCGCGGGAAACTGTCATCTGGCATAATCCTCCTCCACGATAATGCACGTCCTCACACTGCTGCCAAAACCAAGGAGAAAATTCAAGATTTTCGTTGGAAACTTTTTGACCACCCACCGTACAGTCCCGACCTTGCACCTAGCGACTACGAGTACTTCCTCTTCTTGCATTTTAAACAGTGGCTCGGTGGACAACGTTTTGAAACCGAAGAGGGACTCAAAAACGCCGTTGTCAACTGACTTAACTCTCAGGCGGCAAGCTTCTATGCAGAGGGGTTAAAGAAGCTGGTGCAGCGGTACGAAAAATGCTTAGAAGTGAACGGCGATGTAGAGAAGTAAAATAAGTTTGTACCTAACTAAATATGACAATAAAATTTGTTTCTTATGAATATATTTTTTTCTGTGACCAAACGGACCTTACTTTATGAACGCGCCTCGTATTATGTTAGAAATAACAACTGATTAAATTTCCAAGAAATTTGGGTGCATAGATACTGAGAAATTCATTTGCATATCACAGCATCTTCTTCCTGTCGTTTAAATTTCATGTCTGTAGCATGTCGCCTTCTTGGTGTAGCAATTTTAATGGCCAGTAGTGTACTTAATCTAATAATTAAATTAGTAACTTGCATAACAAATAACATCAAGTCCTTTTTAATCAATTAATTTTAAATTTGTATATCACATTAAAATAATCTCTAAAGATATTTTTTATAATTTTTAAGTAAAATATCTGATTACTATATTAAAAGATTGTTAAAAAATAAATGAATTTCATGTAAGAAATGACAATTTTTTTTTAACCACCACCCTCTCTAGTTGACCACCTCATTCTGATCTGAAATATCCAAAAAGAGAACCTGTTCCAAAAATTAAGAATTAATTGGGTTTAAAAAGAATTCAATTTATTAATCTTAAGATTTCTTTGACGAATAAATCGGTGCTTTTCTATGTATCTTGAGACCTATTTTGCACTTTTAAAAAGTTATAATGTTCCTGGGGGGGGGGGGGGGAATACTTCTGTTATTGAATATTATTATAGAACTTTCATTTAATTATTTTGAAGGATTTTTTTTTTCAACTGAGAATCACCTATGGACCACCTGTCTCTGTTGACATTCAAGTGCTGTACCACAAGTGGTCAACTTACACAAGTTTCACTGCATATTATTATGCATAAAAATGAGAAGTTTTTACTGATAAAAAAGAGCAAAAATCAATTTTCTAAAATCTTTGGAATGAAAAAATCCTTGCAAAGCATCAAGATATGGTGGGGAAAAAAAATCCCAGGCAAAAATTTTCTAAACCTAGTTTGGGAATTCAGAACGGATATACTCTGCACCCTGGCATCAGGGGCGTATTAAAAAGTTTGGGGGGAGGCTCTTTTTTGTCCTGCTTAATACAATGGAACATATTGGTATAAATAAAATAAGAAAAAATTTAAATAACAAAGATGCCCCTTTTCAACTTAGGGCGCTGGTGGCCACCAAGTCCGCCTATTGTTTAACCCGCCCTTACTTGGCATATCGCTACAGTCGCGACAGCAGAGTGCAAAGGGTTAAAATAATGTTATTAAATATTTTGCATTAATTAGTGACTTCCCTTTTAGCTTTGTGTATATATTCTCTGTTGTTTATGAGATTTGCATGGAAGGTTCAACCACGTAATTTGCTGTTATTTGCTTGTCATTTTACTAATGAAGCTGCTCAAATTACCCAAGGTTGCAGACTTGTTAAACATGAGTATGTTTTCACTTTTTTTTTTAAATATCAAACGTATAAGTCTTTTATTCTCTGTGTTGAATGAAAATTGTAATTTTTTTTTGTTCAAGTAAAAGGGTTAAGGTAAAAAGTTTTAGGCATAGATTAAAGTATAATATTTTTTGTACAATCTTATAATATCCGATTTTTCTTGTCTAAAAGCAAGTTTGAAACTTCATCCGTTCAAGTAGGATTTAGTTTAGTTATAGGTTAAATTATTTTATTTATAATCTTACACCACCTACATCAAAATAGTGTTACTTTTGTTTTATTTAAATGTTCTTGTAAATTTTACTTCTTTTTTGGAAACAGTCGAATATAGAGACAGAAGCTTTTATTGTTTGGTACTAACCTATATTTGGCACCCTATGTTACTATAAAGACTTGTTTACAAATTTATTATTTTAACACTTTTAAAATTATAAACAGTAAAAGTCAAATTTTGTGCATGATGTAATAAAGTATAGTTATCTTTGATGTGATTCCATGGCTATGGGTACTTCAATTCCAAATTAGTTTTTATATCTCACAATAGCTTTTATGTCTAAATAAATGAACATTATAACAGATAAGTTTGTGTATGTTGGTTCTACTATAACTGTATCCTGCTATTCACATAAAATAAATATAGCTGAAGCAGATATACCATATTTTTCAGACTATAATTTGCACAGCGAATTATAGTCTGAAAGGGGCAAATGAATTATAGTCTGTCGGGCATCTGCAGGTGGCATATTTCAGAATGCTGAAAAACAAATCGGTAGATAATATGATGATGCTTCATTATCAAAGTGATAATGAAGCAACAGCATATGATAAACAATTTTGCAACAACATGTATAGATACATATCTGTGGGATCTTCATATACTTTCATTCATAGGGTGCATATATTGGCACGCCCCCCCCCCCCTTTTTGACCAACAAATGTAGCGTGGTTCAAGTTTACACTTTTTATCAGAGAAGGCCACAGTTTCATCCAGAGCTCGAAAATTATATTGCCCGACATGCTCGGGAATGTAAAAAAAAAATTCCGATCGTGCATGTAATTTTCTAATCTAATATCTTTCCAAAACTTTATTATTTCGTATTTTACTGAAAAATCACTGCATCCTTACCACATCAAAATTTATTTTATTTAACCCATCAAACTGAGTTTTAAAGTAACTGTTGAAAAATGCGGGGAACATCATCAAACCTCCCGACTGTTTAGTCTGATCGGACATGCATGTCAACAATAAAACTGGTAATACAATTTAAATTTCGCAAATTTTGACTTGTAACGACTTATGTAATATTTATTTGTAATGTAATTTTTTAATGATTTAGATTAATGTTAATATAATTCTTGATTCAGATATAAAGCTGTTAATTTAACTTTTTGTTTAATTAAGGCTATACGACATTCAAATGTTTTTTCTCCCCCAAAATGCAATAAAACAACTCCTGGGCATGTAAAAATTTTGTTTGGGCATGTATTTTTTAGGGAAATATGCCCGGTTGGGCATATAAAATTTTCAAAATTTTTCGCACCCTGGTTTCATCCATATTCAAAAACAGCTCTGCCAGTGTCTTTGTGAATTGCAGGAATTTTCTCACTTTCTGTTCCCATTCGTGTGTGTAAGGAAGCTTCTGCCTGACAGTAGTACAGTTCCTAACAAATAAGTTTTTCATTTTATGGAGCGATAAAACCTAGTCAGTCCTGCGAAAAAATTTTCAATGATCAGTACACAGGCGAGAACTTTGGCTGTTAAGCACATGGAGATTGCTATTACCGGAAAACCGTGGTGCCTTTTAGCAAATACCCACCTTTTCTAGCTCTTACCAAGATGAGTGGCAAGTCCAGACATTTAATTTGGGGGGGGGGGGATTTCTATCCTCATTTGACATATGTGCTTAACAGGCGTGCTCCCCTCAGCAATGGTGCACCCCTCAAAAATCTACAGACACCCCCTCCAATCTGCCAAGCCTCCCCAAACCCCCTCCCTAAAAATTTTAATGGTACAGTGTTCCATGAGTATTTCATCCAAGCTGAATAATTTCCTTCCAAATTTCGTTGAACAATAAAATTTGTGTTTGTTGATAGATTTTAAGCTAGGATTTAGTTTTCATTTGTTTTTGAACACATTTTATTTTTCATTCTTATTTGTTTAGAACAGTTCCATTATGTTCCTATTGCCCTCCCCACTGTGGATCCGCCACTGACTAAGATTGTATCCTCGTCAGTTCGTCCCCCCCACCACCCACCATTTAATTTCATCAATGCATTTTTTTCGCAACCACACATTTGAGAAATATGCAGTATAACTTAAGTGTTTTTCACTAACTCTTTTTTTTGACTATGTGGGCATTAGAAAGTCACTAGAAACTCATGAACTCAAATGATTCACATGGTTTAAGGTTCGAGAAATCACGAGTGGAGAAGTAAAAAAAAGAACATATTGTTCGGCTCATAATCTGGGTACTATGCTAGAGTTTTCTGTTATTGTTGCAACATAGAATATAAGGTTTTTTTTAACTGCACAACTTACTGTTTACTTCAGAAAAATTGTGCGGTTTATTAGTTAGGTTGGCTATTTAAAGGACTTCTACCATGTGTGTGTTTATATACACACATACATATATGGCCAGGGGTGCACCAACGAGGGTGGGGAACCAATGGGACCGTCCCCCTCCCCCAGAAAGCATCAGATACCAGAAACAGAACGCACGCAAAATGCAGTATAGAATTTACAGGTTTCAAACACCGAAGCCAGATATCCAGTATGTCACACATGAGACACCGGACGTATAGTATCCAGGAAAATCAATCTTCAGTTTATACCTAAACTTGTCTATAATCCCCCTCCAGAGCAACATCCTGGGTGTGCCATCATATGTGGCTCCTAGCTGGAGGTTTAGAGACCACCCTCACTAATGGTTTGAAGGAGGGTCCAGTAGCACACAAAAACTACTTTATTGTCTACCTTTCCTGGTAGTTGAGTGTCAGTTGAAAAGTTTTAATTTAATAGGTTATTATGAATATGAAATACAAAAATTCCTCAAAAAGCACTTTTCAGCATCCTAATTTTGAAAGAAAATTCCAAAGGTAAATCCTTAGATTTATTTTTACTTAGTAGCTTTCCACTATCAGGGGAGGTCCATACATGACTCAATTTCTGGCTTAGTTGCTTGCAGACATGATTAGAAAGCACTAATATATTATATGGTGAAAGAGAATAAGGGAGTTTCTATAAATGACAAAACTTATAATAAGGAAATTATAGTGTCCTAATTTTTGGAACTTTTTAAAAATCATTTCTTTGTTAGCAAGAATTGAAATTTCAAAGTTAAACAATGAAATTTTGTATTTATTTACAGATACTTGAGTGACCGTGCATAAAAGTTATTATCAAATAGCAGAAAAGGTTTCCTTCTTTCATAAAAAGTGATACATTTATATATATAGGGTCTGATCATGACATTCAGCCCTGAGCACATGTTGTTTCCAGAATTTTCAAGTATTTGAAGAGCTATGTAAAATTACTTATGTGTACATATATGTACACGCCCTCATATACATATTTTAAAATTTTGTTTTATTTGTAAGTAAAATGAATTACCAAAGTAAATAAAGCACAAATTGTCAAGAAAACTAATGGAAATAGCTATTTCAAGGCTATAGCCTTGTGCTTTATTTACTTTGGTTATTCATTTTGCTCATATTAAGCACAAAAAATGTTGATCATTTTTCATGTACAGTATAACCCCAATTTAATGAGTGTCTGAATTGTTAAATGCTATTGTTAAATCAAGGGCATCACTAAATCAGAAAAATATAACATTTATTAAAATCCAAACTGGGACTTTTAAAATCTATTGCTAATCATTAAATCAAGTTGTGCTAAATTAAAGTTATATTATATGTTTTTGTTTAGGTACTTAATTTTAAGTTGGAGATTGAAAATTTATATTTCATAATATAAGAATAAATTATTCATACATGTCAAATCACAAACAATACATTTTATTTTTATACATCCATAAAGAAACTAGGTATAATAAAAGATCAAAGGATTAAAAATTTGTTTCCAACTTCATTTTATACATTTACATCTGAAAGTTTGGCTTAAAAAATCTGCAGTTTAACTAATGCAGATTTAGGGAGCCTATGCTTTAATCTGGTCCTGTATATATATATGTTTACATAGAGCTTACTTTTAGTATGGTTTGGAAATAGGACTAACTGCAAAATTAGTATACATCTTCTGCTTCTGATGGATCCTTGTCCAATTTTCAACTTGGAGCAAAGTGCATGCAAATTATTTCCCGCAATATTAAATAGGGGGTTTAGTGCAATATAAAATTAAATACCTCAATGAATGATATGTATTGAATGTTTAAATACTGATACCAATTGAATGAATTGAATAAATAAATGAAGAAATATGTGTGAGTTTTTTTTAATGTATCTTATAAGAAACCTCGATTATTGAGAATTGAATTGATAATTCTTTTCTTCATCTATTTCTCAATTTCATAACCTAGTTTGAATGAGTTCTATGGTGTTACAATGTTAATTTTGTGGAAAATTAACAGCAAAGGGCAGAATGAGCGATTATTTGTACAGACATACTGTATAATCTTTAGAAATTGTACATTTTATTAAGCATTGTAAAAGTCTGAAAAAAACCTGTGTACTTTTAGTACAATTGGTAGAACATTGATCTAGAAGTGAGCCACCTCTTATTAAAGTAGATAATGTTATTAATTTATGGATAACACATTCAGTATCAAATATCAAGAATAATTTGTTTTAAAAACCATTGGAATGTATGTTAAAAAGATAATTGTTGAAGACTTGCCTCTTGAGGAGATGGCTAAGAATCACCTCACTATGGTGTCATTGACAATCGGCTAAAGAGTAAAATTTTTTGCTCCTAACTAAATAGGAATTAAAGATCGAGGTTTTGGTATTTTGCCGATAACGGTTTCAGCCAATCATAGGCATTTCTTTTCTTGTTGGAATGTTCAAATTTCGTGTTTTTCAACTTAAAAGCTCAAGTGGACCACTTTTTGAACATGGTTTACTTCTCCTGTGTTAATATTATCAAACAAAACATTGTACAGTAAAAAAAAATAAAATAAATATATATATCATCTGCAAAGTTTATCTGTTAAATTCTACTAATTGGTAAAGCGGAAATAAATTGAGCATTTTCCATAAAAATATTGCATACTTTTTGTTGCAATGGAAACCATATTTAGTTGATTAGGTCAATCAATGATTAACACCAATTTCTATTTGGAAAAAAAATGCTTTAAATAAGCAGCCTTTAAAAAAATGAGATTTAGCATCAATTACATTGATCTGGTTATATTTTGAAAAAAAATTATGCCACTTTTCAATAGATCGCTGACCACTATTTCAAATAAAGCCTTCAATTAAAACTTAACTTTTATTATCAAGAGAAACAAATACACTTAATGATACGTAATGAACTTCAATTATTTCTACAAATACTGAGGTAAGACAATGAATGCATAACTTTTATTCCTATAAAAATGTCTAAAAAGTAAATACATTGTTCATAAAATGAATATGATTGAAAATCAAGAAATACCTAAACTGGGATAGCCAATGAATGATCTGTGAATTTCACTTAAGCTCATTTCTTTTATTAGAATTAAACTAAAGATTATTTCTAAAATTAAAAATCTAAAGCATTTGGTTTTGTATCAGTAAGCAAATCGGAATTGAGGATTATACCCTAATTGATCTAAATTTGGTATACATGCAAATTTAATCATTGGAGGTGGTCCACACATCAAAATAAGAGGATTATCAGATGGAGAAGGTAAATGTTCTTGAATCATTTCAGTAGAAATAAATCCACTGCTGTATTTCCAACCTAAAATATAAATTCATTTAAAAATATACTTAACAAAAAATATTTGAACAGAAAGAGGGCCAATTTTAATTTAAATTGATGGTCAAAAGGACATATCTAGAACACATAACTATCAATCTAACAAAACATTTACCATTCAAAAAGTATTTTACTACTAAAAATATCGTAAGAGCATATGAAACCTGCTGAATGTATCAAGTCCCGACATCTAGATAGCACCGGAAAAAAACAAATTTAGAAGTTTTTTTGTTTTGGTTTGAAATGTTTTCTTGCACACTCTCAATTGTTTCCCTACTCTCACCCTTTTTTTTTCCTCTGAGTGTTTGTCATTAGCTCCCTCCACAATTGAGTCGCTAGGAATCTTTAAAAACTTGCATCTGCTTTCAATTTTTTTCCTGAAATACTTTCAAAGGAAATATATATGGTTTACTAAGGCAAAATGTAGCACTGTTTTTAAAGTGCCTATTATGCTTGTTCGTTTGGGATGTTATAGTTGTTTTTCAATATCTTTATTTTAAATTTTTACCTTAATTTCATTAATGCCTGAAATTCTTCAAAAGCCACCACTCACCCCTTAACAT
Source organism: Octonoba sinensis (assembly GCA_038502835.1). Lineage (NCBI taxonomy): Eukaryota > Metazoa > Arthropoda > Arachnida > Araneae > Uloboridae > Octonoba > Octonoba sinensis. The sequence goes on from CM076598.1 coordinate 127,122,036, forward strand.
CAAATATTATTCTGAACTGGTTTATTTTAACTTTTAAAATATCAAATTAAGAAAAAAACGCACTAGTAGATCATGGGATGAAATGAATGTATTTTTTATTAATTCAATTGATGCTTGTGCAGCAGTGTAAAATAAGTATTGCAATAATTTTTCTTCTAAACCACAATATTTAATTTAGAAAAGAAACTGAAACATGCATAAACAGATGTGCATGAACAAATTTTATGAGAATGAATTTTTCTAACTTTTTGCGACTGTTTAAAGAAATTGCGATAATTAATTTATTAAATACGAACAAACACAAATCTGCTTTATTAAATGTATGAATATTTAGTTTAAGGAGTTTCAACTGAACGAAATTTTCAGAATAAATAAAATTAGTGCCTTCCTCAGCATTTTATAGATATAATCATTAGAAGATTTGTTTTCTTTCCGGCACCCAACTGTTTTTTCATCTCTCGCAATAGCTTGTTGGTGTGGGATGTTACATGCTAGTTTGATCTTACACAGATTTCAGGCATAGAAAGTGATTAATGATTTTTCAAAAGTGTGTGAACTTGCATCTAAAAAGGAAATCACACTCTAAGAGATTAATAAAGAGAGAAGGCAACTGATTGAATGCCATTATTATTTGCATATTCATTTGAAATGTATAGTTTAAAGTAATATCAAATACAGCATCATTTGTATACAAATGTCACAAAACATCATTTATACAACAATCATCTATTAGAATAAGAAATGAAAAAACATTCGAAAATCTTACTTTCAGAGCAAACGGAAGGAGAATATTCATACATTTAAAAAATTGCTATGATAAATCTGCTCTAAACATTCATTTATTGCTAAATAAATAAATTATTTTAAAAAAATTAATGTACAGCGAACTTGCTTTAATTTTTTTTTTTAAATGCCGACTATCAAAACCATTTTATTGAAATCAAATTAGGAACTCGTGTTATTTAGCGAAGTTTGATCGATTTTAAAGCAGCTGTTTTTACTAAGTAGATAAATCTCATTCAATATGTTGTTCTGCTCTTTGATTTCTCTTGTTACACATTAATTATTAAAACTCTTTTCTTTTTAAAAACATTAGTAATGTCAAAATTGATATCCACCAGGTTGTACTTGACACTTTGGTGCTCAGTGTGCTATAAATATATCCAGTTGCCAAATTTCCATTAAATACGCCTGTTGAATATCTTGTACTTCAAAATAAAGAAAAAAACACTGGCTAAATAATAAATTTGCTCATTCTACTTTTGAGATACACTTATACCCTATTCTCGATTTTTTATTTTATTTTGTAAACCCTTAAAAAATAAAGAAAAAATTGCACAAAATGCTATAAAGGATTTTTTTCTTCTCTTCCCCAAATAAGTTTCCTTTACCAAATGCCCTTTCCTTTTTAGCTTTTGCTCTAAAAAATATTAAACAAAAATTGACATGGTTTTAAGTTATAAGAATAGGAGGATATTCCATACACACTTTCTGTATAATAGATACTAATCTTGCAAAAATAGACTTGAACTACTTGAAGAATCAATGAGTAATGAATTGCAATTTTCAAATGAAAATAACAACAGCAACATTAATTTCACATAAACGGCAGTTTTAATTGTTTATCAAAATAAAAGGACAGAAAAAAAATATATATTGTACATTTTGATCAAGAAATACTGATCGGCTCACGAATAGGCATTTTTCGGTGGCGTCTTGTATTGATCAGTTCCAGAAGAATGCAGTTCATGTAAAAATCTTGTAGGTTTTGAGCCAGTTCCTTCCAAAATTCATTTAGATAGGATATTTGCAGGGCTCTTTCTAAACAGAATGCTTAAAAACAAATTTTTATTAAGCGAAGTGAAATTTAAAGACCTTCTACTTGTATGTTTAGGTTCTATCCGTTACTTAGAGCAAATTCTCATAACTAAGACATTGGGATATCTGTGGGTAAAATAAGTTATGAAGTATGCTTTCTCAACATTTATTTCAATATTAGATTCTTTTACTCAAAAAGCCAAAAAGGAAACAAGATAAAAACATCTCGTCCTTTGCCTGAAAACTCGCACTCAAAGTGTACACCATAATAAATGAACCGTTAATCACTTTTTGCTTTGGGTTACACTTGATTGATGTGTCAGAAAAATTTCTTCTTCTACAAATTTTCTCTACATCCCCTTCGATTCTAGAAGGCACTGCAAAGAATACATTCGCAATTTTTTTCGATAAATCTAAGTTGTTTTGAGTTTTCCTCTGAAAAATTCTTCGTATTGAACTTCTGTTTGTGGATTTAGATGCTAAACAGTGTAAATTTTACTTTTATTTTTCATTTTACCTTGATACTTTTTGACAGAGTTTTAAAGTTAACACTGTGATTATGTTTTTCTTTCTCAACAAGTTTTATCCTAGACTTTAATTTTAATTGATAAATTAAAAAGCTTTCCTTGGCACTTTCTATACAATCAACCACCTGAAGTAACTCCAAAAAATAAAATGCAGACGAATTAGACCTGCTCTGAAGAGATAAGAGATGAGAAACAACGATTGCCGGATGCCTGTTGCTGTTGCGATTCTGCTTAAACCATATCCAAGCACAAGCACTGAAAACATTGTCATGAAGTTCAAGGTAGTTTCAGTGCTTGCCTCAAGAAATCACTTGTATAAGCTGAGCTGGTTTATATGAACCTTATTCTAATCTGGAGGAAGCTTTACAATTCCACAGCATTAAAAACTCAAAAAAGAAACTTACCAGCAGTAGGTCTGTCTACTGTGTACCACAGCTTAAATCTATCTTTGAATTGATTAGCTAAATCTTCTAATTCAGTTCTAAGAAGAATATCATCTTCTGTCTGAAAAAAGACGTCCAAAATAATTTTTAAATTTTAATGTTTTTTCATACAGCTATAACATAAAAATGAATTAAAAGTACCTATTATGATCCTCTTAAAGCTTTCAGAATCAATTAGGCAACATAAGCATCATGTTTTAATTAAAAAGAATAGTGTTACCAAAATGCACACTTTGGTGATTCAACTTTTTTTCATTTAAAGAAGCTTTTTATAAATTGTGGTGTTGTGTTAATGCAAATTTTTTTAAAGAAAAATAAAATATTAACTCCTTAAAAGGTTTTATTTGAATTAGTGATATGCTACAGATAAAACCAAACTTTGAAGCAAAGCATTAAGCATCGACCTTTTCTATTAGGATGGTGGGAACTATATTATATAACCTACCATATTAAATTCCATTGAACCATCCAATTAAAACAATAAAATAAATTCTTTAGCATGGCAAAAATAAATATGTAGGGGTATAGAATTGCATAGTTTTCAACAACTATACAGCTCTCACTGTATGAAATAGAGCACAGTAACAATATGTAACATGGTCATTTTGTTACTTTTGTCATTTTGAAAAAAAAATCATTTATCTTTTGATATAAGTTATGAATGAATAACTTCAAGTAGAACAAGCATTTTAATCAGTAAAATAAATCTGGTTTCAGGAAAAATGTTGGCAATTTTATGGCCACAATTTGGTTTATTTTTCTGCAATACAGGAAAAAACTGAAGAAACTTTACCTCTTCCCTCCAAGCTGTCAAGGATTATTTACTGCATAGAATAGCTGCCCCATCTGCATTTCAGCATGCTAGAGTGAGTACTTATACTTCCACTTACTACATGAAATAGCCGGATCATTTCTGACAGTTATAGAGGGGTGCAAAGCGGTTTCCCCATTTACTACAGCATATAAGGAATTTTCTTGAAAGACATTAGAAATAGATGATAGAAATTTGTTTTGCTTTCAATAAAAAAAATATTGCGTTGCCATGCTGTCTTCAGGTGTAGGGGAGAAGGGGGCTAGTCTGTACACTTTTCATAAATTTTGAAAACAAATGTACTAAATATAATTTATTTTTCTATGTACCAAGCATTTTTTAAAAAGAGTTTGGACTTCTACCTTCAATTTTGCTGATATAAAAAAAATTCTTAGGCTGTACAGTTTTTTAATATGTATTTTTTAAAAAAAGGTTGTATTTGTCCACACTAGCACCAGCTGGGGGACTAGTGCTGACAATCTAAAATACCAATTCAAGCAATACAATACAGATTTTAAAAGTGTTTGTAAAATCTTAATACAATTAATTCAACCTAAACAGTGTATTCCTTGGCTCTGTTTATATAAATAAAATTCCGTGTTTTCAAGATAACAAGGTCATAAACCGAAACATAAAAACTCACATATAAATGGTCATAAACAACATGTAAAAAAAGACCTTACAAAAATTTTAGCATAGAGAGCAATTAGTTTAGAGTTTGTGTGCATTAGTTTAGAGTTTGTGATACATTTATTAGTTTAGAGTTTGTGATACAGTGGGCTGTTGCACCGCCGGGTTTAAGTTTAGATACATTTATGACTTGGCATTGAAATTTACATCAGATTACTGTCAGCCCTAATTAAGAGCATTTATTGCCTAGTTTCACCTTATCAAAAAGCATTGACTGAATCTTTTACAAGTAATTAAGCAGGGGATGTAAATGAGTACATGGAAAACTTGAGCAAGATAAAATGGAAAACAAATCCTGATATTTTATAGAGGATATAAACCAAGGAACATAATTAAAGTACCACACACACACACAAAAAAGTTTATAAATTAGGGTGCAGGTCCTAATAGAGAGCTTAATATTGTGCTATTGTATTATTTTTCAGACTACATAATGAGTGGCCGCAGCTCTTTTTATACAATTTTCATCACATCTTGAGTTTCCACTGCCTAGTGTAGGTTGAGTAAGTTCCTTGCTTCTTTGCAATTAGCAGTTTGTTTTCTGGAGGCTATTTTGGGAATGTTTACATTAAATCAAGTAGAAATTAAGTATAACTCCTCCTCCCAACATTGTACCCTCAATAAGTGATGTGGGTATTATTTAGGAAGATGGGTGGTGTTTGGGATCTAAACTTCAAGGTACTAAATCTTGTTACTTTATATAATATCCACCATTATTTTTACACAATTTCTATAATATAAATTGCTTTTAAAACTACATACCTGATTGGCAAAAAGTAAAGACATTTGTAACGTATCTTCTGGGTCTTTGAGTGCTTGTTTCACTAACTGATACATAGGAGTTATGCCTGAAAATACAGTCAATAAAAATAAAGAATAAAATAAAACTGTCACAAATTCTAGCACTAAAATAAGCCAAGTTCTATTTTGAAAATAATAGTGGCACGAAGTATTAGAAGTGAACATTAAATATAATGCAAAAATCAAAAACATTAACATGTATAAAGAAGAGCTTTTATATTCTAATTCTGGGTCTACTACTGAGTATCAGAAAATAATTATTCTATCTGCTATTTTTATTGTAACAACATAATAAAATAATTTTTAGGAACTGAAGAAAAGAATATGCTTTTAACTCATACCACCATCCCTAATTTTTAAAATATATTGTTCTTGGAGAAAAAATCCGAGACACCGCTGCTGATGGCTGATGTTAAGATGTGTGTGAGACAAATGGAGTGATAAATGCCATTCTCTTATATAGGCCGTGGTAGCATAGTGGTTAGCACATCGGACTTCCACCTGGAAGGTTGCATGTTTGATACCCGCTGAAGACGCGCACTTGGGGATACATTCATGTAAAATTCGTGGACCCCACTACCTCGTCCCGTGCACAAGCAATCCTAAGGCCTCGGCTAACAGGTATGGGTCTGGTGGAAGTAGTCATTACAATAAAATAATTGGAACTTATATTTTTCCACATTTTCTGTTTTCTAAATTTTGGAGATTGTTTCTATTATAACTCCAATATCAAAAAGATTGAAAAACTGTTTCAGATTTACAATGGGAAAAGTATGTTTAACTGAAAAAGCATTGGTCTATTAACTAGCCTTAGTCACCTTTCTATCTAAGAGAAGAAAGGCATCTATCGGCAGAATTGTAGACATCTTTAGCAAAAGCAAGAAAAGAATAATGAATTTAAAGAGCTTAAACGTTGACTAATATTATACCCAATATCAAAAGTAATTTTTCAGTTACTAGCAAAATTTAGAATTACAGCACCTCATTTTTAATATTAAATGTGAAGTTAATTTAAATGTGAAGTTAATTTAAATGCTAGAGGTTATGCAATAAGTTAAGAACAATTAATGTCACTAAATTTTAACCTTTTAACATATAATTATGATCTTTTCAAAACTTTTATGTTCTCCAGTATATATTAAAAGTATATTGCACAAGTAGAATATCTACATCCCTGTTTTTAAGTTATTAAATTCAGAAATTTATTGAAGGGAGGACAATGAACCATTTTATATCATTCACACCTAGATGCCCCATGAAAAATACAAATACAAAAATACAGTAAAATACAAATAGTTAAGCTCTGCTGATGGCTTATTTTAATTATGTAAAATTATACATATTTTAATTATGTAATATTAGTATGAGAAGTGTGATTTGGAAGCTTGGAATTTTGTGAAGGGTCCAAAAACGGACCCAAAACCCCTGCCTAAATGCAACAGCAAATGAATTTTTACTAGAAAGTGTGAACATTGTAGAATAAAACATGACCATATAAGTAAAAACGGGTTTTTGCAGCAGACTGAGCGTAATTATAAAATTGCGAAAACTCTGTAGTGCGTCTATTAGTTTGGCCAGTTACTGTATATCCGTAAATAACCTGAATTTTTACTAACAAGCAAACAGTCTCATTAAATTGAAAAGAACAAGAACTCATTTCCCATGAGTACTGAAGCCAATTAAGCTCTGGTTTACTTCATAAAAAATCTTAAGTAACGTAATTTCTGGAAGAAACGGCGTGGCGTTTACGTTTTTAAAAGTTAAAATTTCTTCAGTGCGGCGTTTCTGCTAATGCGGAGTATACGTCCAAAAAAAAACGCGTTTGACATTGAACTATTTTTCCTGGCGCCACCCTGGGAAGTCTTCAAACTGGTCTCAATGACCTTGGCACGTGCTCTGCCGAATTCACGCGACCATACTTAGCAGTACAGTATTTGGAGCATCGGTTTCGAGTTTCGTATCGTTGTTCAGAAATCATCCATAGAAATAAAGAATGAAAATCATAACAACAGCAACGACGATGACGTGGTCTGTGACAGGGTTGTCACTCATGTTAGACAATAAAATTCCCCGACTTTTCCAGGTTTTCTAGGCAATCTTAGGAAAAATTCCAGGTTAATCGATGTCAACTAACATTATCACAAAGCTTTATATTTTATAGATTTTTGTATTGTCCCAAATCGATTAACGTAACTTGTAAACATGGTCAATGAAATTTGGAATGTAGCAAAATTTTGCACAGCAAAAAAACCTTCAAGATACAAATAATTTCAAATCACCAAATAATATTGATTGTAATTTGAAAATATTTTGCACAAATAAGATTCGCTTTAGCATGATTTCCTATGCTTTCACTTACTGAAAGGTTTTTTAATATGCGTTTACAAGGAAATCTAGTACCAAAATCTAGTATGTTTTAAACCGCACAAAGATATAAAAAGCAAGAAATAAAAAATTGAAAAAAAAAAGAGTTGAATTATAGGTTATCAGACATGTGACTCACCGAGGAAAAAAAATGCTGAAATATCACGACAGAAAATTGTGAGCTTAATAAAGAACCGTATATAACAAACATAAATTACTATGCAAAAACCTTAGGTTTATTTTTTATCAAACTTAACAATTGTTTTAATATTGAAAAGATCACGCAACTGAAGATTGCTGATTTTTTTTTTCATCCCGTCTAAATTATATATTGAATAATATATAAAATGAACTTTTCACGTTGTGGCTGCGCGCTCTACAGCAAAATCTACGCAACGAACGATTACAAAAATTTGCACAAAATTCTATTATAGTCTGATGCTTTGCAAGACGAAGCCGTTTTTTTAAAATTCGACCTAATATTTTTCAATTTAACAATTAAACTGTTAATCTTCCAGTATTTTCTTCACTCCTAACAAGTTGTTCGAAGAATTGAAGTGAAGTGGATTAGAAATTCTGCGGTTGAATGTAAACATGACGCCACGCGGCGAGGGCCTTGCATGTTACGAAAACCAGTGTTTTAACCGACCCATTTTTGAAAAGTATTTTCAGATTTGATCGATTATTTTAATGAAATTTATTTTTTAATGGTGCCTAGCACAATCCATTAAAAATTGCAGTTACCAAAAGTTTACATCAGTAGCAAATAATGTTTACTGCGTCATGGGTGATTCTGATCCGAAATTCTCAGACATTTCCGAAAATTGTCGAGCACCTTTTCCGAAAGTTTTAATAAAAATAACGGTTTTCCGAAAAAATTTTAATGTATTGATCATAAGATTTCTCTTACAATTAATATCTGCTCTTCTTTCTACCTTCAGACAAGCAAAATAGTTTGTACTACTTTTAAAAAAATTCAATACAATTTTTTCCAGAAAAAAAAAAAAAACTTTTTGAACTAACTTTTCATTTAATTACTTGAAGAATTACTTTTAAGCTTATATATATATGCATATGTACTGTTGTGTTGAGAGGGGAGGAGATTATAAACCTATATACTTTGTTTTAAATTGATGGTGCATACTTTTTCCCAAAATTTTGTCTGAAATTCCGATTTTTTTTTTTGCTTAGAATCACCCATGGTTTACTGGAGAGGTGAAAAATTTCTTTTTGAGAGGCGATTTTCTTTCTTAGAATGTTGTTGGGCCTACTTAAACAATATATATCGATTTCAACTGTTATTATTCAATTAAGTGACTCGTCCAACCAGTTTAATTCAACTGGGCTAAAAAATTTAATATATTGACAGATTATCGAACTTATGAGTATCATAGTATATTATTTTTATGAATATAAAAATAATATTCATTAAATACAAAAAACAAGTAGCAAACAACTTTCACTGGATTAATGAAGAATTTAATTTTCCTTTTGAACATGTTGACGGGGCCTTGCTTCAGTGATGAATTTATAGGGACGGAGGGTTCAACCTCCCATGATACACACATTCAAAATAAAATAAGTACATTGTTTTTGAATAAAGAATTTTAAAAATAGGTGAGGCATTATGTAAATTTGTAATGTTTGCTAATGTTTTGTGTTTACTTAAATATTCATTATTATTTCTAAATATACTCACTCACTTGAATAAATGTGCATCATTCACATAATTTTTAAGACTTCGCCTTTCATCATTTGTATTAAAAACGTATAACAATTTCAAGAATTCATCATTTATCGTTATTCTAGCATATTATATGTGAAAAGTTTTCATATCTAAAGTAAACCCCGATTTAACATCCCACCAATCTACGTTTTACCCGCATTTTACGTTTTTTTCATCAGGTCCCAGTTTTTCCGTATCCTAATTGATGTTAAAATATCCTGAATTCTAAGTTTGTTATATTTATCGAATTCCACTTGTTTTATGTTTTCCCTCGAAAAAGAAAAAGTGTTCTAAAATTAGCCATATTTTTCCTTTTGTGCTTTTTTTTTAAAGCTTTATGCATATTGTTAAAAGTTAATTATTACTCTCTCACAAAATAAATTACAATCGAGGATTGTTTTTGTTTTCAAAAGTTTTTAAAAAGGGGCTATTCGAGTTAATCAAGGCGTGAGAAAGTTAGTTTGCTTCCAGTATTGAACTAGAGAAGTTCGTTCTTTTTGCCATTTTATAAATCAACTTTTTTTTTCTTTCTTAGAATCACCCATGGTTTAGTGGAGAGGTGAAAAATTTGATTTTCTTTTTTAGAACGCTGCTGGGCCTACTTATACAATATATATTGATTTCAACTGTTATTATTCAATTAAGTGACTGGCCCAACCAGTTTAATTCAACTGGGCAAAAAATTTAAGATGTTAACACATTATTAAACTTATCAGTAACATAGTATCTATTCATAAAAATAATACTCATTAACTACAAAAAATAAGTACTACTAAACAACTTTCACTCAATCGATGAAGAATTTTATTTTCCTTTTGAACATGTTGACGAGGCATTGCTTCAGTGACAAATTTATAGGGGCGGTTGGTTGCAACCTCCCATGATATACATGTTCAAAATAAAATAAGTATGTTGTTTTATAGTAAAGAATTTTAAAAATACTTGAGGCATTTAGGCATTTTAATTATGTAAATTTGTAATGTTTGCTTAATATTTTGTGATTACTTAAATATTCATTATTTCTAAATATACTCACTCACTGGAATAAATGTGCATCATTCACATAATATTTAAGAATTCACCATTCATCATTTAGCGTTATTCTATCACATTATATGTGAAAAGTTTTCATATCTACAGCGAAACCCCGATTTAACATCCCACCAATCTACGTTTTTATCATCAGGTCCTAATTCAGGGTTCGTACGCTTTTGGCAAAACCAAAAATAAGGACTTTCTAAGGACTTTTTAAGGACCTACAAAAAATTTTAAGGACCTCAAAAGTTTTCCGAAATATACAAACTGTTATGTTTATTTCAAAAGGAAGCATTATTGAAAGAGGAAACTGATTTAACATCGTATTTTTATTAGGAACACAACACAAACACTTTTATGGAGCTCTCTTTGACTTGTTGCTTTTCTAATGTCCAATATAGTCAGGCAGTTAAATAATTATTGGAGCTAGTAATAAGAAGCACACAACACAAGTATTAATCATATATAAGCAAATTATCATGATATGAAAAATTATCAAAAATGGTTAGTGCTATAAAATACAAGTTAAATGAAAAACAATTTAAATAAAAAAATTGTTAAAGAAAACGCTGCACTTTGTCTTGAGAATTTGTGTTTAATTTAGATTTTTTTTCATTCTACTTAACTTATGTTGCCAGCATTTGAATTTAGGCATACTTAAATTTTTATCTCTGCTATAAATAATTTTTTTAAATTATTTAGAAGAGCTTGCAAAAATTCAGAAAAAACTTTTTTAACTTGAGAAAAATATTTCATTTTGGAAATAACATACAAATAAAAAAATGGAGCTTATTCGCTTAAAACTTTGTATACCCTCAAATAGTAACTACCAAAATTTAACTAAAATAAAATTCCAAAACATTGGACAATTTTTTTAAATAACAAATAAAACAAGCAGACTACAGGCTGCAAATACTAAAACAACTGTCAACTTCTTAAATAATTGATAGATTTACAGGATGCAAAAAGATAGAAGTCTCAAAAGTTGCGTGCAATTTTCGGAGAAGCACATGCTAGATCTTAGCAAGTTTCCGAAAAATAGGTTTTTACATTTTTGCGTTATAAGTTGTGAAAATTCATGTAAATTACTACATGTCTTTTTAAAAAGCTTCTTGAAAAATTCTCTTGTTTTGTACACAAGCCCTTTAGATAAAAATACTTGTACATCAGCTTGAAAAATCGGATCTTTTGGCGAAAAATCGAATTTCGAAGCTCATAAATAAAAATAGAAAAACTAGGGGAAAACGGAGCATTTGGCAATTATGGTGTATAGGTTTAAGAAGAGGTCGATTCCTTCAATTTACTGCAAATTAAGAAATTTGACGAGATACAAATTTTGATTAATGCAGCAAATATCCATCATCTCCCACACAACGAAACCCCACAGCGAACGATCGCGAAGCCAAATTGGTCGATAAAAATTTACTAAATATTAAAACATTACTTTAAAACAAATTTTCGATAGGGGAATTTATTTGATCTAAAAAAACAATGGGAGAACAAACTGTTTAGCGAAAGATCAGCTGAAAAGCGATCGAGAGAGTTGGCAACTTGGCGCTTATTATAGTGTAAGACATAAGAAAAATTATAATAAAATTAAATCATTCTTTTACCTTTAACAGTATAAATAAGCGATAATCATACATGCGATTGGTCAAACGCCAAAAAAGCTGAAAGTTTTTTTTTTTGCCTACATATTAGTTAAATGTATCTCTTTTATTGAGCTAGATGTCAACAATATGCTTCTTTGAAGTATACCCCCCCCCCCTGTTAAATTTAAAAAAAAGTTTCAAAAGCAATATTTATTTACTGATCACTTGCTAAGAGCTGCTCCTACTTGCTTTATTGATAATTGTTTAGAATGTAGATGATTTAGTAACAATTTTCATGCAAAAAAAAAAATATATTTATTTACTTTGTAACTAAACTTAGTAAATAGTATTGAATCCCAAATTTGAAATCCCGAAATTCGGCCCTTTTTCGAAAATTCCCGATTTTTGCTTATTTATTAAATATTCTCCCCTCGAGTCCTTAAAAGTCCGTTTTTCAAATTTTATTCCCTTTTCTTTTCTCTCTTAAAAGCAAAATGAGGGAACTTGTGTGATTTGTTTTTCTGTGGTCTTAAATGGTGCCCAGTTTGGTGTTTTGATTCGATTTCTCTACTAATATTTTAATTTTTTTGTTAGATGTAGCTCGAGTTTCTTTTTCATACAATTGCAGGAAATAGCAATTGGGAGCTGCCATGTGGATGGGTACAAGTTCATTTTAACTCAATTGGGTGTTGTAGTTTGAAGCATTTTATCAAAATCCATGCACTCTTTTTTTTTGTAAAAATATATAACACATCAATTTACTTATACCTTTTCAAAAATAAAATAAAATAAAAAAAACAAGTGTTAATTATTTATCTACCAGTTGAGAAAGCACTGTAATTTGTAGTAAAAATGCGATGATGTTTATGTAAATCGCCATTTTTGGTCCTGTTAATCCGCCGTTTTGGGTGTGTCCGAAAGCCGCGATAGTTGAAATGAAAGAAGTTTGATTCTTGTGAGGAATACAAAAGATAGCAAAACAAATAGAGCACATGGGTACCTTCTTATTTTAACAAAAAAAATTTAGCACCTGGAATAAAAAATAAGGACTATTTAAGGAGTTTTTAAGGCCTTAAAAATGAAAATGAACATTAAGGACTTTCTAAGGACCTTTAAGGACCGTACGAACCCTGTAATTGTATCCTAATTGATGTTAAAATATCCTGGATTCTAAGTTTGTTAGTTATTGAATTCCCTGTATTTTATGTTTTCCCTCGAAAATGAAAAAAGAAAAAAGTGTTCTAAAATTAGCCATATTTTTCCTTTAGTGCTTTTTTTAAAGCTTTATGCATATTGTTGAAAGTTAATTTCTCACAAAACAAATTATGATCAAGAATTGTTATTGTTTTCGAGAATGTTCAAAAAGTTTATCAAGGTGTGAGAAAGTTTTTGTTTCCAGTATTGAACTGGAGAAGTTCATTCTTTTTGCCATTTTATAAACCAACAAAGTTTCAACACTTTGAGTCTAAAAAATATTTTGTTAGCAGTCACTATTATGTGCTACACTGTACTCTTATTGGATAGAACAGCTTACTTATAGTGGACATTTTACAAATAGTGGAAAGCTATTTTCTTTCCCCTAACAGCTAGGGAAAACGCTTACTATGTATTTCAATCTTGAAGATGTAGCATTCACTTTGAACTCCATGACTAAAAAACAATACACTATTATGGATTATTTTCAAACTAAATGCTCGGATTCGTAATTAAATGCGTTAAAATGGTATGTAATTTTCTTTTCGAAAATATAGATATTATACTTTTTAAAATATTTCAAATCTGCCATTCATCATTTGTAACATAAAAGGATAATGTTAACAACAATTTCAAGAATATTCCTAATTTGTAACAATTAAATTGCTACAGTTCCATTGAAAATGCCTTGCCCACCTATAAGGAAGTGTTGTTTACAGAGTCGAAATCAGAGCCAGTGAGAAAACTTTCACCACTGAATTAGCCAAGAGACACGTAGAAAAACAAATACAACTTGAGTGTAGGAGAATCTTTTCAGGAAAAAAATGTATGTTTCTGTCAGAACATCACCCCGATTACCATTTTTATGGCATTGAATGCTGTAAAAAAAGCAATATTCCACGTTCTGCTCATAACTAAGAAACCTATCCATCCCATTCACATTAGGAACTGTAGGTAGGATTCCGCGATAAGAATTGAATTTTCCTTGCATTTTTAGCGTATTAATTTAGTAACACATTCTTTTTTAGCTTTGAACCATAAAATTTCCCATTTCAGCATTCACATGCACTTTCGAATTTGCTTTTGTCAAGATATGTCTCTTAAGCGATGTATATCAGAAATTGGCATGATACTCCAAAAGCAAATTTGAAAAAACAAGCTGTCAATTTCAAAGAATTACATCAAATCTTCATCCTCACTGCACAGAAAAAGTGCATAATGCACTAAGAGCAATTTACAGATTAATGTCTTACATTTTCAAGAATTACTCAAAATCTTAATCTCTGTAGCACAGAAAATGTGGGTGACACAAAAATGGATTTACAAATGAATATTCTACATTTTTAAGAATAACATAAAATTTTCATTGCACGGAAAATCTGTAACAACTGAAATCAATTTACAAATAAAAGTTGCACATTTTGAAGAATTACACAGCGTAGAAGCACAACCAGGAAATCAGGGAAATTTATATTCTGGGAAATATCGGGATATTTAAAGTTTTCTGAAATATCAGGGAAAATTATAGTTTTCAATATCCAAACCGGCAAGTGTCTTGAGTTTCGTTTGCGGAATTTCCTTTCGTTGCACGTGTTCAGAATATGGGGCTATTCTATTATCAAACGGGGAGTGAAGAGTGTCTGTGGGAAAATTTTTAGTTTTAGAAGGTGGGCATATATAATGTGGTATCTTATAAGCAGGATATTCCATTATCCACAACCAAAGAAATGTCTATTTGTCCACTGTTCTTTATTCCATCAGTGGCGTAGCTGAATGGATGCGGTCCGTCCCGGTTGTCACCCATCTAGGGGTGACACCCAGCCACGACGAAGAAAAAGAATGAACCTTTAAAAGCTCCATAGAATAAAACAAATACTTAAAATGGAAGAAAAAAAATATCCAATTTAACTTTCTATTTTGATCTAAGCAAAGTGTTTCCTTTACAAAATATATTCACAATGTTTTTTAACCGCTAATCATAACCATTGCCCTCAAGAAATACTTTAAATATTATGATGCAAATGGTGGTGTTCTTTTTCAAAGCTACAAGTTTTTTTAAAAAAATTGTATTATATTTCATTAAAACGCATACTTTAGTGCTTACATTATTTTTTTTTTTGGATGGGGAGAGCGTAATCTTTTCCATGGGGTGACATAATTACTACCCGCCCCGGGTGTTACCCATGCTAGCTACGCCATTGATTTTTTTTATATTCATCAAATTGATTACATATATATAGTACAGCATCTCTTTTGGTTTTCTTGAATAGGCTAAGGATGATCAGTAACTGATAGATTTTTCAGATAATCTTTACTAAACTTTGTCTGATCAATTTGTCAATTCCATTGTCTGATCAATTTATCAATCTCCCCAGATTACTTTAATTTGTGGCAATTAAAATTTCATATTTTGAAATAAGTTCATTTCTCCTATTTGATTTCAAAATGTATTATGTATAAAGCTAATAATACACTTTATTTTTTACTTTTTGTATCACAATTTAGTCTTTTGATTGGTTTAAATAAACATTTATGAAATAATATTTATATTTTTGAACTCAGGCTCAGAAAGAATGTACTGCTATCTATCAGAGTAAAAAAAAGTTATGTAATAGATTTGATGATGTGATAAAGATAAATATGCCACAGGATATAAATATAAATCAATAAATATAGGTTATTAGTGATAGATTGAAATAATTTTATACCTAAGTCAAGGTAGGTATACATTTATGGAAAAAGACATGGGCTGAAATAAGTTTTTTATCAGCTCAAAACCGACTTAAAAGGTCTTCTTCGGCATCTTGCTTGAGGAAAAAAAAAACAAGTTGCGGCGAAGGCGCCGCTATTTTAACCCTTTGCACGGGCAACGCCGTTGCGGGTACCGCTAGTATTTAATAAAAACAAAAAGAATTGTTCATTTCTTTTGGAACAATATTATAATGAGTACTTGTAAGGAAAAAATCTTAATGCTAAACACAGCTAAAAAAAAAACTCATTTTAAATTACACACAATTTAAATTACACAAAGGGGGGGGGGGACATTTCTGGCAAAAAAAAATCTACTAATTTATTAATAAGGCTGCAATATTAAAAATGAAGATGACTGATGGAGAAACTGATATGACCACTAAAACTTAAAATAACTTTTAAAACTTCCTTATATTTTCAGCCGAATTTTCAAGTGGGCGTGGCAAAATTACGTCCGTGCAAGTACTTTACTATTATAGAAGCTGAAACTTAATAAAACTAAAAATAATGGTAAGGTCAAAGTCATTGATGTCCATGAGACAGAATCGGATATTAAATGAGAACTAGGAAGTTTTACCGATGCTGATGCAATCGGATTTCGAAATGCATAAAAATTTGGGACCGACTCTAAAAATTTTAAAAAACGGACAAAATGCATAAATTTAACTCTTATTTTGCGAAATGTTGGCAGGCTACTTTCAAAAAATTTCGCAGAGAAAAAAGAGAGAGAGTTTTCCAAAATTAAGGATTTTCGCGGAAACTTAATTCTTAATTTCCAAAATTATCGAAAATACGAATGCCTTCAAAATACGGAAAAATTCAACATGAAACCGCTACTCTTGATTCAAACAGGTTTGTGTTCAGAAAAAAATATTTGTTCAAAAAAAAAAAAAGGAGGATAAAAAATGATAAATACTTAAAATGTTCAAATAAATAAAATCCAAGAAACATGCAACACTTAAGGAGTAGCGCAAATGTAGTATGTAGTCCTTCCCTTCCAGGAGTGAAGGAATGATAAACTAATATTCTGAATTCCAAAGTTCATGAAATCGAAACCGTTTCAATCATTGCCTACCTCACCATTTTATTACGCTTTTTAGACCAATTAAAAAAAAAATCTTTTTATAGAACTTCAGTTTTGTAAACACAAACGCAGGCTCCGCAAATTAAGGCATTAACAATGTTTCTGTAATTAAAAAAAGCTTTTTAAATTTAGCATCATCATCTGGAAAATACAAATCTTTTCCAGAAGCAAATCAATGTCATTGATTTCCCCAAAAAAATATTTAATGAAATATCAAACTTTTGATGCATCACCTATAGACAAAACAATTTTGCCCACGGAAAAAAAACGAATTCACGTATTGAGGAATGAAGCAGCGTTTAGATAAAGCCCGCTCAGCGATGATGTCATGAAGACGAAAAACAGCTTCTGCGCATGTCCTCCAACACAACCCAGCAACCATTCGGGTGAGCCGACACTGACTCGATTGCTGTGGCGTGCCCCTGCATCGTTACTTTCCCGTACACGCAGCACTACAAAAATGAGCGCAAAAGAGTCAAGCGTTGCAGCCTTGGCCAATGCAAAACGACATATTGAGCGACGAATTGCGCTAGGAAATAAATGGCTGCTTTTATTCTTGGCAACAAATGAAGCTGCACAAACAAAATGAAAGAAATTCTCCGACTTTTCCAGGAATTTCAGTGAAATGTGATTTTCCCTGACCAATTTAGGTCATTTTCATTTTCCCTCACAATTCCAGGTTTTCCCGATTTTCCCGGTGCGTGGCAACCCTGTGTGAGTTGCGTTAAAATTGAGAAGATAATGACGAGAATAAATTATTTCAAGCTCCCGGCATTACTTCAGCAACGAACGCGGTTTCGCTTGTCATATCGGAGGAAATGCTGTGTCATCGCATAAATTCGCGCCGTTTGGTGATTACAAAGGAAGTGTTTAGAAGTTGCCAAGGATTGTTTTTACGATGTCGGATCGTAACTGATCGGTGGAATTTGCCAGCTTGGCACCTCATCTTCGTGCTTCATTTCTGCCGCTCGTTCTCCGATATACGTTTGAAGTTTCAATTTTTTTTTTTCATACATTAAATGAACATTTTTGGCTGGAATTAATTTCATTATTAAAGAAGAATAATAAACATTATCGAGACTTTAAAACTTTTAGTTTTTTTGCAATACATATTAATTTCAAGAGTATTTGTTATGCAATCTCCAGACCGATAGTGATGACTTTGGTAGTTTCCAACTTGTGAATTTTTTGTTAATATTTTAATATTTAATAGGGTAATTTTATAAATGTAAAACATAAATTTGAATGACACAAGCAATCCTTTGAAATATACCATGGGTGGCTCACAGTAGCGCAACGTTTACACCGATGCGGCGTATCTGTGCATTTTTATTGTTTTCTAGGCCATTTTCCTCGGGTGCGGCGTTTCTTCCGGAAATTACGGTAATTTTAGAACAGTGGTGCATGTTAAGCCTAATCTATGACTACTTTATCTCATCTCACTTAAACTATGATAAAATAATATCTACAATAAATCTAGCTTAACCAATAGTGAGGAAGTATTTTTGAGAAATGTGTGTAAAGCTTTCTGCACCGACAATTTGCTGCAAGTTATTTTAAACAAAATTTCAGGGAGAAATTTAAAAAGTTTTATGTTCAAAATATTGTCTAAACAATCAAATTGACTGTTTTCTTCACCTAACGAGTTGTCATGAATATAATTTTGAATAAAATTTAATTCTTAATTATTGAAAACTAAAATTTAAAAAATTACATTAATTCCTTTGTACACAGTGATCTCTCACTTATACAAGTTTTTCACTTATGCGCGTTTTTCCTACGGTCCCGGCTAGCGATGTAGGAAACCAATGCTAACTCTTATTTATTTATGTGCGGTTCTAAAAGAGCAGCTCTCACTTATGCGCATAGAAAAAAAAATTTCCGTTCAAAATCTAACTTCCTCAAGTCAGGTGTTTCTTATCACAAGTATTTTACCCTTTTTTTTTTGCTTGTAGGAATTCATTCTCTCCTCTTTCCCCTATTATTAAGATTCCAAGAAAGCATTGCCCCTAAGGTATACGGACTTAAACGCGGGGGTACGTGTTGGGCGTTTCTAATAAATTGGAACTGAATCTGTTTAACTTATAATAAACATTTATTTGGTCAGAGACATGGCTAAAAATAACAACAGTAAAAAAAATATGAACATGAGTATAAAAATTAAAAGAACATAACGAATAATACGGCGAGTGCTCGAAAGAGCCCGGTAAGAAAAAGGATGTGCCTTAGGAGCTCCTGTACGCAGCTTTTATGCTGCCGAAAGGGCTCCCACGCATGTGCAGAATCTGCACTCCTACGCATGTGCAGAATGCTCCAAGAACTATTTTACATCCGAGCGTGCACATTATGCAAATTATTATAAAAAAAGAAGATAACTTTCTTCAAAATAATATATAATTAAATGATAAGAAAAATCCTTTAAAAATTAGACATTTATGGCTATCAGTATGGGGGTACTTGCGATTGATGTCAGCAAAAGTTGCATTTGTGTTCCGTCCAATAAAAGAGTACAGTACGCAGTACGCGACACTGATTACTAACGAAATCTTCTTTAGTGTTGAAGCTTTGTTGCTTTTTAAAATGGGAAAAAGAACTCACTTGTCCCTGTCGTTTAAAATGGATGTTATCCAAAAATGCATAGAAAATCCCAGCATATCAAAAATATCTGTATCTAAGCAATTTTAAGTCCCTGAATCGACATTGAGGGGCATTTTAAAAAATCGGGAGGCAATAATTATGGCTAATAAAGAATGGAATCCAGTCAAAAAAAAGAAGTAGGATTCAAGATGGAAAGTTCAAAGAGTTTGAGAGAGTTTTGTTGCTATGGTTCAAAGAAGCTCGTGCCTTGAACATTCCTGAGCTTCTAAGTGAGAGGGCCGCACAATTGTCAAACAGTTTTTGATATGGAGAACTTCAGTGCTTCACATGGATGGATTGAAAAATTCGAAAAAAGACATGACTTGGCGACTCGTGTCCTTGCCGAAAAAAGAGCGCGTGTGAATGAAGGCACGGTTGGACAGTGGCAAGAAAACTTAGCTTCTTTAACGCTATGTACATCTCTTTTTCCATTTTTCACTATAACTACATGCATAATATCACTTAACAATTACTGTCTACACTGAACAGATGTTTGCTCTTATGTCCCGTTTGTGGGTTTCCACTTAGGCAAGCTTTTCATTTATGAGTGTTTTTCACTTATGCGCGTTTTTGCCTCGTGCCCCTGTTACCGCTAGTGTTTGGCAACTACTCGTCAAAAGTAGTTAACTACCAACTACTAACTACTCTAAACAAAACTAGTTGTAACTAGTAATTAACTATTCTCTAAAAGTAGTTAACTACTTTCAAGTATAACACTGTGCAACACGAAAAATGTCCTTTGGATGAAAATGTCTGTTTCTTATGTATTTTTTGCTAAAAGTTACGAATCTGCAATTAATTTTTGCCCATCACGTATCATTTTCCCAAAATTCCACATTTTAGCTTTTTACGTATTTTATGCATAAATGGGCATATTTTCGTAACTTTTCGACTTAATTTATTATAAATTATATCTTTGTCATTAACAGTGTGATCGTTGCCATTCTAGCGACCTTTTTAATGTACTTGGGTTACTTTATTGACATTTTTGGCCACAAAAGCTTTATCTTCTCGAAATTTCGAGTTTTTTTACAAGACGACAAAGGTATTTTGCAGACTATTTTGCGGAGAAAGAAAAAATAGTATGCTGCTGTGATGTGAATGTACTATTTCAAGCATTAGGACATGAGCACAATTCAGCAGAGTGGGGTGTGTTTATCAGTGCTCCTCCTAAGTATTTTTATCCTATTCATTTCTGTTGCATATTCTGCAAACACAAAGGAATTTTCAAAATTATGAGTGGCTAACACATATCAAATGAGCCACATGTAAATCTACAATGAGCTTTTTTCCACAATTCCACATTAAACTTGGTTTATCGAAATATTTCTAAAAGCTGTGCACAGGAAGGAGTGGTTTTCTTGCATCTCCAGAACAAATTCAAATATTTAAGTGAGGCAAAAATAAAAGAAGGATTTTTACTGGCCCGCAACTTAAGGAAGTCCTTTCATGATGAAGAGTATGAAAACAAACAGTCAGAAGCTGAAAAATCGGCGTGGCTGGCCTTTAAATCAATGTGCTCACGTTTCCTTGGAAATGAGAAAACTGAAAACTACAAAAATCTTGTTGGTGACATGATAAAATGCTTTTGGATTATTACGTTGCTATATTTCATTAAAACTGCACTTTTTGGACTCCCATATGGACCTCTTTTCTCAAAACCTTGGCACAATTAATGATGATCAAGAGGAAAGGTTTCATCCGGACATTTCTGGGTTTAAAAAGCGTTTCAGCAGTTGATAGAATGGAAGTATACGAATTGAATATTGCTAATCTGTTATCAGGGCACACCAACAGATGCCCACAAAATTAAACGGCCAAAAAAATTATTTTAGTGTTTGTATTTTCAATAAGTAAACCTCAGTTACCATTCTTCTATAACCAAATTCTATAAATATGAGAAGTGGGTCTCCAGCAAAAATGGTACGTGATGGACCATTTTGTTTTGGATATTTGAATCAAGCACCTTTTGTTTATAAAGAATCACCTAGTTTCATCTAAAGGACAAAAAAAAAAGTTCAAATTTGTTGCACAGTGTAATTTATTTGAATTTCAATTTTTAAGCTTGTTTTTAAATATTTAATCCTAATAATTCAACTCAATATTATTTTTAATCATTAAAACAATTTGAAAGAAATTCCTGTAAAACATTCAAAGATTGAATGTTTCCAAATAACACTGAACAATTAATATATAAAGAGAATATTAATAAAGACAAAATCTTTTTCTCTAAATTTAAACTCTTATTGTAATATGTATTTGCTTAATAAAATTAATAATTTATGTTTTTAAGAAATAGCAATTCTTCGGCAGTTGTTGTAAAATAAAGGGATTTACCCTTAATATCAATTTAAAATTCTTTCTCTGCCCAACCCCCATTCATTAACAAAATATCTTTGTAACGTGCATGCTTTAGAATTTAGATTATTCTTTCAAATCGTGTTGAAGGCAGGGTTGGGGATTTTTTTATTTTTTAAATTTAAAAAATAGAACATTTTAAATTTAAATCAGATTTTTTTAATTATTTTTTAAAGCAAAGTATGTATGCGCGCACAAATACAGTAACAAATTCAGTTAATTATTTATGTCTTCAAAGAATTTTAAGATATTTCAGTTGAAATAATTGTTTATTACTAGTTCAAAATTAATTAATAATTAATTATAACATATAAAAATGTATGCTTAATAAACAGAGAACAACAAGAAACAGGAGAGAAAGCTTATATTTCTGAATATATAAAAAGGAATGACAAATATCACATAAAATGTTTACTATACAACTTAATCATTTTTACTATTTAGATGTTTCATCAAGAATACCAGCCTATGATGCCTTATCAACCCCCAATCTGTTTCTTAATTTTGAATGCACTATTCCAAATGTAGAAAAAATCCTTTCCAAAGGTGCTGTTGAAGCTTTTGCGGTAGTCAGCATGTCCAAAAACTTAATGTTCTCTGATAAAATGTCATTCTTTGACACCTTAACGAAGCTATTCCACTTTTCCCTAGAGAACCAGATGCATTAAGGCTATCATATAGTGAGTTATAACTCTAATGAATTACTTGAACCCAGAATATATTAAAATTTTTAATAAAAAAATATTTATATGTTAACAATTTGGAGGAAGCCGATATAGTTTTTTTTTTTTAAACATAAAAATCAATATTTTGTCTTAAAAAGAATCATATAAATCAGTTTTTTTCTAAATAAATCATAAAAATCAGTATTTTTTTTTCTTTTTGTTTTATGGTATCCCAAACGCATGCATGGTACTGGAGTAGAGGTAAAATTTCCCCATAATGAAGATTTGATCTTTAAATGAAACTTCCTTGTGCATGTGCTGGTGCGGGCGCTATTTATTGATTATATTAGAAAGCTTTTTCTAATTTGCGTAAATACTGCAATAAATATTATGATTTTTTATGATTACTTTTTCATTCTATAACATAATTTAAAAAATACATTTGTGTGAGTAATATCCATAATTTAAAATTTTAAATAATTTAATATTTAAAAATAGAAATTTTTTTCAAAAAAAGATTACAATTTTTTTTTTTTTTTTGAGAGTAGTTGTAACTAGTAGTTGGAAAAAAAGTAGTTTAACTAGTAGTAACTACTTCTAGTTAACTACTGCCGAACACTAGTGACCGCGCATAAGTGAGAGATCACTGTACTTTAAAGCTATAGCTTTTAATTTGCTGTATGGCCACTTCACCCCACCTGACCCTATATCATAACTAAATAGTGAACTCTGCATTTACAAAAGAAATATTTGATAGAAATTTGAATCAGTTTCAGGTTTTTCTTTTGACCTATAGAGTTAAGCAACAGTTTGTACTAATTTATAAATATAAAACATGTTTGCATTAAACTATTGCATAAACATATTTTCACCTGTTCCACCAGCAATCATTCCCACATGTTTGATCTTATGAGTTACAGCATCAGATTTGTTGTCTGGTTTTATGCGAAAATCTCCTGAAATATTTTTCAAATATTAGTTTTTGACATCAAAACCTTTAAACAAATCATTACATGAACATATAATTTTTATTTTTGAATAACTGATACACAAAATCAAACTTCAGTCTTGTTAAAGAAATTATTAGAAACAAGTAGGGAAAATGCAATTTTCAGAGGAATAAATTCAGCAAAAACTATTGTAAGTAAAAGTCAAACCTATTAAAATATTTACTTCATAAATGTTGGGCTAAAAGTAAATTTTCTTGGAGAAATCAAATGCTTACCATTTTATTCCCGTACCCTTTCACTGCCTGCTCATTTCTCCTTCCCCTATCGGACATCTCTGCCATAAACAAGTGACGTTTATGATTAAAAGAAATAGTTGAGATGTTTTGCTATTGCCTGTTTGTTGCCGATGCCAAAGTTAGAGAAAAGGCAATTACCTTTTGCAGCCGATGCTGAGTTGCGTGCTCCCCATGCAAATTACGGGTGACGTAGGTGCTTGCGTGGGGGGATTGCAACTCGTATTTAAGGCAGGCGGCAGCTGGCATCAGGGCTTGGGTTACTTGACCTCATGTTTCACTGATGTGAGTGCACATCGTGTTGTGCTTCTGTTGAAGCTCTTTTTTCGGAGGTTAATTCCTCTTTGTCGTCTGAGGCGTGTGACCTCTGGAATGAATCTTTAGGTTGGTTTTTTCTTGTTGAATCACTCCATCCGTCATGGAGATGAATCAACTTCCCGTTTTTTAAAAGTCATCAATTAAATTAAATATCTCCCAATTCAGATCCTGGAGTTCTACTGAAGGACATCACCTGGCCAACCATATTGTGTGAGGTTTTCCAGTTCGCCTCCCTGCATGGATTGACGGTGATTAACCAACTGGATGAACAACGAAGTTTTTTGTCTTAGAACCAGTGAGAGTGAATCGTTCGTTACCTTTAGACTCCGGTGATTTTTCTTTCAAGTGTACTTATAACTCGGGGACTTTTGGTGAATATATTGTTTTTATTTAATGTTGATGCTTTACATTGGGAATGTGACATTTATTTGAGGTCTTTTAAAATGTTATGCTTTTAAACTTGTTTAATAAATGTTCATTTGTTTTCAAATACTTTGTTATGTATTCCTCTCAGAAAGGTCCACACTCAAATTTCGTTGGCATATCCTTTTAGAAGTATTTTAGTTCATTTTAAATTAAATTTAAATGTAACTTTAATTTCTAAAGCCAACAATAAACAAGGACAATAAAATAATAAAATTCAGATTCCCAGAGGAGAAAAATAATAACCAGATTATGTGGTGCAAAACCATATTTCTTTCCTTTTTTTTTAAGCTAATAACTCTATAAATTGTGAATATAATTCTTCCATCATGGCTCAAAAATATCAGTAAGAGTGAGTTGGCATATTGAAAGGCTCCCACTAAGGGGGGAATATAAGGCTAATCTGAAGAAGCTGGGAAGCAAATAATGCAGAAACATTAGTACATTAAATAGCTTCTATTTTGCAAGTTACAGCTATTACCTCATCAATAATGTCCATATAATATCTACTTATAATATATACTGTACACTGTATTTTCTGTTACCTAGGCTTAAATGAAAGCCAGACAAGAAAGAGCTACAATGCGTAAATCCTATCCACAATTTTTTATAAGCTAAAAGACAGAGACATAAAATATTTACAATAATTTAAGATAATAACTTAAAATGTACACTTCTTAAATTCTGGAATAAATCTCCAAATTATAACTCAACTTTTGTGAAACCTGGAAAGGACCGGAGGCCGATATTTCCTTCACTTAGCTTATAAAACGAACAGGAACCCCTTAGTCACTAATTGGTATAGTTAAATTAAGCTGTACCTGTTTTAAAAATTAAAATTCCCATTTAAATTAGAATAATATTTAATTTGGAACATTTGGTGTCCTTCTTAATGTATGTTTTTTTTTTTTTTTTTTTTGTTTTAGCACTACTAATATATCCTATTTGAAAGTCGGACTGAAATGAGGGAAAAAAGGAAAATTCAGTTTTGCATAAATGCAGTGAAACCTGCCCAGGACGGACACCCTATGAGACGGAAACCTGCCTTCAGCGAAAAAATAAAATAGTCCCTGAAATTATCAATATTTTTAAATGTAAAATATCCTGCATGAAACAGAAACAAACTGCGGAATGCGGAAACGAACTCCATATTCGTCTATGTTTCGGACAAAATACCTGTCCAGGCGAACTGCAACATCAAGTTTTTTCCTAGGTGAATTCCCACTCGAGGGATTTAGCTCTCTTTTATTCTTTTGTAAGGAATTATTTTCAGTTACTTGACCTTGTATTATCAGAACTCGCTGTGTCTGTTCTATGTGGGGAGATGGTATGTTTTCTTTCTGTTTATCTCCTTTGACTAAACTATTGTTCCGGAAAATGGAATGGAGAAGAATGCAAAAGGAAGTGTTATCCGGAGCCTAAAGCCACAAGGCGCATTCCACAATGATTCCCCACCCCCGCCCCTCCTGCTCACATTTCTATTGCTCTGTGTAGGGGGCTCCCTTATTAGTCCTTTACAAAGAGATACGAAGGGTGCTAACAGATTGCGTTCTTCTGTTCAAAGACCATTTGGCAGCACTCTTGACAACGTTAGTGGAGAAATGTCGACAGTTCGTAAGAAGCATGTGCTAAGTTTAGATGAAAAAATGAAAGTTATAGAAGCAAAACGGAAAGAAAATTTAAGCATAATCCAGATAACCGAAAAATTTTAACATAGGAAAGATGAAAATTTATGAGATCATGAAAAAACAGATGAAATTAAAGAAGACTGGTGGATGGGACTGGGAAGTGGAGAAATGAAGAGAAAAATGTGTAAGACTGGAAATGAGGAAATGAATGAAATGGTTTGGGAATGGTTTGTCGATGCCAGGTCGCGAAACTTACCAATTTAGGTCCTATGATCCAAGCTCAAGCAAAACAAATTGCGAAAGGACTTGGGACAGAAGAATTTTGTGCTTCAAACGGATGGTTGGAAAGTTTCAGCAAAAGGCATGCAATAAAGTTTAAAGAAATTTGTGGGGAAGCTGCTGACGTTGATCTAGAAACTGTAAGCAACTGGGAGGGAAAATTGCTTAAAATAATTGAAGGGTACGAACATGAAAGACATTGCGAATGGTGATGAAACGGGATTATTCTTCCGAGCTTTGCCTAGCAAAACTTTGT
The DNA here is from genome assembly GCA_038502835.1 of Octonoba sinensis. NCBI lineage: Eukaryota > Metazoa > Arthropoda > Arachnida > Araneae > Uloboridae > Octonoba > Octonoba sinensis. The sequence continues at coordinate 127,148,679 of CM076598.1, forward strand.
GCTTAAAAAACGAAAGCTGTGCGGATGGTAAAAAGTCTAAGGAATGCTTAACTGTATTTCTTTGTGCATTTATGATGGGAGAAAAAGAAAGATCATTAGTCATAGGAAAGGCTGCCAAACCTCGCTGCATTAAAAACTTGGAATTAAAAAAATTGCCAGTTGAGTGGAAATCAAATAAAAAAGCTTGGATGACCGCAAAAAATTATGGAGGAATGGCTAATTGGCTTTAATTCCAGGATGAAGAAAGATAAAAGGAACGTTTTGCTATTTTTAGGTAATGTGACGTGTGATCCACATATCGAACTGTCCAAAGTGAAATTGGCCTGGTTTCCAGCAAACACAACAAGCAACCCATGGACCAAGGGATAATAAGAAATGTAAATATATATATAGAAGCTTAATGATGCAATCACTGTTAGCGAATATGAAAAGTGCTTCTACTTCTTCCGAACTAGTGAAATCGATAAATGTTCTGGACGCCGTTATGTGGCTCGGAAAGGCTTGGCAAAAAGTTACTGATCAAACCATAAAGCTCTGCTTCTTAAAAGCAAACTTTCCAGGGAAAAAGATCGTCGACAAAGATTCATGTAATTTAGATATCAATTCTCTGCAAGAAATGCTGGATGAAGGGGATATCAAAATGAAAGCATTAGATTTTGCGACATTAGATGATGAACTAGCGACTGAAACACCATATAGTGAGGTTGAAAAAATTGTTTTAAGTCCCCAAGCTTGCGATATTAATATAAGTAGTGATGAAGAGGAAATTGGCAAGACCGAAAGTATTGTGATTAAGTGTTATCCAGAAGCAATGCAGAGTTTACAAAATCTGAATGAATTTGCTGCCTTCAACGGCAATACAGAACTTTTAAATTGTATAACTAATGCAAAAATAAATGTTGAACACCAGATTGCATGCACACCGTTAGTGCAGAAAACAGTGTATGACTATTTTAAAAAGTAATTTTTTGATATACTTCAGAATAAAATCTTTTCATTTGTTCAGATAACTGCTACTTTCTTTCAAGGAGTATCCATGTTTCCTATAGGTACGAAAAATATTTACTTTTACTTTTTTGAAAAAAGTACTCCGAAACGGAAACCTGTTTAACATGGAGCGTTTTCTCGGTCCCTTAGCATTCCGTTTTAAACAGGTTTCACTGTATTTGACATACAAATTAGTTGATCAAATCGATGTTGATGTTAATAACATTCTGTCCATTTCCAAAATGAAAATATTGTACACAATGACAAAAAATATGATGATTCAATTGGGGATGTTGGGGGGGTGACACCCAAATGAATTAAAGAATTTTTTTAAAAGTACATATTACTTGAATTATAAAATTTTACTCGTGTCACTTCAGCATATCATTACTGAATGAATATAAATGGAGTTTAATGATAAGTACAACAAATGAATAAAATGGAATTTCCTGAGATTTTTTTTTTTTTTTTTCACTACTGAAAATAGTATAAACTACAAAACTATGAGTTTATGCATTTGTTTTTTTGTGGAGGATATATATATAATGTTGAAATTTTCAGGATATTGATTGAAAGAATGTTATGGTTTTAGCTTGGTTTAGGCTGTACTTGACCAAAGCTGTATACAAAAAGAAGTTATGTGGCAAACTTTATGGCTGGCAAAATTAAAATCATGTTTACAAGTTGTTTGAATCTAGATGCCAAAACAAATCAATGTTTTCTACTCATGAGTTTATATTGAGAGTATATCTATATATGAGTGCTTTTCAAAAAAATCCCAAAACTTTTTAAAAATTTAAAAAAAATAATCAAATGAAAAAGAAGCTATGAATAAACAGCTTTTTTACTGTGATTTGAAAGAGTTCATTTCGAACCTTACTTTAATAAAATTCAGGCATACAATTTAGCTAATAAGTCCAAAGCAAATCAATATTTTAAGTTATTTTTAAGTAATAAAGTTTTATTTTAAATGACATAAACAAAATTCAAGTAAGTTTGAATTATGTCAAATCAGAAAAATAATATGAAATAAGTAAAACAATTTTTCTATGAGAAAGTCAAAGCACTTTAAAATTATACAGTTGTAACATTTAATTTAAAAACAATTAACTAATGAATAAAAATAACTATTCTCACCCCAAACTCATTCTCTACAAATTTTAAACTTGATCTAATATTTTTTTCAGACAACTAATTTTTTAAACTCCTACTTTTAAGGTTTAAAACAGCCAATGTGTGAAAATCTGCACACATTTCTGTTGCTTATTTCGAAATGGAGTTGTTGAAAATACCATCTGTCCTCAAGTTTGATCCACCAGTGTATTATACATATTATATCCATATAAAACATACATAATGCATATACATATAAACATAATGCATAGATATATATATAATACATATATAGATAGGTACACAGATAAAAAAAAAGATTCCTAATGAAATTCGTGCATTGCATATTGCAGATACTAACCTTTTCCTATGTAAATTAACCTTCCAGAAGGACCTCTAACTTCAATTGGGTCGCCAATTTTCATATTATTTAAATATTGGGACATTTTACCACCGTCGGGAAATTTAGGATGTATGCCTTTAAAGTACACCTAAAGAGAATCATAAAAAAGTATTAAGTGCATATTATTTAAATATTGGGACATTTTACCACCGTCGGGAAATTTAGGATGTATGCCTTTAAAGTACACCTAAAGAGAATCATAAAAAAGTATTAAGTGCACATTTTTTTGACATGGCTTTTCCACGGCCATTCTTTGTTAAAAGAGAGAAACAAATTAAGATTACTGTATATACTCAAAAAACCGGCAATTCAGCATTTAGCTATACTATACTTCAAAGTTTGCTCCTTAAACAATCGCAGAGTTTCATTTAGAAGTTTTCTCAAATAAAGGTTTTAAAACTAAAAAAAGGTATTTTATTAGCTTTTTAACAAAATTTAATAAACACATTAAAAGTGAAAACAAACTCATTCCCAAAGAGGTCGCAGAAAAGTTTCACTTTGTAAATTGCAGGCATCAGAAGTATAAAAAGGTTACATTGATAAATATTAACAACATAATCGTTGGAAATGTGTACAAGTTTCCTTAAGAATATTAGAATTCTTAGATAATTGCAAGGCTTCCCGCGGTTCACTTATCACCCTGAAAAGTTGTAGGATAGGGAATTTTCTGAATAGCTCATCGCTGGAAACTTGTTAAAAGTAGAAATTACAGAAATTAGGACTTTTTTTTTTCAAAAAAAAAAGAAAGAAAGAAAGAAAAGAAAAAAGCTAATATAGGAATATATATGGACTCTAAAACCACTTGAAAGTACAAATACGTCATGAAAAAAGGCACTTCGTAAGAGTCATGCTACAAAAGAAAAATAATAAGGACCCAGGTAGAAAAATAAACACTTCATAAGACCTTAAAAATGAGGAAACTAAAAAAAAAAAAAAAATGAATTTTTAAGGCCGCACAAATCCTGTAGTATAGTCCTAAAAACTTTTTTTTTTTTACTACAGCAGGTACCCAAACTCCAAAATCTGATTTTAGAAATTTGTGGATTTGTGGAAAGAAAGATTTAAAAAAAAGATACACAAACATACAGACACCTTAAACAAGTTAAATAATTTTATTGCAAGAAAATTTAGTATTAATTTGATTTTAGAAATTCAGAAGATAGAAAGATAAACTGCATTTCTTACCAATGTGTTAGCAATTTAATACATATATTAAACATCTAAGTACTTCTATGAATTCTGTTGATAATTGCTTTTTGGATAAAAGAATAATGTCAAGGAGGTAACTATCTTGAAGAAAGAATGAAAACATGTATAGCTTTGAAAATTAACCTTTGAAGCATTTAATTCGATAGTTATTAAGAAATTATGCAATGAGGACTGAAAAAAACATTACTCTCAGAAAGCAAATACAAGATTCTAGATGGAACTTCTTTCAAAAATAGAGTATTTTGAATTTAATGAAAATTTAAGATCATTAATATCCTTTAAATGACTTATCCACTCATTGTGATGAATAAATGTTTTTCTTTGATGTGATGATTGCTATGATGTAGCAGCAACTTGAGCAAGTCACCGATTTTTTGTTTTCTGACTTTTTCAATTGCAAGCTTAATTTTTAGCAGTTTCATTTGTTACTTCATTTTTTTTAATGATTGAAAATGTTATGCCTAAATTACAAAAATTGAAATAAAGGTGAAATTAACCAGCGACTCAGCATTTAACTTTAAGCATTTGAAAGCTCACATTCTCAATGAGTATAGAATTTTGTTCAAAAATGTTCGAAGATTTAAATGAAAATTAGGAGAAATTTTAATTGTTTGCCTTTTAAAAAATCCAAACAAATACCAAGAAAAGAAAAAAACCAATTCCCATAGCAGATGCAAAAAGATCACATTTTTCAAACTGAGGACATTAAAAAGATAAAAATGGGGAATAAAATAATTTCAGAATTGCATTTTAATAGGGCTACGATGATTAACCCACTGATGGTTTGGGCCGTGATGTCACGCCATGAGAAATATTTTTTCAGATGGTTGCAGCTGTGATGTTACGATGCACTCTTTCCGCATCAAGATGGTTGGAGCGTATATTTGCAAGATTCCTTCCCCTTTTCCCAAACAGGCTCCCTGGTGCTTCGGAGGCGTTGCTTTTCCACTCATTCCTCATGGCCTGATATTACGGCCCAAACCGCCAGTGAGTTAACATTAATAACTACCAATATAATAGTCGGAAATTTAGAGTACAGTCAATTCTCTAAAAGAAGCCGACATGAAATCCACAACTTTTGAAAATCTGTACATTCTGTAGATTTGTTACATCTGTACATTCGAGGTGCAAACAATGAAATTTTTAATTAAATGTCGGTAAGAAATTTGATATGGAAATAATATTATGAGTGTTAGGCACTAAAAAGGATTTTTTTTAGCTTTTATTTTAGAGTTTAATTTTCAAAAATATAATTCAAATTCAAGTCTATGTCAATTACTTTTTACGTTTGCTTTGCAATAATTGTATGATATGTTTCATTAATCATTATTACTTTTTTGTTTGTGTTTTCCTTAAAATAATAGAGTAATCTCTATTATTTTAAAGAAAAGACATTTTACCACTTACATTTTATCTTATCATACATGGAGCAATATATTTAAGACTATAACGTTATATAGGAATGCTAAAAAATTAAAGCACGAACGAACTCAAGCAAATAAGAACTGCCTAAAAATTGTAAAAATAAACAAATGGCATGAATTAAAATACATAAAAAAACTTGCTTTTTTACAATACTTTAAGTATTATGATATATTTTTTTATATACATAAGTAATAGTTTCTTTGAAAGTAATAATGATAATTTTGCAATACAATATTACAAAATGTGTAAAAAAATCTTGGACTTGAAACTCATAAATTTCTAAAATTTACTTGATTCCAAGCTGTGCAATTTTGAGAGAGTTAACTTGAGATTTGATTTGAGAGAGCTACATAAAAAACCAATGAAACATAATAATAAAATTACACGTTAATTTAAAGCACAAATGAGCAAAAAAATGCAGACATATGTTTCGGGATTGCTTGGAATCCCTTTTTCAATGCGACAGGGAGCTTCTAGATGCAAAACATCCAAATGAAGCCAAGCAATCCCGAAACATATGTCTGCATTTTTTGCTCATTTGTGCTTTAAATTAACGTGTAATTTTATTATTATTGTTTACTTGCACAAAGTTAAATTATTTTTATCAATGAAACATATTTCATAAATTCTGTCATTTTGCGTAAATTTCCAAAATTTTGAAAACATCGAAAATCCAGTATTAAGGCGCAAAATAAATAATTAAAAGTACTGGAGTTCTGATGTATGGCCAAAACACAATCAATTCTTGTATATAATTCTTGCAATGTCTCCCACCCCCAGGAATACTTCTAAATGGCAGACCTGCAGTAGGTGCTTGAACATTAGTACTGGGCGATGTCTAATTTTTGATACTGCGCTACATCATCAAAATAATATCGCGATATTTCGGGATGTTTCAGTACAGTATGGGACCCGAAATTCGGAATCCCGAAATCCGAAAGACCCAAAATCCGGAACTTTTTTTAAAAAAAATCGGCAGCTGAAAAAAAAACCAGCTTTTTTTTTTTAAAGAAAAATCGGGAAATATTTCGCATCGTTTTTTTGGAAACAGGCATTTTAAAAAGAAGGAAAATAAATGTTATGAACATGTTTAAGGTCAGAAATGTGCAATTTTCAAAAAGTTATTTCACAATTTTCTTTTTGCAATTAAAGTTTTTATTAATTGCTGCTTTAATGCTGAGTTAATATCATCAAATTTTGCTTTTTAAAATTTCTTGTAGTCATATTATATTTATTTTCTAAAAAGAACTAATTTTCGCGCGATACAGAACATTTGCGAAATTGAAATTCGGCATTTCTCGCATTTCCCCGGTAGTCTCATCTTTTACTGCAATTAAGTGACAAGAGAATATAAAATCATACCAGAATTTAACGAAATTCTTTTCTTTTATTGTTTAATTAAAGCGGTAAAAATAATATCAGGAAAAGTCTAGATTTTTCGATGTTTTACTTAAAATGTAAGTCGAGTGTTAAATTCCGCAACTTATAGGCAAGTATATACGATAATAAAAAATGCTATAAATGAGTAAAATGCTATTAAAAACTTCCAGAGCAAATTATATGGGCTCTTATGCTAATTTAAAAAATTTTCGAATGAGGACCCAAAATTCGGAAAGATCGCGGCCCCGAGCGCTCTGGATTTGTGGTTCTATACTGTTTGTTAAATTTGCTGTATAGCTAAGCAAATATATAAAAGAAATTCGTTTGTCAAAAATCAAATATAAAACACTAACCGTGAATAAGTAAAATTGTGTTAAAAACAAAGTATTAGAAATGTATGTTTATATTTTAAAAATAATAACTACTATTTAAGAATGATTTGAAGATAGAGGGTTTGATCCCTGAGCAGACCGACCTGTCCGAGTGCCAACACATACATCAGCTTTATTCTCTACCCAGAAAGATTCAACGTATGATTCGAAATACGTACTTGGTGGTTTACAACGACTCAAAATAACCAACAATTTGTAAAAATATAATTAATTATATGTAATCGAGAACATTTTTCGTGAATACGTCAGAAATTTTGTTCGTCTTAGCCGAAATTTGTATTTTAGCCTTTGTAATATGTGTGATATATTTAGTGTAAATAAATAGTAAACCAAACTTAATGAACAAACTTCGTTTTAGCTGTGATTTCATATTACCCCTGTTCGTATTAAAAAAGTTCAACTGTACTAATGTTATAATTCTGAACAATAGCATTTTAAACTATTTTCTGGTCATTTGTCACAAAAATATTTTTTTTAAAAAAGGGAGAAAGCATGACAGGAAAAACACCCTGCTTATATATATATAATGCCTACTAATGATAAAATATGGTTGAAAGAATTACCTTTATAACAAGCTCAAAATATCCTTTATCATCTTCAGTAGAAACGGGTGTATATGGACGAATAACAATATTGCCATCTATTTTGGCACTCAAGAAAATATGTTGACCTGTGAAAAATGAACAAGATGTGATAATTTAGCAGACAAAATATTTCTGCATTTAAAAATTATCTTTAGTTTATATTTAATAAAGAATAATCAGGTGTTAGGCTCTCAAGATTCATTTTACACGCCCTTAAAAACAAAAAATGCTCTTAACAGAGCAAAAATGCTTTTTATTGCTTTCATTATGTGTCATTGTATCATGGCACAGATGAAAAATTTCCAAGACTAAGATAAAAAGCAATTTTTCAAATAAAATACTTTCTCAAAAAAAAAAAAAAAAATTAAAAAACATATTGCTCAGAAGGCCAAAAGCAACACAAAAGCACCTCTCTTTTATTTTACAACACACTTGGATTATTATTTTTTTATTTATTTTTACAAGAAATCAATAAAAAGGATTAATATATTGACAAGAATAATGTAAGTGAAAATCTCTTGCAAAAGGAACTATTTATCTAATCTCTTGCAAAAGGGATCAACTAACTATATTGGTAAATATGTCAATAACTATTAATAAATATATTTTTAAATAGCTATTGATTTTTTTAAAAAAACAATGCCCCCTCCCCGATATGTATATTTTTTTCCTGCTCTTGACATAACAAAAGTTGCTAATCATCAAAATAATAATAATTAGGGATGCATCGGATACCTGGCAACTATCTGGTATAAGGCTAATTTTTAAACATTGAATACTCAAACCAGCCACTGACTAAATATCCAGTATCCGATCAGGCAACTACACTAAATATTCAAATATCCGCAAGGGTATCCAGTAGTGATTCAGGGAAGAAAATTTTCCACTATATCTTTCAAGAAAATATTCAGTGCTACATAAAACTATTTTATAGTAAATTTTCTGTATGACATAATGAAACTTTTCATATTTCCTTTCATAGATCAATTTTAGCTTATCAAGCAAAAATTACAAGTTATAAGTTCAACTTTGTACTGCACATTTATAGAATCATGTAGTTTTTGTATATTACTTCATTTTAAAAGAGCAACAAGGCATTTCGCAATTTGAATAATAAAAGAGCATTTATAGAAGATAAATAAGCTTTTTCTCTTGCAAAGTGAGATACAAACTAATGAGATGCAGAACAGCTTAAAAGCACTACTAGTAGCTTCAATTATAGAGGGACTTTTCCTTGTATACTGCAGTAGATTGTAATTTAAAAAGTTTTTCCATTCAGTTTCTCTGTTTAAACATTAATCACTTATTTAAAAATTAAACTTTTTAAAGTCATTAATTTTCTTTCTTCATGTATTTGGGCCTCCCAAGTGTCATACACTGTAGAGCAAAAGACTCCTGTGCCATGGAAATGGGTCTGAGTCTCGACCAATACATGGATGTCATTGACCGGTGTAACACTTCTGAGCATGCTTTAGTGGTTTGGGTCTCACTTTAAACTATGTCTCCAAGTAATATATAGGGGCACTTAGTCGAATATAGTATTGAAAAAAAAAACTGAAATTTTTCAGGGGGGGGGGGGTTGGCACTTGTTAACCTATACATACACACGAGTATGTATAGTTTTATGATTTCATGGGATGAGGGTTATGACCATACACTAAAGATAAAACTAGACCGAGTGATCGTGTTACAATTATTAAGATGATTTGAAAGAGTTGCCGACTATAATCACATGACCATTTAGTGAGCTGAATGGACTATCTTCCAGTAAAATGCTTTTTCAATAATGATATTAATTGAAAATTTACTTAACCTTTAAGTTACGGCTCTCGAACTCCCGAAATTCATCCATACAACGGCAAAACTGCGGAATTTTTTTCCCCTCAGTGTAAACACAGGGGTCCTAAACTCCCATTATACCTCTCTTGAGTGTGATTGACTTCATTAGAAGGGTTGCCAAAATAGAAACTTTCGTTGGTCAGTTGCTATTTTTTTGCTCGCAATCCCCAAATCAAAGTAATTAATGATTTCTAAAGTGAATTTACGAAAGAAAGTAAAAAGGAAGATAAAGATATCAAAATAATAATAATAATCTGGAAACATGCAGTTTTTTTTATTCCTCATTTAAACTACAGCTTATTATTGAAGTCTAATGTGAGTTTCCCTATGTTTGTCTAAAAAATTTTGTTAAACAAATAAGGCAATCAAAATTTCTGCCCAAATTAGAGTTAAAATTAACCATAAAAAGTTCTGTTCCATATAGTTGAATAGTAGTGACCTTTCATTGTTTTGGAGCATCAATATATTTTTTTTTTGCGATTTTTCTGCTCTGTGACATTTGATGTGCTTTCTTTCGGGACTTGTACGTAATTTGCCTAGTTTTCGACAAACATCTCAGGTGCGAAGTCACGATGACAACATTTTATATTAAATATCTGCAAAATACAATATTAACAACTTCAATGAACAAGTAAAATATTTTAAGTATATTATTAGTACACGAATTCTATAATTCACAGCGCTTTATTCCTCCCCGCACCCTCCATAATAGATTATTACTTTTCGCCTAAGTTAACTTCTTGCTTTACGTGGTATTTCATAATCCGAATATGAAACAATCAGGAACTGAACAAGGAAGCAATGTATCTCCTCATTGCTGAAACTGATATCCATATAATGGATTTACTTTATCCTAATTCACTTTAAAATTGCAGGTATGAATAGACAATTTTCCTTTGCTATTTTCACCACAATGACTTGTTGATTTACTCGTATAGTAACTGGAAAGTGGTCATTCACCGAAGATAATCAGAATTCCCTTCAAACTGTCTGTTGTACTTCTAACAGACCCCTGTCTACTGATGGATCTGGGGGGAGGTCCTTTGTTAACAAAAGCAAGACCGAATGTCCAGCTATTGCACTTACATTCCCCACAATCACTTCAACTCTTTTACTTCGTCGGTTTATCTTATCTTTTGCTTCAAAGCTGTTTTATTAGTTGAATGCACTTGCTGGAATGTATGACAAGGCGTGGACTCTTATTATTTCGATTTCGACACACGTAGTGTACATGTGGTTTTTATTAGAAAACCAAGAAAGAAAAAATTATAAAGATAGTAATTTACTTCCAGCGCACCGAGTTGCTAATTGGCAGAGCTCTGAGCGCGACAGAATAACTCTTTTTAAAATTAATACCAAAAGATGACAAATATTGAAAGTTTTAATCAGGCCAGTCATTTCAATATTTTCTACGTGAGGGGAAGGGTGGGCAAAGGGATTATATTAAATTTATAGATAAAAAGCAACTACACATAATAATACGTAAACACACGTATAAATACATTATATATCAAAAAGTCAGAATGCTATGCCCCCCCCCCCCCCCCAGGGTACGAACACTATTCTCCGAGTAAAAATCAAGCACTTTCCAGGACTCTTCATAGCAAAAATCAAAGTTTCAAATGAAGTAAATCTAACCACTTCGAATACAAACCTTACAAGCCATAAAGATTTCTTTAATACTATTTAATTTAGAGCACTCTAACTGTAATAAAATAACTTCATATTCAATACTATAAAAATTTATCAGATCACACATTAATTAGACTTATGTGTTGTATCGGCTGTGTATGTAATGAGCCATAGCTTTATTGCTCAACAGGTCAGACATGTGCCTCACTGAGGAAAAAAAATACTGAAAAATCACGACATAACGCTTTGTAAAAGCTTGTTAAAAAGTATATTACAAGCATAAATTACTATGCAATAGAATTATTAAATACTAAGCAAGTCAACTCATTACTTTAATATAAAAAAATGATTGGGGCATTATGTCTAACCAAAAAAAGGGCATGGCATTTTTTAAAGAAATAAACATGTTTCTGAGCAATAACTTTTTTAACTGAAATAACTATGTCATACTTGATAACTATGAAAATTTTAATGAAATGAAATAACTTCAAAATTAGGCGTGAAGAATTTTTTACATATTTTTACATATTGAATTAAAATAGAAAGAAATATTATTTATTTTGTAACAATGTAAAATGAGTACTTGAAAGGGGGGTAATGCTAAAGACGATCTAAAATTTAAGCACATTTTAAATTACATGCAAAAAAAAAATTAAAAAACGAAACATCTTTGGCAAAAAAAAATTTAAAACAGACTTTTAATAAGGTTCTAATATTTAATAATTATAATCAACAGATGTATCACTAAAACTTAAAAGCGAAAAATTCCTTGATTATCGGCGACATTTAGAGTGGGCGTGGCAAAATGACGTTTCTGCAAGTCCTTTACAGAAGCTAAAACTTAGGAAAGATTAAAAATAATGATAAGCTCAAATTTATTGATGTCTAAGAGGAAGAATCCGATATTAAATGAGAACTAGGAAGTTTTGCCGAAGTCGATGCAACCAGATTTCGAAGTGCTGAAAAAAAATCGGGATTGACACTCAAAAGCGCCAAAAACGAATCTAATGTATAAATTTTACTCGTAATTTGTGAAACTTCGCAGGAATGTACGCAAGCTACTTTCAAAAATGTTCATAGGGTAAAAAAAAAAATAGAGAAAAAGAAATCCAAATTACGAATTTTTGCGGGAGCGAAATTTTTAATTTCCAAAATTACCAAAACTACGGAAAAATCACATGTCTGCACTTAGAAATTTGAAGAAAAGTGAATTTTCCTGTTGATAAGTTGCAAAAAAAATAGTAAAAATGAGAAAATCAAGGACTTTCCAGACATTTTTGCACATTATTCCGAATTTCCAGGACTTTCAAGGCCTTGAAAAAAAAATTATGTAATTCAAGGACTTTCAAGGTTTTCCAGGCCGCGTACACACCCTGCCCCCCCCCCCTACCCCTCGAAATCGTTCAAGTGATTGGCTATGTTTCAGTGAGCATTTATATGTCTATAATATCAGGGTTGCCACTCATGTTGGACAATAAAATTCCCTGACTTTTCCAGGTTTTCCAGGCAATTTTAGGAAAAATTCCTGGTTAATCGATGTCAACTAACATTATTAAATATTAACATAATATACTATGTTTTAAATGTGAATAAAAGCCTACCTTATTATTTCAAGATGATTATGAAAAATTACCGAAAGTGATTATCAAATTTTAAATGGTTAAGTTCAAATAATCCATAGTTTACTTATATGTGTTATCAGTAAAAGTTGGAATGCAGTAGAAAATTTTATTACACCTTGAAGCCCAAAGTCTTATATTTTATAAATTTTAGTATTGTCACAAATCGATAAACTTAATTTTTAAACATAGTCAATGAAATTTGGAACATGGCAAAATTTTGCACAGCATAAAAGAACAGGATTCAAATAATTTCAAATCCTCAAATAACATTCATTATCATTCGGAAATGCAGAAATGCTAATAATTGCTAAACGTAAGGTAACATTGTAAAATTTATCGAATTAAATCTAAAACATTGCATGGGTAGAATGCATAAGTTTTATGCTTAGTGTCAATAAGAACATGCAGTGTTTCAAAAAAAAAAAAATACTACTAATAATAAATATTTAAAGAATTCATAAAATTTATGTGTGCATATATATATATTTAAACTTACTTTTAATAATCGACTTTAAATCGCACAAAGATGTAAAAAGCAAGAAATAAAAATTGAAAAAAGGAGGTGAATTATAGGTTATCAGACATGTGACTCACTGAGGGAAAAAGTACTGAAATATCATGACAGAATGTAAGCTTATATAACAAACACACATTGCTATGCAACAGAATTATCAAACACAAAGCAAAGTCAAGTCATTACTTTATACTTTAATATAATGGAGTAATTAGAGTTTAATGTCTAACAAAAAAAAAGTGCAAAAGTCCTACATTCTTTGGAACATATAGTCAGAAAGAGTCTGAATTCAGTGCAATCTATAAAAACTAATTCCATTTTTTAAAGAAATAAACAGGTTTCCAAACATTAACTTTTAAAACTGAAATAACTACTTCATATCTATCAACTATTAAAAATATTATGAATAAGGTGTGAAGTGAAAAAAAAAAAAAAGGATTGCCAAGTACCTAAGCATTATTTGAGAAGAACAAGATTATTGATAGACAATATAAACATATTTGATTTAAGCACACAGTACTTTTATTTAGATATATGTATAACACTAAACTGGATTAATGAACTTCTAAGATCAAGAAGAGGCACTATTAAAAACCTTAGGCTTATTTTTTCTCAAACTTAACAATTGTTTTATAATATTGAAAAAATTACTGAACAGACGATTGCTGAATTTTTTCATATATTTTAATTATATATTAAATAAAAACAGAAAGAATTGATAATTTCTTTTTTACCAATATTATAATGAGTACTTGTAAGGAAAAAACCCTAATGGTAAACACATCTAAAAGTTTAAAAAACTCATTTTAAATTACATACAACGGGTGGGGGGGGGGGGGACATTTTAGGCAAAAATATTTTTTTAACTAATATTTAATTATAAGAAACTGATATGATCACTAAAACTTAAAATAACTTTCGAAAAATTTCTAAAATTTTCAAGTGGGCGTGGCAAAATTACGTCCGTGCAAGTTCTTTACCACAGTACAGAACCTCTTATCCGGGAACCAGAAAACCGGGAATTTTTTCGCGAATTTCCCGCCATTTTTGAAAAGTTCGCGGGTTTTTTTTTGCCCATTCAGTAAAAATACGAATTTTTTCAAAATACATTTGAAAATACGCATTTTTCCGTTACAAGTAACAGATTCAGTGTTAATAAGTCGAACAATTTAGTCTAAAAACGATGTTTTTTAGGGGAGGGGGCATCATCTTACTTGCAGAAGAAAATTAGAAAAAGAAATTCTCCAACGAAAATTGAGAAAACCAGACGTTTTCTATTTTATTTCAATAATTAAACACTAAATAAATTTGTATTTAGATTCTTATACATTTATTTAATTGTTTGGTGAGTATTTGAAGACGAATTGCAATAAAAGTCGGACTATATGAAAGTTCGGAAAATTTCTAATACCGCAGATTCGCGAATGTTTCGTAATAGCTGATCGTGTGAAAACTAGAGCTCGTTTATTTTTGTTTAAAATAATTTTTCTTTTTTTTAAAAGCTGAAATAAGGTAATAAGCATTTAAAATTGATATTAACGCAACACAAATTGCGACTGTGAAAATGAATTCTTTATTAAAATCGATTACGCAAAAGCGAAGTCGTTATATACTAGTATGAAATTTGTGCATTTCTGCATGTAAACACCATTTTCTTTTTAAAAATAGGCATTTTAAAAGAAAATAAAATGTAATGAACTTGTTTAAGATCGGAAATTTGCAGTTTTCAAAAACGTTATTTCGCGATTTTCTGAAAAGGGTTCGTTTTTGCGACTAGTATTTTTATTAACTGTTGCTTTACTTCAAAGTTAATATCATCAAATTTTGCTGTTTTTTATTTCTTGTATTTTTATTATATTTATTTCTTTAAATGAGCTCTAATTTTCGCGTGATATGGAATATTCGCGAAATTGAAATTCGGCGTTTCTCGCATTTTCCCGATAGTCGGATCTTTTACTGCAATTTAAAGTCTTTAGTAAGTGGCTAAAGAATGTAAAATCATATTAGAATTTGACGGAATTCTTTTCTTTCATTGTTTAATTAAAGAGGTTAAAATAATATCCGGAAAAGTTTTGATTTTTCGATGTTTGCCTCGAATATAAACAGACTCCAACTTCTCTTTTTGTGCCAAATTCCGCGACTTATAGGCGAGTATATACGATGATAAAAAATGCCATAAATGAGCAAAATTGTAATAAAAACTTCTTAAATGGTAAAAGCAAATTATATCGGCCCTGATGCTACTTAAAATTTTTTGGATGAGAACTCAAAATCCGGAAAATTATGTAATTCGGAAAGATCGCGGCGCCGAGCGTTTCGAATTTGAGGTCCCATACTGTATGTGAATCATTTAATAAATGTCATTTTCAAACCATCTCCCCCCAATCTCTTGTTTTTTTCTTTTGATGAATGCTATTGATTTTTATCTTTTAAATATAGTTCTTTTCTTTAAATATTTCTAATTTAGAAGTATTTATTTACTGTTTTCTACTTATTTTGAAGTATTATTACCATTTGTTATTGTAATTTGGGCTCGATAAACCTCCGATATCGGCATCTTTTAGCGATCCAAAAAACCGGGAAATTCAGTTATCCGGGATAGCGATGGTCCCGAGCGTGCCGGATACGAGGTTCTGTATTGTATTATAGAAGCTGAAACCTAATAAAGACAAAAATAATAATAAGCTTAAAGTTATTGATGTCCGTGAGACAGGATCGAACAGTAAATGAGAACTAGGAAGTTTTAAAAAGCCGATGCAATCGGATTTCGAAATGCATAAAAAATCGGGACCAACCCTTAAAAGTTGAAAAAACGGACAAAATGAATAAATTTTACTCGTATTTTGTGAAATATTGGGAGGCTACTTTCAAAGATTTTCATAGAAAAAAAGATAGAGAGTTAAGGATTTTCGCGGTAACGAAATTCTTAATTTCCAAAATTGCCAAAAATATGGAATTCCGTCAAAATGCCGAAACATCACACGTTTGTAGGTTTATTCATCTGTTGAGTCATCCTTAAATAACCCTGCACTAACAGAAGATGAAAGAAATTCCCTGACTTTTCCCTGACCAATTTAGGTCATTTTCTATTTCCCTGACAATTCCAGGTTTTCCCGGTGCGTAGCAACCCTGAATATATGTTATCCGACGAATATATGTGTGTCTACATCAGAAACATTCCAAATACCCGCCAGACAGTAAATTATCGCTGCATATTTCGCCAAGACAAGTCGTGAGGACAGGAAATGCTAATGACTCTCAATAATTTTCTCACCTCCTGGTGATTTCCTTCCGCTCAGGAAGGGGACGAAAGGTCTGGTACATATGCTGTACCGCAGCCGTAAGGAAGGCCAAACTTTTCTGCGGTACATATGCTGTACCGCCGTAATCTAAAAGTTAAATAGCTAATTTATCTTTACCGTGAGGGCAATAAAGGGGTCAAATGCCTTCTCTCCCCCTTTCTTTGACCTCACGATTTGCTGTTACGCTCACAGAGTTGTAAGCGTAGCAGCAACCGGCTCTAGTTTCTACAAGATTTACAATTGAATGTTTATTCTATTTTTTTTATCCTATGGTTATGCTTACTTCTGCCCACAATCTATGCTACTACCCTGCCCCCTCCCCCCTATGTCACTGAGTGCACAGGAAGGTCAGTCATTGGGTTACAACCAAAGAACCATCATGGAAATGTATCAACATAATTGTTATTCCCATCCCTACCCGTTTCAAAAAATTTCGTAGAGATCTGCAGTTATTTTTAGTCATTTATATTTTGTCAAATCTAGTATTTTTTAAATTCTTTGCTTAGCTTAGCATGTTTTTATTACTATATTTCAACATTTCAGCTAGATACATGCTTACAAGTCATGATTCTATGTTTATTACATATATAGGTGAACTACCTTTCTCTCCATAAAATATTAGTAAGTATATAAATGAATATTGAAACAAAAAATTGGAATATTTTAAAGACTTGAAAATATTTTTTTTTAGTTGAAAATTTCACATTTTCTGAGAATCCCCCATATGCAGTAGAACCTCAATGAACTATTTTTACAGGATCATTCATTTCTAAAAATTTGCAGAGCCAAATATAAATATTTAAACTTCATATGCAATTTATGGTGCCATATTATTCAAAATTTAATCAAAATAATTTTAATTTCCGAAAGTGATTAAAAATATTAAGACGACAAGAAATCTTTTACAAAGCACTTGTTTGATTTATTAAAATTTGATATTTTCCAAAATACTGATAGTTCATCTTAATAATAATGTATTTGTGAATTTCAGTGTTAGAGTCAAAAACAAAAGGAAGAATAGGTACAGAATGAGGTCAGCGTTTTTGAAGCACTGGCTTTTGCTTTCTATTGTAGATGCTGTTTACAAGAAACCTTGAAAGCAAAGGGTTTGATTGAGGTGGAAATACTCTTGCAAGCTATTTTGCAATGCAATTCAAGTACTTTTCATACTTTAAAAATTTTTAAAAGATGCTAAGCTGATTTCGTATGCAATTTCACTTCTAAATGTTCTTAGAATCTAATAAGAGACAAATTTAAACACTTTGAAGTTTGGCACACACTACACAGTTTCTTGAAGGATTTACTCAATCTTTCTCAAAACTTTAGGATCAACAAATTGCCCTCTAACCAGGGGTGCAGCAAAGGGGGAAAGCATCAACCTACTTTTTTTGCTTTAACAAAAGTGTGCCCCCACTTCTTTTTTTTTTAATTTTTACATTAGTACCCCTCTCCTTTTTCCTGTCCATAACTTAGTCCGCATGTTAGCAGCCCCCTCCTCCCAACTTTTTTTTACAGGATTACGTTACTGCCTCTAACATAGTTTAGATCAGTGGTCGGCAACCTAAATTAGCTGAAGATCTACTTTCCAAGTACGGCAAATGCCAAGATCGACTTAGAGGACGGGGGGGGGGGTGTACATGAACTATTACTAATTAATAGGACAAGTTGGGACTGCTCCTGTCTTCACATTTGTGGTTAATTCCTGTCAGAACAGGTTTTGATGCTTATAAAATACCTACTTTAAAATTTCTAAAATATTGCTGTGTTAACAACCGTCCAACTCGCCTTAAAAAAAAAACCTTGGATACTAACATATTATTTCTTTTAAATTTGATAAAATACTGGTAGTTTGTTTCGTTTTTAAAATAAAACACACATGTGAAATGCTGTTATACATTTTAATTAACTCACCGAGAGCACAGCTAATGTGACGACTGACATTTCATATTGTTGGCAATTTTTTTTAGGTCCAACGAATGGTCTGACAAATTAATAAGCATTCTCGGAAGAAAAAAAAAGGTTCGCCTTTTTGATCAAAAAGTCATTTGATATTTTTTTTCTTTTCAAAACTGCCCCGCGATCGACGGGTTGCCGACCACTGGTTTAGATTAACTTGAAAGTTTGAACTCAAGAAAAGGAGCATTTAATATTTTCCGAAGTTTCATGGACATTATGGGTCCCTTGGAACCATATAACTACATAGAACATGCTTAGCTGGTTTAGAGCACAAGAATAAAGAGTTTAGAAGGAGAAGAAAAAATGCAAATGCTTAAAAAATATTAAAAAGAGACAGGAAAATCATAGACATTGATCTACTTCGATCAAAAACACATAATGCATTTAGTCGCGTGCAATACAATACATTCACCCTCATCTATGATAAAAACAATTTTAGAGTTCTAAAACACCTTGCATTCAATAATAATGAGTTTAATGTTAATGAATGACATAAGACTATTTATTCATATTTTAGTTCATCTTGATTGTGAAATACCTTAAAATGTATTTTTATATAATTTAAGAAATCCTAAATTGTTTCAAAACATTTAAAATGCTAAGTACATAGTATAAAGAATAACAAAACAGGTATTTTACCAACAGGGAGTCCTAATACATGTTCTTCACTTGGCAGAGCAAAACAAAAACTTCTGGTATCATGGCTGATTTCCTGTTCAAATATACATGCACACACTTTGTTAAGATACAAATTGTGATCACAAAAATGGTTTCATGAAATGAACTTTTCACTAACTATATTTCAACTATCATTATTCACAAACCAACCATCTGTGTTAAAATAACTATAAATTCAGGAAAAGTATACCACATAGATTCTATTGAGACACCAGGCTATTTTCCATTTTTGCCAAGAAGTATGAAACTTCTTTCTAAATTTAAGTGCAGAAGATTTGTCAAAACATTTAAAACCATAAGTACAAGCTTATCATTTTTTTTAAGGAAAGAAAACTATTATTGCAGAAGCGTTTGTAAAATAGTTGGAGGAGTTAAAAGTTAAATGCTTTGATCTGAGAGAGGTGGGAACTAAACAAAGATGCATTTTATAAATAATATAATCAGGGGTTTACATTTCTCGGTCCACCAAGTTTAAAATTCTCTGTTACTTACTATCTTGCACTTTTTGCTATTTTGCTATTTTAAAAATTGTAAATATAACAGAAACGCACTTTAAAATACAGTTGTGTCAACGAAATTAACTATGTTATACGTAGAGCAGCTTTGCATCATTAGCAATTGTAGTCCATGATGTAAGTATGGCAAGATTATAACAAACAGTAGCGTCTAGAACACACTAGTATGTTGAATCTCATAAAACGAAATGTAAACAGAAAATCGAGTTCTCTGCACATGCCTGATCTTTCGACTTTCGTATATGAAAATTTATTTATGGAATTTTTCGGTATTCAGCACCATCTGGCGTTGAAAATATTGGTCTTCTTTCTTCCTCTTCCAACGCATTTTTTCCAGCCATTACTTCCCCACCGCCCTGCAACCGATCACTCACACTTGCTCCGTAATACTTCATAGTGAACTTTGTTATTTTAAACACTAAAATACAAATATATTTGATCAGTGGCTTGCCCAAACCATTGGTTCACCATCCCTGAACTAGTGAATTTATGGGAGCGAATCTTGTTTTAAAATGAAAAATAGTCCGATAAATATGATGAGATTTTACTACAAGTTTAAGTTTGGTACTATTAGGTAAGGCAGAAATGTTACGAGCCTAGAACATATGGAGGTAGTGAGAAACATACTGGTGTAAGTCAAATTTTTTTTAAAAACAATATAGGATGACATCTATCTTTATTTACAGTAAAGGGGGAGACTAAAACTAAGGAATACTACAAAAATTTGTCAACTGATAGAACCATTAGATTTTCCCTATTAGATACCATAAAGCAAAATATTGTTCTTCCCAATCGTCTGGCTTACACCACTATGTTTCTCCCACCTCATATCATGAATATAATAACATGATTTATTACGATTTTTGAAATTAAAAGTAAAAATAATGCTCTAGTTAAAATTATTAAAATATACTTATTAACTTTTCATACATAAATATATAAAGAAAAAGAAAACCATAAAATGAAAATATTAACTTTTAAAAAATCTTGATAAAATAATTTCCAGCAAGGTAAAAGCGGTGACACAACCAGAATTTTCTCCTAAAGGAAGGTAGGCTGGTCTACTAGAATTATCAATATGGCTTAAAACCAAGAATTCTTTTTTCTTTAGAAACTTTACCTTTTTCTAAGAAATTCCATTTACACACTTACTTTCTTCTCCACAAGTTTAACACTGTACTTGACTGTAGGATCTTTTAACAACTTTGGAGGTTGCCTCTTTTTTTGCATTAAATAATGAATCAAAATAGCAGTAACTGAAATAAGTCCTAGGCTGACAACAACTGGAATAACCTACAAAGGAAAATAAGTAAGTAAATAAATTAATAAATTTAGGTGTCAGAAATTCAGTAAATTACCTTCTCTGTATAGTTGTAAAAATTTGACAAAAAGTTTTAAAATTAAAAAGCAACACAAAAATGTCCCAACAATAAACATAGTCAACATAATGATACAGTTAGAGATGTTAGTGAAAAAGGGGGTTGCTATATTCCAGGGGCTAAAATTCAAATTTTTGTATGGAGGGGAGAAGCTTTACACACACACAGGATCTGCTATTTTTGGAAGGGAAAAAATATAACCCCCCCCCCCCCCCGAGAATACTATTTATAATAGTCCCGGGAAAAACACTTCCCAAGATTTTCTGATTATTAGAGTATTATTATACCAAGTAGCATAAAAGTAGTAATAAAGGGTACAACACAAATCCAGAAGTTTAAATCGGGAGAAAATTTGAATGATTCTAGAAAACTTTTTTTGATTTCATTTTTTTTTAAATAAATGCTTTGTTAATCTAAAATAAGTCAATGTAACGACGTAAATTTTGTACATAAGTTTTAAATTCTTTAACTTCCAAATCTTAAGTGATTTCGAAATTTTTAAGTTTATAGTGTAAAAATGAAATGCAGTATGAAAATAGGTACAGTTGAACTTTTAATACGAACACGTTTAATACAAAATCACGCCTAAAATGAACATTTTGTTCATTTGGTTTACTATTTGTTCATTGGTTTACTATTTAATTACACAAAATATCTCATTCATATTACGAAGGCTAAAATAAAAATTTCAGCTAAGAAGAACAAAATTTCTGACCTATTCACAAAAAATTTTGCATGATAAAATTCAATGTACCTAAAAAACAACTAACCATTAAGGATTTTTTCCAAAATTCTTAAATTTTAAAAGGTAAGTTCACTTTTTCAAAATGTTCCAGTTAAATTGAAAAGTGTATATTAGTAAAAATAAATCATTTGTTTTGCTATTTATTTTACTTTTTATTAGAAATAGTAGTAATTATTTTTAAAATATAAACATGCATTTCTAATACTTTTTTTTAAACACAATTTTACTTAGTATTCATAGTTATTACGAATAATGGCTAATACGAAGAAATTCGCAACTTTTTGGCATTTCGTATTAAGCAAGTTCAACTGTATTTAAGTCTATATTTTGTTTCATTAAAACTACCTTTCGAGTAACAAAATAAGCAATTTTCATGAGTCCATTAGCATAAGGACTTTGCCGTCAATCTTGATAAATACATTGAACCTTATTTGAGCCATACTTTTTCTAGCATTTCCCGCTTCACAGCTTGAATTTTCTTGCTTCTTTTGAGATGTACAACTCTCATGTTTTTCAGGGTAGATGTTTTATAAGTTGTACTTTTAAATACTTTGCAGTATTTACATTCCATTGCTTCAGATGGTTTATTAAAGCTGAGCAACTTATACAGAGATCCAAGCTGCCTGTGACCCTGTGAGAAATTTGTCATCATGCATCTTAATATTGTTGTAAGAATTATTTAAGGCGGAGAAACAGAAGCAATTGCATTTATTACTTTCATCATTCTTGTTTTCATAAAAATCATCCTCGGTATCTTTTTGAAACTGAAATGTAACGCAGCATGGGGGCTATTCAAAAATGTCATACTTTTTTTCAATACATTTGACCCCCTCCACCTATTTGTTGCAAAATGTCACACTTCATATCCTTTCTCCCCCTGTCACATGTCACACGATATCACATAAGCATATGTACTTGCAGTTCAGAAACAAAGCACTGCATTATAGATCTCATTTCTAATTTCATTTCTGAATTTTTAACTATGTATTTTAATGACATTTGTGAGTATAACAATAATACTGATTATGTGTGTACTTACCGTATATTTCTGAATAAAAGTCGAGAGTGCATTATTCCTTCAAAAATGTACCAAAAATTCAAAACTCTTATATAAACCAAGATAAAAATTAGAAGAAAAAAAAATTACAGTTCAAAGAGAATCGCCAAAGGGGGCGAAAATTTTGCCAAGCAGGTAACCCAGATCAAGTATTATCAAGACGTTGTGAAACTGAAGCTGGGCGCCAGCGGCGACAGATTGATCTCTAGTAACCCTGTCTCAGGCGAGCGCTGAGCGAGCACATTTTCTCCTCCCCTATTCATTCATTATGCTTTTTGCCCCTGTGTTTGCTAGTTTGTTTTACTTTTTTTATTGTTTTCATTCGGTTATTTTCTGCATTTACATTAGAAGGATGAGCGGGAATAGAAAGGCATACACAGCTAGTCGCGAGTAAATTATTATAGTCGGGAGCAAATTTCGCCATTTTGTTTCAGCGATGATTTCACAAAATCCAGCTGTAAAATATATGTATATTCTTTTAAATAAAACTCTACTTATTTTAAGCCAATTATTTCCTTAATGTAGGAGACATAAATTACGCAATTAGAGTTCTATATTAGCCGATATTTCGCGATATATAGACCGACCTTGTTTTTTTAGATTATTGGACTCTTATATAAGAAGATCGCAGTTATGATGCACCAAGCTAGAAATTCCGACTCCATAAAAACATAAATAAATAAAAATAAAAGCACCCTCTGCACCATAGATATTGGGAATGTTATGCTAGCAATTTACGTAATAAATTGCTAGCAGACGAATCAATGACACCCCCCCCCCCCCCAGCCCCTTTCTAGCCTAAAAGTTTCCATTTGATTTGTTTCCTTTCATCTTGCTCTTCCCCTCCCCCTAGAAATTTTAATGCTTGTATAAATGCCGAGGCATTGAATCCGTGTATGTAAGCATTACAAGCATCTTGTTAGTAAAAAATATTTATATTATATATGATCTCTAATTTCTCTACGATTCAGCACTGCCTGATCTGATTTGCATTATGCATACTATATAATGTGGGCAGGACCGCCACCTTCTTTTCTTGGACTCCTACCATGATTTAGCAATGGAAGATATCAGTATGAAATGTGATCCGAGAGAGCACATAAAAATTTCAGTTAATATTGTTTTCGAAAATACATTTTCAATTCTAATAAAAGTTAAAGAGAAATAATTTAAAAATTGATCACACACCAAATTTCAAGAACTATCAGCCAATACAGAGATAAAACACGTTCGGACGCGATACAAAATCTGGCTTTGCCTGCTAGCCGCCCCTCTCTTTTGGCTAAAGGTCAAACCTATTACAGGGTGCGTACACTATTCTCTGAGTAAAAATCAAGCACTTTCCAGGACTCTTCATAGCAAAAATCAAGTGTTTCAAATGAAGTACTTCGAATACATTACAAGCCAGAAAGATTTCTTTAATACTATTTAATTTGAGCACTCTAAATGTAATAAAATAACTTCATATTCAATACTATAAAAATTTATCAGATCGCACATTAATTAGATTAATGTGTTGTATCGGCTGTGTATGTAACGAGCCATAGCTTTATTGCTTGTCAGGTCAGACATGTGCCTCACTGAGAAAAAAATACTGAAAAATCACGACATAACGCTTTGTAAAAAGTTATTAAAAAGTATATTACAAGCGTAAATTACTATGCAATAGAATTATTAAATACTAAGCAAGTCAACTCGTTACTTTAATATAAAAAAATGATTGGGGCATTATGTCTAACCAAAATAAGGCATGGCATTTTTTAAAGAAATAAACATGTTTCTGAGCAATAACTTCTTAAACTGAAATAACTACTTCATACTTGATAACTATGAAAATTTCAATGAAATGAAACAACTTCAAAATTAGGTGTGAAGAATTTTTTATATGTTTTTATACATTGAATTAAAATAGAAAGAAATATTATTTATTTATTTTGTAACAATGTAAAATGAGTACTTGAAAGGGGGGAGGGACCCTCATGCTAAAGACGATCTAAAATTTTAACACATTTTAAATTACATGCAAAAAAAAAAGAAAGAAAAAACAATTTAAAAAACGAAACATTTTTGGCAAAAAAAAATTTTTAAATAGATTTTCAATAAGGTTCTAATATTTAATAATTATAATCAACAGAAAACTAAAACTTAAAAGCTAAAAATTCCTTGATTATCGGCGACATTTAGAGTGGGCGTGACAAAATGACGTTTCTGCAAGTCCTTTACAGAAGCTAAAACTTAGGAAAGATTAAAAATAATGATAAGCTCAAATTTATTGATGTCTAAGGGGAAGAATCCGATATTAAACGAAAACTAGGAAGTTTTGCCGAAACCGATGCAACCGGATTTCGAAGTGCTGAAAAAAAATCGGGATTGACACTTAAAAGCGCCAAAAACGAATCGAATGTGTAAATCTTACTCGTAATTTGGGAAACTTCGCAGGATTGTACACAGGCTACTTTCAAAAATGTTCAAAGGGTTAAAAAAAAAAAAAATAGAGAAAAAGAAATCCAAATTACGAATTTTTTTGGAAGCGAAATTTTTAATTTCCAAAATTACCAAAATTGCGGAATTCCGTCAAAATACGGAAAAATCACATGTCTGCAGGTAGGAATTTGAAGAAAGGTGAGTTTTCCTGTTGATAAGATACAAAGAAATAGTAAAAATGTGAAAATCAAGGACTTTCCAGACATTTTTGTACATTATTCCAAATTTCCAGGACTTTTAAGGCCTTGAAAAAAAATTATGTAATTCAAGGACTTTCCAGGTTTTCCAGGCCGCGTACGCACCCTGCTATTATGTGACAAGAAATTGAAACCAAATTGTTGCTGGTGTTTTGGAACCTCAACATTGGCACATTTGTAATCAACCTATGGACATTTTGTTAATCAAGAAATGGAGGAAAACTGCAGTTAAGTCTAGAATTTCATCTACTAAACAAATATGGAAAACTAACTATTTTCTAAGTGATTGTTTATTATAAGCTACCTTTGATTTTTACAGCATGTATGTACAGTAAAGTCATACAGAATGAAGTTACTGTACATACTCACTGTTTACACTTTTTTTAAATATACAGTGAAACCTCAATAACTCAATAACCCTAAGGGACCATGAAACATGTCGAGATAAGCGGGTGTCAAGTTATTGAGGTTTCATAATTTCAATTGCAAATATTGGTCTGTATTGTTATTTACTTACCATTCAAGTTATAAAAACCAACTCCAGTGAATGAAATTATCCCCATTTATTATTTATCTATTATTATTTTCAAAAGATATACATTACAAAAAAATAAATATATAAACATAGTGCATCAAATCAGAATACCTCATGAGAAAAAATTCATAATATTTGTTTGTTTTTTCCTCTGAACAGAAAACGTAAATTCCTCAACGCTATTAAGCTTGCTTATTTGCAATTTACTTTTTTCTTGTGTTCGTAGAAAGCGCCAGGCAACATCTACAGCTTTCAATGGCTCGCGCCTAGACGGAGCTGTAACTTGGTCATCTTCATCTGAATTTGATCCGTTTTCAACATTTAACGGATTTACAGTTTAATTTATAGCTTCTAAGATATATATCCTCCTTCTAGAGGTCCTGAAGTGATCAGTTCACAGTCAATATTCACATATTCCTCACAAATGGTGCACTTACAGGGGTTCCTGAAAAGTGTGTCAAGTTAGAGAGTTTTTTGCCCATTGAAATTAGCATTGGGCCAACCATTAGGGGAGAGAAATGTCGACTTACCGAAGTAGTCGACTTATCCGAGTGTAGAGCTACCGAGGTTCCACTGTAACAACTTTTACGCAGTCGAGATGGACGCCAAATTGGCGGTTTTGAAACAGGGTGGGCTCTCCTAGGATTTTACCGAACTTTACAATGAAACAATGAAGAAAAAACAGGAAATATGAAATAAGCAGGGCAGCTGCTACCGTTTAACCCACACCTGGTTTATTGCAATGTTTTTATTCTACAGAACAATAGAGCCACGCAGGGCCGGCCAGAGGGCGGGGCAGCCGCCCCGGGCCCCACGCATCTTCTAAGCCCCGCGAAAAACCTCAAAATCTTAATAAAAAAGAGAGAGGGGGGGGAGAATTTTTATTATTAAAATTTCAGCTTTTCAAGTTCTTCTACATGGTTAGATAATAGATCAGATCTTATAGATCAAAAAGTTTTTGGAATGTGTCTAGATTCTATTGGTAGTAAATGAATGTTTTTAAAACAGGAATAGAAATTTCATTTCCAGCCGGTGTGTTATGAGGGCAATCTTAAGCTGATTGGGCCGATTTCTCCCAATCGGAGGACCCCGCGCTTAAGGCCCCGCTGCTTAAATTTTTCAGGGCGAAAAAATAAAAATAATAAAGTTAAGTAAACACAAAAAATGAAAATTAAACCCAATGTAAGTTTAAGAAGTTTACAAGGCGTCTGCATGAGTACCTCAAAATATTCTTCCATCAAAATTTCTTCTTGGTCTTTTCATTCAAAAAATGCAAGTCGCTTAAAGTGCACATTCTGATTTTCTCATATTCCACTACAAAATGTATGATTTGATGAATTTGAAAATCGGCGTGTAGCTCGAAAACCAAGACAATTTCAGTATGAAGGAATTGAGGACGAATCTTAGTCTACTGAAGATAATTTTTGGATTAAGTTTTTCGTAGTATTAATCGATAATGCTATGACTTCTTTCGAGAAGAGATTGAAAAATTTCCATG
The DNA here is from genome assembly GCA_038502835.1 of Octonoba sinensis. NCBI lineage: Eukaryota > Metazoa > Arthropoda > Arachnida > Araneae > Uloboridae > Octonoba > Octonoba sinensis. Next base: position 127,176,125 of record CM076598.1, read on the forward strand.
CCAATGAAGAAACATTTGACTTTCTATGTAGTTCAAATAATATTAAGAATTTATCAAATATAGAGCTTAAAAATTGTTGTCATATTGCTGGTCAGGCTTTAAAAGATGATGTTGAGAGTGAACTTTCTTGACGAACTTATAATTTGCCGTCGAGTTTTGCCAGCCAACTATTCAATATTGGAAACAACACAGTTCTTATATAAAAATAATTTGTCACAACTTTATCGATTTTTTTTCTCTGCAATTAGAGTAATTTTAACACAGCCAATGCCCGTAGCAACAGCTGTGAGTTCTTTTTCAAAGTTAAAATTAATAAAAAATTATTTACGATATACTGTGGGCTACAGTGCCGGTTCTAGTGTGGGGCAAGCCGGGACCCATGCCCCGGGCGGCACTTCTGGAGGGTCGGCAAATTCAACTGTGATGCATTAAAAAAAAAAAAAAAAAAGTAGAAGAAGAAGAAAGAAAGGAACAGAAAAAATATTTGATAAAGAAAATTTAACTTTTGGAAGAGAATTAAAATCCTAGTTCGGCACTCCGGTTTTATCATTGATAAGCTATTTTGCTAACAATTAAAACTGATTAATAGACTTATTTATTTGTATAAACTGCAATGGACGGGGGGTGGGGGGAGGTCACGTGGCGATTTTGTAATGTAAAAATTTAAAACTTTAAAAAGTCAAGGTTTCTTCCCCTTATAATAGTGAAATGCGTATAAATTATGCTATGATCCAATAATACCCGATAGTTTTCTTTTTACAAACTCTCAAAGCATTCTTTTGGGAAGAGGTGGAAGTTTTTATAGTGTTGTATGAGAAGGCAAACACATGGCTCTTCGATATGGGCGTTAGTAAGAAGGAGAAGAGGGAGGGGTCCAGCCCTGGATTAAAAATAAAAAAACCAATCTTTTCTGCATTTTTATGAGTAAAAACGTTTAAGTTTAAAAAGTTTTCGTTTCCCCCCCCCCTACAGTTTTTGAAGTCCCAAAAGCGTCTCCTAAGGTCTCAAAATACGCCAGATTGCATATAGTTTTCAAAATTTTCCCGGGGGAGAATCCACCGGACCCCCTTTAACTGTCAGAATTACATAACTCTTGTTAAGGGGAGCTCTTCATATGGTTCGCCCCCCCCCCCCCTTCCCCAAATGTTGAGCTGAAAGAGCCATGCTGTGGGGACATTAACAAAAGTTCTATATGTTTATCAGTAGCCGAATGTGAAAAAAATCCTAAAAAATAAATAAAAAAGGCCAGCACCTAAAAGCTATTTGAAATATCAACAATAATTGGATGGACGGGGGGGGGGGGCATTTTTAAGTTTTGCCCACCCTCGGAAAACTCTAAGATCCGGTACTGGTGGGAAAAGGAAAGTTGACATCTTTGGCAATCTTAGCGATTGAATCAGAATTTGGTTGTAAAGAAGTTAAATTGGTGATAAGGGTTGTATATGAATATGCTTTGAGGCATTCAAGAAAGTAATTTTAGAAAAGGCATCTTTGTGCAGTTTTTTTTAATAATTCGTCATTAATCTGTAATAATAAATTTTCCTTATGGAACGTGAATTCTTGTAATCAAATATGTCAAGATGTAAAATACTCAACAGAAATCAGTATGTTTTACAAGATAAAAATCGAAATTTGTACAAAAAATAAATAAATTTGTGGCTGCTAACTACTATTCCATTGGAACGTTTCAACTTAGTTTAACGCACGAACATATATATACAGGGTGCTTCAAAAATGAACGGTATATTTGAAAAATCAATAAAAGTTAAACTAGCAGTGATAGAAATACACCGTTTGTTGAAATATGCTTGGGACAACAGTAAATTTTGATTCAGACAAACATATGAAATTAGTTACAATGTTCCACAACAGAGGGCGCTACAATCGATTTGAAAAATTTAGATTTTTCTAGTGTTGGAATTCTACCGTCTAGAACACCAGAAAAATCCTCTGTTCTAAGGAATAAAAGATTTTTTTCATGGCACACGCTTACAGCAAGAAATCCAAACTCGCAGAATGCGTTTTTTTCCTAAATTTTTCAAATCGATTGCAGCACCCTCTGTTGTGGAACATCAGGGTGCGTACGCTTTTGGCAAAACCAAAAATAAGGACTTTCTAAGGAATTTTTAAGGACCTACAAAAAATTTTAAGGACCTTACAAATTTTTCAAAATGTACAAACTGTTATGTTTATTAAAAGGAAGCATTATTGAAAGAGGAAATTGTTTTAACAACGTATTTTTGTTAGGAACACAACATAAACACTTTTATGGAGCTCTCTTTGACTTGTTGCTTTTCTAATGTCCAATACAGTCAGGGAGTTAAAAATAATTATTGGAGCTAAGAAGCTCACAAAACAAGTATTAATCATGTATATGAGCAAATTATCATGATATGAAAATTTATCAAAAATGGTTAGTGCTATAAAATACAAGTTAAATGAAAAACAATTTAAATAAATAAAAAAAATCTTAAAGAAAACGCTGCACTTTGTCTTGAGAATCTGTGCTTAATTTAGATTTTTTTTTTTTAAATTTTACTTATGTTGCCAGCATCTCAATTTAGGCTTACTTAAATTTTTATCTCTGCCATAAATAACTTTAAAATTTAGAAGAGCTTGCAAAAATTCAGAAAAATCTTTTTCACCTTGAGAAAAATATTTTATTTTGGAAACAACACATAAATAAAAAATGGAGCTTATTCAATTAAAACTCTGTACATTACCCTCAAATAGTAACTACCAAAATTTAACTAAAATAAAGTTTCAAAAAATGGAACAATTTTTTTTAAGTAAAAAATAAAACAATCAGACTACAGGTTGCAAATACTGAAACAACTGTCAACTTTTAAAATAATTGATTTACAGGATGCAAAAAGATAGAAGTCTCCAAAGCTGCGCGCAATTTTCGGCGAAGCACGTGCTAGATGTTAGCAAGTTTCCGAAAAACGGGTTTTTACATTTTCGTGAAGTTATGAAAATTCAAGTAAATTAATACATGTCTTTTCAAGAAGTTTCTTGAAAAAGTTTCTTGTTTTGTAGTACAATCCCTTTAGATAAAAATACTTGTACATCAGCTTGAAAAATCGGATCTTTTTGCAAAAAATAGAATTTTCGAAGTTCACAAATAAAAACAGAAAAACTAGGGGAAAACGGAGCATTTGGCAACTACGGTGTATAGGTTTAAGAAGAGGTAGATTCCTTCAATTTACTGCAAATTAAGAAATTTCACGAGATACAAATTTTGATTAACGCAGCAAATATCCATCATCTCCCACACAACAAAACCCCACAGCGAACGATCGCGAAACCAAATTGGTCGATAAAAATTTACTAAATATTAAAACATTGCTTTAAAACAAATTTTCGATACGAGAATTTATTTGATAAAAAAAAAAAACAATGGGGGAACAAACTGTTTAGCGCAAGATCAGCTAAAAGCGATCGGGAGAGTTGGCAACACGGCGCTAATTATAGTGTGTGTAAGACGTAAGAAAAATGATAATGAAAATAGATCATTCTTTTACCTTTAACAGTATAAGTAAGCGATAATCACACAAAAGATTGGTCAAAAGCAAAAAAAGCTGAAAGTTTTTTTTTTTTTTGCCTACATATTAGTTAAATGTATCTCTTTTATTGAGCTAGATGTCAACAATATGCTTCTTTGAAGCATTCCCCACCCACTTAAATCAAAAAAAAGTTTCAAAAGCAATATTTATTTACTGATTATTGTTAAGAGCTGCTCCTACTTGCTTTATTGATAATTGTTTAGAATGTAGATGATTTAGTAATAATTTTCATGCAAAAAAAAATATTATTTACTTTGTAACTAAACTTAATAAATAGTATCGAATCCCAAATTTGAAATCCCGAAATTCAGCCCTTTTTCGAAAATTCCCGAGTTTTGTTTATTTATTAAACTTTTTCCCCTCGAGTCCTTAAAAGTCTGTTTTTCAAATTTTATTCCTTTTTCTTTTCTCTTTTAAAAGCAAAATGAGGGAACTTGTATGATTTGTTTTTCTGTGGTCTTAAATGGTGCCCAGTTACTGAGCACCATTGCATTTTGTACAAATGCTTGGTGTTTTGATTCGACTTCTCTACTAATACTTTAATTTTTTTTAAAGATGTAGCTCGATTTTCTTTTTGCAGGAAATAGCAAATCGGGAGCTGCCATGAGGGTGGGTACAAGTTCATTTTAACTGAATTGGGTGTTGTAGTTTGAAGCATTTTATCAAAATCCATAAACTTGGGGCCTTGGTGGCCGAGCGGTCTTAGTACCAGTTTCCGCACGCTGCTTACGCGCAGTAAGGAGGTCGTGAGTTTGATTCCCACCTTGCCCTGGGTGTATTTCTGTTATTTCCTTTCTTTGTGATGTAATAAAATCTTTCATGTATTGTCTTGTGCTATCTGTCATATTGGACGACAGTTCATAAGCGAGTCCCGAGACTAAGCACACGAACTAGAAAAATAAATGTACTTCAATTCCATAAACTTTTTTTTTTGTAAAAATATATAACACATCAATTTACTTATACCTTTTCAAAAAAAATTAAAAAAACAAGAGTTAACTATTTATCTACCAGTTGAGAAAGTACTGCAATTTGTAGTAAAATGCGATGATGTTTATGTAAATCCGCCATTTTTGGTCTTGTCAATCCGCTGTTTTGGGTCTGTCCGAAAGCCGCGGTAGTACCGGACCCAAGCAAACCAAATTTATAGGTTCGATTAAGTAGTTGAAATGAAAGAAGTTTGATTCTTGTGAAGAATACAAAAGATAGCAAAACAAATAGAGCGCATAGGTACCTTCTTATTTTAACAAAAAAAGTAATAAGCACCTGGAATTAAAAAATAAGGACTATTTAAGGCCTTAAAAATGAAAATGAACATTAAGGACTTTCTAAGGACCTTTAAGGACCGTACAAACCCTGAACATTGTAACTAATTTCATAAGTTTGTCTGAATCAAAATTTACTGTTGTCCCACGCATATTTCAACAAACGGTGTATTTCTATCACTGCTCGTTTAATTTTTATTGATTTTTCAAATATACCGGTCATTTTTGAAACACCCTGTATATATATATATATAGGCCCTGAAAATAATTCCGCCCCTGGGCCCGCTTTTGGTTGGGCCGGCCCTGGAGCCACTTTAAATTTCAGAGACTTAATTTTAAAAGTCCGTATTTTCTGATAATGCAGCCTATTTTGCTGACCATACCCCCCTAGTTCTAAATGTATCAGATTAAAGGGGTTCTACTGCACGCTTGAATCATACACTAGAACTTTAACAGGCTATTTATTCTATTGGGGGGGAAAAGTGAAGGGTCAAAAGCTTCCCAGGTCCCTTTACAAAGGGGCGGGAATCCCCCAACCCTGGCAAAAAATTGTATTTATATGTATTTGTGTGTGCATTTTTTTTTTCTTTTTTCAATGCAATATACGTTGCGTTTATAATCTTTGAGCCCCCCTCCCCCTGGAAACCTTTAGAGTTTGTTTACTGTGAGGCCTTTTGTAGTAAGAAATAGCTGACAATTTAAAAAAAAAAACTACTGTAATTTACCTAGTTTGATTTCTTTTCCACCGTAAAATTCGAGATACACCTGGGAGGATAGTTACTATATTGAAATTGCCTTTAGATTTTTAATCACCACATACATACAACTTCCGAAGCTTGGGAACAGTGTCTAGTTATAACAAAAAATTGCAGACGAAACATAAAAATGAAAAGAACACTTACACTTCCAGAACTAAACATTGCTAACAATAAGATAACAAATCTCAGCGAATGAATTAGGCGTATGATGAAAGGAATTAAAAACAACGATGTTTACGTAAGAAGGAAATCTATTTGAGTGGATGAGCGAAGAGTCGGCGAGCAGGTGAGGAGTGAGCTGGGAACGTGTGAGAAAATTTACTAGCCCTTCAATCGGAAACCGATCCCTACGAGAGTGGATTGTTCCATTTTCGTTGGAGGTGGGGAAAGAGTTAGAAGTAACAACTACGGCGGCGAGGTCTAAAAGCCAATAAAGTGCGTTTTACAAAGCTGGCGCGAAGAGCGGATTTAAGCTAATGAGGGTGCAATCTCATCGAACTTGGTGAAAATAAATTTTATTTCACAGTAATTTTGAGGTTGGTTCGTTTGCCGTTCAAGTTTATCTGTTATGCGAAAGAAAAATGCACAAAATTTTGAAATATACTTTGTGGTTTTGAGTTACACCTAAAGTAATCGATTTTTAACGAAATTTAACTTGAAAGGTATTGCTATTAATATGTATTTCTTTTTGAAGATGCAGAACAAAATTGGCATTTTTTTTTAATCCAGGGACAACCCCCCCCCCCCCCTCTTAGTAACGCCCATATTGAAGAGCCACGGGTCTGCCTTCTAAAACGACACATACAAACTCCTCTCCCTCCAAGGAAGCTTTGAAAATTTGTTTAATAAAACTATTGTATTGTTTGAGCATAGCATTGGTTCAAGATTTTTTTTATTACATATTTGTTTCTATTTTGGTTTAGTATGTAACTGAAACTTGTGTATCATAATGTGACAAAGGTACCCACCAGAGGGGGCGGGGGGGGGGGGTTTCAGTTTTTTTTAATAAAATTCTACATTTGTCTGGAACTACAAAAAGTTTTAAAAGATGTGACTCAAAAAAAATTTTATATATGAAACAATATTGACGTTAAAAAAGAAGAAATGTTATATCAAAATGAAATTGTTCTTGTCATAACAACAAAATAAATTTAAAGCTAAGCTTTTTGCTTTGGTTCAAGATTTTTTTTATTTCTATTTTGGTTCAGTATGTAACTGTAACTTGACCAACATTTTGTGTATAATGTGACAAAGGTACCCACCAGAGGGGGCGGGGGGGGGGGGTTCAGTTTTTTTTAACAAAATTTAACATTTGTCTGGAACTACAAAAATTTTTAAAAGATGTGACTCAAATATTAAATTTTATGTATGAAACAATATTGACGTTAAAGAAGAAGAAATGTAATATCAAAATGAAATTGCTTGTCATAACAACAAAATAAATTTAAAGCTAAGCTTTTTGCTTTGGTTCAAGATTTTTTTTTTATTATTTGTTTCTATTTTGGTTTTGTATGTAATTGAAACTTGACCAAAACTTTGTGCATCATAATGTGTTTTTAAATAAATGTAAATTTAAAAAAAAAAATCTATATTTAAAAAAAAAAATCTATATTTAAAAAAAAAAATCTAACACAAAATTTTAAGCATGCAGTTCATTTAAAAAATGACATTGCAAGTGTTTATTTATTTTTTTAAATATACATCAGATTGCAATGTGCTTTTTAAAAAACTTATGTGATAGTAATTACTGTTAATTTTTATTTATTTATTTATGTTAAAATATAGTACATAGACATGTAGCCTTTCTTTTTTTAGGTAATATGAGCATAATAATGCAATTATTTTCAACAGCTCATTCACACTATATTGGACTAAAAAACATTTGTCTTTAAAATGTATAACAATATTCTCTTAACAAAATACATGGTTTTCATTTAAAACTGCTTCCGAAAACTAAATAAAAACATTTTTCATGCTTGTGTTTGTTCACCTAAACGACAGCCGTCTATTTATTGCTCCAAATTCTTTTCTAGAACAGATGATTGAATATTTTTTAAAAAATCACATATTTTTTGCACCTCCTTTTTTTAGTACTGAAAAAAGTGCGAAAACTAAGGCGAGTTAAATGATTCTTTAACGTTCGCTCTGCTAATCAGTTACCTCGCTGTCGATGCTAGCGCTACCTACTGGTGGCTTAGTTTCGTTTTCAACATTTTCGCGCCGAACGATCAACTAGCGTCTAGGGAGAAACCATGGAGGTACTCTGCTCCTCACCTGACGTCACAGGTCACATGATCTTCGAATCACGTGATCTCGTCGTCTGCTTCAAAAAAGGCTCTTTAAATCCGAATTCGGCGTTTCGTTCCGACCTTTATCATGATTAAAATAAACAGTTTTTTTTCTCGACAATTTCAGTAGAATCCCTTATAATTTTCTTACAGTTGGTTGTTGTTATGCATGTTGCAAATCTGTTGCATGGCTGAAAAGAAGCGAGATTTCAGATCAAATTTACCGATGAAATTTTCGCCTTCAACCATCATTCAGCAAACGAACGATTTTTAAGGAATCATGTTGCGACATTTAATGCATTTTTGATATTATAAGATTATATAAAAAGTCTATCATTTTGAATGCTTAGAAAGTCAATTTAACTTCATGTATTAATATTATTATTATTTTTTGTTTATATGCAAAATTAAAAAACCATATTGCGTTTAAATATATACTGAGGGAAAATGTGTGGTTTTATTTCTTTTTTCATTTAAACTTAATTTTTGTTACAGATCCATACAAAGGATTTTCGATCATCTAATGTTTAAGAATTTGAAGCAGCAAACATAAGATTATGCTCTTAATTTAAAGAAAGCCCTCAGAAGAGTTGGAGCAAGTCTTTTTGCATGGATCAACTTCTGAATAGCTGTATGACAGCGAGATTCGGTCCTATTGTTTTTTTGACAATTTCTTTGTCGGTGCTTTTCAGTTTATACATTCAGGTATGGATTGGGACCCCTAAAATGGCGGTGGACCAGCGTACCAAAGGGCGGCAACTTTTACTTAAAAAATTACTAAAAAAAGTTATAACAATGATAACAGCGGTAATAATGAAATTAAAAACAACAAACACACACACACTCATATATATAGGATGGTATCTGCGTGACACATGAGGTTTCAATGCCTCCTTTATCTCTTAATTCAAATTTTAGAAAACATAAAAAACATGAACTTTTTCCTTTATTTAGCTCATTTTTTTTCCAGTTTTAAATCTAAAGCAGGCACTAATGAAAGGATCATAAGGCAGTCCAGTTTTTTACTGTAGCATACCGATACATGTTTTATGCTTTAATATCTTACTTTGAATGATCGTTCACACTAAAACTATCTTTAAAAAATGTTCACTTTTTTATGTTATTTCATATATTTTATTAATTTACAAAAGACATTCATAGAATAAGCTTTAAAAATTCAATTCTGCCTTTTGTAAGTTTTAATCAAGTATTTCTTTTAAGATCAAATAATTTCAGTATTGTATTAAATTAATATTAGTTTCATTAATTAATTGTTTAATTAATCAATTAATAAATAAAATAATTGCATTAATTATTAAATAAATTATTAATTTAAGCTTTAAGAAAACGCCCAAAATGGAGCATAAGTTCTCTAACATGTTAGAAAAAAATTGAAAAAGTAGTTTGCCCCTCTCGTCCAAAAGTCCCCCCCCCCCCCCTGGAGTCATCTGGCTACAGGCCTGTCCTAATATCAGTCAATCAATCATAGACGAACAACCACTACTTCAGGCTTGGAAACAAAACTTCTTGGCATAACTTAGCTTGTTTTGCATGAAATGCTTTTACTGCAGTCTTATTCGAAATTTTGTTTTATCTGGAAAATAGGGGCGACAATTCTAATTAAATGCGCAAAGCAGACTTTTGCTTTGAAGTTTTTTATGCTTTATATGTAAAAATAATATCGCCTGCCATTCTCACTCAGATACAGTAGGTTTTTTTTTTAAGCAGCAACACAAATACTTTAATTGCTACGTTTTACTTTTTATCACCTTTTCAAAAAAAAAAAAAAAACCGAAATATTATTAGGATATAAGGATTGTTTTTACATTACTGAAGCAGAACTGCTGACCTCTTTTCCTAAAATACTGGTGGTGAGGGGAGAAGGAGAGGGACTGTAACACCCCCTGCATTACAGCAATAGCGACCCCCCCCCCCCTAATAATAAGCAGCCAGCAACGTCTATGGGTCACTAATTAACAATCCCGAATTTTCATTTCAGTCAAACTATTTGGTTCATATATATTTCAAGAAACAAAAATATCAAAAAAATATTTCAAGATCCTGGGGCAAACACACACACACACATTTTTTGCAGTGCAGCATTTAATTTATAAGTAAACAATCCATATAATGTGAGTTATCTTGTTTGATATTCTGACATTTATCCACAAATCTCAAGCATCTCACATCCCATATTACCCTGCTATTAATATTATTATTATTTCAGTTTTTCTAAAGTTTCAAGTAGGCATATCCTTGGTTCAGAAAATAATCCCTATTCAGAAGCAAAAGTAGATGTATTGTCTTAGTTTTAAAGTTTAGATTTAGTTCTGTGAATGAAAATGCAAAAATATAATTCAATATAATAAAAACATTTAACATGTGGTTAACATTGTGCCATTGTGTTTGTTGTGAAAATATTTTTTATGAGGACGAGAGCGGGGACTAGTATACGGAGACGGATTAGTAATATATTAACAGCACTGTTTATATTTCATATAACAATTGAAGTATTAACCATTTAAAATTGATTTATTAAAAATAATCAGTGAATGGTTCAAATACTGAATTTAGAAAAGTCAGTCAAACGGTTTTCTTATAAAAATATCTCACTGGGAAAATTGAAATTCATTGCAGAAAAGTCAGTCAAACAGTTTTCTTATAAAAATATCTCACTGGGAAAATTGAAATTCATTGCAGAAAAGTCAGTCAAACAGTTTTCTTATAAAAATATCTCACTGGGAAAATTGAAATTCATTGCAGTCAATATGCAGCAATATATTTAGATGAAATAATTTTCTGAATAAATATGACTAACCCGTATTTACTAAATAGTTTTGAAATATTAACATAAAATCTTTAAAAAATTATTTTAAAGGCAACTTAATTAATAAGGGTGATTAGATTGAAACCGTTAATTCTAGCATATTACTTGATCTGAATTACAAATATTTAAAAAATAAAAAAAATTAAAGAAAGAAAATAAATATTCATTAACTTAAATTTTGATAAGTTATATTAGGGGACGTTCATAAATGATGTCACACTAACTTTTTTCTCACATATTTGACCCCCCCTCTCCCCCTTTGTCACAATATGTCACACTTCAGCTGACCCCCCTCCCCCTTTGTCACACGTCACACTATTATGTTGCATAATGCACGATGTCACATTTCTCGTTACTCCCTCCCCTCCTCTTGTCACACTTTGTCGGAATTTCACGAACCCCCCCCCCTCCCCCAGTCCAAGCGTGACATCATTTATGAATGATCCTTTATGAAAAAACTTATATTTACAACATAAACGATACATATTGAAATGTGAAGTGAATAAATACCATTTAAAATATGATCCTATTTAATGCTATGATGAATAATCATGTAACAGAAAAATGAAGAAACTCATTATGTAAGAACGAAGTAAGAAGTCCAAGAAATTAATTAATCAATTAATTGATTGAAACATGCTATTTATTGCATGCAATTCAAAGAATCTTTCTTCTGTGCTTTAGTACATACGGTATTTTGGCATGATACATTTTTAAAATGTAAAATACTAAGAAACTCGAAGAACGTGATACTAGAAATTGCACGAAATGCAATCGCCCGTCTAATATGTTGTTGGGTTTTTATGAAGTAAACAGATTTGGGTATTTTATACTAATCACATAGTGTTGTAGTGCTAAAACGTTTTTCTTTCCGAACCGCAAGACTGATGAAACAAAATTTTAAAACTCTAACATTGTTCTCATTATGCTTTGTATATCAATAAATACTGGCAAAGAAATTCTTCAACAACAAAAAAAAAAGAATCATATGTAAAATAATTGTTGTGAAACATTAAATTTCCATAATTTATTTAAAAAATAATAATAATAACAAATTTCAGGCAAATTTTAAATTTTTGATAAAAATCATGACTTTTTAAATGATATAAATCATTGATTTAAAACACTTGATTTAGAGCACCAAACCCTGTAATTTTAATTGTGTGAAATGAAAATATATACATTAACTTATTTATAAGACAGTTGCAATAAAAAATTATGTGTCACTTTTTGGTTATCAATATAAATGAATAAAAATAGAAACAATAGTTAAATTGTATTAAAATTAGATACACAATCTTGAAATAAAAATAGCTGAAATCAGATATAAACTGAGTCAAATTAGTCTGTTTCGGTGCGAAATCCGGACCTTGAAACAAAAAAAAAAAAAAAAAAACAAATAAATCTCAAAATAAAGTACCGGAGCAGAGTTCCACCTAATAGAAAAGTGTAGTAACACCTTATCGACGACACTGTATCCTTGCTTAGGCATATAAGAAAATTTTTAAATTAAATTTAATTTAATTTTGGAACAATAACTATTTTTTTAATTAGTTATTACTAATGGAAGTGTCATGTCACTTCCCACATTCAAAAAATATTACAAACGTTCAAATAATTTATTTCAATCAGTTTTTTCTACTTGAGGCTCTATGCTTCTGCAGAGGATAGAATAGAAAAAAAAAATTCATAAGTAACACAAAAATATTTTCCTATACTAATAAAAAGTGTTTTTTAAAGTAGTATAGGAAAGCAATATTTTTTTATTATCAATTTTTACTATAGAACTTAATTTATTCGTTCTCAAATGTGTGCTCTATAAGTGGACTCTTCAATGGACGTTATTTGATGGCTTGATTGCAAAAACACGCTGATTAATAATGTGAGTTGATCGCCAGCGCAGCAGAAGCAACAGATTTTGGCCTACGGAGAGACGGGAAACTTAGTGCCGATTTCGGCCTGAGAAGGGAATCGCTTCCCCGTTAGCTCACGCATGGAAAAATTCAGCGCGCGCATCTGGGTTCAATACGTCATCGAGGAGAGGAGCAGAGTACCTCCATGGTTTCTCCCTAGACGCTAGTGAACGATCATTCTGCTAAACAATTCGAAAATTTGGATGAAGTGTTTACTTGCTCCGAGTGCTGCAAAGTCTATAAGCACTACAGATCTTTAGAAGCTCATGTAAAGAAAATCCATCTAGATATATTAGAAGAATTGGCTTCATCGCTTCAGGAAAAAAGAACTGTCAAATACTTTTGTATGAGTGTGGCAAAAACTTTAACGACATGAAGAATTGGAACTTTCACAATCGCAGTGTAAACAAAATATGTCCTTCTTGCATTCTCCCATCTGCAAAGAAAGTGTCTAAGAGTGACATTATTAGTCACTTTGAAATTAATCATCATCTGACATTTGATAATTGTTTATTAAAACTTATTATGATCATTTGACTTTCTATTCAATTAATTTGTTATTACAATTTATTATAATCATTTGAAATATTTTTGTGGTTTTGACTGTAGTACAGCTTCATGTTTTGAATTTAATTTCATGGTCTATCTCGTCTAAAAGATATTACACATTAGCAAATAGTTAATGTATTGTATACTAATGTAATGTATGTTATTGCTAATTAAGTAAAATCGTGCATAAATTAGCTATAAAAGTTAAGATTTTACTTGTGTAGAGCCATTCGGGGGCAATTCCCAGGCACTTTTTCGGGGAAATTCATGGTCCCCCATTTTTTAGTTTTTTAAACTGCTATAACAAAATAACTGAAATATGGCCAAATACTCCTTAAACATTCTATTTTCTTATGCAGGACCTAAAAAGTAGGGATGTACCGAGTAGCACTTTGGCCGAGTACGAGTAGTTGTGAATAAAAAAAGAATATTGATGTGCACATGAAGAATTTTGTATATATTGAAATGAAAACATACATTTTAACTACATAATATATAGAAACTAATAAATAAACTAATGAAAGAAATTGAATGTAAGAATTCCAAAATAGAACTCTTTAAACCATTATAACTCTTTATAAAAATCAGTTTATCAAAAATGATTATTGGTTGCGGTAAAAATTCATTCAATAATGTAAAATGCCTCATCATCAGAAATCATATTTAATGCAAATAAGTTACCACAAATTAATCCATTTAAAAGGTTTATATGAAAAGACCATCTTTTCTTCATCAGGCATCCAAAAAGATTGCCAGGGCATAACATACGAGTTTCTGACATGTTTCACCGATTTGTTAAATCAAACATGTTGGACGCTATTCGTACAGCTTAAAAAGTGGCAAACAAAGTATAGAAAGTGGAAAAAGTAGTCGAATTAGCATATGAACTTTACCAATATATAAGCTGTGTAAAAATAGTTTATATACTTCATAATTTTTTTAATTATTGCATATTACATATTTATATTTGCATATTATTGTACTAATCAGTTAAATTTATCTACTATTAGTAAACTTTTAAAAAATGATGAAATTTTTACAACTACTCGGTAATGGCCGAGTACTCGGCTGGAATTTTGCCGAGTACTCGGTACATCCCTACTAAAAAGTACAAAAATTTGGTGCCAGTTTGGGGAAAAAATGTTTTACATACTACCACAAAAACATCCTGAAAAATGATAGTCTCAAAAAACCATACTTTTTTATAAGATATAGCTATATTTAAACCAAGAAAAATCTTGATACTGTTGTATACTACAAATAGTCTAAACTTTTAACTCGGTTGCATATATTTTGTCAATTTTTCAATACATTGGTTACATAGGATTCCCCAATTTGCCCGAGGTATTTCTTGGTCACCGGGGAAGGGATTATTGATCACTGATATTCTTTAAAATTTCGAAAGTTTCTCATATTCATTTCAGTCTAAACATTCTGGATCTGGAATTTAGTTGTTAGGTCTGTACTAGTTGTTAATAATACAATTGATCTGCTTTTTTTTCCCCAAGAGATTTTTTTTTTTTTTTTTTTTTTGAAGAATTACTCACTTATTCATGATAATAGAAGATGGTATGGATTATGTGCATGTGCATATAAAAACAAAATTAAAGGATTTAGCTATTTTCTACTAGTATAACTATAATCAAAGTTATGTTTGTTTTTACTTTAACCAGAGTTTTCTGTTTACTTTAAATCTGACCAGAACATTCAAGATAAAGCTTTTGCAAAAGAAGCAAGAAATTGCAGCTAAAGATTAAGCCACCTTAGAAATTGTTAATATATTTTATGGGCCAGTAATTTTAAAGGGAAGTAACACTCTTGTTGTGGACACTTGTGTCATTAATAATATTTACAAATATTATAAGAAATTCTGCTAAAAATATTAGGGTTGAAGCTCTTTTACTTTAATTAAAAGTGTTCCAAGATGCATTTTTCTTCATTATTAATTTTTTAGCAATTATTAAGAGAGGGGAGAGTTATTATTGCAATATTTTTAGTCAAAGTGCACTAAACTAGGATAATATATGACATTAATTTACTTCTGACATTTATTGCTATAGAAACAAGGTGTGAATAATATTTTCCCTGAAGCAGGGAATGAGTTAAATCAAGCAAAGTGAATATTAATTATTGGTTAAATGAATCACATGCCAAATTTAGTAATATTATCTACTAAACTTATGGAGATATTTAGATCTTGTTCTTGTTGTTTTTTGACTAGGACTTAACCCCTTATGACCTTATATACTAATTATTAATCTATTTTCAAATTAATAATTATATAATATCAAGGGGGAAATTTTGTTTCGACAAATTAAGGTTTTCTAGCTGTCAAAGCTCGAGATATTGAGAGTATACTGTAATTGTATAAAATAATTTTTTTTAAATTTCACAATTACTAAAATTCCTAGAAAATCGTTGTAAGGGACCGTCCATAAATGATGTCACGCTTTTTTCCTATATATTTGACCTTGTTCCCCCTTTGTTCCATGTTCTATGTTCCATAAGCATGATGTCACTCTTCTTGTTACCCCTTCCCCTCCCCTTGTCACAATTTCACACCTTGTGGCAATTCAGAAAGGCCGGATATTCAGGCAAAGGGCCAAATACCAAATAGTGGCCGAAGATTCGTTTCATCCCTAATAAAAACAAGGGTTATGCAGGTACGCTAGTTTTATTTATTTTCATATGTTGTTGTTTCTTATCCTCCTGATGTAAGAAAGCCTACACCAAATACAGAAGATCATGTCGCTGAATATTTATAATTAGCAGGGGTGCCCACCTTTTCACAGCATTCATGTACCCCCCTAAGAAACTATGGTGCCCCTTAAAATTGACGAGACTAGTCAAACTTTTACTTAGGGAAGGGAATCTTTATTCCAAAACGGGAGCCTCGACTAGACCCTAGGGACATGTTTGCGAATCCTTATAGAAATATTGACCACAACACTTATGTTCTCAACTGTTCCCTCACTCAGTGGCGTAGCTAAGTGGGGGGGGGGAGGCCTGCCCCGGGTGCCACCCTTTCAAGTGTGACACCCTGATACAATGAAAAAAAAAAACCCTAAAAGCTCCATTGAACAAAGCAAATACTTCAAATTGGATCATTTTTTTCTATCAATTTCTTTCTATTTTCAATTTGGAAAAGTTTCCTTCTCTAAATATATTCGAAGTGTTTTTTAACTGCTAGACATGCCTTATTGCCATCAGGAAATACCGTATAAATATTATGACGCCAATGATAAGAATGACATTCCCTCCTCCCCCCTTTTTTTCTGTTACAAAGTTGTGATGATATTTTAAAGTTGTATTGTATCACAATGTGTAATTCATACTTACATATATTTTTTTGTTTAATCTTTTCCATGGGGTGACATTCTTGCTACCTATGCCACTGCCCTCCCCCCACACCCGAACCTTACCAAAAGTGTCCCTGAAGCATATATGTCCTAAAGCATTCACAAATGTGATTTGCCTGGGAAAGTCGTTTATTTCATGTTATTTCTCTTCTGTAAATTATTGGAAGGGGGGAATATCGCAAAGAATATTTTTTGGAGGCGTTAAGGCACACTGGCTCTCCCAGTAGGCCAGTCAGCCCCTGTCGCTGAGCATTTGATTGTAACATTTTACATTTCTTTTAACTGAAAAATTATGTTTGAAAAGGCTATCAGCACAATCCAAATCCCTTAAATTAAAAAAAATTTATTTTTTACTTAAGAAGCTAGCAATGTCAAGATTTCAGCCATTTAAGAAAAAAGTTCACCCATCCCTTCAGAATAAAAATTTTTAATTTGCTAATTTATATTCAACTTTTTAAAAAATTCACCCACACTTATTAAGTATCTCACAGTTTAAATGTCATTTCAACTAAAAGTATTTACCATCTCCTCAAAAAAAAAAAAATATTTAATACTTCTCTATCGCAATACTAAGACCAAATGAATTAATAATATATTTTTATTCTGATCTCGGCTGTCACACTCTACCACGCGCATGCGTGGTTGACTTTAACGCTTCGTTCTCAACTCTTTCTCTTCCTCTTTCCCCACCTCCAACGAAAATGGAACAATCTACTCTCGTAGGGATTGGTTTCCGATTGAAGGACTAGTGAGAAAGTTTGGCGCAAAAAATATCAGTTAAAAAAAATTGACATTCAACCAATCATATCTACAACTCGCCGGCTGTTTACTTGTTTCGAGTTTCTAAACTCAGAGGAGAGGCAGGAATTTAAAACAATGTTATAAAATTAGTTTCCTGAGAAGAAGAAAAAACAGAACGTTTTCTTTTCGAAACTTATAGAAAAAAACTAAAACTTTTTCTTTATTTTCCAACTTTTAAAACTTTTGTTTACGATGACTCCAACTTTTACCAACTTACAACTAGTGCATTGGCGATAACTAATGCTGCCAAAGTATATTGGCGATGTTTCTTTTCTCAGCACTCGGCGTCCGTCTGGCGAGAAGAAAGCGTCACTTTCACTTGTTTGCGCGGGAAAAATTGCAGATCAGGTATCACATCAGTGATTTATTCTTCATGCTTGACTAGAGTAAATTAATTAATCTCTTTATGTGTTTTCCACAGATTTAATTTGTTAATATCAGGTAAGCATTTTTATTAAAATTTAGTTCTCAATCAATGCTAAAATGCTCTTATTTTCAGGTAAAAAGGTTGATCGTTCTTATAACTTGGTGATGTTGAAATCTTAAATCGTCTGTGACAACAGTGCTGTTATCGACAGGTACGCATTTTATCTTTATTTTTTCAAGAAACTTTTGAAAATTTTTATCCGAAATCCTTGTCTACGTAGTAAGAACCGTTATACAGTATTTTTCTAACCTCAATGGCTTCGTGATGGAATTTGTCGCTTTCGATGCTGATTTATAGTTGGCTATCCAACAGGTAAGAATTTCAAATGCTCCCAGGTATTTTTCTGGTCCTATTCATACATATTTGTCCGAAAACCGTTGATCACATTGCGTGGTGAACGAGCCACATTCTCGCGTCTAACATCGTGTATGATACAGTAACAGGCAAGTATTATATAGGATAATTCCTAAAGATGCTCCACGATGTTTCTTTTATCCAGGTGAACTGACTTTGTTTCGAGGGAGAACTGTTTCTCCCTATTGCTTTGTACAACATTTATGTGCGGTAGCTATTAAACAGGTAAGCAATTCATTATTTGGGATATTGGGTTCTGCAAGCACATTTCCCAGACAAACTGAGCAGGAAAGGTAAGCATATATCATATCTGTTTTTGGCACCTTATGTAAATTCTAGCTCTTTTATCGAGTATATTATATCAGTAATATTTTGCAGCTGCTCTAGCATGCATTTTTATGTGGAGTTCTGCAAAATGAGGTTTTTATGTGCATTAACTAACAGGCAAAACTAGTAAACCCAGTGGCATCGTTTAGTGGGGGCCACTGCTAAAGTTTTACTACTATTCATTTCCCCATTTACCAATGCAGAGTGACCACAAATTAATCCTGCTAGTTTGTCCTGTAGCAGTGCACTCATGAATTTCCCATATGTTTCTTTATGATTTATTAACCAGTGCTTACTTATCCATATTTTTAATATCTAGAAATAATTATTATTGTGTGTGCAGGGAAAATAATCATGAGAAAGCCCCTAGTTAAAAAGCAAAATATAATATAAATGACCATTGTGTTGAAATTCCTAATGTTCACTTGGAGCATCCCACTTGCTATTAAAATAATTTCAAACCTCACCTTCCCTTCACTACTTGTAATTTGCTTTTTTGTCTCTAAAATAAGTGATGAAATCAGGCACAGATCCAGGATTTTTTGAGGAGGGAGATTTCTATGATTTTGCCTTTCATCGAGAAAAGTTATTCAGGTTTAGTTTGTTTTTCATATAATATTTAATAATTCTTGATGTCCTGTTATCTGCACCTGAATAGAAATTCCCTGTTTAAAAGTGCCAATTGCAGCAATTAAAGTTTTAAAAAGAGCAGGCTAATTATATAAGAGTATGAATGTTTCGTAATATCAAATGTTTTTACTTTCTTTGCAGGAACTCTTGACAAAAGCTTTGTTTTAAACAACAGGGCTGTTTTTGGAGAGTTATGTGTAACACTGCCCGGTGAAGCAGCTTCAAAGATT
Source organism: Octonoba sinensis (assembly GCA_038502835.1). Lineage (NCBI taxonomy): Eukaryota > Metazoa > Arthropoda > Arachnida > Araneae > Uloboridae > Octonoba > Octonoba sinensis. The sequence continues at coordinate 127,195,419 of CM076598.1, forward strand.
GTCTATATTTTGAAGTATGGCTCTCTTTTGGAAGCGTTTTTCCAGGCAAAACCAAGTTGTGATCTATTCTCCCTGGATGAGAAATCCTGCGAATTTTTTAACTTGCATGAGAATCTATTCCGCAATTTTGTTACCTGTATATATGCCTAGATGCATATTTCTTTACTTTTAAAAAAATGCTTAAAGCTTACCTTTCAGATCAGATGATGGACCGTTCCCTATGTTCGCAATTATAAAACCCTTTTTTTAAATCATTGATAATTATCGGCATAAAAACCAATATATCCTTGAAATGTAATTGTTTTCACCATATGTATTGAATATGTTAGCATACTGAGTGATGCAAAATGCTTTATAAAATGTCTTGGGTATGGAAAAATATCTGCTTATCCTGCTTCAAACATATTAAAAAGCTTTGTACTGTTGATTTTATTTTCTCTTCTATAGCATTCAAACTCGATTTGCATGCCTGATAGTCTGTAGACTTCATTGAATACTAACAATTTCATTATATTTGGCCATTTATACCATTATAAAGGGTTAAAAACTTATTTATAGGCATTATGTAATTGATTTTATGCTCATATAACGATTAAAAATATTTTGTTAATGCAGGATTTTATAAAATTTCCTAAAGTAAATTTGTGAACATAATTTTTCAAAAAGTTGACCCTGAAATCCATTCCAAGAAAAGGAAATGTTTTTTTTTTCTTTAGTTTAAAAAGTGGCATTCTTTGACATAGATTAAATTGTCCTTTTCCACCCTCCCCTAAAGGATACATCTATTATGACTTCTATGACAAAGAACACCAAAACTTATTTGAAAATAAGAGCCTAATTTTTAACTTAAGAAATTTCACTTGAGCACATTCAGTAAGATTCAATAGACACTAAAATAATAGGAAGAAACACCTTACTACCAAAATGGTTATGTTTCATGCATATTCTGTTTCTAGATGAGGGGGAATGATTTCCAATACCCATTGTGCTTTATTTCAGGTTAAATTAAATCATTGAAGTATTTAATTAAAAAGGTAGAAACATTTGCACACACCTAATTAAAACTTAATAATTAAGATGAGTATTTATTTGTCTTATTTACTAGCAGCAGTATCTAGTTGTGATAAATTGATTTAGTTGGTATGTAAAGTAATTATAGAGTAGCAGTTAAACATTCTCTGGCAGACATTTTTTTAAAATCTACTTTAATTCTATCTTGGCTTTACTAATCTTTAAAAAAAATAATTGATACTTCCTGCTCAATTACATTTTATTTGCCAATATGATGAATGAATTTTGTATATTTTAATAGAATTTAATTAAATAATTTATTTGAAGTTGATTTTTTTTTTTTTTGGTGAACTTTTTTATTAAGTTTAAAAGTTACTGTAATTAATTTTAAAAATGTATATGATGGTTGTTGTTACATCAGGAATTTTAAAAAGAAGAAAAATACATGATTAAATAGTAAGTGGAGTGGAAAGACTAAGATGGAAGATTTGTACATTTTCTTTTTTACTTTTGTAATAAAGTTTTTTCTGGATTTGCTTTTAATGACAATTATTAAAGAATGATTCCACCAGTATTTACTCCAATGTTAAGATTATTTTCAGTTAAAAATTTAATATTTTTTTGCAAGAAGTATTCAGTTTCAGTATAAATGAGTATTTGAAATGAAGACTGCTTTAACTACATTCTGATTAATACTTTTGAAAATAAAATACAGCACAAATGACATTTTTTTTTAAAAAAAGGGCCTTGTGCCACAAGGCTAGAATTACACCAACATCTTAAAAAGAAAAAATATGGTACATTTTTAGTCTTTAAATGATGAAAAATGTTTTTCTTCAAATTTCATAATACTTTTTGACAAGAATTAGTGTTGAGATTACTTTATTGCATTCATAGCACCCCCTCCCCCTCCTGCACTTGGCTCGTTACGCTGATGAACTAGACGTTTTTCAAAAAAGGTAGACCCGAATTCTGCCTACTTTGAATTTTGTGAAAGCTACTTTAGTGTTTGACCGAGATTCTTAATTCTCAGAGCATAACTTAGGCACTTGAAACCAAAGGGGTGTAAGTGACAAAATTGAAAATTTGGAGATAACTAATGCAAATAATAGAGAAAGCATTATTTTATATTGTGGCAAGAGAGTTAGTGATAGCTGTAACTGGTGTATGGTGCTCCACCCCAACGTGATTTAGAAAAAAAATGACATTAAAGTTCCCATAAGATCCAAATTTTAAACGCGTTTTACTCAGAATCATTTTTAGTGACTTACATCATTTTGCTTTCCACTGCCTCAATTCGCCTACAGGGGCCTTAGCGTCAACTTTTACCCACGTTAACATAGCCCACCTAACATCTAATTCGAAACAAAGACAATCACGCGTAGGCGAGAAGTCGGACGCTAAAATGTTTAGAAATACGAAGAATGAAGCGAAAACGTACGCTGATTGCTCCCGATACAATCTATTAAAAAAGTACATTAGTACTATTGCTTTTTGGTGCCAACTCCCCAGACCCGTCATTTCAAAAAATTTTAGCGGGAAGGGGGCAAAGGGTATATTTTCGATGTTTATTATAGGTAAAAAGCAACAAAATACATAAAAAACATGTATAACAATGTACAATGAAACCTGTGCAATTTGACCACTTGTGGTTCAATATATATATATATATGTATATATATATTGAACCACAAGTGGCCCACCATTCAGGCCGAGTCGGTAAAATGGAACGGGACATTTGGCTAACAACCAAGCCAGTTTAGAAAGACTGTGCTGACTAATCAATCTTACTTCAGAAAGCGCGTACATGTATAATGTCAAAAAACAGCCACGTGGATAACGAAGTGATACAGTGTCATGTTTTCAGACTCAGATGAGTCATATATGCTTGTTGGTTTCTTGAACGGTGGTCCCCACGTAAGAAATCTGTTGATGACTGCAATGATTCTATAGGTGTTCTATCATCACATCAGCAATTGCTAAATAAGAGCACTACATCACGCGGGACACAATGCTCTGTGTCATATGATTTGGGGCGCCTTTGCTGGCGAGGCCATCGCTATAGGGTCCTTTTATATATTCTGTCAATGAAGACCCATCAAACCATACGGGATCATTCCTAAATGATGTCACGCTTCGAGGGTGGAGGGGTTCGTGAAATCGACAAATATATGGGAAAAGAGCGTGACATCATTTATGAACGGCCCCTATGCTGCATTTCAGGGACACGACCCTTCCCTTCAGGTGTTACCCATTGCCGTTCACGTCACCAGCCGAAAAACAGTTGCCCCCGCATACATACACGAAACATACAACAGCAAAATCATGCCTAAAATCTTACAACACTAAACATTGTTTTGTTGCTTATGCCACTTGGAAATCCAAGCTCCCCTTCGCAGAGCGACTAGGAATTAAGGCAGTAATGAGCGCCTTCCGTTACAACATGATCACCAATGGTGGAAGTACGACTTGGCTCATAATGTACTTGGATGACACCAGATGGCGCCACCTTCCTTTTTAGACCTGTGGGTGAAGGGAAGGGAAAATCTCCACGTACTGGTACCTTCGGAACTGCTTCGGGACTTCAGGGTCCACGGAGTTTATATGCACGTATCCCCAAGTGTACATGGTGGGTCTTCAGCCGCCCGGATATCGAACCCTAGATCCTCCGTTCCGAAGCTCGACATCCTGACCACTAGGCTACCACGGCCACAACACTAAACGAAGTACAGTTGATGAACTTTCAAAGTTTAAAAGGGACTCAGTTGTTGTACACTTATACTTGGTCACAACAGTCTCCCTGGCCTTTCACCAACTGGGAAAGTGAGCAGCATGGTTGGGATGTAGATAATAGTACCTCATTATTACTTGTTTAGTGCTGTCACTGTCGCGTTCAGCAAACAAAAACGCCAGCAAATACTCAAGTAAAAAGCAAATGGGCGGTTAATCCATCCTAAAATGTAACAACTAGCATGTTTTCTGTTTTCCGTACTTTGCTGACGACATAATGTCCGTCGACGCAAGCCCGTCACTTCAAAATTTTCCAAAGGGGAGGGGGGAGCAAATGGTATACATTCAATACATATGTGTAAAAAGCAACAAAACACATAAACACATGTACAAATGCAATGTATCTCTAAAAGTCAGGGGGCAAAGGACAGGCCTGCCAACGGCGGTAATAGCTCTCGTAGGCCTGTCCTTTTGGGGATCAGGAAAGGACTATGGCCCCGCTAACCCAAAATTGATTTTAGAAACACAATCCATTATACATGCCTGCATCTATTTTATTTTTTTTCACCCAACAACTAATTTGCATTCATATGCACCTGTATAAAGCTTTGACCCAGTGTTTGGAAAATTTCGTAATGACAGACCTGAGCTTGCATTTCCACTGGGCATTCGATTATCGGTATTGCTGTCGCAGTCACGAGCAGGGATGAGTGGTTGTGTGGGAAGGGGGAGGGTGCTTCGTACTTTTTAATTTAACATTGTTAGCATTCCGTCTTTTAAAAATTTTAATACATTAAAAAGCAGTGAGGTGTGTCGCATCTCACAGAAAATAAATTTCCCGGAAGTCTTATTGAAAGAGTTCGACATGAAAAGGGGGGAGGGGAGAGTTATTATACACAAATACATTACTCAGGGGGGACATCGATTTTGGGAGATTCCTTAATTTGCAGGGGGTGTACCAGCGTTCTGACGGGGGGCGGCAACCTTGCAATATCCATTTAGTCTATCCTTACATTTCTGAGGTGACATTTCAAAATTTTAACTATTTGGGTCACATATTCCAACCTCATATGCGTCTAAACTCTGATATCGAAGTTCCTTAACAAATTAATCGCGCACCCTATGACCTCCGAGAACAAAGAAGCGACCAAGGTTACACAAACGATAGCTATCATTGTCAATAAATTGGAATTTGTTATGAATTAAAATATATTTAAAGGATTTACCTCCGGTTAAAGCAGTCCAATCACACACATATAATTTACAAAGAGAGGGGGAGGGGATAGGGTCCGATCAATATCCCTGCGTTTATCAAAAGTACAGTTCATTATATAAGACTGCAACATGAATAAGAAATCTATAGAATGGTATTTAAAAGGGGGGTTTTAAAATGTAAAGTGGCTTTGCGGCAGCAACCCTACCAGGAATAAGTCAGGGGCCCCACCAGGGTTTGAACGTTTTAGGGGATTTTTTTTTTAGGGGGGGGGGGGGCTTTGCCTATTTGAGTGGTTCTAATAATAATTTTAGATTATTATTATAATTATTTATCAATGATGAGATCAACTATTTTCCTTGAAATTCAATTTCCCAAATAAGCAGGAGATATACAATATAATACATATATGTATGCGCTTTTTCTTTGTATAATATTTCGAGTGAATTGCCTTTGAAAAATTATTTCAAATGATGTCTCTTCTAGTCAGCTTTACTACATCCGAATATTCGATCTGCTATTCACAGACAAATCAAACATTTTTTTTTTTTTTGGTACCTCTGTTTGCGGACACCATTTCTTGATCATAATATCATAATTTCAGACTTAATTTTATTAAATATCGGTTTTCCGTGGCGGACTAGTCCTTGCGAGGAAATGGGTAAAATATTTTTCCAGGATTACCTAGACCCCCATATCCCCCCCTTAACTTATTCTTAATTACAAGTCAATAAAATGAGTCGGCGCGGGGCCCCGCCTGCCGATCACCCGGATCCGCCCCTGCTGATTGAAATTATTTCGTTCTGCTCAAAGATCGTTGTTTTTGTCGTTAAGTTGCTAACGTACTATTTTGCTCCATGTTTGATTGAATTGTATTGTTTAGTGGAAAAATCGTGCTTTTTTCGTCGCTTTATTAGTTGACGTTACATTTTTCTCTTTACATTGATTTACTTCATTTCAGTATTTGGTCCGTTTCATTACCGATTGATAATTTTATTTAAAATTTCAAATGTTCAAAAGCTTTATCCTACGCTAGGTGTATGTTTTAATTTACTAAATAAAGTGTCAATCCATATAGTTTCATGGGATTATAAAGAAACGTGCTGTTCGACCATGTTTTTTTTCTCTTGATACTCCCGTCCCTGATAGCTACATAGGTACAAAAGATGTTTAGAACAATTTTCATTTTTTTCTTTACTTATGACCTTGGAATTTATAGAGGTCATCAAAAGTCGTTCTCGTGGGTAAAATTGGGATTATTAGACTTTTTACAATTTGTCCCAAATCTATATCAGGGTTCGTACGCTTTTGGCAAAACCAAAAATAAGGACTTTCTAAGGACTTTTTAAGAACCTACAAAAAATTTTAAGGACCTCACAAATTTTTCGAAATATACAAACTGGTATGTTTATTTCAAAAGGAAGCATTATTGAAAGAGGAAATTGATTTAACATTGTATTTTTATTAGGAACACAACACAACCACTTCTATGGAGGTCTCTTTGACTTGTTGCTTTTCTAATGTCCAATACAGTCAGGCAGTTGAATAATTATTGGAGCTAGTAATAAGAAGCACACAACACAAGTATTAATCTTATATAAGCAAATTACCATGATATGGAAAATTATCAAAAATGGTTAGTGCTATAAAATACAAGTTAAATGAAAAACAATTTAAATAAAAAAATTGTTAAAGAAAACGCTGCGGCTTTGTCTTGAGAATTTGTGTTCAATTTAGATTTTTTTTTTTTTCATTTTACTTAACTTATGTTGCCAGCATCTCAATTTAGGCCTACTTAAATTTTTATCTCTGCTATAAATAATTTTTTAAAATTATTTAGAAGAGCTTGCAAAAATTCAGAAGAAACTTTTTCAACTTGAGAAAAATATTTCATTTTGGAAATTACATACAAATAAAAAATGGAGCTTATTCGCTTAAAACTTTGTACATTGCCCTCAAATAGTAACTACCAAAAAAGTTTCAAAAAATTGGACAATTTTTTTAAATAAAAAATAGAACAATGAGACAACAGGCTGCAAATACTAAAACAGCTGTCAACTTTTTAAATAATTGATATGATTACAAATGCAAAAAGATAGAAGTCTCAAAAGCTGCGTGCAATTTTCGGCGAAGCACATGCTAGATGTTAGCAAGTACACAATGCCTTTAGATAAAAATACTTGTACATCAGCGTGAAAAATCGGATCGTTTGCGAAAAATCGGATTGTTTGCAAAAAAATCTATTTTTCGAAGTTCACAAATAAAAACAGAAAAGCTAGAGGAAAACGGAGCATTTGGCAACGATGGTGTATAGGTTTAAGAATAGGTCGATTCCTTCAATTTACTGCAAAATAAGAAATTTCACGAGATACAAATTTTGATTAACGCAGCAAATATCCATCATCTCCCACACAACAAAACCCCACAGCGAACGATCGCGAAGACAAATTGGTCGATAAAAATTTACTAAACATTAAAACTTTGCTTTAAAACAAATTTTCGATACGGGAATTTATTTGATCTAAAAAAAACAATGGGAGAACAAAATGTTTAGCGAAAGATCAGCTGAAAAGCGAGAGATGGCAACTAGGCGCTTATTGTACTGTACGGCGTAAGAAAAATGATAATAAAATTAAATCATTTTTTTACCTTTAACAGTATAAATAAGTGGTAATCATACATGCGATTGGTCAAACGCAAAAAAAGCTGAAAGTTTTTTTTTGCCTACATATTAGTTAAATGTATTTCTTTTATTTAGCTAGATGTCAACAATATGCTTCTTTGAAGTATCCCCCCCCCCCCTTAAATTAAAAAAAAGTTTCAAAAGCAATATTTATTTACTGATTACTTGGTAAGAGTTGCTCCTACTTGCTTTATTGATAATTGTTTAGAATGTAGATGATTTAGTAACAATTTCCATGCAAAAAAAAATCATTTATTTACTTTGCAACTAAACTTAATAAATAGTATTGAATCCCAAATTTGAAATCCCGAAATTCGGCCCTTTTTCGAAAATTCCCGATTTTTGTTTATTTATTAAATTGTTTCCCCTTGAGTCCTTAAAAGTCCGTTTTCCAAATTTTATTCCTTTTTTTTTTTTTTTTTTTCCCTCTTTTAAAAGCAAAATGAGGGAACTTGTGTGATTTGTTTTTCTGTGGTCTTAAATGGTGCCCAGTTACTGGGCAACATTGCATTTTGTACAAATGCTTGGTAATAGAAATATAATTTCACGTTAAATTAAAGCACTTACTTGCACAAAGTTAAATTATTATTAAATGCTTGGTGTTTTGATTTGACTTCTCTACTAATATTTAAATTTTTTTTTAGATGTAGCTCTAATTTCTTTTTTATACAATTGGAGGAAATAGAAAATTGGAAGCTGACATGTGGGTGGGTACAAGTTCATTTTAACTGAATTGGGTGTTGTAGTTTGAAGCATCTTATCAAAATCCATGAACATTTTTTTAGTAAAAATATATAACACATGAGTTTACCTTTTCAAAAATGTAAATCGCCATTTTTGGTTCTGTCAATCCGCCTTTTTGGGTCTGTCCGAAAGCCGCGATAGTACCGGACCCGAGCAAACCAAATTTGAGGTTCGATTAAGTAGTTGAAATGAAAGAGGTTTGATTCTTGTGAAGAATACAAAAGTTAGCAAAACAAACAGAGCACATGGGTACCTTCTTATTTTAACAAAAAAAATTAAGTACCTGGAATTAAAAATAAGGACTATTTAAGGACTTTTTAAGGCCTTAAAAATGAAAATGAACATTAAGGACTTTCTAAGGACCTTTAAGGACCGTACGAACCCTGTATATGAAATGAATTTATGGCTGCTAATTTTGCAGATTGGTATTAAAGTATATTAGGTAATAGAGTTGCAGGACGAATTCGACTGCTGTAAGTTAAACTATTTAAATAATGACAACAGGGGTCAAAGTTTAAGGCCAATATCAAATTTTTGCTAACTTCCAAAGGGGACAAAAATACAGAATGAAGTACCACAAAAATTAATCACAAGAATCACACTAAGGAGCACTAATCACATACAGATGCACTAAGTGTAATTGTGACCCCTTTACAGCGTACAGTCACTCAAAATGTTGGAAAAAGAACAAAAATGACTATTTGGGGCCCCTATAAACCAAGAGTTGATGAAATTAAAAAAAAATATATGCATGTGTGTATTGTTTTGTGGTTTTGATAGCTGTAATGAGTTATCAAAGGTACATGTTAGACAGAAGTCATTTAAAAATTATTTTCCAGTCACAGAATTTTTGCTATATAATCTTAGCATTAAAACAACTGTAATAGTTAAAGTTAGTAAAGGTAAAAAAAAAAAAAAAAAATGCAGAGTTTCTGTGAATAAGAAACCATGCACATTTCATATTGCTTGAGTTTATGTAATACATTTTATCTCATAGGTTTTAAATAAAATATATTTTAAGGATTTATACATCTGGAGAGAGAGAAATAATAAAATATTACAAACAAATATGTGCTTTTTATTCAAAATAAACCATACAATCTATAAACTCATGAGTATTTTCATTATATTATCAAAAATCTACAACCAATTGCTTTGTGATGCCTTGAGCAAAGCCTACAGCATTTTCTTCTTGTGCCTGGAAATATCACCTCACAGAATGCCATTATTTTTAAAACTGTGGACAATTCATTGAAGATGAATTACCGGGCAATTTTCAGTATAGAAATGCAGGGCCGTGGTAGCCTAGTGGTTAGCACGTCGGACTTCCACCTGGAAGGTCGCGCGTTCGATACCCACTGAAGACCACCATGTATACTTGGGGATATGTGCATGTAAAATCCGTAGACCCCACTACCTCTCCCCGTGCGTAAGCAATCCTAAGGCCTCGGCTAACAGGTAGGGGTCTGGTGGAGAAAAGTATAGAAATGCTGCCAATTACTTACTTAAAAGATATTCATCTCAGAGCAATTCCATTAAAACTGTCTTGCATGTAACTTCTGATATTTATACTCTTGGTGAACTGATTTAATGCTTAGAGAATTAATCAAATATGAAAAGGACACAATAAAGAAAAAAGAAGAATTTTATGGAAATTTAAAATAATTGTTTCTAACTTCTTTTGAAACATATAAATAAAATTATACACTATAGAAAACTACTTAATATAAATGTAGAAATGTATGTGCAGGAAGTATATCATGAAACCAATTGCCTCAACATAGCATTAGTTAAATTTACTTCTTTTCTTGCAGTAACCTCATGATAAAAATATGCAATAAAAGAATAGGTTAAAGATACGATATCAATACAAATCAGCTTAAAATAAATAGATTGAGCATAAACTACTTGATCGTCTATTATACAAATATAGCAAATTTGTTTTTTGCAGACTTAACTTTGTATGGAGTTAATTTTAGTTTTAGGGATCATTCACTTAAGTATCTGCAAGAAACTTCTTCATAAACAATTAATAAATAATTAAAAAGTAAAGCAAAATAAAAGACACACAGATATGTATTTTATACCTGAAATTGACAATTGAAGTATATTTTCTCTCTTCTCTTATGAATCGAAGCATGAATTGATCATTTTCAATGTGTACTCAAGAGAGTAGTACTCACCAAAAATGATCTGATGAATTTCAATATTTATCATAACACTCTTTTCCCACAATTAATAGATATCTAAGGCAACAGATGATTTTTTTTACACATAAGAGAAACTTAATCACTTTTTCAAAGCATAAAATAAGATTTCTGTTTATTTTTGCTTGTTCAAAACATTTTCCATTTGAAGCAGTTAAACTAGCTAGACAACCATCAAATTTCTCAGATGCATCAAGATCTGGACATCAATACATAAATATGAAGTAAAACACTGTATAAAAATTATGATATAGCATTAAGAATTTTAGATTATTATTATAATTATTTATCAATGATGAAATCAGCTATTTTCCTTGAAGTTCAGTTTCCCAAATAAGCAGGAGGGCTGTGAGATATACAATACGCTTTTTATTTGTATATTTCGAGTGCATTGCCTTTGAGAAATTATTTCAAATGATGTCTCTTCTAGTCAGCTTTACTACATTCGTATATTCGATCTGCTATTCCCAGACAAATCAAACATTCTTCAAAATTTCAGTAGAATAACAAATAGCCATTGTATCTCCAGTTGATATTTTGAAATTATCATTAATGGTTCTAAAAGATAGGTTTACATTCATACTTAACTTTACAATGAAACACGGAGATGTAACAAATTTAATTCATTAAGAAGTGAAAATTTGACAAAAACTAGTTTGGAGTTAAAAAATTTTTTAGCATATCCACTACTTTATAAACTTACCGTTAACAACGTATTTATAATGAATACCAAGTTAAATTCGAAAAACAACATCTCACTAAACAATAATTTAAATACCAATTAGCGAATTATGCGCAACAAAAAAATACCGAATACATAACATTCATGACTTTCACCATTATCCGTCAATACTTAGTGAAGTCAACCGTTTCAAAACACATTTTTCTTTCGAGCACTAGGCACTCGGGAATTCCCTGTGTTATTCTTCGCATAAAAATTTAAGTTGAAGCGATAACAGTTCAAACTAGGCAACCCCTTTTCAATAACAAATAAATTCTTAAACCGTACCACGTGATACGAACTAGCCAATCGGATATGTTTATTTCAGAATTCCTAGTGAAGTCTAACGTCTCGTGTGACCATGGGCGTGACCTCGAGTGTGCGCGCCACCTTTTTGCACCACACCTTTTTGTTTGGTTGAAAACATTGAATTCTCATGTATAGAGATATGAATGAATTATTATGCCTCAGAAAGTAAGCTGATAATCTATAAAATCAAAGGATAATTATTCTTATGTAGAAAATAGGGAAATGTTAAAGTTTTTAAAAATGTCCTGAGACTGGTTCAACTACCGCTAATAAGTTTTGGCATCTAAAATCTGGCATCACGCAAAGAAAAAAAAGGCGTGGTAGTAGATGTATTCAAAACATTGAATGTTTTGTGTTTGATCTATTAAAATGCTTATGTTATTTTTGCTCCTGTCACTGTTATTTTCAACAAGTAAGTAAATATGAATAATCTTTTCCACTATCGACTTGTATTGTACCTTTTCGTTTGCAGTTTCTTCATACAAAAACATGAAGCAACTTTATTTTTGATATCAGGGTTACCATGTCCTTAAAAACTACTTAATTTTCAGTCATCAGCCTGTCCTAACATCTATCTTCCTCTCGCTTTTATCAAAAACCTCAGGGATGCAACTGCCTTTCCAATTTTTGCAAAAATGTATTTCCAGCATCATATTATGCAAAATAGCATGTTCTCTGGTTTGCACTATAACTGAACCAATTTTCTATTCTGCGGATGTCCCCCCATCACGCTTCAAGATGATCCTAACTTTTTGCTGTGTAATTAGTAATTGTATTTAGTTCAAACTTTAAGCATTTCATTAAATATGCTGCAAAGGTGAAATTCTGAGACATTCTCCAGTTAAGTGTGCTTTATGATTTTTTACTATATTTCTGAGGTCCTTAATTCTTTTAAATTTGGTTCATAAAAGTTTTTAAAAAAGAGTAGGAGCCCTGTAGATGATTTGTCAACATGGATGTTGTTTTCTTCAGCTGTGATCTCATGCATTAAATTAAACGCTAGTAACTAAAATCTGTCTGAATAAAAACGATGGTTTTCCAGTTATGAAATAATTTTACCTTTTTATACAAGGTAAAATTATTTCATTTTACCTGTTTGCATCTATTAGAGTCATAGGCGTAACTAGGGTTGGTGAAAGGGGGGGTCACCCTAAAAATGTACAGAATAAACACCAATAAGAAGTATAAAAGAGTTGAAAATTTACGAGTCATAAATACTTGTCTCTAAAGATATACTCCGTGTTTATTTCGGGCATCTCCCGGAGGCTTAGACCATAAACTGGATAGACAAGGTCTGGGGGCGTGGTCGGTAAGCAGGAGTCTTTCCCCGGAAAACAGGTGACGGAGTCCTTCGGTGAGAGAGGGCTTCGTCGTGCCATGTTAATTCTCGTAGAGATTTGAAGAGTGATTTATTTTGATTTCTTATTGTATGACAGACACATTTTAGCACAATTATTTTCTATCACACGCAAGGAAACAGTTCATAGATTAATGGACAAGTATTTTTTTATTGGTATTATCAATAATTAATTAGTAATAGTGATTTGAAAATGATCTTATATATTGAGCTCATTGAGAGTAGGAGTTAGTTTCTTGCCCCCTTTTGTGAAACTTAATGTCATACAGTAAAGCTCTTTGCAATGAATACAATTCATATTGCTTTTACAAGGTTTTTAACTGACTTCAACCTCATTATGTCTTGCCCTTGAGATATCAACGCGAAAAGTAAAAACATTTGTAATATTACGTAATAAGCCAAACATCAAATATACCTATTCTTTTCTTTTTCAGTTCATTGAAAAATAAGGAAGGAAAAACAAAAGCGTTTAAGCTGTTTTTCTTTTCAAAATCTGAAATAAATTTAAAGAAAGCAACAGCATGAAGAAAAAATTTTAGTTTTGAAAATAGTTTTTTAAATTTTTTAAGTTCAAAAAATTATTTTCTTTAGAAAATTGTCATTTAAAACTTTAATGTTGCTCCGATACAGTTCGTAAATCTAAAATTAATAGTCATGTGACATTAGCCTGTAGGACTGAAAACATCGGATTGGGATCATTCATAAATGATGTCACGCTTCGAGGGGGAGGGGGGTTCGTGAAATTGTGACAAGGGGTGGGGAGGGGGTATGTTGAAGTGTGACACTTTGTGACAAAGGGGGGAGGGAGTCAAATAACTGGGAAAAAAGCGTGACATCATTTATGGACGGTCCCATTGTACCGTTAATTAAAATGCGATTGTTTTTTTAATGAATTACAGAAGATGAAGTTTGTTCTAAGATTGCAAACAAACGGAATAAATTAATTTATTATCTAAGTGTTGTGCAATACAGTCAGAAATACAATATATATGTAATATATTGGTAAGGGGGAAGCATGAAATGCATTTTAAACATAATTCTGAAAATTTAACACTTTTACTTACATTATTAAAAGTAGAGAATAAAAAATAAACTGGAGCGAACACAGACATATGTATACTTGGTGATGCAACGAACGTTCGGCCTTTCTGCGAGTATATTTCAAGCATTGTTCATGTCTTTTAAGATTTAATATTATTGAAATGTTAATTTCAACGTTGCATTTATTATTTAGGGGGCGGGCATTATTAATAAAGCAGAATGGAATTTAACTACTGGAAAAAATAGTTTAATTTCTATTGAAAATTGCTCTTGATTTTTAAATACTCAACAATTCTTAACAATTGCTTTAGTTAATTTATATATATATATGACTTTCTTGTTCTTCATAATCAAGAATACGATACTCCAAAAATTTAAAAATAAAATTAAAATTTACGCTTTTCATTGTTAATATTGCTATTATGTTTAATAAATCAAGTTAGTGCTTTTGTGCACAGAATGGGTCTTGATCGTTTGCCTGAAAGCAATCTCAGCTCTTTTACAGATCAGAAGCAAGTTCAGAAATTGAGAAGACTCACCCACGTGGTATAGGACGGCGAAAAGCTTTGATCTCCGACCCCTGTCAGTCAAACTGGTCCCCACTATTCCTGCTTAGGAACAATGGCGAGTGAATAGAAGGGCTCGTCTAGATACTATATGGTCTAAGCCCGGAGGGGGGGGGGGAACTACCCCCTTGTAGCAAGTCAACTCCTCCTCCCCCCCCCCCCCCCGGGCAAAAAATTCAGATCACAAGTTTTAAAAAAAGAAAGAAAAGAGAAATTACACTTTTAAGACACTTTTACTTTCAGAAACACCTTCATGGAAAGAACATTGAACACTATCATGAGCGACACCAAAAGTAATTTAAAAGACATAAGACTTTATTTTGAAATAAATTGCGGGGGGAGAGTAACCAAACTCCTCTTTGTTTTCTCTAACATCACCAAAGTATCCCGAAATTGAATTGCTAGGAAGATTTCAAAAAGTTTCCTGGGGAGAGCCCTCGAACCCTGGCCTCCAGGTTAGCCTAAGCATTATAGATGTAAGACCAGTTACAAAAATTTAAGTTGCAGAAGCATCAAATACCCACTCCTCTAACTTCACCAAAGATCTAAACATACATCTACTATATATACATCAAAAAGCTATATCATATATGTAAAAAAATTCATATTAACGTCATTTCTAGTCATATATATCTATATGTATATATAAAGGGTATGATTTTGAAACATACACTGCCCTTCCTAATTCTTAACATGCTCCCCCTGCTCTGGAGCCAAGGCAGTATCCAGAATATTTTTTTCGGGGGAGGGGGGGGCAGACTTCGACACACTTATGTTAAGCAAAGTTTCAGGGAGGAATATATGATACATTGCAAAATATTTCTGGGGGGGGGGGGTGGATCGGCCCGTGGGTCCCTCGTCCCCTGTGGATACGGCCTTGATTCACAAAAGCATTAAACATTTGTAGCAAAACATACCTCAGAAGTGGAAGCGTCTGAATCAAATTTTCTTTTCTTTTTGGATGACGAACGTGTCCATCGCTGGAGTGCAAACATTATTATGTATCGAAAATAATCAAAGCTAAAATATAAATAATACTTGATTGTAAATTAAAATGCAGCATTAAACCGTAGCAGTGAGATTGGAAACGTTGAACGGATGATTTCCAGAGTCGTAATGCAATCAATGATGGACCATAATAGGAAAAAAAAACCATTTAAAATATAAGAGATGAGAGAACATCTGTCAATGAGAATGCAATACAAATACAGTTCATCAGTTTTCCAATCGGCTCATCTACAAAAAAGATTTTACCAAAATGGATGTTTGGACAGGAAGTCATAAATAAATAGAAACTGCTCTTTAAGTTTCTTGATGATTATCCCTACCTGGCTTGAGGGTTTAACCCATTATGACAATTGTTGGCTAGGGGTCCTTCATTTTCAGACCCCAGCTACAACACCGGTTTATCAGAAAACAAAATTCCATCACAGTAGAGAATATTTTCCCCGAAACTTGTTATTTGTGCGATTGTATTCCCAAATTGCTGCCTTTGGGTAAAAAAGACATCAAGAAGGAAAGAAAACCCTCTGGAGTGATTGAAAGGATCTCTGTTTGTCTGTGTGTGGTACGGTGATTGAAGCCACCTTCGCTGTGACCCCCCCCCCCTCCCAAGGTTGTAAGGGGGTTGATTATAACCAGATGAAAAGTCCTCTTCATTATGAGTGGCATACTTTGGTCATGATCACAACCCTTCAGAGAAAGAGGAAATAAAATCATATGCATATGTGTTTAATTTTCTTTGGAAAAAAATATGTGCTTTGCAAGGCCGTAGCCAGAAATTTTTTTGTGTGCCTAAATATGCCTAAATAAGTAAATACCCAATGGGGGGGGGGGGTTTGAACCCCCAAACCCCCCCCCCCTGGTTACGCCTATGATTAGAGTTCAGGGCCACCAACTAGGGGGGAAACTGAGCGTCAAAAAATTGCGGCAATACTACCACACTCGTTGTGGTGCTTCTGAAAGAGTTGGTACCAATCTCTGGGAACGCACTAGATCTGCAATGGTTAAGAACCAATATACGCAGCCCATTAGAAAAAAAAAACAAAATTGGCACTTTAGTTGATTTAGTAATATATTGCCGTCATATCCTGGTATCAAGTTCAGGTAGCCTGTCATTCTGAAGAATTACTTTTACAAAAGTAATAATTAGTCCAGAAAGACATCTAAAGATAAATTAAGTAAATTGTATGTGATTAATTTTTAGATCAGTTTTAGGCAGGTGGGAGGGGTCATAATCTTTACTCTGTACTCTTACTCTGGAATGTCAAGGAAAATATTCTAAGGATAGTCCTGTATCCTTTTACAGGAAAGAGTGATAATTATATTTGCTTTTTCTATTAAAACAATGATTTGTGAAGCTATCAATACTGGGCCATGTGATAATTTTTTTGCTGTTTTGGTTAAATACTTAATAACACTTGTTCAATTGCGATTAGTTATATATTTGATATTGGCTTTAATTGTGTGTTTCACCTAATTTAACTATCCAGTAAATGTAATTTTTTGATATGTACTTAGTTTTTACAGTGAATGGCCTTGAAGTTCTTGTCTGATTCTCTTGACGAACTATTTTGTTGCCAACAGATTTGTAAGCAAAACAGTTTTGTTTCACAGTAGAGTTCTTTAAATCAGTGGTGTAGTCCTGGGAAAAAAAGGTGGAGGGATGCTTACATATACAAATATCAAAAACCGGGGTTATGCCTAGGTTAAAATTTAAAATAAGTGGGGGACGCTTGTGTTAAAATAAAAAGGTAGGGGGACGCAGCCCCCCCCCCCCTTGACTACACCACCGCTTTAAATGGTCATTAAAACTCTTTATTATCCCAAGATTGAATGTTAATTGATTTTCCTAAATTAATAAGTGTTATAATATGTAAATTAATAATAGGTTATATGTTAATCCTAAAATGTTTCATTGTTAATGGGGGATATTATCATAGCAATTAATAGTTAATCAAAAATTATAGTGTTTTGTTTGGATGTTTGATGCTTTATAATTGAATTTAAGCTAGTTAAGTATGAGTATTTAACACCAGGAGTTACTCCTACAAAATGTCCTATTCAAGAAAAAAATACATTTTACATCCATACATGATTTTTTAATTTTAAGTAACTGTTTGTAAAATTCTATTTTCTTCCTTTCTTTCTTTTGCGAGTGGCCAAGACAATATGTAATATGTACATAAAAAGCAGGATCGTAATTTATAAAAGAACTAAAACGAATTTCACGTAACTTATTCAGTTTTTTCCCTAATGGGGCTCCATATGGTCACTAACCTTTTGCAGACCTAGTGCATTCCCCGAAAATCGGCATCCATTCTTTCACGTAGCACCATTATCGGCGGATGCCATTATTACTGAATTTGGACGCCCAGTTTTCCCTAGATGGCGGCACCTGAGCTCTCATTGATGCAGACTGCACTACTAATTTAATTTAGCTGAGAGCATCCAAGCCAAATGTCTACTCAAGGAATCTTTTACGTGCTGCATAATCATACGACATGGGTGCAGATGATTTTCATCATCTTGAAAATCCACCAACTTGACACAAGTTTGAATCTGCGATCTTGGCCGTACGAGACCTGCGCCTTACCACTATGCCACCCTGTCGACAATAACTTAATTTTTGTGAAATTCAAAGTGTTATTTTTAAAAGTTAAAGGAAAAATAAAATGTTTAGCTCTAAATATATAAACAAAAGTTTTATTAATCATGAAAAAATATTGTGTTTGATATTTTGATAAGTATCTTTAAAGTGTGTGTAACTATAATTGAGACACAGGTTTGCAGGGCTATTATTTTACAAAATCTAAGCCTTCAATTAATACATTTAAATTGATTATTTTTTCATACTGAATTTTTAAAAGTATCTTACACCATACCTGTCTTCTTTTTGATAATAATAATGAATAAAATTTAATGAATTACCCAAATTTTAAGATAACTTACAGAAAATCTGTTTTTTTTCAAATAACAGTTTTTATATGATGCATCAAAACAAATAAATAAAAGATTGTTTCATTAATTAATAAATATTTTTTTAAAAAATCATTTAGATATGCCTTTTTAAAATATATTAAACAGTTGTGTTATAAATTGCTTAATAAAATAAAACGCACATGCTTTTTTTTAAAATTTTTCCTGTAATAAATGATAGGAAATGTATTTCATAAAGATTTGAATGAAGTAAACTGCTATAGAAAATGCTACTGCCTATCATCGTACCGAAAGCTACGTACTTCTTTTTAACAATAATCTTTTTAACACATTTTCTTGTAGTTTCATGTGAATTATGGTGTTATAGTTGTGTTAGCACACAGCCAGGTTGCGAAGAGTTTTCTGTTGACTGGCGAATACATGGTGCAATCACATGTCCAAGAGATGACGATAAATGTGTTAAGGTGATTGAAAGAAAAGGAGGTATGTTTTTTCATCTATCATATTGTCAGCAGGGAATTAGACAATGAAATCATTTAAAACTTTTAAGCCCAGTGTGGTACAGCATTTTTACCAAAAGTATTATACCCTCAGAAGATGCATTAAAACATCATTTCCAATCGATTGTAAGCCATCAGAAAGCAACTTCTCAGGAATTTGTTGCATAAGAATCACAAGCATCTTTAGCAGGAGGGACACGCCCCCTTGAATATTTTGGAATCGCAAAAAAATACCTCGCTCCCAATATTTAAGTTACACTAGGGGGCTCCTGTCCCCTGCTGGTTATCGGCTCTCCAATCCTCAGCTCCTTTGGATCGCTTCGCTCGCTCATTGCAAATTAAACTGTCTTAAAGTAGCGTTATGGAAACAATCAGTTTGTCAGAAGTAACGTTCTATATTGCAAACAACTCTTTGGAATCAAGAATATATCTTGTAACATAATGTACACAGATTTTACAGTGTCCAAAGCGCGCAAGATTCCAAATGTCACTGTTAATACCCTCAATATAACTGTATATAAAGTTATGAAGTAATATGCTTAATTGGGAAACTTAAAGCAAAGCAAATAGTATGCTAAGGACAGAATTTTCAATTCTAACAGCAGTACAGGTATATTTTTACGCAAACATTTTATTTTTTATTATGACTCTTGACAGGAAGAATTTGTACTCAACCCTTCATTGCATATTTTGTAAAGACATTTTCATATTTGGGGACAAAGGCATCATTTCAAAGCTTAAAGAAATGCAATATTTTCCTTAGCAAAGAAAAAATAATTTCAAATTAAGAATGCATGAGGAAAAGTTACTGCCTAGAGTCAGTCATTAAAGTATTCCTAAAAATGTTGCCACTCTATATATTTAACAATAAAAGTAGTTTAAAGATATCAAATAACAGAAAAGCATAGCAATCCTATCGGTAATCAATATACACGATTGTTTGAATGTTAAACGTGTGCACCACTAATTCGATCTCGCTGTTGCTACTTACTAATTATTTCATTGGTTCCCGCGACACCATCAATATATTTTTATGTATATAGATATGGTGCAACACCGAATGCAGATGTAACTCTTCATCGTAAAAAGAAATAAATTATATTGAAATTTGATCCATAACTTCAAACTTGAAGGATAGACAAAATGCTTTTGGTACAAATGCTGCATTGTCCCTCATTTAATAGTTTAAATAAACATCATTATACAGGGACTAAACTTTCAATTTTTAAGTTTAGGAGAGTCACCTCTCCAAGCTCTATATATGGAGGGGGTTGCATTTTTTTGGAAAGAAGAAAACATTACAATATTATTCGCCTATTTCAGCTTTTTGTTTTATTTATAAATTTCAGTAAAATATTTCTCTTGTATTCTGTCAATGTTTTTGAAAGCTTGGTAAAGTTTTATGAAATCCAAAAATTTGTGACAGAAATAGGCATGTTTTAAAGAAAAGCTTATATCTTCATGAGTATATGTGATGTTTTTTAGAAAATGCACAGACTAACTGAACAAAGCAAGTAAACTATTTTGTGAAATTTACAGCTTAGTTCCAGCTTTTTATGATTTATGATGATCCAAAATATTTTATACAGGGTTCGTACGGTCCTTAAAGGTCCTTAGAAAGTCCTTAATGTTCTTTTTCATTTTTAAGGCCTTAAAAATTCCTTAAATAGTCCTTATTTTTTATTCCAGGTGCTTAATTTTGTTTTGTTAAAATAAGAATGTGCTCTATTTGTTTTGCTATGTTTTGTATTCTTCACAAGAATCAAACTTCTTTCATTTCAACTACTTAATCGAACCTCAAAATTGGTTTGATCGGGACCGGTACTATCGCGGCTTTCGGACAGATCCAAAACGGCGAATTGACAAGGACCAAAAATGGCGGATTTACATAAACATCATCGCATTTTCACAACAAATTGTTGTGCTTTCTCAACTGGTAGATAAATAATTAACTCTTGTTTTTTTATTTATTTATTTTTTTTTTGAAAAGGCATAAGTAAACTGATGTGTTATATATTTTTACAAAAAAAAAAAAATGTTCATGGATTTTGATAAAATGCTTCAAACTACAACACCCTATTCAGTAAAATGAACTTGTACCCACCCACATGGCAGCTCCCAATTTGCTATTTCCAGCAATTGTATGAAAAAGAAAATCAAATTGAGATACATCTAGAAAAAAAAATATTAGTAGAGAAGTCGAATCAAAACACCAAGTATTTGTACAAAATGCAATGGTGCCCAGTAACTGGGCACCATTTAAGACCACAGAAAAACAAATCACACAAGCTCCCTCATTTTGCTTTTAAAAGAGGAAGAAAATGGAGTAAAATTTGAAAAATGGAATTTTAAGGACTCGAGGGGGAAAAATTTAATAAATAAACAAACATCGGGAATTTTCGAAAAAGGGCTAAATTTCGGGATTTCAAATTTGGGATTCGATACTATTTATTAAGTTTAGTAACAAAGTAAATATATATATATATTTTTTTTGCATGAAAATTGTTATTAAAACATCTACATTCTAGACAATTATCAATAAAGCAAGTAGGAGCAGCTCTTAACAAGTAATTAGTAAATAAATATTGCTTTTGAAACCTTTTATTTTAATTTAAGTGGGGGGTGATACTTCAAAGAAGCATATTGTTGACATCTATCTCAATAAAAGAGATACATTTAACTAATATCTAGGCAAAAAAAACTTTCATGTTTTTTTTGCATTTGACCAATCGCATGTATGATTATCGCTTATTTATACCGTTAAAGGTAAAAGAAGGATTTATTTTTATTATCATTCCTCTTACTTCTTACACTTTAATAAGCGCCGAGTTGCCAACTCTCTCGATCGCTTTTCAGCTGATGTTTCGATAAACAGTTTGTTTCATTGTTTATCTTTAGATCAAATAAATTCCCGTATCGAAAATTTGTTTTAAAGGCAATGTTTTAATATTTAGTAATTTTTTATCGACAATTTGGCTTCGCGATCATCCGCTGTGGGGTTTTGTTGTGTGGGAGATGATGGATATTTGCTGCGTTAATCAAAATTTGTATCTCGCGAAATTTCTTAATTTGCAGTAGATTGAAGGAATCGACCTCTTCTTAAACCTATACACTGTAGTTGCCAAACGCCCCGTTTCCCCCTAGGTTTTCTATTTTTATTTGAAAACTTAGAAAATTCAATTTTTTGCAAAAAGATCCAGTTTTTCAAGCTGATGTACAAGTAGTTTTATCTAAAGAGATTATACTACAAAACAAGAAAATGTTTCAAGAAACTTTTTTAAAATGCATGTATTAATTTACATGAATTTTCATATTTTATAATGCGAAAATGTAAAATCCTGTTTTTCGGAAACTTGCTAACATCTAGCATGTGCTTTGCCGAAAATTGCACGCAGTTTTTAAGACTTCTATCTTTTTGCATCCTGTAAATATATCAATTATTTAGAAAGTTGACAGTTTTATTTTTTATTTCAAAAAACTGTTTCATTTTTTGAAATTTTATTTTAGTTAAATTTTGGTAGTTACTATTTGAGGGTAATGTACAAAGTTTTAAGCGAAGAAGCTCCATTTTTTATTTGTATGTTGTTTCCAAAATGAAATATTTTTCTCAAGTTGAAAAAGTTTTTAGCTCTTCTAAATAATTTTTAAAAATTATTTATGGTAGAGATAAAGATTTAAGTAAGCCTAAATTGAGATGCTGGCAAGATAAGTTAAGTAAAATGAAAAAAAATATAAATTAAACACAAATTCTCAAGACAAAGTGCAGCGTTTTCTTTAACAATTTTTGTTATTTAAATTGTTTTTCATGTAACTTGTATTTTATAGCACTAACCATTTTTGATAATTTTTCATATCATTATAATTTGCTTATATATGATTAATACTTGTGTTGTGTGCTTCTTATTACTATCTCCAATAATTATTTAACTCCCTGACTGTATTGGACATTAGAAGAGCAACAAGTCAAAGAGAGCTCCATAAAAGTTTTTGTGGTTTATTCCTAATAAAAATACGATGTTAAATCAATTTCCTCTATCAATAATGCTTCCTTTTGAAATAAACATAAGTTTGTATATTTCGAAAAATTTGTGAGGTCCTTAAATTTTTTTGTAGGTCCTTAAAAAGTCCTTATTTTTGGTTTTGCCAAAAGCGTACGCACCCTGTTATACCTTTTTCAATTAGTTGCTGGTCCCCAAGATATGCTAGTGTTTGAATTTTTACTAAAAGTAGGAACATTGTAAAGCCAATACATAAAAAACTTATCTTCACATCAGACTGAGTGTTAAACGTAATTATGAAAAAAAATGGAGTTAGTATGGCTAGGGACTGTAGGTGGCAAAGTTGAAACATTAAATTTTGGTTCAAGTTGAACCTTTCTTGCCCAACTCATTGCCATTGTAACTCAAGATGGCTAGGAAACTTATATTAAGCAACATCATGACGACTAAATTTAATTCTTATTTCTAATGCTTCATTTATTTCAGTTGATAAGTTCATTACGAGAGATTGTTTATCCAATCTGGAAAGCCAAAAGAAGGACATTCCTGCTGATAGATATGATGGCTGTAGAAAAGCTGCTGAACAACCTAAGCTTGCTGTTTATGTTGAAAATCACATTTCACAGCTTGAAATAAAAAAGTAACTATTTGCGTTTCTGATTAGCCATTAAAATTTTTGTTTAAATATTTAGCAGTACTTGTAATAAATGAATCAGTTATTTGAGAAACCCCATGAGCCGCATTTTTGGCGAAAATGAGTTTTTGCAAAAAATTGATTACTATGATGAAAACTCATCATTTGATAGAGAAACCACATGAGTTCTGGCTGTATAAAGCAGTCTGGAGGAAAAAGAATATTACATGTATTTGAGAAACCCTATAAGTCAGTGAGTTACACTGTTTGCATGCTAGAAACGCTAGTGTACATGGTTTGCGATGTAAACAAACACAACCCAATGCATTCTGGGATATCTCAGAGGCTTACCATTTTTTCAACAGACTTACTACTCTTTCCTAAAGAACTCAACTTTCCGCATGTGCAGTTAAGATTTCTATAGACAGCCGCATTGGTTTTGAGACGCTAGTCGGAATTTGTTGGTTTGCCCAAATACTTTAACATCATGGGCCATGGTAGCCTAGTGGTTAGGATGTCAAGCTCCGGATTGGAGGATCTCGGGATTGATACCCGAGCCGCTGAAGACCCACCATGTACACTTGGGAATACGTGCATGTAAAATCCGTGAACCCCAAAGTTCCGAGGGTACCGGTAGGTGGGGATTTTCCCTTCCTCTCACCCATAGGTCTAAAAAGGAAGATTGCGTATTTGTGGTGGCACCATTTGGTGTCATCCAAGTACATTATGGTCAAAGTCGTAATTCCTAGTCGATTCGACGAAGGGGAGCTTGGATTTCCCATGTGGAACGGAGAAGACACCGAACATATAATAAAAAATGACATAGTTTACAAAGTCGACAAAGATCGTGAGTTAATTGTTGTACCTCAGAAAAGGCAGACTGAGATCATACGTTCAATTCATAATAAAGGCCATTTCGCAGTCGCTAAAACGCAAGACCTTTTCAGTCAAGATTTTTATATTCCACAAGCCCGCCGTCAGATTGAGAATGTTATTGCCAATTGTGTCGAGTGCATACTTTGTAACAAGAAACGAGGGAAGAAAGACTGTTTTTTACATCCCATTCCAAAAGGTGACCTCCCGTTGTCAACCTATCGTATCGACTTCCTAGGACCACTCCCAACAACCAACAAACAATATCAATATATTTTTAGTGTAGTGGACGCATTTACCAAGTTTACGTGGTTGTATACCATCAAATCAACGACTTCCCGCAATTGAAAAGCTCCAACTTCAGAGCATTACATTCGAAAATCCATCCAGAATCATATCAGACCGTGGTTCATCTTTTCAATCCGCTGATTTCGCAGAATATTGCAAGAATGAGAATATTGACCATGTAGTGATCAACACGGGTATACCCCGAGGCAACAGTCAAGTCGAACGCATACATGGAATACCTGTCCTGGCTAAACTCTCCATCGACGACCCCTCAAAATGGTTTAAATTTGTGCCCGACGTTCAACGCATATTAAAGAGTACAAATTAGGCAACCACGAACTTTACCCCATTCGAGTTAATGATCGGCATTAAAATGAAAAATAAATAAGATCTACGAATTAAGCAGTTACTCAAGGAAGAAAATTTAAACATTATCATGCAAGACAAACATAACCTCCGTGAAACTGCCAAACGAAATATTCTTGATCACCAAACGTGTTCTCAAATTTCTTACAACAAACGTCGCAAGAAACTTACAAGCAAGGCGACATCGTGGCTATTCAAAAGACTCAATTCTCTCCAGGTTCCAAATTGTACCCCAAATTTCATGGTCCCTACAAAGTTACCAGCGTTAAAGCAAATGATTGATATGATGTGCAAACATTAGGTCGACATGCCGGACCCAATACTACATCGACCGCTGCTGACCATATGAAACCTTGGACTGATCTCTCATCACTTTTCCCCACCTGATTGGGACAACAAACTTAATGACTGATGAACGATGATGACTTGGACTTTGCTTTTGATCCTGATTTACATGTTGACGAAACAGGGTTTTCACCCAGAATTTTGTTTTGTTTTTTTCCTGTTTCTTTTTTTTTTTTCTTTACAGATTTAGACGATTGTTTTATTTTCCACGGTTCTTGGAAGCCCAAGAGTTGTCAGAATGATCAAGTGTAGAGGAGGGAAACACCTCAACCCTTCTCTACAATCGGAGCATCGAGCACAGAGAGAACGCCAGAGAGAAAGTAGAGACGAGAAAGCGAGATAGACGTACAGCTTTCCACTTAGAAGTAACCCTTAACTTTAGAAGTATTTTTAACCACCTTGACGCAACCGAAATGTTTATTTGTGTCTATGTGTTCCTGTGAATGTTTTAACTGTCCTGTCTTCGTCAATAAACCTGTGTTCATCTTAAAACACTGACTGATTCTTGGATAATGGAAGGGACTACACCTAACATATATATGTAGACTTCTTCAAGAAACAACTTCAACTGGAACATGTACTCTGCTGATGGTGTACATGTAAAATCAGATATTTGTATGTATGTAACCTCATTTTTTCATTTCATAATATGTGCAGTAAATGCCTTCTTTTTACATATTTGACAACATTTTCATTTATTTGAACCCATGTTTCTCTCTCGATTTGAACATAGTCCGTGTTATCCAAGTTTTCGATTATCCGAGGTACCCTCGGTCCACATTACCTCAGATAATCGAGGCTCTACTGTATATGTAATCCAGGTTAACGAAGAATATGGACAGTGTATTTGACTTGACGATTAAGACAGGAAAAATGTCTATCACATGTCATTATCAACTTTTATAAATTATTCAGTTTTTCTCAAGTTGCTGAAGTGTGACTTATGGGGTTTCTCAAATAACTGATTCAAATATAATGAAACACCATTTCTGAGTCTTGCAAGGAACGGATGTGAAACGACATATAAATGAAGACATGTAACAAAATTTTGATAAATGATTGGTATTTACTATAAATTCAAGAAAAAGTAATAGGTCCTCCTCCCCCCTTAACACAGTTTTTTTAGTCAACAAGGAAACTGGAAGATCCAACTTCTTCGTTTTTTAAGTTTTACCTTTTATTCAGAGTGTTTTATGTTTACGCACATTTTAGGTTTTTCAGAAACGATAAAAGAGCAGCAATATTTTTCTAATCATCATCAATTGGACATCCATTTGTTTTTTGGATACTAGAACTGAAAAAGTTATGAGGTAATTTAATCTTTTAACTGCCATATGTATAAATCATTGCAAATTTCTTCCTTTAAAGCTTCAACTATACATATAATTATTAAAGCTCGACCGATATATCGGCCCCGGCGACAGATGTTAACTTTTAAAAAAACATCGGCCCATCGGCCTTGAAAAACATCTAAAAGCCGATGCAAGGCCGATGTTTTTCGCAGGGACAACTTTCCAGAAAACATTGTCTTTAACTTTCTTTTTTCTCCATAGCTAGATTTCTATTTCTATACAATAACAGGCAGCACATCAGTTAAAAAAAGCACAAAAATAATATCATTCTTCAAAGTATTTGATAAAAAATTCGGAAAAATAATTTAAGCGATTGCTGCCCAAAAACCTTCATTATTAAAATTATTTCTCTTTGAACAGAATGCTCGCGAAATAGAATATGTTAAAGTAAAAGTAATAGAGGCTTCTTATGAGTGCTATTTGTTTTTCGCACTACGTTAGTTGCCTCATTTTTGTCCGTTTTTCGTTTAATAACAATAGTGCATCAGATGTCATTGTGCAATATTATACCATCTGCTTTTAGTTTGTCATGTTTCTTATTATTCTGCAGTTGTAAACAATACAAAGTCAACTCGATCAAAGTACGACAATAATTTTAATTTTACCAGCGCAAACTTTTTTCTCTTAGCTTTTTTTTTTTGCTTCTTCGATCCCACGTGTACAGTTTTTCTGCAATTGTGCAGCAGTCTCGTTGCATATTGCTTTTAGTGTGCCGTTATTCTCATTATTTCATTTTTAGTTTACAACATAGAAAAGATTGATCAAACATAATAAAAAAACTCTCCATTATAAATGTTTATTTATCAAAATTTTATGTGTCCAAGTTCGACTTGCTATTTTCAAGAATTTAATTCTTAAAAAACGATTTTGCGCGGCAGTGTGGAATATTACCTTAATAAAAATGCTACAAGTTCATTAATTTCAAAAATTGACAACGTATGTATAAATATATATATATTTTTTTTTTTTTTCAAAATACATCTTAATTTTTATAAACGATCACGTGTTTTTCAGAAGATTATTTATCAACAGAAAACTGCTGGTGCTCAAAATATCGATTTATTTCGGTGACCTTACATTGTGCTCATGAAAATACAAAGAACATGTCAAGTATTTCAGTGTAATTTTCAACTCACAAGGAAAAAAAAGCTAATAAAATTGGTTTTTAAGACCCATCATTCATTTGTAATGACAAAAAAATCTCACGTCTATGTTTTTAAAGTAATATTCAGTATTTCGTGGTTATGAACAGGGGGGCATTACTTACTGCAAGCGAAATTTTTTAATATTTTATTTTTATTTTATAACGAGCTATTTTTAGTTAAAATAACTTTTATAATGAAAAATAAACATATAATCATTCCCACTTTCCTTTTAAAAACGGGGGGGGGGGGGGGATTATGAATAGAGGAGGAGGTTGACAATTTCGTTAAAGATACAAACCCACATTATTTGTTAGTCTGCATAAAAACATCTGCATTCCTCTCCATGAAAAAAATAAGAAGATAAAGGCAACTGCAGTTGGAATTTGCAGTGCAGGTGTTTTAAGAGAAAATGTTGAAGGAAAGGGAATTAGACCCGATCTGATCCAATAGTTGTCGAGTTTTTTTTTTGCAAAGATAGGACAAAAGAATTAAAAATCTTCTGATGTAGCATTTTTTAAATTTTTTTAAACCTCCAAATAGTTTAAATACTTTACTAGAATCGCGAGTGATTCTTTTAGTTTTAATTATTATGTAAACTTCCCCCAAACAGTTTTATGGTGCTTGAATAATGCATTTATGTTTTTATGAACATAAATTATTTAAATGACATTTTTGACAAGCATTCTGCACGTTTTAATGGTTTAAAGCGACTTTTTTTCCATCGGCCCATCGTTCGAGCCCTAATAATTATGCATGCTTTATTCAGCTGTCCGTGTTTGCAGAGGTTATCATCATCTCTTGAAATTGGGAGACTGTTCATGACATATATGCTCGTTTGCAGCAGTTAAGGAGTTGATGCATAAGTAAAAATTATAAATCTTTACTCCATTGCAAACTTTTAAAAATAGATATCTACTTTATAGAAATCCAATGATTGGATCCCCTTTACACTCCATGCCTTAAATACCTATTTTTTATGAACAAGTGTGCTTTTTGGCTCTTAAAATGGCTATTATGAATGATCTCTTAGTTTTCCAAAGCAAAAGATGTAATGTAGTTTCATTGACATGTTTGAAGTCATAAGTTTGCTTTTATGAACTGAAAACTCTTCTTCTCTCTACTTCTGTTACATGCATATGGAAAATTAAGTTTGTATTGTTAAACTATCAAGTTTCAGTATACTGAGATAATCTTTTCAATTTCTTTTACACCCCTCCCCCTCAAAAGAAAAAAATCATTTGAATCAGCATACTTATTATGTTATTTGAAATAAAATTTGTTAAAGAAAATCATACATGAAATGTGAACACCAAATGTTGAAATTTTGAATCTGGGATGATTTCTCCAAGTATTACAGTGCTATCTTTCACATTTCAAAATATGGTTCCTAGTAACATACATTATTAAAATTCAACTTAAAAAGATATTTTTCACTTGAAAAATCTAATTATTAAACTTCTGTACAGTCGAAAAGTATTAGTTTCATTTTGTAGGAATGATAACCATACTTGCCCGATGGATGGTATTTAATTTTCAAGGTATTTTCTCCAAGTTTGTTAATTGAAAACAGAAAAAGAACTTATTTATTATTATTTTCAAATATTTATTGAATTGGACTTTAACTGGAATTCTTTTAAAACTGAAAGTATAGAAATTTCTTTAAACTTGTGAAAAAAGAAAAGTTTGTTAAATTAATTCTAGTAATTTGAGATTTTATTCTATGTAGCATGATTGAGTAATAAAACATATGCTAAAATTTATAATACTTTTGATATTTCTGATATTTTTCTTAATAGAACAAATCTTATGTTACAATATAACCTTGTAACAGTGACCCTAAATAGAGCATTATGGCATATTGCCCTGTAGTATTTTTAAAATATACAGGAAAAAGAATATTTGAGAATTCAAGGAAAATAATACTTTACTATATTAAGAATTTCATATAACACGCTATACAGTTCAATTCACAAACATTTTCCCCGACTAGTCATTTGATGCTTTAGTTGTGCAGAATTCTAGGATACTATTTCAAATTTTGTATGATTTCATTAATGTCAATTCAATTTTTGCATTAGAGTTTTATTTGTATTTTGTAAACTAATTCTTTATTTTATTGCAGTGTACACTATGATGAAGTAACATATTGTTTCTGTGATCTTGACCAATGGTGCAATGATGGATACAAGTTTAAGTCTAGTGTTGCCTGTTTCATTTTGGAAGCTTTATTTCTTATAACAATATTTTGGTTTACATAAGTTATTCTGAGAATTTTAGTAAATACAGTGGAATCCGCTTAATTGAACCACTGGATAATCGGACCAGCTGCTTATTCAGACCAAACTCTACAGAACCAAAATATTTCCTATTACATAAGCCTGATATTATTTGCTTATTGGAACCAGAAATCCGTCTAATCAGACCAGAGAAATAAAAGCAAGAATAAAACGAGCCTTAAGTTTTCCGTGTAGAACGGATTTAAACCGGGTCCACAAACACAACAATTAATTTATTAAACATTAATTACAATTCCTGTAACTTTCAATAAATTCCAACGGCATTTACAAGGGAGATGTTTAACAAAATTCCCTCTAGATGGTGGTGCTATTAAAGCAAAAGCCAAAATTCAAGTGAATTTTCTCAGCTCAGCAGTCGGCACATACAATAAAATTAAATTATAATTTGAATAGAATTCTTTGATTGTAAAATAAGTAATTTATATTTTAATGGAAGTTTTATAGCTATTGTGTATCGATCTGAACACGTTGAATCAGTTCGGTAAAGTGTTGAACGCACGTAAAAGGCTTCTTTGACTCGTGTTTTCACCTGTTGACAATTGTATTAAGTTTAAAAAAATTTCGTAAACAGTATTTTATTTCTTTTTTGTATGTTGGCCATAAATGTGTGCCTCACAATGATCATAAAAACACCAATATATAACTTATAGTATGTACGATCTTGTTACACAGACCATATTCGCGTAATCGAACCAGCTGCTTAATAGCACCAAAATGATGGCGTCCGATGTGGTCTCATTAACCGGAATTGACTGTATTACTTTGGAAAGAAATTATTCATTTTCTTATTGCTAGAAAAAAAAATGTTTTGAAAAATGTACAAATTATCAAGAAACATGAAGATTTTGGAAGCTTTGTTAATTATAACAATATTTTGGTTAATTGTTATTCTGAGAATTGTAGTAAATTTTATAACTTCGGAAAGATTATTTTTTTTTTGCTGAAAAAAAATGTTTTGAAAAATGTACAAATTACCATGACACATGCCAACTTATGTTTCATGTTTTGCTAATTAAAGTAGAATCAAAATAGTGTTATATTCAATGATGAAAACATGGAGCAAGTACTATTTTTTTTTCAATATAAAAAATTAAATTAAATACTCACAATACAACCGTACCTATTTAAATGTTCTGTTTATTACATGATAACCATCTATGCACATGGCACCAAATGTTTTATTTGAAATCAATTCCGTCCATATTGTTTTAAGAGATCTAAAAGTGCTGATGAGAAAGGTACAAGATGAGCTTTATTGCATTTCATACTCATTTTTTATATTCATGGGTTGATTGTTTTGTTATTTTTTATGTTTCAAAAAGGTCCTTTAGAATAAATTTCATCCATATTGTCTTTTCAAAATATATTTTAAAATACTCATCTATGCATATATTAAATACATCAAAAATTTTGATATTTAACATTTATATACATATATATATATTTTTTTATATGTAAATATGAATTTTAATAAAATGATCCAACGTAAGTTATGCTCATATCTTCAGAAAAATTTGCTGGTCTTGATCTTGGTCTCCAAAACTGCCAGTTATAATACACTGTGAATAAGTTATTTATTTAGATTAAAATAAAATTGAAACACATAAGTTATGCAGAAATAAATCTTATTTTTTTAAAATGATTTTTTCTAAATATTACTTTTTTTTCCTTGCACTAAATACGAATCTCATTAATTTTATTTAAATTACATAAATAAAAAACATATACTTACATACATCTCTTGGTCGAAGAAGAATAGAGACTGTTGAACAGTTCATTACGCACGGCTCAGATGGATCCAACACTATCAATCTATAACCTTGCCCTTGTGCAACCCAAACATTTGCAAAGTCAGTTAATGGCTGAAAGAAACCTCAAATTTTAGTAGCTATTCAAAATACTAAACTATATTTGCCTTTTCCAACATTTCATTTTTCTCACACCACCTATTTCCCTAAAAAGAATTAGGGAAATACGTGGTGTAAATGAAATATTTACAACTATAAAAAAATGGTAAATGAAATATTTTCAACTATAAAAAGGTTTTTATTTATTCTAAACACAAACTGGTACCCAAAATAATAGTATTCAAAATATATCATGCAGGTAAACTGTATTCATGAAATATGTCAACTTGGGTACTTTTTATTTGCGTGATACAAAATGGTTTCTTACAAAAACTAAGCAAAAAATGTTTTTGCAAACTATGTATGTCTATTTTATAAGTTTTATAAGAAGCATTTTTAGCAGAGCCATTTGAAGCAACAACTTTCCTTGTGAAGTCACTCTTGAAAATAAAAACAATTTCTCAGTACAAAGAAATTTAAATAACTAACTATGCTATGTAATTGATTTATTCATTTATTTTAGTCCATTTAGGTGCATAGCTGGTTTAATATTTGATGAAACAAAATTTCAAAAAAATCATTTTTGGTAAATCACACAAGCACTCGCTTGATGAGAAAAACTCGCACATGACTAATCCAACTAGCAAATGCCCTTGGCAACAGTCAGACTTAATGATTGTGAAACACATTGGGACCAGAAGAGAAGGTTACAAGGAGAAGCTAGAGAGAGCAGTGTCTTCGACTATGAAGTAGAATATCAGATATACTTTTTTTTTTGGTGTGAGTATTGTGCTCACAGGGCGAGATTTGAAGGATTAAGAATGATGTTTATAATGCTTCCTTTCAAAGTTAATTTTCCATAGGATTTCTATTAGTTTTTGTAACTAAAACTAAGAATAAAATAAGATTTTATGAAGACTTAAATGAAACATTGTATAAAGCAAATTAAGTGGGACGTCATTACAGGTTAAAGTAGTATGTAGATTTGAATCTATTTCCAAAAATAATTTTCAAAATAGGCTCAGCTTCACTTTTACAAATGTAATCAGTTAGTATATAGGTATGTATGTGAATACAAGTATACATGTAAGAAAATATTCAGCAAGATTTATTCACTTTCGGAAATCAGCCTTCACGGCTAACATTTTCTGCTAATGCTGTCAAGTACGAGTTATACTGATCACTTGAGTAGCTCTTGAAGTATTTGACTTTTCTCCTCAATTTCCTACCTTTTAGTAATAAGCCTTTAGGGTCTAGAAAAAGTGGTCAAGTATTTCTCATGCTGGGAATCAAGTCTATGTTGCCTGAATGAGAGGCAAAGGTTTAGCCACTAGCTCCTAAATGTCAATTGATACTGAAAAAATCTACTTTCACATTAGGTGTTTTACTGCTCCACTACCGTTAAGTAGCGGAGCAGTAAACAGCAAAAAATAAAAACTTCTGGCTTAGCCAGAAGTTTTTATTAACAATTTAAGCGCATAGGAAATGTTTATGCATGGTCAAGTGTCATTCACTCTTAAAATTTTGTCATTTATTTGGCAGTTCCAACATCAAAAACACTTGTAAAAACTCTGAAATATATAGTGTTGCATGTTATTAAAAACATGGGTCAATCCAGGACTTTTAACAGGGTCCGTTTTTTGTGAACTTCAAAAAGATTTTTGGGAAAATTCAAAATTTGACTATACAGTGGTAAATTTTTTTATCATTTTTTGTCAGCTTATTTAATAAATAATTCTATAAAAAGTATGATTTCGTAGTTTGCAATTTTGTGAAGGGTCTGGAAACAGACTTGAATTTCCTCTGGCGCGACCCCTGAAAAATCCATAAGGCAAATGACTGCACAGCATGACTCATATAATAAAACCTTCTACGATGTTAGCTACATTTCTGAACATACATTCCAGGTTAAAATATGCCTTTTTCTTTTTTGATGTACCATTCTTTATAATGTTGCTAGAAACTTTCCAGGTGGCCCATATAAATTAGGTTTTAGTCATTCCAATTTATAAAATATAGGTAGTTTAGTGAGACAGGAAATATCAAACTTCTGCATTGCTCAACTTGGAGGTTTCCAAATGATTTCAAGTCATAAAAAATAGAATAATAATAAATTAAAAATGAAAATAAGATAATTTAAAATAAAAAAAGTTATGCAATTATGTGGTGTATACCATATCTGACAGCGGGTAATGAGATTGGCGTATGACATCTACAATGCTGGAATTGAAAGAATTGAGTGATATTTCATCTTTATAACAGAAACTGCTGAAAATCCAGCCAAACATTTGATATCCTGGGCACCTCATAGCATCCTTTACCTTACCATGTAGCAGCCAAAAGTTTTGTTGCCTTCACTTTGAGAACTTTTTGCCCAACTGCTTAAAGGTGCATTAGTGAAATATTAAATTTTGTGAAGCACATAACATTCAATTGCTGTATTTTCAAAATAAATTTTTTAAAAATATTTAAATATCAATCTTAAAATAGCCTTTCTTTCAATTTATTCGTAAAATAGTTACCTGTTTGATTTTTATGAACGGGGGGGGGGGGGGGGGGGGGGGAGAAAAAAAAGACTTAAACTGCCCTGCAATAGCTGCCAAGTTAATTTCAATTTTCAATTGAATAGATTTATTTTTCATAACACTGGTTCTCATGTTATTTATGTTTTATGAAATTATTGCACAAATTACCAATAAACCATTCATCTGATATGAAAACAAAAGTTTGTAACAAGCTTTTATGCTGTAATTTTGAGGACCAGGGTGCGTAGCGGTTTTTAAAAGTGCTTAATAGTGCTTGTTTTTGCTTTTGATTTTAAAAGCTTTTAAAAGTGCTTATTTTTCATCCATGTTTGTAAGAAGTGCTTACTGGTGGATCTTAGGAGAGTCCACCCCATTGGCGTGGTTGGCGATAAGTACGCAATCTTGGTAAACCAGATTCGATAGAAACCCAGCTTCTATCGTTCTACGAAATGGACGCCAAATTGGCGATTTTGAAAAGCGGTGGGCTCTCCTAGGAGTTTACCAGTGCTTACTTCTTATGCAAATATATATTTTTTCGTTCGACCGCCGAATGTCGCCATGAATTGCGCGAGAAGCAAAGAAGGGTGGCTTCCGCTTACCATTCTAAACTGGTTTTCCCAACCTTTCTCTAAATGAGGAGGCGCTAAAACGGTATAAGTGAAGAAAAATACCAAATAAGTGCTCCTTTCCCGAATAGTACAAGGAAAGTAGCCTCAGCGATGCCGCGGACAAGCATCAAATGCGCAAAAATCGGAGGTGGGGACGCAAAAAAAAAAAAAAATTACTCGTAACCCAAGGCGCGCAATTTTTTATCGCGGAAAAAAATCAAGTTAAATCTATACAAAATTGATACGCAAAAAATTCTTTGCATGTCCATAGTTCAAGCTTTTTTTAGATGAAGAGCGAGTAAGGAAACGGCCGTCAGCTCACATTGACGCTTGTTTCCTTTCCTGAACTTCCCTTTTGCAGCGGCTCTGAACAGAACTGATTTCTTTTGAACAAAACATAGACTTAATGTCGAAAGATTTCTTTAAGGATATAATCAGCTGGATAATGTCGGAAATATGAGGTTTTCATTTTTTAAAATACTATGGTGGGAAAAGGTCTTGTTTTTGCGACAGCGAATTTTCGTAAAGCCTTCGTTTTCGCGATAAAGATTTGTTCTTAGCTTTTATTTTGAATAAAAATAATAAATATTTTCCTATTTAATTTGTAAAAATTTTCCTATTTAATTTGTAAATTTGTGTTTTGCCTTATTGTAAAAGATCCCTTATTTATGCTTTTATGCCTTACTGGCATTCCT
Organism: Octonoba sinensis; assembly: GCA_038502835.1. Classification (NCBI taxonomy): domain Eukaryota; kingdom Metazoa; phylum Arthropoda; class Arachnida; order Araneae; family Uloboridae; genus Octonoba; species Octonoba sinensis. Next base: position 127,231,413 of record CM076598.1, read on the forward strand.
TATACTGTCCATGTACTCGATATTGCGAAAAATTCGCGAATCTGACATTGTGCCTAAAATTAATCATTTGATTTTTGGCTTTTAAATATTGGATTTTGGTTTTAATTCTTCGTCAAATTGTTATTGAATCAGTTATTAATTGCATTGAAAATCATCTCTTGCCATAAAAAGTTTATTTTTCATTTGTATCTTTAAAACCATGATAAGCGATTTTTTGCGTAGGGACCCGCTTTTTGGTAAAAGGGACTTATCAGGGAAGTTTTATGTTCTGGAAATTATCAGGGGATATTCAAAATCAGGGAAATATCCCCCAAATATCAGGGAAAAGTATCGTTTTCAATATCCAAACCGGCAAGCGACCGAGTTTCGTTTTGCGGAATTTCCTTTCATTGTGCGCGGTTAGCTCGAATGCCGATTTCCCATTGGTTGAAAGCGTCCTTTCTCCGATTAAATAACAAAAAAATTCACATTTTTTGTCTATGAGTTAAGAAGGTATTTCAATTTTGCGTAAAAAGACGGGTGTTAGCGTTAATGCTTCCGAGAATCCGCCATTTTTGGTCCTGTTCCAAAATTCGGCCTAACACCGCTCTCCAGTGTGTCGAATTTGGGGCTTGGTACCGTGCATGATATTGCTGTGGCGCAACAAGAAGGGAGTCCATGACCCTCTCTCTACCCCCCCCCCCCCCAGTGATGATGTGGAATTTTTTCAAAAATATAGCAGGGAGAGTTTTGTTCTTTGTTTAGTCTGCAATTCCCAGGGAACTTTTAAATACTTTGGAGTTTGGTCTGGGAACTGATAATGGAAGACATGAGCTTCTCTTGGTCAGCGGAATGAGGATCCAATTTTCGGGGGGGGGGGGGGGGCGTTTAATCGGTATTATCACAGAAAGAAAATTGAAGGAAATCAGGGGGGGGGGGGATGTAATTACATCTTTATTTCTTTTTTTTTTGGTGCTGTTATGTTGTAATATAAATTTTATATTATTTATATAAAGAAGTTTTAGCAATTTGGGGGTGGGGTATGTAAACTAATAGCAAAAATGATCATTTTTTGAGTGCTTAATATATTTTTTTTGAGTGCTTAAAAAGTGCTTATTTTTCATTGAAAGAATTTGCTACGCACCCTGGAGGACACTTCTATTATTTTCTTAAAATTTTTAAATTTTGCATTTGCAAACTATGTTAGAAACATGTTATTTTCTATTCATTTTGCACCATGTTTTGATTATACCATAAAAATAGTCATTCAGTGTAACTTAGAACCATGTAAATGTTTTTAGTATATTTTACTTCAAAAAATATAGGAGGTCCAGTGCTGCACTTAGCTGGCTAGGCTATAAAATCAGTTTTTTTTACTCCTAATTTTACAAAAAAGGTTTGCAACTCTGCACACAGCTAATTGTATAGTACAATCAGTCTGAAGTCACTACTTGCAAGCTATTTCTGAATGCTAGTTGGAAGTTGTTTTATGTACTATTACGAATTATAGAAATCCTGTGATGTGTAATAAAAATGTTCAAAAATTTAGAAATGTTATTTTTCTGGTTTAAGGTTGCACAACTATAACACTTTTATTAAAATAATTATTTTTACAATTGTATTTCTGACAAGGCAGGCTCACTTTGAACCAGTTTAATAATTCATTTTAAATGTTTTTTATAATTATTATTTTTTCCATTTTTGGTGACTGAGCAATACTTTAGAAGTTATACTTTAGTTTTATGCCAGTAAATACAATAGTACTATTAAAACATGTGTGGGGTAATTAAAAACAGAGATGTTGAATCGAAGTTGCCCTGATTGACTGTACTAATTTCTTTTTCAGCACAGATATACACGTAGTGATCTTGTAGTGATGTGCATGTAAACTTACATAGATACATAAAATCTCCAAATGAAAAAAAATGAAGAAAAAGTAATTTTGGTTGCTTAGAACATAGCTTGGATCATTTCTGATTTTGTAATAAAAAATAATAATAAATAAAATAAATAAAAACAATGTTTAACATTTTCTAAAAATTTCTACTAATTTAAATAAGGTATTGACATTCAAAGAGAGAAAATTTTGTACCATAAGACATTTAAATGAAAAAGAAATTTTGCAATCAGAGTTATTTTTTGCTGCATTGTTCAGAAAATCTATAGTTTTTACTCACATACTGAAAAAAATTACAATCAATCAGGATAACTTAGCACCACAATTTGTCTATTTTTTATCGTCCCACTAATATTTTAATAATGTTATCGTTATTATTGTCATCAAATTAAAGCATGTACAAATTGGCATACTCTACAGTTTCATTTGAAGTCGAATATTCTAAAAAATATAAAATGGTGCAAAGTTGGCTCAAAGTTACCCTGAATGACTGTAATGCTTTTTACAAAACTTACCAAAAAGAACTGAGGTGCTTCAGCTCCACTTAGGTATAAATAGCGTTCTAAGGCCACTTCACTGGTATTCGGTATAAAATATGGACGAGGAAATACTTTTCTCACTATACGAGCAGCAGCTACACGATTTATTTTCCTAAAGCAAGATACATAAATTGAAATTAATTATTAAGATATTTGTTTACTTTCAACATAATGTTCAGATTTGTATACATTCATTTTATTTATTAAGCAGTAACAAGGTCTCATTGAAAAACTCTTTTATTAATACAATTGATGCTCTTTATAACAACCTCCATATAGTGAGTTTCATTACAAAAATCAATGAGAAAAATGTTTTCTCATTTATTCCAAAGCATTTTTGTTTTGATGATGGGTAATAATCTTGTTCTCAGGGCTGTCACTTCAAGAATTTTCAGTGCAAAAGTATACACACAATACATATTATGAAAAAACAAAATGCACACACTAATGCATAAATACATCTTATGTTTCAGAAAGCTTGGAGGGGGTTCAATCGCTCCCTCTTAACTGCCAAAAGTGATGAGCGTGCCAACTTCAATTGAACTTCTGACGCTAACTTCTTACGCATAACTTTTTCTATGCAAATTAAGCCAATTTGACTTTGTATGTTTGACCTTAAGTTTACCACAAGTTATAAAGAAAAAAACCGTAACCAATGCTTCTATATACTAATAAAACTAGCCTCTATTGCAGGGTTGCCACAGAAGAAATGGAACAAAAATAGTTGCTTTAGTAGCATAAAAGCACGAAAATAGTAGCCACGGCTGAATGACACACAAGTCTTAATTAACTTAGTCAGTGATGGGTACTTACTTATTACATTCGGATCTTATATTTCTACATAAAGAGTTGCTATGAATACAGTGTAATTTATAAAAAAGCAATTGCATTTTTATATGAAATAAACACGTTTCCGAGCATTAACTTTTTAAACTGAAATAACTATTTCATATCTACCAAAGATTAAAAATATCAATGAATAAGGAGTGAAGTAAAAAAAAAGATTGCAATATGAGAGAGAAGAGCAAGGTTATTAAAAGAAAATAAACATACTTGAGATTTAAACACACAATAGCTGGTCTCTTATTTAGATACGTGTATAATATTGAGCTACTTGATTAATGAAATTCTAAGACCAAGAGGAGACAATATCAAAAACATTAAGTTTACTTTTTTTAACAAATTTAACAATTATTTTATAATATTGGAAAAATCACCCAATAGACAATTGCTAGAGATAATCAAAAATTAAAAAAAATCAATTTGAAATTACATGGCAAAGAAAAAAAAACATTTTTGGAAAAAATATTTTTTAAAACTAGATTATTAACTAGGCTGAAATATTTAATTCTTATAATTAACTTGTACAATCACTAAAACTTACAAGAATTTTGAAAGAAATTATTTTATTTTCGGCTGAATTTTTCAAGTGGGTGTGACAAAATGACACCCGTGCAAGTTTGTACTACAGAAGTGGAAATGTAACAAAGATTAAAAATTATGGTAAGTTCAAAGTTATTGAGCTCCAAGATGCAGAATCTGATAGTAAATGAGCACCAGGAAGTTTTTCCGAAGCCTATGCAATCGAAATTCGAAAAGCGTAAAAAATCAAGACCAAGCCTTTAAACAGCGAAAAACAGAAAAAATGCGTAAATTTTACTTGTAGTTTGTAAAAGTTTGCAGGGTAGGCTACTTTCAAAACTTTTCATTGAAAAGAAAGAAGGGATTTTAGTGGAAACGAAATTTCTTACTTTCCAAAAGTACAGAAAAAACACATGCCTGTCTATGTGATGATTGGGTGTTTCGGACATATCGTTGCAATCCTTCGCCGTGCAACACCGTTGATATTGTGGTCAAGCACCACTGCCATTGGTTGCCAGTGTTCGAGAGAAAAGGTAAGGGTTACAGAAAAATAAAGAGAAAAGGCGCATATCGCAATATTGAAATGCATATCGCGTTCACACGGCACAGCTTCTGTGTTGACTACCAAATCACCCATGAAAAAAGCAAACTAACCCCTTTCGGCAGCAGTGTCAGCTTCATTGGCAATTGCTTCAAGGTCAATATGAAGTGTAGGCAGTCGCTTGGGCCAAGATGGAAGTTTGAAAAATTATGCCACAATTTTCCGTGAAATAAAAGAAAATTTTTTTCTCAAAAATATTTTTTGGGGCATTTGAATAAAAGAATTTCAAAAGAGGCAAAAAAAAAAGTCGCCTAATAGTTGCCTCTTGGAAAAATTAGTTGCTTTTTCGCCCGATTTTGAAGAAAATAGTTGCCATAGTCGCCTGATGCTGAAAATAGTTGCAAATAGTTGCTTTTTAGTCGCCTGTGGCAACCCTGCCATTGTCACCAGCACTTAATAACTGGTCAAAAGAAAAAGCAATTCTGAGTATGTGATATTTCTCCAATTATGTATGCATGCAAAAGTAAACCTATGGGATCAGGATTGGATTGAGGCCATAGTGCTTTTATGAGCATGGCCCTTTTCTCGGTTCTATTCAACACATGCATTGAGTTTCAATATAAAGGGTCTTTCAATTAGCTCGGGTAGATGTTGGCGGCCATGTTGTTTTGGTGGCGTCTGTCTAATCGTTTGTTTATTATTCAGTTATTCATGCCAAATCACCATGGCAAGTTACACGGTTGCGCAGCATGTCCAAATGATAAAACTTTATTATCAAAATGACTGTTCACTAGTGCAAACGTTACGCGCGTTGCGGCCATTTTACGGAAGATGCGGTGGCCCTTCACAGTCGACTTTCCAACGTTTGGTGGCCAAATTCGAGACTGGTTCGGTAAACCATCAGCCAACACTCATACGTCAAAGGAGCGCAAGATCGGCCGAAAACGTCGCCGCAGTGCGTGAAAGTGGGCAGGAGAGCCCGAGGCAGTCAATTTCTCGCCGTGCACAAGAACTCAGCCTTTCGTAGTCTACAACTTAGCGAATTTTGCGTTGGGACATTGGCCTACACCCTTACAAGATTCAACTGACCCAGAAACTTAAAGTTAATGACTACAGACAACGCCGTTTGTACGCTGACTGGGCTATGGAGCGTTTGGAAGAGAACCCCAATTGTGCCCGAAAAATATTCTTTAGCGACGAAGCGCATTTTTGGCTGAATGGGTATGTCAATAAGCAAAATATGGGACCCACATGAGGTTCACCAGGTGGCAATGCACCCACAAAAAGTAACAGTTTGGTGCGGATTTTGGGCCAGCGGTGTCATTGGTCCGCACTTTTTCGAAAATGACGTTGGTGAGGCAATTACCGTCAACGGCGAACGCTATAGAGTGATGATAGAATTTTTTTTTTGGCACCAATTGGACAGTATGGATGTGGATGACATGTGGTTCCAGCAGGACGGTGCTACAAGCCACACAGTGGATGCTACGATGCAAATTCTGCGTGAAAGATTTCAAGGAAAAATTATCTCTCGCAGAGGTGATGTGAATTGGCCACCAAGATCTTGTGATTTGACCCCACTAGACTTTTTCTTGTGGGGTTTCCTGAAGTCACAGGTATACGCCAATAAGCCTCAATCGACTGATGCTCTGAAAGCCGACATCACCTAGGCCATAGGACAAATCCAGCCAGATCTATGCGATAGTGATAGAAAATTGGTCCACCCGGATCCGTGCCACGTAAGAAGCCGCGGCGGACATTTAAATGATATAGTTTTTCACACCTAATGGCATGTATCGGCCTTTTAAATAAATAAAGAATTTTGTTAATATCTCACGCACAGCTTGTTTTGTTCCATTTTAAAATCTACCCGTCCTTATTGAAAGACCCTATACAAAAGCTAATTTAAACTACAAGCATAGATTATTTTCATGCTTCAAGCTAGTGAAGCATAATAATTCATAACTGGGATGTTAATTAGCATAGCTGGAATGCTAATATGTTAGATCGTTTACTCATTAAATTCAAAAATTTTGTTTAGTACTTTATCAAGAGCACTAAATTATATTTAAAAAACTAAATTAAATTGCAATATTAATATTTAAACTGAAAGATTTATTATAGAAAAAGCAAAATGTAAAAATTATACACATAGATGGTTAGTTCACTACAATGCACAATGGCTGCAAGGTAACATTTAATCAAATACAAATAATGCTCACAAGTGAACGTTCTCTCCCAACAATAGGGGATCTGAACATGGTGCATAGAATCTGAAACTACACCACTTGAATAGTATAAATGGAATTCTAGCAGCAGATGTCAAACGGTATAGAACATGTGAGGATTTTTGGGCATAAGTGTAGTCTATATGCAAGGAAAATATATTTGGCACATATGCGCTACTTCTGTTCCTTCTATCTTTTCAAGAAAGCATGTTTGAGTTATTAGACACCGCAAAGACATTATCGAAAGAGTTGGACATTGAGAACTTTCAAAATTAGGCAACAAAAAGTTTTATTTCACTCTGGATTGAATGCCTTATTGGAATACAGTTCACATGTTAAAGCAGAAGCAATGTGGGGAAGTGCATGTGCAGACTTATCAACAAGGCATCCATATTTATAAATACATATCTGATCATGTTCCCAAATAGTGGTTCCAAGAACTGATACACAGTTGATTGATTGAATTTTCAAACACGTTTGCGATTCTTCGATACTCTCTGGCCCTCTTAAGTCACAATGCCAGTCAAGGTCGTATCCAGAAGCCCATGGGCCGGACCTCCCCCCCCTCCATTTTTCCTAACTTAGCATAAATTCCTCTCTGAAACTGTTCTTAATGATTGCGTCAATGCCAGGCCCCTCCCTCCCCCCCCCCCCCCCGGGAAAAAATTCTGTATATGACCTTGATGTCGGTGAATGCCTTACATTGACGAATGTCCAAAGGCTGAATTACAGCAGTAGTTCAACTCAGTAGATTCAGTAGCTACTGGGAATGAAGCATATGATCATGCTGACGACTTTGTTGATCGATTGGGAGTTGATTTGAGGGAGCAACTGATGACTGAAAATGTATTGAATGGCGATGTTCACTTCTTATGCTATATAAGCAGTGGTGTAGTCGAGGGGGGACGCAGGGGGACGGCGTCCCCCTACCTTTTTATTTTAATGCAAGCGTCCCCCCAAACTTTTTACAATTTAACATAAGCGTCCCCCCAATTTTGACTTCAATTGCTTATCTTCTTATGTATAAGCGTCCCCCCAATTTTTTTTCCAGGACTACACCACTGCATATAACGCACTTATCACGTACATTACTGATTTCGGAAAGGCCTGAGGGTCAAGTGATCCAAAATTTGAGAAAAAATTTACCTCACCTTCTTTGATTTTTTTCAAATTTGGCTTACCAACTGCACCCCTCAAGGTAATTAAAAATCCAAATTTTTAGATTTTTATCTTGTTTAGTTTTTTAGTTATCAGGCTTTGATTTTGTAAAAAACTCACATTTTTACATGTATGCTTCAACACAAAACAGACCATAACTCATCAACAAATACAGATAAAAAGTTCTAGTAAAAAGCGTTTTGAAGTATATTGAATGCAGTTTTATATGATAGGCATCATGACAAATTTTATTAAAATTCTAAATTTTAAAAAATGACCTTAAAATTTAAATTTCTCAAAAAACGTATCATTAATTTTTTTTTAAAAATTCTCAAATATTTCTGTGCATTTTATCTTAAGCTATGCAAAATTTCAGCTTGGGGACTCAATGGGATCATATTTTCACGAATTTTCAAAAATATTTGATTTACCAAAAAATGAACATTTTTGTGATTCAAGCTATTTTAAGATGATGGTTTCTTAAAGGAGATGATTTTATTAGCCTTCTAAACACATCTATGCATGAGTGAATAAGCATGGACATGTCTGTGCATGAAATGAACAAGTTCAAAATTTATTTTGGGGAGGGGGCAATGAATACATTCATATTTTTGCCTTATCATAGCTATTTCAAAGTATTGTTTCCAAATTATTCACTAGTTTTTTTTTAAATGAACAAATTGACTTATTTTATCCATTAATAATAATTTTTCCTGATTAATTCTCAGATTTCAGATATATTTTAATGAGATATTAATCATATGAGAGGAAAAAAAGTACATCTGTTTAAATTACTTCAGACATTCAACACCTTTCATCATATTCACATGTAATGTACCCTTTCAGGTTTGTCATACATTTGAACTTTCTACAAAGAATTTCTGTTTCTGAAAGTTATTACTATGTAAACACACTTTTGTAGTAATTTATATTCACTGAATGGAACAAAGCTGTGAAACTTCTGTGTTCTTTCGACTGATAGTGCTCTTAAAAATCTATCTTTTAATAACTCCCTTTCTTCTGAATATTCCTGAACAGTTACATAAAAAAACTGAATTAAAGGAATGTTTATAACACTTTAATTAACATTTCTGACACCAGTTCAATTGAAAAGTTGAACTGGTGTCAGAATTTGATCTCAATGCAGTTTTGGAAGGCTAGCTTTGGCAGTAAGACGTTTCACTGTCCCTCCCGAGTCAGCACATACTCTTTTCCCATGACCTGTAGCATAGAAATGCCATTCCATAGCAGCTGCAATATCTGTGTTGCAGCTCCTTTAAATTTCTTTCCTTCTTATATTATTTTTTATTCATGTTTTGGACATGAGGTATGGAAATGCTAGGATGTACTGGTGGATTTAAAAAAATGCTTTGTTTTTTCTTATAATGCTTCCTTTTTGTCAACTTTATTTGTAACCCACAACCTATTCAAGGGAGGGGTAAGCTACATAATTTTTCTTTTCTTGCTTTGTCAAATACTAGCTCATAAGCGCAAATCAAGACTAACAACCTAAAGCTGCAAACTCTAGCAGTTGTGCCCCTTCTATCACAATTTCAGATGAGTTTAGTTAAATACTTTTCCCCCTCATATCATTAATATCTCATTAAAATATATCTCAAATCAAACAATTAATCAGGAAAAAATTATTATTAATGCATAAAATAAGTCAATTTGTTCATTTAAAAATAACTATTGAATAATTTGAAAACAATACTTTAAAATAACTATGATAACACAAAAAGTTTATGTATTTGTTGCCCCCCTCCCCCAAATAAATTTTGAACTTGTTCATTTCATGCACAGACATGTCCATGCTTGTTCACTCATGCATAGATGTGTTTAGAAGGCTAATTAAATCATCTTCTTTAAGAAACCATCATCTTAAAATAGCTTGAATCACAAAAATGCTCAATTTTTGGTAAATCAAATATTTTTGAAAATTCGGGAAAATATGATCCCATTGAGTCCCCCAGCTGAAATTTTGCATAGACAAAGATAAAATGCGCAGAAATAATTGAGAATTTTTTTTTTTTTAAATTAATGATACGTTTTTTGAGAAATTTAAAATTTAAATTTTAAGGTCATTTTTTAAAATTTAAAATTTTAATAAAATTTGTCGTGATGCATATCATATAAAACTACATTCAATGTACTTCAAAACACTTTTTACTAGAACTTTTTATCTCTATTTGTTGATGAGTTATGGCCTGTTTTGTGTTGAAGCATACCATGTAAAAATGCGAGTTTTTCACAAAATCAAAGCCTGATAACTAAAAAACTAAACAAGATAGAAATATAAAAATTTGGATTTTTAATTACCTTGAGGTGTACAGTTGATGAGCCGAATTTGAAAGAAATCAAAAAGGGTGAGGTCAAATTCCTTGGATCACTTGATATGGAATGACCCCTGACCAAATCTGGGAATAGCTAAATAATTTGGAGATTCATACATTCACCATGCTCCAATACAAGGGCCTCTCATTCAGGAACATGATCAGATTTGCATTTTATATAGCTGAATAGTAACTGAATTATGAGCATGGAACATGGATTTTTCCGCATTGCTTGCGCTTTAACGGGCAAACTAAATTCCATCAGAGCAGCGGTCGGCAACCAAAATCGATTGAAGATCTACTTTCCAAGTTTGGCGCACACCAAGATCGACTCATAGGGGACACATGTAGGGACTGCACCTGTCTTCAAATTGTAGGTTAATTCTTGTCCGAACAAGTTTTGATGCTTATAAAATACCTACTTTAAAAATTTTTTTATAATGTTATGGTAATCCGTTAACTCACATCAAAGCAATATTTCAGATACTAATTTATTCTTTTAAATTTGATAAAATATTGTTAGTTTTTGTTTTGTTTTTAAAAAAAAAAAAAACGCATGTTAAAGCCGTTACATGCTTCAGCTTTTCACCCAGAGCTTAGCTAATGTGATGACTGACATTCTATACTATTGGCAAGATTTTTTAGGTCCGGTGAATGGCCTGCCAAATTAATAAACATTTTCTGAAAAAAGAAAAGAAAAAGTTTGCCTTCGAATTGAAAAGTCGTTTGTTTTCACTTTTCTTTTCAAAACTATATAAACTGTCCAAAACGCAGTCGTGATCGACGGGTTGCCGACCACTGCATTAGAGTATCCTACTCTAGGTAGCAATCAAACTTCAGTTGTCTGGTTTTTAACATTTTTAATGTTAATCCATACATGATAATACCTAATAACTTTAGTATAATTGCCTGAAAATGACTGAATTAATAGAAATTGTGCATATGTAGCATATACATTTTCCTCTCATATACATTATTCTTTTACCTAAAAATCCATCTCGATTTCTATGCCGTTGGACATCTGCGGCTAGAATTCCACATTTATACTATTCAGGTGGTGTAGTTTCTGACCTACGTATCATGTTCAGATCTCCCATTGTTGGAAGAGAAGGTTTACTTATCAGTTTAAGTTTTCTTTTTTAAAAATGATACAACTCAAAAAATCATACTAAGAATGAGTACAATTAATAATAATAATAAAAGCCTTTAACCTTTTGAAAGTTTACTTTTTATTTATCATTCATCAAATTATCATATGTTCAATGCTAGTCCTTAATAGTAATACATATTTAGCTATAAACAACAAGTTTTGTTTCCTTTTTATCAATCAAGTATTGCTTCCTATTATATCATTTTCCTACAAAAGTAAAAAAGGAGAGAAAACAATGTTTTGTAAAAATAAAAAAGCAATAAAATTAAGTAAATAAATAAATATTGAAAAAATTAATTTGAAAGCAGGGTTTTGAAAGGAGGATAAGCGAGGGCCACACTTCATTCCAAGATTTTAATTTCTGCCTTGAACAATTTTTTGTTGAAATTTTAAGAGTTATAACTTAACAAATAAAACTTAACATTAACATCTACGGAAAATTTTAATCCTATCTAACAAACAGCTTTGACGGGAACAAACTTTAGACGAAGAAGCTTATGACATTATAACATGGACAAACAAGTCCATAACTACACAAGCTTACTTTTCCATCAAACTTTTTGATTTGGATTTTTTAAACATTTTTGTACAAATGAATGAATAAACGAGCAAATGAAAGATTAAAAGGATGAATGAATGAATGACTGAGTGAGTGAGTGATTGAAGAAATGAATGGAGTGTGTAAAAGAAATAAAAAAAAGTTATCAATAAAAACCAAAACTAATTATTTTGTTTACTTAATATTAACAAAAGTTATATAATGATTTAGTACTCAGCAAAATCTCCATGTTACTTTTTAATTTTATAAAAGGTTGAAATTTACCACATGACTTGAAATGAGTTCTTTTGTGGTGATAAGGTATTGAAAACATCTTTCGGAGAGCAGAAGTCTTTTTCACTACACAGAAATTTTGCAGTTCCACGATCTAGCATTATATTATGTGCTCTGTAAATCTTGCGGAGATCTTCAAATGATACTGTTCGTTTTATGCTATCCTGGGAAGGAAAATAATTAAATACTTCAATATAAAATGTATACATATAGTATTCATATATATGCATATACAGTTGATGCAACTTTATGTGATCACGGATAAGGTTAGCAGTCATTTAATGTAATCAAAATCTCTTCCTGTCTACTTGTATAAAAATACATCGAAAAATGTTTTTGAAATCAAAGCATTGTTTTATTGTTATTAAATTACAGAAAACATTTTGCTGAAAATGGCAAAAACTAGAGGAAAAAAACATTTTTTTATTTTTAAATTATTTTTTGAAATCCGATCAGAAAAGTATTTATATCTCCTCAAATGAAGAAGGTGCTTCAAGTTTTTTCTTTTATTTAAGTCAATAACTTACTTATTCTTGCAATATTTTTTTTGTTACTATCATGTTTTTCATTTAATACATTCATTTCATTCAGACCCGTGCCAAGCCTGCTCAGTGCCATAGTGTGAATTCTTACTGAATGCCTTTTTTTAGGGTGAAAAAAGTATTTCTCAGAAAAACCCAACCTTATGGTTTTTTACGTCTTACTGTTTCAGGTTTAATAGTGTTTTTTTAAGGATGGCTTCTTGACACAAAGCGGTTGTGCACCACAAAACCTTGCACATATGGACGGCGAGGGCCTGATTTCATTTCAACGACACATAAATTAATGTTACCTGTGAAAATCAGCAATATATTTATTTGTTAATGTGGAAAAGTATACAATTTTCCCGTTATTAAATTTTTATCGATTATTATAATCACTTGGTTAATCAAGTCATTTTCATCCGGATAGAATTACATAAAGAGGCGTCCACTGCATATATAAAACAAAAAGTGCTTACCCGGACTACAAATGGCTGTTCATTGTACACATAATCATTGCTATAATTATTAAAACCAGTGAGATCTACTAAGGTTCTGACATCTTCACAGGGCCAACAATCTAAAGGTAATTCATAATAGAAAGGATTATGGACTAAACATTCTTCCTCATGCCAATCTGAAAAGGTATGATAGGTGTAAGCAAGTTGAAATATAAGGAATTATCTCTGTAGTCCACATATTTCCTGAGTATCAATAGATACAAATGCAAATACAAAAGTAACAACCAGCAATAGGCTGTGGGCCCAGCTAAGCTGGTCCTAGTCAAACAAGATAAGTTTTAATAAAATAATTATAGACATGTTGCAATGCATAGTTGCCACTGGCTTTTAAGGTCCAGTCAAAACAATAATGAAATTGAAGAAATTATGAAACATAGAAAGATGTTTAAGATAAGTAAAATTCAGCATGCTTAAGATTACCACCATTACTGATTGCCCACCATTACTGGTTACATGAAATTTTTATTTGAAAGATAATACAGTAGAAGACTATTAAAACACACACCTGGGAACCAAAGGTTTTGAGTTCGATAGATTTGAGCTGGGTTAGCAAGTTTTTGCCATAGGCGGAAAAACCGTCCGACAAAAATAGGTTTTTGCCACCCAAGTGGGAAAAAAGAGCATTTACATTCTCATTTTTCTTTTTTTTTTTTTTTTTGACAGCTTAACTAAAACATCAGGTGATAGAAATTTAAGTTTAAAATCAATGTTACTCTGACTTAATTTAGGCACGAAGAATGGGTGATTCTCAGAAAAGAGAATTTTTTGGAACTTAACAAAAAACTTTTGGAAAAAGTATGCAACACAAATTTAAAATAAAATTACATAATTAAGTGAGCAATCTTAAACAAGTCTTAAGATTAATTAATTCAAAAATTTTCGGAAAACAGAATTAATTTTCAATTTTTGGATCAGGTTCTCAAAATTTTTTGGAAATTTATGAGAATTTTGGATCAGAACCACCCTTGGCACTAAGTTAAATGAGTATGACATATTTATTATAGTATCAGAAGTATGCATTTTGTAAAAAAAATACTCAATTTCATAATAAAATTAAAAATGAAACAATACAAAATTTAGAGTAAATAAATAAATAAATAGAAAATTAAGTGAACTGTTCATTATGTTTTCATCCAGTTACTTTTCTAGTTTCTGCGAAACAATTTCAAAGTGGGGGCGGGGTTTCATTGTACTTTTATAACTGATGTTATGATGTAGGCATTAGATAATGCCATTGGTGAATTTCAGGATTTGAATAGTAAAGACACAGAAAAATGAAATGACTGAAAATAATGAAGGTAACTATTTGTCCTTTTTTCCAAAAGCAAAAGAAAGAAAATAAATGAAGTTGCCTTAATAAGACTTAACAGAAGTTTTTTCATTGTATAATTTTGATTTTAGCAAAATTTTTTTCCCAATATATTTAAATTGCAATTTAAATCAATGAACCCTGGGCAAAAGATGAAAAAACAGTTTTAAAAATCAATCTGCAGGAGCTTGCCATTATTTTAACAATGCAGAACATAGGTGTAATTTTTTAACTGCCCAACATTCTTTTAACTTCTGATAATATGTATGGTTTGTAGTGAATTGTGTTCTATACAAAGGCAGTTTAAAGAACTTCTACTGTAGAATGTAACAAGTGAAGAACAGAAACAACTTTTAAGTCAAGTTCTAGGCATGCATAATTCAAGACTTTTTCGTTTGTTACCAGGCCCAGATCAACATGGTTAACCACAGGCCCCAAAGTGAGGCCTGTGGTTACTACATTTTGTTTTCTATTGTTTTTCTCATTTCAACAAAACTACAGTAGAATTCAACTCCAAGTAATATATATTATAATATTTATATCTAAGGTAACAACAGAAATGATGCCCGCTCTGTACCAGCTGGCCCCCACTATCGCATGGGCACCCGAGGCTCTGGGTAGAAACTTTCTAAGAGGCAGGAAATTTGTCCATAATATCTTTTAAACTTCTTTTCAAAAAGTGTAATATGAAATAACCTGGTTCATTAATAATAACTGATAGTAATTTTTCATAATAACAGGTTAATAACTGATTTCACATTGACCATGGCACACAGTGGCGTAGCTAGGTGGGGTCAGCGTTGCCTTGGGTTCCCCCCCTTCAGGGGTGACACCCAGAGAAACCCCAATATACCTTTAAAAGCTCCAGCGAATAAAACAAATACCTTAAACTGTATCTTTCATTTTCTTGTTTTACCTGAGCAGTGTTTCCTTTCAAAAATATATCTGAAGTGTTGTTTAGCCCCTAAACGCACCATTGCCTTTTAAATATTTTAAATATTATGATGCCCATTAAACTTGTGTTTTTTTCTAAGTTGTGAAATATATTACATTAAAATGCATACTTCATACTTGCACATTTTTCTTTGGGTTTAATATTTTCTATGGGGTGTCACCCAGGCTAGCTACGCTGCACGTACAAGCATGCATATATATAAAAAGTAAGTGAACCATTCAAAGGCGACAGGAAAATTTGAAAGTGCCCTGGGCATGAAAACTTGCAAGTCAGGCCGTGTGTATCAGAATCTGAGTCACATTCTTAATTGGACCCTAATTATTACTAATCCATGTAATAATTTTTAATATGGATTAGTGGCAGTCAAGTTAGTATGATTTGTAACATTAGAAAGTAAACTAAAATCACCTGAGAGAATTTCATATCTTTCTAGAAGAGGCAAAGTCCACATGCGCAAAGTGCGCATAACGGGATATATAAAGCTTTGTGAATTTCTTAAGATAAACTTTTGGACGGAATTGTGAGAAGTAATGAACAAATAAATGAACACTACGATAAATATACACGTCAACATATACTTAAAAATGTTCAACAACAATCGTGCTATAGTGCACAGACAAGAAAAGAAAAAAGAAAATGTAGAATCATTTTGCTTTTTCAGAGAAAATTCAGCAGAGGTACTATATACTTCATTTACACAATTCTGAATGTCCTCATCACAAAATGCAAGCTTTGTATATAAAATGCATAAGTCATTCAGCTCATCTTTTAAAGGTCTTTCATTTCTTATGATATTATCCATCACAAATCAATGTGAGTTTTTATATTGGTGGTTTTTATCATAGTGTCGAAATAGCTTTTAATTCATTCCTCTTGCATTACAAAACAGATTGAACATTTCCAAACAATTATATTAAAATCAGAAAACTGCACAACAGTAAATTGAATCAGCCTCAAAATTCATTTTATTATAATTCCGATTTTCGCCGAAGCGCGAACAAAATGTTGAATTACAGCCTTCAAAACTATGAAAACGTTAACATAAACAATAATAGAATTACAAGCCCGCCTGACATGCCTTTCAATATATCTCAAAGCGCATGCGTCTCAAGTTTTTAATCAATTTGGGTTACCATTCTGATTGCTTAATCCTTCTTATGGCGCAAGTTTCTTTCTTTCAGCTATATGAACTTTCATTAGTTACTGGCCGACCACGATGGGACCCTAAGAATTTCTTTTTTGACCATATGGCATAGCGTGTTTAAATTACTGGCTAAATGAGAAAAGAAACAAAACAAATTTCCTTGCTCTTTGAATTCTTTTTTCTTTTTTTTTTTTCAAAACCGCCCACGGGAATTTATACGGGAATAGACACGATAGTGTGGGAATTTGTTAGGAAAAAATCTTGTGAACAACATTTATTCATTTTATCCATAAGAAACGATTTTAATTGTATTTCTTGTCAACTGGAACTGTTGAAAATCACCTATCAATAATGAGTTTTTTAACTTTTAACCAGTTATATAGTTCTTTTATTTACTTGGACTGCTTAGCAGCGGCGGACTGGCTATGTGGGCATTCGGGCAAATGCCCGGTGGGCCAGTCGCAAAATATAAATTTTGTTTTATAAAATATACATCTTTTACAATGTGAATAAAAAAAAAAAATGGTTACCAAAACTTTGCCGTAATCCGGGCTTCAGAGAGTGCAATGTGGCAATATCTCCAGGGTCTGGCCGTTGGGCCACATGTGCGGGGGGGGGGGGGGGGAACAGAATTTTTCAGGGCCGGCTGATCCGTATAGATAACCTAAATGGCTCTCTCAGGCCCAAGATTTTGAGGACTCCAAATTGATTCTACATATTTTTTAATTTGAAAATAAATAAATAAATAAAATACGTAGATCAGTTTTGCGCTTTAGGCTGCCGTCTAAGCTGTCTATATGGACGAGCTCTCGGGGTCTGCTTGAGAAATTCTCATATCTGACTCGTCCATATAGCAAACCTAGGCGGCCACCTGGGGTGCAAACTTTTAAAAGCCGCAAAATTGATGTTTTTTCTTTAAATTTTGAGTAGTGCCGGCGAGGGAGGCTAGTGGCGGTGCAAATTTTCAAGGCCGACGTGAGATATTCGCAGGGACAGCCCAGAACATTTCTCGCGGCCAGTTGTCTCGGCCATTTGCCTCACTGCGCAACGCCCTAAAGTGCGGCAGCTATTAACAGCTAATTAATTTATTATGTATCATTACACTTCTATGATGAATAAGAAAAGTAACTGTACAGTGAACATTTAATATTTTAATACATATCTGCATATTTACTGACAATATTTTTAGTTCCTGCAATCTACAAAATACGGCCCTGTGAATTACTCAAGCTGAGCCTGATAATTTATCATGGCCAGTTCGTCGGTATAGACAGCCTAGGCGGCCTCCCAGGGTGGAAAATTTCGGAGGCTGCAAAATTTATTTATTATTATTATTATTTTAATTTTGAACTGGGCTGACGGGAGACTGAGGCCCTAAAGGCAGTATTTACAACATTAAAAAACAGCTTCTTCACTTAGCTCATGCCTGGGGAAAAAACTAAAAGCTTCTACACTTGAAGAATACGTTCTGGAAATGGAAGAACATAGTAACGGTGAAGAAGAGGAAGCAGAGCAAGAGGAATTTTGGGGATGAAGTTACTGTAAAATCTAAATCTTGCAAATCCTGCAATGATTATTGCATTTGTTGTTATGAATATCTGAGTCATTATAATTTTCTGACAGGTTCTTATGGGATTATTGGACTGTCTTTTAAATATTTGTTAAATTTGTCTTTCTCACAAGTAGGTTGTGAACTAGTTTTTCTATTTCAAAGCATATTAAAAACAGATTAAGAAGCAATTTAACTCAGGACAAATTGGAATCACTTATGTAAATATCGTGCGAAAAATACATATTAGTAAAGCTTGAGATGGAAAATATAATAGACAGGGTTCGCGCCAGGCCGCGCGATCGCGCGATTCCCGCAATATTTTTTGAAATCCCACTCAAAAAAAATTTTTTTTAGGCTTAAACTTAAAAAATCCCACTCAAAAAAAAATTTTTTTAGGCTTAAACTTAAAAAATCCCACTTAAAATTTTGGTCAAGGAGGAAAATCCCACCTTGTACTTTTCCCCAGTGTGAACCCTGATAGATGATGTCGCAAATAAGAGTTCCTTTTCAAAATCACTTTTAAAATACTAAATGGCCTTCAAAAGCAAAATAATATATAAGCAAATATTGCAATGTATATTTGATTGTGGGTGAGGTTTTTCTTTTTCTTTTTCGAAACCTGTTATTAGTTTGTTGTAGTACTGGAAACCAGAACAATAAACATTTCTTTTAAATATTTCATAGCTAGAACTAATTTTTACTTGATGTTAACATACTGATTGTAGCACTCTCAATACACAAAGAACACGATGGGTGCATAATTTTTCATGTTTAATCTTCAAATCTACCACATGTCATGCAAATTACTGCAATTTTGGAAGCCAAAATTCTTTTTAAAATGCTATTAAAACTCGTTGCTGTCATTGAATAAATTTCAAACATTTTCGGGAGGGGGGGAGTTCTCTATCCCCCTCCCCTGTTAGCACGTGGCTTTAGGGTTGCCCTCCCCTGGACACAGGGAAGTGAAGTCCCACGAACGCTCATTACCGCGCCGAGACAGGTTTGCTGGGCGCCAGCCCAGCCTATCTAACTCTTGCTGTGTGAACCTGGCCCTCCTTGATACCCCTATGATAGAAGGATATCATTTGGAGGGTTGAAGGGAACCACAATCATAAATGAGACATAAATAAGGCCATAAATAAGGAAGTGCAAATATATCTGATTAGCGTTCATTTTCCGTTCTTTGGTAGTGCCTCCCCCCCCCCCCCCCCACGAGGGTCGGTCTGTTTGAAATATGCCCTGGCCGAATTTTCTTCCCAGTCCGCCCCTGCTGCTTAGTATTTGAAAAAAAAATAACAATAAAATAATTAAAACATTTTTCTAATAATCTAAAATTTCTTGTTTTAAACCGAAAACTCATATCAAAACTGAAATCTGTATAAATGTCATTAAAGAAAGATATTTCAAACTTCAAAACTACAAATTGTTTATATTTCCGTTTGGTCTTTTATTTCGAGTTATGTATTTGAATACATTGAAATTTATTGTAAATAAAATACTTTTTTTATGTTGAATCGATTGACAACAAGAGTACTCTACAACAGTGATGGTGAACCTTTTTGAGACGTGGGTCAAATTTTTGTTCATAATTTTTTTTAGTAGCTCGTGGGTTTAAAAATTTTGAACTGAGTATTTTTTTCTTTTCTCAGAAAAGGTTTTTAATCGTTAAACGCATGCTTTTGTTAAATTCAGAAATACGTACAGAAGTAAGCAAACAAGTACATAATTCTTTCGAAAATTGGGATAGCAGATAACGCCCTATCAGTGGGTCGTGGGTCCTCCCCGCCCGTGAACCCAAACTGGGACCGATGGACTAGAGCAGAACCTTCCTCTCGCTTTCGAACCTTCCCAGCTCCTGTGTGAAGAGTCACGGAAGACAATATGCATAATTAATATCATTTAACAAATAATAATAATAATGAAATAGTAATGCATTTATAAATGCATTCACTACATGGCTAATTGTTCAATATTGCTTATGTATGTGAAGAGGAAAAACAATATTCCTTATTGTGCACCTAGAATTTTAGGGCTCAGGGCTGCGGCCCTGGATGGAGAGCTGTTGGGGCAATCGGCCCTGAACAAATTAGCTTTTGGGCATTAGTTGGCGGAACTGAGCCCAGAGGCGTAGCTGACGGAGTGGGAAGCGGGTGGCAGCGATACACACATCTGTCTCCCAGCACATCATTCACGGGGCGCGAAAGTCGTATTATGAAAGTTCAGATCAAAGTTTTCCATTTTTAAATGCCCAAAAAAAAAAGAAAAAAGAAAGAAATTTTAAAGAATTATTGCCCCATTAGGGATTAGGTAGAAAAAGTCTTTTCCTATGGAAGTCATTAGCGGCATTCTCACACAGGTGAGAGTTAAAAACGAAGATCAAAAAAGAAAAATATTTGGTAACAAAAATTGTGGGGGAGGGCGAAGATAAGAATTATCAAGGATGACAATTGTCAAATATCGTCTTTGAGCAGAATAAACCATTTCTCCTGGCCACTCAATCTTGACCTTATAATCTGAATTTTTTGTCGGTCTTTCGGTTTTCAATGGCTTTCTGGACTTTATAGGCGCTTTTTTTTTTTTTTTTTGAGGCGAAATGGTTTTTTAATGATAAAAGGGGATCATGATTATTTTAAAATATTGTTAATGCTTGTGACTTGAACATTGTCATCATTCCCCTGAGGGAATTAGTTGAAGGATGAATATTTCAAGTGGTTCGAGGCGCATCTTAATATTAATGCAATGCCAATGCCTTGAAATGTTGCATGCATTCATTTCAACCATAAATGCAACTTTTCTGCCCCCTGCCGATAAAAAATTCCTCAACTTATTCCCCCCTATAGTGTTCACTGCACCCTAATGTATATCTAGCCGTATGGTGTAAGTTTCAGCTATGTTACAGGTTTGCTGTTATATAGTTAAACCTCAAAACAATAAATAACAAACATATTTCATTATGAAACATGTTATTCATATGAAATTTTCATATAGTATTACTTTAAAAATATTCGAAGGTAATCAACAAACTCATACAAAATTTCAAGTATGTGTATTTTACTAGTGCTATAAATAAAACGAAACATCACTCTGCTTATTTGTGTAATACAGACATGAAAGAAACAAGTTTATAAAGCTTAAAATATTTATTAATATACCCACAGTTGAAACTTATAAGTTTTTTCTCAAAACGATCGGTTAAAATCCCTTATTTTTTTTTTCTTTTCTTTTCTGTACAACTGCATAAATATTTTACCTATTTAAAAAAACGAAAATAGTTTAGGTGAGCTGTTAATATTATTTAGTTTTAATTGTGGAAGACTTTTGTAGTAAATCTCATTTCTTTTCGTTTGAAATGAATTTTAGATTCCCATCAAGTAAAATGTAAAAAAAAGCAAGAAAGTAATGGCTTTGTTTGTAGTTTTGTAAAAAAAAAAAAAAAAATTCTTCTGGTATTGAAGTTCTGTAATTAAAAACAGTGCATATAAAATGTTACACATCCACGAAGATGAAAAATAAAATGCATCAAAAAATTAAAAAGAAAATATATAATTTCTAACTTCCGCCTTTCTAAATTTTCTTTAGGTTTATAACAGATTATAAAACATGTTGCACGCGTCATAGCTTTAATCATACTAGACGAGTTTAATCGCATTTTATTTTGGGATATATTTCCGAAATTGTTCTATGCCTTTCAGGAATGGAAAGGAATAAAGTGCAGGTTTTATCTTTAATTTGCGAAATGAATTACATCCTTTTTATTTCGCCGCATTCATTAGATTTGTAATTAAAATGACCCCAGCGTTCGCTTCCTGAAAGCTTTGCCAAGGTCATTGTTCTATTTCCGAACTTTTTTATTTTATGTAAACAAGGGGGGGACAGGTCGAAATTTACCGTTTTCTGTTAATGCTTAAAATAAGCAGTTCTGCTTTTTTTTATTCGCAAGATTTCGTTGAATACTGATACTGACTATAGAGAGGATGAAGGATTATTAATGCCCTTAAATAGCAATTATTGCCGCTTATTAAAAAGAAAAAAAATATATCGTATTTTATTTTAGGATATATTTCCGAAATTGTTCCATGACTTTCAGGAATGGAAAGAAATAAAGGGCAGGATACGATAACAAAATAAGTAATAGTGAACTAAAAAGCACTAATTAATATTTGTAACACACAAGAAATCATGTTTAATTTAGGCATTTTGCTTACTTTGATTTGATTTCCGATTGATTTCGTTTTTCTTTGATTTCGTCTTTTGGTTCTTTTGAATGGAATTACAGATCAAAATCGTTTATCATGATTTGTCGCTGTTAACTCATAACTCATTTTAATGGAGAAAAAAGCAGAAAAAGTCATATTAAAATTTTTTGTTAACTTCTAACAATATATATATAATATATATATATGTAACATCGTACTTGCAACATCGTCATTTTGGCGATAGCTGTCATTCTGTAAAGTAAGTCGTAGCCGAGTTTAATTAATCCTTAGTTTATTTGCAGCCTCTATATTGTAAGGGAATAAATTACATCACAAGGAGATAACAGCCGACTTCACAAAACACAAAAACTATTTACACATTTTTACACCAAGTACATCCTACGAATCTCACAAAAATTAGATTATCTTGCCATATATAATTTTTAAGCTCTCCGTCACGTGATACCGCACGGTTTTTCTGTTTGGCTGGCCCTGGACCGCAAAGTTATGTAAATTTCTGTTCGCGCCATGAAAAAAAGGGAAGGGAAAGGGGAAATATATAAAGTGCCTACAATTGTCTGTGGGTCACTTCAGTCTTTGTGTTTGAAAATCGAAACAGAATTTAAAAAGGGGTTGGAAAGAGTTATTTGTTTTTAATGTTATACATATATGTCATGTCCCGTATCAGCAGCCGGGCTAAGTTTCGTGACTGGACATAACAGCATTCATTTTTTTTCTTTCCTTTATTTTCTACTCATCAGGTATTTACAAGAATACTATTTACAATGATGAATGACATGAATATTTACAGTATTTACAAAAGCGGTCCCCATAGAGAACATCTCGCAGGAGCACAATTTCTCTGTGTTATCCTTTAAGCATCAGCTCACCAAGTGACGCTAACCTTTGTTTTCCAGACCCTTCTTGGGGTATTTTAGCCAATCAGAACTCAGGGTTATAGTTTTGGTTCACGTTTTAAAGTGGACCCGTAAAAAGGACCCAATTGGTTATAGTTCAGGTTTACAAAAGTTACGTTAAAAGGTCCCAACGGTAGTTTGCTTTTACAAAGACAAAGAAAGGAATAAGAATAATGTATTTAATTTATTATGAACCTCACATATCCCCCCTCTCAAAAAGAGTTGGTTCTGGAGGTGATCAGGCTCCAAAAACAACCTTTTCGAAAGGAAAAAAAACCCGACAATTACAATTTTAAAAATTAGAAGTGAAAAAAAAATATTCTAAACTCCCTGGGTTCTGATGGTAATACTACTTTTCATAGGTATAATAACAATTCACAAAATACACCTAAATTATGTGTAAACACTATTACATTACACTAATACAATTTTCATAAGACAAAATACTTTCATAGAATCGCATATGCAAAACTATTCACGTGGTACCACTGGAGTTATTTTTTTATGTGCACAGTTTTCTTCATATATCAGTTCCATACTGATGGATTCCACAGTTCCTAAGGATACTTTCGAGTTCCTTACTAATTTTTTCGTGTTTCATATCGTTCATGTAGTGTCTTTCATCTACAAAATAATGTCTCTTCCTTCCAACATTAGTACAACATTTCCTTAAAATGTATAGCACTTTCTAGTATGTTTCAAATATCCCGTAAGAGAATCAACAATAAATTTCAATCGATACAATAAATCACTTAAATTTCCAACAGTGAACACCATCTTAATTCTAAAATAATCATTTCAAATAATTAAAAAATCGTCACTTACATCAGATTATTCATATTCCTTAGTTACAACACATCCGTAATTTTACTACATCAAATTAATTTCTTATAGCTCAAAACATTATCACAAACAACTTCAATGTTGATGCAAAACAGGGACTGACTGGGACCCCTAAAAGGGCGGTGGACCAACTAACCAAAAGGGCGGCAACCAAAGGGCACACACACATATATATAGGATGGTGTCTGCGGGACAAATGAGGTTTTAATGCTTCCTTTGGAAAATTTGAACTCCTTAGTGTTGTATCTTGCATTTATTTTGATACATGATAAAACTAAATACTTTCAAATCAGTTTTTTCTTTTTTTTTTTACTAATTGTCTAACACATATAGTTATTTTAACATTCTCCTTTTTAGATAACCCAGGTTCCCCAATCATTGACCATAAAGAATCAACTAAGTACAAATTTTATTTAACAGTTATTTCAAAACACCTTTTTACAATGAATAGTTACTTATCTATTAGATACAAAACATTACATCAAGATTTTCTATTAATTTACAATTACTGATTATCAGTTATGAATCATTTTTTTTTTTTAACAATCTAATTATTAAACTCCTAGTCTGGCAAGAAAAAAAAATTAAATAATCAAAACTTACATAATGGCCATAACTTATATCCAGTTGAGCTCAACTTCATCAGTTACTAGAATATCTATAAATAAAATTATAGTCCCATAGGACTAAAAAAATCTGCAAAGATACACCAACAGAGCAGATGGAGAAATCAAAAAAGAGAGCCCCTCAAACATGTGCTCACTTTTTTATATCCTCGACCACCTTGCGGTCAAAACAATTGTATCAGTACACAGAAAGTAAGAAGTCCATTTTTCTTTACTCTATATGCAGACATCCATCACTGTACACAGCTATTTATAGTGTGTTATGGCATGATTTGTAATAATAAATAGTTGTATTACATCAAACTTTTATTATTTGTAGTTTATTGTACAATAATTTCCAAAGTAAACAGAAAAAATGGCTGTCAGGTTGTATCCATCCGCCTAGTCTCCCGTTGCCACAGGCGAAATACTAATTGTTCAGTAAAGCACAATTTCCAAATAGATCATGGAGGAATTAAAAATATATAAATTTAAAATAAATTAAATAAATACTATAAAAGAAAATTTTAAAATGCCAGACTAAGAAAAAGGAAAAACTTGCCAGACTGTACATAATTATTTCTTTTTTTTTTTTCTTTTCTCATAAAACTTATATTCAACTTGAATATAACATAACTTTCCCCTCACAAGAAAAAAAAATATCACAATTATTTTTTTTTAAAATTATTATTATTGTTAATTATATCAAATATAACAGAACAACCGTTTTAACCAAAGTCATCTGCAACAGTATTACAAAAATAACATTTGACCATTTAAATATGAAATAATTTCTACGAAAACAAAATATAGACATGACTTAATATTCCAAACACATACATAAGTACAAAGATAGACACCTTTTTTTTTTCAAATTATTATTGTACGAAACCCAGTCTGTTTCTTGGTCGTAAATTGTAATGTCTTTTATTAACCATGTTGTTTGAAGGCGACTGGTTATAACTTTGAGATGCAATACTATTAGAATCAAGCACAGGAATACTATGACCATCTCTGCCTATATTACTATCCAAACTTTTGTTCCCCACACTTGGACTTCCATTGTCATGGTTGTAATTAACATTTTGAAAATTACTCTGATTTCTGCACCTGTGAATAATTCTATATTTTTTTCTTGTAGCAAAGTTAGTTACAGCATCAATTTCAGAAGAACTATCTATATTATTTTCTGAAATTTTATTGTTCTGGTTAGAGTCAATTATATTATCCTGTTGTAGCGAAGGAAATATTATTCTTTCTTGTAATTTAGTCAATCTATCAACATGAACGAGCTGAATATCTTTTGGATTATTGAGGTGCATTATCTCAAAATTTACCGGACTTGTCTGCTTCTTTATTCTGTATATACCTTTGTTTACTGTCGAGAATTTCTTTGAGTGTCCAGGTTTTACTATGGGTGTGTACAATAATACCATATCACCAACTTTGAGTTTTTTATGTTTTGCAAATTTTTTCCTATATTCTTCTTGTTTTTCAGCAGCTTTAATTAAATTTTGTTTGACATATTGAAATGATTTCTGTAGCCTAACTTCCATATCCTCGCTGTAATCACGATCGTCAGCATAAGACCGTTTAGGTGATGAATTAATTAAATCCACAGGCAATATAAGGTCTCTACCATAAATCAAATGAGACGGAGTGTCTTCTAAAGCGGAATGTACAGCGGTCCTATGTGCCAGTAAGGCAAAGTAAATATTTGTCCCAAGTGTTTTCAGCATTTTGAATGAGATGCTTTAAAGAATTTATAATTGTTGCATTTACTCTTTCTACAACACCATCAGCACTAGGATGGTAACTAGTTGTGTTGTTCTTTTTTATTCCTAGTTTTGTATAAACTTTGTTAATAGTGTCCGACAAAAATGAAGAGCCCCGGTCAGTTATTAGATGTTCGGGAATACCATGAGTACAAATAAACTTCTCTAACACTAAAGCTATTGTTTCACTTCTTAAATCAGGAATAGGATATGCTTCCACCCAACGAGTAAAATAATCACTTATAACTAAAATATGCCTATTTCCCGTTTCAGTGATGGGCAGAGGTCCTACTGCATCCATAGCTATCCTTTCGAAAGGCCTACTAGTGACTTCAATCCTTTGTAGGGGAGCCTTATCTTTATATTTATATCCCCTCTTCTCACAACAAGAAATGCACGACTTAATATAATTCGACACATGTTTGTACATTTTCCACCAAAAATAGTTCTTTTTTATTCTTAGCATGGTACGTCTGAATCCAGGATGTGCAACTGTGATAGAATCATGTGAAAGAGCTAAGATTTCAGAAATTAATGTTTTTGGAACAACTAATTTTTCAAAATTGAATCTATTTTTTATATTGTGATTTAAGCAATATAAAACTTTTTCTTTTAAAAAAAATGTAAGATTATTAATTTGAACTTGAGGCTGTGTATTCAACTGTTTCAATATTCCAGCACATTTGGCATCCTCAGCTTGTAAAACTTGTAATCTATCATGCGAAAAATTTTGAATGACATTATCAACAGTCATTTGACCTACGTTAATTGGGGTCTCATCTTTAATGTCGACCTCTTCGATGTGTCTAGATAAAACGTCTGCAGGCACATTCTGTTTGCCCGGCAAGTGTTCAATCTCAAAATCGTAATTTTGTAAAGCTAAAACCCACCTTGTGATTCTGCCACTGTCCTTAAATTTCAGTGCATAAGAAAGAGACTTTTGATCGCAAAACAATTTAAATTTCCTGCCGTATAGGTATTGTCGGTAGTTAGAAATTCCCCAAATAACAGCTAAGGTTTCTCTCTCAAAAACGCTGTATCTAGTTTCCGCATCATTCAACCTCCTACTGGCATACCCAACGGGATGTAGAAGACCGTCTTCACCTTTCTGACTCAACACTGCCCCTATAGCAAATCCTGATGCATCAGTGTGCAGATAGAAATTTTCATATACATTAGGTATTAATAAACACGGAAAAGATACTAATGCATTTTTTAGTTCATTAAATGCATGCATTGTTTCATCATCCCAAATAAAAGCAACTTTTGTTTTAGTTAAATTTGTTAAGGGCAAAGCTATCTGAGCAAAATCTTTGATAAATTTTCTATAAAAGTTACACATACCCAAAAAGGACCTGACTTGTTTTCTAGTCTTAGGAATGGGAAAGTTTTTCACTGCGTCAACATTATTGGCATCAGGGAGCAATTTACCATTTACAACTTGGAAACCTAAATAGGTTATCTGTTCTTTAAATAATTGACATTTAGCAGGATTGAGTTTTAAATTATGTTTACTTAATCTTGAAAACACTAAGTCTAACTTTTCAAGGTGCTCTTCAAAAGTGGAAGAAGCTATTACTAAATCATCTAAATAAGTATTAATGTTCCATTCTTTTAAACCTGCCAAAACAATTTCTAGTAAACGTTGAAAAGAGGAGGTCGCATTTTTAAGTCCTTGTGGCAATCTGTTCCAATGATATAAACCGAATTCAGTGCAGAAAGCCGATTTATGGCGATCTTGAGGGTCAAGTTCCATTTGCCAATACCCTGAACAGAGATCAAGTGAAGAATAAAATTTAGCACCCTGTAAAGTATCTAAAAGGTCAGAGATTAAGGGAAGTGGGAAAGGTAATGGCCGAGTTTTTAAATTTAATTTCCTATAATCACAAACTAGACGGTAAGTATTGTTCTTTTTCTTGACAAGAATTACGGGAGAGGCATATGGGGAATCACTGACTGAAATTATTCCAGCATCTAAAAGTTGGTTAACTTGAGTTTTTAATTCATCTCTTAGAGCATAAGGCGTTCTATACGGTTTTTGTCTTACTGGAATATCGTCGGACAAATAAATCCTGTGAAACACTGTGTTACAACCCTTTAATTGAGAAACTGAACTAGCGAAAATGTTAGAATGTTTTTGTAAAAGCTCTAATAATTTTGATTTCTCAGGCTCTTTTAAATGGTCAAGGTTAAATTGCCCCCCAAATAATTCAAAATCTTTCTCAATATACACATCTTCCAGGTTATTCACTTCCCCTTGAGCAACTTTAACCACCTCTAAAGGTTCGATTCTAACCAAGTTTGTTCCTTTATTTATGTGTATATTATCTCTTGAAAAATTGGCTACTTTAACATAGTATTTTTCCTGAGAAAAATTATTTACCGAGTTAGAAACCACCCAAGAATTTGCCAGCGAATGTTTAGAAGGTTGAATTAGTACAGTATCGGAAGTGAAGGTAACATTCTTCGGTTTCACAGGTATAAGAAGTTCACTATTTGGCGGTATAACATGTTTATTTATAGTGTGTCCAATCATAAAATCTTCCACCTCAACAATATTTATCCAATTAGTATTATGATCGGTATTGTAATCCCGACTAACCCAAGGTATATTGATATTATTTAATATGATGCTTTCATTCTTGCAGTCTATTACAATTTTATTTTCTAAGAAAAAATCTAACCCTAGAATGGCATCGTTATTGCGCATTTCTCCGTGATTGACAAAGAAAGTTGTTTTTAAACTATCCTGTCCTAACTTGATAACTAAAACGACTTTCTCTTTTATAAGCACCTGGTTATTTGTTATACCTGTTACTCTCAGAAAACATTGTTGACTTGATATGAAATTAGAAGACTTTTCCAACTCCTTTTTAAATTTATAGTTCAGAATACACACTGAAGCATCTGTGTCTACCAAAGCTCTACATCTTATATCCCCTATGAGGAACTGTATAATAGGCAAACCAAATTTACTAGCCTGTGCGGAATCAATTCTGACACTTACTGGGGTGTTCAAAGCTGGTGGTGTCTCACCATTTTGCCCCATAATTAGTTTAAATCTGCATTTTGGACTGCTTGATTAACATTGGTCCTACAAAACCTGGAGATATGTCCAGTACGATTGCATTTGAAGCAAACTATATTATTTGAATAGTTGTTTCTACGCCTACCCTGTGAAACCTGAACCTTTAGGTCTTTTATTTCCTCTGTCAATTCTAAAATACGTTTTTGATTATCCGCAATAGTATTTTGAAATAAACATTTTAAATCTCTAAGTTCAGTTTCAATGTTATGAGGTTTCTCAACCGCCTGTGCCAAATGAATCTGAGCAGAATTTTTTTTTAAAAAAGCACATTCCTCTTCTTTTAAAACTAGTTCCCAGATTTCCTCAAAAGTAGATGGACTTTGAGCAAGTACAAATCTACGAACTCCTGGTTGGAACCCTGTGAGACACTGATTTATGAGCATCTTATTTCTTGTTGTTTCATCATTTGGAAAACATTTGTGGGACAGCCCCAATACCCTAGTGAGATAAGTCCTAGCCGATTCCTCAAAACTTTGCATTGCTGTGGTGAATTCCAGCAAAGAATTGCTACTAGTTTTTAAACTCTCAAATCTATTTTTTAAAGCACTTTTAAAAGTAGAAAACTCTTTACATAATTTCAGCTGTGGTTGAGACCTTAAAAACTTTCCTGCCTGTCCTACAAGTTTAATTTTAGCAGCAAAGATTGCCTGCTCATCATTCCACCCAGCATAAGACGCAACCTCCTCAAGTCTATCAAAAAAATCCCCCACCGAAATGTCGGGGTTATCCCCAGAAAATGCTGAAATTAGCCCTAGGAACTCATTGAAATTTGGTGTTGTGGTAATTAGTGTACACACTTTCCCAGTATCTACTTCAAAATCAGAAGTTTGCACTTCACTATTTACAGACATGATTTTCCAGTAAAGGCTTAAAATGACCCAACTAAAATAAATATAAACATTGAACAATTGTTTTTGATCAATAGTAAACAACTATTAAACAACTTTGAAGTACACAATTTGAAATTTTCTTAACATATATCATCTGCATCTTTAACTCCTCATGGTCAATGCTTGGTTAAATGCACGGCACCATTGTTGTATCTTGCATTTATTTTGATACATGATAAAACTAAATACTTTCAAATCAGTTTTTTCTTTTTTTTTTTACTAATTGTCTAACACATATAGTTATTTTAACATTCTCCTTTTTAGATAACCCAGGTTCCCCAATCATTGACCATAAAGAATCAACTAAGTACAAATTTTATTTAACAGTTATTTCAAAACACCTTTTTACAATGAATAGTTACTTATCTATTAGATACAAAACATTACATCAAGATTTTCTATTAATTTACAATTACTGATTATCAGTTATGAATCATTTTTTTTTTTTAACAATCTAATTATTAAACTCCTAGTCTGGCAAGAAAAAAAAATTAAATAATCAAAACTTACATAATGGCCATAACTTATATCCAGTTGAGCTCAACTTCATCAGTTACTAGAATATCTATAAATAAAATTATAGTCCCATAGGACTAAAAAAATCTGCAAAGATACACCAACAGAGCAGATGGAGAAATCAAAAAAGAGAGCCCCTCAAACATGTGCTCACTTTTTTATATCCTCGACCACCTTGCGGTCAAAACAATTGTATCAGTACACAGAAAGTAAGAAGTCCATTTTTCTTTACTCTATATGCAGACATCCATCACTGTACACAGCTATTTATAGTGTGTTATGGCATGATTTGTAATAATAAATAGTTGTATTACATCAAACTTTTATTATTTGTAGTTTATTGTACAATAATTTCCAAAGTAAACAGAAAAAATGGCTGTCAGGTTGTATCCATCCGCCTAGTCTCCCGTTGCCACAGGCGAAATACTAATTGTTCAGTAAAGCACAATTTCCAAATAGATCATGGAGGAATTAAAAATATATAAATTTAAAATAAATTAAATAAATACTATAAAAGAAAATTTTAAAATGCCAGACTAAGAAAAAGGAAAAACTTGCCAGACTGTACATAACTTGGCTTGTTCTGTATGAAATGCTTATGCTGCAGTTATATTTGAAATTTTGTTTTAACAGGAAAACAGGGGCGACTATTCTAATCTAGGCTTAACAGGGGCGATGGATGGATGAAAACATAATTTGTAATAAAGAGATAAGTTAAATACAAAAATAATTTTAGAATTATATTAAAATATAAGGTTGTTCTTACTTTTTATGTTTGTTCGTTTCTTTTTTTAAATAGGTGATACTAGAACAAAGGAATCTACAACGAAAAGAAAAATTCATTACTGAACTTTTGTATAATATTTTTCGTTTATTTTCCTTAAATATTTCTACACCCGTTAAAATTATTCTTTAGGCACATGTAGAGAGGCACCACATTTACCATCATTGAGAAAACGAAAATGGAGCAATTTTGTTCAAAGAATCAGGTACCTTAATAAAATACTTAATCTGAGTTGTTTCCAGTTTTTCAGAATTTTAACAATAATTGATTTGAGAAGTAATTTTTCGCTGGATTTTCGAGGAAAAAATATTTACATAAGAGTGCTTTGTACATAGGAATATAGCGTAAATCAAAACGTACACCGTTTCGAAGAAACCAATTCTAAATAATAATAATTCAAAATTGCTACTTTGTACTGCATATTATTTTATATATTATTTATTTATTAGCAATGTTCTCATATTATTATTATTATTCAGAAACACTATTCAAAAGAATAAAGCTAACAATCGGTTTACATTTAACGATGACAGACTTTGCACAGTGTCACTGAAATGTTATATTTGAATCTAATGTAAAAATAATATCTATAGTTTGATACTTTTAGTTATTGTTTGTAACGGATTTAAAATATGAAACAAGCAATATATGTCAAGCAATAATTAATAAAATTACTATAATTAATAAAATTAATTAAGCAATAAGCAATATATTCTTTACCCGGAACTATTAGATAATTGTCCCACAGTTTACCAGTCGGTAGAAGCTTGGTTCCCGCAGAGCACCAATATTGAAGCAACACTGACTAAGGTCAGTCTTTGGGAGGGTGACAACCTCTTGCGGCCGGTTGCTGCGGTCCGTGTACGCTAAAGGGAGCTGGTGCACGTTAAATAGGTCGCGGCTCCAATTTCGTCCACGTAAAACGATACCTCTGGGGGTGCCAATCCCAGGTGACGGTCTCTCATCTGTGAGCTGATTCAAAAAATTAAGAGACCGTCCAAGGGGAGGAAATCGGACTCCTGCCTACAAGGACCCCGTTAGACTCAGGAGCAGCGTACCCATTCCTCCGCGCCACGCGCGAGGACACGACAACAACAAAATATCAGTTTTTTTTTCTAACATTTTAAAGTTTCTGTGGCAACAGTTTATTTGGAGTAATGGTTAAGACAGTTTTATTAATGAATAAACAAATGTTTATGTGTTAATTATGTGTTAATAAATATAATCATATCGATTGATTCTTGTGAAATATAAAATTTGTATAATTTATTTTATAAAAATAATAATAAAAAATTTCAGGAAAATTTAAATGTTTGATAAGAATCATGATTTTTTTAAAATGATTTACAATACTGATTTAAAACATTTGATCTAAATCAACGATTTAAAACTAACTCCCTGGCATTGCAGTTCATGTTGGACCATGGCCCCCCTAACAATTTTCCTCAAAAGCCCTCCGTTTTTCCCTTTTTCATTCCAGTTTCGGATATTTAGATTTTCAAAGTCTTTCTCCACCTCGTCTACCTATCTTTTAACCTGCATTCCTCTTTTCCTTTGGCCCTGGCATTGTCCCTTTGAAAATCTTCTTAGTGCCTCTGTTTTCCTCCATTCTTTCAAGGTGCCCCAGACATTGTACCGATTTAAAACACTCGATTTAAATCGCCGAATTCTGTAATTCTAATTGTATGAAATTAATATATTATAAATAAAAAAATTAACTTTACTTTTAAGATCGTTGCGACAAAAAAAACTTGTTATTTTTTTGTTTATCAATATAAATAAATAAAAATCGAAACAATAGTTAAATTATATTAAAATTAGATACGGAATCTTAAAATAAAAATAAGCTAAAATCAGATTTGAACTGAGTCAAATTAGTCTGGTTTGGAGCGAAATCCAGAATTTGAAATAAAATAAAAACAAATAAAGCTCAAAATAAAGTACCGGTGCAGAGTTCCACCTAATAGAAAAGTGTACAATGCCTTATCGACCTTACTATATCCCTACTTATGCATTTAAATCTCTCTAGATTAAATACTTTTTATTAGTTATTACCAATGAAGTGTCGTGTCACTTGTTTATTGAAATTTAGGACATAACTTTTTGAAAAATAAATGAATTTGTTTCTACTGTAGTAACTGCATCCCCGTGTTTTATTTTAACTGAACATCACCCATATGCCTTTTTAAATTTGAATATAGCTCTTATGTTCGCGTCTGTTTACACTGTGTACGTGCTCGCCCCACCCCTGGCCCCGCCTCCGCCCAACATCACAAAATAAAACATGCTATAAGGTAGGAAATGGGGTCAACAAAATTTCATTCACGTTTTTCAATGTTACTTACAAGCAATGATTCCCAAACTGTGCGCCGAGGATCTGAGAAAGCTTCACAGGGCGCCACGAAATTTTGCAACAAACTTCAAAAATAATTAGAAGTTTGTTCATTATGAAGCTTTATCAATACTTCGCAGTGCCTTATAATAAAAACAACGGCTATGCAATGCAGGTACACTAGTTTTATTTATTTTCATACGTTACTTATGACTAGTAGAGGTGCCCACACTTTCAGAGCGTTCGTGTACCCCTCTAAAAAACTACGGAGCCCTTCAAAATCGACAACCCAACAAATTGGCCAGAAAGTCGACTTCCCTAGCAAAAAGATCTCAATGACGTAGTGTGCACCACGACCTCCCCCTCCCTGTGAGCACCCCTGGGACTAGTCCACCTTTTACTTGGAGAAGGGAATCCATATTCTAAAACGGGTGCCTCGACTCAATGTGTTCGCGGATCCTCATAGAACTATATACCATAACACTTATATTCTCGACTGTCCCCTCACCCCTTACCCGAGCCTTATCAAAACGTATCCCTGATGCTATACGTCCTAAAGCCTTCACAAATGTGGTTTTGTGTGGGTAAGTCGTTTACCTTTATTTTAAATCAAGAATTTTGTCGTCACGGATTAAAAGCAAGTTATTTCATTTTATTTATCTTACTGTAAATTATTAGGGTGAAAATGTCGCACGGATTTTTTTTTTTTTTTTTTTTTTTGTGGAGGCGTCTAGATGAAAGGGCGCGCCGGGACATGTCCCGGTGGGCCACTCCGCCCTTGATGCAAAACAATTCAAATAAGTACAGTGTTACAATGACACTATTCATTTACTTTTGTTTACAAAAGTAACCATTATACATAAATATTTCAGCGCCTTTCTTTTCCTTTTATCCTCATAGGACATTTGTAACAGTGGGTATAAGTCTTTCCCACCGTTAACTTACCCATATGGGATATTCTTACACTCATTCTTTTTGTGAAAGTTGGAGCGGTACAAAAATACCTCAATCTACATGAATGAACAATTTCTGTCAAACTTTCACTCTTTTCGATTTCAAAATTAAAGTCAGAAATTTTCCTTAAAACTTTGTACGGGCCTGAATAAGGTGATGTTAACTTTCTTGTATTTGGATATTTAAATTCCTCTAGCATTACTAAATCACCAACTTTAAATTCTGCATTTTGATACTTCCTATCATACCTAACCTTGCTTTTTTCATGATCTGCCTTTGTTTTTTCTAACGCAATTTCTCTAGCTTCTTGTACTGGGGGGTATATAGTTCTTGATCAATAGGAGAGTCAAATGGTAACTTTCCAAACATTAAATAGGCGGGTGGAAAAGTGGTAACTGAATGTGGTGTACTATTATATTCTAGGGTTACCTCTTATAAATACCTAGTCCAAGGAATTTTCGTTGTAGAGCTGTTTACTTTGCATTTTAATCTAGTTACAATTGATTGATTTACCCGTTCACATTTACCATTCGTTTGAGGGTGATGCGAGGAGGTTAATAGCTGTTTTACACCATGATTTCTTAAAAATTTCTTAAACCTACCAGACGTAAATGCAGGGTTTCTGTCCGTTAAAAGTGCTTTGGGAACACCAGAGCTAAATATTTGCTTTAATAAATTTGAATAGACTTCAGAAGTGATATTTTTGCTGGGAAATGTCCAAATAAATCTAGTTGCATGATCTATTACAATATTAAGGTACCGTTTTGTTGAGTTAAAATAATTAAATCCACCTACTGAGCCAAGAGAAAATATTTCAAAAGGTTCTTTACATGGTGGCATGGATTGCAAAAGTCCAAACTTTTTCTGATAGGAACTTTTATTTAATTGACATATCTCACACTGTTTTACATATCCTGAAATATCTGTGATAATGTCCTCCCAGTAGAAGTAAGGAGAAATCAGGCATAGCATTTTCTTAACCCCAGGGTGACCAAATTCCTCATGGGCTTTAGAAATTAGCTCTTTTCTAAGTGAAAAGGGAACGACAGCCTTTATTAACCCCTTCTTACTAATTAGTCAGGACATCATTTATTTTTTTGAATTTTACGTTATCGAGATTGTCACGTTTTTGATGCTCTATGATTTTTTCTTTTGTAAGCAAATGAGTTTGATGACAATTATGATGTGATATGGGATTTCTAGACAGCATATCTGCTTCATGGTTTGTAGAGCCTTTTTTATATTTAATTTCATAATCACACATAGATAATTTTAAAGACCAACGAAATAATCTACCTGTCAAATGTTTGACCTTACCTAACCATACAAGAGCGGAATGATCACTGTGTATAGTGAAAGAGGATCCGTGAAGGTAATGTTGGTATTTGTCAAGAGCATCAGCAATATCCAGACATTCTAATTCAGTTACTGAGTAATATATTTCATAAGGTCTTAACTGACGTGAATGAAAAGAAATAGGATGTTGCGTTCCATCCTGGTGTTCTTGTTTAAGGGCAGCACCTAAAGATTCTCCTGAAACATCTACATACAAATGACATTTTAGATTTGGATTAAAAAGATTTAGAACAGGTTTAGAAATTAAAGAAAGTTTTAACTCTTCAAAAGCTTTTGGCATTCCTCAGTCCAAACCCATTTTGTCTCTTTTTCGAGAAGTTTATTTAAGGGTAATCTAAGCTTTGCATAATTAGGGATGAATTGATGGTAAACATTTATGCTTCCCAAAAATCTTTGTAAAGTTTTTACATTATGAGGTGGTAGCAACTTTTTTATTGTTTCTATATTGGCATTACTGGGTGAACACTTTCCTTCAGAAATTTCATATCCTAAAAATTTTATACTTGTTTTATAAAAATTACATTTAGATCCTTTTAGCTTAATGTTTTCTTCAAGGCAAATATTGAAAATTTTCTCCAGATGATCAAAATGACTTTCAACACTATCACTATAAACGATAATGTCATCAAAGTAGTTTATGGCAAAGTTAACATTGTGCTTTTGTAATATTTGCCGTATCGCCCGCATGAATACGCTGGGACTGTTTTTCCATCCGAAGGGAAGTCTCAGCCATTCATAAAGACGAAAATTAGTGGTCATAGCAAGTTTTTCCGTGTCACTTTCTCGTATTTTGATATGCCAAAATCCGCTGCAAAGATCAATTGTTGAAAAATACTTGGCATGCGTTAATACGTCTAGTACATCATCAATTCTGGGGATTGGTTCGGAATCTGTTTTAGTAATTTGGTTCAACCTTCGGAAATCTATACAAAGTCTACTTTTTTTTCCTTCATCTTTCTTTACAACCATAGTTACAGGAGCAAAATATGGACTATGTGAGTATTTAATTAAACCCGCATCTAATAATTTAGTTATTTGTGCCTTAATTTCTTGGTTATCTTGGGGAGAGTAACGATAAGGTCTTAAAGAAATAATAAGCTCAGAAGTCGATACAACTTTCTGAGGCTCCAACCTAATACAGCCTACATCGTAACGGTCCTCACTAAATATGTTCCTTTCATCCGCCTGAGTTTGTGGTGGAAAGTATTCCACAGAAGCAGGGGATTTTGTGTTAATAACGCCCGTTGGAGTTGGGCAAAGACTACTCTGTACCAGACCAAGACACATATAATCACAATTTGAAGCAATTTTAGTTTTAACTGATAACAAGCTATTTCCTTGCAATATTTCTCTTTTATTAAAATAAATTTTTATATCAAAAAGGTACATATGAGGTAGTGATAGCAAGCAATAATCTAACTCTGTGTCAAGGCAATACATTTCAACTAATTTTTCATAAGCCCCAATTTTGACCTTAATTTCAATTATATCATAGTTATTAATGCTGCCTTGAGTTTGTTTTAAGGGTATATCCCCTCCCATATTAATTACTTTAAATTCCATATCCTTTAAAAATTTCTTCGGAATTACCGATATGCTGCTGCCTGAATCACACAGAGCGAGAATCGTTTTTTGATTGCCATCAATACCTTTAATAGAAATATTGCAATACAATAATTGTCAATCTTTTTTGTTAACAGTTTGAGGATCCTTCTTAGAATTATTGTCAAAACCCTCTTGCTTAGATGAGGAGCCAGTCTGAACATCCCCATGATGAGTTTGTTCAGGTTGCCTCTTCACATTTCTTTCCATAGATTCAGGGGATTCAAATTTATTTGCGTTTCCTCGATAATTTTGAGAATCATATTTTGGATAATTTGGCTTAGATGGAAATGGTTTATAATTACTCTTTTGGCGTTGATATTTAAAATTATAAGGTTTTTGAATTTGGTTATACACAGGGTTTGACGAATTATTATATTTTTGACCCTGGTATCCACTCTGAGTAGTACGTTTGTGATTAGGAATATTAGTTTTAACACCGGAAGCCTTTCTATCAATAGTTAATTTTAAATTTTCATACTCGTCTAATTTTTCAGCTATATCAAGAGGTTTGTTCCATTTAATCCAATTACACTGTGCAACACGAAAAATGTCCTTTGGATGAAAATGTCTGTTTCTTATGCATTTTTGGCTGAAAATTACGAATCTGCAATTATTTTTTGCCTATCACGTAACATTTTCCCAAAATTCCACATTTTAGCTTTTTGCGTATTTTCTGGATAAATGTGCATATTTTCGTAATTTATTGACTTAGTTTATTTTAAATTTTATCTTTCTCATCAACAGTGAGATCGTTACCATTCTAGAGATCTTTGTAATGAACTTGGGTTACTTTAGCGACATTTTTGGCAACAAAATCTTTATCTACTTCTCGAAGTTTC
This sequence comes from Octonoba sinensis, assembly GCA_038502835.1. Lineage (NCBI taxonomy): Eukaryota > Metazoa > Arthropoda > Arachnida > Araneae > Uloboridae > Octonoba > Octonoba sinensis. The sequence continues at coordinate 127,270,134 of CM076598.1, forward strand.
GAGTCTTTTACAAGACGACAAAGACATTTTGTAGACTATTTTGCAGATAAAGAAAAAATAGTATACTGCAGTGATGTGAATGTACTATTTCAAGCATTAGGACATGAGCAAAATTTAGCAGAGTGATGCTTGTTTATCAGTGCTCCTCCATCTAAGTATTTTTTTCCTATTCATTCATGTAGCATATTCTGCAAACACAAAGGTAATTTCAAAATTATGAGTGGCAAAAACATATTAAACGAGCCACTTGTAAATCTACAATGTGCCTTTTTTCCACAATCGCACATTAAACTTGGTTTATCGAAATATTTGTAAAAGCGCTGGACAGAGAAGGAGTGGCTTTCTTGCATCTCAGGAACAAATTAAAAATTTTAAGTGAGGCAAAAGTAAAAGAAAGGATTTTCATTCGCCCACAACCTAAGGAAGTCCTTTCATGATGAAAAGTATGAAAACAAACAGTTAGAAGCGGAAAAATCCGCTTGGCTGGCCTTTAAATCAATGTGCTCACGTTTCCTTGGAAATGAGCAAGCGTAAAACTACGAAAAATCTTGTTGGTGACATGATAAAATGCTTTTGCATTATTAGGTTGCTATATTCCATTAAAAATACTCTTTTTAGAATCCCATATGGACTTCTTTGCTCAAAATTTTGTGCAATTAATGATGATCATAGGGAAAGGTTATATCAGGACATCTTTGTGTTTAAAAAACGTTTCAACGGTCGATAGAATGGAAGTATACGAATTGAATATTGCTACTCTGTTATCATTGCACACCAACAGATGCCCACAAGATGAAACGGCCAAAACAATCATTTCAGTGTTTGTATTTTTAATAAGTGCGCCTCAGTTACCTTCTTCTGTAACCAAATTGCATAAATATGAGTAGTGGGTCTCCAGCAAAAATGGTACGTGATGGACCATTTTGGTTTGGATATTTGAATCAAGCACCTTTTGTTTATATAGAATCACATAGTTTCATCTAAAGGACAAAAAAAAGTTCAAATTTGTTGCACAGTGTTATCTATGAAGTGATGTTTAATGTCGCTAGATACTCTATACTTAATTTGATTGGTTATCATTAGATCTTTTAATTGTTCAAAAGTAGTAATGTTGAGTTCTATCCAATCTTCAAAATAACTGGAAAGTTCATGGGCATAATTGCGACAAGAATCTCCAGATTTTCTTATGGAGCTAAAGAACTGGGTTTTTAGTTGCTCAGGATTTAATTTAAATCTTTTAAGAAGGACCTCTTTTATGTATTGATAGTCATTAATTTTATCTTCTGGTTCTCTTGCGAGTTTGTTGGACATTTTGGAAGGAACCAACCCCAACAAATATGCAACATATTGTTCGGGCGGGACCTTGGCCAACTTGGCCTTAGTTTCAAAATTTTTTAAATATAAAACAATTTCATCAGTTTTAGGGTCAAATTTCTGCATTATTTGCATTAAGGATAATCTTGAAGAATTTTCAGCGTTTTTTGTCAATTTTTCCTTTTCCTCCTCAAGGTCTAACCTTAACTGAGCCAATTCTTGCTCTTTTACAGTATTTAACTTTTCTAATTCCCTTCTATGGGACATATTCAACTTTTCTAACTCCAAATTATATTTTCTTTCGTCAATTATCCTATCTAAGATATCCCTAACTAAATTTTCATCATAATCCTCATGTTCTAAAATTAATTTCCGAATTTCTTTGGAATGTAACTTCGGATCTAGTTCTATGTCCAACTCATCCGCAAGAGACAAAAGATCAGCCTTAGTGGCTCTTCCTATACCAGCCATTTTAATAGCTCAAATAATAATACTAATTAATAAAATAAAATTTCTAAGATTACACATATAATTCCTTCATTTCTTATTCTTACATTAAATCAATGCCCAATAAAATTCTTTCACAGAATTAATACCATTATGAATAAAAACATTTAAAATTATAATATCAAAATTTCAATTCCGCACATAAAAATAATTTCAGACCAGTAAAAAACCATCGTCGGAGTTCCAGACGAAAACTTAATTCCCAATCTTCACAAGCACAGGGAGAAACAAGGGGGTGAAATTTTCACCACACTGCGAAAGGAGCGGACGTCGTTCGTTGACCTCTCTGGAACGCAGGGTACTGGACAAAGCAGATTGCTATACCAAGCTGGGAACTGCTGACTTCGGAGATGGCCCTGGATGAAGGCGGGGGAGTAAACAGCCTTTTCGCTCGAAAGTATCGGATTTCCCGATGTCCATTATGGGCACATTGCAGATTTAGCAGTGCTTTTCGTGGCATTTTCTATGCAGATGGAAATTCCGGATAGGAACATCATCCTACTGGCTTTTATCTGTCATGTCCCGTATCAGCAGCCGGGCTAAGTTTCGTGACTGGACATAACAGCATTCATTTTTTTTTCTTTCCTTTATTTTCTACTCATCAGGTATTTACAAGAATACTATTTACAATGATGAATGACATGAATATTTACAGTATTTACAAAAGCGTCCCCATAGAGAACATCTCGCAGGAGCCATTTGAAACGCCAATTTTTGGTCAAATAAATGAAAGAAAACTGCAACAATAACCTTTTCTAAAGCTAAACATAGTTAATAAAAATCGAAAGTTATGAATATATTTTCGAGCGCACAATATCAAATTATATCTTTTAAAAAATCTTGAACAATCTCTCTTAGTCTTCAAAATCACTTTACTCAACTTTTTTGCTTTGTTTCTACTCAAAGAAAATACGAGCGTACAATTCAATGCCAAGAAAGATTTTGCATAGTTTGATAACCATTTTTAAATTTCCACTAACATTTATTTTTCCTGTTGATTTCTTTAAGCGACGTGTTGATTATGATTCATTGCACAAAAAAACAAAAAAAAAAGTTATTTCTACAACAAATTCGTTTTGTGAATAAAATTGAAACACCAATTATGTTTTTTCACACATTGTTCAAAGTGATGGTCTGGCCATTTTTATCCTGTAAGTTATAAGCGTTTTTAGTTATTTTCTATTTTAACTTACAAAGTGGAAAAAAACATGAATAGGAGAGAGTATCTTTCTAATAGGGCTGCGTATGGTCACTAACATTTGCAGACCTAGTGTATTCCCCGGGAACACACATCTATTTTTTCAAGCACCATCATCAGTGGATGCCATTACCACTTGAGAACTTTGACGCTCAGCATCCCCCTAGATGGCAGCACCTGAGCTTTAAGTGATGCGAAACTGCTGCGGAGAGTATTGAACCTTCAACCTTAGACCACATGTGCCTCGGCTCCTTTTAAATACTTCCGTCATCAAGTGAAGAAACTCCGCAATCAGCAGTGTAGTTGATACCAACAGGTACTATCTGCTGTGTTGGTGACCATTTCATGTTTTTCAGGCATGTGTATTTTTTTTCCTAGCGCCTGAGTAATTTTTTCAATCAATTTGATTGGAAAACAAAACTTTTTAGTACAGTCGACTTGCGTTTGGAACCATAACTTTTCAACAAGACGCGGTTACAGTTCGACCACGAAGTTGTGACACTTGGACGCTTCTGCGCATGGCAGAAAAGGACGAATCCATTCGAGTTTTTGGGAAGTACGTTTTGCAGGTGCGTTTATTAGTATACGAATCAGAATGCTTGTTTCTCTGTTTGTTGAAAACAATCAAATTTTCGAACTGGCAGATAGCATCAGCTCGGAAGAAATCAAGTATGCGAAACGCACTTTAACGAGAACCGAATACGGCACATTCCTTATACCAGCAGCTTCTCCCTAAAATATGGATGGATTCTTCTTGGCAGTTTGCCAGTCTGAGGTCTTTTGCTTTTTTTTTTTTTTTTTTTTGCGGTAGAACTGTAGCATGGCAGCTCAAGGAAGGAGAAAAATTCGACTCGCGTTATAACGACCCTACCCGGACTTCACTATTTCGGTCGTTATATCAAGTGGTTGTTATATCAAATGAGTTGATAATTATATTCAAATAATTTTCTTTTCTTTAAATTTAGTTAATACATTACTTTCACATGGCGCAGTAAACATATCATGCAAAAAGTATTAAATTTTTTACATCAAATAAAAATTTTGAATTTAAACGCATTAAAAATAATAATTAATGAGATGCAACATACTGTTTTTGAAATTCGACAAAAGTAATGATTTCATGTGACAATTTTAAACAGTTCCACTATTAACTACATTGTATATTATAAATCATACAACAAGAGCTTAAAACTGAAATCGAATTTGAAGAAATTATATGAACAGTTTTATATAAGTATCGTGTTAACTAAAAATCTAGAACGCATTTTTTGAACAGCGAAAATTACGTTCGTTACGGTGGAGTGGGGGAGGGCGTTAGAGAGTATATTCCGTTTCTAAAAGAAGGGGTTGTGATTTTTTTTAAAATGAAAGTTAACTTTTTTTTTTTCTTTTCTCTGCGCTAACCAAAATGCTTTTTTTTTCTTTCTGTCTTTCTAATGGGGCTGCGTATGGTCACTAACCTTTGAAGACCTAGTGCATTCCAAGTAGCACCACCGTCGGCAGATACCATTACCACTTTGAGAATTTTCCAAATGGCGGCACCTGAGCTCTAATTGATGCAAAACTGCATTAGGAATTTAATTTAGCGAGAGTATCCAAGCCAAACAGATGCTCAAGGGATCTTTAAGATATCATACGACTTGGGCGCTGACGATTTTCTACATCTTGAAAACCCACGAACTTGGGCTAGATAAAATGCAACATTTGGAATTTGCAAAATGGGCAAATCCGTACTCGCCTCTGATTTTCGTTTATATTGGATTGTCTCTACTATTGTTTTTGACCAGTCACGTGACAAAATCGCATTCGATTCTCCGATCAAATATCAAATTCATCACGTGACCGGGTTAAAAACAGTAGCGACATTTAAACGATTTGAAAAATATTGTCCGTTTTTATTCGAAGTATATCAGTGTATATTTTTTCTGCCTTTGCACTTGTGCTTTAATGGTTTTTAAGGAAGCTTAAAAAGCACAAAAACTTTCTCAGGGCAACTTCATTATGAAAAATTATAAGAAGGAGATCCATCTTTTACTTCCTGGTGCTCCCTTCAGAAATGATTGCTGAATCCAGTGGCGTAGCTAGACCCGAATTTGGGGGGGGGGGAGGTCTTCGGGAGAAGTGAGCTAATTTCATTGTTTTACAGAAAAAAATTCGTAAAATTGTAGACAATCGTCACCATTCCAGCGGTTTGTCTTCGGGAGAAGGGAGCTAATTTTATTATTTTACAGGAAAAATTGGTCAAATTGTAGACAATTTTTACCTTTTTCAGGGGGGGGGGGGGTTCTTCGGGAAAAGTGAGCTAATTTCATTGTTTTACAGGAAAATTTGGTCAAATTCTAGATAATCTTCACCATTTCAGGGGGTGTTTTCGGGAGAAGTGAGCTAATTTCAGCGTTTTACAAGAAAAATTGCTCAAATTCTAGACAATCTTCACCATTTCAGTATCCCCCCCTTTATCTACCTACGGCAGTGGCAGAATCCGACTCCTGGCTGCTTCCCATCTTCTATCACTTCTTTCAGAAAATCCGGCGCAAGACCCAGCCTGAAATACAAACTACAAAGCGTCTACTGCGAACATGATCCATTGTTGTATCCAGCTCATTTTGCAGGAAGTTTGGAGGAGCCACAGACCAGAGAAGGGAAAAAAGGTAACTTCGTCCAACAACCGGTCTGCTTCAAAACTTCGGCGACTGTCGATGGGACTGGTTGTGGAGAAGCAGGTGGTTGCTTACAGCAGATGGCACGAATGTAAACAACGCGAAAAGTGTGCTTGCCCGGAAACGAAGTGCTCGATTGGTGAACGTTATGTGTTTGTAACTTGTTGATTGTCGCAAGAATCACGTGTGTGAAGTTATAATTGTTCCAAGGTGTGTTTTCTCTGCAAACGTTATCTTATTATGAAAAGTGAGGTTTTCGAATGTGCATAATGTATTGTACGTTTTGTTTTAAAGGAAAAAGTGCAAAATCTCAATTTTATTGAGAAATGTAGTTAGTTTTGCTGATGTACAGTTATCAGTGAATTGCATCAAGACATGAAATTAAATCTCAATTTTATTGAGAAATATAGCCAGTCATGGTGATCTACAGTTATCAGTGAATTGCTTCAAAACATGAAATTGTTCTTGCAAAAATTAGGAGAAAAAAACTGCTCCAGGGAAAACATGGCAACTTTCAAACGAACACATAAATGATATTTTTAAAAATAAAGTTAGTATAATTATATTTGAATTGCTTTACGCAATGCCAACACATTCTATATTACCTCAAATGAATTTCAAGAATCGGTACTGCTATTAATGCTAATAAGGAATGAAAACTCAAGATGCCTTTTTATAACAAGGTTAGCAATTTCAATTCAAGAACGATTAAGTTTTCTGGAAATAGTGAAACGTCTGAATATGATGCCGCAAACGAAAGATTCGTTAAAATTTTAAGACACTTAGCTGAGCTTGTCGAATTATCGGGTGATGTTTTCAGTTCTGTCGAAAATGAATGTCGTAAAGTATTTGAAAGAACTCGTATACTAACAATTAAAATCGAAAGGTGCCAAGAAAATGTGGATCAACTTAATGCCAAAACTGTCCTTGTTCGTAAGTACACTTTGATTTTCCACCTAATTGCTTGTTTTTAAGAATCTGTTTTACTTTTATTCATAATTGTTTTCCGAAATATTTGTAAACATTGTCAAATTCTCAATTTTTTCTTACATCCCCCCCCCCCCCAAAAAAAAAAACACCCAGATAATATGACCGCATTTGAGTTCCGCTTATAGCTCTTGAATTTCGCTCAATTGAAAAGAAAATATTAAATATTTAGAAAGAATTTAACAAACGTGATTATTTGAAATAACAATAAATTTATTTGATAAAACGATTCTTTTTTTTAAAATAATTCTTTGAATTTAAAAATATTACTGAATACCATTTCCATTATTTCAAGTATGAAAATAAACAATTTTTCATTTTCAGGTTTAGTTTTTTGTTTTATTTGAGATTATATTTTACAATTGATAAAGCAATGTTTTTCTTTTGAGTTTGTCTTTCCGTTTTTTGTGTTTGCTATTTATATTCAAGGATATTATTCTTTCTCTCATTCCTTCCATTTCTTATAAAAACGTTATTTAAAAATTAATGTAATGTCATGCAAATAAAATTAATTATAAAAGTGTTGTAGAATATTTTAGTATTTAGTTTGCGTAAAGAATGAAATTCTCCCTCTCACCCTCCAAAAAAAAAAAAAAAAAGAGCCGAAATTACATCGCAGTTATTATATAGTCAAATAATATTGAAAGAAATGATAAACAATTTTACTAAAAGGAGTGTAATGAAAACTTCCACATAGAACATTTTATTATTTCATTGATGGGTACCTGCAAAAGGGGGCAAGGTGGTCTTACGTCCAACACCCCAACGCATTAGAAATTTTGTAGCTAGTTTTCGGGGAGGAGGGGACGAAAGCATGTTGAGGAATAAAACTAAATGTGAATGATTTTATCGAATATTTATTATTCATTATATTAAAATTAATTTGTTTGTAAAATAAACAAGAAGTTCCGTCTAGAACTATACGAGCCTACTTTCCCGTATATACCAAATTCAGGTTTATAATCTAGCTATCTCTTTCTCTCTCTTTCTCCTTTAGCTTCAGTCCTTAATTTTTTTCAAATATACCTTTATCAATGGATAATACATATTCATTCTTTCCTTTATTCAGCCATTCATTTATTCATTCATTCGTTTACTCATTTATGTGTTTATTCATTCATTTACTCATTCATGTATTAATTCCCTCATTTATTCATTCTTTTCCTCATTCATTTATTCATTGATTCATTCTTTCACTCATTCATTCTTTCACTCATTCATTTATTCATTGAGAAATATCCTTAAAAATTCCGATAAAAAAATTTCATAGGAAAATAGGCTCGTTAGTTCTGGAAGAACTTTCTATTTGTACGTGTTCTACGTTATAAGAGCTTTCCGATAAAGTTTGTTCCAAGCAAATCGGTCCGTTAGATCAGGATTTATATAGAATTGAAATTTCCCCGTAAGCGCTATGTTAATTTTTTGAACTGTTCAAAAATGAACAAAAACTGTTCAAATTGATATTTCACTCCAAGCGCTTCTTCCAGTAAGCTTGTTCATTGGAACATGGATCTTGTACCCAGAGTTTATATAATTTGCTTCATTTTCGCCCATAGGCGCTAATGTTACATTTTTTTTGAACTGTTCAAAATTGAACGAAAAATTGTTCAAATCAAAAAGTAAAATATGGAAATAAAATGTCCTTGCCGAGATCTTTCGAATGCAAAAAGAATTTTTCGAATCGGACTATTCGTTCAAAAGTTGTTAGGGGGGGGGGGGGGCAGACCTACCGACAGACACGCATTTTCCCCATCTCAAAACCCTACTTTCAAATTTTTTATTTTTCAATCTTTATTTAATTACTTCACTTTTTTTTTGACTTTTCTTTATTTTTAACGATATTTTTACGATATATTAAGCCTTCTTTCATGCTTTATTATTATTTTTTTTTACTTTTACGGGAAAGTAAGCTAATAAAAAAGGGGATTTCTCAGGCATATATAATAATTTTTTAAGAATCGTTCCTAACCCTGAAAGAATGCTGTAACCGCCAACGGTTCCATCTAGTTTATTTACTTTTGGATTTTTAGGAATTATAAAAAAAAAATGATTTGAGTTAGTGAATAAAAAGGATTTTATTAAAAGCTCGTTGTTTTTCATTTGTAATGGCATTTTAATCATTGCTTTTGTGAGGGAGAACACCATATGTATCTCTGTCTATCAATATGATTTAAGTTATATATACACTATATTGCCATAAATAACACTAGATTTTAAACGTTTTGTCGAAAACCAAGAAAAATAACTGTTGACTTATTTTGAAATTTCAGGGGCGTGATGAACATACAGGGCTTCATTCATATATCTCAACCAAAGTTTTGTCATGAACGTAAATAAGGGACCAGTAGCAAATTGAAAAAAAAAATGTACTTGGGAGTATCCTGTAAAAAGTAATGCATGAAATGAATTTTAATTGCAGCAAGCGATAATGATACTGCTTGAAGTTATCTGTGTTCATTTTTATGAGATTAGCAGGTATATTCATGGAGATATGAGGGGATTTCCTTGAAAAGTTCGTAAATGTCTCGGTAAGTTTTTTTGTTTATAACACGCTGAATTTTTAACCTAATCACCTAGTGCAACGTAATTTTCAGGAATCTTGACAAAATGCAATAGAAACAATGTCTCGCAATTAGAATGCAAAAAAAAAAAAAAGAGAAAATATTTAACCAAATATGAGCATTTATACTAAATGATATTTATATGTGCATTGCATATACCAGGGTTAGCAAAAAGGTTTTTCGATAATTTATAGAACTGCTCTGGTAAAAACTCTATGGAACTATCGTGAAAATAGTAGAGGTATTGTCAATCGAAATTAGTTGATTTCAAAACGAAGTAAAAGAATAAGGGGTTTTCTCCGCATTTTACTATTTTGAGCTAACTTCAGTTTATATTTAGACTACCGTAACTATATGGAGAACTGTAGGGTCTATAACTGCGTATCCGACACAAAATTGGCTTTATTCCTTCTGAATCCTAATGCAACCAGGAGCAATCCCCAAATTTATTATCGACGTTTAATCATTATGCCATGTTATCAGTATTTATATGTATTACGCATAGCGACAGTAATATTACCAGTATTTCTTCTATGTATTGCACACAATGCATACCAAATCGAGTGTACGAAATATATTTGCAGTTATAAATGAGCAATTCAAGTAGAAAACGATTTTTTGTAGAGCTCTTCGGTTGGGCATACAAATTGTGAAACAAATCAATGTTTCAAACCACTTTTCACGGATATAATATATTTGACTATTGAAATTGAAGAAACGCTTTTAATTTAATCTAGCAAATCGCTGGGTTCGTACGCGCGAACGCTTACTCGCAGTCCCGTGCCCAAGATTTTAAAAAGGGACAGGCTAAAAAAAATAGGGACCAAGAAGGGTAAATAATTCATTTCAGTTTTATTACAAGAGTGTTCATTTATTTACCCCTCCCCCTCTTTAAATAAAGACAAAATGAAACCTTTTAATCAACGGATTATGCATCATTTAGTAAAAACTAGAAAGAAAAAAAAAACGCACACTATATATAACAATTTATATCATATTCCTATTTTTTTCCGTATGAAATATTCTTAATACATTAATAAACAGGAAAACGTCGAAAATGGCAATAAGGGATCATTCATAAATGATGTCACGCTTCGAGGGAGGGAGGGAGGGGGGGTTCGTGAAATTGTGACAAAGTGGGACAAGAGGAGGGGAGGAGGTAACAAGAAGTATGACATCATGCATTATACAACATAGCGGGACATGTGACAAAGGGGGGGGAGGGGGGTCAAATATATGGGAAAAAAGCGTGACATCATATATGAACGGCCCCTAATATTCCAAACAAAATGTATATTAACACTTTATTGTTGCTACATTTTTCTGATATGTGAAGAGACATTTCAATGCTTGGACGATTGGCAATGCCAGACTGTTCGTCATTCTTTCAATTAGCATTGAATTTCTTAAGAATAATTTCATTTAGTTGGAAATCGGTGTGGATTTTAATTTGCTGGAAAATGATAAACGGAAAGTACCAAGTAAGGACAAATACATAATAGTAATTAGCAAATACATAAAGTTAACATAAATTAAAAGCATATTTTTAAATGAGCATTAAAATGTAGACATATGTTTCGGGATTGCTTGGAATCACTTGTGCACAAAGTCCTTTATTATTTCGTATATATATATATATAATATGTACAGTGAAACCTGTGTAAGTTGACCACTTGCGGTGCAGCACATTAGTGGTCAACTTATAGAAGGTGGAGATTTTTTTTTTTGTTATTTCTTACACTATGCATTTATTCATTTATAACTAATTAAAATATAGCTTCATGTAATGACGTTACTTTAAAATAGTGATTAGCTTTTTTTCCCACAATTATCTAAAATATCATTAAAGAAATTTAACTCGAATGACTTACAATGTAGCCTATACAACTTCAAGAGTAAAGTACTTAGTTAAAATTAAGATAAATATCATGTTAATTATGTCAGTTACTTATATGATAATAAAGATTTCCTAAAAATATTTTTTTTTTCAAAATGGCTATATCAGACTGAAGAAAAAAAAGAAGAAACTTCTTTAAAGAATAAAAGAGTGCTCGTAGTAGTTTTCCCATTTGGTTAACTTACAAAGAGGATTAGGCAAACTTTATATTGATGTTTCATCCATCCAGACAAATACTGGTCTAATATTATAGCATAAAAAATATCCTGGAAAAGCTATTTTAGTTTTTTTTATCTTTCCAAAAATAGATAACCAAATAAATATAGTGATAATCAGGCGGTCAACTTACAAATGCTTTTTTATAATGCTCCCACCCAAATTTGGCGTACATGAGTGGTCGACATAGACAGGTGGTCAACTTAGGTGGTCAAGTTACAAAGGTTTCTCTACATTATATAATATAGGACTTGTTCCGTTCCTGACAAAAGCGGTCAACTTAAACAGGTGGTCAGCTTACAAAGTACAAAGGTGGTCAACTTTACAGGTTTTACTGTATATATATTTCCAATAGGAGGGGTTTAACCCCTAAAACCCTCCCCTTGGGCACGACCTTGCGTATGCGCATCCTTGCGAACATATTTGTTTTCCTTTAAAGCAAGGCTCCGAAGAATTGGGATTCCTTATTCCTTGCATACAAACTACTCTTCGAATATATTCCTTAAAACCTGTATGTGCCATTTTTCCTTCTTTCTTTTTTATTTATTTATTTTTTCTTTCTAATCGCTTTGAGCGATTTGAATTGAAACTTTCAACTTTGGATTAGGCAACCAATGAATTTACACAGTTCAAATAGGTCACACTACTGCAACTGTCCCTGTTTCTCTAAACGTCTCTAAAATATTTGACGACCAAAAAAAAAAGTAGTCTTTTTAGTGACGTAATCGGAGTTCTGGAGCGTGCGCCCTTGATACGATAGCGATGTGTTTATCATTTGTCAACAAGCTACGAATTGATGGGTTGAAAAGGATCTTGCAGAATTCACTGGTTGCAGCAGTTTGGGAGTCTGTTTACGCGTAAAGTTCTGTTTATTTTTTGTGATGTCTGAATCAGAAAGATAAGGGAGATCATATGAGCTGTTCTTTACAGTAGTACGTCTGAATCAGACGTACTACTGTAAAGAACAGCTTTTTAGCCTCTTTCCCGGAAATAAAAAAAAAAGTATGAAAGAAGGCTTAATGCAGCGGTTCCCAAACTGTGGTACGCGAAGCCTCTCCAGGAGGTACGCGTGCAAGTCAAAAAATGAAGAGAAAGACTGGACTGGGAAGCATTGCGTTGCTTTCTGTTCTGATAGCTCTCGGGCAATTACAGGGAAACACGTAGTTTTTCCCCAAATGACATATTTTATATATTTCATATGTTTTATTTTATATATGCAGCTTTATTTTTATAAATGCTTTTCTCTGCCTTGATAACTACAAAAAATTGTGTAATTTATATTACCTGATCTCCCTAGTATTTTTCTATAATCTATTAGTATTCTATTGTATATAATAAAGGTATCTTCGCAGTGGTACGCTAATTGTTTGTAAGAAAAATGGTGATACGCGAAAAAAAAAAAAAAAAAGGATTGGGAACCGCTGACTTAATGCATCGAAAAAATAAGTGAAGTATAATTTTTAAAAAGTTGAAAAATAAAAACATTGAAAGTAGGGTTTTGGGATGGGGAAAATGTGTGTCTGTGTAATTAAAATGTTGAAACATTTATTACAATAATATAATGTAAATGACTCACCCGCATATTTTTAATACTCTGACGAAATGTCTAGCTCTGAAAACCAAATTCGTGCGTTTGCTTAGTATACTTTCCATTTCAATTATTTATTATTATTATTTTTTTCTGAATAGAAAATTTAGAACAAAATTTTGCTCCAATCCTTTAGCCTACTTTCTCGTAAAAGTAAAAAAAATACGAAAGAAAGCTAAATGTTCTTAAAAACATCATTAAAGACGAAAAAAATCGAAAATAAATTAAATAGTTAAAAAAATGGAAAAATAAAAAAAAGTGATGTAGGGTTTTGGGATGGGAAAAATGTGTGTCGTTCGGTCTGTCGGTGTCGGTATCCCCTAATAACTTTTGAGGGGATTGTACAATTTGAAAAAAAAAAATTCATTTGAAAGATCTCGGCAAAGACATCTCATTCCCATATTTTATCTTTTGATTTGAAAATTTTTTTGGATCGGTTTTGAATATTAGTTTAAAAAAAATATAGCATTAGCGCCTCTGGGGAAATATGAAACAAATTATATAAACGCTGGGCATAACATCCAAGTTCCTTTGAACAAGATTATTGCAAGAAGTTCTCAACGTGAAATATTTTTTGATTTGAACACTTTTTGTTCAATTTTGAGCAATTCAAAAAATGTAACATTAGCGCCTACAGAGAAATTTCAATCCTATACAAATCCTGATCTGACAGACTCATTTGCTTGGAACAAACTTGATCGGAATGATCTTATGACGTAGAACATGTACAAATACGAAGTTCCTCAAGAACTTAACGAACCGAATTTCCCATGAAAGTTTTTGGTTCAAAATAGAGGAAGAATTTTAGTCTAAGTATAATAAGTATTTTAAATTATTTGCTACGTAAAAAGATGCCGTGACAGACATAACAAAAATCGACAAGTCTTCCACCATGTTTTTACGTAATACTTTAGAATTTTATTTCTTAGCCTAAAATTCCTCTGCTATTTGTTATGTAGGCATGAAAATGTGTAATGTAAACACACTTAAAGTTATTAAGTTCTTTTAATATTTTGTTTTCTGGAGTAATTGATTTCGTTGCTTGATTTACAATGAATGGTATTTGGTTACTGACAATGAAATAAGTAACACGGTTTTATTTTTTGAAAAACTAAATAATGCCGCCATGATCTGAGTATTTTAAAGTTCAAAACATCGTTGCATTATCCAAACATTCCAAACAAAGCCATCGTTGAAATTCGACAAATAATAATTCTGATAATTTCCTCAGAGCCAAAATTATTAATTTTTTTCCTAATTAACGTTATAATAAATTATAAAATGGATGGAATATTTGTATTGTCACGGAAGATAAGCTTATGGGCAAAGTTTGAAGATAATTTATGCAGTAATAGTGGTCGAAAACCGCGTAACAAACTTCCGTGACAAATCAAGTTAAATAAAACCGTGTAATAATAAAAAAGATAGAGATGCTATTGATAAAATTTGCTCTTTTCAAGAATCTGCGTTTATTATTTATTGTGTGTATGATTCCAATTTAGGTGTGTTTTTCCTGCTGCTTATTAGAACAGATTTATCGCATACAAGAGTATGAAACCATTCAGTTTATTTCTTGCATAACGAAGGTTAATTGAAGTAAAGTATTCTTCCAAGTTCATTTGTGGTACCTAACGATTGTGTTCAACACTTGAATACTGATAACAAGATCGATTCATAAGGTGTTGAATGTTGGCTATTCATGAACATAAAGAGTGGAGCAGGAGCAAATAAATTTGTTGTGATCCACTGCTCTGATTTTTTTTACTTTTTTAATTTTTTTTCATATAAAAAATTAATGAACTAAAAAGGAGGATAAATAATATAATCAGGGACGGACTGGGACCCCTAAAAGGGCGGTGGACCAACTAACCAAAAGGGCGGCAACCAAAGGGCGCACACACATATATATAGGATGGTGTCTGCGGGACAAATGAGGTTTTAATGCTTCCTTTGTAAAATTTGAACTCCTAATATCAGTCAACCAGCCATAACTTCATGGCATAACTTGGCTTGTTCTGCATGAAATGCTTATGCTGCAGTTATATTTGAAATTTTGTTTTAACAGGAAAACAGGGGCGACTATTCTAATCTAGGCTTAACAGGGGCGATGGATGGATGAAAACATAATTTGTAATAAACAGATAAGTTAAATACAAGAATAATTTTAGAATTATATTAAAATATAAGGTTGTTCTCACTTTTTATGTTTGTTCGTTTCTTTTTTTAAATAGGTGGACATAAAATGATTATTAATTAATACAAGAACAAAGGAATCTACAACGAAAAGAAAAATTCATTACTGAACTTTTGTATAATATTTTTCGTTTATTTTCCTTAAATATTTCTACACCCGTTAAAATTATTCTTTAGGCACATGTAGAGAGGCACCACATTTACCATCATTGAGAAAACGAAAATGGAGCAATTTTGTTCAAAGAATCAGGTACCTTAATAAAATACTTAATCTGAGTTGTTTCCAGTTTTTCAGAATTTTAACAATAATTGATTTGAGAAATAATTTTTCACTGGATTTTCGAGGAAAAAATATTTACATAAGAGTGCTTTGTACATAGGAATATAGCGTAAATCAAAACGTACACCGTTTCGAAGAAACCAAATCTAAATAATAATAATTCAAAATTGCTACTTTGTACTTTTTTCAATGTTACTTACAAGCAATGATTCTCAAACTGTGCGCCGAGGATCTGAGAAAGCTTCACAGGGCGCCACGAAATTTTGCAACAAACTTCAAAAATAATTAGAAGTTTGTTCATTATGAAGCTTTAGCAATACTTCGCAGTGCCTTATAATAAAAACAACGGCTATGCAATGCAGGTACACTAGTTTTATTTATTTTCATACGTTACTTATGACTAGTAGAGGTGCCCACACTTTCAGAGCGTTCGTGTACCCCTCTAAAAAACTACGGAGCCCTTCAAAATCGACAACCCAACAAATTGGCCAGAAAGTCGACTTCCCTAGCAAAAAGATCTCAATGACGCAGTGTGCACCACGATCTCCCCCTCCCTGTGAGCACCCCTGGGACTAGTCAAACTTTTACTTGGAGAAGGGAATCCATATTCTAAAACGGGCTTCTCGACTCAATGTGTTCGCGGATCCTCATAGAACTATATACCATAACACTTATATTCTCGACTGTCCCCTCACCCCTTACCCGAGCCTTATCAAAACGTATCCCTGATGCTATACGTCCTAAAGCCTTCACAAATGTGGTTTTGTGTGGGTAAGTCGTTTACCTTTATTTTAAACCAAGAATTTTGTTGTCACGGATTAAAAGCAAGTTATTTCATTTTATTTATCTTACTGTAAATTATTAGGGTGAAAATGTCGCACGGATTTTTTTTTTTTTTTTTGTGGTGGCGTCTAGATGAAAGGGCGCGCCGGGGTCCCGGTGTCCCGGTGGGATAGTCCGCCCTTGATGCAAAACAATTCAAATAAGTACCGTGTTACAATGACACTATTCATTTACTTTTGTTTACAAAAGTAACCATTATACATAAATATGGCTTTCAGCGCCTTTCTTTTCCTTTTATCCTCATAGGACATTTGTAACAGTGGGTATAAGTCTTTCCCACGTTAACTTACCCAACCTTGTCCCGGTGGGCCAGTCCGCCCCTGAATATAATCTATTAAAATTTTTCCGGCCACGGAGTGGAGCTGGAGTGGTGCAGGAACAACTATTTAGAAGTCGGAACGGAGCAACTCAAAAAACTGGTTGCTCCAGATCCCTGGTCCTAAGTAAACGTTTTTTCTTGTTTACCGCAAGTTGTAATGATTTCTTATTTACCCTTATTCATAATGCATTTACCATCGCACATTGCTGGATTAGCAATGAGGCTAATGAGGCTGTTGGCTGAGGGCTCATAATGCGTTGCATGGTTGCAACCTTATATTAATGCGAGACTTTGTAACCCGAATTTCCGCTACTTCAGACACCACCGATGTGCAGTATATTAAGTATTAAAATTGCATATGCTACGGATTAAGTGTATGAATTAAACTCATCTTTTATTGACTATTTTAGTGATTTTTAGCCAGTGGTGTAGTCCTGGAAAAAAAGGTGGGGGGGGGGGGACGCTTACATATATCAACATCAAAAGGTGGGGGTACGCTTATGTTAAAATTCAAAACAAGAGGGGGAACGCTTGTTTTAAAATAAAAAGGTAGGAGGACGCCGTCCCCCCGCGTCCCTCCTCGACTACACCACTGTTTTTAGCGTTTTCCTTTATTGATCTTTCATAAATGAAGTCACGCTTTTTCCCCACATATTTGACCCTCTCCCCCTCCCTCTTTGTCACAAATTGCACACTTTAACGAACCCCCTCCCCCCCCCCTTTGTCACATGTTACGCTATGTTGCATATTGCATAAGCAGGATGTCACACTTCTTGTTACCCCCTCCTTTGTCACACTTCGTCACAATTTCACGAGCCCCCTCCCCCTCGAAGCGTGACATCATTTATGAATGATCCCTTATGGGATATTGTTTTTATTGTAGACTGTATAATGTATATGTTGCGATATTCAGTACTGTATGAACATTGTTAGTGATTCTACTAAAATTCTTTCAACAGTAGCTCGGGAGCAGGCTTGTCATTTCAAAATTTTCGATGAAGAGGAGGGGGTGGCAAAATTAACATACTCCTTGTGTTTTATACTAAAAAAATTATATATACTCATTCGTAAAAGTACATTGTAGGCTCAAAGACAGGGAGTGGGCAATTGCCCTCCCCCTCTAAGGACGGCTGGATCAAGAAAAAAAACATATCATTTTAAACATTCATCAACAATTAAAAATCATCGAAAGAGTTTCAGAAAGGCTGAGTTATATTGCTCATTAAACAATAAAAGAAAAAATATCATTTGTTTAACGCGTCAGTAGGCCCGTCAATCGCATTATCGTAAGATCAAACTAAATACAACGCTCGAAATTTCTGTAGTTCAAGTGTAGTGCCTATGCCTAGTGCATGAGCCCCGGTGAAGAAGAGCAAATTCTGTTCAAAACCAACAGAGCCAATGAATGACTCACTGCAAGTTTTCGCGTCTAAAAGCGTTTACGGAATGTGAGAATTGCGTAGAAATTTCTTTTTCTTAAAAATGATTCAAGCACACAAACTGGTTGGCGGTGGAGGTGTTGGCAGGTTTGAACCCAGCCTGGGATATTTTTCGACGAGTTAGAGCAGGATTGGGCAACAATTGAAGTTCACTAATAACTGGTTAGGGAGTATAAGGCTTGTTGAATTTTTAGCGTTAGATGAAAATTAAATTTTGAGAAGGAAATAAAGTGGAGTATCGTTTATACGACGCCGAAGGGACTATCGAAAAACGACGCATTATCGATAGCGTCGTATAATCGATTTACCCTTCTGGCTAAATTTTAGTATTGGGACCACACGAAAGCGTCGTATAAATGTAAACGTCGTATAAACGATACTCTACTGTACCAAGATCAAATTCTGTCGTAGAATTTATTAGTAAAGCTGCTAAAGTTGAGTGAGATCGCACTTTTTTCTTAACGGATCTTTTTGACTCCGATCCCACGCCCTAGTATTAAAAATATACTTACTCCTCATTTCTACCATTAAATATTTGCTGTCAAGATATAACTCTCAATAAAATAAACACTCCTTTGTAAGAAGTATAAGCTGTGCTTGATTACCGGACACAGACAGAGGCGTAGCTAAGGGGGGGGGGGGGGGAGGAGTGTCAGCTGTCCCCTGTCGCATCGTCAAGGGCGCCAAATTACTGCTAATTTATTATATTTTTAAATGCGAAAAGAAAATTATTTGATCTGAAGAGTGAATATGTTCGACGAAAATGTGGGAGCACCACAAATCATATCGGGAATGACCAATGTAGCACAGGAGTGCGTGGGAAATCAGACAAATAACTTTGCGAAGTCAAAGTGCCCTATTTTTCCCTTAAAAATAAATGGTCTCTAATAAAAATGAGAGTTAAAAGGGCTGCTTTTTAGAGCTATTGATCATTTAGGAAGAATAAAAGTTTTTTTTAAATTTCCTTTAGGGGTGCCCCTAGGCTCCCAGGGGCACGGGGGAGGGTGCAAAATCTTCAGTTCTCCCCGGGCGCTGAAAACCCTAACTACGCCTCTGGACACAGGGCAACCACCCAGGGTCCCCACTTACAGGGGCCCCCTAGACATGTGCCTTGACAATAGATGAACCCTGAACTTAAGTAAAAAATTGCTAGAAGTAATGTTTTTATATACGATAACAACATTGCGACGAATTTTTACAGATGCGACATTTAACGATCAACATACACGGAAACAGCAGTGTTTAAACGTGTGTCAACTGCTGTGAATATGTGCAAAAACTGAGAAATCGATATTATATGGCACTTTTAAGCAATTGCTTCTAACACTTCAAAATGCACTTGGGATGGGGGTGCGGGGGGAGGGGGGGCTCAAAACTAATATTTGTACCTACCATTACTCTCTGCATCTCGCTTCGTGGTTTGTTCTGAAACTTTTTACAATTTAAAAAAGTAGCAATTTTCATTAGATTTAGGTAAAGTTTTGAAGACATGCACGCAATCACTTTGTAAAATTAACGTTAAAAAATACTTAAATTGGAATATTTTATGACTCCGAAGCCTCCCTCTTCCGTAAAAGTCTATTTTTGCGTGAACAGATTTTCTTATTTTTTGAAAATGCAAACGTGTACGCCAAGTTTTACCTTTTTCAATACGTATTTCAATAACTACTACTTCTAGTCAACTTCCACCCTTGACTGTTGAGCCATTAAAAAAGCTGAAGAGTAGAACTGAAAAGATGGACCTCTCCAAATAGATCATTGCTCAGGCTGAGCACATTTTTTGAGTGCATCCATCCCCAGCAGATATTCACGATCAACTCGTTACTACTGAATTTTAGTGTGTTCGGTATTCATACCGATTTTCCGTTTATTTAAACAGAAAATTGGTGTGAGATCGGTAATACTTGTTCAAATTACACTTTTGATTTTTTTCAATTTCAAAATGTCCACTAGTTCATATGACTTCCCTTACAAAATTACACAGAATTAGAAAAAGCTAAGTCATTAATCTGCTTATCGGAGTTGAGTGAAGTGCACCTTATTTTCAATATAATCTATTTTTTACAAATGTCACTTTTCTCAGTACGTTCTGTCGTAGAGCAGAAAATTTATGGTCTGACAAAAACCGACAAAAATGAAAGCATGAAACAGGTAAAAATGAGGTCAAAATGCTATTGATATTTTTCTGTAAGAAACTTCTGATAGCCGTTGAGGATGAATTGAAGACGTATTTGGCTTCAAAACAATGGGTGTTACCTTTCATGGTCGTTGCAGCTTGAAAAGCTTGGAATTTATCTGCGTGCTTTCATTTGTTCCGAGTTGGTTTGTTTGGTTGGGGGGGGGGGGGAGGATTAGTCCTTCATATCAGGTTGGTTATAGAGCGAGGACCTATGCTGAAGGCCTCATTCAGTTTGAGGATGATGAAAGAAACATTCATTTTTTTAAACGATTTGTTGGAGGTATTTTTATATCAATTGAAAATATTTTAACCTTTTAACTGTCATGCCCGAGATTATCTCGGGCACAGCACTGGTGTTCCAAAATGTCACGCCCGAGATTATCTCGAAAACACAGCACTGGTTTTCCAAAATGTTATGCCCCAGTATTACTCGGGGTAATTTTTCTTTTTTTTTTTTTTGAGTGAATCGTATTGTTATTCCCGTATATATATCGGGAGAAGTTTATTTCGGTTTCATCTCTTTGTGAAACACGAATCTATCTCAAAAACAATTAATTTGCGCTGAATTGATCTTGCAAGTCTGCAAAGTTTGCTGATCAAAAAAGGATGCAAATGGGAAAAAGATAAGGAAGGAAACACGATTCTGGTGTACTGATTGTGGAGTTGGTTTGTGCTTGGAAAAGTATTTCCAGGTATACCACACAAAACTAAATTACCAAACTACTAGTAGGTATTCATTTTTATTTATTTATTAAACAAGAATTAAATTAATTATTATTTTTACTTTTTAGAAAATAATGCTCCACTAGAAGAGAACTTTACCGTTGCCACGCTGAGTGGCAGCCGCCTTAAGCGAATATGCAGTGGCTACAAAACCTTAAAATTTTTATGCATGTAAATCATAACATCAATTTTTAACTACTATGTATATTTTATTTTGTACTAAACATTTGATTTTTGCAATAAAAAAAATTGACAATTTATGTACCCAAATCATCAAAATAACTTCACAGTTAAAAGGTTAAAACTAAGAAAAAAAAGTCGGTCCGGAAATTTAAGTATACCGATACCATTCTCTTTTCTCTTTGAAGATTGAAAATAATAATGCTAAATTCTTATAATGCTTAATATTTACAGGAATGACAAATTATACATTAAGAAATATAACTGGTTCAGAAATAAAATAGAGGAATAAGTAATACTTTTTTTATCTCTCATTTTTCTGTCCAACTAACAAACTTCGTATTCACACAATTTAATGCACATCGAGGATAAGTCGTCAATAAAAAGAAAAGAATAAAATAAATAAATAAAAAGTTGCAGACCTTTTTGTGTTTAATAAAGTCTTTAAAACACCGTATCATTGAGTCGATAAGTGTTCCTATTGTTTCATTGAATAATTTTGGCCGTTCTTCTTGCAAGACCCTTTTAAATGTTGTTTGCAGTTAATATCGTGCTGTCGAACTAATTTTTCCAACTGAGATCAAATATTTTCAATCATATTAATATCTAGTAATTAATTAAGGGCATGTGGTAGCATTTTATGATGGTACAACAACCATGATTGAGTAATTTTAGTTATTCTAGTTCAGGTCGTCTTTTGAAAGAGTAAACTGCAGCCTAAATTCAAATTTTGGGCACTTTGTTTTGCATTACTCTTCTAAATATTAATGTAAGGAATTCTCGCCACGGTAGTAATAAGGTAAAATGTTCGCCTGTGGCCACAATTCGCTCTTCTCTCTATCATACTGCACCCACCTATTTATATGTTCATATATTTATATGTTACGACGAATGTCAGAAATTGGAGAATGTCGACATTCCTTAGTCTGATAGATGGTAAATGTTGACATTCACCGGTGATTGTCGACATTCTCAATTTGGTGTATTTCGACATTCACCGGTGATTGTCGTCATTCTCTATTTGGTGTATTTCGACATTCACCGGTGATTGTCGACATTTTCCGATTTCGCACATTCACCATAACATATATATATATATATATATATATATATGTTATGGTGATGATGATGAGATTCATGTGGTAGCGTGATATCAAAAATGTTATTCTAACTCAAGTCAAAGAAATTTCGCTCTTAAATAATGATTAAAGTAGTCACTGCGTTCTTGTTTCTAGCTGCGTAGCCCGGCTTTTCACGGAATACCTCAACGATTATGTTATTCTATTCCCCGGTGGTGGGAGACTAATGTTATGTGACCCATGTTCAACACTCTGTTTTTATAAATAAGGAGAAAGTTATTAAAAAATTCCATTAGAATAAGGATAACAGTCTTTTGAAATTTGAGTTTGAGTAAGAAATCAGTCCCTAAAAATCCCCTTTACATGCATTAGTCACAAAAAATTCCCATTAGAATGAAGGCAACATTCTTAAACAATGTTATCTGTACCACTAAGAATCCTTATCAGAATAAGGACAATAATCCCTAAAGATATAATAAGGGCATCAGTTGTCAGACAACGTTAGTTGTCCCCCTCAAGATAACAACTGTCCCTTAAAATCCTTCTTATTAGAAAAAGGACATAAGTTATTGAATAACATCACCAGTCGTTCTAGAAATCGCCCTCAGATATATCCCAAATGATAAAAAAGGACAATAGTCCAGAAAAATTTCCATCAGAATAATAGGAATAACATTATAAAGAAAGAAAGAAAAAGAAAAAAACTCTATTGAATATGGAAAATGATCCCGGAAAAATAACTTTCAGAAAAAAGAAATTAAAATAAATCTATCGATATCGATCGATTACCTGTGCCGCTGAAGACAAATTTTAAATATTTCAAAAAGAAAGAATTCGAAGCAAAACAAAAGAGAAAGAAATATTTAAAATCGGTTGCGCCTCAAAATGCTAAAGACATTGTGAATAGAAATTTATTTAGCATATAATATATATGTATGTAGACAAAATGGCAACGGTATAAATAAAATAAAATAACAAAATAGCGCTGTATCAATCGTTTGAGGAAAAGAAATTATAGATAATTACCGTGAAAATATGATTTCGAACTGCAGCAAAACGCCCTTATAACTTATTTTCTGGTTAACTTAACAGGATTCGCGTTTTGCCAGGAAGACCAAAACTCTCTTCTGAGGCAGGTCTTTCGGGCTTTCCAGTGATACCGTATTCGAAACGATACAGTAATTTCTTTGTACGGAGAACCCCTTTTTTGCAATTTTTGGGTTCCACAATTCGAATTCGAAAGATTTAACTTTTTTGACGCTCGAAATCCAGCCCCCCCCCCCCTACGATAATGAGGGTACCGTGGTACTCCTCGTGACCCCCGCGCGCACGCCTAGTCCCGAAATCTATATCCTTGACTTAAGTAAATGGCTGTTTAACCCGCTTTTGCTACTTAAAAAATCGATGCTTTCTTCATAAAAAAGAAGAAATCGTCGCGTAATTTTTCTTCCTTGGACATCTTCCAAACTATCTCTTATCACGCTATGGTATATTATATTCTTAGACCGTAGATATAGAATGAGGGGTTAGTTTGGCAATGACGAGAAAAGGTCGAACAAAATATTATCTCATCTTTTATTCCACACGAAATCGGAAAACGCTATTTTATGATGGAATTATTCTCAGATTTTAATTTTGAAAATCCATTAGCAATGAAAATTTGATGAAATGAATTGTTTCTGACATCACTAGGATATCATTTGTCCTGCGTTTTCCAGCAAATACAAATGGAAATCGTTCTAATAATATCGTTTGCAGGAAACGGTTTCTGAATATATTCATTGAGATATGTACTACCATTTTTGGAACACGAGATTTTGACCGTATCTCTTGGTCCAGATTCAAGTCATGAAACGATATTTTTAGGGCTAAAAATAAAGCTTTTAGGAACGTTTTCATACAATGTTATAAAATTTTGTGATTAAAACACGGAAAGTTAACTCTCAGTTGCGCAACTAAAAAAGTTTTAGCAGGGACTTTCGAGTTTCGCTGCTTCATGCTCCGAGTAATTTTAATAGATAATCTTTTTTATCAATTTTAAAGTTATTATTTTTTTTAATGTGAGAAAAATGTAAAATGTTTTTAAGAAATGGAGCAGTGGTGCGCAACACATTTCTTTGCACCGGCTATGCTCCAGTTTTCGAGCAAAATCTCGTTAGTCCACTGCTCCGCGCTCCTGCTCTACGCTCCGCTCCAGATCCCTGTTTTTTTGGGGGAGGGGGTTGGTGCATATTTTTTCCTCATGTGGAAATTTTCCTTGCAGTTGGGGGAAAGGAGAAAAAGAAGGGAAAATAACGTAATTTTCTGAGTAATAATCTGCAAACCCTTTAAAATTCTCATATTTTAGAGGAATTAAAATCCCTCCGCCCCTCCCCTTGCCTACGATATTTAATGCTTTCGTGAATAAAATAACTGTTTTTACCAAGACGCTTACCTAACTTCTCTTGAGCAGGGGCAGTAGGGCCCTCGGGGGGGGGGGGGGGATCATGGTGCAAGTTGCTCCATCAGAATTTTTGAGGAAAATTTTTTTTTTCCGGAAGATTATTTATTTGTTGCATGAACCGGATTCCTGATATCCGACTAATTTTTAAATAACTGGAATCTGATTCTGCCATTGCACGAAATATCCGGTAATCCGGTATGCTAAATTTGATTATTAAAATTTAGTTAACTAGCATGATTTGAAAATGTATCTAAATTACGAATCCAGATCTATGCTCTTGAGTAAAAAATAACAGTTTTGAAAAGATTTCAAATCATCATTGTCAGAGCGAGGGGCACGGGCCCCCTTTGGGCCTCCTTGTTGAGCCACTGATACTCCGGTAACTGATCCACAACGGGCCAGTAAAATTTCCGGGGTTTCAGTTCGCACCATTAAAAAGATTATAAATATTTGAAGTTCAAGTGGAAATTATTTATTAAGAAAATGCATCGCGGCAGCATTGCTGAAAAATTTTATATAATTTTCCAAGATATGCTTAGAAAGGTAAATAAAAAATATACCAATAAAAAAAAAAAACTTCCGCACCAACCCACGCCCGGCTGAATTAATACAGGGGAAAAAAGAAAAGGAAAAAAAGCAAAACACTCATCGTAATGTCTCATATGATCCGATCACCCCTATTTCGATAAAATCGAAGCAGACCTGACGCATGAGTAAATTCTCTCTTGGCTCTGCTTCAGCATTACGGACAGTACATAGTTATATGTACTTGCTGTGTTGCAGTTCAGAAAAAAGCACTACATTATAGATCACATTTCTAATTTTATTTTTGACCTTTTATTGACATTTGTGAACATAACAATAATAACGAATATGTACTTAATTTGTATTAAATGAGGTTAAGGTTTACAAAAAAAAAAAAAGATAATTAGTATATAAGAGTAAAAAATATTAATTGTTTGAATTCCGAAAAAAGTAACCGTACTATTTTATCTGGGGGTGTTCTAGCGTAGAAGCATGAATTTCGCCCGGTTTTTGAAGTACCGTACAAAGGAAACAAAAAATATTTTTATCATCCATTTTTTTTATCATTTGTTTTAGTGATGTTTTATTATTACATATAAAAATTAACCAAAAAAATAATTAAAATTGACAAAGTTATGAGCAGTCAAAGTGGGGGGTCCGAAAAAAGAGGGTGTCCTGGCGTGCAATTTTCCAACCCTACTGGTGATCTGAAAAATAAAAAACAGACGGATTTTTAATTAGTATAGATGCCGCTATCGTATGACCCTTGGACAAGTTTAAAAAATAATTTACAAAATGGCGGCTGTTTGAAAAAAGAAATTTCTTTTGCATATTTTTTAACTATTGCGATTTTTTTAAAAATACTAAATGAAAAGTTACAGTTTTGGGTAAGTTCCACACAATAAAGGCATGTATAAAGAACATCTTCTCCAAATTTGAAGTAAATCGGTCCATTAGAACTCGAGATATAATTACCGCCAGTTCGAAAAAAGTAGTTTCGCCAAAAACGCGGTTAAAGTTTTGAGACAAGTTTTCGGCAGTTATAATTATAGAATGCTACAGAATACTTACATATTTTTAATCGGCGATTCCTGCTCCATATAAAAAACCTTCCTCTCCTTCAAAATGCTTGTTCTCCGATGTTCTCTGGTGAAGACGAGCAGCTCTACCCTCCTTTGACGTCTCTGAAGTCCGGAGTTCCGAGCGCTCGATGCGCGCTTCGTCCCATCTCGCTGCAAAAGCATTAGCTTCTGGGCCAATCGTGATTCCCATAACATCTAAGATTTTTAATATGGGTATAAAACCTTCATTAAAAATACTAACTGCGAAGGTTGGTACGAAGGTTGGCTCAAAACTATCTTAAAATAAAACTAAAAGGATAATATTCCAACAAAACAAGTTTCTATGTCCTTCAACTAAATATAGATTTAAAAGGGATACTATACAATAATTTATAAGGGATATTCAACCGTAGGGACTCGGGAACGCCTACCGTCTTTTGTTGACTTGTAGCGGTCGGACCGGAACCGATGCCACGTCACTAAAACGGCTATAACTCATGAAATAATAGGAATTTTGAAAAATCCTTTTAATGGCATATTTTTGAATGTCTAAACTTTAGGAATATGAAAAAAAAAATCCATTTTTTCAACAAAATAAAATCAGATACTTTAAAATCAAATTGTAAATCATAAAAACTTTTAAAATAAATTTAATTTGTAGATTTTAAATCTTTATATAGAAACTAAAATGTGTGATGTCACACTTCTTATTACCCCCTCCCCTCTCCTTGTCACAAACTGTCACAGTTTCTCGAACCCCCTTCCCCCTCGAAACGTGACATCATTTATGAATGACCCCTTATGCCTGATATGCTATGCTAAATTTATTATTTATTGAAGGCAGCAACTGATGAACAAAATGTCGGCGAGCACACAAGATGTGAATAATTTTAGTAGAAGAAGTTGAAACGTTGGCAATTGCTGAATGAAATTGTATCTTTTACGTGTATCATAGAAAAAGAAAAAGAAAGAAAAGGAAAGAACGAAAAATGAAAAAAAAAAAAATAATAATAATCAAGCGAAAATAAGTATCACTCTTGTTCTGTGTTTATTTTTTCCCCTCGAAACCACGAAAGCACATGCACACGCAAAGAACTCTTTAACCCGTTAACTGGTTCATTTTTTTACCACAAATGTTCCTAAAAAAAGCATTCTTTTATTGCATTAATTAAAGTCCTAACTTGGTATAAAAGGAAAATGAAAGAATTTTTCAAAAATTTCTAGAATAATGAATTTAAGTATTTTTTCATTTTATAACTTTGAAACACAAATGCCCCTGAATGACTCTCTTTCACTCAATTAAAAATACGGGCAACTCAAAACAAGAAAGGCGGAAATTTCAATGCCCGTACGCTGTACGGGCAAACCGGTTGGGACCAACTTTGGGTATCCCGTACGCCGTACGGGCCTACCAGTTAAGGGGTTAATAGCAGGGCTTATTCTCTCTCTTTTCTCACTAGAATTTTTTGGTCTAAGGAAATCAGTGTAATTTAGCAATCTCTCAACTCATTAAATTGAAAATCCTTGGTCTTCAAGATGATTACTCACAGAGGCAAAACGAGAGGAGGGAACAGGTTAGCCCCCCCCCCCCCCGCGTTTCAGAATACTTGCTCTCGTTGCCCCAACACGTTAATATGTATACATGTAAGAATTGTTATAGCCCCCCCCCCCATCGAGCAAGAAATACTGTTTGTGCTATTCATTGACAAGAAATGAAATTAATGACTGGTCCCTCACGTCATTAAGATGGACGTTAATATTAAATATATTACTTAATAATAAGTTTTAAGACATCACACCAAGATTGCACGTGAATAATTTAAAATTCTCTCGATTCAACCATCCCATTATCATTTAATGTGTGCCGGAAATATCTTCGTTTGAATCAAACGGCTTTTCATTCATTGTCCATTATTTATTTCTATGAGAAAATGCAAGACTGAGATTTTATAAAAGGAGATCGTAGCTCTTAGCTTTGATGAATGAAATTTGTAATTTTTCAACCCCACAAAATCAAAATAATTTCGAAAAGCAAATTTTTAATAATTTTCAAAATTAGTGATATAAAAGATGGTATTATCCGGCTGTAGCAAAAATATTCTTTTGAATGGATTCACACTTTTTCGTTTTAATATTGGAGAAACTGATGAAGTTTGATTTGTTTCAAGCTTCCTCTACCATAAATAACAATGGATATTAATGAAATTTTTGATAACAGCGATTACCCACGACCAAACCCTTTAGTATTTAGTTCAAAGTATTTCGGAAGGGTGGGGGAAGGGGCGGTAGGATTCTCCTTAGATACTACAATTAAAAGTAACAAATATACATTCATAACAATACCAGGGAGCAGTTGCCCCTTGACCCCTAAATGATGTCAGGAACTCTATGAACGAGCACGTGAACCAGGGAACACCACTGGTGTACACCACTTTGTATAATAAGAATTTAACATACAAAGTGATGTACACGAATGTATAAGGTAGTTAAAATGAAAATTACCTTATTTAGATCTACATAGAATTCGTTATTGTATCGACCATGGGAAATCTGCAATAAGAAAATATTAGTCAACATTTTTACCACCATGTAGAAATAAAACAGCTAATAAACAAAAATTTAAATTTTTCACAGAATTTGTTAAATGTGCATTCCATATTCCATTTGTGAGCGGTATGGCGTGTTCAAAATGATAATGAAAAGAAAAAAGTTGTCGAAATTTTACATCCTAACGTGACACTCACGCATGCATACGAATTGCTGTGGCATCTTATTTAATATCCGCTGCGCTTCCGCTTCTCATTGTTCTCATTAACTTGTTTTCATTTTGTCCCTTACAAGAAGCGTTGTAAGTAACATTTCAGGAACTATCTCACCGATAGAAAATAGAGCTTGGGAAACGATGACGCTATTTTCGCTTTGGGATCATTCATAAACGATGTCACGCTTCAAGGGGGGAGGTTTGTGAAATTGTGACAAGGGGAGGGGCTTGGATAACAAGAAGTGTGAAATCAGACTTGTGCAACATAGCGTGACATGTGACAAAGGGGGTAGGGGTGTTCGTTGAAGTGTGACATTTTGTGACAAAGGGGGGAGGGGTCAAATTTATGGGAAATAAGCGTGACATCATTTATGAACGGTCCCTTTGAATAAGTATTGTTAGGGATGCCAGAAACACTACAAGTACATTTCAGACACCTTTATTTTTGTTTTACGTTCAGTTTCGCCCATACCTGTCTACTCCACCCCCTTCCCTGTAAGCATATTGCCTTAGGGGTGCCCTCCCCCGGGCACGGAGAAGTGAAGTCCGACGAACGCTAATTACCGCTCCGAGATAGTTTTGCTAGCCACTAGCCCAGCTTAGCTAACTCTTGCTATGTGAACCTGGCCCTCCTTGATACCCTATGCTAGAAGAGTCTCATTTGGAGGGTTGTGACTGGGTCATAAATGATGTCACACTTTTTTTCAATACATTTGACCACCTCCCCCTTTTGTCACAAAATGTCACGCTTTATTACATAAGCATATATATTTGCATTTGAGAAATAAAGCACTACAGTATAGATCACATTTCCAGTTTTCGTTTTGAACTTTTAATGACATTTGAGAGCATAATAATAATATTAATTATATGGTGCGTAGTTTGTAGAATGTTGACCGTGGTAGCCTAGTGGTTAGGATGGCGGACTTCCAACCGGAAGATTTGGTGTTCGATACCCGACCTGCTGAAGACCCCCATGTAAACTTGGGGATACGTGCATGTAAAATCAGGGGACCCAGAAGTCCCGAGGGTACCGGAGGGTGGAGAATTTCCTTTCCCTTCACTCTTAGGTCAAAGAAAGGAAGGTAGTGTATTTGTGGTGGCGCCATCTGGTGTCATCCAAATATATTATGAGCCAATTCGTACTTCCACCGTTGTGGTGCACATCTATAAGCGGAAGTCGCTCCTTACTGCCTTAATTCCTGGTCGCTCTGCGATGGGAGTTTGGATACCCAAGTGGCATTAGAAACAACAGCACAATTTGTACAAAGTGAGATTAACCCCTTGAAGCACGAGTTTTTTTCAGAAAAACTGGTAAAAAAATCGAGTTTTTTTTTGACAGAAAATGAATATATAGGTGTAGTATAAATTGTTTTGGGCAATTTCAGTTGTAGTGGGTGAGTAGAGAGCGGGGGATGGGGTAAAAGTTATATAAAAAATTATCATACAAACAAAAGTGTAAGCGGATCTTGGACGGGTATTAGAAATAAAACAACGCGAGATACAAGATTGCACATGCCCGTGTGAGACACTGGCATGTGGTTAAGGTTTAAAACAAAAAACATAATAGTAAAAAAGATAAATTGTCCGATTTCTTTAAAAGAGTTCTGTTCTTCGAGCTATTTATCTTAAAAGTGTAAATGCCCAAGATGATTTACTTTTAAACTATTCAGTAGAAGTTAATTTAAACCACAGCGATATTTTCGATAGAAAATGAAATCAATAAGAATAAAAAAAAATAATAAATAATATTAAAATACTTAATATGATTTTAAATATTTTTATTTTAACCAAAATGTGTGATGTCATACTTCTTGCCACCCCCTCCCCTTCTCACAAACTGTCACAATTTCTCCAACCCCCTCCCCCCTTCAAAGCGGGATATTCATTTGTGAATGACCCCAAAGGGCGAAAAAAAAAAAAAAAGAAAAAAATACGAATTCCTAATTTCCAATGAATTGTAAATAGAACAATGTTCTAAATGTAAGAAAAATAAATCCTTATTTTCCCCCTAAATTCTTTGATACGAAATCCTTGACAGTTGCTTCATTAGCTCATTCCCTAAACCATGACCAAAGCTTTAAAAACTGAATTTCTATTGCTGGTTGTTTATTATTTGCTATTTCAAAATTCTACTCAGAAATTCAGTGCAATTATTTTGTGGCAAACTTTTCCTTCCTTTCAGAACAATCGATTTGAAAGTATAAGAGTCAATGATATGATTGATAGTTGTGGAGGGGCAGTTTTTCTTCTCTGTTTTGGAAATTGTCCTTTCTTAAATTATACATACTTTTCTCCACCAGACCCCTACCTGTTAGCCGAGGCCTTAGGATTGCTTACATACGGGGAGAGGTAGTGGGGTCTACGGATTTTACATGCACATATCCCCAAGTATACATGGTGGTCTTCAGTGGGTATCGAACGCGCGACCTTCCAGGTGGAGGACCGACGTGCTAACCACTAGGCTACCACGGCTAAGCCACATACTGGGCTTAAAATTACACCTTTTAGGTCACCCTTATACCCCTTCTATGAGATCATTTGAGACATTCTTCATTTTTAGTATTTGAAGTGAAATATGAAATTTTTTTCCTCTTTTAGTTTGAACGATGTTGTTCGTTCCGCACTCTTAAACCTCTTAAATCTAAGTAACATATATCCAAAAAAAAAAAAAAAAATCAAATGAATATTTAAGCTGAATTGAATCCCGCATTTTTATTCGGGCATAAAAATACGCGCTAATTTCTGCTCTGCTAAATATGTTAATTTTATCATTTTTTTTTCCTCCTTCGGCTTCTTTTTCATTTGTTGTTCACCTATTTAGTGTATCAAGCTTTTAGGGGCACATCACTCTTTTTTAACCCTTTAACTACGGGTAACGTCAATAGACGATTTGGCGAAACTTTTCTGTGGTACGGGTAACGTCAATGAGCGATTTATTGACGTTAATTGACTTTTTTTATTGGTTAGACAATAACAAAATTTTCTATGGCGAAAGTTCATGTAAGAAACTCATGACATATACATACAAATAAATGTATCGCCATTTATGCAATTTTTGGATCTTTTTTTTTTTTTTTTTTTGGCGTTCAGACAAACAGATTTGTGAATATATTCCGGTAGTTAAAGGGTTAAAGGAATTTTAAGCGTCCGAATTCGTCTTAATATGAGCTAAGTGCCTAACATTTTTGTAATAACAGTAGATTTTTCCGTGGGAGAAAGAAAAATCATGCATTCTGTTGCCTTTAAGTTTTTTTTATCTTTTGTGTGCTGTAATTATACGATAAAACGTTTCTGAAAATAAATAAATAAGTAAATAATACAAATAACAATTTTTTTTTATGCTCAAATCTAAGAGCTACCTAAAATTTGTAGTGCAATTTGACTCCTTATATGTTTTTTGTCTCGAAATTCTTAAATCGTGGAAAATTTTCAATTCCCGGGAGATTAAAATAAAACGATTTGAAGGGAATAAAATTTTAATTACCCATTGTCACCGAAAGTCACTTTAATATAGAACATAATTTACAGTGGCGTCATAGACTTAGGTGCGCCTCCCCGCAAGATTTAGAAGTGCGCCCTATCTTTGGCTTATTACAAGAGATTGAAACAAAAACACTACGGTGAAGGTATGTTCAAATATTCGAATATTTATAACCATTAATTTTATTTAAGATAATTAAAATCATATTTATCATTAAAATTCGGATTTTCGAAAAAGTAACGAATTGAAACACTGCATGCACTTACCAGTCTGTAATGAAATTTATCTTAATAATACGAGAAAATAACACACTATCTTAAAGTACTAATATTTAAAATTCCGTTAAGGGTTCTGTTATTTGTTTATAAGGTGAATTAAGTAACAGTAATGATAAAAGGGAAACTATTTGTTCTCAAATTGGACACTAATTGGACAAGAAAATCAATGTTATATTAATCTGTGTTAATAGATTTCCCCCTTGTTTTTCACAATTAAGAAATTTTTGAACAAGTTCGTCGATGTTTAAATTGTGAATCCTGGCGCTTATTCTGCTTAAAACAGCAAAACCGCTCAATCTTCTGTCATCCTATTTCTGAGGTAAAATTCGATTAGCTTCTGTTTGGATAATGATCTATCTGATGATGCTGATGGTTACTGGTAAAGTAAGAAAGATATAAAAGGCAATGGGAGACTTAGATGATAAAGCATTGTTTTCGATCATTACTAAATGAGCAACTTCAGCTATATTTATTTGTCAAGTTTCTCTCTCCTATTTCACTTGCCAAAATATTTCGCAAAATGATAATTTGTGATGCAATTGAGATTGCTACATCGTTTTGGTTCTTCTCGCAAAATTTAGTCACTGATTCCACAAGTTCTTTATCTGTGCACTCGAAAGCGTTAATAGATCTGTTAATGCTTTGGGAGTTCAAAAAATTGAACATATTGTTAATTGAGAACATGCTCTCAAACCTTTGATGAATTTTGTTTACCATTATGCCCAATAGCAGCATAGAAAACTTTTACTTTGAAGCAGTAATATGGGGCCCTAAACTGAGAAAACATTTAAAACAAACTTTTTCTCTCAAAGACCAATTAATGCTTTTTCGTAGCAAATAATGCTATCGTAACATTATAATTTTAAATCGGGGCTTATTTCTTATTTGCATGGGGGAAACTCAACTCCTGCACTCTCCCCCCCCCCCCCCACCCGCTGTGATTTTTTTTCTTCTTTTTTGACGGATTTCATACTGTTCTAAAGACAATGAGATGCAGTGAAAAAGGATTCAAAATATCATTCATTAAAAGGTAGTACATATCACAATCGCATTTATTCCCATCCCTCTTCAGTACCAAAGCTTTAAGTGCCAAGCATTTGTGAACCATAAATTTAAAAAAAACTTACAAGTATTTTGTATCAAAGTGAATACATTCATCACAAGGAACAAGGTATCCTGCATGTAAGGAGTTTAAAGTTAAACTGGCGAATCTTAAAAACATATTAAAACATCAGTGACAGAAAAAATGAGTACTTTCAAAGCTATAGACTTTAATTTAAATTCCCCTGGAAAAAAATTGAAATTTTCATTTTGTATCTCTATTTTCCCTTTTCTATTGAATTTCGGCTAACAGAAGCTCTCTCAAAGGGGGGGGGGGCGCAAAATCTTCAGTTGTCCCTGGCTGCTGAAAACCCTAGCTACGCCTCTGAACGAACTTCCAGCAGATCAATTCTGAAAACGATCGAACTCTTCCCGCCTTGATGAACTCGAATAACTCATCTTAAAAATTCACGAAAACAAAAACAATCCTCGATTGTAATTTATTTTGTGAGGGAGTAATATTAAGTACAAAATGATATCTGGGTACAATTTCATATTCTTATATAGTTCAAACAAATGTGCAGTACTTACGTAACTTGCATTACACGTATTTGCATTTTAACACTGTTTACAATTACATTGTGGAATTAGTAACTAAATTTTTCTCTTTTCCTATTTTTCACTATAACTGCATGCATAATGTAATATTAATTAACAGTTACTGTGTACCCTGAACTGATGTTTTACTTTTAGCTCCCTTTTGACGTTTTACCCTTTGCGCGCTTTTCATTTATGAGCGTTTTTCACTTATTATGCGCGTTTTTGGGCGCTGTTTTGCGCCCGCGCATAGGTATGAGAGATCACTGTACTATAATATGCAAGTACACAGGAAAGAGGAAGTGAGAGGGGATTAATTATGCATTATGTGGCCGTAATAGCAAAGAATTTTACTCATAAAAGCTTAGGAGTGACGTTGCATTAGTGGAAAAGAAATGCTAAAAAAATATGTATAAAAACATTTAGGCATATATATTCTATCTCGTGGAGTTTTTTTTTTTTTCTGGAGCGGGCGCCCTGAAACCTCGTGCGCAACCCCGTGCCGCGGGGGTTGCGGGGCGTTATGTACGCCACTGATAATTTATATTTCGGACAATCCTCGGCAAATGCAAGCCATTCGGGAGAGTGTCTGAGGTCTTTTAACTTGGTATTGATTGTTTGAATTGTTAAGGTATTTTTTACAAATGGTTCTCCAAATACAACTTCAGGCCACTGTGAGCGAGGTAATGCGTCTCATACACAATAATAAATAATAGTAATAATAATAATCCCGTACCACAAAACGCAGTTATGGTCGTGAGATTTTTAAGTCCTTTATTCCTCTGACGGTTGTGCGCGTTATTACACTCTTTAAATTCTACTTCATAGACCTTATGCGGTACGGTATATTTATTACCGTAATTATCTGTGTATAGCCCGCGGGTTATCTACAAAAAACTCCTTTTTTACTATCTGCGGGCAATATAACGATGCTAGCAATACACGGAACTTAAAAAAATATATATTATTAAAAAGACAACTACCGTTCAAAAATATTGAAATCTATTTTCCTGCAAAACAAAATGCGGAGAAATATATCATATCTTTCGAAACGATGATCCAATTTCACCCTTACCTCTTAACTCCCCCATGCAAGCAGATTGGAGCTCAGGAGCTAGGAATGAAAGAACTTCATGGACGAACGCAGTTAGGTTTCAGGCGAATGTATTGTTTTCTAGGGGTGTATCCCATGAAAAAAGGGGACTTGCGCGGGAAAACTTCGGGGGAGACCTTTACTTATCAGCGAAGTTGTATCAATTCAATAGCCCTGGTATTAACCAATGTCAACTATTCCCTCCACTAACAACTGAAATAATACTTGACGCTTCAGAATTACAGAATGCTATTCTTCCTAAGTGGTTCCTTGTATGGCAGCTAAATAAAATGTAATAATGCACACACGATCGAAGACTAGGGAGAAGGACAGAGATAAGCAATTTCGCTGTCATGGGAGCCTTTTCATCTCCACCAATTAAATCACAATAGGAGTTAGGACCAGAGCAAAGGTCGCTATCCGTAAAGAGATATGCAGCCGTGCTTTCGGGTTGCCATGTATAAACAAAATATGGTGAAATGTAAATTTTTTAAATGTGTTAAAAAGTGTGTAAATTTTTTAAAAATTCTGGGTGCGAATTATACAACGATGCGGGTTATACACCGAACTTAATTTTTTTAGAATGAATTTTTCTTCCTGCGGACTATACAACGATGCGGGCTATTTACCGATAATTACGGTACCTACGACCAATGAAAGAAAGAAAGAAAAATAGCCAAGCTACTTCAAAACAATTGTGATATTCATTTAACAGTCCTTAAGTTTTCTGCCATTTATATGTGCGTATAAAGGTCCTCAAATATGATTTCAAACGACAGTTCATAGTAGAGTATGGGAAAAAACTTGTACTTTAACTTGGGGGGCTGATACAGGACTAATTTCTACTCATTTCTGGGAACCAGGGAGTATCGGGTGGTGCTCCCCAGTAAAACTTTAATCGAGTTCTCATAAGAGTTTTAATGTTTTTTATTATCACTTAAAACCAATTTATGTAGTTTAAAAAACAGAAAAGTAAGTAAAAATTATTTAATAAGATAATTAAATTTATTTTATTCTTTTGGGATGGGCATGTGCCCCTCGCTCCCTCCGTCCTCTAAAATTCGTCATTAGCTTTAACCTTTATTTACTGATTTTTTTTTAAACTTCCTATCGGACTTGATTTTGTATCATCTTATTTTTTTTAACCCCAAGTTAGCTTCTCACGAAAAATCAGCTTGTGCTGACTCCAACGATTGAATAAGCTGCGTAGAACTAGAGTTTCTAAGTCCCGCTAGCTTGAGAAAAGCTTAAAAAATGAGAAAAGTAACGAGACTTAGAAGTTCCGTCAGCAAATAAAGCGTTAAAAAACGAATGTTGGTCAACAATTATCCCAGTCTTTTCTCTGACGACTGTGAGTATTAGAACGCTTTCTAGGTTGTATTGCAATGGAGGCAATTCAAGCAACGTCATTGGTCACATGGCACCGATGAAAGCAATGTAAGCAAAGGAAGCCGTAGCATCGCTTTGCATCGAGTTAGACAAATCTAATTAAAAACTGGAACTAAATAAAGTTCTTCTACATTACATAAAATTATCACTAAATACACCACTATAACTATTGTAATAATTAATAAATTTCTTTTATAATGATTAAATTAAATGTAAATACTGGGTTATAATCAGAAAAAGCTGTGAAAGTAGTCTAATTAATTTTAAGATAACTAATTTTGCCCAGTAAACTCCGCGGTGAATTGCCTCCATTGGAGATTAAACTCGGACATAGGACTGTACAAAACAAAAGGATGAAAATCCAAACAGCCCTATCCAAAAGGATAAGACTGCATAAAACAGAAGTCAGTTATTGCATCCAGGTTGAACTGCGGGAATCGAATGAACCCAGTTTTACGGCGCCGCCAACACCACTACCACGATTACACGCTTTCCAAATTCGGCGTTATATTAGTTATAAACGAACGAATAAAAATAAAATAAAAAATCTTATACTTGCGTGCCATTACGTACGATTTAAGCATTAAGGCTTTCCACATATACTGTGCTCATGTCAACACATAAAATGAACCACATCGACATCACATTGTCCTTGTTGGAAGTTTGGCTCAATTTTAACTATCTCGAAATTGCTTTTAAAGTATGTGATAACACTTAACGTTAACAGTGACGATAACGCGTGTGTCAAAGCGATTTCCACTGTCATTGTTAAAATGAAACTATTATTGTCTTCATATAAATGCGGCACACGGACAGCTAGACATTCTAGTCTTGAGTTACGTGTAATACTTTCGCCCACTTTTTATAAGGTGGATGGAATGAAGAGAAAATGACCATGGCTTAGTTGTGTGTGTGAAAGGATAAATATCTAGATTATTTCTCTATTCTATTACAGTCAGACCTCGATATACAGTCCACCCTTATTATTGTCTTCACTATTATTAAAGACTAGGTTATCACTATTATTGTCTTCCTATGAATGCGACACTCGGACAGCTAGACCAAAGAGGCTAGACGTTCTAGTCTTAAGTTATATGTCCCACTTTCACCCACTTTTTATGAGGTGGATAGATAACACGAAAATGAGGAGAAACTGACCATGCTAAGTTGTATGTGTGGCAGAATAAATATCTAGATTATTTCTCTATTCTATTACAGTCAGACCTCGATATACAGTCCACCCTTATTATTGTCTTCACTATTATTAAAGACTAGGTTATCACTATTATTGTCTTCCTATGAATGCGACACTCGGACAGCTAGACCAAAGAGGCTAGACGTTCTAGTCTTAAGTTATATGTCCCACTTTCACCCACTTTTTATGAGGTGGATAGATAACACGAAAATGAGGAGAAACTGACCATGCTAAGTTGTATGTGTGGCAGAATAAATATCTAGATTATTTCTCTATTCTATTACAGTCAGACCTCGATATAAGGTACCCCCGGGGCTTCCCGAAAAGGACCTTATATGCAAGGCGGCCTTATATCGAGGTCTGACTATTATTTTTTGGCCAAACCAAACAAAAACAAAAGAGTGCTCTTTTATCTGTAAAATTATTTAAAGAGGAAGTTGAGTTTCCCAATCTTTAGATTGGAAAACTCAATAACAACGTGTGTTGGTGCTTTTTTATTTTTAATATTGAACTGTGAGGTCAGGTCAGAAAACTTAATCTACAATACTGAACAAAGCAGCATTCATCTACCCACATAAATTAAATTCTTATCATGCTTAAAGAAAATAAACATTCCTTAGCTAGTGATAGGCCTACATTTTCATATTTTCTAATTCGTCATTTCATTTTCATAACACGCCAGATAACATGCAAGGGAACTTTAGTTTGTCGAGAGCTGATAAGGTCGCAAAATAAAATATTTATACTATACCACAAATTTATCTAAAACCTTTGCAGTCATAAAAGCTTGTAGGTGATGAATACAGCAACGAGAATAAAGAGTATGTTTAGGTCTAAGGAGATGTTGTTTCTGATAGTGAGACTTGACCTTTCCTTTTCTGTGAGAAATAAAACCTTCACTGCTTCTGGAGATAATAATAAAAAGCATCCTGCTGATTCTTGGTTTTAAAAGAATCTTAACGGCAAGGACTTTAATTAAAAGATTCTTGCATTGAAAGAGCAGTCTGTGAAGTGCGCATTGAAATAACTTTTAATGTTTGTTAACTTTTACGAATTATACTAAACGCGGGTAATAAAAATGCAATTATATTTTTACTCGTGAAACATCGTGATATATCATGATAGGAAAGATTAACATTCATTTTCTTTTTTTAAATGAAGCTTCACATCAATATTTTTTTTAACTCGAAGACAGAGTTGAATCTATTGTTTGAACTTAAAAGCTTTCGGAACTTTTGTTGTCAAGATTAATTAGGACTTAGTTGTATTATTCAGTAACCAATAATTTACCAAACTATACGCAACGTATATTAATACAATATTAAACTACTGACTTTTTCCGCAATTGACCCCAAAAACCGCAATTGCTTTTAGTTTAAAAATGTATTTACAGCGTTTTCAACTGTAAATTGCTTTTCTCGAACACCTCGTTTCTCCACCTGAGGGTCGAAACCTCAAGTGGAGAAACTGAGGGTGGGTCGGATCGCAATCTGACCAAAAATGTAAGAAACATCATTTTATTAAACAAAGCATGTTAAATTATAATCGAGTGGTTATAAAATTCAATATTGTACAAATGAAATATTGTAGCAAGGAGGTCGTAAGACTTTGTACTTATTTTTTCTGCTTTTAGAGGGGTCACAACACTAAACAGATTAAGGAACAATGTGTCTAACATACTATTTGAGTTCTGAAAACGCGGGCCCGGAAGAACGATTCCAGGACGAAGATCACTAGATTAAATTTAGTTCTGTGACCCTCATACGTCCTAGATTAGAACGAGCTACATTTAGTGAAAAAGTGAAATAAAAGCATAGCAACCTATAAACATTCTAATCGAAGACGTAATCCATAATGGCTGATCCTGCTTGGTTGGAATTGGGCCAAATGCATGGTTTTTACGGCCAGAATTCATAAACGCTATAAATATCTCTCAAGCATGTGAAGGGAGAAGAATACTCAGAAAACGCCCATACCAGCTTTTCCATACAATTCCTATCGGAAACGTTCGATTTATTTATGTTTTTTCGTGACCTCCTTAAACCTAAACCGAGTTACAGGAAAAAAGAGGAAAAGAGTTGAAGAGATTTATAAAATTTTAATACTTTACTGTAAATGTGATTCCATTAAGTTTTTAAAGTAAAATAGACATTGATTTTTTTTTTCTTAATGAGCTTCATAAAATGAATTTAAAGGAATTCAAAATTTGTAGGAATTTGAGGTCTAGAAAGGTTTGCTTTTAGTTACGGCCACCATCTATGGTAAGGATTGAGTAGAATATATCTCATTTCCATATATATATACATATACAGTGAAACCTGTGAAGTTGACCACTTGCGGCGGAGCACTTTAGTGGTCAACTTTTAGACAGGTGGTCAACTTATAGAGGGTGGGGTGAGGTAGAGGGTTCCGTTCCTGACAAAAGTGGTCAACTTTACAGGTTTTACTGTATATGAATCTAAGAAGTGCAGCTTCTACCGCGCGTATATGAGTACACGCACATTTTTTTGTATAAAACAAAATTCATATTTTGAATACCAGTAGGCATGTTGCATACCTATGTATTTAAGATCATAAAAAGCAGAAGAGAATGACGCCAATTTGACCTCTCGGTGTCAAAAATTTTAT
This sequence comes from Octonoba sinensis, assembly GCA_038502835.1. Classification (NCBI taxonomy): domain Eukaryota; kingdom Metazoa; phylum Arthropoda; class Arachnida; order Araneae; family Uloboridae; genus Octonoba; species Octonoba sinensis. The sequence goes on from CM076598.1 coordinate 127,310,792, forward strand.
GCTCTACATTTGTAGACGTCATATTGTAAGACGTCAAAATATTACCAAATTTCTATCATATTTGTTTCTTCAAAAATCAATACCTCGAACACTAAAAACCCTAAACATTTCTAACCCTTTGTTGAAGTTGTACTCTTGATACAGACAACAAATGAACTAAATCATATAAAAGTTTGCAACCGAAATGTTCACCCCGCCCCCCTCTCTCTTTGGTTGATTTGATATGAAATGAACTATTAGGGAGTTTCTCTCTCTTTCTATGTGTTTTTTTTTTCAACTTTTACGAAAGATTTAATACTCTTTGAAAGATGTTTAAGCATTTGCTTATTGTCCCGGTATGTTTTTATAGTTAAAATTACGATGGCTTTGTTGTCATGAAGTGCCTATTTAAACGTCTCATAAATCTGCGAAAGTTAAAAACTGACTTCCGGCTGGGGTGGAAAACAACCTTTTTGATCTCGTTTTCTACGGAAACAAAATGTGGGTAGGCGAAGTAGCGAGCATATTTGCCTTTCCAAGAACCCTAAAGATGCTTCTTTTTAAAGTATACGGGTTATTTTGAGAACCAAAACTGTGTTATGCATGTCAACAGAGTAATTACTGCCGATATTCTGCTTGAGAAGAAGAAAATTTCAGTGTCTTGACATTTTGTGTTTGGAAAATATCCTTACTTCTTCTTATGCTTCTGTAAATTCGATCAGTTCATTTGAAATATGCTTATGAACTTCATTTGCTTCGTGTATTATTTAAAATATGCTGGGTAGAATTTGTTTCATTAATAAATAGCAAAAATACACACATGTATTCAAAAAATTAGTTTTGTTGTCTACAACAAAAATATGTGCTGGCTGTGAGTTTTGTTTACATTTACCTCCATAAATGAAATTGTTTTGGAAAAAATCATTGCCAATACAGTGAAACCTGTGTAAGTTGACCACTTATTGCGGTGGACGGTGCAGCACTTTAGTGGTCAACTTATAGAGGGTGAGGTAGAGGGTGAAGGGTTAATTTCGTTCCTGACAAAAGTGGTCAACTTACAAAGGTAGTCAACTTTACAGGTTGTACTGCATTTCCACGACATTACTCACCAAGCGAGTAGGTGTTTTTTTCTTTTTTCCTCCTACTGTTAAAACGACTTTTAATAAGCTGAACATATTCCTGAAATTTAGGAATTTTATCAGTTTAGTAAGCGTCTAGAAGCCGATATCGATGGGACGAAAATTTAGCAAGAATATTCATCAACGTATATCTTGTTCCCTTTATTTTTGTAAAGCGATAATTTTGTGCTCCTTGGTATTTCTGCTAAGGGGCTTAATCTATATTAGTTCCCTTAAAAGCCTCTTTGATTATGACGGCACTTGAAAATCTATTTGCGACAAGTTTCCATTAAATAGATCTGTTGATCCAAAGTGAAGGCATAGTCAATCAGTTGCGCTGCTTTGCGTCAAAAGTTAGAGTAAAGTGTTTTTTTCCCCCTTTTTCCTTGAATGAAAACAAAGGAAAAGAAGAAAAAAAGAAAGAAAGAAAACAAAGGAAAGAAAGAATTTTTATCTTCATACTGAAACCTCTTTTAACCCCTTAACGCATTTGCCCGTGTCTGACACGAGCGAAAGTTACCGGCAAATTTGCGCATGCCCGAGTCTCACACGGGCGATCTTGTATCTCGCATTATTTTATTTCTAATGCCCGTCTGAGATCCGTTTGCACTTTGTATAATGTTTTTTTATATAACTTTTACTCCAGCCCCGCTCTCTAGTCACCTTCTACAACTGCAATTGCCAAAAACAATTTATACTATACCTTATTCATTTTCTGTCGAAAAAAGACTCGATTATTTTTTACCAGTTTTTCTGAAAACAACTCGTGCTTCCATTAGTTAATCTCATTTTGTACAAATTGTGCTGTTGTTTCTAATGCCACTTGGGTATCCAAACTCCCTTCGCAGAGCGACAAGGAATTAAGGCGCGACTTCCGCTTATAGATGTGCACCACAACGGTGGAAGTACGACTTGGCTCATAATATATTTGGATGACACCAGATGTCGCCACCACAAATACGCTACCTTCCTTTTTTTGACCTAGGAGTGAAGGGAAGGGAAATTCTCCACCCTCAGGCACCCTCGGGAGTTCTGGGTCCCCGGATTTTACATGCACCTATCCCCAAGTTTACATGGGGGTCTTCAGCGGGTCGGGTATCGAACACCAAATCTTCCGGTTTTAAGTCCGCCATCCTAACCACTAGGCTACCACGGTCTCCATTCTACAAACTACGCACCATATAATCAATATTATTATTATGCTCACAAATGTCATTAAAAGTTCAAAAATAAAACTGGAAATGTGATCTATACTGTAGTGCATTATTTCTCAAATGCAAATATATATGCTTATGTAATATAGCGTGACTCGAATCTTTTTTTACCAGTTTTTCCGAAGAAAACTCGTGCTTCAAGGGTTTAATTAGTCCAGTATGAGTAGGACAAAATGTAGCTCGGAAGGGTAATCAAAAGGGTGATTTTCCAAAAATGAGCAACTCTCCTATGTGTATTGTTTCATTTAATACAATAGGAAATGCATAGAATTGGACTCAAACACGAAGTAATTTAACACAACACTAATTAATTAACTTTACTTTCTTATTGTTTATTAGATGAAGCATGATTCTTTCATTGTGTGAGGCCAAACTATTTACTTCATCAAAAGGCTCTCATGATTTTTCCTCATCAATGTGCTTTTGCGCCAAGTAAAATTCTAAACAATTTCATTCTAGCAACCATTAAAAGACAGACAATCGTTAATTTTTAACTGAACTCTTATTATATAATTCAAAAGTGATCCAATCTGGACTAAGGCCTTTAATATAAACAATTAAAAAGCTGGGAAGATGATAACTTGTGAATCACATTCAACAAAAACGAAAAAAAGAAAAGAAAAGAAAAAAGCTAGTACCCGAAGTTAAAATGAACGGATAAAATGTGTTTTTACTTTAGAATGTAATAGATGTTTTGAAAATTAATCGAAGTTATCCTTGCATTGTGCCATTCCTCAAAATTTTCCAAATATGCTAGCAAGTAATGGCTTCATTACTGGTAGAGAAGTGTATTGGGCGAATTTTCCGAAGCATTCGACCAATATTAGGTTTTTCTTTTTAATCAGTTAATGTGATTTGCTCAATACCATCAAGGCTAACAATTCTTGTGCGAGTTTTTTCTTTTTTCTTTTTATTTTTACGCACCTTTTAATGCAAATTACAATTCCCCGGGATTTCGCAGTTTTCCCTCCTTCTTGACATGAGATGCTCGGATCTACCATCATCCATCGATTCCTTCTCAAACCATCATTGGATAAGAGCATCCAGTCTCGAAGAAGTCTTAGAAAGGAAATTCTGACAGATCTCTGTACTTTGAATTTTAACAATTCTTCGTCAGATGACAGCTTGACAAGTCATGAAAGTGCATCCAGAAAGTGAAAAGTGATAGCGTTATTTAATCGCTACTCATGTGTGTTTACAGTGAAAAAAACGAACAGGGCTCTTCCATAATCTTTTCTACGGTTTCAAAATATACTTCATTTTGTTTAAAAATAATATTGGCTGTTTTTAGGATTTTATAATGATAAGATTCTTCAAACGCATCGGAAATTAGTGATATTTTCATTTTCTTCAGAATTATAACTTTTTTTGCTACGTTATTTATTATAATGAATGAGAGTTTTGTCAGAACTATTATGGAGTATCGTTTATACGACACCGAAGCGACTATCGAAAAACGTTGTATAATCGATTTACCCTTCTGGCTAAATCCAAGAATTGGGACCATACGAAAACATCGTATAAATATAAACGCCGTATAAATGACCGTCGGATAAACTGTACTCTACTACCATAATTAGGGCTTTTACATCATGGCGACAACGCTACAATTATCGCCAAATGCGCATCGAAAATTAGAAAAATTTTCATTTTGAACAGGACTATAACTTTTTTGATATGTTGTTCATAATGAATTAGAGTTTTGTCAGAACTATTATATGATTAGGGATATTCCATCAGGGCGACAACGCGGCAATTGTCGCAAACTCATCAACGAATGTTGCCAAAATAACATACGTGGGCGACACATTTGTCGCTTAAAATATTTTATTTATTCTGTACTTTATTGTTTATTACTTCTCTTAAAAAATTCTGTTGCATTACTAATATTCTTGTTTGAACAAAAAAATGTGAGAATTTATTAAAATGTGACTTCTATACATCGTTCGGTTAACCGATTTTAATCTCCAAAAATGTTTAAAAATTCTTCTTCGTATTATTATTTTTATTTTCAACTCATGAAGGCGGTATCTGGATACTGGGTTGCTTGTTTATTTTCCCCAAATCATTTGAAGTTCGGTATTAATTTTTTTATTTATTTTTATATTTAAATAAGAATCGCATCAAACAAGATGTCTGAAGCGTGATTATAGTTTGTGACACTGTTGCCTATAATGCCCGGCTAAATAACTGCGTCTACGTCACATGAAAGCGCAATGTGTCACAATTAATCACTTTTTTAATAACTACAAAACACAAGCAACAACATGACATAAAAACAACAGAAAAGACAGACTAAAACAACACACACATACACAACATGGCGACTGCGACTGTTTTTCTCATCAATTTATATGGCTCCATCTATAGAAGATAATTTGAATTCACTGTTGATCAACTAAAAGTATCTAGGCATTCTGAGCTACACGTGTAACTTATTTTCCGCCTGAATTTCAAATCTGCATGTTTTTATGATCATCTGTCACAACGCTTCTGTTGGACAAGCGCGTCATCAACGCTTTATTGCGCGTTTTTGCCTCACCTCAAATTTCTCGTTGCCCATCCACATGTCACCTGACCCTTCCCCCGCCCCCTCTCGAATTAAATTGTGCGAGACTCCCAACGAGGAATTTCACAACAGATGGAATGGGGGAGGGGGGCGGCCCCATTTCACGGCCTCCCGTTCTACCATGACACCCCTTGACTCCTCCTAAGGGGTATGTCAAGGACAAAATTAGAAGCGTGCCGGAGCATCATTGCGCGACGCAAAATTCGAATGTAATAATGATAAAAAATTTGTCGCATCGCACAGCACTCCTTCATCCATCCTTTCTCTTTTTTTCTAAATATGATAAGTGTTATAAAAAGCGAACTTTCGTACTTTCAAAGTAACATTCTCGTACAGCAACGCGTCCATTACCTCAAAACCATTTAATTACGCACACTAACATTAAAAATCCCGTCGGAACAAGACGAAGAAAGTTTCCGACTCATTTCCCCTTGCATTTGTCAGTCTTTATCATAAAAATGTGATTCGGATAATTAGCATGCATATCATCAAGTTTTCAAGGTCTCAAGGCGTTTTGTTACTAGTAACTACTTTTGTTTTGAACTAGTTAACTATTAGTTAAACTACTTTTTTCCCAACTACTAGTTACAACTACTTTCGAAATTCCAACTGCTTTCGAAACAAATTTTTTTTAATCTCTGTTTTGAAAAAAAAAAAAAGTTTTTTTTAAACATTAAATTATTTAAATTTTTAGCTTATGAATATTACTTACAAAAAATTTTTTTTTTATATTATGTTAAATAATGTAAAAGTACTCATAAAAAATCATAATATTTAATGCTGTATTTACGCAAATTAGGAAAAGCTTTCTAATATAGTCAGTAAATGGCGCCTGCACCAGCACATGCACGATGAAGTTCCATTCTTCATTATGGGGAAGTTTTACCTCTACCCTAATACAATGCATGCGTTTGGGATACCATAAAACACAAGCCTTCAACACAATTTGAAAGAATATAATCTAAAGCATGCGCGTTATAAAGATATTTTGTTAGTGAATGGGGTTGGGCAGAGGGAGAATTTTAAATTGATATTAAGGGTAAACACCTTTATTTTACAGCAAACTAAACAAACAAAGAAAAAAAAAATTGTCTTTATTCATATTCTATTTATATATTCATTGTTCATTGTTATTTGGAAATATTCAATCTTTGAAAGTTTTACAGGAATTTCTTTAAAATTGTTTCAATGATTAAAAATAATATTTAGTTGAATTATTAGGATTAAACATTTAAGAACAGGCTTAAAACTGGAAATTCAAATGAATGATACTTAAAAGTAGTTAACTAGTTTTGGAGAACATTTAACTACTAGTTACAACTAGTCTCAGAAAAAGTAGTTAACTACTAGTTGCAACTGATTTTGTTTAGACTAGTTAGTAGTTGGTAGTTAACTGCTTTTTGACGAGTAGTTGCCAAACGCTAAGTAAATGATAATCTCAAGAACGCACATAATTCGAAAAAATTGCATACACATATTTCAAGACAAAGAGCTAATTTCTCTTTATTGAAAAACTCATTTCTTGTAATGCCGCATAACATATGTCACAAATTTTTAACTTTTAAACGCTCATTTTCTTTTTCCCCACAACCCACAAGCTATTTTAAAATGTGGGGACTCTCCCCATAAAGGGGGGGGGGGGGCCTGTGGTCACCTCATCTTCATGATTATGTCTTTCAAACCATTATACTTTGGTTTTTCGACAAGACTAATTTTCCTGGACGGTTTTCACACACACAGGAATACTACGTACGCAAAACACGTACTTTTGCTGTCTTTAGCACGCCTTTGATTGAAAATATATGAATATTTTTCATACTTGGCTATATTTTCGTCGCGTATTAATGTCATGAATTCTATTTGTGCCATTTTGCAAGAATCAACGGTAGAAATAAAACTCGAAAGGTCAGTGATTTATGTCTGCGAAGGTGGACAGACATTGCAGCAGGTGCAGTTTTTCTGAAAAAAGCAACCCTGGATGAAAAATCCTGCTAAAATTGGGTCCCTAAAATTAAGGCGCCAACCCGCCAATTTTTCCTCTTTTACAACCATGTTTGTCCATGTTGGTCAGAGTGGCTAACATAGAAGACTTGGGTTTCAATTTAACCACATTGACACAATGAACATCTCCCCACGTTAATCCCCCTTATGAGACGTCCCCCGTCGTTTCGTGAGAGATCGGACGCTACGTCTCCATTTAATTTAATTCTTTTTATAATTTAAAAAAAAAAAACACTTTTATTGTGTTCAATTTATACTTCTTGATAAACATCCAAAATCAACTCTTCGGAAAATTAGCGATGTAGGTTAATTATACTTATGTGTGAGTAAATAATTACATTATTTTTAAGGTTAGTCAACAAATGAAAGAAACTATCGTTTCTTCTTAGGAAGGGGGCTCTCCTGTATTACCCCTGGATAATAGGGGTACTAGCAATGGGGCCCTGGCTGATTAAAACCTATTTTTATATACTTATTTAGAAACTTGACCAAAAAAAAAAAAAAGATAGCCCATGACATGATCTGGAAAGAGGTCCAATAATAAATCTGGGAGCCATGCTCTCCTGTCAGAGAACTATTCACTTTAATTAAAAAGTACAGAAATTGTATTAAAAAAGTAAATGAAATCATTGTGATTAGTTATACATCATTACAATTTAAGGATTACTTTATAAATTACATAAATAAGAAGTAAATAAGTCCCTAGTAAATAATTATTTATAAAATAATATTATTATACATTAGAAGATTCCCGTTTTCCCTGTGATTAACGTTTGAATTTTACAATAACTGAAGGGCAATGAATTGCAAAATTTAATTTTCTTGGGGGCCGTTCATAAATGACGTCACGCTTTTTTCCCATATATTTGATCCCCCTCCCCCCTTTGTCACAATGCCACACTTTAGCAGACCCCCTCCCCCCCTTGTCACGCGTCACGCTATGTTGCATAATGCATGATGTCACACTTCTTGTTACCCCCTCCCCTTGTCACACTTCGTCACAATTTCACGAACCCCCCTCCCCCCGTCGAAGCGTTACATCATTTATGAATGATCCCTTGTCTGACTTGAAATGTGCCTTGAAAAAAAGCAACAATAAAAAATATATACATATTGAAAGAAAAAAAAATCAAAGGTTAACGGGTAACGGTATTAGAAATATAATAATCAGCAAGTGGGGAACGGCGAATTGTATTGACACTGAACTTTAATTGGCCTTTTCATTCAAGAAAAAGTTTAAGTTTTGAAGCTTCTCCCCCCATGCTGATAAATTCCAGAAAGATTACTCATCGACCGCGGAGAACTTGCATTTCTGTTCTGAGGCTGGGGGAAAAAAACTACTTCAGCCGCTACGTAATGTAGGAACCATCCCCCAAAACAAACAGGTAACCACAGTAACGCCAAATGTTTCCGTTCGCTAAAAGCTCGGGGTGCAGCAGTAAAAACAAAACCAAAATAACCGAATGCATAGCCCCCGTGCTAAATAGAAGAAAGGAAAAAGGGCTGAGCGCATGCGCAGATTTTATTCCAGCGAGTCATCGCATCGTCTGCGTGCGAACGATAGAGCGCCAAAAAGTCTTCGACCCTTCGCAAGACCGGACAGGTAGTAAGCGGGGTTTTCGATGGTTGTTTGTTTATATCCACGTTTTTCGTCTCGTTAGCGGGAAAACAGTTGGACATTCCGAAATTTCGTTCTTTGTTTAATCTGCGGCGGTGAACTTAGTTTAGGTTTAAATCTGGATTTGGAAAAGAAGAAATCTGCAACTTTACGTAAGTAATTTTAATTTATATTTGCATCACGCTGTAAAAACTTTAAATGATGACTAATGATCACACATTATAATACTGCAAAGTCATTTTAAGGGCCATTTCACAGTATTTTGTTTATACGTAGAGTCCGCAACATGACTTTTTTTTTGTTATAACTACTTAATTTACAGTTTAATTAACACTTAATTTTATTTTCAAATAATGTGTTGGTAGGATTTCCACACTGGCAAAAAAAAAAAAAATGCATTTTCCTATCTTAATGTAATAAATTATTCAAAGTTCAAATTTTGTGAAATGTAGAGTCCGCAACATTAAATACTGTGAAATGGCCCTTAAAGTATTTTCCTCTACATTTATCTTTTTTCTGACCATATTTATCAAATGAGTAGTGTAATTCTTTTTGACACATTTGTTTGAATAATATGTGAATAGTATAAAGTTTTTAATTTAATTATGGTTGAAAATAAAACTATATATTAAATATAAGTTAATTAAAACGTACGTTATTTTTTTATATTTTGATCTAGATCAGTCATTCTCAACCTTTTTTTCGCCGTGGTATACTTTTAATAATTTAAAAGTTTGGCGGCATGCTAACAGGGCCGCCAATATTTTTAACAGGTTCCTATTTTTGTGAAAATTAAAATTTTAAACATATAGTGATAAAAAATATATATATATTATTTGCCGCTTATTTAATAAACAATTCTATTAGGTATATTTTATTAGGTACGATTTGGTAGGTTAAAATTTTGTGAAGGGTCCGTTTTGATTAATTGGGACTTTAGAAGGACTTCGGACCGATGACAGACCCAAATTTCCTCTGGCGCGACCTCTGACAAATCATTAGATAAAATTAAAAGAATTTTATTTGTTAATTATTTGATGTACCCTCGAAATATATATATTTTAAATCGCATACGATAATCCTTTTTAATGAAATCCGTTTCACTGAAGTTGACAATTCAGTGTTATGGCATTGCTTGTGCAAAAGCGATATAAAATTAGCTTAAATCATGTTTAAATTTCGCGAACATTATAGTGAAAGAGAAAGAAACTTTTCCTAAACTATCCAAATTAGTCTAAAAATAGTACATTTATAGGGCATTTGTGAGCTTCTGTATTTTTTATATACATATAGTTCATTTCAGTAGGTTTCATATTTTGATTATCTATTTTGAAAGTGTTACTTTTCAATTTTTATGTTATTTTTTTAAAATTACTGTTGCCGTAAAAAAAACTTTTATTTCGCGGGAAATTTTTGACTTCCTTTTCAGACTTGTGCATTTTTACTCAAAAGATTCTGTAAGGAAATGATGTGTGTATTGCGATTTGTTGTACAATCTCAATTATGTTATAGAGTTTCCTGGTTTTCTCCTACTCATCCCACGAAGAGGGGAATACCGCTTTGCTCGCCAAATCCTTATACGAAAATATATACGTAACGTAAAGAAGGATTCATGCCATCATAGCGATAAATGTCGCCAAATCATACAACTTGGGCGATGCGTTTTTCGTTTAAAACATTTTATTAATTCTGTGCTTTATTTATTAATATTGATGTTTTTGTTTTGACTGCTTTTAATTTTAAGGCACGAAACACTATAGTTTTGTGTTGCATTCGCTTAAAAACACTGGTACATATATGCAGTTCAAATATGTATAAAACACTTGTATTTATGCATGTTGTTAATTATTTTTTTTCTTTCGTCTACCATTTTATATTTTTAGACAGCTAAATCATAACCTGGATGATCCTTTTGGATCTCTAAATTTTCGTTGCTAGTGTCTACCCTGATATAAGCTAAGTTTAAGGGCTGTTATGGCTTAACGAGCCCCTCACTTCGACCCCCTCTGACTACTGTGCTACCGCCATTGATCAAAAAAGGCAAATGTCAAAATATTGATCCTTTCTAAATAATTTGTACCGGGCTCTTTAATATTGACTTTTTTGGCCCTAGCAATAGATATCTATTTATTTTAGCATACTTTCGAAAATGATCTGTACACTGAAAAAAAAAAAAAAATTCTCTGTGCCCCTCATCCGAAATTGTCTCGGATAATTGTAACGGTTCTAAAGTGTCAGAAAAAAGCTGAACTAAAACGGGAAATTACTTTTGTCTAATTGAAGTAAAAACATTGAGTTCAAGTGTGATGAAAACTGTTTCATATATTCTTCTCAAATACAATCTAAAAGTTCCACAAACATTGATCTAAGCCATTCCTCTGCAGCTTATAACAAGCGGGTCACTAGTGGCCCACTTCGTAATTTCAAGTGACCCTCTCCGCAAATGAAACACAATGTATAAAACAAAAATTATAAAAGATAAAATATGAAACAAACAACTGAAGAATGCATAAAAATTAACACTGAACTCCTTTGACTAAAAAAGAAGTGTGTATCAATGGTATATATTGTTCCTTATACAAATCCACAGTTTGCGACACCAAAATTTGACACAGCGGTACATTGGTATTCGTGATAGCCCGTTCAACGGTGGGCGACGCAGCTAGTAAATAACAAAAATAAAACTTTTGTTTGATTACAAAAATAGTCATGAAAATGCATTCTTATTTTTTAAAAAATGTAAATTTTAGAATAATTTCAAGGAGAAATCGATAAATTTCAAAATACCCCAGACCCGAAACGTCATATTTATATAGACATTTAAATTTGTTTTCACGGGCATCCAAAAAAGTTTGCTGACGCCTGATCTAAACTTAGCACTATAAAGCAAACAGGAATATCCTTACTATATTCAAATTACAAATTAATAAGAAAGGCTTTGTATGGAATTAAAAGTAAATTTGTGAGAAAGAAATTTGAAAGAAAAGTAAATATGAAGACTTTGTTGGTTGAAAAACATTATGTAAGAATAATTATACAAAAATGACTCTCAAAAATATTTAGTTATGCTTGAAATATTTGCCAGTGTATTTTAGATCAACGGAAATCGATGCTTTCAGTGTAATGATGCAGATGGCGTCCCTCTTTTTTTTCACGTTACGTCAATTTTCTAAGGCCTTGTATTTGATGTAACATTTTCAGTGTTTACGTGCGTGTATGATACTTATATATCTAGAGTTAGTGGTATTTATTGGTGTATATCTTTCACGAGAGGATAAAATTATTATGTGGGAACATAATCTCTAATCATCAAATTTCTTAGAAAGATCAAGAGGTTTAACCAGCCAAAAAATATATTCTTGTTTTTTAACTACTTAAAAAACGCATTTGCCCTTGTCTGACATGGACGAAAGTTTGCCCATGCCCGTGCGTTATTTTATTTCTAATGCCCGTCTGAGATCCGTTTACACTTTGTTTGCATAATATATTTTTTCTATGAAACTTTTACCCCACTCCTGCTCCCTAGTCAGCCCCCACAACCTGAGATTGCAAAGAATAACTTAATACTAGGTTTTCAGGGGGAAAATCCGTGCTTTAAGGGGTTAATGATATAGAAACATCAGATTTATAAATTGTTCCTTACCTTTTTATTCTTCGTTGAGCATATGAGGGTTGTATGGAACACAATTTTTTTAGTTGCTCGTTGATCATGTTCAGCTTTTATAACCTTCAGCTTGGTTTTCGTTAACTTCGCAATCGCTTTTGATCAGCCGCGTGACGAAATCACGTCGTTGTCGAATCAGATATATGAAATTCATCATAGATGCTGAAAACGATAGCGAAATTAATCCGAGGCGTATGAGAATCAGACTGCTACACTCCAGTCCAATATCACTGTATAGTGAAACCTGTGTAAGTTGACCACTTACAGTGCAGCACGTTAGTGGTCAACTTAGAGAGGGTGAAGGGCTAATTCCGTTCCTGACAAAAGTGGTCAACTTTACAGGTTTTACTGTATGATGTAATTCTGCTTTTGGGTGAGGAAAAACAAATTTTAGTACTGATGCAAAATGGTTTTAAAACTCCAGTTGAAATAATGTTGAGTTTTGTTAATTGAATAATACTGTATAACACTTGTGTGCATGTGTTGGTGGTCAAAAGAGAGGGAGGAGGTAGCAAAAGCCATAAAATCTTTGGTATGTTACTTTTTTTTCGCTTTGATTTAAAAATTTTAACCTACTTGAAGGAACAATAGCGCACAATGATAGATTTTATTTTTAAAAGGCAAGCGATAATGCGACATTTAGCCTTTGTTGGCTAGAAAAACGTGAGATAGAAATAACAGTTGTATTGTTACATTCTCACTCTAGCGATTTTTATTCGTTAATCCTTTTCCCGCCTTCTTTTATAGACGATAAAGATGAGGTAAACATGGATTATGGTCAAATTTTAATAGCTTTTATTTTTTAAGACAACATGCATTCTATTGATAAAAAATGATGTGTTGTAGTGTGTTAGTGATAGAAGATTATCAAATAAATTATTGCTGTGATTTCTAACTGTTAAAATTTTTTGACAGTTATTGTGACACGTTTCTGACTTGATTCATAATCATAATCCTTATTTCAATGAACAAGTAAGGTACCGTTTTCAGATAGTCCCAATAATGGTTATGAGGACAATAAAGAAGCCTAATTTCTCTTCAATCATTGTAAAACTTCAGTTCGTTGTAAAAGATTTATCTAAAAATACAGAAGGAAAATTGAGTGTTTCTTTAAATTTACGAAGAGCTTGTTTTAAAATCAAATAATCAAGTTTCTTGACAACAGTTTTTTAATAAAATTCTTGGGTTAGATCCTAGTAGGAGCCCACACCCTTGGCGCGAATTATTTTGGTTGGCGATAACGAGATGGCGCCAAGCGAAGACAACAATGGTGTAAAGTGAATATAGCGGGACATCTCGTTCTGGCTTGGCGCTTTTTTTTTCGGTTTGTCGCCAAGGGTGTGGGCTCTCCTAGGATTTTTCCAAATTCTTGCTTTTTCGCACTCTGTAAAATTACAGAGAAAGATTTGTTAAGTTACGTGAAACTGAACTCTCGAGATCTGCGACTACCAGTTTATAAATTGTGAAAAATGCATTATACATCGTTGGCGTGTGATTTAACTTCAGCCTTGGCGCAACCTGCCAGCCCTCGTGATTCGGATGGCATCATTTGCCGTGCTGCCCAAGTTACATGAATCAGAGCAGCGTAAGCGCAACTGAACTCGCTTTCGATTTCGTGTACCCGAAATGGTAAGTCAACGTACTCACAGATGGCGCCACTGCTTCAGCACATTATCTGTTGCAATCAATTTACAGAATGTTCTCTTTTTTTATTCTCTGTAATTTGCCTTTTTAAAGACTTTGTAGTTTCTTGTTATACATTCTCTGTAATTTTACGTTAAACTCCGGATAAATGATTTCCAGGAGATTCTTGCGTATTTTCGGGAATTTTTTTTTTTTTTTTTACAGTGTAGCGATGATGAGATTAATGTTTAAAACAGCAAAAATACGAAACAAACTGAATAATTTTTTTTAAAAATGATGTTAGCTTTACTAAATCACTAAATGAGTTTAAACTAGCAATAAAATTTACAAATGGTGGTCGTGTAGCTAGTGAAAATCTTGGTATCTTATTGTATCCTTTAAGATTTGATGCGTAATCGTTTATGGCGCGATAATTACCGAGTTGGTCATTTCAAGGTCGCTTAGGAGTTCAGCTGCTTGGAGAGAAGATCTTGCCGCCTTCTTGGCGGAATCCAGTATTACAACCTATTAATGGCGCATTTAACCTTCAAACGCTTTTTATTGCTGTGTATGTTAATTTGATCAAATACAAAAGTGTCGACACTAAGTGATTAGGGAATCAAATTTATGTTTTTTTTTTCTTTTCTTTCTTTTTGTAGCAGTGCCATTTGCACTTTCTTTCCAGGAAGTACTTCGCCAAAAGTAACCTAGAATATTCTGGAAATTGCCAAAAAAAAAAAAAAAAAAAGACAACTCTAGTTTAGTACGTCAATATTTTCCACTGTTCGAATACAAATATCACTGAAACGCAATATTCTATCGGTGCAATAGTTGTAGTGCATCCGCGCAGGAAAATCTGACTCCAGAATCTCACAGGAGTTGCTCCACTCCGACTTCTAAGTATTTGCGCCGTACTCTGAGTAGTTATGATAGGAATCATATTGTTTATCGTTTTAATTAATTTAATTTATTGATAGGTACATATGTAGGGATTAATTAGTGTTATTTATAGACATTATTTACCAACAAACATTTAATTTTTCATACACGCTGTGTTGCTGGGAGAAAATGCACCCAGAAATATTTAGGCCATAGCTACAAAAGTGGGCATGTTGATGTGATTTTATAACTTATGGTAAATTAGCAGCATTTGGAGGCGATTTTATTTCGATGATAATTAGAATTTCACTTCGGTTTTTGTTGCACGTGATTTCAAAGATGTCTTATTACACTACGGCGCTATTAACAGTTGGCGATATTGGGTCAGTAACACATCCATCACAATTCAATATGCAATCAATTAAAAAAAAGGTTATAAAAATTTATTGTTATAAACAATAACATACTTGCTCGACGAATTTAAGATTTAGTCATCAAAATTTATTTTGATCATTAATTTTCACTAGGTCTCAAGTAAGAAACAGAAGTGTTTTCTGGCTGTAATGTGAAAAATTATTGAGCTTAGTAGCAACACGTTGATGAACTCGGTGATTAACGGGAGTCATTCATTATTTGACGCAGTAATAAGTCACGGGATGGGCGCAGTAGATTTAACTGCTTCTGAAAAAAAAATGTTTTTCCATCTAATTATTCATTTAGTGCTAATGTACTACAATATAGAAGTTACCGCTAAAGTTCGAAAGCCGATATGTGCACATTACCTAGATAATCCTCAGATTAACTAGTGATCCGTCAAAGTGCCCAATCAAGAGTTTTCCGCATTTTAATAGGTAATATGCACAATAACGGCTTCCGTATTGTTAGAGCTGTTTCTCTCATTTCCTTTCCCTATTAATAAGTAAGCTGCTACTACTACTAAAAAGGAGGAATAATTTTATCATATCTTTGTAAATTCATTTCCTTTATTGTAATAATATTTCAATCCGTTTGATTTTATGTACAAGATATGATTTCTTAATTGCTTTATGATTGATTCCAGCAATTAATTTCTTGATTGTTTGATTGTATTAACTTGATTCTTTAGGTGTTGAAAAATAGATAAACATTTTGTTAATTTTATTGTACAGGAACGTTACTGTTGTACCCACGAAGATCTTATTTTAACTCTAACGAGTGCGTAGTAGGTAATGTGTACCATGTCTAGTTAATTTAAGAATAAAAATCCGTTTTCGGCACTTTTACGGATCATCCTAGATAATTTGCTGTTCGCCTAGATAATGTGTAGAATAGGCACCCCTGAGATATTTATATGAATTTTTTAATTTTTTGTTAAAATTTAAGGGGGTCATTCCTTCTGCCTGATTCCACTAAACGACGAGCCTGTTTTAAATACAGGTTCTGGTGCTCGTATTATTTCCCGTGTATGTAAATATAAATAAGATTCCTTAAAACCACATGTCGTAATTCATAACATCGAGCGTGACGTAATTCTTAGCGCCTCGAAGTCCTCTTACGCATTTGTTTGTAGACATAAAAAGGTCAACGAAACGAGAACAAAGCTCATCTGCAGCTTTTGCCTTCAGTGGAACAGCCAGAGTAGAATATTCAACCAGAAGTAGACCAAAATAGTTCCTCGTTGCTTCGTGTTTAAGTGAAGAGCTACCATAAAAAAGCTATTCGGTAAAGATATTCATCATTTTTTTGCCCTACCAGCAAAACAAAAGGAATAAAACTTAATTAATGGTGCCGCCCATTAACCTGCTTGAAATGTTCTTTCCCGTTGAAGCAGAAGGTGAAGAAACTAGATGGCAGTTCGACATTGTTGCACGCGAAGCTTGGACTTCATCCAAACTGAAGCTTCATCCTTGAGTAACAGCAAAATTGAACTCATTACAAGCCACTAATAAGAAATAAATGATGTGTTACAAAATTAGACAAATTAAAATAAATGAAATAGCACAGTAGATGATCGTTATTGGGCGTAGCACAAGTATCACTTTGTTATATATAAATCAATAGATCTCTATCAATCAAAAATGTATTGTTAATATAAAAGTGATTATTAGTTTTGGTTTCGATTATAATGAATGACAGTGAAATAACGTTAACTTGAACTTAAATAAATTGAAATCTCAGATTTTAGGCGAATTCTTTTTTTATATGACTTGCAATAAATTGCTGATTCAAGGTAGTTGTTTTCTTCTACGCTTCGAAAGGGATTTGTAATAATTTTCAAATTTTAAACGTCTAGTTAAAACGGTAAAGATTTAAACAGTCAATAATTTTCTTTAAAATTTCTCAAATGTTGTTCTATTTGTATTATTTTGGCTCCCTAGTAAAAAATAAAAGCTTTTTTTCCAATAATTTGATTGATTTTCCATAATTTGAGTCCCCCTCCCCCCCCCCCCCCGTTTGTAGGCCTAAATTAAGCCTATTCTTTTTTTGCAACGCTTTCCGTGAACTTGAAAAGCCAGAAGTACCTCCAATCAAAAAAGTCATTTTCTTTAAGGAAGAAGCTCTGTTCAACAGTAAACGGTTGAGATTTTCAACAAAGATGACTTGTTTATTTATCGACGAGAAAGAAAAAAAAAGTTAGAAGTGTCTTTTCATTTGCTCGTGAATACGACAAACCGAAATCTATAAAAATCGCCATAGAAAATATCATCACACTTTTTTTCAAAAGGTGATGATTTCATAGACGCAAAGGAAAACTTTATTCTCAAAACGATTACCTAACGAGAATTAATTTCCTGACTTTTTGAATCTTTCAATCCCAAACTCCTTAATTGGCTGAAACGGAATAACGGAGTTCGTGCTGTTTGTTAAAAATGAAAATGTAAAGGATTTTAGAGTCTGAAAAGATTTTAAAGAACCGAAGGAATGTACAATTGGGAAATAGTTCAAAGATATTTGTTATCTACGCGTGAATGATATGGCATAATATTTACTTCTCTTACATTTTTCGATTTTTTTACTTATGTTAAATGTGATAATGTCCTTACTTGCTGCATGGAAGCATCCAACCGAGTTGAAAACGGACATGCCTTTCAATGCTTCACAATCATATGTAATCATGCCTGTCAATGCTTAACATTAACAATCATGCATAATCATGTAGGTAACGTCACAAGACCTTACGTCACGATTTTTTTTAAAGACTCAAAGAAGAGACTTTAACGAGTTTTTCTGAAGACAAAAATTTAAGGAATCTTTAATGAGAAGAAAAATTAGAGGAAATATGGTAAACACTTGATTTTACGAACGCTCGTGGTTTTAACAGTCCCGAAAAATCTTCAACTGAAACAATGCTTTTGGTTTGAATAACTCTCAGTTTCACGAATATTTTTCTTGGTCCCAAAACAGCTCATAAAGTGGCGCGTCAACTACATATATAAAACTAGGTAGGTTAAGGAGAATGCATAAGCAACAGTTAGAGAGAAAGAGAGCGAGAGGAGCCTTCAAAATAAACTTCGTATTAACCCCTTGAATCACGAGTGTATTTCGAAAAAGCTGGTAAAAAATGATCGAGTTTTTTTTTGACGGAAAATGAATATATAGGCATAGTTAAAATTGTTTTTGGCAATTTCAGTTGTAGGGGGTGACTAGGAAGCGGGTGGGGGGGGGGGGGTAAAAGTTATATAAAAAATTATTATACAAAGTGCAAACGGATCTCAGACGGGCATTAGGAATAAAATAACACGAGATACAAGATCACCCGTGTGAGACACGGGCATGTGCAAATTCGCCGGTAACTTTCGTCCGTGTCAGACACGGGCAAATGTGTTAAGGGGTTAACCCTGTGACTGATTATCCCGCGATTTTCACGTGCAACGTAAAAAAAAAAAAGTGTAGGAAAAATTGCTCATCCCGCGATTTCCACGGGCATGAGCTTTTTAAGGGTATTTAAAATATTAACCCGCTGTTTGATCGTTAAAACGTCAGTAATGCAATTTCTCAAGTATTTGGACATTAATTAAGGTTTTATTCCAGAGATGGCTTTAGTTGCGTAAAGTAGACCAGCTTTTAGCGAATCGAATTCGCTAAAAGAAAAAAAGCAGTCAGAGGTTAATACTTTAGGATCCACAACCAACAAATTCCAAAAAATAATAAATTTGGATCGGATCATATTTGCGCATCGTTGCTCCATTAAAATTTACAGTTGAACTTGGTTATAGTGACCTCTTTTATAGTGACAACTCTGTTATATCATCAAGAAATTATGGTTCCTTCATTCCCCCATCCACTTTAATGTGTATCGCCTATAGTGTCACTTGGCTATTATGTCAAAAATATTTCGATTCCTTGAATAACGTTATAACAGGCTCCACAGTAGTAGTTATTATAACTCGGCAACACACACTGACCCGTTGGTCCCATTGGACATCGTCAGGGCGCTTGACGTGCTTAGAAATTCTTACGAATTATTTTTCGTAGGTGTGTATGAACTCTGAATAAAGAGGAACACTAGAATCTAAACATTATCTTAACATTGATATATTTAATATAATTAGACAATGTTTCGATTCAGATTCAATATTTTCTTATGTATTTCAAAGCTGGGGGGGGGGGGGGGAGTTTTACAGTTATTAACCACTTAACGCACTTGCCCGTGTCTGACACGGACGAAAGTTACCGGAAAGTTTGCCCATGCCCGTGCGTTATTTTATTTCTAATGCCCGTCTGAGATCTGTTTATACTTTGTATAATATATTTTTTATATGTAACTTTTACCACAACCCCGCTCCCTAGTTACCCCCCCCCCCTCAATCTGAAATTGCAAAGAATAACTTAGAATATACTAGTTTTTCAGAAGAAAACTAGTTCTTCAAGGGGTTAAAATCTTTTTTAGTTAGAAGAAGAAATTATTATTAGATTTTTCCTAATACATTTAACGCTTTGCAGCACATCGCTGGTCTCTTTGAAATAGTCTACCTAACATAAAATGGAATTCACAATAGAGTTATAAAAGACTAAAAACTGCACATGAGGTCAAGCATTCTCGGCCCGAGAATGACTCTGAATCTCCTGACACGAACCATCTACAAGTGTGTGCCGTACTCAGAAAAAGAACAATGTGCTCATTGTTTAGGGTAATGATAGGATGCTTCTGATCAATACGAGATCATGTAAGTGTTTCTGATATGTTTGTCATGTAATAACTTAAACAGGGCATTGTTTTTAATCTTTAAAAATCTTCTACAGAATCGATTCAGGTTAAATGCAATTGTTTCATGTGCTGTGTCCGTGCTTAGTCAAAAGATTTGAGAGACTAGAAAGTGTTCGTCTATAGTGAGATTTAAGTATTTACGATAAACCGATTTCAGAGCGAGTCTACTGATAAAATAATTCGTTTAAGAAATAAAATCCGTGCATGAAACAAGTCTTCACTGGAACAAAAAATTTCCCCATCCGTTGCATTGATCATTCAATAATAGAAAACGATAGAGAAAACAAATTAAAAATGAACATTTGTATAATAAGTGTATCAATTAGGACAAAAGTGGCATTTGTAACAATCAAAATAATGAAAATATCATTAATTATTACGCGTTCAGAAAACAACAACATCCCTTACTACTCATTAAAGAAGGTTGTCTTCTCAGGCCTCATTCGGTTCTATTAATTTTGTTTTTTGAAATATAAAACGAAAATTTATTACTAAAATTTAAGTGAAATCAGCTACTGAGATCACTTTAACTAGAAGTGAAACATATTGCGTCGAGTTCTTTCCCAATTACAAAGACGTAACATTTTATCATTTTATGCCTATGTATTACATACAGCGTAACGTATAGCAAAATCTTGCTAGTCAAGGGATACGCGATACGGATTGCACATTTAACAAAATAACTTCAGTCAACATATCGCTCATAGAAATGAACAGTGTCATATCTGCAAAATGGACATTTTTCAAGAGAGGAGTTTGAACGTTTTACAAATTTGTTTTATTTAATTACCTTACTTGTTTCAATGATTATTATAATCGATTTTGTTCATAAAACAATTATTGTTCTAGTTTTCTCTTACATGATCGACGTTAATAATGTAAAAAAGATTAGAAATAACTATAAAAAGTACTTATTACAGTATTGCACCAAAAAAATAAAGTTGGCCTTAATTTTTGAACATTTACTTACGGCAGTATTCCCAACGTAAAAAACGCAAAAATCTGAAAAATTTGATATAAAAACAAAAAAACGATTTTCTGCAGATATGACACTGTTCATTTCTATAAGCGATATGCATACAGATTGCCCGTTTAACAAAATAACTTCAGTCAACATATGCCTACAGACTGCCCATTCAACAAAATAACTTCAGTTAACATATGCATACAGATTGCCCATTTAACAAAATAACTTCAGTCAACACAGAGGGACACGAGTCGGGTCTTTCGTGATTTCTAGTAAAAGTTAAACCTCGTTGCTTAATTTAGCATTTCAAACAACATTGATTTTGATATCTATTCTTATCAATCAAGAATATAAAATTTCTTGACAAGAATTAATCACGTCTTATCTTATAAGACAAATGATCAAAATGCTTTGTGCTAAAATGTAAGTACAAAGATAAAACAACGTAAAAAAGCACAAATTCAGAATAAAAAGTAACGCAAATAGCTATTTCGAAGCTACAATGGAGCTTCTTCATCAGTGCAAAAAAAAAGAAACTCTCAACATGTAGCTAGAAAGCTGAGAGTGAACAGGGAAGAACCAGAGAGACAACCGGTATTTATACCAAATGTGTCGGGTTAGCGATTGACCAATCAGAGGCCAGGAACAAGGTGGGAGCAGAACCCAAGAGGAAAAGGCGGGAAACGAACTGGAAAAGGCGGGAAAGAACAGGAAAGGAAAGAAAAATTATAAAAATTGTTTACAAATGTCATGAAAGTATGGAGTGCTGGAAAAATCATTTACTAACGAATGAGAATTTTTCCAGATGTGATAAGCTTCCCAAAAATCAAGTTCATAGTCGGATTAGCGGTTTGGTCAATCGCTAATCCGACACATTTGGTATAAATACCGGTTGTCTCTCTGGTTCTTCCCTGTTCACTCTCAGCTTTCTAGCTGCGTGTTGAGCGTTTCTTTTTTTTTTTTTTTTGCACTGATGAAGAGGCTCCATTGTAGCTTCGAAATAGCTATTTGCTTTACTTTTTATTCTGAATTTGTGCTTTTTTACGTTGTTTTATCTTTGTACTTGCGTCTTATCTTAGATGAGTTTTAGCGATGAAAGAGCGTGTCCTCTTTACATCCGTTTGATTTGACTGCGTCAAAAGTTCCCAAACTTTTCCCGTAGAAGCTCATTTTGTGGGGCATATAGCTCATTCGCTTCAAAAACGTCCCAACTGGAAAATTATGATTTTGTAATTACTACTACATGAAAATTGCAAGCATCATTGGTAGTTATTCCTATATGACCTTAAGAATCGATGTTTTGAGTATGACGTTGTTGCAGCAAATTAACATTGTTGACAAAGACAAAACCTATCATGTGCAAATTTTTCAAGCAGCAACGTATTTCTGATTTTTTAGAACAGAAAAGTGTTCAGTAATCAGTGTGCAGTAACGTAATCGTCCGACTAGATATGCACATCGACTGAAAATAGTCTTGCATACGACCAGTCGATCGCAATCGACCTGAATCTTTGGTATGTTTTGAGTACGACGTTGTTGCAGCAAATGAGCATTGTTGAAAGACAAAAACCTATCTTGTACAAATTTTTCAAACAACAACGTCTTTATGATTTTTAGAACAGAAAAGTGTTCAGTAACGTAGTCGTCCGACTACATATGCAAATGGACTGAAAATCGTCCTGCTTACGACCAGTCGATCGCGATCGACCTGAAGGCTACCCCTGATATAGTCATATAGTTAACATAAAATTATTTATTGCTCATTATTGCCGGTGAAGAAATGAGATTTTCTTAGGATCTGCAATCACTGGCTTATCTTGTATCTTTTTTTTTTTTTTTTTTTGGTAGATATTTTTTCTTCACTAGGGGTATTTC
Source organism: Octonoba sinensis (assembly GCA_038502835.1). Lineage (NCBI taxonomy): Eukaryota > Metazoa > Arthropoda > Arachnida > Araneae > Uloboridae > Octonoba > Octonoba sinensis. Next base: position 127,333,487 of record CM076598.1, read on the forward strand.
TTTCGCACATAAATAAGAATGAATATATTCTCCTAATAAAACTTAAATCGGATTTTATTACAGCATAATTGTTGATCTCTCGTCTAATGTTCCGAACACTAAAGCACTAAAAATGATTTATAGCTGCCATCCTAAATCGTCGCCCATAAATCTAATTCCACTTTCTTAGCGTCGCGAAGTACCTCAGCAAATTCTTTTTAATAGTCGGAGAACATGAGAGTGAGTTTAGTGTTACAAACATCTACGTTAGTAGAGATGAAAAAAAAAATCATCTCTTATGGTTTAGCTTGACAACAACAGCCCTTCATTTGGTATAATTAATTATTTATGAAGTCATTGCACTCATCAATAATGTGTGCTTGATGGCTAATAGATTCTTATTTCAGTATTTATTGTTTGCTTGAAGACGATATCTAAACATCACAGATCATCAGCGTTAAGCTTAAGTATTGTAAAATGCATAATGAATCGCCTTTCTGAGATTTGCATTTTAAATTTTCTGCCTGAAAATGCGGAATTTCGTAAGAGTATTTAATCTCATATTTTATAACAAAAGAAAGGCTCATTAATATTACGATTTTATTGCTAATAATTTGCATTATTTAATAAACAAATATTTTTGGTGCACCCTTTAAATCCCCTTACTGATGTAAACTTGTGAAAATAATTGTGGCTTTTTTTTTCTTTTTGTGAATAATTTCGGGAGGTGGGGGTGTTACGAAATTTTATTTTAGGTATATAGATAGATATTCACCTTGAAAATTACTTCATGGAAAAAAAAAAACGAATGTTGACTTCTTGTGTGTCTGAGTAGAAGATTACAATGCAAGAGGGCAATAATTTTTTTTTTTTTAAATTAAAAAAATAAAAATAAAATGGCAGTAAATTCAGAATTAAGCAGATTTTACGGACTAAAGTACTGATAAGTAGGGGACTAAGGGGGCAAAGTTTAATAGTTAAATAATTACTCTGTTGCAGCGCCTGCTGCTATTTCATAACATTTTACATTTGTTACATAACATGTGGTAGATACAAAACATAGTTGCCTTTAAAGATGAAGGTATATTATATAATACAAGGGAGGCCATTTTCAAAATTTGATACTCATATTGTAATCTTTTGTGTTAAGTCAAAAATATTTTTTGTTATTATATAATCATAAAGTTTCTACTATTAATATTTTAAATATTAATTATGACTTACTAACATTTTGAAAAAAAATGTAATTTCTCTTAACCATTTCACTTTGCCCCACATTCTCCTACTACTAATGGCAATTTCTTTATTTGCAATATTTTAAAAGTTATTCGAGATGATACAAGTAATAACTGGATCTGAAGTATTTGTTAGTTCCATAATTGTTGAGCAAATAATTTGCATTCATTTGAAAACAATACCTCCTACACAAGATTATAACACCCCAAAACGTTATTTAACCTAAGAAAAAGTTGAATTTAAAAAAAATTATATTTAAAATTATGGTTTAAAACCAAAACTGTCATAAAGCTTCTGTTTCAGTTTGAGCTTTACAATGCTTTTTCTAAACATTAATCTTAGTTCACGTTTTCAGTGAACTACTTTTTGTTTAAAGCCGACAGGGTGGCGTAGTGGGAAGGCCTCTTGCGCCCAAATTCGCAGGATCAAACTTGGCCCAAGTCGGTGGATTTTCAAGATACAGAAAATCGTCAGCGCCCATGTCGTATGATTATGCAGCATGTTAAAGATCCCTTGAGTATCCGTTTGGCTTCGATATACTCGGCTAAATTAAATTCTTAGTGCAGTTTGCATCAATTAGAGCTCAGGCGCCGCCATCTAGGGTGAAACTGAGCCTCAAAAATTGCAACAATTGTACCACACTCATAGTGGTGTCGCTGATAGAGTTCGTACCAATCTCTGAGAACGCACTAGGTCTGGAATGGTTAAGAACCAATATTTGCAGCCCATTAGAAATTAAAAAAAAAAAAAAAAAACTTTTTGTTTAAGTGAAAGATTAGGGAGCTTCTCTTTCGCACTTCTTTAAAAGTTTATCGACATCGCTCTGAATGTTTGCACTAAATTTGTCATCTGGATGTTAACATCAGTTTCGTAAACTTGATAAGGACTGTATTAAATCAAAGATGGAGATAAGACTGGTTTTCTAGCTTACTTTGAGAACTCTGTTTTGTTCTGGTGGGAGGAGCATGCTGGGCGAGTTTCTTGTTGCTAAATTGTTATAAGATATTTTTGCTTCTAAACGTAGAAATGTAGGAACCACAGACTTGCGGTCATCCGTTGCTGGATATCTATCAAGAATCTGGAGCGAAGCGTTAAGCAGGAGCAATGGGAACGACAGCTCCTGTTTCACGCTTCGAGCTAATATAATACAAATGCCTTGTATTATATTAGCTCGAAACTAATGCGAAGCAGGAGAAAGGAAGTTTGTTGTGCGTCACTACTCCGATTTTTTTTCTTTTTAAATTAAAGAACTTAAAAAAATAAGCGAATGAGGCGTATTTAATTTTATTTTTAAATTTATTGCACATTGAATATTTGATGGTCGTGATGATATCACACTGTTTTCATTATTACGTTTCTTGATACTACTGATATTAAAAAAAATAAATAAACATGCCTATTAATAAAGTAAATGAATAAAAATTACAGTGATCCCTCGTTTTTCGCGGTTAATGGGGACCAGAACCTTCCGCGAAAACTGAAAAACCGCGGAGTAGGATTTGCCCCTAAGAATTTTCGTGTATGCGGGTACACGAATGTTCTAAATATGTAAACAGTATTTATACTTCAGACATTTACGACAAAAATTACTACAGTATACGTATTTACTTAAATGTGTCGGTGCTAATTAATAAAGTTAATTACAAAACGTTATAGTTCAGTAATAAACATTAATTAACATTGCTTTCTGAGAGAGGCGAAGAGTCTTGTGTTGGTGGGAGCTTTTGAGAGCCCGTGGTATGTACTCTGAGTCAACTCATCTCTTTGTTTGACATGCAGAGATCCTTTTCTCTCGCGCATCAACATGAAACAACACTCCTTTCCGCAATGTGATTGCCGACATGGTTGTATTTTTTCATTTTTAATTTTTGATGAATATTTTGGAAAACCCCGCGAAGCACTAAAGCCGCGAAACATGAAGCGCGAAGTGGCGAGGGAACACTGTATAAATACTTTGAGCATTGTTAAAAATATTCGGAGCACGGAATGGAGCCGGAGTGGGTATAGGAGTCAGAGCAGAGCAAATCAAAACTGGCTACTGCTTCCGTTCCCTGATATCTACACATCAACTGCGAAATTTGGAAGAAATTGGAAATAATTTCTTTTCAATGCACTTCCAGTGAGTGCAACAGAATAAAAAAAATAAATAAATCAATAAAATGAAATGAAAGAGGCAGTAAATTCAGAATTATGTTCTACTGACTTCTTATTAATGGCATGTCTTCATTTTCATTATTTTTTAGTTATTCGCGATGATTCAAATAATGTCTGGAATAGAGATGGGAATGGTCGGAAAAAAACCGGAAATTTTGGGAAAAAAAACAGGTTTTTTTTCTGTTTTTTTCCGAAGGGGTTTATTTCCACCCGGAAAAATTGAAAACTTTGAAATTTCTAATATAAAATAATGCATTCAGAAATTTATAATGTTACATTCCAATTTTTTTTCTTTAAATATTTTATATTTTTAAATATTATTTTCTTTAAATATTTTGTATATTTAAATATAACATAACACAAAGTTTCCCTTTTGTACGAGAAAAATGGACAGAGATATTTAATTTCAAAGCTTGGAATTCTTCCTCATTTTCTCGGACTTTATTAAGGGGTCGGTTAAAAAATCTGAATGATGTATTCATTGAACAATGAATAGAATGAATACTTCATTGAAAAATTTTAACCAACCCTTTAATGCAGGCCAAAAAATCGTGAAAAAATCCCAAACATTTAAACTAAATATCTCTGTTTATTTTTGTCATACAGAAGGGAAACATTTTGTGTGTAATGTTCGTTAGGATGGGCGGGCGTCAACTTTTACTAAAATATGACTATAAATACTGGGGGACTGTATAAAAAGTTAGTTTCTGTAATTTTCACAAAATTGATTTTTTTTAAATTTTAAAATGCTATTATCATAAATGCTTACATTTTTTAAAAAATTCAACGGTTGCTGAGATAAAAGCCTCCTAAGGACTTTTATTTGCACCCTGTATATATACATGCATATAAATGCATGTAACAAACTTTGGAGGAAAAAAAACTAAGCAACTTTGTAAAAAAATTTATTTGATAATTTACAGAAGTTACATATGCTAAAATCTACTTGCTTTATAACCATTACTTCTGTTCTGAGTTAATTACTTTTATATTAAAAATAATGATAAATCAATAAAAGAATGTTGCTTTAAAATTTATAATTAACTTTGGATTAAAATTTAATTTTATTTTTGTGATTAACTTTAATCCGAATCAGTAGCTGAATTTATTGAAGTAACGCTGCTGGAAGATGAACATTCACATTCCATTGCAACTGGACTTGGACTCTTCATTAAAAAATCCTAAATTCCAGCGAATAGCAACCAATTTTATCTGAACTAAACAGTATTTTAAGTTTTGCTTCAGCTTTAAAATTCTAAACGTAAACCAATTAACCAATACAAATACAGTTTTGGTTTGGGTTTAGATTAGAAAACTTAAGAGAAACAAATTTAGTTCTGGTTTGTATTTAGACTGGAAAATAAATTAAAACTAAATAAAATCTTTTTACAGACAAAAAAATTATTTTGCAAGAATTTTTTTTTTTTTCAAAACAAACTTTTAAACAATGAAAGATTTGATATTGACAATATTTATAATGACAGCCACATTTTCTTTCTTTAAATTGGCAGCATTTATCTTGTTAAAAGGAATGATGGTGTAAATGGATTGTGGAATGTACATTACAATTAAATATTTCTTTCAAACTATAGTAATATTGCTACTTTTCTGTTTTTGAAAAAAAAAAAAAAGCTTTAATGGCAGTTTAAAATAGAAAATGTTATTGTAATGATTATACAAAAGGGCAGGATCGGTAAGGTTACACAGATATAATGAAAAAAACATTTACACATTTTTTTTCAATAAAAACACCCCCGATCCCAAAAACTATTTAAAAAAATCCACTTTCACTTGCAAAAAAATCAATTTTTCCATTTTTTCCAGAAAAAAAACGGAAAAAAACTTTTTTTTCCACCACTTCAAAATTTCCGGAAATTTTACATCCCTAGTCTGGAACTGAATTATCAGTCAAATAATTATTACACAAAACTGTATATCACTTATTTAAAAATAATATTGTCCACACAAGATTATAACAGTCTATAACGTTATTCAAACATGAATCAAAAAGAAAACTAATTTTTAAAATTATGGTTAAAATTTGCTAATGCTTCTCCTAAGAAAGCAGTCGAGTTTAAGAGTTGTGGAGCACTTGCACACGAGCACACGTGAAGTGCGCTGTTTGCCGCAATGAATTCGTCATTTTATTTATTTATTTTTTTCCAAGGAAAAGTTGAGAGAAGTAATGAGTACCATTCATCAAGTTTAAATTTATCATCGAGTATAAATTTTACTAAGGAAAATATGGGGGAAAAGGGGAACACTTAAAAGCTGCTGTGGCTCTGAATGTTCCTTGTTCTTAGAAATTATTTGTAAGTCTACTTCAATTTTCTCTGAAATTACCTAAATGTCCTTTAAAAAAGTTTCTTTTTTAAAAAAGTTTCTGTTTTCCTCTTGTCTTTCTTTCTCTTTCCTTTTGCTTATCAGTAAGCGTGAAGTTGAAAATTCTATTTTCCTCCCAAGTTTGAGCTAAAACAAAAAGCTGTTTTAATCGTTTATTTTTTTTTTTTTTTTTATTTCAAGATCCGTGCTAACTTTCTGCATCATTGATTCAGTATTATAACCGTCTATAGTAAAGTATAATATTATTTTTTCAAAAAATAAGTATGCAAAACAATGAATTATTTATACCAAACTAATGTAATTTATTTTAAACGTACTTTTATAGGTCCGTATATCCATTTTATTATTGAAAGAGCTTGAAAGTCTCGTATGATTATTTTATTTATTTATTTTAAATACAGGATTATGCACGAACTGAGAAGCTCAAGCTAAGTCGAACCTCTTTATATTAAATTTCTCGATTGAGTTGATCTGTTGAGTGGAAGAAAAGAAAGATCTGTCTTACGACGGTATTGGAAACTATTTCATATTTTAACTTTACAAAAGAGACACACTCTTTAGGTAATTAAAAACAGTACAAGATTTTTTATGTTCAAGAAAAAATTGCATACGTAACATTATGATATTCGCAATAGATAAAGTTAATAAACCTTTATGCAAGAATCGACTATAAAACACCCAGCGTCGTCAAAGCAAATAAATTTTGCACAAAAGTATTTGCAATATTTTTTTTTTATTTTTGTATTGCACACGTTGGTTTTGCTGTGTATTTTATACTACAATATAATTGAATCGTTTATTTCGAAAAGGTAACATCTCCGTTTTGAAAAAGAAAGAATTCTCAGTATTAATTTTTATGACATAATTAATCAAAAATCTTTCTAATTTACCAATATTGCATTGCTATTACCTACTAAAATAAAATAATAAAAGATTGGACTCGTAAATTTTTCCAACTTTTCATAAGCCATTTTTTCCTATCTCCTGAAAAAAAAAATTGTTTTTAAGAGTTCTTACCTTTTCGAAATAAACGATTCAATTCAATGCAGACAAATTTATTATTGGCTTTATTTTGATAAATAAAATTGCTTAGGGATTTTATCGAAATATTTTCATATCCTTGCTTAAATTCCAGTTATTAACCAGTTTCGCTATGACACGTTCCTCAGTCCAAACCCCCTTCCCAAACACACAGTATATATAACGGTTTATCGGAATGTCGTCCCAGCTTACTTCCTGAGGTAATTTCGTGTCCTTGAAGCAACACCACTCCATCGTAAATACCTGTTTAAAGAGATTCCCCATCTTTTGTCTGAAAGGATTAACGTCAAATGGCTATTGCACCGTTTGTCCCGTTTCTCTTTCTACAGCCAATTTCTCATTGGTAGTTGCTAAACAAGTGAATCAGATAATCCTATTTTTTGCCTTCTACAATCAGTTCAATCGCTATGTTCGTCAAGGAACGCTAGGTTCGTCAATCGGCAGTTATAGCTCGGATAAGTTCTCACTAAGTTGGATTTATATTAACTGAGCTTCTGTTGAAGGTAAGGTTTGAACATATGGATTCAATTGTGGCTATTAAGCCAGCGATTTAAACTTATCAATGGACGGATTGATTTTATTTATTTTTGTTGTGGAAATTAATTTCTTTAACTGGTTATGAATGTTTTTACAGTCAATTTCTGTGTGTTTCACTGGTACATATAATGGTGATGACTTTTTGTCCATAGATTTTTCAGCAAATATATAGTAGATTGTGGCATTAGCGATAAATGTCAGTTTTCTTAGCTATAAAATGAAATTTCCTCTTCTGATGTGTATTTTCTCGATAGTTTGATATGTTTGAACTTTCAAAATACCGTTCAATAACCAGAATTTATGGATTTACTCTCTTAAGGATTAAAGCTTTATTGATATTGTTAAATGTCTTTGTTTAAGTACATTGATAAGTAAATTTTGGGTTTTTATTATTTGCAGAGATCGAATGATGCTTGTGATCACTTATCTTTTTCAATGTTAACACTTTCGTTGTGAATGTAGCACTTGCTTTTTTCCGTGATTATATTTACTTGTTTATTCACTTACTATCAATCCATGTCCATTTTTCCCTGTTTTACTTGGCTTTCAAATCTAACCAAATATACCTTTATAATATGTAGATTGTAGATGACATAATATTTTAACTATGAATGCATTCTGTTATGGTCTATGAATGCATTCTATGTATTCTGTTTCGTTTTTAAAGATGACACGTTTTTCATCTCGACGAACATTGCTCTTCCTTAAATTCATTTATTTTGAAAATTGATTTTTTGAGGCTCGGCTTTTCTTTCACTGATTATGCTTCCTACTTCACAATGAATTACCAGTTTTGCTTTCGATATGTGCATTTCAATGCTTAGTGAATTTTTGGCAATGGTTGCCTAAGTATTTTATTGTTATTACTTTGCATCAGTCATAGACTGTGAAGGAAGAATTCTTCCGTTTTTAAAATTAATTATTTCATTTATTTATCTTTTGTGAAGTCCTGCTTTAAAAAGATTGCTATTCTGGAAATTTAAATCATAATGTGAGCATACATTTATTGCTATGTTTTTCAACAGCTAGCAATTGGGCTTTGCATATAAAAATTTAGAAATCCGTTTTAAAATTTATTGCCGCCCTAAACATAGTGTATCGAAATTTCGGGCTACCAAATATCGATTGTCGAAATATTTTAATGTATTTTTTAAAAAATGTTTTACTGACTCTGCTGCATAACAATTGAGGGCTGAGAATCTGCCTTGGTTCTTCCGGCTGATTTCCGCTTTTAAAAAAAATCATGATTACTCCTTTGCAACCCCCGAACGAAAATCGGCGATTGCACGAAAAATATGTCAAGCTTGCTTTTTAAAGTCAATGAAATATCATGTTTTGAAAATATGTGTAAATTACAAACTTATTACGTACTTGGAAGCTGTGGGATATTTAAAGATGTAAATATAATTTACAGGTTTCAAACATCACAGTTAGATATCCAGTACGGTCCCGTCAGACAAGGGACACCGTATATCAGGGAAAACCAGTATATGTTGTAACCCTAATCCTGACTCCCCCATAGCAAAATCCTGGGGGCGCTACTGTAGATATATGTAAGTGATATATAATTCAGGGAAGACGATTCTTTAGAATACTTAATCCTGCTGTTTGCAGTAGGACATTTGTGCAGTCGTGTAGACCAAACTGTACGCAAACAAGCAGGCATATTTACAACAAATTCCTTTATTAGACAAGCATATCAGTAATCAGCAATTATATTGAAGAGAGACCCGGCAATCACAAAATTGGCAGGGCAGTTATAAAATCTTGTTTGTACGAGCTTTTCGGAAGAAGTGTGTCTGTTCATCGGAGAGAAAGTTTCAGACTGATTTTTTAGGGGTGAGCTTAATCTGAACTCACTTCTTTGTGGTTTGACATTTGACCGACAAGTGTCGATCACTTTCTAACTTTAATTATTGGATGTGGTCATCCTTGGACCTGTGAGAAAATAACGCACTCAGAGCCCCTTAATATTGTCACAGGGATTAGCAATACATTTTAGAGGCCTGTCAAGGGACAAAATTTTATCCAACAAATGCCTCGTTCTAGAACTTGAAATGGAAAATTTATCTTACATTACTATTATACCAAATATTACTAAAATATAATTAAATGTATATATGCATTTCCAAAACCCCTTCACGTAGAAGCTATAGATAAATGGGAAATTAACTGCGTAATTCTATTGTCCATAAACATATTCCGCTGTTTGTTTTCTGCGTAAAAGGGAGACATCAAATGACACTTTAAGAACCAACTTATTTTCTCATCTAACAAGCGGTAAGTGAGCATGTCTTCTAGCTCGACACATTTTTATTTACTATTGTCTTAGTTTTACTGCATAAGAATTTTAGGGATTATTTTTTCTCAAAGCAAGAAAATAAGGGGAAAGTATGATACAATTAAGAATGAACGTATTGTCCTACTTTTGTGGAAATTCTGTGTTTCACTGTTATGCAACGAAGCATGGTTTATATAATAAAAAAATTTGGGAGAAATATATTAGTAACATCTTTATTTTCGCTGTTCCATATTGCTTGCGCTGCCTGACAGAATTAATCGAATAAGCTAGGTATTATTCCTTTAGCAAATGGTGTTGTAAAACAGTATGAAACATGGAGCGAAGTAAAAGAATTTCCTGTTATGTATGTACGTACATTTTGAATATGAGTTGTACAGTAGCGCCCGTTTATAACGAAGTCGAAGGAACCCAATAAAAGTTGTTATTACCGTGATTTCGTTATAAAAAGTACGGAATAAATAGTACGCATGCAATAAAACAGGAGAGAATTGAAATTATTACGTTATAACGAAAAATTGCTATATGCGATTTCGCTATAAATGAGCGCGACTGTATATTTATTTGTAAAACGACAATATCTAATTAGAATTTCCCTATAGAATTCAAAAAGTTGAAGTTCTTTCACAAAAATGAAAGTCCTGTTTTCTATACTTTGCTTGGGTTATTTCAATATTAGCGGTTTTTTTTCTATGTCCAACTTGTAATTCAGGTTGTAGTGAGTAAAAGCTGTGTTTTCTATTACTATACGTTGATTCAGAATTGAGAGTTATTCAATTTGGGTGACAAAGCCGCAGAACACAAGCATCCTTGTTAACTTAGGACCTTTCTGAAAAAATGGGTTTCCCAAAATTTAAAATTATAAAAATGTTTAGAATATTATAGCTGATTTGAATGTTATAGATATATTTTTTTCTCTGAATTTGAAATTTATATTGCTTATTTAAATCATCATATTATTGTAATTATATTGCTTATCATTTTGAGGTTCACATTTACGCGCCCCGCGGAAAAACAGATATTGATTGTTTCCATTCTATTTTTCGATTTCGGAGTATTTAGCGTTTCAGCGCAACTCCTGTGATTACTTGTTTTCGACAAAAATACGACCGAAAAAAAAAAATACTTAGAACGAAGATTAAAAAGTTGTAGTAATTTCAATAGATTATGCGTAAACCTCTTTTAGGTTAACAATTATTTGTGAACATAGTACTGTGAGCGATTTTTATTAGAGATTCCCTTGTTCTCAATCTGGCTTGTGAACTGTTGCGAGTCAGAATGCGCCATTAAGCAAACTTTAATTGAAGATAAGCGATGAATGAACCGGGTGCTGTTCTTATCTTTAGAGACGAGGGAGCCTTAACAGATTCTTTAATTTTAAACTACGTCAGCATTCTATAATTAACTTTCAAAGGAAAACACAAAGCGAAAAGGCGGCAATTTTTGCGAAATTCACTGACTCATTTTTTTCAATCACGTTTTCTTCTCGGTAAATATGGAAGCTGTTTAATAAATAATAAAGTTTGTAAGATGGGCATACATAATAAATATCGCGATACATAATGAAATTATGTAAGTTAGCAACCTACGTAACTGTATGAGATAATATAAGCTGAATTATAAGTTACTTAAATTGTCAACATAATTTATTTATGAGCATTGGAAACGAAGTTTCGAAGTGTCAAATTTAGGCAACTAGGCCACGTTATTTGGGGTATTGGGGGCAACCCCCCCCTTGACCTTGATTTACAGAAACACAATGTATTTATGCATATGTGTATGCATACGTGTAATTTTTTTTACTAATAATGTGCATCGCATATAATGCCTTTGCTTACCCCTCCCCCGGAAAATCCTGAAATGACGGTTCAAGTCATTGCCAACGACTATAGTTAATATTCATTAGAGCAAAGGTTCGCGGCCCCTGTTAGAAATGGAATCACCCCCCTCCCCCAGGAGAAATATATGGCATTCTTAGGGACCGTTCATAAATGATGTCACACTTTTTTCAATATATTTGACCCCCCTCCCCCTATTGTCACGAAGTGTCACACTTCAGCATACTCCCCTCCCCCCCTTTGTCACATGTCACGCTACATTACATTAGCGTAGGTTTAATTGCAGATTTTAAATGTTTTTATAGAAATCAAAATGTACGATGTCACACTTCTTGTTACCTCCTCCCCTCCCCTTGTCACAAACTGTCACACTTTCTTGAACCCCTCTCCCCCTTGAAGCGTGACATCATTTATGAATGACCCCTTACTGGCTCGTCATATAACTTCTAATTTTTCATCAAAAAACTTTACCACGTAAACGAAATGGCTCTTTCTTATGCTGAATATCATTTTCGAATTATTTTGTGCTAAACTTTAGGATATAGGTTACACAGAAATTGTTTAGCCTCTAGTGACAAGACAATTTTCGCAATACCCGACTAGAATAAAATCCATCCAAAATATTGAAAAGAAAATGTACAAAATATATTCAAGTAATTTAGAGAAATATTCAAATAAAAGTGTCTTTTTCGTTATAAGGCGACAAACCAGTTTTTGTTTGAATCCAAACCAATTTTTGTTTGTTGCTATTATTTCTTGAGAGCAGTTACGCGTAACGAGAACAAACGTTCAATTGAGCAATCCCTATTGACGAGAGTACCGCCAAAAACTAAGCAACACCACTTCCCATTAGGGTCCATGTGTGTACCAAATTTAGTTAAACTCCAAGCATTATATTTTCAGTTAGAGGGTACACAAAAAAGTGTTAAAGTAAAAATGCAAGCTTTCAGTCCAACTACATTGTAAATTTATTTACACTGCCCTTGGACATTACAAAATAAACACATTTACAGTGGGGTTGAATTTAGAAACCGCTTGGAATCTAACGTATCGTTTTTGTGTCAACATACTTGTTTGAAAGCGTGTGTGTGTGTGCTGTATGTACATATCGCTTATAGAAATGAACAGTGTCATAACTGCAAAATGGACATTTTTCAAGAGAGAAGTTTGAACTTTTTACAATTTGTTTTATTTAATTACCTTATTATTTGTTTCAATGAGTATTATAATCGATTTTGTTCAAAAAATAGTTATTGTTCTAGTTTTCTCTCACATGATGGATGTTAATGATGTCAAAAAAGTTAGAAATAACTATAAAAAGTAGTTTTGACAGTATTGCGCCAAAAGAATACAGTTCGCCTTCTCTAGCTTTAATTTTTGAACATTTACTTGCAGCAGTATTCACAATATAAAGAGCGGAAAAACCTGAAAATTTTGATATAAAAACCAAAAAAAAAAAAAAAACGATTTTTTGCAGATATGACACTTTATTTCTATAAGCGATATATGAGGCCACGAATTGCTTAGTTGTTAAAAATGATGTCGCGACGTGAAAATTGTTGGGAACCACTACGATTAGAATGTTGTGAACCACCAAAATCGACTAGTAGTTAGGGACTAATTAATAAATTAAAATTTTTTCTTTAACCCTCGATGGGGATTTTCTAAACAAATTTATCCAGATTGTTGTTGTAGCAAAACTTTAACTTGAGTCGGACAATCTAAAGATTAAATTCAGTTCATTATTTAATTGCATTCAGGACTTTCTCGTCTTTTACGAGCTGTAAAGACAAGAATTCGAGGAAAGTTTGTCTGGGAGCATTCAGGACGAAACGTGTAACAAAAGAAATCCGAGAATGATTGTTTTTCTTTTCTCAACTAGAATCACTTTCGTTTTGTCAGTGTAGTATTATAAAACGTCAAAGAATCAGTAGTCAATCAATTCGCGTAATGACCTTGTTAAAAATAAGAATAGAAAGAGAAATGAACTTCAGATTCAAAATAAAAATACATAAGCTCTAACTTTTATTTTTCAGGGATATAGCTTAGATTTTTTTGTGATTTTAAAATTTCACGAAACGATTTCAGTTACGATTGAATTTTGTGGAACGATAGTGACATCATGCAGAAAACAAACTGTGGTAAAACGATATTTAAAAATTTGTTTGCAAAGGAAGCACGCGACGAAGTTCAACCTCGAGCAGTCACCTGTGCTGATGCGAATGCGGTCGCCAGGCGAAGGATCTACAACCAGCATTTTAGCAAGGCAACAAACCCCAAGAAACCTCTCCTCTACAATAGCTATGCTACGTACTGGACATTTCAAAGGCATGAAGATCTCACGAACCAATATAAAATCCTGTTCCATCCGCAAGTACTGTCCTCATTCACAACTAACTACAGACCATGTTTTTGATTGCCAGGCCATTATCGGCTCCCTCTTTCAACTTGGAGCACCCCCAATCGAAATCCTCCATAGCCTTCGGGCTCCAGAACTTGCAGATCTTGTTTCCAAGACTTTTGGAGGACTATAATCTTGCACTAGCACTGTTTACATAGACACGACAACAACAGCAAAAATTTGCTTACTGATTAGCATAGAAAAAAAATGTAACATAATATTTGTATTTATAATCGTAACTTAACGGTCGTTAACGAATTTGTTTCTATTTCTCAAAAAGTATTTCCATTCATAACCTCATTTTTTAAATTTCTGATTCTATGGAGTGGCAACACTTAGTTTGTTTATATCGAGCGATCATTCTCAGGTTTGATAGTTGACTTTATAACCCGCAGATGTTCTGCGGGATATCAGCTAGTAATAACTATTATTGTTTTGTTAAAAGTATTTTAAGTTTTTCCAATAGTGTTATTATTATTATTATTATTATTGTTATTATGATTATTATTTTACATTTTTCGGTAGTCTTATTATTATTATCATTATTATTTTACATTTTCAGTAGTCTTATTATTATTATCATTATTATTTTACATTTTTCAATCGTCTTATTATTATCATTATTATTAGTTTACATTTTCCATGCAAAATACAAAGCGTGAAGATTTTTTCGTAAAGTAGTTAAAAATAGCTCCCATTTTTTTCAGTATTAAAAATTGGTTACATCTTACTTTGCCATTTATATTCAATAAACAGAACATTGTAAAATCGAGATTCTGTCTTTCTCCGAACTAGCAAGAAAACACAAGATACAGAAAGTATATAAAATCGAATTTCCAATAAGTCTTTGAAAGGAAGAAATAAAACAAGTGAAATGAATTCAGAGTATTTTGCTGGTTTAGTTATGAGCGAATTGGAAATCAAACATATGTGCTATTCCCTATATAATGAATGAAACTGAGTTTGGAAAGGTTTGCGAGGTTGGATATAAATTTTTAAAACTTTCTGATGGGGTAAGATGTGAATATTGTGTGTGTAGTAACCATTAACGTTCAATATTATGTACCTTCAGACTTTTTTTGTTTTAGATTATTTATGTGTTGTTTCATAATTTATACGGTAATTCAATTAATTTGTACTTTTGATTTAGTTTTTTTTCCTGTTTCTTTCGTTTTATGGTTTCTTACATAGCCTTTCTTTAACCTTTTAACTGTCATGCCCGAGATTATCTCGGGCAAATTACTGGTGTTCCAAAATGTCACACCCGAGGTTATCTCGGGCACAGCAGTGGCTAAAAAACCTTAAAATTTTTATGCATGTAATTCAAAATATCAATTTTTAATTAAAAGTATATTTTATTTTGTACTAAACATTTGATTTTTGCGATAAAAAAATTGACAATTTATGTACCCAAATTATCAAAATAATTTGACAGTTAAAAGGTTAAATCTCAAAAGGAGATTATATTTGTTTCTTTATGAGCGTTTACGCCCCACTATTAACATTTAGTTTCATTATTTCTAATTTTTATTACTTTCTAACGGTCACTTGCGGATTTCAGTATAGCTATACGTTTTCATTTTTCAAAGTTTCATTGCGGGTTAAACACCTTATTAGTACAGTGGAGTATCGCTTACACGACACCGAATTAGCTGTCGAAAATCGTCGTATAAACGATACCACACTAAAACGTCGGACCACACGAACGGACCACACTAAAACGTCGCATAAATGTCAACGTCGTATAAACGATTGTCGTATAAATGATACACTACTCTATTGTATCATTAGATTACGTTTTTAATCTACTGTCTTGATTTTCGTAGGGAAAACACGCAGTGAAGGAAATTTGTATTTCTCTTGCATATAGCTCATACAAGTTTATGGTGTAAGTGGTGAAGTTTTGTTATGGTTTGGCTAGTAAAACTAAAATACCTATGCCAAACAAAGTTTTGCTGCAAAATTACCATTATTACAATACTTTCCATATTTATCTTTGTTACGAGAACTAGTTAGAGACAGCACTGTTCGACTACAGAATTTTGATATTTGGACGCTTCTGCTCATAGCAGAAAAAAACGAATCCATTCGAGTTTTAAGGAAGTTCATTTTGCAGGTACGTTCATTGAGTACACGAATCAGAATGTTTGCTTCGCTGTTTGTTGAAAGCAACTAAATTTATAAACTCGCACATAGCAGCAGTTCGCAAGAAATCAAGTATGCTAAAAGAACTATAACGAGAACAAAGACGGCACTTTTCCTATACTAGCAGTTCCTCCATTGAACATGAATAGATTCTTCTTGGCACTCTGCAAGGCAGATTGCTTTGGTTGATGGTAGAACTATAGCATTAAAAAAAATTTTTTTTAATGAAAGTAAAGTAAAATCAAAACTCAAAAACTTCTGTAACTACTCTTTCAGAAATAGAGCTCTCACTTTTGACGATTCTTCAATCGTCAAGAAAATTTCGTCATTTATAACGATTCTTTCCTCGCGCGATCACGTGACTAAAAAAAGTTACTGCACAAATTTCGCCAATTTGACGAAAGGTTTAATCGGAGCATTTTTCACGAAGCCATTTCGTCAAATACGACGAAAGTTTCGTGAGATTTGAGCATGCGTTTCTGAGAGTAGTTTCATCAAAAAAAGTGCTTAGCGCAAATTTTTAATTATTATTCCGTTATATTCGTACGAATTATACTTTATGTAACCCTGAACTATGATTGTATCATCAGGAAAAGACGCCATGCTTGTTTTGTTGTACATTGCACTATGGATCCATTAAGGTAATGGATTTTCTCTTTGCAGAAGACTTTCCTTCTTGAATACGCTGTGAAAAGCTCTTCTACAATCCCTTTCCGCTCAATTGTGGAATTACTGAGTGACAAAAGCTTTCCACTATCCACTTGGAGAAGGATCTTCTTGCTGACAACTGCTGTTAAGAAAAATTGACAGCAGCATTTACTAACACAAATGATAGCCCCATCGCGCTTCTTTGCAGACAAGTCTTTTAGGAGTGTTAACAATTTCAGACATGTGTCTGAACTCCTCCTCGCCATTCAATGAGCAATCATGTCACCAGACCAGAAGCCAGGAATTCCTTGCCTGAAGTCGGCATTGTTGTTCTGTATTGTTGACGTTGACATGGTACTATTATGAGTAATGGAATCTGAATACTTTTAAATTTTAATGCAAAATCATAGACTTCTGAGCATTGTCAGGATATAACCTATTCCTTGCAGGTTTATATATATATATTTCTTCCTGTGCTTAAAAATTCTTGCACT
Source organism: Octonoba sinensis (assembly GCA_038502835.1). Taxonomy (NCBI): domain Eukaryota; kingdom Metazoa; phylum Arthropoda; class Arachnida; order Araneae; family Uloboridae; genus Octonoba; species Octonoba sinensis. The sequence goes on from CM076598.1 coordinate 127,350,602, forward strand.
TTCCACAGATGATACTAGTTATTTTATTAACAATCAGTAAGAATTTTGGCTCGCCAAATTTCAATAAAATTTAGAAACATTATTTTCAAAATAATTCTGAAAGAGAGAGAGGAAGAAAAGAAAAAAAAATCACTCACAGAAATAAACAAAGATACCGTAACTACAGTAGAGAACCGTTTATACGACGTTGACATTTATACGACGTTTAAGTGCTCCCAATTATTGAATTTAGCCGGAAGGGTAAATCGATTATACGACGTTATCGTTTGTACGACGATTTTCGGTAATCCCTTCAGCGTCGTATAAACGATACTCCACTATAACTCTGAAAAGTCAAAAGTTGTACACAAAAAGAATGGTGATGGGGAAATTATATAACAGTATTAAAAAATAACTATGATTATAATTACTCGGCCGATTATCTTCCTATGATTAATCGGCCATATCTGTAAATAGACCAATTATCTTATCGGTGCATCCCTGGGTAGAAACAATTTTTCAGTAACAACCGAATTTTTGATAGTTCCGATTGATTATAAATATTGTTATTATTATTATTTATTGAAGCGGCGTATTTCTGAATTTCTTGGTAATGAATTGAACACTCCTTAACTCTTGAACACTCCTTAAACATTTTTTTCTTTTTTCAATATGAATGTGTTTTTGTTATGACTATTGACTGTCTCTAATTTTTAAATGTTTTATTTTCTTCGAACAAATATTTCCAGTACTTGCTTCTGGTACGTGTATATGTTTTTTTTTTTTTTCTTTTTTCAATATGAATGTTTTTGTTATGACTATCTGCTGTCTCTAATTTTTAAATGTGTTATTTTCTTCGAAGAAATATTCTCAATACTTGCTTCAAGTACATGTGAAGGTTTTTTCTTTTTTTAGTTGGGTTATGGCTTTTTAGTTAAATTATTTTTTCCCCAATCCATTCCAAGTATATTTGGAAGAATTAAGCATGATGATGGTGGAAGACGTTTACTTATCTATAGTCCATAATTAAATACCTGCACTTTTTTTCATTCATTTATTTATGTGCCCATTATAAGAAACAACATCAAACTGACAAACCCAGTACGTATTTTTTGCTTTTAAATGTGAGCAGTTACAAGAAGAAAAACATTTCCCAAATGATATTCTAGAAATCATTTTGTGAGAAAATGAAACAATTAAAAAAGAGAGAGAGAGAGAGAGATTAAGTACGGTTACGTTTTCAAACGTATGTTTAAAAGCGTTTTAAATATCTCTTCTTCAACAAACCGTATACGGCGGTTTTTATTTTCTCAAAACGATTGCCGCGTAAACCTACTATTTAACTACAGTTGTACCCTATATTTAGAGACCTGGATTTGCTAAAAAGAGAGGAAAAATCTAAACACGCTACTGTGTATATAAATATCTTTCACAAAAGGAGAAGAAAAAAATATAGAGTGCTGAGAAAAAAATTGTCACCTGACATGAGCATGTGAGAGATGTTTCAAGTTTCTGGTTTTTTTTTTTTCGTTTGGTGAGAGAAAATAACCTACGGAAATAAACTTATATCCCAACTTTAAATGATTTCTCCACTTCTTTAAATTCGCAGATAAGAAAAAGCGAAATGTACCGCAAATGAAACATAAACATGTTCATAACTTTTTTTTTTTTTTTTTTTTTGCTGGAGGGTTAGGTTATTATTTATCTTTAAAACATATGTTTCAGCATTAGGTAGCGCTGATCAATATTTGGTTATTCCTCGCGACGGTACATCAGAAATTAATGTTTTTTGACATCCTTCAAATACATGTAATGCTTCTTCTTTTTTAAATGAAATTGTTTTCTTTTTACAAATTTTACGTAATTTTTTTTTTAAATTTTTGTTTTTACCTGTTGTTAGCCTCCGTAATTTTACGTTGCACTCCGGATAAATGATTTCCAGGAGCTTCTCATGTATTTTCGGGCAAATATTTTTTAGGGCGCACGTGACAGCTATATACCATTAAAAAATAATAATTTGATAGTAATGAACAAGAACTTTTTGCTTAAGGAATTACAGATGTGTAAACATGGTTTCTTGAACAAAAAAAATTTTTTTACATTATTTGAAATAATAAGGAAATTTATTTATTTATTAAATGTTGTTTGCAGGATTCCATTTTCATTTCGGCTTCTCGTGTATCAAACAGAAAAAAGTACTGATTTATCAGCGTAGACGGAAAATTATAAAATGCAAGTCAAACGTAACAAGAAAAGATGAAAAAAAAAATTAAAGTTTAACATAATAATGATATTTGTTTCTATTTAAAAATATTTTTTTTTAAAAAGAAGACTTTTTGTGCGGCTAATTTTCTTTCCTTCAGTTTATTATTTTTTTAATAATTGATACGTTTTCTATCGATTGATAGATGTCTTCAAATGCCGCCAGCAAAAAGTTATTATAATTATTTAACTCAAGAAATATAACAAAAATCATACATTTTGAGGAAATTTAGTTAAGCAATTCTAGTCCAAAATGCTACGTTTTTTTTTTTTTTTTTTTAATTTTTTGATTTGGATCAAGTGATTAAAAAAATCACATTACAATAATAAAATAATACGTTGGAAATTACAATAAGCATATAATTTACGTGCATGAAGGCGTGAAAAATAGTCACGACATGAACTCGTAGTCTAGAAACGTGAAATGTGGAATCGCGCCATTTTGTTTATTTAGAGGTTGATCTCTATAATTGAAGTTTTCGTTAGTTCTTTTGCAATGTTAGGAAACATTTTTGGGATTTTCTATCGTCTGACCTTTTCTAAATAAAAGGACCTAGGAATGGTTAACAATATTGGACAATAATATGCCAATATTGCGTGCACTATCTTTCCAAAAATTTAAAATACTACTAAAGCATTGAATATGGCGCAAAATCATGCAAAAAAAAAAAAATCTTTAATTATAGTAAGTTGTAAATTAAAGTAATTGTAGTAATAGTTGTAATCCAAATTGTAAAAGGACATTGTAGTTAATATCAAATTTTAGATTAAACCACAAGCAATTTTATTAGTTTTTTAGGTAATAAGAATTTGTGGATTAGTTGACCATGATTATAGTATTCTACTCTTTCTTGTAAGAAGGATTAAAAAGAGTGAAGTTTGGCAGTTTTATTTATTCATTTATGGTTTGTTTACAGAATTGTTATTTTTTTAATTTGAAAAATAATATATGTCTCTTATTACTGGGCTTTACAATTAATTTATTCAGTCTCAGAATCTACTGCTTTGAAATCAATATCGTGTCTGCTATCTTACTATACTTGTTGTGTAGAATCACAATCAACTTGTTTAAAAAAAAATATTTTCTTTCTTTATTTTTTTATTTATTTTGAAAATTTGATTTAAATGAAGTTCCTAACAATTTTCCAAAGATTATTTTCTTTTTCCTGGAAATTTTCTCCCTACAATTTTGTTTCCATAAAATGTCTTTACTCTGCTACAAGACGAAAATTTTCTGCTTTAAAATTTAGCTATATCCGCTACGAAATTTGTTTTTCCCCTGGTACAAAACTTGATTTTCCCTGCTACGAAAAGGCCTTTCTCTTCTACAAAACATTATTTCCCCTGCTAAAAAAGTGTGTTTTTTTTCTGCTTCAAAACCTGATTTTCCCTGCTCCATAACCGTCTGACTAATTGTAACCTCTGGACTAGTCAGTTAAAAAAAAATCATTTTTTTCCTATTAATAATTTAAATAATAATTTCTGAGCTTGTTTATATCATCGCTCATACTTAAATTGTGAAAAATAATTTAAATAAACTATGAAGTTTCACTTCACCACAACACACTTCCCTAGTTGTTTTTATTTCCGATGAAATTACAAACATTGCGTTGAAGCATTTCTAGGAATGTTGAACTCCTCGGAAATATTTCAACTTTTAACCCGGAAATATTTTTCATGTTTGAAATAGTTCCATGGATGCCCGTTTTATCGATGCCCGTACTGCTCTTAAAAATTAATAGGAATATCCTCTTGTCTTAAATTTCGACCATAAAAAAAGTAGAGATCTAGAACGTAGCTTGGAGGAGGAATCGGAGCAAGGCAATTTGGTGCGCTCCACTACTCCGTTTTCTTCTTTTTTTAAATTTCATTCAAAAAATTAAAAATGGTTGTGGTGAGATCATACTGTTTGAATTACAGTCGGGTATCGTTTATACAACGCCGAAGGGACTATCGAAAAACGTCGTATAAACGATAACGTCGTACAATCGATTTACACTTCTATCTAAATCCAAGAATTGGAACCACGCTAAAGCGTCGTATAAGTGCACCCGTCGTATAAATGATCTTCGTATGAACGATACTCTACTGTATTTCATTAGTTAATATTTCTGATATTTAAAAAAATTCTCACATACCTATTAATAAATTACATAAAAAATATAAAAATACAGTAGAGTGTCGTTTACACGACGATCATTTATACGACGTTTACACTTATACGACGCTTTAGCGTGGTCCCAATTCTTGAATTTAGATAGAAGGGTAAATCGATTGTACGACGTTAACGTTTATACGACGTTTTTCGATAGTCCCTTCGGTGTCGTATAAACGATACTCCACTGTAATATGATTGTTATTTAAAGTATTCGGTGCACGGAGCGGAACTGGAGCAGAGCAACCCCAAAAAGTGGTTGCTTCAGTTCCGTGTAAAAATGACTTTCTGAAAAGCCAATTTCTATTCACGTTTTTTCTTTTCTTTTTTTCGCTCCGCCAGGGCTTACATTTATTCCAGAACATCCCTTGTAAAGCTTTGATCTGAGTCAACTATCACTCAAAAAATATCATTGTCTTTTCTTTAAATAAAACTCTGCAGCCGTGCCCTTTCCCAAATCGTGATTTCCGCGCACGTTAAGTAATCACGAAAAAACGTGATTTTTATAGGCACTCATCCCATTTTCAAAAAATTTTCTTCTTTTTCAGGGAAAACTATTAACAAGAGGTTCGCCAAATTGGTGCTGCCTTTAGACGTATTTAAAAATATGAATAGAGAACAAACAAATCAAACGGAGTTAAATTACTCGCGTAATGGTTTAGAATCCTGAATCTTGTTTTTAGTTTAATGTTAAAAAATGAAAGGATATTGATTGCAATTCGGAAGCTGCAAGATTAATTAATGAGGAAATTCCGATGATTAAATACGCTGATGAGCTAAATGGTTGTTGAAAACTCAAGTGCTGAGGCAGCAAAACTTGCTCGATGAGTAATAAAGCATGTTTTGATGAACTTTAATTTAGTCAGTTTCTCTAAAGTGGTATTTTACTCGTTAAAAGAAAATGAAGAAAAATTTTAGCCATTAAAAGGTATTTCATTGAATTTTCTCATGCTTGGGTAGGAATTCTTGTTTAATATTTGACGAAATGGTGGTCGTTAAAAGTAATTTTGCGTAATTAATTTTGTGAATAAATTTTCCGTCTTGATAGTACAGGAAGTGTAATAGAATAGTTGACTGTTTAAAAATAGGTTTTGGGAAGAGAAAGCTGACATAACTAAAAAAATATACTTCATTGTCAAAAGATATCAGGAAATTGAAATAATTGAGTATTTTTATTGGTGGCTGATGCGTTCATCTTTAGATTTCCCTTCATTATTATTAGTAGTAGTATTATTAATTATTATTTTTCGGGTTCTTGCTGATTTCGAAATCAAATAGTGGAGTATCGTTTATACGACGGAGGTCGTAAAAACCACAGGGAATATCGAAAGACATCGTACAAGCGATTTACCCTTCTGGCTAAATCCAAAAATTGGGACCACACTGAAAAGTCGTATAAATGTAAACGTCGTATAAACGATACTATACTGTAGTTGTTTGAAAATTGCAACATTTTGATGAATTTTCACACATTAATCATTATTCAACTTTAATTGCTAAACAATAAAATTTTTTTCGAAACTGAGGTACAGCAAAACTTCATCAAGACGGCCACTAATGGAATTTACTAAAAAGTGTCTGCCTTTTGAGGTGGTTAAAATTTGAAGTAGTATTTTCTCGTTGGCAGATTTATTTTCTCTTGTCTACTATATAACGTATAAACTCAGGTTCAATGGCATAAGCTCTAAATAAGGTAACCTTAATAGTAACTACACAGTAAACAAATCAATGAAAATTTAGAAGGGGTTTTGAAAAGGAAATTACCTTATAGACCTGTTCGTATTTTGCAACGCTGTGTGTCTTATTATTTCATAGTGAAACATTTCAAATGTTAAGCATCCAACGAAAATATATGACTGGGCCGCACCAGCTGTTTCAACCCAAAAAAAACCCTCAGCGAAAGTCGGGATATTCCAAAATACAGTGAAAAAATACTTTTCAAGATATGTCGTCAGGATGGGAATCTGCTTGTTCAACTAAAAATAGACTTTAAATTACAGCTGGGGAATTTGGAATTGTGGTGCGGAATTTCAAGCAGCATTATATTTGTTGAGTTATATATAGTTGTCAGTTTTCTGTAAGCGACAATGCGTTCTTTGTCGGCTAATCTGATGTCAAAATAGGATCAACTTTTAGTATTTCAAGTTGATTCTTTCACTTTACGTGGGTATTTTACTTACGTACGTATTTTACAAAGAATGCGTTTGAAAAAATACTAAAAAATTTTAAGTAATTAATAGTATAATTGGTTAAAGAGAAAACAATAAATAACTAATAATGGTTCAGGGTGACAGGTGACGAAAGTCCCGAAAAAGTCACGAATTTGGAAAATAAGTCACGAAAGTAACCAAAAAAGTCACGAATTTGGAAAATAAGTCACGAAAGTAACCAAAAAAGTCACGAATTTGGAAAATAAGTCACGAAAGTAACCAAAAAGTCACGAAAATTTCGAATAGGTCAAAATTTTCCGTCAAAAGGGACCGCCCCCTTCAGAAGGCGTTGGATATCCTGTATCTGACAAGTTTTTAAATACCCGATCTGTCCACTGCACGAAATATCCGCTTATTCGGCTTGTCAAATTTGACTTTTAAAATGTAATTAACATGTTGTGAAAATATATGTGAATTACAAACTTATTACGCATTTGGAAACTGGGATATTTCAAAAATATGTATGAATTGACAAGTTTCATACATCAGAGTCGGATCTCCGGTACGTATACGTCATACAGGGGACACTGGATATCCCATATCCGACAGAGTCAATATCCAATGCATTACCGAATGATCACGAAAAAGTCACGAAATTTCACTTTGAAAATGTACAGACACACACCCTGTGATTCCAAAGACGATAAATCTGCTTAAGAGGTTGTTCTTTAAACGATACTAAAAATATATATATATTTTTTTTCTTTTTTTTTTAAAATTCGCTTCTAGTTGGCTTTCGATCAGACTAATTTAATTCATTTTTGTTTTAAATCCTCCATTAAATGATTATACGACCAGAAAGGCTGTGATCAGGCCGTTGAACTATTTTTTTAACAATAACGGGCACTTTAAGAAAAAAAAACAAGAGAGGCTGCCCAATATGCTCGATGTTGCACTGTGGCCAGATATACTTTGAAAAATGTTTCCGATGGAAACAAAATTTTTGTTAAGATAAGGGTTTGTTTAGTTCTTACACTTTTGCTGGTAATACATTGTTAATGATATATTTCTTATTTTATTTTCTGAAAAAATATTTTCAACCTACGGACCCATTTCTTTTTGCCCTCAAAAAGGAGCTACTTTCATTTTTTAAATATTTTCGTTTTAAGTTCATTTTCTTTCCTCTTTCTTACACGTTTTTAAAGTCCCGCAGTGGACCAGTCGGTAGAAGCTCGGTTCCCGCAGAACACCGAAAGTAAAGCAACATCGACTAAGATCAGTGTTTGGGAGGGTGACAACCTCTCGCGGCTGGTTGCTGTGGTGTCCGCGTACGCTAAAGAGAGCTGGTGCACGTTAAATAGGTCGTGGCTCCAATGTCCTCCAAGTGAAACGATATCTTTGGGGGTGCCAATCCCAGGTGACGGTCTCTCATCTGGGAGCTGGTTCAAAAATTAAGAGACCTTTCAAAGGGGCGGAAATCGGACTCCTGCCTATAAGGGCCCCGTTAGACTCAGGAGCAGCGTATACCCATTCTTCCTCGCTACGCGCGAGGACTCGACAACAACAACAACACGTTTTTAAAAGTAAGTTCCCGTTCTTAAAAGATTATGTTATTCAGGAGAAAAACTCCTGCCGTAGTGTCTAACGGATGGCGGCTACCTCGTTCATTCTCTGCTGGGATAAGCCTATTTGGCGATATTTCGCCATTCGTCTTAAAAAATGTTGTTTTGAAAACTAAATATGACGAAAGCAGAAAAAGATATCTTATTCCGGAAAAAAAATCACAAATTTAATACTAACTTCGCAAATAGCACTTAGGGTTCTATTGTTTTAAACTTTAATTGGTAAAATGGGGAGGCACCTCGTTGCCATAGTGCCAAGACAGGCACATATATTTTGGCCCGTGGACGATAGACAGTATCTATACTGTGTTGTGTATTGTTTGCTGGCAGTACAAAATTATGTTCTGTTGTTGCCATTTTTCGGCTCTTAACTGGACATAATTACCTCAATTTCCGTCTTTTTTTAAATTGTACTGAAAGAATCACCGGTTTTCAGCCTTTGTAATTCTGAGCCCTCAATAAACATTTGCAATTAGACATGTGCTCTGCATTCAAAAATTATAATTGTTTTGTGGCAGAAGTATTGGGAAGCCAGAAGGCAAATGACTTAAGCTTTAGGTGAATTCCATGTAAAAGTGGACATCTTTGGGAAACATTAAAATGAACAATTGTAACAAGTATTACTTTCTTATGTTTTTTGGGATCAGAAGTTAGTTACAAGCATTCTTCCTATCCCCTTGTGAGAAAAAAATTCTTCACAATTAACAATTTGGCTGTCACTAGATGAATATTAAAGCCCGTTTTTCTTTTGTGTTGCATCAGTTACTACTATTTTTGTATGCATAAATAATTAGCCTAACACCAAAGAATAACACAAGTGTACATCTTTTTAAGCATGCATTACGTTTTCATTTAAATAGAAATTTCCTTGTCACAAGTTCAGAATTCAGATTTTTGAATATGTTCGGTAGTAGTCCAGTACATATGTCCATTTCAATGTTGCGTCAGTTACTGTAATGTTTTTATAATTTTTCCTCATTACGAGTAGAACAAACGAGTACGGGTTTCAAATAAGGTCGTATTAGTGTAGCTGTATAAGACAGTAAAATAAACTATTTTATATTTAATACTTTACTTATTCTAATTATTCAAAGTTTACATTTTGCTTCCAAATGTTGCGTCAGTTACCGTGGAATGCACCTTTAAAGACTGGCATTTGTAGAAATAAAGTACGAAATTATAAAATTGAAGTATCGAAAACGTTAAAAAAACCTGTAAAGAGTTCTTTAATAATTATCTTTTTACACATTGATACTCAATTTCTTGCTTTATGTTTTTCTTTCTTTTTGGGGGGACGGGGTTAGTTTTGGGTAAGAGGCGGAAAAAAGGCACCTGACAGGAATTGTGTCTAGTTTAGTATTAGCACACTGAATAAATTTCTTCTCAGGGCGTTTAAACTCCGACAAGCACTAAGTAATCGTCGTAAAAGTAATAAAAAATGCGAGCTTGGCACCTCAGTAATGAAAAATCTTCCGAAGCACCCCGTTATGGAGGCCTGAGTGGTCGACGAAAGCTATAAGCTGAGTGACACAGTGATTTGCAGATGATGTATCACTGTTCCGTGCCACGATAAATTTTCTTCCTTTGGAATGTAGAGTAGAACTGAGGGGCGTCGTCGCTTTAAAGTTCAAGCGCCATCGCCATGGATAACAAATAGTTGGAAATGTCTTACAGGTTCTGATTATAGTTTTTGAATGAATTCGTAAGGCAGACAAGTGGAATTTTTTTTAGATTTGTGATGAAGGTGTGGTTTTTTTCTCCCTAATCCATGGGCACACAATGTAATGCGAGCTGATGCTAGCAGGACTGCAGTATTGCAGGAAAACTTTCATGCGACCATTTCGTACATGCTGCTCTTTTGAAGGAAATTGTTTTTTTTTTTTTTTCAATTTATGATTGTAAAATTTTTCAAATACAGAATGAAATAAGTAAAATAAACTTAAAATCTAAACATAATTCACTGTTTAATCAAATGAAGATTCAATAGCTTAAAATGTCTCCCATTCCAAAAAAAAAAAAAAAAAAGGAAACAAAAAGAAAAGAGGCACTTAGCAGATTTTGTCAGTAGTCACCTATTCATTTGTTTTGTATCGTTGTAAAAATGCGTTAAAATAATAGTAAGATCGAATAGGACGACACAGTAAAAAACTATATTTTACTTATCATTTTCCATTATTTACAAACTCTGGTTAAAACAGACTTCATGATGTAGTACATTAGGTGTCCAACTTCCATTGCATGCTTTCATCTTAACTAAAAATTCATTCAAATTAAAAATACATAACTATTATGAGTTTAAGAGTTATTATTTATATCATTTTTATTCGAGAAAAAGGAAAATAAAATTTCAACAAACTACAACCACGAGAATTCTAATTTTATGGATTATCTCGGCATTAATTGTTAAGTGAACAAATTAAGCGTGCTTAATTGTCTTCATTTCGAACTCCTGAGCCATTATAATTGCTTTTTTATTTTTTCTCTACTATGCAACAAGGTTTTAATGAGCAATTAAGTGTTTGATTGGATTTCAATCTAGAAGAATTATGCTTTGGGGCTGCAAATGTAGTTGTCGTGACATGGTACTTCCGAAAGATAGTTTCGTTGTAACATAGTACTGAAATTACCATTATGTCATCGCTGTTTTAATAAAGCATAATATCTCAAGCAGTTAAAACCCCATGCATTTTGGCGAACAGTCACAAAATAATTTGACGATTTTGAAATGATGTGGAAAAGTTTTCGTTAATTTCTCGATAACTATGCTTTAATTACTCGATAACTATGCTTTAATTAATTTGAAGATTTTGAAATGATGTGGAAAAATTTGCGTTATTTTCTCGATACTACTACGCCCTAAATAATTTGAAGATTTTGAAATGATGTGGAAAAATTTGCGTTAATTTCTCAATACTACTATGCTCTAAATCACACGACCTTCAACGTAATAATTACTCTTATGCATAGGGCGTCACTTTTTTTACATTTAAATGTGGCATCCACAATAGAGTACACTCAGGTTGAGCCTAACGTTCGGATGATAAATAAAAAATTGTGTGTGCTTAAGACCACACAACAGAAGTGAAAACTTCAACAAGGCGAAATTATTAATCCGAAATACAAGCTTTTTTGCGTTCTATATTGACAAATTAATAACATTTACAATGTACTTAATTATAATAGTGTATAAATTACTCTAGTGAATTTTGCCCTGAGTGGCCTTCATCTGCATCATCATACTCTAAAAAGGAAACTATTTATGGCAACTGAAATATGAAATGAATATTTTTTAATGAAATCAATTTTTTAAATATCCAAAAAAAAAAAAAAAAAACTCCGTCAATTGTTATTCCATATTTCGTCGTATTTTCATTCGGATCATTTCACATATTCAAATTTAATGTTGATTTCAAAAAATCCACTAGAGGCTTGGATGTAAGACTGAAATATCGAATGAGTGTGAGAGAGAGGCAATGAGGGACGCCAAATGCTAGCTGATTCTACTATAAAGTTCCATCACATCTTACGTCGAATAGACACACGGAATTTTTTACTTTTTTCGACGAATCATATGCATTAATAAGTTTCTAAATAATTCATTACAGTAATATATCATTTAAGAAAGGCCAGAACATACCTGAGACGCAACAAGTGTCTATCTTGTGACACACACTATTTCTTATGACGATAGATAATGTCTTTTATATATATATATATACACAACAAATTCTGTCGCATTCACAAATGTACACGCGTGTATAATATTAAATTACGTTCGAGAAAAAATAATAAATTATTCTTAAAAATTATTTAAAAAAATTATTTTAAATAAAATGTGATTTTTGGTTTGGCGCACACTGCTTTCTCGTCGAAACTGAATGCGACTGATGCGTCATGCTCTCTCATGTAACGTTCATTCGGGTTAGTTCGGATTGAGTATAGTATTCGAATTCTGCCGAGCGAGTATAGCAGTGACGCTTCGGCTATCTTTTTCTCTCACGCTTTTAGTCGACTCGAGCCGACTTTACCCGAATGAGCGCTACATAGCCGAGCGTGACGGCTCAGTTTAATTCAGCACCCACAAAAAGCGCTAACGCGCCTAAAGAAGTTTTCACTTCAAAAATTACTTCTCTGGACGTCTTGATTAGCTCTGATTGCATTTGCTTAGAGCTCTGATTCAGCCCTGGCGAACTAGATAATAAAAACCGTAGAATTGTGCGATCATGTGACTTTATCCCTCCCATTGCAACGGAAACAATACCGGTTTTCACTGCTATTTTTCTCCGTGTTTGCATGATCTGTACGATAATTAAAAGGACGGAATGAATCATGTGATTAGTGAGTTATTTGGCCTATTATTCTAGTTAGCTATGGTTTAGCCGAGTTCAAGTTTGGATGCCGCTTATAAGGCAAGCAAGCGTCAACAGAATTTTACATAGACGTCTTCCATATGCAATAGGTTCTCAATATTGCGATATTAATACATGACCCTAAGAATGTCAAAGAATGGCGGAAGCCATTGTTTTCCACCTCGTGAGGCGGCGTCGTGTAACTTTGGCGTTAGGGTGCGTGCTAATGAAAAGGTTCTTTGCGCTGAAAAACAAACCAAAAAATCATATTAAAAAAATGCATATATATCTTGTATTAACCATGTGTTTTTTTTTTATTTATACAATAAGACTTGTGATAATATGTGAAAATAAAATTACAGTGTGTTTAATTTGAGGAATAAAGCACAGTACCGATTAGCTCGTTTCCCGAAAAAGTTGCTGAGACTCGTGCAGTGGCTTAGCAAGAATTTTATTAAGGTGTCTAAGCTAAGAATAGTGAACGTTGATGCTTGAGAATTTAAATAAAAGTAGTCAGAACTATTTTAATTTTACATAGACAGTCATACGTACATAAAAGTGCTTTGTGGAGGAAAAACAACTTTTAGAAGCAAAAGAATAACTTTAATTTTTATTGTTAGAATTTTTTTTGAGCTTCAAGGGAGGGGTCCGGACTCTGAGACCACCCTCTTCCCTACGCGTCTGCGTATATGCATATTTTGCATTATATTCATAGAATCAGAAATCGACACTTCGAAGATAAAAACATTATTTCCGAAAGCCAGCAACACTCATACCTGTTAGAATCACAAACATTATTCATAAATCCTCACCTAATCTTTAAATAGGTCCGATTGACCTTTTTCTTTGTGATTGTCCTTCCGACCGCTCTTATAAATTCATTTTTCATTTTTATATACGTACTGGAGTTCATCAAAATTCTACCGGTATCTTTGTCGATAATATAAGAGTCACGAAGGCCATTAGAACAAAGGCTCTTCAAGTAACCTGCCGCAGTTTTCACACAGCAAGTTCTATGATTATTAATGGTGACACTTGTCTTTATGTGGGCACCTTCTCTACAAATCATTCACTTCCTAATACAATACTGCCCATTCATTCCTGACCGGTAGTTCAGACGAAGTGCAAACAAGGGTCAGGACCTTGAAAGCTCATTTGCAGCCCACTCACGTGTACTTAAAATGATTTTTCCATTTCCTATTGCGAAATAGCTTTAGAATTATGTCTTGAAATTATTCTCCAAAACGGGTATGTGAATACTAGATGTTAACCGGCAAAGTATATCACAGTCAGTGGTGTTGTCTTGAAAAAAAAGTTGGGGGGGGGGGGGGGGCGCTTCTACATAAGAAGATAAGCAATTGGAATCAAAAGTGGGGGGGGGGGGGACGCTTATGTTAAAATGCTAAAAGTTTGGGGAGGGACGCTTGCATTAAGATAAAAAGGTTGGGGAACGCCGTCCCCCTGCGTCCCCCCTCGACTACTTCACTGATCACAGTTCATAAACAATATGCTAGTCCGCTCTAGTATTGTATGATACTATACTCTATATTATATGATATTATATTATTTTTCTAAAATTCACATGTATTAAAATTTATACAAATGCTGCTGAACTGAAACTGTTTCAAATAGTTATTTTTTTCTGAATTACTCCAAAGAAATCGAGAGAATTGATTATTTTATGGAGTTGAATTAATTTTTTACTTATCGTACGCAAATACTTTCGACCTTTAAATATGCTCATTTGTTAACAAATGTAATGTTGTATTATTTATTGATAATTTATTGCGTCAGTACATTTCATGGATTTATTTACATTTTCTTTTTTTAATGAAAATTGCCCACGTGCTAATCTTTAATTTATAGCTGTGATAGAATTTAAAATGCTCCCTTTATTTATAGTGCCACGGAATGAAAAGAGAAAAGATTTAAAAGGCTGAATTCCATCAATAGGAATCTAGGGAGTGACTTAGTGTCCGACAATAGGGCGTATTGTTAAGGTCTGTGGGAAGAATGCGGCCTACCTACGAATACTCGCTTCCCTTCAAGAGGCTCTGAGGCCTACGAAGGGAATGGGGAGACTACATTTACAAAGATCCTTCTATAAATTTTATGCTTTTGCTACAAAATTTTTTTTCTTCTGTGTTCAAATTCGAATAATTTCATTCACGTTTTAGTGATAATAACTGAGAAAGGGGGATAGTACTACACTCTCAGAAATAGAGCTCTCACTTTTGACAATTCTTCAATCGTTAAGAAAATTTCGTCATTTACAACGATTCTTTCCTCTCACGTTCACGTGACTTAAAAAAGTTACTACTCAAATTTCGCCAGTTTGACGAAAGGTTTATTCGGAGCATTTTTCACGAAGCCATTTCGTCAAATACGACGAAAGTTTCGTGAGATTTGAGCATGCGTTTCTGAGAGTGTAGGATGGTACTTATTTTGTGCGAGGTATTGTAAGTTAAATCAGGTTATTTAAAAATGGAAACTTGTTTTAAGTCTCAAATATTTGAAGCTATTGAATTTCTTAGCCCCCCCCCCCCCCCAAAAAAAAACACCTAAAAATCGCTGAGCTTTGTAGAGAATAATTTATCTAAGTGTCACAGTTTACCAAGCATTTGATTGCCATGTTTAAAAACTAATTTGTAATTTTTCTGAGTAATTAGCCGTCTTATATATATTGAAAGAGAGAAAGAGAGAGATTGGGGGGGGGGGGGTCCCTGGCACCCACTTTTTGTCCAAATGAAGACTTTCGTATTCAATTCAATTTTATATATTTCTTTGTTTTAACATAAAATCTATTCACACTATTTACAATTCGCCGAATGCGGGAATGTTACTTACTGGTCTTTTTCGGTCTCATTTTCTCGTTTTGTCATTTCAAATATACGCCTTTGAACTTTCTTAAAATATTTTGTCAGAAACTTTTGTAGTGTATCGCTACAAAAGTAGGATAGGAGTAAAAGTGTCTGCTCCAGTGCCGATGAAACATATAAATTTTCTACTACAGCCACAGTATTGCTTTTTCATCCTTTATATTTTCTGAGCTACAGTTGTCTTAAATTTAAGAGACGCTTCGTATTTTAATCTTTTATTGTACAGTAGAGTATCGTTTATACGACGTTTTAGTGTGGTCTCAATTCTTAAATTTAGCCAGAAGGGTAAATCGATTATATGAAGTCATCGTACTATGAAAATTGGCAATACCCCCCACCTGGTGAGAAAATACCTCGAGAGCATTGCTTTCGCAATATGCGAATAATAAAAGTTCGCCCTAACGGTGATCCTTCGCGTGATTTACAAGTGTTCTTCAGACCGCGAAGGCATTCCAAATTGCTAAAGAAAACTGCGAAAAAAGCTACCAGTGTTATTGTTTATATCACTGAAATCTTATCGCCATCGAGACCTTCAATGACTTCATTATCATAACTGCAAGGTTTCGTTCAGGGTTTTCTGACCTACAGAAAAGAGAGGGAAGGGAGACTTGACGACTTGATACAAGTTTCAACGAAGAACATTTCAACTTGTGCCCGTTTCAGTGTGTGCGTTTGCAGGTCGTATTAAATTACGAACGTTACGCATACTGCTATTTACATCAACATTTGGAGCGATATCTGTCAAAAACTTTAAACAATGTTCTCTATTGCGTAAATTACAACTTTTCGCTAATTTGTTTTAAGGTGATGAATTTTCAATGTTCAGGAAGAGGAAAACTGCGGAAAATTCGGCTGTTAGTAAAAGGATCAACAAAGGAAGGGCATTGCAAATGGACCAGAAATTCTCGGTAGTCGATCAAAAAATAACTAAAACTTACTTTCTTACGCGACAGCTGAGCATATTGTTACTGAATTCATAAAAATTTTAAAGCATCTATCTATATGTTATTTCTGTAGCTTGTTTTGCTGTCGGTCCGCGAGATCTTCCTTATTCATTCCTTTATCAAGTTCCACGATTTACCCCTCATTTTAAAGCTTATCGTGCCGGCTAATGACGAAAAATAGACCCACAGTCTAAAAATGTACCGCTTCTCTTAAACTTGAGATTTAAAATCATCCAAGACGTCCTTTAATGGATGCCAAATTTGTGTTTATTCTGGCGCCCTCTGATATCAAGTAAACAAACAAGAAACTCTTCTGTTTTTATTATGTAGCAAATTGAGCAGTTTTAGCTGCTTCTGTGTGTGAAATTTATTCAATCGTTACGCTCTACACATTCCGTATTGCGGAATTCTACACGGGGCGACTAGTAATCCATATTTTTGAACGTTTTCTTCAACGTGTATTGCAAAGTCCATATCCACTGCTCGTTTAGGAATGCCCCTGCTTGCCTATGGCTTGCGGACGATACAAAAACTACCTTTTTCAGCATTAGTTTTCAGTGAACTACAAAGAAGGAAAGATGATTTTTAATATGCAAAATAGTTGAATTGCCGATGAATAACTTTCAATTTACTGTCCCCAGCATGAAAAGAATAATTTAATTGACTAAATATGGTAAATATTATGATTACTATAAAACTTCCTCCTCCCTGATGAAATTTCCCATTATCGGCATAGTTCAAGAGAGTTTCTTTTATGGTCATAATAATTACGTTGATAGCATAAGTAAATTATTCTATTATTAATTAAAAATAACTTATGTATTATTTTGTAAACTGTTCGAAAGATTTTTCTTAAAAAATAAGGGAGCAACTTAAAACTATGGCCGCCCTATCTTATAAAGTTAGGAGGGCACTTACGCCTTATGCCCCCTCAAATGACGCTCAGGGTTTCTGCTAACAAAACCAGTCTCTCTCACCTACATATAATGTATCTCAATATAAAATCTCGGGGGTCCCGTCTTGTAACATAGTACCTGTTCGTAATCGGACCAGGCAGTTAGTAGGACCATAATGATCACGTCCCGATGTGGTCCGATTAACACGTTGAGCGCCATGTCAGCATCGGTGGCTGGAACTGAACTTTCTGTTTAGGCCGCGTCAACCACCGGTGGCTAACAGTGCAAATATGATGCAAAACTAAAAAAAAAAAAAAAAAAAAACCATTGTTTTAAGCAATTTTCTGAAATTCTATTTAAAATGTACTTAATTTTTATTCGTTACAGGATTTTACGGAACACTGAACTTTCCGTTTACGCCGCATCGGTTACCGGTGGTTGATACTAAAAGCGTAGCCTTATAAATTCTGTATACATACATATATACAGTGTCTCACAAAAGTGATGGGACACTTGTGCTTTACAAAAGGAAACTGTAATAAAATAAATAAATAAACATGTACAAATTTTTTGTGGGTGTATTTCATACTTAAATTTTGTAACATTTATTACATAACATACATTTTGCCAAAATATTAAAATATTAATTTAATAAATATACAGTTGTTTAGAAAGGAGCAGAAAATGGCTCACATAAGTGATGGGACACTTACTTTTCCATCAAATATTTATCCAAAAATTTTACTTTTTAAAATATTTTAATATTTTGTTGGATTTCCTTTTACTTTTAAAACATGTTTTAATCTTCTTGGGATGGATTTGACTAATTTTTCTGTGAATTCTGGAGTGATTTTACCCCATTCTTCTTGAAGCACCGATTTTAATTATTGTTTTGAAGAAATGGTGTGTTTGCGAATTCTTGATTCCAATTCTTGCCAAATATGCTCTATGGGATTTAAGTCTGGAGATTGTGGTGGTGTTTTTATTATTTCAGGACAGTTATACAGCAGCCAGAGTCTAATGTTCAAAGCAGTGTGCTTGGGGTCATTATCCTGGTAGAATTTAAAATCGTTATGAAGGTTCAATTTTCGTGCTGAAGATTTCAAATTTTGCTTTAAAATGTCTATATACTTGTACTGATCCATTATACTGTCAATAAAAACAAGATTACCGACTCCAGAGGACGACATACACCCCCATACCATAACTCCTCCTCCACCATGTTTTACTGTTGGCACCAAGTTCTCTTTACGAAATTCTTCCCTGGGTTTTCTCCACACCAACATTCTACCGTCAGAACCAAATATATTAAATTTACTCTCATCGGCAAATATAACTTTATTCCAGAAATCAGAATTCTTATTTATGTTGGATTTTGCGAATGCCAGTCTGAGTTTTCTATTCTTTTCACTTACGAAGAATTTTTTCCTGGCTACTCAACCGTGATATCCAGCAGATCGGATTACTCTTCTAATAGTCTCAGGATTAACAATTACTCCATATAATGCTTGTAAATCAACAGCAACTTTAGGAGCGCTCATTCTTGGATTTTTTTTTAATAATTCGAACGATAATTCGCTTTATTCCATTAGATAGCTTTGATGGCCGGCCAGGTCTTCTTTTATCCTGAATCATATGATTCTTTTTATATCGTTTAATTATGTTGAAAACTGTTGAATGACTCAAGTTAACTGTTTCAGCAGTTTCTCTAATAGATTTTCCACGTTCAATATGCAAATTAATAATTAATTTTCGAATTTCAAGCGAAGTTTCTTTTCGTTTAGCATTCATGGCTGCACAGAGCTAAAAAACACAAAAATTCCAAAGCAATCTGAAGAGAAATACTACAGACGATTTTATAAATTATTGCCAATTGCTTTTGAGTAAAAATAAAACCCCCAAAAAATATTTTTATTGCTCATTTCAGACGGTTTTTGTTACACATCTAATGGTGTCCCATCACTTAAGTGAGCTAATTTTTGCTCCGTTCTAAACAACTATATTTTTATTAAATTAATATTTTAATATTTTGACAAAATGTATGTTATGTAATAAATGTTACAAAATTTAAGTATGAAATACAACCACAAAAAAATTTGTACATGTTTATTTATTTATTTTATTACAGTTTCCTTTTATAAAGCACAGGTGTCCCATCACTTTTGTGAGACACTGTATATACACACTAGCTGCGACGCCCAGTGTTATATATATATATATACACACACTAGCTGCGACGCCCGGTGTTATATATATATATATATATATATTAGCTACGACGCCCGGCGTTGCACTGTCTATCTTAAATATTGCTCATTTTCTGGTGTAGGACAAGAAGTGATGTCACGTATTTCTGTGAACAACGTATCATATTCCATTGAAAAATACCCATATAAAGTACTGGGTCTTATAATCTTATATCATGTAGATTGTAGGTTATTCAAAAGAAAACTCAAAACAAATGTTATTTTAAAGTACTTCTGCGTACACTATATTTTTATTTTTAGTCCTGTTTTCTTCTTGCAGAAGTAGATATTGCGTTTCACCAGAACAAGATCTCGATAGGGCAACATATTGTTGCCCATGCGAAAAACACTCTTGGCGTAAATCTATTCCTATGTGCTTAAATGTTTGCCCCTGGGCCTTATTACTTGTTACCGCAAACGATACCTTCACCGGAAATTGAATTCTTTTAAAGTTAAAAGGCAAATCCGTTGGTATCCTAGGGATATGAGGTATCAGCACTGTTTGTCTGACCAGTGAAAACTGTAGCACCAATCACGTTATTGCGAAAAAATTTTACTGGGAGCATGGTTCAGTGATTTTGATACATTCTTCATTGGTGCTCCGCTCCTATTAGTCTTAGCGTGATGATATATAGCCTATAGCCTTCCTCGATAAATGGGCTATCTAACACTGAAAGAATTTTTTAAATCGGACCAGTAGTTCCTGAGATTAGCACGTTCAATCAAACAAACTCTTCAGCCTTCAGCTTTATAATATTAATATAGATTTTACGGTGAATGTCCGAAATTGGAAAATGTTGACAATCACCGGTAAATGTCGACCTACACCAATACAGAATGTCGACATTTAACATCCATCAGACCGGCGATTGTCGACATTTTCCGATTTTGGACATTCACCGTAACATATATACATATATAATATACTATATATATTTCACTCTGCTGAAAGGAGTATAAAATAGCGCACACAAGCAGTTTTCAAACTGAAAATGTAATACTTTAAATGTCTATATTCCAGATTTTAATACTTCTCAAAATTGTTAATTTTTAAAAGATCTATCCCACTTTGTAAATGCAGCATAGGAAACACAAAGCACCACCTTCGAAAATGATAATTTTTCTCTCTCCCTCGGGAGATACTGCTAGACGTGAAACCGCTCGCTTTCCATGAACCGAAGGTCAACGGGGATTCCTTTGCTACACGTGAGTGAGAAAAAGAGAAGCCAAAAACGGAGACGTTAGTGAAGCGTAGCGAAACATCCTTCTGCGCAATTCCGTCCTTTCAAAAGATGTCTGACTGGGACTAGTGCATGACCAAGTCATTTAACCTTTAATCGTTTTTACTACTTTCTTTTCGTTTTTAAAAATTATTTTCTTGCGGTATGAACCGCAAGAAAATGCATGCATGCCCGGTGGCATGGCCTGATTTAAATTTCAGACAGGGCATAGGGATTATCAATGCTTCGAGGGAATTAACTACGTAAATATAGTAATATTTTCCTAGAAAGTATTTCCGTAAAGTCTACCTTAATGCTTAGTGCACTTTTTAGTGAAAGTTTACATTTCTTTTTAATTGCTTTGGGAATCAACAAGGATCTGGTGCGGAGCATCAAGATTTTGCTCAAAACTGAAGTGGAGCCAGTGCAAAGAAATGTGTTGTGCTCCACTACTCTGATTTATTTATTTATTGTTTAACCATTCAAAAAACTTAAAAAGTTAAATTATTTTATCTTTCATCCCTCCTCTTCAAATCTGTTTTATTTATTAATTTCTTATTATTATAGTAAAACTCCTCCTAACGGACACCTCTCTTTTCCGGACATCCCTCTATTACGACAAATATTTTCGTCCCGATGGTGTTTGCTATAGAGGATTACTATATATATATATATATATATATGGAGTATCGTTTATATGACGCCGAAGAGATTATTGAAAAACGTTGTTATTAACGATAACGTCGTATAATCGATTTACACTTCTGGCTAAATCCAACAATTGGGACCACACGAAAACGTCGTATTAGTGTAAACGTTGTATAAACGATACTCTACTGTTATATATTTTTTCCTTTTTTTGGTGGATATTTTTTTTCTCAACACGGGGCATATAAAACATTATACATTTATTGATTAATAAATATAGTGTAATATTCAGGCCATGATCGCGCCTTCTAAAAACAGATCAATTATTGCTTTTTATTAACTAAATGCTATTATTTGATACTTCCATTGTTGAAAGGACGTTTCAGAGTTTTCTATAGCTTTGACCAGGAAATTTCAGAAAAGAAAATATGATTCGAAGGTTACTTAGGTATTGTTCGCAAATTCAAAAGTACGCAGTTAAGTAGGACAAATGTTTTTCCTCAATTAGTTATCCTTATTATGATTTAAAATCTTGTTTAAGTAATTAAAATAGTGCTTGAAAATTATTTGAAATTTGTAGTTCATAAGTAAATAACAGGAAGTATTGTGTTAAATTTCCTATCAATAATTTTATTAAAGCCCCATTTTTTGCTGCTCGCTCAATTTTACTGTTACTTTCAGCTTTGGGCTCGCTGTCAGAACAGCAAGTGCCATCCCGCACTTTTCTGAGCTGTGATGTGGAGGAGAGCCACCCCTCATCGTTGTTCGCCACTTTCCCGCGCCCACCTTTCGTCGATCGTCTGCGTCAGTTGGCCTATGGACCTGCACCCCCCGCAGTCATCCCCCATTGCAACATAGCACCTGAAGCAGATGGTAGATCTGCCTCGAGTTCCACAACGCACATCTACTGCCAACCCCTCAAGGTAAGAGGAGCCTCTTTTTAAAAATCTCCTTCCACAAGGTGATACTTTGGAACAGCTGTTCACTCCAGGGGAGGGGGGGGGGGGAGGCTAAGGTCTCAAGGTACCTCAGGTACTTTTGGTTTCTATAATCTGAATGAGTAACCTATTTTCCTTCCTATGTTTTCTTTTTATGAAGTTCGTAAGTACGGCTCCAAATTTGCATTTTTTCTTTTTCATTTTAGTCTAAATTTACATGTAGACTTCTTGTCCCAAAAATCAAGTACTTTTTAGTGATATTCCGCTTTGCTACCAAATTGAGGTAGCTTATGTCAATAAAAAATACATTAAGTCTAAGTAGCACCTTTTTACTTCTCAAAAAGAATAAAACAAATCACCAGCGATTTTTTTTTTTTTTTGGTAGTCTTCCAAATGCAGTTTATATAATACTGCCGCCCCGTCATTTCAAAATTTTCCGGGGGGGGGGGGGCAAAGGGTGCATATTCAATGCATATTATAGGTGAAACCCCAAAGGACGGGCCTGTTGTGCTGCATAGCACTCTTATTGTGATGTGTAAACATTTTTTTATATTAGCAATAGCGGTTGTTTTTACGAATACCATAATACGAGGGCTGTTTTTTTTTCCAACCTCCGAAGGAAAGACGGGTGAATATAAAAAATGATTTTATTACCAAAAGTAATTTATAATCGAGGTTACTTTTCTACATAATCACCTTGACGATTGAGGCATTTGTCATATGTGTGAACAAGCTTTCTAATACCCTTTTCATAAAGTGTTACCGCCAGCGATTTGAAGTGAGTTGTGACGGTTTCTTTGAGTTCCTCAGCAGTTTGGAAGCGCTGCTCCCCAAAGCCACATCTTAAGTTCGGGGAAAAGATGGAAGTCACTGCGTGCTAGGCCGGGGCTATATGATGGGTGTTTGAAAATGTCCCATCGAAATTGCTCAAGGAGCCGTTGGGTTACACGAGCAGTGTCCTGTAATGACGACAGAATAAGGAAAAGCAATTGGTGGCGTCGTCCGCCACAGAGACCTTACTACTCCTAAGTTAGATCTATAAGGCTCGCCGCTCTCACGCGTCCCCCCCCCCCCCCGCAAAATGCATCAACAGTTAATTAATAAAAAACACATAGATCTGCTAATTTCTTTTTACGTATCAAGGTCAAATGCAAACAATTCTTGGTAAGCAGAGACCAGTAAATCACTCTGCCTTCCACCACTTCCTCCCCCTTTTCGCAGAACGATAAAATTTGATCGTTGGTAGATTTTAAGCAAGGATTTAATTTTCAATTGTTTTTGAACATGTTTTATTTTTCATAAGTTGTTCATACTATTTGTTTAGAACAGTTCTATTATGTTCCTACTGCCCCTTCCTTGGATCTCATTAGTTGGGGGTGGGGCGATGGCATATGCCTCTGTTATATATAATATAGATTAGGTATGGTTTATCACATTTATATTGCATTTTTGCGTTTAAGAATTAATGATAAGATCCAAGAAAGGAATAACTAAAAATGTCTAAAAGGGTTTTTATGTCTCAGAGTGGACCCTTTTTGAAACTCACGATCGCAACAACTGTGTTTGTAACAGCAGTTAAAAAAAGCAACAGACGATAAGTAGCTAGATGATGCCTACTAAAACTTTTTGGTATAGTGTGCATACTTTTGTTTGTTGGAAAAGTTTTATATAGAAAATAGGGAGAATAATATGGTGACAGAGATTATATATTCAATGCTCTATACTCAATTTATCTATCTTTTACTCAATTTCGTCTACATGGAGTATGAACCCGACAAAGGACTCGTTAAAACTAGTAGCTTCGAGTTTTCTTGGGCTGGCTTTTCTTTATAAGTTATGTAATTGCAAATCGTTGTAGCATTCCATCCATTCGTTATGTTGTGGCATTTCGTCCGATAACAGAGGTTACAAATTTCCACACCTGCACATCGTTCAACAGCTTTACTATCTTTTACAGTTGAGCCTCGGTAGCTCGACACGCGGATAAGTCGACTACCACGATAAGTCGACATTTCCCTTCTCTAATGGTTGGTCCAATGCTAATTTCAATGGGCGAAAAACTCTCTAACTTGACACACAATTTCCAGAAACCCCTGTAAGTCTATCTCAACTTTGTATTCTTATTAACTTTTTATTCCGGTGTTTTATCACGGTGTACAATTCTGAGAATTTCACAGTGATCTTTCTTCGTCAATAAATCAATTCTTTTCTGGAAAGTAGTCTTGGAAGATTTCCCTATTCCCCTTGTACCTTGGATTTTTACTCATGAGGTATTCTGATTTGATTGACTAAGTTTATAATTTATTTATTTGTAATGGATAATTTTTCAAAATAATAATAGCTAAATAATAAACGGGGATAATTATACAAAACATCTCAATCAAAGTTTAAATCAGTATGTCTAGAAATGTTAAAAATTTTGAAGGATACAAATATTAACTATTTCTCTCATAAGCAGATCGTACGGCAGTACAAATGTTAAAGCTATTATTCCATTTCATTACTGCCAAAATCATAAAAATATTCAATTTTTATTGAACTACACTTAGGAATCAAAGTATCCATTGGTAAACCTGCAGTTTTAAACCTTATAGTTATTTACGAACCTTTATACTTTTTTCACAACAGTTCCCTCAAATGCAAATGTTGCATTACCTTTCATGTTTTAATTTAATTACAACACTTTTTTGCTGTTTTAATTGTGATTAGCAAATACGTTAATGGAATATTTTGATTACTTCAAAATTCGTTTAGGTTCCATCTTTGGACGAGTCCTCAACAGATGTAGATACCTCTGTAGACAGAAACATGACATCCTTTGTAAAAGTCAATTCAAATGTTGTTCCTATTGACATCAGTGGTAAATCCTTCAGCAGAATGGCTAGTTTCAGACGTTCTTTGATTCAAGTAAGTCCATTTTTTATTTCTTTTATTCTAATTATTTTTAGGAATTTTTTTCAAAGTTCTAAATATGAAAACGTTTTTGAAGTCCAGAATTGTTCTTACGAATTTTAAAAAGGAAATCTAAAGCGGCGTTCAGATTAGAAATTTGACGACTCCAGTAGTAGTTGCTTCTTCGGATATGCATAAAAGATCTAGTTCCTCTTCGTGACGTATAGCTCCATACATTGAGAAATCATTAGATTGCTTTATCAAAGTTCGAAAATCCCCTTGCTAGTTCAAACAAGCAGGTTCTCTTGCACTTTCCGCTCCAGATTTTGATGCTCCTGCTCCACGCTCCGCTCGAGATCCCTGATTTTGTAAGAAAAAGTGCTGCCATCTATCGGATTTATTTGTAATTAACAAACATTTTATTGCTGTAGTTTGCAACAACACGCTAAATGCAACAATGGTTTCAGAAATTGCGTCAGCAATTCGCGGTTTTATTACCTTGTGTATGCGCCGAAGGCTTAAATATTTATTTCACGCTGCTTAAAAAAAATTGCAAAAAAAAAACATTATAATAACAATTCAACATCTATATTTAGGCGTATAATGAAATAAAATTTGCAAAAAGAAAGTACCGGATCTTGGAGCTTTCCCGTTGTGGGGCAAAATTTAAAAATGCTGCCTTCCCCCTATAGGACTTGGAAGAAATCTGGAATCCTTGATGTTGAAAAAGTACTTTATTTAGAAGATTGAATAAGATGGAATTGCAGTATTAGATTAAGACATTCTGTACTGTTTACATTCTTACAAGCTTAAGAACAAAAAATCGAACAGAGTTGAGTTGTACAGTTGCTGTAAGATAGAATAATAAGTAGTGGCTTAAAATAGATAAACATGAAAATTAAATATTCTAACACTCCCCCTCAATATTTCTATCCCACCAACCCCATTCCTTGAGAAAATTTTGCAGTCTTAACCGCCTCAAGAGGCTTTGTTAATAAGTCAGCTTTCATAACATCAGTTGGGCAATATAATACTGACAGAAAATTATTAGTTACAAGTTCACGAACAAAGTGATACTTAATGTCTATATGTTTTGTGCGCTGACTAAACCTTCCACACGTAAGCATCTTGATGCAGCTTTGATTGTCCTCGAATATGGTTATAGGTAATGTAGTTACTTCATGAAAGTCACTTAATAGTCTGCTTAACCATATAGCTTCTTGTGCTGATTCTGCAAGAGCTACATATTCAGCTTCTGCACTCGATAAAGAAACTGATGGCTGTATCTTGCTTGACCAACATATTGTCCCTCCATATAGTTGGAACAAATATCCACTCTGTGATCTTCTTCCTTCAGATCCTGCCCAATTGGCATCCACGTAGCCTTCCAAAATGCTAGTTTTACTTTGTAGATCTGAGCCTAACTTTAGTCTTTTGTGCACTGTAGTTTTCAAGTATCGAAATACTCTTTTCACTTCTGTCCAGTCACTTTGAGTTGGTCTGCTAACTTTACTAGCTAATATTGATGTACTAACTGATATGTCTGGTCTTGTATTAGTAGAAATGTAAAGAAGTGACCCTATAGCTGCTCGATAGACTGTATTTGTTTCTAATGGATCTTCAACTTCATTTCTCTTTTGGTATCCTGGCTCCATAGGTATTCTTGATGGTTTCGAATCCTCAAGCCCAAACTCCTTTATTTTCCGATTGATGTAGTTTGTTTGATGCACATAGAAAAGTCCTTCAGCATCTCTATCAATTTGCAAACCCAAATAAAAATTTAAATGTCCCAGGTTCTTCACTTTGAATTGGTTCATTAGATCCACTTCAAATTCCCTTAGGTTTAAACTTTCTTTGCTGGCTGCAATAACATCATCAATATAGACAAGAATGTAGGTCCAGGCTCCATTGGAATGTTTAGAATATAAACAAGGGTCTGTATTACTCTGCTTGAAGTTCATTTTCATGAAACTGTCATGAAGTTTCTTATTCCATTCATTCGCACCCTGTTTCAAACCATATAAATTCTTCTGAAGTTTACAAACAAGATGTTGCTTTCCTGGTTCTTCATATCCTTTTGGCTGTTTCATATATACATTATGATGTAGATCACCATTTAAGTATGCTGTCTGAATATCATAATGATTAACTTGCATTTTCCTTTTTCCTGCAATAGCTAACAAAGTTCGAAATGTAGTCTGGCGTACAACAGGTGCGAACACTTCATCGTATTCTTCGCCAAATTTTTGAAAAAATCCCTGTGCAACCAATCTGGCCTTGAATCTGTCTACATCTCCATTTTGATCAATTTTTCTCTTGAAGACCCATTTGCTGCCTATTGCTACTTTAATTGGTGGAAATTCTGCTAATTCCCAAGTTTTGCTTGCCTTTAATGAATTTATTTCCTCTTTCATTGCATTACTCCAAGATTCAGCATCTTTTGACTTGATCGCTGCTTCATATGTTTTTGGTTCTGCTGCTTGAGTTTCACCTTCCTTAGCTATTTGGATTGTTTCAATTAATCTTTCTGGTGCTTTTCTAGCTCTATTTGATCTTCTGAGCATATTGTTATCTTCATTACTTTCTTCATCTGTTGCATTTGCTTTTAAGTTTCCTCAAAATCAAAATATGCTGAAGAATTGGTCTCCTCTTCAAGTTCAAATTGACATGTTTCTTCTGCAACAAAGTTTTCGGGTATAGTTTCCTGTTGACTTTCAGACTCGAAATCGTCTACAAACTTTACATGTTTACTGATAGTAATCTTGTTGGTCTTTCTGTCCAATAATCTGTAGGCTTTAGATCCTTCTTGATAACCCACAAATGTCATCAATTTTGCTTTGTCATCTAACTTTAATCTTTGTCCCTCTGGGATTAAGGTGTAAGCTTTGATGCCGAATGTCTTGATTACTTCCAGATTTGGTTTTTCTCCATGCCATAACTCGTAGGGTGTAACTTCATGATGTTTTGTTGGCAGTCTGTTCTGTAGGAAGTTGGCAGTCTGTATAGCTTCTCCCCAATACTTATTTTCAAGACCTGATTCTAGGAGTAAACATCTCGTCATTTCAATAAGATATCTGTTTTTGTGCTCTGCTGTCCCATTCTGTTGAGGTGTATAGGGTGCTGAGGTTTGTCTCTGTATTCCCTCATCAATGAAGATTTTATCTACTTCAGCATTCATGTATTCTCCACCTCTGTCTGATCTTATGCACTTTGGTGTTTTCCCGAACATAGTCTGAACCTGTTTCACGTAATGAACTATGTTTCTTGAAACTTCCGACTTATTCTTCATCAAATAAACTTTTGTATATCTACTAAAATCATCAATTAGTGTAAGTATATACTTGTTTCCACTTGGTGTAGCTACATGAATCGGACCGCACACATCTGAATGAACCATCTGAAACAGTTCTGTGGTTTTTGTTGATGATTTCTTTGGAAAAGATGTTTTCGTTATTTTCCCTTTAATGCAGATCTTGCATACATCAGTGTGTTTGCAAGGCTTTATCTTTAATCCTGTAGCTAAATATTTATTTTCTACTTTCTTTATGGCTTGAATATCTCTATGGCCTAATCTTTTGTGCCATTCATGTATGCAGAGAGACTTGCAATCAGTTGCACTTAATGCCTTTTGTGAGTTTAGTACATACAAACTGTTTTTAGTACTTGCTATAGCAACAATGTTTTCTTTTAACTTTATAGTACACTGTTCATTACTAAAGTCAACATTAAATCCTTTATCAACTAATTTCTTGACAGACAATACATTTCCATGCAATTGAGGCACGTAAAGAACATCTTGAACTTTTATTTTACTTACATGGTTCTTGTCATCTTCATAAAATATCCAGCCTTCACCCTTTCCACTGGTCACTATGATTTGACCATCTGCAAGGTAAACTTTATCTTGAATGGTTTCATCAAGTGCTGTGAAGAAATCAAAATTGCTGGTCATATGTGAAGTTGCGCCAGAGTCAATGTACCACGAAAGAGTTTCTGTTTCTCCCAAGATAAAATAAATATGTTCTTCATTGCTGATTCTTATTTCTGAACTGTTATTATCTGCTAGAGTAACTTTCTTAGCTGTATGTTGATTTTCTTGCTGATTTGTTCCTTTCCGTAGTAGCCATGCTTTATACTTTCGACAATCTACCTTGTCATGTCCTGGCTTCTTACAGAAAAAACAGCTTCTTTTTGTATGCTTCTGAACTGTAGAATTAACCTTTAATACTTTTTCTTGGCTCGGCTGGCTTCCATGGTTCTGTTCTCTTCTTCTTCTGTTTTCTTCTATCAACTTATTTTTAACCAGTTCTTGTGTTAAATCTGCTTCTGGTCTGGTTTCCAACGCTGTAATCAATGTTGCATAGCTGTCAGGAAGGCTGCTCAACAATAATGCCACAGTTAGAGGTTCTGCCAAATTTTCCCCCAATGCAGTCAGTTGATCAATGAGATCAGTCATAGTGTTGATGTGTTCTTCCATATCACTGTGTTCATCCAGTTTCAAACTACACAGGCGTTTTAGCAAGTTGACTTTGTTGGACAATGTTGACTTTTGATGATATCCAAGAAGAGATTTCCACATACCATTCGCTGTATTGTGCTTCTTTACATGGCATAGTTGGTTATCTTCAACCAGAAGTCCAATGGTAGCACAAGCCTTTCCATCCTTCGTAATCCAGTCCTCATTTGCATCCGCAGGTTTCTCTTTTTCAAAAATATTCCAGAGTCCTTCTTTAATCAAGAGAAGTTCTACTTTGTACTTCCAGATTTGATAATTTGAATTATTTAACTTTGCTATTGAAATGCGAGCACCTTCAGCCATTGTGACTTCAGCAGAACAGGATAAACAACCTTAGTATTCGAAAAAAAATCGCAAATTTCTTTAAAATATTTCAAAAATTTCAATCAGTCTCATAATCTATAAGACTTGGAAGAAATCTGGAATCCTTGATGTTGAAAAAGTACTTTATTTAGAAGATTGAAAAAGATGGAATTGCAGTATTAGATTAAGACATTCTGTACTGTTTACATTCTTACAAGTTTAAGTACAAAAAATCGAACAGAGTTGAGTTGTACAGTTGCTGTAATATAGAATAATAAGTAGTGGCTTAAAATAGATAAACATGAAAATTAAATATTGAACTAAATATTCTAACACCCCCTCCATCCAGTTGTTTATATTTCATATCACTTTCATGCACTGGCCATTTTTTAAGGAATTTTTCACTTGGGGGCCACTGATAAAACGCATGAAAGTTTTGTTCATGCTACGGCATGGCCCTTTCATCTCAACATTAGGGGGGTACAACCATGTGAAGTTAGCCCCCCCTCCCACTTAACTGGAGATATGAAACACTGATGGTTGAAGAGGATCCAGGGATTTCTGGGAAAATTTCAGATTCACTGGATTTTAACATTTTTCTGCCCCTCCCACCGCCCCCCCCCCCAAAACAAAGATAATAATAGTTATTTAAAAATAAAATATAAAAAGTGGAACTCTCCATTTAAAAAAAAGGGAGAGTTTTGGAGGCTTCTAACATTTGAAGGGTTTAGGATAATTCCCGATTTGTCCTTGCTATTATAATAAGGTCCTGTCAAGAGATGACACTTCCATCTGAGAACAAAAGTGATAGTCAACGCTAAGTTTATCTATTAACAAAGATGATGCTTTCCCTAGCAAATGAAAAATGCAAATTCCTCTAGGAACGCTTCCATTTATGACAGAAATGTTGTATTTATGCAGATGGCTACGTTAAAAAAGAATGTTTTTTACAGGATACATTTTTTTATACATAAACTAAAATAATTCCTGAATATTTTGGAATGCACACAAACAATGAAAAAAAATTTTTTGAAGAAAAATTCTCATAAAAAGGGGGCGGGGCAGAGGAAGGGGGGCAACTGTATTTACAGTTGGAACCAGATTTTGTTTAGTTGTTACAGTGTTGGTAAACTTTGAGTTGTTTGTTTTTAAATGGTTTGAAAACAATTCACTTTTGTGAGTTGTAGTTGTAATGTTTAAAAAAATGTTTGCCCTGAAACAAAATATTTTTTCATTAACTTTTTGAAAATGATTTTAATTAGATTTTAACATTTTATCATTTACATAACGGATACAAAAAAAAAAAAAAATGAAAAGCCTGATTTTTTGAAAATTATCAAACAGGAATGTATGATCAGGGAATGTTAGAAAAAAGAAAAAGTCCTCATAGTTTTTATGAACTTTCAATCGAAGTAAGATTGGTTCGTTTACTGCAACTATTTTTGGATTTAATCTAGATTTGTCTCATTAAAAATGTATTTAGTAGTTTGTAATTTACATTAATGTGTTACATTTATTCAAAGCACCGTGTACTTATGCTAAATATTTTGTCTATTTATAAATTAATTGCATTTCAGGTGGACTTTTTAATACGGCGAAAAAAGAAAAAAGATAAAAGAAGAAATACAGTAGCTGAAGGAGAATCCAAAGATGCTCTAAACAAATTCATTGCTAATGAGAATCAACGTGTTCAGAATTTAAACTCATTTCCAGAGCAAAAACTCATTACTGCACCTGAAAACTCTAACAAACAAAACTTTCAAGAAAGCATTAATGATATTGCAGAGAGAAACAACAATACAGATATGTTGAAAAATTTGAAATATTTAACAGAAAAAGAAATTGAGCTAAAACTAGAGGATAAAGTCATACATAGTAGTCAAGTTGAATGCAAGAATACTGACATTACTATGAAGCTACCATATGGCAAAAGAAAATCTAAAAGTAATATTCCAATATCAACAGTATCTGCTGCTATGAGTGTAGCAGTAGAGATGAGACAATCAAACGGTAACAAATCTGATGATCATTCTTCCAGTGGAAATTGGAGCTGCAGTAGTGATCAGAACTCTTCCGACTCTGATAAAAAAATGTCTGTGAATAATGACCCACAGAAATATCTGCAAATCAAGGAGAATTTGAAAATATCAGAAAATTTAATTCACTGCAAAGAAAGGCAAGTAATTTTATTTATTTTTTTTTTCAAAATAAAAAAGCACAATGGATCAGCAAATTAAATTCTTTTAGTTTTAGGAATTTTAAATTTACCCTAAGCAAATGAGATCTGAAATAATTTCAGGACTGTTCAACTGATTGCATCTTTCCCCTTTTATCTTATTCAAATTATTTTATTTTAGAGATGTGTACATAGATATGAGCAATGAGGCACAATTTAAAAAAATAAAATGTATCCAGCCACTTCTTAATGTACCAGCCATTGGGTTCCAACCCAGGAGTTTAATGATTGAGGGCCCCAAATTTTTATTAATTTTTAACAAATCTGATTGTATTTAAAACTTTCCTATTTTTAGCTACTTTCTAAAACGATATTTCAGGAAAATTATT
The DNA here is from genome assembly GCA_038502835.1 of Octonoba sinensis. Taxonomy (NCBI): domain Eukaryota; kingdom Metazoa; phylum Arthropoda; class Arachnida; order Araneae; family Uloboridae; genus Octonoba; species Octonoba sinensis. The sequence goes on from CM076598.1 coordinate 127,383,166, forward strand.
TTAAGCCAAATAAAATCATAAAGTTTATAACATCACTAATGTAGTCAACTTTACTTAATTACTGCCCTCCAGTTGGAATGGACATGTTCATTCCATATTTTTCAGAGCACTTCATTTGTATTTGTACCACAAATCTTTATAATTTTCAGTTTTAACATTTGAAGAGAAAACTACTACAGATATTTGTTTGAAATTAGTGGTACAAATAAAGTGTATTTTGAAACAAAGATGAATCTTAATGTAAATGTGTTCTTATAGGTCTGTATATAGAATACATACTAAAACGTAAAAACTGCTTAAAGAATCCTGTTAGTATATTATGGTTATGATTAAGCAGTGTGTAAAATGAGGAGAGAGAGCAGGGCCCCGCAGAGCAGACCTTAAGACTTGTGGGCCCCCCCCCCCCTCGAGACCCCCTCCCGATTTGTTACAATTTTGGTACATCTCTCCTTCTCCCAGTCTTAGCGAGATGTCATCCAGACCTAAAGTTTCCTGTGTTGATTTCATAATTTTGTGGTAGAATATGAAGAAATCAAACTGTGCACTTAAAAAAAAAAGCCATTATTTTTTTAATGAAAACACATATTTTGAGGTACACATGTAGAAGAAGGCTTATAACCTTGTTAAACTTACATACTGCTTTTTTTCTTTTTTATGCTTCAATTTTTTTTGTCTGAAAATTCTTAACCGTTTTGAGCCTGAATTGAGGCAGATGGATTTTGTATTTAAATATTCTAATCCACACTTATGCATATATAAGTAATCAACATAAAAGTTTCAACAAAAAAATTTTTACACAGATTTTTGAGATGTTCCCAAATGGGAACATGGGCATTTGATGAGTACTTTTCTTACATAATATTTTATGAGAAACAAATGATCAAAAAATCATTTAATTAAAAACTGAAAATATTTAACAATTTGTAAAATTTTACAATAAATTTTTCTTTACTTACTAATTTTTACAATTTTTTTTTTGTGTGATATGAGGGAAAACATGCTTTATGGCATTTTTTTTCACATTCAACACATACGTTGTGGCATTTTGACAAATGGCATAGCATCCCCGTGATGCAGATATTACAAAATAATTAAGCTAGCAAAATAATTATAAGTTCAGTTACAGCATGTACTTTTGGACAGTTTGAAATAATACAACACCAGGTTAAGATTTGGAATGCAATAAGTTCATAATTATGCCCTGGAGAAATTCTAGACATTGTACCCAATGAGATCTTCTCGCCCTGGCTGAATTTTTACAATAAATATCTCCATAAATTTTCCCAGATGCTGTTGCAGCTGTATTTATAGCATTTCCAGTAGAATTTTGTGTGTCACACTTGTAGGCAATATAATAATAGAAGCTTGTCCATCGCCTCCAATCATTTGTTCGTTGTGCTACGTTATTAGAGCAGGTCGGATAACCAACATCAATTTCTTTTTGTTACTAATCCACTAAAATACAATAATAACACACAACCAGGATCCTCAAGAGGACATGGCAAGCATCGGAGTAGTGCAGAGGGTAAAATGTTTCTACGGCTAAGATGCAAGGGTAATGGGGAAAGGGGACGACACAAAGCGACAATGACTTTTGCAAAAATTTTCCTTCGGGTTGAATTCAACCTTAATGCATTAATATTAACCCTTTCACTACCGAATATATTTATATGGCAGAAAAAGATATTGTTAGTTTAACCCTTCAGACTCACGCCGTGGGCAAAATACTCACACCAAGAAGAAAACAAATTATGTCTGGTATTTACTTTTTACTTACTTATTTACTTTGGTATTACTATTATATAATATTTCATAAAAGCAGTATACCTGTGCGATAAATTTTGAATAATATTTTGTATAGAATTTGGTGTTTAAAATAAAAATGGTTTTTTAGTTGAAAATATTTCATGTAACAGCATATTTTTTGAAAGAAATAGGTGGTGTGAGAAAAATTCTCACACACGAGTTCTGAAGGGTTAATCTATTCTGCAGAGATGATAGTAGATGCATATAAAGTTTCAATTCTCTAGGTGTATTATCTTTGATACGAAAAAAATATAACTTAGATGCAACGCGAAATTTAATTACAGCAGTCAGCGGCAGTGAAAGGGTTAAACTTTCATATTTCTATGATCTAAGAGAACTTTTGAAGACCAAGAATCATGTTTTAGCAATGTGTGTTTTGTACAATGTGTGTGTACAAAACATAGTCCTTCATTTCTGGTTAAATCAGAAGATTAAAAAATAATAATAAATTGTTATTATTTATTTTGTGAGTAATAATATAGTTTACAAAATGTTTAAAACTACTTTTTTATTTAACTTTATCATTTTTGCATCAAATTTAAAACTCAAAAATAAAACAAAGAGCATGATTGCATGAATATTTTAATGCAGGTCAGTAAATGATAAATAACTTTTTATGATTTAAATGTGATACTAAATATGTTATTAATTATAAATTACAGGTTTAAAGGAAGATCTTCACTACCAAATAACAAGCATAAAATCTTTTTAAAGGAAAAATATGAAAAACAAGAAGATCCAGATGTTTCTAGTTCTACATCATCAGAAATTGATAAATTTCATGAAGATGACACATCAATTAACACATCTGCAGAATCAGATGCCTTTTTTATCAGTAGTGATGAAAGTGATGAATATTTATCTGACATACCTTTTTCTCATGAAAAATATGGATCTTCCACATCTCTCAGCACATTAAGTGATAGGAGCTTAAATAGTCTTCTTTCTCAGACGGGCACAGAAATAACATCTAGCACTGGAACTTTAACTAGTATAGGAGAAGAAAAATTACTTATGCCTCCTCCTCCTCCTCCTCCAAAGATAGTAGCTGCTTCAACTCTTCAAGAAATTAAAAATGAGGATGTGCAGGTGAACTTAACAAGCAAAAAATGTGATACTGATAAACAAGTTTTAAAGCAAAATTTGCCAAAGAAGTCAAAAAAACTAAAAACTTCACAACCAATAAAAGAAATCTCTAAAAAACATCTCAATTCAACAGAAAATTCTAAAAATATTTTCACTAGTCTTGTTAGTATTAAAACAAATGTAAAAGAAAAACAAAAACATCAAAGCTTAGAAAATAAACAGCAAAACAAACTGCACTCACAGCCTTTCTTTGATATGTATGGTAGCAGTTCACCTAAGAAACCAAAGGAACTAAAAGTTTTCACTGTAGAAAATACTCAATTACAAGAGAGTAATATTAAAGTGCCTATGAAGTCATTTTCTACACATCAATCAAGGCAAGATTCAACTGGAGCAAAGGAATTCACCCACAGTTATCCAATCCCAAGCTCAAGTGACAGCTTAAGTCAAAGGACTTCTTGGCCACCAAATCTATCTGAATCAAGGCTGCCTGTAAAATCGGAGAAAAAGCCATCAAAATATGAACATTCTATCAAAGTTACTCCGATTCAAAGGTACACTAGTCCTGAAACTGGTGGTAAAAATTGTGCTCCTTTTCTACAAGACATTATTAATGAAGCACAGAATCCACAAAATACTAACATTAAAAACATGAAAAATTATAGAAGAAATGACATTAATAGTGAGAAAAGAATATATTTTAATAAACCAAAACCTATGTGTTCAATATCTCCTTTATTAGAGAAGCCAAAATCAGCTGCACATGTAGTTTTAGACTTTGAAGGTAAAGTAATATATTGTACAAATTCATTGGATCGCAAAAATCGTACAACTTCTGTGATAAACAATGTGCCTAATTATAAAGGACCAGCAACTATACAGGACTTTACATCCCAACACCCAAAAGAAGTAACTTATCATAGACCTTGCTCGCTACAATTTATGCAGCCTAACAACACAAGTTCATTTTACTCAAATGGAAAAAATTCTGTCTCAAATTCCAGTTTCAGTCAAAATTCCGTTGAAAAAATTGTGATACATAATTCCACATATGATTCTTGGATACCTCCATTGAAAGATCAACAAATGTTTGCTACTACTTTTAACGTACATCATAATACTAATAAGATTTCAAGTGAGAAAAAGGAATATACACCAAAAAATGCCACGTTAAATGTCAAACCAAATGTACAATCAGCAATTTACAGTTATGCAGATAAGAATCTCATTCAGAAATATTCCATACCACCTAATCCTAATATTTCAGGCTTGCCAGACAATGAAAACTTGCTCACTCAATATAATGTAAATATGCATTCTAAAAGAATGGAAAGACTAAGTTTGTCATCAGATGAATCAAATACAAACAACTTGTTTGATAATAAACTTTTAAAACCACCTTTAAATCAAAAAGCAGTAGAAAATTCGGAGAAAACTGCAAAACCTCAGCAGAGCACAATGTCAACCGAAGACTTATTTGCCGTTATTCACAGCTGCAAAAAGCGTTTAAATATCAAAACAGATTCTGACATATCATTAGCATCGTCTTCCCGCTCAAGTTCTCCATCCTATCTTCGTCCAAGCTCATCAAGAGGCACATTAGCTGAAACAGGATTTCTTTCGCCTAGAAATTATGCTTGTGATACACCTGGTTATAGAAGAAGTTGGGCTGATTTTCGTTCTACAGAAGGGAGTGAACGTAAATCTTTAGCGAGTGATAGATTAGGTCCAACAAAACCAACAAGCATGCATGATTTCAAAATGTTGCTTTTACAGGCTAGGAGTAGTAATAATAGTCCAGGTCCTCGGAAGTCAGCAGTAGAGATGCTTAAAATTTCCTCACCACAGGAAACTAGCAATAGAATAAATGAATTACCTTATAATTTATCACCAAGAAACTCTATTTCTTTCCCAGTTCAAAATTCATCTCCAGAACTATTTTTTTCGAATGGACATTCAACCGTTCCATTTAAAAGAGGCAATAGAACCCGCTCTTCACTGCAAACAAAATACACAATATATCCACCCATATTTGAAGATTGCTCAGAAGAGAATGAAAACTGCAATGATTCAAATTTACAAAACCATAATTCTAAGACTTTAAAAGAAACAGAAAATGAAGTAAGCAGCAAACATTTAAATACAACTACCAGCTGCAAAGGAGGATTTCTAAATTCAAGACACTGGATATGAAATGTGAATGGTTTTCACTTTTTTGTACAATTTTGCAACTGTAAATATAAATACTTAAAGTTGTCTATAAATACTTAAAGATGCAGTTTTAAGGCTTTGTTGTTGTTGTAATGATAAAATACAAAATTTTATATCTATTTTTTAAAATTTATTATAGAATAACGAATAAATTGTTTTGAATTATAAATTTTTAAAAGCCTTAAATGTTTCTGGTACATGTCTGTTAAATTAACTACATAGTTTGGATTAAACTTTTTATTAAAATGTTAATTCTGAAATTAGAAGTAGTACAAAATACTCACAAACATACATATTTACAGAATCACAAATGACCCTGATTGTCAGATTGCATAGTGGAATATACCTTACTAAACTTATTCATAAACAATTTCCATCAAGTTAAGTATCAATGTTGTGAAACAGATACATTGAAGAATATCAGCCAACAAAGTTCATGAATATATTGCAACTGGCTATTAAAGAAAAACGTTATGTCGACGTTATTTTCTACTATGTTAGAAAAATAAATAGAAGATGGTTTTTATTATTCACACTTTAGTTTTTATTCACATTTGTTTGCCAATCCCAATCATGTTAACCACAAAAGAGAAAATATTTAAATTAACCTAAATAATATGATAAACATTTGAAAGTTTAATAACTAATAAATTAATTCAGTTCAGAATTAAAAAAAAACTGATAGATTTAGAAGAAAAATCAATTACAAAATAATTTAAACTAAAAAGCATGAGATATAAGTTATTTTTGATAAATACACCATTCATATTTAAAATATACTTTATACTGTAAGTTCATCTTTAAATTAATAATTAAAATTGATAACTAAGCTTAAAATATAAATAACCTAATAAATTCTGATTTAAATATTAATAATAAAGAATGAGAGAAGGGAGTTAGTGTGGCCCTCAATGTCTCTTACAAAAAAATTTGTCAAATTCTTCCTTCTTATAGAAAACACCATGGTACACTATCATACACTCCGGCTTCTGTGTAGGGATTAAAGAAAACGAATCTCGTGCATATGGACGCACTCAAGAAGTTTAGAAAGAATTGCGAGCAAAAATTTAGGAAGGGTTACATTGGCCCCTTCAGACTTTTGTGGTATGCAGGAATTTTTCATTTCTTTAGTGTTAAACTTACAAAGGTATACAACAAAATAAATATCTATTCCTCTAATTGAGCATTTTATGTTTTAAAAACATTTCCAACATAAATTTGCTGTGCAATGAAAATACAACCAATTTACTAAATTTGATTAATAAGTAATCTTGCAAATTAAAACTAACTTAAGATACAGGATTTAAATCAAGGTTAATATTAGCTCATAATTCAAAAAGTTCTAAGAAAGTGGCAGGTTGAAATACCAATGTAATACCAATGTAAGCTATTAATATTTTGAATAAAGCTATTAATTCTAAAAGGCTTCAAAATAAAATTAAGGCTTCAATTATAAAAGTAGAACAAAAAGTAACGCCAAAGAGCTACTTTTTTACAATGTTGTCGATAGCTGGCCCTTTTTTTTTTTCTTAAATCAAGAATGACAAAAAAAAAATCTATGTAAGATATTAGGTAGCAAAAGTTTCAGACATGTTACAACTTATCCTAGAGAAAAAAAGGTGAAACTCGAATGAAAAATGATTACAAAGGTCAAAATGAGTATTCACTCAAAAATGTATCAAATAATGCACACAACTTTAGTTTCAGAAATTAAGAAATTTTCAACCAAAAAGTGAAAATCTGCATTTATGCAAAAAATACCTTGTCTAAGTTATTCGCCAGAAGTATAGAAATTTTCAAAAATTTTTTTAAAAACACTGTTTTTCAACTAATAAACATAATAGAGCAAGAGCCCGTGAACCCCAGACCTTCGTTATTTTATAAAAGCTTAAAGTTTGTCAGCGCATGCTCCCAACACAGGTAAGAACGATGGACCATTATGAAGTTTGAGTTACCCTGGCTTTGGCAGGTAAACGGTACTAAAGGTGTGTAAAATAACAATCTAAATTCATCAAATAATACAGTGTGATTTTTTGGTATTACCTTCAGAATATTATTAAAAATCACGTCATTAATTGCCAAACACTTAACATCGTGGCAACCCCATGCCAGACACTCCTAATGTTCATGAAATTATAATTCTACTTACGTTATGGTATAAAAGCTGATTTTTATATATAATACTTGGGTAATAATTAGATGATGTTTCCTCATTAGCCAGACATTTTTGATAGTTCCAACCCCTTGCCAGACAAGCATGTAGGGTAGCTGTAGGAGCGAGCGCGAGACAGTATATGGGTGAATATTAGGAAAATTGCCAATTTGAGTCCCAGAGAAATTTCTGAAAAAGTTTCTATTAAATACCAAAGAAATATTTTTTTTACTAGGGTTAACTTCGTTTTACATTCAATCCATGGCAAAATTTCCAAGTTGTTACTTTACTTTATGGCAAAAGAAGCTTTTTATATGTCCAAAATCAGATCTGTAACGTGTCCCAGTTACGAATCGCGATCTTTAAAAATAAACTGTGCATTATATAACATCGCGAGAAAAACAACTGTCAGCGGAAACAATGTATTTTATGTTCATTTTTAATAATTGACTTTCATGTTTTAGAAAACGTAAATATACATAGAAAAAAAACAAAATCTATCCTTGTCCCAAGTTTTCGTATCAGATCCGTAACACCGACTTCTGAGGTATTATTTCCGCTCAAAAAAACTTTTTTGGCGCCAACTAACTACGTATGCTAGAGCCAATTCTTGCCACGTGCAAGTAGCAGTTGGAAGTTTGAACTTCAGTTCAACAGAATAACAGGTAAGATTTTTTCAATCTTTATTTTACTGTGTCTACCAAATGAAAGATCAGTTCCGTAACGAAAGTAAAAACCCAAATTAATTGATTTTTTAATTTGTGTTTGTCTATGAGAAAAGGAATTGAATGTTTTGAACAGAATGTTGCACTTTTTGGCTTCAATCTATTAAGTAAGGATGTTTAGCGAATATAATGAGGGAAATTTGTCAGTTCCGTAACAATCAGATCTGTAACAATGAAGCAGCTCTTTGTTGCCGAACTTATGCTTGCGTTTTCTATTTCTTTTCATTCGTAGTTTTTCTTTTTATGTGTTTAGAAGTTGCTTTTTGCAGAATAAGATGAGCTTAAATGCATCACTATCGTAGCCAAACTTTCAATTACTTTTTAAATTTGAATAATTCCGAAAATATAAGTTTCTAAAGAAATAAGACCTTTTTCTGTAAATTTTCGGAACTTTGATTTTCAAGGCTTCTGAAAACACAACATTGCGTTCAAAAATATGTGAACCATTTTGTGCTTTCTCTCCCTCCCACCTAAAAAAAGTGATTATCGTATTTTCAGTAGTAAGCGCCGCATTCGCAATTTGTATTAAAGAAAAGCTTTTTTCGTTGTGCGTACCGCACCCAAAATTTAAATATTAATTGCCAAAGAAACATTAAATTAAATAAAATAACTTGTTTTAACGGTTTTTTTAAATATTGAAATTTATTATAACCTTTTATTATTTAACTTACCACAGCAACAAAATGTAAAGATATTCCTTTTGATATTTAAAGAAAAGGATGTGGTTCCGCTATTAAAACGCGTCTTTACTGCTGTTTTGCCCGGTAGAAGCTCCGCATTAGCAATTTTTTTAACTTTTTCCCCATATTTGCCGTGGCACTTCTCTCGAAAATACGGTATCCTAAATCAGTTCCATTCTTTAAAACTCACCTGTAATGTTTTTGAAATATACTTATTTTATCTGTAAGCATAAGTTACTAATTTTGTTCTTTATATTTTAATACTAGGCTGTGCAAAAAATTATCTATTCTAAATAATGATTGTTTCCTTTTAAACATAAAAACTGGTGTAAATAAATAATTACCCTTTTTTGCTTTTAGTTTATTATACATTTTCAAAAACATGGATAAATTAAAGAAAAGCTCGGGAAAAGCTAAAAAAAAACTAACATCCAAAGAAATAGAGGAAAGGCGACAAAATTGTCCTTGATCATGTCAGGAAATGTAGGAAAAACATGTCAGAGGAGAAGAAAGCTCTGGATAGAGAAAAAGACAGGGAACGTAAAAGGAAAATGAGGGAGAGGGGTGTAATTAAAAGTGTATGCAATCTTTCCAAAAGAGAACAGCGTTTAAAAAGAAAGCAATGGAAGAAAGATTCCCGCAGTTACAGAAAGCGAAAGTCTTTGAAACAAGCTGAAGAAACACCTGTAATGGAAGAAACACCTATTGAGAGTAGAAAATCTCCACGGATTAAGTCTGGCAGAAAAAAAGCAAAACGTACTTATAGCTCTATGAGGTATGAGCTGACAACCACGATTGCTAAATCTCGTAAACAAGAGATGAAAATTGAAAAGTTAAGGAAAGAAATATATCGTTTAAAAGTCAAGAATAAATCAAAAAATTCATTATCCCCTGCTACTAAAGTTCGTAAACTAATTGGGAAAAAAAGGTATCACCAGAAATAAAGAAAAATTTACTTTTTAAGAGATTGCAAGTATAATGAAAAAACATCAAATTATCTGGCATGCTTCAAAAAAGAAAGAAATAGCCACTCAAGACCTCTCCTGCTTCAGCTACCTTCAGAGAGATGTATGCTCACATTTCATGGCTAAGAAAAGCTATGTTCTTATGCACAGTATCCTTTTTTTTTCTTTCTTTAAATAGAAATATTGATTCAAAATGCTTTACAGTAGAACATCGTTAGCTTTAAATTTGGAATGGGTCAAACATTTAGCTTGTACTTAAGTTCTTCTTCTTGGTACCATTCAGATGCACATTATTTCTGGATATTGTGAATCTTTCTGTTCACCTTGTTTCAAATTGCTCAAATTCTATGTTCAGGTCATTTTTATAATATATTCTTTACTTTTACAAAGAAAAGAATACTAAAACATTCTTTACTTTGTTTTGTAACATAAGTGTGACATAATGTAATTATAACTGTTTGATCGCGCTATTTACCTTAAGAAATTTCAAGATAACACTTCAAGCAAATTGAAGTACAGCAGAGCAGCGGGCAAGCGAACGCCGACTAACCGTGTTCCAGTTTAACCTATGTACATAAGCCCTGAATTTGTAACATAAACAATATTCCCTAAAGATACGAGTGCTTTATTCGTTTAGTGTTTTCATTGAAGAACTATCCCTTCACCCACCCACACACTTGACCTATTATAAATAAGAATAATTTCACTTTCTGAAAATCTTTTTGAATCGAAATTTTCAATGTAACATTTTTATAAAATACCTAATTTTTTGCAAAAATTTCAACAACATTACCATTTACAAATGATTATTATACATATTTATTTGTTCTATATTATATTATTTTATGTAAATAATATGGGAAGTATATTTTGTACAACTTAAGGGCAGAAACTGTAACAATTGTCAGATCTGTAACATTGGCATCAGATCTGTAACAGTACAGAAATTGAACCTTTCAAAAAGGGGGGTAATTCTTCCTCTTGATCTTGCCCCTCATTTTTTAAAAAAACTATAGCTAATTTATAATTAAAATACACTATAAATATCAGTTTAAAAAAATCTTTAAAAACTGAAATATTTCATACTCAATTTGGCACTTTTCCTAATATTCACCCATATATGGGTGGGTGCGAGTGAGATGGCGAGTTCCCCTATTAGCTAGGCTTGCCATACATCCCGGTTTGACCGGGACAGTCACGGTATTTTGCTGTTGTCCCGGTGTCCCGCCCAGTTTTATCAATGTCCCGGAAACGGCTGTAAGATGTAAAAAGTACTGAATTTATGTTTTTAAGAATCTTTTATGATGACATTAAGAATACTTATGACAGAGCATTAATGAGGGAGTCCACTGCAAGAGTATTGATTGTATGTAAAATAAACTTTGGAGTTTTCTTCGCTCTGACTTTTGTGAAAAAGTCAAGCTTAACAAAGACATCTTGAAAAAAGTACATTCAAGTCAGAAGTATGAGTGGGTTGAAAAAAAAGAATAACATTGTTAACTTATTAATTGCTTTTTTAATTTGACAAAAATGTTTTTTTGAAATGGTTTTTGTAGTTAGACAAAAACTTGTAATTTAAAAAAATAAGACTTAGTAATTAATTGTTCAATTAAACAATTTTATGAAGTATTTTAAATTTTATTTTTATTAACACTTCTTTCTAGATGGTAGACCAGAAAAAATTTTCATTAAAGAGGAAAAAAAAATCTTTTTAAGTAAATTAAGTAGCAAAGTTACTTGCGAGGCTTAAAAAAAGGCTTACAACTCACCATTTTGCTTTTAATTTTTTAAAATTTCCCCAGACCCTCTCCGCTACTGGGGGGGGGGGGGTATTACATGCCCCCCAGACCACCCGGTACGCCCATCCTATATTAATGTGTCCCGGTTTCACTAACCAAAAATAAGGCAAGTATACTATTAGCAAAACATCTTGCAACAACCTTGATTCAATGCTGTTGTCGTCAGGATAAGTAACAGCCAATAGAAAGCTGTTGAGCTGCGCATGCGTTGTGGTGGAAAGAATTTTACCCATCGTTCCAATCGGCAGCGTGTCTCTCCTCACACTCACACGTGGATTCTCGTTTGTTGGTTGTTCAACAATGAAGAGTAGTGTAGGGAAATATTGCTTTCAGTAATTATGTATGCATTATCGCATTTATTAATGTAACCCAGGACAGTAGATGTGTGGTTATCTACTGAGAAGACTATGAACAAGTAAAGGAATAATCTTATATACTATCTTCAAGTATTATTAATTTAATATTCATTAATTAACAACAAAAAATATTTCGAACATATACAGACTATAAAGTATATTCAATATTATTACTGTATGATACGTACATTATATATTTACAATTCATTTATGTGATTTTTTAAATGAAAGTGATTTTGTATTAAAAAACCAGTCATGGGTGATGCATTAATTTGTGTTATTTGTAACAAAAGTAGTGGCAAAATAATATTATTTTCTGACGAGACATTTAAAAAATGTGAATTAATTTTAAAATTGCAAAAAAAACATAACCTTTTTTTTTTCTTTCCAATGGGGCTGCTATTGGTTCTCAACCATTGCAGACCTAGTGCATTCCCCGGTAATTCGTACCATCTCTTTCAGCGGCACCACAATGAGTGTGGTACCTTCGCCGCATGAGAATTTTGACGTTCAGTTACCACTAGATGGCGGTACCTGAGCTCTTATTGATGCAATATGCAATAGGAATTTAATTTAGCCGAGAGCATCCAAGCCAAATGTCTACATCTTGAAAATCCACCGACTTGAGCCAGGTTTGAACCCGCGATCTTGGGCGTACGAGGCCTGCTGCCTTACCACTACGCCACCCTGTCGGCAAAAAACATAACCTTAAATATAATAAAATCATTCTTCCACGTGAATACACAGAGAGTGGTTACCACAGAGAATGTTACAAATCATTCACAGGACTGATGAAAAAATATTTTACCCCAGAACCTAACAATTCTAAAAAGACTGTTGAAATAGAGCAAGAAAAAGAAACATATAAAGACGTAAATACATCAACAGACGATTCAATACCAGTTCCATCGCATTTGTCTGAGTTAACTGTATCACACCCACCTTCAGCTTCTCAATCAACAGAACCTCAACCTTCCCAGGCAGCCGTTTACATTCGTGGACTTGAAGAAGTGATAGTGAAAATGCTAATGCAACCACAGAAGTAAATAGTTCGATTCAAAGTGATACCAGTGTTGGCATAAGTAAAAAAGTTTGTTTATTTTTCAATAAAAAAAAGAGACAAGTGAGATCAAAAATGCTTCCACTCCATGAAGGTGATAAAAACCAATTTCAGTCTCGTATAATGTCTAGCATTGAAAATCAAAAAAAGTATAATGAGTTGTTAACTAGATTGAACAGTATTGCAAGTCCGAAAATATATTATCACACTGAATGTAGGATTCAGTTTAATAATAAAATATCTTCACCTGCGAAAACATCTGTTAAAAGTGATTGGCATCATCATCGAGAATACCACCAAGAAGCTTTCAATGAAATTTGTAGCATCATAGAAGAAGATATTATCAATAACGGCCGCTGTCATTTATTGATTCATTTACATGAATTATATACTGATTCATTGGAGAGAATTTATGCACAGAATTTCATAGAAATGGATACTACTTTTACTGCACACCACCTAGAAGAAAAAATTGATAAGAAGTTTTCCAAAAATATTAAATTCTTTACAATTCGGAATAAAAAAATTGTAGCACGCAATTATATGAAGACATGTAGCACCCAATTATATTGTAATGTCATTCATCTATTTTTAATTAAATTTTTGAGTATTATTTTTTTTTTTTTTTTTTTATAACCTGTTATCTATATATATAAAATGAACTTTTGAGGTTGTGGCTGCGCGCTCTACAGCAAAATCTACACAACGTACGGTTACAAAAATTAGCACAAAATTCTATTATAGCCTGATGTTTTGCAAGACGAAGCCGTTTTCTTTTAATTCGGCCTAAAAAATTTTAAATTTGACAATTAAAATATTAATCCCCCAGTATTTTCTTTACTTCCTTCGAATAATTTTAGAATTGAAGTGAAGATAGCTAGGATTTCAGAACTCCGCGGTTGAATGTAATGTAAACGTAAACATGATTTGAGCCATGCATGAGGCGAGTGTGTTTCGCCGGCTGAAGATAGTTTTATTGTTATAAGCAGGATTATATTGTTTCTGCTGCAATCTATTAAAAATTGCAATTACCAAAAGTTTACGTCAGTAGTGTAGGGTAGCCTTGGTCGTATTAATTTGTTTTATCATTATTATATATCCAATCAAGATAAGTAAAAAAAATAAATGGCAACGGTGAGTTGTGTTTACCCAAAAAAGTACAACGGTCGATTGCCGTAAGTGTTAATCGCACGAGTCCATTATTATAAAAAGAAATATTATGAGTCCGTATTTATTATCGTGTGGCATACAATAAAAAGTATTTACATTGGAGTCAGTGAAGTGTTTGTACGACCTACCCAGACATTAACGCTTCATTGGTTGACCCGGACTCGAACAAATTTATTATGGCAAGCGGTGAGGACAGTCAAGATGCGGAAGTTATTGCAACACCCGCTGTCGTCGCCAAAGTAAGCGCCAAAATTCCTCCCTTTTGGAAACCGGATCCGAGGATATGGTTCCTTCAGCTTGAAGCACAATTTAGAAATGCAAAAATAACTGCAGACCAAACAAAGTATGATTACGTGATTAGTTAAATTGAATCTGATATTTTGTCGCAAATTTCTGATATATTGCTTAGCCCTCCGAATGATGACAAATATCAGGCAATCAAGGAAAGATTAATTTCGTTGTATGCTGACACAGAGACTCAAAAAACGCAAAAATTGCTGAGTGAACTGGAACTAGGAGACAAAAAGCCGTCTCAGTTGATGTGGGAGATGCGCAACTTGGCAGGTGACAAAGTAACTGATACTTTCTTAAAGACATTATGGCTCCAACGTCTGCCGGTTAATATGCGTAGTATTATATCTGTCAGTAGCGAAGATCTGTCTAAAGTAGCGGCGATGGCTGATAAGATTTGGGAATTAAACCCTATTTCACCTCAAATAGCCGCTACGTCGACCGTAACCGTAAACACGGGAATAATTGAAAATCTACAAAAACAGATTAGCGAACTTAGTTTTCAAGTTGCTACTTTGTCGAAGCAACGACGTAGTCGTTCTCATTATCGTTATCGATCCAAATCAAGAGATAGGAGTTACAGTAGTGGCAGGTCAGGTGATATATGTTACTATCATAAAAAATTTGGCGACAAGTCGTTCAAGTGTAAGCAGCCGTGCGGATTCTCACCAAGATCACAGCAGACCAGCCAGGAAAACTAATCCCCCGTCTCTCATTGACGACGGAGGGACAAGGGGCCGAACTGTGTCGTCTCTTCATTAGTGACAAAGAATCAGCCACCCAGTTTTTGATAGACACCGGGGCAGAATTGTCTGTCATTCCGCCATTACCCGCTGATAAGAGACATGTCTCGAAACTGGAACTGTTTGCTGCGAATGGCACAAATATTAAAACTTATGGCCAAAAGCTATTTAAGCTTGATCTCGGCCTCAGACGATCATTCACTTGGCCCTTTGTTGTCGCTGAAGTAAACAAGCCGATAATAGGTATTGATTTTCTTGCAAATTTTAATCTTTTGGTGGACTCCAAAAATCGCAAGTTGATTGATGGCACCACATTATTAGCTGATAACGGAACTCCTTGTTTTCAAAGTAATAGTAATGTTCCGATTTTGAATGCCGTGCATGATCCGTACAAAAATATCCTCAACGATTTTCCAGATTTGCTGAAGCTGAACGTACTTAACAACACGGTTAAAAATCATAATGTTGAACATTACATCGAAACCAGAGGTCCGCCCGTTTTCGCTAAAGTTAGGAGGTTATCCGCCGAAAAACTCAAAGCAGCTAAAAAATAATTCGAATTTATGCTCCAAATGGGTTTATGTAGACCTTCCAAAAGTAGTTGGTCAAACCCACTCCATCTGACCATCAAAAAATCTGGAGATTGGAGACCCTGCGGGGATTATCGAGCGTTAAACAGCATCACGATTCCCGATAGGTATCCTCTTCCATTTCTAACGGATTGCAGTTGCATTCTGGTGGGGACAGCAGTTTTCTCTTCAATTGATCTCATTAGAGCGTACCAACAAATTCCGGTTCGAGAGGAAGATATCCCAAAGACTGCAATTCTCACGCCTTTCGGCTTATTCGAGTTCCCCTTCATGACGTTTGGCCTTCGCAATGCGGCTCAAACATTCCAACGTTTTATGAACATGGTACTGAATGGGCTGGACTTCGTGTTTTGCTATTTGGACGATATTTTAATAGCCTCCCCGGACGAAGACACTCATCGGCAGCATGTACGAACAGTCCTCCACAGACTGAACGAGTATGGCCTTTGCATTAATGCGGCAAAGTGTAAATTTGGTCAGTCTAAGCTGGCATTCCTGGGATACGAAGTATCAGCTGAGGGACTTAAACCTCTTGCAACGAAAGTTGACACAATAAATAATTTCCCAGAGCCAAAGTCATTCAATAGTTTAAGACGATTTTTAGGCGTGGTAAATTTCTATCATAGATTCGTTCCAAATTGTGCAAAATTGCAACAACCTCTAACTGCATTACTCAGTGGGACCAAAAAGAACTCAAGAAAAGATGTAGTCTTGTCAGACGAAGCAAAACATGCTTTACAAGCCTTAAAAGAAGCTCTCAGCCATGCCACCAATTTAGCACATCCTTCCGACAAAGCTCAAATATCCCTCACAACAGATGCCTCTGACACCGCTATGGGAGCCGTTTTGCACCAAATTGTGAATTGTGAAAAACAACCCTTGAGTTTCTTCTCCAGAACCTTGACACCAACTCAGAGAAAATATAGCGCTTACGACAGGGAGCTTTTAGCCATCTATTCAGCAGTAAAACATTTCAAATACGTATTAGAAGGACGACCATTTACTATATATACTGATCATAAGCCCATAACCTTCGCTTTTCAACAAGATTTAGAGAAAGCATCGCCAAGGCAAGCTCGACAGTTATCATACATTGGTCAGTTCTCAACTGATATTCAATTCATTCAGGGGGAAGAAAATACCGTTGCGGACGCACTCTCACGCATAGACACCATTTCAGTGCCCACTGCAATAGACTTAGAGACCATAGCAAACTTCCAAGAAGATGAAGATCTAAAGATTTTGAAAAACAACCCGAACTTGAAAATCTTACAAATTCCTATGCCGGGCAGCGACAGAACGGTCCATCGTGATACCTCTACAAATTACAATCGTCCATACATTCCTGCAAAATTTCGGCATAAAATATTTTCATCAATCCATAATTTATCTCACCCTGGAATTAGAGCCACTGTAAAGTTGATAACAAAACGCTTTATATGGCCCAACATAAATAAAGACTGTCAACTGTGGAGTAGGGCATGTTTATCATGCCAACGGTCCAAAGTCCATAGACATACACAATCAGCTCTGGAAGAATTCAAAGTACCCCCACACAGATTCAAGCATTTAAATATAGACTTAGTTGGCCCGTTACCTATCTGCAAAGGATTCAGATTTCTTCTAACTATTATCGATCGGTATACACGATGGATCGAAGCGGTGCCGTTAGAAGATCAGTCAGCAGAGTCAATCGCCAAAGCTCTGATTTATACTTGGTTTTCACGCTTCGTAGTCCCTACTCATATAACATCTGATCAAGGGAGGCAATTTGAGAGTCAACTGCTCAAAGAATTGGGAAAATATCTTGGTTTTCAAACGAACACCACAACCGCATATCATCCACAAGCAAATGGACTAATCGAGAGGCAACACAGAACTTTAAAGGCAAGCCTAAAATGCCATTTACTGGCCTCAAAATCATGGCTGGAAGCTTTGCCTTTCGTTCTTTTAGGCATAAGAACTGCCATCAAGGATGATTTAGGTTGCTCCTCGGCAGAGCTTGTTTACGGAGCCACCATTGCATTGCCGGGAGAATTCTTCTCAATGGTACCTCCCATGAAACACTCTGAATTTCTTCAAAGACTCCAGTCAGTAATACAACTCATGAAGCCAAGGCCTACTACATCACATGGAAATAGAACAGTTTTTGTATCGAAACATCTACATAACTGCTCTCACGTATTTATATACAATAACATCACCCATTCTTCCCTTCAGCCAGTCTATCTTGGACCATACCCAGTCAAAGCCAGAAAGGATAAGTTTTTCGACATAGAAATCCAAGGAAAAGTCAAAAGAGTTTCAATAGACAGATTGAAACCATGTTTTTTGATGAAAGAAACGGATATCCCTTCGCAGGAAGTACCCTTCCAGAAAATAGAACTTGTTCCTGCGCCTGAGCACAAGACTAATGAAGAAAATTCAAATATTCGGCTCGAAAACAGGTCCAGTAGAAGTGGCAGACATGTGAACTTTCCCCGATACTTAAAGGATTATATTCCGTAATCGCTGACACTGGGGAGGGGGTGTGTAGGGTAGCCTTGGTCGTATTAATTTGTTTTATCATTATTATATATCCAATCAAGATAAGTAAAAAAAATAAATGGCAACGGTGAGTTGTGTTTACCCCAAAAAGTACAACGGTCGATTGCCGTAAGTGTTAATCGCACGAGTCCATTATTATAAAAAGAAATATTATGAGTCCGTATTTAATATCGTGTGGCATACAATAAAAAGTATTTACATTGGAGTCAGTGAAGTGTTTGTACGACCTACCCAGACATTAACGCTTCAAGTAGCAAATAGGTGGCTGATTATGATTCGATATTTGCGAAACTTTCCGAGCACCTATTCCAAAAGTTTTTTAAAAAAAAAAAACGGTTTTCCGAAAAAATTTTAATGTATCAATTTCAACTTTCTTTTACAATTAGTATCTGCTTCTCTTTCTACCTTCAGACAAGCAAAATATTTTGTACTACTTTCCAGAAAAATGACGAATTTGTAGGGGCGGGCGGGGGGGGGGGGGGTTGCAATCTCCCATGATACACACATTCAAAATAAAATAAGTAAGTTGTTTTTAAATAAAGAATTTTAAAAATAGTTAAAGGAATTTATGCATTTTACTTATGTAAATTTGTAATGTTTGCTTAATGTTTCGTGATTACTTAAATATCCAGTATTATTTCTAAATATACTCACACTTGAATAAATATGCTGTGTTCACATAATTTTCAAGAATTCGCCATTCATCATTTGTATTAAAAAAGGATAGCAATTGCAACAATTTCAAGAATTCATCATTTATCAATATTTTGTCATATCATAAGGGAAAAGTTTTCATATCAGTGAAACCCTAATTTAACGTCCCGCCAATCTAAATTTTCCAGCATTTTACGTTTTTTTTCATCAGGTCCCTGTTTTTCCATATCCTAATTGATGTTAAAATATCCCAGATTCTAAGTTTGTTACTTAATTAACTTTCACTCGATCGATAGAGAATTTAATTTTGCTTTTGACCATGTTGACGGGAGCACTGCTTCAGTGACGAATTTGTAGGGGCGGGGGGTTTCAATCTCCAGAGGGGGCGTAGATAGGGTTTTCAGCGCCTGGGGACAACTGAAGACTTTGCGCCTCCCTGTGCCCCTGGGGGCCTAGGGGCTCCCTAATGGGAATTTAAAAAAACTTTTATGCTTCCTAAATGATAAAACTCTAAAAAGCAGCCCTTTTAACTTTCATTTTTAGTAGCGGCCATTCACTTCTAAGGGAAAAATGGGACACTTTGGCTTCGCAAAATTATTCGTCTGATTTCCTACGCACTCCTGTGCTACATTGGTCATTCCCGATATGATTTGTGGTGCTCCCACTTTTTTGTCGAACATATTCACACCTATTCAGTTCAAATAATCTTCTTCTTGCATTTAAAAATAAAATTAAATAAATTAACACTAATTTGGCGCCCCTTGACGCTGTGCCCGGGGAAAGCTGTCCCTCCTTGCCCCTACCTAGCTACGCCTCTGACAATCGCCCATGATACACACATTTAAAATAAAATAATTAAGTTGTTTTTAAATAAAGAGTTTTAAAAATAGTTCAGGCATTTATGCATTTTACTTATGTAAATTTGTAATGGTTGCTTAATATTTTGTGATTACTTTAATATCCATTATTATTTCTAAATATACTCACACACTCAAGGCCGTAGCCAGAAATTTTTTTCGGGGGGGGCCCTAACTTTGAAACACTTATGTTGAGAAAAGTTTCAGGGAGGAATATACATGCTACATTGCGAAAAATTTGGGGGGGGGGGGGGGGGCCGTGGGCCTTCCCCTCTGGATACGGCCTTTTGTAAACCATATTTCGTTTGATTTAAAAAATTTATGACGTCACAGTATATGATAGATTTTTGATACCATGTACAGTAGGTGCATTTTAGACTATCTTTGGTGAAGTTAGGGCAGTGTTTTTTGGGGGCTTCGGCTTCTTATCTTGAATTTTTGAAACTGATCTTACAACCATAACGTTTTGACTATCTCTGAAAGGGGGGTCCGGGGGTTCTCCCCCGGAATTTTTCCGCAATTTAGCTCCTGAGAATGCAATTTTATGCCCTTTCGGGACGTTAGAGGAAGGAGTTTCAGAAGTTCTCCCCAAAGAAAATTTTCGAAACTGCAGCCTTAAAAATGAAGTTTCAGTCTATCTTTGTCAATGTTACTGGAGGCATAGACTGGATCGAGGGCTCTCCCCAGGAAACTTTTTGAAAACTGCCTAACAATGCAATTTCGAGATTCTTTAGTAATTTTAGAGGAAGCAGAAGGGAGTTTGGTTTGTCTTCCCCCGCAAATTCTTCAAAATAAATTCTTATCTTTTGGGATACTTTTGGTGTCGCTAGTGACAGTGTTCGATGTCTTTTCCCTAAAAATGTTTCTGAAACTGAAGTACTAAAAGTGTAATCTCTCTTTTCTTTCATTTTTTTTAAACTCTGTGATCTGAATTTTTTTCTCCGGGGGGGGGGGGGGGCAGTTGGTTATCGCTGAGGGGGCAGTGCCCTCCCCCCCTCCCCGGAGAGATGCCTAAAAGAAACACTGGTTGCATGTTGCATGATGAGATTTTATTTTCTATTTCGCCCACAGAAGTATTACTTCAAAAAAAAAAAAAGATGAGAGAGAGTTAACAGAAAACATACGTTGTTTTGAGAATTAATTACTCCCTATTCCGTTTTTGTTTTGACAATTTAAGCAATTCATACTTATTCTCAAGTTTCAAGCCTTCCATATTTTGTCATAACTAAATGTAAATAATTAAAAACTGGATGTTTTCTTTTTCCTTAACCTAAATGCTGCAAACTAATTTTTTCTTTTAAGTTTGAAGTCAAAAAAAGCTGTATAACTTTGATTTGCAGTCGTGGACAATTATAAAGCACTTCCCAAATTATACATATCGCTCATGGGCTGCAATTACGGCACAGCTCAAAAAATCATGTTTTGAGATAAGTGGGTTTAAACTTTTCATTGCTAAGGAAAAAACATAAAAGAAATGCTTTAGTTATTATTAAATCTTAAGGCCTAATATTGAATTATGAGTTATGCTAGTATTGCTGCTGAAAAAAATGTGTATTTTATATTTACAATCTGTTCTTAGTCCGAAACGCGAGTTTTTTTGAGTTGTGCCACTATTGCAGCCCATGAGCGATATAATAAGAAGAACCAATCAAGATCTTTTTTGTTCAATGTAAATTTATGACTAGGCTAAGTAAAAGTATACGAGTAATTTTGTCGCGGTATTTTTCACCTTCGCAATGTTATTGTAAACGCTCTATGGGACCATTCATAAACAGTGTCACACTTTCTTTCAATATATTTGATCCCCCTCCCCCCTTTGTCACAAGATATCACTCTCCAACACGCCCTACCCCCTTTGTCACATATCACGCTATATTACATGAGCACATGTACTTGCAGTGTTGCAGTTCAGAAATAAGGTACTTACGTTAAAGAATCAAATTTTTAATTTTATTTTTTAACTTTTAATGACATTTGTGAGCATAACAATAATAATGATTACACGTGGGTTTAATTGGTATAAAATGAGATTAAGGTTAAAATAGAAAAAAAAGATAATTAGTGCATAATAGCAAAAAAAAAAAAATAATTAATTGAATTCTAAAAAAACACCCGCACTTATTTATCTTAAAAGTAAATACCTAAGACTTTCTTTTAAAATTTTAACTAGAAGTAAGTTCAAACCTTAATAAGCAGCGGTATTTTCAATATAAAATGAAATCAATGAAACTTTAAAATCAAATTATGAAAATAAAAAAATTTCAAAAATAAGTTTAATCAGCTGATTTTTTACATGTTTTTATAGAAATCAAAATGTGTAATGTCACACTTCTTGTCAAAATTGCTCGAACCCCTCCCCCCCCCCCCTCCCTCGAAGTAGTGTGACATCATCCCCTATGAAGTTAAAAAACGAAAAAAGAAAGATTAATATGCAGTTTCTCAGCATGTGAGGAAGAAAATACAAAGTTGAAACTAAAATTGCAAAAAAAAAAAAAAAAAGAGGGGCAGCTAAAATATTATTTTGAAAAATACATAAAAATAATCATACCTTTGCTGCTACATTTCTACAGGGTTTCTTCCCAAAATAAGACAAAATACTTTACCTTTTCTTTTACTCATAATCAAAATTTGCAGGCAAGCAAAGAAGACTTTTGCAAGAGCACACGAGCCCACTAAATTCCCAACTGCCTATGTCTGCAAGGCAAGGTCAAGGCATCCGCAAAGGGGCAAGAGCCCTCTCCTCGCCACCCCCCCCCCCCCCTTGTCGGAAGCGTTTCGATGTTGATTCGATTTTACGAATTGCTAGTTTAAAAAAGAAAAGACAAAAAATAAAGATTTGTCCCAGCAATAACAGCACAAACATCCACATCCCGCAATCGTAGTAGTAGACGAGGGGGTCCATTTAGGCATTAGCTCTGAAAGTTCCTTTATCTTCTACTTCCACAATGTGGGTAGTTTTAAAAGAGTCGCCATTTCCACGAATGTAACCTTTGGGCAAGGATTGACAAAGCACCTAACTGTTGTACGTATATTTATGGCAGATGTGGTGGCTTGCATTTTGCCAAAAAGGGATCAGTACATTTGCTGTTCTTGTTGTGTGGTCGGGTGATTAGAACCATATGTAGCCCTTAGGCAAGGAATCAATCCGTTATCTGTTGATGACACGACACGGGGGACCTACCGTCTTTAGAATTGAGGGAAAACATCTTATTTTGAGTTCTGGTTTATAGACCCTGGATTTTTGAAGCGCCGTCTTGTCGTTTCCCCATTTGTAAAACAGAGCACCTACCCCCCCCCCCCCCCACGCTCCCGAACAGATTGGTTTGAGGAACAAATTTTTTTTTTTTTTTTTTTTGTTACAGTTTTTTTTTTCAGACAAGTTAAAAATTTCGAAAGTATTTCGGGGGGGGGGGGGGGGGCTCGGGCCCGTCGGGCCCCCCCCCTGCCTACGGCCTTGCACACACTTGAATAAATGTGTAGTGTTCACATTATTTTCAAGAATTCGCCATTCATCATTTGTATTAAAAAAGGACAACATTTACAAGAATTCATCATATTTATCATTATTCTATCATATAAGTGAAAAGTTTTCATATCTACAGTGAAACCCTGATTTAACGTCTTGCCAATCTAAGTTCCCGCATTTTACGTTTTTTTCATCAGGTCCCAGTTTTTCCGTATCCTAATTGATGTTAAAATATCCCAGATTCTAAGTTTATTACTTATCGAATTCTCCATATTTTATGTTTTCCCACGAAAGTGAAAAAAGAAAAATTTTCTAAAATTAAGAAATATTTTTCCTTTTGTGCTTTTTTTAAAGCTTTAAGCACATTGTTAAAAGTTAATTATTACTCTCTCACAAAATAAATCACAATCGAGGATTGTTTTTGTTTTCAAAAAATTTCAAAAGGGGGCTATTCGAGTTTATCAAGGTGTGAGAAAGTTCGTTTGTTTCCAGTATGGAACTGGAGAAGTTAGTTCTTTTTGCCATTTTATAAACCAACAAAGCTCCAACACTTCGAGTCTAAAGATGATTTCGTTAGCATGTCACTATTACATGCTATGTACTGTATTCTTATTGGACGGAACAGCTTACATATAGTGGACATTTTACAAATAGTGGAAAATATTTTCTTTCCCATAAGGACTAGCAAAGCATTTCAATACTGGAAGATTCAGCATTCACTTTCAACTCCATGACTAAAAAACAATCCACTATTACAGATTATTTTCAACCTAAATTCCAGAATTCGTAATTAAATGCGTTAAAATGGTATGTATTCGAAAATATAGATATTATACTTTTTGACAGAGTTGAAATCTGCCATTCATCATTTGTAGCATAAAAGGATAATGTTCCCAACCATTTCAAGAATTCATCATTTATAACAAAATTCAAATCGTTAGTCTATCAGTTTCATTGAAAATGCCTCGCCTACCTATAAAAAAGTGTTGTTTACAGAGTTGAAATCAGAGCCAGAGAGAACTTTCACCACTGAATTAGCCAAGAAACAATACTAGATAAAAAAATACGACTTGAGCGTATTAAAAATATGTATGTTCGTGTCAGAACATCACCCCAATTGCCATTTTCGTGGCATTGAATGCTGTAAAAAAAAAAGCAATATTCCATGTTCTGCTCATAACTAAGCAAGTGTCCATTGCACTAACATTAGGAATTGTAGGTAGGATTCCATGATAAGAATAAAATTTTCCTTGCATTTTTAGTGTGCTAATTTAGTAACAGATTCTTTTTCAGCTTTGAACCATAAAATTTCCCTTTTCTGCATTCACATTCACTTTCGAATTTACTTTTGTCAAGATATGTCTCTTAAGCGATGCATATCAGAAATTGACGTGATACTCCAAAAGTAAATTTATAGGCAGGATATTCCATTATCCGCTACTAAAGAAATGTCTTTGTATATTGGCGTAGCTAAGTGGGGGAGGACCGCCCCAGGTGTCACCAATGCGGGATGACAACCAGCCCCGATGGAGGAAAAAAATGAACCTTTAAAAGCTCCCCTAGAATAAAACAAATACTTAAAATGGGAGAAAAAAAATATCCAATTTAATTTTCTATTTTTGAGCAAAGTGTTTCCTTTAAAAAATATTCACAATGTTTTTAACCGCTAATCATAACCAGTGCCCTCAACAAATACTTTAAATATTATGAGGCTCACGATGCAAATGGTGTTCTTCTTTTCCAAAACTGCAATTTTTTTAACAAAAAACTATTATATATCATTAAAACGCATACTTCACGGTTTACATGATTTTTTTTTTTGGATGGGGAAGGCGTAATCTTTTCCACTGGGTCACACCATGCTAGCTACGCCACTGCATTCCATACAATTTTCACTATCAACATACGTCCCATACAGCTGCCACTGGTTTTTTTTTTATTTCATCAAATTGCTGACATATACATAGTACAGCATCTCTTTGCCGCAGCTTTTGCTTTTCTTGAATAGGCTAAGGATGATCAGTAACTGTTAGATCTTCAGATGATCTTTATTAAATGGCTTTGTCTGATCAATTTATCAATTCCCCATTTAGACTAATTTGTGGCAATTAAAATTTCATATTTACAATTATATAAATTCATTTCTCTGATTTGATTTCAAAATGTATGTTTATGTATAAAGCTACTAATACATTTATTTTTTAATTTTTGTATCACAATTTACTCTTTTTATTGGTTTAAATAAACATTTATGAAATAACAGTTATATTTTTGAATTCAGACTCAGAAAGAATGTACTGCTATCTATCAGAGTCAGAGTAAAAAAAAAAGCTATGTAAAAGTTTTGATGATGTAATAAAGATAAATATGCCACATGATACAAATATAGCTCAATAAATATAGGTTATTAGTGATAGATTGAAAAAAAATTACACCTAAGTCAAGGTAGATATACATTTGTAGAAAAATACAGGATGAAATAAGTTTTTATCGGCTCAGAAGTGACTTAAGAGGTCGCCTTCGGTGACTTGCTTGGGACAAAAAACAAGTTGCGCCACTATTTTAACATTGCACGGGCAACGCCGTTGCGGGTACCGCTAGTTCACAGAATAAATTAAAATTTTTAACAATTTAAGATAGTTGTAGCATCGAATGTCTTTTCTTGAGATGTTTTTAAAATTTACACAGATTAAATCTGTGCCAAAAAGTTTATTTGCATAAGTCATTCTAATCATGGATATTTTCTTAAGATTTACACGCTTGTCTGGCAAGGGGTTGGAACTATCAAAAATGTCTGGCTAGTGAGGAAACATCATCTAATTATTACCCAAGTATTATATATAAAAATCAGCTTTTATACCATAACGTAAGTAGAATTATAATTTCATGCATATTAGGGGTGTCTGGCATGGGGTTGCCACGATGTTAAGTGTCTGGCAATTAATGACGTGATTTTTAAAAATATTCTGAAGGTAATACCAAAAAGTCACACTTTATTATTTGATGAATTTAGATTGTTATTTTACACACCTTTAGTACCGTTTACCTGCCAAAGCCAGGGTAACCCAAACTTCATAATGGTCCATCGTTCTTACCTGTGTTGGGAGCATGCGCTGACAAACTTTCAGCTTTTATAAAATAACGAAGGTCTGGGGTTCACGGGCTCTTAGACTATAACACTAAATAATCTCTCAAAAGATGAAGCATTGTGGATAGCTTTCTATCCAAATGAAACAATTTCAATGATGCAAAATATAGTCAATGTTTCACTTAAATAAAGGCAAACACTCATAAGAAATATTAACAAAGCACCTTGATGTCAACCTTATGTATGTGGATTGGTGCAAGAAGTACCAATGTCATGGAATGATGTTAATGATGGACGAAATGATTTTATTGCCAGATTAGAAATAGCTTGTTTAAAAAATTTTTTTTAAATGAGGCCTAAATTAGTAAAACCTATCTTTAACATTTAATAAAAATTTTCAAAAAAATTTATAAAAATAATTATAAAAAATATTTTTTCATTTACTTTAAAACTATGATAGAGTGCACAGGAAACATTTTACTTTTTATTTTTCTAAAATGTTGCTACTATTCCACTTTATTTAATCTTGTCAAAAGAAAGAATAGTGTAAAATATTTTAGAATACAATGTAAATAAAAATTTCAAAAATGTGATATATATTTAAATGCAGACAAATAGAAACCAGTGCTTATGGAACAAATAAATTATTTTAATTTGTTGTTGTCAAGACAGCACAAATAATCTCAGTTGAGAAACCTTCTTAAAGTACAGAAATCAAATCAGATTTTCAACTAGTTAAACTGAATTTTCATTAATAAGAACATTCAAGGGAATACATTTTGGTTAACATAAACAAGAAAGCACAATAAAAGGGGTTACCAAGTTTAGATAGAGAGTTATTAGTAAGTTATGAATTTATACAAATGATTGCACATTTTATTGATTGGTAAAATGAAAATAATACTTTTTACACCAATTTATTAATAATTATAACAATTTTAGCATAGTTATTTGATTTACTTTTATTTAAGATATAATATACAACAGAACTATTATCTCTTGAATCTTCCATATGACTGACATTTAAATCATCAGTCATACAGAAATAATCATTATGATTTGCATCGACAGAAAAGATATAGGAATTAATCTGAAATGATTAAATAAATGGATACAACTTCCTAAAAAGGAAGAACAACACTTGACAGAACTTTTTATTTAGTTTTATGCTTAAATATACATTTAAAAAAAATTTTTAGTCTTTTTTTCCCCCCTATTTTTCTGAAGAATAGAGATTAAGTTGCTACAAATGTGAAAATCTTTGAAAATTTTCAATCATCAAACTTGACTCAATTTTCTCACGTTATAATAAAGGTAGAATAATTAAAGCAGAAAAGGGAAATAAAAAGTATCATGCCATACTAGTAAATGGCATGTTAAAAATTTTATTTTCAAAACTAGGTCAAGAAAGTATATCTTTCTTATCACATTGTATTATTGAGCTGATATGAACTGAAAAATTATTGCTAACATTGATCAATATATGGAATGAAAGTTTATGAGCAATATATTCATGGAATGAAAGTTCATCATCAATAAAATTAAGGATAAATCACAAGGCAAAAATCAAACAATCTAAGATTTAATCTACATGCAACTGTTAAGACTTTTGTGCAATATAAAAATATGACTACTCTACATACAGTAACAAATGTAAATAATTTAGCTTTTAGCCTTAATTTGACACCTAACACTGAAATACAAAGAAATTATACAATGAAATTTCATTATTTTGTGTCAAATTATCTAACTCGAATAGAAGAGTATGTCATACTAAAGCAGAGTGTAAGAAACAGTTCTGTATTATCAGATGGGAAAAACCATGATAACTTATAAAACCATGAAGATTACTGCACAAGAAAAATTAATATGATAAATCTTAGTGAAGCATCATCCAATAAAAGATTATTCAAAAAGAGAAATAGGTGAATTTACTGTTTTGTTTCAAGCAGTAATAAATTAAGCAAGTGATAACTTTTAAAATAACGAGCATGAGTTTGCTTTCTCTATTTCATATACATGTTACATAAGTGCAGCTACACGAAGTTTATTTTATTTTAACATATACATTAGAAAAAATTTCTTAATTAAAAAAAGTAAAGAAACAGACTTAGCAATTTATTTCTTAATAAAAAAACTGAATCAAAAATACTTATACGATTTTCT
This sequence comes from Octonoba sinensis, assembly GCA_038502835.1. NCBI lineage: Eukaryota > Metazoa > Arthropoda > Arachnida > Araneae > Uloboridae > Octonoba > Octonoba sinensis. Next base: position 127,411,578 of record CM076598.1, read on the forward strand.
GTTGAAATAAGAATACAAAGTTGCAACTTAAGACTGCAGCAAATGCAGATGAATAGAAGACACCCATTTGGTATTTTGGTTTATAGAAGACTTTTCCTGAGATATACCATGTTTTTACTACTTAAGTGGACTAACATTTACAGCAAAGTTTCATTTATGTTTAATTTTTTTGGAAGTAGAAGAGGAAAGGCACAATATATTTGAATGAGTGATTACTGTAGATAAGTTTAACTAGGATTATTGCCTTAGAGATTTTCCATTCAATCTAGGTAATTGAGTATATTTTATAGATTCTATACTTACTTTGAATTAAAAAATTAAATTCCTCTAATAACAATATGATTGTCTTACAAAATGTTTTCAAATCTAAACTCGATTTGTATAATCTCAACATATATACTTGAAAACATCAAAAGTTTTGAAAACTTTCATGTAGTTTTGTATGATACTACCTACCGTAAAATCCTGAAAGAAACCCCCCTCTTTTTAAAAACCAAACTGTCAAATTTCAGATAGGGGGGTTATAATCGAGATTTTCGAAAAAAATTATGAAAAAAAAAATGTTTTTAGTATTAATTAAGAGCATTTACTTAAGATAAATAATAAGTATAACCCATTTAAAATTATTTCAAAAACATTAATATAAAACAAGATTCAAAAAATAAATAAAGAAAAATCTGTCTTATAATGTTCTAATAGAAAATTGATCGCATGGGGATGGCATCTTTGACTGAAGAAAGAATTTAGCACTTAAGTTATCAGAAATCCCTATAATTTAAATTAAGAACTCATAAAACGCAAATTTGGCATGTTCGGGGCCAGCGCTACATCGGTATTTCATAATGTACCGAATTTCAAAACACGACCAAAAATGGCGGACTTACCCCATCAAAGATGGCGGCTAATGAACGAATCAACGCCAAGAAAGAATTTAGCACTTAAGTTAGCAGAAATCCGTATAATTTAAATTTAAAACTCATAAAACGCAAATTTGGCATGTTCGGGGCCAGCGCTATATCGGTATTTCGTAATGTGTCGAATTTCAAAACACGACCAAAAATGGCGGACTCGTAAGATCAAAGATGGCGGCTAATGAACGAATCAACGCCGAGTGAAATTTATTTTTAAGCATATAGACCTTGAATATTTATGAAAAATAAACAAATAAAATAAAACACAAAATACAAAAAGAAATTGGACATATTTAATCTTTATCATAAGAAAATAATACAAAATTTGTTTTAAAATCGTCAATTTGGGGAGGGGGGTTATATTAAGGCTCTTCACTACCAAATCGGAAACTCAGCGCTGACAAAATCTCCGAAATAGTGGCAACAATGTGGGAGTGTCTTATTCAATCTCTTTGCTCTGGTAATTGGCCTATTCTTATGATGGACAGCGTCAATCACTATGTCTCTCAATGGACAGCTATAAATCTTTTGAAGCATCACCCCTGCTGGTAGTTGCGGTCGGACGTGGGCACACGAGCGGGGCCAAAACATCTACCCTTTTCCTAGAAAAAGACACTTCTCCTGACCCCGGGGCTCTGTTTCTTTTCTCAACCTCGGAAAAATCTTTGACTCTCCTTGGAACGCACAAATTGTTCCTTGAAACTAGCACGCTGTTGAAGCCGACTTCTTTCTTTCTTCCTTTCTTTTTTCTTTTTATTTAAAAATTCAGTTCACATGATCACATGAGTTATCGTAATATACAATGTTTATTATTTTTCGAAGTACTTTTTTTCTTTCAATCTACTGCTAGAATTAGTAACTGTTACTGTTAGCGATTTTAGAATATGATTTTATCTTGTAAGACATCGAAATCTTAATGACGCGTATATATCCTTGATTTTTTTATATATTTAAGCAAACCAAAAAAAGAAAAAGGCATTCAGAAATAAAAACAATGTTGTTTTTTAAAATTTGGTTTAAATTAATAGAAAATGCAAGGATATATGGGTAATTCCACAAAAGTGGTAAAGAGTGTGTTCCATATAGATGTTTTTAGTTATGTTTCATTTCTTAAAGAATATCTAGACACACGGCAGTGTGTCCGCCAAGTTCAAAAACGCAGGGCCCGACTAACAAGTTTTCCTGCCCAGGGCACCGTCAACGTTTCCTGCCCTTTTGTAATGGTTCACTTACATGTATGCTATGCATGTGTACGTGTATTACGGTCAACGTGAAATTTGTTATTATTAAGAATAACCTCTTATTATGAAGAATTGCCAGTGGTTATTATTAATTAAACTAATTACTTTATGCTGCAATTTTTAAAAAGGAATTTAAATGATATTATGAAAAAAATTCCTGCCCCTTGGAGAGTTCCTGTCCAGGGCATGTGCCCTGGGTGCCCGTGCGATAATCAGGGCCTGCAAAGACGGCGACACCGGCCAATGTGTATTTTTACCCGAACCAAGCTACTTCCGACATCATTACTCAAAAACTATTAGGCCTACATACTTGAAATTTTGTGCTTCAAATAGGGGCCCCTTGAACCCCTAGAATATTAAATTTCATCGATGTAACTCTTATAGTTATAGAATTATTAAGGTCTAAAAAGTGTAATGTTTATCATTGTCTGACTGACTCACCCATCAAAAACAAAAACTACTAATAATAAGTGACTTAGAAACTCGAAACTTGGCATCAAGGTTGACGATTAAGCTTTTATAAAAGAAAAAATCCGAAACTTGGGAAAAAAAAAAACATGATCTTGTATTTTTTGTAACGGAACTACAGTGTTCTCAGTGGCGTAATTAGCGGGGGGCGGTCAACCCCGGGCGGCACTGTTTCAGGGAGCGGCAAAAAGTCCGAATCGCTTATCCCAACAAAACGCAATCTTGTTTTTCATTTTTTTTTTTTTTTTTTGCAAACAGGGCGAACTTATATTTTTCCCTCGAAAAGTTACCGACAGTTGCATAGCTCCAAAAGATTACGAGAACATTAAGGGGCGGGGAGGGGGGGGCGGACAGTGGCCACAGGTTGACGCCCGGTTTTGGCTTTTTCTGAACCCACCTAGGTATACTTTTTGTTTTGCTTCCTTGCTATTATTCTTAATAGCCTATGTAATAAAGTCATTTCCGCATCGAAAAACATCGAAAACGACATATAAATGTTTTGCAATGGGATGTCAAGACATACCTTCTGTATAATACCCAACAATACATAATCCATGTGATGTCTTAAAAAAAATTATCTTGAAATGTTGATGAAACTTTTAAGCATCTTCTTTTTATTGAAATGTGGAGTAAAATATTTCCCATATTTATATAATTCGACAACAATTTTAAATAGACAACAAGACTTCTAGTAAGCTATTCGAGAAATTTATGGCTATGCCCAGAATCTTCTAATGTCTGAAAATATAGGCTAAAATTGCATTTTTGGCACTAATATCGATGAATTTTCAGCGAAATTCCTCGATAGGGAGGGGTGAAGTGCCTGAACCCCTCCTTTTCCCCCAAGGGCAGCGTCACTAAATATAGCCTAGAATTGCGTGTTTTAGACTTCAATTTCTAAAATTTTCAGGGGGAGAGCCCCCGAACCCCCTATTTGTGCGCAAATATTACCTTCTGGATTTTTATATAGCTTTTCCGAATACCCTGACGCAATTATCCAAAAAAAAAAAGAATGCCGGATGGAAAAATTAGTTGAAATTTATTCAACCTAATGTCTCTGAAAAATATAAATGGCACATTAATTTTAAAATGTCCCTTGGATGTGCGTGTACATAATATAAATATCATATAAATCTGGAATTACCCGATCGAAAAAGATTTGGTGGTCACCAAACTCATAAGCCCTCCCCCCCCCCCCCCCGTTTTTTGACTTCGGGGCTGCTCTGTTGTCAGCACGGCGTTGGGGCGGTATTCTCAAATTTCGCCCCGGGCGCCACTAAGTCTAATTACGCCACTGAGTGTTCTACTGCTAAATTGGAATCAGATACGTTCAAAGATGGCATAAAATTGTTTTCTTTTGTCCCTCTTTGTTTTTCTCTTATATCAAAACAAAATAGTTCAAAATTTGACTTCAAATGAAGAGCACTTTCAATTTTACTACCCTGGCTAATAATACAAAAAATAAGTAGCTCATTAAGATAAGTTATGTTCAAGAACACGATAAGAAGACAATTAACTATTATAGCTTGCTACATGTTTTTACTAACTGCCTGTTAGAAATGTTTCTATTTGGGGGAGTTTTTTGAATATAATGTATTGACATTTAAAACTTGCCAGGTTAGAAATCGGATACCAGAGAAGGGACCGTTCATAAATGATGCCCCGCTTTTTTCTGATATTTAACCCCCCTCCCCCCTTTGTCACAAAATTTCACACTCATCGGACCCCTTCCCTCCCTTTGTCACACGTCACGCTATGTTGTATAAGCCTGATGTCACACTTCTTGTTACCCCTACCCTCCCCTTGCCACACTTTGTCACAATTTCACGAACCCCATCCCCCCCTCGAAGCGTGACATCATTTATGAATGATCCCAAAAGTAACAAGTTGTTTTTAAATGAATTGAAGAACATTGCACTCTCCTACAGATATGATTAAAATATTAAAAATTTGCTTAGTTGAATAACTCTTGGGATCATTCATAAATGATGTCACCCTTCGAGGGGGAGGGGAGTTTGTGAAATTGTGACAAATTATGACAAAGGGAGGGGGTAGCAAGAAGTGTGACATCATGCTTATGTCACGCAACATAGCGTGACATGTGGCAAAGAGGGGAGGGAGGTCAAATATATGGGAAAAAAGCAAGACCACATTTACGAAGGTACTAATTCGACCCTTGTATTAATTTTCCCTGTAAAGTCTGTGATTAAATCTCCCTAATCAATTCTGGCTGGAGATATTCAAGAATTTATGTACGCTTGTAATGTCATTTAAGAAATATTTCTTTCATTTTCGCTGTTTCAAACATGCAAATAAAAACGAAATAGACAGGTACTTTTTTTTGCAGGATTGAGATAAGGGGCCGTTCATAAATGATGTCACGCTTTTTTCCCATGTATTTGACCCCATCCCCCCTTTGTCACATATGTCACTCTTCAGCGGACCCCCCTCCCCCCTTTGTCACATGTCACGCTATGTTGCACAATGCATGATGTCATACTTCTTGTTACCCCCTCCCCTCCCCTGTCACACTTTGTCACAATTTCACAACCCCCCCCTCCCCCCTCGAAGCGTGACATCATTTATGAATGATCCCTAAGACAGAAAGACTCAATGTTTTATATGAGTCGTCAAGATTCAAAACCAGATACATCCACTTTTTTTCGATTTCAACTTTTTTACACTTTCTAATAGTTTAAAGTAATCTTTATATGGTGTTAATTTTTTTAAGTTTCTAAAGCAGCTACACCATGCTAAAAAGTGGGTTGAAATGTGCCGCTTAATTACAACCCCCCCCCCCCTCCCCCCATTGACCATGCTTGTCAGCTCTTCATTTTTCCCTCCAAATATCTTCCGAGGATAAATTGTTTTTGTGTCAAAATTTCAGCAAGTTAAAAGTTAATCCCAATGCTCTCAGCTAGGAATTCGAATTTCTTAGATATTAGATTTTTGCCCGCAGAGAAAAATTTCATTTTTTATATGTAGCTGGTTTTGAAACTAGAGGACTCATATAAAGAACTTATTCATTTTACCCTAAAATTTGAAAATTTTTACAAATTAAATTAATTTATCAATTAAAATAGACAATAAAAATTTCCTGAGGTGGCCCTCATTTTCTTGGTGCCCTAAGAAAGTACTGATTTTGCTTACGGGTTACTACAGCACTCGACATTGCTCAGAGAGGGATGGGCATCCGGCATCCGTCCCTTTGGTAATATACAAAGACCAAAATCTTTAAATTATTCTCTCGGTCTCGGTTTAGGATGCGTAGAGTATGGATTAAAAGGCGCACTTGCATGTAATGCCATACATCTCTACTAATAATAAACCAGCAAGTACGTCTGTGTGTGTGTCGATTCCAATGCCTTATAATCGTGCTCTTTGTGTGGGTACCTGAATTAAACAAACATAATGCGTTTTTTCATACTTTCTTTTTGCATTTTTTATGTGTGCGTCTTTCTCACAAGAAAATAAAGTTCCTTAAATATGTAGGATAGCTGATTGATTGCCGTGGGAGGCTAATTTTTAATTCTGTGGAAGGCTATACATCTTAATAGAATAACGTAATACATACACATTTTTTAAAATACCAGTGTATATATATAATGGCGAACCAACTGGCCCTTTCACTTCTGAACAAGGGCAGGGCAGTGCGGGTACCGCTAGTATTATATATTGTTGTATAGATATTTCGCTGGTTCTTTTCTGGAAATATGTTCAATGTTCATTCATAGCAGAAAATATTTGGTCTATTATTTAATATTTAATATCATTATGCTATTAAATTACAATTTTATAAGCACTAATAATGAGTTTCTTAACCTTTTTGTATTTTTGTGAGATAATTATATTACTTTTAACACCCCAAATTACTTTTGGAACACACATAAATACATAAATGAAAATATGTTTTTCATATTCACTTACAATATATCGATATTTCTTTAACATACTCTTCAGCATTTAATTTTCAAATTGAAAATAACAATATTAATGAACATAAAATTTTGATTCATAGTAGTGTAATGCAAAAATGGTGTAATGTTTATTGATCGAACTGCATTTTTATAGTACTCTTTACGACGGTTTCTGCTATGTTAAAGACGCAGTATTCGATTTTATCATAGAACGATTTTCTTCATCAAGCATCAAGGAAAATAGAATGTAATGCAAAAACTTCTTTCCTCTTGAACTCAGAACCGAAAACCGAACGGGTATCACAAAACATACAAAGCGATAGGTAAAGAATGGATGGACCTCCTCTGGGCAGCTTGTGAACAAAGGAGACTGTTTGCTTTTCACTTTAGCGAGAGGGGAATAGGTCCCTCTAAGCACGCTAGGTCCCTCGAATGGGCGGGCCAAGGTGTGGTTTGTTACGGGGCATGAATTTTCGTAGTTTTTCAAACTTTTTCAAAAACAACACTTTTACTCCTACTAATAACAGGTACACAAATTGTCTCAGATATAAACTTAAAATATGGTTTTAAAGAGAAATATTCAACCTTGGTTTGCTACTTTTCCATTTTCCCGTATCTTTTTTCAAAGTTTTAAAAATAATGAATTGAAATTTAAAAATGTTATAAAAAATTTTGAAGTTCACTACAGAAAAAATGAAAAGTAGCAAACCGTTAACTAGGTCTATTCTATCGTTTAAAAGAAACCGCATGAAAATATTCAAATAACTTCTCGAGTTATGAGTAGGAGTTTTTGCAGATTTTCTCGTAGAGATAGCATTAGCGCCGAAAAACAAGATGGACGGTAGCGAAGAGCCTTAAGGAATATTGAATGATTCCACTTTCGGTGAGATAAGGGGGGGGGGGGTTACATTCGATGGGGGGGATACTTTCGGGATTTTACGGTATATACGTATGTGGTTTGGTGCAAGAAGTACCAATGTCAATATTTTTAATATTGAGATGGTTGAAGATGGAGGAAAGAATTTACTATTGTATTTGTTGTCAATGCAAAAATTCTAAGAATAACACCAAATTAAGTACCTTCTTTAATAATTTGGATTGCAAAAATTTAATATTTTGGACGAAAATATTGGATGATAAAGGAAAATTTTTTTTAAAGACATAAGTAATGAAAGATACTTTTTTTTATTAATTAATTTAAACAGTGATATGTTCAAGGATATCAAAGTAGGTTAAAACTCATTTTTGCCAAAACCTAACATTGGCACTTCTTGCACCAAGCCACAGTTATATCTCAGGCTAATCTAGAAATTGGCGAAAATTACTACTTCAATAGGGTTATGGGCAGTTGAAATAGTTTCCCTGAAGCGACTGTTACTTGCAGTGCGGTAAAAAGTTTTAAGAGAGCTCTAGATCTTCATCAGGGATTGGTTAATTGACTAGGACAAGCCTTGCTGGGCCCAGAGTCTGTTGCTGGTTGTCACATTTGTATTTATGTTTACATGGGAAATAGTATATAATTCATTTTCTTCATTTATATCACCATCCGATTTCTCGTGAATGTTTTATTTTAACATATAGTATAGAGAATTATCACTAATTCTGAATAAATAGATAAACTATGTGCAAATTGTTCTGTAACAAATGACTCTAAGATTTAAAAAAATGAATTGGCTCTTAAGAATCCCCTCCCCCCTGCCAGGGGGAAAACAACATGGGATTTTTAACATGGAAGACTAACGGGGGAGTTATACTCAACCTGATATTGTGATAAATATTTACATGCTTTCAAAGTTTAATTGCATTAGAAATTCTACATAGAATTATTGAGTTAACATATAAAAGTGTGATTCATAAGCCATTAATCATCCCTATTCTATAAGTTGCTTGGAAGTGCTATAGTATCAGATATATGTACATGTGGTTCTGGGTTACATTTTTGACAGGAAGAAAAAATAAATTATAACAGCTAAGACTTTTATGCCCCCACATCAATAATATATTTCTGGGCTTATAAGCTGTTTTCTATCCAGGGTGTTTTTGGCTAATGTTTTGCCAGACATGTTTCACGTTTCTTCTGAGCACAAATGAATTCAAAGTCATACAATTCATGTGAATCTTGATCTTAATTCCTATTGAATGGGGCACCAGATTTGATGTCACTGCTCCTGATTGGTGCTTTCTAAAGCACTTGGAGCTTTAATTTGTAAGCTCCAAGCTTTTTTTTCCTTTTTCTGATATTTGGATGCTTATGTATTTCTATAGCTTATCTGTGAAGGTGGGCAAAGTAATGAAGAGTTATAGAAAGTACTTTGGTTTTTTAAAAAGATGCTGGTCCTTTCTAACAATAGAATGCTCATCAATGGCAGACCTGAGAATGTTTCAGGCACTCTTAGGGTGTTTTCACACCAAAGGCGACAAAGACAAAAAACTTGCCTTTTCTCATCTGCAAAACCACAGAGCATATTTTTGAAGGCAAAAATATGCCTTGTGCTTGCGTAGATGAGAAAAGACAAGTTTTTTGTCTTTGTTGCTTTTGGTGTGAAAGCACCCTTACGCTCTTTTGTTCCCCTATTGATACTTCTCATTGTGCTACCAATGTGAGCTTGATCACAGTTACATGGAACATTGTGCACTCCTGTAGCAGAAGAGATTTCTAGCATCTTCTGTTAAATGAAAGGTTTGCTGCAGTGTTGATGTAGGCTTGAAATAATGTTAAATAAAAGAGTGACAGATACTGCAGCCTGCAACACTCTTAGAGGTCAGCCATTGCTGAGATCTACTGTGTTTTCCTGATTCTACCACTACAGAGTACCAACTGCCTTTGGCAGGCTGGTGCTGTTCCTGAGACAGGTCAGGCAAAACATAAGCCATAAACATTCCAGATGGGCTATGGCTTATAAAACTGGAAAACAGTTATAGTACTAAATACTCCATAGATTAAAACATGTTTAATTTATGGAAAAATGTTTTATCTCTCTTATTTATTTCAAAGTTCAACTCAGGTGTTTGCTGCTTTAATTAAAGGTTTTATGCAAAGGGGAAAAAAAGGAAGAAAGAAATTGTAGTAGTTTGAAAACTTACGCAAAATCCACCATTGTAAGTATTTGTGCGTCAATACATAACTTTTTATGTAAATTAATGCATTTAAAAAAATTTATGTAATGAGTCTAAAATAAAGTAAAAAGTAAGGAATTATAGCAAAAATCATAAACATAGCAAAAATCACATGAAATCCTTTTATGCATGTATATATTTTTCTACTTGTCACATTAAATCTTGTTGATGATAGAGACAAAAAATAAAATATGACTTTAAATAAAACTATTTCTGAAATAGTTTCACCATCAAAAAATGGACATGGTAGTAAATTTAAGCAAGCATATCCACTTGAAAAGTAAAGAGTGTATCTAAATACAGTTAAGTAAAATAAAAAACTTATAAAACATCAGTGACATTCATGGTACATGTGAATGGAGCAAGAGTCATGTCCCTAATTTGTGAACAAGATTTCTTCTTCATTATATAGAGATTTTTTGCCAAATCCAAAAGTAAAACTATTTTTTAAAAACGTTTTTTACATGCAAAACATTTCAGACTTACTACTACTACTTCATCTGATTACACTGTGCAACAAATTTGAACTTTTTTTTGTCCTTTAGATGAAACTATGTGATTCTGTATAAACAAAAGGTGCTTAATTCAAATATCCAAACCAAAATTGTCCATCACGTACAGTTTTTGCTGGAGACCCACTTCTAATATTTATACAATTTGGTTATAGAAGAATGTAACTGCGGCTTACTTATTGAAAACACAAACATAAAAAAGATTTTTTTTTTAGCCGTTTCATCTTGTGGGCATCTGTTGATGTACCCTGATAAGTGATTAGCAATATTCAATTCGTATACTTCCATTCTATCGACCGCTGAAACGCTTTTTAAACACAGAGATGTCCTGATGAAACCTTTCCCCATGATCCTCATTAATTGCGCAAAGTTTTGAGCAAAGAAGTCCATATGGGAGTCCAAAAAGTGTAGATTTAATGAAATATAGCAACCTAATAATACAAAAGCATTTTATAATGTCACCAGCAAGATTTTCGTAATTTTCAGCTTTCGCATTTCCAAGGAAAAGAGAGCACACTGATTTAAAGGTCAGCCAGGCAGATTTTTCGGCTTCTCACTGTTTGTTTTCATACTCTTCATCATGAAAGGACTTCCTTAAGTTTTGGGCCAATAAAAATCCTTTCTTTTAGTTTTCCCTCACTTAATTTTTTAAATTTTTTCCTGAAATGCAAGGAAGCCACTCCTTCTCTGTCCAGAGCTTTTACAAATATTTCGATAAACCAAGTTTAATATACAATTTTGGAAAAAAGGCACATTGTAGATTTACAAGTGGCTCATCTAATATGCTTTTGCCACTAAAAATTTTAAAATTTTCTTTGTGTTTACAGAATATGCTGCAGGAATGAATAGGAAAGCAATGCTTAGATGGAAGAGCACTGATAAACATGCGCCACTCTGCTGAATTGTGCTCATGTCCTAATGCTTGAAACACTACATTCACATCACAGCAGCATACTATTTTTTCTTTCTCTGCAAAATAGTCTACAAAATGTTTTTGTCGTCTTATAAAAGACTCGAAACTTCGAGCAGTAGATAAAGCTTTTGTTGCTAAAAAATGTCACTAAAGTAACCCAAGTTCATTTAAAAGGTCTCTAGAATGGCAACGATTTCACTGTCAATGAGAAAAATATAATTTATAATAAATTAATTCGATAAATTACGAAAATATGCACATTTATCCAGAAAATATGTAACATGTTAAAATGTGGAATTTTGGGAAAATGGTATGTGATAGGCAAAAAATAATTGCAGATTCGTAATTCTCAGCCAAAAGAAACAGCCATTTTCAGCCAAAGGACATTTTTTGTGTTGCACAGTGTTATTTGAATAATTAAAGAGGTGGTGAATAATTATTAATCTAAACTGTGTTCACTTTAAATTGAAACAGATAATAACGAGAATTTAACCTTAATAGCTAAAATGAAAACTCGGTTCTTTTATAAACAAAATTTCTAATGCAAGCAAAACTTAAAATTTCGTTTGACTCATGTAATAAAACTCCAAACATACAAGCATAATACTCTCTCTTACTGGCATTAGTGTTTTCAATAATATGATTGCAAATAATTAAAGCTGTTTCAGAATTCATACTGAATTTCAGATGACTTGTGTGTATTAAAATTTTATTTCTACAATTAATTAGTACCATTATTTTCCTTTTTATTTACATTCAAAGTACTTATTTATTGAGTCAAGTTTATAAACTTAGTAACCAGATCTGATGGACATTTTTTATTTTTTCCTTTCAATAAGTTGCGGTTTTATGATATGAAACTGGGAGAAAAGGGTGCCCTCACTGGCTAATGCCTCTTGAAAATAAAGAAAAAAAAATTCACGAATATCATTCTTTAAAGGATACATTAAAAAGGTTTCGAACACATTGGCAAAAGTAACTGGAATCAGCTTGCTTCTAGCAATGGTATTGGTAACTTTAACTAAAATAGAAGAGCTAATGTTGCAATAACGGTTGAAAAATAAGGTAATGTAGTTTAAAACATATTTTTTTCTATATTTCATGCTTTTTCATATTTTACGTAGAAAAATTTTAATAAACTTTTAGTCATTTAAAAATAGTTTTTAAACAGTTGAAGACTGTACAATTCACATGCGCTATACCAACTGTCAAGATAGAGAGGTAGTCAGGTCACAAAGGCCTTCCTTCATTGTATAATATAGAATTGACTCCGTACCTGATAAAAGCGATCAACTTAGAAAGGTGCTCAACTTTACAGGTTTTAACGTATTAGTTTCAGCCACTAGGCGTTTACATAATGAACCAAGTCTGCATTCAAGAAATTTAAATGTTAATTATACAAATGTTATTTTTTATGGTATGTGAATTTTTTATTTATTATTTGCTAGTGAAGAGAAATTTAAATGAATTTAAATAGGCCTCCGGTTGTTCTTTATTGTAAGTATATGTTAATAAACTAAAGACCTACCCATAGAAATTAAAATACAATATTACTTGATTAAATTGAGTAGTGATTAAAGATATTTTTTAATTTTAATATCTGCAATAGCACACATAGATTTAAGAAAGAAGATGAAAACTTTTGTGCTACAAATCACAGAGTAAAATACAATGTATATCATGCACAAAACCCCGTCCCATAAAATTTATGAAAAAAAAAATAATAATATTACAGTTTAGACTCATTATCACGACTTCCCCTAGGGACTTTCTAAAAACATTCTCATAAGCAGAGTGATGTCTTAACCAAAATTACTTCAAAACACAGAATTGTACAGTAACATTGTATAATTAGCGACTTAACCAAACAAATTTAACATTTTAAATTGGATTTAAATTAATATAACTTCACATAGTTCGAAAAGAAAATGACCTTTCTTTATTATACATTAAAAGTTTCCAAAAAACGAGTTGATTAATTCTTGAATTATTTATTGCTTATTTTGTATAAGAAGCCAAAATAGTATTCTCTAGTTTCATTAGTAGAAGAAAAATATTTTTCTATAACATTGATGCAAGGAAACCCCTTTGATTTAGTTGGATCTATTCCTCAACTTTACTTTCTGAAAGTAAAAACAATGGTTTTACCACCATGTTCCCGTTTTCGGATACTTTCAGCTTCAGCCAGGGCTTAGGAGTAGAAGTCGGGCTGATTTTGGGGCAGAAGAGTCGGAGTCGAACTGATTTGGGGTAGAGGAGTCAGAGTCGCTTAAATATGTGCTGAATATTCGTGACATTCCTAATATATACGAGCAATGGAGTCAGAGTTTTCAGATTCTAAGAGTCCGAATTTTTAAATTCGAGGAGTCGGAGTCTGTCCTCTTCCTAACGTACTCTGCAGCTGGCTTCAGCTGAAGTACAGAAAAAGTAATCTATATAAAGATATAAATAAAAGAAAATTCTTTTTTTCCTCAGAGGAATGCTTAAGAATCATCTCTGATGAATGCTTAGCAGCATTGAAAACCCTCGTCTTCTTAAAACAATTTTGAATTGTTCTTTCAATAATTGCTTCAACTTTCACAAATTTATTCAGTAGCATCTAAATGAGTTCGACAAAAGTCACCTCTTGCTTTACTCACTTACGCATTCTAAAGAAGAACTCTTCAATTTAATTCATTTTAAAATTCAGCAGCATGCCTTAACTCAATGGCAAAAACTGAAGACTGTTTATTTTTCAAATAACCTTGTCACTCTACGTGTATAAGAGAGTATCTCCTTGTCACTCATCTAAAACGCTTACAATAACCATACAAGTGTTGTTGAATAGTTATGATATTTCTTCCTTTCTAAAATCCTTTCTTAACCCCTCTTTTACTTATTCAACAACCTGCCCCTTCTAAGAAATTTCTTCATTAACCTTTTCCAGAAGTTCGGATCCATTATGCTCTGCTAAAATCTGCAGGCAAACCCAATCGAAGTTGTGAGGTACTGTGCTGATGGATAAAATTGCATCTGGGTTATATGATGTCACTAACGGTCCCTCGAGGAACATGGTGAGACCGTGTTATACCTAGCCTTGCACTTGCACAGGGAGACTATGCAGGTGTCGACATTTAATTTCCTCCCTTACTATTATGAGCCTCAGCAATGACCCAACCTGTTTGGTTTGGGGATTAGTACAATAGACCACTGGTCGCAGTGCTTGGTTCTTCCGACCCCCCCCTCCTTTCTTTCATTTCATTCAGTTCATAGGCAGTTAGGCTAAAACCTGTCATTCTCTGTACACGCCTTGCTGGTTCACAATTGCTAGCGCAAGGAGTGGGGGATATTCTTGACTACACTTGTCTCCAATCCCTTGTCAGAAATTCTACAGTAGCATTTGCATGAAATCCTCTTCATTTTACTGAAATATCCCAGTTGTAAAAAAAAAATCACTCATCTCTGAGCATCTTGAAGTGTTGTGGTAAATGGAGTGTCACATTAAAACAGTGTCGGGAATTTTGAAGTGACATAACGTTAAAATTACATGTTATAAGTTCAGGACTTTGGAAAAGGGATGCGATATCCCATTCAGGAATTGTGATAGCAAGGTTTGACTGTTGTAATAAATAATGATACAACTTATGTAAAATGCTTAATCACTATTCAAAGACTGGTAATAAGTACCCAAGTAGAGAAAGTCCATAGCAGAAATTTAGGCTTTTTCATAGGTGATTTTATTTTTAAAATAATTATTTACCATCTTTAAACACTGTACTATACAAATCATGTATCCAAAAACATCCCCCACCCCACCCTCTGGATTTATTAAAATATTATTCTCATTCAATTAACAATTCTTTTGAGTTCATGTTGAAAGGCTAAAATAGTAAATTAATCTTCAGACATTTTAAGGGTAATCCAAATATATTTATTAAAAATTAAAAATGATTTTTTGTTTCATTTTAATTTACCAAGATAAAATAACATCTTCAGCTCCATACAAAATAACGAAAATTTGAACTTCAATCATCTTTATAAATATTAAGGACCTCCAGACAAAAGTTATTAGAAAACTATAAACTGAGAAAAAAATTTAAAATGTAGTTTACTAAAAAACTACAAACTTAAAAGAAAATTTTCTAAAAATGCAGTTTACACATTATTTTAATTTCATGTTTTTTTAGTGGTAAAGCAGTTATCAAGAGCGCTGCATCAGCAGAAATGAATCTCTCTCTCAAGCTTCAAATCCATATCTTTTGAAAATTTTGGAATTATTTTTGTTTTGGTTCACAAATGACATTCACTCCTATATTTTTAAATTCAAAGCTAATTTCAGAAACAAAATTTTTAACTGTTCACACTTCTACCAAAATTTTCAATTCTTCATATCATATTTTTTTTTGGTTCCATTAGTAACATTTAATGCATTGGTAAATTAATGCATTCCCCCAGAAAAAGACAGTATTACATAACACTGATACATACATACCATATGCATTCAACTCTTCAGTTAACCCAATGAAAAGAACTGAATCGCTTCTTTTCCGAAAAATTTCAAGAAATCTATCTGTTTTTTTCCCAGACAATGGAATTAAGCAAAATGACTGTTTCTCACAATCGGAATTGGAAGCACAGAATTGTGAATGCATAGCAGCATCTCTTGCAGGCAAGCAAGCTTTTTTTGCAGTCTACAATAAAAAGAGAATCTATAGCAATAATAATTTTAATAGCAGTTTTTTAAATTAGTATTATGGCATAGAATATTTTTCAAGCTCAGAGATGGTTGTGTTGGCAAAATGCAAAAATTTTCAATGATTACTAAATAATGGAAATGAAAGCACATGATCAGAAACACACTGTACGTGAAAATTTAACAAGAAATGCTCAGAAAATAGAAAACGCTAAAAGTGCTAAATGCCGCTTACTTTTGCAAGATGAAATCTAATGGAGTACATGAATATTTAAAGCACAATATCAGTAGCATTCTATGCTCTAACTATCCCAGTCAAATCAGTCGATTTTGATAATGAAGGGCTTTTATACCAAATTAAACATTTAATTTCTTCATAATTAAAATTCTCTAATAAACCACCAGTTGAAAACAACATTTAAAAAAAAAAATCATATCCCTGTCTGTGGCATCTCTGCCATCAGCCAATGAGCAGCACAATAAAATGATAAAATATAAAGCAAGACCAAGAATTAACCTCCATACAGTTGTCAATAATAAACTTAAAAACAATAATTCAGTTCTTGAGGTATCACCATTCTTATCACCCTGATGGCAAAGGGCAAAAAGCCGACTCCTTGACTCCCATCCAATGTAAATGTCTCTATAGGTAATTGTGTCAAGTTGTCATACGAAAGCAAGCACCTCAAGGCAAGGATCTAAGGATTTTATTACTTTTGTTGAGCAGATTTCACCTCTTGTCTACTGCAGCCTAAGGATCTATTATTCATCTATTATCCTTCATTTTATGGTAAATAATTCTTTAAATATTATGCAGAGACAGAGGATAATCAGGCTGGGCCATAAATGATTCAGCATTGGTAAGTCTGTCCATCTGGCGTTGGCAAAAATATGCACTACCGTTTTTATAGATGATTTGAATTTGCGATTGCGGTTTTTGCTGATTGTTGTTCCTATTCAGGCACAATGTTTCGGCTAGTTTACTATAAACTGATAATCTTGCACTACTTCTTTATAATTCATTTGTTTTGGATCAGACATTTTGTTTGAAATAAAAACACTGAGCATTCTTCAACGTGACAAACTTTGAAAATGCATTGTTTTAAAATTAGCGTGAAAATTTGAAATAAACATTTTTTTTTTAAAAGAAGAAAAATAAGATATATGAATAAATTAAAGATCAGAAATGTATAGCTTTCATAATCATGCATGAAAGATGATCAATTTTTGCGATTGCGAGTTTTGTAGAGCATTTCTTCGAGATTGCAATGTTTGCCGATTGCTGCTTCTATTCTGAAACAGTAAGACTAAATTTTTTTAAAAACTTTTTGCAATCATTGCATTGAATGTATTAGAATGAGTTTGAATTTTTCTGCCCTCAAATGTCTGGAAAATTCATGTATCCTGAATTTGGCCTTTCTGGTGCATTCTGGATAGTTGAGCTTTTGATGTAATTGTACAGGTAAAAAATCCATGTAACTCATAAATGTGTCCATAGGTTCAACAAACTATCTCATTCATTGTTCCATGCTTGAAACAAAGTTCAAACATGTAAACTGGTTGTTCAGATTTTTTCAATACATATGTTAGCAACACAATATCAAACATTTTATCCTTGTGATTCATTAAAAAATATTTTCCATATTTTCAAATAGAATTACAGGGTTCCCACCAAGAATATGATACAAAAAAGTGACCATTTCAAAAAAAAGTGACCAATTAAAAAAAAAGTGTCCAAATGAGAATAAGCTTAGCATTAACACTAAAACATATGTAGAAAAAAGGTTTATAGGTTTTTTAAGCATAGAAAACTATAACATTATATATTTTTTTTTTCATGCAAAAATTCCGTCTTAGAACTATACGAGTCTACTTACTCATACATTCCAATTTCAGATTTATACTCTTGCTATCTCTCTCTCTAAATTCTCATTTAGCTTTAGTTCTTGATTACTTCAAATATACCATTTTCAACAGTTAATACATATTCATTCACTCATCAATTAATTTACTCGTTCATGAATTTATACACTTATTTATTTTTTCACTCATTCTTTCACTTATTCATTCATTCCTTGAGAAATATCCTTAAAAATCCCGGTCAAAAAATTTCATTAAAAAATAGGCTTGTTTAGTTCAG
This sequence comes from Octonoba sinensis, assembly GCA_038502835.1. NCBI lineage: Eukaryota > Metazoa > Arthropoda > Arachnida > Araneae > Uloboridae > Octonoba > Octonoba sinensis. The sequence continues at coordinate 127,429,469 of CM076598.1, forward strand.
GTTGAACTTCGTATCTGTACATGTTCTTCGGCCTAATATCTTTCCGATAAAGTTTGTTCCAAGCGAATCCGTCAGCTAGATCAGGATTTATATAGGATTGAAATTTCCCTGTTAGGCGCTAATGTTATCATTATTTTTTTTTTTTTTTGAACTGTTCTAAAATGAACAAAAATTGTTCAAATCTAAAAAATATTTCACACCGAGAGCTTCTTCCAATAATCTTGTCAATACAAACTTGGATCATATGCCCAGTGTTTACGTAATGTGCTTTATTTTTGCCCATGCGCTAATGTTAAGATTTTTGAACTGTTCAAAATTAAATGGAAAATTGCTCAAACGAAAAGTAAGATATGGAAATGAGATGTCCTTGCCAAGATCTTTTGAATGGGTCAATTTCCTCGAAAGTTATTGCGGGGGGGGGGGGGGGGGGAACCGACAGATACACATTTTCAAAACCCTACTTTCAAATTTTTCATTCTTTATTTAATCCTTGTACTTTTCTTTGACCAGGGGGGACCAATTATGCTAACAATTTACAGAATCAAATTTATTTTTTAATGTGTGAAATATAGCACATGTTAACACCAAGAAAAATTGTTTAAAACGTTTGATCACAAAAATGAAATTAACTATAGATAATAAAAACATTTAGAATATCAGAGGAGCATGTGCTAAATATTTGAAACAGTTAGATAAATTAAATGTATGTATATACAAGGAATATTATAATCCTTTATTAAAAAAAATAATTCAGAATATTCTTTGATGCCAAAATTAAAACACCAGAAATAAATACGTCAAATGCATGCTTGTGCAAGGCTCGAAAGAGAAAAAAACTGTTTAATATTTCAAAATTTGCTTTTCATTGGGATTACTACAGAAATAAAGTTAATTTGAATATTATTTATATTTATGTCAAATTACATATTTTAAAGCAAGTAAAAAAATCTTTTGATTGACAACTAAAGAAGCAAATAAAATCAATTATAAGCATGAAAAACAGGAAAAGGGTCAATGCAGTTAAATCAAGCAAGGAAATTGCTAAATTAAACGCATTCTGTACAGGAAATGATTTTGATTATAATCCTTTGTCCAAAGCTAATTTAGAAAGTACAGATACCAAAAGTAAAATACTTGAAAAGTATACTTTAAGTGCTTACTTATCCTGTAGCAAAAAAATTTTAACATGCAAATCGTTCAAAGGCTAAAAATGAAAATGATATGATAGAATAGACCTTGAAAAGCAAAAAAAAAAAAAAAAAATCAGAAAAGAAAATCAATGCAGTAGGAATGCTCAAAAATTTTAAATGTTGTTTTTTTTTTTTAAATCTCAGAAAAGAATGCTTCAAAAATTTAGAGAACTGTCACCCCTGGTATATAAATGGCAGCATTCTGTAAAAGTTTAAATTTAATCAGTCTTAGATTTCTTTTGAAAAAATGTTGTGATTACGGAAGATTTTCTCTTCTGTAATTATTTTTCAATTTCATGTGCCTTTGCTCTGTGCTCATCTTCATCAGCTTTTACAGATTTAGCAGCCTCTACCATTGCCCAAGCAAGCTGTATTTCTGTAAAATCGTAATTTCTAATGCGTTCCTTTAACTTTTCATTTGCTTCAGCAAGTAGCTTTGTGGAAACTATTTATTTGCATTTTTCCTGACATTTTCCCCATACTTTTCCTGGTGTTTATAGGAAAAGTTTGGTGGTCATTTATCACTTTATGAGATACCCCAAAAAAAGGTGATTTTAGGTGACAATTTGCCACAAAAAGTGACTTTAAGTGACCAATGAAAAAAAAAGTGATTTTAGGTGAAAAAAGTGACTTAGTGGGAACCCTGGAATTATATAAATAACTTAACAATTTTTAATTATTATTGATCTAGATCATAGATGGGCAACATCTGGCCCACGAAACATTTAAAAATCTTTTCGAATGGGCTCATCTTAAAAAAACTAATGAATAAACATTTCAAACTGGCTAACAAATGAAAATTTTGAAAATACTCGGCACCTGTTTATTACTGGAATTGATACCAACATCAATTATCTTGTTTCTCAAGTTCAGAGTTCTCATTAATTTCTGCTGATTGTAAGTAAATACCGAATCCATATAACCAGTATGATATTATTCTGGTGCTTGTAACATTATCATTATATTCTAGTTAGTTTGATCAAATAGAATAAACCGTAATATTTTTTTTTCTTCTCAATTACAGATTATCTATGACCCACGACTTCATTAAATTTTTAAGTTAAGCCTACAACTTTATAAAGGTCGGCCATACCTGATCAAGATCATTCATCTAAGTTATCTAAGAAACTGTACATTACTGTATTTTCCAAATGCAAGTAAAAAGCAGTAAATTATTATTATCTTTTTAAGTTTATCCCCAAATAGAAAATTTTGGTTTTATTAAATTTCTTCTGTACTTCACAAGAAAAATTTAAACTTTCTAATATGATTTATGTGCATGTGGAATAATTTTAAGAGTTATTGCACAATAATTTAACTTCCACGCTTAAAAAGGTAAATAGAATAAATACACGTACCATATTTATAGCAGATAGACTCCTAAAAAATGTAATTGTTACCATACAATTTCCTGGTATTATTTTTATGAATCAAATAAAGGATATTTACCATTTCATCAAAATATTGAAAACATACATGTCTCTTAGTGTTTGAGCCACAGCAATCATGATGTTTTGTAACTAAAAAGAATGCATGATTGAAAATTTTAAAACTGTTCAAAAATAATTTCAAAGATATTAAATAAATAATTTCTAAGGTAATAAATACAAACTTCTTGACTGGTGTAAATAGATAAACATATGATTCATAACAAAAATGGTTGAAATGTATTCTTTTATGATAATAAATTATAAACTAGTTGCATGGTCAGGTGCGGCATAGGCAATCTTGAATACTGTGTCATTTCCTAGCAGAAAAATTTTATATAAAAAATTCCTGTTAGAATAAAGACAGCAATTCCTAGTAACCTCTATTAAAACTAAGACACTTTGATAATTTGGTTGCAACCCAGATGACCGACTGTCTTATTTACCTATATTTGTCTTAACAGGCTGAGAACAAAGTGCTCTTATAGTTCGGTGGGGGCATACAGTTTTAAGTGGAATTCAAGGCTTGGAGTAAATAACAAAGAAACATAATCGATTACAATTATGATTAGAAAGAAAAATTGAGAGATTATGATTACAATTGTAATCCTTTGCCAAAAAGTAATTACGATTATGGCAGCGATTACAGTCATTAAAAAATACAGTACAAACCCCAAATTCGGCATGCTCGGGACCGCCGCCAAGCCGGATTTCGGAATTTGCCGAATTTTGGAACCTTACCAAAAATGGTGGATTTACGAAAACATCAACGCTAATATGCGCATTTTTACTTCAGATTGCACTGTTTTCTTAACTGGTACATAAATAAGTAACTTTCTTGGAAAAGGTAATATAAGTAAAGCCATGTGTTAAAATATAACCAAATTTTAACACATGGCTGCACCAAACAAAAAAATAACTTATTCATGGATTTAAATAAAACGCTCCATATAACAACACACAATTCAGCAAAAATAAATCATACCCACCATGGTAGTTAACCATTTCACTGAATCACCTGCAATTGCATGAAAAAGAAAATAGAGTTACATCTAAAAAAATATTAGCAGAGAAGACAAACTAAAATGCCAGGCCATTTTTACAAATTGCAAGGGTTACTGGCAAGGGTTACTTATTGCAGGGGGCCATTTATGACCACAAAGAAAAAAAAATAGAGTTAGTTTCTTTAATCTCTTTCTTTTTTCTTTTTCCAGGAAATAAAACTTGAAAAACAAATTTTTAAGAATTTAAGGGAAAAAATAATTTTTTTATAGGGAAAAAAGATGCTTAACTGAGCCCAAGAAATCAATTTTCACTTTTCAACATAGTAGGGTTTTCTGGTTTTATCTTGGTTTCCTGAGTTTAGTTCATATAAAGCATAAATATATCTACAAAATTGCTTCTATTTGAATAAAAATTTACTGACATTTATTGATTTAACAGATTCTTACATTAATATTTTTCTGAATTAAAAAAAAAAAAAAAACGGAAATTTTTGGGAAAAGTGCCGAATTTTAGGATTTTTCGAACTTCAGGATTCCGAATTTGAGGTTCGGTACTGTATAATCGATTACGATCATGAAATCCGATTACAATTTTGTATTGATTAGATTAGAAAAAAAATTAGCCGATATTACGCATAGAACTCTCATTTTTGCAACAGCGTCACGAATAAAAAATTTATGATTTTTGATTAAATCTTTATTAATGTTTGTTTTAATAAAGAATAAAGGAAATGATAATGATTGGAATTATAATGAAATAACTTTAAACATCACAATTTTTGAATTATGACGTTGTTGCAGAAATGCGAAATTTGTGGTTGTGTAATATATATTTATATATATATATCAGGAAAGGCATGTTCAGAATTTTTCGAATATTTAAAACTCATGTGTGGGATAACTACATTGGTCGTATTTTGTATATACGCAAAGACTATGAACTAAATTTATATATATAATGCATAAGTAATTAACTGGTTAATTGTTATTTTGCATAACAAGGAACCAGTTAATCACTTATGCATCAAAATTTTTTTATAATCAAAATTTTAGTTGGCCACAATTTCTAAACATGTAGTATATTTCTACATTGTATTTATTCTCTAGTTTAAATTGTGCAAATGTTTCACATAACACCAATTAATTTACTGAAAATAATAATTTTGTACGATTCTTTGAAATTACTTATAAAATGTGTATGAATTGCATGAGATAACAAATATTCAGATAGTGTAAGAGATAAATAATCAGTTGAAAATTCTTTAGAAAAATTCTTTACTTTTGCTAAAGAAAGGAGAAAAACGTCAAAAGCTATACATCTATTTTCCAGAACCTTACAAATCGGAAAACATGTATTTTGTGTCTTTATGTGTGTGGGTGATAGTACTCTTTCCACTAATGATTTTCAGGGGGGCAGTCTGCTTCGATTATTTGCCAACCTTTGACAAATGAAAGGGAAAATGGATAGTCCATTCTCAGAATTCTGAGAGACTGCACCAAGGCTCAGAGACCGCCCACAGAACCTTTTATGATTGACCGTAGGTTTTACAAACCATTTAAGATCGGGGTCTATTTAATGACCCTCATTTACAAACGGCTGTTAACAAACAGTAAAACAGCTTGAATCTATGTTAGTATTGCAATCTTATCTTTTTCATTCAATGGTAGAAAGGCAAATTAAAAATTTCAACTTTAAGCAGCTCAAGATTACACAATTACCAGACCAGATTACAGATTTTTTTCTCTGTAGATTGTGATTAAAATTATGTGAGAAAAGGGAGCATGCAATTTTGATTATGAATATAAGAATTTGCCATTGTCATATTAAGATTACAATTTTGCCAAAATGTAATCGATTACAACAGATTACGATTACGTAATTGCGATTACTCCAAGCCTGATTCAAACCATTAGGACATGATCAGAGGAAGTGCTATGCCAATCAATAAATAGTATTATGCCTTAACCTGGATGGTAATCCACTCTAGGTGCAAAATCTTTGGCTTCACCAACAATAGACAGCTTTAAAATTATGACAACTGTTTCTAAAAAATCTTATATAATGAGGTAAAAAGGTTCCTAAATAACATAAATAGTTGCTAAAATCCCCATTTGAAAAAAGGTAACAGTTCCTAAAAATTTTCATAAAAATAATGACAAATCGTCACTAAAAATCCTCATTAGAACAAGGACAGCAGTTCTTAAATAATGTCAACCATCTCTGAAATTCCTTATTGGAAAAATCCTAAAATTTGAACTAAAAGGATTCCCTCGAGATCCTCGACTTTTTTTTGATACATTGTGTTTTATTTATAGGGGGTCATTTATAAATGATGTCACATTTCAAGGGGGGACGGGTGTGAGAAATTGTGAGTTTGTGACACGGGGAGGGAGTAACATGAACTGTGACCATCACATTCTTGTTTCTATAAAAACATTTAAAATCAGCAATTAAATTTTTATTTTTATAATTTGATTTTAAAGTTTCATTGATTTCATTTCATATTAAAAACACCAATGCTGATTAGGGCTTAAATTTACCTTCAGTTAAAAGTATAAAAGGAAATTTTCATAGGCATTTACACTTTTAAGATAAAATAGCGCATGTCATTTCTTCAGAATTCAAACAATTATTTTTTTTACTATTACATACTAATTATATATATATATATATATACATATATATATATATAATTTGAAAACTAAACTCTCAAATTAAGTGTACATGTGATCATTATTATTGTTATGCTCACAAATGTCATTTAAAGTTCAAAAATAAAATTAGAAATGGGATCTATAAGGTAGTGCTTTGTTTCTGAACTGCAACACTGCAAGTACATATGCTTATGTAATATAGCTTGACATGTGACAAAGGGGAAAAGGGGAGTAGGGAGGGGGTATGTTGAGGTTTGACATTTTGTGACAAATGGGAAAACGGGAGTAGGGGTATGCTGAAGTGTGCTTTTGTGACAATGATGGGAGGGGGTCAAATATATTGAAAAATGTGTGACATCATTTATGAACAGTCCCTAGACTGCATCACTAAAGCAAAATAAAGTTTTAATTTTTAATTTTTGTAATTAAATATGGTTCTTTAAACTGTTGAACAAAGAAAGTTACAATTTCTCAAGTAAGACATTTTACATGATTTAATTAAATGTATTTATTGTTCTGTCAAACTCATTTAAACTCTTATATTTTTAATTTAATAAAAATATTTCAGATGATCAATATAATTTGAAACTTTAAAGACATAGAAATAAAGGTAAAGGATGTCTTTGATTTTCCAAGCAAGCGGTACACATTAATACATAGATAAATTTTTAAATGAAAATAGTAAAGTAGTAACTACCTTTTTCAGCAATATCTTTATGTGAGATAAAGTTCCTAGGTACACAGTAGCCTCTTTGTTCATTTGCAGAAATTAATGTCAGACATTTTCCCCATGATGCAATATCAGTAACAGAACAGTCATTAATAGCAAAAATTTGGTCTCCAGCTTTCAAGCCTGCAGTACTTCCATTAATATTGCCCTAAAATGTAATTACTAATGTTAGACATATGGAGTAACACATTATATTATATGCTAATCAATAAATTGCTACTCAATGTTATAAAATTAAACACTTTATTTGCTTATTAGTTGCCCTTGCATAATAGTCACATATTAGTTATGAAGCAGAGAAATTTGCCAATACACACATAAAAATCACAATCTACTTTTCTTGCATAATTAATGCATTATTCCTCCGCTTTTCTCAATATAGATAAAACCTTGAACAAGATCAGCAACAAGGCAGCAGTGAACTACTGCAAGACATCTGAAATCTTATTCAAGTAAAGCACTGTTTTTTTTCAGCCCATAAAGAACATTAATTCATGAAGCTTACACCCCTTTTTCCTCAGGAATGCTCCATGCAATGTCAATTATTGACACTGCATATAAGCCACATTGCACTGAACCCGATACAAGACATAAAGGATATGATATAGGAAAAAAAATTCCTAAAGTTATGCAAACTTTTGAGTAACTGATCACCCATTCTGCATTTATAGTACGGTGGTACCCCGCCATTCGTCTGCCTCTCTATTCGTACAACTCGTTATTCGTCCAAGTTGTTCAGGTAAAATTCAACTCGACATTCGTATGCTTGCCCCGCGATTTGCACGACCCCAGGGGCAAGGGTTTGCCAAATTGGCTTTCTTCGAGAAAAAAATTGAGAAATTATGCTCTTTTGTACTCGTCTGGAAATAATTTGGCATTTTGTATTTTTTTCAATTTTAATACTTTTTGAGATTTTACTGACAATTTCAACTTTCTACAGGGAGCAGCATGAGGAAGTGGTGGGAGAACTTTCTTCTTTAGGAGGAAAATAGTAAGGAAAGCAATTCCTTTGCAGAAATTAAAGAGCTGTGTTACCACTGGGAGAAAACATAGAGAGTGGTGGGAAAATGTCATAATAACAGTGCTGTGCTCAACAGGAGCATCAACTTGTTCAACAATAATGTTATTGACCATTTTAGAAAAATCCTGAAAAATCGTCAAAGGCAGACAACATTGGACAGGTTTTTAGAGAAAGAAACCCAAGATTCTTTTAGTGCAAAAACACGGGGAAAAGAAAGAACAGCAGAAAGGGATAAAAGACCTGAAGGGATGTTACCTGATGTTTTTATGGAAAGTAACTCCTCTTTCAAACAGTAAGATCAACATTTATCTTCCTCCTCTCAACATTCCACTTATGCCATCAACTAACCTCTGTACCAGTAAAGTGCAGTTAAATTTTTGTTTATGAATAACTTCATGTACAGTACTGTAAATTGGTTTTTCATAGGTTTAAATAAGCAACCATCTGTGGGTCTGGCGAACAGATTAATCCAATTTACATTATATCTTATGTGAAAAAATAATTCGCCATTCATACAAATCGCCATTCAAACTGTCTCCTGGAACGAATTGTGTATGAATAGGGAGGTTCCACTGTAATTCTGTCATTATCATGTAAACTGAAAGAATGATCTGTAGTAGGAAAAGTTATTTTATCCACAGGGATAAATTTCAATTTTGCAATTTCAAAGATTTTTAAAGCATCTAAATGTGTTCAGTGACATTAATCAAATTGCCACTTTGATGAAAATTGTGATTTTAAGTTTTCAAGATTTCATGCTTTGATCTTTTTTGGAACGAGAAACTGAACAACAATTTAAAATTAATTTTTTTTCCTTTACATGAAGAGAAAAAAGTAATGAAAGCTGTTACAATAGGAGTTTTAATCACCCAAAAGCTTAGTTTTAACAAATAGACTTTCTTTAATTTCAAAGCAATGAAAATGAAACAAAAGATTATTACTACTTCATTTTTATAACATCTCACTTTTTTAAATGCATCCAAGGTTTTATGACCTCAACTATATTGAAATCTCTCAGAAACCAGCCATCTCAGTACTTTTATTGAGTAAAATAATTTACTTGAATATTATATGTGCATTAAAAAGAGCACTTAGTTGAAATAATGGCATAAAATCATTACAAGACAACACGAAAAAAAAGTTAAACCTATCATCACACATTTTTTAGTCTTGGGGATATATATTTTCTGATATATATCATGATATTTATAAGTTGATACATATCATGATATTGAGGTTTGGAACAAGCCCGTCATTTCAAAATTTTCCGGGGGGGGGGGGGGTCAAAGGGTATATTTTCAATGCATATTACAGGTAAAAAACAAAATACATAAAAACACATATAAATTCAATGTATTTCTAAAAGTCAGGGGTATTTGTCAACCTTAATTCACTCAACCACTGAATTTACATTATTTAAAGTTTAAACATTTAAAATTCATCTGAAATGAATCGATTGACTCACTTTTAAATTAATGAAATAATAGAAAAATAAAATAATAATTAAGTAACAGGAAGCATAATGGAACTTGATTTATACTGATGAGCAGAGACTAAGATTTTAAGTGATGAGACCGAGAATCAGAAAATACACAATGACTGATTTTCTTTTTTAAGTTGACTTTGATACACTCATCAGACAAACATTCAATTGATACTGATAAGTCATTTTTCTAAATTAATTTTCTAACATTAATTATAACACCAATCAATGTCAATAGAAAAGCTTACTGTTATATCTATTAATAAATAGGTAAATATAAGAGTTAAGTACCATTTTTTCCTGTTTGTCAACCGATTTTTTTACTTTTTGTCAATTTGGCAGATATCAATGAGTTTTAGAATTTTCAATAACAAAATTTTGGAAATAGATTTTTTTTCTCTTATACTTTCAACATAGATTCGGAGCCTTTTTACAGAAGTCTTTATTCATCACACTTTCATACTACTCCTTACATCTACAATCTACAATATTTGTACAATATTCCATACATTTTTTGCTATTAATAATGCAAAGAAGAAATGTCAAGAACAAAATAAAATAAAAAAAGAAATCTATTAAATGAATGTTAAGACAAAATAATACTAATCTTAAGATGTCAGTTAAGCCATTTTCAAGATATATATATATGATGAGTCTGTGAGATTGTTTGTCCAGTACACTGTCAAACAAAATAAAATATAATTGGAAGCTATCAAAATAAGTTATTTTGCTTTGAATCAACGTTTGGTAAGTTAGTTGATTTGCATTAGCGTTTTGAACTCTGATTACATTGAAAGTGACGGTTTGTATTTCTAATTTATTCAACAATAATAGGATAGAATGAAAATTTTATTTCTATTTCCTTTACAGGAGAAGGAGTGCAGAAAGATTAAACAAATTTATGTATAATGTGTTACAAATGCATTAAATTAAATAACTAACTCAGTGGTTAATCAGGTGCATTGAAGAGAAATTATTGCTAATTGAAATATTTAAACAAAACATTGTCAAACAGAAAGGCTAACACGTCAAAAGTTGATTAAAAGGCTTAACGCTGAACTTGAAAAATGCAATGAATTACTGTTGAATTTTTACTGCTGGACAAACTATAGTTTCTATAATTATGGTACTACTCCAGCGATGCCGCGGACGCACTGTAGCATGTCAAATCCACAAAAATCAGAGGGAGGTGGGGACACAAATAAAATTTTTGTCAACCGAGATGCATAATTTTCATAGCGAAAAATTAAAATAATCAAGTAAAAATTTAAAAAACCAATACGCAAAAGTATTGTGCCGTATCCTTGATCCGCATTTTTCTTTCCGTTTTAGTTTCCACAGGTGCATAGCAATGAAGAGCACACCTAGGACATCTGCTGATCCTCGTAGCCGGTTCCCCCAAACTTATCAATCATTATTGATTGACGCCCCAATGACTGAGGAATTTTTTCCAGAAAGTTTTGGAATGTTCTTCCACATGGTAACTGGATGACAAACACATGTCATAGGTCACATCATAGGGTCACGTGCAAACACAGAAAATTCGTTACATTTTGTCTAGTACTGAGGTCTGCAAGTTGTTTCCAATATTTAGCATTATTTTTTATTACAAATGTGTGAATGATAGGGAAAGTTTCAATCATCCCGATTTTCTGGATCGCTTAAAAACGTTGTTGATTGATAATTTATAAATCCCAAATTACAGCAATAAAAAGTTATAGTACAATTTAAAATGAGAACAGAACATGAAAGAAATGCTTATGATTTAATTTTGTTTGATTATGAAATAATTATTTTTTCAAATGAAGAGCGAGTAGTCAAGTGGGAGAAATGGCACCAGCTTGCATTGCCGCCCGTTTCCACAGCAGAGACAGGCGGCTCTGAACAAACTGATTTCAATTGAACAATATATAGATTCAAAGATTTCTTTAAGGGTATAATCAACCTGATATTAAATACGTTTGGAATATACGGGATTTAAGAATTTTAATATTCTGGTATGAAAGGTTTCGTTTCTGCTATTGCAAATTTTTGTAAAGGGTTCGTTTTCAAGATTACAATTTTTGCTTGGCTTTTATTTTGAATTAAAATAATTAATAAAACTTTCCTATTTAATTTATTATACCCTTATTGCATTGACCATTTTAAAAAAGAGTGCCACAATGTAATGAACATTGCGGAAAATTTGCGAATTTGTCATCTTTAAAACCATGATATGCTATTGTTTGGATAGGGACTTGCTTCTTGGAAAAAGGTACCCAAAAATTTGGAAGTCTTAGGTCCAAGGGACCCGTAATTTCCAAAGTCTAACGGCATCACTGTACCTATATCAAAATTAGAAGTATATGTACTATTGCATAATTGATATTTTAATCAAACAAATCTGCATTAGTTACATAAGTTGTAATTGTTAAATAAGGTGTACCAGAACAGCAAGAGAAGTACACATTTATGTGAACCGAATTTTCTTCTCTCTTTTTTTAGAGAAAACTCTTGTGATAATTGTTAATAATTCTTCACATATATTGATATTTTTATACATTTGAGCACATTTACACTGACTAAATGAGGTTTAATTAACAATAACTTAGTTAATAATAGTTTGCTTTACATAATAAAACACATTTATATAAATGGTTTCTTACACTTGTATGAAAGCACTTGTGAAAAATATCATCTTGATATTTTTCACAAGAGATATTCATAATATATATCCAATATATATCATGAATATCTGATATTTATATAAATGTCATGATATTTTCCAATGCTGGCTACAACAAAACATTTAAGTTTTGCTATAAAAGACAAAAATACAACTCACCTCAGCTCTCAAAACTGTAACACCTTGTCCATAAGAATAAAATGGTAATAAAAGATATGGACTGGAGATTAACAAAATAGCAGCAACTATACTCAAAACAACATTGTGCCATACACCAGCAGCAAAAATTCGAAGCTTTTGCCAGTCCGAAAGACTCATCAATTGTTCACGGTTCAAATTTGTAAAGGCCCAAGGAAAGATGAGCAAAATACCAAGTCCATAACTTTCAACATTAACTCGTTCCCTAAAAAATTTAAAAATTAAACTTAACACTCTACTTCATTAGAAAATGTTATTTGAAAAATAGTTTAAAGTAAGGTTTAAGAGAGAAAAACATTTCTAAAACTTATGAACCAACTAAAACTGTAAAGCGCTTATGTTATTTTCTTTTATCACTGCTATCAGAAAGCAAAAATACTCTCTTCACTATCATAAAAGCATATTACTTAGTCTTTAACTGTCATAGGAATGAAACAATAATGATCTTTTATGATGCAAATGAAATAAGAATTAACCAATATCTTTCTATCTACATATGCATGCATAATTTAACAAAACTCTTTTGTACATGTAATTACACGAATAAATATCAAACATACTTTTCTCCACCAGACCCCACCTGTTAGCCGAGGCCTTAGGATTGCTTACGCACGGGGAGAGGTAGTGGGGTCTACGGATTTTACATGCACATATCCCCAAGTATACATGGTGGTCTTATCCACAAAAAAAAAGTTGGACTTCAAATGCAAAATGTAATAAGAAAGAGCAAACTGATGACATGCTCAAATACATCAATATACATTACTTCATTTACAGAAATAAAGAGATTTTGGCAAAAAAAAAAAAAAAAAAGCAGAAATCTGAGTTTTTTTCTATGTAAAGTACCATGTCTGAAATGTAGAAAATATGTTTTTTCACACAAGTCAAAAAAAAGCACATGCACAAAGATATTTTTAAAGCTTTCGATACTTTGAAGTAGTGTCTTAAGAAAGCATTGCTTATGCTAAATGTTAATTGAATAATTAACATTTAAATAAGCGAAAGAATTTGGGATAAAATTATTGTACTTATCAGCATCAAATTATGTTATTTATTTTTCTCACTGATTTTGAAACTTATACCATTAGTTTTGTAAAATTAAATTTTTCGTTTAAAATAAAACAAAACTAGGAGTTTGTTTGTGTACGCGCGTATGATTGTTTCTGGCATGCGTCCCAGGAAATTGGGAACGCCTAAAAACAAGAAATTTGGTATATTTTTCTCCAACAGACACCTTGCTCTTTTAGCCAAAGCCTTAGGTTGCTTGCTCCCTGGTGGTGCTGATGGCTGAAATTTTTTATACTGGTGTAGTTTTGCTGATAGTGTGCACTTCAGACTCTAATTTTTTAAAAAAGTTATTTAATGTTTCATGTGATTTTTAGCACTTTTTATCACATAACCAGAACAAATTACATCACAGAAACTTTTTTTGACCTGATTGTAAAAAATTGAATTTTAAACGTGAAAAAAATTCAAAATGAGTCAATCTATACATTTTTATGAAATTTTGAAATGACTATTACAGCTACAACTTCCCAACAGAGAGAATAAGACTGCACGGTAGCGCCATCTCCTGGGGAAAAAAGTATAAGCATCTGGGTGTCTGGATTGACTATAAGCTCAGCTTTATGGAACATTCCCTTATCTTGAGAAGGGAATATACTCAGACGAAAATTGCTTTAATGCCACTTATTAATCGATGCTCAGTGTTATCCATTGATAACAAGTTACTGCTCTACAAGGCATATCTGAGACCAAAATTAATATACGCCTGCCCGGTTTGGGCAGGCGCTGCAAGTCAAACCTCCATTAACGGCATTAGTGCCGATCAAAGCAAAACCCTTAAATTAATTACAAATTCACCCTGGTACGTCCGTAACCCTCAGTTCATTATGAACTAGGCATACCCCACCTCATTTGATCTATTCAAAAAAATTAGCCTCCGACTTTACAATAGAATCCCAACAATTGGCAAGACCTTACTTCAACTTATTGAAGAATATGACCATACAGATCCGACCAACAGGCGAAAGCCGAGGGCATGCCTCGCTCTTCAACCCGTTTTTTAAATATTTTAAAACCTTTTAAATATTTTATTCTCTTTTAATTATTTTAAATATTTTAATCTTTTTCTCCCCGTAATCTCTTTTATTTGTTATCTTTTATACCCCCTTAAACTTGTCATAGTAAATTACTAAAAGTGCTCACGTGATGGGACTTCACCCCCCGGGCATGCCTGCTCGGAAGCTCCCGGTAGCAGATGCGGGGAAAAGCTGCGTACGGTTAGCCCGCGCAGTTAAGCACCCCTCTGCAACCGTAACTCCTAATAACCGCCACACAGGAGGGACCAAGTGATGCTTGCATCTGATTGGCCCAGCCGAGCGCTACCATCTGCCTCAACCTATTAGCATTAATCGTCTCCAACCTTATAAGTAATAAATCATATACATGAGATTAAAGGGCCTCTGGCCCTAGGTGCTCAAAACAACAACTTAAATTCCAGAAGTAATTTGAACATAGGCTACTATTCTTGAACATTGCTTTTAACTTTGGCTGTAACACGTCCTCACGATTTTTTAAACATTTTGGTAATATTTTACAAATATGCAATGTTCTAGTTACATACTGAGAATGAAAATAGATTTCTCAATTGCTTTTTTTTTAAATGTAGACTTTAAATTAAGAATAAACACACTGCACTATTGGTTTCGAAACATGCATTTCATATTTAAAATTTTAAGAGTAATTGAGCTAGCAGAGCTATATTAGCATAAACATGGATATTTTTCTATTTTGGCGATACAAATTTTGCTAAGCAGATTTTCTTGGTGACAACACACATACACACAGACATAAAAAATACCAATAATGCTGCAAATCCTTGGACCCTATTAATGATAGTAGGGAAATTCCATTTGGCACTAGTTTTATCACCTACCCCCTCATCGCTTGCAGCAGTGAAATGGAAAAGTACCAAAGCATGTATATAAAAGACTTTATTACAGTAGAACTTGGATGATTCGAACGTTTTTAATTCGAATTTTTTTTTCATTCGAAGATTTTGTTTGGTCACTTGAACTTTGCATTCAAATCAATGTTAAAACTTTTGGATAATTCGAAGTTCAACTTCTTTAATTCAAAGGTTTTTCTCATCCGAAATTGAAAAAAAGTACGTTGAAATACTTTTTTGTCTGCAAAAATCTTACCCTACTTGTTTGTTTGTAGTAAAAGCGTACATTCGCGAGATTTTTGCCTTGCTTTCTATTGTGACAGATACTATCCTTTTCATCGAACTGTTTGGAATGTGACAACTGACCTCCTGCATTGACCCCCAAGACCAAA
Organism: Octonoba sinensis; assembly: GCA_038502835.1. Lineage (NCBI taxonomy): Eukaryota > Metazoa > Arthropoda > Arachnida > Araneae > Uloboridae > Octonoba > Octonoba sinensis. The sequence goes on from CM076598.1 coordinate 127,445,184, forward strand.
CATCCTTCAGGTACTACTCTTTTACACTTCAATGGTTAACAGTAGAGTTCCTTTATGAAGGGAACTCTAAACAGTGAATCACCACCTAATCCCTCTCTCTTCACAATGTTTCGACATGTGACAGATTATTGGTTGCGCGAATGGCGAATGGTGAAATCATGCGTATAAAATATTTTTTGCCTTCGTTAAAATCAAAAGACTCAATTCAGCGAGCGAATCCGAAATTTCTCAATCTTTTTAAACAGTAGAAGATAATTTGTTATATAATTTTAGTACTTAACCAAGGAATATTTCGTAAAAGTAATACTCTTCTTATATATTCCTAATTTCGTATGTATATGCTATAATTTTATCTTTTATATTATGTACGAAATAAATTTTAATTTGTTGACAAATACAATGTTTAATTATTTTATATATATTAGTGCATTGACGTTTTCCAGAAAATATTATTGACGTTGTTTTTGACAGAATAAATATTATCGGGCATTCGTGGGCCTTAAATTAAGCTACAAAATTTAGACTTCTGTAATTCGAAGTTTAGCTGTGGTCCCTTCAGCTTCGAATTATCCAAGTTCTACTGTACATATATTTTTTAATATTAAAATTATTTTATTTAAATAATTATATATTGTGCAGAATATAGGCTCTGTAATGGTTTGCAGAAGTTTTAGGGTTGTCTCAGGTATAAATACTATGCATACAAAAAATTCGTTTAGATAAATATAAATAGCGATATACAGGGTGAATTTTGTGGGTAACAGAAGGATATTTTTTACAACAAAATAAAAATTTGTGAGCTTGTCAATTGAAAAAAAATAACCATTTTCAAAAAACTGACAATCACACCTTCATACTTTTTATTAAGTTATATGAAAATTAGTAAACTTGGAATTTTACAATTAATAACTCTTTTTAACTCAAATTTTAAATTTGATGATGGAAGGAAATTTTTCTGACCTAAAAATTTTAGTTACACACACAAATTTAAAGCTCAGTTAAACTATATGAAGAAATTTCTTGAACACATTTGGGCACCTTAAGGGCTCATTCCATGCATATTAGGAACGTTTCTTTGAAAATAATTATTTTTTTCACCAAAAATAAATATTTTGTCATTGTAACGACGGAAGGACAAAAATACCAAAGTACAGAATACATATGTAAAAGGCTGAATTTTTTTCATATATGTGTTTTTACTAGGCATATTCATCATCTGGTATATCACTGGTTGTATTTGTATATCAGATTTATACTACCTGCATCTCAGTCAAGTGCTAGGACAGTCCCTAATTATCTTAAGTTCCAACTTTTTTTTGTTGTTGTTATTTGTTCAGTGTCAATCCAACATTCGTTTTCTTTTACAGAAAGAATATAACAATCCTTCATAAATTTGGTTTTTCAAATGCAACACTTCAAAAAAATATTCCTCTACCTTCATCTCTTGTCTCACCAGAGGAAATTCAGGTCCATTTTCAGACCCTTCACAAAATTCCAATTAGTTTTACCACTCTATGTTTAAATTTTGAATTTTCACAAAATTGTTTGATTTTTCACAAAAATCTTTTAAATTTCACAAAAACCAGACCGTGTTAAAAAAGTGCTGGATCGACCCCTGCCTAGTTAATAGATGTTTTTCCTCTCCGTTGAACTAATAAGAAATTTCCAACTTACAATAGCAGCTTTACTCTTACAATTTATGGATACTTTGCTAAGCATTATTTATCAAGATAAAAATCTTTGCAGTAGAAAAAAAATATTCGTATTTATGTTTATAAGATAGAAAGTGTTAATTATTACTTAATGGGTGCCTTTCTAGTAGAAAATGGATGCATACCCATCTTTCAGTGAGGTACTCATTGAGTTGATAGATATCTTTTGAGGGAAGATATACACTTAAAAGACTTTAGCTGATTTGCTTTGCAATGTCTGCAAAGTCTTTTGTAGTAACGAGTTTCTTAGCTAAAATGTTGCGCCACACCAGTGCTACCACATCTTCTTTTCTGCAACTGGTGGCAAAGTTCTTTGGCGCCTTGATATATCAGGGGTCGATCCAGTATTTTTAACAGGGTACTGTTTTTGTTAATTTTAAAAAGATATTTGAAAAATCCGATAACTTGTATTATTATTTACCCATTATTTAATAAATAATTATGCCAAATGTACAAGCTCAGTAGCTTAGAATTTTGTGTAATAAAATTTGCGCAACCTATCTGCTGTCTCTCTTTTTCTTACCACTCATTTATTTTATTTAACTTTACTTTATTCTGTAATGAAAAGTTTTTTTATCTTTAGTATGAATTATTAATTTACTTTTATGCCCAAGCAATATTTAATTTTCCTAGCAATGCATAAATTTATTAAATAATAGTGATAGAGCCAAAGCTTGTTCGGTAGGCGGCAGTGCAGTGTGCAAATTTCGAGAGCTTTGGTTGCTTCCTTTGGCCTATCACATCAGCTTCCCAGTTTGCCTTGCCGTGCCTTTCAAATGCAAGGGATAAATGTGTGCTTGCCTGCAATAGAGAGAGATGGATTAACTTATTAGAACATAATCAGCTGTTGATTCTTACATAAATGATGTATACCGTAACAAAACCGCATTGTTCAAGAATTTGCTACATTTCTGCAATGCAAGAAACCTGGGTAACGTCTAGCATTGGAAGTAAACCACTTATTATGTTACTATGTACATACCTCTTTGTTGCAACAGCATGGCTAGTAAATGTGTGCTTGCCTGCAGTAGAGAGAGATGGATTAACTTATTAGAAGTAATCAGCTGTTGATTCTTACATAAATGATGCATAGCGTAACAAAACCGCATTGTTCAAGAATTTGCTACATTTCTGCAATGCAAGAAACTTGGGTAACGTCTAGCATTGGAAGTAAACCACTTATTATGTTACTATGTACATACCTCTTTGCTGCAACAGCATGGCTAGTAAATGTGTGCTTGCCTGCAGTAGAGAGAGATGGATTAACTTATTAGAACGTAATCAGCTGTTGATTTTTACATAAATGATGCATACCGTAACAAAACCGCATTGTTCAAGAATTTGCTACATTTCTGCAATGCAAGAAACTTGGGTAATGCCTAGCATTGGAAGTAAACCACTTTTTCTGTTACTACTGTATATGGGTCATTCTCCAAATTCGGGCACTTTCTTGAAACTTAAGAATTTTAACTATTCTATTAACCCAATATCCATGTAACAAATTGTAGTGTGTACTTTTAGATGGGTACTAATTAGTCCCTTTAAAATTAAAATTTATTTAATAGTGTTTTATGAGATAAAATTCTAAACAGGTGAAAAAAATCAATTCCATGGGCTGAAACCAGCCGATAGATTATTTAAACATGTAGACACATTATTTAAACTACCTGAAATATTATTTTTTATTTAAGTTAAATTAAATAAATACGTTTTGAAAAATATTTCTACATGTTGAAATAAAAATAAATTAGGTAAATTTAGAAAGTTTTGTTCTACTAAAGTTTGCAACCAGGTTCTACCGTCATCTCCATGGACAGAGAGATTTTGTAAAAAAGTTTTTAAGTGGCAACACTGTTCATTTCTTTCTAGCAACGTTGAATAGAGGCAGCCATTTTGCGTGCGTCTCTACTGGGTACAGATAAGAATTAAGCTTTGTTTGTTTGCAGAAAAAAAAGAAAGTTTATATTCTAGGTGAGTATGCTTATTGGTTGTCAACTCCATGGTTTCTATAGAACCTATAAAATTTGAACTTTTGTACGCTATTTTTAATCATGTTAGCTGTACGTAAAGAAAAGATATAAAAAAACTTAAAGACCACTTTATATCATTAAAACTGTGTTTTAGATTATACTGAAAATGTAATTTCATCATCTCCATGGACACCCTGTGGACAACTTTGTCCATGGAGTTGTTAGTCCTAACAAGGAAGTTATTTTTTTTACAGTAATTAATATATTATGACAAGTGTATATTTACTGGCACCTACTGCTCAGGTTTTACAAACATAAATTAGGTTGTACTGCAGTTCCCCCCCCCCCCCGATATTATGTAACCATCATTACATGATATTTAAGCAAACAAAAATAGAATGCCATTTTATAAATGTGGTTCCCCCATAAATAAAATTTAAGAAACTGCTAGGTGCCAAACATAGATAGGCTTCAACTTGGTGAGGATGAATCTTATTTAACCATTTAAAAAAAAAAAAAAAAAAAAAGCTATGATAATAGACAGGGATATTTCTAGCAATTGGTTTCTTTGATTTTAAAGGTACATACATGTCTAGTAGATAATTTTAATGTTATGAAATGTTTATAAAAAATTGAGTTACATTAGACAAGTGGAAGAGTAAAAACACATTTTTTTTTTATATTTTAGTTATGGCTAAAAACAAGAAAAAATGTGAGCAATACAAATTGGTGAGGCAGAAACAGAAAAAAGAATGTGAGAGAAAAAGACGTGCACATATTAAAAGCGATCCCAAGTTATATGAAGAAGCGAAGAGAAAGGAACGTGAACGGTACCATGCTCGAAAGCAAGCAGGCAAAATAAAATCTATTCATCAAATGACATCAGTCCGAGAGCAAAGGGCTAAGCGAAAAAATTGGAAAGCATGTTCAAGGAGATATCATGCAGCCAAAAAGAATGAACAATTAGTAATGTTAAGTATGGACAGCACTCCTTCTAGTCTTGTGTTACCCATAATCGTAAATAAACCTACAGAACCCCTAGATGATTTGTCATGCTCACAATCACAGCCTGCAAAATCTGAGACATCAGCAAAATCTAGAAAAGAAAGCGGCAGGAAAAAAGTAAAGAAAAATAGGTCAGCGGCTTACAGGAAAATACAAAAATTAGAAGAACTAAAAGCATACAAAAAAAAAGTACAGCAAATACAAAAGTAGATATTATAGGGAAATGGAAAAGAAACACAAAGGAAAAGATGATACACCAAATACTAAACTCAAAAAAATGACAAAAGGTGCAAAGGTATCGTCTCCTATAAAAAGAAGACTGCTGTTTAATGAAGTTATGATTTCCCAAATGACAGATAATTTACAGAAAACCCGCAATAAGAGAGAATGTAGAAAATCTTTTCTCTGTTACGTAGCTGGGAAAATTATAAAGAAGTATAAGTGTCTGAATGAAGTAAAAAGAATATTCAATTTGAAAAATCTGAAAAGCAGAGATGATAAAGAAAAAACCATGATCCAAGCCAAGTAATAGCTGATTAAACGAGACATTCAAGATTTTTTGGAGGAGGATTCTTGCAGCACATTATGCCCTGGTAAGAAAGACACAATAACAAGAAAAGGAGTGAAGAAACAAAAACGCTACTTGAATGACAGTTTAAAAAATCTTCATAAAACTTTTTATAGCAAGTGTGAGCAATATTTCGTGCATTACAGTACATTTTGCAAACTTCGTCCATTCTGGTGTGTCCAGAAAAAAGTAGGTAAGCGAGACACATGTTTATGTGGCCTTCATGAGAACATGAAGCTCATGGTGACTGCATTAAAGCAACAAAAGATTATTTCTGAGCGAACTCCAGATGAACTTTACAACAGTTTGTGCTGTGATACTGAAGATAATATTGAGAAATGTTTAGAGAGGAACTGCAATGAATGTAAAAACAAAAAGATTAAGTTCTTAGAATATTCAGCAGACAACACAGTCTCATACTATAAATGGATTTTGAAAAAAGTTAATATTGTAACCAAAGGATCTCTTAAAACAGTTAAAAAGCATTCTAAAGATCAGATTAACTGTTCTGCTGCAGAATTGGTTCATGCCTTGCTGTCAGAAATACCAAAGTTCATGATTCATATTTGTAACATTTTACACCAGCAAAGAGAAGTGAAGAGAAGAGAAGAGAAGATCGATTGGTACCAAAAGAAGTGTTAATCCATATGGATTTCTCTGAAAATTACGAGTGTAAGTACTCAAGGGAAATCCAGGCTTTTCATTTTGGTGGTTCTCGCCAACAAGTAAGCATCCACACGGTTGTAGTTTACTATAGAAGTGAATTGTCTACTTCAGTACTTACCAAGTCATTCTGTACCTTATCAGAAAATTTAAAACATGATCCTATTGCTATCTGTACTCATTTGAGTCCCATACTTAAATGTGTGAAAACTCTTATCCCTAGCTTTAAAACTATTCATTTTCTCAGCGATGGACCAAGTACACAATATCGTAACCGAAAGATGTTTCATTTAATTGCTACACACTTTCCCTCTGTCCTCTTGTCTGTGAAGGAAATAACCTGGAACTATAGTGAAGCTGGTCATGGGAAAGGTGCACCAGATGGGCTCGGGGGGGATTTTGAAGCATACTGCTGACATGATAGTGGCCAGGGGAAAAGACATTTCAGGCTTCAGTCGGCTTGTCTCTGAACTACAGAAAAATCTTAACAGTATCGAAATAATACCCATAAGAGAATATGAATTTAACGCACTTCGTGAAAGTCTAAAAGAAGAAGGAAAAAAATTTACAGGCACAATGAAAGTGCACCAAGTTTTCTGGACCAGAGCAAAACCTAATGCTCTGTGTTTCAGAAGATTAAGCTGTTTTCAGTGTGTGCCAACTGATAATTGTTCTCACGGTTATGATATAGGAGTGTTATCAGTATTTCACGATCAATCTAGATGTCCCACCAACTTTAAGAATAAATCATCTTCAAAAAGATTGAAAGTCAGCGATGACTACCCTGACACAGATGGCGAATGGAATGAGATACCTTGCAAAATGCAGAAATGGGGTGAATGTACTACAATCAAATTACCTTTGACAGAAGATAGCCTAATAAATAAGTATGTGGTTGCAGAATTCACAGACCGGAAAGAATCTCATCACCATGTTGGGGTTATTTTAGAAGAAGATAATTGTCCAGAGGGTGGTGGTAAAACGTATCATGGTGACTTTATGATTAAAAACGCAGGCAATACCTTTTCGTTTCCACCTCAGAGAGATTTATCTTGGGTTTACTCAAAAGATATAAAACAAGTGCTAAATGACCCTGTGGTTACCCGCCGACATACATATTTATTTAAAGACTTGAATATTATTTTTTCCCCTAAATTGAAGTAAACTTATAAAAATATGTTTTTTTTTTTTTCCCAATATTGAAGTTCATGCAAACTGTACTGTATTACTTATTTATGAAACTCTACAACGTGAGTTTTAGCTAATAATAAATTTAATTCCACTGAAAGTGATGTTAAAAGATGCTTAGTTTCATATTTCAATCTTAAATTTCAACAATATTCTGTTGCATGTCAAATCCGTGTCTTTATACGTCAACTCCATGGGCAATGACAACATAAATAATTTTTTCCTTGAAAAATATTTGTCAGCGATCTTGGCCATACACTGGAATGTATTAGGAACCAGGTAGGGAATATTTAAAAAATTAAAAATAAAAAGGTAATGGAAATTTTTTTTCTTCAAAAATGACATCTGAAAGAACCCGGTTTTTGGAGAATGGCCCATATTTCCGAATATAAGCCGATCCGTGTATAAGCCGAGAGTGCATTATTCCTTCAAAAATGTACCAAAAATTCAAATCTCGTATATAAGCCGAGATAAAAATTTGAAGAAAAAAAAATTACACCTCAAAGAGAGTCGCCAAAGGGGGCGAAAATATGCCAAGCAGGTAACACAGATCAAGTATTTTCCAACCAAGACGTTGTGAAAGTGAGAAGCTTGGCGCCAACGGCGACAGATTGATCTCTGGTAACCCTGTCTGAGGCGAGCACCGACAGCCGAGTGAGCGAGCACATGCTCCCCTATTCATTCATTGCTTTTTGCCAATGCGTTTGCTTAGTTTGTTTTACTCTTTTTATTGTTTTTATTGTTATTTTTCTACATTTATATTAGAAGGATGAGCGGGAATCGAAAGGCATACACAGCTAGTCGCGAGGGTATTATAGTGGAGAGCAAAAATTTCGCCATTTTGTTTCAGCGATGATTTCACAAAATCCAGCAGTAAAATATATGTATATTCTTTTAAATAAAACTCTACTTATTTTAAGCTAATTATTTCCTTTATGTAGGAAGCATAGATTACAGAATTAGAGCTCTATATTAGTCGATATTTCCAAAAATTCTCGGCTTATACACGGAAATATACGGTATGTACATACCTCTTTGCTGCAACAGCATGGCCACTTTCATGAAAAATTGAACACAATACAGCAACAAAAAAGATAATTATCAAATCTGAGACTGGAAAAGTATAACCAGGAATCTGGAAAAGAAATATATATTTTTGTATTTTTAACTTTTTCATTGTATAAAAGTTGGGTAGGGGATGGATTCTATACAACCAAAAAATATAACACAAAAATTCACTAGCGTTTGGGAAAAAGCACATAAGTAAAAAATTGGCATTTTTTGTTTTTTTATGCATAAGTATCTACTTAATGACATCCAAGCCTAGAATTAGTGGTGTAGTCCTGGGGAAAAAGGTGGGGGGACGCTTACATACACCAACATCAAAAAGTGGGGGTACGCTTATGTTAAAATTCAAAACAAGTGGGGAGACGCTTGTGTTAAAATAAAAAGGTAGGGGGACGCCGTCTCCCCTCAACTACACCACTGCCTAGAATTATCATAAATATTACAATAGCATAAATTATTGAGGTTTTTGAAAATAAAAATATATTCCAGTTAAATGCATTAAATTTTAATGTATCTTTTCAAAATAGGTGTGTAAAAAAACCATAAAATTAAAATATTAACTCCTAATAACTTCTAAAATATCTTCATAAAACTATTTTGAGCAAGGTATAAGTTCACTAAGCAATAATATTTCTTTGATTTGAATTAAATAATTAGTAAAATAATGCTAATGCTTACATTAAAACCTGTCATTTCTATTCCACTTGTGGGTGAAATTCTCAGTTTTATTGCATTCAAAACAATACAGAAAATATATTAACTTTAGATACTTTTAAATTATTAACAAACAGAATTAAATCTTACATCATAGATTAATGTGTGGAATTGTTGTTCGACTTTGAATACTTTCAAATTTGACAGATACTTTTTGATACAACAATTTTCTAGAATTTTTAATATTTGGCATTCAGCCTGGTGGAAATGGCCGAGTATTTGATCAAATCACTATTCTTTACATCCCTACTTTCAATTTTAGACATTTTTTTCTAATTTTTAGGGAAATATAAGACAAAATGTATTGTAACTTAAACGATAGGAAAGGCATGCTTTACTTTACTTTCTGTGACATAAATTGTTTTAAGTGCGCAAGTCTTAACTGTAACCGATTGTAACTGTAACTGTGTTCCGATATCTTGTTGTTTTCGTTCTAAGCTGTATGTTGTTGTGCTCAGTGTTTTCGTAACTTGTACGATGTTCTTAATGTAATAAAAGATTTTAATAATGCTCAATTTGAAGCATTCACTTGAAATGTGACATGGTGGCAGCGGTGCAGTCAAAATGGATCTGAAAACTCCCAGTTGTATGAAATTACAAGGAAATTTGGCCGAAAATTGGTCAAAGTTTAAGCAGCGTTTTACTTTGTATTTGGAAGCATCGGAAAAGACAGGTAAATCTGATAAGTTAAAAGTTGCTTTGTTATTGAATTGTATGGGAGATGAATGTATCGATATATTTAATAGCTTTAAATTAGCTGCTGCAGATGCTGAGAAATACGATACAGTTATCCAACAGTTTGATAATTATTTTGAACCACAGAAAAATACTGTAATTGCACGCTACAAATTTTTTAACTGTGTACAACAACCAAATGAAACTGTTGATTCTTTTGTAACCAACTTAAAAAATCTCGCTAAGGATTGTTCTTTTGAAAATCAGGCAGATAGTTTGATAAGAGATTTATTGATAATTTAAATAAGGGATTGTTCCGTGAAAGAGAAACTACTTATGGATTCAGATTTGAAATTAGAAAAAGCAGTAGAATACTGTAGGGCAAAGGAATCAAGTGAAATTCAAGTAAAATACATGAAGGAAGGGTCTAATAGGAAATCAGAAGTAGTGGAAGTTATCAAAACTACAAGAAATAATACTGACGTAGGGCATAATAGAAATTACAAAAACGAAAGTAAATTAAAGAAACAGGATTATTTCAAAAATAACTGTTGCTCAAGGTGCAAAACAAAACATGCTTTTGGGAAGTGTCCAGCATGGGGGAAAAGGTGTAATAAGTGCAAAAAATTAAATCATTTTGCGATTGCATGCAAAAATAAAAAAGTTAATGAAATAGAACATAATTCCTCTGTTGTATCGACAAATAATACTGATTCTTTTGTTTTGGAATCTGTGAGTGAAGTAAATACTTCAAAGTTTGAATGGAGAGAAAATATTGCTATAAATAATTGTGAAATACCATTCAAAATTGACACCGGAGCTGAAGTTAATATAATTCCTGTTAATTTGTTAAAGAAAATAGATGAAAGATCAAAAGTAAACAAAACAAACAAAAGTTTGAAATCATATAATGGGCACAATCTGAAACTGTTAGGAACTTGTAATTTGTGCTGTGAATTCAAAAATAAACTACATGTATTTGATTTTTATGTTGTAGATCAAGATTCAAATGCTATTTTAGAGCTGAAAGCATGTGAACAGTTAGGTTTAATTGATAGAAATATTGCTAAAAATGTAGATACAATTAATAATATCGATATTGTTCAAGAGTATGAAAATGTTTTCTCTGGTAAACTTGGCAAACTGTCATATATATATATAATATTAAATTAAAAGAAAATGCTCAGCCTAAGATTGCTTTTCCTAGAGCTATACTTGCATCTTTAAGGGATAAAGTCAAAACTGAACTTGACAGAATGGTTAAAGCAGGAGTTCTTGAAGAAGTAACTGAACCTACAGATTGGGTACATCCGATTGTCATTGTTCAAAAACCCAATAAAGAAGTTAGAATATCCAAGGCCTTTAAATAAGTACATAAAAAGAGAACATTATCCAATTCCCACCCAACAAGCTATATTTTCAAAAATAGATCAAGCAAAATATTTTTCAGTCTTAGATGCTTCTTCTGCATTTTTGCAAATTCCATTTTCTCCTGAAAGTTCTAAATTATGTACCATTGCTACACCTTTCGGCAGATATAAATTTTGTCGCCTACCATATGGATTGTGTAGCTCACCGGAAGTATACCAAAAGACTATTGACAACATTTTTTCCAACTTAGATGGCATAGTTGTTTACATTGATGATGTATTAATTTTTGGAAAGACGGAAGCCGAACATGACAGACGACTTTTATCTGTCTTGAAGAGAGCTCAAGAATGTGGTTTAAAACTCTCACTAAGAAAAAGCCAAATTAAGAAGAAATCTGTGAGATACCTTGGTTATAAATTAACAGATGAAGGAATCTCGGTAAATAATGAAAAAATTGAAGCAATTCTGGATTTTAAGGCTCCAACCAGCAAAGCCGAATTACAAAGATTTATAGGAATGATAACCTACTTAGGAAAGTTTATCGCCAATCTCTCAAACAAAACAGGATGTCTTCGTAGATTATTAAGTAAAGATGCTGAGTTTCTTTGGACCAGCAATGAACAAAAGGCATTTGAAGAGCTCAAATTGTGCATTACTAATGCTCCAGTCTTGGCTTACTTTGATATAAGAAAACCTTCAATTGTGTCAGTTGATGCCAGCCAATATGGTTTAGGAGGTGTTTTGATACAAGATGATCACCCCATAGCGTATGCTTCCAGTTCTCTCACAGAAACACAGCAACGGTACAGACAAATTGAAAAGGAACTGTTAGCTGTTTTAAATGGATGTAAAAAATTCCATTATTTTATTTATGGAACTGAGTTTACAATTGAAACTGACCACAAGCCGCTAATTGGACTGTTACAAAAACCTATAGAGAAACTTTCTCCAAGATTACAACAAATGGCATTGGAACTATTCAAATACAATTTTAAAATTGTGCATGTTCCAGGAAAATATTTGTACATAGCGGATACACTATCACGGTCTCCAACAGATGCCAATGTGGATACAAGTTTCTTAGAAGCAGGAGCCGCAACTGTTCACACTATTTTGAGCGCTAGTGATGAGAAAACTGAAGAACTTCAAGCAGCTACCAAGCTAGATGAAGAATTGCAACAGCTGAAATTTTACATACAAGATGGAAGGCCTAATGAATACAAGAGACTTTCCGAAAATGTAAAGCCGTATTGGGACAAGAAGTCAGAATTGCATTACCATGATGATTTGATATTTATTGGAAATAAGTTGGTCATTCCTAAGAAAATGCGTGGTGAAATTCTACAGAAATTACATGTTGCACATCAGGGAATAACATCTTGTCAAAATAAAGCAAGAAACTCTATTTATTGGCCAAATATGACAACAGAAATCAAGAACTTTATAAACAGTTGCAGAATTTGTCAGAAATTTCAAAAGTCAAATCCAAAACAAGTGATGATACCATACAACATACCCAAGCACCCTTGGATTGATGTGGGAATAGATTTTATGTATTTAAAAGGAAAAGATTACTTAGTAGCCATAGACTATCATTCAAAATTTATTGAAGTGAGAAAAGTCGAACAGAAAACCGCAGAAGCTGTCATAAGTGCATTGAAACAAATTTTTAGAACACATGGAATAGCGAAATGCTTGCATTCAGATAATGGACCGCCATTTGACAGTTATAAATTTCAAGCTTTTCTTAAGGAATATGATGTGAAACATGTCACCTCATCACCAAGATACCCTAAATCCAACGGGATGGTAGAACGTGCAATAGGCACAATCAAGAATCTGATGTTGAAGGTATTAGAAGATAATGGAGATCCAAATTTGGCACTGATTGAATACAATAACACCCCAAAATATCATTTACCATCGCCGGCACAAATGCTCATGGGAAGATCATTGAGGTCTCTACTGCCTACTAAAAAGAATATATTAAAACCAAAATTTACAACAGCAGAGACTTATAAGAACTTATTGAGTAATCAGGAGATGCAAAAGAAATACCATGATCGATCACATGTGAATCTGGAAAATTTAAAATCTAATCAGCCAGAGTACGTTCAACTAAATCGCAGAGACTGGACACCAGGAACTATTCTGGAAAAGCTAGATTCTCCACGTTCATACTTAGTAAAAACTGCTGCTGGAGGTGAACTTAGGAGGAATAGAATTCACTTGAGGCCAGATCAAGGTAATCCTTCAATTAACCAGTCAACAACTGAAATTCCTATTCAGCCTCCTAGTGTCAAGTCGCCAAATCCTCATCCTGTTCCTGTACCGCCTGATCCCGATCCGGATGCTGTCAACGAGCCCATTATGACCACAGGATCCGGGAGAGTTGTTAAACCCATAAAAAGACTTGACTTGTAAATAGTGTATATATGAAACTTGTTAAAAAGGGGAGATGTGACATAAATTGTTTTACGTGCGCAAGTCTAACTGTAACCGATTGTAACTGTAACTGTGTTCCGATATCTTGTTGTTTTCGTTCTAAGCTGTATGTTGTTGTGCTCAGTGTTTTCGTAACTTGTACGATGTTCTTAATGTAATAAAAGTTTTTAATAATGCTCAATTTGAAGCATTCACTTGAAATGTGACTTTCCAGGAAAAATTTCATCATGAATGTATTTAGGGGACCAAAAACAAATTGCAAAAAAAAAAAAAAAAAGACATTTTAATGTGCATATATTTTTGCCAGAATATTCTGTCTGAAACATTCATGAAATGTTTTTAAGTTCTTTAAAGATTTTATATCAAGATTTGTCAAAAAATAAACTAGTAGTAGTAAATGATATATACAAAAGTGTAAAATAATAGCGATGATGGGGTCATGTTCACGGATAAAAAAATTAGATTGGACCAAAGGTTCCACACAAGCTCCAGCAATTAGAAGACGGTTGTTTCTATAAAGGTTTTTTTTAGGGGGAATAGCTGGTTTGCTGTGTTTTTGTCAGGATGGCAGGGCAGGAGAAAGTCCGAGTCCGGGCAGTTTTGCACTTGGAGTATTTTCTGGTTCCATCTTTTTGGATTTCCAAAAGGATGGAACCAGTTATACCATCAATAATAGTTTTCAAGTTGAATCATTTAACTAAACAAGATACATCATTTTCAAGTTTGTCCCAAAGTTTTCATGTCATTCTCCCGGCATATATGGAATTTCTCAGAGATTATTGGGGGGGGGGGGGGGATTTTGAATCTTGTGCATTATTCAAAATTCAGGGAGAGAGAGTTTATTTTCACTATTTTATTCGATTTATAGAGCACTTTGCAAATCTGATTTGCTTTGTGTTCTTATCAGTTTTTAAGTTTTAAGAGGAGGGGAGTAAAATTTTTTTGCAGTCATTCTTCTACACAACATTTCTGTTGCATAAACTAACATTTTAAAAAAATTTTGCCATATTTTATGTGTAATTAAAAGACAAGAACAAATTAAAACCATTCTTAGCCCTAAATATGGTTCTGGGCCTAGCTAGGCCCAGAGCTAGCTAACAGTATAAGAAAAATGTCATACTCGTGGTCAGTGGTGTAGCAAGTTCCTCTGGGAGGGCTCTTATAGGGGCAAGCTGAAGGAGGCACTTGGGGGGGGGGGGGAGTGTCCAAGCTAAGAATAGTAAATGCTGATGCTTGGGAGTTTAAACAAAATGAATTTTACACAAAAATTGATCACTGAACATTGCGTCGAAATTTATTTTACAAATGAGGATAACATTGGCAATTTATAATTTGTCTTAAATTACAATTACAAAACAATAAAATTTTAGATGTTTTCTAGAGAAAAATAAATTAGAATTACTTACCATAGGAACAAGTAATACAGTGCTGTTATTATTGGGATTGTCATGGGAACTAATTTTACTCATAGAAAAAAAATATAAAATTGCACTAGGTATTAAAAAAATGCATGCAAGAAGAGCTCCTGTGTCAAACCATATTCGATATAATTTTGGTCTTTTCTGGACAGCATTAAGTAGTACTCTTGGTATATGAGTAGATGACCATGAAATCTTGAATGGGCTAATCTCAATTCCAGTATTTTTAAGAGTTTTTAAGTATGGAAAAAAGAGACATGTCTGAAAAAGAAAGTTTAAAAAGCAAAATAAATAAATATAAAAGTAAAAATGAGTAAAAGTAACGTTAAAGGGTGCAAATAATAGATTAAAAATGGCAGACCAGTTTCAAGGGCAATCAGCCCCATTCGTCAGTACCAAAAGTAGAAATGAAATGCCAGTGTGAACAAGAAATACATAAGACTTGAATCCCGAACCCATCAGATCTTGGCATTGATGGGCTGGGGAGATATTGGAAAATGCAAATTTAAAACCCTTTAACAAAATAGAAGGAATATGAGGGACAACAAAAGACTCATTACAAATATTGTTTAAGTTTTTATAAACATGATAGGCTTTGAGAACAATGTTTGACTAATTGATGATTTGTTTGTTTCCTGATTCTTCATGCGATTTTCATGTTCCTTGAACCTGCGTAATCCTCTGCGTAAATTATAAGCCTTCTACTATCGGAGAGTTGGATTTTTCTGGAAACCTACCATGTTCATAAAAACAAATAATATTTGTAATTAGTTTTTGCTGCCTCTCATATTTCTTCTATTTTTGTTAAACGGTTTCGAATTTGCCATTCCAATATCTCCCTGGCCAAAAAAAAAAAAATCGTGTTTTAGCAAATGCCAAGAACTGATTGGTTCGTGATTCAAGTCTAATGTATTTGAACTTATTGTCCACAATAGCATTTCATTCCTACTCTCGGTACTGACTAAGGGGGCTGATTGCCCTTGAAACTAGTCTGTCATTTTTAACCTTTTATTTGCGCCCTTTAATGTTGCTTTTACTCATTTTGAATATATGCGCAAAGTGAATCCTCTCCTTTAAACATAAAATTAGCTTGAAAAATAATAAAAGGTAGCTTACTACACCATTTTGTAATGCACTTTTTTTAGTGTTGCAACCCCCATATAAAGGAAAAAAGTACATAAATGCCTTGCCTCTTTGTATCTTTACATAGAAAATCTTTTAAGTGAAAAACAAAGCACACCACCACACTACTAAACAGTGACTAATTATTTCAAATCACTAGCTGTGAGCTTATTTTACAGTCAGTACCACCAATATGGTCACCCGCCTATATGGTCAGTTTTCTAAAGTCCCGTTTAACTTACTAGGGAACGCGAGTTAAAGTACACCGCTTATATCGACATGTAATTTTTAGAATTATAGGTTGTATGGTCACTTTTTGTTAGGTTGGCATTTTGTTTTCTTCAGAAAAATAAACACTTCCTGAGACAGGAAACAAGCGGAAATGACCAGACTCACCTTCGACTCCCTGAGAGAACTGGAATTCATTCCTTACTTTTGTTTCCCTACCCTCCGTTTTCTTTTGCATTCATAGTCTATGTTGCCCCACTCATCCCACCCCCTTCCGAATTCCTTTCCCTTCTCAAGAGCAAAGGGTCAAATGGACATCTCTCTCTTGATTGGTTACAGTTATCATTCCTAGCTTCAAAAAAGGGTGAAATTGTAAAGTCACCAGAGGAAAGAAAGATTTGTTTCATTTGGATTACTGGTCCAGTAACGAATTCACACTTCCATCATGGCTTCCAAAAGAAAAAATTTAAAAATCGCGGAGAAAAAGAAACTGGTTGAAAAGTTTAACAAATCTAAATTTTCAATTGCTGCTTTTGCCAAAGAAAATTCTATACCAAGGACAACTTTAAACAATATTTTAGCAAAAGCCAAACACAGCTCTTCAGATGATATAATTAGCGATCAAGAAAGGAAATGACAGAGCATGTTACCTTTTGAAAATGTTGAGAAGGCTCTTCTGACATTGATTAAATACGCACGATAGGGTGGAGTATAAAAAACTTTTTTGGAAATTGTTTTTGCGTGAGGGCTGAAAAGTTGTGGGGTGGCATGAGGAACATACACACAAAATTTTGACTTAATCAATTAATATCTTCCAGTTCCAGTTTTGGGTCAAAAAACGCAAAAATTAAGGTAAAATTCAGCAATTTTGTACATTCTCAAATTTTGATTTCCTTTTTGTGATAATAACGAATATTTAGCAGAATGTATGAGAAACATAAATAAAAAAAAAAAAAAAGAATAATCCATCAATATCTTCCAGCTCTACTTTCAGGAGTAAATGTGCGAAATTATCTGAAAATGAAGTAAATTTTGACACAACATTTAATTTTCACGTTTCCGATTTTCCCTTAGCAAAAGGGTGAAAAAGTTGTGTAATGATATGAAAAATTGAGATTACATTATAGACTAATCAAAACAGAGCATATTTTAAAGAATTTTCACTGGGAGACATTAAAGTCTGCTTCCCCTAATGTCCATGCCCCCCCCCCCTAAAAAAAATCTTTATCCGTTGAGGTTGTTTGAATTAAATTGTATACATATATTTTAACAATGTTGAGATTGGCAGAATTTCCAAATAACCAGAACCACCAATTACCACTCACTTATTAAACAAAGATATAGAGCAATTGTTAAAATCTGGGGAATCTCCAGTATCAACATTGGGAAACTTTCCATGCCATACTCAATGTGTTGAAAGAACAGTGAAACTGACAACAGAAGCTTCTCTTGCAGTTATCGGTGTGAGCAGACGTGATGGATACATCAGGTCAAGAATGAAATCAAGATGTGCCATGCCATCGTTTGAAACCAAAAGCCAGTACAGAGCGAAAAATATAGATCTTGGAGAATGAAGTTATAACCAGACGCGGACTGGCTCCCTCTGGGGCCCTCGGGCAGGTACTGAAAGGGACCCCCTAGAGGAGGGGTACTTCCCCGGAAACATTTTGAAAATTGTGTGTCTGGAAACCGTTTTTTACCCATTTTAGGGTCTTATACGGTAGTTAAACTAAAGCAACATTTTATATTAAATGTGAAAAAAATCAAAACGGTGTTTTAAAGTTATGCTTGACTAACTGTTTAGTACAACAAAATTTCATGCTATTTTTATTATGTCTCAATTACGTAGAAACTGGAGAAATTATAGTATTAAACTATAAAATACAATGAGAAAGGAAAAAGTCATTAAGTAAGCAAAGAGCACTTGCTAAATATTAAACCTCTATTTATTAAATGAACAATGTTGCCTTATGCTTCAGTACTGTATGAAATCATTTGAATATAATTTTCATTTATATTTTAAAACTAAAAAACTGCCTTACTGAATGATTTGAAAGCTAAATGAAAAGTCGAAATTATGTTTGTTAAGAATAACTTTTTTGAAAACATACATTGTCTTAAAAATCAAACATAGATTTGCTCCAATTTAAAATTTATAAAAATATTATTAACTTGTACTAAGAAAATAATAATAAAGTGAACATTTATTTCATTTAAATCACAACCTTGTTTATCACTCTTTTTATTTTTTCTGGCTGTAGCAGGTTTTCTACCAAGTTCCAAATGAACGAGATTACTTTGCAACTACTTAACTGGTTAGTGACTAGAAACAAATCAAGCAAAACAGCAATGGTTTTCAAATTTGAACAGTTGACTGATCAAATTCTTTGCTGCCGATTTTGACTTGCAGTCAAAACTTCTAACAGAAATATCCTTAACCAGTTAACTGTGTAGCCCCAACTGAGCTCGGGTGGAGGTTTATGTGCGTTAACTGTGTAGCCCAAGCCCCTGGAAAAGGGGCAATGGGCTTTCTTGCAGTACTTCTTGTTCCCTGAAACTCCTTGTGCGGCGGGTGTTCTGAGATTAGCTTCGCACAAAGGAATGGTCGAGACCAGGTAGGCGTCAATTGCAGGGCTGGCAAGTTTCTGCCAGGGTGGTTAAAACCAGTGGTTATAACCGGTTTAAACCGGCATGGCAGAAACTAGTTTCTGCCAGTAAGTGGCAAAAACTGGCAGAAACTAAGAAATAATACTAGTAAGAACTTTAATCCGCAATGATTCATAATTGACATATGTATTTGATATGTAAACAATTAGGTTAAAAATTAAAACTAAAGATAATGAATGTTATTCAAAGTAGCAAAAAGTTTCAAAATTATCATATAAATAAACCGTTTGTATTTTTCTAATTTTCTTTCACCTGAAAAAAAGAAATCATTATGTTAATCTAATGCTGTACAAGTTTAACTATTCAAGCAAGGTTTTGTAGTTTGTTTTGTAAGTGCAAAATGTGGTTGGAACATTTTCAATTCACAGTCTTAAATTAAAAAAAAAAAAAAAAAAGTTCCTTTGAGTATTGTATTTAAATTAAATGTTTTTAAAATCCATGGAATTACAAGATCAACATATAACATTTCTATGAGAGAGATTTTTTACAGTTTATTTTTCTTTTTGGTGGGGGGGGGGGGGGGGAAGTTTCAGCTTTTTTTCTGTAAGCTTCTAGCATGTCTGAAATTTACCAAGGTGAAGAAAAAAATTTTATTAAAAATATTTAATATAAATTCTGTAAATTACAGAAAAGTATTTTAATTAAGCATTGGATATAGTTTTCTATTTTAATTTTTAAACATTTTAAAAATACTCTAATATTGGTTCATATATTAAACTGCACTACCATATTATAACAAAAAATTTATCCATTACATTACCAGGGTTTACACTCAAATAGCCAAAACAATTTCCATGACTTTTCCAAGTAGATCAAAGCAGAATTCCAGGTTAACGTTTTACGAAAAAGTATCAAAATCCAAACGGAGATGTCGAGCCGAACAGTTTTTTAACAATTTTTTATTTTTTTGGTAATCTGACATGGCAATGAGTGTAGGTTTCCTCCAGGGGTCCTTGGTAGGGAAAAAAATCCCTGTCTTTTCTAGGTTTTTGTCAAAAATTTATGTTTTCCCTCGACTTTTGCAAAGGATAACAAATTCCATGACTTTTCCAGGTTGAGTATGAACCCTAATTATTAATTTTTCTAACAAATTTATTTATTTTTTAATTAAAACTATCCACAATATTTTATATGTTATTTATTCTGAATAAAATGTATTTCGAGAATTTAATACTACTAAAAAAGTCTCAGATATTGTCACAAAATGTGTTTATGCCAGTTGTTGCCAGTTTCTGCCGGTTAAAACCGGTTATAACCACTTTCTGCCACTGGCACGGCAGAAACCTGTTTCTGCCGGCAAAAACCCAGCCCTGGCTCAATTGTCAGTCAGATTTACTTCCACTTCACTGGATTTTCTGTTCGCACGTGCGCGTGGGCCAGCATAAATTTGTCCTTGTGTGACTAATAAGACATCGGACAAAAGGAATATTTTTTGTAGGATTCTGTATTATAGTAGAATTCAGTATTATTTCTGTTAAAGTGATGGAAAAACTTAACTCGAAATTATATATTGTCGCAAAATATTATGTATCTGAAAATGAAATTTGTGATCAAATGAAAGAAATTCCTATTTAACACTGGATTCAAAATCCCTTTATTCAAAATTCAAAGATTCTCCTATAAATAAATAAATAAGAAAATAATAATACAGACAGTGCTGTAGTCCTGTAGAAAATGTTGGTGGGACGCCTTACGTATACGAACTAAGTTATTGAAATCAAAAATTGGGGGGACGCTTGTGTTAAAATTGTAAAAAAGTGGGGGGAAGCTTTTTTTAAAATAAAAAAGTAGGGGGACGCCGTCCCCCTGCATCCTCCCTCGACTACACCGCTGAATACAGATAATATTCTTTTTTCTTTTCTTTTTTATTCAATTTGATCATTTTAAACTAATTCTTGAAAAAAAGGGGGGAAGCTTTACACGAAAACTTGGGGGAAGTATTACGGAAAGGAATGCATATTACATGTCATTCAAAAACACAAGCTCCAATAAATTGAAAAATGTCCTAAATTTTAATGGGCAGAATTTCATTTTTAAGAAATCTTGAAAAACACACGACATATATTTATCGATTCACAAAGTTTCTTTGTTTTCCTTCTACCTATAACTTTCAGCTGAAGGAACTCATATTGATGATAAACAATTCGAAAGGCGGCTACATTCAAGTCGCATACCATCGTTTAACTACTTTTCTTCTGACAAAGAAAGTTATAATAAAAATTCAGTGATATTCATGAAATTAATTGCGTTCACATTGATTTTTCCTTGATAAATAAATGATTGTATATGAATCTCATTGTTTGAAACAATCGGTTGTTTTGCAGCAGAACAGTAATTATCATAAGAATTTTGAATGAACCTTTGTTAAAACAAACTTGAAATACATTGACCCAGGTAGCACTTTTGGGGGCAGCAAATTCAACTGTGATGTACACATACACACAAAAAGAAAGGAAAAAAGTACTTAATTAAGAAAATTTAACTTTTGGTAAGAGAAACTCCTAGTTAGGTGCTTCGATTTAATTATTGATCGCCTATTTTGATAACGATTAAAACCGGTTGATATTATTTATTTGTATAAACTGTTGGGGACACTCTAAAATTGAGGTATACTGAATATGTTGCGTCGTTGATCAGTCGGGCGGCTCCTAGAAGGAAGTTTTAGGAAACGAAAATTTCGCAGTGTCAAAATTTAACAAAAAGATTTTTTTCCCCCCTTGTAAAAGTGAAATATAAGTCATGCCATGCTCAAACAATGCAATAGCTTTTCTTTTACAAATTTTCAAAAACAACCTTTTGAAAAGGAGCGAGGAGAGGGAGAGTTTGTAAGTGCCGTTTGAGAAAGCTGACACGTCGCTCTTCGATATGGGCGTTAGTAAGAAAGGGGGGAGGGGGTGACACCTGGATTTTAAAAAATTGTCAATTTTGTTCTGCATTTTTATGATTAAAATTTTAAAATTTTTTGTTTGCTTTTTTTTCCTTATATTTTGCAGTCTCAACTGCACCTCTTAAGGTCTCGAATCGCACCAGTTTCCATATAGTTTTTAACATTTTCCCGAGGGTTAATCTCTCGGGTCCCGTCAACTGTCAGAATTTTATATCTCTAGTTAAGGGGGTTCTTCGTATTGCTCTAACCCCCAATGTTGAGCTGAAAGGCCCATACCGTGGAATATTTAACGAACGTGTTATTGGTTTTTCAGTGCCCCCCCCCCCCCCAAGTGAAAAATCTTCAAGAAAATGGCCAACGCATAAAATTTATGTGAAATATGAAGAATAATTGGATGACGGGGAGGAGCGGCATTCTTGATTTGCCCCGCCACGGAAAACTCCAAGATCCGGTACTGATGTAGTCTGTTTGTGCATTTGCCTTTACCGATAAACATTTTTTTGTGAGCCGAAGTCACAATGCAGTGCAAGGAATCAAACGAAATCGGACTAAGAGTTCATGTAATAATGTCATATACTGGCGCAGCTAGACTCTAATTTCGGAAGGGGGGGGGGGGGGCGCTTAGATTGCTCGCAACCAATTTTATTATTTTACGAAAAAAAATGGTCAAATTCTAAGTAATCCCGTATCTACGTTAGTTTCAGGAGGTGTATCTAAGCCAGTGATGTAATGTATTTAGGTTCATATTTTTGCACCTGTTTCAAAACATGTTTAGATGTACATTTTGTATTTCTTAGAAAATGAATTTATTTAAAATTTTTTAGAGCAGTTTACAATTATATGAACGATAGTGGCACTGAAATTATGCATGAACTATAAATATGCAAATTATTGTTAGAAACTTAGAAACAGCACGGTTTTACTTTTCTAGAGGTACTATTAAGTACTTAGAGACCCTCGTTCGCTCCGGAAAAAATTTAAAAACTTCACAATAAAAAATTAATTTTAGCAGCTCAAAGCATAAAATCTGCACAAAACGGATACCTAAGTATTTCCCATATGATATTTTTGGCTGTAAATAACTATACCTTTGCTACTGCCATTGAGACTTCCCATAAACGAGAGGAATTTAATAGTAATAGGTTTAAATTGGGGGGGGGGGGAGCTGTAGAATTGCCCTCCCCCTTTCGGGGGGGGGGGGGAAGCCAACGCCTTTTTTTTTGGCATGGCTAAAATTTTGCCCTGCTTATAGTATAGTCTGCGTTTGCTTCATTTGGATAGCGAATACTTTCATAAGGTCAGACATTAAGCCAAGTAATGACAAAACTATGTACGCAAACGTTCGCGCGTGCCCCGCTAATTCACAAAATACAATCATGGTTTCTTTTTCTAGGAAAACCAGGATTGAAATTGTACATTACTGACGTACAAAATCTACTTGAATACTCTTTTTGATAAAAAAATTTTTAAACTTAATTGTCAGAAACACTAACAAAATACTTATTGATTAGTATTAAAAGATATGTATATAATATTGTATGCTTTGTTTTCAAAAAAGTAATTTACATCAAATAAGCAAATAAGTTAGCCATAATATAAGTAAGCGATTAAAATTTTCGCGAATGCAATAAAATTAAGCTTAGAATCTCCACATAGAAAGAGCATTTCTACTGCAGAACATTCGTAGATTAGATAAAAAATTTCTCACTAAATTTTCTGTACTTCAAAAAGACTTCAAAAAAAAAAAAAATTCTTACGATCACACACCCGGTTAAAGTTATGAATCTAGATTCTAGAGCGTGTATTGGTTTCTACAAACATGTTCTTTTCCCCAAAGAATGCATACTGCTAATTTCATATTTCACCAAATCAAACTTTCCCATTTGTGACCTAACTCTTTCCATGTACTATTCTAAATGGAAATTTTCAACTACCGAAATCTATTTCTCAGTTTTCTTTTACTATGGGTAGAGCAGAGATTATCTGAAGCAGCAAAAGTAGCCTCCCTGAGCCCCACAATAAATGGGGACCTCTTAATGCAGTGTTCGCAATATCAGTAAGTTAATAACTTGGAGAAATCTAAACTGTTTTACATCAATGTTAGTAATTTATTGTGTTTATAGCTATAAAAAAATATTCCTCCAAAAATCTTTGTTATCGGATTTATTTATTTGTCAGATGAGCAAATCGAGCATCGGAATACTATATTCAGCCTCAGATTGACAGGTAATAATTATACGATCATTTTAATAAATAATGTAAAATTTGTATACTTAATATAAGGCATAGCTAAAAAATTTTTTTTCGGGAAGTGGATTGAACTTCTCTTTCAAGTTAACGACCTCCACATCTGCATGTTCCCTTTAGTTCATATGACTTTAATTTAAGAAACTTATGTTAGATTTTGCCGACAACAGCTTCTCGAAACATGATTCAGTGACATCGAGTCACGTACAATTTTGTGACGACTTCATAATGTAAAACGTTCGAAGTTTTTTCCAGAGTTATAAATGCTTATAATTATGAACATATTGCGCATTTAAAATTATTAATATAGGCGCGGATTAAAACATACTATGTCAGACCTTTCCCCAGGATTAAAAAAGGGCAGGGTGCTACTGTAAAAAAAAGGGCACTTTTCCAAATTTAGGGCATCTTACGGAAATAAAGGGCACATGTAATTTGAAGTAGGGACCGTTCATAAATGATGTCACACTTTTTTCCATGTTGGACCGCCCTCCCCCATTGTCACATGTTACGCTATGTTGCACATGCAGAATGTCACACTTCCTGTTTCTTCTCCCCTCCCCTTGTCACAATTTCAGGACCCCCCCCCCCTCCCCTAGAAGCGTGACACCATTTATGAATCCTCCCGTAGTAATACTTTATTATTGCCATAATTTAATATTTTAGTCAAACATCAACATCATCACAGTGAAACTGAACATTGAAAAATACATATAAACTAATTTGACAATATTAATTTTTAAGATCGTTTTCAATATTTGAAGTAAAACATGAAAAAATTCTGCTTGTATATTCAAGGCAACATCAACCAATAATGATTTTAAATTCAAAAAAATATCTAGAAAGGATTTTCTGAGTTATACAGTTTTACTAATTTATGAGAGTATTTCTGTTCATTCCAGTACTTCTGAAGATCTGATCACCTCTGAGGAATAATAAGAAAATAAGAATATATCTTTTCTTAATACAATAAAGCTTCAGTAATAATAATTAGAGCCCGGATTTTGATGACCTAAACGATCACTGAAAACGCCCTTTAAAATTTTTAAGATGTCCTAAAAACAGCAAAATTGCAAAAAATGCCATTATAATTAATCAAGAGTACCAATTAGCTTAAAATAACAATAGTATTTTTCAAAAAATTTAAAAGAAGCAAAATTAATACAATACATTTTCATTAAAGATTGAAAGAAATGTTTATTAAAATAAGGAGAGAAAAAGGAAATGTCTAATATATGGATTCCTCACACGTTGCCATCTTTTTTCCCCCACAAGTTTTATTACATTTTAAAACTTTTCTTTCTTGAAATAACTAGAAAGCACCATTAGATTGGGATTATTAAATGCTTTTTCATATTTTGAATAGTAAATAGTTTCTTGTTTGAAAGAGCATTCTTATATTTTGGTTAGTTTTCTCAACGTCTACAGATGTAATAAATGCATATTTGACCCAAATGGGTCCCTTATAAAGATGAAAAAAAAAAATTCTTATTAGTCTTTGGGAACCTACTGTTCTAAATTTTATGAGATAGAGAGTTTTTAGGATTTGCAATATAATCAAGCACAGAATCATTGGAAGAGTTTCAGGCTACACACAAAAAGTTATTCAAAGCCAAAAAAGAGACATAAAATGATGTGAAAAAAAGAATCCCCAAAATCTCAAAAAGTACCCGAAAAATTTCGCAACAGTCGGCTCTAAAAGAGATCATTATTATCATTATTAATTTTGTAAAATGTTTAAACTAAAAAAAAATTCCTTATTTATTTTATTATTTGTGAAAATACTACTTCTTTTCAATAATTGTTTATTTAGCAAACAGATTTCAATAATTGTTTATTGTTTTTTAATGAAGTTAAATCCAGATAAATTAACAATTTTCTAAAAATTTCTTATTTATCCACAATTTAGTATTTTCTAAATAGTAAATAGCTGTCAATACTAAAATCAAATTTGAAGTAAATAAATAAATGAAACAATGATAATGATTTAATAATGGTGAATAATTAGTGAGAAACGCAATTTTCGACAAACACGTGTTCAATATCGGCAGTTCAAAAAAAAAAAAAAAAAAGCCAGAAACTATTAAAATACGATGCAAAATAAGCAGATTTACGGTAACATGTGTGACAAATATCTTCTAATTTAGAAAATAATTGAAATTTGTACCCGATGCAAAAGGATTAAAATCTCTAACGTAGAATCCAATTTTCGGCGAAGCACGTGCACGATTTTGACTGTTTCTATCTTTATACTTTTTTTTCTTTTTTAATTGTTAAAATGAAACGACAAAGGTAGTGCATGCAAAACATATCTTACAACTTTCAAGATAATTGAAATAATTCCAGGATGGAAAAAATTGAAATTTTAAACACGGTAAACGATTTCCGGTAAAAATCGAAGGAAAAACTAGTTTCCGTGTGGCCCAACAATTAGCTCCTATTTCTTTCTTCTTTGTAATTTTTAGTGGACAAGAGAATTTGGGAAAAGGTTACGTGTCAAGATAAAAGTTCGGGAACGGGTTTTAGCATTAGCAAATGGTAGCCACATTGGCGACTTCAATGAAAACAATGGTCGCCAAAACGTGAAAATTGGTCGCCTTTGGCGACTGGCGATCGCGAGTTTTGAGCTCTAAAAGAAGGGCGCAATTTCACTAACAAAAGGGCAAGATGGGCGCGTTTCCCGAATCCAAGGGCGGGCAGGGCGCGGCGCCCTCCCGCCCAAGCCTGGGGGAAGCACTGCTATGTACTAGTTTGAATTTCGTTATTCGAAAACCTACATTTCATTTTGGTTAAATTAAGCGGTGCTGAAAGATTTTTATTGTTGTTTGCAATGCTTGCTCCACTGTCGTCGCTCATATTTTTCTTGTAATCTGTAGTTTGTCATGGGCAGTATATTTTCTCTTGGTTCGTTTCTCTCATACTTCCATTCTTTTATAAGATGCACTCAGAAAAACGCCTACTTAAAAATGCCGCCCCCTCCCCCCTCCATCTAATTACTGCTCATATTTTGTAAATTTTATGCTCTGGCCACTTTTTAAAGGAGTTTTCACTTTTGGGGGCCACTGATAAACCCATAAAATTTTCAGACCCAGAGAAACTGTCAGGTCCTTTCAGCTGAATATTAGGGTTACAGGAGTTTTAGTTTAGAAACATTTAGTTAGGAACATTAATTCGAGATATAAAAATTTTGAAAACTATATGAAAACTGTTGCATTTTTAGGCCTTAGGACACGTATTTGGGACTGCAAAAATAATAGGGAAAAAAAGAAGCAAATTAAAACTTTTTAAAGTGCTTTTACTCATAAAAATACTCATATTTATTTATTTATGCATCTGGCTACCCTGTACTGTTCCTGTCATGCAATGAGTTCACCAGCGTAGGGTAGTCGAGGGACGACAGAGGGATTTAAATTCCTAAGAATATGAATTTAGCAAAGAGGTACTATGTTACATATGAGTGGGTGGTTGCAAGATCAAGTAAAATTTAAGTCGTTATGAATACGATTAAACTGATAACTGATATAAAAGCATTACAATTAAATAATAAACGACAATAGGGTATAAACAAAGTGATAAAAATGAGATAAAACAAAAAAGAAGATGAAATTAAAAAAAAAAAAAAAAACATAAACATACACACACATACAAAAAGGAGGACAGAAAAAGAGTCGGTCTAAACAGTCAAAATTGTTTACTTGATGATGGGGGGGGGGGGGGGATAGGTCGCTTCTTGCAGAGTGTAGGGGAGAGTGTTGTTGTACCTTGGGACACTTTTCACAATTTAATTTTTAACTTCAAAAATTAAAATTAGATTTAAAGTCTGAAGACACTATTTAAATACACCAACACTCTCCTCTATAATATATTTTTTCAAATTCAAACAGTTTAAAAATAAAAAAATGAAAGCCATTTTAAGTAGTAACTGAAAACTGTCCCAAGGTACAACACCCTGTTGTACCTTGGGACATACTTCGTGATTCATGCAAGTCATATACATAACCAATTTTATACAAAAAAATTAAAAACTTAATTTTTTTAAAGCGCTAAATTAAGAA
The DNA here is from genome assembly GCA_038502835.1 of Octonoba sinensis. Lineage (NCBI taxonomy): Eukaryota > Metazoa > Arthropoda > Arachnida > Araneae > Uloboridae > Octonoba > Octonoba sinensis. The sequence goes on from CM076598.1 coordinate 127,473,187, forward strand.
GATACATTACGATTTTCATTATAGCAACCTTCCAGCTTGGTTTCACAGTAAAATGATATAGTCTGAAAGTGTTGATGGATACTACAACATTGACAAATTCATAACATTATTGAACTAAAATATAGCATCATATTCTAACAATTCTTGTATTTGAAAGACTGCATTTGATTAGAATATCTCTCTTTATACTAAAATATATCCAAATTATTAAGAACCATGTGTATGTTGTACCTTGAGACATGTCCCAAGGTACAACATGGTTTACTGTCCCAAGGTACAATCACCACATGGTTTAAATAAAGTCAAAATGGTGGTCAATCAAAATGCAGTATCATCACTTTCTCCTAATCAAAACATTTAAAAATCTTCCGTTCAATATCCAATTAAAATTCAGTAGAATAGTTTTACAAATGCTATTTCAGTAAATGAAATTAGAATGAGAAAGATATTTACTTTTGAGTGATGAATATTTCTTTCTCTCACCAAGTCATCAATTCAGTGCTGATAATGCTGCCTTTTACTGTGACGCTATCTGCTGGTTAAGGTCACAATTAAAAATAAAAAAAATGTTAATGTTGCCAATAGGTTTTTAGAAATTGCCAATGTCCTAAGGTACAAGCTTCCCAAGGTGTTTTTCCCTAATATTTTTGCAGTCCCGAATGCATCTCCTAAGGCTTCAAAATGCACTAGTTTGCATTTAGTTTTTAAAATTTCTACGGGGGAGAATCCACCCCTTCAACTGTCAGAATTTCATATAAAAATTTTAAAGGGGGGGGGGGGGGGCGCCCTAATGTTGCGATGAAAGGGTCATGTTGTGGGAGCATTAAGAAAGTTTTCTGGGTTTATTAGTGACAGGGGCGTAACTAAGTCATTTTCTAACTGGGGCAAGACCACGATTTGTATTTAGGCAAACATACATTTAGAAAATTTAGCGGACCTAAAATAATCTGGCGCCCGGAGCATAGGTCCTGTCTGCCCCCCTCTAGTTACATCCCTGAGCAGTGGCCACCAAGTAAGCCTCAGAAAAAAAAAAGAAAAAAAGCCCAGCGCATAAACGTTTATGAAGTGTGAACAATAATTGAATGGAGGGCAGGGAGGCAGTTCTTCCCAGCCTCGGGAAACTCCAAGATCCCGTACTGAACTTTTTCATACATTTACTTCTAGTGTAAATTTAAATAAGATATACTTCACATTGTATCTAATAAAATAAACAGTTGAAAAATAGGCAATAATACTGATTAGTATTTTTATTTATTAAGCTAAATTTATTTTTATCTCCAAACTTGAATCTTTATTCATGTTTTTTTTTAACTCACAAGGATGGATTCGTACGACCCGACATGTATAATAACACAATGCTTTAGCTCTTTACACAGCTAAGAAAGACCTAACATCTGTTTACATTTTGCGGTTTGCCTGAGAGCAACACATCCAACTAAAAGACTTATCTCCACTGCGGAAGATGGTACGATAACGACGACGCCCCTCTCCCCTCTGAACCTTCCAATTTCTAGGAATTCCAAGCGAAAAGCAATGACAACCTCGTCGCCGAATTCCAAAGCCACGTCCAGACTAGAGCACGCTCAGGGTGAGCATGACGTCATGAAGACGAAAAACAGCTTCTGCGCATGACCTGAGCACGCGAGCAGCCACTGGGGTGAGCCGCTGCCCGCCGCTCAGGTTGAGCATCGCTCAAGTGTAGACGCAGCTCAAGAATAATTAGTGAAGATTGGCGGCAAACGCATGCGAGCTGCCCTAAATGTTTGTTTTTTTTTGTTATACACCTCAAACCTGCCACCGAAACCAAAGTGTCCCATCTTCTTCTTTCTAATATCTTTGGTAAAACTGCCTTATCCCACTGGCGGTTTGGGCTGTGACGTCACGCCATGATAAATCTTTCTCAAAATGGTTGAAGCCATGATATTAAGATGGGCTTTTTCCACGTCAAGATGGTCTGGAGCGTATATTTGCGATATTCCTTCCCCTTTTCCCAAATAGGTTCCCTGGTGCATCGAAGGCGTTGCTTTTCCGCACATTCCTCAGGCCGTGATATCACGGCCAAAGCCGCAGGTGGGTTATACAAGCAGAGACATGAGAAGGTCATTTTGAAGCATAACAATGCTCAGCCACATTTGGCAAGAAGGTGTAAACACCTACTTGGAAACGGTTAGGCGGGAAGTCCTACCCCACCTGCTGTATTCACCGGACATTTCCCCTTCCAACTACTACTTGATCTGGTCAATGACACATGGCCAGGCTGAGCAGCACTTCCGTTCTTATGAAGATGCCAAAAATTGGGTCGACTCTTGGATAGCTTCAAAAGACGTGTTGTTTTTCCAACTTTCCAACGTGGAATTCAAATGCTGCCAAAAATATGGGGAAAAGTAGTGGCTAGCAATGGACAATACTTTCAGCAGCATGTTTTTTAATAATCTTTAAAAAAACATTAATTTTCACAAAAAAAAAAAAAAAAAACAGTGGGAACTTATTCAACCTCCAAATATATTACTAAAATATTGGTCGGGGCAGGGGGGAGGTTCTTGAAATGTTTGGGAAGGAAGGGATAGGCATGATTTAGATTAGTGAGCATTTTTTCATAATGATGAATTTAAATTTCGGGAAATTCCATTGAAATTTTGATGAGAAAAAATTTAAGTTCAGAAAAAGTGGAAGAAAATAGCAAAAAAAAAATGTTGAAATTTACAGAAAGCATATCTTATCTTCATTTACGGTATCCACGCTTTCAATTGCTGAAAAACAAACAAAAAGTTTCCTATCTCCTTTGTACAGTGATCTTTTTTAAACTATCATTTTTGTTAAACTCCTTTTTACGCAATTTTTTGCCCGGTTATTACGAGCACTCGGGCTTAACGAGGAAACTGTCGCACCCTTTCACCCTCGTTGCAATCGAGTTCGACTGTAATGTTTTTCGACTGTAATGACATTGATATTTTTTTTACAAAGCGAGCTAGCCGAGTTTTATCAAACAGCATCAAAAGCACTCTGGATTTTTTTTAAATATATTTTTTGCGCTTTCATAATGTGTCCAAAAACCAATGCAAAAAAAAAAAAAAAAAAAGTACGTCAGATAAACGCTAAAAAGTAAGAACACTAATTAATTTAAACTTAAGCTTTGAAATGTTAATATGGCATACATACCTTAAAAATTAAATCTATGAAAGAAATCATACACCACGTTAAAAGTATAAGAACAGGAGTAAGCATGATTATTTTTATGCAGATAAATACTTTTATTTTCGCAACTATACATTCAAAACAAATTCACAAGTTAGCGCTTGCGGCCTCGGCTCTTTCAATTTAACAGAGTTGCAGTTAACAATTATTATAGGTAACTTAAGAGAAAGAATAGAAGGGTAGAGTGAAACAGTGAGAATCCGACACTCTCCCATTGATTGCAATGTAATGCCTGGAGTGAAATTTACCGCTCGGGCTAAGCGGAAAGATAATATCCTCTCAATCAGATGTAGAGAGGGAACAAAAATGAAACGGTAAACCCATCTTATTCTGCACCCGGCTGCTTAAAACGTTCGAACGAAAAATTAGACTGCATTATTACGTGTGTTGACATGAATGAAAGAATTTATTTTCCTGCATATTACTCATCAAACATAAAACAAATTCGTCTTTTTATCCATTTATTTTATGTGCAGCATTTATTAAGTGCCCATCAAGAGTATTCTCAGCATTATAAATAGTCAAAATAAAGATTAAAAGAAGTTACTTAGCGGAGTTTCTTTTTTATCCTTAACCACTGATCCGGTTCTCGCTGTTCTAGCAGACGAGCACACGACATTTCAAGGCGGAGCGTTCAGAAGTCACTTCAAATTTGCTTGATATACATATATGTATATCAAGCAAAGACTGTTCACGGAGTTTTATAACAACAAGAAAATTCGGTTGAATTTTGTTCCTAAAAAGAAAAGGGAAGGGAGAACTTTATTGTTACGATAAAATATTTCTCAATTCTATCTTAAATCAGCATGAAATTTACGAGATGCTGATTTGAATGATAGGTTTCATTTCTCTGTCGTTATATTATTCATTTTATGTAAAACAAATTCCTCTAATTTTAATCTATTTTATGTGCAGTTAATGCCTGGCGAGAGTTTTAATGCTCAAAATAAAGCTTAAACAAAAGCCAAAATTGGGATTCGATACTGTTAGCGGAGTTTCTTGTTCACAGCTGAAGTGTTATCCTGAAATGCTCATACTTCTCGAATCTCGGGGAAGTGAGTTTTCAAATCTAGGTATTTTCACGCTTTTTCTCAGAAAAAAAGTAACGATTTTGGGGATGCAAAATAAAATCCCCAAATGAAAAAAAATATTGTTTCCTGCAAATTTGCCACTACGTTTGTAGTTTAGAACTTTCTAATAATCGGGGAAAGTCTGGTCTTGACGTAATCGAGCGGCGGGTTTGGAATAGTGACGTCATGAGAGCTTTTCCGCTGGAATGAACATTTCATCTGGTCGTTTCGACCAAAATGCAAACCAACCGAGCGAAACTTTCTCGCCTGCTAAAGGATAGCCGAGAAGAGGTTGTTTTGAGCGAAATATAAGAAAAATGGTTGCCAAGTTGTTTCCGATTCGTGTTTTGTTTAACTCATGTTTACGACATTTTTGAAAAAAAAAGTAAGCGTTCAGCGATACCTCTCCCCCCTTTCAGAGCGATGACGAACTCCCTGAAGTGTTTAAGGAGCCCCAAAAAGCGATGAAGTCCAAGAAAAGTTCTAAAAACTCCTCGCCCCTTAAATTTCATTGTTTTTTTTTTGTTTTTTTTGAAATGAGAACATTTCCTGTATGAAATTAAAATAATTTAACTTTTTCCTGCAAAACCCGATATTAATATCAGGGGGCCCCCAGAAAGATGGCCCACCCACTAAAAAGCTACGGACCCCCAAAATCTGCCGAACTCCTAACCCCAACACAAAACAATGACACCACTCAAAAATTGGCTAGACACTCCGAAAAACACCCCTCAGAATTTTATTAATTATCCACCCCCTAAAAAGCTACGAACCCATACCCCCAAATCTGCCCAAAGTTTTTAAAACACCCCCTAAAATTTTAAGATTATCCACCTTAAAAAGCTATGGAGCCTCCAAGCGATGACTCCCACAAAAGTCGGCCAACCCTCCAAAATACACCTGCTTAAAAAAGCTGCGGAACCACTCAAAAGCGAGACACTCTCAAAATTCGTCCAAAAGCCCCTATAAAACACCCACTGCAAAAAAATTTTCACTTCACACCCTAAAAAGCTACGGAGTTCCCCCTTTCGATTTGGCGCTCCGTCTTTTCTATGGCGTGAGTATTCAAAAGTTTGGGGGGGGGAGGGGCTCCGTAGCTTTTTAGGGGTTGGATAATTAATGAATTGGGGGGTTAAGGGGCTTGACCGATTTTCAGTGGTGTCATCATTTTGGGGGGCTCCGTAGATTTTTAAGAGGATGCGGACAATTAAAAATGGAGGTTGAGAGATTTTATTGGATTTCGTTTTATGAGGTGAATTATTAATAAATTGGAGGGGAGGGATTTTAGAAGGGTGTCATCGTTTTGAGGGGGCTCCGTAGATTTTTAAGAGGGTTGATGGTTAAAAGTGAGGGGGCGGGGTTGGCCAGTTTCGGCTGTGTTATTGCTGTTAGGGGGCTGTAGCTTCTAAAGCGGTGGTTAATAAAAAATTTGAAAGTAGGGGATTTTGGAAAATTTTTAGGGTGGTATCTCTTTTTAGGGTGCTCCTTACCTTTTTAGGGCATGTGCTACATTTTTGGGGGGGGGGGGGCACCCCTGAATTTAGTATCTTGTTTTGCAAAAAAAATGTAAAATTAAAAAAATACTCAGAAATGCTCTTATTCCAGAAAAAAATGGCGAAAATTTAAAATAACAATAATAGAACTGGCGTCAAACTACTTCGCAGCTTTTGAGGGAGGTGCACCATCATTCTGTGCATAGGCGTAGCAAGGGTTGGTTAAATTGGGGGGTCACCCTAAAAATGTGCAGACTAAACACCAAGAAGTGTAAAAGAGTTGAAAATTTACTAGCCATAAACACTTGTCTCTAAATATATACTCCGTGTTTATTTCAGGCATCTCCCGGGGGGGGGGGAGCTACCCCCTCGGAGCAAGTCAACTCCTCCACCCCCCTCCGGCAAAAAAATTCAGATCACAAGCTTTAAAAAAAAGAAAGAAAAGAGAAATTACGCTTTTAAGACACTTTACTTTCAGAAACACTTTCAGGTAAAGGACATTGAACACTATCACGAGCGATACCAAAAGTAACTTAAAAGATATAAGACTTTATTTTGAAAAAAATTGCGGGGGGAAAGTAACCAAACTCCTTTCTGTTTCCTCTAACATCACCAAAATATCCCGAAATTGCATTGCTAGGAAGATTTCAAAAGTTTCCTGGGGAGAGCCCTCGAACCCTTGAATCCAGAGTTAGCCTAAGCATTATAGATGTAAGACCAGTTACAAAAATTAAGTTGCAAAGGCCCCAAATACCCACTCCTTTAACTTTACCAAAGATCTAAACATACATCTACTATATATACATCAAAAAGCTATCATATATGTAAAAAAATTCATATTAACATCATTTCTAGTCATTTATATCTATATATATGTATATATAAAGGTTATGGTTTTGAAGCATAAACTGCCCTTCCTAATTCTTAACATGCTCCCCCTGCTCTGGAGCCAAGGCAGTATCCAGAATTTTTTGTGGGGGGGGGGGGGGGGGGGCAGACTTCGACACACTTATGCTAAGCAAAGTTTCAGGGAGGAATATATGATACATTGCAAAAGATTTCTGGGGGAGGCGGCGGCCCGTGGATCCCCCTTCCCCTCTGGATACGGCCTTGATTCACAAAAACATTAAACATTCATTATTAGATCTTAATTCAAACGCAATAGAAAATTCAATATTTAGCGCTAAGCAATCTTCTATGTCCAGGCATTCATAATATTAAAACTGGGAAATAGTGGAATTTTAGAGAAAAAAATCCAAATTCCCCTACAAAAATGCTCATCCCCACAGTAAATTTCTAAAAATTTTGTTAAATTTGTGAAAAAACATTTATTCAGAAGTGGAACCGTCTGAATTTGAAACGTTGAACGGATGACCAAGTGTCCATCCAACGGGGGAAACATAATTTAAAAAAAAAAAAAAAAACATTTAAAATTTAAAAGCAGCTTAAACCGACAAATTTTTAATTTCAAAACGTTCATCAGTTTCCAGATCGTATCTACAAAATTTTGTATAAGAAAATGGGGGGGGCTTTTGGACAGGAAGTCATAAATAAATACAAACTGCTCTTTAAGTTTCTTGATGAGCATCCCTTCCTGGCTTGAGGGTTTAACCCATTAGGACAATTGTTGGCTAAGGGGTCCTTCATTTTCAGACTCCAGCGCCTACAACATCGGTTTATCAGAAAACAAAACTCCATCACAGTAGAGAATATTTTCCACGAAACTTATTACTTGTGCAATTGTATTCCCAAATTGCTGCCTTTGGGTAAGAAAGACATCAAGAAGGAAAGAAAACCCTCTGGAGTTATTGAAAGGATCTCTGTTTGTCTGTGTGTGGTACGGTGATTGAAGCCACTTTTCGCGTTGTAAAACCCCCCAAGGTGATAAGGTCCTCTTTATTATGAGCTACATACTTTGGTCATGATCACAACCCTTCAGAGAAAGAGGAAATAAAATCATATGCATATGTGTTTAATTTTCTTAGAGGAAAAAGAAATATATGCTTTGCAAGGCCGTAGACAGAAATTTTTTTGTGCGCCTAAATGTGCCTAAATAAGTAAATACCCAATGGGGGGGGGGGGGTTGAACCCCCCCCCCCCTAGTTACGCCTATGATTCTGTGGGCCTCCTGGTCTTAATATCTGGTTTTGCAGAAAAAAGTGCAATAAAAAGAATACAAAAAAAAAGGCTCTTATTTCAGAAAAAAAAGGGGAATTGAAATTTGGGGGGTGAGGTGTTTTCGTTTTCAGAAGGTTTCTTGGGGCTTGGGGTCATCGTTTTAAGGAGGGGGTTCCGTATTGTTTTAGTGAGTGCATCATCGCTCTGAGAGGGGTGGGCATACCTGAACACCTACTTCTTTTCAGGATTATCCTAAACATTGTGCAAAACATGAATCGGAAGCAACCTAGCAACGTATTTCTTATTTTCCGACATAAGCAACCTGCTCTCGACTACCCTTTAGCAGGCGGAAAAGTTCGCTTTTGGTCGAACGAAACACGCATTTCAACGGAAAAGCTTTTCGACATAAACATACTGGAAAGCAGTACGTTTGTATCCCTCCCCTCCAGAAAAAAAATCAAAAGAGTGTTTGTTTTTCTTTTTCATGAAAATGTTTGGAAATATAAAATGCAATCGTTTCTGCAGACTGGGAAACAGAGCAAACGCTATTGGTCACCAGCTGCTATGTCTGACATCACACTTCAGATTTATCCTTTTATTTTATTCTTTTTAAAAATATGGATCAACATAAATGTTTTTAATTAAAAAAAAAGATAAATAAGTATGAGATATCGAAAAAAATAATGCATCTCTTAAATATTTTAGACATGTATCATTTTGATGATTTTAAAGTCTATCGATATTTTGCAACAATAATATGAGCGAGCAGATGGAGCAGACGCACGCACGAGTTGGCTGTCATTTGTAACCGGCTTACTTTTGTTTATAGACGAGATTGCTATTCCTTCGTGCGTGCTTCTTGTTTTGATGTGACAGAATACATCTGCAGGATGATGGAACGCTGCAACATTTCTGCGAAATCTCCGTTTTAATTCATATAAATATAGTTTTCAGGAATTATAATAATATACTTTTATTTCTAGATCATTTTTATTATAATTCATGCTGTGAAATGGTATATAGCACGCTTTAAAGATAAATTTTGATGAGAGCATTTTTTTATTTTAAAACAAAATAGCATGTTATGATGCCTTTGTTCCAGCTCGTTTTTAGTGTCGGAAAGCTTAATTTTGCCATTGAAGCTACTAATCAGTAAGTGACATTTTGAGTTCTATTCTTTAATTATCAAACACGTAAACATGGATCGATTTTGCTTTGCACAATTTCAAAATAGTTAATTTAAATTAACATCTGCTCCTGTCAAACAATCCCTTTTCATCGGTTTTTCAAAGTATTTTTCCCACAAAGTAAAATAGTAGTAATAATAAATAAAAAAAAAATCCTCTTATAATGTTTGTCTTTAGTTATGGAGTGTTTTATCATTTATTTGCTCTCAAACTGCGAAGCATTATCCAATATATGCTCACTTTACTCATTTGAAGTGGAAAAAATGTTTTAAAATTTTTGTTGAGTTTAATGTTACCAAAATTTTACAGGCATGACGTATGTAGATCTTTCGAGGAAAAAAATAGTTGAAGAAAAAACATGTTCGTGAGATAAATTAATTGTGTATTGTTTTGTGCAATTGTAATTTTATTCTTGTAAAATTTGCTGAAATTGTAAAAAAAGGATAAATTGGAGATTCTTAAAAGCAAAAGCATATTTTTTTATGATTGCTTACTTTTTATTATTTCTTTTGACATTCTTTAACAAAGTGGAGTCATGCTTTATATTCTCAGAGTAGAATTGTACTTTGATGGATCCTAAGCACAGATTAAGAATATTTGAAACGCTAAACTTAGCTGGTAAAAAAAAATATCTTTGATGCACTATATGTGAAGATTATTTTTAATTTAAATAGATGCATATTTACTTATAAATAATAATTTTGCTAAGTGAAACTGCTCTGCTTTTTAGAACTAATTAATATTTTCAACACTTTTCTCCCTATAACTATAAATTTGGATTGGGTAAATACCCACTGGGTAGGGTACTTATAAATGGGTTTTTACTCCTTGGGATAAATATGAGAGTGGTTCAAATATAAACCAGAATTTTGCTATAAAAAATTTTATTATAAAGTTACAAAGCTGAAATTTTGTACAGTTTATCTAGATAGTCCCCGTCACTCACACTCTACACACTTTTGCCACCTCTCCGGAAGCTTTCGGATGCCTTTTTCGTGAAAATCTCTCGACTTTTCACATAATCATTCGCGCACGAAAGATTCCACCTCCGCATTGCTTAGAATCGCAGTCCACCACGTGCCTCTTTCAATGGAACAAATAAATAATAGTCACATGGTGACAAATCAGGACTATAAGGAGGGGAACTACTGTGATATAACCCCCCTTGGCGACTTTTTCGTTGGCGCCAAGAAACCGTCGCCAATAACAAGATTTTTATGTCGCCAACTTCAAATAGAATACAACACTCTTGGCGATGATTTTATCGCCAACAATGTCACATCATACACATAGCAAACATGTCAAGAAAAATCACTAAAAAAACAGTAAAATACCAAAAATTGCAAATTATATCTTAGACACAATATCAACGCTACTATGTAAAGCACGTACAGCATTTTTCAACAGCAATTCAATACATTAACGGATCGATAATTACTCGAAAAATAGAATTATTTACTTTAGAAACACTCAAACTTGATTAAAAACAATTTCTTAAAAGAACACGCAATTTATGCCCAATAATAATGATTGCAATATTTCTTTATTGAATAAAATGATATGCATTCTTTAATGAAAAACATAGTTAAAATATCGCACAATTCAATGCAAACCGAATGTTTATTAAAGCTGTGGGAATTTTAAAATAAGAGACTCCATTAGAAAATATGTAACAGTGATCAATTAAAGCACATATTACATCAATCTATTGGAAGCCTACACTAAAACTAGCATAAAAACTAGACAACATAATTAATAACGGTCATCACTTCAAGTACATTTTGTCTTAAACTATTGGAAGCCAACATTAAAAATACCATAAAAACACTTCATTGAAAAAACACGCATTTTAGGCACAATAATGACTATTGCAATTAATTATCATAATATAAAATGATATGCATTACTCAACGAAAAACATAGCAAAAATATCGCGCAATTCCAAGCAAAACTTCAAGTACATTTTACATTAAACTAACGGAAGCCCACTTTATCAAAACCAGCAACGCCACTAATTACTACAGGTAATATTTTAGAACAATTGAAAATTCATTGTTTTATAACCTTACAAACACATAAAATAAGCAAATAATAAATTTAGAAAAATAAAGAACTCACTTTAAACCAGTTGGCTTTTCTATATTAATCCCAAATCACTACAAACTTGTTATCCAATATGACGAAATGGTCCGAAAATTATCACTTAATTTTTCATTGCTTTTAGTCACAATTAACCAAACTTATGCACTTATCAATCAAAACAATTTCATACTTCAGATAGCAAAAGCACCAAATCACGTTTCCGTCCATTTTAAAGCATTCAAAAACATGGCGCCTTAACAAACTATTGTAATATAGAATCATTCCTCTGGCCACAATAGAAAACAATTGAACCAAATTAATGCACCTTAACACTTTACATTCTTCCTTTAGCAACAGGAAAAATCTCCACAAACTTTAAACATAAAATAAACTATTAAAAAGCTACTTATTCGCAAAAATTTTTTTCTAAAAGTTCAACAATCACACCGACACAAGCCATTCCGCATCATACACTGAGGGTTGCCACACATTACGTCAGCCAACATCGATGGCACTGGGTTGCCACTGAAACTATCGCCAACCGAAAATCATTACAAATTGGCGCGCTAGCTCGAATGTCGCCAAGGGGGGATTATATCACAGTAGTACCTAAGGAGGGTGTTCCAGTATTTCCCAACCTAATTGGTTCAATGTTTCCGTTGTAAGCCGAGCTGTATGCGGTCTGCTGTTGTCTTGTAGCAATATCACACTACGCATTGGAATATCTCGTCGTTTTGATCTGTAGGCAGGTTCACTGTGTTTTTTAGGAGGTTATTATAATACTGCGCTTTCACAGTTCGTTGTTCAGTGAGAAAATGAACCGTAATTACTCCTCTCATGTCCCCACTTGTTCTGGGGCAAGTTCGCCACCACTTCTCGGTATTTTTGGAAAGCGGAACACCATTCATACACTTGAGTCTTGGAGAGGCACTTATCTCCAAACTGCTCGAGTAATTTTCGATAAATTTCCGTTTGTTTTTACCTTATCTTTGACCAAAAAATGAATAAGGATGCTTTGCGCAACAGACACTGGTACATCCTTCTAACTCATGGCTATAACTACACTAAAAAGGGAGGTTACGCGGTCCTGGCTGTTCGCTACGCTTTGTGGCACACCAGTCTAACATCCAGTGCAGCCACTTTTTCGACACTAAATTTTTTGCGCATTTATTCAAAAATTCCGGCTTATATTTGAACTACCCTTGTACCCAAAATCAACGTATTTAGTTTTCAGTCATTTTAAAATTATTTGACCATGATTTGTCTCAAGTCTAGTTCTGAGACAATATAAATATCTTTTTTATAGAAATATACCTACATACAGCTATTGGGAAAATATTAAAAAATATTATAGCTACCCAGATGAAGAGCTATATTCTTTAGTGCATTGTTACCTTAATAAAAATAATACACAAGGTTTATATAGTTTAATGTAATCAAGTAGACATAAAATTGAAATCATTTAAACTAACATGCTAAAATACTGAATGTTCATGCCATCGGTCATTAGTTATTATGTAAAAAAAATCTAAAATATTTTCAGCCAATTTAAATTATTAATACACTAATTATCACTAAAGAATATAGAAAACAGCATAACTAAATATGGATCAGAGACAAAATTGTGTATTATTTACATGCAGTAAAAACAATAACAAGTTTCATATGGTAGAGGCCTCGATGGCCGAGTAGTCTTAGTACCAGTTTCCGCCCGCTGCTTGCGCAGTAACGAGGTCGTGGGTTCGATTCCCACCTTGCCCTGGGTGTATTTCTGTTATTTCCTCCCTTTGTGATGTAATAAAGTCTTTCATGTATTGTCTTGTGCTATCGTCATATTGGACGACAGTTCATAAGCGAGTCCCGAGACTAAGCACACAAACTGGAAAATAAATGTACTTCAACTGTTCATATGGTAAACTTTCACTATAAAATAAATTACCTGAAATTGATAAAATTTTTGAATTAAAAAAAAATATATATATATTTTTGGTAAAATTTACTTACTTAATGTTAGGAATGAATATTTTTGTTGATGTGTATAAAAGGAGAAGTTCTTGATGTGTATGAAAGAATTTCAACCAAATTTTTAATCCTTTACTATGAATATCAATTATTTTCCCCTCTCAAGCTAGTATTAAAATCAAAGTGAAACCAGAAAAAGTTTGGCTCTATGATATTGATATGAATTTATGAAGCACTGAACCACTCTGAAGAATACTGAAAATATTGATTTCAATAATAATTTTAATGTTCAATGCAATGAATTTTCATTTCAGTAAGCAATAAATTATTTACTATCAATGTAAGCAAATTTATTTCTGCCTCAAATATGTATGATTTTGTAAAACTAAAAAGAAAAGCAAAGCTATTGAATTTTTAATTAAATTCATAAATGCCCAGGTGTTTATGAGTTATGGGTATTTACCCTAAATCGGTGGTTCTCAACTTTTTTTCCTTTCTGAGATCCGAAAGAAAATGCTGAACCTCCTTCCATATTCGTTAGTAATAGGTAACAAAACTATAAAATTTTCTAGCACATTTATTTTCCATGCTGCACAACAGTTCATAACAAGAAATTAAAAATATAATTGAAAAATATCAAAGTTTAAGTAAAAACTATAGTTATTTTTTTATTATTTGTTCTTTTTGAATTATTAATAAGGCAGTAAACATATCTATTCGCAAAAAAAATCTTTAAAATTACTTTCCTCATAGTGCGAAAAAGTTGTAGAATAGCATGAGAAATATATACATACAAAATTTTGAATCAATCGATAAATATTGTTCGGTTCCACTTTTGGGTTGAAATATACAAAATTCGCAAAAGTTGGAATAAAACGTGATAAATGTGACTACAAAATTTAAGAATTAATGAATGAATATATTCTGATTCCATTTTGGGGTCTGTATATGAGAAATTAGCCAAAAATAATGTAAAAATTTTATGTTTCACTAAATTTTGATATTTTCGACTCTTCACGCCACCGAAGAAAAGGTGGGTAAAGGTACAAGAAATATGCGTTCATAATTTAAAATAAATCAATGAATATCTTCAAATTACACTTTGAGATTAAAATTTTCGAAATCAGGCAACAGTAAAAATAAGTGCATTTCAAATTTTGTACGTATGCTTCCTATGATAGTTCACAACTTTTATGCATTATCAGGAAAACAATTTATTTTTAAAAAAATAATATTTTACACTCCGTCCTAATTTGTATGTAAATTTATTACTTCATTTTTCTTTTTCGTTAGCAACTAAAATTTCCGCCATTGCAATATTATTTTTGCAAACCCCCTTCTGCACCACGCGAACCGCTGGGGGGTTCACGAACCACCGGTTGCGAAACACTGCCCTAAATTATCAATACCTGGGTATTTTACATAGTATCTGCAGTTCCGTAGCCGGGATTTTCTATTGTGGGAGGGTGGGGGTGGGGTGGGCTCCAAACATCAGGGCCATCGTAACGTCAAGAAATGGGGGGGGGGGGGGGGTGGGGGCAAAAATTGTCAACTATATATATATATATGTGTGTGTGTGTGTGTGTCACTCATTTGCTGCAACAACTTCACAACTCGAAACATTATGATGTTTGAGTTAGTAACTGGTGAATACTAAAACTACAGAATATTGAAAATTCCTGGTTTTCACGTATGTTATTATGTGTATGGTCATATCATTTGGAGAAAGATTTAGTAAATTCATAAAAAATCAGAATTTATAGCATAAAAAATCTCTATTTACTGTTTAGCTCATATAAAGCCATTTTTTCTCATTTGAAAGACACCTTTTTCTGAGATAAAAGCAAACAGTTATATAATATTTTAATACAATTCTATAATAGTTTTTCCCTTCAAAATTTTAAATTTTCCCAATGTTCCCGGTTTCCCCCTAAATTTCTGTAAATTCTGATTTTGTATGAATTTACTAAATCTTTCTCCATATGATATGATCATACAAATAATAACGTATGTGAAAACCAGGAATTTCCAATATTCTGCAGTTTTAGTATTAATTATGCCTTGCTGTTTGAGTGAAAGTAGGAAATTTATAGAGCCACATTAAAAATAATAATTAAGAGCACAAAGTTAATTATTTAGATTGAATATTTTGATTAAATTCATATCAGTGATTGAGTAGAAATTTTTGGAATGCTGCGATGTCTCGTTAAAGCGAGTACCGATGCGACGAAGTACCCGTTGTAACGAAATTAATGTTTAGTCCCGTTTTAAACGCCCTATAACGAGCGTTCGGTTGCAACGAAATATTTTTTCGGTTCCTTGGAGTTTGATGTAAAGGGTACTGTGTATCATTTTCATTTTTTTTTTTTGCTCCTGAAAATATTGATTTTGAATGAACATAGAGATTTTTCTTTTTCTGAAGTAAAAATTCATTGATTTTCTTCAGATATGTCTTGATCCCCATTCTATACAAAGTAATTTTCACTCGCCCGTCCCCTCAAAAAAAAACTTGCAAGCAACTCATGCCCGCCAAAAAAGAAAAAAAAATCATCTGTAATTTATAATCCAAAACATCCAATTAATATTGTGTATCACTTAAATATGAAGTTCGAAAATTTTCAGAAAATGGCACAATTTCACATGAAATATATTGTGTGTAAACAGCAGCGACGCCCTTTTTGTAAAGTCCCCTTAGGAGACACATTGGCATATGAAAGGCAATAATGATTAATGAACCGCGTTTGAAAAAGGAATTTAATTCTGTGCGTCACGATGATGCCTGGGATGAGTTTTCTAGACGTGAAAGTGAAAAATCTAGGTGCCGTTTTTAGTAAATAATACATATGAGGTTATAAAAAAAATCTATGAAATATAAATAATACGCATGCATGGTATCTTAATGACGCGTTTACACCAAAGTATTCCACTAAGTTTTCCACAAGTTGCGGCGATTTGTTGCTTTTTCTAAAAAATACAGCAACTTTTTCTGTCTTCCACTTGTGACGAAACTTCCACTAAATTTTGGTTTCCCGCGGTGTGTCGGTAAATATTAACGAAAGTTGACGACTGGAAGATTTGTTGCTGCGCGTCTTGCGCTAGCAACTTGTAAGAAACTAGTGGAGAACTGTTCCCCCTCCACGCGCCCCGGACGTGACGGGGCGCCAATAATTTGGCAACAAGTTGTCCACTTGTTGCTCTAAACTTGAGAAGAGCAATTTTTAGTTTTCTACAAAAAATCTTCCACATGTTGGTCTATAATTTGAGAAGAGCAACTTTTAGTTTTCTACAAACAATGTTTTGACAACTTTTAGTTGTCAACTTTGGTGTAAACGCGCCTTAAGAGTGTCGAAGTTGAGGAAACGTTTCTTTATATTCCTTTTCCAAAATCTTGAGTGTCGGTGAAAGAAACGATTCAGTGCGGTCAAAAATTTTAGGCGTCAAATTTGGCACCCAGGTTTGGAAATCTGAGCGCCAAAATGAAATATTTGGTTGCAGTACTCCTAATAGTACCTATAAATATCCCTAATTAAATGCTTCTATAGATCAGTGGTCGCCAAACTTATGAAATCAATGAGCTGCCGTGTAGTTTTCAAATTCTACTGTGAACTGCTCTCCCCCCCCCCCCCCAAAAAAAAAGAAACAGAAATAAGAAACTTTTTAAGTCATTTATTTGTATGCCAGAAAAACACGAGTGGACAACTATATTTGTCGCTACCTACTATCCTTGAGTTTCTTTTTGAACTAAGCGATATTCAATACGAATATTGGCGAAATAGGAAAAATCAACTAACAATCAGTAGTGTAATATTGAGTGTAAAACATACGTTTTCATTTTCGTCATTTCAAAAATACTCGATTTTGCAAAGCTTCTATAAATTATGTAAGTTATTACCTTAGAAGTTTTATAATGTATGAACATTGCACAAATCAGCATAATTCCACTAATTATCAGTTACCACTTTCTTTTGTTGTACTACTTATTTATTAACGGCAAGCTTGTTATCAAGCACTGGTTTATGATCTGCGCATTAGGCACGTTTTAAAAAATGTTGAAAATTTGTGACTTTTAACTTGAAAAGGCGTGTTAAGATAAAATCTGTTTAGTTTGCTTAAATAGACGACTTTTATTGCCTGCGATTGTTTCTGACCTCGAAATTAACCGGTACCATGTTGTTGAAAATAAGGTCGCCTTCCCAATGTCTGAAAAGTGGCTTATTGTGGAACATATATATGTATTCATCACGAACTGTTTGTTCATTTATGTGTATATGCGGTGACGGACTTGCTTATCGTTGGTGTGCCTCTCAACTAACCGGAACCATTTTGCAAATGTGTAGAAGTAAAATACTTGTCAATCTAGTGGGTGGGTGTAGATATAAACATTTATTTTAGCAGATATTTATCTTATTATGGATTCTTAATTGATTATTATCTGATCTGGTCTTTGGTGGTAAGTGTTAAAAACCATTTACTGTTATAATTTTACTTTATATATATTTTAAAATTTCTTAATAGTAATTATATTTGTCTGCATTCTCAGAAACGCATGCTCAAATCAAGTGAAACTTTCATCGTATTTGACGAAATGGCTTTGCGAAGAATGCTCCGAGTAGACCTTTCGTCAAATTGCCGAAATTTATGTAGGAACTTTTTAAAGTTTAAGCGCGAGGAAAGAATCGTTATAAATGTCAAAATTTCCTTGACGATTCAAGAATTGTCGAAAAGGAGAGTTCTATTTTTGAGAGTGTATTAAGAAGAAAAAAGAAGGCCACATGACTGAAGACCGACCGAGTTTCAAAGTCCAAATGTTTTTTTTGTCCCTTGTTTTTCCTATTTCTAGGAAATTAGCTTCAAAGATACATTTTTGAAAGTCTTGAACATTTCATAATCAAGAAATTGGAGTGGATACTTTTTTGAGCCGCTGCGCTACGACTTCTAGGTACATTGCTCTGGCTGCACTCCAGCTCCGCTCCGTGCTCCTGATAGTTTTAATAGAAATCATATTTAATGCTTTTATTTATGAAATTTATTAATAGATATGCAAGGAACCATCCGTTTATTTTGAAGTTTTTGAAACAAATAAATAAAAAAAGGACCAGTGGAGTATAGACATTTTTTTCGTTGCCCCGGTTCCACTCAAGGTTCGAGCAAAATCTCGTTGCTCCGTGCCCATTCCTTGCTCAGATCCCTAGTTAAAAAAAAGTGATGAAAAAGAAACTCTTCCCAGGGTTTATAAAAATACAAATCAGGGAATTGGATCAGCCATTTTTTTTTTTTGATTTGCCACCCCTCCCCTCTCCCAGCTCCGCAGCCACTTTTATGTACTTGCTCGGCTCCGTGCCCCGAATACTTTTTAATAGAAGTAACATTGGTTTAATATTTATCAGTTTTGTTTAATTATTTTCTTCATAAATGTTACATTATGTGATAAAAAAACTTAAAAATTTATTTCATAGACAATCTTTCCATACATAGATTACGTTTCTTATACAATACGTTGCGAAAAAAAAAGTACCAATAAGAAATTGAGCCAGTGCTTCAAACTAGCATTTCCAATAAAAATGCTTTTTATTTCTTTCTCTTTTTTTTTGTGAATTTCTAATCACTTACTAATCTACGCAGACACTATGCATATGCCCAGTTTCATTGTAGCGATTTAATATTTTCTGAGTGCATATATATTTTCAGAGTAGAACTATTCAATCAAAAGCACAAAAAGAAAATCACTGAAAGCGTATTTTGTTTTGGCCGAGGGAATGAAAAACTAGGCCTGATATGCCATTCAAAGAAAGAGAATCAGGGGTTTTTATTCGAAAAATGATTCGGGACAACATTATAAAATAACATAATACTAAAGAAGACTGCATTGTAATATAAATATTGTAATTCCATTACAACCATCAAATATTCAGTATGCAATAAATTGAAAAACAAATATGAATAAATAAATTTCTGAAGAAAGAAACTCATTAATTGAATTTTAAGTTAATGGAATTAAAAAGAAAGGAGAGGTGGAACATAGCATATTTTCTTGCTCCCGCTCCGCTCCAGTTTCGAGCAAAATCTCGTTCCTCTACGCTCCTGCTCCAGATACCTGATAATATACACGCTCCTGCTCCAGATCCCTGATAATAATTATACACGCTCCTGCTCCAGATCCCTGATAATAATTATACGCGCTCCTGCTTCATATCCCTGATAATTATACGCGCTCCTGCTTAAAATCCCTGTTAATAATTATACGCTCTCCTGCTCCAGATCCCTGATAATAATTATACGCGCTCCTGCTTAAAATCCCTGATAATAATTATACTTTCCTGCTCCAGGTTCCTGATAACAATTATACGCGCTGCTGCTCCAGATCCCTGATAATAATTATACACGCTCCTGTTATAGATTCCTGATAATAAGTATATGCGCAATAAAATAATTACCTAAAGCGATTTTTTAAATGGCATTAGAGTTTAGCTCAAAGAATATTTATTCAGCTTAAACGAGATTTGTCTCTCTTGAGGGTTTATTGATATTCTGACATTTCAGTCAATTTAAATGTGGCAAAGTTTATAAAAGCGGAGTACTGAATTTTTGTAAAGTGACGTTTTCCAGGGGTGAGATCGTGCTCACTGGTGCTTTGTGTACTTTGCAATTTGCGATGTGGAAATTTCAGGATGTCCAAGGTCTTTCGTAGTATGGCCTCACCATTCATATTTGAATTTCTCCTCAGAAGAAAATCATTGTAAAATGGAGGAATAGTGCAACTTTACTTTGTTTTTACTAATGGTTTCAGAAGAAATGTAGATAAGCTTGTTGTAGGAACTTTCTTGGAAGTAAAGTTATGTGTGTAACAATGTCAATATTTTACTGTAGCAGTTTTCTGCGTTTTTGGACTCGAGTCTCAATTATCCTTGCGTTTTTTCTTCAATATAAATTTCTTCAACGTGAAATTGCAAGGAATGTTTTTGCCCCCTGCCCGTTAATTCGTACATTAATAGATGAAATAACTTATTTAGTGTGCCATCAGCAGTAGTAAGGAGCAGGAACTATTATGGAAGAGAATTACAAATTTAAAAATGTCTGTCCATTATTGAAAGTATTTTGTCTTGCATTTATGGTAACTTTGGAAAATTGTCTTGGATTTTGCACCATTAAACAACAATTAAAAAAAAACTATTTTGCCATCATTTCCGACCTCTTGGCACGAAGCTATAGGGTTGGAAAAAAATAATCATAAGAAAGTTGAAATTGGATGTGGAAAACATTCCTTTTGAAAATATAATATGTATTTCTCAATATTTTACTTTTTCAGTGCTACAACCATGCTGTAAAAAAGGAATATCTTTTTTTCATTCGCCTCATAAATTCAAAAAATCTTTCATCCCCTTCATGTATTAAAATATAGAGTACAGGGTGGAAATACAACCGGGAAAGCAGGGAATTCTCAGGGAAGTTTTATGTTCTGGAAAATATCAGGGAATAATCAGGGGATATTTAAAGTTTCCCCAAATATCAGAAAAAATTATCGTTTACAATATCCAAACCGGCAAGCATCCAGAGCTTTGTTTGCGGAATTTCCTTTCGTTGTTTCGTGGTCAGCTTGATTGCCGATTTCCCATTGGTTGAAAGCGCCCTTTCTCCGATTAAGCAACAACAAAAAAAAAAAAAAAAAAAGAGTCGCTTATTTTGTTTATGACTTAAGAAGACATTGCAATTTTGTGTAAAAAAACGCACGTCAGTGTTGATGCTTCCGAGAATCCGCCATTTTTGGTTCTGTAAATCCATTTTTAGTCGTGTTCCAAAATTTGACCTAACACCGCTCTCCAATGTCCCGAATTTGGGGTTCGGTACTGTGCTTGGTACTGCAGTGACGCAACAAGGGGGCACAGAGTGCCCATGGCCCCCTCGCCCCCCAGAGTGATGATTTGGAATTTTTTCAAAAATATTTTCTTTACTCAATAAAAGAACAGTATGCATCTTGAGAAAATAAAGTTATAAAAAAAAGCATAAAATAATGATGGCGGAAGGGGGTGATTTTCAATCCTAAAAAAAAAAACTTTAGATTTAAAATTCTCACCATTTGCAGATTATATTACTTAGAAAATTACATCATTTTTTCTTTTCTTTCTCCCCCCGCAAAAAAAAAAAAAAAAAAAGAATTGAACGAAGTTCAGATGGACAAGTGTAGTGCCCCCCTAAATAATTTTTCTGACTTCACCACTGTGATACTGTCATTACATATGACAATGATGCTGTGTAACTCACAATTAAAATTATAAAATCAGGGAAAATTTTGGAGCTTAATCAGGGAATTGTGAGGAATTTTTTTGTCGTGGATTCTGCTTCCACCGTGAGTAATTTTCGGGAACATGCCATACCAAGCATGATTGTCTATATTTGCTTCATTTTGTATGACCACGATAGAATTTTCCCCCATTAATGTCTTCAATCACTGCTCTATAACTCTCATAAGTTCAAGACTAGTATTGCAGCATTTCACATAAAAAAAATTATGCTAGTATACAAAAATTGGGTATTTAATTCATCATCAAAAATTAACATAAAAACAATTGAACATAATAAACATGAGGAAAATGAGTTTAAGGTGATAGAATATACCTATATATGTAAACATAAACACCACGCTCACACTGTCGAATTTGGGAGCCGGGGGGGGGGGGGGGGGGAGGAGAAGCGTGGCTGCTGTACGCTAAAGTTATTGGATTAGTTTTAGAATGCGATATGGAAACTAAAGTACAGTAAAACCTCTCAATAAGGGACACTAAGAGGACTGGAAATTTTGTCCCTTAAATGTTGTGTGGAGGTGTTCCTTCTTCGGAGGTTCATAAATTGATGCATATACATATAGTGAATTAACTTAGTTTAACTTTTTCATAGTAAACATCTAAAGCTATTAAAATCTAAGCTTAAATACTGAAAATGTCTCATGCATGCAAAATATAAGTCGACATTATTGAAATTTAAAACTTTTTCATTAAAAAACTAAAATGTTAGCATAAATGTCGTATTGGCAAAGTTTTGTAACTTATAGAAATTTATTTGAAGTAATCTATTAGATGGGTTTGTTTTAAAGTACGTTATTTGGCCAATACATAAATTACATTTGGTGTACTTTTTCCAATCCTTGCATAAAAAACTTATCGGTAGTCGGGTACTGTCTGTCATTGCTGAACACACATCATAGTACAAAAGAGGGAAAATCCTTTACAAGTAGGTTTTGGAAAGCACTTTAACAGTTTCCTTGTTCATGCTTCTAGGACTCATACCAACTTTCAGACGTTAATTTTTAAAAAAAAAAAAAAAAAAAAAGAACTTCATCTTCCAGTAAATTCTTATCTGTATAACTTGAATTTTGGAAATTTTCTCTGTGAATGTCCCTTAAATAGAATGTCCCTTACTCAGAGGTGAATACATTGCTGTCCCTATTAAAAGGGACTGGGATCAGAAAGAGTGTCCCTTTTTCGGAGGTGTCCTTTAAAGGAATTATCACTATATATATACAGTGGAGCACCGTTTATACGTTTTTTATCATTTTATGCGTTTTTTTGAACGGCCCCGGCGAAACCTCATACAAATTAATGTTAAATAATTTCGTTTATACGTTTTCCTGAAATTGCACATTTCATTTATACGTTTTTTTTTCTCCCCAAGTCAAAGAAAAAACGCACATTTTAACGTGATTATACGCTAGCGATTGTCCAGTTTAGAAATCCTATTTGATCTTGACCCACACCTGCTGTGACCACTTACGGTGGTCACGCACTTGCCTAAATGAACAAAAGACATACCCCGGAAGAATGCGAATATCCTAAATTCACAGATAAAAGCATTCTGATTGTGGTGCTACCTAGAAATAGCAGGTGACAAGCGCTTTTCCTCTCCTACCAGTGTTGCCACGGCAGGCGCCCTTAAATTTCAGTAAGTAGCCTGGGGACTTTATGGCAACCCAGCAACACTGCTCCTACCAACTTTATAAAATTCTGGGATCTATCGTTCACTAGCATTCACGATGGCTTCGAGCTCGCGTAGTAGAAAACCTCTGTCTCTGAAAGAAAAAATGTGCATTTAAAACAAGCGAATGAAAACCAACATTTAAAAAGAGTTGACCTAGCCAAAAAATTAGGTTTACCAGTTTCAACTTTAAGCACCATAATTTATAACCGTAAGATAATCGAGGAAACTTATAATCAAAGTGGTGCTAGTGCTTCAAAAAAACTTCGAGTTCAAAGCGGAAAATTTTCGGATGTAGAGAAAGTGCTTTTACAGTGGTTTAATCAGTGTCGTAGTGCAAAATTTCCCATCAGTGGTCCTTTGCTTATGGAGAATGCAAAAGAAATTTCGAAGAAGTTAAATGTAGAACGCGATGCATCATTTTCCTCGGGATGGCTTCATAAATTTAAGTTAAAACACGGCATAACAGGCAAAACTGTAAGTGGAGAGTCAGGACATGTTGATTGTGAAACTGGATGATTGGATTCAAAACCAATTGCCAGAACTGCTAAAAGAATATGAACCAAAGAACGTTTTTAATGTGGATGTACATACTGCATGAATATGAAACGTAGTGATTGTAATTCAATGTATTATTAAAAGTACTCATTATTTACTTTTCATAATATTTTAAGTTACTGTTTTGTTTTCTACTACGAAAATGTTCGTTTTATTTTGTGATTCTCGTTTATACGTTTTTTCATTTATACGTTTTTTTCGCTCGGTCCCTTGAAAAACGTATAAACGGTGCTTTACTGTATATATTATACCATAAAAGTAATTTAAAACGATATTTAGTAAGCTTGCGGTAATATGTGAGGTCTAAAACGAACTGGCGTTCGTCCTTCAAGCGTACTTCTGGCGTATTCCCCCGTAGAGGAAAAAAAAATCAGCGACTTCATTATACAAACAAGAATTAGGTTAAAATAGATGCATATTCAATAAAAATCTTCTACTTGTAAGTGTTATGAAAACATTGTGATTTAAACTCACTGTGCAGTCATAACATTCAAAATTATTGACAGATGTTTAAAAAGATATAATGCACAAGACAAAACACTTCACTAACATAAACACAATCAATAAATAAACTAAGAGCTTGTGACTGAATTACTTACTGCACCATTTATTAAGTTCTTTATAATACGGCAAAGTGAAATAACTGAAATCTGTGTAAGTTGACCACTTGCGGTGCAGCACTTCAGTGGTCAACCTAGACAGGTGGTCAACTTACAGAGGGTGAAGGGCTAATTCCGTTCCTCTGACAAAAGTGATCAACTTATAGAGGGTGAAGGAATAATTCCGTTTTTGACAAAAGTGGTTTTACTGCATTGTACTCGTATAGGCATTTTCCCCTAAGTTACCCTGCATAATTTTTGTTTTTCTAATTTTTCGTACTTTTCCTTTCAGGTGCCATTTTTACTGAACACTTCCCGTGCCAAATTACATACACGATGTCAAACCCTTTCATCCTTTTATCAGTCCATCCTATGAAATCACATATCATAAAAAATGTGAGCTTTTACACTTCCTGAGCCTTTGTATCGAGTCCGTGCTCTTCTACACTTGCGCAAGTTTTATACCTCTTCGGGCAGGGATGGATGATTTCAGCCATTTGTCCCCTACCGAATATGAAAAGATCTCGAATGTACTCAAGAGAGATCGAGAATTGAGGAATGCTGAAGAAGCCCGTATTCGGTAAGTACCCTGTTCGTTTTGAATTATCAGGGTGTCTACAGGCTACGAAAGTCCCAAAAAAGTCATGAATTTGGAAATCGGTCACGAAAATTAATATGTCACGAAAATTTTCTATCTAACGGGATCGGTACCCCCCCCCCCAGAAGGCATCGGATTTCCGGTATCCGACAGGGTTTTAAATATCCGGTCAGTACCCTGTTCGTTTTGAAGTATCAGGGTGTCTACCAAGTTACGAAAGTCCCAAAAAAGTCATGAATTTGGAAATCTTTCACGAAAATTAATATTATGTCACGAAAATTTTCTATCTGACGGGATCGGTACCCCCTCAGAAGGCATCGGATTCCCGGTATCCGACAGAGTTTTAAATATCCGGTCATCCGGGATGTAAAATTTTATTTTTTAAATTTAATTAACATGTTTTGAAAATGTTCTTGAGTTATTAACTTACTACGTATTTGGAAGCCGTGGAATGTTGAAAAATATGTGTGGAATTTACATGTTTCAACCATCAGAGCCGGATATCCGGTGCGTGTCAGACATACGCGGAACACCGGGTAGCCGCTA
Organism: Octonoba sinensis; assembly: GCA_038502835.1. Lineage (NCBI taxonomy): Eukaryota > Metazoa > Arthropoda > Arachnida > Araneae > Uloboridae > Octonoba > Octonoba sinensis. The sequence continues at coordinate 127,498,561 of CM076598.1, forward strand.
TCTGGCAAACCAAGTTCCGATATTTTTTTAAAGGTCCCGAAAAAGTCCCAAGAAAGTCACAAAATTTCACTTTTGAAATTCTGTTGACACTCGAATTATTTCTAATTCAGTTGAAGAATTATCGTAGCATTTAGCATTATGGAATTTTCATTAAAAGCACGTGACTTTAGATTAGCAAGTACAGGGTGATCAGCGAATAAGCCCTGATTTCAAAATTAAATATCTCAACAACAAAGATCAATAGAATTATGCAGTAAACGGTACGTTTATTAGCAAAACTGTAAAAATTGTGTACAGAAATTTCGAAAATTTAGTAACAAAACTGTTAACTGATGGCGCTGTAATCGCATTGTTACCTTATAAATAGCTCGCAAAACATGCTTCGAAGTTTAAAGCGATCACGACTGTTGGATAGTGAAGAGGCTTGCGTAGAAATTGAAATCATGTATTCTATTGAACAACGTGTTTTTTTTTTGGTATTGGAGTATCACAGATTAGAACACAGACCTACGGCAACAAGGCGCAGTTTTCAAAACCGATTCAATGTTCCAGCTGGACCCGATTCGCGCGCTCTTCGCCAAATTCGAACGGACTGGCAGCGTGGATGATGATCGAAAGTGAAATGTTGGGCCTACACAAACAGTAGTCACTCCTGAACATGCAGCCAAAGTTTATGGAATTGTTTGGAGAAATCCTAAGAGAAGCATTCGAAGAATTGCATCAGAGGCTGGTTTGAAGTACACGAGAGCGCAAAAAATATTGAGTGGTTGCCTCCGGATGTTTCCATACAAAATCCAAAGCCATCAGGCTGTAACCCATGACATCTGTGCGCCAAAGGGTTGACTTTGCGAATCAGATTCTCACAATGATCGACAGCGAAGGATTTGATGTGGGCTGCATCTGGTTCACAGATGAAACCCATTTACCCTTGAATGGATTCGTAAATAAACAAAACTAGAAATTTTGGGGTTCCGAAAATCCCTATTTATGTGAAGAGAAACCACTGCATTCGCCAAAAGTTACTGCATGCGCTGTTGTATGCGCCAGAGGCATTGTCGGCCCTTTCTTGGTGCGAGAAACGATTACTACTGAACGTTAGGTTACAATTTTGGAACAATTTGTCAGCACACAACTAATGTTGGAGGATCGACCAGGTATGAACTGGTTCATGCAAGATGGGGCTCGACGACATCGCACAGATAAAGTTTGTGTTCTGCGCTGAAAACTCTTTCTCTGAAAGGAGTCTAAACAAAAATAATAAAGTCAAGCAGTCTTTGCAATCAGAACACAAGTTTTTCAAAATGTTCACCGTTTGAAGCTATGAGGTGTCATAAACGAACAATGAAATTTGATATCACGTCTTGAAATGTCTCAACGTAAATGAAATCATATGCAACATCAATCGCCGATTCATCAAGAGTAGCGGGATTGTTTCGATAGGCAGTGTCTTTCAATGCGCCCCACATAAAGAAGTCACAAGGAGACAGATCGGGAGAATATGGAGGCCAATCTATTCATGTGTCAGTAAATTTCAGATAATCTAACGAATTACTCTATTCCCAAAGTATTCATGAAGAAAGTGAAAATCTTTATCTGTTCGATGTGGTCGAGCCCCATCTTGCATGAACCAGTTCATACCTGGTCGATCCTCCAACACTAGTTGTGTGCTGACAAATTGTTCCAAAATTGTAACGTAACGTTCAGTAGTAATCGTTTCTCGCACGAAGAAAGGGCCGATAATGCCTCTGGCGCATACAACAGCCCATGCAGTAACTTTTGGCGAATGCAGTGGTTTCTCTTCACATAAATAGGGATTTTCGGAACCCCAAAATCTCTAGTTTTGTTTATTTATGAATCCATTCAAGTGTAAATGGGCTTCATCTGTGAACCAGATGCAGCCCACATCAAATCCTTCGTTGTCGATCATTGTGAGAATCTGATTTGCAAAGTCAACCCTTTGGCGCACAGCTGTCATGGGTTACAGCCTGACGGCTTTGGATTTTGTATGGAAACATCCGGAGGCTACCTCTCAGTATTTTTTGGATGCTCGTGTACTTTAAACCAGCTTCTGATGCAATTCTTCGAATGCTTCTCTTAGGATTTCTCCAAACAATTCCATAAACTTTGGCTGCATGTTCAGGAGTGACTACTGTTTGTGTAGGCCCAACATTTCCCTTTCTATCATCATCCACGCTGCCAGTCCGTTCGAATTCCCGAAGAGCATGCGAATCGTTTTCGCGTCGGGTCCAACTGGAACATTGAATCGGTTTTGAAAACTGCGCCTTGTTGCCGTAGTACTGTGTTCTAATCTGTGATACTCCAATACCAAAAAAAACACGTTGTTCAATAGAATACATTATTTCAATTTCTACGCTAGACTCTTTTCATTATCCAACAGTCGTGATCGCTTTAAACTTCGAAGCACGTTTTGCGAGCTATTTATAAGGTAACATTGCGATTACAGCGCCATCTGTTAACAGTTTTGTTACTAAATTTTTGAAACTTCTGTACACAATTTTTAGTTTTGCTAATAAATGTACCGTTTACCGCATAATTCTATTGATCTTTGTTGTTGAGATATTTAATTTTGAAATCAGGGCTTATTCGCTGATCACCCTGTACTTAATTTATTATAACACTAACCAGGGGTCGCGCCAAAGGAAATTTGGGTCCGTTTACGGACCCTTCACAAAACTCCAATTGATCAAAACGGACCCTTCATAAAATTCCAAGCTTCCAAATCGTACTTTTCACACCAGTATTTATTATAAAAGCCCAAAAAATAATAATTTTTTTCATCACTATATGTTTAATTTTATCAATTTTCACAAAATTATTTGATTTTCACAAAAATCTCTTTAAAATTCACAAAAAACGGCCCCTGTAAAAAATGCTGGATCAACCCCTGCTAATGGAGCAACCGGGCTCCTATTTTGGTCCAACTACAAGGGTTGTTGTGTATTGTCGTTCATATGAAAATGACTCACACTTAAAATCAGCTAGTTATATTTCATATTGTTTATTTTTAACATACGCAATTGTAAGGCAGTTGAAAATAATTTGTTGGATGCATATATAATAAGGCATAATTAGTAGTTAATACTGTTGAAACCAACGTATTTAAATAAGTAAGGTATTGTGTTGCATCATCTTATACGGATGATGTGTGAAAAAATGGGGGGGGGGGGGATATGGTCATTACTTATAAGTAGTGCCCACATGAAACCTCACCCAACCTTAAGCCCAAGTTTTAGTCCATCTTACTTCGCACGTATTAACGGCCTTATTCACCAAACACGGTCAAACAGCCGGTCCAGTCAATATTCAAAAGAACCTATGTCAATACCGCTGTCGAATTCCGTATTCACCAGACATTAGCATCGTTGATCTTTCGACAGCCTTTCTTTCTTGAGACAGTTGTCTTGACAGTGGTTGGGGGTATTACAGCCCGTATTCAACAACCTTTCGAGTGGCAGTCACACAGCGTTTTCACTGTCCGTTTTGGACTCAAGTTCAAAACGGTATTCTCCACTCCGAGGAGACAGCTATTTCCCAGCGCGGTCGGTCGAGAGACTTCGACCGTAGAAATCGAAGGGTCCAAGCAGTCTAAATTTACAGCGCGTGCGCAGTAAACAAGCGACCATCTTGTAGTTTCTTGATTTCGAAGTAAAGTGCGAGGTGAAAAATAAATAATCTGGGCAAGACATGGGAAATTCATTTGGGGTCGAGACTTCGTGACATAGTAGTACTCCTTTATGATGTTCAACTCCGAATGCTTGTTAAATCGGAGAAAAGAAGATTAAAAATTTTAAACGCAGTTTAAATGCTAATAAATTTGTTCATGAGGCATCGCCGAAGTAGCCTATTCAGTAACGTGCCGGCGTTTAATGTGAATGTTAAGGGTTCGAATCGCGCCGTTGGTTATATTTTTTATTTATTTATTTAAGTTATTATATTTACATAAAAATAAATTTATTCAGAAAAAAGGCTCATTGGGTATAAAATTATATTTTAATTATGGTAATCATTATGGTTTAATTTTTAAATTGCAAAATAACTAATAGCGCTAATATCACAACAATTCCTATCAATCATAAAATGTAACTGTTTTAAATTGTTTCATGTACGTAAATAGGCGTAAAAGTTCATTTTATAGCTTCAATCCTAGCCTTTTCTGACGAAGCAGTACTCATGTGAATGTTAGAGTTGCTGTTTTTCTACTGAATGCAAAAACTGGTCCAATGGAATAAGGGACTAATAAGAAAGCAGGCTATTTCGAGGATCCTTGTTTGTAGAGTTAAAAATTTATGTTGAATAAAGTTAAATCAGAACGCAATTTAAACTTTTTATTTTCTATAGTAGCTTTTCATGAGTAGTATTTAAATAATATTTATTTATTCTGTTTTTTTATGAAGTAAAATTGTTACTATACTTAGATATATCATTTAATATTTAATTAGCCTTTTTTTTCAAAAAAAATTAAAGGGGGGATTGGAACACTACACGATCGCATTGAACGCCGGCACGTTACCAGATAGACTAGTTCTTCTCTGTCTCCTGAACAAACTTATTAGTATCTGAACTGAGTTTGAAATTTTAAGTGCTTCTTTCTCCTGATTAACTGGTCATTCGGCACTTTTACATTAAGGATTGATCACAATAAAGGAGAACACTATTATTTCACGAAGTCTCGTCGACAAATGAATTTTCCATATTGTGCCTTCCTCTTGTAAATGTTTTTCTTTCTTTTTTTTTTTTTTTTTTACAATTACGATTCTTGAGAAATTTGAATATCGCTGACAGCGTTTGTTCTTGTCTTATGAACAACTTTGAAACTTAGGATGAAAAAGATTTTCATGCGCGATTTCGTCTACAAAAATCCACATTGCTGTAGTTTGACTCTATGAGGTCACATGGTAGAATTCAGCCAATCATAACGGCCTTATTCACCAAACACGGTCAAACAGGCGGTCCGGTCAATATTCGAAAGAACCGATGTCAAGACCGCTGTCGAATTCCGTATTCACCAGACATTAACATCGTTGATCTTTCGACTGCCTCTCTTGAGACAGCTGTCTTGACAGTGGTATTATGATTGGCTGAATTCTACCATGTGACCTCATAGAGTCAAACTGCAGCAATGTGGATTTTTGTAGATGATATCGCGCATGAAAATCTTTTTCATCCTAAGTTTCAAAGTCGTTCATAAAACAAGAACAAACGCTGTCAGCGATTCACAAATTTCTCAAGCAATCGTAATTGTAAAAAAAAAAAAAAAAAACTTTTACAAGGGGGAGGCACAATATGGAAAATTCATTTGGGGACGAAACTTAGTGTAATAGTAGTGTGCTCCTTTAGGGTGTTCAAACCTTAATGTAAAAGTGCCGAATGACCAGTTAATTAGGAGAAAGAAGCAATTGAAATTTCAAACACAGTTCAGATACTAATAAAGTTTGCTCAGGAGACAGCGGCGAAAGAGCCTATTTGGTAATATGCCGACGTTCAATGCGAACGTGCAGGGTTCGAACCCCGCACTTGAGCTTTAATTTTTACTCATTTAACTTATTACATTTACTTGAAAAAAAAGGCTAATTAAATATTAAATGATATATCTAAGTATAGTAACAATTTTACTTCATAAAAAAACAGAATAAATAAATATTATTTAAATACTACTCATGAAAAGCTACTATAGAAAATAAAAAGTTTAAATTGCGTTCTGATTTAACTTTATTCAACATAAATTTTTAACTCTACAAACAAGGATCCTCGAAATAGCCTGCTTTCTTATTAGTCCCTTATTCCATTGGACCATTTTTTGCATTCAGTAGAAAAACAACAACTCTAACATTCACATGAGTACTGCTTCGTCAGAAAAGGCTAGGATTGAAGCTATAAAATGAACTTTTACGCCCATTTACGTACATGAAACAATTTAAAACAGTTACATTTTATGATTGATAGGAATTGTTGTGATATTAGAGCTATTAGTTATTTTGCAGTTTAAAAAGTAAAATGATTACCATAATTAAAATATAATTTTATACTTAATGAGCCTTTTTTCTGAATAAATTTATTTTTATGTAAATATAATAACTTAAATAAATAAATAAGAAAGATAACCAACGGCGGGATTCGAACCCTTAACCCCCTCATTGAACGCCGGTACGTTACTGAATAGGCTACTTCGGCGATGTCTCATGAACAAATTTATTAGTGTTTCAACTGCGTTTAAAATTTTTTATCTTCTTTTCTCCTATTTAACAAGCATTCGGTTCTATTACGTTGAGGGTTGAACACCCTAAAGGAGTACTACTATGTCACGAAGTCTCGACCCCAAATGAATTTCCCATGTTTTGCCCAGAGTATTTATTTTTGACCTCGCACTTCTCTTCGAAATCAAGAAATTACAGATGGCCGTTTGTTTACTGCGCACGCGCTGTAAGTTTGGACTGCTTGGACCCTTCGATTTCTACGGTCGAAGTTCTTCGACCGACCGCGGTGAGAAGTAGCTGTCTTCTCGGGTTGGGGAATACCGTTTTGGACTTGAGTCCAAAACGGACCGTGAAAACGCTGTCTGACTGCCAGTCGAAAGGTTGGTGAAGACGGCTGTAAGGGAGTGAACGTCTGGCCCAACATCTCGAAAATCTTTTTTTGTTTCTTTTTTTCGTGTATTTGATAATGAAAAAAACTTACTGATGTGGAGTTACATTGCATTTGCTGATGCAATTTTTTTTTGTCCCGAAATTGAATTTGAGAGTGTGTGCAGAAGCTGTGTACCCATGTAACATGTCAAAACAACATTTTTAAAAAGCTTACATTAAAAAAAAAAGGAAATTAATTTCAACAATTTTGGTGATTAAATTTGGCGTAGAGTATGTAATACAAATGCGAACTTATTTACAAATAAAATAATGTTCTGATCGTCGGCGATCAAATTTTAAAAATTTAAAAATGTTTGCATTTTTACACAATATATAATTGCAGAACACAATTGTTTCCCTAATGCAATTCAACGTAACCTGAATTATGCAATCTCATAGTAGAAGGTGCATAATATACCTGGCACACGAAAAATATAAATAAATTTTAAAAAAATAAGTAAAAAAATAAATAACTAAATGAATAAAATTAAAAGAAAAGATTTTGTTCATAATATTTCAATACTCTTGTGGCTGGTCAAAATATTATTCAAAAATACATTATTATTATTTTTTACATCGAAGAATTTAACCCAATGGACATTTTTTTGCCCACACCCCCTAATACAATTTCGGGGGGGGGGGGCGGGAATTTTCGCCTTATTTACAAAGACCTTATCAACTGAAAATATTATGTGATGGTTTTACAATTTGTGTCAGTTGTTTTTGCTCAAAATAAGTTATGTTCCGTTTGTTTTATCTTCCTATAGCTCTACTTCACTTGTTCTTTCATAGGCCTCTTTGTTTCGGAATCTTATTATTCTGAAAAACTGTAAATTTGATTTTTTATTTCCCCCCACATATTATCCGTTTTGTGGATTTTGTGCGGGCATGAAAGATAACAGTGCATCAGCTCTTTCTCTGTATGTCACCCCATTAAGTGGACATTGCATAACACTGTTCAGAGACTAGTAACAGATATACACTGGGCCGTGGTAGCCTAGTGGTTAGCACGTCGGACTTCCAGCTGGAAGGTCGCGCGTTCGATACCCACTGAAGACCACCATGTATACTTGGGGATATGTGCATGTAAAATCCGTAGACCCCAATACCTCTCCCCGTGCGTAAGCAATCCTAAGGCCTCGGCTAACAGGTAGGGGTCTGGTGGAGAAAAGTAACAGATATACATATTTTGTTTTTCACAGAAAGCTTGGCAAGGATAGACGACTTTAGTTATGAAAAAATAAAATTGCCACAATGGTGCTGATGGTCTGGTTCTGAAATGAACTTTCATAAATCTCTGCACATATGCAAGGGGGGGGGGGGATAAATATTGATGTTTTAAAGGCATAAAATGTGGTGCTCTTATAGTGGACACTTTGAAAATCATTTTAATCTTACGATTCCTTCTATTTCTAATAGTTGAAATTATTCTCCTCGTAGAATTTCGCAAAACATGATGAGATATTTAAAAAGCTTGACAAAGTCAGGGAGAAAAATTACTTTTGTAAATGATAATGTACTTCTAACATAACAGCTACGTCTACGTTTTTCATCAATTTAGGAGAATTATCTGTTATTTTTTATTATCCGTTATTATTTTTTTTATTTATTTTTAATTATTTTTTAAATTATTTTTTTTGTCACTTTTTGTAATTTATGTCATTTTGTTGCAGTATGGCGTTAAAAACTGCTCTGATATTGTTATTCACACTTCATCTAAAAATATAATTTTATCTTTTATTTGAAACTGTGCCCTGAAATCTTTGATTCTTAACCTTGCACAAGCACTTTTGAAAATAGCCATATAATTATTATTTCCTAACCAATCAAAAATGTAAAAATATTTTTCACATTTCCAAAAAGCTTAGAAATATTTTTGTACTACTTTTTATATCAAAAGCATTTCATATAATGTGACACTTGCAAGTTTGTTTGCCTTGCAAAAGAAATGAAAAAGCGGAAAATGTAATTAGAAAAGTAGGCACCAATTCATCCTTATGCTAAGTCTCTATTATGAACGTTTTCCTTTTTTGAGTATTTGCATGAGCCATGGAAGAAATTTAAATTTTCATCCTACTCCTGAAATCAAGACGGTCTCCGCCAAGTTCAATGCAAACTTGGAACAATGGCATTCCAACCTGATATGGGTGTGGTTTTAGCTATAATGATTGTTTTGCTGTATAGATTTGATTGTTTATTAGATCTGGCTGTGCTCTTGCCTCGCATTAATGCGTATTTCTAACAGTCGACTACGCCCTAATCAGGTTTTAATTTGCATGTGATTTTTGTCTATACTTTCTCCAAGATTCAATTCTAGTTTTCTTTCGGTTGTTTACAAATATTCAATCTTCATAATTTCATTAGTTTCATTGCTGTTGTTTTTACTGCTGTTTGTGGTTTTATGGTAATAAATTTAATGTTATGTTGTTTTTTTTTTTTGAAAACGTATATGCATCAGTAGGCCTTTTTTCTTACGCCTGGTAAATTGATCACAGAATTTTAAATTGAACTATTGTTTGAAAGCCAGTTTGAGTTGTGGTTGCGCATAATAATTACAGTGAACTATTGAAAACGTTGGTAAATTTCGGCGTCATTTAAATACTGAAATATTAATCGATGGATATTCCTGAAATCAAACGTTAAAGTTAGTTAGCTGGAATGAATTCTAAGTACCGTACTTACATAGTAAGTGATTTTAGGGATATTCCTTTGATTGTAATATTTTCAAGATCTTTTATGCTTTGCGCTTTTTCTGTATGAAAGTTCTCTATGGGATTCTTTTATGAATGAAACTCCGCTTTATTGTTTTAAAAACTAAATCCTAGGCACAAAGTAGCTTGTTATTTAATAATTTTATTTTCAGTAGCTTTCTTCTTTTTATAGAACTGCATTTTATATTCGCCTCTTTGCAAAAGCTGATAAAATTAGCTATTTTACTATAAAAATTATAGAAAGCAAAAAATATTATAAACAGCTATTTTATACTATCTGTAATTTTGCCGTTTTAACCATACGCCAGCAAATAAAATTTTAAAAATCGTTTTTAGCACAAATTTCGAGGCTTCGCCGGTAGCACACGATTTTGAATTACTTGCTTTTGATTTTTTCTGTTCTTAACTTTTCTTCGTAACTTTTAAAAGTGACGTGATTGCACGAGAAAATATCGTTGTAAATGACGAAATTTTCTTGATGATTGAAGAATCGTCGAAAATGAGGATTCTATTTTTGAGAGTGTTGGTCTATCCCTGATGCATATGTAGCAATCAGTTTTTATACAAAGCGAAGTTAAAAAAGAAGAAATAATTTAGCTTACCTGAACCATAGCTTTCTGCTCTCTTGAAGCCGTAAAAAAGTTTCCTGTCAAAATTTGTTTCTTGAAATGCTACTGATTTAACCTGTTGGACTTTATTTCAGTTGCATTACAAAGTTACCAATATTGAGGCCTTCATACTTTTGCGCTGTTGAGGCAAACCTTAAGCTTTAAGCTAAAAGGTAGGGGATGGAGGAGAAAAGAAAAGTATGTATCAATGTTTAACTCTCTGCATAACAAAATGCTGTCCTCTATGTATGAAAAAGTGTGAAATATTAATATTAATTTACAACCGTAAAGTTTATACGTTCTTCATAAGAAGACTCAAATCATTATTCAGAAAATAAAACGTACACTTGGACCGGGAGCATTAAACCTTTTGATCTATTTTAAGCCGCTATTAGATTAACTAATTGGTGGTGCTTTTAGTATACTCATCTGTCATCATTTCTTTCAAATAAGTCAGTGTCAATTTTGCGAAATAATCCATAATTTCTCATGTGACCCCAAAAAGGTATTCTTCATCATTATGTGCCCTGTCATTCACCTATTCTGGTTAGATTTGTCATCATTAATTTTCGATTAGTACGTTTCAGTATCTAGTTTCTCTTATAATAAATACTGGGTAAGTTGGAGGCACAGCCTGATTTGACCTCTTAGGTACATTTCTTTGAATTCGTGTGCGCAGACCTGTAATTATGGAGAAATGTGGAGTCCGAATTTGCATCAGAACATGAAATTTGTCCCCTTCGGTCGTTTTGCCTAATCATAAAGGAATTGGATCGAAATAAGGTAGTTATATTGAAAAATGGGCTAATTGCTGCGATTGAGTAGCGACATTTAGAAAACTAAAATCGGAATTTCATGTGGGTCGATTAGATCGAAGGGCTTAAGATAAGTGTGTGCCCAAAGGGGGTGCTAAAGGTCACCTGCATCCCCAATGTAAAAAGAACAATAATAATACACGAGTTGATTAGTCGGTTCCGTGTAATTTTACCATTGATGCTCGAATCTGCATGTTTTTTCTCTCCTGAAATAATCATTGGAGACATGTAGGAGGCTGAGTGGAACTTAACTGTGTCGTTTGAAATAATTGAGGATGATGCCCTCCTCTAAGGGGTACTTAGGTCTGCTTCTCCAGTTCTATGCCTTCTCTCTCTCTCTCTTTTTTGATTTATAAAACTATTGAGTCTGGTTCGTCGGTGCTTCCTTTCCCTCTCCCGTTAATTTAGTCTTTTCTCCTCATGTTATACGAGAAATACTTTTTTACGAAATGTAAATGCAGAACATGTTGGTTTTTATGTACAGTGTTTAGTGCAAGGATTGACAACGCTTACACTCTCAGAAAACGCATGCTCAAATCTCACGAAACTTTCGTCGTATTTGACGAAATGGCTTCGTGAAAAATGCTCCGACTGAACCTTTCGTCAAATTGTCGAAATTTGGATAGTAACTTTTTTAAATCAGGTGATCGCGCTAGGAAAGAATTGTTCTAAATGACGAAATTTTCTTGACGATTGAAGAGTCGTCGAAAAGGATAGTTCTATTTCTGAGAGTGTACATACCTTGCACCATTTTTTTAAGTTCGAGCGCTATGCAACTATAAAACTCTTCTATCTTTTTTATTCTTATGGTAGGGATTGCAAAAACAGACAAAATCTAACAACGGAAATATCTTGTTAACTTAGAAATTGAATAATGCGCATAAAGAACTCGTTTGCTCTCGCCCGCATTTATAGTTTTGTAGGACACAAGAGGATGGCCGCTGACGTAAGACTTTTATGATGTAGCTAAATCTGTTGGGAGTATCTTCATTTGATAAAAAATAAAGACTAGCTGTTCGAAGGTATCAGAGAAAAGAAGATTTAAAGCTCTGGAATATATAACACCGAATGTAAGATCGGTTGCTACCTTGAAGTTTTTCCCCTCCAACAGATTCACTCCGCTTTCTAGAAGAAAAGAGTTTGGCATTCGCTGAATGACGCATATGGTTTTGCAATAAATTGATTTTTTTCAATATATTTGGCCAAACTGCTTATATCTGCTCTTTCACTTTGCTCTTTTAAATGCAGAAATGAAGTGGCGTAGCTAGGTGGGGGCAAGGAGGGACAGCTGTCCCCGGGCGCAGCGTCAAGGGGCGCCAAATTAATATTAATTTACTTTATTTCTAAATGCGAAAAGAAAATTATTTGAACTGAAGAGGAGTGAATATGTTCGACAAAAAAAGTGGCAACACTGCAAACCATATCGGGAATGACCAATGTAGCACCTGAGTGCGTTGGAAGTCAGACAAATAATTTTGCAAAGCTAAAGTGTCCCATTTTCCCCTTCGAAGGGATTAAAAGGGCTGCTTTATTGAGCTATTTACCATTTAGGAAGCATAAAAGTCTTTTAATTCCTTTTAAGGGCGCCCCTAAGCCCCCAGGGGGCACAGGGGGCGCAAAATCTTCAGTTGTCCCCGGGCGCTGAAAACCCTAGCTACGCCTCTGCTCGGATCCTGATTTTTTAATTGAGAGATGAAAAATTTTAACTTCAAATTAAACGAGTTGATGCTATTTATCACACTCTCAGAAACAGAGCTCTCACTTTTGACGATTCTTCAATCGTCAAGAAAATTTCGTCATTTACAACGATTCTGTTCTCGCGCAATCACGTGACTTAAAAAAGTTACTACACAAATTTCGTCACGAAATTTTGTCGCGTCAATTTTGACGAAAGGTTTACTCGGAGAATTTTTCACGAAGCCATTTCGTCAAATACGACGAAAGTTTCGTGAGATTTGAGCATGCGTTTCTGAGAGTGTATACAGTGAAACCTGTGTAAGTTGACCACTTGCAGTGCAGCACTTTAGTGGTCAACTTAGACAGGTGGTCAACTTTACATGTTTTACTGTATTTGGAATAATTTATTCCTTCCTTATAGTTTTAAATTTAAATAATTGAATTGGCTATTAAGATATACATTAAAAATGCCAAATCAAACATGCAGTACAAGAAATAGTTTCTTTCATTAGGTTTTTCATTTTTATGTTCTAAAACGTTATAAATATCTAGTTTTAGTTTCAAAAATCTGCTCCGAATCTGTCCGCGAGCAAGTGTACCTCACAGAGACAAGTTCGTCGTATTCCAAAACTAGTACTTCGCGTTGTTTTTTGAATTCCCATCTGTTTAATGCTTTCATTTGTTCTCACATTTCACCATTGATAACATAACATGCTGCTTATGTGAAGTTTTCCCACACTTTCTCTTCGTTTGAAATGCAATGATAGTTTAAAATAGGACGATTAAAAAAAAATCCTGATAATCTATTAACTTTTGTGACGACAGAGTTTTGATGGTTCCATGTGGTAAAATGGTTTATTTCTAAATAAATTTAATACCATTAAATGAAATTACTTTTGTTTACGTTCTGTACATAAAAAGCTATAAACATTATTTTCATTTAATAATTGCTGAATATAAAAATATCACATTATTCCATAAAATTAATGAAACTTAACGAAATAAAACTTGACCCTTTTAGTCAAATGCTATCTGTTTTTATCATAGGCGTAACCATGGGGAGTTTTGGGTATTTACTTATTAATTCATTTGTTTATTTTTTCTCAACTTGGCGGAAATTATGTCGTTAATCGGAATGTGGGCTTGGAAAAATCATCATGCTTTTGTTGATCGCTTAAATTTTTTTTTTTTTTACTTCATGTCAACAACATAGGCAGCAGGCGAGGGAATTTCATTCTTCTCGGGCAAAATCGTCCTCGGATCCCGGAGCACGTTCCCCCATTCGTGAGAAACTGAAACGGAGAGTCACGTGGTAATGAGGGGCGGGGTGCATCTGTCAATCGTTGTCTTTGCGCTGCAAAGTGTTTCTAAAAATAAAGCTTTGTATTTCAGTTACTTTTTCCCAGCAGGTTATTAGCAAATTGTCAATTTCTTACAGGGTAGCTATTATATTACGCTCAATTAAAATGAGTGAAGGTAAAGAAACTAAACGTTGTAATGCTCAAGCCACATTATTTTCATTTTTCAAAAAATGGAAAGAGGACGAATCTCTATCTGAAAATAATGAAGTCAAGAAATATACACCAGAGACAGCATCTGAAATTTTGCAGCTGATAAGTATGCACATAAAAAAAGATAAATATTGGTTATGTGCGGAAAGTATATCCAGTGTTTCTTTCAGACTTTTTACTCCCGGGGGGGGGGGGGGGGGGGGGCATGTTAAAAATTAGGAGGGGCAGTGAATGATTCAAAATAATACTCTTTTTATATGTATATACCAGCTGCGACGCCCGGCATTGCACGGTCTATCTTAAATAATGCTCATTTTCTGGCGGAGGACAAAAAATGATGTCACGTATTTCTATGAAAAACGTATCATATTCCATTAAAAATACCCATATAAAGTAATGGGTCTTATAATCTTATATCATGTAGATTGTAGGTTATTCAAAAGAAAACTCAAAACAAATGTTATTTTAAAGTACTTCTGCATACACTATTTTTTAGTTCTGTTTTCTTCCGGCAGAACTAAAAATATAGTAATCAAGAAGTATATTGATTTTCACCAGAACCAGATCTCGATAGGGAAACATATAGTTGCACGTGCGAAAAACACTCTTGGCGTAAACTATTCCTACGTGCTTAAATGTTTAAAGGAAAAAAACCCGATTTTGATACAAATTGTACGTTAATTCTTCTCCGAAAAAGTTTTATTGCTTATAATTTACCTACTTTTTAAAATTTCTAAAATAATGGTATGGTAACCCCCTTATCTCGCATCAAAATATTTAAGATACTAATGTATTATTTCTTTTTAAATTTTATAAAATACTGTTAGTTCTTGTTTTTTTTCTCAGATCCGGTGAATGATCTGACAAATTAATAAACATTTTCTGAAAGAAAAAAAAGCAAATAAATAGGTTTGCCTTCGTATTCAAAAGTTATTTGATTTTTTTTATTTTTTCAAAACTGTATAAACTGTCCACAATGCGATCGACCGAAAATGGGCTGGCGATCGACGGGTTGCCGACCACTGGCCTATAGTCTTCCTAGATAAATGGGCTATCTAACACTGAAAGAATTTTTCAAATCGGACCAGTAGTTCGAGATTAGCGCGTTCCAGCAAGCACTTCAGCTTTATAATATTAATATAGATGATAGATTTTTGATATTATTATACAATAGGTGCAGTTTTAGATCTTTTTTGAAGTTAGAGGAGTGGGTTTTTGGGGCTTCTGCAACTTAAAACTTTTTAAAATCTTCCTAACAATGCAATTTCGGGATTCTTTGGTGATGTTAGAGGAAGCAGAAAGAAGTTTGGTTACTCTAACTTGCTTGCTTTTTTTTTCAAAATAAAGTCTTATATCTTTTAGGTTACTTTTGGTGTCGTTAGTGATAGTGCTCGATGTCTTTTCCCCGAAAGTGTTTCTGAAACTAAAGTCTTAAAAGCGTAATCTCTCTTTTCTTTCTTTTTTAAAAAAAATTAATCTGAATTTTTTTCTTCGGGGGGGGGGGGGGGCAGTTGAATTGCTCCGAGGGGGAAACGCCCCCCGAGAAATGCCTGAAAGAAACACCGAGTATATCTTTATTGACACATATTTATGACTGGTAAATTTTGAACAAACTTTTTATGGGTATTTAGTCTGTACATTTTCAGGGTGATCCCTCCCCCTTTCACCAACCCTAGTTACGCCTATGGTTTCTATGATATATTAAGTCATGCATTTATGTTCCTCCATTCGTTATTTGACAACCTTTACAAATGTGGTTGCTATGGGACATTATTGATTGATAAATTCAATGACATTAGTTTAATGTGAGTTTTGTCTTGTGTTGAACCTCTTCCAGTCTTCGGGGTTCTGAGCTATCCCCCGTTTTCCTAGCCCAATGCTCAAGATGTGAAAATTGAATTGTAAAAAGTCAGCTGGCTTTTAAACACGCTCTCGTTTATGTTCAGCTTAGTTTAACTTCTTGTTTCATCCTCTTACTGTAACCTGTCCCGAGGCAAATCAACTTTCAGCGCATTGATCTCTGCCACGGTCTTAAGGATGAACCAAAGCAGCAAAAGCTCAAGTACCCTGGCCATTGAAAAAGCAGCGCAACTTAAAACACAAAACCCTGCAGGGTTCACCTATAAAAGAGAAGCCAAAACCGGATCGGGGGGAACTGGATAAATAAATAAAAAACTAGATAAAAATAACCTTGGTAAAAAGGGGCAGGTAGGGGTTTTGGGGAGGATTAGCGCAACTGTTCATGCCTGGCGATTGCCTGTTACCATCGTTGCGCTCATACTCATTTAATGAAGTGACGCTCTGGCTTGTTTAGTTTGGGTAGTTTTCGTTTTCAATTAGGACGACTCTTCCATACGTAGCGATGACCGCTTGCATATGGCTATGAGCAGGTAAGCTAAGAAGTTTTTATATTTCAAATCTATTTGTACCATCAGTTTGTGTAATTACATGTTTCTAAAACATATATTCTTCACTTTTTTTTTCTAGATTTTTTTAAAAAATGAGTCAAGTTTTTCTGCTAGTGTGAAATTTTCACATCAATTCAATTGTTGAAATATTCAACCAGATTTTATAATGTAA
This sequence comes from Octonoba sinensis, assembly GCA_038502835.1. Classification (NCBI taxonomy): domain Eukaryota; kingdom Metazoa; phylum Arthropoda; class Arachnida; order Araneae; family Uloboridae; genus Octonoba; species Octonoba sinensis. The sequence goes on from CM076598.1 coordinate 127,515,107, forward strand.
ATGCAAATGTATATGTATTAGTAGCTCTTTTTAAAGGATTGAAAAATAATGAACGTATTCTAAAATATAATATTTTATTACATTGAACAATTCTTATTAATTTTCCTAGAGTTGTATAAATGCACATTTCGGCTTCAGTTTAAAAGTGCATTCAGTATAAAGTTTATTCAATGCATTGTTAAGATGAAATGTAGATTAATTTTAAGACTAGGAATTCTTTTCTTAGTTAAGTCATAGGTGTAGAATTTTTCACATCATATTTCTGGTTCTCATTTTCATCCGATAATTTCTATTATTTTGCACAGTTTATTTTTAGATTGAGGTATTTCTTACTTTCTTTTTATGCATGTCTTTTCCAGGAGTAATATTACAGATTTCTCCTCTTCATGAGCTATATTATTTTTGTATTAAGGCTTATATCTGGTTTTTTAACAAGTGAATTTTAGTTTAATAATAATAACAGTTGAAAGTGATGTCATTATTTCTTTTATAAACGCCATGTATCCGTATTCAACCATTCCTGGTTTTAGCTTAAAAAAAATAATAACAATTTTGTCGAATAATGTACCGATAACAGGCGTAATTTTGAACTCGTATAGTAGCTGTTTTTTTATTACTGGATCATACTTTTAAATATTTTATTTATTGATAGTAACGAAACCTTTAAGACAGTTGAAAACTTACCGAGTGTCAAATAAGTAAATAAATTATAATGATAATAATAATAATTTTTATTAATAATATGTTTTGAACAACTTGAAAAATTGTCAGATCTATGTTAATTGATTTGCTAAAAACTACTAATGATTGAATTCTGCAGCATCAGAGCAAGGAATGCATTATGGGAGTATATGTTTTACATTAGACTCATCGGGGGGAAAGGGAGGTGCGGAGTTGCAGGATTGCAGCTTTAAAAAATCACACAAGAGGCATGTTTTGCCAATGGGCAAAAAAGAAAGGCCTACATTATTCAACCAACTATTCTCTGATGCCTTAGAAATAAAGGAAAAAAAAACAAATAATAAAAAAAAATATTTAATGTATGCAATGCCATTAATGGCCTATCTATTTCGAGCAAAGTATTGAAGTATGACTTAAAACGGTGTTTCATGTATGAAATTTTCACACTTCTGGTTTCAGCCTGTTATTTTTTCTGACCCCTGATAGTAACAAAACTGTTTTATGTCGTTGTCATTTAAAGTTTTTATTAGAAATTTTCTATTTGCTTCCACGCATCTGTGTATTCTTAGTATTTAAAGTCATGCTAATCATGTGATCCTCTAACTAGGTTCTTGCACCTAAAAGTTCAGAAGAAAAATACCGGATATATGTTATTCAGACTAAAAAATTTTTTTTATAAACATGCGGATGTCAAGAAGTAAGCAGTCTAACGTTATATTGGTTTTATTCATAGAGTTATTGAACCACTGCAGCAGCAACTTTTATGCCATGCTAAAAAAAAAAAAAAAAAAGGGTAGGGAATGCAGTTAAGAACAATACAATAAAGGTATTACGCCAAGGAGTGCAAATATAGTAAAACTCCTCAATAACGCACACCATCGGGACAAAAATAGTTGTCCTCAATAGAGAGGTGTCCGCAGAAGAGGTTTTTTTTCAAGGCTCAATGCCGAGGAATTAAAAACTGGCCTCATTTGAGGGGTGTCCGTTGATAGGTGTTTTACTGTAATTAGCATGCTGAAACAAACAGGGTGGTCGGGCAGATCAGACTGCAAACAGTTGAAATACTTTAAGATTTATGACCTGTCGCGAGCCGAAATCAACTAATTCATTTGTGGATCGGTCTTGCATTTTTTGGCCCTAGCAGTTCTTATAGATATTGATTTATGTTTGTGTATATATTTACGCACGCATTAAGGTTGGCGGTCGATAACTGCCATGATGTGTGTAATTCAAAATTTCACAAACATATTGGCGTTTTTAAGAATGATTTTTTAAACTTGGAATAAGCGTAAAGCATGTTTTAACTTTCATTTCTTTTGTATTTAATATTTTATCATTTTTGTCCGGATTATAAATCATTGAAAAACGTATCATACTTAAAGCAGTAATTTGCAAAATCAGTTTCTCGCAGCCATTTTACTGAGAAAAAAAAAAACACACTCACATTGTAGAAAGTATTTTAGGTATTTAAGAAGCCTTCCACTGGTACCAGGGACAGTAACTAATATCTACACATATATTAATGAAGGTATTTACCACGAACGTTGTTAGATATGCATGGAATTTCTACTCTTATGGGGGATCTTTACCATGATTTCAAATATTTTTTTCGAGAAATTTAAATGGTTTTAAGCAAAGCAGAAGCATGAGCAGATCAATTTAAAACTTATGAAGCTCGTAAAGCATAAACCAAAACTCAATTACAAATAAATAATAATTATTATAGTTTTGATTTTCGCGTTTTTTTACTGCATATTTCGTATAATAAAAGAATATCAGAAGCAAACATTTGTTTTTCTTCAAAGGCAATAAAAATAAATGGTAAAACCAAAGTTATTGAAGCACAAATCTTCAAAAATATTGCATACACTTGTTTCGAGATTATTGAAAACCCGTTTTGTACTGCATAAAAAACCTTTACAACAGTACATGTTACCATACTAGGATGGGTAATCAATCTGTGTTAAAACCAAGGGTTCTTGGGGGGGGGGGGGGGGTAAGTTACCTCTCCCTCTTACTGCGACCCTGAACCTACCTGTTATAGAAGCCTCTTATGAATGAAGTTTTAACAAGTTGAAGTTCATAAAATATTATGAGTGTAATTAAATGTGGGGAGAGCGTTCGACAGATCTTACTACAGTTATTGAATACGAATAAATATAATAATAATAATAATAATAAGTAATGAATGCAAACTATCTTTTTACCTATTTACAAAAGGTTGTATCATTAGAGTTTTTAATTTACGTTAGTCTTTTATTTGTTTTCTTTTACCGAATTATTACATAGTTTTCGTATACTTCTTTTTATGCTTTAAAATTTCTTTTTTTTTCATCGTTTTTCTTTTCTTTTTCTTTTTTTTTTTTTGTGCAAACTTGTGAAATTTGTTTATTGTGCGTAATTTTCTGGCGTTTTTAAACAACAAATTCTATTAAAAAGGCCCTCTTAAAAAAAGTTTCATTCTGCTATAACTGGGGAAAAAAATAATAAAAAAAGATCCTTTGTTGTGGAAGGGTGGGGGAAGACGATTATGCAATTTTGTTTTTCTTACGAAATCAAACATCATTTTTTCCGGTGATAATCGAATGTTTTTGCATTTAAAGGAAGTTAAGAGTCACTATTAAGGAAACTGCTTTATTATTCTAGCGTAATGTTTCCGTGATTTTTTTGCATTCTATAATTAATAAGGCGATTATTCGTTTCTTTTTCACATAGTAAGCTTATTTTATTTTCAAGAGTATCATCATTATTAAATTTTCACCAATTTAATATGTACGTATATATGGACTAAGTTACTTCTTGTTTTCATTATTTTCAACACTTTGTTGAATTTTTAGCTTCTTTTTATCTTCATGTTAATGTTTCCCCATGAAAAATCATAAAAATTGTTTTATTTTGGATCCATCAAAATTCACATTGCACATTAAAGTAAACATTTATTTCTTAAATCGTGTCAAATGAAATACAGTAAAGTCGAGTGGTAATACTTCCGCATAGAACAGGAAAAACGTTGAAATGCACTTTTATAACGTATCGATAAAAAAAAAATAAAATCTGATGCGAGTAAGTAAAATGTGCGAATTTTGGAGAATTCCGAAATTCAGACGTCCGGATTTGAGACCCTTTACTGAGCTGAAAATGATTGATTTTTATTCAGTTTTATTTCACATGCTAATACGAAAATTTGCATAGACATTTTCTTTTCCTTCGTTTTTTGTAATTCATTTAGTTTCTTTAGTGAATTTTATTTAATTGTTGTTAGAGCTGTTCAGTTATAAAAGCAACTTTAGATTATATCAGATTTAAAGCGACTAGCATTCTTTTTTCTTCGTGCATAAAATCTAACTAACAACACAACAGCTATTCTTTTTCTTCAGTACCCGCTTATTATAATCAATCTTCGGGACCCTCATAATGACTAATCGAATACATTATCACTTGTTCTACATAACTGTCATCAAGTTTCTTCTTTAACTATGCTTGTTAGTGCCTTATCAAAGATTCGAATCAACCGCAATCAAATATCGAACTCTACGTCTCAGAAATATTTTAGTTTCTTCTACATTTTTGGAGCGTAAGGTTAGAAAAGAAAAAAGATCCCTTCTAAGTCAGAAATTCATGAATGGCTGTGGTTTAAAAAAGGGCTTCTTCACTTCAAAAAAGCCCAATTTATAACTGTTCGTTATTTTGATTTATTCACTTATTTTTATTTGCGAGGTTTCTTTTTTGTGAAGGTTAGGCTTTTTTTTTCTTTTCTTTTTAAATAAAATAGTTCTGCACACCATTTGAAGTTCTCTTTCGTAAAAAAAAAAATCATGCTTGTATTTTCATAAATTGTCTATAGGTATAAAATATTAGTTTGATCGAAAATTAACGCACGAAAATAATGGAATGAAAGAATGTCGGAAACGATTATTTTTCTGATAATGAATAAAATACACTGGTAATGTTTTCCGAATCGTTCGTCTGTAGACGATTGGGAGTTTCGTAAACTGCACGCTTTTGAACTCAACATAGCTCTAGATTTTTGTTTGTGTTTTTATTGAGCGGTATTTAACTCTCAACTATTATCATATTCTCGAATGAAAACGCGATATTTCGAAATCCTCACCGAACCGCATTTTTCCATCGGTGCAATAAGAATAGAAAACAGATCGCACGTTTATACGGGTTGCAATTTGATGTCGCTTTCAGTCACGTGTCGAGTGAAAAAGCTCCAAATTTCCTTATTATGGAAAAAACTTCAAAAATAACGAAATCCCCTTTCAACTTAACTTGCGAAGAGCGTTCATTACCTTTTACGTAGTATAAGTGGTGTTTGCTTCATCATTCGTATAAAGAAGACTTAAGGCTGCTCTTCAGTCAGAGTTTCAAATCTTCGAAACCAATGTTAACCTACGGGAGAAGTTGGACTAAGTTTTAGAAAGTTCCTTTGAAGTTTTCGAGTCTGGAATTTTTTTGAGTATTTTTCAAGCCTATATCTCGGTCTTTTAGTTTTTACTTTTTTAAAATACCACTTACCGTATCTTTAAAAAATCGTTAAAAAATGAATTTTGGAAAAAACGTTGTACTGCTAGACGTTTCGCTCTATAAAATATTTTCAAAGCATGTTACCGAAATTTGGAAAACAGCAAGACCAGCAAAACATTTCCAGCTTTCCTTTGAACCTTTGTTTGAAATAATACGAGCATTTTTAAAGACAAAAAAACTCTTCCAAAGTTTGAAAATATTTCCAAAAAAAGCTCGAAATTCTTGTTAGCCACGCCTCCCACCGCTTTCCATGCACGGGGGCATGATTTACCTTGCATGCATACCTTGTTGCAAATCTTATATCGCTATACGCGTACATATAGGCGCTTTCTGGGCAGTTTCTTATAAGCAGCACAAAAACGAAACAAATATTTCATTTTATTCATTATTGCTATACCGAGATAATGCACTAAACTCGGAAAACCATAGCTCTCAAGAGGAAACACTTGCTTCAATTAGCAGAGGGATTTTCGACTTGATGAACAATATACTGTGTTCTTACTCTATGCATTTTGCACATAAAAAAAATTGCTTTGCGTCTTTACGCGGTTACTGTTTCATTATTACATACTGCCTGATCCCCCACAGATCATCTGCGGGCTATAAGTTCAACAATCAATCTAAACATGAGAAGGATTGCTCGATATAAACAAACTAAGGTGTTGCCGCTCCAAAAAATCGGAAATTAACCATTTTAAAATCGTAAAAAACGCTTTAAAATTCGAAAGGCTTAAGAAAAGATCACCAGATATAAACATGAGAATGATCGCTCGATATAAACGAACTAAGGTTTTTCCACTCCAAAGAATCGGAAATTAAAAATTGAGTTATGAATGGAAATACTTTTCAAGAAATAGAAATAAATTTGTTAAATTCCGTAAGTTACGATAATAAATACAATAAAATATGTTACTTTTCTAGGCTAATCGTTAAACAAATTTTAAAATAGTTTTACCAAAGTTTTTTTTTTTTTTTTTTTTGCATGATGCATCGTATTGTATCGCAAAATTTAATCGCAACTGGTCCACGTTAAGTGAAATATATATATAGATTTATGCATTATATATTTATTTTTATGCAGTTTTTCCGAAGCTATTTTGCAGCCAGTGAATTTCTTCCTAAAATTTCACTACATGCTAGAATAGCTTAGGATTTATTAGTAAGGTCATAAAATTGCGGCTCCATATTTATATGCATGTATGCGCGTATCTGTATGTAAGACATTACATATTTCGCCTTGAATTATAAAACTTAGCTGCGGGCATCAGTATGGCTTAAATCGACTTAATGAGCAACATTCTTTTTATTGTTGCTTAAATACGAAATGAAATTCCAGGAATCTCAACAACATGCCAGTTAATTGATCTAAAACGTCCTCACGTAAGCGGCGCTCTCCAGTTTTATTTTATAGTCTGAATCAAGCTTTATTCAGTGTTCTCTATAAAGCTTCGATCTCCGTACTCTGTTTGTTCATTTGCTTTCCTTTTGAGTTAACGGTGTGTTTGCGTGCACACCTATCTACTCGGAGGCATTTTTCTCAACCCTGATGGTTGCTGCTTCTAGACTTTTTGTTTTTGCCAATGAGTTATTTTTTATTTTGACATTGAACTGAGGCAAATGTGCAAAATGCTTCTTCGAAGTTTAAAAAGAAAAGAAAAAAGTTTCGCAAAACTAACTCCTCGATAATTTTTATTTTTTAATGTTTTATTTCATTCCATTAAATTTTTCCTTCGTTGCTTTTTTATTTCAGTAAGTGTGCATGTGTTAATGTATTTTTTCTTTTTAATTCCAGTTACGGTTTCATCATTTCGGTTTCTTTTTTCTTTATTATTATTATTATTTTGCGTTTTACATAAAAATTTAGCTTACCAGATTGTTGTTTACTTCTAATTAGTGTTCGGCAATTACTCGTCAAAAAGTAGTTAACTACCAACTGCTAACTAGTCTAAACAAAACCAGTTGCAACTAGTAGTTAACTACTTTTTCTGAGACTAGTTGTAAGTAGTTGTTAACTGTTCTCCAAAAGTAGTTAACTACTAGTTAACTATTTTTAAGTATAATTCAATTGAATTTCCATTTTTAAGCTTGTCCTTAAATATTTAATCCTATATATATGTAAAAATAAATAATTCAACTCAATATTATTTTTAATCATTAAAACAATTTTAAAGAAATTCCTGTAAAACATTCAAAGATTGAACATTTCCAAATAACACTGAACAATTAATGTATAAATAGAATATGAATAAAGACAAAACCTTTTTCCCTAAATTTGAACTTTTATTTTAATATATGTATTTGTTTAATAAAGTTAATAATTTATATTTTTAAGAAATAGCAATGTTTCAAATTTTTCGTCTCCTTAATTTGCGTAAATACTGCAATAAATATATTGATTTCTTTTATAAGTACTTTTACATTATATAACATAATATAAAAAATGCATTTGCGTGAGTAATATTCATAATCTAAAAATTTAAATAATTTAATGTTTAAGAAATAGTTTTTTTTTTCAAAAAATATATTAAAAATTTTGTTTTCGAAAGTAGTTGGAATATTGAGAGTAGTTGCAACTGGTATTTGGGGGAAAAAAGTAGTTTAACTAACAGTTGGGCTGAAAAGTTCGTAGGCTAACATAGAAAAAAATTTTTTTTGATACAATTTGATTTGATTATTCAATATAGTTACCTTCAAGGGCGATACAACGATTATAGCGGTCATACAGTTTCTCGATACCACTTTTATGGTACAATTTGTCTTTAGCCTCAAAATAGGCCTCAGTTTCGACGATTACTTCTTCACCAGCGCTAAATTTCTTTCCAGCGAGCATTCTCTTGAGGTCTGAGAACAGGAAAAAGTCACTGGAGGTCAGATCTGGACAATATAGGGTATGCTAAAGCAATTCGGAGCTCAATTTATATAATTTTGCCACCGTTTTGATTGACTTGTGACACGGTGCAATGTCCTGAGGAAAAAGGACTTTCTTCTTCTTCAAATGGGGCAGTTTTTTTGCGATTTCGTCCTTCAAACGCTCCAATAACGCTATGTAATAGTCGCTCTTAATGGTTTTTCACTTTCCAAAGTAGTCGATGAATATTACACCATGCGCATCCCAAAATACTGATGCCGTAACCTTGCCAGCTGACTGTTGCGTCTTTCCACGCTTTGGAGTTGGTTCATCACGTGCAGTCCACTCGGTTGACTGTCGATTGGACTCCGGTGTGAAATGATGGAGCCATGTTACGTCCATTGTAACATATCGACGCATAAAAGCGGGATTATTACGATTAAACAGGTTCAAACGCACCTCAGAATCATCAATTCGCTGTTGTTTTTGGTCGATTGTGAGCTCGCGCGGCACCCACTTTGCACAGAGCTTTCGCATACCCAAATATTCATTCACGATATGTCCAAAACGTTCCTTTGATATCTTTAGAGTCTCAGATATCTCGATATACTTCACTTTACGGTCATCTAAAATTATTGTGTGGCCTTTTTTGATGTTTTCGTCGGTAACAGCCTCTTTGGGGCGTCCACTGCGTGCATCGTCCTCCGTGCTCATTTCGCCTCGTTTAAACTTAGCAAACCACTTCTCAACGGGTGATTTTCCTGGTGCAGAGTCCGAATAATGTTTATCAAACCAAGTCATGGTTTCAAGTTTTTTTTTCGCTGAAAAGCAATGTTTTATTTACCACACGAAATTCCTTTTTATCCATTGTTTTCAAACTAACAAAAGTTGCTTCACTCGAAATTCAGTATCTCACAAACTAATAGTCCGACAGCCGTCAAATTTATACAGGTGTCTTTCGAAGGTTAGGGCAAACTAAAAATCATATGGATTTAATACTAGTAGCACCATTTATGTGTCAGCCTACGAACTTTTCAGCCCACCTGTTAATAGTTAACTAGTTCAAAACAAAAGTAGTTACATCTAGTACCAAACACTACTTCTAATAAAGCAAAGAACAGCCGAGAAAACCTGAAAAATTGGGAAAAGTTAGGGAAATTTCTTAGTGTGTGTGTGTGGGGAGGGGGACATCTCATACTAAAATTTAAAATTGGACTTAAATTTATGAGCATTTCGGGTGTAATAAAAGAAGACACGATTCGCTGAAGCAATCCTTTCCCCCTTTCCCGCAATTAAAAAAAAAAGGAAAGAAAACCGACAATCCTTTGGCGCGTTTTGCCACTTGGCTGATGGGACATCGCTGATGCGTTATAAAGCATCACATTGAACAAGTATTTTTTTGTTTGAAATGGCTATAAATGTTAAATTTCTTTTTAATGCGAAGAAGAATATTCAATCAAATAGGGCTATTTTCCGTGATTAACTAAAATGAGTTTTTTAAAGTTACTTTATTAAAAAAAGTGTAAACGTTGCTATTGGACGAAGATTTACTATTTCTTAAATTTGCAACGCCAACAAACGATATGTTTCATTTTTCAACTTCAGTATTTTTAAGCACATAATTCTCAGTTTTTATCCCTCGAAATACAGCATTTTTAGCTCATTTTTATGCTTTTCTCTCTCTCTCGCCCGATAGAAGAAGAAACTTATTTAAAGAATAAAATAGTGCTCATAGCAGTTTTTCCATATGGTTAATTTACGAAGAAGTTTAGGCAAACTTTGTATTGATGTTTTATCCATCCAGAGAAATACTGGTTTAACACTATAGCATAAAAACTATCCTGGAGAAGTTATTTTATTTATTTTTTTATCTTTTCAAAATTAGATAAGCATATAAATATAGTAATAATTAGGCGGTCAATTTACAGAGGGTTTTTATATGACTCCCACCCAAATTTGGGGTACAATACAGGCAGGTGGTCAAATTAGGGGTCAAGATACAAAGGTTTCTCTACATTATATAATATACTGCTAATTCCGTTCCTGACAAAAGTGGTCAACTTAGAAGTGGTCTCTGCTCAATAAAATCGTGCTAATGCTAGCAATAGATGCTTTTTTTATAAGCAAATTAATAATATAATACGGAAGTAACAAAATATCGTTCTCAAATATTCCTCGAGTCCAACATATCAGACGAAGATGCTGTTTATACCGTTGGTAAATATGTATGATTTACCCTCAAAGTAATAGAGGATTCTGGAGATTTTATATTATGGAAAGAACAGGACTTGGGATAAACAAATCACAAAACGTTGACAACTCAATGCAGCGGTTCCCAAACTGTGGTACGCGAAGTCCCTCCAGGTAGTACGCATGCAGGCAAAAAAAAAAAAAAAAAAAAAAAAAAAAGATAGACTGGACTGAAAGCATGCGTCGCTTTCTGTTCTGATGTTGCTCGGTCAATGACAGGGAAACACGGAGGAGTTTTTGCCAAATTAAAATCTTCGACAGAAAACTACTTTTTTTCATTGCAGCATTAATAAGCATCAGTTGGCAGCAAACGATATACCTGATCCATTTAAATGTGTTTTACAGGAATCTGTCAAGATGGTCAACTTCATTAAAATTTACAGGCACTTCATAAAATATATTTCATATATTTTATTTTATGTATGCAGCTTTATTTTAATAAACTGGAGGCAATGGTCCGAGTGCTCTCCCCAGGAAACTTTTTGAAATCTTCCTTCCTAGGCAATGCAATTTCGGGATTCTTTGGTGATGTTAGAGGAAACAGGAAGGAGTTTGGTTACTCTCCCCCCCCCCCCCCGCATTTTTTTTCAAAATAAAGTCTTATATCTTTTAGATTACTTTTGGTGTCGCTCGTGATAGCGTTTGATGTCCTTTCCCCGAAAGTGTTTCTGAAAGTAAAGTGTCTTAAAAGCGTAATTTCTCTTTTCTTTCTTTTTTTAAAAATTGTGATCTGAATTTTTTGTTGACTTGCTCTGAGGGGGTTATTCCCCCCCCCCCCCGAGAGATGCCTGAAATAAACACTTAGTAGATCTTTAATGACTAGTAAATTTTGAACTCTTTTACACTCCTTATTGGTGTTTAGTCTGTACATTTTTAGGGTTACCCCCCCCCCCCTTTCACCAACCCTAGTTAAGCCTATGTCTGTAACAAACCTTCAGCAGATTGGAAGTGTTCTGTAGGACATAATACAAGCTCGTGATTCGAATAAAATGCGAGTTTTTTAGTGTGCTGGGCAATAATTCTGTACTTCAGGGCCAGAGTAACGTAAGTCACATTATCGCTACTTCAAAAACTGAGCGTAAAAACTGAAAAGAATGATTTCGTTGCCTAGTAACAAAGCTGTTATATGAATTACGCTACAAAACATGATTGTTAACATTAAAAAAATATGTGTGCTTTATCCCTTGTTGGTTAATTTTCGTTCAATTAACCAATATCTGAAAGTCGCCATCTTTGGACTCGCGTTATTTTAGTTTGGTTCCGAGGTACAGAATTTTACTTTCGTTTTTTTTCCCTCGATGTTTTCATGCATCGTTATTCTAAGCATGTAAATGAGTTCATTTTTATGCTTATTGTACGACTTTCTGACGTGTAATTTCAAAAGATTTCTGTGCATACGAATATATCATTTCTTCATAATGTGTGCAGTCACAAATAATTACGTGTGGTTCTTTAAAAAAAAAGTAGGTATCCCAACACGCCCCATCAATCGAACACATTTTTTGAGACGTTTTGAAACAAGTTTCGTTTATTATTATTTTTTTACATGCTAAATTCATAGAATGTTGATTACATGTTAGTGAGGATAATTAATGGCATAACATTCAGAGTAAAATAAACTTTAATTCTTAAAAAATCTATTATGTTTGGGGGGATAGGGGGTGAAGAGCTTTTTAAAAATTGTTCCAATGTGCTTCTTCTCCCCTACTTAAAAAATATAGGTTTTTTTTTTCAGAATTAACCACTGATAGCAAGTAATCATGGTGTTCATTATCTGGTAGTGATATTTCTAGATTTCTTTCTTTTATCTGTTTTTTAATAAGTTACTTTTTCCGTAAGAAACGACGTTGGCACAGAGTTGGGCTCACCTATTTTTAGAATTAAGGCAAAAAGAAGAAAAAAACTTTTCTAATTACGCCAGACGGGATAACATCTTGCAATGTACGCTTTTTAATATTTTACATAAAATGTATGAGGAAAGAAAATTAGTTTTCTCTCTTAATCATCATTTTTAGAATGAATGAAAGTTTCCGAAGGCAGAAAATGTTTTTCTCCTGGTAAAATTATTTTACTATCCTATGTGTTTTTGCCGTAATCATTAATAAAAAACTTTTTCCTTAAACTAATTTTCCCGTTTTTCTTTTTATTTTTAACTTAAAAAGAATTTTAAAAAATATATGTTGAAATAAAGAAGGTGGATTTTATCTAAAATTTTCATGATGTTTTTATGCAGAAGACTTTCAGAAAGTTTTTTTTAATTATCAAAGGGGTAAAATTAAATTCTGCCGCAAAGAAGGAAAAAAAACTTTAACATTGTTAACTTTTTGATTTTAAATTTCAAAGGAAGGGCTTTGGCTTGGCGAGAAAAACGAATGTTGCTTTTGCTACAGACTTTTCTCATTAGCATTCAAGAAAATTTTCCAAGCGTACCGGTTCCCTTTGTTATTCTGCTCATAGCGACTGGGATTTCAAAAGACAAGCAGCTCCTATTTTTTGGAAAGTGGGTTAATTTTTGATCTTCTACTGTTTGTCGTTGAGTTTTTTTTTTTTTTTGCTTTCTCCATATCTTGAAAAGCAAAAACTTCTTTCGTAATTATATTTATTTGAATATTTTAGCTGTTCACTGTTAAAGCGAATAGCACTTACTCTAATGAAATTTTTAAGCTCATGCCGAAAGTAAGAGTATTTTCATTCATTTTTTATGTAAAAAAATCTGTATAGTTAAATGAGATACTGCTATTTTATATTATTTTTCAGCGTAAAATATGTTGTAAAATGGAATCTATTTTTAAATGAAAAAACTGATTTCAGAGATATTTTGTCAGTATATTGTTTGTGGATATAATTTCTCGTAGGTGTTCTGATTTTTGATTATTTTGTTCGTATAAATTAATAACGTGCGAATATACCAGTAAGTGTCTAAATAGCTGGCAGATGGCTATTATAATGAATATTCAATCACCTTTATAAAATACATTCGTACATTTGAAAAGTATGAAATAATTTTTTAAAACTTTCCTTCTGTGAGTAAAGAAAACACTGGTCATTTAAATTGATACTTATAGTTTGAAAGTAACTTTCAAATATTCCATTTTTCACGATATGTATCTATATCGCGAAAAATGTAAGTCTAAATGTAAGTAATGAAATAAAAACTTATTTTTCTCCGATATACGGCAAAAAAATATTTTGCCCCATTCTAGATTTCGTTTCGATATGCTTTCAATTAATCACACATTTAAATAGTAATATATTATTTGGAAATATACCATCACTTGCGGCACAATTTATCAAAAATTGCTTTTGTTTAGAAAGTAAACGTTTTACTCTTACCGTTTTCGTCAGAAATGCCCAAAATGGCTACGATATCATTGGGCGAGAAGCTTTATTACCAATTGCTTACTCTTACCCAGGAATTTTTTGTTTAACTACTTGAAGCACGAGTTTTTTTCAGAAAAACTGGTAAAAAATGATCGAGTTTTTTTGGACAGAAAATGAATATATAGGTATAGTATAAGTTGTTTTTGGCAATTTCAATTGTAGGGGGTGACTAGAGAGTGGGGGATGGAGTAGAAAGTTATATTAAAAAAATATTATACGAACAAAGTAAATGGATCTCAAACGAGCATTAGAAATAAAATAACGCGGGATACAAGATCGCCCGTGTGGGACACGCACGATCGAAATAGAATCGTCATTTTTGAGGACTTTTCTATCGTCAAGCAAATTTCGTCATTTATAACGAAACTTTCCCCGCGAGATCACGTGACTTTAAAAAATTACTATAGAAATTTCGGCAATGTGACGAAAGGTTTACTCGGAGCATTTTTCACGAAGCCATTTCGTCAAATATGACGAAAGTTTCGTGAGATTTGAGCATGCGTTTCTGAGAGTGCGGGAATGTGCAACTTTGCCGGTACCTTTCGCCCGTGTTAGACACGGGAAAATGCGTTAAGGGGTTAATCTCATTTATTAGGGTTCATTCGCGGTGAAAACAGGCAATACAACTATGTTCATAAAAATGAATCACACAGAACTATGTGACAACTCTAAGCTTAAATTTAGAAAAGTTTGTCTTAGTAAGAGCGTGGTTTTGCGCACAAGAGTTTTGTAAAAGAAACACTAAAAATACGTTACAATTATTTAAAAATTTTTTTGAAGGGGGGCGGGGGTGTGAATGAGGGAAAACTCTTCAGAAAGAAGTGTTCAACCCGTATCTTGTATACTAGAAATAAGTATTGATTACCCACCGCGTTCTGATATATATATGCAATACATATAAAATGATCGACACATTTTGTGCCAAAATGTAAAGGGGACAATGCAACGCCAATAAAACAAAATTGATTCTTTAAGTGTCACATACAACTAGACTAGGCTATTTAAAGCCTCTTATGTAGTGCACAAAATTCATTCAAGTATTCCAAAGTTTTTTTGGGCATTGAAAAAGAAGCATCAAGTAACCTTGATACTATCGCATTTTGTTCTTACTAATTAAGGTTGAATCGGAGAAAGCTCGTACGTGCCCCTTAATTTTATCTGAATAATAACAATGCGATGCGCTCTACTAGCTAGAAAAAAATGTAGATAACAACCTGAACTTTCAGATAATTTGTAAGTAATGCAAGGTGTAAGCGACGTACAGGTAAACCTTCTGGCTGTTAATAGCTCTTAACTTGTTGTTCATACCAATTATGCGTGGTTAAGATGTGCGAAGATTGAATTTCATTTGTACTATTATCACATTTTTCACTGTTAGTTTTAGGAAAGCGTTAACTTTTAAAAGTCTACGCGTATCCGTATTTAAAAAAACAAAACTTAATGTTTCTTTAAAAAAAAAAATCTGTCTCTTAGTTTTGATCAGTCCCCCCCTATGTACTGTATTAAGTTGAAGAAAGTGCAGTAGTAGACTTTGTGCTAGCATATCGAACATGTCATAAACTGAATCCGAATCTCTCGAGTTACTTTTTAAATTCGCGCGCGTTTAACTCAGTAGTTCTTGAAAATTTTATTTTTAATTTTTTATAGCTTTGTTATTGTTACCCTATGTATATGTTACGGTGAATGTCCGAAATCTGAAAATGGTCGACATTCACCAGCTATCAGACTGGAGAATGTCGACATTCTTCAATTTCGGACATTCGCCGTAACATATTTATTAAAACATGCAAATTCCTCCGTATTTTGCATCTTATATATTGTGTTCGGTGCTAGGCGTATTATAAAATTTCATTTTTCTCGCAGTCCTCTACATTTAGTGTACTTTTACCTTGCTCCTCAGAATTTTAATTTTTCAGTTTATGGTTTCCTTTTAATATTTTCATGTTTGAACGTGAGAAGTTAACCTTGCAGCTAATAACACTTAATGTATTTAACTGAAATATTATTTTAAATTTCAAAACCCCTAATAATTTGTTACCTTTATTCAAGAGATGTTAGCGCTTCTTTTATTTGTCTTATCTATCATTAACGGTGAACCAGTGACTTTGTAGACTAGACGCCTACAAAGTCAGCCTGCCCCACTGTAAATTGTACAAGATGAAAGATTTGTACTGTAAAACGTTTCTTCTCAGAAGCAGACAATATTTATGAAAAAGGCCGTAACTGAAAAACATGTTTTTTACACCATAATTTTTGGTTGTACATTAATACATAATATTCAAGCAAAACATATCTAAATCAAAACATACATAAAACCATAATCTAACCGTTATAACACCCATTTTTTGCGCTACTCATTATGGTACATATAGTGGTAATTAATTCGTATATTTTGTGCTTAAAAAATAAATGTTCGTGCTTGATTAAACTTTTTTAAAAAGCATAGTGATTTATTAATGTTATTGGGAATCCAGTTTGAAACCTGGAAACTTTTTAAGTATCTAATTGACTTGGAGATTTTTCACTTCTAGTTCTGTAACTTTAGATGGAATTTCTATCAAAACTGAAAAGTTTTATATTAATTTATTTGCAAGTTGTTTTTGGAAAAGCTTCTCTCGCAACATAATTTATATGCTATATTGTGAATTCCATTCTGACAAAACTCGTCAGCAAGTGAAATGTGCTCAAATTGTTCAGTACTTAGTTGTTTGCATTCCCCCCTCCTCGCTGTATTATTATTCCCATGCTTACTTTCCATAGAACATTTTTCATCTCTCTTTCTTTGGTGAAAAATTGCTATTTTTATTTCCTGATTCGTACTATTACGCTAAAATATTTGTGTGCGTTCGTGTCTTTTGACATCAAAATTCTTCGAGTAATAACGTTAAATGTTGACGCAAAAGTGATATTATTCTGCCTGTGGTCGCTAGGCGACAGTAAATTAAAAACGTCCTTAGAGATAATTTTAGTAAATTCTTTATTTTAAAAGAAACAGTGACTTAAAATATTAGATGACATTTCATTTTTTATTGTTAGCCTTTTGTGTATTTTTTCTTGTGGTAAAAGCGTATGCAATCCAGATGGCCGAAAAATCGGATAGATAACTCCTTAATGATAACAATGAAGAAGATAGAAACTGCTTCGATAATTTTAGGTGACGTTTTTCATGGGAATGAATATTTGTCGTCAACTGTAGTAGAGGGTGAAATTTAATGTTTATCTGATAATTTTAGACGCGTCATTTTTGTTGTTATGAAAAATAAATTGTTCACTTTAAATCGTCAAAATTCTTGATATGAGAATTAATTTTTAAATTATAAAGTTGGCCACGAACTCGATTGCTTTTAATATTTCACAAAATGTATCGAGTGTAAATACAATTCTGAACAAATCAGGAATTCTAATAAATAAAAATTTCTGATGATAATTTTTCTTCAATTATCCGTCTTTTTATATTGACCACTGGTGCTTACTAAAAAGTAACAATAATAGTAGTTGGCCTCTAAGCTTCGAGCTTTTGGGGCAAACCTAAGGATGGAGGGGAAAATATGTAGTAGGCAGTAGGTAGCAGTAATATATACTCATGTTTGAAAATTGCAACACTGTGAAGGAATCCTCAGAACTGAATGAAATGTTGTTCCTTATCCTCTTGGCGTAGGAAAGCCTGCACCAGGTCCAGAAGATCATGTCGCTTTTGCGACTGATCCATGGCTAAGGGTGATATGCAGCTTCACTTGAGTGATGAACCATGAGGGCTGAAGACTGACTAAACCTCATTTATGTGGTCTCTTAAGTTTTGAAATAGCTCCCACATGAGAGACCGTCACCTGGGGTTGGCACCCCCAGAGGTATCGTTTCACTTGGAGGACATTGGAGCTACGACGGATTTAACCTGTACCAGCTCGCTTTAGCGTGCACGGTCCCAAGCAACCAGCCGCATGAGGTTGTCACCCTCCCAAATACTGACCTCAGTCAATGTTGCTTCACTTTCGGTGTACTGCGGGAACCGAGCTTCTACCGACTGGTCCACTGCGGGACCTGAATAAAATGTCAACCACTAATGGCACATAGTGAAACAAATGAATGATGATATTTTCAAATTCATACAACTATGTTAAACGGTAAAAATCAGAGACCTGAAGCAGCTACTTTTTTTGAGTTGCTCCGGCGCCGCTCTATGCTTCGAACAATTTTTCTTGTGAATTGTAATTTTTTATATTTTTTTTTTGTTAATTTATTTTTTATGTGCATTGTTAAAAATTTCCGCAAGAAAATAGTAATATAACCATTTATTTGATTGTTATTTTACCATATTTAATTACAACAGTTGAATAACCATTAAAACGATGGTACTCAAACAGCTAATTGTGAAAAAAAATCGTTTATTATCTGTTTCTCCTAAAGAACGTTTAACTAACCGTAATTTACAAGCGCTACTAGGTCTCGTTGTCAATAAGAATCGGGCGTCCATCTTGGTTATGGAACCTTACCGGTTGTACGTTGTTGTTAAAATATGAATAAAGATTTACCAGTTCAAATCTGCATGTGTATAAAAAAAAAAGAAAAAAAAAGTGGCTTAAGTAGTGGTTACTAAATAGAAACACATACACACGTGAATCAAAAATTGGAGACATCGGATTCCCGAACTGTTTGCGAATGAGCGAACACATAATTTGAGCTGCTGAAGCTTGTTTGTATTTTAATTTTTACAGCAAATAAAATGATTTTCGTCAATATACAGTAAATTTAGACCAAAAATGACTTTGGATCCAATCAAAAACTAAAATATCAATTTTAATGCAGTTTGCCTGCTGGAAAAGAAGATTTATTGATAAATAAGCAGCCGCCTTGAGTGGTGTAGATGGCCGAATGATTAGAGCGCAAGGTTGGTATACCATAAACCCTAGGTTCGATTCCCGTACGCTTCGTTTACGGTTTCTACGCGTCGGAGTCTACAACCTCGAAATGGTTCAAAAACCCTAAAAACTTACATTTACAATTTTGAAACCATTTATAAATGGTTATGAGACCGCAAACTTTTGTATTTACTGCTTTTTAACCAAGGTGATTGGAAATGGTTTAGGTCCCGTAAAGATAGAAAAATGTTCCACACCGTAAATTTAACGGTGAATTAGAGGGACAGACTGCTGCCGGCTATTTAACCGTAATTTCATGATGAAATTTCTGACGGTGTGATGAAAAAGTTTAAAAACTACTTATAGATTATTTATTTATCCATAAATATATAAGATTTTGTATGCACTGTTGCAAAAAAGAAAAAAAAATTAATTTCTGAAGTTTTTGAGTGTAATTCAAAAAATAAATAAATAAAATTGGAGCAGTGGAGCACAACAAATAATTTCTTTCTTCCGACTCCGCTCCAGTTCCTGACAACATGTCGTTGCGCATGGAAGAAAAGAACGAATCCGTTCGAGTTTTAGGGCAGTTTGTTTAGCAGGTGCGTTTATCAGTACGCGAATCAGAATGTTTGCTTCTCTGTTCATTGAAAGTAACTAAATTTATAAACTGGCATATAGCATTAGTTCGGAAAAATAAAGTATGCTAAAGGAACTAGAACGAGAAGAAAGAGGCACATATTTTATAGCAGCAGTTCCTCCCTTGAACATGAATGGATTCTTCTTGGCACTCTGCCAGCCGGCTTGCTTTGGTTGATGGTTAGAACTGTAAAAATCACTATTTGTTGGAGCCTCCACGCGATGCAATAAGAGTTTCTACAGGTCGTAGCATAGAATCGAACAGCTTTTGAATGTGTATTTGAAGAATAGCGTTCCATCTTGTTTCTATTATGACCCAAAGTTTAGCAACATGCCGGCATGATGGCGTCGTGGTAAGGCGTGGAGCTCGTACGCCCCAGGTCTGAGGATTGTGTCTGGCAGTGTCTGTTGGGGATTTTCAAGATGCAGGAAATCGTCTGCGCTCATGTCGTATGAGTATGCAGCATGTAAAAGATCCCTTGAATAGACATTTGGCTTGGATGCTCTCGGCTAAATTAAATTCCTAGTGCAATTTCGCATCAACAGTGTCCGGGTGCTCGCCCTTTCAGGTGGAGAAACCGGACGTCAAAATTCTCATGCGGTGATGGTACAACAGGGACATAGTACCAATAGTAGCCGCTAAAGGAGATAGTACCAATCTCTCGGGAACGCACTAGGTCTGCAATTGGCAGAAACCAACAGCAGCCCATTAGAAATTAAAAAAAAAGTTCAGCAGCATTGGGTGTTGTGTAGTGAATATGCAGGTCAAGGTAAAAGCGTTAATTCATTGAAGTGTGAGAACTCTCCAAAAACACAAAGGGGGGGGGGGGGGAGCCACACCATGGAGCGAGCATGACTTGTGCCACGCTCCAAGCTCAAGGGGGATCTGGCGTCTTAAACGTATACAGTCTCGAGATTTTTTGGAGGAGTTGGAATGAATTGTCAGATATTTTTTTTTAATTTGAGGGTAACATGTGTTTGAGTAGGCAACTTTTGCACACTATTACGATTTGATTAAAAAGTTTTCGTTTTGTCGTTCATCCCACTACTCAGTCCATGTATGTGCAATCAGTCTGAAATTCTAATCGTTTGCCTATCGCACACTACTTTACATTCCCTGTAAGTTTGATCTCATTTACATAATTCTTTTGTGGTGTTGAAATTTTCAAACGTGAGTGTAATTATAATGTATAATAATAATGTAGTAATAAATAGTATATTTAATAATTTTTAACATGAGCTTCTACGGGAGAAATCATTTTTTTTTCAAATCAATTTATTTTTTATCACTGAAAAATCGAGAAAATTAGTATTGCAACTATTTTTTAAACAGGAGGGGGGGGGGGGGGGGGGGCTCGTGGCACCATTTCAAAACATGATTCATAATTCTAGACAAAGGCGGTTGTTTTGGTGAATTTCGGACATAGGGTGAGAGCACCAGTGATTAACATCTTTCCCCAAAATAATTAATAAATTAGAAAAATAATAAACCAGTACTTAATGTTGGATATATTTACTCCATAGAGTTACTGATTTATTTTTGATTACTACATTGCTCACCAGATGGTATTTCTATCCCAAAAATGTAAGTGAAACATGCGAAGTGAGAAACAGCCCTTTTTATTATGTTTATCTTGCTTGGAGACTTAAGATGAATCGATGCTTTAATCTTGTTACATCTTAATCAAGTTCAGCAATATTTTTAAATATAGTTACAATCTTATCTCTATTTGGATCAGGGATTGCCAACCTGTGGGTTGCGGCCCACATGGGGTCGCGAGGCACATCTCATGGGGTCGCCAGATGATATGTATAATTTTAAATAATACTTCCCCACCTAGACAAAATCACTCTTTCTTATACTAAATAGCGTTTTGAATTATTTTGTGCTAAATTTAAGGGCATAAATTACAAAGAAAGTGTCTAGTGACTTGACAATTTTCATCATATCCGGCCAGAGTAAAATCCATCAAGTATACTTAAAACAAAAAAAATGTACGAAAAATAGTTAAATGATGTAGAGAAATATTCAAATAATCTAATAAAAATATTCATATTCGATACAGAATTTGAATAAATTCAAATAATTTAGGGAAATATTCATATAAAAGCAATGTCGTTTTCATTATTTGGAGACAACCATTTTTTGTTTGAATCCTTCCATTATTTCTTGAGAGCAGTTACGTGTTACGAGAAAAATGTTCAGTTGAGACATCCCTCTTGACGAGATTACAGCCAAAATTTAATCAGCACTAGTTACACACAAAAAAGTGTCCAAATTAAAGGGCAATCTTTCAGTTCAGTTGCACTGGAAATTTGTTTATTTTACAACCATTAGACATTATGTAAAAAAAAAACATTTACAGTGTGGTCGGATTCAGAAACACCTCGAATCCAACGTATCGTTTTTGTGTCAAAATACTTGTGTGAAAGTTTGTATGACTATATATATGTAGCGGGTTGCTTATTTGCTAAAAATGGGGTAGTGACGTGAAAAAGGTTGGGAACCACTGTATTAGATGTATATATTTAACTGCTAAAACGTAAATTTAAGTGCTTGTTCATATATTGGTGAATTAATAAACTGTGTTACTTACGGGATCATTTATTAGACTATGTACCAATGATTGATATAGGGTTTCTATCACTGGTTGGTTTGATTGTCATTTTTTATTATTATTAAATTTAAATGTATTAAATATAGGGGTTTTGC
Source organism: Octonoba sinensis (assembly GCA_038502835.1). Classification (NCBI taxonomy): domain Eukaryota; kingdom Metazoa; phylum Arthropoda; class Arachnida; order Araneae; family Uloboridae; genus Octonoba; species Octonoba sinensis. The sequence continues at coordinate 127,537,005 of CM076598.1, forward strand.
ATGTAATTTAAATTTATATCAGTTTTGAATATTTTGTACTCGGATTTTCCAGCAATTAGCAGTTATTTAAAAGAACAGTGTAAATTTCTGGAACAGCTGTGCCAAATACTGTCTTTTTTTTTCGATGTAGTTTAACATTTTTAATTGTTCTTAGAGAATGTATGATAAAACAGTATTTAAAATAAATTTATTTTGGGTTTATAATTTATGGAGGAATTACTTTATATGTAGTATTAAGTTTATGTGGAAGCATATGCTTTACGTATTGCAACTTTAATACGGTGTGTCGAGCACTGAAGCATAGGGTGTCAATTAGGGCTAAAATGGAAAATTGGCAGTGTCAATCACTGCAGCTTTTTAATAAATTAGAAATTTATTAAAAAAAATAATTTGCCGAGTGGTCAAACTTTAACATATATGGTCCTGAATGAGTTATAATACGTACAGTCGGGGAGAAAAAACGAAACTCCTTCGTATTTGAATACTATTTACACTAAAGGACACAAAAAGTATGTGATTTTATCAGGAATAACGTACTGTATAAAATTCTGTTATTAGAATTTTGTTAAGGGGTCGTCTTCTTATTAAAATGAGCATCAACTTTAAAATTTTGAATGACAACCCCTTTTTTATTACGTATTTGTATTCATCATCAAAATTTAACTTTTTTTTTACCAATTTTCGCGCAATACCGTTCACCCGTTGCTTCAGAATTAAGTTGAGAAAAACGCACAATAAAAACGTGATTTTCACGGTCGAAAATACTAATTTAATATTTTTTATGAATTACGAAATTAATTTTTGAAACAAATATGATCTAAAACCTTATTATAATTTGGTGAAAAATCAATCTAGATGAGCTTTTATCAAAATCTGTTTTCAAAATGTTTTTGTAAAAGTAAGTAACATATTTTTTCCTCCAAAATTTCTGAAAATCTATATTTTTTTTACATCGTGCACAATAAAATAATCGAAAGATATAGTATATATTATTAGCACATGTGTTATATTGGTATTCTACGTGCGTATGGAGCGCTTGCTTTATGTGTTATATTTGTATCGTACATTTCTAATTCAGCAGTAATTTAAATAGTGGGTACGCATCAGAGGACTTACCTCACAGTTGCCTCAGTCCTTGTTGTCTTCCATTTAAGTATCCATTCCGTTATTGAATAAAATATTGCTTCTTTTACATTGCGAGCTAAATTTTACACTACATTGTTAAACGGAAATATGTTAGCAAGAGAGAGTTTTTTTTTTAGACACATAAATATACACGCATTTGGCATTGAAATGGGTAGGGGTTTTCCCATCTTATTTAAGGCACTATTTACAGCTTTACGTTTGACACATGTGGTATCAAAGCAAAGCTTATTATTGTTCATGTCCTTGAACTTTATTTCTGATACCACTAATTCACTTACCGAGGCGAGGAAGAAATCTTTTCTTCCAACATGAAATAGAATAGTTACCCCTACACAGCACTGTGTTTTTCTTTAAACAACATCTCTAATTTTCGTTCATTAAGCTCTTGTTTTGTATTATTTCTAACAAGTGGTGTATTCTTTCGTTTTGTATGTAAGATCGTATTAGTTAATAGTTTCCCCTAGATCTTGTAAACTGGGCTCAAGCTTCATCTTTTTTCACAAATCGTAACACATGTTGATTTTGTACAAAAAACAACTGATTCTTAATTTTTTTTACAAATTTTAAGCAACATTTTTTTGAAAAATAGTCTTTAATTGCTTACATAGTGTTAAAATAAAATAAATATAAGTTGTCCGAAAAGTTTCGTGAAAAATACATGTTAAGTCGCCTTTTTTACTTGTTATTTTAAAACAACACCGCGCGTTCGGGGGTACTTTTTATGCTCCTGCATTATTTGCAGTGTAAACAAGAACAGGTGTCTCTGGTTGTTCTATTTCACTTTATTTGGTATCTTTTGGAAGATTATTCTTGTAATTATATAACAAATTAGTGTAAAGTGGTTGACTAAATTATTTTTTAGGAATTTTGTTTTAAAATCAATTGACTCTCAACCAAAGAAGAAACAAACATTATTGCATCAAATCCCCTACAGATGTTAGGTTTCTTGTTTAAAACCTTTTAGTGAAATTATTAAACTTTATTGGTAATTAAAGTAAAAAATTTGCACATGTAACTAATAATTAATAGTTACATGGGCAAATTTTTACTTTTATATATTTTTTCAATTTATAAATAATAATAAAATAAATTATTTTAATAAATTTTACTATTTTATTGCTATTTTATGATTATAATGCATACCTATTTATTATTAATTTTGTTTCATTTATTAAAATGATTATATAAAAAAATATTAATGTTACCCCTAAATGCTCGGTGTTGTTTTTAAAAAACATGTCAAATTTCCTCGGATTCTATTCTTCCTAATTTAATAAAAAAAAATTTACTATACTTAGGGATCATTCATAAATGATGTCACGCTTGGAGGGAGGGAGGGGGGTTCGTGAAATTGTGACAAAGTGTGACAAGGGAAGGGGAGGGGGTAACAAGAAGTGTGACATCATGTACAACATAGCGTGACGCGTGACAAGGGGGGAGGGGGGTCCGCTGAAGTGTGACATATTGTGACAAAGGGGGGGAGGGGGTCAAATATATGGGAGAAAAGCGTGACGTCATTTATGAACGGCCCCTTATAACTAGCACATACAAACACAATTTTTCTTTCTTTTTTCTTTACAAAGAAACGAAAAATTGCACGGTGTAGGGTTAAGGAGCGTTTGTCATATTTCAGTTAGCAGTTACTTTGTTATACCAGTTTAGAAAACTAAAAAAGGCGTGACCAGGAATTCCCCGTATGACTATACTGCTTATATTAAATCTTAAAACCCAAAATTTTTATAAACGGGTCATAGCGGTTTCTGAAGAGATAAAAAGTGAAAAAGCCGATTTGTGCCCTGAGATTGTGTCCCCCTTTAATGCATATCAAGGCCGTATCCAGAAGGGAGGGGGGGGGGGGGCCACGGGCCGGCATTGTGTTGTCCGAATTTCGGGCCTCCCCCCGAAATCCGGAAATTTTTCGCAATGTAGCATATATTCCTCCCTAAAACTTTCCTCAACATAAGTGTTTCAAAGTCAGCCCCCCCCCCCCCCCCCCCAAAAAAAAAAATTCTGGCTACGTCCTTGATGCATATTTGTCTGGAATGATATAGAATATCCCCAGATTTCTTTAAAAGGAAGAATATTTTCAGTGACGTAGTAATTGTTAAAAAAATCGATTGACATTTTTTATGAAGGGGATTTTATTATTTTTCCCCTACAGAATTAAAAGTTTAAATAAAAATTATTTAAATAAATCATTGAAGTTGCATGAGCAACTCAAAAATTACTTTCAATGAACTAACATACCCCCTTACATTAAAACTGCAAGTGACAATTTTTTAAAAGCGTTAACATAAAAAAAAAAAAAAAAAAAAAAAAACAGCGTGAAAGCAAAAAGAATTGTATAACTCCAAAGAATCAGACAGTGAACGCGCTACTAAAACGTAAACAGCGGGCCGCTCCTGTTGCTCTGATTGGTCAATTTCTTTTTTAGTGACGTCACAGTGCTATCTTTTTCGGATATCCATGCGCTAACGTGAAAATGAAATAGTTCCTCATAACTTTGGTTACTGTGAATTAATGGACAATCATATTTTGGAGAACTTTATGAATTTACATTTACCAGCCAATATTATGCTTTATTTTGGCAGAATAAAATTGCCCCTCAAGAGTCGGAACGAAAATTAATTTTAAGCTCTTTTTGAGACTTCGGGCCCACGGACTATATCTACAAACCGAGAAATGTGAGCAGATACGATTTTTTTTTTTTCTCTGTTAAATGTGTGAGTACTTAACCCTGAACTTTACTGCTCTTTGAGGTTTGAAGGAAGTTCTGGAGATATGTATATTTGATCAGCCAGACTGGCTAAGTTTCGAGTCACGCTCATGGACTCGTCTAGCGTATTTTGTGTTTGAAATGTCTCAATTGCTTTCAGCATACATTACATAATATTTGTATTTTTTGCATTTTGTGGCTAATTTTTCGGTTTAAATTTTTTCAATGTTATTTTGCTCCTTTATTCTTAAGAAAAAAAAAAAATCGTTTAAAATAAAGAAATATTTTCTTAGCACGTCAGAAGGTTTTTCTTTTTATGAAGACCATTTAGTTTATTACAGCAGTTTTTTGGCTTTTATTTAATATTTTTTAACCCTCTGATTTCCAACTCTGCCTCAAGGCGGACGACGATAACAAAACTTGGGCATTAGAGGGTTAAGTCAAATTTAAATAATTTAAAGAAATGATAGAACAAAAATAATACTAAGAGTTTCTACCGAACTATTAACCACAATGTAAGACAATGAAAGAAATGTTTAATTAAATTTCTAATTCCCAACTCCGCCTCAAGGCGGACGACGAAAAAAAACTTGGGCATTAGAGGGTTAAATAGAGGTTTTTGGATCTGACTATTGTCAAAAATAAAAGTTTGGTCAAATTTTTCCGCTTCTACAAGAATTTTACGGAGACAAGTTGAAAAACTCTCGTAAATTTTTGCTTCATGAAAAGTTTGTCAAAACTTGTTTAAGACTTTATGTGCGGAATTTTTCCTCTTATTTTATTTATATCTATATTTTAAAGATTAATTTTCATGCATTGCCCTTTAAGGAAACAAATGATCATAAAATTTGCATTTATGCTTATAATATTAATGAAATGCTTATATTTAATATTTGAAGTACAATTTTATAATAAATTTAATTCACACTTGAATTGTCTTAATGTGTAATACGTAAATATAATCCCGTAATTGTGTTAGTTAAAATATGTCAGTTGATGTTAATACTATAAATGTAAGTAATCTTGTTCTTAATATTCAGCTCCATTATTCGTTCAAATATTTTATTATTCAATCAAATCGAATATCTGGCTATTGTTATTAGGCGGAATAGGCTGCATACCGGATATTCGTTGCACCACTAGTTTTAAATGCCTTATTTATTGTAAATTATTTTCATGAGTTAAAATCAAGTACACGCATTGTTAGTAATAATTCAACTTTGTGCAAAGTAATAGAAATGAATGCGTTTTAATGCTCATTTGTGCTTTAATTTAACGTGAAATTTTATTTCTACACGCATTGTTCTTTATAAACAGCTAGAGATGTCAGAATTTTAAACTTTTATTAAATAAATGGTATTATAAATATTGTCATCTCCAAATTTCTTCATGCGTAACATGAAGAAAATTGGAAGTTTTAATGTTTAAATTAGTAATTTTATCGTTTACAAAAACAAGTAGAAATGAGTTTTACTTTTTCTCTTCATTTAATTAATTTTATTTGTTTATTTTATTCAACGAAACAAATATTTGTTTAAAATTTGCATCATGATAATATCATTTTACTACAAGTGAACTGAATTATCTATTGCGTACTCGGTTTTCCCTTGAGACGTTCTTACGTTTTTGAAAGAAATCTTGTTGAGCTTTCTCGAAATAAAGTTTCAGGGACTTTAAATAATTGAATTTTTTTTTTCTCCCGGCGCCAGGGGAAAGAAATTGCCTGGAATTCTGATCCCTGGGGATAGTGTACAGCTTGCATATCTTGCCGCTATATTCTAAAAATAAACTTGCACAAAAGGGTAAACATCTCCTTGTTTTATCGATTGGCAGCGACTATTTTTGGGCCCCAAATATCCAGACATTTTCTAAACCTAATTATGAAAATTTTCTAAACTTCAAAGAAAAGAAACTAAACAATTTTTCCTCCTTGTTCCTCTACTGCGTACGTTTCGTCATTTAATATTTATGTAGAGATTTTACTGATTATGAAGTTCCTGTCTGAAGTTTAGAACTTCAATTTCTTTCCTTCTTAAGTGTAACATTTTTTTCTTACACCGATTTCTATAATGTCAATTTCTCCCTATTAATGATTTTTTTGGACTTTTATTCAACCCCGGTCGAGATTAGTTCCTGATCATTGCAATGAGTCTTAGGCTGATGCTGTAAAGATTCAGTAATTTTTTACTGTCAAATTTATATTATTTTAAATATACATTCATTGTTTTTTCTACTACTGTTTTTTAAATTCAGTTGTAGAGTATGGCCACCATATGGCTATTCCACGCTTATATTTTGTATTTTTTCTTATTTGTTTATGCTTTCTTATATTTTTTTTTTCTAATGGGCTATATATATTGGTTCTTAACCCATTGTACCCCTAGTGCGTTCTCAGAGATTGATACCAACTCTTTCAGCGGCCACAATGAGTGTGGTACCATTGCCGCGATTTTTAACGCTCAGTTTCCCCTTAGATGGCGGCATCTGAGCTCTAATTGATGCAACCTGCACTAGGAATTTAATTTAGCTGAGAGTATCCACGATAAACAGATACTCAACGGATCTTTAACATGCCGCATAATCATACGACATGGGCGCTGTCAATTTTCTGCATCTTGAAAATCCATCGACTTATGCCAGGATTGATCCTGCGAACTTGGGCGTATTAGGTCAGCGCCTTACCACTACGATACCCTGTCGGCGCTTTCTTAATCTAAATACATTAAAATTGGAGGTCCATAATGCTACGTTCTCTTCACATGGATTTTCAAATTGCAGAATGCTTAAAACTTGTAATATGTTAAAAAAAAAATTAAATGTAACTGTATGTAATTTTCATGTAATCACTCTAAAAATTTTCACCTTCAGGATGATCATGTGAAGCTTTGATAATATGAGTGTTCTAAATCATTACTTATTTTATTATTCGGTTATTTATGCTTTAGTTTCTATATTATTACTTTCTTGTGTTACTACGAACACGGGCGCTCTTTCCGTACGTTTGAAAAATAGAGACTTGTAATTATTAGCACGAGAATCATTTCCGAAAGTGAAAAATGTATTTTACTTCTTGTATTGCTTGTTACTCCAACTTGTAATCTAGAGAGGAATTTTTACGTGGGGGAATTTCTGGGTTTTATCGAGGGGAGATGAGGTCACTGCCTCATACTGTAGAGGTGCTTTGTATTGAGATGTGGTGGAGAGAGGATGCTTAACCTGCAATACACAGAGTTACCGTTCTACATTCTAAATCAGTAACAACGAGAAGTATTGGTTTTACTTATTAACTGAAATGAAGCAACTTCAAAGACTTTCCGTGGACATTGTGTCTCTGAAAAGAACGAATTTCCCGGAAGTCCCACATTGATTCTAAATTGGTATTATTTAAGTTTTTTTTTTTTTTTTTTTTGTCAAGAACTCAATTTAAAAAAAAAAAGGGAAATCGGGGGAAAATATTTCATTGTATTTTTGGTATAAACTTAATTTGGAAAAATCTTAATTATTTATTCGGATGTATTTAGTTTGGAATCGTTGTGATATTGATGTGTTTTTATTGCAACCTGTTTCGTTAATTGAATTTTTAAAAGTTTTTTCTTAGTTTATTGAGCTTCACTATGCGATTCCTTCGGAAAAGCATAAATTATTTTCCGTTTGTTAATCATCCATAGTCATTAGAAAACCTAAATCCAATTTATCGTCAGCACTTGCTATAAGGAGGGGGGGGGGGGGTCATTTTGGTCTTGAAACTGTTGGTGTGGTGGTAATCACAGTTACGTTTTTGAACCTTGACATAGGTTGCTGACCCTTGATGCAATAATAAGCGATAATTACATTTCAAAGCATTATTGAAAAATGGAGATCCTTTAAATTATTTGCCCGAAAATGTTATGGTAGTGGACGACATTGAATAACACTTTCCCTTGGAATAATATTTTACTTAATATTTAGCTTTTCTTTAAAAAAAAAGTCGGGGATTTTTTTATTTTTTTGACCGTAAGTGCACGCTGTTTTACAGCAAATTTTTAACGGACGAAATGTTAAGAGTTAACACCATAAAATATTACGGAACTTACGGTGGATGGATAAACTTACATACCTTCAAATGTAAAATTTAAAGATGTTATAATATGCAAGAGCTGTACACATTAAACACGTTTAAACACAAGATCAAATAGCAGGTGTGCGTTTTTTATGTGAAATAAAATTTTTATGTGTTTTTGACCGTCCGTCCAGTTGCATTTATTGCTATTATTTTTCGACATAATTCTGACCTATTAGCATAAAGAAACATTTATCTATGCACAGTAAATACTTTTATGATGAAATATAATAGATAAAAACTCGGGATGACTAGATGCGCCTCTACTGAGTTAGTCATCATTAGCCCTGGTACGAATAAGTGCAGAACTCAATGTTCACAAGAAAACCACGTCCAGCTCGATGGGCATAATCCTCATTTTTTTCTGTGGATTCAACAGTTTTTGGTGATTTTCTTTAGGTTGTCATCTTTAAAATGCGATTCATGTATATAGCCCGCCTCTTTACCCTTTGAGAGCAGAATTTGTTGGTTTCGGAGTAGGCATTTCATAATTTCAAAAAGTAAATCTCTCTCTCTCATATTTCCAAAAAATAATTTAAAAAATTATGGGCAGGGACTAAAATTCACTGCGGGAGGGTGAGATTCCCGCTCAAATATCTCAGGAAAACACACACTCACACACGTATAGATGTGGGTCTTGTGAATACTCAGGGTATTTATAAATGGCTATTTACCCCTCCCCTGTGTAAATAAACAGAATCAGGGTATTTAAAATTTTCAGTCATTTAAAAATATTTAACCATGATTTGTCTTGACTGGAGTTCGGAGGTAATTTAAATATCTTTTAATTTATATAAATAAACTTACAACTTAAAATATAACAGCCACACAGAAGGTATTTCAAAAAATTATAAATACCCAGATTAGGATCTGCAACAAGATTTGCATAGTTCAATAGGTAGACATAAAATTAAAGTCATTTAAACCAACATGCGAGAATCTTGAAACTTACATGCTTGTCTTTCAGTTATTTGTAATTATGATACAAAAATGATGACTAATTGTCAACCAAGTAATTCCCCTCCCCCCAGAAAAATGAAAACTGATGGGATATACCCTAAGGATTATTAAAGATCACAACACAGCATCACATCACGAAAAAGAAAATGTGGATCACAAGTAAATGTGAATCAGAGAGGTCTTATGTATTATTCACATGGCAGTATAAAAACAATAACAGTTTCGTGTGATAAACTTTCCAGGGTGTCTGTCTGCATACTCTCAATTTAAAATTTCGTGACCTTTTCGGGACTTTTTCGTGATGGTTCGGTGATACATCGGATACTGATTCTGCCGGATATCGGATGTCTGAAACTTGTAACTTCTATTCATGTTTTTAAACATACCACAGCTTCCAAATACGTAAAAAGTTTGTAATTCACATATAATTTCTAAACATGTTAATTAATTAATTTTTAGAACAAAATTTGATATGGGAGGTAACCGGATGTTTCGCTCATTGACCGAACTGGATTCCGGATACTTAAAAACTTGTTGGATACTGGATCCGGTGCTTTCTAGAAGGGATCGGTTCCTTTGGGTGGAAAATTTTTGCGACCTATTCGTAATTTTCGCTACTTTCGTGACCGATTTCCAAATTCGTGACTTTTTCTTTACTTTTGTGACCTATAGTCACTCTCCTTTGTATAAAATAAATTGCTTAAAACCAGCTTAAATTTTGAATTTCAAAAAATCTATGGCCACATTTTTTTATCTAAGGTTGCTTTCACGCCAAAGGCGAAAAAGACACTATTCCTGTCTTTTTTCTTCTGCGCAACTGCAGAGCGTATTTTTGAGGGCAAAAAAAAAAAAAAAAAAAACTTTGCTCTTGCGTAGATGCGAAAAGACAGGAATAATGTCCTTGTCGCCTTTGGTGTGAAAGCACACTAATACAGTAAAACCCCGTAATACCGCGCCTCAGTATACTGCGGAATCGGATTAACGCGGTTACTATCATGTCCCCGACGTTTAAACCACCCTTTATCATTACAAGCCATCATTTGTATTCCAGATTCTTTGAAATTTTTGAAAAGTTAACTATTCTCTAGTCCGAGAGAATGTATAAAGGCTTAAAACATTGTTTCTTTGAAAAGGGCGTTCCTCCCCTTCCACACAAATTTACTTTTTTCTTAGAATCCCTCCCCCTTCATAATCTCATGTTGATAACTTAACAAGATTTTTAAGCCCAAATTTTCTCAGAACATAATTGTTTTTGTTGCGGTTGATATGGTTTTAGCTTAGGAGTCTCAAAGAAAAACTTAATCTGAATAACCTATCATTCGATAGACTAACCGCTCAGTTGAGAAGTGTGCTCCTTGCACAGCAATTATAGCAAATAAAATGGCAGCAAACAAGAAAAAAAAAACAATTATACAATAGAAGAAAAGTTAAGAATAATTGATAAAGTTAAAAGTGGTGCAACAGGAGCAAGTATATTTCGTGAATATGGTTCCGCTGTACAGTTTCATTATATCGCTGTTGTTTGTTGTTTGGGAGTCTAGGCGAAAGTGATTGCTCCTCTCTCCACCCCTCTGGCTTTGCGGTGGAGATAGATGTATTTTTATGAATATGTTATGGATTTCGTTTTTAAATATAAAATAAGAGCATATACTCTTTGCACCTTCCCCTGAATTTTTTTTAACTGACGGACCTGGAAAGAGGTCACTTTTACTGTGAATATCCCCCCCCCCCCCAACTACTTTCAAAATTACAAAACGAAAGTGTAGGAAATAATATTTGGAATGATTAGAGGAGCTGATATGGGAATTTATGTAGGACTAAACCCTTCTCAAATAAAGAATATTTAAAAACAATGATTTCAATAATAAATTACGTCTTCAATAGAATGAATTATTCTTTTGAGTAAACAACAAATTAACTGTTGTCAATGTACGAAAAATTTATTTGAGTCAAAAGTATGTATAATTTTGCCAGACTAAAAAGGAAAACACAGCTATTGAATTTTCAATTAAATTCATAAATACTCTGGTATTTATGAATTTTGGGTGTTTACTCGAGTAAATACCTTGGGTATTTACCCCAAATCATAAATACCTGAGTATTTTACACCTATACACACACGCACATTTTGAGTGTCAGGTGTGTAGATATTGTTAATAATGATCATTTATATGTATATATTTTTAAAATGGAAGAAAATATTTTTATAGGAACAGAATTTTCTGCCTTTGCTCTCCTCATCCCCTTCTTTTTCTTTTAAAAATAACATGAAGCTTTTTTTTTTTTTTTTTTTGAATCTTCAACAGGAATTAAAGTTTTCTCTTTCAAAGTTTATAACATTGATTTCTAACGTATGGATGAATATTTTCTTTTCAATGTTATTTCCCCGTTATTCAGCTGTTACTGCACGACATTTTAGTACATTAATAGTTTCTTTCATGAAGATGGTTTGAAATATAATGGGGAAGTGAAAAAGTGGATTTAACCTTGAACTTGTACAATTAGTTTCTTTTTATGCTTCTGAAAACCTAGTCTCTCATGGGAAGTTGACGGAGAGAACTGAAGAGAGAGAGAGTATACTGCTGGAGAGAAAATATTTGCTGATTCAAATTCGATAAATTCGATTGTGAAAAAAAAAAAAAAAAATTAAATTAACTATCAAAATTATGAAAAAAAAATGAAAAAATAAGTGGAAAAGTTTTGCAGGAAAATTAAAGTGAAAAATAGCAACACTTAATTGAAGACTTTCCATCGAAACAGCGGAACATACAGAAAGAAAGGATGAGTGAAAAAAAATGTTCAGCAAACCTTGACCGTAGAAAGGTTAAGGTTGATACCAAAAATAAAGATAAATCACCGAATGAAATGGGAAAGTAAAAATAAAAGGTAATGTAACGGCTTCTTGTTGCACGTAGTAGTTACGCAACTTTTTTTTAAAATTTAGTAATTCGATAACAACACAACTCCTTATTTCATTTACAAAATTTTTGAAAAATCAAAAAGCGTATCTACAATCAACGGTGGTAAAAAAAAAGTAAAAACACGTCGGGTAAAATATTCAGTAAGCTATATATATACATATATGAAGAACGAGAAAGCGCAAGAGACCTTGTATTTATTTGTTGTTAAATTTTTCAATATTGTTTTTTTATTTTTGGATGTGTAACGATGTTCAAGTACCTAATAATTCGTTACTTTATTAATTTTATTAGTAGCTACACTTTCATTTTCAATGTTTTCCTGGTTGCTTTATTTAATAATAATAACCTAAATTTACTTAGGCATAACAAAAGACAAAATATTTTTTCTTCACTACCACTTTTTAGCTGGCATTTACAATAACTAATAAAGTTCAGCTTGAGTGTTCAGCTTCCTCACTTTTCATTCATTTAAAAGAAATAATTCACTTTTGACCTTTAAAAGCATTTGAAAGCAGTTTCCCTCAAGTGTTTACTTTTCTAAAACGATTTCCCTAAGCCTGCGGCATATGATTGATTTTTCTTGGAATCTTTCATAAAATAAAAATTGAAATTAAACATTGTCAGAATTTAGCTGTAAATAGGGAGTGTTACGCATTCCAATATATTTTTTTCTTTACGTACCCCTCCCCTATAGAGTTTTATCTATAATTAAATTCTTCGATTTAGCTTCAAATTGAAATATTCTGTTTTCTCAAAATCTGGTTCATGATTTCTTTCAGTTTTAGTGATAGCAGACCAATCTTGACAATGCTGTTGAATTTAGTTTGAATCTTTTAACTATCATTTACAAGCCAGATCAATTAATTCTGGTTTTTGAAAATGTGTGTCAATCACATGTTCAAAGTGTGTTTATCCTGTTTAACAGTATCCCGAAGTGTTTCCCTTTCAATTAAAGCAACTTTGCAATGAGAATCGAAATTCATGGCGATGAACGAAGCCCTAACCTTCTGGCAAAATTTTGAACTATAATTTTCTTATTTCAGATGTCTTTTAACCATATATACTACATACAACGTTTCATTCACATGCGTCTGTTAGAACGAGCTCTGTGTAGTTCTAAACACAGCGTAACTTTAATTATAACCATCCTGTGTAGAAAACAATAAGTTCCTTGCACTATTCTTTAAATGAAGTGGAAATTGAGAAGAGAATTTATAGGATAATAGATTATATGACTACTAAATTATTGTTATTTTAGCCTACTTTCCTATAAAAGTAAAAAAAAAAAGCATGAAAAAAGGCTTAATGTATCAGGAAAATATCGTTAGAAATCAAGAAAAGTCAAAAATAAGTTAAGTAATTAAATAAAGATTGAAAAATAAAAAATTTGAAAGTAGGGTTTTGAGATGGGGGGAAAAAGTGTGTCTGTCGGTCTGTTCCCCTCTAATAACTTTTGAACGAATTGTCTGATTCGAAAAATTCTTTTTGCATTCAAAAGCGAGGACATCTCATTTATATATTTTACTTTTTGATTTGAACATTTTTTTGTTCAATTTTGAACAGTTCAAAAAATTTTAACATTAGCGCCTTCGGGCAAAAGTGAAGCAAATTACGTAAACTGTGGGCACAAGGTTACAATTAACATTAGTGCCTACGGGAAATTTCAATCCCATATAAATCCTGATTTAGCCGACGGATTTGCTTGCAACAAACTTTATTGGAAGGATATTACGCTGTAGAACATGTACGAAGTTCAACAAGAACTGAACAAGTCTATTTTCCTATGAATTTTTTTGATAGGGAATTTTAAGGATATTTCTCAATGAATGAATGAATGAGAAAGAATGAATGAATGAATGAGTAAAAGAATGAACGAATGAATAGATGAAAGAGTAAAAGAATGAATGAATGAAAAAATGAATGAATGAATAAGGGTCATTCCATGTCAAATCATCCCAAAAAAATAAGATTTGACACCCATGATCACAGATTTTAATGAAACTTGGCATGTTTGTTCCTTTCATGGATATAAGTAAGGATATAAAATATTTTTGCTCTATCTCGAATGGTTTATTTTTACACCCTGCTAATGTTTTTGAAATTTTGCGGTTTTTATCGATCGGGCGGGGAGAATGCAATTTGTTCTCTGTACAAAATAAATTATGCCTTCCTTATTTACGAACCAATGTTGATGAAAATTTTTATGAGAATACTTCAATAGGTAAGGAAGCCAGAAAAAAATTAATATAATCATAAAGTATTTACAAATGGTCTGAAAAAAATCCTGAAGTGTTGAAATGAATTTTTTTACATGAAATATGGAGTTCCACGCTAAGTGGAATATCATCGAAAGGGAAAAGGATAATAACAAAATTTTTTTATTATTATTATTCTAAAAGATATATACGAGTACTATCACATGAAAAATTAAAAATAATGGTTTTTTCACTCCTTCATTATTTTTCCCTCATACACAAAAAATTGTTTAATTAACGTTTTTGCTTACAATATATTAACTTAAAATTTTTCATTTTGTTTAAATACAATCATTTCACTTTAAAAGCTATAAAAAGTAACCACTATTATCCAAAACTACAAACTTAGCTTGATAAAACAGGATTTTAAAACAAATTAATAAAGTAAAAATGTTAATTACAAAATGCATGCTTACATTTGTCGGAATGAAAAATGTTACAAAGCTCACCTTGAAAAATATTTCAAACTCTATGACGTTGAACTTGAATTTTCTCCGGAGTTTTTAAAATTAGATTGAACATATAACATGCATTTTTTAGAGAATTGATAAGTTCTTCCGGTCATTGTTTTGGGAGGTTCCATGATTGCAATGAAATGAGTGATGGGTATTGCACATACATCTTCCCTCTGGGGCCAGAAAAATGATGCTGATGGTCCATGAGGATGTAAAAACTTTACAATGACATCATCTTCTTCTGCATTCACCTCACTCACCATACCAAAATACCATAAATTGTCATAAATACAAGCAACGAAACATCCAGGATATAAATCTTCTATTTTCACAAGTAAAGTTTGCTGCTTGTTACATAAGTTAAAAGTAAATGCTGGCGTTTCATCACTACTAATTCTTCGAGCCTCAACCATTCCAAATTCATCTATTGGCTGAAAGCTGTGGAACGATCTTGTTCCTGGGAAGAGTTTGAACATCTTTGAAGCGACTTTCCAAATGCAGGCGTGTTGAATCAACTGCTCCTTTAGAAATGAATTGGAAGTTAATATTTGCAATGTTGTCTTTGCAAAACTCGAAAAGATCGTTTGTTGTTATTATTTGTCTGTCCAGATGTCGTTGAAGACTTTCCTTCCTAGCTAAACGCTTTACAGTACCCCTATTCCATCACATTCTGTTTTACCGTGACTGGTTGCAAAAAATGACCACTGGGCTTTGAGCTGAAAGTCCTTCTCATGCAGGCACAGATTCATGAAATTGTATTTATTTTTATATTGCCCAGCACAACCGTCACTGAAGTAATGAATGTTTGTTACATGTGGGTAGTTCTCACTCAGAAAGGATATTAGTTTTTTGGATCTCATATACCATACTCACGTCATGTTTAAGGTCATCAGATATGATACAAAGTGGTAAAATCAATTTTTCATTGCTTGCATCCTTGCAGTGAATCATAGCAGGGTGAATAGTACATGAATCTGAAGTCCAATGATAACCTTGAGCTTCTTCTTGTATTGTGAAAGCAAAGTTTTCGCTAAAATCCATGGAGATCACAGCTGTATTTAGGGAGACTGTTCCCTTTAAATTTTTGAAGAATAATGCTTGTGATTTAGCAATGTATGAATGCGGTATTAACTTGCTCAGTTTTTTTTTCACTAATTTATCAATAAACTCATCAACTGAGCTAGAGCACCGTATTATTTCAGTTCGATCAGTCGAAACCCATTGGCTGTACTCGACGAGGTCTTCATCATTGTGATCCTCAAATTTTGACTCTAAAAATCGAACAAGGTTATCTTTTGATGGGTATTTGTCACAATGCCTCAGCATGCATTCTCTTTTTGCTCCTTCACATACAATATATGACATAAGTTGTTTGTAATCCTCTTCAATACCTGCTCCGTGAATCAACAAAATAACGTTTTGGATGTATTGTGCATACACACACTAAGTGTGTGCCACTGGCACCAGCCAAAACACACCACTTAGGTCTCAGAGAACAAAATTTTGAAAGGCCCATTTTCAAGTTAGGGTATTCTTGTTTAAAATGTGAATATAGCTCACTAAGATTGCATAAAATCAAACGTTTTCTCTCATATTCTTTTTTCCTATACTCACCACATCCTTCATTCCTGGCAAAATTCTAGAGTGTTCATCATTCTCATAAAACGTTTTTACCAGTTCAATAGTTTCAGGACTGAGCTTTTTCCCACATCTGTTAATTGGTTCTGCTAAAAAACCCTTGTCTTTGAACAGCTTTTGAGCCTTACGAACAGAATACTCGGATGTGTTGAAAGTATTCTTTATTTTTCTTCTAGACCACAATAAGGAAGCTGGAATTGTTAACATTTGAATCTGTTTGTTTGTTGATTTACCAGGTAATTCATTTTTAATTATATTTACAAGCTTATCCAGATCATTAGCTTTTTTTATTGCACTTTTTTCCAAGTCATTTTTTTCTTCTGGTAAATAAATTTCAAGCGCTGTTTTAATTTTTCCTTTTACATTTTCACGTACACTTTTCAGCTTTTTTTTACCATAAGATGATCTGCTATGTTCACCAAGGGCATGTAATTTCATTGGGGAACATCCAATTCCATGGAATGAAGAATTTAGTTCATCAATTGCATTTCTTTTTTGTAATTGGAGCAGTTCCTCAGGAGTTAATCCCACTTCATCAACTTCTTCATCTAGTGCAGTTAAGCTACTTTCAACACTCTGAGCAATTTTTTGCAGTTTAAGTATCTTGCTTCTGCAAGAGGCGCAAAGTTTTTGTCCTGGTTTCACTTTGTAACCCTTTGATGAAATTATCTTACACTGTTCTACAGTTACAGCATGAAGTGTTTTGTTAATTGAAGATTTGTGTTTTTTAAAAGGGTCACAACATATTTTTTGCAAAAATTCATATTTTTTCAAACACACACATTGATGATGTAGACAAATAGTTTTTAACTCGGAACTAGATTCAGTTCTCAATTTTAAGAGAGTTAAATCATTTTCTGACAATATTTCAATTTGTTGCGGGGCCCTTTTTTTTTTTACATAGTTTAGCAAATGGCAAGCACTATGAGTAACTTCACCCACACTGCACTTCTCCATTTTAACTGCACTCAATACATTCTTTCAAAAAATATTCTTAATTAGGTTACTATTCAGAATTGCACACACAAACTTGGTAACCAAACAGATATACAGCTTCAGAAAAAACCAGTCCAGTTCAGTAAAAAACTAAATCAGATGAAAATAAGTGCAAAATAGAGCCCTCAGACTTGTATACCACATTCCAGCAAGGCTGTGACTGACTGACTAGTGGATGCCATATTCTGTCTGCTGAGCAGGCACACTTGCATAGGCATGACAAACAAGTAAAACTGAACAAAAAATGTCAAGTTATGAAAGCACAAATAAGCATTAAAATGCAGACATATGTTGGGGGATTGCTTGGAATCCCTTTTCAATGCAGTAGTGGAGCTTCTAGATGCAAAAGACAGAGCTGAGATAAAAGCTGGTGGAAGAAATGATCTCATCCAGGATGAGTGAATTAATGGTATCAGAATAAAGTTCAAGGACATGAACCAGATGCCTTGATACCAGAAGTGTCAAATATAAAACTGTAAATAGTGTCATAAATAAGATAGGAAAAAAAAAAACCCCAGATCAAAATGAAACCAAGACAGAAAACAAATTAAAGGAACATATGCCAGACCTGTGAAAAATATGGAGTTGAAGAAGAATCATTAACCAAATTTTATGACAAGCAAGTCTTTACATCTCTAAACAAGTGTGCCTACTCAGCAGACATGGAGGCATCAACTTAATAGTCTTGTTTCAGCTTGAATGTTTTTGAGTGCTTGTGATTGAATTTTTTGAAACAGTCACTAATGAGTAGACTAGAGTTTTGAACTAATTTTAAAACTAAATAGTATTTTTTTATTTATTAAATTAAGTTTAATTGCTGAAACTGAGAAAATCAGTTACCTTATTTCTAAAGTACAATTCAAATATAATTCTAGAAATGTCTAACTTATGACATTTTGGTTTTTTCCTGTACAGGCAATTTAACATTTTACTAAAATAACTTTTTATTTGAATCATGGACTATGATTTTTTTATCTAAATTTTTGTGTTTTATTAAAAAGCTCTGTTTAGTTTGAAATTGTTTGGCATGTGTCATTTTTGGTTGAAAGATTTATAATTTTATTAAATTTATAATTATAATTTAATGGTTTCAACAATATGAGCGAGTCGAACAATTTTTATTTTTGAAGTAAAAAAAAACAATGAAGGAGTGAAAAAAACCATTATTTTTAATTTTTCATGAGATAGTATATATCTTTTAGAATAATAATAATAAAAAAAATTTGTAATTATCCTTTTCCCTTTCGATGATATTCCACTTAGCGTGGAACTCCATATTTCATGTAAAAAATATTCATTTCAACACTTCAGGATTTTTTTCAGACCATTTGTAAATACTTTATGATTATATTAATTTTTTTCTGGCTTCCTTACCTATTGAAGTATTCTCATAAAAAATTTCATCAACATTGGTTTGTAAATAAGGAAGGTACAATTTATTTTCTACAGAAGAACAAATTGCATTTCCCCCGCCCGATCGATAAAAACCGCAAAATTTCAAAAACTTTAGCAGGGTGTAAAAAATAAACCATTCGAGATAGAGCAAAAATATTTTATATCCTTACTTATATCCATGAAAGGAACAAACATGCCAAGTTTCATTAAAATCTGAGATCATGGGTGTCATGGTTGGGATGAACTGACAGGAAATGACCCATAAATGAGTGAATAAATGATAAAATACATAAATGAGTGAATGAATGAATAAATACATGAATGAGTTAATGAATGAATGAACAAGCGAATGACTGAATAAATGGAAGAATGAATGAATCAGTGAATGAATATGTATTATCCGTTGAAAAAGGTATATTTGAAGTAATTAAGAACTAAAGCTAAATGAGACAGAGAGAGAAAGATAGCTAGATTATAAATTTGAATTTGGTGTATACGGAAAAGTAGGCTCGTATAGTTCTAGACGGAACATCTTGTTTTTATTTAATATTCTCACTTTCGACAGACGAAAGAAAATTGATTATAAAACAAGAAGTTCCGTCTAGAACTATACGAGCCTACTTTCCCGTATTCACCAACTTGAAATTTATAATCTAGCTAACTCTCTCTCTCTTCCTCTTTTAACTTTAGTTCTTAATTACTTCAAATATACTTTTTTCAACGGTTAATACATATTCATTCACTTACTCATTCTTTCATTTATTCAGTCATTCGTTTATTTATTCATTCATTTTTCTCATTTATGTATTTATTCACTCATTTATTTATTTTTCGCTTCATACATTCATTTATCTATTTTATTATTTATTCACTCATTTATTCGTTTATTCCATCACTCATTCACTTAATCATTCATTCATTCGAAAATATCGTTAAAAATCCCGATCAAAAAATTTCATAAGAAAATAGGTTCGTTCCGTTTTGGTTGAACTTCGTATCTGTACATGTTCTACGGCTAAACATCTTTCCGATAAATTTTGTTCCAAGCAAATCGGTCTGTTAGATCATGATTTATAAAGGATTGAAATTTCCCCGTAGTCGCTAATGTTAATCTTTTTTTGTCCTTGCCGAGATCTTTCGAATGCAAAAAGAATTTTTCGAATCGGACTATTCGTTCAAAAGTTATTAGGGGGGGGGGGGGGGACAGACCGACAGACCGACAGACCGACCGACACACTTTTTCCCCCATCTCAAAACCCTACTTTCAAATTTTTTATTTTTCAATCTTTATTTAATTACTTCACTTATTTTTGACTTCTCTTCATATTTAACGATATTTTTCGGTACATTAAGCCTTCTTTCATGCTTTAATATATTTTTTTTTTACTTTTACGGGAAAGTAGGCTAAAAATAGATTATGTAAGCTGAGGTTACTTTAATTAAAGCAAACGATTTCTAAATAGGAAACATTTGTATTGTAAGAAAAGTCTGTTATGAATTTCATATCTATGAATTTCGTATATCTAAATAAAATGCCAACACATGGCACTAGAATGATTACACGGATGCATCCGGCGTTTCCAGAAATTTCTCTACAAATTGAACACTATCGAAATTCTAACAAAAGTTTAAAATGTATATAGACATTTTTTTCCTTTAATCTAAAATCGTTTTCCTTTTTCTCCCGTAAGAGTCCACGACAGTGGCAGTGGCATAGCTAGGTGGGGCGGTCCACCCCGGGTGTCACACGTTTAGTGGTGACACCCAGCCAGGACAGGGAGAAAATAAACCTTTAAAAGCTCCATAGAAGAAAACATAATACCTAAAATTGTATAATTTTTTCTATCATTTTATTTTTTATTTTTAACTGAGCAAAGTGTTTCCTTCTCAAAATATATACTAAGTGTTTTTTAACGCTAAACACACCATTGCCGTCAACAAATGCCTATTATCCATTTCTCCCTTCCGAAAAATTGCAATCCTCTCCTTAGCTTGGAGGATAGTCTCCCTTCCACTTGAAAGTTTGAAATTTTAGCACCTATGCCTCTTAAACTGTGGATGCGAGCTGCAGTAAATATGTTCTTTTTGTGCTTTATTTTTCAGTTTAGATGCTTGTTTGACTTATGAATTTTCCCATAAGTGAAATAGATCTTACCCTTAGCTCTCTTTGTCAAAGCCAACTATAAAGGTACGAAGTTAGGGAAGTTTTTTAGTTGTGTGGCGCCATCTGAACTTGTATATATATAAGAAAACGTATATATATAAAAGCATCATGATATGTTACAGATTGACCCCCTTCGCTCAAAAACTTGCTTACACTCTCAGAAAAGCATGCTCAAATCTCACGAAATGTTCGTCGTATTTGACGAAATGGCTTCGTGAAAAATGCTCTGAGTAAACCTTTCGTCAAATTGCCGAAATTTGTGTAGAAACTTTTTTAAGTCACGTGATCGCGCTCTAAATCCGCGCTGCTAAGAATCCGCTCTAAATGACGAAATTTTCTTCACGATTGAAGAATCGTCAAAAGTGAGAGCTCTATTTCTAAGAGTGTAGGTATATTCTTGACAATCAAGAACTAAAACAAGTAGGAAAGAATTTTATTTTAAACGGTGTATGGTTATGTGCGTGTTGAAATATCGAGAACATTTGAGGCTTTCATTTTTTTTTGCCAAAAATGGACAGTGGTAGACAAGTTTCTCAATACTTTTTCTAAACATCCCTGAATTATTTATTATATTTCTTTCTGCATAAAACAATAAAGTATACTTAGAAATTATGCTTAAAGAATAAATATCATAAAGCAAATAAAAATTCTTTTAAACGAAATTTCTCAAATTGTGCTTCGTAGATTGAGTACTGGTGGTCTCAAGAGAACGGGTATGTGATTTGAACTTTAAAATAAAACTGTTAAAATATAATAAATAATGCAAGAATATTGAGCAATGTGGACTTTTCGCTGCCAAGTGTCACACGAAAATATTAAGTAGAAAATATACAATACCTTCTATGTAAAACTAACTGTCGAAGTGGTATTCTACACTCTATAAGAGTAAATACAGTCAGAGAGCAAATAAACAAACCTATGGCCTATGCAGTGGCGTTCCTAGCATGGGCCACTCGGAGCGGTAACTTGTAGTGTAACCCCCCCCCCCCCCCCCGCAGAAAAAAAACGAGCTTTGTAGTGTTGTTTAAACGTGTAGTTTTGTAGTTTATATGGTGCAAAAAAAATCAAGAAATTCAACTTTACTTATTTGGTGTTACTTTCAGTAAATTACACTTATTTTCAGTTATGATACGTTGAAATAGCATCAGTAAAATTGTGTAGCTCAAGTATATGTAGTGTTCAAAATCTCTTTATCTCATTTTGGATATCAGCCGGGGCGTACGGCCCCCTCCGCCCCCTCTAGTGACGCTACTGCCTTATGCACGTAGGCATCTGATTATGCACATTATGCATGTACAGCCAAAATAAAACAAGAAAATTTGGAAAAATTGTGAAACTAGGTTCTTTTTCCATATCATTCCAGTCAGTTATTGGAAAAATTTTGAATAAATGCGAGTTGAAATTTAGTGCTTTTCGTTGAAGTTCCCATCTTAAGTTGCTCCGTGACTAGAGCAGTTTGTGAACACCTGCCTAAAAGTTACAACTTAATTAAATTTTAAAACCGAAAGCAAGAACAAAATTAATTACGCTTACTTACAAAACAATGAAAATTTTATAGCAATACTTTTTCATGCTTGTCAATAAAATCTTTTAATGTGTTTAAGACATTTGCTTTTATTTATCAAAGTTTTTTGTGCATCGTGTCTGATTAAGTTTAATGTTATTAAGGAATAAATTCTTAGACTGTATAAATAAAAAAGTATTGTTGAAGAGCGTAAAATGATCAGGGCCGCGAGAGAATGTAATAGTCAGTATAATGGAGCTGAAAACAATGTATGGCTTCTTCTTTTCTCCCCATAACTTTTTAAACTATTGTTTCACGTTCTTCGATGCAGTCATTTTACCGGATTATCATAAATCATAATGCATTTCACTGAGCATCGATTGTTACATTACTTTCGAAAGATTTTTTTTTTTTTGACATAAAATGCAGTGTCATACACTGAGTTTCTTTGTATAAGGCTTTAAGAGCTATAGAATTCTGTTTTTTTTATGCACTTGGGGACTTTTTATTTTTTTACCTTGAGAGCATTTTTGATGCCCTTAGATGTCAAACAGTATGTACTGTTAAATCTGAACTGTAAATTGTACCTACTAAAATATAGAAAATATTGTTTAAGGAAGATTGCCGGCATGATGGCGTCGTGGTAAGGCGTGGAACTCATAAGCCCCACGTCTGAGGATCGAGCCTGGCAGTGTCGGTGGATTTTTAAGATGCAGAAAATCGTCTGCGCACATGTTGTGTGATCATGCAGCATGTAAAAAATCCCTTCAGTAGACATTTGGTTTGGATGCTCTCGGCTAAATTAAATTCCCAGTGCAATTTCGCATCAATATAGTCCGGGTGCTCGCTCTTACAGGTGGAGAAACCGGACGTCAAAATTCTCATTCGGCGATGGTACCCCACTCATTGTGGTGCCGCTGAAAGAGATGGTACCAATCTTTGGGCAACGCACTAGGTTTGCAATTGGCAGAAGCCAACAGCAGCCCATTAGAAATTAAAAAAATGTTTAAGGAAGATAACATAATATCATCGTTATTTCTGTACCTCAAGGCCAGACGTACTAAGTCACATTATCACTACATTGTACGAGAGCGTAAAAACTGAAAAGTACGATTTCGTTGCCAAATAACAGAGCTGTTATATGAATTAGGCTACGAAACATGATTGTTAACATAAAAACAAAATATGTATGGTTTATACCTTGTTGGTCAATTTTCGTGCAATTAAATGATTATTTATTAACCGGAAAATCGCCATTTTTGGACTTACGTTAGTCTGGCCCTGAGGTACAGCTTGGCAAATTATATTCTTTGCCGATTGAGGGGGGGGGGGGGCGCTTTCCAAACTGCACAAATAAGCATTTATTGAATACTAAGTAAATTTGTTGTATGCTTTTTGTATTTGTATGTTAATAAGTTTGTTATTTTAAAACTTTATGAAATAATTTGGTTCGTTAAGTTTCTAGACTAAATAATTGCTGTACCAAGAAAAACAGCTTAAATAAAGCACAAATTGTCCACATCAATAACGCAAATAGCTATTTCGAGACTACAATGAAGCTTGTTCATCAGTGTAGGAAAGAAAAGGGCTTAACACACAACAAGAAAGTTGTGAGTAAACAAGGCAACAACCAGAAAGACACCGGTATTTGTACCAAATGGGTTGGATTCGAGATTAACTAATAGGAGCAAAGACCTGAACGAAGACCAATCAGAGGAAAGAAAAGATGAAAAAGGAAGGATAGAGGGAAACACGTACAGGGAAAAAGTATAAAATGTTTCCGAATATCAGGAAAAAATGGAGTACTGGAAAAATCATTTACTAAAGAAGGAGAATTTTTCCAAATCAGTCTGCAAGTTGCTAAAATATTGTAGAAGTTTGGTTTTGATACTGCATTTTCTCCTGTAAATAAGATAAAATTTACAAATTTGAAGCATCCCATTGATTGTCATAGCGACTGGGGTATATAGTATTTTTTACATAGGTCAGACTAAATATGCCCTCAAGCACCGTCTGAAAGAACATGAAAACTGGTAAACGTCAAGAACTAGCGCGCTCTTTGATTTCTCATCATTGTTGAACTTTTGATCATGGTTTTGAATTTTCTTCTGCTAGAATCATCAGCGAATGTTTCGATTTTTGGGACGCTTATTTCATTTGGAAAAATTCTCATTCTTTATTAAATTATTTTTCCAGTACTCCATTTCTTCCTGATATTTTGAAACTTTTTTACTAATTTTTTCTGGTGACTGTACGTCCTTACTTGTTCATCTTCCTGACCTCTTCACTTCATTCCTGTCTTTGGACCCATTTGGTACAAATACCAGTTGTTGCCTTGTTCACTCACAACTTTCTTGTTGTGTATTGAGCACTTTTCTTTCCTGAAATTTTTAACTAAATACATATTTATATAATTGACTAAAAAAAAAAAACAACTTGCACCAGACAAATCATTTTATCTTCATACAAATATTCAAGAGTTCCAGTTTGAATATGCTTTCTTTCTTTTTATTTAGTATTATTTTTTTTAATGTAAGTCTTATGCGTGCTGTTTAGTAAGTTTGTTGTTTTCTTTAACAGGCAATTAAAGCAGGAGCTAGTCTGCTTGAGGAAACGAGCCGCGCTCAAACCTGGGCTCGATCCTCTTCGGAACTGTGCTCGCTGCCTCACGGAGCTAGGCCGAATCTTAAATCGGGGAGCTCTCTGTCCCATTTGTCTCAAGAAGGTGTGCAAAGATTGCCGAAATTATGGTGACGAGACTCACGAGTGGCTCTGTATTTATTGCTTCAAACAAATGTAAGTAACTTGATTTTCGCATGTTTCTTTCTCGTCATAGCACAAAGTCAATCTTTTAAAAAGATAATGTTTTCGGTACCAAAAAGTCCAATATTTTTATTTATATAATTATACACTAGAACCCCGGTCGATCGTTTCTCATGGGATCATTCATTTCGAACAATACATACGGCACAACAATGATGCGGGCCAGTATATAGCAGGAAAATACCATTAAGTCGTTAAAACAATTAGACGATGCATACGGGAAAACGATAGATGGGGAACATTAGATCGAGGTTTTATTTTATGTATTTTTTGGAAAAAAATAAAAAATTGGCCTGAGCCGTGGTAGCCTAGTGGTTAGGATGTCGAGCTTCGGATCGGAGGATCTCGGGTTCGATACCCGAGCCGCTGAAGACCCACCATGTACACTTGGGGATACGTGCATGGAACATCAGTAAACCCTGAATCCCGAGGATACCGAAGGGTGGAGATCTTCCCTTCACTCTTAGATCAAAAAAGGTAGGTGGCATATTTGTTGGTGGCGCCATCTGGTGTCATTCAAGTACATAATGAGCCAAGTCATACTTTCACCGTTGTGGTGCTTATCTATAAACGGAAGGCGCTCCTTACCGCCTTAATTCCTTGTCGCTCTGTGAAGGGGAGCTTGGGTATCCAACTGGCATTAGAAACAACAACAACAGATGCAAGCCTGTAAAGCTCGTAGTACAGCAATGCCGCGTTAGGAAAGCGGATCCTTCAATCGGATATCTGATGTTGCGGAGTTTGATATTAAGGATATTCTGATATAGGAGGAACTGACGGCTTACACCCTCTTATATGGTGGAAATACGCTCTCATACCGAAACGCGCGAAATGCTTTTGGCCCATTGACATGAATATAGTAATGCATTCTCGTAGCAGGCGGCTCGTAATTCTCGATAAAATTCAGATGCATTTTTGCAATCGATTTTAATCCGCAAGTGTTAATCATATCTTGTAATAACGCATAGTGGTAGAAACGACACTGTTTACTTCAACGTTGCACAGCAACTACCCCTCTGCTGACATCGACTGTTTTATGCATTCTGCCTTCGAATCTCTCTTCGGAGGTGGATATACACACCAACAACAATATCACGTCCCGACTGGCGTATCCTGTTTTCCGCATGCCCATTTTTTTGCTTCTTTTTCAACTGTGTTGCTACTACTTTGTTTACAACCCTCATAATTTTTACATAAAATGCATTTGTGCATGTTCTGTATTCCATAATAATCCTTGCATTCGCTGAGCCTCACACCAATTTTGTTGTTTTTATTGACCCTTTTTTTTCATTTATGTTTTGATGCTGTTTATTTAGTTGTCTTCGTAGAAAAAATATATATATGTATTTTTTTTGAGTATAAATACTATATTATTGCGAGATTTTTTCTGATGGGCTTTTGGAGTTAGAGGCATCTTAATTTAAAAATTTGACCCTTCTGCTAAGATTTTTCTTTTCGTAAAGGATAGCGTAAGCACCTTAGAATAATTTCATCACGTAATCCATGTTTGTTTTTCTAATCATAAATTTATCCCATCAGCGCTAAAAAGCAAACAAAACAGGTCATTCACTCTTTTGCCTCGATTGTTAGTTTCTAAATAAAAGATTTGAATGTTTCACTTCTGAGTGAGAAAAGCCAGAGTTATTGTTAAGAAGAAAAGCTCAAATTGTCTTCATATATACCTCCTGTCACTTATGCGGAAATTTTCGGAATCCATTGAAAAATTAACCCACTTTCCAATCAGATTCAAGTCACATGGCGCATGCTATTATGTATTTTTCGAAGTATTTATGGTAGTTTATTCGTTTTCTTTGCTCCGTTTTGAACACATCTCCCTTTATTAGTTTGAATGTTCCCCTCCCGCTATTTTATAAATAATTTTTATGTCCATGCTGTCGGCATACTTTCTATCGTGCGCTCATTTTTCATTTGTTTATGAAATATGTTCACCCCACAGTTTTTCAAACACCCAAGCAGCATAATTACAAACTTTCATGGGGAAAATGTTGTTTAATGGACATAGTTTGGAGTAGGATGTCTAAACATTTTATATTATATGTAAAAGTAATAGTGGCGTAAGCGAGGGGAGAGGTCTCCGGGTCCAGATCCCTTCCGCAATATAATTCCAGTAATAAAAATTAATAGTTTACTTTTTGTATTTAAAAGCTGTTTTTCCGCTAAGAAATATTATATATATATGTTTACGTAAAATTTAAGTATAGTAGCACCCCCTCTATAGCGGACATCAGCAGGACAAAAATATTTGTAAGTAATAAAGGGTATTTTTATTTTTGATTTTTTTTTGAAATTATCTCTCACAATATAACATTTAAATTAACTTTTTCAAAAATATATGTAAAGTAATTTATTTCAAAAGCTCCTTGTCCGAAGTTATAGGCCAATCAAACATGATGATGGTAGCCGTCCAAGCTTTTTTGTTCGCTTACCAGTCATTTGATAAATATTTTAAATTATGAACTTCCAAACATCGAAGATTGGCTGTTTCCCCGATGCAGTCTATCTTTTTTTTTTCTTGGTGTCCATTTCTAATCATTCTATCTGGTTTTAAGATGGAATTAATCTGTGTTTATTCTACACCAAATTTATCACTAATACCCCGTACACCGATTTTATTCATTTATTTATTTTTTGAGAAAAATATTGCATTATTCTTTTTTTTTTAAAGAAGAGTATGTGACACAGTTGCTAAACACTGACAGCTGTTAGTGTTTTGAGTGTTCTTAGAATGAACACTTGAAATACTAACAGCTCTAGCTGTTAAATCGTGCTTTATATTTGATATATACCGGACAAAGCAATAGCAAGAAGAAAATTTAAAAAGAAAAAGAAACTTGACAATAAAAATTAATTTTGTTATAAAGACTAAAACATTTTATATTGATGACGAAAAATAAAATTGGTTAAATTATTCCTTTTCTTTTATTCCCCTCTCTCCCTTTTTTTCTCTTTTATATAATCACGCTTATATTTTTTCAGTCATGGGAAATTTGGTAAAAAGACGATTTTCGACAATTTTTCTCTCCTTAAAATGAACTGACAGTGAAGAAAGACTGCACACGAAATCGAAAATTTAAGTTTAATATTTTGAGCAATCACAAAAATAAAATTTTAGTTTGAAGCTTCCAAATAAAAATGTTCAAGTGCAGTCAAGAATTGGCAGTTTTCAATAGTTTGATAAGAATCAATGTCGCCTAAAAAAAATCTGCGAGAGCTGCCAAAGAACTGATAATGGTGTGCTGATATGCTATTATATGACAACTATATTACCTTCTGGCATAAATAAAATTTTTTAGAACGCTGAAATTTTGAGATAATTAGCTTTAAAAATGGTGAAATTTGTGAAAACTACATTTTTACTTGAAATTTTTGGAAAACTTGTTGGAGTTGTCATGATTGTTTCTGCTTAGTGGTAACATAAAATGATCTAAAGCATAATACATAACAAAAAATTTGGCATTCGTCAGAAGTTTGCCGAACTTAAGCATCGCACTTCCAGAAAATTTCCTACGAAACCCTCACTTCATGTTTCACTTTCTGGCAGCTTCAGCAAGGTGCCGAGAAATTATCATGTAAAATACCTTACATTAGCATTACATAATTCAGCAGGGGAAAAAAATGTGGCACCTTATGTGAAGTTTTTCAGAAATTAACATCTAAATTTCCATACTTCGCCTGCGACATACACACACACAAAAAAAAAAAAAAAAAATACTCAAACAAAAAAGGAACCGTAACTGTGTTATTTTATTTATTTATTTTTTCCCCAAAAAACGTTGATTTACCTTTTTTTAATTAATCTATAGAGAGCATGTGGTGTGAATTTCAGCAAAGTCAAAAATGTCAAGCGTCACAAGTGCACCTCGCTTACAGAAAATCACTCTAAATAAGAATAAATAATAATAGCAATAATAATAAACTTTTCACGCCAAGTGAGAGAGGTGGTTTTTTTCTTAAAAAAGATTGAAAAAACATTAAATTTTGTGCGAAGCTTCAGGGTGATATGGATCGGCGATGTTTTGACTCCAAATAAATTCAGCGGTTTGCTGGTGCGTTAATGTTGAACACTTTATTAGTTTCAATTAATAATAATAAAAAAAAACTAAGAAATCAGCAATTAAAAAAGACTTAATCTCATTAAGGTAATTGTGTTAGTAGTAGGCCAGTACCCGTAGTAAGCCACTTGAGTTTTAGGGTTAAAAAACAAGAAATTTCAAGATTCTAACGAGATAAGAGAGGTTAGCCCCTGATTGGCTAAACCTTTTAGTCTAGGGGTTGCAAACCCGTGGGTCGCGACCCCAGATGGGGTCACGAGGGACTTCTCATGGGGTTGCTATATAATTTCGAATTTTAAATAAAAAACTTCACCACATAGATAAAATGACTCTTTCTTATACTTAATATTAGTTTGTGCTAGACTTACGGGCACAAATGACAAAGAAAGTGTCTAGTGCAGGGGTCGGCAACCTCTTGAGTCGGAAGAGCCAAAAATTACAATTTACAAAATTTCAAAGTTTTTAAAGAACCACAAAATTTTTTCTTGACCAATAGTAGTGTTTTTCACAACAATAAGATACACAGATAATATATATATGGCATTATTAGACAATTACTCATTATTTAAGTAAAAAATTGAAACAATTAAACATATACTTATAACACTAACTTATACTTCAATAACAAACAATTGAGCAAAAAAATTCAGTGGGAGCGATGGCTTTGCATGGTTATTCAAGTAGAAAATTTAAACTTTACTAAACAATGTAACTTGTACTGAAAAATATAAAAAAACAATAACATACATTTGAGCAAACAAATTCAATGGGAGCGTTGGCTTTGCATGGTTTTAGAAAGTTTGGATAAATTTGGCCCATAACTTGTTTTAAGTTACAAACACGACTCTAAACTTTCATTTGTTAGTTGGCTTCTTACTTTACTTTTAATTATATGCATGCAAGAGAACGCTTGCTCACACGAATATGTCGATCCGAAGATAGTCAGCACTCCATGCCAACTTCACCTCACTGTAGCAATCTAAAAGACTATTCCATGCTTCGAATATAAGTGCCTCAACTCGCGGTATTTCTTTTAAAGCTGTCCACTTTTGTTGCGTTACATACATACATTTCTGGACCTCCAACTCTTCCAACTTGCTTTTCAAATCTGTAAATTTTCCACTCCACAAAACTTTACCGATCAATTGCATTTCTTGAGATCCAGTATCAATTCTAAATGGCTCAATGTGGATTTCGTTACTATTTGTATCGAGAGGGTTTACTATGAATGCTAGAATGATTTTTTTTTTTTTTGGTTTTGAATTGCTCAAATCTGTCAGCAAATTAATTTTTAATTTTTTAAATAACTGTGCTGAAGTAATTCGTGTCAACAGTTGCACTGGTTTTATCGCAATATTGCTTTAGAAACTGAAAATGAAGTAACTTACCGCTCTGGATATCTTCTGCAAAAATAATTAAT
Organism: Octonoba sinensis; assembly: GCA_038502835.1. Classification (NCBI taxonomy): domain Eukaryota; kingdom Metazoa; phylum Arthropoda; class Arachnida; order Araneae; family Uloboridae; genus Octonoba; species Octonoba sinensis. The sequence continues at coordinate 127,567,570 of CM076598.1, forward strand.
TTTTCCTCGAAACAAACCAATTCTTCTACCAAAACATAGGCTCAGCGTTTCCCTTTCCTTATATTCAGCTCATTTAATTTCGCTGTGATATCCACCATAAAGTAACATGTTTGCAACCATTTGTCGTTCTCTAATTCAGGGTGAATAATGCCTTTTTCATTGAGGAATGTATTTATTTCATTCAAGCACAAAGCAACACCTTACCTTTGGAAAGCCATCGCACTTTATTGGGAAGAAGGAGGTCGGAATACTGAGTCTCCATTTCGTTTAAGAATTCTTTAAACCAGCATTTCCCAATCTTTTTTTTTCTTGCGGACCCCTTCTAAGATCCGAAACAAAACGGCGGACCCCCTTCTGTAGTTGTAAGTAACGTGTAACAAAAATGCAAAGTCTGCTAGCACATTTATTTTCTATATGCGCAATAGTTCTTCACAAGAAATAAAAATATAATTGCAAAGCATCCAAGTTTAAAGAAATACTAAAATTACTTTTTATTATTTGTATTTTTTTGAGTTTTTAATACTGTAGTAAGCATATATTCGCAAAAATATAGTTTGGAGAGACATTTTTTCTCCTATCGGGAAATTTTTTTCCCCATAGTGCGAAAAGGTTATGAAACGGTATGAGAATAAAATATTTTTTAGAAAAAAATAGAACCGACTTAAAATTGCGTTAAAAAGTGAAAAATAAAGTAATTCTTTAAACAACATCGATGTGACTTTTAAACATAGTTTTAGAATTCGGTACAAAATTATGGGTCCAATTATCATTACACCATGTACTACTTCCTACACCACTATTCCTAATTCTGGGCCATTTATATTTGTAATTGATTCATGATTACAAAAAATTTTATCTATCTTAATTTTGCGCCGACTTCTAAAACTATGTTTAAAAGTCACATCGATGTTGTTTAAAGAATTACTTTATTTTTCACTTTTTAGCGCAATTTTAAGTCGGTTCTATTTTTTTCTAAAAATTGTTTTATTTTATTCTTTTTAGTGTAATTACATTTTTATGTAAATACTTTATTTTTTTAAGAAACTATGAAAGGGGAAAACTTCTTTGAGGGAATGGCACTAAAAATTAGCCTTTTGTATGGTACATTCCGTTTTGAAATCGATTTTAAAGGGTCACTAGAGCAAACAAACTGATTAGATTTAATTTCTTCTTCAGAGAAGCCTTCAGTCTATTTCTTGTTATAATTGCTTTTAATATGACATCTTAATGGCAACAAACTCTTTTTTAACAATCGGTTTAATGTTTATTAACAATTTTTCCCAACAATGAAAAATCAAGCCCAGCCTTTCCATTTAAAATAAAAAATACTTATTTTTCACCCGTAACGTTTCTTCTAAAAAAACAAATGTTGGCAAATTGATGTGCGATATTTGAGTTAGACGACCCTGTATCGATTAAAGAAAAAAATTATCAAAATCAGTTCATTTAGTCAAAAGTTATGGATGAAAAAACAAAACACTGACCACATTTCTGCCCGTAACTTTTTTCTAAACCAAAAAAAAAAAAAAAAAAAAAAAAAAAAAAAAAAAAAAAAAAAAAAAACGACATACATACAGTATGAATGTATAACCTCCTTCCTTTGTGAAGTCGGTTAAAAATACGTACGAATCTTTTAATTAATCAATGGATTTCACTCGGTCCCACTTTTGGGTTGAAATATGCAAAATTTTCAAAAGTAAAAAATAAACTATGATAAATGTAAGTACAAAATTTAAAATTAATGAATGAATATCTTGCGGTTCCACTCTGAGGTCTGTATATGAAAAATTAACCGAAATAATGCAAAATGTTTCATTTTAGTAAATTTTCATATTTTTGACTCTTCGCTGTGGGAAAATAAAGAAAAACATACGTTCAAAATTTAAAATAAATCAATGAATAACTTTCGATACCGCTTTGAGATTCAAATTTTCGATATTATGTAGCAGTAGAAATAAGTACATTTCAAATTTTGTACCTAAGCTTTCTCTGTCAATCCACAACTTTTACATTGTCGGAGAGCAATTTATTCAAAAAAATAATTTTTACACACCATCCCAATTACGTATGCAAATTTATTATTTCATTTATTCTTTTACGTCAGCAATTAAAAATTCTGCTATTGCAGTATTATTTTCGCGAACCCCCTATCTACACCACACGAACTCCTGGTGGTTCGCGAACCAATGGTTGGGAAACGCTGCTTTAAACTGACAATGGTAGAGTGCTTTTGACAAGATGCTGTTAACAATCTTGATTACCAAATTCATGACCTCAACTATTTCGGCCGCAGATGTTTGGGCACGAAGCGCTTCTTAGTGTATTATGAAGTGAAACATAAGAATCGTTAATCGATTCAGAACGATTTTTAAATGTTTTTTTTTTCCCCGATAAAATAGTATTTGCGTACGGAACTAAAGAGCCGCAGCTTCACATCCAAAGAGCCGCATGTGGCTCGCGAGCCGCAGGTTGCCGACCCCTGGTCTAGTGACATGACAATTTTCCTTATATCTGACCAGAATCCATCAAAAATATTTAAAAGAAAGAAATGTACGAAAAATATTCAAATAATATAGAGAAAATATTCATACAATATGCGAAAAATATTTAAATAACACTGTGCAACACGAAAAATGTCCTTTGGATAAAAATGTCTGTTTCTTATGTACTTTTGGCTGAAAATTACGAATCTGCATTTATTTTTTGCCTATCGCGTACCATTTTTCCAAAATTCCACATTTTAGCTTTTTACGTATTTTCTGGATAAATGTGCATATTTTCGTAATTTATCGACTTAATTTATTATAAATTATATCTTTCTCATTGACAGTGAGATAGTTGCCATTCTAGAGACCTTTTTAATGAACTTGGGTTACTTCAGCGATATTTTTGGCAGCAAAAGCTTTATCTACTTCTCGAAGTTTTGAGTCTTTTACAAGACTACAAAGGCATTTTGTAGACTATTTTGTGGATAAAGAAAAAATAGTATACTGCTGTGATGTGAATGTACTATTTCAAGCATTAGGACATGAGCACAATTCAGCAGAGTGATGCTTGTTTATCAGTGCTCCTCCATCTAAGTATTTTTTTTCCTATTCATTCCTGTAGCATATTCTGCAAACACAAAGGAAATTTCGAAATTATGAGTGGCAAAAACATATCAAATGAGCCACTTGTAAATCTGCAATGTGAATTATTTCCACAATTGCTCATTAAACTTGGTTAATCGAAATATTTGTAAAAGTTCTGGACAGAGAAGGAGTGGCTTTCTTGCATCTCAGGAACAAATTCAAAAATTTAAGTGAGGCAAAAGTAAAAGAAAGGATTTTCATTGGCCCACAACCTAAGGAAGTCCTTTCATGATGAATAGTATGAAAACCACGTTTCCTTGGAAATGAAAAAGCTGAAAATTACGAAAATCTTGTTGGTGACATGATAAAATGCTTTTGTATTATTGGGATGCTATATTTGATTAAAACTACACTTTTTGGATTTCCATATGGACTTCTTTGCTCAAAACTTTGCGCAATTAATGAGGATCATGGGGAAAGGTTTCATCAGGACATCTCTGTGTTTAAAAAGCGTTTCAGCGGTCGATAGAATGGAAGTATACGAATTGAATATTGCTAATCAGTTATCAGGGCATGCCAACAGATGCCCACAAGATGAAACGGCCAAAAAAAATCATTTTAGTGTTCGTGTTTTCAATAAGTAAGCCTCAGTTACATTCTTCTATAACCAAATTGTATAAATATGAGAAGTGGGTCTCCAGCAAAAATGGTACGTGATGGACCATTTTGGTTTGGATATTTGAATCAAGCGCTTTTTGTTTATATAGAATCACATAGTTTCATCTAAAGGACAAAAAAAAAAAAAAAAAGTTCAAATTTGTTGCACAGTGTAATTATGTGAAGAGTTGGGGAGCCCGGGGCTAGTTGTGCCATCGAGCTTCCTGTCTGGGCTGATAAATTGCTGCACCTATCGTATCACATCAGTGAACAAGGGAATTAATTGTCGTTGTGTGGCTGTCCATGTTTGGAAGTTGCGTTGTTTTCAAGATAACAATATTTATAGTGTTTCCTACTGTAAAAGTAAACTGTGAGAACTCTACGTTAGATTCGTCATTGCCACTGAGAATACTGGGGAATATAAATTTCCCAAACATTATTTGAGTACTTATATTTTTAGCTGTTATTCATGTATTTCATTTGTTAACCATAACAACATGTCAGAAACTAGCGAATAAAATTCAAAATGGCTTGAGGCGGAGCTAGTTGCGACGAAGAGTAAAAATTGAATAACTTAACTGCATCATTATTTATATTAAAATATAAATTATTTATATTTTGAGAATAATAATTTCCCTTTTAACATAATTTACTTTCAAAGCGCCAATTCTTCTATTGCACATATAGCATTATATTAGGCGGTATTTGCTGCAGTTTTGAAACAAGTTGTTGTCATGCAATGAGTATTTTCAACGCTCTTTTGTATTTTGGTTGTTAAATTGCAAGCCAATCCATGTATGGTCTTGTCCGCTATGTTAGCTAAACGGGCCGAGCACGAAGTGCTATGTATTGCTGGTGGACCTACAGCCTTAAGGGGATTTCGAACCACTAGAACATGATTGGGTTTACATCCTATATCGAACGATAACATTCATGCTTTTAAACTCGATCGTAGTGATAAAATGTCAATTACTTCAGAAAATAAATCATATTGAGAAAGTAATTTGTTATTAGTTTGTTAAATAAAGCTTAGTGTAATATTTATATATTTAGCTGTAATAAGTATCGGACAAGAGCTTTCGGCATTTTTTAACAAGTATCACAAAGCACTCGTTCAGCAAAGTTGAAAGCCGTATTATATAAAAGTTGAACAAATTATCATAGATCTGTAAATTGAATGTGTTTCTGCTAATATATTAAAGGCTTCTTCTCCAGCTAGTTTCATACCAGGTCACTTTCGGCGCAATCAGTAAATGACCTTCAAAATCGTGTAATTTTGTGTTTTTCTGAATTTCAGGGCAAATATTTCCTTGCGCTAAAAGTCTATCACACATATCTTACTATTTTTAGATACTACCGTCAAACGGGGTGACTATGTGCCACTTTTTGAAGTTTCCGTTTCGTTGTTCCTCTAATTTTTCACCTATCATGTTGATTATTTAATGCAACATAATTACATATCTTAGCTTTCAATTCACATATTAAAAATGATTCTAAGATATCATGGAGGGGAGAGATAATTTGTTCTTAGTGGCACTTACTCACCCCGCACATGGGGGTGACTAAGTGCCACGCATGTTTCCTCCTCTTAAATCTATTAGAAACGATCCCTGGCAAATTCTCACCCTTCAGAATTCATCTCCTTGTAATTTTAGCTATTATAAGTTAATTTTTTATGAGTATACCTTCAAATTTTTAAATAAAAAGGGCCATACATATGGAAAAATGCTATTTATAAAAAAAAAAAACTCTTCAAAATGTTTTTCAAAATAACTCAGTTTATTAAACGAAACACAAACTACAAATTTGAGATAGAAATTATCTCTTCAGTCAATCCGAATTTAGAATAACCTGAAATTTGTCGCCATTTAGTAGAGGTTCGGGAGGACAAATCTTCTTCAGGATTTGTTTCTTTTTGTACCACAAAACATCAAGGGTGTCAAGCCACTTCCATAATTGTCCACTTTTCTCCAGGCATTTCACACATGCCTCGTTGCTACTGTCGAAATCGGAAATCATTTGTCCCGGGTACATTTTTCCTTCGTATTTTACTGCAACAAAGTCACCTTGCATAGGGCCAGTGTTTTTTGCGTCATTGACTGACTTACTGCTTGTCAATTGTTGACCAGAGACTGTTGTAGATGGGTGGTCAACATCTAGGACATCAATGGCACTCAAGAAACTTAAAAATGACCAAAACACTGCAAAACAAGACGGCACCTAGTCACCCCACACTTCATTGAAAATTGAATTAAGGGTTATAACTGGCAAACAAAAAATCATTTTGAAACATCGAAGCTTGTAGAACTTTGATAGTTTGGTAACAAAAACTGAACTTGCCTTTTTTCTGGCTGCTTCCGAAATATGAATATCAGACCACACATCTTTTCCAGATCACTACACCACAAATGCACGTCGACACCAACAATGGTAGGTTACAATTTAGGTTATAATTTGATTGGTGTAGTACCCGAGTTAAAATCGCCCTACTATCCCGCTACCTAGTAGTAGTTTTCCTTTTTAGATCGGTTCCTTAATCTGGCGCCATCCGCCGCTTGAATTCGAAAACCCAGGATGGCACCGAGTCACCCCGTATGGAACTTAGTCACCCCATTTGACGGTATTCTTTGGAACGTATTTACTGAAATGTATGCTTTTGTGGTTCACTGTTGGCACAAGCTTATTTCAACGGTTAAAGTTGCATAAAAAACCTTTTTTTGAACATTTTTGAATAACTTTGACCTTTGCGCCAACAGTTAACCATAACCATTTTTGCCCTAAGAGTTACTGTGGATGTAGTAGAACACACAATAATTGTCATTTTTTGGAGCTCCATCAGGGAATTGTCAGAGTTTTTTTTTTTCTTGTATGTTGTTACTACCATGAAATTACAAAAACAATATCGAATAATCAAACGCTTTTGTTTCCTACAGGGATACAGAAGATTAACACAGTATTCTCAGTCTGAATAATTTTGATAAAATATCAACTTTAGATTTATTTCAAGTGAAATTTTCTAATCCTTGAATAAGTATAAAAAATATTTAAAAAGTAGCATTTGCAAAATAAATTTTATTCAATGTTGAACATAAATTAAAATTTGAAATTTCTGCTGATTTGAACAAATATTTATTCGTTTATATTTTTAAATAAGTAACAATTTGAGAAAGAAATTAGTTTAAAAAAAAAACTTATGTCTCTCTCACTCTTACCCATTTATGGGTTTTGAAAAAGGTATTTACGAACATAGGTATAAAGGTAAAAACTCTATTTATTCAGGTTTAGATTTCAGAAGATGTCGAAGCTGCTCTTTTTGAAGTCATATTTAGTTTGAATAAACACACACACACACACAAATTTACATTTTAATGGTCACTTTTATTTTGGTCACTTTTTTCACTATTTTGAAGAATCCAACGTGTGCCTATCCCTGTGTTGCTATATATGACAATTTTAGTCCTTCTTTTTAGTATATTTGGCAAATCTGGGAGCCCCACTTTGGTATGCATACTACTGGTAGATCAAAACTCTGTTATGCCCTCTTCTGGAGCAATGTTTTAGAAAATGTATTATGATTCTTTTTCTATTTGAGATGTTTGTTATTTGGGATAAGAGTTTGGACAACCATGAAAATATATAGATTAGCAAAAGTTCTTTTAAGTTTTGTTTTGATGGTAACTGAGGAAATACCCTTAAGTGTCCTACTACTGGTGCATTTACTTTATTTGTCAATAATTTATATGTTGATGCGTTGCAAGCGGTAATTAAGTTGTTCATGCAATCTTTTCTTTTCACAGGCAACTTAAGGCAATATCTGGAGAATGGATGCATGAGTTTAGTCGCTTGTCCATTCGTACATGTGCCAAAGAAACTCCAGCTGATCAACTGCGGAAATTTCTTCACGAATCTCAACGGAAAGGTAACTCTTTATCTTTAATCTCTCCTGTGAGGTTACTTTTTAACGTTTGAGATCTTGAGGTAATGATTTTTAGATATGGAACCCAGGACACATGTCGGTTTCCGAATCTGCAATTCGAGAGACATAGGTGAGTGTAACGAATGGGACATAACGAAGTTATGACACTCAGTTTGTGAAGCCTGCATTCTGAAAAGTTATAAACTGTTAATTATTTATTGCAATCATATTTATCAACTATGAATATAATTTTTCTTATTTATTAATATGTAGTAGCATAAATCGTTGTTTTATGCATTCGTAGCCAATTAATGTGTTCGGTTTACTTGTGCACCAAATGCATTTTTTCATATTGATGTTTTCACGTAAAAGTAGTGCAAAAGTAATATTTTTTAGTGTTTCAGTGAGATAATTAATCAGATCCATAATTCAGTCTAATGTCCCTAGATACCAACATATATAAAGTCTTTTGACCCTCTTAACCCTTCACTATACGCTTTTTAAAAGTGAAGAATAATGATTATTTTTCTATTCAGGATTGGTCAAGGAATACAGGAAAAAATACAAAGCTGACTGGTGGTCAATTATTTTACCGTACTAAGACCTTCTAGATGTGCAAAGCAGTTTTCAGTGTTAAATTATAGAGGACAGCAAGGAAAATAATCCAAATTTAGCTTTGCAATTCTGCAAGCGGTTAGGTTTTACTCATTTAAAGTGTGTTTGTGTGTTTCTATGATATACCTTATGAACTAAACCATTTTCATCTCTGCCCCATAAATAAATAAACATATTCAGCTCCATCTATATTTTTTAGATGTGCTACTTTATAAACGACTTTTGAACTATGTCTGATTTAAGTTCCTTCCATGTTTTTATTTTCCGCTCGCACTATTTGTAATGGCGCTATACCGCATGGAATAGATGATACGACGCAAATGTGGATTTCAGGTTCTTGGTAAAGGATGTGCAGGGCCCGATGCAGGTGCGCGTTATACAGCGAGTATACACAAAAGTTTAAAAAATATAGTTCGAAATTATAGGTGCGCTTTATATGCTGGAATATATGATACTAAAATGTTCTTTTGCTATAATTGTAATACACAAATTAAAATGTGTAATCCTTTCGCGACGATAGGCGCAAACGCTCGTTTAATGCTCATGCCGGAGGGGGGGGGGGGGTTTCTGCTGTTAAGCCTAAATCCATTAAAATTACCGAAATATGAACGCGTTGTTTAATAAGGTTTTGCTGAGTATGTAATCGGCATATGGTTTATGTATTTTTAATGACATACTTTATTCTATTTAAAGTTCAGTGAAACATTTCCGACGCTCCGGCATTGTAATGTTAAAAACAGAAACATTTCGTGTATATGTGATCTAATTATCGATTCGGAACCATACTACAAACCAAATACCCAACGCTCTAGAGAAAATAAGGCTTTTTTTTTTTACTATAAACAAAAAACCACGTGCTCACTTAATCCCTTAACGCATTTACCGTGTCTGACACGGGCGAGAGTTACCGGCAAATTTGCACATGCCCGTGTCTCACACGGGCGATCTTATATCTCGCGTTATTTTATTTCTAATGCCCGTCTGAGATCCGTTTGCACTTTGTTTGTATAATAATTTTTTTATATAACTTTTACCCCACCCCTGCTCTCTAGTCACCCCCTACAACTGAAATTCCCAAAATCAATTTATACTATACCTGTATATTCATTTTCTTAAAAAAAAAAAAATCCTCCATCATTTTTAACCAGTTTTTCGAAAAAAACTCGTTTGGAAACATTATTTCCCCCCTTACGTTTATATAATCAAAATGCACGTGCATGTGTGACATGTTACTATTATTTTGAGTAGAAGGTCAAATCTATAAGAATCTAAAACCCTATGGACATACAATGTCATCTTGTGGCTATAAGTATGGTTTTTAAAATGTTCCAAGACACTGGCTCGGGTGTCGGTCGGGTTTCTTGCTGGCGCGTATGGCGTGGCAGTCGATCTAGGGGTTTTGCCTTTTTTTTCTTTGCTGCGTGTAGTGAGGGAACCCAAACTAGACTTCATGGCATTTTAGCGCGCTCTCATTCCGTTGATACACCTTCCATATCCTGGTAACGTCAGTGACAGGGACGCGTGCCGTGAAGTCTAGTTTGGATCTCCCTGTTTTAGTGTTCGGCGAAAAGTTGATCAATATTCGTCCATGCCGAATTTGTTCTAGCGCATAGATTCCCAAACGTTTTTATCCCGTGAACCTCTTGCCATTCCTTTCTGTTTTTTGTGGACCCTTTTCCTAAGGGATCTTTTTAAAAGAAGTCAATTAGTGCAACAATTATTTTTGAAAGTTTTGAACAGAGTAAAACTGAGGTGTACTGGAGAAAAGTTTCCCTCCCATTCAGTGCTATGCAAAAATTGTGGAGGTGGACGGTAGATCCTGCCATCTATCGAACTCGTGCCTATAAGGACCCCGTTACTCAGGAGTAGCGCACTCGCTCTTCCTCTCTTCACGAACATCGACATTTAATAGCAAGGTCACCCTGGCTACGGTCTACTAACATTTAAAAAGGCAAGATTTTAGTAGTTACAAGCACAAGGAGAATGGGTACCTACTAGCACATTTTATGAAATATATTTCACGAATATATAATTAATAAATTTGTATGTTTATTATGTAAATAATTAAGGACACTGGCAAAATTTTTGCTCTGACATTGGCAAAATATCTATAACTTTTTGATGACTTGAATGCGAGCCAGTCTCATTTTCATCTCATGCTCCCCCAATTTTTTCTTTCTTTGACGTGGACCCCATGTAGGTCGTACTAGACCCCTGGGGTCTGAATGGAAATGGACACTTTGGGAACCACTGCTCTAGCGAAATATTCCGCTAGATAATCAAATCAATACTTGGTCACGGCCAAAAAGGCCGAATACGGAATGGTAGCCGAATATTCGTTTCGCCCTTAATTGAAAATGAAGAAAATGAACTGTATTCGGCAAAATTTTAATGTGTAGTTATTAAGAATGCTTCAAAAACAAACTTTTGTATCCCTTTTTTTTTGTCAGGATACCTTAGGTCATCTGCTTTTATATTTTATTTTGTCCCTTAAACTTCTTGCTGTCATTTCGTTATTGCATAACACTGAGCTCTGCTTTAATTTTTTTTATACAAAGGAAGTATTATATTAAATTCACGAAAAATGTTCCAGTTAAATTTCAATCTAAATTTTCATTTTAATCAGCCATGAATCAATTTTGATTAGGTTTTTTTCTTTCGTGACTAACGTACGTACGATCGTATACTGCCGTGCTAAACATAAAGGTGGTATCTTCATCTGAGCTGAAAAAGAGAAATTGGTGATTAAAGTTTTACACTTCTATTACTTGGCACGCTCATTCACATACGACCATAAAACTTTGTATTTAGGTGAGATAAGTGACACCTGAAAACAATTACTCAATTTTGATAAAGAGTGCAGATACGACTATTTCGCGTAGCATTTTTTTTTTTTTTTAATATGCATAATCCAATTCTCAAGGTAAATTGTTTTTGAATAGTTGTACTGGCTATTATAAATGATAATTCACTTTCAAAATAAATTATTTTCTATTTTTTAAATAATGTCTAATCATCCATGGTCTTGATTTGAAATTTCAGGAAGTGAAATGATTTTTGTAGATATTGCTGATGAAACACTTTTATGGGCCGTGGTAGCATAGTGGTTATAAAATATCGAGCTTCGGATCGGAGGATCTCGGGTTCGATACCCGAGCCGCTGAAGACCCACCATGTACACTTGGGGATACGTGCATGTAAAATCCGTGTACCCTGAAGTCCCGAGGCAGTTCCGAGGGTACCGGAGGGTGGAGATTTTCCCTTCCCTTCACTCTTAGGTCAATAAGGGAGGTGGCCGTTTTTAAGTCGCATCTGTAGTGGTTTTTCATGAAAATACTACTTGACAAATCTTTATAACTTTTTTATTTCTGAATATTTCAAAATTGTTTAAAAACCATTATATTCCGTAAGAAATTAGAAAAATGTTGCTTTCGGTTTCTTTTTTGATATGTTTTTTTTTTAAAATACGGAAATGGAATTTGAAAATACCATTTTCGAAACGAAAACTTGCGTTTTTCATGTTAAAATTTTTAATGGAACAAAGTAAGACCCACCTGTACATTTTCCCCCCTAAATAGCTTGATACCTTTTGATAGTTTCATCAGAAGCAGTGTGGAACAGTTGGAGGCTTTCCTTTATTTGTATAATTAGCCAAACTTGACATCTCGGTGTAGAAATGCTAACTTTGAAACTCAATGTCTGAAAAGGGACTGAATGAAATTTTAGGGGAATAATCTTCTTATAAATATAAATATGTAGAAAAGTTTTTACAAGTAATATCGATGTCGTTTTAGAAATACGGCACCTCGAAGTCAGGCAAAATATCACATGTCTTTCCGCCTTTTTTCATATCTAAATGTCATCATACTGCCCTATTTATTTTAATCAATGCTTCAAAAGGTTTATAAGGTCTTCCAAGATTTATAAGTTTACTTACAGCGACATATAAGCAAAAATATCAACGATCAATATTGAATTTTAAAATCCATGTTTGTTTTGTTGTAGTGAGCCAACACATAAGCATATCATGTCTTAACTAGTACTCTTTTATTGATAAACTTACTTACTAAATGATTTGACGAAGAACAATTAGTCATGTAGTCTAGTGTTTATATTTTTTCGAATACTGTAAAACCTCCAAAGGTGACCAACTCCCTACGTGACCACCTCTCTATGTTGACCGAAATTTTATAGTTGGAATGGTCACAACATGTTTTCAATGGTGATTTTTCTCTCTATGTTGACCACCTCCATAAGTTGTATGTTAACCACTTTTTAGTAGGTTATTTGAAATAAATTGCTATAATTTACCCTCTGTAACTTGACCACTGCCTTTTGCTAAGGAGAAATGATGTTCTGGCGCTTTGAATATTTTCATTTCTTAAGACTACAAACATTGTATGTAATTCCTGAAATCTAGAAAAAGGTAAGGAGATGGTGATGTGCGTAGAATTGAACTACGCAGAATTGGAAAACAAGCTGTATCTCTCGCACATTCCGTTCTTTTTTATTTCTTCAGAGCAACTTAAAGATTTTGCTGCCGAAAAATTCCCAAGCATGGTTAATTCACTTATAAACTGTGAAAGTGCTTTTTACAGTTACGTAATGAACAAAAAGAGGCCTTAAACAAAAATTGAATCATTCCTTAAAAAAATGTTAAAATGTGCTGTTCCTTCAGTAAAAATAAAAATGAGCGAGTGCTAAATTTTTCCTTAAAAATTATTTAAAAAGTTCAATAAATTTTCTCTAATATTGTACTAAATTTTTTCTAAAAATTCCCTAAGTTGACCACCTCCTTATGTTGACCAATTAGTTACAGTCCCTTAGGTGGTCAACTTATGGAGGCTCTACTGTATTCGAATTTTGTGTCTGAAACTGCAACTTTAACTAATGCAGAGTTAACGTAAAAACTTTGTTTTTTTTTCTATTTTGTTTACTTCTTGCGAAAAAGTGAACTAATGTATCGTGTTCTAATTTAATTTCTACAACAACTAATTTAGCTTTTTATTAAAAGCGCTAAGTCACTCTTTGTCAAACGAAGAAAAATATCGAGTATTTTAAGAGAATCCAATGCTAATTTATGTATTAATATTGTTTCCTTTTGAAATTGTTTTGCTTGTGTTTAACACGTTCACGCCGGGGCTGATTTTCACGTTTTTCGTTATGAGGCGCTAGAATTCATGCTGCACTTCATCTGGCAGCGCCGCCCAATAAGACAGTCTAATGCGGCCACTGGTGGTACGCGCCGACCGATGAGACAGTCTAGTGCGGGCCACCGGTGGTACACGCCGGCGTGAACCTATTAAACAAGGTAGTGGGGGAAAAACGTTTTCAAGTTGAATTCTTGATCCCCACAAATCGGCCAAATAGTCGACCGATGCCCAGTATCATGATCTCCCTTGGTAGGCACCCCTTGTTGTGAGCTAGCTGAGTAGTAAGGAACCATCTGATTATCGGCGTAGGTTCCCAATTGTCTAGCATTGAGCGAGTGTGTCATCGAGTTATCCGATACAGACTTATGTCCTTAATAGCGCGTCACAATATTCCTTGCAGAAGTAATAGGTCGATTACCTTCCCCCTCCCCCTGATTGATTTTCACTTCCCTCGTTAAATCTTTCATTTTGAGACAAGTAATTTTTTTAAGCGTTTTATGAAATATACAGTTCTGAGAGAGAGTTCAGTTTAAACAAACCTTCCTTTTCTCTGGTTGCTGGTTTGTGATCATTGAGAAATTTGAGAATTAATTATTTTCTTGTTTTGCTTTGCGTTTGAAATAAAAGGTGTCTACATATTCAAGTCTAATTTTTTAAAAAAAGATGGTTACTATTTTTATAAGGGAAAGTCGTTTAGTAATGCTAAATATTTCCGAAAAATACCGTTTTAAAAAGGTGTACGTTTTATAGTTAGGTTCATCTACGTTACGGATACCGTACTGCATGAAAAATGTTTTAAATCATTTTCATAGAACAGGGCTCGAAAAATCTTTAAACTTTTACATGCACACGCAAAATTTTTACATGCATATTAATAAAAACATCGCGCATATTAATAAAAACAACTTTAGATGTTTTTATTAATATGCGTTCAATTGCATATTAATAAAAACATCTAAAGTTGTCGTATAGCATTAATCGAAAAAAAAATTAAATTAACAGCTTTATCTGTGAATCAAGAATTATTTTAAAGTTAATCTAAATCATTAAAAAAATTATATTACAAATAAATATTACATAATAAGTCGTTAGAAGTCAAAATTTGCAAAATTTAAATTGTTGTCAATTTTATTGTTGACATGCATGTCCGTCAACATGTCTTGTTCCCTTGGTGTTGAACAACCAGTGTTCGATTGCCGCTGAAGTGTCAAAATTATCTGGTGCTATACGATCAATAGCAATTCTCATTAGATTACCTGATTGTCTCTGTAGACAAACTGCAACGAAGAAGGCTTTTTATTGTCCAAATAAATGATTTTAGCGGTACCGCTTAAAATAAATTTTGAGCTCCGGTAAGGATGCGGTGATTTTTCAATAAAATTCGAAATGATAAAATTTTGGGAAGAAATACTTGATTAAAAAATTACATGCTCGGGAGGGCATGTAAGGATAGAAGATTCATTCCCGATCGGAACTTTTACATGCCTCGGGCATGTCGGGCAATATAATTTTCGGGCCCTGCCATAGAATATTGTTTTCTGTACAGTCAAATCCTTTCAACACCTAAAATTCGAACCAAAGAAAGAAAATAAATGATATAATTGCATTTTTTTCCAACTTTTTTCACACAATTGAAAATTCACGATTTTTTAACAGAAATTATTAGAAATGTTAATGCAACAAAAAAAAAAAAATGTCAAATCAGTTTTAAGATTTTATAATGGAAGGAAGTTTTAAATGTAAATGTGACACTTTTCTTTTGAGCTTTGCGATATTTCAGTCTCGTACCGTATTGTCCAGTACGTTGTAAGATGCACTTTTAATTTTTAAAGTAGGGTACGTCTTATATAACGAAAGTGAAATTTGTAGTTCTGTTTGGAAAGTTATACGCACTGACTTTTATGCTCCGCGAGTGGGACATTTATTCAAAAATGAATGAACAATATATTGCTGAATATTTCTTGCAATTTAAAATTAGCAATGCCTTTTGATGGAAGTGGGGATCATTTCTTAAATGAAGATAATGATCATAATGATGAAGAAGAAGAAGGTGTTAAGAAGGCAGTCATGGTAATGAAGAGTAAGATGGCAGTGACATAGGTTTTTGCTGGCTCCTGAAAGGTCAGTTTGCTATTAATTTTTTTAAAAATAAAACTTCTATAAGTTTAGGTTTACTCCAGATTATTCTATTAAATTTCTTACGTGCGACTTTTATGTACCGAAAATCGGTTCATTTCTGTAAATGCGTAATCTACCCTGTTTCATTTATTTTTGGCTCTTTGAAAGTGCGATGAGATCGCGCCGATTCGATTTAGTATCGAATCTATTGGAAACGGACGTTAATTTAATTTTGCAAGCATGTGGTTTCATACGTGAACGTAAAATACTATGTTCGTTGATGAACTTACATGTAAGACAGTGAGAAGCAATTTGGGATGTAAGTGACCAAAAAACGATTCCGAGAAAAACGCGTTCAAAGTTTGGATCTTATGGGACCTTTGATGCAATTTTTTTCTAAATTATGTTGGGAGGCAGCACCTGTTAGGGCTACCCCTAACATCTCTAACCCCCACAATATAGAGTAGTGCTTTCCCTATCATCTGCAGTCTTTATCTCCAAATTTTCAATTTTGTCACTTACACCGCTTTGCTTCTAGGTGCTTCATGTGTCAAAATATACTTTATACGGCCGTGAACATAATGTCGTCGGCGTTCTGGTAAAAGTCACTAAGTTCAAGGGCTCAATTTTGAGATGTTACCGATTTAAACTTTCGAATCGTTGCGAAAAATAGCAAAAATCATTACTCCTACTGTACACTGTTAAAAATATCGGTGCAACGTTGAACCATAATTAGGTGAAAATTTGCTGCACCATCTTTTTGGCGAAAAGTTGAACCATAATGTGAGTTCCACTTTACACGAACAAATGGTGCGATGTTGAACCATGAATTGAGTTCTGCTTTACACGAAGAAATGGTGCGAGATTGAACCATAAATTGGAGTTCCGCTTTACTCGAACAAATGGTGCGAGGATGAACCATAATACGAATTTTTCTTTCACGAACAATAGGCGTATAATTTTGCGGAAAAATTTCGAGCGCGATAGAACAAATATTTCGAAGAGATAGTGACTGATAAAAATAGAAAAGTTTACCTTTGTGAAGAAATAATACAAAAAATTAATTTAATTAAATGCACAGCAATAAATTGTTTATTTTACTTTTTATTGCATTTATGTTGATTTTCTATTTTATTATGTTAATTTTCGAAAACCGGATTTTAAAATGCTTTCTTTTCATCTTAATAAAAGCAGATCTCAGTGCAGACTTTTAAGTTATTTCAGGGTTGCCAAACGTCCCGGATTTACTGGGACAGTTCCTTATTTTGAGAAATTGTCCCGCGTTCAGGGGAACTTCAATACAAGACGTCAAAAATCCTGTATTCTTGCCAGGACATTGATTTTGCCGGATAGCGGATAAACGGTGAACATTGTGTGACGGGTCCGTACCGGATGTCCGACTGATGTTCCACACCGTTAAATTCGATGAATTAGTTACCCACAGCTTCCAAACACGTGATGTTTTTAAAATATGAATTAAAGGTTAAAAATCAAAATTGACATTGCGGGAAACTGCATTTTTCGTGTAGTGGCCGAATATCAATAACAGATATCGAATAAGTGGATGCCCCCCCCCCCCCCCCCGTCGGTGAGCCTCTGTAGTCCCGTATTCGCAGTTTTTAATTTGGTAACCCTGGTTGTTTCCCAGAATAAAACAAAAAAGACCATTTTTTAAATATAAAATCTTTTTTGAATCCATCTATTATATATCATTCCTCCCCCCCCCCCCCCCCACCACGCTCTCTTTTTTTTTTTTTTTTTCCTATTTCTAAATCCAAGACGTTTTATGTTTTGGGGAAGATTACAGTTTTACTTCATGAGCTCATATTTCACCACTAAATATAAATTTCAATGTTTTTATTTGGAAACTTTCATTAAAAATTAACATGTTAAATTTGTGACGCTCCCTATGAAAAAAGTTGTTATGCGACATGAAACTAATTTGAAGAATTTATCTTTACTCCTGAAGAAGTGGAAACAAAAGCTTCTGGTTTCATTCCTTCAAAATTAGTAGCATAAATATTCATTGAATGGCTAACTAAAGCATTTAGCTTTTTTTTAAATTCAAAATAAATGCAAATATTTTAAGAAAATAATTAGGCTGCATTGTTACAACTACAAACAGATTTTATACTTTAAAAAAATAGCTTCAAATAATTGCTCAATTATTTCTTTGCAGTGTTTAACTGATGGCTTAAAAAACCATAAATCGATAATTTAAAAAAAAATTGTTAAATTTTTCTGCATCTGCAAATTTTTAAAAGAAGCACAAGTCATACTATAAGGTTGTTTTATGTCACTTTAAAATATAGATTCAGTGCACATTTTCCAGTAAACGCACTGATACCTAGAGATGAAATGTTAATATTTGATTGAACTAGTGCTAAATCCAGACCTGCCAACCTTACAAAATAAAACAGCGGGAGAAACAAAACCAAAAAGCAAGGAGAAAGTTATGTTCCTCAGAACCGGATGAATACCAGTATAAAACTGATATTTTTTTTTTGTTGTTAGATATAAATTACATAAAATTAATTGACGAGATATAAAATGCATATTTTTTAAGTTGGGCATTTTTAAAAGTTAAGAGCTAAAAATAAAATACTGATTTATGTTGTTTTTACTTTTTAAGATCATTTACAACATTATTTCAAAAATGTCTTTCATTAGTCAAATAAATTATTATTACAGAGGGTTACTTAAAAATATTTTACAACAAAAAATAAATATATTTATACAATTATAAGCAGAACTTTTGTGTAGGCATGAAATACACAAACACTAGACAAAAAAAATTGTTATACAAGGGCAGCCAGTAAAAAAATTTTTTTAATCGACATAAGTGTTAACTGTCAAAATAGTGTTATTTTTCTTAATATTTCCCATAAAGAGATGAATAAACTGAAGATAAGTTCAGACACTTTTTATTCTATAAAAAGCAAGAGAAATTTCTGTGGTGGCTGGAGATTAAGCAGAAAAGAGGGAGCCTCCTGCCAAAAGCAGGAGAGTTGGCATGTCTGTAAAATCTTGGTTTAAGAAATATATCTTACATATAGAAGGGGCATTTCACAATATTTGGGACACATTGTACTGTACCGTAACTTGTATAAATCCTTGTATTTCCCAAATCTTTAAAAAAAAAAAAAATGTTGTCAAGACATAATATGTAGATGTTCTTTAACTCCCTAATTTTTTTTAGATTTGTTTAAAATTTATACAAAAGAAAGATATACATGCATTTTATGGACTATACATAATGTCTCGAATACCTGGAAATGTCCCAAAGATTCTTAAAACACTCATAGAAAAATTGATAAAGAATGAACACCAAATAAGTACTAATACTTTTATTCACAACTATACATAATGAATGATAAAATTTTAGCGAGTCCTTTTTGGTAGGCCATGAGGTCCCTTGGCCATTCAATTACGCAGGCAAACACAATCTGAAGTTAACCACAGCTTTCTCATCTACCTACTAGTAATGTAAATATTGTCATTTCATTAAGCAAGGCAAAAATAATATTAATGATTAATAAATCCAAAGTATAAAGACAAAAATTTAAAACACTCCAGCAGGATTTTCTATGTTTGATATTAAAAAGAAAAAAAAGTTATTATTAAAAAATCTTAAATAATCTTTGGAGTATAATTTTGTATTTTTATTTGGATTTACCATGACTTGTCAGGTTCAGGTCAGCACTTATGCCAGAACACACCAGAGTGCCATTCAAGTTTCCGCTTGTCTGAAAGAAATGTTCTTTCCCATAAAACATTTCCTATAACTTAATCTTTTAATACCTAAGTATTTGTTGCTTTTTTATTTCCTTGAATGTCACCTCCCAAGATTCATGGAAACTGTCTAATAAAAATTGAACTCTGCTGTCATTTTTCTATGTAATATGTAGTCAGTCTTCAAACACTGCCTGCAGCTGCTTTTTTGCTACACATATCCTATGTTTAGGAGCTTCTATTTACAGCCTAGATACCCAAACTAAGTGAGGTGTGTGTTATTGATAACACAGCACTGCAAAAAAAAAACCCCACCTCAAACAAATCTTGTTGGTTCTTCTGTAAAAGGACCCTCTGAATCCGATTAGGATCTCTGTGTTCCCCATTCCACACCATTTTCTGGAGAATGCCCTTCGTGCCTATGTTTATCAATTTTTTATATTGATATTACCATGAATTTGATTCAGAAGAAAAGAATTTTTCAACCATTAAATTTCTTTTGAGGATTTAAAGAGATAAAAGCTTTATAGCATGAACATTTGTAGCAAGAAAGTATATTTAAGGAGAGAGTTTTTCTTCTCAAATTGCAAAAAAAAAAAAAAAAAAAAAATCCCCCGCCCCACTCATTTAAAAATTATTTTCTACGGAACAAACCAAAGTATTGGCACTCACATAAGAGCCACAACTTGTATGCCTTTGCCCGCCAATTTTCTCAAGCATCAAGCCCAACAACTATTCCTGCTGATTCTGGAGTTGATAACCTCCTGAATCAAAATATAACTTTGCTTTCCCCAATCACCTACCACTTTCTGGAGACCAATTACCTCTAATGTTTTTCATTTTCTAATACAGTAAAACCCCGTTAAAACGCAGGTGTAGGGGGACATGTTTGGCACCAGCGTTATAACACAACTACACAACCGCAGTATAGTGAAACAATACCGCGAAACCATATTACGAAATAATACTTGTTTTCTGTTGAATCATTTTTAACTTAACTTTTCTTCCCCCTATAATAAAATTTTTTTCTTAGTTTCTTTGCTGCATTTTGTTCACTGTAACTGCTGTGCAAGAATCACACATCTCAACTGCAAAATCAGACCCAGTCAGACTCCAATATTGAAATCAAGTTACTATATAGTGTCCTAGGTTCAAAGACAGAAAAAAGTGTATGTCATGCCTATCACAGTTAGAGTGTGTGGATGGGAGCTTTTTGGCTAGCATATTTGTGTGCTCGGGCTGGCTTTATTTCCTATGGTAAATAAGGAATCGCCTTTAAATGGCAATGATAAAGGGTGATTTAAACGTCGGGGGACATGATAGTCACTGCGGTATATCGATTACGCGGTCTAGTGAGGCGCGGTATAAATGGGTTTTACTGTACTAGGCAAAGTGCAGTTTTTCCACCAATTACATATTAAATATCTATAGAACACAGTATTTCCATTAGAAGTGTCCCCGCCCTGAAGGGTGTTGTGCTCTTGCGTGCTTGTGTGAAAACTGCTCTCCCCAAACCCCTTCCCTTGCTCTAACATTTCAAATACAACTTAAAATCCTGATTTTAGAATCTGAAATTACAAATCTTTCCAGTGAAGGGACAACCTCGCCCCCTCTTACGCTCTTATCCCCGATGACACTAACCATAGGCTAGAAATGCGCTTTTAAAATTTCAATTTCGAAGAAGCTTGTGTAGTATGGTGTATGGGGTAGTATGGGGTAATACCTAGTTGTAGTATGGTGTGGACCACACCTAATGGGATTTATCTGTGCACTTACCCAGATTTCGCCAAATTTGTAGTTACCTAGTTGTAGTACTCACCCCAAGATATGTTAATTTATTTATTCATTTGTTTTTTTTCTCAACACTCTCGTCCTATAAATTTGTGCACTCATATTTAAGTAATGACTTCCTCTTAAATAAGAAAACTATCCCACTCACACATAGACACTTTCGCAATCACTAGACTACGAATCATCCAAATGCATTCGATAATCATTCAAAACTAAACTGTCCAGTACTCAAGAGGTTACATTCGAATATGAAATAGCTTGTGGAAAAAATCATTCGAGCTATTCATTCGATCTTTCGAGAAGTAAGCCAATCGAGATGTTTGAGAACTCGAGATGTTCATTACAATTGAGTTCTCGAGTTATCCTGATCCCTGAATAACCGAGTTTTCGATTATGCTCATCACTAGTTTACAGAAGTTTTCTAAAATTCCAAGCTACCAAACAGTACTTTTTACAGAATTATTTATTAAATAGGCGGCAAAAAAGAATGTAATTTTTTATCTCTGTTTGTTTAAATTTTGAATTTTCACAAAATCTTTTTAAATTGCACAAAAAATGGACGGTTAAAAATGCTGGATTGACACTTGAGACGACTGCAGAAATTGTATATTCTTATAAAAATTTCAATTCCGCTGGAATTAGTGTTTAATTTAGCCACGGGTAATCAGCTTAGCGTTCTACTAATTTACTATCTACAAACTAATCAAGAATTAACTATGTTCATTATTGATAAATTAATTAAGGATTAATTTAGCTCCAAAAATCTTAGAATTAAAAGCTTGTTTATAGTTTAAATGTTTCAATATGAATGACATACACAAATTAAGTACATAAATTGATAATATTGAAAAAAGGAAAGAAATCATTATATTCTGAGAAAACAAGATCCAGAGCATAAAATAATTTTACTTTCTTGGGTAACTGAACTGGCTAGAAACAAAGGGTAAGTAGTAAGTTTCATCTTGTTACATAAATCATTCAAATGATTAACTAGCCAATAATTATATGTGTGGAATAAAATCGAAGTATTGACACATAAGAATAACTTTAAAATGTAAGTATGCAACTCATCGTATAAATTACTTAATACTACCTATTATCATTTTAAAAAGAAGCATGAATGGTTCATGGTTCTCTAGTTGAATTTTTACAAAGGCAATGGGGGGTGAGTACCTATATTATACTATGACTGGCTTACGCTACTTACTTAACTTTAAAATTAATTTACTGAAATAAGTATTTTTCCGTTTAAACGCTTTAAATTAAGGGAAAAAAATAAAATAATTTCTTAAACTTAATTATCTCAATCAAATGGTGACTAAAGTGACTTTTATTTCAAGTTAAAAAGGTGATTAACACAGTATGAGTTAAAAGTTTAATGCCCAATTAAGAACTAAGAGCAATTTTAATTTATTTACAAATTAATTATCAATCCACACGTAAGTATAATCTACTATTTTTATTTTATAAAGTCAAGGAACAAATTTCGATTAGTAAACATAAGACTTTCCGATCTTACGATACTCCGTTAGTAAGCTAAGCAAACTTTAAACCCTTTTTTTGGGGGTGAAAATTAACAAGATAATACATTAGTTTCTGAGTCTATTAACATTTATCTAAAAAATGATAATGAACAACATTAATTACACAAAAATAACACTAACCTGTTATTACATGTAGCTTCAAATCCTGCGCGCTGAACGAAATCCAAGATGGCGAATCGACTCACTTCAGTTGAGTTCGTTTCTGCGCTTGATCCAAAACTTGGGGAAACTGCTTGAACCATATTATGGTTCAAAATGGGGAAACTGAAACTTTGAACGATAATATCTTTCAACCATTGCTTCTGAAAAATTTTGGTTGAACCATCTTTTGGAGATAGTTTTAGAGTTGAACCAAGTTATGGTTCAATGTTGAACTGAAATTTTTAACAGTGTAGATTTACTGATGCAACTTTTAAATTGTATAATTAGTTTATATTATGAAATAACTAATTGTAAATTCGAATTCACTGCATCAATCCTTTTTTTGTGTGTGTGTGGACTTAGTGACTTTTGCCAGAAGGGCCGACGATACGACGTCTATTTGATATCAGCTGAAGATATTTAAAACGAATTTTGAAGATTTGTGAGGGAAATTTTCCGAAATCGTTTTAACACATTAAATTACCATCGTGCACAGTCAGAAACAGATTGACTAGCGAGCCCCGAGCGGTGACGGTAATCATGATACCAACAACATGGATACCATAGGTATTTTTAGTAGGACATTGTAGCTATTCTGTAGATACTTTTCATGGCTTCTTTTGGCGTTGAAGATGTTTTTACAGTACCTATTTTTTTTTATTTTAGACTCTATGTATTATTACGATTGGTTCTATACATCTTGTATGAAGCTCTATATACACATACTCCTTGACTGTATAGACACATTTTCTTTCAGAATTTATCAATAATTCTTCGTAGATGCTATATGCAGACTCCATAGAATCAATAGTGCTCAAGAAATCTCGATTGACTCAATAGAGTCATGTGAGGTGAAATGGGTATAAAAACAGGCATTTTTGAAATGAATATGAAACTATTAAAAACTGATAACTAACAATTAAAAACAATGATTGAGTTTTTGCATTTCAACCGTACTATTTCACATATTCACTTGTATGTATTTATACCCATTTCACCCCATGGGGTAGAGTGAAATGGGTAGTGAATTTAAAATTGAATTTCGTAGTGAAAACGAATTCATTTACTTGTACTCATATACTCTATTCCCTTTGGTTTTGGCAGCATATTCTGTAAATTATACATATATTTTGCCATAGGCTCTGTAGACATTCTCTATTGACTTCATCAACAATCCTGAATACAGATCCATTTTTTGTAATATCGGTGATCTGGACAAGAGCACCGCATTCTATAAAGTTAAAACCACTTTTGGTCTCGGGAAAAAAAATTTCTTAGTTTTTAGGACTATCTTATTTGTCGCTGTAATTTTTCCCTTTGTATTTATGATTTTCTCTTAGTGATTAAAAATATTAACTAGTCATTATGACTTTGGTAATCATACTATCTTTCATCAGTTACTAAGCTTTGTACTCAGTTTCTCGAATTTTAGACATTAGGATCGTTTTCATAGTCATCCGATACTTTTTCTTTAGTCATTAAGGCATCTTTTTTTATGCATCAGGACTCTTTCCTTAGTCGATGAGATTTTCTTCAGTCATTTGGATTGCTTCCTTTGCCATTTGTATTCGCCCTTGAATTATTCGGTTATTTAAATAATAAATAAGGGAATTCCCTTATTCATTTGGGTTTTCTTTTCACTTAAGTTTCCTGCTTTAAACAAAATTTCAATTTTTTGCTTTTATGTTGTACCCCTAACGCCAAAAAAAATTATCATATGCCTATTCATAATAATGGCGCTGCATAGAAACTACACAACATCTTAACAGTGTCTGCAAAACTTCAATAGATGCTGCAAGCAAGAGCTAACTTTAGGCAGGATCTTCTTTTCTGAAAATACTATTATTCAAAAATGATCCATCGTTTGCAAATCACCCCATTATCCGGATTATTAATACGACAATAAGTAGAGTTATATGTGATTAACGGAAAAAACTCATTCTGCGTACGTCGATTTCTGTATTGTAAACAAATCATTTCTGATCTTTTTTATTTGATGATTCCACATTATATGTAGAATGAACGGACGCATTTTGTAATTTAGACTTTAACATTTCAACAAAACATGTGCTAGCTATTTTTTCTCATGGAACACTTTGCGTAGAATAAAATTCTAACTAATATCTCAATATATCGCACTGCAGTGCGTCCAGTTAAAAGTGTACTTCAAGCTGTAAAATTTTTAAACATAAAATCTTTGAATGTATTATGAAAATATTAGGCGCCATCACCACAATGTTGTCCCTTGTTAAAAGTGTACTTCAGGCTGTAAAGTTTTTAAACATAAAATCTTTGAATGTATTATGAAAACATTAGGTGCCAGCCCCACAATGGTATCCCTTGTCAAAAGTGTACTTCAAGCTGCAAAATTTTGAAGATGAAATCTTTGAATGTATTATGAAAACATTAGGTGCCATCACCACAATGGTATCCCAAGCTGTTGCTGATGTGCTGATATCCCTTGTGATGCCACTCCATGCAAATCGACATAAAATTTTCAATTTCTAGTAATGAACATAATTTACTGTTGCTTCGTACACAGCTACTTCGTTTCTAAGATACAAAAGCTTTCTTATTTCACTTATCATTGGGAAAGAGAAGGTGGATTATCTTATAAATACAAATACAAAAGTGACACCAGCAACAGGCTCAGGGTCCAGCTAGGTTGGTCCTTGCCAATTTAACAATCCCCACTGAACATTAAGAGCCTTCTTAAAAGTTTTTACCCCATTGCAATTAACCGTTGTTTATGTACAGTAGACTAAGTTATCAGCTTTTCATTTGAATTTTTATATTTATTTTACCTGAGTAACGTTCTCCTCTGTTGTAAGTTATTTTCTTAAAACCAATGCTGACATTTGACATCAAGTTAGTTTTGTTAAGTTTCTGATGTAGGCTAGAACCAGTAAAACTGTTTAGTGGGTGGAGTTCAATGACTGGGTTTATGCAATTGGTGCAGTTCTTTCTGTGGTTTGAAGTGAAGTAGGTGGGGAGATAAATGTCTTCTGAGAATAATAAATGTGCTGTTCCAAGTACAATAATTTTAAGAAGGAATAGTGTTTTCTTATTTGGTTGGGTCGAAACTTTTTCTTGGAAGGTAACTGGTTCTAAATAACTGGATCTGTCAAGAATATAGAAAAAATGGAATCACGTACAGCGGATTAGTTTTCACAAAATTGCTGAGAAAATCAAATATTTCGGATTAGAAGTCTTGTTTCTGACATTTGTAAATTATGTGATGTGTGTTAATCGTGATAAATGGATAATTTTCTTTCTTTTTTATGCAAAAGTATACATATTCATTACCCTCCCCCTCCCCATCGCCCTAGAAAAAAAACGAAGATTAGACAAAATTAATTACCCGATGAGACAGTGTGTAAAGCAAGCTGCATCTGTGTATTGCGTCTTGCTAAACAGCAGACTATGAATCTGCTCAACAAACAGATTTCAATAGATGTCGTAAGCAATGAAACTGGTTATTTATACTTGTGTTATGTTTTCTATTTATGTAATAGCAATATTTATGCTTAAATGTTGCGAAAAATATGATACATTTTATAATTAACCTACGTTCATACGTAATGTCACTGAAAATTTATCATCATAACAATCGTATTAAGAATTTCTTTAACTAGCTTTAAAGTAACTACAAACCCATTCATACACATACTACTGTATGCTATAAAAATAGTTAAAATATTTTCATAATAATTGCAGTTTTTACTGCCATTCCCTTTGAACATTTTCAAATAGCAAATGCACGTAATTGTGCACGTACGAACTTTTTTGACACGAATTGGATTTAACACGAATTCAAAATAAATATTTCATTTGCATTTCTATTTTCTTTGTAACACCCTCTGACAGAGAATTATATGAGACTCGTGCTGATTTTGCTCAGAAGAGTAGACTCGCAGCCTTTGTGATACCAGTGTAGAGTGTGCACACAGCAAAACTAATCGTACACAAACGTATGTGCCGTTTTCTAGGGGAAAGTAAAAATAAACAAATAAATATATGTATATAACTTTTTTTTTGTATTAAGAGTTTTTTATTGTTTTCATTATACATTAATATACGAGAATGATCCAGTAACCAACTTTTGCGCATTCCTGCCGTGCAGCTCATTCCTCCTCCCAAGGTCCACTGGTTTCCCCGAAATCTTTGCTCAGCAAATCATTGAGTGGAGTTGCAACAGGTTATTATTGTGCAGTGTGTGAACATTCAAAATGAACCCCGCTATACAAAATCCGTTTTCTTCGTCATGTGTGTGGAAATCCGTTATTTAAAATTCATTGCCATAGTTCTAAAAGCAAATTCCCAGCGGCATCAAAAATATTAATTTTTTAAAGTAAGGAAATTCATACTAAAAAAACGTATTTATGACTAGCTGACGTGCCCGGCCTTCCGCAGCTATCTCGAATATTGTTCATACCCTGATGATAAAAGAAGGGAAAGCACGTGACACACATTCATCTAAAGTGCAAGCATGTTTTCGCCTGAAAATCAGTAAATTAATGTATTTGCTTAAAACTGGAATAAAAGAACAAATTTGAATTTTGGGATAAACGCTTCGAGGTGCATGAGGACCTGACCCAAGTTACCTGCACCAAAATTTCGTATTTCTGGACCTTTTCATCAGGAGGCGACCGACAAACACCCACACAAACTCTCTAAATTCATTAGAGATTTTGAAAAGTAAATGGATGGCGGGGGGGGGGGGGGGTCTTAAGCTCACTTGCCTCCTCCTTATAGCCGCCCATGGTTCAATCTATTTTTTTGTTTTGTTTCCTCTCTCTTTTTTTAATTTATTTATTTTTAAGGGTCAAATGCAACTTGTACTAGGAAACTAAAAATTTACTAGCATAAGAACGTGGTATATGCAATCACTTAAATCGAGTGTGCATGCATAAGATTTTTTGACTTGTGAAAATTACTTTACCAGCATTCATAAGAGGAATGGTGGATACGATTAAAGCTACTTAATATTTCTTTTTTTAGAGAAAATAATTAACTGAACATTTTTAAATAGAAATTCAGCTCTTAAATGCTAAAAGATTGTTTCAAATTCAAATTAATCGTTTTCATTCTTTAGGTTTGTTGGACTCTGATGTTATGGAGAAGAAATCCACAAGTTCAGCTGTTGAAACTCCTCCCCAAAAACCGCCCAGAATATTTACTTATGAGCAACTACAGGAAAATGTAGTCCCAGAAGTATCAAAAGAAGATAATATAATATCTGCAAATGATTTAGAAGCTTCATTAATAGAGCGGAATATAAACAACGCCAAACCTGACATGGATCCCGTAGAAACTCATGCGGCTTCTCCCCGAGTGTTGCCCAGAGTAAGCCCTTGGAATGGTATCGATCCTGAACCAACAATTCCTTTACGTGTTGACAAATCCCGCCCGTTTGGAACTGTGCATGAATTCTCAGAGCCATCGCCTTTCCGGGAACGTCAGTCCTCTGATGAAGGACATTGCACTATTGGCTATCGTTCCCGTTCCACAAGCAGTGAAATCATTGATGAAACTGAAAACCTCGCTCCCGTGCCTTTACCTAGAAAACGTCTTAGTCCATTAAAAAAGCAGCAAGCTGTTCCAGAACCAATCCCTGTTGATCATCAACAGTCTTCTGTAGAGACAACAGACAGTGGTGTTTGCAGTCCTGGTCTTAAGACGGAAGGTTTGATTGATGCCAACATGCCCCCTTCTCCAAGAGTTGCGCAGAGGTTCACTTCAGTTGAATCAGAACCTGCCAACTCTAACCGTCCATCTACATTTTCTCAGTGTCTAGCTAGTGAGTCAAGTTTAAGTGAATCTGATAAAGAACAACAAGGCGAGTCAAATCTTAAGAGTAATGGAATCCTTTTTAGAAAAGTTACCCTAAGGAAACGGAAGTCTACTCCAGGAGCCAGATCAGTAGTAAAAAAGCAGTCAGTAGCATCTGAAGGTAAGTTTGTTAGCTACTCATTAGCTTATACCTTTTGAAGTGATATCATTAAAAACGTTTTCGTTTAGAAACCGGAAATAATTGTATATTATTGTAGGGAATAGTGTGGTTCCCTGTTAGTTAACCTCGATAAAATATTGTATCGTAAATTACCATGATTTTTTTGTATTATTATTGTTGTTCTTTTATTTAATTCGTCTTGTAATAAAGCTTGTGTTTCATTAAAGGGACAAAATATTTTTCGTAAGAATGATTTTGATATGAATAGTACAAGTATGTATGTTATATAAATTTATTTCAGAGAGCCTTAATCCAGTGGTGAAGTCGAGGGGGGACCGCGTCCCCCTACCTTTTCATTTTAATACAAGCCTCCCCCCAAATTTTTGCATTTTAACATAAGCGTCCCCCACTTTTGATTTCAATTGCTTAACTTTCTATGCATAAGCGTCCCCCCAACGTTTTTTTCAGGACTACACCACTGCCTTAACACGCTTACTGCAAACCTACGAGGTAGCTCGTAGTAGGTGAACTTGTTGAGAGATCAAATTAGGTACAATTTGTCTCGTTGTTGCCGATTTTTTTTTTCATTTTTCAATACATTTATAGAAAGTTAGTAATTTTTTACTTAATAAAATGTTTTGTACAATCTGTTTTAATTAAATTAAACTATAAACTATCGTCTGGAGAACCATAAACTACAAACAGCGCTGGCAGTCAGCGTATTAATCTTTGAAACACAGCTTAAACTCGAACCAACGCTCTTTCCGGTAAAACTAGCCTTGGAAGCATTTGATAGCAATAACCAATCCGACATTTTTGTCCAAAAATAACTTTTGATCCAGGTTTGTTTAAAGCATTTAAAAATAAATTGTTATAGTCGTGTGCTGTCTCGTCCTTAAAATAACATATAAGCACTTGAATAAAACGCCATTTTGAGAAGATCTACCAAAATAATTTAACTTTATAATTCCATAATATTTTATGAGAAAATACTTCCTGTACAGAACAATGACATTTTCATTTCTCACATGTTTTAAACTTGAATGAATGAAATGGTCCGTTCTTGTAGACTAAAATAGTCTAACATCAATCAAGCAAGACATGAAGCACTAGCTCAAACAGAATTTTCCCTTGAAGAGGAGGAGGGATTGGTTCATCAAAATCCTTACAAGTATATAGATTACCATATTAGAAATTTCAATATGGTTTAAAACCAAGGGTTCTGCATTAAATCCCCTTTCTGCACCCCTGTTCTGAAGCAAAGATATATTTTCTTCATCCCTGTTTGGTACACAAACTACTGTCTTCAAGCGGAACTTAAAACCGAAATGTCGGATTTATTCGCTCCCCTATTTTAGTTTTGGTAGGTGAGGGGGAGGGGTTCAAGAGCCTTGTGAAGAACTCTAATTGAAACAACTGAAGCCACGGAAAAATATTTCAAGCATGAGACATAGAAGCCTACAACACGGCTACTCCTCGCAAAAAAGAAAGCGACACATCTTGTATGCATACAACGCTTGTGCACTCGAAATATGACCTAGGCAGTTAAAAGAACGAGATAAGAAGAATTCGACAGTCGATGTTATAATGGAGGTGTTTGATTCCTTTCTTTTTTAAATATAAATGGAGAATAGGATTTTTTTTTTCTTTCTAATGGGGCTGCAGTATTGGTCATCAACCATTGTAGACCTAGTGCGTTCCCAGAGATTGGTACCAACTCTTTCAGCGGCACCACAATGAGTGTGGTACCATTGCCGCAATTTTTTTTGACGCTTAGTTTCCCCTAGATGGGGCACCTGAGCTCTCGTTGATGCAATCTGCACTAGGAATTTAATTTAGCCGATAGTATCCATGCCAAACGGATACTCAAGGAATCTTTAACATGCCGCATAATCATACGACATGGGCGCAAACGATTTTCAGCATCTTGAAAATCCACCGACTTGGGCCAGGTTTGAACCTGCGATCTTGGCCATACGAGACCTACGTCTTACCACTACGCCACCCTGTCGCGAATAGGAAAATTAGACTAAAATATTTCAGGCGATAAATTTGTCGTCCAATTGTGAGTTTGGCGATATTTGTTGATGACTTGGCAAACAACAATCTCTTTGTCACCATACTGGCACGAATCCTAGCCTTCTCAAAACCTATAATAAATTCAAAAACTCAAAATCGCATTCCTTTCCGTTCAGTCTTCAAAATTAAATCGATTGTTCCAGTTTCTGAAATTCAACTAATATGACCAGGGTTTTGTATTATTCGAAGTCTCGGATTAGGATAATTACAGTCTGCCTTTAGACCTGCGGCGCTCCATTCGGAGTAATTTTGATCCCCCCCCCCCCCCCGATCCGTTCCAATTTTGGTACACCCGTCCCTCTCCTAGTTTTAGCGAGATATCATCAAGACCTAAAATTTCCTTTGTTGAGGTCATGATTTTGCACTGGAATGTGAAGAAATCAAAATTTGCACTAAAAAACCGTTTTTTAAAATGAAAACATATTTTGAGGTACACATACAGAACTTGGTAACCTTGTTAAACTTACAGACTTTTCTTTATTATTTTTTTTTTTTTTTTTGCATGGAGAATTTTATTGGGAACAATTGGTCCAGTCGGCTGGAGACCGGCCCTGAGGGTAATGTAAAGAGACCGGAGATTGTTTGGCGCACTTTTGTCGTTTGATTTTTTTTTTTTTTTACGAAAAATATGCTGAAATTTTTGCATGAGATCATGGTAGCAGGTATTGATATCTTAGTTACAGCTGTATATTTTTTTATATGCAGCTTTTTTTTTTTTTTTGCTTTTGTGTAGTGCCATGGATTCATTCGCTCTTCGATGAATTTTCTTTTGAGGATTTCTTTTGAAGAAGTATTTCAACGACTAAACTCGACATAAAATGCGTGAAAGGAAGGGAGTATTTTTTATTTCGTTGAATATTACTCATTAACTAATAGAACTTCGCAACTAATTTGAAGAATTAGTTGCAATTCTTTCTTGCGTATTTTTCGGTTTCAAACTAGATATTTTTTCCCTTATGATTCATATATTTTCTAATATTACTACTAAATCCAATGTTATATGAAAGTATTCAGTTCCAATGCAACAAACTATTTCAATCTATTTTGATGCGATATAAAAATAAAGCGGTGTATCGTTTATACGACGCTGAAGGGACTATCGAAAAACATCGTATAAACGTTGACGTGGTATAATCAATTTACCCTTCTGGCTAAATCCAAGAGTTATTACCACACTAAAACGTCGTACATGGTGAGGCGGAAGTAAGTACCCGGTTTTGAGAGGGTATAAATAGAACTATTGCAATTTGAGACTTAAAACTTTTTTTTTATTTTTATCTGCATATAATCCCATTTTTTTGCATTACGATTTGATTACCACTTCAGCTTGGTGGTGGCCTTTAGCAGCAATACTCTGGTGCAGTCTATTTCTGAAGTTTTGGAAATCTTTTCTGCACATTTCAAGGGGTATGACGGATATTTCCTCGGTTTTGCAGCTCCTCTAAATTATGGGGGCGATGTTTCCAAACTTTTGCCTTCAAATAACCTCACAAAAAAGGCTTCCGCTAGGGACCGTAACATTACGCGGAGTATTGAAATGCACACGAAGAGCTCTCTGCGTGGAAGAATAGACTGCATCAGTGTATTGCTGGTGAAGGCCGCCCTTTTGCTACAGTGGTTTTCAAAATTTAATATAAAAATGGGATTATATACAGATCAAAATAAAAAATGTTTTAAGTCTCAAATTGTATTAGTTTTTTTTATACATTCTCAATACCGGGTCATTACTTCAGCCCCACCCTGTATAAGGGATAGTCGTATAAACGATACTGTATGATGCAATACAAAACGTAAGGAAGTAAAAGTATAAAATGTACACAATTGTCCGGATGTAGCATAAAATATGTATTTTCGAATGTTCGGAATTAAGTTTAAATATGAACGACGCGGAAAATTTTGGAAGTTTATACATAAAAGGCAAAACAAAGGAAATCTTTTTAACTAGACTAAAAAAGGAATTAAACGTTAACTCTTACAAATCATCCACGGAAGTTGCTAAATTTTTCTGTTCCGCTTCAGTTGCTTTTCAATTAAAATTGCTCCGCATAGGAATGAAAATGAGTGAATCCTACAGAAAATCAAGTGTTCATTTTTTTACTGTGTTTTTTTTCTTCTCTTCAAGGAAGTGTGTATAATTGAATGAATGAACTGAATGCTACGTAATTTGTTTGTAAAAAAGTTAGCTTTTCGCTCATTGAAGCATTGTATTGCTTATTATTCATTTATTTATATTTTATTCCGGTTGCAGATCTTTAGCGTTGCTGCATCGTTTCAGAAACATATATACTAGTATCAAAGCAATGCTGAATATGGGCAGTACCTGCATACTATTTTCTGCACTGTTGAAATATAAATGAAAAACTTTCAGTTTGTGTAGAAAAAACATTCAATTTCTTAAAATATCACAATTGTACGTGTTGTAAAATAATATTCTCCGCCAAGATCGGTCGAGAATTAACATAAAAAACATTTAGTTTTAGTTCTATATAAAATTGACAGCTGCCATGCCGTAGAGTTAACATACAAAGTGTGTCAAATTATTTTTAAGACTACGTTTATAAAATTAAATAAAAACTAGTAATTATATATTTTTTAAGTATTTTTATCCAAAATAAGCTCCTTTGGCTTCAATGCATTTGTTACAGCGGTTTAACAACGATTCGAATGCCTGTTCCAGCTCACATTGTGGGACTGCCTCCAAAGCTCGCGTCGAAGCTGTTTGTACACAGTGTGTCAAAGAATTTTTAAGACTACAGCTGGAACTAAGCTTGCAGTGGCGCTATATGTGTTATCGAGCATTCGTGAAACTCGTTAACTATCAGCTGATCCCCTGCCAAAACCTCAGTTCATTTGATTACTTTTTTTTTTTACTTTGATGACATTGACACTATACAAACAGCTTTGACGCGAGCTTTGGAGACAGTCCCACAATGTGAGCTGGAACAGGCATTTGAATCGTTGTTAAACCGCTGTAACAAAGTATTGAAGCCGAAGAAACTTATTTTGAATAAAAATACGTAAAAAATATATAATTACCCGTTTTTATTTTATTTTATAAACCTAGTCTTAAAAATCTTTTGACACACTGTGTAGAGGGAGAGCAGTCTAAGTGGAAGTATGTGCAAATACCCTCTCAATTCGAAACTAAATGCAATGAGAGGGGAAAACAAATGGCAAAATCCTCTATAGACTACAGTGGTCGTAAGATAGTAAATTTCAAAGTTTTTTTCTTCTAAGCCAAAAAATGTGAAACCATGCTCTGCACCCGGCTGCTTAAGCCGTTGGGACTCAAAATCAAAGTTAAAATTTCACCAGTAAGGTTATTTTACATTATTTATTCTATATTTTTCTTATTGCAGCACGACTGTGCTGACATGAATGAAAGAATTCATATTCCTATAATATTACTCATGAAATGTAAAACAAATTTGTCTCAAAGGAATTTGTAATTACCCCATGAAATAATTTTTACTTAGTTTTCTGTACTTTAATGTAGGAAAATTGGTTTTAAAAGATAATAAAAAACACAAAAATTCTATTATGAAAGTTCTTTATGAAACGTTTTACGAGGGAGCCACTTGATACCCCCCTAATACCCCTCCAGAAATTATTCCTGTATCCAATCCGGTAAATAGGTTTAAAAAAAGGGGAAATACGAATGCAAAGCCTATAAATAGAGGACAGAAAAGGAATTTTCGAAGCTCAAAACTACCCGTATTAAATTCAATTTATCATTGATTCAAGTTCACTATCAAAAACTATCGATGAAGCAATAGTACTATCGATAGTTTGACATCACTAGTAAAGAGCAAGAGTTGTAAAAAATACCATTGTAATTATTTCCATCTGTATATGTATGAGTAAACTAGTGTTGACCCTAGAATAAAAGGGCCGCCGAGCTGGAAATATTTTCAAAAGGACACTCCTCTCCGAGAAGGTATTTACGCCAACTTTCGAATTTTTTCCTTTTTTCTGTGGTTTGACTGTATGTGTTGATGCTGACAACGAATTTTTTTTTTTTTTTTGGGGGGGGGGGACAAATTCTAACTGCGTCCATACTGTACGTAACATCTAGGGTCTTCATAGATTACCCGGAAGGACCCGGAACACAGCGCTCTTCCTTCGAACCTTCCACAAACTATCAGACTGCTTAACAACCAGAACCGGCCATAAGGACCGGACTGGTGAACTTTGCCTACTTGATTTACTGTCCCGGTGCCGCAGTCTCATTACAAAGAGAGCCTAACATCCGCCGGAAGCAGATCGGTGTGGAGTTAGCTTTACCGTCCCGGGCCGCACCACGAAGAGTCCCCCACCATTACGGCCCGGGGATATATAACTTGTTGGGGGATCATTCCATATTATTGTAGCGTAAAGAATTGTATAAAATGTTGACTGTTGTTTCACTCTCAGAAACGCATGCTCAAATATCACGAAACTTTCGTCGTATTTGACGAATTGGCTTCGTGAAAAATGCTCCGAGTAAACCTTTCGTCAAATTGGCGAAATTTGTGTAGTAACTTTTTTAAGTGACGTGATCGCGCGAGGAAAGAATCGTTATAAATGACGAAATTTTCTTGTCGATTGAAGAATCGTCAAAAATGAGAGCTCTATTTCTGAGAGTGTTCATAAATTTGATGCCTAGTAGCGGTTATCATGATGATCTCACCATTTACAGGTAAATTCATATGTAAGTTCATCGGAGATGCAGTAAATTTAATTAATAGGAAAATAAAGAGAAAACGCTGCACTATGAAAATTTTAGAAGCGGAATTAGAGTGACAAAAATTTATTTCGCTTTTGTCTACGTATTTCGTACTGAAGGAATAACTATCAGGGTTCATACTCCTCCTGGAAATCATGGAAAACCTGGGAAAGTCATAGAAGTTTATATCCTTTGCAAAAACCTGGAAAAGTCGGGGATTTGTTCTCCACCAGGGACCCTTTGGAGGGAACTACGCTCGTTGCGATGTCAGATTACCAAAATAAAAATTTCAAAAATTGTTCGGCGCGACATCCCCGTTCGGATTTTGATACTTTTTCGTTAGAGAAAACTTAGAACAAAGAAAACTCAGAAAAATTAAACTTAGAACGTTAACCTGGAATTCTGCTTTGATCTTACCAGGAAAAGTCATGGAAATTTTTTTGGCTATTTGAGTATGAACCCTGAACTATTAAGAAATTATTTTTCTAAAATAAGTATTATCGATAGCGCGACTGGCGAAATAAGTACTTGAAATTGCAAATTCAAAAAAAAATTGCAAAGTTTCAAAGAGGGCTGCAAGGGGCCTCAAAAAAGGCCAAAGGAAAGCAGGGCGCTGCGCCCTGCCAAGAAACTCTTAAAGTCATCAATATGTACAATTTAATGTAAGAATGCATTATGAAGACATGACCTAAAACACGTTTCGAAGTAAAGTTAAAAAATTGCACGTTATTTACAGCACAAATAAGCATTAAAATGCAGACATATGTTTCGGGATTGCTTGGAATTTTTCAAGCGATAGTGGAGCTTCTAGATGCAAACGTTTTTGCATCCTTGTGCACATAGTTCCTTTTATTAATTTAGGTTTCGAAGTGCTAAAATTGTTACTTTCAGAGGTCGGATTTTAAACATATTTTGCTTAATGTTCTGTCTGCGAAAACAGTCAATTAATCGACAATATTATTTATATTATGGTACCATTATTTAAGAACCATAGTGGGCAATATGATGCTATATTATTTTCTGTTGTAAATGAGAGAGCACAGTTTAATGCAAAGGTTGAATTCCTTCTGATCCGAAATTCTCCGACATCTCCGAAAATTTTAAAATGCCTGTTCCGAAAATTAAAAAAAAAAAAAAAAAAAAAATCGATTTTCCAAAAATGTTTCAATTTTATTAATCTTAAGATTTCTTTGACGAGTAATATCTGTACTTTTCGTTTTTCCTTCATGCAAACACAATATTTTGTACTACTTTAAAAAACTTTCAAGACAATATAATCGGGGGGGAAAAGAAATTTGGTATTAATATTAGACCTTTCATTTAATTACTACTTAAAGCATTTTTTTTCTTGAGCTTATAGATAAAGATATACACTTGTACGTATTGGGTGGGGGGGGGGGGGGGCGCATGTTCACCTAAGTACGTATGTAATTTTTATTTTAAAAAATGGTGCATACTTTTTTTCCAAAACTTTGTGTGAAGTTCCGAAAATTTCTTTTTGCTGAGAATCACTCATAGTTTAATGTAAGAATAACGTTCTGTAGACAGGGACCAAAAATATAGCACGTTTCGGACAATTAAAATGAAAATTGATACTTTCTGAAGTCGGATTTCGAACTTATTTTGCTTAATGCTCTCTGAAAATGGCTCGCCGAGTCTGCACTTCAGTTGTCTGTAACTCGAGACTGTCATGCAACTCGTTCTGTCATGTCGAGTTCTGTCATATAATCGATGATTCCGACAGAATAAATGTTCTTGTTGATTTCGAGGCTTTATTTGAAATTGTGATTCAAAGAACGACGTTGTTCTTTCTCTTTATTTGTAATGGAACGCCATCATTAATAAATAAATAAATATATAAAAATTTTTAAAAAAGTTATTTTAATTATGTTGTGTGTTTTGAAGTTCAAATAAATATACAAGCAGTTTTAGTGGAGAATTTTCTTACAGTATCTTCTATTCTAATATATATATATATAGCATCATACTATGCTGTTTTATTATCTGTAAGAGTATATACAATGTTGCTTTCTCATAACAAAAACCATTTTGGTTGTCAAAAATCATACAGGAATTGCTCATAATTTTCCAAGAAAATGCAAGATATCTATTTGAAACCGCAAAACAATTTCAATTTACAGAAAAGAAAAAAATAATAATGCATTTCCATCTTTTGTTTATTATTATTATTTTTTTTTTTTTGTTAACCCATTTGCAACTTATGCTACAGTAATTTGTTTTTATTGAAATGCGTTTCCAATTGTGTCCGATTACTAATGTTTTATTACAGAAAGCAATTGTTTTGTGTCCTGTTTTTTGAAAGACCTCCAAGTTAATAAGTAGGAACTGATCTTTTAATTCTCGTCAGGCCACCCACGTAAAAACTATTAAATGGAATAACTAATGGCTATTAACATAGTTTTTCACCTTTAATTAAACAATTCCGCCTTTAAATAATACCATTCTAACATTAATTTACATCATTTCAGACCACCATAATAGAAACCATTGTTATTTTTCTTGTTCTATGGTCTTTACGTTGTTCTGAATACACGTTGTTGCTAGACGGCGATGAACTTTCCTTTGCCTCGCTAACTTAAACTAAGTTTTAAAAAAAATCTTGGAAATTTTTGGCAAAAGTTTTTGGCATTAATATTGTCAGCATATTTTGCTGTAACTTCCATAATTTACTTGTAAAATTTTAGGGACAAAGAAATAAAAAGTATACCCTAAATTTTACAATAACATTTACTGAATAAGAGTACACATGAAAATTTGCATTTAAAAATATTCTTACTTTAGCGTAAGATATTTTATAAAAAATCCCTTATTTGAAAATATGAAATATTAAAAAATGGGATTCAATGAAAGCATTAAAAACATAAACTGAAATTAATTAACACAATTGACTTTAATGTATCTTGTCTGCTGGAAGATATCCGACTGAGATTTTGTTAATTATAATAATCCAATTCAGTCCTACTTCAAAAAGAAACTAAACAAATACGGAACTGCCAATTGCTACGAAAAGATCATAGCATCTATGTATTCAACTACGATAATACGAAAATACGATTCAAGTTACGAATTTCGCTTAGTCCGATACAAAAATTCAATTTTTATTCAGAACAAGCAGTAACCTCATGGCGCAGCCGGTGCTAAGAAGTTTAAAAGAGGTCGACCTCCCCGGAAATCAATGACCACCCCCACCCCTTCCCAAAAAAAGAATTTTATTAATTTAATTAAAATAAAATACTTCTGCAACGATGTTTCCCCATGGTAACTGCGACAACCTTTTAGCAGAATTTGAAATACCAGCTTACGGCGATCAGTATTCTCCCCACGGCGTTGCCCGTGATAAAAGTTTAAATGCAGCCGAACAGTTGGTTCTCATATGTACTTTGAAAACTATTCCCGCAACTGCGCTTCCCGTGTTAAGGGCTTTAAATAAAACGCTTACGACGATCTTCAAGAAAATCAATCCTCCCTCCCCCCTTTCAAAAAACCCCCCTTTTATTTATTTTATTGAAGTAAAGTAGTTTTGCTATGTAGTTTCCCATCTTACCAGGGCCAGCGTTAGCACGAATGGCGCCCTGAGGCAAAAAACTTTTTCCCGCCCCTACTATATATTATGAAGGAATAGAGATTAAAAATGATCGATACAAATTTTAATTATACATATTTTAACTTTAAAAAAGCTGAAGGAAAACAATAGCTGATCAGAATGGACTGAATAAGGGAAAATAAAAATGAGAGAAAGCAATCAATTGTGTTTTGCTCGTCATCAAATAGATAGGTTTGACTACCACTAACTTTGAAGTCCAACTGGGGCGGCTATTGATGTTGGAGAGTTAACCAATTCTACTGTTCAATTACAGTATAGTTTAATTACTTAGAAAAATCATTGCTAGAACATTCGGAAGTTGTGGCATTATTAGTATAGAAAGCCCATCCACCACGGCAAGGTGGTACAAGGTTGAGAAAAATCGTTTCTTAATTGTCCAGGGGGCAAAAACCGCATAAAAAGTAAGTCATATTTTAATTGTCTACAGCACAAAAACCACATAAAAGCCACAGTAGCTTTAGTTTTTAACTACCCAGAGTCCAAAAACCGCATAAAAAGCGAAAGTAATATCGGTTTTTAATTTTTTTGATATAAAACTATTGTTTGTTACTTATAAAGATGCAGTCAATATTTATGGCCAATGCGCCCCTAAGAACGACGCGCCCTGAGGCGGGCGCCTCACCGCCTCAGCCTAGCGCCGGCCCTGCATCTTACTACTATTATAAATGCTAAAGTTTGGATGTATGTTTGTTACTCAATCACGCCAGAACGGCTGAACGGATCTGGATGAAATTTAGCACAGAAATAGATTATAGTCTAGAATAGCACATAGGCAACTTTTTATTCCGGAATAAATGTACGATTCCAGTTAGATATTGTATAAAAGAGATGCATTACCGTAAGATGGACGGTGTGGCTCAATATTAAATGAAATTCAAAGAAAATCAGTAACGGTCTGATAGATTAAGTGGTAGAGCACTCAGCGCATAACTGAGGCACCTGGGTTCGAGTCCCATTCCGGATTAATTGATTTTTACTCCATTAATAGCACATAGGCTACTTTTTATCGGGAAAAATTTATGGTTCCTGTGAGATAGAATTGTTTTTGTTTTTCACAGAGCGAGAAATCGACATAATTTTTTTAAATTTATTGCATAGTGGTAGTTTAGGGGTCAGACATAGGCTACTTTTTATTCCGGGAAAATTCACGGTTTCTATGGGATAACATAACAATTGTATCCTACAGGAACCGTGTATTTAAAAGCAGTTTCGATAAAGTTCGTTAAATAAAGTTTCAGCATTAATTGAGTAAAAATCGAATAGCCCGACAGGGACTCGAACCTAGGTCGCTCAGTTACGCGCCGAGTACTCTACCACTACCCGGCTTATACTGATTTCCTTTCAATTTCATCGATAACTATAGAGCCACAACGTCCATCTTACGGTAACGCACCATTTTTATGTGATGAAACCTAAAAATTTAAACCTTTTCAATAGATAATTTATAAATTACTTGAAAAAAAAAGTTTTTTTTTTTTGAAAACGAATGTTGTGTATAGTTGCGTCCTATACCTGTGTTTTCCAGCCCAGAATTGACAAAATATTTACCGCCCTAAAATCAGCACCTACAAAGGGACATTTGATCGCTCACTTTGAAAAAAAAAAGTTGTTTAGTGCCATAATGTTCCGCTTTTTACGCCCTCAACGCCGTTTAATTTTGTTTAGAACATCTGCCGCCCAGAAATGCAGTTCCCAAAAGGACGCCTTTTATAATATTCGTCCACGTTGATCACACTTTGATCACGCCGTGCGTTCTCACACATACACATCAAAATATATTGAAGAAAGTTTCAGGATGGCTTACACTGAATTCTAATGCGTTCAACTGCTGTGCACAAAGATTATTTTCATTCAACATTTGCTCTTGGAAATTATTAGCCAGTGAAGTTTTCCTTAGGTAAAGTTTTTCCTTCCTTTTTCAAACACCAGTTTAAAATAATTTACAAATTATTTTTGTCCGACAATTCTTTCTCGAAGTATTCGCGAAGTGTTAGCATAATTTTTAAATGATCATTTATTGAAAACACAATTAGTCAAATACTCATATTAATATCACATAGTACACTTGGAGATACGTGCATACACAATCCGTAGACCCTGAAGTCCCGAAGCAGTTCCGAGGGTACCTGGAGGGTGGAGAGTTTCCCTTCCCTTCACTCTTAGGTTAAAAAAGGAAGGTGGCGTATTTGTGGTGAAGCCATCTGGTGTCCTCCAAGTACATCATGAGCCAAATCGTACTTTCACCGTTGTGGTGCTCATCTATAAACGGAAGGCGCTCCTTACTGCCTTAATTCCTTGTCGCTCTGCGAAGGGGAGCTTGGATATCCAAGTGGCATTAGAAACAACAACAGATGTAAGCCTGTAAAGCTCGTAGTACAGCGATGCCGCGTGAGGAAATCGAATCCTTCAATCGGATATCTGATGTTGCGGAGTTTGATATTGAGGATATTCTGATATAGGAGGAACCAAGTGGCATTAGAAACAACAATATATACGGAGAAATCGTATTTCCTCAAGGGCGTTTCCCTTAAGAGTTATTTGAATTGTTATTTTTTGAAATTATTGGATTTTAATTAATTTATTTTTAAATCCTTAGTTTTCCGGGTTACTGATTTGTTTCCTCTTTTAAATGTTTAATATTCTGCAGAAATACCGCAAATTGTTGATTCTTTTTTAAAGCTATACTATATTTTAAGTTTTTTTAATATGCTGCAGAAATACCGTCAAACGGGGTGACTATGTGCCACTTTTTGACGTTTTCGTGTCATATTTCCTCTATTTTTTCACCTATCGGGTTGATTATTTAATGCAACATAATTACACATCTTAGCTTTCAATTCACATATTAAAAATGATTCTAAGATATGG
This sequence comes from Octonoba sinensis, assembly GCA_038502835.1. Taxonomy (NCBI): domain Eukaryota; kingdom Metazoa; phylum Arthropoda; class Arachnida; order Araneae; family Uloboridae; genus Octonoba; species Octonoba sinensis. The sequence continues at coordinate 127,609,538 of CM076598.1, forward strand.
AAGGGAGATACAATTTTTTTTTAGTGGCACTTACTCACCCCGCACGTGGGAGTGACTAAATGCCACGCATGTTTCCTCCTCTTAAATCAAAAGAAACGATCGCTGACAACTTCTCACCCTTGAGAATTCATCTCCTTGTAATTTTAGCTATTATAAGTTAATTTTTTATGAGTATACCTTCAAATTTTAAAATAAAAAAGGGCCATACATATGGAAAAACTATTTATTAAAGAAACTCTTCAAAATGTTTTTCAAAATAACTCAATTTATTAAACGAAACACAAACTACAAATTTGAGATAGAAATTCTCTCTTCAGTCAATTCGAATTCAGAATAACCTGAGATTTGTCGCCATTTGGTAGAGGTACGGGAGGACAAATCTTCTTCAGGATTTGTTTCTTTTTGTACCACAAAACATCAGGGGTGTCAGGCCACTTCCAGAATTGTCCACTTTTCTCCAGGCATTTCACACTTGCCTCGTTGCTACTGTCGAAATTAGAAATCATTTGACCCGGGTACATTTTTCCTTTATATTTTACTGCAACAAAGTCACCTTGCACAGGGCTAGTGTTTTTTGCGTCAGTGACTGACTCACTGCTTGTCAACGGTTGACCAGAGACTGTTGTAGATGGGTGGTCAACATCTAGGACATCAATGACATTCTAAAAACTTAAATATGGCCAAAACGCTGCAAAACAAGATGGCACCTAGTCACCCCACACTTCATCGAAAATTGAATTAAGGGTTATAACTGGTTAACAAAAAATCATTTTGAAACGTCGAAGCGTGTAGAACTTCTTTGATAGTTTGGTAACAAAAAACTGAACTTACCTTTTTTCTGGCTGCTTCCGAAATATGAATATCAGACCACACATCTTTTCCAGATCACTACACCACAAATCCACGTCGACACCAACAATGGTAGGTTACAATTTAGGTTATAATTTGATTGGTGTAGTACCCCAGTTAAAATCGCCCTACTATCCAGCTACCTAGTAGTAGTTTTCCTTTTTAGATCGGTTCCTTAATCTGGCGCCATCCGCCGCTTGAATTCGAAAACCCAGGATGGCACCGAGTCACCCCCTATGGAACTTAGTCACCCCGTTTGACGGTACTGCAGTTTGTTGATTCGTTTTTAGAGCTATATACTTAAACTTTTTTCAGTTTAATCAAATTGCACAAGGTTTAATTAATAATATCATAATCTTTTTTCCTTTTAGTTGGAATGGTTTAAAAATAATTTTGTTTTATCGTGCTGAATGTAAGGTTAAGCATGACTGTAGTATGCATTTCCTGTTATATTTGATTATCTTTGTTCGACATATTTATGTTCTTTTACCTTTTCTCAACCTTCATATAATTCACAAATGAATGTAATTCTAACAAAACTATTTATTTATTTTGTGGATAAATTTTTCATTACCCTGATTTTTTTTTTTTTAAATTTATGTGACTATTTGTTGTATAGTTGTTTATTATGATTATTCTTGCTCCTCATTTTTACGCCCTATATTATTTTCCCAAGCTTATTTTAATAAATTAAAGTACTGAAAAGAGTTTTGAATTTGATTGCTTGTTGGTGAAACAATGTAACTCAAAATTTTTTGTCTTTCATTTACTTATTGACTTTTTTTATTTATTATTAGACGTATCTACAGTAGCACCACCTTTGGGCCTCAACCCTTCTTTTCTTAATAACACGCTTTCCTGTAGTCTATATCACGAGAATGTTGTAACACATAAAAAAGTTGAAAATACTTTAACTAATTCTCTAAAATTTAACACTCGTTCAACTAATAATACTGCAAATAAAAAAAGAAGTATAACGCGATTACTAACACTTTCTAATTCTCAATCTGATAAAACGTTTTTCTCGAAATCTTTGCGCACTAACTACGAGGCCCTCTGCGTTGGTCCCAAGCCACTTACTGATGCTGGTACAATGGACAGATGTAAAAAGTTTGAAGAGAAAAGAAGGTCAAATAAATTGGCTGCCAACATAGAGCGAAGGAAATTTTATGAAAACAAGTCTAAGAATATGTCATCTCTATGCCGCGAAACTGGAGATTTTTCTTCGTTTGAATCTACTTTCAACCACACAACTGCAAAAGAGATTTGCAGATGTTCTGCATGTGTTGCTGTTCGTTTGAACTGCTTGAATTCTAGATATGCTCACCAGAAACTACAAGCAAGACAAAAGTGTAGAGCTGTTTCATTTTATTCTAAAAACTTTAATTCGAGTGACAAGCTTGTGCGAAGTGTTTCTGTACCCAATTTCAAAACCTATTCCCAGGATTGGCTTCAATCTTGGAAGTGGAAGTGCCATTCGCTGGAAGATTGGTTGTGGTACTTAGAAGATCAACCATGTAGACCTCGTAACTTTCGTGAAATAGTTAGTATGCTTCCCAGTGATTATAAATTAGTATATGTCAGCTCAACTTCATCGGACTCGGATATTTCCTCTTCAGAGTGTGATTCAGATGGAAAATGGAAACCTCACTTGACTTATTCGCGGAAATTGGCAGCACGTTCCAAAGATCATTTGAAGGTTCATTCACACTTTAAAATGAACTACGGAACATCTTATGTTGACGACTCTGATTGGGAATTTGAATCTGATGAAAGTGATAATGTAGAAATAATTTCGAATCGAAAAGAATATCCAACACATTTGCACAAAACGAGTCACTGTTCCTCTAATCGCATTTCATCAACAGAAATAACTCAGAAAGTTCCTCATTTAGCTCAAATTAATTTTGATTCCATAAATGAATATTATCGTAATTTTTCTGTGTCGAAACAGTATTTCCTTAAGTCGCTAACAAATAAAGATTTCATTTTGAATATTAAATCAGATTTCAATTTAAATAATGAACAAAATAACTTTTCCAGTCTATGCAATGTGTCGCACAAATCTGTTGACCACGTATCTTGTGAAAATTTTGATATCGTATCCCCAACCCATATAAAGCAAAACTGTGCTCCTATAATAGGAATTGAACTACGGAACAAACGATATGCGGGAAGAAATCTAAATACACCTGCTGTGTTTACAAACAAAAAATGTTTTCATACATCTGTTTGCTCAGAAATTCCATGCCAATTTCCCTCTCACATTTACTTTTTCCGAAGTAAAAATTCCCTTCATTTGTTTTCACAATGCGAAGAAAACTATAATTTTCTACATAACTCTTCAGAAAAGGCATCGAACTCCTACAGGAACGTGCTTCATATTGCGTCATTTATGAAGCAGTTTTTGACTTCCTTATCTTTTGTCGATTTTTTTATTGGAAATAATTTAAGCCGAAAAGTAAAAGCGCTACAAGATAACCTAGTTGGCGAAACCTCAAATTTCCTTCAACCTTATCTCACTCACTCCCCATTGATATCGGCAAGTAGTAAAATTTCAACCCAAGCATTTACACATGATTACAAATGTATTCCATTTATAAACTATGAGAGCATTTACCCTGAGAATGCGCTTCATTCATTTGGAATATATATTATTGAATGTTTCAATTATACCCTAAGTCTTTCACATGCAAGCTGCTTATATCCCGTGTATCGCAAACATGTACTTTCTGAGACATTATTATTGATTTTGAATGAAATTCTAGTGAAAAATGTGTCCATTTTTGATGCCATAATAAATGTCGGAAACGAATACTTTAGTGCCGCCTTGAGTTTATTTTCGATTCGTGCTCTCGCTGAAGCGAAGATTAGTTTGTGTACAAGTTCTTCCAAGTCCTTTCGAAGTAGAACAGTTGGCTGTTTTACGAGTGGCGAGTTTCAGCGCGATGACTGGACTGCAGTGCAGCTAGGTGACGCCAACGCATTTCATTACTCGCTTTTTCCCCCGTGTTGCAATCCAACGAACCGTGGTATTGACAGCCCTGCAACAGGTTGGGGGAAAGAGCGGTGTTGTATTGCTGTTGAAACGCAGCGAGTCATAGACCTTAACCTCGGGGCATTGGATTATGCATGTGAGGTACTACACTCGGCAGATCTCACTTTGTGCCTAGGGTGGACCGCTGCTAAACTTGGTGTTCTAGCGAGCGTAGTCGACGCCTTTTTTTATGGCCCACCTGTTATTCCGAAACCGGAAGCTCAGTTTTCTCTGACCACTTCAGATCCGTGTTTGTTGTCGCTGCGGAGTCTACGTTCGCAACGTATGATTGCAGGCCGATCCGAGGGTACGGGAGAAGTTTCTTTTGATAAAGTGGAGAATGATAAAACTTGCAGCTCTGCTCAAAATAAGGAGGTTATGCAATCGAAACGAAAGCGTTTGTTTAACAAGAGTTATCAGCTGTTATCTTTGGAAGATGATTCCCCCTGGTTAAAGGGAAGATCGCGAAGGGATTGCAAAAAACAGGACTCCACTGAGAAAAGAACTTCCAGGTTGTGCTTGGAGAATGTAAACAAACATTGTTTGTTTGCAACAGGAGGTACTACTAATTCTGATTCATCAAATATTAATGGTATGATTGATATAAAGATAATTGAAAATAATTTATGTGTGAAAGTACCCTTGAAAGAAAATGAAAATGCTGTAAATAAAATGGATTTGGACTATATGGATCAAGAAATATTGCCATATATAAAGAATATTTTCTGTGCTGATTTACATGATATAAAATCATTACAAATTTGTAAATATGAGCTTCCTTTAGATAAACCTATTTTATATGACTGTTATGATGTAAATGAAAGAGTTGACTGTCAATGCCATAAACCCTGTGATGTGCCGTCCTCTCCTTCTGTGATTGATGCCACCATTGAACGAACACTTCCGGATGATGGTGAAGTTTTTTCTAGTGGTGATGAACTTGATAAACTAGAATCTGATACTGATTCTCAAGATACTGTGATAGAAGGTGAAGCTTATAAAAGAATTAGAAGTGTTGCTATTAAAGAGAAAATATTACATGCTAATGAGGAACTATTTGGTGCAAATGTGAAAGATTGCTTCGAAGGTAATAACAATACTTATGTAGAGCAAATGGTAACTGCATTAAAATTAAAAACTGTTGAATCTAAACCTAAGAAAGAAATTTCTTTTGATGGATCACATGCAATATCACCTTTAAATTTCCTTGTTTCTCAGAGCCAAAATCATTCAGAACAGCAAATGCTTGTAGGTTCAGCTGGATCAGCTTCACTGGGAGCAATATTTTCTCTCGATAAGCACTTTCAATCCTTTAATGGGCAGAATATTTCTGCTTTTCACCCTGTTCTGCCACTATCTTTTATAGAACAAAAAAATAAAGATTGTCATTCATATAAAGATGAAAACAATGTATCAGTTTCCTATAAAATTGCTTTTAATGAAGCAGCATGTTCTTCGGAATCTAGTGATAATGGAAGTGACGGTGAAGAAGTTATTCTTAGTGATACATCTACATCATCTGATGAAGCTACTTACATAGCACCTGCATGTGGTTTTCAATTTTATAGTCATCCGGCATCTTATAGACTTCATACAATTGTTGAAGAGAGTTGTGAAGAAAGTGAGAAAAGCTCGAGGGGAACTACTCCTACTTGCAAATCAGTCTGTGATTTTGAATATTTTGATAAAGTGAGATCATCATCTTCCAGGAGTCCTAAAAAAATGCATCGTAAGTCTCCCGTTGATAGTACCACTGCGGTTCCGAATTCTGAGCATAAAAATGTAAAGGGACCTTTTGCCCATTCAGTGCTTGCATCTTCTCGATTAGAAAAATATTTTAAATCTGGTATATTTGAAAGTAACCATGCTTCCTATCATGACGACGATCTTACTGATGAAAGTGGTGGCGTAAGCAGTGATGAGGAAGTTTCTGCTATAGGTTCAAAAGAGAAAATTAGCAATCAAGCTCTGCATGGAAAAATATATGACAAGTACTTTAGTTCTAAAAACCATTTCACAAATAAAAATGAAAAAGAGCTTTCAAATTTTAAGATGGGAAGTGTTAAAGCTTCGAATTTAAGTACCACTCATAATGCTGAACAAAGTCTTAAACAGCCATTTGAAATAAAAATACTTGATAACCCTGTAGCTTCTGCATCGCAAGTTGAAATGTCAACAGACATGAAACAAAGTAAAAACACAGAGCATGTGTTTGATGATGAAGCAACATACATTATGAGCCATTTAATGCAACATATTACAAACAATTCTGATGAAGAAACACCAACTAATACTGAAATAAAAGATGTTTCACCCATGATAAAAATTCTTGAATCAGAAATTGCTCGATTAATGTTGACTGTATCACCAGCTTCACTGTCCGCAGGAGAACCAAGTAGCAGTTGCAGTAGTACAATTGGAAGTAATAACAGTGATTATGGCAGTGACACTTTAGAGTCTGCTGAAGATTCTACATCTGATGAAGAAATTAGTGCAGAACGTGTGCCTGAAAATAGAGCTTTGTTAGAGCTTCCTGCTGAGATTGATTCTAGTACTTCACAAAACGATGCTTCCCTAGCACACAATAGTTCGGAACAATTTCCCGCAACTTCTGATTCTGCAGCTTCTGAAGAAACATTATATATCTGCAAGCAGTTAATGGCTTCATTGAAAAAAATAGCTGATGTAAATGAAGATACTGATGTTCCCAATGAATTAAATGTAGATGCTATGGATGATCACTCTGCCAAGCAATATATAACAAATCAAATAGTTTCTCTGATGCAGACTGTCAGTGCTAGTCAAAATAATTCTCCTTTATTGAGAAGATTGAATTCAAACCATTCACCTACAATGCATTTAGATAGTGATGCAAGTCAGTATCACTCAGATTCTGATAGCCCTGCCCCTAATGATGAAAAAAGAGATCATCTCAAGAGCAAAACACCTTCAGAGTCTGGCTCAGAAACAACTATATCAGCTAGCATAAGTATCCCTAGCTATGATGACTCAGATCGTACTCCTACAGAATCTGAAATTTCTCATGAGATGGATGAACTTTATGCCCTTCTTGAAAGTAATGGATCATCTCAAGATGTTATGGCATCTGCAAAACTTTATGATTTTGACTCTCAGAGTTTAGATAAAGGTTTCCCTTTACGTAATTCTGATTCACCTTTAAGTGAAGATGATACCACCTTTGCCTTTTCTGAGTCATCTGAGGGTAATTCAAATACATTGGGATCAGAATCATCATTACTGTATGGTGCTGCTAGTAAGTTAGAAAGTCTTTTACCTATTACTATTGAAGAGAGAATTGCTCGATATAAAGATGCTTTCCTAAATAAAATGACTGATACTAGAGATAGTGAGTATAAAAGTTGTGAGACTAGGATAAATGTCATTCTTCCTCAACCTCCTATGCTTGAAAATGAGATTTACAAAGAACTTCCATATGATTCATCGTTGCCTCCTTTATACCCAACACCAAATTTTGCAGTTGAAGAAGCAAGTAGTTTAACTGAACAATCAGAGCATTTTGGTAGAAATACTTCATCATATATAGATAATATTGAGGAAAACTATAATGTTACTTCAGTTAAGATTATTTCCCACAATACTTATCCTTTATCTTCTGCAATACATAAAATTTTAAGTAATAACATTGATTCTACGTATTTAGAAAAAAAGCTTGATTACAAAATTGTTAACATTCAAGATGCATCAGAAGACCATGCTTGTGAAAATGACGAGAACTCAGAAATAACAGAGTCATCAGATTTGTCAGTGGATGAAATAAAGCTACCAGAAAGCAGTGAACCTAGTATAATTTCACCACTCCCAAAAGTAATGAATCCTAAAGAAAAAGCGTCTAGTGAAAATGACCTTTTAGTTGCAAATTACAGGGCTAAAAGTAAAGGAAATAATGTTTTTGGCACTAAATCTGTTGGAAATATTACCGAACTTGAAAATATAGCAAACAAAAGCACATTTCGTGACACTGGTTATTATTCATTTAAATCTTCTGAAGAAAGCTTTCTTAGTCTGGATGATTCAACAGCAAGTCAAACATCTACTGCGTCATTGACACAATATCGATCTCTTACCTCGACTGAAACTATTCCAGAGGAAGAAGAAACTTGCTCCAAAGTGACACCACCTACAAAAATGTCATTAAGTTCCAGTAATATCCCTGATGCAATAAGTGATACATCACCGAAATCCAGCACTTTGCCACTCAGCCTGCGTAACAAATTTTCTGTTACCCCTGGTGGTAATCATCGGACTAGATCCTCCTTTTTCTCGACGTCAGGTGTTCTGAGAAAGCTTACACTTCTTAGAGGTATTGCTTATTTATTTATCTAGAGCTTATGTTCTTTTTCATCACAATTAATTTGGTACTAAATGCAAGATTGCATGCAATATGGCTAATTTTATTTCATTTAAAAAGTGCACTCTTTTATTATGCAAAAAATTTTTTCTTTCATGTACAGTAGAGCCTCGATTATCCAAGGTAATGTGGACTAACAGCACCTCGGATAATCGAAAACTCGGATAACACGAACTCTGTCCAAATCGAGAGGGAAACTGGGTAAATAGGTGAAATGAATGAAAAGGTCGTCAAAGATGGGAAAAAGGCATTTGTGCATGTTATGAAATAATGATTCTCTTACACTTTAACCTAAAGCAGTGGTTCCCAACCTTTTTTTACTTGCGAACCCCTTCTAAACTCGAAATAAAATGGCGAACCTCTTGGTTAGTCATTACGTACGGATCCGAAAACCAAAATTTTCTGGCACATTTTATTTTTCAAGTTGAACAATAGTTCTTAACAAGAAATTAAAACACAATTATAAAACATCTAAGTTTAAGTAAAAACACAAATAATAGCTGCAAGAAAATGAATATATTTTTTCAATTGAAACTACATGTTTATTATTTGTCTCTTGAATTATTAAGAGACTAACAACTTAAAACTATTTTTAATAATTACTTCCCAGATAGAGTGAAAAGTTATGGAAATTTACAGAAATATTAAAATTTAAATTTTCAAATTTCTCATTAAGATTGTGTAGAAAAGTTGAAATAAAGTATTATTAAATGTGAGCACAAAATTTGAGATTAAATATCTTCTGGTGTTACTTAATTTTTGTTCTATACATGGGAAATTAGCCGAAACTAATTTAAAATTTTACAATTTAGTAAATTTTCATATTTTGACGTTTTCTTCACGCGAGGCGAAAAAAGGGAGAAATGATAGGAGAAACATACTTTCAGAATTTAAAATGAATCAATGAATATCTTTCAATCAAAGAACCACGTCAAGATCCAAATTTTCAAAAGTAGAAGTAAGTGCATTTCAAATTTTATATACATGCTTCTATTGACAGTCCACAACTTCTCCGCATTATTGATCATTCATAAATGATGTCACGCTTCGAGGGGGGGGGGTCATGAAATTGTGACAAGGGGAAGGGAGGGGTAACAAGAAGTTTTACATCATGCTTATGCAACATAGCATTGCCTGTGACAAAAGGGGCCTGTTGGTATGTTGAAGTGTGACATTTTGTGAGGAGGGGGTTCAAGTATATGGGAAAAAAAGTATGACATCATTTATAGACGGTCCCTTATCGGGAAAGCAATTTATAAGAAAAAATAATTTTTAAGCTCCGTCCTAGTATGTATTGAAAATTTTTAATTACGTTTTTCTTTAACGTTAGCAATTAAAAATTCCGCCATTACAATATTATTTTCGCGAACCCCCTTTCTACCTCAGACAAACCCCTGGGGGTTCGCGAACCACCGGTTGGGAAACGCTGATATAAAGCAACTATTTAAATTGTCTCTCCTTTATCGCATCTGTTGATGACTTGTAATTTTGTCCCCAGAGACACAACAGTTCTTTTGCATTTAGCGCTTATCACGTAACCAATACAGTATGGTACAAACGAAGATAAATAAACAGTAAAGGAACTGCTCACTAGCAAAATGAAAAAAGCAACTGACGATAGTCGGTGATGGCGCCATCGGTAAGGGGTGCCATTGACCCACCAAAATTATTTTAAAAAGTGGCCTAATAAAAAGGCGTTTTTTTAAAAGATGAATGTACCGCGGTTAACCCGGAACTCGGTTAGTCGGGGCTCGGATAACCGCAGCTCTACTGTAATTTGATAATTTATACCCAAATAACATTTTTATAAGACTCTAAATAACAATATTTGCAAAGCCTAATCCTCTTAAATTGCTCCCATCACCAATTTCAATCTGGTTATTTTTACGAGTATATAGTACAGTAGAATCTCGATTATCTGATCTTTTTTCCGAAAGTGTCCGTTAACCAACGTTCATTTTTAACCGGCTTTTTACCTTTCGCACATAAACTGTTAATCAAAATCCATGTTTTCAGCAACTTTTCCCTCTTGGGCTGGTCCTGATGTAAGTGTTACTATTCCTTCCCCTCCATGTCCACACTTGTATTCCAAATTTTTTCTTTATTAGTTTTACCTTTCTAATTGTACATAATTCAAGGTTTCATGTACAGCATGAAGAACAGGTGCCTCTATTGGGCACTGAAGACGTTCAAGTGTTGTTCGAATGTAAGCGAGTAGTGTTGGGCCAGATTGGGAAAAAATCATCATGGGTTACTTTTTGGTTTGGCTGGAAACTTAAAAATATTTTTTAGTCACCCAGCTACTTTTTACCCGACTATGGTAACGCGAAATAGAAGTGTTATGTTTTCAGCAACCTATGTATGTATGTTTTTATTTACGCGTATTCTACCATAGCGCCTAAACTTACTCATTCTATTTTGATAATTGAGGTTTTTATAAATTTGCTATTCTATGTCCGAGTGACATATGCTACATTTTTGATAGTTATTTTTTTGGGGGGAAAATCTTTAGAATAAAGCTCGGGGCCCGCTAAGGGGGGCAGATAGGGCCTGTGCCCGGGCGCCAAATTTTGGGGGCGCTAAATTCACTATGTGTGTGTGCGTTTTTTTATTGTGTATGTTGGGGGGGGGAGGGGGGGAGTTGGACGCTAAAGTCCAACTGGTCTTGCTCCTGTTGAAAAATGACTTAGTTACATCCCTGATAAAACTGATGTACGAAAAATGATCAATGGCAGTACCATGCAGCTGTGAGTAGAAGAAGCGGCATAGCAGAATCTAGGGAAGCCATTTTATATGTTTATTTTCGTCCAGGAAAATCAAAACTTCAAATAATAAAAAAAAAAAAAGGTATGCTCTTCTAGGATAAGGAGCACTCTTCTTGAGATTCTGTTTACCACAATTCTTCAAGCAAAAAGGCAAAATTTGAAAAGAGTTTATGACATTATTAATGTGGAACTTTATGGACTTTAATAGAACTAAATAAACAGAAATATCTAACCAATTGAACGAGGTGTCTTACTCAATAAGACAATGATAGCAATTAGCAGCTAACTTATTTCTTTCTTTTTAGTTTTTTCTCTTTTAGTTTTTAAGAAAGTACGAACATTGAATTCCTTGTAATATTGACAAAGTTTCTTATTTTTATTTTGGTATTGTTGGAGCAGCAATGCAACTGTGACATTGTTGAGCTCATACTAAGAAACTTTGTGGCAGAGGTGCAAATCAAAGACAATCTAAACCAGTGGTCGGCAACCCGTCGATCGCAAGCCCAATTTCGGTCGATTGCGACAGCATTTTGGACAGTTTATAGTTTAAAAAAATAAATAACTTTTGAATTGGATGGCGTGTTTATTATTATTTTTTCCTTCAGAAAATGTTTATTAGTTTGTCAGAGCATTCACCGAACCTAAAAAAACTTCTAATAATATGGATTGTCAGTCGTCACTTTAACTATGCTCTTGGTGAGAGTTAATTCAAAAATGTATACATTTCACATGTGTGTTTTAGTTAAAAAACAAAACAAAAACTAACAGTTTTTTTTTAATCAAATTCAAAAGAAATAATATATTTGTATTGTTTTGATGCGAGTTAACAGTGTTAGCAAACCATTGTTTTAGAAATTTTAAAGTAGGTGTTTTATAAGCATCAGAACTTGGTTTGATAAGAATTAACCTACAATTTGAAGACAGGCGCAATCCCAACACAACCCTATTAATAATGTATAAACCCCCCCCCCCCCCTGTCCTCCGAGTCGATCTTTGTGTTCGCCAAACTTGGAAAGTAGATCTTCAGTCAGTTTAGGCTGTCGACCGCTGATCTAAACCAAACCAAACCTCTGAAGTTACTATGTTTTATATGTAAAAAGCATTATGCTATTGGCACGTTTACATTGACCAAAACCTGTGTCGTGTACCCCAATGAACCCGTTGTCCTGCTTTTCTCTCTTTGTAGTGGAAAATTGAGACAAGAAGAGGGTCTGTTTTTATACCCCCCCCCCCCTTGTTTTGTGGCAATTAGAGACTTTGGGGGCTAAAAGGGGATTGCAGTGGAAATTTTCCATAAAGGGAAAAATATCTGATTTTTCCAGGTTTTCTGTGTGTATGTAAATGCACTCTAATAGTGCATTAGACTATCCTAATTTATATTTTGCTCAGTGGCGTAGCTAGAATTCCAAAATGGGGGGGGGGGGGTATCGGTTTTCAAAGTTGGCGGTTTTGTGGAGGGGAAAGGGGGTGGGTAGCTATACTTCCATACATAAAATCATCTATTCTGTGGATATTAAGGAGATCAGTATTACACATTATGTATATGGATATATAATGTAAATATCATAGAAAAAATTATAGTAAATAGACTAAACAATAGCTTAATATAAAAAAATTTAGGTGAAGCATTGTCAGCACATAACATACAAATAAACAAATAAAAGCATCGGTGAAAAAAAATATGAAATGTTGTATTAAGCACACATAATGTAAATCAAAACTGCATGATTTCCCTGCTTAAATCATAACTGAAAATCTAGCCTTCTTGGCCCAGTGCTAAAAGCTCTAAGGACTCATGTTTTTATATTTATGTCTCGATGAATGTTTAACATTGCTAGTCCATTGTGTTTATCAAGTAAGTTTTCGATCTTTTCAAAGTTGAAAACGAGCGTTCATTTGTTGCTATCGTGACTGGGATGGTTCGTTCTGCTGAAGCTGAAAGAAGCTTTAGCAGAACTAACTGGAATGGTTTTGTGTTTTCATGTTTAAAAAAGTTGGCAAAGCTTATGTTGATGTTTTTTTATTGAGTAAATGATTAAATATGCAATTCATTGTTTAAAACATAGGTTTTCAAACAAAGAAGGTATTCATGTTCTTTGTGCTTAAAACTAGTAAAAACTTGTACTTCTGATTTGCGATATCAGTAGTATAAGGGCCTAGCCAGGGGGGGGGGGGGGGGTTCTCCCCATGAAATGTTGAAGTATAACTGAAATTTTACGTGACAGAAAAACAGTATTAATACAAAAAGTTTTTAAATTTTGCTTAAAGTTAAAAAGTTTAGAATTTTCTCATGACATTTTGTTGTACTTTCGCTCTCCCAACTGTTTTTGAACTACTTGGGCCAAACTTAACTCTCAGTTTTGCTCTGTTTTGGAATATAAATACTGCCCTAATTGGCTTTCGTTAGATTGATGGTCTGCGAAAAACGGAAAAAGTGACAAGGGGTCTTTGACATAGATGATGACAACAATTTATTGCACCAGTTTTCTTAGCGTATAATAGATTTATAGAAATGCCCACCTACAAAGATTGAAATTAAAACAATGAATTTCATTGTAAAATATTATTAAAAACAAACATTTAAAGAATATTATGTTTTTAAAAAATTTCAAAATAAATAATATAAATTAATTGCAACTTGCAACTAATAAATACTTTAATATATTTCATTATCTCGCATAAAAAGTGGGACAAAATGTTTCTCAAAAAACAATCAAACAATGGTACATTTTTCATTGTGAATTCATTCTAAAATTATTCGATATTTTTTAAGGTTTCAGGCAATAATTTTAATATGACATTCAAAAGTTTATTTTTTGAATACATTTTAACAGCACTTTTCAGCACAGTGATTGTATCACATTGCTATTTTATTTTAATGCTTAGAACTTGAACGTTCCCTAGATTTTAATTTCCTTGTTTATAATAACCTCTCCTTTATAACTGTTGCTACAGAGGCGAAAACATGATAAAGGAAATGTTTTGGTTTTTAACTTACAAGTTGGAATACTAATTAAGCTACGTAAAATGAACTGTGAGTAAAACTTACCGTGAAATCACATTTAGAAAACAGTTGCAAATGATCAATATAAGTAAAAATCAATTCATCTCGAACTTCTCAGAGCTACACTTTAAAAAGAACACGCTTTAACAAGCAGATTCCACTCTTCTTGTCGCAGTTCTTTGGAAAACAGTCCTTCAGTCGTATACAAAAACACACAAATGCTATTTACAACAAGCGGAAAATGGAAAACCTTGCTGTAATTTTTATGGTCCCCTCCTCAGGACTCTGAACAATATCTTCTTCCCACATTAAGGAGTTTGTGGGAGGGGAGAAAGGGTCAGAAAAGAAGTAGTACCTACAGCAGACACATGGTAAAAGCAGCTTGACCAAGATAGGGACAAATGATATGGATAGGGGATCTCACTTTTTTGCATCTTTTGTCTGTGCAAACTGAGGGAAAAGATAAAAAAGAGACAAAAAAAAAGGAGAAAGGAGTCTTGTTTACAGACGCCACAACGTGAAATGACACCAATCAAAGAAAGATACACAAAACATCCCCAGTCAGCTTCACAAAAGACTGTACTCTCCCTCGTCCACCATATAATGATCCGTATCTAGGAAACCGAACTGTGATGACGACTGGGAGCTACGAGGCCTGATAAGAGGCCATAAAGTATGTGACTTAAGATTGGACGTAGGTCCGACCCCACAAATACATTGTTAGGCAAAAAATGTGTGAAAAACATCGTCATTATGCACGAGGTGCTTGACATTTAGCTAATCTCTAAAATGAATATGCCTTCCCCGAACTACGAACCCCCCTTATCCATCCGGATAAATGCTGAAAGGGGGAATAGCTGGCAATCCATCCTTAAAAGAAGAGTAAAGCTTTTCAATATGGGAGGGGTTATGAGGGAGTCGTAACCCCCCTTGCTACGCCACTGATTTTGCTGTAGACTTTTAATCATAAGTATTAAGAAATTTCAATATTTAGGCATTCTCAATTATTTAAAAATTTTGTTTATCTGAAAGCAGTGGTGAAGTCCTAGAAAAAAATCCGGGATGGGGATGCTCGTAGATACAAATATACATTGCTGAAATCAACATATGGCTGAACACTTAAGTCAAATCATAAAAATTGAGGGGAAGATTGTGTTCAAATGAAAAAAATTGGGGAAAGCCAAATAGATATGCAAAGGATCATGCTGCATAATCATGCAACAGGGACGCTGCTGATTTTCTGCATCTCAAAAATCCACCGATTTGGGTTAGTTTTGAAACTTAACCACTACAAATGGTTGAGACAATCATTTGTTTTTTATTTCATTTTCAGAACTGAGGGAGTAATTTGTAAGCTTCTTTTCATTATTCAATACAACTTTGAAATTCAAAATGATATACTATATAGTTTTCAATTAAATAATTTTATAATTCCTGCTTGTTGAGCAGGTTTGTGAGAGAAAATATAAATAATTGGTTTTTTTTAAAGCTTTTCCTAATACAATTTTGGGAGTCATTGTAAATGAAAATACCAAGCTATTATTTTACATTATTTATGAAATTTTAAAAACCCCTGTAATTGTTTGTGTATGCTTCAGTAACTCAAGAATTTGAAGGAAAGGCATGTCATCACAAATAAAAGTATTAACTTCAGCCAAGTAGTCAATACCATTTAATTTAGGGAAGGTAACATATTCTCGAAATTATAACATGAGATGTGTTACCACCTCCATCACTTTAGAATGCTACACACTTCTCCCTATTTCTGCCATTCTTGGTCGTAATGCATTATTATATTAAAAAATACTACATACTACTCCTGAGTAGTACTATTTAGTATTAAAGGGGCAGAAATAGGGAGAAGTGCATAGCATTTTAAAGTGATGGAGGAGGTAAAACATCTCATATTATAATTTCAAGAAAATATTATCTTCCCTAAACTAAATAGTATTGACTACTTGACCTAAGTTATACTTTTATTTGGGATGAAATACCTTTATTGTGATAAGCAATGAAATTTATAAACCAGTTTTTAAATACTGTTTTTCTGCACACATTACATTATCCAAAAACAGTTAAATAAGCAATATAGACTTTTTAATTGATTTACCTTTATTGAACTAAAATGTGGACATCAGAAAGTGCGTTGCGTCAATTTTGGAATGTTGGCTAATATTGAAAAATTTACAACAAAGGCTCATTTTTGTCAGTTATGAAATTTAAGTATGATGGATGACCAGTTTTTTCAACCAATTTTAACTTTCTGCATATCCTCTTTCTTCTTATTACAAGAGGCAACTTCCCTGTAGCGTTTCAGAAGTATTTTTCGTGTTGTTACTTTAAGCTGGCCCATATAACAGGTTTACTACAAAATGTCCTGCTATATCACCATAAACCCTGTCTACTTCAGACAATAGTATAACATGAACTGTATAGGACTGCCTAGGAAACAACCTAAGCAGGGTCAATACAAAACAGTGGTCAGGAGATAATTAATTTTTGTGTTTCTGCTCGCTAGTGAGGGGGGAAAGGTGAGCCTTCTTTCAAGGTCGAAACATTGCACTTTTAGTTGATTCAGTAGCTGTATTTTAATCTGCAATATTTGTTTAAGAGCACTGGTGTTCATATTTCCTAAGGTTCATAAAGCTTACTAATCTTTTTTTCTTCATAAAAACAGTTTTGAGGCATCTTCTTTCATAGCTTTTGGATAGGTAAGGCAGATATACATTGCCACCAAACAGGGTGTAACTAGGTCTATTTCTAACTGGGGCAAGACCAGGCTTTAGCGCCCCCTCCTTACATACACAAAAAAAGTATATATATATTTAAGTAAACACACACACTTAGTCAATTTAACGCCCTAAAATAATCTGGCGCCCGAGGCATAAGCCCCACCTGCCCCCCTCTAGTTACGTCCATGCCACCAAATTAATTACAAGTAGTGTAATTTAAAAATGAAAACTGTAGGCCTAATGGATAATCTCTATCAATTTTCAATGTTTTTGTGATTTTAAATTTGGAAGAATTTTTATATTGTTAACTGCCATAATCTTTGATGCAAAACTGCATCAAAGTATTAAATTTTCCCAATATGTATTTAACAGTTTTTAATTTATTATGCAACGGTTCTGATATTTCTTCTGCTGAACACCAATGGGACCACTTTTTAAAACAATGAACATAGTCAACGTCATTATACATATTTTTCCAGAAAGGATATGTTTCTTTTCTGATAAAAATGCTTGCTATAGTCCATATTTTTCTGTGATTCAGTATTGTTAATTAATGTGCATTTAAGTAAAAATGAACTGACCTCAAAAAAAAAAAAAAAAAAAGGTGGGGGGAAGGGGTTCACCCCCATGGGAAAATTTCTAAAATATTCCTTTCCAGGAAAATAATTTAATAATAATATGTAGAATATTTTTGGCCAGTTCTTTTCTGTAGGGGGAAAAACAGAATTGGATTGGTTTAGAGAAGAGTAACAAAAAATTGAGTTGCAGTGTAAGGTTGGCCGCAAAAGCTGTACTAAAAAGGATTGTTTTGTTACTGTTTCAAGTGAATTATGCTGTAGAATGCTAGGAATTTTTACATGAATATGCTTCGAAAATTCATTTTTCAAAATGTTTGCTCATATTCTTTGATGTGTTCAATGATTAACTGATGAAGTAAAGTTTTGGTTTGAAAAGATAAGATGTACAATTTTTAAAGTTTTGCCATTTAAATTTTTTCAATAAATTTAGGAAAGTTTAAAAGCACAGAGATGTTCAAGTGAGTTTTGATTCGGAAAGATCAGAAGAACAATCTCAAAAGTTTTGCCATTTAAAACTCTAGAAAATAAAAAAAGAATTTACAAAATTGTTCAATAAGTTATGAAAAATTTAAAAGCACAGAGATGTTAAAGTGAGAAGTGAAACTTTTTTGCAAAAGTATTTACAATGTCTGATTAAAAACTTCAAAAATAAAATTTTGGATCTGATAAAATAACATGGTTCGCTATTTTATCAACCAAACATCACACAATTATGTTTGGTTGTGCAGGTAATTATCGATTATGTAGTTAAACCAAACATCTTCCTTCTTTTTTATTCATTTCCTTCTCTCTCCCGTTTTAAAAATTTTTATCATTTTTTTTTCATTTATTTTAAGTTTTATTGTTTAAAATAATCCTGTAGTCCACATTGTTCATATTTTGAAACTTTGATTTCTTAAACCATATATTTCTCTTACTTCTCAAGCATGTCTTTGCTATCTCATTTTTATCATGAGGAGCAGCTGGCTTCCATTTCCTGTCCATATCAGCTTAACACGCATTTCTTGCCTGGATTGAGAAAGGATGTTTTATGAACTCTGCTTTCTTTGACTCTTGATTATTTTCTTTGCTTTGGTGTGGACTGAACTTGTCAAATGACTGAATGTTCGTTACTTTCAATTTTAATTTCATATCTGCCTTGTAGCTGTTTATGCAGAAAGTCTAAAAATGCTTCCGTTCCTAATGAGATTAAAACCCATAATGAAGAAAATAATACTGACATTAAAGAAGCAAATCCAAATAATAAATCTGTGTGTGAAGACATCAATGGTGAAGCAGATAATAATTCAACTTTAGAAATTAAAAATAAAACCAGTAAGGATGATGTAAAAGATTTAAATGAGTGTGATTTCCATTCTGAAAAACCTTTAACTTGTGTTTCCAAGTTACATAACGATGATTTTGCTGAGGAATGCAAGAAAAAAGGAAATTTTTCGAAATGTGGCAGATTGAATTGTATGACTTGTTTTGTTGAAGTAAAACTAATTCAAAGTTATCCAAATATTCAATCCAGAATGATTTGCTGTCCAATAACATTTCATTTATGCTAACTGAATTATTATGTTTATAACTAGCATTTAAAGTTATTCTTTTTTTCTGAAAAAAAAACTCTTCAATGCACTAAATTATCTCAAATTTAATAAAATTTGACTGCACTATGTTCTAGAACTTTTTTTTTTCTTTTTGAATTTTTAGAAATTATATTATTTCCTTACTTCTTGTTTGCCATAATTTTCATCACTTTTGAATTTTACTTATGCTTCAAAATTTGTTGTTTGAGATAAAAATCTCTAGATGTTTATTTGTGTTTTAATTAAAATTTCATTTCAGATGAAAGTGGCAACTCCTTGCGCTCTTCTCCACATGGTAGATTACGCATGCGAAATCGTTCATTGTCAGGAGGAAGCGAAGATGATAGACATAGAAAAGCATCTGTTCCCCAAATAGCCGTCTCTGAGTGTGCAGAGGTATTTTTTCGTGTTGGTTCTCTATTTTTTCCTGTCTTTACAAATAATGTAAATTATAACATTTTTCATAAACTATTTGTAATAAATAGCATTTGGAAATATTTTTATGATTAGAAAGAATTTAATTATTTCTACTTTTTCAAGGCTTCTGCATCCTTAAAAATTCTCAATGTCATTAATATTTAGGAAAATAACTTAAGATCCTTAAAATTGATTTAACGGCCATTTTCAACCATTTCTAAACTTTCATTTTACACCAAATTGCTACTAATTATAATAAAATTTTCAGTCACATAAACTTGTTCTACTTACTGTGTATAAGGAAAAGCCAATGCAATTGAAAGTTGCACTATAATTAGTAACAAATTATGCAAAATGGAAGATTCAAAACTGTCAAAATGACTGGTCTGGAAAATCTGTATTAAACATCCATTTTCCAACTTATTTGTAAGATTAGTGCAATGTTTTGAAGTTGAGTGATTCAAATGTAGATTGCATTATAATATAAAGTTTATTGGAGAGATTTTTTTTGTAAAATAATAGATTTTTATGCATGGGAAATAATTTATTCCAGATAACTAATATTTGATACATTTTTTAAAAATGGTTTAAGTATCATATTAAGGATTATATTAACATTGCATTACAAATTTCAAGTTTTGAAATCAGCCAAAATTCAGTCTGCCAAAAAGGAATTAATTTCTTACTCTTAATAACTTTTTGCCTAAACCTTACGAAATTTCACAAGTCATGCATCTTTCTATTGTTATTTTATTCCAAACTTGCTTCTAAGATCATAATTTTTTTATTTAATTATTTCTACCTTTAAAATATTTAAACTTTGCTTAGAGAAAGGCAGTACCTCCCTTGAAAGATGTGGAGCACCCCACAAAAAGTCTAAGACACCCTAAAACTTTCAATGGGGCACAATGCACCAATACCACTGCAGGAAGGGGGGTGGTGCAGAGTGCCCCACATGTTTTATGCATAAGCAATAGCTGTGTAAAAAGCTTCAGAATTGGGGATAACACTGTACCAGTGGTCTGGGGACTTTTGCTGCATCTTTGCTTCCCTTGCTTACTTCTTTCTGCATTAAATATGGGATTCCTTGTAATTCCAAAGTATGTGTCTACATTTTTGTGCTTAATTACGTTGCTTTTTGTCTTATTTCTTGTATGTAATATTTTTGTAATTTATGCACATTACAGCATTGTTCTTACATAGATTTTCTGCACAAACGCAAACGTTCACTACTATATTCCTTCACATGTGTGTTTAAAGCCCAGGTGTAATGTGCTCTGTTGATATTAATTCTGATGCAGTATTCTTTAATACTTTACAGGCCTTTCATGGCTTTTCACGTGTTATACTGAGATTGTTTTTTTTTTAGTGATATGGAGATTTATTTTATCAGTAATATCTAAGTTTCCCCCTTATTTTATTTCACTTTCTAATTTTTTTATTTGTCTGCTCATGCTTTTGTTGCGATTACAAGGCAGCTTTTACTTTTCATTGAGTTTTTATGTAAACTACAGTCCGCCCAGCAGTCGAAATTCGACCATAATGCATTACATTTTTCAAATTTTGCCAAACAAACTGTTTGACAACGGTTTGTTTGGTTAACTATTTCAATTAGCAATCAGTGTGACTGATTGACAACTGAGCTAGTCTCAGTCATGGAAACATTTCCTACTGAAATCATCCATAATAGTATGATTATGCTTTTTCTGCCCTAGACTCTTTTGGCTTCGGTCCCATAATGTGGGCACAAGTTCTTCAAATTCGCCTTCTTCTTGAGAAAGCGGTCTGCAATCCTCAACAATTTCTTCCTCTATCATCCTTCCGCACACTTCCACGTTGTTGTCGACTTCCGCAAAATCTTGGAAAGTTGTTTGGTTAGTCATTAATGCTTCTGATACAATGTTCCATTCTTCGTCTTGAGAAGTGTTTTTTCCGTTCTGATCTTCTTCATCAGGCTAGTCATCTTCATCTTCTGACGGCAGCGCAAAACCTGCTTTTTTGAAGCAATTTGTAATTGTCTTGCTCTCAACACAATTCCAGGCTTTATCGGGCAATTCCCCATTGCTTGAAATACATTTACTGATGGGATGATTTCTTCTTCAATTTCTGTTATGCATTTCTTTACAACTTGATGTCCATACTTAACTTTAAAATTTTGTATGATTCCCTTGGTTTAACGGCTGCAGTTTTGATGTTTCATTGGGAGGCATGAACTCCACTCTTACAGATTTCAACTTGGGTATGATGCTGCTTGGATGGGCTGTACAGTGGTCCATAAACAAAACAATTTTCTGTTTTTCGAGCGTCATTTTGCAGTCTAAGGGTTTTACCCATTTGTCAAAAAGTTCAATGGTCGTCCAAGCTTTTCTGTTAGCTTCATAGTCCATTGGAAAAGATTTAACCCCTGCAAAACGCCTTTGCTTTTTTGATTCAGCGATCATGACTAGCTTGAGTATTTTAGATCCATCCATGTTTGCGCATAGCAACAAAATAACTCTTTCATTGCTGTGTTTGCCACCACTATAGGTTTCACCTTGCACAGCCATTGTTTTGTCAGGAAGACATTTAAAAGAAGCCCTGTTTCATCTGCATTTAACACATTTCTGGCATCATATTCTTCTGAAACTGGAGGCAATGTCTTCTTCCACTCTTTGCAAACACTGTCACTTTCGTAACACACTTTGTAAAATGGGATGTTTTTCTTTTTTTGACGTTTTCAAACCAACTGCTGCTCACTTTAACCCTTTTGGGATGGGCACCGCAGTCAGCGAGCCGCCGCCACCAGACGGGGTTCTAACAGAATACAATGTCACTTGGGGGCGGGCAATTTGCGCTGCTAAGCCTAACTTTCGAAAAAATTCATAAAAAATTAATTTTTTATTCAATTGTTTCAAAATTTGGTACATTATAAGACAAACTTGTTGTCAGCTATCAGGATTAATTTTAAAACTTCATCATAATATTTTCCGTAAAAATTCTATAAAATAAATTTTAGAGTGATGAAATTCTTGACTGACCTCAAAAAATTATGTACGAAAAATATCCAAAAAAAAAATCTCAGAATGTAGTTCACGCAGCATATAGATACAAATAAATAATGCAAATTTTTTTTTGATAAAAATTATCCCTGCTGTCGGATGGGATGTATTACTCATGCATGCTGCAAGTTCTGTGTCTGATAGTATGTCAGTATCAGAGTCACTAACACTCTCCAGTTCCTTTGAAATAACAAAACTATCATCACTATCTGAGAACGAATCATTCACTAATTGGTTGTATTCCTCTTTTTTTAAATATAGTTTTCTCTTTGCCATTTTAATAATAAAGCATTTGGTAAATGATACAAGAAAAGGTCCTCTGAGCGCTAGCCAACTCCGAATAGAAATGAAGACAAGGAAACAAACTACTGAATATCTATATATCAACAGAAAAAGAAATAAAAGTATTTGGAATGATCCGAACCATTTGCATGTGTTTATATCAGCTGATCCAGTTAAAGCGCCAACTTGTTTATTTTCATTACTCATTGCCGTCACTGCTCTGTCATAAATCCTTCCCTCCTTCCTGAACCAAGAAAAAAAGAATAAAAAAATGCTATGGAAATGAAGGTCAACATTCTCCAGTCTCCATATATTACACCATAACAGTCATAGGGCCCCATCTAGTATCAAAGAAAAATACTAATATTTCATTCCATCTGAAATCCTGTATACGGTAGGTACACCCTTCCTCAGAGTCAAGTAGAACAGCGAGACGTATTCGTCACACCCGGCTGTGAGGTAGCTCTCTCGGGCGTTTCGTATACGTCACACCCGTCCCGAAAGGGTTAAGTTCTGCGAGTCCTAGTTTCTCTCGGGATATTACCACTAAGTGGAATGTTGTGGGCTTGGCAATCAGTTATCAATTTCATCAGGCACTTCTCTACTTCAGGATATTCAGTACTTTTCATCCTTCTTCTATTTTCTTGATTTTGAGAGAAGTTTTTCAGAATAGTCTCTTTGTTTTTCAAAATTGTTGAAAATGTGATTGCTGGAATTCCAAAGTCCTTCTCAATTGCAATCTTTTTCTTTCCTCTTTTATCTACTATAACAATAATCCTTTTCCCCCTTGCAATTGAAAGGGTATTGTATTTTCGTTTAGTGGACATTGTCAGCGGAAAATGAGCACTAGTAAACGATCAGATGTTGACTGGCAAAATAGCTTTCAACTGAACAACTGAATCTAGACAGTGAAATTTTCCCAGAATGCTTACTGGCCCACAATGATATCCAATAGACTTCAGGTCCTTTGTTCATGCCGCTCTCTCACCCTCAACTTCGAAAGAGAAAACATGGGTGCCAGTAAGGCGGACTGGCAACTTCCTAACAAAAAAATGCGTCATAGGTGGAATCCCGATCTCAATTCCTATGACATAAGAAAAATGAAAACAACAATAACATGGTTTTCAAAAGCTAAAGTTTTGAGAGAGAAAAATTATTTGAGTGAATAAAAAAATTCGAGTTATCGAAAAAAAAGGGAATATAAAATTTGAGTTAAAGAGATAAAATTACATTATAAAATGCGGAAGGTAAAGGGGAAAATTTTTTTTTTTTTTGAGATATCGAGAAATTCAAGTTATCAAGAGTTGACTATATTTCCAAAAAATTTTTATTAATAACCCTAAAACTCATCAATAACTACTAAATATAAAGAAAGTAAGAAAATCAGTGGACAAACAGTGGAGAAAATGGTAGTTAACTATTTTGTCTATCTATTTATATATAGATAATTCTGAATGATAAGACTTCTGGTTTTCTGAACAAGGATGAAAATTTCTGGTGTGTGTTGATGAGCATACATTTTTTATTCTTTGCATTGTGGCTATTTTTGTTTCACTGTCATTTAAAGTACTTGCCATATATTTAAGCTTTCTTACTTTTCTTTCATGTTCTTTAGCAACAATATTACTTAGAAAACGTGAGCAACTCCAATAATATGTTTAATGATTAACTCTTGTCAATATTTTAAGAATCAAGTTGGGAGATTGAGTGCTGCAAGTTCAGAAAAAGAAAGCTCTGGAGTTCAAGAAGATGATCTTGATCAAGCATTTGCTTATCATTGTAGAAGTCAGATGTCACTCTCCTCTTTTGGGGTAAGAATGCATATTTCAATATAAATTAAAATTAAATAGTTGCATGAAACTACCAAATAAAGCTGCATTTTTGTAGTACATTTCTGTTTCTTTAAAGTTTTTAATACATTGAGATACTTTTTGCATTAAAAAAAACCTTTAAAAAAAATTTTTTTAAGAAAAAAAGTTTTTCTATTTAAAAAAAAAAAGTTTTGTCTAAATTATATTTTATGTTATAAAACTTATTTTAAGCAAAATATATAAATCCCCTTAGAACAACATTCATCCAAATGGCTTTATCTGCAGTGTGTATAGATTTTTGGTTTCAATGAAAATCACAAAATCAAATGGCATATATTTTGATATATTATAATGTAATGTATAATTTTCTATAACTGCTGAGAGGATCTAGAAAACACTTGCTATGATACTAAATATAATATACTAGTTGAGATATAAACACAATTTCACATTATAATACTTGTATCTTTCCCACAAACTTTTTTTTAATCATTATTATTATTTAAAGAAATAACTATTAGTCTGAAAATGTTTGAGCTAAGGGTATTTCATTTCCAGTTATAATTATTAGAATTACATTTTTTGATATTTGTTGCACTATATGCAGGGTAATTCAAAAAATGGGAAACTTTAACAAGGGATAGTGTCTATGAATACAAATAATATTCATCAAAGAATGCTTGATCTAAAATGAAATGCATAAGCACAAGTGCGTTTTAAAATAACTGCTCTAGGAACGTTAAAACATCACTCTTATTGAGAGAAAAAAAATCCATGCATTTATTTAACCTGTGGCAAAAAGAAGGAATTTTTAAGCAAAACTATCACAATGAGTCAATCCTGTGAAGTTAATCCAAAATTCAATCACTCTCATGAGTTTAACCTAAAGGATAATGTCTCTAATGCATTGTGATGCTATTTCTATGTATGCATGCAGTTGCAAACTTTGTAATATTTTCTTCTCTTCCACTGAATTTGATTACCTTGGGTTTGCAGTTTCTGTTTCAGTGATTTTAATGTCCCATTTAAGGTTTATTTCATATTAATAATTCTTTTTATCATATTAATAATTCTTTTTATCATATTAATGATTTGTTTTATCATATTAACTTCTTATCATGATTTGTTATAATTCCATCCAATAATTATTCAATACAGTAAAACCCCGTTATACCGCGCCTCAGTATACCTCGGTGACTATCATGTCCCCCGACGTTTAAACCACCCTTTATCATTGCCATTTAAAGGTGATTCTTTATTTACCTTTGTAAATAAAGCCAGCCAGCCTGAGTACACAAATATTCTAGCCAAAGAGCTCCCCTCACCCCACCACACACACACTAACATTTAAAGCCGTATTATGATAGGCCTGATGTACACCTTTTGGTTTATAACATATTGCTCGAGAGACTGATTGCGCAACTGAGAGGTGTGCTTCTTGCACTGCAATTACAGTTAATAAAATGGCAGCAAAGAAGAAAAAAAAATATGCTATTGAAGAAAAGTCACGAGTAATTGATAAAGTTAAAAATGATGCAACAAAAGTGAGTATTGTTTGGATAATGTGGTTCTGCGGTATAGTTTCCCTATACCGCGGTTATGTTATAAGGCGGGTGCCAAACATGTCTCCCGACACCCGCGTTTTAACGGGGTTTTACTGTATATTAATATTCCATGTTTCAAGGTAAAAGTAAAGACATTTTAATTTTTTGTGATTATTCCCCACCCCTCTTAAGGCTGTGTGCCTACCCTAAATTGATCAACTGCAACTTCAATTTTAGCCAATAGATGGTGCAGAATTTCACACCTTCCAGGGGGGGGTTGGAAAAAGATTGGTTCTTCCAAACCCCTTTTTCACACTAGGGGGTAATTAGGGGCTAATAGCTGTCCTGTTAATATCAATGGTCACCGCGGATCTCCCGTTTACCTTGAAGGCAGAGTCATAAATGCAGCTGCTTGCTTTTGTAAATCCAACTTCCAAGAAAAGAACCTCGGGATACTTTCTACCCAATTCTTGTTCTACGCTCTTCCAAAAAAAAAATGTTTTTCAACTTTTCAGAAATTATCTCCAATCAAATATATATATATAAAACCAAATCAAATATTTGGCTTTAAAGTTTCAAAATCAGATTAATATATTTTTTTTATCTGCATAAAATAAAATTATTCATGAAAATGTATTTGCGCTATTATTTAGGGGCACTTTTTTTCGATATATTTTTGGCTCTCCTCCTCCTTTTGTCACAAAATGTCAAACTTCATTATAACCCCTACCCCCTTTATCACATGTCGCGCTATAATACATAAGCATATATACTTGCAGTTCACAAAAAAAGCACTGCGCTATAGATCACGTTTCTGATTTTATTTTTGAACTTTTAATGACGTTTGTGAGCATAATAATAATTATGATGATTACATGTGTACTTAATTTGTATAAAGTGAGCTTAGGTTTACAACAAAAAGATAATATGTTTTACTGTTCTACCCTAATTAATTGTTTGAATTCTGAAAAAATAACCGACGCAATTTTACCCTAAAAGTAAATGCCTAATAAAATTTCCTTTTAAGCATTTAACAAGAAGTAAATTTAAATCTTAGTAAGCATTGGTGTTTGTGATACAAAATGATCAATAAAACTTTATAATCAAATTATGGAAATAACAAAACTTCAAAAATGAATTTAATTTATTGAGGTGCGAGAATTACCCGCATTTGTGTATTTGTCAATTTTTTTTTATCATACTTGAGTGCTTGAAAATTACATTCTTTTGAAAAGTATATGGTTTAAGCTGTAGATAGAATATTTTTGTGTACAAAACATTTTGAGATCCAAAAAGAAAGAAAAAAATATGAATTTTTTACCGAACAATCAAAATAACTTTGAACTCACTAACTGCAGTTTAAAAGTAATTTTTCTTCATTATTCATGAAATGTAATAAACATAATGGACTAATACGAAATTACGAACAAATAAACACAGAAACACCAGGCGGAAAACATATCAAATTCACAAGGAATTTCATTCACTTCCATAAGTCATAAGTTTTTCTGCTGAATTCATATTTATTTTTTTTGCTAAAATCTATAAATTAGCTTTTGCACTTAAATGTTATCCTTAAGTTATGATTAATTTCATGTTAGAATAGTCGCATTATGTGAACATGCAATTAAAAAAACTGTTGGTAGTATTTTTGCAGCAAGCACAAATGAATAAAAATTGACAAATACATTGGACTCTCCTTTCAAAAAGAATCATCCCCTTTTATTAAGTCACCCCCCCCCCCCCCTTCATCTTGCCTAAATTCCAAACCAGTTCTTCGATACTATTTCAGTTAACGATTAAAGGTCATTAACGGATGCTTCTTGATTTAAAACTGCATTTTAATTCATATTAATTTACAAAAAAAAAAAAAAATAATAATAATAACCTTAAGTTACATTAGAAGCAACTTATGTTTCGTTTTTTAAACGCGAGAACAGTTACTTTCGAATTTTAGAGGTTCGTGAGTAGAAAAAAGTTTTAAATACTAGGTAAAGAAAAATATACTATAAAATGGCATTACTGTAAATTCTGTATTGAAAATATTTTTTTTTTTTTACAAAATCGGAGATCTGAAGTGGAACGGGGGGGGGGGGGGAGGGGGGCAGTGAGGCATTCAGATTTTGCTCGAACCTGGAACGGGGCCGAGGAAAGAAATTTGTTGTGCTCCACTAATCCGGTTTTATCTTTTTGTTTTATTTTTTTTATCACATAAAATAATACACTTAAAAGCAGGTATAAATAATATAATTTATTAGAATTATTCGGAGCACGGAGAAGAACCAGAGCAAAAATTTAGAAGTCGGAGAGGAGCAACTCAAAATAACTGGCTGCTTAAGATTCTTGCTCAAAATCTGTATTAATTGAGTAATTTAAACTCCATATTAATACCAGAATAGAAAAAATTTGATGTGGACTTTCTTTCATAACGTGTATATCTTCCTTTTGTTTTTCCTTTTTCAACCCATTCGCAAACTGCTCACACAATTTCAATAAACTGTGTCGTCCATATCACATGATTTTTGTAAATTTTTCAAAGTTTTGTACATTTTTATCAAAAATACTGCCAACAGTTTTTTAATGGCCGGTAATAGTTCAAAAATTTAAAAATTTGTGCGGATAATTTATGGCCCTTAATTGTAACTAATATATTTTTTTTTACCTAAATGCAATACATTTTGTTTTCAGATCATTGTTTTAAAAAGTTACACAATCAGTCTAACGCAGCGTTTCTCAACCTTTCAGTATTCGCGGCCCAATTTTTTATCATAATTTTCATCGCGCTCCCACTTACCATAAAATGTATACAACAATACTGTATATTGAGTACTGATTCTGTTTTTGAATTATTTTTAACTTACCGCCAAAACAAGAGTAAAAACGAGTAATTTAGTATTAAAATTAATTTAGTAATAAATCACTATTTCATTTTTGGGCATTAGTAGATTATGATCTTTCTGCACTAAACGCAAGAGCTTTTCGCGTTCTATTACCATTTTGTGCAACTGGATTTTCTGCTGTGATTTTTTTGAAGTCAAACTCTAGATCTAGGCTAAATATAGAAACTGAGGCACTGAAGGTGGCTATTAGGGTATGTCGAAAAAAAGTAATGTTTTTTTTTTTTTTTTTTGCAACGCTATACCGTGGAAAACTTGCCTCTGGGGTAGGTAAGTAACATGAAAATTAAAAAACCGATTTTTATTGAACCCCTAGCTAGCGCATTGTACTTTTAAAATTTCGATTTTTTTTTCGAAAATCAAGTCATTTTACAAGCTTTTTCGCAGAAGTCAGCCATTAATATTTTAAACTGCTATAGCGAAAATCATTTATCAAAAGGGTTGAAAAGCACCTAAAAAAATTCAAACAGTCAAAATCTTCCAATTTGCGATAGCGCAAAAGACTCAAAAATCGGTAAATTATTGCATTTAAGGTACATACTAACACCTTATATGAAAGGCATGCTGAGTTATGTGTTAATAGCCCATTTCTTTCCTTTTTTTTTTTTTTTACTTTACACTTCAATTCATTGTAATAGAATAGCGTTCCCCAACCGATGGTTCGCGAGGTGTCGGAAGGGGGTTCGCGAAAATAATATTGCAATGGGGAATTTTTAATTGCTAACGTACAAGAAAAAGCTAAATAATAAATTTACATACGTAATAGGACGGAGTGTAAAAATGATTTTTTTAAATAAATTGTTTTTCCGATAATGCATAAAAGTTGTGGACTGGCATAGGAAGCATTCGTACAAAATTTGAAATGCCCTTATTTCTACCATTGTCTGATTTCGAAAACTTGAATCACAAAGTGGTATCGGAAGAAATTCCTTGATTAATTTAAAATTTTGAACGTATATTTCTCCTACCATTTCCCACGATTTCCTCACCAACGAGAAGAAAAAGATGTTTTACAAAAAAAGTTGGGAACCTCTGTAATAGAAAGACAATATGAAGGAGTGGTTCCCAACCAGTTTTTTCGTGCGAACCCTTTCTAAGATCCGAAAGAAAATGGCGAACCCTTTTCTGTAGTCCTTAGTAACGGGTAACAAAACTAAAATTTGCTGGCACATTTATTTTCCTTTTTGTACAATAGTTCATCACAAAAAAAGAAAATGGAATTGCAAAATATCTATGATTCAACCAAAGCAAAAATACAGCTACAAAAAAAATACATTTGTTTTTTTATTTATTACTTTTTATTAGATGTTCTTTTTGAATTATTAATAGAGCAGTAAAAAAATCTTTAAAAATTATTTTACCGTTAATGCGAAAAAAGTTAGTAGAGTGTCATGAGAACTAACAGTAAGTATCATAAGAATTAACCATACGTACACAATTTTGAATCAATCAATAAGTTTCTTTATGCTCAAAATTCGCAAAAGTTGTGGAAAATTACAATATTAAAATTCATTTGTTTTCAAACTTTTCATTGCGAACATGCAGAACAGTTGGAATAATTTGTGATAAATGCGAATACAAAATTAAAAAAAATAAATGATTAAATATCTTTGCTGAAGCAAAAGGTCTGTATGGGAGAAATTAGTCGAAAATAATGCAAAATTTTACATTTAGGAAAATTTTCATTTTTCCGACTTTTTCTTCGCATTGGTGAGGAAAAAGTGGGAAATGGTAGGAGAAACATACGTTGAAAATTTTAAATTAATCAAGGAATTTCTTCCGATACCACTTTGTGATTCAAGTTTTCAAAATCAGACAATAGTAGAAATAAGGGCATTTCATATTTTGTACGAATGTTTCCTATGCCAGTCCACAACTTTTATGCATTATCGGAAAAACAATTTATTTTAAAAAACATCATTTTTACACTCCGTCCTAATACGTATGTAAATTTATTTTTCAATTTTTTCTTGTACGTTAGCAATTAAAAATTCCGTCATTGCAATATTATTTTCGCGAACCCCCTTCCGACACCTCACGAACCACCGGAACGCTATTCTATTACAATGAATTGAAGAGCCACATGAGATCCGCCGAGCTTTTTGTGAGTGGCCTGGAATACACCTCATTTCTTGTTTTTACATACTAAATGTACTTTTAATGTAAAAAAAGTCGTGGATTAATTGGCAGAAAAAAAGGGCCTATTATGGCAGATTACCAATTGCTGCCGATTAAGCGGTGCATCCCTAAAAAATATCACGCATAGTGTCGAAAAAATGGTTCCCTATAGTTATGAATATTCTCGAATGTTCACGTCTAACCTTTGAAAAAAAAACATTTATCAAAGTTGATTTTGGATATTTTATCGTCGAATCCATAATATTAAGTATGAAATGTGATGTTATAGAGCAGATAAAATTTTTAGGTAATATTGTTTTCAAAAATACATTATCAATTGTAATAAAAGTTCAAGAGAAATATTCTTAAATTCTTCGCATACCGAATTTCAAGAGCTATTAGTCGATACCGAGCATGAAAAGCTTCCAAATTTTTCGGCAATTTTTCGGAAAAATGGCCTTTTAAACATTTTTATTTATACTTGGAATTCTACACCATACAAAAAAAAGTAGTTTTTAATAGTTTGAATAATCAAGATGACTTTTTAAGTACTATGAAATCAATGATACAAACTTTAAGAGTATTTGTGATTATTTATGTTTTGTCAAAAGTAGTGTAAAAAATGCTGCGAAGCATTGCTCTATTGAGTTGCTTTTTGATTATTGAGTTTTGGCCTTTATAGGAGCTAAAGTTCAAGTTTCCAAGTGGAGGAGACACTCCACTCCAAGCTTTATGTAAGGAGGGGGATAGGAATTTTTTTTTGGAAAGGAGTAAAAATAGCAATATTATTTTACCGTTTAATCCTTTTGTGTATTCCCACATCATAAACGAAGTATAATTTCTATTTTTCGTACAATGGTATTGCAGAACAACAGTTTTCTCTTGGAGCAGGGTCAAAAGAGTCCTTATACTATGGCTTATGAAACCCCCCCTTGTGATATCCCCCCTCCCAGCATATTTTTTACTCATAACACAGAGTTGTGCACCAAATTCCAGCATATTAATCGAAAAGTTGATGACAAACAAGAGAAACATCTTACTGAAATTTGAAGCAGAGGAACATGTTCTAAAGGTAAAAGTGGGGCTAAGTGAAATGATAAAATATTTACTTTGTTTACAGAGCTAACTATTTTTTTTTAATATGTTACATAACATGTAGTCGGTGGCGCACCCAGGATTTTGCTCAGGGGGAAGGGAGGGAGAAAATGGGCAGAATTAGGGAGAATCTGGATATAGATCTTCTCAGATGCCGGATATCCCGGTGTCAATTACGTGACTTATCCGTGCTGGATATCTGGCTCCGGTCTTTGAAACCTGGGAATCCGGAGAACCGGATTTTTTCGTGCATCGGTTTTCGGATATTAAAAACAAAATTGGTCGGATACGCAATTCCTTCTGGGAAGACGGGTCGTCCTCCCCGCCTCCATTAGTGAGCCCCTGCATGTAGTTGATTCCAGTCAGAAAATAACCGAATCTAAAGATAAAGCTATACTGTAATACAAGCCATTTTCAAAATTTGATGCTCATGTTGTAATGTTTTGTGTCAAATACACCTTTTGCAATTATATAATTATACAATTCTTGTTAATTTTTTAAATATTAATTAAGGCCTAGGGACTAATGCAGTGTTAATTTCTTTTATGTTAGGCTTATTTTGATTGCTAATGTTTAGTAAAATTTGTCATGTGCATACAGGACAAAGAGAAATATGTATTTATTCCACTCTGACCCTACATCAGTCATCTACTAACTAAATTTGTCGTTCATTTATTAAGTTATTAATTTTTTATTTATTAAGTAGATGTTTCATTCGTTCACTTAATTAATATATTTTTTATTAATTAATAATTCATTTTCACGTTTTATCAATCATTCATTCATTTAATTATTCATAATTACTAAAAACTATTTCTAACCATCACAGGGGTGGCCCCCAGAAGGGGTCACGGCAGTCTATTCCATTGAGATTTGGTGGGGTTCGTTTCAGGGGCTTCTGATCGATTGTTTGGCTGATTTGGGGGGGGGGGAGGTCAACGTTTTGGGCGGTTCAGTAGTTTGTACGGACGTCCCTGATTATCACATAGAAAACTACTTCATTTAGAAATATTTCAATTTTTCAAAATTCAATGAGACAAAGTGATAATTTTCCACTTTGATTTCAACGACCAAATTTACTGCATAAAATGAAAAATAATATTTCAAGTTTTATTGTAAAATCACATTTCTCTGTTCATGTAGTTATTATAAAAATAAACTTTTAATTTGTTTACTTTGAAAAATGTAATTTTTCCTAACTGTTTCACTGTACCCCACATTCCCCTATAAATACTAAATATGTATTTGATAAATCATAAGCATTTAAAGTAATTATTTTTTTACTACACGAGAAAATCTGCTCGATGGTACACCTACATGTTATTTTACTCAGCGGAAAGTGTTCCTCAACTTAGACCGGGGGGGAGGGGGAATTCCCAACCTTTGGTACAGGTTCAAATAGGAAACCTACAAAAATAAGAAACACCCGAATCCACAGTCAACTGAGAGCTCAGCTTCAGGCGCTGTTGACGCGGGAATGCAAAATGGACAAAGCCGCAGGACAAAAGAAGGGGACAGCTCGTGTTCGTTGCGGGCATCTCGGTGATTGACATGTAATTTAGCACTCATTAGCAGAAGTAAAGGAAAATATCTATTTTTCTACTGCACTGCCATCTGAATTTCAGGGTTGGAACTACGCACTGCACAACTTCAGCAAGTTTCTAGAAAAGACATATTTTAAAATATAAAAAGCGCTTGAAATGAAAATAAAAAATTATCACGGAGACGCTCACAGTCTTCTGAATTATCTAGTTTTTTTTTTTTTTACTATACGATCTCAGCATTTTGCTGTAGGAGGCAAAGTTCGTTAGTTTTCGTCAGTATGGTTGCTATTCTGAAAAATGTCGCCAAGCTCGATTTTCATTTAAAATCGATATAAATACTAGAAAACGCAAAATTTTTCTAAAATATTCTAGCAATCAATACATAATTGAAAAACACGTCATATGCAACAAAAATTGGAATGATACTTGCAGTTGATTTTGATTTATTATGTCAGTACACTTTCCTTGGCGCCAAACCGCTACGGACAACAGCCTTAAGGCATTAAATTGAATACAATTATTCTGAGTGTAACGTCAATCATGTCTTCTCTTAGGTTTTGCTTTTTAATGTGATTAGGTATTTATTTAATTTCTGATTCATATTTGTGAAAAATTATCCATAGATTGTTCCAATTAGCTGACCCTCAAATTTATTTCATTTAGTCATATTTGTAATTAATAATTAAAATTTATGTTTCTTTCCACATTTGGAGAATTTGGTAAGTCTTCAAACAGAGTAAAAAAAAAAAACATTTTTCTGTTTAATGTTTTTAAAAAATTTGTCTGTTTTGTTAAAAACCAGGATGTGTGTTGACCTTTTTGAACACTTAAAATTGAAATTAGGTTTTCTCTCTTTGTAATCTTTCATACAATAAAAATTGCTTTTCGCGAGTCCTTTAAATTACTTTAAAGATATTTGGCTATAGGAACTGTACAGGGTATAATCCGTGTCAATTCAGGCAGGGGGGGTACCTTCATAGTCTCAGAAGTTTTTGAATTTCACATAAGTTAAAATTTAGAACTTATGATAAGTTAGAATTAGAATTAGTGAGTTATAGGTATGTTTTTGTTTTGCTCAAAAAAATTCCCGGCCCGAGATACAGGCCGCCAAAGATGGCGCCTCCTGCGCAATTTCTTACTTGCGATTTTCGACAAAAACTTTCAAGCGCTCTATTTCCTGAACGGTGCAAGATATTTTGATGCGTTTTTTTTTTTATTTGAAAGATAATTATATTCTGTTTATGATAAAAGGCTAAATTTTAAAATATCTGTTCACCTTTTTTTGCTACAGCCTTCTGAATTTTTTTTTTAAAAACCTTTTTTATTTTTTTTCTCATAAACGCCAATCTCAAACATTTTAATTTTTTTACTGTTGGTTAATACCATTAAGTACTACATTCCCTGAAAAGGGGAGCTTCCCCCTTTTGCGTTTAACGGTTTTTAGAAACAATTTAAGATTTTGCCATATATTTTATCAGTTTTGTTAATAACATAGTCATATATTGGTCTCATTAAGTCAAAATTATATTAATTTAATTTTCTTTGACATGGCATTTAATTCTTAATAAATATTAGCATGAAAAAATCATGACTTTTTTTTTTTTTTAAACTAAAAATTTTTTTTATTTATTTATTTAAAACCAGATTGCTTATCATACCCATAAACATAACTTAAGATTGACATTCTGAGTAAAATGCAATGAATACAATATTTTTTAAGTGAAAATAAGAATTTTGCATTGAAAAGTGTATATTTATGCTAAAAATTTAGAGAAATAAATGCAGTACACTGTACTTTCAACCCAATACGCATGTGTAGGAAAAATTAATTACTGTACATTCGCCAGGTTGTTAGCAAGTAATGTAAATATATGTATAACAACCATTAAAATTATTTATGTATATCACGTATTCATAATCACAAATTGATTAATAATTAAATTTATTTTTATATAACACATACAGTTAGGTATTTTCTTGATTCCATTTGCCAATTAGGTAATTTGAAAAAGAAAACAAGTTTGACTGTCTTTTCTACCCCGAGTTTATTTTTTGAACTTGTTGTGAACAAATCTTAATGTAGAAAACTTTAGTTCAATTGCTGCTGAAATGAGCATCTGAATTATTTTTTACTCTTTATTACCCATGAATTCTTTTACAACAGTTACAGTTTCCCACACTGAAATGTTGACATAGACTGCAATTTCTTTTTCGAATTAAATTCCACAAAAAGGAAGTGCACAAATTATGAACTTCAAGCCATTACTTCATAGTTCAGTGTTTTCTTCTAAAAAATTTAATTGATCTTAAACCTCTTATTTTATATTTTGGGGTTAGAGATGTCTAAAAAAAAAGAAAGAAAGGTGTCAATGCATGTTCATATTTTTTAAAAAAAGGTATTGTATAGTTACTTTATCTTGTTGATTTAGGTTATTTTCTGAATACTTCTAACAGCTTTTGCTAATTTAGTGTTATCTTCTTCAAATTATTTAAAGCAGTTAAGATTGGTTTTAATTGATTAGGCAGATCCTCAACATTCTGTTCCATTGCCCCATTGAAAATATTTTGATATTTATTTCTCTACTAAATTTCTACTTCCTTCTTTAAATACCTGCATAAAAATTAGTCTATTGCTTATGTAACTTTTTATGGAACGATATATTAACTTCCATTGTACCTCTGAAGGTAAAATGAATGCCATTTCGTTACTATCAGGACAACATAATTAATGAAATTATTTTTTCTTGTTTTGAATTGAGAAGATGTTTATTGTCTCCATACCTCACAAGTCATATTGCTAACTCAAACTAGTAATAAATTCTTCAACATTTTGTTTGATTTGATTTTTGTTAGCTCTACTGAATTAAATCAATGATTTTTTTTTGAAAAAGTCACCTGTTTTAAATTATGTACAGCCTGATAAATATTAGAAATATCTTTTCAAAAAAGAAAAAAGGGGAAAGAAAAAAACACTACAACCAAAAACACGTTAAAGTTTACAATATTATATGGACATGTTCCAAAACATACCATTTCCCAAAATTATGGCGTAAGTTATAGATAAAGCAAATAGCGGTGTTTCGTGCAAGTACTTTGTTTTCGTTAACTTCCTTATGAAAAAAAGGAAGAAAAATGCAAAGTGATTGAATCCTAAATTGATCCCCCCCCCCCTAGTAGTGTTCCTCCTTTTTTTTTCCTTAACATCAATAGGAAGATATGAAAATCAAATATAAAAAGCTATGTTTTACTGAATAACACATATATTGAAATTAACAACTAATAGATTTGAACTCTAGCTATGAAAAAAATGAGAAAATTATATTTAAAAAAATAAAGGAAATCAATAAATATTTTAAAGTAGAGGGCAATAAGATTTGGCAATGTATGTCTGTTTGTCTACTGGTAAATTTCCTTTGTGGAAAGGGGGGATATGTTTCTAATATTTATTAAGAAAATTTAATTAATATACTTTTGACTTAATGAGACCAATATATGACTATGTTATTAAGAAATCTGATAAAATATATGGCAAAATCTTAAATTGTTTGCAAAAACCGTTAAATGCAAAAGTGGAAGCTCTCCTTTTCAGGGAATGTAGTATTTAATGGTATTAACTAACAGTAAAAAAATTAAAAATTTTGAAATTGGCTTTTTTGAGAAAAAAATATAAAAGATTTTTTAAAACACATTTCAGAAGGCTGCAGCAAAGAAAGGTGAGCAGATATTTTAAAATTTAGCCTTTTATCTTAAACAGAATATAATTATCTTTCAAATAAAAAAAAAATGCATCAAAATATCTTGCACCGTTCAGGAAATAGAGCACTTGAAAGTTTTTGTCGAAAATCGCAAGTGAGAAAGTGCACCGATGGCGCTATCTTTGGCAGCCTGTATCTCAGGCCAGGAATTTTTTTTTGAGCAAAACAAAAACATACCTATTGTGAGGTTCGTATGTTATCCAGGAATGTACTCCAACGGTTACGGAGATCAAAAGCTCAATTGTTCCATTTTTTTAGTATTTTTATTTAGACTCTTGGTTAAACATTGCTATATACAGTATGTTGCAACTCCTTACAAAAACATTTATAATGGAAGGTATCAAGGATTGCGTCCTCTCCTTTACACGTCCACTTGAGACCTATAACTCACTTAGTTCTAAATTTTAACATATGTGAAATACAAAAACTTCTGAGACTATGAAGGTAAGATTTTATTTTTACCTACCTGAATTGAAACGGACTATGCTATAATATTACTAAGAGGGTAAGTCAAAATTTACCTACACTTTTAGTTCTACAACTTTATTAAACAAAGCGGGGTGTACAACAGATACATAATTTTTCAATATAGTCTCCCCCTTGAACAATGCATTTGTTATAGCAAGCTGCAAGCTTCTGTATGTCTTCCTGGTAGAAAGTTTTCAGCTGGTCACTTTTACGTGAAGTCACTTTTACGTGAAGTCACTTTTACGCTGCATCCTGAATTAGACAAATGAACAACCTCTCTTGAGGGGTCTAAAGAGATGAAAGTCTGAGGGAGCAAGATTTGGGATGTAAGGAGGGTGTTCCAGGGTCTCAAAGCCCTGGCTTTTGTTTTTTCTATGGTGTTACAGGCAATTTTTTTTTTTTTTTTTTGGTAAGCATTTGTGAGACCCATTGTGCACACTTTTCTTGAATTTGAGTTTATTGTGGATAATTTGATAAGCAAAATCATGACTGATGTGAAAGAACATGGAACCTCTTTTTGGTAATTCACGAATCTGCTGTATACATCTCTCGAACTTGTTGATTTTCGTTGTCAGAGGTTGATGTTGATGGGCGCCCAGCTCCCTCTTTTAGAGTGTTACGCTCATGCAACCACTTTTAAACATTTTGATCCACAAAAAACCCTCTTATGAGATAAAGTACTTTCCCCGCATTGTGACAAATTTTCCGGTAAATTTCAGCACTTTTCACACGCTCTCAGATCTCGAAAATCTAATCATTACTCATTGCTTTTCTTTCGTGCAATATGATAGTGAGCTGATGTGCTTATGCTGTTATAGCTATATAACAACTGGTGCGATCGAGATTATACTGACTATATCTAATCATAGGCGCACCAAGTTGATGCATGTCCCTGCAGCCTCCACCCGTCTTTAACTGTAGAACGAAAAGTAGGTAATTTTTTGACTTCCCTCATATTTCCAAGCCTTTTTTTGCTTAACTTATTCCAAAATAATGTTTAGGTTATTATTATTCTGACAATAATTTAAAATATAGATTATTTTAATTTTTAATTGCATGGTTTAACCACATTTTACTTTTACAGGGTAGAAGTGAAAGTGTTACAAGTGTTTACAGTGCAGCTGGAGGAGGTCGATATGGGACTGTGATAGTTACTGGAGAAGTTTTATTTGGCCTCAATTATAACTATAAAACAGGGACACTTGAAATTAGTATCAAGGAATGCAGAAATTTAGCTGCTGTAGATACAAAGCGAAATAGATCTGATCCGTAAGTTATTCTTCATTAATTCTTTTTTTTCCTTTGTTTATAGTACGTCAAAAATCAACTCTTTTAAGTAATGCTTATATACTTTTTGTTTTGTTGTGTCATTGCTATGTTTCCAATTTTGTTAAAAATATATTTCTCAAATATAGTTTGATGTCATGAAACAAAAAAAAACTTTTCATAAACAAGGATTTTCAAGTTCTGAAATATTTTCTCCTGTAGTCATTATAGAATGAATTTTGAATGCATTTAATTTTAAGCATTTATTTAGTTTAAAAACATACAATACTTTTATCAGTAGAAAAAGCAATACATGTGTAATGACTCTAAAACTAGAATGGCTATGCTTAACATTTATAATGAAAGCTTTAATGTAAGAGAAAATATATTTTTTTTATTTTCTCTCTTTAATAGTTGCATTATCTTGAGGCATTAACATAGAATTGAAAGGAAATTAGCAGCCCATTTATACATTTTTTTAAAAAGTTGGAAATAGTAATGTACTAAACAGATTAAAACTTCATTAACAGATGTATAGAATGCATGAAATAAGAAGCTAAAAATTATAATTCTCATTGAGTTGTCCTCTTATGACACCTAAGTATACTCCTTTTCTCCCTTTTCTTTTTAAATTTTTTTTACATATGAATTGGACAATGGACATCAATTTCAGGAGTTTTTAGTTATGTCTCTGAATTAATCTGTAAGTGATGCTGCATGTGTATAGGTGATGCTTTTGCATTTAATGGTTAGAATGAAAATTTTCAAAAATATAGTCCGCTGCTTGATTTTTTGTACTACTAAAAAAAAAGTATTTTCACATTAACTAGACTAAAAAATTGAGTATATATTTTACTTCCTCATATGTGCCCCTCCCCCCTTGCAATAATTGCATATTTACTAACTTGAATTGACATCTTTTTTTGTGTGTGTGTGCATATTCATCCATTATTGGGGTTTGTTTTCATATTAATTTTTTCCTAGATGCTAACTACACTGGTGTGCAAAACTTAAGCAATAATGTAAATTTTAAGCAGATAGCTATGAAATTGCAGAAAAAGAGTTCTTGCAATTAGTACAATGAACATGCAATTTAGTCGAAAGGTCATGTGGATGCAAATATCTGGAACAAAGCGTCAGAGGCAATGTTGATGACGAAAATATCAAAACTTATACTTTTCTTCTGAAAAATGCAGAGTACGAGAGTGTGTATTATCTTGAATGACGACCAAAATTAAAATCAACCAATAATTTATTGGTACGGCACAATTACATTGAATTTAAAAATAAAATGGCTTATATTAATCAAAACTCATATTACTTCACAAACAAAGATTTTGACTGGGCTACCGGAAAACAGCTAACACTTTTAAGACTAAGAAAAACATCTGGCCGAAAATAAGTGCCGAGCAAAGCAGCCATCGGCCACATAAGACAAGCTCCTGATAAGAGCAACGCGGTAAGTGAGCCGCAGGTACGAACGAGAGAGACAAGTTGAGTCATGAGACACGCGCTTATATAACCCGCTCCCCTGCCAGATCCACCAAGCCTCATACAATTTATGTTAATTTGGCGGATTGGAACTTGGGAGAACGGGGATACGTCATCGTTACGTACGCGTAAGCATAAATTCCCGATACGGTAGAAAGGGATAAGTAGTGAGACAGGCTACATGCCATCAATGCCCCCTCTCTCACTATCTTATTAAATTCTAACAATTAAATTCTAAAAATAAGTCTAATACTTAAATCACTTAATAACTTAAACCCTAAACCAATTATTCCTAGCCTCAGTCAAAAAATCTTATTAAACATTGTAAACTTTTTAACAATAACATTAAATACTTTTAACAGTAACATTAAACATATTTAACAATAACTTTTTTTTTCCACAAATGAAATTTCCTTATGACAACCTGTTGTCACATATGACTCGATAAGTCCATATCTTTCAGCAATCCAAAGTCCAAAAAAAAAAAATTAACTTCTTGACTACTAGTCCATTTCTTCACAATAAAAAGGGTCTTGGAAAAGAAAGTCCACTTGGCACATATAGTCCTACACTAACACCAGCAGATGTCAAACTGTAACATAAGGAAAAATTTCTGCGAGAAATGTTGCGTTTTTCATTGTATAAACATATTTTAAATTCCATTTAACACAATAAAAATAAGCTCTTTTAGCAATCTAACATAAAATTTTCTTTCTCAAAAATCACTCGAGTTGTTTTTTTTTTTCAATATAAACTTATTTTGTATCACAGAGTATTAGACCAAATTTAAATATGACCCACTAAAACTAACTATAATTTTTTTCCATGTGCAAACTATTTAATTTAAAATGCTAGCCTATTAGAGTTACACTTCAGTGAAAGAATTTTTCATATTAAACATCCAAAAACACATTGAAAAAAAACACAATTAAAAATGACTATCACATTGAAAAAACACTCACAAAACTTCGTGAGATAACATTCGGGCAAAGGCTTAGTGAAGATATCCAACTTATTTTCTTTGCTATTTACATGTCTTATGTTAAATATTTACTTCGAAATTAAATCACGTATAAAAAACAGCTTTACGTTGATATGTTTGGTTCGGTAGTTTTCAATCAGAGATTTCACAAAGCAATAGTTGCCTGATTATCAACTAGTAACAAAGATTTTTCTTTTTCTTTAATAATTTTTCTTTCTATGCATTCCTCACAGATTCTATCGAACCACAGAAGTTCTTTACTGGCGTCAGTCATCGCAATAAATTCAGCCTCCATAGTTGACAGGCTGACCCACCTGTGTTTATATGTGCGCCAAACTATGGGCGATTTGTCTAAAAGAATTAACTAACCTCCCAAAGAAGTTCTATCGTCGTGATTCGTCGCGAAATCCGCGTCCGAAAAAGCAATAATTTTAACACTGTTACAACTTAATTTTAATTTATAATCTTTGCTCTGATAAACGTATCCCAAAAGCTTAAGTAATCCCCCCCAATGTACAAGGTCAGGATTATTCTGAAATTGACTGAAAATATTCACGGCATAACTGATATCTGGTCTCGTTCTGTTACACAGAAAAGACAAACAACCCAACAAATTTCTATAAGGGATTTTCGACATTTCCTCTATCTCTTGACTGGTACTTGGACAATTTACTTTCGAATATACCGTGCCTTTACTAATGGGTAACGAAGATAATGGAAAATTATATTTCTTAAATTTATCACATACCTCCTCAATATAACATTTTTGGTGTAATAATAAACAGTTTTCCCCCTCTTCAAATTCAACACCCAATACTTTCCGCGTATTTCCTAAAAGTTTTAAATCGAATTTTTTTAAAAAGTAAATCTAATACATCTTGTAAATACCTGTCCCTTTTCCTAAATATCACTAAATCATCCACATATAATAATAAAATTACTGTTGAGTTAAAAGAATAAACACAGTTACACCAATGAAATTTTGTAAAACCAATTGACGTTAAAATACTATCTATTTCAAAAAACCACATCCTCCCGCTTTGGTGAACTCCATAGATTGCTTTATTTAATTTGCAAAACAAATGCTCTTTGCCTTTTACCTCAAAACCAGGTGGCTGTTTCATATAAATATTTTCCTTTAATGGTGCATACAGATAGGCACTGGTCACATCAAGTTGGATATTTTGCCACTTGAAATTTACTACTAAAAGAGAAAAAAAGAATCTAACCAAGCTAAAATTGACTACAGGACTGAAAGTTTCATCATAACTCTCGCCTTTCACCTGAGTACTGCCTTGTGCAACTAGTCGCACTTTGAATTTTGCTATGTTTCCTAGATTATCTCTTTTCAAGTTAAAAACCCAGCGGCTTCCAACATATGAAGCGTTTTCCAGTAAAATTTCCAAATCCCAAACTTTTCTTTCATTCATTGCGCGAATTTCTGCATTCATGGCATTCTGCCAACTTTCTCGTTCGGGCGATCTGAGAAATTGCTTAAAAGTTTTTGGGACAGAAATTTCCCCGTCTAATCACCCGTTCGTAATTTCTGATACTTGCTTTTGACTTGTAGTTAAATTTCCAGCTACCCCTTGAATACTGTTCCCTCTGAAATCAAAATCTTGCGGTTTATACTTTATACAATTTTTCGAACAGTATTTCTTAACATCATGATGTGACCTTAATCTTTTGGTGGAACCTTCCGCAAAATAGTATACATCATTGCGTGACCCATCTTTTCTTGGTACAACTTTACGCTCCCACTTAGCCTCTTTAGATTTACTAGAGCTATCGTCGTCCGATGACTCACCTGTTTCTGAATCAGGTTCTTGCGATTCTTCACGAATGTCAGGTACAACCGTTAATTCGGGAATCTGAAAGTCACTTAAATTTTCGTGATCAGAATCTGAATCAAAATCAGATTCTCCAGCATTTGGCCAACTGATGATGCCCACCATAGCTCCACTGCCATTTGAAAATACATCCTTAAACACCAATTTCTCGTCAAACCTTCCATTTATTGTTTCTATAATTTTATTGCAATCAGGAAAAAAATACGGTAACCTTTGGTTCTAAAAGCGTAACCTATCATTACCCTTCTTTGGGCTTTTAAATCCAATTTATTTCTCTTTTGCTTAGGTATTCCCGCATAAGCGACAGTTCCAAAAGGCTTTAAGTGCCGGACAGATGGTTTGTTTCTCCCATAAAGTTCAAAAGGAGTTAGTTTTTGCCCTTTATGACAAACGCGGTTCCATGTATACGTAAAGTACAGCATAGCGTCAGGCCAAAAAGATTTGTCTAACCCGCTTTCCTGCAATATTACTCTAGCACCGTCGGCTACTGTCCTGTTGAAAACTTCAGCAACCCCGTTCATTTCGGGACTATAGCTGTTTGTCAGCTCGTGAACTATACTCGCATTTACGCAAAAGTTTGAAAAATCTCGATTTACCAACTCGCCCCCATTATCAGTCCGAATAGCTTTTACTTTCGTTTCCAGAAACCGTTCCGCATTTGCGATATGTCGTTTTAAAATTTCTGGAACTTTATGTTTACTGTCTATCGGATAAATGGAGGTTCTACGAGAAAAATCGTCTATCACAGTAAGGAAATAACGTTCACCGTTTCGTCCTGTTACATTACAAGGCCCCCAAACATCTGAATGCAATAAAAGTAAAGGTTTATCTGAACGAATTTTATTTATTGGTTTAAACGAAATCCTACGGAATTTTCCTAATTTACAATCCACGCAGTCATTTTTTTCAGATTTAAATTTTGGCAGCCCGTCTGCACTTTTTAACTTACTGGTTTTTCTAATAATATCATTATTTACATGCGCGAGCCTTCTATGCCAAATTTTTAAATCTTCTACATTATTAACTTCAAAAGTAACCTTTTTTGGTAAATGACTAGATATTTTAGGATAAACAACATAAATTCCGTCTTTTAATTTAGCTTTAAAAATTAAACCCCCCTTGTCTGGTACTTCCACTAAGCGTTTGCCCCCTTTAAAATTTGCTCCCCCTTGGTCGAATTTAGGACCCGACATCAAATTTCTCCTGATATTTGGAGAATACATTTTCCAAAACAACATTTCTTAAGCCGAACTTCATTTTAATATCTCCCATTCCCTCAATCGGGAAAGTATGGGATTGAACTGCAACTGCCATTTGCCTATCATTTACAGGTTGAAAATTACTAAATAAACTTTTATCGTTACAAAAATGATTGCTGGCTGCAGAGTCGAATACCAACACTGAGGGTTTTTAAGTTCGTTACAGTTGACTTTGGAAATAAGATGAGTTTCATACTCACACTTTGATGCCGTCGGGGACC
The DNA here is from genome assembly GCA_038502835.1 of Octonoba sinensis. Classification (NCBI taxonomy): domain Eukaryota; kingdom Metazoa; phylum Arthropoda; class Arachnida; order Araneae; family Uloboridae; genus Octonoba; species Octonoba sinensis. The sequence continues at coordinate 127,654,502 of CM076598.1, forward strand.
AGGATCTCTGTTGTTTTTTGTTCCTGTTGCTCTGCTATCGCTTCTTTTCCTTCGGGAACTGCTTGGCCTGCGTATTTTGTCCCTGGGGTGGTTCGCTATCTGGCACTCGGTTGGGGAATTGAAGACTGTTTTTCTTTACTCTACAGTATTTTCTTATATGACCTTCTTTACCGCATCTGAAACAAACAATCTTCCTTCTGGTGAATACACTATTTGCCGCAATTAGTACTGAATCTTCATTTTTCAATTCCAGTCTTTTTTCTTCACAGACCAGTTCATCAACAATGTTGTCAAACTTGAACTTTTCTTTGGGCCAACGCAAGATAAGATCACTTGGCAAATGTTATCAAACTGGGCAGGTAGATATCTTAACATTTGAAAACTTGCATAGGTTTCTGAGAAAGACTCGTCAATGTCCTTGACTCATGCGAAGATTTTCCTTAACCTTGCAGCAAAAAAGTTGATTTTTTCAGATGACTTAATCCTGCAACTCGTCAATTCCTTGAAGAGCTGCATGTGTGTAGAACGGTTGTCAGGCAAAAAATGGGTTTTCAATTTTTGCCATGCTTCTTTAGGGTCTTCCAAATTTTCGATGATTCTTTTAAAGTCGCCTTCAATAAATAAATAAATTAGTGAGAGTGCTATCCTCTTTCGATTTAAGAAATCGCTCATTATTCCTTCAGTAGCGTCTTCTGCCGGCATAGTTTCCTTGCCTAAAACAATCAGCCAGCAATTTCTTTCCATCAGCACGAACTTCATATCGAAAGCCCACGAACTGTAGTTCTGGCCGTTCAACTTGTCGATTGAGATTGCTGGAGATGCCATCTTTAGTACTTGATTCTAACTTGTTGTTTCCTTTAAAACATATTCAGGTTGATGCACATTCTAGTTCCAGGCCCCCCCTTACGATAAGAATCATAGATCTTATAAGTCCATTTATGAACGACTCGTGCGATTCCATTCTCTGCTATAGCTTTAGCATAGGTAAGCCCATAACCTTGATGGCGAAAATATCGAAACTTATACTTTTCTTCTGAAAAATGCAGAGCACGAGAGTGTGTATTATCTTGAATGACGACCAAAATTAAAATCAACCAATAATTTATTGGTACGGCACAATTACATTGAATTTAAAAATAAAATGGCTTATATTAATCAAAACTCATATTACTTCACAAACAAAGATTTTGACTGGGCTACTGGAAAACAGCTAACACTTTTAAGACTAAGAAAAACATCTGGCCGAAAATAAGTGCCGAGCAAAGCAGCCATCGGCCACATAAGACAAGCTCCTGATAAGAGCAACGCGGTAAGTGAGCCGCAGGTACGAACGAGAGAGACAAGTTGAGTCATGAGACATGCGCTTATATACCCCGCTCCCCTGCCAGATCCGCCAAGCCTTATACAATTTATGTTAATTTGGCGGATTGGAACTTGGGAGAACTGGGATACGTCATCGTTACGTACGCGTAAGCATAAATTCCCGATACGGTAGAAAGGGATAAGTAGTGAGACAGGCTACATGCCATCAAATGTGAGCGTATGCAAAACGCGTGCTGTTGGCGCGCGCACCTTAAGAGTACAATAAAAGGAGGGATGTAAATGCAATTAAATTCATTCGCTGTAGGTGCAAGTGAGTTTTTTCATGAACTATGACTGGAAGATATCATCTGGACGACTGTACACGTGGAAGAATGATCGGAAAGTTGGAGGAGGGTCGCAGTGTAGCTGAAAAGTTCGGAATCAACAAAAGCGTCGTTTCGCTCTTGGAAAGCCTTCCGAACCACAGGTACAGCTCTCAGAAAGGTTGGCGGGGGCCGCTCCAGAAAAACAACTGCAGTGGATGACCGATATATCGTCCTGGGCAGGCGAAAAGAACCCTCAACCTGTCGGCAAACGCCATTGCTCAGCAACTGTGTGCAGCAATGGGGCAGCAAGGGTCACGGTTTACTGTGGCCAGACGCCTTCACAAAGGTGGCCTATTCGCTCGTCGTCCAGAAAGCTGCATCCCTTTGACAGCAGGCCATCGGTGCCGCCGTTTAAAGTGGTACAAAAACTGGACCTCTCATCAGTGGATTCCTGTCCTTTCTACGGATGAGAGTCCTTTCAGTGCCACACGCGATTCTGGATGCCAGTTGATTTGGAGAGAGGTCGGGACACAGTTTCATCTCAGTTACATCGTGAAAAGAGGCCGTTAGGGTGGTCCTGGAGTTCTCGTCTGGGGAGGCATTATGTTGAATGGGCGGACTGAGTTCCACATTTTCGACAGAGGTTCTGTAACAGAAGATCGCTATTGTCAGGAGGTACTCCTCTCCCATGTGCGTCTGTCCAGAGGTGCCATTGGACCAGACTTCATTTTTATGAATGACAATGGATGCCCACATCGGACACAATCTGTTCAGCAGCTACTGGAAAGTGAAGATATCACTCGAATGGATTGGCCGGTGTACTCCCCTGCTTTAAATCCTATTGAATATGTGTGAGATGCTTTAGGGAGACGCATTGCGGCATGATTACATTCTCCTGTGAACACCCAAGAGCTGAAACGGATACTCATTGAGGCATGGGCCCTCTTACCCCAAAAACTGGTGGAGAATCTGGTGCTGATTATGGGTAGATGATGCGAAGCAATCATTGCAGCACGGCGAAGACATATCCCATACTAAGGAACCTCTGCGTGCTATTCTTCCACTTGAATAGACAATGGCGTGTAACGATATTATGAGTTCAACTAAGCCTATTTTCGTTTGATTTCACTTTGTATGAATTCTATTCATTTTTACGCAGTTATGCTTTCATCATCCTTTAAGTACAAAACTGCTCTCTCTCTCTCTCATTTATAAATTTCATGTCACTCAGATGATTTTTTGAGGAGTTATGGCAAAAAAAACCACCTGTTGCTTAAGTTTTGCACACCAGTGTATATTTAGATTTTGTTTTACTGAAGCTTTTTTAGGCTTTATTGATTATTTAAATGCTGTTTTTTATTCTCAGTAGCTATTTCCATTTTGTACAAAATATATATTATTAAACTTTTTGGATTTGTGCCTTTTGTGATTTATTTTTGTTTTCTAATTATTTCATTTAGTTACGTTAAAGTTTATTTGCTTCCTGATCGCACAAAAAGTGGTAAAAGGAAAACAAAAGTGAAAAAGCATACCCTAAGCCCTGTATTTGATGAGCTTCTAAAAGTATGTATGTTTTCAATATACTACAGTTTTTGTTGACTTCTTCTTTATGTATATAAATATATATATATACTAGTTGCTCCCGCGACTTTGTTCGCGTGGAATTTTAAATGTATATGAGAACTGATGGCCTCATTAAAATGTGATCAAAGTGGGTGAATATTATAACAGGCGCCCTTTTGGGTGCTGCATTTCTGGGTAGCAGAAGTCCTAAACAAAATTATATGGCTTTGAGGCAACAATGGCTTAAAAACTGGAACTTTATAGTGCAATACAACTTTTTTTTAAGTGAGCAATCGAATGCTCACTTTGTCAATTCTGGGCTGGAAAGAACAGCATACGACACCACACACAATGGTCAATTTCAAAGAATAAATAATATTTTAATTTTTTTACACAATAATTTTATAAATTATCTGTTGAAAAAGTTTAAATGTTGGTTTTATTATATAACAAGAAGTTCCGTCTAGAACTATACGAGCCTACTTTTCCGTATACACCAAATTCAAATTTATAATCTAGCTATCTCTCACTCTCATTCTCCTTTAGCTTTAGTTAATTTTTTCAAATATACCTTTTTCAACGGATAATACATCTTCATTCACTCATTCATTCTTTCCTTTATTCAGCCGTTCATTTATTCATTCATTCGTTTACTCCTTCATTTATTTATTCACTCATTTATTTATTCACTCATTTATTTATTCACTCATTTATTCATTCATTCTTTCACTCTTTCATTTATTCTTTCATTCATTCTTTCACTCATTCATTTATTCATTGAGAAATATCCTTAAAAATCCCGATAAAAAAATTTCATAGGAAAATAGGCTCGTTAGTTCTGGATGAACTTTCTATTTGTACATGTTCTACGTTATATGAGCTTTCCGATAAAGTTTGCTCCAAGCAAATCAGTCCGTTAGCTCAGGACTTATATAGGATTGAAATTTCCCCGTAAGTGCTATGTTTATTTTTTGAACTGTTCAAAAATGAACAAAAACTGCAAATTAATATTTCATGCTAAGAGCTTCCTCCAGTAAGCTTGTTCATTGGAACATGAATCTTGTACCCAGAGTTTACATCATTTGCTTCATTTTTGCCCATAGGCGCTAATGTTAAATTTTTTTGAGCTGTTTAAAATTGAACGAAAAATTGTTCAAATCAAAAAGTAAAATATGAAAATGAGATGTCCTCGCCGAGATCTTTCGAATGCAAAAAGAATTTTTCGAATTGGACAATTCGTTTAAAAGTTATTAGGGGGGGGGGGGGGACAGACCGACAGACACTCATTTTTCCCATCTCAAAACCCTTCTTTCAATTTTTTTGTGTTTCAATCTTTATTTAATTACTTCACTTTTTTTTTTTACTTTTCTTTATTTTTAGCGATATTTTTAAGATACATTAAGCCTTCTTTCATGCTTTATTTTTATTTTTTTACTTTTACAGGAAAGTACGCTAAAAATGGGACATTGACAAAAGATTGATGGTGTGACTCTATAGTTATAGATGAAATTTAAAGGAAATTGGTGTAGGCTTGATAACTTAAGAGGTAAAGCACTTGGTGCGTAACTGCCGCACTTGGGTTCAAGTCCCAGTCCGGACTAATCGATTTTTACTCAATTAATGCTAATACTCTATTTAACAAACTTTAACAAAACTCCTTCCGGTTCTGTAGGATGCAATTGTTTTGCTATGCCATAGGAACCGTGCATTTTCTCAGGATAAAAGGCAGCCTGTGACCCCCTAAAGTACCACAATGAAAAAAATCATGTTGATTCCTTGCCCGGGGAAAAACAAAAATAATTCTAGTCCGCGGGAACCATAAATTTTTCCTGGATAAAAAGTAGCCTATGTGCTATTGATTGAGTAAAAAATCAATTAGCTTGAACTGGGACTCGAACCCAGATCTCTCAATTACGAGCTGAGTGCTCTACCACTGAAGTTATCAGGCTGGTAACAATTTCTTTTCAATCTCATTTAACTATTGAGCCACGCCATCTATCGTACGGTAATGCACCATTTTTATATAATGATATCCCACGGGATGCAAACATTTTTCCAGTATAAAAAGTAGCCTTTGTGCTATTCCAGACTATACTGCCGTGGGCAGGTCAACGGCAGTATCTACACAAAATGAGTTTTCGAGATATTTGAAGGAACGCATTTTTGAATTTTCACAAATAACAATAAAACACTGAAATTTGAAGTAAAGCGATTTTATGTGTTGACATTGAGATTTTTTTTCACCGTAGGTTTTATTTTGATTTTGCATTCCTATAGATTGTAAAAGCAGTTACTGCCGTTTACCTTCCGTTCTCAGTAGTAATTGTCATGTACAGCTGGCTGGCAGTTGGCAGTAACTGCACATTTCTTTATTACATGCGCAGTAGTTAAGCATTACGAAGCGCATATCATGTAAAACAGATAGGTTATTGCGAAAAATATTATTACGATGAGTGTATGTATTTTTATTTTATTCATGACATTTAAATAAATACTATGTAACCACTGAATAGAAATTTAATGTAAACAAAAAATGATATAAAACATACAATTACAAACCATAATATATTCTATTATATAAAAAACATAAATAAATTTCATACATCTATTTCATATATCTAACATAAATAAATAACAATATAAAATAATAAGTAGCAATATAAAAAAATGTAAGTAAATTATATGTGCAGTGCCAAAAAGACACATATCAACTTGATATAAATTTAAAATTGCAATGATTGCATAACAAGTCTAATACCAGATATATTTGCCTAAGTAAATGGGCATAGTTATAACAAAAGCCTTTTCAGAATCCAGAATTTTTAAGCTAAATTAATCACTGAAAAATAAAAAACTTCATGAAATTTTTTTTTTACTCATCTACTACATCTTCTGATTTATCATTGACTGGAAGTGTCTCCCAAAAGGTTCTTCGATTCTCTGGCATTAAAGGGCACAATTTCTGAATAATGTCGTGTTTTTAAGTCGAATTCTTTGAAACGACGCTGTTTATGATCCACTTTGTAGAAGAGATTCCGAGAACCTCGGCAGAATTCAACTTTGACGATATATTATGTCGTCTAAGTACGGTCTGTCCTTGGACTTCAGTTTTCATTGGGATTGTCCTGCAGGGAAGTCCCGAAAGTCCAGTACATTCATGTTGATTGCAGTCCTGCTGTTGGAGAAAGCCACAACTTCTTCAAAGTCGTTGAAATCAAAAACATTTACCTCCTCGTCTCCTCATTTCATGGTGAACGGAATTAGCGCTCATGAAAGTGCGCCCGGGTTCAAAATATCAGAAGGAAATTGTCTCTGCGCTTATCTTTTTGCTGTTTACCATGGCAGTTATGGTGGTGAATAGGCACCAATTTTTATTTTGCGCCGTACAATTGTCCAGCCAGTAGACGAGCGTGTTGCTGTCTCTCTCTAGTTATAAGGCCTTGGCGTAGGAGGAGGCAATTTCTTCGGCACTTCGCCCAGCCACAGCTTCATGCCAGATCACTGAGATGTTGTTTCTCTTTGTGTTGGATACAGTTTGATTCTTCCTTTGATCTCCAACTGCAGCGAAAGTCTCATGAAAAACTACAATCCTTTTTGTGAAGCAAACTGATTTGTGATCAGGTATTCGGGGTAACATTATGACCTTCTGCAAGTCGACGCTGCGAATGACGTGATATGGGTGTGAATTTTGTAAAGAATTTTCAGCATCAACCTTGTAACAATCCCGAGCATCTTTGGCTTTTCGCAGATGAGTACCCCTTGACATACATACATTGCAGTCGGAATCTGTCGGGTTGGGAGTGATGGCATGGTTACTATGTTTTTGACATTCAAATTCTAAACATGTGGAGCATTGTTCCCCTCCGAGTTTGGCAAAACTAATGTTCATTTTAGTTACCTCCTTTAGGTAAATCTTGTATCTGCAGGGATTTTCTGGATGTTTTTTCTTATAATCCTTGTGCATGGAGTTCACTGTAAGTTCGCTCGAAAGGTAAAGTCGTTTCAGAGCATGTTCCCTCTTATAATGGCTTGCGCATGGGTTGAAAGACAAAATGTGGCTCCGTATAGGCAGGCTCCCTCTCAATTTTGTTTGGGGGAGTTTGGCGGCCGCGTTGCGAGGGACGTGGTAATATCAAGTCAAATTCAGATGTCCTAATTGCCGTCATAATCATTTTATCATTTTTCGGGAGGAATCCGAGGGTGCTTAGAAAGAAAACTTTGCAAACACGGTAGGTTCCGGTAGATATTTGGAACGAATACTTCATAGAATTTTTACGTTGGAGCGTTTCAGTGGTCTTCCTTTTTATTGCTTCTTTTTGAATTCTCTGTGAGACCCAGCATTTTTTCTCGTGATTGGACATATTTTTGAAGTCCTCATGAATTTTCCTTCTTTCTTCAAGGGAAATTGTTTTGCAGCAGTTCAACTGGCAAGTATTTGCATTGCAAGGAGCTCGCAGCTGTAGCTTTTCAACGTCTGTAGCAATACGTTCAGCCTGATTTCGGCACCGCTTCTTTTTTATAAACCACTCACAATTTTTTGCATTAAAAAGCGACTCTTCATCTGCCCGCATGGGATTTTGGCTACAGGTTGACGTAGACGGGAGTTCTTGCTCGGAGTCTTCTGACATTGAATAGAAAACAAGGGAAATTTTTCGACCATTTAACGCTTACATCCATTTTAGGAAGCAAAAATTAGTCACAATAAAGTAACTCGTTAATTTTTCACACTTTGCGACAGAACACTAAATCACTTTGAAAGAGTAAGAATTCTTGGAATGAGTAGACAATAGCCTTCTCTAAACTGACAAAGAAAGTGGCAATAAGGGTTTTTCAGGCTATGCGCGAGTTTCGCCTGTGATTCCGCAATTTTCGATCGCCAAGGCATCACTTGTCTGAAGGTAAAGAGCAGTATTGTACATACTGCCGATTACCTGCATAATGTAGCGTTAAAAGCAGTTACTGTTAATTGTCACTGCCAAAAAAATGGTTTGTTTGTAGTGTAAACCAAATAAACATGTTTGTACAATAAACTTGAAGTAATACAGATTATGAAAATGCAAAAAAACAAAAATTGAAAAATTTGTAGATACTGCCGTTTACCTGCCCAGGGCAGTATAATCTTTCTCTGTGCCAAATTTCATCCATATCAGTTAAGCCATTCTACTGTGATTGAGTAACAAACATACATCCAAACTTTCGCATTTATAATAGTAGTAAGGTATATATAATTGAATGATCTTAAATTAATGTAAAAGTTGATATTTTGACCCCCACTCGTTGCAGATTTGTGCCAGTGCTGTTGAAAGTTTTAAACACTATAATTTGGCACAAGATGGCATTTGTATGGCCGTAGGATTTGAGACTCATGTAGATGTGACTTTCTACTCGAAATGAGTGTAACATGACTCACATGCACATATTTTGATTATATAAACTAGGGGTCTTCAACCCGTGGCCCTCCTAAGATATTTTAGCGGCCTGCCAAGCCTTTTGGATGAAATGAAAATGAAACTGCAAAAAATACAGGGGGGGGGGAGAAAATGGCCGAAATTGATTCCGAAATTCATTTATAAAGAGAATGGATGTTGTATGAGAGCATAAACTCACTTTGTAGATTTTCTCTACTTGTAGATTTTCAGAGTACTGCAAGAATAAAATTTTCAAGTAGGGATGAAACGGATATCTGGTATCCGGCCTACCTGGCTGAATTTTAACTATCCAATCCTGCCAGTGGCTAAATTATCTGGTTTCCGATCCGGTCCTGCAAAAAATATCCGAATATCCGGCATGTTAAGAAATGTATCTGGCGGAGTATCCGGCAGTAATTTGGGGCGGAACATTTTCCATTATGTCCTACCAGAAAATTTTCAGTGCCAAATAAAGTAACTTTATGCCAAAATTTTGCACAACATAAAACTTATGATATTTCCTTTCATTGTTCAACTTCAGCACGGGGGGGAGGGGGGGGGCTATGCCCGTGTTAAAAAATGAAAAGATCAGTCGGTTTGCCATTGTGTATATAGTGATAACTTTTTTAGGTGTAAATTATGTTATTTTATTAAAATGTATAGCATTCCACATAATTAAAAATTAGCTGCCCACGGCAACTAACCAGCGATCCTACACATTTAAGCATTTTTTTTACAAAACACACACAATAAAAAAGGAAAAAAGAAAAAAAAATATTTAAAAGAAAACACATTTTGTCTGTTTAGTTCAAGTACCCACACAAAAAGGACGATTATTATCCATTAGAATAGTATTACTTAATAAATTTTTAGTATAATTAATTTTTATCTATTATTCATTGACATTAAAACAGAAAGACGAAATTTTGTAGTTTGCAGAAAAAAACAACATCATGCAAAGCTTTGAAAGTGGACTAAACATTTCATCCGAGCTCAAATAGGAAAATAACATATGTGCTAATTCACTGGAGAAAAAAAATAAAATTAATGAAAATATAAATGGTAATAATAAGTTGGAATAACAAAAATCGCTATAAAGGATAACATTTCTTTTAAAAACCCCTGTGCAGTATGGAAAATGGTCCCGTGAAATACATGTCAAAATAAAGTTTTTGATCGCCTGTGAGCCGCTGGAAATAAATTTTAATTCGTTTAAAAAAGGAATAATCAATATCCAAAAAAGAAATAAATGAATTAAACATTGGCTGCTCCTCAAAATGCTAAAAACCGCAAGCAATAAATTTTAATTCGCATTTCAGAAAATACTCTCTGAGGTGCACTCCCCCATGTTCCGAACTAAATTTCATGAAAATCTGCCGAACGGTCTTGCCCCTACACCGGACACAGATAGACAGATAGAGACACATACACAGGCATACTTGCTGCTTTATTATTAGTAGAGATATTTAACTAGCATTTATTCATGTAATACGTTGTTTTTGAGAAATTCCAAAAACAACTGTCATTGGTAAAAATTAGTTGCAAAAGGTTTTTTTACTTCATTTTACTGCTATTATTATTTTCCTAAATGTGTATATGTATAAAATAATTTGACTCAAAATAAAACTGTACGTGATTTATAAAGCTGTTAAATAATAGTAATAATTAAAAAACACTGAATTACTTTTTTTTATGTTTTGTGGAATTCACCATAAAATATTTTATGCAAAAATCTACAAAAATAAGAATTAATAAAAAGTACACTAAACCTATATTTTTTGGAAAATACTTCTAAGTAGGTAGATCACAAAACATTTTATATTTAAAGTTTGTTTCTTTTGAATTCTATACAAATAAAAACAGTGTTTTAATGTCTTATTTTATATGTTCCATTATTAAAATACACATAGATTTAATCATACAGATGGTGTTTCGAAAAATGTTTTTTGATATATTAAAAGTGTTTAGGAGTGAAAATCAGGAGTGAAACTTGTTTGTGATTTATTGTTTTGAGGTTGTAGTATATAAAAAATAAGTAAATACGTAGCAAAACTGAAAGCAAATAGCAGCCGGATATCCGAACTAAATATCCGGTGGAACATGTATCCGGTTGAACTCTGATATTCGGTCTGGATATCCGTATCCGGCAGAAAAAAATTGCATTATACCCTGTATCCGGTATATGACAAAATCACTATCCGGTTCATCCCTATTTTTAAGTAAATGTTCCGCTCGCCATTCTCCGTATAACAGTATTCCATCTGAACTTCAATTAGAAATTGTAAATGTTCAGTGTGAGTTTGCGACAAAAAAGTTTTTGAAATACCTTCATTAATGGACTTATATTAGAAGTACTACATGTCTGAAGACAAGTATCCAGGAACACCTGGACATGTATTGTTCATGTCTCCTATCTTTGGTAGTTCCTACGTATGTGAACAATTATTTTGCCAAATGAAGAACACAAAAACAAGAACGCGTCTGACAGATCAACCAGGGGTGGTAGAGTTCTGGAAAACCGGAAATTTCTGGAATTTTTTTTGCCGAAGTTCCGGAAATTTTATTTTGCTTCTTGACCCTAAATTTTCTGCCCTCATTTTGTTTTTGTTTTTTTGCTTTAAATTGAAGCAATGCATATTTCTTAATTGATTTGTGCAATTCTCTAAAATATCGCGGGCCTTTCCACGTGCACGCAAGAAAACGTATACATTCTTTTCTTTACGCGATTTTCTGCATCCTGTACATGAATCGTATTTTTTCCATTTCAACCCTTTTTAAAATTTAATTATAAAGTAAGTAAATAAAATTCCTTTTTATTTTTATCAATATCTTACCGTATATACTTGCATGTAAGTCTTCCCATGTAAGCAGAACCCCCAACTTTTAGACAAATAAACAGAAACCCACGTGTAAATCGACCTTTCAGAGATAAATCGGGAACGTTTTTGCCGTGAATTTTTAGACATAAATGTTTTTAAAAGGTGGATGAATTGTAATTCCAATTGGAAATTTGTAGCTATGATGTGGAGTTTCATTTTTGCGATCGCGATTTTCGTAAAGGGTTCGTGTTTGTTGTTAGATTGTTAATTGTTGCTTTTATTCTGAATGAATAAAAAAAGAGCTTTTGGGTTTTAATTTCTTGCAGTCTTATTAAATGCAATAAATAATTTTCATAATATTTTCTTCATCATTTTGATGATTTTTTAGAGGAAATTGTATTTCTTTTAATACTCCACACATTTATTAAAATAGTTTCCCCTCTTTGCACCATTTTCCTGTTGTCCTATATTTTATAGATTTTCCATTGCGACCCCTGTTAAAATAAGTACTTTTTTCCATTTCTGTCTGAATCAAGTAGTTTTCATAAATTTTAACTAGATAAATTACATTTCGTCTTATATGCCAGAAAATACAGTACCTATGAAAAAAATTCGTGGTTCAGGAAATTGTTTTGAAAGCTCAGGAAATGCAAATCCTTACTACTATCACCCCTGTCAACACTAAAAAAAGTGTTATTAATTTGTAGTATTATTAATTTGACTTCCATTGAACCTTCTTTTTTAATAAAAAGAGAAAATATTAGAACACTTAAAAATTGCTTACCCCACCCATCCCCTTAAAATTAATTGTAATGTATTGCTCTCTCTGCAGTCTTAAATTTTCTTCCTACTGTGGCCCGCCAATCTTTATGAGCTTACTGATGGCCCTCGGACGTAAAAGGTTGAAGACCCCTAATATAAACTGTGGCATTCTGTGTCTCAAAGAACAACACGTAGTTTAACACAAACACATTTTATTCACATAAACAATCCACTGTCGGAAACTCGACTGCTCTGACTCACTCACACAACACACACTTATATGTACAATGGCTGTTGCCAGATTAATTTGCATATCCCTTACAACCCCCCCCCCCCCTCTAAAGTTTAAAAAAAGAATGGTCTGATATTTTTTTTTCTTCAAGACTAGGAAATATTTACTCTTAATTTTACATATAATTTTACTAATCTTACCACTCTATTTCCTAGTATAAACTGTTCTTATTTTAATTCTACATTCAGACCAATATTTTAACAAATCAACATTTCCAACACTTTAATTAAATTTCTTCACTTTAATCTTAACAAATTAACTTTTCTTCAACTCGTTAAACTTTAACTTGAATTTTACACCAACTTTAAGCCAATAAATCTAACCTAAATTTTTAGCTAATCTTCTTTCTTAGCATTAACTTAACTTTACGATTCTACTCTAACACTTTTAAGATTTCACAAATAGTTAAATCATAGCACAAAATCAATTTCAAAAAAACAATATTACACTAGTCTTCATCTGTACTAAACAACATAAAACAGTCTCACATTTTTGCCCATATGACCACCTGGAAGACGTAAATGATAACAGTATATCATGTTCATTCAAATTGGATAACAAAGTTGCAATTTGTAGCATCCTATGAATCTAATCTAGTTGCAGAGTTAGCGGAAGAGTCAAGTATGCCTTGCCCGATCTTGAAGATAAATGATTCAAAAGACTTTGTAAAAAAATATAACATTTATTTAAACTTCAAAAAAACCTACAACATTGTTAAAATAACCTAAAGCCAAAAAAACTGGTAACTTTAAAATTTGACTAGCATTGCAAAAATCGGGCTTTTATAGCAAACGATACATTAGCAAAGGCTCTTTCGAGCAACGAGCCGATAACTTAATGTTCAATCGATGCAGTTACAACATGGTTGAGAAAAACAGAAGTGCTTCTGTCGACCAGAGCTTCCTGTTAAATACACACCTTCATTAGCATAACGTAATGTCGACCGAGTTCTAAAGCAACCAATGAGAGGTTGGCATGTGGCATATCCGCCTACCTCCTCGGCCAATCACGGCTGACTAGTTACGTCACTCCCAACATGCACAGCCATGTTGATACGTGATTTCCTACACACTGAACGTTTCTGGTCGACGATGTTTCAAAACACCCGCTTTTACTCTCAAAATAAGTTTTCAAAAGAGTACTAAAGATTAAACTTTTCTTTAGTAAATTAATTGTAGATGTAGAGAAAATGTTTTTAGTGTTAAGGCTAACAATGCCCCTCCTCTCTACATCTGATAAGACTAAATGCAAAAAAAATTTGACTTCATGTTTTACAGTTCCATTCTATCACTTTAGAAATGAAATAAAAACATCACTAGTTGATCACAATTAACAATTCTTCTTGCTTTCCAAACAGTCTCACATTTTTGTCCATATGACCACCTGGAAGACGTAAATACGAGGCCATTCCTTTTAGGATTTCCATCTCGCGGGCTTCGATATCTCCTCGCTTGCTGGCATCTGATGCACCCCGTGCAGGGTCCTTTTTTCCTGGGCTGATATTCCTCTGGTCCTGCTAATTTCCTTTTTCCTCGAATCCTTTCGTTCTTTTTTTCTGTGGGATGAGAATTCTGCAAAATATTTTCATTAGTGAATGTAGTTACATTTTCTGCAGAATTTGGTCGTTCCTGATCGTTTAAATCTATCCAGTCGCTCTATCTATATCTAAATTTTTCTGAAGTTGCTTTTTTCTCATTTGCATCCTCCTGGCATGTTATGAAGGTGTGCAAGTGGCACTTTGATTGCTCAATTAACTACTGAGTTATGCAGGTTCAAAATTTATTCAAAAATTTCATGCCTCAATTTATACTCATTTTCAAAAAGCCATACCTCAAAAAGGATCACTCGAATGTGGTTTTTCTTTATATCATCGAAAATAGCTCACTTTCCTTTATCAGGAAATGTCTTTTGAATATTCGAGACAAAGCAGTTTTATACGGATAATAAAGTTCAAAACGATATATAAAATTTCACGTATTACAGAAAATAGAGATTATTTCATTAATTTGTACAAGACCTAAGAGCACTATCAGGCTGAAACTTAGTGATCCCTTTGGATATAACAGCCTACTTGTACAACAAAAGCTTAATGTATTTTAGATTTTCCCATTTTGCTGCAAAAGTGCCTCATTTGTGCCGATGTGGCAGATTTTGACCATATTTTACTGGCTTGTATTTGTAGATGAAAATAATTTCTGTCATATTAATTTATTACACAAATAATTTCTTGTTCTTATACTTTTTGTATTTTAATGTTTTATTTTGTACATGTAAATAAAAGATTATCTGAACTTATAAAATTTACTTTGTAGTTTCATGTTACTGTGAGTGAATTAGAAATACGCACTCTATGGCTTTCAGTCTGGCACAGTGACAGGTTTGGTCGTAATGATTTTCTGGGTGAAGTGATGTTGCCCCTTGGCAACGATGCATTTGAAAGCACAGGCCTTAAATGGTATCCACTTCAAGAAAGGGTGAGTTCATTAAAGCATGAATATTTTCTATGTATTACGGACAATTTTTTGGTCATTAGATAACTGTAAATATACCGTAATTTCCTGCGTATTATCCGCGGATTATCTATTAAAAAAGTGGAAATTTTTGTGGCGCGGATTATGCGCCGCTGCGGATTATACGATAAAAAAAATTTATAAGTGCGATGTTAAAACTTCGTTTGAAAAATCACAGATGGCAGCATGAGTAAAAATTCACAACAGCTCATTTGAGTCGATACTGCGCATGCGCTAGTGGAGGAGCGCTGAAGAGGAGAGCAGTCGACTGGGCCATACGTCATTCAGCATTTCTACGTAGATTCTGCCGGTAGGAGGAGCTTTAGAATTCGTTGTTTTTTTCTATATGGTTCTGGCAACAGGCAGGCTGTTGAAAAATGTGCTCTCCTCGTGTTTTATGTGTAAGGGCGTAATTTCTCATCTGTGGTTAGTGGCTATCGTAGTAGTTCTATCAGAATGTCTAAAAAACGAGTCAGTTACACGGCTGAATTTAAAGTCAAAGTAATTTTAAAAGCTGAAGAAATTGGAAACCGTGAAGCCGGTCGGATTTTTGATGTGGACGAATCAAACGTGAGACTGTGGCGAAAAAACAAAGAAAAATTAGTTGCGAGCAACCGTACGAGACGGTCATTTCGGCGAGGCATTCAAGCATGGCCTGATTTAGAAGTTCAGCTCCATCACTGGATTCTAGAAGAAAGAGAGAAGGGGCACGGTATTTCTACTGTCAACATTCGGCGTAAAGCCAAAACGCTGGCTTTAAATATGGACATACAGAACTTTTCTGCCTGCCCCACGTGGTGCAACCGGTTTATGAAAAGAAAACACTTGACTATTCGGAATCGGACGACTGTTGGGCAAAAATTACCCGATGACTGGATAGAAAAAAAGGGTAAATTTCTGGAATATTCGAAAAAGATCATCGCAGATAATAAACTTTCAGACGGTGTAATTTTCAATCTGGATGATGTTCCAGTTTGCTTCGACATGCCACCAAATCGTTCCGTGGAGACAATTGGATCAAATAGTGTTCCAATTGCTACAACAGGGTACGAAAGAAAAGTTTTACTGTTGTGTTAGCATGTGCTGCAAACGGAGACAAACTGCCTCCAATGCTAGTTTTCAAACGAAAGACTGT
This sequence comes from Octonoba sinensis, assembly GCA_038502835.1. Classification (NCBI taxonomy): domain Eukaryota; kingdom Metazoa; phylum Arthropoda; class Arachnida; order Araneae; family Uloboridae; genus Octonoba; species Octonoba sinensis. The sequence continues at coordinate 127,670,619 of CM076598.1, forward strand.
ACCGAAAGAAAACTTTCCAAAGGACGTTGTTATTGAAGTTAATCCAAGAGGATGGATGAATGAGAACGTGATGCTCACATGGATTAACACTGTTTGGAGACGACGTAAGAATGCCTTATTTAAACCTCGGTCGCTTCTCGTAATGGACTCGATGAAGGCCCACTTGAAAGAAAGCGTGAAAAAAGAATTCAGCGCTTCTGGAGCTAAGCTCTCCATTATTCCAGGAGGGCTTACGAAGGTTTTGCAGCCGCTAGATGTGGGCGTAAATAGATCATTCAAAAATAAGCTTAGAAGTATCTGGGAGAATTGGATGTGCGAAGGAATCCATGACACAACAAATTCAGGGAAAATACGTCGCGCATCGTATGCTCAAGTGACGGAGTGGGTCAAGGCTGCTTGGGAAGCAATAACACAAGAGACAATTAGAAACGCATTTAGAAAATGTGAACTGTTACCAAGTGACTTAGAGGAAGATAATGATGATATCGATAATTCTGATGATCCGAACGCTTCATTGCCATTCAGTTTATTTATTTCCGACACTGATGAATCTGAGTTTGAGGGATTTAGTGATTGATGTATTGTGCTTGGCGTTATTAAATTTCTTTTCTCTTAAAAATATAGTATTTTAAATTGTCATGCGTTTATTTATGTGATTTTGTCAATTATTTGAGAACTGCAAGGTAAGTTAAAAACTTCATTTCTTTTTTGCAGGTTGCTAAGAATTTCAAAAATTGAAAATTATCAATGTTGTAGGTTTTACATTATCTTTTATTTATGGTAAAAATAAACTATCCTGTATTCACAATGAAATTTATCAGTTGTGCTTTCCAAATCATTTTAAAGTTTATCATTACATTATTTTTTAAAAGTTATATCGTATATTTACGTTATTTCCATCGGAAATAAAAAGGAGATTGCTTGGCAAAACGAATCGCTATATAATCCGCGGATTATACGGCGATGCGGATTATCTGCCGATTTTTTTTTTTGGTAGGGGGCCAAAGTAGCGCCTGCGGATTATGCGCCGCCGCGGATAATACGCAGGAAATTACGGTATATATTTTATTTACTTAGTTTATAATGAAATTTGAGGGTATATACAGTTATCTACTCCCTCCTCCTCCCCTGTTAGCACGTGGCCTTAGGGTTGTTCTCCCCCCGGGCATGGGGAAGTGAAGTCCACTGGGTATATACTTGCAGTATCACTGCAAAATGATATCGCATTCCAAAATATCAAAAGTTTTTTGCAGGGGCCAAAGACGTTTGTATTTCAAACAAACAAAACTAGGGTGGAAATTAAAAATTACATAATAAAAAACCAAATAACATGTTTTTCAAAGGGAAAAAATGAAGAAGGGACAGTTACAGTATTTTTGAGATAAATGAAAGAAGAAGGCAGGGATGTAGCCAAGGTGTTTCTAAGGAAGATTCAGAACTCCCTCTTCTCCACACACACACTGGACACAGTCTTTTTTCTTGGTCAGACTTGTTGTTAAGATGGTGTATTTGTGTGACTTGAATTTCAATAAATTCAGGAAAAAAGCCTTGAAACCCCCCCCCCCCCCTTTTCCCTAACATCATCAATGAATGCGCAAAATTGCAAATTTAGAACTTCGTTTTTGAAAAACTTCTGGTGGAGAGCCCCTGAATTCACCTGTCTTTTAACCTCGCTAAAAGTTGCCTAATATGCATTTTTAAGACTTCAATTTCGAAACATTTCCACTGGAGAACCGCCCGAATCCTCCTATTCGTGCTTGAATGTTGTTCTTATGACCAAGTTCATATAAAATTTCCTAATTTTTCTCTGTATATACACAGTCCAGTCACATTAATGTGACCATCTGTCAAAAGCCAGAATAACCACCTTTCGCAGAGCGGACTGCTGCGAGACGTGCAGGAAGAGAGTCACTTAGGTTCCTGAAGGTGTTCACTGGGATGTTGAGCCATACCGACTCTAATGCCGTTTCCAGCTGCGCTAGATTACGCGGTTGAGGATCCATGGCGCAAACAACCCGCCGATCGAGATGGTCCCACAGATTCTCGATTGGGTTTAAGTCAGGTGAGTTTGCTGGCCAGGGGAGGACGGTAAACTCATCCTGGTGCTCTTCGAACCACGCACGTACACTGCCAGCTGTATGACACTTCGCATTGTCCTGCTGGTAGATACCATCATCCTGAGGAAAAAACAATGCGCATGTAGGGGTGGACATGGTCCGCAAGGACAGATGCGTACTTGTATTGATTCATCGTGCCTTCCACAATGATCAGTGAACCCAGAGAATGCCAGGAAAACATTCCCCAGACCATAATGCTCCCGCCTCCAGCTTGGACCGTTCCGCCAATGGTTGCAGGGTGTTTGCTTTCAGTGGTTTCACGCCTTATACGCCAATGTCCATCTGTCCGATGGAGCATAAAACGCAATTCATCGGAAAACGCTACCTGTCGCCACTCAGTGGACGTCCAGCTGCGGTACTGGCGTGCAAATTCTAGCCTTCGTCGTCGATGAACAGCAGTCAGCATAGGTGCACGAACCAGGCATCTGCTTCGGAGGCCCAGACGCAGCAATGTTCGCTGAATAGTAGTTTGGGAGACACTCTTGGTAGCCCCTTGGTTCATTTTGGTGGTCAGTTGCTCAACGGTAGCCCGTCTATCTGCCCGAACGCATCTCCGCAACCGTCGTTCGCCTCTGTCATCTACGGCCCGTGGTGCACCACATTTGCCACGTCACTGATTTTGGACAGTCCCATTTTGCCCTGCACGGTACACTTTTACCACGGCGGCACGCGAACAGTTCACAAACTCAGCCGTTTCGGAAATGCTTCCACCCTTGGCCCGAAAGCCAATGATCATGCCCTTTTGGACGTCGGATAAATCGCTTCGTTTCTGCATTACGCCAACGAATGAAATGTTTTCCGAAGCCCTCACACACCCTTTATATACGCTCAACTGCACTGTGCTGCCACCTGCCTTCTGTGATTGGTTATTTAACTCTGACGTGGAAAGTACGTGGTAGTCACATTAATGTGACTGGACTGTGTATAACACAACTTTTAAAGTGTGAAAACCTTAGATGTGTAATGCAATTCAAAATATATTACTAATTGTCCTTTTATTATTTAAAAAAAAAGCCTCCTGTTTCAGATCCTTCATTTAACACTTTTTACTTTTCAACATCTGAAGGTGTACCACTGAAATGACTGTCGTGTGTCACCTAGTGGAACACATGCCCTAGAGTAGCCGTCTCTCCTAGTTGGTTTTCTTTTGCCTCATTAACAATTGTTCCTTAATGTATTTTTAAAAATACTTTTTCATACTGTTTTTTTAACTTCTTGTATGACATATGCCTGAGTATGAGTAAAAGAAAAGTGTGGATTTGAAATCAGTGTTGCCTCACAGCAGCATATCCAATGTGAGTAAAATTACTGCCATAAAACAGCATCTACCGTCAGTAGCATATCCAGGATTTGAGGGGGGGGGGGTTGAGAGGGGGATATTACTTGAGAGCTGTTCAATGCTCGCTTTTTCAATGGCTGCTTTCAGATATTGGAATTTGATGTTTTAGGTAATGGAAAGTGTGCAACCCTATATTATCTTGAATATGCCCATTTACCACTCCCCCCCCCCCCCCCCGCCAATATGCCCAAAGCCTATTCATAATATTTGTATATAATCCAGAGCTGGTCATCATATTTGTATTTGTATATAATGTCTCTCATCTTGCAGAGCAATCAGGGTAGTAATCTATTGGAATAAAAAATAATTCCTGGCCTTTTTCATGACTTCATAAAAATTTACATGACCTTGTTACGCAAACCAAGATCTGCTTTTTTATTTTTTTTATTCACTCTCTCCCCATTTAAACATGGAATTTAATTGAAAAACAAATAAAATAAAGAAAAAATGAGCAACAAAATCCAGTATTTCTTATAAAAAAGTGTATCCGAATTTTTAACCTCCAAAGAATTATTATTAAAAAATAGAGAAAAATCATGCAGTTTAGCATTATTATTTAAGAATATAAGGCAAGAAAATAAAAAAGAACAATAAATAAATTTTATCAAGATAAGAATTCGATAAACAAAAACAAAAACCCAGAAAAAAAGGAAATAGTCATTTTTAGCATATAACATACAAAACCAATGTGAATTTGAAAAATTATAAAGAATTTTAAAAAAATAAATAATTAACAATTTTTATACCATTTTGCATTGACTCCAATAGAACCAAATGAATATATAATTCTGTTTCCCAAAACTTTTGCACTTGGCATCATATTTACTTCCATCTTCACAAATAACCTACCATGATTATATTAATGTAGCCGTCATGATTGGTCAAATCGAAAAGTGAAAATAAAATAGCAGCGTTGGTTAAATGGTTTACATTTTCCAGTGCAATTGAGAATCTAAAAATTTATTTGTTGTTATTGAATTAAAATAACTAAAAATAAAATATAAAAAAAAAACAAAGCACTATGAAGGTACTATCTGCTGACGAAACATGGTGCTCTCAATAGCGTAGACAATTTTGAATGGAACATGAGCTTTTAGCATCTACAGCAGAAATAACGGGTATGACATTTTTTTTCCCAGTTAAATAAAAATTGTTCAGGATCAAGAATTTTTTTCAGTGCGGAATTTTTTCCATGGCTAAAAATAAATTTCCATGGCTTTTAATCAAAAGAATAATTTTCCATAACTTTTCTAGATCTGAAATTTATTTATTTTTATCCCATGAATTTCTAGAATTTTCTTGTCATGTACAAATCCTGAATAATGATTTTACTTTCAAAAAACTTTTTTTAAAAATTAAATCTGCCTTGTGTGTTTTGTACTGTACATATATATATATATATATACATACATATATATACATATAACATTACCATACATAATGCTCATTAATTTCATCTTATTTACTACAGATGGAAACTTTGGAAACTCCTGTTAGCTATAAAGGTGACCTAATTTTAGCCTTAAAATATGTTCCTCCAGATGTTACTAGTCGAAAATTTTCCAAAAAACCAGGAATTCCCGCCAAAGGAGCATTAGAAGTTCTTGTGAGAGAAGCTAGAAATTTAATGGCAACTCGCTCTAATGGTACTTCTGATCCATTTTGCAAAAGGTAAATTTAATTATTTTCATGTACTTTTGCTATATTTTTTATGAGCACTATTCTTTCAATTGTAAATACATTATTAAATGGCTGAAGTGTATAGAATGGCAGGTAGACATCGAAGAAGACATTTCTCGCAATTAAGTGAGTTTGAGAGGGGCCTCATCATTGGCCTGAGGCAGGGCCGTATCCAGAGGGGGGGGGGCGACGCCCCCCCCCCTGAAATCCCAAAAATGTTCGCAATGTAGCGTATATTCCTCCCTGAAACTTTCCTCTACACTAGTGTTTCAAAGTCAGGGCCCCCCCCCCCCCCCCCGGAAAATTTTTTGGCTACAACCTTGGCCTGAGGATTGCAGGGTGGTCAACGCGCCGTGTTTCTGCCAGGTCGATCGTTCTGAGTGTGCTATCAGAAGGTGTTGGGAGCAGTGGACACGTGAAGGCACCCACGCATGGCGTACAGGGTCTGGAGCGACTAGGGTGAGAGACAATAGAAGGATTGTGCGCCACGCACTCCTATACAAGCAGATGTAGGGGTTCCTGTTTGTCCATTAGCTAAACCTCTCAGAGAAGCAAATCTGCAATCCCAGTGCCCATTACGTATATTGCCATTAATACCGGCACATCGGCGGCTCCGACTACAGTGGTGCCAAGCGAGAGCGACGTGGAATGCCACATATTGGAGACGTGTGGTGTTTAGTGATGAATGACGCTTTGTTTTGGGGACAGATGATCACCATGTACGCGTGTAGAGACGCCCTGGTGAATGGTGCAATCCCACCCTCACTATTCAGCGACAGAGTTCCCTCACTGCAGGTATCATGGTCTAGGGGGCCATAGCCTACGATAGCCACTCCACTCTGGTGGTGGTGCGTGGTACATTAACAGCTCAGCGGTATTTGGATGAAATCCTATGGCCTCATGTGCTTCCATACTTAATCGGTATTCCAGGTGCAATTTACCAGCAGGATAACGCTCGTCTGCACACGGCTCGGGTTGCCCATGACTTGCGATGTGTTCAGGCCTTTCCATGGCCTGCTGCCCGGACATCTTCCCTATTGAGCATGTGTGGGACCAGCTGAAACACCAGTTGCCGTCGTGCCACTCCTTGCATGATTTGGATAGAGTTGTTCAAGATTTGTGGGCATAGTTACTGCAGGACAATATCAGGCCTCTTTTTGACTCAATGCAGGACCGTGTTGCGGAATGTATCGCAGCCCGAGGCGGTCCGACGCACTATTGAGCATAGCTAGCTGGACGGCTTTGTTATTGTCGAATTGTTTAGTTTTTTTTTTGATCAAGTGTATCTTTCATTTTTATCATTCACTGAAATAAATTTCATTTCAATCCGATGATTCCTTCTTGGTGCGCTATTTTCAATGTCCGTGAGTGTACATATTTATTTCATCCCATGAGTACTACTGTGTGGTTTTTTTCTCTTGTTAACATTAATATGAACCAGTCGAGAATAATATTCTATATCTAAGGGATATCTCTATATCCTATATCTATCTTGGAGGAATTAACCTCCAAAAAAAAAAAAAAAAAAAACAGCTTCAACAGAAGCACAACACGATGTGCCCTCACATCAGTGGATCATGAGGTGAGGTGAGAGAAGTCAAGCACTGATGCCAACTGCCGCCTGCCTTAAATAAAAGTTGCGATCCCCCACACAAACACGCACGTCAACGTAATTTGCATGGGCGGTACGCAACTCAACATCGGCCTGCTAAGGATAATCCGCTCTTTACTCTACTTACTTACTAATTCTCTCTTTGGCATCGGCAGCACACAGGCAATAGGAAAACATTTCAACTATTTTAATCATAAACGTCACTTGTTTACGGCAGAGATGTCTGATGGGGGAAAGGAGAAACGTGCAGGCAGTGAAAGGGTACGGGAATAAAATGGTAAGCGTTTGATTTCTCCGAGAAAATTTATTTAACCCAACACACTCATTCAAGTGGCAATTTCATATCTTTCTTTTGACTCAAAATTGTCTATATTGTTGCCTATATGCACTATGTAGCTAAATCATTGCATACTTTCTGTGTTGGCCCTTTTTTTTTTTAAATTTCTTGAGAAATACATGAGGTATTTATTTTTCTATAACTAAAACTAAACTCAGCATTGCAACAGCCCGTTGGGGGCCATGGCCTTCTGTGCCATCTCAGCTTTAGAGACCAAAGGCCCTGGGGTGCTGAAGCAAATGTTTCGGTCGAGTGGTCCGCTTGAAGTGGAACCCGCAGTGCTTAGTTCTCAAGCAGGCTCTGTCCCCATTTTACCGAACCCACTGAAGGGATGAAAGGCTATAAATATAAATAGGATAATAATAAAAGGAAATAAATAACATTTACAGCTTTTACAATGGTAATTGAATATTATTTCATAAAATGTTTTTAAATTTTTATATTTGTTTTTAAGAAGCTACAATACTACCAGTGTAGCATACTAAGTAACAAAGCTAACAGGATGCATGGGTTTATCAATAAGTCTATTTCGAACAGGTCTAAGGAAGTTGTATTGCCATTATACAGAAGTTTGGTAAAACCTCATTTGGAGTATGCTGTTCAGTTTTGGTCTCCTTATCTAAAGAAGAATATTGCCTTATTAGAAAGGGTTCAAAAGAGGGTTACTAGGTTGGTAAGTGGTCTCTCAGACTTTGATTATGAGGTTAGGCTTAAAAGGCTCAATATGTATAGTCTAGAGCAAAGGTGAATTAGAGGGGACATGATTCAGTTGTTTAAATTCATTACAACATTAAACGTTGATGGGCTGCAGTTATGTGCTGAATGTAGAACCAGAGGTCATTGTTTTAAGCTTTTCAAATCTCAGGCTAATCTTGAAATTAGGAAAAATTACTACTTCAGTAGGATTGTAGGCAGTTGGAATAGTTTACCAGAGGCAACTGTTAGTTGCAGTGGGGTAAAAACTTTAAGGAAGGCTCTTGATGTTCATTGGGGATTGTTAAATTGACTAGGACCAGCCTAGCTGGGCCCTGTGCCTGTTGCTGGTCATCACTTTTGTATTTGTATTTATTTGTAATATTTTTGACTTACATCTATAGTTAAAGAAATAGTGCATCTTTTATTACTTATGTCCAGAGATGGAAATTAATATGTTTCAAAGTCAATTTTAGATTTTTATGATTTTTTCACTTTTTGTTATGTTCTTTCATGTGCTTTAACTTCTATTTCTCAGCTACTTGTTACCTGACAAGAGCAAAGCTGGTAAACAGAAAACACCAGTTTTCAAAAAATCCTGCAATCCTAAATGGAATCATACATTTCTCTATGATGATGTTTCATTAGATGATTTAAGAGAGCGTTGTTTAGAGCTAACTATTTGGGATTATGATAAAATCACAAGCAATGATTTTCTTGGTGGAGTACGTTTATGTCTTGGAACAGGTAAGTTTTATACATACAAATAGCCAGTGACATAAAGCTTTGAATGCTAAAATATAAAATTGTCATTATGTGAATTGTTTTTTTGTATGTTTCTGGGCAAGTCTTCAATGTTGATTATGCATTTATAAAATATTTTTCTATAGTTCTTATGTCATTTTTCTATGAATATTATTATGCATATTTAAAAAACTTTCCTTGTGAATCATTTAACCTTCATTCTTTTAAATGGAATTAGATGTTGTAACATCAAATTCATAAATAAATAGCACTGTATCTTTAGAGATAAATCTTTTACTCCAGTTAAACTAATCTTTGAGTAATAAAAAAAAAATTCAGGTTAAGAAAGCACAAATAAGCATTAAAATGCAGACATATGTTTTGGGATTGCTTGGAATCCCTTTTTCAATGCGATTGGAGCTTCTAGATGCAAAAACATCCATTACCAAAGCAGAGAAGGGGGCTTCATTTGGATGTTTTTGCATCTAGAAGCTCCCTATCGCATTGAAAAAGGGATTCCAAGCAATTGGAAACATATGTCTGCATTTTAATGCTTATTTGTCCTTTTTAATGTGATTTATTTTACTAGTTTACTTAGCATAAAGTTAATTTATTATTTTAATTTTTAACTCTAAACCTACTGACAGTTCTTGTATACCTATTCCAACTGCACTCAGTCAAATTGACCGGTACTTAAAAAAGTAATCGATTTTAGTATCGAATGCAGATAATGGTTGATTTATTGCTAAATGTATATAAAATGAAGAATTTTCATGAAATTTCATCTCAAGAAATGCAAATGCCCTACTTAAGACTACTCAATATTATTGTTCTCTGCTCTATTCAATCACAACCGACTCTGAAGTACATTGCTCACTTGAAGAGTGAAAGTGTTCGGGCGTGGCGTTTCGCTTTTCTAATGTTTGTAGGACCGTGTGAACGCTCGTTTTTGCTCCTCATGGCTCGACTATCATCGCCATTATGTGCAGTTTCACTCTTCAAGTGAGCAGTGTAACTAAAGTATTGTCTCATATTGACGGTCGGTTATATTGACCGACGCGGTAGGTAGGACACATGATAAATTTTTCCTGGAAAAGAGAAAAAATAACTAAAAGTGCAGAGTGAAAAAAAATATTATATGCATATTCTGAGAATTGTCATACAGTTTGATAACAGTATTATAACATTTAAGGTGTGTAATTCTTATAAAAGTTTGAAAACGGTCAATGAGACCAGTACTCGTAGGTTTAGTGTTAAGTGTTCTTAGAATACTTCAAGCAAAATGACTGAATAACATCCAAGTTTCTTTACTTTTTTTATTGAATGGTTGTGTCTTTTTTTTTCTGATTTTTTAAAATGGAATAAATAATATTTGTATTTGGTTTCTTTTTTAAAGGAAAATATCAAGGTAGAGATGTAGAGTGGATGGATTCTGTTGGAGAAGAACAATCTTTATGGTACACTATGTTGGAGCGACCAAATACATGGGTAGACGGCTCACTTTTATTAAGGCCTACCATGCAAAGTCGACGGACAGTTTAACTGCTTTTTTCTTTCAAAATCAGTGGTCATGAAACTTCATAAGTTCTACTATTGCTCTTTCATATAATTGACAATGTGTTTGTTATTCAGAAAAGGAGGGGGGAGGGAAGTTGTAACATCAAATTTATATTTTAGAATACAGCAAAGATTTACTTGCAAAGCTGTAGTTTTATATGCATATTTTCATGTTAATGTAAGATTTTAAGCAATAATTTTAATTGTTTAATACAAAAATATAAGTTATGTAAATATATGAATAATGAATAAAAATTGGCTACTGCAACAATGATGTAAAAGTTCTAGATCAATACCCACTTGTAACTACAGCTTTGATAGATCCATGCTTAATTATAAGGTAACCAAAAAAGCTCTTGCCATTTGAAGTGATCAGAAACTAAATGTTATACAAATCTATATAGTGTACCACTAGTCCTCAAAGAAATGTACATCTTTATTGAGAACCTTCCGATAATGTGTTTAGAACTTTGGTATATCTTTTTATAGTAAAAATGAGTGATTTGAGACCCAATTATGCTTGAGCACTTGTTGCAAATCAGCATCATAGGTGAAAGATTTCTCATAAGCTTGCGGGAGAATGGAACTGGTGATAATCTGTTGGCACAAGGTTTGAAAAGTAAGGTAGCTGGTGCATCATCTTCCAGTCAAATCTTTGTATTTGGCTAAATTGTGGCAGCTAGTGAGCTAATGAGGGCAGATTAGTCCACCACATACAGAGTATGGTCTTAAGATGGGAAGCATTAAGCAATGCCCTGGGGGAACATCATGTAAATATTTAAAACACTTGGGAAGGTTACATGCACAGATCAAGTTACTGGTATGTGCTAGATTTAGTATGGGTGTTACAGCGATACTATTTCAACTACTTTGATACTGCCATGTTTTTTCGCCACTGCACAAGTTATTATTGATGTAAGAATATACCACATGCATTTATTTATAAAAGTTTCTATGTATACTTCCACCCAGTTGCCTTTTAAAAAACATTGTATACTAAGTTGTGTATTTGTTAGCATTTCTTTTATGAGAATATAAAAATGACAAGAACTTTTTGGTTACCTTGTGTCATAACATTTTGGAAGAAAACCGTCAGATTTAAATGTAAAATGCATTTTTTTTTCTTGGAGATGAATTTATTTTATGACCTAGTTCCTATATATTACTTCCATTGGGTTTTTGTGTTCTAGAACTTAAAACGACATTTTAATTTTTTTTCAAAAATTTTTATTTTATAGTAGCAGATAGTTATAAAAAAATCTTTAAAAGTGAAGTACTATTGAAAATAAATAAGTTTCTAGGAAATATATATATATTCTTTCAATTTTGCGGTAAAGAATGTGTGTATTAAATACTTAGTACTATTCCATTTTTGTTCAATGAAAAGTATTTACACTTCAGTTCATTTGAAATGGTTTTATCACTTCAGCATTACATTTCATTTCATCGTGTATTTTACTGTACGTACTGTACATCGTGTACTTCATCTGTAACTTACTAATACACACATTTTATAAAATATTTAATACTTCTTTTGTGACTACTCACACCAAGCATAATTCTTACCAAAGTCAAGCAAAATTGATGAAGGGAAAATTCATTTTCACTACATCATCTTTAAAAACACCTGCAAGATTATCATAGTGAGAAACTACCGAAATTAAAATTGGGTATTGAATTGTTTATGTATGAAGGGCTGTGTTGTGCTGCTGGCAGCACTCAATTATGCTATTCAACACTGAAATTTCAACACCAAGGATATAGCTTTGAAATTATCAGGATCGTATATCTTTGGAATTTTCAGGATTAATGATGCAAATGAGCCAAAAAACCAACAAAAGCATACAAATATGTTATATTTATAAAATATCTAGTATAACCAACCTGTGTTACATGTTGTCAAGGAGAATGCTTATGTTTTCCTAGAGTACATTTGGCCTTGTTAAATTCACTTGAGCATATAAATCATTAGAACTACTTACAAACCTTTTGCGATGGGTACCGTGCTGTGACATCTTGGACATGCCCCATGACAAACAAAACATGAGGCAGTAATGTTCTTGGTCCACATTCAGACCACATAGGTTTTATAAAACAGCAACTTACATTCTGATGTCACCTTGCTGACAAATGGCTTCAGATACCTTCAAGAAATGGTTATGTAACTAGTCGATGATGAAATGAATAGATGCTGAGTAATTAGTGAATCTGAAATGAAGGCTAAAATGGTGTGCATATTAAACTCAATATCACCCCATATCATATCATATCCAGACAAGTCTTTAAGTATTATCGTAACTGAGACGAGCAGAATTCATGTCTGAAAATACTTCTCCATACTAAACTCCATTGCCATTTTGCTCTCCACATGCTAGCTTTAGAGCATGTTGTTGAGAAAACAATGGAACAGCCATAGTTTCACGCCTAGTTTGTATTCTAGTTTAATGTAGACTTTTTGATTATTTGCATATGATTGGACAGTTCATGTATTCTGATCGGTTCAGTTTGTGACATGCGATGAACTCTGAGTTGGTAAAAGCAAGACATTGCAATTCCCCCCCCCCCCCCTAAAATTTCATTTACCTGTAAAAGTTACCTTATTTGTCAGCCTTCTATATAATTAAATTTGTATCCACTATCTACTGAGAAAGCGAGATGATTAGAGATGACTTTTCTTTGGTGTTGGAGTTTTAATGTTGAGGGTTGCCAATATTTATTTTTATTTCAGGGTTTGATAGAAGAGAATTTGCATTTTATTCCTATTAATATATTTTCGTGCAGTCTATGCTTACAAAGATTTGACTGCAAAATGTTTTAGATCTTTCATGCTATTTAAATATATTTTATATAAATATTTAAATGTTAGTCATTTATGTAAAGATGAAAACATGAATTTTTTTCTATTATTTTTACATGTTAGACAAATGTTCTTGTGAACTGTTTCAGTAAACATGAAATCAATTTAGAATTGTCTCATTTTTGAGCAATGCATTTATTTAAAAAATAATAAAGATGTCTCTTGATGATTTTCCCCCTTGGAAATCTTTAGTTGATATGCTGAATGTGCAACTTACTCAATGTCAAATGTAGGTGGTGACACTCTTTATAATTTCTATGTTCCTATCTCAATCGAATGAGCTTTCCTCTATAATGATCTCACTGATTTCAATTCTACCGCCTAAAAACTCACAGAATATACATATATATATATACATACATACATATACATCTTTTGAAAAACTGATTTACTATTTCATCATTTCACTCCATTATATAACATCAGTTGTATTTGATTGCTTGTAAATTATAAATCTTACTAGGGCATTTTTAAAATTTACTTTGTCATATGTTGATAATTTTTATACAGATGTTGTCTCATTTTAATACACATTTTAATCGATTTATGAATATTTTATGTCCGTGTAAATGTGCAGATTAAAAATGTTGCATTTATATATTCCCTGCTGTAAGGGTATCACAATCATTTAATCAAATGCAAGAATTGCAATGTATTTATTTTCAACAGTACAGATGTATAATTTATAATGTTATGTATTGTGTGCTGTAGTCATGAAACAGTCATCTTAAAAAATCATAAAAACGTAGATTACCCAATTTTCAACTGCCAAATCAGATACTTTACAGTTGTTCATTGTTTTCGACTATGAAAATGATTGGAAAACTTAAGATAATAACATAGAACTTAATAGCGGAATTATATATATATATATATACAATATTTGAAATCCTCTTTAGCAAACTTATATATGAGTAGATTTAAATTTTCATGATATTGAATTTATTCCCTCTTGATACTATATTTTAAAAAGTAATCATAAAATAAGTTTAGCACTTCTTTTTAATGCACAGGGTTCACACTAGGGAAAAATACTAGGTAGGATTTCCCACCTTGACCAAAATTTTAAGTGGGATTTTAAAAATTTAAGTGGGAACCTTTCTTTTTGTTTTTGTCTTTGTCTTTAAAAATATTACTAAATTTCGAAGATCATGATCCAATACAAACCATGTAATAAAAGATGACTATCTCAGCTATGCTCAGTAAAGAAAGAATAAACATCAATAAGGTTCACACAAAACGGATCCTACACAAAATTCGCGATCGCAAAAATGGGTGCTTTATAAAATATTAAGCATGAAAAAGATCCTCTGGTATTTTGGTTATTTAACCAAATTTTTTGATGTGATTTTTATAAAAACATCCTAAAAAAATAGTTTTAATATTTCCTCTATTTTTTCTGATCATATGTCATTTTATCTGTTGATGTTTTTCAGTAAAAACAGTATATTTTAGAAACCAGCATTCTCTTGTAACCTTGTGACCAAGGTAGATTCCCTTTTTTCACTCCTTTTTTTTATTTATTTTTGTCCTCTGTTATTAGGACTAATGAAGATAAGTCTGCATTCACAAAGGGCTTAAATTGTTCAATAATCCCAAGGAATGAAGGAGTCAATCTTTCCCCCATGTTATTATAATATGATAAATAGGGTTCTTAGGTTCTTCTTTTCATTAATGAGGATAAGATGGCAGTTGAAAATTAACATACTCCATTTAGTTTGTATTTTCAGTTTAGAATATAGTTTCGTTTCACGATGTTTTGAACGCGTGTCCGCTAGTTGCGGGAACAGCGCGCAAACGAACTTTTTTTGAGTGGGATTTCAAAAAATACTGCGGGAATCGCGCGATTGCGCGGCCTAGTGCGAACCCTGATGCATAAAGTGCTTTGGAGAGTAATTGATAAGCAAAAATTGTACCATTTTTACTGTAATTTTAGATATATGGTCTACAACTTTTTTATATCATGTCTTTTATTCTTATTCTTGAGGCAGGCAGGGAACCCCTTTAAAACATGGAACTTTTTCAGTATTCGGCTAAGCATTGTACTGTACATTTTTAGGCAAAATTATTTTTGGTAAAAACTAAGGATTAAAATATGAACCTTTAAGCTTATAAAATATTTATTAAAAGTTTCGAGGAAAAAATGATTTTCCCCCTGACATGGCTTAGCAAAAATTCCATCTAAGTGCAGTCAATGGTTTTCTATTTTATAAAATATCAAAAGGGGTATTCCAAAAATTTCAAAACATTTTAACATTAGATGGATTGGTTTATTTTAACTTTGGCATCATTTGTATAAGCAGAAAAGAGAAATGCATTTTTTTCTTATGCTTTGGAAGGAACTGCTATGGTTTATAGTTTGAATTATTTTTAGCTTGAGCTAAAAGCAAAACATTGTCGAATGTATCTGTATTCTATTTGTGATATAACCATAAATTTATTATTTTTCAAAACAATGTATGAAAATGAAATACTATTCTCATATGAATATAGTATATACATGACAAATTTTAAAATTGTTGCTGGCATAAATTTGAAGAATGAAAGTTACTGTGATTCAATTTCCAAAGAATTATATATATAATATATTACCAAGTGCCTAATATATTTTCCCCAGAACTGAATAGTTGCAGGCATAATATATATGCTTCATTTTTTTAAAACTTATATTTCTAGAAAACTTAGTTAAATACAAATTTTGCAAGAATTATTGTGAAACATGTATTTTTGATCGTATTACTTGAAACCTTCTTTTTGCCCTCTCTTTGTGTATGAATAATAGCATTGACTCCCCATAAAGTCTTTCTATTCTAGTTCATACTTAAAGCTATCATCATACATTTACTGCTAAGTGTAGTGAAAAATAACATGGATATGAGAAAAATGGTTAAAATGATTGCTTAGTTTTGTATAGTGTATGGCAGTGTTTTTATGCCTCTAAATCTATGTGCAAATTGTTCAAATGTAAAATAAAGAATAAATGCAAAATGGATGTTATGAGAATAAATAAAACTATAATATTGGTTCATTGGAAAGTTTTGATGGACGTGTTTGTGTGGACCAAATAATGAGCTTGCATAGAGAAACAGGTTACCAACATCTTTTTTTTTCTCATGTGAAACTTACTGAACGAAAAAAGTGTAATTCATCTTCATCAAAATCATACTCAATAAATGTTTGTTGCTTGTATTTTATTTTTTTACATGGATAGTAGAAATTTGTTCCTGCTTAATACGTTTTTTCTTCTGATCTCGACTTCCCCACCCCAATTTTATACTGTTACCTTGTTAAGAAGAATAGTTTCCAACTTTTCTCGTTTAAAAAGTTTTTGATTTATCTAAAACATTTTAAATGTTTTATTTCTCCACCGATTAATTTTGAACTTTTATCCCTTTGTAATATTCCCTACGGGTGCCCACATTTAAAAAAAAAAGGGCGACAAGGGGATCTTTATTATTTTTTTTTTAGTTTGTTCAGTTATGGCAGTAGTGTAGGCGAGACCTTTTTTTTTTAAACACAAGCATCCCTCCCCACCTGTTTTCCAGAACTACAACACTGGCTTTTGGTAAATGGTTTGTTTTTCGCACCATCCATAGTTTCCATCCTCTTATTAATGGAAAGCCTTCCGAGTGGGAAGAAAGTATGAATGTAATGAAGTGGTTATCTTTGCAAAGACTAGAAAAATCCAATGTTGTTGGGCATCAATTTAATTAATAAAAAGCATTGCATGCTCGTGTTTCAGAGCTACAAGACTTCTGTGCCCTCTTTATTCAGGGCAAGCAAGCAAAGCTGTTTTTCTCGCATAGCTCCACTTCAAAACATTTTTACACAACTTTTGTAAAAGAACTTTAGGTTTACCTATGCACCCAGTTACTGCTTGGTTTCTAAAATTCAATTTTTTTTTTTTTTGCATTTATGCAAATGTTATACCTTGAGTTTTTGATATGAAAAATATAAATAGATTTTTTTTGTTTTGCTATAATAGACAAAATATACTGAACACTTGTAGAAAAAAACTCCCATTTGAATCTCATATTGAAATTTCCGAAAGTTGTGAATATTAAATGGCATAATTGATAAATTCAAATCGATTTTGAATTTTTTTGCTATATTGCAGGATAAAACGAATGAAGACATGATATTTAATCCTTAAAATAATATGAAATTAAAATACAGTATAACCAGAATTTAGTGATCATCTAAGTAGTCGTAAATGCTATCGTTATATCAAGGATGTCATTAAATCAAGGAAATATAATGTTTATCAAATCCAAATTAAGAATTTTTAAAATCTATCACTAATTTTAAGAAATCCTTAAATCGAAGTTACTGCGCATTCATTTTGGTAGCATTTTATTATTGATGTATTTATACACATTAAGTGTTTTGTAACTAAACATGCAGATATTATTTGTATTGTTTTTGTATGGTAAACTATTTAGATTCATTGTTATTTATTCCCCATTCCACAAGTTTTCCCTGGCCTCCTGGAAAATACCTCGGGTTTTTCAGGTTCCTGAATCAGACGCACTACATATTTTTTTGTAATTGGTTGACATCGAGCCTGATGTGAAGCTCTGGTTTTTACTTATTTAGTAATGTTTTTAATTACAATTTTGAAATTTTCTATTGAGGATTCAACCACACATGCATTAGGGGACCAACATATTGAAAAAGAAAAAAATGGAGTTGAATATCATGAACATTTAGAAAGATCATAAGATCTAGTGAGTTGTATTTCAATGATTCTCCAAAAGAGAATGTATGGTGAGGGTTGTTCAAATATACAAAATTCAATCCTGAAAAATTATGAATACTTTCAACTCTAAATCACAATTTGCTGTACAATTTAGATGTAAATTTGTATTTTACATGTAGTTTTTATCACAAACTACAGCATAGGTATATTGAATGATTGCGAACATGTCAGATTGATTTATGAACAATTACAACCAACCTCTTGTAAAGAGTTGTTAAAATACAACACACTAGAAATTTCATTTTTTACAATTAACTAATGAGAATGATTAGCACAGATGAGAAACCCCAGAAGATATTATAAAGAATTATATTTAGAAAATACATCAGTTACTTGTACTCAAAGCTGAAATACTATTTTTGACAATCTATGTCTGACAATATCCTGAAAAAATATAGAGATTTAGATCAAAGCTACTTTAAATAATTGAAATCTTGAGAGGTGTAATGTAAACATTAATAACAATGATAACTAAAGTATTAATTTCAACACAAATGAATAAATATTTAAAAGTATTTTTTCTTGCCAAAGTTTCCCAAACTATGGTCCCAACCAACTGGTGGGTCGTGACACTCTAATGCTATGTCTAATATCACTGTTTGAGGATCGCTGTACAACTTACTGTACTTTCTAAATTATTTTTAAAACAAAAGAGATCATGAAATAAGCCTAAGTCCGAAGTAATTGCAGAAGATTTCGGTTTTCCATATAAAATAATGACAAAGGCAAATCACAAGGCATTTAAATTTTTTTTCTTCATCAAATGAGTTTTAGTAAAACAAATTTTCTAATGTAATAATTTTTATTCAGCAAGTTTAAAGAAATTGAACTTGGTATAATGTTAAAAAACTGCACTTCCTCGGCCCGGGACAGGCTTCATGCTAACAGTGAAGGGGGATGGAGGAGAAAAGTAGAACATTAAACCATATTTTAAAAAAAGTTTAGCCTAACTGAACGAAAATTTCAACATAAATGTTGTACATGGTAGTTTTGTGTTGATTTAATAATTTTAAACAAGCAAAACATGAAGCTTCTAAGGAAAAACTCAGTGTTGCCTAGAATGAAAAGGCTCGCTATAAAATGCCTTTCTGAAAAGTGGTTTCCAAAATTTAAAAGGGACCACTTTTTTTGGGGCAGCAATAAACATTTTAAATTTATGCCTTTACATGGCTGGCAGACAGTAATAAAATCAAAGTTTGTTATTACACAGTTTAATAGGGTAATCTCTCAACTTTGTATCAGTACTAAAAAAAAGTTTAAATGGACCATCCATGTCATATATAAGTGGGTGAAAAATATTAAATAGCAGAAAAAAAAAACATGAAGAAAAATATGCACAGGTTTACTGCATAAAGTAATGTCCTAAGCTGCCATTATTTTACTACCGATTTCGGCAAAGGTTAAAATGTTAATGGATTATGTTGTTTTGCGTGAATTTTAACTGAAAAGAGTCTAAATAGATCAAACTAACACTATTTACCAAATTTCTATGAAACACCAGTATAACCGGCACTCGGGCAACAATGTGATTTTGGCAACATTTGTTAATGATTCGGAAGCAATTGTCATATGCTGCAATCCAGTAAATTTCTACCTAAACTACGATTTTCCTTAAAATTACAGACATGAATTTCCTCTTACCTATTACATGCATAGTACTTATTACACATGATCCTCTGGAGCAATACAATTGTTTGTGAATTATAAATGAGTAAAACATGTTCCTAAAATGTCCTTTAAGTAAAAAAATATGTTACCATGAAATAAATTTTATCTAACCATAACAGGTTTAATCACAATTAATTACATATAATCCAAAATAGAAATATACATTGTAGAAACGTAAAACAATGCTCAGATCTGAAGTCTGTAAAAGTTTACAATACAGATTTATACGACATTTCAAAAATATAACAGATTGTAAAAAATCTGTCTCTCCAAGTTTTCTTCAGAACTACGTAACTGCTTCTGCTTCCTTTCTGTTAGAGGAAAAAAAACTGCGTTTAGTAGAAATCAATTTTCTCTTGTCACATCAGTAAGGAAAAATTGGAAAATCAATCCTTTAAAACTAAAGGAAAGTAAGACAGTAGAAAAAAACATATCACAGCAAAATATCGAAAAATTCTATCATGCTACTTGTTAGGAGCATTTATACTGTTTAAATATATATTAGCTAATTAACACTAAATAAATTCTTTTTTCTCTTCCTAAGACATTTTAGATATTGAGGTTGTACTGTAATTCTCCCCTAGAAAATAGCATATCCAATTGAAATGATACTTAATTTAGTGAAAGTTATACTTTAAGTAATTGAAACCTGGAGTAAAGTTAACTTTTATAACAATGATAACTGAAGCATTAATACAAGAGTAAAAATACGAGGGTTAGAACTTCAATAGTGGCAACTATTTATTTACGTGGAATACAAAAGTGATTTATGTCACCATATTTTACAGTCCTTCAATATAGCCGCCAGCATTGTGTATAACCCGTTTCCAACGCTGTGGAAGTCGCAGAACCCCTGTAGCAGCACCTGCTGTGTGGAGTTCGTATGGACCACTATTGCTGCAAGAATCTCTGGAACAGTTTTGAAGCGAATGCCACAAACTGGTTCCTTCGTCTTAGGAATTAAGTTAAAGTCACAAGGGCTTAGATCTGGGGAGTATAATGGATGGTAAAGCACTTCTCAGCCCTATCGATCGAACAAATCAGTCGCAGCTTGCGCTGCATGCGGCCGAGCATTGTCATGCAAAATGATTAGGCAGCAGTTGGGCAGGCAAAATGATTAGGCAGGCAAAATGTTGCCGTTTTTTTTTTGCAAAGCTGGTCTGAGATGGTGCTCCAAAAATGAACAGTAATACTGTGCATTGACGGTCTGCAGTGGGGGAACGGTATGCGTTAGGTTGACACCATCACAATTGTACACCAGAATCACCATAACTTTCACATTGCTGCGGTACTGACGACATTTCAAACATTGTGGTGACCCGAAATGAAGTCATTTGTTTGATAGACGTTTCAGTTCTGGCTGGTACGATCTGGCCCAAGTCTCATCCAGGCATAATGATACAGCGGAAAAAAGCCTCTCCCTCCAGGTGGGTTCGGCAGCATCGTGTGGTAGCCATTTCTGCATATTCGTCAAATGATGTAGAACCCATCGTGAAGCAATTTTTCTCCTGCCCATTCATTCTTTCAGAATATGTAGCACAGTCGTATGCGTAAATCCCGTCTGTCGGGCCAGCTCACTAATTGTTTGTTGTCGATCACTAAATTAGTGCGAGTACAGCATGCACTTCTGCTTCGCTGACACTAGGACGACCAGGCCGATGCATGGCCACATTTTGGCATCCTTCATTGAACGCTTTTACCCATCTTCTGCAAGGCAATGCAGATTCCCCGCAATTCTTTTGAAGCCCTAGATGACATTGTTGTGCTGTACGACCTGTGGCACATTCAATCTTTATCCAACTTTGTTGTTCTTGTTTTGAAAACATCCAGACAACATTTACTTTAAGCTGCAAGCTAATACAAGGATCAGTTCTTGGCGTCACTCTGCATGCGCATGACATAGGAAGGACGAGTCTTTTTGCTGAGAGATAAGATAGGTATGTAGCTCATGTGTGGTATACCCGACATTCTTTGGTTTTGTTGTATAGCGTTTTTGCAGCAATGTTGCCACTGTTAAAGTTCCAACCCTCGTATGTTAAAGTGTATTTGTTGTTTAACATCAAATCGTTTTTGCCAGAGTTCTCCAAACTATGGTTTTAGTTTGTTTTCTTAAACTTTCTACCACATTATGAACAAATAAATATAGGAACATATGTTTCAAACAAGTAGATATGCTTACCTGATCAATGACGTTTTGATAAACTAATGCTTAATAGTAACTTCTGAAGGAAAGCTTTTCCTCTTCTTATATGAAAATTGACTGCTTCCTAGAGAAATAAAAACTTCATCATCTGAATGCTAATGCAGAAGTTACGTTGTAGAATTGAATCGGTGAGTGGAACAACAGAAAATGTTGTGAGATATTTGCAAAAACAACTTTTGTTTTCAAAATTTTTTTTTTGTTTGTTAACGCCATGCCCAGGTTTTATAACGTGGGAGGTCTTGTCAGTTGTATTCTTTCTCATTGCAACGTGTTGTTCTAAATATTAGTGTAATTTTTGCCAGGTATCTAAAAATGACTGATTTTGGACTAGTACTGTTTTTCCACTCACCGATTCAATTATACATGCATATCTTTAATAGTTGATATGTTGTACAATTGGGACTTGTGTGTGCAGAGAAAAAAACCGTAAGGAAAAGTACTACGCAAACTTTAGCTTATTATTTTTGATGTGTATAAAATCTTGCAATAAAAATAAAACAATTTTGAAATTTTACCCAACATGTTCACATTATGTATTACTTTAAAGCAGGGCTGGCAAAGTATTGGACACTACGGTACCATCCTGTCCAAAACCCTATTTGTGTCAAAACTGTCCAAAACTATATTTTTAGTGAAGTTTTATTTTGTGAGCAAATATCAAAAACTGAATAAAATGTATTAAAGTGATATTTTATTTGTATTAAAATTTAAGTAAGCTTAATAAAACTTATACAGATGATTTTAATCTTGTTACATAGAATGGGAATAAGAATAACACTGGTCAGTCTACTTTTACTAAGTTAACATTGCCTTACACTCAAGAAAATGACTAAAGTGCCATTTCATTGTTTTGACACTAAATTACCACTAATCTACTCTAGGAAAATGTTGATAATGTTTTCTAAAAATTATCGAGTTACTATTTTTTTATTTATTGTCGTTACAAATTACATTATGTTAAAAATGAAAAATAAAAAGTTTGCAAGTTTTAAAATATAAGTGAAGACACATTAACACGCAAAAACAATTTTTAAAAGTTTTAAGTTTTTTCTCCTTCTAAATATATAACAGCCTTGAATAGCATTTATGCATCATAAATGGAACTGAAATCAGTTACTTTAGTACTTTATTTTCCCAACACTACCAGCTCTTGCATTAGGAAGCTTTTATGTAATCCAGTTATTAGGGATTTTTTTACTTTTTCATTAAAATATTTTTTTTCAAATTAACGTTTCAGAGTAAAATATTATCAAATTTTTATCAAAAACAACTAATTAATATTTATCTTATGCATTACTAATATTACATTACATGTAAATCTATTAGATTACATCTTTAGTGTTAGGACAGTTTAAGACACTTTTTTATGTTAAAAATCACCTGTCTTATCCAAAACCCCAATCCTGCTTTAAAGCTTAAAAAAACATTTTGGGATTCAACAGAAATCACAACAACTATAGTACTCTTCTCACCTTTTTCTTTATACTACTATAGCTCCATAGCATTAAATAAAAAATGCATGCCATTAAAGCAGACATGTTTTTCACGATTACAAGGAACTTTTTCTATTGATGCATAATAATGTGTGCTTCAGAACATAAGTAATCCAAGTTAAAATGGCATTAGTAGGCAATGTAAAGTTGTTACTTGCAGTGAGGGTGAATAATTTTAAAAGGGCACTTGATCTTCATTTGGGATTAATAAATCGACTAAGGTGAGCTTAGCTGTATCCAAACAGCCAGAGCTTATTAATAGTCGACTCTTATATTTGGAATTATGTGGATTGTGAACCACAATTTTAAATAATACAACTGCAAAATTCAGAAAACAATGAAATGACTGTCAAATTTCCCTGTGCTCCATTGTCCTTCCTCATACAGTGACGTACCTTGGGTGTATGGTGCTCCTGGTAAATTTAAGCGAGCACCCCCCCCCCCCTCATTGTGTAGAAAATCATCCACCCTCATTAACACCAAATTCATGCTCAACTGGAAGTGCGGGCACAGTTAGTGTGCCTAGTTCTTTATTTCAATTTTCTGTGCATCTATTTGTTAGGCTGTCTACAAGAAAAGCATGTCTTTTATAAGAGTAAATTAATCTAATGAAATCATTGCCTTAAGTTTAGACTAATGTGTTCCCCTTTCAAATCTCACATTAAACTATATGAGTAATTGATGCAGGGTTGTCAGATTTGCTGCCCGGGTAGCTACCCTTTTTAACCGGTGGGCGGGTTTTTTGGGGAAAATGGGTTTTTTAAGAATTTAGAAACAAATAACCCCTTGTAAAATATTTCTTTTTGATGAAAATTCTACATATGTAAATACTATTCAATATTTAATTTATTGTTTTCAATTTCCATAATAAAAAATTAGGTGTACAAAGAAAAAATTCAAAATTATGTCACAATAAAAAAGAAAAAATTACAAGATAGTTGAGGAAAATAACTTGCACAGTTAGAAAGCAAAAATTTATCTTTATTATTAACATAAAAGTCTGGAAAAGCTTTAGTTGCATTAAAAAAGGATTAATTTTTAATGAAAAAATCATTTCAAGACATCATATATCTTATATGAAAATGTATAGATTTATTTTCTGTACTTTTCAGAGCAAAGCAGTTTTGGTCTAGAATTTTCTTCTTTTTTATGATAAAAATAATTTTCTTTTTTTTTGAAAAGACCAAAATTTATTTAGCGGAAAAACAGTTTTGGTTTAGATTTGAAGAAGTTAAAGATTTAGTTACATTAAAAAAAAATTAAAAAAAAAAAAAAGCACTTCAGGATATCATATATTTTATATGAAAATATATAAATTTACATTTATTCTGTACTTTTCAAAAGTAAAAATAATTTGGAAGCTCAATTTTCAATTTGTATAATGCTAATACCCTCTATCTTTCCTAAATATTTCTTTAATCATGAAATAAACCAATACAAGCAGCAAAATGTAATATATCTGTATCTGTGTGTGCCAGATATATACATATATATATCTATAAATATGCACATGTTTTATTTTTTCAAACTGTAATTTTTCCCACTTTTTTTTTCGTAATTTTAAACTAGTATTAAATAATTTACCCAGGATGCTTTGATGATGAATGGATCAATCAGAAAAACTTTTAGAGTAAACATTATTTAATTTTTTACTGTATCAGCCATACTGATCACTGAATTTAAAAAGTGTGCATCACATGAAATAAGAGCAAATGAAATTAAATGCTACATTCAAGTAAGGTAGTTGAAAAAAAAAAAACTACTTTTGTTTTAATAAAAAGTAAATAAAATTTGATAAAAAATGTTTTGTACTGCTAGCTGAATTATGCATATTCTAATATTCAAATATATATATATACCATACATTATTAACTTGCTGGAAAAAAAATAATTCAATTTCCCCATTTTACCCAAAAAGCCCGGGTTTTTTAATAAAATCCACCCGGGGTGGGCATTTTACAAAAAACCCGGGTTTTTTACAACCCTGATTTGATGAGCTGCGCAGAGCATTTCCCGTTTTTTGCCAAACTAAGAAGATTCCGTTCAAGATACCGTTACCCTCTAAATGTAAGCATTGTAATGAGAAAACTGCAACCCCATAGGTTTCCTGCTCTCCCCCCCCCCCCCCCGGTAAGATTTATTACTCTCTCTCTCTCTCATTTTGAAGTTTGATATTTTAAAATGAAACATTAGTAGTAAATTTAGGGTAACTGAATTTTTTTTTTGTACGACTTTTTGTAGACTAAAAAAATTTACTTTAGAAACTAGTAAAAAGGAAAAAGATAATTTTGTTACTTATCTATTGGACAGTGTCAAAATGTGGTATTTAAGCCAAGCTTTTACCTTTATTTGAATTGCAATTATTATTTTCGATCCCCCTAAGAAATACGATGTTGTTATGTTATTTATCTATATTAATTTTCCTTCAAAATCCAGGAAAGTATTTTGTATTAAAATGTTGAAAAAATATAATGATGAAAATTTATAAATTGAGGCACCTAGAAGCAAAGGGGTGTAAGTGGCAAAATTGAAAATTTGGAGATAAATATAGCAAATGATAGGTAAAGCGCTATTCTATATTGTAGCAAGAGATGTTAGGGGTAGCCCTAATTGGTGTTGCCCC
This sequence comes from Octonoba sinensis, assembly GCA_038502835.1. NCBI lineage: Eukaryota > Metazoa > Arthropoda > Arachnida > Araneae > Uloboridae > Octonoba > Octonoba sinensis. The sequence goes on from CM076598.1 coordinate 127,696,301, forward strand.
TCATCATGATTTAGAAAAAATAACATTAAAGGTCCCATAAGATCCAAACTTTGAACGCGTTTTTCTCGGAATCGTTTTTTGGTCACTTACATCCCTTTGCTTCTCACTGTCTTAATGGTTTCTGTCCTTCTATTAAATGTTTTGAGGACCTATGTGGTTCCATGAACCATGGCTATCGGCAGCTCAACAATTTACCCTTCAGACCCCCCCTCCCCCTCGTGCTTTTGTGAGGCACTTGGACTTCTCATAAATAATGTTAAATTTTTACAAAATATTTTTAATCCCTCTCCCTTTTGTCACAATGTAATCACACTCCCCATCCCCTTGTCACATGTCCCGCTATACTACACAAAAATGTGCTTGCAGTTCAGAAACAAAGCACTACATTATAGATTGTTTCCAGTTTTATTTTTAAACTTTAAAATGCGTTTTAAAGACATTTGCGAACAATAATTATGATTAATATATGTACCAATTTTCTATGAAACAAGAATAAGGTTTACAAAAGAAAAACACAATTAATATACAATAATAAATATTAATATAAAATGAAAGAGCACCTGAAAACTTTTTTTGTAATTTAAAATATTTTGCTTTAAATCTTTTTATAACTTTAATTAAATAAAAAAAAAAAAACGGCATAATATTTATTTTACACAATGAAATTGCCAGGGGGATATTTTTACGTAATATGATAAATGAATAATACAAAAGTATTTAATTTGCTAATTCTTTTTTTTTCAATTTTAACCCAATGAATTGTTTGGGGGGTGGCTCTAAAGAGCACTAGCACTGCAACCACAGGTCTATTGTACTATATTTTAACCCAAAATGTGTAATGTCACATTTCTTGTTGCCCTCTCCCTCTTCTTACCACAGATTGTCATAATTTCTCGACCCCCCTGTGCCCCCATCAAAGCATGGTATCTTTTGTGAACGCCCTATACAATGTTTTGAAAAAAAACCCACTAAAATAAAAATTTAATATATCAAGTAATTAAAAAGCAGGGAATACGTTCTGCTTTTAAATAATTAAAGTCGGAAGATGTACACCATATGCCCTCAATACAACTCTGTGCTTAACTTATTTTAAGTTTAACACATTAAAGGCGGGGATCTTGACGAAAGTATGATAGGTAACGCGCAGATCGCCCGCCTCGTTTTTCGTCCTAGAGCGGGCGATATTTTGTGTTCTCATAAAAAAATTTAGACTAAAAAAAGTTTATTTAAACTCCTAAAACTACAAGAAATATTAAAAAAGAACTAAACACTAATTACAAAAAATGTTTTAAAGTACGTATTTATGAGAAGAATCTAGTGCACAAATACAAATGTAAAGAAAGTGAAGAATACAAATGTAAAGTGGCGCATGGACTGCGTAATGTGGTTGCAAACCGAACTAATACGACTCATGCCTTTAAGCTATAATTGAGATAAATCGTATTATTACGACTCCCGCCTTTAAGCTACAGTCGAGATAAATTGTAGTACTACGACTCCCACGTTTAATGTGTTAACAACTAATTTATTGGCTACGTACCATTCAACTTTTATTACCTACATCAAAAATTTAAATTACTTTTCCTGCAGAGTTATAGCAAGAAAAGGTGAATATAAAAAGTAACCTCTAACATAGTCATATAACACTGAATTATGTGCTAAAATTTACAATTATTTTTACTACTCACCACAGGCATTTTCTTGGGAAAAAAAATCTCATAAAGCTATAAGAACTTTAGTAAGAAAATGAGCAGCGTTAGAAGTCGGGGTAAAAGTAGGATGATGAGTCCCCCTACTTCTCATGCATTCTGATCATTTTTATGCATTCTGAACATGTGTAGGTTCATTTGTCGTTTTTTCATACTTAACAATTTATTTTAACCCTAGCATCCATGACCAAACGTCTCCCTTACTTTCAATGACCTGGTACCGGGGTACCCATATCGAATTTCGACAGAGTAAAGAAAACAACCAGAGCTTTCTGCAACCCCTTCTTTAAAAATGAAGCTGTTCCTTTATACCCCCGTCTAGCGAAATGTATGTAACATGTTTTAACTGAAAAACAAAATAGTTTATTTTCCTCCCTTTACGTTTTTATGCGTTTCAATTACGTTTTATATGTGTTTCGATTTATTTTTATAACAACTGATTATATGGATTGGTAGTTCATTTTGAAATAGTAATTATTTCACTAATTTGTATCCATATTAATTGCATTTTAACTACAGGAAAAAAGAAGATAATTGGAATTGCAGCCCTGAATAGGGACCTTGAATACTATGCAAGGTCCCTATTCAGGGCTGGCACGTTTCTGCCGGGGTGGTTAAAACTAGTGGTTATAACCGGTTTAAACCGGCATGTCAGAAACTAGTTTTTGCCAGTAAGTGGCAAAAACTGGCAGAAACTAAGAAATAATACTAATAAGAACTTTAATCTGCGATTCATAATTCACACATGTATTTGATATGTAAACAATTAGGTTAAAAATTAAAACTAAAGATAATGAATGTTATTCAAAGTAGAAAAAAGTTTCAAAATGATCATATAAATATACTTTGCTTATATAATACTAATTTTTTTTCACTTGAAAAAAAAATCATAATGGTAATCTGATGCTGTACAAGTTTAACTATTAATATCATTGTTTACAGTTGAATTTTTATTTAAAGGTAAAAAAATTCTGTGGTATTTTAACAAATCACTTTTCAGAGTATTTTTTAAAAAATAATACAATGCAATGGCAATAACTTAAAAATTATCTATTATATACAAATACAAATGGTTCTTGAGAAAATATATCAGTAAATAATTGAAGCACAAAAAATATCAAGAGAAATTTTTTTAAATGAAATATCTCTTACAATTATTTTACAAAATTACCACTCGAACTCAAACATACTAGCACTTTTTACACGGAGCATTTTATAGCATACGACTAATTTTGCTAACCTTTCTGAACCCAGACTGTTACTCAATTTGTTCTGAATGAAAGAAAAGCTTTAAAATATTCTTTCAAGACCAGCATTTCTTTGCTGGCAATGTCATTATTGTGGATTCAAAAGTTACTAAATTTTAAAAATCTTCATTTTTACAAGTATTTGGTTTTAAAGACGACATTACCGTATTTTCGGGAGTATCCGCCGCGGCGCATATGAAAAAAAGTGAAAAAATTGCCGATGCGGCACTTACAACGGGTGCGGCGCATACGATTTTTTTTAAGTTTAAAAAAAGAAATTATTTTTCAAATATATTAAAAACGCTGGCACCACATCATTTTCGTTCCATGTAAAGTGCAGGAGGAGAAAGTGTCCACGTGCTTCAATGGCGGCGACCGGTGCGCTCCCGCCGTCGGACGGGGCCACAGTATAGGATCCATACGATGCTGTCGTCACGATCCTAAAATCCCGTTATTTTGGCTTCGCTACTTTCGTACTAGTTCGCGGACAATTTTCCTACTCTGTCGCACTTCTGTCCGCCATGTTTTAGTTGTGAAAAACGATCCGATTGCGAAGTTTTGAATGCAACATGGCGGCTTTGTTTATGTTGCGAGATAAGGCCTCCAGATCGGAGCATGGAAGGCCCTGAGCTGTGCAGCCCTTTTCAGTCGGACAGCGATTTCAATGGTTAAATTTGCTGTTCTTTTCTGGTTAAAGATGCTGTTTCCTATTAGTGGATGCGACCCACTTGTAAAAAGCGAGCCCAATGATGATGACCACTTAAAAAAACGTGAAGCGGCACTGGGAAAAGGGTCCGCGTCCCGCTTAAGCGATGCATGTCAGAAATTATTTACATACTCCAAAAGTGAACTCAAAATTTAAAAAAAAAAAAAAAAAGGAATCTCACAATTTCAAGGAAACCAAGTAACATTAAGGTAAACAGATAAGAAGGTACGATAAAAAATTAAATGCTCACTCTGATTTCATAAAATGTTATTGCCAAAATGTCAATTCAACTAAATTACTTTTATTATGGAAGACAAAATTTTAGCTTTCCCTCCTAAATGCATGTCGGGGATAAATTTCATTTTCTTCAGAATTTTTATTTCTACCTCTTTGTTTTGAATGTGTATAAAACCAGTAAGTATTCTCTTTACATTTAGACATTTGCATTTTAGTGCATTAATTCAATACGATTTTTTCTTTCAGCTTTTAACCTTAAAACTTCCCCTTTCAGAATACACATTGAATTTCAAATTTGCTTCTGTCAAGATATGTCTCTTAAGCAATGCGTCAGAAAATGGCATAATAGTCCAAAAGCAAATTCAAAAACAGAATCTTCAATTTCAAGGAATTACATCCAATCTGCATCCTCACAACACAGAAAAACTGCATTACGCACAAAGATCAATTTACAAATCAATGTCCTGCATTTTCAAGAATTACTCAAAGCTCGATCTTCAGAGCACGAAAGATGTGCTTTAGTCACCAAAAATGATTTACGAAAGAACATCCTACATTTTCAACAATTTCAAGGAAAATAACATACATAAATTAATGTTCGTGTCAGAACATCACCAAGATTACCATTTTAGTAGCATGGAATGCTATAAAAAACGCAATATTCCACATTCTCTCATAACTATAACTGAGCAGTGTATCCGTTACATTAACATTCACTGTAGGTAGGGTTTCCCAAAAACAATTCAATTTTCCTCTCATTGTTAGTGTGTTAGTTCAGTAAAATTTTCTCTTTCAGCTTTTAACCACAAATTTTCCCTTTCAGCAAATTTCCATTTTATTCGCTTTCGAGCCTGCTTTTGACAAGATATGTTATACGCGATTCATGTCGGAAATTGGCATGATACTCCAAAACCAAATTAAAAATTAAAAAGAAAACAAGACACAATTTCAAGGAAACCAAGCAACATTAAGGTGGACAGGTAAGAAGGTATGATAAAAAATTAAATGCTCTCTCTGATTTCATGAAATGTTATTGCCAAAATGTCAATTTAACTGTAAACTACTTTTATTATGGAAGACAAAATTTTAGCTCTCTCCTAAAAGCATGTCGGGAATAGATTGCATTTTCTTCAGAATTTTGATTTCTACATCTTTGTTTTGAATGTGTATAAAAGCAGTTAGTATTCTTTTTACATTTAGACATTTGTATTTTAGTGCATTAATTCAATATGATTTTTTCTTTCAGCTTTTAAACTTATAATTTCCCTTTCAGCATTTGCATTCAATTTCAAATTTGCTTTTGTCAAGATATGTCTCTTAAGCAATGCGTCAAAAAATGGCATAATAGTGCAAAAGCAAATTCAAAAACAGAATCTTCAATTTCAAGAATTACATCCAATCTGCATCCTCACAACACAGTAAAACTGCATTACGCACAAAGATCAATTTACAAATCAATGTCCTGCATTTTCAAGAATTACTCAAAGCCTCGATCTTCAAAGCACGAAAGATGTGCTTTAGTCACCAAAAATGATTTATGAATGAACATCCTACATTTTCAAGGAAAAAAACATATATATATGAATGTTCATGTCAGAACATCACCAAGATTAGCATTTTTGTAGCATAGAATGCTATAAAAAAAGGAAAATTCCATGTTCTCCTCATAACAAAGCAGCATATCCGTTGCATTCACATTACTCGCTGTAGGTAGGATTCTGCAAAAACAATTTAAATTTTCCTTGCCATTTTAGTGTGTTAGTTTAGTAAAAAAAATTCTTTCAGCTTTTAACCATAAAATTTCCCTTTCAGCAAACTTCCCTTTCATTCACTTTCAAACCTGCTTTTCTCAAGATACGTCTCTTAAGCGATGCATGTCAGAAAATGGCATAATAGTCCAAAAGCAAATTCAAAAAAAGAATCGGCAATTTCAAGGAATTACATGAAATTTACATCCTCACAGCACAGAAAAATTGCATTACGCATTAAGATCAACTTACAGATCAATGTCCTCCATTTTCAAGAATTACTCAAAGCCTTGATCTTCAAAGCACGAAAGATGTGCTTTACTCACCAAAAATGATTTACGAATGAACATCCTACATTTTCAAGAAAAAAAAACATGTATATATGGATGTTCGTGTCAGAACATCACCAAGATTACCATTTTTGTAGCATGGAATGCTATAAAAAAGCAATATTCCACGTTCTGCTCATAACTAAGCAATGCATCGCATTCATATTAGTTCTGCAATAAGAATTGAATTTTCCTCACATTTTTTCTTTCAGCTTTAATCTTAAAATTTCCCTTTCAGCATTCACATTCAAGCTCAAATTTGCTTTTGTCGTTATGTGTCTTAAGCAATGCATGTCAGAAACTGGCATGATATTCCAAAAGCAACTTAAAAAAAGAGAATCGGGCAATTTCAAGGAATTATGTCAAATCTTCATCTTCAATACACAGAAAAAGTGCAAAAAGTTACACACAAAGGGCAATTTACAGATCAATGTCCTATATTTTCAAGAATTACTCAAAATGTTACTCTTCGCAGACATAAAATTTTCATGTTCGCTTCACAGAAAATCTACGATACTCTAAAATCAATTTAAATAAATGTTGCACATTTTCAAGAATTACATAAAATCTGCACCTGCATAGCATGGAAGAGTAATGTAAATAATCACAAGGCATTTCGCAAATAAATCTTCTCCATATTAAAGAATTACAGAAAATATTTTTCAGCACAATTCCAGAAATACAAGCTCTCTGCTAATCTTAGAATTAAATGGGCTAATGATGATGAGTAATTCAGATTTTGCAGATGATATGTACTGGTGGTTTGTCTGAAGCCCAATCAATAAATCCATTCTACATTAAGTCTACCTTAACTAAAATAATATAAATTAATTTCTCTGATTTTATTTAAAAAACAAAGAGCATGCTTATGTTTAACACTACTAATTGACTTATTTTTTTTAATTTAGGTATCGCAATTTGCACTTTTTGTTCAGTTATGAAAAAGTTTTATATTGGTCAGAAGCGACTTAAAAGTTCGCCTTCAGTGGTTAGCCTCAGCTAAAAAGCAAACAGCGCCGTAGGCGCCATTCTTACTCTTTGCACGGGTAACGCCGTTGCGGGCACCGCTAGTAATAATAATAAAAATATACAGAGGGAAGTAGATGAGAGGAAAAGAGTAGACATGTTCTTCCAAAACGTGAAAAGCTTTTTGAATATAAATTTCGGAAGGAAAAAAAAAAGTAGGTACTGTCGTGTAGTTTTATAAAAGTACGCAACAGTTCATTCAAGTATACTTGAATGAAAACAAATACGTGCACGAAATTCTGGTATTACACTCAATGTAAGTCAACTTTATAAACTTATATTTTTTATTATGATTTAATAACTACCTTCAACTGATATGTAGTATAATCGAGTACAGTAAACATACTCTTATTTCCAGGGAAAAATACAAACTGTCATATGTAGACTTGTAATAGATTTGGTCAAAATAATATGCAATATTTTGCCATTGTGTGAAATATTTTATCAGTAGGAAATGATTGTACTATGGTCTCGTTTTGGAGACTCGTGTGTCTCCGATTTTACTATTTTCTCCTGCGGCACTCAAGGTGGCCATATGGCTCATGTTGTAAAACTCTGCTCTAGCATTTTCCAAGCACTACGATCTACTGCAGTAATAAAAAAAAAATTGAAAAGTATGGAGAGGCTCGTGTTAGAATCAAAACTCTTTTAATAGAATAATAGTTAGAAACCCTGCCCTATTCGCATTAAATGCCACCCCCCCCCCCCCCCCCCGCCATTTTATGAAATGACGAGTCGAACCACTGGCCTACCGCTTTTGATTCTGGAAGAACTTTCGCACAATTCCTAACTTAGTCATATCACATTAGTTTTGATATGTAATGCTGCCAAGAAAACAGTTCAATACTGAATGAAGAGGTTCCAATTGCTGGCATTTCTCTCTTTTTTAAATAATTGTTTCGCATATTTTTAAGATTTGTGATAAAAGGATATTTGTGTCATTCTATCATAAAACTAATTCAATGGCACAGAATTCATCTCATTCCCTAACTTTAATAAAAATTTAAAAACTTAATTATTTTATCATTATGACAATCACAGCCAAATGTGTAAAAATGTATGGGCCGTGGAAATACCTTTCGCAATGATTTTTAAAAAAAAGAGAGATTTAGAATATTGAAATAAAAAGTCTCACCAACATTTTTTTTAAGGTAAAAAAGCAAAAGCATATAAATAATAAAACAAACTGGAAAATAATTCACAATAATAATTTTAAAGAATCACTGCAAAATACCACCCCAGTTCGAAAGGTTAAAATTTTTGCTGGGCACCAGAAGTTTGTAGTATTTCAAACATATAAAAATATAGGACTGAAATTTAAAAAAAACGTAGTAGAAAGCCAGAGCAATCAAATGTTTTTCAAAAATGAAAAATGAGGAAGAGACTGTTGTTACAATACAGCATTTTGATTACAGGGATAGTTGTCAAGGAGGCTTGAGGAAGAGCCATAACTCCCCCCGCCGCCCTCCACACACATACTGGACGGGATCCTTTTTTTTTTCTTGGGTTACGTTTTATGTCTTGGATGTCCAAAAATTAAAAAAAAAATAGCCTTGAATGACCCACCTCTCTCTCCCTCTAACATCATCAATGGACGTTCAAAATTGTGAATTTCTGAACCGAATTTAGAAAAAAATTCTGCAGAAGACCACATGAATCCATCTGTTTTTGGTGTCACCAAGGAAAGTCTAATATGCGTTTTTAAACTTTCAATTTCAAAAAATTTCTGGGCAGATCCCCCTTCTGCCAAAGCCCCTTCCGTCCCCTCACATCCTTGAAAATCATCAAAATTGTAGTTTTAGAACTTCATATTAGAAAATTTTTAACCGTCTTTTAACGTCACCAGAGATTGCCTTACATGAGTTTTATGACTTGAATTTCAAAACATTTCCGGAAAATAGCCTTGAATCCCCCCTTGGTCTAACAGTATCAATAGATGTCATTGCGAATTTCCGGGAAGGAGCTCTGAATTCTGCAAATTTTTTTTTCGATGTCACCAAAGAGAGACCACCCTTAGCCGTCCCACTAACAACATCAAAGATAGTATAAAATTGCGTTTTCGAATTTAATTTTCTAAAATTTTCGGGGGAGATTCCTAGGACTCCCCTCTATTTATGCTACAATATTATACTTAAGATCAAGTTCATGTTGATAATTCTCTTTTTTCCGCATATATAACGCAATTCTCCCGACTTGTTTGCTCATATTCTAATGAGCCCTTTCTATACCAGAAGCTGGACTCGTTCATATTACATATATACGTATTTATCAATATTAAAACGATAAATTATATATAATAACCATATATGCGATATATAGGGGCCGTTCATAAATGATGTCACGTTTTTTCCCCTTATATTTGACCTCCCTCCCCCCTTTGTCACAATGTCACACTTCTTGTTACCCCCACCCCTCCCCTTGTCACACTTTGTCACAAGTTCACGAACCCCCTCCCCCCTCGAAACGTGACATCATTTATGAATGATCCCATACATGTATACGCTCATATATCATATACATATGTATACGTTTATAAAAACAATAAAGAGGCCACCAAACTCATAATCACCCTTTATTTTTTACCTCTTGACAGCCAACTTTTAGAGCAGATATATCATAGCAATTTTGTTATTTAGTATACTTGCTCCTTGCATCCAATCTGAAATTAAGACTTTCGGATGGTTTTTCAATTCTTGTTGTTTGTTATAAACACATTTTTATAGTGTGTTAATCACACTACTATGAAAAATCACTTTCTATGCATGAACTCTGTCCGTCAGTGTAAGGTCAAATTTGCACTTTACACACCAACAAGCGAATGCGAAAAGCAGAACTAGAAAGGAAAGTTGAATGCTAAAAAAAAAATCCTCTAAATGATTATGTCCATGAAAGACATCCCCCTTAAGTGCGATGGCGCACCTTCGCCTCAAGAAGACCCCCCCCCCCCCTCGTCCTTCCTAAAAATGCCAATCGCGCAGTCGTTAAGTTGACACAGCAAGTTGCAATTAACTAAATTTCCAAACATTTAATGAATACGATTTTCATTTGTTTGTAATTTAATAAATTAAATATCGCAACTTCTTTAAACAGAAACTTGCAGAAATCTATACTATTAAAACCTGTCCGCGTCTGTCACCTCATCTCCTCGCGAAAGGCGAACTGTGTGACGCTGAGCCGGGTACCGTCGGATTCGGAATTTTACGGGGAAGCCATATCGCCCGGTCTCATCCGTGTGGGGCTTTAATTAGACGAGATATTAATTAAAAACGCAATTTTTTGCGAGTTTCATTTTATTTTTGCATTGTTGGCATCATTCCAACAATATATAATACTGTTGCCGTGTGAATTAAAATCAATGCAGTTGTTGCCATTTTTGTAACAAATCAACAATACTAATAATCAATGTTTCTCTAGCATTTTGAGTGAGGCTTCCCTGTATTTGCAATAATAAATTTAATCCTTCTTTCTTTTTAATTCATTTATCGTCTGCTATCTAATAAAAACTATTTTTCGTATTTTAACGGGGACTTTTAAAGATTGTGGCAATTATTCTGAATGCATGAAACGAAAATGGCGTAAAGTCGAAAAAGGATTGAAAGGGATAACTAATTGTTCTTATTCTAATGCGAATGTTTTGCATTTCTCTATTATTAATATCCGTCTGTGTCCTGTATGTCTGTGTATGGATAGATAATAAGGAATTTCAATGCCGTGTTGTATTTAAGCTCGCACAGCGCTGGATGTACAACAATTTCTTAACTTAATTGAACGCCAAAAGAAAACTGCTTTTTGGAAGCATTGTACTTAATTAAACTATAATTTTTAGGAACTGTTGCTCTTATTTAGGCTCGCGCGAAGACCATTGCTCATTAATATTGGTCCGGGTCTGTGAGTCTGTGTATGGATAGTAGATAAAGAATTTCAATGCCGTGTTTGTTGGCATTTCTCACTACTTATACCTTGAGAACGGGAATCTTTATGCGTACGAGTTTTTAGGCAAAACAGTAATTATCACGTCACGAGTTGTGTCACGCGACCGGGCTTACGAAGCGATGACGCATCCCCGTTCTCCAATGTTCAAATCCGCCAGATTAGCATAAATTGTATGAGGCTTGGCGGATCTGGCAGGGGAGAGGGGTATATAAGCGCGTGTCTCGTGATTCAACACCGACTATCTTCCTTTTCTACTTGCTTGCTCGCTTACCGCGTCGCTCCTTTCCGGAGCCATTTTTTGAGGCCATCAGTATTGGCAGATAGCTGCCATGCTTGACATGTTTTTCAGTTTGATGATTGTATTTAATCTTTAAAGAAGTGTTAGTTAACTTTTTCGTAGCGTCAGTCAAAAATCTTTGTTAGTCTACCATGTTTATTTTAATTACTTCACGTTCTTATATTTTTATTTAAATGTATTGTGCCGTACCAATAAATGTATTGGATGAATTTAACTTTCGTCAGTATTCATACTTTAAAACAAACTCTGCTCAAGCACTCTGCTGTTTAAGAAAACTTTTAAGATTTGATTTTTATCAGTGTTGTATTTAAGCTTGCGCCCCCAATCTATTATTTCAGCCCGGGCAACGCCGGGCGGCATGCCTAGTTCATTGCAATAAAATTTGTTCAAGCACATCTGCTTAACGCATACGTTAATTGAACTAATAAAAATGCATTCATTTCATCCCATGTACTACTGCGGGATTTTTTCCCTTGTTAAAATTAATATGAACCGGTTGAGAATAATATTATACATCTACATTAAGGGGTGGGAGTGGAATTTTTAAGAATTTAAGACATTAATTTAAATTGAAGTTTATAATAAAAGAAATTGAAAAACATTTAAAGCAACTCACATCGCAAACGAAAGCAAACTAGGCACCGCTACATTCCACCTTTTGTAATAAGACACATATTTCCTTTGAAACATTTTAACAAAGAATCAAAACCAGATGTCATATTTTTGAAGATTCTAAATGACCGGCTGCGGATCAATTGTACGCCAGTGGAGGGAGATAATGAAGAACGCCCCAGAGGAAAGACAGGTTGAGGGTGAGAATAGGGAAACAAGGGAGTGTGTGTGGGGAAAACCAGAACAGGGAATTTAAAAAAAAAAAATCCTCAAATTAGCTTTTGATTGCAGCGCCATCTAATGTCAGAATTTGCTACATCCGGGGCTTTCAATTCCCCTTAAGATACTTGAAGAATAAGAGTAATATTGTAAAATTTAAAAAATAGTAATTAGTTCTAAACTTATGAAATATGTTATGCACAGACAGAGAGACCTAAAAACTTTTGTTTGAAACAGCGGTTGTAATTGCAACATATTTCATTTATACAACACTTTCTAACATCGTAAAATCAATGATTTTTTTTCAAAAAAAATATCACTTAATTTAAATCAAGCTGATTTAACTCAATGAATCTTGCTCACTTCTACCACTGAAAAATGAGTATCGAAAATACAGTGGAAACCCGCCATTCGCTCTACTCGTACAACTTGTTCAAGTAAAATTCAACTCGTCATTCGAATGCTTGCCGATTCGGACGGCGCCGGGGTTGCCAGTTTGGCTTATTCTAAGGAAAAAAAAAATCGAGAAATTATTAGGGATGAACCGGATAGTGATTTTGCCAGATACGGGATACGGGGTATCCTGCAATTTGTTTCTGCCGGATACGGATATCCGGACCGGATACCAGAGTTCAACCGGATACATGTTCCACCGGATATTTGTAGTTCAACCGGATATCCGGTTTCTATTTGCTTTCAGTTTTGCTACGTATTTACTTATTTTTTTATATACTACAAAAAACTTTTTTCCAAACCATCTGTATAATTAAATCTATACACTAAGGAAAAATACAAGGTGAGATTTCCCACCTTGCCCAAAATGTTAAGTGGGATTTTTAAAACTTAAGTATGAACTTTTCATTTTGGTTTTGTTTTTAAAAGTATTGCTAAATTGTACGATACTAACTATGTAATAAAAGATGATTATCTAATCTATAGAAAGAATAACCAAGGGAAGAATAAACATTAAGAAGGTTTACACAAAGCGGATCCTTCATAAAATTCGCGATAGGAAAAATGGGTGCTTTATAAAATTATAAGCATGAAAAAATCCTCTTAAATCACCAAAAATCTTTGATGTGTGATTTTTACCAAAAAAAAATATTAAAAATTAGTTTAACATTTCCTTTATCTGATTGTAAGTCATTTTATCTATTTATGTTTCTCTATGAAAACAGTATAGAAACCAGCATTATCTTGTAACTTGTAAAATTGAAGTTTCTTCAGTGTCTATCGCTTGTAATGACTTAAATAATTCCCGTGAGTTTAAAAATGCATTGTTTCAAATATAGTGCAAAAATTCAAAAGGAATATTGTGAAGTAAATAAAATTTTACATTCCTATGTGAGAATGGCTCATTTTTACGATCGCGATTTTTGCGAAAGACTTAATTTTATTATCGCGATTTTTTTTGGAAAGGTTTGGTTTTGCGTTTTTATTAATTATCACTTTTTTTCTCTGTGAAAAAGATTCAAATTTTACCGTTTGATTTCTTGAAACCTTATTACATTCAATATTTTAAAATTACAGCTCGAATTTTTACGCGCTGAAAATTTTGTGCATATGGTATTCTGCCTTTTGCACTTGCGACATTCCAAGCCAAATCATATAGGGGTCGACACCCGAGGTCGGCCGATTTTCATGAAACTTGGTGAGATTGCTCTACCCATAGCTATAAAAAGAACTGTAAAGTTTTATCTCGATAAATTGATTAGTTTTTGAAATAGAACACTTTAAAGTTTTTCCAGAAATCTGCAATTCGACGCTGATCGCAAATCAAGCAATTACGCATACTTCTATATTTTTCATCGTAAAACAGTTATTTTTGAAGTTAGAAAGTTAATTTTTTTGTATTGTGTTCAGTATTCTTTTGTGAATTGAAATATAGCATTAGATTTGGGATTTAAAGGTATTAAGGCAACTTAAAATATCTTTGAAGAACAAAATTGAGTTGCATTTTGTACAATGACTGGCGCTCAGAAACTGCTCAATTGCATTAAGAACGTATCCTTTGATTTTAAAACTAATTGTACCATTAGAAACTAGATTAAAAATGCTTCAAAGTAGTACATTGAAATGGATGGGGTTTGGACTTTTCATTGAGTTAGAGCTGGTCAAATTTATGCCTTTGAAAAGTACCAAAATCTACTGTTCCTACTAACTTCAATTTTCAAAAAAATAATATTGGCTGCTCTTATAATGTTGTTATATAGTGTATTTAATTTACATTCATTTATATACATTGTACAAAGGGCTTTCCACTAAAAACCGAGTGAAATCATAAAATATTCAGAAATATATTTACAGCAATTTTTGGAAAAAAAATACAACCGACCTCAAATTATAAAATGTGCGAAAAAGTGAAAAATAAATTCTTTAACCAACATCGATACGACTTTTAAACAGAACTTTTGAAGACAGTGTAAAATTATGATGGATTTTGATTCATCATAACTTTTGTAACCATGAATCAATTACAATTATTAAAGACCTTGCAATAGTTTCAATGTTAAATAACGCATGGTGTAAAGAGAATTTGACTGTCATAATTTTGCACCGACTTCAAAAATTATGTTTAAAAGTGGTATCGATGTTGTTAAGAATGAATTTATTTTACAAAAAAAGGTATAGGACCTATGTTAAACCACATTCGATTGATTTTTAAAAAATATGAGAATTGGTTCATCTGGTAAGAAGTTATGAGTGGAGTTTTAAACACAAACAATTAACAATTGTTAAAACAATAATAATTGGTTTTAAACACTATCATTCTGAATTATTTATTGAGTGGCATTTATTAAATTGATCTAAAATACTATTTTTAAGATAAAAAACACCAGAATGGTTCACGATTATTACAAATTCTAATTTGAATGATTGAATGAGCTGCTTTGCTGTTAAGCTGCTTGAAGAATAAGAGTAATATTATAAAATTAAAAAAATAGTGTTTAGTTCTAAACTTATGAAATATGTTATGCACACAAACAGATGGACCTAGGAAGTTTTGTTTGAAACAAACTGTTTTTTTATGGTTAGGTTGTAGTTGCAACATATTTCCTTTTTAAAACGCTTTCTAACACTAAAATCTATGATCTTTTTGAAAAAAATCACTCGATTTAAATCAACGAACCCCGCCGCATAGTATTCTTTATACTTAATGACAAAATTATGTCAACAACAAAACTTTCCTTGGGTCCATATGTTTTCATCATAAATTGATGCGACTGTAGAAGGAACATTTTTACATATTTTCCCCATGTTATAGCTTTAAAATATCTTAATACAAATAAAGTAAATAAAACATTTGTAAAATACAAATGCTTTCACATTTCTTTGATTTGATTCTTAAAATGATTTCACATTTCTTAATAAATCAAATAGTGAATGCTTTCACATTTCACTATTTGATTTATTAAGGAAAAATAAGTATCATTAAGAAAATAACAAACTATTAACAATTAAATAACAAAAAATCAATTTCAGGTAGCTATGTTAAATTAACTTTCAACTTACAAAATAATTGAAACGTTTATAGGATGCAAAAGGATTGAAATCTCAAGCATGGCATGCCATTTTCAGCAAGGAATATGTTCAATCCGACATTTCAAAAAAAAAAAATGTCTTTACTGACATTTTGTAAAATTAAAGAAAATGTAATGGAAGAACTAGAGAATGTACATGTGCACTGATAGAAAAGAACTTAAAACTAAATAACATTTGAGTGGGAGTGGTCATAATACCTTCTCAATTCATAGTATTAAAAAGTGCATAAATGCTTTTTTTTTAATTTGTTTTTATGTGGGTTTCAGTGACAAGAAGTGCAATTAACTATTTTTAACCTATTACACCGTTTAAAATTTAAAATCGTAATTTTGGCTCAGAAACCACAAGTTTAGCCCCTTTTATATCAGATGTAACAGGGATTGAAATTTGGCGCAGATTTTTCACTCCTGGATGTAGCAAGAGGCGACAGAAATGATCATAATCACAAACTATTTATGCAGTCCAATTGCATGCTCCTTTTAGGCAAGACAGAAGCAGCTAACAGCAAAAGTTTTAAAGTCAAAAAAAAAGTGACAGGGATGAGACGGCCTTAATTTGGTGCCTCTATCACCATCACTGTAAAGCAAAATTAGCTCTGTTTAACCAAATTTGAGACCAGTCGAACACATTGTCTAACTTTATCTTTTGTCTATGATAAGGCGTAAAATTTCGTGCCTCATGAGGATTGAAGAAGCAGAATTAACGTAAAACGAAAGTGGAATTCAAAAACAAGTGATTAATCTTAAACCAGAGAATAGTGGAAAACTTTCTAATATCGCAATTTATTGTTGTGTGATGGGAAATCTTAATAATTCAAGCTACTAGTGATGGCCTAGTAGATTCTGATACATCTCATTGCTTTTTTACTTTAGAAAAGGCCTATTCATTTTCCGTGAGTGCTTTTTCATTATTTAAATTGGGATATGCCTTATTATTATTTAAAAATGATGCAACCTGATAATATTAATTAAAACTAAGTAGAAATTTATTCCCATAAATGTTCAGTAAAAATTTGAAGTTATAACTTGTTATTTCTGCTTGAAGAGCTGAAGTTGATCAATGAAAGGAAATGTCAAAAGTTTTATGTCATGCAAAATTTTGGCATAAAGTTACTTTATTTGGCACTGAAAATTTTCTAGAAGTATATAATGGAAAATTTTCCTTCCCAACTCACTGCCGGATATTCGACCGGATAACCCGCCGGATAAATTGCTTAACATGTCGGATACTCGGATATTTTTTGCAGGCCGGATCTGATACTGGATAATTTAGTCACTGGCCGGATCGGATATCTGGATCAATCGGATAGTTAAAAATCAGCCGGATATCCGTTTCATCCCTAGAAATTATGCTCTTTTTGAACTCGTACGGAAATAATTTGTTTGGGATTTTTTTTTTTTAATACTTTTTGAGATTTCAGTAACAATTTTAAATTTCTAAGGGGAGCAGCAAGAGGAAGTGGTTGATGAACTTTCTTCTTCCGAGGAGAAAGGTAGTAAGGAAAAGCATTTCCTTTGCAGAAATTAAAAAGCTGTGTTACCACAGGGAGAAAACACAGAGTGGTGGAAAAATGGTATCCTAACACTGCTGCGGTCAACAGGAGCATCAACTTGTTCAACGACAATCAGTGGCGTAGCTAAGAGGGTGCAGCCTGCCCCGTGCGTCACTCGTTCTGGGGTGCTACCGGTCATGACAGGGAAAACAATAAACCTTTATAAGCTCTATATAATGAAACAAAAACCTTAAACTGGATATTTTTCTATTTTAAACTGAGCAGAGTGTTTCCTTTCAAAAATATATTCGAAGTGGCTTTTAACTGCTAAACACACCATTGCCGATGACAAATACTTTAAATATTATAACGCTCACGATAAAAATGGAATTTTTTCTTCTTTCTATAAAAAATATAGTACATTAAAATGTATGCTTCACCCCGACATGATTTTTTTGTTGGGAGAGGGGGTTGACACCATCAATACCTGCCCCTGGTGTCACTTATGCTGGCGACACCACTGACGACAATGTTAATGACCATTTTAGAAAAATTCCGAAAAATCGTCAAAGGATAGACTATATTGGACCACTTTTTAGAGAAAGAGACCCAAGATTCTTGTGCAAAAAAGACAGAAAAGAGAAAGAACAGCAGAAAGGGGAAAACATCTGAAGGGATGTTACTTGATGTTTTTATGCAAAGTAACTCCTCTTTCCAACAGTATCATCAACATTTCTCTTCCTCCCTTCGACACTTATGCCATCAGTTCACCTCACTACAAGCAAAGTGCAGTTAAATTTTTATTAATGTATAATTTCATGTACAGTACTGTATATTTATTTTTCATAGGTTTAAATAAGCAACTGTCTGTGGGTCTGGAACAGATTAATCCAATTTACATTGTATCTTATGTGGGAAAAAAAATTTGCCATTCTTAAAAATTGCCGTTTGATCTACCTCCTGGAACGAATTGTGTATGAATAGCGAAGTTCCACTGTATACATAACTTGAAACTTACGACTGGCATATGAGCAAGGAACTAAGTGTTACACAGGAATATGCCTTATACACAGTGGCACAGCTAAGTGAGGGCAGGGCACCCCGGGTTTCACTTGTTCTCAGGCCATGGGAAATCAATAAACCTTCAAAAACTCCATATAATGAAACATATAGCTTAAACTGGATTTTTTTAATCATTTTTTTCTATTTTTAACTGAGCAAAATGTTTTCTTACAAAAATACATTCAAAATGGTTTTAACCGCTAAACATAGGCTTGCCATAAGTCCCGGTATTTTGTTCTCGTCCCAATGTCCCGCTCAGTTTTATCAATGTCCCGGAAACGGCCAGATGATGAATAAGATGTAAAAAGTAATGAATTTATGTTTTTAAGAATCTTTTATGAAGACATTAAGAATCTTTAAGATGAAAGAGCATTAATGAGGGAGTCCACTCCAAGAGCATTGATTGTACGTAAAATAAACTTTGGCGTTTTCTTTGCTCTGACTTTTATGAAAAAGCAAAGCTTAACGAAAAGATCTTGAAAAAAGTACATTCGAGTCAGAAATAGGGATGTAAAATTTCCGGAAATTTTGAGGTGGTGGAAAAAAAAGTTTTTTTCCGGTTTTTCTCTGGAAAAATTGGAAAAAATGGAAAAATTGATTTTTTACAAGTGAAAGTGGATTTTTTTTAATAGTTTTTGGGATTGGGGGTGTTTCTATTGAAAAAAAAATGTGTAAATGTTTTTTTTTTCATTATATATCAAATTATTGTCGTCAATATCAAATCTTTCATTGTTTAAAAGTTTTGTTTTGAAAAAAACAAATTCTTGCAATATATTTTTTTTGTCTGTAAAAAGATTTTATTTAGTTTTAATTTATTTTCCAGTCTAAATACAAACCAAATACTACATTAGTTTCTGTTAAGCTTTCTAATCTAAACCCAAACCAAAACAGTATTTGTATTGGTTTACGTTTAGAATTCTAAAGCTGAAGCAAAGCTTAAAATACTGTTTAGTTCACATAAAATTGGTTGTTATTCACTGGAATTTGGGATTTTTTAATGAAGAATCCAAGTCCAGTATTGCAATGGAATGTGAATGTTCATCTTCCAGCAGCGTTGCTTCAATAAATTTAGATACTGATTCGGATTAAAGTTAATCACAAAAATAAAATTAAATTTGAATCCAAAGTTAATCATAAATTTTAAAGCAACATTTTTTTTTATTGATTTATCATTATTTTTAATGTAAAAGTAATTAACTCAGAACAGAAGTAATGGTTATAAAGCAAGTAGATTTTAGCATATGTAACTTTTGTAAATTATCAAATAATTTTTTTTACAAAGTTGTTTAGTTTTTTTCCCCCACAAAGTTTGTTAATGCATTTATATGTATGTATGTATACAGGGTGCAAATCAAAGTGCTTAGGAGGCTTTTATCTCAGCAACCGTTGGTCAAACATATACTTCCAGTTATAAAAATGTTTAAAAATTGTAAGCATTTATGATAACATTTTTAAACTGAAAAAAAATCAATTTTGTGAAAATTACAGAAATTAACTTTTTATACAGTCACCCATTCTTTATAGACATATTTTAGTAAAAGTTGACGCCCGCACATCCTAAGGAACATAACGCATAATGTTTCCCTTCTGAATGACAAAAATAAACAGATATTTAGTTTCAATGTTTGGGATTTTTTAAAGATATTTTGGCCTGCATTAAGGGGTTGGTTAAGGGTCATTCCATTTTAAATCAACAAATGCAGTGTGCACCACCATTTTTGATTTTGATGAAAATGTGCATGTGCATTCCGCATACCTACTGGACCTCAAAAATATAAATATTTTATTTAAAAAAAAATTCCCCCTTGATATATAGGCTATTTTTGTCGTTGCCAACACCAAAAATGACGTATTTCGATGCTCTGTCATGAACTATAATTTTCTTCCTATCAAAGCTATCAAGCTCAATCATAGCTCATTGGAAAGCTAAAAAAGAGATCTTTTTTTATATGGTATCAATATATTTCAGATTTAAAAGCAAAGCTTCTTTTTTTAAGGTCAAAGTTTCCAATGCTAAAGTCATTTTTCACCACTTTTGACAATTTAAAAACCTATGAAGGGTTTGGAATAACAAGCCCTCTTTTTTTTGTTATATTCATATGCATGGTTACTCATTGTATCAAAAAAATTGGCTTGTTACTCTGCCCCCTTCATAAGATATGACCCCCGAAATTGCGAATTTTCTAAAAAATGCCATTTTCAGTGCTAAAAAAATGCATGTGGGGGGCAAGGTAAAATTTTTTTTATGTGTGTGATCTTAAGTACTTCTTGCCAGCTTTCAAGCAAAAAAAAGTTTGCTTTGTTATTCAAAGGGGTTTGGCAGCTATAAGGCTCTGAATTTTTAAGTAAGCGCACCGAAACAAGGCAATTTTTTTCATACTTCTTAATCTTAGCTTTTACTGTTTGGTAATTTTATACTTAATTGTAAGTTTTAAATGGTGAAAGCAACTAAATAAGACAAAGCAGAGTTATCAAAGAACACATTTAAACTTTAATATGCTAATTTAAGATTTTTAACAGGTGGTGTTACAGAACATAACTCGACTCGTAAAGGATGCGAAATGATTTTTTTCAGTGATTTGTTGTGTCACGGAGAAGAGTTGACAAATGTTCACTCGTCACAGGTGTGATGTTATGGCCTCTTCCCTGCGCAGACCATGTCCAGGTGTGGATGCCATTTTGTCACCGATATATCCAAGTAATAGCACGCAAATCGACTTAGAAGATGATGATTTTGAGGAAATGCAAGTCTTGTATAAGCAGTGGGTGTCCACAGGCAGATGTGAACTAACATCATGTGTGCTACCTCTGCAAGAATTCTTGGTTAAGTTTTTTGAAAAACTTGATCATCTAAAGAACCACCATTTCATTGCCAGTAAACAAGCAGAGTTTCTAAAATCAAAGAAGGAAACTCCAGATAACGGAGAATTCTTGATACTTGGAGATTTTTCAGAGAATTTTTCTTGTGTTGTCTAAGGCGAAGTACATACCTATCACTGGTCAGGTGTGCAATGTACACTTCATCCTTTTGTTATCTACTACAAAAAAGATGGAGAAATTCCAACTGGAAGTTTTTGCTGTGTAAGTGATTACCTTGATCACTACACAACTACATTCTATGCCTTTCAAATGATCCTCATTAGAAAACTGAAGGCAGACCATAATTTGATTTCAAAATTAATCTATTTTTCAGATGGATCTGCTGCTCAATATAAAAACAGAAAAAATTTCAACAATCTGAGCCACCACGAACAAGACTTTGGAATAAAAGCAGAGTGGCATTTTTTTGCTACATCCCATGGGAAAGCTCCATGCGATGGGATTGGAGGAACAGTGACGAGGCTAGTTCGAAAAGCGAGTTTTCAACGGCCAGTCAGTAATCAAATTTTGAATCCATTGGATGTCTTTGAATCCTGCACTGAACATATTAATGGTGTAACATTTTTCTATGTTTCCACTGATGAAGTTAATGCTGTAGGAAAGGTTCTTGAGAAAAGATATGAAACAGCACTAGCATTACCTCAAACTCGATCTTTCCACAGCTACATTCCACTCAACAGAAATATCATTCATGCCAGACGTACATCATTCTCTTCAGGTTTTACAATCTTCCAGGTCGTCAAAGATGAAAATATCAACTTTAGAGAATCTACTCTAAGAACCCAACCAAAGTTGTCAGATTACGTTTGATGCATATATGATGGTGACTGGTGGCTAGGAGAAATGTTTGAAATTAAAGTACATGATGTAGAAGAAGAATACAGAATCCACTTTTTTCATCCTAAAGGACCTGGAACATCGTTTAAAAAATCAAGTCATGATAACCAAACTTGGGTTCGGTTTCAAGATATTTTTTAAATCTTGACTGCATCAGGATTATGGTCTGTGCAGGGAAGAGGCCATAACATCACACCTGTGACGAGTGAACATTTGTCAACTCTTCTCCGTGACACAACAAATCACTGAAAAAAATCATTTTGCATCCTTTACGAGTCGAGTTATGTTCTGTAACCCCACCTGTTAAAAATCTTAAATTAGCATATTAAAGTTTAAATGTGTTCGTTGATAACTCTGCTTTGTCCTAATTAGTTGCTTTTACCATTTAAAACTTACAATTAAGTATAAAATTACCAAACAGTAAAAGCCAAGATTAAGAAGTATGAAAAAAATTGCCTTGTTTCGGTGCGCTTACTTAAAAATTCAGAGCCTTATAGCTGTCAAACCCCTTTGAATAACAAAGCAAACTTTTTTTGCTTGAAAGCTGGCAAGAAGTACTTAAGATCACACACATAAAAAAAAATTTTACCTTGCCCCCCACACGCATTTTTTTAGCACTGAAAATGGCATTTTTTAGAAAATTCGCAATTTCGGGGGGTCATATCTTATGAAGGGGGCAGAGTAACAAGCCAATTTTTTTGATACAATGAGTAACCATGCATATGAATATAACAAAAAAAAGAGGGCTTGTTATTCCAAACCCTTCATGGGTTTTTAAATTGTCAAAAGTGGTGAAAAATGACTTTAGCATTGGAAACTTTGACCTTAAAAAAAGAAGCTTTGCTTTTAAATCTGAAATATATTGATACCATATAAAAAAAGATCTCTTTTTTAGCTTTCCAATGAGCTATGATTGAGCTTGATAGCTTTGATAGGAAGAAAATTATAGTTCATAAGACAGAGCATCGAAATACGTCATTTTTGGTGTTGGCAACGACAAAAATAGCCTATATATCAAGGGGGAATTTTTTTTAAAATAAAATATTTATATTTTTGAGGTCCAGTAGGTATGGGGAATGCACATGCACATTTTCATCAAAATCAAAAATGGTGATGCAACATGATTTATGAAAATTTGTTGATTTAAAATGGAATGACCCTTAAAAATTTTCAATGAAGTATTCATTCTATTCATTGTTCAATGAATACTTCATTCGGATTTTTTAACTGACCCCTTAATAAAGTCCGAGAAAATTAGAAAGAATTCCAAGCTTTGAAACTAAATATCTCTATTCTTTTTTCTCGTACAAAAGGGAAACTTTGTGTTATGTTATATTTAAATATATAAAATATTTAAAGAAAAAAATATTAAAAAATATAAAATATTCAAAGACAAAAATATTTAAAAATATAAAATATTCAAAGGAAAAAATATTTAAAAATATAAAATATTCAAAGAAAAAAAACTGGAATGTAACTATTATAAATTTCTGAATGCATTATTTTATACTAGAAATTTCAAAATTCAATTTTCCGGGTGGAAATAAACCCCTTCGGAAAAAAACTGGTTTTTTCCCGACCATTCCCATCTCTAGTCAGAAATATGAGTGGGTTGAAAACAAAGAATAATATTGTTAACTTATTAATTGCTCTTTTAGTTTCACAAAAAAAAATTTTTGAAATGGTTCAACAAAAAGTTGTAATTTAAAAAAATAAGACTTAGTAATTAATTGTTCAATTAAACAATTTTATGAATTATTTTAAACTTTACTTTATTAACACTTCTTTCTAGATGGCAGAACAGAAAAAGTTCATTAAGTAGCAAAAACTTAGCCTACTTTCGTGTAAAAGTAAAAAAAAAAAATAAATAAAGCATGAAAGAAGGCTTAATGTATCGTGAAAATATCGTTAGAAATCAAGAAAAATCAAAAATAAGTTAAGTAATTAAATAAAAATTGAAAAATAAAAAAATTGAAAGTAGGGTTTTGAGATGGGGAATTTTTGTGTCGGTCAGTCTGTCTGTCAGCCTGTCCCCTCCCCCCCCCCCCTTAATAACTATTGAACGAATTGTCCAATTCGGAAAATTCTTTTTGTATTCGAAAGATCTCGACGAGAACATCTCATTTCCATATTTTACTTTTTGATTTGAACGATTTTTCGTTAAATTTTGAACAGTTCAAAAAAATTAACATTAACGCCTGTGGGCAAAAACGAAGCAAATTTTGTAAACTCTGGGCACAAGATTCAAGTTCCAACGAGCAAGTTTATTGGAAGTAGCTCTCGTCCTGAAATATTGATTTGGACACTTTTTGTTCATTTTTGAACAGTTCAAAAAAATTAACATAGCACCTACGGGGAAATTTCAATACTAAATAAATCCTGATCTAACGGACCGATTTGCTTGGAACAAACTTTATCGGAAAATCTTTATCTTATAATGTAGAGCATTGTACAGATAGAAAGTTCATCCAGAACTAACAAGCCTATTTTCCTGTGAAATTTTTTGATCGCGATTTTCAAGAATATTTTTGAATTAATGAATGATTAAATGAATACGTGAAAGAATGAATGAACAAATGAGTGAATAAATGAGCAAATGAATGAAAAAATAAGTAAATGAGTGAATAAATACATGAATGAGTGAATGAATATGTATTAACCGTTGAAAAAGGTATATTTGAAGCAATTAAGAACTAAAGCTAAATGAGAAAGAGAGAGAGGAAGATAACTAGATTATAAATTTGAAGTTGGTGTATGCGGGAAAGTAGGCTCGTATAGTTCTAGACGGAACTTCTTGTTTATTTTTAAAAGGTGGGTAGACTAACAATTTAGGGTTCCAGTTTCCCCACTCCCAGGGCCCGACTTTGCCTAATTGGGGCCCGGGGCAAAAACAACTTTCGGGCCCCCCCTTTTCTTCACTACTTCTGTGATGAAGAACCGAACTTTATAGAAGTATTTAAAATTTTCACCTCATCACAGATAATGTAACAAGAAGATTGACGGGAAACTAAAATAGCTATAAGCCTTTTAATGGTCAAACAAAATATCCTTCTGTTCATTTTATTGATGTTCTGACAATTCTATGTCTACCATTAAAGGATATATAGCATATCTGAAGAGTAAAAAAAAGCCCAGGCTTTTGATTGGCCAAATCTGTCCATCCTTATTACGAAAATTTAGCTGAATTCCGCCCTAGAATGCCATGAATTTACGAAATATAGCATTTTTGGGTTCATATGATAGCTTAATGAAGAAGCTAACATAAAACTAAAAGATTTTACAATGTAGTGATATTTTGTTTTTAAAAAGTTATTTAAAGAAGGAAACACAATATAAACTTACTACTCGATTTGGGGCCCCGTCGGATGCGGGGCCCGGGGCAGCTGCCCCGCATGCCCCTGCCCACTCCCGTTACTTGAGAGGCTTAAAAATTTTGCTTTAAATTTTTTTTTTAATTTCTCCAGACCCCCGGTATGCCCATCCTATATGAATGTGTCCCAGTTTCACTAACCAAAAATATGGCAAGCCTAGCTAAACACACCATTGCCCTCAACAAATACTTTAAATACTATAACATCCATGACACTGAATGGTAATTTTTTTTTCCCAACTACATCATATTAAAATGCATGTTTCACAAATGATTTTTTGAGGGGAGGGTTACACTATCAATACCGGCCCCGGGTGTCACCTATTCTAACTACGCCACAGCTTGTACATTCGCTCTTATTTTACTTACTTCGTCAGTAATGTTCCTATATTCTTCGAAATCCCTTCTGGCCCATCTTCTGAGTTCATCGCGACTATGTACACAATGAACCCTTTTAATTGCCCTCAAGATGTCTCGATACAACTTCAGGTACTTGGCTCGAAGCACGAACTATAATTAAAAGTTGAAGGAAAAAAACATGAACAAAATAAATGAATGCTTCAAACAAAAGATAGAAGCAATAATTACCTGAGCAAGGGACAACATCTCCTTTTGGCCGGAATTCATTATTTGCGTCTTCGGTAAAAAAGTTTTAAAGTCTTGATTTTAAGATAACCAATTCACTTTCACAAAACCAAACAACACAGGGATTCCAAAAGGAAGGAGCCTCAACTATAATGGCAACCGCGCGAAATAATGGCGCTATTTTCCTACCGCCGTCAGGTGACGCTGGCGCTCGATGTCTCGCCGTTTGATCAAGTAGGGAAAGAGAAATATCGCTTGACCCCCGCGTATTCGGACTAGCAAATTAACACTGACTTCCAACAGGAGTGAATTGTTGCATTTCCTTTGCAGGTGGGGAAAGGTGAAGAACGGATGCCTGGGCATCACTGTATATAAGGAGGGATAGTGTTTTTTTTATATATATTGCAATGCGCTCCGTCGACAATCGTATTTGTATGTGTTTGTACTTTCATTTGTTGGTTTTTTATTATTTATAACCATTTACTTTCTTTTATCACATCTTATCTCCTCTCTACATAAGAACGTTGTCTTTATTATTTTAAATTGCCTTTTCGGTAGCGAAAAACCGCTATCCAATGTTGAAGAGCAACGTATTACAAATGCGGGATACGCATAATAACTTGTAGTGAAATTTAGATTAATGTCTATATTATCATTCTCTTTTAATTTAAGGTGGTTTATTTTATATAATCATTAAAAACTAGATAAAAAGCCTAGAAATTTTTTAAAAAGAATTTTAAGAAACGGACGCAGTTGCATTTTAATGAACGTAAGTGCTAATTGAGACGTTTTTTTTTCTGATAGGAGCGTTTTTTTTTTTTTTCTGAAATATAATAATGCATGGGAGGAGGGTGGGGGATGTTTAAATACATTTAGTTTTTGCTCACATCCACACCAATATATTTAATACTTTAGGTTAAGTTACTTTTATGGGTTATTCAGGTAATGTTTCATCATTAACAGTTATTGTATTTATTAAAACTTACCTAATAAAAATGCAGACCCCCCTCCTTGCGAAGCATTTATATATTCACTTAGTTCACTTCACATTCTTTAGATTTTTAACACACGAATAAAAAGTATTAAAACAGAAAAATATAGAACATGAAATACAAATACAAATGCAAAAGTGACGACCAGCAACACCCAGATAGCATGCTTACTTGCAACAAGTTTGATTTTTCCATGATATGCTTTTGTTACGACAAATTAGACGAAACAAATGTGTAGCAAAGCTGTTGCAAGGTTGACAACTTGAGCAATCACTTCCTTGCAACACAATTTTGCTGCAAAAGTGTGGCAAGTCTGTCATTCAACGCATGCGCAGGCCATGGAGTGGAAGTTTGGCGGTAAAGAATGCGAATGTTGCATCTGGCAACACCCACCACCCACAACCATGTGCTAAAAAGAAAGAAAACGGCGTGATCGTGCATCTAAACAATTCTTCTTCGGAGTTTTATTTCCTGATCGGATTAAGATGTGAGTATGTTTTCTTATTTGTTGGGTACTTAATTTGTTGAGATTTAATTTAGATGGGGTAATATTTTAAGAACGATTCATTTTTGTACTTCTAAAATGCTGTATTATTACACTTCTATACAAGCTTCTGTAACATTTCTCATAGTTTATTATATTTTTATAGTGATAGTTAATGAAATCCTCAAGTCTGATTTTGTTGTCTATGGCTTATTGCAGGGAAAAATTGATTTGTTTCTTTTATTGATTTCTTAAAAAATTAGCATTATCCAGCTGGTGTTTTCATGTGAATGAATTGCCGTATAACGACAGTTCTCAACATGAGGGCATACCCCTTGGGAAGGTGTAGAAGAATTTCAAGAGTAAAAGTAACTGCAGTTTCCTCGATTTTGTGGTTACAATATAAACTATAATGTTTTTTTAACAATACAGCACCTATTTGTACACTCAACTATCTACTACTATTGTAAATGATTCCTTTTTTGCAGACGTTTCTTCAGAAGTTTTGGTGTTCTTAGTGCAGTTTTCATACACATATCTATGAATACAGAATTTCAGCAATACCATACATCAGTGATTCTCAACCACTGTGTCATGGCACTTTAGTGTGCCGTCAAATTTTAGAAATCTACGTAATAAAAATTATAATGCATCTTATAACAAGTAAAGTTTGTTTAAATAAAAGAAGAGTACACTATAGAAGAAAACTTGTTTGTACAGTTAAATACCATGTTTTTTAATTTAAATTAATTAATTATTTTAGTGTTTTATAGGTAAGTAAACAACTTTTTAACTTATCGTTTTCTTTGTGTGCTGTCAAATTTTGAAAACGTCCATAGTGTGCCCCGACAAAAAAAAAAAAAAAAAGGTTGGGAATCACTGGCATACATGACCAAATATTCAGCAAAGGTGGATGTGGTAATAACCTGAGATATGCTCTGTCACAGCTACAACCAAATGTTCAAAAACTTGTCAAGAACTAATTAATGTTGTGAAAATGACAGCTGCATACCAACCTCACCTACACCCTTGATTATCTCAAATACATTTGATCTATATTTTAATTTTTTGGCAACTTATAATATTAATAAAAGCTTTTTGTTTTTTCTGTTGTAGGATGGAAAGATTCTTCTTGTGTGACGGAGATTTCAAAATTTTTACATGATTCAATTATTTTTGAAGTTATTTTAATAAAAGATTGTTTAGAATGGCTTATTTAAATTTTTATTTTAATAGTTTACATTTTTCCTCTTCTTCTTTATTTATTGCTTGTGAACTTAATTTAATAATTAAAAACTCATAATCTCTCTTTTCTTCGTAAAGGGTCACTACCAATCTTAAAGTAACAAGCATTTACTTACCTACTTGATCTTTCATTTTATTTTTTAGGTGAAACACATATGAAATAAAATTTTAAAATAAAAATTGAAAAAAAACTATAGAAAAGGAAATTTTTTATAAAAAAATTGGCTTAGTGATTAGATATTTATTAGTAATGAATAAGGAATTTGAATTTAGCTTACAAAATAGTGATGCAAGTTAAGCCATCTCTTTTTATTTTTAAATTATAATTTCTGTTTAGTGCATTTTTTTAAGGTCATAAATAAATAAAAATCAATCTGGAAAGTATATAAATACCAGTCAGAACAAAGATTCTAATCCAATTAGAACAAAGATGTTTCGGAAATAAAAATGGATTTGCTTACATTTTTTAAGCGAGATTGCAGTAGTTGCACTGCTGTATGTCTCAGTATTACTTTATTTTTCTTATTTATTCATTCATAAACAGGATTTTTTTTTTATCTTGTTTGATCATTTAAATATATTTTGCAAATTTCATTCACTTCCAATCTTTGTAAATATATGCAGCGTCCGAAAAATCCCGGGGCCAGGTCGCCCGGGCGACTAAAAGATATGCCTTGGCGACTAGTTTTTCAGGTGGCGCCAAATGAAAATATTATAGCTGGCTCCTAAAAAATTTTCATTGGCTCCTAAGATTTTCGGATTTTTGTCGGATTCTGAATATATATATATACACATACACTGTGTGTACATACAAGTTTTATATCTTCTGAAAGCAATAGTGGTAATTTATTGCTAATAATATTGATGCTACGGTATGTAGTCAACTTCATTAAATATTTTCAGTCTTGTGATTTTTGAAGAGTGGTGCTCCTGCTTCTTAATTTTGGTTTTGTATTGTATATATAAATTAAGTGTTCTTATTCATGTAACATTAAATGTTCGAAAAATAGTAAAAATAAAGCTTGTATGATAATAAGCAATTTTAGTCTTGTTTTATTTATGTTTTGTACCTAGTTGAATGATCCTATTTATATAAAATTTGTTGAATGCATGATCATACATTAAAAATGTATATAATATGCCCAAAATAACTAGAAAATTCAACTCTATATGCAAATTAAAGTGTATTAATCTATATAAACTAAACCTGAATCAAAGTTGTATGTTTCTAATTAATATAGTGCAAAAAATCGTACTTAAGGATTAAAAATGACAACAACAGCATTTGACAATCTAGACATTCATATGCAAACTGCTTCTTTTCCTTAAAAGTGGTAAATGTGGATATATTGGGATAGGGGCCATTTCACAGTATTTTGTCCAAACGTAGAGTCCGCAACATGACACTTCTTTTGTTATGACTATGTAATTTCCAGTTTAATTATCGCTAAATTTTATTCAAATAATGTGCTCAACACATTATTTGAAAATAAAATTTGGTGATAATTAAGCTGTAAATTACGTAGTTATAACAAAAAAAGTGTAATGTTGCGGACTCTACGTTTGGACAAAATACTGTGAAATGAGCTTAAATGCCACAAATTTGCATCAAACTTGATAGGACAAAAGTGAACTTGCAAGGGATTTGCAGCAAGTTTGATACAAGAAAGGTCAATTTGATATTACAAAGCTTGCGTTCCAACTAGTTTGCTACAAATTTGCAGCAAACTTAGTAAACTAGCAAAGAGTTTGCAGCAAATTTGCACGTCAATGGTAAATTCACGAGTAACTTGCTGCAAATTTGATATAGCAAGGCTAGCTTTTGTACCAGTTTGTCTCCAACTTGCAGTGAACTTGACGTGACTTGCATGACAAGTTCACTGCAAGTGCAAAGTGTGGTGACTTCGGCACTTGCGTAAACTTGCTGCAGTCTTGCTTTGAACTTTCAGGCTTGCATTATGAACTTGCTGCAAGTTTCCAATTTTGCAAAGCAAGGTTGCTGCAATTTTGTTGCAAATAAAAATTGCTATCTGGGCAGGCTCAGGGCCCAGCTAGGCTGGTCCTTGTCAATTTAGCAGTCCCCAATGAACATCAAGAGCTTTCTTAAAAGATTTTACCCCATTGCAATTGCTTCCGGTAAACTATTCCAACTGCCTACAACCCTAAGTAGCAATTTTTCCTAATTTCAAGATTAGCCTGAGATTTGAACAGCTTAAAACAATGACCTCTGGTTCTACTTTCAGCACGTAGCTGTAGTCCATCAACATTTCCCATTTTAATGAATTTAAACAACTGAATCATGTCCCCTCTAACTCTCCTTTGCTCAAGACTATACAGATTGAGCCTTCCCAGACAACCACCTATCTCCACACTACAGCCTCTGTAGATATCCAACGGATTACGAGTTGGATATGAAGCTTATCCTGTGGACATCTGTGGCATGTCCAACTGATCCAGGAATATCCAGAAGTGGTAGAAAAGGTTGCAACGTTTGGATGTCCTATGCACGTCTGGATGTCCAGACGTGCATAGGACAGGCTAGAGATAAGCAGGGGAGGTTTTGGATGGCTCACAGATATCCTGTGGATATCTCTTTCCTGTCCATAAGATATCATATCCAGATATCTTCTAGCTATCCTGTAACTGTTAAATAGATGTGTATTTTAAATCTTCTAGATGTATTTGAGATATCCAATAGGATATGATCTGGATATAATGTTCGTTTTCTATTTTTAAGCTGTAAAGAGGTTTAAAAATTGCAACTTTTTGTATTAATAAAATAATTATTTATGAACACCTTATTTTACAGGCTGAATGCAGTTATATAGGACGTTTTTACATACATAATTATGAGTGAAATTTGTTTACTCATAATTAGGAATAAAATAACTACAATAAACCAGTAAAAATATTGATATTTATAAATAATTTATTTATTTATACAAAGATTGCAATTTTTAAACTATTAAATTTTACAGGTTTAAGATAGAAAATAATAATAATGCATCATTAATATTAGTAAAGTTAATTATTTTTAAATATTAAAAATTATAATTTAATAGTTTCTTTTCAAATCTATATATTTTCCGACTCATAATGTTCTTTCTCTGACCTGCAATAAGACTTTTTTCTCTTTTTTACTACTGAAAAAGAATCACTAATTGGCTGTATTGTTGATAATTGGACAACTTTTATAGTTGCTATAAAAGAGTAATCCTAAATGAAACTTATAAAACCTTGAACATGCTGGTAGAATTTTTTCATTTGAACATGTACAATCTTTTGATAAACATAGCTCTCTCAACAATTCCCAAACCTGTAAATTGAAAAACTTAGGCATCTAAAAGAAAGAGATAAAGAAAGAAACCATCACAGTCTGGTCCAGAGTGTATTTGATATGTATACAACTGCTTTAAGTATTGAAAGATTTATACATAATTAAGTAAAATCATCCACACATTTATATCATGTAAATAGATTAAGAGATGTTTTTTTTTTTTTTTTCAATTTTCATGTAATAAATATGTCAGTTATATCATGGATAAAGTTACCTTTATAAATAATTAATATAAACTTTTGCAAGCCAACTTGTGCAAGTTTAATGTAAACATTTACACTTACTAATACAGTATAAAGAAGTACATTTTGATTTATCTGTACTCTTTCTAATTAAAAATAACAAAATTTACTGGAATTAAAATATAATTCGTGTAACTTCTGACAACAATGCATTTTTTTTGGAAAATGAATGCAAAAAGTTCATACACACAACTTTATTTACATTTTGAAAACATACATGATTTTTTTCATAAAAACATACATTTTTACATGATTTTGAACTGTTGTAGATGTTTCATCAGCAAAACTTTCTTGGCAGTGTGATTTCTGCAGCAGAACTCCCAGAAAGTCTCGACTAAAAAAAACTCTCGAGGAAAAAAAAGATTGAAATTTACAAGTGCACATGATACAAAGGATATAAAAATGGGCTAAAAAATATGAATATAAAATTTAGATATTTACATGTAACTAATTATTGTTCATGGAAAATAAAAGACGTGCTTTTTGATATTAAACAATATTCATTATTGGATAACCGTTTGAGTACTGAAGAACTTTTTGTATATAAGCTAAGTGTGAAAAACAAGAGAAATGGTTATAAATTGACTCTAATTACTATTTAAAAATGTTTACCAACAAAAATAAAAAACATAATTAAAAAAATGTAAATGATATGAATGTAACTGGTCTCAATTAATGCGCAAATATAAAACTTAGATATTACATGTAACTAACTACTGTTCATGTTTATGAAAAAGAAAAGACTTGATTTACGAAATTAAACAATTTTCATTTATTGGTTAACTGTTTGAGTACTGAAGAACTTTTTGTATATACTATAAGCTAAGTGCAAAATACATGTATAGTTATTTCACTTATGTACAGTAAAACCCGATGTAACAAGATGCGAATTTAGTTATTTTAACCGAATACTTTGGTTATTTGCTTAGACCTCGGTGACAACAAGCCTTTGCATTTTTACTCACGGTTCTTTCATAAGTGCAGCACAAGCACTTATATTAAAGCATTAAGAGTAATGTGCTGTTTTATGTTGTAATACACAATACTGCGTTTAAAATTTGTTTCTTAGCATCTTCTATTTTCAATTTGATTTATTAATCACGATATGAGAAAAATAACGTAATAATAGTAAGTAGCAAAGCGTAGAGTTTGAAAAGATTTATAAGTGCATTTAATGTTTCGGCGCTACTTTATTTGCATTTTCATTTTAGAAAATTTTACATTTCTACTACGGTACCACATTTGCGTATTAATATTTATTTGTTGCTCGAATTTAATATTTTGCTTATTGCACTGGACATTTATTTATTCATTTCTTTTGTAAAAATATAAAACACTTATCGCCAATATCATAAACATAACTTGTTAGCTGTCAGTTGGATTCATTGACGTAACTTCGTCAACAAGTCGGATCCATTGTATGAAAGATCACTTTCAGTTCATAATTTACAGGTTAAAAGATAACTCTGTCAACAGATTTGTTTTGTTTACAAATCATTTTTATTAACATTGTTATTTTTTGAGGTGATTTCATGTCAGACTGTAAAGAAAATTTGCATTTTAATTTAGTTTGCTACTTAAATGTTTAAAAAGTTTTAATTTATATTCGTTTCTTTATTGGTATATTAAAACGTAGTTCCTACATTAAACAAGCTGAGGTTACATGCAGGCAAGCCTGAGTACCTGAGTTGCTTCTCCAAAATCAATGTAAACTTTAACGATATCAAAATTTAATAGTAAAACAAGTTGATCACTAATTTGTTCTGGGTTAGACCTGTTGGGTAAACTTAATTATAGGATCCATGCTACGCAGATGCAAAAACATTGCCAAATCAAATGTAATTAAAATGCAATTAATATTTAGTTTTATCGTATTGGAATATTAACTAACACCTCAACTAATGAATTCATGTTGGTAACAATTCTATAGATCAGTGTCAATGTGGGCTCTATAACCACAGGTGTAATCGAAGGAGGACGGTGTACCCCCATATATTTACTTTAAAACACCCTTTTCTCTCCCTTGTTTTTTTGAAATTTTAACACAAGCATCCCCTCACAGCTTTTGATGTCGATAATTTATGCGTGTATCTATAAGCATTCCCCAAGTTTTTTCCAGCACTATGCACTACTGCCTATATAACTGATAAATACCAGAATACTCGTAAATTAATTGCTGTGTGTGGTGCTTCACTTACGATCATCAACATGCTTTCTTAACATTTGCCTTTTTTTTTGAAGCTTTTTTTACCTGGGAAATAACTTTTTTGGACACTGGCATTGCTGTGGGTTGCCGTTTTTTGATTAAAGATGCACAACTGACCATTTGGTACATCTACTCAGTATTTTTATACATGTAAGTATAGTTTTAGACTTGTAGTTGGGGAGAATTGTTTTTGGTTCAGTTTTTGCAGAAATTGTGATGAAATAAAATAATATTCTTTGTTCTATGTTTGCTTGCACATTTTTTAATGAGTATTGACCCTTAACTTCACATCCAAACCAATTTTATCCCTAGACTAGGAGGAGTGAGTTTTAATATAGTTACATTAAATCATAACTATTTAATGCTTGTGTTATTTATTACGTTCTTGCATTGTTACTTATTTTTTAATCTTATACGTATCACATGATCAATATTGTCGATTTGAAACATATACATATCTTCAGTTTTGCATGCTTCATGGACAAAAATTCACTTGTAGTATTTCATATAGTTGTGGACTGATAATACACATTTATTACATAACACAAGAAAGTGTAAAACTATACCAAAAGCAAAAGCGAGAATAAAAAATTGACACTATTGTAATTCATACATTCCATATGTAGGTGTCAATAATACATGTGTATTGGTAACATAAATTGTCAAAACTAGGTGCGGATCTTTGGCTGGGCAATCCGGGTGACCACACAGCAACGGCTCATTATTATCGACTTGTAATTATCAAATTGTTCATTGGGATGATAATGGAGGCTGAGTGGTAACCTTTTGAGCTACCATGCCAAAGGTCCGGAATTCGATTCCCGGGCTGGGCAGGATCGACTCAGCCTTTCATCGCTCCAGTGGATTCGATAAAATGGGGACCAAGCACACTTATGAACTAACACTGGGAATTCTGTATCAGGTCGTCACTTGATCGGAACATCTGCTTCTCCCTCCTAGGGCCCTTGGTCTCGAAAGCTGGGATGGGCTCAGTAGGTCATGGCCGCAGTTTTCATTTTAATCACCTTACGGAAACATTAAGTATTGCATAGGCAATATGTATACAGTCTAAAAAGTTTTCAAAAATGTCAATGTAATATCGGCATTATCCTTATTTATTCAAGTTATCTTCTGGAGCCGTCGGGCTACCATTACATCGATCAGTATTTTACAAAATTGGAAGATAGCGGTAAAAGCAGCTATAGAAGACCGTTCAAAAAAACCGTTAAAAGTATGAATCACGCCAGCTAACGGTTCTCCAAGGACGCTATTTAAGTAGCCATCCCGTTGATGAACACGCATACAACAATTCATCTTCAATAGAAACTTGCAAAAAAATGATCTTAATACGATCGCCTTAATACGAATTTTTTAGAAACATTTTGCACGAACTTAAACTTGAAACTAGAAGATGAACCGTGTTATTTTCTGCTGATGATCCAGCCAGCCAACCAATGTGAATGCAGGTTGTATGTATTTTTTGTACATATATATATATATATATTTCCAGATGCAATATTTTCCTTTAAAAAATCCTCGATGGGGCGATCGCCCCCCCCCCCCCTTGGGCTGATTCAAGTGGATACTACAACGACACCCCTAAGTGAGTTTTTACTCTTTGTGCCCCGTGACCAGCCATTTTTTTATGTTCTTGGAATCCCAGCCTAAACGCCCTTCAAGTTCTATGCTTTCCCCCTGTTCCTTTGTCCTTTAGTATTGCTGAGTTGCTAATCCTCGGAGTAATGGGAGACCATAATAGGAATAAGAGATTCCCTGCTCCTTTCTTCTACCTATCAAACTGGTGACAGCTAGCCAACCCTTTACCCTTAGCACGTGGTGTAAATTCCTGCAGCATTTACGCTAAAACCTGGAGTCTGAAACATTTCATTGAACATTCATAATTACAGATGTTTATATAAATTACACATACTCGTTGATGGTTTTTTTAGTACATATTTAGTATTACATTTTGAAAATTTTAGAAAATATATTACTAATAATTGCTATTATTTTGTAATTTAGACATATCAACTCAAATTTAGAAAATGTATTTACAAGCCTACATTTTTCTTGAGAAAGCTTGAAGGAAATCCTAACTCGGTTAAAACTTGGCTAAGAAGCAGAATGAGTGATGATAGACTCACTGAATTAGCGTTATTGCATAACCATAAAGATATTACATTGGACGTTGAAAAAATTATAGACAGATTTGTGAAAGCAAAAAAACGTCAGCTTGTGTTCCTTTTATAAGGCTTTGAATAAACGTATATGCATTGAAAAAATGTGCTAGTAAAATTTTAAATAGCACAACACTAGCATTTTTTTTTTGTTGTTGTTGTTCCTGCTGTTTGAAAAAAAGGGGGGGGGGGCGGAGGGACTGTTGAAAAGGAATGAAGAATCTCCTCCATCCATCCTTACATTGAACCCCGAGATTTCCAAAATCGCCCAACCCCCCCCCCCCTTGAAGATTTTCCAGATCCGCCCTTGCCTGCAAACAATGGCGTAGCTGGACCTGGATTTCGGGGGGGGGGGGGGGGGGTTCTTCGGGAGAAGTCTGCTAATTTCATTGTTTTCCAAGAAAAATTGGTCCAATTCTAGACAATCTTTACCATTTCAGGGGGGTTGGGTTATTCCCAAAACCACCCCCTTATCTACGCCAGTGCCTGCAAATTAGCATAGAAAAAGCATTAAGCCAAACGATGTTGCAACTTTTATTGACTTTAAAATGCAGGTAGTGCAGTTAAATGCCATACAGAATCTTTTAAATTTCATTTCCCAATCGTGATATATCATGTTTAACTTTATATTTTTCTGTTTAAGTCTGGAATCCCTTAAAATGCTTTCAAAAATTTCTTTTAAAAAGGGGGATTATAAATATTATATTTAAATTCATTCTATTATTTTGAAAAATATTTTAGTCCTTGTTTAATCTTTCAAAAATTATACAGAGAAATGGGTGTTCATAAATAATGTCACGCTTTTTTCCCATATATTTGACCCCCCCCCCCCTTTGTCACAATGTCACACTTCAGCGGGCCCCCTCCCCCCCTTTATCACATGTCACGCTATGTTGCGTAACGCATGATGCCATACTTCTTGTTACCCCCTCCCCTCCCTTGTCACACTGTTTTCACAATTTCAAGAACCCCCGTCCCCCCTCGAAGCGTGACATCATTTATGAATGATCCCGAAGGTAATTATGATATTTTTAATAAATAGCTCTTGCAGAGAAGAATATATATGGTGATTCAGCTGTTGGATATGTACAACTAAAAAGGACAGCAGGGATTAGCACAGTCAAAAGTCGTGTATGTCCTGGGCACAAATTAAAGAGTCCTAACCAAGTTGTTATGGTAGTCAAAGAAGCAAAAAAATAAAATTGAATCAGCTGAGAGTTGCACTGCTGCCAAAGAATAATGTGTATTTCCTACTTGCAATAATACAAATTTCAATTTACCTAAATTTTTCGATGTCTTGAATCAAGTTATTTATTTTTACTTTCATTACTTTTTAATGTAATTTTATCCCTTGAACAGGAAAATTTTCTTTCTCGTTTTCGATAACTCAAAATATTTTCTACACTCCAAGGCCGTATCCAGAAGCGGGAAAGGCATGGGTTTCCCGAAAATGTTCGCAATGAAGCATATTTTCCTCCCTGAAACTTTTCTTCACAAGCGTGTCCAAGTTAACCCCCCCCCCCCCCCGAAAAAAATTCTGGATATGGCTTTGCTGCACTCAAATTATTTCTTTCCGGTTCTGTGTTATTTCCATTGTATTGTAATTAATCAGCTCGTGTTGTTCTTACACTAATATCATTTAAATTTTAAGATAAAAATTATCCTAAGGGCCTTAATTATGCCATTTTTCTGTTATATGTACTATATATATGTATATATATTTATTTATTTATTTGTGTTTTGAAAACTATTAGTTACGAACGAAACCGGTACTGTAATTTTTAAGTAGATATGTTGTTATGTCTTAGTTGTACTTACAGAAATGATCTTCACAGCAATGAAAATTCGACTTCATAGAAACATCGCTTCTGCATTTAAATAGCCACGCTTTTCGAACTTTAGTTAGGGTCCCTTGGAACATTAATGAAGCGTTTGGCTGTAGTTTTTTTAGTCGTTGATGTGCATCCAGGTACAAAACAATACTTATAATTAGTATTTGACATATTGATCGAACGCAAATGTAAGAAAGAGCACAACGACAAAAATATAACACAAAGAAACAAGAAATCCCCCCGTACATATATATATTCAGAATATCTTGTATCCACATAAAATGCTTCAATTTAGCAACTAATAAATTAATAATAATAGAGTCTGTTCGACGAATTCATTCTAAAAAAATCTTTTACGCAATGAATATTTAATTTAATATATAATTTTAATAGTTTATCTTTTAATTACCAACCCCCCCTGCACGAGAAAAAAACGCTAAATAAAGCTCCCTTTTTATATTTAGTTTATCAAAAATCAACGGTGCAGCAAAACATTTGCTGGAGAAAACACAAATTAAATCCTCGGGATTCGAACCACGGTCGAAGGGAGTACAAGCTTTCTTCCCTAACTATTCGGCCATCTTCACTATGTTAAGCGGGGTCCATGTATCAACAAATGTTTCTTTAAAACAGGTAAACTTCATTATAGTTGAGATTTTAGTTTTTAATTACATCCAAACTCATTTTTGGCTAAATTTATTGTATATTGGCGAAATTCATTTTATTTTCTGCAAAAATTAAAACATAAACAAGCTTCAGAAGCTCAAATTATGCGTTCGCTCATTCGCAAACAGCTCGGCAATCCGATGTATCCAATTTTTTGATTTACGTGTGTATGCGTTTTATTTAGTAACCACTTGCTTAGGCCACTGTTTTTTAATTCTTTTGTTATATACATGCAGATTTGAACTTGTAAATCTTTTTATCCAAATAGATGAGCTCCAAACGGCTTCGCTCCCACATGGCTCGTTTGTGAATGGCTGGCTGGCTTTACGCTCGCCAAGCTATATACGTCATCCAACCTGTGACGCAAATCATGCCCGATGCGCAGAAAGTTTTTTTCGCGATCCCTGACTGCGCATGAATTAAAAAAATTATTTAAAAAATAAACACTAATCGTATAACAAAATTTTTTGCACAGATGGTGTGAAAATATGTTATTCTGTAGATTAAAAATAAAATTAGAAAATCGAAAACTTCCCTATTATTCTTCAAAGTCGGACAGTACGAAAATTTGGTACAATAATTCCATATGCTATTTTCAGCATCAATATAATAGACATTTCATTCTGAATTGTGATTAAACAAAAAGGTTTGTAACAACCTTGCCTCCATTGACAGTTTTTAGTATTTAAAAAATATTAATTACAGAATGTAACATTGTTATTTTATTTTTGGTTGACTAGTTGGTTAAATCTTCCTACAAGATGAAGGTTTCTTCATATAGTGTTTGGGGAGTTGATACTGAACATATTTTACTATCAAAACGTAAAATTTATCTCCAGGAGGAAAATCCGACTCATTATTAGAAATAATAATCAGTAAGCATTTGCGTTAGACAAGAGTATCGCTCACATTATTAAAACAATCTTTACTATTCGAATATTCAATAGAATTGGATGGAAAGTTAATTCCTTTTATTTGATTTTTGAAAACTAGTCAACAAAAAACACTAAGTCACTGAAATTAAAGCAATCGTGGCAAAAAAGATAAAACAAAGAACTAAATCATTTCAACACAAAATAATTATATTTCATCATAATAAGCCTAATAACATGAAAAAAAAAATTAGAATGAAGTATACAAACTGAAAATTATATCCAAATTGAACTTGATCAACGTGTCGTGCACGCCGCGATTTTGATAAACAAAGTTCAAGCAAAGCCATTAAAAGTTGCAGTCAATTCGTGAATTCAGTTTCATATAAAATGAAAAAACGCATTAGGTATGCAGTAATGATAGCTACAAAATATTTAAGTAAAGAATCTTTGCTGCTGAAGCCTAAATATAGACAAATCCATCAAAATCCACGAGTCATACATTTTAGCGAGGTCTGGACATCCCAAGGATATGATATTCTGGATATCTCAAGGATATGAAAAAATCCGAACCACTGGATATCCATAGGCTGTCCAAAGGTCTTATCCAAAACGTGTTACTATCTGGATAGCACAGGGATATGAAGAAATCCAAATCCAGGACTTGGATATCCCTGGGCTATCCACAGGCTGTCCAAAGATCTACATCCAAAACATGTTAATGTCTGGACATCTCAGGGATATCCAGAAATCCAAATCCAGGATTTGGATATGTGTGGACATCCGTGAGCTATCCATCAAATCCAGAAGATATCAGGATGTATTATGGATCTATTTGGATGTCTGAGAGATATCTGTGGTTGTCTGGGTTTTAAGCCTAACTTCATAATCTAATTCTGAAAGACCACTTACCAATCTTGTAACCCTCCTTTGAACCCTTTCCAATAAGGTAATACCCTTTTTTAGGTGCGGATACCAAAACTGAACAGCATACTCCAAATGAGGTCTTACCAAACTTCTGTATAATGGCAATACACTTCCTTAGTTGTTCGAAATAGCCTTATTGATAAATCAGAGCATCCCGTTAGCTTTGTTACTTACTATGCTACATTGCTGACTGGACTTGAAGTCGTGACTAATCAATACTCCTAGATCAACAACTGCTTCTGCTCCCAATGACGGAACCTTGTAAATAATAGGTTGCCTGTTTATTTCCATGACCAAAATGAAGCACTTGAATTTCCCAATATTAAAAGACATACCCCACTTAATTGCCCAACTAGAAATTTGATTTAAATCCTCTTGAAACCGATTGACTTGTTCCTCCGTGTCCACAATTCCCATGATTTTGACATCATCAGCAAAAATATTGATGTTCCCAGAAATACTCTGAGTAATATCATTAATAAAAATAATAAATAACATAGGCCCTAAAACTGAACCTTGTGGAACACCACTCAAAACATCAATCCTCTGAGAATAATTGCCCTTCACTACTACTCTCTGTTTCCTCCCAGTCAGCCAATTTTTAACTCAAATTAAAGTTTTTCCACCAATACCAATATAAGCAAGTTTGCTAAGAAGAGCTTCATGCAGTACTTTATCGAACGCTTTCTGAAAGTCAATATAAACAACATCTACGCACTTTTTATTATCTACCTTGTCATTGAAATGCAACAAATTAGTTGTACGGGACCTACCCTTCCTAAAACCATACTGAAAACCGGTCAACATTTCATTTGCCTCCAGGAAATTCACTATTTTGATTTTGATCAGCGTTTCACAAATTTTACAAAGAACTGAAGTAAGACTCATAGGTCTATAATTTCTTGCCTTAGCTTTAGACCCTTTCTTGAAGAGCGGCGTTATGTTTGCCAGCTTCCAATCCGCTGGCACAGTCCCCTAGTTATATGAAGATATGAAAATAGGCAAGACAACATCCACTAATTCCTCTGCGCATTCTACTAAAATTTTTGGATAAACATTATCAGGTCCTGGAGCCTTATTTTCTTTAATCTTTTTCAAATGAAACAACAGATCATCCCTAGAAAATACAAAATCCTCAAGCTGTGTATTAGCTTGCGTCTCGCTTATGTCAACTGTTGAGATGCAGTTTCTGTTAAATACACTGGAAAAAAAATTATTTAGAATATCAGCAATATCCCCCTCATTTTGAATCAAGTTCCCGTTCTCATCCACTAGTGGGCCTACCTGAGTATTACGAGCTTTTCCTGACTTAGCATAAGCAAAAAATTTCTTAGGATTCCTTTCAATGTTATCTGCAAGCTTTTGCTCCAATTCCCTTTTTTTACTCCCTACCAAATACTTGAAAGTACGTCTAGCAATAGAATTATCTAAATAAAGGAGATATTAAACAAAACACTTAACATTTACATAAAAAGGGGGGGGGAGAAAAGACTTGCAACTGTTAGCATATAGTAATCTCAGCATTATTGCATCATCCTAATCTGAAATAATATGCAAGGGATCTCTCAATACTTGGCCTTGAACGCAATGAGCTGGCGTCAATTCTATTCTGACTCAGACGGTTAATCCACAATAGTTTATTAATACTTGTCATGTTCTTTGTGAAGTCAGTTGTACTGTATCTGTTCAATGTATAACTCAATATATTATTTTGATCCTGCCTCGTAGTGTTATTTTGTCCATTTATCAGCAACAATTAAAAATGATTTTTGAAGCCATCTTTCGATTTTAAATGTCCGAGTAAAAAGTTTTGCATAGGCAATTGCAATAAATAAAAAGAGCACATAAAAAAGTGCTAGTAAACACACAATTATTTCTTTTTGTGGGATATTAAAAGTGAAAAATGTTCCGCGATAGTTCAAAAATATCGAGGAGAAGGGATAAATAGCAATAAGAAACACTGACTCGTGTTTCGGGGTTTCAAGGAATCTCTTTTTCACTGAAAAAACAAAGTATGTCTCCTCATCCATACATGAGCTCCAGTTTTCTTTTTTCTTTTTTTGATGAAGAGAGAGGTTTTTTTGAAGTTCCCAACACGTCTTTCCGCTTTTTAAAATTTTCATCTAGTGCTTTGAAAAGTCACTGGCGTAGGGGAGAGTCTCTTGAGAGGGGTGATTACCCCCGCTCCCTTTGAAATAAGGGTCTAGTACGCCACTGTTAAAAGTTAACGTAAACATAAAAACGACAATTCTATTCGTGGGTTTTAAATTTTGAATTTTCAAAAGAGCTCGTATAAAGAAATGATAATAAATAAATACTAAATCCTAATTCATTCAACTGTTTTTGCGATTTTTAATATCCTAGTAAAAAGGTTTTAAGGACATTAATTAAATAATGAAACATATCATTTAACATAAAATACCCAACATCAAATTAAATAAAAGAAGTAATGTTAAAGACAGAGTTAATATTACGTAAATAAAATTTTGATTTATTAGGTCTGTCGTCGGAATTCAATATCAGAATAAAAAATATTAAGTAAGTAAGAGTGCTAGAGAGTTATGCCCCCCCCCCCTCCCGGCCTTTGGAAATATGATGTATTTTATATGCATGTGCATATATTTTGTTGTTTTTTAGCGCAATATACATTGAGTTTGCCCCTCCCCCTGTGATATAGTCGAGGGGGACGGCGCCCCCTACCTTTTTATTTAAATACAAGCCTCCCCCAAACTTTTTACATTTTAACATAAGCATCCCTCCACTTAGGATTTCAATTGCTTATCTTCTTATGTATAAGCGTTCCTCCAACTTTTTTTCAGGACTACACCACTGTCCCCCCCCCCCCCCCCCCGCTGGCCTTTGGAAATATAATGTATTTTGTATGGCATTGTACATATATTTTGTTGTTTTTTAATGCAATATACAAGGAGTTTACACCTTTCCCCCCTCCACCCCCCCGCC
Source organism: Octonoba sinensis (assembly GCA_038502835.1). Classification (NCBI taxonomy): domain Eukaryota; kingdom Metazoa; phylum Arthropoda; class Arachnida; order Araneae; family Uloboridae; genus Octonoba; species Octonoba sinensis. The sequence continues at coordinate 127,740,075 of CM076598.1, forward strand.
GGAAAATTTCGAAATGACGGGCCTGAGGCAATATAAAATGAAACGATTTGTATCAAATAAAAAACTCACACATTACACAACACTTTCATTTTTAATGTCCGAGTAAGAAATAAAATAAATTAAAAATACAACTTCCAAGCTATAATTATGCAGTATAAAATATATAGGCACAAAATTTATTAAATGAACTAAAAGAGGTTGATATAAATTGAATGAGTTAAAAAACGGAGTCGTTAAATATTCTTTGAATTTTTAATGTCTCATTTAGAATTTTTCATAAGGAAAAGGTTTAGAATTTTTCCATAAAATCGGTAGCATTAAATTAAAAGAGAAATATTATTTTAATACCCAGACAAAAATTAATAACAAATTAAAATTATGTTACATAGGCAGTAATAAACAAAAAAGGTTATTATTAAAACATGAAAAGAAAGATTAAAAGTAAAAAAGAAAATGACTCATAACCCTCCCGAGTAAAAAGCAGTACAAAAATGTAAGAGCTAAAATGATGTAACATAAAATAGGCAAAAGAAATAAAATAAATTTTTCATGTAAAATCATAGGCGGATTTATTATTTCAGAATTCAGACCCTGGAGGAGGGGGGGGGGACGGTTGCATTTTTAATCTTCTTTAGAAAGTAAAATTTGAAAAATACTCTTTCTCCCTAATAATTTTAGCTAACACAAACAAAAAACTAATTTTCATTTATTTATTTTCCTTGTTAGTACTAATAAAGAAGACTCAGATTTAATAATACTTACCAGCTATACTTACGTATGTATAGGGTGACCATATTTCTGATCTGAGAGTCAATTTGGGGACGCCTGAAAAATGTTTCGGGGACATCTTTGGGGATATAACAAACCAATACATATTCCTTTCTGTTATGAAAAATTACTCTCATTAATGTATTTCAAAGGGTATCCAAACATATTTCCTACAAAATGTACGCATATTTTCTCAGAGCATTGCCTGTTAGAAATTGTAATACTAAGGCAACTATTTAAAAATTGCTGTAATATTAGCTAACATTTTACAAAATACTATCCTAAAGTTCTAAAAGTGCAAATTGGGAAGCAATTTGAAGAGAAGAAACAGAAGTTTTTAAAATTGGGGACATTACGAGTCCCAAGTAGTTAAATTGTTTTAGGAGATAACGGGATAAGGCATAAAAAATGTACAAATTTGGGGACTGTAGACGAAATTCGAGGACGTTTGGTCAACCTACGTACATGCGATGAGTGTTAATTATTAAATAATTTGCTCCCCCCAAAGTAGAAAGAAAAGCACTGATATTATTCATCAAAGAAATCTTAACATTTCTTTCTTTCACAACCATTTCAGGTCACATAAATATTCGAGCTTATTTGCTATTCTCAAGGATATGCCTCAAACTCTCGTCTAATACGACAGATAGAACAAGACAGCACAACAGATTTTAATATACAAAGAAGGAAATACACCCAGGGCAAAGGTGGGAATCGAACCCACGCCTCTTTCTCTCCGCGCAGGGAGGCACCGGAGCCAGTCGATTTGACCGCTCAGCCACTGAGGCCCCATCTTAACATTAATAAAATGAAAAATTTTCGAAAATTCCATTTTTAACCCCTTCTTTCCTTTTCTTTTTTAATTTTCGGAACAGGCTGTCTAAAATTTTCGGAGAATTGCGGGTCAGGATCACCCGTGGCCGTGGGGAAGGGGATTTTGGGGAGGGGTGCGTCATCACTTTCAATGGACATATTTTTTTTTAAATTTAAATTAAAGTTAAACCCGGTTTTAGTTTTATATAGCAACATAAAATGGGGAACTCAAGTTACAATCATAGTACCCGTAGCAAACCGAAACCATCAAACTAAAATGAACCAAATATAATAAAATGAAATCACAAACACATTTTGAAACTAAAAGTAGTCCATGATCCTATAAAACAGCTTTCCAAAATTTGACTCTATATATTTAAATACTCTTGAAAAACATTTTAAAATCCATTTATTGGTAACGCTAACTAAGCTTACGAATCATCCTCATGGCAAGACGTAGTACAAGCATGAAAAATGTTTTTATTTAGTTTTCGGAAGCAGTCTTAAATGAAAACCATGTATTTTGTTAAGAGAATATTGTTATACATGTTAAAGACAAATGTTTTTTAGTCCAATATAGTGTGAATGAGTTGTCGAAAACAATTGCATTATTATGCTCATATTACCTAAAAAAAGAAAGGCTATATGTCTATGTACTACATTTTAACATAAATAAATAAATAAAAATTAACAGTAATTACTATCACATAAGTTTTTTAAAAAGCACATTGCAATCTGATGTATATTTAAAAAAATAATAATAATAAACACTTGCAATGTCATTTTTTAAATGAACTGCATGCGTAAAATTTTGTGTTAGGTTTTTTTTAAAATATAGATTTAATTTTTTTTAATTTACATTTATTTAAAAACACATTATGATGCACAAAGTTTTGGTCAAGTTTCAATTACATACAAAACCAAAATAGAAACAAATAATAAAAAAAATCTTGAACCAAAGCAAAAAGCTTAGCTTTAAATTTATTTTGTTGTTATGACAAGCACAATTTCATTTTGATATTACATTTCTTCTTCTTTAACGTCAATATTGTTTCATATATAAAATTTAATATTTGAGTCACATCTTTTAAAACTATTTGTAGTTCCAGACAAATGTAGAATTTTGTTAAAAAAACTGAACCCCCCCAAATCCCCCCGCCCCCTCTGGTGGGTACCTTTGTCACATTATGATACACAAAATGTTGGTCAAGTTTCAGTTACATACTGAACCAAAATAGAAACAAATATGTAATAAAAAAAATCTTGAACCAAAGCTATGCTCAAACAATACAATAGTTTTATTAAACAAATTTTCAAAGCTTCCTTGGAGGGAGAGGAGTTTGTATGTGTCGTTTAAGAAGGCAGACCCGTGGCTCTTCAATATGGGCGTTACTAAAAGGGGGGGGGGGTTGTCCCTGGATTTAAAAAAAAAAATGCCAATTTTGTTCTGCATCTTATGTGTAAGAGCGCTAAAATTTTGAAAAGTTATGCTTTTTTTTTTAAATATTTTTGTAGTCCCAAATTCATCTCTTATAAAGCCTCAAAATGCATCAGTTTGCATATAGTTTTCAAAATTTTACCCGGGAGGGGGGGAGAATCTCCCGGACCCTCAACTGTCAGAATTTCATATCTCCGCTCCCTTCATATGGTTCTAGCCAATGCCCCCTGTAACTGGAAGCCTCTTCACCGGCAAGTCACGTGGTCAACATAAGGCCGTCCGTTCTCTCCTGCGCTACGCGACTTGACAGATGTCTGTAGAAATTCGCCGGAAAGTTGTTTCCAGTGTTGCAAATTTAGCAAGCAAAATAACCAACTTTTTTTTTTAACTCCACAGATCTTAACTTATTACGATTTTCTCTTAAAATTATGTACACAAATGAAAATTATTGAAAGAACACAAGGTTTATGACCAATCATTTCAGTATTTAGAGCTTCAACATTTGAATAAAGTTTAGAAATATTAGTTGAATAAAGTTTCTTAAAATAATAGGTTTAGTTTTTGGAAATATAAAATAAAAATAGTGATGTTTAAGCTTTAATAATTAGTGTACTATTTAGAATTTCTAACAAAACAATTGTTGTCTCTAAGTACTTAATAATAAACATGTTCTAAAACTTCAATGACATGTAATATTAAATGTACAATTATTTTGCAATTAATTGAAACCTGAAAAATAAATTTGTAACATTTTTTAAAATCTAATAGTGCTCAATTTGTAGCACAATCTTAAAAAGAAACAAAAGAAAAAACTCGACCGATTTTCCTCCTTTTCAATCTATCATATTGGTATAGTATAGGATTCCTTGACTGCACAAATTTCTTTGATTTTGATGTATTAAGAACCTATGTTACAGATTTGAAATTTTAACAAAAATTCCATTCAGAAATTTATTGTTTCAACAAGTTTAGAACAAAGAACGAATTTACATGCACAAAAAAACTGAATTCAGAATAAATTTCAAAAAACATGTTTCATTAATTTTTCTTTCATGTTTTTCATATTTTCTGCTCAAATCAAGTTTTTTTATTCTAGTACATTTTCTATCAATCGCTTTAGGGCAAAAAAAATCTTGCATCATATTTAACACATTTCATGCTGTAAATTGCTTTATGGGAATGATACTCACACAAAGACACAAATCTAAGAACCATAACTTTTATTTACATAACATAAAAAATACACATCTCTATGATGAGCACAAACAAGAACTATTTCTCAAAGAATTCTTTGAAATGTCAACATAAATTTATGCAGAAAATTAAACTTTAGCACCAACATTTCACATTTCAGGTGACATGTACAGAATGAAGTTCCTTTTTTTTATTCAGAAATAATCTCAATACTAAGAAAACAAGTTTCATCAACCCTTAAAAAGAAATGGAAGGTTAGTTATTTTAAACAAACACATGGAACAAGAAGAAAATTTGTGTTATGAAAACTTAACTTATTCGATAAATTCTTATCACAGATTTTATGAGGAAGGTCAATGTAACTGTCGTGAAGCCCGACATAGTTTTTGCACTGCTCGATGTTCCATGCTCCCTTGCACTCCTGCAGTAGGTCACGAGACTCACATTGAAGAAGAGCAACAGTACCTCGAACTTTCCAATGGTACGATATGGCAACTCAGGCGCAGCCGCTGAGCGGCTGGCGCGGACTTCGGCGGAAAACGTGGGAAAAGTGTTTTTGAGGAAAGCTTCAGTGAGCGGCTGTCCCCCCACGAACGGTTGCAAGGTTTTTTGTCAGTACCGGACGATCGGTATGCCCATAATCTATAACGACTATGTAATTCTTCAAGTAGCGATGTTCGCCTGATTCAGCTAAAAAAAACAACCCCTGCCTGCGATCCAGTCTGATGCTTCACGAATCAGTAAAGCCGTGACCCAGGAGAGTCTGCCATTTTTTGTGAACACGCCACGATCCGGAGCATCGACACCAGGAATGCAAGCAAAAAGGGCACCAGGTACATGGAATAGCAGCCTCACCTCACCCCTAACGTCCGATTCCCCTTTTTAGGCTTTTAAAATAAATCCCATGTTTGAAGCCTAATTCCAGGTACTCTTTTCTTGTTTTTATTATTCACATGATCGACCACGTGTTATCCCCACCAAAGATCTGTTACGATCCTAACTTTATTGCACAGGAGCTTAGATGCTGGAAATGGATCTGAACTAGGGTTAGTCTAAAACATTTAACGCAACACTAAGTTTGCTTACGATCATTTTCGGCCTTCCACTTGAGATCACAAAAACTTAACCTAATTATCTCTCACCCCTCACCACAGTAACAAGCAAAAAAGTAATTACAAAACAGAAAGCAATCATTAAAAAAATATTTTACATACAATATAATCTGTAATCTATTTACTTACTCTAGAATTTTTAGTTGGAGTGAAGTCACTTCTCATCACTCGGGAGATCCAAACTTTCAAAAGCTGCTGTTCTTTAGGAAACTGAAAAATGGAAACTTTCTTTCCAGAAGCATAATTTCCTTTGCATCCGAAAACTACACATTTAAAAGGCATTCTATGTGAATCAGATGCAACAAACTGATTTAAGAATCAAAATGAACTTTCTTCAACCAACAAACATCAAACATCAAATTCGAATCATTCTCGCTTCGATTCGTTTGCCTTAAGTTGACCACGTGATCTTCCGTAGCGTTCTCGGTGCACAGGCTTCCAGCTGCAGGGGGCGTTGTTCTAGCCCCTAATGTTGAGTAGAAAGTTACAAGTCGTGGGAACATTATAAAATTAAAACGAAAGTTTTATGGGTTTATCAGTGACCCCAAAGTTAAAAAACCTATAAAAAAAAAGGGCCAACGCATTAAAGTTATATGAAATATCAACAATAATAGGATGGAGGGGGGCGGCATTTTTCAGTTTCGCCCCGCCTCGGAAAAATCCAAGATACGGTTCTTTGTACCACCCCAAAATAAGTAACGGCCATTGGTTTAGCCAGACCCTTATTTAGGGGGGGGGGGGGTTCTTCGGGGATTATTACTGCTCCTGGTTTTACATACCTCCCCAGGGACATAACTAGATCATTTTCTAACTGGGGCAAGACCAGGATTTAGCGCCCCCTCCCCCCTTATATAAACAAAAATTAATATGTATTTAGGTAAACACACACATTTATTCAATTTGGCGCCCCTAGAATAATTTGGCGCCCGGGGCTTACGCTCTGTCTTCCCCCCTCTAGTTACGTCCCTGCCCTTCCCATACATAAGTCACCATTTGGAGGGGAGCATCCCCCATCTACGCTAGTGGCTATTACCAATTTTTCACCACCAGCTCTTACCCGTATAGCTTATGTGTGTATCGTATTTCGTTCATTTTTTAAAATATTTTTAATTACAGTGCTCACAACAAAATGGTTATCATTTATAGACACACACAAATACCATACGTATATATTTCACACGTGTCCAAAAGTGCTCAGTGTAACTTAAAATGTATGACTCCGCCTTTTTCGAAAATTTTAGCAAATCAAATAAATGTAACTTCTGTAAGTAAAAAAAGTAAAAATTTCAGTTTGTCATATGGGCGAATAGAAAAACGAAAGTGAACAGCCTAACAGACTTTATGTGAAAAAGCAGTGTGAAGGGTTTTTTTTCGATAACAATAATACATAATAATATTAGTAATGCGTTCAAACTTTTGGCAATGAATCCTTAGATTGGAAAAACAGAACTTGCGGAAAAGGTAAGGTGGGACGCAAAAAGAACTACATATCAATAGCAATACCTTTTAAGTTAAATTTCGTTAAAAATCGATTACTTTAGGTGTAACTTAAAACCGCAAAGTATATTTCAAAACTTTGTGCATTTTTCTTTCACATAACAGATAAACTTTTACGGCAAACGAATCAACCTCAAAATTACTGTGAAATAAAATTTATTTTCACCAAGTTCGATGAGATTTGTTATTACTGTACTAGCGAACAGATATTTTCAAATAGCGAATGTATTCAAACCCACATTTAGTTCATCAATATGAGAGGCAAAAAAAAAAAAAAGCGATACTTTCGAAAGCAAATTATTCTGTTCGGATGCAGATTTAAAAAACCACAGACATTTATTATAGCATTGCAAGACTTTGCCCTTTAGAAATTCTTGTTTTCTTTGAGGTGGTCAGAATTATACCGATGTATCACACATAAGTTTACAAAAACCAACAATGGATATTTGTTACAAAATCGTTTTCATTTATTTATTTTATAGAATTAAAAAAATGAAAGTTGTTCGTATTTCAAAGTTCGAATGAGTGAGATATTTATTTCATTTCCTGCTTCCGTACGGAAAAAACTAATCTGAAAGTAGTTAACAGCAATCAATTCATGTTAGTGCATCAGTGTCACTTGTCACTTTCTGAATGACAATCGCTTGAACGAAAGACTTTTGGTTACACTGGGCCTTTAATCGTAGCAGCTGGCCCCAAAGCCGTCTTCCGGCGGGCTTGAACTTACCTCGCTGTCGAATAGAGCGCCATCTAGTGGAGGCTTACTTTCGGGTGCAGAAAAAGCGCTGGAGGACAATGGCGAACGGCACACTATCTATTCTAGCCGTACCGAGGCCGACGAGATTGACAGGCCCTGGCACGGAGGAAGGAAAATAAGGTCACGTGACCAACTGTGTGCATTATCGGATCGCGGTGTTCATTTCGTTCTGCTGTTTAACGGCACCTTTTTCTTCAATAAAGATTGGTTTTTCAAACGACAATAGATAATTTTCTCACAACAAGGGATGAAACATTGATGGAAAAAATTATTGAAACAAATGATAATTTTCACTCTGCATATAAGGGAAATTAATTCACTTCTATAGCAAAAATATAAGTCATTAAAAATAATAATTTAACGTTTGTTCAAACAATCGTTTGTTTCTTAATCATGTTCTATTTAGTTAAACTTTAACATCAAATGAAAAGGCCCTCCTTAGACATTAAAAAAAGTAAATGGTTACAAAATATGAAAAACTTGTCTCGGTTTTTTTTTTTTTTTGGTTATTTGTACGACCTAGCAGGTAGATGATTTTAAAACTTTTACAAGTATTACTTTCATTTTCCATTAGGAAAATATTTGTATCCTTTCACTGTTACTATTATTTTTAATGGTCAAAAATGTGCAGTTTAACCCATGATCATGTAGTTACAACATTATTTTAAAATAAAAGTAGTCAAAATTTATGTTTTAAAATTACTAAGAAGTGGATATCATTTAAGCTTGTTTTCAACTAGTGTCCTCACACCTGGAGTGTTAGGCATCACAAGCAAAGCAAAGTTATTGCTTTGACTAATAAACAGTGGTATGAAGTTATGAGAAAAAAAGGTGGTGCCCTACACCACCTTAGCATACACCAAATGTTATGCATACAGTAATATGCATCTAGGAATAGTACTTGTATTGTTTCTTTTATAGATTATAAGGTCTCTTTTGTACAGTACCCATGAGCAGGGTCCGAAAAATCCCGGGCGCCAGGTCGCCCAGGCAACTAAAAAAATGCCTTGGCGACTAGTTTTTCAGGTGTTGACAAATGGAAATATTATAGCTGACTCCTAAGATTTTCGCATATTTGTCGGACTCTGCCCATGAGTGACCTTATAAAGGTTTGACTGTTGTATTTATGGTATTTAAAAAATATAACCATCTACTAATCGTTTATTCATTGATTTTGAAGCTGCGAGACTTCATCCTAAAGTATTTGTTGCAAATGTAATTCTAAGAAACTAAATTTAACCATCATATATCCTTTGTTCATTCAACAACCATGTTCTTCAAAATTCAGTGCAAAATTGCTCGAACTGAAAATATGGCTCCAAATCAACCGAAAAGCACAAGTAGAGGAAATGGCAGCAAATTAAGTCAAATCCTTCTGCTATGTGCCATTCAGTTAGGGCCATTTTATGAAATTATAGAAAATACATGCAATAGCTATTTAATCAAACGTAGTAATATATCAATGTATTTTAACAGTGAAAGAGTATGCAATATGGTTTTAAGTTTATTGAATCAAAGATTTCTCACAAAGCCATTATTAATTAATTAGGGCTTAATTCTATTCAAAAAGGTTTATTTTCCGCAATTTAAGTGTACTAACCACAAATAACAGAAGTAAAAAGCCTAAAGTAACTTTCCCAGAAGGTCCCTTTTTCCCAACAGCTTCAAAATGCAACGCAAAACTGCGATTTTTACATCCAAATTTCGAAAACATCCGGAGAAATTCTACGAACCTGTTCACCAAATGTCACCAGCCATAGCTTAAAAATGTATTTTGAGGATTTTAATTTTGAAAATTATCCTCAAAGAGTCCCCCTTGAAACCGGTTTTCTCTAGCACTTCAATTTTATAGTCTTTTCAATGTAAAGAGTTATGAAACCGCACCTAGATATAACGCAATTCTGCAAGACAAAAAATGGGAGGTGCTAATCAAATAAACATGTTGATTAATAAAGTGCATCGCTTTTGCAATGACACTTACTATATACGTTTATTTATCCGTTTGTTTTTCTTCCCAACACTTCCGTCCTCTAAATTTGTGCGCTCATATTTTATCAATGACTTCCTCTTAAATAAGAAACTTTTAGCCCTTGTTACCGGCTCACACACATAGAGTTTCGCAATCACTTGACTACGAATCATCTAAACGCATTGCGCGAGAAGAAAGTTATACGAGAGAATTATTTGATACGAAATATTCAAGTACTCGAGAAGTTCCATTCGAATATGAAATTGCTCGCAAAAGAAAACATTTGAGATATTCATTCAATTCTAGTATCTTTCGAGAAGTAAACCAATCGAGATATTCGAGAATCGAGAAGTTTGAGATCTCGAGATGTTCGTTAGAATTGAGTTCTCGAGTTATCCTGAATAATTGAGCTCTCGATTATGCCCATCATTAGTCAATGCTATCTTCTATTGAATTACTTTGCAATGAAATGCTACTTACAACATTTAACAGATTTCTAGGTTGAGGTAAAATAAAATATCCATATTTATGTAATGACCAACAGACAGAGGACGATAAAACATAAAAATTTGATCCAAGAGAGTATTTCCACTGTACCATCTCTTATTTTTGGAAACATTTGCTAACTTTTGTTCTTCAATTAGAAAATCTATATTCGTTTCATGATCTTCAATTGATTTTAAAATATCAATTACTATATTTATTTTTGATTGAATATTTAAGGCATCATGATTATTTAAAATATCAATGATTTCATCTACAACATGAAATGAGTTCAATACTTGTAAATGTTTAGGCAGGTTTTCAAAAGGAAACTCAGTTTTTTCCAAAAATATATGCAATTCCAGTGAATTTTTAACAATCAAAGAACTCCCCACTTTTGGGAGATTATTAGGCAAATCTATAAGCTATATTACAAATTTTTCATTACTGGTAAAAACCCTCCACTTACTTGTTGCATCCCTTTGTTGTGAAGATACTTGTTCGTAGTAGTTTTCTATGTCATCTAGCTTTGAAACCTTTTCTTCTTCATATTTTGCATGCTCAGCTATGCTTTCATTTATTGCCTGGTTCAAGTTTTCTGCCTCTCGATCGGGTATCCTTTTTGACGAAGAAGATTTACAAGAAAGGCAACTTGGGAAACAGATCTTTCTGAGCCATACTTTCCTTAATTTTTCACACTTTGGAAGAGCAAAAGCAGTAACCCGTCCTTTTTGGCCACGATAGTTAAGATTTGCAGCCACTAACGCTGCAACACCATTACAAGAAATAAAAAATAAAGTACTTAATTCATTGCAATAAGACTAAACGAAAGCAGAAAAAAGATATAATATAGCGATCGCACGAACACAATCAAAACAAGCATGCAAGCAAACATATGGGACGTGGCTATTCAGCCTGGGCCAGGCTGATTAGACCCCACATCTATCCAGCCTGGGACAGGCGGAATAGCTCTGGGGCTATCCGGCCTGGGAATTTCCAGGCTGAATAGCTCCGGAGCTATTCAGCCAGGGAATTTCCAGGTATATAGCCTGTGGACTATACCAGAGCTATTCGGCCTGGGAAAAACTCGTCTCAAAGGCACGATTCATTTCATTTGTTTATCTCATTTTCCCATGCTTTTCCCTTGCTTATTATATTTATTGAGTGAACGATTAAGGTATTTTTGTTTAATAATTCGAAGACTATCAACGATTGGTTCTGAAATAGATAATCGCGGTGATTTTAATTGAAGATTAAAGTCAGATTAAAAGAAAAAAAATCAATGATTTTTTTCTGTTTTTTTCTTTTTTATTGTTTTTCAAAAAAAAAAAAAAAAAAAAAAAAAAAAAAAAAAAAAAAAAAAAAAAAAAAAAAAAAAAAAAAAAAAAAAAAAAAAAAAAAAAAAAAAAAAAAAAAAAAAAAAAAAAAAAAAAAAAAAAAAAAAAAAAAAAAAAAAAAAAAAAAAAAAAAAAAAAAAAAAAAAAAAAAAAAAAAAAAAAAAAAAAAAAAAAAAAAAAAAAAAAAAAAAAAAAAAAAAAAAAAAAAAAAAAAAAAAAAAAAAAAAAAAAAAAAAAAAAAAAAAAAAAAAAAAAAAAAAAAAAAAAAAAAAAAAAAAAAAAAAAAAAAAAAAAAAAAAAAAAAAAAAAAAAAAAAAAAAAAAAAAAAAAAAAAAAAAAAAAAAAAAAAAAAAAAAAAAAAAAAAAAAAAAAAAAAAAAAAAAAAAAAAAAAAAAAAAAAAAAAAAAAAAAAAAAAAAAAAAAAAAAAAAAAAAAAAAAAAAAAAAAAAAAAAATAATAATAAAATCCTTTCAGTAATAGTTTACATACAATCTGCTTTAGAGTGCATTTATCAAGCTAACAATGAAAACGTATTTCTATAACAAATATTTCTTGATAAAAAATGTAATTTACTCAAAAAATTAAAAAAATTGTTTCTCAAAGCGATTTCTTCCTTTCAATAATTCTAAAGTATTGAGTCTACGTTTTTGATTAAATTATTCCCTACTTAAGTAAACAAAATTAAGAAGGGAGAAAAAAACTTCTTTAACCACTTCCCAGTTTTGCCCGAACGCCGCTCGTGCGCTTGGAAGTGGGACTTTCCTGTTTTGCCCGAACGCCGCTCGGGCGACGTATTTTTCTGCTCTAATCCTCTGATTCTCCCGATATTTTTGCTTGATTAGTTTGCAATGCTTCTAACAGATGGCTCTAGTAGTCCAGTAAAGATCTGATTGCAAATCTGGTTTCTAGTTTATTTTTTACTGTTTTTCTTTTACGCGGGAAAGTTGCGAATTTTGTTTTCAATCAATCTGTTTATCGTACAGCTTGCTGCAAATTCTGTTTCTTTTGACGCTGAAATAAAGAAGAATAAGTGATAATGAACAGCTCATAACAGATGATAACTCTTATAGTGGATCAGACAGTGAATCTGAAATTTCTAAATGATTCTGGAAGTTATGAAAGTTCTTTTTCGGACTTTTCTAGTGATGAGGAAACGGAAAGTTCGGATGACCTAACTCAAGTTCGAAACTTTTGTGAACTAGATATTACTAATCCTCCTTCACCTCCACCGCGATTTCCTTTCACAGCAAATCCAGCTGTTCATTTGAATATTGATCTAAGTAATGGAACTCTACAATTTCTTGATATTTTCTTTGATGATAATCTTCTTGAAATTATAGTTTCTGAAACCCATAAATATGCAGATCGGACCATTCGGAATAGTAATCTGCGAAGGAAAAGCAGAGCAAAAAAATGGGAACCAACAATGAAGAACGAAATTCAAGTGTTTCTTGCTTTGAATATTTTGCAAGGAATTGTGAAAAAGCCGGATGTTGAGCAATACTGGAGTAAGAGACATTCAACATCAACTCCATTTTTTACAAAAATTATGTCTTATCGACGCTTTCATCTTAATCACCGGTATTTACATTTTTCTGATGATACCAAATTTGATGCTAAAACACATGAGTGTCCAAAACTGCAGAAATTGTGGCCGATCATCAAGCATTTGAATACTCGTTACAGAGAAACTATCACACCTGAAAGAGATGTTACAATCGATGAAAGTTTGATGCTGTACAAGGGAAGATTACACTGGAAACAGTATATGCCTCTAAAGAGATCACGATTCGGCATAAAAAGTTTTGTTTTATGTGAATCGAAGTCAGGTTATGTGTATCAACTTATTATATACACTGGGAAAGATACACTTTTTGATGATAATTACCAGCATTTGTGCAAGTCCTCTCAAGTAGTGATGACTCTTATGCAGCCACTATTGAATAAAGGATACTGCCTAACGACAGATAACTATTACACATCACCAGAACTTGCAGATATCCTTATCAACCGTCAAACAGATATATATGGAACCCTCAAACTTACCAGAAAAGACGTCCCAAAAGAATTACAGAAGAAAAAATTAAAATTAGGCGAAATCTGTGCATACCAAAGAGGAAAAGTCTGTCTAATCAAATGGATGGATAAGAAAGCTGTACCTCTATTATCCACAATACACAACCCTATAATGATTGAAGTGCCATCTTACAAGAATGAAGTCAGAAAGAAACCAAAGGTAGTGATGGAATATAATAATACCATGGGAGGTGTAGATAGAATGGATCAGCATCTCACCAATTATCCAGTCACAAAGAAAAGAGGAAAGAAATATTACAAAAAAATATTCTTCCACCTTTTAGATGTATCGCTGTGGAATGCATTTGTTTTATACCAGAAGCATGGAGGAAAATACTCGCATTTGAATTTCAGACTTGATATAATAGATCGCCTGATTGAAAGACACGGGACTGTAAATGAAAAAAAGGACGACCAGGAATTTTGCCCAATCCCTTACGATTGACTGAAAGACATTTTTTAGAAGTGATTGGTCCCAGCGACAAAAAATTGAGACCGACAAGGCAGTGCTTTGTGTGTTGCTCTAAAAGAAACGATTTCGGAAAAAGAGTGAGAAAAGAAACTAGATATTTTTGTCCCGACTGTGATGTTGGTCTATGCTTGTCACCGTGTTTTAAAATTTATCATACAAAAGCTGAATTTTAAAAGATATTAGATGTAAGTATAATGATGAATTCTCTTTTTTTAACATCCATTTTTGTAAAGTGTTTTTCCCAGTTTGCTTAATTCACCGGAAAAAAGCCAACTTTAAGTAAAAATGCAATTTTTTCATTGTAAATAAAAATTATAATAATTTCATAAATTCAACACGTATAATAGTTTTGACTGTTTATTTGAGTTTATAAAATCGATTTTAAAATAAAATTGTTTTTTAAAAATATGCTTGTTTTTTGACACAATATGTCAGAAAAAAGAGACTGTTAAGTGGTTAAACTAAAAGAGAAATTTTATGCTTCATTATTTATTTAAACGTTAAATAGCACTGTGAAAAAAAGAACGTTGCAAATTCGTTTCCTCATAAAAATTGTTCGTTACTAAATAATCTATTTTCGTCTAAGCTTAAAAAGAGGAAGAACAATTTTGCAAACAATTTTACGGTAGTTCTTAGCCATGAAATTCAACTCGTATTTTGAGGTATACCGATTCAAAAGAAAAAATTATCATGCGTCCTTGCTCCTGTCAAACGGTGGAGAAAAATCGGCTCGCGTTTTCCCCCTGAGCAGTCATTCCACCTTCCGTATAGTTCAATGGAACAACATAATGAATGAAACATAGTTGACAGACCTAAGAATATGAAAATTCTCAGAAGTAAATTTGTTTTTACACAGAAAAGGGAGGGCAAAAATAAAAGATACAAAGCTCAATTAGTTATTGACGGTTCAAGAGAAAAAATAGGTCGAGATTTCAAAGAATCATATTTTCCTGTAATGAAATGCGAATTTTTTCGATCATTATTGAGAATACCAGCTATAAATGACTACAAAATTTGAATTTTCGATGTGGAAACTGCTTATTTAAATGCAGGGTGTCTACAGCAGTTGAGAAAAAAAATTAGCTGACTTTTCCCCGATCAAGCTCACCGAATTTCTCTGATTTACGTTACTAATGATAAGAATTTCCCCTTTGCCCCCACTTGAAAACTATTGTATGTTTATATTAAATATAGCATTATAAATGTTTTCAGCTGTTATTAAAAATGAAGAAAAAACAAATCCTGCTCTTTTAATGATATGCCCAATCCACAAAAAAAAAAAAAAGACACAAGGTTGAAATTTTAAAATTCATTAAATATGGCTGAAATTTTGCTCATTAACTTTCAGATAACACCATTTGTAATTCAACATTAATGTAATATTTAAAGATTAAAATGTAAATTAACATTAAAATAACTATCCTAAAAGTATGTATATGGCAGCACCATTAGCTGCCCCTTTTCTCAGTTGTTTTAACCCCTTTGAATGATAATCAGAATTTCACATGAACATGTGACATTTGTATAAACTTAGATAGATGTATTGTAATTTTGAGAAGATTATAGTAGTTTTTAGTGAGAAAATTGGTTCTGATTGATATATATGATACACAAAATTATTTAAAGTGTAAGTGGATTCAATTATCCTTTGCTTTAGTTGTGTGAAAATACAGTTAATGATAGCTTTAATATGAACGTGTGACATTGTGTACACATATTGATAAATCAAAAGTTTGAGTGGATTATGTTAGTTTTTACTAACAATTAGAAAAATTAAAACTGCTTTCAACTGATATGAAATTTACAAAAACTTTAAATACATAAGATTAATTTTTATTAAAAAGTAACATATTCAAACAACATTTTGCCATTTTTGCTAAATAAATACTGTCTTTTGGAAGGCTTACAAATTTCTTTTCAGTTCATTTTTTTTAATAGTGCATATAAGTTAAGTAGATAGCTTAAAATTAAATTTAAGAATAAATTGAATTTTATGCAAATTAATATTTAATATTAATATAGTAAATTGCATTATCACTCTTTTTTGAAATCAAAGTTAGAAATTTCATGTAGGTTCTATAATGTTATTGACTGCTTTTATGTAAAATTTTATAACTAGGCAATTTGTACATTTTTTTTTTTTTTTTGTAGAATTCTGAATAGCACAGAGAGATTACAGAAACAACGTAGCAAACTGAAAGGTGATCCCCTTAAATATGCAGAACATTTGCAGAAAGAAAAAGAAAGGGATAAGTCTCTAAGAGAAAAAAAGAAATTTTTAAGGAAGAGCACAGTAGCAGCAAAGAAAGCCCAAAAATTAAAGTGTGAAAAACAGAATGAGAGACAGAGAAGGTGTAGGGAAAAAAGAAAGTCTATATTAAGTACTACACCATCCACAGATAGCAATTTTGGAAGTTATCCAAGTCCACAAACATTTGGTAAAGCTGTACTTAGAGCTAAACGTAATCTTCCGCATAGTTCAAGGAAAAGGTTTGCTACAATTAGAAAATTAGCAGTTGAAGAAAACTGTGCTGCAGCTACAGTTGAAAATTCTGAAACTTTCAATGATTACTCTGTGGTAATCGACTTTTTTAACAGAGATAGAATTAGTATGAAATGAAAATACCAGGAGTTGTTGGAACAAATTTAGATGAATATGAAAATTCCAAATCTGTTGATGTGAAATTGTACTAGGGAATGTTAGGTAGTATAATGTATCTAGTTACTGGGACAAGATCAAATGTAACATACAGTATCAGTAAATGATCTCAATATTCAAATCCTAGAGAAATTCATTTACAAGCTTTGAAGAGAGTATTGCGGTTATGTACAATGTACAAGAATTCAAATTATAGGAACTGGATAAATGTAGAGAAAAGCTATGTATTAATTCTGATGCAAGCTGGTGTACCAGTGAAGATTCAAAATCATTCAGTGGTTATACCGTTAAGATAGGAAACTCATTAATGGGGATGGAAGAGTAACAAGCAGAAGATCACAACTTTGTCAACCATGAAATTCGAATCGGTTAGTTTATGCGATGCTGTATGTGAAGGAAGGTGGTTGATAGATTTATTAGAAGAGCTGAGGCAAGATGAATTCATACATTGTCCAATAAAGATATATACAGAGTCAATCCGCAATAAATTGGATAAATAACCAAAGAGTAAATTATAGAAATAAACATATATCAAGAAAATACCATTTTATAAAAGAAGTGGAAAATAAAGAGTTTGACATACATGATATGGTAAGTACTGAAATATGGTGATGACTAAAGATGCGAGCCAAGTGAAAATGCATACTCATCTGCAGAAGCTTGGAATCATTTTTCCCGTCATGAGAAAGGAGGGATATGCTAATATTTTCTCACGTGCAGAAAAAAGTATTTTTATTATTGACAATAATAACTTTTAGATATGTGATGATTTTTTAAATATGTTTATTGCTTATCAAATGTTTTTTATGTCTTTCATAACATGATTTGCCATTTTTTGATTCACGCATTACACACAATAGCAGACTCAGAAAGATTTTAAAAAAAAATTAAGTTGACACAAAATATCTATCAGGATACCTAGATTGAAAAGTGGGCAACAAGAAATAATCATCAATCAAATACAGAAGAAAATTGTTGCAGAAATCTGTACAGCTCTGAATTCCCAACAAGGAAAGCATAATGGTTACATTTTTTCAGTGCTGATTGTGCTGTTTGAGCAGGCCTGAGGGTATTTGATTCTGATTGCTCTACTGCCAATCAAATTGAATTTAAGACCAGTAGCCACCATCTGTGATTCCCAACTTAACAGAAGCTTAATAACCTTTAACATTTCTAGTTTATGAAAGAATTATATTCTCTTCAGTCATATTTCCAAGTTTTATTATTGGTCTAAGGAAAGAACGATTTTTCTAGAATTGGTATGGCATAAACTCCTTTGAAGTTGTCAGTTTAAAGTTTCTTGTGAACGGAAAAAACTTTTCAATACAAATGCTGTACTATACTAAGCTGAAATGGTTAAATGTAGGAGAGGGGTAGGGTGGTGGGCATGGGAAAAAATACATTCAATGGATTTTAGGAAAAGTTATTTTTAACCTAATTCATTATGTGTGCGTGTGATTGAAGTTACCTGTTTATTTCTTATAATTTTCAACTTCCTATAAATTGTATATATTTTTTTAATTTCTAACCTCAAGCCTTTCCAATCAAAAAAGAAAAAAAAATCAACTTTTAGAAAAAACTCTTTGAGGTACACACCCCCATAATCCAAACTAATTTTGCCATTGAAATTAGCCAGTCTTGGCCCTATGTGAGTCACAGATACATATATATACATACTTTTTGCTTGGTTATTAATATAAGTAAATATTTAAATAACTAATCATTTTATTCATCATTTGTTAATACAAATTTCTCAGAATTAAATTACCAGGGAAGCAATTCTTTGAAGACTAACAACAAGAGATGTAAAAAGAAAGTGATAATGACCTAAACAATAGAATTACTTGCCATAAGTATCATAAGAAATTCAGAAACCAAGATGAACAAAATCTCTTCTATGACTAAACATGGTGGAGACAATCCAAGAAAAAAAATCCCTGATATTCCCTGATTGAGCTCTAAAAATTTTCCTTAATTTTAAAATTTTAATTGTGAATTACACATCATCATTGTCATATATAATGACAGTATCACAGTGGTGAAACTGTGGGGGAGTTTCACCAGAACAACCAGAAACATTGGGAGGGGGGGAAGTGCGCTGTACTTTTCCATATGAATTTTGTCCACTTCCTTTTTTTTTGTTGAGGGGGTGAAAGGAAAAAAAATTAAAATGTTCTAAGTAATCTAGTCTGCATCTGGTGAGAACTTTAAATCAAAACGTTTTTTTTTAAAGAATGAAGATTAGCCCCCCCCCCCCCCGGTCATATTTTAATGCTTTTATAACTTGATTTTCTCAAGATGCATATTGTTCTTTTATTGAGTAAAGAAAAGATTTTTAAAAAATTTCAAATCATCACTTTGAGGGTGGGGCATGGGAGCTTCCCCCCTTGGTGCCACCCTTGTTGTGGCACTGCAGTATCATGCACAATATCGAATGCTAAATTTGCCACACTGGAGAGTGGTGTTAGGCCAAATTTTGGAACAGGACCAAAAATGGCGGGTCCTCGAAAGCATCACGCACCATTTTACGCGAAATCGCAATGTCTTCTTATCTTATAGACAAAGGAAGTGACTTTTTTTCCTTAATCAGAGAAAGGGTGCTTTCAACCAATGGGAGATCGACGAGTTGACCACGTGCAACTAAAGGAAATTCCACAAACGAAACTCTCGAACTTGCCGATTTGGATATTGAAAAGGATAATTTTCCCTGATATTTAGGGGAACTTGAAATATCCCCTGATTATTCCCTGATATTTTCCAGAGCATAAAACTTGCCTGAGATCTCCCTAATTTCCCGGTTGTGTTTCACCCTGCTAAATCTATCTCATTCAGGATTAAAGAATGTTATAATACCAGTAGAACAAATCTAAGCCATTGTTCTAAATGACACCTCCCATGTACCCTCCCCATTTGCAACCATAAAATCTGCCCTTTAAATGCACAAAGGCCCCCCCCCCCCCCCAGAAGTAAACGAAATTTACATTTAAGCATTTTTTAAAGCAATTACTCGGACCGTATAATCCCGAATATTTCCAACATTCCACCCCCCCCCCTACTCCTCATAAAAGCATTGGTTTATAAATTGGGGTGCGGATCTTAATCAGGGATTTAATATGATACCATATTATTGTACCAATTATGCATTGGATAGGCCAATGCACAAGTTTACTCAATTTGCAGATCTAGACGTTAACAGATGTTTGTTACATTACGGTAAGCAGTTTTTTTTTTTTTGGAGGGGAAAGGGCTCAGGTGGAAACGTTTGATGCATCAGTCATACAGAAATTGAGTAAAGCTTTTTAAAAAAACTATCTGTTTATTCCAAAAATTGCACCCACAATAATAAGGGTGGTATTTGGGATCATACTGTAACTAGTTTTACAGTAAGAATTTACATCCTCCCTCCCTCAATCGAAGAAGCATATTTATAATTGATCTTAATTTTAAAATAATACATTACTTTAATAAATACTTAATTTTATTGTAGTTTTAATATTTTTGCTTTATCGTACCAGAACTGTGCAAGTAGATTGCTAGCAAGGACCTGGGATGCAACCTAATTTGCCCAATGATTTTTTTTTTCAATTATACGACTACCTTCCATTAAGTCTGTTTGTAAACTGCAAAATAAACATAATTGAAACAATGTTTCTAATTTATTTCAGTAGCTAAATATAAAATTATTTTTTGCACACAAAATTTGTTCAGGGTTCCCACTCTTTTTTTATAACTAAAAATAAGCACTTTCTAAGACTTTTCAAAGTCATTTTCTAAGACTTTGAATAAATTATTGTGGAGCACACACAATACAATTTAATGGATGAAAATCCATTTCGATCAAGTTGAATGTTCTTACAGATAAATTAAATTTAAAATTTTAATATACAAGTGTATCTTTCCAAAAATTATACATAAAAACATAAACCCAGTCTCACTTTGACATATATGCATATTGTGTATACATATAAGTAATATGTAAAGAAATATTAGAATTGAGATATCAAGAAAAATGGAAACTTACCACAATCTTCAACGTTTAAACACTAAAAAATCTTAACTTAATACTTAATGATATTACTTGATTGCAAGACTTATTTTGTTCGTACTCCTTTATTTCTTTTAATTATCAAAAAAATATTTAAGAAATAGAACAAATATTTGCATGAGAGTCATTCCTTGGTGACCATCTTATTTTTTTTTCTGAAATGGATCTAAATTATTATAATAATAAAGTAAAATAACAGTACCGTCAAATGTTGTCACGCATTAGAAGCTTGGGGGGAGAATTAAAAATGTGACTGATGTTGCTTTTGACAGTCACCAGTAAGATTTTTAAATCCCCTTAAAATCCTTTAAATCCCCCCACGTAAAATCTTATGCCAAAAAAAAGTGGGGTACCATGATTATAACTCTATAATAATGAATAATAATTTCGATCAATTTCAGAAAAAAAGGAAATTTTAAAAGTTAGAAACATAATTAAATTTTAATGTCAGTAGAATTACACATGAACTTGAACTTTTTGGTCCAAGGTTACAAAAAAAAAACTGCAATTATATGAATGAATAAATGGTCAATTAAAAGTACATCAAAAGCTTTGCAGATAATACTTAAAAACATTTACATTTAAATTAACTTCTTCTTTTTCAGAAATCTTAATGTCTAATTCTTTAATTTCAGATGCATTTTCTTTAATATCCTTACAAATTGGCTTTCATAAAAAGTGAAATGTTTTTGGATGACTCTGCCTTATTACACAGTTCTTCTGCTGAATTTTCCATAACTGTGACATCAGCTTGAAGAAAAGCTTGTTTCAATTTTAAATAATTTAACTATTTTTTTCTTTTTTTTATTGTCATCAGAAGTTTTTTCTTTTAAATTTTTTTTTTTTTTTTTTGCTCTTCCAAATGGAGCATATATTTTTGCCTTGAAGAAGAGACAAACTTTCGGGTTATTCCATATCAAATCATCCAGCCACAAATGAAAATAAAACCGATGGTCTTATGATTTTTTTTTTTTAGTTCTTCATTTTACTATCACAATTGCTCCTGTAAATGTTTTTGTTGCTATCTTTAATACTCTTTGAGATATCAATTTCCTAAAACGTGTTTAAAGAGACATCTTCGCTTTATGGGCAAATTTTGTGCTAGCGACGTAGTTCAAGCAAAAAATTCATAACTTTGCCAATTTTCATGATATCACAAAAATGTTTTCATTAAAATATTCAGAATATCTTACAGAGTTAGACCAAAATGCATTTAAACAAATACCTATTAAATGCAGTTAGTATTAGCATCAGGTAGATTGCATTATTTTCTGCAAAAGGAGATTGCTTCAATCGATCTCCAGTGCAAAAACATTTTAAAACAGACTCAAGGAAAAAAAAAAAAAAAAAAAAAAAAAGGTATTGTCTCACCGAAATTTTTACTTAAAAAAGTTTTATTTAAAAAATAAGTTACTTTTGGTCATTTGGTATGTCACAGGTTGTAAATAGGAAATGATCCTGCATTGTGTTTAGATACTTAAAAAAATCATGTTCAGTGACTTTTTCTTCCTCAATTTTAAGTTGCTTTTTTTTAAACTTTATAAACATTGAATTACAAACTAATAATAAAATATTTTTCACTTTCTGAATCTTTGTTTAAAAAATCACATAAAATTGCATTAAAAAATACGGTAATTTAAAAATAGAATCTCCTATTAAAAAAAAGCACTTCTGAGCACCTTTTATTGAAAATAAGTACTTCTAAGGGCTTTTAGAAACGAAAGGTCAAATTAAGCACTTATAAGCACCCATGGGAACCCTGTTTGTTGAAAGAAAAAAAAATCATATGTAACACACAAGCTTATGCCTGGACCACAAGAAACTTTTTTTAACACTAAAATTTGCCCTTATGGGCTGAAGGTATAACTTTGTCTCTTAAGACATAAGCCTATTCACCAGGTAAAATATTATGAAAAAAAGATGAAACAGGAATCAACTTTAAATCAACAATGCAAAATTCATGCAATCATTACATTTAGACAAGGTTAGAGACAAATTTAATCATTTTTACAAGAATATTACAAATGGAAAAACATATTACCTCATTTTCTTCCATTAAATGTATGTCCTTCTTGCAGGTACAGGAAAACAGAGGAAAAATCTTTATGTGGAAATCCACTATTTACCATCATTCGATAAATTTGATGAGCTAATGAGCCTAATGGAGTTGGAGATGAAGTTTTTGTTGCTGCTAATTGAGCTAATCCCAGATCCTAATAAAAACTTCTTTGTTACAAATTTCATTAACATACATAAAATGAAAAGATTACATTTAATACCTATATAATTTATTTCCTTTTCACAATATTTTACACATAAATAGCAATCAATCTGTCAGGAATATTAATAACACGAAGAATAAAAACATTTTTTACATTTAAAAGAATCTGAATTGCTCTCAAAAACAGGGTTAAAACAAATTTTGTTAAAATTTTTGAAGGGAATAAAACTACGGTTCTGCAAGTGACCCACTGATTATGTTCATATTCAAAAAAAGGTAATGATTTTCTAGAAGTTCTGAAGGTTGAGAAACAATTTTGGTTGAAAAAGTAAAGGCATTTTCTGTGACTAATGACATTTTGTAGTTGATATACAACATCATTGTAGAAATATACCAGTGTGAAGGGAAATGAATATCGGTAACAATTAAATAATCAGTAACAGGGTGCCTACAGAGTACCTACAGATTTTCAAAAGTAAAATTTTGTGACATTTCCAGGACCTTGATACATCAGACATTGATTTTGCAACATATTGAATATCCAGTATCCCCTGTATAACGTATATGTACCTGATATCCGCCTCACTTTGAACTTGTCAATTCTATACAACTTTTTAAGCAACACATAGACCCAATTCCAACTCAAAAAGAAAGTTCTAAATTATGTACCATTGCTACACCCTTTGGCAAATACAAAGCTTGTCACCTACCTTATGGATTATGCAGCTCACCAGAAGTAGAACAAAAGACTATTGATAACATTTTTGCAAATTTAGATGGCATAGTTGTTTACATTGATATATTAAATTTTGGAAAGGTAGAAGCCAAACATGATAAGACTTGCCGACTTCTATCTGTCTTGAAACTCTAAGTAAAAGCCTAATTAAGAACAAAATCAAAGATATCTTGGGGGTTAATTAACAGGTGAAAGAAACCTCAGTAAATAATGAAAAAGTTGAAGCAGGGATGAACTCGAATCCCTAAAAGGACGGTGGACTAGCTAACCAAAGAGCGGCAACCCTTTTGTTAATATATGTATATATAAATATATATATACACATTTATAATGGCACGTGACGTGCTAGTACCCCCTTTGGAGAGCTAGGACCCTATCAGCCAAAAAATAGCAACCACCCTTTCGGGTTCAGGGATGTAATCTCAAGACATAACGTAGCTTGTATTGCATCAAATGCTTATGCCGCAGTCTCATTTAAAACTTCTTTCGAAACTCGAAAACAGAGGTGACTACTATAATTTATTTAAGAAATTTGTAATTAAATGCATAGAGCAGATCCTTGCTTTGAAATCTTTGACTCGTGTGAAAATATTGTCACTTGCCACTCTATAACAGTTTTTTTAAAGTAAAAACAAATACTTTCATTGTTAACTTACTTGTATGTAAAAAAAATGCATCTAACATATTTCTTCAACTGAACTGTGACTGCTTTGACTAAAACTATTTTAAAACTTACCAAGAGTAGTAATCATAATATGGACAAAAAATCTTTAGTGCAATAAATAAAATGCAAAACGCAACAAGCGAGAAATCGGTAATAATGACCAGCATAAATCTGAAAAATACTGAAAAAAGATTCTGGCAGTTATTGCTGATGTCGGAAGTATAACTATTCATGACAAACAAAGTTTAAATAGCTGAATCAATATATAACTTGTAATAAACAAAATAGATGAGTTAAATACAAAATTTTTTATAGAATATATTAAAGTACTATAAGCTTGTTTTTACTTTATGTTTGTTAGTTTTTTTTGAAAATATATGGAAATAAAATTATCATTAATTAATGTATTACAAAAGTAAAGGAAACTTCAACAGAAAGAAACATTTATTACTGTGCTTTTGGGTAATAAACACATATATATATATATTTATATATATGTGTGTTCGTGTGTGTGTATATGTAATTTATTTTTAAATATTTCTAAGACATAATTCGCCTGTTAAGAATATTTTTTAAGCACATGGCAAGAAGCACCAGGTTTACAAACTTCAGTCATAGAAAAGATGAAAATGAAATGATTTTGCTGAAAGAATCAGGCACTTTAATTATACTGAATCTGAGTTATTTCATGCTTTTGTAGAATTTTGGCAATAACACTGGTAAATGCATGTTTTGCCCTAAGGATGAATTTCTCTTTTTCTGAAGTACTTTTGCACGAGAAACCCATATCTGCTATCAAAAATTTTCTATTACGTATAGTTTTCTAGTTATGAAGAGGGAAATCTTCTATTTTTAGGTTTTTTCAGTGTTTTTCAGATTATGCAGCATCGTTTTTATTGAGATAAAATACACAAAAGATCTTGAATGTCACCCGTTAAATCAGTGGTCATTTAATTTTGTTGGACTAACTAAAACTAAGTGAAGTGTGGCAAACAGTCCTCACTTAATCTCGAACCCCCCGCTGAACGGAAGTTGGTATAAAATTACTGTACTGGGTGTGGGTCTCAGTAGGAATTTCACGAGAATTGGGAGATAAGGCAGATAGGCAAAAGATTGATACTGTGCAATATGTTTAATGAGCATGAACTATTTTTTTATCAATCATAGAAATCGTTTGTGTGTAAAAATTCCCCCTGTAAACATGGGAGCTGTAAAAGCAATGAACATGGAGAACGGTTCCATCAGAACATTTCAGTTATGGAAGAGAGATATCAAGGGAAGTGGAGTGCAACTATGTTAGCAGATTACAGCTGGACATTAAAAAGGGACACTGCTGAGGCAAAGTATGCCAAAACTTGTCAAAATCAATCCTTCTAAAGTAAATAGAAAATTACTTGGTTTTTAGGTGGAAATGCTTCTAATGTAAAAATTTCAATGCCCTTAAAACACGGGGGGATCCTAAAGACTTTAGTAACAGATCTTAGAAGTATTTTAAAAGCTGAATTTGAAAATGAAAACCATTTTCCTTATCACTTAAGAGTTTTGCTTGTAAGGTACTGTAATTAATTTAGGGTAAATGTTATTAATGTAAACTATTACAGCACCTTGCACAGAAAATCCTTACGTGATAGAGAAAAATGGTTTTCATTTTTGAATTCAGAGTGAAAAATACTTTCAAGATCAGTTAACAAAGTCTTTGGGGCAGAAATTTCTTTTTTTTTTTTTTTTGCAGACCACTGTAATTGGTTTAAGACAAAATTTTTAGCAGGATTTAGCAAAGAGAAATTAATTTCATAAGGGTGCTTAGTAAACTACAAGTATAGCATAAATTAAGACACTCCATTTCGAAGATCGCTTATTTCTTTAATTAGGTTTTTAACATTATTTAGTAATGATACAGCAAAAAGGAATATTAAAAATGTGAAATTAGATTATTACAAAGCATGGGCGTAGCTAGACCCAGATTTGGGGGGGGGGGGGGGGTAGGTGTTTCTTCGGGAGAAATGAGCTAATTTCACTGTTTTGCAAAGAAAATTAGTCAAAATCTAGACAACCTTTAGCATTTCAGGGGGGGGGGGGGTTATCCCCAAAACTACCCCCTTATCTACGCCAGTGTTACAAAGTATAGAGAGCACTTCAGAACAGGTAAAACATTGGGTGAAAGCGCAAAAATTCTTTAAAATATTTTTGTTTTTCTTTACTCCACGTAAAGTTTGTAAACATAATGCCGCCACACCCCACATGTATCACACAAAACAAGATATTTATGCTAAGACATAAATAAAATCATAAGCACAATACGAAGTACTTACGATCAAAATAACATAAGTAATTTAAAAATATGAATACAGACATAATTAAAGATTAAACTCAAAACAAAAAAAAAAAAGAACTCAATTCGGAACTGCTTTATCACAAGTTTCCTTCTTCACCGAGTCCTTCTTAGTAGCCATCATTATGACAGCCAGTAAATGATCATTAGTCAAGCACATGTCAGACATATAGCATTGAGTCAGACATATAATATGCAAATGCTTGTAGATTTTGTTAAGTTCTTGATACTGCAGAGAATAGATTGTATTCTACATGCACATTAAAAACGCATTTAACGGAAAATCTAGATTTTTTCTGCAAATAGCCGAGTAAAGGAGTGATAACTTTGAAAATTTGTAAAAGTAATATCCCTAACAGTATTGTTTCAAATAACATAAGTTTTTTTTTAAATTCCTGAAGTGTTTATTCGAACTTTAGGATTGAATTCTTCCGAATTACTAATTTTAAAGAGTGGGATTATTACTTCCAAATAAACAGTTTTAGGTTTAGATGGGTTTTTTTCACTGTTGTTCAGTAATTCGAGTTTTTGGCACTTTAGTTTCTTCATCATTTGGTTGTATTAATGGTTTATCAAAGCAACAGTCGATTTTTCCGAAGATTTTTACTGTAGCATCACTTTTGCTTCTCCAAGTCATGGACCCAATGGTTTCCCACTTAAAGAGCTTGATTCTGTTCACAATATATTCATTTTAAGGACTCATGCAGAAAAACGTGCTTCTTGCAGCTATAAAGGAAAAGATTATGTTCAAGAGATATTGCGCAGTAGGGGAAAGTTGGACAACACCGGGTCCCAAAGTGTTTTTTTTTCCTAAGCAGTTAAGTGAATAAAATTGCTTAAATTTCTATTTGAATGAAAAATTAGTTCTTCAGCTACAGAAATAAATATTTTTCAATGTGAAAGAACAATATTTTGGGGGGTAAATAAATTTATTTTGGAAGTATAAAAGTACCCAGTTTTATCCAACCAGGTGGGATAAAACCGGGTATGTTTAGAAACACTTAAAAAATGTTGTTGTCTTACTACTGAAATACTTATTCATAACAATAAATTGGTACAATGTCCCTCCAATACTGAGAAACATAGGCGAGTTTAAAAATATCTCTTCGGGAAATTGTATTTTTGAATTCTTTTTTCCGTGTAGACTTCTTAAAAGAAGTCTTCTTTTTAATTAATTGTCAAAATATTTCTAAAATATATGCTTAATTTAATATTTTGTGTATTAAAAGCTGGCGAACTGTATGTGTACTATTTTAACACGTCATATAAAATTAAGTATATATTTTGGAAATATTTTGAGAAATTAAAAAAAGAGACATCCTTTAAGAAGAGTACACAGAAAAATGAAGTAAAAAATATTCATTTCGCGAGGAGATATTTTAAAAAATACGAATGCATCACACGCCCATAGACTTTTAACATTAGAGAGCTGAATTCGGAAATTGACTGACGAGCAGCCTTAATTTTTATGGGGGCAATTTTTATTCAAACAAGATTATAAATTGGTAAAAGCATTAATTTTTTCATTCTACCCTACTTAAGAAATTTTTTTTTTTTTTTGAATAAACTGACAAACACGATTTAACTTTTAAAAAATAATTTTTATTTTAAATGTTAATAATTTTAATTTTATATTTGTACTAAGTGGGATACTATAATATAGTAGCTATATTCATATGAAGTCCCTCCTAAAAAGTAATAAAGATTTAATTTTACCAATTATGAGATGAATTCCTGCTCTTTAAGATTTATATTTTACAAATTAAACTATTTATATTTCACACAGTAAAAAAAAAAGGTTGTCCAAAACCGGGTACTACCCGGTTTTGCCCGACTGCCAAGGTCCCGGTTTTATCCGACAATGCCATTAATTAGAAAAGACGGCTTAGCACATTTCAAACATGATGCAAAACCTGGTTTAATAATTTAAGGGGTCTGCCTACGTTCAGAGGCTTTTTTTTCAAAACAATGAAATAATTACTAAATGCATATTTTTTTTAAGTTAAAAAGTAATTAAAATTAAGAAAGCAAACAAAATAATAGCTATATTTTTATAAAATTTTGAAAAATTGGGAAATTTTAGCAAGAAATAGGCGAATTTTACAGTTTACGCCAAACACTCTATACTCACTTTAACTCGATATATTTTAAAATCCTTAATAATATATGTTTCTATATTACTTAACTGTGTTCTGAACTAAAAGTTTTATAATAGGTCCAAAATTGAGAAAAATATAGCAGTTTTGTTGAAATTCATACGTTTTTCACCGAAAAAAACACAATATTTCACAAATAAATGCCTGTATTTTTTTTAAATACTGACATAGCGCTTAGCTTTTAGTTCAAAACACAGATAGCAATGTGTGAAACAATACTTTAAAAAATCACAGTAATGGGTATAAAACTTTTCGAGTTATGAGATCTGCCGTGAACAAAGATATCGAAAAAAGTAGTTCTTCAGAAAACGCATTTTAAATTCCACTTTTATGTGCTCGCGATGCGACTTCTGGATAACTTAATTGCGTGTAACTTCGTTTCTATGTATCGCAGAAATAAGAACCAAACATTTTTGAAATCTTAAATACATATTCTTTTTAAATATAAAATAAAAAAAATATCGATTTTTTTCACAAAACTAGTCTTTTTGGTGCAGGCAGACCCCTTTAAAATAACTGCTGGAAATAGACCGTGGGCCGTATCTGTAAAATGAGCACAAGAAACGATTTCCATTACACTTATTTGGGGGCAATATAGAACTGCTTTTATATATATCATTATTATAAAATAGATAAAACTATGAAATGTTCTGGTTGAATAATAAGCACATTAATGATGAATTAATAAAAGTAAAACGCACTATATTTCACTCCAAATCATACCGCACCAATCACAAGACGCGTAACAAAACTTGCTTTACTTCGGTGAACCAATCGCAGAAGCCGTACGTTAAGTTTAGTCGGGTCACGATCAAAACAGCGGAATTGCGGAAAGAATTGATGCAATTTTGTATACAATAATAGATACTCTTTTGAATATAAAACTAGTGATCTTAAAAAATTAAAACATTATCTATTTCTTATCGTAATTCAAAATTTTCAATTTATATCAAGACATTTCAAAACGTTTTTGTGTGCATTTTATTTTATAAAAGAGAGTATTAAAAAAATTATGCAGGAATGACAACTTATATTAAATTGTTTCAAACTTTGTACGTGAAATAAATTGTTATTGTGATATTGAAAACTGTCTTTTTAGAAAAAATAATAATAAGAAAAAAATATGTCTTTAAACAGTATTTACATGACATCGATAGCTAAAATTTTATTTAAACACATTTTAAGCCACATCATTACAATACTTATAGCATTAAATTTTACACATCTTTTCTGTATTTTAAAAAAATAAATAAATATAATCCTTGTAAGTAAACACATTTTATCTACATTAGTGCAATCATATGAATACATACATATTTATATTCATCTGACTATGTCTAAATTATAATTCATTATTTGCATCAAACTGAAATCATCTTATGGAGCTACTAAGCTGAAGTACTAAGCAGTTAAAATATAATAAAATCTGATTTTAAAAAATTACACACATTGAATTATATTTAAACTTTGATAAATATTATAGAATACCTTTCTTAACAAACAAAATAATAAAAATATTTAAGTGTTCCTTTTCTACTTACCAGATAGCCATTGAGATATCCATGACGTTAAACAGGTAAAAATTTAATATAAACAATTTCAGTGGCAAACAGTATATTTTCATCTTATAATTAAGTTAAAGTAAAAAAAAATATTAATAAATAAAAAAAAATTAAACATCTGGCTCTTTTTCTTCTATTTCACTTATATCAAAATCACATAAATCAATATCAATTTCATTGTCAGCAACACAAGAGTTTTGGCAATTTACACATGAACACAATTCTGTACAAGGTACAGCAGCAGAAACACAAGAGCAGGATGTATTGGAACATCCCCTCTTTTTACATTTGCAGTGCACTCTTTGCAACAAATGTTGTGGAACGGGTTCAGAGGACTGCCAGTCTATTTCAAGTTGATTATTAATAATTTTCCAACCATGATTTTCTGGTGATGGGACACACATTTTTGATAACAGGCTCCGTTTATGAATACCTGCTTGATAATTGGCTCGCAATACATGCTTTTCTAAGCAGTCCTTCTTTGGCGGAAGCATAACATCAGTTTTAAACCCTAGTCTTAGCCAATTATATCTGCAAGTGTCAATATTTTTACAACTATTCTGTCCGTACAATTCACATGTGAAAATCTCTAAATTAGTTTTAACATGCACAGGTAAATTCCAAGAATTTCCTAGTTCTTTAAAAGTCACAATATGATCCTGTGACTTACACATGTTTTTAAAAGCTTTCACTTTGCCTTTTCCTTTAAAACAACTCACAGAATCACAGCCAGTGAATACGTGAATACCAATTAATGCCTTAGAAACCTCGGGTCCAAGATTATGGGAAATTGATGTGGCATTAATAATTTCAAAATCCTTCAGGTCTTGCACAATAAAAAGGGATGATTTAATCTCTTCAGCAAAAGCTATAGCAAGGACCAGTACATCTGTGTCGGGACTTTTTATTATAATGTTTTTATAATTGTGAGAAGCATGTGCAGCATGCAAAATAATTCTAGTATCTGCTTCTTCATGATCACATTCTAGAGCTGACACTGATTGAACTACCTCTTGTGTTCCACTAACCCTGTGAATACAATGACACAAATTATTATGGGCAACTATCAAAGTTATATCTTCAAACAAATTTATATGTGTTTTCCAATTTTCAAAAATAAATTCAATCAATGCCATTTTATTTTCTCCAGATCCTAAGAACTTTTTCATTTGCTTTGGTAATTTTTGGTGTGAATTTGTAATTTTTATAATTTCAAACCCACTTATGGCTCTTCTTTCACGTTCTGTATCTTTAATACTGATATTGGGATAAGTATCAGCTACAAAATCTACACGTTTGCAATTGAATGTTTTTGCCAATTTCAATACATTATTTAATAGATGCAGTGCTAAATCACCAAATGTGTGCGACTGATGATTCAATTGATGAATCAAAGCCATTCCATCAACAATTAACACTGCATCAGTTTCAAATTTAAAATCACGTGAACTAATATCTGCTTTTGAAATTTGCTTTAAATAATGCATTAGAGTTGCTTTATTTCTTTTTGATTTGCTGCCATCATAGTTGCCCAAAGCTAGTGGAATGGGGCTCAAGCTGTATCTCATTATTTCTTCAAGGTTTAAGTTTTGAACTTTAGAAATTACAAGCAAACGTGTTAGTAGGTTTTTGTTAGCTTTTAATGCAAGCATTTCTTCTTTCACTTTGACTTGAACAGTTTTACCAATATCAGAAAATGTTTTCAATTTTAAACTTTTAATAGGTGTAAAGAAATCAAGGCTTCCTGTGTTAGTTAGCCTTTCATTCAAAAATGTCTCAAAACTTTCGCTCCCAACTTTAAATGCATTTTCTAAATCATAGCGTATGTTGTCACGAGCTGTTTGTCCAGATACGATATTGATCAGTTCTTTGCATCTTAATTCAAATGGATTAAACATTGAATGAATTATTTCAATAATTTTTTGGACATCATCTTCATCTCTCTGCATTCGTGAAGAATCAAGTTCTTTTCTATTACGAACATATTCATCTTTACCAGACATCACTTTGCAATAATGAGAGATTATGGCTCTAGAATGATGTGAAAGTATCCACCTATTAACTGCTCCTTTATTGCGTGTGATACCTGTCAAACCTCCTTTTGTTTTTGAATCACGATTGCAAGTTTGTTCTATCACCTGATCACAAGAAGTTTTGCTAAATCCGTATTTTTCCTGCTGTTGAACAGAAAAGTTTCCTTTCATGAACTCTTTTTTGATAGCTGGATGTGTTTCATCTAATTTCTGCATTTCACACCAGTAGATTGATAAATATCTTGAATAATTCATCCTATCATAAGCAAAGAACCATGGTAGCATAGAGTGAATGGCAGATAAATGTAGCTCCC
Source organism: Octonoba sinensis (assembly GCA_038502835.1). Taxonomy (NCBI): domain Eukaryota; kingdom Metazoa; phylum Arthropoda; class Arachnida; order Araneae; family Uloboridae; genus Octonoba; species Octonoba sinensis. Next base: position 127,772,713 of record CM076598.1, read on the forward strand.
AATTTCCTTCTCGAGTTGCTCGAATGAAAAGAAGCAAAATCTCCATCATTTCAAAATAGCTACTCCAAAAAGCAAATGTTGGATTATCAATTGATTTTTGAAATATGTAATCTGAATATTTTTGAATGAGATTTGACACATTTTTTTCGAAAATGTATGTTTCTGATGCCTTAGATGTAAATGTGGACTGGAACTCTGCAATTAGCTCTTTAACAGTCACATATTCTTGTCTTTCAATTTCATTAAGGAAAGATTTAAAACACAATCTATGTAATGCTTCACACATTAATTTATTGGCACGAACACTTCTGTTGTAATGATGGCCATTAAACACTCCTTGGATTGAGCCTTCAGCAATTACACCAGACTCGATAAAAAGATCTCTCAGGCCAGCATCACAAAATCTCTTTCCAATTACTGCTAAGAATGCCATAGCAGTATGAAATTCTCCGAGCCTAATTACTAACCGTTGCTTAAACAGGTCATTTTGCCATCTGATTTGCTGAGCTTTTGAATATATTGCTTGATCCATCACAAGAACTATGCTATCTATGTCAAGATTATCAGCAATTTGAATGCTTTTTTTCAGGATGCAATTTACAGTTGCCATATCAGTAGGATTAGCATCTAAAACAGGTAAATACCCTACTTTTGTTTTAGAGAATTCTTGATTCTTTGTATTTGTAAGCAGAGTATTAAATCCAGTCCAACCAGGAAGACTTTGGCCTTCAACAGTAAAAAATTTACACAAAGAAAAAAAATTATCAGTCATGCGAGAAACATTTTGGACAACCATATGTGTAGCAATATCTGTAATAGGAAGGCTATCATAGCGAGGAGGACAATGTTTTTTTCTTCCAGTGAAAATTTCCATAGGATGAATGCTAACGTCCAAAGTCCTTTTCCTGCCTTTCTTCATTTGTGAAAATGTTTCATTTTCTTGAAGTGTCTCGGTTAATGATGATGAGTGATGACTATCCCATTGAAGAATAATACCATTTGTAGTGTGAGTTGTTCCAGAGCCACTAAGAGTTTCTTCGCCAAAATCATTATTATCCCACACAAGTGTTGTAAACACTTTTTTGGCAAATCCATTGGGTACTAAATTATTGCTATTTAACTGCTGCAAAGCTAAAGCTGTATCATATTGTAGTACAACAGTGTGAGATACACAATGCCCTAAACCATTTAAAAATCCTATCAAGGAAGCTGACCCAGTCAAATGTCTGATTGTCATGCCCAAAGCTAAATGTTTTGGTGTTTGGCGTTTTCCGCTGGAAGATAAATATATCAAATCTTGGGATATTGATAAAATTTTTCTTCTTACATCCTCATTTACAGTGACACAATTTTCTTCTAAAACTTCATCAGAAGCACCCACACACCATGCAATGAAGTTAAACAATTGAGGGGGTACAATTTTGAAAGCTGCTTCTATAGTAAGGTCACTTTCTTTCGGTGGCCAACAAGACGTAAATGACGGTGTATTATTCAAGACCTGCTTCAGAAATGTTGCCGAAAAATATAAGTCCCTGAGTACAGATGCACAAGGCCTTGGGTCTGAAATATTATGCTTTTCTTCTGTATCTGAATCTTCAGTTTCTGTATTACTGATTGCTCTTATATCACAATATGTATTTTTGGACATTGTGTCACACAAAACAAGTTCACACTGATTAGAACGAGAACGCTTAATAAAATTGATTTGTGGATATAACTTTCGAATCCTTTGTTTAAGTACAAAATTTCTGTATCCAGTAATATCAACATTTTCACTTTCACGAACAATTTTCACAAACAATTCTACCAGTTTGTTCATTCGCATGATTGCATTTTCTTTGATGATTTTATTTTCCACTACATCCCTGCAAAAAATGTCAAAAGATTTTTTATATCTAGAGTCAATTGGCTGTGCACACTTATCAACAGTTAAAAATTTAATGTATCTTTTGTAGCAAGATCTATGATAGCGTGCTTCAATGGCTACTAAATCTTTATCACGAATTTGTAATAAAACCATTTCATCATTTTTTGCCGTTGCAGCTTGAATTAAAAGGTTTTCATTAGTTTCACATTCAGCCAGTCTTTCCTTTTTTCTTTTGCCAGTGTGTCTATCCACAATATAACGTTCTGTTCTGCAAATTAAACAAACAGCAGGTAGTACAGAAGAATTCTTATTAGCCTTCAGCAAATTGCAATCACTTCGCATTGTACGATTACAATTCGTGTCATCTGAATTCTTCGGTTGAGCAGATATTTTTGCATCCTCACGTAATTTCTTTTTTACTGCAGCAGCGATTCGATTTTTGTCCGTAAATTTACTGTAGCATTTTCTGTGATAGCCGATGCTATCGTCTACAGGTATTTTTGCCAGTTCATCTGTTGGAAGACGAAGCAAAATAGTCGATACATCTCTTTCGGGGACATTTAAATCGCTCCATTTCTGAGCACATTCTAACAATTTAGCCCAGCTTACTTGCGATATACCGGTCACTTTTGAAGTAGATTCATCGCCAATATGTACACAACATGTCATTTTTTGTGACACTTAAGATTTAACTTAAAAATATACAAAAAATAGAAGAAAAAATGTGATCAATTATCTTTGCAACAATACGAAAACGAACGTAAACAAACATCGAATGTATGTGGTGAAATAGCACGCGAACATTCAGCAACTGTCATTGGATCAAAATTTGAAGGAAAAGGAAATAACCGGTTTTGATTGGATGGCAAGTAGAAGAATCTAACTGTCTTTAATCGTGCATTGGAACAGTAGGACCGCAGAAACGTGAAATTTGTAGAATTAATTTGATCAATTATGAAATAATGTGCACATTTTTTTACTAGAACATTGTGAATTTGTAGAAAACAGAATATTCTTTTAATTATGACAATGGTTTGAAATTGCCCCTAGATGACTGTTACGAAGATGAACGATATGCAGCTGCGGCCCACGGCCTAAAAAGGTGTTATCAAATGTTGTACTTACCTAAAACAAATCTCTAAGCAATTAGAAACAACAAAGTGAAATCGGTGGTGTAAAAATCCAAACTTTTCCACTCGAATTTTTCTAAACATTGGCGTTGACAAACAAACAAAAAACACTGCCTTTCATTTAACTCCAAATAACATGGCGGTTGTCTGCAACTAGTTTCAAGCGTTTTCTGACAAATGGCAATACTAATCAAATTAAAACTGCTGGGTCCCGGTTTTATCCAACTTTCCCCTACCAATGAAAACCAACTTCCAGGCTTGCGCTTCGCACCAAATATGAATGTGATTCAGTATGCTAGCAGATAATTTAGCAGCTACTTCATGATATTTCTCCTTTATATTTGCTGTTTCATTAATACAGTATTTCAAAGAAATGCTTAACTCTGCCTAAGCATGTCTTAAAGAGTCAAATAAATCTTGCTTGGTAGTTGAATGCACACATTTTAAAGCAATAAGCAGTTCAATAACTTCATCTTCGAGTACATACTTTTATACAAAGGCACTGATCTTTGGATGAAATGTAAATTGTGTGGTCTGTCATGTATCCACATCAGTATCAACCTGGTTGCTTTAACCAGATTGATACTGATGTGGATACAAGTTTCTTACTTCTTCAACAGTTTTATTTTTCATTTCTTTTACTATCATACATCAATAATTTTTACAATTGTATTTTTGTTGTAAAACATTACATAAGTGCCTCTGCCGATGAATATTTTCTTATTCTCTTTGTTTTTAATTTTCTAGTTGGGAGTGAATATTAGTGCTGGATTTGATTATAGCACTGATATGTTTTTGAAGGTTGGAGTATAATTTAAAAATAAAATTGGTTAAGAAAAGTTTAACAGCCAAAGAGCAGAAAAGTCTTCACATAGGCACCACAAAATTTTGCAATATTCTTCATTAAAAAAATAGTAAGATGTTTCTTCATTATGGAGCTTTTTTTCCCTGCGGCTCCATCGTAATAATGAGAGTAGATACACGAGTTACTCTATTTATTGGCCAAATATGACAACAGAAATCAAGAACTTTGTAAAAACTGCAGAATTTGTTAAATTTCAAAAATCAAATCCAAAGCAAATGATGATATATCATACCCAAGCATCCTTGAATTGATGTCAGAATTGATTTTATGTATTTAAAAGGGGAAAATTACTTACTGGCCATAGACTATCATTCAAAATTCATTGAAAAGAGAAAAGTCAATCATAAAACGGTGGACGTTGTCATAAGTACATTAAAACAAATATTTCAAACCCATGGAATAGCGAAATGCCTGCATTCAGACAATGGACCTCTATTTGACAGCTATAAATTCCAGTCTTTTCTCAAAGAATATGATGTGAAACATGTTACTCTTCAAAATTTCCTAAATCAAACGGAACAATAGAATGTGCTACAGGCACAATAAAGATTCCGAGGCTGAAGGTTTTAGATGATAATGATTCAAATGTGGCATTGATTGAATACCACACAACATTCTAAAATATAAACTACTATCTCCAGCACAAATATTGATGTGAAGATTATTAACATCTCGACTACCTACGAAAAGGAATCTGTTAAAAGCATTTTTCCACAGCAGTGACTTAAAAAACTTCATTAAATAATCAAAAAATGCAAAAGGAATATCACGACAGATCATATGTAAATCTAGCAAGAATAAGACCAAATCACCAAATATATATTCAAACGGGTCACAAAGATTGGACGCCAGGAGTGGTAATAACAGAGCATGAAACTCCTCATTTTTATGTGGTAAAAACATTAACAGGGTCAGAATTCAGAAGGAATAGGATACATTTAAGACACTAAATCAAAGTAACTAATCAGGACAATAAAGATACACGGAAACAAGAGAAGTTTGATGAAGTACAGGGTTCATACTCTTACAGATAGAATGAATTTCAGAAGTTTTTCAGGAGACAGAATGGAATTTTTCAGGAGCAGTAGCACCAAATCACATTTTTCTGGACATAAAAGTACATAAGAAACACATTCTAGTACTAAACAAAGCAAGTTGGCTAACCAGAAGGTAAAAATATGCTGGTCTTTTACTATAATGCAGCATACTAATTAAGGCTAAGAACAAGTCTGCAAGTTCTATTATTTAAAAAATAAAAAGACTGGTAAATTTCTTAAATTAATAGTTAAAACTAAAAAGCTTCAAGTACTTTGGGGAAAAAGTTTTAAAAGCATGTGTGTGTACTGGCAAAATTAAGCCATTTCTCATCATAAAATATTTTCTCATATGCAAATTACTGCTTCAATGAAAATAGCAGACCAGCCAACCTTACAAAACGAAAAAACTGGAGAAACAAAACCAAAAAGCAGGAGAAATTTCTGTATCTCAGAACTAGTTGAATGCGAGTATAAAACTGATAATTTTTTCGTTCTTAGATATAAATTAACCTAAAAATTAATCCACAAGATATAAAATGCATATTTTATAAGTTATTCATTTTTAAAAGAGAATTTAGAATTAAAAATAAAGTAATCATTTATGCTGTTTTATTTTTTAAGATCATTTACTTCAAATGTCTTTTGTTAGTTTAGTTAAGGTAATTTAGAACTGGAAATTAAAATATTTATGCAATTAGAAATACAATTTTTATGTGGTCATGAAATGCAACTACTAAACAAAAAAATTATATTATGAAACTACAGCCATAAAAATCTTTTGAAAACAAAATTGAAATAAGTCTTTAGGTTTTCTAAATTTTAACTACAAAAGATGAATTTAACTACCAAAGAAGTTCAGAGAATTTTTCTTTTCTTAAAAAGCAGGAGAAATTTCTGTATTGGCAGGAGGCAGGAGATTGAACAGAAAAGCAGGAGAGTTGGCATGCCTGAAATAGTATGTCATCCTTGACTTCTGGTTTTGGATTTTTTCAAATTCAAACAGAAACAGAACTCTTAAAATAGCTATACCTTACTCGATAAAAACTAGATATAGATAAAATAAAATTGGCACAAAAGATTAAAATCTGTTATATACTCGATCTTGTGGTTTTCAAGAAACCATGTTTCTCGTAATATTTTCAGAACTTTTCTAACGTTAACTGAATACAAAAAAAGCTTATACATTTTGTTATTATTTAATACAATTGTGTTATTATTTAATAAATAATTTTGCAAAAAGTATGATTTGGTAGCATATATATGCATTACAAAAGCCGAAATAAATGACACAAAAATAAAAATAAACCTGAATTCAGCATCTAACTTTTTGACATGTGAGAGCTCACACTCCTAACAAGCACAGAATTTCGTTTCAAAAATTTCAAATCAAAATTTTACAAAAATAAAAAGGAATTTATTCCATTTGCCTTTTAACAAAGCTTAATAAACATCAATAGTGGAAGAATTCTAATTCTAACAGCAGATGCAAAAAGATTGCATTTTTTTGTAATGAAAGCATCAATGCAAAGTAATGCAATAATATCTGTGTTCTTCTTTCTACCTATTTTGTACTACTTTAAAATACTTTCAATGCAATAATTCTTTCCAGAAAAAAAAAAAAAAAAAAAAAGACTTCTGGTATATAAGACCTTTTATTTAATTTCTTGAAGGAATTATTTTTGAGCTTATATATATATATTTGCGTATGTACTGTGTGTTGAAGAGGGGGGGTTGTTAACCTATATAGTTTTTATTTTAAATTGATGGTGCATACTTTTTCTGAAAATTTTGTGTGAAGTTCGGAAATTTTTTTTCCGCTTTGAATCACCCATGGTTATTGGAGAGGTGGAAATTTTGATTTTCTTTTTTAGAAAATTGTTGGGCCTGCTTAAACAATATATATCGATTTCAAGCATTATTACTCAATTAAGTGGCTCGCCCAACCAGTTTAATTCAACTGGGATGAAAAATTTTAATATGTTAATAGATTATTCAACTCATTAGTAACATAGTATCTACTCATAAAAATAATATTCATTAATTACCAAAAACAAGTAGCGAACAACTTTCACTGGAGCGGTGAAGAATTCAATTTTTCTTTTGAAAATGTTGACACGGCACTGCTGCAGTGCCGGATTAATGGAGGGGGTTGCAACCTCCCGTGATACATACATTCAAAATAGAAGAAGTACATTGTTTTAAAATAAAGGATTTTAAAAATAGTTGAGGTATTTATGCATTTTAATGAATGTAAACATGGTTTTGAACGGATTCGAACTTGCTGATTTAATTTATTGATCCTAGGCATTTGCCTTTTTTCGAATATGCTTTTAGTATTTCAATTTGTAAGAAATACAGGAAGAGAGCTGGGGCCATCCACCTTTCGCTAAATGCGTCGAACGACAGCTAATGCAAGTAATTTTAGAACTGATTTCGAGGAAGATCCCCTTTTCCACTCCCCTAACCTTACCAAAAATAGTGTAAAATTGAGTTTTTCGAATTTCAATTTCGAAAAACTTCTATGGAAGAGCTGTTGCCGTCTTTCTTCCTATTACATAACTGAAGATAACCCAAAGTTATTTTCAGCTACTTCAATTGTATCAATTCATTTCTCTGATTTGATTTCAAAATGTATGTTTATGTATAAAACTACTAATACACTTAATTTGTTAATTTTTGTATCACAATTTACTCTTTTTATTGGTTGAAATAAACATTTATGAAATAACATTTATATTTTTGAATTCAGACTCAGAAAGAATGTACTGCTATCTATCAGAGTCAGAGTTAAAAAAAAAAAAAGCTATGTAAAAGTTTTGATGAAGTACTAAAGATAAATATGCCACATGATAAAAATATAGATCAATAAATATAGGTTATTAGTGATAGATTGAAATAATTTTATACCTAAATCAAAGTAGATATACATTTGTGGAAAAAGACTGGCTGAAATAAGTTTGTTATCGGCTCAGAAGTGACTTAAGAAGTCACCTTCGGTGTCTTGCTTGGGGGAAAAAAAAAAGTTGCGCTGTTGGCGCCGCTATTTTTACTTTGCACGGGCAACGCCGTTGCAGGTACCGCTAGTAATAAAATAACAATAAGGCATTAGTAATATTTCTGTAATAAAAAAAAGCTTTTTAAATTTAGCATCATCATCTGTTAAATACAAAACTTTTTCAAAAGCAAATCAATTTCATTGATTTCCCCAAAAAAATACACTGATGGAAAAAAAATCCCAACACCAAGCAGGAGTTGTGCTAGCGAAATGAAATTTGGCAGGCGTGTTTATACATCTGAAAGATGACGTCGATTCAAATTTTGAGCTCGGCGCATCAGTGTGACGCTAGTAGCGACCCACGGAAGATGCAAATCTAGTTTGCTTTAAATACGCGCTGTAACGTTCGTGAGCGTTGTTTAGCGTCGAGATTCGATGTAGTGAGTTGATGTTAGTCCACAATGCCTTTAAGAAGACGACAAAGCCATTATCAACAGCTCTCTGAGTTTGAATGAGGTCGTGTAATAGGCCTATGAGCAGTGGCGGATCCAGAGGGGGGGGGGGGGGGCACGGGGGCCCGTGCCCCCTCCAGATGCTTTAGGTAAGGACTAGAAAGAATTGACTTTCTTTCTTCCTTTACGCTAAAAACGAGGAAAAAGAAACTATTTTGCAGATGGAGCGATAAAACTTCTATTCTATGTGACTTCTATTCTTTCAATTCTATGTGACAAACTGAGATAACCGGGTAATTGCTAAGACAGAAAGAAGCAGACACCTACAAAATCACTTAGACAGTTGATTTATGTTCACGTTAAATCTTCAATAGACTTGAAGAAGACTCCATTTGACCCCCCTCCCCCTAAATTTTCGCGAAAAAGAAGTTATTGGTGATTTTGCGAGCTGAAAATTTTGCGAATTATATATGAACAAAACCAAAAGTTTAAAAAAAGTGCTCAAGAAAATAAGTGCTTTCATAGTATATATTCCTTTATTATATATGTCCAATTTTTTTTAAAAATGTGTTTTTTTGTATTTAATTAGGGAATAATTAATTAAAATTTTATTGATAATTTAAATTTAATAAATCAATTACGTTTAATTAAATAATTGATTAAATTATATTTGGAAATTAAAACGGATCACAGTTTCTGGAGTTGTGTCCCCCCCCCCCCCCCCCAGAATTTTTTACTGGATTCGCCACTGCCTACGAGAAGGTGGGTTTTCTTTCCGCGAGATTGCAGAAAGGCTTGGCAGGAATGCATCCACTGTGCATGAATGTTGGCAGCAGTGGTCAAGGGAAGGCACTGCTTCAAGAAGACCGGGTTCTGGGCGGCCACGTGGCACTACTGAGAGGGAAGACCGCCGTGTTCGGCGTATGGTCATAGCGAGTCGTACTGCGTCTGCAGCAGAAATTCGAGCAGCAGTTGGCACCACAGTGACACAACGAACTGTTACCAATTTGGTTACTTCAAGGACAGCTCCGAGCCAGACGTCCTGTAGTGTGCATTCCACCGACGCCAAATCACTGCCGTTTGCGACGCAGTGGTGTCAGGCTAGAGCTCATTGGAGGACTGAGTGGAGATCTGTTGTGTTTTCTGATGAAAGCCGGTTCTGCCTTGGTGTCAGTGATGGCCGTGTGTTGGTTAGGAGGAGGCCAGGTGAGCGTCTGCGGCCTAGACACACTGGACCTACACCTGGAGCTATGGTCTGGGGAGCAATTTTTTATGGCAGCAGAAGCACTCTCGTGGTTATCCCACGCACCCTGACAGCAAATGTGTACGTCAGTCTGGTGATTCAACCTGCCTTTAATGAGTAGCATTCCATTAGTTGTTTTCCAACAGGATAACGCTCGATCTCATACTGCTGTTGTAACCCAACGTGCTCTACAGGGTGTCGACATGTTGCCTTGGCCTGCCAGATCACCAGATCTGTCTCCAATTAAGCACGTATGGGACATCATTGGACGACAACTCTAGCGTCATCCACAACCAGCATTAACCGTCCCTGTATTGATCGACCAAGTGCAACAGGCATGGAACTCCATCCCACAAACGGACATCCAGCACCTGTATGATTCAATGCATGCACGTTTGTATGCTTGCATTCAAAATTCTGGCGATTACACTGGTTATTAATGTACCTGTATTTCACTTCTGCAATGGCTCTTCTCGGGCTTAAATTAACCTGTAATCTTGAAATTGTAATCAATTACGTACGTTATCAATATAAATGTATTACTGAAATTTCATTACTCTACAATAATTATTTCTTGGTGTTGGGATTTTTTTTCCCATCAGTGTATTTAATGAAATATCGAACTTCTGATGCATCACTTATTGACAAAACAATTTTGCCCACGGAAAAAAAAAAACGAATTTCACCAGGAATGAAGCAGCGTTTAGATAAAGCCCGCTCAGCAATGATGTCATGAAGACGAAAAACAGCTTCTGTGCATGTCCTCCAACACAACCCGTTCGTGAGAGCCGACTGCTATGGCATGCCCCTGCTTTGTTACTTTCCCGTACGCGCAGCACTACAAAAATGAGCGTAAAAGAGCCAAGCGTTGCAGCTGGGCATGCGCAAAATGAAACTACATATTGAGTGACGAATTGAGCCAGGAAATAAATGGCTGTTTTTATTCTTGGCAACAAATGACGTTGCACTAACAGAAAATGAAAGAAATTTCCTGACTTTTAAAGGAATTTCAGTGAAATGAGATTTTCCCTGACTAATTTAAGGTCATTTTCATTTTCCCTGACAATTCCAGGTTTTCCCGTTTTCCCCGTTGCATGGCAGCCCTGTCCATGTTTATTAAATACCTTAAATGAAACAAATATTTAGAACCCATGGAATACGGTTGATTTGTCTAATGAATGTTAAAGATTTTGAGTTTTGAACAGAGCTAATGCAAAATGTAAAAGAAACAGCAGAATTATTTTTTTAAGCTAGTGAAATTCGAAATTAGTTTCTAAGACAGGGAATATATAATTACAATAACTACTTATTAGTCAGAAGTTATTACCTGAAAATTTCCAAGATTAAAATTATTTATCAGTAATTAAAAAAGAAAGTCCCTGATTTTTCACAAATTGTTGTGAATTTTCCTAAGCTTCAAAATTTCCTAACAATTCCCAAATTTTCCCAGCTTGGTTGCCTCATTATTACAGCAATTATTCAAGAAAATACCTTTTTTCAGGAGTAGAACAAAAAACTAAGGAGTTAAAAGCAAAAATTCAGGAGTTTTAGAAGAAAAAACTGAATTTCAGAAGTTTTTCAGGATTGTCAGGAGGCATACAAAACCTGAAAGTAAAACTTTCGCATGACAAACCTTCACTTTCATCGACTTGGATTAGGGAACCAAAAATCTTATAAATGAATCGGTGAGTGGAAAAACAGTACTAGTCCAGAAAACGTTGCGAGATATTTGCAAAAACAACTTTCGTTCCCAAATTTCTTTTTTGTTTGTTAACGCCATGCCAAGGTTTTATAACGTGGGAGGTCTTGTCAGTTGTATTCTTTCTCATTGCAACGCGTTGTTCTAGATATTAGTAATTTTTGCTAGGTATCTAAAAATGACCAATTTTGGACTCTTACTGTTTTTCCACTCACCGATTCAAATAGTAAGCTTATAAATAGTCCAATTCATCAGTCGGCTATTCCTAAAAGGGAGCACCCCAAAAGCTTGTTGAATGTTAATTGTTATTAGTGTATATATAAATAAAATGTAAAAAAATATATAAATAAATAAAGGGCATGTAGTAATAGTAACTTCAACTTCTACTATCTACTTTTGGAAATAACTATAACCGTGTCATTGTTTGTTGTTCTCAGTGTTTGCATAACTTGTGTAGTACTTAAAATGTAAATAAAAAGTAGTAATTATGCCCAGCTTTGGAAGTATTTACTGAAATGTGAATCATCAATAGATTACTTATAACTGGATTTTTTTTGAACTGGTCATAGATTCAGATCAATCACAAATAAAGAAACAGTGAAAATGAAGAATGTTTAACTTACTTTAGCCATTAGGGCAGTGCCAAATCCTCCTTGGTAATCATTAGTAGATGGCACATTTTCCATTACACCAGGAACAGGATTATACACTTCACTAGCCCAACACCTTCCAGAGCTCATATTTAAAATCTTACTCATCATTTTAGGATCCAATCCAAGTCTAAAATGAGTTTAAGAAAATTCTAATACAATATTTAAAAACCATTCAAGCATAAGAACTTTCATGTGCTTGGGGAAAAAAAAGATATATTTGAATGGGAGTTGATTGGAACTTAGCTCCAGTACTTATTTTCCCATAAATTTCTACAGATTAGATGAAATTTTCGACTATTTAGACTTTAATACAACTCTTGAAGAATATAAGACTCCTGCACTTTTTTTGCCACATATATCTACATTGGTGGGCAAAACTTAAGCAACAGGTGGTGTTTTTGCCATAACTCCTTGAAAAATCATCTGAGAGATATGAAAATTAGAAATGAGAGAGAGCAGTTTTGTACTTAAAGGATGACGAAAGCATAACTGCATAAAAATGAATAGAATAGAATTCATACAATGTGGAATCAAATGAAAATAGGCTTAATTGAACTCATATTGTTACACGCGATTGTCTATCCAAGCGGAAGAATATCACGCAGATGTTCCTTAGTATGGGATATGTCCTCCCCGTGCTGCAATGATTGCTTCGCATCATCTACCCTTAATCAGCACCAGTTTTTGGGGTAAGAGGGCCCATGCCACAATCAGTATCCGTTTCAGCTCTTGCGCGTTCCCAGGAGGATGTAATCGTGCCGCAATGCGTCTCCCTAAAGCATCTCACACGTGTTCGATAGGATTTAAAGCAGGGGAGTACGCTGGCCAATCCATTCGAGTGATATCTTCCCTTTTCAGTAGCTGCTGAACAGATTGTGTCCGATGTGGGCATCCATTGTCATTCATAAAAATGAAGTCTGGTCCAATGGCACCTTTGGACAGACGCACATGGGAAAGAGTGCCTCCTGACAATAGCGATCTTCTGTTACAGAACCTCTGTCGAAAATGTGGAACTCAGTCCGCCCATTCAACATAATGCCTCTCCAGTCGAGAACTCCAAGACCACCGTAACGGCCTCTTTTCACGATGATACTGATATGGAACCGTGTCCCGACCTCTCTCCAAATCAACTGGCATCCAGAATCGCGTGTGGCACTGAAATGACTCTTATCCGTAGAAAGGTCATGACCCTACTGATGAGAGGTCCAGTTTTTGTACTCCTTGCACCACTCTAAAAGGCGGCGCTGATGGCCTGCTGTCAAAGGGATGCAGCGTTCTGGACGACGAGTGAATAGGCCACCTTTGTGAAGGCGTCTGGCCACAGTAAACCGTGACACTTGCTGCCCCATTGCTGTACACAGTTGCTGAGCAATGGGGTTTGCCGACAGATTCAGCGTTCTTTTCTCCTGCCCAGGACGATATATCGGTCATCCACTGCAGTTGTTTTTCTGGAGCGGCCCCCACCAACCTTTCTGAGAGCTGTACCTGCAGTTTGGAAGGCTTTCCAAGCGCGAAACGACGCTTTTGTTGATTCCGAACTCTTCAGCTACATTAGTCACACTGCGACCCTCCTCCAACTTTCCGCTCATTTTTCCACGTGTGAAGTTGTATAGATGATATCTTCCAGTCATAGTTCAAGAAAAAACTCACTTGCACCTACATTGAATGTCTTTAATTGCATTCACATCTTTCTTTTTATTGTACTCTTAAGGTGCGTGTGCCAACAGCTTGCGCTTTGCATATGCTCACATTGCCTCTGACGCTTTGTTCCTGATATTTGCATCCGCATGACGTTTCTACTGAATTGCATGTTCATTGTACTCATTGCAAGAACTCTTTTTCTGCAATTTCATAGCTATCTGCTTAAAATTTACATTGTTGCTTAAGTTTTGCACACCAGTGTATATATACATATGTATACAATAAGCCCTCTATTTGTTATCCACACAAACTTCTATATACCTATACATGCACACATTCTATCATTTTCCTGCATTATCACTTTGATTTAATAGTCTTGCTGCACTGATTATGTTTTATGTTGACCAACATGCAGTGTTTTCCTGTTTTTATCATTCAAAATGAAAAACGATCGTTCGAGGCTCTAGTGTACATACTAGGTTAGTGCGAAAAAGGCAAATTTTTTATTTTCAAGTAGCTATAGCGCGGAAAAGTTGCAATTGGTGAATACTTAAATAGAAGAAATTTTTTTGAAACCGAATAATATTGTCCGATAGTGCAACGAGCCTCCACAAAACGATGAACTTAACCCATTTCTTCGAGCTTTTTAACCCTTTTGCGGCGAGTTTTTTTTTATTTTTTTTTACAACAGAACAATTTTGGTAGCATAAACTATGAGTAGGGCACACTAGAATGCTAAAACTAAGATATTTTTAGGAAGATTTTAAACACTGATTTAGGGATTTAGGACCGGGACATAAATGTCCCATCAGTCCTAACAACTGGGACATATGTGTCACAGTAGTCTTCAATGAGTGATTTTGTAAAAAACCAATGATTTTCTACTCGTAAAAATTAAATTATGAATGGTATGGTTTGAAACAATCAATGCACAATGGGACATTACACATTGTGCACACTATTTTAGTGCGCGATTCCTTCTTTTGTTGTGCACATTTACGGCACCGCCGTAGTGTTTTTGTTGTTACTGGCAGATGGTCACCAACATTGAGTAAGCTTCGTGATGTTTTGGATGTCCAAAAAGAGTTTTTTTTAAATTTGCTTGGGACGTATGTGTCCCGTTAGGCGCGAAAGGGTTAAAAAGTACATCTCTGCTGTTTTTTTAAAATGCTTTTCAGCAAAGTTACAACGCGCACAACTACATAATAAAAATAATTTATTTCTCAATTTGAAGATTCTTTTGATTCTCCAAATACTTATGAAAACATGAAATGCTTAAAAAAATGTAGTACTATTTCTTCAATTTTTGTAACTTTTAAAAGCTAATTTGCAACATTTTTTTAACGATCCGTAAAGACTTTAGCATGAAAATATTTCTCAATGAACTTGTTCAAAAAACAACATTGTTAGTTCAATATTAATTTGCATAATTGTTTTGAATTTACACTGCCTTTTGAGAAATTCCCACTCCTATATGTTCATGCCGCTTATTTTTAGTGCAGGTCTCTCCTACACCTCATTAAAGCCTCTTCCTAAATGGTGTCTGCATCTTAAATTTATTTGTTTTAGGATGTTTATATCTTAGTGTGGCTAATGAATGAAAAAGTTATTTTTGTATGATGTTGAAAAAGATTTTACTAGCGTTGATATGCTTTATTCAGTTTGTTTAAAAAAAGGATCCAGCATTTACACATAACAGGCATAAGGTTATTTTGTGGTTCAATCGGAGAGAATCTCAGAGATTTTTAAGTAATAGACTGTACAACTCCAGAAGTGGACAGAAATTGCTTAGCAAAGATTAGAAATATTTTTTAGATAAATATCAAGCAATCCAAAGTAGCACATGCTCAAATGATTTGTGAAACCGTAACCTCCTCAAACAAGTAGTAGATCCTGTCTTTGAACGAAACTCTTTTTACTGCCCATCTCGAAAACCAATTAGTGGCTATGGTTTTTGATGAAAAGAGAAACATAAGAAAGGTTGGACTTTAAAAGTTTTAAAAGCCAGTCTATTTTTGATAGGTAAAAACATCAGAAATTTTGTCACTCCATCCCTAAATTTCGAAGCCTAGATTACACAGATAATTTTGATTGGCGAACAGTAAAGTTATCTTCTCCACCTCTCCTTTACAAAGTTAGTAACAAGGACATCAAATCTTTTTATAGAATCAGGAGCTACACCATACTCAACTAAAAAAAAAATTCCCCTGCCATATATATGCAAGTCATCGAACGACACGTGAAATAGGGGTGATAGTGAAGGGGGGCTTCTCTTAAAACTATGCAGATTTAAGTCGAGAGATGGATACATAAGAGCAACACTGAATTCCCAATCTATGCATAATGCCCGAGTTTTAAAAGAAATTGGATTATAATGTTGGATCAAAAGGTATTTAAAAAAAATGCTTAAAACAATAAGATGTGCTTCAATTTGTAACGTATTTTTATTGTATGCTAAACTTGTCCGATAATCTTAAAGCCTTTATTGATACTACCGCGTATGCGTGTTTCAGACATTATCTGAAAAAAAGCAATGGTTTGTAAAGAATAAGTAGTATCCTGCCATAGTTGTAAGATATTTTAACAACACAGAAAAAATTATTTTTCATAGTACGTATAGCTAATTTTCAAGGTGCGTACACTATTCTCTGAGTAAAAATCAAGCACTTTCCAGTACTCTACATAGCAAAAATCAAGTGTTTCAAATGAAGTACATCTAACCACTTCGAATACAAGTTACATAACAAGCCAGAAAGATTTATTTAATACTATTTAATTTAGAGCTTAGATTTATGTGTTGTATCGGCTGTGTATGTAACGAGCCATAGCTTTACTGCTTGTCAGGTCAGACATGTGCCTCACTGAGAAAAAAAAATACTGAAAAATCATGACATAACGCTTTGTAAAAGCTTATTAAAAAGTATATTACAAGCATAAATTACTATGCAATAGAGTTATTAAATACTAAGCAAGTCAACTCATTACTTTAATATAAAAAAATGATTGGGGCATTATGTCTAACCAAAATAAGGCGTGGAAGCGACATGGCATTTTTTAAAGAAATAAACATGTTTCTGAGCAATAACTTCTTAAATTGAAATAACTATTTCATACTTGATAACTATAAAAATTTTAATGAAATGAAATAACTTCAAAATTATTTGTGAAGAATTTTTTACATGTTTTTAAATATTGAGTTAAAATAGAAAGGAATATTATTTATTTTGTAATGATGTAAAATGAGTACTTGAAAGGGGGGAGGGGCCCTTTTGCTTCTGATGATCTAAAATTTAAACACATTTTAAATTACATGCAAAAAATAAAAGGAAAAACAATTTAAAAAACGAAAAATTTTTGGCAAAAAATTTTTAAAAACAGATTTTTAATAAGGTTCTAATATTTAATAATTACAATCAACAGATATATCACTAAAACTTAAAAGCTAAAAATTCCCCGATTATCGGCGACATTTAGAGTGGGCGTGGCAAAATGACGTTTCTGCAAGTCCTTTACAGAAGCTAAAATTTAGGAAAGATTAAAAATAATGATAAGCTCAAATTTATTGATGTCTAAGGGGAAGAATCCGATGTTAAACGAGAACTAGGAAGTTTTGCCGAAGGCGATGCAACCAGATTTCGAAGTGCTTAAAAAAAACGGAATTGACACTTAAAAGCGCCAAAAACGAATCGAATGTGTAGATTTTACTCGTAATTTGTGAAACTTCGCAGGAATGTACGGAGGCTACTTTCAAAAATGTTCATAGGATAAAAAATATAGAGAAAAGAAATCCAAATTACGAATTTTTGCGGAAGCGAAATTTTTAATTTCCAAAATTACCAAAACTACGGAATTCCGTCAAAATACGGAAAAATCACATGTCTGCAGGTAGGAATTTGAAGAAAGGTGAATTTTCCTGTTGATAAGATGTAAAGAAATAGTAAAAATGAGAAAATCAAGGACTTTCCAGATATTTTTGTACATTATTCCAAATTTCCAGGACTTTCAAGGCCTTGAAAAAAAATTATTTAATTCAAGGACTTTCAAGGTTTTCCAGGCTGCGTACGCACCCTGTAATTTTGCAATGACTTGGTTCAATGGCAATGAAAACGGAAAAAAAAAAACATGAGGGCAAAATTTTTGAAAAATTACAAAGAATCTGTGAAATTTATCCATTTTGGAAACATTTAGGCTCTTTGAGGGATCGGAAGATATTATCCGATTTCAATATTTTCTTTTGCTATTTAAGTATTCACCAATCACAACTTTTCCGCGCTATAGCAACTCAAAAATAAAACACTGTGATCTCTCACTTATAAACGTTTTTCACTTATGCACATTTTCATGTTTTTTCCGCAGGTCTGGCCAGCGATATAGGTAAACAATGTTAATTCTTATTCATTTATACGTTAAACCTAACCACACCTTTCCCTTATGCACGCTAAATTTTTTTTCAAGTTTTAGTGAAATCGCCTATCTACGCTGTACTTATCGCAAGAATGTACCTTTCCTGCTCTGTCTCTTGGAATGCATTCACACACACACTTAATCCATTGTTCAGATTCTTTCCAGAACGCGTTCTTCTTTGCACAGGTGTGCAATTGGCTGAAGGATTAATCTTGTGATCGACATCAGAAGGGGAGAATGGGTTACATATGAAAAGGTTGACGTCACTAAAAGTTGCAGCCAATTGGTGTGGATGGTAAGCACCGATCGTGGAACATGCTTTAGGTTTTCGTCATTAGCCTACATACTGTTAAGTGTATAAAAAATTGTAAAACGTACGAATTTGTAGCTTTCTCTTAAAATGGATATCATTAAAAAATTCGAAGAATAATGCTTTAAATCAAAAACAGGCTGATCATTTCCATGTTCCAGAATCAACTTTAAGAGGAATTTTGAAAAACAGAAGCTTTAAATGCAGCTTATCTAGAATGTGGAATGAAAGCTTTAGTTCTCTGGTTTAAAAGAACTCATGTATCTAACATTCCTGTAAACATTGAACTTCTAAGCGAGAAAGTCTTGGAATTGTCGATGAGGTATGACATGGAAAACTTTTCTGCATCACATGGATGGGTTGAAAAATTCAAGATTAGACATGGATTGGCAACTCGTGTACTTTCTGGTGAAAGTGGAAGTATCAATATTGAATCTGCTGAACAATGGCAAAAAGATTTGCCTGATTTAGTAAAAAAACACAAACTGAAAAATATTTACAATTGTGACAAAACTGCACTTTTTTATCGAGCAATGCCCGACCGAACTAGGTGAATCCATTGAGCTATAAACTAAGAGGCGAGAGAACTTCCGCTCTCTCAGCATGGAAGCTCGCTGTCCGCGTGGAGGAATACAATTAAGCCTTGTTTCAAAAGGAGTATGGCAAAGCATTCATGAAGAATGCATGGCTGTCTACGGTAACTTAGCGAGCATGGAATGAATATCTTAAAAATTTCTGCGTTAATTAGATGTGAAACAAAATAAAATCATGCTGATTTCTTGCTAGGCATATGGGTGAAAGACTATTTGGACAAAAGACAAGAAAATTCAATTTCATAGGTAAGAATATCTTGCTTTTTATTGAAGCTGTAGCCTCGTGGTTTGCTGGTAATCTTCTAGTGCTAGAAATATTTTCTAGAAAGAGTTTTTTAACGTTGTTTTTTAGTTTCACTCTGTGTACTAGGTTTATAGGTTTATAATGTTTCTATCTACATATTTTTGTGTACTTGTATGCGGTTTTATATATAAATATTTAAATGTAACGGCCCCTATACTATTATTGAAAATTATCTAAAATAGGGGGAGCATGTATTTGTGTGGTATAAATACATATACATTTTCTAAATTAGCCATTATCACTTTCTTAACTTAAATACTTTATAATTGGTAGTTTTACAATTACAAGCAAATTTTTCGCCGACTAAATAAGTTTTAATTAAGAATAAGCTTATTGCATAACATAATTTATTTTGCATGTATTTGTGTGGTATAAATACATATACATTTTCTAAATTTGCATTATCACTTTCTTATCTTAAATACTTTATAATTGGTAGTTTTACAATTACAAGAGAATTTTTCGCCGATTAAATAAGTTTTAATTAATAATAAGCTTATTGCATAACATAATTTGTTTTTTATACAATATTTATGTAAACGTTTACAACTTTTAATTAGAAAATTTGGTAAATATTGCCTGAATGTATATCCAATTACAGGGTAAGTCAAAAATCTTGCCCTAGTTAAATGAATTATTGTGCTAAAATTATAAAAATTAGATGCATGTTTGCTTGAATATACTTAAAGTACTTTTATACATTTTTGTAGAAAACCTCTGTAAACTTTAACGTTTAAATTTAAAATTTTAATTTTTTTAAAATTGTATAGTTAAATCAAGGATTTCGGTTATTTTGTGAAAACTATGAATTTATTTTTATGATCTATAAAAATACTCATTTATTAGTGATTTTTTTGTAGTTAATATTAATAATAATGAGTGAATACTAATTACTTTTTAATTGTTAATTGGGTGTTTTTTTTTAAATATAATTTTGAGCATTTGGAAATGCAATTATTTGAGCCCCCACCATGATTTTTAAATAGCTACGCTCCTGACCCCTGTTACACATAGTTCAACGGTTGCAGCTGTCCTTATGTTTTGAAAAAATGTGATAAGGGGGGAGGCTCTCATATAATTACATAATTTATATTTTTTTTGTGCATACGTTTTCCGATAATTTTGTGTGAAGTTCAGACATTTCTTCAGAAAGAATCGCCTATGACTAAGCCATTTTTTGTAATTAAAAGAGAGCTCTCCCTCCTTAATGGTATAAACTGCGAGCTTATCGTCCTTTGGCTCGCCGAATTAAACTTGATGATAAAATTCTGGAACTTAATACCGAAGGCAACGTTAAAATTTATTTGGAAAATGCTTTTTTTTTACATTATTGTTGACTTTTAAAACTTGTCTTGGCATTTTTTGTATCGATAACGAAGCACTGTGCATAATAAAGCATATGTTCCGATGGGTAAAGAGTGTGTCTTTTGCCATACTCGCTTCTCATGGTGTGATGCGGTCTGAGTAGACGACGGACCGCAGACTTCTCTCTCCTCTTAGTTTATAGCTCAATGGGTGAATCATGCCATGGTGGGGAAAAAAAGTGTAGAAAGGTTAACTGTTTAGCTATGCTGCAATGCTCGATGATTCGGATAAACTGCCTCCACTAGTCACTGGGAAATCAAAGAATCCCGATGCTTCAAAAGTGTAAAGAAACTTCCATGTGAATATGCTAGTAACAAATGGCATTTTTGACATTGAGTATTTTTCTGGATTTCCTGCACAAATATGACAGTAGAATGGAAAAAGAGAAACAAAACATTATCCTGTTTATGGATCAATGCCTAGCACACCCAAAAGAGTCTCTCAAGTAGTGCTGACTCTAAGCCATTTTGGCAGGGCGCTGCGCCCGGCGGCACTTTTCAATCTTTTTTGCTCCCCGCGGCCTCTTTCTTCCGTTTTCTATGTGCCCTGCGTTCCATAGGCGTAACTAGGGTTGGTGAAAGGGGGGGGGGGGTCACCCTAAAAATGTACAGAGTAAACACCAAAGAAGTGTAAAAGAGTTGAAAATTTACTAGTCATAAATACTTGTCTCTTAAGATATACCTGTACTCCTTGTTTATTTCAGGCATCTCCCGGGGGAGGTGAGCTATCCCCTCGGAGCAAGTCTACTCCCCCCCCCCCTTCCCGGCAAAAAAATTTAAAAAATTCAGATCACAAGCTTTAAAAAAAGAAAGAAAAGAGAAATTACGCTTTTAAGACACTTTACTTTCAGAAACACTTTCAAGGAAAGGGCATTGAACACTATCACGAGCGACACCAAAAGTAACTTAAAAGATATAAGACTTTATTTTGAAAAACATTGTGGGGGGGGGGGAGAGTAACCAAACTCCTTTCTGTTTCCTCTAACATCACCAAAGTATCCCGAAATTGCATTGTTAGGAAGATTTCAAAAAGTTTCCTGGGGAGAGTCCTCGAACCCTTGCCTCCAGAGTTATCAGGGCCGGCGCTAGCACGAATGGCGCCCTGAGGCAAAAAACTTTTTTCCGCCCCTACTATATATTATGAAGGAATAGAGATTAAAAATGATGGATACATATTTGAATTATATATATTTTAACTTTCAAAATGCTGAAGGAAAACAATCGCTGCTCAGAAATCGCTACTGAATAAGGAAAAATAAAAAACATAAAAGCAATACGTTTTGGCTCGTCATAAAATAGAGAAGACACTTTCTAGAACTGCAAACACTTATAAAGTCAGAGTTCGTGCTAGGCCGCGCGATTCCCGCAATATTTTTTGAAATCCCACTCAAAAAAAATTTGTTTGCGCTTAAATTTTAAAAATCCCACTTAAAATTTTGGAAATCCCACCTTTTAGTTTTCCTCAGTGTGAACGCTGATAAAGTGCTCCCTCCGAATGCATTGAAGCCGCCTGTCGCTGTGGAGAATATAAGGATAATGTGCAAAACAAGAAATTGCTTGTTATTTAAAACGATGCAGTCAATATTTACGGCCAATATGTGCCCCTAAGAATGACGCGCCCTGAGGCGGGCGTCTCACCACCTCAGCGTAGCGCCGGCCCTGAGAGTTATAACCTAAGCATTATAGATGTAAGACCAGTTACAGAAATTTAAGTTGCAGAAGCCCCAAATACCCACTCCTCTAACTTCACCAAAGATCTAAACATACATCTACTATATATACATCAAAAAGCTATTATATGTAAAAAAATTCATATTAACATCATTTCTAGTCATATATATCTATATATATGTATATATAAAGTGTGTGATTTTGAAGCATACACTGCCCTTCCTAATTCTTAACATGCTACCCCTGCTCCGGAGCCAAGGCAGTATCCAGAATATTTTTTCGGGGGCAGGGGGGGGGGGAGGTGCCCAGACTTCGACACACTTATGTTAATCAAAGTTTCAGAGAGGAATATATGATACATTGCAAAACATTTCTGGGGGGGGGGGGGGTCCTCTTCCCCTGTGGATACGGCCTTGATTTACAAAAACATTAAACCTTCATTACTAGATCTAAGAGTTTATTTTTTAAATGAAACGCAATAGAAAATTCAATATCTAGCGCTAAGCAATCTTCTATGTCCAAGCATTCATAATATTAAAACTGGGAAATAGTGGAATTTTAGAGAAAAAAAATCCAAATTCCACTACAAAAATGCTCATCCCCACAATAAATTTGTAAAAATTTTGTTAAATTTGTAATAAAACATACCTCAGAAGTGGAAGCGTCTGAATCAAATTTCTTTGGCTTTTTGGATGACGAACGTGTCCATCGCTGGAGTGCAAACATTATTATGTATCGAAAATAATTAAAAATTTAGCTAAAATATAAATAATACTTGATTGTAAATTAAAATGCAGCATTAAACCATAGCAGTGAGATTGGAAACGTTGAACGGATGATTTCCAGAGTCGTAATGCAATCAGTGATGGACCATAATAAGAATAAAAAACATTTAAAATATAAGAGATGAGAGAACATCTGTAAATAAGAATGCAATGCAAATACAGTTCATCAGTTTTCTAATCGGCTCATCTACAAAAAAGATTTTACCTTAATGGGTGTTTGGACAGGAAGTCATAAATAAATACAAACTGCTCTTTAAGTTGCTTGATGAGCATCTCTTCCTGGCTTGAGGGTTTAACCCATTAGGACAATTGTTGGCTAGGGGTCCTTCCTTTTCAGACCCCAGCGCCTTCCCAAATTGCTGCCTTTGGGTAATAAAGACAACAAGAAGGAAAGAAAACCCTCTGGAGTGATTGAAAGGATCTCTGTTTGTCTGTGTGTGGTACAGTGATTGAAGCCACCTTTCGCTGTAACCCCCCCCCCCCCCAAGGTGATAAGGGGGATGATTATAACCAGATGAAAAGTCCTCTTTATTATGAGCTGCATACTTTGGTCATGATCACAACCCTTCAGAGGAAGAGGAAATAAAATCATATGCATATGTGTTTAATTTTCTTAGGGGGAAAAAATATGTGCTTTGCAAGGCCGTAGCCAGAAATTTTTTTGTGTGCCTAAATAAGTAAATACCCAATGGGGGGGGGGGGGGTTTAACCCCCCCCCCCCCCTGGTTACGCCTATACAATCAGTGATGGACCATAATAAGAAAAAAAAACATTTAAAATATAAGAGATGAGAGAACATCTGTAAATGAGAATGCAATGCAAATACAGTTCATCAGTTTTCCAATCGGCTCTTCTACAAAACAGATTTTACCAAAATGGGTGTTTGGACAGGAAGTCATAAATAAATACAAACTGCTCTTTAAGTTTCTAGATGAGCATCCCTTCCTGGCTTGAGGGTTTAACCCATTAGGACAATTGTTGGCTAGGGGTCCTTCAGTTTCAGACCCCAGCGCATACAACCGGTTTATCAGAAAACAAAACTCCATCACAGTAGAGAATATTTTCCACGAAACTTATTACTTGTGTGAGTGTATTCCCAAATTGCTGCCTTTGGGTAAAAAAGACATCAAGAAGGAAAGAAAACCCTCTGGAGTGATTGAAAGAATCTCTGTTTGTCTGTGTGTGGTACGGTGATTGAAGCCACCTTTCGCTGTAAACATCCCCCCCCCCCCAAGGTGATAAGGGAGTTGATTACAACCAGATGAAAAGTCCTCTTTATTATGAGCTGCATACTTTGGTATGATCACAACCCTTCAGAGAAAGAGGAAATAAAATCATATGCATATGTAATTAATTTTCTTAGGAAAAAAAAATGTGCTTTGCAAGGCCGTAGCCAGAATTTTTTTTGTGTGCCTTAATGTGCCTAAATAAGTAAATACCCAAGGGGGGGGGGGGGGGTTGAACCCCCAAAACCCTCCCCTGATTATGCCAATGCTGCAGTCTATTCAGACCATGACACATCGGCCGAATGGACTTCAAAGCAGGAAGTGCAGTAGGAAAACTTCAATCCAGGATCCCTCCCACCTTTGTTTGTCCCCACTAGTTTTCTCAGAACGCCAGAGCATTATTGTCTTCTCCCTTTCAGCTTCTTGGAACAACTGGCGGTAGTAAGGGGACGCATCATGTGCTTTTTTTCACTTTACAGGTGTTTATAGCCTTAAACAAATATGAATATCGGCTAGTTAAATTATGCTATTTATGGTCAGGATGGACTGCTTGTGGCCCGCTACCTGCCGATGATGTACGGCAATTCGGAAAACTCCTAATAAAAAAAATTAAAAAGTTTTTCTGTTAAAACATAAAGCAGCAAAAAAACATTTTTTTATGTTAAAACATGATTAGGGACTTCAAATCCGGAACGCTCGGAGTGGCGATCTCTCCGGATTTTGGGTCCTGATTCAACAAATTTTGTAAATAGCATCATAACTCATAATTTGCCATTAGCATTTCATTCATTAATAGCACTTTTTAATACTGTATATACTCGCTTATAAGTCGAGAAATTTGGCACAAAAAACGAAGTAAAGGTCAACTTACGTTTGTGGCATAACATCGAAAAATTCAGACTTTTCCCTTTTTTTTGACCTCATTAATTAAACAATACAAAAAAAGAATTTGCTCAAATTCTGACATGATTCTATATGCTCTAGCCGCTCATTAAAGTCTTTTAATTACAAAAGATCAGATTATAGGAAAAATAAAAGAAAGCCCGCACTTCAATTTTACGAATTTTCTGTATTGCGTAAAATTTAGAGCTCAGTCTAAAAAAACAAAAATAAATATAATAAGAGTACAAAAAATATAAAAAAGCAAAATGCTATGATATTAACTTAGAGTTAAAGCAATAATTGATAAGCATTGAAATTTTTTCATATTTTTAAAATGTTTATTTCCAAACAAAAACTAAAAAATGTTTCGTGATTTTTCATTGAAATCAAGAGCCTTTTTTTTGTTTTTATAATTTTGGGATTACGAATTCGTGGTTCCATGATGTGTAATTGTTCTGGGTTTAGCATTTAGCCCCACTACTGAAAAAAATAATAAAATAAAACAGTAAACGGCGTCATTTTGCAAAATTTATACTTAAGACAAAACAGTTAAATACTATTTTCAAAACCAAATAAGCATTTCTTTTCTTTTCAATTTAAACATTCTAATTTCTACATACTAATCAGTTTATATATGCTAAAAATAGTATTTGTGTCTCATGTATACGCTTTTCTTCGCTTGTACGCGGGAAACGGTCATATGCTAATTAGCGAACTGCGTATAATCCGGCAGCCATCTTTTAGCATCTGCTTTAGGTTTACAATATTTCTTATTATTTTCTAAACAGTGAACAGGAAAACGCTTATTGAGCCTAAATACAGTTATTTCTTTCCAAGACTTTGGACCCCACTTCCCGAATTTTATGGCTTTATTAGAAAAATATTAAATTAAATAAGATGTTGAATACAAGCATAATTTGCACACTATTTTATTTTCCTCTCATAAAATTTGCCCATAGAAGAATAAAAGTAAAGATTGTATTAGCATGTGGCTCCTATTTGCTTGTGAAAAATTATCTTATGTAATTGTAGTGTTTTCTTGCATATAATTAATTGTGCAGCATTTCTTTATCACCTGATATAATTTTTTTTTCAATGGTAAAAAGGACAAAATATATTGAGTAAAAATAAAAAGCTATTTTCCCCAAAGTTCCCACCCCACCCCTCCTCTAAAAAGAAAAAAAAAATGATTCAATTAGAAGCAAAATGATTAAGGAAAAATTTGAAAGCTCTATGATTGATGTTTAAAATGGCACCAAGTTTGAAATCCTAGGTTACCGTCACCTGAAATACTTGCTAATAATAATCAAAGCCAGCCTTCAGACTTGTACGGCCACATTGGGAGTACTTTTGTGTGTGTGTGTGGGGGGGGGGGGTCTTTTATGGATTTGTTGCAATTTTGGCAGTCCCCTCCCAAACTTGGTCATGGAGAAATGTCACCAAGACCTAAATTTTTTTTGTTGAGTCGTTCATAATTTTGCAGCAGAATACATATGAAAATGTGCATAAGTGATACATATATACATATATATTTTTCAAAATGAAAACCTATATTTCGAGGTACACATGCAAAGTTTTTTTAAATGCTTAAATTTTTTTACGTATAAAAAATTAAGCAAAGGTGCTTTAATGCAGGGGGGGGAGTAAAAAATTTAAAGCACAACTCAAATGTGCCCTTTTTGAAAAAAACATGGTGCCCTTTTCGGAGTTCCCCCTGGCGGCCCTTTCATTCTAAAGTCAGCACTATCAAGCATACAAAAATTATGCTTTTTCTGTCAATTGCACAAGCAAACTTCAACCTATGGATCTGAGCATCATTTGTTGCGTGAAAGTCCACTTCAAAAAAACTCTAATCCGGTGTCTTCTTGATGCAATAGAAATGAAATGTTTGGTGAAAGATGACTTGAAGCAGATCACTGTTGTTGATGCTATTCACATGGTGTGCTTGTCACGGACAAACATTACAAGCATTTGCATCAAAAAGTTTTAAGAAGGCAGGATTTTTGCTCCCTGAAGAAGAGGAATGCGAAGATAATAAAGAAACACAAAGCAAGGCCAATGTAAGTGAAGACGATTGAAATGGGGTACATGGAGGACTGGCTTCGTGTACTTCCTCCAAATTTGTGGATGTCGACGAAACCTTAATTACAAGTGACATGCGGGATACCGGCGATATTGCCGCAGAAATTGGCGACAACAAAGACGAAGATGTGGAAGATGATAAAGGAGATAGAGCGAAACTAACCGAACCCACACAACAGCATTTGAAGCTTTGGCAACTCAGCGGGACTATTTTCAACTTCATTTCGGAAGTGAAGTAACTTTTTCGCACCTACATGAACTTGATAAGACTCTCATCGACAATTAACGAAAACAAAAACAAACCGTTATTCATGACTTATTTTGTTAGGAAAATTTAATTTAACAAGTTTGGCACGTATGTAACAACTTTGAGTTTTTACATCCTCTTATTAAATTAAAAATACATGAACAGAAATTATGCGCACATTTTTTTATTAGTATTGTGCTATTAGTATCAATTTAAACATGTTAACTTTTCACGTTTAAGCTTATTTTAGGGTTTTCACGTATGAGCGAATCTCACTTGTGCACGAAAGTTTCGCTGTCCTCATTGGTCGCATATAAGTGAGAAATCACTGTATTTGCTTTTTTTGCACCACCCTAGTACATACACAGGAGCATAACTAGCCTATGACACGTATGGGAGTGGTCACAGGTGCATCTTCATTCGAAAGGGGCGTATAGTTAGTTGTCAAAGATAGATATAAGTGAAATTTTCTAGATACTATATTACAGTTAAAGTAATTTATCAACTTTTGAGAAATTTTCAAAAACAACCCCCCCCCCCCCCAATAAATGTAAAACTGAAATTATTGAAGAGAGATTGTAATTATCTCATGATTATCAATAAATTTTAAAGTAATAATATAAATAGTTCACCCTCATTTAAACAAGAATGTTCGAAATGATATCTTCCTTATCTTTCTAAATGAATTATTAATGAGTGGGTGGGAATCCGTAAGTAATTAAAAGATCATAAAAGTATGTGTTCATACCATTTTGAAAGTTAACATATTCATTCTTCGAAGTTCAAACACCACAACAGTAATTGACAAGCAGTTTAAATACACTCATAGCATTTAAGTTACCACTAAAAAAGATAAAAATATCATATAAACCTAATTCCAAGATTCATTGCTTCTGATGTTCCAATCATAGATATTGCAAGAGCCATGTTATTGCATATTTTGGCAGCTTGTCCAGTTCCTACGTCTCCACAGTGAACAACATTCTCTCCCATACAATATAGAAGTTCCTTAATAGCTTCAAACTCTGATTCTTTTCCACCAACCATAAAAGTCAAAGATTTTTGCTTCGCAGAAAGCACACCTATTTGTTTAAAAAATAGTTAAGTCACATCTTTTGGAATACCAAGAAAATTTGATCAAGAACACTATGAAGATCAAAACTTTGTTTAAGGAATATATATATGGTGGAGACTGGGCACATTGGGCCACTTTTGGACCTTTTATTTTTTGAATAAAAAGTAATAAAGCTATGTACTTGAAAAAAAAAAAAAAGACATTCTTTACACCTTTGTTGTCATGCGCTAATTTTTTTACAACTATACCTGCTATACACTAAGAGTAAAAAAAAAAATTAATTGCGTGGACTCACTCAAAGGTTGTTTACTGTACCCCAACTGGGGCACAGTGGACCAATCTAGATTAAATTAATATAAATTAGATTGTTTCGTCCTGAAATAACTTTATTATAATGCTTAGGTCTAGTGGTGCGTCTACACTTGAGCAATGCTCAACCTGAGCGGCGGGCAGCGGCTCACCCGAGTGGCTGCTCGCGTGCTCAGGTCATACGCAAAAGCTGTTTTTCGTCTTCGTGACGTCATGCTCACCCTGAGCGTGCTCTTGTCTGGATGTGGCTCAGGGAACATTATCATGAAATAAAACTACCAAAATTTAAAGGAAATCAATTTTGTTAAGTGAAAAAAAAAAGTTGAAACCAGTGAATTTTAAAATTTAATGATGAAATATTGAAAGACATATTTGAAGAAGCATCCATGAGTTTCCTGAGAACACATATAGATGAAGAAGAACCAAGGCAATATCCTACAATTCATCATTTGCTGTTTCTGAAAATGTAAGTTGATTTGAAATTCATTTTTTTTCATAGTGTGAACACAATCCTCATCAGTGTTTTGGAAAAGTTATCTTACTCCGTAGAGGGTTTTTCTTTTTTTGCAAATTTAGCAAAAAGGCAAATAACTTAAATGTTTCCATGTTATTCAAATATTTATTTTAGTTTCAGAAATTTGTTTTTATCAATTATTTTCATGGTAACTGCTTGCATTGCATGTCAGGCAATTCAAAGCTAAGGGGTGTAAGTGACAAAAATGAAAATTTTGAGATAACTAGTGCAAATAGTAAATCAAACATCTTTCTGTTTCGTGGTAAGGAGATTTTAATGGTAGCTTTAACAGGTACTGCAAAAAGCATGGTTTAAAAAAATTACTAAATAAAAGCTTCATTCTGCTTGGTAGCAAAGGGATGCAAGTGGGTACTTCTCAAAAGGTGGGATCTTGCCACAGACCTCAACTTTAAGCTTCGACATACATAAATTTGATTTTAATAAACTCAAATAAATTTTAGATTAAAATTATTACGTTGTATAAGACAGGAATTAACATAGTATTTTAAAAAGCTTTCTTCAAATACTTTACAAAATATTTTTTTCTAACCAAAAGCACTAATTTTGGACATTCATAATGTTAACTGAGAAAATGTAAGATCAAAAAAATTTTTTTTTTACTTGTTTCCAGATGTTTTAACGCAAAAATAAGGGTAGGAGGCTTCAATGAGGAAAATTTGAGCATGGATTAATATAATGACTAATGATAGTTGTAGTTAAAATAATTTAAAAGTGTTTTTGATTAACAATTTTTTATTATTTAGCTACAGTAAAACATATAGAGAGCTTTTAAAACATAATTTGAAAACATCAGATCTTCAGGTATTGCAAGAGAATGACAAATAAAACTGCAAAATAAATTACATACTTATGTTTCAGAGCTAAATTTATAAATGTAAAACGTATGAGCTTCAGGAAGTAAGTGAAATTGTGTAAAGTTTGGAGTGAAAGTCTTATAAATTTATTCGTTAAAAAGAAGATATTGACACCTTTAACAGATCAACAAGAAAGAAAGAAAGAAATAGAAATATTGGCATTATTTAAGGAAAAACACAATTTTTCTTTTTCATGCATATAAAATTTGGCAGAAAACCGCAGACCCCGCTGAGATTCCAAATAATTTTCTTCGCTTGAGCATTTAATTACAAACAAAAGAATTAAGTCCATTCTATATTTTAAATTCATGTGTGTTAAATTTAAGTGCTCCCACTTTGCGTTAAAATTTAAAAACAAGCGTTTTTTATTCATTTGTGAAATGATAACTTAAAACTTGTTTGTGATGTGTAAAGGATGATATAATTATATTTTTTACGAAATAAGAAATGCATGGAATAGTTAAGAGAAGAAGGGAGGCCACAGTCTATAGCAGGGGTCCCCAACCATTTTATATTTATGAGCACATACCAGAATATCAGTTGAATGGCGGGCACCATTTATTTTTTCAAGATAAATTTATAGTTGGTGTGTGGACATAATTAATAATACACTACATATAATGCAAAAAAAATTTTAAAAATTTATTCAGCATATGATTATGATTAGTATTAATATTCTTGCGTAAAATAAATGATTAGTAAATTGCTTGCAAAAAATACAAAGTATAAAAGTTATTTATAAAATATATAAATATACAATCAATGTGATCTTTGGTATTGCATTTCACTGGTGTTAATATTTTATGTTATAAATAATTAAGTTAAAGAGATTAGTTTTAGATTATGTATAGTGGTAGTACAATGAAAGATAGCAAAAATGTTAATTAAATTTTCATAAATACATTTACGTTGTGAAATTAATTGCATATCAAAAATAATTTAAAACTATTAATTCTTCGTTTACAGAAATATATAAATACAATTAAATGTATGTGAAAAAATTCATAATACTGAATTAAAATTAATTTATTGACAAGATCTAGATTAATTATATTGTTAAATAAGCTTTTAGGACAATCAATATTTTTATATGGCCATTGTTCAAGTTATAATTATTTGATAACCGTTATAATATGAAAATGATACGACCTTGGGTACCCTTTGATGCATCAAATTGGACCGTTCATCTCCTTGTCGACACTATTTAATATTTTTCGATATTTTCAATTTTATATTCCTTGATTAGTTCCTCTTGATCAGAAGTATTAGTTCGTTCTGAATACATGAAGAATATGCGAATATAAATAAATAGAAAACATTTATTCAATTGGATCAGTAAGATGACTCGATTTGCCATTGTAGTAATAATACGTTAAAATTCAGTTAACTTCGATTTATTTATTTATTTATTTATTTTTTTGATGATGTCCGCCTTCAATGCTTCTTCGTTCAACTTTTGAAGAATCAACGATTCTTATGGAATAATGAAGATCATACGATTTGAAACCATTACTGAATCGTTCATGTTGAAGAAGCAGACGAGGACCATTTCTGTTGAACCAGTAAAGCGACGCAGTTTCCCTCGAAATCAATTCCTCCAATCCAATGGCGATGACCGCCCTTAAACATAATACGTGTCCAATGCTTGAACAATCAAAAATACATACACATCACTCCGCACTATGGAACTTCATCACAAAATGTAAAAAATAAACTTTGAAACAATACTGCATCCCCAGTCATCAGAGACATAATAATCTCCAATGCTGGGGAGCGTTGCTGGGACGCGTCGTACGGTTTCTCTATCAAGTTACCAACTGACAAAAAAAAAAATGCACACGGCAAGGCATTCCACGACAGGAAGTTTACGCCGTAGAACAGGGGTCTCCAAACTACGGCCCGAGGGCCACATCCGGCCCGCGGACAGATTTTGTCCGGCCCGCGGAGAGCTAGCATACTTGAAAGAAAACTCCTTCTAGAGAACATATTTATTTTTTATAGCAAATTAAATTAAGTTTACTGAAGTAATCTATTTTTATGTTGAATAATTATGTTGTAGGGTAATCAATATGGCCCTAAGGCTGGAAAGTTTGGAGACCCCTGCCGTAGAATAAAGTATGTGCAAACAAATTGCTGTCATTTGAATTCTTCTGACCAAAAGACTTAAAATAAATTGTTAATTAAAATTGTAGGTGTTTTGAAATATTTGTATTACAAAAATTAATCCCGTAATTTAATGAAAATTATAAATATAAGCCCCCTTGAAAAAAAATGGCATGACACGCAAACCTACATTAAAAGTGAGTGACAAGTTCAGTCACGGATAAACAGTCAAGCCGCAGTTAAGCGTTTAAAATGCAATTAATATTATTCAAGGCTTGACTGAGGGAATTTTGAGCAATCAATAATTTATTATTTAAATAATTAAATGTAGCAAAAGAACAATAAATTGAACTTTTGTTACAACTGGCCAGCGCTCCATAATTGGGAGAATATGATGAAATTCCTGCTCGCAAGCAATCGTCAAGGTGTTCATCTGTAAATCGTGATCTATATTTTGACTTTATGATATTCATTGTCAAAAACAATGACTCACACAAGTATGTGAAACCAAAAAAACAACTTTATTTTACATGATGTTTTTT
This sequence comes from Octonoba sinensis, assembly GCA_038502835.1. Taxonomy (NCBI): domain Eukaryota; kingdom Metazoa; phylum Arthropoda; class Arachnida; order Araneae; family Uloboridae; genus Octonoba; species Octonoba sinensis. The sequence continues at coordinate 127,805,581 of CM076598.1, forward strand.
TTAAGAATGGAAATTTATTTCCGGCAACTATGTTCCAGAATTTCTCATTTGATATAATAGCTTTGAGGACAATATCCTTCTGAAGATCCAAAATTTCTATGGCCCTTTATTCATATACACTAGATTCTAAATGTTCTTTAGTTTAAAATGACATAAAACTGAAAAATTTTGTTGTTGGGCACAAGCAGCGGGCGCACCTAGACCGATCGACGGGCGCCATAGTGCCCGTGGGCATAGGGTTGGGGACCCTGGGTCTATAGCAACCTCTTGACCATGAGCCATGTTGCCAATCCTAGTATGTACACATAAATAGGGGAACCTGTTGTACTATGGACCCTGTTGTACTGTGGTCCTAATGATAAAAAAATATATTCCACGGATTTATTTTGCAATACGCCAACACTGGTTCATGTGATATCTATTAGCTGTCATTTATAACTAATTTTGATAGTTGGACTCGAACGAGATCTGGCAGTAGGAGACCAAAAAGTATTTGTGACCCTAAAAGTAATTTTTTTTTAATTTCTTCCTTTTGTAAATAACTTGTTTAGTTTGTTAAACAGTTTAGTAATCCTTTTTGTTTATGTTTAACAACTTATTTGGCCGTGTAATTGAGCGTTAAATCATTTTCAATTCCTAACCTATTACTCAAAATAAGCAGTTATTTTAAAATGTGTAGGGTGTTGTACCTTGGACCTAAAAAAGGAGTTGTACTATGGATATGTCCATGGTACAACACTTTGAACCGTGGACTGCATTTACCTTGTTATATTTAAAATAATTTAAAATGTTACGTATTTACAGTGTAATAAAATAGTTTATTCTTTTGAAAGATTTTTGATACTTCTTACATACAAAAATTCCTCGAAGTAAAATGGGAATTACGAGGCCATCGCCAACTTATGGTAAAATAGTGGAGGCTGTAGAGCTTATTAAAGATAATAAATTAACAGTTTACAGTGCAGCTAAGACTTATAGTTTATCAAAAACTACGCTGACACGTCACTTGAAAAAAGAAAATTATCCTACTGAGCCATTTAATTTAAAATCGAAACTTGCAAGTCACAAAGTGTTTTCAGATAATGAAGAACTCTTGTTACTAGATTATATTAATAAAGCTTCTCAACTACAATACGGCTTTACACTAAGAAATTTGATGAAATTGGCGTATAAATTTGCCAAGTCAAACAATATTAAACATCCTGAAAGTTGGGATCGAGATAAAATGGCGGGTATCTATTGGATGAGGTTATTTAGGGAGAAATACAAGAAAATGGAAAAATCTACTATGGAAAAATCTAAAAAGAGCTGGAAGTGGCCGGAAAAACCAGATGAAATGTTATATCCTTGGGAGTAAGAGAAAAAATTAAACCACTGTCAAAATGCCACTCCAGAAGGGATTTGTATGAAATAAAAGAGCTGAAAAAATATTGGCAGTGCTAGAAGGGGTATATAAAAACAAAAAGAAGAATAATAATAAAATTCCAAAGATAATTATTGAACAATAACACGTTAAAGGGATCAAATATCTCATAGAATTATGAATGTTAATTAATATAATGTCTATTAATTGCTAAGTGAATTGTTATGCTGTTTAATTTGTTTTATTAATAAATGTTAACTTTAACACAAGATTTAATAAAGATTTGTAATATAAATAATGTTTTTCTCAAAAATAATAATAGTAAGTCCATAGTACAACATATATAGGTCCATGGTACAACAGGGGTGTTGTACCTTGGTCCTAATTCCTTTTTTTTTTCAAAAGGCTAAATGACATATGATTTATTTTTCTACCTTACTTTAAAAATAGCCCTTTTGTTCATAAATGACCACAAAACATTATGTAATACGTAAAATGCATCTCACTATAGTAGTTTTTGAATAAATAATTAAAAACAAAAAATGTGTCCAAGGTACAACAGGTTCCCCTACATAATGGTTCAGATTAGTGGTCGCCACTCGCCAACTGGCTACCAAAACGTTTTAAATGGCGACCAAAAATTTCATTGCCGATCGCCACGTTGGCGACCAGGTTGCACCAGATCGCTATATTTGTACCAAATATTATATTTATTCTAAAAAATAGCTTAATATTTTCGATTAATACTCTTTAAGTTATGAGCTAAGGAGAAAATAATAAGAAATATCTAAAATCGGAAACAGATGCAAAAAGATTGCAGAACAATTACGACAAAACGCTAATATCGCGCGTGACACGTGGCGATCGAAGAAACATAAAACTAAGCAAAAAATACAATGTTTTCAACGAAGAAAAGGTAAATGCAAATTATTTTTGTCATTTAAATTAAAAGAATTGCTTTTAGCATTGAAATTTTGAGAAATATCAAAATCCGCAAAATGGTGCCTTTAATAATTTTCCCCGATCCCCAAGGCGGTAATTGATTCCAAACCAATTACCCCATTCAGATGAAAAAATTACATTGCAAGGTTGTAAGTGATTTTAAGTCACGGTATTCAAAAGAATAAATTTTTTTTATTCAATTTACTTTTAAAACTTGATACTGATTATTTTATTTTTGGCCTGTAGTACTTATTTTTGGGAAAGCACTAAGTTTTAAATGAATTAGCACTTAATTGCATAATTAAACAAGATCCCCCCCCCCCCCATTTTTTGCCTTGACTTTAATATTTGCTAAAGTCAATACAGGAGTAAACATATATTGCTTAAAATATTTCTTTTAAAAACGAATTACACAAACTTGATGCAAGATAGAATTAAATTTAATGGTCAAAAAATAGCTAGCATTTCACTAATACTATAAACTCATAGTGCCAGTAGCAGCTGTCAATTAAAACTTGATATCTGGTGGCTCAAGATGCAAAGATTTTGCGGCCTGAATAAATGACAGATTTTTGTTTAATGTTCTTCAAATGTACTCAAATTTTTAACTTTTAAAACAAATTCTTGTTGCTCTTATTTTTTCACTAAATTTTAGATTCCTTTGACTGCTTTTGTAATATTAAATGCCCTGCGTTTCCAATAATCTTAATTTTAAAAACATTTTTGCCTCGAAGTTTAACACTGATATTTACTATACAAAAATTTAAATGCATAATAAGCATTTAATTGTTGAATGTTGTAATAGATATACCTTTTTTATACTTTGACCTAATTTTGGTATTAACAGGGGTACCTTCCTAGAAGCTTAAAATTTTAATACTACAGTGCAAAAGTTGAGACAGGAGTAAATATGTAGTATATTACTTCAAATAACTTTTAAAAAATCTTGAATTAAAAACTAAAAGCAAAATTGAAAATTGAATTTAATGGTTGATCTCATCAATGCTATAAACTAGTGGTGGCAGGTATCAATTAGACATTTGTAGCTCAAGGTTGCAGACTAAACCTGGCCTGAGTCCGTGGATTTTCAAGATGCAGAAAAACATCTGCGCCCATGTTGTATGATTATGCGGCGTGTAAAAGATTCCTTGAGTAGACATTTGGCTTGGATGCTCTCTGATAAATTAAATTCCTAGTGCCAGTTCGCATCAACAGAGTCCTGGTGCTCGCCCTTCCAGGTTGAGAAACCAGACGTCAAAATTATCATGCGGCAATGGTACCACTCATTGTGGTGCCGCTGAAAGAGATGGTACCTCTCGGGAACGCACTAGGTCTGCAATTGGCAGAATTAATTTTGTTTTTCATTAATAAACAAAATTAATTTATTAATATTTCTTGTTTGAATTTTAACAGGTGTTTTTGACATTACTATGATGCTTTATCTAATGATTGGTTCAACATATCAATCGTGTAACTAGCGACTAACAGACCCCGTAACTGAGGAGGGGGCGCAGGAGATTAAGGGACACTTGGGGGGGGGGGGGTCAAGTTTCAAATACATAATTTACGACTGAGGGGTGCAATATTTCAGGCTCAAGAGGGAGGTGCTGCAAAGATGTCATATTATGCCACTGCTGCATAATAAATCTTAATTACTTATGACAATTTAAAAACATTTCTTTTCTCTACTTTAACAAAAAGGGATGGGGGGAAACAAACTTTCATTAAAAGTGACTTCACTACTAAAATTTTGTAATATACACTTATACGTTTTTTATAACTTAAAATTAACCATTATCAAATAAACTTTTCTATATATCAGACATATAGCTTCGTGCACAGCTGGCAAGATAATTTACGAATTTAATCTTGTGGCTACCCAATATTTTAGTTTTTGTTTAGCCAACCAAAGAACAATCCTGATCAAAAATGCACTTGATGTGATTAGGAGATATTCCCTGAGAATGAGAATATTTTGCAATTGAAATTTTATATTTAAGAAAATTCTTTTTTCTCATAATTACTTGAAAACTTTTGTTGATATGATTAATGTCTTAAAATACTATTTATTCATTATTAGCAAAGCATGATAAAAAAAATTCCTTGGCCATACATATTTCTCAATAGTGATTTTAAGAGAATTGAGAAATAAAAGACATTAAATTTCAAATTGTGATAAAACATTAAAATTAAATGAACCAAGATAATTTTACTTATATTAATGTATGTGATTGGAAAACTAAAATTGCTTTTCTTTGCATTTGCCGTTATTTTAGATCAAATCCAAAAAAACGCATTAAACCAGTAAATTAATGTTGTGGCTACCAAAAATTTGAAGTGGCTACCAAAGTTTTTTGGGTTAGTAGCCACTGGCTACCAAAAAAAAATCCCAGTCTACACCATTACCCCTACATACTTATACGAATTGATGGCGATGAGTACAACAACATATCACTGATATATATCAGGGTTCGTAAGTTTTCTGATTTTTTTTTAAAATTATTTTTTTAAAAAAAAATCAGATTTTTTAAATTTAAATCTTATTTTTTTAAACAGACCTTAACGACTTTGGATATTTATTATGTGACACTTATACAAATAATATGACACGTTAAACATTATGCAAAAAGACATTTTAAGTTATTTTCACTGCAGTAGATATTTTTAAATAATAATAAGAATAACCAAATTTTAATATTAATGCATGATTCAAATGAAATTTAACCCTACCAGGTTAATAGTAATAAAGTGATAGTAACTAATAGTAACTAAGTAAAGAAAAAAATGAGCAAATTTAATTTGAATTCTTTTGCTGTTGAAAGCTGAAAAAAAAAAAAAAAAAAATCAAAAAATTTATTGTGTGCACTTAATTTTACATTGAGAGCACTTAATTTTACATTGAGTGCATTTAATTTTACATTGAGTGCTCTTTATTCGTTTTTTTATTTTATAAATGAAATATCAACTTGAAATATTTTTTAATCCACCCATTTAGTAAAATCATATGTTCATTCCGTCCATGTACTAAAAACTGAAACTTTTTGTTTTAATCACATATCTTTATTGAAAATTGCAAGATAAAAAAATATTTCACTTAAGCTATTATGATACATGGATGAAACACCTTTAAGGATATATATATTCTAAATTCTAAACAACGTTACATTAAACACTATCATCCTGACTTATCTATTGTGTGGTATTCATTAAGTAGAACTAAAATACTATTATTAACATTAAAAACAAAAGTGGATCATGATTACTCTGAATTGCAATATGAGTTGTTAAATGAGTTATGCTTTGATGTTAAAACAACTGAAGAGTAAGAATAATATTATAAAATTTTTTAAAAAAAGTTCTAAAGTTATGAAATATAATGCACACAGACAGACAGAGGGATCAATGAAGTTTTGCTTGAAATAGAGGTTGTAAATGCAGCACATTTTGTATTTAAAACAAACTTTTTCTAACACTAAAATCAATTTTGAGAAATTATTTTTAAGATGATTTAAATCAACGAAGCCTGGGGGGGAGGGGGGGGGGATTATAAAAGTCCTTTTGTAAGTTGACCGCCTAATTATTTCTATATTTATTTGTTTATCTATTTTTGCAAGGATAAAAGAAACTAAAATAACTTCTCCAGGATATTTTTATGCTATAATGTTAGAATAGTATTTGCCTATTCTAACATTATAGCATAAATTCAATTATGAATTTATGCTACAATGTACAACATCAATGTAAAGTTAGCCTAAACTTCATCGTAAGTTAACTATATCGAAAAACTACTGTGAGCATTCTTTTATTCTTTAAATAAGTTTCTTCATTTTCCTTCTATCTGATGTAGAAATTATAAAAATTATGAATTTTTAGGAAATCTTTACTATCATATAAGTAACTTACATGATTAATAAGATATTTATCTTTATTTTAACTACTTTACTCTTAAAGTTGCATAGGATACAGTGTAAGTCAAATGGTATTTTAGATAATTGTGAAAAAAATAGCTAATTACTATTTTACAGTAATTTTGATACATGAAGATATATTTTACTTAGTTGCAACTAAATAATAGCATAGTGTAAGAAATGACAAAAAACAATCTCCACCCTCTATAAGTTAACCACCTGTCTAAGTTGACCACTAAAGTGCGGCACCACAAGTGGTCAACTTACACAGGTTTCACTGTATAGATAAAGTTTGGCTACAATTTAAAAACATATCTTTAAGTTCATGCATACTGATTGAAGTTTTTAATGAAGAATTACCACTTCTATGTAACTAGATTAGAATCATCTGCAGATAAGTTTTATATGTTTTTAAAACTTAATTTTTAAACTTAAATTTTAATATTTATAAAATATTACTCTAATATTTTTATTCTGTTTTTGATATTTGCTCACAAAATGAAATTTCACTAAAAATAGTTTGACACTTTTGAACAAAGGTTTCAGGCAGGACGGTAAACAACATGGTTTTCACAGTAGTGTCCGAAACTTTGCCAATGCTGATTTTTATGAAGTCTTATTTAATTGAAGCAATGGCTTATTTAAACTGAAGTAAATTGAATTTCTAATTTAAAGACTATACTGCAATTTGGTTTTAGTGTTGTTGTTTTCTGTTTATTTTTTTTGTGTTATTGTTGTCTTTGTAATGTGTTATTAAATAATTTAAAAAGGACTTTTAAAAAAAAACTTTTAGTGTTCTAGCATGCCCTCCAATATATTCGCCAAAGTTTAGGGTGTTTCTTTTCGGTATTTTAGAGTACATTCACATAAATAAGAAAGAAGATAATGAACTTTTCTTACCACCAGAAACTGGAGCATCAAGGAACACAGCACCTCTCTTTTCGGCCATTATTGCTAAATCTTTGGTTACGGAAGGGTCAATTGTACTACTATCGATCAGCAGGGTACCAGGCTTAACTTGCCTTCAGAGAAAAAATAGCAAAAGATACAGCAAATAACTTACAACAAACATAATAAGCGTAATAAATTTCTCTAACAAAGAAAAAAAGTTTTTGCATAAAAAGGGGAAAATAATTGAAAAACCAGTGATTTAGAGCTTTCACACACAAGGTTTGCATTTCTAACATGCATGTTGCTAAACAAAATTTAGTGATCTTACATTTTCCTCTCCAGCTCATCTACAAAAGGGATGTAAGCTGTTTCAAACATATTTGTCATATGGAATGCTGCTATAAACATTTAGTTATGAATTTAATCCTCCCTGTTATTTTTCATGGGCAAGTATGGTGTTTACAATTACCCCATATATTTCGTACTCTGGGATAATTGTAAACACTTAAATGTATCCTATTTCCAATATTTTGGGGGGACAATAAGTATTATATTTTGATGTAAATTACACTTTTGTGTCTATTTTACATAACAGTGTTGTTGTTGCTAATACCACTTGGAAATCCAAGCCCCCCTTGCAGGGCGACTTTGAATTAAGGAAGCTCCTACTGATTATTAATGATCTCCGCTAGAATGAAGTACACTTGGCTCAGAGGGGCTTAATGATTTTGAGCCAGCTTCCAGATGACAGATCGTTACCTAGGATGGTCCCTCAGCGGAAATTATTTCTAACTTGGTGGATATTTGAAGCGACGATGTATTTTACGTGCACCGCTCCCTTTAGCGCACTCGGTCTCAGAGTTATCAGTCGCGGGAGGTGGTCACCCTCCCAAGAGCTGACCACGGCCAGTTGTGCTTCACTTTCGGTGTTCTGCAGGATCTAAGCTTAACCAACTGATCCACTGAGGGACAAATTTTACATAAATTTGTCGCACTACTTGATTTTTTTGCAAGATATTTCTTGTTCAATGATCTCAGAAGACTCATAACATAACTCAGCGGACCACATGCGGCCTATTGGCCGCAGATTGAGAATCATTGCTTCGGAACTTCTTAAGCCTTCAAGCAGACTGTGTATGAAACAATTTTCCATTTGCATCAACCTTATTCGAAAATAAATCACTGTTTACAATTACCCCAGATCTCTGGGGTAATTGTAAACACGAGCTCATTCGCTAACAAATAGTCATAAAGCCAAAATTTTTGTACACATTTACTCACAAGAAGTACAGTAGTGGCTACAATGCTCACAATTTTATCTCTGAATTCATTCAAGAGGTAGTGAAGGATCAAAAGTTAAAACTTTGAAAAAGAGTTTACAATTACACCAACTGACCCTATGTCCAGTACAACTTTGATTTAACGATTCCCTCAAATTTGCTATAGATTTTAGAAGTCCCAAACTGGATTTGACGAAAGTTCCTCAATTTGACACTAGACAGACGGAACGGGGGCCTGTGTGGCCCCTCTCGATGTTCGCTGTTCAGTAATTCCAATAATAATGGACTGAATGCATTGTAAGTTTCTGATTTTTCCTAATGTGATATTATTTAAGTGCTTGCTTAATCATTTATGTTTTATCCTCATAAAAGCCTAAATATTAAACCTTATACCTAGAATGACGGGACACTGTGGCCCCTAAGGTATATTACAATGATAACGGTTAAATTCTTCCTTTATGTTGATGACTGGAGGCTGCAGCCTGCAGCAGGACAAAGTGATATTCAGTCTAGTTTGACCTTGACCTTTCTCCATTTTAAAACCGGTTTCAATGCAAAATATTTAAAAACTGTGACAGCTGGCTAGCTAGACAATGACTATTGCTCCTTGAAAGAGAAATAAATTTTACATTTTCACGCGAAAAAGAAAACAATATGGTACACTATGATACACTTAGCTTTTGTATAGGGACTAGAGCACATACTCACTCAAGAAGAAATTTGGAGAGTATTGCGCTACAAATTATCGGAAGTGCCACACTTGCCCCTTCAGTCGTTTTCAGTCAGAAAGTTGGGTGGCAATCCCACCCATAATTTTAGCCCCTGTAATTAATTTTTTTACTTACTGGAATATGCCATTTTCTCCAGCATAGACTTCCTGCACATGAGGACTAGAGGGAAGCATGGTTATGATACGGTCACACCTTTCTGCCATTTCAGCGGGATGTTGAGCAATCAGTGCACCACTGTCAACAAGTTGAGTCATGGCTTCTGGATAAACATCATAAACGACTATACAATGACCTTTATTCAACAGATTCCGTGCCATATGAGCTCCCATGTTCCCGAGACCGATAAATCCCACTTGGGAAGCATACCGACCTATAAGTATACATACCAAATAAAAATACTGCATAAAATCATATAAAATATTTAAAAAGGGGTTTAAAAGCTCCAAGAGAAAATTTCACCAATTTACACTTGAGTATATTTTTATAATTTGGGGAAATTTTTTCTTGGCAGTTTTTGGTCACCGTTATAATAGACAAGTATTTAATAATAGAATACATTATTTATGAGGAATCTCTGTAAGAGTAATGTGCAAATTTTGTAGTTATTTATTTAACATCCTTGTTTAAAATTGGTTACCCTTTTAAATCTGGCCTGCTGTCAATAAGCAATCTAACAAGTCCAAGCTCCAAGCTCTATTCTGGCAATCGGCAATAGACGATTTATGTTTTTAAACTTGATTATATTACACAATTGCTGTCGCCAATAAACAGATATCCACCAATAATATTACAACTTTTTACTTTTACATATTCTTTCACTTTTTATTTAATTGAGAATAGACATACAGATATCCAACTTAATAATTTTATGCCAGTAATCCTTTGCATGGGAAAATATTACAAAATTCATCACAACAGAAAAAAAAATTGGAATGAAAAGTTTGACGTTTGAGCATAGTTTATGCTTGTCAAATGTATGGATTTCAATTAATTTTCTTACAGTATATTTTTGATTACTTTTTTTTCCCCAAATTTTCTCACAAAATTAACGAAGAGATTGTCATTTCTGTCAAATGATTTTTTTTTTTGTACTAAAACTGTGGCCCTGTGTAGTTTTATCCCTAATTAAACATATTTCCTATCCATAGTAAGTTTTGAGTGTTGTTTCAAAACTAACATTTTATAGTATTTAGCAGAAGTTGAAAATAAATTTTATTTAGGTACAAAAGAAGCTAACTGATTAAGAAACTCAGAAGTTATTTTAAAATAATCATGAAATGTTCATGATATTAACAACAAATCTTATTTTTTGTAACAAAAATTTACTAGTGCCGACTCTAATCCATTAGCAAGGCTCTGCACCCTGTGGCTCTTTTCTATCTTTTTTGTGATGGGCAGCCCTTTACTTCCTTTTCTTATGCGCCCTAAGTTCTATTCAGATCATGCCACATCGGCCGAATGGACTTTGAAGCAAGAAATGGAAGAAAAGCCAGGCTCCATTTTCACTTTTCGAGAAAGTAAAGTATCCAGTATTGGAAAAGGAAAGTGAATATTGAAACCAGTGGGTCATAAGGAATTCTTTTTGTTCATTGAATGCTAAGTTCTACAGGAGAAACCATCCTCTACGCTCCCCCCCCCCTACCCCCACCTTTAATCATCCTCAATCCTCACTCACAACGGAGCATTTTCTGACAGCATTAGTCTTCTCCCCTTCAGCATCATGTGCCTTTTTGCATTTTTAAGTGTTAATAGCTTTAGACAAATGTGAATGTCTGCAAGTTAAATAGTGCCTTTTACAGTAGGGATGCATAGCTTGTGGCCCGCCACCTACCGATGTGCGGCAACTTGGGAAACTGCCAATTTAAAAAAGAAAGAGTAAAAAAACATTTATTTCAAACTGTGATACGTATAATTGTTTTGGACTTAGCCACCACTGAAAGAAATGATAAAATAAAGCAGTAAAAGGGCGAGATTTCGCAAAATTTTAATAGGGGAGACTATTGTTTCATAATAGAAACATTCCTCATGCCACCACTCTTAGCATTTACAGCATTGGATCCATTCTTCTGTTGGAGGGTCAGCAGTATTCCTCTTCACAAGCAAGATTAATTCAAAAACATACATCTAGTTTTTTCAAACTTATTAAATATATTTTTCATGCATTAAGAAAGTTTTAACCCTACACTGCGCTGTGTTGTTTTTAAACAGCACCTCCATTTTTTGTTCGCCAAGCTTTTATTTTGTAATATTTTTAACATGTGGCGCATTCTTTCATTTCATTTTGTATGTGTGATCATATTAGTTAATATAGTTTCCCCTAGATCTTGTAAACTGAACTCAAGGTTTTTTTTTTTACAAAATCGTAAGACATGTTAATTTTGTAAAAAACAGTAACTTCTTAATTTTTTTTCTACAAATTTTAAGCAACAATTTTATTTTAAAAAAGTCTCTAATTGCTTACATAGTTTTAAAATAAAATAAATATAAGTTGTCTGAAAAATTTTGGGAAAAATATATATTAAGGTGCCTTTTTTACTTGTTGTTTTAAAACAACCCTGCGCATTTGGGGGCAATTTTTATGCTCCTGCATTATTCGCAGTATAAACAAGAACAGGTGACAGGTCGTTCTATTTCACTTTATTTAGTATCTTTTAGAAGATTATTGTTAAATATTTCACAAATTAGCTTAAAGTGGTCGATTAAATTATTATTTAGGAATTTTGTTTAAAATCAATTCACGCTCAACCAAAGAAGAAACAAACATTATCGCATAGACCTACTACAGATGCTAGGTTTCTAGTTTAAAATCTTTTAGTGAAATTATTATTAAACTTTATTCGTAATCAAAGTAAAAATTTTCACATGTAACTAATAATTATTAGTTACATCTGCAAATTTTTACTTTAATAAATTTTATAAATTTATAAATAATAATAAAATAAATTTTCATATTTTAGTGCTATTTTATGATTATAATACGTGCCTATTTATTGCCGATTCGGTTTCAGTTGTTAAAATGATTATATAAAAAAATTATTATTGTTACCCCTAAATGCGCAGGGTTGTTTCTAAACAACATTTCAATTTTTCCCGAATTCTACTTTTCCGAATTGAATAAGAATTTTTTTAGTATTTTTCCCACTTATAACTAGCACAAACAAACACAAGAAAAAAATATTCTACAAAGAAAAAAAATTGCGCAGTGTAGGGTTAAATACCATTTACAAACTTAAAAAAAAAATACATAAATAAATAAATCACTTAAGGCATATTGCAGATTTTAGCCTATTTTAGTAAAAAGAAAAAAAAACATTTCATTTTAGCGAGCTTTTACCGCTTGTCAATTAATGAAAAGCAAAGGAAACGAAATATTTTCCCAATCATAAAGAACCCCATCATTTATTCACTTCCCATTATTGCCGCTAGCAGGCCCAAGTCAGAAGTTAGGAATGCACAAGCCACGCTAACGTTTTGAAAAAAAAAAGAACCAACAGACGAAGGAGCGCCGACAACGATTTCCTCAGCAAAAGACGCGCCACAATGATTTCATCGGCAAACCCCGATAGCACATGTTTTCCCCCATGTCAGGAAGAGCAAAGAACAAGCGCTTCCGAAGAATCGGGTATCATCGTCAGTCACGATAAATCGGAAACCGTGATATCATTGTTGATCACGATAAATCTAAAACCGTGATATATCGCCAATCACGATATATCGAAAGATACAGCAATGTGAAGTCGAACATCGCGATGAATGTGTAATACCGGTATTTTATGAAATATCGATATATCGCCCAGTCCTAGTATCTGCTTTAGATTAACAATATTTCTTACTTACTAAACAGTGAACAGCAAAACACTTATTAGGCCTAAATACACAGTTATTTTTTCCAAGAGTCTCGATCCTCTCCCCCCTTGAAAAAAAAAACTAATAAACCTTGTTAAATAGAAATGTATTGCTCTATTTTAGTGTTTCTCTCCAAAAAAATCCAACATCTATTGTACGCCTTACTATAATTTTCGTAATGTTGAGCATCCTCTGTCGAAGAAAAAAAAGAAGAGAAAATTGTCATTTGTTTCGATTTTAAGAAATATGATTTTTATGAAGAGTATTTGTTAAATAAAGGATCCTCAAAGAAAGCAACTTGGAAAATCAAAGGGTCAAGTATGTGTCATTTCATGTCAAATCAACACACTGGTTTGACCTAACCATCTCAGGTTTTGATGAAATTTGGTACACAGGTAGTTTTCACATAGACATAAGAAAATACCTTTATTTTATTTATTTATATATATTTAATAGGTCTCAATCCATTTCGAAAATACAGCACTTAAAATGTTACAAAAACTAGTAAAAAACTTAAGACTCCACTTTAACCTATTTCAGCTAGCGATCTAAAATTTTACCCTGTTTTTAAAGAGCTTTCTATGATATGCAACATAATTAAGACTGAGAAAAATTAATTTTCATTACCTTGAATCAAAAATTAAAATTAAAATTTCTAAAAATGCAATACTTCAAAAATTCACGTTCAGTTTGCAACTAAAATTAACTAGAATGGTTGTTAAAGTTAATCTTACGCTTATATTTCAAGAATCCGCCTGAAGCTAATTCTATCTCTTCTTCCACCCATGTAAGATGAGCCCTGACATGGATGCTGTATTAATGGAAATATGGATATTTTAGCTAGTTCAATACTTTTGTTTGAACTGGGAAAATAGTTTTTCAGGCCCACTTGTAAATTACAAATATTCTTATTCATTTCTGAGTATCAGCATAGCAAACTTGTCATAACTCAAAAGGGAGGAAAATAAGTCAACACCTACATTACCAACTATCTTCTGCTAAAAATTTATTTTTCATATGAAGTTCACTATATCTCGAATATGAAACAATGAAGTTTCTTTGCATTGTAACGATAAGTGCAGACAATTTAAAGGCTATATTTACCCGATGTTCTCAGCGTGGTATGCTGTGCATAGGAATGGTGAAAGGTGGGGGGGTCACCCTAAGACTAAACACTAATAAGAATTCAAAATTGAGTGAAAGAGTTCAAAATTTACTAGTCATAAATACTTGTCATTAAAGATATACTAGGTGCTTATTTCAGGCATCTCTCGGGGGGGGGGGGGGACTACCCCCTCGAAGCAAGTCAACTCCCCCTCCCCCCCCGCCCCTGGGCGAAAAAATTCAGATCACAATTTTTAAAAAAAGAAAGAAAAGAGAAATTACGCTTTTAAGACGCTTTACTTTCAGAAACACTTTCGGGGAAAGGACGTTGAACACTATCACAAGCGACACCAAAAGTAACCTAAAAGATATAAGACTTTATTTTGAAAAAAATTGCGGGTGGAGAGTAACCAAACTCCTTTCTGTTTCCTCTAACATCAATAAAGAATTCCGAAACTGCATTGCCTAGGAAGATTTCAAAAAGTTTCCTGGAGAGAGCCCTCGAACCCTTGCCTCCAGAGCTAGCCTAAATATTATAGTTGTAAGACCAGTTACAAAAATTTAAGTTGCAGAAGCCCCAAATACCCACTCCTCTAACTTCACCAGAGATCTAAAACTACACCTACTATATATACATAAAAAATCTATCATATATGTAAAAAAATTCATATTATCATAATTTCTAGTCATATATATACTGTCAGCCCCGCTTAATTGGGTAACGGATAAAGGAATACCCTGCTTATAAGAATAAAACCTTCGGGAACCAAATATTTCCTCATAGACGCAATGTTAAAGATCCCCATTTAATCGAATAATTTCCCTGGATAATTCAATACTGGTCTGCTTTTGAAATATTTTTGATAAAAAAATTGATTAAATTTCAAAAATAAATAAGTAAATAAGAACAATTTTTGAATTTTCAAGTTGATCTTTCAGCAACACCTCCTCATGCCCACTAAATTTGAAAGTCACTCGTTCTTTTTCATGATTACCCCCCCCCCCCCCTTCCACAAGGAAGTAAACAGAGCTAATTTTCTAAAGGGTTTCTGGAATCTTCTATTTAGCAATACAAAAAAATAATGAGAAAGCTGGAGGGGGACAACAAGGTTCCTTTTGGTGTCTTCACCATTGCAACCACAAAAGTGTTCCCAAAACACTTTGAGCAAGCAATCCACAATTATGAACTTTTTAAAGAAGTAATGTAGCGAAAAGTTATCCCAAAAATTTTGTTATTCAATTTGTAAGTTCTATTTTTCATCATTTTAATTTGTACTTAAAAATAGATAATGTATTTAATTATTTAATTTTTATTTATCTTATTTAAAAAAACTTTTAAACACTAACATTAATAACTTCTTTTAATTAGATATACTATTTTTTTTTTCCCAACTCTTCAAGGCAATATTATCAGTTTTGCAAGGTAAAGAGAATTTCCCCGCAGACTTCAACACACTTTTCTTAAGGAAGGTTTCAGGGAGAAATATATGATACATTACGAAAGATTTCGAAGGGGGGGGGGGAGGGGTGGGGTAGGCCCGTGGGTCCCCTTTCCCCTCTGGATGCGGCCTTGATTCACAAAAAAATTAAACATTCATTACTAGATCTATTAAATTATTTTTTATTTCAAACGCAATAGAAAATTCAATATTTAGCGCAAAGCAATCTTCTATGTCCAGGTATTCATAATATTAAAACTGGGAAATTGTGGAATTTTAGGGAAAAAAAAATCCAAATTCCCCTACAAAAATGCTCATCCCCACAATGACTTTCTAAAATTTTTAGCAAAACATACCTCAGAAGTCGAGGCGTCTGAATCAATTTTTCTTTTCTTTATGGATGACGAATGTGTCCATCGCTGGAGTGCAAACATTATTATGTATCGAAAATAATTAAAAATTTAGCTAAAATATAAATAATACTTTGATTGTAAATTGAAATGCGGCAAAATCGTAGCAGTGAGATTGGAAACGTTGAACGAATGATTTCCAGAGTTGTAATACAATCAGTGATCGACCATAAGAAAAAAAAACATTCAAAATATTCCAATCGGTCCATCTACAAAAAAGATTTTACCAAAATGGGTGTTTGGAAAGGAAATCATAAATAAATACAAACTGCTCTTTTCTAAGTTTCTTGATGAGCATCCATTCCTGGCTTGAGGGTTTAACCCATTAGGACAATTGTAGGCTAAGGGTCCTTCATTTTCAGACCCCAGTGCCTACAACACCAGTTTATCAGAAAACAAACCTCCATCACAGTAGAGAATACTTTCCACGAAACTTATTACTTGAGCGATTTCATTCCCAAATTGCTGCCTTTGGGTAAAAAAGACATCACTTTAAGACTAACTAAAAGACAAAAATTTATCAGATCGCACATTAATTAGATTTATGTGTTGTATCGGCTGTGTATGTAACGAGCCATAGCTTTACTGCTTGTCAGGTCAGACATGTGCCTCACTGAGAAAAAAAAATACTGAAAAATCATGACATAACGCTCTGTAAAAGCTTATTAAAAAGTATATTACAAGCATAAATTACTATGCAATAGAGTTATTAAATACTAAGCAAGTCAACTCATTACTTTAATATAAAAAAAATGATTGGAGCATTATGTCTAACCAAAATAAGGCGTGGAAGTGACATGGTATTTTTTAAAGAAATAAACATGTTTCTGAGCAATAACTTCTTAAATTGAAATAACTATTTCATACTTGATAACTATAAAAATTTTAATGAAATGAAATAACTTCAAAATTATTTGTGAAGAATTTTTTACATGTTTTTAAATATTGAGTTAAAATAGAAAGGAATATTATTTATTTTGTAATGATGTAAAATGAGTACTTGAAAGGGGGGAGGGGCCCTTTTGCTTCTGATGATCTAAAATTTAAACACATTTTAAATTACATGCAAAAAATAAAAGGAAAAACAATTTAAAAAACGAAAAATTTTTGGCAAAAAATTTTTTAAAACAGATTTTTAATAAGGTTCTAATATTTAATAATTACAATCAACAGATATATCACTAAAACTTAAAAGCTAAAAATTCCTCGATTATCGGCGACATTTAGAGTGGGCGTGGCAAAATGACGTTTCTGCAAGTCCTTTACAGAAGCTAAAATTTAGGAAAGATTAAAAATAATGATAAGCTCAAATTTATTGATGTCTAAGGGGAAGAATCCGATGTTAAACGAGAACTAGGAAGTTTTGCCGAAGGCGATGCAACCAGATTTCGAAGTGCTTAAAAAAAACGGAATTGACACTTAAAAGCGCCAAAAACGAATCGAATGTGTAGATTTTACTCGTAATTTGTGAAACTTCGCAGGAATGTACGGAGGCTACTTTCAAAAATGTTCATAGGATAAAAAAAATTAAAGGAAATCCAAATTACGAATTTTTGCGGAAGCGAAATTTTTAATTTCCAAAATTACGAATACTACGGAACCCCGTCAAAATACGGAAAAATCACATGTCTGCAGGTAGGAATTTGAAGAAAGGTGAATTTTCCTGTTGATAAGTTGCAAAGAAATAGTAAAAATGAGAAAATCAAGGACTTTCCAGATATTTTTGTACATTATTTCAAATTTGCAGGACTTTCAAGGCCTTGAAAAAAAATTATTTAATTCAAGGACTTTCAAGGGTTTCCAGGTCGCGTACGCACCCTGTGAGTAATATTCATAAGCTAAAAATTTAAATAATTTAATGCTTAAAAAAATAGTTTTTTTTCTCAAAAAATACATTAAATTTTTTTTTAGAAAGTAGTTGGAATTTTGAAAATAGTTGTAACTAGTAGTTGGGAAAAAAGTAGTTTAAGTTATAGTTAACTAATTCAAAACAAAACTAGTTACAACTACAGGGATCGTACTCTTTTGGCAAAGTGAAAAATAAGGACTTTTAAGGACCTACAAAAAAATTTAAGGACCTCGCAAATTTTTTGAAATATACAAAGTTATGTTTATTTCAGAAGAAAGCATTATTGAAAGGGGAAATTGATTTACATCGTATTTTTATTAGGAACACAACACAAACACTTTTATGGAGCTCTCTTTGACTTGTTGCTTTTCTAAAGTCTAATACAGTCAGGGAGTTAAATAATTATTGGAGCTAATAATAACAGAAGCACACAACATAAGCATTGCTCATGTATAAGCAAATTATCATGATATGAAAAATTAACAAAAATGGTTAGTGCTATAAAATACAAGTTAAATGAAAAAACAATTTAAATAAAAAAATTGTCAAAGAAAACGCTGCACTTTGTCTCGAGAATTTGTGTTTAATTTAATTTTTTTTTTCATTTTACTTAACTTATCTCAATTTAAGCATAGTTAAATTTTTATCTCTGCCATAAATAATTTTTTAAAATTATTAAGAAGAGCTTACCAAAATTCAGAAAAAACTTTTTCAGCTTGAGAAAAATATTTCATTTTGGAAACAACATACAAATAAAAAAATGGAGCTCATTCGCTTAAAACTTTGTACATTACCCTCAAATAGTAACTAAAAAAAATTAACTAAAATAAAGTTTCAAAAAATTGAACAAATTTTTAAAATAAAAAATAGAAAATGCAGACTACAGGCTGCAAATACAAATGTGACGACCAGCAACAGGCTCAGGGCCCAGCTAGGCTGGTCCTAGTCAATTTAGCAGTCTTACTGAAACAACTGTCAACTTTTGAAATAACCGATATATTTACAGGATGCAAAAAGATAGAAATCTCAAAAGCTGCGTGCAATTTTTGGCGAAGCACGTGCTAGATGTTAGCAAGTTTCCAAAAAGTAGGTTTTAACACTTTCGCTTTATAAGTTATGAAAATTCATGTAAATTAATACATATCTTTTAAAAAAGTTCCTTAAAATTTCTTCTTTCTTGTAGCAATGCCGTATCCAGAGGGGGGAGGGGCACGCCCCTCCTAAATTGCCCGCAATGTAGCATATTTTGCTCCCTAAAACTTTCCTCAACATAAGTGCTTCAAAGTCCGCCGAACACTACATATCAGTAATGGTTTAAATTTTTATTGGTAAAGGAAAGCAAATACAGGCAGAGATATTTACATTTGATTAAAATAATTTGAATTTCAATGATGGGGAAACACAACAGCTATACATATTTCATATCACAGAACGACATAACAAAACTTAAATTTGAAGAGAAACATTTTGAGAAATAATTAAAAACTTCTTTCAAAATATTAAAATTAAATAATGAAATTTTACCTGTTAGTTGACTTAACCTAATTATGTGCAGTAACTACTGCGTTTAGATCTTATCAGTAAAAATCTATAAAAATCATACACAAGACTTATTTTAAACAAAATCCAATTTCAAAAAATGATCAGATGATGAAATTTTCGCGTTTTTGTAAAAGCGGAAATAAAAATTTATGACTCCGATTTGCCGATATTTCACTAACGTGAACGGAACCCACTGTACTGGATGTATAGGCTATCACAGCTATGAAAAATACTGCGCAAAACTTTCACAAGTACCACATAATATTCTCTTATGTGCAAAGAGAGTAGAAAATTGTATATGGTCAAGCAGCAAGAAAATATACAAGAAAAATTGTTTCGATTATGCGGTTGAATAACAGACAGCGTTTAAGAACATTTCACAACAAAATGATTTTAATGATGTTGAATTCTAAATCGCACTTCACATCTAAATGAAGTCCTAATGCATAAGGAACTGACAGAGATTTGAAAGAAACACACCCTATTTTTTTTCCCGGCATAGTTCTTTCCTGAAAGATATTATATAAACTAATTCCACCTTCGACCATTATATAAGAAAATATCGTGATTCGGCTATTACGAATTATATAAACTACTATGATGATAAACTTTAAATAAAAGACAGAACACTTTGAGCTCGATTAAATGTTTTTTAAAGAAGGGCAATTTTACCTATAAATTTTGACGGAAGTGTTGATCTATTCGCACCCAATAATAAGCTTCTACAAGCATATTTACCAGCAGACGCAAAAACATTGCAGAACGTCGCCATGCTCTCAGCGCGAAAAGAATGTTTCGTTGCCACCGTACGTTTAGTTAAAGAAATGGTCATTTAGCTTGTCAATAATGCCGGTCGCCGGTTCCGACTTTTTTCACTGCATTTAAAAAACACAGTTGAAAAAGGGAATCTCTCCCCCGCCCCTCCCCATAATTGGCATCAATAATCATTGAGATTAACGATGTTGCTGATATCATGGAAAATCTGTTCCAAGTGGGAAAATTTTATAAAGTTTTACGAGAAATTATATAAACTTCGCGGAGTCGATAGTACGGAAATAATAGGCACATAATCATCTTAATTATGACAAGTGTAAATCTTTTCTCGTTGAAATAAGGTACTATGAGAAACAGCACTTCAAGTTTAAGTTTGCCTCCATTGAGCTGTCACTATCTATAGGGCAGTCGCAAATGACGTCACGCTGGAGGACAAGCAATCGCTGATGATGATGATGACAGTTAAACTTCTACCTTTGTTCGGCTTCGATGCGATCTTTCACCTCGTTGCGTTACAATTATTTTGCTCTTTCCGTTACAATATTTATGTTTAATTAACTTGTTTTGCATTTTTTGTTGTTTTTATGTAGTCTGTTTTGTTTGCTTTACTTTTCTCTTTTATTAATTTTGTTGTTTGATTTGTTTTTAAATTGTTTCATTGTTTTTAGTTGACATTGTTTATTCATTATTGTTAATTGTTTTTGTTTTTTTCATTGATTTTGTTTCTTTATTTTTCTTTTTTGGTTAAAAGTAATGCCCGATATCCAATATGTATACGTCTTACAAGAAACAAATCCGATGTATCAGTGAAAGATAGCGAAATTTCACTTCGAAAATCTGTAAACATCCTGAATGTACTTTATTTCCCGTACTTTACGTTTCCCCGTATGTTACGTTTTTTTATTCAGTCCATTGGGAAAGTTAAATCGGCTTTTCATGTGTACATTTTCCATCTTTCTACTGCCTAAATGTTCCTACTAATTAAATAGATTTTACTATTTTGTTTCTTCAACGCAGCATCCACAAATTTATCCATACTTTGTTTATCTGTTTCCCTTTTTGAAGTTAGTTTCTCTAATTTATTACTATTACAAAATTCAGAAATGTATGTTAGCAAAATTTAAAGCTAAGATACAGGATATTAGCGATTTCCTGAATATTCTCTACATGCACTGAAACAACATCATACTAAACATAATAGAAACATTCACCAGATTTCAAACTATGTTATGCATTACCTTTCTAGAAGTCTGCAGAAGAATAAAAAACTTTTTTTATTATCTCATTCTTATGTACTGGGCTAATATTTGTTTCAGTTTTCAGATTGCTTGTTAAGTTAGATTAACTTTTTTTCCTCACTAAAGTTAATTTCATAAAATTAACAGCATTTTCCCAAAATAAATCATACTTCGGCAAAAAGTAATCATTTTTTACATTTAAAAAAATTAAAATTCACTTGGAAAAAAAAAAAAAGGCTGCTGCAAAAAAAATTATGAAAGACCTTGTACGCCAAATTAATTTTACTCATCCTTCCAGTCACCACATGCATGTTTGCTATTTTCTTGACAAAAACATCTCACACCCATCCACAAGAGAATTGACTATATGCTAGCAGGCTTTTATAAGCTTTAAACTCCTCATATGTATATGCACCGACACCATAAACTTAAGTAATTTACAAGGTCTATGCAAGTCAAGTCCGCCAAATCAGACACATTAGTTGAAAGTTCATTTTTACTTAATTAATATGGGTTCTTATTGTCGATGATCTTGATTTTTTTCGATAAATCTTTGTTTAGCTTCATTATCAAGGCTTTTGCAATGTTCAGAATACATTTTAAACCTAGGAAAAGGATAATGCAGTAATTTTGCATTAGCATCAATAGGCAACACACATTTGGATTGTGTCAAGCATAAGGGGCTTCTTCTCCCCCTTAAAGTATTCATTATATATAGCTACAAAATGATTAAATAACAGTTCTTTCTATTTTCATTCAATAAAAAATTAAAAACATAGGATTCTCTTTTTAAATACCATAAAAAAATCGTTAAATTTGACAAACAAATAAATCTAATGCCTTAACTGTTTGACATTTTATCAAATATTACTGAATAAATAATCACGGATACTAAAAAAAAAACTATATTTTTTATCAAAAATATTGTTCTGTTATGCATGGAATTGCTCACTAGCTAGTGTGCAAGTACATCATACAAAAGTGAGCGTAAAATAATCACTTGTCATACTTCATTTAAAATAACCAATCATGTGGGTAACGGTATTTTATGTGCGGTGGGAAATTTGTTCATTAGTGTATATTTTTATTGAACTGGAACAGGGGTGCAATTGTTAAAAATTTTTCAGGTGTATCAATAATGGTTAAAAGGAAGTACGAAGGCTTTTGGGGATAATTCTATTTTAGGTACTGAAAATGCTAAGCGTCTACATAGAACATAACAATGATTCTAGGCATTGATTTTGGAGACCACGATTACAGGGATATACATTACATCAATAAGTAATACACTACCACCCTGCCTCAGTCGTTCCAACTGCTGGGTTTTAAAAAAATAAATTGCTGGTTTTCTATGTTCCTTTAGATGACCTCTTTTTTTTTTCAGAAGTGGAAAATTTTAAAGCATTTGATTATTTTAAAGAAAAGTTTCATTCTGCAAAATGTCTTAGTAGAAGTCATCTTCATAACTTACCAGCATTTTAAGACTAACAAATGTATTAAGGACCAACCAGACAGTGGAGCACCTGATATTTCTGAGGATACTAAAATACTAAAAAGGATGAAAGGAAATAATTTTTTAATATGGTTAGAGGGTTTTAGATGATTAGAAAATTCATATTTGAGCAATTAGACTTGAAAAAAAAATGGTTAGACTATATTTAAGGGTGCCACTTGATTTTCGCCAAGCTGGGTGTTGCAAAGCTGCAAACACAGTGATGTAGTCGAGGGGAGATGACGTCCCCCTACTTTTTTATTTTAATACAAGCGTCCCCTCAATCGTTTTACATTTTAAGATAAGCGTTCCCCACTTTTAGATTTCAATTGCTTATCTTCAATTGTATCAAGCATCTCCCCAACTTTTTTTTCAGGACTACACCACTGTGTAAATAGAAATGGCGCCAAACAAAAATCGCCAATTTCGCAAAGGGTAGTAGCCTTAAGTACATCTTTACGGTAGCGGATTTAGGCTTAGGTTCGTGAGACCCGGGCCTAAGGTGGCAAATTTTGAGGGGCTCCAAAATTTTTAAAACGACTGAAATTGAAAATCAATTGGGTTTTCTGTAAACTGTAAGACCAAATTTTAAAGTTTATTTTATTGCGCGCTCTTACTATCTAAACATAGTATCATTTTGAGGGAAGAATTTCTTCGTTAAAAGTTAATCAGGCTAGTACTAAAATCTGAATATCTAACAAAAAGATTTTTAAAACTTTTTTTTTAATGCTAGCATATGTTTAATTTATACCCGAATTAAATTTCTTATCATTATTGTTTATTTTTACACACACACACATATATATATATATGTATGTTGAAATATAGATGTAAATGAAAAGAAAATGAAACACTGATGAGGAGAGTTATTTGTTTTTGTTTCTTATTTTATGACTTTTAAATTTTGTATTAGCAATTTATACGTTTCGTTAATGTTAGTTTACATGTCCCGGAACTTTCATTTTCTTTTCATTTACATCTATATTTCAATATATTAAAGTTCGCTGCATTTGCGCCTGGCACTAACTTTGACAATTTCATATACTTAACAACTTGCTACATATATATATGTATGTATATATATAAACTTTTCTTTCGTGACAAAGAAAAAGGGCGCCATATCGTCTCGG
This sequence comes from Octonoba sinensis, assembly GCA_038502835.1. Classification (NCBI taxonomy): domain Eukaryota; kingdom Metazoa; phylum Arthropoda; class Arachnida; order Araneae; family Uloboridae; genus Octonoba; species Octonoba sinensis. Next base: position 127,829,520 of record CM076598.1, read on the forward strand.
GCCTAGGGCGCCCTCAAACCTAAATCCGTTACTGTATCTTTACCACTAAAACACTGAAAGAAATGATGAATTTGCAAAGGTGTGTGGCTGCAGTATCTGCTTTAATTTATATTCTAGAAAATAGTGCCAAAATTACAGGATTAATTGGTATTCAACTAAGGATTGATTTTAAAGCAAACTCCACTTAGATTCGTGTTTCCGAAATTATTAAAACAAGTATTCAAGTCGCTGAAATTACTAGACCCGTACCTCCCCTTGCAAGACCAACTGAAACAAAACCTGCCGTCTTTCAGCATTCCAAATTATTAAATGTTGTTCTAACATTGTGTTTGTCCTGCCTTGTAAAATAAAAGCAGCTGCTTTACAGCAATACAAAAATATGTGCAAGCCTATGTTTACACTTGATGGGATAATATCCTAAAAGTCGATCAAAAACGAATGCCGTAATAAGTAAAGGGCAAACGTAATCAAAAGACCATTGGGATTTTTTTCCTCCATTCTTTTCAATCAAAAAGTACAATTTGTATAAACATAATTAAGTTACGAAATAGAAATCAAAGCATATACAATTAAAATGTATATAAATGTAATAACAGTGTATCACTAAAGACATGCTATAAAATACAAATGCATATGTCAGGAAAAAAAACATGTTGCATAGAAGACCATTTACTAAACAGTTAAAAACAAATTCTAAAACATGAATTTGGGAAATTTAAAATGTCCAAAACAGTCTTTCTGACATGAAATATATTGCATTAGATTTCGGTGATTTAGACAACTGGAAAAGTTCCCTTTAATATTGATGCACGCCTTTATGGGATCCATTTGAAAAGTGCACTAGTATACAAGTATTTGTTAATTACACCAAAAACCACGAATAAATGACTAAGTTCCCTTTTTATATCTCGTTCTAATGTACGGGGTTAATTTCTTTTTTCAGTTTTATGCTAATTTAAGATTTTTAACTATTTTCTCACTAAAGTTAATTTCATAAAATGAACAGTTCTCCAAAAATAAAATAACATTTTGCACTTCAGGAATTAAAATTCACCAAAAAAAGAGCAGCAGTAAAATATTTTGGACAGATTCTGCATGCTTTAGCATGCAGACTATTTCTCACCTTTACATAGTCACCACACACATATTTGCTATTTTCTTGGCGAAAACATTTGAAATTCATAAATGAGAAAACTGGTAGAACGCTTGCAGGCTTTTATATGCTTTACATTCATCAGAAGAATATGCACTAACAACGTAAAATAAGTTATTGACATATCTATGTAAGTCAAGTGCGGAAAATCCGATACGTTAGTTGAAACTTCATTTTTACATAATAAACACAGGTTTTTATTGTTGATGATCTTGATTTTTTTCAATATATAATCCCTCAGCTTCATTGTTGAGGCTTTTGCACATGCAGAAGACATTTTAAAATTAAAAAAAGGATGAAAATATAACTCTGCATCAACAAACTGCATGCTACATATGCGGCGAGCCGAAGTTGCTTGTCCTCCAGCAGCTGTTGCCAGGTTCCGTTGCTATGCAAAAATGACGTCATTGCGAATGCCCTATAGTGATGCTGGCTCGAAATCCATTGTGTAAAATCAGTGAGTATCTAATAAAACTGTTGATATGGAAAATCATTCATTGCATGCAAACAAACAAATTAACAAAATGTTTTTCCATGAACAAGAAAAGCAATGCTGCAGTTCAGCAGGGCTTACACGCACATGAGTCATAGACCCCGGCTCCTGATGACAATCAGATAAAATGAAGCAGGGCAACAGTCAGTGGCAACGAAAAAAGTAACACAAGCGAAAAACACTTCTATTTCAACTTCGTTTTCTGACGAATAACGAAAACAGTAGTAATTATTTTCTTGAGCAAATATGTATGTATATATATGTCGTTTTATTAAGTGGGCTGAAATGCTGAATAATATATAATAAACATCAAAACATCTAGTTAACTACTTTATTACTGCTGTAGTGATTTAAATCACTAAGTCTATGTATAGAATCTTTGTTTCAGGGTTCCACAATAGTACAAGTACGGGGGAGTATGTTTTTCAGTTCCACAATAGTACGGAGGAATACGTTACAAAGTAGGTTTGATACCGTAGCGTCGAAAGAAAGAAGGATAGAATTCTCTATTCTATCCTCCTTGGTTAAAAGTCCCTCTTCGGTAGAAAATGATATTGTATCTCTATCGCCTGCTGCAGTAAACTAGTACGCTTTGATGGTTTGATTCGTCACGTATTACGGGGGGAGGGGACTCTAATACAAACAATAATTGCATAGAACTTTAAACTAGACGTAGCTATCGTGTTATCCTCTTCGCTTTACGAGTGACCAACGAGCAAGAGATTACGGAAAGCCCGATGACGTTCCAGTTTCCCCCATCGGTCAGCTTTTCGCCCAACGCCTTTTGTCTTTTTAAGTTTCTTCCTATGGTGAAAAATGTTCACTGATCAGCTGCACTTTTGCAGAAAAACGCCCTGCTTATCATAAATTAGTTCTTCAGGTCGGGCACGTGAACCGGACTGATTCTTCCATTTGTACCATCATATCACGCCTACTTGCATTGCCTAGTTCTACGGCACTTCTGCGGTGCCGACGCCCCGCCAAATCTCCATGCCAGAATCGCCAAAAACTCGTCAGTCAACGCCAATTGGCTGGGACCTGTTTTTCAGTCGATCGAGAACGCACACACTTGCTGTAGCCACCGTTAAGCCGCGTACAGACTAGAGCACTAATGGGGGAATGAGCATTCTCGGAGTCATTAACGACTAGTGTGGACGGCGTCCGAACGGGAGCCCCCCCCACTGTGGAGCGAACGTCCCCATGCTCGCTCGGAGAGCGGATTTTGGACGAACCCTTTGAGCTAGTTTGGACGGTTTTGAACGCATTCCGGCGAACAGTGCAGAGATGGAAAACTGAAATCAAGCCGACATTTTTGGCCTCATTGAGAAATACAGAGAGTTCCAAATACTTTGAAACCCTTAAGATTCTTATTACGTCAACCAATACAAAAAAGAGGATGCATGGAATGAAATATCTAAGCAATTAAATAGTAGCAAAGAAAATTGTGAAAAAAAAGTAGGAAAGTCATTTCAATTTTAAAATTAAAGTCTTGCCCCAAGTTTCACCCCAAAGTGAAACTGAAAGATATTTGTTGATTAAATTCAAATTTGGGTTTCATACGGTACTTCTGTGGTGCCGATGCCCCGCCAAATCTCCATGCCAGAATCGCCAAAAACTCGTCAGTCAACGCCAATTGGCTGGGACCTGTTTTTCAGTCGATCGAGAACGCACACACTCGCTGTGGCCACCGTTAGATCAATTCTTTGGTAAGATTACGCGTGCTGTGGACATCGCTCCGATCCTGTATTTTCTAACATGTATTATCCATCCTTATTGCTATTAAATTGTTATTGTTTATAAAGATATTAACTCTAATCAATATCACGATGAAATTCAACTCCCAAAACAACACATCACAGCAGTGGTGACGCCAGATAAAAAGAACGCGTGCAACCCAATTCTCGAGGTAAGTGTTATGATTTTGTCTCTTATGGTTTGGTTCACTAAGTATTTTGGAGTACAAATAGCTATTTTCTTTATTTAAAATATTTAGTTTTAGAATAGAAGCGTTTTATTTACTAGTATATTAAATTTAACATGCCACTCAAGACGAAAATCCCACGCTTAACCCTAATCGCAATAACGAAAGCTACGTGGCGCGAGTTGCTCTCAAATTACCCCCCTTTTGGAAAAACGATATTAAATTATGGTTCGTAAAGGCAGAATCCAATTTCGAATTAAGTGGTATAACAAATGATAATACTAAGTATAATAACATTGTCGCCGCGATCGATCCTGAAACGCTTACAAATGTTTCAGATATTTTGCTTAATCCTCCTGCTACCGATAGATATAGCATACTAAAAGATAGATTAATTCAGGAACTTTCCGATTCTAAAAACAAACAAATAAGGAAACTTCTTTCTGAATTGCAACTAGGAGACGATAAACCTTCACACTTGTTACGGAAAATGAGAGAATTAGCTGGTCAGTCTCTTAATGACGATTTCCTTAAGAATCTTTGGCTACAAAGACTGCCGTCGGAAACACAAACAATATTATCTGTTAGCTCGGAAAACTTAGAGACATTAGCCAAGTTAGCGGATAAAATATCCGAAGTTCGTTCGGACCCGTTAGTCTCTGCCGTGTACGCGGCATCGGCTTCTGCAAATGCAGCAAACCATATTAACACATCACGCGATTCCGTTTATTCTGTCTCCGATGACATAAACGATTTAAGATCGCAAATTGCAGCACTAAGTAAACAAATGGAAAGGCTTGGTAGGAGTCGTACGAGAGAGAACTTTCAGCGCCGAGATAGTCGATCTTTTACCCGTCGTTACCCTTCGCGTGGGCGATCACGCCCTCGATGCAGTACTAATGGATTATGTTTTTTCCATGACAAATTTGGCACCGAGGCTCGGAAATGCCGAGCGTATTGTTCCTTTAACGAGAATTCAGTATCGGAAAACTGAATCCAGCTGTCGATGCTTCTGTATCGGCGACGAATAATTCGACAGCTTCTCATTCCTGTCACCTTTATGTGTTTGATAAAAAATCACATTTCAAATTTTTAATTGGTTCTGGATCAGATGTTTCCAGGAATGTTTCCATTTTTAGGTGCAGGAATGCACCTAAAAATGCTAAAAATCTAAATCCAGACAAATTACAATTATTTGCTGCCAATGATTCCAGAATTTTTACCTATGGACATAAGCTACTAAATGTTGATCTGGGTCTGAGGAGAGAATTTACCTGGAAATTTCTTATAGCCACAGTGCCAATTCCTATAATTGGTGCTGATTTTCTGAAACATTTTGGCCTCTTAATTGATTTAAACCGGCGTAGATTAATTGATGGTATTACGAAACTTTCTTGTAAAGGTATTTCGGCAATTTCAAATGATTTTTAAGTTAAACTGATTTCTGGTGATTCTTGTTACCATAAATTATTGGCAGAATTTCCCGACTTGATAAAACTTTCTCACAAAATAAGAGAAATACGACATAATACCATTCATTACATAGACACAACGGGACCTCCTGTGCATAGTAAGCCTAGGCGTTTATGTCCTAAATGGTGCGAAGAAGTTAAAAAAGAATTTCAATTTATGATAGATCAGGGCATTTGCCGTCCTTCCAAATCACCATGGTCTTCTCCACTTCACGTGGTTACGAAAAGTTCTGGAAGTATTCGCCCAGTTGGTGATTATCGAAAATTAAATTCGATCACCACACCTGACCGTTATCCAATACCCCACATCCAAGATTTTTCACATGCCTTATTTGGTAAAAACATATTTTCCAAAATCGATATTGTGCGAGCATATTTTCACATTCCTGTTCATCCAGATCACATTCAAAAAACAGCACCCCCTGTGTCTGTACCCCCTTTGGTCTGTTTGAATTCCCATTTTTGAAATTTTGGCCTATGTGGAGCCGCACAGACTTTCCAAAGGTTTATGAATGAAATTTTAGGCGACTTACCCTTTTGTTATGTGTACCTTGACGATATGTTGGTTTTTAGTGAAACAGAGCAAGAACATAAACTTCATTTACGTGCTATTTTTCAAAAGCTTAATGACTACGGTTTGACAATTAATACCTCTAAATGTGTTTTTGGCGTAAACGAATTGTCATTTTTAGGGCATCTTATTTCTAAAGAGGGTACAAAACCATTACGTGATAAAGTCGAAGCTATATTAAGTTATCCTCGCCCTAGGACTTAAAGATTTAAGAAGATTCCTTGGACTTATAAATTTTTTTCGCCGATTTTTACCGCTTATTGCTCACAGTCAAAACAATTTGAATAATTACTTAAAAGGTTCGAAACGTAACGATAAAAGTGAAATTAAATGGACAGATGAAACCATCGAACAATTCAAAAATTGTAAGACTCTGTTATCAAATGCTACCCTTTTTGCACACCCTAAACCCGACGCCAAATTAATATTACAAGTGGACGCGTCCGACTTCGCAATTGGAGGAGCATTGTTTCAAAAAAAAAAAAAAAAAAAAAAAAAAAAAAAAAAAAAAAAAAAAAAAAAAAAAAAAAAAAAAAAAAAAAAAAAAAAAAAAAAAAAAAAAAAAAAAAAAAAAAAAAAAAAAAAAAAAAAAAAAAAAAAAAAAAAAAAAAAAAAAAAAAAAAAAAAAAAAAAAAAAAAAAAAAAAAAAAAAAAAAAAAAAAAAAAAAAAAAAAAAAAAAAAAAAAAAAAAAAAAAAAAAAAAAAAAAAAAAAAAAAAAAAAAAAAAAAAAAAAAAAAAAAAAAAAAAAAAAAAAAAAAAAAAAAAAAAAAAAAAAAAAAAAAAAAAAAAAAAAAAAAAAAAAAAAAAAAAAAAAAAAAAAAAAAAAAAAAAAAAAAAAAAAAAAAAAAAAAAAAAAAAAAAAAAAAAAAAAAAAAAAAAAAAAAAAAAAAAAACAAAAACTCGTCAGTCAACGCCAATTGGCTGGGACCTGTTTTTCAGTCGATCGAGAACGCACACACTTGCTGTAGCCACCGTTAAGCCGCGTACAGACTAGAGCACTAATGGGGGAATGAGCATTCTCGGAGTCATTAACGACTAGTGTGGACGGCGTCCGAACGGGAGCCCCCCCCACTGTGGAGCGAACGTCCCCATGCTCGCTCGGAGAGCGGATTTTGGACGAACCCTTTGAGCTAGTTTGGACGGTTTTGAACGCATTCCGGCGAACAGTGCAGAGATGGAAGACTAAAATCAAGCCGACATTTTTGGCCTCATTGAGAAATACAGAGAGTTCCAAATACTTTGAAACCCTTAAGATTCTTATTACGTCAACCAATACAAAAAAGAGGATGCATGGAATGAAATATCTAAGCAATTAAATAGTAGCAAAGAAAATTGTGAAAAAAAAGTAGGAAAGTCATTTCAATTTTAAAATTAAAGTCTTGCCCCAAGTCAGTTTCACCCCAAAGTGAAACTGAAAGATATTTGTTGATTAAATTCAAATTTGGGTTTCATATCTATCACACTTGCTCCCATAAATAAAAGCATTATATACACGTAGCGTAACTGTTGCCTTTGTACTAGTAGAAGAGAAAAGTCATAACAAACCATTAAATACAGTAGTATTAAAGCATTGGAAGTTAAAATAATTAAACAACGTACGTTTTAAATGTTAACGAATTGCAGACGATAATTAATAAATAGAAAATATTATGTAAATATAAAAGGAAATATGCAACAATTTAAACTGAAGCTTTTGGTTTAAAAGCATATTTTGAGCTTAAAATATTGTGATACGTTTTTATCTTCAAAAACCTTAATTTTTATTAGTTATTCATAGGTAATGGAATGACACAAATGGATATCATTCTGTTACTATGCGATTTCAATAACTTTAATTCCATAATCGAAAAATTTATTTTCACGTGAAATGTTGAAAATAACTGGAAAAATGTTTTGTAATAAAGTGCAATTCAATGCAGCTTTTTTCTGGCATTAGTTAGCGGATTAATTTTTTCATTATTATTGTTATTAAACATAGTTGCAGTTGCAAGCCACGTCCTTACCACGAAAGGGCTGAGTTTGAAATGTAATTTTAAATTGAAATTTTGATTAATTTTATGTATTATTTAAAATTCATTGAGAAGTTCATAGTTTGAACTTAATTTTTTAATTCGAAATGTACGCGCAAGAAAGAAGTGTTTCCTAGTGACCCAACATGGCGGGCGGTTTGCACGGAAAGAAGCAAATTGGACTAACTCAAACCATTTAATAGATCCGCGAAAGAGGGGCTTCCCGGGGACTCTAAACCCCTCTCATCAACCCCCACTGAGCTAATATTGCTCGTTCACCCATTTGTGCTCTAGTCTGTACGCGGCTTTAGATTACGCGTGCTGTGCACGTCGCTCCGACCCTGTATTTTCTAACATGTATTATCCATCCTTATTGCTATTAAATTGTTATTGTTTATAAAGATATTAACTGTAATCAATATCACGATGAAATTCAACTCCCAAAACAACACATCACAGCAGTTCTTTAAAGACAATGAATAGCCCAATTGGGAGAGGAGCAAAAAGGAAGTGACGGGGATAGCGATGATAGGAAGCGGTCAAATTATATGTAGTGTTGGAGTGTTGCAAAGGGAGGGGGAAAACTAGGTTTCCGTTATGGAAGCATTAGAACACACGATATTCGATTATTCCACTAAGCAAATCCCTCGATTAGATCCATCATTGTGACTGACAAGTCCTGCTCAGTAATTTCCAGTTTACCTAAAAAATTTTCTCGAAATGCTACTACTCGAATATGTGAACGTTTTGTTTAGCTGGAGATATGCAAAGTATATTGTGTACACTTGTTTCGGTATTACAAGGATGTTTTTTTATGAGACAGTGGTTTGATCTTCCGTACGTTTAGCTTGTGGGGTCATTGTGAGATTGTGAATGATTGCTTACCTGTCCAGAAACTCAAAACTTTTCCGCATTGAAAAAGAGCTCCTTGTAACTCCGAAACTAGTGTAAGCAATATTTTGGGATGCAATGTGCCCTGTACAACTTTTGGTTTATGATATTTATTTATCTAGCCAGATTTAACCAAATTATAATTATAAATAAATGGCAAGATATTATTGAACAGTGCACGATTAATTGCTCTTCCACGTCCCTAAAGGCGCTTTCAGACCAACCGTAGTAAAGACAAGCAACAGCGACGAAACCTTTCCGGGTGTTTCATTGGTTCTACATAACTTTTACTGACCATGCCCTCGTATTAACGGATTGGCGTTTTTTATTGCGGCATTAAAAGTGACCTTCCCTCAGACGATCATGATTTGTTGATTTCGCTATCGACATGATACGTCATCGCTGTTAGTTTGATAACCACAGCAACAATCATTTACAACGAGGGAGACAAAAAGTCTTCGTCGCTTTTGGTGCGAAAGCACCCTTACGGTTTGGCAAGGATCAGACTTGCTTAAGTAGTGTTCGCAGTTCGTCGTTTTCAATATTTAGCGAAAAATGAATCTACAATATATATTCTAGATTCATATCATTGGTTCGGAAAATTTTCAAACCTTAGCTGTAGAAGTTCGTTCTTCTAGCGCGCTAACGCGAAATGCTTTGTCGATCGTCATGGTTGCATCTATTGCGTTTTGTCACAGTTTAAACACATAGAGAACAAAGTAGCCCTATATAGCTTTTGTGCCTATGTATTAACACTGTTCGATGCTGCTCCAACGATTCTATGCTTAAAAAGAAAGTTAGAAAGGAAAAAAGAAAAGAAAATCAAGGATATTTTATCTGCCCGATCAACACCACTGTCACCATGTGGCGGTGCTTTTAAATATGAATTAATTTTATTCGGAGAAGATTAATGAGCACATCTATATTTAAATATATATTAGTTTTCTTCACATTATCAGTGTCATGACATTTATAAGTATTTAAACTAATATTCATGAAACTACAAAGGAGTATTAATCGGTAAGGAGTTTCCTGAAAAAACAGCAACGAGAGTCTGAAGTCATGAATCGAAGCCATGAATTACGCACTTACAACTCTTGGCTTTTGTCCAGCGGAATGTCAGTATTATAAAAGGTCTTGTTTGTCTAACGAAACCTTTTAAATTGGTGATTAATTTTCCACTCTTGGACTCTTGTAAGCAGACCCGTCAATTGGAGGATAAGGAGGGAGGGGGAGGGCAATTGCTCCCCCTCCGTTATACATGTGTGATTATATTTTGTTGCTATTTCCTACATAATATATGTTGTGTATATACCTCTCCCCCCCCCCCTCTTCTCACCTCCGGAAAACTTTGAAATGACGGACATGCATGTATGGTTATACAGAGACTGTTCGCATTTTTTAGACGATTTTGGTTAGCGGTAATAAAAAATCATCTGCTGCAAAAAAAAATATTTTCAATTATACTATGTTTTTAAATGTAAAAATTATCGTCTGCGTCTTGAGAGGTTTGCTTTTATTCAAAATGGCGTTTTTAACGAAGCAGTGGCTCGAAGGCTATATTTATGCTCTTTCCGAAGAGAAATATTCATATTTCGTTATCCAAAAACAATATGAGAGTCATGGTTTTGTGATATCTAAAGCGTTGATAGGTAATATCGTCAACAAGAAAGGAAAAAACGTCAAATTGGATCCTCAAGTGGGACGAAAATTCCAAACAAGTATCCAAAGAAAAAGAGAACATTTTCGACTATTGCAAAGGTACGTTGTTTTTGTTTAATGTTAAAAGAAAATCCCCCTAGTCAAAGGACACTTGCAAAGTCATTAAAATGCTCGGTGTCCACTGTAAACAAAATGATAAACGTTGATTTAAATCTTAAGAAAGCGAAAAAACGCAATGTGCATCGTTTTTCTCCAAAGCATATCGCTGAACGCAGGACACGCTCCAGAATTCTGCATGAGAAACACTTATCCAAAGAAAAATGGAAAAAAATCGCCACAATAGATGAATCATGGGTGTATTTAAATGATTGCAGCAAAAAGGAGCCATTTATTATCATAAAAGAGGAGAAAAAAATTTAAGTACATGGTTCAAAGAATCTAAATAAAGTTTTTCTAAGGGATTCATGATTGTAGCTGGTTTTCCATATAATGGCAACTTAAAAATAAAGTGTGGAAAAAAATGTCAAGATTAACTCCAAATACTATCAGGAACATATTTCATCGCCAATTTTTCTGATTGAAATACCGTCGCTTTACCCACAGTGCCATCAATCAATCTGTGGAACTCCATCAAGACAAATCTAGCAGTCACACATCAAAACCCACTGTAAACTTCCTAAACGAAATGGAACAAAAAACCAGTATCAAGGCCTTACCTTTCAATGATATCCCTACTAAATCTCCCGATGTATCTCCTATGGATTTTTGTGCATTCGGACTTTTAAAATCTGCGTTATCCAAACGTCGTCCTACAAACCCTTACAGGACTCTGAAAGCTGTTCAGGAGGAATGGGATAGAATACCTATTCTGATACTTCAAAACGCATTATTATCCTGGAAATTACGGTGTCGAAAGATAGTTCAGAATAAGGGCTATCAAATATAACATTTAAAACACAAGAATTTTATGTAATTTAGTTTTGTGAATACAATATACATCGTCTAAAAATGCGTGAACAGCCTCTGTAAAACTGCAGCTAACTGGTTGACATTCTTATCAAGGCCATATCCAGAAATATTTGGGGGGGGGGGGGGGGGACTTCGACAAATTTATGTTAAGGGAAGTTTCTGGGAGCAATACATGCTGTATTGATAAAAAAAATTGGGATTTCGAGGGGGGAGGGGTGGCGGACCCGTGGATACGGCCTTAATTCTTACCACTCCTCAGTCAATCGAAGAAGACAATATACTTTAATAAGGAGCTTGGGAACATGAAAGTTTAAAGATATCTATTGAAACTTAAAGAAGTCAAACCGATTTATAAACATAGGTTTTAGATAGAAAACTCCTTTGGACATTACAGCACGTCGTGCAGATTGGCAGAAGAAAAGGATTCTCCCAGTTTTACAACGTATCAATACCACAAAATGAAATCAGCTGCGTGTTCCCTTCTTCTCCTAAGTTGTTGATTCTAGGTGTGGACGGGAAATGACGTACTAGAGATGTCACAAAAACTAATCTCCATCTTCCACCTTTTCTCATCGGAGCAACACAAAAGTGATAGCCCCACTCATCTGTCATGGGAGCTGACACTGACAAGCGTTGTCCGACTTGTCGCATTCATCATTTTGGCCGGACTACTGACAAACGCATTTGGCGGAGGGTAGTAAGGCAAACTACGGATTCAAAACGCGAAGGGCCATTTCGCTCTCGAATGTGACGAGCGGCTGGGCTCTAATTGAAAACATGTCTACAGATTTCGACTTTTGACTCCACCTGGGTCTTGTTCGGGGTTAAGCTGACGATCATCGAGCACACCTGTGGGGAAGGTGAAAGGGAGGTTTCCGGTCGTCTATTATTCAATTGTCCAGTCCAAAGTCTACTTGGAGGTTGATTGATTGCCACCAAAGAGTTGACCAGAGAGCGAAGTAATCGGGCAAAACTCAAGAGTAAAGCCGAAATCCACTTTAAAATTTGAAATATAACCAGAAAATTATTGTTCGAGTCCTGAGGTTGGTAGGTGTTTTCTACTTTTTGGTGGTCTGCCGTCTGTATTAGCATTACAATTGCGAAACAGGGTTAGTGACCACAAGTGGGCATCAACACATAAGCGTTTTGAGTTTTAAATACCGTAATTACCTGTGAATAGCACGCGGGCTATCTACAAAAAAAACTCCTTTTTTACTGCCTGCAGGCAATATAGCGATGCGGGCAATACATGAAATTAAAAAAAAAAGTATTATTAAAAAGACAACTACCATTCAAAAATATCGAAATCTCTTTTCCTGCAAAACAAAATGCAGAGAAATAAGTCGTAGCTTTCGAAACAATGGTTCAAAGCAGATTGGGGCTCGGGCGCTACAAGCGAATGTATTGTTTTCTAGGGGTGTATCCCATGTTTTTTTCTGGGTGCGGGTTATACACCGAACGTAATTTTTTTAGAATGAAGTTTTCTTCCTGCGGACTATACAATGATGCGGGCTACTTACCGATAATTACGGTATCAGCAATCAGAACTACATGAAAGAAACGAAAGAATGTAAAGTTTGTAATTTGTTTGTAGGAATGAAATTTGTGAGAAGAACACGGTGCTCACAAAAATTATGTATAGTGTCCTTAAACTATTAAGGTAATATCAATCTATGCATCAAAACGAGTGAAACTCACTTTATGGACAAAAACAAAATTTACTTTATGGACAAAAGCAAAATTTATTTCTGAACAAAAGAATCTTAATCAATATTTAGGAATCAAATTTAGATCGCACTTGATAAATCGCATCGAAAGATATCTCTTTCTATACTACTAGTCTCTCATTTAGAGAAGAAAAAAATGATTTAAAACTTCCTTTAAATTGGTAAAGTTCGTGAAAAACATAATGCAGCATTTCGATTTATAGTGCCAAACACACAAAAGCTTTCATTGATTAATGATACACTGAATAATATCACAATATTTTGAGTTGGAAAAACAGTTAAAAAAAATTTTTCCGAACATTTCAACCAGGTGAAAACTTATTTTACCCTAACATCCAATTGAAACAAAACAAGCAACCATTTCTACATAATTATTTGATTTTATAAAGTAAAAGAATGGGGAAATCAAGGAGATAAAGAACATGGTATTCTATAATATTGGTTTTGTTCTTAATTCTTCCGACTTCTTTAGTTTTTTATTTTTATGGTTTTTGATAAGAGAAAGATAGATCTGTTGTTTATTTTTCAAATTGAACACGATAAGATATTTCGTTGCGGAGGTGGATATTTCAGTTTATTTCACTTCAATATACTTCAAATTATTAATCATTTCCACGTTCAATTTTTTAATGAGTGCATGAGCAATGCTAAAAACATTGCCACATGAAAATTGAACCAAGGGTTAAATGAAAGAGTGCAGAAAAATATTGTAAATGCAATGCGGAGGGCATAGGTGTAGCGTTGGTAGTGGAGAAGCACGAGGGGCAGCTACCCCCCCCCCCCTCTTTTTGAGCATTTAATATTTTGAAAATTGTGTTACTCATTTAAAATAGGGGTATCAATTTTTCAAAAATTAGAATGACCCATACGCGTAGAAAGGGGGCATGGGAGGGGGCACGTGCAACTTCTAGATTTTTTTCTAATAAATCAAAAACTTAATTTTATTATTTTTTTTATTATTATTATTATTTTAGGTAACCGTTTCATTATTAAACTCTTTAAACTCAATATTGCTATCACAACCTGTAGGGCCTTTCCTTTTTTTTTCTTGTATCATATTAAGTTTTTTTTTAAACCATAAAAAGTTTTGCAAATATTTCTGACATTATACTAATGGTATGGATAGTGCTAACTCATTCAAAGCTATTAAATCAAATACTACCCGAGGATCACAATAGGTTTAAAGCTAATAAAACAAAAGAGGTTTTTTGGTTCAAATATACATATTGGATGCCAGAGAAACTATCATGGCACATTGCGGTTACTTGTTGAATTAAATACCATTTTCTGTTTCTGTCCACGACTGTGACTTCAAAAACTTGGGGTAAACATTAAAAAAGTAAAGTCAAAACGAATTTGAAAATAGATAAAAACAAATTGCATCAGTATTTTCTCTAAATGTCCTTTCCCCTATTTCTGCTGTTTAAAAAGCGGATTCATATTAACATGTGGTTGTTGGGTTGTAAATTGACGAAGTCGTGAAACTAAGATCTGGGACAAACCATGGATGTGAGGATGTGACATGTCATACCGTGAACTAGCAAAAATATTTAAAGAAAAAAATGCATAATATTAATATTTCCGTACTGCAAAAATGTATTCTTATTTTTAATTTTTTCCCAAAAATACTTGGTTTCCAAATGACATATCACGTATAAAAATTAGCAAGTAATTTTTCGCTATTGACCCATATATCAGTACATCATTACAATTTTTAAATTTTCATTTCGCGTTCTTACTGTTCCTCTTTATGATAAAATATTGAAATGATTTCTTTTTTTTTACAATTACATGTCATTATTCTACTTCATTGTTGCAAAAAATTGTAACCGAATAAAAAGACTTCATTGCGAAAAAAATTATGGAAAAATTAGCATAGCGTTGCGAGAGGGCACAATGTATTTTTTAGTTAAAATTAGGAATTCATAAATTACGAATATTTTTTAGCAGTTTTATATACTTTTTAGCAATAAAATGGAACAAATAGCAAATTTCAAGGTGGTCATTAAGTACAAATATAATTAATTTTCAGCAACTCATTTCAGTTATCACTTAATCAAGTTTTTAGTTCTTACAAACTATACAATATATACATTGCGATTCTGAGTATGTCTCCTTAAGGCCGAATTTTTTCAATTGTCCTAATTATGTATGTGGTTAAATCATCTTTGTTGAAATAATGGTTCAGTACATTTGATCTTAAAAAAGCTCACATAAATGTTTTCTTCTTTTTCAAAAATAGAAAACATTTTGTTTTTTCACATCTCGGCAAAAAGAAAACTTCGGTGTTTACTTTATCAATGAAGTAAATTTGAGCAACTTAGAGAATGTTAAGGGGTATTCTAGTGTAGAATTTTGAAAAATCGAATTTTTTTTTTTTATATTTACAAAGTTTAGACATTCAAAAATATGCCATTAAAAGGATTTTTCAAAATTCCTATTATTTCATGAGTTATAGCCGTTTTAGTGACGTGGCACCGGTTCCGGTCCAACAAAAGACTGTAGGCGTTCCCGAGTCCCTTCGGTTGAATATCCCTTATAAAATCTGTGTTGTATACTCTCTCAGAAAAGCGTGCTCAAATTTCACGAAACTTTCGTCGTATTTGACGAAATGGCTTCGTGAAAAATGCTCCGATTAAACATTTCGTCAAACACTAAAAAATATTTTGTCATATACGTTTTGTCAAAAACAACGAAATTTTAGTCACTTGTTTCGTCCTCTATTTGACGAAACACATTTCGTCAAAAACAACGAAATTTTAGTTGCTTGCTTCGTCGGGTCTATATGATGAAATACATTTCGTCAAAATGACTAAATTTTTGTCATTTCGTCATTTTGATAAACTCATAATAAATCATCATAATAAATTTCGTTGTATTAACATACTTAATACAACGAAATAAAACTTAATTAAATTTCGTTATTTTGAGTACGTCATGGAAACTTAAATAAAATCTTAAAATTTATTTTTTAAGGGGGTAATTTGACATTTCTAGTAAGTTGAGGCTTCAAATAATTACACTGACAATTTTCAATTTTTTGAGTTGCGGTATTAATTGTTGAAATATGTATCATTCAATTTAAATAAATGTTGTAAAGGTGACCTTAACAAAAAAAAAATCATATTGAAAAATAAAAATATTTTTCAATGTGATTTTAGTAATTTTAATTCTTTGCACACAAGAACTTTGAAAAATTTTCTATCATACAAGCGTGCCATATTATATACGTTTAGATTTCTTTTATTTTAGGTTAATTATAACAGACATTTCTCACACAATTGTATTTTAACATTCTTACTTTCCAAAAAATTTAAAAGTTAGCATTAGTTAAAAATTAAGCATTTTGTTGACAGATAAAGGCAATTTAAAAATGTTTTTTATTATTATTTTCTCCTCATAATCCTGCAAGCAATGAACTATCAATTTGTCTAAGTTCTGTATACTAATTCATTCAGAAAATTGTTCAATTAACTTAAACACCTTAGTTTCATTGAGTTTATTATATGTATGTATGAATTTGTCATATGAAATACACTATTTTAATAAAAGTATTTCCATTTTAAAAGTACTCACCATTTTTGTTTCACAACATCACAAGTTTTCTATAATATATGATATTGCATAAAATGTTACATGGAAAAAGAGTAGAAGAAAGAAAACATCAATATTTAAGACAAAAATCCCCATTTTTAATTTATTTAGGGGGAAAAAAGCTGCAGAAAACAATTTTCAATTATTTAAGTAAATATTTTCAAACAAGTATAATATTTAAAATAATGCATGATGAAAGAATCGTTGAAAATGACGAAATTTGCCTTGACGATTAAAGAGTCGCAAAAATTAGCGTTCTGTTTCTGAGAGTGTAGTATTCCTTTTAAATCTATATTTAATTGAAGGACATAGAAACTTGTTTTGGTGGAATATTCTCCATTCAGTTTTATTTTAAGTTAGTTTTGAGCCAACCTTCGTATCAACCTTCGCAGTTGTATTTTTAATGAAGGTTTTATATCCATATTAAAAATCTTAGATGTTATGGGAATCACGATTGGCCCAGAAGCTAGTGCTTTTGCAGCTAGACGGGACGAAGCGCGTATCGAGCTCTCGGAACTCCGAACTTCAGAGGCGTCAAAGGAGGGTAGAACTGCTCGTCTTCACAAGAGAACATCGGAGAATGAGCATTTTGAAGTAGAGGAAGGATGGAAGGTTTCTTATATGGGAACAGGAATCGCCGATTAAAAATATGTAAGTATTCTGTACCATTCTATAACTAAAACTGCCGAAAACTTGTCTCAAAACTTTGAACGCGTTTTTCTCAAAACTACATTTTTCGAGCTGGCGGTATGGATATCTCGAGTTCTAATGATCCGATTTACTTTAAATTTGGAGAGGATGTTCTTTATACATCCTTTTATCGTGTGGACCTTGCTCAAAACTGTAACTTTTCATTTAGTATTTTAAAAAATTCGTAATTGTTAAAGAAATATGCAAAAAAGAAATTTTTTTTCAAACAGCCGCCATTTTGAAAAAAAAATTCTTTTTTAACTTGTCCAAGGTTCATACGATAGCGGCATCTATAATAATTAAGAATCTCGTCTGTTTTATATTCTTCAGATCACCAGGAGGGTTGGAATAATGCACGCCAGGACACCCTCTTTGTTTTGGAGCCCCCACTTTGACTCAATTTTAATTATCTTTTTTGGCTAATTTTTGTATGTAATAATAAAACATCAATAAACAAATGATAAAAAAATGCATACTAAAAATATTTTTTGTTTCCTTTGTACGGCGTTTCGAAAACCGGACGAAATTCATGCTTCTGCACTAGAATACCCCCTTAAATCAGTAATATCCTCAATATTGTGGAAGTCGTCGCAGTACAAGGCACAGCCTATGAACAATTTATTAGTACAATAATTGTTGCACCTGGTTTTGCACGGGTTTTAAATGCAACCGATGAGCCGTTTCTTTCGAAAGTAGGCTAAGTCCACTTTTTGTTATTTTGAGATATTTAAAGGTTTGCGTTTCAATCAATTTTAAATTATTGGTTAGTAGTAATAGATATTATTTGTTTTACTTTGTAATGTTGGATAATGCAAGTTTATAATCCAATAGTGTTTACAGTGCCAGCCAAAAAAATATTAAAAGTTGGGCGATGGTTTTCTACAACTAAATGAACTCATCTCCAGGACCGTCCTTTCAAAATTTTTCAAGGGGGGGGGGGGTGATAGGGTATATATTCAATGCATATTATAGATAAAAAACGACAAAATACATAAACACATGCATAAATACATTGTATTTCTAAAAGTTAGGGAGGAGGCAATTGACCCCCCCCCCCCCTCCCTTGATTGCTCAAATGACCTATTGCCCGCCCAATGATGATACTTGACTCCTTTTCAAAATCAATGCATTATTATAATCGTTAATTAAAGTGGATGATATTTCAGTTGTATCAAGCTGTTTTGAATAGTAAAAATACTATTGAAATTTACACGAATATTTATTCACTTGATAAAAAGTAATATAGATCAAAGAAAACAGTTTTAAATATTATTGTAGAAAATATAAAATAACAAAAACCAATTCATTTTTCTTCAGAATTTCAATGAAATTTTACACTATCGTTAATCATTTACTTTATGGCTATAATTATATTTTACACGGGATTTAACATCTTAAAATATTCACGATAGGTATATGTGATACTAAATCCATCATACAAGTACAAATACAAAAGTAACGACCAGCAACAAACAGGCACAGGGCCCAGCAAGGCTGGTCCTGTCCCATCATGTCCTTTATATTTGTCAGATGTAATAGATCTCCTTTTCTCATGCATAAAAGGTAGTTTTATATTTCAGAAATTAGAGTGACCCGGGGTAATTCCCGATCACTGTGTTTCTGGGGTAAATATTGAGCACTCATTTTTTATTAATAAGAAAATATTTTTTGTATAATTTGAGATATAGTCATTAACTCTTGAACATTTTGTTAAAATATAAATACATTTACTAAATAATTACATGATGTTAACTTTATTATTATATTAAGCAATTTTTAAACTGCACTCAGAACTTGCCATTTCAAAGATGTGTCCTAAATATGCACATTTTTATAAAGATACTTCATCCTCTTTTATTAAAAAATATTTTGTTCTACTTTTTACTCATAGTACCTAAAAACAGTGTAAGGTTTTGATTGGTTGCTTCACATCTTCTGTAAAAATTAAAATTTAATATTTAAGGTTATACCAAATGTTGCCCCCTGTAGATGGGGTAAATATTGATCACTGAGGTAATTCTTTTTTGGCATAAACTTCATCAGAAAGAGCTACGAAAAAATAATTCCAGTTCTTTTTAATAACAAATCACATTTATTAACTAATCAATATAATTCTTTTAACTATAACCGTATTGTTATGTTTAACTGTTTCTGATTTGACTTACGAGTATCTAGTTTTCTTGATTCTATGCTTGCAGATTTTTTGTCATTTTTCATGTTTGTTCACGTAATTTCATAAATATAGTCAGAAACTACAATCCTAAAAAAAATACTAAGCTTTTAGAAGAAAAAGTTTTAAAAGCTATTTCAAAAATTGAAAATGATCATTTCAGTGTAAGAGCGGCTGCTAGAGCTGTTGAAATTCCTTTCTCAACTTTACACGGTCACTCGATGAAATTAAAAAAACCATCAGATGCAAAGCCTGTATGATCTGTTACTTATATACCTACAGAACATGAAAATGAATTGGCTGCTTGTTTAAAGAGAATGGCAAAATTGGGATTTCCTCTGACTCGTAAAGAAATTAAAATAACAGTATTTATAAAGAAATTAAAATAACATTTTGTCATTAAAATTAAAGAAGGTACAAGTGAATTGGCTATATACTTACAAAATCATTGCCGCTTTAAAGATGATATGCCTGGAGAAGATTGGTTAAGTTCGTTTATGAACAGGCATAATTTATCAGCTAAAAAGCCCAGTATTCTAGAAAGATCCAGATTAGTGTCCTCATTAAATCCATTTGTTATATATGAATTTTACAACTTACTTGAAAAAGAAATTTCATTTTGGAACTTAGAAGACAAACCTTATAATATCTATAATTTGGATGAAATAGCCATGTTTTTAGACCCATCAAAGACAAAAGCTAGTGGAGAAAAAGGAATAAAATTAGCTCGAACAACGGCAACGTCCGGAAGGGATTCAGTGACAGTAATGGCATGTGTCAATGCTAATGGAGAAAGATTTCCTCCTCTGATAATTTTCAGTGGAAAGAAACTGCAAAGCATGTGGAGATCTGCCAACGTTGACTAAATTTAACCTTAGCTGTCAGTGAAACTGGGTGGATGACCACCGAAATTTTTGAGAGCTGGTTCGTGATTTTTTGCGAGCAAGTGAAATCACGTCCTCTGCTACTGATATATGATGGCCACAAAACTCACATGTCTATGAACGTCATAGGTAAAGCCCGAAGTGAGGAAATTTCAATTTTAAAACTACCAGCTTACACAACTGACGTTTAACCCCTTGAGAAATACTACTTCCGGCCTTTAAAAATGAAATGGGATAAAAGACTTACAGAAGGGCAACGTTTATTGGGTGCAACAAGAATCAGTAAAAGTTGTTTCACTGAACTAGTTGATGAAATCTGGCCTGAGACACTTACATCAACAAATATCAAATCTGGTTTTCGTTCGACTGGAATATTTCCAATTGATAGAACAAAATATCCAACAAGTAGATTTTGTAGCAAGATGCTAAGCTCTTACTTGCTCCAAAATTCCCCTTCAAAGAGTTCATCGCTGATGGCAACTAACGTTCAATAGAACCAATGCAGACATTCGTTAGATAATGCTACTGATTTTAAAGATATTCAAAGTTCTTCTACAAAGTATTATCACACTCCCAATCATTTGAAGGACTACTAAGCATGCGTCTAAGAAGAGAACCAAAAACTGCTTGCTCTGAGATAAGAAGAAAGATACAGACTAATGCAGCAGTGATCACAAGTAATGAATTTTTAGAGCTGGTGGAAAAGAGATGTCAAGAAAGGAAAAGAAAAAGGGGTGACCAAATGTCGAAGACTAGAGGAAAAAAGAAACAAAATGTAGAACAAGTTATGTTGATCAAATAGATACATTTTGCAAAGATTTTCAGAAAATATAGTTTTTTTTTTTTTAAATAAATCAACTTGTCAGCTGCTAAATTACGTTTTGTCTGTTTATTTATTTTTAATGCATCAGTTATTAACTACTTTAATACAATTATTTATGAAATGCCTTTCGTTAAAAAAAATTGGGTGATCAGTATTTGCCCCGGAAGTGAACAAAAATTACTCCGATCTGTGAATAATTCCTAATCACTGAAAATTTTAAATATTGCAAATTCTCTTTTTATTTTCAGGAAAAAAAAAGTTGCATAGCAATCAGTCCATAAGTCATCAAATTTTCATAAAAAATTAGAATTATACTGCAAGCGGTTTTTTTACAATATTGATGTTTGTATTATTTGATCGGGAATTACCACAGGTTACTCTACTTGCTCTTCCTCGTTTTGGTAATAAATCGATAATTTTAAATTCAGCATCTCGTTCTATCAAAGTTTGTATAACATTTTGCTTATATGTAAGAGTATTGGGGTGAGGGCGGTGACAAAACTGACACGAGGCCCGCCTTGGCCCTCTATGGCCCTGTACCTTACCAACATTCAATCTAGCATAAAACGTATATGTATTCTTTAAAGTGCACGGAATGTAATTAACTTTACGCGCTGGAGTTAAATTAAACATATGATACAAATATGAAGTACTATTACTTACGCCCTTCCGGTATTTAGAGAGAAAAATCTGCAAAAACATAGAAACTGTCTTATGTTGGAAAAAGAAAGAGAAATTTTCAAGCTTGAAAAAGCAAGGGCAGCTCAGTGTTCTTTCAACTTAAAATCAGCCGGAAATAATGTTACTTTTACTAGTTTCTCATAAAATGACACTTCTCCCGATCTTTTGGAATTCAATATAACTGGTGAGTGTATAAGGATAATATTGATCTTTATCCAGACGTATGAATTTCGTTATTTTTATTTTTATGTATATTTTCATTTTTTGCTCCTTTAAACTTTGCTAACAAACTGTGAACATGTTTCATTTGGGTATAAAAGGATTTAAATTAGTTTTTGTAACAGCTAAAGGACTTCATTGAGCATTGGAAAGGCTTCACGGAACAACTAAAAGGAATCACAGATGAAATGGTAATAAGAAATTAAAAAGCATTACGATCATTCAAGCTCATGCACCATTTAATGCCCACTTAATCATCTCTTAAGCTGCTTTAAGTTTTTTGCTACAAAACAAATTATTTGATAACTGTACAGAAATATGCATTCACATGCTCGAAAAAGAACGCGGCAATGTGAAGGCTTAGGCATGGATCAGTGTTTATAATAATTCATGTTTCAAAATGGAGATATTGTGCCTTATTAGAAACGCCCTCTTGCAAATACACTGTTAATCAGAAATTAGGCCCATGTTATAATTGATAGTAATGAAAGATAATTCAAAAGTTACTTATGATATCACAAACCGTTTTCATTTTTAAACAAAATGAAGTCCAAGATTTCCTACACATATTTGAGGGTTATTTGTTTAAACGTTATGTTTCGGACACACTACACACAAAACAAATGAAAATTTTGGTTTTTAGTTGTCTTCAGCAACATTTTTGCTATTTTCCAGTCTCATGTCCTCAACTGTTTTTTTTTTTTTTTTTTTTTTTGATACAGGTTGAATGTCAGCTTTCATAAAAATTTGTGGAAGTTTCCTCGTTTGAACTGTCTTTGAGTCCCCTAATTTTATGATCCGTGCCAGGGCCGGCGGAAGGGGCGGGCAAGACGGGCGACTGCTCGGAGCGCCAGATCAGGGGGGCGCCGAAAGAGACCAAGTTTAATGTTGTCTGAACAAATAAATTCCTTCTATTTTAAGAACATTGTCTTCTTGTAAAGAAGAAAAAAAGGCGATTTTTTATTATGTACTCTTACATAAGCTCCAGGAGGACAACTTAAAAAAATGCGAGTTAATTTAATTCCAATTTCTTTTCCAAAATTGCGTTAATGGCACCGTTTTCAGTAACGCCCGGGGCGCCAAAAAAGTCTTCCACCGGCACTGATCCGTGCAATAACTTATTTATATTGGTCACTTTTTTTTGCATTCTCTTGAAGCTTTTGATTTATTAGTTTGATCTGTTAATAATTACCTTCAAATATGCCCAAAGCAAAAGATCGAGCGTCAAAACTTTACAAAGTGCAAAATTACGCAAAAATTTAGGTCTAAGAAATATTCATGCGTAGCAATAGCATGCGAAAGAAAAATAGAAAACAGCATTATTAATTTAAATTGTTAAAATAAAGATTATTAATTTAACATAAAAGAAATATTTACATTTAATTAAAATCAAAAATTCCAAAGTTTAATATTGAATGGCTTCTTGCGAAACCCTCGATAATATTATAAGTTAAATGAATATTAACTTCTATAATTGTTTAATACTTATTATTTCCGCCTTTTTGCGCAGTATATATTGTATATGAACTTCCTTCTAAATTGTTTTGACAATAAGCTATTTTTCATATTTTATTTTTTAGACATAAAATGGAAAGTTATGTTTCAAAACAGTTTTGATTCAGTTAGCATTTGTAGACAATCTGAATTGAAGACACTTAATGATGGCGCCATCTAGTGTCATAAAAAGTATTTTTAATAAAATAAAACTTTTTTTTTTTGACATGCCAACCCTGAAAGACAATGGTTGTTTATTACTTCTGTCAGTAGTCAGGTAGATAAGTCTTTTTGTCCTTGCCATAAATTCTGGATTAAAAGCGATTTTTTTTTTGGCAGTGATGATGTAGTACGTGATGTAGTGCACTATGTTTCGGGAGCTCATCAAGGCCGTATCCAGGGGAAGGAATCTATCCGAAGTTTCAGGGAGGAATATATGCTACATTGTGAAAAATTTCGGGATTTCGGGGGGGGGGGCGATGTCCCGAAATTTTTCACAATGTAGCATATATTCCTCCCTGAATCTTTCCTCAACATAAGTGTTTCAAAGTCAGCCCCCCCCCCCCCTTAAAAAAATTTCTGGCTACGGCCTTGGAACTCATTGAGATCAAAAATACATGAACAACTCAATGCATTTAAATAAAAATCAAAGGGATGAACTTGAGTTGATTCATAAATATTTATCAGTTTAACTGAAGAAAATAGTTTGAAATAAAAAAAAAAAAAACGCCGGAAACAACGAAAAGAATAGATTTTATTCAGTAAAATTTCGGCCCACAACACCTGTAAAACTGTGCTCAAAGAATTAGCAATGAAAAAAAATTGCTAAAATTTTTTATGATATTTTAAAAATGATTTTTATTGATCTGTTAGTTTTTCAGTTTAGAGCTACAGTTAGAGTTTAATACACTAACTTAATTAAGGATGAAAATAAGTATGGTTGTGATCAGCCCCTGACTATCGCACGGGCACCCGGGGCCCGTTCCCCTGGGCAGGAACTTTCTAAGGGCCAGGAAATTTTTCCATAATATCATTTAAATTTGTTTTTAAAAAATTGTAAAATTAAATAATCTGTTTAATTAACGATAACCGCTAGTAATTTTTCATAATAACAGGTTATTCTTAATAATAACCAATTGCTCGTTGACCGTAGTACACACACATGCATGCATATAAGTAAACTATTTAAAGGGGCAGGAAACGTAGAAAGTGTCCTGGGCATGAAAACTTGTTAGTCTGGCCCTGGTTGTGATTGGGTCATCATGGTACCTGCCATCTATAATATTTAGGCGTTTTGGTACTATAGTACTTGGGGTAAAAACAATATAACAATGAAAACCTTCAAGTTTGGTTTTGGTTATTAAACATTTTTTTTTTTGTGTGTGTGTATGTGTGGTTCTGAGAAATTTCTTCAAAAATGAGAAAAGCTTTTCAAACAGCAAGATAGAAATTAGTTAATAGGTTTATTTCCTGTTTACTTACAAAATTAGGGGCAGCGGTTTTTAAGAGAAAAAAAGTGCAATAAGAGAGGGGGGGGGGGATAAATAAAATTAAATAATATTTTTAACATTTATTCTTTTACAGAACTCTAATTTGAGAATGTTCTCCATGTCTTCTTTATAAAGAAAGAGAAAATGTGATTTCACAAGATATTCTGTTGGTTGAATTTTTCTTAATTTTCAATATCTCATATTTCCCTTAAGGGTTAATTAGATTCGACAATACCCTTTCGCATTAGAATTTTTACAGAATCTGAGGATACTGCTATTGCTAACTACAATCTACTGATTAAAAAAATAAATGAATATTAATAATAAGTAATAGTAATAATAATAATAATAACAAAAATTTTAACTAAAAAAATTATTTTCTGTGTGTGTGTAGGGAGGGGGGGGGGGGGGATTAATTATTTTTTTGTTTTTGCTCATTTTTCACGTTTATAAAATTTGTCTTCAAAATTTAAAAAAATTGAAACTTAAATCATTATAAAAGCAACAAAGAAAAGAGAAAAAATATATATTAAAATTAATGAAACCTGTAAAAAACAAACTAAGTAAATATTCAATAATATGGGTACTTGCATCATTTTCATAAGGGACAGTACAAGACAGAGAAGTATTTCTAATGACCATTGTACATAATTACTCAGTTGAAGTTGCAAACAAGGATATTAAGTGACATCAAAACAAAAAAAAAAAAACCTACCAGTAGAGCCATTTTTTTTAAAGAAGAAGAAATCAACAATATTTATTCATATATAACATATAATAATATGACTTACCGGTTTTTAAAACAACAAGCAAAAATTTTGAAAATCACCACTAATGAAAAATAAAAGTGAGCTTATAACCTTCCGCATAAGGTTCGGAAAGATTTTTAACAAGTAAATGTTTCTAATATGGAAAATAATCAACTACTGAATTAGTGATCAAGAAAAGAAGTGAAGAAAAGAGATTTTTAAAAAAATATTTTTAAACTTGCCTCATTATCTATCTGTCTTATTACCTCGCTTCCCCCCCCCCCTCCCCTCGCTTTTTACGACTCAATTAAAGTCTTTCGATTTAGTAATGTTCTCTTTCATGTAAATCTATTTATGTAAATACGAGCTTTTCGAAGGTTACCAACATAAAGTAACGGTTATTATTTAAGCCCATCAACATCTTTCGGTGGTGCCATTGTCTCAAAAATCAAGTATATTTTTTTTTGGGGGGGGGGGGGATACAAATAACGGTAGATGACAATTGAAAAGGGTAAAATAACTCACAACTCCCTGTTTTTTTTCTTTTATGGAATACAAGTTTAAATATTTAAAAACATTTTATTTTAGACCATTAGTTGTATTTATAAAAATATTTTTTTCACATATTTTTTCAAATTCCGCAAACTTTAGTGTGCATGCGACATCAGAAGATGTAAACCGATATTATTTCTTTCTTTACCTTCTTTTTAGTTTCCCCATTCGCTACTTTTCCGCGGTTACGACTTGAAATAAAAATTTTGACTTTTTTCTGCCCACCCTAATATTAGGGTCAGGTGGGGTAAAGTGGTTAATGGGGTAAAGTGGTCATACGGCACATAAAAAGCTATAGCTTCGATATAAATAAAGCAATTGGTGCAAATTTTTAATCTTAGCTTTTAATAATTAGGAATTAGATTTTACATTCAAAATTATTTTAAGGGTTACTCTTTACCTGAAGAAAACAGTCAGTTTGTTTCTTTATACAACACTTTGAAATTGAAACAGCTCTTTTAAGTTCTCTATGACATTTTGTTTTTAAAAATTACAGCAAATGGACGATGCAGGAAGCTTTACACAGATCTTGAAAATACTTCCTCACTAACCGTGAATCTAGATTGAGTTTATATATTATTTTATAGTTCTTTAAGTAAGATGGAGTAAAGTGGTCATAGTATTAGGCTTAACATGGATCACTGTTCTAAAATTACTTCAGGTTAATTTATAAGGTATACCAGGACTTAACTTGCATGGGCTTCCATATTTATTTTCAATTAACTTGCTTCCATATTTATTTTCAATTTAAAAATCTTAAAAACCTATTTTAGGAAATTCAGGCTACTTACGCATGAAAATAAATTTTGAAGACTACAAGGCTCAGCACTTCTTTTGTCAAAAATTAAGCCACAAGGCAGATGTTAGTTAAACATTTACTTTACTAATACTGTATACTTTTTCAAAAATAACCTTTAAATTTACTCTTTAGTAAACAGGATTAAACGCAACTGAGCTCAAAGGCAAGAGAGATTGAAATTATTATAAGATGGCCTTCCTACAATGGTGTGTTTATAACTGAAAAATTTTTAAAAGCACTTTTAATAAAATAATTTTCAAGTTGTCAATAATTCTAAACAGACTTATTATAAATATTATTAAGCTGCAAATGTTTAGAACTGGCAGCACTTCGAACAAGAACAATACATGAAAGAGAGAGATAATTAAAAATAGCTATGTTGAAATATGTATTTTCCTCTCAGTGTGATTTTTAATAAGCTCTATAATTATCTCAGAGCTATCTTATTAGCAATGTTTTCTTAATGATAGGTTTAAATCCCTAAATATTAGATGATAAGTCTGTCCTTTCATTTAATACATATAATAAAACTTAAATATAAAATTCAAAATTTTCCGTAAAAAAATTAAAAATAGCTTTTAATGAATGACTAAATTGCTTAAATTACACTGATTGATAATAGGACAAAGGAAATGCAACGAAGGAAAAGTAAAAAGTTAATTTTTTTATGAAACAGTTTGTTAAAAATTGAAAATTTTTTGGTTTATTAGATCTATCAAATTGTATGAAGAAAAGTATGCTTGTC
This sequence comes from Octonoba sinensis, assembly GCA_038502835.1. Classification (NCBI taxonomy): domain Eukaryota; kingdom Metazoa; phylum Arthropoda; class Arachnida; order Araneae; family Uloboridae; genus Octonoba; species Octonoba sinensis. Next base: position 127,857,279 of record CM076598.1, read on the forward strand.
TGAAAGGGACAGAGGATATTTGACCTTTATGCTCCATTTTATTTACTCCTATGCATTCTTATTTTATAGCAGGGCATTTTACGGAGAAAAAAAGTTTGACTTAACCCTTTATAAGACAGCCGGAAATAATTTCCCACTAAATTCAAAAAATTTAAGTGTCTAAAGGCAATTTTTTCCCCCCCCTTTCTTAATAGTTTAAATGACTTTTTAATGCGGAGGAAAGTACTTATCACCTCATACATAATGTTTCATGACGCATATTCCGTTTAAAAAAAGGGTTGGTAGCAGGGATGCCAACAGGGGATCATGGTGCAAGTTGCGCCATCAGAATTTTCTTTTTCTTTTTTTTTTTTTTTGGGGGGGGGGGGGAGATTTTTTTGTATACATCAGATATCCGGTATCCGATTGATTTTTAAGTATCTGGAATCTGATCGGGTCATTGTGCGAACTATCCGGTTATCAGGCATGTCAAATTTGATCATTAAAATAGAATTCATAGAAACATCAGAGCCGGATATCCAGTGCATATTTGTCAGGCAAGGGACACCAGATATCTGGTATCCGGAAAGTCATTGGACGGGGGGGGGGGGGTATTGCGCTATTGAGCTTGGGGGTATGGCACCCCTGGGTGGAGGAGAATAACTAAAATAAGAAAAAACTAAATAATTCTTTTAAGAGTCTAAATGGATTTGTTTTCATAAAACCAATCCGAAAATAAAAATTGTTACAATGTAGCAGTATGTATTTGTAGATGAAATGAGTTCAAAATAGAAGGTTTAATTTTTTTTTTTTCTTGCTCTTCAAAATTTATACTGTTCACTTCACCAGCAGCAAATAGCTCGCGAAATTGAAAGTGTTCTGAAATTCAATGTTTATAAAAAAGAAACCGCTATTGAATTTTTTTATATACGTGTATTTTTACTAAATTTTGAATTGAAATTTACTACCCTGAAGATTGGGTTTGAGATACAAATAAAAAGTGACGACCAGCAACAGGCACAGGGCCCAGCTAGGCTGGTCCTAGTCAATTTAACAGTCCCCAATGAACATCAATAGCTTTCTTAAAAGCTTTTACCCCACTGCAAGTAACAGTCGCTTCCGGTAAACTATTCCAACTACCTACAACAGCTAACGAAAGGAAATTATGGCACATTTCTCTGAAATATATTTCAATTTAATGACACTCGGAATTTGTTAAACAGAAAAAATCCTTCAAGCAAACTACAATTCAATTAGTAAAGTATGAATAGACGAAGTTGGTCGGGGAAAAGAGCTATTAAATGCGTTATTTATTCTTTACCTGGCTGGGCAGCATGATACGATGCGAAGTGGTGGTAATGGAACAGCAGGGGGATGTTTCAAAATTGATTGATGCGGGTCTTTTATACGCGAATGCAAAGAATAGGTTGAAACCGAAAATGTGTAGAAATTGTAAGAAATGCTTATTTGCCAGAAAACTTTGAGTTATTTTCTAAAAATAAAAACTGAGAGTGTTTTAAGGAAATGTAACAGTTGAAAAACTTGTATTTATAATGATTATAAAAATGTATTCAAGTGTTTGTATTGTAAGCTAATGCAAGGAGCTAGAGGAAGAAAAACCAAGTAATAGAATTACTCAAAATAAAATTCAATTTTTGTCAAAAGAAATGGTATAATAAAAAAGGTTTTACATTTACGTACATTCTATTATTTTGTCAGTGTTCAAACTGTAAGTTTTACACTCTCAGAAATAGAACTCTCACTTTTGACGATTCTTCAATCGTCAACAAAATTTCGCCATTTGCAACGATTCTTTAATCGCGCGATCACGTGACTTAAAAAAGTTACTGCACAAATTTCGCCAATTTGACGAAAGGTTTACTCGGAGCATTTTTCACGAAGCCATTTTGTCAAATACGACGAAAGTTTCGTGAGATTTGAGCATGCGTTTCTGAGAGTGTAAACAATTTAACAACAATGGAGTGCTTTTGATATTTGCATGAAATATAATGACGTTAAATTCCGAATTTCCCCTTAACAAAAAGGTTTAAAGGCTATGAGTATATCTTCGACATAATCTCAGCAGAAACAGTAAGTTTTAAATTTTTCATTTCGTCCTCTGTTATAGGATTTTTTTTGCACTTATCACTATATTTATGCATTTTCTCTGTATGATGAAAACACGTCCAACATTAACAGATGTAGGAATCAGCTCTGTGTATAAAAGGCACTGAGGTAAAAGGTGACATAAAATGAACTATGTCCATTTTCTACGGTTGTAAAATGAAAGTTTTAACAGTCACATGCATTTCTTTTTTTCACTTTAGTTTGACAGATTCTCCTAAAAAAATTCAGCATTTGTAAATATTGTTTTTCTGAAATTATAGTTTTAAGTTTCCTATCCATTTTCCTCCTCTCCTTTCCATTCAACTGGTACTCCAGAAAAGTTTAACATTTGTGACTCAGCGTCTATTAGCTCAAATACACAGAACTGGAGGACTCGGGGGAACATTTCATGCTCAAAACCAAGTAACGCATTACTCATTGAATACGTGATACCGAATGAGGGGAGGGATCTAGGATGTGGTACCAAGTAAGGCCATTATATTTTTGTTGGTATTCTTGAAGAGGAGAAATAGTTATTAGTAACTTGTATATTACTTAGTAATAACTGAGGGATGGGAGGGGTAGTCTACGTCTTTTGTTCTTTTAAATTCATTTTTTCCAAACAGTATCCCATTATAGATTAATAAACTAAATTAAGTGGTACGACAGCCCATTGGGGGCCATGGCCTACTGTGCCCATCCCAGCTTTCGAGACCGAGGGTCCTGGGGTGCAGAAGCAGATGTTCCGGTCAAGTGGATTATAGATTAATACGTAAATAAGTTAATCAACCCAATGCGATTGCATTTCATTGTTATTTATTTTAAAACATATTTAAGTTATTTTTCCTGGAAGTTGAAGTAATTCAATCTAATTAAACGTTTAGCTCTCCGGGGGAGGGGAGAGGATTCCTTTCTAAAACTATTAAGTAAGCTACGAGTCCGCAACCGGAGGCAGAGGGAAGAGGGTTAACCCTCAAAAACTCTTGGTGTTAAGCTGTATTGCCAGTTCTAGTATGTTAAACTATGTATATAAATATGTTATATTAATAACTCCCATGACCTAGTGATGCTAATCCTCCAAACCATTTTTTGTTTCGGTTATTTTTTTCATTTTAAGAACTTCTCGATAAAACTTCCTTACTAGATGAATGTTACTCACTTTTGGTGAAATTTTGCAAATATATTGGTTTATTACTTTCTACCACTTAACCCGAACATTTGTATCATTCTCATTTTTCGTTTCTATTTAAAAAAAAATCCGCCAAGAAAAGGTCTTTCCAGAAATCAAAACTACTTCCGCAGAGGTCCTAAATGCAAAGCTACTCGTTTGTCACGCATCAACAATTGCGTTTAGCAAATCGCATAATCCCGGACCGTGCCATATGCTCGCTGCACAAACTTGGGCAACAGGATTTCTCTGAAAGAAAGTTTATCCTCGCACAAGTGAGAAAGGAGCAGAGAAAAAATCCATCGAAAAAAAATCCAAGGTTCTCACTAAACTGTCAGTTGGGGGGACACAGAAAATAGTCCCGCAACATACGGATATGAATGTGGGGGGCTAAAAGAAAAAAGGGGGTTGCTGCGCATGCACACATGGACGCCGGAAAGAAGCAGGCGCCCGGCGCTGTAATCAATCATTTTGTTTCGACATTTTCTGTATTGGCTCCGAAAAGGGGGCGCTGGTACAGGATTGTAAGGCAACCTATCTACTTTTCATCATACTTGTCTCTGAACGGCAAACTGTTTCACAAATGAAAACTTCCCGGAACGTCAGAGCGAAATGAAAAAAAAAAAAAGAAATTATCAAAATGGACGAAAGAGAAAAACTTTCATATATGTGAGTGCCGAGATAAATTCAGGCGGTGGACTCTCTTGTCTTGACGAGAGAATCGAATCCAGCAAAGGATTGAGGAAGAATTCCACCCCTCTCCCCTCCCCTTCTTCCGACAGAAGGTATTCTTTTGGTACCGTAAATAATAACTGGTCCAAGGTTCATTCACACCTGTGTCCTACGCTCTTCAAATTTTCAAGCTTGAGTACACCACATTGTGCAGTGGTACACTCCTAAATGATACTTTATAATTTTTGGAGAAGATTGAAATATATTTCTGGGGAAATGTTATGATTCATGGCAAGATTTAAAATTGGTGGGTGTAGTTTCACAAAGCATTGCTTTTTCTCCAGGTAAAATCTAGTTAAAATTTTGAACAATGTAGAAGCAATTTCTTATGAAACAAGATCCTCTTCAACGGCATATCGTTAAATTATGCATGATAAAAATTGAAACCTGTGCCACTTATATAGTCGTCTGATATGTTACTCCAAATTATACTTCATCATTTCTGGTTCATCGCCAAATTTTAGAAGCTGCAAATCAGCCTCATGTTACCCAAATTGTCCTAAAATTCAACTTACTATTCAACTTACTATAAGCCATATTGAAAACAGAAAGCATTTTTGGGTATTTATTCTCAAAAAATAGGTACAAGAGAAAATAGCTTGTCAAAGATTCTCCATATTCTTTGATACTACTAAATACAATAACCCCCTCCCCCCCCCCCGCCCACAAGAACTCAAGGTTTTAATTCATCCTGGCAAGAAGTGTGTTTCTATATGTAAATATATTACGTTTATTATAGTGAAAATATGAATATTACCTTACCGCTAATTATACTACAAATACTTTTTGACAAAGTTTAACGCAGACATTAAAAGAAACATAATCAAATGACAAGTTCTGTAGATCAACACACACATGTCATAAATCACAGAAATGGCAGCTGTCTCATGAGCTAATACTCCTGGCAGAAAATTCGCGAACTATTAGTATCTTTACTTTTGCCATCGCTAGGTACCGTTTAACTCCAGGTAACGTGTGTGGCACTAAGTCACGCTCCATGGCACAAAATCACCCATTTTACGGTAATAGTTCTCTATTGAGTTTTTTAACACACGCTTCAGAAAATTTAACTTTTCATAGAGTATAGATTTCCTATAGAGATTATTTTCCATAACCTTTAGAACATTGACAAGTTCTTTCCATTTGGCAAATATTCTAGACTATTGATTGTTTGAAAGAATCCACAGGTTCTAGACTTATCACAGCAACAGTATTAACGTGCTCTTTCAATTTCACATGTTCTAGATTCTTTTCATATTGACTGACTGCTTAATAAGCAATTCTTCATACGGAATTTCAAAAGAAGGCAATTTTGTTACCAAGTACACTCTCAGAAATAGAACTCTCAGTTTCGAGGATTCTTCAAGCAAATTTTGCCATTTACAACGATTCTTTCCTCGCGCGATCAAGTGACTCAAAAAAGTTGCAACACAAATTTCGTCAATTTGACGAAAGGTTTACTCGGAACATTTTTCAGGAAACCATTTCGTCAAATACGACGAAAGTTTCGTGAGATTTGAGTCATGCGTTTCTGAGAGTGTAAAGACTAATATCTTATAAAATCCAGAATAGGAAGATTCCATGATTTTTCTTTTTTAAGAGCCTGTCAGACAAAAACGCAGATATAGTTAGCACATAGTCTCAAATAATGTATGTAATCGCATTGCATATTGCCCAGTCATTATAAAGCTTATAATTGAAATACTAATAAATGAATGTGGTAATAGTAAGAAACCTAGCGTTTCATTTTGCAAAAAAACTCTCCAGTGAAATCTCGTAATAACGAGCTCTATGGGACCGGGAAAATATTTTGCTGTAATGGAATGCAGGTCCGTCATTTAGGGGGATCAGAAGGGGACAGTTGACCCCTTGTGGCTTTGAGAATATATAATGGATTTCCGTGAATTTGCATGTATGTTGTTTTTTAATGAAAAATACAAGGAGAATGTACCCTTTGCCCCTTCCTCCCTGAAAAAATTTGAAATGACGGGCCTGATGTTCGTTATAACGAAATGTACGTTGTCACTCTAATGTTTAAATCCAGACTGAACACTTAATTCGTCATAACAAATACTTCGTTGTATCGATATTTGCTATAACGAGATTTTACTGTAAATAAAAAGGAAAACCTTTCAGAACATAAACCTTAAACTTATTTTCCTACATTTTTCCATTTGAATTAAAAAGATGTCGTCCTTGGTGCAGAAATAAAAAAACAAAAGGAGAAAATTACTGTTTTGTTAGTATTGTTTGAAACTGGGACATTTTGAACATTGAATTTCTTGAAATCTTTACTTTTTTTTAAAAATATCCCTACGTTTTTAGTTACATGTGTCTCTAACGTATAGATTTGTAATCATTGATAACGAAAGCAATTTTTTTATATTTATTCTAGTATTTCATATTAAGAAGATTGTTGTTTCATATGGTTTTTTCCATGGCAAATCCCCATTAGAACAGAGACGTGCAGTTATAGAATGGAGAGGAGAATGTGCCTCTTTTTCAATAATGCACACTGTGCATTGATGAAAAAGAAGATTATTACTGAAGCTAAAAGGCAGTCTTGTAATGAATTTCTAAATAGAATGGATTATAGAACAGATGGGGCGAAAGCTTATATATAGACTTTTGAATACATTGAGTAATAGGAATAAAGTTAAATTAAAATACCCTATGGTGATTGGTAATAAAGTACTAACATCGCCTAGAGACAGCAGAGAAATGCAATAAAAGCTTTCTGAATAAATACAACCGCACAACACAGAGTTGACGAAGTGAAAATTACAAGAGTAGAGACAAATCCGTAACTACAACCCAGAAGAGTATCTTTAATGAAAAATTTTCAATGAAGGAGCTAAAAAAGGCTTCTAAAAACTTATAAGTAAAGAGGCAATCGGGTCCAGATAATATTTTTTGCATAGTTCTTAAAACATCTGGGAATTGCGACCCAGTCCACACTATTATTAATCCATAGTATATTTTGGAACAGGAACATTAATTTTGCATCATATAAAAAACTGGTTGATAGGAATTTACTATTTTCTTATAAGACTACACTGTAAAAAAAATCTCCTGAAAATAACGGAAAAAGTACGGCAGCAAAGTTGCCGGAAATATTCCGTTTCTGATAATATTTTCCCGTGATTTGACAGAAGTTCCATTTTTTTTCTCCGTTAATCCAAATCCGGTTGTGAAAATACAGCAACCGTAATACGGAAAAGTTCCGTTCTCTTATTTTCAGGACGTGCTATTTCCGTTTTTGGTGGCGTTTCCGTTAAGTGAATGCTTTTTTGGGGAAACATGTAGAATCAAGCAAATTTTATGGGAAAATGAAGGTATTGCGGACAATTTTCATACATTTTCCAAAACGGGGTAAGGGGATACCATTTTCAATATGGCAAATATTATTATTATTTTTTACAAAAAACGACCATGTGTCCACACTAAGATCATGAAGTCACTTATTTCTTTTCCGCAACTCTGGTAAATTTGAACAATGCAGAGTAAAAAAAAAAAAGTTAAAATATGCAGTGATTATATTCACTTATTAGGGGTCGATCTAGCATTTTTTAACAGGGTCCGTTTTTCGTAAAATTTAAAGCGAATAATTTTGTGAAAATTGAAAATTTATCCATATAGCGAATTTTGTGAAGGGTCCCTTTGTATTGATTTCAATTTTATGAACTGTCCCTTTTTGTTAATTGGAACTTTGGAAAGGGTCCGAAAAAGGACCCGAACTTCCTCTGGCGTGACGAAAAAATACGATCCCTTTCATTTAAAATTGGCAATTAAAATAGACTAAATTAGCAATTAAAAAAACAAAGCATGATTTTACTTTTACTTCATAAAAACTTTTATCAATCAATTAGTAATGAAATACGAAATGTATTTCGATGAAACTGAAATGGAAGGGGGTGGGTGCATATGAGTGTTTCAAAACTGCAAAAATTTACTGAGAAATTTGAGCTAAAAAATAAAAAAAAAAACATTTACGTTGTCACTATATACCCAAAAAGTCCCAGGAGACTTCCATCATTTAACATTTCTTCAAAGTTCTAGAGAGATTCTCTGAACACACATTAGTAAAAAGTTCATTAAAAAGTCGTTCAAAGTTAACGGATCAACAAGAAATTGAAAAAAAAAAAAAAAACTATTTCTGATCACCCTTTGTCATAAAAAGCAAGAAATAAGCTCTAAATTTCGCGAAATAGACTAGTACTTACAAAACTAGTTACTACAAGACTTAATTTATAACTTTTCGAAAAATAAACGATATACTCGTTATTAAACGATATAACGTATATTCACGCATATAAGCATTTGTTTAAAAAATATGCATTTTAAAATAAAAATGCCTTTTAAAGTCTCCCCCCCCCCCCCAAGCATTTTTTTTTTACTCATAACACAGAGTGCACCAAATTCCACCATATTAATCGAAAAGTTGATGACAAACAAGAGAAACATCTTACTGAAATTTGAAGCAGAGGAACATGGGTTAAAGGTAAAACTGGGTCTAAGTGAAATGATAAAATATTTACTTTGTTTACAGAGCTAACTATTTTTTTTTAATATGTTACATAACATGTAGTCAGTGGCGCACCCAGGATTTTGCTCAGGGGGAGGGGAGGGAGAAAATGGGCAGAATTAGGGAGAACCTGGATATAAATCTTCTCAGATGCCGGATATTCCGGTGCAATTACGTGACTTATCCGTGCCGGATATCTGACTCCGGTCTTTGAAACCTGCAAATCCGGAGAACCGGATTTTTTCGTGCATCGGTTTTCGGATATTAAAAACAAAATCGGTCGGATACCCAATGCCTTCTGGGAAGACGGGTCGTCCACCCCCCCCCCCCCCTCCGTTAGTGAGCCCCTGTAGTTGATTCCAGTCAAAAAATAACCGAATCTAAAGATAAAGCTATACTGTAATACAAGCCATTTTCAAAATTTGATGCTCATGTTGTAATGTTTTGTGTTAAATCAAGTCAAATGCACCTTTTGCAATTATATAATTATAGAATTCCTGTTAATATTTTAAATATTAATTAAGGGCTAGGGACTAATGCAGTGTTAATTTCTTTTATGTTAGGCTTATTTTGATTGCTAATGTTTAGTAAAATTTGTCATGTGCATACAGGACAAAGAGAAATACGTATTTATTCCACTCTGACCCTACATCAGTCCTCTACTAACTAAATTTGTCGTTCATTTGTTAAGTTATTATTTTTTTACTTATGTAGTAAGTAGATGTTTCATTCGTTCATTTAATTAATATTTTTTTTATTAATTAATAATTCATTTTCACGTTTTATCAATCATTCATTCATTTAATTATTCATAATTACTAAGAATTATTTTTAACCATCTGTAGTCGTAAATAAGAATCATTACAATTTAGATTATCATAAGGCGACATAAGAATCCAAAGGTATATTTATCACAGGGGTGCCCCCCAGAAGGGGTCACGGCACAGTCTATTCCATTGAGATTTGGTTGGGTTCGTTTCAGGGGCTTTTGATCGATTGTTTGGCTTATTTGAGGGGGGGGGGGGGTTTCAACGTTTTGGGCGGTTCAGTAGTTTGTACGGACGTTCCTGATTATCACATAGAAAACTACTTCATTTGGAAATATTTCAATTTTTCAAAATTCAATGAGGCAAAGTGATAATTTTCCACTTTGATTTCAACGACCAAATTTACTGCATAAAATGAAAAATAATATTTCAAGTTTTATTATAAAATCACATTTCTCTGTTCATGTAGTTATTATAAAAACAAACTTTCAATTTGTTCATTTTGAAAAATGTAATTTTTCCTAACTGTTTCACTTTACCCCACATTCCCCTATAAATACTAAATATGTATTTGATAAATCATAAGCATTTAAAGTAATTATTTTTTTACTACACGAGAAAATCTGCTCGATGGTAAAAACACCTACATGTTATTTTACTCAGCGGAAAGTGTTCCTCAAGAGGGGAGGGGGATTCCCAACCTTTGGTACAGGTTCAAATAGGAAACCTACAAAAATAAGAAACACACCCGAATCCACAATCATCTGAGAGCTCAGCTTCAGGCGCTGTTGACGCGGAAATGCAAAATGGACAAAGCCGCAGGACAACAGAAGGGGACAGTTCGTGTTCGTTGGGGGCATCTCGGTGATTGACATGTAATTTAGCACTCATTAGCAGAAGTAAAAGAAAATATCTATTTTTCTACTGCACTGCCATCTGAATTTCAGGGTTGGAACTACGCACTGCACAACTTCAGCAAGTTTCTAGAAAAGACATATTTTAAAATATAAAAAGCGCTTGAAATCAAAATAAAAAATTATCACGGAGACGCTCACAGTCTTCTGAATTATATAGTATTTTTTTTTTTTTTTTTTACTATACGATCTTAGCATTTTGCTGTAGGAGGCAAAGTTCGTTAGTTTTCGTCATGTATGGTTGCTATTCTGAAAACTGTCACCAAGCTCGATTTTCATTTAAAATCGATATAAATACAAGAAAACGCAAAATTTTTCTAAAATATTCTAGCAATCAATACATAATTGAAAAACACGTCATATGCAACAAAAATTGGAATGATACTTGCAGTTGATTTTGATTTATTATGTTAGTACACTTTCCTTGGCGCCAAACCGCTACGGACAACAGCCTTAAAATCAGTCAAAAAGCACTCGGAAAATTCAGGTTTTTTTTTTAAGTGTAGAAAGCTTTAACAAAAGTATAAAAGAAAAAAAAAATCTAAAAAGTAGATGCGAATTTCATTCATTAAATAAAACTTATTTCGGCTAATTTCCTGCTTTCACTTAATAATTATTTTATCGTTATTGTGATAATAGGGAAATAATGAAATCAATCGTTTTGGATAATCATAGTAGAGAGAGAGGGGAAGGAGAGTAGGGAAAATGCCTTTTTTCTTCCCTTCTTAGATGTATTATGAAGTTCGAATACCCGTATTATGAAGTTCGAATGCACCCTCCCTAAACTATCCTCTCCTCTCTTGTACAAAACGGCTATCACCTATTCTCAAACACGGGGGTTTATGGATTGTAGGGATTTGTTTTCAGTGAAAGCTTCCTGATCCTCCTGATCCTATTATTTTACAAAAGCGTGGAGGGACGAATTTTGAGTATTATCGCTTTTCTTGGCGACTTCTACAGTTTGACAAGAAATTATTGAAAGTTCGAAGAATAAGAAAAAAAAAAAAAAAGAAATGAAACTAGTTGTGCAGTAAGTATTTAATGAGGAAAAAAATGTCCGAACGTAATACAGTGGGAATTGTCATATCCGGAGTTCTATTGTTATAATCCTCACGTATCTGGACGAATTAAGAGGTGGTGGCAGTATCACTCAACACCATTTTTCAGCAACTGAACCCTAAATTTTCGGAACAACGAAAAACATTTTTAAGTCTAAATATTTATAGGTTTTTGTGTAAAATAATTACGAATAATGTAAGTTGTGGGAATACGTATAATTTTTTTTTTCAAGTCAAAGGAATATGTAAGTTTAGTTATGTAAATTTCTGTAAATATATATATGGGCCAAACCACGATAACCGGAATTTTTGTCCCCTCCGCACCGAATTTCACTTTTTTTTTTGTTTGCACTCTCTCATTTTATCGTTGGTTCAATTTTCATGTGGGAATGTTTTCAGCATTCCTCATTAAAAAAATTGAACCTTGAAAATCCTTAATAATTTGAAGTATTTAAGTGAAAAAGCAAAATGTTTGTTGCGGAGCGGGTACTTTATTATATATATATATATATATTTATTATATATATTCGTATTAGCGCGGGCCGGCGCTAGCACGAATGACGCCCTGAGGCAAAAAACTTTTTCCCGCCCCTACTATATATTATGAAGAAATGTAGATTAAAAATGATCGATACAATGTTTAATGATACATGTTTTAACTTTCAAAAAGCTGAAGGAAAGCAATCGCTGATGAGAATAGACTGAATAAGGGAAAATAAAAAACAGAAAAAGAGAAAAAGCAATAAATTGCGTTTTGCTCTTCATAAAATAGATAGGTTTGACTACCACTAACTTTGAAGCCCAGCTGGGGCGGCTATTGAGTTGGAGAGTTAACCAATTCTATTGTTCAATTACAGTATAGTTTAATTACTTAGAAAAATCATTGTTAGAACATTCGGAAGTTGTGGCATTCTTAGTGTAGAGAGCCCATCCACCACGACAAGGGGGTACAAGGATGAGAAAAATCGGGTTTTAACTGTCCAGAGGCCAAAAACCGCATAAAAAACAGACGTAATATAGGTTTTTAATTTTTTGAGATAAAAACTTGTTTTTTACTTATAAAGATGCAGTCAATATTTATGGCCAATGTGCCCCTAAGAACGGCGCGCCCTGAGGCGGGCACCTCACCGCTTCAGCCTAGCTCCGGCCCTGATTATCGTGGTTTGGCTCAATTTTTTAAAAACTTATTTTACTGCACTACTACTAAGCCATACTGCGTGTAAAGTTATTTTTATGTAGTCCTTTTTTTTTTTTTGTTTCGTAAATAAATTTATAACCGTAATCGTAATTTTTTCCATAAATTTTGAATCTTCCACCCATTTTTTAATTTTTTTTTTTTTTTTTTGATGGTGGTGATTTCTCTTATCGTAACTAATCCAGATCAAACTAATCCGGATAAGATAGTTTCCACCATGTAACATCGTGTATCTTGAAAACCAAAGACATATTTATTCACTTCATTTGAATAAAAAGTGGAATATTTCATTAAAATACGGAAAAGTTTCGACTAATTTTCTGGAGTCGATTTTTTTGTTCTTCAGTTTTTAAGGAACAAATACAGCCTTTTTTTTTTTTTTGCTTCAGAGACGGAATTGTTAAAAGTTTGGAGCAAAACTGAACAAACTGGAATTTTTTTTTTTTGGTGTTAGAATTATTAAATTTTAAACAGAGTGATTGCGATTGAACCAAGTTTAGAAGTTATTTTAATTACGTGTTGGATAATTATCGATTTGAGTAATGTTTAAATCTGAGTATGGACAAATGTGACTCATACATGTGAGATTAACTGTATTTTACTTTTAATTTTTTTACTAGTATTATAAAGGTAAGTACTGCAAAATGTTGTTTTTCACTATTTTTAATATTTTCGAGCAAATTAGCCCCGAAATATGTCTTCAAGTGAGGTTTACAATTTTCATAATGTAGCTGTACCTATATTTATGTGTCTTTCAGTTCTAATTGCAGCCAGTTTGAGAACATGAAAACATTTTTTGTGAAAATCACTTTTTTTAATTAATTGTTTTTGTTGATCTGGATTTTCATTAATCTGGATCAGTTCCACTCAATTGAACCATCCTAACAGTATCCTGATATATATAATATAAAGTGCTGGGAAAAAGTCTGGGACAAGTTATGTTTTTCATTATTAATTGTAATCATTAAACTCAGAATGTACAATAATATTATAAGCATCAGTGGCATTCCTAGCGTGGATGGTCACTCGGTAAGAGAACTTGTGGTGGAAAATTTTAAGAAATTCCATTTTATTTGAGTGGTGTAACGAAAGTTTAAATGAATATTTAGTTAGAACACCTTAAAATGGGACCAGAATAAATTTGGAACTCAATTTGTGTAAAACTGGACCTAGATACATGATATGCAGGGCCGTATTTATGAATGTGGCATTCTGCGCTCGAGCACAGGGGGGCACAATTTAGGGTGCGGCAAATTTTTTATTTTTGAATTTGTTTTTAAGATTTTTAAAAAAAGAGTGAGGTTACGTAAAACACAATTAAACCATTACTTGAGTCGTCGAGATTCAAAACCAGATACATCCACTTTTTTTCGATTTCAACTTTTTTACACTTTCTAATAGCTTAAAGTAATCTCCATATAGTGTTAATTTTTTAAGTTTCGAAGCAACTACATCCTGCTAAAAAGTGTGTTTGAAATTAGCGGGTTTGTTACAAAACCAGATCGACCATGCTTGTCAGCTCTTCTTTTTTTCCCTCCAAATATCTTCCAAGGAAAAATTATTTTTGTGTCGAAATTTCAGCAAGTTAAAAGTCTATCCCAATGCTCTTAGCTAGAAATTCGAATTTCTTAGATATTAGTTTTTTGCCCGCCGTGAACAATTTCCTTTTTTGGATGTAGCTGATTTTGAAACTATACGACTCACTTGAGATCCTTGTCTTTCTAAAACAATATAATGATTGTATCCACCGTAATAGTAAGTAATTTGTGCATAAACTGAGAAAAATGCACAGGTACCTGTTCAGGTGGAAAATGACGCCGAAGATTAATGGTTTCTATTGTAATCATAGAATCACACTCTATTATTATGAATAAAAGGAAAATTCTAGAATTTTTATTTGTAACGTGAGTGCAAGTAATTATGTTAATGTGAAAAAATCGTAACGTAAAAGCAAAGCTAAGTTTATTGAAATATAGCATGGTAAAACCAGGTAGCCGTAACCGTTGTTTTAGTAGGAATAACTTACAGGGGTATCGGACTTTACCAAAAAGGATAGATGCCCCAGGTGAGAAAAAGAAGAGACGCCTCACTATGCTTGATGTAAAGACAAATGCCTCGCTGTATTTTTAAAAAAAAATTTAAAAGATTTCTACAAATACACTAATTCTATAAATACCGTTAGTAAATTTATTATATGTAGCATGCTTTTTAATTTAATTTATGAGCACTGTTAATTTATTGCATACGCAGTGTTACTAAATTTATTTTATATAGCGTTAATTAATTTAAACTTTTATAGTGCTGCTTGATTTATTGTATATAAAGTAGCATATAATAACATAATGTAAGACTGTAAAACATAAAAACTTAGTTGAAAAAGTGTTTTCTTGAACTCTCTTAAGTTACTGTAGGTTAATACTTATAAAACCAATCATTTAATCTACCGTGTTATTACCCATAAATTAATCATATAATTAACCACAAAAGCTTCTTCATATATTAATCATTTTGTATGAGTATTAAAGTAACTCAATTTACTGCTTTGAGTACTGAATGAAGACGATTTACAAAAGGAAAAGCTCTGAAGAAAGGAGAATATGTTGGATTGAAGAACATACTGGGGGAAATAATTACAATAATTAAATCAGGAGATGTCGATGATAATCAAAACTTGTTTAAAATGCTTAGAAAAGTAGCATAAAACCACGTCAATTATTGAACGATTTGAGTACATTCATTGTAAAAAGTGGGTGCACAAGTTTTACTATTTTTTTGGTGAAATACGCAATATATGTGGAAGTATAAAATTAAAAGTTTAAAGATGCAATTTTATTTTTATGTTACATCTTCAAAGTTTAAAGGTGACTTATAACTACACTTTTTATGTTGTTACTTTAATGATTATATTACTTTTAAGATTTAACTTTATGTTTAATGATATTTTCAGAATTTAGAATTGTACATTCATTTTTGATGTTTTTTTTTTTTTTTTTTTTTTTAAAGTTTAAAAGTGTTAAATATTTTTTAATGGTCTCTTATGGTTATTAAACTTGCAAAATTTTTCGTGTCTCCTTATTTTCGCCGGGCATCACTCGATCTTCAGTGAGGCAACTAACTCACCTCACATGTAGAGAGAGATGGCCAAATTCGATCCTGTAAAGTTTCACCTGCTACTCAAAAATAAACACTTAAATTTATGTAGAAGAGGGAAAAACAGTACATTGATAGTCCTCTCCAAAACAGAAATGCATCAAAATTTTTTATACAAATAACAAAATATTTTTTTAGGACTGGAAATATGTCTTGTTTATGCTGGAAAACTTTGACAAATGTGCAAACAGTTCTAATACACACTGTAAAAATTTTGCACTTAGTTGCCACCATTTTTGGTGTGCAGGTGGTGTAAAGTTGAAAATAATTTATTTTTAATATACTATTTTGAAATTTTTTACGTGTATGTCTGAAAATATATAGACAGTATAAGGTAAAAATTGTTTACTGCCTTACGTATCAAAATTTTATTACGATTGGTCATTGCTATGAAAATAGGATAAATGAACGATCTCAATCAACTTTTAATGCGAAATGAGCTAACGAACTTCATATGCAAAACAATATTATGCTGTCTGTATTTTTTTAGACAGGTACTTAAAAAAACTTAAAATTCTCAAAAAATGAGTAATTTTCAGCTTTACACCAACTGAACACGAAAAATGGTGTTTAGTAACACCAAAAATGGTGGCAACTAAGTGCAAATTTTTTAAAGTATAAATGCGTTCCTTTTATATCAAAGCTCCAAATACCGTCCCGTTTTAATGTAGTATAAATGGCGGAAATCTTTAATGTTGCAAATTTCACGTTCCAAATGGAGGACGTTACTGATGTCTTTTTAATAGCTTTTACCTGCAAGCAATAATAACAGTTAATTACAGAGTACGCTATTTAACCTGAAAATAATAGTTTTAACTACATATATGTTTAAGTCAATGTACGCAACGGTATTTTCAAGTATCTCGTCTCATTGTAGTTTCAGAAAGAAAAAAATTTAATTATTAATGTATAGCTATTTTACCGTCCCATAATGTTTTAGCTTTCAAAGCTTTATTACAAAGCAGCAATTTCGCATCAAATAAGATAATAGCATCATTTGATGTCAGATAAAATTACTAAATGTCTTATAATTAAAAAAAGAAACGCAATTACTTGTCAACGCAATTATCCACTTACATTTGCAGGGAAAAAAAAGTTTCTCATTCAAGATGAACCCATGAATGAAATTATCTTTCTAAAAAAGGGCGTGTAATAAAGATAGGGGGAAATAATCATTGAACATAGTGACTGAAAATGATGGCAAAATATCCGATGTAGCTCATTATAAATTCTGCAAAGTCAGATTTTCCCAATACAGTGGGCGTTTAAGCTGCGGAGAATAATAACTATAATTGCTACTGTGGTACAACACGTGCATAAAAATTGACGCAATTTCCACAGCCATTTCCACCCTTTAAAAAAGTTCCGTTTGCCGTGATTCCTGCCGTATTCCTAAAACTTTTGTTATTAAGGTTCTTTCTGTGGCAACCCTTCATCCAAACGAGAAGCGGAACTTCGCTTAAGCGGTCCGCTTATTTGCTCTTATATTGCGACAAGAGCAGGTGCTTTAGACAGCGTCCGTGGGCAGTTACTATGGCAACGGAAATAATCTAGACTATGTTCACCATTTTTTTTCTTCAATAAAAAAGTCCTTGTACAACTAAATAACTCTTTTTGGTTCAGATAAAAACATAGATCATATTAAGCAGATAAACTTTCTTTTTTTTTTTGCTCTTAATTGTGAGTATTCGACAAATTATCCTACTTATGTTCTTCACCAATATCATTCAGGGACTGGTTTAGACAAGTATTGGCTCGAGCACAAACAGCAGCTGTGGGCTTTATCGAAAAATTTTAATAAAAATCGACAAAGGGCTCCTTTAGCGGTTTATTTATTAATTTTTTCATTGTCTTTTTTTCTTCCTTTTTTTTTCCTATTTTTTTTAAATTTATTTTTTTAAGTGCTAAAGCTTTTCTTTTTTTTTTTTTGCCTTTCCTAGATTCTTATTTGTTGGCTTACAAATATACGATTTCATACCAACTAGTATCAGAAAGAACGAGGCCCAGTGGCTCAGTAGTAGCCTTTCCGTCCACATGTCCGGGGTTCGATTCCCGGGCTGGGCAGGGTCGACTCAGCCTTCAGTGGGGTCAATAAAATGAGGACCAAGTGGTCCCATCGGGCTGTCGCGTCACTGAGTTAGTTTTTTCAGAAAGAAAAACATTATTTCAAAATTTCAATTTAGTTCATTCTAAACTGCATAACTAAAACCATTTTTGTTTGGGGGAGAGGGGGGAGAAATGAGATACTTAAAAAACCAAAATAGTGTGAGGCATGAAAGCTTTTAATAAAACCTTAGAATTGGAGGCTCTTCTTAAAATGGAGGCAAGGCATACTCTGCATTATTACGTCTAAACAGGTGAGAAAAAAGGTGCTGGGATCATTGGTCTCCTTAAATTATAATGAAAATAGCCACTTATTGTGGTGATAAGTTCTTAAATGGCTTCGCCGGAACCTTCTATTTATATCTCATACACTCCTAATTTTCCTTTCAGATGGACCACTTGCAAGTCGGGCTGGATATCTGGAGGGTGGAGGTTCATATAGATTACTTTGGAAACTACACCAAAAAATTTCAATTAAAAGACAGAAGTAAAACTGATTGTTCCTGTAAATTTACAGAGAACTTGTTTCAAATCAAATAATTAAGCTTCTTGATAACAGCTTCTCAATCAATTCCTTGTTTTTCCGCACTCTGTACTACTACAGAGAAGGATATATTAAGCTGCGTGTAACGGAAGACTTGTGATTTGTGACTAATAGTTTAAAAAATGGAAAAAAGTGCATAATTAAGCACTTGAGATCTGTGACTACCAGTTTCAAAATAGTCAAGAAATGCCTTTTGTATTTTTGGGCACGGTTTATTTCCAGCATTAATGAGCAGACTAGCCCTCGGCGGTGCAGACCAGCTCTCCTTCCAACTTCGGAAGCGTCGTCCTTGGCCGAGTGGTCTAAGGCACAAGAGTCACAACAGCGTGGGTTTAACTGAACTCGCCCTCGACTTTGTGTACCAGAAATAATAATTCAGTACTCAGAGATGGCATCATTACTGATGCACATTATCTGTTGCTATGAATTTACAGAATGTTCTCTGTAATTTCCTTTTTGAAAGACTTTGTAGTTATAAAGGAAATTGTCATGTATTTTCGGGCAAAATTTTTTTTATAGTGCATTGCACTAAAAAACACTCAGTCTTTTCCTCACGTAATCAATTCTTTGATGCTTATTGCAAAATTGATAAAATTTGATTGAGTTCTTTGCAAGCAAATTTGTTCGTTTTCCATATTTTAGTATCTAAACATAATGAAAAATATGCAAATCTTATAATTAATCTTATAATTAAAATATGCACGTTTTCTTTCTTTGATGGGTAGTATTTTCATTCAATCATTCAATTTGAGAGCTCTCGGCAAACAAGCCATTTTGTTTTCCCATATTTCAGTGTTTAAGTATAATTTTAATGATATTCCTTCAAGCGCACTTCCTACTCTAGAGCTGGAATCAAATGTTTCTTCTTCCTGTGTGTCTGTGCATTTGTTTACTTACTTCGGCCCATATTTACTCCGCATTCCACATTCTTGGAGTCGACGTTGATTTCAAGACCTGTGCTCGCATTACACTTCCGCTGAAAGTCGGTACAAAAAATTAAGCATGTCGTACTTTCCTTTTCTTTCCTTTCTTCAAGGCACGTGTTTCAATGCATTACTAATTCTGAAAATAAAAATAAAAATTATGGCACTGCTGCTTTTCGCTGGTTATGTGGGGCATCGTTTTTAATGAATTCCGGCAGCTTTTAAGAAAGGGATATAGTGACACTCTTGTACTTTTATTTTCCTTAGGGTTTTTATTCTTGACTTTTGGCATTATGATGCATTACTGAATAGGCTGAATGTAAACTGCACTGAAGGTAAAATGCAAAACATTTTTGTGCAACTTATTTACTAAAATGTTGTGAAGTGCATTAAGTAATAAAATGAAATGCTTCAATGCTTCTCAATTTTGCACCAATAACCCTTCGCACTCTCAGAACTGGAGCTCTCACTTTTGACGATTCTTCAATCGTCAAGAAAATTTCGTCATTTATAGCGATTCTTTCCTCGCGAAATCACGTGACTTAAAAAAGTTACAACACAAATTTCGCCAATTTGACGAAAGGTTTACTCGGAGCATTTTTCATTTCGTCAAATATGACGAAAGTTTCGCGAGATTTGAGCATGCGTTTCTGAGAGTGTGCTCCTATTTTCTGGTGAAATGATTTCGTTTCCCCGAAGTTTTAACTTTTAACTTATCACAATAGGGAGGGCCAAGTCTAAATCAGGTCCGAGTCCCCCCCGCCCCCAAGTGTTTCAGGAGTAGGAGCAATGGGTATTGTTGGGCCGTAGCCCTTCAGTATTTGTACATTTGCGTTGTGCGTGCATTTTAAATTAAGAATTAAAGTCTAAATAAATAATGGGAGTTTTTAAAATAATCCAAACACAATATTATAGAAAAAAACATTTATTAATTCTTAAAGTATCAAAAGTTCTTTCGCTCTCCACGAAAAAAAATTAAACAAATTAAAATTTCTAGAGATTTAAGTGAAACTTATTTAATAGTTGACGGAAAGGAGAAATGGGATAAGGGAGCCCAGAGATTTTACACACCCTTCTTGAAAATTGCTGCGGAGGTCTGCATCCTCAGATCCGACATAAGCTCGTTCCCATGTGAGTCTCCTTTTTTTTTGGGTTCGGGGCCGTGCTTTATCTATGGGGTGTTGGAATGCAGAGGGTCAGAAATGGGCAACGGACCTGGCCGTGAGAAAGTGACGCGGACAGCAGTGATGACCGAAAAAGAAACGCAATCTAATACCCTCTTATCTGACCCCTCTACTCAGACCGGATACAAAACTTTGCACTTGTTTGAAAGAGAAGTGTGGGCTGCTGTTTTCACAGCCCCACAGTATGTGCTAAGTATAGCAAATGAAAAGACAGCAAAATACGTAGACAACCCTGTTTAAATACTACATTAATTTCTAATACTACCAGGAATCGTCCCCTTCTGATTACTTTAAATGATGGGCTTCGGGCCTGTCGGAGAAAAATAATCTGTCTAACCTGATCCATTCCTTTTCTCTGCATCCCCTGGAAAACTTCACGTCCTTTATTTCAATTTGTACTTCAATTGGTATGTTTCATAATTGTGACAGCGCTTAAGGTACTCACTGATTAGTGAGACAATTACTGCCATTAAAAACACCGATTAGTTAAATCGATTGCGTGGCAAAGTATTGAACATCTACCTTTTAGCAGAATCTCTGATGCTATTAATATACTGCAGTCAAAGTATACAGTGTACTATTTTTTTTCTTGGCGTACACCTCTTTTTATCAACCCATTTTATCATATTATTTAAGATTCTAGTAAGGCTTCGGTCAAAAAAAAAAAAAAAAATGGACAGAAGACAAGTGCAGTACATTAGAATTTAAAATTAGTCACTTCATGATATAATCCAATTATACAATTTAAAAGTACCATTTGTTAGCCCCCTGTTGTAGGAGTTAGAGCTCTTTAACATGATTTTGACTATTTTTCCGAGCGGATTTGAAAGTTTGTACATTAAATTGGCAGTGTATTCCGAAACTGGAAATTTGGATTTGGTTATACTGCTTTAGGATTTAGGGACTTTTTTGAGCTTAGTGACGCCGACGATGTATACGCATATGCACGTTTTGTTGTCTATATAAAGACGTTTGGAGTCAGGATTGAAAATATATTGTGAGAAAGTATCTGAAGAGTGAGCAGAAATTCCAAAGTTATTCCGTTTGGTACCAGCAGAATACTGTGATTCGCACTCCAACATTATACCAATTGGAATTGATCAGGCAAATCAAGCGATTCCAGTTCAAACGGATATGGGCACAAAGGGCTAATAGGCCCGCGCCAAGCCTACTCGGTGCCGTCGTGTGAACTTTTACTTAAAGCGTTAAAGCCTGAACGCCTTTTTTAGGGTTGTAAAAAAAAATTCAATTTTTTTTTTTTCCCAGAAAAACCCAGCATTTTTTTTTTTTGGGAGGGGGGTTGGTTTTTATTGTGTGCTTTTTCAAGGGCGCCTTTTCATTCGTAGGCCCTTTACCTTTTTGACTCTAATTTCTCGCGCCGCACGACCTTGCACATATGGATGACGCGGGCCTGCAGTTAATAATCATGCAATTTTTCTTTCCTAAAATGCCTTTTATTTCCATTTTTTGTTTCATTTATAATTTTTTTTAATGAAATTCTCATTTTGTTGTGCTATTTATTTACTTATTCTTATTCTATCCAATTTCTTGAAGAATTTCCCTCTTTCCTCATTAGTAAAGCAATAGAAAAATGATTTTCGTATATCTAAAATTTTTGACTTAATTCTCTATGTCCCTATTTCTGAAACACGAAACCCTGTGTGGCTTTTTCTGTGAGTATCTGCAATTTAATTATAAAATTAGAAGTACTCGTCAAAATTTCGACTATATAAGTTCAGGTTAGCAGTTTTTACGAATTTCCTTGAAAATTTATTTCAAATAATTCATTTAATTTGCGAAAATAAATATTCTATGTCACATTGCTTTTTTGAAAATTTTAAACTAAAAAAGAGAAAAAACAATTTATATTAGGAGTTACAAACTTTCCACAAAAAACATACTTTCTAAATCGGGAGGACTCTTGTTTACTACTAGTAGAGTATCTGCAAATTTCCTTTTTATTTTTCTTAAACTACAACTTATTTTCGTGACTTATGAATGATATTTTGAAATTTAGTTTCATTTCGTCTAGCAATTAACAATTTTATTTTCTTATTTTCGCACAAACGGGACTCATGTCTATTTTAAAATCTTTTTTTAAAGGTTCTCTCCCCGCTAGAGGTCGCTAAATCTGCGCACTCGTTGTATTTGCATGGAAACGAAGCTCGATCTTTGCCGATTCCGCCACAATCCAATTGGACCGCGCTCTTAGACTTTAAACCAATGAAAAGTGTATTTCGCATCTACTTGGGTGGGACTTCACATAAGATTAGCAAAGTACTTCATATTCATTTACAAATAGAAAACAAATGATCTTCCACAAGCGAGTTAAGAGCATTTTCTCTTCGGGCGTTTTAACATTGTTATTCTTTCGAGACATATAGATTTGGGAGTTCTTTTACTGCCGTTAAGCGACAGGTGATGTGGTACGAATCTAATTTTTGTTTCTTAAATCGATCTAACAGGGAATCTAAAACCGAGAAATTGATCGCAGATGCCAAGTTATGTTTCGCAAGGCGATTTTGAAAACTGTCCGATCATCAATCTGGTTGAATAATGGAGGAAACTGATTTAATTTTTTTTTTTTTCCCTGTCACGCAAAAAATATTTTGCAGTTTTGCTTGATAAATAGGCAATACGTGAAAAATAACCTAAATTCGACATTAAAAAAAAAATATATATATATATAGTAATCATATTTTTTATTAAAGCCTTTGATCAAAAAACAGTTGAAGGCAAGATTTTAGTAAAAAATTTAAAGCTTAATTTGTATGTAAAAATCTAAGGGATTTTGCTTTAAAATGCGCAATCTTATTGAAAAGTAATATTTTAAGTGTATTTTAAAATATTTTTATGTATTAATTAAACTAAAAAATATCTTTAAAGAAAAGTGCTTAAGCTCTAGCTTATTTATTTATTCATTCATTTATTGAATGAAGTTTAATGATATTAAAAGTTTGGAATTAAATGATTCATGAACATAATTGTGCTATTAAATTGGCCCAAGTGAGAAAATCTCCTCCCCCCCTGTTCAGAAGGGGGAGGGGGAGTGTCCAACTATACATCTTAGCTCATTTAATGTATTGTTGAATTGATTTTGGATTCAGTTGGATAACCTTAACTCAGATTCAGGAGAAACAATTGTTGATTTTTCAAAATTTGAAACAGAATCTTTTCCGATGAAAATATACACAGCAATTTAGGTGATTAAAAATATACACAGTTGATTAATTTAAAACAAAGTTCTTGTGAAAGCCAATAAACAACGAGGCCTGTTTTATTTTGTGGGATCTCTAAGCAGTATTTCAATAAACTGTATATAAGACTTTGCCTCTAATTGTGCATTTCCAAAACCTCTACAAAACAAGTGAACTTCAAAAAATTTTCGGAATACTGTCAACATTTTTATTTAATTATGTACTAATGTAGTTCACATTTAATGGAATAAATTTTGGCCGAATTTTGTGACTCAAAATTCTAAGCATTGTTCAAATCAAATCATCGTGCATAACTGATCAAGAAATCAGTACTAAACTGCCTACACGAACAATTTGTTAAAAGTGTTAAGAGGTACTAGAAACAATTTCCTGTGAAAAGCTTGGAAATGAAATAGTATTTTCTGCAACCGCTCAAAGTGTTTATGTCATATACGCAGTGCTATTGATTGATTGCTGAATCTAAAATTTGGAAATCTTGAACCAGTTTCTGGAGAAACGGAATGCTGCGTAACAAACTTTTTTCACCAGTCCCTACTCTTTAGCAATAGTCCCTGTAGATTTCCCATTGCTAGGAGATACAACTAGTTCTTCTGCATAATCTCTAACAGTATCGCCTGGATTTTTTAAAACTATTGCTCGCAAAACTTCATTGTCCACAACAGTCTTTGATCTGCCCCGGTCTTCGTTTGTGAGACTCTCATCCCCAGTTTCGAACTTTGCATACCAACGTCGAATGGTATGTTCATTTACAGAATCGTTTCCAAATGCAGCACTAATGTTTCGGGCAGCTGCTGCAGCATTATGCTTACTTTTCTACTCATACAAAAATAGCACTCTAAAACCCCTAGAATTCATCCTACGATTAAAGCTATAAACTTACCACCAATATTTTTGTTTGAAACACATCAGATGAAGAAGACAAGGTTTTAGCTTTAAAATGATACATAATTAATGACTGTATTATCAAAGTTTATAAGGAACCAAATCTGGTGAGAATCGGACATTTTATATGTTACAACCTGATATTTTCACATGAAGTCCACCACATTTTGAAAAAAAAAAGAAGTCTGGGAGAGGGGGGTGTATATTAGCATGTAATTTTTTTTCTTACTCCCATTGCCCAATATTTCACTACTCTTCGGAAGAACAGCTGGATAACTAGTCATTGCTGCATGGGGGGGGGGGGGGGGGGGTCATGAATCTGAACATGATAAGCAGCGAGTTTAAGTTTCAACGATTACGCTGAAACTTTATGACAATGCTTTTTTTTTCCACCAATTAGAACCATTTGCAGAGTCAAGACAAAGTAAAATTGGAAGAAAGATTTTTTTCCGACTTGTTCACTCCACCCAATGCCGTAGCCAGAATTTTTTTTCGGGGGGGGGGGGGGGCTGACTTTGAAACACTTTTGTTGAAGAAAGTTTCAGGGAGGAATATATGCTACATTGCGGAAAAATTTCGGAGGGGGAAGGGGTGGTCCCGTGTCCCCCTCTGGATATGGCCTAGACTCCACCCTAACGTACAACCCAAATTTTAAATATTTTATGTAGATAGTTATTTTAATCTTGGTTAAATTTTGGATCTGATTTGCTGCTTACAAAATTTACAGAAAAGTTGAACTTCATTGTTTGAAAGCAAAATGTTTCTTAGCAAGATGAGAAAATTACAATTTAATAATGTTATCAAGCTGATAATATTATCAATGTTTTGAAATACTAATAATAATTGTTATTACTATTATTACAAAAACACGTATCTGTTCTTAAGGCATATCTTCTCTCATGATGTTTAGTAATTCCAAGTATTGGTAGATATTTGAAATTTTGTTCATGTTCTTTTCGATTCTTATTAAAGAGAACGGGTTTAGATCTTTTCCTGGCGCTTTCCTCCTCTCCTTATAACAACTGGAGACACGAAACGACAGAGCCTTCATTCATCAAATTTGACACTTGCCCCCTTTGCGTTAAATGCTCTCTGATTTAAATCCATTCGCGAATGATGATACGAAGCCATAATAGATCACGATACTCCTGGCTGTGTTTCTGATCAAAAACATCATTAATTAAAACACTAATGAAATCATGAAGTGGAATTGACTGACAGCTAGATAATTGAATCGCACGAAGCTTCAATTCTTTCTTCGGATGAAATGGTAAGGGTAACTTGGAACGGAGACAGTTCGGATAAATTGGAAGAAAAATAGATTGGATAACTTGAAACTGAAATAGATCATATGACTTGGAATCGAAATCTTCTGTCAGCAGTTCGAAACTAAAAACTGACAAGGGGAACATGTTGCGTATCGGGATTGAATAAATCAACAAAATAAGGAAACAAATAATATTTATTACACTCTCAGAAACGCATACTCAAATCTCACGAAACTTTCGTCGTATTTGACGAAATGGCTTCGTGAAAAATGCTGAGAGTGAACTTTTCATCAAACTGGCGAAATTTGTGCAGTAACTTTTTAAAGTCACGTGATCGCGCAAGGAAAGAATCGTTGTAAATGGCGAAATTTTCTTGACAATTGAAGAATCCTCGAAAGTGAGAGTTATATTTCTGAGAGTGTAGTTATGAGGACAATAAGAAAAATGACTAGAGTAATCAAAAATGAAATACTATTTGAAAAACTTAAAGACTACCCATTCTTAAATGTAATCACTTTAAAATAAAAAATGTACCATAGTTTTACCTTTTCTATGCCAAACGGCGTTATCCTCAGGAACAATTAAAAATAAAGAAACTCCATGATGATCCGCTTTATACGCGATTGGCATGGTTTGATCGCCCGGACTAATAAGGAGTTATTCCATTTGACGTTCTATAACGTTTGTTTGAATTGGCAACTCAAAAACTCAAGACGTGTGTAGAGGAACAGAAAGAGCAAGAGCGTTTCCATCCTATTTATAATACTCGATAAATAAAGTCACTCACCGCTACTTCACCACAGGTTACTGGGATATTACTAATTTCATGTAACAATGGTAAGCACAAAAACAAAACTCATAGTGATGTATTCCTCCATCTTGCACAATGCCTAACGCTAAGCTGCATAATTAATTTTCGACGGAAGCAGGAACGATACCACTCATCTTGTCTTAATCCGAGCTGCAAAATGTAAATATTGCGATGAATGTTGAAAGTAGGCAGCAAAATTGAAGCAAACAGAAATCTGTACTTTCCAAAAATAACGTCCCAACGGAAAAAGCGAGTGTACCCTGACAAATATGTTACTAAAACTTATATTTAAGTCGTCCAGCTGAGAGGTCAAGAAACTTCTAAAATCATAAATTCTATCCTAACAACTTCAGATGTTTTTTGATGACTTCTTTCGCCATTTACTGAAGGAAGTATGAAACTCTTTATTAACTTTATACACTTATGAAAAGGAACTAATTTTTTTTTCATTAAAAACTAAGCATTTTTATAATTAGCCATGCTTAATTGCTAAAAAAGCAATATAACATCTTAAACGAAATATTGAGCAACACTTAATCTGTGCAGCTGATTATTGGATGTAGTTTCCGTGATTTCAATTCATTATCAAACAAATATTGATTACTTTATGTACTTTTGTGTGTGCGCGTGTGTTTGTGTGTGTTCTTTAGTTGAAATAGTAAATATTGAAGTTAGAGATCCAAAACTTTAAAAAATTTCAAATAAGACATCAAAACCATTAAAAAACTGAATGTGTCATAAAAATTTAAAAAAAGGTAAACTTCAGTGAGTCCAGTTGCTTCTTAGATTGTGACCATATTTCAAGCGATATCACGTTAAATGCTTCATTTCAGCTAGATGCAACCTTGAAAACTACTATGTGTATAACATTAAAAACACTGTACAATTGAATCTTTCTCAAAGATTCAGGCTCAAATTAATGTACATTCGCTTGGTTTCCAAGCATTGACATTTTCATTATAAATCGGGCAAAAATAATTATCAATGATCTATTTTAGAAAATAATAGAAAAAGTAATGTCTTCTAAAAAAATTGTAGTTATATTTTGTGTTCTTCCCCTAGATATTTAAAATTAAACCTAGGACTTACTATGTATGGGAGCTCACGGGAACTTTTTTTTACCTCTTGCACTTTTCAATGTTATGTGATTTTTTTACAGATTAGTCAGAATTCACACTATTTACATATGTAAATACTTTTGTTAGAAATTGAGCCCTGATTAAAGCTATAACATGAAATATTTAACAAATCAATCAGTTCTTTTGATATTTCATAAAAAATTTGAATTATTTTGATATTTCATTGTAAAAGAGTAAATTTTTTTTTTTTTGCGTTAAAAGTGTTGAATCACTAAAGGAGAAACAACAGTAAAACTGAAAACATTTAATTGTTTTAAACACAATCCAAGCAAAATGTCGACTTAATAACGTTAATAATAACGATTTTATAAAGAGCCAGTTAGTACTATAAAAGCTTCTTACAGTTCAAACAATATATATATATATAATAACATATTAGTTACCAAGCGAAACCTGCTAAAAATACAAACTATTTCTCAAGTACTGTTCATGACTCTGCATCTACATAAAATGGAAAAACATTGAATCCCTTCAGTTCATAAAAACTCTTAACACCTGGACCTCATAACTGGGCCAGATTCAAGCACATTACTTACAAAACCACAAAAAATTCCAAAGACATCTGCAATGTCAAGGAATCGGCATCTGTATAAAAACGAGAATCAGTTACGAAACTAAAAAAGCATTGAACCGCTGATATACCACCTAAGCATCCTCATAAAAGCAATTCAGAAACACTTACAAATCAATTAAATCTCTCAAGTACCACTGAATTATGAGCTTTTAACGAATCAATTCGATGTCTTAAATACTTTGAAAACCATTTTAATGAGAAGCCTTATAAAAAGAATGGATGGCATTTATCAAATGATTCACGAGTCCCCATCAGTGTCGAGTTCAGCTAAAAAATGACTACTTACCGCGCAATCAATCTTGATGGATGTGAATCTCGTCCCAGAGCACCGCTAACCACAACAGGTGCCCTCAGGCGATTGTTTGCTTTCTATAATCTGAGTGATGGCGGCGGAACACAATTTAAAACTAACATAGAAAGAGAAGCATGCTTGTCTCTGTGGGGTCTATGATGTTAAAGTGTATGCACTCTACACAGTAGCATTAATATTCCAGATAACGACTAAGAAATTATTCAATCCCGCGTGCAGGATGTTGGCTTATGGATCTTCGAAGCCAGTCGATTCTCGTGTTATAAAATATTTTCTTGCTTGTAATTAAGAATTTAAATCATGAAAATTAATGTATGTTTTGTCAAACTTAAGTGATTTTGAGTTTGAAAAAATAATGCTTTGACATTTGCGAATGGTTGGTTGATGGGGACCTAAATCTTGTTTGTATTTGATAGGCTTAGCCTACTTTCCAGTAAAAATGAAAAAATAAAAAAGCGGAAGAAGGCTTATTGTATCGTTAAAATGTCGTTAAGAATAAGAAAAAGGCAAAAATAAGTTTTTAAATAAGTCGAGGACATCGCATTCCCATATTTTATTTTTTATTTTGAACAATATTTCCTTCAGTTTTGAGCAGTTCAAAAAATCTTAACATTAGTGCATATGGGGAAATATGAAGCAAAGTATGTAAGCCCTGGATACATACATAAGATAAAAGTTTCTTCAGATAGCTTAATGGAAGGAGATCTCTGCGAGAAATATTTTTTGATTTGAACTATTTTTGTTGTTCCATTTTTAGCCTACTTTCCCGTAAAAGTAAAAAAAAATAATAATAAAGCATGAAAGAAGGCTTAATGTATCGTGAAAATATCGTTAGAAATCAAGAAAAGTCAAAAATAAGTTAAGTAATTAAATAAAGATTGAAAAATAAAAAATTTGAAAGTAGGGTATTGAGATGGGGAAAAAGTGTGTCGTCCCCCCCTAATAACTTTTGAACAAATTGTCCGATTCGAAAAATTCTTTTTGCATTCGAAAGATCTCGGCGAGGACATCTCATTTCCATATTTTACTTTTTGATTTGAACAATTTTTTGTTCAATTTTGAACAGTTCAAAAAAAAAAAAAAAAAATTAACATAACGCCTACGGGGAAATTTCAAACCAATATAAATCCTGATCTAATGGACCGATTTGCTTGGAACAAAATTTATCGGAAAGCTCTTATGACGTAGAACATGAATAGATAGAAAGTTCATCCAGAACTATCGAGCCTATTTTTCTATGAAATTTTTTGATCGAGATTTTCAAGAATATTTTTGAATTAATGAATGATCAATAAGCAAAAGAATGAATTAATAACTGAGTGAATAAATACATGAATGACTGAATAACTGAATGATTGAATGAATATGTATTAACCGTTGAAAAAGGTATATCTGAAGCAATTAAGAACTTAAGCTAAACGAGAAAGAGAGAGAGAGAGAGATAGCTAGAATATAAATTTGAAGCTGGTGTATACGGGAAAGTAGGCTCGTATAGTTCTAGACGGAACTTCTTTTTTAGCCTACTTTCCCGTAAAAGTAAAAAAATATATATATTAAAGCATGAAAGAAGGCTTAATGTACCGAAAAATATCGTTAAATATGAAGAGAAGTCAAAAATAAGTAAAGTAATTAAATAAAGATTGAAAAATAAAAAAATTGAAAGTAGGGTTTTGAGATGGGGAAAAAGTGTGTCTGTCGGTCTGTCGGTCTGTCTGTCTGTCCCCCCCCCCCCTAATAACTTTTGAACGAATAGTCCGATTCGAAAAATTCTTTTTGCATTCAAAAGATCTCGGCAAAGACATCTCATTTCCATATTTTACTTTTTGATTTGAACAATATTTCGTTCAATTTTGTACAGTTCAAAAATTTTTAACATTAGCGCCAATGGGCAAAAGTAAAGCAAATTTTGTAAACTCTGGGCAGAAGAGTCGAGTTCTTATGAACAAGATTACTAAAAAGTTCTCGAAGGAAAATATTTTTTGAGTTGAACAATTTTTGCTCATTTTTGAACAGTTCAAAAAAATTAACGTTACTTTTTCCTTAATCCCGGCGCAGGCGATAAAGTCGCCAATAATGATGCAACGAACGCCAAACGGAATACATCCGCTAGTAACCTTTTGCGTGTTATGTTGCCTTGGCGAGATTTGCGCCGGGATAAAGGAATTCATTTTGAAACAGTTCAAAAAAAAAAAAAAAAAAAAAGATATTAACATTAGCGCCTACGGGGAAATTTCAATCCTATATAAATCATGATCTAACAGACCGATTTGCTTGGAAAAAAATTTATCGGAAAGATGTTTGGCCGTAGAACATGTACAGATACGAAGTTCAACCAGAACGCAACGAGCCTATTTTCTTATGAAATTTTTTTATCGGGATTTTTAACGATATATTCGAATGAATGAATGATTAAGTGAATGAGTGATGGAATAAACGAATAAATGAGTGAATAAATACATAAATGAGAAAAATGAATAAATAAATTAACGAATGACTGAATAAATGAAAGAATGAGTGAGTGAATGAATATGTATTAACGGTTGTAAAAGGTATATTTGAAGTAATTAAGAACCAAAGTTAAATGAGGAAGAGAGAGAGAGAGAGTTAGCTAGATTATAAATTTCAAGTTGTTGAATACGGGAAAGTAGGCTCGTATAGTTCTAGACGGAACTTCTTGTTAATAGTTAAAAAAACAAAAAAATAACGCGCCTGCGGGGAAATTTGAATCATACATAAACCCTGATCTAACAGGCGGATTTGCACGGAACAAACTTTATCGGAAAGATCTTAAGACGTAGATCATGTACAGCAGGGGTCTCCAAACTACGGCCCGCGGGCCACATCCGGCCCGCGGACAGATTTTGTCCTGCCCGCGGAGAGCTAGCTAATGGCATCTGGCAAAAAAGTAATCATATTTTACACCACTAGTGGACTGATTCAACTTTTTACCACCGGCAACAATTAATGATAATATGGTTTTGGCCCTTGGAATTTACTGGAGTAATCAATATGGCCCTAAGGCTGGAAAGTTTGGAGACCCCTGATGTACAGGTACGAAGTTCATCCAGAGTTAAATGACCATATTTTTCCGTGAAAATTTTTGCTCTGGATTTTTAAGGATATTTCTGATTGAAAGAATGAATGAATAAATAAGTAAATGAATTAATAAATGAATGAGAGAATGGAATACTGTTGAATATACTATATTTGAAGTAATTAAGAACTAAAGCTGAATGGAGAAAGAGGGGGTGATAGCTATATAATCAATTTTATATTGTTGGTATATGAGAAAGTAGGTTCGTATAGTTTTAGACGGAACTTCCTTGTTCTAAATTATAGCATTCGTTTCCTTTTCGAGTGATAGGTCATCTGCGTTTTAGGGAGAAAATGGAAATATAAAACCAAGCAGAAAAATTTATTGAAAAGTTAAATGTTATCGACGTTACGTCAAGTCAATATATCATCTTAAATGTGTTAAGTAATTCGCTACTTATTGTTAAAAAAAACCGTTGTAAACAGACAAATTTCATTCCATTATGAATTCTAGTATTGTTTAAGTAACTTCTATTTGACCTGTCCTTCGTTGAACCTTTGCTTCTTCGCTCACTAACAAAACTATTGTACGTGGAAAAGGAAAAAATTTCTTTATCCTGTGGAAACTTTCAGTTTTACGTTTTCCTGTTACGTTTTCTTTTCTGAAATATAAGTCCCTAAATCCTCTGGTTTGTGACTTCGCAGAAATTCTCTTTTTTCTTTCTTAAAAAAAAGAAAAAAAAAACATGGAGAGAAGAATTATTGTGTGACAAATTTAACACGAACATAAATTGCTTCTATTTATTGTCCTTTTTCGCACAAGGTGTGCTTGCAATTGTTTTGTAAATACAAAGTTTTCTCTAAAAAAACTACTTTGTCACATAAAATGTAAAAACCCACTGCGAAGCTTGTGCCTCCATGGCAGAATATAATTCCAGAAATAAGTAAAAGATTAACTGGTCAAACCCCCACCCTTTTCCGGTAACTTTCAGGAGTAAATAAAAAAATGTCTTGGCCTGAATAAAGATTTTATGTTCTTAGTCAGATGACGGTTCTTCCACTCCTGACAGTGTCACTGGAGCAGGCGGTTCGACTGAAAATGAGGCGGGGTCAGAACGGAACGCAGACGACAACAATGGGTGGACAGCGGGCAAACCAACGGGACAATTCAATCATTCGGCATCCCCTCCTTTTGCTATCGCACGACTGGCGATCTTTCTTCTGCGATGACAGCAGACCCAAGTTTGTACTTGGGCAGGCTGTCTTCGTCTTGTCTACTTCCGATATTTGACTCAGTTGCGAAGGAGATTCTTGTTGAGGTTTTTTGAATGCATGTGAGGATTTTTAGCGATCCACAAAGCATACATCGAGATAGTCTTAGCAATGTTTTAGTTTGCAATGATGTTTTTTTTTGGTAACATACAGAGTGGTTATAATTAAAGTTACTTTGTTTAGACCTACGTAGTGCTCATTCTAATAGACGCATGTCAATGAAACCTAGTACAGGCGCTCCGTTTATACCGAAGTCGTATATAGCGAATTTGCGGTTATAACGTTAATAATTTCAATTCCCCCTTGTTACCACGTACTATTCGGTAGTTTTTTCATTGGGTCCCTTCGATTTCGCTATAATAGGGCGCGATTGTATATACGTTATATGAACCATGGGGGAAAGAAATCAGCAGTGAGAAAATAAGTGTTGGAAATTTTACCACCAGTTGAGAAGGGAGAGCATGAAAGACAAAAAACAAATTAGGAACAAAAAACTCGTTTTTTTTCCCCCACAAAAATTTGGACATTGTGCATTTTATTTGCGTTAATTACATATTCAAAGTAATAGTAGCTCGAAGGATCTCTCTATCAATTGCAGCAGCTTGGCGATGAGAATTGGCGACTCATTCATTCTCTTTGAGTCGAATTTGATTAAAATTACTATGAACATTCATATCTGTAATGGAAAAATACTTTTCGTCCGTTTAGTGGAAAAGAGACATACAGAAAGTATTTGGCGCCATTATAATAGGCTATCCCAAGCTTGATCACAATAATAAGCCTGAGTTTATCTGTGTCAATGGCGTAGCAAGAAATTTTCAAAGGGGGGAGGGGTCACTTTCATAGAGAGGGTTTTCTTTTATAACACACAGATATCTACGCATAAATGTAGTTTTAGTGCTGCATGGGGGGGGGGGGGGGGGAGGGTTGTAACCTCTATCTCCCCTTCGCTATGCCCCTTATCAATCTACCAATTTACGTAGTCTTTATACAGAATATATTTCTACCGATCTGTTAATAAAATACCTTTTGTCAATCGAGCTAGACATTCATTACGGTCACGACATCGAAAAGGCAAAAGATAAAATCACTCTGAAACTTCGAATAAGAAAGTTTCGACCTATTAAATATTCCTGTTTTGATTGCTAAATATGGTTAAGACAAAAACTCGAAAATTCGACAACGCCAGACTAAGAAAACCAACTATTGATTTTAATTAATTTTCAAAAATCCCACGTGCACAAAACGGGGTAGAGCTTTACGCGTCACACTTTAGGTTTCACTGTAGACTTTACGTCGCTCTTAACTAGTTTTCTTTCTTCACATGATTATTTTATTTTTACATTGTAATTATTACTTCATTATGGAGTTTAAAATTGTAAAAGGTCAATCAAGCAACGTGCCAAAAAGGACATCAATGATGCTATTTCATGTTATCTAATTTTCTGCAGCAAAATTTCTTACTTGGCAGCTTTCATCGCTTGCGAAGATTTTAAAGGCAAACCTGATAATAGTTGATTTTTTGCTCTACCAGTTTTTCTTGGTGGTAATCCGTGGAACTCGACTAGAGGGGCTGCCGCTCCTATTGTAGCCAAGTGTTGTGTCTCTCCAGAGTAATGCGATTTTTCTTAAAGTGTGACGCACGTGCGTAGAAAATCGTTTTTGCGTCGTTTACTGCGCTTGAACTTTAAAAATTATTTTAAAAGTAAATATTTATCGCCGAACAAAATTTTTTTCAGAGATGATATTTATAGACGTTATTCCACCAAATAGAAATAAAAGCAAAAAAATCGAAAACTTCCCATTATATGTGAGATTGTTATGACTGTTAATAACTGACTGTTAAGCTGTAATAATAAAAATGTTCAACTCGCTAGATTTTACACTAAAACAGCAACAATGAAAAAAAAATTAATAAAAATAATGATAAAAACATTATAAATAAATATAATAAATCGGTAGAAATAATAAAAATAAGTAAGCACCTATATAAAGTTTCGATTAATGAAGTAAAGCTCTATAATTTTTAGAAACATTTCAAAAGTGCATTATTATCATTATACATCATTTATTTTTTGTCCATTTTTTAGTCTTTTGGTTTGTACTTATCGATGTGGGATATCGAGTTAATACAGAACCAGCATAAAGAATTTATCAGTAACACATAAGGTTTTGTAATGCAAGGAATTTGACGAAATATTCATCATATCCTTTGCATTACTTGAAAATAAAGTACTCCAATTTTGGCTTCAGCTATTAACAAAGACGTGGAAGTTGACTCATATCAGTATAAACATTCTTTTGGTACTTCTTTTCTTGAAGCTTTAAATTCCTCTAGAAGGTGTTAAAAAAATGTTCTCACTGAACTTCATAAACAGATGTGTTATTTCAGGACTGCATACCGTGTAGAACAGCAAACATGAGACACATGATTTAGCAGTTGAAGATGGATTGCGTATCATTCACCAGACTCCGACGTAGTGGAAGGAGGATTAAGGTATTAAGTTTTCATCAACCATTTGCTCAACCATTTTTCATCTCATCAAAATGTTGTCAGATTCTTTGTTCTGTTACATGGCTAAAAGAAAACCGGGTAATGTGTCCCTTGGAAACGTTGCAGTTGAATCTCGAGTCATTTTATTAATGGATTCTGCAATCAAATCAATGCCTTCTTTGTGGTTCGCTTTCCGTAGTCGCATTCACTGAAATTACGCATATCAACGTTTTGATGATTTCTGGTGAAAAATGTAATTTCAGACAACAGCATCCCATTTAAGAATTTTTGCTTCATTTTTTCCTTTTTCCTTGTTTCACCTTTTCACTTTTCATTGCGTGATCATTTCACTTTTCTTGCCTTCACCGTTGCATTCTATGATCTTTATATTTGATTACCAAACTTTTGGAATTTCAAAATTAAAACCCACTAATTTTGAAGCATTTTCTTGGCAATGTATTGAAAATTGCTCCATCTTGTCTCAAACAACTTTTTACACTTCAATTTGCAAACATAGTAATATAATGAACATGTATGGAGGTTAATTGCGCCATAGATAAGATAAATCGCTTACATATGAAGTTCGCACTTCTATTTCTCGCAATTTGAGCAATTGGTCTGATACAACTTTATTTTAATAAGCAGACAATCATTTAAGATCAAATTCAAAGCACAAATATTTGAAATGAGAAAAAACTATATGTGGAGAAACACAGTCATAAAATTGTGCTTGTTCAAGAATGTATTTTGCTGCATCAGAAATAGTTTTGCGAAAAAACAATGAACCTTCCCATATTTTATCCTAATTTTTAAAAACATTTTAAAAACTGACGTTTGGCTTTTATTTATTATTTAAATCATGGTGAAAATAGCTTGGGAAGGAGGGGGGAGGGGGGTAGCTACTAATCATGTATCATGGCCCAGTTTTGCAAAAAATGCGTTCCTGATTTATACTGGTCCCATTTCAAAGTATTCTATGTAAATTGTTTAAACTTTCGGCACACCAAGTAAATAAAATAGAATTTCTTTTCCCGTTACTATCACATTATATGCACAGTTATATAATACAGCTTCAACATATTTTATTTATTTATTGATATATATGTATGTGATGTTATATATGATTATTAATTATTTATTTATTGATTGTTATTATGTATTCATATAATGAAAAAGTATTAGTACGCGAATAGTAGGGTCTTCTAGACTTCGATACAATTCCTGAGTTATGCACAAGCCAACAAAGCCAAGGCTTGGGGCTCAAAATTTCTAAATTTATTATGCTCAAAACGAACTCTGGTCCTTTTTTGCACTAAAAGCTCTTGTAATGTAACAATATAAACTTGTAAATGTGTCAAAAACTCCAAACTAATTTGCCAAAATTGCTGTAACATCTTTTAATGTTCTTGAAGACTACATATATTTAACAAAGAATCATTAGTCAATGTATACCGGGGCACCTCCTACACTTGAATTCTTCATGGGACCTCGAAAACTTTCTGTGCCTTGGGCCAGATGATGCAATTCGAGTGAGGCAAGTCGGGCTCTTCCTCGATATTGCCAATAGAGTTTCGTACGAGAGAAAAGGACGGGAAACGCTTGTATAAAAAAGGTTGATTTGTTTAAAACGAAATGACAAAAGGTTCTATTAATTGTTTGTAAGAAACTATCAGGAAGGTAGAAGAAAGTAATCTTTAGAATAGAAATTAGTGTTTGTTAAACACAGTGCTTGATGTGTCTTGTAAGAAGTGCGTTATCGTCGTTGATATCATAATTTACTTTGCCATTTGTAAGTAATTAGCCAAATACCATCATCGACCGGCGTCATTGTTTCTGAGACGAGAAAAGATTGCCAAATATCTTGTAATGAATGACTAATGAAGATAAGCGTAGGGTCTCTAAAAATACATTGAAAAGAAAAAAAAACGCTATTCGGCTAAGAACCACTGAGAAAGGTTGAAAATCTTTCGGTACCCGCCCACTAACATGTCGAAGCCGCCGTCAAAAGAGGCACCGAAACCGATAGAAGCGACCGTGAAGACATAGCTTTTTTTTAAAGAACCATTCTTTTCGGGGGTAATTATCATAATTACGAATTAACCGCAGTCATTAAATCCACATAACTCAGTAATTATTCATCGGCAGAGAGGCGAACTCGGTCCTGCGCTTCGCCGTATTTACTGACAGTGACAAATGTCTTGTTTGCCTACACGGCGGGAGATCAAATACACAAAGAAAAGCTTGTCTGAAGCCACTACTCCGAAGTTCTTTTCCTTGGACTGAAATCTGGTCCATTCTTTTTATTAGACATGCGGGTTTCGCTAGGATCGTACCGAATAGTGTGGTTTGCTTAGGGAAGAACTGTTTGGGTTACACCGGAGGACAACACCGTCTACATATTTGTTTCACCGGTCTGTGATGTTACATTTATACCTTTCAAACCAAGCTCATTTTCATATGCATTTTTACTCAAAAAGCGAGAATTGTCGTACATTAATGCAATGAACTTTAGTAGGTGGTTAATATTAGTTAACCGAAGCATTGTCTTAAACAGTGTCTTGGGTAATATATTTTTCTAGACACTCCGTTTATGCACACCTCAAAGCGAGCACACTAGATGAAGTATTACAACATTTGTCAACACCTTGTGCAATACCGTTTTCCTAAATAATTCTATGAAGTTGCATGTTTATTTGGGCCTAGTTTCAATCCCTTTTTATGCACAGAATATATTATAAAGAGCAGGATACTCCTTAGAATTGTTTTGCAAAACTAGCTATCTAAATGTTAAGAGGCTACGCATGTGAGAGGGATTTATACGAATACGTTACTACAGGAATTGTTGTATACAAAAAAGTGGTTTTTTTTTCTATCTCTTGTAAAACTCAACTTAGGTTCTATAAGCAATTTTTTAGCCGTAACGACGATGCTTTTTTTTAATATGCAGTATGGCGAATCATTCTGTATATATTATTCTATAATATGTTCCATAAGTCAATGACTTGTTTTGTATTATTATTTCTTTAGCTCCTATAGCCGATTTTTTTAGCTGTAACGATGATACTCTTTTTAATACGTAGTATGGCTAATCACTTTACATATATTATTCTATAATATGCTCCATAATTCAATGGCTTGTTCTGCATTATTATTTCGATTTTATGTCTACATATTAGTCTATAATATAGTGTAGTTTAAGGAGAATTCGTTGCAAGCGTACATAATGTACTACCATCTCGAAGACAAATATGTGCCGTTGTGTTATACTAAGCAGTACAATTGCTTCAAAGCATTTCGCATTTATTTGCCATTATATAATGCTCTGAAGCATTGACATATACACGTTTATCATATACACGTTTTTTATTTTTCTTCTTTTTTTTATTTCAACAATAATTTTTTTTTTTAAATATGAGAAACAATTTGCTTATTTGCAAATAGCTTTTTGATCACCTGTTTTTAGTATTTAAGAAGTTGGTCAGCAAAAGGTTGAATATTTTATAAATTACTGAACTTTTTTTCTCATCAAACTGTTGCTACATGTTAAGTGCACTGTAAAAAATACCGGTTCAACCTTTCACTAAAAGTTGGTGAAATGCAGCTGCAACCAACAGTTGGCACTAATTTGAACCATTATGATGGTTTACTAGTTTCACCATGAATGTGGTTCAGCACTGAACCATGATTACGGATTTTTTTCTAACCAGTATTACCGTTCAACTTTGAACCATGATTACGGAATTTTATCTAACTAGTATTACGGTTCAACTTTGAACCATGATACCGAATTTTTTTTTAACCAGTATTATGGTTCAACCTTGAACCTTAACCATAGATTTTATTTTAACTGGTATCTTGGTTCAACTCTGAACTATATCGGTAGACTTTCTACTAGCCACTGTTATAGCTCAGAGTTGTAGCATGAAAGTGAAGTTTGAACTACACCATTTTATGTTGCAATGGTGACTCTTAACATAAATATTTTTATATTTTATGTTCAAGCGTAAGACACGAAACAAGCTTATTACCAATTTTAATTTGCAAAGCGAGTTTTCTGTTTTTTAATATGTAAATTTTACTTAAGTTTTTGCTAATTATTTGATTTAATTCTAAGAACAGATTCATGCGTTTCAATAATTGATTCAGTGTTCCATATATATAAATGTATTTATATATATGAGCATCCCAATGCACTGTATCAGAAACTAATTGTATTTTCTAAATAACTATGTTACTTAGTTATATTCTTCAAAATTACAATATAAGTCACAGTTAAAATGTTTAAAGCCCCCTCCCATAAGGAAGGCCTTTGCAAATATATGTACACTTTGTTATGTTCGTCAACAGATAGTTTTAACAAAAATGGCGTTAGAATTTTTGCTTATAAGGGTAATTAATTGATAGCGAACATTTTAAATTTCTGAATTATGTAACTTTTTTTCAAAAATATATTTCAACACTCTTTAGCATCAAAAATATTAAATTTATTTATATGCATACAAAGATGACTGAAAACATATGCCTAGAAGTAAAATTGAAAAACCATGAAATGCACAACTAACAATAATTAAAAATTATTGGGGGGTTCCTGCACAGATGTTACTCCAAGGCTGAAACGTGCAGTAGTTCGTGGCACTTCAGGCTAAGACCGCCCAGATGAGTCTAAGACTTCATCCTGTAAAGATATAAAAGAACTGACAGTACAGCGTATCTGATTTGTATGCCGTATATTCAATGTTCTGCAGACATCAACCGTGAGTGCAATGCACCGTTTTTGTTGATAAAGCATCTATTTTCCGTTTGGAGATCTGAAATTTCCGATTGCAACTTTTCCCCTAATTTCTAAAACTCTATTATTGAAATAGGTGTTTGTTAGGATGATTGGGACGAGATTTTAGAAGGAATTATGGGTGAAAATTCTGTAAAATGGCAGTCGTGGTCGAAAATGAAAGTTTAATTATTTAAAAAATACAACAGCAGTCAGGGTCGGATCCAGGAATAATTTCTTGAGGGAACACCAGGGAGTAAAAAATAGTCTAAAATCCACCACTGGTAGTAGTTAACTAAAAATATATATATGTGAAGAGCAGAAAAGAGAAAGGTAACAGCGCGGAAAAGTGTTTTGGTAGTAGCGAGAGAAAAAATAATGTTGCAATAAATGTAATAAGAAAACATGCAATTTTCAGTACGTAAATAAGTCATTGTTACAACTGTACGTGTAGAGCCGGAGCAAAATGTAAAATACATAG
This sequence comes from Octonoba sinensis, assembly GCA_038502835.1. NCBI lineage: Eukaryota > Metazoa > Arthropoda > Arachnida > Araneae > Uloboridae > Octonoba > Octonoba sinensis. The sequence continues at coordinate 127,897,877 of CM076598.1, forward strand.
GGGGAAGCAGTAAATCACGTAAGAAGCAAGCATATATTGAAGCAAAATAGTGCTTTTTTTATCAGAGAAAGTGCTTTTTTTATAAGAATATTTTTGATTTTTAAATTATACTTCAGAGCATGTAAAGATTTCAGGATTCCCCCCCCCCCCCTTCCTAGCAGTGGCCTTGGAATCAAAATTCTACTAACTACATTTATATAAATGAGTGTTTTCTTATCAGACTATCTTTTACTCACTAATTTTCTAACTTTCATTTATAGCATGCAAAATTTTAGAAATTTTCACCCCTTCAGCTACGGAATCGGAAACAAACAGAAGAACTGAATTTTATACAAATGAGGTTTTCTTATCAGAATATTCAAATTGTCATTTCTAGCATGTGAAACCTCAAAAAATTTCGGGAGTGGAGCAAGGGCGGATCTAGAAAATCTTCAAGGGGGGGGGGGCGATTTTGGAAATCTCGGGGTTCAATGTAAGGATGGATGGAGGAGATTCTTCATTCCTTTTCAACATTCCCTCCGCCGCCCCCCCCCCCTTTTTTTTCAAACAGCAGGAACAACAACAACAAAAAAAAATGCTAGTGTAGTGATATTTAACATTTTACTGGCACATTTTTTCAATGCATATACGTTTATTCAAAGCCCTTATAAAAGGAACACAAGCTGACGTTTTTCTGCTTTCGCAAATCTGTCTATAATTTTTTTAACGTCCAATGTAATATCTTTATGGATATGCAATAACGCTAATTCAGTGAGTCTATCATCACTCATTCTGCTTCTTAGCCAAGTTTTAACCGAGTTAGGATTTCCTTCAAGCTTTCTCAAGAAGAATGTAGGCTTGTAAATACATTTTCTAAATTTGAGTTGATATGTCTAAATTACAAAATAATAGCAATTATTAGTAATATATTTTCTAAAATTTTCAAAATGTAATACTAAATATGTACTAAAAAAACCATCAACGAGTATGTGCAATTTATATAAACATCTGTAATTATGAATGTTGAAGGAAATGTTTCAGACTCCAGGTTTCAGCGTAAATGCTGCAGGAATTTACACCACGTGCTAAGGGTTGGCTAGCTGTCACCAGTTTGATGGGTAGAAGAAAAGAGCAGGGAATCTCTTTCCCATTACTCCGAGGATTAGCAACTCAGCAATACTAAAGGACAAAGGGACAGGGGGAAAGCATAGAACTTGAAGGGATATTAGGCTGGGATTCCAAGAACATAAAAAAATGGCTGGTCCCGGGGCACAAAGAGTAAAAACTCACTTAGGAGTGTCGTTGTAGTATCCACTTGAATCAGCCCAAGGGGGGGGGGGGGCGATCACCCCATCGCCCCCCCTTAGATCCGCCGTTGGAGTGGAGGAGGGTTTGAACCCCCCCCCCCCCTCCGCCGGCTACGCCCTTGATAAAATCTACGGGTAAAAATTGTGCAAAAAGGGTAGAACAACGAATAATTTCAATAAATTTTAAAAAGACGACAACAGGCAATTAAATAAAATAAGAGGTGCAGCTAAAAAGGTAACGCCGTAGAAAAGTATTCTTGGAAATAAAAATGAAAAAAAAAAAAATGATTTAGAGTAAAAATCCCGATAATAGATGCAATTTTGAAAATGTAAACAAGGGTCAACGTTACAACTTTAAATGTAGATCAGGGGACCCAAAAGTAAAATGTATGGGGGATGAATGATAAATCAGGTAAAAAAAAATAGTTTAATATTGAAGCAAAATTAAATTAATATACACAGGTTTAAAATATTGTATAAAATTAATTAGTCAATTTAACACTAAAGGTGACAGGATCGGTATATGGTAAAGACATTTTTGAAATAAACTTTACAACCTATTTTGTGCGAATTAAGATATACAAACACAGAAAACAAGAAATATCAAACAAAAAATTAGATATATATATCGAAGTTTACTTACCTTTTACTGTTGTGAAAAATAAGTGCTTCAAGTCACAGCTTGACAAGATGGCGGCTCTCTGTTTCCGGCCCTGTACCGGGTTCGTCTTTTTGGTTCAAGGTTGAACCGAAATTATGGTTAAAGGCGTAACTTTAGATTTCGCACTTCTACTTGAACCATAATTTTGGTTCAATCATCAGCAGCCTTTCAGCTTTCACCATATTTATGGTGCAACGTTGAACTGTTTTTTTTTTACAGTGTGGTATATATTTGAATTAGTATGAAAGTTTTGGCAACGTGGCAGAGAAAGTGAACTATTAAATTAAGTTTAAAATATACGTTAAGAGCTATGTGAAATGACTGTACATACAATTAAATGTAACACTACCTTACGTGGTACGTTCACTTTTGCACGGAATTTGAACTGGAAGAAACAATCGTTATAACGCACAAAAATTCCAAAATAAATTGCATACACGAGCTTCAGATTAGCTCCGAACCACCCGTATTGATTGAACTTTTTACAGTGATAAAGCGGTTTTTTGTAACCACGAAGTACATGTATATTATTCATTTTGCAATTGCTATGCTTCATAAAGTTGTTTATTTCACATTCAGATGTAACTCAGCAGATCATTTTTAATAATTTCTGCAAAAAATTCAATAAATGTATCACTTTTGTCTCTGAGGAAAACAGATTTTTTAACCCTTGAAGATGTGCACCGCTTGTAGTCATCCATTTCTCTCTCTTTTCTTTCTTTAAAAAAATTATATTTTTTTTCGACGGAATAAAATGCCAAATATTTATGGTCAGGACAGACAACTTACAATTGCAGCTTTACTATTCATTAATTGAATAACTAATTCTAGAATACATAATAGAGCTCGTGCCTCGTAGGCCCCGAGTGCGCCCTCATGTGTTAAATACTAATATGGAAGAAGATGTAATGGGCCATTCCACCGTCACGTGCGGGACAAATGAACTCAATAGTTTTACCAAAATTTTGTCATAAAGCAGAAGATTTTAAATAAGTGGAAGCAATTTCATTTTTTAATCTTTACTTATGGTGCAAAGATGCTTTTGACACATACTTATCTTTCAAAAATATTTTTTTAGTTTAAAATAAAATTAATCTTCATGTGTAATTTGCGGGACACTTAAAGTAAACCTCTCTTAATTTTCTTTATGAATCAGCTAGAATTTCTGCTCTATTAATCATTCACTGACAAAGCAAAATATAGGAATTGAAAGTCAAGGCTCCAATGTGAATAAAACATATCTAAAGTTTTGTGAAATAATAATTTTAATATTTGAAAAAAATTATAATGTATCGTGTAACGTGCGGGACACAGTTGTTACGTGCGGGACATTTTTAAAATGCTCATGTAATACAAGTTTTCAGAATGTTGAAAATTAAATGAAAACACCAAGCAAGGTATTGGTTATACACTTTAAAACACAAAGCATTTATTTGAAAAGAATATGCACGCATTGATCATTCCGAGATATATATAAAATTTTAATTAGAATTAGACTAAATGAAAAAAAGTTTTAATATTTTTTCAAAATTTTAAACAATTTCTGTTGTTAGATAAAGCGGGAGCTGATATCTTTCTTAAAACATCTTTAAAGAGATAGTGAATTCTATCAGGGTGCTCTGGCCACTGTAGTATTAGAGCTTTTGTTTCTCTGTTTCGGCTTTAGTCATATAGTCTTTTCTCCTATATTCAGTCCATTTGTCCTTTTATTTTCTTCCTTCTGGAAATGTGGACCTTTTTTTCCTCTCATCTTTTTCATTCTTTCAGCACTTGATTTAGATCCTTCCATTATCCATTTCCGTTCTATAAAAAACAAATTTTATTAATGTTAAAAAGTTAAAATATAATGGAAAATAGTTGTGCAAAAAGTCATAAAAGGAAAATATAATTCAGCTCTAATTCTAAATAGACTTTCTAAAATAAATATCATAACGTTTAAGCTATGTCGTTACAATGTTGTATCAAATATTGAAAAAATCAAAAATAGTGCTTTTTCAAACAACTCATCGATAAAAAATGTAGTTGCTTTATTATTAATACTTTAAACTAGCTTATTCTTATCTGTCTTTGTATATGATTTGAGTAATCTGTTCTGAAACATAAATGATCACTGAAATAATAGGGAATTCTGTAATGAAAATGTAAAATTTTAGAAATGTATGCTCTATTAAATACATAATTTAGCAAAATCTATCATATATGTGAGAAAATGTATAATTTATTTCTTTAGAGTAACACATTTTTAAAACAAAAAACCATTAAAGAATTCAAGCTATGTTGAAATAAAATTCTTATCAACATTTAGAAATTGGAGTTGTGTTTCCTACATGTAATGAGTAACGTGCGGGACAGTTTTGTTTTTGGATTTTTTTTACAAGTAAAGTAACTTTAAAAGCTAGAACTAGCATAGGATATGTGTACTACATTAATCTGCTTTAGAAATGTCATTTACACAAAATAAATGTGTTCCATTTTTAACCTAAATGAAATATTCATCTTTTCCGTCACGTGCGGGACATGAAAAATAAGCTCTTTGTGGGTGCTAGTATAGCTATTGAGATATCTCCTAGATCTTAAAGCTTAATAAAATCAAATAATTAACTTTTAGATTTACCTATAAAGTTGACATCAGGAGTTTCAGTTGATTTCTTTTGTCCAAAGCAATCATGCAAAATTCGTTCGAGAACTCATTGAACTTGCTTGCACAAGGCAACCATCTTTAGAATACTGTGTTGCCAATCCAGAAATAATAAACTTTGATTTCTTACTCAAAACATAAAATTTGACATTTTATCTTTTAATACATACCAAAATTATCTACATGAATATGATTTTAAAATTGACCACCCATGTACCTGTTTTCATGGAATGGCTCTAATTCTAGAGGCTGATTGAAAACAGAAAATCGCTTAAATTAAGAAATACGACAAAATTTGACGATTAAAAATTAAACCATGAACCCAGTTTCTAATAATGATATACTCTAGGTAAGAACAATGATTTCATTTTGAGTGATAATATGTAGAAAAGCGATAAAAAGATTTTGCGCGTAAACTCGAGAAAGCACCGTGTTAAATTGCTCCAGGTGAAAGTGATGAGTCCGTGCTTCAGCAACAAAAATGTTTCATTGTCATGCTCCGTCTAACGTCTTTACGTAGTATTTTTATTTCAAGATACATCTATCTTAATTACAGTATCGCGTGTGAAGTTTCTTTCTACCAATGAGATAGCAGCTCTGGCGCACATTTTAAAGTATTTCGCTTGTCAGACATATAACTGTAAATGATTAATTAAAGAAAGGTAAAAAAGAAAAAAAATAACTAAATTGTTTATTTTTAGGAACAAGGTTTCCAATAATTTAATCTTGAATTTGCACGTATGGTGTAAAGTATTTTTTAGATTTTTGTTTTATCAGATTCTGTTTTTTTTATGCACTGTTCTCTTCATATCTATAATTTGAACAATACATATTTTAATTTGTTAGAACTTAGCTTGCAATCGATAGTTTTAAGTAATAGGGGTAATATTACGTTTATTAAACACAAATGAATGTAATTACTTTAAGTGTATAGGAATTTATGATGCGAGATGCCCAAGTCAAACATGAAGAGAATTTTGCAAAACATTAATATCTTAATGCAACATAGGTAGTTTTGAATTTATTGGGGGGGGGGGGGGAGGCACTGGCCCGGTTAAATACGCCCTGACTTTAAGGATTTCGCACCTTTTGTGACAGCGGCAAAAACTCAGTCGCAAATTTTCTGTGCACATTTTAAAAGAACCAACACAGGAGCAAATTTCAATGCTTTTATTCTTCTTAGTCTTCGGTGGTTCTCTAAACATGCACAGACATATACGTTGCAAAAAATTACCGAGCGGTTTATTTATACACTTTTCAAACTGATGGCAGCGCCATCTTTTAACATATATTTTAATATTATTCCACACACATCTTTGGTTCTATCTAACCTAATTATTACGTCCTCGTATTGCTAATCCACTTTTAACCCCTTAACTGGGTTAAAATAAGTACAAGGAAAGTATTACTAATAGTTGGCCAGATCTGGGTCGGCCGTACGGCGTACGGGCATCGATATTTTCTCCTTTCTTGTTTTGGTTTTCCCGTAATGACTGAAAGAAAGTATTAAATATTAACCCCTTAATTGGACAATTTTTCACCAGAAATGTTCATAAAAAAGCATTTTTGTTGCATATAACTGAACTCCTAACTTAATAAAAGGAAAACGTAGTTTTTTAAAAAAAGTTTCATAAGTATTGAATTTAAACTTTTTTTTTTTTTATCTTATAAAAACACAGATTGCCCTAGATGTTTGCTTTTTGCAATAACAGAGTGAATACAATGAATACTGTTTTACAGATCTTACGAATAATTATCTGAAAAAAAAGGAAAAAAAACTACTGAAAAATATAAATTTTTAATAATGGGGTCAGTTGGGGTAAAGTGGTTACATAACAAATAGAGCTATAGCTTCAAAATAAATGACGGAATTGGAGTATTTTTTTTAATTTTATCTTTCAATAATCAAGAATTACTTTCAAAATTTCATTAATGGCAACTCTTTAACTGAAGAAAACAGTCAATTTGTGTGCTTATACAACATTTTGAAATTGCAGCAACTGTTTTAATCTCTTTCTGAGATTTTGTTGAACATCATTTGCTGCAAATTGACGGCGCAGAAAGCTTTGCACAGATCTCAAGAATACTTCTTTACTAACGGTTAGGCTGGATTTAGTGTATATATTATTTTACATAAATTTAAGTAAAATGGGGTAAAGTGGTAGAATTAGGCTTAACATTCATCACTGCTTAAAAATTACTTAATGCTTATTTATGCGGTAGACTAGGGCTTAATTTGCATAGGAACTCACGGGAGCTCAGCTCCAGTGCTTCCTTTAAATTTTATGTGAATGTTTGCCTATTGGAGGGAATTCAGACTATTTACCCATGGGAATAAGTATTGCAGAGCATAGGGCTCCGCATTTCTTTTGTTAGAAGCTAAGCCCTGAAGTTAAATATTAATTTCACTAATGCTGTATTATTTTAAAAAGTTCATAATTAAACACAACTGAACTCAACTGCAATACGGATTGAAATTACTATAAGATAGTTTCTTTACAATGTTATGTTATGTATTGACGAATTCTTAGGAGCACTTTTTCTGCAACGCAACTTTCAAGTTTTGTCGATAGGGTGGCGTAGTGGTAAAGCGCAGGTCTCGTATGCCCAAGAACGCAATTTCAAACCTGGCCCGGTGGATTTTCAAGATGCAGAAAATTGTCTGCGCCCATGTCGCATGAATAGGTGGAATGTTAAAGATCTCTTGAGTATCTATTTCGCTTGGATACTCTCGGCTAAATTAAATTCCTAGTGCAGTCTGCATCAAATGAGAGCTCAGGTGCCACCATCTAGGAGTAACTAAACTTCCAAATTCTCAGTGGCAATGGCATCCACCGACAGTGGTGCTACTTGAAAAAATGGATGCCAATTACCGGGGGACGCACTAGGTCTGCAAAGGTTAGTGACCATACGCAGCCCCATTAGAAAGAAAAAAAAACTTTCAAGTTATACTAGTAGAATAATGTATTCCTAAATAGATTTATACTTAATAGACTGAACATTTACATTTTATATTATTAAACTAAATGTTTAGAACTAGCAACATTTCGAACAAGAGCAATACATAAAAGAGAGACAATCAAAAATAACTAGGTTAAAATATATTCTTTCCTCTCATTTTTTTTTTAATAAACTACAATTATCTCAGAATTCTCTTATTAATAATGTTTGACTTCATATGTAATTTAAGTAAGTTAACCATTCATTAAAAGCTGTTTTTAATTTTTTTCAAGGAAAATTTGGAACTTCATAGTTATGTCTTATTATATTAAATTTAAGGACAAACTTACAGCCTGATATTTAGGGAATTAAACTTAGAGGACCTATTATGTACAGTTAAATGTTTTGTGTGGTACGTATCTCTGTTTTAAAACCATGCATCAGCTAAAGAGACTGAAATACTTTACGAGACATTAAGTAAGATGGGAGCCAATAAGTAAAGTTGTTTTCTTTCGAAGATGAAACCTTGTTCCGTATTTTACTTAGGGGTCATTCATAAATGATATAACGCTTCGAGGTTGGGTGAGGGGTTCAATAACGTGTGACAGTTTGTGACAAGGGGAGGGGAGGGGGTAACAAGAAGTGACATCGTACATTTTGATTTCTGTAAAAACATTTAAAATCAGCAAATTAAACTTATTTTATGTTAATGTAATATAGCGTGTCATGTAACAAAGGGGGTAGGGAGGTATGTTGAAGTGTAACACGTAGTGACAAAGGGGGGAAGGGGGCCAAATATATTGTAAAACTGTGACATCATTTATGAACGGTCCCTTATGGTTATTTGTTTTTCCTTTATGTATCCTTTTTTCAAGTATGGACACTTTACCCCGCTTCGTGAGGTAGAGTCGTCATAGTGACAGCTTCGAAAAAAAGGCATCATAAAATTCTTTTACTAACTTTTTCGCCCCAAAATTTAATGCAATGTATTCTTTAATAATGTAATGTACACTATCAATTTAAAAGCCTGAATCTTTTGAGCAAATTTTTACATTTATTATCCACTAAAGTTGAAAAGCAGTATTTTCACAACCTGATTTGGATTAACCCAGAAAAAGAAATGGAACTTCTCTCAAATCTCGGGAAAATATTATCAGAAACGGAATATTTCCGGCAACTCTGCTGCCGTACTTTTTCCGTTATTTTCAGGAGATTTTTTTTACAGTGAACGTTCTTTAGGATAAACAGAGAATAAACGATTTTTTTTCGCAATCAGCGGTTTGAGTACCATCTTTTTAATGGTTATTCAACTGTTGCAATTAAATACGGTACAATAACAATCAAACAAATGGTTATATTGCTATTTTCTTACAGAAATTTTTAACAGTGTATGTTAAAAAGTAATCTACAATTTTTATTCATTTATTCTAAATTCAGTAAATTAGCTAAAAGTTAAATATCGAAGTGGGTTCCCAAGAGATTGTGACATTGACAAAAGTTTTCTGTAAGTGGGAAACGGTTGGGAAACGCTGCGTTAATGGTACATACTTTTCTTAAAGGTCGTGTAAATACCGAAATTAAAAAAAAAAGTTAGACAACAATACCGTCAACTTAAGCTGTTTCCGTGAATCGACAGTTTACGCGCAGTCGGTTCAATTTGTTATGGTTGCATTTTTTTATTCCTATCAATTATCTTCGATAAAATTGTATTAATAAATGATATTTATTGATTATCAGTTGAAGGTTGCAGCAAGATGTGTGAAAGAAAGCCGTAAAGAAAATAATTTCACGAAGTCATCAAAAGTTAATTAATAAGTTATTTCACGAAAGCATTGAAGTGGCTAGCTCTAACATCAATGTGCGTTTTGACCAGTAATTAAGTTCTTGCGTCATGTCATTAACGGACTAACGGACATTCAGTACCGCTATCTTTCAATTACCGCTCTTATTAGTCGTAGCTCTGACAGCAGGCTTTTGATGATGCGTTATTAATGTATAGTCGATAGCTTCTGTAAATGAATATAAAATTTTCCTTTGAACGTCGCCAATTGTTTCCCCTCCTCCCTTCTGACGTTTGATTCACAGACCTTGGTTTGACTTGACTTCTTGTGAGACATAGCAGCTGACGCCTAAAAACGGCACTGTTAATGCTAATGCACATTAAAAACATCTTGTTATACCTTATGTTTCAATATATTTTCTAATTTATAGATTACTTTGATTAATCTTGAGGTTTCCCTCAAAGGGAAAAAATCTTTAAATTTATTTGCTAATATTTTTTTACATCACATCTTCGCGTACGTAACAAAGTATAATTAGTTTCTTTACGCATAACTAATGCGTTACAATTTTAGAAATTTCAACATGAAATTACGGTTAAATGACCGGCAGCAGTCTGTCCATCTAATTCACCGTTAAATTTACGGTTTGGAGCATTTTTCTATCTTTATGGGACCTAACCATTTCCAATCAGCTTGGTTAAAAAGCCGTAAATACAAAAGTTTACGATTTTATAACCATTTAAAAAGGTTTCAAAACACAATTTTTACCGTGTTTGAACCATTTCGAGGCGTAGAATCTTCAAGGCGTAGAAACCGTAAACGAAGCTTGCGGGAATCGAACCCGCTTGTTTTGTACACCAGCCTTGCTCTCTAACAATTCGGCCATCAGCACCACGCAAAGCGGTCGTTTTTTTATCAATAAATCTTTCTTTTCAACGGGAAAACTGCATTAAAATTGAGATTTCAGTTTTTGATTGAATCTAAAGCCATCTTTGGTCTAAATTTACTGTATATTGACGAAAATCATTTTATTTGCTGCAAAAATTAAAATAAACAAGCTTCAACAGTTCAAATTATGGGTTCGCGCATTCGCAAACATTTCCGGAATCCGATGTCTCAAATTTTTCATTTACGTGTATGTCTTTCTATTTAGTAACCACTGCTTAAGCCACTTTTTTTTCCTTTTTTTATATACAAATGCAGATTTGAACTGATAAAACTTTATTCATATTTTAACAACAACGTACGACCGGTAAGGTTTCGCAACCAAGATGGACGCCCGATTCTTATTGAGCGCTTAAAAATTACGGTTAGTTAAACCTTCTTTAGGATAAACAGAGAATAAACGATTTTTTTCATAACCAGCGGTTTGAGTACCATCTTTTTAATGGTTATTCATCTGTTGTAATTAAATATGGTAAAATAACAATCAAATAAATGGTTATTTTACTTTTCTTACTGAAATTTTTAACAGTATAACTCAGTAGTTGTAATTATTTAATTCAGTAGCTGCGGTGTAAAATTCAAATAAAACAAAATACCGTGAATACCATCCGCTGAATGTACCGAATATGACCCGCACCCTTATTTTGTGGGGGAGGGGATTCATGTTCTGAAGAAGATGCGTTAGAAGTTTAAGATGTTGTGAAAATCGAGTGAAAAACATTGTGGTCTACCCGATTTATAGTCGGAATATACCCGATATATCATAAGGTAGCAAAATATTACATCCTCATTTACAAACCCCTTTCTTGAAAAAAAAAAAAAAAAACAACCGAGTGATATATTTGGGATTAATTCCAGTTTTGATAAAATTGAGTTGTTATTAGAAATCTATAAAAATCATGAAATTTCTTGTACTTTGAATGGTTTTTGTTGGTATTAGATGAGACATTAATCATTGTAAAGTTTAGTTTTTAGATGCATATTAAACTCAAACGTCTCTTTGATATTTGCGGTATATATATTTTATATCACTACAATCGTGCCAGTTATAGGTTTTCCTTAGAATTAAAAATGTTATAATAATTTAGACATGTCATAAAAAGCAATTAGCATAATTATTCTGTTTTTAACAAAACAAAGTAATATAATGACAGATTTCTCTCCTCTTAAGGGGAGTCAGCACCCAAAAATGTCAAAAAAAAAAACACAATTTTTTTTATTAGCTTAAGTAATAAAATAAATCTTAAAAAATGCTCTCTGAAAGTTTCAGAAAAATTGAAGCAATATTTATTGATTTATCATTGATTTTATTTCGGTGTGATTTGCCTCTTTTTTTTATTCCGAAACTGAAATTGTGCTGAATATAAGCCACATATTTATTTTTTTTAAATAAGATAAGTGAGAAGAAGCAATTTCATCGTGACTGTAACTGAAAAAAAAAGTTACTTACTTGAAATTTTGATAAAGAAAGCATTTAAGATTTTGCAAGCTGAAAACTTAAAATGCTGTTTTCTGTTGCTTTGTTTTTTGCGCATTTCATCTGGATTAAAATGCTAAAGCATTTTAAAATTTACCTATAATGTGGATTTTTTCCCCACATGTTCTTGAAACTATACGTAACAAATTTATACTTTACTTTTATGGTAACTTAAGTATTTTTTTAAAAAAAAGTCTTTACTTTATACTTCATAGTATTAATTATTTTCTTTCAGGATATTTTTTTTCCTTATTGCTTATCTTTTTACATTGTTTTGTTCCTGACATGGCTCAAGTCTAAACAAATATTTTTCTGAAAATTTCTGCATGGTGTAAGCAAATTTGATTTTCTTCTCCAGTTTCAACTAAGAACAAGACGTTTAACATAAGTTAAGTAAATTTTAGAGTTGATTTAATGACTAAAAATTGGTGAAGACTTGAAGCAAAGTTGAATCGCATAGCTGCATTTCCATTCACTGAGGAAGTGTTCTTTGTAACTTCATTTTTGTGCAATTTTCATTGCAAATTTTTTATTGGCGTTTTCAATTTCTCCATTTAGTCAATGGCGTAAATACGTTATATGTATAAAATCATTGCTTTTACAGTGTGCCCTGCAAATGACTGGCGTGATTGAAGAATGAAATAAAGAAAGACCGAAAGCAATAAAAATGCAGTTGTTTGCGTGGTGCATTTGAGAATTCAGTCAATTTGACAGATTGCCATGCAGAAGAAAAGGTCATTTCTATCGCGTTCCCTGATTATGTCATTTTTAAAAAGCGCCCATTTTTTCATGCCTTATATGAACAATATTTGTAGAATGTAATAAATTCAAATTTTCATTCATATATTAAACTTTTATACTGTTAAACATCTTAAAAGAGGACATTGATGTGTTCAGGGTAAAATTTTTTACTCCGATGGAGAAATATATGTATATGTTACGGTGAATCTCCGAAATCGGAGAATGTCGACAATCACCTGTCGATGTCGACATACACCAAGCAGAGAATGTCGACAATCACCGGTGGATGTCGACATACACCAAGTAGAGAATGTCGACAATCGCCGGTGGATGTCGACATACACCAAGCAGAGAATGTTGACAATCACCGGTGATTGTCAACATTCTCCAATTTCGGACTTACGCCGTAACATATATGTACATTACATTTGATGGTTTTTACTAAACAATCAAGGTGACCGATGCTTTTTTTTCTTTGCATACCGCAACTGATCTTCCTCCCATTTTTCAAAATGAAGAGATAAAATATATAGTACAGTGAAACCTGCGTAAGTTGACCACTTGCGGTGCAGCACTTTAGTGGTCAACTTAAAGAGGGTGAGGTAGAGGGTGAAGGTAGGGTTCAAAATTAGGATGTAAAAGTTGGGCGTCATTGGCACCTAGCTTTTCGGTTTCAGTTTCCAAAAATGTTTTGCTAGGCGTAATTTTGAAAGAATTCAAATTGCTTAAGCACTGATAATAACTGATAGCTGTGAGGAGAGTTGTGCAAATGTTAAAAAATATCGCGAATTATCAAAACCTTACTAAGAAAATTATTGATGAGTAAGATAGAGAAAAATGTTCAAAAATCAATTTCTATCAGTAATTTTTAAGAAAGTTTGTAATTTTACTTACGCTTATAAATCAATATAAACGTCTATTTTAATCAGTGCCTAATAAAGTAAAATATGAGTTAATTATCCTAACTATTTTTTCAACTGTTATTTACAGTCCCCTTACTTTATTTGTAAGTAGAATTTCACAATTCCAAATTTGAAGGTCATGAAGTGACGATAGTCTTTATAGGTATCGTAAAAACTCGAAGTACAGACGATTAGATGCAATATATGTATATAAAAATATAACTATATAAAGTTATGCTAGATTTAAAAAATAAGTAAATAAATAAAAATGACGAATTGGTGCAAATTGTTGTTGTCAAAATAGAAGTCTTTTGAAAGGTTAGGCGTCAAAAGTGACGACTGGATGTGAAATCGCGGTCGTCAAACGAGAATTTTTAGTTGCAAAATACGACTGACTACCGCTAATTTCAAACCCTGGTGAAGGGGCTAATTATGTTCCTGGCAAAAGTGGTCAACTTTACAGGTTTTACTGTATATGAATAATAGAGAGGAAAAATAAACTACGGAATGTAACTGGAAGTGACTTCATAAGCTGGTGACAATTTGGCTCTAAAAATGAGATGCCAAGTCCAATGTCAGAATGCCGACACTGAGGAAATTTAGCGAGATTCCTATTGAACCCAAAGCTAAACATTGTCGATATGCTAAACAGTGTTTAAGTCCTCCAGTCTTAAAACTGTCTTTCTTACATCTGTTCGCAACAAGCTAAGAGGTACTGATATTTAAAATGATACTTTTCTCCCGCTAAGGCACTTTTATACTGTTTCTTTCACATTCCACTTATTTGCAGTGATTGAAATTTCAGATTTCGGATGTCTACGAAAACAGTTAATCTCGTTAAATTCGAAAGTGCCATTTGCAATATTTACTGTACTTTATGTTCACATATATGTGTAACTAAGTGTCGATCAATCTATTTCCCATTTGAAGTGCCGCCAACCTAGAATGCGGAAACTTTAATTTGTCAAAGACAAATTCAATTTCCTTTTTTTGTGTTTGTTTTTAACTAAAAATGTTTAAATATGATTGTAAAACATAAATATATAATACTTAGTTATTTTCTGCGTCTTGAGTAAAGAATTTGATGCCTGGTTAATAGAGAATGAAGCTTTATTTTGATGCTGAATGGACAAAAGTTTTAGTCGTCTCTTGTTAGTTGTGATAGGGCGAGAGTGAAACAATGCACTTGTGTCATCTATCTTGAAAATGTCGCATCGCAGACCCTCTGACGTAACTGAGCTCTTTTCCTTTTTCTTTGTTTAAAGAAAAAGATTTGAGCAATGAGCTGGAGAACGCTTGCGCCTAAGATAAAATAGCGCTCGGTTGTGGAACTCTTGTTTTTCGGCGCTGGGTTTAGTTTGAAAATTTTTACTTGCTAGTGTTTACATATAAAAAAGAGCAAAACAGAGGGGGGATAAAGAGGGATGGATATACTGTTGAAGAATTGCCTGAGTTTCTCTCTGAAAGTTGTTTCACTTCAGGCGATCCCAAGCATTTAAAAGTGTACTTCAGTTTTCCTTCACATTGTATTTTCATAATGGGATTGCTTACAGAATATTTCTTCGTTTTCTAATGAGTAGAAAAATTCCTTTTTTTTTCCTAATGAGTATAACAGTAATTTAATCATTGTTTAAGCACGATGCAGTGATAATGCAAAGATGTGTAAGTGACAAAAGACATTTTGAGTAAATCGCGTGCAAAATTTCAGTCCTATGGGAGCATTTATGCACACTTGTTTCATCATCCGTAATCTCGTATAGGGGAAAGCTGGGAAATTTGGTTGATCCTCAGTGGCCGGTAAACTGAGTTTTGTTAGTCACCTTTGTTAAAAATTGCTAATAAAAACTGAAAACTAACTCTGAAATCGTTTAGAAAAAGAGGAAGTTATTGAAATAAAACAAGAAATATGCCAGTTTGAATTAACGCATGATAAAATCATTTCGAACTTTAAAAATGATTTAAATATATACAGGTTGCTGAAAGATTGAAATTGCAAATGCGACACGAAATTTTCGGCCCGAAGCACGTGTTCAATATTGGCAAGTTTCCAAGGGAAAAAAAGGGTGATTTGCTCGAAATATGAATTAGAAAATGAAAATTCAGTTTATCTTTAAAAGTTTATTAAAATTATTACAATCTTCAAATCAATAGGTGAAAATACATAAAACGTTTACAGAATGAAAATGAAGCATTTAGTAAAGGAGTGGAGGCGTGGCGATCGTTGATGCATTTCTTAATCGCCACTTTTTGCTGAAATCGCGGTGCACTCACACCTCCCCTTCCCTCCAGAAGTTCAAGTGCGCCATCTCTCCGACCGCGCCATCTCACCAGGTTTTACCTTATATAACAAAATGAAGAAATAAAAACATAAATAAACAATAAATAAATAAAACCAAGAATAAATAGTTAAAGTAAAATAAAGAAAAAAAATTAATAAACAGATGAATAAATGAATACATTTTCTTTTCAGGTAAAAAATCATTCGGTTCATTTTTAGCTGAAATGCCTTGAAAGGCATGTCCAAAATTTCGAAATAGTTTCTATAAAGTTGTAATTTGTAAAAGTTAATGCTCACGCTCATTGAAAAGCGTTGGGCTGAGATAAAGTAACTATGAAACTTTATAATGCCAAAGTACGATTATTTAGAAAATTTTCTTTCCGCTTATGAAAAAACTTTCTAAACCAATGCCAGAAAAGATTTTCAAGACAGGTGGGGGGGGGGGGGGGAAGTTGGCATATTGTAGACTGGTAAAAATGGATTTCATCCAACTACCATGGCTGGTAGGCTGCCAGCCGAAATACATCGTTCTTTTTGAAGTTTAAAAAGAAAAAGATTAGGTTGGGGCGGTCAATTTTTCTATCACATTAGACTGTAGATATTTCTCCGTATTCAAAACATGATTAATGAATCGGTTATACGTTGTATTTTGGGGGAAGATTTTCGAATCATTTTAAAGTTACACCGAAGATCTTTTGTATTATTAACAGCTGAAAAATTTCCTCGGGTATTTAGATGGATGTCGGGATGTCGTTTCCTTTTCAAATTAAAAGTCTATTACTTTTTCACACTTGATTGGTTTCTACAGTATACTTCTTAAATTATCTACATTATTTACTTTAAATTAACCATGAGAGAAGGTAAAATTTAAAATAATCTGCTTAAATCGGGATTTTAAGTATTTTTTTTTCGTTTAAAGAATTTTAGAAATATTTTAATACACCATCAATTATTCATGGAGAACTAACTTTATGTCAAAATAACGTTAACTTTTTGAAAACATTATCATACTGGCCAACCTAGGCATTCAAAAAGTCTGAGATTTGTTCTACAACATAAGCAGAAAAAGAAAGAATCAAACATAAAATGGGAGATTTGTGAATTATATGTGAGTATATGTGAGTTAGTTTTATATTTGTGTTTGTTTTGTTGCTAATAATGTGTAATTGTTGGTTGTAAAAAAAAAAAAAAAATCTCAGACAATTTTACTGCCTAGGTTGGCAAGTCTACTTTGTATTATTAAAATAATTTAAAACTAATAAAACAACATCCTTGAAACTTGAAATGCTCCGAATTTCACCAGTATTTCGTAAAATGAAATAGAATTTGCGTACAATGTCTCTGTTAAAATGCCGGTTTTAAATCGGCTTTTGAGTTCGTTGCTCAAAAATTGTACAAAGTAGAGCAAACTTCGATTTTCGTTAACCATTTTATGCATAGCTGCATAGAATGGTTAAAAAATTCCGTCTTGTTCAAATTTGAAATGGTACGTAGAAATCCGCTCACAGTTTAATAAAAAAGTTTTTACTATACTTTCTGCGGTTTTGCGCAATAAACTCAAATGAAAGTTTACAGAGTTAACTGATAGTTAATTTTTGTGAGTAATGGTTCATTTCCCCCCAGTTTCATATTTTAAAAAGTAATATTTTTAGATTTAATTCAAATATTTTTGAACTAATGTTCTTACTGATTGTTAATAAAATCACACTCTGTTAACTAGACCTGAAAGTTAAACACTTAAATAGTCGCCAGTGGCATTTTTAACAAGATAGTGGCAATCTTTCTTTTAGCAGACAATTTTGATTTAGTAGCACTAGTTTTACTGTTAGAGGCCACTTTTTCAGGATTTTTATTCTTTATAATCTGATATGCGTTAATATCTTTAAAGTAGTGTTAAGCACAATGCTAAAAGCGACTATGAAGGATAGTATTGATACACGAGAATGGTTGCAATAGTGTATGCATTTAAAAATAAAATTGAGAAATGAAATAAAATGAATTACATCAATCATCAATTCTTGTGAAAGAAATTAAAGGCGTGCACAGATAAATTTTAACCAATCTAAAGATGCTTAGTAATAATATAATAATACATTTTTTGTCGACTGAAAAAATTAGCGATTTTAATAGTGAATTGTAAAATGTATGTTGTTATTGATGTTTACACAGTGAAAAAAAGAAAATTGTTTCAATTAGGGTCTTCTCTCAAAAGTTAGGGGGAAGGGGGGACCGACAGATATCCTCATCTCATAACCTCTAATTTTTTTATTCTTTTTTTTTAATACGATACAATAAATATTCAAAATTAATGAGCAAATAAATAAATGCTTGAACTTTTTAAAAGAATTTTGTTTCATTATTATTATGTATTATTATTACTTTATTCATTTTTGATTTACTTTGGTTTTTAGACATAATTTAACTATTTTTTTTCTTTTTTGGAAAAGCAGGCACATTTAAACCGGCTCGCCTGCTGATTTAAGAATTTTCTTTCTAAAAAAATGTGTATTCCCACCTTTACGATGATACTTTGTAAATTTCGAACATTGGGAGTGAATAATAACATTAAATAGAATGGAGGCAAGGAGAGCTACAATTCGTAACGATTGGTAGTTAGTCGTGATTTGCTATTTACAAAATTAGAACTTTTTAGCTTCAGGTGTGACATCCAGACCTGTTATTTCGGGAGATCAATAAGAAGCAAACACCTCCCCCCAGCTGGAGAAATATAATGTATATGGGTGTATTTACATGATACCTAATGTTGCAGAAAATTACATTGAGTTACTGCAGTGGTGCCCACAAGGGGGACAGGTTATGGCGCTGATTGTACCATTGGACATCTTAGGTGTGTTGTAAAATCAATTTAAACAGTGCTGTTGTAGATTTTCAGTTTCCTTTGCTATATCTTCTACATTTTTTATGAAATCGTTTTTTGATAAATGATTCTTTTCTTAGTTATTTTTTTATTAGGGGGGGGGGTGCACCATCTCTACGGGAGGGAGTGTACCTCTGCTATTGTTAATGAATATATTATTCAGTTCTTGGTTTCATGGTTTCTTGTTTTTGGCATACTAAAAGAAATTTTAATAAAAAATTATTTTTCCACAATTAATCGGCAAAAATGGGCCAATTATAAATAATCAGCAAGGTGGTCGTTCATGGCCGATTACCGATTAATC
This sequence comes from Octonoba sinensis, assembly GCA_038502835.1. Classification (NCBI taxonomy): domain Eukaryota; kingdom Metazoa; phylum Arthropoda; class Arachnida; order Araneae; family Uloboridae; genus Octonoba; species Octonoba sinensis. The sequence goes on from CM076598.1 coordinate 127,916,708, forward strand.
AGTTCATCCCTAATATATATATTTTTTCCGTAGGAAATCATCGTGACTGAGTTCGTGTTAAGTGCAATTTGTTAATAGTTAGTAAATCATTTGATTACGAATGAACAGTAATGTCTCATTCCTCTGATACACAATGCATGTTGAATTTCAGGCTGATTCCCTTGCCTATCAGATTTGTGATGCACTCTCAGAAACGCATGCTAAAATCTCACGGAACTGTCGTCGTAACTGACGAAATGGCTTCGTGAAAAATGCTCCGAGTAAACCTTTCGTCAAATAGACGAAATTTGTGTAGTAACTTTTTTAGGTCACGTGATCCCGCGAGGAAAGAATCATTGTAAATGACGAAGTTTGCTTGACGATTGAAGAATCGTCGAAAGTTTTTTTCTGATTGCGGCATTTCTACGTTTTAAAACATTTTCTTCAATAACAATCGTTAGTAAAATAAGTTGAAAATCAAATAAAATAAATACGTAAAGTAAATAAGTAAAGTTAAAAGTGCGCATAAGTAAATAACTAAATTATAAATAAAAATAAATAAATATAAAAGAAATAATATAATAAAACTTTGCTCTGTAAGACATTTAGAGAGAGACAGAGAGAGAGAGAGAGTGATTATACAGCAGCATTTTGCTTTGTTTCTAATTTTTTAATAAGTTTTTCCCCCTGTAACTATGACAGTTCTTGTTGTGGTTTATTTTTCCTACAGTTTTGTTATACTCATATTATCTTTTCTGAAATACTTTGTTGTAAATGTTGTCGAGAGGATTATCCAACACTGAGTCCACTATTAGTAACACTTTATTTTTTTCTTAAAATAATTACATAATTAGAGAAAAATCAGAAGATGTAAGAACTTTAGTTCTTGCAATGAAGAAAGAAAAGTACAATTCCTTATGTGGTCAAAAACTACAGTTCCTCATATCGTAAAAATAGAACCCATGAAAAATACGTACTAACTTTCTTCCCGTTATATAGATTTAGACACCTGATGATGCATACGAAAAACATAAAGTTCATTTCGAGCTAAATTTTATGAAACGAACAAACTTTAGAGGAAAGTTAAAAACGTTCTATTGTAAAGTGTACAGATAAATACTACATGCGAGTCTCGAACATGAGAACATGTGCTCGGTATCCAAGAGGTGATCGTAGGAACTTTTTAATCAGGAAAAAATCTGAAATTACTTTTGTAATTGTAGTTACTTTCATCACAGCAACAGATCGTCAATATCAACAGGTGGACATTTACTATACTGGGCTAGTATCAAGTATGCTTGAGACATCAAACATCCTAGAAAGCATCTGCAGTCAAGATTGTTAGACGATGCAAGGAATTTCGCTGGGATTATTTGAAAACAATAATTCGACGAAAGGTTAGTTTTTCCTCCTGTCGTAAAAATTGATGAGGGGGAACGTAAATGATAATGGCATGTATATTAACTAAAAAGTTATCCCCTAAGTAACTATATGTTACTGAGACACATATAATAATATTTAATGAGTGTAACATTACACAGCAAAATCAGAATTTTTGTTATTGGGATAAAATGGCTTATTTTCAAGAACATTGCGTTCTCGGAACAGTTCCGAGTAAAAATGACTTAAATTTCTTATTCCTTAGATAATCTTCTAAAACCGAGTTCTTATTTTTTAAATAAACCTTTTCTCAAAAATGATCCGGTTACAATCACATTTTTGAGACCACTAAAAAAAAAAAAGAATAGTTCCCTCAGTTGTTCTTTGAACGCGGACTGTTCTCAATCTCAGCTAATTCTCTAACCACTATGCCACGAAGACATCGAATCGTGAGGGAGACGGTTAAATTGTACAGTTTCCAAACGTGCCAGCTGCACGTGCTAAAGTGCTTCTGTGCCAAATTTCTTCATATCCCAATCCAGAATAGCCTTAATTATCCACTTCTTACTTATGCTTTTTTCTTTGCTATTTTACTGCGTCCGCTCTGAATCCGACAAATTATTCATCTGGTATTCCTGCTCTGAAGAGACGAACAGAAAACTCACATTCTTGAATCGTTCTGACATCTCGCGCGGTAAATAGTTCCTTAAATTTGATACACTTACTATTGTTCTGAAGAAGTAATTATTTAAAAAGGTGCCGTATTAATTATGAACGTGAAGTTGCTCTATAAATTTTCAATTTATTGCAGTTAATACCTGCCCTTTCTGTAGCTATGATTTGTAAGAAAGCATCGGTACTAAAAACTGAGAACGGCTTTTGTTCATTATTTAAGTCAAAATGACTTTAAAAAAATAGGAAGGTATATTTTCTCATTTTTAAGTATGCATCATTTTTAACAGTGTAGAAGAATATTCTACAGCGCAAAGTATTTGCTCTTTTGTGGTTCGTAACAGTTTCGTTGTTTTGTCATTTCTTTTGAAGCAGTTTCAGCGATAGTCCACAAATCGGATGAGAAGGTGTCAGAGCCACACCAGGGACCCCCGGGAAAAATCCCTCACAGACTGATAACCGTCTCGGCGACATGTTTCTGATTGCTCGTGGAACCCAAGAACCTGCTGAACGGCAGACGATGCTTGTCAAGAAAGTGATTTTTTAAAGGATGCATTTATGTCTGCTGAAGAAAGATCCTCATTTTTATTCAGAAAACATTCGATCGCATTGTTCTTTGGGGCCATATTCGGAGACGCAATGAGATTTGGACACAGGCTGTTTCTGAAACATTTATGCCCACTTTGTAGTAATTACTTTAGAAAAAGCGTAAATGTTCTGTATAGATTAGGATCTTTTTTTTCTTTTTTGTTAAGACCTAAATCTCTTTTTTTTTTTTTTTTTTTTGGTCCTAAAGAATTAGGAAATTTCATTATTTATTGCGCTGCTGACTATTGAGGAAGGGAATAATCCAAGTGCAGTGTCTGAGTCACGATTTTTATGTAGCCGAAGCAAGGCTCTTTGAAGTTGAGTAATCTATAGGAATTCTAAAATTGGTGACGCCGAACAAACAGTTTTCAAATCGGCAACACGAAACAAAGTTTTCGTTGTCTGAGTACAGGTTAAGCATTTAATTTACAAAATCTCAAATTAATAACACCAATCAAACTGTTTTCAAATTGGCACCCTAGAACAAAGGCTTCCTCGCCAGGGTACATGTTAAACATTTAATTTACATTTTTTGAATATATACTTACTTTATGCGAAATAAGAAGCTGTTTTTTTTCTGTCTGTCATTAAAAATAAACAGCCAACTCTTATTTATGTATTTCATTTTTGTAGTGATATGTTGTAACTATACAAATGTAGTAATAAATATTTCTTGAAGCGTTTAAATTGTAATAAGTGGGCTCCTGTTATACATAAACTGGCACGCGTTTACATTATATACCGTAAAATATACAAAGGAACCTCGTTATTCCGAACTAATTCCGAATGAGGGTTGTGAGGTGAATAACAAATCGTTCGGAGTGTCACATTTTACGATGTTCTTTGATAACAGCTTAAATGTGTGAACATTATTTTTCCTGGCGAATGAAGACTATCATCTTTCTTATATTACTCAATGATTTCTAATGCTGAAGTAAAATTAGTGTCATGCTTATTTATTTACTTTTCAATCGCTTTTCTTAAAGCATTTTGTCTTATCACTCAAAATTTTATACAATACACAGTCCTGTACAATGTTAAACTACACTGTAAAAAATTCTAGTTCAACCTTTCACCAAATAAATGGAAAAAAAATGGTGAAATTTAGCTGAAACCAACTTTTGGTACTAAATCGAACCATTGCAATGAAGTAGTTTCACCATGAATGTGAAAAAAGTACCAAATGTTAGTTGCAGCTAAATTTCACCATTTCTTTCTTTCTTTTTTTTCTGGTGAGGGGCTGAACTAGAATTTTTTTTACAGTGTATACAAGCCTGTACAATATGACTGCAAACGTAAAATTCTAAAACAAAATAAGGGTGAATATAGGCTAATATACCAGTTGCGGATAACCATGTAATAACATACATGTAGGAATGGAACACAACATTTCTCATTTTTGTAGAATCCTCCCCCCCCCCCCATAAAATACATATATATATATATATATATACCTTTTACGAATTTTAAATTTTGAGAATTTTTCTTCTTCTTACATCAATGAGAAACGAAAGCTGACACTAATTAGAAATTATAATCGTCTATTATTTATTTATTTATTTATTATTTTTTTTTTTTTTTTCAATTCAAATCAAAAGTAGGGGGCACTAGTAACTTGACATTCTTGTCACTTAATGTTTTAAATATATATCTGAAGTGATTTGTGTGCTTCCTGTAATTTAATCTCCAAAAGCAGACAATATTTGTTTAATTAAATATTTACAGGTAGATTTGATTAAGTAAGAGTTGGAAGAAGCACTTCATAGGATTGAGCTAACGCAGAGTGACAAGCATCCAATTAGAATACACGGGCAGAATGGGTTTCACTCACTATGGCAATTACAACGAGCACTTCAATTAAATGAATCGGGTTGTTGATTTCAAAGGCAGTCAGGTAGCAAAGCAAATCGGAAACGGCCCCTTGAAGGACACGGACTCTCTTCTCGACGAAGACCTGGGTGTCCCTGTCACATCAAACTCGAACAGGACAATAGACTTTCCTGATAAGTGACTTCTGAAGCCTTCGGGCCTCGGCCCCTCAAGTCACGTGTCTTCTTCACGCTAGTCGCCGAGGATCACTTTCACAGATATTAGCACTTTAGCCTGTCGTGAAAGCTAGGCTTGCCTAGGGTCAGTAGATGAGTTGGTGATAAAGGCGGCTGGAGTGATAGGTAAATGAAATGGTATGGAGACACTAACCGATCGGCGGATGAACAGATAACGAGTCTGGATTTTGCATGGGACCTGTCTCACACACGAAATCCTCTCCATGTGATTAGATTGAAATAGACTTGTTTACAGAGAAGGCTAAAAATATATCGTTATGATGTACGGAAAGAATCTTGAAGCTTATATGTTTTCTTATTAGTTGTTGCTGGTTCTTGTTTGAACTTGGGTAAAGGTAGGGTGACCATAATTCTGGGCGTTAATTTGGGAAAGTGTCCCCAAATCCACTGACAATATGGGGACGCCAGAAAAATGTTTTGCGGACATCTTTGTGGACATAACAAACCAATATATATTCCCTTCTATTATGAAAGAATACTCTCATTAATGTATTTTAAAGGGTATGCAAATATATTTCCTAAAAAATGTTCGCATATTTCCTTAGAGCATTGCCTGTTAGAAACTGCAATACTAAGGCAACTATTTAAAAATTGCTATAATATTATCTAACATTTTACAAAATACTATCTAAAAGTTCTAAAAATGCAAATTGGAAAGCAATTTGGAGAGAAAAAACAGAAGTTTTTAAATTTGGGTTCATTACGCGTCCCCAAGTAGTTAAAGTGTTTTTGGGGACAAGGCATTAAAAATATACAAATTTGGTGACTCCCCGAAATTCGAGGACGTTTGATCACCCTAGGTAAAGGGGTCTTTTTCAGAGTTTATGATGAAGTTTATCATAAAAAAATAGAAATATTACAAGAAAAGAAAAATTCAACGGAAAACTGTTACACTGTATACGAGTAAATGTTAGTATTAAATCCTTTCCTGACGAATTCTTCCCAGAAGCGGACACCTGTCTTATGCAAAATCTTATTTCCGTTTGTACAGAAAAGTTATGGAACACGTTCCACTCTTTTACAAACGCTCTTCTGTGATGAACTGAAGTTCATTAACCCTTAACGCTGAGACACGGGCGAAAGTTACCGGCAAATTCGCACATGCCCGTGTATTACACGGGCAATCTTGTATCTCGCGTTGTTTTATTTCTAATGCCGGTCTGTGATCCGTTTGCCTTTGTATAATAAATTTTTATCTAACTTAACCCCCACTCTCTAGTCAACCCCTACAACTGAAATTGCCAAAAATAATTTGACCTATACTTATATATTCATTTTCTGTCAAAAAAAAAAAAGAAAAAAAAAAAAAAAAACTCAATCATTTTTTACCAGTTTTCCCGAAAAAGACGTGCTTCAAGGGGTTTGGTTGGTTGCCCGTTGAAAATGATCTTAAAAGTTTTTTGAGAAAAGATCATTTTCTGGAGAAATTCTTGAGATATTTTGTAGGTCTACTTTTCTCTCAGAAATATCTACAGAGTTTTTTGAAATATTTTGGAGAAATTTTTAATAATCTAAATTAAATTCGTAACAAGATTGTCTTCGGAACTCTGAAATCCTTTTCACGTCAAAGTTAAATCTAAAAAATTTCTCCGAAACATTTCTGGCATAATGAACGTCAGAAAATTGAATAATACTTGACTTAAGATTTTTTTCACACTGTTTCAAAACATTTGCAAAATAGGTTTATCAAGTACACTGCTAAAAATTTCCATAGGAAAATAGTAAGGGAAAGGAGGGTAAGAGTACGCACCTAGTGGATTGTTCGTTATAAAAATGAGAATTTAAAAGTGAGAACCTTGAAAATTGACTGAATCATAGTTTATTAACTTAGAAACTTAGGTACACAAAATGAAAGTTTTATCTTAAAAAAATATATGAAAGAAAGCAAGCGGAAAAAAAAATTGCAAATGCGTACTCTTACCCCACCTGGCGGATAAGAGTACGCACCCAGAAGGGTAAGAGTACGCATTCAGAAAATTTAGCAGTAGTCACATACACATGCTCCAGTGCCTTCGTAACTGGAACATTCATCATGCCACCACTCCTTACATAATCCACGCTGGATCCAATCTTCATCATATGATTGTTCGCAGCCTGAGCATATTGTTCGCTGAACTTGTTGAGGGAACTGAGTTATCGTAAAATGCAGAACCAGTTTTTTCTTTGCTTTCACGGTTTTTCCTTTTTCAGTTTTTGCCTCATTTTTACTTTTCATAGCAGCTCGATTAGCCTTTGCTTCTTCTAATTCTCTCTTTCTCTCTACCTTTTCCTTATGTGCGTACTCTTACCCGCCGACGTATTGCTCCTCAAAATCGTCCATAGATGGCTGTACCATTCACAATAGTAGAATTCTGACATGCCCACGTTGTTCGGAAGTGTACAAAGCTCATAATGATATCTACTTAAAAAGCAAACATCAATCCTTTATTGACAAAAAAATTAATATTTCTTCACAGAAAAATTACATGCCAACATGCAGATATCATATTTTACCAGATAAATAAACGACAGCATGGATGAAAATAACAATGGCGGTCTCTTGAGCTAGACTACTTTATGCTGATGTCAATGCTGCTTAAATTTGTGACCTTGAATGCTCGCTTTTGATTCAAATTATTATGAGTGAAGATATTTAAGCTCAGTGTCAGATTTTCAATCATTACTATATTTTATAATGTATTAAAAATAAATGGGAGCATCAAATATCATGAATATTTTTACTATAACGAATCAAATATTATTAGAAAAGGCAACCCCACTCGTCCTCATCAAAACAATGCACCTTGCACAAGTGACTTTTTTTAAATGTGTATAACTACTATCTTTTAAAGATATACGTAATTCTATCAGAATTGACAATTGGCTATTTTTGGCTAACAGGAAAGAAAAGAAAATATGCGTGTTTCCGTTTATTTAGTGAAATATTTACAAAATGTACGATAATGAAGAACTGGAAAACTTAAAATTGAAGTAAAGCATTCAAATAGTAATGAATCAAAACCGAAACTAGAAACAAAATAAACCATAATAAAAAGCCAAGTAATCCCTTCAAAGAGTGAAAATACCGTAAATGGAAATGTTTTCATAATTTGTAAGGAAATAATAACAGTATCAAATAGAATCAGTACGGTTATACAGAAATGAATACATTTCAAACATAGTCCATGTTTTCCTTATTATTTTTTTAAAATTTTAGTTATAATTCAACAACGATCTATTAAAAACAATAACAAAAATAAATAAATGAATAAATACTAAAATAAGTTAAACTAAATAAATTAAATGATCGTTTTCAGTAATAGATATTTACTAATACAAAACAACCATAGCTAGTTCAATTATGGATAAAAAATACCTCCTCAAATAAAAAATGAATCGCATATTGGACATGTTTTACGATATCATTTTTGAAGGCTCCGAAAATTACCCCAAACATATTTTTTACCTGATCATTTCACCTCCCCTTTGATTGATCGTGACACCAGAAAATATCAATCTAAGCGTCTGTCTAACTTAGCTAGGTAGTCAAAGGAAAACGATGAAGCTGATCTGCATAATTCACCCATTAAATCAACAACCCAGTAAGTCGGATTTCTTGAAATTACCCGCGGCCAACGCTTTTTGCGTTAGGCGATGCAAATTTCTAGGCAACAAAATAACATCAAAACTGGGGTCCAACACCTGGTAAACAAGTAGGCTTCGCTCCTAAGGGGGCCTGCACCCCTATAGATGGCTCTGATGTTTGACTCGCCAATTACACGGCCTGCCCGTCGGGCCGCATCCGGCCTTGAAGTGTCAGGGCCCACACACTCATCTAACGGGCGCATACTTTTCCCAAGAAGGATTGGTTGTGAACCTCTGGTTCTCTCTAAGAGCCCCGATCCATCATTTTTCGGCAGTCTAATTCTCACGATTTCTTCCCAGCACCCTATCCCTAACCACAGACTCGAGCTTTATTTCATCCACCCTGTACTACACCTCCCAAGTTCGGGGCACTTCTTCTTTAACAAGAGGTTCCTAGACTTGGCTACCTTATCGCCTCACACTCAGCATTAATAATTTCCCACATATTCTCCGAAAACGGCCATTGCCCCCTGAAAAATGATAAAAGCTCAATACCAATATTTTAAACCCTTAACTGATCAACTTTTACCAGACATTTTCATAAAAAAGCATATTTTTTGCTGCATATAATTAAAATAAGCTTGGTATAAAAGGTAAATGAAAGATCGTTTTTATAATTTTCAAAAACAATGAATTTAAACATTTTTTCTCTGAAGTAAGAAGCACAAATGTCCTAAATGTTTTCTTTCAGCAATCCCAGAATTTATACAACAAAGACTGTATTATAGATACACAGGTCTCACGAACAATTATCTAAAATAACTTACGATATATTAAAATTTAACTTTTTAATCCTTTTTTATTTTATTTATTTATTTATTCCAGAAGATGGTATTGTCAGTGAAAATAATTTGGCGTTAAATTTTCTACCATTACTTGGAAAAAGTGTACTTAACTAAAACTTAATTATAAATTCTCATACTCTCTCACTCTCTAACGCGATTGTTCTAGTGGGGGTGCCAACGTGCCGGGAATTCATATTACGCCCGTAAGATGGGAGTCTCTGAGGTACCCCATGAGAACTCCCCGCCCTGCTGTACCCGAAGGCTTTATGAAGTGTACAAATCTTGCTTAAATATGGACATAGAGGTTGCCAACCATCAGGTTTGGCGGGCGCTGAGTTATACATTATTTACATATCAGCCTCAACAGCTGGGTAACTTTGTTACATCGTCTTCATCTGTGGTGGTTTGTCTGGTCGTCTCGGTTTCCCTTATTCATCCTTCTTAGAATAGAATTTGTAAATATAAAACGCAGAACGTTGCCAGTTTCGTATTAGCGTTCGTTCTAAGGTGCTAATGGCATAGGAGTACTACTGTCGCCCTGATACTCCTGCTATGCTGGTACCTGCTATGCTGAAAGCTCCAGAATGCGTTGCAGAAAAGTTATGCGCAGTTTCGCTAAAATCTAATGAAGCAGCTCATAGCAAATTTATGACCTCTTTCGGAAATTTTAAACCGTGATAGCAAAAATGTTCAAGAATGGAAAGAATTCAATCAGTACTTATTTAAAAATTTTAATCTTACATCAGTATAATATTCCACTCTTACATGGCTATCATTTTATCTAATGAAATTTTTATACATTAGCTGATTTTGCACTTCTCGCTTTTTGGTTGGTTTTAAATTCATTTGAATGCAATTGCTAAACATTTAAACGCAACATGTTGCCATTTTTCAACGTGCCTAAATTTTGTCTTCTAAAATACTATCAGAACAAAATTGAAGCTTTAAAGCCTGCTGTTGTCGATAATTTACTCACCAAATATACTATTAAAAAAGTTTTTACTTATAGCTGGCAGTACTAGTGCTGACGGAAAACAAAAATGAATTTAATCTCCATCCTTTGCTCCACGTACGTTTTGTTTAGTTCATAGGTTCTCAACGTGGGCGATTACGCTTCCTTGTGGGCGTTTGAGACTTTCAGGGGGGCAGTAAAAGATCCAGAGAAAACTAGGGGGCATTGAGATGACACGTATGATTAATTAAATATAGTCTAAAGTAGACTAAACACGCTGATTATGTACTAACAAAAGTATTAGGTTTATGGTCGATTGCTCAACGATTTCTGATAGCATTCCCATCTTCATATTTAGCTGAACGTGGCTATAGTGCTGTAGCAACATTGGTAACCAAAAAGAGAAATTGGTTCCATATTACTGAGCGCGGCGACTTACGATTGTTTTTAAGTAAAATCAAGCCTGATATTAGCAAACTCCTTAAAATGCATCAAATTCAACCTTCTCATTAGTTAAGTTACGAATTCGATGTCTGAAAATGTTAATAAAAATACTTTTCAATATAATTTAGTATACATTTCGACTGCTCTCATTAAAATAGTCTTCCTTAAAAACAGAAATAGGATAGGGTCATATCCTATCTACGAATAAAATGTATAATATTACACATTTAAAAATATATTCGTGGGAATAGCTATTTCAGATTCGCAAGTAAAAAAAAAGGGCTTTAGGAAAAAAATATTCTCAAAGTGGGCGGTGAGCAAAAAAAGGTTGAGAACCTATGGTTTAGTTGTACGAATCAGAACGCCGTGCTTCCTGTTCCTCAGTAAATATTAAAAAATTACTACTTCAAAAGTACGGTTTTTCACTATTTTTCAGTTAAAACCCAACGTTGTCAAGTAGCTTTTTAGCCATAAACCATACCTTAATTAACCTAAAACTCCTGTGTCCGGTCTGAGATGCCGCGCAATATTTTCAAATCGTTATTTTCAGCTCCAAATACTGAAAATCGCTTCTTTTATTTGAATTAAATTGAATAAAACAAAATTATCTATGCTTTAAAAATAGATTTAAAAAAATTAAAGCTATAAAAATAACTATAACATAGTCATAATATTTTATTTAGTACAGTCGGAGTAAAAAACGAAACACTCAAAATTACTCGGCTATCGTATGCTCACAAACACTAGTAAGGTGATAATCATCATCGATTAATGTCTTCTTTTAAAGTACTGAAATTAAATTTTGATAAGGGGCCGTATATATATTAAAATGAACACTAACTCCCAAAACTTTAATAAAGCGCTATAGATTTTGACAACAGAATTGAACTTAGCATGCACAAATTAGCCTAAATACCAAATTTGAGTAAAATCGGATCATTAGAACCGGAGATATTGAAAACGAGACCACCTCTAGTTTTAGTATTGAATGAAGCTATAAAAACAAGCATTTATGTATTTTAAAGAGGTAAAAACTAGATTATTCATTACAATACGTAAGTTGTAGGTAATTGCTCGTGAAATACTGTGGTTTTGTATAGATTTCTTACTTTTATTCAATTGGTGGAATTTCAAACATTCAGCAGTGGTATACGGCCCTTAAAGCGCCAGCAAAATCTTTTTACGCATAGCCTGAAAACTACTGCATATTTTGAGCTGAAATTTCGGATATAAATATAAAAGCTAGACTAGATTAGTTTTTCATCAAAATATAATAAGGTTCCAGTTCATAATTTAAAAAAAAAAAAAATTCATAATTCATAAAAAAATATTAACTTCATATTTTCGACCATGAAAATCACGTTTTTATTGTCTGATTAGCTCATATTCTTATCTAAAAGAACAATCTTTGCCATAACCATGGCAGTTTAGATATTACATGCAAAAATATCTCAGAAAACTCTTTAACATTACGAGACGCGTTTTTCCCAATTTAATTCTGAAGCAACGGGTAAACGAAATTACACGAAAATTGGTATACCACGTCAAATTTTGATGTTGAATACAAATATGTTATAAAGGGGAGTGTTATTGTTCAAAATTTTAAAGTTGATGCTCAATTTAATATGAAGACAACTCCTTAACAAAATTCTAATAACATAATTATACAGAGCACATTATTCCTGATAAAATGAAATGTTTCACGTATCTCTAGTGTAAATAGTATCCAAATACGAAGGAGTGTTTCGTTTTTTCCCTTGACTGTACATAAAGTAAATTATTTCAGAGCTTTTTTTAAAGCGGTATCTGTAAACCTAACCGCTCACAGCAGTTATGCCAAAATATTTGTCGCAGCAGTTAAAGGTTAAAAAGGATTTTTAAAGCATTTTCCCAATTGATTTAAACAAGAAATGAAAGCCAAAAAAAATCCTTTTTAAAAATTAAGGCATTTAAGGTTAAAAAAAGGAATCACTCAAGTACTTCACCAAAATACTTCAGAGGTTTTTTGAGGTATGCTTGAAAACTTTTCTGAGATTTCTTTTAGTGTTATAAATACACGGGGAGAAGTTGACTTTTTCAAGATAATCACTCACTCCCTTTCTCTCTCTCTCTCTCTCTCAAAAAGGAAAAAAAAAAAAAAAAAGAAAGAAAATTTGTTAATAAATTGCTATATTAAACGTGTAGTTAAATTCTTTTTAAATTGATATCTTCTGGTGTACTAATATACTTTGCAGAAAGTGATCACAAGTCGTGATATGTACAGTATTGACAAAATTGAATATGTATATTTCCTTACTGCACGTAACCTATAACACCACTGATCACAGAATCTTATTGCTTAATTAATTAATGAATGTTACATACCATTGATTGGAATATACTTGTTAGGCTGGCTTCTTTTGCATGAGTAATGTATTCATTCTTCAGTTAACATATAAGTGTAAATTCGTTGTACGCTAATAGAAGTGTTTTTGTAGAAAACCCGAATAGGGAACAAGTTACCAACGTACATAGAACAAACACCAAAACTCAATCACATTTTCCTGTTGAAACAAAAAAAAAAAAAAAAAGTTTAATTTTACAATCTTATATGTACAGTTTAACAGCGACATCTAGAAAGTTAAAGTCACAGATCACGAACTAAACCTAAATAAAGTAAAAATTATAAAGATTTTTGCTCGCACATTTTTAATTTTTGTCATTCCAAAATCTGCAGAAGTTAAAACTTTTTTTAAATGTTGAATCAATTTCTTGTGATTTTTCCCCTCCCTCGTTTTATCTAGTCACCTGGTTTTAGAAGCATCAAATTGGTCTCAAAATATTGTTGAATATAAACTGAAGTTTTTATTATTGTATGCTAAATTTAGTGAAAGTAAGGTTAGGATTGTACATAACAACTGGGATTTATTTATAGCTATTGTTGGAAATTTTAGACAATTATCTGTTGCAGATTGAAGATTAGCTGGGGAATGTGGGTTAATGTGCACATTAACTAAATCTTAAAATTTATTGCACTTGTACATTAAATTGATTTTAACAATCCTTGCATTGAAGCAGTGCATCTAAAATGCATTCTACCAATGAAAAAAAGGAAGAACGAAAAAAAGCAGCATTACAATTGAAATGATCTTCTCATTTTATCTTTGTTTACCGTCAAAATTATTTAACAGTTTTAAAATTGAGTATTACGGTCAATACAAATACGTCTAGGATTGTATATAATAACCAGAGGTTATTACAATTACTAGGGAAAGGATTGTAAATAATTACTAATTACATGTTGTCGTTAATTTATCTTGGGGATAAGCTGCTAAATGTGTATGTTAGCCAAATTGTGAAATTAACTAGTTCCGGAATCGTTTTAACCATTTGAGTGTGGGTATAAGGAATTTAATGCACTTTTAGCACATATTTCTGCCATTATATACCAGTTGATAGATATATTTATGGTATATTTTTTACTGTAAAACACAATTGATAATAATATAAGGATGGTATTACGGGAAAAATACCATATTTGTACCAATGGAATAACAGCAAAAAGGAAATTTCCTGTGGGACAACTGTTGTTTTATCTTCGTTAGTGAAAAGGTGAATACTCTTTATATATTGATGCAGTGCGTGTGGAATGCGTCCTAAAAAATGCATCAGAGTAATTGAAATGCTCTTTTTACTTATCATCAAAATCATTTTTTCTTTATCGTCTTAGTGATTCTCTTCTTCAGATTTGGCGATCTATTTTCTTTTTATTGGCGAACAAAATCTTTCATCAAGAGGGTAACCCGTGTTCGTAGCATCAGCATCCCAAGGAGGGGAGGTCACTTCAGATGAAGAAGGTGGGGGTGAGTGGGGAGGGGGGCCGGACGTCACCAGCATGAACGATCACTTCTATACCTACCCTTGTAACTGCTCGCCTCAACGCTCTAGGAGTGTTTACAAGCTTCTATTTTATTCGTCTACAGAACAACCATCCTCACTCCTATTATTATCACTGGTGTAAAAAGACTTAGATGAAGGATGTGCATTCACTAGGGGGGGGGGGGGGGTCTACGAGAAATATTTCTGTCTTTGTTTAAACTCCAATTGCATGGTGTCTCTCTAGACTAAATAATTGATATGATGGGTTTTATATCTCTACTTTTCTATCTTTATTTTTTATAGGCTTCCTTTTTTATCCCCATTATTATTGTTTTAGCACGGATAAAATGGTTGGTGTTATTATAGGTTATTATGATAATTTCGCTTTATCTGCATGCATCCCTTAGCGAAAGGTTGTTTGTGATTGGTTCCCGCCCTGTGAAGTAATATCTAGCAGGGATGATTTTGGAAGAAAGAATTACTGTGTGTGGCTGGGGTCTTTATAATTACACGTTAAATATCTTAAAATATATCTTTGGTCCAAAATCACAAAATGTGTTGTATTTATTTTAACATCATTCTAGATATCGTCACAATGATCATTCTGTGCGTTTTTTAAAATGTTACTCTCGCTGATTCAATTACATATAAATAAACAACTGTAACGTAGATAAAGCAATTTTCGTATTTCCGTAGTGTAAAACTGTGTTTGAACTGTTTCCTTATTCACAAGCTGATATTTGTTACTGTTCAGAGGCTTGAAAGTGTTACATATCCTTGTCCGTGAACTAATTCAGGGCTAATATGTTCAAAGAAATAATAATAATAATAATAAAGATAAAATAAATAAATAAAAAATAAAGTACATTGTAAAAAAAATTCTGTGAAATTACAGAAGAGAAACTGAGTGTTTCTTTAAATTTACAAAGAACTTCTTTTAAATCAAAAAATCATGTTTCTTGACAGTAATTTTTCAACAAAATTCTTGTTTTCCGCACTCTGTAAAACTACAGATTAAGATTTGTCAAGTTCCCCAAAATTGAGCACTTGATATCCGTGACTACCAGTTTAAAAATTGTCAAAACTGCACTGTATATTGTTAGCGTATAATTCAACTTTAGCTCAAGTGAGAAATCTGCTAGCCCTCTGCGGCATCATTGGCTAAGGGTACAGGAATCACAGCAGCGTGAGCTCAACTGCTCACCTTCTACTTTTTGCACCACGAATAGTAATTCAGCGTACTCATGGCTGGCGCCACTACTGCGCACATCATCTGTTTTAATTAGCTTACAAAACGTTCTTTGTTTTTTATTCTCTGTAATTTCCTTTTTTATAGACTTCGCAGTTTATTGTTTTAAAGTCTCTGTAAATTTACGTCAGATTCCGGATAAATAATTTCCAGGAGATTCTCATGTATTTTCGGGCAAAATTTTTTCACGGTGTAAATAAAAATAAAGCAAAAATGAAAATGAAAATAAAAAAAGTAAATAGAAATGTAATAAAATAAAATAAAACATTAAAATGAATAAATAAATGTTCTCTTTCACCATTAATATGATAGATCATATGTGTGTCACAAGGTGACACAAAATAAAAGGGAGATAATGTTTTAGTAGCAATTTGGGGCATCATGTCAGTTATAACTATCTTTTAGGTAAAGTAATTTCAAATTAAGTTTTTATGTATCTGTTTGTTGATTTTTATGGCTTTGAATTTTTAAGAACGATGAAATTCAAATATTATGTTAAGAAAAAAATAAAAAAGAAAAGAAAAAATAACTTTTAAGGTGCAGAAAATAGTAGTATGCAAAATCATCTCACATTTTGAAATAATAAAGTTTGTAATATAAGTTACAGCATTGACTCGGAAAATTTTTAAGAGCAAAAACAAACTCATCCAGAGAAGAAAAAAGGAAAGTGTAGTTGTGTGTGTGGGGGGGGGGGGGGGGTGATATTTTCAATGGTGAAATAGAAACAGTATGTCTCAATAAAAGTGATCTAACAAAATATATGTAAATATGCATGTAAAGAACGGCTTTGTTAAAACCATATTGAAACCAAGGTAATAAAAACATTGGTTTCTACTGAATGTTACACATATTTGTATTTACAGATTATCTGAAAACGTGTTTTATTTTTTAATTTTTTTGAAGGCGCGTTTTATGAGATTTGAATGCGCTTCTGTGATCTGACAGAGTTTTGTACTAAGCGAAGGTGTATGAGAGCACATTGCAATTGGAAAATATGAGAGAACAAATAAAATACAATTAATTTGAGTATTGAGTAAATTTTTGAGATATCGACAGGTGAACAGGTTAGTTTTATTTGTGGTCAATGGGTCCGCTCTTCTTCTCTACGTGTTCTCCTTTTTTATTAGGTTTTCTGTTATAAAATTCTTCTCTGAAAAGATTGGCACTGAAGAGTATCTAACTTTTCAAAACTAACTCACTAACTGTATAACTTTACTTGCATTACGTCAGTATGTGACCACAAAAGTATAAAGGACTGGTTGTTCTAGATTACTTGAGTTATTTGAATCTAAATTTTTGCTGTTTTTAAGTAACTCGCTGCCTGATTTTACGCTTTAAAGCCACTTAAACACAACTTTTGCTTAAAATGAAAAACTACAATTAGAAGATTCAGAGCCCTCCAATAGCACATTTAGAGCTAATAATTGAAGTTTTCGAAATGTATGGATAGGATTAATAATATTTTCACGAGTCATTGAGAGCATTGTCGAACTCACTACCTAACGGGAGAACGTATCGGCTTGGAATTAAAGGTCCCAAGCTCGAATACCAGCTTTTAGAAGAGAAGAGATGAAACAGCTATTGGTGACGCTTTGTCTAACCCTCATCGAGCTGTCAAATAAAAGTTTTCTATTTTTTTTTGCTATGCAGTAAGCAAATGCGGTGCAGCTCACTTTAGAAATCCTCCAGGAGGGCACAACTTATGTGACCCCGTATAGTGTGGAAAATGTGCAATCAGATGTTTCTGAAAGAGGAAATAAGTGTCACAGGTTGCAATCTTCATCCCCGATGGGACCTTAATTGCTCCAACGTGACATTTAAGTCTATTTTTTATAAAAAGTTTTAAAAATCGAGCTTAATTGGCCTATAGAATCAGAAACGATGTAAGTGAAGCACATAGTTGGATGTATTTTTGACCAAAATTGCTCAACGCAATAAATTATCATAACGGTGGGGAACTTGTTAACGGCATTTATTTATGTTTTGTGAGTTTTCGTGAATAGCTAATTTTGTTCAAGTTTTCTCCTTGCATATATTATTTTACTCTATTTTATCCCTGGAATATTAAATTATTTTGCTGAAATTGACACCTGGCATATTTATTTTTTTGATCAAATTTTTCTTGACATCATTAGTTTGCTCAGGCTCTTGGGGAATTCGTTAGTCCATTTCTTGTGATTATACACGCGTGGCTAAATTATTGAATGAAGCTATTATTCTTATTTTGTGTGCTTTAGGAATTAATTAGATATTTAACACCAAAGTTTAATTTTGAAAAAAATTGTCCAGGGGTGAAAATTCAATTTTTTCCTATTTTAATTGAAGTTCTCTCTTAAGGATTCTGTTTTGATTATTTAAGATATGTTTATTAAGTTCATTATTGATGCAAAATGTTTTTATAATTTATGCAGTTGCAAATTATAACTAATAGTGCAATTTGTTACCGGGTTGTTTTGAAGTACATAGATAATTGAATATAATCAAGCTACATCTGCAGTTAACTATTCAATTATTTTTTGCTTTTTACAACTTTTAATTATTCAATTTTAAAGCAGCATCCATAAGTTCCTCTTTTTTTGTGTACATATAATTTATTTTAACAGAAAATGTTTTGCAAATGTTAAAGTATTCCAATGATTTGATAAAACTTTATACATAAGAATTTCCTAATTCCTCTTTTAAACATTATCAATTTGTTGAGGAAAAAATTATAGAAAATAAATATTTAGTGGTTCAAAATTTTATTAACACTATCTGAGGAGATCGCAATTTCCTGATTTCTTCTTCATTTAAAAATTGATTGCTGCATTTTCAATCCATCAGTGTCTGTTACTAATTTATTTTTCATTGTCTTATCTTGTTAATAAAACCCGGCAATGAATGCACTCCGAATAATACTCAGTTTTTAATAACTTAAGCCTCTTGGGGCCACAGGACTTGATTGAGTCGAGCCGTTCACAACTTTTGAAACGGGGAAAGTAGTTAAGTTTCGATAATGGGTATTCTGTAAGAGCCATGAGGACATGCCAAGAAGAAAAAACGATGAGAGTAATCCATTTTTTTAAAAGTACCACAACTCTGACGCCTACTTTGGCGCAGAGATGCGAACTGGGCTTTCAATTTGTAATGAATCCTAGGTTGCATTCCAATTTGTCAAACGGCAACTTCCCAGAAGCTACTTTCCAGCGCTAAATGGGTCGCATTTACACCCGAGGTTCCGCTAAAGGATAATAATAAACAGCTAATAGTCGCCCATCACGATTGACATTGGTGACCCTCAATCATTAATAATCCCAGCGAATCTCCAGAACAGAGATTCGCTCTAAGGTCGACAAGTCGTCCAATACTCGATTTGACGAAGAAGATTTATCA
Source organism: Octonoba sinensis (assembly GCA_038502835.1). Classification (NCBI taxonomy): domain Eukaryota; kingdom Metazoa; phylum Arthropoda; class Arachnida; order Araneae; family Uloboridae; genus Octonoba; species Octonoba sinensis. The sequence continues at coordinate 127,935,677 of CM076598.1, forward strand.
TTCGCCAGCTCATAGGGTGATAAATTTGATGTTTGGACTCGGTGGGGATGGAAGGAAGATCTTTTTTTAAAAAGGAACTTTCCTCCCTATTTGCCCTCCCTGGAGTAGATTATCTTGTTTTGCCTATCTTTTTTCCCGAACGTTCACTTTGAAATGGAGCATGATATAAAGAGGAAATAATTGAATAACCACGTGTGCTGCGGGAGTTTTTTCATTTCCTCGTAAGGAAGCCGTTTTAAAAGGATGTCATTAAATATATGGTTAGAAAAGTATCGATGACTTTTTTTAGCTTACCTTTTTACGGCCCATGCGCTACGACGTGAGTACAATTACTCTTTCTAAATTTTACTGCGGATAATATTTCCACTGATTTTGCAAATTTTGTAAAAATTAATACAGGACAAAAAAATAAAAGATTTTTTCTGTGGGTGGTGTGATTTAAAATTAAATTAAGAGCACACACACACACACACATACACATATATATATATATGTGTGTGTGTGTGAGAGAGAGAGAGGGGGGGGGGGGTTTAGGGGAGACCGGGGCTAAGTGGGCAAAGGGGGTAAGTTGGCGCAATCCGGATAATTTGCCTGTTTGGGGAAAAATGATGCTATCAGTCACGGGTACCTTTCTTCTTCCTTTTTTTTATTGCTATTGTAGTTTTGTGGCTTTGCCTACCATTACTGGACTTTTATGAAGAATTTTTCGCCAGTGGGCGCACTGAGCACGGAGCAAGTTGGCGCACAGAGCGAACTAGCCCTGCTACACTGTTACATGATATTTGCTGCTATTTTATCACGTTTAATGAATTAATTATATTTGTACGATACTATGGCCTAATTTCAAAATAAAAACTGACGGGCTAACACACCGAAAAATGCTGCAAGAAATGTTGTGGAAGCAGTATCAATTACAGAACGATCATGTAGATAAACTGCAGTAGCTTTTAATAATTCCTTCGGAAGATTGACCTCATGTGTCCAAATTATAAAAAAATGAAGTTCAACTTCGTGACGGTGTTCATGATTCACCTATCCCTTCAAAATTTGTTGGTAGTTTTTAAAACAGCAAACATAAAAGCAAAAGGGTGCGATGCAGGCAATGCAAGTTTTGAACTCATGAGGCCAGCCCAACACTCGATACGCAATAATTTATTTGTGATCACTCTAACTTTAAATATGATATCTACTCGTAGAATGAATGTTACTCAAAGTTAATGTTTTCTTTTATTATTGTAATGTCGCTATAATTCAGAATTTGATGACTGCACTTCGAAGATCATGCGGGATATCAAGAATGGAAAGAATTAAAAATAAAAGGAATCAGGGAAATGATGAAGAAAAAGACTATATTGAATGATTTATGAAGAAAACAAGTAATCTTACATGGTCACGTTAAATGAAGGATAAATGAAAGACAATCCAAAGCTTCATGTAATTGAATCGTTTATGAGAACCGTCAGGGGCGATACAGTATCGCAACCTAGTCATAAAGTTATCAGTTACTTGTTCAAGTGTTTCTCTTTTGATGCTTGCAAATGAGTCGGTAATGGATTTCTTGAGGCTATTGAGGTCTGTCGGCTTCTTGTATACCAAGTCTTTCAATGTGAGGGCCGTGGTAGCCTAGTGGTTAGAGCGTCGGACTTCCATCTGGAAGGTCGCGCGTTCAATACCCACTGAAGACCACCCATGTACACTTGGGGATACGTGCATGTTAAATCAGTGGACCCCACTACCATGCCCCGTGCGCAAACAATCCTATGGCCTCGGCTAAAGCTGCATTTCCATAATTCCATATCGTCCATCCATCGAGGTTCCGCACGATTTTTTCACCCAAAACCGGTTTCCTGTAGTTGTTGCCATGACAGCAAGACGATTTGACGGGACCCGTTTTGTATCAGGAAATCTTGATATTTGACGGACGTCCAGAAAAGAACAGCCAATCAGAGACAAGGTGGGCGCCATTTTGTTATTTTGATGTAGCGGCGCGGAAGATTGTTTTTTTTTTCTTCAATTTAAATTGCAGCATATAGTTCCGTTGATCTATCATGCAATTAAAATATTTTTACACTTAAAATAGATTACAAGCAATACATACTTATTTACTCCCAATAAATTAATAAGCAAGATAAACTTTTGTTTCCCTTTTCATAGAAAATTTATGTCCAGTATGCATAATTGGGTCTGGCGACATAAAAATGTTTGTCAACATAAAATGTAACTAATAGATTTAATACAAAATAAATGAAAAAATTAAATTTTGAGAAAAACAGGTAAATGCACCCTTTTGAAGTTAAATTATATTTTCCCTGTAAAAGAGTTGTGGGCAAAATTTTTACATGCTTGGGGTTTTTTTTTTCTTTATCTCAAAAAATTATTTATGTTCGCTGTTTTCCCCCTTGAAGGATATATTTTAAACTAGCAGTGAAATATGATTGAGTTATAAATGGAAAGCAAATAAAAAGTATTTAGATGTATATTATTAAATCAGGTCTTATTAAATAAGTTAATGGTATTTTATTAATATGTTTATTATTGTTAATTTATTTATTTTTATTAACTTATTATTTATATATTTAACTTATTTTTAATTTTTATTTTTTGGAGCAAATGGTATTTTACATTTCTCTTTTTTTTTGGGGGGGGGGGGGGGGGGATTGGGCATTTAAGCAGCTTTTAAAATTCAATACATTTAAAGGTTTTTAATTATTAAATGCCTTACTTTTTTGAGTAAACCCTGAAGTATGTGAAGAAAGTCTCCTGGTCTTTGGCTTTTAAATCTCGGACTAAAGTGATAAACTCGCCTCTTGTGTTGCGAGTTTGAAAGAACTCTGGTAACCCAAATCTTCCGCATTAAAGACATTGCTTTATACTCAGTCAGAGCTTTCGCCGTTTCTCTAATTTTTTTGCTTGTTATTAAAATGCCTCTTTCGTTGTTTTGTTGTATATATTTTCTTAAATTTGTAAACAACTTAATATATCGCATTCTAGAAAGATTTTTCACTTTCTTGTTATACTGCCGCCCTATCTTTAATGCCCTTCCTGGCACATGCGCATCATTTCCACTAAACATCAACAATGATAGCCAAGCAATCTTGATTGCAGTGGCGTACATAGACTTAGGTGTGCCCCCTCCCCCCCCCCCCGCAAGATTTAGAAGTGCACCCTATCTTTGGCTTATTACAAAAGATTGAAACAAAAACACTACAGCGAAGGTACATTCGAGTATTTATAACCATTAGTTTTCTTTAAGATAATTAAAATCATATTTATCATTAAAAGGCGGATTTTCGAAAAAGTAACGAATTGAAACATTGCATGCACTTACTAGTTTGGAATGAAATTTATCTTAATAATACAAGAAGATAACACACTATCTTCAAGTACTAAAATTTAAAATTTCGTTAAGGGTTCTGTTATTTATTGATAAGGTGAATTAAGTAACACTAATGATACAAGGGAAACTATTTGTTCTCAAAATTAGGCACTAATTGGACAAGAAAATCAATGTTATATTAATCTGGTGCTAATAGATTTCACTCTTCGTTTTTTACAATTAAGAAATTTTTGAACAAGTTCGTCGAATTATTTAAATTAGGAATCCTGACACCTTTTATGCTTAAAACAGCAAGACCGCTCAATCTTTCTTCTTTCATCGTACTTCTGAGGTAAAATTCGATTTGCTTCTGTTTGCATAATGATCTATCTGATGATGCTGATGGTTGCTGGTAAAGTAAGAAAGATATAAAAGGCAATGCCAGACTTGTCTGGGAGACTTGGATGATAAAACATTGTTCTCGATCATTACTAAATGAGCAACTTCAGCTATATTCATTTGTCAAGTTTCTCTCTCCTATTTCACTTTCCAAAATGTTTCGCAAAATGATAATTTGTGATGCAATTGAGATTGCTACATCAGTTTGGTTCTTCTCACAAAATTTAGTCACTGATTCCACAAGTTCTTTATTTGTGCACTCGAAAGCGTTAATAGATCTGTTAATGCTTTGGGAGTTAAAAAATTGAACATATTGTTAATTGAGGACATGCTCTCAAACCTTTGGTGAATTTGGTTTACCATTATGCCCAATAGCAGCATAGAAAACTTTTACTTTGAAACAGTAATATGGGGCCTTAAACTGACAAAACATTTAAAACAAACTTTTTCTCTAAAAGATCAATTAATGCTTTTTCGTAGCAAATAATGCTATCGTAGAGTTATACTTTTAAATCGCTGCTTATTTGCATGGGAGAAACTCAACTCCTGCACTCCCCCCCCCCCCCCCGCTGAGATTTTTTTTCTTCTTTTTGACGGATTTCAGATTGTTCAATGAGATGCAATGAAAAGAGATTCAAAATATCATTCATTAAAAGGTCATATCACAATCGCATTTATTTCCATCCCTCTTCAGTGCAAAGTTTTAAGTACCAAACATTTGTGAACCATAAATTTAAAAAGAAACTTACAAGTATTTTGTATCAAAGTGAATACATTCATCACAAGAAACAAGGTATACGGCATGTAAAGAGTTTAAAGTTAAACTGGCGAATCTTAAAAACATATTAAAACATCAGTGACAGAAAAAATGAGTATTTTCAAAGTATGGACTTTAATTTAAATTCCCCTGGAAAAAAATTGAAATTTTCATTTTGTATCTCTATTTTCCCTTTTCTATTGCATTTCGGCTAACAGAAGCTCTCGCAAGGGGAGGGGGAGGGGCGCAAAATCTTCAGTTGTCCCTGGCCGCTGAAAACCCTAGCTACGTCTCTGAACGAACTACCAGCAGGTCAATTCTGAAAACGATCGAACTTTTCACGCCTTGATGAACTCGAATAACTCTTCTTAAAAATTCACGAAAACAAAAACAATGATCGATTGTAATTTATTTTGTGAGGGAGTAATATTAAGTACAAAATGATATCTGGGTACAATTTCATATTCTTATAGTTCAAACAAATGTGCAGTACTTACGTAACTTGCATTATACGTACTTGCATTTTGACACTATGTAATCTCTTTTCCTATTTTTCCCTATGATTGTATGCATAATGTAATATTAATTAACAGTTACTGTGTACACTGAACTGATGGTTTACTTTTAGCTCCCTTTTGAGGTTTTTCCCTTTGCGCGCTTTTCATTTTTGCGCGTTTTTCACTTATTATGCGCGTTTTTGGGCGCTCTCTTGCGCCCGCGCCATAAGTATGAGAGATCCCTATACTATAATATGCAGGTATACAGGAAAGAGGAAGTGAGAGGGGATTAATTGTGCATTATGTGACCGTAATAGCAAAAAATTTTACTCAGAAAGCGTAGGAGTGGCATTGCATTAGTGGAGAAGAAATGCTAAAAAAATATGGTATAAAAGCATTTTGGCATATATATTGTATCTCGTGAAGTTTTTTTTTTTTTTTTCTGGAGCTAGCGCCCTACAACCTCGTGCGCCCCCCCCCCCCCGCGCCGCGGGGGCAGCGGGTGCGTTATGTACGCCACTGCTTGATTGATCTCTTAACTAACGAGGAATGCAAAAAATTTGAGGTTAGCACTGAAAGTAATGCTACCGCATTAAATAAATTCAGCTTCATTATTAATTAGTAGCTTCAATATTGAACGAGAAAATTTGGTGGGGAAAGAGCGACGCTGAGAATATGAATGGGATTAGCGCGTAAAAAATCTCATTTGATTAGTTTCCGCCCGATGAGCGCTCTTTCTCTCTAGTGGGTGAAAATTATCACGTGTTTGATGAACGGACGCTGTATGTGAATGTCCCTAGATCTGCGGCGGGTGCCCGTCCGTTCGGAAAGAGTGACGAACGGGACAGACGGACGATATGTGAATCGACCTTAACACGTAGGGGTCTGGTACAGAAAAGTCTTTCATGTGACCGCAAAGATAGAAATCGCACGGATTCATATCTGGTGAATAAGGTGGCCAATGCAGTGCACCAGGATGGCTGTTGGGGTATTGATAAACAATAATCCGGTTTCCAAACACACTGTTAATGGTGTCAAGCACTCTGCCTATTCGATGTGGATTAGCACCATCCTGCATGAACCAATATCCACCGGTGTTCATAAAGTTTTAGGTTAATTAAAAGACACCTTGTATATAAATTGATATTTTGTTGAAAAAAAATGTAAATTGATATTTTGCCATCTAAAAATCTTTGAGTTGAATCTTAATTTATAAAGCTGTGTGGTTAACATAAAAATGACTTTATGAAATATCCAGTCATTTTTGAAAAATAAACTTATTCGTCATCTTGTCCCTGATACGGCAAGATAACGATTTTATTTAGATAATACAAAATAAATATATTTGTAATAATGGAGCTTTTATTAATACAGCATAATTACAACACATACGTAATTACGTAATACATAATACAAAAACATAACATTAAGTTTTTTTAACAATGATCACAAACATTCCACCTTCATAGTTTGAGCAGGCTGCATGCCACCATAAATTAACAGGATAAAAATTATGGTTTTCTTGTTATTTCTATTAGAAATAACCGGGAAATGGAGTTTATCTTCTTCACAACTTTTCCCCTAAATTTCACCACTTCAGTGGCTCTTTTTTCACTTTTTCTGTTTCTCCACTGTAATTTCTCGCTTTTGTAATAATATCGTTTAGAGAGACAGGTCAGTTTGTGGTTATACCGGCAGTGATCATATTACTTGTTCACTCTCGAGATGATCTAGTAGCTTTTGGTGAAGGATGAATTCGATAAATTGGTACAGAATTAGGTCGACTTGATGGGTCTGTTGCATTTTATCGATTGGGACAGCAGGTGCTACAAAATATCGGCCCTAGTAGAAGGATTTTTCTTCTCCGACCGAGCTTGTACATCTGGTTTTGAATTCTTATTCTCTGGAAGTTGGATTTGAGCATTCGCTGGTTCAGTTTCTCTTTCAGTAACTTTTGCTGGATAAAAATCTTCCGCTCCAATTACAAATGCATCAAATGGTTCAATCCCTGTTGCTTCGAATCCTTTGACTGCATTGACCAATGTAACTGCTTTAAAATAAGCAACGCCAAGGATCTGAGTCGTTTATTTGGATGTGATACACTGAAATTATCGAGTTACAAGCACATGGTAAATAAACTAGATGTTGATTACTGTATCGATTTAATTACGTAAAGACATTACAAAGTTTAGTTAGAATAGTTCAAAATAACAGTTTGCTATTTTTTTAACTACGGCTATGACGAGTTCGTCATCTTGCCCAATGTGGCAGATATTTACAAACTGCCATTTTAATTAATTAATTTAAAATTTACCCAATTATGTATTACACTCTATAAATAAGCTATGGTAAGCATCATTGAAAACAACTAACAAATATAAATGCGACTCACTTGGAACTGATGAAACCTCACATACGATGAACAAAAATTAACTTATCAGGGTGTTCAAACAATAAACACCTGATCAACAATGCCTGAACCTCACTACTAACGCTTTGATTTGTTCAGTAGGGGCACTCACACTTGTTTTCTTACCGTCATAGATAGACCGTCATTTCTTAAAATCATATAAAAAAGATTTTTTCTACTTTCATTTAGATTCTATAAAGCCATAGGACTAAATTTATAGATTAAGTTACATAATTTAATCAAAGACAATTTGAAACAAATTGAAAACGGGACATGATTGTTTAGCGGAAAACCTTAACAAAATAGGTGTATTACCTAATAACCTGTGCCCTATCTGTAAAACAAACATTATGAATAAACAACATCTGCTTGTCTGTCCAAATCTTGACCCTATACTACAACAAAGAAAATATATTTGCCTACTGTATTGGATGGCCAGGAGCCTTATATCCTGAGCACACGGTTACTGCCACTTTAGACATTTAGTCCTCTGGTTTAAAAAATTTTTAGATTACATTTACATTTTTAAGCTGTTAATGTAAATCTTTTAATGTATTTTTGCTAATGTTAAAATTTTAATGCATTTTACTAAATTCTTACCTTTTAGTGTGTTTTATATATGTGTCTTTTGTTGCCTTTACACAATGTGGAATTTTATAATTAATGCTTTTCATTGTTATCTGGCGAGTGGCCAAATGTAAATGGATTTGATTCCAATAAAGCCATATGAAACAGCAACAACAATTTGAAATCCAAAATTTTAATCTAATTTTCAATTTAAATAGTTTTGGAACTGTTGTGAATAATTCACAAAGATATATCAGAAAATATTGACTGATTCAGAATTGCTCTAGGCGACTTTTGTTACCACTTTTGATTTTATATTATTTTGTATTGGTTGGGAGAGTCTTTATCTCTTAACTGGTAATAAGAGAAAAGAGTTTTTCAAAAATTTCGATTAATTCAACCTTTCTGAGATAATTTTAGTAAACTAACTTACTAAATCAAAAAGGTTCACTTTACTCAAAAAGTATTGTGCATTTTTTCCTCCAATTTTTAAGATTAGGAATGTTGAATAAATACCCCTCCCTTCTTTTTTTTATCTTTCCTTGCGTCTCTTGTTATCCAGTTTTCCTCTACTTAGAATACATATTTTAAAAAGCTTTTTTTTTTGGGTTGGTTGTGCAGTTTGGGAGGATGAAATGAGTGCAAAAAGTCACTAACAAACGTTTAGTTGAAATTGGGAAGTTAATTAATTTGAATCGAATACTTTTGAAGAACAAGTGACGAATAAAGAATACTAATAAATTATATTATCATTGTACTTCCCTTATATTTATCATTATTAATCATTGTACTTCCCTTTTGAAAATATGAGCGACTATGAAAAGAATTATTGCAAACAGATTGTAAACAAAAATTGCAATTAGTGTTATAAGTATGAGAAGTCCAATGCTCAGAAATCAACCGCTGGAACTTTGTGAAATGGTTTTTCCCTTCCTACGGATACTAACTGCTATATTATTAAAAAGTTATCACATTTTCAGTTACCTACCGTTTATGAAGATATTAGTTTATAATTAATATCCTCATTAATCATTTATCTCTTGAAACTGGTTTTCTTGATTTCGCCACAAACATTTTTTAAAATTTAAGTTTACCACTAAAAGCTCTCTGAATAGTATAAATAGAATTGAACTTGTATAACGATATTCTCGATTTAATGATAGTATTTAACACTAAATAGACAATCGTTGAATCGGGGTTATACTTACTTGGCAACAGCGATATTTTCCCCGTTGACGTATAATAAAAAATAATCAAAAATGTATGGTCAAATTATTTCAATTTTTTCAATAAAACCAAACATTAATAATAAATTTAATTTATTTTTTGAGGAAATTAGAGGTAACTATTGCAGACTTTTTTGTGCCGTGTATAAAATGATCTCTTCGCTGGAAAAAAACGTGAAAGGTCTGCGAATTTAAAACTCCAGTAGCCCTGGGACAGTTTAGCACAGTACTAATCCCCAAAATTAGCTTTGTAAAATGGCACTCATAGCACCCTTAGCATATTGCTGTTTTTTACCCCTCATACGCTAACACTCTATCTTATGTGACGCCGTCCAAAAGCACAGAAGAGCAAACAATTTTAATGCCTCTGTCAGGGTACACAACTGCTGTCGAAGTGGTCGGCATGAAGTACTTTTTTTTTCTAATGCGGGTGAAACGCTTCTTGTTTGCCTTTGGGTCCTCTTTCCATTAATCCATTTACTCGATCAATGGACGAGGTAGGGAATAGAAAAATATTTGCTTTATGGTGACGCCAAAGCAAGGACAACCCTCAAAATTCTAAGGTCATTAAGCGGATTTTCACTATCGTAGTTTGATTCCGTTGCATTTTGAATTAAGAGGCAATTATTGTAATTATACAGTTAATGCGTGATTCAAAACATTTTGATAAGTTGGGGTTTTTTTCTGCTTATTTTATAACATTCATCGTAAAACTGAAGTATCTCATTCTGATATTACTACAGTAGTTCTTTTCGGAAAAGTAGTTTCTTTTGATTCAGATTTGTCAAATGTTGATTATTGATCGATTATGTGGTTTTACTTCCTTGTCCGAAGTAAAGGAAATATTGTGTTCGTCAAAAATACCACTCAAATTGCAGCCTAATTTTCCATTTAACCTTTTAACTCTTATTTTGATGATTTGGGTACATAAATTGTCATTTTTTTACTGCAAAAATCAAATGTTTAGTGCAAAATAAAATATACTTAGTACTACTTAAAAATTGATATTTCGAATTACATGCATAAAAATTTTAAGGTTTTGTAGCCACTGCATATTCGCTTGAGTCGTCTGCCACTCAGCTTGGCCGTGGTAAAGTTCGCTGCTAGTGGAGCATTATTTTAAAAATAATAATTAATTTAATTATTTTTTAAAAATAAATAAATAAAAATGAATACCTATTAGTAGTTCAGTTTTGTGTGGTATAACTGGAAACACTTTTCCAAACACAATCCAACTCCACAATCGATACACCAGAATCGTGTTTCCTTCCTTATCTTTTTCCCATTTGCATCCTTTTTTTGATCAACAAACTTTGGACAGTCTTATAGGCTCAATACAGCGCAAATTAACTTTTTCTGAGATAGATTCGGGTTTGACAAAGAGATGAAGCCGAAATGAACTTCTCCCGATATATATTCGGGTATAACAATACGATGCACTCAAAAAAAAAAAAAAATACCTCGAGTCATACTCGGGGGTGACATTTTGGAGCACCAGTGCTGTGCCCGAGGTAATCTCGGGCATGACAGCTAAAAGGTTAAATCCCCTCTGAATCAATTTTGACTGCTCGACCGTACATATTTATGTACGTACGGACTTGTTCAGGATTTTTGTGGGTTGCTTAGATTAATGTTTGGTGATCCTTCTAAACCCCACTCTTCATCATTTAGTAGAGTTATATATTTTATTTATTTATTATTCTCATTATTTGGCTCATTTTTTGCGTTTCTTTTGCGTTCGCCGTGCAAAGGCCAACTTCTTCTTGCGGCACTGAATATTCCTCAGAAGTTTTAAATGTTGACACTTCATCTATCACTTTTGTGATTTTTCAGAGTAGGATCTTGATATTTCTTGTTATCTATTAACAAGTATAAGTATGTTCTGTACATAATTCTGTAAAAGAAAGAAAATAAAGGAAAAATCTTGGTACACTTGTGTGACGAGTGATGCTATATGCCGTACTTTTCCAGCGTATGGGAAAGGAGGGTAAGAGTACGCACCTAGTGGATTGTTGGTTATAAAAATGAGAATTGAAAAGTGAGAATCATGAAAATGGACTGAATCATAGTTAATTAACTTAGAAACTTAGGTACACAACATGAAAGTTTTATCTTAAAAAATCATATGAAAGAAAGCAAGCGGAAAAAAAATTGCAAATGCGTACTCTTACCCGACTTGGCGGATAAGAGTACGCACCCAGGAAGAATAAGAGTACGCATTCAGAAAATTTAGCAGTAGTCACATACAAATGCTCCAGTGCCTTCGTAACTGGAACATTCATCATGCCAACACTCCTTTCATAATCCACACTGGATTCAATCTTCATCATATGATTGTTCGCAGCCTGGGCATATTGTCGCCTCATTGTTTGCTGAACTTGTTGAGGGAACTGGGTTGTCGATACAATGCAGAACAAGTTTTTTCTTTGCTTTCACGGTTTTTCCTTTTTCAGTTTTGGCCCCACTTTTACTTTTCATAGCAGCTCGATTAGCCTTTGCTTCTTCTAATTCTCTCTTTCTCTCTACCTTTTCCTTATGTGCGTACTCTTACCCCCCGATGTATTGCTCCTTAAAATCGTCCATAGATGGCTGTAGCATTCACAATAGTAAAATTCTGACATGCCCAAGTTGTTCGGAAGAGAACAAAGCTCATAATGATATCTACTTAAAAAGCAAACATCAACCCTTTATTGACAAAAAAATTAATATTTCTTCACAGAAAAATTACGTGCCTACATGCAGAAATCATATTTTACCTGATAAATAAACGACAACAAGGATGAAAATAACAATGGCGGTCTTTTGAGCCAGCTGATAACAAACGTGTTGAGTTGATCACACTCGCTTCTGCTTGCAGTGTTGCCAACAGGGAAAAAAGTCCCTGCATACTCTTAACCGACTGCGTACTCTTACCCTCCTTTCCCTTATGTTGATTCTGAAATCTATTAAAACTGTGACTCTCATGCGTTTAATAGCATTTTTTGATATATTAATGTAATTAACATTATTACAATTTTATTATCGTGCTATATAGAAGATGTGGTATATTAAATTTAAGAGATGAAAGAATTGCATATGATGTTGCTTGAAATTCATATTCCTAAATTATATTTTCGCAACTCTAAAATTTTTCTCTGTGACCTCATTTGGGGATACGACCACAGTTTAACCACTTAACGCATTGCCCGTGTCTGACACAGATGGAAGTTACCGTCAAATTTGCACATGCCCGTGTCTGACACAGATGGAAGTTACCGTCAAATTTGCACATGCCCGTGTCTGACACAGATGGAAGTTACCGTCAAATTTGCACATGCCCGTGTCTGACACAGATGGAAGTTACCGTCAAAATTGCACATGCCCGTGTATCTCACGGGCGATCTTGTATCTCACGTTATTTTATTTCTAATGCCCTTCTGAGATCCGTTTGCACTTTGTTTTTATAATATTTTTTTATATAACCTTTACCCCACCCCCGCTCTCTAGTCCCTCCCCCCCTACAACTGAAATTGTAAAAACAATTGATACTGTACCTATAATATGCATTTTCTGTCAAAAAAAAAAAAAACTCGATCATTTTTTACCAGTTTTTCTGAAAAAAAAAAAACCTCGTGCTTCAAGGGGTTAAGAAACGTAGGTGTAAGAGTAATGTTGTTCTCGGTTCGCCTCAGTCTAGTACAATAATTAATAATTGGTGGGTTTTTAGTAGAATGTATTTTTCATTAATAACCCACCAATTATCAAAGCGAAAAAAGAAATGTCATGGCTTAAAATTGTTGAAAGTGTAAATGGAAAAAGAGATAAAATCTAATAAATAAGCAAACTATTCTACTCTGACCACGTCATAAAGTTCAGATTTTTTAAATAAGTACATCACGATTTTGATGTATATGTGCTCAGAATTAAATGGAAAGTAATATCAGTGAAGGCATCTGACTTTTCACTTTAAGTTATCTTCGCAATTTATCAACCTTTTTATGAGAACGGCATATGTTTGTTCTTTCCTCGCTTTATCTAAATAAAATCTGAGAACTTCGAAAGTGTGAGTATGAGTTTTATGAAGACTTGATGAACACCTTCAAATCGACTGAACAATCGCTTGGGAGTCATTCATAAATGATGTCACGCTTCGAGGGGCGAGGGGGTTAGAGAAATTGTGACAGTTTGTGAAAAGGGGAGGGCAACAAGAAGTGTGACATTACACATTTTGGGTTTGATAAAAACATTTAAAATTAGAAAATTAAATTTATTTTTAAAGTTTTTTTCCCATAATTTGATTTTAAAGTTTCATGGATCATCTTGTATCGTAAACACCGATGCTGATTAAGGTTTAAATTCACTTCTTGTTAAAAGTTTAAAAGAAAATTTTTTTGGTCATTTACACTTTTAAGATAAAATTGCGTGAATCATTTTTTCAGAATTCGAACAATTAATGCATTTTACTGTTCTATACTAATTATCTTTCTTGTTATAAACCTTAACCTCATTTTATACAAATTAAGTACACATGTAATCATCATTATTATTATTATCATTATTATTATTATTCTCACCAATGTCACTAAAAGTTCAAAAATAAAATTCGAAACGTGATCTATATCGCAGTGCGTTGTTTCTGAGCTGCAAGTACATATACCTATGTAATATAGCGTGACATGTGACAGGGGGGGGGGGGGGTAGGGGGTGTGATGAAGTGTGACACTTTGTGACAAAGGGGGTAGGGGGGTCAAATATATTGAAAAAAAAGCCTGACATTATTTATGAACAGTCAGTTGGGTAAAAATATCGGGTAAAAATTAAACGTGTTTCTCGGATTCGGATTAAGAGCAAAAGATACTTATTAGTTGATCATTAAATTGATGTTGTAAGAATGAAAGGTTAAATGAAAGAATAAGTTTCAATGCATCAAATTGTATTTAAATATTTTGTGAGAAAACATGGTTTAGAATTTTTAATTATGGTTTAAGTGTAAGAATATTTAAAGCTGCAATGTATTAAGTAATCGGCAGTTCTATAAAAAAATTAAAAAAATTGAGTTAAGAAAATTTTAGTTTATGGAAGCTCACTTCAATTTAAGCACTTGAAAAGTATGCAGTACAGAAGTTCAGTAACTGATATGGACTTAATGAATCTTATGATTAAGTACCGTACACGAAGTTGAAACTATGATTATATAAATGCGTACTACATGTTCTTAAATGTAGAAAATAATTGAACAATATAAAATAAAGCATACCGTCCTTGAATAATAATCGCGTTTACCGTTTAGTACAAATTGAAATATTGTTGCATAAAAACGAGCTTAAAAAATTATAGCCTAGAAAACCTTACTTATTTTTTCATCATATTGTACAAGGGGAAAGAAGTGTTATTCGGAAAATTTTTCTTATGTGTGTTTCGGCGTTGAAACTGTATATGAAGATCAGCCCTACGTTTGACAATTTTCAACAGTTTTTGCATCATTGTCAAATTCTCGCAAAATTTCATTTTTTTTCCTCATCAACAATAAAATTTCGAAAAACTTGTTTCCTATGAGAAAAATTTAGAAACGTTTTCACGGAAAAATGCTCGATAATTCGAGTCATTCTCGTAATAACCGGGTTTTATAAAGGGTTTTAAAATTGAACTAAACATTGATTTAACTTTCCCTCGTCAAATACAGGTTCGCAATAATCGAGTTTGACTGTATATAATCAATATCTCAAAACTGCATTTAGTGAATTTTACCGGAAGGCCGACGATATATATATATTATGCATGCTATTGTAATCCATTAGTAAGAAATAGATTTCATTTTCTTGTGATGTTGTGATACATGCTAATTAGATGAAGTATTACAATTAAAATTCATCAGTGTCAACAGTCACATAACATAGTAACGCAACTTCTGTCATTTTACAGATACCACGTGGATTCGACTGAAACGACTGGAAGGACAAAGGAATAAATAATGACTATAGAAAATATGCGTAGAAACAGAGCTAATCAGTCTTTTTCGTCTCGTCATTCAGGCCTATATTGTCAATCATGTTTCTAAATTCAACACTTCTAATTAAAAAGTAAAATAAGAGCATGCGGGGCACACAATTTTTTTTAAAACCCAAACGAGATTTTTTTTTTTTAATAAATAGTTTGACACGTGCATGCTGCACATAGGAGTCAAATCATTTAACTTTTTCCAGACTTCCTTCTCTAACTAATGAAATTTTAAAAACCTATCTCACTTGCTTCGAAAATTAGATTCACTCATACGTAATTTGTCTACAAGGTTCTTCTGTCCCATCCCACTTCACCAGAGGTGAAGCAATTACGAGCCAAGCGGTGCATACTAAACCTATCCGCTGTTCAAGATTCCAAGAGAGGTCTATTATTAACTGGCGAGCTCGAAGAGTATACAAGAGGCCCTGACAATCAAGTCTTTTAGGCGCCGCCCATACCAATCTCTATTGCACTCTTGTCTGCTCAACAGGGCTTTGGCCTTTACAGCAACTTGTTTAATGTTCCAGCTGACTATAAAAATTTTCTTGATGACCGAAATGTCTTGTATTTGGTGGAAGTTTTTTCTTTCGAAAAAGCATGATCATAGGGATTTTTCTATGATAAAAATTGAAATTGACCTGAAACTCTTTGTGAAAGCGATCTATTAAATGTAAATTACCTCAAATTACACGTGATTATATCGAAAGAAGTTCGAAAATAACTTTTTTGTCGCCATCGTGAATAACATAAGGAGGACTTAAAAGTTTTTTTTTTTTTAAGCGAAGAAAATTATAGTTGTGCTTGAAATAAAATTACTCAATTCTAGGCTTATTTGTAATCAAATCACTTAGACATTTTTACAGCTTTTGCATGTTATCCTCTTCAATAATAATTCAATATAGATCATTCAACAACTACAATCTTACATAACATAATCGAAATTTCGACGCGAGCTATTTATTTAATAAGAGTTAACAGATCTACAACTTTGGGTCATTCCAATTAATTGCTTTTGAATTAATATAGATAATTGAGTTCTTTTGTTTTTGGAGAACTGGAAAGCAACTTTGACGCTTATAAATTATTTTCTGATGTTCTTTTAAAATAAGAAACAAATTTTCTTAGTTACTAATTCAGAACTGAAATTGGCATCTTACCCTATAAGATCTATTGTATTTGCGTTGACGTCTAACCGAAGTACTAACTTTCTTTTATTTTTTTTTTCAAAAGGTAACATAACCTACGCCAGGATCTGTTTGAATTAATTCAAGCAATATTTTACGAGTAAGGCAGTTTTTTTTCGATACCACTTTTATTTTTTGTACTATCATTACAGAAATTATAAAACCGTTAACATTTTCCTTGCAATCAAAACGCGAAAAAAAAAAAAAAAAAAAAAAAAAAAAAAAAAAAAAAAAAAAAAAGGAGCAGTCTGGAAATTGTTGCAACTTTTCGTATTATTGTGCATAAAAACAGAAATTTGTTGTTGCATTGCTGCACTGCTTTATTCAGCTGTAATGCATAAATAAAACTATGGAATATATTTTATGTAGATATTTCCCCCAAGTATTTTTGGTGATAAATTGCAAGTGTCGTTTGTAGTTGATGCCTACGTTGAGGTGTAATTGACTGCGGCTTGATGAAGGCTTCAGCGATTGGTTTCAGTGTACAGAAAAGTTTCGAAGAAATACTGTTAATATAACACCATTTAACTAAACATAACTAATATAACAGAAGACTGAAATATTTTCTATTATTTCTGCTGAAACATAGGCACGACCCATCACGTAATTTAAATACAAATAAAGAACTTTTTCTTAACATTTTACATGCGTTTGTCTATGATCACGTTTATATGATTTTATAATTTTACTACGAACAAAACCTGCCAGTTTAAGACGTAATATGATGATAACGTTATAACGGTTATTCGGAAAATCAATTTCAAATTCAATCTTTGTGTATTTTTCTTTAAATCTCATAGATTATTATATAAAAGTTATACGTATTGTGCTTTTAATATTTTTGCTATCGTTAATATTCATATATATATTTCTCGTAATGGATAATGTTCACTGTTTCAAATCTGATTTTTTTAAAAATTTTAACGCAAACTGTATAGTGTATATGGTCCCCCCGTGCAATAAAAGTTGGATTTGCCACACAAATTTCCTTTAGATTTTATTTGAGGTAACTTTAAGGGTGGATGAAACATATAGCTCCAGAGGAATATTGATTTATTTCTTTCCCCTTTTTTTCCCCTTTTCCTCAGCGTGTCAACCTGGATTGAGGCAGATATCCCTCTGAATCTCCAACAGCAATCCTGGCTCAGCATAGGGGAGTTTTAAGCATCAACCGCAAAGTTCCTCTTTATTCCAACATTCTAAGGGTGGATCTGACGATGATTTCTTTTCATAGGCGACTTTCCGCCACACTTGCTTTTTGATAGATTGAGTTAGCGATCAGCTAGCCCCGATTGCAACATCTTTTCACTTTTTTTTCACTCTTTGCTCACTTTCTTTATTCATAGTTTATTGTAGCTTTCCTAACCTCATACAGAACAGCTATCAGTTGCTCGCTTAACTTGTTTCTCTCCATAATTTACTAACACGCCTTTTTGAAAGACCCGCTTTTTTCTGTGTCTTTCTTTCCTGGACAAATGCTAACAGACTCGAAGATAAGCATCGATATAACGTTCCCTTCAACTTGAGTTATTAATCATAGCGTGAGGTGTGTAAGCTTGATTTGAATTGACGCTGACTATGTTGCCTGACCATCGCAAGCAGTCAAGCATTGATAAAAGAAAGATAAAAGTAAAACATGGTTAAAATTTAATCGTCACTTTTTGTACCCGTTTTAATTGCGGATTAGAATTTCATCTTTAAAAATTAATTTTGTGGTAATACGTGGAAGCTTTCAGAACTAATATGAATTTCTCTGGGACAGTTTGGTTTCCTGTGTCCGTGATCAATGAAATTCATATGCAGTCAAAACTCGTTATAAGTTGATCTTCACACAAGAAGAAGTAGAACTGGAAAATTGAAGGGTAAACGAATAACAGAAAAGGACTTTACGAAAGACTTGCTGATAGTACGATAGCTTAACGTAACGTTTACATGGGAAATCCTTAATTGTGTCATGCGGATGCATTTGTAAGTACAGTTTGAGGAGGAGAGAGATCCTTTCAACTCGTAGGGGGTAAACAAACAACCTGCAGGGGAACATCGATTTAAGCAGTTATTTGAAGAATACATGGCTGTAAGTAAGCTTCTATAGAAAATTCCAAATATTGTCAATTTATCTTAAAGAAATGCAACAATTTCAACAAAACATAAATTAACTACGTACCTACTTAAGATTAATGTCCTGCTCCTGGCTTTATTGAGAGATTTCTATTGTACTGCTGATTTCAAATGTTAATATTCTGGAAATTTTATTAATCTAAATACAAAAGGATGAGATCAGGAGCGCCGAATACCATTTAAACGCGGAGTAAATTTGCTTTTTGAAGCGAATATCGTTGGTTTCTTATGAAATATCTGGCCTTCAAGAAATCTGCAAATCACCTGTACACTACTGTCAGCATTTAAAAGTTGTTACTGATATTGGATCCGTGTGAATTTTGAATATAAGGTAAAACATGGTGAGATGGCACGGTCGGAGAGATGGCGCACCTGAATTTTTGGAGGAAAGGGGAGGTGTGAGTGCACCGCGATTTCAAGTAGTTGTACAGCCACAACAACACAATGTCTAAAGGTTTTTTCTCCGAAAAGGTATCAATCATATAACGACGTTTTTATTGCTTGCTATTCAAATAAATGTCAATTCCTAAATTTTCATTACTGTTCCTCTGACTTTCATTGTGATGAGAGTACTGCTAGATACTTTTTACGAAACGCTTACAAAATAGCTGAAAATTTTGTCAATTTATACTTGCAGTTATTATTAATAAAATCTACTTAGGTATTACCGAAAGCCAACTCCCATGCATGTGAACCACCCATATGCACAACCTCACCCGCCCTATAAGGAGGGAAGCTCCCTTGGCTGCTGTCGTTTTAAATTGCAACATAAAAAGGAAATAGTGATGGAAATGGATGCAGAAGGAATGTAGTTTATAACATTCACCAAATAACCAACAGTTTGGAAAACAATTAACGTTTTCATTCTTTTTTTAACATGTTTTCCAATTGTGCTCCACCTCTGTCGTCTTAACCGTACTATATTAGACTCTTACTCTATATTCAATCCGAAAATCTATAGGAATATTAGGGCTATGATAAATCCTAAATATTACTTAGCTTTAAATTTGAAATTAACAGGTTATTGTTTTCATTTGAATCCGAAAATAGTCCTGTGCAAATTTCTTCAAGAAAAAACTTTGTTTTCCCAGCTAAATTGGAGAATTATTCTTTCAAAATATGTTTATCAACGCTTACGAAGAACACACATTACACGCACTTAGCGAGAAATTTCCTATTCACATTTTTTGCTTTGAAAGCACAGAACACACTTTATAGATGCTTATTATGAAGCAATTAATAAGAAGCAAAACAGTAGCCATACTGAGATCGGGGTTACAGTTTGTGAACGGGACCGTCAGAAAATTTCGAGGGCGTGCAAAACCTTAGCTCTGCTTCTTTATAGGTTCAAGGAACAATTTGTTAAAATGGACACTATATTTTAAACATACCACCAGAGTTTTAAGTTTTTACCTAGCAAAAAAATATGTCTACATTCATTGCCCTGCGAAAGTCGATGGACTTGTTGCTTGGTATCTGTTCAAACATCCAACGATTGAAAGTAATAGCTAGATATTATTGGAGCCGGTCAGAATCTCACCGGGAGCTGAAAATACGCAAACAGTCGTAAAAAAATCCAGAAATACAAAAAGAATCCCCTAAACATTGTGCAGTGTTCATCCCCTCCAAGCATAGCAGTGTTTAGGTCCACAAGGCTCGACTCAAAGGATAGCCATACATCATGCCGGGCTTCCGTATACAGCAACGGCGTTACAGTAGCGCATTAATCATCCACATGAGCCGTCACCTAGTACCCCAACCCCCCCCCTTTATGTCTGTATCGTTCTTTTCTGCCCCCCTTCCCCTAATTTTTTTCCACTATAGGCGTTCTTTCTATCTGTCTATCAAAGGAGCCATTCATAAAACTGTACTGTTCAGTCGATTAGGCTGATTTAAAGAGGAATTGTAAACAAATTTGAGGAAGAAAGCCAACTCAATCTTTTGTAAATTTACAAATCT
Source organism: Octonoba sinensis (assembly GCA_038502835.1). Lineage (NCBI taxonomy): Eukaryota > Metazoa > Arthropoda > Arachnida > Araneae > Uloboridae > Octonoba > Octonoba sinensis. The sequence goes on from CM076598.1 coordinate 127,956,089, forward strand.
TTTTGAAACTTTATTTTATTGATGTGCGCGATTGTTAGAAAAAAAAAAACGAGCATTGCTTCAGAGAAAAGGTATTAAAATGAAACATTTACATTGATTCACAACATTCTATGAGAACCGTTGTTTTTATAATTATTCACATAAAACTTGCAGAACTTTTATTAATAATGATGATTAAGTATTATAAAATGAGTCAATTCGAACGGCGAATTTAAAAGAAATTGCAAACAATATCAGGAAATATTGGACAAGCGCTTTCGCGAATGAACAATTTTTATTTTAACATTTGTTTTCATTTATTTGCCTGCGCGATTTTACAGCTTTAAATGTAAAGATAAGCGAAATTGCTCAAGAAAAAAGACAAGTAGAACAAAATATTCGTATTGATAGATAAAAGTTTATGGAATACAAATGTATACGTATTTTTGTAACATGTACTTTATTTTATTGACGTGCGTGAATTTATAATGATTAATCACAAATCATAATCGCATGTTTCTTGAGAAAAATGGCATTAAAACTAAACATCGGTTTTTGAAGGTCAATGATCTATGAAATGTTCTGCCTTTACAATGATTTATTTTTAAAAAATGTTGTAACTAAATAAGTTAATAAAAAAAAATTCATCCGAACAACAGATTTGAGGGCGGGAAGAATTTTGAATACATTTTAGGTATTGGACTTTGTTTTTAATATAAAGTTCGTTAGTTGGTACTGTTGCGCAGATGAGTAAATTTTGCGTACGATTTCTACTTTCTGTGTCTCTCCCCCCCCCCCCCCCAGGTTTTTCGAATATTGTTTTATGACTTACATGGAATTTTTAATATATTATCGGTTACTGGTTTCTAACTGTTAACTGTCCTCTGATGGATGAAGGTCTCCGTTAACTTTTTTTCAAGTGGTACGAAATGCTGCTTATGATTTCTAATGAAATCTAGTTAAGTTCTTTAGTATTTCAGCTCATCTTGACTACCGACGTTTTCTGTGACGTTTGAGGATGAAATCTAACACAGTACCAGTCCACTACTCTAGGTATACAATTAAAGTCATTCCTTCGAGCTATATAAACAGCCCAACGCCATTTCAAACGTTCCATTTTTAAATGGCACTGCGTGGGAACTCTTTTCCGTACGTCCACCGTATGTAACCCTAAAGCCGCGTACAGACTAGAGCACTAATGGGCGAATGAGCATTTTCAGAGTCATTAACGACTAGTGTGGGTGGACGGCGTCCGAACGGAAGCCCCCCACTGTGGCGCGAACGTCCCCCATGCTCGCTCGGAGAGCGGTTTTTGGACGAACCCTTTGGGCTAGTTTGGACGGTTTTGAACACATTCCGGCGAACAGTGCAGAGATGGAAAACTGGAATCAAGCCGACACTTTTGGCCTCATTGAGAAATACAGAGAGTTCCAAATACTTTGGAATCCTCAAGATTCTTATTACGTCAACCAATACAAAAAAGAGGATGCATGGAATGAAATATCTAAGCAATTAAATAGTTGCAAAGAAAATTGTGAAAAAAAAGTAGGAAAGTCATTTCAATTTTAAAATTAAAGTCTTGCCCCAAGTTTCACCCCAAAGTGAAACTGAAAGATATTTGTTGATTAAATTCAAATTTGGGTTTCATATCTATCACACTTGCTCCCATAAATAAAAGCATTATACACACGTAGCGTAACTGTAGCCTTTGTATTTTGAAGTAGAAGAGAAAAGTCATAACAAACCATTACCAAATACAGTAGTATTAAAGCATTGGAAGTTAAAATAATTAAACAACGTACGCTTTAAATGTTAACGAATTGCAGACGATAATTAATAAATAGAAAATATCAGGTAAATATAAAACGAAATATGCAACAACTTAAACTGAAGCTTTTGGTTTAAAAGCATATTTTGAGCTTAAAATATTGTGATAAGTTTTATCTTCGAAAACCTTAATTTTTATTAGTTATTCATAGGTAATGGAATGACACAAATGGATGTCATTCTGTTACTATGCGATTTCAATAACTTTAATTCCATAATCGAAAAATTTATTTTCATGTGAAATGTTGAAAATAACTAGAAAATCGTTTTGTAATAAAATGCAATTCAATGCAGCTTTTTTCTGACATTAGTTAGCGGATTAGTTTTTGCATTATTATTGTTATTAAACATAGTTGCAGTTGCAAGCCACGTCCTTACCACGAAAGGGCTGAGTTTGAAATGTAATTTTAAATTGAAATTTTGATTAATTTTATGTATTATTTAAAATTCATGGTTTGAACTTGATTTTTTAATTCGAAATGTACTCGCAAGAAAGAAGTGTTTCCTAGTGACCCAACATGGCGGGCGGTTTGCACGGAAAGAAGCAAATTGGACTAATTCAAACCCCTTAATAGATCAGCGAAAGAGGGGCTTCCCGGGGACTCCAAACCCCCCCTCATCAACCCCCCACTGAGCTAATCTTGCTCGTTCGCCCATTTGTGCTCTAGTCTGTACGCGTTACAAACATTTACACAATGTGTGCGGGTACATTTTGCGGCGGAATTGTGCCGGGCTCGGGGGTTTTGCACGCAGATTTAGTTATTCAGTTAAATATCAATAAATCGAAAATTATTTAATTTTTTAACCTAAACTTTTCGTATTTTATATTGAAATATATAATATTATGATTGTTGTAAACAAAAAATAAAATTTTTAGTGGATAAATTTATAATAGTATCGTAAATATGAAAAATATATAGCTTTAATTTTTTCGAATTATATTATTTACAATCATTCTTACATTATAAAAAGCTGAAAATAGCAATCATAAAACTAATTAGCGCTATGGGCCGTGCTGTGATTTTGTATATCACTGCAAAGGTGTTTTGACATGCTCTGTTCCATTTCATTTTGTACAAAGAATAGCAAAAAATGTGTTTACCAGCCTAATACTTCTTTCTCTAAAAGCGATACAAGGAAACCATGCCGTTACACTAACCGGTACTAGTACGTGTCCCGCGCTCAAGTATCAATCGTCAGAAAACGTCCCTACTAGTAAGTGTTCCGCACACAATATGTTTAAATATGTTGAATGTCTTTTGATCTTTTGTAGTACTCTGCGTTGGAAAGGGTCTTCCTTTCTGATCTAGCATTAGTACTGGTAAAATACATTAATTAAAACAATCCTTTTCAAGTAACTCAAACGTAAAAATGTATAAAGCGGCATATTGCTCTACAATACTATGGAAAAGACTTCTTGTTTTGATCCCTCAATTAATTTCATTCATGATATAAACGCAATAAAATACGCATAATTTAGTAAATCCACAAATTTTCATGTCTTTAATTTTTTTTAAGCTCAAGGAGTAGCGTTGAATATTACTTTGGCTTTTGGATGTTAATTGTTAGCTCTGGTTTAAGAATGGGATTTCAAAAGGTCATTCAGCATTACTTCTTGTTAGATAGATTCTCTACAAGATATAAGAATGTCATTTGCTAACCACAGGTGCTTGAGAAAAAATCACCATTTATTTATTATTATTTCTTTGATGTAACAATAAAAATAACAAATATTAAAAAAACAGAAATGAGGAAATGCATAATTTTGTTGTTGAAATCGAAAGAAAACGATACTCGTACGGGAATGATACTTTGTTTCAAATTCAAAATAAACATTGTACAGGTAATAATTTGAAAGTAATGCAAAGGTTCTCAAAATGCAAAGCTTATAATTATTTTGATAAATGTCAAATGACACGCAAGAAAACGTTTGACAGACGCGAATCATTCGATGATAAGGGGAAAAAGAAAGTACCCCTACTTACTTCAGGTAAAAGAAAATATGGATTCTTCCGAAAAGGTATGTTTCTAGATTCTAGGTTAAAGTTTAAAAATGGATAGTATATAATTTGAAAGTATGCTTCTGCCTATTTCCACATAATGTGTGCCATTGAATAACTATTTGGGTTTAACAATTCAGAAACATTTGACAGATTTGATAACCTAAATATATAATTTAGATTATTTTGATATTTAAGACATACTTCTAGTGAATTCAGTACTCGATAAATATTTGTTACAGTTTGAGTACTAATACATCAGCTGATTATTTTATTAATTATTTGATTAATACTTACATTTTTTGATTAAGATAGTGAACAAAATTGAATTAAATTTGTGATACATCAAAGGTTTCTATTTATTAATCGGTAAACCTTTCCCATAATTTGATCTGCATTAAATATTGATATAAAATTGAACTGTTTTACGAGCTTCTGTTATTGTTTACATTTTGACGTAAGTTATTAAAGAAAGCAGCATTTTATTCTTTAAATCTTACTATAACCACTTGTATCCGCAGTAGTTTACATTTATTATTTAAATTGCTTGTGTGTTATAAATTTCTCAAGTCATACGCTAAAGTACTGGACTATATAAGTTATATCGCTTTTTTGTGAATGTCCCATTGAAAAAATTTGCAAGATATATTCTAAATTCATAAGAAAGTGTAACGAGTGAGAACAAAACAAAGAATTAGCGTCTTTCAAAGAAAAACAATCGCATTTCATGTGTTTACGTTCCACCAACAGCCCAAATAATAATATCTCCCAATATACTCTTTACAGAAACTCTGCCAAGTCATTTCGTTTGTATTTAATAAAAAGTTTGTTGCGTTCTTTTATGGAAAATTTCGAGAACCGAAATATACTTCTTTTTTCTTCTTTTTCTCTTTTGTTCACCGTAAAAAATTCTAGTTCACCAAAAAAAATAGAAAAAATGGTGAAATTTATCTGCAACCAACACTTAGTATTAAATTGAAGCATTATAGGTGTAGTTTCACCTAGTTTTGTCATGAATGTGAAACTAGGAACCATTATAATGGTTCAACTTTAGTACCAAATGTTGGTTGCAGCTTAAGTTCACAATTTTTCTCATTTTCTTTGGTGAAAGGTTGAACTTTTTTAGTGTTCCTATTTTCCCCCCTGAAAACTTGCACTACTTAAAAAATGTTAGCACATTGCCGTAAAATATAGACTAATTTCAAATACCAACTTCTTTATTTGTTTCTAAATTTAAACCTATACTTTAATTCAATGATAATGAAGACTATAAATAAAAAGGCAAACTTTAATTTATGAAAATAAATGCTCTTTAGCTTCAATAAAAGCTTGAAACACTATGTCAGTTTTTAACATCTAGCACTACTCTTTAAGGCTGACGAGTGCGGAATCCAAATGAGAGAATTTTCTAATAACAAATTTGATCTTCACCACCAGATCTACCAAAACAGAAAGCAAACAAGAATAAAACAAGAAGAAACAACATAAACATTTCTAAACAGTACATTGCGAACTAAGAACAATAAGAATGACGACGTCAAGAAAATGAGATAAATTCAAACTATTATTATTATATTTTTGTTTTTGTTATTTTGAAGACAGACAGATTGTTTAACGCAGAAACCCATAAACGCTTGCATAAAAAACCCATAAACGTACATTAAAAAATAATGCATTTCCAGGATTTTTTTTAGTTTTCTCAATGCGTGGAAGTTTTTGTTTTGTAAATTTCAGAAATAAGAGATTCAATTTTCCACAGCAATAGAGAGTTTGATGTAAAATGAAGCATATGTTTCGGTTTTGTTCCGATAAATGCCAATGAATGCTCCTTGATGTAAAATGAAGCACATGCTTCAGTTTTGTTCTGATAAATGCCCAATGAATGCTCCTTGATGTAAAATGAAGTACATGTTTCGGTTTTGTTCTGATAAATCTCCAACGAATGCTCCTTGATGTAAAATGAATGATACATTTCGGTTTTGTTCTGATAAATGCCCAATGAATGCTCCTTGATGTAAAATAAAGCACATGTTTCGGTTTTGTTCTGATAAATGCCCAATGAGCACATTGTAAAAAAAAATCTACACCTCCTCAATATAGCTACAATGTTTATTCAATAAAACCATCTGAACTTCGGTAGCTACTCTCCTTCGTATTTATTTTGCCGGAATAATGCGAAAGAAATTTAGTCTGAAGAGAGAAACTTGTGATTAAATAACGAGAAAAGTTTTATCAACTTTCAAAACTTGAAAAAGATGCGAAAATCCAAACTTTTTTAAAAAGCGGAAGGAGAGTTCCAAATATAAAAGCGCCAGGATAAAGAAAATAATTATGTCCACTTAGTTCTTAAATTAACGTGCTCTCCTACGTCTAATTTGATGTTGTTGGAAAGAGAAACAACTCATTTTATATTCGTAAAATAAATCTTTTGCACAAAGAATTCTCAATTTCAAGGAAATTTGAAATCCTATTGAATGTTTTTTTTTTTTTTTGGACAAGCTGTTTATTTCTTTTTATTTGTGGATATATAGCACTTTTAACCAATTATATTACGTTACATTTGGAGTAACAGTTTAGTTTATGGTGATCACTACGAACGATGCGCCTTGTCGCCATTTCGCATATTTTTGTTTTCTAATTACGTTTAATATACATGGAATATACATACAGATAGTACAGGAAAGAATGTACAGCAAGGAAGGAAATTACATCCGGTGCGATAGAGGGGCTCGAACTCACTACAACTTGCTTCTCGTGGGCAGGTGCCAGAGCAAGGTGCTTAGACCTCTCAGTCACTGAGGTCCTCTTTTTCCAATCAAAAACCATAAGTATATTCCTAAAGTAAAGAAATTTGCTTAAAAACTGAAATAGACATTTAGGAGAATGCAAGCAGCTGTTTTAAGTCTTCAAGAAGTCTTTTATTTTTTTCAGCGAGAACAAATTTAATATAATTTGCGAGCAGTAGAAAATGAGAGTAGTGTAATAATGGGGGTTCTGCGGCCACAGGCGGAGGCGGAGGGACCCTCCGCCTGCCACACCCCCCTTGCGCCTGCCACCTCCGCCTGCCGAGTGGGGTTGAGTAGTTGGGTTTCCTCGTAGAAGACTACGGGGGTTTCTGAGTGGAGTTGAGTTGTTACTCTGCGTCTAAAGTTTCATTTTTACGAATGGCAACACCGATTTAGTTTTGGTTTTGATTAAATTTATATTTTAGGGAATGGCAATGGTTCTAGCGTATCTTGTGGTTTCCATGACAACGTATTTTTACGAAGAGCCTCCTAGTGACAAAAATAGGAATAATTATTTTTGGACTTAGTCGTTTTCCGATGTTATTTTTAATTTTCAACTTGGGTTTTTCACGAGTGGTAACATTATTTTTTTTTTTTTTAATTTTAAGAGTTGAATCGCTAATGCTACCATCTAGTGAGAGAAATTATTTTTAGACATAGAATATTTTATTTAATTATATTTTCTCTCAGATATTCGGATTCATATACCCCAGACCTTAATGTTGTAAAACTCATTCAATCAAATCATGATTACTATGTTTTTTTTTTTCTCCCCTTTCATTGTATTAAATTTAACTGTTGTGTTCTAGCGAGAATTAATTATTTCCATCAGAATTAAATTTCACAATTTTTAATCACCTAAGAGCACTATATTAATCTTAATAATGTATAAGTAGTAACTAGCTCTTAATTTTGAACATATTTCATTTTTACACTTGTAATTTTCCCCCCAAAATATTAAACCCAGGATTAATTGTGATCCAATCAAATAGCTTCTTGAGAAAATTTATATTTAATGTGAACCAAACAAATCAATCCTCGAAATTTACAAAATTTAAGTCAAAGTTAATTATAGAAATGTTTAAGACTTAGAAACATTTTTAAAATCTTTTTTCCTAAAGTATGAAAGACAGAATTAAATGTGAACTTATCAAACAAATTCTTGAAAAAGTGTGGACTTAATATGCACAAATCAAATCAATCCACACAATTTACTAAATTTTAGTCAATTAAAAGTTTTGTTGAAATATTTGGAACTTAGAAAATGACCATCAATAGGTTTATACACACTAATTTAACAATACTTTTACAAAAAGTGGCGATTTCATCTATACTTAAACAGGTTTACATCCATTTTACTGTTTTCTATCAATACAAATCAACGAATTTATATCAACTAAGACTATATTTACATTAGATAATCATCCTTTAATCAATATTATACCACTAGATTTTTTCTCAAAGTTTAAGAGTTTGCATGAAATAGTGGAAGTTAGATTATGTTCAGCAACTTTATTTCACATAGAATGATAAGCGAATTTTTCGTGCATTTCAATATTTATTTATTTTGTTTTTAATTATTTTTTTTTTTTTACACATTTTAACGTTTCAAACGAATACAATCTCAGAAATTATTGTGGGCATATACATCATGATTAAAGAAACTTTAAAAATAGTCAAGAGCATATTGCTAAATTTGTAACTGCGAAGCAATTCAACAACCTGATTGACGTATAATACATTCTACGAACATTTCAACTATTCAAACCTTTGTCTTTAACATTTAACGAATTTTACATTTATTCAAAGAGTTATTTATTTTCAAAACTCTGTCTTTAACACAGTTTTTTTAATTTACACAGAATAATACAACCGAGAAAAAACATTTAAGTAACTATTTGCAGCGCGACTTTCATATATTGGAAATGTTTATTACTAAAGTACGAAGAAACTTTACGTTTTAAATTTCATGTTTTGAAAAAGTCTATTACTACTTACCTACATACAAACATGGAATCTCTACTTTAAGACTAAGCTCGTATGGATATAGACCCTAACTTAAATACAGAAATGTCTAAATCGTACCAAACGTAAGGTACAGAATATGAAAAAGTTAGAAATGTTAAGATCGAAGACTTACATTACTAACTGAAATAAAGAAACTCAACTTTCAACTAGCTCTGCAAAACTAAGATTCTTCTAATAAAAATTGAAAAGTACTATCTATACAAGACGGTGAAACTTGAATTCGCCTAGTAAAACTTGTCATAAAAAGTATAAAAATACTTAAATTTACTAAAACAAAAGTTTTCTATAGCAAAATGTTTAAAATTAACACGAAAAATGTAGAAGTACTTAGCACAAATCGCTAAAACTGAGAAACTTCATAAATGTAGAAGATATAAGAAAAAACGTAGAGAAAATGAAGACAAAAGAAAAATTCACCAATACATATCAAAAATAAAGCTAACTGAGATATACAAACGTATGTGAAAGTAAGATCGTAGAAGGTCTAATCGCGATAAAACTTGCTGCAGAAGTGATTAAACTCTGAAGGATATTTCATTTCGAAAAAAAAAAAATTAGAAGAAACTTTGAAAATATTTTGAAAATAAAAGCAGAGAGCTCGAGAGAAAAAAATAGCCTCCGTCTTCATTCAAGTCTCAGAAAGAAGCGACTCAAATCATAATTAAAGTCTGAATTCGTCGCAAACTGTCACGTTTAATCCATGCTCATTCAAACTAACGGGAGAAAACATCTTGGAACTAATAAATTAAATTAACGCAAGAACGGAGTTATGAAACGAAGTCCCAATAAAACGGAGAAAAAATGCACTGCATTCAATGAAGTAGCAAGTTGAAATAACTCGATCGTGGGGAAACGTCTTATCGCTGCCCCGAACCGTAGAAGGGGTGCTGTGACCTCGATATGAAGTCAGAGCTTCTCCAAGGTTAACATTATCTATGATTCAGGGTAATATCAGTTACTCACTGAGATTAAAGAGTGAAACATTTAACGAACGTTTCATCTATTCAAGAAGTTATTTATTTTCAAAAACTCAATCTTTATTTTTATTTTTTTTTTTTTTTACAATTCACACAGAACTTATGATTTACAAAGATTTTATGATATACAACCGAGAAAAATATTTAACAAATCTATTTCCAACACGAGTTTCATACATTGTAAAGGTTTATTACCAAAGTTCAAAGAAAACTTAAATGCTATTTACGCTGCAAATTTCATGCTTTGAAAAAGTCTATTACTAATATACAAACTTGGAATCTTTACGTTATTCACACCTTTAATATTATAATCAAGCATATAACACATTAAGCGGACATTTCATCTATTCAAAGACTTTCAAAACTTACTCTTAAACATTTAACGAACGTTTCATCTATTCAATGAGTTATTTATTTTCAAAACTCAGTGTTTAACACAATTTTTAAGATTTTCACAGAGTAATACAACCGATAAAAATATTTAACAAAACTATTTCCAATACAAGTTTCATACATTGAAAAGGTTTATTAGCAAAGTTCAAAGAAAACTTTCAAGCTATTTTCACTGCAAATTTCATGTTTTGAAAAAGTCTATTACTAACATACAAACTTGAAATCTTTACTTTGTTCACACCTTTAATATTATAATCAAGCACATAACACATTAAACGAACATTTCATCTATTCAAAGACTTTCAAAACTTACTCTTTAACATTTAACGATCATTTCATTTATTCAAGAAGTTATTTATTTTCAAAACTTAATCTTTAACACAATTTTTATAATTTACATGGGTTTATGATATACAACCGAGAAAAATATTTATCAAAACTATTTGCAACGCGTCTTTCCCACATTGAAAAGGTTTATTACTAAAGTACAAAGAAAACTTTCAACCTATTTACGTTACAAATTCCGTGTTTTGAAAAAGTCTATTACTACTTACCTACTTACAAAATTGAAATCTTTACTTTGAAACTAAGATTGCAAACAATTTTATACAGAGTTCAAGTTAGATATAGAATTGGCTAAAATCGTAGCAACATAAAGTACAGAATATAAAAAAAGTTAGAAATGTTATACTCAAAGACTTGCATTACTAACTGAAATAAAGAAACACAGCTTTCAACTACTACTACCAATGCAAAACTTATATTAACCTGCTAAAAACTCCATAAGAAAAGTCAAAGTACTGCGCACAAAACATCAAAACTTAGAGTCATCTAGTAAAACTTAGAACGAATAATGTAAAACTACGAAAATTTTCAAAAATAAAAGTGTTATGCACTTGCAAAATATAAAAAGTACTGTGTACTAATGTTAAAACTTTAACTAAAACATGGAATGAAGATGTAAAAATATTAAGTATAATATCTTAAAGCAACACTAAAATGTAAAAGTACAACGTACAAAACATCAAAACTTAGATTCATCTAGTAAAACTTAGTATAAAAATGTAAAAGTACTAAGGATAGAACCTCAAATATACACTAAATTGATAAAAGCAAAATGAAAATGTTAAAGTGCAAAAGACAAAACATCAAACATAGATTAAGATATTAAAACAATGTATCATAAAAATTTAAAAAAAAAAAGAAAAAGAAAAAATACTACATACAAACGGTCATAACTTAGAACTAAAATTTTTGATAAACCATATAATTTCTAATTCGTCTAGAAAAACTTAGAGCGGAAATGTAAAATTACTGAAGTTTACAAAACAAAAGTGTTAAGCATTCGCAAGTTATTAAAACTTCAAAACGTAAAAAATGATTTCTCTACAAAAACTTAGAATGAAGTCGTAAAATGACTAAGTATAAACTGTTAAAACATCATAAAAATGTCAAAATGACAAGTATAAAGCAACAAAACATAGATTTGACTCCTGAAATATTAATCAAAAATGTAAAAATTCTAACAACAAAATCCTAAAACTCTGAAAAATTAAAAACACGCAGTACAAAACAACAAAACATGTAAAAATGCTAAGTATAAAGCTGCAAAACTCAAATTCACCCAGAAAAACTCAAAACAAAGATGTAAAAGTAAGGAACTTTTCAAAAGAAAAGTGTTATACACTTGCAAAATGTTAAAACTTAATGCAAAAATGTAAAAATTACTACGTACAAAATGTTAAAACTCTAATTTATCTATTAAAACTTTGAATGACAATATAATTGACCCCAAATGTACTAAGTATGAAATATTAAAGCAACATGAAAATGTAAAAATTCTAAGTATATAACGTATTCATGAAGTGAAACTTTGTACGAAAATGTAAAAGTTTAAGTACGAAACTTAAAAAATTCAGATGGATCTACAAAAATTCAAACTAAAATCGTAAAAAGTATGAGTACAAAATGTTCAAACATTCTATAAATGTAAAAAATTTAAGAGTACAAAATACAAAACGTAAAAAAAAGTTAGAGTTATCTTCTAAAACTTAGACTGGAGTCCAGTGAAATTACTAAGTACGAAATGTTAAAACATCATAAAAATGTCTAAATAACAAGTATAAAGTATCAAAACATAGATTTGCACATTGAAATGCATTTAGGAAATGTAAAAAGTATTATGTGCGAATGTTAAAACTTTAACTAAAACATGGAATGAAGATGTAAAAATATTAAGTATAATATATTAAAGCAACACTAAAATGTAAAAGTACTACGTACAAAACATCAAAACTTAGATTCATCTAGTAAAACTTAGTATAGAAAATGTAAAAGTACTAAACACAGAACGTCAAATATACATTTATTTAGTAAAAACATAACGAAAATATTAAAGTACTATGAAGATGTAAAAATACTAAGTATAATATACTGAAGCAACACAAATTGTAAAAGTACAAATTACTAAACATAAAAAAATTCAAAGTTATCTACTAATACTCCAAAACATAGATTCAACATCAAAACATATAATTTCTCTACAGAAATCTTAATCAAAGTTGTATAATTTCGAAGAACAAAATGCTAAAACTGAAAAAGTAAAGAAACACAGTAAAAAAAAACAATAAAGCATGAAAGAGGACCAATTATACAACTATAAAGCTTCAAAACCTAATTTCAGCCGGAAAAACTTAGAACAAAAATGTAAAACTACGAAAATTTTCAAAATAAAAGTGGTATGCACTTGCAAAACTCCAAAAAACGTAATTTCATCTACTAAAAATTGGATTAGAAAAGTAAAAATACTAAGTACAAAACACCAAAACTTAAATTGATCCAGAAAAACTTAGAACAAAAAACGTAAAATTTCGAATATTTTAAAAATACATGTATTATACATTAGCAAAATGTTAAAACGGAAGGTAAAAAAAGTGTAGAATGAAGACGTAAAAATACTAAGTATAATATACTAAAGCAACACATAAAATGTAAAAGTATAAAATAAAAAAAATAAAAACATGAAAAATTTGGAGTTATCAAATAAAACTTGAAAACATAGATTCACCATCAAAACGTAGATTTGTTTAGAGCAATCTTAATCAGAAAAATGTAAAAGTTCGAAGAACAAAATGCTAATACTGTGAAATATTAAAAAATACACAATACAAAGCAATAATGCATGAAAGAGTGCTAACTTCAAACTTAAATGACAAATTGACTTCAATGACAAAACTTAAATGCATTCAGAGAAACTTAGAACGAAAAAATAATAGTACGGAAATTTGCAAAATAAAAGTGTTATGCACTTTTCAAAATGTTAAAACTTAACTTTATCTACTAAAACCTGCAATGAAGATGTAAAAATACTAAGTATAATATATTAAAGCAACACAAAAATATCAAAATATTAAATACAAAACGTAAAAAAAATTAGATCTGTCGACTAAAACTTAGACCGAACTCATAAAATTATTGAGCACGAAATGTTAAAACACCATAAAAATGAATAAATAACAACTATAAAGTATCAAAACCATAGATTCATCAACTGAAATCTTGATTAAAAATGTTAAAGTTCTGCGAACAAAAATGCTAAAACTGTGAAAAACTAAATATATGTAGTGCAACACAACAAAGCATGTAAAAGAAAAAGTTCAAAATTAAAGCTGCTTTAATCTTAAAGTTACAACTGGAGGTATTCTTCTCGCGAACAAAGAAGTGCCAGCTAACCGGCAATGAAAGGAACCCTAACCAAGCATCGACTCCCCAAACTATGATTTTTCTCGTCGAGGAAAATCATAGTTTGGGGAGTCGAGTGCTTGGTTAGGGTTCCTTTCATTGCCGGTTAGCTGGCACTTCTTTGTTCGCGAGAAGAATACCTCCAGTTGTAACTTTAAGATTAAAGCAGCTTTAATTTTGAACTTTTTCTTTTACATGCTTTGTTGTGTTGCACTACATATATTTAGTTTTTCACAGTTTTAGCATTTTTGTTCGCAGAACTTTAACATTTTTAATCAAGATTTCAGTTGATGAATCTATGGTTTTGATACTTTATAGTTGTTATTTATTCATTTTTATGGTGTTTTAACATTTCGTGCTCAATAATTTTATGAGTTCGGTCTAAGTTTTAGTCGACAGATCTAATTTTTTTTACGTTTTGTATTTAATATTTTGATATTTTTGTGTTGCTTTAATATATTATACTTAGTATTTTTACATCTTCATTGCAGGTTTTAGTAGATAAAGTTAAGTTTTAACATTTTGAAAAGTGCATAACACTTTTATTTTGCAAATTTCCGTACTATTATTTTTTCGTTCTAAGTTTCTCTGAATGCATTTAAGTTTTGTCATTGAAGTCAATTTGTCATTTAAGTTTGAAGTTAGCACTCTTTCATGCATTATTGCTTTGTATTGTGTATTTTTTAATATTTCACAGTATTAGCATTTTGTTCTTCGAACTTTTACATTTTTCTGATTAAGATTGCTCTAAACAAATCTACGTTTTGATGGTGAATCTATGTTTTCAAGTTTTATTTGATAACTCCAAATTTTTCATGTTTTTATTTTTTTTATTTTATACTTTTACATTTTATGTGTTGCTTTAGTATATTATACTTAGTATTTTTACGTCTTCATTCTACACTTTTTTTACCTTCCGTTTTAACATTTTGCTAATGTATAATACATGTATTTTTAAAATATTCGAAATTTTACGTTTTTTGTTCTAAGTTTTTCTGGATCAATTTAAGTTTTGGTGTTTTGTACTTAGTATTTTTACTTTTCTAATCCAATTTTTAGTAGATGAAATTACGTTTTTTGGAGTTTTGCAAGTGCATACCACTTTTATTTTGAAAATTTTCGTAGTTTTACATTTTTGTTCTAAGTTTTTCCGGCTGAAATTAGGTTTTGAAGCTTTATAGTTGTATAATTGGTCCTCTTTCATGCTTTATTGTTTTTTTTTACTGTGTTTCTTTACTTTTTCAGTTTTAGCATTTTGTTCTTCGAAATTATACAACTTTGATTAAGATTTCTGTAGAGAAATTATATGTTTTGATGTTGAATCTATGTTTTGGAGTATTAGTAGATAACTTTGAATTTTTTTATGTTTAGTAATTTGTACTTTTACAATTTGTGTTGCTTCAGTATATTATACTTAGTATTTTTACATCTTCATAGTACTTTAATATTTTCGTTATGTTTTTACTAAATAAATGTATATTTGACGTTCTGTGTTTAGTACTTTTACATTTTCTATACTAAGTTTTACTAGATGAATCTAAGTTTTGATGTTTTGTACGTAGTACTTTTACATTTTAGTGTTGCTTTAATATATTATACTTAATATTTTTACATCTTCATTCCATGTTTTAGTTAAAGTTTTAACATTCGCACATAATACTTTTTACATTTCCTAAATGCATTTCAATGTGCAAATCTATGTTTTGATACTTTATACTTGTTATTTAGACATTTTTATGATGTTTTAACATTTCGTACTTAGTAATTTCACTGGACTCCAGTCTAAGTTTTAGAAGATAACTCTAACTTTTTTTTCGTTTTGTATTTTGTACTCTTAAATTTTTTACATTTATAGAATGTTTGAACATTTTGTACTCATACTTTTTACGATTTTAGTTTGAATTTTTGTAGATCCATCTGAATTTTTTAAGTTTCGTACTTAAACTTTTACATTTTCGTACAAAGTTTCACTTCATGAATACGTTATATACTTAGAATTTTTACATTTTCATGTTGCTTTAATATTTCATACTTAGTACATTTGGGGTCAATTATATTGTCATTCAAAGTTTTAATAGATAAATTAGAGTTTTAACATTTTGTACGTAGTAATTTTTACATTTTTGCATTAAGTTTTAACATTTTGCAAGTGTATAACACTTTTCTTTTGAAAAGTTCCTTACTTTTACATCTTTGTTTTGAGTTTTTCTGGGTGAATTTGAGTTTTGCAGCTTTATACTTAGCATTTTTACATGTTTTGTTGTTTTGTACTGCGTGTTTTTAATTTTTCAGAGTTTTAGGATTTTGTTGTTAGAATTTTTACATTTTTGATTAATATTTCAGGAGTCAAATCTATGTTTTGTTGCTTTATACTTGTCATTTTGACATTTTTATGATGTTTTAACAGTTTATACTTAGTCATTTTACGACTTCATTCTAAGTTTTTGTAGAGAAATCATTTTTTACGTTTTGAAGTTTTAATAACTTGCGAATGCTTAACACTTTTGTTTTGTAAACTTCAGTAATTTTACATTTCCGCTCTAAGTTTTTCTAGACGAATTAGAAATTATATGGTTTATCAAAAATTTTAGTTCTAAGTTATGACCGTTTGTATGTAGTATTTTTTCTTTTTCTTTTTTTTTTTTAAATTTTTATGATACATTGTTTTAATATCTTAATCTATGTTTGATGTTTTGTCTTTTGCACTTTAACATTTTCATTTTGCTTTTATCAATTTAGTGTATATTTGAGGTTCTATCCTTAGTACTTTTACATTTTTATACTAAGTTTTACTAGATGAATCTAAGTTTTGATGTTTTGTACGTTGTACTTTTACATTTTAGTGTTGCTTTAAGATATTATACTTAATATTTTTACATCTTCATTCCATGTTTTAGTTAAAGTTTTAACATTAGTACACAGTACTTTTTATATTTTGCAAGTGCATAACACTTTTATTTTTGAAAATTTTCGTAGTTTTACATTATTCGTTTTAAGTTTTACTAGATGACTCTAAGTTTTGATGTTTTGTGCGCAGTACTTTGACTTTTCTTATGGAGTTTTTAGCAGGTTAATATAAGTTTTGCATTGGTAGTAGTAGTTGAAAGCTGTGTTTCTTTATTTCAGTTAGTAATGCAAGTCTTTGAGTATAACATTTCTAACTTTTTTTATATTCTGTACTTTATGTTGCTACGATTTTAGCCAATTCTATATCTAACTTGAACTCTGTATAAAATTGTTTGCAATCTTAGTTTCAAAGTAAAGATTTCAATTTTGTAAGTAGGTAAGTAGTAATAGACTTTTTCAAAACACGGAATTTGTAACGTAAATAGGTTGAAAGTTTTCTTTGTACTTTAGTAATAAACCTTTTCAATGTGGGAAAGACGCGTTGCAAATAGTTTTGATAAATATTTTTCTCGGTTGTATATCATAAACCCCATGTAAATTATAAAAATTGTGTTAAAGATTAAGTTTTGAAAATAAATAACTTCTTGAATAAATGAAATGATCGTTAAATGTTAAAGAGTAAGTTTTGAAAGTCTTTGAATAGATGAAATGTTCGTTTAATGTGTTATGTGCTTGATTATAATATTAAAGGTGTGAACAAAGTAAAGATTTCAAGTTTGTATGTTAGTAATAGACTTTTTCAAAACATGAAATTTGCAGTGAAAATAGCTTGAAAGTTTTCTTTGAACTTTGCTAATAAACCTTTTCAATGTATGAAACTTGTATTGGAAATAGTTTTGTTAAATATTTTTATCGGTTGTATTACTCTGTGAAAATCTTAAAAATTGTGTTAAACACTGAGCTTTGAAAATAAATAACTCATTGAATAGATGAAACGTTCGTTAAATGTTTAAGAGTAAGTTTTGAAAGTCTTTGAATAGATGAAATGTCCGCTTAATGTGTTATATGCTTGATTATAATATTAAAGGTGTGAATAACGTAAAGATTCCAAGTTTGTATATTAGTAATAGACTTTTTCAAAGCATGAAATTTGCAGCGTAAATAGCATTTAAGTTTTCTTCGAACTTTGATAATAAACCTTTACAATGTATGAAACTCGTGTTGGAAATAGTTTTGTTAAATATTTTTCTCGGTTGTATATCATAAAATCTTTGTAAATTATAAGTTCTGTGTGAGTCGTAAAAAAAAAAATGTTAAAGATTGAGTTTTTGAAAATAAATAACTTCTTGAATAGATGAAACGTTCGTTAAATGTTTCACTCTTTAATCTCAGTGAGTAACTGATATTACCCTGAATCATAGATAATGCTAACCTTGGAGAAGCTCTGACTTCATATCGAGGTCACAGCACCCCTTCTACGGTTCGGGGCAGCGATAAGACGTTTCCCCACGATCGAGTCATTTCAACTTGCTACTTCATCGAATGCGGTTAGAGTGTATCATTTTGCAGTGGATTTTTTCTCCGTTTCATTGGGACTTCGTTTCATAACTCCGTTCTTGCGTTAATTTAATTTATTAGTTCCAAGATGTTTTTTCCCGTTAGTTTGAATGAGCATGGATTAAACGTGACAGTTTGCGACGAATTCAGACTTTAATTATGATTTGAGTCACTTCTTTCTGAGACTTGAATGAATACGGAGGCTATTTTTTTCTCTCGAGCTCTCTGCTTTTATTTTCAAAATATTTTCAAAGTTTCTTCTAATTTTTTTTTTTTTTTTTTTTGAAATGAAATATCCTTCAGAGTTTAATCACTTCTACAGCAAGTTTTATCGCGATTAGACCTTCTCCGATCTTACTTTCACATACGTTTGTATATCACAGTTAGCTTTATTTTTGATATGTATTGGTGAATTTTTCTTTTGTCTTCATTTTCTCTACGTTTTTTCTTATATCTTCTACATTTATAAAGTTTCTCAGTTTTAGCGGTTTGTGCTAAGTACTTCTACATTTTTCGTGTTAATTTTAAACATTTTGCTATAGAAAACTTTTGTTTTAGTAAATTTAAGTATTTTTATACTTTTTATGACAAGTTTTACTATACGAATCCTAGTTTCACCGTCTTGTATAGATGGTACTTTTCAATTTTTATTAGAAGAATCTTAGTTTTGCAGAGCTAGTTGAAAGTTGAGTTTCTTTATTTCAGTTAGTAATGTAAGTCTTCGATCTTAACATTTCTAACTTTTTCATATTCTGTACCTTACGTTTGGTACGATTTAGACATTTCTGTATTTAAGTTAGGGTCTATATCCATACGAGCTTAGTCTTAAAGTAGAGATTCCATGATTGTATGTAGGTAAGTAGTAATAGACTTTTTCAAAACATGAAATTTAAAACGTAAAGTTTCTTCGTACTTTAGTAATAAACATTTCCAATATATGAAAGTCGCGCTGCAACTAGTTTCTTAAATGTTTTTTCTCGGTTGTATTATTCTGTGTAAATTATAAAAACTGTGTTAAAGACAGAGTTTTGAAAATAAATAACTCTTTGAATAAATGTAAAATTCGTTAAATGTTAAAGACAAAGTTTTGAATAGTTGAAATGTTCGTTAAATGTATTATACATCAATCAGGTTGTTGAATTGCTTCGCAGTTACAAATTTAGCAATATGCTCTTGACTATTTTTAAAGTTTCTTTAATCATGATGTATATGCCCACAATAATTTCTGAGATTGTATTCGTTTGAAACGTTAAAATGTGTAAAAAAAAAATCTAAATTGAAAACAAACAAAATAAATAAATATTGAAATGCACGAAAAATTCGCTTATGTAAAATGTAAAATCAAGTTGCCGAACATACTCTAACTTCTCTTATTTCATGCAAACTCTTAAACTTGGAAAAAATCTAGCGGTATAATATTGATTAAAGGATGATTATCTAATGTAAATATAGTCTTAGTTGATATAAATTCGTTGATTTATATTGATAGAAAACAGTAAAATGGATGTAAACCTGTTTAAGTATAGATGAAATCGCCACTTTTTGTAAAAGTATTGTTAAATTAGTATGTATAAACCTATTGATGGTCATTTTCTAAGTTCCAAATATTTCAACAAAACTTTTAATTGACTAAAATTTAGTAAATTGTGTGGATTGATTTGATTTGTGCATATTAAGTCCACACTTTTTCAAGAAACTGTTTGATAAGTTCACATTTAATTCTGTCTTTCATACTTTAGGAAAAAAGATTTTAAAAATTTTTCTAAGTCTTAAACATTTCTATAATTAACTTTGACTTAAATTTTGTAAATTTCGAGGATTGATTTGTTTGGTTCACATTAAATATAAATTTTCTCAAGAAGCTATTTGATTGGATCACAATTAATCCTGGGTTTAATATTTTGGGGGGAAAATTACAAGTGTAAAAATGAAATATGTTCAAAATTAAGAGCTAGTTACTACTTATACATTATTAAGATTAAAATAGTGCTATGAGTTGATTAAAAATTGTGAAATTTAATTCTGATGGAAATAATTAATTCTCGCTAGAACACAACAGTTAAATTTAATACAATGAAAGGGGAGAAAAAAAAAAACATAGTAATCATGATTTGATTGAATGAGTTTTACAACATTAAGGTCTGGGGTATATGAATCCGAATATCTGAGAGAAAATATAATTAAATAAAATATTCTATGTCTAAAAATAATTTCTCTCACTAGATGGTAGCATTAGCGATTCAACTCTTAAAATTAAAAAAAAAAAAAAAATAATGTTACCACTCGTGAAAAACCCAAGTTGAAAATTAAAAATAACATCGGAAAACGACTAAGTCCAAAAATAATTATTCCTATTTTTGTCACTAGGAGGCTCTTCGTAAAAATACGTTGTCATGGAAACCACAAGATACGCTAGAACCATTGCCATTCCCTAAAATATAAATTTAATCAAAACCAAAACTAAATCGGTGTTGCCATTCGTAAAAATGAAACTTTAGACGCAGAGTAACAACTCAACTCCACTCAGAAACCCCCGTAGTCTTCTACGAGGAAACCCAACTACTCAACCCCACTCGGCAGGCGGAGGTGGCAGGCGCAAGGGGGGTGTGGCAGGCGGAGGGTCCCTCCGCCTCCGCCTGTGGCCGCAGAACTCCCATTATTACACTACTAATGAGCTCAAAAGAGGGAAGTTTTTGTGACAGACAACTCGATAAATTTCCCACCTTGTTTCAAATTATTTTTTGACTTCATCAGCTTTATTAGTGCGAAAAGTACTCCAAGAAACATTAAAAAAACCGTATCAAACTCTTTATGATTACCTACTTCTTAGAATATTCCTTAAAATACACAGTTTATCACAATTTCAGAAATGCTTTGACAGTCAATTATCTGTCTGTCCACTTGTCCTTCTGTTTGTTTGTCTGGTTTGTTATATTCGATAACGCATGGTAATCCCAAGACTTCAGACTAAAAGGTAGAGAGTTGAGCCGGAACGTCAGCCCTGAGTAACTTTATAGGTCTCAGACAATGAAGTCTGATTGGCAAAATAACTAAAAATCACTTTAGTGATTGTCATCAATCCAGTAAATTTTGCTACAGAGTGCAAGACAGTAAAATATTGAATTAAAATAATATTTTACTTTCCGAATAATTACCTCTCTCCCACCAATTGAACACATACGACGCGCTAAGGCACAAATTTGTTATGAAAATCGTATTCAGTTGTTTTGGTGTCAATTCGTGCAAAGAAATACAACAAAGCTTTAAAAAGTAAATAAATAAATAAGTAAATAAATGAAAATGAAAATTAAAAAAGTAAAGCGAAGAAAAGTCATAGCTCCATTTCCTGGCACTAAACAAAGGATACCTTCTAAGTATGAAACACGTGTATAGAAGTTTTATTATAAATATGGACTCATAGAATGTTGGACTGATTTTTTTTCTTTTGTCGTAGTTATCAGAAAAACCTTGACTATTTACATAGAAATGTCCTGCAGAAAGTTACTATAACTTATTTACATTTCTACGATAATATATAGAGTTCATTTAAATTAAACTTTCCCTAGTTATTCTCTATATTGAAATCTAATTTTTTCATTCGTCGAATTCGAAGCAAGCGCATGAATTTTCGGGCCTCAGTGAATCAGAAGTGGAAAATGAGAAAAATTACTTCATCAATTTAGATATTCAAGACAAAGACAGTACATTTTAGAAAATATCAGTAATTACTAAGATAACAAATTGAAATGAAACAAGAAGTTCCATTAGAACTACAGGAGAATACTTTCTCATGTATCAACATCAAATTTGTAAATCACTATCTCTCTTTCACTTTTGAGGTCATTAAAACTCGTCTGATGCATTGGTTAATTTTAATACTATTCGAAGTGATATAAATAAATAATAATATAACAATCATTATTAAACAGCTGATGTTTTAAAATTTTATTTATTATTTATTATTATTATTGTTGTTTTAATTATTTTTCATGAGACTTTCAAAATTACAAATAAGATAGGTGTTTGTGAAAACGATGGGTGTGTATGCTCACGAATACTTTTGGCTTTTTTTTTATGATAAATTATTTGAGAAATAATAATATCCTCTATAGAATTTAACTTATCAGTCATTGAAAAATTAAAGAAGATTATTCCATGTATTTTTTACTGATCAACATTTCTAACGCTTTAATCCGATTCAAACTATTAAAGAATACTTTGGCTTGAGTGGCACAATGAACAATACTTGGTACTTGCTCAGAAAAACCCGCAAATATTTACTCATTAATTCTGAGTATTTAAAAAAACATTTGATGTTGACGCTCGATTTTACGAACGCTTCCGAACTACGAAAAATGTAAGTGAAATCAAAAAGCATTCTTTCGGTAGAAGAGTTTTCGGGGTTTGTAAACTTTTCGCAAAATCATGAGTATTCGTAAATTAGAGGTTCGCAAAATCGATCGTCAACGCAGTAAGTTTAAAACATTGACTTTAAATACCTAGTCTGTCTTTAAATAGTTATGAAACCCTTGGTTAACACTATTTTTGTTATTATTAGTGAATTTTTCAACAATAAGTGAAGTTTTTATACTGGAGCTTGAAACTGATCATGGTTGTCTTTTGCTGAAAATATATTAAACGAACAGAAGTAGATGAAATGGAGTTGACATTTTCCTTCATATCGAAAAAGATGTTTTCTTGCCCATGTATCTGTCGCCAATCACGTATCATAGGACGTGATTTTTGGCGAGGAAATCTTTTTCTTCAATCCAGCAACCTGGTTCTGTCATTTCTCGTCGGGATTTTGACGAGAGATGGGGACCAATTGGCGGAATGAATGAGCCGGGGGGACCTTTTCCACCTCCCCCCCCCCTCATACGAGGAGGTCAAAATCGACCGACGACGTTAGGTTTCTTCGACTTTTCCTACAGCTTGACAGCATCGTTGCAGATAGCGTATGCATTAAAATCTGGGATGGTGAATGCATAAGTGCGCGGGGATCTAGAATGCTTACATAAATGTACTTATTTTATCGTCATTTTTTAAAAAATAATTTTGCATTATTTAACTTTTTTGCGTAACATGTTTTACCAAGTAAAAATTAAAAACCGACGTAATTAAAAACAGACACGTGTTTCGAGGTTACAAGGAACCCTTTTTTCAATGCAAAAGAGTGAGCTTCTAGATGAAAAACATCCAACTACCGGAAAAGTTTCATTTTCCGGTAAAAGGTTTCTTTTCAAAACTTTCTATAATTTACTTTTTCGAGGTTCTCTCGTTATCTAAACGATTTTTTTCATAAGAATTAATTTTTTTATGCTCTGTTTATTACTTTTGATCTCAGTCGGTAAGCCGCCGTGTGATTTTTACTGACTTTTTAGCATATATTTTTCTGTAATTATTATTAACCTGCGTCAGAGATAAAAGCTGCGTCTTTCGTACTTCACTCTCAAGAGATGAATATTTCTACTTATTCCTAGTTTTACATTGTCTTTCTCAATTTGGATTTTTTGCAGACACTGACTTTATGCAAATCAAACACACAAGTTTAACTTTACAAATAGTGAAAGAAAAATCGATTTTCCATTTATTATTGAACATAGTTTGCACAAAACAAGTGTAAAACAGAATCATTATTATAAAAATGTGTTCTTCCTTTGGTGAAAGACAGTAGAAATCCATTTAAAATGTCAAAATATTCAGCGTTTTTGCAAAATGGTGCAACTAGACTTTTTTTCTTCTTTTGTGTTTTTCTTTCTTTTATTATTTTGAGAGAGAAAGGGGGAGAGATAGGGGGTTAGTTCATAACAGTCCTTATGTGACTATGTATTACCATACTACTATTAGTTGCATATCTCGACACCAAGCGTTCTGGGGAGTTTCAAACCTGAAAATCCAATTCTGGTTGCCCCCTGGTTTTCAAGGGAGCGGTGGTGTTTGCATAAGTCTTTCGTGGGCCGCAAATGGGTCATAGGTTGCATGTTCTTGGGTTCTGTAACTTTCCCAACCAAAGAAAAATATCATATTTAACAAATAATTCACTATCATGAAATTCACCAGCAAACAGGCTAACTTTGAGGCATTTTGCAGCCCTAATCTACTGTAATACATTGTTTCGTTTTTATGATTTGATTTCTGAAAAAGTAGAATTGCAGTGTGTAAACTGCTCAATCCCTTTTTGCTGGTGTGACATTTGTGCGTATATTTCCACAACAATTAAATAACTAAGCGACATTAATGTCCCACCCGCAACCTATACAAATTATTATTTTTTAAATACCCTTAAAAAAGACTTGATACTTTGTATTAAGATACATGATATTTATTAACATACAAAAATATAAAAATTCAAAATTTAAATTATTTAATTATAGTGCATATGTAGCGTACAAATGTCACAACCACAGACGTGGATTGAGTAAAATAATGGATTAGCCCTCAACAACGACCGAAAGGTGATGATGCTCATCGATTAACAAGAAACAACAGAAGAAACGAATGCATTAAAAATTGAAACGAAAGCAATTATGTACTGTTTTTTTTTTCTTTCCACAATAGCCTTTAAAATATGTTTTAAATAAGATTTGTTTTTATTAATCTTGCCTTACTTCATTTTAAAGCAAGGCACATCTTCAAATGATTATTCAGTCAGTTCTTATCAAGGTGCTGTCACTTTCAAACGATAACTTGCGGGAAGTCTGAGTACGTGTTTCCGCTTTTGCAGGCAGGTCTTCACAAATCGAGAGATATTTTCATAAAATCCACCACTTCAGTAATCCCGTGACCAACATTTCAATTGTGGACTTCTGCTGTGGAGCACCCAAAAGCTGTTTACCAGATTGGAAAGAGTTGGGCATCCAAACGCAGCTACCCTGCTGGGCACTTACAAATTCCGAGCACGAGTTGTTCAAGTCACTCTAAAATTAATTGGCGATTCAAGATCTTTGTTCATGAAGCAACCCTTTCTCGTGGTGATAGAGCTGGTTGACGTGGTCGCTATGGCTTATTGTAGTTGAACAAAAGAAAAGTTTTTTTTTTTTGTTACTTTTCCAGAATTTTTGTTGAGCAATGACGAGTTACAATGTTTTTGTGGTATGTTTCATAAACATTTTCACATAAGCTTTGAGAATATTATTAATTGATGAAACTGCAGAATAATTTAAACTAGTTTATTTACTACATGTTAACTTCAAAAAGCTATAGCAAATGTTATGATTCTTTCTATGTATTGTTTGTAATTTTTTAAAAATGCTGTTACGTTCAACGCGAAGAACCTCATTTATATGTTTCAAATGAAGAAACTCTTTAATACGCAAATTCGTTAATATGTTTAACATGAAGCAACTGTGTTCAATGCAAAGAGAAATGGTCTATGCATTCGAATGAAAATTGTGCCTACACCTTCAGCACATACGTTTACGTATTTTATGACAAAAACGTTTATTATTCAATTAAGCATGGCGGAAATCTTTTGTTTGAATTACATGAATATTTTGAAGACTAAAAAAAAACTAGCTGTTTAAATGACAGACTTTGCAGATACGTAGCTAGTTTTTTAAGAGACTTAATTTTTTAAATCTATTTTCCGCTAAAGGAAGCCATTTTTTTAAAAACTAAAGTACACAAACGAGAACTTCCTTCTATTTCGCGTCATTTCTTGAAATAAAACCGACATAACTCCTCTCAAACACTTAAGGGGGGAAATAGGTGCAGGACGGCGTATGTAAGATGATTTTTTTAAAACATATAGGGAATGAATGTATTTTATTGAGATTTTGCGGCTTCTTATCGATATATTGAAGAACATTTACTGAGATTTTCAAGCTTTTTTTTTTTTTTTTTTCAAAAATCCTGGAGATATCAGCTACTGCACATTGTAAGTCGCCTCCCGGATTCGCAGTTTGCCTACATCCTGGAGGTCACAATTTTTAGCCGAAATATTTCTTTTTAAAAATTTACCTTTTTATAATTGTATCTTCTGTTTAAGCTACAATTATCCCAAAATAATCTATTTTTTTCCTTTTTTTTAGAATGAAAATTAAGTGCGATTTTAACCGTTTTTTTTCCGCAATAAAAAAAATTAAAAATAAAGATATTGTTTATGATTGAAGTTCAAATAGAGCGCATATATATATAAATAAAATGTGTGCTAAATTTTATAAGGATTGATCAAAGACTCTGCGAGCTAGAGTGTGTGCAAATTCGAAAAAAGTAGTTTGGAGAAAAAACGCGTTTGAAATAAAGAGTGGTAGTGAAGGTAAATTTAAGGCAGTAATGAATCAATTTAAGACTGATTTTAAAATATGAACGAAATCACGGGGTTACTAACACTTATAGAAATTTTTATCCGAAGTCTCAATTGTTAAAAGAAACAAAAGGACATCTGCTAACGTTCTTCTGTCTCTCTAATACCTTAGAATCGATATATGATTTTTTAAAAAAAAATTTTGAGACCTCTACACCTATTTCCCCTCTTAAGGCTTAACCAGCGAGGAACACATGGATCCGTATCAGGAGAATTCTATGGTAAGGGAAAATCAATAATTTGATTAAATTAAAAGAGAAGAAAACCTTATTAAGGTAAGAGAACGTTTTTAGAAAACCTTATTAACGTAAAACATAAATCTATCGCCATAACTTATTTATGTTTCAAGTTAAATTATTATGATTTTGTGTGTGTTATTAATTACACTTTTATAAAATTATATAATACATTATTATGTTTTTTCTTCTTCTGAAAAAGCTGAACTACGCTTTGTAAATAATGGATTAACCCATAACATTAACGGAAAGATAACAATGTCCATCTGTTAACAAGATTCGATGTAATTAAGTTATGAAAGGAATTAAGTACTTTACAATTAAAGTAACAAAATTATATGATATTTTTACTATCGATTATTTATTAAAGTGCTGAGTTGATGGTGTAATTGTGTTCTGTGGTGTAAAATAAAAGAAACCAGAGATTCATTAACAAAACAGTTGCAACGGTCTTTATTTTCATGAAAATACCAGTATGATAATCTATGGCATAAGGCTTGTACAAATGCTTTTGTTATATATGGAGGGAATAAAAATACTTCAACGGTGTAGGTTAGTAGTTGGAATTAAAATACACTTACTTCTTGAAAACCGTACAATGATCGCTAACTACTGAGGCAACAAACATCATACTAAAATCACATTAACAATTGTTAAACCGTGTCCACAGATAATCAGCAAAAACTTTTCTTTTGGCTTTCAAAACGTTGATACAAATAAGTGTATACGAGTACAAATAAAATCCTTTTACTTTCACTGCTGTTAAGCATTTATACTTCTGGTGATCAGATTTTCGAATTTTAGGCTAAAAGACCATTAAGCCATTTATCAATCAGAAGAGGATGGAATACATTGCTAAAAACTTGGAAAAGTTAAGCCTATTTCTCATGAAATGCTTCAAGCATCAGCAGTTTTTCGTGAAACAACGTTCAAAAATGTGGTGGTATGTTTGCCAAAATTGGAAATTTGTTGGTTACAAAGGATGATGCCTAATCTAACTATATTTTGGTACTTATTTGTGCATGTGGCACTAAAATAAAGTTTTAATGTGCATCGTCCTTTGTAGTCAACAAATTGGCGCCATCTCCTGGTACAGTGTATGAGGCAGTGAGAAGCAAAGGGATGTTAGTGGACCAAAAAACGATTCTGAGTAAAACGCATTCTAAGGTTGTATCATCTGCGACCTTTAATGTAATTTTTCTTCTAAATCACATTGGGGCGGAGCAACTGTTAGAGCTGTTACTAACATCTCTTTCCACAATATAGAATGGCGCTTTCCCTACCATTTGCATTAGTAATCTCGAAATTTTCAATTTTGTCAGTTACATCCCTTGGCTTCTCGCTGCTTCATATCACCAAATGTTTTACAGTGAACACACTGTTGTCCAATGTGTATTACGGAATACGAAGAGATTTCAATGAAGCACTGTATTCCCTGCAAAATTTACTTCAATCATTTCCCATGTTTTAAGTCAGCAAATAACTTCTTAATGAGTAAATGTGGGGCTTTTTAAGGAATTAAAAAATCTATTTAGCTTGAATTGATGTAAATTATGCGATGGATGCATGACTTATATTTTTAATTGGTATGAATTTTTAGCGTAGGTGAGAGTACTTTTAGCCTGAAACGGAAGTTGTGCACGCAACGTACGACACCATGAAATTAGTTTCTAACGTTTTGTTGCTAAGTTGATAAATAATGCAAAAGAAACATTAAAATGAAAATTTTCATTGAGTCGTCAAATTTAATTTTCTGATTTTTGCAAATAGTATATAAATATTATAATATTTGAATCTGAAACAAATATTCATAATGTTTAGCCAACGCCCATAGTGTAGTGGTTAAAAATATCACGAAGAGTGATGAACTGAGGTTCAAATCCTTCTTGCAGTTTGCATTAACTGATCTTATTCTGCAAAGGATATAAAACAAATATTCTTAGCTCTTCTATTATAGAGATAAGGGCTCTCGCAGACAACCTATGCTCAAATCCTGACATGGAATTTCTGAGC
Organism: Octonoba sinensis; assembly: GCA_038502835.1. Lineage (NCBI taxonomy): Eukaryota > Metazoa > Arthropoda > Arachnida > Araneae > Uloboridae > Octonoba > Octonoba sinensis. Next base: position 127,984,778 of record CM076598.1, read on the forward strand.
TCATGTCCAAATTAATTGGGGGGGGGGGGGGGAAATGCCTTCTGAAGAGACAGAAATGTTTGGAATGTATGATAGCAGAAGAAAAAAAAAGTAGGCTGTTGTAGTTTTTACTACATGTATTTAAAAGCCATCCAGTTTATTTAGGACGTCAGCTTATGACCCAGCTGCAATTTGTAACGTCCCTTCAACAGACAATTTATTATATTGCACTACTTTTGTTGCATGTAGAATTTTCACTATTATCGCACCAAAACAAGTGTTACTTCAAAAGAAAAAAATAAAGAAAGAAGAATGGCACATATGCTAATCAAAAAATTGAAATTCGTTGAACCAATTTTTCGTAATGCGTTCAATCGGTATTTTATGAAACAGTTCATGATAAACTTTGCGTTTTCCGAACTTTTCCTTGTATACAATTTGGGACTAAATTAATATCAGTTAAAATCAGCATTGTTAGCAAAGTGAAATTAATCATCAATTAACCGCAATATGTTCCTCAAATTAGTTTTCACGCTTATGGATACAATGTTTTTAGGAGTGATCTATCATCATTATATGTCTTATCACAATATAAAGAGTACGTGTAATACATTTCCTGAGGAGGTAAGTTGTATGGTCAGTAATATTTTCACCAGCAGTGTATTCATTATTATCACAGATAAACTAGAAACATAAAGAAAAGATGTATGGTTGAAAAATCACCAGTAGTAAAAATGCTGTACATTTGAGAAAACTCGATGAAAGTAAAGCTTCGGTCATTTGAAAGAACAGGATCTAATTTTCAGTATCGCCTCTCAATGCCTATCTGATATAATGCACATCATGAGAACAGGCAAAAAAATTTAAATACATAATAAAACACTGAAAAGCTGTACAAGTAAAATTTGCACACAAAAATAATTGAAACATGTATTTGGTTGAGTGTACAAATAGTGACTATAATCAACGCGCTTAATAATTTAAATTTCAAAGAAACATTAAAATGGCTGATAGGTTAACAACTTTTAAACAGTCAATTCACCAACTCGCAATCAAGTCAACTTTGCAAGTATGTTGATCAAATCAGAAGATGCCTGAAAAAATAAACCTTAGTAGCATAGATAACTAACTTCAATATTGATGTACTCGTTTATAAGAGACATAATTTTTAACATGTATTATATAATTTATAAAGACAGGATATTAATTCAGTTATTATTTGTCGTATAGTATTTTACTTTTGTATTTATGAAATAGCAGTTCGCCTGTTACTTTGTAAAAGTCAATTTAACGTCATTAATTCCCCATTATAGGTATTAATCTTTACGAAATACTATATCTAGTCATCGTTACCCCAGGTGAATGGTAATCTCTTATTTAAACACATTTCTATCTTCGTATTTCAAAGATTTTTAAGTGTTTGATCTAGATAATGCTGCAGCCAGAGCTGTTCATTTTATGTATCTTTTACGAGTTTATAATCTCTCAAGAATACCGATCGAAAAATTTATAATACTTTTACATATGATTTATGTAGTTTAAGTTTTCAAGCTAATGCTATTGTTTTGCTAAATCAACCAAAACTTTCCACTTTATTTTTAGGTAATAGAACACTGCCCAAAAATGTTGACAAAAAAAAAAAAAAAAAAAACGAATTGTTTGTTTGTTACTGAAATGAGTTTAAAATGAAATGTATTTATGTTAGAATGAACGAATTTGATAATAAGCTGCTAAGATGTAGAAATAAAATTTTGTTTTCGTTTAAGGGTTTAACGTGAATGAACCATTAAAGCTTTGCTTTATTCAGCTATCAAGCTAAGTTAAGCTTGAAACAGCTGAAGCATAAAGGACTGAATCACATACTGACACGAATTAGCTGCGATGTGACGATTCAGATTAAATATTAGAGTATTGTGACAAAGAAAAAATCCCGCTGTATCTATTCTTGTGGATGACAATTAAACATTGTATTTAATTGCCATCCATATTTGTACACACTGCTTCAAACTAAGTTCAGAGTTTCAAAGACTTGAAGAATAACATTACTCGAAAGCGTAATAGTACAACATGCTTTGAAAAGACAACACAATTTGAATATTTTAAAATTGTCCTTTATTGTCATTACTTTAAAAATTTTTTTATTAGCTGATGCCGTAAAGGGTCAATCCACGTGAAATCATTCAGAAAAAGGGAAAAATGTTGCTTAATGCTTTTGATTTTTTTTATATTTTGCTATTCAATTTATTGTTATCTTGAGACCCCAAAACAAGTGTTTAAAAGTTTTTTAATTCTTGAAATTTTTTATTACAGCCATTTTCAAGTTACATCTCTAGTGGTTTTTCATGAAAATACTGCTTTACATAAATCTTTATAACTTTTTTAATTCTGAATGTTTCAAAATGATTTAAAAAAAATTATATTCCGTAAGTAATGAGAAAAAATTTGCTTTCGATTTCTTTTTTTGATATATTTTTAAAAAAATATAAAAATGGAGTTTGAAAATACCATTTTTAAAACGAAAACTTTCACGTTAAAATAGCGATTTTCACGTTAAAATTTTTAATAGAAGAAATTAAGACTCGCCTGTACATTTGTGCCCCCGAATAGATACCTTTTGGTAGTTTCATTAGGAGCACTATGGAACCTTTGGAGGCTTTCCTTTATTTTATATAGTAGTTAGCCAAACTTGGTATCTCGGTTTAGAAATGCTAACTTTGAGACTCAATATCTAAAAAGGGACTGAATGAAATTTTATGAAATTTTAGGGGAATAATCTTCTTATAGACATAAATATGTAGTAAGTAACTGCAACTTTAACTAATGCAGAGTTCAACGTGAAAATTTTTTTTCCCCTCCACCTTTTTTAAACACAAGCAAAACAATTTAAAAAGGAAACAATAGTAATACATAAATTACCATTGGATTCTCTTTATACTCTGTTTTATTTCTTCGTGTGACGAAGAGTGACTTAGTGCTTTTAATAAAGAGATAAATTAGTTGTTGTAGTAATTAAATTAAAGCACGATATATTAGTTCACTTCTTCGCAAGAAGTAAACAAAGTAGAAAAAAAATTTTTGTGTTAACTCTGCATTAGTTAAAGTTGAGTTTCAGACACAAAATTTGAATATTCGATAAATATAAACATTAGACTACATGACTAATTGTTCATCGTCAAATCATTTAGTAAGTTTAACAATAAAAGAATACTATTTAAGACATGATATGCTTATGTGCTGGCTCACTACAACAAAACAAACTAAATTTAGCATTGATCGTTGATTTTGTTGCTTATGTGTCGCTGTAAGTAAACTTATAAACCTTGAAAGGCCTTATAAACCTTTTGACGCATTGAGTGAAATAAATAAAGCAGTATGATGACATTTAGATGTGAAAAAAAGGCGGAAAGACTTGTGATTTTTTACCTGACTTCGACGTGCCGTATTTCTAAAACCACATCGATATCACTTATAAAAACTTTTCTACATATTTATATATATAAGAAGATTATTCCCCTGAAATTTCATAAAATTTCATTCATTCCCTTTTTAGATATTGAGTCTCAAAGTTAGCATTTCTACACCGAAATGCCAAGTTTGGATAATTATACAAAATAGGGAAACCTCCAAATGTTCCATACTGCTTCTAATGAAACTTGAAAATCGCAAGTTTTCGTTTTGAAAATGGTATTTTCAAACTCCATTTTTGTATTTTTTTAAAAATATATCAAAAAAGAAACCGAAAGAATTTTTTTTCTCATTTCTTACGGAATATAATGGTTTTGAAATATTTAGAAATAAAAAAGTTACAAAGATTTATGTAAAGCAGTATTTTCATGAAAAACCACCAAAGATGTGACTTGAAAACGGCTGTAATAAAAAACTTCAAGAATTAAAAAACTTTTTAACACTTGTTTTGGGGTCTCAAGATAACAATAAATTGACTGCTAACATTTTAAAATAATCCAAACCATCGAGCAACATGGCCTGGATGATTTCACATGGATTGACCCTAAAGTAAGACGGTGAGAGAAAAGAGACTGCATTAGAACTGGATTCTATAATTCACCACCAAAAGATTTTTGTTCTATTAATCGCTTAATGTGTTTCAATGTTAAATAAGCATTTGCATGCATCATATCAGCCATTTTAAGTTTAAACAAGTTGTAAAAAACTATTTACAAAATTCAAAGTAATAAAACTATATACATAATTCGGTTTATTAATACTGGAACTTATGTTCAGTATGTTGAACCCAGGAAGGAGCAATCTGCCTGAAGACAGATAACATAAAATTTCTCAAAGAGGAGAAAAACACTCACAAACACACACAAAAGCAAGTAGCTTTCAAAATAATTCGGTTTCATTAGGTAACGAAGTACAGAAAATGATACTGTCAAAAAAGCTTCAAAAGTATATCAACGCTGTTTTAAATGCTTGAAATTAAAAGTAATGTTTATAATTAATTAAACATATCTCAAAATTTTCAAGACTGTTTTCCTTTAATTTCAACCCTTATAGAAGAAAAGGGAAAATGCTAAATGGAGACTTCAGATTGTTTTTTAGAAACGTGGAGGTTGAAAATGTTGGTTTCTTTCCCAAAAAAAAAAAAAAAAAAAAAGAGAGACAAAAAAAATTTTTTTTTTTTTGATGCACGTAGTTGATTAAAATTTAAATTCTTTATTTTCTTTTGAGTGACAGCTTTAAATTTTAAATTTCAGTTAGTTCCAGTAAAGAATTATGAAATTCAAGGGTGGCGCAAGTATCCTCTCAGAAGCAGGATATTTAAAAAAAAAATTAGGCTAATAAATGTTGTTTTATGTTTTAAAAGAGTTAATTTCTTCATTTTCTTTTATTTGCTGTATTTCGCTTGTATATTCCACAAACTATCATTTCAAAATTATGTACTTATTTAAAAATTCAGAAAATAAAAAACTGTTAGCGATTGCGTAAAGATTATAACTTGTTGATAGAAATTGTTAATGACCATTAGATAAAACTAATGATTTTGAAATATGTATATATGAACTGAGGCTTTCACAGCCGGCATCAATATTATAACTTCTTCCCGGGGTTTTAATCCGTAATCCACAGCATACAAGTAGCTGTATTTTGGAAATATGTTTTTGAGACACATTTTTATGTATTTAATTGGATAGCCAGGTTCATATAATTTGTTCTCTCTTGGACTAGTGAAATGGCTGTAATTAGCCTTTACTCCCATTTACTCAACCAAGAATATTTTGTTAATTGATGAAGGATATTATTGTTATATTATGAACTCAATTTATTTCATTTTATTTTTATTTATCTTATTTCCCGCAGTTGATTGAAAAGTAAATAATTGAATTGATTTTGAAAGGTACATAAATTTTTCTTTTAATTCAAACACTATTCATATTTTAGTAGTGTGTTAGAGTAGTTTTAATAGATGTTTAAAATATTAATAAATCCGTTCAAGGATTTATTAATATTTTAAACATCTATTAAAACTGCTTTCATAATCATTAGATAATCGTTTGATTACATGCATGCAGTTTAGAAGCAAGTTCCAAATTATGACTATTGTAGTGATGAAAGTTCCAAATATGCAAACGAAAGTTCTGATTCAAGGACTTTGTTGGGTTTATAACAAGTAACGTTTTCTGCAAGTAATGTATGCTACGTTTCAATTTACCCCAGTTTTAACATTTTACTGCGCATAATTTTTCGTTCATATTTATGGAGATATTGATTCAAAAATTTTTACGATATTTATATTTCTTAAAAATATATCAAACACCGATGTTTGTGATTTTTCGTGAAAGTATAAGGATGTATGTAAAGACAGAAATGCATTTTCATGTTTTAATTTATAATACTTGGATTTTTCAGACAAAGAAATACTTATAGAATTCATGGTACCAATCAAGAAATTGTGATATTTGGAGCATACTTTTCTGATTGTAACTTGATTTAAAATATCTACGATAGTTGAAGCGAGTTGAAAATGCAGGAAAATATAATTGATCTAAGCACATACTTTGTTTTTCTGATAACATTTACTAAGAAAAAGTTTACAACATCTAACTATATTTGGTTACATTCCTGGTATTTTCAGCCAGTTCTGATCGTAAGGTTATTACCTAGCACAAAAACTGACTGTTGCATCAACCATAAATTGATGCTACAATTGTTGTTGTAGTAACTGTGGCAGTAACAATCAAAGCATCAGCGTTTTAGATATATTTGAGACAAAGGCAGTAATAACTTGTAGTGCATTGATGAAATGTTTCCAAGGAAAAAAAAACAATTATACTAGATCTAACATAACTATTGCAGCCAGTAAAGATATAATTATAATATTTATAAGTTAGTATATGAATCCAACTGCATGTTAAAATATATTAACCATCTTGTAATGACTACATCGTAACTCTTTATAAAATGTTTATGTTCTGGTGATTATGATGTATGTTGGTTATGATGTATCTGATCGCTGGTGATGAAAATTTATGTAGCTTATAAAAATTTGTTCATTGTAATGTCAATGTCTTGCGTGGTGCTATAACTTCTAAAATTTATGGCTGCTGATGATGCTGATACTGCATTGAAGTCGTAAACTGATGATGAGATGGGCAATCAACATCATTTGTTGAAGACACATGGGAAAAGTTTCGTTTGGTGTTAGCATTTTACCAGCAAGCCACAATTTCAGCTCCGTAACTTTAGACATTACACTATGGATTTTACCTTAATAAATCTTAGTCATTGTTTGCTTGTTCTTTATTTTTTTAAAACTGTTTTGAGGTATGAGAAAACTCTAACAGACGTTTAAGTTTAGAATCAATAAATAAAGAGTATGAATTTAAGGAATCTATATTTTAACCTAGAGCTAAGTCACGTGTCTCTATGATCATGTGCAATAAGCACTCAATTATTTTGTTCTAAAGCACACATTTCAAAGCTAATATATAACGCTTTATTTCTTAATAAAATAACCATGAATAATTAGCTTTGTATGCACCACCAGTTAAAGGTATTTTTGAAATTTAGCTGCAAGTTTTCGAAAGAGTTCTATGAGTGTATTAATATTAAAAGAAAGCACTAAAGACTTCAAGAAAAACAATCAATGCTTAATGTATCATTTTGTGGGTTTACCCTTTGTTTATGTTGGAAACGTAGCATACATTACTTGCGATATGTTCATGAAGGCCCGTTTGACAAATCCACATAGTAATTGGAACGCTTAACTTATTTATTTCTTTATAGATAAGTAAAAAGGATCCTTTTTAGTTCGTAGTTTATACTTTAATTTTTGATATGATTGTAAACTGTACTTAATTTAACAAATTAAATCAAGACATTAAGATCTATACATAAATAGATAATTTTGTTTTCATACATGTGAAAACCATCAATCTCTTTATAATAGAAATAATTTTGCATATACTTCGAACAACTCTGTACATTCACTTTCGCATTTTCATTGAAAGACGTAGTTGAAATGATTTTGCGTAATATGCCGAAAACTATGATCAGGTCATTGCTTCAACTAAAACTAACAAACAACGCGCTGGATGATATTTCTAGTTTACGTATAGAACTATACGTTTCGAAATAATGCTTTCTACTTTATGTATACTTAATTTTTCAACCTTACAAAAAAAAAAAAAAAAAATTTGCACTCTACTACCAGCATAATCGGCAGGTAACTACTTCCTAATTAGATGCATGCTTTGGACTCTGCATGCATGCTATCTTACAGAACGCATTTTTGCGTCCTCTAAGGGTGCTTTCACACCAAAGGCGACAAAGACAAAAAATATGTCTTTTTCACATCTGCGCAAGCGCAGATCATATTTTCGTCTTCAAAAATAGGCTCTGCGGTTGCGCAGATGAGAAAAGATATGTCTTTTGTCTTTGTCGCCTTTGGTGTGAAAGCACCCTTATAGGACACAAAAATGCGTTTTGTAAGATCGCATGCACCCTGAGGGTGCTTTCCCACGAAAGGCGACAAAGACAATATTCCTGTCTTTTCTTCTCTGAGCAAACGCAGAGCATATTTTTGAAGGCTAAAATATGCTCTGCGGTTGCGTAGATGAGAAAAGATAGGTATTGTCTTTGTCGCCTTTGGTGTGAAAGCACCTTAAGATTTCCTGATATAGAGTTTTGAAATTGCAACAGGACTAGTTCCTCACAAAAAGATGTTCTACATCGTTTTTGTACTTTTTCTTTTGTAGATTTTCTATTTTACTTAGTTCTACATAAATTTGCCATCTAACATTTAATAAACTCTAAGCACCTTATCCTTGCAACATCTCTGAAGAAGAAAGCCTCCCTACTCTCCGCAGGCCGAAAGTCATTGCTTCTGTTGCACTGGCTCCTATTAGCTGGTTTATACAACTAAACATCTGAATAGATCAAATGAATGCAGACATTTAGGAGAGAATCATTTTACTTTGCGCCAAAAATTGACAATAAAAAGTTGATATTGTTAAACTTATAATAGGGCAAGATAATATAAGCATTTGAAATGCGTAAAAAGATACGTAGTTGAAAGTCGGAGGTTTTTTTTTTCACAATTTTTTATTTTACCTATCTATTTTATTCATTGCTACTACTATTATTTTTTTAAAATATAATAACAAACACACTTTTCTTTACTATTATTATTCTTAATATAATTTTGGAACAAAAAGCGGTTTTGTATTTTTGTTTTTGTTTTGGTTTGGTGAGATGGGGGGAGGCATCAACCACTTTGTTCTGTGTTCTAATATACAATTTATGTGCGAATTTTTAAAATTTTATTTAAAATTGCACACATGTGCTTTGGTTGTACAGTTTGGCACTGAGTTAGTTACTAGAGATGTAACGAATAGTGATTTGGCCGAATAGCCGAATACCGAATATTCGGCCACTTCTCCCAGGCCGAAGCCGAATATTCAGCCATTTCTTCTAGGCCGAATAGGCCGAAGCCGAATATTCGGCCAATATCTTAGGCCGAATTCCGAATATTCGGCAGCCGAATATTAAAATGTCTAGAAAGTCGTTGTAATAGAAAGTATTTGACAAATTTAAAATTATTGACAAAGTCAAACATCAATTACACACAATCTATGATTTAATTATGTTTGTTAAGAATTTAAAGCTATTTAAAATTAATCTATTTTCTCTATTGTTTTGAATGTAATAAATCTAAGAATTTCACCCACAGGTGGAATATAAATGACAGGTTTATGGTAGTAAGCACTAGCATTATTTTACTAATTATTTAATTCAAATGAAAGAACTACTATTGCTTAGTGACTGTTACCTTGCTCAAAACTGTTTTATGAAGATATTTTAGAAGTCATAAAAGTTAATATTTTTATTTTATGGGGTTTTTTATATACCTATCTTTAAACGATCGATTAAAATTTAATACACTTAACTGGAATATATTTTTATTTTCAAAAACCCCAATAACTTGTGCTATCTAAATATTCATGCTATATTCTAGGCTTTTCACATTTCTCTCTTACCCAATCTTCACAATAAATCAGTCTACCCAAACAAAGTCTGACTTCCACTTTGTTAATAATAACAAAATTAACTTTTCATATATCATTATTAACTCTTGCCAGCTTTGGGAGCAAATGCTAAATATAAAACACAATATTACAACTTTAAAATCTGTTTTTGCTCAGTCAGGCCTAAGACTAGGTTTTAAAAAAGTAGTTTTTTCTAAATTATTTTTATTTTTTAAAACTATAAACTAATGTATTATTTTCAATAATTATAATACAATTTTAAATGTTTAAAATCTACTAATTTCTTTATTTTTTTACATTTCTACTGAAGCAGAACTATTCGGCCGAATAGTCCATCAGTATTCGGCCAGGACGAATATTGACCTTACTCAGTATTCGGCCAGGCCGAATATTCGGCTTGGTGGTGAAATGATTATTCGTCCAGCCGAATATTCGGCCAAAGGGCTGAATACCGAATAGTGGCCGAATATTCGTTACATCCCTATTAGTTACCCGGTCTACACTAGGTTGGTTATTTTGTAAAACAATCATATTGAAAATAGCAAATTCTATTAAATGATTTATATTACTCCACAGCTACACTCAAAACAATTTCTTAAGCTTTCAACTTCTTATTTAAGTAATGTAAAAGAAAAAATATTTTTCTCATATGGAAAATGAACTAATATTAGCTTTATTTAATATATTAAGTAAAATGAAATAGAATCCTTTAGTATCTTAGTTATCTATCAAACATATCGATCATAAAATGATTAAAATTATAGTTACTATTTATTGTAGCAAGCACACTTCTTAAAAACTAGTTTATTTGAATGCAGTAAAATATTTTCCACGTGGAAATATTATAATATTAATATTATTATATAGGCATTTTTCATAACAAATAAGGATCTAAATATGTTGAATGCCATATGCAACTTCTGAGGTATCCTTTTACTTTTAAGTGAAGCATTTCCCCCTGTCGAGATTTATAATTACCCCGATTGTGAATGTGAGTGACGAGCGTCGGCTGAGGGAAGTTGCCCAATAGTTACAGTCCAGAGGCTTTCTTCTTCAGGGGTGTTTCAAGCTCGGGTATTTTCAAGGGGCCTTACTCAGTACGAATGTCATGAAAAACTCAATAATGACATCATGACAAGTTCAGTTACTTGCCGATTAAGTGAATGATAGCAGCATTACGCAGTTCACGTTCCATTTGTTTATTTATTTATTTAATCATTTTCTATTAAAGAGCTTTTGGAGATATACTGCCAGGCCCTTCATTTGGGCGATCAGGGGGGTCAATTGACCCTCCTGATCGCCCAAATGAATTAGAGATTTAGAATTACATTGAATGTATACATATTTTTGTGTATTTTCTTGTTTTTTACCTATAATATGCATTGAAAATATGCGCTTTGACCCCCCCCCCCCGGAATATTTTTAAATGACGAGCCTGGATACTGCTGCATCAAGTGCATCAACAATTATATTTTTCCATAAATACATGTTTCAGCAAGGAGGCATAATAACCTAAACTAATACTTAACAAAAGTTGTTTAGTTTTACATATTATAATTATTACAAAGCATGTTTGATTCAATTTTAGAAATTATCAAAGTTTCCAACTCTTCTCAAATTGCAACAAACATTACATAAATTGTGATATTAAAAAAATGCCTTTGTGTTTTTATTTTTCAGAAAAAAATATATGTAATTTCATGTTAGTACATTAAACAATGGAAAAATATGTTTTTACTTCCAAATAGCTTATTTTAAAATGTTTCAATTGTCCCCGGAATTTACTGAAAGTTTCAAATGAGAAATGAAAACTGGTTCTATATAGAAATAATTAATTCTGGAATCACTATGTGAGGTTACTTATGACTTTAAAAAATGCGCTTGCATTACATCATCATATTTATCTATAAATTAAACTAATTGATGAAATAATTCAGTCTCTTATAGTTTGAGCAGCTGCATCATCAATAAAGTGGAACGTGAACTAAGGTGTAAAGTCATAAAAATGCTATTCAATTTAGAAACCATATGATGTTAATTAAAAATATGTAAACTTTCTTTTCAAATAATTTTCGGACATTGAAAAAAAAAAAAAAAAAAAAAAAAAAAAAAAAAAAAAAAAAAAAAAAAAAAAAAAAAAAAAAAAAAAAAAAAAAAAAAAAAAAAAAAAAAAAAAAAAAAAAAAAAAAAAAAAAAAAAAAAAAAAAAAAAAAAAAAAAAAAAAAAAAAAAAAAAAAAAAAAAAAAAAAAAAAAAAAAAAAAAAAAAAAAAAAAAAAAAAAAAAAAAAAAAAAAAAAAAAAAAAAAAAAAAAAAAAAAAAAAAAAAAAAAAAAAAAAAAAAAAAAAAAAAAAAAAAAAAAAAAAAAAAAAAAAAAAAAAAAAAAAAAAAAAAAAAAAAAAAAAAAAAAAAAAAAAAAAAAAAAAAAAAAAAAAAAAAAAAAAAAAAAAAAAAAAAAAAAAAAAAAAAAAAAAAAAAAAAAAAAAAAAAAAAAAAAAAAAAAAAAAAAAAAAAAAAAAAAAAAAAAAAAAAAAAAAGATGTTGAATTAGTTATTGTTCCTTTGCATTCGAGTTGATGTAAAAGAGTATATTAATGGACAGGGGCGATTTACGCACAGGCAGGTATAAAATACAGGTACAAATTTAGAGAATCGGCAAACTTTTGGTAAAAAATTGTATTTTTAGATTCAGGTAAATAAACTTATTAGTACAACAAGATGTTTTGTCTAGAACTATACGAGCCCACTTTCCTGTGCATCAACATAAAATTTGTAAATCTAGCTATCTTCAGCTTTTTTTACCATGAAAAAAGAGAAAAAACTCTATCTTAATAATGATTAATAAAAAATAATCTGAGGCTCTTTATTTTGTGTGAAAAAGAAAAGTACTTTAATTCCTATTTTAATATTATTATTATCACCATTATTTTTGGTTTTTATTTTTATTTCATTCTTTCCTTCATTTATTCATTCATTAATTCCGTCAGTTATTCCTTCGCTCAATTATTCCTTCATTTGTTCCTTCATTTAATCATTCATTCACTCATTTATTTATTCAATACTAGCGGTACCCGCAACGGCGTTGCCCGTGCAAAGGGTTAAAATAGCGGCGCCTTCGGCGCAACTTGTTTTTTTTTCTCAAGCAAGATGCCGAAGGCGACCTTTTAAGTCAGTTTTGAGCTGATAAAAAACTTATTTCAGCCTATGTCTTTTTCCATAAATGTATACCTACCTTGACTTAGGTACAAAATTATTTCAATCTATCACTAATAATCTACATTTATTGATCTATATTTATATCCTGTGGCATATTTATCTTTATCACATCATCAAATCTATTACATAACTTTTTTTTACTCTGATAGATAGCAGTACATTCTTTCTGAGCCTGAATTCAAAAATATAAATATTATTTCATAAATGTTTATTTAAACCAATCAAAAGAGTAAATTATGATACAAAAAGTAAAAAATAAAGTGTATTATTAGCTTTACACATAAACATACATTTTGAAATCAAGTAGGAGAAATGAACTTATTTCAAAATATGAAATTTTAATTGTCACAAATTAAAGTAATCTGGGGAGATTGATAAATTGATCAGACAGTGTGGAATTGATAAATTGATCAGACAAAGTTTAGTAAAGATTATCTGAAAAATCTAACAGTTACTGATCATCCTTAGCCTATTCAAGAAAAGCATAAGCTGCGGCGAAGAGATGCTGGACTATATATATATGTAATCAATTTGATGAAGTATAAAAAAAATCAATGGCCTAGCTAGCATAGGTAACACCCGGGGCGGGTAGTGATAGTGTCACCCCATGGAAAAGATTACGCTCTCCCCCCCCCCCCCAAAAAAAATAATGTAAGCACTGAAGTATGCGTTTTAATGAAATATAATAGATTTTTTTTTTAAATTGCAGCTCTGAAAAAGAAGAACAATATCTGCATCATAATATTTAAAGTATTTCTTGAGGGCAATGGTTATGATTAGCGGTTAAAAAACATTTTGAATATATTTTGTAAAGGAAACACTTTGCTCAGATCAAAATAGAAAGTTAAATTGGATGTTTTTTTCTCTCATTTTAAGTATTTGTTTTATTCTATGGAGCTTTTAAAGGTTCATTCTTTTTCTCCGTCGTGGCTGAGTGTCACCCCTAGATTGGTGACAAACGGGGCGGACCGCCCCCATTCAGCTACGCCACTGATGGAATAAAGAACAGTGGACAAATAGACATTTCTTTAGTAGCGGATAATGGAATATCCTGCTTGTAAGATACCGCATTATATATGCCCACCTTCTAAAACTAAAAATTTTCCCACAGACACTCTTCACTCCCCGTTTGATAATAGAATAGCCCCATATTCTGAACACGTGCAACGAAAGGAAATTCCGCAAACGAAACTCAAGACGCTTGCCGGTTTGGATATTGAAAACTATAATTTTCCCTGATATTTTAGAAAACTTTAAACATCCCCTGATATTTTACAGAACATAAATTTCCACGATTTCCTGGTTGTGCTTCCACGCTGTCTAATTCTTGAAAATGTGTGACTTTTATTTGTAAATTGATTTCAGTCGTTACAGATTTTCCATGCAGCAAAGATGAAAATTTTATGTTATTCTTAAAAATGTAGAATATTCATTTGTAAATCGATTTTTGTGTCACCCACTTTTCTGTGCTACAGAGATTAAGATTTTGAGTAATTCTTGAAAATGTAAGACATTGATCTGTAAATTGCTGTTTGTGCATTATGCACTTTTTCTGTGCAGTGAGGATGAAGATTTGATGTAATTCTTTGAAATTGCCAGCTTGTTTTTTCAAATTTGCTTTTGGAGTATCACGCCAATTTCTGATATATATCGCTTAAGAGACATATCTTGACAAAAGCAAATTCGAAAGTGCAAGTGAATGCTGAAAAGGGAAATTTTATGGTTCAAAGCTGAAAAAGAATGTGTTACTAAATTAATACGCTAAAAATGCAAGGAAAATTCAATTCTTATTGCGGAATCCTACCTACAGCTCCTAATGTGAATGGGATGGATAGGTTTTTAGTTATGCGCAGAACGTGGAATATTGCTTTTTTTACAGCATTCAATGCCATAAAAATGGTAATCGGGGTGATGTTCTGACAGAAACATACATTTTTTTCCTGAAAAGATTCTCCTACACTCAAGTTATATTTGTTTTTCTAGTGGTCTCTTGGCTAATTCAGTGGTGAAAGTTTTCTCACTGGCTCTGATTTCGATTCTGTAAACAACACCTCCTTATACGTGTGCGAGGCATTTTCAATGGAACTGTAGCAATTTAATTGTTACAAATTATGAATTCTTAAAATTGTTGTTAACATTATCCTTTTATGTAACAAATGATGAATAGCAGATTTGAACTCTTTTAAAAAGTATAATATCTATATTTTCGAAAAGAAAATTACATACCATTTTAACGCATTTAAATACGAATCCGAGCATTTAGTTTGAAAATAATCCATAATAGTGGATTGTTTTTTAATCATGGAGTTCAAAGTGAATGCTGCATCTTCAGGATTGAAATACATAGTAAGCGTTTTCCTTAGCCGTTATGGGAAAGAAAACAGCTTTCCACTATTTGTAAAATGTCCACTATAAGTAAGCTGTTCTATCCAATAAGAGTACAGTGTAGCACATAATAGTGACTGCTAACAAAATATTTTTTAGACTCAAAGTGTTGGATCTTTGTTGGTTTATAAAATGGCAAAAATAACGAACTTCTCCAGTTCAATACTGGAAACAAACAAACTTTCTCATGCCTTGATAAACTCGAATAGCCCCTTTTTGAAAATTCTCGAAAACAAAAACAATCCTTGATCATAATTTGTTTTGTGAGAGAGTAATAATTAACCTTTAACAATATGCATAAAGCTTTTAAAAAAGCACAAAAGGAAAAATATGGCTAATTTTAGAACACTTTTTTCATTTTCGAGGGAAAACATAAAATACGGGGAATTTGATAAATAACAAACTTAGAATCCGGGATATTTTAACATCAATTAGGATACGGAAAAACTGGGAGCTGATGATAAAAACGTAACATGCGGGAAAAACGTAGATTGGTGGGATGTTAAATCGGGGTTTCACTGTAGATATGAAAACTTTTCACATATAATATGATAGAATAACAATAAATGATGAATGGCGAATTCTTAAAAATTATCTGAACGATGCACAGTGAGTGAGTATATTAAGAAATAATAATGAATATTTAAGTAATCACAAAATATTAAGCAAACATTACAAGTTCACATAATTAAAATGCCTCAAGTATTTTTTAAATTCCTTATTTAAAAACAACATACTTATTTTATTTTGAACATGTATATCATGGGAGGTTGCAATCAACCGCCCCTATAAATTCGTCACTGAAGCAATGCCCCGCCAACATGTTCAAAAGGAAAATAAAATTCTTCATCGATTGAGTGAAAGTTGTTTAGTAGTACTTATTTTTTGTAGTTAATGAATATTATTTTTATGAATAGATACTATGTTACTAATAAGTTTAATGATCTGTTAACATCTTAAATTTTTTGCCCAGTTGAATTAAACTGGTTGGGCGAATCACTTAATTGAACAATAACAGTTGAAATCGATATATATTGTATAAGTAGGCCCAGCAGCGTCTAAAAAAGAAAATCAAATTTTTCACCTCTCCACTAAACCATGGGTGATTCTAAGCAAAACAAAAAGTTGGTTTGTAAAATGGCAAAAAGAACGAACTTCTCCAGTTCAATACTGGAAGCAAACGAACTTTCTCGCGCCTTGACAAACTCGAATTGTAAAATGGCACAAAGAACGAACTTCTCCAGTTCAATACTGGAAGCAAACGAACTTTCTCGCGCCTTGACAAACTCGAATAGCCACTTTTTAAAAACTCTTAAAAACAAAAACAATCCTTGATTGTAATTTATTTTGTGAGAGAGTAATAATTAACTTTTAACAATATGCATAAAGCTTTAAAAAAAGCACAAAAGGAAAAATATGGCTAATTTTAGAGCACTTTTTTTTTCTTTTTTCATTTTCGTGGGAAAACATAAAACACGTGGAATCCGATAAATATAACAAACTTAGAATTTGGGATATTTCAACATCAATTAGGATACAGAAAAACTGGGACCTGATGAAAAAAACGTAAAATGCAGGTAAAACGTAGATCGGTGGGATGTTAAATCGGGGTTTTTCTTTAGATATGAGAAATTTTCACGTAATAATATGCTAGAATAACGATAAATGATCAATTCTTGAAATTGTTGTAAAGTTATACTTTTTTAATACAAATGATGAAAGGCGAAGTCTTAAAAATTATGTGAACGATGCACATTTATTCAAGTGAGTGAGTATATTTAGAAATAATAATGAATATTTAAGTAATCACAAAACATTAAGCAAACATTACAAATTTACATAATGCCTCAACTATTTTAAAAATTCTTTATTCAAAAACAATGTACTTATTTTATTTTGAATGTGTGTATCATGGTAGGTTGCAACCCTCCGTCCCTATAAATTCATCACTGAAGCAATGCCCCCGTCAACATGTTCAAAAGGAAAATTAAATTCTTCATCAATCGAGTGAAAGTTGTTTCCTACTTGTTTTTTGTATTTAATGAATATTATTTTTATGAATTGATACTATGATACTAATTTCGATAATCTGTTAATATATTAAATTTTTTAGCCCAGTTGAATTAAACTGGTTGGGCGAGTCACTTAATTGAATAATAACAGTTGAAATCGATATAGTATATTGTTTAAGTAGGCACAAAAACATTCTAAGAAAGAAAATCACCTCTTAAAAAGAAATTTTTCACCTCTCCAGTAAACGATGGGTGATTCTAAGCAAAAAAATCGGAACTTCAGACAAAATATGGGAAAAAGTATGCACCAACAATTTAAGACAAAGTATATAGGTTAATAATCCCCTCCCCTCTCAACACAACAATACATATATATAAGCTCAAAATAATTCTTCAAGTAATTAAATGAAAAGTTAGTTCCAAAAGTTTTTTTTTTTTCTGGAAAAAACTGTATTGAAATTTTTTTTAAGTAGTACAAACTATTTTGCTTGTCTGAAGGTAGAAAGAAAAGCAGATATTAATTGTAAAAGAAATCTTAAGATTAATACATTAAAATTTTTTCGGAAAACCGTTATTTTTATTAAAACTTTCGGAAAAGGTGCTCGGCAATTTTCGGAAATGTCGGATCAGAGTCACCCATGACCGATGCATTAAACATTATTTGCTACTGAAGTAAACTTTTGGTAACTGCAATTTTTAATGAATTGTGCTAGGCACCATCAAAAAATAAATTTCATTAAAATAATCGATCAAATCTGAAAATACTTTTCAAAAATGGGTCAGATTTTCGTTACATGCAAGGCTTGTCTCGCCCTCACCTCATGGCTCAAACGATGTTTACATTCAACCGCGGAATTTCTAATCCACTTCACTTCAATTCTTCGAACAACTCGTAAGGAGTGAAGAAAATACTGGAAGATTAACAGTTTAATTATTAAATTTTAAAATATTAGGTCGAATTTCAAAAAAACGGCTTCGTCTTGTAAAGCATCAGGCTATAATAGAATTTTGTGCAAATTTTTGTAATCGTACGTTACGTAGATTTTGCTGTAGAGCGCTCAGCCACAACGTCAAAAGTTCATTTTATATATATAGATTTCACTCATTCATTTATTTATTCAGTCATTAAAAATTATCCTTAAAAAAATCCAGATCAAAAAGTTTTTGATGGGAAAGTTGGGTTGTTTAGTTCATTATGAACTTTTTCTCCGCACATGTTCTATGTCATAAACTTCTTCCGATAAAGTTTGTTTCAAACAAATCCGTCCGTTTGTTTCTAATAAATTAGGATTTATATATGATTCAAATCTTTCCGTAGGTGCTAATGTTAAAGTTTTTTAAAAACTGTTCAAAAATTGAACAAAAAACTGTCCAAATCCAAAAATAAAATATAGAAATGAGGTGTCCTCACCGAGACCCAAGAAAAAATATTTTTTGAATCGGACAATTCCCTCAAAAGTTATTACGAAAGTAAAATAGACCGGCAGACTGAGAGACAAACATTTTCCCCATTTCAATAGCCTTCTTTCAAAGTTTTAATTTTTCAATCTTCATTTAATTATTTAATTTATTTTTGACTTTTCTTTGTTTTTAACGACATTGTTGCGATATCGTAACGTATTGTAAATTGAGTCTTCTTTCAACAACCTAAAAGCAACTTTAAGTAAGCACATAAAATAATAAAATGTAAGCTTAATTTTTTAAAAATATTATTACAAATTTACATACGTATGCCACAACATAGTTACAATCAGTTCTTAGTGCATCAACGTTCTTGAGCAATGAGCATAGCAATGTACTTCGGTGCACTACGATAAGTAGATCCATGGAGCTCTGAGACTTATTAGGGGCACACATGCCCCTGGAAGTTTCCAAGGGTCCTAGAAGTTTCAATCGTCTCATGGGGAAAATTATATTATATTATTGCTTATTCGATTTTTATTCAAGCTGCTTGGCTATAATAATTGTACATGGGTAGGCGAAAATGAAAGAAACCTCTACTTTTCCAATCGTGTGCCGTATCAAACCATATTCACTTCAGGGTTTGATTCATCGAAGCAAATTTTTCTAATTCCAAGCCTTTTTTGGACTTTTTGTTGCTTAATAATGACTTTCGACGTTTCAATTGTATTAAACACTCTTTTCAAATGATAAAATTCATGACCACATGTTATCCGTCACAGTTAATCATTTCAGGAGCAAGATTATTAACAAAAGACTTGTTTGCGCAAATAAAAGTCACCCACTTCATTCAATTTCTTTATTTCATTTATGCAAATTAGACAGGACTGAAATGAATAATTATCTTAAGTGACTTTCCAATTAACCTCAGAAATGCAGCTCATAATCTAAGCACAATAGAGCCAACTTTACAATTTTTTAAATGTAAATTCAACCATTAACATTGTATTTTAACAAGTTTTGTAATTGACGACGATAATGCAATGTTAATCGTATAACATTTGCGAATTGACAAGTATAATTTTTAAAGGGACACCTTTTGACAATTTTTTTTATTTAAGAACTTTTACTAATTTCATTTGTAAATTATGAAGTTCATTGCTCAACAAAATTATTTTGAAATGGAAAACAAAAATTCAACTAATAGAAAGTTTTGAAATTTTATTTTTTCAAAAAAAAATTAACGATTTTAAGTGTTCTTCTTCTGGTTTATTTATAAATTGTTTTCACCGATTTTGTAAAAAAAGACTTGTCATCGTATGCTTTACAACTTTAGGGATGGGTCTTAATAAATTAATTAGTTTTTGAGAATTTTTTTCAAAAGCTACATGCATGGTAGAACACAGGGGAAAAAAAAGAGCTTTTTGTTACCTTTTCATTACATTTTTTTTCTCTCAATATATAGCAAAATCCATCCCCACTTTCATCAAACACATCATATTGAACATACAAAAAAAAAAAAGTCAAGTTCCTGTATGAACATATCTATAAGTTTTAGCCCTTTAAGTACTACGATTTTGCAAAAAAAAAAAAAAAAAAAAAAATACACACACACAAAAACTGAGAAAACGCAGTTTAAAGAATAAAAAACTTTGCTAAACCATCAAAAACATTTGCACTTACTTACTTCTTAACTACATTCCTATTGATCGTATCGCTTAAAAACTTTGTTAAGTTATACTAGGAGAGTCAAATCACAATTTAAGCAAAAAGATGAAAAATGGTATTTTCATCGATTTTCGCAGTTTGAGAGGGGCCCCTTCGGATTTTTAAGCATTGAAAGAATAGTTACAATCTGGTTTGAAATTATTGAAAAATATTTATGTAGATCATTAATAGTCGTTCTTGCATTAAATTTCTAGATATAAATCTTATTTACGAGTACACGTTAGTATACACATTGTAATTTCAACGTTTCATGCATCGTATCTGTAGTTTGTAAAACAGGGGGAGCATTAAGCGGTTTTCACACATGTTCTGGTTGAATATATTTCTATTTGTCCAATAGAAAAAATATTTTGTCATATTTTGAGATTTATTGAGAATAATTCAAATGCACATACGGTTTTGCTCGATAGATTATATTATGAATTGTCATAGTTGTTATAGTTCTCTTGAGTTCGGTTAGATGCATTTACACATATGAATACTTGTTAGTTTGACGTGAAGTTCTGAGCCCTTTTTTTTAAATATGGAGGTTTAATTTGCGCTCATATATATCGACAATAAATTTTCTTAAGTTATTTTGTGATTATATTCGCTGTAATGCAACCAATGCCTCCTCAAATGTTTACATATTTTCAAAACGTTTTTGCTTTATTTTTCTTTCTTTTAACTATTTTGAGCTCGGATTGCGGACGGGCTTACTCTTACCTTGAAACTCATACATTGAAAGAATGAAAATGAAACCTTTTTTTTTTTTTTTTTAAAAAAAAAAAATTAAAATTTATTTCATTTTAAAATAACTAAATTAAAGTAATTGATTTTTCCAAATACAATGTTGTTTTAAAATAACTGCTATTTCTTTCTTAGTTTTTTTTTTTTTTTGTAAAAGCTTCAGACCTTTTCGCCAGGTCCGAAATTCTTTTGACGAGTATTCGGAGGTCCCATGACGACTCTGAATAAAATTTCGGCTAGGATTACATTTTTTTAAACGATTTTTATACTACTTTGTAAAATAACTAAAACGTTTCTTGATGGTTAGGACATTATAATATTTTTTTAAAACTTGCTCAGATTCCGTGATTTTTGTACTTAGTCCAGTACTCTGCATTGCTGTATTATGTGCAAGTATTCAACTGAATGCAAGTGTATTGCTGTATCTAGTGTGTACTTAGTTGATTATAAGTGTATTGTAAAACCTAATATGTCTTTTACTTAGATTTATTTTATCAAAACACTATGTTGCAGGGCTTAGAACTTTATTTTTTTCACGCATAATTCAAGTGATTTACAGAACAGTTGAAAACCACTTTGTCCTCATAATTGAAACTGTACCAATTTGTTATTAATATTTATTTATTTTTATTAATTAATTGTGCTAAAATCTTGAAAAGTAACTACTAAATGACTAAGAAAAATATAAAAGAAATTTTTTGTATTTTAAAATTTTCATTTTCTATTGTTGTATTATTTACGTATCACGTTTAGAAGGTAGTCTTACACCCAATGTACACATAACACAGCAGGATGTTATCTGATAAAACTCGCAAGCATGGCATGAGGGGAAAAAAAGCATACAGATTGCCTCACCCATATCCTGATTTTTTTTTTTTTTTTCAAGTAGTTGAATCCGGTTGGCTTGCCATGGCACCTCAACTTCTTTTCCTTTATGTCTTCTACCCTCTAATCGTGTTATAGGATGAACAGATTAAGAACCTAACGAGTTGCATTGAGCTGTGGTAGACAAAGCTTGCGAAAGTCACTTCAGGAATACCCGCCATTCACCGTTAAAGTTTAAAAAAATGTATATAAATAGCAATAAAATAAAAGCATTTACATCAAAGGACAACATTTGTTCATCTGCATCAAATCATTAGATTACTAAGCCGACGGTAATTTGATTTCTTTCAAGCTTTGGTGACATTTTTGGGCTTGCTGACTTTGATTGTAAGAATTGCTTTTTTCAACTTTCATTCGAGTTTGAATGTAAATACAGGGCATATCAGTCTGGGAGGTCCTCAAGGGCGTAGGTCAACTACAAATATCAAGGGCGTGGTTATTCCCGAGCCCTGTTTTACACGGGTAGAAGTAAGGAATGAATGAGATAGTTGAGCAAAATAGATTGAGGGCATAGTTCTAATACTAAAGTAATCTACGTTCTTGAATATCCTTCCGAAGAAAGCTGAGGAAGGGCAGTCATTGACACGATGTTCTGAACATTAAGCAGTAAATAATTTTGAGCAAGACAGACAAGCGTGTTAAGAGGAGGTGTGTTTCGTTATCAGCAGCAAAACTTGATGAATTTTGTGTTAGGCTTTTCATAAAATGATAATGTATTGACTAGAAGTTGCTTTTGCTTTGGGCAATTGAGCCTCCACACTTTAAGAAGTGGTTAATTTGCGATATTCGTGTTATATGTGCCGATCAGTAAATACAACTTAGTGTTTTGATATATTACAATAAGCATTTTGACATTTATTTTCAAATTGAATTAGATTTGTTAGCCTACATTAGAAGGGAATCCGTTGCGCTTAATAATTACACAATAGTAAAATAAAAAGTAAAGCAAGAAATTTTCATTTCATAGCTACCTATCATTGGACTGCAACATGTCCTGAAAATCGGATTTTATAAATATATATACATATACTTTTAAATATAAATTTTCAACATATAGGTTACAAGGAATCTCTTTTGCATTCCAAAAGAAAAGTGATCTTCAGGATGAAAATCATCCATCAAAATATAATTCAATTTTAATACCATCTTTAAATAATTCAGCTCCACTAGCAATACAACTCAACATTTTCTTATCGTATCTACATAGTTTCTTTTTATAATTGCTTTGCAAACAATGAAGGGTCCCTAAAATATTTCCGTCCGTAGTATATTCGTACTAAAATTACTCTAGCTCAACACCAGTGAAGAATATTTGAATGAGAGTTCAATAATGATGCTACATCTATTGATTGAATTACATCTTGATACTAATGTGTTTTCTGTAACACTTTTATTTCAAGCACCCGCTCTCTACTTTACAAAGTCAGCTGGTAGATGATATATGATCATTTTGTCGAAATTATGAAGCCACCCGTAGTCAATTCCCGCTTTACAAATAAGGCCCTTTATCCCCCTCAGCCGACAGCTTTCAACATCTCAACCGCAAATGATCCTTTCCATTGTTGAAACCTGCCCAGCAGATGCAAACTCAAAGCCACTAAAAGTCGGCCTGCAATGAAAAATGTTTTGTTGGTCGTACATGGCTGGCTGTCCAACGCTTCATCAGTTGGAAACAGGGTTACTTCAAAGACCATAACTTATTAGTCAAAAGCAATAGGTATCCCCTTGCTACGCCTATGTTCAACACCGGTAGCATGCTCCATCAAGTGTTTGTAATAAATGAACTCTGGTCATTTTTCTTCACGTCCCTTACCCCTCTAATTTATGATCCTGAGGAACGAAGCTTTGTGGGATAATTTTTCGTATAGGTGTAGTAAGTTATCCTTTACCTGAACAGCAACTGTTAGTGGTTTCGCTATTTTCCCTTTAAGTGTTGTACAGTTTGAGCTTTATTTGTGGTCAGGATACGAATATGCAATTATTTGAAAAATAGCCAGAAGTGTCATAAAAACTAGTATGTCTTATCTTGCGACACAAATGAACTCTAGAAATTTCCCTCACGTATCTAATTTATTGTCCCCAAGCTTGAAGATTTGTCAGATATTTTCCTTTCATGTGTAGTGAAACATCGTTTTACTGTATAACAACCCCTAGTGGTTTTATCAGTTGTATAACAGATAAATGCTGCAAAATTGTATTTTTAAGTAAAAGTCACAATATACGATTACATAAGTCATCTGGAAAACGATGCAAATTGTTTGAACTTTGTTGCTATATTATGAGGCCATTAAAGCAGTTGCAGTAAAGCAATGCAAGCATGAGAGAATGGCTTGCCAATGTTTTTGTACGGTTGATGAAAAAAAAGTATGAAGGTGATAATATGGGTTTCAATGAAGACTATCTATAAAATATTTTTAAATTGTCTATCGAAGGGTGTGTGGAGTACTTTCCTGTCTATGAAGGAGGATTACATCCGTTTGATGAACAAACAAACACATTGAGGTTTTCTGTTTACGAATCCACTTAACGCCACAGAACTTGAGTTTTAAAGGTGCATTCATGATACGGAAACACAAATCTTGCAAAAATAACGATATAGGATACAGTGGCGTAGCTAGCATGGGTGACACCTGGGGCGAGTAGTGAGTGTGTCACCCCATAGGAAAGATTCCTCCCTCCCCCACCAAAAAAAAAAATAAAAAAATCGCAGCTTTGAAAAAGAAAAACACCATTCGTATCATGGGCCTCATAATATTTAAATTATTTGTTGACAACGGTTATGACTAGCGGTTAAAAAACACTGCGAATATATTTTTTAACGGAAGCATTTTGCTCAGTTCGAAATAGAGAAGAAAATGACATAAAAAATATCCAATTTAAAGTTTTTATTCTATGGAACTTTTAAAGGTTTTATTTTTTCTCCGTCGTGGTGGGGTGTCACCCCTCAATGGGTGACACCCGCCCCGGGCCGAATCCACCGTCCTCACTTAGCTACGCCACTGACAAGATGCATGATTGCCTGACTTAAAAGACACTGTGCATTTGCTGTATTTGAATAATTAAAGCGCGAAGGCTTTTTTCGTACCTTAATCATTCTTCATTCTCTTACTGCCGGATATTATGATTATTCATACGCCAGGCGAAGAAGAAATTTGAAAGCTACTATATGATTTTCAACAGACACCAATATATTAAATTGTGTACAGGAAAGTAAAAGACTACTTCATAATTTTGAAGAGCTATTATTCTATTAGTTAGAATGGTAATTTTTTTAGAACCCTGAAAAGCTGCTAATAACGTTATGATAGAAAATACATGTTTAAATGAAAATTTGAATGAGAACAACTAAATGACTAATTAAAAAATAATAATAAAATAAATCAATAGTGATGCAAACGAATTTCTCGGCAGCCCAGATTCGATCATTGGCGCAAATATTGTTATAATTGCGCAATATTTTTTGCTCTATCAATGATTGCTTATCGTCAAACATTTGTAAGAAATTAAGATTTATTTAAGACTTTGAAATCTGATTAGGATGAGATAGCTACTTACACAAACGTAATTCAAAAAGCCACTGTTTAAATTTTCAGTGGTTTGAAAAATTAAGCCATTTGTGAATTGACGACTATATTTGTATCTTCAACTTACTGGGAATTGTTGTTGTTTTTGAACCTAATAAGCACTGTGTTTTAATTTTTAATAAAGTCTCTAAATAAAACTAGACATAAAAATGTAGTTTAGTTGCGACGGAGACGGTATTTTCAAAGCAAACGGCGTTTTACGTTATAATTGAAAGACATTAAGCCAATTGCCAATCTGTTAAGACGAAAAAAGATCGATTTGCGGAAGGAAATGACTACGGAAAGGTTAGTTGAATTATTTCCCTTTTTAAAGCAATAATATGCGTCTAAAAGAGCTAAAAAAGGGAGAAGTGTTCACCCAAACTCTCAAGCTTAAAATAATTTTCCTTTTCATTTTTTTTCTGCTAGTATAACACATTTTCCTTTCTAAGGTAGGGCTTGAAGCTAAACACTTATCACAAAGCCAAATTTTATGCATTCCACTCAATAAGCTCTTTGTGGCTCACCACGATCTTGCATCACACCCACTAAGTACGACACGTCAAAAGACGTAGGTAACTGGATTCTCATTCAAAACAGTCCATTTCTCAAACCATCCCACTCGCTTGACACCTTTCTTCGCTCGGCAGGGGAGAGAAAATGACAAGAAGGGTCCCTCGAAGACAGAACGAGGATGGGCTCGCGATAAAAATCCGACCGCAACGAAATAAATTTCCAAATCCCGAAGCGACACTTTTTGTGAGCGGGTGTTCTGCCCGAAACAGCTAAGGGTCTCCCAAGAAAAAAACCGTCCATATAGCCGTGAAAACGACGAGACGATTTTTCGCGAAAAAGCTGGGTCCATGCATGTGCATGAGCTCGGTGGGAACAATTCCTGACGCTATTGATCACGGTCCGTTCCTCCTAGTTCTCATCCATCATCTATTATCCAAGAAGACTTCACTCCCTGTTCTCTCTCTCGTTCCTATTTTTCTCGTCGCAGGCCCCCTTTTGTTCCCCCACATTACCCCCTCCCAACCATCGAATTAATGGGATTAACATACGTTCGGACCAATTGTTTTTCTCCGCCGAAGAAGCTTTCACTTTTCTGTCTAAGCCTTTGCAAAAGCTACTGAACCGTTTTAAAGGACTCGATTTCCTCAGTTGATCCCGCTCAAAAAAGATTCCGGGGGCGAAGAAAGGATGCTTTCTGGATCTCTTAAAAGTGTTCCTGCGATTAAAGCTGTCTCATTCAATGAAGCCTGATTAACAGTAAAAAATGAAATATAATTTGAATTTTTGAAACGCTACTTTTTAACAATAAGGAGTTTTGTTTGCAACACACAGACTCTAGATTCGGTTAGAAAGCAAAATGATCAAATATGAAGTCATTTTTCAACAGCACGTTTGTCGGTTGTCATAATCAGTCTTTCACTGTTGCAGCAGTAATTAAAGTTTAAAAATCGGTAATTTACCAAAAAAAAAAAAAAAACCGCGAGTAAAATTAACGGCTTTTATCGATAATGATTCTATATTGTTCATAGGTAATTGTTTCCTTCTTGAAACTCGTTCCTTTTAAGACTAATCGATATTGAGGCTATCTTCGTGTTACTCTGTTACGGTATTTGGGGTGGAATCTTAGATTTCGTATTTTCTCCCCTAAAAACTGATAATAATTGTTGATGAAAGCAACAATAGTTTTTTATCGAATATAGAATTGCATATTATGAAACTTTAAGGGTTTTCAATAATTATAATTTTTACAAACATTGTATGAATAATATAATTTAATAGCTAGCGAGTGAATTAGTATAAATTTCTAATGTTTTTTAATTCATATTTGGATATATATATATATATATATATATATATACATATACATATATATAAGAAAAATCTTCAAAAATGCTACAAACGAGATCAATAAGCTATTGAAAATCTAAAATTGATCAAATCTCCGTTGAAGAAACCATGTACAATGGAAAAAATAAATCTTAAAACTATGTTAGACGAGCTTTGTCGTTTAGAATGAATTTGAAAACCTCAACGTACAGAGTAATAACGCTCATTTGCCCATTCGTATTTTATAAAAAACCTCAGAAATAAGTAGAAACACTCACCTAATCCCTGAATGTTAAGACGTATGTTTAATTGAAACGACAAAGGTGTAAGACAACTAATAATGCCTCACTTGTGAACTCAAATACGTTTGATAATCTTCAGAAATAAGCGTAAAAATCTGTCAAAGTATTGAGAGCAAATATTTTTAGTCAAATGAAACAAAAACACAAGAAATAGTGCATTAGTATTTGTGTGTTCAGTTACATTTTACGATATGCATAAAAAGAACGAAAAAACTCATTGAAAATACTGAACATGAGTACTTGACACTAAGTGAAAGGATAACAGAATGCACACATGCAAATTAAACATTTTCTTGCCTAAAAGTGAAAATTATATTTTGGAGCTACAAAAGAACCTTGTTCAGTTTATATTAAAAAAGGGTGCTATTTGAAAGAACTAGTTTTTCGCATTTTTTTAGTTTTTCTATATAGCTCTATTTATTTACTTGCACTGAAGAAGAGATTCCATGTAGCTCTGACACACGTTCATACAACTTTCATTGCAATATGTGCCACAAAATGCTGAGTTTATTTATGTATACAGTCGACGAGAGGAAACTCACTTGTAATGCAATGCGAAACTCGAACAACTATTTAGAAACTTTTAAGCAACTATACATCTGAATGTAAAAAGCATTTTAAACATGTGAAAAGAAAAAAAAAAGAAAGAAAGAAAATATTTTTGATATAGTTAGGAAAGTTATTAAGATAAACTAGGATTAGCGACTATAAGAATTAAAGATAAACTGGGCAACCTTTTGCAAGAAGTCCTTCCAGGAAAAAAAATATCATTTTGATGTCAACGTCTAATAAAAAAATATAACCTCATCAGGAATTAAATTTCTCATATTTTAAACATTTAAAAAACAATCGCTTCAAAAAGGAAATTGGAGCGTCCATAGATATCGAACTGTGTCCACCTGTTGAATCTTCTTCTTATAAGACACTATTAAATTTCAAATCATTCCTCGCCACGATAAGGTGATGCACGATAAGCATTGTTCACCGATTCAGTGGCTGTCGTATGAAAATGCAGGACACAAATCTACACCCTTTTTCGTTTTGTATTGGATAACGAAACGTTTTGGATTACGTTCTAGAGTATCCAATGTCACTACTTCTCCGATGACTTTTCTTTTTATCGAAGTCGGTGCGTTTGTAAATCGTGTATGCTATTATCTGCTTCATTGGGTGTTAGTTGAAGAATGAGTTTGACAGCTGAGGGAAAACGTGGTGATTGTTCGTGGAAAAAATGATGACTTTCAGGACGCCAATGCTCGATAATTTTGATGTGCTTTAATTTCTCATGGAGTTAATTATAATAGTCATTAAAGGATTTGTTATACAGCTTCCGCATAATTAAAAGATGTTTAACCGGTTCTAATCATTGCCCTTAAAGTCATTATTTATAGTGTTTGGTGGAATTAAAAGATGGACTTAATTACAAGATGTGATGCACCGACGCGTCTGTAACATTCCTTCCGATATGCTAATATTTGCAGTTTAGAACGCAACACACGATTTAATTTAATTCAAAAAATGGTGAACGCCATATTAAAAGTATTTTCTTACAAAAGAAAAAAAAAAGACCTCGGATCCCGTCCATTTTTGAGAAGATGTCTCGACACTCAAATACCCATGCGCGAAGGTATTTTAATGTTACAGATTAAAAGCATTTCTGTACGTGGGATAGTATTTGAAGTTCATTTTTCGGGTTTTTGTGATCAGAAAAATACATTTTTATAAACATAACACTAGACTTTTCCTTTTCCGTGTGAACCTTAGAATAAAGATTTCCGTTGGTTGCTTTAAAAGTTCGGAACCCTCATGTAGCTAGTGACTTTATCGTCGGTACTCTGTATGTTCATTAAGTGTAAACTTGCAAAGACTCGAAAAATGGACATAAGATACTATGGTTCTCACTCTGCTTTGAGCAGCAGCAAAATTAGGAATACTTCCGGCAGCGCGGTTGCCGCTGGTGGTCAGTTTTTCAACTTTTTTTTTGCTGTAAATACAATTTCATGAACTTCTGCAAAGTAGTATTAACTTTTGTAACATTTTTTGTAGCAGTTTTTTTTACTGCCATTTCAAAGACGAACTTTAATTCCAAAACTCTGCTTTAAATGGGATTAATAAATTAATAAGTTCATCGAGCCAGCATACAGAAAACTCTTCGCTCTACTTTTGCGTTTTGAACACTGTTTGTCATGGTCTATATACTTAATGTATATACCAAATTTTAACGACGAGCGTCTATAACATAGCGAGTTCTATGTACGTGTATAAACAGGATGACTTTAATTATAATCTTCCTGTATGTTCAAAGAGAAAGAAAGAACCAAGTGTTCTATTTATTATATTCCGTGTGGCTTTCCCTTTCGTTTTCGGTGTTATAGCATTGGTAGAAAATCTGAAGCATGTTAAAGGTCCACTAACTGATAACGGTGTTAGATGCAATTAAAAAAAATCGTAAATTTGCGAAGAAATCTAGGTGATTTTCTACTGAAAATTAACTATAACTGTGTACTATAATGTAATTTACGTCATTTATGATAGTTCGAATTAATTTATGTTACATAATTAGAGCTGATGTGAACAAAATATCCCGATTTTCGGTCTCCGAAAAATAAATTTATAATTGTTGTTATGACTGCAATCAACGAACTACGAGTAGCAACATTCAATATTTTATACATTTATAATGATTTCCAGCTCAGAAACATTAAAATAATATCTTTAGACTCGAATCATATAGCTTCATTTGTTGCACAAATAACTGAAATATATGAGTACAAATACAAATACAAAAGCGATGACTAGAAACAGGCTCAGGGCCCAGCTAGGCTGGTCCTAGTCAATTTAGCAGTCCCCAATGAACATCAAGAGCTTTCTTAAAAGTTTTTACCCCACTGCAACTAACAGTTGCCTCCGGTAAACTATTCCACTGCCTAAAACTCTATTGAAGTAGTAATGTTTCCTAATTTCAAGATTAGCCTGAGGTTTGAAAAGCTTAAAACAATGACCTCTGGTTCTACTTTCAGCAAATAACTGAAGCCCATCAAGATTTTCCATTTTAATAAATTTAAACAACTGAATCATTTCCATTCTAACTCTTCTTTGCTGAATACTATACATATTGAGCCTTTTATGCCTGCCCTCATAATCGAAGTCTGAAAGACCACTTGCCAACCTAGTAGCCCTCCTTTGAACCCTTTCCAATAAGGTGATATCCTTCTTTAGGTAAGGAGACCAAAACTGAACAGCATACTCCAAATGGGTATGCTGCGAGTAAATAATGAATGAAATTGAAATAACTATTCAGTCTTTCGGGCGTGGAAAAAAATATATTAGCGGCTTTTTGCAGACAAAGAAAGATAAATGCTTACATGATAAACTTAAATGCTTTATTAAATCAAATAATGTACCTCGAGTATATCATTCTGCGAATCATATTCTTCTGGTAAACTTCATTTCTTATGATCGATCGCTTTTAGCCACATCATATTATTATCAAATACCAAAGCAACCACTCGTTCAGCAGTGTGAAGACGACTTTTCCGAGAACATGCCCGAAGCTTAGCACGTTGAACAGTTCCCGAAATTTTCGATCCTAACCGCTCTATATGCAGATTTAGTTACGGACAAAACATCAAGAGAGGCTCGATCGCGTATTGCCAAAGGGGTTAAAAAGCGACTAAGTGCTTCCATTCAATCCTGCCTTGTCAGATTGAAAGTAAAAATTTAAAAAAAAATGAAAGAAAAAGAAAAAAAAGTCGGCTAACAATTAGAGAGCAACACAATGTCCC
Source organism: Octonoba sinensis (assembly GCA_038502835.1). Classification (NCBI taxonomy): domain Eukaryota; kingdom Metazoa; phylum Arthropoda; class Arachnida; order Araneae; family Uloboridae; genus Octonoba; species Octonoba sinensis. The sequence continues at coordinate 128,016,111 of CM076598.1, forward strand.
TGTGGGTTTTCATTTTTTGTAATAGAAAACGTTTTGTCATTTTTTTCTTCCTCCGCGGTCACTATCTTTGCTCTAAAGTCATCCATCAAAAGGCAGTTGTTTCGCTGGTTTACATTTTGCTCGCTGACAAAGTATTTCTACGCATTTTATAACTTTTTTTTCTACTTTAGTTATTACATTCGCGACACCGTATGGAATTGAGTGCTTCCCATCCATAAACACGCCTTCGCTGAGCTAAATTTTTATTGCGCAGAATGTTTTATTGCCACGCCGCTGAGTTTAAATGTTATGAAACATGTAGTTATTTATGTTGAGCTGCTGCATGACGTGTTGGTTTTTAAACGAAGAAAGGGGTACACGTTTTATGTTTGAAGGGGTTTTTTTTTGTCTACAATAGTGTTGCTTTGAACATGGTTATCAGATTAAACGTTAGAAAATATGTGAACTGATTTCATTTTAACAGAAAAAAAAAACCTTCAGTTAAATTCAGAACAAAAAAGGGAACCAAAACTGAAACCCTTTTCGTCAAATACCTCCTCCCCCCCCCATATGTAAAATATTTATATAAAAAGCATAGTCCTATTGCGATCATGTCCTGCACCTCTACTAATTAAATTTCAGATTTTAATTTACAGTAAAAATGCTTGCATTAAAAAAATGTAACATGATTTGTGGAGAAAAAGACAGTTCAAACTGAAAAACAACATTCAATGTGTTTTCTTTTTTTTTTTTTTTTTCATTTTTAGAATTTTAAAAATATTTGTAGTCAAAAATTTATCATTACGATTGACATGGCACTGTAAACGATAGCATAAGTAAGAATAATTGCATTTCATTTTACAATAAACATATTTTGCAAAAAAATTCCACATTATTTCTCACGAAATAACTACTAATTAAAATTGGAAACAAATTTTAAAAATTTGCTTTAATCTCAAGCATTGTTTTTGTTAATTCTTTGGTCATCAAATTAATCTGAAAAGCTAGTTCAGTAAAAATTTTTCATTTTTTCCAAAATATTTAATTTAAAATCCACAGTTATTTGTGCATTTTTAGCAGAGAAAAACGTGTCATTTCAAGTATTAATTTCAAGTAAAAACATTAAATAACTCAAATAATTTCAGTACATTTAAATCACGTTGTAAATCGCTGATCAATACTTTATATATACATATATATATATATATATATATATATATATACATATATATATATATAGGCAGGGCCGGCTCGACGGTATTCGGCGTCCCTGGACTTTATAAAAACAGTCGCCCCTAGCCCTCTTTCATCATACAAACTAAAATACTATAAATTCAATTGTGTATAATTTTATTGCGTTTTCAATTATTTTAAAAACTTTAATAATTACATACATGAAACAAATAACTTATTTTTTTCTTTCTAATGGGCTCTGTTGGCTTCTGGTAATTGCAGACCTAGTGCGTTTCACAGGGATTGGTACCATCTAACCATCTCTATCAAGCACCACGGAGGGTGTAGTACCAACGGCACAAGTGAATTTTGACGCTAAATTGTTTCACTTGAAAGATGGAGAATCTGGGAGAGTCACTATCATTGATTCTGCCTATGGTAAGACAACTAGAATTATTGAATTAATTGTGTGAAACAGGGATTAGCTATTGTTTTTTTTTGCTCTGACGCTGAGGCGTCCCCAAGATGCTGGCGCCCTTGTATTTTTCACACTTTGCACATTGATAGGGCCGTCCCTGTCTCTCTCTCTCTCTATATATATATATATATATGTATATTAAGGAAACATAATTAAATTTATAAAAATTGACAAAATATACCACAAACTTAACATTTAATTCTGTTTTGCATTTTTCATGCTGAATTTAACAAAATGCTTGCCAGTATGAAAGAAAAAATACAAGTATGGAAAAAACTTAATTTGCAATACATAATTAAAACTTGAATAAAAAAGTTTCTATAAATAGAAACATATTTCCATTTCCAGATAAAAAAATCATTGAATTTTTGGAGCTATCTGTCCTACTGCGCCAATCTCATCAGATTTTACCTTACCGCATATACTCGTATATAAGTCGAAATATTTGTGATAAAATCTGCAGGCTGTAAATGATAGGAGAAAGAAGTATTTACCACTTTGTCGATGAAGATGAACACCAAATTAGTATCTAGAGTTCACGAATTCTGAAAACTTTATTTTCATTTAAAACTTAAAACTTATCAGTGAAAAGTCAAAATTTAGATTTCTGCTTAGAATCAAAACATTCATACAGCTCATTAGAATCCGATGTTGTTTCTCATCAGCACTGAAAATATTTTAGGTTTCACGTTTATCAGCGACAAATCATCAGAATTTGAAACATAAATCCCTGGAGATATGTGGTTCGACTTATTGACGAAAACTATTTTTTTTTCTAAAATTCCGCTTAAGAAGTGAGGGGTTCGACGAACATACATGATAAGTACCTTACGTATATATCAATTAGGATCATACCTTTTTTTTTCATTCCATGGCAGGATATGAAAATTCTCCTTCTGCAAAACGCATAAAAAAGTTGACATGTTTTTTCGTGAAACAGTGTTAGTTATAACCGATTGAAAACATTATTTTGATTACGCCACATTAAGGCTTAAATGATGGGAAATTTTTCTTTATCTTCAAAAAGCGATAAATTTTATGTGTTGTATCAAATAAAGTTCATTTAGTGTAACATCTTAATTCAAAAGTGTTATGTAAATAGGCAATGTGAGTATGTTTGCAAATTAAATATTTCAATTTAAACTATCAGAAAAAGATTCATTTGCTGATTTTTAATGTAAAGTTTTCTGGCTATGATTATATGTAAGGTGTATGATATTTTTATCGGTGTAATACATCCTTTTGTATATGGAAAAGAAATTACCTAAAAGTTCACGACGAACCACAAACTTACCCCGGAATGACCCAGTCTCTTATAGCTTGACCCTCCTCTAGGGGTACTTCAGGGCGTTGCGAAAAGTCATAAGTTATGAAGATAATACCAACCACTGGGACTTATCTTCAAAAGGGTGTAAAACTGGTAGCGGAGACAAATCGATATAAGAAATGATGGTTTCTTAAGTAAGACCCCCTAGTGGTTTCTCTTAATTTATGACTTTTCCACGCTTTAACAAATGAACTATTGTTGGAAGAACCAGTCCTGGTGTGGCCAGTGATTTGTTTACTAGTGGATAAAGATGTCAGATCATTAGTTGTAGTTTGTAATAGAGACACTCGATGTTTCTACAGAGACTTCGTCCCCAGTGTATGCGGTGGTTTGTAGAAGGACTTGCTGTCGTTGTTGGTAAGTAGATTTTGGTGACTTTAGGCTAAAAAATGTCTTTAATGTAGCTGTTATTATTATTATTATTATTATTATTATTATTATTATTATTATTTGAAACTATGCATTGTGAGCTGTGGCACTATTTTGATTTTAAACAAGAACTTCGTCCTAAATTAACTTAATTTCCGCATGTCAACATCGATTTTCTAAAATCAGCTATATCTATGCTCAATAAGTATCTTAGGCAGACGTCTTTCTTGTCACGAAAACTATTAGTTAATATAAAAAAGTATCTAATTTATTCTCTCAAATTGTTTGGTATTATGCTTATGAGAACTCCAGCTACCAAAGTGTCTCCAGGAACACTCTAAATTCAATAACTTTTTCTTTTCTTTTTCTTTTTTCAACAATTTAAACGCACATACGAAGGAGAAACATTTTAAAGTACTGGATTATGCTGCTACTTTACATGAAAGTGATTTACAAATAATAACTTAACCTTCATATAATAACTTAAGAAACTGTCATGAGCCTACCAATTCAATTGCTGATTTTTAAAAAATGGGTTCAGTAACTGATAATAGTTTTCACACAAAAATTTTTTAGAGATGAAAGCTATTGCATTAAAACTAAAAAAATAGTTAAGTGTGTTTGCACTTAGTATTTACTACATTTTATGTGAACAATTCCCTTCATTTCCAAAGACATGATGGGCGTAATTCGGATGTAACAATTAAACACTTGACTGCATTCTTCCTGATATAAAATTGATCGCTATTCAATGCTTTACGGTCTAATATTTTTCTTCGACTCTCTTAATTGAGGTTTAATGTTGGATGACGGGAAAAATAATTGATAAGTTAATATGTATTTAATAAATTCATATGAAAAATTATCTTTTTTACTACTTGATAGCAGTACTCTTTTTCGTTACTCGGTTACTTTACTTCAGCACTATTCATTAATCTTTGATTCATTGAAAATTGTAGATAATGGAATTTTATTTTTTTTAAAGAAATACTCTCTAATTTCGAATCTATATCAATTTTCTTTAAATCCTATTTGTTACGTTTATCCTGCAAATCTATCATTATATTTGAATTTAAAAAAAAAAAAAACAGTTCAGCATTATGTTTGCTGAAAAGGTTTGTAAAATAAATTCATGAACTTTACAAGATAAAAATAGGATTGAAATTTATCTTATAACCAATAAAAATGGAACGTAACGTTATTCTAAAGGTATGTTTCAAATTTACAAGGGAAAAAAAATTCTCGCCTGTTACTGGAAGGGAAAAAATGGCTTATAATATGTATAAATTAAGTGTTTTGTAAAAGAAACGTTTTTTTACATAAAGTTGTAGAATTATGCACGAAGAAAAGATTTATAATGGTATTCCAAAACAAGTAGTAACATTTTTTTGGAGGTGTCCAGGCGAGATAATACTTTATTCTATTATTTCATGGGAAAAAATCGAGAATTATTGAATGTTATGTGAAGTTTTCTTAGCATTTGAGTGAATTGGATTATATTTGTTTACCTAGGTAAGAACAGTTTCTATTGTTTGATGAAAACAATGTTTGCTTGAAATAATCAACGGGCTTTATTGAATTTTCAACAACTATTAGTAATTGTTTCGTGAATACTAGTAATTAAGTTTTTGATTTTGAATTGAATTCGCGACATTTTTATACTGCTTTTTGAAATATCTATTGTTCTTGTAAGTTTTCGAATTTTTTATTTATTTATGGAGGAGACAGATAAAGCTCAAATACTAGCAGTGACACATTAGTTTAACAGAATCATTTTGCATATTCGAATAAAATATTTATTTTTTAACAATTCATTAACTGTTTTGTAATGTTGTATTTCCTAGAACTATTAGTAATATTTTGATGAATACTGGAGATTCTGTATTTGACTTTGAATTGAGTTAGCAGCATTTTCATACTGGTTTATGCGATATCTTTTATTTTTGTAAATTTAAGAATTTGTTATTCATTTCATTGTTATGGAAGTAGGTCACTTATATATTATCATCCAAGGCCACACACAATACTTAAAGGTTCTTAATATCCATTTTATATGTATTTTTAATTTCGGTAAGAATTTAAGCTTTAAATATTTTCCGACGCCTGTTCATTGGGTTTCAGCAACACTTTTACGGGAATTACGTATCATATATTTATTATCTTATCACATCAATCACTTCAATGTGTTTACTAACTTATTTTATGCTCATTTAAAAAATATTTTTATCTGCTTCTTTACAAAAAGTCCGGAGGAAATTATTTAATAGATATAATGCTCATTGATTCTGAACAACTGCGAATGCTCCATCCCGCATCTACCATCCCATAAAGCCTACACACAAAAAATAACATCGCTTTTAATGTTACCTCAGCTACACTGATTATTGGAAAAGCTCCTTTTGTGCTCCTCATTGAATCAAGTGTCAGCATCGAATACCACGGCATTCTTTCAAACAAGCATTGACAAGTACCTTACTTCAGGTAAGTTGAATATCAGACATCGTCTTTTAAAGGCGCTGATGGAAAAAAAAAAGAGAAGGGGGGAAAACCACCAAAGCTTATTGGCAAAATAAATACTTTTCGAGTGGCATCATTATTAAGGATGGGTAAAAAAAGAGCAAAGTGTTGCTTAATGGACTTTCGATGGCTTCGCCGCTGCTATTCCTCTTTATCCGGAATTAATGGTGTCTTGTCAAAGGTGCTGAGGGCAGCTTCCATACAAGCAAGGCGAGTGTTAATCGAGTGATTTATGTGGGAACTAGCGTCAAGTCTTTACCTCTAATAGTATCTTTCATGTTTCTTTTCACACGTTGGATTATCGTAGTTTAAGAGAGAACCAGTTGAGAAGATAGTAGTTGTTGATGGAAGTACGTCGGATTGAGATGCCATAGATCACTTTATCTGAACGGATTGATCTCAGGCTTTAAGAATATGAATGGCTAGCAGGACTTAGAAGTGAACTTAATGTTTGATATTCGGATAAACGAAGTTTGGTTATGATGTTATAGATACTTTGGCTGTGGTAATTCAGAACTTTATGAGAGCCATATTTCAGATGGTACATTAGAACTTTCTTCTTAACCCTCTAATGCCCCATTTTTGTTATCGTCGTCCGCCTTGAAGCGGAGTTGGGAATTAGAATGCTAAGGACGTAAGAAGACTGGGAAGAAGAGAAAACGGGTATTTGCAACGATTTCTCAAAATCCCAGGAGAAAGCACGAAAAAGACATGGAAAATGAGCCACTATGTCCCTAAATAATATCTTTTGGATTTCAAAATTAAGGGCTTTAATTTTTTGCACAATTTCATTAAAACTTATATATTTTAGTTGATAATTGTTCATATTTTAAACTTATTTAGTTGTAAAGAACTGAATATGGAATAAAATGCGATTATGGAAATACCAGACTTAGTATTCTACACACTCTACAAAATTGAATTATTCTACAGCAGTTTCCCTCTCCTGGAACCCTTTCGTCAATGTCCTTGTTCCAGGAAACCTTAACATCCGTATGCTAATATTTCTTCAATATATATATTTTTTGTCAACACTTATATTAAATGACAATGAATACAAAAACTGATCTCTTTCTATTGGCAGTGTCATGTTGACAAAATTCAGAAAAATATTGAAGTATTATTTTTTCCCTGTAAAATTTAATCTCTAACTGCTTAAAAATAACTGCAGTTCTTTACACATATATCCACATATTTTCTACGGTATTTGGCATTAAAAAAAGTTTACGACGATGAACTACAATAGTAATGCAGACCATAATAACCATTACATGCACAAAATTAAATAAATCAGGAAAATTTAAATCTGTAACTCTATAACCTGAAAACAGCCGTGTTGTTTCTCAGAAATTTTCCTTAGCTGAAAATGTATTTGTCTTTATTGTAAAAATTCAACTAAATTCATCCGTCAATGACAAAACTAGATGTAACACAAAATTGGTTGTCCTAAAATTGATTTTTCATGTTGAAATCGAATAAAAAAGAAAAATATTAACCACCGGGTAGAATAAGTTTCTAATATTTTGAGTTTCGGAAACTTATAGTTTTAACTTTTTTACAAATATCATTTTTAAGTAAATAATGTAAAATAATGATTATAATAAAATTCCAGTTGACGATATTTGTAATTGTGGAGTTCAAGTTTTATTAATCCATTCAGTGCTTTAGAGAACGAATTGTCGATTCGCACAAATACCGAATCGAGACAGATCGAGCCTGAAATAGTTGATCCAACGTTCACCCTTTTTGGCAGTAAATAATCAGCAATCTCGAGCAGATACTTTCTCGCGTTGCTCCTCTGCGTGCTCCAAATAATTTTAATTAGATTATAAATTTTGATATTTTTTTACCTAATTATTTTTTTATGTGATAAAAAAATCGGAGTAGTGGAGCACAACAAATTTCTTTGTTGTGCTCCGACTCCGCTAAAGTTTTGAGCAAGATCTCGTTGCTCCACTGCTGCACGCTCCACTCTAAATCCCTGTAAATAATTACGCCTACGTGTCTATTGTGCCCCTTTCGAGCAAAATAGCTTTTAAACGCGTTTCATACAACTTGCACAATTTCAATCATGATTTTTTTCGATTACTTTTCACAATGCTTCATGCAATATTGCGCTTTAGATTTCGTCAGTACCTCAAATCATACAGGGAAAACAACACGAAGTATGGGTGCAAAAACTCAGAACAATAAATGAATTCGAGATAGGCAGGTTTTTGAGATAAACGGGTCTAAGTGTATTTGCACTTAAAAATAACACTTAATTTTCAGTACCAGAAAATTTTATCTACTGTATATTGAACTCTTATTGGGGTTTTTTTATAGCGTTTAGAGGATAAAATAACCTTAAATTATTATGATGTTTAAAATTTCATTTATTTGGAGAAAAAATATAATATATATATGTAAATTCAAGAAATCAAACGGAGAGATGAAAATAAAATGCATTTAAAAATTACGTAGGTAAAAAAACCTATGGCACCGTTTTGACAACACGATGTCACAGGCTTTTCCGCGGAAAATGCTCCACACGTGGCAGCACTTTCATTAAAAATGAATGAATAAATAAATAAAAGAATAAATAATAATGACATCATACTGAAAAAAAGTAATGAGCAAAAATTTTAAGTTTCAAAAATTACACATGTGTTCGACTTCCGATGAGATGGAATGGTAAAATTCTAGTTTCTAAGTGGAAGTGGATGCGTCCTTTAGCTGTTAAGGGTGCCAGCTTCTTCCTCAAAAGCTTTAATCTCCTTATAAGTTAAAAGCATATAATTATTTCAAAATGGTTTATTCTTGGAAGTTACAGCTATTTTGTTCTGTCTAGAAATACTATATTCATAAAACTAATTAACGAATTCCAGAAGGGTATTATCTTCAAATGAAAGAATAGAGTGTCCTTTCTCCCTGCTGGAACGATTCATTTCATTCCGTAGCTGGTGGCCGCTTTCCAATTTTCCACGCGAAAAGTGGTCGGACAGTATGTGATTTTTTAAGCAAAATTTTCTTTTTCCTTTTTAAATTATTGCATTTTTAATGAAATTTAGATGTCACGTGTGAGACCATAAAGGTCTCTCTCTCTCTCCCACACTTTTTGTTTCATGGAATGGCCCTCACATGGCTTTAAATTATGTACAACTAATTGGGAAGACACATAGTTACATAAGTTACAGTAAAAATCAATTATTTTTTTAAATTTGCAATAAGGGATGAATTAGTTTTAGAGGAATTAATAGTAAATACATGAATAAAAGAAAGTGCAGTTTTTCTAAAGAATCTGATAGTCAAAAAATGCGGAAGGTTGAAACTTGTTGAATTATTTTATATTGAATTCAATTCGTATTTTTTAAACAAAAAACGGAATTATTGTGTGAAATGCTCCTTGTTTTCAAAAAGAGAAATAATCCATTTCGCTGATGACAAACACGAACAAACCATTCATTATAAATACTTCCTTTAAATCTTTAAACAAGGTTGTCGGATCGCCTGAAATAGGTATTTAGCATGCTGGTTGTTAAGTGATAATCTTGCGACATCAATCAAAAGACGAAGGGTACGCATGAAATCATTAACACCTTTTTAGACGCTCGATCATTTTGACATCAATTGTCTTGTCCCGCAGTTCTGCAGAAGTACCACCCGCTGGGTACATCAAAACTACCGACGTACATTTCTCAGCATTTTTCTCTTAACAGGGTGTTTCAGTAACAGGGTTAAAGAAAAAAAGAATGAACAAGTTTTCTGTACTTTTCTGCTATTAAAAAAGATTTTAAAATACAGTACAGGTCACATAATTTTTGGATGTTTTTTGACATATATTTACTAACGAATAAAGTAGAAGAAATTTTTTAATGCGAAATTCTAGACATTATGTCACAGTCAAAATCAGTATAACAGTTATACACATGTATTATATAATATATCTACTGTGTAATCTTGAATAATCCCCCACCCCTCCGATCAATTTCTTTTTTAAATAGGAGACATCCTTTCACACACACAATTGTAATTTTCTTTTAGTGATCAAGTAAAAGATCGTTTTAAATTCTTAATTATTTTTTTCATCTCTCATTGCACATCAGCCCCTTTGATTTAACAATTTTTTCTCAGAATTACGTGTTGTTGTTGTTGTTGTTGTCGTGTCCTCGCGCGTGACGAGGAAGAATGGGTACGCTGCTCCTGAGTCTAACGGGGCCCTTGTAGGCAGGAGTCCGACTTCCACCCCTTTTATATGTGGTCTTTTAATTTTTGTACCAGCTGCCAGATGAAAGACCGTCACCTGGTGTTGGCACCCCAAGAGGTGTAAATACACTTGGAGGACATTGGAGCCACGACGGATATAACGTGCACCTGCTCCTTTTATGGTACACGGTCCAAAGCAACCAGCCGCGAGAGGTTATCACCCTATCAAACACTGACCTCAGTCAATGTTGCTTCACTTTTGGTGTTCTGCGGGAACCGAGCTTCTTCGGACTGGTCCACTGCGGGACAGGATTCCGTGTGACTGATAGATAAAACATTTTCAACATCATGCCAAAACATCAAACTGCCCCGCCTATAGCAAAGTAATAAGCAACTTTCTTAACATGGAGAGGCAATGGCTTGCTTACCTCATATATAGTTTGGAAAATATTATGGTACCACAATATTAAATTCTCGAGTAAAACCCCAACTCACAAATCTATTTTTTCGGGAGAAAAGTGATGGTGATATTCGGGATTATACGGTATATACACTACCCTACAATAATGGATTAGATACTTTCAAGGTTAGACATTTTTTAGAATTTCTACAGAAACACATAAAGTACTGTTCTGTATCACATAAAGAACTTGCTCTTCAATTCACACTTCCCAGTAAAAACTCAATCACGCGTGCATTGAAGGAAACAACTACAGATTGAAGAAAAGATAAGATATTTTTCTACATTCTGTATAGTATAAAGTAGAAATAATCTGTACATTTCACAAAATAATTTACTTGCTATCTACTATTGTTCCCTACGTTTTTGTAAAAATATCAAGCATGAAGTACAGCAGCATTATTTTCAAAACCAATTTTGGCCTATATCAAGTTTAGACAAATTTTCTCAACTCACTGAGAAGTTGACAGCAACCATTATACTAATATTTGAAAGAAAAAATCGAAATATTAATGTAATTATAAGCATTTTATTTATCTATTCCGCATTCGAAAAAGACGGAAACTTTGAAGTTGTATAACTTCATATCCAAGCACTCTCAGAAACGCATGCTCAAATCACACGAAACTTTTTTTGACGAAATGGCTTCGTGAAAAATGCTCCGAGTAAAATTTCATCAAATTGGCGAAATTTATGTAGTAACTTTTTTAAGTCACGTGATCGCGTGAGAAAAGAATCGTTGTAAATGACGAAATTTTCTTTACGATTGAAGAATCGTCAAAAGTGAGAGCTGAGAGTGAGTACACATGGTAACTTCTTAGAAAAAAAAACATTTGAATACCTTGAAAATTAAAAAAGATATGAATGATTTAGTATGCTGCATTTTAATGACTCTGGAAAATGAGATGTTCACAAATCAGTCAAAATATTTATTATATCAATGAAATGATTTCCGATAAAATTTCAGCATTTGTGAACAGTCTCTTACCATTCGTAAGGATGGTAAGAGATTGTTCACAAATACTAAATTTTTGTATAACAGATCACAGCGTAGATACACTGAATGATTGCGAGCACGTGCGACTGATTCTCCTTTTCGAGAATCATTTACACTCTCAGAAACGCGTGCTCAAATCTCACGAAACTTTCGTCGTATTTGACAAAATGGCTTCGTAAAAAATGCTCCGAGTAAACCTTTCGTCAAATTGCTGAAATTTGTGTAGTAACTTTTTAAAGTCACGTGATCGCTCGAGGAAAGTATGTAAATGACGAAATTTTCTTGACGATTGAAAAGTCTTCAAAAGTGACGATTCTATTTCTGAGAGTGCATACAACACACTAAATTGTCGATATCTTTCAGAAATTTTACGATATTGAACTGGAATGTTTTTAAAAGATGCCAGGTACATGTGGGTATGAAATCATGACAGTTTAAAGTTACTATCGATTGCGCATACGCAGCAAAAAATTAATTCCTTTAAATGTTCATATTTTATCTAATATTTAAAATTTATGTTTCTATTTTTCGGATAATAGTTCTTGCATGTTGTAAACTTCTAGATAAATTTTGTGACATTTCGTGCAAATCTTTGCGCCTTATAGAGAAAAAAATGTCTATAACTTCTTGACTATACAACATATTTTTACGAAAATGCATAGAATAATTGTACATAGCAAATAAATTATTTTGTGAAATTTACAGCTTATTTCTAGTTTTTTACGGTACAGGATAATGTAAAAAATAGCTTCTCTTTTCGTCAATTTGTTGTTGGTTCACTAAATGCATGCGTGTGTATGTAAATTTGTTTTACTTTTCGATATTTCAATAGTGAATTCTTAAGGCGAAATTCTTGCTTTTAGGGCTCGTTAAGGATAGACAAAATGTGAGGTAGAGATAAAAATGGAGTATAGAGGATGAACTTCCTGGTAACATTTCTGGGCAGCGTTTCAAATATTCACCAATGTTACTCAATCAATGAATTGTATTACATACTTCAGAAAAGAACCAACTCACGTAACTGAATTGAGATCCTTTCAGAATGGGATGGTGGGGGCGGGAGTCCTGGCACTTTTATAAACATTTTAGAATGCAGATCGCATGAGCGGATGTTAATCAGAAATGCACACTGTAAAACATTTTTGCCCGAAGGTACTTGAGAATCTCCTGGAAAAACATTTATCCCTACTCTGAAGTAAAATTACAGCGAACTAAAAAGAGGAAGCCACAAAGTGTTTAAGAAAGGAAATTACAGAGACCAAAAACAGAGTATATCCTGTAAATTGATAGCAACAGATAATGTCAGCATTAGTGGAGTCATCTGTGAATTTCTATATTTGGTACACAAAGTCGAAGGTGAGTTCAGTGAGCCCACGTTGCTGTGATTGTGTCTTAAGCCGCTCCGCCAAAGGCACCTCCGAAGTTGGGAGGACTTGAGTCGCGGAGGGGTAGCCTGCTCACTAGAGCTGGAAGTAAACCGTACGCCAGCAATATATACGGAGTTTTTTGACAATTTTTAAGTGGTAATTAAAGATCTCAAATATTTAATAATGGATTTGCTTGCAATTTTTAAACTGATAGTCACAGATCTCAAGTCTTCAGTTACACGTAACTTAACAAATCTTTCGCTGTAGTTTTACAGAGTGCGGAAAAAAAGAATTTTATTGAGAAACTGTTAGCTTGAGACTGGATTATTTGATGAAACAAGTACAGTGGTACCCCGCCATTTTTTTTTTTTTTTTTTGGCGTTTTGGATTTTTTAAAGTTTTAATATTTTTTTAGATTTTACTGACAATTTTAACTTTGTAAGGAGGCAGCAAGAGGAAGTGGTTGAAGAACTTTCTTCTTCAGGGGAGGAAAGTAGTAAGGAAAGCATTTCCTTTACAGAAAGTAAAGAGCTGTTTTACCCTACGAGCAAATACAGAGAGTGGGGGGAAAAGGGTATCCCAACACTGCCGTGGTCAACAGCATTAACTTGTTCAACGACAATGTTATTGAAAACTTTAGAAAAATTCTGAACAATCGTCAAAGGCAGACAACATTGGACAGGTTTTTAGAGAAAGAAACCCAAGATTCTTCTAGTGCAAAAAGACAGAAAAAAAGAAAGAACAGCAGAAAGGGAGAAAACACCTGAAGGAATGTTACCTGATGTTTTTATGGAAAGGGACTCCTCTTCCAGTCATTTCTCTTCCCCCTCTCAACATTCTACTTATGCCATCAGCTCACCTCAGTACAAGCAAAGTGCAGTTAAATTTTTATTTATTTGTAATTTCTTGTACAGTACTGTACATTTGTTTTTCATAGGTTTAAATAAGCAACCATCTGTGGGTCTTAGGGATGTAACGAATAGTGATTTGGCCGAATAGCCGAATACCGAATATTCGGCCGTTTTTTCCAGGCCGAAGCCGAATATTCAGTCCTTTCTTCAAGGCCCAATAGGCCGAAGCTGAATATTCGGTTGGGCCGAATATTAAAATTTCTAGAAAATCGTTGTAATCGAAAGTATTTGTCAAATTTAAAATTATTCACAAAGTCAAACACCAATTACACGCAATCTATGATGTATGATTTAATTCTGTTTGTTAATAATTTAGAACTATTTAAAATTAATCTATTTTCACTATGTAATAAAAAGAATTTCACCCACAAGCAAAATAGAAATGAAAGGTTTTACGGTAGTAAGCATTAGCATTATTTTACTAATTATTTAATTGCAATGAAAGAAATACTAGTGTTTAGTGAACTTTTACCTTGCTCAAAATTGTTTTATGAAGACCTTTTAAAAATTATAAAAGCTAATATTTTTATTTTATGGGGTTTTTCACATACCTATTTTTAAAAGAACAATTAAAACTTAATGCACTTAACTGGAATATGATTTTATTTTCAAAAACCCCAATAACTTATGCTATCTAAATATTCATGATATATTCTGGACTTTTCACATTTCTCTCTAACCCAATATTCACAATAAATCAGTCTACTCAAACAAACTCTGGCTTCCACTTTGTTAATAATAACAAAACGAATGTATCATATTATCTATTGTAATCAACTATTGGCAGCTTTTGGGAGAAAATGCTAAATATAAAATACAATATTACAATTTTAAAATGTGTTTTTGCTCAGTCAAGCCTAAAACAAGATTTAAAAAAAGTAGTTTATTCTAAATTATTTTTATTTCTTAAAACTATAGTGGACTAATGTATTCTTTTGCAAAAATTATAATACAATTTTAAATGTTTAAAATCTCCTTTTTTCTTTACTTTTTTACTGCAGCAGAACTATTCGGCCGAATAGTCCATCAATATTCGGCCAGGCCGAATATTCGGCTGGGTGATGAAATGACTATTCGGCCAGGCCGAATACTCGGCCAAAGGGCCGAATAGGCCGAATACCGAATAGTGGCCGAATATTCGTTACATCCCTAGTCTGGAACGGATTAATCCAATTTACAATGTATATTATGTGAAAAAATAATTCGTCATTCGAACTGCCTCCTGGAACGAATTGTGCACAAATAGCGGGGTTCCACTGTACTTCGTAAAATTACAGAAGCACCGAGTTTCCTTTCTATCTTTTAACAGTAATTTTTTAGTGTACTATCTATTTAACATATGTACTACCAATTAATTATGAGAAATGCTTTTATTACATTTTAGCGACTGTTCCTGCTTATTAAGTTTTTTTACACAATGTTATCTTTACGGTCAAAATTCTGGAGAATGTAGGATGTACACATAATATATATATATATTATCGCAGTTTGTATGAAACTGATGATAAATATTTCATAGCAAAGTTTTTAAAACTATATTATTGTTTTTAAATTCATCTAATTACTTATGATGTCTTAAACAGCTTTTATCCAAGATTACAACGCAGCTCCTCTCGTAAATAAAGTAAAATCCTTCCTTTTACACAATAATATGAATCGCTTAATTTTTTGCATAATATTAAAACCTTCGAAAATCCAAGTATTTATAGCTACCGATTTTTACTGCGTTTCGTCTAATGTATTTTACTGGCAGAACTACCCTAAAGGCTCTGTATGTTGGCCGGTATAAAGTGCAAGGGCCATGGTAGCCTAGTGGTTAGGATGTCGGACTTCCAACTGGAAGGTCGGGTGTTCGATACCCGACCGCTGAAAACCCCCATTGTGCACTTGGGGATACGTGCATGTAAAATCAGTGGACCCCACTACCTCGTGCCCGGGGAACCACAACCCTCTAAATGATAATCTTTAAGCATAAGGGTATCAAGGAGGGCCAGGTTTACACAGCAAGATTTAGTTAGGCTGGACTGGCGCCTAGCAAACCTAACTGGAAGCGGTAATGAGCATTCGTCGGACTTCACTTCCCCGTGCCCGGGGAAGAGCAACCTTAAGGCCTCGTGCTAACAGGGGAGGGGGATGGAGTAGAGAACTACCTCGTGCCCGGGGGAGGGTATCCCTAAGGCCTAGTGCTAACAGAGAAGGAGGTTGGAAGAGAAAAGTATAAAGTGCAAGCTAACTATTAAGTTAAGGTAAGATTATTGGATTAAAAATACTTTTACATTAAATATATAGTTCAATAGTTGCATTATACTTTATTGGTTACTTTAGTTTTTGGTGTCAAATAAAATATAAAATCTTTTGCTAATCGCTCATTTTTAATATCATCGACTGCAACTCACAATGCAATAAACCGACATTAAGACCTGAACCCACTTAATTGAGATAAGCCGAACCGCATCAATCATCAATTCTTCAGGAAATCTTCAGCTTTTATTAGAGGTTTGCTGTACACGTGTGGAATTTTCGCTTGGATTATTCGAACAAACTACTTAAAAGTCATGAATTTTTAAAAATGCTCTTTCAAAAATGACTCTTTAAGGATTATTTAAGATATTGGTCCTGATAAAGCGTCAACGTGCAACTGCTATTTGGTTGCATTAAATTTTGATATTTACATTTCATTACGCTCAGAGGTACAGTTTATTAGTGAATCGATTAACTTTTCAAGTACGTATCATCTTTACAATACAAATCGGTGTTTTTCCCCCGTTCAGGTAATAAATAATTATTATTTGTATAAAGTTCATTTATCTGAAGTAGGGATGCACCGATAAGCAAATTTACCGATTACCTATTAATTGGCAGAAGATAATAGGCCAATACCGATTAATCGGCAGTCGATTAATTATATTGATATTTATTTTTAATAATACCATTTCTCCATCAGTATACTTTTTGTTTGCAATTTTCAACTTTACAGTATTAGCTAACAATTAATTTCTATGAGTAATAATTTATTTTCCACCATTTTCATATTTTAAAAAGTAATAATTTATTTAAATTCTGTGAGCCAATTTCCTTATCGATTGTTAATAAAATCACATTCTGTTAACTAGACCTGAAGGTCTGAACATTTAGATAGTAGCCAGTGGCGAGTAGACACTTTTAATTTAGTAGCACCATTTTTAAAATCGGAAGCCACTTTATCCAGGATTTTTATTCTTTATAATATGCATAAAATAATCTTAAGCACTGTGCTAAAAGTAATCTTTGGAGGACGGTATTGATACACGAGAAATGTTGTAATATAGTAAGCATTTATAAATACATATATATACATAATGAAGTTTAATGAAAAGCACTAAGACATCCATTTTTGTGAAAAAAAAAAAAAAAATCGAATTTTTTGAAAAAGCTCTTCGAGGTGCACGCCTTTATATTCCAAACTAATTCTGTGCCAAATTTCGTGAAAATAGGCCGAACGGTCTGGTCCTACGCGAGACACAGACACACTATATATATATATATATATATATATATATATCGTGACTCGTTATCGTGACTTGATTCGATGAACATACGTACTAAGTTCTGAAGTTTGAAGAAATTTAGAGAAAGAAGAAAAATACCGGGTTGAATTCGTTTTTTTCCTACACAAGATATTTCTTTTGCACATAATATTTCCCAGAATATTTGAAGCAAATGGATAAAATTATAATGAATAAAAAGCAACAATTAATTAAAAAATATTCAATGTTTAAGAATATTTTGAGTGAACATTATGTTCTCGTATAGAAGAACTAATATTACATTTTTTGTAATATATGATGTTAAGATGTAATTCATTCAAATTTATAAGGTTTTCTAAAAGATGTTGTGAAAACCACCTGTTTATTTGACGAAGGTGCGCCTGTTTTCAGATAAAAATTTAAAAAGATTCTGAAAACTCTTAGTTCTCACGGGAGGTGGGGGGGGGGGGGGGATACAGAGTAAAAGTCCCAAACTTGCCTGCTGTTTATGTCACGCAATTATCCGATAGAACGATCCGGGACAGCTGAATCTCCTTTCAACAATGAAATCGACTTTTTGAACGTAGGAAGACATCTTTATTCTTAAGTGAGCTCAGAAAAAAATTATGTTTGTGCTCTAAAAAGGAAGTAAACCAAGAAAGATATATAAGGAAAGACATACTAACGACAGGTTGAGGGTGAAAATCAGAGGAATTGTGGGGAAAATATACTGGGAGCCGAAAATATGCACGACGTAATGGTGAAACTTGGGGCTTGGCTCTGACTAAAAGACGCCTGGTCTTAAGAGCGTTTATTTCTCCTTGACGAGGACAAACAATAAACAGGAGGAATTCTTATGTTGATACCGAGCCAATAACCATCGTATTACGTTACTGGAGAGTCAAACCTGTTTTACCTCCCCCTACTTTAACAAATGGAATCGTTTAATCCTTTACCTATCGGAAGTCTTCTTTTCAGAGTGAAACAGTAGTTTACCACCTAATCTAGGCTTGATCAGTTCCGAAGTTATGCCGATTCAACAGTTTTTTCCCCCTTGGAATCAGAGTTAAAACAGTAACAGTAATAAAAAGTTTTGGATTATTCGGTGGTCAGATACAATATTTCTTAGTCAAGCAGTCTGTCGTTCATTTGAAGCGGTTAATTTAACATAGTTTTTTAATTCTAGACGATGCTCTTAAATTTATGGTAAAAGTTTCAAACGTGGGGAAATATTTCGAAAGTTTAGTGAATATTTTCAGATGTCAACTCATATTTAAAAAAAAAAAACAGAGATTATTTTCAGACGTTATACTCTGTTTTCTAATTGCTGGGTTTTAGTAGAATGGCTTCCGACTGAATGCAATTAAAACAATGCTTTTGTCCTGCATAAATAAGCACAGAGAATTGCTGAGGCAGCCGTATTCTTCTATCATCACGAGCCTGGAAGGTTATTTGCCTAGTAATACATATTAGTATAACAGCATTCATAAAAAATAGATAAATGCCTGGAATTTAATTGTATTGTTTTATTGATTTTATTGATATTGATTATCCGTCAAGATTTCTCAAAAAAGTTAATCATGCACAGTTTCTTAAAATATTGATGAAACGCAATGCCGTTTTGGAAAATATTTGTTTAATTCTGCATCAAAAATTTCAAACGCTAAAATTAACACATTTTTCGAACAGCCTTTAAACTAGCCGTCTTAATTATGCGTTTTGTCTGTAAATTCTTCGTAGTGTAAGTGAATTTGTTCTAAGATATGTTGCGAGGACCTTTGCAGATCGCTCTAAATATGTTGCTTTTTTCGAAAGAAGAACTAACCCCCTCCTCCAACATATTATTTCGATACCAAAAAATATCGTAATGCTTTTTCTAGATTTAAAACTTTATGTTCAGGAACTTATCCTTAAATTTCTTTCGGAGTCCATCGGTAAGTATTTCATTCGGAAAAGATGCCTGAGAACATTTTTTACAGTTTAAACATAATGAGTATGAAATTAGTAGAAAGCAGTTAAACTGCCAATAACTAAAATCTTCCAAAAGAGATGATAAAATTATAACTTTTCGTAGTAAAAACTACGAAAAGTTCTTTGTACGAAATTAATGCCCATTTGTACTAATTTCATAATTTAACTTACTTTTCTAAAATAATGTGTAGTGTAATTCCTTTTCTTAAAGTTTAGACTTTGGATTTTTGAGTTTATCTTTCAGCTTAATTGTAGATTAATTTGATAAGCAATTCTTCTGAAAGTGACGCCAATCGAATGATAATATCACCTTCCCATAGTGAGTTTGTACTGATACAAATATGTCATCACTTTTGAGCTTTTTACTGAAAGAATCCGTACTAAGATTGCTAACTCACGTCAGAGAAATTTTCCGAGAAAAAGCATACGTTGGAATTTCTGAACTCAAAAATACTTATTTCATCCTCTGTACAACTTACGAAGTACAACTATTTTTAACCTTGCACACAAATGCAATCTTAAATTTCTTTCCCGTAACAAAATGAGAATGAAGATAAATGGAAAAAACCGCCGGAAGGCAATTAAGATACGAATATCTCGAAAGGAAAAGTCGAATTACCCATGCGGCAGCCATCTGTTAGATTAAGATAGGCTTAGCATTAAAAATTAGAAGTCCCATTCCAAGTTTCGAATTTCATTTGGTCGCGAATGATGTAACCCTTGAAGTTTTAGATAACACTCATCCACTTCCTCTGACAGTCTCAGGACTAAATGCCCCACCTGTCACTAAATCACTAAGAATGATTTGTGACACGTTGCACCGCACACTGCAAATAAAAGAACATAAATATTGCCGTATCTGGAACCGAAAGCAATGTCATGCTACAAGGCGATTAACGATTCTGTTCTCGAATTTTAAGTTAACGAAGCATTGTTTGCAACTCTTGTGTGCGAGTGAACCAGCGCATTGTAAATTTGCCCTAATGCGTCACGTACATTTGATAAGCGTGCAGTTGTTGGAACTCTGGTGACGCGTCGAAGGAGCGTGAGATTTAGTCATCCCGATTATGGAAAAAATATGGTGTGTTGAAGAAAAAGTGACATTCGATTAGGGATTATCCACGAATTTCTGGAGGGGAACCCATTACAGAATGAATCTCACTTACTGAGGAATTATTCTTCCGTAAAGACTTCTCGCGGCATTTTTGCGTAAGTCCTAGGAGGATAGAAATTGAATTATAATTTAAATATTGATCTTAACTTTTCCTAATGTTATGTAAGTGTCTCTATTTTTAACAGATGTAAATTATGTTACCACATTTGATTATGTACAACCTCTGGGGAAAAAAATAAAAAGATCCATTAAAAGGTTAAAATATAGTCTAATAAAAACAATCAGAACATTTCCCAATTTGATCCCCATTACCAAATGCGGTATGTGTGGCCTTCTGTTTTTCCATTCATTACGTGAGCATTGCACCTTAAATAGCGTACATATCTTCGTGGAGAACTTCTAAATAAAAGTGTTTGATCTTGGCGAGCCAAGCAGAAAAATCTGTCAGGCTTGCATTGCCCTTGTAAAAGGAGCATCAGTATCTTTCTACTACTTTCAAAGCGACCTTGAGGTTAGGATCAGCCTGTTCAACTAAAAACAAATCACCTATAAACTAAAAAATAATTTGATTACGTGAAGCAACATTAGATTATGAATTTATGGATATCTCTTCAGATTTTAAAGTATTTTGATACGTTGTAACAACCACTCACACTGGTTTTACCTCAATTGTAACAGCGACAAGGTCTTTGTTGAGACGTTCTACACATCTCATTGATTCTACTTAATATTATTACCATGCCCTCACGTGGCCTATCGTTTACTTATTGCCTGTCATTTATTACGTCATTAAAAATGGCTTTCTCCAGTGGACTATAATTTATTGCTTCAGCTATGACGTGGAACAGGAAAGCTGCCTCTGTTGGTGCAAGCTATAGCAACAAGAATGATAACAGCGTATTTTACGACTATCGCGGGTGGTGTAAAATTGGCGTAACACTAATATTTTTTTTTTCAGTTTGGTTATTAAGAAATGCTTTAACTATTCTGTTTGAAATATTTCTGATCATGTAACACTTGTGCAATTGCTAGCAATCTTGGTTTAAAAAAATCAACTAGTGGGTAACATCAAGATATAGATGATTAAGTATGGAATTAAGTTTTAGAATTCATTTAGACCATTACACTATTAGTTCAAAAATACATTTTTAATCTTGAAAGAGGTTCTCAACGTAAATTATAAGTATTGCCAACAACAGTGGTGTAGTCCTGAAAAAAAAGTTGGGGGGGGGGGGGGACGCGCATGCATACGAACATAAGCAATTGAAATCAAAAGGAGGAGGACGCTTATGTTAAAAAGTAAAAACTTGGAGAGACGCTTGTTCTAAAATGAAAAGGTAGGGGGCCGCCGTCCCCCTGCGTTACCCCCTCGACTACACCACTGGCCAACAATAATGCTGAGATGAATCTGCATGTTGCGTATTATTATTCAGAACCTAACAGGTTACTTTTGATCGTTTTTTTTTTGTCGTTCTAATGGGCTGCAGTATTCGATGTGGTTGTTAAGTAACCGTTTCGCACATGACGACAACGTTTACGTCAGTGACGTTCTCAGCGTGGAGTCTCCATGGGAAACCTTCTGTGATGCAGAAATAAAAGTAACTTCGGAAAAGGCTGCGTATGAGTAAGAGTGCAGAAAAAAGTGAGCAAGTAATAATTTAGAAGGAGTACCTTGGTTTTGCATCGGTAAAAGCTCTCAATTCGAAGAATATAATGAAGTGGCGTAGAACATTTTCATGTTCAAAAAGAACGCCCCTCTCGAAGCAGAGACTTCCTGGTTAAGACTGGCGAAGAAATGCGGCTGTAAAAGGTGCAAGAAGCATTACTGGGAATAAAAGGCTACGATACGAGGTATTTAAATGTTATGTTTTTAACATGGAATTTCAAGCAATTTGCTCAAAACCATGAGAAAACCTAAATGCCAGTCATACGCAGAGAAGGAACAAAATTGGAAGTTTGTCAAAAATTTTGTATTTGCTTGTGGTAAATCGATTTTGAACAAAACTCAATTTTTGGAGACTGGAATCTGATGTATTTGAAGAAAATTAAATGATACGCTGAAATTTAATGGACTTAAAATAATTCTTTAAATTTGTTATATCGACTATCATACTTCCTTGGAATCCTAGCTACGGTTTCATGATTTTCTTAAAGCACGTGTAAAATAATATCATCCAGTAATATTATGAACATTTCCCATTATGAAGCATTGAATATAATAAAACATGTTCTGTCTTTAATTTCAGAAAATTATCACGCAGCTAAAAATAAATTAAATTCGTTGTAATTTCCGGTTTTTATGACAAGTTTCTTTTTCTATTTGATTTTGTAATGTAACAATTGTTAAAGTTGTCATTGGTGTTGTTATTTCGCTAGGAAAAATCATATTTTCACAAAGGTTTTTTTCTTCAGCGTAAAAGATATCTACATCTCCTTTACTTTCTTTGTTCATAAGTTAACATTGCTTATAATCTGTAATAAAAATTTCACGTTAAGAAGGCACAAATAAGTATTAAAATGCAGACATATGTTTCGGGTTTGCTTGGAATCCCGAAACATGTGTGCATTTTAATGCTTATTTGTGCTTTCTTAACGTGAAAAATTTTATTACAGTTTTCTTAGCACAAAGTTAATTTATTATTTTATTGCTTATAATATTCTACATAAGTTGACACTATTTACATCGTAGTTGCACAATATATAGATGGCTCGGTTTGGTCGAAAACCGATTTGTTTCCGAATTAAAATGTTGGTTCCAGGACTTTTCTAAAGGCAACGAGCAAAATCGAAGACATCAATTGCATTTATTTCGAGAACGCATTTTTGTGTATATTATAAGCAATAGTTAGACATATTACAACATTACTTAATTCCTTACTATCAATTTAAATACGAAATCCGGACTTAATGAGTGAAAAGTTTTAGTAAATGATTGCTGATATACCACTGGAATGGATAACTGTAAATCACGTTTATAATAAGCCTGTAGATGACGATAATTAAATCTTAATATATTTTTCGTTTTTTCGCAACGATAAGTTGTGGAGCAAATACCAGAGTGGACGACAATTAACATAAGTGACTTAAGTGAGTTTGAAATTAGGCGTCACTTTTACGTTGCTTAAAACGTGGTTATTATAAGTTTTCATAAAATGAGTATTTTTGAACAAGAAGAGGCAAACAAAAATTTTCAAAAAAGTTCGCTTTAGAGCATTTTCTCACAAAGATAACATTTAAAAGACGAAGAAAAACATAGATATAAATATATTTTAAGTTAACTGCTTAATGTCCTTAAAAATGTGATAAAACCGCATCACAGCACTGATCACCTCTTAATGTCGAAATTGCAAGGACGTCGTCACAACTATCAGAATATCTTGAAGATTCATTTCAAACATTACTCGCCGCTTTAAGCTGCAGATAATCATGCAAAATATGTAAAAGAGCACATCCTGCTTTCTGAAATTCAGAGATAAGATAACTGTTCAATAATACTATGCACTTCAAGTGAGTTGAACGTTTTTTCTTTTCTGCATAAATAAAAAGAGCTTGGTCCAGTTCGCCGATGCGTATCGAGTTTGTCTTCAGCGGAATTGGTTGTTTTTATGATAAGAGTGAAAGCAAAATATAGTCTGCGATGGAAGCTTGTTTGTTTTGAACTTCGTTTCACCATGAGTGCATATTCCCACACGCTTGACGTTGACGATACCTTTGTTTCAAAATATATCGTCAATTTTACGATTGTTAACTGTTTTTGAGATCGCAAATTTTTCTATGTACTCAGAAGTTTTAGAACAAAGGCATTGCTGAGTTATATACATTCGTTAATTTCGTAGAATTCTTGTTATTTACGGACGATTTTGTCACCTACCAATGAATTAATCATTATTGTAATTATTTTTAATTAGTACACGATTTTTATTTTTGTAGAAATATATATTTGTTAAAAAATTAACACGCAAGCTTGAATTATACTCCATAAAATACACTTTTAAGTTAGAGTTATATCTGTATCACATTTTGCAAACTGAGCCTGACTCATTAGATTTGGTGAGACCATATTGCCAACACTATAGCTTGAAAAGGCTATAGTGCTGGCAATATAGGGAGCAGAAGATTAATTAAAATCTGAGATTCGAAATCTATTTGAATGAAGCTGCAGTGATATGGGTTTTAAAGTTTTGTTCGAAAGTAACTTCTAGTGAAATTGTGGTCATTGCTTTAGGGTAAATATTTTGTTTTAACACATATTGAGTTCGAGACTTGACAAACCTATCTTTTAAGTTAAAACTTTGTTTTATGTAGTGCTCTAGCAATTAAAAAAAAAAAAGGGGTGGTTATAATAGTCGGTGCTTAAATATAGTTGAAACGTGGTATTCTCTGATGTTATCGAAGCGTGGAAGTTGCTTATAAGCCGTTAGTTAAGGCATTGATCCAGGCTTTGACTACGACGAGTTGAATGTCAAACAAAGAACAACAAAGCCCAATTCAAGTTCTGATATTTGTTATAGTCTGGATCACTTCATCAACAACTGTGTCACCCACATCATCTTTCCTTAAACATTATTCTACTGAACAACCACCATATCAACAGATAGTATACCTGCTGGTATCCAACAGTTTCGAAATCATTTTGCGGTAGGACAAGAGCTCACTTCATCGATAGGTTTATTTTTACGACTAATCTTGTCGACAAGTACATTTTGAAAACAAAAACTTTTCTCTTTATTTATTTATTAATTGTTCATAAATATTAATTTTGAAGTTTTTTCAAAAAAGTATTTTTTTACATCTTATTGAATTTCTTTTAAAATTACGTTATTTTATTTGAACACGATAATTCCTACTCCACATACATGCTTCCTGTTGCAAATTGCTACCGCATGGGTTCTATTAAATGACAATTCTGGCTGCTTTAAAAAACTAACGCATCTATGTAGTCGTAAAAAAGTTATCTCGTTCAATTACAGAAACTATCGAAGTGGTTGCCCATAATTTGATTAAATATGGTTTACTTATGATTAAAAATATTTTTCATCGAACCAAAATATGATTTGTTTAAACACATTAAATTGATGGAATAATTCTCCGACGAAATGTATCTGATGACGAAATGATCTCTCGACGAAATGCAATATTCGCACTTGTTGACTAATAAGTCAGTGTTGGCAATGTGAGGACCGTCCCTATGAATATTCAGTAGACCATTAAGTTATAAAACGGGGGAGCATCTTTTAACTCTTAGTGGATCATTATATTTGAGAAGAACGGCTCATTTGTGGTATACTGTGTTAGACATAGTACGTGCATTTGTTTCTCTAGGTATCTAGAATCAATTCCACTATGTATATGAGTAAATATATTTAAGAAAAGTGCACACAAACTCTTATCTCTATTACTGTGCCCATCAGGAAGCTGAAATTAAATGAAACGTAAATGAATACATTTTAAAAACATACTAATAAATTATATTATATACTAATCATAAAAAAAGTTAGGTTTTAATTTCCAAATTTCAAGGAGATAAATAAAAATACTCAAAGGTTTTGATGACTCCGATTTAAAGATAGAAATTTAGATTCTTATTTAAAATATTTTATGCATTAATATTTTTACTGCGTTTTTTCAACAATTTTCTTTTGTGCATCAAAGTTTCAGTTGAAAGATTGTATGTATGTATTATATGATTGTATCGCTTTTAATCTGGACTAAATCCATAAGCCGAAAGTTAACAAGTTAAGAAAAGCGTGTTAGCTTTATTTTTAGCAAATATCTATTTCAAAACTCATTGTATCGACTGTCATATGGTAGTCATAAAGAGCCTGTACGTACACAGGGAGGCAATCACCTTCGAAAACTGCACGGAAGAAATAAAAGAATTAACGAAAAAAAGAAGAAGAAACCAGCAGCGAAATATACTTACTAAGTACCTAAAAATGGATAAAAAGGTAATAAAAAAAGTTACAAGAGTGGTTAAAAGTTCGGCCATGATTATAACGTTTCGTACGTAACGTGAATGGGGGAGGCGAAAAAATGAAAAGCTTTTCAATGAACTTGTACTCCACCCAAAAGTTTTTCTCGGGATACGCCCCGGCATAATTTGTGACTTTTTGGTCATAAGCAGCCACGACTTGCTACAAGTGACTTATCGACCAAGATTTGTTTCGAGAGAGGAAATATTTTCTGCTATACTATATCAGTACGTAAAAAAAAAGTAATAAATTTAGGAGCTGTTTACAGACAATAATAGTAAAAAATGAATTAATAAGTAAAATATTTTTCTACTAATGAAATAATGTGTTGAACTAGTAACATATCTGTGTATATAAGTACATAAATTCTGTAAGTACTATCTAAACTGCTCTTTCTAAGTCTAAAATTTGTGACTTTTTAGTCATAACTAAAAAGTCACAAATTAAGTTAATATCTTTGAACTTATTTCTTTTTAGGTCAATTTTTAATTCCCGCTTTATTATTATTACTATTATTTGGATTTTTATTGTTATTGGTTTAGGAGAAGATACGATATCAAAACATTAAATTCATGTTTAGAAGGCTTCTCTCATCTAAAAGCTGATGTACTATGTGGTAAGTAACATTCCCTCAGCCTTTGAAAGTATATCAACAATGAACGGCTAAAATGGCTAAATGTTTTTTGTGGGAGGTAAGCTTATATTAAAACTATCCAAAAGCGTCTTAACGCCTCACAAAACTCATGAAAACAAAAAAATGTGCTTCTTTGATTCGGGAAACAATGTCAAAAGTGCAAAGAAATAATACGTCGTATGGTACAAAGACCCCCTTTTTAATGATATGCTAATATTACTAATGTATGAAAGAAAATTTCACAAACAATTTGAACTTCTTTTTTTTTGCGATTTCACACATTTTGTGAGCAACACATCAACTTGCTTCAAGTCAGTGTCCTTGAAAATTAATGGATTTTTGTTGCCGATTTTATGGTAGCAAACTTATTGCTCTCCGTTCGGTCTTCAGTGTCGGTAGCTTTGATTGAATAATCAAAGAATAACAGAGGCGAACACATCCTGCTTGAACGACTTTTTTTTCCCCTTTCAGCCTCTTTATTGTTCTTTCATTCTAAATTAGAATTTATGGTTAGGTTAGTTCCTCCATCCGAGAACAAATGTTAGTTTTGATAATTTAGAGCGGTGTTCAAGTATAATGCCTTCCTTCATGCATCGAAAGTCACCACGCCCGTTCCTGCCTTCCTTTTTCTTCTATCATTGCTTTATCGCTATCCATCCAGTATTTTGTACAGTATTTTTAAAAGTTATATTCTAAGACTTGAGACAGAGAAAGAGGAGAGAGAGCGAGAGAGAGAAGCGTTATGTGGGTGATGTTGAGAAATAAACTAAAAAGACGTGTTTACGATAAAAATATTTTAGTATGATTATTGTTTTCGTAACCTAGGCGTGAAGAAACAATCCTCACAAAAATGTTCAATTAAAAAGAAAATACTTTCAATTTTCAATTTAAAAAAAATGGGGTTACCGTTGAGAAAATTACCCTCTTTCTTTATCTCTCTCTCTACATATATATATATACACTCTGTAAGCAAAAGTAGAAGGACATTTGAATTTTTGCCGGAAAAAAAAAAGGTTTTTTAAGAAATATATATATTTTTTATATATTAAAGAAATACTATTGTTTAGTGAACTTTTACCTTGCTCAAACTAGTTTTATGAAGACATTTAAAAGTTAATATTAATATTTTATGGACTTTTTTACATATCTATTTTTAAAAGATCTATTAAAATTTAATGCATTTAATTGAAATATATTTTTATTTTCAAGAACCCCAATAACTTATGCTGTCTTAATATTCTTGATATAATCTAGGCTTTTCAAATTTCTCTCTTACCCAATATTCACAATAAATCAGTCTACCCAAACAAAGTGTTACTTCCACTTTGTTAGTAATAACTGAATAAAAGTATCGCATTCTCCATCATAATTGACTATTGCCAGCTTTTGGGAGCAAATGCTAAGTATAAAATACAA
The DNA here is from genome assembly GCA_038502835.1 of Octonoba sinensis. Classification (NCBI taxonomy): domain Eukaryota; kingdom Metazoa; phylum Arthropoda; class Arachnida; order Araneae; family Uloboridae; genus Octonoba; species Octonoba sinensis. Next base: position 128,044,487 of record CM076598.1, read on the forward strand.
TATTATAGCTTTAAAATCTATTTTTATTCAGTCAAACCTAAAAACAATGCTTAAAAAATTGTTTTTTTACGAAATTATTTTTATTTATTAAAACTATATACTAATGTATTCTTTTTGCAATAGCTATAATACAATGTTTAGTTTTTAAAATCTGCGAATTTCTTTATTTCTACTGCAGCAAAACTATGTGGTCGAATTTGATCTTACGGAGTATTCCGCCGGGCCGAATATTCGGCTAGGTCATGAAATGACAATTCGACCACGCCTAATACCGAATAGTGGCCGAATATTCGTTACGTCCCTAGTTCGTACTGCTTTCTCTCACCATGTATCCGTTGAACGAACATTGCCTAGATATTTCCTACAAGGTTTAAATCAGGACTTTTGGCTGGTCATGCGGAAACTTGAATATTGTTCGAACAAAACCAATTTTTTATTCCATTTGTTGTGGGAATGGATCCAGTCTTGCTGTTGGATTTTCGCTTAGTTGTGACGCATAAGGAAGAAACCCAAATTCCAACACTCGTATGCAATTTTGGTGGTTCGGCCTACCATTTAGAAACACTATCATAGTTTTTTCGCAATAGCCAACGACTAACCACACACTCTCAGAAAATAGAACTCTCACTTTTGACGATTCTTCAATCGCCAAGAAAATTTTGTCATTTACAACGATTCTTTAGTCCCGCGATCACGTGATTTTAAAAAGTTTCGCCAATTAGACGAGAGTTTTATTCGGAGCATTTTTCACGAAGCCATTTTGTCAAATAAGACGAAAGTTTCGTGAGATTTGAGCATGCGTTTCTGAGAGTGCACCATCAGCCTTCCTCCTCCTATTTGACGAGTTAGTAAAACTTTGTCAACCTTAACGTTGTGCAAGAAAATCTGATAGCCATCAGGACCATCCAAATTTCAGCTCTTATCCTCTGAAAATATTACACAATCCCCTTTAGTGGTTCATGACACGTGTTCTTTGACCCAATCCAATCGGCTGGCTATGTGTGTTTTTTGACCACTTAGAATAATGCATTTTTCTTTTTTGAACTAGAAAGTATTTAGTTTTTTTTTTTTTTTTTTTTTGGGGGGGGGGGGGGGGGCTTCCTGTATTCTTTTTCAATCCATGACTGTCTGGTATTCGTAAAAACTAGAAATTGTCTTTCGACCAACTTTTAAGCGATCGACAATTTCTCGTACACATTTATTTTTATTTTAACGTAACTACAAATTTACAAAATAATTCTACTTTTCTTTATTGGAAATATATAATGTATTTTTATATAAATAATATAGGGGTGGGTAGAATAATCTTTTTTTTCTTTTTTCGATGATAAGGGCTATAGGAGAATTTCGTTAATTGCCGCAAATGCGAAGATATTTCATTCAATTGCAATATTTTGATGTATATATATGTGTAAAAATATGTGATATTTTAAAAATCTATTTTTGATTATGGGTAATGCGACTGGGTATTGCCATCGGGGGCGCTGTTCACATTAAACATTTGAACTGTGTAGGATAATTCCTTGATATGCTGGAAATGAATACAAAATTTTGATATGTACGTTTAAATACAGTACTTCACCATTGTGATGACAAAATTTGATTAAAACATAGGGATTTTTTTCGAAGCTTCTATGTATTGCAGCTAGTGAAGAAATTATCACACACACATCAATAGATTGCACACATCAACATTTTTGTGCGAATTTAATGGCTCACAATGGCATTTTTCCCTCTCTACACACTATCGAATATAGATTTTATTTTTATTTTACAAATTTTGTAAAAACATCCAAAAGTTCATTTGACCGAAATTTCTATGTATTTGTGGTAAATCTAGAAAATTTACTGCAAAGCTCAAAATTTGTATGTTCACTTTCTGTCACTGATGTCACCTTGCCCACACTATTCGAACTTTCACATTCTTGAAAATAATAATAATAATTATTCAAGACTTTATACGGTAATTATTTTTATCTACCCATAAACACACATATGACCGACAACGCTTGTTTTTATTAGGGATGTATTGTTTAACGGACAGAATTCGGTAATCGGCCACTTCGCCGATCATTTATAATCGGTAAATTATAGTCGATTAATCGGTAATTTTTTTTTTTTTTTGATTAAAATTACTTTTAGAATTCCACAGACAGGAAAACGTGCTGAATGAAATTATTAACAATAATCAGGGATGCCCTCCTTCCAAAAGCCATGGTTCACCTTCCTCTCTTTCACACCTCCAAAACTAACTAAGAAAAGTATCAGATTTACCATTTATCAAAATATGATTTCATAACCAATGTATAAAGATGTAACAACGGAAACGGAAATTTACAACAGCACTGTTTAAATTGATCACCCCCCCCCCCCCAAATTTCCGATGTCGCAATCTTCGCCGTGACCCCCTCCCTCTCCTGGTCACCATTGCAGTAAGTAAATGCAATTTTCTGCAGCATAAGATGTCATGTAAATACCACACACATACATTATATATTCTTAAGTTGGGGGTAGGCGATTTCCTCACTTTATGTCCCTAAATAACAGGTCTTTATGTCACATAAGGATAAAAAGTAATACTTTATAAATTTTTGAGTGCAAATTACGACTAACTACGAATTGTTTAGAATTGTATACTCCATTGCATTAAAAATTTACAAAGTATCATCGTAAAGGTGGGAACACATTTTATAGAGGAAAAAGAAAACTTTTAAAATCAGCAGTCGCCCATTTAAAGTATCATACTTTTTCAAAAAAGAGGGAAAAAAAATAAATACAAAAATGAAATATAAATCGAGAAAAATAAATCTGAAAACAAAAGTAAATCAAAATAAATAAATTAATAATATATAGTCATAGTAAAACAAAATTGTTTTTAAAAGTTCATGGACTTTTCTAAAAATATTTATTGCATCGTATTAAAAAAAAATGGTGGGGGGGGGGGGGGGACTATGAGATGAGGATAGGCGTGTGCGTCGCCTCCCCTTCCCCAAACTTTGAAGAGAATTACCCCAATTCGAAAGAATTTCTTTTTTTCACTTTTTTAAAATTCACTATTTATGCAGAAATTTCAGCTTACATTTTTTCTGTTTACTTTTAAAATTACTACTTTTCCTTTCAACAATTTTTATTTTTATTATTAAATATCATTTGATTTTTTAAAATATATATGTACACGTTTTAAATTTATTTCACAAAGATTGATGTTTGATGGATTTTATATTTAATTATTAATTTCATTTTTTCTAGTTTATATAAAAATGATACTGCATCACTTCTCGTGTATCAATATTTCTCTCCTCAGTCTAGCTTTAGCATACGTTCAGAGTACTTTACAGATATTATAAAGAATAAAAATCCTGGATAAAGAGGGTTTTAATAATAAAAAGAGTGCTACTAAATTAAAAGTGTCTACTGGCCACTGGCTACTATCTAAAGGTTTGAAATTTCAGGTCTAGTTAACAGAATGTGATTTTATCAACAATCAAGAAGAAAAATGACTCTCAGAATCTGAACAAAATCTGAAATATTACTTTTTAAAATTTGAAAATGAGGGAAAATAAACCATTGTTTGCAGAAATTAACTGTTAGCTAATTTTGTAAGTTTTGAAATTGTAAACAAAAAGAATATTGATGGAGAAATGGTATTATTAAAAATAAATATCATTATAACTAATCGGTGTCCGCCGATTAATCAGTAATCGGTAATCGGGAAAATTTCCTTATCGTTACATCCATAGTTTTGACTGATACTTATGATGAAGTTTCTAGGTAAGATTAATAAAAACGAATATGTGTTTTTCTTTGACTATACGCAGTAATATAAATTATTATGAAAGTAAACATAAAATTAGCAACTTATTCGAACAACTAACGATAATATAGTAACGTGAACAATATCAAGCACTTAAGATGTCCCCTTTCATATCACATAAATAAAATTAATTCTGTATGGTTCATTAGCATTGTGAAATATCAGAACAAATTACATAATTATTCTGATTGTGCCAACTCTGCCTGAAATAACTTTCTTTGATGTCTTATGTATGTAACGTCGTGCATTTCGAAAGCTAAAAAATCCTCTATTTTGCAAACTAATAAATAAATTTGAGCAGCAGTTTGTCAAACCAGCTATTTTGCAAACTGCTGCTCAAGTTATAAAGAATCTCGATAAACAGTTGGAATCGGAAGATACTCCGCAGTTAAGAATTAAATGATGTTTCCACAACGTCTTTAGAAGTTTAATGGCATACTCAATATTCCAAACACATTTACTTCTTTTTATCTGAAAAGTTCAAAATATTTTCTGAAATTTTCTAAATTTAATTTCTAAAGGGAAATTTTGATCACAAGATATAAATTAGAAGAAAGTCTCAATGTATACACAATCACGTTTCCAAAGTTGCATGAACATTTGACGAGTCAGGTGCTTGTGGATCCCAAGTTATAAAACATTCCTGATAAGCAATTTTGAACAAAAGAATTAGGCTCAATATTTCATGCATATTACGCTAATTTTTCTCGCTTCAAATGCAACAAATGCTTCTAAAAAAACGAATATCGAACTCAGAAAACATTCCTGATTAGCAGTCACGAATTTAAAAAGTTGCTAAACATTTGCATCAAATTTCTAACGTTAGAGAAACATTGATTACTTCTGGAGAAAACTGAATGCTTTTGAATACAGAAGAAATGGCATGTAATAGCGGGAAGATAGGTCGCTGACATTTCTTTTGTCCTGTCCCTGTGCTCTCCACAATCTACTAGATCCCAGTCTCTTTTTCTTCTCGTCAACGATGGCCCTGATCTTTGACCCCAGCTTTCGTCTCAGTAACACTGTCTTATTATATAGTACGGATTCACTGATATTTTTACATTTTCATTTTGGGCTTTGGTTACGAATGGGCAGGGAGAAAGTATTGCTTTGCGTCTACATGCTGTAACGTAACAACTTGTGATTGTTAAATGTAGCAGTGATAATACTTGGTTCCTTTAGTTGTTAGAGAAAATTTTTGTTTTACTGAAGTATTTTAAAAAGTTCAATATTTCAAGCTATATTTTGTTGTATTGAACTTTATTCTACACATTTTCTGGGGAAGCGGTATGCTTTTACTTAAAACATCTTTTCGTTTTACTGGCAAAATATTTCAAAAACTTTATTTTGTATTCCTTACTGATTTAACGTATTTCCTATTATGTAACGTAAAAAAAGGTTGGACACATTGGGAAACACCCCGAATGCTTGAAAGATAAGGTAGAATTTAGACCTGGAATAACCTGGACTCTGTATTTCAAACTATAGTTCGAAATGAACTTGAGTCGTGAAGTACAAACTTGAATGAATGTTGTATAAACGTGCTTCGAAGTTACAAGAAATATCTTCTTTAACGCATAGGAAAGATCTATATATTGGTAAGAGAGTCGGAGTTGGTCATGTTTCCAACCGATTCCCTTATATTTCTGCTTCTGATGTGTTGCTTCATTGATGTTTGAATATTTTAGTTTATAAGAACAGAAAACTTCACTAATTCCGACTTAAAGCAATTGAGAAATGCAAATACTGCTATTCTTTACTGGGCACATTTTTCTAAGAACTATTATTACATTGGATAATACCTTTTTTTTTTTCTAGATTTGCTCAAAATGTCTTTTTACTCAACTTCTTCGCTCATTTTCACGACGTAACAACAAACGACTATAACAACGTTGTAGTGCTTACACGCGTGTTTTGCGCAATAACATAGTAAAATTAAGCACTATTGTTTGTAGCCAGGAAATTGGCACCATATTTTTCGTGCAACATACCTCCAGTTTTTTTTAACTGTATTTAAACTCAAGAAAGCGTTGCATATTAAAAGGTTTCTCCTGAAGTACTCTACTTATCACAGTGTATTTGGGAACCGAAATACATGGGATATGCAGATAACTTCACAATAAATCGATTTAACTTCAACAAAAAGTTGTGTACTGTCTGGTTTTATAGGCTGAGACCTTCCTTGGTTTTGCACATGTGTCATGACTGCATTGTTTTCAGGGAAATAGGAGTGAGGGGAGAAATAAAGATGAGGATATGTTTACTTTTATGAAGAATAATAAACAAACTTCGTTCTTTTTCATTTCCATGCTATATTAGAAACTGGAATAAATCAACATGGGGAAATGCATCGTGTAAGCGAAGAGTACTTCTTTAGATGACTTGTATATTGTAAAACTTAGATTAATTAAAAAAATATCATTTTAAAACAAAGTTAATAAATGCAAGTAATTAAGAAGTATTTACGCTTAAAAAGCTACTTCTTGAAACTGTGGAGAACTTCTTCGTTTTAAATATTAAAGATAGAGTTAGCATTTAAAATAACTCGCGTTAGTCATTTTCTCTTTTTCAAGATCTTTCTGCGTTTTTGCAGCTCTTGCCCTTGATAAACATATATTTCTTCAACTTTACGCGTTGAACATACACGAACCAAATTTTATGTCGGTACCTGTCGTTGTACTTCTTATATGTTGAGAATTTGATTAACACCGTGGTGACACCAGCGCTTTTAAAAAAGAAAACACATATATGCCTAAAAAGACAAAATCGTGCAGCTATCTATAGTAAACTATTGTTCGTAACACCGTCATAGGTCGCCTTCTCTTCAACGTAGATGTTCTCTTTGTTTAAACATCTTGTGAAGACTCAATGCTATGCACCCACTGCCTCTTCATTCATCATTTACCTTACATGTCTATTATAGGAAGTTATGACCAGTCTACCATGTAGAAGTTGATGGCTGTTACAGCACAGAGCCTACCGACAATAACCAACCACGAAATAGTGTTATTTCTCTACAAAACGTTTTGCAGTGTAATTGCAGCTCATCCATCGTTATTGCTTCCACTTTGTTCGTATTCTTTGTATCAGAAACCACGCTTTGCTGAAGCGAAAAGACAATATGCCCTGACTGAATCTATCTGGGCATTGTCACTTCGTTCCTTTCTTGTTGAGGTCCTTGCAAAACTTTACATTGAGATTCGGATTGGTCTAATGGCTTTTGATAAAACAAACGAAAACAAAGTGCTTTAACAAAAGTTTGATTTCAAATATGCAAATATTAATTTCAAATATGCAAATGTTTAATTTCAAATATGCTAATGTTTAATTTCAAATATGCAAATGTTTGATTTCAAGTATGCAAATATTTGATTTCAAATATTTAAATATTTAATAACTATTCGTCTATGTGTTGACACATTTCTCTTTTGATATCATAAATGAAATCGAAATTCTTTTGATGATTACGTTGACTCATCAAATGCTGGAAAGACTACTTAATTGTAAGTGATTTTAGTCATATTTTTTAATACCTCAAATGAAAACTAAGTTCTTTAAGTTAAAGCACATCATGGAATGAAGTTTTGTTTCTTCTTTTGACATCACAAATGAAAATGTAACTTAATTGACGAATAGGAGAATCTTCAATGATTTAAAATTAAGTAAATTGGAAAAGTAAAGGCAATTTGAAATGTAATAAAAATATTCTTTTGCATATAACGGGATTGACCAATCTTGAATGCGCTGTTCACAGGAGGCATTGAAAACAATGCATTTATAGATTTTGGAAAATACTCTGAGTAATTATGGATGAGTTTATATTTAGAAACATGAACATTTGAGGGAAGAAAAAAAGTTTTTCTTTGAAATTTTTTTTACAGTGCAATACATATTAGAAAACTTGCAGCATATTGATAAAACGCAGTTGACCTGATTTCTCGCATACATCTTTACATTTCTCTAGTATTTTATGAAACTACAAAGGTGCCTCTTCCGTTCAGCTTCTTATAGCGAAATCTGTTTCATCAAAATCTGATTCAACTTTGTAATTAGTGTGAGATGAGCATTCTGTCATAAGGTGTGAAAAGAATATTTTTTTAGCCAAACCAAGCAAAGTAATTCACCGACAGCATTTCTTTTAATATGACACCATCGGAAGGTAATTTTCTTGTATGAACAGAGGCGTAATCATATTTTTTGAGGGGGGGGGGGGGTTAATCCCTACATCTATACATCAGGATATATAGTGGGATCGGCAATATTGCTTAATATCAATCGAAACCACTGGCTATGGGAGTCTGCCTCCGAAACTACCCCTCGTTGCCCCTCTGAGTATGAATTACTAGCTACAATCTCTCTCTTCCTGTATTGATAATCAAGAATAGATCTTTTTTAAAACTAGCCGCTAATTTAATTGCATTACCCCGAATTCTATTTCACGAACATATCATCCTCTAAGGGAAGGGAAAACATGCAAATGGTCCCTTTGATCGGCGAAAGCGCGTGATTAATTATTACAGTTCACATTATGTCACTGGTTGTCGCCCCATTTCATTTAAAGTAATCATGATGATTAATAACCCTCCGATGCTTCGCTTCGGAGCCCGCTTCCCACTGTTTCTTCACGTGCAATTGGATGCCTTTCTTTACTTCATAGAAACAGGTAGGGATTTTCCCGGCACTCCCCATTTAATCAAACGAACATCCATAAAAGTAAGTATTCATATCACATGTAAGTGATCACAGTTAATGTATTAAGAACGTTAAAATTCTTACAACAGGTATCCTGTGCATTAAATTAAGTGTCTGAATCTAATGTCTTATCGAATTAGGTTTGTCAAGTATGTTATTTTTGTGAGGACTGGGGGGGGGGGGGGGGAGTTATTAAGAAAAAAGTTTCGCTGGCTGTTAATCATTTCTGTGAGAGATTTATATGTATCTTCCCTTTTTTTAATTAATAATTCTATCGAATTCTTATTTGTTATTATTAATACCACTACTATTATTATTAGTTGCGTTGAAATTAATTTAATTATAGAATAAAAATAGTAAAATTACTAATAAGACGAACAAAAGTTGCTTGTATTTTCTGCGAAATTATACCGAGTTATCTCTAACTTCAAATTAAACATCATTATCTTCGGCTTTCAGGTGCAATTAATTAATTGTGATGAAAATTCTGACTAATGAAGAGACAATGGTTCAGTATTTTCAGCATTTTTTAGTAGTATAAAGATGAAAGTAAAGGATTGGATACAAAAAACAAAAGTTATATTCTATAGCTGAAAATTAGATATGGCCATTAAATCTCACATATTCTGGTGTTGAAATTTTTGCATCAACTGAAGTTTTTCTGAACAAAAAAGGAATATATATTTTATTCAAACATGTTAAAGTTAAAACTGTGGTAGGAGCATTAGGAAATATTATAGGCTCCTTGCAAAAAAAAAAAAAGATTTTAGCATAGCTTTCAATAAGTAAGTAATAAGTAGTACTTGGGTTTTATTATCATTACATTTTACATAGAATTATAACTTTATAGAAATAATAGTTTAAAGGAATCCTCTACTAGTGCAAATTTCAAAAAGGAGCGAAACCCAAAAGCGCTTCTTTTAGTTTGATCTGAAATCAGTTCGTCGTATCAGCTATCAAATTTTCGTATTAAAGAAAGGCGGCATGCGTTTTATTCAACAAAAAAAAAAGCAATATTTTGTACCAAGTAAATTCGCCTTCTCCATGGTATGCGTTTTTGCATTTTGCCAAAATGGAGTGTTTCAATAAAAAATGTTACATTTTAGATATGTATATTAAAACGTTTCCAAATAATATTATGAAAATGCGTGTTGTAATCTAGTAAATTCGCAACCATTGCATGATAATATTCTCTTATCGTCCTGGATTTAATTGCTCCGTGTGTACATATATTGTCTGATTTTCTTAGCCGAAACCTTTTTTGATTTTGCGTATAATTGAGGTCCCCTTCGATTTCTTCCAAAAAGGGAAGGAGGATAAATAAAGATGAGGAAAGTTTCCTTTTCATTAGGAATAATAAACAAGCGGCGTACTTTTCTTCTTGTGCTAAAAATTCAAACTGGAAATGGAATGTATAAACATTGGGACATACAACAAATGCGCTCCTCAATTATAACCTCAGAGCGCGTTCATCTCAGGGTGCTTTCACACCAAAGGCGACACAAACATTATTCCTGTCTTTTCTCATCTACGTATGCGCACAACACACTTTTGCCTTCAAAAATATACTCTGCGGTTGCGCAGATGAGAAAAAAACGGGAATATCTTTGTCGCCTTTGGTGTGAAAGACCCCGACCACGGAGTTTTGATAGTTCTGTGTTTCTGCGCATGGCAGGAAAGGACGAATCCATTCGAGTTTTAGGGAACTTCGCTTTGCAGGTGCGTTTATTAGCACGCATATCAGAAAGTTTTCCTCTCGGTTTGTTAAAAGCAGCCAAAAATTTATAAACTGGCATATAAGATCTGCTCGAAGAAATAAAGTATTCTAAACGAGAACAGAATAAGGCACATTCCTTATACCAGCAGTTTCTCCCTTGAGCATGAATGGATTCTCCTTGGCACTTTGCGAGGTTAGGTCTTCGCTTGCGGGTGGTAGAATAATTGAATCGTTCACGTTTGGCGCCTTCTGTAAACGAACATTACTTATACTTTTAGCAAAACACTAAAAGTCATAATGCGCGTGGTGCGGAATACGAAAGATTGCATAGTGTCTTTAAATCAACATCAGATAACAAAAATTGTTACACTACAAGCATTAGTATCATTGAGCAATTGCGCACAACCAAAGCCGCACCACACTATAACACTATAACTCAATATAACTGGATATAAATTGATAGGGTAATACACAGATGAGAAATAAAGTACACAAAGTGGCCATGCTCCATATGTCCACAATACTACAATTTGATGTCTGGATGCGCATTAAGAGAGTAAAACACAGTAGAGAAACAGTATACAAAATTTGATGTCTTGTTTTGAAGAATACAAAGTTGTAAAAAAAAAATGAAACAAAGCTTGATCTGATATTATGATGTGTACATATACATGGTACACATAAAAGTATAAGTAATGTTCGTTACATGCATAAAAATTCTATCTTACCTGAAATATAATTAGGTGATGAAAACAACATGATGTATAAGTACTTTTAGAGCTACTGTATCATTTTTTATAATTATTTTTTTAAAGAAGTATTTACATTTTCGTCTAAAGTATTATGAATTCCCAAAATATACTATCAATTTCTAATTAGATGTCATATGCTCCAATCCTTTTTAGCATATCATGTTCTTGTAGCCTGTTTTGAGAATTCAAACTTAATATAGATAAACACATAACTTTTCCAAAAACTAATTTGATCCCATTCCTCATACATTCCGACAAATATCCCGGTATCATACCTTACTATGCACGTCGCTCTTATTCTTTCATATATGGTTTCTCCAAGTTATATCTATAACAGTAACATTACCGCTTTCTAAAAGATAAACCATGTTAATCACATAACAGAGATATATACACGATCCATCAAGACCAGCTTGATTCAATTATTTTCTATCTCAAAGCTTATTCTAAATATGCAAAGTAATTATTTAACTCTCCTCTGACGCAATTGTAAGATCCTCTCCTCAGCATAACTTCATAGTAATTCCAAGTTTCGGAAACTTAGACAGGTACAGTGACTGTCTAAACCTTGATGGATTCTGGGAACGTTTTGCGCTGCCGTTCAGAAGCGAATTTCCCAAATCACTAAGTTTGGAGATTTTGAAAGGGGGGGGGGGGGAGTCATAAATTATTGGCATGATTTCTGCGGGGAAGACAGACTAACCCTTCCGAGCCATCCACCTGAAAGTTGTCAGCAAAGAAACGGGCCCGGCTAAATTAGTTTTTCAAATTTCCGGATTCATTTTGTAGAGTGAACAACGGATTAATGTCCTGGAGGTGATACATCACGATGTGTCAGTTGCCTACGACAAAAATTAAAAGCGAAGAGGACGTGCGTTGAAATTCGCTTACCTACCGGATGCAGTTCTGTGGTTTTGGTCCAGCGGCTTTGCAGATGCGTCTTGTAATAAGTTGTTGTTTCTCGAAGATAAGAACCAAACACAGATCGTCCATGCATACAAAGCGGATGGAGAGTGAGAAAAGTCCACTTCGACACTCATTTACTTTTTAGTTCATTAAGATAAAAGCACTCATTTTATGTTATTCGTGCATTCATTTAATTTGTATTAGCGGTTGCCTTCGGGTGTATAAATATATAGATAATAATTGCTACTGGATGGAAATTTTAGAGATTGCTGGATTACTAAGTGACTAATGTGGCCATTGCCTCAGTACACATCATTTTTTAAGGGCGTGGCTTTAGTTCTGGAGCTCTTGTAGATTATTAAATTAATATGTGAATTTGCAATTTTTTTCGGCGAGCTCAGAAAATTTGCAAATTTATGAAAGTGCCTATGTTTAATGATGTCTTATTGTAGGTTCGATGAGAAAAAACTTACGTATACAGTCTATGAATAATGCTACGTACAGCAATTAAAATTGATTCTATAAATACTTATTTAGATACATGGTTCCCTCAATTTTTATCACGGCACAATGTACATAATTTCTAGTCCTGAAAGTTGAACCCTCTACAGTCTACACGCATATATAAACATTGCACACCTATACGTACCCAACACAACGCCAACATACGTTCCAATACACAAACACATCAGGCTATATACATTCTATTTCCACACTCACTGACAAGTCTTTTCAAAACTAAGGATTTGAACTTGGGCTTTTTCAGTAAAATCCTATGAGATCAAAAGGGTAAAAACAGGAAACTCTAGAGTTAAAATCATTACTACTTCTTTTAGAGCATTGAGAGTAATTTCAACATCCGTCGGAAGTTAACGCACAATGTACGACACAGACAACCAAAGAAACTACACGAGCCTACTTTCTGATCTTTTGCTATAAAGTAAGTTCAAAATAATATTTTTTCTTCAGAAAGCATTTTTTCCTAAAAAATTTGCAATCAAGCTAAATATGGCTAACATTTGAGCACCTCTCGTCGAGATTTAAACCTGGTTTGCCCTTGCTTTTTACGAGATGTAATTATTGTTCATTGCCGTATGTCGTCAGTTAATATATTTTCAAAAATATCATTAAATCAAACATTTACACGATAAAATACATTCTAATGTTATTTTTTCACAAGTTACAGACTCTGGTTAAAAACTAACTTTAAGGTTTTGTACAACTCCCGTTTCATGTTGAAACTACACTGTCACTTCAGCTACAGAAGTGTAACTTCTAAGGTGTATACGTGAGTACAAGTGCCCATTTTATTTTCATTTATTTATTTATTTATTTATTTTAGAAATTCTTCACATTTTATGTTCGCATCATACGAAATTTATTTTAATGATTCCGTAGGATTTTTATGCCAAGAAGAGATTTTGTTATGCGTCCCGACCACCCATGATCCATAAGTGTAAAGACGGTGTAGGAAGTTTTTCTCTAGGAGATACAATTAAACTACAATTAAAATATTCTTCTTTCAAAACGTGTTGCAGAAATCTGTTCTTCAAAGGCGCTTTCTCCATCAGGTGTGTTATTTCCCTCTAATCTTAAACCAATCCTTCAATGTCTCCACTCTTGTGGCATTGCGGCTCTTCTTCGACAAAAATACGGCCACCACAATCATTAATATCCAGGTTAATGAGATCGACGATGACGACATTGGGTAGCAAGTTATTTATACTTGAACTACGAAGGCAGAACGAAATGTTCCAACTTTCCCAGGAGCTTTTGGTAAATGATAGCTTTGTGGGCTTTGCCGGCTTTTCGTAACTGGACACGTAAGCCCACATTTTTGGCCATGAAAGGGATTCTCTCCTTTATGCTTCTGATATTTCGGAACAGACATTTCGACGAAAAATTACAATTTAATGTTATTTTTTCACTAGTTACAAACTCTCGTTGAAAACTAAATTTAAGTTTTCGCACAACTTCCGCTTCATGTTTTAACTACAGAGTTTGTAGTTAGTTTATTTAGGCTGAAGCTTTAACGTATCGGTTTGTTTTTTGTTTCGATGGTTTGTTCAACTTCAATCAAATATGTTCATCTGGTGGTGTAAATTCTAATTGCCACATTGTTTTTTGTATTTAAGTCTTAATATAAATATTTAGGCAGTGAATGCCTTCTAGGTAATAACATAATAGCTTCTAGGTAAAAATTTTTTTTTTCCTCTTGGCAATAAGGAAAAAAAATGAATAAATAATAATAAAAATAAATAAAAAATAATAAAAATAAATGAATAAATGATAATAATAAAACATCAGTTCAGTGAGGGAAGTATTTTTGCCGGATGATATTTCTCAACATTGTGATGAAAAAGGAAAAAAAAAGGTTGCAATTGACGAATTTAATACATTTGTGAAGAGTCAAAGTTAAATATTCTATCCTTTTATGGATGAATTCGGAAATCACTGAAATACCACATTTAATTTCCTTTTATAATAATATATATTTTTTTTATTTTAGTACTTTGTACACGTTAATATTTTCTATCATTAATTTATATTATTTTTTTTTATGATAGGTATATTTACTTAATTGGGCGTTGTTCATTTTGCTTCGTTTTATAAAAATATTTTTAAATTCGTGAGTTATGCATATACATATATAAGTGTCTACTTGAATTCGTAAAATTTTTCTCTGAAAATGTATGACACAACGTCGTTTTTATTGTTTGCTTTCCAAATACAAGGGCTTAAATTTTCATTACTGTTTCTCTGATTTCCATTGTGATGTGAGTACTCCTTGATACTTTTTAAGAAAACGCTTTTTCCACTATTTTGACAATTTACTTGCAGTTATTATTAATATAATCTACTTATTATCGAAAGTCATGTGCGTAAACCCCATGTACATAACCCACCCAGGGTTCGAAATTTGGATGTAAAAGTTAGGCGTCATTGGCACCTAGCATTTTCGTTTTAGTTGCCAAAAATGTTTTGCTAGGCGTGATTTTAAAATAATTCAAATTGCTTGGACAAAGATAACAACGGATAACTATGAAGACAGTTATGCAATTGCTAAAAAATATCCCAAAATTTTACAACCTTACTGAGAAAATTGATAAGTAAGAGAAAAATATTCAGAAATCAAATTTTATAATATTTGTAACTTTTTAGAAAGTTGGTAGTTTTACATAAGCTTATGAATTAATATAAACGTCTTTTTTAATCAGTCCATAATAAAATAAAATATGAGTTAGTTTACTTAACTATTTTTTCAAGTGCTATTTACAATCCAGTGTTACTTACTTCATATGGAAGTAAAAATTCCCAACTCCAAACTTGAAGGTCAAGAAGTTACGATAGTCTTCGTAGACATCGTAAAAACTCAAAATACAGAAGATTAGATGAAATATGTAAAAAAATATAACTATAAAGTTATGCTAGATTTTGAAAATAAATAAAAAAAGACGAGTTTTTGCAAATTGTGGTTGTCAAACTAAAAGATTTTTGAAAGGTTAGGCGTCAAAAGTGACGACTGGATGTGTGAAAAAATGCTGTGAAAATTTACATTTATTACAAAATAATTGCATTTGATTTTCATGTTAACCGTTTGATGTACTGCTGGAACCCCAACGTTTCTCGAAATGTTTATAAATACTTTAGCTGATGAAATTAACATAATTAAAACTATTTGCAATAACAACTGCTTTATTCGCAAACAGCTTGAAGATATAAAAACTTGATTAAACCCTTGATTTAAACCAAGTCCCTACATTTTTTTCTTCACACTACATTAGACAAGTAAGGAATTGCCTACTAGAGTGAAGTATGGTACAGTTGTATTACTGCAGAAGGGCCGCCCTAGCTATGAATGTCTAGTGGGATCTATCCTGAAAATGTACAATGTGGCTTTTATTTATTAATTTTTTCATTGAAGACTTCTCTCATTCATTCTTTCTACTTTTATGGAAAAGAGGCTAAAAATTGAAATGAATGCCGAAACAAATAAGCCAGTGGATTCTGAAAGTCTTCACAGGCAACTTCTGTTTATAACCGTGTTTGATATGTATTCGTCTCAATTCGTCTCATGAGTGTTTAATCAACGAGCTTTTATTCTTTTATCAAAACCCCAACAACCATCCATCCCCTCAAACAGAAAGGAGTTCTGGAAAGTTTTTTTTTTTTTTTTTTTACTTTCTCTTTTAGCTTGTAATTAAACGGTTACAATTCATTTTGATATTAAATGCCAACTTACATTCTTAAAATCGGACTTTTGCTATTAACGGTCAGTTTCTTCCTTTTCTTTTTCTTTTTTTCGTATATGCAAAAATCTGGCATAATCTTTTCATTTAAAAGAAGAAAGAGAAAACACCGAGATCCGCTTAACGCTAAAACGTCAGTTTATTGCTTTGATTTCAAACAAGCCTTAAATCTGCCCATCTATTAAAATAAATATATAATAAACTAATAAATAAATAAATAAAAATGCAAGTTCGAATTGACTTGTTTACTGTTCTTGGTCGGTGTCGGCCTTGATAAGTCTTATGAAATGGAAAAAGAAGAGAAAAGCAAGAAAAGATAAAAAGCCTCGATCCTCTCTCCTCAATTAAATACTTAAATTCCAGACAAAACTGGTTTGAGACACACGACGGATTGCTTTCACGACAACACAGCCATACCCCTAAATCGTAATCGTAAGTACCCTTTAATTTGAATGCACAAATTATGCATCATCCGACAACAAAATCGCTTTTTAATGATATAGAAGCGAGGAAGTCCGCTTATGTATTCATACACGTAAAACCACGCGTGATAAATCAATGGCACTTGGAGACCCAGCTTGAAAGAAGACGTCAAACCATATACATATATTTAATAACAGCTATAAAATTTCAGCACGAGACTTCATAAGTGGTATAAGGGGAAAAAATTCCTCTTTAAGTATTACGAATTCATGAAGAACCAATAACATGAGTGGAAGACAATGCATAGTATGCAGCTCAAGATATTTAACGAGCAATTGGTTTGCTTTAAACATATGCATTCGCCAGATAAAGTCTTAAATTTGCATTCGCATTAATGATCTGTGGACTAATTTAGAGTTTTACAGCTTTCCGAGCAAGACGGTGACAGCATATTTCATTAAAAAGAAAAGATTTTAATCTTCCCAATTCGCTATTTGCTTTTATTTATTTCAGTTTTTTACTTTATTTTAGGAAGCACCAGCAATGCTAGTTGTCGAAAAAAAGTATATGAGAAAGAAAAATAAAACACGCTTTTCCCTTCTTTTCTTTCTTTTTTCTTAAATATTCTATTATTATATCTTTTAATTGTTCATTTTCTTTACTTTCTTCCTGTTTTCTTTTTTTCTTTCTTACTTTCTGTTCTTTTCATTCATTCATTTTTTAAAATTTAATTTCATTTAGCTTCTGTGTTAATATTACATTTTCCCTCTTCAACTGCCCCTCTTTTCTTGATACAAGTACGTTGTTTGATTTTATGGACATGTTTCGCATGCAATATTTGTTCATCATTCTTCTCTTTTCCGAAAAGCTCAAAATATGATATTTCATATGGTTTAATCAGATAACCATTTAATCTTACCATAGAGACATTAAAACTAAAACTAAATAAGCAAACATTTTTCATTTCTGGTCTTTTTAACACAATTGTATAGATTACTTATAATGTTTCTGGTATTTCTGAACAACATGTAGAGTTTATAGCTAGTTTGTTTCGTCTGTGAACTTTTAACCTTTCGGTTTATTTATTTTTTGATGGCTTGCTCAACTTCAATCAAATATTTTCATCTGTTGATGTAAATTCAAATCGCCATATTAATTGTTTTTTCGTAATTTAGATCCTTAATATCCTTATATAAACAGTAAATTTCCTCCTATATTAATAATCCTTAATTTTCATTTTGACAGTAATGATAATGAATAAATTTAGAAAAAAAGCACTCAGATCCATTTCAGTTGATGTTTAATGAAACCCAATTGAATTGTTGTAAATTAATTATGCATCGCTCCTTCAAAATTTATAAAATATTTTAATGTGGGGAACAAATCCTGAGATACAATATTATGAGTGACTACTGCAAAGACTGACAGCTCTAAAAAAAGAAGTGGGAAGCCGTTTACTCTAACAGAACTTATTTTCATCCATAAATAGTAGAATATCCGTCTAAGATGTAAAAATTCACATAAAATTGAAAAGCACAGAAACTAAGCTCCGCAGCTCGCATGTAAATTTGGGCCTCATTGGTTTCGAAAAGTTTCTGCACTGCAGGCTGCGAAAATTGGTGGAGATTATAGATAAGATATTCTTAAATGAAATCTTAGCACAGCATTTAAACGAACATTAAATAAATAAATATAATTTAAATCTAAAAAATACCGATATACGTAAAAAAAAAGAAAAAAAGTAGATCACTCATACCTTAGTATGATTTTGTAAATATACATTACTAATTGTATAGCTGTTTATTATGGAGAGGATGGAGGGCAGCCGCCTCGGTGAGATCAGTGCCTATGGTTTCGGTTGTGGTATAATAGAAATATTATATCTTTTTTTACGCAATATTGCAGAGGTTGAATTTGCAATTTCACTTCTGCTACGTTTTGTGGTAGCAACGCTGCTTCCAAACTTTGAGGAAGGGCAGAACCATATTTTCGGTTTTCACGTGGAGCGGGGGAGGGGGGATGCTTTAGTGAATAGATTAGATAAATTAAATAATGTTCACTGAGCAACTGTAGCGTTTTCAAATTTTTTTGCCAGCTACTCTACCCCCCTCCCCCCCCCCAAAAAAAAAAATCAATTCTTAAGTATTTCATATATATAAAAAAAAAACCCAAGCGGACGATTTTTTTTGGCACAATTATTGAACTTTCATGTGCTTTTATATTTATTCCAAAAAAATGTTCGTTAGTTTCTGCCTGAGTCGCGTTTATTCGATGTGAATATTGGCGAAATATGGAAAATCAACTTTTTAATGCTGGTGTAATAATGAGCCGACTAAACTGCCTCAGTGCGACCGTGATCTACCGGAAATTTCTCCGCGAGCTACCGGTAGCTCGCGATCGACATTTTGGCGACCACTGCTCAAACTCCGGGGGTGTCGCTCCTATTGTAGCTAAAGTTCCAATATGAAGATGATTTATATGACACGAATTGAAGTCATGTTCTTGTGTCACCACACAGAGTAGTGATGTTTTTCCCTAAAGTGATGCACACGTGTGCAGAAAATTGTTTTTGCGTTGCTTACTGCGCTTGAACTTAAAAAATTATTTAAAAAATAAATACTTGTTTATGTGTATAGACGTTCATTCCATTACCTAAAAACAAAACCAAAAAGCCGAAAATTTCCCTATTCTCCTACAAAACTTAAATGGTTACCGTCCGTGTGTAGTAGGCTCTGTACTTTAATTAAGTTTCACACTTACACTCACTTAACCCACCACTATGTAGTGATTCATCTATTTATTTAGCTATTTTATCGCACGTTTTAAAAAGCGTATATCTGCGAAAATTAGAGAGGTTCTTTTTGAAGGGGAGGAGTTAAATTGGCCATCAGGCCGTGAACCGACTAGTTTTATCTTTTTTCGTTTTCACTCCGCTCCTTCAAAACCACCAATGTTGGTATTTTTCCTCAGTCTCTTCGAGTAATGAATATTCATTTTTTTCGGGAACTGACTTCGCTTTTTTTTTCTTTTTCTGACGGCTGAAATTAGAAGAACTTTACAACCCCGAGGCTTCAAAATTCCTTTCTTAAGTGATTCAGCCTTTGATAGGTTTTATACCTCTTAATTACAGGCTTTCATGGTGGAAAAAAAAGAACGTTTTTTTAATCATTTTTTGAGGAAAAATTTAATAAGCGTTGGTAATACGCTTGAAAAAATGTGCTCCTTATAAGGTGCATTTTTAATTATTATTTTTTACTCTCGTTATTGGTTGATAAGTACTGATTCTGTGTTTGAAACATAGGGTCAAGCGGATATATAGCGAAAACGTGACGAAGAGATGAAAAATTATTGGTATGTCTATATAATGATGAATTAAAGTTTCAAGAAAGAAATTAATCAAGGAGCTACTAGAAAGTAGCCACTGTAAAATCTGCATTTAAAATAAATTGAACGCTTGGAGATACAGTCAAAGCGCGTTTTAGTTAATACGAGATTTAATAAAGATTTAATTTTATGATCATATTAGTTGACCTCGTTTGAGCTCCTGTAATACCGTTGCCTTTTCTAACCCTGAGATTGAGCTAGGTAGCTTAACATTTGAATACACATTGTTAAAAGAAATCTATTCAAAAATGAGCATCAACTGTTTCAAAAATTTATGAGCATCAAATATATTAATTAGTATGCATGCATGAGAATGAGTACTTTTGTTTTCCAAAATTGAGACTTTTTTTTACTCGGAGCTAGTAGCATTGAGTAATGAAGTCTCAATTTTGAAAACCAAAAGTACTCACTATCATGCATGTATACTTGTATTTGATGCCTCATGTGCTTGTTTTTAAAACAAGTGTACTTAATGAAAAATGAGTATGTTCGGGTTCGCATTTTTAAGTACATTTTTTTGACAGTGCAGTAAAAAAAAAAAATTCTTGACGTTTTATCTTTTTTAAAAATATTTATTTATTTATTACAAGCGATGGCCGAGCTGAATTTTAAAAACGTCACCTACGGCGCTATCCTTGCTAAGAGTATCTTTAAAAGAAATCGCCTGCGGGGCATAAAGCCTGCAGTGTTTGAAAAACATCGTGTGTCTATTTGTCAACAAAAAAAAAAAGAAAAAAAAACATTAGACGTTGTCAACGCTTGAAAAAGTAATATAACAAGTAGAAGGATCAATTAAAAAAACTTAGGAACATTTCCATCAGTAGGGTCAGATTTGTCACCAGAGGGTAATTAAAACTGCCAAATTGTAGCACGGCGTCTTTGTTGCGTTGCTTTTCATCTGGAATAAGTCTTGGTGATGATCTTAGATTTATTGCAAGAATAAAATTGCAATATCATATTAATTTTATTTTCCAGCCATGGTGAACTGTTGTCTCGATAACCGAAAGATAAGTTTCATAATGAAATGAAGCTTCGCTAGCAGTACCATACAGATGAAATCGCAGGTGTTAATATTTATAGTTAAATCATACTGTGAACCATACCTAAAAAAATGCACAATTTTGTTAGTATTCTTTATCGCCGGTTTATCACCAACGCCTAATTAAAAAAGTTAAATTGTAGCGTGTCGTCATTCGCCACGTTATTTGAAGTCTAGAATAAACTATACGTCCGTAAACTTTTCGAGGCGATATTTATTTAAACGCTATTGCTAAATCAAGGAAATCGTAAAATCGGGGAGACGGAACTTTTATCAAGTTCCAATCTCGAATTTAAAAATTATTGCTAATTTGAGAAAAACTTTAAATTGAAAATGTGCTTTATTATTGTTTTATCTTTATTAAACTGAACTATTTTGAAAAATAAGTTTTATATTGAAATTAAGCTAACACTATTCGCCCGGAGTTGAGGAAACTGCTAATTATTATTTTTGGGTCAAGGTAAGCCTTAAGAAATCGAACTAAAAAGTTTATAACTGGCGCTCTTATTGTCTTAGAAACTTCGAACAAATTTCATCTTGTACAAAAAAATCTGCGCTTTCGATCGATATATTATATTAATATGCGCAAGGTTTTTGTCACCCCAATATTGGGGAATTTATGGGGAAATTTGCGTAAAATTGGAATAAAAAATACTACTTGTCGGATTTTTTCTAACGGATCTATGATTCGTCTTCTTGAATCACTCTGTCTATTGATGAAAACCGCATTCAAATCCGTTGCGTAGTTTAAAAGCGTCGGACTTCCACCTGGAAGGTCGCGCGGTCGTTACCCGCTGAAGACCCACCATTTACACTTGGGGATACATGCATGTAAAATCCGTGGACCTCACTACCTCGCCCCATCCGCAAGCAATCCTAAGGCCTCGGCTAACAGGTAGGGGTCTGGTGGAGAAAAGCTAGTAACTCGTTGTCACCGGCTCAACTACTTTAGCCATTCACAAACTGATCGGTTAATCTTAAAAAAAAAAAACAATTGCAGGTAAGCATAAATGCTTTCTAGTAATATTACATTTTTTTTTTAAATTTTAAAGTTCGGTACACGCTGAAAACCTAGGGTATTGACTTCTAGAAAAGGAAATTTTGGAAAACGGAATATAATAAAACCCGTGTTATGAAGAGAAAATGATTTCAAAATCAGAACTGTTATTATTTTACAGCAACCTTTCAATGAATTTCAGTGTCCACGGTATTTATGAAATCATTCTCTGAAAAGTGGGAAAGTCAAAAATTGAAATTTTGCTGTTGCGCTAACCTCTAAAAATCTAACGACTATTGCTGTTTTGTGGTGATGAAATGATGGCAGTAATGTTTTGTTGTGGAGTGTTACCAGATGTTATAAACTAAACTGTTTTGACTTTTAGAAGGCAGTTTTTTAGGAAACGGAAGAAACTGAAAATCGAGACTTCAAGGTGTAATTCTACCCAAACAAATCTTTTGAAATAAACACTTCTGATTTCTGGCAATGCAATAACGTCACTTCAGTTCTTTCGTGAACCCGGTGTTTCGCAGATGTTAAAAAATACTTTTATTTCATTCCGCTGATCATGGCGGAGATGAAATGCGGGGAGTGAGTGTGTTGAGGGAATGCGTTATTTTTAACCCCGAAGATACTTTTAACTCTTGTGGAATGAATTAACATCTCGTCTCGGGCGGGAGTCGAAAGAAACCGGCAGATTTTGAAGGGGATGGGAAGGATGATGGAGACGAATGCGGCGGAACTTGTTTGTCTCCAAAGAACTGTTTGTGGTATGGAAGAGACTATCTAATCTACAGTTGGCGCAAAAATGTCGCTGGAGCTTTGTTGGTACAATGTCAAAATATTTTGAAGAAAAGGTGTTTATTAAATTGAATCGTTTATTTCGAAAAGGTAACATTTCATTTTTGAAAAAGAAAGAACTCTCAGTATTTTATTAATTTTTATGGCATAATTAATCAAAAATCGTTTTAATTTACCAATATTTCACTGTTACTACCTACTAAAATAAAATAGTAAAAAATCAGAATCGTAAAGTTTTCCAAATTTTCATAACCCATTTTTTTCTTTCTGTTGCAAACATTTTGTCTTTCAGAATTGTTATCTTTTCGAAATAAACGATTCAATTATGTTTACAATGCAATAATAATATCCAGTCGTATAAAATGGGACTCAGTATAGTTAATTTCGTTATTTTTAACCCCAAGGGTACTTTTAACTCTTGTGGAATGAATTAACATCTTGTCTCGGGAGGGAGCCGAAAGAAACCGGCAGAGCTTGGGGATGGGAGGGCTAAGGAAGGAGACGATTGCGGTGGAACGTTGTTTGTCTCCAAAGAACTGCTTGTGGGGTGGAAAAACTATCTAATCTACAGTTGGCGCAAAAATGTCGCTGGAGTTTTGTTGGTACAATGTCGAAATATTTTGAAGAAAAAGTGTTTATTTAATTATGTGGTTGTTTTCAAATGGGCTGCGTATATTGGTTCTTAACCATTGCAGACCTAGTGCATACCCAGAGATTGGTACCAACACTTTCAGCGGCACCACAATGAGTGTGGTACCACTGGCCGCAATTTTTTGGATGTCAGTTTCCCCCTACACGGCGACACCTGAGCTCTAATTGCTGCAACCAGCACTAGAAATTTAATTTACCCTAGAGTATCCACTCCAAAAGGATACTCAAGGAACTTTAACATGCCGTATAGTCATACGACATGGGCGCTGACGATTTTCTGCAACTTGAAAATCCACTGACTTGGGCCAATTTTGATTCTGCGAGGTCGGGCGCACGAGGCCTGCGCCTTAACACTACGCCACCCTGCCGGCTTATTTAATTATGTTTACAATGCAATAATAATATCCAGTCATACAAAATGTGACTCAGTGTAGTCAATTTGACTGAAAGTCTCGCGACTGTTGTTGGTGTAGTTGGCTCTCATTTTTTGTAAATAAAATAACTCTGAGAACAATTTTATTGTAATCGAATAGCTTTTTGTGAGCAAAAAGTGCTATGTGGCAATACAT
The DNA here is from genome assembly GCA_038502835.1 of Octonoba sinensis. NCBI lineage: Eukaryota > Metazoa > Arthropoda > Arachnida > Araneae > Uloboridae > Octonoba > Octonoba sinensis. The sequence goes on from CM076598.1 coordinate 128,068,482, forward strand.
TTTCGAAATAGTCATTGAAATTTCGCAATGCATTTCGCATTTTGGACGATGTTCTCTCAGTTTTGTTTCGTTTTGTTGTTGCTCAAAAATCTAGTTTTGGCACATATTTAGCTATCTTGGGGTACCGGAAGAAATGAATTGAAATTGAAAAAAATAAATTGCACGAATGCATGCGAGTCTGTTTATAAGGAAACTTTTGCTCCCCGCGCGGGTTGTTTTATCCACAATTTGATTTTTCACTCTACCCTAATACCAATGCCCAGTGAGTTACATATTTCGATTTATATTCCGTCTGTATAGCTCTTTCCCTTTTTTTTACACGGTTTTATTTAACTTGATTTGTCATGGAAGTTTGTTACGCGGTTTTCGACCACTATTAGTGCATAAATTATCTTCAAACTTTGCACACAAGCTTCGATGACAATACAATAATCCATTCATTTTATAATTTATTATAACGTTAATTAAGAAAAAAAATTAATAACTTTGGCTCTGGGGAAATAATCAGCATTATTATTTGTCGAATGGCAACGATAGCTTTGTTTGAAATGTTTCGATAGTGCAACGATGTTTTGAATTTGAAGATACTCAAATCTTAGCGAAAAAAGAAACTGCGACACAGCGGAAGAGGTGCCTGGAGAAAAAAAGAATATTATATCATGAAAAACGAGCATGGTGACTGAATAACTTTTTTTAAAAATAAAACCTTGTAACTTAAAACATTTTTTATATGTGTCTTATTCTTTTCTTTGATTAAATAAATTTCCGTTTCGAAAAAAATGTTTTTACAGTACACACAGCACACATATATGCAGTAGAACCCCGGTTATCGGAAAAGCACGGGACCGTAACGGTTTCGGTTAATTGAGGTACCATAGAAATTTTCGGATAAGCGAGAATTATAGACAAAGGCCATGTTTAGAAGCAACATGTTAACCCCTGTACATAGAACTTCTTCCAACTGCAGAATACAATGGATTGCCAGGCAGATTAACCGGATCTGAACTTGAATGTAATATAGTTGTTGCAATAAATTCTATACAAAATATTAATATTTTACGTTTATATCATTTAGTATTATACATTTTATCATGTACTGACAATATTTTTGATAGTTATGGAAGAAACGGGCCATTTGTCCTTCATGAAAAATGAACTTTTTTTTTAAAAAAAGGAGCATTTGCCCGTTATGGGAAAAAAACCCAACCCATTTGCCTTTTCGGTTAAGCCGATATTCGGATAAACGGGATTCGGATAACCGAGGTTCTACTGTATTTACATATGTCTGTGTGTGTGTGCAGTGAATGTACATTTTATGTGCTTAGATATATTGAGGGACAGGTATATTTATACATATATATATATATAATACATGTGTATATACATATATATGTACATATAAACACACACGCACATATGTATATATTATATATATATGTGTATATAGATATATATAATGTCAATGGCTTTGTAAGTGGGTAATGTTGTGGCCCCTCCATCAATCACAGGAACGGGTTTGGTGGCATTTTATTCCTTTAAACAAAAGCTCCTTCTAATCCGATAATAAAAGCGATCCGGCGGTGAGATTGAAGGCTTGAGCAAAAAAAAGGGCTTCTGGATATTTATCAAAATATAACACCTTGCTGTAAAATAGAGGATGTAAGCATTGCGAGTTTTATTTCGAGAAGATGTTGTCTGGGGTGAGGGCTGCTCATCCTAAGCTTGACTTATTTTTTGATGATTTCTGTGAAGGTGTTGGAGAATGCTAAATCCTTTGTATTGGATCTTTTAAAAATAAGTGTTTTACTGTTTAACTTTAAACTATGGAACGGTGCTTTTGCTTAATATTTTCTGGTGAGAGTATCAAGCTTTGTTTTTATTATCAGGGATTTCATTAGCATGTTTTATGCTTTCCGTCTGTGAAAATAGAGAAATAATTGAGAGTACTTTCAGTTATTTGAAGAAGTAACATAAATCTTTTATGTATTTATTTATTTAGCTTACTAGAAATCTCGTTAATTATGAATTTTGAATTCATAATTAACAAAGTAAATAAAAGTAATAAAACAAATAAATAGAAATGTCAATCTAATGAATGAAGGTACGTTTATGAAGTAGAGAACGAAAAATGTCTAATTAGTATTTTATTAAAATCATCCTGACTTTTAAAAAATCTGCGAAGTTATCGTTTCATTTTAAATTTTACATTTACGTAGACTACGTACTAAAACAAGTCCATCATCATAATGTACACACATTCAAAAAAAAAAAAATCGCTTGCAAGTGTTTTGGAGCTACACTTCTTCAGTGCAAGGAAATGAGAGATTTTTAAATTTTATTTCAAATCTGAGCCTTCTAACTTTGAATTTGTTCAAGCATTACTACTTTGTATCACATATTTAATGCCTCTTGCTTATAGCATAAACGATGTTTCTCATATTGCAGTTTAAATATGGTGCTGGGAATTTCAGTTTAAATGTAGTGCTGGGTATTACAATTTAAATGTAATGCATTGAAATATGAAGTAACAGATTTATTTTTATTATTATTAAATGCACTACCTTACTAAACATGAATCATTCTTCATCAAACTTTGCGTTGAATTTCGGTAGATGTTTCAACCCGTAAATCCTCGCTTTAACTACGGCCCTGATTGCCAGAAAATCTGAGTAGACATTCAAGGGTTATAAAATGCACTTGTGTGTAATTCTAACATTTTCTTAACATAATATTTGTATTGCACCGATTTAGCGGTTAGCCTTCCTGTGATTTTTGATTGTGAGGCAGCTTGAATCGACATGCCCGGTTATTCAATAAATTGAGAATTTTTTTAAAACTGTTCTTTAGTTATCTCCCCTGCTGCAATATATATTATTTTGGGGGGGGGGGGACGGACATGATACATTCTTTCTCTGTACAATAACAAAAAAGAAATAATCGATTTCGTGGGTGGTACTGGCAAACAAGATACTTAGCCATCCAGTCTGTTGCGGCGCATTACCCGCACCATTTGTTATGCAAAGCGCAAGGAGGCCTTTTCTTTCTCGGCTAGAAATGTTTCATTTGATTTCTGATGGATAGTGTGTTACTGGTGATGCATTTGAATGAATGCCGAAACTGACGTTTCGGCATTTGAATTCAGACAAATCTGGAAGATGTTTTAAGTATTTGAACAAGCTTTGCTTTTTCAAATAAGAAACCTGTTCAACCGCGTCTAGTTATTATCAAAGAACGTGCAGCTATGGATAGTTAATTAATCTTCTACGCTTGGGAGTCTTTCTCAAGTAAGATGCGGAGATAGTCGCGAATCCGATATACCCTGTGAGGGCCGCCGGAAGAGGGGGCGAGCGGAGAAGTTGTTCCGAGCGCCATGAAAAAAGGGACGCAACGCAACGGAGAACGCCACATTAGTTAGTTCTGTACAATTTACGTTTCAAATTATAGTCTGGTGATGCGGAAGTTATTGTGAAGGCTGTACGAATTTCATTTTCAATAAGGTTAGATATGTATATTATCTGTAGTGTATCGGTAAAAAAAAAAAAAAAAGAAATATATCAACCCCTTGAAGCCCGATTATTTTACGGAAAAACTGGTAAAAAATGATCGATTAGTTTTTTCACAGAAAATAAATATATAGGTATAGTATAAATTGTTTTGGGCAATTTCAGTTGTGGGGGGTGACTAGAGAGCGGGGGGTGGGGTAAAAGTTATATAAAAAAAAATTATTTTCAAACAGAATGCAAATGGATCTCAGGCGGCCTTTAGAAATAAAATAACGCGAGATACAAGATCGCCCGTGTGAGACACGGACATGTGCAAATTTGCTCAAAATGTTCGACTTTACTACTTGAGTATAATATTAAAATTAATATTTGGTCAGGCGGCGGAGGGTGAAAAAATATTCACCCTTGAGTTCTAGGAATAATCCTGACCTCAGGTATATTCTTAAATGCTATAAAGTCTTAACTATTTTTATAATACTACTTCTGCACATTGTTAATTGTCACCAAAATAATTATTGAATTGGTAAGAAAATAGTTTGAAATGTTGAATAATTATAACGAAATTATTTCAAATGATCCCTGTATTATTTCACTCATAACTGCCGCCTGGATAAGACTGGGCCCCAATATTATTTTCGTGAATCCCGCACAAAATTTCAATTAGGTTATAATGCTGTTGTTGAAAATTTTTCACTCGCCTCCAATTCAGCTCTAATTAGTAGTTTTGAAAGCGTGGACGGATTTTTTTTTTTTTTTTGCTATTTAAAATGATCACTTTTAAATTAAATATCACATCTTGCATTTACATAAAAGGCGGTAGTTCTATTCTTACATACAATGTAGCAAAGAAAAAATATATAATATTTTCCTATGTTTTCGTAATAATATGTCCGAAGTAATTGACATTTTATCATTACGTTTGGGTTTAAAAGCATGAATGACATAGGACGTCCATCCAATCATGTTCTAGTGGCTCGGATTACACTTATAGATGTAGGTCCACCAGCGATACATAGAAGCAATTCGTGCTCGGCCTGTTTAGCCAAACGTAGCGCACAAGACCACAAATGCTTGGCTTGCAATTGAACAAAAAAAAAATACAGAAGAGTGCTACAAGTACTCATTACAGTGAAACCTGTGTAAATTGACCACTTGCGGTGCAGCATTTTAGTGGTCAACTTAGATAGGTGGTCAACTTATAGAGGGTAGAGATTTTTTTTGTCATTTCTTAGTTTATACATTTGTAATTATTTGAAATATAGCTTCATGTATTAACGTTTACTTTAAAATAGTAATTAGCGGTTTTTTCACAATTATCTAAAATATCATTAGAGAAACAACCTGAATTATACTTACAAATATCCTATACAACTTTAAACGTAAAGTACTTTGTTAAAGTAAAGATAAATTTCTTATTAATTATGTAAGTTAATTATATGATGGTAAAGATTTGCTAAAAATATATTTTTAAATGGTTGCATCAGATAGAAGAAACTTGTTTAAAAAATAAAAGAGTTCTCCTAGTAGTTTTCCCATATGGTTAACCTTACAAAGAGGTTTAGGCAAACTTTATAATGATGTTTCATCCATCCAGACAAATACTGGTCTAACATTATAGCATACAAATATCCTCGTGATTTTTTTTTTTATCTTTGCAAAAATATATAAACAAATAAATATAGTAATAATTAGGCGGTCAACTTACAAAGGGTTTTTCATAATACTCCCACCAAAATTTGGCATACATAAGTGGTCAATATAGGCAGCTGGTCAAATTAGACGGTCAAGTTACAAAGGTTTCTCTACATTGTATAATACAGGGCTAATTCCGTTCCTGACAAAAGTGGTCAACTTAGACAGGTGGACAGCTTACAAAGGTGGTCAACTTTACAGGTTTTACTGTACATGAAATAACTCATTATAAAACTCCAACAAATACTGAATAACTTAACTACATTATTTATATTAAAACATCAATGACTTGTATCTTGAAAGTTCTAATTTAGCTTCTAGAATAATTTACATTCAAATAGCCATTTTTTCTGTTACACATATAGCATTATGTTTTTGTTGCAGTTTCAAAATGAGTTGTTGTTATGCACTGAGTATTTGTAACGCCTGAGAACATTAGATATATCTAAACTATTTATTACTTTTTCTTTTTGTTGAAAGGATAGGTAGTAGTATAAAGTATGAGAAGTGTAGAATTTAGTTTGATAAGTATTGGAATGATTTGATACGCTAAGACAAATTGTAAATGAAGCGTGAATTGAATAATGAGCCTTCAAATTTTCCATGAATATATGATTTATAATTAATAATAATTAATAACATTTTTCCAATTTTTGCGAAGAACAGTTAAAAATAGAAATATGGTTCAGCACAGCTTGAAATTTTTAACAGTTTACTATAGTTTAAGAATAAATTATATGAAACGCAAGCACAAAATACACGTGAGATAAATGCAGGATTAACTAAGATATTGAAATAATTTGGTGCGAGAATAGAAAGTGAGATATTATACAGAGGAGTAATCATACATTCAAAAAATGCATGACTTTGCTAATAAAATAATAAATATTTTTAAAAAAGAATGAAAGTTGGTAAATCAACATTTGAATGTTAAAACAGTAAAATAATTTAATAAAATAGTTCAAGTAAAAAACTGATATGCACAGAGTTGCATTGATAATGCGTTTGTACTCTTTTAATATTTGTTTTTTATTAATATTGTATTAGAATATTTTGAATTTCATTCGGCCTTACAACGTTATTATGTCTTTGTACGGGGCAGACATGCAAAAATGTCTGAACTTAATATTTTTCATACTTTTTAACACCTCCGTTGGATTTTTCTAGAAATTAATTTATTTAATTTCCTTTCATTATTACTATTATTATTTTCATTGCAAGACATTTTTTCTCCAACCCGTGATGCTTTAGATTTTTTTTTTTTTTTTTGAATACACTGGAACACATCTAACTTATATGCACCGAGTTCAACTGTAACCCATTACTTTTTTATTTGCTTAAAACTACTTCGGTATTTATCTCTTTCTGCATAATTTAATTTTTAGTTTCAACCGGCATAAATATTTAACTATTTTAAATGAATAGTAAATGTTAATAAGCAGGTTTGCTTTAAATTTAACTACAATAAATATAATCAATTACTTTTAATGGCATGGGTTCAAATTTTCGTAGATAGCATGTGATAAATCAACATGTAGTCACTAGGGGTAAAATAGTGTTTTTTGAAAAGGAATTCTTTTGAATTTCTAATCTGCTAAGACTAAAAATTAAAAAATAATCCTTACTTAATTTTAAGCTTCGGTGTTGAAATCGAACCTAGGTCTCTTCTTGAATGTTCGTTAAGGTCTGTCACATGTGTCACGTGGTTTAGGATATCGGCCCTGCGAAAATCAGCACGCATTAAGAATAATGGAATTACATTTCGATTGTTGATGCATATAATAATATAACAAATAATGCTTAATTTTGATTTTTTTTTCTTTTTTGTATGTATGAAGAAAATGAATAATTTACAAAAGTATTATATTCATACTTCAGTAACTGATCTTAATGTATACAAACCGAGAAAATCATTTCTGCACCGTTAAATAGGTACTATCCTTTCTTGTATAAGTATTAGATAAATATCAGAGAACTTAAATTGCTTCCGGTGCTTACTTTTTAATAACGTATTGGTTCTTCTTTTCTCGTTGTCATTAAGGGTTGTCATTATCGCGTAGGATTATTGTCTCTGATTATATTTTACTACCTCAAAAAGTGCCCACAAACTCAGTGCCTATCAGTTAATGTAAAGTAGTTGGAAAAGGCATGGTTTCAGAATAAAACTTGCTTCTTTGTCATTTAGTATTTTCTTTCTATGCTGTGTTTGCTCTTAAAATAAAAATCGGAGACAGTAAATAAAACAATGTTTGCACTGAATAAAACATTTAGTTTTGTAAACGCATGAGGTGTAATGTATTAAATTAGTTTGTAAGGGCAATTATTTTCATTATTTTTAGGAGTATAATGAATCATTAATGCGTAGATGGGTTGTGAAAATTTGCACTGTTTTAGCATATGTTTTAGCATTGGTTAGCATATGTTTTATATTAATGTTTAATTTTTAGTAAGAAGAGTTTTAGACGTAGAGTTATTATTTTGAGATCTTTAAAGACTATAATATCTGATCTCACTAGAGTATTTGTTTTAAGCATCGTCAAAATATAAAAGCAATATTTAAAAAAATGTTTCTCCGGTAATTTAACTGCATTGCTAATATTTTCAATTTATATTATAAAATTCACCAAAGGGCTAATTATCTTTATTAAAATGTTGAAAAAAAAAGATATCGAACGAGATTTTGGATTATAAGGATATTCCATAATAATCTGCGCCGAAATAAGTATATTTGATCAAGAAATACTTCTAAAGCTCAATGTAGTTCACGTGAAATTGGTTCAGCATTATCTTTGCGGTATATTGATATTTGTTAATGCTACATAAAACGGGAAAACTCCCGGGATTTAAACCTTCGAGCTTATTTTGGACTCATTTTACATACGTTTCTATTAGACCTGTTTATTCCCTCCGCAGTAGCGTTCAAAATAGTTATGGGAAATAAAAAATTGTACGATATTTCACACGAATGGTATACCGTGGAATTCATAAATATGCGTAAAGGGAACGTATAGTTAAGGTACCATTTGGTTGGTTAGATAAACATTGATCTAAGTACAAACAAATCTATACGGGTTTATTCATTTATATACGTTTGGTCGATAATTACTGTCGAAAGAGACAGTCTAGACTGCAGTTTAGTTATTATAGTGATATCTTTACGTGAAAACACATTTTTTTCAGAATTTCTTGCAACTTGATAATTTCAGTTTCACTAAGTTTCTTTAATTTGATTATTAAACCAATACTTCCTTATTTCACTTCTAGAAATTGTTTGTAATGAGCATTGAAATACAAATGATTTCGGAAAAATTATGATCTACTCGAAACCTTTCGGTACGAGAGCGTTATACGTTTACCTTTCTTTAGGCGTGTGCTTTTTTTCCGTAAGAGCCTGAATCACTGCTGCATTTATTATCTTTATGGCGATGCTATCAAAATAAAAACTTACGGAATTAGGTACGAAACTCGAAATTCACGAAATCGCTCAAGTGTATCCTTCCATTATTATTTCTCAAGTTCCACTTGGATAAATTGTACTCAATGAGGATCAAAGAATGTATGAGTATGGGTGGAAAAAATGAGTGGGTGAAGTCTAAAATTTCACTATGTGAGCGTAATATATTTTACTTTAAATTTAGTTTATACAAAATTTTTACCGCTGAAATCAGCCTCAGTCGTAGTTGAAATATCATAGTATTGTCGCTATTATTATGTTATCAATAGAAAGTCTTACAGAACTACCTATTAGCCATTAAGATCAAGAAGTTGACTATCGTGAAATTGCTCACTGCAGCATTGAATCAGTATTTTACTAAATAACTCATATAAAACTTGCGAAGGACATTTTGAAATGCTGTCAAAATTTAATCTCTTATGTAAAAGCCGCATCTTAGTGCACTTCAAATGCTACATGACAGATTTAAATAATGGTTTGGATTTATTCCGTCATAACCGAAAATGAGAGAAAGCAACGAAAGTTTCACTATAAATTTATGACGAAAGTTTACTGTTGTGTCACGTGACTTAAGAAAATCAATTTCAGCTTCCAAGCGATTGTAAAACTCAACTTTCAAAAGGAGAAACTAGATTAGTTTCTAACAGAGAGAAGCTCGTTTACCCAGTTAAATGGGGAATACTAAATGATTAACATTTTACCTTAGTTACCATGTAATACAGACATAAAAAGCGAAAAAGACCTAATTCTGAATAAAGGGGCTATATATATATAAAATAATTTTGAAGATATTTTTTTACTATTTGAATAAAATTATCCAGAAACTAGGTTTAACAAGAGTTAGGTTACCAGAGGTTTTTTTTTTTTTTTGGAATTGGTGGATATTGAAAGAAGCAAAAGTGATATGTATTTTTCTGGGCACTTTATTGTTTTGCTTTCCAGAGCTTTTTGGAATTGATGAATATGAAAGAAAAATAAGTGATCTTATGGGTACATTTTTTAGGTCTATTAAAACTCAAATAGCACAACAGCTGGCTTTTTAGATCTAAAACTGTCCAAACAATGATATAAAAATGTCTCACTTCATTTCTTTTCGATTAAAATTGTCAATGCTTTAACAACATTTTTCGCGTAGAAATAAACATTTTGTTACCTTAACAAAATACATTTTAGCGATGCAAGTAAAAACAGCTCCATATACGAATCCAAACTGCTACAAATTTGTGATATTTCACCTAGAAATTTATGGTATGAAAATGGATCGATTAGAAAAACTGGCGAACACCTAATCATGGACTGCCGGAGTTCATAATAAATATCGACGATAAACAGAAATGATTTAACAACAGTTTCGGACACGCGCCCATTGAAAAGATTCTTTCCAAGGTAATCATAACTATGACTCGAGAGAGAAAATCAATAAAAATGTAATGACAACCGTTTCATAAGCATTCATGATGTATGGCAGATTTTAAAGGGGGGAAACACCGTGATAAACTGCGCATGATACTAAAGTTCGATTATGTGTAATTTCCTGAAATTTGCTTATGTGTATTTTCCGCATCCGCTTGCCTGATTATCCCGAGTTATATCGGGCTCCTATATCTTGTAGCTAATTATCATCCCGAGAAAACTCGGGGGGGGGGAACCCTAATTTGTCAATATGATTTGTTTTATCACGGTTTTACTCGGCCTGGAGAAAATGAAAGGAAATATTCAGTTTTTATTGCCAGTTTGCCAAGTTTTGTTGGTTTTGCTTTCTTTTAGCGGGGCTAGTCATGTGTTTTCCCTATTGTATAGTACACGTCGGCTTCGGCCTGGAGGAAATAAAAGGAAATATTCAGCTTTGTTTGGAAGTGTGCCGAGTTTGCTGGTTTGCTGTGCTGTCCCTTGTTTCAAAAACTATCATACAAAGACCAATATTTAACGTTTTTCCTTTTACACGAGATAACTCGGGATAGTAAACTAAAAATATTAAAATGTAATGCAAGGGTAAGGCTTTTTTGTTTCGTTTCCTTGTATTTAATAATAAAATAAAAAATGCGATGATTTTTTGCAATTTTTTTCAATAAATTTGTAAGGGAAGCGGTTAATATACTAAAAGAAATTGAACTGGGAAAAATATATAATTTTAAGCCACAAGTACCAGATTTGTATTATTTTACTCTTTCTCTATCACACATTGTTTAATGATCGTTTAACGATATTCTAAAGGTTTATAAATCATTCTCATTTAATGTAAAGTTATTAACATCAGATTTTTCTTGGGGACGAAGCGTAAAAAAACTATAGGAAATATGTTTTTCTCTCATGAAATAACACAAGTAAATAAGTAAATAAATAATAAATATCAATCAAAGCACTTTTCATCAAGTCTTACCTTCCTTCTGTGACTTTCCGTTTTCTCGGGATTTGTTCCTATACTTCCTTAGGTATTTGAGACTCGTTTGAATAACTATTTAAAATCAGAAGAAAATAAAACTTACTTTGAATGTTTGATTCCGCAAGTGGGATGTATTACGCATCACGTAAGGACTGCAGTAGAAAGAAAAGCAAATGTCTGACCAAAGGATAATTGATAGCTAATAATCATTTAAAAATATTACTATTCTCTGTAAATAAATAAAAGCATCGACAAAAGACAAACACAGTTGAAGATATTTATGAATTTCTTATACATCGTTTTTTTTATAATTAAGAGAAAAAATAATGTTTGGATAAAACTTATTGTGTCATATTTTCAAAAGTATACCCATCAACACAAGTTTTAAATGCATTTTTATTAAAAAATATGTGCCATTTTTTATTTATATTTTCGCGCCGGCAAGTTGGCGTAGTGGTAAGGCACTGACCTCGTACGCCCAAGCTCACATGATCAAACTTGACCCAAGCCGGTGGATTTTCAAGAGGCAGAAAATCGTCAGATGTCGTATGATTATGCTGCATGTTAAAGATCCCTTGAGTATCCGTTTGGCTTGGATACTCTCGTCTAAATAAATTCCTAGTGCAATTTCGCATCACTTAGAGCTCAGGTGCCGCCATCTAGAGAAATCTTAGCGTCAAAATTCTCAAGTGGCATCCGCTGATGGTAGTGCTACTTGAAAGAATGGATGCTGGCTTCCGTGGAAGGCACTAAGTCTGCAAAGATTTGGTAGCATACACAGCCGCATTAGAAAGAAAGAAAAAGAAATATGTTCTTGCAATCATTTTATACGTTATTATTTTGGTAATTTTCAGGAACTAAAACAAAACATAACTGTCATACTTTGTTCAACATATGTTTCATGGTTTTCGCATTTTTTAGGTGAATGAGTCAAGTGAGAAGAGTGGACCAAAGTCAGCTTTAACGTCCACAACATCTGGCAAAAAGTTCTATTAACTTCTTCAGTTTTTCGAGTAAAACCAAGCATTTATTACATAGACAACCGGAGGTTCGGTATGTAGTAATAACGAAACAAGAATCAACTTTATCACATCAATATTGTTCAAAATTATTGTATATGTCACCGGCAACGTATGAAACGCCGGCATTCTGTAGAATGCCTAGGCATTGTATATAATGCCGGACGTTTTTAGTCAAGGTATGACATATAAGAATTATTACATACTTTCCCTAGGCATTGTATATAATACCTAAGCATTCTATAGAATGACAAATGCTATTCAGGCAAAGTAAAATGAAAAAAACTTCTTGATGAGGTTATGTAAATGATGTGCATTTCTCAAAAGTAAAAATGTCATTCTGAAAAACTAATGAGAGTGTTGTTAAAAAAAAATTATTCAAAATGCGTAAGAAAAAATGAAAGTTGTGCAAAACATAATTTATGCCTTTCTTATTGAGGGAAACAAAATTGTTATATAAAAAATAAGAAATTTACCTACTTGTTGCAACATGGCAGGCTTGAATGACATTTTGAATTAAATTTCATTACATTTTTCACGCAAAGATATTTCATGTTTTGGCACATACATTTGACGAATCCTTGGCCGCTGCCACTGGACTGAGCAATTGCAATTAACCGTCGAGGAATTTCGTGGTCATTAATATCTCCAATTCTAAGCAAGTTCTTAAGCAAGGGCATGAAGTGAATTGTGATCTCGCATGTACTTGTTTTATACTTTGCCGGTTTCTCATTTGGCATTCTATAGAATGCCTAGGAAATGTGTGAAATATAAATCGTTTCATACATTGCCGGCTCGTTTTAGGCATTGTATGCACTGCCTAGGCATTCTATAGAATGCCGAATTTCAAACTTGGCCGGTAACATATACATGTGTTAGAATGGATTTTTCCAATAAGAGTAGGCAAAGGGTAGTCATTGTAACCCCAAATCACACGTATGCAATATATTTGCAGATTAGATTTTATTAGTCATCGTTTCTGTATAAAGATAAACGTTTTTCTTAACGTGATATAAAATGAGGTTTTACAACTGAAAATGTAAAATGTCAGAACTAAAAGTATCATGAATGCAAAACTATACCTTATTACATCTAATTAGCGATTGAAAACTGTTTCAAATCATACGTACCTGTAATTGAAAAGTTAAGATCGATAAAATCGTCGATAAAATGCTACTTGAAGTTAAAAGAATAAAGAACTTACCCTATAGTTATTGAAAATGACTGATGAGTGTAGAGTTTGTGACTGGTAGAATCAGAAGCTGATATTTACATAAGTACCAGATGATGAATTGGACAGAAACGCAAAATAACTCAGTAGCGGATGTCAAACATTACCTGAGATTTTTTTTTCTTTCATAAACCGGTTGTTTGATTATTTTTTGGCTAAATTATGAGTTGCAGTTATTCTGTATTTTACATTTATCGATTTGAGTAATCGACGACACCGATGAAAGACTGAAGAGAGACGATTGAGTGGAGGATACAGATAATTAATTTTTCTGATTTGATCACCCATTTCTTTACTTCATTCAATTAACATATAGTTAGTGAAATTTGCTTATCAGTTTGTTAAATATAAACTGATGAGCGCTTTAAAAAAATTGCAAGCCTCCCTTAATGATACATTTATGTTTTTCTTTTTTCGGAAAACAGATAAATTTTACTAATTCGTTATGTTTAAATCTTGACATAAATACGATAAGCTTCTAAATTATGTAACTATTTTGAGTGTGACTTCAAATATTGCAATATTAGGATTTCAGAAAAAAATTTTCCAGAGCACAAAAGTATATATTTAAGACTACAGTTACTGTATCTTTCTTACGCGAGATCATAAATTGGACCGAGATTTGAATCCTTTTATCCCTTTAACTGAATATCTTATCCGTATATCTCATCCGCATTTTCGTATTCATAAAGTAATATAAATAGTACACATGTTAAATGTATGAGAAACGTGAGAAAATGGTACGATAAGTAGAGAATGATCAGATATACGAAATGGTAGGAAATATACAGTGGCGCTCCTAAAATGGGTGTCATCCGGGACGGTTATTTTTAGTGTTATTCCCCCCCCCCCCCCAAAGAAAAACCGTTGTTATGTTGTATACATTTGTAGTTTTGTTGCTTATATTATTTTCAGTAGTGTAAAGAAAATAAATAAATAAAAATCCTCAAGAAATTCAATTTTATTCATTACACCAAATGAATTTATTCAATTACACCAAATGAATTTACTCATTCGGTGTAACTTAGTTTTCATTTATTTTCAGTTATACGTTGAAATAGCGTCAATAAAGTTGTATTGTTCAAGTATATGTATTTTTCAAAAACTCCAGTGGACCATCTCCAATGCCCCCCCCCCCCCCCTCCCTTCCCCGTAGTGACGCTACTGGCTATATAGAGAATGTTTATGCTCGAAAATACGTAGGATAGTTGGAAAATGTTCAAACTGGAGCTTCAGTAGAATGCGTATAGCATATTCATACACCAGAATAGCTAGGATATAGAGAGTAATATGGATAATATATTCATACATCGATTATACATAAAACAAGAATAGAATGTTCTCCCAGTCTTTGTAGGTAAGATAGCTGCAAGATCCATTCATCAGTATGAATTGATGTCGATAATATTACAGCTGAAGTATAAACGGTAAACTTCATGCTGTGCAATCAACATTTTCAAATAGATTTGAACTTGGAGCTCGGTTTCATATTATAGAATTTGTAGAATTTTAGAACCAAGTTTGAGAAAACACGATGCTATGTCACCGTCTGCACAAATTGCAAAAATACTATTCAGATAGAGGGTCAATCGAAAAAGGATACTTTATATCTTAATAAATCATTTCAATGAAATTAATCTACATGCTACTTAATTATCAAATAATGATTAATGTCTCAAAATTATAAATTTCATTTTCCTGTTCTTTAAAAATAGAATTGTGCATTTACTTTTCAGTTTTTTGTCTGGAGTAATACGTTATATAAATTACAGAGGAAGGCAAATGCCCCACATTGTTACTTCCTATGTCCAGCTCACTAAGAAATTTAGTGGTATGGGAAAGTTACAGCACAAAGTGGTGCCAACTTGCTGGTTATAAAGAATGGGGCTTAATTTTTCTATATTTTCGTGTACATGCGTCAGAACGCAGCAAAAAGATCGTAAAATTAAGCACCATCATTTGTAATCAGCCAACTGGCATCATTTTTTGGTGCAACATACCAAAAAGAATTTTCTAGTGTTGCCATGACAGAAATATTGCAATGCCAGAATGTCTCAATTTGGTTGCCGCAAAAAAACGAGGGTTTCTCCCTTTCTTTTATTTATTTATTTATTTTCATAACAATTGCTGGTTCATTTTAAATTCTTTCATATAATAGAACCATCTTTGTCTTTGTGTATTTGTCGCACCGTTCTCGTGTTGTACTTAAAAGTTTCCGCTGCCATGTTTATTTCATTCATAAAAGAAAAGAAACGATTTACTAATCACAACTCATGTGCTTTATTGATTCATTGAAACTTTTTAACAGCAGTTTAATTCGCATTGTGATGGAACGAGGCAAGTAATTGCGAGTATATCAGGCAGCAAATTCTTTTCGACAAGCACAATGCGGGGTTGGATCCCAGTGGGCAGTTACTGCAGCGATGCTGGCTTGATGATGCGAGACTGGGAACAATCAATCAACTGCTCGCTAAGTTTTGCTCGCTAAGTGTTAAAATTTGGCGGTTTGAAAACACAATAGTTAACAAGGATAAGCTTCTTTATTTCTCTAAAGAAAGAGGGGTTTTTTCTTTTTTTCATTATGCATACATGACAATTCGTTCGGGAAAGATTTCCTTTATATTTTTTGTCAGTTTGCTGAAACTTCCGAAGTCGCGATCGATTTTGCAATTAAGGGAGTTAGTAATTATTTAAATTAAAAGCAGTTTCTAAAAAATGTAAGCTAATTAAGGATAATAGAATATTCATTTCCACATACGTTTTTGAAGTGCATGTGTTTTGCAAAAAGCTAAGTTTTCTTATGCATATGCATCAGTTGACAATTATTGTCTCTTAATTGCGAATCTTTATTACTTGCTACCTTTATGTTTTGGAATCAGTTTTAAAAAAAGAGACTTGTGATTTTTACTGCCATATTTTTCATGTGTCGGGGTTTCTTTCTTTTTTGTCCCTCAGCAGATTTTTGTACTTTATTTTTTATTGATATTTAATTTTATAATACAATTTTGCGAAGATTATAATGCGGGCTTCATGGTTTTCTGTATACAGTGCAGCTGTGAGATGCTAACCTTTTAATTTTGTTCTGAGGAGTTAGGTTGTTATACAAGGTGTGGCTATTAAATAACGAGACTGATGCTGTAAAATATTTTCTTTTAATTTCATATATTTTTACTAGTTATCAGCTTCAATATACACCCGTCCTCTATCCATACATCGCTCCATGTGAACCTTCCATTGTTCGAAACAGTGCTGGAAGTCTTTTTGTGTCAGGTCCTTCAGGACACGTGCCGCTTTCTCCTTCACAGCCTCAACGGACTCGAATCTTGTTCTTTTTAATGCAGCTTTCACTTTAGGAAACGGGTAATAGTCGCAAGGCCCAAGATCTGGCAAATAAGGCGGATGGTCCAACACTGGGATGCTGAACTTGGCTAGAAAACTCTTGACTAACGATCCGGAATGAGGTGGCGCATTGTCTTGGTGGAGATCCCATGACTTGTCCTTCCACAATTAGGGTCGTTTTTCCCTTATTTTCTCACGGAGGTCAGCAAGAATTTGAAGATAGTAATCCTAATTAATCGTTTGACCTCCAGGAACCCATAGAAGGTACACAATCCCATGAATATCGAAAAAGCAATCATCGTTGCATTGAATTTTGATTTGCTCATTCGAGCTTTTTTGGCTCTCGGTGAAGATGGGCTCTTCCAGTGCATGAATTGGCACTTCGTTTCACGATCATAAGTAAAAAACCACGATTCGTCACATGTTATTATCTTTTCCAATACGTTTGAGTCATTTTCATTGGCTTTCAAAGTGTCAGTTCAAACGTTTTTGAGAGCTTCATGCTGTTCAAATGAGAGAACTTTAGGCACCATTTTGGCACACACCTTTTGCATGTTAAAATTGTTGTGTAAAATCTGTCGTACGGATTCTTTATCAATTTGTACAGTTTCAGCAATTGCACGGATACATAACCGACGGTCAGCTCGAATGAGATTACCGATTTTTTCGATGTTTTTATCAATTTTTGACATGGTAGGGCGTGAATCATCTTCAACGTCTTCCCTGCCATCTTGGAAACGCTTGAACCACTCAAAACAGTGTGTACGCGACGAACATTCATCCCCATACACTTCTTTTTATAAATTAACAGTTTCAGTTGCAGTTTTTCCAAGTTTCATGTGAAATTTCACAACAATTCGTTGCTTTGCTGCTACACTTAACATTTTTCCGGCGAAGCAGAAAAACAACTCCTAATACAAGCAAAGGCTACAGCTATACTAATTCGTTTACAGAAGCGAGGTGTATTGCATTCGAAAGAGAAGGTTTCAGGGTAACAACTGTCGGTACCTGACGTTTGGCGCATGCGCACTTTTTCTGTAGCAGCCTCAGTCTCGTTATTTAATAGCCACACCTCGTATATATATATACATAATATTAAGTTTCATGAATTAATGTTTGTAACGCAATTTTCAGGGTACTAACAACTTACATACAAATCCACTCGCAACTTACGGGAAACGGAAACTATATACTTCTTTACTTTTCAAACCGATAATCTCAATTCCTAATGGTCACACTTGGCAAAGGAGAAAAATATTGGATTAAGTTTGTGTAAAATGCCTACTGGCAATCTCATTACAATTTACAGGAAAAAATAGCTTGTCCCAATTGATTTGCACAGTATGTTATTTTATTGTCTTTGCACTGCTACACACTCGAAAAAATCCCACGTGGTTTTTGAGCATAGCTCCATTTCTTCATACTGAAGAAGGAGGTCCTAGTAACCATATGCCACTGTATGCTTTCAATATCCACAGCTTTCAACCGGTGTTTTTCTTATATGATCTCGATAAGGTGTAAAAACTTTGAACAGAAGTTTGGCATAGACGTATCTTTTGTTAATTGGTTTGATGTCCAACTTAAAATTTACTTTGATTAACATCCAACAAGTGATTTTGACGATAAAAAAACATTTTGCACAAAACGTTAAGTAGAAACATTTGCACTTATATAATAATACTTTTCAAATAACTTGTTTGTAGGTTACAATATTTTTTCAGAAAATTTTTTGTACAAGAAGCAAATAAAATTCATTTGTAAAAGTTTGGGCCTTATGGCATTCTCCAACATTAGCAGGATTAAGGACGTTTTGTATTATTAAAAGGTTTTACCGTAATTTTACGTGTATTTTACTATAAAGATAATGAATTAACAACTAATTCATATTTATTTACTTTTTACTAGCAAACGGATTTCGTTCAACGGAAGCAATGCTTTTCAGCTGAGAAATCTTTATTAGAAATATACCTTAACACAAAATATTCAGCACAATTAATCATGAAAGTTTTTATTTTTGAATGTTAAAGATATTATCATTGGGATATTAATATTTTTATTTTACTAGATCTAAATCTTCAATATTAGAAAAGTTAAGTTTTTAGACTGAACAAATAACACGAAAGGAGTCTTTTTACTATAAAAATAAAACGATACCAACATTTTCTAGATTATCTAATATTTTTTACTTATCTGATATAACTATTTATAGACAGAGAGAGAGAGAGAGAGAATTATGTAAAATTGGCATGACATGGCAAGTCCAAAAACTATTACATTTGAAATAATGTCGACTATGCAGATAATAAAATTTTAGTGAGAAGACTTGAATGAAGATAGTGGGAAGCAACAAATCTATAAATAAGAATTAAAAAAACAAAACGCATAGAAAGACGATTGATGTTTTTTTTTACAAGCAATATTTGCTTACAAATGTAAGTACTCGTAGTTAAAACAATTTTTCAAGCAAGATCTACTTATGTCGCTAAAATTGTCTTTCTTTTTCAAATGAAAGTTTTTTTTTTTTGTAATGGAAATGTTTTCCTGAAATAAAAATATTTTCACTCAACACACCGAAGAGCTTATACATGTCTTAAAAATTGATCGAAATATTAAAAGTTAAGAAAGTAAAAAGTAATATTTATCAAAATTGCAAAAAGCACACATACATTTATTAAAAAGTAAACACACGTTTAATTTCAACAACAATAAAAAAAGAAGTCCTTTATATTACATTACTTGCGAAGCTTTAAATGATGTAGTAAAACAAAAAAGTTCAATGTACAAATCATTTTTAGCAGTTCAAAATGAGAAACCGAGTTTCTTCTTCAGCAAAATATAATTTTAGTGAGCTACACGTGTTTTCCAGAGAAGTAGACGAGTTATTCAAGAGAAGGGAATAGCTAAATCATCAAAAGGTTGGAAACTTTTGACGTCTTACAGCAAATCCATTATTTATGAGCACAGCAAAGGGGGAATTCGAATAGTACTCGCCTTTTAATCGCTTAAAAATGTTTTCTTCTCTTATCTCTGGAAGCGCCATCTGTATTAAGAGTGTGACGGATGTTGCGAATAGTTGAAAACGGAATTGTGTTGATAAATAAATAAGTAAGTAAATAAAATAAACTTATTTTTAAAAGAAAAATTACATTTGAAAGAAATACAGGGTTAAAAGGAAAGTCGTTGTTTTATAAAATGTGTTTTGAAATTATGAATTTCAGAAAAAAATATATTTTTGTACTTCTAGTGTTAAAGTACAGTTGAACATTCTTAATACAAACACTGTTAATACGAAATCACGGCTAAAAGGAACATTTTGTTTATTAAGTTTGGTTTACTATTTAATTACACTAAATATCTCACGCATATTACGAAGGCTAAAACACAAATTTCGGCTAAGATGAACAAAATTTCTGACCTATTCACGAAAAACTTGCATGTTAAAATTTAATGTACCCAGAAAACAACTAATCAATAAGGATTTTTTCCAAAATTGTTAAATTTTAAACGGTAAGTTCACTTTTTCTCGATGTACTAGTAAGATTTAAAAGTGTATATTAGTAAAAATAAATCATTTGTTTTCACTATTTATTTTCTTTTAATGTTTTTATTATATAAATAGTAAGTATTTTTAAAATATAAACATGCATTTCTAATACTTTTTTTAACACAATTTTAATTATTCACGGTTGTTACGAATGACGGCTATTACTGACAAATTCGCAAATTTTTGGCATTTCGTATTAAGCGAGTTCAACTGTATTTATACTCAGTAGTAATAAATGCTTCATAAAGATATATAACATTCACAGGTTTAATTTGCATCACAGCTCTCGGGACCTGGGTTCCTGTACTTCCTTTCACTTTTTAGGGAATTTTTACATGTTAGACATGTTTTAGCCTCTACATATTAAAAACAGTTTTGAAAAACTTCTTTTGTCAAAAAATAAGTCCTGCATAAGGGTCATTCCTGGAAAGCGTCTGACACGTGATAAATGTGTTTCATTAAAAGAGTAATATCTACAAAAGGTAATGAATAAAGTTTTCTACTGAAGTAATCGCACATAAGTATGATTTCTTGAGCCAAATGTTTTTTACACATTTTTAAAAATTATATATATTTTTTTAATAAATATAACTGTCACGTGTGTTACATGGCTTTCCTTTTTCCATGGAATCGCGTATAAGAAGCAGTTTATTGATGTATGACTGTTATAAGAATAATTGGCTAGTTTAAAGAGAATAACACTCTCAGAAATAGAACTCTCACGTTTAACGATTCTTCAATCGTCAAGAAAATTTCGTCATTTACGATTCTTTCCTCGCGCGATCACGTGACTTTAAAAAGTTCCTACACAAATTTCGCCAATTTGACGAAAGGTGTACTCGGAGCATTTTTCACGAAGCCATTTCGTCTAATACGACGTAAGTTTCGTGAGATTTGAGCATGCGTTTCTGAGAGTGAAGTTAAAGATTTTCGATTTAGTTGGTTGATGTCACTCTATATGGTGAGTCATAAAAATAATGTCGTTAGATTACTAACTGTGTTTTTATTGCGCATATTTTAAAGAAGAATATCCATGCATATTTTTAAATGGGTTGTCTCAAACAGTGATCACTTGCCAAAAAATGAGATCATTGACGCAAAAGTTTAAGTTGGTAAGAATGATTGATATAAAACTATTAGTTAACATAGAAAAACTAGGCTGTTGAGTATTAATTAGTTGCGGCCATTGAGATATGGATACTAGAAATTGAGTTTCATAAATATTGAATCTCGGTACATTTTAAAGCGAAATTAAATTAGATAGAAATAATGATGCTAATAATAACAATAATAATAAAATGAAAAAGAAAATAAAAATAAGTAAATAAATACGCTCCTTCCTTATAAAAATATCCTCTTAAACAGTAAACGTTTCTAATAAAAACCACTTGCAGACACAGAAATTAAGCTATTAATAAAAAGGCTGATTTAAAATAATAGTAGTAACAATAATAATGAAGACAAAGCTAAGCTATTCAGTAAAAAAGGGTTGCAGTAAAAAGGGTAGGAAAAAAATTAAAAAGAAGCGAGAGAGAGAGGAGGGGGGGACTGTGAAATTAATGTTTTTAAGAAGAAAATGAAGAAAAACCAGCATTTGCATCTGGAAGATAGCTAAAATGACCAAATTTTGAATAACTTCATGTTTCTTTTACGGTGCTAGAGATATTTGAAAACATTTAGGTTTATCATTCGCTTATTTTAATTAAATATATGAGTTTTAAAATTTTTGTTTAGTGTGCAAAAGGTTTTTCATTTATTTCATTTTTATTTATTCATTTATTTATTTTTTAGTTCTTAACTAACTGTTAACGAAAGGTTTAAAAAACGATCTTTTGTTACGAGGTAAAAGTTGACGCAATGCGAGTTTGTATAACACTGCAGAAAAGTCGTTATGAATTAGGTTTTAAAGTAACACATTTTCCAATCAGACTCGGATGAATCTAACTTGGCTTTTTACATTTTTCTACTTTTTCAAATAGAGTCTCTAAACAATGATTCAACCGTTCTCACAACCTATTTACTATTTCGCCTAATCCAACGTATAAAATAATTAACAATTTATTTTGTACGTTGGATAGTTAGTAAATAGGTTGTGAGAATGGTTGAATGGTTGTTTAGGATTTCAATTTGAAGCGTACTGAATCACCGGATAAATTGGATTATTAGCACTGTAACAGCGATAGACGCTGATTTTTTTAGACACTAACTTAAGTTAGTGACATGCATTAAAACTGCAAATTATGTCCAGAAAGATGAAGCAGCTTGCGAATAATTATTTTATTTTAGTTCTGAAATCATAAATCAAACAATTTATTCGATGATTTATGATCATTGACACTATGGTTCAGTAACAAGAAGCATTTTCATTAATCCTCCCATTAATATCCCCCGCCCATTTTCAAGAATTCATCCCATCGAGCGTCCACTTTTTTTTATATTCTAACATAAGCATTTCCCACTTTTTCATTTCATTAACTTATGCTTGTATCTGTAGGCGTCTTCCTCCGCCTCCCCCTCCCTCTCACTTTTTTACATTCTAACACAAGCGTTTCCCCACTTTTTGATTTCAATAACTTTTGTTCGTATCTGTAGGCGTCTACCCACCTTTTTTTTACAGGATGTAACCACTGCTTGTAAGAGTCGACTTCGTTCCTAATGTGTCAGCTATATTTGATATTTTATTTTTAAATGAGTGCTGGTTTATTTTGATTTTTTTTAAATATAGGAAAAAAGAAGCAAAAATGGGAGTTTAATAGCTTAAAGTCTGAGGATAATTCACGACTTTAAGACATTTATTTTTACATTTACGTGTGTACAGTCCTTAATTTTATTTATACTAATTTGCACAAGCAGATGGTATTTTTTTCTTACCCATCTGCCAAAATGATTTTGTAACTTGAAAAGCAATTGCAGACATAATTTATGATAGCGGTCTTTTTTTTTCCTCTCTCCCTACAAGTTGCTATTTTTAAAAAAAAATTTTGCCAAGAGCTCTAAATTAAAAATAGGGGCTTTATCCCATGTGTAATCCAAATATCATTTTTTAAAAATTCTCCCTCACGACTTTTAGTTAAAAATGGTTTTGCATTTAAAATATTTTAGTTACAAATGCATTTAATTTTAACTTTAACCACAAACATATTTTTGAATTTAAAGTGCTTGAGCTAAAAATTCTTTGAATTTAAAGTATTTAAGTTAATAAATGCATTTGATTTTGACGTATTTCAGCTTAAAATGTTTTTGAATTTAAAATATTTCATTTAAATATCTAGTTGAAGTTCAACTATTTCAGCTGAAAATATTTTTGAATTAAAAAAATCTAGTTTAATTAACACTCAAGGGAGATAATTAGGTTTAAAAAAACTTGTACTCCTTTTCCTTTTTTGAAATGATTTAACTATAATTATAAATTTCTCAATTGAATGAAGCTTTCTTTTGCAAACTGAATTTGTCAACGTTCTTTTAAGAACATGAATATAAAAGTTGAATGATTTTAACCACCAATAAGACTTGAAACTAAATTATGAATCCTACAATTAAAATTGAAAAGGAAATGAGTAATTTTACTGTATTTTGTTTTAGAAGTAATTTATAAGTATTACTTCATCAGCTTGAGGGATTTATGCATTCCACCGTCAATATAAATCAGTTATTTTTTGACGCGTCTAAACACTTTGATAATACAGTTTCTCTTTGCTAGTTAATTCCACGATTAAGCTGGCAAGCCCCCTCCCCCTTCAATTGAGTTTTATAAGTTGGAAAAGTGACTAAATTTAATGACTAAAACAAAGTCTCGTTTTTTTTTTTTTTTTTTTCAATTTAATAAATAAAACTGAAAATCATTCTAACGTTTATTTAAAATTAATATTAATGCGGAAATTTTTTGTAGTTACATTATATATCGTTCATTATTCAGAATAGAAGTTTAAATGTAATGTAAATATCTGACTAAATAGGTAGAAAATTATTTTAAAATATAATCGATTTTGGAGTCTAGAAATGTAAGTTAAATCATTTTATATTCCACCTTATTGATCAAAGGGGTGTTGTTGCTAAAATGTATGAGCAAACTTTCGTGTAAATTGGAACAACAATAATCAAAATTATTTAATTTTTGTTGTTAGTACTACTTGTCAACACTACTAATACCACTAATAGTTCATTGAGATTTGTTGCTATACTCTCTCATTACATACTATGCTTTAAAAGTTTTACTTACTAGTTATAAGAACTTTGATTAAAACTGGAGAGAAAGAAAGTGTTTAAAACAAATTTCGGCAGAAGGGGGCTTACGCTCGACGCACACGGACGATACGATATCATTGTCGTATCGGATGACGCTTTGTACACGGAAACGATTTCTGTCCGATTTTGGATGTTTTAAGAAATTTATGTCATAGTTCATTGTCATGGCAATGGCCATGTACACAAGAAAAATAGTAGTATTTTCGTACCTAATGTACAAATATCTTAGAACTACAAAACGAAAATATTACATTGACCCATTGATGAGATCAAGACTGTTGAAAAAGACTGTTGACCATATAAAACCTCATTCATTTATATTTAAGTTTATGCATGTTGTTCAAAAAAAAATCGGAGCAGTGAAGCAGCAAAAATCTTTGTAACTTCCTCGCTCCAGTTTCGGGCAAAATCTCGTTCAATTGCTCCGTGATCCTACTCCATTCTCCGTTCCAAATGCCATCTTCCCTTTCATACAAGCTCTTTATGAAAAATGTCAGCCATTTTCTTCGATAAAATATCGTCCGTGTGAGTCGCACTATTGAAACTAATGAACGGACCGATATCACACCAATATTGTTGTTCGTGTGAGTTGTGCCATTTAATCCAATGCATTGTACTACTGCGTTGGAACTGTCGTATCGTATCGTTGTCGGATCATCTGTGTGTATCGAGCCTTAATGAATCGAAGTAGTGCTAAATGAATAAGTTGAACTTCGTGAACTGATATAACATTCTAGAAAGCTACTTCAAATTTGTAATAATTAATTAAATATGTTCTTAAAAAGTGAAGATATTTGTAACCGCATATTCTGCAGTAATATGTTTAGATTCTCAGAAAGATTTTGTTAGCAATGTTTTAAACAAAACTTAATATGTGAAGTGAATCTCGGAAAATCTATTTGAATCAATTTAGCGTTTTAAAGCGAGCAATTTTACTTTGGAATCTGTCGCGAATTTACAAAAACGTACTATAAGTTATCTCTAATTTATAAAGTCTGTGTCAGAAGCTAAATCAGACATAATTTAATAAGTTAGCAAAATATAGGTATAAGATTATACAAATGGCAAAAAACGTTGGATGTGCTCCTAGACATGTTAAAACTGAAGTCTTGAACTTAGTAGTAAATAACTTTCTCAAACCTGAGGAATTGAATTACGAGTATAAAGACCATAGCGGTTTTGAAATTTTTAAAATATTAAAAATTATAACTTTAACTTATTATATGTTTTTTACAACTTCGGAAGTAGAACTAGAAACTAGAACTAACTTATTTTATAATTACAAAGGATGAAAAAGTAGGTTTTGAAAATCTAAGTGTTCGGTAACTTTCTATACAAATCTCTACTTCAATTTGAAAATATAAAAATATATGTTTAGAGAAAAAAGTTTTAAAAGTAGAAACGATTCAACTTCTAGTCACAGCAATTTTCTAAGTCTTGAGTTTTAATTCGAAATTCAGAACAAACAAGAATTTGAAAAGTAAACTGCTATAAGAACATGTTTTTTTTAGCAAACGAAATGTTTAATTTGACAAGCCTAGCTCTAGGTGCTATATATCCACTCACAATAAAGCAATTCTTTATCCTGAGAACGATGTAGAGCAACATTCGCTCTGTTAGCGAAGAGAAGAACAATGTCTTAGCTGGAAGCGTCAGCAGGAAACAATCCTCACGTATCGATTCGCATCGCTCAGGTCGGCGGATGCAACAGGTATCGCGCCCCTTTCCGAGTTCCAGCATTAAAACGGAGATTATTGCACGAGAAAGAATTAATTGAAATTGCTGATCTTCGATGTTTCACTCGATGGAAATAATCGATGATTACGCTTAAGCTTCGGGTTATGTACGTTTCTCAGTTTTCACTCTTTTAACCGCATCTGTGCATAGTTGCGCACCAGAATAAATATTTCACCGAATTAATTTGTATACAGTTTTATTTGTCATAGATAACGATCTTTTTCAAATTAGATTATCAATAATATCACCAAGATTCTCTTGAGATTTATGTTTGATATGATCTTGATATTTATCTCTTTTAACCGCATCTGTGGATAGTTGCGCACCAGTATAAGTATTTCACCGAATTAATTTGTATACAGCTTTATTTATAATAGATAACGATGTTTTTCAAATTAGATTATCATTAATATCACCAAGATTCTCTTGATATTTATCTTTTATATAATCTTGATATTTATCTCTTTTAACCGCATCTGTGTATAGTTGCGCACCAAAATAAATATTTTACCTAATGATTTTGTATATAGTTTTACTTGTCATACATAACGATGTTTTTCAAATTATAGTATCATTAAAAACCCCACGTTTCTCTTGATATTTATCTTATGATTAGTAACTCAATATAAACATAAAAACCAGTTGAAACAGTTTTTGTTTGGAAGAAACAAATATCAAGGAAAAATGATATCTTAGATGTTTAAAAATATAAAATTCGTGAATACTTTGCACATCTCAGAAACTTAATAATTCCCCCCTCTATTATGTTTGTCTAATTATTTATCGTCAGTATTTTTTAAACACAACATTTATTCAACGGTTCTCATTTTATAGTCTATTAGATATCAATTTATCGCATCAAAAATGCTTTTCATTCTATATACTTTTTTCTAACTATGTTTGTAAAGTAACAGTTTTTCTAACTGAAAAATTTCGTTCATACATATTACTTTTAATTCTTTTTGGATTAAGTTTTTAAATTTATTTTATTATTTTTATTTTTTAAATTTTACTCCATATAATATAAACATGCATCTGTTTTGCATTCAAATGTAATTTGACAATGAAATATGGTAAAACTTATGAATTTTGTCCAAATATAGCAGTGCGAAATTTCTTTTTTAAACGTTAAGGGTTGAAGTTATAAAAATATTTGAGGTTAGTAATTTTTGCTTGATTATTAAGAACAGTCACACATTTCAAGATATTTTTTTTTCGCTATATTAAAGGCAAATTTTACACAAAAGTGTCAATGTACACTATAAGAGTTATTTAAACTTATAAAATGTAAGAAGAATGACAGTAAATATTCACCCAATGACTGATTTTCATCGTAGCTGATAATAAAGTGGTAAAACTGTATTATTCATCTGTATAACGACAAAAGAACATTATATACTTTAATTAAAATTTCTCACTGCTTATTGTTTTACTGAAACTATATTATAACAATAAATTGCAACCAGCAAAAACATAACACATATTAAAAAATGCTTTAATTTTTCATCGTTTATTGGGCTAATTCCTTTCTTCAACCATATTGCTTCAGGCGACAGTTTATTTAAAGTGACAATTTTTCGTAAATTTTACGATTCATTTATAAATAGAAAATCTTACAAAAATGTATTAAAAATAACTTTTTCTAGCTTTGCCGGTCTCAGGTTGTTTTCTTCTACTCAATGTCATGAATTTAAAATTAACTTGCAATTGAAAGTATAGATAACTAGACAATGAGGCCAATAAAAATATATCATTAAAAAAAAGCAGAACGTACAGTAGTTTCGTATATTTATTGTCATTTATTGGGTACGCGTATCATTTTTAATAGTATGTTACAAGATGTTACACACACATATATATGTGTACGTATAATGTCATCTAGATTAATCACCATTTATTTTAAATATGTCAATGTGCCCCTTTAGTTTTGGAAAGTTGCTGCATCTCATGTGCTACCTATCTTCTGCGTTCTGGTAAAAGACAAGAAGTGCATAGCTTCATTGAGAAATAGTTAATTTAAACTTCCAAATCGTTATGAAAAATAGTAAATATCATTTTAGAAACCCCTTAATTCCACAGTAGGTCTACTTATGTAACTTTTAGACTGTGAAGGTTAACATAATGAAATAAGTAATGGCAAATTTTAATTCACTGCAGTAGTACGTCGCCGGAACGCAAACAATACATTCTTGCATCTTTAATAGTTAAAGGCAAAGTAAGTCAAAGAAAACAAGAGTTTAATTTAACACTAAAAATAAGGTGGTTAAGAGTTAACAATAACATAAAAGCGAAACTGTTTTACAAAAACCAATGCAAAAAAAGAGAGGGGGAGATGGTTTGAAATAGGAATTCAAGATTGGCCTATAAGTAAAACTTCAAATCATGCAAACAACATTCAGAACTCAGCAAGAAAGTATCTTGTGGCCTGGCATCTTCTTGAAGAAGTTTTTCTCGGAGGTTTTTTTTACCTGTGTAAGTTTATTTTAAGCGAGGAAGGCAGCTAGTGAAGTCGTTTTGGGTTTGGAGCAGAACAACATGAGAGGATGTTTTACGAAGCAAAAAAAAAGTACTTTGTGGCCGTTTTAAAACAAATGACTCCAACTTTTAACGTTGACGAGCACCTGCTCTTAATACATTTTAAATTAATCTTATTCCTGCTGCCATGCTTACAGGAGCCCGAACTATTCATTACGAAGAGCAATTTGAAAGAGCCGTTTTCTTCTAGAATGGTTGAAAACGTTTTGTTCATCCGAAATGCTCTGCTGGTTTATGGACATTAATCTAAAATCATATGCTAACCACGCAATTGTATCATTTACACTTTACAAGATAGAGTGCATGCATAGACAAGGTGACTACTCTAAACAAACTATGAATTTACTATCAGACGAAACAAGCAATCACTTAAACTTACAGCATGCCGTTGTCAAACACTTGGTTCCTTTTTCTGGTACACACAATTTTCTAGAAAGATCATGCTATATATACATATATATATATTTAAATTTAAAAAAGCTAAAATTTTGCTTATAGGTCACTGAATGGAACACTTATTTAGAGAACTAAAGCTTAAAAGCTGCAAATGAACACAAATACGAGCATTTTAAGGTTGTTTTTGGTATATATCGACTCTACTCCAAAAAGAAAAAGGGGGGAGGGGCAATATCTCAAGATAGATCACTTACTCATGAAAGTACGAAATTTTTGACCTAAATTTTAAAATCTAGTTTTCTTTTTAAATCACGTTCATCTAAAGTTGAGTAACATTCTGGATTTTTATAATAAATTAAACAAGGGCATTATTGTTTTAAAATGTATGTGCAATTTTATGTATTTATCTCATTTTTCAGTTCCAGTTATAACTTGAATTACCTGCGATCAATGCAAATAATCTAATACAATTCAAAAAATTTATCTAATGCAAATGAAGATCTACCATTAGTACAGGAAGAATAACTCGTATTTAGTTTTGAATTTACTGCCATTTTCCTGTGCAATGGAGGTACGATATACTGCTCTCCTGAACAAAAAAGGGGGTAAATGTTCTGAGGTGACTTTGAACCGCCCCCTCTTCCTCCCTCTATTTTTGCCTCTAGATGCAAAATATATTTTAAAAGATGCTCATATCTAAAAGCTATTTTTTTGAGGTAAGTCTTCTTGTCTTCTTTTTCAGGAGACAAACTTTACACACAAGGTTTAAGTACTTGATGGTCTGGTAAGAATTTAGTGGTAATAATTGGATGCAATAACCAACTATATAATTCTTATTACTCGAATTTCTTATGATTTTAAATTTTATAATAGTATTACGAATTTTTACAAATAGCTTTTAATGCACTCAGCTCCTTTTTCTGATTAACGAAGCGTGAATTATTTTTTAATTTATTTTTTAGTACTCAGTTAAACTAAACAATAAGCTCCGATAACTCAAAAATAAAAAAAAACATTGAGCAAACCCGCATTGATTTTTTTTTCTTTTTAGTTTACAGTAATCATTTTACCAACACAAATGCATCTAAATATTCCAGTAAAACCCTCACTTGAAATCTAAACTTTGCATCTGAAAGCAAAAGTAAAAGCACTTTATCTTTTTTTTTTACTTAGTTTTTAGCCATTTTATTCATACTGACATCTGACAACTGTAACACATTTTATTACATTTTATTTAGAGTGTTAAAAGAAATTCTTCCTTAAAAAAAAGTTCATTAAAAACTTATGAGAAGTAGTACATTCACTTAAATGCAAAAGAAAAACAAGTAATATTTATATGAATATGCAAGCATTTAACATAAGTTTAAACGATGAAAATGAGTCCACAAAACGATTTTAGGAAGTGAGTAAGAATTTTAGATAATAATGTCTAATTTTCTCTACCTATCTACTTGTCTTCTAACTGAAAATTTCAATGCTGTTTTATGAACGAAAAATAAGTCAAACGTTTAACAATATAGATTAATATAAATGTGTACCAACTTTCCCACGTCAATTTCTGATTGATCTGAACTATGCTGAAAAGGAATACAGAAAAAAATACCGACTGAAAAAATAATTCTTATTTTTTAATAGTATATTTATTATACAGCTAGTTAAAGTTTGAACCAAATATATGTACTCACACAAATTCCTGTCATTTATAATGATACAAATTTAATACTTAAACATGCCTCTTGCCTTTTAACCTGCTTCTGAAATTATACTAGAATATTCGAAATGTGGCATTCAGGTACATTTCATATATGTCAAAAAGCTCAATTTTAGAAGAAAGATGACAAAATGTTATGTCTTGAAACGTTTATGAATATGTTTGTAAAAACATTTTTTTGTGTTAATTTTGATAAATTATTATATTTGAATGGATGTCTGGAAGAAGTGTCTTAAGCTAGAAAACTTGATATTGGCGCTTTCTCAAGGCATTCGTATTCGTTCTTTCCCCTTTAATTAGAATGTTTCTTAAATAAATTTTAGTGATCTTTTATTAAGATAATAATAATAATAAAATTAATTTGATTATAACCAAAATTTACTTCTGAATAAACCTGCTAATAGTTTCAATTTTGAACACGTTTTGCCATTTTCTTACAGGTCTAATCCGTTGAGTATTTCGGATCGTTACTTATTTAACTGTGTGGTAAGCATTGTCGAAATTTTTTCTGCAATAAATATTGCTGTAAATTTCAACTAAACTTGAATAGAAATTATACATACAAATACAAGCTATTAGTTGTGCATATTTTAAGATATTATAAACCGAAACGTATTTGGATAATTCAGCTTTAATTAAAATAAGAGAGTCTTCATTAAATTTAATACTTTCAACATTTTTCTAAACAAGCCCCCCCCCCCTCCCCCCCCCCAGAAAATTATTTTAGTTGGCGTGAACTTTTTTTTTTTTTGTAGCTTATTTGCTACTTCTAAGATTTCGAAAGTTGGGGCTTAAACCACACTTTGAGAAAACGAAGTGCCCCATAACAAATTACACATATTAAGGAAATTTATTGTCTATTCCAGTAACGCTTATAATGAATGCACAATAAGCGCATGTTTTTTGCTAGAAAAATAGCAGCTGTATCGATATATTTCGTAATAATATTTTTATTAAGTATTGATTTATTAAATTTCTGAACGTTATTTGAAATATTGTCCTTGAAACGCAAAACACAGTAATACTATACATAAATGTCACATCTGAAATACGTAAAAAAAATCTTTAAAAGATACAATTTCTATTTTATGCGTATCCATGCATTACATGCATACCCATACACACCTATTTATACATTACATTGAAAAATAATTGCAACATTTTGCATGCAACTCAAATTGGATTATCTTTAAAACACAGAATGCAATATAATATTTGTTTAAAGCTTCAATAATAATGTTGACACTTATATTGTAACCTTAAATATTTCAATAAACAAACTCTTTTAACTGAATGTCTTCCATATTCGTTTTAAAATGTTAGTGTTAGGAATCTTATATGTTTAAAACTTGTTTACCTTTGATAGCGAATAAAACATGAGTTTCGTACCATTTAAAACATTTCAAAGCATTGAAAATGCCATTAAAATACATTTCTAGCAGCTTTATGTACTTTAACATTAGGAACGTCGTGTACGGAAAAGAGTAATAATTAGTGTTGAGGCCACAAGACAAATTTCGCGGTTTCAATTACTTTTAATTAAAGTTTCGCGTTTGCGCATGCCTGTTTTCATTAATGAGGAACGATCAAGTTTATTTTCAGTTTTCAGGCGAAACCTGGGATACTGAGTTTATTTTCAACCTACAGTGTGAAATAATTAAATGCCTTAAAAAACTCGCTCACACTGAATGTTGTTTTGAATGTAATTATTAATCGAAAACCGTTATAATCTGCTTTGAAATAAGTATTTGGAAATACTAACTACTACAAAAAACACGTGACTTCGCATAGAAATTTTCATATAAGGAAATATTTAAAATAAAATTTCGTAAAAAAACTAAATAAATAAATAGTATATTAAGTAGAAATCTTTTTTATACATTTACTTTACCAGTTAGGAGTTGAATATATTATATTTTCGTATTTTTTATTAATGCATATGCTACGTTATTAACGGAAGTAAAAATGGTACATTAAATAACTTCTTAACAGCCGTATGATGATGAAATTCTGACAAACTACTTTAAGAGCTTCTGTTTACTGAATAAATTTTTTTGAATGATATTAATTCAGCTTAAAAAGTAAAATATGTACTGTAGATATTGTGACAGCTAGAAACATTAAACTATTCAGGATCTCGATTGAAATAACTTTTCCCGTGGTTTTCCTGCATTTGTTTGAAATGTATACAGTTCCTGATGCATAACTTTTGTAATTTTAGGGTAGCAAAAGTAAAATCTTGTAAAATGAATTTCAATCGAGAGCTTGAAAAACACTATGTTTTGTAGATACAACAATTACTCTAAAGTACAAAAATATTTTATATTAATTACATTAATTATATGAAATCTTACACATCTATATTTGTTGTATATCTGAAATCGCTTAACTTCCTAAGTGTTAAAGTAAAATTTATGGGTGAAACGAAAGTATCCCAACGAAATTGACTTCCCACTAAATAATAGGACAAATATACTTTAGGGATTCACCCGATTAATTTTTATATAAAATCCCTAGCTGACAAACAATAGCTCAGAAGAAATCAAGAGTTTTTTATGTAAGCATTCTACGCTTGACTGCTTCTTCTTATGCCATGTCTGCATCTGCAAGTTTCTCGGACACAGCAAAAAACAACTTTTAATCAGCTCTGAAAATTCAATTTTAAAAATTGAGTTTCCATAGCTGATCAAAAGTTTTTCAGAGCTGTCTGCTTTTAAATACAGCCTTAATAGAAAACAGAGGATCGTAAATTTGAAAAAATAAATGAATCGTATAAGCTCTGTAGTTAACTGTTTCATTCTTACTGAATCAAATATATTCATAAGCACACATTCGTAAAACATATTGGTTTATGCTATTCTTTTTATGAACAAACTGACCAAACTGCAATAAACCAACATAACTTGCATAACCATAGACTTTTTTTTTTTGGGGGGGGGGGGGGGAGAAAGAAAAACACTCGAGCATTTACAAAATAATAACAACAGCACTTTTTACAATAAGGGGGAAACTGTTTATGGGAATTCGGAAATATTGCTATAGTTGTGATTGAACTTATAATCATCGTGATAGTAACTTAATAGATGAATTAAATCTCATGAAAATTACATATGAATATTTAAGTTAATATAGAAAAAGAAAATATTTTGATACATGCAAAATACAAAATATCGCAACAAAAATTATGCCTGTAATGCAAACCTTCAATAGAAAATCAGAGAAATTTGTTAGACCGCTTTTATATGAATTGGAAGTCAGTGAAATTTGAAACATTGCTATGTCAAGGATGAAAGTTGTAGGAAAAAGACAAACTTGGTTGATAACTTACAATTTTCATAGTTGAAGAACCAATATAATTCACATCGAATACGGAAAGTCTACCCAGTAACACTTCTACATTAAATGTAAATCATGTAAATAATTAAATCATGAATCATTTTGGTGTAACTGTTTGCTATTAGTAATCGTAAACTGAAAATGAAAAGTCGGAAACTTGTGTTTCTTATATTAAAAAAAACCCTTGGAATTACAAATGAAATGCTCCAACTAATTTTGGAGTATTTTATTTGTACTGTAATGTATAACGTGCTTTAAAAATATATAAAACTTGTGTCACTGGTCTTCTGCATAGAAGGAATATAATCGAGAATTATCTTTGTACTGGAAGCCTTCATGTATATATATATATAAACCGAAACAGTTTTGGATTACAGGTACTTTATTAGAATAATGAAAATTATTCAAATTGATTTATTTGTTCAAATTGATTAAACTAATTAATATTTTGATTGTAATACATACAGGATAAATTTTCTGCTAATAGAAAATAAAAACTGAAATTGTTTACACCATTTCTGTGAAAAGATGAAAGGGGAAAAAAAGAAAGAAGGGAAGAAAAGAAAAACCTTTAATATTAAACGATAAAGCATTTAAAAATCATTTAAAAAACTTTTGTATTTATGACATCTTTAAAAGGTTTTATTATTATTATTATTATTATTATTATTCATTTTCATAAATTTTATGTTTCCGAGATCATTCGCATGAACTCTGCATTAATTACATTTTTTAATGAGTCATTCATTTGTGAAATCATTAGAATCTGTTTTGCTTTCATGAAACCGTTTGATGAATTTTGCCTTAATAAAACCATTGAAATTATCTTTGTACTTACATTGGGGATAAATACAATTCATATGAATTCTGTACTGTCGAAATAATTGAAATAAATCATTTGAATTTTCTTTTTATAAAATAATTCGCATAAAAATTTTTAATTCAAAAAATTATTCGTACGATATTTGCATTAATGAAAACATTTACATCAAAAATACCAAACCTTTTTTTTAATGATAAAAATTAAGTGTTTCTCCTTCTTTGTGCGGGCGCGAGATGCAAGCAAATTATTTCATACTGCGCAAATAAATCTTCTCTGCTAAATATCTTTAGAGACATTAATGAATTTCCGCTCTCCATCCGCCGGCTCCCTTCCCCCTTTTGAAATCTGTGCTGAAACTTAAGTATTGGGGGGGGGGGGGGGTTGTAATTATTTAAAAAGTGCAACTGAGTTTATATTTTTACTAATTTTTGTGCATTACTACGTACTGAAGCATTCAGTAATTTTATTGATATTAAAATTAATAACGTGGCCATCGAAAGCATTTGAATTGAGATATTTTTCCTCAGGAAAGGTAACCCATTTTGAAGTCTTTCAGCAAAAAGGTAGGTAAAATAAAATATTGCTAGTCAAAACATTATTCAAGTTAAGTAGAAGCATAAAATCTTGAAATTTTTCTGATTTCTGCATGTTGACTGCGTGTTTCCAAGAAATTTCAAGAATAAATCATTGCTTAAGACATAATTTGCATAATAATGTAACCTCTGAATTAACTATTAAACTGCATGTATCACTTTTGATTGTCTTCACAGTGCATGTGAAAATAACAGAAAACGCAGACTTTTATATACTTGTTAAATTAATTGATAAGGAATTTAACTGTCATAGCTCAAAATTAACTGATTCACTTACGCACAATCTCCCAAGCTATACACATTCAGAAAATAAGTACTATTGAAACAACCCTCCCTGTCTCTTTCAAATTATCCTGAATGCACTAAATATTAAGTAGAGATCTATGTGTCACAGATACGAAAAAACTGACGTTGCATTTTACTTTCACTCACAAGTAATGTTTTAATAAAATATATCTTTCAAAAAGTATTTTAATCGACTCTTAATAATAGGAAGATATTATATTTGTAAACATATATCTTGCTTTATTAAGGTTCCGAAATGCGCTTGAAGAGCACATATGCTTGACATTTTAAAGTTTTTTTAACTAGCAAAAAGAAAAATGATTTAGTGGAGAAATTCCGCATTAATATCAATTTTTCACTAACGCCATGAATATTATTACTAATATTATTTTTTAAGTTTTAGTCTCCCATAAAAATCAAATACTTAGTCGGCTTCTTTCTCTTAGCTCCTGAGTCCTGAGAAACTGAGCGAGAAATCAATTAATTGTTAAGTGTTTTGATCCATTTTCCCAGTACCTTTATTTTGCAGTTACCAAGCTCTTCTTTTAAGTGTTAGCAATCGATAATTATTTCATCACATTACAATTATCATTCATCGGGAAATGAGTCATTAACTGATTATGATCGTTAAATCCTGAGGAATTTGTTAACTCATCAAAGGCAATCAACCGTCATTTTACTCTGTCCCATTTGGGCTCATGCGCAAGTAATTAATAAGAACTCTTAAGAGAAAAGAAGCCCG
This sequence comes from Octonoba sinensis, assembly GCA_038502835.1. Classification (NCBI taxonomy): domain Eukaryota; kingdom Metazoa; phylum Arthropoda; class Arachnida; order Araneae; family Uloboridae; genus Octonoba; species Octonoba sinensis. Next base: position 128,105,050 of record CM076598.1, read on the forward strand.
GTTAACTCGTCAAACACAATTAATAACGTTTCATGTATGCAGATAGCTGTCATGCATCATATAATAACTACATTTTTCTAAATGAACACGAATATGAATGAAGCATTATTTTGCAAATCATAGTAGATAAATTTTAGTGTTTGTTAATTTCAAAAAACTGAAAAAAAAAGTCACTATTTTCTCGTTTGATATCTACGACGTTTTCGTGTACTTTGACATAAATTCTCATAAAGTAGAGTTCAGAGAAAACAGTACATCGAATGTACTTTTCAATTTGAAAATATCTGAAAAATTAAATTTCAGTCATATTTATTTTAGAAGCAAACCTCTCAGTGTAAATGATATTTTTAAAAAATGAATTACCTTTTCACTGGTAGTTACGGAAAATCGATTTGCTAAACATACTAATAAAATGCATAGGACATGTATATTTGCATAGGCAATCCGAAATACACAGTTGCAGTTTTGTCTACATGGGACGTTTTATGTAGTACACAAAAATATTTCTACACATTTTTAAAGCTACATATGTTGTATGTATTATATGAAATGTTTGGAGAGTTTCACATTCTACACAAAAATATTTCTGTAAACTATATAAAATGCATAATTTCACTTAAATAAAAAAAAAAAAACTATTACATATGCACTGTAAACAATTCAAATTATGTCCTTATAGAGTTTTTGTGTGGTACAAAAGCAAATCTTTAAAAACCCTTCAGCATGATTCTGTTTTGGAAATCGTTGAAGAATACTGTTAATTGGTTATAGTTTCTGCAGTAAATAAGTTCATAAAAAATATTACTTATAACTATATGTATAAATGTAAAGCGTAATCACTAAATACCAATGAAAAAGTGTATTGACTTACGTGGTTTTGGTACACTCCTCTTGACTTGCATCCACTTGAACATAGGTAAAGATGCCGGTTGTGCTGTTGGTACACGAGACCTGTGCACTGGGGAACCGTACTGGTACCCTCCATTCATTTGACAGCTCTCTCTTAGTGCTGGATCGTACTTTTCGTACGCGCCGTACCCATTTCTGCCGGACAAGCTCAAGGAATCCAAATAAGGATAGGTGGAGGCTGCCATTCCAAAGCCACTGACAACCCTCGCCCCCTCGGGGCCCAACGAGACCCCCTGGGGGTGGTCGGGCCCCTGGTGCCCTCCGAACTCGTACGAATAGTCGAGATTTCGGTATGGATGGTGGTACGCTGTGTTGCGCGGGGCTACGTCGGCCACCGCGCTGTAATGGGTATGATGGTACGTTGGATTAGCAGGTCGGTGTTGTTGCTGATGAAAATGCGATTGGTCCAAGTTGGTGTAGCTGAGACCATTACTCTCGCTAATGATCTGGTGGGGGGTGGGGTGGCCGTTTGTGGCTTCGGGGTGCAAAGGGGGTGTGCGAAGTTCAGGAGCACTGGAGTAAGGTGTCATTAGGGTGGTCGGAAGGTACGATGGTCCGGTAGGTGGTTGTTGGTGGTGATAATACGCCGAAATGGACTCAGGATTTGAGCCGGCTGTCCCGCCGTTGTAGATCGGCTGCTGTGGGGTGGTCGCGGCTCCGTAGGCCGCCGCATCCCCTCCGTTTCGGCACACGGACGAGTACACGACGTTCGAATTCATTCGAATTCGCGGCGCGGCGCAGCGGCCCGGCTTTTCTTTTCCACTCTCTGCTGGATTCGACACGAGAAGCTGCCGCGCTAAATTAGCTGTCTCACCGGGAGATAAATCAGAAAATAAACGAACGGTAAATCATCGCGACCGAGGTTGACAGAAATATGGGAGTTAAATGCAGCACGTGACTCCCGCCTTCGGCCAATGGGAGCGCGCATGAGGCGGAGTTCGGCGGCTCCTGAGCAGGCCATTAGAAGGCGAGTTTTCCAACTGGGGTTCTGTCACGAGTTGGAGCCTTCGAGCTCGAGTTTTTTCTGCACTTTATTTTCTGCGTTGGAGCAGATTTCCGAACGCTGTTTGATAGCGGGAAGATCATTGACACAGGCGCTGATCAACACCCCCATTGCTAATTTCCTTAACAGGTGTTTGGAGAGATTGATTTGTGGAGGCCGCAAAAGACCGGATTTTTTTTTTTTTTTTTTCGAATTGCTTGGCGGTAAAACGGGAAAACGTTTAAAAACAATAGCTATCCATTGTTTTTATGTTATGATCAATGAAATATATCCATGAAATTCGGAGGAGGAAAGAATGCACGCACTAGATATCACTCTATCTCTCGGTAATATATCTAAATATATTTTCGAGAGATAGAGTGGTATCTCTTTTTTTCGGTAATATATCTAAATATATTTTGTCTTCGTTTTCTTTTTTTCTTCTTCTTTTTTTCCTAATTAATATACATACCGTAATTATCTGTGTATAGTCCGCGGGTTATCTACGAAAAACACCTTTTTTTACTATCTGCGGGCAATACACGGAATTTAAAAAATAATAATTATTGATAAAAAGAAAATTAAATTGATTGTTAAATTGAAAGAAATAAATGATAGGTTTCGAAATGATGATTTCAATTTCATCCATCCCCTCTTAACTTCCCCATGCAAGCCTTTACTTCCACACCAATTAAATCACAATAGGAGAGTAAGACCAGAGCAGAGGTCCCTGTATAAACAAAATGTATAAACCAAATACGGTAAAATGTAAACTTTTTGCAATATAATTCTAAATGTTAAAAGTGTGCTATAATTTAAAATTGTTTCCTTATAAACAGTGTACCTTACAGAGTGATTTGTTCAGTTGATTTGGGTGCGGGCTATAGAACGATGCGGGTTATATACCGAACTTGATTTTTCTAGTATGAATTTATCTTCCTGCGGACTATACAACGATGCGGGCTATTTACCGATAATTACGGTATTTGGAATCATAGGTGTATATAGGAATTTATTTCAAACGGGGCCCATTCCAAACAATAAAAGACCTTTTCAAATTATGTTTCAAAATATTGAAATTTGCACTCTAGATCGCAAACTTTGAATTTTTTTCGGGAGAGGCCTCCTACTCCCCCTCGACTCCCATTTAAATACGTCCTTGTATCGAATCAATATTAATATCACTTGAAATTAGACCAACTTTGACCACCTTCACCCTGTATTTAAAGCAATAAGAACATACCTAAACAGCTTTTGCAGCTAAGATATCAGAGAAATATTCCTCACTGAAAAAATTACAAAGAGAGCAAAAACACCTTTTGTCTTAAAATCGCAAATTTTTTAACTTGTTTCTTCTTGTTTATAAAATATTTATGTAATTTAGTTTATAAATTATATAATTTCGTTACTATTTAATAGTAAGGACATTATTTGGTTGCACATTTAAATTACAGCAATAAATTGGAGTTAATCATACACTGCCCAAAATGAGACATTAGAGTATAAATAACTAACAAAGTAGGGGATAAGGGGGCTAGTCTGTACAATTTTCACAAATTTTGCAAAAAAATGAGCTAAATACATTTTTTTAACGCGTCAGGTTTTTATTTACAGAAATTTAAACTTTCCTTTTTTTTTCTCTTTTTTTTTGCATTCAATTTGATTGATATATTAAATTATTGCACATTTCTGCACATTTTTTAATAATATTTTTTAAAATAAAGTTGTTATTTTTACACACTCACTGAAACATTTCTGTATAAATACAAAAAGGAAACTCAGTGTTTCAGTAAATTTACAAAAAACTTATTTCAAATCAAATAATTAAATTTCTTGATAACAGTTTCTCAACAAAATTCTCGTTTTACCGCACTTTGTACAACTACAGAGAAAGATCTGATAATTTACATTACACTGATCGCGTGAAATCTACGACTACCAATTTAAAAAATTGTAAATGAATGCATAATTAAACACTTCACGTCTGTGACTACCAGCTTAAAATTTGTCAAGACAGTGCATTATATATTGTTGGCGTACTGTTTGTTTCCAGCTCTAGCGAGGAGCCTAGCCATCGGCGGCACAGTCCTCCTAACTTTTGAGGCATCTTTGGCCGAGCGGCCTAAAAGACCCATAACTTGTGTTGCTGTGGTTTATTACAATATTTATTGCCATGGTCTTTGTAGTTTCATGTTTTTAGTTCACAGTGGTTTTACGTCAGAATCTGGATAAATGATTACCGGGAGATTCTCTTGTATTTTCAGCATGTTTTTTTTCTTTTTACTTTACAGTTTTGAATCATATGGTGGGATTTAGTGCAGACAATTTTCGGAATAATGATTCAGACAATGTAGTAACGCTTTTAAAGTGCATGTAAAACCTTAATAAAATGAATTTGAATCGCCTTTTGCGTAGTAATTTTAATCTTATTAAAGTATATTTTAATTAATATTATACCTACTACATATGTTATGAAGAACTAAAGTTTGGTATGTTAAGAAGAAGTTTCAGAAATAAAACTGCGTATACATTACAAAATTACGAGGAAAAGAAAAAAACTCTGGTAAAAATAAAATGCAAATAAAAATATTTGAATTTATACATTAAATTCACACGTTTTAACTTAAGCAAATTAACTAATAGTTTAACCTTACTCTCGTGTTTAAATTCTTTGGTATGTTTCTGAAGTTATATTATTTGTCAAAAGAAAAAACATGTATATACTACACACACACACACATATATATATATACAGTAGCGGATTCAATTAGGAAACTAAAGGGACTATATTGTTCCCCCCCCCCCCTCATTGGGCTAAAATTTACACTTGACAAAATGAAATTCCAAGGATTTTAACATTTAATATTTTGTATATATATATATATATATATACATATTATATATATACAGTAGCGGATTCAAGGTGGAAACTAAAGGAGCTATATTCTCCCCCCCCCCCCTCCCTAAGTGGAGGAACCAAGAAGATTATAGTCTCTCCCCTATTAACGAATTTGTTTTACGTTATGTTTATGCAAAGGTTAATGAATAAAAAAATTTTATTTTTCAAAGGTTAATCTCAAATAGCGTACATTACCGAATTATACAATTACTCAGAAAGGCGTGGGAACTGTGGCATAGCTAGGCTTTGAATTGAGAGGCGAGGGCGCTTCTTTCATTAGTTTGTATAGGGCCTGCTAGAAAATAATATTAATGAATAGAGAACGAGGGTTTGTAATTTATGACTGCCCATGCAAGGGGGAAAAAGAAAGCTTTCAAGGATATTGAATCTCCCCCCCCCCCCCCGCCAAGAATGTTTCAAAAATATTTTATGAGAATTTTAAATATTAATTAAAAGAAGTAAAGCAAGATTAAGCAGCTGAAGCGATATTTATTCGCATTCAAAATTCTGACACCATCAAAGGAAATTTTTGAAGGCTCTATAGACAAACGATAGATTTTTATTACCAGTGTCTTTTGTCAATAGTAATGGAGACAAAGCTAAGTTATTTAATAACCATTGACAAATAATATGAAAAATACTTGGTATGAACAGAGGCGTAGAAAATCACATCGGAGCCCATAAGCCGTTAGAAGGGGCTTTTTCTTTTTTTTTTTTTTTTGAAAGAACGAATTTTCAACTATCCGTAATATTGCGCATTTTTAATAATTTAGAAATGATCTTCTCAGTTTTGGGTCATTTCATATCAAGGTATTTTGCCTCACATTTTTTTATTTTTTTTCAAATTTGACTTAACTGTACCTCTCAAAATAATTAAAAATCCAAATTTTTAGATATTGATCATGTTCAGTTTTTTAGTTATCAGGCTTTGATTTAAAAAAAAAAATCACATTTTTACAGGCATGCTTCAACACAAGAAAGGCCATACCTCATCAAAGAGATAAAAAAACTCTAGTAAAAGCATTTTGAAGTATATTGAATGCTATTTCATATGATATGCATCATGACTAATTTTACAAAAATTTTAAATTTTAAAAAAGCACCTAAAAATTTAAATTTCTCTTAAAACGTATAATGAAAAATTCTCAAATATTTCTGTCTATTTTATCTTTATTCATGCAAAGTTTCAACTTGTGATCTCAATGGGATCATATTTTCCCGAATTTTCAAAAATATTTGATTTAAGAAAAAAATGCATATTTTTTCAGATTTAAGCAGTTTTAAGAAATCCTCTCAAGTCCTAAAACCAATTTTATGCCATGTTCGGTGATGTTGGTAAAGTGGGGAGTCTCAAAATCTCCTTCGCAGCAAAGACCCCGGAGACTGTATTCTTAGGACTTCAATTTCAAAAAATTGCTGGGAGGGCCCTCTAACGCCACCACAGATAGCCTAAAATTGCATTTTTAAAAAACTTTACTTTCTAAAAACGTCCAGGGGAGAACCCTTGACCCCTCAGGGCTTGTCGCCAATATATGTTTCAATGGTTTGAAAAACGAGCGAACAAGTAGCTGTAAATAATGTGTGGTGTGACTTGGAAGACAGAAAAGAATTACGTCCTTTTCTGTATTGTAAAATAATAAAATAAAAACAAATTTTAAAATTCATTTCATATATTTCTGAACCGTGTGGCGTCTTCCCCCAAGTATAGGGGGAAGATGCCACACATGCTTATTTCCGTATTGCTACAGTGTTATCTTCTGGCCGCTTCTGCATGCATCTTGTGTGTAACATAATGTGTAACTCACTTATATTTGTAATATTTTGTTTAAAATAACAAGTACGTTTATAAACTTTAAATATGAGGAACGGAATATTATAAAAGGGTTATCACCACGTTAAATGCTCACGAGATCCAAAAATAATGATAATTAAAGACGGTTAATTCTGATAAATTCACAAGATACACCTAATGTCACTGTCGGACCAGACTCTTCACACAAGTGGCTCAGTTTTGCAATCTATTGACACATAAAAGTACTATTAACAAAGTGAACGTCTTCCCCCGGATTACCTTATATATGGGGGAGATTGGGGCTAGTTGTTACACGGAGCATGTTGCTACATTCAAATATAAAAGTAACCAGTGGTGTAACTGGCTTTTCTCACGTTATATGGTTGCTTTCATTCTTGTGACCCTTCACCGGTCCTAGTAGCGTTTGCAACCAGTAGCAGAGATACTGTGTTTGAAAACCTTGATCTTGTCTTCAAAAGTAATTTTTCTAAAAATATTGTTTTTTTTTTCTTGCGACTAAACTTTTGAAGATACACAGGAAATATTTCTAGAAGCATCAGAAAAAGTGATGATTGGTGGTATTAGTCGTTCGTTGTGAAAGATGTCTAACAAACACGAAGTAAATTTAATGTCACCTTAGAGGTGCACTAAATTGCTACGCCTTGTAAGTTATATTGCTAAAAATTTCAGAGATGGATACAACAAAATATTGTCTGTCCAACTAAAATCGTGATGTCACCAGTATAAAGGAGGAGTGCAAAATTATGTAAACAGGGTCTACTTTGCATTTCAATTCCAAATGCAGGTGTGCATATCGTTCGTTACAGCAAAACTCGACAGTTCTTCACAGATAAGACTTCAACAGACAGATTGTGAAAATCTTCGTCAATGTCGCAAATAACTAAGATAAAGTAAAATTACAGTGTCAAGCTACAAGTCAAAATACATTCATCAATGGTGCACCAACAGGAGGTGGGTCCAAGCATCATAAACAGCAAAAACATATAAGCCTACCTCTTCTCTACATTGAATACAGATCCACCTGTATTGGTATGGTTAAAGGTCCATGCCAGTCTGCAAGATGTAAGGCCATTTTCCAAAGATGGCAAAAGAAAAGTGATTCATAAGCGGAAATTTATGCTGACTGCTATTTTAAGAGATTCAAGCATAAGAAAATGCTCTGAAAGTCGAGTCCAACAAAGACTTCGATCCACGAAGAGAAAACTATCATCTCACCAAAAGAAATAAGTGTTCACCAAGATGAAGAAACCTTTAAATTTCCATGAAAGTACAAGATAAGAACGAAATCATTTATGCATAGACACAAGGATAACAGACCAATTATTATTGGTTAAAATATTTTGTGTAACAATCTGGCCCCAGCCAGTGTAACAACATGCCCCGTACTGGGGCAAGTTATTAAACTACATGACTGAGCATAATAAATTGTTCATAAATTTTATTATCTTTATCTAATCTTTTTTCAAAAAAAAAAAAAATATGCTACGAATTTACAATAGTTACAATAAATTTTAAAGCAAGTTTCACAAAAAAAAAAAAAAAAAAGAAGTCGCAGTGATTAACTTCTAGAAAAATGATTAAACATTTTTGTAACAACTAGCACCGTCTCATATACATATATATATATATATATATATATATAATGTTTTTTACTAGTGTACACACTAATAAAAGTACATAATAAGGATTCTGTCTTCTTGAATAATTTATAAAATGTGTTGAGTCTGGTCTTCTTGCCACGTTCAAAGAATTACACAAGAAACAAATCTCCTGCCTTGACTTCTGTGGCCACTTTCTAATTTTCATGTCATGAAGGCTGCTTACACTGTCTTCCCATATGCTCTACATATTAAATTAATATTTTTATTATTGAAAGCTGAGTGAGGCTAGTTTGAAAGTGAACTATTTACTTAGGTCTAAAGACTATATGGCTCCCGCACTACTTTTGTCAGAAATTGAGCCTTGATTAAGAGAATTATCTACTGGAATCGCAAATATACAATTATTGATATTTACTATTTTTTTATTTTGAATAATATTATTTACTGTTTAATAATATGAGGAAATTTAAATATATTAAACGGAAATAAAATTTTAAAAATCCAGAAGAAAATTTTTCAAATAATTATGGGTAAAAAACTTAAATTGAAGAAATAATAACTACTGCTTATCCATATGTATAAAATTTTAAACCTGTTGCAGAGCATATACAAGAAATTTTTGGCTGCAGCTGCCTATGAAATTACAGCTGGGATAGAGACTCTGGATTTTATAACATTGAATTGAAAAAAGAGAGAAATAAATTGTAATTTCAGAAAGATAACTTATGAAACTGATAAAATAAAAATGAAAGAGGTTGGGATACTATTGAATGTAACTTAACAAGCATTTGGAATGAAATACCTAAAAATATCAAACTCACTTTTAGCTTATACAACTTTTTAAAATATATAAGTAATTGGTTTTTTCATAATCAAACATTTAAAACTGGTGCTATTTAAGCCATGATTAAAATACAGTTATACATTTGTGTAATTATAAAACTTCTGCCTCGTATCTATTTAAATCAATTGTAGTATGTCACTTCAGAGATTGGATTGCATGAATTAATTTATTCTAGGCCTTATGCCAAATTTTAACATTAAAAAAAACAGTGTATTGCTACTGTTAAAAAATTATATTATTCAATCGACACATATACACACTTGGTATATACTATTATTTACTTTACCCTACTGAAATAGTCATGGTAATAAAATAATAAGTAGTTCCAGTTAACTTTTCATATTCCCCCTTTTGAATTAACTTTTAGAAAGGGGAGAAAGGAGAAAAGGGAGAAATAGAGATTAAAAATGTTTTTATTATGTATAAGCAACATATTCCATTAAAATGACTGTTTATTTTATAATTCCTTGCACGAAGAAATATAAAATGATTGTGTTAAACACATACTTTCATAATTTGATTTTTTAACGTTTAGAAATCTCACATTTTTCTTTTTTATCACGATTGGACTTTCGCAAGTTTTAGCCGTATGATCTCATTACTTTTGTTTAGCAGTTTCTTTTCGCACAATATTCAAAGATTTATTTTAAGGCATGAGTAGAAATCGTACCGTGATTTTGCATTATTCTCCATGCACAAAATTGAAAAAAAAAAATCATACTTTTTTTTATTCAGCGCTATAAAAAAAAAGTATAAAATGGGTGTATTTGACACATAATTTAAAATATTTACCCCCCCCCCCCTCACTCTCTTAATAATAGTTTTCCTCAATTTTTTAATTTATTCTTCCATCGATATTTGTCTCATGACATTCCTTGTATTATAATCAGGGTTGAAATTCTAACAAAAGGAATGTGGGAGGCAGAACTCATTTTCGAACGCAAATCTCGATTCCATCTAGTCCGTGCGTAAAATTTACAAAAAAAATTAAACTAAGTGCATGACTGAACGTCTGTGCTAACTAAGTCCTGACTATAATATAAGATATGTTTACATCTAATACTAAAAATTATTTATCGTTTTGTACTTGACAAGTAGCATTAAAAGTCCATGCGTTTGACATCTAGGTTATCTATCCATTCATTTTCATTTTTGTCAGGATTAGAGTTCTACAAATTTCAGCTGAAGACATCTATTTTTACTGGATGGAATTTCTTGTTGTACAATGTACTAAGATGCATTTGGATACAAGAGAGCAAATCATGCTTTAAAGCGCGGTTCCCGTCAATTGTACGCTCCCCATCATGTTGGGGTATTCGAATGGAATCTCGGGAAGGATGTAGGAGGCGGCATCCCTTGTGGACCGATATTGTCATTGGCGGGTGTAGAAGAATAAGAAAAAAAAGAAGTATTTTTCTGTTTGCGACTTTTTCTCGTTGGCTTTTCTCTCCAAAGCATCTGCTGAAAGTTTTTCTTTTTCTGTGCAGCTGTTTGCAGGAGCGCCGTCAGCACAAATTACGAAGTCTGGCAAGAACGCCGACTTCTACGAAAATAGAAAAGAGCAATAAACTTTTTGCGTGTTTATGTTTGGAGAACTTTATTGCAAATGAGGGATTTTGCAGGAAGTTCAGGAATTCCCTTAGGTGGTATGAAATTATTCCAAATATTGAACGACCAAATGTTATTTATATTTTCTTTCTTTTCTTTTTTCGTTCCGATGACTTGCTTCCTTTATTTGAATCAAGTTTTATTTACTCATAAACAAGCTCATTATTTATGCTCTTTCGAAATGGTGCTGGTATGTAGGATCAAAAGAGGGGGGGAGGGGGGCGGACATGTTGGCATCCCCTAGCATGAGGGAGTAATTTCTTTTTTCGGGATATAAAGCTCCTAGATTCCTTTTTTAGCATAATATTTAAAAAATAACAATATTAACAAAATAAAAAGTATTAAAGCAATAATAATTATTATTATTTAAATCTCTGAACTTTTTTCTTCTCTTTTTTCTTTTTTAAAACTTTTTTTTTCTTTGTTTCTTTCCTTTCTTTCCTTATTCTTAATTTTTCTTCTCTTTCTTCCATTCTTTTTGTTTTGCAATAATTGTCAACTATTATTAAAAATGAGAAATTGCATAAGGGTTAGAAAAAATATTTCTAAAATTTAGCATGCAAAATAAGTTATTACTGTGTTATTGGAAATACAATAACATACATCTACATTTTCTTGTTACTAAAGGGTGCGATTTCAACCAGGAATGAAAACTTGTGGGCCGTGGTAGCCTAGTGGTTAGCACGTCGGACTTCCACCTGGAAGGTCGCGTGTTCGATACCCACTGAAGACCACCATGTATACTTGGGGATATGTGCATGTAAAATCCGTAGACCCCACTACCTCTGCCCGTGCGTAAGCAATCCTAAGGCCTCGGCTAACAGGAAGGGGTCTGGTGGAGAAAAGTAATGAAAACTTCAAAACAATAACATTTCTTATATTTTTAATTATTTTTTCCCTATTCTATTTTTTAAGTGAGGACATTATTTTAGGTTTTGTACAGACTAATATTTTCATTCCTGTCCTTCTTGGACTTAGTACAGATGTAAAATTGGCAAGTAATAATCTTTTGAACAATAATCTTAAGCATATTCACACGAAAGAGAGTATCTGAGATTATTTTCCACAACATAATCATTTAACAACAACTGAAATACTTTTAAAATGTGAATAAATAATTCTAAAATAGTTACTGAAAAAATTAAACATTAAATACGTACTCTGTTATGAGGGATAAGCATTACCACAATTTGTAATACTAAACTACATTATAAGAATAATGATCAAACCATGCTTTGCGCTGAAATGAGTACAAGGAAAAACAACTTAAATAAAGCACAAATTGTCAAATTAATAAGGCAAATAGCTATTTGAAGGTTACAATGTAGCCTCTTCATCAGTGCAGGAAAGAAAAGTGTTCAACACAGAGCACACGAGCACTTTTCTTTTCTTGCACTGAGGAAGAGGCTAGGAATAGCTATTTCAAGGTTACAATGTAGCCTCTTCATCAGTGAAGGAAAGAAAAGTGCTCAACACAGAGAGCACGAGCACTTTCATTTTCCTGCACTCTGATGAAGAGGCTAGGAATACCTATTTGCATTATTGATTTGACAATTTGTGCTTTATTCACGTTGTTTTCCCTTGTATTCAAACTACATTAGAAAACAAGCTAGAGGCAGTTTTAGCTATCTGGAAGATATCTAACTTCATCATTTGTCGAATGCTACCACGAAGGAATCAGAGTTGTGTGCAGGAATTAAGAATTGATTATACTAGAACGTGTGGAACAATGAGCAGCCATGAAAATGAATATATCCACCATGGTATCAAATATTTTGGATTCCAAATTTAATGAGGCAAGTCTCAGAAAAAGAAGCTAAAACAGCATTTTTATTTACGAATTCAACTTCTTTCTTTCTTTTCTTTTTTTGGACAACAATGCGTTTTAAAGTTTGCAGAAAGTTTTAATGTTGTGAGACAGTGTGTTGTAATTTGGAAAGACTTACAGCGCTTACCGAACAATACCTGTTGCAGCAGAAGAACGTTTCAGTTAACCTTGCTCATTCATACAACAAAGAAAATAATGGTTGCTTAAAAGAAAGAAAAAACATTAAACTTTTGTGGCTAGACATTCAAACTACGTTGCGCAAATGAGTGCATTTTATGCTGATACAGAATCAGTTTTTCCATTCAATGAAGATTAAGTTAAGTTTTAACTTTCGGAAATTAAAATTTATTAATTTCAAAATTATACATACTTACAATTTTTCGTTGAAAATTTAAAATGAAACAGAATTTTTTGGTCACTTATCAACTTATTTCTTTGAGTTGCTTTAAATGTTTTGACGTTTTTTTTATAAAGTATGTTAATTCATCAAAGGCTTGACCAATACAGTTCACATAAATTTCTGAAAATGTCCTCTCTCTCTTCATATATGTAGTATATATATATATGCATGTTTTAATAATGAGAAAATTGTATTTTATAATATAAAGGATATTTTTATATATTTGAGATAAAGTATTCTTGATTATCATCGAAATTTGATCTCATATTTTCAGAATTTATTTCCGACTTCTGAGATCGTTTTCAAGAGAATATTTTCGACTTACATTTCTAGACCAAAGTTTTAAATTCTTATATAGTTATTATACTGACGAAATAACGTACTGACTACAAGTTTTCTGATTAAACTAATTGAAAAATCATTTCCTGTGAAAAAAAAATCATGTGCATCAAGTATTTGTTTTTTAAAACAATATTACAAGTTACCTTTCTTGGAACAATAAAACAAGATCTTAAGTGAAGAACGTGTTCACCAAATAAAAGTAAAGCCCCTTACGAAAAGTAACATTACCTAAATGCAAATGCCTTTTTGAAATAGAGTTTACATTAGTCTTTTATCATGCTTTTGTTCACGGGTGTTGAAGGTAGCGCCTCGATCTCGAAACCTAATTTTCTGTAACTCACACACCAAAGGAATCATAACTCGTGCGCAATCAGTCAACCAGTCTGTTAACACTGACAAGAAATGCTCCCCCCCCCCCCCTCTTACTCTTTTTTTCAGATCTGCATCGGGATTCGTTTTTCGTTTACTTCGAGATGAGGATCCTTTTTGCATTAAGAATTCAGAGCTTAGAGTAAAAGAATAGTATAATGCAGTTATGTTTTAGCTAAAAACTATAAGATGTGCAGTGAGATGAAAGACGCAACATTAAGCTCCTCAAATAAAAGTTAGAACTTTAATCACGGATGATTTGATAAGTTTTGGTTTTGTGTACCTGATCGACTTGAGAAATCGACTAAACGTCTTTACCTTTGACCAAACCAATTTTGATGACATTGCCCTTAGAACCAGAGCCATGTTTGTTCTTTGTTTATAGGGAGGCCCATGCCTGTAATTGATACGGAGTCAATTGCTCTAGTTGCCCCCTAGAAGATAAGAATAATTTGAGGAATAGACAGTTTGAGCATGTCCGCGCTGTTTGGATGAATTTAGTGTCCTTGACTGGGGAAGGGGCTTTATTAAACAGAAGTTGTTTCTGCACAATACTAGCTGAAAGATTCCAACGTGCCTAATTTTTTGTCTTCACAAACCGATTTAATGAAAGGGGTAGTAGAATGATTAATTTTGGAATATACACCCATTGGTTCCTTCCGTTGGCTTGTGTATTAATATTCTTGTAGGGTCTCTTTTCTTATTTTCATCCTCCATCTGGGAATTCTTGATTTTCACAGTTGCGTATTGTACTGAGAGTTAAAACTTGATTTTAGAACCTGAAGTTGGCTTACTTTATTAAAATTTGATTAAGCTGAACTACATGCTGGGGCTAATTCTTTGCTTTCAGCACAAAATGAAAACGTTAGATTAACAGGGGCTTTCATGTTTAGTTACAGTTTGAACAAAGTTCTCTGTGTAACTTAAGGTAAACGTAATTTAATACTATTGTAATTCTTAATCTATGGAAGTGGGCCACATTTTCTGTCCGTTCGGAAAACTCACTTGTCTCTTATCGCCAAAGTAAGACATTAATTCATCTTGGTAACCGAAATTTTGAGCCATTAGTACTGCAATTATTCCGTTAAATACCATTTTATAGCTTTTTGTAGTCATTCTTGTGTCCTTTCCTCACCTTCAGTCGCGTTACTAAGAGCCCATTGAGGCCTTTAGGTTTTATTTACAACCCGATAAATTAGCCTCCCCACCCCCCCAAAACAAAAAGTTCACTGGTGCGTATACTTCTAACGTTCATCCCATCGTTCTTCAACCACAATGTATATGTGTCATATGTTTCATAAATTTTTCTCATGTTCTATCATCCACTTGAAGTGAAACGAAAGGAAACATGCAATAGCGCGATTGTAAAGAAACAACTTCGACAACCAGATTATGACTGACAACATTATTGAAAGATACATTTCTCTTAATCCATTGGTGTCGATGTCTCCTCGAGTAATTAACTCAGCGACGGATCTAGCCCCGAGGTTCGGTAATACGTTAAATTGTCCGCAATCACTTTTCTATGGCTGAGATTGAAATCAACAGCTTTTCCATGTTTCTTTCTGCTAGAAATTGCGTTTCATTTTTGTCCCTCAGTCAACCTTTCGTGCAAAATTCTCGTTGTTAAGCCCGTAAACGTAACAAACCAAAAACTGGGAATCGCGATTCAACACGAAATGATGGATTACACCCCTGATCTTTCATAATGCCAAGCACGCAATGGTAACGGATCTTTCCGTGCGAAGGGATGGTGTGTGTGGAAGGAAGGCCTTGCGCACGACTTCGATTTTGCCAGGATCCGTCCGTTTTCCTAGCGGATGTAAAAATGCGGGAGGGGGTGAGCAACTGAATCTCCTGTAAAAACATGCATCTCGTACGATGATTTGATTTGGTCGCACCTTATCAGACAGCATGGAATATAATGTAAAATGTACGTTATTGAACTTAACCTGTGCTTAGGCCTAGCGGAAACACAGGTTTGGAGAAAGATTGTATTGTTGGGGAAAATAACATTTCAGATGGAAAAGATGTTTCACTCATCTTGAGTTGTAGTAGTACTTTGAGGGTTGAGGCAACTTGTTGTTGATGTAAAACATGAAAGGAAAACAAGCATATATGAAAAATATTATTTAATCTATTTCTCTACAGAAAATTTACGACTTACACTAATTCATGTGGAATTTGCGTTACATGCCGGTACTTCATCCGTGCTGGCAGGGATGTTGTGTGTGCAAGCCCAACCTGGTGTATTACTTCATCTCTACTGATTAGGATCAGCCCAGTCTCAGTGAATGTCAAAATATATCGAAGCAAACCGAATACCTTATAGATACTATGATTTAGTGCTATGTCTTTTGATTTGCTTCAGATTTTATGGCACGTTGAACGGAATACAACATCAAGGAGAAGTTACTGTGCATTGAATTTAACCCGAATTTGATTGTCCAGGTGAAGCGCAATTTTGACTGAAGGTGTATATCCTGCAAGTGTGGAAATTCACACAGCTAAGAAGAAATAGCCATGCCTTGAGGTAATTCGTATCTGCGGTAAAACACTGATGAGTGGTAAGACATAACGAAGCAGTGAATTTTCTGGCACTGGTGGTGCCACCCGGTGCGTTATGCAAAATACAATATAGCCTTCTTGCTCTTGAGTGTTCAAAATCAAAACTTTCACCAACTTTTGGCTACTCTTGACGCAAAATGGACGTAATTTCGAAAACAGTTGCTAACTCCCCTGTTATAGGATGTAAAAAGTATAAGCATATGCTAAAAATGGTAACTGATTTTTTTTAAACTACACGAAGTATTTGGGATCTCTAAATGTAGAATTTATTCTAAGTATTTGACATTGACGCTTCGCTTTAGTAAATATAAAGAATGAAAGTTTTATAACTGGTTAATTACCTGTACATTAATTCTGACACTTGATCTACGAAACCAACCATTCTCACTTGAAATAACCATTTTTAAGATTTGTCTTACTGGAAAAAATATATTATATACAGCTTAGTCCATCCACTTTGGAACAATCACACGACGGAAGGATTTTATTTCATCAAATAAGGGCCGAGAGTTTTGCCGATGCAAACCAATTTAGATGTTTTCGGATCCAAATAGAAGCATTTTCCGCATCACATATTTTCAGCACTCGATTGATGAATGATCACCCTTCACTGACGACATTGGCCATTGAAAAAGGAACATTGATCAATATTATCAAAAGGGAAAAGAAACATTACATTGAATTGGAGTCTTTGACCTACCTGGGTGGTCCATTTGAAGAAGATTCAGTACCTTCTCTGTGCTGGAGACCATCTAGAAGTAGGAAAAGCTTGGCAAAAGTAATCCCTCTAAATATGTCAAGAGCTTTCGTGTTTATTTGGTTCTCGTTAAACCGAAGATGAGTGAATTGATTTATGCGTACAGGACATCAGTATGATTTTTGAATGCCATATTCCTTGATGAAATGATTTTCGTGAAAATAAACATTATTACGTAGCTATTTCAAGATGTTGACACAATACATAATAGTTCCGGAATTTTCCAATCAATGAATAGCTTAAAGCCAAAAACGTTTTTTCTGACATAAGTTCATTTTCGTTTAGGTATTGTGTTCTTGCATTTGGCTATATTCTTCTTTTCGATTCCCCATGTTTTAATAAGCTGCGTGGATGTCGTCTAAAGAGATGAAGAGTGCGATTAGTATTCGTATGTTGTGTCATCCAGCTGAAATTGAGCTACTGAGGCAATCAGTCATGAGCTAACCACACCTATGACTGAAGGCTGAAGGGGTAAACTACTGCTTAGCATTTTCGGGTGACATCATTAATTTGAAGTCGATGAATTGCTTCATCATCGGCATGGCAATCAATTGTTGATTGAACTAAATTTGAGGACATGGAAATCTATGACTGAAAAGACAGTAAGTTGAACATTTTCTTTCGTCTGTGAAAATCTGAAACTATTTTAGATGCTTTACTGTCATATTCACCTGTCGATTTGTACCTCAGTTAGGCACTTGAACCGCCGCTTTGAGCCTTCTGACTAGTTGAAAACGATATGATCTGCAGTTCGGAGGTTCGAATCAGCTGGTGAGTAAAATCATTAGTTGATCGACAAGCAAATTGCCTTTCATAGTCTTATTCACCAACCCGATGCGAACCTCAGTCAAACACTCCAACCGCCGATTTGAGTGTTCTGATTGGTTGAGGAAGCCTTTGATCTGCAGTTCGAAGGTTCAAATCGGCTGATGAATAAGGCTGTTATTCGTATTCCCGACAGTGTTTTTCAATGTTTCAATGAAAAAAAAAAAAAATGGGACAAATGCATTAAAGACTTTTTCTGAGCTGTTGTACGAAATAGTTTAACTAACTACGCTAAGTTGCATTTGGTATTGTTTAGCATCGGTGCATCGTTATCGCGAAAAGATAGTTGTTTACATATACTTTATTCAAAATGCTTAAGTTTCTATTTCTAGTAATGTAGATGGTTCAAATTTGAGCGCACTGCAAGAAAGGCAGGTATAAATTATCACCTGGTTTCAGACAAAAATGACAAAGTCATTTTGGTAGTCCGTAGAAAACAATCCTACACTACTTTTGCCAATATGAATTTCAGTGTTCTGCAAGGAGCTTTCTCTTTTCTCAAAACATTCAAGTTTCCCCAAATTTATGCTATACATTGAGGAAAAATGAAATTCCCACGCCAAAAAGGAATTATGTTAGCACATTTTGAGCGGGCGATGCAGCACGCGCAACTATGTTGCGTAGCGGGCTAAGTTGACTAAGTTAAAAAATGTTCTAAAAAAATACACCAATTCATACATTATATGAAACATTATTTTTTCCCTTGTGTGACTTAGAAGTGGTGATTTTAAACGGGTACAAATACCAGCTCCGATTTTAAACGGCAATGCAGGAAACGGGTATTAGTACCTGCCGCCCCGCTCATAATGTGCTAGATGCGTGAAGTTTAGCATGTTCTTACATCGACAAATATGACGTCGATACAGGCTTTGAAGTTATAGAAACAGATGGCACTCATGGACATTCAAATCAAGTTTCCTTTTAATACCCTCTAATAGGTATTGTAGACATCGCAAACGTCCTTTATCTCCTGGCTTGAATTTCAGAATCAAGTTTGAATCACAAAATACCTTAGTAGGATTTTTTTTAAAGGAAAAAGAAAGATAAGAAATAAAGGGAGAAGAAAAAAGTTATGTCGGTATCTGAACTCAGTTTGAAGCAGGTGTAGGTATAACTGACCTCCGAAGAGGTATATTTTTTCTTGCTGATTTCACATCTATTTCATTAAAGACACGGATTTAATTTTCTCTGGAATCCCGAGAATTGACAAGTAGTCAGAGTGTTCAGAACTAATCAAATGTACGTGAGATAGCTTGAAGGACTGCACGCAACACTCAAGAAGATAGACGTTCTTCGGATTGAGCAAATGATGAATTTCCATTTTGTATAAGTGTGCTTTGCTTCAGACGTTGAATACAGATTAGACATTGTATTACGTAGCTTTTTCGAAAAGTTTATTCATATGGTTGTTCACGGAAACAGGTAATGAAAAATACATTTATTTTCGTTATTCGGTGAGAGACCTAATGATATCTAATATTTCTTCTTTGCTGTTGTTGAATTAAATATAGGATAAAAGCACATCATACATCGAAATTAGTTTAGTTCATTATTTTTCCCTCTAAGGGGCTGTTATTGGTTTCCGCAAATTGCAGGCTAGTGCGCTCCCCATGAATTTGTACCACTTCTTTCAGCAGCACCACACAATGGATGTGGTACCATTACCACAAGTGCACTTGGAAACCCAGTTTTCCCCTAGATGGCGGCACCTGGGATCTAACGATGCGAAATTGCACTAGGGATTTAATGTAGCCGACAGGTACCCAAGGCCAAATGGCTACGCAAGAGATCACTTACATGCCGTGGTTATTTAGCTCTGTCCGGTCTCTCAAAATATACGAAAAAAAACTCACAAAACATTATAACTGCAGCCCTTAAAGAAGAAATGGTTTAAGTAATCCATGCTAGAGCACGAAAAAAAATCGAATTCATTATTTAAAAACTCTGATGCAGTGAAATTGATATGAAGGAAACACTGTAATGTCATACACTGCTGACCCCCAAAATCTCTCTGGTTTCTCGTTATAAAATTTTGATCATTGAAAAAAATGGGTTAATGGAAATTGGCGACATAAGAATCTCCAAATAACAATCAAAGAGAAAGCATTTGAAAAAGGGTGTAATCCAGCATAGCAGTAAAAGACTTTAAGAATGCCAAAACAGAGATAAAAGAAAATTTTAGGAATAATTTCGGCTCTGTTAGACGTGAGGATATTGGAAGGAAAATAGTAAATTATTATTTAAAACAAGTTATATTGGAGAAAGCTAACGACGCAGAGAAAAATGTAAATGAATTGAAGGCGGTTGTAAAGAAGTGATGAATATAGCAAAAAACTTAGCGTAAGACACATATTGCAATGCAGTAAAAATGGAAAAGCTAAAGGAAATTATAATGTAAAAGAAGGTTCAAGTGCAAAAGAAAAAATGTGATTTTATCACAATTAATCATATCAGAGATGAAGTTCGTTTTTTCTGACTGCTAATGACTTTAAATATAGGTATATTTTCTGGTGCTCCTAGGTTCTATTTGTTGCTTTACCTACAAGACATGTTTTTAACTGGCACGTAATGTCGGTCATGTAACCACACTTTTTGAGTTAAGTATGGAAAGGGAAATAAAGATTAACAGTATATTTTTTGAGAAAATAAAAGAATAAATTTAAAAAATAGATGCTTCAATGTAATTTCATAATTAGTAGCCTAATATAACCTTGATAATGTGTTTGCTATTTTTAATGCGGCATAAATTTGTAAATTAAAACAAATAAATGAATACGTAAATACAAGTAAAAAAGATAATAATGCAAAAATGAAAAGGTCTTTTGCAAAATGCGAAATGTTATTATATTAAAAATTTCGCAGGGTAACATGTTACCTGCATTTTAGCAATATATAAAAATGGCTATCACTAACATTTCTTGTCACAATATAGAATGGTGCTTTCCCTATCCTATTTGCACCAGTTATCTCCAAAATTTCATCACTTTGCTTCTGAGTGCCTCAGTTCATGAAATTTTGATGCCCAAAATAGAGGGTTACTTTTAATAACTTAGCTAAATTTACTGTCTATGCCCGTGGTTTAACAATTCCTATACGAATATGTTTTCTTTTCCCTCCCCCCCCCCCTGTTGTTTCAACCCCACTATCACCTTAAAGGTAGGATTTTTTGAATTACAGTTGGTGTGAGTATGATTTATTGGGAAGATTTTTCCTGAGCAATAGCAATGTTTAAAATATTTGCGAATGAAAATTCGCTTCCTTGATGATTCACTTCCTTGATAAAGAGGACAAGCGGGGAGAGCAACATTCTTCCAAGTCAACCTCATACACGCTCATGCTTTCAAAAAATAATCGATTAAAAAAATAAATAAATAAAACGAATTAAGCTTTTACCTATTATGAACATCAAATATTCTCACGAGTTATGTTCGTGACAAATGAAACAAAAACTCTTTTTCCAAGCTGAAATCAATTCGTGATTCAGTTCATTGTTGAAATCTTCTACATCAACAATTCCCCAATGAAACAGGTTAATCACTAACTAACTAACGACCAATAGAAAAGACTTACATAACTCTCGATGTCGAATAGTAAAGCAGTCATCTCTCGTTGCGTGCCATTGTTCCTGCCAAGCTTTAGTTCGTGCTGCTAGAGCTATTTACTGTAATAAGATGGTAGAGTTTTCCTCTGCAATTTAATCCGAACACTCAACACCAGCAGGAAACGAAGAACGAAAAACGCAAAAGGTGCAATTTAGAGTGGGGCTATGATTAGGGATGGTGGCTGAAAATCTCGGCATGTATTATTTGGGTAAAACAAATTAGATGTAGATAATAGACGCATCCGCCCAAAATGTTGTTCTCTGTGATAAAATAAAAAATATGTACGTGATATTTCGGGTAGAACTACTAGATTTACGGTAAAGTAGTCACGAACTAGGGAAGGATGGTACTGCAGAACGCTTTGCTACTGTTTGATATGTGTATTTCGAGAACGAGGATGAATAAGTAGCTGGATGTGGAGATTGTTCAAGCATTCTTGATAACGTCGTTGTAGAAAAGTACTTGGTTATTTTTGAACGCTTTTATTTGTAACTCAACATAAGATGCACGCCTGAATTTTCCCTTCTGGTTGTCTTTATTAAAGTTATAAACTTTTGGGTTTTGAATGCTTGCTTTTGTTGATTTTTAACGAGTAAAATCAGTTGCTACAGCTTCAGGTAAGTTAATGTAGCTTAACTTCAAATGATGTAAGCTAAATATTGCTTCCTATCCTTAACATAAAACGAATAAAACAGATAAGTTATTAATGCATACTGATTAATTTTCATAATTATATTCAAAGCGATTGAAGACATATCAGTATTATACGAATAATTTTGAAAATGACAGGATATTATAGAAAGAATATTTACATGATTTTTCTGAAAGAAAATTATAATGCAATGATTAATTATAGAATAAAACGTATAAAAAGTCTTCACGCTTATGAAAAGAGGAATGATAAATGTAAATATAAGAACTAAAGGTATTGCAGCAAAGATCTGTTTCAAAACTAAAAATTATGTTTCAAAACTTCTTCATCAGTGCAAAAGCGCAAAAATAATACACCTTGCGCAAGAATACCAAGAAGAGTCGCACATCTAAATGCGTTATTTGTCACCACAATTCTATACTTCGAATTATTGTAATCCTTTGTTTGAATCCGATTTATTTCCTTATCCTTGAAATAAACATCCAATCAATTTATTTTCTTATTCTTTAAACAGCAGAATAAAAGATGTGTATTTAATATAAACTGTTGAAATGATCAAACTTAAAATTTAAAAAAATAAGAAGAAGCATAAAGAAAGAACGCATATACAATGTGTGCAAGAATACGCTAAGCAATTGGGGATACCTACATTATTTATCACAACCAAACGGCTCACTATCATAATAGTCTAAAAACAAAACTCTTGCATTTATCTATCTATTTTGATCCAGTTTGTCTCCCCGTCTTTTAAATATCTGGAGGGAATAAAGTTGTACTTTTGATTCAAACTGTTAATCAGTTTGCCAAGCTTAGCTTTAAGTTGAAGCATTAAAATGCAAAAAATACACATAATGTATGACTATTTGAAAATAGTAACCATCAGTGGGAAAGTAGTAACATCACCCTTTGGTGCACCATCAGTTGCAAACTACCATTATATATCTACGATTTCCATTTTAAAATTTTGATCCGGATTGCGCACCCAATCTGATGCATTCCGAAGAAATAAAGTTGCACATTAATACAAAGTTAAAATCAGCATTTTGCTTCAGCGCAAAATAAATTTCAAATTGAAATTGCAAAAAAATATGCACAGTGCAGTTGAATATTGAGCCATAACAACGTTACAGCACTTCCAAACGATCGGATCGGCATGTCAGTACAGCCTCCCATCTCTTCAAAACTTAAAAATCTAGCAGTAATCTATTTTGGTCCTGTTTGTGTTTCCCAATCCTTGACACATCCCGAGGCTCGGAGATTAAACCAGGCGAGCGCTTCCTGTCTAAATAACACACGATAATTATATTTACTTAAAAACCTCATTAAAAGCTTTTGTCAGGCGGCGCAGATTTTCCGTCTTTAAACTGCCTATGAGGTTGTATTAAAAGTTCGATAACACTTGATAAAAACCGCGCGAGGGATTACATGTCAGTGTCGGTAATTAATTGTAGCAGGGGGGCGATAAGCTTCGTCATTTGTTTATGATGATTAATTAAAGCGGACACTGGGCCAACCCCTCCCCCCTACTGAAGTCTTTAGCCGGTAGTAAGGAAGAACTCCAAAAACTGAAATTAAACTTTTGACATCTATATCGGAGGCGGTGGAATTTTTAAAACTATGCTTCAGTGGGAAACATTTTTGGAAGTCGTAATTATGAGGTTTTTCTGAGCGGGTTTTTTTTTTTTTTTTTTCCTTGCTTAAGCTTCAGGTTAGGAAGTTTGATAGAAGGTTTAGTCTATTAATTCCCTCGCTAAGAGCTTAGGTCTTTATTTCCGTATTCTTTTAAGTACCATATAGAAATTGACTTTGTTTCGATTTCTTCCTTTCGAAAAATTGTTCTGGAAGACTTTTTTAATTTTTAGCAGTTCAGTTAAAATATTTTAAACTTTAGTTAACTAATTATTAGTAATAGTTTGTTAGTATTGCGGAAAAATCTTTTATCTTTAGTATTAAAGGATTTTTTTTAAGCTCGCAAGAGAAAAATGAACTAATATTAAAAATCTATCTTTAGCTGGTGCATGGTGAACCAGAATTATTCTTACATTATAGTTTACCGAAACGCTTAAGTATAAATTTATTGATTAGTTTGCTTTGGTATCAACACTTTTACACTTGCAGCTTTTGTTTTATATCATATCTATATCAAGCATTTACCATTTGGTTTTATAACTTTGATGTAGATTAGTTGTTTAATTATATGAATTTTTTGCATATGGGTGATTTTGAAATTTGTTGACGGTTTGGGTTTGGCACAATCTGAAAATTTTGTTGAATCAAACATAAAACTTGCCTACGTATGAATACCTTATAATTTACTGCATTCTGAGCGCGTAGTTTTTTTCGAGTTAATTTATTTATATTAGATACTTCAAAAAGTGCCTTGACAAGTGATAGGTTTTCTCATGAATGTTATCGTTATTAAACCTTCTGTAAAATAATCCTTAGCATTAATTAATGTAAAAAATCTTGTTTAGGTAATCTTAAATACTTTGTAATAAGAAAAAATAGTATTAAAATTGACATATTTAAAATTTTAAAACTATTTTAATAGCACTTTATCTCAGGAGTGTTACTTTGTTTCTTAAATGAAGCATATAACTTTCCATAAAAATATATTTTATTAAAAATTAAATGTTTTCACAGCAGGTATAAGAAGTAACTGGATAGCCTTAACTAGCAAACCATTTTATAATTATTAACTAACAAATATATTAATAAAATTCTAATTTTTAACTACAGTGACACTCATGAGAGATGGTAACACTCATGAGACAAACAAGCAATTATCTTGCAATAATGCACCAAAAATAATAATATTAATAAAAATAACAATAATTATAAAAAGAGAGACCAAAATTGAAATTATTTTACCCCATTAATTGCGATGTTACATTAAAAATGCGATAAAACAACACTATTCTCATGATTCTGATCCAGAAATAGATGTTTTTAGACCAGAACAAATAAAAAATTAATTTCAGTTTTAAAGTAGGCAGTAAAAATATCGAAATAAATAGTTCTAATTCTGCAAACCATATCTTTATTTTAAGTAAAGTGAAGATAATAGTTTGCAACACATCACTTTCTTGTTTACATAAAGTAACAACTGGCATACCCGAACAAATGTTTATTTTACTCATTTTTTTTGGGGGGGGGGGTTACAAGTACGGGAGTTTTTAGTTATTTACCCCTTAAGAATAAAACATATCTTAACAAAAACACACAAAAATCATACCTGCCAACGTAAAAAATTTGTGTCAGGGTGTCTCTTTTAAAATCTATATATAGAGAGAAATAAAATATAATCTTGAATAAAAAACTAATATCAGCTTGAGTTAAAGCTCATAAAATATCTATATCTTCAGATTTATTTATTATTTGGTTATTTTCAATCATGATTGTAACTTCCTTCTCTTAACAAGTAGCACAACATGAGTGGGTAACACTCATGAGATTCAGTAAGAAATTCTTCACTAAAAAAAATTCTGACTGTGTTCCTGAAAATCTAATTGGACCGATTGATTCCTCTACAAGAAATACACTATTGTTAATTGCTTATTTTTATGCTGTAAAAAATATTGGGAAATAAATGCGTAACATTCCTATGAGAAGTAATAAAAATGTTGAATTGTATGTCCCACTATAAAACAGTAAAGGAATAAAACTAACCCATTCTAGATGGTACGAGGTTAAAAGAAACATACGAAGCTTCCCTAACACAGAAAATAATTACAATATTTAAATATTTTGAAAGTTGAATGGTAGGAACTTTCTCGAGGTAACACTCATGAGCTGCATGTCCGGACAAAAACTTTCTTTAAATTTTAAAATATTAGATAAACATTTCAGTAAAATCACTTGCATTTTTTGATAAAAGTAAACACATATTACTTCATGTTTTAAACCATATTGATTAAAAAATTTGCTTGGAATGATAAAAAAAAAAGACTCTGGTTCAGTGAATTTTTTGCTCCGGACACGAGATTTTCCATTACTTCCCAACTAAAGTAATAGAAGAAGCTTACTATTTCACAACTTGGAAAAGATGTAATGAATGCATTGAATTAAGTATGAAATTATGCTTCCCTACAGGTTTTTACAATGGCAGAATAATAGTTTTATCGACATGAAATTCAGATTTTATACTACGGACATCAAACCGTCAATCTTTTAGAAAATGCCCCATATCAGTTTATTTAAATTTTATTTTTACCTCAATTTATTTCTATTTTTTTTTTTTTAAATTCTCCGTAAGCTAGTCTATTATTATAGCTTCCAATGCCCATAACACCTATTTACCATTACTACAGTTCGCCTAGCGGTCGAAATTCGACTGGAATTCAATAAATTTTTGAGTTCAGCCTCAAATGGTTTAAACAACTTTTTTACATTTTAGTTTTTAGTGTGCTTTAACGTAAAAGTAAAAAAAAGAGAGAGAAAAAGGTATAGAAAGAAAGTTTAATGTATTATGAAGAAATTTAATGTATCACATTAACGTCTATGAGCAAAAATGCAGTAAATTTTGTAGGGCATAATGCCTAAGTTCCTTTGAACAAGCTTATTGGAAGAAGCACTCGACGGGAGATATATTTTGATTTGAGCAATTTTTGTCCAATTTTGAACAGTTAAAAAAATAAAATTCAACCTTAGCGACTGCGGGGAAATTTCATATATGTTTTCCATTAATTTTTCAAGGAAAAAAAAAAGAAAGAAAAGTAAATAATGTATCTTTTTAGCCTACTTTCCCGTAAAAGTAAAAAAAAAATAATAATAAAGCAGGAAAGAAGGCTTAGTGTATCGTGAAAATAACATTAGAAATCAAGAGAAGTCAAAAATAAGTTAAGTAATTAAATAAAGATTGAAAAATAAAAAAATTTGAAAGTAGGGTTTTGAGATGGGGAAAAAGTGTGTCTGTCTGTCTGTCGGTCTGCCCCCCCCCCCCCCATGAAAAAGCTCACTGGAAGAAGTTCTTGGCGTGAAATATTGATATGAATACTTTTTGTTCATTTTTGGACAGTTCAAAAAAAATTAACATACCGCCTACGGGGAAATTTCAATCCTATATAAATCCTGGTCTAACGGACCGATTTGCTTGGAACAAACTTTATCGGAAAGCTCTTACGACGTAGAACATGTACAAATAGAAAGTTCATCCAGAACTAACGAGCCTATTTTCCTATGAAATTTTTTGATCGGGATTTTCAAGAATATTTTTGAATTAATGAATGATTAAATGAATAAGCGAAAGAATGAATTAATAAATGAGTGAATAAATACATGAATGACTGAATAAATGAATGATTGAATGAATATGTATTAACCGTTGAAAAAGGTATATTTGAAGCAATTAAGAGCTAAAGCTAAACGAGAAAGACAGACAGAGAGAGAGAGAGAGAGAGAGAGAGATAGCCAGATTATAAATTTGAAGCTGGTGTACACGGGAAAGTAGGCTCGTATAGTTCTAGACGGAACTTCTTGTTTCTAAATGTATTACCAAGTTCTGCATACTTTTCTCAAAATTTAAAAATACCTTAAAATTCAAACATTGCAATCAGTTCTTAGATTAAATCTAGAAGTGTAGTAGGGTCAGTTGCTGTAATTGTAAACGCTCTTGATTCTTCCATACCTCTTGAATGAATTGGGAGATAAAATTTTGAGCAGTGTATGCAATGCTGTACTTCCTGTGAGTAAATATGTACAAAAATTTTGAGTTTATGACTATTTGTTAGCGAATGAACTCGTGTTTACATTTACCCCAGAGCCTCTGGGGTAATTGTAAACAGAGATTTATTTTCGAATGAGGTTGATGTAAATTGAAAACTGTTTCATAGACCGCTCGCTTGGAAGCTTAAGAAGTTCTGGAGCAATGGATCTCAATCTGCTGCCAACGGGCTGCATGTGGTCCGCTGAGTTTTTTTTTTTTTTTGAGTTCGCTGAGATCATTTAATGAGAAATATCTTGCAAAAAATCAAGTAATGCGGTAAATTTATGTGAAATGTGTCCCGCAGTGGATTAGTCGGTTAAGCTCGGATCCCACAAAACACCGAAAGTGAAGTACAACTGGCCGTGGTCAATACTTGGGAGGGTGACCATCTCTCGTAACTGATTAGTCTGGGCCGAGTACGCTAATGGAAGCTGTGTATGTAAATTCCGTAGTGGCTTTAAATGTCCTCCAAGTTAATAAATAATACCCGCTGGCCCCCAAAATCATAAGGCCCAATATGCGCCAAGTGTACTTCCATTCTAGCGGAGCTCATTAATCGGTAAGAGCTACCTTAATTGCTGGTCGCCCGGCATGGGGTGCTTGGATTTCCAAGTGGCTTTACCAACAACAACAACAGTTATGTAAAATAGACAAAAAAGTGTAATTTGCATCAAACTATAATATTTATTGTCTTCTTAAAATATTGGAAATAAGATAAATTTAAGTGTTTACAATTACCCCAGAATACGAAATATATGGGGCAATTCTAACTTGCACATGAAAAATAATAGGGAGGATGAAATTCGTAACTAAATGTTTTTAGCAACATTCCATATGACAAATAGAAATGGTTGAAACAACTTACTTCGCTTTTCTAGATGAACTGGAGTGGAAAATGTATGATCACTAAATTTTGTTAAACAACTTTTTTCCCCGTGTCATTTTGAAACAATGGTGACGCCTCCATTGTTGTTTCGAACTTGTTTGTTTGTTTGTTAGTTTGTTAACGACCATTTCAGGTCTCATAAATATTCGAGTTTATTTGCTATTCTCAAGGATATGCCTCAAACTCTTGTCTAATATGACAGATAGAACAATACATTACAGCAGATTTACTATACAAAGTAAATACACCCAGGGGAAAGTGGGAATCGAACCCACGCCTCTTCACTGCGCTCAGGCAGGCACCGGAACCAGTCAATTACACCGCTCAGCCACTGAGGCCCCTGTACTCTTTCAATGTCTTCCCTATGTTGCCAATTCATCACTCACGAACAGTTAAGTTTTCAAAACCACCACAAGTGCAGTTATGAAACTTGTTTACATTTACCTCATGTTTACAATTACTTACCTCAACTGACCCTATATCTATATTTATCTCTCTGCACAAGATGTAAAAAAAAGAAGACCAAATAAGAGAGGCGACAGTACCCATAAAGAAGAAACAATATTTCTTCGTAATCCAGAGGCCGCATTCCACAAGCAGAATTTCAGCTTTGAAAAGTGACAGGACCTGTATAGGATGACAACCGAGAATTGGTGTTCAATTCAAGTAAGAGTATCCATAGAAGTTAAAAAACTATATACCGCATCTGGGCGGAGTCAATGGTAAATAGACAAGGATAAGGTCGTGTTTACGTGCCCGATATGAAAAACCAATCTCTGTTTAGAAGAGGTAGTGAGGCGTTTTGCAGCAGTAATACAGCTAATTTCGAGCAGTAGGAAGAAACTTAGCAGATAGGAGAATAGACGTTGGATGAAGTCAATTGGACGAAACTGGAAGGACGGCTTCAAGTGATCACTTAATCCCTCGGTCGCTCGCGAAGCGAAGAGTAAAGCACTGTAACTCCTTCCATATTTTAAAGGTCTGTGAGTGTATCTTAACCACACGTGATGGCACTCGCCATTTCAATTGGTTATTAAACAGGGGATTTTTATGTTCTTGGTCTTTCAAAACAGTATTAATAATAATATATAAATAAATAAGCAAAATAAACAGAGAATGACTGTGTGTCCGGGGGGAAGAGCGAAATCAATTTTGATGGACATGAGGTTAGATAGATTAAATCAAAATTATTGGAATGAACTAATAAAAATTAGAACTTGGTGAAATAGGGGAAAAAGAACTGATTAAATGAATTATCAGATCAATCTTTACTTGACCTTGCACACTTGGTTAACCTAAATTGACGTGTATTTGTCTAGTGCTCAAACATAATGCTTATATTTCCATTAAAATATTTAAAAATATATACTTGAAATATAAAGCTCATTTCTAAAAACTTTAAACAACCTTTAAAAGTTCAAAACAAAATCGAGTTTTGACAATGTGGAAAATAAACAGTACCTTTACCAAAATATGCAGGAAGATTTCGCCAATAAAATTTTAAATTTCCATTTCCTCTACTGCGGAATAAAATTGACTGGAAAGCTTAAACGAAATCACGTTTGCATCGATTGTGTTGTGCAAAGCTAAATGATCGCTTCCCCTTAGATTCCCTTCCCTATTTTGCTGGTAGTCAACCCTCCAGAGCACCTACCTTTTTAAAAACATTTATCAAGAGGAAATTAGATTAGAAATTCCCCAATGAATTTCAAATTTCCTCGGTGAATTGAGCGTTTTTGCCTGAGCCGATGCTGACGATGACTATGTATTTAATGCATAGGGTCCCCGTCGCATACTGCCTTCATCTTTCATGTATGGTTTTAGTTTTAGTTCATTTACAATAGGGGTCTTCAACCCGTGGCCCGCCAAGCCTTTTTAATAAGTTAAAAACAAAAATGTTAAAAAAAGAATAAATAAATAAATAAAATCAAAATGAAAAGAAAGCGGTCGATTGCTGCAGCACAGTTAAAAAAAAGACACTTCACGCATGCGCTAGGGAGAAAACAGTATTGAGAGAAAACTTGCATATATTTCTTGTATAAAAACTGACTCTTCATCTAGGAAGGTCTGTGGGGAGCTTTGAGAATATCACATTAATTCATAACTGCGCATGTATTTTGTTGGTCTTCGTTGCTGGGATACCACCGTATATCCCCTCTTCTAAAAATTTAAATTAAAAAAAGTTAATGTCTTTTCCTCTTGTAATAGTGAAATATAAATCAGACACGCGTGGCTCTTCCATAGTGGCGTTAGTAAGAAGAGGAGGGGGGCCCCTGCCCCCAGATTTAAAAAAAATGCTTATTTTGTTCTGCTTTTTTATGAGTAAAAGCGTTTAAATTTTAAAAAGTTTTTGTTTGCTTTTTCTTTCCTAATATTTTTGCAATCCCAAATGCGTCTGCAAAGGCCTCAAAATGCACCATTTCGCGTATAGTTTTCAAATTTTTCCCGGGGGGGAATTCTCCCGGACCCCCTTCGACTGTCATAATTTCGTATCTCCAGTTTGGGAGGGACTCTTCTACCCCCTAATCTAGAGCTGAAATGGCCTCGCCGTGAAAACATTAATTATAGTTTTATGGGTATGCCTAATAGTTCTTGTTTTCTTTAATTCGTCGTGTACAATTTTTCGGAAATTATTGTGTGAAATTCAGGATTATTTTTAACTGAGAATGCCCTATGGTGTGGCCGGCCGATCTTCTCGAGCCCTTCTGTGGCCCTCGGACGTAAAAGGTTGAAGACACCTAATTTACAAGGATCTATGAATTTTTTTTTTTCAGTTAAAAATGATTAAGTACATAAATTAGATTGAAACTTAAGGGTAACTTGTCAAAGGAATAAACGAATTGAATGATCAATATTCACTAACATTAAAGTGGGCTCTAAAAGAGCTGCTGTGTTGTCTTAAACTAAATGAATAAATAATGGTAGTCTGGCCGTGCAGAATTTCGCCACCGCGCACCAAATCGTTTTGTGTGGCATTCCATTCTTTAAAAATTTGGGAGAAAGGACATCAAGATTGAAGAAGAGAAAAAGTAAACGGGTGTTGGTACAAAAGAAGACATGTCATTGAACACATCAGACCAAATAGCTGTTACAATTTTTTCCACTATTATTTACATATTCAAAATAATGAAATAATCACAATAATAATGATAATTAATTTATTAGTAGTATAAATAGCATAAAAATACAATAACGAAACAGTTTCATTACTTAAAATAGTTACTGTTGGTTGGTTAGGCTCTACACATTCACAGCATAAATGAATGTGTAGAGCCTAACGATTGAATAAGTTAAACCCCACAGACGCGGCAAAAACTGTCTAATTTGCTACACAATAAAACAGAAGAGTTTCTTGTTTCTTTACTTGATAACAGATGGTGCCAGCATACACGACACCAGTTTGGCATCCATTAAAGGACCTCTTCTTAGATGCTTTTAAATCTCAAATTTAAGAGAAGCGGTACTTTTTTTTGACCGTCGGTCTATTTTTCGTCATTAACCGGTACGATAAGCTTTCAAATGAGGGGTACATCATGGAATTTGATGAAGGAATAAGGAAAATCTGGCAAACCGACAGAAAAACAGGCTTGAGAAATAATATATAAGATAAATTGCAACCATATGCAAACACAGCATTTATCATATTCCAGAGAAATTTTGAATAGAGAAAATATATTATAGAAAACAAAGGTGTATATAACGTTAATTCACACAATTATTACTTCTTTCAAACTGATGTTGAGGGGCCGGGTTTCTGAACTTGGTCCACCCTTGACCCCAGAGAAAATCTAGGGAGCCATAGGAAAAAGTATGAGAGTTGGGAATCCATGAGACTCGGGAAGGGAGCCATCACTCAATTGTGTCAAACTGGAAAACTCTTTCGCAAAAGTGTAAAATTATTCATGGTTCCTTAAAGAGCAATTAAAGAAAAAGACATTTTGAAGCAACAACGTTCTTTCGGAATCTCAGGAAACGTTTGCGTTACACGCAAGAAGGAATTCTAAATTAATCACTGAAGAATGAATTTACAATTATTATTGCAAACAAGGTTTTGAAGATACGTATTTGATATGGACAAAATGTTAGCATCCTCAAATGTGTTTTGCTTTCTTCATAAAATACCTTTACAGCTACTAACAGCTTTCCATGCTTCATTTTTTGAGTTGAACTATTTTCATTCAAAAAATAAATAAATAAATAAATAAATAAATAAATAAAAAAATCAGGCTCCGGCAGAAATTTCAATCCTGTATGAATCCTGATCTTAGATTGGCTTTGGGCAAACTTGATCGAAACGAACTTTTAAAGTAGAACTCATACAGAAAAGTTTTTTTCTTTTTTATAATTTAATTATCAGGCTACTTTTGAGCAAACAAAAAAGTTTAACATTAACGGCTACGGTAGAAATTCTTAGAAAAACAGTCAGAAACGACTACGAAAAAAAATGATAAAGAGTAGTTTGAGATCCTAAGGTAAAATTCCATTGGGTACCCGTATTTTCAAATATACATCTTTTTAACGAAATACCATTTGAAAATCTTAAAATTATTTTTAAATTAATAATTACACATCTCTTAATCAAAAATAAACTTTAAAATATTTAAATTAAATTTATTTTCTAACAAAATATAAAGAAATTTACCTCTTGGTTCATTGAGTAGATACTTTCATTTCCAGGCCCTTTTACACTACATCGCTTTGCATTTAGCAGTGCCAACTCTTGGAGAATTAGTAAAACGATCTTTTCCGAAATGGGTACCTTAGTTCTGAGTACTAAAAAAAGAATATCTTCCAATTTTACCTGAATTTTACAAAGGTACACAACTAGGTACCAAGGGTCGTAAGAGAAGTTGACTGTTTATTTGTTTGTCGGTGCGCCATCCCCAGAAGACCCATATATTTTTGAAATCACAGCAAAACATAGCTTTTATTTCTAAAACAAAAATGCAATCTATATATATTATTTCTCTAGTCTGTATTTTGTCGTTCCGCGATATATTCCATATTCTTTTATCAAATTCCATGATCTGCCCCTCATTTTAAAGCTTATCGTGCCGGCTAGTGACGAAAAATATACCCACGATCTAAAAATGTACCGCTTCTCTTAAATTTGAGATTTAAAATCATCTAGGAAGAGGTCCTTTAATGGATGCAAAATTGGTGTTGTGTACTCTGGCACTATCTGTTATCAAGTAAGCAAACAAGAAACTCTTCTGTTTTTATTGTGTAAAAAATTGGAAAGTTTTACCTGCGTCTGTGTGTTAAACTTATTCAATCCTTAGGCTCTACACATTCATTTTTATTATGAATGTGTAGAGCCTAACCAACCAGCATTAACTATATAAAATAAATGAACTTTGTGCACAAGTAAAACTGAAAAACAATTAGACACGTAAAGAAAGCACAAATGAGCATTAAGATGCAGACATATATTCCGGGATTGCTTGGAATCCCTTTTTCAATGCAGTAGTGGGGCTTCTAGATGCAAAAACATCCAAATGAAGATGAATTTGATGTTTTTTCAAACTTCATTTGAATGTTTCGATCTTCATTTGGATATTTTAAGTAATGGAAGTGTTTCGTTATTCTATTTTAATGCTATGCATACTAATAATAAAAGTAATTATCATTATTATTATGATTATTTTATTATTTTGAATATCTAAATAACAGTGGGAAAAAAATTGTAACAGCTATTTGTACTGATGTGTTCCATTACATGGCTTCTTTTGTACCAACACCCGTTTACTTTTTTCTATTCTTCTTCATAATGTCCTTTCTCCCAAATTAGTGCGGAATTCCGCACGGGTCAACTAGTTTCACATATTTGGACAGCCTAAAAATATATTGTGGAATTGTAAAAAGCGGTTTTGGGGAGGGAGAAAAATCATGCGTTTAAAATTCACCCGCTTACAAGGGTCACTTATATAACGCGACCATTATTTTAAATGAACTTAAGAATGAAAGCGTGTTATGCTAAATAGATTCTTCCGCGGGGCAGGCACATAAAAGAGCATCCCCCCCTCCAACAATCTCCAAATAAATACCATCAGTCGAGAATCTCACCGCCCATGCACCTAGTGATTCAAAAGCAAATTATCGCTCTTTGTGGTTTAAGACCACGGGGGCAGGATTTAAATGATTTGTGTCATAAATCTTATCGGGGCCCGAGCCTTGCCAAACACAGGTGCTCGGGTGGGGAGGGTCGGCATTTAAGGAACCGGTTAAGCAATTCGGCGGAATGTTTCAAATCCATCTGCTGGATCTTTTCTCTTAACTCATTAGTTCGGAGGGAAAGCGTGAGTAAATAGTTCAGATGCAAACCCCCCTTCCTACGTGCATGTTGTGGTTATTGAGTTTTGCCGGAACTTTGATCTGTGCTGCTATGGTGGTGCGATTGTATTTGTTGAGGAGGCAAAAATCTCCAAATTTTTTAAGGTGATATATATATAAGTGCAAGCTACAAAGCGTTGCTACTGTGATTTAATGCATGTTATTTTGTTCAATCCAATTACTACTTTTATACTCACACTTTACATCAAATATGTTACATCACTGATATACATAGTTTTAAACACCTAAGTTTATGTACCTAAAGCAAAATAAGTAGGTTCAAGTTCTTGAATGATCTTCTACTCGTTATTACTAAAAAAATGCAAAGACTAGGAGGGTTCAGATGGTGTTATATTTCTTACTTTCAGCATTACTTTATATTGGTTTAGTTTTTATCTCTCCGGATTCTTCTGGCTATTGAAATATTTTTTTAAGATTATCTGTGTAGAAATTATTCGATAATGTTCCTAAACCATCGGTGATACAGTCGTAATTTGTCCCATTCAATAATTGTCATTCACACGTTCAATAAATTTTCCTATTTAGAAATCATGCATTCAGTTATATTTGTTTAAGAGGCTGGTAGTTTTCTAACTACTTCCCACTTCTTGTTTGCTCGTGCGTCCCATGTAAGCATTACTATTTTATGGATATTTACTATTTAACAGTATTTTAGGATAGCCAGTAATGTTTTGATTGTATTTCTGCAATAAATTTTACGTTTGCTGTTACATGGTATTTGAAGTAAAGCGTATGAGTTTGAATCTACTTATTTTGCTTTAAGTGCATAACTGCCTATGTGTTTAAAATTGTATATCAGTGCTGTAACATATTTGATGTAAAGTGTGAGTTTAAAACTAGTAATTGGAATGAACAAATGCATTAAATCACAGTAGCTACACTTTGTGCAAGGGGCTATTTAAGTTCCAAGAAGGTTAAGTGCGATTTATATGTAGTAATTGTGTAAAACTATAGTATATTTCTTAATAAATATTGATCAAACCTTATATTAAAGTGATTAAATAAGTACAAGTTTGAATTTCTGTCTTTTTTGAGAAACGCACAAAAGGCCATTTTCGAAAATCATATAAAATATCTGGGGCAAAAATACACAATATAATTGATAGCAGCTCATTAAGGACTTCAAGGGCAATAAATTAGCAGATTTTCAGATTTAAAAAAAAAATGGCTTTTTTGAGTAATCCACACTTCAAAAATCGTAATTTTTGAACATTTTCAAATTTCAAACTTTAAATTCTGAGGGGATATGCATCTCAGGCATACACTAAAATTTGATACAAAACTTTCATATCAGCACTTTAGATTCTTACCTCTGTTTTGTCAAAAATAAATTTCTTTCATAAGAAAAAAAAATCATAAAATCGGTAAAAATGCGATTTTTTCACTTCAAAAACACTTTTTCTTTATCAATGAAGCCAACTAGATTTTTAAAATTAGTGTTAAAATAAAATACCATCCCTTCATTACTTATAGAAAAAAAATATTTGAATCGGTTAAAAACTTTTGAAACAGAGGCCATTTTAAAAGTGAGTGTTTTGCTGATTTTCTGAAAACGGCCAATTGTGTTCCAAATTTTAAAAATCTGTAACTAGAAAAATAATTTTTTTTTTTGCAACATCCTTTTGGCATATTTTATATGTCCTTTATTTGTAACTACTGTAATTTTTTTAAAAAATTCTGTGAGGGTCCTGTGACACCCTCTGCCTGATCTGAAATGGAATGGCTCAACGGTAACATATGGAAGATTTTGATTAGTTGAAGTAGAAAAATGAGAGTAACAGTTGGAGTATAAACCAATTTAAGTGAGAAATTTTGCTTAATAGTGCCTCAGAATAACTACCGGAGTGACTGAATTTACGCCTTATTAGGTATAATTGCATTTATGCACAAAGTTGTAAAGCATATTATGCATAATGTTGTAAAGTTATGAAGTAAAGAATAGTTAAATAGGAGTGAAAATATTTAAAATTATTTTGTTTTGTATCAGTGCCAAACGTTTAAAGCAGCTGGCAGGCAATTCTACTAAACACTGAACGAAAACTTTTTTGGCTTCAAGATCTTTTTTCCAAGACGCTTCTGGATTCTTCTAGTTGAATTTATACTCTCCATTTTAACCAAATCGTATATCGTAATGGACACCATTCCCCAACTATTGAATCTTCCCGGTAGCTTCAAGTTTGCATTCCTGAATTGCTTCTAACCAGAAGCGTGGGATAGATCTTAGTAGGTCATTCTTTCCCAACTCATTATCATACATCATGCCAGTGGCAGCTCTGTTCTCCAAGGAGCGATCCATCCGTTTTCGGACAATGGTCACCTGCGAAGGCAGCTCGTTAAGCGGACCGGACTGGAGTGGTCAGCAGATGGGAAAGGTCTTCCATCTCTGCCCGCGTTTAAGTACCATGAGCGGCTCCGGCTCGATTCGACATCTCGACCACCATGTGTGAGTAAACTATTTTTCTTGCTAATCGGAATCTAAATGTCGTTTCTCATGATCGATAAGTGCTTCTGGGAAGCTTTCAGAAGGGTGATCGAGGCAGTAGCTAACAAATTTGACAAAACGATCGTTATCTGAAAATATCATTTGAAGTGATACCTGTCGTAAGATATTGAACTCCAAGCATCTAAGATCGACAGATTTTTTTAAATTTGAGAAAATTAGCTTTCCAAGCTTTCCCTTCATTCTCTTCATCCAGAACAACGCCAACGAATTTATTCTACTTGAAACAAATCAATCTTATTTGAAGCGTATTTATTTATACTTTAAAGAACGTCTATGGGTTTGATGCCGTTTTAAATTTCGTTCAAAAACTAAGGTATGATTTCCACACATGCCAACAAAGATTAGGCTCGTTGCCCCCAATTTTGGGAGGGCCAAAATTTCGAAATTTATCGATTTTTTTTAGAGTAACTAACAAATAACTTTTCATGAACGATAAATGTATGAAATTGAACGATAAACTTTAAACAACCTTGCTCTCCATGCTAAAATTTCTCTAACGTCTTTTTTACATGTTTTTAAAGACGATGTGTGTTTTAAAACGAATCATTTATTCAACAACTGGTCAACATATACCGAGGCACCTCCTGCACTAAAATTGTTATGGGCCCCGAAAAACGTTCTGTACCATCAGCTCCGAGTGATGCAAGTGGGGACTTATCAAAAGTTGAAAATTATTGTAAACATGCATAATTTTGATGCTAGAAACATTCTGGATATCCTGCAAGCCTGGAAAATAATTCCATCATTGATGGCGGCAGTGAAGACTTTTCAAATGTAAATACCATTTTAACCTAATACTCATAAACTGCACTTTTTGAACATATCTTCACGTGCAGGAAAAGATGCAGTTAGTTTTTAAAACGTCGCACTTAATACATAGCATAGAGGAGAGTTCCAAAAATTGCCAAGTTTCTTGGGTTTCATTGTAATCCTATGTTTTCTGCAAGACGCTATCCCCATTTTTTATATTTTTAGTCGCAGTATTTTCTGTATTTCAAATTAATGTTACCGTCATGTTAAATAAGAGAGTTCTCTACTGATAAATAAATAATAAATGCACAAATAGGTAAGAACTAAAATACAAAAAACACAAACAGATAAAACTTTTTGTCAAAGAAAGTTTTCTGCTTTGTTAGTTAACCATTTATAAGACCGTGGAAAGTGTACTTCCGCTCATCAACCTCACAATCTTACTTTGAAATGTTCATAATAAGCTATTTTAATCCTTCAGATTGGCAGAAGTTTGTAAAGCCTGTGGGAAATACATTTATCACTAAGTGCTTCAGTTTTTAAAAGTAAGGGGCATGTCCCCACCCCCGGGAAGGTAGTTTTCATTAAAGTAGTATTTTAATAAAAATCAGAGGGACTAAAATGTAATATGTTCAACCCTCTGATTGCATAAGTTCATCAAAAAAGACTGTGGGCAGTATATTTTCCACTATGTATATCAGTTTTTAAACGTAAGAAACATGTTAATTAAAAACTATGATAATTTTTTAATGACCTATATGAATTTCTATTTTTGAAACTAATCCAAATTTGAAAAATATTTAATGTACCGCTACTAGAGAAAAAAAATGATAAAAACGGTCTTATAAAGGGTTAATTTCTGAAAACGGAGTGTTCTCCCATTGGGCGTTTCAATGTATATATATCCCCATTTAAACAGTTGAAACTATTTGGATTGTGAAAATGAGCTTTTATAGTTTGCTGTTGCTTTCCTAAGTATGGGAGTGGGGGACCAAAGGAAAGGCTGTCTTGGTTTTGTTAGCAACGGGACAGTTTCCCTGGCAACAGGCTGATCAACAGTCGGCACGTCGGGGGACCAATGCATCATTGTCAATGGCCAGCTGATGACCGCTGTCGGCTGGGGAATTTTCTCGTCTTCGTAGACTAAATTTGACCGCAGGTTTCGTTTTTCTCCTCAGCGCTTAGGTGGAAAATCGCCCTCGATCGAAAAAGATCCAGATTTCAATAGTGACATAGACATAGCCAAGTGACTCGCACAAAAATGCTATTTTTGCGGATTTTTAAAAAATGATTTCTAGTTTAATCATATTAACAATCGATTTCTATCAACGAAATATCGAGATATGTTTAGATAAGTGCACTAGGATAAAGATTTTCTAGCAAATGTGTCTAGAATAAAAAGTATTCTTCCGAAATATGTACAAAATACAGTAGGTACGACGATCGTTTATACGATGTTTACACTTATACGGCGTTTTAGTGTGGTCCCAATTCTTAAATTTAGCCATTAGGGTAAATCGATTATACGACGTTATCGTTTGTACGACGTTTTTCGATAGTTCCTTCGGCGTCGTATAAACGATACCCCACCATTTTGTTGTGGAGCATACCACATTCGGAAGGTAACACTAAACTAAGTAAAACTATTTTGATGTAAAAGAAAAAAAATAACAAGTTTTATTTCTTTATTTCATTTTTTTTAATTAATTATTATTATTACTTTAAGCAAGAAATATTTAAATATTTTTAATTTGTATGTTTTATTTTTCCTTGCAATATTTATTTTTCATATAACGAACACTTATACTTGTGATTAATTGCAAATATATTAGACATAGGAAAAAAAAAATAATATGAATATCAGTTGCTAGAATAGAAAAGAAAAAGAAAACAAGAAGTTTCGTCTAGAACTATACGAGCCTGCTTTCCCGTATACTCCCAACTTCAAATTTATAATCTAGCTATCTCTCTCTTTCTTCCTTAGTTTTAGTTCTTAATTGCTTCAAATATACCCTTATCATCAATTAATACAAGTTCATTCACTAATTAATTATTTACTCATTCATGTATTTATACACTCATTCATGTATTTATACACTCATTGAATTATTTTTCCATTTATTCATCATTTCTTCATTCATTCATTCATCGTGAAATATCCTTGAAAATCCCGATCAAAAAAATTCATAGGAAAATAGGCTCGTTTAGTTCTTGTTGAACTTACCTGTAAATGCTCTACATCGTAATATCTTTTCGATAAAGTTTGTTCCAAGCAAATCCGTCTGTTAGATCAGGCTTTATATGTGAATGAAATTTCCCCGAAGGCTACGTTAATTTTTTTTTGAACTGCTCAAAAATGAACAAAAATTGTGTTCAAATCATTATTTCACACCAAAAGCTTCCTCCAGTAAGCTTTCTCATAGGAACTTGGATGTTGTGCCCAGAGTTTACATAATTTGCTTCATTTTTGCCCATAGGCGTTAATGTTAAATTTTGAACTGTTCAAAATTGAACGAAAAATTGTTTAAACCAAAAAGTAAAATACAGAAACGAGATGTTCTCGCCGAGATCTTTCGAATGCAAAAATAAAAAAACTTTTCTTTATTTTAACGATATTTTTACGATACATTGAGCTTGCTTTCATGCTTTATTAATTTTTTCTTTTACTTTTACGGGAAAGTAGGCTAAAAAGGGCAATTTATAAAGGGGTGAGAAACAAATAACTTAGAAAATGTCTGATTGCCAAATATTAGCTTTTTGAGATAGGCTTTTCTTACTAGGAACTTTACTTCCTTTTTCTTACTTAGGAAGGCAGTATGGTTGTCTGTATGTATTCATCTTTAAAGTTTTAAACTAACAGCTTTTAACAAATGGTTTTACACATATTTTTTTATTATTGCCTGTTTATGTTTAATGAATAGCTACTCCTAAGGAGTTCTTATGGAAAATATAGTGTCGCTAAGCATGTGCGATTGTTTAGGAAAATGTTTTTATATCAGTAAAATTCATTTTTGTTTTCATAAATAGATAAAATTATTTGATATATGTTTCATGGATGCAAGTATAATTGTGAGTGTAAACTATAACGAAAAAATAGAATCCTGTTTTCAAATTAATGTGAAATTTTCGTCTTACACTACTAATGGTCAAAATACGCATACCTTATTTTCTGAGAAGATAAACTTTGAATGTTTTTTCCCCTTACTTTTAGGAACTAATATTTAAAGAAGTTTGTCTATTCGTTGTATTTATCAAGAGAATAAATCAGACATTTATAGCCTTTTTGGGTTTTTAATCTTTGATTTTTGGAAAAGCAAAACTTTCCGAAATTTTATAACACTTCGACATTTTTAAACAATCATAAATTTTAAAAAAATTACACAAAGAGAGCTCACATTAGCATCATTCTGTTCTGCATTTGAACTGGTGAGGAATATAAATATAATTATGGTAGCTTAAATTTTTTCTTAAATGAATTTCAAAATTAAATGAAAAATCTATAAGCACAGGCATTGATTTTCTTTAAATTAACACGTTCTAAAGACCTCAATTGTAATTTGGCTTTACACAAAGTAGTTAGGCAATATGTAATTAGGTCTCTAAATGACAGAGAAATACTAGCAGAAGGGAAACACAAAAAGAGTAAATTTGGCATTTTATAAAAAGTTCTTTTATGAAAGCATTTCAAATCTATAGAAATAAAAAATGAGACTGCGCGTGTGTGCGTATGTATGTATATTTGTATGTAGTATATATGTATGTATTTATGTATGTATATTTGTCTGTATGTATGTATGTTCCTTATACAAATTCACCAAATTTGGTACAGGGGCACTTTGGAACACGGGGCAGATCATGGGGGTTTTCAAATTTTAAAAAAAAAAGTTGCAAACGATTCGAATTTTAATTTTAGAACCTAAGAATTGAAAAAAAGTGCTCTTTCTGTACGAAGAAATTACCAAATCGTTTTGAATTTGGTATCATTGGAAAGCTTGTAAAAATCTGCCTCAGAAGGAGTTTTGCTCATCGTGCCGAAATTCGAAGCCTCTAATTTGGCTAGAAAAGAAGTTATAAACGTTTTTTGCTATACACTGTAAAATATTTTTTCCTGTAAATACATGAGAATCTCCTATAACTCATTTATGCGGAATCTAGCGTAAAATTACAGACTTAAAAACAAGAAGCTACAATGTCTTTAAAAAACGAAATTACATAAAATGAGAATCAGAGAACATTCTGTAAATTAATTGGAACAGAATGTGCCGCAGTAGTGACGCCATCTATGAGTACGCTGACCTGCCTTGCTCTCTGCTGCACAAAGTCGAAGGCAAAGGCAAGTTGAGTTCAGCACACGGCTGCTCGGCCGCTGAGGCTCAGCAGGATGCTCACAAGCGCCGAAATTACACGCCAACAATATATATAATGCATTTTTGGACAATTTTTAAACTGGTAGTAACAGCTCTGAGGCGTATTTTATGCATGTATTCACAACTTTTAAACTGGTAGTCACAGATCTCATGTGTTCAGTTTTACGTAACTTTAAATATTTCTCTGTAGTTTTAGAGAGCGCAGAAAAACAAGAATTTCATTGAGAAACTCTTATCAAGAAACATGATTATTTGCTTTAAAACAAGTTTTTCGTAAATTTGAGGAACTCAGTTTCCCTTCTGTGCTTTTACAGAAATGTTTTACAGTGAAGTCAGAAATTATTTTTTCACGGCAATTAGCTTTTATTTATTTTCCTTAGACGATTGCTGAGGCTCTTTATTTCTTACTTTATTTATACCGTAGACATATACTAAATAAAATTCTATTCAGAATGTTTTTGGAATTTGGGTACATTTTTAATAGAAAAATTAGCAATGTCTCACTGTGTATTTTACTCTATAATAAGTGTAGTACACTGTGAGAGGAATTTAAACTATATTTTAACGTTAATTCTTTCTAGTTTCTGTTTATATATTAAAAAAATTTACGCTAAAGATATTTCCAATAAATAGAATTAACCATCCAGTATATAAAATTTCCCCTGTAGATTGTATTTAGCTTTCAATCCATGATTTTCTAACATTTGTGTGCATGTGTCCGACTTTCTCCAATAATTCACAAGAGCTATAAGTGTCCTTTTTGACAGAGACATAACCTGAAAGTTTAGCAAGTATTTTTCTTCTTCCTTTTGTAGTGCAGGATGTTTCCTAATGTCGGTATGGGATGAAAATATTACTGTTGTCTTCTTCTACAAAAGATATGATAATACAAGCCACTGTGTAGGAACCGCCGAAATTTGTAGCACGTCCATTTCTCGCAATACAAATTCATCATAAATCAATTTATTATGGTTTTAATTTATCGTGCTCTTCCTCTCTAACGTGGTAATTTTTTTTCTTGAATAATGTTTTTCAATGGAGGACGAAAAAATAATTATAGCCAAAGCGACTCAAAATATTTAATATCATTCAAACTAACTAATAAGAAATGGTAATGAATAAGAAATTTTGAATAAAAAAATCATTCCTAATTATAAAAATA
Source organism: Octonoba sinensis (assembly GCA_038502835.1). Taxonomy (NCBI): domain Eukaryota; kingdom Metazoa; phylum Arthropoda; class Arachnida; order Araneae; family Uloboridae; genus Octonoba; species Octonoba sinensis. Next base: position 128,148,775 of record CM076598.1, read on the forward strand.
TTGACGAATTTTTACCGTAAGGAATAGTATCCACAATGAACTCACGAGCGACGAATTCATGTTGCTATAAATTGACGCGGAACCTGCCAAATGGAAAAAAAATGTTGCTATGTAGATGCGGTAAAATTTCAGAAGTCATCTCAGAATCAATGCATTTGTCAATTTCTCAGATTATTAACCATTTGCAGTGAAGATTCACCCCTTCTTCCATCATAACGCGTTCTTCGGAGAAGTGGCAACGTATCGTTGCAGTAATTAGTGTTGGCTTCTGTCCTCATGACCGCGTGTATTTTTAGCATGCAAGTGCGTCTCCCTCATCGAGGAAGCCAAGCTTTTACTCATTATGAAAGTATGCTTTCTGGAGATTCAGTCGCAGAAATGTAATCACGTTTTTCATCACCGTTGCCCTTGCTATCATTCGAAACCATCAGATGATGAGAAATGCTATAAAAAATAACTTCTTGTGAAGCTTTCTTAAAGAATATGAATTTTCCATCTGGTAGGAGATTATCTTCCTTCTGTAACATCGGAGGCAATTGTGTAATGGATTTATGATTGTTTCAGTATTGGCCACGAATAAAAGCGGGTGTTCTTATTAAGTGCTTATTCTGATTCAGTTAGTACGTAAGCGTTTCGGAGATTGGGAAATTACGTCATTTTTTACATCGATTCTACAGCTATTCAATAATATACCCTGAAAATTTCAAAACAAAATTCCAAGTCATTTAAAAGTTATAAGCATTTGAGCGAGCGCCCCTTTCGGAGCAGTTGAGCAAGTAGTCCCTCATGAATGACCTGAAGGGTATTAGAGAACGTTAGCAAATGTCCTTTTATTTCTTTTAACAATTCAGACCTCGGATAGAAATTTCTATAAGTATTAGTATCTTTTAAGTATAAAAAAAATTGATTCATTTACTGCCTTAAATTTACCTTCAATACCACTCTTTTTTTCAAACACGTTTTTCTCGAAGCTAGTTTTTTCGAATTTGCGTACACTCTAGCTCGTAGAGTTTTTGATCAATCCTTATCAAATTTAGCACACATTTTATTTATATATACACGCTTTAGTTGAACTAAAATCATAAACATATCTTTATTTTTACTTTTTTTATTGTAAAAAAAAAGAACAAAAAAAGCTGTTAAAGATCGTATCTAATTTTCCCATTCTAAAAAAAAAATAGAAATTTTCAATTTTTTGTGATGATTTTAGTTCAACTAGAAGACACACTTATAAAAAAAAGTAGATTTTTTGAGAAATTGATTTCAGATAAAAATTCTGACCTCCAGAATGTACGCAAACTGCCGACCCGGGTGGCGATGTGTACTTTTATTAGAGATATGTGAAAATATATTTGAAATATTCATTGATTACATAACATTATCAGTGATGGCATATCTATTGTAATGTTATTTCACGGAATGTTTTATAAATTTAAGAGTTCACACATTGCCACATACAGGTTGGTTACTTGATGTGGATTACACCCCACAAAGAAAGTTGAATTTCAACTAATTATGCTCCATTTTCACTGATATCCTAGTGATTGATTCTTAAAAACCGACTGCGCACATACATAAATACCTCTCAGTCAGTACGCTTTAATCGTTTTCTACCCAAAATATTTGCTACTTATATGTGCATAATGAATGAACTACAAATAGCAATAAATGGAAAATGTTTCTCTCAGAATTTTTGACCATTGTTAAAAAAGATTTGGTGGAGCTTGAATCATTCCATTGTCCTAATCTCAGCGGTAGCTAAAATGTCAACATATCGCCTCGAATTATATCTTTGTCATGGGTGAGACTTCATTAGCAAATTGCTCCTCTCTGCAGGCTACAATCAGCGCCTAATTTCCATAACAATTTTAAACACACAAGAAATTAGGCGGCGGGAAGGAATCGAATTAACTTCCAAAAAGGGGAGCCCACAAACGCTTAAACGCTAATAAAGGTGTTAAACCTTCCATAAATCTTGCGGAGGGAAACATTTAGAATCGACTAAACGGTGGGTCACTGTTTACCCGGCGATGGCTCCTTAATGCTTTCACCGATGACGGCTTTAATTTATAGTTGGGTTGAAACAGGGTCACTTGTTAGAAGTGCTCCCTCAAGTTCATAAAAGCTTAACCTTGGCGACATGAATAATGACTCAGGTCCGTGATTGGCTCTTAATCGCTCACCAAGTAGGATTAAGAACACGCAAGAGTGAGACAAATTGCCTCATATTTCATCTGTTCTCATTAAGGGTTGGCGGAATGCCAGCCTCGCAATGCCGACCTTCTTGGAAGTGGACTCATATCTGCGTCGCGGTTTGAGATAATAGGCGAAACGATGTTCTCCACAGGTGAGAATCGGAATCTTCCGGCGTGTCATGCCAATATAATGGAGCACTACTACCAATTCTCCTTTTCGTTTATCTCTGCTATCTATCAGAAAGTTAAAATCAGAATTGTTCCAGGAAGTTCACAAGCTTCTGAATTAAAAAAAAATACTGTATTTTTACATACTGAAGGATCTGCTTGGCATGGGCTTTTCGTACGGATAGTGCACTTACTATTTAACGAAAATTTTTACCTTTGTTTCGAACGTAAGAAACAAATATATAACATTCCTCTTGACACTTCCAATTAAAAACTTCAGCTTTTTTCTCCTTTCTTTGCATTCTTTTTTAAAGTAAAAAACCTTAAGGGAATCCTTGGAAAACTCGCATTAATGCACATAATATGGAGTCTGAATCAGACATAGAGTTTTTTCTACTCTGTAAATTCCGAACATTTCATTTATCTAGCGCAGAAAGAAAGCAGATTATTTTAATGCAATTTAACATCCCTCTTTTCAGAAATGAAATACATTCTCCACCGACTGTCCAGATGGCAAGCATACGTTTCTTGAAATGCATTCCGGATTTTTCTTTTTCTTTTTTTTTTAACAATAATAACTTAAATGGTTCATATCTTTCTGTTAAAACTCAGTATACTTAAAACTTTATTTCATTTATAAGCTCATATTGTATAATTTATATTTTATAACGTTTTAATAATACGAGATGTGACAATTCTAAATAGTCGTATAATAATTAATTTCATTGAATTTTAACCCTGTTGCATTAACTAACATTTTAAATTGGTTCAAATTAAAAATCCCCGACCCCCCTCAGTTGTTATTTTTAAAAAATCCCATATTTAATTATGTATGTTTAATACGTCATTTTAAATAATGTTTAAAGAAAAGGTGATTATTGTTATCGATTCATTTGATATAGCTTGTTCAATTGCAGTTGTATAACTTGTATGCATATATTGTGCACTACAATTAAACATTTTTAACCTTCAGTTTTTAATTTTTATGTTTTTGAATGTAAGTAACCATTATGAATATCAATACAAGGTATCCAGTTTCTAAACAAAAAAGTTTTATTAAATATATATATATATATTTCTGCCAGTTACGTGTGTGACATTAATTACCCGCAACGTTCACAAATTAAGATTTTCAAAATAAAACACTTTGTCTTAGAAACTTCATACTTTGTATTAAGATACACGACGGTTAATTGTATTCTAAAATATAAAAGTTAAATACTAAAGTTTAAAGTTCCTTAATTGTAGCGCAAATTTATATGCACAAATGTCACAACCGCAAAAAATGGATTAAGTAATTTGCCATTTACTATAGCTACCTAAATATGAGGTTCCGATTAGGGTCGCTATAACGGCAGTCGACCAGTCCAATTATGTTATATGTATATATGTATGTATGTATATATTAGAACCTCCCTATAATGTACACTAACAGGACTGGGCATTTTGTCCCTTAAAAAGAGTTAAATAAAATTATTTTAACATACATAAGAATACGTACGAAATACTAAATGGTTTAATAAATTCTTAAATTTAAATTGCTTTAATAAATTGAAATTTTTCAGAAGCTAACTAAAACGAAAACTAAATGAGGTCGAAAACTAGAATAAGCTGTCAGTAAACTTAAAATAGATTTTCAACATGTTATTTATGTTCTGGAGCTACATCGACTAAATGGACTAGAACTTTCCTTTCATCAGCGAGCAAAATGTCAGCTTCAGACAATTTACTCTGCGTGATTTGACGTCACATTTATTTCTAAATTTACCGTATTGAATCGATACACCTATGAGAAAAATGAGGAAAATGAATGTTTCAATTAACATTGCATGCAAATGAATACTGGTTCAGTGTTCTATAAAATGAGATTGTGTTTTGCTTCAGTTATTTGCACGTTAAAAAAACTATACCATGTCTTTTTTTAATGAGCTCAAGCATAGGCGTCGAATTCACCGGACACATGTCCTCCTTGAAAACTTTCAAGGGGGGCAATGCCCCATTAGAAAATTTAGCTAACTCTCCTTTTTTGCAGTGTTTCTGGGAATTTCGCAATAAAATTTAATAATTCTTGTTTTATTCTTAAAAGAATTGAAGATAGCTACATTATGTTATATCGAATTCAAACCTTTACGGTACACTAAATACTTTCTTTTTTTGTTAATGTATAAATAACGGTAAGCAGTGGCGTTCGTAAGTCGGGGGGAGGGGGTAATTGTGGTTCCTCCCCCCCTCCCCTCTGAAAAAAAAAGGGTTTTATAAACTTATAACTTCGTTGTTTGTATTATTTTCAATTGTGCAAAAAAAAAAAAAAAAAATCCCTTTATTTATTTGGTGTGACTTTCAGAAAACTACACTTGTTTTCAGTTATGATACGTTGAAATCACATCTGTAAAATTTTATAATTCAAGTGTATAATTGTTCTCTCGTATTTGTAACTCTTTATCTCATTTTGGATTTGCCCTCCGCTTACCCGCAGTGACGCTACTGACGGTAAAAACATTATGTAGCATGTAAGCAACCGTGAATCGTGTAACTCGTGTTCAGACTCAATATTTTAAAAACACGCTAAGAATCCAATAAAAAGTTTGCTGATTAAAAAAATTTGGAAAAATCAAAGTTATCCCTTTAGAAAATTATTAGAAAGTTTGAATTGCAGCTTATGTATAAAAAATAATGGAAATTTTATAGTACATGATATATATCAATATAGCAACTATGTTGAAATTCTCGTAAATAGTGAGAAAAAGCTGCGATGAATTACCGAAGTCCTCTAGTTAACTGTACTCAGAATTATTTGATCGTACTGTTATCGATGATATAAAAGAATGGTTTGTCCTACTTGCTAAAACAGCACCCCAAGGGGGTTCGCATGTTGTGGCATCTTCTTTACATTAACCCAGCTATCTTCAGCCAGACAGAATCTTGAGCATGCGCACGAAATACTTGACCTTCCTCAGGGGGTCATGGTTCACGAAATGTGAACTTTCTGATTGGAGGGTTTTGGGAGGACCTCCTCTGAAACCCAACCACAGGGGGGCCTGGGGGCTCCAACTCGCTGGCCTAGACAAACATAATGAGCATAATTACTTCTCAGAAGAGTGGAGCTTTTTTATCCAACTTTAAAGACAAAGGAACAATGTTTTTCTCCACAATAAGCGGAATCTCTACCGGAAAAGAGTGTTTTTCAAATTTAGAGCTAATAATGAGATTTCGATTACGTTTAAACGTGATTTGCGATAAACGGTGAATTGCGACACTGGATTCACATCAAATCAAAATAATGAGAATAAAAACTACAAATTTCAAATATTAATTTAACCACTTAACGCATTTGCCCGTGTGTGACACGGGCGAAAGTTACCGACAAATTTGCACATGCCCGTGTCTTACACAGGCGATCTTGTATCTCGCGTTATTTTATTTTTAATGCCCCTCTGAGATCCGTTTACACTTTGTTTGTATAATAATTTTCTATATAACATTTACCCCCCCCCCCTCGCTCTCTAGTCACCCCCAACAACTGAAATTGTCAAAAATAATTTATACTATACCTATATATTCATTTACTGTCAAAAAAAAAACAAAAAAACTCGATCGTTTTTTGTCAGTTTTTCTGAAAAAAAAAAAAAAACCCTTGTGCTTCAAGGGGTTAACTCATTATAAATTCGTCACACGTCAACTCACTAGCTACAATTCACTGCTGTACACTTTAATCGCGATTGTTTTTCTATCCAATTTAAGAAGCACTAATAAATATTTCCGTCATATTGCAGGCGATTTTAATTACCATGAATAAGACATTTTTTATGTAAATAAAAATTTAAGGAAACCACAAAAGAATGAATGTTATCCTAATGTAGTAGCTACCAAACTAGTACACAGTAAGATAGAAGGGATTTCGCGAGGCGATCATGATATCAAACATTCTTTGTTTTTAAGAATACGCAAGGATGATGACTACATTTGTGAATTTTCAATAAGAGTTATAATTCTACTTTTCATATTGTTTAAATCAAAATGCATTAATTGAATAGGAAAAATCAAATAGGGAAAATAAATTTCGTCAAGGATTTGGGTAATTTTTTTCCTTTTCCACTGATAATGCATACCATTACAATTACAAAGTTTTCGGCGTTTTTCCTTTGGAAAAAAAAAAAGGAAATGAAATTACTTACGTTATTTTCTGATTCAAAAATCATAATAACACTTCGTTACGTTGAAATTCGTATTCGTTTTATCTGACCTGAACATAGGTGACAATGAAAATGAACATAACTTATTTAAATGCTTATGAAAAAAAAAAAGCAATTGAAAAAAAAAAAAAAAAAAAACTCGTTCGAATGGAATACGTTAAAACTAGGTTTTATTTAATATGAACTTTAATTTCTTCGAAAAAAAAAATCAATTTTTTTGTCACATCTCTTTCAATTTAATCTGATTTCATAAAACCGGACTGATTAGGTCTCAATACGTAGCTATTGGAAGTCGTTTTCGCTAAAATTTAGTTGAACAGATTCGCACATAAGAATAGAAATTGGAAAGACGGTAAAAAAATAATAAATAAATGAATGAAAACAATACATGGTTGCTAACTTATTCTTCCGTTTTTCTTAATCTCGTTGAATTTAACAGATAATGTTACAACGCATTATATGTCATTATCTTTTTCTTTCCTGTGCTTTTTAAATGCTTACGTTTGTAATTCATTTATGTATAGAAAATAACGCATTAGGTTAAATTTTGAAACATTATTGTACACGTGATATAAAAAATCCATAAGAATTTTCTTTTTTTGTGTTTCTCTTTGGATCAACATTTGTAATGAGTATTTTATAAACGTATTTTAATGGTACGTAAAATATTAATTGCGTGCTTATGTAAGTGATTTAAAGGTAGGGGAAATGACTTTGTTAAACTGTTAAAAAAAATAGATTTTCGTTTCAACATTTCCCGCTTATCTGGACATATGCTCATTAGGTGTTTTTTTTTTTTACTATCATGAATTTTGGTGTGAGAAAAAATTCTAAACATTATTGTATTGCTTCTATTTTATAAGTTCTTTTTCGGCGTATATTGTTATCCCGATTATATGGCCTTTTTTTTTTTTGAAGCTCTTATCTGGCTATATACAATCGATATTAATTGTAACGCCTTTACACACCCATATGTCTATATTCAATCATGAAATGTCAAGCCTCTTTAAAGTCACCATTAAATATTAAGGTGTTACTCTCTGTCTACTGATCCGTCGCAACTAGAAAAACAACTGATAATATTACTCATTTTGTGGGTTCTGTCTCTCGCATATTCGTTGCACAAATAAACTGTATCCTGTAAGAGGAACCTTATTTAATCGTATCCATTATTATCTATTAAAATTCACATGCCTCAGCCTTAACTAGCGTTAGAAACGCTTCGAGCGAAGCGTTTTAAAGAAAAGTAAATCTATCAAATTTGTAGCCTGCGTGACAAATTGACTAAAAGATCAGCTATCAAGTTAAAATTGATAACCCGAGTTTGATCACAATTTCTCGTAATCGAATCGAAAACCGTCAATGCGGTAAAAACGGTCCTTTTTAAAATGAATAATGTTCTAGACATCATTGCTCAACAAATTGGTTGCAGTCTTGCAGATTCATCATAGTCACTTACGCTTCGAACGTAACTGGTCTTAGATTTATGAGAACGTCCAATAATAGCCGAGAAAGTGTAATTATTAAATTCTTCAACCCATATTACGAGCGTTTTATTGAATGAGACAATGACTCGATTGATGCTCAATACTTTATCAAATGATTGCTGCGGCTTGCGTTAAAGAAGAACGCGGTCTTCGGATGATTGTTGCTGACATTTGATGAATGAAGCACCAAACTCGGTGAAATACTTTGTGCAATCAATGTTTGTCTTTCAAAGCACTCTTTGGCGCTTTGACCAATCAAATTCAACGTGTGAATGAGATGTTTATCACTAACATCTCTAGATCTATTTTTATTTTGACATTTTCAGTTGGCTTTTTCTATTGTACTTTCAGATCTGTGGTCCTTCTTATGAAAGAAGTAGGCGGTGTGTCGTACAATAGTAGACTGTTCTTAAACGTTTGACATATCTGTAATGAAGATGCATCGGAAGAAGTTAATCATAATTTGTTATTGTAAGTTAACACATTAAGATGGAGGAGATAGCCTCATGTGGGGGGGGGGGGGGGGGCATTGATGCAATAATGACTTTTAATCAAATTCTAAACGTTCAACCTTATTTGTGCTTTGATTTTCATTTATCTTGGGCCGCTGTACAAGTGTTTTTGTGATTTAGCCCTTTGTCCAACGTGCGTTGAATTTAATAAAAAGCTTACACTGAGCAATGAGTATGTTTTCATAAAAAAGAAGACTTTAATCAGCAAAAAAAAAACTTGTAATGAGCTTAGTTTACATGAGAGTTCACAGGAGTTCCTACCTCAAATACCATATTTTTGACTAATATTTCAGTTTCCTAAAATAGCAGTTATCTATCACTAGCTCCACTACAAAGTTTTCTACCAAAAAACAAGTACATAGAATGAAAATAAAATACTCTAAAACTTATTTTCATTTTTGTGATCCGTTCAGTAAATAGGCATCCAAACTTTCCCCGAGAACTCTATTTTATATCACTCGAGCTGTTGCTAGTAGTTTATGCATACCTCAATAAAAATTCATCGCCAGCGTCATGAATAAATAAAAGCTTTTTCTGAAAGAGTCTCCCTTTTCAGCGTTGGTGATGAAACAGAAAGCACCTGAGCAACAAATAATTAATGAAGCCTTGTTATTTAAAAGGTAATTTTACCAGGTGTATCTCTCGAGGCTGAATCCGACGCTTTTCATAAATTGATGTCATTGGTCGTCAAATCTTTAGCTTATGCTTTGTAATAAATATCTTGTGAAGTATTTTTGAATAAACAGGGGTGATCTTCAGAGTGTGGTGCGCATGGAAGTGTCTTTAAAAGAGTAGTTTTAAGTATATATTGATAATGAAGTAACACTGCAAATTATGAAAAAATAAGCGCACATTGCAGAAATAATATTAATAATTTACAATAAGTGTGCTGAAGCCGTCATGCAAGTGTTTTGGAGTTCACAAGAGTGCAAGAAAATGCGTAGTTGCACTGCAAGAAAATAGAGCTATGTGATAAACATTGCAGCTAGTATTATAGCCGTGAGGAAAAAAAGGCTTTTTTTCTCGTATAACTTCATTTTCTGTGATATACATACAGAAATTCAAATTTCCTTGCAAAATTGTGCTAAGCAACGTTGGATTTTTTAGTGTATATATACAGCTGGAGCCGGCTTAAGTAATTACAGTAGAATTTCGTTTATACGACGCCGAAGAAACTAACGAGAAATAAACGGTAATGTCGTATAATCGATTTACTCTTCTGACTAAATCGAAGAACTGGGACCACACTAAACCGTCATATAAATGTAAACGTCGTATAAGCGATGTTTCATTTGAAGTAACTCTATTTTTAGATGTCCTCTGAATTATTTCTTAAGAATTGATCTTCAAATAGGACACAGAAGACTGAATGTATTCCAGAAATGCCTTTGCTTTTTTTTATATTAATATTAAAGTTTAATTTATTTTACCTTGAAAAACTGCTCATTGATCTTTTTCTCGACCATAATGACATTCAACTCAGTATAAATTATATAAATTAAGTAGTTTTACTCTACGCCAGGCAATGATAGGTTCATTAGACTAACGTTATTATAATTAAACACAGTATTTATTAATTACTAAGTTACATAAAATGAAAATAAAACATATTTCTGCTCTTGATAATAATGAAAAATTAAAAAATTAGTAATATCATACAGAAATACACACACACACATATATTTATATATATATATATATATATATACAGTGGAGTATATTTTATACGACACAGAAGAGACTACCGAAAGCCGTCATATAAACGATAACATAGTATAATTGATTTGCCTTTCGGGCTAGATTAGGGTAACCACAAGTCCTCGAAATTTTAGGACGTGTGTTTTCCCCAAATTTTAATTTTTTGCTCTATGTCTCCAAAAATAGAATTAGTACTTGGGAACGCGAAAAGTCCACAAATTTTAAAATTTGCTTCTTTTTGTACCCAAATTAGTAAAATATACGAATACATTTGCAAAATTCTGCTGAAGTTTTGCACTCCATTTCATGTGCCGTAATGTTTTTTGACTGTATTCGCATTAATAGGGTGTCAAATGTTTTATAGATCCTGCAGCAAAAAAATATAAAGGAATTATTATAAGTGCCAGGATAGTATAGAGATGCTTTTCGGAAAGGGTGAAGCTAAAACTATTAAAACACAATTAACTTCAAACATAACTTCAGTGTTTGTCTTTAGTATTGCAATTTCAACCAAGCAATTAACTGATGAAATATGTATTTATAATACAGTTGAACTCGCTTAATACGAAATGCCAAAAATTCGCGAATTTGTTCGTATTAGCCGTTATTCGTTTCAGTCGTGAATAAGTAAAATTGTGTTAAAAAAGTATTAGAAATGCATGTTTATACTTTAAAAATAATTACTACTATTTATACTAAAAAGTAAAATAAATAGTGAAAACAAATTATTTATTTTTACTAATATACACTTCTAAATCTTAAAAGTACTTTGAGAAAAAGTGAACTTACATTTTAAAATTTAACAATGTTGGAGAAAACCTTAATGGTTAGTTGTTTTTTAGGTACATTAGATTTTACCATACACTTATCTCGGGGCAAAATGCCTAGTGCCATTTGTACATTGTCATTTTCTGGACCCTAAAAGTGATTTAAAAACTGAAATAATGCGCCTTATCGATGTTCTAGAAAAGGGGCCTAAAATATTGAGACGGGAGCGGTCATTTTCTTTGTGCAAACCTGCTTCATTGACTCTTGCTGAAGAACCCTTTCAAAGAAGAATGATTGGAAGATAGAGGGTTTGATTCCTGAGCAGAAAGCCAACAGGTGCATGAGTTTTATTCTCTACCCAGAAAGATTCAACGTATAATTCGAAATACGTACTTGGTGGTTTACATAAAAATTACCAACACTTTCTTTTAAAAAAATTAATTATATGCAATCGAGAAAATTTTTCGTGAATAGGTCAGAAATTTTGTTTGTCTTAGCCGAAATTGTAGTTTGGCCTTCGTAATACTCGTGAGATATTTAGTGTAATCAATATTAGTGCCAAATAGTAAACCAAAATTAGTGAACAAAATGTTCGTTTTAGCCGTGATTTCGTATTAACCATGTTCGTATTAAGAAAGTTCAACTGTATGTATAATATGCTTATATATACATTTATGCAGAGTAATAGTCGGAATATTATGGCTATACATATAGGCTTTGGTATGTCCCCAAATACGTTCCCGAAAATATTTCTAAATGTCCCCAAAGCATACCCGGATTTGGGAACGTGTCCCCAAATTGATGTTTAGAAATGTAGTCACCCTAGGCTAAATCCAAGAAATGGGATCACACTAAAATGTCATATAAATGGGAACATAGTATAAACGATGTTCCACTGTATATACATATATATATATATATATATATATATAATTTTTAGCTACGGGGAAAAAAGATCTTAAGTTTTTAAAATAATCTTTTTTTTTTTTGTTTCAGTATTCATTTATAGACACTTAGTAATATTTTACACAGAGCAAAGCAATGTAGTTTATTGACATTTACTCTAGAAATTATTCATTATGCCAATTAGTGAACTATGTGAACTTCGATAAATGTGTCTCATTAAATTATTATTATTATTAATAATGATCATTATCTTTTGTTGATGTTGCTATTTTCCGTGCATTGAAATTGAATACGTTAAGATCTCATACGTTTGGGTACCACTTTATTTATATTATTTTTACAATATTTTGGCGGCCCCGATGCAAAAAATTCAGTCTCAATTTAGAGTATCTTCAAAAAATCGGCAGAACGTGCTATCGCGGCTGCACGAATATTCGTGATGGGGAAAAATGGATCCTTTATTCCTGTTTGTCTGAGGGAGTAAGAATTTAAATATTTAAAATTTTGTCCTGGGATATGACGCGCGCATGCTGGTACTTTGACGGATTACCGGAAAGTTCCGGTTCAATTCCCGGAGCATGAATTTTGTATCAGAGCTCCCACTACTCTTTTATTTGTCAAACCTGCGCTTACGTCCTATTCCAAACGAACGAGTAATTTTGAAAGTGGTGCTGCCATCTTTTGACGGCATTTTATCTGAAACTTACTTTTCTTGTCGTATGTAAACATTCCGGTTAAGCAACTGAGTCAAGTATGATTTTCAAATAATACTTGAGTTGAGTTTCTGGTGAAAATGCAGTTATACGTTTTAATGCTGAGGTTATTTATGGCTTTCATTTCACTACTACCTTAAAAGTAAAATACACCATTTCTTTTCTCAATATACGCATACAGAAAAATTAAGGAAAACAATTTTGTGAAGCTGGTGAAAATAATTGAGATGATATTTATTGGTTTGTTTTAGAAGAAAGTTTACTAAAGTATGAATTTATAAAATTATAAGAAAGTTAAAACATATTTACGGAATGTTCATTTCATCAACCATAAGTGCAACTTAAAGCTTTTTATGGTATTTGCGGAAAATTCCATCAACCGAAAAAGTTCGCCAAAGGTTTGGAGAATTTACAGCAGAGTACTCGAGTTATAACTAAAATGTCGTCTCAAGGTTATTACACAAATTCACGTGCGTTTGTAGGAAGGGTTTTCTCTTTTTTGGCAAAAAAATTCCTTGTTTGACGCTCTTGACATCATTGGACGAAAATAATAGACACCCTTTTTCTTTACTTTACTCAGCAAAAAAAAAAAAATAAATAAAATGAATGCTTGGTAAAATAATCGCAGTTTATGATTTACTTTAAATGTATGAACAGTAAAATCTTTGATTTGGTTGACAACGGAATTTTCTTGCCCCAATATAATTGCTATATCCTTTCATTTTATTAATATTATTTTTTAAATAAATAAGAGTAAAAAATTCATAACTTCATGTTTGAAGCAACCAAAAATAAAGTAATAGTAGTTTAAATTATAACAATGAGTTACCTTAAATAAGGAGGCGCTAAAAGTCCTTTTTTTTTTCTTAAAAAAAGAACCTACATTTCATAATAACAGGACGAAATGATCCTAGAAATTTTGAAGCTCAGTAAAACGTTCCTTCCTTCTTTGTCTTTTTCTGTCCTCTTTTTTTTTTTTTCTTGAAAGATGACCAACTTGAATTAAGCATAATACTACAAACCATTTAAACTATATTTCTACAACTTTAGGTGTTTGTAATTGATGGTTGCAAAGTAGTTAAACTAAATACTACATTTAGTAAAATTCGGTTTAAAAGAAATTAATCAATCCCTGTGAAATAATGCAAGAGAGATCGTATCAGAAGATGTTGAGCTCGTCATTCAGAGCTACTAGATGGAATTGAAATGTTTTAATTTAATGTGGTCTTTAACGGGCATCTTATCGATTATATAAAACAAAATGGCATGAAAGAATTATGTCATTGTAAAATGGCAAACATTCCGATTTATAATGTCAAACATGCAACGGATGCCGTGCTCTTCAGCCATTAGCAATATCACTAATGGTAGTATCATTGATATCAAAAATCAATGGCTAAGGGAAATTTACGGTCAAGATGAATGACGGTCACAAAGATATACGTATCTTTATCACGCAAATAAAATTACTCGAACAAAATCTAATAGTTGATGTTAAATATTTTTCAAGAACCTTATGTCTATATAAAAAATCCTAAACTAGACGCTTAAAAATCTTTAGAACAATGCTACATAGATAAATACCAAATAGAAGAATTAAAGTTGCTCCCTAAATTATACGCCAAAATCATCCATAATGAAGTTGAGCTAATGTTGCTGTGCACAATTAGTACAAGTGTTAATGCAAATGAATAACTGGTGTACAGCCTCATGATTCGTGACTATTTGTAAGTAAAATTAGTAGCTTGTAGTGAAGTTGCTGAGATCTCTATGATCTAACTAAAACAGCGTGGTAGAGAACTAAATATCGGTCTTAAACGGAAATAAATTTATCAAAATCTGCCAATAATAATCAAATCAGATGATGAGCCGTTGACAGATTGTCAATCTATACAATCATTGCCAGTAGTATCATTGTATCACAACCTAAGATCAATGTCTGGTGAAAGCTATTCGCCGAGTGAAAATTTCTGCAGACTATTATTTTGCGAGTGGGATCTTTCTTTTTCTCTGGCCACCCTCTTTACTTGATGAATCGGAAAATCTCGTGCAAACTCTATGCACCGTATCATTTCTTCTTTCATTTCCGAATACGATCGGATTTGTCGACTTTGGAAGAACAGTTTTTCCTTTTGTATTGTTGATGGACAAAAAAAAAAAGAAAAAAAATGAAGAGACGAAACACGTGATTTTCCAATTTGTGGGTCTCCGTTGTGCAATCTGAGTTCTTGTTTGGTGTACTTGGCACTGATGGAGATGAATTCATCCATTTTGGGGGAAGGAATAGGTGGTCATTCCATCAAGCTTTCACCAACTTTTTTTTTATTATTAGTGATGATTTTTCTGTGCTTGTTTATTTTGCATTTTATTTGCATTGCCTTGTAATTTTGATTATCTTTCAACGAATATGGTAATAAAAAAACAACATATATATATATATACGGAATATATATATATATATATATATATAGATATATATATGTATATATAAATAAAATCGTTTTATAACTATCAAATTAAAGCTATTTTTGTTCCTGAAACTTAAAGCATTTAAAGCACTCCATTTTATGCTGAGTGGATACTTGACATATATTTTTATTTCATTTCTGATAAACGGGTCCTTTCCCTTGATCCACTTAAATGCACCCTTGATATATATATATATATATATATATATATATATATATACAGTCGAACCTCGTTAAACCGCCAACCTTAATGACGGGCCAAAAGTTGGCAAAAGTCGAGGGTGGCGTTCTAGCGAAATTTCATCAATCTTCTAGAAATTTCTTTTTTTTTTTAAGTAGCTTTTTTCCCCAAACTGGTAGCTTAAATATTTATAGTACTTTAAGACTTTTGCATCAAATACAAATTACATAGAAAATTAAGAGATGAAACTTACCATTACAAATTTAATGTTTTAAAGAAAAGCTATCCAAAGTGGTTTGTTTCCTTTGTTTTGTACCTAAGTCTTCCACATTTTTCTCTAGACGGAGTACATTATTGATCATTTCTTTATCTGTGTTTTCGTTTTGTTCGAAATAGAGTCTTAGTTTTTTTATGCAGTCTTGAGCTTCTTTGCGTGTATTTTTAGGCTGTAATTCCTCGTCATTATCCGATGCCTCACTGCGGTCTGTTTCTTCAACTTCAACTTCGTGTGCCTTACAAAATTGAATGATCTCATCATTCGTCAATCCCTGAAATATTGGTTCGTCATTGTCGATAGTCAAAAACTCATCAGCTTCCATTTCCGTATCCAGCACATCATTGGCTTGTTGAAATGTTTAAATGAATTCTCTGATTGCAGGACCTTGAAGCAGCCGCTGATCATCATTTTAATCAACTTTTATCAGTTCCGTATGCTACCAACAGTTTTTAACAGTCTCCTCACTTGCGCAGTCATATGCTTTTTTTTTTTTTTGTGAAGTAAATTGTACCTTTAATGTTACATCACATTAACGATTCTCATTTATGTTCTCTACAGTTTTTTAACCAAAAACCGTCTGTAATGGGCCTTAAACAATTTGATAATGCCAGCATCCACTGGATGCAAAATTCCTGTAGCATTTGGTGGCAAAATTTCTCAAGTTTTTTAAAAATTTATGACAAGAAGCATTGTCACAGATCATCTAGTATGTATCAGTAGCAAATTTCGTTTTTGGATTTTCATTGCGTTATCAAAAACGCACATCCAATCATTGAATTCAATTTCAGTCACCCATGCTTTCTTGTTAAAACGATATTTAGCGTAGAGTTCAGGAAGAAAATTCTTGAAACAGTGAGGTTTTCTTGCATTACCAATCACTTCTAAAATTCTTTTGTCCCTTCCATCAGCATTTGTGCAGTGAACTATTGTAATTCTGACTTACTTTTTCTTTACACCATTTTCAGCTTTTTTTGAAAGTGTTTTAGAGAGCATCATAGCGTAGAATAATCCTGGTTCGTCTATTTTACGACCTATCGTCTATTTATCTACCTATCTCACTCCTCTCTAATCATATTCTGAAATTATTTCTACTAGTTTAATTTTTCCAGCATTAACTTTCGCAGCATCAACCGTTGCAGTTTCACCATGCCGATTATGCAAACTAAGGCCATGCTTTTTTTTGAAACGATTGAACCATATGTAACCGTAAAGAGAAGTTTTCAATGTCCCGCTCTTTACCGAAACTTTCTGCTTGCTCCCCCCTTTAATGACTTCATCAGTAACAGTACCGTGATTTTCATTAACCTGGGCAATCCACATCAACAGTTCGAGGTTGTCATGCTTTCCTGTTTTTATTTTAGGCAGTCACCCCTTATTAGTAAAGGCAGTCACCCCAAAATGTCTTGGTGGTTCACCGGTCGATCGCTATCGACTTAACCCCTTGAAGCACGAGGTTTTTTCGAAAAACTGGTAAAAAATGATCGAGTTTTTTATTTTGACAGAAAAAATGTATAGGTATAGCATAAATTGTTTTGGAAATTTCAGTTGCAGGGGGTGACTGGGGAGCGGGGGAGGGGTAAAAGTTATATAAAAAATAATATACAAACAAAGTGCAAACGGATGTCAGACGGGCATTAGAAATAAAATAACGCGAGATACAACATCGCCCGTGTGAGACACGGGCACGTGCAAATTTGCCGGTAACTTTCGCCCGTGTCAAACACGGGCAAATGCGTTAAGGGGTTAATGACCACCCCTGATATACAGCATATGTCTTTATGTTGTCACTTTCCTGTCTTCTTTAAATCAATTCTGTAACATGTGACTTAGCTTGTTTGCATTGTTTCCAACACAAAGTAACGGTTTTGAAGACTTTAAAATAGAAGATGAGAAAATTACTGTTATATACGCGTATATATGCCCACCCCTCAATTTTCCCAAGCATTTTTCCTTTATTTTTTTCCGTGTATGCCCAAACGTCAGCCCCCCTTTAGAAATTGACGTGTTAAGTACTCACAACAAATAACATTAGAATAATAGTTCGTTTGTACGGAATGTTTGTATCCTCTTTGCCTTTTAAATACAAAACAATGATGTGCAGAGTAGATCTTAATTTTGTTACCATTTAGACTTTTATTCCGCGGTTCAAAGTTTGAAAATTTTCGCCCCCTGTTTAGCCCACCCTCCACTTTCCGCTTTGAATTTTCTCTTAAAATAAAAGTAGGCTTATACACGGGTACATACAGTTAAAACTTTAGTTAATAAAAAATTGAATAAAACAGTTATGAAGTGACAAACTGTCATTTTCCTAGCATATAGATGTCAGGTAAATGATCCAAATGCACGAAAACTGGTAAAAAAAGGCGAAACAACTGTTTTTGTTTTTTTTTTTAACTTTTCATAAAACGTAATTTCATAAAGTAAATTACATATAACACAATTAGATGGGGTAATCTGGATTTATTTTCATTTATATTTAAGCTGTATTCTTGTTTCGCTTTCAACGCACACTTCGTTACGGCTGATAAAAGTTTGCTTGCTGTTTTAAGTTATATATTTTTGCATTTGTATTATATAAAGGCCTTATCAACAGATATAATGAATATTTTTTTAATTACTTTTTTTATGAAGTGGAGGTGAAGCTAAAGTGGCCATAATGTAATCTACAAATAAAAATGCAATCAATATTTACATGTATATTTTTAAATTGCCGAAAATCGTCTGCGCCCATGTCGTATGATTATGCGGCATGTAAAAGATCCCTTGAGTAGACATTTGGCTTGGATACTAAATAAAATTCCTAGTGCAACTTTGCATCAACAAAGTCCGGGTGCTCACCCTTTTAGGTGCTCAACGCGGAAAGTGGAGGGTAGGCTAAAATTCCTAGTGCAACTTTGCATCAGCAAAGTCCGGGTGCTCACTCTTTTAGTTTCTTCAGAAACTGGACGTCAAAATTCTCGTGTGGCAATGGTACCACACTCATTGTGGTGCAACTGAAAAAGTTGGTACCAATCTCTGGGAAAGCATTACATCTGCAATGTTAAGATCCAATAGAAGACACAGAATATTACCCAACGTGCAGTTAATCTAAATTTATAATATGCTTTTATTTTACTTCCCCTTTTAATCATTTAATTGTCGAAGTAAAGTTAATTCTGCGTAGATAACCAACAAAAAATTTTTTTGCTTTCTTTCGCAGTGAAAATGTATAAAAAAATTCTTTTACACACTTTATGCACCGACAGATACAGGGCTAGAGCTTTAAATATGTGCTTCTAAGGGTATGTTGCCCGAGAGTATATTAGAAAAGGCTGAGCACCACTGGATTATTATATCTAAACAGGTAATGCCTGTAAAAACAGGATGCCTGAAGAAGAGGGCTGGAGACTCGTTGATCCAAAACATTACCACACAAAACGAAAGCATTTTTTAAATGTATTTTTCAAAAATAATCAACCTATTAGCTCGGATTACTACCGTTTATTTTTCCCTCCATAAGAAAAGTAAAAATATTTGTTTCAAAAAGTCAAATTTTATTTTATTTTATTTACTTATTGTTAGTGGTGGGGGGGGGGGGGGGCTCGGATTCCAGATGCACCCTCTCATGCTATAATGAGATCTTAAGAATGCCTAAATTTTTGTACTTCCAGATCATGTTCCCCATCGCATCCACTGCCAGAAACTCGAACGTATTGGTGGACTTAACTTTTTTAGTTATTTTTACCTAATGGGTAGTAGGATATAAATTAAGCAATTCTTTGTTACCGTGAATACTGCCTTTATATCCCTCTCCATTCTTTTTTTCCCATTAATACAGAGTTCAAAATTTTATTACGTAGTGAGGAGAAGAGTCGCACGCTATTCATCTAGGTTTTTCTTTTTACAAGTCTTCATTTTGGTATGACCATTAAATTTGAACGGATAATCGACAGTTCAGTGTGAACTAATATGATTTTTTTTATTTCATTCACTGGCGTAGATAAGGGAGAGTTGGGATAACCCCCCCCCCCCCCTGAAATGGTGAAGATTGTCTAGAATTTGACTAATTTTTCCTGTAAAACAATGAAATTAGTTCACTTTTCCGGAAGAAACCCCCTCTAAAATGGTGAAGATTGTTTAGAATTTGACCAATTTTTCCCGTAAAACAATGAAATTATCTCACTTCTCCTGAAGAAACGCCCCCCCCCCCCCCCAAATCCGGGTCTAGCTACGCCACTGATTTCATTGCAATCAAGAAAAAATATTTGAAAAATATGCAAATGCACTAGCATACGATTTTGCTTCAAATATTCAAATATATTTCAAAGTTCATTCCATTCGCAAGACCGGGCTCTTAGTAAATCACTAGTAAATAACAACACAAAAATTAAATTTTTTTTAGTAATGATTAACAATATTTTCCATCAGGCTTAACTTCGTCGATTTTACAGTAAATTCTGCAACATGATTTGAGAAACTTTACCCTTCTAACGCATTTTCTTTATTCGGGAACTTTGTGTCTTTTCGCTCACTGCCTCAATTATTCAAAATAACTGTTATAAAATGCTTTCATCTTCACCTGGCAGGAGCAATAAGAATAGAAGTTGAGCACTATCGCCCTCTATTGAGTGAAATAAACATCACAAACGTTTATATGCTTAATAAAAAATTGTCGCACTAATAACTTTCGAAAGCACGATAAGTTTCTTATTGCAGTTTGCACTAATGAGTTCGACTGGTAAGTTTTCCAAGAATATTACTTTTAGTAATGTTCAATTATTGTTGCCTTTAAGGGGAATCGAGTCAAATGCTCTTTTTTTTAAATAATGTTTTAATTAATAAATAAATAAATTCATTCATTCATTCTCCTTTTTATTTCCTTTTGTAATTTGCTTAAGTAAAAAATAAAAAGAGTTATTTTTTACGTGGCGTTTGTTAATTAAACGCATTTTAAAGCGTACTACTTCTTTATGACGATGATACTAATTCTTCCACATCGCATAGGCATGTGAGTAAAATATTTACAACTGCAGTTAATTGTCGCAAGAACAACGTGAAAGTACACAGAAGGATAATAATTGAAACATGTATTTCGGGGTGACAAGGAACACTCATGTAATTTTTTCGGTTGGCTTTTTATTCACAAGCATTGAAAAACGAGTTTTTTGCAGTAGCGTAACTAGGATTTTTTTTTTCAATTATTACTAGTTACTTGTTTGTGGGACGGTGCCAGCCGCGCGGTGGCGTTGGGGTGAGGTGCGGAACTCGTACACCCCAGTTCATAGGATGGAGCCAGCAGTGTCGCTGAATTCGCAAGATGCAGAAAATCGTCTGCGCCTATGTCGTATGATTACGCGGCATGTAAAAGATCCATTGAATGGACATTTGGCTTGGATAATCTCTGCTAAACTAGATTCCTAGTGCTATTTCGCATCAAGAGAGTGCCGTTGACAGAGTTGGTAGGGTCAGGTGGGGTAAAATAGGTCATTTTTAGCTATTTTCATATTTAAAGTTTCATAGCAGCAAAACCAGAAACGTTTCCCATTTCTTTTCAATTGCATCTAAACATTGAACTCGTTTAGATCAATTTTATGTAATTTTAATATTTATTTTTTAATTATGAAATAGTTCAACTGAGCTTATCAAGTTGTGACCTGATTTACTCCATCGTGGTGTAAAATGGGTCATAATGCAAAATAATGCTGAAAACAGTTATTTATTACTTTGAAATTGAAAAAAAAAAAGTAAATAACATATTTAGCAACATTTTGAATTGTAATTACATTGAAATGTTTTAATAATATTGTTCTAGATTGTTATATATTGGTCCACATAACACTTCAACAACATCACTCTCTACCACATCAACATGATCTTTTTTAGGGAAAACATTTAAAAAATGTTTTTTAAATTTAATTTTAATAAAATAAACAACGTACACTGTTTAAATTTAGGATTTTTCTGCAGTGAGGTGCAACAGAGTAAATTTTAAAACACTAATAGAATAGAACTAGCTAAGCCTAACCATGACTCATTTTACCTCATCCAAGAAAAACTGGTGTAAAAAATTCAATATTTAATTTCTTTTTACATGCTCGGCTGTAATAGTTCTCCAAAGTTTCTTTGTGCAGAAATCCTTTAAATTTGTGTTCTTACTTGATAAAATATTGAGATTTTCAGAAGTTGGTAAACCATGTGTTTAGCACACTATCATCCAAAAATTAAAAAAGTATTTTTTTGTGTTGCCATATTTAAGAACCTAACTTTTTTTAGAATGAAAAATGTTGCCAACACATTGAAATATAACATAAAAAATATTGGTTTAAAAATTTCAATTTCAAGTTCTATTATTTCGAGTTTTTTATCAAGTGACCCATTCCCCCCATGACCCATTTTACCCCATCCTACCCTACCCATCTTTGAGAGCGCACTAGGTCTGAAAGGTTAAAAACCAATATACGCAACCCATTAGAAATAAAAAAAACTTGTGTGTGTGTGGGAGGGGGGGGGGGGGGATTTAATCTTTTGGGAGCCCTTTGCAATGCATTTTCGGACCACCTTTTTCTATCATTCTTGAAATATAAATTTTTGAGCGTCGAGTAGCCCTTATAAAAAAGGAAAAGTAAAAAAAAGGAAGAAAAAGAAATAAAGAAGTAGTTTAGTCTTGTAAAAGGTGTCATTTATTACAATTATATGTATTTCTAAGCACAATCAGTTTAACAAGCTTCGTCAAAAGTGACTGAAAAGTCATTCAGTTGCTAATGAGAGCTGTGAAAATATATGCCTTTAAGACTTCTAGCATTTGCATTTTTTATTTTATTTATTTATTTTTGATTTTTTTTTAATCAAGAAATTTTTCTCAGTTCGTTTCCCTGGTTAATATGGAGCTATATCCTCCCACTTCATCTTATACATCTTTCTTATGAACTTCCGGGAACTTCTATCGCTGCATTTCTATCACACTTCTATTAAAAGTGGGTCCCCTTTATTTGCGCAGGGAGAAACAGAATTATTTAATTTAAAAAAACTTAAAGAATTGAGAGAAAAAAAAAACAACTTTAATTTGAAACACAAACAATGTATTTTAATTCACATAAAATATGACATCTTTTACATTATAATACATAAATATATTCTGCTTCCTTTAAATATATAATAACAAAATAGTTAAAATTTAAATATATTATAAAAACTTTTAAAGTAATTAACATATTTACTTTGATCGTATTAATTATGATTTCTAAACGCTCAAAAGAAAGAAATAACGTTTTTGAGAGAGAAATGAATTGCATTTTAAAAGTTTTAAAATTTCAAACAGAAAAATTAAGTACTTACTTTTGCTTTGTGATCATTAAGAGCGAGAGTAAATAAAAGAAAGTTTATTTTGGGCTCTGGTTATAGTACTACCAAGAAAAGGTTAAAGGCGCTTAAAGCACGTCGTACTGCGTTTCCTGTGGCAATAATTTGAAAGAAGTTGCCTGAGGCGAATAGTTATTTCACTTTTTGTTAATAATCGGCTAGACACATTGACTTTAAAGTTTCCTTCAAAACTTTTTAGAGACCAAATTTTGAAATTTTGTCGTTGTGGTGCATGTTACCGGCTTTGCGCTACCTTAGTACGAATTTTCATGGCTGTAATACTCGAAGGTTTGTTTGTACATCGCGATGTGCCATACAGATCACATTGACTTTTATAGTATAAGCACAGTTTGACCACGGGCTTTTGATAATTGGACGCTTCTGCGCATGGCACAAAAGAACGAATCCATTCGAGTTTTAGGGCAGTTCGTTTTGCCGCGCTTATTTACCACACGAATCAGAATGTTTGTTTCACTCTTTGTTGAAAGCAACTAAATTTAAAAACTGGCATATAGCATCAGTTCGGAAGAAATCAAGTAATCTAAACGAGCTAGAACGAGAACAAAAACGACACTTTTCATATACAGCAGTTCCTCCAGTGAACATGAAAGGATTTTTCTTGGCATTCTGTCAAGCAGCTTGCTCTGAATGATGACGTAGCATTTAATAGTTAGGGCCAGAGTAGCAGCCCGGGGCTCAAGCCCTGAACAAAAGTAAATTTTAATGAAAGGACCCGCAAAACCCGTAATAATTCCGACTGAATTAAGTGAAATTATTTATTCACTTGTAATTTTGGTTACCCTTGGGGCTTATTGGCCTTTATGCAGCGGGGACCCCTCGTACTTGCGACAAGTGCGACATTGTAAATTCGCCACTGGCCACGCTATTGTATTTATTGTAAGAAAAAAGTTAATGATTTCTTTAAATATTTTATTATGACATTTTTCAAAATTATGTTTTTTGAAACAGTTTTTTTAGAAGTTGGATACCCTGGAAATTTCATGAACATGTTAAAGGCCAGTGCCCAAATTTTTTTTAAAAGGAGAGGTTCAGGGATTCAACAATGTTTTCCGTCTCTGGGATATCCCCTAATTTCTCAGACATTACTTTTTACCCTTGGAGAGGCGGGAAAATTACAGCAAAACATGGAAAAGCAAGAAATATTAAAAATTAAGATACTGTATTTTCAGTTTAGTTCTAAAGTTAAATTAAACGCACATTTTACGGTGATTTACACCTTAAAAAATATATGTGGACTATACAATTCAAAAAATCATACATTGATTTTGTCATAAGTATTAAACAGCTAAGGATTCACAATGAAGGATTAATAAAGCTGCTTACTGCCTCTCAAGAAGCCCTATTTTAAGTGGCACCCCTATTATATATAATGAATAATGATAAATATGAGTAGCATCGGCACTGTTCGCTTTATTTTCTCCATCTGAGAAGATTTAAGAATTTTCTGGAAAACTTTTTATATGTTATATTGAAATATATAGATAAAAATATTGATTTGAAATATTTTCTTACAAACAATTTTATTTGATTTTTCTCTTTTAACTCGTCAGTGTTTCTTAACTGATTTTTGAACACATGTTTGCATGGGAAAAGTTTTGCAGATCTTGTGTTTTAGTTTATGTTATACTTTAAATATATTTAGTGTGTGCTTAGTTTGACGAGAAAAATGCATATATTTTACTGTAAATTCAATTCTACTTCATAGTTACTTCTTTTCTTCAAGCCCCACAAACCCTCATGCACCTTGGAGTACAGCACATAGCCTCATGTAGTGCTATACACATTCATCAGCATTTAAAAAAACTAAGTATACCGTATTTGAGGTACCTACGAACAAACGGGTGTAAGTGACAAAATTGAAAATTTGGAGATAACTGGTGCAAATTATAGGTAAAGCACTATTTTATATTCTGGGCAGAGATGTTAGGGGTATCTTTAACAGGTGCTGCTCCCCAACATGGTTTTGAAAAAAAAAGCATTAAAAGTCCCATAAGATCCAAATTTTGCACGCGTTTTTTCCGGCATCGTTTTTTGATCACTTATATCCCTTTCTTGCCCCCCCCCCCCCCCCACTTGTTTTCGATTTTGCGGCTATTTTACAAAGAAAAAAAACATTATTGTCTCGGTAATTTTAGATTTCATATCTAGAACAAATAAAGTCGTGTTCCAAAAGGCACAAACAACAGTTTCCTCCAGTCGTACCCTTTTTTTTTTTTTACTATTAGTATAGGTAAAAAGGTAGCAGGGCGTTTCCCCAATACGAACAGCAGTCATTGAAATGCAAAAGTGAGGGGAAGCTTGTGTTAAAGTTTAAAAAAAGTGGGGAGACGGCGTTCCGCCTAAAAAAAACACCATTGATAAAAGATGAAGATTAAAAGAAAATTGATTAAAAGGAAAAAACAAAGAACAGCGCTTACGTATACCATACAGAATAGAAAATTCAATTAAAATACTGATAGGATTGAGAGGTCAGCATCGTGCAATATCTTCTTAATTATAAAAGAACATTTGTTTTAAAACGTAATTACGTCATTAGTCAAAATTATACATTTAAATTTAATAAGTGTATTCTTCAGATGAAAATGAATTTCAAACTTAAGATCACGAAACAAACTCTAGGAGCATAGTTTGTGATTTGGTCGTTGATTGATAAGATATTGTTTTTATATTTATCAAGAAAAAAATACTTTCTAAAGTTATTTAATAAATATTCAATTTTCTACTCGTTGTATTTTTACACACAATAAAGAAATATGATTACATTAATTCTTTCAGACGAAATGAATCATCCAGCATATTTGTTTCGACCAACCTAATCTATTTTGTCCCGGTGCGATGTTCAAATTATTAGCAGCGATGCCAAAAGCTTTGCTGATGTAAAATTATGCTCTTTTAATAAATCCATCTTGTTTACAAGAAAGATATCTAGCACGCATCAAGTCATTTTCATATCTCCAATCTTATTAAATTATTACGACCCATGTAAAGCAAGATTTTAATCTGCCCGACTTTAAGCGTTCCCCACAATGCCGCCTAATACGACCCAGCAAGGTTCGGGCTTACTATGCAAATCTAAACTGGGGGCTTGTAATGCTTTGTTGTCAACACAGCACCGCAACTGGGAAATTCAAGCGCCTTCTTTTCCTTAAATGATCAATCATGTCTAAGTCAGGAAGCCACTTTTCTCTTCGAACCGCGGTAATTAAAGGAACAAGTAACGGGCGGTGATTGGGGCAAAGCGGGGCTGCGCCCGCATGTGGGAGAGGGTGAAGAATGCAGGAATGGGACCAAATTTTGAAGAGATGACGGGACTTTGAGGGTTCTCCCGCATGGGGAAGTATCCCGAGGCTGCCAACTTCTGGGAATTATAGTTTGTTAAAGTTGGTCCATTTTGTTGTACCTCTTTAAACTTTTAACTCTTTTTTGAGGCCACTCGGTTTTAAATAAAATAAAAAATCGAGTTTGACTTTTACCTCTGGTTCATCAGATCACTAACTGATAAAATATTAAACTGATACCTATCAGTAATTCCATGTTCTCGATGTAGGTTGAGATATATAATACCACCCTGCAAGAAAAGCTAAGGAAAAGGTAGGACCATTTAAGTACCTAACGTCAAAAGGAAAAGGATTTTTCTTTCAAAAAGTTACAACTGCGACTTTTGACCTTGCGGAAGCTATTTCCGTACAAATTTTTGCTACCAATAAAATAACAGACGAATCTGGAACATCACATTTATATTTGCAGCATATCAGCTCCACACACTGGAACTGCAGGGATATTTATCTCAGAACCCCAATTTAGGTTGAGCAATTACCATGGGAAAATAGAAGGTACATTATTTAAATCAATTTTTATTTATTAGTCAACTAAGAGGTTTCCAGTTTTTAAGCCATAATCCTATGTTGTTATATTATTCTACTTTGAAATATTTTTTAAGTCTTCATTCTCGATGTATGTCTCACAGGAATTTTTATTATTCACTCCTTACCTGGTTTATTAAACAGGCCTGGTTTATTAAGCCTAATTTTTAAGCAGACATGCTCATAAAAATGATAGTTCATTGTTGCATAGAGGAAAGAAGGGTAAGAATACGCAGGCATTTTTTTTCCAGTGCAAGAAGTGAGTGTGATCATCTCAACTCATATGTTTTCGCTGGTCTCTCCAGACGACCATTGTTATTTTCAACTTGGCTGTATATCATTTAACAGGAAAGATATGATTCTACTATGTTTGCATGCAATTTTTATTTAAAGAAATTCAAATTTTTTGGCAAACAAAGAATTAAATTTTGAATTTAAAGTTAATATCATTAAGCTCTTTCCTTCCTTTCGAACAACGTGGGTTCGTTAGAATTTAGTTATAGTTAATTTTTCAGCACAGGACCAGATATATGCGCACTCTTATCCTCTCTATGATTTCAACTAATTTTGCACACATCGCATAAAAATCTTCCTAGGTACAGGTACGAAGCCAAAAAACCCTAATATTATAAGTGAGGTTTGCTATTCTCCTTCACTTGTGACTTCAGCACCAAAACCAGTTGCAGTTGCTCCTGAAGAGAATGAAGTTTCACCTTCTACTTCTGGCATATATTTCAGTATTCTGTCAATCGTACCATTTCCTCCACATGAAAAACTAGGAGCTAAAAGGAAATTAAAACCTAAAAAAGCTGAGATCATGATTTCGTCTTTTTTCAAAAATTAGTTAGAGAAGAATGAACTGAAAAAGAAAAAATTATAAAGAGCTAAGGCTGATCGAATTCTTCAAAAGAGTAGAAACACAGGCAATACTAAAAAAGGAAAAACCCTGAATCCAAATAATAAATTCTATCTGAGTTCTATAGAAAAGCCAGTTCAACAAATTTGGCAAATAATGACGAGACCAAATGTCCAGGTTGTGAGCAACGTTTTATGAAGGTTGAATCCAGTGTAGAATATGTAAGGAGTGATAGCATGAAGAAAATTCTAATTGCGAAGGCAGTGAAGCTTACGAAGGCAGTATGCTAGTGGTAAATTTTGGAGTACTCAATTCTTGGAGTGACCTCGTGTCCTGCGTACTCTAACCGACATGGCGGGTAAGAGTACGCATTTGCCTTTTTTTTTTAAATTTGAATTTTGTAATATCTTTTTATTAAGTTAAAATTGTTACATTTTGTACCCTTCTTGTGAAGTCACGAAATACACCGAATCATAGTTCACTATGATTCGGTGCATTTTCGTGTGTCAAACTTTTTAATTCTTTTTATAACGAAACATCTACTAGGTGCGTAATTTCTCCTACAATTAATTAAACTCCAACACTTGGAGTAAAAGGAAAATTAAAGATTTTTTAAAAAAAATTTATTTTGTAAATTTGGATACCAACGCCCCTAAATGATTGCTTTTTTCAATCGCAGAATATGTACAAAGAAAACTGTTTTACAGACCTCACGAACAATTATCTTTAAAAAAAACACCATGAATTAAACAATCATTCTTTTCAATAATTCTCTACATACAGTAGAGCTTCGAAAAATCAACGCTCGATATTCCAGCAGTCCGTATAACTCGGTCACACCCTGGCAAGGACGGAAAACTCTTTAAAAAAAAACCCCTAAAAAATAAATAAATAAAAGTAGCCAATTTTTGCAAAGTCGACTAGTAACTAGTTCATTTTCATAACAGACCATCCCTGCCTTCATAAATTTTATTTTTCTGAGTTCTGGCTAAGTAGGTAAATTACTGTACACTGTATTCAGTAATTTTCGTTTTCATGTAGTAAAGGTCATAAAGTACGTACTTCTTTAGAGGTATTTGGGCAGTTTATTCTCTCTTGTACACTCAAGCAAGTACAGCACAGTCATAGTAATGTGTTTCCTCAGCAAATTACAATGCTATACATACAAGTACAATGCTTTATTTTCAGAGGAACCATTCGTACTTATTATTATTATTATTATTATACATTTTTAACCCTATTTCCAATAATCCGGCATTTTTACGAAGCAGACTTCGGTCCACATTAGACCGAGTTTTCGGAACTCTACTATATATATATATATATATATATATGCTACGGTGAATGTGTCTATATATGTATGAATGTGAATATATATGAACGGAAAATGTCGACATTCACCATCTATCAGACTGTAGAATGTCGACATTCTCCAATTTCGGACATTCGCCGTAACATATATATAGCTGTTCGCGAGATCTACAAAAACGCAAACATTTGTATTCCAAACTTATAAAATAAAAAATAAAAAACTCATTATTTAAGAAAATTAAAAATTAAAGAAAAAACTTTCATTTTCCTTAAAAACTGTGAAAAAAATTTGCCCGAAAGCACATGAGAATCTCCTGGAAATCGTTTATCCGGTACTTTGTAGTTTTTTGTTAAGTCTATGTAAAATTGCATAGACTTGAAAACAAGAAAATACAAAGTACCGGAAAAAGGAACTTACAGAGAATGAAAAACAAGGAACATTCTGTAAATTGATTGCAACAGATAATGTGCCGCAGTAGTGGCGCAATTTACGAGTACGCTGAATTGCTACCTCTAATACACAAAGTCGAAGGCTAGTTCAGTTGAGCCCACGTTGCTCGGCCTTTGATGCCTCCGCAATCGGGAAAGCTGGCCGCCGAGGCCTAGCAGGGTGCTCACTAGAGCCGAAGCTAAATTATGCGCCAACATATAATGCATTTTTGAAAATTTTTACTGATTAACATATCTGAAGCGTTTTTATGCATTTGTTCACAACTTTTAAACTGGTAGTCCCTAATCTCAAGTGTTCAGTTTTACGTAACTTCACAAACTTTTCTCTGCTGTTTTACAGAGTACGGAAAAACAAGAATGTTATTGAGGATCAAGATACTTGATTATTTGCTTTAAAACAAGTTCTGCGTAAAATAAATGAAAAACACAGTTTCCCTTCTGTTAGTTTACAAAACCAATTTACAGAGTACCAAGTTTGGAGTTTAATTATATGTAACAAAAAAGTATGCTTTTTATGAACATTTCTAGCTTTAGGAATGAACACTAAGGATTTTCTTTCAATCAATTCACAGTAAAGGCAAATCAAAGCAAGAAAGAAGAAATTATTGATGCTCTTTTCAAAAAAAAGAAGGCAGTTTAGGACCTTTTGCAAGGAAAAAACTGACCTTTTTGGGAAAAAAATATTGGACCAGGTAGAGTTTACTAATGCTAGAGTGACCCAATCCTGCCTTCCCCTATTTGGATCGTTATATCAAACGGCATCAAATGAATCTAAATATTCAAATAATTGCCTGTTCTTTAAACTCGATTGAAATGCAGTTCACCTCGGTTATAAGGACATCTGATGTACCAAAGCATTTATGACGATGACGTTAAAACCAATGTGACGTTATAAACGAAGCTAGTTTTAGAGATTGAAATACAAATTACAAACTGTAATATAATATAGAAAAAGCTTTATATGTATGACGAAAGATATGTTATACAACGTTTTCAGCCTAATACTGCTCCACATTTTAGATTCATGATCGAGTAACAAAGGAACTGTCCGCTAGTCATAAAATGGCTACCAAAATAATTTAAAATAAATTATCTAATCAAAAGCTGCACTGTTCTTGAACATTTCTCCACAAGCCTCTCGGTTCTCAAATTCAGAACATATTCTCCGAGACGTTTCTGAAAATGAGGAATGGCATTCACATGATGTTGGACAAACAAGCTAGTGGTCGTTTTTGCTCGGAACCGTTTATCTCTCTGAGCGGAAATTTATAACCTAAAGGTCTCGGTCGGAAGCGCCGACAACATAACCCATCTAACGTTATCAACGTGGATGGAGTTTTGCCACTGGAGGAAGGTCACTACAAGGAGGAATTGTGGCTGTCATTCGTCATTCCATTATAGAGCTATCGCCGGCATTTCACGACTGTATTAAGGAGTTTTTTTTTATTGATGTCATTCGGCAGAAATGTTTTGAGAAACTTCAGAAATACGTCTTTGTTAGGAAATTTAGTGCTGATAGTTTTTCTTTCGCTGCTTTATTTTGAGGCGTAAGGTAGGCGAGATTCTGCAGTTTCACACTAACCCGTCTAGAACTATACGAGCTAACTTTCCCATATGCACCAACATCAAATTTATATCTAGCTATCTCTCTCTCTCTTTCTTTCATTTAGCTTTTGTCCTTTCTCGCTTCAAATATACCTTTTCAACGGTTTATACTTATTCATTCACTCGTTCATTCATTCATTGATTCATATAATTATTCCCTTATTCATTTTACAGAATGCATCCATTAAATTTTTTTGTCGATGGTTTCCCAAAGCCATACACAGTCTGAGCATTTAAGTAGAATCAGCCTGGTTGTTCTGAAGAGTTTGGCGAAATGCAAATCCTCCTCTTAAACTATTAGGTATTAAACTATTATGTTCGGTATCGTGTTATGTTCAATTTAATTGTATTAAGCGTCTTTCTCTTAAACGATTATATATATACAGGGTGTTTCAAAAATGACCGGTATATTTGAAAAATCAATAAAAATTAAACGAGCAGTGATAGAAATACACCGTTTGTTGAAATATGCTTGGCACAACAGTAAATTTTGATTCAGACAAACTTATGAAATTAGTTACAATGTTCCACAACAGAGGGCGCTGCAATCGATTTGAAAAATTTACATTTTTCTAGTGTTGGAATTCCACCGTCTAGAACACTAGAAAAATCCTCTGTTCTAAGGAATAAACCATTTTTTTCATCGCACACGCTTACAGCAAGAATGGCAAACTCACAAAATGCGTTTTTTTTTCTAAATTTTTCAAATCGATTGCAGCGCCCTCTGTTGTGGAACATTGTAACTAATTTCATAAGTTTGTCTGAATCAAAAGTTACTGTTGTCCCAAGCATATTTCAACAAACGGTGTATTTCTATCACTGCTCGTTTAAATTTTATTGATTTTTCAAATATACCGGTCATTTTTGAAACACCCTGTATATATATATGTATATACACAGGGCCGGCCCTATCAATGTGCAATGTGTGAAAAATACAAGTGCGCCAGCATCTTGGGGACGCCTCAGCGTCAGAGCAAAAAAAAAAAAAAAACAATAGCTAATCCCTGTTTCACACAATTAATTCAACAATTCTAGTTGTCTTAACATAGGCAGACCCAATGATAGTGACTCCTCCCAGATACTCCATCTTTCAAGTGAAAGAATTAGCGTCAAAATTCCCTTGTGCCGTTGGTACTACACCCTCTGTGGTGCTTGATAGAGATGGTTAGATGGTACCAATACCTGTGAAACGCACTAGGTTTGCAATTAACAGAAAACAACAGCAGCCCATTAGAAAGAAAAAAATAACTTATTTGTTTCATGTATGTAATTATTAAAGGTTTTAAAATAATTGAAAACGCAATAAAATTATACACAATTGAATTTATAGTATTTTAGTTTGCATGATGAAAGAGGGCTAGGAGCAACTATTTTTATAAAGTCTAAGGGCGCCGAATACTGTTGGGCCGGCTCTGTATATATAATATCCCTCTCTCTATCTTTCGACATCATCTACTAGCATATCGTATTTTTAATGGGACCGTTTATAAATGATGTCACGCTTTTTTTCAAAATATTTGACCCCCTCGCCCCTTTGTTACATGTCACGCTATACTACAATATGTACCTGCTGTGTTGCAGTTCAGAAAAAAAGCACTACCTTATAGATCACATTTCTAGTTTCATTTTTAAACTTTTAATGACATTTGAGAGCATAACAATAATAATGATTATATGTTGTGTACTTAATTTCTATAAAATGAGATTAAGGTTTACAATAAAGGAAGATAATTAGTATATAATAGTGAAAGAAATAATTGTTTGAAATCTGAAAAAAATAAACGCGCTGTTTTATCTTAAAAGAGTAAATGCCTGAGATTTCCTTTTAAACTTTTAACTAGAAGTAAATTTAAACTTTAATCAGCATCGGTGTTTTCCGATACAAAATGAAATCATATATTTTAAAATCAAATTACGAAAATAAAAAAAAAAGACTTTAAAAATAAATTTAATTTGCTGATTTTAAATCCTTTTAAAGAAACTAAAAAGTGATGTCACATTTCTTGTTACAACTTCCCTCCCCCTTGTCACAAACTGTCACAATCTCTCGAACCCCCCTTCCCTCTCGAAGTGAGACATCATTTATGAATGACCGATAATAATTACGTCAGATAAAGACGTTTTGATCTGTTATACCATTCAAATATCAATATCCAGAAGATAACCCGTTCAAGTCTGATTCGAAAATTAACAAGAAGTTCCGTCTAGAACTATGCGAGCCTACTTTCCCGCATACAACAGCTTAAATTTATATTCTAGCTATCTCGCTCTCTTTTTCTCGTTTAGCTTAAGTTCTTAATTGCTTCAGATATACCTTATTCAACGGTTAATACATATTCATTCAATCATTCATTTATTCAGTCATTCATGTATTTATTCACTCAGTTCTTCATTCATTCTTTTGCTTATTGATTTAATCATTCATTAATTCAAAAATATTCTTGAAAATCTCGATCAAAAAATTTCATAGGAAAATAGGCTAGTTAGTTCTGGATAAACTTTCTATTTATACATGTTCTACGTCATAAGAGCTTTCCGATAAAGTTTGTTCCAAGCAAATCGGTCCGTTAGATCAGGATTTATATAGGATTGAAATTTCTCCGTAGGCGCTATGTTAATTTTTTTTTTGAACTGTTTAGAAATGAACAAAAATTGTTCAAATCATTATTTCACGCCAAGAACTTCTTTCAGTGAGCTTGTTCATTGGAACTTGGATCTTGTACACAGAGTTTACATCATTTGCTTCATTTTCGCCCATAGGCGCTAATGTTAAAAATTTTTGAACTGTTCAAAATTTAACAAAAAATGTTCAAATCAAAAAGTAAAATATAGAAATGCGATGTCCTCACCGAGATCTTTCGAATTCAAAAAGAATTTTTCGAATCGGACAGTTAGTTCAAAAGTTATTAGGGGGAGGGGACTGACCGACACACTTTTTCCCCGTCTCAAAATCCCTATTTTCAAAATTTTTATTTTTCAATCTTTATTTAATTACTTAACTTATTTTTGACTTTTCTTGATTTCTAACGATATTTTCACGATATATTAAGCCTTCTTTCATGCTTTATTATTATTATTTTTTTCTTTTACGGAAAAGTAGGCTAAAAAGTAAACACAAGCACATCGACACTTTTCTACCCAACTTCTTACCTTATAGCAGGAAATTTGTTAGTGTGGCAAACTTTTATCTATGATATCAACACGTACCATATCCCATTTCTTCTTTTTGTACTTTTAGTAAAGTTTGGATAATTAAAATTCTATACTGTGTTTTATTACTTGCTGGGTGCTCAATACGTTTGCTCCACACTTCACATGTAATGTTTGTTAGTATTTTTATGGATTTGTGGTGTTATTAAACTAAACTAAATTCAGTGGCACGTCAGCCCTTTTTAGGGCCATGGCCTACTGTGCCCATCCCAGTTTTCGAGACCGAGGGCCCTGGGGTGCAGAAGCAGAAGTTAAGGTCAAGTGGCCTGACGCGGAACCCCCAGTGTTTAGTTCCCAAACATGATTGGTCCACAATTTATCGGCCCCACTGCAGGGATGAAAGGGTGATGTGTTATTATACATTTCCTTTTTCTTGGGACTGGCGAGTTCCGTCGAATTTTTTATTTATTTTTTAATGTTATTTAAAAAAGAGAAAAAAAATGCGCATATGCTTTACTTTAAAGATGATGTTTAGTGCATTTTTAAGTTAATATTTTTCTATTTTCCCCCCGAACATTTTACTTTTTTTTATTATATTTTTCTTATTATTTAAAGTAAAGTAGTACTCCTTTATAATCTGAACATTTTGACTTTTCTACACATGAAATGCATAAATACAATTTCCTTTATTAAACTCTCGCAAACAAACATACGGGCAAGCCTCAGTGATATTTCACTTTAACTCATCAAGACGAAATCCACTATTTCGCGAAAACAAATAAAATTTAAAACATTATTCTTCATATAAATTAACCGCTCACTCATTCGTTATCTTAGCACCTTTTGTCTTAGTCATTTTTAATTTTGACAAATCCATTTTATACCAAATGCTCCAAAACAAAAACGAAAGCGTGAAAATGTTTTCGGATTCTATATACAAAGAGTTAAACACCAGTCTAGGGGAAAAAACACGTTCTCAAGTTAAGGTAAATAAATTTCGCACTTTTCTAAATGCCTTGGCAAAGACTATAAAGTTCGAGGTTAGCTAGCAATTAATTATGTTGTTATTATCTCTGTAATATGTAACCCCTTGACGCAAAGCGACAAGCTCAACAATGTTATCCATTACCGGCTAAATCCATTATTAATCATTGTGACAGCATCTAGTCTTTCAGCGAACGTTTAACTAAAGGATCGCTCGCAAGTGAATTGGCATTTTGTAAGAAAGAGAAAAATATGTGAAGATACTCTTCATGTAATTTTTTCGTCCATTTGAAGCCGTGTTTGTCGAATTCATCACTAGATGGAGTTATGCGTACGTTTTTCTTCGCGCTTCATTATTCCTTGTTTTGTTTGATAAACTTCTGAAAAGGTTTTGTCTGTTAGCGCCATCTATTAACAGTTAACAGAACTTTTTGAAAATATTATCATTGCTGCTTCATACTTTATAAAAGTCGATTAATAAACGCTTAAAATCAAGATTTTAGTCAATATTTTACTTGCTTAGAAATTTAAAATTAGCTAGAAATTTTACCGAAACGCTTACAAATATATTTCTCCTGCCCAACCTTGACTTATACAAATTTCTTCTTGTGTTCCAAAAAGATAAACTAGAAATTTTTAAAAATAAGTAGAGAAAGTCGAAATTTCAAATTTATAATACTTTTGCTCAATTTTAAGTTACTATTAATTTTTTAGATCTTAGTATGAGAACATTTAAAGCCGTGCATCACGATTTTATTTATTATTATCTAAATCTATGTATCGCATAAATTGTACATAAAAAATAAATGATATTTTGTTTTTACAAAACCACCGAACAGAAAGATTCTTGGGGTTTTTAAAGTTATGTACAGAATGTTCGCAGTTTGAGAAAAGTTCTTATTTTCATCTTTTAAAAAAATTAGTTTAATTAATATTAGATCTCAATTTTTGAGATACATTAACTCACCCTTCAAACGAAATAATTGTATCTTTCCAAAGCGAATACCCCTTTTCCAGAGGGGGGAGGGGGAGTTTATCGAGTCCGGACCATCTCCGAAATCACATTTTTGAGGGGCGGGTTTAGTCCAATTGTATGGAAAGTGAGGACCAGAGGAATTGCACGATATACTTACTTTTTTTTTCATTCTTTCTTAGAAGAGAAAACTGGCGAAAAATACGTATTTGGCGCTACAGCAATTTCCAATTTTTTTTTTATTATTTGGTGAAATTTGGTGGGTGGTGGATTTTTCCGTTCTGGGAGCCGAGGTGGACCAAGATTTCATAACTCAAAAGAGAGGGAAAAAAGCTACTACTACTACTAATAATAATAATAATAAGAAGAAGAATAATAAAAAGAAGAATACAGTATCGTAAAATTTATAACTCAAAAAGAAAAACCAGCATCGCATTTTAAATACTATAAATGCATAGCGTTGTGATGAAGTGGAAAATATTTACCAGAAGGGGCGAAAATTGTGGCATGGATGCCTATGGTATGTGGCGCAATTTCGAAAAGTAACTTTTATAAGAGAGAGCTGAGAGAGAAGAGGGAAAAGTTATCTGCTCTGATGCATTTTGAAGGGGTTGGATTTTTTGAAGGAAATAAAACAGGTTAAAAAAAAGATTTTGTACAAGAAGGAGATGGGTAGTGGGGGGTTAAAGCCTCTCTTGTATATATGGGCCTCATATGAGGACACAAATTTTTTTGCTTCAAAATGCTATTCAGATTCGCATTTGTGTTGTACTTTGTACGTAGTCCTCATTTGGAGACTCCAAAGAGTTCTTAGAAACCACACAGGGTTTTTACAGATTAATCAAGATCATTAAAAGAGTATGATCTCTTTGGAAGTTCATGCAGAATTCAAGAAAGAAGTGAAAATCTCAACTTCAAATCAAATTTCCTTTCTTTCTGTTGGAGGATATACAGTAAATCTTTTAACTAACACCTCTAATTAAGGGACCTTTTTCTGGTCCCAGTCCCTTTGAATAGGGACCTCAATGTATTCACCTCTGAATAAGTGATAGTCTATTTAAGAGACATGCAAAGAGAAAAAAAAATGCAAAATTACTATAAGAAATATTAAATTTACTGGAAAGGCGTTGTATGTCTTAGATGCATATAGAAACCAAGGCCGTAGCCAGAAATTTTTTTCGGGGCAGGCCCTAACTTTGAAACACTGGTGTTGAAGAAAGTTTCAGGGAGGAATATAAGCTACATTGCGAAAATTTTCGGGATTTCGGGGCGGGTTGCCCGGGCCCGTCTGCCACCCCTCTGGATACGGACTTGATAGAAACAAAAGAGTATGTATTCTAAAACGCTTGACGGAACATATTTGCAAATAGTTTTCCCTCTTAAGTATTCATGTGGGCGGGCCAAGTGCTGATGAGAGAGTGAACTGCCCTTGAACAGTTTTCTATACAACCCACGATCAACTAACACAATATTGTATAGTAAATTATATGCTACCAAACTAACCCAGGTGACGATTACCTCAGATAAATTTCTAGATGTTACAAAAGGTGGTAAATTTTTTCAAAATTATTAATTTTTTAGTGAAAAAAAAAATTAAGCATAAAAAATTGAAATTTTTTAATGCATGTTCATTTTATTCAGTGTTTAAGTTTACATTTTCAGCATTTGCGTTTGAATGTTAACATACGTTCCCCCCTGAGCTAAGCTAAGTCATTACATTATATATGATGCAGTCATCACAATTCTCCAAAGTAGGGACACCTCTATTTAAGGGAGAAATTTTGCAGCCCCTTGGTGTCCCTTTTTAGGCTGTTCTACCGTATTACATTACTGGAAAGGTTGGCATTATTTTATATCTTTTTAGACCTTATAAATGAAGTTTGAATGTTCAGTTTTTCCGTGTTTATTATCATAGTGATTAAATATATCACAAAAACAGATAATGTCCTCCGATGAGAGTACCAATTTTTCACTATACAGTACAAAATTTCTCAAGGCTATAAGCACTCGTGACTCGTATTTACTTTATTAATTAAAACTTCTTAACTTAGAAATTAAACTTCTTAACTTAAAATGTTAGACTTAGAAGAAATCAAATGTTTGCGAAGTAGGTAAAGAGAAATAGTTTTTCTCTGCTCATTTAGAGTAAGGCTATGCATTGGTGCAAGCCGAATACATTTTGATTGGAGTATTAATTCATAGTATTAGGAGTATTAATTCATATTTAGTCTTAGTACATATTATATGTATATATTACGGTGAATGTCCGAAATCGGAAAATGGTCGACAATCACAAGTGAATCCCGACCCCCCATTTTCCGATTTCGGACATTCACCGTATTACTTGTATATATATATATATATATATATATATATATATCTGTGTGTATGTGTGAGTGTACTCACGTATGTATTATATATATATAATAGCATTTAATTAAGATTAATGAATTAATTTTATGAATTTAGCCATTTTATTATTATAATTAATGCATTTTTTAATTAATGAAGTGTATGTGGGCATGACTTTAGACTAAAGATTCTGTGCTCCCCCCCCCCCAGGTAGGGGGCCCCAGAATTAAGGGAAGGGTTTAGGGGTTGCCTAAAACCCCTCCCTCCGATTGTGACTGTGGGCAACTATCTACCGTTTAATCTAAGCCTTATTCAAATAGGATCGATTGAAAAGGGAAAAAAGTGCTCGAGCCTTATGACTCTTTTATTCTTAGGCTTGCTGGTGCGAAAAATAAGAACCAAGAAAAAATGTTAATCCCTGACGCTTCACTTTGCCTTTCGAGCAACTTTTAAAAAGTGCGTGCTTATTGAATTTTAATGAGAGATATGTTTTCTTTCTTCGCAAAACTTGACTCATAATTCGAAGTTAATTTTTTATAAATTTTGTCGCTGCTGTTCTTTTTGCTGCAGAATACGTTTTAATAATTTTGCATATGAGAAGAAAAGTTTTTGTTAAAATATTCCGGAAACAAAGTACATTGTTCGTGGCTGAAAAAAATGACCACAGTGAATATATTAATGAACAGTTTGGGATAGTCACTTAATACATTCACCGAACGTTCAAATAAGTACTTTTATTTAAGGCATTTAATGCTTCTTTTTTAATCCTTA
Organism: Octonoba sinensis; assembly: GCA_038502835.1. Classification (NCBI taxonomy): domain Eukaryota; kingdom Metazoa; phylum Arthropoda; class Arachnida; order Araneae; family Uloboridae; genus Octonoba; species Octonoba sinensis. The sequence continues at coordinate 128,188,015 of CM076598.1, forward strand.
GATAAATGCAAATTGACGGATATGCATTTCATTCTTCATATTGCATTATTTGCTTCAAAAAGGAAAATCCAGAAACATTTTTACAGCAGTGAAGAGTAAAGTAAGCGTCTTTTTGAAAACATAAACATCTAAAGTAACATGGGCGGACACAGGAGTAATTTTTGCAGGGTGCATCAATGAGTATCAAGTGGTTCTAAACTTTTCACAATCGAATTCTTGTGTTTTTATGTTTTTTATTTTACCAATTTACCTACTTTAAAGTACAGAAAAATGAGCAAAAATTATTTAACGGACTGATTATATATTTCCTTTACTCCTTTGAGAGGGCCTGTGCCCCTCTGAAATCCTCCAATGTAAGGGGGTTCCGTACTTAAGTGTATGCGCATGACAAGCGATCAATTTTCAAACGCAAAAGCTGTTCCATTATATAAAAGTGAATCTCTCAATGCGTGCTTGTGTATACGTATGTTTTTGGGTACGTGTATTCGTTTGTCTAGTCACGATGTATAGACGAATCTATAGCACCCACATCAGGGCTGCGACGTTGTAGTCGGAATTGGAGTCGCTTAAAAATGTGTCAACTCCGAGTGCTTTTTTTCAAAGACTAATTCTTCATTATTATTTGAATTATTTATCCTATTCTTATTTTTCTTCTTATTATTACTATTATCATTACTATTTGTATTTTATTGCTACGTAATTCGGTGTTTTTCTTGGTTTGATTCAATTATTATTTAAATAATGAATTTTTCAACTTACTGTTGTACTTACTTAATTTTTATGTAAGAAATATATACATTTTGTATAAAAGTTTAGCCTTTCGTTTTTTCTGTTGCATCTATTATGTCTTTTTTATTAGTTAAAAAATAAAAAATAAACATTTCAATGGACAGAGGTGATTTTCAGAAAATACGTTTTCAATTCTTAAAAAATAAATAAGTCTATAATAATTTAACTTTTTGTTTTAGTATCCATTTGTAGACCCTTATTAATATTTTACAGCGAACAATGTGATATACAGTTATTTGCTCTAGAAAGTAAAAAAATAAGAATAACTATCAAATTTTTAACTTAATTTCACACAAGCAAAATTATTCGTGCAGTGACCGGATCGGGTTCCGGATATTTAAAAAACCTACCGGATATCGGATAGCGTGGGGACTGATACCCCCCCCCCCCCCCGTCGGTGCTCCCCTGCATAGTTTAATTTCGTAGTGTTTTATAGAAAGCAGGAAAATGATAGCATGAAATAACTCTATTTAAATTTTCTTCAGATAGATGATTCTTAGAAACTCTCTTCTGCTCCTGCTCAAAGACATGCAATATCAAGATTCTATTCCAGTCATACTTTTAAGGCTTAACTTGAAATATTAAACACCATTGCCTTCCACACACATATAATGGAAAAAAGAAAATAGGTGTACAGAAAAATTTATTTTTCGAGTGACATACTAGCACTCTACTATCTTTAAGTGCTTTCATCGTTCAAGATAGAACAAATTAATCAGAGAAAAATGTATGATGGATTTTGAAATTAGCAATATTATTCCAAACATTGTTAGTGACATGCCAGGAAGAAAAATGATTTTGAAATTTAGCCGCATTTCAAAAGTATAATTTGTCAACATCAATGCAAAGTAATTTTAAAATGCTATTAATAAAATTTAATTTTAATAGTATTAGAGTGACAGTTCTTTATTTCGTGAGAACCACCCATATATACCATCTTTATTTATTTATTTGTTTTTGGGGGCGTTGGACTCTTTAAAATTCCGGAGTTTTTTCCAACCGACACCGAAGCCCTGACCCACTGTCACGAAATTTGACGGAAAATTAGTTCTGCGCACGGTTGAGTATGGGAGTGTGCATGTGCACCTGAGAGATTTTTGCTGAAAGTCGTTGTTTTATTCCTTTTTTATTTTATTTGTCAGCATATATTCTCTAATAAACAGACGAAGATAATTTTTACACATTTGAAATTTTTATTACATTTGAAAGCTAAATATTTTCTGCATTAGATGAAATTTACTTTATTGGATGAAATTGCGTAGTGGACTTTTGCCGGAAGGTAATAAATAAGTAAGCAAAATAAAATAAATAAATAACAAATGCGAAACTGACTATGTGTAAAGAAATGACAGGTGAGAGTTTACTTTTGTCATTTAAAATATTTTAAATAAAAACAATTAATGAATAAAAAACTAATGTACTTGGAATTATGTATTTATTCAAGCAATAGAACTTAATGTTTAATGATTAATTTTCGTGAAACAAATTAAGGAAACATTTTAGCAAATGTTTTTATCATTGAAATCAAATGTAATTTTATAAGGACTCATTTCTATCATAGTTTTCAATTACTTATGACATTTCAAAACTCGTACAAATGTAGCACTAGAAGCGTGCAAACAGAAAAACTATTTCCGAAATACATTAAAAGTGAGATGACTTTTCCCGAAGATAACATTTAAAGAAGTGATTAAATTTCGCAGAAAAGTCAATGAAAGTGAAGAGTGCGAATCGGTGTTCTTTCACTCATCCATTCATTAATTTTACACCCATTCTAATGATAAATAACGATGCTCTCGTAATAGACATGAATTAATGGTCAGCTCTTTCACTCAAGATCCTAAATGACACCAATTAAGACGCCCTTTTTCCGATCAAAATCTCAGATTATTATTAGAGCGAGTGATTTCGAGATCTTTCTATTGCACGGGAATTGGTTCTGTCTTTGGCAGTTGGAGCCTCCAATGCAGAGCGCTCCCTTTATTTAATAACGCTATAATTCCGAGAGAAAAAATGCCCCCACGGGGAAAATGCTCTAGACGGGTATTAAAAAAGTTGAAAAGCCTCATATAGATCCTTTCCATAGAGTTGGACGGGGGGAAAGAGAGAGGACGTTCGTAAGGTTAATGACAGCCACTAGTGCGCCATCTTGGGTTGGTGTCTATCGCTTCATTAGGGTCTTCCAAAGTATAGGGCTCGTGGACCTCAAAAGGGAATCCCCCTATCGTTATAAGACCGCATGGAGATAAAATTAACCGGCGCGCCAGAACTAGAAAAAGTTCAGATAAAAAGGTACGCGCACGATATAATTTAAATTTATTACTGGGAGTTTTCCTATCGTGGTCTCCGGTTTTGCCGTTATCTGGCCAGCCTTCAGATCACGCTGGAATACCGCAGAATTTATCAGTAGCGTTAACTCCTTTTTTATTTCACTTTTTACAGCGTTTCTTGCGACTTGGGGAAGAAATTCGCTTTTATCGGCAAGGAGATAGATGCACGGCCTTGCTGCAGGTGTCTAAAAAAAAAAAAAAAAAAAAAAAAAAAAATCAATTTGCAAAAGTGTAAGAGGAAGTGTGACATATTAATGCACTACCCGAAGCTATTGAATTCAGTTCCGAGAAAAGAGTCGCCAGCTAATGGGTCGCTCTGTCAAGATGAATAGATGTGTTCGAAAAAATGTCAATCACATTTCTTACATGCAGAAAAAATTAACCTTAATGAGCAATCATCTGCAGTTGCGAAAAGTTCGGTCTCATCAAAAAGATCTGCTTTTCAAAAAATTGTGCACATGTACTTCCTGAATACATATACTAACCTTTTAGGATGCTGCTAAAGTTTGGTGCATCATGACCAGGCTAAGAGGGAGAGAGAGAGAGAGAGAGAGAAATATTACCCTTAAGGTTCCTAGGACATATAGGGACCTTACCTTAAGGTCCCTAGAACCATTTGGCCATTGAGAAATTACTCTCTGCATCTACATCTTATGAAAATCCTTTGCAAAATACTGATAAAAATTCATGTACAATCGGCAGAAATTTTTAATAATAAATGGATGACATAGTGATTTTTACAAATAATTAAAATTACTTACTGATTTCTAACGAAATTTTTCGAAACACTCAAAGAAAAACATCACATTGACCGATGACGATAGATATCAAAATGTTCTCATGAATAATCTACTGCTGGGGCGGACACAGGAATATTCTGGGCGCACTAGGGTGTATCAAGTGGTTCTCAATCGCAAAACTTTTCAAATACATTCTCAAAAGAGTTTTTTTTTTATATTATACCTAAAAAGCAGTTCATTTACTTTAAAGTATAAAAAAATAAGTACACATTAGTTAATGGACTGGTTACATATTTCTTCTCCTCCTTTGGGAGGGGTAACTGCCCCCTCTACCCAACCCTGAAATACACCACTGATCTTTGGCAATCTAAAGTAACATTCAAAAGAATGTTTGATTGCTGCTAAAAACCCCTACCCTTCCTTTTCATTAAAATTTAGAAATTGAAAAGTGAATTTTTTTAATTAGTTACGAATACAATTTGTCCGGCAAAGTAAAAAAATATTAATCGAAGCTTTAATATTTTACGTAATCCTCAAAATACGCAGTATTTACTCTCCGATGGTAGTATCAACATATATTAATAATATGCATAAAGAAAAAACGAAAAGAAAAGAGAACAAAAATAATGGAGTAATTACTATAGGAGCGCATTCAGGCATTGAATCGATTCAAATGAAAGTTTCAAACCATGCATATAAAACCCGAATGATCTATTTTAGATCGAATTCTATCAAATGATTTTTATTTGCAGTTTTTTAATTGCTTATGTTTTGCGTTCAATAGATGTAAAATATTTTGTATACAATATGCAATATTTTAATGTCAAGTGTTGTGTGTATATTGATATTGACCATTAAAAATATAACGTTTAAATAAGCAATTATTAAATAAAACGTCAGAAGAACTGAATTTTTTCACATTGCGTAATGAGCATTTTTTTTTTGAAACTCAAATCCTAATCTACGGACTCATTAGATAATGCAGCTTTAAACAAAGTTCATATTAAATAGTTTTCCTTTTGGATAAAAAAATAAAAGTTAAACAAACGCCAACTTAATATAGTTAAATCTTTGTCATCAAATCCACAAAAATTAATAATTCTGTAACTTTATTATTTTTGTAACTGTATACTTCTACGTGCTCCTTCTCCAAGGCAGTAATAATTCATTGAAACCGAACTGTCGGTAAGTGTACTTTTATTCCCAAGATATAATATTCCTCGGGTACACCTTAAAACTCTTAAATCAAGCGGAACGTTGATATACAAGCCAGAAAGCATAATGAATAGGTTGACTCGGCTCAAGAGCACATTAATCAAGCGATCTTTAAAAAAGTTCACACATTTTTCGAACTTTTTTGTATTGGGAATCGAAGAAAAAAACTGCAGTAAATAGAAATTGCATTTTCCATTTTCAATCTATATTGATAGCAAGTAACGACTTCAATTATGAAAACTCTCTTTCTGTAAAGCGAGTAAAAACCATAAATGAATTCTAAAAGTAATTTTATTCGAAGATAATACCAGAATTATCAGCGAGCAATACGAATAGCAATCAATAGCAGCTTCCAATTTGTAAAAACAAGTTTTCACGGCAGATTAAGAAGCAGAAGAATAAATGAAAGAAAGCAACTTTTTAAAAAGGAAAAGGAAAAAAAAACTTGGAAAAGCGATCGGAATTACGGGGGAAAAGCTTCTTTTTAACGCCTAATGTCGTTAAGCGCTAGTACCGCTGATTAATATTGAACGCTGTTTCGTCGTCGAACGCTTTCCTGTATTCTTCATTTTTTTTTTCACTTGCTATCCCTGCTTCTTTACTTCGGAATTCCATTTCCAGCAATTGCGATTGATAGCTGTAACGCACGACAACTTTTAATGCCCAGGACGGAGTGATAAGTTAAAATGATTCGTTTTGTGCAAAGACTTTCTTGGACGAACAAGCCTTTACACCTGGATATTTTACTTGCCTAGAAATTTCCTTAAGAAACAAAAAGATATGGATTCGTAAATGTATTAGGCATAGTCCGTTTCAATTCAGGCAGGTAAAAATAAAATCTTACCTTCATAGTCTCAGAAGTTTTTGAATTTCACATATGTTAAAATATAGAACTTTGTGAGTTATAGGTATGTTTTTGTTTTTCTCAAAAAAATTCCTGGCCCGAGATACAGGCCGCCAAAGGTGGCGCCTTCGGCGCAATTTTTCAATTGCGATTTTCGACAAAAACTTTCAAGTGCTCTATTTCCTGAAAGGTGCAAGATATTTTGATGCGGTTTTTTTTATTTGAAAGATAACTATATTCTGTTTAAGATAAAAAGCTAAATTTTAAAATATCTGTTTAACTTTTTTTGCTGCAGCCTTTTGAAAATTTTTTTAAAAAATCTTTTTTATTTTTTTTCTCAAAAAAGCCAATCTCGTAAATTTTTATTTTTTTACTGTTGGTTAATACCATTAAGTACTACATTCCCTAAAAAGGAGAGCTTCCACTTTTGCGTTTAACGGTTTTTACAAGCAATTTAAGATGTTGCCATATATTTCATCAGTTTTGTTAACAACATAGTCATATATCGGTCTCATTAAGTCAAAATTATATTTTAATTTAATTTTCTTAATAAATATTAGAAACATTTCCCCCTTCCCAAAAAAAAAATTTACCAGTAGACAAGCAGACAAAGATACATTGCCCAATCTTATCGCCCGCTACTTTAAAATATTTATTGATTTCCTTTATTTTTTTTTAATATCATTTTCTCATTTTTTCGTTAATTTTAATACATGTGTTATTCAGTAAAACATAACTTTTTATATTTGATTCTCATATCTTGCTATTGATGCTAAGTAAAAAACTGAGGAATACTACTAGGGGGATTCAATAACTTTGCATTTTTCTTATATTTATCAGGCTGTACATAATTTAAAGCAGATAATTTTTTTCAAAAAAAAAAAAAAATCATTGATTTAACTCAATAGTTCTAACAAAAAGCAAATCAAACAAAATGATAAAGAATTTTTTACTAGTTTCACTTAGCATTATGAGTTGTGAGGTATGGGGACAATAAACATCTTAATTCAAAACAAGAAAAAAAAAATCATTAATTATCGTAACGACTTTCCTTGATAGTAACGAAATAGCGTTCATCTTACCTTCACAGGTACAATGGAATTTAATATACCGTTCCATAAAAAGTTACATAAGCAATTGGCTAATTTTTATGCAGATATTTAAAGAAGGATATAGAAATTTAATTTAATAGCAAAATAAATATCAAAATATTTTCAATGGGGCAATGGAACAGAATGTTGAGGATCTGCCTAATCAATTAAAACCAATATTAACTGCTTTAAATGATTTGAGGAACATAAAAATTAGCCGAAGCTGTTACAAGTATTCAGAAAAAGCTAGAAAATAACCTAAATCAGCAAGATAAAGTAACTATACAATACTTTTTTTAAAAAAATATGAACATGCATTGACACCTTTTTTTTTTTTTTTTTTTTTTTTTTAGCCATCTCTAACCCCAAAATATAAAATAAGTGGTTTAAGAGTCAATTAAATTTCGGTAAAGAGAACACTGAACTATGAAGTAATGGCTTGAAGTTCATAATTTGTGCACTTCCTTTTTGTGGAATTTAATTTGAAAAATAAATTGCAGTCTATGTCAACATTTGAGTGTGGGAAATTGTAACTGCTGTAAAAGAATTCATGGGTAATAAACAACCAAAAATAATTCAGATGTTCATTTCATCAGCAATTGAACTAAAGTTTTCTACATTTGGATTTGTTCACAACAAGCTCAAAAAATAACCTTGGGGTAGAAAGGACAGCCAAACTTGTTTTCCTTTTCAAATTACTTGATGGCAAATAGAATCAAGAAAGTACCTAACTATATGTGTTATATAACAATAAATTTGATTATTGATCAATTTGTGATTATGAGTAAATGATATACATAAATAATTCTAATGGTTCTTATATATGTATTTACGTTACTTGCTAACAAACTGGCGAATGTGCAGTAATTAATTTTTCTTACACATGCGTATTGGGTTGAAAGTACAGTGTATTGCATTTATTTTTCTAAATTTTTAGCATAAATATACACTTTTCAATGTAAAATTCTTATTTTCACTTAAATAAATATTATATACATTGCATTTTACTCAGAATGTCAATATTAAGTTATGCTTATCGTTATGATAAGCAATCTGGTTTTAAATTTAAAAAAAAACTTTTTTTAATTTAAAAAAAAACTTTTTTTAATTTAAAAAAAAAGTCATGATTTTTTCGCTCTAATATTATTTATTAAGAATTAAATGCCATGTCAAAGAAAATTAAATTAATATAATTTTGACTTAATGAGACCAATATAAGACTATGTTGTTAACAAAACTGATGAAATATATGGCAAAATCTTAAATTGCTTGTAAAAACCGTTAAACGCAAAAGTGGAAACTCTCCTTTTCAGGGAATGTAGTACTTAATAGTATTAACCAACAGTAAAAAAATCAAAATTTTTAAGATTGGCTTTTTTGAGAGAAAAAATAAAAAATAATTTTTAAAAAAATTTTCCAAAGGCTGCAGCAAAAAAAGTTAAACAGATATTTTAAAATTTAGCGTTTTATCTTAAATAGAATATAGTTTTCTTTCAAATAAAAAAAACCGCATCAAAATATCTTGCACCTTTTAGGATATAAAGCACTTGAAAGTTTTTGTTGAAAATCGCAAGTGAAAAATTGCGCCGAAGGCACCATCTTTGGCGGCCTGTATCTCGGGCCAGGAACTTTTTTGAGCAAAACAAAAACATACCTATAACTCACATAGTTCTATATTTTAACATATGTGAAATTCAAAAACTTCTGAGACTATGAAGGTACCCCCCTGCCTGAATCGACACGGATTATACCATAACTATCTTTAGGCACGAGACATGAAATAATTATAATCACGAAAGCATTAAATGCTTTCCGTTATGGAGCTTAAGCAATTGAAACGTTTAGTGAATGAACAGGTTAAAAACAACATTATTAACCCCTTAACGCATTTTCCCGTGTCTGACACGTGCGAAAGTTACCGGAAAATTTGCACATGTCCGTGTCTCACACGGGCGATCTTGTATCTCGCGTTATTTTATTTCTAATGCCCTTCTGAGATCCATTTGCACTTTGTTTGTATAATAATTTTTTACATAACTTTTACCCCAACCCCCCCCCCCTCTCTAGTCACCCCCTACAATTGAAATTGCCAAAAACAATTTGTACTATACCTATACTATACCTATTGTATATATTCATTTTCTGTCAAAAAAAAAACTCGATCAGTTTTTACCAGTTTTTCTGAAAAAAACACGAAAGAGCTATTACCACGAAAGCATTAAGTGCTTTCTGTTCTGGAGCTTAAACAATTGAAAAGTTTAGTGGGTGAACATATTAAAAACAACATTGTTAAAGAAATGGAGCATTTTTGAAATAAGTAGATGAACGTATTATCTTCTCTTGTAGAATGTTTGTCTTTTGTCGTTGAAGAAAACAGTGATAATAACGAAATCAGACTGAAATAACGAAAGAAAAAAACTCAAAGGCACAAAATGCAACAAGTTTCCTTGTAAAAATGCTAAAATCCAACGTTTTAAAGTCCAAATGTGCAAACGAGTTTCCAGATACTTGCTTCAGGGTCAACAGGGACTCAAGGAAAAGCTTTATCAGTATAAAATGCTGTTTGTTTTTGATTATGTCCGAAGTTTTCAACTTTTTTTGTTTGATAAAAGGATGTCCTCTAAAAATCAATTTTTAGCCTACTTTCCTATAAAAGTAAAAAAAAAGTATATATTAATGAAAGAAGGTTTAGTGTATCGTACAAATAACGTTAAAAATAAGAAAAAGTCAAAAATAAGTTAAGTCGAAAGATATATTTTTTTTTCATTCGAAAGATCTCGGCGAGGACATCTCATTTCCATATTTTACTTTTCGATTTGAACAATTTTTCGTTAAATTTTGATTAGCTCATAAAAATATATTAACATTAGCGCCTATGAGCAAAAATGAAGCAAATTAGGTAAACTCTGGTCATAAGATCCAGGTTCCTTTGAACTAGCTTATTGGAAGAAGCTCTTAACGGGAATCCTTTTTTGATTTGAACAATTTCTGTTCTATTTTGAACAGTTCAAAAAGAAAAAAAAAAATAGAATCTACGGGGAAATTTCAATTCTATATAAATCCTGATCTAACAGACGGATTTGCCTGGTGCAAACTTTAACAGAAGGATCTTATGACGTAGAACATGTACAGATACGAAGCTCCTCCAGAACTAAACGAGCCTATTTTCCCATACAATTTTTTTATCTGGATTATTAAGGATATTTCTGAGTAAACAAATGAATAAATAAATGAATGACTGAATAAGCAAATGAATGAGTGACTGAATATGTATTAATAGTTGAAAAAGGTATATTTGAAGTAATTAAGAACTGAAGCTAAATGAGAAATAGAGAGAGAGATAGATCATAAATTTTATGCTGGTGTATACTGGAAAGTAGGCTGGGTATAGTTCTAGACGTGAAAAAAAAGTGAGCTTTAGTTTACATCGGCGATAAATTCATTAACTTTATAAAATAATTTTATGAAACAGCATTGATGCAAAACGTGGCTAAAATGCCACTTTATATATCACGCTACATAATTAACGTAACTCTTCCCCCCCCCCCCCCCGCCTTATTCCTCTAATTTTTTCCTTTTAAAAAATCACATAGTACATAAAATACTTCATTTAAAGAGAAAAGGGATAATTATTATACATTTTGTAATGATTGTTTTTGTTGAATATGAGATGGAAATCGCGACATTACCGTTAGACAGAACCGAAATCGGTGCATTTTTTCTTATTAAAACAAATTATTTAATTAAGTACAGAATTAGAAAGCGGTATATTGTAACAACATCAAACTAAATTGCTTATTTATAAATGTGGTTCGTTACTTTTATCAGTAATTATCATTTTAACATTAAATATGTATAATATATAATAAAAATGGGTATTATGTGCACATGTGTAACCAAAACCGCATAAATATTCAAACGCATAAAATAGAATCTTCCTCTGTAGATTTAATCACTGGGTATTAAATCATTGAGGAATTGCTGATGCCTTTGCAAAGCATCTCAGTAAGTTCATTACGATTCATTTGGAGTTAAAATCTGGTAATTGGATCGCTAAAGTTGTGCTAACACGAGTGCAGAAATGGTTGTATTACAAACTTCCGCTCGAAATCACCGTCTCTGGTTGTTTCGGATAACTCTTTTACAAAGTGCGGGTTAAGCACTTTCTGGAAAAGACGGTAAATTTTGCAGTAAAGAGAGATTGTGTTAGGTTAGGAGAAACATTCCCTGAGCATGTAACAATTGTTTAGTTGCAATCATATAATTAAAGGTAAAGATCTGAAGTAAAACCGAGCTTTTCCGTAAAAATATTTCCTTGTCTGCGTTTGTTGCGATAATTTGTTACGAACCCAATCAATTTTTTTTCTTTCTTTCTTTCGTTCTTTTCTTTCTCTCCCCCCCCCCCCTTTTTCATGCACAAAAATGTTTTTTACACGGTTATTCAATAACGAAAGAAAACAAAATCAATTTTCCAATTAATATATTTAAAATATATAAGAATCTTCACTTTTGTGACCAAGAAATTCAAATAATTTGTGATAACATTGTTTTTCAAATTGTCTCTTCCTGTCATTACATAGTCAATATGAATGTGGAAATCTTATATTTTCAAAATAGTTGTAAAACTTTGCATTTGCAGCTGGGATTTGGCTCAGTTTATGAGCATAGGGGTTATTTTGTAATTAAAACGGGGTTTTGATATGATCAGGAGTTAAAATTACGAAGAAAAATCAAATTGCTAGAAATATTTAAGAAGCAATGAAGTATACAATATACTATATTCACAAGTAGTAATAAAATCACAATAAAATCAATAAAGTCTCTTTTTGCCCCGAAAATAGACATTTCATGTCCTACACGTGAGTTTTTCATTAAAATAAAAATAGTAAATAATAATAATAATAATTAAAACACGTAATGAGAAAAAAAATCCTCCAGAAATCCCATATATTTGGGCGAGCATGGTTTTTTGGGCTATAATTTTTGGTAAGTTTTTTTAAACATAGAATTATTTCATTACCTTCTAAAATTAACATTCGTTGACGCTGGATTTTACGAACACTTTGGGAGCACGAAAAGTGTTCGTAAAATAGTACAGCATTCCTTCAGTAGAAGATTTTTCAGGACTGATAAATTGTTCGTAAAATCGTGAATGTTAGAAATTCGTAAAATCGAGCATCAACTACTTTTATAATGATAATAGTTATTATTTTTGCATTTAGTTTCTTTTTCCATGGAATATCAATTTATTGGATATTATTTATTAAGTACAGAGTAGAGAACAGTGGCGTAGCTAGCGTAAGTGACACCCGGGGCGGTTATCCGTGGTGTCACCAGCCCCCCCCCCCCCCAAAAAAAAGGAAGAAGAAAAGTAAAGAAAGATGAAAGCCCACCAAAAAAAAGAAGGAAAAAATACCATTCGTGTCATGGGAGCATAATATTTAATGTATTTGTTGACGGCAATGGTGTGTTTAGCAGCAAAAACCTATTTGAATATTTTTGCAAGTAAGCATTTTGCTCAGTTAAAAGTAGGAAATGAAATGGTAGAAAAATATCTAGTTCAAGGTATTTGTTTCATTATATAGAGCTTTTAAAGGTTTATTGTTTCCCCCTATATGTGACCGGGTGTCACCCAAAACGAGTGACACCCGGGGAGGGCCGCCCCCCCTAGACCCAAAACGAGTGACACCCGGGGAGGGCCGCCCCCCCCCAGACCCAAAACAAGTGACACCCGGGGAGGGCCCCCCCCCCCCCCCCCCTAGCTAAGCCACTGGTAGAAAATACATCTAAGAAGTCAATAAAGAACATCTGTAAACATTTATATAACTTTTATGTGGACGATATATGTACATAAATATATATTACACAACCACAAATTTCTCATTTCTGCAGCGACGTCGTAATTCAAGAACTGTGATGTTGAAGTTATTTCCTTATAATTGCAATTATCATTATTTCAGTTATCTCTTATTAAATCAAAAATCATAAATTTTTCATTTGCGACACTGTTGCAAAAATGAAAGTTGTACGCATAATACCAGCTAATTTTTCGCTAATCTAATCGTAATCAAAATCGTATTCGGATGTTATAATCGTAATCGATTATTTTTTTTAACGACTATAATCGCTGCCGTAATCGTAATTACGTTCTGGCAAAGGATTAAAATCGTAATCACGTAATCGTAATCTGAATTTTTCTCTTTGTAATCGTAATCGTAATGGATTACGTTTCTTCGTAATCGACTCCGAGCCTGATGTGGAGCATCGTTTATACGACGATAAAGAGACTATCGAAAATCGTCATATAAACGATAACGTCGTATAAATGTCAACGTCGTATAAACGATCGTCGTATAAGCGGTAATCTACTGTATATGATGCTTTATTTTATAACTGACGAAGGAAGAATATTCTTTTTTCTCTATCTCATTCAGTGTATTTTTCTTTCACGTGCTGGCAACTATAAATGCCGAAATCAAAAGCAAAAATTGATGTAGCTACAACTTATCTTGTTCCAATGATGATGGTAGGGGTGGGGGGAATAATTCTCAATATATGTACCCTAACTATGTCTGCATGCACTAATTAATTTTCATGTAATTAGCTCGACAATCTGGTATAGTCTCAGTTAATTAGTCTTGCTTGAACTAAAGATATCTTGTAAAGGTTTACGTTAATAAAAAGACAGCATATTTGTGAGAAACTCTTAATCTTGTTCGTACAGCGATGAAAAATACTGATGAATAACTAGCTGACGTTAAGTGGCATAACATAACATTAGGCTTGGCAGAAAGAGAGATTCGTTCTATTCGGGACCATTTAAGAAGCCCTTTATGGAATAAAATGAGCTTTGCTTAAAGTAAGAAACATGTGCATCTCAAATGGCGGTTCCGTTAGACCTCGAGAGAGTGAATTAATTAGGAAGAAACCAAATCCACATCATTTTAAATCTCAATCACGAATGGCTTAATCAGCCACGCAGTACCAACCAATTTTGGGAACACAATACGGTATAGAAAATAATTTATAGCCATTTACCTCACAAAGCCTTTTAATTAAAAGAACTCTGGAGAAGAGAAAAAAGGCTAATTAATTTAGCCTCTCTATGTCAAATTACGTTCACAGAAAAACGTGAAAACCTTTAGCTTGCCGATCACGTATCTCTCAGTTTTTGCGGAAATGCGAAGAAAAAACGAGCATTAAATATCTGCAAGTATCCTAATGGAGCCCAGTATCTTAATATGGATCCATTTTTAATCGTCCGGTTTAATAACATAAGAATGTTGAAGTGTAGTGGAAGAACATTAGATTTTTGGTATTAATGTTGTAATTGCTAGGGAAACGATTAAGGTTGAGCTAATAGGCATTTTCTTCACAGCTTACTTGAAGTCGCAGGGCTGTTTTGTATATTTTTATCATTAGCTTCAGCTGTATTTAGTTTACCCGCGCCCGCAGAAAAGATTTTTATTAAGTTGTGTTTTTGGAAAGGGGAGAAAAAGGAAAACTTTCTTTCCACAGGAAATTGATCTTACGGGGTGAATTTTAAAAGGTTGCTTAAATTTATGATAATGGTTTCTACACCTAAAAGATATGATATATTTCTTTCAATTAGCAAAGAGCCTAAGCGGAATTCTATGTTAATAGCCTCCCAAAATCAAGACGTTGGGCTGAGTCAATGCGGGAAATGGAAATGCCGGTATTTGCTTCTCGAGCAGTTGCCCGTTTTGCCTGCGAGATTAAATCGCTAAATGTCCGGACTCGGCATTCGGAAATAATATTCGAGCATTGCATCTTGCTTTAATTACTAGATTCGGCAATTCATCAAAATCCGAAGCTATATTGCGCGTACGAACAACGTTTATAGAGTTGCTGTTACTGATTACAGTCACTTACAACATCGAAAATGGAGCACGAGTGACGCTCTGGTAAGAGAGCTATGCTAAATAACATTTGCAACGGTTTGAAGTAAAGTAGTATTTGACACCTTCATGATGAGGCCACAAAAATGTAGAACTTGCTCCCCTCTATATTTTAGAAGATTTAATACGTTGACAAGATTGGACAATATTAGAGCTCCGAATCAGATTTCCTTAAATGTAATGTTTCTTCTTTTTTTTCAATATATATTTATCTGTATTCTGCTGTGCCCGTTAAGCACTTTTAAGCGAAATTGGATTATTGTCACCAAGTGACTCTTTTTCACTTATTTTATGTAAATGCAATGTTTTGTACTCATATGTAAATTGGAGATATTTTTAAAAAATTCTAAAAGTATCTGATTGAAGTATATACAGGTACTGATTGAACAGTTACAAGTACTGATTGAAGTATGTACTTTAATCATGCATTTCTCATTTTTAGCTACGATGCGACCTTGCATTAATTCAAAGAAGTTTCAACTTTACGTAGGTTAATACACAATTTATAAAAGTTATCCTAGGAGATATATTAGCGATTAGATTTGATTTCATCGGGAATAAACATCGACAGTTTACAAGTAACACACTAAAAAACAAGTCACTTTTTTTGTTTTAAAGTAATGTAATAACATTTTTGATAGACATCAATTTTAAACATAGTGTCATAATTATATGTCAAAAGACCGCAGTTACAAAAAGTACTACTTCAAAATACCATTATATTTTTTAAAGTTTTATCGTGTATCTCATCAAAATTCAGAGTTAAAATTTAGCGAAATTGTTTATTCGACTGACACTTGAAAACAAATAAAAAAGATTTTGACTCTAACAAGCTACTGAATAAAGTAAACAACGCCTTATTTCGTCTACGAAATGGAAAATCATATATTTATTTATGCTTCATAAATCTTTTCACGCTCATTTTAAGATTAATTTTGAGTTCAACAACAAATTATTTATTTATTTATATTTACATGTATGTATATATAATATTTAATAAAATTAAATCAGTAATTTTTTAGAAATTATAAGTGATTGTACCCTTTTGATTCTATTCTCAGACGTTGGCATCGGCGCAGAAATTTACAATGCTGTAAAGCATCTAAGTCCGCTCTCGGAAGTTTGGTCACAATAATTGTTTTTGCTAACCAGTGAACTCTGTAAGCAACCTCATTGAGCTAAAGTCTGGATTCAGTGAAAAGTAACTTTTTCTAAACTGTATTCATCCAAACAGGAAAAAAGATATTAATATATCATTTTTATTTCTTGCCTTGTTATCCTTTAAGATACTCTTTTCCACAATACAGCATGTTTGTATTTATTTGTAAACTGTTGAACTATTGAACTATTTAAATCACATTTGCTTCATACCTAATAGTGATATAGATTTCTTGCACGAAAGAAGGAATGCTGAGTGAGGTATGTCCGCTTAAGAACTTCTAATTAATCAATAGTCGCTTCCATGTTTACGCTTTAAAACAAAAGCTTCAACACGATTTTTTTAAGCGACGATTACTTCAGCAACCCCATTTAAGCAACGACAGGGAAAGGACTTTAGGGACTTAATTTTACAAAAACAACGACGGAGCAAGTAACGAAACAAGTACTCGACGAGGGGGGGGGGGGGGAGAGAAAATTCTGGAAAAGTGTAAAGAAATGCAAATAAATAAAACTTCATCCATGTATGTATATCTTGAAAAAGAAATTGGTAATGGGAGATGGATACATTAGTACAGTGCGAGTAGTTGAATGGGGGAGCTGCATGCAAATGTGACAGCATTTGGCGGGGGTGGGGGGGGGGGGTGTCGCTGTTCGTCTATCCATCAAATCCAGCCTCCCGGCTGACATCCTCCTGTCAACCAACGGCAGCTGTGGCTAAAGCAAGGGAGCAGCCTGCTTTCTAGGCTTGGATGCCACATTTGGTTCGTTATTGCTCATTTTACTAACATAATCTAAATTTCCATGCTGAAATTGAACTGAATTACAGTGGAGGATAAAAACGCGTGCGTGTCGTCCCTTCGTCCAACTCGCAATTTCTGCTACGCGTATCAGCCAGCGTTGCAAGTGAACCCTAAGTGAAGCTAAACAATATCGCGCGTTTAAAAACACCTGTAATCATTTGGACCACACTGTGAGATCGAAGATATTTATGTATTTTACAAATGGATCATTATGCTTCGTACCGACTGACAATACAATTTAGTAGATTTTATACTTGTGTGAGAATCAGTGAGGATAAACCTCAATGCAAGTTATTACCTTGAGACTCATTGATAATTAATATTTATTTTGAATTGCTTCTGTACCATAATACTGAATTTCTCTCGATTTTTTTACTGCCAGACAATTTTTTCTAGTGATTCTTGTTTGCAACGTCAAAAACGGAACTTTGTGGTTGAAATCCTTGCTCGAAATGTGTTTAATAAGTCAAGGAATGAATGAAAATTCTTGATAGTAGTTTGGTCAGCTAATTATATTGAGATGTTTTTATATTTCGGCTTCTGTGTCTTTTTTTACTAAATTATTAGCCTTGAGTTTTGCTTCCATTTCATAAACTTGCCACTTCATTGATTTTATATTTGCACATAATACGGCTTTAGTTTATCTTGAAGTTGATTTACTCAATCAAGCTCAATGATTGCTTGATTGCTGCATTCGGTAATAGCTCAAAGAATACTTACCATGCAGTGCATTTTTTTTTATTTAGTAGCCTGACCAAGAAGTCATACCTATCTTCATTTAAAAAAGAAATTATCGTTATTTTAGGCGAACTTTTCTAGAGACACAGAAGTTGATCTGCCAAACTTGGAGAAAATTTGTGAATGAAGTCTCATTCCTCTACAGATTAGGCAAATACATTTGTTTCTGATTATCTTACATTCTATATGCAAGGTAACAAGTTCATAGTAGGGATTCCTCGGTAAACAAATTGGCCGATTACCGATTAATCAGCAGGAGATAATCGGCCGATACAGCCCATTGATTAAATGTAAGCAGGGCATATCTGTTTATTATTAATGAATTCATTCGGCATGGTTTCTTGTTTTTGGTATACTAAAAGTAATTTTCTTAAAAAAAAAATTCTTCGCCCATTAATCGGCAAAAATTGGTAGATTATAAATAATCGACCACATGGTCGATTACCGATCACTGTCGATTATTCGATGTATCGTTACTTCATAGTAAAAGTTTTCTAACAAAGCAGCATTATTCCATCGTCTGATTCAAGAACACGAACACATGTTTAGCACTTGTTCAAAACCTTTCGAATTCTCGCCAATGTAAGTCCATAACGATCAGACACTATAAAAAAATCTTTTTGTGATATTTTACAATTTTCACTATTGAATATCAACATTCTATTTCCTGTTCTGTGTATTTCTCCCTCTCTATGCCGTCTACAAAGCAAAATATTATCTATAAATGCTTTACAAGTTTTGTGTAACCTCAAACTAAAAATACGTGTATAGACTTCTCAAAAGCTATAAATAATCACTAAATCAATAAGAAGTAGAAACTGTAAACGTTTTTTGTGCAAAAAAGTGAATCTTTGAAAATTATTTGTGCTCAACATGTTCAACCAGTGCTATTTTACAACCTAGCTCATGTCCAACATCTTCGGTGAACTTTGTATATACTTTTGTACTATGGTAACAATGTACTATATATTGTACTATGGTATGGTCTCGGATGACCTATTCTGTAAACGTATTTTGTAAGAATATTTCTTCATAATAAAGTAACCACGAGGCCCAAAGAATCATCTTTTAATTTTCTTTTTTCCTCCAAAACATTATAAAAATTGCTAATGAAATTATTGTTCATGGCAGTTAAGCTCTTCAGCACATTGGCATTCCTACCCAGAGTTATGAAATTAACGAAGTGTTATTTCTTGGCACTTGTGGCAAGCAATTCCCAAGTGCAGAAGTTTGATGAATCTGGCGATAGATCAGATCTTCTTTGGCGACCGGCAACCCTCTGGGCTACCGTCATGGAACAAGTTCTACAGGAAACTGTCCTAAGATAGCGAGGTGGGGGACTGCTGTAAAGGACTCTTTGTCATCGACGTGTTTTCTGTGAACAAATGTAGATATATTTGCGGCCGGGTATCAGTGGGTATTATCATAATTATGCTCGATACGATCTGGAGTAGGGTGCCAGAAAGCCAGAGCGTGGAGCGACCGGGTATGCCAACATTTCACAGATGACGGAGATGGGGAAAAAGAAAGAAACATGTTGGCACGAGTTGAGAACACTCTTTGCACTGAGAGATGGCATGTTGCAAGGGGCAACTTTGGAAGATGAGCTACTAGAATAGTCTATTGGTCTTTTTTAAAAGGGCTTTTGTGACAGTCGATTTGAATATGGTACGCCAGGTGGGCATTTTGTTTAGCACTATGTCAAGGACAGGATGACTTACGAGTTTATTGTTTGCAGAAGCATGGGAATTACATTGATCGGGCAAATAAGAATGCGAATCATTCACTGTACAACTGCAATGAATACTAATCAATAAGGATATAAAGCTATAAAATGTAGTAAATTTTTTTTGAGCGGGCTAGCTATGCACGAATAAGAATATTGCATTTTGACTCTTTTTGAACTTATTATGAGCTTATGCTCAGAGCTTATCTCGTGAGCTCTCTCTCATGAGCTTATGCACCGAGACATATGTTGATCTGGTATAAAACGTTTTTCGATTTTTATAGCGTGAAGTTTCCAGCAGCAATTTTTAACTATCTTAAAGAGTGCACTGAAACTTAAGAGTTCACTGATTGGGGAATTGACCCTATTTCCCGTTTACTTGTTTCCGTCGCATGCACCTAAGACGTGCAAGAAAACAAGGCTTCTGTCTGTAGTTTTATCAGGAGTATTCAAGGCAAGACGTCTGGAAGATACCCAAGAAAAGTCAGTAGAAGTTCAACTTACCTTTGGGACAATTAAAAGGGACATTAGCATTAAATATTATACCATTGGTAAACTACAACTTATCCACATTTACATACTGCGTGAAGGAAAATCAGAAATTCATTTTAAACAACCGATATAGAGGTAGGCAAGTTACGATGGCCTCTTCCGCGTCCCTCATTTCAAAGCGTATCTGCAACATCAGGTTCAAAATCTAGGCCTGCAGTTCTTGAGTCGAGCATATCATTTTAAACGTCAGGTAGTGAGTGTTTTCATTCTTTTCAATATGACAAAAACACGGTTTTTATTAAATATGTGTAACACATAGTGATTGTTATTGTTTGATAGAATGTTAGTAGTTAGCATAGTGTGACCTATTCACAAAATACATAGAATCAGTTATAACTTTCAAAAAAATATGTAGTAAAGAATTTATTTGAAAAAAAAAGTAAATAAATAAAATATTAAATAAATAAAAAACTCGAAAGCATCGACAAAAGTGCTCTTTTTTGAGCAGAAATCATTTAATGTTTTTCTCTTTTAAAAGACCTAAGAAGTAATTTAAAACGCAAGAAAAATATTGTTTTGATCTTCAAAAATTATCTGCAAGATGGAGCAGAAAAAATATTCTATAAATGGAGGAGAACAATGCTTTGCATTTAATTCCTTATATTTGTTAAAACGTTTAATTTCTTTCAAGTTTTTCTACAGCAGTTGGTTTATTAGTATTTCCTGGCATCTTGCCTCCAGTTAACAACGTTCGCCGAACAATAGTGAAATCCCTCCCGCCAAATTCACCCCTTTAAAAGCCGGTATTAATATCTAATCTGTCTTGTTAAAATATCCGTCTGTCTTGCTTTCGTTGCAAATTTAATTGCCTCCGGAAGAAAGCTCTTGAAAAAGACAAATGTTTTTAATATTCTCGACAGTATTAAACAGTTACCAGCGCACATACACAAATGGAAAACGAAAGAAAGAAAACTAAAGGATCAAAAAACGCGTCATTTAATTGAGAGGCCATTTAAAACTCCCGAGATCAAATTAAAAACGTGTCATTTTCATTGTGTTCGGCAGCTATCAGTACTGACATTCGTCTGATGTGTTCAGCGCAAAGAACAATCAGCCAAGGTTTGAGCGCACTTTGAGTAGCTTAATGAACTTTTTCAGCCAGAGTGTTTTAATTTCTCAAAACATAACAAAACATTTAGTGCTTGAGTCCATGATTAATTGGTGTGGGCGGGAGACCCAGCTAGAACTCCCCTTCTCGTTCACCCCCACCCTATTTTTACAATGCGTCAAGAACCTTTTCTATTCGAAAAAGGAGTAGGATACTGCGTTTGGGTCGCTTGTCTAAAAATCAAACCACGGCCCTGATAATTATCGAGCATATACTGTTCTGGGACCGGTGTTACATCTTTTTTAAACGGAAATTTAAATGAGCTGCTTTTGGGAGCTTTTGTTTGTTGGGTTCAGTACTAAAGAAAAGAACGTAGATCTATATGTTCTCTAATTTGACTTTTCTCCCTTTTTCAGAAACCAGTTCGATGGTTGTATCGAATGTTTAGATCTTTAAACACAAGACTAGGATGTTTTTTTTTTCTTTTCTTTCTTCATAGGGTGTGAACGCTACTTTCTACCTTCTATTGCAGCTATTTTGCACTAACTTTTAAGCCAAGTTTTAGCATTTGTTTATTTATTTATCTATTTATTTTTATTAAATTTAAAAGTATTCCTCCCCTTTAATATTTAAAAAAAAAAGAAAATGAAAAATTGTTTTTTAAGATTATAAAATGTTAATTTTTACAAGCCATAATGCTAAAGTTTATATGCATTTGTTCATTCGAGTAGTTTTAGGTTGATTGCACTTTAATTTACCCTCCATCTGTAATAAGTAATTTTTTTATGAATTAGTAAATGTTTACTTCTCGTGATTAGGTTGGAGTTTATGTGCTCCTTATATGATTGCAAAAATAGATATTTTACGAGCTTAAATTCAAAAACAGCTAATCATAGTTCATCTAAACTTTCTTAAGTTTATATTTTATAATAGTATATTAAAATGCATAACAAGGGTTTCAAAACATTTGGCAGAAAATGAAAAGTTTCAAAAGGGCAAAAGGGGCCCCTTAAAGCATTAGGACTCTGAACCTCCAAGTGCCTAAATCACCCTCTGATTTCAATTCGTTTGTTATGTCTCCTTTTTCCGATATTAATCAGAAGAAAAAATATGCAAACCCTAATTATGTAGCGAAAAATTAAATTCAGTGTTAATATTTGCACTTTAAAAAATTATCCAGCTCTTTGTGTGTAGTGAATCCCTTTTGTCTTTAAACACCCGTTCAAAAATCCTCCAGATCTACCACAATCTGCGATAATTAACAATCAATAAATATACCAGCCCCCCCGAAGTGATTTCACGTCTGGCTGCCACCCATTTTAAAGCCGATAACTCAAGCAGATTGAACTGAGAAAACCGAGATAACAACTTGATATGTGTGCCCATCCAGGGTTGTCTTCTATCCCAGGAATTGAATGACACAATTCCCCTTCTCATGGAATGGGTGATAAAGTTGACTTCGTGCCATTGCTCTTCTACTCGGGCAAGAGGTTATCGAAATTTTATCAGCGGGGGATTTGTGTTGATTGAATTTATTGAAGATTGAAAAAGAGACTCTTTTTTGAACTTGAGTACGAAATATGTTTCACACTGTTTCTATTTAAGAGCCGACCGTTAATTTTTCAATAAATTTTAGAAGTTTACCGTAGGCAATACCTGTTCAAGTCATATTACAGTTCCACTGAAATGTTTAGTCACTTTAAAAATGTTACATATTTCAATTTATTTAAGGTTCTTCTCCTGCATGCAACACTAATTTAAAACAATGTTTTCAGTAAATTTTAGAAGTTTACCGTAGGCTATACCTGTTCAAGTGATTTTACAGTTCCACTGAAATGTTAAGTCACTTTAAAAATGTTATTTATTTCTATTTAGTTAAGGTTCTTCACCTGTATGCAACACTAATTTGAAACAATGTTTTCAGTAAATTTTAGAGGTTTACCTTATCTATCCCTGTTCAAGTGATATTGCAGTTGCACTAAAATATTTAGTCATTCCAAAAATTTTACTTATTTCAATTTATTTAAGGTTCTTCACCTCGTTGCTTGAAAAGAATAGTGACACAACTCAAAAAAGCAACTTTTTCAGGAGACCAGTTTTTAAATTGTAGCGATATGTAATTTATTGTTGTTTCATTCATAACAATTCCTAATTATTGTAATGCCCCTTAAAAATGGTTAATACTATTCTTTTTGTTTATTTCATGCAGTTTTTGTGCTAGACTTTTAGGGTTCTTTGGAATTTTAATCAAATTTAAGAGACTTTGAGTTGTGTCTCTTTCGTACAAAAACAACTATTTTTCTGAAAGATCAATTTTAGGAACAGTGTAATAACCCTGAAAAGGTTTTTAAAAAATTGTAACATTAAAATCAATACAGACACTACTCCAAATATGACTCTATTGTCCATAATAAAATTTTATGAAAAAATCCTACATTAACAGCAATACAGACACAACACAAAATGGGTCTCTATTGTTCTCTAAGGGACTATATCACTTAGGACCTAATCGGAGTAGTGCCTTTTTTCAATAAAATTGGCAGTGCTTACCCACGCAGCAATCGAAACACAACACGAGTTATGCCTCTGTTCAACAAAAAAAAAAAAAAAAATGACGTTTTATTTTCATTCTGAAAAGACACTTATGCTATCTACGGGCAACTTTGTTATCTACGACTTGCTTCTTTATTCCATATAAAAGATCAAGATTTTAAAAGTATTACCAATTAAAAATCTCATTTTCGTTAGTTTTTGAGTTGTGCCACTATTCTTTTCAAGTGACGACCTGTATTCAACCAAATTTAAAACAATGTTGATAAATGCAGTCAAGGCATGCAACTGTTTTTATTGATTTTTGTGGGGAATATCAATTTTTTTAACTAGTATATTGTTTTAGTTCGAAGCAATTCGTTTTAATTTAGTTTTGTAATTATAAATTTACTGAACATCGTGCAAGATGAAGTGCCTTTGTCGAAGTTCTCATGTACAGAATTGCGCTCTAAGCTTTTTTTTTTCTTTTGGCAATAATTTCAGGTGGGGTAAAGGGGTCATAAATCCACGTTTTTCAACTTTCTTTGCCAATAAATATAAGAATTTTTTCAAAACCTTCAGATTTTTTGCTTGTTATTTTACATCACATTATTACAGAACATATTGCATTAAATGTTGAGCAGAAAAAAATTAAGTAAAATAATTTTATGACGCCTTTTTTCTGGGATGTATGTATGACCACTTTACCCCATGGGGTGGAGTAAAGTGAGTAGTGCACGGGGTAAAGCGGTCATAGTTGAAAAAAAAACTATATAAAAGTATTGGTAACCATAATACTTCAAAATACTCAACAAAGGATAATTTCAGAACGAAAACAACTTTATTTCACTCAACTGAATTTATTTATGTCCTCTATTATGGTCAAAAGTTAGCCTCATCTTCGTAACGTTCGTAAGGTACTTCGGTCTCTTCGGCTGCTGCATATATGGTCTTAAAACGAAGTTATGTACCAAAGCATGTTAGGATACATAATAGTAGGTATTCTTGGGTTTTAATCCCTAACTATTAGATTTTAAGTCTGTACTTCAACTCAATACATATAATAAAACATAAATATGAAATTCAAAATTTTCCGTGAAAAAATTTAAAAGAGCGTTTAATTGATGACTAAATTACTTAAATAACATATTAAGAAAATATTGCTAATAAGAGAGTTCTGGATAATTATAACTTATTAAAAATCAATGGGAGAAAAATACATATTTTAACCTAGCTATTTTTAATTCTCTCTCTCTTTCATGTATTGTTCTTGTTCGAAGCACTGCTAGTTTTAAACATTTACAGTTTAATAATATTTATAATAAGTCTGTTTATAAATGAATCATTGATACTTGAGAATTCTTGTATTAAAAAGTGCTTCTGAAAATTGTTCAATACTAAACACACCATTATAAGAAGACAGTATTATAGAAATTTCAATCTCTATTGCATTTGAGCTCAGTTGTGTTAGTTCCGGTTTTATAAAAAGTAAATTTAAAAGTTATTTTTTTAAAATAATAATACAGTATTAGTGAAACAGTATAAGTGAAATTAGTTAAAGTGTAACTGACATCTGTCTCGTGGCTTAATTTCTAACAAAAGAAGTGCGAGCATTGTTGTCTTTAAAATTTATTTTCTTGCGTAAATAGCTTGAATTCCCTCTAATCGTTAAAAATTGAAAATAAATATGGAAACTGAGCTTCCGTGAATTCCTATGCAAGTCAATACCTGGTCTACCACATAAATTCACCAAAAGTAATTTTAGAACATCGACGCATGGTAAGCCTAATACTATGACCGCTTTACCTCATCTTACTTAAACTACTGTAAAATAATATATAAACTATATCTGGCTTCGCGGTTAGTGATGAAGTATTTTTGAGATATGTGTAAAACTATCTGCACCGTCTATTTGTTGCAAATTCTTTAAAACAAAATGTCAGACAGAAGTTGAAAGAGCTGTTTCACTTTCAAAGTGTTGCATAAACAAACAAATCGAGTGTTTTCGCACCTAAAGAGTTGCTATTAATACAATTTTGTATGTAAATTTTAATTTTTAATTATTAAAAGCTAAATTAAAAATTGTAAACCAATTCCTTTTCCCATTTCAAAGCTATAACTTTTTATTTTCCGTATGTCCACTTTACCCCATTGACCACTTTACCCCACCTGACCCTATATCGCCGTTCCGGAAGAACAGTGACGTAAATGCAAAAAGTTCAATTTTACAGGAGAGTGAAAAAACGATTTGCAGTTGTATAAAACTTATAGTAATTGAAAAGGGTGTAAGTGACAGAAAATAATGATATAATTAGAGTATGTAGGATATATACTTTACTTTCATTTACCAGGGATTAGGATTTAATCACCCTAAAATTTCAACCCCTAAGTGCAGTTACGTCATTGTTACTCTAAAAATTGTTCGTTGTTCTAGAAGACACAAACTTATAATTGTTAGTTCATCCATGTTCACCTGTGTAAGGGATGTGTTTCTGATATTATATATGGACTTATTTGCATTTGCCAAATTTTTGCAGTTACGTCGTTGTTCTTCCGGACCGGCGATATTATGTATAAGAAACTAACCCAAGTAATAATTAATAAATGCTTAAATAAGATCAGTTCAAATAATATGTTTGACTTGATAACTTTATAATGACTTTAATATTGAACTAGAGCTAAAATTTGGTTATTTGATAAAATACAGTTTCGTCCTGAAACTTAGCTCTCGTATTTGCAATAAGTCATAATTATGAGCTAAAAGGAAGCAATTGTATACTAAAATATCAACCTGGAGTCCATACACACTTATTGTTTTCACTATGAGATTGAAATTCTGTTACTTGACTTTGAGTTTGGTTCAAGGTTATTTTTGTTCCTTAAATTAGCGAAATTAAAACTTCTATTATGTAAACTAATGTGACTGGCATTCACTGATGTTTCTATTCTATATTACAGTAGCTTCTGTCGCAAAATTATGATTTGTTTGTTTTTGATTGATTTTTTTGTGGTAGCCTACGAGATACAAGATTTTTTAACACTCACAATGCATTTTAAAAATATGGAACAATGTAACACAAATTCAAAAAATAAAAATAAATTATTTCTTTATTTTATATTTTGTTCAATTTATACTTTTTAAATGCACTCTACAATAGTCTTTAAAAAGGTGTAAGTATGCTATACACTCGGTTCAAATAGAAGTGCTTATTGTGCAGAATTTTTCCATGCATTGCTTTTTACTAATTGTTCGCTAACTTCATTTTTGAAAGATAAAAATATAACGAAGCAATGTAACGTTTTTGCCTGTTCAAGCTTTAGTTGCACGCTCATAAAATTAAATGAGCGTAAGAGATATACGAATCCCCCCCCCCCCCCCAAAAAAAAATAAAGTAGAAAGTTGTGGCTTAAAAGGTGAGTTTTTTGAGGAAACATTTCTCTGGCTATTTATTCTCGTCCTAGCGCAACGGGGAGAAATTTTCTTTACGGTTGTTAAGTTTAGAAGAGCAGAAAAAAGTGAAACTCATATATGTGTGCGCTTGAAGGAATAAAACGGGGGGGGGGGGGGGATTGTTGCAGTTTCAATTGATGCGCATTATGGTTAAAGTAGTTGCTGAAAAGTTATTAGGAATTTTATAGTGTACTTTCTAAAGTAAGTGTTTATGAAAATACTAGGTTAGAAAATTTCAATTGTTTATTTAATTTATTCTTTTACTTTTTTGTAACCAATTATTAGTTTCCATTATTTACCGGTGAAAGTAAAAAAAGAAGGAATAACATTGGGGAGGGGGGAGAAATGTTGCTTTTCGATTAGCATTATGTTTTGGGTAGCATTTGGAAAACTATTTGAAATTTTTATCGTTTAATTCTAGAGTAGGTGTTATGTAATTACCAGAATGGAGATAAAGATATTTGTTTGTAAAAATTACAGTTTACTCTTTTGGGGAAACTGTTTGCTAGCATTTTCAATAGATAAAAAAATCTGTGCTTGAAAATTAGAAGTAGAACTTATAGAAATTTCCTCTATAGAATATCAGTTGTAGCTTAACTTTTATTCACTTCTTTAAGTGAAATTGAAACTTCAATATAGTTTTCCTAACATAAAACCTTTCGAGTTATTTGTATTAAAATACATCAATACTGTTGCTCGAATAAATTTGCTGGGATGTTATCCATAACCATTCTTAAAGCGATTTGTTTATTTAGTTAACAGAAAAATGATTTAGTTGTATTAATACAAATACAAATACAAAACTGCCGACCAGCAACAGGCACAGCGCCCAGATAGGCTGGTCCTAGTCAATTTAACAGTCCCCAATGAAGACCCCAGCATATAATGTTTGATTATAACGTCGTTAGCCTTAAAAATTCGGATGAGTTAGAAGACTATTAAACAGACAAATGTAGAAATGATAGTGGCAATCTTACATCGCTTCGACACACCAGAAGTGGACATATAGCAACTTTTTGAATGCACCAGTAGTGGGAATACTAATAGTGGGCATGGGAAATTTTCCCATGCAGTGGGCATAGCAAAGTTTGATGTACAGCAAGAAAGACATTGCAACCCTAATGCAAGAGGGCTAGAACTTAAAAAAAAAAGTTAAAATGGCATTAAATCTACAATTAAATATGTTTTAATGAGTTCTTCGAGAATTATTCAATCAAATTCAACTAACAGATGGATCTGAAACATGAGATAAATTCATAATTTTTCCACAAAATTGTACACACATTTACAGTAGCGTCACTACAGGGAGTGGAGTGGGTGCTCCGCCCCCTTTTGGGCGTGTTGGGGCTGACACCCAAAAGGAGATGAGAAAAGTTTTTGAAAAATGCAATAATTGAATTATACAATTTTACTGATGCTATTTCATAGTATAACTGAAAATAAATGTAGTTAATACTGAAAGTTACACAAAATAAAAAATAAAATGGAATTTATTAAGTTTTTCTGTTCGTTTTCTTTTTTTTATTGCACTACTGACAATAATATAAATTACAATGGGCTACAAATTTACACAACATAGCAACTTTTGTCGCCGCGGGGGGGGGGGGGGGGGACCACAAATGACCACCCCGGGTGATACCCATGGTAGGAACGCCACTGCACACATGCATTGCGTATCAATAACTTCCGCATAAAATTACAGCAGTTGAAAAAGGTTAGCGTGAATTAAAATGGAAACGCAATTTTAATTTTATTGTTAAAATTTTCAAATGTTGAAAAATATCTTGAGAAAATAATCAATTTTACGTTGCGATCTTCTTGCAGAATGGTGCGATATAATAATGCTTAGTATGAGTTAAAAAATTAATAATAAATGGGAAACAAACATTTTGAATGTGTTTCAAGAAGGCATTTTTGAATTTCTTTACAAATTTTGCAATTTCCGATTTTGAAAATTCCTGACGGGATCGGAAAAATATCATTCGTATTCAGCGCAAAAGAACACACAAAAGTCAATTCGCAAAACCTAAAACACACAAACATCTCAAGCTTGTGTAATTTGTCAATGTTTTATTTGTGCACCAGTAGTGGGCCATTAATGCATTAGAAATGGACTGGGTGGCCCACTACTAGTTCTGATGAAAATAAAGTAAAAATAATTGTATAAAACTATATTTTAAGAGATAACCTTTTTATTGAGCATCGTAAAGGAGTCTGAAAAAAAAACCTGTGCCCCAGTAGTGAGCACCCCGTTCTCATTTCTGGTGGAATTAATAGAATATTGATTCAGAAGGATAATAAGGCAACTCCTTATTATCCGTATGTAAATAACACTATTTACTGTAACAAGTTTATAATACACTCAGAATATAATCAAGTAATATCAATAATAATTTGTTTTAAAATTAATGGAATGTATGCTAAAAAAATAATTGAATGAAAACTTACCTCTTAAGAAAATTGCTAAAAATCGCTTCGGAGTTGTGCTTGTTCACGATCAACTAACAGAACAAAATTTCCTGCTCCTAACTAAATAGGAATTAAAGTCTGATCTTTTGTTACTTTGTTGATAAGCGTTTCAGCCAATCATGGGCCAATTTCTTATCTCGTTGAAATGTTTGAAAATCTTGTTTTTCCAACTTAAAAATTCAAGTGGTCCACTCCAGGCACTGTCTCCTTAAATAAGTTCAAATGCAAAGTGAAAATAAATATGGACCATTCCGCAGATTCATTCAATAACTATTTACGTGATGACTTTTACGTGATGACACACATTCGAATAATTAAATGATGGAATGTAAATTATGATAGTTACATCATTCCTGGTTTGTATATTTTGTTCTGTTTGAATTTGAAAACTCTTTTTCTATTGCTTGTATCAGATGATTGTTAGAATTATATATGTAAGTTTAAGTATTGTTTGCAAAGGAAAGTGTTGAAGAAAAGTAGTCCATTCAAGTGCAGAGTGTCGTAAAAGGATAACTAATTCTTTGTTAAATGATAAGCAAGCGTTGCATTTCCCTGCAGGGATATTTTCCCATTCAGAAAAGTTTGTCAGTAATTTTGTGCCATTAAGCGGCGTGCGCCATTTTTAAGAGGACAGGCGTTATTTATTCGTCCGAAAAGTTCGTCGTGACAAATTTTTGATTCGCGCAGATAATTACAGAGATGGTGTCTGAGTCGTGTAAACAAGCGGCGCCGATTGTTAAAATGCGAAACAACAACTCCGAGGGCCAAGCGTGTAATTACAGAAATATCAATCGTAACTTTGGAAGCCAAGCACTGGCTCTACGATTGTGACAGTTTGCATAATTATCACGGAGCGATGTATATTTACGTCTGTTGCGAATGCTTTACGTGCAGAGCCGGAAGTTTCGATAATTGCAGTGTGTCAAATTCGAATAGCTGGAGTCAGATAAGCCGATACAATCCAGTCTTAGGAAAATGTTCCACCAAATCTTCCACTTCAAATCGTTACGTAATGATATGGTGCGAGCTGTCCGGAGCGGTAGCACAATTAGTTTGGAATTAACACGTCTCGGGCGAGCTATTGACAGATCTCAAATGACTGGTTGCATTAGTAACCCTTTCTCAAGTTTGTTCAACATTTTGCTTGCGTCGGCCGCGATTTGCGGGGGATTTAAAAGTTGCGGGAGAAATAAAATACTGCAAAGTTGCCGATCTATGCTAATCAACGATGAGATGCGGCCAGGTGTTGCGATGCGAATTTTATCCCGGCTAATTTATCTTTAATCGGTGGCGATTTGCGACTGCTCGTCATATTTCAAAACCGGGAATCACTACTTAGTCAACTTTTCTGCGCTGGATGATAAAACTTGCAGCACCGCAGAAGGAGATGTGTTTTAAATCGGCGAGTTCACCTTTTTAATACGGCCACAAAGCCCCAACAACTGCATTTAAAAAGGCATCACTGGGAAAACGTAGCACACTTTTTCCAAATCCTCGAATAAATGTTTTGGATTAATTTGAGAACCTTTAATTTTGTATTTCCGATTCTGACAAGCACGCTTTGTTAACATTAAAATATGAGCCTCTTCTGCAAAGGTGAGATACTAGCATCTTTTTTTTCCCCCACAATTCTCGGTGATTTAAGTAAATAGAAATGAAAACAGAATAAACGATGTATGGAATTGAAACTACTTTCCGAAATAACCTTTAATTAAATCATCGCCACGTCTGTGATAAACAATGAATTGTGATTTCAATTCGAAGTTTTGTCTTAATGCTGATGCATTGATGAATATGTATTTTTCGATTTTGAAAGAAAAATCATTGTAGTGGGTCAACTGTGAACACGATAGAATATCAATTTAAATAATGTAGTAGCGTCAGGTGGGTTAAAGTGGTCATAAAATCCACGTTTTTCAACTTTCTTTGCCAATAAATATAAGAATTTTTTCAAAACCTTCAGATTTGCTTGTTATTTTACATCACATTATTACAGAACATATTGCTTTAAATGTTGAGCAGAATAAAAATTAAGTAAAAGAATTTTATGACGCCTGCTTTCTGGGAAGTATGTATGACCACTTTACCCCATGGGGTGGGGTAAAGTGAGTAGTGCATGGGGTAAAGTGGTCATATTTGAAAAAGAAACTATATAAAAGTATTAATCATAATACTTCAAAATACTCAACAAAGGATAATTTCAGAACGAAAGCAACTTTATTTCACCCAACTGAATTTATTTATGTAATCTATTATGGTCAAAAGTTAGCCTCATCTTCGTAACGTTCGTAAGGTACTTCGGTCTCTTCAGCTGCTGCATATATGGTCTTAAAACGAAGTTATGTACCAAAACATGTTATGATACATAATAGTAGGTATTCATGGGTTTTAATCCCTAACTATTAGATTTTAAGTCTGTACTTCAACTCAATACATATAATAAAACATAAATATGAAATTCAAAATTTTCCGTGAAAAAATTTAAAAGAGCGTTTAATTGATGACTAAATTACTTAAATAACATATTAAGAAAATATTGCTAATAAGAGAGTTCTGGATAATTATAACTTATTAAAAATCAATGGGAGAAAAATACATATTTTAACCTAGCTATTTTTAATTCTCTCTCTCTTTCATGTATTGTTCTTGTTCGAAGCACTGCTAATTTTAAACATTTACAGCTTAATAATACTTATAATAAGTCTGTTTATAAATGAATCATTGATACTTGAAAATTCTTGTGTTAAAAAGTGCTTCTGAAAATTTTTCAATACTAATCACACCATTGTAAGACTGTATTATAGTAATTTCAATCTCTTTTGCATTTGAGCTCAGTTGTGTTAGTTCCGGTTTTATAAAAAGTAAATTTAAAAGTTATTTTTTAAAAAATAATACAGTATTAGTGAAATTAGTTAAAGTGTAACTAACATCTGTCTCGTGGCTTAATTTCTAACAAAAGAAGTGCGAGCACTGTAATCTTCAAAATTTATTTTCTTTCGTAAATAGCTTAAATTCCCTCTAATCGTTAAAAATTGAAAATAAATATGGAAACTGAGCTTCAGTGAATTCCTATGCAAGACAATCCCTGGTCTACCACACAAATTAAGCTAAAGTAATTCTAGAACATCGACTCCTAATACTATGACCACTCTACCCCATCTTACTTAAACTACTGTAAAATAATATACAAACTAAATCTAGCTTCGCGGTTAGTGAGGAAGTATTTTTGAGATCCGTGTAAAACTTCCTGCACCGTCCATTTGCTGCAAATTCTTAAAACAAAATGTCAGAGACAAGTTAAAAGAGTTGCTATTAATAAAATTTTGTATGTAAAATTTAATTTTTAACTATTAAAAGCTAAAATAAAAAAATTAAAACAATTCCTTTATTTATTTCAAAGCTATAGCTTTTTATTTGCCGTACTTCCACTTTACCCCGCCTGACCCTACAAAGTGTACTTTAAACGATAAACAACTATGTTCAACTGAAATAGCCTATTCAATACTGAATAACAACTTCATAATGTATTTTAATTAATGTTATGCCTAGTGTATTTTTGTTATAATTGACCGCAGTTCGGTATGTTCAAAATCTAATTCAAAGACAAAATTTTAAAATTACGATCAAAAAAATCTGTATCGACAATTTTTCCGTATGCTTCTACTATTAAAGTAATATTTTTACCACTGAAATTGCTGTAGGAGAATAGTGTGGAACTCATAGCATACTGTCTATTTGATTTGAAAATATATACTAAGTCTTAAATAGGCAATTAAAAAAAAACTTTTAGTGAATTTTTAATTAAAAAAAGGACAGAATTTTTCAAGATGTCCACATTAGCTTCCTTCTTCACTGCTGACGACTGCTATATGGGTGATTTTCAAATTTGTTGACGGATTGGGTTTGACACAATCTGAAAATTTTTGTTGCATCAAACATAAAAACTTGCCTACGTATTAATTCCTTATAATTTACTGCATTCTGAGCAGGTGGTTTTTTTTCGAGTTAATTTATTCATATTTTAGATATTTCAAAAAGTGTCTTGACAAGTGATTGTTTTTCTCATGAGTGTTACCTTTATTAAACATTCTGTAAAATAATCCTTG
This sequence comes from Octonoba sinensis, assembly GCA_038502835.1. Taxonomy (NCBI): domain Eukaryota; kingdom Metazoa; phylum Arthropoda; class Arachnida; order Araneae; family Uloboridae; genus Octonoba; species Octonoba sinensis. The sequence continues at coordinate 128,221,523 of CM076598.1, forward strand.
TCAATAATTAATTTAAAAAATCTTGTTCAGGTAATCTTAAATACTTTGTAATAAGTAAAAATAGTATTAATATTGACATATTTAAAATTTTAAAACTATTTTAATAGCACTTTGTCTCAGGAGTGTTACTTTGTTTCTTAAATGAAGCATATAACTTTCAATAAAAATGTATTTCGTTAAAAATTAAATGTTTTCACTGAAGGTATCAGTAGTAACTGGATAGCCTTAATTATCAAACCATTTTTTAATTATTAACTAACAAATATATTAATGCAATTCTAATTTTTAGCTACAGTGACACTCATGAGAGATGGTAGCACTCATGAGACAAACAAGCAATCCTTTTGCAATAGTACACCAAAAATATTAATAGTAATAAAAATCACAATAATTATAAAAAGAGAGACCAAAAAATTGAAATTATTTTACCCCATTAATTGCGATGTTACATTAAAAATGTGATAAAACAACATTATTCTCATGATTCTGATCCAGAAATAGATGTTTTTAGACCAGAACAAATAAAAAATTAATTTCAGTTTTAAAGTAGGCAATAAAAATATCGAAATAAATAGTTCTAATTCTGCAAACCATATCTTTAATTTAAGTAAAGTGAAGATAATAGTTTGCAACACATCACTTTCTTATTTACATAAAGTAATAACTGGTATACCCGAACAAATGCTTACCTTTTTACTCATTTATTTATTTATTTATTTAGTTGGGGGGGGGGGGGGTACAAGCACGGGAGTTTTTCTTTGTTTACCCCTTAAGAATAAAACATATCTTAACAAAAACACACAAAAATCATACCTGCCAACGTAAAAAATTTGTGTCAGGGTGTCTCTTTTAAAATATATATAGAGAGAGAAATAAAATATAATCTTGAATAAAAAACTAATATCAGCTTGAGTTAAAGCTCATAAAATATTCGTATCTGCAGATTTATTTATTATTTGGTTGTTTCAATCATGATTGTAACTTCCTTCTCTTAACAAGATGGATCTCATGAGCGGGTAACACTCATGAGATTTATTAAGAAATTCTTCACTAAAAAAAATTCTGACTGTGTTCCTGAAAATTTAATTGGACCGATTGATTCCTCTATAAGAAATACACTATTGTTGAATTGTTTATTTTTTTGCTGTAAAAAATATTGGGAAATAAATGGGTAACACTCCTGAGAAGTAATAAAAATACTCATCATGATGAATTGTATGTTGCATAATAAAACAGTAAAGGAATAAAACTAACCCATTCTAGATGGTACGGTGTTAAAAGAAACATACAAGGCTTCCCTGGCAGAGAATAATTACAATATTTAAATATTTTGAAAGTTAAATGATAGGAACTTTTTCGAGGTAGCACTCATGAGCTGCGTGTCCGGACAAAACCTTTCTTTAAATTTTAAAATATTAGATAACCATTTCAGTAAAATCACTTGCATTTTTGTTAAGTAAACACGTATTACTTCAGGTTTTAAATCCTATTGAATAAAAAAAGTTACTTGGAATGATAAAAAAAGACTCTGGTTCTGTGAGTTTTTTTGCTTCGGACACGCAATTTTCCATAACTTTCTAACTAAAGTAATAGAAGAAGCCTACTATTTCACAACTTGGAAAATATGTAATGAATGCATTGAATTAAGTACGAAATTATGATTCCCTACTGGCTTTTACAATGGCAGAATAATAGTTTTCTTGACATGAAATTCAGATTTTATACTGCGGCCATCAAACCGTCAATCTTTTTGAAAATCACCCATATACATAATATTATTAATATCGGAAATTCCGTGGAAATCCTGTCATGATTTTGCTATTTTTAATATGCATGCTTTATGTTTTCAAAATCCTGGGTCACATTTTTTATTGGGGCGAGATTTCCAATTGGTTTTGGTGCTGAATAATATTGCTGCTTTTATAAAATTACAAAAAGTTGGAAAACTTTCCCGGATCACACCTAATATTAAATGTTGAAGCATCATAAAAGTTGCTGATTTATTAAAAATATAACTTGTTAGTTTTCATCGATTTTATGTTATCGGTATACAACATTTTTTGAACGTAAAAAAAATTGCCTAGTTGAAAATGTTACATAGGTCCAAAATTATAAATGTTTCCTATGAATATCGAAAGATTCTGACTCAATATTAAAGTTGTGTACTTTTTGTAGATTATTCTCAGTCTTTAGTGTGAAATGAATACTTCTTTATACTTCAAACCATGTTTTAATGAATGTAATTTCATTTATTTGTTTCGCAATTAAGTTCTTTTTGGATAGAAAAAGGGGAAAAAAAGAAACTCATGAAGCATATTTAAAGTAACTGTACTTTAAGTTTCGTAACAACAAAAGGCAAATTTAAAGGCCATTAAAGGTATAACTCAAAAGCAAACAATATGTTATTTTTCGTAAAATATAATTGCCGTTGAAATTTTTTTAGATATAGATTGTTTGTTATTCTAAAATATTAAATTTGTTCAAACTGGAAATATTTGCAACAAACTTTCCAATCGCTCTATTAGTCACGAGTGGTAAGTAATTCGAGCCTGTCAAATTTCAACACAATGCGCTACAGCTAATAAGAATCGTAGGAATGTCCACCATTCCTTTGATTTTTGTTAGAATGTTGTTGCACATTCGATTAAAATTGTTAATTATACTCTTTCCACTCAAAGGAAAAATAGTGTCATAATAAAAATTTATATTTTAAAGACTAGAATTATGGAATAAAAAGTCTGATCTCTATTTAGAAATTTAAGGAAAATGTTTTTTCGCTTCAAATGGAAGTGTTTATTATAATGTTGCCACGTTAAGAAAAAATAAATTCATAGTAAAATTTACACGTGAAAATCCGAAGTTTAGAAGAAAAGGGGAAGCAATTCATCCTACACCGATTTTCATAAAATCTTAACGGCATTTACATGCTGTATCCATTAAGATACCCTCGCTAGAGTTATTTATGTAATGATAAATTTGAATGTGGACAATAATCCCAAGGTTGTAGCTACTGCGTAGCCGTTTCTTGCATCATTGTTGAAATCCGACTCGTTAAAAGTGAAGGAATTCCAGAAAGTATCGTAAGAATGAGGATAAACCCAAGTAAATAATAGGAAATGAAAGAATATGCCGCGATGGAAGGGATAGTATAAAAAAAGGTGCCTTTTTCAGAGATAGCTTGGCGAAATAAAGATAGGTATGGTACGTGCTTATTTTCTAAGATAAAAAGTGAAAAGGCCCTTATGCCGCAAGAAATAATATGTTTGCAATTTGGTCTGTAAGAGATGTAATTATAGGTGGCCAAAGGTTGTCATGCTTCATTATCAGGCTTTAGCGTTACGGTAAATACCATTGAGAATTGGGGTTGTGCAACTAATCCGACCGAACTTTTACAGTGGTATATTGTAAACTATTGGGAACAGAGGGAACAATTAACAATTGGTTTTGAATAGCATTTTTATTTTCTTTTGCTTATATTGAAAATGCACAAAACAATATATTAAGAAGTAGAAGAAAATGCGTAATGCGCAGATGATTTGAGTACTTGCAGCTTTGTGATGCTCTTTATTTTTTTTTTCCTTCAAAATATCAAATTTTTAAGTATATAATCTATTTTAACATAATTAATCATATAAGCCTTGTTTACATTAACAAAATTGCGCTCCAAAACTACTGCTTGTGCTAGTTATATTAAAGTAGCGTATATTAAGGTAGAAGTTTTCAATGATAGCTTCGTACAATATGGCGGATTTGTTAAGTTATTTACTTTCATCAAACTAATAACCACACCTATGTTAGTTTAAATATTCTACTATAAACATCAGAAAATATTTTAAGATTACGAAATGGATTTGTTCAATTTAACTGTAAAGCTGAACCGTATTGCACAAAAATTGGTACAAAAGGGAAAAATTTGATGTTTATTGCAAATTTGATAGAAAAATTGATATCTTTTCTTTTAAATTTTTTAGTTGATCTTCATTTTAATATGACTTAATTTTTTTTAAATACCAAAAGATATAATTTTGGTGGCGACCAGATCTTATTTGATAACTTCAACCAAAATCAAGAGCATTTCTTTTACTCTCCAAAACTTTTTTGTATTAAGAGCACAGAGTATTTCTTTTAAAGATATAAAAAATCGTTTTCATTTTTAATTGCTGTCAAGTTTGATACATTTAAACTGATGCCTGATATAATTAACTTTTAAATGAAACTGGAAAATTCATAAATGTTGCGATCGTAATGTGTAATTGACTATTTAGTACGTTAATGAACTAAATACACGGTAAATGATTTGTTAATTTACGCGTAAAAAATTATAATGAGTTGTAGAAATTAAGTATCGCATGATGGTATCCCTAGAGGATCATTAATTGTAACTAGGAACTACATTTTTTTTGACTTAGAATTGATTGCAGACAATGTGTCCTTTATTTTTAATATTATGTTTATGGGATTTTGCCTGCTTCCGTTTGTCATAAAACTGAAGTTTTGGAAACACACGCACACAGTGAGAGAAAATGCTACGCTTGTTGCATTGTTTAGAAGGTGACACTCATACTCGTAAAAAATTATCTGTTGCTACTGAACAACTAAAAACAAATTTCGATAAATGTGAATATATAGTTTGAATTATTTTTCTTTGTGTAAGAAAATAAGGAAGGATTGTCATGAGCACTTAAACATCACAACATTTTAAGATGTTTCTAAATTAACAATTGGTAATTAATTAATCTGCTATCATCATCACACTAGCTGTGATATAATACATATATATATAGAGAGAGTGTGTGCGAAAATTACCAAAAACTAATATAAATAAACAAATACGCTAATAAACTCAGAAAAAAATGTTTTCTTTCTAATTTTCACGCAACAATAACTAGTCTTAAAAATTCCGGCAACTATTTAATTTAGAATCTCTTTTTTTCCCCTCTCTCTCTCTTTTCCGAAGAACATTTTTTGTGAACTGTGCTGTATGATTTTTCTATGAAATATAGTTACTGCAGCATGATGTCAGCATATATATATATATATATATATAATGCTTTTCAGATTACGAATTTTTACGTTATTTCAATTGTAATCGTTTCAACAGACTCATATACTTCAATTGGAATCACACTGCGAAGATATAAAAATATGATGCATATCTCTTTCCATTTAGAGAACTGTTTTCCATTGTTGCCAAATTGCGTGAAAAATAATAAGAAAATATTTTCCGAAAGTTGAAACTATAACGATGACTATGATATAATGATTTTTTGACATCAGTTTTAAGTGCAAAAAGCTTTAGGCTAATATTCATTTTGGGATAATAGCTCACTGTATCACAATGGGCAATATCGAGGCCCAAAAGTAACTTGCCACATTTTTGATGAGCGTGACCTCTACTTGCTTAACAACCTAACATGCTTGAGCAAAATGTTTAATGTTATATGTCAATGGAAAAGCTTTTTAAAACTCAGAAGTGATTATCTGATAAGCTGAATAAAATCATTTGTATTTTAAGTAGAATGCTCTCTTTCCGTAAACTCTCCTTTTAGACGGACACTCAATTGATTGACACGGAGAAAAAAACCAATGCGAAGTCCGTTTTGGTTCCTTTCAGCAAATTTTCGTCCCTTAATGGCACTTGATTACCGCACTATTCCCACCCGCCACTAGGGTGGGAACCAGAAAAAAAAATGGCTCCAACGAAATACTAAGGTAAACTCTGGAAGAGAAAACCACTGAAATACGGCACAAAACAAACCTTTCTTTTTGTATTAGATAGATCTCTGTGGTTGAATGGATAGATCTATGCGGCAAAAATGATACCTTCCCACGCCCAAACTGACTATAGTTAATGGTTGCATTCGTACAAGTCCTTTCTTCATTTGTGGAGTGGAGAAATATTGAACAGCCCTCCAAAGAAATATGCGGGGAAACCCATGAATGTGTTTTGGGAGGTTTATTTCCATTTGTTCTCTCAAACATTACTCTTCTAGCACTTTTGCTTTGGGAATTATGACACCTAGCAAGAAACTGTTCTGAAAATGATGTCGCTGTTGTTTTTTGGCGTGTCATTTTTTTTTCTTTGTCAGAAATAAGTTTTGCATATGAGTAGTGTTGGAAACAATTCGTACTATAGCATTTCTCCTGTCTCTTCAGTGGCGCGTTTTCGTTGTGGAGACAAAGCTACTTTTTATGCAGATTTTATGAATTTTGGAAGATGGCGTATTTTGAATTTTTAGCAAGTAAAGGAGGGCGGCAGGAGTACTTTTTGCATAATTTTTGGTTTCTTAATCCGTCTTCAGTGCTTTAAAAATGTTTTCAGATGAAGGTACGACAGTTTTTATATCACTTCTTTCGACAAAAGAGTAGCACAATTTCATGTTTTGCATAAATATATAAAAGAAGACATTGCTGCAACAAGTAAACGCCTTTCTTTTCTCTTTTTTTATTTGCAGTGAACTTCATGATTTCGTTTTGTTTTTATTATGTTGTTAAGTCATAATATATGTATAAAAAAAGAAAAAAAAAAGAACAATTTTTGTTAATATTCGATAATTTCTACATACGAATGAAATCTTAGAGTGCATGAATAAATGAAGACGAGTAACTGCATATGATAATTAAATTTATCTTTGAATTTAATCTTAAAACAATGGTTAATTTAAAAAATGCTTTTTCCCTCCAGTTTTAAACGTTTACACACTTTTCAGAAATATAACTCTCACTTTCGTGGATTCTTCAATCGTCAGACAAAATTCGCCATTTACAACGATTCTTTCCTCGCGCGATCACGTGACTTAAAAAAGTTACTACACAAATTTCGTGAATTTGACGAAAGGTTCACTCGGAGCATTTTTCACGAAGCCATTACGTCAAATACGAGGAAAGTTGCGTGAGATTTGAGCATGCGTTTCTGAGAGTGCGTACTCGTTATACTGCTAAATAAATCACAAATTGAGGGGATGACATAGAATGATAAAAATTAAATGACTTCAGTAAGCTTCGTATTTTCAGAAGCATACCAAAGTCAAACGTCAAACCATGCTGCTTCTTTTATCACAAGTTGCACGTCCACATTTAACCGGATAAAAATACATAACGGCTAATTTAAGTAAAGTTACTTTGAATTTCAAAGTTTCGTTTTAATTTTCATGCACGCATATAAGACTATAATAATATTATAATTTTTAATTTGTCTGAAAATACTAATCTTTTAAAACTTTGATTTACTAAAGTGATTTTGATTACATAGGAAAATTTACAGATTAGCTAGTCGAATTTTCAAAGAGTATGTGCGACTTATAAAAATGTTCAAGAGCACAAATTTAGTCAAAATACTACCGATATCACGATATCTAAAAAGTTCTAATTTACCACACTGATTTTCTAGAGGGTTTTTCCCTCCTAGAAAACCAATGTCCCAAACTTCACACCAAAAATACTACCCAAAATTATCGATTGATTTCACTACACAGCGAGAGTTAAACTTGAATATCAAACTGATGTTCAAAAAGTGAAAAGGGATTGACAATTGTCTAGAAGCTTACCGATTCAGTCACTTGATTTGCGATATGAAGTTTGTGGGAAACTACTGTCTTAAGATAGGCAAACACTCAAAGTTATTTATTTTTTTATATTTTATACACTCATTATAATGCTTAGCTGATGTAACATACATTATACTTTTTGAGCATTTAAGAAGAAAAAAAAACTCATTTTTTTAGAGCTAAAAATGTATATTTTCTTAATACTTCAAGTATGTTCACTGCAAATTACAAATAAACAATTAAAAAAAAAGTTAATAGCGAAATGTTTAAAACTGCACACCAAAAAATATAGTTTTTTCCGCTTAACCTTCGTTTATCACTACTAACACATAAGGTAAGTACATTATATTTTGAGGTTTATTACACCGTAATATAATAAATGTACTATATAAAGATTTTTGCAAAAGTTTCAAATGAATACGATTAATCTATATTTGGATTAGGCTCTCAGCGTGAATAAACTTCGAAAACATGGTATTGAGAAACTCAAGAAAATTCCGAATCTAAACGTTGCAGTTACCCTTCTTTGTATTTGTACCAGTTTTGTTTCCTCAAAAGTTTTTAGGAGGGGTGAGGGGACAGGCAGATCGACAGAGAAGCAGACGGACAGACAAATTTTTTCCTCATTTGAAAACCGTACTTTCAAATTTTTTATTTTTCAAAAATTTATTTTAATATTTCTTCTGTTATTATTTTATTTTTTATTTTATTTATTTATTATTTTTTATGATACATTCAACTTTCTTTCATGCTTTTTCCTTTTCACTTTTTACTTTCATGGAATAGTATATTAAAAGTGGACAAAATTTAAATAATTGATAGTTAGCATTGGCATGTCGAATCAAATATTATTTAACTTAATTTTTGTCTATAATTACAAAATACCGTATTCTATTGTAAAATTATACTTATTTATGAGCTCGCCCCTTCTCAATTCGCTTATGATGAACGAAAATATTGCTCTTCTTGTTCATTTTAAGTTATACATTGTTTGCTTCAAGCTAGCTTAAAAATGTTAAGACTATGGTATGCTTTTCTTTATTTCATTCTTTATTTTTATTGTTATTATTATTATTTTATTATTATTATTATTTCTTTCAACAGTTATTTTTTCCCAACATTTAAAGACTTTACGTATTATGAAGACTTAAAAATAAGAGGAAAAAATGCGAAACTCATTTACTTATGGACGAAACTGCAATTAATTACTCCGTAATAAGCAAATAGTTTGATATCCGAGGCACCAGACTTTTTTCCAGTTACGGTATTCTGAGATGCGTTTGTTTAAATTATAGCTGAAAAAACAACATGTTTAACTGAAAAATTATGTCGTATGATAGTCACAACCTCAAGTTTCTCTTCTGAATTATATTTATTTACTATTGAAGGCCTTATTTGAATACTAAGCCAACTCCATGCTCATTTTGAGATAAAGAGCCTTAACGAGTGATGAAAATTCTATGGTTGAGAAGGTGAGACGGCTTGAGAGCCTCTGTTGGCAGCAGAAATAAGTTGTTGACCCATTCAAATGAAACCTTCAATCGAAAGTACTGGAAAATAACTTCGTTTTCCGTTTTCTCTTTTTGCTTTGTAGAAATCACTCAATTAAAATCATCGCTGGATTGTTTCAAGTGCTTCTGGGACATCTCGACACCTTAAAGAAAAATGATGAACAACTGGTTAACATTTGAGAATTCAATCATTTATTTCTTCGGAAAATATTAATTCGTATATCAGTTATCAGTATCACACTGAAAATTTGGTTTGGCTTTAATATACCATTAAAGCACTTTGTAAGAATGTCTGATCTTACTAGCCCAGCCATTTACTTGGAAATCGTCAAAAGCCAAAGCTATCAACATTTATTACCGTTATCAATGTCAATATTGAACTTCAAGCTCTGTAAACTGCGAAGAAGTTACCTTATAGAAATGTTTGTTTTCTTGCTCAATCTCTGAATTTTCAAGAGCTTCGATTTACAACGACGCACTACACTGTTCCGATACAGCGACTTCCATACGCGTCACTAGGGGGCAGACCACGCTTTAAAGGTTTTTTTTTTTAAAACATGCCGCGATCTCCGAAACGTCGAGATGTCCCTGAATGAACTTATGTTTCTCAATGTCTGCTTATTTTAAAGCTGAGAAATAAAGAATTATTTAAACATAATAGGCTGTTATAATACTTTAGATTAAACGAGAGATTGTGAAGGCAATAATTCACCTATTCATTTCTAGGTGTGCGTAAGAGCTGTCTAAAGTGACATATAAAGGAGTTGTCTTTGTGTGTCATCTTCAGACAAGAGCTCTCATATCATTGACATACTTCCTGTTTTTTCCCGCCTACACAATCTTCAGTTTAAGCTTGTCAAAATAAGATCATTTGGATTATGTTCTGAAATCGCTAATATAACTCGTTCAACAGTTTTATTTAAAATCAAGACTTCTCCTGGGGAGAAGTTCTGTTGAAACATTTAGCATTGAGCTTCAGTGATGATTTTATTTTTAGATTGGTTTGTGTGTGATTGCGAAACCAATCTAAAAATATAATAGAGATTATTTGCAAAAGAGTATATTTCAGAGTTTGATAGGAGTGACATGAGCATATTGAACTAGGTCGAACCGAAACAGCACAACAAATGTATGATTTGTATTAATTTAAACTTGTTTATTTTCAAATTTATATACATATTTCAGAGTGGGGAGCAGATGGGGATCAAACAAAAGGGGAAAAGGTGTTTTTTTAATTTTTATCTTTGAATATTTTATCTGTCTACATAATCACTTTCAGCGTTATTTAAATTCCTTCTTGCTTTCTAAAAAAGTAATAACGTTTTATGCAGTCAAACGCGGATGTAGTAGAAATACTTTTCTGTGGTAGTTTTATGAAGTTTGGTATTAAAGGAGCCTACTTTTACGGAGTACATATCGGTTAATGGGACTACTGACTACCTTTTCGTCTTTTTTCTGAATTGTCGCCCGTATGAATTTATCAGTTACGGGTACCTTTCGTTGGCGATTAATACATACACATTAAAATACAGAAGTTTTAATGATAATGAGGTTAATAAGTTTAAATTAATAAACATACAAGGTATAGAAAGTAAAACAAACTAAATGTATTTTCACATCGACATTTCTGTCGTCAAAGAAATGCAAGATTGTGTAACTGAAATTAATAAAAGGTTAAAACAAAAAAAAGTGCAATCTCTTTAATTCAGTATAATTACTCTGTCTACACTTGATTGGCGGTGTAAAACTCTCTTCTGGGCCTTTCGCACGGTAGGTCCTTTAAGGGATAAGTACTTTTTTAAGCTAATAATAAATTTATCTTTAATCATCTGTTTGTAATATTTGTACACATTTATGATTTAACATTGTTGTTTTACCATTTAATTTTTATGATGGCTGAATTTATTTTCCTTTATCCCATACCTCTGAACCCGTATATTGCTTTATTACACTACTGCCTTCTGGTGTATGTTTTGATAAAATGTTTTTTTGATAAATAAACACTAATTTGAAATTGAATTTGAATTTGTAATAAGCGATTCCTACGTAAACAATTGTATTAACAGGGTTTTTTAAATATCAATATTAGTTAATAGCTGCAAGATAAACTTTTCTTATGTTTTATGTATATATTAAAATGCGCTCATTTATTCCCCAGTAATTAGAATATTACTTAAACTTTCTTTTCGTTAGAATATCAAGCAGAAGAATCCGAGGCTCATTTTTTTCAAGAAAAAATTTATCATTATCTCTAGTAAATTATCAAATAAAAATATTCAGGGTATGATATTTTTCATCATAAAATATTTTACCTCTTGAAGTATTTTACAATAATAATTGCTTTTAAGGATACAATTACAGTTGATTTACATTCAGTTTCGTTGAGTCAAAATTTATTACTGTTATTGTTTTACGCAATTTAAATATGTTGAAATTTTCACCAGAGTAGTCTTATGGAATATTTAGTTGGATGCTTTTATACAAGCCATGGAGTTGATGCTATCTAAAAATAAAGAAGTGTAGTTTTTTTAATTTGTAACTAATTTTTTAATATATTTATTTAGTTTTTTTTTAACAAAAATGAATTAGTACACTGCGGAAGAAATGAAGACTGTACTCAGTATGTGTTTCTCAATAGTTGATAAGTGAACGGTGAGCTTGTGGGAAAGAATTACCGATTTCGGCTTAAAAGTATTCCTGCTTAAAAACATTTTTTTAAATACAATTGACAAGTGCAGTTAAAGGGTTCCAATTCTGTACATCGAGTACAGTTCTACCATCGAACAAAGCATACTGCCTGACAGAGTGCCAAGAAGTTCAAGGGTGGAATTGCTGGTATAAGGAATGTGGCGTTTTTGTTCTCGTTCTAGTTCGTTCAGCATACTTGGTTTCTTCCGAACTGATGTTATATGCCAGTTTTGAAATTTAGTTGCTTTCACAATGAACAGAGAAGCAAACATTCTGATTCGCGTACTAAATAAACGCACCTGCAAAACGAACTTCCCTAAAATTTGATTGGATTTGTTCTTTTCTGCCATGCGCAGAAGCGTCCAAATGTCAAAATTCCGTGGTCGAACTGTAACCTCTCGCTTACTCACACGGTGGTCGCCCTCTCAAGGATAAAAAAAGGCGCATAAGCGCCATACATCGCTTTGATGTACTAGTGAAAAACCCCCAACTCAAGAAGCAAAATTGCATGCTGTGAACCTAAGCATGAATAGAAAATACAAACAATATGAGCTTCACAGGGCAAATATAACTTTTTGTTTATCAATTTATCAGAATACACATAAAGAAATAAATAAATAAAAACAAAAGTAAATTGTTACATTCCAAATGTTTCATCTTCTTTCAACAGACTTTACTTTTGTTTTAATCTATTAATTGTAAAGGTTTTTTGAAAGCGTAGATAGATGGGAAACCAGTGTCTCGCCCTAAATTAAATTGAAAATAATTGTGGAAAGGTAAGAATATTTCTAACGCATTTATATCAGTAGGACAACTTTTGCTACATCTTCTACATTATCATTGTTTTTATCTTCATAAATATGTTTTTTATCAATTGCGATGTCTTTAGGATTTTCGTAACTTTAGCTGTAAAATGTCATTTACACCAACTTTTGATTGAAAATAAGGATTCTGACAGATAGTATAACCAGTCAATCAACATCTTCAACTTTCATTCTCTCACTCTCTGCACTTTTATTTTCCGAGACATGGTTATTTTTTGGAAGAATAATGTTTTATTGTCTGTTTGATCCACTTCCGTTCGAAAATTTGCGTTACGGATAAATGAGAATGTGACGCATGAGGGAATCAAAAGTATCTTGATTTTGTATAGCTCTGGCCGGACCAATGAAAATCACCGTTTAAGGCTCTTCGCTACCGTCCATCTTGTTTTTCGGCGCTAATGCTATCTCTACGGGAAAATCTGCAAAAAGTCCTACTCATAACTCGAGAAGTTATTTGAATATTTTCATGCGGTTTCTTTTAAACGATAGAGTGGACCTAGTTAACGGTTTGCTACTTTTCATTTTTTCTGTGGTGAACTTCAAAAATTTTTTATAACATTTTTAAATTTCAATGAATTATTTTTAAAACTTTGGAAAAAGATACGGGAAAACGGACAAGTAGCAAACCAAGCTTGAATATTTCTCTTTAAAACCATATTTTAAGTTTATATCTGAGACAATTTGTGTACCTGTTATTAGTAGGAGTAAAAGTGTTGTTTTTGAAAAAGTTTGAAAAACTACGAAAATTCACGCCCCGTAACAAACCACACCTTGGCCCGCCCATTCGAGGGACCTATTCCCCTCTCGCTAAAGTGACAAGCAATCAGTCTCCTTTGTTTACAAGCTGCCCAGGAGGTCCGTCCATTCTTTACCGATCGCTTTGTATGTTTTGTGATACCCATTCAGTTTTCGGTTCTGAGTTCAAGCGGAAAAGAAGTTTTTGCATTACATTCTATTTTCCTTAATGCTTGATGAAGAAAATCGTTCTATGATAAAATCGAATATTGCGTCTTTAACATAGCAGAAACCATCGTAAAGAGTACTATAAAAATGCAGTTCGATCAATAAACATAACACCATTTTTACATTACGCTACTATGAATCAAAATTTTATGTTCATTAATGCTGTTATTTTCAATTTGAAAATTAAATGCTGAAGAGTATGTTAAAGAAATATCGATATATTGTAAGTGCAGATGAAAAAAATATTTTCATTTATTTATTTATGTGTGTTCCAAAAGTAATTTGCGATGTTAAAAGTAATATAATTATCTCACAAAAATACAAAAAGTTTAAGAAATTCTTTATTAGTGCTTATAAAATTGTTTTTAAGAGCATAATGATATTAAATATTAAATAATAGACCAAATATTTTCTGCTATGAATGAACATATTTCCAGAAAAGAACCAGCGAAATATCTATACAACATTATATAATACTAGCGCTACCCGCATTGCCCTGCCCGTATTCAGAAGTGAAAGGACCAGTTGGTTCGCCATTTATACACTGGTATTTTTTTAATGTGTATACATTATGTTATTCTTTTAAGATGTATAGCATTCCACAGAATTAAAAATCAGCCTCCCACGGCAATCAATCAGCGATCCTACATATTTAAGCAACTTTATTTTCTTGTGAGAAAGACGCACACATAAAAAATGCAAAAAGAAACTATGATAAAACGCATTATGTTTGTTTAATTCAGGTACCCACACAAAGAGCACGATTATAAGGCCTTGGAATCGACACACACAACACAGACATACTTGCTGGTTTATTATTAGTAGAGATGTATGGCATTACATGCAAGTGCCCCTTTTAATTCATACTCTATGCATCCTAAACCGAGACCGAGAGAATAATTTAAAGATTTTGGTCTTTGTATATTACCAAAGGGACGGATGCCAGATGCCCATCCCCCTCTAAGAAATGTCGAGTGCTGTAGTAACCCGTAATCAAAATTAGTACTTTCTTAGGGCACCAAGAAAATAAGGGCCACCTCAGAAAAATTTTATTGTCTATTTTAATGGATAAATTAATTTAATTTGTAAAAATTTTCAAATTTTAGGGTAAAATGATTGAGTTCTTTATATGAGTCGTCTTGTTTCAAAACCAGCTACATCCAAAAAATGAAATTTTTCACGCGGGCAAAAATCTAATATCTAAGAAATTCGAATTTCTAGTTGAGAGCATTGGGATTAACTTTTAACTTGCTGAAATTTTGACACAAAAACAGTTTATCCTCGGAAGGTATTTGGAGGGAAAAAAGAAGAGCTGACAAGCATGGTCAATGGGGGGAGGAGGGGGTTGTAACTAACCGGCACATTTCAAACCCACTTTTTATCATGATGTAGCTGCTTTAGAAACTTAAAAAATTAACACCATATAAAGATTACTTTAAACTATTAGAAAGTGTAAAAAAGTTGAAATCGAAAAAAAAGTGGATGTATCTGGTTTTGAATCTTGACGACTCATATAAAACATTGAGTCTTTCTGTCTTAGGGATCATTCATAAATGATGTCACGCTTCGAGGGGGGAATGGGTAACATGATTTCTGACGTCATGCATTGTGCAACATAGCGTGACATGTGATAAAGGGGGGATGGGGGTCCGCTGAAGAGTGACATATTGTGACAAAGGGGGGGGGGGAGAAGGTCAAATATATATTAAAAAAGCGTGACATCATTTATGATCGACCCCTTATCTCAATCCTGCAAATAAAGTACATGTCTATTTCGTTTTTATTTGCATGTTTAAAACAGCGAAAATGAAAGAAATATTTCCTAAATGACAACTTCGATCAATTTATTATAATATTTTTCTACTACAGTAAATCTCCGTTAAAACACGGGCGACGGGGGGCATGTTTGGCACCCGCGTTATAACATAACCGCAGTATAGTGAAACTATACCGCAGAACCATATAACAAAATAATACTCGTTTTCGTTGCATCATTTTTAACTTTATCAATCACCCGTAACTTTTCTTCTCTTCTATACTATATTATTTTCTTTTCTTCTTTGCTGCTATTTTATTTACTGTAATTGCTGTGCACGAAGCACACATCTCAACTGCGCAATCAGTCTATCGAGAGATAGGTTATAAACCAACTGTGTTCCGAGAAAAAGGGGGTTTAAAAATATCTTTATGTTATTAATATGGGATTGTGATGAGGTCCTAAGAAAAAAATATATTTGGAAGGGGAGGAAAGCACTTATCAAAGAAACAATGTTTTAAGCCGGCACACACACACACTCAGACTGGAAAATATATTTACTTTTCAGGAACGCTAAAGGATCTGGAATACAAAGGTAAACTTCTGAAAATAGAAGATAGTTAAGCAATGAACTGAACAGTTCCTGACAGATTGAGCTCCCCATGTGAGGAGAAACAAGTCAGATCAAGTCAGAGCGATTGTACCCAATTTTGAAATCAAGCTACTATATAGTGCCCTAGGTTGAAAGACAGAAAAAGCACGAAAGAAGTGTGCATCAGGACTATCACCATTGGGCTTTTTGTGTTTGTGTGTGTTGTGGAGGGATGGCAGCTCTTTGGCTAGATATTTGTGTGCTCGGTCTGGCTTTATTTACAATGGTAAATAAGGAAAAACCTTTAAATGACAATGTTAAAGGGTGGTTTAAACGTCGGGACACCAATTTAATCATAGAAAAAAAATGGAGCTGCAATCACTAACCATTTCATGTCCAGAATTTTTAGAAAAGAAAAACTATAGCTGTGGGATAGGGCACGTGGATGATATTTCACTGAAAAAAAATTATTTTTAGTGGAGTAAAAATTTAAATTTTGGCATAGTTAAATATGAGAATTACTGTAATAAACAAAGTTTAAAATTATGCAATATACCTGTATATATATATTGAACAAAAACATAAATGAAAAAGGGGCCAAGTTCGGTGTTCGGTAGAACAAACAATCTTCGGAGTAGTCGGTGTCACCGATAAAAGAGCTACTATACTTTTTTCCTATATATTTGACCTTCTCCCCCCCCCCCTTTGTCACAATATGTCACTCTTCAGCGGACCCCCCTCCCCCCTTTATCACATGTCACGCTATGTTGCACAATGCATGACGTCAGAAATCATGTTACCCCCTCCTCCCTCGAAGCGTGACATCATTTATGAATGATCCCTAAGACAGAAAGACTCAATGTTTTATATGAGTCGTCAAGATTCAAAACCAGATACATCCACTTTTTTTTCGATTTCAACTTTTTTAGACTTTCTAATAGTTTAAAGTAATCTTTATATGGTGTTAATTTTTTAAGTTTCTAAAGCAGCTACATCATGCTAAAAAGTGGGTTTGAAATGTGCTGGTTAGTTCCACCCCCCCTCCTCCCCCCATTGACCATGCTTGTTAGCTCTTCTTTTTTCCCTCCAAATACCTTCCGAGGATAAACTGTTTTTATGTTAAAATTTCAGCAAGTTAAAAGTTAATCCCAATGCTCTCAACTAGAAATTCGAATTTCTTAGATATTAGATTTTTGCCCGCGTGAAAAATTTCATTTTTTGGATGTAGCTGGTTTCGAAACAAGACGACTCATATAAAGAACTCAATCATTTTACCCTAAAATTTGAAAATTTTTACAAATTAAATTAATTTATCAATTAAAATAGACAATAAAATTTTTCTGAGGTGGCCCTCATTTTCTTGGTGCCCTAAGAAAGTACTAATTTTGCTTACGGGTTACTACAGCACTCGACATTGCTTAGAGGGGGATGGGCATCTGGCATCCGTCCCTTTGGTAATATACAAAGACCAAAATCTTTAAATTATTCTCTCGGTCTCGGTTTAGGATGCATAGAGTATGAATTAAAAGGGGCACTTGCATGTAATGCCATACATCTCTACTAATAATAAACCAGCAAGTATGTCTGTGTGTGTGTCGATTCCAAGTCCTTATAATCGTGTTCTTTGTGTGGGTACCTTAATTAAACAAACATAATGCGTTTTATCATAGTTTCTTTTTGCATTTTTTATGTGTGCGTCTTTCTCACAAGAAAATAAAGTTGCTTAAATATGTAGGATCGCTGATTGATTGCCGTGGGAGGCTAATTTTTAATTCTGTGGAATGCTATACATCTTAAAAGAATAACATAATGTATACACATTAAAAAAATACCAGTGTATAAATGGCGAACCAACTGGTCCTTTCACTTCTGAATACGGGCAGGGCAATGCGGGTAGCGCTAGTATTATATAATGTTGTATAGATATTTCGCTGGTTCTTTTCTGGAAATATGTTCATTCATAGCAGAAAATATTTGGTCTATTATTTAATATTTAATATCATTATGCTATTAAAAACAATTTTATAAGCACTAATAATGAGTTTCTTAACCTTTTTGTATTTTTGTGAGATAATTATATTACTTTTAACACCCCAAATTACTTTTGGAACACACATAAATAAATAAATGAAAATATTTTTTTCATCTGCACTTACAATATATCGATATTTCTTTAACATACTCTTCAGCATTTAATTTTCAAATTGAAAATAACAACATTAATGAACATAAAATTTTGATTCATAGTAGCGTAATGTAAAAATGGTGTTATGTTTATTGATCGAACTGCATTTTTATAGTACTCTTTAAGACGGTTTCTGCTATGTTAAAGACGCAATATTCGATTTTATCATAGAACGATTTTCTTCATCAAGCATTAAGGGAAATAGAATGTAATGCAAAAACTTCTTTTCCGCTTGAACTCGGAACCGAAAACTGAACGGGTATCACAAAACATACAAAGCGATCGGTAAAGAATGGACGGACCTCCTGGGCAGCTTGTAAACAAAGGAGACTGATTGCTTGTCACTTTAGCGAGAGGGGAATAGGTCCCTCTAGGCACGCTAGGTCCCTCGAATGGGCGGGCCAAGGTGTGGTTTGTTACGGGGCGTGAATTTTCGTAGTTTTTCAAACTTTTTCAAAAACAACACTTTTACTCCTACTAATAACAGGTACACAAATTGTCTCAGATATAAACTTAAAATATGGTTTTAAAGAGAAATATTCAAGCTTGGTTTGCTACTTTTCCGTTTTCCCGTATCTTTTCCCAAAGTTTTAAAAATAATTCATTGAAATTTAAAAATTTTATAAAAAAATTTTGAAGTTCACCACAGAAAAAATGAAAAGTAGCAAACCGTCAACTAGGTCCACTCTATCGTTTAAAAGAAACCGCATGAAAATATTCAAATAACTTCTCGAGTTATGAGTAGGACTTTTTGCAGATTTTCCCGTAGAGATAGCATTAGCGCCGAAAAACAAGATGGACGGTAGCGAAGAGCCTTAAGTGAAAAGGACGCATAAAGGGGCGTGCATAAGGGAGAAGTCACTGTAATTAGTTTCACCAGTCAAGAACATAACTAATTGAGGAGGAAAAATTTAAACTTAGTTAACACTCTGTATTATAGTGTACACTGTAGGCAATGAAACGTTCGATCGCTGTTTTGTATTTTTTCTCTATAAATAAATTTTTAAAATCCTAAAATGCGTGAATTTTATTTTTTTGCTACTATCCCGAATCTAAAAAATCAAATAAATCCGAGTTTTTCCGTGATAGAAGGTTGTTGATAAATAATAAAATATAGTAAATGATGAAGAAGATAATAAGATAATAATAGCTTTTTTTTTTGGTTGTCTTTACATCTATAAGGATAGCACTTTTTGCATTGGTTATAATTCCGAAACACATGTCGACAAGTTTAATTGTAATTTTGTGCTTAATATGTTGTTTATTATCTTATTTATTTTTCACACGGAAGAAAAACTTTTTACTACTTATTTGGCGAGGGTTTTTCGCCAGAAGCTCCGAATTTGAAGTCGTACGATGAATCATTCGTAATACCACGTACCATTCGTAAAAACCACGCATGAAAGAGTTTATAATCCTGACGGTTTCTTTAGGTGTAGAATGTTGCTTCTATCAAATCTAGCTTAATTTTTCTTAGAGTATCTCTAAACCTTGCTACACACGTACATTAAAAAAGTCCCAAGATGTGATTTTACACAGATATTTAACTAATACGTGGAAGACAGTTACAAGTAAACTGATGTGGAAAAATGTTTTTCGTAAGCTATTCGTGATGCACAATGTGCCTAATGTCATCACTATCCAATAAAATGATCCTTAATTGTTATTTAAGAACCATGGAAAAGGAATTCGCATTCGTAACTGGTTCCGTGGACTTTAAAAACTCACCTAGTATTACCCGTTGCGCGTGTATGAATACCATAACGACCATGATTAACACAGTTCAATTGCTCGTTTTTTCATTCTGTCGCCTGCAGAATACCTTGAAACTGTTATCGTAAGAGGGGTCTTTTCTGAGGTTCATAATTCACTTTTAGGAGGGATTGGAGTCCCAAGGACAAGGGATAAACATTTATAAACAGAGGTTAGCTAATAGTTACAGAAAATATTCGATAACTGTTGTATGTGTTATAAAATTACTACGAACTATTTGGGCTGTGTTTTTTGTAGTTCAATGCAACTCTCAAAGACTGATAATAGCGATGACCGTGTTATTATCAAGGATTGATAGTACAGTATGAAACATTTGGATATATGTTGCACCGAAAAATGCTGCCAATTCGTCAGCTACAAAGATGGTGCTTAATTTTATAATATGTTGGTGCTTACTTTCGTATGTCTCACCAAAATGTAACTAAGCACCATCCTTTGTAGTCAATTTTTCAGTGTAATACTTGACTACAATAAGCTGTAGATCATGTAAATGGAGTTTATTAATTAATCATTAGTATTCATAATTTTTAAGCATGATCATTTAGTGCAGTCGCAGCTGATGGATTTTTCAATCCAGTAAGGAAGTTTAAAAAATGGTTTTGATTAGATAATAAAGCTTTTGTAATCTACTTATTGTTCTGGTTTTTTAACGGGGTGGGGTCTATATCTTTATGTGTGTATCCGATTTCGGGGTTACTGAAGATCATTACGGTCTCTAGTTGAAATCTATTAGTTTATGAAGCATACTTTTGCTCAAGGGGGTACTAAGGGCATACTTTTTGCTCAAGCTGGTCTTCATCCTCGTGTACTCAGCTGTTGTGACAATTCTGAATACCTTATAAAAATTAATTACTTACTCACCTATTCTAAATTTCTCTGAGCTGAGCAATAAAACAGGTGGTACCATTATGAGTGCCACTCACATAAAATTGATTCACTCCCCTTTTTGGATATTTTCACATTAAGTGCACTTGAAGTCACACTTAAGTGCTGTGACTATTTGTCGAAAGACGAATCAAACTTTTGGAAATAGTATCATCCGAAGCAAACTGCCCGATTGGTAAGTTAGGCAATGTAAATTTCCTCCAAATTGCTTGTGAAGTGAAAAGTGTTTGACGAGAAATTGGTCTGTCATTCTCCAAACTTTCAAAAATTATCCATGAGCGAATCAGGCGTTTTCGGATGATGAAAGAAGATGTTGTCTTTTGCATCAGAGTGAAAGAGTGATGTATGCTTATGCACAAAGTAACTATATCAGCTGAAAGCACCTTCAAAATCACTGATTGATCTTAAAAGCTAGAGAGAGAGATAGAGAGAGAGAGAGAGCGCTGCACTGTATTTCCTTCTTTAAAATATGAAGATTATGAAGTGAGTCTAAGATCACCCTCCCCCTTGAGTGGCCATGTAGGACTTTTCTAGACTTCCGCTAGAAGTCCTATAAAGATATTATTCATATTAGTTCCTCCTGGGAACAAACGCTACCACCATAAAGAGTAAATATAGAATTCCCAACTAGAAGATGTCTCTAATGGTAGTGGCGGTATCGGGCTTATATATTACTATCAACTATATACCTCTTGCGAAAGATTAAATCTTTTTTACCACTGAAGAAAACTGCATTCGAATTAAGGGTACAACTTCAAGTATGCGTATATACCCGGAATCTTTAGGTTAAAGCACGTATTTGAATGAAAATTTGCAGCACTATATTTTAATTTTTCTTTCAAGGTGTGTCTGAATACGCTATGTCGCTATGTAAAACCTGCAGCGTAATAATGAACTAGCCACAAAGCATTAATGGTGAAATATATATTAAAAAAACGTATTCTTGCTCGTAAAAGTATTGAAAACTAGTGACGGTTGCAGTTTTGTCGTCTAGAGATTAAAATTAACGATGACTTAGATTGCTTTGTATTTAACTTTTTATTGTATATAATTTCTATTAATGCTATATACTCAAATGAGAAAAATGTGCTGCGTAGTCTGTTGCTACATTGGAGGCCTCATTTATTTGAAATTTTCGTTGGAAATGTCTGTTTAAATATGTTTTCATTTACTGTTCAACATAGAAAGCAATTATTCACAACCCAGGAGTTGTGTTTTAAAAGAGTCCCAGATCTATGTTTCAGAAGACTCGAAGCCAGCGCTTAACTGAATTTCACTCACAGACTTTCCCCGAAAAATGTTCCTCGAAATTGCTGAAAATGAAAATTCCTGGGATGCATGTTTGTTTCTTATTGACATCCACCTTTATGAAGTCGTTTCTGGTATGAGGCACGCGACCTCCTTAATATCTTATAATGAATGATCCTCAACCACTCCTATCTTCGGAGTTGGACGGTATCTTCATTATGGCGAGACCTTAATTCGGACTCACAAGTTTTCTAATTTTTGCTTCATTTCGCAAACGGCTGCTAATGATTTTGTGTTGTTGGATTGGGATGTCTTTATAGCCAAATCGCATGTCTTAATCCGTATCGAAAAGGGGAAGGGTTTGGAGTCTGGAGAAGTGATTGAAGACTTCAGCGAGGACAAGGCAAATGGGTCAGCCCCGTTTCAGTCGCGAAAGGCGGGTTAATTTTCATCTAGCGTTTTCCTTTAAATGACACTTCTTATTCCGATCTCTGACTCATCAACGTGGCCTCTGCGTTTAACCCTCTTTCTGCTTATTCGCCATTATTGCCGGGAATGCGCCGACGCTATGCGGGGGTAATCACAAATGCTCATTGAAATACTTTCAGGTCCCGCTTCTATAGAGCCTAATAATTTTCCGCAAATCTATGTGTTTATCCTAAACCGATTTACATCCTTCCGATTTACATATATATTACATTCTTCAATTGTTAAACATTTAATTTTAGTACCTTTATTATTGTTGTTATTATTAACAGCGTTAGATTATTATTTAGTATTTTTATAAAGCGATAATCACTTATAAATGATTTTTTATAAAGCGATAATTTGGCCATTTTAAAATTATGCAACCTGGCCAGCTATAGCAGTTCTTCAATTCATACCTCAGTTTCTTTTAAATTAGCAGTTGTGCTCCTGCTGATTAAATTTTTAAGGACACGATTATCAAGTGAAAATGTTAGTGTTAAAAAATAGTAAAATCATGCCTTATATGTTTCTCATGTTTGGAAAATTTCCAAAACTCTAATCATTTATTTTTTGACATACTTAAAATCTTCATGTTTCTTTATAATTTAGTTATGACTTTTTCGTCATAAATTTTAAACAATATTATGTGTGAATTGTAGATGAGAAGAATAAGATTCAACAATTTATCTAAAATCATGTTTTGTTTATTAACCAAGAAAAGAATTTCTCTAGTTAATTTTTAATCCCAATTAATCCAATAATAAGCATTAATGAGTTTTGATCAAAAAGTCAATGTTAATTTTCTGTAAGTTTATAATATTTAAACTCTACACTCCACTAATGAATTTGTAATTGGCTATAATTTGTAATTGGTCCCAAAATTATACATTTAAAGTAAATGATATTAAGTGAAAACGAACTGAAATATTTTAACATACCTTTGTCGTAAGAAACTAAGGAGGCAACAAAGTACCTTGTACAAAATATTTTTAATTTTCTCTCAACACATAAATATTACTATTCTCTCCCAAGCTTCAACTATCCTGTCTTCCTCCATTTTAAGGTCTATCATCCAATCTATTGTTAGACCTTAAAGTGTAGAGTTTTTTTTAATTTCCCCTATATAAATTAAAAGAAAAAGAAAAAAAATCTGTGAAGTATGATATATTTCAAAAGTTGAAAACGTTAAAATCTACGAACAGTGCAAAAAATGAACACTGCACTAATATATCATGAAGACAAATGTAGTTGCTCTACAAATATCTTTGAAGTAAAATTCATTACTTAAAGAAATGAAAAAAATAAGAAAAATATAAACTAAAAATCGCAAAACTGATAATTAATAAAGTAAAAGAAAAATGGAATAGGAAGAAAAAGCTATTGCTGCAGTAGACTATGTTTAAGACTGCAAAATATGAATCATTGAATGATGCAAAGGAATCTTTTGGTAGGACAACATTGCATGGACTCTGGGAGTAACAATGATCGCTTGTGCAACTGGAGACGACCCCTCGTCAAGTAGCGTGCTAGAAAATTGGAGCTTCGACTGAGTTGAGATTTTGAGACATCACGAAGGAGGATCTGCAGCTTTGTATCTTGGTTTTGATTGAAACAGTTGGTCTCTTTAATGCGATCTTCAGTTTCCGAAATGAAATACTTTTGCTTCTGGTTACCATCTCACATCTTCCTGATTAAAATAATCTAATCCCTTCTATATTTAAGTGCCAGTCACCTCCATTTGATTATTTTACAACTTTATAATGTTTAACTGTAATATTTTAAGTACTGTGATGTATTTTTTAGATTTTAATAGTTAAAGGATATTGTAAAACCGATGACACTTTTGCAAAAAAAAAAAAAAAAAGAATTTAGAAGGGTAATAATTGAATACTCGCAGCAATCATGCAACTATCGTAATTCTTTCTGGTTTCTACCCATGTGATCTTAATTGGAATTACGGAATATAATGAAGATAATCCATTTGAATAGATTTTGCGCAGGAGCAGATAAATAACAAATCGAGTTGATTTCAGTCACAAAAATCCTTTACACTGTTCCTCGTCACTATCGTCAATACCAGTAGTAATAATCACCCATTTAAGATAAAAAGCACCATACTAACCGTTCCTTTGATTTGGGGTTTGAAGAAATCTTTGCAATAAATGCAAAGTGGTATTTTCCTCTTCTGATGATGACTTATAATGTCTGCCGTTACGGCGGTTTTGTTTTGGTTCTGTTAGATTTCATCAGTTATCTTTTGAGAGTCCTTCCATTTTTCAGATAGGAAATCCAGGATCATTGATCTGGTTTGGTTAGTTGGGGTACGAATGGGTCAGGTGTTGTCATCATTTACTTTTAAGTTAATTCCTGAGAATGAATATTATCTTTCTCCGTTGGTATGTATATCTGTGGTTTCAGTAGGTTAAAACATCCAATCAGGAGAGAGAGAGAGAGAGAGAGAGAGAGAGAGAGAGTTGGATAAAAATGAGTACGGTTTTGCAAAACCTCCTAGTACCCTGTTTAATTAAATTGAGTTATTTTATGAAAAAGTCGGCTTCAAGAGCAAAATAGCAGAACATTTATTTTGAAAAATATAGCGTGAAAGGAAAGGTTGGGGGGGGGGGGGGGGAATACAATGTCATACTTACTGTAAAAGTTTAAAATAAATGTCTTCTTTATATATCGCACTTCAGAGGCAAAATTAACAACCAACAGACTGAAAAAAAAAAATCTGCAGGACACCACGCACGCAAGGCAGGTTGCTAATACCGGGTAAGTATCAGTAAACAGCTGAAAATGAAAGTAGTGAAAAGCTGACGGCACACAACGAAAGAGTAAATTGCCCTCTTTTAGCAAACCACCAAGTTTTTTCCAACTCGTTCCTACTAATAGTTACTAATTATACCCAAAAATGACTTATTTGATCCTCCCCCCAAACAGAAATGTCGTGTGTCTGAAAGAATTGATATTCCAGCAAATATGTTCAACAATAATGTTGAATATATTGTTTCTAATGGAGGGAAAAAGAATGAAAGCGTTACTAGCGGTTTCAGTAATTACGTCGGTAAATTCTCAGACTTTAATTTTACTTTATCATAAGTAGGATATTCACCATACAATCAAGGGTTATCGAGAGTCTTCGTATAAACCTACCTATATATATATATAAAAATGAATGTATGTCTGTCTGTCCTTTATGCATTACTACACCATTCATCCGATCGCCTTTAAACTTTGGGAAGTTGTCGAGTACACTCCTGCGAAAGTTTCTGGAAAAAAATCCTATAGGTAGTTCTTTTTTTTATTCCAATTTTACGCAATTGTCCACACAAATTCCCCAATATGGGGGTGAAAAAAAATCTTGCACATATTAATGTCACATATCGATCGAAAGCACTAATTTTTCTGCACAAGATGATATTTGTTCTAAGTTTCTAAGTCAATAAGAACGCCAGTTAGAACGCCAGGTTTTAAGTGCTATTTCTTAAGGCTTACCTTGATCCAAAAATAATAATTAGCAGTCTCCTCAACTCCGGGTGAATAATGTTAGCTTAATTTCAATATAAGGTAAATGACCCGGTAGTTGACACAGTTAAGAACATTTTCGTACTCTTTTACGTGGTAAAAATTTTTCAAGGGACTTACATCAATAGCATATTTAGCTTAATCGCCAACTATTTCTCTAAAAATTAATTACCTATAAAATGTCATTTCATGAAAAATTAGGATTTTTACGTCAAATTTACTAAACGCTTAATTTGTATCTAAAGTGGACATTTATAAGACACGTATTTGCATTAGTAGTGGACAGAAATTAATATCATCTATTTTATGCTGTTAACTTGGAGAAATAATTTTGAAAATGACTAAGGGACCATTCATAAATGATGTCACGAGTTCGGGGGGGGGGGGGAAGAAGTAGGGTGCACTCGACCAAACGCCATGAGTAGGGGAATAATGACAGTTCACCAACAGCAGGCGGATCGCGGATCAGGGGGCGTGGCCGATCCGCCTCCCAATACCCCCAGGCGTGCCCTCAGGCGTTAGTCGAGTGGAGTTGAGTTGTATGCCCTCAGGCATTTTTCGAGTGGAGTTGAGTTGTTTTTGCCCCCAGGCGTTTTTCGAGTGGAGTTGAGTTGTATGCCCTCAGGCGTTTTTTAAAGTAGAGTTGAGTTGTTTTTCAAAAGTTTATAGTTTTGGAATGGCAACACTGTTTAATTTAGGTTTTAACCTTATTATTCCGCCTCCTAGCAGCAAATAGTGGAACTACTATAGCACTGTTTCAATACTGCGAAAACCGTTTTTTTAAGTTTATAGTTTTGGAATGGCAACACTTTTTAGTTTCAGTTTAAGACTTGATGTAAAACCGATTGTAGCGCCATCTATGAGAAGAAAAGGGAACTATTTTGGAACTTAGAAATTTTTTTTCTAATGTTTTCTCTCAGAATTCAAGCAGGAACTATTTTATATTACAAAAATAATTGTAATGTATAATGAATTAAATTTATTGTCGCTATTTACATCCTATTATGTATATCTTTATTTTTTAGACTTAAAATTTTTTTCTTTTTCGATCTTTTTAATGTTTTCACTTAGCATTCACGCAGGAAATATTTCATATTAACAAAAATTTAATTATAAAATGATAGCGCTAAAAAGTTAATGCTTAAAAAGGAATTACTTTAAATGCAAAGGGAATTATTAAAGTATTACATTTAAATGATATTAAAAAATAATAATAATATTCTTAATACAAATTAGTGATGATAAAAGGTATATTCAACTTACCGTAGCAGGAGATTCAGTAGATTGATAATTGATTCTTGAAAAATCCATGGTCGAGCGTATAAGGAACTGAGTGGCGCTTTTAAAAAAGAGCAGAGCAAAAATTCATCTTTACTAAGCAAGTGTAGAAAGCGAAGTGACTTTTCACTTTCCAGTCTTGTAGCATTTTCTTTCAAGAAATATAGAAGCTAAAAGTTAACCAAATAGAATGCAGTATACATCACGGTTGAAGAGAATGTATCCATTCAGGGTACATTTGCCGAAAGTTATATTCAGGGTACATTTGCCGAAAGTTATAATTCATGCAGCATTACAAGACATGACCAAACTTGTATTGCGCTAAAAGATTGAAATCATAGTGCAGGTGTTTTTTTATGGCTTTAGGTCCTTTGCGACGATCGGACAGAAAAGAAAAGGTCCCCTCTCCACCCCTATAGGCATACTTTCTCTTTCTACATTGAATGAAGTGATTGACAAAGATCGCTTTCCTTTTCACATACAAAGCATCTCCATTGTACTTAATTTTTAACTGTAGATAATGGATACATTACTTGATGGTGGTGAATATCGGCTTAATGAAAACAAAAATACGTTAATGAGAGATGATTTTTACTCGCAAAAAACATGTTTGATAGTGTTTTCCTCTATTAGCCCCAACCTTTTTTCATTGGTGCAGAAGCTACTAGTAGGATTCATTCTGTAAAACAATAGAGAATGTAAGATTTTACTAAATAAAAATGTTTGAACTTGCAAAACAAAATTATTTTCTACTTGCAAAATTTTAGAACTTCGCATGAAAATTTTAAAAAAAAAAAAAAGTACTTATTCAAACGGTTGAAACTTGGAACTAAAATTTCAACACTGAATCATCAAAAATCCGAAACACTTTAAGCTGTGGAATAAAGATTCGAGACTTAAAAAGTAAATGTAAACTCACTAAAAGAGATTTGAAAATCTGAAAAGAGAAATAGAATAATAACTTCACTAGAAACACTGAAATAGAATCGTAAAACTTGAAAAATTTAAATCACAAAACTTAAATCTATTGCAAAGAGCTTTATGTGAAACGTAAAAGTGCTAAGAGCAAATGCTAAAACTGAGGAAACTTAGAAATACGTGGAACAAATCATTTAAAACTATAAACTTTAAAAACTTAAACTCATTCAGAAAAGAACGGAAATGCAAAATTACAAAACAAAAGTGTTACGCTTTTGCAAAATATTAAACCTTAACGCAAAAAAAATATAAGAAAGTACAAAACACCAAAAGTTAAGAGTAGTATAAAAAACTGTTACTTAGATTCATCTAAAACATCACTAGGAAAAAGTAAAAGTAATATATACAAATTGAAAAAACTTATATTCACCTAATTAACATATCAAAATAGCAAGTACAAGACGTTAAAACAGAACGAAAATGTAAAAGTATGAAACGTAAAATTACAAAACCTAAATTCATCTACTAAAAGTTCCGTGAAAAATGTAAAAGCACTAAGAGTGAAAACTACAAAACAGCATGAAAGCTAGAAATAAAAAATATACAACATCAGAACTTAAATTCATCCAGAAAAACTTAGAAGAAAAAATGTAAAAGTTCGGAAATTTTCAAAACAAAAGTATGATGCACTTGCAAAATGTTAAAACTTAGTGCAAAAACTTAAAAAGTACTATGTACAAAATGTTAAAATTTAGATTTATCTACTAAAACAGTGAATGAAGATGTAAAACTACTAAGAGTAATATATTAAAACAACACGAAAGCGTAAAAGTACTAAGTACAAAACGTAAAAAAAATTTATTTATCTGCTATAACTTAGACTGAAGTCGTAAAATTACTAAGTACAAAGTGTTAAAACATCGTAAAAATGTAAAAATATCAAGTATAAAGCAGCAAAACATAGATTTCTCTATAGAAATCTTGATCAAAAAATGTAAAAGTTCAAACAACAAAATCCTAAAACTCTGAAAAATTGAAAACACGCAGTACAAAAACAGCAAAACCTGTAAAATTGCTAAGTATAAGGATGCAAAACTTAAATTTTTCCAGAAAAACTTAGAACGAAGTTGTAAAAGTACGAAACTTTTCAAAGTAAAAGTGTTATGCACTTACAAAATGTTAAAACTTAATGTAAAAATGTAAAAAACACTTCGTCAAAAATGTTAAAACTCTGATTTATCTACTAAAACTTAGAATGAAAATGTAATTGAATCAAATGTACTAAGTGTGAAATAGTAAAGTAACATGAAAATGTAAAAGTACTATGTATATAGCGTAGTCATCAAGTGAAACTTTGTACAAAAATGTCAAACTTAAGTACGAAACTTAAAAGACTTAGATCTGTCTGCAGAAATCTTGATCAAAAACCGTAAAAATGCAAACAACAAAATCTTAAAACTCTGAAAAATTAAAAACATGCAGTACAAAGCAACAAAACATGTACAAATGCTAAGTATAAAGCTGCAATACAAATGCTAAGCATAAAACTTAAATTCATAAAGAAAAACTTAGAACGAAAAATGTAAAAGTACGAAACTTTTCAAAACAAAAGTGTGATGCACTTGAAAAACATTAAAACTTAATGCGCAAATGTAAAAAGTACTACGCACAAAATGCTAAAATTTAGACTTATCTACTAAAACAGTGGATGAAGATGTAAAATTACTAAGTAAAATATATTAAAGCAGCATGAAAATGTTAAAGTACTAAGTACAAAAGCGTAAATAAATTGATTTATCTACTAAAACATAGACTGAAGTTGTAAAATTACTAACTGTTAAAACATCATAAAATTTGAAAATAGCAAGTATAAACCAACAAAACATAGATCTGTCCACTGAAATCTTGATCAAAAATGTAAAAGTTCTAACAACATAATCCTAAAACTGATAAATTAAAAACACTCAGTACAAAACGACAAAACATGTAAAAATGGTAAGTATAAAGCTGCAAAACTTAAACTCAATCAGACAAACTTAGAACAATGATGTAAAAGCGCGAAACTTTTCAAAATAAAAGTGTTATACACTTGCAGAATGTTAAAACTTATTGCAAAAATCTTAAGAATTACTACGTACAAAATGTTAAAACTCTGATTTATCTACTAAAGCAACGCGAAAATGTAAAAGTACTAAGTATATAACGTATTCATCAAGTGAAACTTTGTACGAAAATGTAATCGTTTATGTACGAAACTTAAAAAACTTAGATTAATCTAAAAAAATCCCAACTAAAGTCGTAAAAAATATAAAATGTTAAACATCATGAAAATGTAAACTTTCCAAAAATGCAAACATCAAAACTTAGATGTATCTAATAAAATTTAGAACGAGTAAAAGTGTCAAACTTAATAAAAGTACTAAGTAAAAAACAAAAACAGAAAAACTTAGAACGAAAAGGTAACAGAAAATTTTCAAAATAAACGTGTTATGCATTTGCAAAATGTTAAAACTTAAATTTATCTACTAAAAATCAGAACAAAGATGTAGAAATACTAAGTATAATACATTGTAGCAACACAAAAATTTAAGAGTACTAAATACAAAACGTAAGAAAAGTTAGATTTATCTAACTAAAACTTAGACTGAAGTCGTAAAATTACCAAGTACGAAATGTTCAAGCATCATAAAAATGACTAAATAACAAGTATAATGTATCAAAAACATAGATTTCTCCATTGAAATCTTAAACAAAAATGTAAAAGTTCTATGGACAAAAATGCTAAAGAAGTGAAAAAATAAAGAATACGCAGTGCCACACAACAAAGCATGTACTAACTATAAAACTTCTAATCTTGAATTCATCCAAGGAAAAAAAAAACTTAGAAACGAAAAAAAAAATGTAAATCTAAACGAAAATTTTCAGAAATAAAACTGTTATCCACTTGCAAAGTGTTAAACCTTAATGCGAAAATATAAAAAGTACTGTGTATGAATGTTAAAACTTAGATTTATCAACGAAAACACGGAATGAAGATGTAAAAATATTAAGTATAATATATTAAAGCAACACTAAAATGTAAAAGCACTATGTACAAAGCATCAAAACTTAGATTCATCTAGTAAAACTTAGTACAAAAATGTAAAAGTACTAAGCATAGAACCTCAAATATACATTTATTTAGTAAAAAACAGAACGAAACTGTTAAAGTACTAAAGCCAACGCATCAAACAAGGATTAATCTATTAAAACAGTATAAAAGAAAGAAAAGCACTACATACAAACTGCAAAAACTTTTAGACCTAAAATTTAAAGATGTAACAAATCATAAAATTTTAAAACTTAACTTCATCCAGAAAAACTTAGAACGGAAATGTAAAATTACTGAAGTTTACAAAACAAAAATGATAGGCATTTGCAAATTGTTAAAAGCAAAAACGTAAAAAGTACTAGATACAAAAAGTACGAAACATCAAAACTTGGAGTAGTATAATAACAAAACTGTAACTTCGATTCATCAAGTAGGACTTAACTCTAAAATTGTGAAAGAAATGTGAAAACTGATATTTACCTTTTAAAATGTAAAAATATTAAGTACACGATGTTAAAACAGAACAAAACTGTAAAGGTACGAAATGTAAAACTCCAAAAAGTTAAATTCCTCTACTAAAAAAATGGTTTGAAAAATAAAAGTACTATGTACATCAACTAAAAACAGCATGAAAATTTAAAAATAGCAAGTACAACACGTTAAAACAGCACGAAAATCTAAAAGTACTAAGTACAAAGCATCAAAACTTACGTTGATCCAGAAAAGCTTGGAACAAAAGATGTAAAAGTACGGACATTTTCAAAATAAAGGTGATATGCATTTGCAAAATGTTAAAACTTAATGCAAAAACGTAAAAAGTACCATATACAAAATGTTAACACTTAGATTTATCTACTAAAACCTAGAATGAAGATATAAAAATACCAAGTATAATATACTAAAGAAACACAAAATTATAAAAGTGCAAAATACTAGAACTATCTATTAAAACTTCAAAACATAGATTCAGCATCAAAACATATAATCTGTTTACAAAAATCTTAATCATAAATCTAAGAGTTCGAAGAACAAAATGCTAAAACTTAAAAAAGTAAAGAAACGCAGTACAAAACAATAAAGAATAAAAGAGTACCAACTATAAAGCTTCAAAACCTAATTTCATCCAGAAAAATTTAGAACAAAAATGTAAAGCTACGGAAATTTTCAAAATAAAAGTTTTATGCACTTGCAAAACTTAAATTCATCTACTAAAAATTCGGTTAAAAAAGTAAAAGTACTACTAAGAACAAAAAACTAAAAGCAGCATGAAAATCTAAAAGTACTAAGTACAAAACATCAAAACTTAAATTGATCCAGAAAAACTTAGAATAAAAACGTAACAGTACAGTTATTTTAAAAATAAGAGTATTATGCATTAGCAAAGCGCTGAAACGTAAGGCAAAAATGTGTAGAATGAAGATGTAAAAATATTAAGTATAATATATTAAAGCCACACAAAAATGTAAAAAATGAAGATTTATCTACTAAAACTTAGACTGATCCCACAAAACTACTGAGTACGAAATGTTAAAACACCATGTAAATTTATAAATAACATGTATAAAGTTTCAAAACATAAATTTATCTACTGAAATCTTGATCAAAAATGTTAAAGTTCTGAGAACAAAATTATTAAAACTGGGAAAAATGAAAAATACGTAGTACAACACAACAAAACATGTAAAAAAAAACTACTTTAAGCTTAAAGAAAACTACCTTAATTTTAAAGTTACAATTGGATTCATTCTTCTCGCGAGCAGAGAAGTGGCTGTTAACCGACAATGAAGGGAACCCTAACCAAGCACTGACTACCCCAACTATAAATTTTCCCCTACAGAAAAGTGTTCACAGTCGGGAAAATATATAGTTGGGGAACCAGTGTTCGGTTAGGGTTCCCTTCATTGTCGGTTAACAGTCACTTCTCTGTTCTCAAGAAGAATAAGTCCAATTGTGACTTTAAGATTAAAGCAGTTTTGATTTAAGCTTTTTTTTTTTTACCTGCTTTATTGTGTTGTACTACGTATTTTTCATTTTTCCCAGTTTTAATAATTTTGTTCTCAGAACTTTAAGATTTTTGATCAAGATTTCAAGATTCATTTGATCAAGATTTTGCAAGTAGAAAATAATTTTGTTTTGCAAGTTCAAACATTTTTATTTAGTAAAATCTTACATTCTCTATTGTTTTACAGAATGAATCCTACTAGTAGCTTCTGCACCAATGAAAAAAGGTTGGGGCTAATAGAAGAAAACACTATCAAACATGTTTTTTGCGAGTAAAAATCATCTCTCATTAACGTATTTTTGTTTTCATTAAGCCGATATTCACCACCATCAAGTAATGTATCCATTATCTACAGTTAAAAATTAAGTACAATGGAGATGCTTTGTATGTGAAAAGGAAAGCGATCTTTGTCAATCACTTCATTCAATGTAGAAAGAGAAAGTATGCCTATAGGGGTGGAGAGGGGACCTTTTCTTTTCTGTCCGATCGTCGCAAAGGACCTAAAGCCATAAAAAAACACCTGCACTATGATTTCAATCTTTTAGCGCAATACAAGTTTGGTCATGTCTTGTAATGCTGCATGAATTATAACTTTCGGCAAATGTACCCTGAATATAACTTTCGGCAAATGTACCCTGAATGGATACATTCTCTTCAACCGTGATGTATACTGCATTCTATTTGGTTAACTTTTAGCTTCTATATTTCTTGAAAGAAAATGCTACAAGACTGGAAAGTGAAAAGTCACTTCGCTTTCTACACTTGCTTAGTAAAGATGAATTTTTGCTCTGCTCTTTTTTAAAAGCGCCACTCAGTTCCTTATACGCTCGACCATGGATTTTTCAAGAATCAATTATCAATCTACTGAATCTCCTGCTACGGTAAGTTGAATATACCTTTTATCATCACTAATTTGTATTAAGAATATTATTATTATTTTTTAATATCATTTAAATGTAATACTTTAATAATTCCCTTTGCATTTAAAGTAATTCCTTTTTAAGCATTAACTTTTTAGCGCTATCATTTTATAATTAAATTTTTGTTAATATGAAATATTTCCTGCGTGAATGCTAAGTGAAAACATTAAAAAGATCGAAAAAGAAAAAAATTTTAAGTCTAAAAAATAAAGATATACATAATAGGATGTAAATAGCGACAATAAATTTAATTCATTATACATTACAATTATTTTTGTAATATAAAATAGTTCCTGCTTGAATTCTGAGAGAAAACATTAGAAAAAAAATTTCTAAGTTCCAAAATAGTTCCCTTTTCTTCTCATAGATGGCGCTACAATCGGTTTTACATCAAGTCTTAAACTGAAACTAAAAAGTGTTGCCATTCCAAAACTATAAACTTAAAAAAACGGTTTTCGCAGTATTGAAACAGTGCTATAGTAGTTCCACTATTTGCTGCTAGGAGGCGGAATAATAAGGTTAAAACCTAAATTAAACAGTGTTGCCATTCCAAAACTATAAACTTTTGAAAAACAACTCAACTTTACTTTAAAAAACGCCTGAGGGCATACAACTCAACTCCACTCGAAAAACGCCTGGGGGCAAAAACAACTCAACTCCACTCGAAAAATGCCTGAGGGCATACAACTCAACTCCACTCGACTAACGCCTGAGGGCACGCCTGGGGGTATTGGGAGGCGGATCGGCCACGCCCCCTGATCCGCGATCCGCCTGCTGTTGGTGAACTGTCATTATTCCCCTACTGCCATGCATTTGTACAACGACAATAGTGGAATGTCCACTTGAAAGTGCAAGTTGATTGATATGAACGTCTGTGATTAAGCATCGATATTCTATATTGTTTTCACAAGGTAAGTGCTTGAATTTTCATAATGCGTTCTTTGAAATTCTATAGAGTAGCAGCAGTACAAAATATTCTAAACTTAAGCGACTTTTTGTAAGCTACTAAGCTAGACTAACAATGGGAAGGCCAGCATTTCTTTCTAGAAGCAGCCATATTTAAGTAAAAGTCCGCGCAATCTGTCCTACCGAAATAGTTTGCGCGTTTTGTACTTAGGACAGATTGCGCGTTTTTCCCGTTAGTTTTCATGCTAGGAGAGATTGCGCATTATATTACTACCCATAGCTTGTTGGTAATGCAGCATAAATTGCAAATTACATGTGAAACGTATGAATCGATTAAATTCGCTGCATTAAAGGATTAAAAGGGGCGTTCTTAATTTTTACTAAAACATAAAATGTAAAATACTTATGCCCTCTCAACACATTTTTAAGACTTGAATATTTTAAAACTTTAAATTGATTTTTGAAGTTATTTCTTTATATAAAAAAATCACGGGTGTCTCTTTAACAGGCATTAATTAAATATTTTGACTATAGTTCTATACCGAGAGGTAAAGTTGTGACTTTATAATTTGTGTTTTCAAGGGACTGTGGTTTTTATACCGTATAAATCGTTGAAAACAAGTTTGTGTGATTTTATTTCTTTTGAAGATTTAAGTTATGAAATATACCTTTCGGAACTAAATGCGTAACTAAAGTAATTTGTGAACAAATTTCTTTTCTTAGACGAAAATTTTGCTAATAAATTAATAATGTGCTAGTTTTATACAAATATTCTTATTAATAAACTATTTTTCCAAACCGTTTAATGCCGTCAAAATTAAAAAGAAAACAAAGTGCAACGAATGTTACTGACCCGCACATATATTCGAGAGAAAAATTAAGAAGGAAGCAGCTACAAAAAAGAAGCGAACGTCTGAAGATAAGATGCTTCCAGAAAAAGTGGGAACTAAAAACTTGCTTTAAAGAAAACAAAACAAAATGTTTGAATTTTGAAACATCTTCGTCATCAGCCACCTCAGAAGAAAAGAATGTCAAAACACTGAATCTTTGGGACCATGTCAGACTGGACAGCGAGGATGAGTGCACTGAATGTCTGAAACCGTACCAGGGAGACAACTTCGACCAGTGACCTTAATGCCTACCGTTCCTTTGTAGGGACAACTAACTAACTTAAACCTAAACTTATAATGACCCGTTAGGAATACATTAAAACAATTTTTTGTTGAAATGTTTATTTTTGGGTGCTTCAGACGTACTTTTCAGACTGTCCCTAAAAAGGGACGGTAGGCATTAATGGGTTAAGTGTGCTATTTGTAGCAGATGGGTGCCCTACTTACAATAATAAGTATAGCGATTATGGACGACGACAACTTCGGTTAACAAACAAAAGACATTGAAACTGAAAATGAATAAGATTATTTATAATTTAAATCTTCTTTTCTTCTTTATTTTGTTTCTTTAATTAAAACACTGTTTTTTCCGATTCTGTAATCATTGAGTTAAAATATTTATTGCTATTAAAATTGTATGTGTTTATACAAACCCTACAACAACATAGTTTTAGTGGAAATATTATTGCTAACAATTTAATTGCAGTTTTTATGGATAGCAATCTCTCCTACCCATGTGCGCAATCACACCTACCTTGTAAGGACAGATTGCGCAAATTAGTCTTCTTGGTTTTTTTACAACTGTTGCATTAAATTAAAGCAAAACAACGAAATATCAATGAAAATGCATAAAAAACAAATGAAGTCACAGTTATTTATCAATAGTTTAACAAAAAAGTCATACTTCGATTTTTTAAATTTATTTTTCCAACTGTGCGCAGACTCTCCTAGCTTTACCTTATATTTTCCCCATATCCCTAACCTTCTTATTTATCGACTTTAGTAAAGAGCAGCAAATGTGACCGTTTTGGAGTCAGCTATTAAATATTATGATCCATGTACTTGCATAGATGCTCCACGCCAAGTTTAGTTCTATTAACCAGCTCTAGGAATTGTTCGCTATAGGTTCTGATAATTTCATTCAAGTTTAATGTTACATTCGCTTATTTTAGGAGCTTAAAGATCTAAGTGTCAACTACTAGAGCAGTGTCCACTACCGTAGTGGTTAGAGCGTCGGACTTCCACCTGGAAGGTCGCGCGTTCGATACCCGCTGAAGACCCACCATGTACACTTAGGGATACGTACATGTAAAATCAACGGATCCCTCTACCTCGCCCCGTGCGCAAACAATCCTAAGGCCTTGGCTAACAGTTAGGGGCTCTGGTGGAGAAAAGTATTCATAACCGGGTCATTTATCTTAAAACTTATTTTTCAAAATAGAGAGACATCAGTTTAGTTATCAACGGAAAAACAATAATAAAGCATACCTTCAATTTAACGTTTTTCTAAAATTAGCAATAGGTTTTAAATTCGAGATTGAACTTGATAAAAGTATTGTCTCCCCGATTTAACGATTTAATTGGTTTAGCAATAGCATTTAAATAAATATCGCCAGAAAAGGAATACGTATGGTTTGTACTAGATTTCAAATAACGTGGCGAATATGACACGCTACAATGAGTCTAGAGATTTGTATAATACTCAATACAAATCATACATGAAGTACCAAACAAACATAATTTGTGACATAACCTTCATTTATTTTCTTAATTTATTTATTTCATTTATTTTCTTTATTTATTTTCTTTCTCTCTTCCTTCATTTTATTGTATTATATTATTATTATTAATTATTTTAAGAGGAATATGAATGTGTTTATGTCAACAGTAATGAAAATAAGTATGTAAGAATAATTAAAAAATCGGCTGCTATTGGCTTTTTTGAGTTGTATTGAGCTTTGCAAGAAGGGAAAATAAACTGAAATGTTTAAATAATGATTCAGATGGTTTAATAATGGTTTTGAGCTTCATGAACATTTGATGCTCTGTTATTTGCGCTGACTTAACATATATGATTTTTAACAACTTACTCTTTTAAGAAAGTTAAATTTATCGTATTCATTTGAAATGAACACTCGTATTTAAGAAATGTGAAAAATGGAAGTTAGGATTTGCTCTCATTGATTAATAAATTTGATGCAAAAGTGAACAATTCTAACCATAAGTCAGAAATAAATTTGTTAGGAAATTTTTATTCATGTACTTCGGAGATCTAACGAAGGGGGAGCTACGTGAGAGAATTATCCTATATTTCCTTCATTAAAGTTATTTCTCATACATCTTTTTTTGCTGATTATTACTCTAAAAATCGTGTATGCAATTTCCGCTGATAATTTGTGTCATACTTACAGTAGTTTTTATTTAGATGTACTGTCGGCAGTGATGTATCCGTAATTTTTTTTCGGGTGTGTAGTTTATTGAGGTTGAGAGTTATTTATTAATGACTGTTTCATAATTGGCTTCCTTTAGATATTGGTATGTTGTGCGGAGGGCGATATGTCCCGATATCCTCTACCTTGGCCGTGACAATTGGCCGAAAAGTAATTTTACAGTAGACTTACATAAAACGTACGAATAAGTCCCGCGTAGTAGAAAATCGTGTTACACGGGACATACAGTTTTAGAATAATTTATGCAATTCCAAGCTTGTTTCTCTAAATCAGCCCTGCCTGGCGGTTTTTTTATATTTTTAAATGATCATGTATTATTATTGTTATTATTATTTTATGAACTACTCCTTTTTTTAAACTGTCAGCCTCACTATTCATACATAAGCAACAGGTAAGTACATACGTTTGTTTTTCGAAACAAAATATCGGAAACTGTGGGAATATATGAAATTTATCTTAGGCGTTATACGGGGTTGCTCATCGTGAGACACTAGTCGAAATTTTTTCTCCGCGTTATACAAACTCACGTTTTTCGTTATACTTGAGTCCACTGTATTTACGATGTGGAAGTGATCAGAGAATGTACATTGGCTTAACTAATATCAAAATACTGTGTCATTATGGGGGAAAATGATCTGTACTTCACTTTAGAAATCCTTCAATAGTTTCATTTTTCCCCCGAATGCAGTCCAAAAATGGTCATTTCTTTTCTTACTCTTCTTTTTTCTTTTTTTTTTTTTTTTGTTATTGCGCAGTTTTATTTGTTTTACACTTGAATCGTTTAATTTCAAAAAGGTAACAACTCTGAAAAACAAAATTTTTTTCAGAAGATATAAAAAAATGGCTTATGAAAAGTTGGAAAACTTTACGGGTCTGATCTTTTACCATTTTATTTTAGTAGGTAATAGCAATGCAATATTGGTAAATTAAAACGATTTTTGATTAATTATGTCATAAAAATTAATAAATTAATACTGAGAGTTCTTCCTCTTTCAAAACGGAGATGTTACCTTTTCGAAATAAACGATTCATTGATATGTGAGAAAATTTTATTAAAATTAATATTTTAAATAATTTTAAGCTTTAAGAACAATTTCTTAAGCTCCCAACAAAATCATATTTTACTGGAAGTTGCTTTATTTGTTACATGAACGCATAACCGAGAAGCTGCACTTTCAGTTGTGTATTTGAAAATCATTAATATTTTTTTTATAATTGTAAGAACCACATTTACTTACCCTTTCTTAAAATTCTGATTTAGTATGATAGATTTTGAAAGCATCAGATTCAATCTCAGAACTACTGCTATTAGCATTATTAATGAAAAAATACTTTTTATGAGTCATAGTTATTGAAATTATAACTAAAATGCTGTTCTACATAAATTTTTAAGTCGATTTTTTCACCATATTAAACTTACCTTCTCATCTTCATGTCTGCGTTCTATTTCGAAGTGTTGGTTTAAAATTTTATTACTTACTTTTGTTTTTTCCTTCTTTTCGAATACTTTTGCTTTCAAACGCTTCGACATTCAGATTCGATTTTTTCACTATTAAATTATTTTTCTATTCTTTAAAAACCCACACATCAGTAGTGCTGCTTTAAAAATTATAAGAGTGAACATAAATTTATTAATGCGTGATTGAAATTAATAAATGTTAATTTTTTTTGACAATCGTAAATATTTTTTGGGGGCCTATATCGCAGTAAATTGTTAGAGAGACCATGGTCCAACATGGGCTGTAATGCGAGGTAGTTAGTTAGTTTAGATCGCAGTGTTGTTCAAGTACCAAACGTTTTTTTTTTTTTTTTTTTGTCCCAATTTTGATTAAAAAATTCCCAAAATGACCATATATTTCGGACTTTGAGGGGTTAGGAAGCTTTCTCTATTTGGGGAAGGTTACCATAGTTTACGATTCAATCTCTTTTACTTCTCTTTTTCATCTTATGCAGTTTTTTTTTTTTTAAATTTTGTTTTAGTTCAATTGACTTGAATGCAATATATTAAATAATTTATTTAGTGAAATGCGTTTCTCCAAATGCTGAATGGGTTAATTTAAATGTCAGGGGTAGCTCCTTTTTCGAGATTTATTTTTTCCTATGTCAAAAATAAGGGATTATGTTTATGCTGCTTGCATTGCTAGATTATTTTTTCCGAAAGCAAATGAAAATACAAGGCTAAAATAATGCTTTAAGAAACCATGGTATAGCCAACACAAATCTAAGTAAACTTGTTCATGTTAAATCTTATAATTCAATTAATAATGTCATTCTAAGATTAAAACACATGCAAGCTCAGTCTTTAGTTGGTGTAATTCTTGGTTTTGAATGCATATCCGTTTGTAACATATATCGTTCATTTCATTTGCTTTGAACATGAGATTCAAGACTTCAAAGAGCAGCCATTTTTTCACACATAAATATTTAATAAATGCAAATGCTACATATTTTCATAGTTCTACAGCCATCTTCTTTGATTACCATTTCAGACGTATTTGTACAAGACTTAGTTTTACAGACACGTTAAGAACATTAAAGCAAAGAAAAGTGAAAGAAAAATTGTTTTCATTCTATAACACTGGCTCAAGCATCTACAGAATATATTACCTTTTATTTCAGGGACAGCTATAAACAGCTCTGTGTTCGTAAGAGTTCGTCTCCAAACAACAAGACTAAAAATCTATGAAATAAACAAATCATACCTAACTTCATTGGGATCCGGTTCAAACTTCAACTGGCTAGTCTTTTGAAGACAATGTCGTAAAACAGTTTATACTTACAGTAGTCCAGTTGAAGATCGATCAAATGTCCGTTATAATTTCTGAAACGTTCCAAAAAAAACAAAATCTCTCAAATTTCTTGGACTTTTGAAAATCGCAAGTCAAGTGGAAATCATTTTGGGTGATCAGCAATTGAAATACTTGACTGAGGTATTTTCATTCCTTGTAGGAAAATTTGAGACATGTCAACCACGCACTTTCATTGACGTATTTTTGTCAGTTTATCATACATAACTCTTGTTTGTGTTTTGGGAGTGTGGTCGCCATTAGTTTAGAAGAAAAGTGTTAACTGAAATGAGAAGGTTTCGTGCAAAAAGCCTATAATAATGAGTCACCAATTGACATAATAGATAATATTCATTTTCACAAATGTCTCTATACAGTTACACACACTATCTACACGATGATATAGTGTTCAGAAACCGAATTTCATTGCACTGTTAAAAACTTACAGTTCTTTTAAAATCTAATTTAGAAAGAAGCTACCAAACCTCAGGTGTGGTGAAAACAGAGTCGGATAATATTGAAATTATCTGTAGTACATAAATCACTGATGATCAATGATTGGAGACCCTATTTTTAAATAGAGTATGAAGTGGTTTCATTTATTTATTTTTTAAAACTAATTGGAAAGGGTGTTGAAGCGGGTATGTTTTCTGATTTGAATCATATACATTACATTATGCATTTTCAAACTGTTTTTCATTACTCGTATAATAACACTATAAGGACAAATGAAAATCTGTCATAAGCTCAATAAATACTGGCCTATTAAAATTCAATTAAAGTTTTCAAACAATGCAAAAAAATAAATTCCATTACTGAAATTAATCATTCAAATTTTTCTTCCCTATCATACGGAATTCCCTAGTTAGCCGCGAACAACTCTGTTTCTAAACCTGAGATTTAGCCTTGAACAAGGTGTCATTAGATTTTGCTTTTAAGTTCTGTAAATAGGTGCTTCATATTGCAACGTTCTCCGT
Organism: Octonoba sinensis; assembly: GCA_038502835.1. Classification (NCBI taxonomy): domain Eukaryota; kingdom Metazoa; phylum Arthropoda; class Arachnida; order Araneae; family Uloboridae; genus Octonoba; species Octonoba sinensis. The sequence goes on from CM076598.1 coordinate 128,263,706, forward strand.
TGATAGTATAGTTGATACATTGCACCTAATAAAATGTGTCACTCAGTGAAGTCAGCTTAACTGGTAATATTCTGGCGAGGAGAACTCACTAGCTAAGGTAAGGAAATTAAAGTCGGTAGTCCCGCAGGAGTTGTTGTTCGGTGCTGTATTGTTGTTAGATGGAAAACTATCAGAAGAATCGTAATAGTTGAATGACACATCACTTTCTGCTGGACACTGCCCCCTGTAGTTCTCTGTCGATTGATTGTACGTAGGAATGTTGGCAGTGTCCCCTACAGTATGATTTACTTCATAAATATTACTCGTTTGAGGAAAATTTTGTTTTGGAGCTGTTGCACTGTAATCTGGTACACGGTTGTTGCTGCCAGTACTATTGCTTAGATCATAATATATAGTCTGTGAACCATTTTCATCATATGAATCTGGTCGATACCCACTGTTAGTATTGTTGTGATGTGGATAGCAGTACGAAACTGAACCATCTGGATTAATACTGTTTGGAACATACTGCTCCCCGGAGGATCCTATGCTAGAATCGTAACCATTATTCGAATGAAGACTATTGTAGTTTCTGTTGACATTGTAACTGGTGTTAATTTCTCCCCTATAGTCATGCATGTATGCGTTATGAGTATGAGACTCGTGTTGTTGGCTTTGAGGTGGAACTGAATCAACTGTATATGGATATGGAGAGCGCGATACCGGAGAGTGATGCGTAGAACCTCTTTGTTGTGTTGTATGCATTGTATGCGTTCCCAAAGGAGCTCCAGTTCCCATTTGAGAAGTTTGATTATGCGGCATTGCTGCATGTTGTGATTGGCATGCTCTGTCATTCGCATAGTACATAGGAGATTGTACTTGCGTTCCGTAAGAGTTTTGTTGCGTGATCCAATCATTATCCATTCTCTGAGGAGAAGGATGTTGATAAGTTTGTTGTTGATTAGGAGTTGTTGGCGGAGGAGTGCGATAACAATAATTTGCTTGTCCGACGCTTGGCGACAAACCTCTGTGATTAGCTTGCCCGTAAGTCATCATTCCATTTGGATCAGTAGAGTAAGGAACTGTTGATGAATATGACCTCGTTCTGTGGTATGATGAGCTAGGGGACATGTGAGGTGGAGGGCAGTGTTGAGTGTTCATCTGATAAACTCCCGGACTGGTACAGTGAGTACTACTGGCCACCGGGGAACAGTTGATATTGCACGGAGAATTGCAAAAAGGGATATTTGCATCCATGGAACATGACTGCGTTAGTTTTCTGTGGCTAGCACTGCGACCACTGGCACTGGTCAAGTGTCCATTTGTTAGGCCTGGACAAACAGATCGCGTATTTTTTGTTTCACCGGTTATTATAGACTGAGATCTATCTGCACCCAGGTTGCTGAGGTTATGGAGGATGGGTTCCGTTGGAGGTGTGGACGAAAGAGAGTTTTCGGGCGATTTTAAGTCAGCCCCAACAGGGCTGCCTTTCCTCGAAGTGGTAGGCATACCCTCGGGGTTGATTTGCGAAGATCCCGGCGAGTGCAGGCGACTCTGTTGCTGGGGGAACTCGGAATCTAAGTTTAGCAAGCGCTCTGAGGTAGAACATGGTGACAAAGCTTCACTGATTCCGTCACCTGCCGTAACTCCGGCAGCGGATGAGCTTGGTGATCGATCAGACACTGGACGATCGGAGGTAGAACATTCACGGGGTTTCTTAGTCACCCCCCGAGGAGGTCGCTCGGGACTACCCACAGAGCTAGATGTTTCGGTTGCTGATCGGTCATCAGCTGAATCTGTCTTGTTGGTATCTGCCTCGTTTCCAGACAAGGTCGAGCCCGCGCCAGTCGGGGTGGACGAGGCAGTGCGAGTGGTCTCTCCCCCTTCCATTTCGCCTTTTTCGTCGCCGTTTTTGCTCATGAGACTCTGGCGTTTATGCTTCATGCGCCGGTTCTGAAACCACACTTTGACCTGCCGCTCCGTTAGATCCAATGATGCTGCGATCTCGATGCGTCTCGGCCGACACAAGTATTTGTTGAAATGGAATTCCTTCTCCAGCTCCAGCAGCTGCGTATTCGTGTACGCCGTCCGCAAGCGACGAGGCATACCGTTCTCATTATTCTCTGCAGAAGAAAAGAAGGAACATTAGAGTACTATCACATAAATATTTAACATACACTCAATGAACATTTAATGTACATCACACAGATCAATTTTTAAATGAAACAAACAGGATAACTGCATTCAAATTAGAGATGCACCCATAGCAAATTGGCCGATTACTGAATGTCGATTAATCGGCTGCAGATAATCGGTCGATGCCGATTAATTATAATGCTGGTTATTTTTAATACTTCCATTTCTCCATCACTATTCTTTTTGTTTACAATTCTCAACTTTAGAGGAATTAGCTAACATTTAATTTCTGTAAGTAATGATTTATTTCCCCTCATTTTCATATTTTAAAAAGTAACATTTTCTGATTTTATTCAACTCTCGTGAACCAATTTTCTTATTGATTGTTAAATAAAATCACATTCTATTAACTAGACTTGAAACTTCAAACATTTAGATAGTGGCTAGCGGCTAGTAGACACTTTAAATTTAGTAACACTATTTTTATTAATAGGAAACACTTTATCCAGAATTTTTATTCTTTGTAATATGTGTAAAGTACTTTTAAAGTATGCTAAAGCTAGACTATGGAGGAAAATATTGATACACGAAAACGGTTGCAGTATAGTACGCATTTTTATATAAAATATACAAATTAAAAAAAAAAAAGATTGCATCAAACATCAATTTGTGTGAAAGAAATTAAAAACGTGCACAGATAAATTTTTAAAAAATCAAAAGATACTTAATAATAATAAATTTTTTGTTGAATGCAAATGTAGCAATTTTAAAAGTAAATTGTGAAATGTATATTTAATTTTCTGTGTATATAGGGAATGTAAAAACAGTGAAAAAAAAAAAAAAAAACTCGTTCGTATGGAGTATTCTCTTTCAAGTTCGGGGAACCGGGGGACCGACGACATGCATATCTTAATCTCATAATACCTAACTTTTTTTTTCATTCCGATGCAATAAATATTAAAAAAAAATAAACTTTTAAAAACAATTCTGTTTAATTATTACTATATACTATTATTAATTTCTTTATTTGGTTTTACTTTTCTTTTTAGATTTATTTTTACGATTACAGTAGGTAAAATTACATTTACCTACTGTATTGGTGATCACGAGAGAGAGAGAGAGAGAGAGAGAGAGAGAGAGGTCATGCCGCAAGTTGCGCCATTTGAAATTTAGGGTTTGGGGTGATGTAAAATCAATTTAAAATATTGTTGTTATAAATTTCCGTTTTCTTTGTTACATCTTCTACATATTTTTTATTAAATCATATTTTGATATATGCTACTCTAATACTTTTCTTAGTAAATTTTTGGAGGAGGGAGGATCACCATCACTAGGAGGGTGCCCCTGATTATTGTTAATAAATTAATTCAGCAGTTTTTGGCATACTAAAAGTAATTTTAATGAAAAAAAACTTTGGCGATTAATAGGCAATTATAAATAATTGGCCGATTACAAATAATTGGCAAAATGGCCGATTATGGACGATTACTACAATCAAGCGGTGCATCCCTAATTCTAATAAATAATCATGCAGTGTCACGAAAAAAGGGAGTGCAACGAGATTGCGATATTGCACAAATGGTTGGGGATGTGCAATTAACTACTAATGATACAACCGGTTCAAATAAGCTTTACGAATGGAATTGCTTCTTTTTTTTTCTCTATAGGAAATATTTATGGCTCTTTTGTGATTTTTTTGTGTTTAAATAGCTTTACGTCTGTTAACGTTCTTATTACATTCGAGCTGGTAACATGTTATGTTTAAAATGATCAATCAGCTTTTTTGTGCCGATTACTCAGAAACGAAAAAAATCAGCAAATAAAGGAGGCCCTAAGCAGTACAATAAAATTACTAAAATCATTTTGAAATTTAAATAAGTTACAGTGTTTAACGCATTAAAAGAGGTAAGGTATTCTTTAATACTAAAAACTAATGATTGCGGTACATTTTTAAACAATTTTCATTTATTTGATTGGCTCTGTTTAGCAGTAGAATGCTATAACAGTCTCTTATCATATGGATTGACTTATTACATTTTTTTAGTTTTTATTTTTTGGTTTTTGACTTTAAAAATAAGCATTTGTGATCTCCTAATTACGCACATTGCAACGTATACCTGACAAAGAAAATTAACAATAATAGATTCTCATCTTATCGCACAAATTTAAAGTTGGAGAATTTTATTCAGCAGTTTTTATACCTCTTAAACACTGCTACTTTTATTTGCTCAAAACGTACATCCGTTACTTATTTGTGCGCACAAATAAGGTATATTTGCTTTTTATTGTTCAAATGTTTATATTAAGTTAAATACATGTTCATAAATACACAATGAGTGAAAGGGCGCAAAATTTTCTGCGATCTGGATGTCTAATATTCAGGAGTGTTCCGTTACAGCAATATTCTTTCTTTTTTTAATGTATCACATCATAGTTAATTTTGACTACGGAATTTTGAAAGTCTTAATCATTTTGATCAGCACTAGGAGCAAAAGAATATTTAAAATATGATTTGTGTTTTTGCTTCTTACAGGAAAAATTTATTTCAAGAGCTTATTTTGTATTGTTGTTGTTGTTGTTTGTAATGCCACTTGGGTATCCAAGCTCCCCTTCACAGAGCGACCAGAAATTAAAGCAGTAAGGAGCACCTTCCGCTTATAAATGAGCACCCATGATGGTGGCAGTACGACTTGGCTCATTATGTATTTGGATGACGCCAGATGGCGCCACCACAAATACGCCACCTTAATTCTCTCGGAACTGCCTCGGGACTTCAGGGTGCACGGATTTTACATGCACGTATCCCCAAGTGTACATGATAGATCTTCAGCGGGTCGGGTGTCGAACCCCAAATTTCCCGGTTGGAAGCCCGATATCCTAACCACTAGGCTGCCACGGCCCTTGTTCGTACTATTTCCAAACAATTTTGACATGGCATGCCTTTTGCGGACAAGAGTAAACTGTAAAATTTTGAAATTTTTGACTATATTTTTGGCAGATGTGACTGAAATTTTCCTTGAAATCAGGAAATACACAACGTGTCGCATGAAATTCACAAAAATTAATGCACATTTCTTTGGAGTTCAAACTTCCAGTAAAATGAACACTTTTCTTCATTAAACTATGTTTTTCTCATGTGTTATATTAGTTATAATAGTTAACACTCCACAGTGTCGTATCTACCAATCAGTTTATTTATCGCATGTCACTTATTCTTTGACTGGGTTTTGGGACATTATTAAAATCTTTATGCAGAGGAACATGGGGCAAAGTGATTTAAATATTTACTATATTTGCAGGGCCACCTATTTAATAACATTTTAACTACGTTACATACCATGTAGTTTATTCCAATCAAAAAGATGGTTATCTCTAAAAATCAAGCTATACGTTTATACAAGATGTTTTCAAAATTTGATGCTCATGTTGCAATATTTTGTGTTAAGTCAAAAATATTTTTTGCCCTTATATAAAGATAAAATTCCTGTTATTAATATTTTAATTATTAATTAAGACCTACTAATGTCCAGTGCAGTGTTAATTCATTTTATGCTAGGGTTGGTTCGATTTCAAATACTTAGTACAATTTGTCATATGCATATGAGGCAAAGTGCAATAGTATTGTATTTCATTTTGTCCTCACACCCGTCATCAGATAACGGAATTTGACTTTCATTTATTCATTCATTCATTGTTCATTTATTAAGTAATCTTTTCATTCGTTCGTTTAATTAATCATTTGTTTTTTACATTCATTAATCCATTTATTCATTCTCTCGTTTAACCAATCATTCTTTCATTTAGTTATTCATGCTGAATAAAGAATATTTTTATCCCTCTGTACTTGTAAATATCAGTCATTACGTGTTTTTTGGACTACCATTAAGCGACGTCCGAATGCAAAAGGTTAATTATCACATAGAAAACTATTTCATTAGGAAAATATTTCAATTTTTCACTTTGAGCCATACATGGGGCAAAGGGATAATTTTGCCCTTTTATTTTAACGTACAAATTTACTACCTAAAATAAAAACAGTAATGCAAGTTCTATTATAAAATTCACAGTTCTCTCTTTATATACTGTTATTTTCAAAATAAATTTCCAATTTGTTGGTTTTGAAAACTGAATTCATCTTAAATATTTTTATTTCCCACATTCCCTTACTTAAATGTAGATTCTTAGATAAACTTCTATTTCATTTTCCCCCTACAAGGAACATTGTATTTCTTGTCCAGCATTTAAATTAATTTTGTTGGAGTATACTAAATGGATTAATATTCTGATTTTAAATTTAGCCGACAAATAACTGCACCGAAAATGAAGCCTTACGTACGGTGAATTTGATAAAGGATTAAGCCTCCTACGACCCTACGAGTCTTCATAAATCTGGTTAGTAATCGTTTCGAAAAGAGCTTTTACTTACGATGATCTTGTTGAGGGTTTCTGATTTATAAGAGTCATCTTAACTCGGTTTGGGAAATTTTGCATCTACAACACGTTAGTCCGTTGATACCTGCGACAGTTAGTAAAGACTTCCTTGACGAGAATTGACGCAATGTGAGAAATGAATACTTACTAAAGAAAGCCGGAATTGAATTTCAATGGTAGCTACATGAAACTCTTTTTTCAAAGATGCATAAAATTTTTAATTATTGTTCTTTCAATATACTAGGAGAGAAAAAAAAACTTTAAATAAAAATCGTACCAAATATCTTTAGTAACTATAATCTGTTTATAACTTGACATTAATCTGTTACTGTACAAGGTTTATCAGTAAAATGCTTTTAGTGCGCTCGAAAATGTTAATAAATGTTAGAAAATATTGGATTTAAAATTGCACATGATTCTTACTTCAAATATTTGGTCCTCTTAGCTGTATTAAAAGCTGCAGGCAATAGTAATAATAAGAAATCTTTCGCCAATGAATTTTGGTAGAAAAAATGTAGTCTTATTTTCGGTAGACGATTTTCCGGATGTGTCAAAAACTAAAAAGGTTGAATTGAAGTGTGGATGCCCGTGTTAGTCTTTATCTAAACGCAAAACCCTTCTAGCAGTGTCCGTATCCCATCAACAAGTAAGAAAAGCAAATAAGCAAAAACAGTAAAAAGTTCCTGAAAGTTTTCCTACTCCGCTCTTGACATTTATAATCCGCAAGAAATATCCATTAATTAATTCTATTGATAAAATGCCTCACGCAGAGGTCTAATTAAATAGCTGGATGGTTGGACAGACAGAGCAAAATCGCGGAAGTGCTTTTAACCCTCCTCCATCACTCTAGCTAACGAGATATCCCACCGCAGGCAAAACGTTAAGCGTCAAACACATACTTCTAATGAAACAACGCCTTGTCTGACACGTTTTTGATTTATGAGACGGGATGCTGTGTCCCATGAGCACAAAACCATGGGCGGTAGATTGCTGGGTTACTAACTCATTTTCAACAAATCTGTCAGTCATTTTAGACCCTACACATGCAATTGTACTCCATGGAATCGATGTGGTTAGCGATTGTCCTCTTGCTCCAAGAGGATGCAGCAATAGTCAGGAAGTCGGTGACTGTTGAAATCTCGCTGAAAGTTATTTTGAATGACACTGTATAGAGCAAAATTTTGCCTACTTTTTTACAAACTGACACCATTTGACATCGTAAGGGATTATAATTACTAAAACTTTGTTGCACATCCATTCCATGTGTGAACAGCAACTTCTTAGGGAAAAACAGATTCTGGATGCTTTCTGTTCTCGGAAATACAAGCATTTTCTATAATTCTATTATGATTACAATATTAAGCTTATCAGCTGCTCATAACTGTAGCTTCTAGTAAAAGATTATAACAAAGCGATTCGATCAAAGTGTGGCATATCCATCGTTTATCAAATATTGCTGCCAATCGACATTTTTTGCTTGAATTGAATTCACATGAAATACATACACTTCAATGTGTGGACTATTGACTTCTCTTTGGGGGTTTGTTATGAATATCTATTGTTGACACACACACATAACTTTTGATAAGTTAGATTAAGATGTTAATTTAGTTCTTTCCTGGCAGATGTAGGTAACTTGTAAGATAGTTACTGCAAACGATGAATACATGGTAAAAAGTGAACCAATTTTCAGGAATATTAATTTTATAATTATCTAAGCTAGAGAGGAATACCTCTCACTTTTTAACTAATAGTAAAATCGAATATTCAAGCATAATTAAAGATAAACTCGGTACTTCATCTTTTTTAAAATTGAAGTTTGAGATTTATGTGATTTCTTTCTGAATGCGAAACACCCTACGTATACCGCATAACTATTTTGAGCAGTAAGTTGGTTTTTGCTATGTTCAGAATTCTTTATCTTTGTAAGATAAAGAACTCCCATGAATTTAAGCTTTCAACTGGTAACTTATGATTTGGATCATAAATGTTGGATACATATCGCTGTTAATTGCAAATTCATCAGAAAATATGTTTTAAGTTTTAAAATGTAGGATGAAGCTTTAAAAATACACTTATGAATAATGAATGAAGCTCAGCTAATGTTCTAAAAGAAAAAAAAAATGAAGGGAAATATTCATGCACGTGGGTTCCAAATTTTTCTGGGGGTGAAACGTAATTGTTACAAATAGAAAAATTGTAATACCAATGAAAACATTTTAGTATAAAGCAAGAAATTGCATAAAAATATGCAGTATAACCCCGATTTAACGATTGTCTATGGACTTTTAAATGCTTTTCTCCACCAGACCCCTACCTGTTAGCAGAGGCCTTAGGATTGCTTACGCACGGGGAGAGGTAGTGGGGTCTACGGATTTTACATGCACATATCCCCAAGTATACATGGTGGTCTTCAGTGGGTATCGAACGCGCGACCTTCCAGGTGGAAGTCCGACGTGCTAACCACTAGGCTACCACGGCCCGGACTTTTAAATGCTAGTGTTATATCAAGGATATTGTTAAATTAGTGAGATATAACCTTCATTAAATCCAATCTCAAATATTAAAACGAATCGCTAATTTGAGGAAATCGTTAAATCGCGTATCGTAAAATCGAAAATATACTGTAAGTTTTATAATAAAGGAAACTACTTAAAGGGAATGTACTAGGGAAACTACTAGAATTTCCATACTTCTTTGTTTAAAATCTTGAGTTGCTCAAAATGTGGCTCAAAACAGTGTCTTTTATCATGTACTTGCTAAAGTCATTTATGCAATGACTTTTGTAATGCAAGGTATCGCTTTTTAAAAGTGAGCGATAATTATTGCAATGTAAACGATATTTTTTCAATGCAAACGGCTGATATTGCAGTGTAAATGATTTATTTCACAACATAAACCAATTGTAAAAATTAAAAATCATCGTAAATTTAAACACAAAATTTTTAAAAAATGCAGACATGTGTTTCGAGATTACAAGGAACTCCTTTTCAATGCAAAAGAGTGAGCTTCTAAATGAAAAACATCCAAACGTTCACAAAATATGATGGCAGTCGGAAGGTGATGTGATAAGCTATAGTATTTCCCTTTCTATAGAATGTTCAGTTTTCACCTCAACTGATTTGTTCTTTGCAAACCGTTAAAATAAAACTTCATCAAGCTCTATTTTTACAGCACTTCAGCTGCAACTTCTTATCAAGTACAATCAATAAATGTCACAAGTTTTTATACATGATATCAAAAAAATGAGATGAATAGAAATTTTTAGGTATACACTCATTACAAGTGTTATTTGGTGCTGAAAATTATAAAACATCCTAAAACTGAGCAATAATATATGCTACTTTTCCTGAATTCATTCAAATGTTACATAATATCTCTACGGAGTTGTATATTCTTATACGAAAAGGATAAAGTTACGTTTGAACTAAGAAGTTCACGTCAAGATCTCTAGTAACTCAGGAAAGCTCCAGCCATAAAAAAATGGCGTGTCGTGTTTACAGAATATAAAAGAGCTTTTGTTGAGAAAGATTTTCACCTATTATATCTAGCTGTCACGTATCACTCCCCCCGAAAATGATCCTTGGATAGCAGCGTGTTCAATTAACATCTTTATTATTCCATCCAACTGGGAAATTCTCCCCTGCGAATCAAGATATGACATCCTTAAATCCTTTGCACAACTAACTACCAAAAACTTATTTTTCTACTAAAACTAAATTCACATTTTCTTAGTTTACTACATGTGGCACTAGCGGCACAGAGAGCGCCGCTCCTTTTGTCGGATCTAATATCACTCACGGAATTTCTATCTAAGCCGGACAGCCAACAGGCGAAGACCGTTTGCAGGGATGTATCGCGTAGATTATTTAATTAAAAGAGGCTTTTGTGGTGAGTGAAGGAGCGAGAAAAACTGGGCGTTTGCATTTCCCCATCGAAGATATGACGAGAGGATTAAAAGACTACTAATAGACAATGTCAGGATCCACCTGAAGACAGTCTGCAACAATACCCTAGCTGACATGACTTTGATTTATGGTACCGTCAAGAATTTCCCCCCGTTTTCTCGCTTCAGCTGGGACTGACCATAAAATAATAATCTGCTTTTCGTAAGTTTTTAAGCAAAGACTGGGAAAGTGACTTTCATAATTTTCAGTATTCCGATTCTGCTTCGTTTGTTAATTGAACTGTGGCTCATTTTTTACATATATTTACCACTTGAGAATAACAGAGACCACTTAACCATCATGATGCTCTGTAGCAAAATATATTGCTATATATTTTGCCAAACAACATCATGATTACGACACAAATTAATAAATATATTGCTAAGAGAAAATTTAATATCTCAATGAGCGGTTTTGAAGTACATTATCAGTTTAGTTCAGGCGGCCATATCGTATCAAAAGTTGACATTTTTGATTAAAAAGATATTTTGCAGATTTCGCATTTTTTCATTGTATATATATATACATATATATGCATTATTTTCTTCCTCTTATTATTATTATTAGGTAAAATAAGAAATGAACAGTTCATCGTGTCTTAATGGGTGATGAATTTAATAGTCCTAGTTGCAAATAAAAACGAATAATAGCAAACTGTAACACACACAAACAAATTTTTACTTATTTATTTAAATAAAACTATAGTATAGAAGTCTGTGTTCATCTTTGGGTGTGTGTCACTTTGCGATGTACAGTCTGACCTATCATACTTACAGCTGGAGATTTTGTACCAAATTAGTTCAAAACATGGGAGTGAGAAACTCGTAAAAATTGTAATAAAATTCGATTTAGTTTTTTCGTATTTTAATTATAAGAGATTAACATACATTCGCTAACATGGAGGCAAAAATATTCTTCCACATCTTATTTTTTTTTTACCATTTTAAAGTTTTGATTTTTCTGCATAAGAAAATTTAACTGATATTTCATCATAAAAATTTCGTGAAAAAAAATCTCTGCTGGCAGTTTGAACCGAATCAGTTCCATTTAACCCTTTTAATAAGAGTTATTAAGTTAACTTCATGTAAATATTTTTTTAATTTGATACAATTTAGTTTCAATACCTTATTCATAGTGTGAATAGTTTCATCTAGGATTATCAACACCAGTAGCACTATAACTTATACTATATATTCAAAACAAACGCTTGAAAATAGAAGGAAAATTAAAGTTTTTTTTTAAATGTTATTAATTATTTACAATCTACGAGTGAAACATTTTATATTATTATCCGGAAAATGAATAAGGAATATTTTCAAATTGAAAAATATGGAATGTGTACTGTCACACAATAGTGTAAAAGATTGCAGTCAAGGATATATTGGAAAAAACTAACCTGTAGTTTAAAATATGAAAGTGCAAAGTTAAAATAACACACGCACACACACACACACACACACACATATATATATATATATATATATATATAGGTTCATATTTAATGTCTGTTTAATCTCAACAATATCTTTCAGGAAAAAAGGAAAGAAAAAAATCTCGTTTACTTGTGAAAATGTATTTTTCTGCGCTTTGCACTAAATTGCATTAATAAAAGATTGCAGAGGGGGAAAAGTACAAACAGTAAGACGAAAGAGTTTATTATTAAACAGTCATATTAGGGCTTGAAAAGGGCAATGTTAAAACAAAGTTTGCTAATGCACATTCTTGATCTCATAAAAACACCGTGAAATTAGATATTTGAACGGATACAGGATAGTGAAATTTGCTTTTAAATAGACGATTTTCGAAATGCCATTTCACACTCTAAAGTGCTATAAGCAGCAAATTTATCAATAACATATCATGAAGCTCAATAAAATATTTGCTACCTGAAACTCTTGATTTATTCTTCATCTGAAACTTTTTATATTTTTTCCAATTAGTAATGTGTTAAAAATCCAAAAAAAAAAACTATGGAAACCATTCAAATGCTTATTATTATTATTATTATTTATTTTTGAAACGTTTTATAAAATCAAAATAACAGATGAGTTTTGACTGGTTAAGTTATACATAATATTCAATTGGTTTAGGACTTACTATAAATGCATCACATGTGATGCATTCATCTACAAATGTGCGGGTACTAGAGGTACCCGCACTGCCATGCCTGTGTTGAAAAGTGAAAAGAAAAGTCGGTTCGTCATTATATATACAGTGGTAACTTTTTTATGTGTAAATTATGTTATTTTATTAAAATTTATATCATTCCACAGAATTAAAAATTAGCCGCCCATGGCAATCAACCGGCGATCCTACACATTTAACAAATTTTCTTTTTTTAATAGAACACACACATTAAAAAATAAATAAAGAAAGGAAGGAGGAAAAAACTATTTAAAAGATCGAAACTATTTTTAAAAATCGCATTTTGCTTGTTTAGTTCAAGTACCCACACGAAAAGGACGATTATAAGCCATTAGAATAGTTTAAATTCATGAATTTTTAGTACAATTAATTTTATCTATTATTCATTGACAGTAAAAAAAAAGAAAGAAGAAATTCTGTTGATTTGTGCGAATTCAATGGAGAAAAAAAAATAAAATAAATAAAAATATAAATAGTAATAATAATTTTGAATAACACAAATCTCTATAAAGGATACATTTCTTCTCTGTAGTGTATTGAGAATGGGCGCGTAAAAATACCTGTCAAACTAAGGAAATCAAAATAAAGCTTTCGATCGCCCGAGTGCTGCAGGAAATAAATTTTTAATCATTTAAAAAAGAAAATAAATAAAATGATAAAAACATTGTGAACAGAGTTTTATTTAGCAAATATGCATGTAAACAAATTGGAAAACAAAATTACCTTTACTGTGAACAAACTACTTCGAACTACAGCGAAAAATGATTAAAACTTCTTTTCTAGTCAATTTAGACTTAGAGGTATCGAGTTTTAGCACAAAGTTCTTCTCTGGATCAATTTTTGCGGTCTTTCCAGCGGTACCAATTCTTCTTATAGAAAAGAACCATTTAATTCAATTTTCGTTTTAAATTGGAATTAAAACGGAACAAATTAGTATTTTCTAAAAAATTCGAGGTGCTCACCCTCATGTTCCAAACTAACTCCGTGCCAAATTTCAGGACAATCAGCAGAACCGTCTGCGTGTGTCCTACGCGAGACACACACAGACATACTTGCTGCTTTATTATTAGAGATTAAACAGGTTTTTTAGCTTTTTTATCTATTAGAATATTAGATTTTAGTACAAGTTGTGTGAAAGTCACAGCATAAATGAAGTTGATCGAGAAAAAGACATTCATATGATTTCAGCCAGTTCACATATTCACTCAAGATCTTGTAAAGTTGGACAAATCGGGAGCTATCCCGGACCCCTTGAATTTGAGAGGCCCCCAAGGCCGTAACCAGAGGGGGGGGCGACGGGCCCGGGCCCCCTCCCCCCCGAAATCCCAAAATTTTTCGCAATGTAGCATATATTCTTCCCTGAAACTTTCCCCTACACTAGTGTTTCAAAGTCAGGGCCCCCAAAAAAAATTTCTGGCTACGGCCTTGGAGCCCCCCCCCCCCCAAACTATTTTTTTAAAACAATATTTGTCTTCTTTACGGTCGGGGAAGGGGGAAAACAAGTTACAATTTAGTAAATCTAAAAATTTCTCAAATTTACAACTTATAACAACGCATTTGCGCTACGATTTTCATTTATTTTGTCCCATCTGCAATTGCTCACTGTCCATACTCGCATTTTGAAGGTATTTTGTTGAAGGGAAAGTTCTTTATCGAGGCTAGTTATGACAGCTATAGATTACTATTTTTGATAGATACATTTAACGACAAAGTGTATAAGAGATGCGTGTTAACTGCTTAGTAAGCATTTGTTTATTTTCACAACAAGCGCAACAATTTCTAAACGAAAAGGGTTCAAATAGGATGAGTGCAAATATGCTTTATATGGGATCAATATACAAATCTGTTCTAAGTTTGTAGTTGAGCATTGATGGAGGGAGGTGACCCCAAAGTCTCTCGTGTCCCCTGGGCCCCATGTCGTTATGATCGGGGCTTGTATTCGCTGTCAGATATTTTGGAGAATAGAACAAATTTCGTGTGAAATGCTTTGAATTCCATCAAGCCAACGGGGCTCAAGAACAATACCTGTATTATCCATGACTTAAATTGCGCGTTTACTTACCCGAAGTTTTTATATTTATTTTTTTCTAAGCCATCGAATTTAATTACGAATTAATCTTTATTATCACGATCGTGAGCATTCTAACGGGGTTGGCAAATATATAAGGAGTAAATCTTCATGCGATCATCATTTATAATTTTCCATTTAACGCTAAGTTTTAATGTCTGTGTTGATGTCTACTAATTTCTTTTGTAATTACCGTAAGATATTTTGATTCAATGCGAGTCAGTTAAAGAGCATGTTCGTCAAGTATTATGCATTAAAATATTTTACGTTACTGGATTTAAAAATAAAAATCGTTCGTTAAATATTTTTCCATGTTTGTAACTCATCTTCAACCAAAGAAGTATTTTATCCTAAAAGTCGTAAATCGACGAATAGATCTCCATATCTTCAAACTACTATCTACAAGTGAATCATTTTTTAAGTAGAAAAAAAACTTTGGCACACAAAGTGATATTTTTTGTGCCCTTTGCATCGTTGGCCAAGAAGAACGCTGCTTCGGAATAAGAGGAAGAAAAAAAATATGTAGGCCACTTTCAGCAATTCATAGTCCTACTTCTTCGGCGTCAGTTGGTGCTTTGCGCGTACAGTTTCCCTCTCTGTCGGGGGCAGCTAATTATCTAGAACGCCATAATCACCGCTTCCGTTATGCCTGGTGTCACCAATGCGGGGGTCGTTGGAAGTGACCAAGGTCAAACAGACATTCCCTGACGTCTAGCACTATTATTATTTCATTTACGAGACATACATTGTTGCCAAAAAACTGGAATGTGTAACTAACTACTTTTCATGAGCATCTATCATCTGTCTGTCTTTTATACAGCGCGAAAAATAACTGAGTTGAAGAGTACTTTAAATATTTTATAAACGTTTTCGGTGTTCAATAGTAAAGTTACGTTGAAAATCATGTTTCGAGAAATTAAAGTTTTGTAACGTCAAAAATAAATTTTCGCTCAAAACGAAGTTTTGCTAAGAGTATTCCGAAAGTCAAAAAGTGAATCGTTAATTTTGATTGGGAAAAAATTTATTTTTTGTGTATAAAAATATTTTGATTCTATAAATAAGTGGAAAAATACAATTTTCATTAATAAGAATACTAAGAATATTAAAATATTTCCTTTAATAGTAGAAGGAAAATGTAAATTGAATATTGAAATATTTCGTTTAGTACTGTAATGGCAAAATGTTATCACTTGTTATCAAGAAAACTGTTTTTTTTTATAATGAATTCTGCGAAATGTATTTATTTATTTACATAACGCTACAAATTCAGCGACTTTCAATTTTTTTCATGAATATTGTAATATTTTTAGTACGTTATGAAGATATTCGTTCAATTTTATGAAAGTTGTGCATATAATTTGGGAAATTTGAAGAATTTTTAGGTGATCGAATATTAATCATTTTAGCCTAAAATTATGGTGAAATTTTATCTGTATGTGTGGAAACAAGAATTTGCCATGTAATTTGTGATTGGAGTTGAACTAAAAGGAGCAGAAATAAGAACAAATGACAAAATGTATTTAATAATATTTTCCGCTCTTAAAAGTTTAAAATACTTCACACAACATATAAACTGTAAATTTTTTTAGGTATAGCGTAGAACTATAAAACTGAAACGAATTGTTTGTTGTACACACCATGAAAAATACTTTACTAAAAAATCCAAAGCTGATGCATTAACTGCTTAATAAAAGTTGTATCATGCTTATTATGACTTGTAAACTAAATTTCATTGAAAGTTAATTTATGTATAGTTTTGTATTTTTCTCAAATCGAATCAAAGATACAATGATACTACGGAAAGCAAAATAACTCAGGTATGCACCGGTGATATGGCTGTTTGATCAGAACATTGCTCTAACTTTTTTATAAATAAAATGCTTTAATAAAAAAAATAATAATAATAATCAGCCTTATTTTTAACGAGCGATAGCTTTAGTCTAATGTGAATTTTACAAAAAGGGTTGGTACGGACAAGGTCATGCACCCCTTCACAAGGCCGTGTGGTTTCTTCAATTTCTTTTTACATCAAAACTGCTACGAACTATTTTACGTCACGATTTCTCAAACTTCATGCTTTCCATCTTCATGGCATGACATCCGTGGACGATATTCATATTTAATTAAGTACAAACTTTGCCGTTGCAAAGCACAAAAGCGGTGAAAACAAATAATATTTTAATGGCATTATCTATATAAATAAAACCGAAAGTTTGTGTGTGTGTGTGTGTGTGTGTGCGTCTGTCTGTCTGTCTGTCGATCGCCTCCTGGCGAGATGGAACGGTCCAGAAGTACGAAATTTTGGTTACAGGTACCTTGGGTCAGGTCCTCGTGCACCTCGAAGCGTTTTTCCTAAAATTCGAATTTGTTCTTTCTTTATTCCAATTTTAAGCAAAACTGTTGATTTTGGGTTTATCTCATCGAAGAAGCATCCCACGTTTTAGATTTTTGCAGGATATTAATGTCCGTAAAAAACTGCACAAGATTATCTCTTTCTGAAGTTCGTAGATTAAATAGAACACGCGCGATATTCATTTAAAGTAGTTTTCGATCTTTAAAGCAAGGCTTTCCTCTGAATTTATCTGCTCAATTTGCCTGATTTCGCCAAAATAAATAGTACTTTTGTCACCAACTAGATTCTTTCTGTTACCGTAAGATTGAAAAAGTGCTATTTTATATTTATTCATGTCGTTTTATGAGCAAAACAAATATTAAAAATTCATTTCATTTTTATGCATATTTTGTGGATTGCAGACGATTTTCAATTACTTTTTCTTGAGGTTAATCTTTATTTTTTAGCGATTTATAATTATGGTACCAGTTCAACAATTTCATGAAACATTACTTATTATGGTAGAGTGACCGTTTTATCAGCGAAACAAATTCCAAAAATTCATTTCATTTTTATGCATATTTTGTGGAGTATTAACTGCTGACGATTTTCAATTACTTTACCTTGAGATTGATTCTTCTTTCTTTTTTGGCGATTAAATATTTATTTCTTCGATAAAAACTAGGTTGGAAGGTTTTCGATATCTCTGATTTTTGGTGAAATTTAAAATTTCGAAAAGTGGTGGTAACTTTTTCTCTCCCCCCATCCAGTTGTCCGCAATATATTTTTTTTTTCGCTTCGAAACTTTACCAAACCGCGCCAATAATCCTTATTAGTAATCATTTTAACTTTTTTACATAGAGTTTTTCTTTAATTCCATATTTTACTCAAATGATTTATTTTCTAACATTTATTTAATTTTTGTACTGTCTATTTAGCGCCATTTGAACAGTATTTAGTTATTTCTTTCTATCAACTTAAATTTCACACGTCAGCATTAGTTCAGTACTGAACATTTTGTATTTTAAATGTGCATGTTTATTTGCCTTTGGAAGCTTTCCTTTCCTTCGCTTTTATCCGAATTTTATGAACGTGCTATTCAATTGAATTTTCAGGAAATGTTTTGATGATTTTGTAAGTGGGATTTTTAGGAAGTGGTGTCCTTATTTTGATGGGGAATTTAAGATGGACGGTTGGACGGTTGGTGATTTGATTTTAGGAGCATCAGCTCTTAAAGGTCCGCAGTTTAATGTGTATTTTTAGTCACAGACGTCTTTATTCTAATGGATATTTTTTTGGGAATAGTGCAAATGGGGGGCGGGGCTTTATGAGGAACATTTTCTTTATTGTAGCAGAAATGTTCAGGGACCGTTGTTCTTTGTCCGATGGGATTTTTAAAAGGAATACTGCTCTTATTCTAATCGTAATTTTTAGATGTAATGTTGTCTATATTGTAATTGCGATTTTTTACGGACTCTTGATATCCTTTTTAGTTACTGCTGCCCTTACTCCAATGGCAATTTTTATAAACTGTTATTAGTGTTTTATGTGGATGTTTATGGACTGTTATTTTTGGTCTGTAAGGAATTTTTCGAGGCTGTTGTTTTTAATGCAATCGTGATTTTTAATGAGTTTTACTGTTTAAATGGGATTTTTAAGGATTGTTGACTATGTTCTTCTTGGATTTTTTAAGAAAATATTTCGTTATATATTTACAGGAGAATTTTGGATATGTTTCACCTGGCCTGCAAATGATGCAATATTATCTCGCGCAACGCCGGGCATGTCAGCTAGTGTAAAATATGTTACTAGTGTAAATCAATGTAATCAATGTAAATTAATTAACAAAAGTAGAAATTTCGCTTTGAATTTCGGAATGTTTGAACTTCTAAAAATCCCCTCTGGCAACAGCACGATATCAGCAGCGCGCTAAACACAAATATGGTATCTGCAGCTGAGCTGAAAATGAGAAATTGATGATTAAACTTTTATGCTCTTCGTATACTTGATTCAGGTATCATTTTTTTCCTTTTTGTTTTTCTTCAAATATTCCATATTTACATATGACCACAAAATACTGTGTTAGATAAAATAAATAACAAAGAACCACCTGGTGACAGCATCTATATTTTTCTTAAAATTTTTTGTCCTTACTACGGCAGAGTAATTCTTTACTCCAGATGGAAATCTTGATAAATATTTAGTTTCCACACTATTAGGAAAAAGCTGAATTTTCAGAGTGTTTTTTGACTGATTTTAACGGAAGATTTCCGTAGTACTTCAATACATGGTTTTTCCTTTCAAAAACGAAAATATCACGTCCTGAAAAGATGAGAACGGAACTTTTCCGTTTTACGGTTGCTGTAATTTCACAACCTGATTTGGATTAACGGAGAAAAAAGAAATGGGACTTCTGTCAAATCTCGGGAAAATATTATCAGAAACGGAATATTTCCGGCAACTCTGCTGCCATATTTTTTCCGTTATTTTAAAGAGATTTTTTTTACAGTGCAGATACATGAAAATTTAGTGAATTGTAGGCTGATAGAAAACTGCATTACTGAAAAGATTGCTTTGTAAGTTTACTAAACAGGAACAAGATATGCGTTGAATGTGAATATTAAACATATCTTTATTATAAACATATCCCGTCTGTTGATCTATCTATCTATATATCTTATAGATAGATAAATAGATCAGCAGACGGGTAGAAGGATATAATGTGCATAATTAAAGGCTGATTTTTAAGACAAAATCAGAGAGATACTTAGATTAGTAAGATTAACATCGAAAAATTGAATTTGAAGCACTTAAAAGTCGAAGAAGTTTTTCATTTTTTTATTTCCAATGTGACCGGTGGAAAGGAACACAATTCACAACTAAACATATAACACTGAAACACAGAAATAAAAAGAATAAATTAGGTGGCTAAAGCTAAATTAAAGTTCTCTTGCCTCTCAATAAGACCTGAAAAGTGAGTAAGGACAGTTCATTTGAAGTTGAAGTATTAAGTTTTTAAGTAGTTTAGTTTAATTTATTAATAATGCATAATAACATGGCGCAAAGCTATTTTGTTACCTTCAATTGCATTTTTCAAGCTTATCTCTTCATGTGAAAATATTTTAATGCATGAAGTATCGAAATATTTTGGCTTAACCGCTTTGAATAAAATTCTAGTAAAATTTTAAAATTTGATTTTAATGCTCCAAAAAACACATTTTCACCTTTATTGAATCAGATTGTATATTATTATAAAAAGTATATTTAATAAAAACGAATATAAATGCACGGAACATGATCGCAATTAACTTGCACAAATAAAACAAAATTAATATTTTCTATTAAACTCAATATTTTAGACAGGTAATCTATTCTACTTTTTAACCGCTGACCTAAACTTTGCTAAAAGTTAATTTACACTTTTCACCTTCAATGACCTGCAGTCACAATGCGCTTGAACACATTATCCCTTTAAACGAATCTTTTCGAGTTGGCTCCCAGCACGCAAGAGCTCGATGAATGAAGTGAATGACACAAAGCGACAACTTCAAAGTCCCACCGACATCAACTAAAATCTTGCGTAATTCAATTTCAAGTGGACCACCCGCAAAGATTCTCCACTTGATTGACCATCGGTGAGGATGGAGACGAGCCAACTATCGCCGCTGAAATTCCGCGATGTTCAACACAATGGACACCTTCAGTCAACATTTACATTGATATACATAATCTAACCGGACAGTATTGATGATATTTGATATCCTAAGCTAGGGTATCTATCACTCTTTCCCCCAGAGGAATATTAATAGCGTTTAAAAAGCGTTTTTCTGCCATGTTGAGGAAATAGATAATTAAAGGAGAAACAAGTCAAGAATGATAGATCATTCGAATGTTAATATTGGGATATAAAGGAGCTGTTCTGGCTACATTAATAAGCATTGGGCTTTGGACTTTGAAAAAGTCTTATTTTTCTGCGTTTATATTTTGTCAGTTCTCGGTTTGTGTCTCAAATTCGTCCCATTTGTTCGTTTTCATATTAAATGAGAAACATTTTGAAAATATTTTAATCTAATTTTCGAGCTTTTTGATTTCTAATCTGGGATTTTCAACTATTGATAAATTAGTTAAGAGAGGAAAAAAGATGTTTCTCCTTTTTGTTTTTAAACTGACTTTCTTTGTAAAAAATGGCAATAAAAAAGTTAAATTATGATTATGCATGAAATAAAAAAAATATCCAATAAACATAAGACCAGTAAAATAATCGTAAAATGTTGGTTATCTTTTGACTTACATTTAGCACGAAGATTTAGACCATTGCATTATAATGCTTTGGTTTGACATACTTTGAGTCGTTTATTAAATTCTATTGAAAAAAAGAAATCTTGTAGATCGATTTCAGAACATAGGATATGCTCAATTATATTTTTCGCCACTTATTCCGTATAAACGCAAATTATTTTCTTTTGTGAGAACGCAGTTCAAATGCGTGGATTTTTTAAAATTTAGCTTGATTGGGAGCGAGAGAGAGGTTTGAATGAAATAGAGAGTAAGCTATAGATTATTTTACCTCAGCATTCAGTCGGTGAAATATTTACAATAGATCTGAATCTTTAGTAGCATGAAAATCAAAATGTTTTTTTTGTTGTTGTTACTTGTTAAGCAATTTAAGTTTAAATTATTACTAAAATACTTAAGAACATCATTAGAAGCATAAATGTTGCAAATAAAATAAAAATGTTAAGTAATGTAAAAAAGAAACAAGTGGGCACATTGTCACTTGCAAATAAGTAAATTTAAATTAACTGATAAACAGATGCTCTAGAACCACTCTTTCTAGTTTTACATCATTCCTCAACTGATAGAAGACAACGAATTAAATATGTGATGTACCAACAATTTATTGCAGCGTCCAATCAGTTCGTGAACTAATTATCGATTAGTTGAGTAATTAATCATCAAAATGTCCCCAAATGCTTGTTCTTCGCAATTATTCATTGAAACGAAAAATACCTCTCCAAAGTATAGGGTTTTTACCATAGAGTTTAAGGACTAAGCAATGTTATATCATTTATAAATTTAGCTAAGCTGAAACATACAAGCCAGAATAACAATGATCGCTCACATTGCTTGATATGATTAATAACACTCTTAAAAGTGTTTACGGACACAATATTTTGACAGAGAGAAAGATTTGGTTTCTTTGTTATTTAGGTTTTTCAACAAGCTGACTCCCGTGTTTAATGTAGCTGTCTGTTTTTCTTCCCCGCCTTTTTGTTAACATACATTATCCAGATCATCCCTTCGACGTTCGCGACGCCCCTTCAAACGGAAACTACACCCACGCATCTTTTGTACGCCAATACTTCAAATCTGTGACACGAAGGCGGTGTCGCAAACCTAATTCCGATAAACAGCATTTGGATAGCTACACATACACATGATAAGATATCGGTGAATAAGCTTATCCTCTTATCGCTTGACTCTTAATCCTTTACAATACAGTGAAGCTCGTTCATGAAGAGTCGAAGCTTTCCCGTTCGAGAAGTTCATATTTTCGCTCATGAGCGGATATAAAACAGATCATGATGGAAGGGAGCGTTTTTCAAAAGCAATATTAATTATTAGTATTATTTAAAGACATCAGAAGATGATTGAGGGGAGATTGGGCTATGTTTCTCACTGTACCCCACAAATCCGCGCATGTTTCGGTACCAGCATCATTCCCTTTTGTACAGTAATAATCCTTGAATAAAGTTTCGTTTCTAACTTTTCCTCACACTACGTTTTTCACACTGCAGTTTTTCTTGCTAACTACGTTTTGCATTTAATATAAATTAAAATACCAGGAAACTGGCAAAAAGGCGGAAATAACTTTTCGATTTTGAACTTTTTCACCAAAGTTTATTTTATAATATAAATTAGATATAATACAGTCAAATATGGTTTTGTATATTTTATTATTTGTTGTTTCGATTTCAATGGATGATCCGTTACTCCTGGTAAATGTTTCTTTACTGAATTGAGCTATTATAATTTTACGATTTTATAATATTCTTGATATATACACTTGATGTATAGTGCCAAAGTGGATACCAGAAGATATTTTTACCAAAACATTGTACCAAAAAGTTGTACCATTGCATCTTCCTTACTTTTTATAGTATATAGTAGTGAATAAAATAATTCATTTATGCAGATACAATGCATGGACTGTTATATACATAGCTATATCTTTAAATCTTTAAACACATGTTTGTGTGAAATCGGAGCAATGCTAAACACTTTATGGTTGTACTTATTATTTTTTTGAGATTAACTAAAAAATGTCTTCTACACTGAAACTTTTTTGAATTATCTAACTTGTTTAAAAACTCCTTCCACGGTGCAAATGAGAGCTATTACTTTTTCAATGATTATCGAATCCCTATCTCATGTGTGTCATTTTTAAACTCAATTTTGCTAGTGAATAAATTCAATGAAATTGTGTATAAAATGATTAATTTATTATTATTTTTTAGCTGATAGCTATTGTATTACCGGCTTATTTGCTTCTTTAGAAGCAAAAGGTTAGCCTTTTTTTATAATCATTTATGTACTGCAGAAGTTATAAAAAAATAATCCATTTAAGGAATATGTCGTGGAGTGTTCCACGTAAAATAGCTTCACAGTGGTTTTATTTCTTTCTCATGTCGATTTTCAAACCTTTAAAAAAAAAAAAAAAAAACGTTTTATTTAGTTATTAGAGCAAGTTTTAAACCGATTGGTTTGTTGGATTTCAAATGTTAGCTTGTGTTTAGGAGAATCTTTTTTTCTCTTTATCGGTCAAAATGATTAAAAGAAGAAGAAAATATTTTAAAAATAAAAATCCATAAGTGCTAGTTGAAAGTTGAAATTTATAGTATAAAAACCATCGCTTAAGCTACATGTGCATTAAGTTTTTTTTAATTTTCAGTGAAAAATTAACCTAAATCAAACCAATGATATTTTGATGTTCGATTTTCATGACAGCAGATTCCAGAGGTTTCAGAAGTAATTACTGATTAGGTTCTAGGTACTAAGTTTACTTTTGGCTTCAAATTTAAACAGACGAAAGTCCGTTGTTAGATCGAAATATCTATTTCAATCATTGAATTTTTTAGTGATTTTTTTATTTTTAATCAAGAATTGATTTGGTCTTTTTAGAACCAAAGCGAACGAAGCTTTTCATTAAATGACATGAAAACAGCATATTATGCATACTGCGTAAAATAAATAAATAAATAAATAAAACATACGGTAAGTACTACACTACGTTCTCTGCATAAAGTAAATCGAACTGAAGGTTGATGAGAGATTTGAAAAGGACAAGTTTTTCATTACTCACTGTTTTACATGTATCAAAAGGTGTATTTTTAAATAGTGACTGTATTCTGAAACTATTTTGTAATGGTGAGAAGATATAAGGTGCCTATATCCAAAAATTTTTTTAGACTGAGATAAATGCTTCATTTTTAAATTGCTTTTCTTTTAAGGGAATGCCTGAATTCGCGTCTCAACGCATTAAGCATTGTAGAACACTTTCACAAGACAAATGCAAGTCCTATTCAGTAATTGATTTCTCTTCTAATCTTCCAACTATACAGTTAATGCAAAAAAAAAACTTTAAAGTAAATACATACAATTTTGCCACAAGAAGTCATGCAGAAGAAATTTTCGGAAATGATCGGATCAAGGCATTTTTGAAGCTTCTCTGCAATATTGCCTTTGACTACGTTTGAACAAAGAGCCACAAATCTTAAGAGATTATTGAAGCAAAAACTGAAGCTCTTTTAAACTGTTTTGGAGAGTCCTGAACTTTCTCTCTCTCTCTCTCTCTATTCTTGCTTCCACGAAGAACATCGTTTCCAGCTAAAAAGAAGTAATCGGGAGATATTTTTGTGTAGCCAGCAAAGCGTTAAGTCGTTTTGTCTACATTTTTTTCTCCGTTGTCATTGGGATCGTTCCAAGACAAATCCTTTTCATGACTCTTTATCCTGATAGTATATTGTTCTCTGTCTAAGAATGATTCTATTGCTCGAAACCAGAAGACGCCTTTAATTCACTGACTCAGATACCTGAAGTATGACAATACACAGTAGACGCTATTGTAAAAGAGATACACTGTTTTGCCCCAACGTCTGGTATGTGTTCGACTGTATTAGCCTAGCTGGCAGCTGGCAAGAGTGAAAAATGATGGTTTTATCTGCTTCATTCATTTACATATAATTGTTGATAGTTTCGCCGACATCGAATACTATTCCTCTTGTTTTCTTTGACGTTAAGGCACGTTAGGGGAATGTCTACATACTTCTTTTTGAAAAATCTCGGAAACATGCACCGTTAAAAATGTGAAATGTCAGCTCATTTGTCTCTGTAAGTGCAACAATCTACGCTCGTTGTTGATGACTTGCTAATGAGACAATGATTTGTGCGTGATGAGTGTTGTCTATTACACCGACAGACTTTTTCTACAGCCGTTTCGTCTCAATATTTGTTTCAATTTTTTTAGCACGATGATATTGCCCAGACGCGTAATTTAAAGTTAAGTGACTAATTAATTCCCGTTGTTTAATTAAAGTACTGTAAGTACATGGGCTAACTAAGACTCAATCTCATTCCTCGGTCAACATCGTTCCTTTTTGAGCACACACACGACGTACACATGCAAACACAAGCAGATATATTTTATATATACCGTATAATGGCCGGAAATCACACGCAATTTCATTTGCAACTAAGGGTGGATTTGCACAAAAAGCGGCGAATGTTGCTATGGTTACCAAACTAACAGCAATGACGTATGGCGTCGATAACGCAATGAAACAAGCCACTGTCGGCTGGGGGAAATTCCTGTTAATAACGCAATAAAAGACGCCAATCAGTCAACGCGAGGGCGGGGCTTTGAAAATCGGTAGAACTAATGACATGCTCTGAAAAATTCCGTCTTTGTCCCATGTTATTGCTGCTTTTGGTGTGAAAGCACCTTAACACGTTCGCTGCCCATCCAGGCCTGTGAAGTATGTTAATCCTTTGCCACAGTGCCAATCACATGCGAGAATTGTGAAGTGATGTCTCAGCCAGCCACGAGCTCGCGTGAGAAAAGCTGCGTTTATTTAATTGCTCTCCGCATCACTGGAGATTTCAGGTGTAGATGCTGCTTGCAGATTCATCCCTAAGTGACCGCTGACCGGTAGCGAGCAATAGAGGCTGAAGCATGGTTCGAAGTGATGCCTCAGTAAACCACTTTGCGTTCGCGGGGGAGAGACTGCTCCTTTGTATCAATCCGCAAAGTATGTTAGGTGCGGTTCCTGGTACTGCGTAGTATTAAGGTTCCTCCTTTAAGTGATCGGCGGCGAGCGTGTGTGTGGGGGGGGGGGGGGGGGTGCATTCCTACCAAGAGCGACGGGTGCATTTTTCGTCTGTCGTAATTAACTGTTGCTGTGATTATCAAACTAACAGCGATAATATATTTCTTCGATAACGCAATCAACAAATCATGGTACTCTGCGGGAAAGACATTTCTAATAATGCAATGGGAAACGTCAATCAGTCAATACAAGGGCGTGGTTAGTAAGTTATGTAGAACCATTGACCGCAAGGTGAAAAGCTTCGTCGCTGTTGTGCACAGTGTGTACGCACCCGAACTCAGTGATATTCTTTTGTTTGTCGGATTATCTTGACTACGACGTGTTCTGGAATGCACCAAGGATGTCAATTCATATTCGAAATTTATCTGTTGTCGATTGTCGTTTCTTCGAATTCTGTAGTCTGCACAGGAAGAGACCGTTTCAACGTTAGATTATTTCCTCTGCATTGCATATTCTATTTGATTTATATCCAAATTGTTCTCTTTGATGCCTTTACGTAACTCCCGGTGCACATCTCGCCATACATCGTATCTTTAGGCACTCATGTGTAATGTCCAGTTGATAAAGATCCAAGTTTCTGCTCCATATGGGAGGGTAAGGGTTAATAAAACATATATATTAAAAATTTTAATTGTTTTCAAAGAGGTGACATGTTCACATACAAACCAAAAGGAAAATAACGCGACTAACGTTTGTTGTGAGTCAATTCATGCAAAATTTTTAATTGTACATTATCCATTTTGTTTTATTTTTACTACTTTGCTTTTTGCTGAATTCACTACATTTTATTTTGAACTTGATTTCGTTAATGATATATATATATATATACATATATTATGATGCATATATAGAATGAAGAAAATTATAAGTTTAAATACCATAAAAAGAATGGTAAAAAAGAAGCTACAACAAGTTTTATCTATAACGATTTTGTTGAGTAATATATTTTACTTAATCCTTTTAGATTTTTGAAGCTCTTGTACACGGTGTTTCGGTCAAGCACTTATTTTATTATATTTACTCCTTATTCATGTCTTATAATTTAATGTATTTCACTAGGTGTGTTAATTTCTTTAATTAATTGTACCACAAAAGTGCAGAGAGGGATTAATGTAAACATTTTCTTCAAAAATATTTTTATCTATTCTCAAAGAAGTTTAAATATATTCAAGTCTATTTATTTATTCAGTTATTTTGCTGTCAAAGTAATTACATTACGTCTTACTAGAGACAATAATTAATAATTTGATCGAGCTACTCCTATGTATTTACTGTTTTGAATTTTCAGCAAGAGAGCGTTTTGTTTTCAAACATGAGCTGTTGAACTGTCATAGCTGAAGAGCTTGGGAGTGACGTCACACATCCTGGCTCTTGATGTCTATTTTGAACATCACCAATAAAGCCGTGTCTCACTCAGGGTGACACCTAACCATCCATCCATCCATCCATTTATCCTCTACCGTTGGCAGGATCTCCGGATTGCCATGATTTGGGACCAAATGCTTTTTGGCGTCCGTCTCTTCGCGATCTTCCCTCTCCCCCTGTCTTTTGTCTCCTTGCAAAAAAAAGGATGGATTTCAAATGTATCGGTAGGATACCCAGAAATTTTTCTAGGGGAGGGGGTTTATGTCCTGGCTTTTTAAAAAAAATAATGAAAATATGAAAAAAAAATTTCAAAAATTTTTTTTTTTTTTGGTGCATTTTACGTAAAATAAATTATGATAATTTATTATTGTGTTTATTAAGAGTTGATTTCTGTTTTAACATAACTGTAAATGAAAATTGGTTCGAACAAGACCGATCCATTAGGTTTTACTTGCGTTATTAGTATTACTGAATTTTAATATTTGCCCCCAAGAAAGACGTAAATAGAAATCAACATCATTTTTCATCATTTCCTGTAATCTTAAAGAAAGAATGGGGGAAAACATAATATATTCCGTTAAGATGTTCTAATAAAATGCAAATTTATTATTATTCTTTTGATGCCACAACAGTTGAACAAAAACGTATCGAGTACAAATACTGTAAGAGCTGAAATGTTAACGTAAAATTAATCAAACTCAACTTATTTACGTATAATTAAACAATAGCTTTTTTTTTAATTCTGAAAGGCATTTCGTTTTCCGAAGAACCAATTTGCTTATTTCGTGCTTAACAACGTATTTGATTTTCAAAATTGTTTTGAGTGCTAAGTAACACAAATAGTTGTTGTTGCTGTTGTCGAGTCCTCGCACCAGGCGAGGAAGAATGGGTGCGCTGCGCATGAGTGTAACGGGGCCCTTATAGGCAGGAGTCCGACTCCCTTTTTTATGTGGTCTCTTAATTTCTGAACCAGCTGCCAGATGAGAGACCGTCACCTGGTTTGGCACCCCCAGAGGTATCGTTTTACTTGGAGGACATTGGAGCCACGGTGGATTTGACGTGCATTAGCTCCCTTTAGCATACACGGTCCCAAGCAACCAGGTTGTCATCCTTACCAAACCACTAACCTCAGTCAATGTTGCTTCCTTTTCGGGGTTCTGCGGGAACCGAGCTTCTACTGACTGGTCCCTCCGGGACAACACAAATAGTACATTCTAAATAATATATTGCATCATAAATTAGCTCTTTCAGTGTGTAAAAATGAGTAGTTTTTTTAACTAATTGAAGAAGCGTTACAAAGCATCGAAATAAGTTTGCACTGCATGTCTAAAGCTTCAATACAGTGGCGGATTTTAGGAGGGGCACAAGGGGCATGTGCCCCATGCAAAAGAAGTAAAAGAAGTTTGTAATTAACCCATTAAACACTTTTTACTCACTTTTCTGCCCGTTAAAGTAGATTAATTGCTTTTAAGGGATCCTAAGATACATAAAAACTCTTATAGCCAACTTTATTATAAACATATTTACGAGAGAGAACCGCTTTTTACTTCCTGTTGCCCCCTCCTGACGTCATTAATGGATCTGCTCTTGCTTACTTCAATATATCCGGGAAATTAATAATCTGTCAAAGCTGGTTGTATCGACTTATGCACGGGTTAGTGAGGAAAAATTTTGCATACCAAATAGCCGAAGTTTAAGAACTTAAAAGACAATAAAAAATTTATATATTGAGCTCACACATCTGAATTCTTTATTTTATTAAAAATTTATTTAAAAAAATCGGTCAAGAACGTTGAATGCCGACTTATACACGAGTGAGTAATACGGTAAATAAAGTAGTTATAAAAGCTATGTCAATACAGTGGAAATTTTTGTTGTCTTTTACCCGATGAAGTGATTTCAACTTTGATTATCCCCACGACTTTTCTAAAATGTTTAGTTGATTCACTTAAAATAGTATGAATGAAATTCAAAACCTTCTGCATTCTGAAAAAATAAATAAATAAAATCTGAAGAAAAACAAAATGTTTCACGAATAATCAAACAAGGAAAATTCTGTTCGTTTGAACTTGTATTTCTTGAAATTACTCCTTTTGGGATGGATGTAATCTGTTCTGCTTTCAAAGCATTTCTGTCCCACCAAATTTGGTCCAATATTTCCATAACTTTTAGACATAGTAAATTGGGATGATAATCTGAGTCTCCCGAACTCAATATTTTTAGCACTGTCTACTTTCGCTGTAGGATACGAGGAAAGAGGTTAATACCACCTTACAGGAATATAATTACAGGTAATTGACCTACAATATTTTTCTGCTTATTTCCTGGGGCAACTGCTGATGCTGGCGGC
This sequence comes from Octonoba sinensis, assembly GCA_038502835.1. Taxonomy (NCBI): domain Eukaryota; kingdom Metazoa; phylum Arthropoda; class Arachnida; order Araneae; family Uloboridae; genus Octonoba; species Octonoba sinensis. Next base: position 128,293,845 of record CM076598.1, read on the forward strand.
AAATCTTGACATTTTGAGCACGTTGTGTTTCGCAAATGCCAGTAAAGTCAAGTCCACTGTGTACAACACATCATGCCGAAGATATAAACGCAATTCTTGTTATTTGCTTGCAATTCAATCAATTATTTTGCCTTTATAACGTGATTTCATGCTCCTTGCTGTAAGTTATGCATATTTAAACCATGTCGCTAATAAATAACTCAGTTTTGAATTTTTTAGTTAGTTATGTATAAAGCTTTATTATCTTATCGAGCGGATTTGTTGTCGGTACTGACGTTACATAGAGAGAGTTTGTTCGCTCATTATTATCAACACGTGTCATCCGTTCCGATTAATATGGCTCATTGATCCTAAACGCAATGAACGAGTTTTTAGTTAAATTATTGCGATGCAAGTACGGATATGAATTCCATACATATATATAATAAAATAAATACTTGTCGACCCATGCGGAATGCTCCAGTCTCCTGATTATAATTATGCATAAAGCAGGCAGTATTCATCAGTGAAATTGTAGTTGTAAAGTCATCTAATTTAATTGATTATTTTCGCAGTGGGGGGGGGGGGGGGACAGAAATTTGTAGTCTCCCCTTAGAATAACAATAATAAAAAATCTATAAACTCATTTAATAATAATAATAATAATAATAATGACAACAATAATAAATTAAAAGAGAAATAAGAGAATGTTTTTTTTTCTTGTAATAATATGGCAATTAATAGCGATCTCAGTTAACGATTTTCTGCTAATGTTTCATTTGTAGTTCATTTCAAGAGCTACTTTAATGTAGAACGACAAAGTATAAAGATCAAATATACGAGTTGAATTGTTTTTTGAGCAAGAGGGACGGAGAAAAAAATTAAGGAGAGCCGCAAAAGGTTCCTTCAAACTGCACGTAGTATTAAGAATTATTTTCATTGAAGCGATAACTGTTGAAAAAATTTAAATTTCTTATAAAGTTATATTTTTCTCTTTCGAATTTATTTTTCACTTCTGAAATGATGGCGAAGTCATTTGCTAAGAATCGACTGCAACCCTTGTGCTGCCACAGTCAGTTTATTTACATTACGTTGATCGGTCTCCCGTCTTCGACAGCCGAAGACCGCCTTGGCGACATTTCCTCCAAAGCTTCCGCTCAAACCTGTTGGCGACGAAGTGTCGACGGATTCAATCTAGGTTTGGCAACCCCTCCGTCGGTTCCCGTCAAGAACTGCCAGCGCTACTCCCCGACGAAAAAAGCTGCCGGGAATAAGGGGAGGGGGATCAAAGGGGTGGAGAAGACCCGATGATAAGAACAAAATTTCATCAGTGGGCGAAAGTTTTCCAGCATTTTATCTTTGGAACATTACGAACAAAGCATCTAGTATCTGCAAGCGTAGAAAGTACGTCTGAACCGCCGTCAGTCATTGCAGGAGAAATTTTGCCTTGCTACGAACCTCATCAAGAGCTGAATGAAAAAAAAAGAAAGAAAAGTAAGAAAAATTGGTGAAGAGAGCGAGAGAGATAATTTACTTCTATTTTTTAAACGCAACTTCGCAGTGTGCTTAAAATGAGCAGAAGTTGGTTCAACTTCTTACGACCACACATCCAGGATATCGCAGAAAATTAATAAAGCTTCGTCGATAATTCTAAGAACAATAAATAGCAGTAATTTTTCATTTGTCAGTTTTTTATAGAATTAGTTTTTAAGTTTTCATTTTCTACTCAGCAGAACTACAATTATTTAAGTAGAAAATGGTGGCAACAAGTCACCCGCTGAAAATACAGACAAAAACGTAGATAGAAAACTATTATATGGAAAAACAAATAGACTTATCGATATGATGCAATCTAGGTACCGTCAACCGGGTTGACTTTGAGACATGCGGGATGAATTTGCCCACTTTTTAAATGATAGTTTGTAACATTTCTGACAAAACTAACCTGATAACAAACGTAAAGAATAAACGCTTCATTCAATACAACTAGAAATATTTTTGCGGTGAAGTTATCTAGCTGCCGAAATGCTACAAAGAGGGCCGGCGCTAGCACGAATGGCGCCCTGAGGCAAGAAAAAACTTTTTTCCGCCCCTACTATATATTATGAAGGAATAGAGATTAAATATGATTGATACCAACTTTAAGTGTGCATATTTTAGCTTTCAAAAGGATGAAGAAAACAATAGCTAATCAGAATGGATTGAATAAAAAAAATTAAAAAATAGAAAAAGCAATAGATTGCATTTTGCTCGTCATAAAATAGAGAAGACACTTTCTGGAACTGTAAACACTTACAAAGCGCCCCCTCCGAATACATTGAAGCTGCCTGTCGCTGTGAAAATGAAAAGGATAATGTGCAAAACAAGAAATAACCCAGTGAAAAATATACCCTTTTCAACTAAAGAAAGAAAGAAACGGAAACTTTTCAAGATGTTTCCTGATGTGTTTCTGTGTTTGATTTCATCAAAATTAAACGTATAATATATATTAATGCAAAAATGAAATTAGATGAAGTTTTAATGCATCATTTGTAAAAGTAAATAGTTTATATATTATTTAACTTTTTTGAAATAAAAATTGCTTGTTACATAAAAAGATGCAGTAAATATTTATGGCCAATGCGCCCCTAAGAACGACGCGCCCTGAGGCAGGCGCCTCACCGCCTCAGCCTAGTGCCGACCCTGGCTACAAACTAACATTTGAAAAGTGGGCAAATTCAATCCGGATGGGACGAAGTCCCGGCACCCGGTTGAAGGTAAATAAACATTGAAACACCAGCAAACAAATGTGCATAACATTTCGGAAAAAGTTCAATCCATGTCGACTGAAATACTTTGCGATTCAACATTGTACCCGTGAAACGTCCATAAACATAGACTCTTTTATTTTTCTTTATCTATCAGAGATGAGAGGTATAACGAGGATATCGAGGATGTAAGGATGTATTCAATTTCGGTTTTGAAAATTATCAAAAAGTCAATAAAGTAAAACATATTCTTCGCTTATAGTTATTATGTTTAAAAACATAAAGCAAAACATTATTATTGGAATACAAATCCTATCTTCCTTAATGACTTGATTTTCCTAATAATGAAAAATTGTCAACTCGCTAAGTCAACAGTAAATCAAATCTACCCCGATTGAATTAAATTACACTGATCAGAAGCGATGTAACATTGGATAATAATTCAAAACGATTGCACACATGCTGTTATTAAATATAGGCCGAATTTTTAACAATCATTATTTTCGTAAGTTTAACATAGAGTGCACTTTCTGTATCAAATTGAAAATTTTAATCAGCTGAATATTTTCAATTTTACTAAATATTTAAATTACATTTACGATTTTTAGTAATTAAAAGCTGACTCAAAAAAAATAAAATAAGTGAAAAGGTTATTTTAAACTTACTTTACTGTACCGTACTGAGATGAAAATTTAGTCTGGAATAATAATGAAGTAGTGTCTCATTTCCTTGGAAAAAATAATTAAAATATTACTAGATTCACAGAAACCTATTACAAATTAAAAATCGTCAGGTTAGTTAGGATTGCATTAAACGTCGGTGAATATACATATAAACAGAAGTCGAGTTTTGCTATTCTATTTATTTATTTGTTCTTTATTTTTATTTTAAAAATTTGTGTCAGAAGACATTTAAGGCCAATAAAAATAAATAATATACTACTTCAGTTCTATTGATCATCATCATCATAATAATAACAACAATTACAATAATAAGAACAACATAAAGTTTTTCTTTTTGCTATTTTTCTGAAAACATGGTACATGAAATCGTTTTGCTGACCATATTCAGTTCTTAAGATAATGGTTTCATTTAAAATATAATTAGCTTAAAGTTTTAAGTTTGATACGTGAGAGAGAAAAAGTAGGAGAATGTTTGAAATAAAATTTTTATCCGACATGAACGAATGAATATGGGAAAAATATTTTTATCTCGATGTAGTTTGTTGGTAGAAACAGATTACAGTTTCCGCACAGTTTAAGTGTGCTTAGTTTCTTAACCGCAATGTACTTTTTGCACTGAAATACTTCCAAAACATTCGCATTGAAAAAATAGATAAATGAAAACCATGAGGAATAGAAAAATCTTCTATATTTTTTAGCAAGATGTAAGTTTGCGTAAACTAAATCGATAGAACTAAACGAGGAAAAGAAAAATGTTTCATACTATGTAGTTTTTAATTCGAACTAGTTCAAAATTTTTAGTGGGATCTAAATTAATGAAAGTTAAACGGAATTAAAAATGGTTCCAATCGCGATGCAGTTAAATCAAACTAGCTCTAAGGCTTAAATTATCTGAAAGTATGAACATTTAAGGAAAGTGAATATTATATGAAATATATTACGACATATTATTTATAAATTTAAATTAGTTTATGCATTTTTAAGCAATGTAAATGATTATAAACTCAATAAGAATATGAAAAAAGTTTCATGTTTTGCGATATAACTTCATGAAAACCAACATTTTGTCGCATATAATTTGCATAATTGAGCATTGAGTGAGGAGGAAACGTTCAATGAGTTTCAATTACGATAAACTTCGCGATCTGCAAGTGTAAAAACAGACTAATTTTTAAATCTAACATAAATTATATAAATTGAGGCAGTTTGAAAATGGAAGATATTTTTTTTTTTTTTAAATTGCGATATGTTTTAGAGACAAGAAGTTCTCATAATTGGAATAGATAAAATAACAAAGAGAAAAAGGAAAATAAGTTTAGTATTTAAATATATATATATATATTTATATTTACATTTTTGGTTACACTTTACAGAGCATATGAAGTGTTTTTCAATCAAATTGCAAAGTTTCTCTTACATAGTGTTTCGATGCGAAAACTTTGCAAAGACGATTTTATACTCTAAATTACAACACTGCCGTAATTAAGCTCACTTGAACTACCGTTGTAAAATACATCGACTGATATAATGGTGACTTTTATAGTTTTAAACCGATTTACAAAAATTTCTCTTACGGTTTCAATATAAATCTATTGAAAGATGACTTCATATGTTCATGATTGACATAAATTCGTTTGAAGTTAATAATGTAAGACCCAATGATCGAAACACAATGCCGTGTTTTTAAATCGAATTGCAAAAACCTCCGCTTACATTTTCAATGTAAATATGTTACAAAGATGTCTTCGTGCGCTAAATTTTATCATCAGCATAATAAAGCTGATTTGAAGTAATGGTATTAAAGTCAACAACAGAGACATAATGCTTTTACTTAAATTTCCAATCGAACCCGCAAAAAGATTCCTTTAGTTTTCGGCTCAAAACTATCGCAAAAAGGTGGTTTACGCTGAATTGTATCATTCACGTAATTAAATCCACTTGCCCCAATAGTGTTAAAGTCAATGACAAAACATAATCCCAAGTGTTTTTCAGAAACGTATTAACACATAAACTTCTCTAGCTTCAACAAAGTACAACAGCTTTAGCTGTGGAAATAGTTAAAGAGTACAAAAAGTTTAAAAGAAGAAGCGAAAAAAAAAGGGCCAGTTGTTACCAACATGAAAATTTAAGAATTAAGAGCTCTTTCGTTTTGCCGAAGCAAAAGTTCAAGCCATTTCAGAGGAATCCGGCGAAGAAAGAATAAGGATGAGAAATTTCTACGGTCACAAGCGTGTGGGGGAAAATGCTTTGTTGCTGGAGAACAATTCCTGCAGTTTAGGAAAAAGCATCTTTTTAAACCATTTTCTTTGTTGTTCGCTTTAATAAAGACTTTTGTGGAAATCACGAAATATTTTTCAGCAACTGTTGAAAGCAGAGAGATTTCTTTACTTTTCCTGCCTTCCATTTTATGTATCACGTTAAATTTTTAATGAAAAATGCGGTGCAAATATCTTGTGCAGCAACCTTTTTTATCTTCATTGAAAGTATACGTTTTTTCTACGTTTTTTTCCCAAAAAGAGCTTCCGTGGCTGGTCTTCATTTTGCAATATAATCAACTCTCTTTCCCACTCTTTTTCGTGCTTTTTAAAGGTTTTTGGACTCTGACGAAGCACGCACAATCACGTGCATTTCATAGATTTGAAAAACTCCCTTTCCAAAATAAAAACGTCTTCATCAAGCTACCCCCGATTTCTCCCTAATCCTCCTCGCAAATAAAAGATGTTAAAACCATCAAACGGGGTTAGAACAACTTTTGCTGCTTTGAACAAAGTTTCATCAAGTAGTTGAAAACATTCGAACGAGCGAATTAAAGATTCCAAGTGAATTTTTTCGTCAAAATTTTTTGAAATTCAAGAACTTATACAACCCTGACGGCTCCTACATCTTATTTGGCGATGAATCTCTAATTGGCAAAGTTTTAAAAAGTTGTTTATAGTCATTTAAAAAATGTATCGCTTTATTTCATTGAAAGTTTACTCGTTTTTTGTGCTCGAAGAAACAAATAATATATCAAGAGATTTCGAAATAAATGAAGCAAATGAATGACACAATTGCATCGAACTCAAGTGTATTAAAAATATTATATACATTTTTAACAAAATATTAATAATCTCATTATTCTGATTTAATTGTACCATAATAAGGGAAAAATACCTTAGCCACTAACAAAATATTTGCAATAAAACGAAAAAATACCAATATCGTCATCTAGAAGTGAACACGTACTTGAAATCAGAAGATGTAACGGCACAACATAAGCACCAACATTTAAATTATTCAAAAATTCAGCCATCAATTGAAAAGTTCAAAAAATAAGTAAATAAATAAACAAAGCGGCGGATCTTTTTAATTCGATGTTATTTATCTTTATTTAATCCAAAAACAATTAATATCACCAAGGATCTTTAAGTAAAATAGTAAACTAAATAAAATGCTACGGAAACACTTCAAACAAGTGTCATATTTACATGTTCTTACAAAATTTCACATAACATATATTGTTTTGCATTTAATGCTGCGTCGTAACACGAAATCAACATAAATAATTACAATATGGTTGGAATGCAACACAGAAATGGCAGTAACATCTGAGAAATAACTGGTTAGCTAGTGCGCAGAACCGTGCGTGGGAATTTTGGGCCTGGCTCGTCACAAGCGAATTTTTCTAGTCCTGAGTCCATACTTCTCAATTAGTCTCTCCTTCAAGATCTTAGAAGCCAGTTTAAGTGGGAAATTTTATTTAAATTTGTTACTTTTAGACATACGTGCAAAAAATGTAATCTACTTATTTAATTCACGATTTTTAGTGTCATTCATTTGGTCCACGCTTTGCTAATAGGAAATCAAGTAGTATATTAATATGTGGGCCGTGGTAGCCTAGTGGTTAGCACGTCGGACTTCCACCTGGAAGGTCGCGCGTTCGATACCCACTGAAGACCACCATGTATACTTGGGGATATGTGCATGTAAAATCCGTAGACCCCACTACCTCTCCCCGTGCGTAAGCAATCCTAAGGCCTCGGCTAACAGGTAAGGGTCTGGTGGAGAAAAGTATATTAATATGTTAGACGTTTACAATGTGTATGAAGGGAGCAATAACCTCCTACTGGTAAAAAGTGTTCATAAATTGAAAAAGCGTAAGTGACGCAGTGGCAGTCAGTTTAGTTCCAAGGAGCAATTAACAAAAGTACCGACAAAAATTTACTTCAAAATATTCTCCAATATTTTACTTTTCAAATGATAATATACTAAAGCGTTGTTTATATCGGAATATTTTAAAGTGAATATGTGAAGAATCTTGTCTGAACCACATGACGCTTTACTTCCAATACAATAATTCAAACAATGAATTAATCTAGCATGAGTATTTTTATTCCAGTAAAATCTGCACAATGCAGTGGATGTTTTCGTCTCAATCAGAGATTTTAATGAAGAAATACTTGTTTGAGTTATTTTTTAAAAGGTAAAATTTCAGAAAATATCTTGACATTTTATCCATTTATAGTGAAAAAAACTTTATAAAGGCTATTGTCTCCAGCCATCTTGATTGAGGTAGAAACCATGATGAATGATATTAGGAACAATTTCCACCGAAAATTGCAAGTGTAAATATGTTATATTTTAAGATATAATGTTTCAAAAAGTATGTGAATTATTACATTAAAACTGAATTAGATAATTAATATTTACTTTAAAGATTATCACACTAATATTCCGTTAAAACTACACCACTTCCCTTTAGCAGATTTCAGAATTTATCACTATTTTGTGTTTATTATTTTACATTTCGCTCAAAAGATGTTTTACTTCTCAATTCAATTTATTCAAAAAAAAAATCAAATTGCTACAGTTTGAATGTATCAGTGCGATTAATATTTAGACCTTTAGACACGAAAAGAATTATCTATAGATAAATAGGCAAAGACAAAGCAGTTAAGTAACATTTTTTCCTCTATTTGTCAGCCGATTTTATTACTTTTTTTCCATTGAGTAACTATTGATGAGTTTTAGTGTTATCAATAAAGAAAATATGAAATAGGTATTTTTTTTCTCCTACTAGAGATAGATTAAAAGCCTTTTTCTTAGAAATCTTCATGCATCATACTTTCACACTACTTCTTGCATCTACAATCTACAATATTCATACAAAACTCAATACTTTTTTACGAACAATAATTCAAAGAAGAAGGATCAAAAGCTAAATAAAAGTAATCTATTAAATGTCAATGCAAAAAAAAAAAATCCTAATTAAGGTGTCAGTGAATCCATTTTAAAATATGTAAATAAGTCAGTCAGATTGTTTGTCCAGAATAAATAATGTCTACCAAAATAAATACAATTTGAAGCTAACAATGCCTAATATTAAAGTGAGATAATAAATGCGGTGACGCATTGTTTTGCTTCGAATCACCATTTCTTAAGTTTGCTGATTTGCCTTATCGTTTTGAACTCTTGATTAAATCGAAACTGAATGTTGAGATAAATGTAATTTGTTCAATAATAGTAGGGTGGCATGACAGTTTTTTCTATTTTCTTATACGAGAAGTAGTGCAGAAAGGTGAAATTTATGAATAATATCTGTTACAAATGCATTAAATTAAACTAGTCGACCCATGCGGAATTCCTCACTAATTTGGGAGAAAGAAAATTATGAAAGAGGGTGGAAAAAAGTAAACTGGTGTTGGTAAGAAAGAAGACATGTAATTGAACGCATCAGTACAATTAGCTGTTACAAACTTTCACCCCCACTTTTATTTAGATATTTAAAATAAAAAAAAATGATCTCAATAATGATGATAATTACTTTTATTATTAGTGTACGTAGCATTAAAATACAGTAACGAAACAGTTCCATTACTTAAAATACTGTTACTGTTGGTTGGTTAGATTCTACATATTAGTAATATACAAGAGTGTAGAGCCTAGCGATTGAATAAGTTTAACCCACAGACGCAGCTAAAACTGTCCAATTTTCTACACAATAACAAAAGAGGTTCTTGTTTGTTTAATTGGTAACAGATGGCGCCAACATTCACAACACCAGTTTGGCATCCATTAAAAGACCTCTTCTTAGATGAATTTAAACCTCAGATAAGGGAAGCGGTACATTTTTAGACCATGGGTCTATTTTTCGTCATTAGCCTGGACGATAAGCTTTAAAATAAGGGGTAAATCATGGAATTTGAGGAAGGAATAAGGAAGATATCGCGGACCGACAGAAAAACAGGCTAGAGTAATAATATATATAGATAACTAACTCAGTGGGCAATCAGTTGCATAGAGCATTAATTATTGCTAACTGTAATATTTAAACAAAATAAACTGTTGTCAAACTGAAAAACTAAAATGTCTAGAAAATATTAAACGTTCGAGGCTAAAGTTTTAAAATTGAATGAATTACGGTCGAATTGTGACTGCTGAGCGAACTTTTGTCATTATGAAAACTTATGTCAAAAATGGAATTCTGATCAACAGAAGTAGACAGGATAGCAAATCAGGCAGGAAACCCAATAAATTAGTTGAATCGATTGTTAAAATTTAGATATCCTTCATGTATAGAACTATAAGTTTACCATTGCTCTCCTTCACTTTTTAATATTATGTTTTTAATATTTCTTAATACCAAATTTCTAATAACTTATAAATATATAGTAACAATTAATAGTAATTTAAATGCTCTTAATAATGGTTAAAGCTTCAAAAAATTCATTGCAAAAAAAACTTTCATTGAAAAGCTTTAATTTTACTTTAATTTTTGAATACAACACTATAATACGAATAAAATTAGGTGCGTGTTAAATATATATATATATATATATATATATATATATATATTTAAAAAAAATATATTCTTTAATTTTTTTCTTTTTTTCAAGAGAGAAAGCCAACAACCCACTTTACGGATTTGTTAGTTGAACAAAGCACAAAGAAGTGAAAGTTGTATCTAAATTAATATCCGGAATCAAAAAACTAAAATTCCTTAAACGAGAGATGCATCAGAAGCAAAAGTGAAGTGAAACAGCTACTACATATGCATTTCAGCAAATGGCCAAAAAACTGGGAAATAATTATTGAAATTTCACACATTATCACATATATTAAAGGGGGGAAAATGGTTGTTTTGTTTAGGTTTACTGGACGAGAGCCATAATATATTCTACTGCGCCAAACTATTCTTGAAGACCAGGACAAGAGCGACAAAATATAGAAATTAAAATGAAAAAATAATTCTTTGCACATTTTGTATAGAACGTGCCCAAAAACATGCCAAATTAAACATAAACACGACATTTTGAAAATTTGGGACGAATGGAGAAAAATCTTTAGGAAAAAAGTAATAAGAAAAGACAACTTGGAAAAGAGCAAATACAATTTACAAAAAAGAAAGAAACATAATAATATATCAAATAATTTTATGAATTTTACGAAGACTACATAATTAATTCAGAAAAGAAGCAAATTTTAGCAGTGGTACTACATGTTTACTGTAGTAGTTTCATTTGATACACGAGAGAAAATATTACTTTTTTTTTTCAAATGTTCCGTATCATTTTCTCATTTATTCGAACAATAGTGAAAACTAATTTAAAAACGATATAAATCAATGTTAGAAGCGCAAAATAGCAATAAATAAATAATATTAAACAATAAATACGTAAATAATATTTATTGTTATTTAATGCTTTTAACGTTTACTTTTTTGTTTATTTTTAGAATAAAATATTAACTGTTTACTGCAGAATTAAAGAATAATTGTGCGAAGGAAAAAAAGTACATGTTTTAAAACCAAAAATGTTTTTGGCATACCCTTAAAAGTAAAATCATAATTCCTGATCAGCAGAGATTGATATAATTTTTGCAAGTTAAACCACTGTACAGTAAATTGTCCATATAGCATAATTCATCTACTACTCAACTTTCACTTAGAACTGACTTCACATGTCTACTGGTATTAGCCAATTTATCAGAATATAACCATTTTTAAGTTCCTAAATTTCAAGCCAGACTCCTTCCCTTTCCATAATTATTATTAATGAGAATGATTTGCATATATTTTACGTTTGTCATTTTCCTTCTACTAATCCATACATCAAGTAAAGTGTAAAAGAGCCGCTTTTGCAATATTTCGCATAAAAAGAAATATTATATATAAATGTGTTAGGGGGGATTTATCCTTGAAATGTTTTAAAAAAAAATTGGAGATATTTCAAATGAAAATCACGCGTTAAAAAAGTTATTTCTAATGCATTTCTTGTTCCTGTTTCTAAAAAGCAGAAAATATGATTGTTGTCCCTGTGGAATAGATAATAAAGTACTGTGCAATCTGATTTTAGCATTATGGATAGTTGAAACGTTATCGTGGGGCAACTGTCAGCAACCTTGTCTGCAAAAATTAACTTTTTTAAAAAATAAATTAAAACAAGTTATGTCACAACGAATAGCCTCTTTCTAAGCAATCAAGAATATTGCTTATTGTTTTCTTTGCACAAAGACTGATGTTCCCTTGATTTTTCAAAGTAAAAAATGGAAAAAGTATGAATAAAATAGAAGATAAATATGAAACGGAATGCAAGCGAAAATAAAGTTTTAAGTTCGCGATAATTTGTTGATATATCGCTAAGTTGGAGGCAAATTTGCTGGGAAAAAGTAGATGCCACGTTCAGCGTCATATTGGCGATATTTCACGATATTCCCGTTGAACTTGTTGTTACACATTGTCGATATTTATGTAGCCATAGTTAATGTTATGACAATTTCAAATTTAAGATTCCAATAAAAACTTCTATAAAAGTAAATGTTATCATTTACTCATATTGCACTATGCTTTTAAAGTAAATTGTACATATCAACATTCTGAGGTAAGATTTTAATAAATTTTAGTTCTGCTTTAATAAGACAATTACTTACAAGGATTACATGTCAATATTTTTGGCACAGAACATAAAATCTAAGAAACAGCTTCAATTCTTGATTGCGAAAACTTTAAGTTGTCAGAAATAAATTCATTTTTTTCTTCGACAAATGTAAATAAAATAAATCGTTAACTCACACGCACATACTGCAGGATGTCTGAAATATCTGTATATACTTCATGTAGTTTTATCAACCATTTCTCATTTGTAACCCAAATCGGATATTTTTGTAACCTCGCGGTTTTGACACCTATTCCTCAATACTGTCCATTGTTAAGCAATGAAACATCATCAGAGTGCACAAATTGCGGTGAAACATGCATGCAAATGTTTTGCAGTTACAGAGAATCGCTTTTTCAGCGAGTAGAAGTAGAGTTATATTTTAAACAAGAAGCTCCGTCTAGAACTATACGAGCCTACTTTCCCGTATGCACCAACTTCAAATTTATAATCAGGCTATTTCTCTCTCTCTCTCTTTCCCGTTTAGATTTAGTTATATCGTTACAACGGTTAATACATATTTATTCCCTCATTCATTTATTCAGTTATTCATTCACTCATTCATGTATTTATTCACTCATTTACTTATTTTTGTTATCCATTCGTTCATTTATATACTCATTTGTTCATTCATTCTTTCACTTATTCATTTAATCATTTATTAATTCAAAAATATTCTCGAAAATCTCCATCAAAAAATTTCATAGAAAAATAGGCTCATTAGTTCTGGATGAACTTTCTATCTGTATATGTTCTACGTTATAAGAGCTTTCCGATAAAGTTTGTTCCAAGTAAACCGGTCCGTTAGATCAGGATTTATATAGGATTGAAATTTCCCCGTAGGCGCTAATGTTAATTTTTTTTGAACTGTTCAAAAATGAACAAAAATTGTTCAAATCAATATTTTACGCCGAAAGCTTCTTCCAGTAAGCTTGCTCATAGGAATTTGGCTGTTGTGCCCAGAGTTTACATAATTTGCTTCATTTTTGCCCTTAGGCGCTAATGTTAAATTTTTTTTTAACTGTTCAAAATTAAACGAAAAATTGTTCAAATCAAAAAATTGTTCAATTGTTCAAGTAAAATATGGAAATGAGATGTCCTCACCGAGACCTTTCGAATGCAAAAAGAATTTTTCGAATCGGACAATTCGTTCAAAAGTTATTAGGGGGAGGGGACTGACCGACACACTTTTTCCCCGTCTCAAAACCCTACTTTCAAAATTTTTATTTTTCATTCTTTATTTAATTACTTAACTTATTTTTGACTTTTCTTTATTTCTAACGATATTTTCACGAGAAATTAAGCCTTTTTTCATGCTTCATTATTATTGTTTTTTTTTACTTTTACGGGAAAGTAGGCTAACAAGAGAGTCATTTGAAATAGTTACATAGCTTTAAAATCTTTCAAATTCCCCCCAAAGATCGCTATATACCATAGATCGCTGTATCGGACGTCCACTACTGCAGAAAGTTTGAACTTTACTTAGTATTATATGTTTTAAAATGTTCAACAGAAAAAAGTTTAATTAATGTTGTCTATATAATGTACGTAAAATAAAATATGTGAAATTTAGTTATTTTGTGCGAAAGAAATCAGGTTCCTTTAACTGAAATGAAAAATTAAATGTTGTCATTCATGTGCAAATGCAATCTACAAATTTATTAATGTTTCTTCTTCACCAGCAATTATTCGTTTCAGTAATTGTTAATTATTCATTTTGTATTCATTCAGTTATCATCATATTATTTTGATTTCCATTCATATGACCAAACCATTTAAATTCTTACTTACAATAAATGAGAATGAATAGAATGTAACTTGAAGTTTATATTAGATAGAAAAAAAAACAAACGTTTGATCAAGCTATAAAAGGTTATTTTAACTAAATTTGTGTCGTTAAGTACTCATGGAAAAATTAAAAGCGTATGTGTTGAAAAGCGAGCGCATTAAAAATTGCTTTTTTTCCTTACAAAAACGAATCGGGACTTCCAGCTTTACATCTGAAATAAAAATGAACTTTTATATAATTTTTAATAATGCTAAAAGGGGACATGAATACAAAGTATTGTCGACGGTTGAAATGAAACATTAGAACCTGAACTCTTGTAGATACTAATGAACTTTAATCGCCAATAAACGAAACGGAGAAAAATGGCGAAATGAAACGCATAAAGAACCAGCAAAAAGTAAGTAAGAAAACAATGATGGGAACAAATAAGAGTTGAAAAAAGCTTTCTATTTTTTCAGCTTTTAAAATATCCCGTGGATGTGACAAGGGGAGGAATTAAGTGATAAAAAAAAGCTTTCATACCCTCCTCCCTCATCTCATCGCCCTTATAAGAGAAGCTCATCATTGAAATTACACCATGATTTATTGTCATTAAGTGGAAAGGCTTCATGCTCGTTAGAAAAGGCGAATTCGGGGGACCTAGCCGAGGCAAAAAAGCCACATTATCTAAGCGATAATAAGACTTGGCTGTCAATGAGAAAGCGGCTAATAAGTAATAAAAATTTATTAGCTCCATAATAAAGGCCATTTCATCCGGGCATTGTCAATCTCTAACATGGCAGCAGTTCGAAAACCAGTACGACCTGATTAAAAGTAGATAATAATGTTATTTTTTAACCTTTTTGTTAAGGCAATAAAAAGTACGACAGCGGAAAATTGGTCTGTTACAGCGATGGTACTTTAAGCGATAGTGTGTTCAATAAATTTGCGCGATTAGGGCTGGTGCCGAACACTTCTTTCCTTTTCGCTCTCAACTGTTTCAATGAAAATGGAAGATGATCTTCCCAATTTCTTCTTTCGCTGTTGTTATTTCAGTCAGCAAATTTAAAGTAGATATTTAAATGCGAGAAGGTTTTTTTTACGTTCCTAATAGTTCCTCCATTTGTTTTATGCTCATTTAACTTTGCTTAATATAAAGTGCAAAGCGTGGGAAGGGAGGCGTACCGCCCTAATTTGGAAGGCGTCATTCTGAGTGAATTAATTTTTGCTTTAACAGAAAAATTACGACTTTATAAAACTTGGCTCTGAGAGCTTATTAAAACTTAATCTGACCTGTTGAAGAAACAATGATTATTCGTAATTTTAAAATCAGATTGCACATTACCTCACATGTTAATGGTAAGGTTTCGTACATATTATGCTTATAATCATTATCTAAGTTCTAGATGCAATTACTATAATAACATAGTCGTTTTACTAATACATTCGCCATTGTTATCTTTCTTACTTTAATACATTTAAGCAATGATAATCCAGACGATTGTCGCTCGATTTTAATTTTTATTATAGTATGCCTTCATTATAAATTCCATCACAAACATTTTAAAATAAAATTTTTTCTTAATTTATCTCTTTTTTTTTCCTTTTTGGAAAATGGCACTAATTCATGGAACTTAATTGAATTGAATTTTCAAAACATGAACATATTTTGATCATAAAATTCTATTAAAAGAAGATTTTACTTTTTGCGAGCAATGATATCGCAATGAAAAGTGGAGTCATTTGCTTAAAGAATGACAGGATGAGCTTCTATCAGTAAAAGTCACTGGTTTTGTGGGGATTTTAAGCCAAAATATACTCTTAGTAATAATATGTGCTATAACTAATGTGACCATTTATGTCTTTCAGCCAAACAAGCAGCTGTTTTTTTTGTAGTTATGAGTAAAAAAAATGTGAATAAATAAACAAATAAAAAATAAATACATAAAAAATCAATAAATAAAAATAAATAACTGTATTAAAATACTTGTTTTTTTGGTATTTGTTAAAGGAATAAACATGATAAATATAGGAGGGAGGTGCGCTCTTAATTTTTCTGAAGAAAAAATTGTCTGCATTCAAGTAAACGTCCTCTAAGTCCAAATCCCTAGTTCTGAAATATTGCCAATTTATGTCGAATCGCTGCGAAAAATAGTAAAAATCAGTTTAAAGAATTCTAACAGCTACAGTATGCAACTTTTAACTCATATAATTGGTGAATCTTGAAATAATTAACTGTAAAACCTAATTCATTGCAGTAGTCCATCAATAATTTGTGTGTGTGCACTTTCTTCAGAACGTTGACGAAATTTGCTTAAATATATTATTTGATGTTATTTCAATTAAGAATGAACTTCTTGGCTGGATTTCTAGCAACTGCTTTGATAATAACGTTACTTTTAAAACAGCGATTTTCTGCCAGAGCGCGACTTCTTCATAAGAGAAAATACCTTTTTTCCTTGGGGGGTGGGAATTAGTGCCGGACAAACCTGACACAAATCAATAATTATAATGCGAAAGTTTGCATAATTCAAACTATTGCCAAATTTCCTTTTTTTTTTTTTTTAAATTCGCCCTGCAGATTTTATCCCTTCTTTTTCAGAAAACGGTATATTTCGGAGTGCTGAAGATGTGTTCGGGAACAAAGGGACAGGCTACCTAAACACAGGATTGTCTTGTTCAAAACGGGCCGTCTAATTACTGTAGGAATAACTGAGATTTGTCACCAACACGCATGATGTTTTGGGATTAAAAGCAATTGAAAGGATTTTGAAGGAATCCTTATTCATTGCGTACTTTATCTGAACAACACAAAGAATATAGTACAAGTTGACAGTCTTTCCAATACAATTAGTGCACAGAGGAATCACTTATCGTAAAATTCATAAGCAAGTCTATGTCTTTCAAATATTTTTCAGAAATGAGAAAAACAAATAATATGGAAAAAGGTCGCTTGCGTCCAGAAGTTTTTACTTTAAATTCCTTCCCCCCTTTAAAAGAAATCAACTTTTTTGATTGCTTGTGGTGGTTCTCATCGGACAAGAGAAAAATTAAACATAGTTCAGCTCCAAGATTTGTTAGGGGTTCCTGGTTTTGAGGACAAAGTAGACTTTGATGAAACGACTATTGACTTTCAGAGAAAGTAAAAATAGGCTAGTAAATATATGCAAATCATATCGGAAATTGATATCGCTTAGCCCATCACTTTAATTAAGAAACAAACTAATTTATTATTTCAAAAAGAGACTTGCATTAAGTAATTAACAATATTCATTACTTTACTCTTTCTTTATGCATTTACATTCTTTGCTCAAAGATGCAATTTGAAACGTTAGATAATTTATCATAACAGGAAGGGTCTTTGCGATTGTACAGTATGTCTTCTACATAGGAAAAAGAATGTGATCCTATTTGTATTTGTTAAAGTAGAAAAGAAGCAGCGAAGGTTACTTATTAAGAGTTCTCAAATTAGGCATATTCGGTTACCCGGTCACCGAAATTGATCTTTTTTTTTTGCAACAAACTACACATCTCTTGTCCTAAATAATCGTTAATCTGAAATTGTTTAATGTATAATGCAATTGTAAACCAATGTGTCTTCTGGAGTGAACTTATGGATAAAAATCACATAATAACAGTAATAATAAAATAAATCAATTTAATATATATATCGTTGAGTGCATGGGTCCTTTCTGTAAAGTAATGATTTCTACCAATTTAATCCACGAGTTAAAAACACGTTTCAATTGTTAAATATTGTTTCATCGCTTTCGTAGGACAATTCAATGCTTCCTTTATTTAACTCTTTCTAGCGCAGGCATAGTCACAACAACAACAATAATAGCACGTGCCTGGCGGAATCTTATATCAATCATATCATACCGCCACGAGTTTCTTAATACTTGAAGCAGAAAATTCCTCTGCATAAATCGGGATTCGGGGATGTTCTCTAATGCTTCAATACTTCCTCCCTCCGAAATCCTTAAAGACCCAATTATCATTGATAGCGAACAGCAATTCGAGCTCGCATATCTGCATTCATATGCTTGTGCATGATGACTTCAAATTAATTCAGCAACCCTCTTCCTACAATAGCAACGAGGGAGTCACGGCATCTAGATTTCACTTATCTTGACCACGGTCCAGTGATCGTCGGCCACAACACATGCTTTATCACAATCACGCTCTTCAAGTATGCTACACTTCCACCTTAGGACCACGCTTTCGCATCCATTAGCTAAAGATTAATGACCTCGTGAAATCTCGCTTTCGCTTTCCTCGATTCACGTGACAAGGGTGTCCCATTCCAGATCACGTGGTTGATCCCCGAGGCACTCCCCTGGATCTAATTCCTCAGCTCCTTCCCCCTCATAGTCACACGCTTTACCTGGTTTTCCCACTTTAATTAACCTCCTGCTATTTTCTGGCGAATACTTTTGCTAAAGTTTTCACGGATTTCCCGAAAATTAGCCCCTGCTAGGTACTGGGCCTTCGCCGAAGATGGCTCTCTTTGGAGGATTAGCCCGTTTCATCACAATTACTAGTTTTGCCCTAGTCGAAACTTTCGAAGTGTGATGCAAAACAACGCATGGCACTTTAATTGCGAATGCGAGTCTCAATAATTCTGTAGTTAATGTCGGACTCTTCGAATACTGGTAGTTACATTCTAATATTACCGATTTAATACTCAATCAATTTAAGCGTTTTCGTAATTTAAACAAACTCAAACAAATTGGTGACTACCTTGGGTACCAAGTTTATATCTATTTAACTACTATAAAAATATTGGTGTTATGTTGCACCAAAAAATGATGTCAAGTTGTTGGCTACAAAGGATGGCGCTTGATTTTACTGTATTTTGTTGCAACATACGGGGAATTGGGTGCTGCAAAGAAATTAAGCCCCATTCTTTGCAGCCAGCAAATAGACACTATCGTTTTCTGCAACACACCTTCAACTTTTCAACAGTAGTTAATGTCGGACTCTTCGAATACTGGTAGTTATATTCTATTATTACCGATTTAATACTTAATCACCTCTATAATTTAAGCGTTTTCGTTATTTAAACAAACTCAAACAACTTGGTGACTACCTTGTGTACCAAGTTCATATCTATTTATCAACTATGGCACTAGAACTCTACTATAAAAATATTGGTGTTATCTTGCACTAAAAAATGATGTCAAGTTGCCGGCTACACAGGATGGCGCTTGATTTTACTGTATTTTGTTGCAACATACACTAAAATATCCCGTAAAATTTACGGTTTTAAACCGGCAGCTGAGTTGGTTGTGGAAAACCGTAAAAGTTACGGAGTAAGTTCGTTGTCGAAACAGTTTTTTTTACTGTTCGGGAATAATTTTACAGTAAAAAACCGTTGCGACTACGGATTTACCCCATAACTTTTACGGTTTCCACAAACAACCCAGTTGCTGGTTTGAAACCGTAAATTTTACGGGACTTTTTTTACAATGTACGAAGAATTGGGGGCTGCAAAGAAGTTAAGCACCCTTCTTTACAGCCAGCAAATAGACAATATTGTTTTCTGCAGCACACCTTCAACTTTTCAACAGTGTGTAACATTTTATGTAGAAGAAAAAAATAATATATCAAACATGGCTATTTCGGTGCAAAAGTTTCGAAATAACATTTCGAGTTTGTTTTCCTAAACATTTCGAGAGTCAAAACTTCATCGGATGTCTTTTCTTCCAAAAGAGAAAAGATCACACCTTTTTTTAATTTAGAAGGGGCTCTTATAACCCGAAAACATTGGCTGTGCAATTATTTATTGTTATTTTGTGCTTTTTAAACACTTTATTTAAACGTTCATTCCATCCTACTTTCCTGCA
The DNA here is from genome assembly GCA_038502835.1 of Octonoba sinensis. Classification (NCBI taxonomy): domain Eukaryota; kingdom Metazoa; phylum Arthropoda; class Arachnida; order Araneae; family Uloboridae; genus Octonoba; species Octonoba sinensis. Next base: position 128,313,783 of record CM076598.1, read on the forward strand.
AAGGTTAAGAAAAATAAAAGATAAAAAGCTTGAAAGAAGGTTTAATGGGCTCGCATCGCAATTGCAATAATCTCAATTACAATATTGTAAAAATATTATTTATCAATATTTTTACAATATCATTGTAAAAATATCGGTAAATAAATAAACGAATGATTAGAAAATAGTGAGAAATAAAAAAAAATTGAAAGCAAGTTTATTTGCAGGGGGAATGTGCTTGTCGGTCTGTCTCTGCCCTCCTCCCCCCGACATTTCAGGAAATTGTTCGACTCGAAGTTATATTTTTTTTTATTCGAAAGATCTCAGCGAGCACACCTCTTTCCCACATTTTATCTTTTGATTTGAACACTTTTTTGCTCAATTTTGTTTCAATGTTAGTTTTAAAAAATACCATTGACTGCATGGAAATTAGGCGCACATTTAAATTTTGAACATAAGGCGGAATTGCATCACACAAGCTTTATTAGGAAGAGCTATTGGCATAAAATGTACGCAAATATACACAACTTGAGGTAAAATATACACACAATACGTAAAATATACACATCTTTATATATACATTCTTTGATTTGGTCATTTTAAGGGGCTCTTTGAATGATTCAGAATTTAGAACATTATCGCGTACGGGGAAATTTGAAGTATACATGCTTCAAATTATATACATCCTAAACTAAAAGGGATACGTATCTGATTCTAGCAAACTTGATTAGAAAAATTTTTTGTCGTAGAGAATGGTACATTTTGGTTTTTTTATTTTAACAGTATTTTTTGAGTATTTTAAAAAATACTAACATTACCGCCTAGTTTAGAAATTCGAGCATTTTCCTTTGAGAAACTAATAATGCTAAAAAGTAGTTTACTACCAAAACAAATAAACAAATAAGTAAATAAATAGAGATTATTTTTATAGTTTTAATTTTTTGTTTTAAAAAATAAATTTAAAAAGTTACTATTATTAAAAACCGAAACACATTTTCCCGTAGACATAACATTGACGAAATTAAAGGATTAATTGATTGATTCAAAAATGTCGAAGTCACGCAAAGAAAGAGCTGTAAACGGTTTCATTTTAAATGTAAATGGTTTTTGGAGATTTTTTTTAAATTTTAATTTTTATTTTTATTTTATATAAATTCTCGATATAGCGAATATCGACGCAACGAAATTTCCGTTTTAGCAAAATATGTTCAGTCCTGTCCTAAACCTTAATAGGATAACGTGTATTCCATTACAACGAAGTATTTTCCCGGCCTCATGGAGTTCGCTGTAAGGGGCTTGCACTGCACAACTCAGCGTTCCTTTATTTTTGCCAAAGAATTTTTAAGAAAATATTTTCTTTTGAATTAGCTCTTAAGATAGGTACCTTTGTATAGTACTATACAAAAATTGTTCTTTCCTCCCGCTCCTCCCAGATTCAGGAATGATTATGCGGCAAGTTTCCTAATACCATAAACATGGATATTTTTGAATGTTCAATTATATTAATGATATTTTTCATTGATATGAATGCAAATCAGCATTGGGTTACAGTGTTGTTCATATTGATATCAATCATTAAGAAGCATTGACAGTAGATGTTAAAATAAGCATCGCGATATTGAACACTTCATTTACACATACTGTCGAAGCATTTCTTTTGGTAAAATAACCTCGAGCTTGACATATCCTAATTAAATGAAGCCTGAATTTAGCTAATTCTGTACATAAAAATGAAAATATTATTTAAAAAAAAGAAAAGGGAAGGAAAATATTTGAAACTTTAGATGTAACGCTTATATTTTGAGTCATGTATTTATATATATAATGTATTTCCGTTGCTGTTTCATTGAATGAGTCATAGCCCGTATCAGACGCATTTCAAGAAATAGTAATTCTTCTTGCCTGTCGTATAAAGTACCAGATAAGTGTGGGTAATCGCTATTTTGGGGTAAGCGGAAGCATGTTAGGTCTTTTCTTTATTTTTTTGTTCCTCCAATATGTGGGTTTTTCCCCGTATATGTAAAAGCAACGCAAAAAAAAAAAAAAAATTCTTTTGACGGAACATGCTCACAAAGATTCATGTCATATTTTAACTTTATATAAGTATTTTGCTTTTTTACTTCACAAAATTAACGTGTGTTTTGCTGTTAATTCCAATACAATATACACTAATTAAACCGTGAGCGATATTATAATAAATATTTTTCCACAGCATAATATTATCTTTTTAAAGTAAATAGTGCATGTGTATTGCATGTAAGTTGTAGAGGTTTTAGTTATAATTCTCTTTTAATCTATTAGCTCTTAGGTAATGACTTGCCCAAATTATAACTAATAATCTTTACTACCTGAATTTTACTTAGCAAGTAAAAAAAAATCCCATGTATATATACAGCTTAGCATCAGTAAACTATATTGTAGTTCATATTTGTAGATTACCCCAATTGAGCTCGTGTCGGCAGATTCAGTGACGATTCCATTTCACACCGAGCGTAAAAGCAATAACAGATATCGATAGCAAGATAATTTTCATCACGCTTATTCGATTTCATCGTTATTTATTAATTCCAAGAGTGATACAAGCATGGAAGTTTAAATATTTTTTACGATCGTAGAAGAGTTTTAATTTATCGGAAAAAATCCTTTAAATAATGTTTTAATTTTCAATATTTTTTAAAGATTTGAATGGGCAGTATCACATGAGATTTTCGCTGTAATTGTTTTTCACTCCGGTAACGGGAAAAAAACACGTTCCTTGAAAAATGTCGACGTATTTTTATGGATGTGGTACAAATGAGATTTGATGAAATGTAAATCAATGTCACTTGGGTAATATTCACAAAAAATGCATCGAATTTAATCAAATACAGGTGAAAGCAACATGAACAAGCACACAAAAAACGCATGAATTAAACTGCTGTTTTAAAGCTTCGCAAGCCTCTTTTCCGATGTTGTACTTAGATAAATAGAAAGCTCTCCTTTGGCGTTTTTAAACCGCATGGGGAAAAAAAATAGGTTTTATGAAAAATTTGTGTTTGTGCATTTGTGTATGTTACATGTTGTTTTTGTTTTGTATTTGGTCTATCACAAAGGCGTATATGCTATTGTTTTTTGGTTTAATTATTTTATCTTAGAAAGTTCACCTTTAATTAAGTTTATCTTAGCATACGTAAAAATATTCTCTCAACTGTGCATAGGAAACAAGTTAATTTACAACTAACTGCTTAAAAGTTTGACAATATGGAAAATATCAACCATGTTTGCAAATGAAACTTGAAAAAAATAACTATTTAAATGCTTCCTTTTAGAGCACGTAGCGCGTTTTAAATAACTGGGCAGATGTAGTAAGATTTACATTTGATTGATATGAAATACTTCAGTCGGTTTGTAATTTTCAAAATATATTTCTCGACAACTCACTGTAAGATTTTCTGATATCGTTAGATTATTTTTTTTTTATGTTCGGTAGCCTCTCGAATTAACTGTGCTGAGTGTGCTGACATTAGTACTCGCATTTTGATTTGCAGTTAGATATACAACGTAGCTTGAAACGCATCGTTTGTAAATTCTTCCTCCAGGAATATTATCTGATAAAACAAAAAGGGTAATGTCCTCGTTGATGGCGTGATAATATGAAGACAAACCCTTTCATCAAAAGAAAAATATATAGTTTTGAACAGAAGGACATGAGCTAATCTCCGACATCTGTCCCTCCAGATTTAGTTCCAGAGGTCTATTTCCGTCGCTGTAGTTGGCAGCAACCTGTTCTAAATATGCAGGTGACGGAATCGTCAAAGCCGTAGATGTACTGTTTGGTAATCCAACGCGTAGATCTTGATGAATTGAATCTCCTTGCCAAAAGTGGGTGAACTACAATGATTAGCCTTGTTCTTGATGCTAAGTGGTTTTGAAAGATGTTCCATGGAAGAGATCCTCCATTCCGAAGAAATTGTTGCTGTCCACAGGCATATACGTTTTCCTGCCTTAACCATGGCCTGATAAATGGAGCCTTAAGTGTATCTATTTTAATTTTCCTCTTAATTAGTGGAAACGACTTCTTCCTTATTCAACTCTTTCACTGATAAGAGTAAAAGAAATATTATGTTACATCTCCCGAAACAAAAGTTTTATGTTTTCTCTCACTAGTGTTACTTCGAACTTGCGAACGTATTTCAGCTGTTGTTTATTATGATTGTTTTCGTCTTTGTAAAAAGAAAAAAAAAAATTGAAGAAAAAAAATGGGGAATGAATCGCATTTTGTTCAGGCTTACCATAAATTCAATGTCGGGCAAAAATATTTCACTAATCAATATTTTTAAACATAAGAATTATTTTATTTTGTTTATTTATTTTATTATTTTTTTTCATCAATTTTACATTTCTTAGATTAACATCATTTAAAACTTTATCGCAACAATGCAGGGCAATATGATGAACTTTACGAATGCCTAGAAGTTCAGTATTTTCCGTGTTTTATTTTATTAATAAAAGAGACCTGGGATTCAATAAAAATTCGATTTTTTTCCCTTGTTCATTGTTCATATAAATGCAGCGATGCCATGATAATGTTGGCCAAATAGAATAATAAGCGAATCGGAACCGTTTTTGTCCATGGTTGCTTTAACTAATTTTGCCAAACAAAACAGGTTGCATCGAAAACTTTCTAAAAGATTCGTACCGAACTTCGAATAATGATGTGTTAACAAATTGACATTATCACAATTTTATTATATCAACTGATTTTTGACAGTAAGTGAGACAGTAGTTGTGAGGGCTAAAATTTTGTATCTCGATTGGAGCAAATGATACTCTTTTAAAATCCAAAACTAGAATTTTTGTCCCATTCTGTGATCATAAATACCGCCAAAATGCTAAATACTTTTTTAACTACCTGTTGTTGTTTATTTTTTAATGTGAATTCGTTTTCTTTTTTTGTTCACTTTTCATAATATATATCCATACATTGAAACTTTATTAATTGTGAGGATTAAAAAATAAATAAATAAAAATTATCAGAAATGTTGAAATCGTTAAAGCATATTAAACTTGGTAAATTTTCAATACTATGCATGCTTGCGTCATTTTCATCAATAATGAGTAATATGAAGCGCTCTGCAACAGAGTGGCATAACCATCAAAATGTTACTCCTCTTAAAGAAAAAAAATATATATATACATATACCTCTTTTTAAAAAAGGGTAATAACGTAACTTTTTTCGAAAGAAACTTTCTTCAAAAGTCTCTAAGTTATAAAAAATGTATACAATGCATTTAATGCAACGATTTCAAGTTTTTTTTAAGTTTTCAAATTGCATTTCTAGCGAAAGTTGTTTGCAGTTAGACCACTCTGGCGCGGCTCGCCTCATATAGAACAGTGTCTCATATTTCCCATGAACAATGTCCATTATTACGCAGTTAAAATTAGCGAATGCGGGAAATAAGACGCATGGACATAAAAATCGTAATAAAAGAACTAATCAACAATTTCCCTTCATATATATATTGGTAAGTAAAACTTTTTGACAGTTGAAACGACAAAAATTTGAAAATTCTTTTTAAATGAAAAAGGTTTAAATTTATAAGCGTAAATTTATTAATAAGTTTTGAAAAAAAGTTCGGAAAGGTATGTGTTAAATGTTACCAATCAGAAACTTAATGAATTAATGATAAAGGTGGCCGTCATGAAAGCCTTATCTTTATCGATATCAAGGTAAAATCATTTACAATTCTCTAAAAAAAAGTCTTCTTATCTGCTTTCCTAGATTATTTTCAGTATCCTTTAGCACTTGATGTGTGAATTTATGATAATGTGGTGGAGAATTTATGATAATAGATTTTAAAGGCACCTTTATTCATTCCAGTAAATTTAGGAAACGTCCTGCCGTTAAAAAATTGTGCTGCCTCATCTTCTCTTGACCAAAATCCTGGATTTGTCACTGTTTCAGGTATATGAATGCGTAAGTATATTCGCTGATCGGTAATGGATAGTAAAAAAAAACTATCCAAAGTTTAAATTTCCTTTGTCAGTTTTACTTTTTCCGTTGTCATCTTTCTTACACATGAGTTACTAATCATAATCTTCCTTTTAGCCGTCTCTCCTTTTATATTATTAGTTATTATGTATCATTGCTATGCAGGGATCTTTAAATATGTGGTCAAATTCTTATCATTTTTGAAGCTGGTACATTTTAATTCAACATTTTGCAGCGTTAATAAGGTACTTATAAGTTTGATGTCAACATAGGAATCAAAACAGAGGTAAAACTAAAACTTTTACTCGGAGATATGATATTATTATTTAAAAAAAACTTAAATTCAATATAAATACAGTAAATGAAAGAAACTTGAAATAAAACGTAGCCTTTTGTGAGTGCAAAAACATACAATCCCCTATTCCATTCTTTTAGTTGACACGGTGTGTTATTTCTTTTCTAATATCAATCCCACTATTATTTAAAACACAGTGTTCCACTTTCCATTCAAATAATATGAAACAGAAAGCTTCGCTCTTTTGCACTCTGGTTAAATAAAAGCATTCAAATGAATCAGCAGTTGTATTATTTGTGGCTTAAATTGAATGAAGGAGAATGAAAGAAAAGGATACAGTGTGTTTTTATGGGGAAAATATATTTATTTCAAGGAGAAAATATTGTTTGGTTTACTGAAACGTCTCTTATTTGATTCTTTTAGCTCGTGCAAATGTAGTTCAACTTCATAGCATATTTGCTTTGCTTTTCACATTTAAGGCCCGAAACGTCAAATTCGTTTGCCATTGTAATTGCCATACCATGTAAATTATTTCATCTCTTTTGCCTGTGTTCAGAGTATTGAAGAACGAACCATGTTTTCGTGAAATGCTTTGTGGTTCAACAGGTTGACCTTTTTCTTAATTTTTTTTTTTTTTGGTGCAACTACTTTATAGAACTGCATATTTGTAACGTATAAATTAATTTCGTAATTACTTATTTACCACTAAATTATTAAATTTTGACGATATTGCCAAAAGGAAAAGTTACATGCCTCTAATTCCAAAACTGTCATTTATGGCTAATAATAAAGATAATTAAATGGTTAGCAGGGGGGATAGTGTCCAGAATATTTTGCTAGATATTACCACCAAATCAGTTAATGCAATAGTTTCGAAGGAACAAAAGATGGTGCAATTAGTCAAAAACATTGACTGACAGAAAGCGATTTCTTTTTAAAACAGTTAACCTTCTATTTCATCAAGTTAAAGTTTGCTCAATTTTTTTTCCTGGTGAATTTTGAGCAGGTAAGGCAAAAGGAAAAAGTTTCTGAGTGTAGATTTTTTTTCCTAACGCTCATGGTTTCCACATGCATTACATTTTAGTATGCTGTAAGAAAAATTTCACATTTCGAAAGCACAAATGTCTTTGCGCTTTTATAACGTAAAATTTTTTTCAGTTTACTTTTGCACAAAGTTCCTTTATTATTTATAGTACGCTTCAAAGTTATAATGCCATGAACTTAATATACTGACATGAAAACAATAAAAATACTATTTTTCTTAGTATGGCAAAGGTGCATCTATTAAGGTGTTTAAAATATGTGCAACCCACAACCCTTGTGAGTAGTTATGCCTTTTAGACATTTGTCTCATTTTTTCGTTGTTTTATTCATTAGTAAGTTTTAAAAATATTAAAACGGTATTACAAATCTACAGAAGCATGAAATAAAGTTAGGTAATTGAACTTAATTTGAATTTTCATAAATTAAAAAAAATGTTGAAATGTAATTATGATACAAATACTTAATGACTTAAAGAATTTTGTGCAATCGAGGAATGAACTTAAAATTCAGTTTTGTTTGTAATTCCATTTCTTTGAACTTAAATAATGAATGTATAATTTATTTTCAGTTAGCTATTTTTTTTAATTAATTTATTTTTAGCTTTTTCTTTTTCATCAATCTTATAGCAGAACAGTATAAAATGAATCTCCAAGATGTACAAGTTTATTTCAGCGCTATTTTGCTATGATGTTGCAGTGTAAAAGTTTAGATATGATAAAAAAGCACAAGGAACGATGCGTTTAAAAGTTGTATAGGGTAAATAATGTATAAGTAAATCGATGGCAGTAAACATTTTTTCCTAATTAATTGAGATTGAATCATTTGTTCATGCCTTTCATGCTATAATGATTTGAACATCGAGTCATGAAACCACAGGAACGTTAACTTCCCGTAATATCTTTCCATACGGTGTTCCGTCTAGATTTTGAAGGATTTTTTTTTTCCTCTTCGTGTTTCACTATCATTGGTATATTTTGGGTGCGAGCATGTTTTCCGTTTTCGTCCCTACCACCAGAGAAAGAGACATCCCATCTATAAATAACGAGCCAGAATTTAGCGCCCGGCGTTCTTGACGGATGGCTTTCGAACGTTTGCGACTCCGAGTGGAGCAAGGAAGATTGCTACAAAGAACTGACTCCGTACCTGAGCGAATAGCATGTGGAAAATGATGGATGTAATAGAGTTGTCGGGGGATGGCTTGTGATATTTCATGTGTTTGGACTTCTCGGAAGTGATTCATGGGCTTCTGTTTATCGAGTTTTTAATCCTTTCAACACCTCGTTTTTTCTCAGTAAACGTCGAAAAATAATCACTAAAAATGTTTACGGATGAGCTTGAAATATTTACTAATGCTACTCCTAGTGTTTACTTTTAGCACATTCATTAAGATATAATCTTGATGCTAGATTTCATGTAGTGTGAAGGATTGCAACATTAATAAAGGACCAAAATTCAATGCATAACGGTACAGCTTTAAACCACTTCTTGAATGTACATCGCAAAAATGACCATAGAGAGAATAAATATGTGATGTAAACGAATAACAATAACAACAACAGCAACAATAATAATAATAATAACGTATATTGTAATTGATCCGGTTTCGTACTGGGCATTTTCTTTTTCTAGACATAAAGATGAAGAAATACAAAATATTTTGCAAATGATATTTGTTTGTCAGATTCTGTGAAATAGAAAAACTGAAAATTATTTTTATAACAATAAATAAATTTTTTGTTTGATTATACTCCACACTTAAACTACACTAAAGATTATATACCTGTTCTATTGCACGAATAAATTCCATGGGAAAAATCTTATTAGTTTTCTGTAACGTTTAAGTTAACAATTAATATTTCAATGTAAGAGAAGGTCTTTTAGACTAATCTTTCATCAAGTACTATTTTACACAAGCAACTAAGACAGAACAGTACATTACAAAGATATTAATACATTCTTCCTTTTAACATGAAAATTTGCATGCAATTTAGGATGATAATTCAAAGCGGAAAATTAAATTTTTCTAAATATATCCAATTATATTTCAATTCTCGCCAACCTTTGATGAATCTTTGCTATAAACACATTCACACAATAATGATCATCATCACAATATAGGGCGCACGCTTAAATGTGATTCCTGCAATACTTAATCGTTATGATTATGTAAACCATTCGTTAAGATTGAACAAGTAATACAAACGGCTAAATTTAAGCCCCATGAACCACATAATTCCGTCTCAAAATAAGGATATAAAAAACCACCTTTTTTAAATGAATTTATTAATTTAAAAATTAATTTGCGTAGAAAAGCTAAATTTTAAAAAAGTTGTGAATGCCTTCAATGTTTGCGTTTATTTGTAAAAATTCATTTATGAATTGTTAATGATTGTGCTGCTTGTGGAAGTTTTCGAAGAATGTTGTAAACAATATTTAAAAACCTCATACTCCCCCGCACTGCCTGCAAGAGCTTTTTCAGATCATTTTTTTGCTCAACGCCTTCAGTTGTTAAAGTGAAAGTGCATGTTTACTTAATCAGAGACATTGTTATACATTTCGCATGAAACCGTGCAGCCACAGTAAAATTATCGTTAAATGCTATTAGTGACTCGTACATTTTTGACAGTCATATTTTTTATATCTATATGGGAATGGTTCATAGGACTTGCTCTAGTTTTCTTTTCCTTGATTGTACTGAATTAAGTAGGGTCAGTTGGGGTAATTGTAAACGCTTTTTCAATGTTTTAACTTTTGATCCTTCCCTACCTCTTGAATGAATTCAGAGAAAAAATTGTGAGCATTGTAGCCACTACTGTACTTCTTGTGAGTAAATGTGTGCAAAAATTTTGACTTTATGACTATTTGTTAGTGAATGAGCTCGTGTTTACAATTACCCCAGTGTGTTTACAATTACCCCAGAGATCTGGGATAATTGTAAACAGTGATTTATTTTCGAATATGGTTGATGCAAATGGAAAATTGTTTCATACACAGTCTGCTTGAAGTTCTGCTTGAAGCTTAAGAAGTTCTGGAGCAATGGTTCTCAATCTGCGGCCAACAGGCCGCATGTGGTCCACTGAGTTAGGTTATGAGTAGGCTGAGATCATTTAACGAGAAATATATTGCAAACAATTAAGTAATGCAACAAATTTATGTAAAATTTGTCCCGCAGTGAATCAGTCAGTTAAGCTTGGGTCCCACAGAACACCGAAAGTGAAGCACAACTGGCAGTGGTTAACGCTTGAGAGGGTGACCACCTCCCGTGACTGAATACTCTGAGACCGAGTGCGCTAAAGAGAGCTGTGCACGTAAAATACATCGTCGCTTCAAATGTCCATCAAGTTAGAAATAATTTCCGCTGAGGGACCAACCTAGGTGACGATCTCTCAATTGGGAGCTGGTTCAAAATCATTAGGCCCCTCTGAGCCAAGTGTACTTCATTCTAGCGGAGCTCATTAATAATCAGTAGGAACTTCCTTAATTCATGGTCGCCCTGCAAGGGGGGCTTGGATTTCCAAGTAGCATTAGCAACAACAACAACAGTTATGTAAAATAGACACAAAAGTGTAATTTACATCAAAATATAATACTTATTGTCCCCCCAAAATATTGGAAATAGGAGAAATTTAAGTGTTTACAATTACCCCAGAGTACGAAATATATGGGGTAATTGTAAACATCTAACTTGCACATGAAAAATAACAGTGAGGATTAAATTCATAACTAAATGTTTTTAGCAGCATTCCATATGACAAATAAAAATGGTTGAAACTGCTTGCATCGCTTTTGTAGATGAGCTGGAGAGGAAAATGTGAGATCACTAAATTTTGTTAAACAACTTTTTTCGCAGTGCCATTTTCAAAAAATTGTGACGCCTCCACAGTTGTTTCGAAACTTACGAAACTGTTTCAATGTCTTCCCTATGCTGCCAGTTTATCACTCATAAGCAGTTAAGTTTTCAAAACCACCACAGGTGTAGTTATGAAGCTTGTTTACAATTACCCCAACTGACCCTATTATATTTAAAATGCAAATTTAAAAGAAAATTAAATCTTAAGATGAAAATAATTGGTTAAAGTGATGCTCTTAACGTGAAAATCAATTGAGAAGATCAGAACTGGATGTTTTTGATAACTTTAAGCGAATAATAACATTTATTGGCATTGGGATCACAGTAACAAGACGCTAATATGTAGTTATAATAAATGATAATAAAACAATTTGCAAATATAGTTAAATAATTATCTCTTGGATTAAATATATTGATTAAAATGATGCTTTTAAAGTGAAAATACGTTCATAAGATCAAGGCTTAAACGATTTTAATAACTTTAAGCAAATGATAACATTCATTGGGATCACAGTAACAAGACGCTAATATATAGTTATAATAAATGATAATAGAACAATTTGCAAATATAGTTAAATAATTACCTGTTGGATTAAATATATTGATTAAAGTGATGCTTTTAAAGTGAAAATACGTTGATAAGATCAATGCTTAAACGATTTTAATAACTTTAAGCGAATGATAACATTAACCGTGACCTTAGTAAGTGGACGCTAATACATACTTATAATAAAAGCTAAAGTTGTACATAAATCTTTTTCGTTTTTCCATTCGGTTGTATAGTTTCAAAAATGACGAAGAAAATTACAAAAAATAAATAATATGCATTTACAAAACTCACGCAACATTAACACAGCGGCATTTTGTTTCAAATTAAATTCTTTATTGAAATATAAATAAATTTCTATTCAAAATTCAAGCTTAATTTTTAACAGCAATTCTATAAGTTGAATACAAAAGCTCAATAAAATAAACTTTGATAAGGAGTATCAGTAAAGGCAGTAAAAGAAAGCTTGACAAGAGCATGACTTTTTAAAATAAACAAATCTAGAGCAACCAGCCAAATTTATGATGAAAGAAGAAAAAGTACAGATCTATTTCCATATAATTGTCTTTTACAACTAATAAACTTAAAAAATACATTCATCTTATATAGTTTAACATTAAAAACAAATAACTCTTTCGAACCCCTGTTTAAATTCAGTTTCGATTTTAAAACTCAAAAACTGAAGTGACCTACAGACAATTGTAGGCATTTTATATATTTCCCCTTTCCCTTCCCCTTTTTTTATGGTGCGAAAGAAATTACATAACTTGAGACCCAGGTAATTTTTTGCAGAACCAGCCAATAGTGAAAAACTTGCGGTATCACGTGATGGAGAGCTCAAAATATTGTAAAGGGAGAAGAAAATAATTTTTGTGGGATTCGTAAGATGTACTTTGTGTAAGAACGTGTAAATTGTTTTAATGTTTTGTGTTGTCGTCGTCTTGTGCTGTTTATTTTGCCTTAAAACAATGTAGTGGCTTCAAATGAAAAAAAAAAAAAAAATAAGGTTTGATAATTTCGGCTACGACTGACTTTAAAGATTGACAACTAACGACAAAATGAAGTTGTTCCATAGCTGATGTTACATGCATAATAATGATAACATAAATAATAACAAAAAAAGACTATATTATTAAAAAAAATAATTTTTTTAATAAAAGCATTAACTTATTTTCAAACATTTGTTTGAAATTTATTTATTTTAGATTCTATGGTAAATTATTCCATATTTGGGTCCAATAGAGTTTAAACTGAATTAAACTGTCCTCATGTCTAGTTTGATAACTATGAGTTAAAAGTTCCAAATTTATTATTTCACTATTTTTGTCTCATTTTATTCTTTCAAACATCATTAGAGAAACCATAAAATGTACATTTTTCATCCTTAAAAAATAATTTTAATAATCAGTAGAATTATTAAATTTGTTTTGCAAAGTTTTATGGAACCTTTTCAACAGAATATCAATTCTATTATAATTTCTAGAGGTACATTGGCCCTAGCTAGTGATATCATAAGAAAGTGTAAGAAAAATAAAAGCATAATAAAGTGCAATAATAATACTTATATATATATATATATATATATTCCATTTTACAAAAATAAAAGTAAAAATACCACTAAGCAAATATTCGCAGTGGAAACAAAAAAATTCTAATAATTATTCGTCATTTACAATTAATTTTTGAGACGCAAACAGGCATAAATACAATGTTGCGGTATTTAACTTTCCTCCTAAACTTTGTTTTCACGGGAATTTCTAATGGTTCATAAAGTTTCCTTCAAGTACTTCAATGGGATGATTAAAACATTAGTTCGCGGGAAGGTCAGAAACCGCATCGAAACTATTAAATCCGCGGCACATGTTTGCTTTTATTGCCCCACTATACAGCTAATAAAAGATCCATAAAACTCCATTCCCACTTCCCAGAACTGATTTCTAGGCTTTTAAGTGATATTGCTTATATGGAACATTTTAAGCAATTGTTTGATGGAAGAAAAGAACAACTATTCAAAAAGAATGTGCTCATCTTTATAATTTGAGTAAAATTTCAAATAATTATATGCCATTAGAAGTGGAAATAAATCGTTTTATAAGACGAATAAAGAAAGGAAAATTCAAGTTTGAAACACACATCAAATATCGCTTCTAAATCTTCTAAATTACCTTTTATTACTTCCATCGCAAATACTGCACAGCTTTTCAAAGAAGTTTACATACAGGTGTTTCGGAGTCGCGATGAACCTCTTCTTCAGTGCAAGAAAATGGTGATATGTGAAATAAAAATATTTTTTACTATAAATTTAGCTTCTTTACGATGAAGTTAATGAAGCTCACAGTCTACGCTGCGTTAACTATTTGCTACTATTAAGTGTTTGTACAATACTATGGTATAAAACTGGATCTTATAACTCGTGCAAAACTGAAGTGCTTGTCTAAAAATATCAAAAATATAATGAAATCATCTTATATTTTTTACCGATATCACTACATTCAAATAAAATATATACATATAATTTACTTTTATTTCCAAGATTCAGTTGGAACGGTATGATTTGGCACCAATTATTTTAGTTTTTTCAAAAATTTTGTGGAATATTTTCCAGTTTTATTAATTTCGTCACTTATAGCTTAAAGTACATAACTTACATCGTTACTCATTACGTAGTCGAAAACAAGTTGACGAGAAATGGCGCCGTGCCGTATTTTGAGAATTGACCTGTTTCTATCAGACGAAAAAACAATACAATTCAATTATTAAGAAGTACTCTTTTTTTCTCGTAAAAGCAAGTTTTCCTAATAACGCTATCGAATGAAACTGATTGTTATTACCGGATATACATATCAGATTGTAACACGACAATATTTTAACCGTTTTAGTAAATTAAAGTCATTATTATTATGTTCGAAGCAGTATTGAATTCAAATTTAAAATCCTTTCTTTGCAGAAAGGGATTTTAAAGGATACAAATGTAAATTCTCCAAAAAAGTATTTTTTAGTATGAAGCACTAAACTGGTACTTTTATTTATTTTTAAGTGCATATAATATGTAGTAAGTAGCATTTGATAAATGACGATAAAACCATTTTTACTGAAATGTGTAAATGTTGTTAAAAAAATGGGGCTTTTTAAATTGCACTGCCTCAAGGGTTCCTGGGTGTGCAAATAAAAAGTGGTATAGGAAAAGTGGTAAGTGAATGAACAAAATATTCCAGTTAATAAGCATACACGAATTTATTCTAATACTAATTCAGGTTCAGATAGTTTGGAATGGCATGGAAGGAAACTACTGTTGTCAATCCATCTAGAAAAATCTTTAGAAACCTTATTTTCGGAAAAAAAATTAACTGTTCATTCGCTGATCGGTTTATCCTACGCAAAATTTCGTTACCAACCGTTAATTGACTGCTGATTGAGGTCTGTTTCTAGTCTTTGCATATGCCACGATCAGGGGCTTTTTATTTCTAGTTGACGCAGTTGACTCAAATTAATTTCTGTGATCTGGCTTATTGATTGTAAACGTTTTCCGGGGCGTTTGATAACTAGAGAATATCAGTCTAACGTGACAAACATTTACTTGTTGTCGTTTCCTTACGCAAACAATCATCCCATCGTCATTTTAAATATTTGATTAGTTATACAACATCGTAATACTATTCTTGTTTGGTTTCGTATCTATATTAATCTTTGTATGTTGATGTTCCTTTATGAAAGGGCGATTAAAAAAAATTTCCACACGTTACTCGGTAGAATAAAACCTCCAATATTTTGCTAGTAAAGTTTAAATTGGGTGTGTGAGCCTTGGTAAGATACTAGTTTAAAACCTTTATTTTTAAATGCAAAGAATTACTCCTCAATTATATGCTAAATGGTACTACGAATATTTCATTCACGAAGGAAATTTAAAAATACCGGTGCATTTTACCAGATTTATTTTTATGGATTGAGATAATTTAGGAAGAAAAGGATAATTTAGGATAAATTAAGGAATAAAAGAACAGTGTCAAGTAAAAGTTTTTAATGCTCAAAATTGCAATAAACCTGATTCTTATCCCTTTTACTTTTAGTAAAAAAAGACCTAAAATATCTACAACAATCTAATAAATTTGATTGATATACAATGGAAAAAATGTATAAGTTTTGGAAAAATTAAAGCGACAGGAAATCATTGGACACGGTACTAATCGTCTAAATAAAATTAGCATTTCACTTCAAACATTCAAATTTTATTAAAGGCACAAGATGTTGAATTCCTTTTTTGTTTTTTGCCTTTTAAAACCGGGAACTTGGATACTACCTTTCGAAAGATGAACCGGGGTCAGTAAAAGACCTTAAAAATTTCTACTTCAATTTGTTAAATTTGATTGATACTAAATCAGAAAACAAAAAAATGTTTTAGATATAGGGTGTTTTTTTTTAGAGGCAGAGAACTTGAAATGGAAATGAAACACAAAAAAAAAATGTCTTTAATATTCATGTAATTTGTTTTATTTGAAGGATAATTTTATAGCATAATGTTTGAATATGATGCGGGGCATGTGAACACCACGGTTGGCGTGTACATGACGTAACCTTTAAAAGTGAAAGCTGTACCAGTTTTCACACATTTTTCGCAGTAGATCTGTTAACTGGCCTCCTAATTCTTGCGATTTGACGCCCTTGGATTATTTCCTCTGCAGATATGTGAAGTCCCTTGCCTACGCTGATAAACTAGAAACAATGCAGCACATGGAAGTCAAGATTCGACGCATTATTGCCAACATTCAGCTATATCTATTGCGAAAAATGTGTGAAAACTGAAATGTGGACCTCTAGGTTACGCTAAGTACGCGCCAGCCGGCCACATGCCCGACACCATATTCAAACATTAATGCCATAAAATTATCGTTCAAATAAAGCAAATTACATGAATACTAAATAAATTTTTTTGCGTATTATTTCCATTTCACGTTCTCTGCCTCTAAAAAAAAAAAAAACACCCTATATAATTTAAACAAGACGAATTCATTGTACGCACATACCATTAATACTAATTGTCAAAGAAAATTAGCGTTGTACTACTAAATCTATGCAAAATAAGTGGCTTGACCTTTTCTTTGACTCATTTTGATTGAATTTTGCCCTAAAATCGGCATCTCGATTACTCCCCAACGTCGATAGATGCGCAGGGGCAATAAAAGGACCATAAAATATCTGCAGTGCCAACTGCGAAGATAAAGCAGGTGAGATTCCGGCTTGGTAGCAAGCGTGACAGATTGGTTTTTGTGATGAAGTGAGTGAAGTAATTAAGAGTGACGAAGAGAGAGAAAGTGAATGTCAAAGTGAGTGGTTTCCACTAAGTACTGTATCCATCATTTTACTCACTTGATAGTGTTGGCTCGGAACATTTGTTGGAAACACTGTTACCTGTCACAGTGAAATTCATCGAATTTGGTGGTCCTTTTATGAGCAGTCTTCCTTAAATCTCGTTAATAATTCTTGCCAAACAGACTCGAGGCGCGCCGGAAAGTCGGGGGAACTTTTTTCGCCTTCGCTTTCTGGCATTAAGAGTTAAAAGTCGTTTTTACGCATCTTAGACCGAAACCTGTTGATCATCCTCCCACATTTGTCACGGAACTTCGTAAGTTAATGGGCTAAAATGAAGGGTTGCTTTCGAAACTTCCATACGAAATCCTCTTCATGTTTTACGCGTTACTGACGCTATGCAACAGGCACGCAAAAATTTTCAATGATCTTTCATTAACTCTTATTTTTTTATCTAATGTTATCACTATTATGTTATTTGCTTAAGAAATCTTTTAATTCTTGCAGTTTAGTCGTAATTGCGTAAATATTCCGCAGTTTAATAACTTTTTTTTAACTCGATTTTGCTTTAAACGTTAAGTAATCGTTTTTCTCAAATTAGTGTCACACCGGCGATCAACTTTTCTAATGCCTACTCATATTTTACAACAAAACTTGAACCTCTTGAGATTTGAGTAACGAATAAAATATTTTAAGTTTTGTTATGGGAAAAAATATAAAATAATTACTGCTCCATATTAATTATCCTTCATATTTTATAACTCTATTACTAAAGGAGACCAGCGATAAATACACATGAGTCTTTTATTCATTATTAATGTTATTATTATTATAAATGTATCAATATTATTATCATTTCAAAAACTACAAAAAGGCAAATAAAGCAGTATTACTACTTCTCATATACCTTAAAAGTAAAGTACACACATTTTGTGCAAAAAACTAACAACTATTTCCACCTTACATTAGATAATAAAAACATTAGACCTGCTAGAATTAAGGCTAAATCAATATGCATTCTATTCATAACTTATGACAAGAAATACTTTGCACAACCAGCATTCGGACGCAATTTCCTTAACAGACTGTGATGGGGGAAAAAAACTGTCAACTTTCACATAAATGAATGTCTGAAAATCTTTGAGCTATAATATAAATTAAAAGGATTGTAAATACACAATTTTTAATAGTGTGTAAAGAACTTTTTTTAAAACATTTACCGAAAATGTAGAATAGCATTTAGTAGTAAACATAGGCATAACTAGGGTTGGTGAAAGGGGGTCCCCCTAAAAATATACAGACTAAACACCGATAAGAAGTGGAAAGAGTTCAAAATTTACCAATCATAAATACGTGTCATTAAAGATATACGCAGTGTTTCTTTCAGGCATCTCCCCGGGGGGAGGGACTGCCCCTCGGAGCAAGTAAAATGCCCCCCCCCCCCCCCGGGAAAAAATTCAGATCATAATTTTAAAAAAAGAAAGAAAAGAGAGATTACGCTTTTAAGACTTTAGTTTCAGAAACACTTTCGGGGAAAAGACATCGAACGCTATCACTACCGACACCAAAAGTAACCTAAAAGATATAAGACTTACTTTGAAAAAAAATTGCGAGGGGGCAGAGTAACCAAACTCCTTTCTGCTTCCTCGAACATCACCAAAGAATCCCGAAATTGCAATGTTAGGAAGATTTAAAAAAGTTTTCTTCGGGAGAGACCTCCAACCCCTTCCTCCAGTAACGTTGACAAGATAGACTAAAACTTCATTTTAAAGATTTGAGTTTCGAAAATTTTCTTAGGGGGAGAACTTCAGAATCTCCTTCCTCTAACGTCCCCAAAGCGCCTCAAAATGCATTCTCAGGAGTTAAATTCCAAAACAATTCTGGGGGAGGGCCCGCAGAGACCCCCTCCTGCTCTAGAGCTAGCCTAAACATTATAGCTGTAAAACCAGCTACAAAAATTTAAGTTGCAGAAGCTCCAAAAATCTACTCCTCTAACTTCACCAAAGATATTAAAACTGCACCTACTGTTATATAGTATCAAGAATCCATCATATATGTAAAAAAAATCATATTATCATCATTCCTAGTCATATAATATATATATATATATACGTATATAAAGGGTACGATTTTGAAGCATGCACCGCCCCTCCTAATTCTTAACATGCCCCCCCCCCCCACCCCCTTCCCGGAACAAAAGGTCTGAAAGGAATACTGGATATACCTTCCGCTCATAACCAATATATTTATCTTTTTTATGTGGATACTTATCAGCTACAAAATTTGTTTTTCTCATAGCTCTATATTATTGCATCGAAACACTATATTAATCAGCCTTTTCTCTCTGCGCATAAGGGGAGGGGGGGAGGAGATTGGTGCCTAAAAGACTTTACATGCATATCACTATAATTGTCAATTTAAAACCCAGGGCTCTGGGACTGGGGTAACTTCTTTGCCCTCGTTGTTTCAGTTTCATCGAAGAAAATGTTCTTTGTACCTCCGAAATGTGCTTGCAATTTTCATTGCAAGTTTGTGCTTTATGTAGATTTTGTTTAAGTGATGCAATGATCAGGCTGATTGTCCTATTAGCGTGTAGGCATAATTTAAATTCTATAAGAATAGTTAATAAAGAACCAAAGTAATTTAAATCGCTGGAATTATAAAAACATTTTTCTCTGAATTGAGACGTTTTCGGTGCTAATAAGTGTAGTAATTCATTTATGAGACTTTTTACATAAAATCTTCCCGTCTGTGAATCTAGAAGTTATTTCAATGAAAATACGTGTATTCCTTTAAAATGAAAAATTGCTTTTATTTAAGTATTAAACGTAGTGATGCAATGCCTTGCGGAAAAAAAAAAAAAAAAAAAAAGGTAATTTTCTACGAAGTGGTTACAGCGTAAACAGCATTGCCCAATTTGAGCCTTCAACTTCATTGTTGAAATGTCAGTTCTTGTTTGAAGCCAAGTACTTCACCTTGATTTCGTTACAAACAAAAAAGAAATTAAATTAAAAAATAAGCATGCTATTACTTTTCCTCTTGCGAACTACTTTGTTTTGGCTTCTTTTTCAAGGCGAGTGGATTTCAACAGGAAGCAAATCGCAGGAGATTATTATAGCGTGAGAAAGTGAAATTTCTGGTTTATAGATTCAGGCATGACTATTGGGAAACGTCGCTGCATTTCGAAACTTGCACGAGCCATGTTTGAAATTAGAGTAAAGTTTTCACTATTATGTGTAATTTCTTGCAGAAATTCTTCCACATTCAGAAACTGTTTGTGCAAAATTTTTCTCGTTTGGAAATTTATTTAGAAAACCCTTGAAAATTCCCCTTTTGGGAAGTTTCTTTATTCTCCAGAATTTATTTTCAGTAAATTTTACACATTTCAAAAAATTCGGAAGTTCTTTCCAATTTTTTTTTTTTTAGTTTTTTTAAGTTCAATATGCTAATATTTCGCCCGTAATCAAGATCTATTTACCATTTTTTAAGCAATGTAGGATTACAGGATGATGTCCCCGTAATTTTTCATCCGCTTTTCGGTAATTAGATAAATAGTTTATTTTCTGACGATTATCCGAAAGCTGAGAAGCATGTTTCGAACAGCCAACCTTTGGTGTGCCAAACTGTTGCTTTTATCAGGTCACCTGGTCAATAGGAACTCCTCACAATACTATTTAATGTTAAGTATCGGAAAGTTGCAGTGAAGCACTGAAACATTGAAGAACGTGTTGAAGATTTTAGTCTTTTTATTCTTTCATTTTTTATGTTTATTGCGGAATATGAGCAATTGAAGACAGAACAACATGAAAATAGTAATGTAAGTGCATTGTTGTAAATTGAAAATTTGCGAAAAATTTTGATTCGTTGAACTTTATTGTTTTTTTTTCCTCCTGCAAGAAAATGATTCCCTCTCCCCCCCTTTCTGCGTTTCTTTCTTTTTAAAGATAGTTTTTTGGGCCCCAGGGACAACAATTAACGATTTGCTTATGCGATAATAAGGTCCTGCGTGCATACAATTAATTATCTTTGCAAATTTTGCCTTATTTGCGTTTGAAGACGATTGGCAGGAAGATAAAATTACTATTTTTTATTTCTGCCTAAGTTTAACTCTATGAGGGAAGCATCTAGATTAGTAGAATTGGATTTTGTAGTTCTTTTTTTACATTATGAAAATAAATACTTAGTTTCACAGTATTTAGCTTTAATACCCACTGCTGCTCATTCGACATACTTTTGTAAACTGAATCATTCATTCATTGAAATGAATCTTTTAATTAATTCATTTTGACCTATTTCATAAACTTGTATAGTCAAAAAATTAAATTTAATAAATATATACATACTTTTGTATTTTACATATTCATTGCAGTTTAACTGAATTATTATGTTTTTTTTTGTACATGTGAAACGGCGTACAAAGATTCCTTGTGATTCTTTCATTTTTTGCTAATGATAAATACAAGTTTCCTTTCTCATTGATTGAAGTTCTTGTCTAAGTAAATTAAAGTAGTGCAGGATTTTAAGAATTTTTTAACATGTCTAAATATATAAGGCTTCAGGTTTTTAAATGAACATTTACGAAAGTGCAAAAGGCTTTGACTATGCATATTTTTGAGTTAATTAATTAATTTTTATTCATTTTATTAAAATTATTATAATTTTACATTGCTTTATTTATTTATTTTTGTAATTCGTTTACTTTATCATTAAGTTTCGACATAGTTAAAGGTTTCTTAATAGTACACAGTTTTACAAGTAAACTGAGATAAGTGATAAAATAATTTTTTGCTTAAGAAATGGTCAGAATTTTTAATAATATTAATTATCTGGTTTTTGAAACGAGAGCTAACGTGGTATAGTACAATTTCTTTTAATTTTTTTAAATAATATAATTAATCATTCCTAAAACAATTAACTGCAACAATTAGAAAGGAAATGTATTAAAATAATTGAAACAAAAATGTAGAAAAGAACACAGAAATGTTATATCCATAAGAAAAATAAGCTTGATTAATTCTGAATGAATTTCCTGTTATCGAGCTTCTCTTGCCACACTTATTCATAGACTATCAAGTAACATAGTTCAAAAAAGGTAAATACTTCATTAATCACACTTTAAAACCGTATTATTACATACATAATATGCCTTCAACAGTGCCTCTTCTCTCATTTCCTACTTAGGGCAGGCACGCCAAAATGAAACATGCTTCGTGACTCATAAAAAGGCGTGCGACTATGTCACGCGAACAGCCGTCTGCTACTATCGTGGCACGTGCGTGTAACTTGCTAGAAACATTGTCTATAACACCAGTATAACCCCAGTTATGAGAGAGGAAAATTTCGGGATATTAAACGCGCAGATAAAAATGAAATTGCGCATTTCCGCCGTGCAACCCATATAGTCAAGGACTGTAAACAATGTTTCAAATAACAATGTAACAACTAGACTCCAGCAAAAAATCCCAGACCTTGAACAGAGCCAACAAAAAAGCCCCTCGCTGCACTGGAACCCTACTATTACTCATGGGCAGCGATGCAAGTCTATGGCCCACCAATCACATGGTGCCGAATTTTTGTGTCTTATTTCTTCCACCTGATGGCAAACTAAGCGGGCAAATGTCCAACGGCCACCAATCAGGGATCTAAGAAGGTGGTCAGGTCAGACACAGCAGCGTGTTCATCGACCATGACTGCTTCGGATGGGGTTGGACCGGGGGTTAATCGAGCGTAAAGTATACTTTGTCGTTTCGCTTTTAGCTTTGTTTTGGACGATATCGACGGAGGTAACTCTGCTAACAACTACAATGGGAGGCACTCAGAGACAGTCAATGCTCTTGAGAAGATAGGATTCTGGAAATTTGACGCACGTCTAAATTTTTAGTCATCAACATGGCACATACGGATACAAGACAAACCTTTTTTTTTTACTTTATTTGTCAGACAAACTTGTCGAAGGGCTAACCTTTACCACCGCTCGAGAACAACAATAACATCGATAGCCATACTTATATCTCAATAATTGCTTTTTATTGAAAACAAAACACTGTTTTTATTGTAGAACAAATCAACAGGTACTTATTTTCTTGAGTTAAAATATTATAAGATAAAATCCAGAAAGGCAAGGATGAGGTGAGAGGCAATTGCAATTTTTCATGGGCTCCATCCATAGTACAGTAGAGTATCGTTAATACAACGATCATTTAAACGACGTTTACATTTATACGACGTTTTAGTGTGGTCCGAATTCTTGAATTTAGCCATAAGGATAAATCGCTAGTCTCTTTGGCGTCGTATAAACGATACTCCCACTGTATACCATTACAAGCAATAAACTTAACACTGTTTTAGCGTTTCAACAGTGTCCCTATGCAGAAGGGTTCTTATCTGTTAATTTAAATGACCACTAAGAATGTCGTCTGGCCTATGTAGTTATAGAATGACCAAGTATTTAATTGTAGTCCAAGAGTCCAAGTATACATCATCTTTTAACAAACCAACCAGCTTTTCAATCTTTCGCATTTTTCTGTTTGAATAGGATTGAAAATGAAGTAACTTCAGTCCTTAAATATTGGAATGCATGAAATACCTGTTAAGAGCGAATTTTTTAAAGGTTTTCTACCCTTACACACTGTCCATTCAGTGTCCAAACTCAATGGAATGTCAAACGCTTGATTAGACAACATTTCAAAGACGATTTTCTGCCGTAGTTTTTGGAAAGGTTGAAGTTGAATCAGATTTAGAGAAATAAAATACTCCGTAGTAAACTAACCTGACGATTGTAGGAATTGTGTGCGTCATTTCACTAAATATTCATCTAACAAATAATTTCGGGGGAAACTCATTTAACTTTCAAGAACAATAATAAACATTTCTAAACGCTTTAATAGTGTTTGATTATTAATGACAAATCTACGAATAAGAACATCCGTACCATTTCACTAATGAAGGATATTTTTATATTGAATTGTATTGTTTGTGAATTCTTTAACAAACGTTATGTCGTTGTCTTTTTATTAATTTGTTCAATATTAAT
Organism: Octonoba sinensis; assembly: GCA_038502835.1. NCBI lineage: Eukaryota > Metazoa > Arthropoda > Arachnida > Araneae > Uloboridae > Octonoba > Octonoba sinensis. The sequence goes on from CM076598.1 coordinate 128,337,807, forward strand.
ATATTATTATTAATTAGTCTGATAAAAGGAAGGAGTAATGCTGTTACCTAGTCGCCAAATTAAAACTAAGCCATGTATTTCCGACATAAAATTCAGTGTATTTTCAAATATGTTTTGATACTTTGAAAATTATTAAATTGATAGCAGTGTTTCACGATGTAGTTGCACTTCATTTAATGTTTTACCTTCATGCTAGGAAGTTTTCAAATCATCCTATTGCATGATTTGAAAACAAGTGATGTACTGCCGTGAACACTTCGTATGTCTCGTCTTTTAATAAAGAAAAATTCTTTGACTAAATAAGCATACACGAAAAGCATGTACCCGAAAGGGGCCCTCACTCCCCCACAGTGACTCTGGGGTCCCTACCCCCCGTCTCGCACCACCACTGGGGTAGCGAGATCGGCAAACAGCGAACTTGCCGCGCGATTCGCTTTTGAATGTGGCGCGCAGCCCGATGGAGAAAGCAGCCGCTACTGTCGGGGTCAGTTGATGGATGTTCGCGGCAGCACTCGCACTCACTGATTCTTTGTCATCCCAGCGGGGTCGCACCCCCTCCGCGCAGGGGAAGAAAATCGACAAAAGTAGTCTCCCGCTAAACTTACCAGAAACACAGGACACAAATCGAAAAGTTTAAAATATTTATTTTTGATACGACCAAGTTAGTGCATGTCAAGAACTAATTGGTTTTTAGTAAGCAAAAATAAGTAGAAGAGGAGTAAATAATAATAAAAAAAAAAAAAATATTTTTCTTTTTTACCTGTTTCGCATTAATGTTTTAAACAAAGCATTTTACAAGCTACGCTATAAAGTAGCCGAAAATAATCGTTTGCGCATTGCTTTTTCCGTCATGGTTTTATAATTAAACGTCACAAAGCTGCATTCACCTGATGACTGTCAGTGCTTAACATTTTAAAAACATAGCTTGTAAAAATTTTTTATAGTAGTTCTGGTTAAAAACTGTATAAAGATAAACGACATGTGCGCATGTGTAATATTATACACAGTGCTCATATAACCGAAAGCTATAAATTATAAATTTGCTAAAACGACATGACAATCGTTTTTCGCTTTTAAATTTTATTAGTATTATTTTTTTAGTAGAAATTTTATTTTTATTTAACCACTTAACGGCATTTGCCCGTGTCTGACACGGGCGAAAGTTATCGGAAAGTTTGCCCACGCCCGTGCGTTATTTTATTTCTAATGCCCGTCTGAGATCCGTTTACACTTTGATTGTATAATATATTTTTTCTTTGTAACTTTTACCCCTTCCCCTGCTCCCTAGTCACGCCCCACAACCTGAAATTGCAAAGAATTACTTACGCTATACTAATTTTTCAGAATAAAACTCGTGCATTAAGGGGTTAATGATTATTGTTTTTTTCTTATTGTAATTTTATTTATGTTTTTTTTTAATGCCAAAATGCATCAGAGGACAATAAAGTTGGCCCCACCCTCTTTTGCTTTTAGAAAATTAGACACAAATGAATAAATTGTTGTTCTTTTTACAGAAGTGATTGGACATTTTGTTACAAAAAGATGCTGAAATTGTTTAATCAGTTTTTTAAGTCGAAAGTATCCAGTTTTTCTTTTTTTTTCTTTAATGTGGTCAATTTTTTTAGCTTCGACGTATCCCGGAGTGAAATAAATATGATAAATTTATTTTTCAACTCATCTTTTAATAACGCTCTAATGCAGTTGTTCCCAATCGTTTTCACTTCGGGACCCCATTTTTAACAACTAAGCAGCCCGTGACCCCACATGTGCACGCAAACACACTTTCAAACAAGCATTTTGACTCAAACACAATACGTTGAATTCCAAGGTGTTTCTGAATTCAACCTTACTGTAAATGTGTTTATTTCATAATATCCAAAGACTGTAAAATAAACAAATTTACAGTGAAGTTCGACTGAAAGATTGCATTTTTCTTTAACACTTTTCTGTGTCCACTCTGACTGAAATACTTGGGAATGGAACTACATGTGGTACACACATGGACCCTGATAAAAGGTAGTGCTGATTAGTTTTTTGCAATAATCCTGTCTATAGAGATGACTCAGTTAAACGTTTTAGATGTAACTGTCGTAATGCGTAACTGCTGCCAAGAAATAATGGATAAAATAAGAAAAAAGACTGTCGCCACAGATATACTGCTTTGACAGAGACACTGCTTTTGTAATGATAATGACAGAAACACTGCTTTTATTTGAATATTTCTGTAAATTAGTTCAATTTATTAAAATTCTGTACATCATTTGAATATTTTTCGCATATTATTTGAATATTTCTCTATATGTTTTATTTTTCGTATAATTCTTTCTTTTAAATCTTTTTGATGAATTTTATTCAGGTCGGATATGGCGAAAAATGTCCCGTAACTAGAAAATTTCTTTTTAATTTACATTCCTGATTTTAGCACAAAATAATTCAAAATGAGGATCATTTTGTCTATGTGGTAAAGTTTTTTTATTTAAAACAATGAAAAGTACCTAACGACACAATCTGGGGTCACGACCTACAGGTTGGAAACCCCTGCTGCTGTAACGTTTTTTTTTTTTTTATTTCATCAAAGTGCAGAAAAATTCTCAAAGATCAGTTGTTTGAACGACTTCATATTCAGGCTTTTAGAATTACTTTTTATATTGATACTAACAAAAACAGCCTTTTATCAATCGCAAACATTATCGAAATTAACCGGCTGTTTCCGAATCGTTGAGATTATAAAATAACCCCTAATTTTTGTCACTTTCATAGTCCACACATCACAAATGCCTCTGCTCTTTCACGAAATTTCATTAATCAACGCCCATTCAATCATTTCATTATTCGGCCGATATTCGGGGGGAGGGGGCAATCATGTTTCTTGATACCAATAATATTTTTTCCCTTTCGAATTGTCGCTTGTTTTTACGATCCTGGTTTCCCCTGATTATTGCTTTTGTTGTGTTTTCACTTTAATCCCGATCTAGAATTTCTCAGTTCGCTCTTGGGTTAAGCCAGCCGCAAAACATATTACAAACAGGACCGCCTCAGAATTCTTAAATGCGAAGCCCCCTGCGGTCCCTAATAATATGATTAACCCTACACGGCTAATTTTATTTTTTTTTTTTTGCGAGTGTTGTTTTAAAACAACAAATAAAAAAGGCGCCCTAATATGTATTTTTTCACGAAATTTTTTGGACAACTTATATTTTTTTTTTTTTAAAACTATGTAAGCAATTAAAAACTATTTTTTAGAATAAAATTGTTGCTTAAAATTTGTAAAAAAAATTAAAAAGTTATTTCTTTTTTAAAAAATCAACATCTCTTACGATTTTGTGAAAAAAGATGAACCTTGAACCCAGTTTACAAGACCTAGGGGAAACTATATGAACTAATATGATCTTACATACAAAATAAAACGAAACAATGCGCCACTTGTAATAATACAAAACAAGAGCTTAGTGAAAGAAAAATAGAGGTGTTGTTTAAAAACAACACTGCAGTGTAGGGTTAAGGTAAGTTATAGTTTTTATATTTACACTTAGGTTTTTCCTTTACCCTGCGTGGTTTAGTACACGTCGCTATGAAGTTTTGATTTAGAGTAAAAATGTTAACTTGAAAAATTTAACTGACTTCAACGTTTGAAAGATTAAAATTTATTGCATACATATTGGCGTGCAAAATTTTTATGGCATTACCTGACCTGATGCACTAATTGAGAGTTTTTCATTCAGTGGTTCTGGTTTTAGACCAGTATTTTTAATTTTTAGTTCCCTTTTCAAAACAGGAAGCTGGAATCGAAGATAAAACTTAATTTACAGTTTTTTCCAGCGTGATAAAAATTAAATTTTTTGATAAATGGGGTTAAATCTTGACATTAAAATACAGTTTCATGACAAAAGCTAGTTCTTGACTCTTTATGATTTTTTGTTGTTTTTAAGTAGATATTGATTGATAGGTAATAATTGTACATAATTAAATGTAACAAAGTATACAAAAATAACTACGTAAACACAGTAAGGTTTTTTAAAATAGAATGTATACTTAATAGAAATTAATTTTATTGATTTAAGAAGAATTCATACGGGTAGGAATTTAGCTGTTGAGGAGCATTAAAGATGAGTTGGTAAGCTAGTTTTTGATTGCGCTTATAAGCTGAATTGTATTATTTCCAACGAAATTAAAGAGAAAATATTTCGTTTAAACTACCCAACAAGACGAAACTAGCTAAACTGTCTGAAAATATGAGTCACGTTATTTTAGCTGTCATGAAAAGTAATAAGCAAACAACAGTTCAAAAAATATGACAAAAAATGAAAATCTCTTTTGGATCTAAATGCAGAAGTTTGATGAATATTTTCTTGAAAAAAAAAAGTCACTAAACGATACAGGTCTCAATGAAAAGTGCATGAATGAGGGCACAGGGCTTCATTTTCGGCTATTAGAAAAGGAGTTATGAGTAAAGCTGATTTTGTATATGCGTATATATAATTCTACAACATCATTTTACTTGTTGGAAAAAAGGGGAGGGGGAGGGCTGCTTGAGTTGTCTAAATCTACAGTTCTTATTAAAAATATACCCGTTGACAACATTGTCATTTAAAGACAGAGTAGTAATTAGCTGCGGAAATTAGTAATGTTTCAATTTCGTTTTTGTAAAATCAGGGATGACTTTTTTTTTTTTTTTTTTTTTGTGGAATCGGCAGATTGACTGCGTAACAGCAGTTCTGTCTCTTATACTTACTGTAAAAACCGTTTTAAGCTTTTAAGTTACTGTAACAGAATTTAAAGTTGGCTCCTAGAAACCAGAACTTATAAATGTGTAGAATAGAGTACTCTAAAATATTACAAAAAAAAAAAAAGGCTGCTGAAGATATACTGACCAATTTAGGCTATGGGCGAAATGTAATTGCTGATATTTTTTATTGTTTGTTTAGTGATACAGATTTCAATCGCCATGATTACTTACTTCAATAAGAATTATTCCACCATTTTATCTTCAGAATAAAATGCCATCGCATAATTAACCCAGTTTTATTTGTACAAGGACTAATTTAGTTACAAGTCCAAAATCTCATAAGAATAACAGTGATTGTAGCCAATTTAGATAACAAAAAGTCCTGTTACCAAAACTTACTTGAATATATTACATTCTTGAATGAAAGATATGTAATTATTATACGAATACCCAGGAGGAAAAAAATACTCAACAAAGTTATTTGAAATATCATACAAAGAAGTTGGTTTAATTTTAACTGTTTGAATGGAAAAAGCGATGTTGTTTTGCTGTCAAGTTTCAGAACTTGTATCATTATGAAATATATAATTAAATTTTACATATTACATCCTGCGTCAACATTAAAAATATGCCTTTCCTTTATTATAAAAATTCAAAATACTTTCATATCAGATATGCTGCAAGATAATACAGTCGAATTCGCTTATATTGAACACGGTTTTGACGAAAACAGTTTTATAGAAGAATTGATAGCAAATGGTTGGTTCACTAAGAAGATATATGGAACATAAACCTCCTATTACGAGCGAAACTCTGATTAAGCTAACAAAAAATATGATAATGTATAATTTCGCGGTTTGTATGGTTAAATTTATGCGTTATTTGTATAATTCTGTTTGAATAATAATATCACTATCCGCCCTCTCTTGAGTATAAAATTACACATAATTCAAATCCAATATGGCACAAGATAATACAGTCAACCCTTTTATAGTGATCCCATTTAACAGGAACTCGGTTCTACCGATGAATTAAGCAACCAATGGTTGGTCCAATAGGAAGATGCCTGAAACATGAAGAGAAAATCTCTGATTAAGCAAGCAAAAAATGCTTTGTTTGTATAATTTATCGATTTGTGTGGTTCAAGTTATGCCCCATTTGTATAATTTGTATACCATGCATGTTTGTATAGCGTGTTCTATATCGAGATGAGCAAAGGATGGCAATAGAAGGAAAATATAAAAAGCAACACACAATGAAAAAAATATATAAAATTACTCCCCCCCCCCCCCTTCCCTCTGTGCTCAATGAAAAATCAATGGTAAGCATACGCTTTCGATGTATTTTGAAACGTTTTTCACTAGCATCAGTTATACCGAGCAAATATGAAGGTTCTTTTTTACTTCCTATAAACGAGTTTGGCTGTCCAAAACTGAAGAGTCACCTTGTTGCCAAGTCAGCTCTTACTTTTTATTTATGTGATTCTTTATTTATGTATCTCTCCCTAACTTCTTGTTTCCCCCTCAATAAAACTTCCAAATTGCGTTCACACTTTCTCTGTTCCGTCTTTCGGCCGGCCTGAATAATACATGACAGAAGGTAACACGATTTGACACGTAACACTTGAAGAAGATGCAATCGGAAACTTTGCAATTCATTGTTGGGAGAACCGTGCATTGCTTCTTTTGTCTTCGCCATTTTGGTCTTATTTGCAATCGAATGCAAATTTTTCGGTTACAAATTTCATTAATGATAATTTAAATTTCCACTGTTGTTTTTCGATACGAATAGATTCATTTCCTCATTTTGGTTTCTGTTTAAACTTGAAAGCATATCGAATTTTACGGATGGGAGCAAAAATTGAAATTCAATTCAATCTTACCAATGAATCGAATATTAAAATTTTGATTGATTTTTTCCTGTAGGTTTCATTTGTTTTTCTTTAACTATCCCTTTGACAACAAATTTAATCGGTGCTCAACATTTTTCTTGATTTTATTGAACTTTTCTTGCTTTGAGTTTAATATTTGTTCGCATCTAAGTCGTTTACATGCATGTCATTTACAAACATAATAATTTGAAACTAATCGACAGTTTAGCAATCTCTCACATATCTTCACATAATGCAACCACTAGTTTTTAACTTTTGCAGAAAAAAAAAGAAAAACAAAATTACGGATCTTGTTCAAATCTAAAATTTTTAACTGTAAATAGCAAAAATAATTAATTGGTTTTTAAAAATGCTATCCAAAAATCAGAAAATTATTGTTAATGTTTTAAAAAGAAATAAATCCATATGGATATAAAGATGGTTTGATGGTAAGTATTTTACGTGCGCAGAAAATTTTTCTCTTGTGCAGAGATTCACACGACATTAAGTAACTACCGCTTGTATAATACACATTGCTACAAGTACACTTTTCAAATTATAGTTCAAGAATGTAGAAATTGAATTGCTGCCGTCCTTTTACAAAACGAGCGTGGGGTTGCAATGAATGCGACAATTAGTTATTCATTAACTGGCGGATTAACAGCATACAGTATTACCTTCTTTAAGGGGACACCTCAAATTAAGGGACACTCTATTTAAGAGACACGCAAGTAGACAAATTACAAAAATTAATGTAAGAAGAAATAGGAAAGAAATACCGAATTTACTAGAATCCAAGATTTACCTTTGATCTAAAAATCAATTGATGAAAGATTTTATGCATCTTAAATGCTTGTGCAGGGAAGAATGTATGTACTCTTAATAGGTACTTGTCTATTATAACGGCGACCAAATCGCGAAGAAAAATTTCGCCAAATGATAAACATTTATCCAAGTACATAAACATGTACTACATACACAGAAAGCACCAAGAAAAATGGCCAAATTGACAAAATTTTTCTTGGTGCTTTTAGGTCGCCGTAATAATAGACAAGTATTCTAAAATGCTTGCTGAAACCTACTTACAAATGCTTTTCTCTCGTAGGAATTCGTGTGCGCTCAGCGTTGACGTACAATGCACGACCCTTACAATGTTTTCTGTACAAAAGTTGAAAGGTGCATATCCTATTGCATTGTAAATTACATGTCATGAAACTAACCAATATAACAAGTGCTTCAGATAACCTTCTGTAAGTTACCAAACTTTGCCAATTCTAAATTTTTTAAAAATGTTTCATTAATTTTTAATTGATGCTCATAATTTAAGTTTAAATGGCAGTATATGTTTATTCCTAAACTAAAGTCATTAATAAGTTATTATGTGTTAAGTTATTACGTGATGTATGTGCACGCTTCAACTCGTATATCTCTGAGGAAGGGATATTTCAATTTTAAGGGCAAAATGTCCAGTCCCCTTATTGCCCTTATCGGGAGATTTTGCTCTATAATTAGGCAGATGTATTCATTAAGATAAGACTTTACATATTATTATTTGCTATTTACTTAAACATAAAATTTTTGTTATTGATCTATTAAATTATTTATAATAGAAAATTAATCACTCGATATTATTTTAATAAACTTTTCGTACCGTACCGCATTTTAATTATCCTCTTAAATGCTTTTTTCCCCCTTAAATAAAAGTTGAAATAATAAAAATTGGAGCCACTTTGCAGGTAGGCGCAAACCTTAATGCTAGTGATTGTGAAGACAAAGCAAAACATTTTTCACTCTTCACCACGTGACTAAGTCTTTCGCAATTTCAGTGCCAGTATTCGAAGACGGCTTCCAATATCTTGCTGAAATGGTGTTGCTTTTACTGTAGCGAACAGTCATACTCTTGAACGTTTTATGCAGAAAATTGGCAATAAAAACTTCAGGCACCGTTTCACAATTACAAGTAATTATTTTTCCAATGTAAAAAGATATGAGTTTATGGAAGCAAGGACATCCGACAAAAGTGCTTAAAACATTGTTTATTTATTTTTTTTAAATACAATATATATATATATATATATATATATATATATATATATATTATTATTAATTTTTTTTGTTGTTGTTTTTTGCTTTTGAAAAAGGTGCTGATGTAAACGTAAGAAACAACAGACCCATCAGCTTGCTGCCAGTGTTTTACAAGGACTGTAAAAGGTTTTAGATTTAGCCCAACGGAGAAAATTTAAGAGAAGATTTAGTACTGGGAACAATAAAAAAATAAAATAATTAAACTAAAGGAGGAATACGAACTGCCTTTGTCTTTTCCGTTCAATGATTTTAAAAAGGCTTTTAATTTTGTCACCACATTGAATTGAAAGTTAATAGACTTTCAACTAACATAATGATGTGGATTTTCAGCAAAGCAGAAACACTTAATACACAAAGGGACTGTCCCGTTTAGGCAAAGGGGCTGTTCTGGACGAAGTATTTTAAATATTGCGATTGTAGGAAGAAGGCAATTGACATTTATGGTGTATTTTTCAGACAACTTCACTCAACAGATGATGTTGTTAGTATATCCTACTAGGGCTTGAATAGGTGTTCATCAATCTATCAGAAATCAGCCTTAAAGTAGAACTTAAGAAGGACTTTTATAAAAGTTTAGTTAGTTCCAACATTTAAGTAAGCTGCAAAGTGGAAAATCAGGATCAAAGAATTGAAGTACAAATTGCATTTAATGGTAAAGAACGACGTTTTGAATGAAATGAATAGAAAAGTGAAAATGGGAAAAAAACCATTTAGATCGTCGCATTAAGCAGTAGTATTTTTGATCGAACATTTCAAAAGGTAAATTGTTTGAAAAAAAAAATGTTTCAATTGATATGGTCTTACCGCTACTCGCAAACGAAGAGAAACTTGAAGCTTTACTTTCTAAGTATTGCAACTTCAGTTTATTCAACAATATACAAAGATAATTTTTTACTAAGCATGACAGGAAGGGACAGAAAGCGACAAAAATGAATAACAAACGGATAAGACTTAATGATCTGAGATCGTCACAAGATTGAAATAATGTTGGGCATTTGACTCGAAGAAACGGGAACAGACGGTTGTTTAACTGTGTGTCACTTGCATATTATTTACTCATTCATTTTTTTGGTCGGCCTCTAAAAAATATATTAATTATTTGAACGACCAAAACACTAACTTGATCTAAAAGAGCCAATAAGATTTAATTTGGTGATACGCATTTCACTTTTTATGACTTAAAAGATATATTGTTTTAAATATAAATATAAGTAGAGCTTTGCTCTACATCAAAGAGGCTAGTTTTAAAATTACATTAATGGTCATTGAGATACTGCGTTTTCCTCTTTTCATGATTTTATTAGTTTTCCTTATAATATTAAAATATTCGTTTTCAACTACATTGTTTACAGTTTTGTCGCTTAAAATTGTTTCACTGGAAGCCTTAATCGTCAATTTAGTATTTTCGCAAATATCTCAGCACAATGCTACCACGATTTTTTTTTTTTCTTTTTTCAGTAAATTTATACTAATGTGATGAAATTCCTGCTCAGAAAGGATTTCCCAAAGCAAAAGAAAAATTCATTGCCCACTATGTTTCAGTTTGTGTCTAACTTAATGCTTCTGTTTTTAGGATTAAACAGATTTTAGGACGCGGGTACTTTATTTCGAAAATAAAACGAAGGTGGCCTGTAGTATTCTATTACTAACTGAGCTACGATACTTGATGGTTTTAAGTAGCCAAGATTTTCTTAAACTTTAGATGTCTTATTTGCACGATGTTGATAAATGTACCAGTCACAGATGTACATTTTTAACTGTACTACATACTTCGTAAGTGAGAGAAAAAAATCACACCACCTTATTCTGCAACACAATTTCGTCTTTGAAGTTGTCAACATGGATTTATTCCAGAAAATGCTATTTGACTACTGAGGTTGCATGAAGTTCTCACGAGACTAAAAAAAAATATGTGTATATCATCTTAAAGAAATCTCTTTTATTGAGGCAGACATGGGGAAATTCTTCGGAGCGTAGTAAATATGAAACTGCTCTGTGGGAAATAAAACCAAATCCTTTTTCTGACAAGAAAGTTTTGACTGCATTTTAAGAATTAGATTTCAAAGATTTGGCTTGTCTCCACTGTACGGTATTTGTAACCGAAAGAGTTATATTTAGCGCGTTTTGCTCAAGGACAGAAAAAAAAATGAATATCTGCCACAGAGGAAATAAAATGATGGATTCTTTTCGGCGGCGAGATAAAACGGCCCACGATTTTGCTCTTTCTTTCGATGCAATTTCTAACCTACTAACATTTCAGCTAAAAACGAGAAGCAGAAATTTGGACGCCATCTCTGTTATTAAACACAGACACTCTACTTTAAAGATTGTTTCTTAGAGAGAGACACAGAGAGACAGAGAAAGCTTTCACGGTTAAAGAGCCAAGGTCGGCTGAGATTCACAGGATTGATATTGTACGAGACTATTCGAAAAACATGCACTGATCTGAATCTGATTTTACTCATGCAGTATTTAGCTCTATTACTTATTAGTTGAGCTTGGAAATATTCAGGTTCACTGCACTAGATATCACACTTTCAAGAGAATTTGGTTGAAGTTGAATATTAGCGAAAAAATAATATTTTTCGACAGTAATGTTGATATATGTTATCTATGTTAGTAATTGTTTGCAAACAATAGTATTGTATTTTCATTTTTAGTTTACCATAACTTCTAAAGGGGTCATTCATAAATGATGTCCCGCTTCGAGAGGGAAGGGGGTTCGATAAACTGTAACAGATTGTGACAAGGGGATGGGAGGGGGTTACAAGAAGTGTGACATTACACATTAAGGTTTCTATAAAAACATTTAAAATCAGAAAATTGAATTTACTTTTAAAGTTTTTTTTGATTTTCATAATTTGATTTTAAAGTTTCATTGATTATTTTGTATCGTAAAAATCGAAGCTGATTAAGGTTTACTTCTTGTTAAAATTTTGAAAGGAAATTTTCTTAGGCATTTACACTTTTAAGAATAACATTGCATGGGACATTTTTTTCAGAATCCGAATAATATATAATATATTTTACTGTTCTTTACTAATTATCTTTTGTGTTGTTAACCTCATTTTATACAAATTAAGTACATATGTAACCATTATTATTTTTATTCTCACAAATGTCATTAAAAGTTTAAAAGTAAAATTAGGAACGTGCTCTATAACGCAGTGCTTTGTTTCTGAACTGCAGGTACAAATGCTTATGTAATATAGCGTGACATGTGACAAATGGGGGTAGGGGTATGATGAAGTGTGACATTTTGTGACAAAGGGGGAGAGGGGGTCAAATATATTTTTAAAAAGTGTGACATCATTTATGAACGGTCTCAAAGCTATAATCATATTACTTGAATAACCTCTCATAATACTGCACTTCCCATTTTTCTATGATGCGAAAAGGATATTAAACATAATCCTTGTTGATAACTTATGCTACTTGACTTTCTTTTAAACGTCCGTTGAAAAGATCAGAACAGGTTTTCTAACTTTCGCATTGCTTCCGAACATGAAGTCCGAGTCGTGTCAATTGCAATGCATCTCAATTTCGTGTCATTACATCGTTCAATTAGGCAAATAATAATCTTTCCAACGCTTATTACCAGCTAAATGTAATTTCCTGCCAACTGTAAATTAATACTTGTCCATGCAAATAAGGGAGTTGTTTACTTTATTCATTTAAAAAAAAAATCTTGTTCAGTTCATGATGTTTGCTAACTATTAAGTTACAGTTATGGGGGCGATTTTACGTTTATTTTCCCAACACCTTATAAATATCTAAATAAGATTTAATATCCTCAAAAGGAAAATATATATATATTACTCCAAATCCATATTTTTTATCAAGAATTTAATGTAAAAGGTAGACAATAGATTTTTAATCGGGCTAACTGTTATTTCTAACCAGTACTTGTGATCAATTGATAGTTGAATAATTAACACTCCGTCGGGCGCGCTCCAAATTTTGCACCATCGGGCGCGCTGTATCTCACAGATACATTTCGTAATAGCAATGCGCAAATTTAATTATGAAAGTTTTTTAAAAATGTTTTTTTTGTTTTTGGTAATAGGCTTCACCTCCCTTACACTCGGACCCTTATATCTCCTTTATTTCCTTTATTTCAATACAAAATACAATGAAAACATTAAATTACAACACAAATACTTACGAGCAAAAAGAAATGTAAATTAATAAAATATATGCGTGCAATAGGTGTTTATATATAATTATATTAAGTGAAAATATTCTTAATTGAAATATTAACTATTCAAATAATTTTAGGAAATTAAAAAAAGAAAAAAAATTCGACTCCGATACATTTGGTTCATCAATTGCACTTTTTTTTTTTAAACATCACGATATGTTCTAAGCAAAAACCTTCGCTGCATTTTAGGCACTTATATTGCGTTTACCTAGTCTTTTTGTTGAATGACAATCCATAACCAGAATGACATTCCATGAAATCTCCTTTGTCCTTATCACTTTCATCGAAAATTTTTACATCTAAATCTTAATTTTCATCAAAAAAAAAAAAATTTTTTTACGAATGTTTCAAGATCTTTCTGATCATTTAAATCTAGAAAGCGTTTTTTATTCATTTTCAAAGCAAAATAAACGCAAAAATTAATAAAATTAGGATAAAAAACGGAAAACGTCATCGGCCGCGCTGTATCCCACAGATACAAACCGCAAATGAACCCCCAAAAGCTGGGGGAAAAATCCCCCGATACCTACTCCCACAACATTCTAGGAGACCTAGTGACCGGAAGGGCAGTTATTGCTCTGTCAAGGTCGTGACATTCCTCCTTCAATTTAAAAGAAAGTAATTTCAAAGCTTTGTATCTGTGAAATACAGCGCGACCGACGGAGTGTTAATTAATTATTGATAATTAATAGGAAATAATGGTTAAAGTGGAAAAAAAAAATCCTCCGAATAGGATGAATTCCTATTTAAAACAAGTTGCTGATACTCGTGATCAGTTGATAACTCAAATACATTGAGAGCAAACTAAGATCAGGAAGTTTTCTTATAAAAAATAATTACTACAGTTTGTATGAATTGTTTAAAACTCTAATGCTTTTTGGATTTTTTCAGAAAATACAAGAGTTCCAACAAATATGTTTTTGGTTGAGCAGATTGACTGAAGTACAAAGTTGCGATAATTGGTATTACGGGGGAAGTTTCAGTGATTTTTCAGATTCTGAGTATAACATTGGCATTTAAAGACAACGCTAACATTATTTAGTTGTTGGAAACTCAGTCTCTGAACTTTTCAGGCAATGTCCTCAAGCCAGGGATTTGGAACGGAGCATGGAGCAGGAGCGCATGGTAGCGGAGTAGAAGAGCAGCGAGATTTTGCTCGAAACGGAGTAAATATTTTTTTGTGCTTTAAAAACAATATGCATATATATTGCTAAATATATACTTTATAACTAAGATTTTAAATTTTGTAGTAAAAGGTGCTTGTCGGTTATACCCCATACCTTGGCGATGGTTTTAGACAAATTAATCAAAACAAAAGGGGAAAAAATGACATGCGTATACAACAAGTGACAAGTTGTGATGAAACAAAATCAGACCGTGCTATTTTAATCTAATAAAAACGCTTTGTTTACATTTCATTTGGCGATATTTGGCGATAAAAAAAGGTTGGGCCTGTAACCGATAAGTACCATTAAATAATATTCTTAATAAATTAAATTAAAAAAAAGAAAGAGGTACATAATACGATTCTTATTAAACAATTCAGAGTACGGAGCGGAGTTCATGCGGAGACAGAACGAGTGTCATTAGAAGTCGGAGCTCAAAACTTCTCTAATTGAAACTTGGCAGGAATAAAAGCAATAAAAGAAAATCAACAAGTGCACTATTAAGCAGACAAAATCCATAAACGATTTCGTTCATAAAGGATGTTTCGATACTAATGAATTTCAAACTATTGATATTTTTAATAACTGCCACTTAAGATATATTATTTACACAAAAATTATTTAAACGTTTCTTTCTCTTTTTCCATTCTTTTCTTTTTCCTTTCTTTCTTTCTCTTTCTTCCTTTTTTCTTCTCTTTCCCTTTCTTTCTTTCTTTTTTCTTCTCTTTCCCTTTCTTTCTTTCTTACTTTTTTGTCTTAAACATTCGTTTGGTTACTAGGTAGAATATACTACACACAGTGACGTTAAGCATATTAAAATCCCATTTTCAACTATAATGTTTTTTTAATTCCCTTTTTAGTTTGAAATTAGCTATTTTATTTTAGATGTTTTAGTGAGTTGTTTTAAATTTTGGCTTTCAGTGTTATCTGAGTCAAGAAAGATTCAGCACAATACGGACTTCAGTGTGTACCAAAAAGAAACCACTTTGAAATGTACTAAAAAAAAATAAATAAATAAATAAAACTTAAATTACTGACTAGCAGTTGCCCGCGACTTCGTTCGCGTGGAAATTTTGATGTGAATGTGTGAGAACTGATGGCCTGATCAAAATGTGATCAATGTAGGCGAATATTATAAAAGGCGTCATTTTGGGCACTGCATTTCTGGGCGGCAGAGGTCCTAAATAAAATTAAACAGCGTTGAGGTGTCGATGCCCTAAAGACCGGAACATTATGGCACTAAATGACTTTTTTTTTCAAAAAGTGAGCTATCAAATTTCTCTTATGGGTGCTGATTTCTGGGCGGTAAATATTTTGTCCATTCTGGGCTGGAAAGCACATCATGACAACGCAACTGTAGACAACGGTCGTTGTCAAAGAGTAAATAACAATTTTTTAAAAATATTTATTCAATTAATTTATAAATTATCTAATGAAAAGATTTAAATTAAGTTTTCATTACATAAAATGGGACATTACCGTAAGATGGATGGTGTGGTTCTATACTTGTAGATGAAATTGAAAGAAAATCAGTGTAGTAGTGATAGCTTAAGAGGCAGAGCCAAGGCCGCATCCAGAGAACGGGTTCGCGGGTTCAGGATGCCCCCAAAATCTTTTTCCAACTTCCCCCCCCCCAAAAAAAAAACATGGTATTTTCCCGTGATAAAAAGTAGCCTATGTCTATCTCTGACCCTTAAACTACCACAATGAAAAAATCATGTCGATCCTTTTGCTCTATGAAAACAAAAATACCCCACGGGAACCGCACACTTTTCCTGGATAAAAAGTAGCCTATGTGCTATTAACTGAGTAAAATTCGATTACTCCGAACTGGGACTCGAACCCATGTCCCTCAGTTACATGCCGAGTGCTCTACCACTTAAGCTATCAGGCCGACACTGATTTTCTTTCATTCATAACTATTTAGTGACACCGTCCATCTTGCGGTAATGCACCATTTATATATAATGATATTCTACGGGAACCGTACATTTTTCAGGGATAAAAAGTAGCATCTGTGCTATTCCAGACTGTAATCTATCTATGTGCCAAATTTCATCCAGTAGTAGTAAGCTATATATAATTGAATGGTAAAGCGCCGACTGCTGGCTTTTATTCTTTGCGCAATATGAGAGAAAAAAATTTATGATGAGTAGTAATTTAATATTGTAATATAAGTGGTATTTCATGATTATAATATGAGTAGTGATTTATGACTATAGTATGAATAGTAATTTATGAATATTCTCAGTAATAATTATATTTTACTGTTGTGTCCGATAAACTATTGATAACTTTAATGTCGAATTAGTATATATCAGCCTTTTATAATAATCTCGAAATAATCCTTAAGATGGGGTTCAATGAGTGCAGTATATGGGATTAGGTTGAATCCAAGATTCAGAGTAATTAGTTGTAATTAAAAGGCTTGACTAATAAAAGTGTTGTCGTCACTAATGCGGTTCTTAAGTCTTTTGCGGCAATCTAGCAACTCAGTTGATTAGTTTAGTTCAGTTCACTTTTCTTCGACCCATATATCATTTAAAGCTTCCGATCCTTTCAGCCACATCAAAAACTACAGTTCGGCGATTTCTTATCAATGTTAATCGATTTCGTTTCTTTCTTCTATGTTGAGTAAGAACATTCTATACATCTTTAGATTAACCCAATCACACATATAATAAAGTCAAAGTTAAAACTACGTAAATCCTTAAGCTGATTTGATAAGGATTCGAATTAAAAAAGGAACTTTGTGCATAAAAGTAAAGTTAAAAACTGCACGTTATTTTTGCTATAAGTAACGTGCAATTTTTAACTTTAACGATTCGAATATTTAAAATCTGATTCAGCCTCACCCGGCATTGAATTTAACAATTATCCAAATATACATAAAATTATGTTTAAAGTTGTCATATCGGCTCTTAAAGTCAGCTGTAGCTTATCTTGAATTTTTGCTTTTTCTTTATTTTTCTTTTTCTTTTTATTTCTTTTAAGTATGTAAATAAAAAAAAGTAATAATAATGATAACTTGTAAACATATTAAGAATCTATACTTAATTATGAGTACATTCGAAGCATTTCGATTCCTACATCCCGAAACGTTTTTTTTTTTTTTAATAAAGCATTTTTTTCAATTTTAACTGCAAAAATATTGGTGTCTTGCGTTTGTTACTATAATTTGAATAAAATAAGGTAGAAAATCTTACACGGAAACTTTTTTTGTTTGAAATCCGAAAAAGTTTTTCTATCAATTCATACGTAATCGTGCAACTGAAAGTAATAACACATAAAAACGTTTTTCACATGTGTAGTTTCAAATAAATAATGTTTGAAGTATTTGTAATACACAGATTATTAATTTTGTTTTTACTATGTTGAACCAACTTTATAGTTTTTCATGAAAATTCCCATTTTTCTTGTTTCTTTCTTTCTTTATTATGTTTATTTATTTATGTATTTATTATTATTGTTATTATTATTATTGAACAAAGGTGAGGTAAATTTGAACTGCAGATGTCTAAATTTAGCAGAAGTCTGAAATTAATAAGAAAAATAATAATATTATTTTTATGACCAGTTAGTGGGAAACTACAACTACCTGCCATAATAGTTGTCGTGGTCGGCAATGTTAGAATAGAAATGCGTGCAAAAAAAAAAAAAAAAAAAAAAAAAACGATTCTAATATGCTGTTTCTCAATTAGGATTTAGCCAAATCATGAGCCAAAAAAGTTAGAGAGAGAGAAAGAAATTAAATACATGGAAAGCTTGTCAAGATATGATAAATTAATCTACAAGACAGCATAAAAATTTAATTGTGGAACAAGATGTTGGTGTTCAGGCTAAATGGTTTATATTCTGAGAACTAAATTTTAAGCAATAACATAAAATGATTGCTTTGAGTATTTTTTCAGCAAATACTATAGAAATTTGCTGTGAGAATAGGATAAAGATTTTGTACTAAAATGAAAATCTTGAGTTATTAACTATACATTAAAAATAATATGTTTACCTTTCTGCAATAAGTAAAAAACCCCAAAACAACGTAAAAAAGGTACAAATAGTAGTAAAAATTTCAGACATAAGTTTCAAAGTTACAAGGAGCCCCGTTTAAAATACAAAAGAAATGAGCTTATGAATGAAAAGACTATTTCTTTTGTACTGAAAAAGGCTTTCATTGTAACCCTGAAACAAGTGTCTGCAATTATTACTGGTGTGTGCACTTTTTTTTACGTTGTTTTTGAGTTTTTTATTATTTATATTGTTAATTTAATGAGGTTTAGAGTATGATGAAAAATTTTCACACATTTCAGAATAAATTTTTTTAATATTTATCGCTTTTTGACTGAATCACAATCACAAACCAATTTATCAACGAATGAGCCAAAAAATCAGTACCAGATTCTAATTCAACCTATCTCAGAAAATTTTATTTAAGTAGAAGTTACTACGGCATATTTTACACTTCATTTTGAAGAAGTAAAAATAAGAATGTTCGGAGAGCAAACATTATAAGCAAGTAAATATTTCCTTGTTTGCTTGTTTTATGTTTTTATTTTCATAAAAAGGAATCACGAACATCAATAGTTATTGGAATATCCATCAAATATACATTCGATATTTTAATCCGTCAATAATTCACTTTTATCAACCTCAAGCCACCAACGTCGGCTAGTATGAATTCTTACGAAAAGGAAAAACTTTTTAAGAACAATAAAATATTATCTCATTTAACCTTTATCTTCATATCATCAATATTATTTTGTAAAAGTGCGGAAAGGATTTTCATTTCAATTAAGCTAAATTTGTGGAACTTAGAAGAATAGAGTAATTGCAAATTAATATATATATATATACAGTTGTTTTGGAAAAATTACAATATTTTGTCATTAAAGGAAAGATAGACGCCTTAGTTTGTGTTTTGTGTTGGAAAAAATCAAGGAGTTGATTCCAGCATGTCATTTTAATTATAAAATATCTACCTATTTTGTTACAAAATTATGTATGCTTGTTCAAGCATTAATTATACTCCAGCTCTACAGATTGTTAAGTTACTCATATTTGCTTAAAATGGTAGCTCAAATATTTTTTTCGAGCTAGAACTAAAATATGATATTTTAAGACCCTGAGTAACCAGAAACAATTTTAAATTATCACACTTTAAGGAAGTTTAAAAAAAAAAACTTTAAGGAAATTGATGCAGATTTTTTCAGAAATACAATTTGTTATATTTTCCAATCTGTTCTAAATTTATATGTATTTCCATGAAATGTAAAACCATGATAAATGAAACGTTTTAAAAATTCAAAGTGCATTTTCTTAAATATATTCATTATCAAAAGGTATGGAAATGCATTTTCATCTTTAGAAAAAAATTCTTCGCGACTTGCGTTTAAAATGTTGTTAAAAGCATTGATTTAACGCTTAAGTTAAGGAAACAAATTAAATTATAAAACTGCTTCAGGATTTTTGTGTGTGAGGCATTATTTTGAAACGTAACTTGTTTGTTTTGGGTCATTGTAAAATTGTTAATCTTCTAACATAAGTTAAATTGATGACGTTTTAAAAATGCTTCGGAATGTTGAATGGTTAAAAAGGAAACTGTTCAAAGGACCAGTTGAGCTCTTTGAGAATAGGGTGACTTGAGTAGAACTCTTTCAATTAATTCGTGTTCGTTGATGTTCTTGTTCCACAAGCATATTAGCTTACTATTTAATACATACTGACCGGTTCTCCCGATTCAACCTCTCCAGGATTCATTTTTTTTATCTTGTAATTTTTAGTTCTGCGAGTGATTATTAATTTTATCGCGGGTTCTCAAACAAAAAACATTTTCTTACCGCACTGGAAAAATACCATATTATGCATAAAAATGTATGTTTCTGTACAACCATTAACATAACTCATAGCACTCAGTATTTTTATTACTCTCAGTATTTTTGGCAAGATGATTTGGCTAATGTCTTATGAATTAGACTATGTATGAATCAAACGGAATTGTAACAACCGATGTTCTTAAATGGTTTTGTGGAAAATAATTTTGTACTTTCATATGGGTGCAAACATGTCAAAACTTACAGTTCAAAGTTCTTAATGAAAATTAAGGCTTATGAAGGATTCTAAATCGTTAAAAATTGTCGACGATGTGTTCGAAAAAAATGCTATGCATGTCTTTGGGAAAGACATGCATATATTATTTTTTTATAAATATTATAAATATTTTATAAATATTATGAAAAAGAAAAAACCTTCAAGATTAAAATTGAATGTAACATGTCGCATTATTTATTGTAGTAGTTCTTCAGAATTTGAAAGATGAAAAAGTCACATTGGCTTGTAATATTGCAATTTTTGTAAGATATTTAGCATTAATGAATGGACTTAAGACATAGTTCTTGCGAAAGTATACTTTCCATAGCATTTTTTAAGTCATTAACATCT
Source organism: Octonoba sinensis (assembly GCA_038502835.1). NCBI lineage: Eukaryota > Metazoa > Arthropoda > Arachnida > Araneae > Uloboridae > Octonoba > Octonoba sinensis. Next base: position 128,358,293 of record CM076598.1, read on the forward strand.
GACTGATCGATTTTTCATAATGTCTGTTCTAACTTACCGCGCACGGAATTATTATTAAGAAAATAAAATAAAAATGAAGATTTTGAAAGTATAATTCAAACCAAATTAACTTAGACATTTCCAAGAATGGCACTAAAACAATATTTTTAAAAATTCAAAAATTTCACTCAAAATTCGTTGTGAATAATGATAATCAGATTTCTTAAAATGTACAACTTGGGTTTTAACAAACGCTCCCTTTTGCAATTTTTATTTTTAGGGAACCATAAATTAAACTTAATTTTAAGTACCTTATTTATATCAAGCTGGAATTTATGAGCACAAAATCATCCGAAAAGCCATTCAACACGTAGTTTGAAATTTGTATCGATAGCTCATGTTTTCCATCGAAGTCAACAAGACTTTTTGGTATAAGCAAGTGAAAAGAATCCTTTAAAAGAAGATTCTTTGAAAAGCCTTCTCTCAATAGATGATGGATGATTTTGTGCCCACTAACCCTGTTAATGGATTGAGGAGCCTACCTTGGTGTTGCTTTCTGGAGGTCTTCTTCTCTTTCATCCATGGATACTCGGCCACCGAAGAGTTGAGTCCGGAGCCAGAATTGTGCTTGCTGGGGGGGCTCGGGGAGGCATTGACGTGCAGACTGCTCGGGGGCTGGGGGGAGACTTCCAGTTGACAAAGGGAAGGTTGCACCGAGGGTGGCATCGAAGAGACGCGGTGGAACGTTTCGTTGATGTGGGGCAGGGCAGTCATAAATTCAGCCATCGACGGCTGACTGTTGATAAAGCCACTCTCGCATGTTACTTCCATGGTTCAGAAAGGATGGTAACAATCAGCCAAGGATGAAGACATCAAACCAATGTCCCTTGGCTGCTTTGATGCCGGGTTTGAACTTATGTCGAATTGCTCCAGAACATTCAGAAACATCAATCTGTTCTTTTGTAAAAATATAGTCTTCTTTTGTGAAGTTTGATTTGAACTTTAGTTTATGGTACACAAGCAATTTGAATTCTGAGAGTTCGCATTAAGTTTGAAAGATTTAAAAAACATTATAATCATTTTAACTGTAAAAACTCTTACGATTCTCTGGTGTCTTGAAGAATGATTTAGCCTTTATATATTGTGTTAAAATCATATGAATCTTGACTTTTCAGAATAGTGTATCATTCCTGATTGCCAAAGATTTCTTAAAAGCATTTTTGTTCAAAAAATACCCAAACTTTTTTAGTTAAAAAACTAGTTTTGGCGTTCTTCGCGTAAGTCACCGATCTTATTTACTTTGAACGAAGAAGTTGTTCTCATATGTTACTTCACCTATTTTTCATGCTTTGAAGTTACCTTGACTAGACTAGTTGATGAAATACATATTTCATAGAATTTATTCTTCCAACATATGTGATCTAGCAGTCTAAAATTACGGTACCACCATAATCATGCAAATCATTTACTAGGATAAAGAAAGCTTCCTTTGAAGTATGGAGCTAATCATTTCATGTTAGAAGTGAAACTCATGGAAAGCATCCTTAAAATCATATTCCTCTTTCAAATGGTTTGCTTAATAGTAAAAATCAATCTGATTTTTGTATAGTTTTCTTTTGTCAGCAATAATTTTTATCACATATTTTCTCTCTTAAGTTCTAATGATGGGTAGAAAATGATTGCACCATCATAAAGATTTAACAATATATATTTCAAATTGCATTGCAACTCGTATCTGAATAAAAATATGTATAATAAATCTATATTACTTTCTTGTTCTTATAAAGGAAACATTTAACAAGAAAAAAAACGATGACTAGGTTTCATTATCGCGAGGGAAGTACAATAATATGCTAGGTAATAGTAACATACAGTAGCAACATTCAAATAATGAATTTATTGCAAAGAAAAAATATACGATCGCCAGCGTTGTATTATTTTTTAATTCAAAAATTTTAAAGATAGACGATTTTTTAAGTAGTAAAAAGATAAAACGATTGCTTTTTATGTTATATTTGCAGTTTTATATTGTTTGATCAATTATTGCAGTATTATTGCACATTTCTCAATTGGAATACCAAGTGTTTACATTAGTTTCAAAAGTTTCAACAGTTTGTCGTAGTACTTTTCCATTAAACAAGTAACACCGAATTCAGACACCAAAACATTTTTCTTAGTCTTGCGTAATCTTTATCGAGCATACCACGCAAAGGCTAATTTAAAAGTCACCGGTTGCTATTGAAATTTCTTGCCGTAACTTATCGGCGCTTTTACGGAAGAGAAAACGAAACTCACCGTCAAAGTTTGCGGTAGGAACTTCTCTTAAAACCATCTTTAGAGGTAGTATATTCTGCAGAAAATTCCAGTATTGTCGAAGGAATTAATTTATAGAACGTCAACAAAATTTTCTCTAAAAAACATCCCCCACTCACCACCACGTTTTACAAAGGTTTATTCGGGGGTGCATACCACTGACTCTATCGTCTGCGTTTCTGGATTGATGGAACGAACTTGGATGATTTCAGTTTTCCGAGATCACGTGACAACCCCCGCTTCCAGCCAATGGCAAGCCGTTCTTAGAGCTGTGAATAGAACTGAAGCTGCTCGGGCCGCGCGGGAAACGGGGCGGCCATGCGCGCGGGGTTGCCGGCTCACGGATGCCAGACTCAAGTTATGATCGCCTACGCGGCAGAACTGAAAAAAGTCGCCAAGATTCATCACAATAAGGGGGAGAAAAAAGAAGAGAAACACGTGGCTGGAAAGTGGACCTTTAACAAGCTTGGTTTGAGTGCCAATGAGATTAAAGCGACTCGGTGGATGATGCAAGGATGGAATTGGGGGTTGGCACGCGTGTCTGAAAGGTGAAACTAAACCCTTAAAATTGCCATTATTTTGGCATTAATATTTTAACAATAGCAATTCTGCGTATAATGTCTTTTTATGCATTTTTGACTTTCGAAAATTGAGCAAAATGAAAATGATAAATACATTCATGTAAAAAAACATGGAGTAAATTTTGTTTGGCACGAGCCTATTAGTGAGTTTACACTGAAAGAATGCCATCAATAGAACGACAGCTTTATTGTAATTATAAATGTCTTTGGTACTTTTCCGCTGCAGATTTACTAGTACAGTAACTTGTTATTTGTTTTTCATGAACTTTGGAATTTTGGTCATTTTCTTGCAAAGGAATTGCATCCATTCAAAACGAATTTGAGAAAAATTAATATAGTATTGACTTGTATCATTAAAACTCTTTAAAATGTAGTTTATAATATTTTTTCTGGAATAAAAAAATTAAGAGGATTGTTGGGGATGAAACACGTGACGGAGTCGGATATGATTATTGCATAACGTCACTTAACATGGCGCAGTACCATTTATCAATTCGCTTGCTAATCTTCCTAACACATATTACAGATAATGTGCTTTCTTTCAGCAATAACTTGCTTCCTTTTTAGATAAATAAAGTAAGTTACAAATGTAAATGAAGAGAATATGTAAAAATGCTACACATACCAAAAATTTTCATAATAAAACCAATTAATTTGCGTTATAAAGCCTTATTTTTATCGCATACGTTTATTAAAAATGTTGGTTTTTTTTTTTTTTTGAAAATATGTAAATATTTTAATGAAAATAACCCTAATTTTTTTGTGATTCCTTCAAATATACATATTATGTTCAAAAAAGAAAACGCATTAATTTGATCTTAATGTTTTTTTAAATAATCATTTCCATGTCGTAAGAAGTTATTTTGTTAACATTAATGAAGATGCTTCTCATAATTATCAGGCTATTTCTTTGGGTCAGCGAAATAATTCTTTAGTCAGAAACTTTAATTAATAAAAAAAAATATGAGCATATACTGTACAGTAAATGCAGTACTGAAATCTGTATAATGCGTCAGTTGTTTTAGTTATTTTTAAATTAAAAATGAATCAAAAAATAATTTTAATGTTAAAAAGTGCTTCAGCTAATTCAGTTTACTGATAACTACTTACTGGCAAAAGGCACAGAAAACTTGAAAAAATCGTTTATTTATTTATTTTTTTTTCTAAATAATTATAGCTATCAGACGAAAAACATGCGCCATTTTTAGTCACTTTATTACATTTTAAAAAATGTTTCATGCCTTGTAAAAAAGTATTTTGCGCGTGATATGATTTTGAACGTGTTTTAGAGTTAATCTAAGTATTAAAATACTTTTTTGTTCATTTAGTTACTTTATTTATACTTATTGACAAGAAATTTTCGGACAAAAATCTTTTCCTTTTCTTCATAATAGTCAGAAAAGCTAACATGCGGCTTAGTAACAATGTTTTATTTTTTATTTCTTATCAATCAAGATATGAACTATTTTTTTAGTTTTTAAAACATTAACTTCACATTGGAAAAATGTATGTTAAACTTGAAATGGCTTTCAATTTATTTTAAACATTTAGTCGTTCTAAATTTTACTAATTAACCTGACAGAAAATGATATACAGATTTTTTCAAAAATTATTTTAATTATCGTCCATGCATCTTGTTAAAAATACTTTATTCCTTAACAGCTTCTTCGACAATGTATGAACTATTTCTTACACTTCCAAATTGTCGTAAATTTTGAGAAAACACAAAATTTGTTTAGTGTGCTGTTAGTACAGCACTGACTTTCTAAAGTGGTTCTTTAACGACTAAATTCAAAACAAAGGTTCTTATCTACTGAATCCAGCAAAAAGGTACTAATCCACTGAATAAAAAATGAGGTAAGAGCTACTGAATCCGGATGAATGTAACTTCATTGCTTAACTACTGAATACAAGTAAGGCAATTTTGCCACTGAATTCAAAATAAGGCTAGGGAACTTCTGAATATAAAATAACTAGTTAATTGGGCAATCCAGACTAAAGGTGCTTAACCACTGTGTGTGTGAATCCAAAATAAAATTCCTTGACTGAACTTACTTTACTGAATTCAGAATACGCCTAATCCAGAGAAAAGCTGTTTTTGTCTACAACTTCAAAATAGTGAGTAATGTGCTCTCATTAAAAATGGATATCTTTTGTATATCCTTTAATTTTTCATTAATGTACTCGTTGAATCTGCTTCTTTTCAAGCGTTAACAATCAAGCCCAACACTTTGGGGGACCCTCCGAAAAGGTTCAATAAAAACAATCCCGCTAAAAAAAGGCAACAAAAAACTTAGTTATCTCATCATCTCTAATATAATTTAACTGTCACACGCCCAACAAGTTACTCTCTATAATAGCACACCAACTCTATTAAATTACGCTGTTATTAATTAAAAAAATAATAACCTCCCTTCTATTTCCTTATCAGAGTTGGAGGTATTAAAAAAACTGGTTAAAAAATCAATTGTGCACCCTGGACTTATCATTTTTTCGCATCTTGGTTCGTTTTTAATTCAGACGCATCATTTTTGAGAACTGTCTGCTGTAACGTATAAAAGAGGAATTGTGTAATCTTTTTAACGCTTCTTTTTTGCTCTCTTCTCCCCGTTCGTTATATCAAAAGAGAAAAGTTGATAAAATGCGACCGGGGCTTTCATTGCCCGAGGCACCTTTGGCGCTAGGCAAAAGAGGAAAGTGCTGCTTTATTTCTCGGTCCGAAAGATTTTCTTTTTATGCTGAAGTCATGTCAACTAAGTGGCAAAATATAAAGTCATTACAAATGTTCGTTTCATTTTAGCTTGGAGAAAACTTGATTGGACTATATTTTATTTGAATCTGTTATTTATATTAGACGAACATTCATAACTTTTTAGTTTTACTACTTGGATCTTTTATTTATTTATTTATTTTAATTTATATTTGTTTTAATGCAAAAGGAAACCTAAATCAAAATAATGTCAGATAACACTGTGCAACACGAAAAATGTCCTTTTGATACAAATGTCTGTTTCTTATGTATTTTTGGCTGAAAATTACGAATCTTCAATTATTTTTTGCCTATCACGTACCATTTTCCGAAAATTCCACATTTTAGCTTTTTACGTATTTTCTCGATAAATGTTCTTATTTTTGTAATTTATCGACTTAATTTATTATAAATTATATCTTTCTCATTGACAGTGAGATCGTTGCTACTATAAAGACCACTTTAATGACGTTGGGTTACTTTAGCAACATTTTTGGCAAGAAAAGCTTTATCTACTTCCCGACGTTTCGAGTCTTTCACAAGACGACAAAGGCATTTTGTAGAATATTTTCCGGATAAAGAAAAAATACTATGCTGCTGTGTCTGTGAATGTACTTTTTCAAGCATTAGGACACGAGCACAATTCAGCAGAGGGGCTCTTGTTTATCAGTGCTCCTCCATCTAAACATTTATTCCCTATTCATTCCTGTAGCATATTCTGCAAACACAAAGGAAATTTCAAAATTACAAAATAACAAGTGGCAAAAACATATCAAATGTTCCACTTGTAAATCTACAATGTGTCTTTTTACCACAATTGCACATTAAACTTGGTTTATCGACATATTTAAAAGCTCTGGACAGAGAAGAAATGGCTTTTTTGAATTTCAGGAACAAATTCAAAAATTTATGTGGGGCAAAAGTAAAAGACAAGATTTTTATTGATCCATAACTTAAGGAAGTCCTTTCATGATGGAGATAATGAAAAGAAACAGTCAGAAGCGAAAAATCTACCTGGTTGTCCTTTAAATCAGTGCGCTCACGTTCCCTTGGAAATGAGAAAGCTGAAAACTACGAAAATCTTGCTGGTGACATGATAAAATGCTTTTGTATTATAAGGTTGCTATATTTCATAAAAACTACACTTTTTGGACTCCCATATTTTCTCAAAACCTTGGTGCAATTAATTCTGAGCATGGGGAAAGGTTTCATCAGGACATCTCTGTTTGAAAAGCATTTCATCTGTCGATAGAATGGGAGTATACGAATTGAATATTGCTAATCTGTTATCGGGGCACACCAATAGATGCCCACAAAGCCAAGAATCGGCCAACAAAATTCATTTTACCGTTTGTGTTTTCAATGAGTAAGCCTGAGTTACATTCTTCTATAACCAAATTGTATAAATATGAGAAGTGGGTCTCCAGAAAAAAAGGTACGTGATGGACCATTTTGTTTTGGATATTTAAATCAGGCACCTTTTGTTTGTATGGAATCACATAGTTTCATCTAAAGGACAAAAAAAAAAGTTTAAATTTGTTGCATAGTGTAATTATTGTAAGTACTCATCAAATTTTGACATGAACAAGGATGAAAACATTATGACCGTTAGATCACCCTGATATATAGATATAGATATATAATATTTGTCAGGAGCTAGTGGGGGGAGGATAATGGGGAATACACGGTATAGTAAAGTAATCGAATGATAATTTCTATGAAAATGTCATTTGTCTTAATTCAAAAATATTACAGATATGAAATGATCGTTTTCTATAAGGCGTTATTGAATTCGTTGAACGTTTTATTGCATGAAAATAATATACATACACACTATATATATATATATATATATATATGAGAGGGGTCAAAATTAATTAGTTTAGGCTTAAATAAACATTCCACAAGTTTCTAATTTTAAATAAAAGATCTAGATACAGAATGATGTAATGTTTGACACGTTTGCTTCAACTATAAGTAAAATTTTTCGAATTTTGACGTGCAATGTTTTATGACAGAGCTTTTGGGAGAAAGTTTACTTATTCGTACGTCTATTTCTAATGGCGGATGTTTTCTGCGAAACTATGGATAACATGAATTTTCATTCTGGATACTAAAATATATCGGTTAAAATGTACAGTTTCAGTGTAATATCTTGAATTGTATTAAACAAAAAAAAATATATATATATATATATATATATATATTAAAGTTTAAGGTTTCCGTTTTAAATGAATTCCAGTTCATTATTGTTTGAAAAGTTTACTAAATTTGATCAGCTGTTTCACTTTGAAGAGCAAGTAATTACTTAGGGTCGCTCATTCGGCTCTGGCAAATTGTAGTGATTCCCATCATTCAAATCGTTGTGAACAGAGAGAAAAAACGAGCGGAAAAATGTGCCCATTAAAAATGTCGTCTCTTTTTGCGTCTTTTTAACTAGGTTCGGTTAATAGGGTTTGAAAACTGTTAGAATTGTAATGTGGAAGACACGTTTTTTTCTTTACATTCCAAGTTAATTATATTTAGTGTACATTTCTTAAAAATTCATTTTCTAAATAACTATTTTAAAATTAGTGAGAGATATATTAGACATTTAAGATTTTCGCATTTTAAACTTTTTTGTTTCAACTTTACCTCAAATCTTGGAATTTTTTTCTCTGTAGTTACCAAAAAGGTTTCAGAAAGCTGTGATTGCGAATACTTTACTGCAGGAAACTTATCTTTTGTTCAAAATAACTTTTACTGAAATAAAAATTAGTATTATGCAGAAGGTTTTTTTTTGAAAAAACTAATGTGTTTTTTAAAAGTTTTGGATGATAAAAGTTTTCAACTTAAGTTTTCATCGTTAATGTTTTAATACGAAAAAAGTTATAACACCTTAGAAAACTTTGTTCCTGATTCTTTTTCTGTTATTTCACGAGTTTTAAAAGCATGAAACAAATTTTATTTTCTCGCTTTCTTTAATGGACGCGCACATAAATAAATAAGGAAATAAAATAATAATATGTGGACAATATAAGAATAATGCTGGCAATTAATTTTAAGGTTTTTAGATATTTTATGCAAAGTTAGTCATTATTTATCAATGAAGTTTAAAGAAGTGCTCCTGTTGCTCAGATAGTACAGAAACATTTTTTAAAATCAAATGTTAATGACAGATATTTTATTTTTATTATTTTAACGTGTTGATAAAAAGAAATAACAATGAATCATACCCAGTCATCTTCATTATACTTCTGAAGTTTGATTAAGATAAATACATATCATTTCAAACTTTTGAAGGAAATATATGAATACTGGTTTGGGAAATCTAGAAACTCAAACTTTTAAATATTTTATCTATTTGCTAAAGTGTTCTTATAACTATTGACACCATGAATGTTCTTGCAAAATAAATAAAAATAATAAATAATTACTTTTTTATTATTTCATTTAAAATTTTGCATGTTGCCCCTTTATTCTTTTGCAATAGATAGCAGCGGTTAGAGCAGAAAACGAAATTCTAAACCAAATTGGGAAAATAATTTACAAAACATATTTATTTACCCTCCTCTCCCCCCAAAAATTGATTGATTAATAAATAAGTTTTTTAAGATAAAATCACTTCAAATACACTATTATTACAACTTTGCGTAAAATATCCATCGTCATTACAATCATTGACAGGGGCTTTTGCGCATCTATGTTTTCCTGATTCTGCAAATTGATAGGTAAAATAAAAAAACCTGAAGCTAGCCGAACTTTGTCTTCCACTTAAAAGGGGAGGGAATGGTCGAAGATTACAATTTTTTAATTTTATATTTTTTTTTCAGCGAGAATTTAGTAAATAATTCTAACGTTTCATCCTTCACGTTTCCTAAATTTGAAAGAAAATTCTCGTGTTTTGCAACTTTTCATTCGTTTAATGAATTATTCCTTTTTAATTTTATAAGTTCTGATGTGAATTCACTCAGCAATAAAATGTAACTGAATGTACCGAAATAATTTGTTATGTATCTGGAGTAGCATTTGCTCTAGAGTTACTTTACGTATTCTGTTTAAAAATTCAGCTTACAATTATACGATACAATTTCAAACATAATATTGCTGAGATAAAAACTGAGCTCATCCCCCCCCCCCCCGCCTTAAAAAGGGAATGTTTTAAAAAAATTAATTAAAAAAAACGTCAAGTGTTATTTCCCTTGTGTATTTTCAATTATTTCTCCATTTTTCAAATGTAAATACCTAATGTCACAATCTCCTAGCTAGGTTCTAATTAGTGAGATTGGTGGTTTTATACACATTGTAAGATATTGAAAGACAAACGAAATAAAATATTTGGTGAAAATATTACATCCATATCAAAAGTTTTTAAGCGACTCTAACCAACAATCTATAAATGAATTTGTATTTACTTCAGAAATGTGCTTCATGTATCCCTCATCATTTTTCAAATTTTCATTTTTTTTTCACAATTTTTCAAAGGTCAACCTTATGCCATAATTTTATATGTTCTAATTAGTGAGCTAAGTGATTTATACAGACTATAAAATAAAGTGAAACAAACTATTTGGTTAAAATATTCCAACATCCATTTCAAACGTTCTGGCAATTGGTAAATCGTGTATATTCGGAGTCCCAAGGCTTTCAGGCAAGTCTAAACTGAGAAATGTGCTGACGTATCACGAATATTAATCTCAAAAAAAAAGCTGCGATAATTTATAATGTACCAGTTTTGGAAAATTATTTCGTTCGTTTTATGTTATCAGTAAGAAGGTTGACTTTGAAAATTACCGTTTTAAGACAGCTAACTTTAATATAAGTAACCTCTGTTATTTAGCAAATTTTTTCTAGTAATTTGTAAAATTGCAGATGTAGATTTTAATAATATAAATAATTATTTCTTAAATAAATACATGATTATCTAATATTACATATTGCTTTTCTGAAAAATCACCTTCAAATTGGAGTAGTCTACTTTAAATTTCGTTTTTTGTAAAGATTTTTTCTTTAAAATGAGGAAAGAGGCGGTGAACTTAATTTATTACGTTATAGGATGAGTTTTAAAAAGGCAAAAAGGAAAATCCGAAATGAATATTTTCTGACTTTTCTACATTTTATTAACATAGTTTTAATATTTCAACATTTTGTTTCACTGCAGTTTGCATAGGACAAAACGTCAAGTAGATTAAAAGGTCGGTTAATATGGAGGTGTTAAGAAAAGTATATTAAACATCAAACTATTATGATTTTACTTTTTACGAGTCTAATAATCATGCTTTACAATTACAGAAATGGAAAAATTAAATTACATAATTTTATTTCAATGGTCTCCAGTTTAAAATGGAGCTTTAGTTTTTTACCTTTAATTTAACGGGATACCGATGAAAAAAAGAGATATTTACAAATGAGCGATACAACGATGTTTAGTATAAGCGGTAAAAAGTTTCGAAAACATTTGAAAAATAAAAAATTACAATTGAAACCGAAGGAATTTCAGCACGCGTATATTTTTCAGTTAGGTATTGATGTGCTTATTTCATGTCGCACTAACACATATTGGTGTCTCTAAAATTGCTTTCACAGCAGTTCTTCAGAGATATATGGGAAGCCCATTAAACCGAACCTCTCTCTCTCAAGTGTTTTTCCCGCGCTTCGGCTGACCGTTATCGGTGCGACATTCCTTTGCGATGGGAGTTTCTCTCTGGGCGCGATGAAGCGGCTAAATGCGCAATTGTGGCCGCGCAACCTCTTCTTTCTCTCTCACGTCTCCGCTCCCTCCCCCCCCTTCCACCCCAGCTCTTGAGGTCGCTTTCTCCGCCTCCCGGAAAATGACCGCAATGACCGTCTGGTCATTTCCAACCGGACAGACAAGGTGCCAGCCTAAATCTCGCTTGCATATTTAGGAATCTTCCTTCCTTCGGACGCATCTTCAGGGAGGATGGAGAGCAGATGTCGGATCCTTGGCTCCCGGACGCGAAGAATGAGTGCCGGATGACTGACGGTTAGGCTTAAGCGTCGTTCCCCTTACGATGGTACGTAAAAACACGGTAGGCAAGTCCTCTTTTTGCGCGTTTTTTTGAATGTGTTGGGTAAACATCTGATTGGTTCGATTGAAAGTGTTTACTCTATCCTTGATTACTTTACATTTAAGACTTGTAGACTAAATATTTCAATATATATTCTGATAAACATAAATAATTTGGAGTGTTTTTAATAAAATAAATTTCAAATGTAAGGAAGTGGTATGCATTTTATATAAATTTAGAAAAATAGTTATGAGAAAAATTTGGACGTTTCGATTGTTTCATATTATTTATGAAATGAAATGGAAAGGTATTATTTAGCGAAAATAACTTTCTTTAGTTTTTTCACTTATTATTTTTGCACTCCTTTTTCTCATTATGTATAAATATATAATCCAAATTGTGCTGAGTGGAATAAATATATAGGTAGTTTTGTTTGTAACAATGCGGCAAACCGATCTTAGAGCTTTTACGTATTGACTGGGAGCTTTTTTTTATACACAATAACGAAAAATACGTTTAAAAAGCTCCAAGAAATAAAAAGGAGTTTAGTAGACTAAAAGATTTTATTTTGAAAGTAATAAAGATAATTCTTTCTCTAAAACGTACTGTTAAGCATTTTGAAAAGCTTAAATTAATGCTTTTTGACCACGTACTGTTCTTTGTTTACATTTCGGTATGGAATGTTGAACAGTCTGGCAGTATTTGTACAATTATTTTCATAGTGAATATGAGAAAAGTTTTAGTAGTACTATATTATAACATACAGATTTTAAAACAAGGCAAGATAATAACCCAGAAACCTTTATTAAAAAAAGTAGCAATTATGTTACACGTTATCTCTAATTTCTTTACATGTTTAAGCTGTTATATTCTATAAAAAAAATCTTGAAATTATATTTATAAAAACTTTATACTTACCTGTTGTAAATTACATGCAACTTCATATTCCATAGTACAATGTTTCTTCGCAAAGAAATTCTTCTTTTAATAAGACTTTTACTAAAGCACTTCCTAGCTTGAGCTAAATAAATTTCACGGTATTTGATTGTTTTTCGAAACATTCCTGTTAGTGCCAGAATGTACTGTTTATGCAATTTAAAATTGTCATAAAATTATTATATTTATTAAAACATAATGCCTTTGAAGAACAATATGAAAATATCAGAAAAGATGATTACGATACTGATCCTACTCATGAGACGAAATTCAGAATTATTTCAGACTATTTACATATGAATATATGCTCTGAAGAACATAGGATTCTTGATCTTTTTTTTTTTTTTTTTTGTTAGAAATTAAGCTGCGTTTTTAGGTTTAGTTCTGTTTAAGAATTCTAATTCTGCATCCATTCCAAAAACTATTTTTTTCATAAAATATATATATTTTTAAATTTGTGTATGGTCGATGATGCAAATCGCAGTAGAATACAACTGTAAGTATGTTCTTCGTACTAAGATTAATTTTGATAATAGTAGACCCCTTAGAGATCACCTGCGGGCCCGTAGGGGCACACAAGCTACTTCTTGGGAACCTCTGCTCAACGGGGTAAACATTTTAAGCTACGTTAAAACACAACTTGTTGAGAATTTAATGTCTCTTAAATTTAGGGCGTGGTTGAATCAGTAGCAATGCTTCACAGAGGGTTGCTTTTATTACTTGAGTTTGGTAACGCATATTTCACGAAATATTTATCGAGCCTTTAGCATTTCATTTAGAATTTTTAAATTTTTTAAAACTCGCCTTTAAAAATTTAAAATAAGTTCAGCTATATCCTGCTGAAGATTATCTGCCGTAAAAATTGGAGTGAAAACTAAAATAGGATATTTGGGAGAGGAATTCTCTGCAGTAAACAGCAGGCCCGTGCCCTGGATTCTGAAAACGGAGGGGTTCAAATATATTGTTTCTCAGCCTGTGGGTCACGACCCCTGAGAGGGGGGGGGGGCGTAATCTGACGAAAAAAGTAAAAAAATATCATTTTCTTAAACCTACCTTAAATTAAATTTACCAGTAATCAAATGTTTCAAAATTCAGTGTTGTACGAAGAAAAAATTTCATCAAAGATGTCGCAAGCCTTTTTATGCAGGTTTTTGACTTTTTAAGAGGTTGCCACCCTCAAAAGGTTGATAAACGATGTTTTAAAATTTAACTGACCTTTCCTCTGAATTTTTCGTTCGACACTTCCCAGTAGGATAAGCCATAAAACATCATCTTTTTTTCCTTCCAAGTCGTAATGCCGCGGAAAAGTTGCACAATAAAAGAAAAGAAATAAAACTTTAGGTCGCGCATGTGCTCTAAGAATTGCCAAAATTTCGAAAAATTCACATTTTTACAATAACATTTAACGATTTTAAATTGGATTCTTCCAGATTGTATTAGCTCAAATCATTATGTATTAGAACAGGAGTTCCTAACCTGTGGATCACGACCCCAAATGGAGTCGTAAGGCACTTCACATAATTTCTAATTTTAAATAAAAAAACTTTACCACCATAGACAAAATAACTCTTATACTATATATGATCTTGAAATATTTTGCCTTAAACCTAAGGGCATAAATACAAAGAATTGACATGACAATTTTCGCCATGTCCGACCAGAATATAATCCATCAAAAATATTTAAAAGAAAGAAATTTACGAAAAATATTTAAATGTTGTACAGAATGTGAATTAAATTAAATAATTTTCAGAGATATTCAAATAAAAGCAGTCTCTTTCATTATATAGCGCAAACCATTTTTTCCTTTAACCCTACTATTATTTCTTGAGAGCAGTTACGCATAACGAGAAAACGCTCAATTGAGCTATCCCTCTTAATTACCGCCGAAAACCAATCAGCACTACTTCCCATTAGAACTATGTATATATTAATAGAATCAATATCATTTTAGTGTCAAAATACTTGTGTGAAAGTTTGTATGTACTAATATGGGGTCACGGGTTGCTTATTTGATAGAAATGGGGTTGCGACATATTGAAAGTTGTTAACTAACTGCATTAGAACCACAGAAAATAACTCTTAAATATTATTTAAATCCACTAACATCTTACGATCGTGACTTCAGCGTTAATGACATTTTCATAAAAACTTACACTTAAAGATGGACACAGTTTAGGGGAAAATAAAATACGAACAACTTATCTGCTTTTCTATATTGAATACAAGTTTGAACGTCAAAAAAAAAAAAAAAAAAAAAACCATTAGTAACATTTATAAACATATTTCTTTAAGTGAAAATTAATTTTTCGTGTGAAAATCGTAAGTCTTAGAAAATTATTGTGAACAATTGAATTCCTATGTTTTTACTCGTTCTTACCAGAATGCACTTTAAAGTCTGATTTATAGACGACGTTAAGCACGGCCGAACTTGACAGTAGAGTTCTGATAAAACCGTTCCTAAACTCAGCTCCTCAAACTTTTACTGAGGCTCCCCTCGGAAATAATCGGATGGAGTGTGATATATATTTTGGAAATCATTATTGACGATTAGAGTGAGGATGATATTAAAGTACATGTTCAAATTGACTCAGTCCCTAATTGGAATATAACATTCAAGACATTTCCAATTTACGCATAAGTATAGTTGAACGATCTGTGATGCGTAAAAATGCTCCAAATTTCGGCAGACCACTCGCGCGACTAGAAGATATTAATAGATTTTATTTATTTTTAACCACTTTTTAGCCTCCCCCCCCCCCCCCCCAATTCGCAACTTTTCTGTGCTATTACCAAAGACCCTCCATTTCTAAATTCTTTGCTATTACGACCTGAAAAAAAATGGTGTTTTTCGACCCACCCTACTCCTCAGTCTTCAATTGAACGAATCCAGCTTTTTTTGACCTCAACAGCATACATTTCAAAAATGTTTGTCCAAATAACACAATGTGTTTTTGCGTGAAATCTTGAAGGTTATTACACTTTTTAAGTTACTTTATTTTAAAGATTATGTTATTATTATTAATTTATTTATTTATTTATTTTGAAATAAAACAAAATATTAAAAATACAAAGACTATGTTATGGGCCATTCCATTGTGACGGGTGTGACTCCCAGACATGAGTTTTAAAGCTTAATTTTTTTTTTTTGCCAATGAATTACTTATAAATGGCAAAAAAAGATTTTTTAAACTGTGTTTACCTTTGCATTTGCTTTAATGACGGTGCAAAAATAAAACTGCAAGAGTTTTTAATTTAAAAAAAAATAAATTTTAAATCTTCTGACAGGTGTGACTTTTTCGGGACATGACTTTTCACTTGCTTTCATATTTGCTAAAATTCCTGTGAATTTTTAGATGTTTCATCGTAGCATTTTTTCCTATTGAAGAAGATTCAGATGAAACTTAATACATATTTTTTATATTAAGTTTTAAATTTTTTAAGATTTAGGAATTTTTTTTGTAATGTGACAGGTGTGACATAAATGTGACGGGCCAATTTCAAATTTTTGAGAAGCAATTTTTTAAAAAGTAGTAATTAGTACACATAGTAAACTTGACATTAGCCAATATATACTTACATTTTATTAGAAATAAGTGATATATACATATATACATCTGATTTAGAATTTATAGTGACCTCTACTCGGGTCATAAGGGCTGGTGGAGCAACTCTCTCAATGATGACGGATATTTTTTCAGTTGAAATATCGTCATTTTCTGGCCAAATCCAATAGGGTCCCATAGCCTGCATATATTTCAAATTTACTTCTTCTTTTTCCAAGTTGATGCCCAAAACAGTAGCGTAATACGATCTATTAAAGCAGTACTTGTAACTGCTGCCTGCAGTCTGCAGTGGTAAGGGAAACTAGAACAAAGTCTCCAACTACAATATCAGATTGTGTGATCTGGCTGGGAGCAAAATTCCTTGTATGAATTTCAGTGACTCTTGTTTTCACGTTGACTTTGCAGTCTTTCCAATGAAAATGTTTTCAGAGTCACTTACCTGAAGTGGTGATAGGACACTTAACTCCTTCGATTGGTGCAGCATTCTCCCATCTTGCCGACAACATAGACTTAGACTGAAATATTTGCTCAGATGTCACATACACAGATTTAATACCTTTTATCTTCACTGAACAATTGAAAAAATTAAAAGCAGAATTTACTACTGCCTTCCTTGATTTAACCATATACCATACCTTTGACTTCACAAGCCCCCAATACCATCTACTGCTCCCTTTCCGTGGGAAGTGGCGAAAACGTTCCACTCACAAGTTAAGTTAACCCTTTAAAGGGCCATTTTTTTGTAGTATCGGTATGTTAAAATATTTTTCAGATTTTGTTTTATTTCAAAAAAGAAATTCATAGGACAGTAAATAAAATTAGCATGAGTTTTTCCACCCCCACTTTGAGGGGGGATAGTCATAATTTTTGAATGTTGATGCATGTGTTGGTAAATATATTTCCCAGTGTCTTTGCAAGATTTTGCCAATCAGAAAGGGTAAAATAGCTTACTATAAACATCTATAATTTGATGAATTTGGTGGGATGCATACTTCCCACCGCCTTAGAAAGGGTTAAAATCATTTTGAAAGAAACACAGGTTTGATATATTATATTTATTTTTAAATTGGGCTGCACAGCCATCAGAAAACATTTTCACTTTTTGTATTTGAGGAAACTCTTCTTTCAAATTAGCTAAGATGGTATTTAAAAATGTCCATACAGCATATTTGTCATGCTGAAATTCATTGCCGATAATCACAAACGAGCGAACATTATTCCTTACCCATGCACAACATGTGAATAAAGTTATTTGTGGATGAGTCCAATGAGCACAATCTAATAAAAAAAACTATTTTTTTTTCTTTGAAAATGTATTATGAGTCAATAAAAAATGGCTACAAAATAGTTGCAAAACATCAAAGTTATTTAATTATATTAAATTATAGGAATTATAATAATTATTATTATTTTAACATACTGCCCTAATTCTTTAGAAGCAAGTGCTTAAATTTCTGATCCATTTATGAAATATTTTAAAACTATCTTAAATAGTGTCACAGCCGTCACAATCACTTTGTCACGCCCGTCACAAGTTTTTGTCACACCCGTCACACCAAAATTTTCATAGAAAATAAAAATTTAATAAAATTTTAATGTTTTATACTTATTCACACTTGCGATAATTAGACTTTCAGAAACGTTCTGGTTTTTCCATGGATTAATGCATTTGCTAAGATATGTTAAGCATCTTTTCTGTGACGGGTGTGACACAGAGACTTTATAAATAAAGTTGCATTTAAAATAAGATTTAATGCATATTTATGGAAGATTAAATGCTCTAAAAGGGAGCCAAAGGTCATAAATTGTAATATATGCACATACAATGAAATTGGTGTTGTGTTAAATATTATTTCAGAGTGAACGAAAATACCCAATTTTTCCTAATCGAACGTGTGCTACAATGCACAAACTTTAAGCCCCCCAAAATAATAAAAGGATCATTTTTGTGAATTATTTCTTTACATTTTCATAAACCTCATATCATTGCCTTTAATTTGGCACATTATTTGAAGCAATATAAAAATGTTAAAATTTCAGCCCTCATGTCCACTTTCTCGTGGAATTGCCCTTATGCATAAACTATGTTTCTAGTTTAGTTTTGGATGAACTTCATACCTGTACATGTTCTACGTCTTAAGTTCTTTCCGATAAAATTTGTTCCTTGAAAATCCGTCTGTTAGATCAGGGTTTATGTATGATTCAAATTTCCCCGTAGGTGGTAATGTTAAAAATTTTTTGAACTGTTCAAAATGGAGCAAAAATTGTTCAAATCAAAACATATTTCAAGCCGAGAGTTCCTTTAATAAGCTTGTCTGAAGGATCCTGGATCTTAAGTCCAGGGTTTATATACTTTGCTTCATATTTCCCCATAGGCGCTAATGTTAAAATTTTTTAAACTGTTCAAAATTGAATGAAAAATAGTTCAAATCAAGCAGTAAAATATAGAAATGAGATGTACTCGCCGACAGCTTTCGAATGCAAAAAAGAAAAAAAAATTGGAATCGAACATTTTCCTGGAAAGTTATTGGGTTTGGGGGGGGGGGGGGGGATAGACAGACAGACAGACAGACCTACAGGCACTCATTTTCCCCATCTCAAAACCTTAATTTCAATTTTTTTACTTTTCATTCTCTATTTAATTACTTCATTTATTTTTGACTATTCTTTATTTTTATCGATATTTTTACCACACATTAGTAGCCCTTTTTAAGCTACTTTTCCGTAAGAGTAAAAAAAAATAATAATAAAGCATGAAAGAAGACTTAATGTATCGTATAAATATCGTTTAAATAAAGAAAAGTCAAAAAAGTGAAGTAATTAAATTACGATTGAAAAGTAAAAATAATTGAAAGTAGGGTTTTGAGGCGGGGAAAATATGTGTCTGTAGGTCTGTCGGTCTGTCTGTGCCCCCCCCCCCCCGATAACTTTTAAACGAAATGTCCGATTCGAAAGGTTTTTCTTTTCATTCGAAAGATCTCGACGAGGACTTCTCATTTCCATATTTTACTTTTTGATTTGAATAACTTTTGTTCACTTTTGACTCTTAACATTATCGCCTATGGGCAAATTATGTAAACTCTGGGCGTAAGATCCAAGTTCCTGTGAACAAGCTTATGGAAGAAGCTCTCGGTGAGAACTATTTTTTGATTTGAACAATTTTTCTTCATTTTTGAAGAGTTCAAAAAAAAAAAAAAAAAGAAAACACCAACGGGGAAATTTCAATCCTATATAAACCATGATCTAACAGACCAATTTGCTTGGAACAAACTTTATCGGAAAGATGTTATGATGTAGAACATGTACAGATACGAAGTTCAACCAGAACTTAACGAGCCTATTTTCCTATGAAATGTTTTGATCGGGATTCTTAAGGATATTTTCGAATGAATGAATGATTAAATAAATGAGTGTAGGAATGAATGAATAAATGAGTGAGTAAATAATAAAATAAATAAAGGAGTGAATAAATAATAAAATAAATAAATGAGCGAATGAAGGGTAAAATAAATAAATGAGTGAATGAATGAAAAAATAAATAAATGAGTGAATAAATACATGAATGAGTAAATGAATGAATGAATAAATTAATGACTGACTAAATGAATGACTGAATAAATGAAAGAATGAATAAGTGAGGGAATGAAAATGTATTAACCGTTTAAAAAGGTATATTTGAAGCAATTAAGAACTGAAGCTAAATGAGAAAGAGAGAAAGAGAGAGAGAGATTATAAATTTGAAGGTGGGGATGTATACGGGAAAGTCGGCTTTAAATCGTTGACTGTTCAACAAAATATTTGGGATTTTTTTAATTTCATATTTGACGAATATAATGTTAAACTTATATTTTATGGATGTAAGGTTAAATGTTTTTTATATGGTACTCACCCTGAAAAAAAGTAAAATTAGCTTTAAAACCGTTTTGGAGGGAACAAGTAAAATTTTAAAGCTGTCCCAAAGCATCAATTTCATCCCCCCTAAACTATGTAATTATGTCATAAAGATGTGGGACTGAAACGTTATTTGAAAAAATAAATGCATGAAATATTTTTCTCTGATTTAAGTGGTATTTTTCAGTTTGTCCCCTCCACATCGCTTTTCTCCTCCAATTGTTGCTATAGTTCTGAATTACTGTTATTTAAAAATAAGATACTTGTTTTTGTTTGCATTTTTGAGTAATTTCAGAATGTATAGATTCTAAATATATAACTTTTTTATATTCGAAGCATACTTATATTTTAGTACCTAAGGACTAGTTACTGAGATTTGGCCCATATATGAATGGTGATAAATATTTAGAAAGGTTCTTTTAACATCCTCATTTTGTTCGCCATTTTTATTTCCTATTAATTATTAATTTCCTTATTTTTTAAAAAGATTTCGACAAACTATTTTCGCATGCCATTTCAAGCATGTGTGTCGATTTGTATATTATATCCCTCTATGTACATATATCATTCAATTAAGTGAATTTTCAAGTGTTACCTACTTTTTGGATCACCCGGTATATGAAACACAGTTCAAATTTAGGCATCTGAATGTGGGAATGCTTTAAATACATTTGTAAAAATCAGCAAGGAACTAGTAATCTAAGTATAAATCTTTCATGCATATTTTGACTGCCCAGTTTATTAAGAGCATTTTCAGCCATTCACTTGGCCTTGATGTGAGCAAATCCGCTTAAATGTAAGGTATGTTACTCTCTGTTGGTTCGTCATTTCTAAATGAGCCGTGCGTGGACCGTGATGGCATAACTCTTTTTTATGCAGTGCAGAAATTTATAAAAGTAGGCAGAGAAAGTTAAGTTTGTTGCAAGTTTGTGAGAGACTGTTTAAAGTTTCTTTGGTGTTTTGTTTCAAAGTCGTTAGCAGTAATTATTCTCGGGAAGTTTCAGAAAGAGTTTTACGTTCAATTTGGTCCGTGTATTATTCATTAATGAAGAAAACTCGTTGTTATGCTTGGGCGGAAACTCGCGCTCATTGGTTAATGCCGTGGAAATGCCATCGACAGCGAGATTTAATTGAACGGAAAGTGATCAAGACATTTAATTAGAAAGTGACGGTAAACTTGGACGCCTCCAGCTTTTGCTTTTTTGAGGGAAGCTTCTCCTTGGCGCATGCTTTTACGAAGCATTTTTATATCTGGTTGTCAGAATTTGCGCAAGAAGTTAAAATATTATGTTAATACAATAAAAATGGATACCTGAATGAATTGTTCACAAGCGCTATAAAAAGCACATAAAGTAAACTTTTTTTTTAGTTTATAAGGTTTAGTGAAAAATATTTGATGTAGAAGTTATTTAATAGCCTAATTTATATCAACGTTCAATTCTATGTATTGCTAGTATAACGGAAACGTATTGAATGAAATAAGCAATATAAGTTTTAAAAAAAATCGGAGAAAAATAATTATGGTCCCGAGATATGGTCATGTTTATTACTCTTAAATAGAAATATGTATCTTAATATTTAAAAACGCTTATTTACAATAGGAAAACTTTAAATGGGTGAAAGAAATGACGAATAAGAAATAGTAATTTACCATAGTGTTTGAAAAGAAGAAGAACTTTGATAAATATTTTATATCACTTCTTATTTTCCACTTACACGATATTACTAGTGGAATTCTTTTATTATGTTAAATATTAATCATTTTAAATTAAAGGCTTCGCTGAACTCGTTTCTTGCTGTTACTGTCGCGTCTGATAGCAAGGCGAGGGTAGGGGGAGAAAAAAATTATCAAAAGAAAAGAAAGAAAGGCAAAATAGGATTTTCAACTAAAGTCCTGGGAGATGTCTGAGACATTTCACAGCAAAGTTTTGGAGCATTCGCACCTCTGTAATTATAAAAATATTAAAGAAAAGTTTTCAATTTTTACTACATTATGGACGGGAGGGCATCAAATATCCCGTATGTAACAAAATTTTAATATTTTTAAAATGAAAAACTACTGGATTCTATTGAAAATAAATTTTATACTAATGTTGCTCTAGGTGTACATAAAGCAATAAGAAAGTTTAAAAACTTTTCATTAGTATTTTTATAATTAAAAAGGTATAAATACTTCAAAATTTTGCTGTGAAACGTCCCGCACGTAACTCATGAATGACCTATATGTCACTGTTAAATCATGATATTTCACCCATTAATATATTACCTTTAGCTAGTAATTTCTAGATTTTAAACGGTGTGAATGCGTATCTTTGAACACTTGTTTTTGGGGAAAATACATCCTAAAATACTAAATAAATAAATAAATTAAGCAAATAAATTTGAAAAATAATAATATAATAATAAGTAAATAAACAATAAAATACAACTTTAAATCTGTTTTTGACAGATTAAACGCTTCGCCATCAGGGATTGCTTGCTAGAGAAAAATGATTAAGTCATCTGTTTCGTTGTTTTTAAAAATTAATTTCGTTTCAGAAACAACAGAAATGCGTAAGTTATCTCGCTCAAGAGATACGAGAAGCGAACATTCCGTAACAAGCATTATCAAAACGCAAAATTTCAATAACGCCTAGAATAAGTGGTCATGTTAAGTGTTGTTGGGGGAAAAACAAAATGCTAAATTCATTTTTTTGCAGTTCCTTTTATATTTTGGCCCACTTTCAGTGTAACAGTGGGCAACACATAAGATTGGGCGTTCTCTATACCAGCTTCTCCGTTTTTGAACAATCGTTATTAATCGTTAGTAAGTAAAAGAAAAAAAACAATTTTCAAACAACGATTGAAACATCAACAATAAAAAACAATATGAGGCATTCGTTGATTCCTCAGGAGATGCTCAAAATTTTATTAGTACGCTATCTGTACTGATTGCAAATAAGTTCGTCCTCATTAAGAAGAGTATATTTTGTTATGTTAGGATGCTTTCACACCAAAGGCGACTAAGACAAACAACATGCAACATGTCTTTTCCCATTTGCGCAAGCGCAGAGCCTATTTTTGAAGGCGAAAATATGCATTGCGTTTGCGCTGATGTTGAAAAGACATGTTTTTTGTCATTGTCGCCTTTGGTGTGAAAGTACCCTTAGTCTTTCTTCGTAATTTGTTCTAATAAAAGTGTGTTCAAGTTCTTTTTTTCAAGCATTTTCTTAAAATAGACCTAAATTACTTTTTCTGGTAAAGTGCAAATTGCTGAACAAATGTATCGGAGGTACGCATTTCATTTATGCAGATTGCATAGCATCCACTTTTACAATACTTAACACTTTCAATAATTATGTATTGAAAGATTGAGTTAACTGTTGTTTTTTGCCAAATGCCTCATTAGTTAGACTTTAAGATTAAAGTAAAGCGTAAAAAGAAAGCTACTTTTCATGCAAAAAAGCAGTTTTAAAATAACATGTATCGTTTTCATAGCTTTTGTTTATAAATGTGTATTTTTATCAAATTTTCACTTATGGTCGAGGAGTAAGAAATAAATAAATAAAACTAATAATAAAAGCTACGACGTCGGCAAACTATCTTTTTTTTCGTAAATATTTTCCACCAATTTACAAAATTTTGATGCAAAAAAACTTCTCGCAAAATCAGTTTAGAGTTCGGAGCAATTTGATTTGAGTTTTGCGTAAAACTGAAATTGCAAATAAAATGTTTGTTCTTTTATAGCAGCCTTTTAACTTTGTTCAAGCTGAAAAGAAACCAAAAAGAAAAGAAAATTTTCATCCTCCAACTCCCTAAATGTCTAGTGATTGTTTTCCCCGAAATCTCATTCGTAGACATTAAAATCCCCGACATCCCCGGGGACTGCTGAGAAATCTCTTTCTCTTTTTTATTTGCACTTATATTTCATATTTCTTTTCTAATACCGTTTTCGCCTAAGTGAAAACCGTTTCTTTAAAGAAAATCAGATATTATTTACCACTATATCGAAAGATTGGATGCTTTATGCACATTTACATGAAAGTATCAGAATTACGGGAAGGCGAGCAGACAGTGGGATGTAGTCTTCTAAATAAAGAAATAAACATGGGGAGCGAAATTTAGCAAAAAAGCATCCTGCGATGTAATTTAAATGTTATATCGAAATCAACTTTAAAGTACTTTTCCCCGTGCACTTCTGATAACTTCTCAACTAAACAGTGCCGAGTTATTACATTTGGCATAAAGCCAGTCAAAGGACTAAACAAAAAGCAAAAAGGGATTGAAGTAAAAAGGGATATCAAGCAAATGAAACCCTCAGTGCTATGGACAATGTGGGTTTTTTTTCCCCTAGACGTTATGCATTTCATTTATCTTACTTTTAAGGTAATGGATCTGTGGTGGATTTCATATATGCAAAGAGTAAGTCCCCGTCCGTGCATTAAAAAACGGGGCATTTTATTTGCGGTGCGACTGAAAAATGAATCTCTGCTTTTGGATGGAGTTGGTTCAAATGTGAGAGATTTATGGCTTTGGAGTGTTTCATTTACGCACGAACTACAATGTATGAATAGAAGAAATCGGTTTCAAGCAAATATCGGTTGGGTATTCTTATATTGACCCGATAACGGATTTGCGATCGGTTTTATTGGTTTTATATTTCGCGCGGGAAGTGTTTGCTGGACTGCAGCGGAGATCTATACATAGCTTTGTCAAAAAAGCGTTCTGATTAAAAAGAAGGTTTCAAATAACTGATATGGCTTTGAGGAGGGGGGGGGGGGACAATTTTTCTTATGCTTACACATGTATTTGTTGTTTTTACAATTTTTACCTAAGATATTCCAGATAAATATTTTATTCTCACTTTTAGCTGTGTTCACCAATAGAGATACTTTTTTACATAATGCAGAAAAGGAAATGATACATAAGGACAAAAGTTTTAGTCTACATTAACCCTTAAACTTAAAATTTCTTAATTTGAAAAATATTTTAAAATCAGTCTTTTTTCACCAAGAATGTTTTTGAAAGGCTCTGTTAATGTCAGCCATACTTGATTATAATATAATTAAACGGAGAATCCATATGCGCTCCACTAGCGCAACTAGTTAGGTTCGTTAGATCCTACTGGTAAACTGGAATTTTGGGGCCGATGGAAACTTAGTTTTAGAATTAATTACATGGAGTTGGCGTATTTTCAGCTAATTGATTGCAGTACATTTTATACATATTTTTCAGTTTTTAAATACATAGTGGTTATAATTAAAGTTATATCCTGATTAAGTACAAAGATAAAACAACGTAAACAAGCACAAATTCAGAATAAACAGTAACGCAAATAGCTATTTCGAAGCTACAATGGAGCCTCTTCATCAGTGCAAAAAAGAAACGCTCAACACGCAGCTAGAAAGCTGAAAGTGTCGAAATAGCTATTTGTGTTACTTTTTATTCTGAATTTGTGCTTTTTTACGTTGTTTTATCTTTGTACTTACATTTTAGCACAAAGCATTTTGATCATTTGTCTCATATATCCTGATTAGACCTACACAGAGCTTGTTGTAATAGACGTGTGCCGTCGAAATTTAGCGCATACGTTATTTGAACTATGGGGAAACGAAATCTGGTTCACATTTTTGCCACCAGTCGAGAAGGGTGCACTGGAACGAATTTGAGACAAAAAACTTTATTTTACCATGGAATTTGTTCGATGTGCATTCCATTTGCGATTTGCGTTTATCACACATTTAAAGAATGTTATACTATTCAACAGTAGCGGGAAGGATTTCTCTATCAACTGAAGCAACTTAAAATGGAAGGTGGTAAAAATTTGAGTATATCGTCTAAACCAAATTTCAACGTAATACATCTATTAGAACGACCTCTATGTAGATCTAAACAGAGTAACTCTAATTATAACTTTATAACCCTCTTGTATGGCGGTACCACTTCTAGAATTGATAAGTAGTTGAAGAATAACTTGGTCAGGAATAATTTTTCAAGTTTGATCGCTATTTAAATCACCTCTTGCTTGTTATTTTTTGGATCGCATAGAGAAAAAAAGCTGAAGTAGTACTAGTAAATCTCTTTCACTTGTTATGCTTTTTAAATTGGCGGTTAGGAAAATTCTCATAAATACCCCATTCTTTTTTTTTTTCCTCCTAGAAAACTAAATAATTTCATTTTTTTAAATCTGTAGAACGGCTTTTTAAAAAAGTGGTTTGCTTTGAGTCGCACTAATTTTAAACCAAGATATCTTTTTTTTTTTCTAAATTTCTTTTATGCACGCCTAGTAGAACCGACCATCAGTTGACGGCAATTAAAATTATCTTTCACTGGGCGAGGAGAAAATCATACCGAAAAGCAAAATGGAATGAGATAGAGCGATTGCCCAGAGATTAAAAAAGAAAAAAAATCCTCTTCGTTTTCTAAAAAAGAGAGCAAAGGCGTGCGGACGAAAGCGTCTCCCGAGAAGTAAACATTTATTTGGCTGGTGGTGCTGAGTCGTCAACTCCCTTTGTCACCTGTTCTATGACCTAAGGCAAGGGAGAGACTCCAGATCGAGCTCGGGTGAGCGGGTCACAGCCATAAAAAGACGCAATACCACGTAACAACAACAACAAAAAAAAATCTTCGTGGTGGCTGGGAGGGGAAAAATGCGATTGCAGAAACTATGTTGTCATGTCAAGTGGCGAGGCTCTTTTTTTTTTAGTCTTTTTTGTGCTGTTTTTTTAGAAGGTTTCTTTTTCCGAATTCGGGTTCCACTTAGTCTGACTGGACTTAAAGGATTGTAGACTGATTTGTTGTTGAAGTTTAAGTTTTGAATGTTGCATACCCTATCAATGTAAAGGGAATTGTTTTGAAAATAAAGATAATGATAGTTGTGGTAAATGTCTAAGTGAAAAGGCTCTTTTTTTTTCATGCTGTTTTTATTTGGAAAGATATTTTTTCCTGATTTCGGGCGCCACACACACTCACTTAGTATTGCTGGAGCCTGGAGTAAAAGGAAATAGTGAAAAGGTTTGTTGTAACAAGGTAAAGGAAATTATTTTCAAACTAAAGGATAATAGTAAAAGTAGCAAATATCAAGTTACTTTGCTTTTCTTTTTAAATGTTTTCAATTTCAAGGAATCTTTTTCCAGTTTTTGATTTCACTTCGCCTCGTAAGATTTCAAGGATTGGTAGATTGAGTTGATTTTGCAATGTGTAAGATTTGATTGATGCGTATCGTAATAAGGTATAGGAGATGATTTGGAAAATAAACTGAACAACTGTAGTAAATGGTAATGTGGTTCTATTTGTTTCGTGTGGGTTTTATTTTTCAGGATTCTTTTCTGATTCGGGGTTCACTTGGTCTGATTGGACTGAAGAATTGCAATCTTCTTTTGTAGGAATTGAAGCTTTTTTCTTTACACACTGTTGAAAAATAAAGGAAAAAAATAAATGATTAATTAATTAATAAAATCAGAAGTAAATGCTAAGTGGTGGTGCTCATTTCTTTTGTTTTACGTTCTGTTTTGCTCTTTAAAGATTATTCTTCCTGATTTAGGCTCCACTTTATTTAGTTGAACTATGCTAAATGGAGGATTGATTTGTTATTTATTGCAAAGGAGTTAAGCTAGATTGTTTCGTTCCATAACAAAAGAAACCGTTTTGAAACTAAATAAAGGGTAAAGCTCTTTCACTTTTTTTTCTTTTCTCTTTCGGTTTTTTGTATACTTTTCTTTTCTTTTAGGTGGAATCTTTTACCTGAAAAGTACGCTGTTTGGTCTGTTGGATAAGGATTACGTTGGAAAAATACATTGGAAATTAACACGAAAATAGATAATATTTACAGTAATAAGTGTAAAGAGGGGGGGAAGTTCAAAATGTTAAAATGCTAAAATGTTACATGCTGTAACAAAATAAATACTATCATTTTGAAAATAAAAGTCAGAGTCTACACCAGCGTTTCTCAACCTTTCAGTATTCGCGGCCCAATTTTCTATCACAATTTTCACAGCGCCCCCCTACCATAAAATGTATACAACAGTAATGTATATGAGTACTGAATCTGTTTTTGAATTATTTTTAACTAACTGACAAAACAAGAGTAAAAACAAGTAATTTTAGTACCGTAATTATCGGTATATAGCCCGCATCGTTGTATAGTCCGCAGGAAGAGAAATTCCTTCCGAAAAAATTAAGTTCGGTGTATAATCCGCATCGTTGTATAACCCGCACCCAGAAAAAAACATGGGATGCACCCCTAGAAAACAATACATTCGCCTGTAGCGCGCGAGCCCCAATCTGCTTTGCACCATTGTTTCGAAAGCTACGATTTATTTCTGTGCATTTTGTTTTGCAGGAAAAGATATTTCGATATTTTTAAACGGTAGTTGTCTTTTTAATAATATTTTTTTTTTTTTTTTGAATTTCATGTATTGCCCGCATCGTTATATTGCCCGCAGGTAGTAAAAAAAGAAGTTTTTTCGTAGATAGCCCGCGGACTATACACAGATAATTACGGTAATAAAATTAATTTAGTAATAAATCACTATTTGAACTTAGAGCAGGAGTAGAGGAGGATTTTTTTGCACTAAAAACAAGGGCATTTGGCATTTTATTACCTTTTTCAACATCCTCAACAACTTTTGTGAAACTGGATTTTCTGTTGTGGCTTCTTTGAAGACAAACTATAGATATCGGCTAAATATAGAAACAACTGCGGGTGGCTATTTCTAATATTAAGCCTTCCTTCAAAAAACTTTGATTTGAAAGACAGACCCAAGGAAGTTACTAATAATTATTAAATTTGTTTTTATTTTAATATGTTTTGATTAAGAAAGTTTTAATTTAGTAATTTGTTTTACTTTAATAAGTTATTAAATATGTCGAAATGTATTTTGTTTTGTATGAGAATGTGTGCTTTCCTTTCAGTCAGTTAATCAATTTTTTAAAGTAATGTTTTCTCTTGGACATTCTCGCGCAGCCCTTCTCGTGTGCTTGTGCCCGACTAGGGGGGCGCGCCCCACAGGTTGAGAATCGCTGGTCTACACTGTAAAATTTTGCGCTTAGTTGCCAATATTTTTGGTGTTACTGAACACGATTTTTGATGTTCAGTTGGTGTAAAAATGAAAATTATTAATTTTTTGATATATTTTAATTTTTTTTCTGTTTGTCTAAAAAAATGTAGACAGCGTACTGTTTCTTAGCCTATGAAATTTGTTGACTCCATTACGTATCGAAATTTCATCACGATTGCTCATGTCGACGAAAATAGGATAAATGAGCAATCATAATGAACTTTTGATGCGTAGATAAGTTAACGAGCACCATATGCTAAAAAAACATTCTGTTACCTGTATTTCTTTTGACAGACACTTAAAAGAATTTAAAATATATAAAAAATATGAATAATTTTCAACTTTACACCAACTGAACACCAAAAATGATGTTCAGTAACACCAAAAAGGGTGGCAACCGAACGCAAAATTTCTACAGTGTAATAACAGCAATACGTGTCAAGTGGCGAAATGCTTAGTTTTCTTTCTTTCTTTATTTATATTTTTTTTTTTGTGTGTGTGTGTATTTGTTGTACTTGTCAGGACGGATTTTATCTTATTTTCCCTGCATTGGAATCAACAGGATCTAAATAAGTTATAATGACTGAATGACTAGTTTTTTGCTTTATAATCAGAACCTTTTTTTTTTTAATGTTGTGTATTGCATTGAAAACTTCCCAAACATAAAAGTTGGCTAGACATGAGCATCTGGGTATAATTTTTACCTTCAATAGAGTTAAGGGGGTATTCTAGTGTAGAGGCATGAATTTCGCCCGGTTTTTTGAAGTGCCGTACAAAGGAAACAAAAATATTTTTACTATCCATTTTTTTTATCATTTGTTTATTGATGTTTTATTATTACATACAAAAACTAACCAAAAAAAATAATTAAAATTCACAAAGTTATGAGCAGTCAAAGTGTAGCGGTCGGACCGGAACCGATGCCACGTCACTAAAACGGCTATAACTCATGAAATAATAGGAATTTTGAAAAATCCTTTCAATGGCATATTCTTGAATGTCTAAACTTTGGAAATATGAAAAAAAAAATCGATTTTTTTTTTCAAAAGTCTACACTGGAATACCCCTTTAAATGTATAGTTGAAATCCTAACAGTGCGGAAAAATGTTAGATTTTTTCACGTATAACATTTCGAATGCACATTAACGTTTCAATTTCTATTCTTTTTACTCGAACGTGTTAAAAAATAAGCAGCTTATGAAAGCGGGTTAAACTCGTGTTTTAGCTTCGGTTTTGTAACACGTAAGGCCTCTGACCTGTTTATTGTGCTGAAGTAGTTCCTTAGAGATACTTGAAATGATTTTGAAAAGAAAAAGAATGAAAACTTTTGTTTATTGAAGGGTAAGTCAATTAGCATCAAGTGAACAATGACTCCTTATGTTTCAGGTAAAGCTCATGAACTAAGTTTATATACTAAGTAAGCTAAGCCGATTTCATCAAAAAAATGTCGCAGACTTTTATAATTGCTAATTCTAATTTCATATTGTTTAATTATTTGAAACCCATTATTTAAATTAATCAACTTTAAGCAGCTACATTTTATTTGAAATTAGGAAACAGCTCAATCTGAAAAACCGATGATTTTGCAAATCCCACATTATTGGCATACTAAGTTTTTACAAGATAAAAATGTATTGAGATGCTAACAGTCTAATTGGACTGTTCCTGGGGTGATGGGATGATTCGACGAAGATTTCGATTTTGTTAAAAGATTTTAGGTGGTGCGCTGCTTGGCTGGGCGGCCAACATGTCAGATCATCTGTGCCATTTTTGTGAGATTTTTGAATTTTCTTTTAATTCTGAACAACAATAAGTATAATTAATGTTGATAAGCTAAAACACAATCCTTTAAATATTCGAATTACGGAAAAAAATTATATTTTACTATTAGGGACATTTTATATATCCCGCAGTGGACCTGTCAGTAGAAGCTCGGTTCCCGCAGAACACTGAAAGTGAAGCAACATCGACCGAGGTCAGTGTTTGGGAGGTTCACAGTCTCTCGCTGATGGTTGCTTTGGACCGTGTACCATAAAGGGAGCTGGTGCACCTTAAATCCGTCGTGGCTCCAATGTCCTCCAAGTGTATTTATACCTCTTGGGGTACCAACCCCAGGAGACGGTTTCTCATCTGGCAGCTGGTTCAAAAATTAAGAGACCACATAAAAAAGGGGCGGAAGTCGGACTCCTGCCTATAAGGGCCCCGTTTGGCTCAGGAGCAGCGCACCCATTCTTCCTCGCTTTGCGCGAGGACACGGCAAGAACAACAATGCCATTTTATTGTTGATAAATAGATATTTTACGAAAAAATGTCGAAAAAGAAATTATGTTTTGATAATAATAATAACAATAGTAATAAGAATAAAACATCTTTAAAATATATCTTTCAGTTTAAATACAAATTTTAATCCATGTGTCCACGAATTATGGAAACAATATTTTATGTTTCTTTTCATTGTACTGACGAAAATGATAACTAGAAAGAAATTTAGTTCAATTTCTAAATAAAAATAAATTCATATTGGTAACTGAATTTTTTTTTGTTTGTTCCCTGTCATAATTTTTCAATTTTATAATATAATTCCATGAAGGAATAGAGTGAGAGATGATTTTAGTTAAACTGCATTATTTTTTCTTTGGTATGAAATCAAAAATAAGATTCGACAAAATTTTGTACATTTCTTCAGTTTATACACTATTAAAATATTAATTAAGTAACGTAGGCCAATTTACTCCGCACTAGAGGGCAGGTTGACCCAAGCGACTAAGTGTCAATCTGAGTAATTGATATTTCAAATTTTGTAATGGTGATTGTTTTAGCTCATTCTGGGTATGCTGAAAGCGTTAGTTTAAAAATTGTTTCTAACTGTTGAATTATAATGTATATACAGTAGAGTTTCGTTTATACGTTTTTATGACGTTTACATTTATACGATGTTTTAGTGTGGTCCCAATTCTTCAATTTAGCCAGAAGGATAAATTGATTATACGACGTTATCGTTTATAGGTCGTTTTTCGATAGTCCCTTTGGCGTCGTATAAACGATATTTCACTGTATAACAATCGTATAAATAAAACGAACCAACTAGCCATGCTCTGCCCTAAATTTCGGAACTTTTGCGGTTAAGATGTACAAAAATACTTTTACTTTTCAAAAAACTCTAATGTGACCTTCACCACTTACACTTTCATCTGTTCAATTGTTTTAATGAACATTGATATAATTTACGAAATGGAAGAACATGATAAAAAGGATAACGGGAAAAATCAAACAATATCAATGTGATTTTTAACTAGTAAAATCTGAAAACTGGCCTAAATTATATTTGCAATATTTGATTCATCTACCTGCTATTTCAATTTAATTATTCATCAAGTTTTAAAGAGCTTGCATAATTATTTACTCTCAGCAAAATGGAACACCACCATTTAAGTTGACTGTATTTTAATCTTGGCCGAAAAGTAATTGAGCCATCTCGACATTGTATGACTCGAGTCACTTTCACAGCAAACAAAGGAAATTGCTTTTAATCGTCTAATCAATCTCAAATCGGAATACAACGACATGTGATATCTGGACGAACTACAGACGCCAGAATGACTAACGTCAGAACTGACGTCACAATGATTCCGTTTATTTGCAATTTTAACCTTGCCGAAAATTGTGGTGAGTTGTAACAAATTTGATTTATTTATTTATTTTATTATTATTATTGCTCTTAATATATCTGATAATAAAAGCGGAAACCAACAAAACGTATAATTTTATTACTTTCCAAATAACGTAATTAATTTTAGCATTTTTCAGCAATATGTACGATATTTTATTCGGACGGGAGAGAGTCCATCGAGTGGAACATTACACAACTCCATAAATAGCGAAAGTATTTTAAACATGAAAGTTTAGCTAAAGACATGAATTAACAAATAATTATTTTGTATTAACGGCTATAATTGAGAGTTACTACTGATGAACTTCTATGCATTTATGTAATTTCACATAACCCAATGTACTTATCATAATTATATAATTTAGACAGTTCCTTTTCCATGTATGAATAACATTTTAAAGTATTGCGTGATTAATATAAGTAATAAAAATCTTTGAATGCCAGAGCAATGGTCATAATCTTTTGGCAGGAATATTGCAATCTAAAACTAACCAAAGAAAGGGGAGGGACTGTAATTTTCTAAAACAAACAGCGTTGTACATTTTCACTGTTAAAAGTGAAGTAAAATGAAAAAATATACCTGCTTATTTTTTAACGCAATTTTGACTTAAAAATGAGCAAGCGCCGTTCTTAGTTTTAAGTACCAATGCTTACTTAGAGATTATGTGTTTAAAAGGGCAAGTGTTATTTTATTTTTACTGCAATAAGATAAAAATTTATGGAGCAACTTTACGTTCATAATTGAATTGTTTATTTCGATAAGGTAACAACTCTGAAAAACGAAACTTTTTTCAGGAGATAGAAAAAAATGGCTAATGAAAAGTTGGAAAACTTCACGGGTCTGATCTTTTCCTATTTATTTTAGTAGGTAATACCAATGCAATATTAGAAAATTAAAACGATTTTTAATTAATTATGCCATATAAATTAATACTGAGAGTTCTTTCTTTTTCAAAACGGAGTTGTTACCTTTTCGAAATAAACGACTCAATTTATACAGGGCTTTTTTAACCATTATGTCTTCTGAGCAAAGGTATTAAAATTAAAGAACTATTTACCTCACGAGACGTCAGAATGATTCATGAATGGGAGTATTATGTTCGTTCCTTCCGAGCAGGAATACAAGATGAGCAATTCGACGGATTCGGATCGAACGCAGTAAAGCAGGAAAGCAGAACGTACGAGTAGATAAACTTCTGAATTATGCTATGAAGAAATTTGGCACAGAAGTATTTTAGCACTCGCAGCTGGTACGTTTGAATGCTATATAATTTATAACTTCCGCTGACCGCTCGACATTCTCTTGGCTCAGTAGAAGAACATTCGCTTTCAGTCAGAAAAATCCGAGTTTGATTCTACAGCGTATACGTTATTGCTCCCAACTATGACGTACGCATGCCTCGCACATGTTGTTTTGTCTCTGATGGAGTTACCTAAAATACAAAAAAAAAAACATTTCTTTTGTTTGAAACACTCTTTTTCTTTCTTTCTTCTTTTTTTTAGTGGTGTCTGAAAACTGAGATCGCACCGGATCTTTATTGAGAAAAGGGTTACTTAAAAAATACCCTTACAATTTTTCAAATATAGATCATTTTGACTCGGAGCTCGAGAACACGATGTTCTTGAAAAAAAAAAAAAAAAAAAACAATTTTATCCCAATAACAAGAATTCTGATTTAACAGTGTTCCATACTAAAGTCAGTATAAAATCCATCTTACATAGTAAATAATCAACTCAAAAATAAATAAATAATTAATAAAAAATTGAATTATTTAAAGTCATGCTAAAAAATCTGTAATCTAGAACACGTCAAGGGCGTTAAATTATTAAATTTTTATAGAATGTTCGTTATATTACTATTGAGAAGATTAAGTTGCTTCAATACGAAATTTTTGGTTAACACCTTTGTTTTATTGTCAGCGAAATGTAATTGCTGAAAAGGGCCTAACAAATGACTTAAACCAATAAAAAAATCCAAAACTTTTATCGATTAGTCACTTTCAGCAGTCCTTTCTCTGGGGCAAACTAGGCTTTCGTTGATGCCTCGGCAGTACCTTATTGTCGGGTGTACCTGTGGTCCTAAAAGCTCGATCACATGTTCAGGGGAAGATGGAATGAATCCGTAATCCTTTAAGGGGGTGGGGGTGGAAACCTAAGGAATCCGTGGAACAAGCGCATCCACTTTCTCTAATGGCAAAAATCGATCCGCACTGACTGGCCTTATCGTTGGCTCCTTGGACCTCAAGGCTTTAATCAAGCTTCTTGAAAGCCAAGCTATGTCCCAATTTTTTCCCCCAAACCTCTTTTCTCTCATTTTTCCCTCTCTGTATGCTCTATTTATTTATTTTTCCCTATCTCTTGCTCTTTTTGGTGGAGGACTTTTCTTCTGTCCTGGTCAAAACTTTTCCATATTCTCATTCTCGCCAACCTGATTCTTTCTTTTAAGCTTAAAACTTATCTTTTTTTTACCGTCTTTGAAAGTAAAAGAAGAAACGTGGCTTGAGTTTTGCAAAAAAGCAAAAAAAAAAAAAAAAAAATCCTTTTTCATAAGATCACTCTGCCCATAAATCTGCGCATTCTCATTTTTTTTGTTAACTTTCCAGGAAACTCATAGAAGTAGATATATAGATACAGGTATAGAAAAGTAGATCTTTTACCCCTGCAAGAATCATTAGACTGTAGAGTGGGTTTAGAAGTTCGGGAGGATTTTTTGGAGGCTTTCCTCCTATCATTCCCTCCTTCTAGATTCTGCTTCATATACTTAGACGGGGACTTAGAGCACGCCTTGCATTTTAGAAGATGATGTGCGCACTGTATAAGAAAACCTTTAGTGTAATGTGTGGCTTACCTTCTTTTTCGCGTCCGTCATCCAAATCAGAACCATCAAGTGATATTGCAAACTTTGAGAGCACCATTCTTCATATTTTAGCTACTAGCCAGGCATTTCGCTCAGGGTGCTACCAAAGATATCATTCACCTTTTCTTATAAGTGGTGAAAAATAATACATTAGCCTCCTATTATTGCTGCACAATATGCCATTATTTTAAAAAATGCATAATTCTCATTATTTTTCCCTTTTCTCGCAGTAATGCATGAATTATAAGGAGAAAACAGGTTCCATTAATACTCTAAAGCAGTGGTTCCCAAAGCGGTCCGTAAGGGACCCGAGGGGTCTATTTTGACTCACAAAGGATCCATGTCAACGAATGAAAAAAATGGGGTGCATGAGATGCAAATAGGGGACTGTAAGACAGAATCTCATTGAAGAAGATTATCTCTAAATTGTATCCGTAATGCAACACGTATCCATAACTTGTCACAATCCTATCGCAACTTTTGCCAATGTATTTTCATGATACTTAATTATACAATAAGCATATAAATTGACTATGTAATATTAATTAAATATGTTTAATAAATTACGTAACTACGCTTACACTTTTGATATCAGAAGCAAGCCGTAGCCAGATAGGACCACGCAGCGAAATTTTGCTCATAAAAGTGAATTTTCGCATGACATGGGAAAATAAATGAGCAAGCAAAATTATTCTTAAAATTTTGTTTGAAATTATATTTCGCATTTTTCACTTGACATTTTCATACATTCTGCTCTTTTTCGATTGTTTCAGAGTGGCTTGAATAAAACTTTACCATCAATTACGCTCTGTTTTAGAACCTTCAAGTATAAGTATTGCACTGATTGACTTCTTTTAGAATGACCTCTACGAAAAACAGGAAAAGTGGTAATAAAAAGTGGTTCTAAAGGACCCTTAAAAAGGACTCTTCGAAAGAAAAATTTCTATTAACCTTGGCCCTCACACTTTTATTTGCAGTAAAAGGGCGCACTCAAAGATGTCATTTGATTTTTCCTACATGAGAGTGGATTAAACATTAACTCTCGATTTATTTCAAGCAATACACTTTTCTGGGAAAAAAGTCGGTTAAGATTCTCAGAGTTTGATTTGCATTTTCTCTCAGTAAAACGTGAGCAGACACATTATTCACTTTCACCAAGATAGTTAAGTAAAATATGTATAGCTTTTGGTTGCTGTTGTACAATGAAATTCGAGACAAAGTTTCTGTTAACGCCAGTTAAAGCTTGATAACCTCTTTCATTCCGAATTCCTTGTTGTAAAAGCGTTATGCTCTTTTTAAGATATCCCTCTTGCAAAGATATCCCTCGGTTTTTCTTAAATCTGAAAGGATATTAAATATTGACTTTTACTGCTGTTACACGCTCTTCGTTAGGAAAACGTATTTCAGTTATTCTGATGACACTATTCTGAACTTTAAACCAATTGGAACAAGATTATCTTGAAATCCAAAACTTAAGTATGGCGCAAATTAAAGATGACATTTAAAGCGAGATGTCTTACTGAACATTAAATAGAAGGAATGAACTCTTCTGTATCGATTCTCTTGTGATAGCAGTATTTGCCAATAAGGAAAATTAATAGAGCAAAATAAAGAAGACAAATACGTATCTTTTATCACATCAATTGCCCTTTTCGTACATATTTAGTCCAATACTCAGTTTT
The DNA here is from genome assembly GCA_038502835.1 of Octonoba sinensis. Classification (NCBI taxonomy): domain Eukaryota; kingdom Metazoa; phylum Arthropoda; class Arachnida; order Araneae; family Uloboridae; genus Octonoba; species Octonoba sinensis. The sequence goes on from CM076598.1 coordinate 128,395,563, forward strand.
GTGCATTTATTTTTGTTCACAGGATCACGAATAATATATATGCTCTTTCAAAATTGTCAGTTATTATTAGCTCAGTAATAGAAAAGTAAATGTTATCGAATGTTCCTCCAGGGCTATTTATTAAATTTCAGAGAACTTATTTGTATCACGATTTTTTTTTTTCCGATTCATCGTTTTCCCATAAACTGTAAGCGGGAAGAAAAATAAACCATTTAGTCCGAACAACAACCTTTAAAATAAACATCCCAACGCCTATTCTTATAAAAGCATTTAAATATATCGAGACGTTTTTAATATTATTGCTGGTAGCCGATCGATTTGGCGGTATTGATTCCAGTGAGCTTATACCAGCGGAAAGTATGTGTTTCAACTAAATAAGAATTCTCCCTTCTCTCAATATTTGTATAAGTTTCTTTGCTCAAGCAAAGTACATACATTATTTAATGCGTATTGCATTTTTCTTATTACTTTAGCTTATGGTAGAAGCCGTTTTGAAAAATAAGACCTTTTTTCGATTGTGTAAGTAAACCGCAAGTACAAATGATGTGTGTGTATATATATACATACATACATATATATATATATATATATATATATATATATATACGTGTGTGTGTGTGTTAGTGCATATATGTATGTATATATGCGGGTTATTCTAATTTTTCTGGCAAATTTCGGTTTGACAAGGTGTTTTTGTTTTCATTTTTTCTTACAAAAAACTGTGAAAACTGCATAATGAGCCAATAAAAAACTAATGGCAAGTAAGTAGCAAAACCTTATGTTTCTTATTAAATCTGGAAAAAACCTGTAGAAAGGTGTGTAGATGTGACAATTTATAATCCCTGTTCAGGTTCAGGCCCGCGCCGAAACCTCTCGGCACCGTTGCGCCCTGCGAATACGCAATGAAAGCCTTTCTTAGGGTTTAAGAAAAACTCGGTTTTTTTCGAAATCCCAAAATAATGTTTTTTCGGGTTTTACTGGGTTTAATGGGTTTTATTGTGTGTTTTTTCGGGTTTTTATTGTGTTTTTTTCTCGGATTTGATTGTGTGTTCTTTTAAGGACATCTTTTAATTCGGCTGCCCAGCGCCTCTTCGACAGGGCGCACGATCTTGCATATATACGGGCCTGCCCCTTCTATGGTACACAATGCTTCAATTAAGTTATATATAAAAACGAACAGTCAAATAAAATTCTACCTCACTACCTTTACGGATGTCTTTTGTCAGGTAAATACCTCACAGTGACCGAAAGAAGTAAAATTTAAAGTACATATAACAATTGATACTGTATTCTATATGTCTGTTTGCATTTTTTAAAGAAATAAAAAAGTAAGCACATTGCAGGGAACATTTCTGTATTGAATTATCTAGCCATATCAAATGCATGATAGAATGCTTGAAAAAGCTCCTAGTTTATTTTATTAAATGCATTACTTCATCGTAACAGAGGGCACACAGGGTAACACATGTTACCTACAAACATTTAATTTAGATTGCATTAAATGTATCGAAATATATTCTCAACTAAGTGATTATTTAGTTGCTTTAAAAAATTATTAAAAAAATAACATGGGTCCTAATAAGTATCATTCATCTTTTCTTTCATTGACTTTTTTCTCCCAGCACATGATTGACATATGTGGAAATTTGTATCATTCACGATCACTTTTTTTGTGATAAAGCACGCAAGCTCTGTTTTATTTGTTCAAATTCAATACCTGAAATACCATTTTTATATACATATGATTAGAAGAGTTTCAGGGATTAGCTCTACCCGAGTCATCTTACAATTTAATATACATGATCTTTTAGGCATTTTTGGCTGGGTGAAGCTCCCTATTGTCCTCTTGGAGCGAACAGAAGCCTTCTTTAAGTACATTGAAGTCTTTTTTCACCATCGTTACAAGTACCATTTATATGACCGTGAGTTCTGAAAATGTTCCTTTCTTGTTCAATATAAATAGAAAAGAGACTGTGTATGTGTGTATGTTCCTTGTACAATTTCACAATTTACGTCGTTTTTTCATAAAATTTAGCACAGGAGCCCGGGGGTGGTCGTAGGGATAGGGGTTTTCGAATGTTGAAGAAGTTCCAAACCATTTGAACTTAAACTTTAAAACCAGAAAATTGCAAAAAATGGCTTTCTCTGTATGAAGAAATTACCGCATCAATTTGAATTTGATACCATTGGAAAGACCGTGAAAAACTGCCCGGGAGGGGTTTTGCTCCTTGAGCCGAAATTCGAAGCCCTTAATTTAACCAGAAAATAAGTTATAGGCGTTTTTCGCTGTTGTTCGAAATTATTTTTTCGCGCAGTTATAATCTTTTGTTTACTTTTCTCAGACTATCAATAAAGCGCTTTATTTTTTATTTTTATTTGTACCGTAGCCATTTTCTCTGCATGTATATCTGTTAAGTAAAACTTTATTTACAATGTTTCTTAGCATTTTAAGGTGCAGCGGATTTTAATATTTCGTTATATTTTTTTTTACGTTTAATTCTTACATTTTAAACGATTTAAAATTTACTTCCTGCAGCACACGGTCGATCGATAGCTATATTTTGATTTTCTTCTTTTTGAAGGTATTTTTACGAGATCGGAATCCTGATTCTACCAGGGCTTTTTTTTAAAATTGTTTTCCTTATTATTCTTATGGGTATTTCTGGAGCATTGTTCTTTTTTCAACTGAGATATTTCTGGTGGAGATTTTTAGAAGGACTATTGAATTTTGTTTTTTGCTAACTTATATCCTTACTCCAAACATGATTTTAAGAAACAGTTGTCGTTATCCTCAGAGAGACTTTTAGAGCGACTGTTGTTGTTGTCTGAGAACCCTTATTACATCAGGGATTTTTAGGGACTATTGTCCTTATTCTGATAAAGATTTTGAGCGGGACCGCTAACGTAAGTTAAGCAATGTTGTCTTCACACCAATCGGATTTTGTTGGGACTCATGTCATGGATGTAAAAAGGGATTTTTAGGGACTGCTGCTCTTACTAAAACAGCGATCTCAAGACTGCTGCTCTTATTGTAATATTTTTTTAATAACTTTTTCTTTATTTATATAGAACAGCTTTATATAGAACAATGTCGAACACGTGATACTTGAGATTAGTCTGCCAGAGTATGACGCAATATTCGAGGTATCCCGTGCAAACCCAGGAGACGCGTCTAGTCAATAATTAAATAACAATAAAAATAATGGAATTGAAAAGCGTAATGATTAGTCTTAATTAAAGCAACACACAGACAATGATTGTTTATGGATCAACCGACCCCTCCCCTGCAAATTTCTTTCTTTATCTCTCTCTGTTTTTTTTTTTTTTTTTTTTTTTTTTTTTTTTTTTTTTTTATCCCTGAACAGGACCGTGGTATTTGTTTTACAGTAGACATTTAGAAAAGCGTCGGTTACAGAATTATGATAAGCCAGATCTTTCAAAAAAAGTTGACTACAAAAATATAGAAGCTAAAGTTCCGAAATGACAAATAGCAATATTGCAAAATGGCATAATGTCATCACTTTCCTTGCAGCTTGCGTGACCCACTACCATTTACAAAACCATTACGATTTGCAATGTTAGTATTCTCGGAGACCAAGATGAATAGATCACAAGCATAAGTCATACATATAAGTCTTGACTGTAAGCGAAGGTAAAAAAAGAACAGCCTCGTGTTGGTTACCAGGAGGCATTAACTTATGCGTAAAACACAAATATGGACACGGAAGCTTTTCCTTTTTTTTTTAGGGGCTAAAAAACACAAGGATATTTCATCATAGGAAGAAATGTGTGTTTTTCTTATACATTTTTTGAGGTATCTATTTATGGATTGCAAGATGGGTTGAATATCTTCCGGAACTAATAACAGAAAATGGTTCTTTATTCATTGAAGTTACTTATGTTAAAATGTTAACCATGGCATGTCATTTAGTTTTTTACGCACTTCCAATTCTAATTTCCAAAGTTTAATAAATCAGAAGAACGTTTCAATTTAGGTGTCTTGGCCCTGCGTTTTATCATGCATTATAGGTTATTAGTGATCTTTTAAATTGATTTTAGCATGCCAACTAGGATATATCACTAAAAACGTTCGTATATCATACCACTTAGTTAAAATTGAGTATTTGAACGTGTCCCTTTTATCGTCAAATAATCGTTTGAGATAGATGAAAAGGTGCTAGACGATCGAGGATTTTTGGAGAAATTCAGATAATGCCACAAAAATCATTGCTGATGAAACTAGATGACATGCCCTATTTCTGTTTCTCATAATTCTCTTTCTTCTTTTTTTACTTGCCAGAAAAAAAATCTTCGTGTTTCGTTCATGATGTTACATGGCTGCACTGAAAATCAGAAGTCTTGTTATTGGAACAAAATGGCTCATTTTCAAGAACATCACGTACTCGGAATAGCTCCGAGTCAAAGTGACTCAGATTTAAAAAACTGAATTCTTATTTTTTAAGTAACCTTTTTCTCAAAAAGAAAAAAAAAAAAAAAACCGGTTACGATCTCGTTTTTGAGACCACTGAAAGAAAAAAGTTTCCTCACTTTGGGTTCGAACGCGGACTTCTCTCACTCAAAGCTAATCTTCTAACCACTATACCAGAAAGACAGCGAACTGTCAGCGAGACAGTTAAATTATATAGCTTCCAAACGTACCAGCTGCGTGTGCTAAAGTAGTACTTTCTGTGCTCTTTTGAAGTCTACTGCTGGTGGTGATAATGTTGACAGCCTTCATATTTTAATAATTCGGTCTCTCGTCTGACGGTTTTGGATAAATCTATTATGTGTGTTACTTTTATACTATTGTCTGTGGAAATTGTTCAGTAATTATTAGTTGTAATTTTTCCTCGAGAGACAATTCTCTTACAATATTAACATCTCCTTCAACCATATCCTCTTGATCTGAGTAGGTAGGTGTTTGCTTTTTCATAAACGTTTTAGTGGAAATTTACAATGCACTTAATCAAATTTGATCTTGTTAGTTTCTTTCTTTCTTCTCGTTTTCTTTTGTGATGTTGCATATAAATTCCGGAAAATGTGATTATTCACCACACCATCTAAGTGATAGAAACCTTTTGTATTCTTTAGATGCTTTTATTTATTGATACTCTGTTAATTTATGTTTTTGAGAGACAATTTATGGCGAAAAATGATTGATTTTAAAATAACATTTGATATATGATAAGTTAAATTAAAATATCTTTAATTGAAAAAATATTTATTATTTCTGACCAATAACGAAAATTATGGTATTTTACTTATCAAATACCGGTTTACGAAACTGCAAAATAACATAAAATACCGGTATTCGGTATACCAGCATTGCAATCACTAATAATAACATATACGTCACATTAAAAACTTTCCCTAAGGTAAGATATACGAAACAAATACCTAAAAGACAGTTTTATTCACCAAACTGTAATTAATTATTTATCAGATAGTCACCAAAAATGAAATTTCTATCTGTTTTTTTTTTTTCCTTGGGCATATTAAGGCTTTTAGAAATTATTTTGCTGAAGCAGGGCACGTTATTTAAAAACTATGATTGCGAAATTGGAGATGTCAATTAATGAAAAATATTATCAACCCATTATTTCTGATTTATGTTGGACAATAGTGTCCAGTAAACACCTCCGGTAGGCAGTGAGAAATATCCACCACTAAAGCTACATTCTGTCCATCTAAAACTGCAGAAGACTTGAAGAATGTCTTCAGTGTTGTGACAGGAAGGCCATCTTGAAGGCAGCCTTACCTCCCGCTGTTGAAAGTTCCAGGTTAACAGTATTTCACCGGTAATTGAACCAGCTGACACGTGATTTCGCGCTAGGCATCCGACCATATATATTCCTCAAAAGAACCCATCGAGATTTCGAAGGCAATAGAGATCGCCCGTTTTTCTGAAATCGAATCAAATAGAGGAAAGCTTTTGGAAGGAAAAAAGACCGGGAGAATTGTCGAAGAAGGACTTTTCCAAATGTTGGCGAACGGTGGTTGTGATTTACTGCGCTGTCTGGGAACCTCAACTGTGCCGCAAAAGCAGTTTATTTACCCACTTGTCAAGATGCTGCGTTTAGAAGCACGCCCCAAGAGGTTTGAAATAGGGAATAGAGTTTAAGCGTAAGAGTAGCAATAGTTGTTTGAGAATTAAGGGGGAAAATGTATAAATAAATGAAAACTATTCCGGAGATCGCATAACTTATGCCTTTACAGAGATATAGTGTAGATATCAATATTAATTACCTCGTCATTGGCTGGGAGCTGTTACTGCATGGAAGAGGTAAAAATGTAACTGCTTCATTCCAAAAACCAATTAAGTTGAATTTTGCTCTTTTAACAAATTAGAGATTAAGTATTCATACGAAAGCGGAACAAATTAGAAAGAGAAAGTGAAATGTGGAAACAAATCTGATGAAGGAACGAACGTTTCCCTTTTTCGAGAAATTTTGATAAATGTTGAAGAAGATGACTTAGATCAAAACCAAAGTGCTATAGATTTTATTCAAGTTTAATAATAATTTCACAGTGAGTTTATACTCCGAGTATATTTTTTTTCCTTTCAACATCTTTAATGCATCCTGATCTATGAATTCTCGATAGTAAAACAAGTCACAAGTGATTTCGTTTGATAAAACTCACTTCTAACTTGTAAAATGTTATACAGTATTTCGCCCTTGCTCTCTTTATATATATATATATATATATATATATATACAGAGAGAGACAGAGAGAGAGGGAGATGTACTAGATTTTTTCTCTCTGTTGGACCTCTTTTTTCGGTGATAGGGGTGCTGTCTCGTGTATTTCTTCGTAGTACTCCATACATCCTGACACGTCATCTTGGAATAAATAACCTTACAATCATACATAAGCACGTATCAGCTATAAAATGAACACGGCATGAAAGGCAACATTCGTTTCAAAGAAAGTTTCCAAACTTGATATGGAATTTTTACTCATCAAATAATGCTATCAGGCATCGAACGATAGTTTGGAATACCTGATTTTTTTTTTTTTAATTCGTCGGCAGAAAACATTTGAATGTCTAAAAAGATTTTTAAATTCCACACTATTTTTCTAAATTCAGAGAATAATTTTAGACATTGGACGTGTTTCTGAGTTTAGATAATATCCTCAGGTAACAGAAGAAGTTTTTGAGCTTCAGAAAACAGTTTTGGAGACCAGATGATGTGAGTATTCAAAAGAATGCTGACTTTTTTGAGCATTGGGAGACGTTTTTAAACTTACAAGAATATTTTCGAATTCACAATGAAGATTTTAGATGACAAAGAAGTAAAGCTTGCTTTTAAATTATGTTAATAGTTAAAACTTTCTTTTGGTATTCTCAAAAATTACCGAATGTTAAAGTCGGTCAACTGACACGAATATACAATTCTCAAGACGAGTCCATAATTGAGCATGAGCAAGTTGAACATTACCCACTTCACGAAATCTCCCATGTACGTCTCTGGTGAACTGCTTTGTGTGGCTAAGGTTGAGCCATGCTTAAGTCCAAACGCGAATTAAAAAAAGAGTGTAGTATACATCCTAGCATTGTAGCAGTTTAGTGGTGAACTATGTCTCCAAACTATGGTTCAATTGATATTAAATATTAAATATTTCGTAGGCATTAAAAAAATCCACAAAATGTTTTATCATTACTTTCTTCAATTGTTTAAAAAACTGAATGGATGCGAGCCTCAATTTCATCAGAAGGCAAGAACCATTTGTAAAGCAAGGACGTGCGGCGGCATTGAAAAAGCGTTGCTTTGACATAGATACTGAAAAGGGTTGGTTGATTGGAACGGTGTGCATAAGGTATATAACTTAGGGGGTTAGGATGATTTATGACCATGGTAGGGGAGATTTCAGGGGTTTATTTTCTCGGGGGATCATTCCATTTAGTAGGGGTTGGTTCGAGCCAGGTGCCGTCTGTCTGTCTCCCTCTACATTCACTTTTTCTTTTCCATCTGTACTACACAGAGAATAGAAAACGAAAGGATGTTTTGTGATGTAGAACTGAAGGGCATGCAGTTTTGACTTACTAACAGATTTTGAGTTTCAGGTATAAATTTTCATCGTATGATGTGTTTGAAAAGTGCACTCAACCTGTTGACTGCAAATTATACAACGCTGTGTCGTCACAAACATGGTTGTTAATAATGTGTTAAAATTCGAGATTTAAGTGTCGAACAACCTTATGTAAGAAAAGTGAACTTTCAGAAATCTATACAGATTAGCTACCTAATGACGAACAGCAGTTTTGCAACAACTGTAACAGCATTACATAGCATGACGTGACAAATTATATCGATTACACTTTGTTTTTTTTTAAAAGCTTTTTCATTTTGTGAATTTTTATTAATTTCGAAGAAAACACGCTTTTTCTATGAAAAGGATTATTTCGTTGTAGTACTCTATTTCTTTGCACTGATGAACTTCCCGCGTATTTCTTCATCTTAAATAATTAAACTTTAAAATGCTCAAAATAAATATGTAATAAACAAATGAAATAAATTAAAAGAAACTTTAAAAAAAGTAAATTAAAAAAAATACACAAAATCCAGCTGGTGAAATGAGACCTTTTCGATTTCTCCCAAATTTACTTTGTTACTCCGCTCAACGATTTTTTTTTTCTACTTTTATCTTTTAAATGTAATGGATGATACCCTAGTTATCTCTGTATCAGCCTTGCACAAAACGCAAAGGTTAAAGTGTTAACCTTCGATCTTTTTGGTCTTTCAGATAAATTTCTAGCAATTCCTGGTAGTGCAAAGTAAAAAAAAATAATAAAAAAAACTCTATTAATTCGTTGCATATTCTTCTTACGCTGTTGTCATGATCGTTCCCGCCTTTTCTCGCATCTTCTATTTCGTTATTTCTTTGCGTTGAATAATGGCAGTGCCCTAAGCTTGAGAATAGAAGCATTCATTTATATGAAGAGAAAGGCACTTGTGTTTCAAGTTAGTGAGAATTAACATGAAATCTAGTCCTCTAATGTGTGAGAATATTTTACGATCAGTCGCATGAACTTTTGAAACAACGTTCCAATATTGTTCCCAAAAGACTATATTCAGCAATAGTTAAAAAATAAATTAAAAGAAGACTATGTCAAATTACCATAGACGTAAAAGTAACGAGTTAATCATGAGGAATAAATGAAAAATTATATTTAACGTAAATTCGATCGATTAAGCATTGAAAATTTCGATGACGTTTGATTTGTTATGTATTTTTTACAACTTCTGAATAATTTATAAAAACACGTCGACAGATTCTTAGCGCTTTCTTCTTTTAAACGATTCATCGAATCTATACGTTATCATCAACGAAGTTAAATGTGATGTGTTTGATTCTTTCATTTCGCTTCTTTGGGCAGACAATTTATGTTTAGTAATGATACGCATATCTTTTGAAAGATGAAGGATAACTTCATCACAACAATATTTGTAATTATGATATTTTAAAGCGTAAGACGAAATTGATTTGTTTGAAGCTATAACTGTGGTTAGGAAGAAAAGTTCCTTTGGCAAGAGCTTAGAATAAACTGCGAAAGCAATCACGTATAAGCAACTCTACGAGCTTAAACCAATACTATTTGACTTGCGACTCCCTTTTCTTCTTTCGAACCAAGTATTATTCTCAAGCAAAGATAAAAAACAATGAAATTTATTTTCCATGACAGTGAATCTCTCACAAGAAAAGCTCGAGGAGATTAAAACATCAAGTAAATATTTGCCTCAGCTGTCTTTTGTCATTCGTGTGGTAGATGAATTCCAAATTCTTGTCGTTAGGGGAAAGAAGTAACGTCATTACGATCGAGTATTCTTCTCCAAAAGTTTCGGTCTCAGATATGGTCGGAGGCAGAACCGTTCTCGCTGACAGCAGTCGAAGCAGAAACATTGGAGTCGGATGTCATTTGCAAAGCCCCTTTGTCTGTGCTGCCGGACCCAAATGCAAGGAAGAGAAGCGGAAGCCAGCAGCGGTGGAGAGTCCAGTTGCCAAACTCAATAATGGGGGAAATTTTACTCTTGAAACGAACGGAGAATGGAGTTTTAAAGTATTATTCAGCAGAAACTTTTCTCACACTGACCGGCTTGCTCTAATTGCCTTGTTAGGGTCAGCACAACGGAATGATTTAACAAGCTTAATGAGCTTTTCTTTATCTTCAGGAAACAACGTGGACAAGCAGTCGCCCACGAAGACGCATTTTGCTAAACTATCGGCAGACTTAAAAATAAAAGCTCAGGCTAAAATGTTCAAAGTTAGAAAGAGAAGCATTTCAAAATGGTCTGAAATTAAAATTTAAATTTGAACGAAACATGATGCTAAAAGCACATTTTTTCCCAAACTGTAATCGTAGCTTCGTTTTTTATCAATAATTATTTGTAGTTATTTATTATTGAATTGAGACTTTGAAAAGATGAAGCTTCATCAAGAAAAACTAAACATTCCATAATTAGACTTATTATGCGTGACTTATTATGACTGACTTCCGTACTTATTATTATTATTTTTTTAATTATCAAGTTTTTGCTTTGCAGGTACTCATTAAAAACTTCGAAAAAAATAAAACTTGATTGAGAAAAAAAACCGAGTGGATGTTTCATCGTTATTCCTTACCGAACTATATCTTATTCAGCTAAAACTTAAAAAACATGAAAATTTGATGAAAGTAAAATAATGTTATCGGTGCTACTCTATCTCAAAAATAAATAACAAGGAGTCGTTGTCAAGCTTGCATCTTCAGTGGGGTGGTCACCCGCTCATCTTTGCATCTAAGCATTTTTAACTCAAGCTGGGGACACTATTTTTTATACTGCTTATCTTAAAACTAATCGTTGTTTTCCTCCATTATTTTGCATACAATTGCTTCTTCTTCTGAACCGGTGTATATTTCATTGCGTTTCAATAAATTGTTTTTCGTTTCATTACCATTTTTCTGTTTGTTGCTTATTTTTTGAGATAGAGCGTAATTAAGACTTCAATACATGTGGGTGTTTCGTCTTTGTTTTTGATTAATTAGTAAATTTACTACTCGATATGAATTATCACTTTGAAAAATGAGTTTGGTTCAGAAATGTGAAATTTTCTCTATTAACGAAGTAAGACTTTGATCTTTACTAAACATTCGATTCCTACTGAATTAAAAATTTCAATACACGAAAGCTCATAAATAATAATAATAATAATAATTAGATTTCAATATGAGTGGGTGTTTGGTTTTTTTATTCATCAACCGAATTTACTGTTCAATATTGGATTAAAACTCCGCAAAGATGAAAGCTTTTTCAAGAAAAAAATAAATTTTCCATATTAAGACTTCAATATGAGTGGGATTTTCTCCTTCATAACAACTGAAAACTTTCCCTATCCATATCCCGTTGTTATCTCTGGAAGCCAGTTCAGAATTCTTGCGACCACAGACAATTCCGATCCAACTTATCGCCCGACAAACGTGGCAGACGGATTGATTGAACCCCTCCTATACACAGCATCCCTGCTAAAGCGTAATACAGGACTTTATTAAAAGAAAAGAAAAAAAGAAAAAAATCCGCCCCCGCAATTTGTCTTCTCTCCGATCGCACAGCAGGAATAGGAGAGTCAACTCCTCAAGCAAAATTGATCCATCTAAGCAATGCCAAAGTCGGGGTGCTGCGGGGATAGCTTTCCGGGTAACGGTCAATAAGCTTTTCACATCGCTTAATATTCAGGGCCATCAAATGGGGTCTTCACAAAGGTCGGCAGTCCATTTGGGGGCTAAATGCCACGCCATTTAATCGCCGCTCCAAATTTTATGGCCGCGTTATGTCCCAATAAAGAGGCTTTTAGCACAACCTGCTTCATGTTGGCGGAACATTCTATCCGATATTTTATCGCTTTTAAACAAGCGCTTCACGCCGGATTATATTGGCGAGTGCTAACTTCCCCTCACCCGGCAGAAGTCATAGATCTCTTGAAATGGGCAAGCTTACGAGGTTTAATAGGGAAAAACGTATCAACAGGTTTCAGTTTCAAAAAAGTAAGGCATTAATTATGCGTTAAGATTGTTTTGTTGAAAAACTTACGCACAGTAACGGATAGAGTTTTCCGGAAAAGTTTTGCGCTAAATATGTACATGACTTCTTATTTATACATTATAAGAATGTAACGAACTGACTAACGTATTGATAGCACACAAACATTTAATTTCTTATTTATTATTTTTTGAGATGCCAAATGTTTAAGAAATTTTAATTTTTATTTCATTCGGATAGCTTAATCTATTAATTAAAAATAAGGTCTACACTTTTATATTATTTGTAATTTGTTTTTGTTTTTTTTCATTTTGAACTTTTAAAAATTTAACAATATGCTTTTATGTGTGTGTTTTAGAATACCTTTTTACAAGTACATGAAAAGTTTAAAACTTTTTGATTTCAACAAGAACAAGAAAATATTTACCTATAAAAACACCAAAGAGCATCAAAAAAATTATTGTTAAACTTTTACGAATCATGTTTTCTCAGGGAGATTAAGTTTTTGAGTTTAAGATCTAGTCCTGCAAATAGTGCTTTAAATCAAAAAATACATAAAATAAAAATAAAGAATGTATATATATATATATATATATATATATATATATACTCGCATATAAATAATATAAATAAATATACATAAACTTATTTTCATAGAATATTCATTAGAGAAGGCCTAATAATTTCGAGTAGTTTTCGCCTTCAACAATTCAAATGCAGAACATTTATCTACCCAAAGAAATCTTGAAAGGCAGGCCTCTCTATCAGTTTCTAAAAATCGTTGTATTTTCCTCTTGTACTTCATCAAACTATTTCAATATTGGACAAAATTGTATTTTCTGGGGGTGAAGGGGGTATTGAATAAACTTTTGGTTTATTTATTTTATTGTGTATTTTTATTTATATTTTTAATGTTTCCACCTTCTCTTAGAACTTAACAATTGTAGAACAGAGAGGAATAGAATATTAATGTGATAAATGAGTGAATGTGAGATAATCAGCGCTCCAACGTTTCTAGATTGCTCTTTTTCTCTACTTCTTACAAACGTTGTCCTTGCTGCATGATGCTGTAACGTTGATATAAATGAGTTGCTCTGCGCTTAAATTTTGTCTCTTTGTATTTCTGTCTTACAACAAGAGAAAATAAAAAGAGACAAAGTCTTGCATAGCTTTTAAAATATTCCGATCTGAACGCTACTTGTTGCAGTACTGAAAATATGAAGGATTAGTGAAAAGCAGACACAATCTGTCCAAACGAGACATTAACATGTTCATCTGAACAAAAATTTCCATTCCTTTAAACACGTCCCTTAACATATTCATTGTTCATCATTCAGATCTTCCATTGTCATTTAAAATTTTTGCCCTGATAAAGGAATCCGATTAAACCCGGAAACTACTTTTATTTACAAATTTAAAAATTTGATCTTTAGTAAAATTGGTTGCTCATTTTACTGTCTATTTATTTAATTTTTAAAAAGCTTTCTTAGATGCCAGTTAACTTTTTAAAGCCTAATTTAGGTGACAACTAATCACTCTGTAACACAATTTTCATTATAATTCATCATCAAGGTTATTAATAAGGCGAAAAGGACTTAGAGGCTTTATGGCAACAAATTGATGCGACTGAGAAGATTCGTAAATATATAAAGCTTTTATCATTTTAATAATGATTTTAATTGATTTAACATCTTTCTTTATTGATGAGTGAGTAAAAAAACTATAGATATCTTTTAAATGAATCGCAGATGATTTGTATGGCAAATGTCGACAATCCCTAGCAAGTCGGCACTAAAGTCGCTCGGCAAACGCTGCCGCAAAACAGGCTTAATCAAGCGAGTCAAACAAAAGCGATTGTCTCTTTCTAAAAACGCAATATGTCAGAAGCATTTCCCATCGCTGGTGTTTTACATTCTTTTTGATTTCCCTTTTTTTTTCGGAGACGAGCGTCTCTTCTCGGATGGCTCGGAGCCGAAGACAGCGAAACGTGTGTTCTGTCGCCTTCCCGATTATCAATGCAAAACTTGGTAAGCAAGTCGAGCGTGAAGCAGTGCAACTCTTTCCCTCTGTCTCTCATACATTATCTCTGATACCCAGCAAAGGCGCACTAGAAGAAAAATTTCCAGCACAGCGAGACTTGCCAGTGATCAACCGTTCTGAAGACAAGAAGCAAGCGAAATGAGGGGTAAAGCAGTACTCTGTGCTGCTGGCTCAAGCAAGGCAAAGTTTCATTAATTTTGTCAAACGCCGTATAACGGTGTTGTCAGAGCCGAGTTCCTCCACTTTTGTCTCAGCCCCCCCTCCGAATCTTTGCCATCCCCCCGGCACCGGGGAATAAAATGTGTTAAGTTTTCGATAGGAAACGTTGAAGGCAGGACGTGAAATTTAATGCAATTTTATTCCGCGTGGATTTCAGAGCTGCGACTGCACTTTTCTAATGTTTGATAATTCGACGAAAGAATAAAATTTGTTTGAGATTTGGAGGGAAGGATTTTGCTCAGTGGCAGTCTCCAGAGACCCCGGTAGGACCTGTTTGTCGTTGCACTCGGTACCGTTTCAAATAATTAATAAGAGACGAGACGAGCGAGGGAAAAACTGAAGATAGCTGTCACAAATGATTTGGGAATTTTAAGTCTAGCATACCTGATAGACCATAGTATCTTCTGATGAAATAGTTTGCAACTTAGAAGACAACTTCTGCTTTCTCATAAAGAATACAGAATTATCAGCAGGTCTTCTGCAAAGTAATTTATTTCCTTTCGTTTTGTTTTAAGTTTTAGTTTTTGCAAATAAATGTTAAAATTGTTCAGTAGTTAGAAAATCAAAAAAATTTCCCTGCGATTTTGTGTTTAGCTTTTAGATGCAAACTGAATTGTTTTTTTCCCTTTCAGTTTACTTAAAGTAATATAAACATTAAATTATTAACTAAGAAATAAAAAGTCAATCCTTTCTCAGCATTCTTGGAATTCCAACGATTCCGTAAATTATGCAGACATTATCATTTACTACTGAACTTGAATTTTAGATTTTTAGATTTTTGACTTTGAAGGATGTGAAAAAAATATCATAATAAATTATTTTAAATATGAAAGAAATACCTTAAAAATGAAAAATTAAAATCAAAATGTTGTTTCAGTTTGTTTTACGATGCATTTATATTCATGCAACTTTCTATAATTTCAATAAAGAATGAGTAATGCACTTTTACTCTGATACGTTTTGAGATTCATGTATACATGTTTAATGTAGCAGTTAAACAACGTACAAGTAATGCATGTGTCTATTGTTGCAAATAAACATTTTTTGTAATTTTAATTGGAAAGTAAAGTTAATTAATCAAACATCAAAATTGGATTAAGAGCTGGATTTTAGGTCGTGATACATGTTTAACCTCTTCAATCCAAGTGTACCCAGTTGGGTACATTTTAAAATACTGTTTATTAACTACTGTTTGTGCAATTTGAAAGCTAGAACACCCAATTGTTTTTTAAATTAATCAACAGATAGTTTACTTTGTTTTAAACATGGAAATTGGGCATTAATTATTATTTAAACTAATTATTACCTAATCAAAATTAAAAAATATATATTTATTTTGTTTTGTAATCATTTTTTAAATCAGAGAACCAAAAAATTGCGTCAAAATTGTTTGTGCCTAGTTCTAGGGTCTGAAGAGGTTAAGATGAAAAGTGAAAGAGCAAACGCAAGCAGTGTACAAATTAAATAAATAAATTAATTAATTAATGAAGAGAAATTCAAAATAAAAAAGAAATCAACAACTTTATAAAATAAGTGACATAAATCCTACCTACATGTTCGAATGATATTCAACAATATTACTGTCAAGCTTGTTTAAACTTGATGAAATTTGGAACTATTATTCAAGTTGCATGAAGCTGAAAAAAATATATAATAATAAAATTTACTTTAACCATTTGTAAAAATTTAATATTCAATGATATGATTTTTTTACGGATACTATTGAAAGTCCAATTATTTTAAAGAAAATTACTTAAAGATTACGTGCTTAATTTGTTGATCATTAAATATGTTGTATGTTAATACCAGCTTGTACTGAAAATTTCAACTTCACGACTCCATTCCATTTTATAGCACGCTGTTTTAAGACTTCTAATAATATTTTCTTAACACCAAGATGATTTTCACTACAAACACTTTATACGACGTACTTTAAAACGGAATAAAATGTCTTTTCAGGACCTTATCTATAAGAGAGGTTGCTTTTTTATATGCTTTTAAGGTAGCATAAAATGTGAACAACAATAAGCCCTTTTTTATGTTTACTTAATCGGGCATAAACTGTATCAGTTAAAACTTTCTTTATGAACTTTGAGCGTGTTGCTCAATTTTTGCACGCACTGAATTATTATTTTTTTAGCTGATTAGTCCGTCCAGAATGGCTGGTTTATAGCGGCCCGCACTTAATTTTAATAACCCCTGCTCTGTGCAGGCATTACGCTCTTTATGTACAACGAAAGCCCGGAAGTTTGTAGCGAATTCTTGGCACAACGATTAAAGAGAAGTAAAGAAAATGTGGGAGTGAAAACGAAAAGAAAAAAAAGGTGTATAAAAAGAAGAAAACTCATTAATACCCCCAAAAGGAGAAGGTGAAAGAAGAAAGATAAAAAAAAGAAGAAAAAATCAGCAATCGAATAAAAGTTTGACAGTTTTTGTGAAAAATGAACAGGCACAACGTGACAGTGTGTCGCACGACTGTAAAAAACTGGGGCAAAAAAGCAGTGGAAGGGCTGTAAGAAGAGAAACTGGTGGGAGGAGGGGTGGGAGTTTGAGAGTTCTAGGGGTGTGTATGCCTGCGAGTACGATAAGACTGCTTTTGTTCCTTAACGTCGAAGATAACGCTCTCTGTGCGCGCTCCCCTAAATTAAGGAACTCAGCTCAGAGGTATCTTTTATAATTATGAGAAATCACTTCGTTTCTCTTTAATCGGCTATCTTCCTGAAGAAGTCTGGACCCTAGGGGCCCCCTAATAGGGTTGCAACCATTTGTACTTCCTCGCCAATCACCGAAAGGCGGTAGTCGCCAAAGTAGTCGTGTTTATGGATTTTGATTTTTTTCCCATAAAGTATTTTTATACGTTTTTCCCTTTTTAATTTTTTGATAATTATGTCAAAAGTGTGCTTAGTTTCTTGAGAGGATCCAAACAGAGAATTTGCGAGCCCCATAGTAAATCCACCTTTTAAAAGTCATCGTAGCGGCCATTCCCCGGAAAACATCTATTTGTCCTGCAAAGTGACATCTCTATTTTTCATTTAAAATATAATAAGGAAATGAACATTTATTTAAACCTAAGAAATCACACATATTTAAGAAAATAAAATTCTCTAAGCGTGAGTTAATAATTCCAATTTTAAGCCTAAATTTCGCATTGTATGACTTTGTTTGTTTCTTTTTTCCGACTCTTAAAGTCAGTTTTTGTCACAGAGATTAATTTGAGAACTGCTTTCCATATTCAGTGTATTTTTGCTAATCTTTGCGAGCAAACTGAAATCAGGGTCAGGATCTACAACGTAAAGTGGAATCCGGACCACTAGGGCATAATCGAAGAAAATGTTGTACCGATCAATAACATTCATGCTCTACTGGTATTCTAAACCGTCCTTGGCGCGTAAGCCTTCGCCTGTAAAAAGTATTCGACTTTGCTTCTACGCAGCTTACCACAGGCGGGTATTGGCTAAAGTAATTAGAAATCAACTTACATTTTTTTCATTAAATTTTGTATGATTTAAGTCAATCTGATTAAAATCAACTAAGCTCTTGAGTTCAAGCAAAATATGTCTTATTTTGTTTTTGTTTTTTTGGCAGCTCTGCAGTTGAATTTAATCAGATTGAAATTAATATGAACTAAATTTAGTCAGATTAAGTCAATCAACTAATCAGTTGATTGAAAATGTAGTTATCTGATGACAAAAATCTGGTGTAAGGACAAAACTGAAAATAAAGTTTAACGTTGCCCCGCATGCTCATCACAAATTATACTAAACATTCAAAATCAAAACCAGTCTAACATTAAACAATAGCACTGCACTATGCATTAGTAGGTCTTAATTAATATTTGAAATATTAGTAACATGAACTTTATCATTATATAATAGCAAAGAATAATTTTGACGCAACACAAAATATTACAAAATGAGTATTCAATTTTCAAAATGGCTTGTACTAACATACACCATAGTATTTAGAGGTTACTATTTTTTGACTGGAATCAACTACACAAAATGTCAAAGAAATCAAAATATGCAGCTTTTATTTTTAGAAATATTTTTTGAAGTGTCATTTAGCTTATTTTTTCTTTTACTCATTTGTTATTTTTTTGTACAATTACTTACTTTTTGTTAGTCGCTTATTCTCAGGTCTAGTAAACTTTATTAATATTTCCTGCGTAGTTTGCAGTAGCTTCTTTTTGTTCATAGAAAATTTATTGCAATACATGGCAAAAAATCTAATGTTTTCATTTATGTGCTTATTACTCATAAAACGCATATTCAAAGCAAAGAGTTGAAATTTCCGATTCCTATCTACGAAAGAATCATTATATCCCGGATGTCCGGGGTGAATGGTACTTTGTATGACATAAATAAATGGATTTATTTAGTGTTATTACTTGAATTTAAAAGTTCCATAAATTATCAATCGTAGCTAACACATCTTTGAAAACACAGATGTAATTTTTTTTTTTTTTTTAAATACAGGTGTAATTGTTTTTTAAAACGCAGGTCCAATTGTTTTTTAAACACACAGGTGTAATTGTTTTTCAAAAACACAGGTGCTTTTTTTTGTACTTAATTTTTTTTTGGATAATAAAAATAAATCGGGGGTCATTTAGCCCTACGGGGATCATTTTGCCCTACTCTCCCCAAATCATGCTGTCTAAAAAATGCAAATATAAAGACGAGAATAGGATATTTAAAAGGTGTAGGAATGAGAATTTGGTTTTACTGAGAATAACTCGAAACTAATGAAGTCTTATACGTTTTTACGTCAAGTTGCTTTGTCACAGTTCAATGCCAGCAGTAATCTTCTGTTATATCATGCGGCAACACATGATTAGAACTTAATGTTAACCAGAATCATGACGAGTGAGATGCATTGTGTTATTAGGGACATGTCTGGTAAGGGCTCTGTCATCATGATGGGAGATTTCAACTTCTTGGGCATGGACTAGACTAGTTTTTACCCTAGCAAAGGTTGATGTATGAAGTAGGTGTATGATAGTAGGTGTTGATGTATGAAGTCCAGGGGTGGGGTATAGGGGGTTATACTGAAGATACTGATCACAATACTATTAGGTTTTGGACCAACTTTGATGCTTACAAAGGTGAAAATTTCAGATTTGTACCCATATTCGGTAATAATGGTTTTGCCGCACTTAGGCAGGGTTTGAAAAAGGTTTTTTTTTTTCCGGGTTTGGGGAAAATAGTGAAGCTAATCTTTAGTGGGAAGAATTTAAGGGGTCCCCTTTTGGGAGAAAACGGTGAGGGATTATGGTTTTTTTAGGAAAAAGGGGATTATACTAAAATTTGGCCATTGTGATTCTCTAGGGAAGTAAAGTAAGTTCTTAATTATAAGCAAGCTGCTTTTTGGCGATTTAAAGAGACTAGTTGCCATGATGAGAGGATTTGTATTGTGAGGCAAGACGTAATTTCACGTTTTTGGTGCGGAGTACGAAAAGGAAATTGGAGCAAAATCTTGCGGATAACAGACAGAATTGCGGTCGACAGAAATCCTAAAAGGTATTATGCTAATTCCGGGAATGCTCGTAATAGACAGGTAGGGCCCACTAGTATATGAGAAAGGGAACTTAATTTAAATTAAGGTGGTATTGCTGCTGCTCTAAATATTTTTTTACGTGTATCTGGCGTTTCACGAACTATCTCGATTATTGCGTCATTTTCTGACGGAGGAAAACTAATGCCATGTGATACATGCTCAACACTTTTTTCTATATAAATAATGAGTAAAAAATATCCATTAGAATAAGAGCAAAAGCTTTTCAAATCTTTATTTAATTAAGGACAAGTCTTTAAAAATTATTTTTATTTCCGCGACAGAACGAAAAAATCCTTTTAGAATGAGGACTACAGTTCCAAAATAACGTCAGTCGTCTCGCTTCCTCATCAGAATAAGGACAATCACCCCTAATCATTGATATAATAAGGGTATAAGTTCTCACACGTCAACAGTCTCTCTTAAAATCACAATTAGGATAAGGACAACTGCCCTTAAAATCCGTTCTAGAATAAGTACAAAAGTTATTAAATAACATCAACAGTCCTTCTAAACATCATCACCTTAAGTATCCTTGTTAGAAAAAAGTACAATAGTTCAAGGAGATCCCCTTTTAAGCACAACAGTTCTAAAAAACACCTGCAGAATCTGAACCACTTCCCGTAAAAATCTCCGTTAGCCGTTAGAACTATTGAGCTCTGTCTAGAGCTCAATACTCAGTGAGGAAATCAGGATAAAGTTATCGATCGTCTGTGTGCGGCCGGAAATAAGTTTTTAAATCATTTAAAAAGAAAAAAAAAGAATTATAAGCAAAAAAATAAGAAAAATTAAAAATCGTGCTACAAAGCATAGCAAATAGAATTTTATTAAGAAAATATATATACAGTCAAAATGGCAATGATACGAATAAAATAACGCTTTACCAATCACCTGAGAAAAATGAATTAAAGCTTATTACAGTGAAAAAATAATTTTGAACTACAGCGAAAAACAGTTATATCTTCTCATTTAGTTAACTTAGAAGCTACTATTTTTACACGATAAGCAAACTTCAACTGGTACATTTTTTTTTTTTTGGACTTTCGAACGGTGCCAAATTAGAAACGATGCGGTAATTTCTTTGTATTGCGAAGAGCCATTTTAGGAAATTTTGGTTCTAAAATTAAAATTCATATGGTTGAAACTTTTTTAACTTTCGAAAGCCCCTTACGATTATCCTAAGGTGCCAAAGTACATCTGCCAAATTTGGGGAAGAGCCGGCGTAAACTGAATTTGTATAAGGAACACACATACAATATACACAGCCTCTTTTTTATTTAATACATACAAGTTCTTTTACATCACTTTCTTGTTCTTAGAACATTAATGGTTCATTTTAATTTCTACGTCATAACTCGTTCTTAAATTGAAGCAAGATTGGTGGACTTAATACATAATACTATGCACACCATATTTAACAAAGTATTTATGGTGTAAGTGTTATTTTTGTTCTTAATGTTTCAGACAAAAGTAAATTCTTAAAATTTTTTAAAACGCTGTTGAAATACAACTAGTTCCTCAAAAGTTGTAACAACAGCCACAGAACAGACACAACCCGTAAGACACAGAAACGGGCAGACAGTCATACCTGTTTGACCCTGCCGTTGACCAGGGAGGTCAAACGGGCAAGACAGATACATATTTCCTTCATCTCATAACTGCCTAAAAATTTTTCATTTTAAAACTAACTTTATTTTATGAACTAAGTAATGTTATTTTCCGAATTATTATTGTTTTTTACAGAAAGTTTTACGATGTATTAAGCACTTTCATATTTTAACTAAGCAATTAATTCATTTTTTATTAGTGTTGCGGGAAAATATTCCAAAGCCACCAACTTTCTGAGGTACGCCAACAAATAAATCATTATAATCATCCCAGCGTTACTGCTTGACATCAATATAGTCACTATGCGATTAGCTCAAACTACCTGCCAATTTATTGCTGCATGATTTCCCCTTCTCTATTTTGATATTTTTGATGTATTTGTTTAACTATTTAAGTTAAAGGAAAAAAATGCCCATGAAAAATCACCGATAAACTATTTTCTGCATTTTATAAAATGTTACAATAACGTAGCCTTAATTCCATAATAGTTTAGCAGAAAAATGCATAAAATTATGGAAAATTGAAGAAGTACGTGCAGACCTGACGTAAAGGCAATGAAAATAATATTCAAAATGCAATATTGAAAAAAAAAAGGAAAACATAAATAAAATAGCAATAAAAATAACCTAATGACTTAAAAGCAATATCCATTTTCTCATCTATTATATTAGAGCTGTCTCTATTCCATTCGTTGTTGTTGCTATGATTTTCCAGAAGCTAAGCAGAACAGATAAAATACTACACGAAACACATAACCTAACTTTAATTACAATTTGAGAGTGAAGCAACTTTAATGAGGCTAACCAACTTTAATGACCATTTTAGTAGTTTCATTAACAGCTAACAATGCAAGTAAAGAAAGGAATTAGTTTTGGAGATGCCTCAGATAAAGCACTTTGAATTGTTAATTTAAATATATTTTTTTTTTTTTTGCTACCTTATGTATAATTAGACAACTCTGTTTGGGTTGCGCAGTATTAAATCTAATGTTATTTATTCATTAAATAGCATATTTGCTTTCATTAAACTCGCTGCAATTTGTAGGGTACGAATTTTTATCCTATGTGAAATAATGTTATTTATATTTTCAAGCAAGTGATTACGAAAGTAGTATGATTTTTGAGTAGAAAATACTTACGTTGAGAAATCGTAATCGTGTTTAAAACTGAAAAATACCACATATACTTTTAACTCGAATATTCATCATTTAAAGCTACAAATTTTAACATTAACACATTCCTTTAATCCTTCTGCTGAACAGTACAAGAATTGCAGTTTCGTAACACGCAATTAAAACGAAATTACTGTTTCTGTCCAATTCACATGTGGGGCAGTGAGAAGCAGAGGGATGTAAGTAACAAGAAAAAAAAAAGGATTCAAAATAAACCGCGTTCAAAGTTTGTAACTTATGGGACCTTCAATGTTAATTTTTTTTTTCTTACATACGATGGGGCGGAGCACCTGTTACAGCTATCACTAACATATTTTGTCACAATATAAAATGGTGCTTTCTCTAGATCATTTGCACCAGTTATCTCCAAATTTTAAATTTTGTCACTTACATCCCTTTGCTTGTGAGTGCCTCATATTATGCGTGATTCTTGAATTATTTGAAAAAAAAAAAAGAGAAACCCTTTAGATTGCGCGTTAATTGTAATCATGTTTTCTATGTCATGTTTTCCCCAAAAATGTGGTGTAGCTCAAATATGTGATTTAAAAATTGAATGAGAATTATTTAAAGATAAAGGTTTTTTTTTTTTGATTTGCTGAAACTACAGTTCAAAGTTTTGAAGAGTTTAATTCAACTTAATACAAAGTTTCAAATATCTCAGATTTCCCAACCGAAATACAAGAGAGTTGTGAGGTTTGTTTTGTTGTTTTATAGCATATTTTTCTCCATTGGTATTGATGCATCTAATGTTTTCCATCTCTTATCTGTAGTGGTAAATTTAATTTCTTTTTAATTATGTTTTTACTGTGAGCGAGTAAGAAAAATGAGTCCTCTAAACCATTGTAGTCCGTAGTTCAGAGTACTTTCAGGTGGTAATGACGAGGAGAGTGATGGAATACAGATCTAACATTATCTCGGCACCATTAAGGATTTCCATCTTAATCTCATATTTATCAACAGCTTGGCCTATTTCGTTTGGTACTTTAATCAGACGATCGGAATAATAAATGATACCTGGCGAAGCGTTAAGGAGAAACTCTCACTGCCTCAGTCACTTTAGTTCAGTACATGGTTAGTCATGACATGGTTAATACTCGGCCAAGTACAAAGGTGAATATTCTACTGCCTCAGAATGCAACTAGTTTGTCAAATTACATGTATCCCAGGTAAACTTTAAAGCCGAAACTTCAGTCTTAAAAATAGGCTTCTTTCAATACTTATATTAAATGACGTCATCAAGGCGAAAATCCCAATGCTTTAGAACAGGCATCGTAATTTTTAACCACATTGATGTGGTACCTGACTAGCCATTAAGGCGATAGTTTTACCAAGGATGTTCTACTGTCTTTAGAATGGGTCACTTATTTCAGTACATGGGAAAGGTGACGTGGTGATGCACCATCCAGAAATCAATTGCCTGCGACTTGTAGTTTGGATCAAATGACGTAAATATTACCCGGTCGTGTGATTTTCTCTTTATGCACGTTACGTGGACATTGAAATCATGTTATTATTAATCATTTCTAATCTTTATTAATCTAATCTTTAAAGGCTTCAGAGCTGCATTCAATACTGCGGGAAGTTGGTTGGAAAAAGGACATTTCTGCTCCATCCCCCTCCCATGTTAGCACGCGGCTTTAGGGGACCCTCCCCCGGAATCCGATGCCCTTGAAAAAAAAGGGAATATATATATATATTATTCTGTAAAACTGAAAAACAATTATTTATAGCATTATTATAAAAAAATTTTAATTATTTTACAATGATGTTGACATATTATACTTTCATAAAATTATAGATTAAAAAAATTACAAATACATGCTTTTGTTGCAATATGACCGAAAAAGATAACAATAACCTTTGAATAAGAAGATATGTTCATTAGCGATGGGATGTCACACAACTATAGTATAACTTCATTTTTGAACGAGCTTAAAATAATTAAAAAACAATCATTTACTAAACTATTAATTTTAATATTAAAAATAATAGTGGGGTGCTTTATAACAGTTGCTTTAAAATTTCGTATTGTTCTATTGGATAATGTAGAATCATTATCAAAATGTAAATTGGAAAGCACCCCATATTATTTTTAAATACTAAAATTAATAGTATGGTCAATGTTTTTATTCTGATTATTTTAAGCTCATTCAAAAAATTAAGTTATATTTAGTTGTGTGACATCCCATTGCTAATGAACACCATCTATATATTCAAAGATTATTTTTAACTTTTTCGTTCATACTGCTACAAAAACGCATCCCCCCCCCCTAGTTTTTATAAAAATATAATTTCAATTTTCTGTTTTTAGTCTTAAAGCAAAATCCAACGTATAAGTAATATGAAAAATGTCTCGCATTATACTGAGAAAGCCTTTAAATATACTTCACATTTAGGACTTCATAATAATTTAATAATCGATCAATATTATCTTAGTCTATTCACAAGGAGTTGAGAGAAAGATAATATTGGGAAATAATAATTTGGGTTAACGAAAGCCTTACTGAATCGACCTGAAAAGTTAATAGTTCGCATTCTACTTCCTGATTTTAAATAAATTTCATGGTATGAAGAGAAGTCAGAGCTTTCGATTGATATATCCTGTGAATATATACAAGAGGTTTTTCTCCCGCATATTAGGGAATTTATGTGATAATTTTAATCAAAATTGGAATAAAAAGAGAATAAAAAACGAATTCTAAAAAATGCAGCCCAGGTTGTATTGTCATCGGCTTTTTATGTGTGTGCAAATTTTCCAGGAATTCGGACCTCTGGAAGTGGGTGCAAATTGAATAGCAAGATTTGATTACATACAAGTGAAACTAATAAAAGCGTATTAAATATGAGGTTAAATTTCAAAATTATTTTTCTTCCTAGCGTGTCACCAACAATGTTTGGAATAATCTTGCTAATGTCAAAATCCACCGTACGTTTTTCTCTGATTAATTTAATGCATCTTAAACGATGAAAGCGTTTATAAAATTATGCACAAAAAATGATTTCTAGAATGTTTTTTAAAAATACGTTTTTATGTCAGTAAGTATAGTGTTAGCATGTCATTCGAAAATGTAATTTTTCTGAGCACATATTTTTTTTTCTTTATCATATACGTGGAAGGCAATGGTGTTTAATGTTTCAAGTTGAGCCTAAAAAGAATGACTGGAATTCTTTTGCCTTGATATTGCCTGTCTTTCAGCAGGAGCAGATAAGAGTTTCTAGGAAATATCTATCTGAAGAAAATATAGTCTTTTTATGATGGCCTTTTCCTTTTTTCTATAAATCCATAAGAAATTAAACCACGCACCAATGGAGGGTGGGGGAGGGGTGGACCAGTCCCCGCTCTAGAAGGCGTCCGATACCCGGTATCTGACCCGATCCGGCCACTGTAAGAAAGATCTGGTTTGTAGGAAATTAAGTTAAAAATTTGATAAATTTTAATTTTTTATTTTCTAGAACAAATATCAGTGTATTACATTGCTTTCTGAAATATTAACAAGTTTATAATATCTGTAAAGAAATACCAAAGCAAAAACTTAAATTATTTTGAAGATTTAATTATTCTTTTGTTTTGTTTTCTTAATTGAAAATGTATTTTTTGAGAATCACCTGCATAAATTTACGTGTTTTTTTTTTAATATATAATATCAAAGACGTAATAGATGCGGCAGAAAAGAACGAAAGCGTAAACATTTGTAGCAAATTTATATTTTCTATATATAAAATTATACAAGTTCAACAAGTCGAAAAATTCATTATTTAAATGATAATTGAATCAAACCAAGAAAAACTCCGAATTATGTAGAAATAAAATGTAAATAATAATAAGTAATACTTGCAATAATGTTAATAATTATAATAACATTAATAATTATAATAATAATGAAAAATGAGTCTTTAAAATAATGCAAAAGCGAAACAAGTATAATGCAAAATGCAAACCGACATTTTGTAAGGAGTGTCAGTAAAAATAAATAAATGAATAAATAAATAAAGCACCCGAAGTCGTATTCAGTGTCGACACATCGGTGACTATAACTCGTTTATCCCAAAATTAGCCCGATTCCGACTTCGCAGCGCGGGCTGCATTACCAAGCTTGATGTATGCTAATCTCAGTACGTATGTTATTAATACTGCACTAAAATTTAACCACTCAATATATGCTTTTTTAGTTGAGTTTAATTTTTGAAAAATAGCCAACATGATCATAGCAGCTCGATGTTATGCTGCATGGAAGCTATTTATGCTACATATACGAAAAACGATTGATACCTTTTCTTTGACGATAATGCGAGAGCAATTAATGGCTAAGTTTCGTTTATCCCTTTTATAGTTTTATGAAAATTTCAGCCATGAGACAGAGTCAACAATGTATTTTTTTCCTCCGGAAAACGTAGACAAGAAGAATAGAAATGCAACCCACGATAGAAATGCAACCCAAAGTAATTTTATGCCTTTTCTAATCATCTTAATATTATACGAGTTATGTGATTCTGTCTATATTATGCGGTGAATATTTATCATCCAGTTCTAACTTCTTATTAATCAGTATTAAATAAACTTAAGAGATTAGAAGCTCTTGTTGATAAATGAGCCATTTCTTCATCAAAGAGATGAAACATTTTTCGAAAACTAGAAGATTTCACAACGAAAAATTAATAACAGTATCCGAACACATTTTCTAACAGCATTTGAGCCCCAGAAAATCAAGTGGAGCTATTACAAAATCCTGTAAAAATCAATGTTAGTGCATTTAACATGTCTTCCTAAAGAAAACTGACTTGTACTTCTAAATCGAGAGCAAAATTTATGCGTTTTCCGATTTTTCTCCGATATTTAAATATCCTTATTCGTATTAAATTCAGCTGATATGTCATTTACAAATTCTTTAACCCGCCCAACGTGCAAGCTTAAGATCTTTTCTATTAGCCAAATGAGATCTATAATTAACCAAAGACTCGTTATCATCCGCCCCTGTAATTGGATTGAAATGTGAGCCAGACCCACGGCGATAACCAGCCAGAAATGGCACTCGCCTAATCGAAAATCCCTATTTAATGCTCTTTGCCGAGTACTACCTTTTACCAGTGAAGCAGTCCGTTATCTTTGAACCCCCTTCAATATATTTTAACCCCCTTTCTTTCACTTGGGCCTTCGTTCCATCATTGTCTTAAACCGTTCTTACTTTCACTGACCCGCTGAAATCTAATTAATGGACCTACGCTATTTTGCAAATTACTGTTCTGGGAAACCCAGCAACAAAAAGGGGTTGTCCCCCCTTATTTCTGCTCGCCCCACCCTCATCGTCAGAGCTCGAGGCACTTTTATTTTTTTCATTCTTAAGATTTGGACTTTTTACTGGTAAAAAGTGATAAAACTGATGAATTTAGATTCTAGGAGGGGTCCTCCAGGGAATCTTTTATTCATTCTTCTTCAGTTTGGAATCATTGCTTGGGGCACGTAACAGATACACTTTGCCCAGTAACTGTTAAATTCTGGATTCTTCAAACGTCCAATTTTTGCGAGTATATTAACGAAAACTGTACTATCATGAGCGAAAAAGAAATAATATGCAGCATTTTTTAAAATATTTTGTGACATATCGTTCAACATTTTATCTCGGTCATTCATAAAAGAATTTTTTATAATCGTGATTAGGAGAATTATCAGCTAAATCAAAATACTTGAAATGGATTGAGTTATATTGTCATCCGCAAAAAAGTTACCAGGGCACTTTATTCACAAGTCATAAAATCTGGCTTACCATCAGTTAAGATGTCGACGAACTTAGTGCCTTAAAAGGAATCAACATGAAACAATCAACTCTAAAATCATATAAAAGAAATTCTAGAACTTTTAAGCGCTCTTTTGAAAGAGCAGCAATAGTAACGAGTTTTTTACGTACATACATATTCGACAAAATATTCTATTTTTCGAGCTAACAGATTCAAAGTCTTCATATTAATATTCATTCAACATAACATGACAATATACTATCTTCAAACTATCGAAAAGCAGCTGTTTTCCTTGACGTTTTAGACTGTCTTAAATTACGAAATACCATCATCTTATGATGTCTCTTCTGCTGCATTTCCAAAGAGTATTTAAGAAAAAAATATATATGGATATCATTAAAATTTACTTGAAAGTGGGGAAGAAATTGCCGTTTTTTAGTTTATCTATATTGCCTCAACTCATTTGCCTTAAACTTTTTTTTTTGCCTGACTAGTGCATCAACGCTAAATTAAACATCACGTATGGCACAGAACAGAAGTCTTGTGAAGAATTCATGAAATAAAAGGTTTCGTTGAATGACTTTACAGGATCGTGTTTTCTATGCTTAGATTACTTGGCTAATCAAATCCAAGAATCACTTTTCGGAAGTGTCGATAAAAATAGATCGATTGCTTAGAATTTGTGAAATAAGTGTGAGAGTTGGAGACGCATTTATTGCAGAATAAATATGCTCAAGGGAAAGTTAGTTGTGTTTACGCTGTTTCTTTTCATACGTACAAAAGAAGAAAGAGAAAAAAAAAACCTTATCATTTTGAATTATTGTTCTTCAACTTCTTGTATGAAAGTAATTTTTATTCTCGTTTAGACCAAGATGTTGGACATCTTGTTCGAGCATCATCTTGGCACGACGTGATCCTCGGATGATGTAACAATTTGTATATATTACTTTGGTTCATACTGAAAAGCTCTCTGATGAATCGCTCAAATTGAAATTAATTGATATTTTGGATGACTATGAAAATGATTTTAAACTTCATCTTGAAACACTTTCTAGAAATTCAACAATTAACGAGAACATTCTTTGATTGAATAATGAGTATAAGGTGGACTTTTGAGTCTTTTTAATGAGTCGTTTGACAGGCATATTTAATACCCAAACTACAAAACTAACATAAGGAAAAGGAAGTTAAAATTAAATTTAACTCACAGAAAAATTTGCCTCAACAAATAACAGAAAGTTTGCAATATTTTTCAGATCTCCAAGGCTCAACCTCTGTTTGTGGGAAGGTAATATATATATATATATATATATATATATAGAGAGAGAGAGAGAGAGAGAAAGATAGATAGATAGATAGATAGATAGATTAAATATATATGTGCGTGTATCAAATTGTTAAATGCTACGCACAAAACCTTGCAAAACGTGTTTCGAGGCTCGAGGCCGTAAGGAAATTCCTTTTTAACGTAGAAGTTAGCTTCTAGGTGAAAAACATCCAGCTGAAGTCAAGATGATACGTAAGCAACAACTTTCATTTTAGTCAGTGGTGTTATCATTTCTATTTAATTAGTGAATGTTTTCTATTTTTGGTAACGACAATTCTTTATGAGCCCCTGTTGCAGTTAATTCAGGTAAAAATGAATGCCATTGGATTAGAACCCCGTGGATATAAAACGGGAAATAAGTAGTGTTTCTTTAGTAAATATTGATAATTGGAAATAGTATTTCCAAAAGTTTCTACTATGAAAAATAGATAAAAAGTACGATTTCCTTATTCTTAAAAATGTTTTAGTTTTATATGCTTTGATATATATTTCAACAACAATTTGCTTTAATCCGCTGATATTAATACATCAAGAATTGATTTATTATTATAAGTCGGAGTAGCAAAAGGAGTAAAGGAAAATTCCAAAATCGGGTTTTCGAACAGGAACCTGTTGATCTCGAACGTGCGCTCTATAAATATTAAATGTGTTTACAGTCACCTTTTATATGGCAGGTGTTTTTGTATCTTTAAACTTGTACCAGAAGGGAAAATCCAATGAAACTAAGCAAATAAATAGGCAATGGTTGTTATTTAAAGTTTGTTTTAATAAGAAATATTCTGGAGTTAAATGCATAAAAACAGTCGATTTGAAATCGTCAACTGAGGGAGAGGAAAGTAAAACTAATCAAGTAATATTTTAGATTTTATGTGTAATCAACCATGGGACTTATAATATACTAACGACTTCGTTCGCGTGGAAATTTCGGTGTGTATGTGTGAGAACTGACTGCCTGATCCGAATGCGAGCAATGTGGGCGAATATTACAAATGGCGGCCTTCTGGGCGCTCAATGTATGGGCGGTAGATGTCCTAAATAAAATTAAACGGTGTTGGGGCATCGATGGCTTACAAGCCGGAACATTATGGCACTAAGCATTTTTTTTTCAGAGTGAGCGATCAAACATGAGTGCTGATTTCTGGGTGTTAAATATTTTGTCAATTCTGAGCTGGAAAGCTCAGCATTAGAAAGCAACTATACTGCCGTGGGCAGGTAAACGGCAGTATCTACAAATGTTTCAATTTTCGTCTGTTTGCATTCTTGTAATGGGTTTTACTTCAAGTTTATTGTACAAACATGTTTATTTGGTTTACACTGCAAATAAACAAGTTTGGCAGTGACAATTAGCAGTAACAACTTTTGACGCTACATTATGCAGGGACTTGGCAGTACGTACATACTGCTCTTTACCTTCCCACGAGCCAGTTGGCGATCAAAGGAAGATTCATAATGTAGCCAACACTAAGAGAAACAACATTTTAGTGACGTGGTATGAAGCTGTGGTTGAGCGAAAGGCTGAAGAAATTGCCTCCTTCTACACTGTTAAAAAAACCCTGAATTTTCAGATTGTTTTTTGTCTGATTTTAACGGAAAATTTTCGTAGTGCTTCAAAACATGTTTTTTCCTTCCAAAAACGGAAATATCACGTTCCTGAAAGTACCAGAACGGTTGCTGCCTTGCTGTATTTAAAAAGAGAAAAAAGAAATGGAACTTCTGTTAAGTCACGGGAAAATATTATCAGAAACGGAATGTTTCCGTCAACTCTGCTGCCGTACTTTTTCCGTTATTTTCAGGAGGTTTTTTTTTTTTTACAGTGTACGTCAAGGCCCTGGAGAGACAGCAAAACGGTCGTCTACTGTCTGGACAATTTTACGACCCAAAATAAAAATTGATGACTGCCCTGGTAAACAGTAAGAAGATAAGCGCAGATACAATTTGCTTCAGATAATTTTGATCCCGGGCACACTTTCATGAGCGCTGATTCCATTCACCATGGCGTGGAACAAGAGATGAGGAGACGAGGAGGTAATGTTTTTGATTTCCACGACTTTGAAGAAGTTATGGCTTCCTCCAATAGAAGGCAGTACCCACGGGGGGGCCCACGGGTCTGGGCCCCTTCCGAAATCCCAAAATTTTTCGCATGTAGCATATATTCTTACCTGAAACTTTCCTCAGCATAAGTGTTTCAAAGTCACCCCCCCCCCCCCCCCGAAATTTTTTTCTGGCTACGGCCCTGCTCCAACAGCCAGGAAGATGACTGTTATCAACATGAATGCGCTGGACTTCAGGGACTTCCGTGCATGAAAATTCCCATGGAAACTGAAGTCCAAGTACAAACCTTACTTAGACGACATCGTCGAAGTTCCCGGAATCTCTTCTACAAAGTGGATAATAATTCATAAACAGCGTCAGTTCAAAGAATTCGACTTCCTAAAAAAAGAGTTTTCAACTGGAGTCTTCTTTGTTTAACTCGCCTCTCCGTCCGGAACCTAGAGGCATTCCACTGAAGAAAAAACACGACATTATTCAGAAAGGTGTGCCCTTTAATGCCAGAGAATCGAAGAGCCTCTTCGAAGACTCTTCCAGTCAATGATAAATCAGAAGACTTTGTAGATGAGTAAAAAAATCTTTCCACGAAGGTTTTTTTTTCTCAGTGATTAATTCAACTCAAAAAATCTGAATTCTGAAAAGTTTTTTGGTATAACTATGTTTATTTACTTAGGCAAATATTTCTGGTATTAGACTTGTTATGCAATCACTATTATTTTTAATTTATGTCAAGTTGATATACTACGTCTTTTAGCACTGCACATATAATTTGCTTATATTTTTATATTATTATTTATTAATGTGAAACATATCGAATAGATGTAAGACATTTATTTATGTTTTTTTTATAATAAAATATATTATGTGCGGTAATTGTATGTTTTATATAACTTTTTATTTATATTAAATCTTTACCCAGTGGTTACATAGTATTTATTTACATGTTAGGAATGAAATAAAAATACATACACTCTGCGTAATAATATATTTCGCAATAACCTATCTGTTTTTCATCATATGCGCTTCGTAATGTTGAACTACTGGGCATTTAACCATTTAACGCATTTGCCCGTGTCTGATACGAGCGATAGTTACCGGAAAATTTGCTCATGCCCGCGCGTTATGTTATTTCTGAAGCACGTCTGAATCCGTTTACACTTTGTTTGTATAATATTTTTTTCTATGTAACTTTTACAATAGCCCTCGCTCCTTAGTCACCCCCCCCCCCCCCCACAACCTGAAATTGCAAAGAATAACTTACACTTTGCTAGTTTTTCAGAAAAAGCTCGCGCTTTAAGTGGTTAATAGTGAACTGTGCAGTTATTGCCAACTACCAGCCATCGGTATATGGCAATTACTATTGAGAACGGAAGTTTACCTTCCGTTCTCAATAGTAATTGTCATCAGCCGTAACTGCTTTTTTAATTTACGGGAAAGCAAAATCAAAATAAAACCTACTGCCCAAAAAATATCTCTATGTCAACACATAAAATCACTTTTACTTCAAATTTCTGTGTTCTATTGGTATTTGCGGGAAATCAAAAACGCCCACTCTCACATCGGTCGTTTTCAAAGAATATTTTTTCTTAAATATTTTATTTTTATACTTTATTAATTTATTTTATTGCTTTATAAATTAATTATCTACTGAAAATGTTAAAATTAAGGTTTCATTACATAAAAATGGTGCAATAAGGTAAGATGGAGGAAATTGAAAAGAAATCGGTATAGGCCTGACAACTTAAGTGGTGACTGTAGAGCATTCGGCGCGTAACTGAGGGGAGACTTGGGTTCGAATTCCAAACCGGACTAATTGACTTCTTCCAATTAATGCTAAAACTGTATTTAACGTACTTTAACGAAACTCCTTTTAAATACACGGTTCATATAGGATACAATTGATGTTATCTCACAGGAACCGTGCATTTTCACAGGATAAAAAGTAGCCTATGTCATTCTCTGACCCCCTAAACTACCACAATGCAAAAAATCACGTCGATCCCTTGGTCTGAGAAAAGCAAAATCAAGTCTATCCCACGTGAACCGTACGATTTTTCCGGGATAAAAAGTAGCCTATGTGATGCTATAAATTGAGAAATAATCAATTTGTCCGGCCTGGAACTCGAACGCAGGTTCCTCAGTTACGCACCGAGTGCTCTACCACTTAAGCTATCAGGCCAGTACTGATTTTCTTTCAATTTCATTTATAACTACTGAGCCACACCATCCATCTTACGGTAATGTACCATTTTTATATAACGATATCCCACGGGAACCGTGCATTTTTCTGGGATAAAAAATATCCGATGTGCTTAAGTGGTAGAGCATTCGGCGCGTCGCTGAGGGACTTGGGTTCGAATTCCAAACCGGACTAATTTACTTTTTCTCAATTAAAGCTGAAACTCTATTTAACGTACTTTAACGAAACTCTCTTTAAATACACGGTTAATACATGATGCAATTGTTATGCCGTCTCAATGCCGATGCAATTGTTATCTCAAAGAAACCGTGCATTTTCCCAAGATAAAAAGTAGCCTATAAAAAGTAGCCCTAAAAGTATTCTCTAACCTGCCCAGACTATAATCTATCTCTGCGTCAAATTTCCTACAGATCCGTTCAGCCGTTCTGGCGTAATTAAGTAACAAACATACATTCAATCTTTCGCATTAATAGGTAGTAGTAAGAAAGATTCGTGACAAAAATAATCGCTTTCGAAAAAAAAAGTATTATGACATGAAAGAGCGTTTTATCGAAATGAATTTTGGAAATTACTGAAATTTTAGTAAAGAAAAAATTAATAAAATTGTGACTGTAAAAAATATACCAGTTTGTTATTAGAAAACAAAGATAAACGGCCGTATGAGTGGCTTGCAAATGTTAA
This sequence comes from Octonoba sinensis, assembly GCA_038502835.1. Lineage (NCBI taxonomy): Eukaryota > Metazoa > Arthropoda > Arachnida > Araneae > Uloboridae > Octonoba > Octonoba sinensis. The sequence goes on from CM076598.1 coordinate 128,430,161, forward strand.
ATCAGTTTTGAAGCAAAATAAAAATAGAAAAGAAAGAAAGAAAGAAAGAAAAACTTCGCCCACAATGCACTCAACTCAGCCCATCTCACTCCTACATCTTACCATTTAGGCGATTTTTCTGTAAATATTATGTTCATATCGTAATGAACGAGCGAGATTTTAAAAAATGCTATTATAATTAAAATCATTTATTATTCACACACACACACATATATGTATATCAGAGCCTCGATTCATCTTTCCCACATTTATTGTTGTCGCGCATGTATCGTCTTGTTTTAACGATTTAACGAAAAAAAGTGAGAAAGTTAGATGACTAATAACCGTTGATTATAATTAACATTATAATAAATAACATTGATTACGATATCTATATATGTATTTTTTTAATCTCAAGCGTTCAATATGTATAGAATACTATACTATTAAATGAGATTTTGAGATTTTCCTTAAAAAAGGCAATTGCTCTGTTACTAACATTTTAAAGTGATTTTACACTGATGTTAACAATTTATTGTATCTTAAACATGAAGTAAAATTTCAAATGTCATTTTCTTGCCATACACGAAATAAAGAATATATAATAAGTAAATAAAGAATAAGGAAATAAAATTAAAAAAAAATTTGAAATCAAGGAAGTAATTATTATTTGTGAACTTAACGCGTGTATATATATATATATATATATATATATATATATATATGTAAAAATTGCTGCGATACGTGTCATGTAATTTTGGGATTTGCTTATTTATTGCCGTTCATTTGTTTCGAAGGGAACGGCTTTCTTCAGTTTCCTTTTAACAGCTTAAAACTATATTTTTATGTAGAATGGGGAGATAAGAGCAAAATGTTTCAGGATGACATTCTAAATTCAACACCACAAGGTGAATAATTTGATATTGTCGCTATCACAAAACTGACATTCGATTAAATTTGTTGCTACGAAAACTGGATATTTCTTGGCAAGCGAGAGCATGTAAACACGTTCTTATTAAATCTCGCACGCTTGCATCACTTTCACTTTTCATCCACATTTTAAAACCATTAAATCGCGACGCAGCGCCGCAATCCCTCCCCCCTCTTTTTATTTTGGAGAACAAAAAGCCAAAAAAGGCGGCGCACCAAAACAATAAAAAACCTCCCCATGCACTAAATTACCACGCACAAATGAGGCAGTTAATTTTGAAGTAAAGGCGCTACTCGGGAGCTGGTGGCTGAAATATTGCTGGGAATTATTCGTAGGTACTGACCCCTATAATTGTACATTCAAGTCATTTGTTTAACACTAATCCTCATAGCTAAAATACTTGGCTGGTTGCCTGCCTTGTGGTATGGGGGGCAGCACTTGAACCCCTTCTTAACTTTACTGAACTCCTATGAACAGCACATTAAGCAGGGTAATGGCGTGACATAATGGAAAGATTATTTCTATCACATTCATCTCTTGATTGTTTTCCTATACCCAACTCTTTTCTTGCTTGTTTGCTTTCGCTTATTTGTGTTGGGGAGTTTGTTTTAAGAAACAATGCGCGGCTTTCTTTTGTGCGGCGCGACGTTTTTCACTGCTTTTAAAAAGAAATTAGGAGCGAGAGAGGGTGAAGAATTTTTAATAAACTTTATGTATAATGTTGAATGGCTCTATTGGGCGATTTATTTCACGCATTCGGGCATCCTAGAAAAACTTTACGAGGTGTTGAGATTTAGAATCAAAACATCCCTTCAACATTCTTTTTCCTCTGTTTGAAAGGGAGGTGAAACAAACTATTCTTTCTCGGACGATCTTTTTACTGAATATGTGTTTCCTTAATTATTATTTTTTATAAGGATCCTTTAAATTTATATTCGAATTTATATTAAAGTATCTACATATTTATTTTTATAAATAAAATTGTTTTTTATATTTAAAATTTAAAACAAATCGTACCATATTAGATACTTATTATCTCAAAAGTCGCTTTAAGATTGTTTTACAGAATGTCTTTAAAAAACAAATAATTATTCGTCACAGGTTCATATAGATTTTAACGAGTGCAGATGACAGTAGGTAATATCTTAAGACCTGCAAACATGCTAAATGAATCTTTATCACTGGTGAAAAATGAATCTAAAAAATAACGAGAATTTACTTTATCATGTAAATTAATTTTAACTTACATGCAATAGAAGGAAAATTTCTCTTTTTCTGACAAATAATCTAACCCTACGTACAAACAGGCTTAAGATTTAAAACCCGATTGTAAGGTTAATCTCCTTGTCTTTTTGCACAAATTAAAATGTATAAATTTAGTAAATAAATCCAATTTATTTTCATATGCGTATATAGTTTCACCAGTGTTCTTATTTTATTAAGGTTTTACATACATTTTAGCAGCAGTACTATATAGTCTGAATCAGCATTTAAGATTGTCCATACTTGCTCCGCCACATGGAGCTAGTGTGGACAAAACCAACTTTAAAAATATATATTATGAAAAGCTTTGGAGCCAAATAATTCAATATGTCGATTAAATTAAAAGTAAAAGTAAAAGTATATATATAGAGAGAGAAAGAGAGAGAGAGAGAGATTGATAGATATATATAAACTAGTTGGCTTTGATAAAGAGGTAAATCGTTTTTATAGTTTTATTCCTAACTGTTAAAACGCATGAACGTGGAAAATTACATTCAAACGTTTTGGAGATGCAAGAGGCTTCTTCTTCAGCGCGGGAAAATTGAACAGTGGTAAAAATAGCAAATTTCAGCTTTAAATTTAGTTTTTTTTCTATTACCTGTAAATGAATGTTTTGCCAGAAATAAGCAGAATACTTTTGTGCTACATATCAAAAGGTTAGAAACAACGTAAGAGAGGCAGAAAATGTGCATGAGATTGAATACTTGTGTTTCATTGTTAGTTGGGGGCCCCTTTTTTAATGCAGAAGTGAACTTCTGGATGAATATGTATTATGTATGCTAGTATGGGAAAACAAGCGGATGTTAGAAATTCACTTCTTTGCATTGAAGAAGGGGATTCCTTTATTAATGTGTATGCATTCTTATGCAAATTGTGTGCTTTATTTACGTTGTTCTCAATCTTTTGATAATGCTTTACTTTTGGCAGTTTAATGATGTTTCTTTATTATTTAAATAACGATATTTGATAATTTAATGGTTATAAATAAGTCTTCTTTTTGATGGCATTAATTAATGAGTCATCATTTTAATGTATCTCAGCAATGGCCAAGGAAAAGGAAACTTAAATTGGAGCTTATCACCGCTGGCCTAATAAATGTATAAACACCACTTTATTTCAAGTTGAATACAATTATCCACGTTTGGCAATGATATATCTGTTGTAAAGAACACTAATTACCACATAATTTATGGAATAAGTGGCATGATCTCGTAATTTCAATACAGACCCTCCTATGTTTCTTCAATGCGTGTTAAATTATTTTCCCAGTTTGCACCAAAAGCTTATCGTCTTCCTTAACCTCACTATGTTAAGGACATTCTAGCTAAACCAAGATATTTGACAATTTAATGGTTATAAATAAGCCTCTCCTTAAATGGCATTAATTAATGAGTCATAATTTTAATATATATTAGCAATGGCCAACGAATGGGAAACTTAAATTGGAGCATTGTCGCCTCTGGCCGTATAAATATATAAACACCACTGTTTGGATTCGCCCATCACACTTCATTTTGAATAATTTCATTTGCGCATGTGCGTTTTTTCAGTTATATATATCTCGCCGCCAGGTGCGGTTCAATTCCAATTTCAATTCAATTCAATTTTTGTATGCTTCAACTTTCGCCGCATTGACGTGCAAAAAATAAAGATCTTAATTTGAAAACTGCGTTATGTTTGATTCAAGAAGATGAAGCCACCCCGTTCCTGACAAAAGTCGATCCCTTAAGCCGGGAAAACATTGGAGGTTCCACCGAGATTTTTGTCGTGGTTTTCATCTGATCAGAAGTAAGAAATTTCTTTTACTTTTACAATGGAAGCCGCGGAATTCATCAGACTGCGTGGCTACGAAAAAGGGGCTCTGACCCGTATTGAAACCTTTCTAACCACCGCCAGCTCTGATACGAATTCAGATAGCATTAACAATCGACTTGTCAGGTTAGAAGAAATATTTGCTAAATTACTGGAGTACGACGCTGCTTTACCCTCAGATCAATCTGAAATTGAAGAGCTTGAAAATCGTTATTTCGTCGCAAAAGCGGGTCTTCAAGAATTATTGAAATCAACATCACGTGTTGATCAAATTGATCCAAATCCCAGTTTTCTAAACGCAAGCTTTGGAAACACTTCGGATTTTCAATTGCCTAGATTTAACATACCTGTTTTCAATGGTGATTACACTCAATGGCTTAATTTTAAAGATTTGTTTCTGGGTATTGTTCACAATAACAATACGTTATCTAATATCCAAAAGTTTCAATACTTAATCGGATTATTAGGTGAAGGTCCCAAATCAATAATCCAACACATTCCCGTAACAAACGCTAGTTATGAGGAAGCTTGGACGAAACTCCTCAATCGTTACAATAACAAAAAACAGATCACTAATACTCTGTTAGCTACCTTTTTCGCGCAAAACGCGATTACTCAAGCTAATGATTGTAACTTGAGGTCTCTTGCTGACACTTCCGAGCAAGTTGTCAGAGGTTTAAAATGCGTTGATGAAAAGGTTACTAAACCGGATATTTGGATAATTTATATGCTTTTAAACAAAGTTGATCCTGAAACTCGTCGTTTATGGTCAGATAGAAAAGATGAGACTGATTATCCGTCATTTGATAATTTCATACAATTTTTAAATGATAGAGCATCAGCATTGGCAAATTCGAAAATTGACTTCTCAAGTCAAAAGGACACAAAAGTAAACGCGAATCGTGCTTGTTATTCAAAATATCCAAAATGTAAGGATTTTCATTACTTGACTAAATGTTCAAGTTTTAAAAATTTGAATCCTGCATCTCGCAAGATGTTTGTGATTAAAAGAAATCTTTGTTTGAATTGTTTTTCAGAGAAACATACAACAAAGTTCTGTACTTCACAATTTACATGTAGATTTTGTCATCTCAAGCACAATTCTCTTTTACATGAGGAAAATCTAGGTTCGAATTGTGCAAAAACGGATCAACAACGGAAGTTCGACCCTAAATCATCAAACGTGATCCAATGTGAAATTGCGGTAAATCCCAATCAATTAAATAAAGCTTTGCTTCCAACAGCCGTAGCTTCAGTTAAAGATGATAGCGGTAAATTTGTTAACATTCGCATTCTTCTTGATTCGGGATCCCAGGCTTGTTTCTTATCTGAATCATTTGCTAAGAAAAATAATCTGAATTATGATTCAAAGGCTAAAATAAATCTGTTCGGCATTTCGTCCACCACACCAACTACCACTCTAGGTAATATGGATTTATGCATCTACTCAAAGCATAATAAAGATGTTAAATTCGAGTTAAAAGCATTTATTTTAAAGTCATTGATTGCCCCTGAACCTTTGTACAAAATTACGACTCAAGATCGTAAGCTATTATCAGGGCTACAACTAGCTGACAGTGATATTTCACAACCAAGTGAAATTGATTTAATCATTGGAGCCGATAAGTTTTTTTTCGGTAATTCTCCCAGGTCAAGTGCTGCGCGACACTGGAGAGCCTATAGCTCAAAATACCCGTTTAGGTTGGGTTATAACGGGGAATCAAAAAACAAATCAGTTAGCTAGTCTTACGCTTGCAAATTTAAATCTCAATGAAGTTCTAAAAACATTTTGGGAAATTGAATCAGTTCCAGTTGCTAACGAATTAGAACTAACACCAGAAGAAATATTTTGTGAGGAACATTTTGTATCAAATTATAAAATTTGCTCTGATGGAAAATTTGAAGTCAAACTACCCATTCTCCAAACTGAAAGTAAATTGGGAAACTCGTATGGTTCTGCTTTTTCGCGTTTAAAATCAATGGAGAGAAAATTTATCAAAAATCCAGAGATCGAAAATCTCTACAAGCAATTTATGCGCGAATACCTCAAATTAGGGCACATGAAACCAGCAAATGATCACTTGGATCACCCTGATCACGAAAAGTTCTTCTTACCGCACCATTTTGTCTTAAAAGACTCTACCACTACCAAGTTGCCCACAGTCTTTGACGGCTCGTGCAAAACTGAAGGAACAGTTTCATTGAATGATATTTTGGCTGTTGGTGCCAAACAACAACGAGACATATTTGATATTTTGTTGGATTTCCGCATAGGGAAAATTGCCGTTACTGCTGACATAACTAAAATGTATCGGCAGGTAATGGTAAATTCTGACGATCAAACGTATCAGAGGATCTTACAGAAATTTAATCAATCAGAACCTATTCAAGAGTACAAACTAACAACTGTAACCTATGGACTTTCATGCTCTTCTTTTCTTGCAACTAGATGCTCACAGCAAATAGCAGTGGATTCTAAAGAATATCATCCTGCTGCTTCTAAGATCATACAAGACAAGTTCTACGTAGATGATCTACTTCTAAGTATGGACGATTATGAGGAAACAGCCCGACTCTGCAAGGAAGTTTCATCACTACTTCTTACAAGAGGCTTTGAGCTGAATAAATGGAGATCAAATTCTTCACAGGTATTAGACAAGCTAGATGTTGCGAAAAAAGAGAACAGCCTTCAAATACAAGGTAATATTAATTGTAAAGTTTTGGGTTTAGAATGCTCTACAAGTGATATTTTTTGCTTTTCGCCTCATCTTAACGTTGATTCTCCAATCACAAAAAGAAAGATATTATCAAATGCGTCTCAAATTTTTGATCCTTTGGGTTTAATAAGTCCGTGTGTAATTTGGATTAAAATATTTTATCAAAAATTATGGTTAGTTAAAAGCGATTGGGACGATGTTTTATCTGAAAAGTTAGTCACTGAATGGATGGAGTTTCAAAAGAATTTTAACTTGATTAAAACCTTACAAATTCCCCGATGTGTAAGCATTTCCAAGGTTAAAATGTCATTACACTGCTTTTGTGACGCTTCGGAGCAAGCTTACGCGGCTGTAATATATTGTAAGCAAATCTTACCAAATGAAGAATCTGTAAAGTTATTAGTTTCTAAAACCAAGGTCGCACCTATTAAACAAGTTTCGATCCCTCGGCTTGAGTTATTAGGTGCAACTCTACTCGCCTCGCTCTTGCAAGCAGTTTTAAATTGTCTCAAGATAAGCATGCAAGATGCTGAGATACATGCGTGGACTGATTCCAAAATAGTACTAGCATGGCTCTCGTCACACCCAAGGCGTTGGAAAACTTTCATCGCAAATAGAACATCCAAAATATCAGACTCCCTACCCTCCAATTATTGGCATTTTTGTCCCATCTAAAGAAAATCCCTCGGACATAGCTTCAAGAGGTATCAATCCTCAAAATTTAGGAAGTAGTAAGCTATGGTGGCATGGACCAAATTTTCTTACTCTGGATTCAAATCATTGGCCACTTGAAAACCCTACACTTCAAGATGATCCCAATGTTTTACTTGAACAAAGAAACGACCCTATTTTTGCTAACTCTTGTGTAGTTAATTCCACATTAGATGAGATGTTTGAGAAGCATTCATCACTGGGGAAAATCATCCGTATATTAGCTTATTGTCGGCGCTTCATACTAAAATGCAAATCAAGAGCTAGTTCAGCAACCTCGAGCTTTTCTACTCATTTATCCCTATCCGAGACCAAGGAAGTCAAATTTATTTTGTTCCGTTATGTTCAACAAATTCATTTTCCTAAAGATTTGGACAATCTGCAATCTAACAAGACTTTTTCTCCCCGAAGCAAGATTATTTCTTTGCATCCTTTCTTGGACGACCAGAGTGTCTAACGAGCGGGAGGGCGAATAAAACAATCGGATTTGCCCTACAACTCAAAACATCCAATTATTCTACCCGAAAAGTACAAGATCAGTACAATGATCATTCAAGATGCACACACATTGAATCTTCATTCTGGACCAACTCTATTGAATCACATTCTCAAGCAGACCTATTGGATCGTGGGAGCCAAACGGTTGATTCGCAAAATTGTTAACAAATGCATTGCTTGTTGCAGGTACCGCTCCAAACCGATCCAACAGCTGATGGGAGACCTACCGGAGGCTCGAGTTAAGATCAGTCGAGCTTTCACTATCGTTGGTTGTGATTTCACTGGATCCATAGACGTAAAGATTGGTAAGGGTCGAGGGCAGAAGTCGACCAAATCTTACGTAGCATTATTTGTATGTCTATCCACAAAGGCATTACATCTTGAATTAGTAGGTGATCTTACAGCAGATTCTTTTATTTCAGCTCTTAAAAGACTGATTGCTAGGCGTGGTTGCCCATCACACATATATAGTGACAATGCTACAAACTTCGTAGGGGCACGCCGTAAAATTAATAAAGTTCAAAACTTTATCAAAACAATCGACGACAAACCCACAATAGTAAACTTCTTTGACACCTCAGAAATTACTTGGCATTTTATTCCCCCTTCTTCTCCCCACTTCGGAGGAATCTGGGAAGCGGGGGTCAAATCTGTGAAATTTCACATAAAACGATCCATTGGCGACAAACGCCTCACTTTTGAAGAGTTGAGCACACTGTTGTGCCAAATTGAAGCGATTCTCAACTCTAGACCCTTGGTATCACCCGATAATGGCATATAATCTTTATATGCATTAACTCCTTCTCATTTTTTAATAGGAGAGAAATTGACATTTCTTCCAGATGATTCAACAAGCGACATTCCTCCTAGAACTCGCTGGCAGCTTGTTCAAAACATCCGAAACAGCTTCTGGAATCGCTGGCATGGAGAATATCTGCATTCTCTCCAACAAAGAATTAAGTGGAGAGTACCTCATCAAAACATGAAGGTTGGGGATCTCGTCATCTTGAAAGAGTCTAACCTTCCACGTGGATGTTGGACCGAATTGAGAGAGTTCATCCCGGTGAAGACGGGGGAGTGCGAGTGGTCACCATCCGAACTGCAAAAGGACTGTTCAAACGAAGCATTTCAAAATTAATTAAACTGTAAATTAATTTTGGGCGGGAGTATGTTTGGATTCGCCCATCACACTTCATTTTGAATAATTTCATTTGCGCATGTGCGTTTTTTCAGTTATATATATCTCGCCGCCAGGTGCGGTTCAATTTCAATTCAATTCAATTTTTGTATGCTTCAACTTTCGCCGCATTGACGTGCAAAAAATAAAGATCTTAATTTGAAAACTGCGTTATGTTTGATTCAAGAAGTTGAAGCCACCCCGTTCTTGACAAAAGTCGATCACTTAAGCTGTTAAAACAACCACTTTATTTCAATGTGAATACAATTATTCACCTTTGGCAAGTAAAGAACACTAATTACCACCTAACTTAAGGAATAAGTGGCATGATCTCGTAATTTCAATACAGACCCTCATATGTTTCTTCAATGAGTGTTAAATTATTCACCCAGTTGGCACCAAAAGCTTATCTTCTTCCTTAACCTCAGTAAGGGGAGGAGATGCGGGGATATGTGCATACGAAGAAAAAAATTTAATCGAGACGTTTCCTTTGATAATAACGAAGTTTTTGAAACTATTGACTTCCATTTTTTTTCTCTTCCTCAAAATACATAAGACAGCGGTGTTCCATTATTGATCAAAGGCCTTAGCAAGTTTAATGTCGTTACAAAATGTTTGCCACTCCATTCTTAATTAAAAACGTTTTCTTATTTTCACTTTTTTTTATCCACTTGGTTGTTTGCTTCTTTCGTTAGTCTTTCGCCCCTTTTTTCTTTGGGTTTATCATTTTTTCATTTTCTTATTATAATCAGAAAAGGAAAAATGTTTATCGCTTTTTTTTTAATCCATGGATTTTCTTTATTAAATTGCGGATGAGACCGTTTTCTTTTGCTGTTGATTGCTTTCTCCCCTTAGTCTTTTTTTCTTTAGCGTGCTGAAGGTTTCAACAGATAATTTAATTATAAAAGTTTTCAGTTTTAACGGAGCGCTCACGATATACATTCTGTGATTACAAGTTTTGCTTGTCGCGTTTCGAAGAAATTTTATGAGGAAAAAAAAGTTTAGCATCGAACTAAATTAAAGTATAGGTTCGATTTTTTTTTAATACTTACATGGATGTGTATGATGGGGAGAAAAGATGTGGACAAAGAACATTTTCTAATGCCTCGAATTCGTATAAATCTTTTTTGAAACTTAAAGAAAAGTCATTGTAGAGAAAATATGTTCGGAAACCTTGAACCAAAATTTTGCGTATCATTTTACTTATAACATATCGCCGGTCCGGATGAACAATGACGTAACTGCAAAAATTTGTCAAATGCAAATAAGTCCATATACAATATCAGAAACACATCATTTACACAGGGGAACATGGATGAACTAACAATTACAAGTTTGTGCCTTCTAAAACAACGAACATTTTTTAGAGTAAAAACGACGTAACTGCACTTAGGGGTTGAAATATTATTGTGATTAAATCCAAATCCCTGGTAAATGAAAATAAAGTATATATCCTACGTACTCTAATTATACCATTTTTTTTTGTCACTTACACCCTTTTCAATTACTATAAGTTTTATACAACTGCAAATCGTTTTTTCACTCTCCTGTAAAATTGAAGTTTTTGCATTTACGTCACTGTTCTTCCGGAACGGCGATATGTAGATTTGCTTTTCAAAGATTTTATTAAACATGCCATTATTTTAGGTATGTTCAAAACTTGTCGTAAGTGATTATCCTTATTTTGAATGTGCTCAATATTTTATTGTTAAACAATTTCCCATTACTTTGTACGGGTTCAAAATTATTTTTCAAGGGTGCTGAACATTTTCGAAGAAGGTTACTCGTTATTTTAGATGTGCTCAGAATTGTTTTTAAATGCTTTCCTGTTACTTTGAATGCTCAAACGTATTTTTAAATACTGACATAATATTATTTAGCTGAACTTAAAATTATCCTTAAATGGTTGCCAGTTGCTTTTGGCATGCCTAAAATTATTTTTAAATGGTTGCCACAATTATACTATTAAATGGTTTCCCATAATTCTGCATGTGCTCAAAATGTTTATTAAATGGCAGAATTATTGTTAAACTAAATACCTTACCTTAATACTATCTATTAAGAATGAATTTCTATAAATTAATATGAAGTGCGCAAATTATTTAGCGACACTTTAGTACAGCTTTAACATTTTTTACTTTTAACATAAGATATTTATGAAATTTATTGATTTTAATTTTACAAATAAAGTCTTTTCAAACATTTTTTCCTAGCGTGGGAATACAGCAGTTACTTTCTCAAATTCCAATTTTAATACATGGTAATGATTTATTAAGATAATTTTTCAGTGATACATTAAAGTTATTGTTTCTGAAAAATAGGGCTAATAAACTCTGCTTTCTTCGTATAAAAATAGATGAAAAATAATATCAAATTGAATTTTAAGGACTAGTGTCCTGATTGTGATGGCAATTTTTAAATACTTTTATACTTATTTAGATTTGAATTTCTAGAGCTTGTTGTACTTGTTTGAGAAGTATTGTCTTTAATCAGATGGGAATTTTTAGAAGAACTGGCTAACCATATTCTAATGAGAGTTTTTAGAGGTTGTTGACGTTATTTCGAAGCTGTTGTCTATTTTAATGGAGATTTTTAGGATATGTTAATGTTATTTAGGAACTGTTGATATTATTCTAATGAGAACTTTTTGGGACAGTTGTCCTTAATCTAATGAGGGTTTTTGGGAAATTCTGTTCTTCTCAAACGAATAGTTTTAGGGGCTGTTTTCTTTATTCAAATAGGATATTTTAAGGACCAATTATGTTTCCCGAATTCAAATGGGGAGTTTTAACTAATGTTATCCATTTTAAGGAGAGAATGAGAATATTCAGCATGTGTCCTGTGAATTCCCTTTTTTCCAAAGCCAGGGAATTAGTATGCAACATTTGAGTTAACCCGTGCAATTCGGTGTAACTAGTATAAAATACAGCAACAGTACTAACTTTTTTATAAGACAGTTAGTTAGTGGCTATGACCGAAAACCCAAGGTTATATAGGGGTTTAATGGAAGTAATAGATAATGCATACACAGAAAATATAGATATAAGAGTGAAAAATATTTTAGTCTACGAAATAAAACTTAAAATATTGTGTTTGTTTATTTCTTTTTCTTTTTTATGTATTTGTGTGTGTGAATCTCAGTGTTTAATGAAAGTATTCAACAGTAATTTTTATTGTTCTAAGCATAGTTGTTCAATAAAAGATAAGATGTTTTTCAGGTCCTCTCTTGCCTGTACTCATTACAGGAAATATTAAGCTTTGAAACTTAAAACTTGCAATTTCCGCTTCCAAATAGCCTCTTCCTGCATGAATCTTTATCACGTAATGGAAAACAAAGCTTAACGAAGCCACTCAAAATTAATTCCCGTCAACGCAGAAACAACAACGGAGACACTACATGTCGTTGTATATCATCTTTCCGGTATTTAACAGGGATTCTGTTTTGTTTTCAGCTATTCAAAGCAAAGCATCCAGCTTCATTTGCGAAGGGAACTTCATCTCTCACCCTTTCAAAATTTGATTCATATTAATTTTTTCCCCACTAAACATGTTTCTCACATCATTGTTTACAGCATTTAATTCATTAGTAGTTGAGGATAACACGATATAGAATTCATTATGCTAGATGATATTACTTTATAAGCCAACAAAAACGAAAACTAATGACCACGTAGAATTATTTTTTCAGCTTGCTTTCCTGTTTTCCATATGACTGTCATTTTTTTCTTCAAAATTCCCAGCTGTCGAGATGGAACAATGTAGATAGAAACAGGGCGATTGTATTTAAGATATCTCGTAGTACATCGGCATTAAAAAAAAAAAAAAGTAAAAGCCTCGATACGCGGTATTAACCCCTGATAACCTCTTTACCGATATTTTTTATCATTTAATAATTAACGGACAAAAGCAAAAAGGGATGAAAAAAGGATTTCTGCGTTATCTCCATACCATCTGGTTCCTATTTTTGCATTTGGACGATTTCATTATGACTTTTTTTTTTCCATTATTATTTTTTTTTCTTTTTTAATCTCCTTTTTATTTTTTATTCTTTCTTCGTTTTGTGCAATATAACTCAATAACTGCTTAGTTTTGGAGTGAAACATTTTAAATGCTCTTTTGCATTTGCCTTTTATTTCATAAATGTGATTATGGGGTCGCACTGGAAAAAGTGCGCGTTTAAGCAGTTCAAGAGTATTAATAATTAATATCAGTACCGGATCTTGGACTTTTCCGAGACGGGGCAAAACTTTAAAATGCCGCCCCCTCCAACCAATTATTGTTGATATTTCAAAAAACTTTTTATGCGCTAGCCACTTTTTTTCAAAAGGATTTTCCCCTTGGGGGCCACTGATGAACCCCAACTTTCAGTAATGTTCACACACATGGCCCTTTTAGCAAAAAATTAGGGGGGCAGAGCAATATGAAGGGCAAGAACTTAACTGTAGATATGAAATTCTGACAGTTGAAGGGGGTCCGGGGGTTTCTCTCCCTGGAAAATTTTGAAAACTATATGCAAACTGGGGCATTTTGAGGCCTTAGTACACGCTTTGGGACTTTAAAAATTTTAGGAAAAAATAGCAAACAAAAACTTTTTGAAATTAAAACGCTTTTTCTCATAAAAATAATAATAAAAATTCAGAAAAAATGGCTTCTTTTTTTAAATCCAGAGGGCAGGACCCTCCCCTCTCCCTCCGTCTTACTAACGCCCATATCGAAGAGCCGAGCGTTTGCCTTCTCAAACGACATTTACAAGCTCCCACCTCTTCCTAAAAGGAGGCTTGAAAGTTTCAAAAAGAAAAATCATTGGGTATTGTCTTCGCATAGCATGATTTATACGTATTTTACTTCCATAAGGGGAAAAGCCTTGACTTTTTAAAATTCAATTTTTAAATTTTGACATTTCGAAATTTGCCACCATTAACCTCAATTTTAGACTTTCCAACAGTTTATACAAATAAATAATTCTATTAATCGGTTTTAATCGTTAGAAAAATAGCTGATCGGAGCTTTTATCGGCTGATCTCTAATAAAATCGGAGCGCCAAACTAGGATTTTAATTCTCTTCCAAAACTTTAATTTTCTTAATTAAACATTTTTTCTTTTATTTTTTACTTTCTTTTTCCTTATTTTTTTCTTCTCTTTCTTTTTTTTTTTTTTTTGTGCACCACAGTTGAATTTGCCGCCCCCCTAAGAAGTGCCGCCCTGGGCATGGGCCCCGGCTTGCCCCACCCTAGATCCGGCACTGATTAAAATGACCGGGTAAGGGCATTAAATACTTTAGTTTAAAGTCGTCATTTTGCTGGGGCTTTAATAAATTTTCCATGCATGTCTGTTGTTGCATCTTATCAAACTTGGCTGAGAACTGAATCAAATCAAGTGCAACTAGTATTAAACCTGATTGCTTAATAACGCTGTCAACATGATTGGCCCCAATTTTTAGAGCGCAGTTTTTCTGAGCCGAATGAAGACTATTGTTTCTTGCAGGAGTTCTATGTGTAACATAAAAGCATCTGTATTGTGGTTATAAAAACCCAAAACAGTTTCATCCAAATAGTTCGATACGGGCAGAACGATTGTCTCTGCAGTTTCTCATTTAAGAAAGCAATGACAGAAAAAACAGGTCTCAAACTAAAATTTTTCGACTCTACCGCTTTATAGCCAAGTAATTTCCCATAAAAATGTTTTTTTTAAATGGAAAGAAGGCTTAATGTCTCGTTAAAATATAGTTCAAAATGAAGAAAAGTCAAAAATAAGTGAAAAAATTAAATAAAAATTGAAAAATTCAATTTTGAACGGTTAAAAAAATCTTAGCGCTATTAGGGAAATGCAAAGCAAATTACATAAACCTTGTACGTAGACCCAAGTTTCCTTGAATAAACTTAGCCGAAGGAGTTCACCACATGAAATATTTTTTTATTTGAACATTTTTTGTTCAATTTTAAACTGTTAAAAAAGAGTTAACATTTGCGCCTATTTGGGAACTTCAATACTATATAAATCCTGATCTAACAGACGGATTTGCTTGGAACAAAATTTATCGGAAAGATCCTATGACGTAGATCATGTACAGATACGAAGTTCATCCAGAATTAAACGACCCAATTTTCTCATGAATTTTTTTCATATGGGATTTTAATGATATTTCTGATTAAATGAATGAGTGAAAGGATGAATGAATACCTAAATACGTGAATAAATGATATAGGAATAAATGAATAGATATGTATTAACCGTTGAAAAATCTACATTTGAAACAATTAATAACTAAATCTAAATGAGAAAGAAAGAGAGAGAGAGAGCTAAGTTATAGATTTGATGTTGGTGTATACGGGGAAGTAGGTTCGTATAGTTCTAGACGGAAATTCTTGTTTTGGCTGGCAGTGGGAATTTACTGTGCGAACATGAATCAGTCACAATGACGTTGATTCCGGATTCTTCTATAAGTTTCGGATTTTAAGAAAACACTTCGCTCGATCTCGACGACAAGGCCCGTCCTGACGTCCATTGCGCATGCTCCAGGCATTGTTACGATGTCTATAACACGCGCCCTAGAGAGCACGTGCTTCCTTTTTAAAGCAACTACTGTGGGCTGAGCCATTGAACACGAGCCTTAAGGGTGGGTTAGGCAAACTAAAATAAACAATTATTTTACGATGTGATGCACGCGGTAAAAGGACTACCTGATACTTTTCTCCACCAGACCCATACCTGTTAGCTGAAGCCTTGGGATTGCTTTCGCACGGAGCTGGTAGCCAAAACTACCTGATAACTGGATGCAACCCAGAACCACCGACTGATATCGCCCATGAGCTTCGGATCGTTTCGTCGAGATCCCAGTCGCCTTCCAAGTCCGGCACCCTTTGGGGGTGGGATCCAACATGGATTCGAGAGTTTCTGAAAAATATAAGTGGGTCAAATATACACTTTTCGCAATATATTATGAATGTAGGTACTTAGTTTATTAGTACGCCTACATCCTACTTTTCCGATAAAAAACAAACTTATTTCTATTTTTTTCATTTTTTCTTGATACAGTAATTATCAGTTCAAAATGAAACACATTCTTTTAGAGTTTTCATGGCAGCTTCGGAAGCTCAGATCCTGTACTTCTCTTTTTTTCGGTGAGTTTTTACGGATCAGGTTGGATTGCAGACTGTATACGAATAAGTTCTTAAGAACTTATATGCATTCTCTTCTACTTTTTTTTTTTTTGGCCAGTAGAACGATTTTTTAAATAATATTGAGTTTTCTTTGGTGTGTTCAAAGAAATTTAATGCTCTAAAATTTGACTAATTTGTAACTAGATTCTTAGAATGCTTAAATGTGGAGCGGGGTCTTTAGGGAGCCACTGTCTCGGGTGGTATCTTCTGAGGGGCGGTGAAGTCAAATGTGTCGTCAGAGTACGGATCCAAGAGGGGCAATGACTCCCTTTAAAGTGACCAAAAAAACCCCCTAAAATTGCAGTTCATAAGATTTCATTCCGGAAAACTTTAGGGCGATCATCCCCAAGGGATGATCCGTTGACCTTTGCATCTCCGCATACTTAATCAAATATTGTATTTTTAGAAATTTCGAGGGAATGCCCACCAAATTCTCACTACACTAACTTCACCAAAGATACTTCAAATCATTTTCGAGGAGAAACGCCGACCTCCCTCCCCTCCCCTCCCCTAGCGTTACCAAAGACAGTCTAAAATTGACTTCAGTATCATAAAAAACTATCGAGAGGAAACTGCGGATCCCTCTACCGTAACGTAACCAAAGAGAGCCTGAAATCGCCTTTTTAGGATGTCAATTTTGATAATTTTCCAATGGAGAACCGGCGCAACTAACATGAGAAAAGATAGCCTAAAACTCCGTTTTGTGGATTTCATTATGCCAAAACGTTTCAAGGAGAAGACTCGAACCTCTTCCCCCGAATGGCACCAAAGGTGGTCCCCTTCTTCCTCTAACATCTTTAACCTTTTCCTAAAATTTGCTTTTTTAGGGATGGTAACTAAAGCCAAAAAATTGTATCAAGAATTTTTCAATATTAAACTTACCTAACGTTTTATAAATTTACCCTTTTTTGCGGGGAGGGGGAGTGACACCACAAATTTCCGCAAAAGGGGACACCCATGCTAGGAACGCCACTATATATATATATATATATATATGTATATCTTGTATTACATTTGAATATGTCCACTGTGGTGACATTTACATTGAATTTGATTTGTTTCCATGTTTTCATAAATAAAGGAAATTTTTTAAAAAATACAATAATAAATAAAGAGAGTACTGAAAATAAAGACTATTGACCCCTTGAAACAACCATTGGCCATTAAGGTTGAAAACCTTGAATTTATGCTATTCCAAAGAACGCTGTTTTTGCATTGTTGCATAGCTCATCCAAAATGGAGACTGAAAAAATCACGAGGCAAGCCTAAAAAAATAATTCAGATCATTTTCAGCCGAAGGCAGATAAAATTATGAATATAAATAACAGTTTATTGAAAACATGTTTATTGATGAATAAAATGCACAACTAAACTTCGTACAAACGCTCTAAAAATCTACGTCCCTAGCATCTTGGCTAAATAAACTTGTCAATTCCAAGAAGGGAGTAAGGAAGGTTACATTCAATTCTCGGCATTAATGTCTTTCCCATCAAAAATTTCACTCCAATCCACACTTCAATTCCTCACACATGAAAACATTGTTTTTAAGAATGGTGTAGAAAAAAGAATAAGAAGAAAAAATGAGATAAGGAGTGCGGAGAAAGAGGTAGGGGAAAGAGAAAAACCGATAAAAAAATACCGATAATTCAAATCGGGTACTGATTTCAGGAATGAACAAATGGTTATTGGTGCAGAGCATTCTTTTCAATTTATTTTTTCTCCTCTCCCCATTCCAAAACAAAGCGATGCCGGACTGTTGGGACGGGGGAAGATGAAAGGATTCAAAAAAAAAAAAAAAAAATCGAACGATGAAAATATAAAAACGAAATGATAGATAGATAGTTAAATAGTGAGGGCGCGAGAGTTAGGGCAAGCAAGTCTTGCGCTTTGTTTGGATATTAGCAGTACTGAAAGACAAAGAACATACGGAGATCAATAATATTCCTTATCCAGCGCTCTTTTTCAATTCTTCTCAATAACGTGTCTTCGGGACAAAATCAAAAGGGAAGGGGATGGAAGCGATAGAGATGTTTTTTTTCTTTTTTTCAATTCATACGAAGGGTTGGTAGTGTGAGTTCTAGCTGTTAATTTTGGGTTATGTGAAAAGCCTGATCATAGCATTGACACCTTGGTACACAGCCCAAAGGCAATTTCGAGACCCAAAATTCCTCATTTTAGTTCTATTTTCTACTTTTTTCTGCCAAAAATTCTTGTTCTTTTTTCATCATGCCTTTTAGTTCGGTGTGTAAGACGCATTTATTATATCTATAATATTCTTTAAAACTGTGCAATATACAATAAAAGTAAAAACTGCCTAATGGGATGTAAATATTTGCCATAAATGAGCTATTTTTAAATATTTCTTGGACCGTAGAATTAGCAAGATACTTGATAGAAGTGAAACTAATTTTTTGGACGACCGGAAGACATGTATAAACATACATAACAAAATCTGTCACTGACTCTTCATTACCCTCATTTACTTCTTTCTCGTCTCCCCTCACATATATATATATGTGTGTGTGTGTGTGTTTGTGTGTGTGTAGTTTGTCATGTTTTCACAGATACATTATTTTTATGAATACAATGTGTTTTATGAATACAATTATGTTTGGTGTTATGCAATTTTCCATTTAAGACATTTTGATTTAGAAAAAAAAAAAAAAAAACAGAACCAGGTAAGTGAACTTGCAGGGTATCTGGAGCTTCACTCAATCTCTTTCATCAATTATTTTCACATAAAGTTAAAAGAGTAAAGTTTTCTGATGGGATCTGAGAAAAACCAATTTATACCTTAGAAATCAATAAAGAATAAACATAAATAAAATATGCAAACATGTTGTCTTTCTTTTTTAATTTTATATTTGCTAAAGTTGTTCTGCATGAAAAATAATAACGTAATGTCATTTTATTTTACTGGATAGTTGTTTTAAAGTGACCTTTTAATGAAGGAAAAATTATTATTCATAATATAATCAGTTTTGCTTTTTATTTAAGTTTCAAGAGCTTTTCCTGTCAGATCTTCGTATAAACTGTATTTTTCTTTTCTCGGTACTTATTTATAAGCCTTCAAATAAACTGTTTTATATGTATGTAATTTTCTTCTTATTATTTTTTCACTGTGTTTAAGTGAATTGATGTTCGCGTGACTACAAAAGAAACTCGTTCACAATCTATTAACCGATCATGATTACTACTGAGGTCGAAATGTACGTGGCTGTTGTCCGTTGCAAAAGGACTCTGCTTGGGGAAGTGTACTCCTTGGAAAAGCGCGGTGTGAGAAGTATCTTCGAAGGCCATCGGCTCTCTACCTAAGGCTTCGGCTAAAAGGTGCAAGGGTGTCCGATGGAGAAAAGTATCTTCGAAGGCAGCTGGTATATGAGGTATTAGAAATCGAAAGGATGAGTTTGTGTTCATATAAGTTTGTTTGATGTATTGCGAAATGTGTCACAGTACCAGTTGACAAATAAGTATAAAAAGGAATGCAGAAGTTAGGGGGAAAAAGTCTCATCTTCTCATCCCCATCCAATATCCCGAGCTTCTTCGTGCCAACATTGCCTTCCTTACCATCTGGCGCTCTTTGGGGGGAAGCAGTAGCATAGTGAAAGGGGGACAAAAAATTCCTGGCACAAAAAAGCAAAGAATTTTTGTCTGGCACAAAATGCACGTACTCCAAACACTGTTGCTAGTTGCACTAGGCGATGCCCAGAGCTGAAACTGAAGCTGCAGCAGCTTGCAGTTTGGCTGTTGTTGTTCTATTTCCTTTATTTTATCTGCAGCATCGTTCTCTTGCCTCTTAGCATCCCTTACTCTTGCGCTTCCCTCTCATTCGTTGACGTCATCCCAGCTGTGGCCAAAATCTCTCCTCCCCAGTTTCCTCCCCGTTTATTTCTTGGAGCTCTCTCTTACTCTCTGGATCCCAGTGTTCACATCCCCCCCCTCTTCATCTCCATATCAGGGCATATTTAGAGCGAAGGATCGTCCCTCATTTACGCGTCCCTCCAAAAACTTTTAAAAGACGACACAGTGTCACTTTTTCGTGCTCCACTTTCAAATGACTGGCATGAACGATTGGGTTGACATTTCTTTCGTTTCCCATAATTCGTGACGATCTGTTCTCCAAAAATTTTGTAAAAAGACAAGACCGAGAAGCAAAATTTATGAACGGTTCGAAACTACAGGAGATAAACTTTCAAAAATTGAAATTCTTAAACCATTAGGGAATTTCATCATGCGTTATGTTCTTAGAATTAAAATTCTCACTACTTTTTCAATAGTTCATTTTTGAAAAGAATAATACTTCTGATTGCATTTGAAAACTTTTATCTCCATTTGATCAATTTTCCGTTCTGCTCTCTTTCCTCAAGCTAATTATAAAAGTTTTCTAGTTTTCAAAGCTAAATTTTTTTAAAATTTGTGTTACACTGAACAACTTAACTATATAATGTATATTTTTTATATTAGGATAAACTTTGTCCATTGCGTGTATTATACATTGCATTGAATATTTTTCAAATAGAAGGACATTTTTAATAAACAATGTTTTACCTATTTTATTAACTTAACATTTTCTGACATGCTGCTTCAACTTCAATCAAGGGTTACTTCGTATGTTTTGAATATCATTCACTTTTTGATGTATTTTGAACATTATTTACTGCTTGATATATTTTAAATATCATTCGCCATTTGATGTATTTTGAACGTCTTTTACTATTTAAAGCAATTTTTACATCATTTACCATTTGATGCATTATGAGTTCCGTTCCTCATGCACTGCAAAAATATTTTGCCGTGAAATATATGAGAATCTTCTAAAAATCATTAGAGAATAAAAACGAGTGATCCTTCTGTAAATTATAAGAGCAACAGATAAGGTACCGCAGTAGTAGTAGTAGTGCCATCTGTGAGTACGCTGAATTACTATTTCTGGTACACGAAGTCGAAAGTGATTCCTGTGGCTTAGGTCGCTCGGCCAAAGATGCCTCCGGAGTTGGAGAGATTGGCCACCGACCGGCTAGGCTGCTCTCTGCAGTTGAAGTTAAATTGAAATATTATTGAACAATATGTAATGCATTTATTGACGTCAACTCATCGTCATCACTTAGATTTGTGGCGGGCCATCAGGACCCGAAGCGGCCTTTTACCCAGGTTCAATGTGAGCGTGCTTCAGAGGGAGATAAGTCGAAGCCCGAAGGGTAAACGTCACGTCCCCGAAGGGCAAAACGAACGGGAAAAAAAAGTCCAGGTTAGATTTGAAAATACAATAAGTAATTTTTTTTCCCCATTTTATAAGATTTTATATTTTTTATTTGATTTTCTAAGCATTTTATATATGTTTGTTTCTTTTTTTTACATAAATAAAGTAAAGTTAGTATAAGGGGTTGCCTGCCGTCTAGGGGGCCATTACTGTGTCCTTCCAAGTAGTCATTTAGGTTCCTCACGAGAACTTGTAAGTCTTTCATGAGGGAAGCAATAGTTAGGGGCAGAATGGCTAGGGCCTCGACGGCCGTTGTTAGGTGGGACGGCAGTGGCTTTCTCAGAGAGCGCGCTAGCGTACGTTGGCTGATTTTTGGTTTTAATATTTTGCATAATTTTTTCTTCCTTCGTTTTTTGGGTAGGCCGCTTTGGACAATCGGTGCTACTTGCTACGTGATCTCTTTTGCAGTTTGCACAAGTGGGTTTTCCCTCTTTTGGCCTAGTGCAATCTCTGGTCAAATGATTTCCGGCACAGATAAGACATACAGAGTCAAGGGTGCAATGGTGGGAACTGTGCCCAAACCGTTGGCACCTAAAACATTTTGAGATTCTTTGAGTTTTTCGTAAGTGTTCAACTTTTACTTTAAAGTACGAGATAGTTTCAATGTTATAAATTTCTTTATTTTTTATCTTATCTTTCGGGAGGGAGAGTATAAAGAGGGGCATTTTGTCTTTTAGTTTTCGCCTTGTCATTTGGGTAATCTTATTATAAGAAAAGCCGTTTTCTTCAATCTCGGTAATGATTTAATCGGGGTCGACCTCTATAAGGAGGCCCCTTATTACCACCTGAAGGCTTGACGTCACAGGTATCAAGTGTTTACTTATGCATTTGTTTTCAATTTTAAAACTGGTAGTCACAGATCTCATGTGTTCAGTTTTACATAACTTAATACATTTTTCTTTGTAGTTGTCCAGAGTGTGGGAAAACAAGAATTTTATTGATAAACTGTTATCAAGAAATTTGATTTCAAACAAGTTCTTCGAAAATTTACAGAAACACTCACTTTCCCTTCTGTACTTTTTTACAGTGTGTAGTACTACTGCACTTTGAGCTATGGACTAATACTGATTGCCTATTGAAAAAGGAAACGCAAATCAGTATTAATTATGTGGGCCGTGGTAGCCTAGTGGTTAGCACGTCGGACTTCCACCTGGAAGGTCGCGCGTTCGATACCCACTGAAGACCACCATGTATACTTGAGGATATTTGCATGTAAAATCCGTAGACTCCACTACCTCTCCCCGTGCGTAAGCAATCCTAAGGCCT
Organism: Octonoba sinensis; assembly: GCA_038502835.1. NCBI lineage: Eukaryota > Metazoa > Arthropoda > Arachnida > Araneae > Uloboridae > Octonoba > Octonoba sinensis. The sequence continues at coordinate 128,452,935 of CM076598.1, forward strand.
CGGCTAACAGGTAGGGGTCTGGTGGAGAAAAGTATTAATTATGTTTATTTTATTCTATTGCCCTCGATCTTTCTCTGATTTAAATACTTGAAACTAAGATTTTTTACAAAATGCTTATTATTTCAACTTTTCTAAAACCGAATGATAATAATGAAGCTTCGAAACATTTATTTTAATCTTTCTGGTGCGCAATTATGCATGTTTACTGTTTGAATTTACGGTTCTGAATCTAATAGTATTTATTATTTTCGAATTTATGTTTACTTTATCAAGCGAATTTTTATGTTAACTGAAAATAGCCATGTCATAATAGAAATATAATAGATTGGCATACTCGTTATCAGTAACATAAGATGTTGGGTCCCCGGATCTGCCCCCCCCCCCCAAACTTCAAGTATGCTGCATTGTTCTGGGAGCGTAAATGCAATTTTCGACTATGGGGGAGCTTCCATGCTGCGAGGAACAAATGGGAGGGGGACACAAACAAGTCAAGTTAAACCACTGTTTCCCACCGGACCCCACCTCCCCTTCAGAAATTTCTAGCCACACCACTGGTTGTGATGTCAAACGTTCCAGAAAGCGTCCGGTATCGCCGTAGTCAAGATGATCCGACAAGGTACGGCATTTCGAAGTAGTTAATTGGAAATCAAAAGTATCATATAGTAATCCTTGGAAAATGCTAGAGAAGACCTTCATCCAGCGAAAGTTATAAACGTCTGCAAATGATCATGATGTTGCCATTTAAGCAAAATTTAATATTTCCCCCCTTCTTAAGTATATCTTCGTAAATTAAGCTGAAAAAAAAAAAGGTCAGCTCAAAAATTAATTGACGGTTGTTATTTCTTTTCCGAATTTTGAGCTTGAAAATTTCCCATTCGTTTTCCTTAATGATTTTGCTATGGTTGTAGTTAGTTTGTTATTATCCGATAGTACAATTTGATTGTTTCAAAATAGCAAAATAATACATAATTTTTAATTAAACAAATAAAATAATTTTGTTTTGTTTTTTAAAACTAGGAAAAAACAACAACAAACAAATGACTTAATACTTGGATTAACGAAAAATGCTATTATGAATCAAAATTTGAGTTTATTAGAATTATTATGAATACAATTGCCTCACTGAGATATTGAAGATGCAATAATATAGTATATAGTTCTATTCCGAACTTTCTTTAATCTACAGTGTATTTTCAGTGCAACACAAACCAAGATTTACATAGGAGGATGTAAAAACGCTTCTAATCATTATTTTATACATTTCTTACTAAACTAAACTTCAGTCATAAATGCAACATAATTTTTAAAGATATTATTTATTTACTAAGTTTGGGGGTAATTTTCACAGGGTTGATAACAAAGTTACATTTTAAAAACACTTTAAAATCTGCTGTAAACGAGTCATGTTATTTTGTGGCATAGAGCTCTGTGCTTGTTGCAATAGATTAGTGATTGTAAGTTGTGGACTATTCTTTCGAAGCCATCCAACAATGTCACATACGTGCTCAATGAAAACGAAATATGTTGGTCTCACAAGTTAATGTATTAAATTGAAATTAAGTGGAGCACATTGGTTTACAGCAGTGCATTCCCAGATTATGGTTAACGGTCCATTTAAAAAATCCGATTTGGGAAAGGACAACAATTCCAAAATAAATAGAACAGTCCCTTGAAATTCCTTAATAGAATAAGAACTTCAATTCCAAGATAACCACCGTAATCCTTTGAAAACCGTATTGGAATGAGAACTGCAGTTTCCAAAAACTCCCATTATGGTAAAGAAAAAATAGCCCTTGAAAATTCCCATTAGAACGATTACAATAGACGCAAAAAATCTCGGACGCAAACAGAATAATGGTCCTTAAAAATTATCATTAGAATAACATCCTCAGTCCATAAAAATCCTTATTAGAGTAAGGACAACGCTCCCTTTAAGAACCATTATTGTATTACAGACAACACTTCTAAAATAACGTCAACAGTCCGTTTTGAAACCGCCATCAGAATAAATTAAATATTAAATCACCAATAGTGAAAGAACCAAAAGCAAGGTACGTATGCTTCGCCGAAGCCTAAAAATGTGTGCTAAGCAATTATTAGAATTAAATCTGGAAGCAATTATTGGATTTTTTCCCCCCTTACCACGTATGTAAAATGGTATCAATAAAAATAAAATAAAATAACGCTTATGTCAATCGTTTGTGGGAATTCATGAGTCTCAAACTTGTGCTAAAAACAATTGTAGGTCCTGTTCTAATTAACTGAGAAACTGAAAAAAATTCTATCGCATGTCGTAAAAATGAGCGCTTTTGATTGGTATAAAAATGAGAATTTTTCCTCTCCAAATGAGAAATCATGTGTAAACATTTTGACTAAAATTTGTAATTAAAACAGCAAAATTCAAATTTTGAAAAAAAAAAAAATAATAATAATAATAACAGCTTCGACCTTCATCAGGACATAATCCTGCGGTCAAACTTTCATACTTCCGGTCCTTCTCATCTGACCAACAGGCAACCGAAAAACTCGATACACACACACTCTATCTCTGTAGTATTTATGTATAGAATGCTTACCGCGTTTTGTCACTAATAGTCATGCATGAATATTTTAAGATTTAATTGCAAACTTGATCTGATCTTACATATTCTAGTATTACTCAGCATATCTTAGAAATAATTCTACTGTTTAATAAGTTAAACTGTTTTTACTGATACTACAAAACGTATCTATAGTAAAATTTTATAGTTGTAAAAGAATTACGATAAAAGAATTACTATTATAGGGTGATTTTTTAACTGTCAAGAAAATGTGGTTCGAGATTATTTTTTGAGACTTATGACTATTTTATAGTGTAAATGGCTTTTTATCAATAATTATTATTATTATAAAAATAAGACGGAGCTAAAATTTTGTTCAAAATTGCAAGTAATAACAGTGTTGTCGCACTAGCTGTGATCTGATTGAGTTCAACTGTGCATTCATTTAGCATATATTGTGTATTCAAACGTGTTTCAAATAAGTTTTTGAAGCTTATGATAACTTAGTGTACCAAGTTTAAATTAATTTTGTTATAGGTTACTAATTAGTAAGTTCATTCTTGTTTATTTTTAATTAGGTTAATTAATTTTTGGTATAGTTAGGTCAATTTGCGTTATAAATTGCCCAAAAAAGTATATCAGATAAAACGTTATTTTGAAATGATTCTTTCATTTCTTTCTAGTCATTGTTTTATCACGTAAACAGTTCTTGATTATTAATGAAAGATGCATGCTTTAATGTTATTAAAATAGAGTAAAAATTTACTTATGTATTGCATTTATTAACCGTGATCTCATACTAACCGTATATACATTTATCAATATATTTTAGAATTACTTTAAACAATTTTTTATACCTCTAAAATAATTTCTATTGCACATACATTTTAAAAATTATGTCTGATAAAGCACTATTGTGAAATCAATCTGTCAGTTGATTTTAAATCAATATTTTATCGCATAAACATTTCTGTATAGGTTGACTGTTTCAATGTAATGAAAATAATGAGCTAAAATTTGTTCAGAAAATTTGTTTAAGTATGATGTCACATCAACCCATGTTCTCAGACCAACTAAGATCTTTTTCTCTTCTTCTTAGCCAACGCCCACCCTTGGCTGTTGGGCCATGAGGTGACGCGCTGACCAGTAGAGATGGGCCTTCCTGGAAAGGTTGTTCACATAATTTTTATTATAGTCCAGAGCAGCATTCATGGTACCATAGCCGCAAAGCTAACACTCTGGTGATACGGTGAAGGTGTGCTGCAAGATAATCATACCCTGTCCTCATCCTGAACCAACCGCACGGGGAAGGTTGTGGTCGATGGGGCTCTCGTCAAACCAACTACGATCGTTTTGAGTATGCTTCTTTAAATCACTTCAAATAGATTGAAATAGATTGTATAACTCTAAACAAATTTTTGTTGTAAATATAATTTTAAAATATACTTTTCTCCACCAGACCCCTACCTGTTAGCCGAGGCCTTAGGATTGCTTACGCACGGGGAGAGGTAGTGGGGTCTACGGATTTTACATGCACATATCCCCAAGTATACATGGTGGTCTTCAGTGGGTATCGAACGCGCGACCTTCCAGGGTGGAAGTCCGACGTGCTAACCACTAGGCTACCACGGCCCCATTTTAAAATATACTAATATATTTTTATTTATTATTATTATATTTTTATTTTTGATGAAACGCTGCTTTGGGATGGTTTTATTCACTATTTTAGATTTTTTTTCTTTTTTTAATCATTGGTTTATTGAATAAGTAGTTTTTGATTGAATTAAATTATTAAGATGGGTTTCAGATATTAATATAATTAAAATAGAGAAACAGAATATGCGTCATAATTTCATGTATTACCTAAAATACTAGCACTAACTGTGGTCATATTATATCAACTCAACTGTGCACACATTTGGCATGCAATTTTAGTCCTTTAAATAAATTTGTAGCTCTAAAACAGCTTTTGCAAAAATGAGATGAGTTTAAAATTATACCGTACAAAACGCTACTTTGAAGCTGTTTCATTATTATAGTTATTATTATTACTATTATTGTTATTATTATTTTACACATTAATTGCGTAAGCAGTTTTTCGATGCGTAAACATGTGTATATATAACAAATTGAGAGCCAAGCACATGTATTTATATATATTTTTAAATTAATGCTTATGAATTAGTAGAATAATATTTTTGTTATAAATGGATTTCAAGAAATATGTGATATAAAACAGGATTTAGAAATCATTATATTATCTTTATCATTAATTTACTGCGTACACCGTTTTTGATTAATAATCAAGGATGGATATTTTAATCAAACGAATGAATGCATACCCTTTTGAAAAAGTAAGGCTTCAATCTAAGGAGATAACCAGTCGTTGTACGGAATAAAAAAAAACTTGAAGAACACTTGATTAAGGATAAGTTTCTTACATTCTCTTCTTTCGCGTAAAAACAATTTTTTAATCATGTTTTTTAATATTCTCGTTTTCTTTTTTATTTAATAAAAGATTTTTTTCCCTCGTTTCGTTGCTGTCGATTTTCTTGTTTGCGAGGACTTCCTTTCATCATCTTTTTCGATGTCGTGCAGAGGGGGTGCTTTATTGTTTTCTAAGGGAACGGGGGGAGATTTTTATTAACACGGGACATCACGTGGTTTAGCTCTTGTTTCGAAATTAACAGAGCGTGACGCCCGAGGCTTTGGCGCCTCTGAAAATCTATTTTTGCTTTGGCGCTTCGTGAAAAAGAACGGGGATATGGAAAAAGATTTTTTTTTTTTTTTAATTTGCTGTTCGTGTTTGTTTATTTTCTTGTTTGTTTTTTGAGGAGCCTATCTCTGGCGTAACTTCGTCAAAAATGTTCCTGCTAAAATTAATAACGGCCTTCTTTGAGCAGATTGCATATCCCTGCTTGAGATATGCTCAACGACTTGAAAACGCGAAGCGGAAAATTTGTTTTATTTTAAAACAAGATTTTTTTTCAATTTTTATTTACTTGTTTATTTTTTATTTATTTACTTTTTTTTTTTTCATTTTCTTTGGGACAGAACAAATCTGTGCATTGTGCTCCACATACCATGGGAACCCATAAGGGGAATATGGCCGCCGTTCAAAGTTTTACCAAACTCATGGGGTGACACGCACGAAGAATGCCATTAAGACGAAAATAAATTTTCGATGCATTTAAAGTAAACTGAAACAGATTAGATTTTCCTCATAGGCTACGATTATTAAAAAAAAAAAAATGATTGTTATTTATTTCAATCGAACTGAAAGCAACTGATTGTTATTTATTTCAATCGAACTGAAAGCAAAACTAGTGGCAATAAAGTTCCCACGTGTACATAAATACCTTCTAATCAGGGAAGGAAAATTAATTATAATTAAATAATAATATTGAATGATAATAATAAGAAGAAGGAATAAAGTAAAAATAAAATTTATAAACATTGTTTTCTGTTCTATTAATTGGATATTTCAGAAGCAATTAGAATTCTTATTTCAATCCCACCAATATTTTTTAATTTTATGCTTAATTGCACGACAATGTTTCTTTTTAATTATTTTTTTATCTTGGGTCATACGATTATACTTTTAAATTATGAACAATGTTTATGTATCTTGGATTGTATTTTCAAACATCGGACCGCATTTTTACCTTAAGTTACATTTTTCAGCAGTTCTGATGAATTATTATCATCAAGTGTTGCTGCTAGAAATACAAAAAAAAAAAAAAAAAGACTTTTCAACAGTTTCAATCAAAATTTCTAGATGTTTGACGATATTTTAAAGTTTAAGATAATATTTTCAAACATCGGATACAAGTGTTGCCCATCAGGATAATAATTTTAGCAATTGCACAATATTTTTAGATATGTTAGTACTTTCAAATTCGAGCGAGGCTTTTAACACGAGTTATGATAAATAATAAATTTTGGTTATGAAAGCTGTTAAGAATTTATCGTGGTATAATTAAAAATATGAAGATTATTTTTCTCAAGAAAATAAGTCAAAAACAAAGGACCGTGGAAATAAATAAGCAGACCCTTGACTGCTCAAAAAAGCAACGGGGGAGGGGAGGAGTGCATTAGGAATGAGATAAATAAATGAAAAATATTACATAGTAGGTGTCAATAATGCCAGAAAATTTTGAACTAATATAATGTATTGTACACATTAAAAATATTATGAACACATTGCGAATCAAAACTAAAAGCAAATTTGTGAGTAATAGATATTTTGGACATAAAAACAGTAATTATTACTGTAGTGCGCTCAATCGTATATAGTATGATTATTGGAATGTTGACACATAGATGTTATCAGTAGTTTGCGGTCGGGGCGAACGAGGTTAAAACAAATAAAATTGCCACAGTTTTGATTATATAATGATTCATAGGCGTAACCAGGGGGGGGGGGGTTCAACCCCCCCCCCCCCATTGGGTATGTACTTATTTAGGCACATTTAGGCACACAGAAAAATTTCTGGCTGCAGCCTTGCAAAGCGCAATTTTTTTTCCCCTAAGAAAATTTAAACACATATGTATATGATTTTTTTCCCTTTTTCTCTGAAGGGTTGCGATCATGGCCAAAGTATGCAGCTCATAATAAAGAAGACTTTTCATCTAATTATAAGGTTACAATCAACCCCCTTATCACCTTGGGGGGGGGGGGGGTAACAGCGAAAGGTGGCTTCAATCACCGTACCAAACACAGACAGAGATCCTTTCAATCACTCCAGAGGGTTTTCTTTCCTTCCTGATGTCTTTTTTACCCAAAGGCAGCAATCTGGGAATACAATCGCACAAGTAATAAGTTTCCTGGAAAATATTCTCTACTGTGATGGAGTCCCACAGTCCAATTGTCCTAATGGGTTAAACCCTCAAGCCAGGAAGGGATGCTCATTAAAGAGCAGTTTGTATTTATTTATCACTTCGTGTCCAAACACCCATTTTGGTAAAATCTTTTTTGTAGATGAGCCGATTGGAAAACTGATGAACTGTATTTGCATTGCATTCTCATTTACAGATGTTCTCTCATCTCTTATATTTTAAATGTTTTTTTTTTCTTATTATGGTCCATCACTGATTGCATTACGACTCTGGAAATCATCCGTTCAACGTTTCCAATCTCACTGTTACGGTTTAATGCTGCATTTTAATTTACAATCAAGTATTATTTATATTTTAGCTAAATTTTTAATTATTTTCGATACATAATAATGTTTGCACTCCAGCGATGGACACGTTCGTCATCCAAAAAGAAAAGAAAATTTGATTCAGACGCTTCCACTTCTGAGGTATGTTTTGCTACAAATTTAACAAAGTTTTAAAATTTATTGTGGAGATGAGCATTTTTGTAGGGGAATTTGGATTATTTTCTCTAAAATTCGACTATTTCCCGGTTTTAATATTATGAATGCCTGGACATAGAAGATTGCTTAGCGCTAAATATTGAATTTTCTATTGCGTTTGAATTAAAAAATAAATTAATAGATCTAGTAAGGAATGTTTAATGTTTTTGTGAATCAAGGCCGTATCCAGAGGTTAAGGGGGACCCACGGGCAGCCCCCCAGAAATCTGTATCATATATTCCTCCCTGAAACTTTGCTTTACATAAGTGTGTCGAAGTCTGGCCCCCCCCTCCCCCCCCCCAAAAAAAAAAATCTGGATACTGCCTTGGCTCCGGAGCAGGGGGAGCATGTTAAGAATTAGGAAGGGCAGTGTATGCTTCAAAATCATACCCTTTATATATACATATATATACATATATATGATTAGAAATGATGTTAATATGAATTTTTTTACATATATGATAGCTTTTTGATGTATATATAGTAGATGTATGTTTAGATCTTTGGTGAAGTTAAAGGAGTGGGTGTTTGGGGCTTCTGCAACTTAAATTTTTGTAACTGGTCTTACATCTATAATGCTTAGGATAACTCTGGAGGCAAGGCTTCGAGGGCTCTCCCCAGGAAACTTTTTGAAATCTTCCTAGCAATGCAATTTCGGGATACTTTGGTGATGTAAGAGGAAACAGAAAGGAGTTTGGTTACTCTCCCCCCCCCCCCCCCCATCCCGCAATTTTTTTCAAAATAAAGTCTTATATCTTTTAAGTTACTTTTGGTGTCGTTCGTGATAGTGTTCAATGTCCTTTCCCTGAAAGTAAAGTGTCTTAAAAGCGTAATTTCTCTTTTCTTTCTTTTTTTAAAACATGTGATGGGAATTTTTTTTGCCGGGGGGGGGGGAGGGAGGAGTTGACTTGCTCCGAGGGGGTAGTCCCCCCCCCCCCCCGGGAGATGCCTGAAATAAACACGGAGTATATCTTTAGAGACAAGTATTTATGACTAGTAAATTTTCAACTCTTTTACACTTCTTATTGGTGTTTAGTCTGTTCATTTTTAGGGTGACCCCCCCCCCTTTCACCAACTCTAGTTACGCCTATGTAATGATTGTAAAAATATTTATGGTTCATAACATATTCATTTTAGTGAAGACAAAGTTGTCTTGCAATTATTAAAATAAAGATGGTTTAATTTAACCAAAACGATATGCATTATCACTATACGTTCTCGTGTTATTTAAAAATTACGAATTTTTTCAGTTCAGAAGCTGAATTTGTCATTCAAGATTGCAGAATAAAAAGTAAAATGCATAACATTTTCCCTTAAAATACCAAAAAAAAAAAATCTGAATTTACAAGACATTTTAATGTTATACTAAATAACTGTTATCTGTTATTGCATATCAACTTCAACGTAGCATAACGTTGTTGTGCTCAACAAGCAACGCCTCAAAAGAAATAAACAATTTTTAAATTAGTTTCTGATCTTTTCCCGGGCGTTATACCCAAACGACTGCAACTGCTTAAGCAGAAATGCATTCGTAGAAAACAATCAAATTTCTTGCTGATATTCCCAAAGCAACCGGAATTAATTCCTATGGTTTTTTTTGTCAAGGTGTTCCTGCTCTTCACGCCTCATCGACGGCACAACTTTTTGTTGTAGTTCCTCTCCCCCTCCCCCTTTTATTTCCTTTTTTTATTTAAAGGTGTTTCTTATTCTGTCAGAAAAACTTTCAAAACAGAATGTAGATTTTGTTTTTAGTTTAAAAATACTGTATTCTAAACAAATAAACATTATTCTAATGCTATAAGGATTATTTGTTTCCCCCTTTTTTTCTCCCCTCCCCTCTCCTTTGTTTTGAACATCAGATATAAAAGCACTATGCTGTGGCACCTGAAATCGATTTCCTTTTTAAATGTATACAATGTATTATTTTGCGTTTCCTATTTTCAAAATATTTTGAGTATTTTGACACACGTTATAATTTCCAAATCTTTTAGTGTATGATTAAAAAAACCGACAAAAAAAGAAAGTCAATTTAGCAGGGGTGGGATCATTCTTCAACCCAATTCTCACATTTAAAATTACAGCAATTTCTATCTTCTTGTACTAAACACTGATATATTGCTGATTATTTAAATAAATTCTTTTATATTGGGATACCTTAGTTACGAAAAAATATTTCCTGAACGGTAACGAATTTTAGTGTAGGTGTAGAAAATAATTGAATTTAGTGTAATGATATTAATTCATCTTCTTGCTCATTTCAAAAGAAGTATTTAATAAAAGTTTTTTCTCTCCCCCTTTTTTTTTCTTCTTATTTTACTGATTATGGGTTTTTTAAAATTATTATTCTTTAATTTCCTTAGATTCTTTTTTTCTCTTTTTCTGGTATTCAAGGCATTAACCAAACGGCTTATTTCTCTTTACGTTACCTTGGTTTTCCAGTATTTTGCTTTGTGACCGTTTTAATGAGTTTTTAAAGAACTATGTTGTAGGCTGAGAGCATCTGGGTTATTCTTATTTTTTGACTTTATATATATTGGCTTTATTTTGATTCTCCAGTTTTCACATAAAATAACTCTTTTGTAGTCTTCACTTTATTTTTTCATCTTTCAGTGCCTAAATATGATAATAACAACGTTTCCGGTACTACTAATAAATATACCATAAATATACCATAAATATGAAATAAGTCAACTTATTCATGTTAAAAAAAGCTCATTTTAACCCTCCGTTAAGCGCGCGAATCTGTCAGATGCATAAGTAGAATAGCGATGAGCGCATTTTATACCTAATATATTGATATAAGGCGCAGTATTTGTTACTGAAACAAGCATATTACCTGCCTAGCAAAAATAATGGTTTGTTACTGAAGTAATACAAAAATTAGCACCTATCTACCTGTATCGCTATTTTATATATGCATCTGACAGATTTGCGCGCCTAACGGAGGGTTAATAGAGTTTGGTTTGCCGTGATTGAATTACATTCGTCAATGTCTCTCTTCAGATTGCAAATAGCGATATTTTGAATGGAAATGAATTTGCAGTTCATGAGTGATCTATTAATCAGCTATTAATCAGTGCTATGGTATTACAGTTAAAACAACGTGTTCCATACAACCTATACATTTCAAGAGCTTAAGGGTTTCAGTGATTCTAATGGAATTCTATGATAATGCAATAAAAAGGCACTGACATCAGTAACTCAGAGTTTGCTGAGAAGTTTATACTTGTATCTTATAAACTTACGCTATAAGTATAAATTTTTTCAGTCATTCCTTAGTACATGATTTAATCTTATAATTTCCATTGGAAAAAAAATCTTTGTAGTTGATAATTAGCTATAGTTTCTAGCAAATGGAGTCATTATCAATTAATGTTTAACATTTTAAGTTTTAAGAAATTTAGAGTGTAACATTTTTCTAACAGAAAATTAAAAAGAAGTAAAAAAAAAATGAGACAAATAGAAATAAAAGTGTTATTTTTAATGAGATAAAGTACCGGGTTCTTGCCAAACCATTGTAGTTTCATGTTTTTTTAGCAATTTTTCTTGTTGCGCAAGTTTTCCGAAATTCATATAAACGATACGAAAAAGGAAAGAAGGTTTAAAATGATAATTTAGATACAGAACTGCGAGCAAACTTTTAACCGATTTCGGCAATATCTATTAGACATTGCCAACCTGATATCAATTTAATCCTATATCCATCCCTTTCCAGCATGTCATAAACCCTAATATATATTCTCCTGAGAGAGCTAAAACAGAATGGCGCATGTATTTAAAACGAGTGCTTGAATTCAATTGATTTAACGCGGGGATTGTGCTCATTGAATACCCGCAAAGTAGTCAATTACCGTTGAGTTCTTTACGTTTTCGAAATGGGGCGAAGGGTCAGGCTAATTGGGAAAACGTTGTGGCCAGTAAAATTAGTTCAGGGATCGTTTCCATATATTAAACTGCGTTCTGTCCAGGCTTTTCCTTCCAAATTTAGTCAAAGTGAAAAATTCAAACAAACTGACCTCGATGAATTCTGCTCCTGTAACTAACATTTTGTGTTTCATTACTTTATTTCTTTATTTAATTGTATTCCATTGCTAAGGATTTCACGCAATTATTTTAATTCTCATTAATCAATTTGATAAAATAACCATCTTATAATGTCTTCGCTTTTATTCCGATCTGCTAAAAAAATATCACACGATTCAGTTTTCTTACTCAAACTATATAAATTTTTCAAGGGGAAAAATAAAAATAAATAATTAAATAAATAAATGAATATATATATATATATGAACAAATTTGCTGCAAAATTGAATTGCATTTCACGTGTCCTTCCTATATCTGGTATTTGTATGACTACGGAGAAATACTGACAACCACGCAGTTTGTATAACTTTTTAAAGATTAAGATGAAGTCTGAAGTCCTGTTTTAAAAAGCATGGATAATTTAAAACCGCGAATAGTTATTTCGGGTCCCGCAGACTTGATTCCAGACTTTGAATTTTTCAGTCGGCTTTTATGTTTTCTAGAAAATTACGTTTAAACATTTTTTTTTTTTTTAACGGTAGTGCTAGAAGTAATCTGCAGTTATATAAAATAAAATAAAATACATATTTAGGAAAAAAAAAATGCAAAAGCCTACTCGTCAATATTTTGCTAGTAGATATTTCAAGCATTTATCTTTCCTCAGAAAATATTTTTTGTAGAATAAATTTGCAATCAAACAAAATATGGCTACCCTTTCGCACAGAAACTCAGAGATTTCGAACCACTATACTATGGACGCTAGCTTAACACGGAGAGTATTTGCGTAATTTCGTTGCAATATATTATTAATTAATGGACTTCCAAACACAAGGATAAATCGAACGACTGAACGAAAATTACATTCTGTTTCGTTTCAGTGGCGGATTTTTGGGGAAGGGGAGCAGGGGCACGAGCCCCCCCCCCCCCCCCAAAGAGATAAAAACAATTTATAATCATCCCATTAAATAATCCCTAATTATTCTCTTGACAGCACAAACAAAATATTTTAAACTATTGTCTAGAAAATGAAAAACATATTTTAATGAAATCGCTTTTCCTCAACAATTATAGCCACTGAGCAAATTTCTGGTCCTAACGTCTGAAGAAAAATTTAGTCCATCAACATTCTGATAACATTGTACAACTCAAACATGTCCCTTTAGATTGTTGTTTGCTCGATCCTGTACATACTAAGTCCTTTAAGTGTGGAACTATGATCTAAATCTGAAAGTCCATTAACTAACACATAGTCCTATAGGTAGGGTTATAATTCTTGTGACAATCTCTAATCATTACAGCTCAATATTATGACATTTGGTGAAATTGTTTGTAGGGTTTAGTGTTGAATAGGCTTAAAATCAGGCTTGTTTTTTACGAGGTTCAGAAGGGGCCCTAGCTTTGATAATATAATGTATTTTTTAAATTGTGTATGCCTTTTAAAATGTTTACAAAAATATGGTACGTTTTCATTCGAAGTAAATTAGCATATAGTTATTCTGCACTAATCGGTTTAGATTAATTGGTTTTAAGGTATTCAAATAAACATAAGAACTCTTCTGACAACTTTATTGTGAAAAAATGTACGAGGCAGAACCGTTTTTTACTCCTTCTGGTGCCCCAAATTATTCCGTCCCTGTTTCTTCTTCATTCTTTACAAATTCTGGTTAAAAACATGTTCACGTAGTTTTAACATTCACTAATGCTACATGTTAAAACTACACTATCATCTAAATTAGTCCCAAATGAAATTTTAACGTTAATTGGCAACCACTAGTTTATGGGGAATTTCAATTGTTACAATCAATTCAAAGAAATTATTATTTATTTTAGCGCAAAGAATTTATGAGCGCTCACTTCATTTCACTTTTATCTATTTGTTTATTCTTTCCCTCTGAAAATAGCTTTTTGAAAATCCTTTTTCATTATATGGTTGTTTTTGCTTTTAACATAAAGATAATACTTTTTATATTGCGCATGCGTTGTGACTTGTGAGTGGTCATAAATTGTTTTCTTACGCAATAGCCGGCAATAACCAGGTTGCCTATAATTATTTTAACAATACAACAGGCTTCCTATGAAATAAACGCACATGAATTTAGTTAGATATAATTTGAATTGCAAAAATACTTTTGAACCTAGGTGCTTCGTCAACTTATTGATGTTTTAAAGTTTTAGTTCTAAATACAGGATATTTTTTCCTTCATTGAAAGTCATTTTTCGAGAAGCTGCGTTGTTCTGCCATTGAGTTGTTCTACTGTTTTATTAAGACTGTTACAAATGTTCATTAGAGTATATTCATAATATTTAATTCTGTCATGTGACGCACAAGGATGATTTTGACTAATAAGAAATTAAATTGGGGTTTTTCCAGATATCAGACGTTTTTTATGCCTTTATTCGGTTCAATCACTGCATTTATTTTAATAAAATACATGTTTGCAAGGTTCTAATCCAGAAAATTATGAGTTTTGACATCCCTAAACGTCTAAACCATTACTTCCCTATAGAGGCGCATCTTGACTTTTCATGGGGCATTTCAAGAATGAGTTATTGACTGTTTCGAGTTTGACTGCTTTAACTTTCTTATTTTCAGGAATACTTAACTTAACTTTTACAAATGCAACCATCATGTTACGCTTTTATTGTAATGAACATTTTAAAGTGTAATTTGGGATTAATATTAATAAATTGATTCATATTTTATCGTTGAGGGCTTCGGGATTTTTGAGGTTATCTTGTGGGATGTGGCCGAAAAAGGTTGAAAATCACTGCTCTAAACTGGAAATGTGGTCTTCATGCATGTTCCATGTGGTGTAGCAGGATCATCTCTTTCACTATGGTTAAATCGAAGGCGGAAAGGAAAAAAGTGACTCTTCAGGCAGTGTCATAGATCAGCAAATCTTCTAAAACGTGAAAGAAACGTTTCGAGTTAATGAGAAGAGGAGTTAGCAAGGTCACATCGGGTGACTCATGATCAGAAGTTCCTCCCCACTCTACGACTTTAATCGGGTTAACTATAGCTATTTTAATCATATTTGTGCCTTGCGTTATGTAAATATGAGGGATACATGGAATAAGAAGGGCTGGTGCGAATTGGGAACTGAAAATAATGCGCCGTTCTAGTGGTAGTCTCCCAGAGGTAATTATCATTTGCCAGGAGTGAGGAAAGGGCTTTTCCCTAATCTATCCCCTGTTCCTCCTTTTCATTATGCTTTCTCATTTCCATGCGTCACTTGATGAGAAGACGGCATACTTCTTTCTTTGTCTGGAGATCTTGCATTTCCGGAAAACCTTTCCCGGCATATCCAGCCAGAAAATTTCCCCCGCGCATCTGCATTGATACGCACACAAGGCACTACGGAAGCTCGGACAAGTTTCGAATAGAAACGGTTAATTATGATGATGGAGTCTGCTTATTGTTCTGGCAGACCAAGTCCAGGTAATGGGGGACTCCCATACAATGGGGCTGGGTGCGGCATATCGGGAAACCGGAGCGATTCCTCTCGCTCCAAATCAAAGACCATCATCAAATTTGTTTTGAGTGACGCAAAACAAGTCTCTTTAAAACCCTCCCGCAGCAACAAAAACACAAAGGTAGAATGACTAATGATCCTTACAGGCGAAAATAATAAGTTTGTCGCGATTTGCTTAGATCGCGGGCTTATTCATTTAATTCCAATTCGTCCGGCGTGTCATTAGTAACGTTCGTTATTGCTCCTGCTTTCCTACCCCCTCCATTCCATTTTCTTTTGTTTTCGGTCTTGGTCAATCAATTGGAGAATAAGTGTTCTTTTTCTCATTTCGCTGAGTTTGAGTTCGTCCCCGCACCGGAAGCAATAATTCGTGTGGGAAAATTAGTGCCTACGCAGAGCAATAGTCCTCCTCGTAAAAGCCCGACGATTGCTAATTAGTTCAGCTGGAACATTTCGCTTCCAATAACTAAACTGCATTTTTTTATTACGCATATCTGTCGTAATTAGCTAGCAATGGTCTTGGTTATCGGAAAATGTTGAAACTTATCGCCCTAAAGCAATAATATTTCGATAGACTGTTCCAGCACACCATTTCTCTCTTTTCTATAAGGCATGCTTTCTGGAATATCTGTACAATTACATTCCTTCATCTCTCTTTTGTGTATCTCTCTTCCCGACATCGATTTGAAATATTTCACGCACTAGCCATTTTTCTACTAAATCAGGTTCTTTCTTTCGAAAACCTTGTTTTGCATCAAAACAGTGATCAAAGACCCACAACTAACTCTTAATGAAAGACTTAAAATTCGCCAGAAAAAATAAAAAATGGAAACTGTCTCACCAGTTTTACACCGAGCCATGCTTTTTATGTTTAAATCCTAACCACACTCTCCCTACTTATATGAGAGTATTATTTGACGGAATGTTTTTATTTCGCGGACATTGGTTTGTACTATATACTCTGTAGCTAGAACAATGATAGACAGACGTGATTTTTTAAATCCTACATATACAATTTCTCATCCTATTTGTTCATATTAGTTGAAACATGATTTCGATCTTGTATTTTTACTCTATATTGTTTTTACATACATTTAATTCTAATATGTACAAAGCTCATATATGTGTGTACTTTTAAAAGTAATTCATGTATGGCCTGAGATTAAATTAATTCAATTCGTATTAGCAAAGTAATAGTAAATGAAATACGTTGAAACAAATTTCCTTTTTGGCATTTTTGATGCGTTCACAAAACGAAATTTTAGTAAGTGTCAGACACGTATATAACTCTTGAGGGACGAGAAGGATTAATCTCACGAGTTATAATTCAATTTTAGCAGGACATACAAATTTGAATAGATGTACAAACAAACATATCTATACCTATATTGGGTAACACCACTCTGCAGCATGGTACCCTTTTTGTCTAAATCTACTTCGTGAAAGACAATGGTTCAATTAAGCTACTTAATTCTAAAATGGTCCCTGAAGAGAGCTAGAAGTCGAAGTCTTCCATTAATGTGATGTACTTTACTATTTTTGATTGTTTTTGTTTGTTACCAGTGCTCAATGAGAGTTAATTAGTCCAAGTATCCTTTTGCCCCAACAGTATTTTGTGTTACACTACAATTTATTTTTATTCAATTATTTGCTCATGTTTATTATGCATATTTGAACTTTGGTTTCTCACATTTATGTGGTGTGGTATGTATATACAGTAAAAGTCCTCCTAACGGACACCCCTCAAACGCGGACACTCCTCTTAGGCGGACAGTTTTTAATTCCCTAGCAGCAAAGCATTGAGCTCAAGAAAATCCTTTTGCGACACCTCTGTATTACGGACAAATGTTTTTGTCCCTCTGGTATCCGCTATAGAAGAATTTTATTGTATACGTATATATATATATATATATATATATATATATATATACAGAGATGCCGTATAGCAATCCTATATCTCTAAATGCCAATAAAACTAGCTTTCTTTTTACGTTAAATAAATTATAACATTTTCTTATTCCGTACACTTGTTTTATCCGTTCAGCATTCATGTATTAAAAGATGTACAGCTATTCGTAACTCATTGTGTAATTAATGTTATGGTGGAAATCTTCATATTTTCTGAATAATATTTTTTTAGTTTGAGCCGAACTATAATTCCGTCTAATCCCCAAGCAAAAGAAAAGAGGGGGAGGGACGGATTATGTAGCTGTGATTTTTTACGCAAAAAAAAAAAAAAAAAAAAAACGGTGGTAACAGCTCCCTATTGAAAAGATGCGGCTTCTGAAAGTATATGCTCTCCGCTGCTAACAAATTTGCCTACATCAAGGTATTTTTAAGAGAAAGAAAATGTTTTTTAAGACAGAACGCCGACAAAAGAAGGTATTGTTTTGTAGTAAAGACCGCTGTTTTAAGAAAGAAGGCTGTTATGTAAAAAAGCTTCAATACCCGACATCGGGTAGTTTAAAAGAATCCCCTCCATCCCGAAAAAAGAATCTTTTGCATTGGTAACCGCAAACGCATTCTTCCGTTATTCTTTTCTTGAATCCTGTTCTGGTAAACGGTTACTCGTGTGTGTTGTTTCTGCTCATGCTTTTTTGCAGTTCATTCTTTCTTGCAGTACAGAGATCAGCGTCCGAAAACTCAAAAACGTTTACGCTCTTTTTATGTCCTTTTTTCATTCATTCCTATTTTAGTTTCGACCATTTCATTTCTTTCATTTTCTGGAAACGGTTCTCCCTTTCTTTCTTTATAGTTTTCCCCTCCCCTTTTTTATTTTTTTTTCTCCGATCCCTTTCTTTCGTTGGGTCCCTGCTTCTCCCCCGCCAGCCCTGGTTGGCCGGAGCTCTTGTTAGCATTTGAAATCGGAAATAAAAACCAATATCTAACAACGCTCTTGCCAACGGGCTTACTACCGGTCTTGCTGTGCTATTTACTCCCACCCTTCGTCCATTCCTCTTTCAAATGCGAGAGTGAAAGAAAGAATGTATATATCTATGTATATGAGAAGAAAGAAATGCAAAATTCATTCAAATAGGGTTTCCATTTTTTTGGCCGCATCCACCGCCTATAGCAATGACAAGGTTCGCTCCACAGAAAGTGCGTGGCGTGCGAGCAGCGAACTGATGCATGAAAATTTTCCCTGTCCCACCCTTTTTTCTGTTCCCCACGGAAGAAAAAAAGAAGAAATGTATGCCATGCATATATGTATTATAGGACGGAAATTCTGGTATTGGAGTGGTGGCATCACATGCGTGACTCATTTAACGTGCGTGAGCTATCGCGAGAAGTATTCGAGAATGTCTCGTGAAAGAGTTATACCCCTGGATGGAGCATAAGCTCCGTTACAGTCCTGCTGACTGTCCGGAAGAAAAGGACTAATATGATGCGTTGTGATTTCATTGATGTGGTAAAGAAAAGAACATATATTTGTTGATGGTATTATTATTGTATTAGGCGATTATATGCGGGCTAATGCTACTTTATCAGAATCAACGAGATACAATTACGATCGGATCTGTAATTCCAGAACAGCATCGCAATGTGTTATTGTTTTGATATAACTAATTTTGAAATCATTAAAATCTTTAAATAAAATTATCATTTATTTACAGTGACGGAACATATGTAATTACACTGTTAAAAAAACCCTGAATTTTCAGAGTGTTTTTTTTGGCTGATTTTAACGGAAGATTTCCGTAGTGCTTCAATACATGGTTTTTAATTCTAAAAACGGGTCGACAGGGGTGGCGTAGTGGTAAGGCGCATGCCTCGTACGCCCATGATCGCGGGTTCAAACCTGGCCCAAGTCGGTGGATTTTCAAGATGCAGAAAATCGTCTGCGCTCATGTCGCAAGATTATGCGGGATGTAAAAGATCCCTTGAGTAAACATTTGGCTTGGATGCTCTCGGCTAAATTAAATTCCTAGTGCATATTGCATCAATGAGAGCTCAGGTACCGCCATCTAGTGGTAACTGAACGTCAAAATTCTCATGCGGAGAAGGTACCACACTCATTGTGGTGCCGCTGAAAGAGATGGTACCAATTACTGGGGAACGCACTAGGTCACGGCAGTATTGTACTGTGTCCCTAGAAATTTGACATCGTTTAACAAGAGTGACATAATTAATAATCTCGGTTTTAAGAAAAGTTATTTAGAAAATGTTCAATTGAGAACTGTACTTATATTTTGAATATTGAATGTATGTAGTATAAATTAGTGCATTGCTTTTCAGTTCGCTCTTATTTTGATCTAATGAATACAAAAATAAGAAAAAAAGTAACAGCTAATATTATTGAAGATTTAAGTAAACTGATATACCCTCGAAATACCTACAAAAACAAATTATGATTATTGAACTGATTTATTTAAAGCCGTACGTGAATTTCTGTAATTTTTCAGTCAGTTTTTTACATATATAAAATAAGAGCAAAAACCTTTGAATTGAATGATTGAAAACAATGACGAAATTGCAAATTAAATATCCATGCATATACTTTAAACACAATGTGAATGTTATATAAAGTGCATAATAGGGTGCAGTGAGGAATAATTAAATAAATGAATATCTGTGTTATAATGTAATAACGACTAAAAGCTGTGCATACAATTGAGTAAGAGATATACCTAATTTCAGAATTTTTGGAATATATTACGAAGATCTGGTATTGCACCAAAATATATAACATCAATAAATAAATAAATGTCGCAATATAAGTAAAAACTAAAAATTAAATCCGTTTAGAGGAAAAAAGGCTTTGTCTTTCAAAAAAAGAAAGAAAGGGTTTTAATATTATACTTAATATTAAAACCCTTTAATATTAAGCATTAACGTTTATCCTACCAATAGTGAACAAAAGTTGATTTAAAGTTGAGGGAAGTGAAAAATTTTGATACGATCAAGAAAATATTTCGAAGGCCCACCACAATGCCAGAGAAAAAAAAAATGTATTTTATTTTACTTATTTATTTTTCTGTAATGCACATGTTCTTGTTAGAAATTCGTATATGATACAAAGAGCCTAAGAGTGAAGAGATATTGCCGGGACACCTTAAGAACTAGGGCCGTCAGTGGGTTCACAAAAAGAATGATTTTTTAAAAATGTAAATAAATAAATAAATTTAAAAAAAGCAATAATTACATATACAAAACAAAAAAAAAAAGGAAAACGAAGTAAAAGTAAAAAATGTTTATAAAGTTGAAAACGTTAATAAAAGAATCATTGGTGATGGACAAGGCCTTAAATGTTGTTTTTAAACTCTCGCAAATAGGGTAGATTCAAAAATTTTATTTTCTCTTTGTACAACAGTACAGTTCAATTTTTAAGGTGTTCATTTCTTTGTTGAGTGTTAGTACTTTGGAATGAGTCAGCGTTGGGAATTCCCCATGCCAACGTGAAAAACGTAACTAATTACAGAAAACAAGAGTACAACAATAAAGCACAAATAGACAGAAAAACCTCGTATATTTGCTTTAAATTTGCAGAATTGTTAGAGATTAGGAAGTTTCCATGTTTTGTCGTCTTATTTTCTGCTTGAATATCGGTGTATGTAATAACCAATTAAACGCTTCAGCAATGCATGGCAGGTTAAAATACATAATTACCGTGAATTACACTTTCTTCAACGGCGAGGTTAGATGGAACACATAAAAAAAAACCTCCCCCCTTATTTATAAGAATTGTGTAAAATTATATCAAGTATTGCACCTTTTTTTTTTCAAATTTTAATTTTTAATAATTATGCGTTGAAATTTTTTGAAATTATACCATAAATTTCCTACCGATGTATCGAACACCTAGCAGAATAGTGGAACACCTCAAACGATCAAAACGATCATTGTTTCAAATTTTCATGAATATTCAGGAAGCCTTGAATTAAAAATTAAAAGAATTTGCTTATTTTGGGAAGGTTACAAATTTATTGCTTTTTAATTCTTTTTTTTTTCATGCCCCAAAACTTTTTATTTTAGGGTTGTGACAGTATTTTTCAGGTGTGATAAATAGTAATACATACAACACACACATATATATATATGTAGATAGAGAGAGAGATGGGAAGAGCATTTGGGGATATTTTGTTCTTATTGATACGTGTGTAAAATTTCCATTAATGCACAGTAAATTCATGAAATTAAATATAGAAAAATTTATTAAATCGTATCCACTTTTCGTGGATTCATCGAAAATATTTAAATTACATGATTACGTCACTCAATTTTAATTGCAGAAATGTCACTCCCTGACACAGGTGAAGAAAACGATTAAGTAGTTTAAAGATTGAAAAGATTCACTCACATTATGATAATTAAATAAACTTTATTATAAGTAACATTGTGGTCGAATGACAGGGAAGAAGAACTGAATCCATTCCCGATACAAGTATTAGGTAACATATTATTATAATCAATAATGAGTAAAAAGCTTTATTTATGGCTTAAAAAAATTATGAGTTCAATGACTCATTTACTACATAAAATGTTCTTCTAGTTGGCACATTATAAGAAATTTATCAGCGATAATAAATAGAAAAAAGGGACGGGGGGGGGGGGGGTACAACAACGTACAGATTTTTAAAAAAGTTTGATTTCGGAAAATTATGGTTCTTCGTTCATGTAACTCAGTCCGTAATCTGGATAAAGTTATAAGCGTAAATTTAATAGACCAAATGTAGTTCCTAAAATAAGAAATACATTCGCATATGTTAACTGGTGGCATTGATTTGACAGGAGGTCATAGATGAATTTAACACTTATTAGGAAGTGGTTGTGGCATTCAATTTGCCAAAATTAGCGTAATGTTTCTCAAAAAGAAACTATGACGATTAAGTCATCATTTATGTTAATCATAGATTGAAAGCAAATGAATTAGTTTAGTTTCACAGAATCAGGAATAACTAAATTAATTTTGTTGAAGGACGAATTAACACAATTTAGTTTTGAAAAAACACGAATCATCAAATTTAGTTTCTTGAAGCAAGTGATGACGAAATTCGCTTTTACAGAATCAGGAATGTTTAATTTTATCTTTTTTTAAGAGAGAGAGAGAGAGAGAGAGATGATCGATTTTATTTTTGAAATTTATTTTTAATTATTATTATTTTAATGTGATGAAAGCATGAACAGCCAAGTTCAGTAGTTTAAAGGTGAGATGAATACGTAGAGTCACTGACTGACGAAGATTCCTGACGTAGTTTATTTTTAAAAAAGCTGGACTTGTTATATTTTAAAATTGAAAGGCGATTATGCAGTTTAAAATTTCTACAAACGTGAGATGACCTGAGTTTAATTAATCAAAAAGAGTAATCAAAAGTTTTCAAATAAATAAATAAATAATAAATAAAATGCAATGATTCTGCGTATTAAACTAATTTGGTTTTCCTGAAATAGACGGTTGAGGAATCATGGTTTAAAAAAGCGAGAGAGAGAAAAAAAACGAAGGACTGGCCAGGGTTTAGCTCTATTAAAAGTGCGACGACTGAATTTTGATTTACAGCAAGACAAAGGACGAATTTTCGCAAAAAGGAGTACTGGAGATATTTGGATCCTTTGAAGGAAATGCTGACATTTTAGCTCGGAAACGGAGTGATGATACTGTTTGGCTTCTGAAAAGGAGAGGGGGGCTAAGTTCAGTTTCTCAGAAAGATGGAGGGTAACTGAAGTTTAGTTTCTCAAAAAGAGCTATGACGAAGCTTTGACACACCAATGGAGTGATGCCGGATCGTCGCTTTAAAAAATGAGGATAATAAGTTTAAGTCTCTCAAAAGTGCTAAAGACAACATCTGGCGTCTGAAAGGAACGATGACGCAGTTTAACCTCTGAAAAAGAACGATGAAAAAGTTTAGTTTATCTGAAGAACAATGATGAAGTTTATGTTCATAAAAAGAGTGAGGAAGCTTAGTTTCTGTGCAGTAGTCAACAACATTCTAAAGAGCACTGGGGTTCAAAATGAGGAAACTCTTTTTATCAGAAACACGGTAAACACAAAAATTGGGAAACTTCCAAATATTGCAGTATTTTATTTTACTATCAACACAGCTGATAATATAGTAATACTCATTATTGAGTGATGTTGCTTCGATTTTTGTAAACAATCTTTTAAATAGTGGATTTTTTTAAAAAACAATAAAGCAAAATTTTCGCATGAGAAGCGATCATCAGATTCAAAAGAGAGCTTCAAACCTTGGTATCTAATCCTAATCAATGCACAGCTCACGGAGCCCTGCATAACATTCCTCTTTTCCAAGTTCCCCCAATATTGATGATGGCACGGAAGTCAAGATATTGGTTGCTGGAGCATTATTAATACGTCAGTACCTCGATATTTTTACAAAATGAAACACAAAAGTGGGAAATATTTGCCTTTTAATATAGATGCGCGCTGAGACAGTAACTCATCTGTTGTAATATCTGAAAATTACGCATCCAGGGGTGAACGAAGTTCGAAAAGAAAAAAAAAATGTTTCATTTCAAGACTATATTTCACCTTCCTCCTTACATGACATCTGTTGCATTATAACAATTACCATAATGGATCTGATTACGGTTAATTTCCCTCCGTATATCGTTAATATTGGCACGAACTTTCGCGCATCGCTCCACCTTGTAAATGACTTGGATCAGTTTTGAACTTCGGCTTGAATTTATTAAATAAATAAACAAATAACTTGCATTTCCTACCCATTTGCTTTGGCTTTTATTTTTGTTTTAGTAATAAGTTCTTCATCTTGGCCTCTACAACATTTCATAGTACTGGGATAATTAAATTCCTAGTTTCACACCTGTACGCTTCTCATAAATAAATTCATACACAAAATTGTATGAGCCATGCTTAAGGAAATTAGTGTAAACTTTTTTATCTGAAAAAAATGAAAGTAGTTTTAAGCATAAGAAGTGATAAAACTTATTTTAAAAGGATTATTTAAGTACAGTGAAACTTGTGTAAGTTTACCACTTGCGGTTCCGCAATTTAGTGGTCAACTTAGACAGGTAGTCAACTTATAGTGGGAATACATCTTTAGAAGCAAAGGACTGAGTTAAAGTGAAGATAAATTATTTATTAATTATGTAAGTTACTTATATAACAGTAAACTTTACTAAAAACACATAATTTTTCAAAACAGCTACATCAGATAGAAGAAAAAAGAAGAAACTTATTTAAAGAATAAAAAAGTGCTCATAGTAGTTTTCCCATATTGTTAACTTACAAAGAAGTTTAGAAAACTTTATGTTGATGTTTCATCCATCGAGACAAATACTGGTCTAACATTATAGCATAAAAAACATCCTGGAGAAGTTATGTAAGTTTTTTGTATCTTTTCAAAAATAGATAAACAAATAAATATAGTAATAATTAGGCGCTCAACTTACATAGGGTTTTTATAATACTCCCACGCAAATTTGGCGTACATAAGTGGTCAATATAGACAGGTGTGATAATAGTTAGGTAGTGTGATAATAGGTAGTAGGTGTGTTGTTGGTAAATAAATTACAAAGGTTTACCTACATTAAATAATATAGGGCTAGTTCCGTTCCTGACAAAAGTGGTCCACTTAGACAGGTGGCCAATTTACAAAGTTGGTCAACTTTACAGGTTTTACTGTATTGAAATCAATAAATAAATAAACAAAAATAAAAACTCTGGGAAATTATTTCATTGGGAACTAATTTAACAGCTAAAAATGCAAGTTTTATAGCGCATTCAATCATGTCGGTCATTTATGTATATACTCATCTCCTTTCACACTTTTCTTTGAAACATTTACTCATCAGATTACAGAAACTTATTTTAAGATTGGAGTAGAGCAAGTTTACTGAAAATATTGCAAAACAAGGAATGAGAACACTCATTTATTATTTGGAAATATTTATAGTAACGCATTGTAAGCATAGTCTGTTTATCTTTAGATACATTTTAGTGGTAAAAAACACGTGTTCATAAACAAGCAACGGGAAAAATACATAATAGTTTAGTTTAGTCATTAGTATTGTAATTTAGTTTTAAAACTAAAAGTTCAGTTATAAAACTGAAGTTAATTTATTTTATTTATTTTCATATCCCTCATCAGCATAGAAACAAGACCGTTGAAATATGCATAAAGGCTTATTATTGCATCAATTTTAAGAAAACATCCAAGTCAGTTCAAAAGAAAAGTTTATTTTGTAGTTTTCAGATTTTCAGAGCTTCAAACGAAGTCTATAACTTTCCTTTTGTCTTCTTCTTTTTCTTTCCTTTTCATAATTTATGTGTGATTGGAAAGGTTTTACTTCAGGAGCGAGCGCAAAGTATTTATAGAACTAATTTTATCCAGTCGCACTAATGGCTTGTAATTTTTTTGAAAAACTAATTAAATGTAACAAAGCAAATGACATAGTTAAAAATTTCAGTAAGAACATAGCAAAACAACCATTTATTTGATTCTTATTTTACCATATTTAATTACAACAGTTGAATAACCATTAAAAAGATGGTACTCAAACCGCTGATTGTGAAAAAAATCGTTTATTCTCTGTTTATCCTAAAGAACGTTTAACTAACCGTAATTTTCCAGCGCTCAATAAGAATCGGGCGTCCATCTTGGTTGCGAAACCTTCCCGGTCGTACGTTGTTGTTAAAATATGAATAAAGATTTATCAGTTCAAATCTGCATGTGTATATATAAAAAGAAGGGAAAAAAAGTGGCTTAAGCAGTGGTTACTAAATAGAAACACACACATACACACGTAACTCAAAAATTATAGACATCGAATTCCCGAACTGTTTGCGAATGAGCGAACCCATCATTTGAGCTGCTGAAGATTGCTTGCATTTCAACTTTTGCAGCAAATAAAATGATTTTCGTCAATATACAGTAAATTTAGCCCAAAAATGACTTTGGATCCAATCAAAAACTAAAATCTCAATTTTAAGGCAGTTTGCCTGTTGGAAAAGAAGATTTATTGATTAAAAAAACGGCCGGTTTACGTGATGTAGATGGCGGAATGACTAGAGCGCATGGTTGGTAAACCATACACCTGGCTTCGATTCCCGCTCGCTTCGTTTACAGATTCTACGCCTCGGAATGGTTCAAAGACGGTGAAAATTTTGTTTTGAAACCATTTTTAAATGGTTATGAAACCGTAAACTTTTGTTCATTTACGGCTTTTTAACCAAGTTTATTGGAAATGGTTTAGGTGCCGTAAAGATAGAAAAATGTTTCAAATTGTAAATTTAACGGTGAATTAGATGGACAGACTGCTTCCGGTTATTTAACCGTAATTTCATGATGAAATTTCGAACAGTGCACTTAATTCTTGTTTTCTAAGCAATCGTCAAGCTCCGTCTCTGCGTCTCAGATGAATGTGACTTCAGGCAACCCTGAAATTATGCATTTTTAATTGGCATGCTTCTTGTCTCGTGTCGGTATTTAGAGAATGTTCATGTGACGTTTGGGCGGCCTATGCTGTGGAGATTGTGTTTGACTTTTCCTACATTAACGTTGTAGTCAATAGTTATTGAACATAACCAACACGAAGCTTTTTCAAATGTATTATTTCAGCAACAAATTCCTTTAATAAATAAAAATTGATTAACACTATGACTATGTACAAAGAACTTTGCAATGCTTTTATGTATTATTTTATAATTTAATATACTAGTTGGCCCCTGCGTGGAATTCCTCCCCTACTGCGCACCAAATCGTTTTGTGTGGCATTCCATTCTTTAAAAGTTTGGGAGAAAGGACCTTATGTAGAATAGAAAAAAGTATTTATAAGAAAAGTCTGACGTGCTAGAAGTTTCGGTTAAGTGGTTTTTTAGTGGAATTTTTCGGTTAAATTGAAGGATCCTCTAAGATTTCTTTATCATACGTTCGGTGTATTATGACGGAAGAGCAATTTAAAAAAGAAATATGTAAACGCTGATGTTTCAAGTTTATATCTGATTCGATATCTATCGAATTTGATTCGATATCTATCGATATGCGTCGATTTATCTATCGAAAAATCGACGTATCCATTAAAGGACCTCTTCTTAGATTATTTTAAATCTCAAATTTAAGAGAAGAGGTACATTTTTAGACCGCGGGTCTATTTTTCGTTATTAGCCGGCATAAGCTTTAAAATGAGGGGTAAATGGTAAATCATGGAATTTGATAAAGGAATAAGAAAGATCTCGCGGATCGACAGAAAAACAGGCTAGAGAAATAATATATAAGATAGTATACCAAACGAGAAATAGGACATTTCAGTATGCTGTCATTAATATGGATAGTTCAAAATTTCTTAAAGCGCTACACACTTAAAACTTTTTACGAAATTATAAGTAAGTAATAGAGTATTTCAAATCACTTTTGTCTTTTTTTTTATGCATTTCCATTCTCGAATAGTTCCCTGAATTTTACTAAATTGAAAAGAATCGAATTTAAACCAAAATTAATGCCTTGTTAAACGCAAAATGCTTACAATTTCAATTCCGATAAGTTAGTTCTGTTATTTCTCCTAATCTTAAATAGAATGCTATTTTTCCGCAGCATATTCTCACTTTTGGAAAAACTTCAAGAACGTTTTTTCAATGCTTTTTTTTTTACATTTATTCAAATAAAAAAGGCACCGAGTAACAATTGGAGAATGGGTTTCAGTAGATTACGTAGGAGTTTAGAACATCGTCTGCCATTTCTGTACCCCCTTTTTCCCTCCTTTTCTGCCTTCCTTTTTCCATTATGATGTTCCCTAGTTCTGAATAACAACTCAGGGCTTAGCAATTTACTCCTGTACAAAGCTCACTTATATTCCTCTGCCTGGCTTATTTGTTTAAGTATGTAGATATTCAAAAATACCAAGAAAGCTAGGGAGAAAGGAGCTTCTATGGAAATCAGATGTGCTTTTTCTCATGCTTTCTCTTACCTCTGTTTGATATTATGTACTTTTTGTGCTTTTTTTTATCATTTAGGGAATGGTAGATCCAACGGCAGAATGTTAAAAAAAAAGTGTTTATTCAGCGCAAAGTCCACGTTTATCTTTGTAAGCGGTTTTTTTTTTCTTGTTTTGAAACGGAATTTCACTTGTTCGCCGGGCTGTATTTAAATTTTTTTGATAGCTGCTTTCGCGGTTTTTCCTTTTTGATATGTTTGATTTATCGAATATACTAAAGTTTACAATGGAAAAAAGTCTGCTGGGAGAATTATTTTCAATATATACCGAGTGAGGTTATAACCCGGAAGAAACATCACAATGTACTGTAATGTACTGTATTTTTACTGTATTTTTTAAAGATGCAGAGCTTTCGTAATGACTCTCCTGACTAACACTTCACATCCAAATCCTTATCAGTTCAATGCTGCATTCGGAGTTTGTAGTTTTCGCGTTCATTCAACGTTTTAACGCTGAGTACCAATTATAAAGTCTTGAAGAGGCATAAAAATGCCTCTTTATTAGTAGAAACCCAAAGGATTTTTTTTTGCTCTCAATATGTAACATAGTACCCTGCTTTAAGTGGAAGCGAGGACTTTCTCAAAAATTATGAGGTTTTTATGCCTCTTTATTAATAGAAAACCAAAGGATTTCCTTTGCTCTCAATATATAACATAGTAGCACTAGCAGATTTTTCCTCTCGTTTCTCTGTGTCTAAAAAACGTAGTGACTCGAACACGGGAGCTTCAAATCCCGATCTGAATGTGATATCCATGGACCTCAGATAAAATGTAACTTCATTGTGTAATATAAAGCATGTTGAATATCAATGAACTTATGCAGTTATAAAACTATGTTCGGTAAATTTTGATCGTGAACAATGGTTCAAAAATCATTTGAAGTGGTGCAAATTGTTTCAATGCAAACAGATTGTTAAATGCAGTGAGGGGGAGGAGAAAGTTGAGTTCTGCAGCATAGAATATCTGGAAGATGTTTACTTGTTAAATATTGTCAGTATGAAGATCAAAAATATTTATTCTTTTTCCTACTAAAATTAAGCTGTTTAGCTCAAATATAGCATCTATAGGGAAAATACTACTGACATAGTAGAGTATCATTTATATGACTTTTACATTTATACGACGTTTCAGCGTGGTCCAAATTCTTGGATTAAAAGAAAAGTGCAAATCGGTTATACAACGTTATCGTTTATACGACGCTTTTCGATAGCACCTTCGGCGTCGTATAAACGATACTCCACTGCACTTTATGGGCAAAGACCTACGCATTTTGTACGGTATCTTCCAAGTATAGGTACAAAGGTTTGCATAAAAGACTGAGCGCATCGAAAACATTGAGAACTCCATTGGACTCAGTGACCACAAACATGATGGGAAAATGGCGTCGGAGGCCCAAATCTGGAAGAATATATGGCGGAAATTAATATTAATGGAAATATTTCGTTTTTCCTGGTATAGTAATAAGGTGCATATTATAACAGAGCTTGATCAGTACAAATGAAACTTCGCACCCGTGTATTATTTTGTATTTAGTAGCCCCTCAAGTAATAGTAGTGTCAAATTAGACATTAAAATCGCAAAGCGGTGATGTAGTTCTGATTTTTTAATATGTTTTTAATTCAGTTCGCGTAGCAGTTTCGAAAAACCTGTGCTCGCTGTGTAACACGTGAAAAACTGCAATTTTTAGGACTTTTTCCAGTTATCACCTTATAACTTCTAAACTATACTTTTTTTTTTTTTGTAAATTGTATTGACCAATAGTAAAGTATATTGAATTTTCACAATTTAAGCTCAACCACAACTACATTAGTTTTTGCGGCATAATGTTTCAAAAATATTATTTTTTTTTAATGAAAATTTTGAGCTTTGACAAAGTTCTAGATCATAATTGGACACAATCTCGCATTTCACAAAGAAGGTCATTAAAATGTAATTGTAGAAAATTTAATTGGCTTTCATTTGAGCACAAAATAAAGTCTCTAGGCCAAATAGTTCTTTTGAAATCGTAAAAAATCCAACTAAGCGGAAAATTTGACTTTCGAAGAAATGAGTCTGTTTATGGTACAATAGTGATGGCTTCAAAGGTAAGGGTTTACGCTAAACGAAACTTCTCCTCAAATATGATAAATTTTCTGCAGCCTGTTGATATATATTTGTGCTTCAGAAAGGCTCTAAAGAAATCATGCAAGATTCAAGGAGTGCTCAAGGAGGCCAATTTATATAAAAAAGACAGTTTAGGAGTTATAAGGTGATAACTTTTCTCCTTTAACCCCCTTCCCTGTTAGCTCTAGGCCGTAGGGATGCCCTGCATCCGGGGGCGAGGTAGTGGGGTCCACGGCTTTTACATGCACGTATCCCCAAGTGTACATGATGGGTCTTCAACAGGTGTCGAACACGCGACCTTCCAGGTGGAAGTCTGACATCCTAACCACTAAGCTACCAAGGTCTTTGTGAGGTGATCACTGGAAAAAGTACTAAGAATTTGCATTTTTTCACGTGTTACGCAGCGAGCATAGTTTTTTTTTTTAAATTCCTTTTTTTGAAACTGCAAACCTGGATTTACATTACCCTAACCACACATATATATACATATATATATATGTGTGTAACCCAAACAACATATCAATAAATCATCTTCATGCTTTGCGGTTTTAGCCGTCTTTATGTACGTTTATAAGTCGAATTCTTCTATTTGCTCCAGTTAATACAGATCAGTGCTCTTCTTATTTTTTTTGTATAAAAAGGCATTAAAAACCATTGTGGTTTATTTTATTTAAAAAAATCTCTTTTTAAGATTCAAGCGAAAAACTTTGGAATTATCTGTACGATTTTGTTTAGTGTTAATTAATCGTCTTTTAACTGCTTTTTGATTAATAGAGAAAAGTCAGTTTTTTTTTCAATTGCCACTCACATTAACCACAATTGTCAAGAATCAAAACAAGATTTCAGCATGTCACACTTATTTTCGGTTTGTCTCTGCGACAAAGATCTTATCTTCGCTCTGATAAGGTTGCCGTTTGGAAGCATTTTTCTTTCTACGATTGCAGACAACAGCTTCCTCCAGTTAAGTTTTAAACAACACGCCGCCTATTTTTGACTTCAAGGAATTTAGGTCTTTGGTATCGAGCGCTCTTTGCTGATGGTTAAATAGTTTTGCCACAGGACTAGCTTTGAATTAGCTGAACATATGAAAGCGTATGATATATTACTTCTGCAATACACTACTCCAAAAACTTATAATTGACAAAGATGAAAATGTCTTAAATTTAGATGCATATTGATCAATCCATTTTTGCGGTGTGACATTTGTACGTACATATTTTGCACTACAATTTAAAAACCCCGGAACATGCACGAATTATTCATATGTATGTATTTTTTTAATTTTTCTTTTTATATTAAAAACTTGATACACACATGATGGTTCCTTCAAAATTGTAAAAATTAAAAGCTAAATACAAAGGTTACAGTTTTTTAGTTGTATTGCAGATGTATGCGTAAAAGGGTCACACCCGCAACAATGGGTTGATCAATGTAATTATTTTTTCTTAAAAGCAGGTAATAAATACTAAATATTATTTTTTCAAATGATTGTTCACTAATTAGGGTTGCCTAAGGTGATACGGGCTTAAGTGCTGTTTATTAAATGCGATATAATAAATGCTATACTGAGTATCAGTACTATTATAGTCTCTATTATTTACGTGAGCATTTCTCGAATTTAGGGAGGAAAAAAAACATTTTAAATAAAATGCACACTGCAATCTTTAGAGCATAGTCCCTAACAAAACTCTAGCAATGCGCCATTTGATTATGGCAGCAATGAAAATTTAACTAAGGATAAATTAAAAATAAATAAATAAATAAAATAAAAAGCAAGATAATGTCCCGTGATTTTAGTTCTAAACGAAACCTTAGCAAAAAAAAAAAAAAAACACATCTTTATCAATAGCCTGTAAGTATAAGAAATAAAGCTATCAAAGTAAGGCAAATGTTATTTAATGGCTGAAACACACGACAGGTAAATAAATTAAAAATCGTTGAATCCATGGAAAAAATGTAGAATTTATTATGAAAACAATAATTATTTGCGTTCCAATTCACTTAACCGTAGAAGCTTGAAGCAAATTTCTTATTATGCAAAAAAATTGGGGCTTTCAAATGGTATAAAAATTTAAATGTGGAAAACTTTTTTCGTCTCCTTTAGCGAATTTCTTATAATTAAATAAAAATCAAAACTAACGAAATTGAATTGTAGAAAAATTGCTTTGAGATGCACATACCCATGCTTTCAATTAATTTTGCGCCAAATTTCGTGATTAAGCGTACTACAGGTTCGTTTGGACATCGCAAACGAACAGAAAAGCAGAAAAAGTGAAAAATAACTATTAAAAATTGTAGTTTTATGATAGGAGTAGAACATATTTTTGTAAAAAGATTTTGAGAAAATATATATTACAATATCAAGTATTTAAAAATTGAAATTCTATAATACTTATGAACTAACAAAGATATTGTAGAAGGAAAAAAGAAAAAAGTGTTACTTGCATTTTAGAATAGTTGCTCTTTTGTGCAACATCTAAAAATACCTCTGACATAACAAATCATCTTGTTAAAATGATTTTTTATGTTAATAGGTTTGTTAAATAACTAGTATAATTCAATGTAATTATTCATTTATATTTCATCCTTTTTCTCCTTTTCCTGTTTAGGAGAACACATTTCAGATTATTTAGAAGGTGTCTTTCTCCTTTCGACGATTGAATAAAAGCTTTATATGACAATAGCAATTTTTTAAAATAAACATATAAGCCGTAAGCACTAATTTCTTGCAACAACTGTTGTAACAAAAACGCGAACTACATGTATCATAGATTTGCTGATCAGTATGACCTTGAAAATATTGTACATATAGATTGCAATCGCAATAATCCAATATTTCAAACATAAGTTACGAGAGTAACTATCATGGTATTTTTTTTCTCATTCCATTGGCCTCAATGGTGAATTTTACACGTCCGAGCAGTGTGAAATAACCCCATTTTATTCTTTAAGAAATCATTTTAATCATAGCATGCTATTTGAACCGAATCGGAAGAAATTTATACAGGAAGGGAAATTCCCCTTTAATACATGAGTCGTGGGAACCTATCATTAACCGTCTCAAAACCTGAAGATGGCGACAGTTGCATAAATCTCCCCGCTATTATGATAGTATATTAAATCTGTGAAACAGAATATGGCCGCTGTCATTTATAGTGTGAAATGCTCCCCTTAATGTGTTACATGAGATCTGCTCGACCCTGACGAATCTAAATATCTTTGATGCATGCGGACGCGCTTTCTGAGTTTGAGTATTGCATCGGCACCCGATATCATTTGTGTAATGCGTTGAAAACAAATAAATTGAAAGGCAAAGACGAATATTTGTAGGGTTTATGAAAAAAAGAGCTTATTTCATAAATTTTAACTGCCTAGATATATCGCGTAAAATGCGTTGCAAAAAGCAGTACGTCAACTGAGTTGATTGCCATAGCCTAAAAGTAAAAAAAGTTTGCCCGTTCCCTCCTTTTTTATCCTGGATGTTTTTAGGCGTGTGACAGTAAATTACGTATTTCGAACATATAATGGATCTGCTTCTATAGAAGGATTACCTGGTTTTGTATAAATAGAATTCTATACGAAAGGGACGCAATCAAATTTTTTTCTTGGGTGGAGGGTGGTTCATAAGCAAATCTTACATGCACATACACATCACACATACATATAAAAACACATACTAAAAATTATGGTCTATACATACATAATATGTATAGACCATAAATGCCCTTCTGATTATCCCTTTGTATTTTGTGCCCGGCTCAAATTAGAGAAACTCGGGCATCAATGGTTTCACGATATTTAGGTGCTATCCTGAAAATGAAACAAATTTTCCTTTTTGTGAATGAAAAGATTGAACTCATTTTCAGGTATCATAACAATTTTCATCGGCACTTTACTTCAGGTACTTTTAGTGCTCGTGGTCGTGGCAGAAGATGCAAATCTGCACATAAAATTCAGGGTCTAAAGGGCTGATAAATGATAAATCCCTGTAAAATAATAATCCTGTAAAAATGAAACACAATAATACAAAGTACTTTAAAGCGGTTTGTTCAATGTTGTGGGGGTAAAGTAAAGTTAGTACAGTGGAAAGTTAAAAAACGAAACGCTCAAAATTGTTCGGCCATCATACGCTCTAGAAACACAAGTAAGGTGTCAATCTGCATCGATTAATGTCTTTTTTAAAATTATTGGTGCAAAATTTCGATAAGGGGTCTTATTCCATATTAAAATGAGTATTTTAATTTTCAAATGGGATGCCCTATATTCGGAAATGAGTTCCACGTGCTCAAATTAGTCTGCATAATAAATTTGATTGTATTATGTTCATTAGAACAGAATATATTAACGAAAAACATTTTAGGGGACACCATTACATTGTAGGGTAATACTTTAAATTTCAATGTTTATCACGCAACGGAAATGAATCTAGCAGAACAGGGAAAGAATTGTTCACACTATTTTCAAAATAAACGTATTTTGGTAGTTGCATTTTATATTTGAATTTGTGGCAAAGATTTTCTACTTTATCCCCCAATTCGCGTCATTTCAGTTTACTATACTTTTGGTTGTTGCAGCTATACGATCCCTTAAACGGCAGTAAAGCTAATTTTTTAAGTGTAGTATAAAAACTACTGTATATTTTGAGCTGAAATTTTGAATACCCTTCTAGAACCTCATCTATATTGACTTTTCGTCAAAATTTAATATGGTTCAAGATCATATTTTTACAAAAAATTAATTACATACTTAATTCATTAAAAAATATTAAGTTATTATTTTCGGCGTGAAAATCCCGTTTTAATTGTTGGGTTAGCTCATACTTATATATACATATATATATTATTTTTAAAAAAATCTTTGCCATACCCAATGCAGTTTAGATAATATATGTAAAAATATCAGAAATTTATTTAACATTGCGAGACGTGTTTTTCTCAATTTAATTCTGAAGCAACGGGTGAACAGAATTACACGAAAATTATTATACAAAGTTAAATTTTTGGCGCTAAATACAAATATGTCATAAAAAAGCCAGTTGTCATTCAAAATTTGTAAGTTGTTCATTTTAATATGCAGACGGTCTCTTATCAAAATTTTAATAATAGAATTTTATAGAAATATATTTATCAGAAATATATTCCTTATAAAATGTCATATTTCATATGTCTCTATAGTGTAAATAGTGTCCAAATACGAAGGAGTGTTTCGTTTTTCTCCCCCCACTGTACAAGTGGGTATCTGTAAGGGAAAAATGTTCAGGGCCATAGCAAGTTCCGTAGCTTGAAGCATGGCTTTGAACATAGTTTTTGCAATTATCTAGAAAAAAAGCTCTGCTCTCTTGCTCTCATTTTGTAAATATACCCTAAAATGCTGAGATTCAAAATAATCTTGAATTTTTACATTTAGAAATTGACAATATTTTTGCTTTATTTATTAATATCTCACGTTTGTGTTAAGTAGGGGTGGGGACGTAGTGCCGTTCTTACGTATGGGTGCTGCTCATTTCCCTTAAAGGTACTGAATTTCAGCGTTAACGCAATACTTGTTTAGCATTAAGTTGAAACATAGTAGATTTCTACATATTTAGTCCTTTCCTGGGAAATAACTTGGTTGCGATACTAAAAATTTGTAAGGGATAGTTATGTAAGAAAGAGAACATATATTTCTTAATAAATTTCCTTAATTATGATTTTTTTAAACCGCTGGCAAAATGACTAAAATCTAAATTAGGCAAAATGAGTTAGAAATAAAATTATTCATTGATTATTGTTTCATCTGAGTAGTAAAATCTACATATTAAATTGATGACTTCTCAAGAAACCTTTCCATCATCGATATCCGTAGATGTTCAGCATTGGTGCATATACAAGTGCTTATTCAAGTCTTCCGTCAAATCAAAATGTATTTCATATTAGTGCTTTATACTATTAAAATATGATAAATTGAAGAAAACTGCGAAATGAGGATACATTTTAGCAATTGTTGTTATATAATAGGTTCAGGAAAATAATGTGAAATACCTATATATTTTTTACATAATTTTAAATTTTATCTTTATCTACTGAATGTCTCAGATGTTAATATTTTCCCTAAGTGCTAATCTTTCAGAGTAATATTTTCCTGCACTTTATTGAGAATTAAATTACAATCGGTGAAATCGCATTTTAATCACCAAGCTATATAATTAACTGAGGTGCCATCTGGCACCGGATTAAGTAGTGCTCGCGATTCGACAAGGATGCACTAGGCTGACTGGAATGCAAGTTTGTAAATTCAGTGGGAAACCGCGCATCATCTATTGAGTGCAATGCTAAAATTATTATTTATTGTTTGTCTTTTTTATTTTCTTCAATGTTATTTTATTTCATTATATTTATTTCAGTCCATTCGGTGTTATTTTAGGCTAATTTAATACTATTCTATTTTAGTTCATTATATGCTTTTTAATTCGATTTTATTCCATTCCATTTTTGTTTATAGTACTATTCTATTTTATTCTAATGTAAGAAACCAACTCTGATGAAATCGGGTATTGTTAGCTGAAATTGTTGTGTAAACAAAGTGAGTTGTAATTTCATAAATTATTTTACATAATTTATTTAAGAAAACCCCTTTTCTCTATGACACTCGTTTCGGTGTTTATATTTCGGATGGCGTAAGATTCGATGCTGAAAACGAAGTATTCAGCGATTCAAATGATCGTTGTGCTTTTGGTGCGAGTTATGTTTCTATGATTTTAATGAGGGAGCAAACATTTGTGTCTGTCCGTCAGATCAAGATACATTAGAGACTGTTAAATCTAATTCATAAAACATTTATTTGAAAAATATGGCATAAAAGTTTGCCTAAAAATGTGTTTTTGCATGATACACAATGTGAATTGTCAAGTACTTAAAAAGTTACATTTTCTGAAACAGTTTAATCTATTCTACATCACAAGAATAACAACATCAACATATTTATTAACAAAGAATGCACTTCAATTAATCAAATGGACTTGAATTATTTTACTCTAATTGGAATGATTGTTTTAAGGTAGCCAGACCACCGTCCTTGAGATACTGCAGTTACTTTACACATTGAATAAATTGTTTTCAGATATTTTTTTTGCAACATTTTTGAAATTTGTAAAAGTGCTTTAAATAATAAAGTGCATTTCATGCTTTTCTGACGCACATTTTTTCTAATTCAGAAACAGAAAATATTGGTATTGCATTTTTTAAAAATTTCCTGTAAATTGAGGAAGTTTGTACGTTATTTTTTGCTAAACTCATTTTGTGTGAAAAAGAACATCAGAGAAGCTGCACAAAATGCTTTTGTAAGATAAATATGTCTACTTACAGTTTACTTCACCAAAAAGAGTCCACTTTAGGATGAATCTAAAGTCTACAACCTGAACATTTTTTAACAAAATAGTGCATGTACATTCAAACACATAAATATGTGTTATCATTTCTCAATGGAATGAAAATGTTTCCAATCTTTTTAATATTCTTTGTTTGTTTTTAAAGATTATATTTACGTATGACAACTCAGCTTACATTAATTTAATAATATTTGTCTGATAAAAAAATATTTTATTTTTCCTTCATAAAGTATTTCATGATGTTCTTTAGACATCTAGTGAAGCAAGCTTTTGCTAGTTGGTTAAGGCCAATTTTACCCGATTCGTTTCTTGAAAAGGCACGAGCTGTGATAAATTCAACAGGCATAGCAGGATTTACCTCAGCACTTATTTTTGCTTGGATAATAAACTTGATAACTTGTCAACCAAGTTTATTGAAACCTATTGAGATTTTCATCAAGCATCTCTTCAGAAATACTTGTGGTAATTTGGATTTTTAAAATTAAATGACAAAAATACTCGCATAGTCTTTGAATTTTCAATTTAAAATGAGACAATTACGCTATGGCCTCACATTTGAGGAAGTTTTGGCGATGAAGAATTAAGAGCAAATTTCTGGCCTTTGTTTGCTTCCTGAGAGGACATAAACCAATCATGAGCAATTTGACTGCTATTGATCATTTGTTGTGGGGAAGGGTAAAAGTATGACCCAGAATGCATAGTTGGTTGATAAATAGCATTGTTCACTATTGTTCGAACATTATTGGGCGTATTGTAATTCACAGAAAAAAGGCTCATTGAGTTTTGCAAGTTGTTCTGGAACTGCATATGCATATTGGCTTGATTCCAACCGGAATGTTGTTGCACAGCAAGTCTCGAAACCATGTTCGAGTTGTAATAGAGAGAGTTTTTGGTACTTGCTTCGGTGTCTTGAGGATAAAAAAAGCTTGCCCCCGGGTCTGTAAAAGAATGAGCAACATTTACGTGAAATGGTGAAATTGGTGAAGGCGGAGTTGAAAGGCAATGAGATTGAGTAGATGATGCTGACGGTGAAGATAAAAGTGGCTTCTTCTCCAAATCAAGTTGATCATATGATGTATCTGGCATTAGATTAGGACGATGAAGCATGTATTCCTCAGAATATCCATTCTCGTTTTTAATACTCTGTGGTGTACTCGCTGGTGTGTATGTTTTGCTGTTATTAGGGTTAGAGGACATGGACGGATGGCTAAAGGCCAATGTATTAAGAGAATCCAACAAAGGACTGGAGTGAGATTGAATAGAGCGTGGATTCAGGCAGGAACTTGAAGATGAATGCAGTCCATATGACGTTTGAGAAGTAGTATTACAATCAGAGCCTGCATTCGTTTCACAAGCGGACACAATATCACAACTAGAAGCAGTTATTGGAGATTCAGATTGTTTCATGGCTGGTACAGAAGTTGGGATATGAATAACAGGATTGAAAACTTTTTTTTCTGAAACAGGAAGTCCCTTTGCTTTCTGTTCTTTCTTGTACTTCATGCGTCTGTTTTGGAACCATATTTTGATTTGTCGCTCGGTGAGGCTTAGCATTTCAGCCATCTCTATTCTCCTTGGCCTACATAAGTAGCGGTTGAAGTGGAATTCTTTCTCCAGCTCCACAAGCTGAGCACTCGTATAAGCTGTCCTAGCACGTTTTTGGGGTTGATCTCCTAGGAATGAGAAAGAAAATACACGAAATTAATTTCTTGTTTCACGTAAAATGGTCTTTTTATGAAAAATTTGCAACCTTGCCCAATAAGAAGCTTTTATCGAATTAGTCGAAGTTATTGGTGTAAATTAAGCATGCACTTTAAAATGTTACATTAAAAATATAATGCAAGAAAATTATTTATTTTGGTTTCATCAGACAAAAATACAACTCAATATAGCAGTCGACTGCGCTGTAAAAAATTCTAGTTCAACCTTTCACCAAGAAGATGGTGAAATTTAGCAACAACCAACATTTGGTACTAAGTTGAACAATTATAATGGTAGTAGTTTCGACTAGTTTCACCATGAATGGGAATGTAGGAACAATTTTAATGGTTCAACTTAAGTACAAAATGTTGGTTACAGCCAAATTTCACCAATTTTTTCATTTTTCTGATGAACTGGAATTTTTTACAGCGTGTGAAGAATTCATGCCCTCTTTTTACTTAAAAAAAAAGGTTATACAAAAACAAAGCAGTTTATAGAATCTTTTTCTACACAAGGGAACACCGAATCCATGATTTTCTAAAAAATGTTAACACGTTTTGTGTTTCTCCATCACGAAGTAAAATTACGTCAGTTTAGAAGGTATCGTGCCTAGGACCATCGAGTTGTTGTCTGAAAAATTGTTGTTCATAAAGAATGTTTCTAAAATTGAAGAAAATGGAGATTGTCTATAAATTGATGAAATGAGAGAATGTTTGTAAAGTTACGAAATTACAGGAAAATTATAAATTAGCGAAATTAGAGAACGTCTAGTGAAATTGGAACACACATTGTGTGTAAAATGAAAATTAATAATAGCTATGAAAATTGATTTGAAGATATTTAAGTCGGGCGCTTGACTTAAGAAGTAAATCGGACTTTCGATAGCAATGAAAAAAATAAAAACTTGGCGAAGCAGTCTGAAGATGATATCCTAAAATTAAATTTCTTTTCGAAGTCGCGGTTGAAGAATAATCTCCTATCATTTATAAAGCCGCGTCTTTGTTGGGGTGTCCGTGGGTCGAGCGACTTGTTCGAACTGCATAAACGACTGTTCGGGCCCGAAAGCCAACTGGCGGATGGAAGAGATTGTCTTTCCGAATGTTAAGAATGTTGCGGGTTCGGATGGGGGAGGGGGAATGGAGCGACGAAGCAGTGAATCGTAAACAAAGTGCGTGCCGCATTCAAATATCAACCCACCTGATTTGCATTTGAAACACAGTGCTTGAAATTGAAGAATGGACCTCGTATTCATCATAGCGTAACACGCCAAATTTGAATAAACTGGAAACGGGCCAGATAATATTATAACTAAGATCGAAAATTCTCCGACAGGAGAAAAAGCGGGTCCCGAAGAAAAAAAAACAGGGGAAGGGAGCAAAATAAAAGGAAAAGTAAATCCAGCGTGTCTTATCAAATATAAATCATCCCAGCAAGTTTTTGTTCAAATGGAGAAAATGGAATCAGCAAAAACGGTGAATCCACATCATTTGACGGTACTTCTCTCTCCCCGTTCTAGCCCTTCGTTCTATGCAATCCGACTTCTCGTGTGCATATATCAGACTAATACCTGCATCTTCCATTCAAGGATAATTCTATGTCCCTTTTCTTTTCCTTAGACATGTTTTATGCATACTTCCCCGCCGCTCCAAATGGACCACAGTCATATTTGGATTACTGTGTTTAATATGTTTAAAATGTAAATTTGGGGATTGATATTTTTTCATGCTTCGCGCGAATCAAATAGGAAGCCGGCGAAGGAGAAGAAAAGAGGGAAAAAAAGAAGCTTTCTCCAAAATACATATCAATCTAGGTGACATTTAGTTCGTTTTATTCCTGTCAATGAATTTATTAAGTGAAGGAGAAAAACGAAAGAAAAATTGCCGCTTCATTTATAATTTACTTCTTGTTGGAGA
This sequence comes from Octonoba sinensis, assembly GCA_038502835.1. Lineage (NCBI taxonomy): Eukaryota > Metazoa > Arthropoda > Arachnida > Araneae > Uloboridae > Octonoba > Octonoba sinensis. Next base: position 128,494,322 of record CM076598.1, read on the forward strand.
AAGGCATTTCCTTCAACTTTTAATACTTGATTTAATAACTTTCTCATGCAAATAATTGAGTTTTTTTAACGCGTTTAATGTTTGACCGGGCTTTAATGAAGGAGTGTAACAAGTTCTTCGAACCTATCACCAGGGTGCATAAAATTTTCGCCAAACTTTTGCAATTTTCGCTATTTTTTATTTTTCACTTCATGTTTTTATTCATAAAACGATTGATCCTCGCGAGCAATTTATTTTCGAGTTTAATTTCTATGAAAAGAGTAGATTTTATCTGGATACTCCGAGACCTCCCTCCCCCTATCCTTCCGTAATGTTATCGGCTCTGAATGCCCCCTCCCAACGAAACTTTCGCAAATGGCCGATTTCAAAAGTTGGCAATGTGGCTTTACATGATATCAAGTGATGAAATAATATTCGCTATTTTAATGAAGGCAGACATTGAGCTATTATGATGAGAGATATTGAATGAGTTTGTCTGTTTATCCAAAATTTTAATGCTTATAGAAATGTAAATTGAACTTTTTTCATTGTGCTTCTTAATGGAAGTGCTAGAAATATGACAGAAAAAAATTATTTTGTATTTTTTATGCGTATTTGAGAGCAATGTGTTGAGAGTTAATATATCTGTACCAAAAGTTTGAATTTATAACCATTTATTATCTTCTATGCACGTTATTTAAAATTAAATCTAATAATGCATACGCACACAAAGTAATAATACTTTTACTGAAGAAGTTAGAAGTACATTATAAAATAAAATAATCTTTTTTTTTTTTTTTTTTTTTTTTTGCATTTTTAAATATAATTATTTATTATGTTTATATGCGTGATTAAAAATATATACACTAACTCTTTCTAACCGATAATACAAAGTCTCGCAAAGCATTATTATGAATGTTTTTTTTTTTCTTTATTTGCGAACCAGATTGTGAGTTTAATTGATTATATATATATGTGTAAATATATATATATATAGTTAACTGAAAAATATCTTGCTGTATTTTGATATGAAATAGTAATTGGTTTCCTTGTTAGTCCTTCAAAGAGACATTGAGATTTTAAAGCAACTGTTTGATTTTCGTGAATACTTTTAAATTACGCATGATGTATAAATAATGAAACCAAAGTTGTTATGCCTCGGAAATTGCAAAATTATTTCATGCACTTGTTTCTGGGTTACAAGGAACACTTTTTGCAGTGGGGAAAGAAGCTTTGAGCTTCTGACGCTAAGTAAGTCACCAGAGACGCCATTTATACTTTTTGCATATACGTGAAGGTTTTTATTTCTTACTCGTGTTAGTTAAATATTATTTTGAAATTGGTTATTGCTCTTACTACTGTTATTATGCTAAGGTAAACATTCTTTAAGTAATTATATGAGAAGAAAAAAGAAAAGCATTGACTGCTACTAATTATAAATTCCTTTGCTTTTAGTTACTCACTTTGTGTTGTTTTCAAAGAATCCCATTTTATTTTTAACACCTCTGAAAAAGGATTAATCGCTGTAAGACTAAAAATGTTTCATTTCCATGTGTTTGATTTTCATGAAATACTTTTAAATTATGCATGCTATATAAATAATGCAATTTTTGCGTATTTTCGTAACATTTTCAAAAGCAAAACTTTTTCATTTAAAGAATATTTCCCCCACCATTTTAACTAAACAATAATTCAGCGAAACACTTTATCTCTAAAATGAGCTTCAAGACGGAAAAAAAAATTTCTTTGGTTGAGTCTATGAAATTATTCACATTATTTCGGAACAAGGGAAAAGGATTTTTCCCCTCTCTCGAAAAATACTTCATGTTATCCAATTGTCTCCTCTGTTTTCTGATAACTTTATAGATTATTTTTTTAAGTCTTAACAAATACCTATTTCCTTTTTGCTAGTTTTAATCAACAGCCTCCACCAATATTTTCCTATAAGTTTATGAGATATATGTTCGAAATATAGGAGCTGCTTCAATTTTCGAATTTTTAACAAGTTCTGATCAACAGTTGCGCTACAAATTATAAGTTTCAATATCTAACCACTACTTCGGTTTTTGGATTTGACGAGTCTTGATCACCAATATTTTCCTCATAAATTTGTGGAATGTTCAAGGTATATATAACAATTTATTATATCTTTGTATTTGAGGAATTTGATCACTCGTTGCCACCAATGTCTCCCACAGACGTTTGCAAAATAAATATTCTAGGTGTAACAACTACTTCCCTTTTTGTATTGACGAGTATTGATCGAACCGAAAATACAATACTTTTCTGAAAAAGTTATCTCAAATATATGAAGTACTAGTTTCCTACAATAGTGTAAAAACGGAACTTGAGCTAAAGTTTAATATATTGTTGTTAAAATGAGTTTAATATCTTAACTCTAGCATACCAAAATTATGCCAGTATTCTCAAATTTTGTCCCAGAAACGATTCCCCAAAGTCACCGGCATGCAGACCCATCTTAAAATGCCAAAGAAAACTGAAAGTCCTTGTAAAGCTAGAATATTCCATTCTTCAGTTCTTCTTTTCTTAAAGTACTGCATAAATCCCTGAGGGGGAAGACAGCTTTAAGAGTGGGTAAGGTGAAAAAAAGACGAACTCCAACTAAGCTGAAGCTCTCGTCGAATTCCAGAGCTACAAATGAAAGCTGCTGGTAAAAGGATAGGATCTTAGTCTTTAACTCCCAGCTGTCTACTTAACTCGTCTTTGTTCTTGAATATGCAAATCGGGAGACACGAGCAAAGGGGAATTTTAATGATTACTGGGAAATAAGAAGCTCTTGGAAAAGAGTTTCTCTTTCAGTTGTGATGCTTGACGCAGGGAATTTAAATATTCGCTTGACTTTTCGAAGCTAACCAATAGGGTTTAAATCGCATCTTTAGCGATTGGAAATTTTCCATCAGTGTTCCGGATCTAAAAAGCCCAGCCTTCTTTGCAATGAAACTGGAAGAGTTTTTGTTATTTAGAAAGAGTTTTATAAGCAGGGAAAAAGAGGCTTTTATTTATTTATCTATTCTTATGTGAAATGGTACCTTTTCAGTGTCTCTTGCACGAGAGGAGACTTTAGTATGCCACGGCTTAAAAGTTTTGTGAATAATGAACTTTAGAATGCTGAAATCTGAAATTATAACACCAGGAAACAAAGAAATGATTTATACACTTCCCAGTCTTTCAATTTTTAAGCTCTACGTTTTAGGAAATTTTAATGTTCGACTGTATCTTCGTCGTAATATTTGTATTAATTTTTTTCTTGGAATTTTAATTAGTTTTAAAATTTTTAATTAGTTGTAAATTTATTAGTTAGTTTTTCTTGGAAACCTTTCAGGAATTAAATTTATTATAGCAACAATTTTGAAAGATTGAACATATATTTTTGAGCCCACTTTATGTGTGTCTGAGTGCACAAACATTATAATTCATACCTAAGAAAAAAATGCTTTTCCTAACAAATTCTTCAAATGTCGGCTGTCATATTTGTCATATTTTATATGTCAAATCCTTCGTTTGTCGAATACGTCATTCGTCATATTTGTCAACAATACTAGCAGCTGAAGAGGAATGACATGAAGAACACTGTACAATATATTCATAAGAATGAGGAGAAATTGTCTCCGGATGGCATCTGTTAGCATCCTTGTTATGTTGCTCATATTTTTTTTTTTTTATTATTGTTTCATTGAAATCCTAAGTCTTTTCACATGCTTGAACATGATAGAAACTGAACAAACCTGTCACAAACTTCAGGTGACAAAAATTAACAAAGCTGTTGCGTATCGCTTTATTTTTATCTTTCGATCTAAGTTACGTTGTGAACTATTGAAGTTTTAAATGCTATCTAACTTTTGCATGAAATAGTTTAATTTATAACAATTTATAATCTGAGCAATTTACATGATGAAAAATTTAAAATCAGTTCGAACACTAGCACATTTCAAATGCTGCATTTTCTTTTAAGAATAAGATAACGTATCTTATACTAAGGTGGGACGTATAGGCACCGTAATTTTGCATTTGATCTTTTCGTCTCAAACTTTTCCTGAATACATTAAATACAAAAAAAAAAGAAAAACACATAAGTATTTTTCAAGGAAAATACCTTAGGTTTACCTATCACAACTTCAGATTTTTTTTTTTTTTTTAAAGTTTCATCCTATTTTATTTCTTTTTTCTTAATTTTTACCGCTTCATTTTTTTAAGGATTACAGAAAAGAAAAGTATTTATTGTTGTTTTTGTAAAGAATCAAATTCTGTTAATGTAGAAATCTGAGGAATTTTACTGAGTTCTCTGTACTACACTCTCAGAAATAGAACTCTCACTTTTGACGATTCTTCAATCGTCAAGAAAATTTCGTCATTTACAACGATTCTTTCCTCGCGCGACCACGTGACTTTAAAAAGTTCCTATACAAATTTCACCAATTTGACGAAAGGTTTACTAGGAGCATTTTTCACGAAGCCATTTCGTGAAATACGATGAAAGTCTCGCGAGATTTGAGCATGCTTTTCTGAGAGTGTAGGAACTAATTTACTGAAGATTTTAGAGGAGCTAAATGTTGGTACCAAATTTTTTGAGAAACCAAATTTCACTACTACAGCATTTTTATGTAATAAAATTATTTAATGCTACTGAATTTAGATATGTGCTATTAAGTACAGGGTGGAGCAAAAGATATGAACCGGTTTTGATTGGCTCGCGCTCGGCCTGTGGTGGTGGTGGGGAAAGGGGAGGGGTCTCGTTGTGGCAGTGAGAGAGTCTAGTTTTCAGTAGCAACCATGGTTTGGACAGGAGAACATCGTAGGTTTGATGTTATTGCTTTTTTTGAAAATAGCCATTCTGTTATCACCACTTCCACTTGTGTGGAGCTGTTAATAAACAGAATTCTCGCTATTGGGCTAATGAAAACCCAAGGGAAATTCACCAGAGGCCACTTCACTTACCTAAAGTGACTGTACGGTGTGCAGTATCCCAATTTGGGATTATTAGTCTTTACTTTTTCGATGATAATGGGCCAACCATCACTGTCACTGCTGAGAGTTATGTGACAATGTTGGAAGAGTTTTTTGAACCATAGCTGGAAGAATTGAGAGCAGCAACTAATTTAGGAGATATCTTGTTCCAACAGGATGGGGCTACATCCCACACTGCTAGTATTTCAATGGCGAGATTAATTCAAGTGTTCCCCCGGCGCATCGTCTCTGTGAGGGGTGACGTGAAGTGGCCTGCGTGCTCACCAGATTTAAGCATTGTGATTTTTTTTCTTTGGGGGTACATAAAGTAAAAAGTTTTTAAACACCGTCCACATACCCTGGAATAACTTATGGACAGAATTAGAGAGGAAGTTACAGCAATGCCCATCGAAATGTGCAGAAGAGCGTTTGAAAACTTCAGAATTCGCCTTCAAGAGTGCAGCACCGCTGACAGCCGCCACCTACGTAATATCATCTTTAAAACTTAATGTAAAAAAACTAGATTCTGTACTGAATTAAACAATATAAACATAATTTCTGTAAGTTAAATGGTTTTTGTTTTACATTCCTTTAAAACCGGATCATACCTTTTGCCCCACCCTGTACTTTTAAGAAGTCTTAATTAAAATATCGAGGAATAGTGCAAAAAAAAAAAGGCCATTGGGGGCGCTCAGTAAAAATTTTTAGTGTGTAGGATGTTTCCATTATTTGCCACAAATGCGTAGGACTTAAGCAAAATTGTTTTTTATTTCCTGCGTTTTTAAAAAATCTTGTCAAAATATTTAACTACTGTATTTTGCTGTACATTTTTGGCCGAAGTTTCTCATTCCCTTGCAGCAAATGGAGGAATTATCGTGCACAATTCAATTTTTTTTATGTGAACTTAGTGCCCCGATGGCCCCTTTCAATCAATACTTACAATCAAAAATAGGAAAATTTTGTTAAAAACATTATCAATAGCATTTGACTGAAATTTATAGAATTTGCGGCAAACGAAATTGTTCAATAAACTTCAATTTTTCTTCTGTGCACTTAGTACCACCAATAGCACTCTTTCCGTACTAACCCAAAATAAAAATAAAATTTTTTTTTTTTTTGCTCCACTTTCAGTATGTAATATATATGAATGCAGGGTGGTTTCAAATAAAACGGCCCTATTAAGATCTACTGAGATCGTGCAAAAATTAAACATTTTATTAAAAAATGACCTGAAGTAAAAAACGGGTTTTTGCATGAGATTCAGTGTTAAGTATGAAATTACGAAAACTCAGTAGTGCGTCTATTAATTTGATCAGGGACTGTACGTCTATTAGAGTTAGCTGAGCTCTGCTTCAGTCTAAAGAGGATATATATATCTCTATATATACAGCAAAACCTATAAAGTTGACCAATGACTACCTGTCTAAGTTGATCACTTTTGTCAGGAACGGAATTTGCCCTTTATTATGTAATGTAGGGGAATGTTTGTAACTTGGCCACCTATCTGACTAACCATCTGCCTATGTTGACCACTTATGTACACCAAATCTGGGTGGTAGTATTATAAAAACATTTTGTAAGTTGACCACCTAATTATTACTATGACATTAATTCATTTATTTATTTTTGAAAATAAGAAAATAACTAAAATAACTTTTCCATGATATTTTTTTATGCCATCCCAGTAGTTTTCTGCATGGATGAAACAGCAATATAAAACTTTCAAAGCCTTTCAAAAAAACTTTCAAAACTTTTTTATGATTTAACCAATGGGAACAGTACTATGAGCAATTTTATTCTTTGAATAAATTAATTTTGCTTTTACTTTTCTTGTTTTCTATCTGAGATTTTGAATAATTACGTATTTTTTAGGAAATCTTTATCATCAAACAAGTAGCTTATATAACTGAGATATTTGTTTTTATTTTAACTAAGTACTTAAATTTTAAAGTTGTATGATGCGTTGTAAGTCATTCGAGTTAAATTTATCTAATGATATTTTAGATCATTGGGAAATAAAATAGATATTTACCATTTTAAAGTAAGGTTCATATATGAAGCTAAACTTAACAGCATTTCATTATATTAAAATGGAATGAATGCATAGTGTAAGAATGACAAAATAAGAAAAATGTCATTCCCACCCTCTATGTATCTCCTGTCTAAATTGACCACTAAAGTGCTGCAACTTAGACACAGGTTTTACTGTAAATGCATTAGATACTTTTGAGTAGCATTATTTTATTAAAAGATGTGAAGTATATCCGTGATCTAATACTATTAATTAGAAACTTAAACTTAAAAAGAAATTAATTAATTAATTAATAAAAAATAAATTTAAAAAGCCATACAGGTTTCTATTTGACAGATTTTTAATAAAAATTATTATTTTCTACTCTGAAACTAGACTAGATACTTAATTTGTTTCTATGAACAAAAAGCTGATAAAAGAATTTAATAATCAAAATGTTATTCATTAAACATACTAATGATTCTAGCAAAACCTAATTATTCAACGATTAAATATAATAACGTGTAATGTTTTGTGATTCTTTAATGCTATTCATGTGTGTGAGTGATTTTTTTTTTCACTTATAAAGTTGTAAATTATATATCTTACTCCTAAAACACTATTAATTAGAAATTTAAAAATAAACTCAACTTAAAGCTTTTTAGTAAAACTAAAGCGACACAAACTTTTCGAACGTTAACTGTATTTGAGAAAACTATTTTAAGCTATAATGTAATTGATATTTTTACATATTGCTTAATTCCTTCATATGAACAAAAATATTTTAATAATCAAAATGTAGCCCTGAACAGAGTCATCAAGTAAATATGTTCCCCCATCAATTTCTTTAGAAAATTCTCGCTGGAGTAATATATAGAAAGCATTTTAATTACATTCTTCAAGATGTTTTAATAGCGCAGATCCATACTGGTTAAAGTCCTCCCAAATTACCATACCCAACTTTTGAGTTGAACTTTAATCTGAAGTCACGAGGAGTTTGATTTTAATTTTGCGTTAAACAAATGGTCTCTTGCCAATTATTGAATCCCCACGGCTCTCCGTTATTACTTGGTTTACAAAACTGTTAATAACCCGGCATTTCGATTATCCAAAACAAAATATTAGACCAAGGCAGAATTGATTAAAACAGAAAAAGAAGCTAAGCCGCGTAATTAGGCCAAGAAAGCAGAGAAAGTCGGCTTCCTTTAAAAGTCTTTTATTAATGAACGCCTTATCAATTAAAAGGGAAAGTTTCGCAGCCAAGCAAACTTGTATCGGCGCTGCGCGTATTTAGATTTGGGGGCCCCTCCGATTTTAATGAGAGCAGTGCATCCGCTGATTAAAGCTCTGCTGAGAGTACTAATTAAGTTGTCTTCGGCACCCCCTCCTTTTCTTAAAGGTTTCTTGTCTTATCTCGGTCGGATAATTAGAAGGGTTCAATAGTTGCTGCACCTGAACAACAAGCTTTGCCATACAGGGATCAATTAGTATTGCGGAATGAGCTATAGATGCTACCCGCCTGGCTTTTTTTTATATCTATTTTTTCTTTCTAGCTTCTTTTCTTCCGGGTCTTTCTTTTGCTTTCTTTCATTCCTGATGATCGGAGAAAGCGGATCGAACCTTCTAATAAGACGGTGAGCGACCGTTAATGATAAAAATGAAACTTCCCTCCGCATTCCCCCATTTCCGTTAATGAAGAGGATTCTCAAGAAATAAGCGGCGAGCTGAAATTGCCGCTTCTTACGAATTCATTAAGAAATGAACAGTTGCTTTTTAAACTTGAACTACTGACAATAAATGGAATGAAGGCAAAAAAAAAAAACAGAAAAACAAAACGTTTATATGATCAGAACTTGTATCTTCAGGTTGAGCATGAGTGCATTTTACGCCCTTCTTGGAGAATTAAAAATATGTATCTGTAAGGTAAATATGATCCTCCCTATATTTGATCCCCCTGTAGTTGAAACAATTGCACTGTATTTTATAGAAATACAATGCTGCATACCAATCTGCGCAGATTGCATAAACTTAATAGCATGTAGTTTCTTGAAACCAGAAACTTTTAGCAAAAATTCAGTTCACTACTTCTGAAACATTTTGGTAACTTATAAAAGAGTTATAGCTCTCTTAGATAAAATACAAGGAGCGTAATATTGAAGAAAAATGCATGTACAAAAATAATCTTGAAACGGAAAATAGCATTCTTGGCATAGTACATGTTTAGTCAATTAGCTTATATAAATACTTTTAACTTGTAGATGGTTCCAAACAAATATTGATGTTTTAGATTCGTACAAAATAACATGCGCCCATATTTTTGCTTGCACGTTAGTTGAGGCGAAAATTGCGTTTAGTAATTGAAAATATACTGAAAATGAAGTAAAGAAATCATACTTGAAAATATATTGCTGAAAATCTAACCATTTCCCCAACTGTGCAGTATAAAAGTATTTAGTATATTTCTAGCCCTTTTTCGGACTGACTTCAATTACAAAGTTAAGACAATTTCTTCTCTCATAACACAGTTTGTGTTATTTCCCAGAAAACTTGAGGAAAACTGAATATCTTATTTACAAGGAAATTATGTGCATAAGTTTGTGTAATGGAAGAAATGCGTAGTTATTAAAAATGACGAAGCTTAACTGCTTTTTTTTTCTCGTTTCAGATTAAAAAAAGTATTTCCTACATTAAATAATTAGCAATTTTTTAACACCACTGTTCCTGCAATGAAATATAAAGAAATTTAATGAAAATAAATTAAATGAAGGTAAGTAAAGCAGATATTAAAGATAGTAACAGATTTGAATTTAAAATCAACTAGTTAATATGTCATTAGTTTAAGGAACTCACCCCAATTCTGGATTTCAGTACACTTGTAAACTTTCAGTTGTAGTTTCTTTGGCCTTTCTCCTAACCCGTGTTTTAACAAACGACTCAAATTGTTATTTCAGTCAAATCGAAACTCATACGAATCAAGGATTGTATGTAAATTTTAAAATGTTTTCTTTATTCTTACGTTATACTTCTGTTTCAATTTTTTTTTTTTTTTTCTATCAATTTAAACATCGGAAACAGTTCAACAAAAGTTTTGCAATTAGGGGTTTTTTTTTTTTTCAATATATATATATATATATATATATATAATGAATGAAGCTTCATTTTGTGATATATTGGCATAATTTTCAGAACAAAAAAAAAGATTTTTACGATGCTACAAAGTATAATTTCAGTCAGTTAGTGACACCAGTAATAGTAATAATTTATAATAAAAACTAGTACACTATATATATATATATATATATATAAACTCATGATTGTGAAAATTGCAACACCATGAAGCACTTACGCGAGTGAGCTGAAATTTTCAGGAAATGCAAAGTAGCGCATGATATGCAAATGATTAGAATTTCAAATCCGTAGCGCATGCATATGCTGAGCAGCGCCCTCTGAACGGCGAATGTATCCGAATAAATAGACGGCTGTAGCGAGGCGTGTATGGTTATCGGTGGTTATCTGCTAGTGTAAACGTTAGCTCAATCTTTACTTATGCCTCTTCGACGAAAGAGAGCGAGATTTGAACAACTTACAGAGTTTGAACGGGAGAGAATCATCGGCCTTCGTGAAGCTGGATTGTCGTATCGTGCAGTAGCCGCTCGTGTGCAGCGCAACAGCAGCACAGTGATGCGTGTTTGGAAGCAGTGGACGGACGAGGGTCGGACAACTCGGAAATCCGGGAGTAGACCCCGAAATGTGACGTCAACTCGCGATGATAGACACCTGGTCCGCATGGCGCGGACGGACCGTACCGCTTCCTCTAGACAATTGGCAGCACAGTGGTCAATAGCTACAGGTGTTTCATTGTGTGCTTCATCAATTCGTAGACGTCTGCTGCAGCGTGGACTGCGCGCAAGGACTCCTTTATACAGGATCCCCCTCAAGCTAAACCATCGCCCCCTGCGGCTACAATGGGCCAATCAGTATAGAGACTGGCGTGCTGATTGGCAGCATGTCGTGTTTTCTGATGAATCCCGCTTTAATTTGTGGTACCATGATGGCCGCATTCGTGTCAGACGCTATGCCGGTGAACGCCACCTTCCGGAGTGCATTATCGAACGCCACAGTGGACGAACAGCCGGAGTTATGGTCTGGGGCGCCATAGCCTATCATGGACGATCTCAATTGGTACGAATTGTGGGCAATCTGAACAGCAACCGGTACATCAGTGAAGTTATACAGCCCCAAGCTGTTCCCTTCCTTCAAAGCTTGCCAGGCACATTCAAAATTTGTTGTCGTGTAGCAGCACTTATTGCGGCGCGTGGTGGCTACACAAAATGCTGATGCCGATCTCTTGTTATTGTTTGTTTGCTTTGAAAATTTAGTCATCTATTTGTACCACTACCACTCAACTGTGTATTAAATTTCATTCAATTATGACGATTCCTTCATGGTGTTGCACTTTTCACAAACATGGGTTTATTTACCTTGACAAACAAAGTATGTGTGAGCATTGCCCGTGGTTGCATAATACATAAATCGTCGTATGTACTTAAAATTAATTGGTGAGAAGTGTTTGCTCATAAATCTTCTTAAGTCCGTTTCTAAATAGAAATAACTCGCCAACTTTACCGAGCTCTGCAACGGCATAGTAAATCTCAGCATCCGAAGGAAAAGAAAAAAAAATGTGCGTCGGAATATTTGTCATTAAGACAGTGGAACCATTTGTAGCGATAAGAGGACGCAACTACCTGTTAACCATTCTCTGAAAGAGCGGGCTCCCCGTTGTAAATCTCTGGGAATTGATTTATCTGGTGGTCGGAGGCGTGACTGCTTGGCAGATAGGCTTTCACTTAATGCCCTGGAAATTTGGCCATGAATCTCTGTTCTCAGCTAAATGCTTGTAGTCAGACACATCACGCGGATCATGGGAAGCTTGGTGTTTCACTTTGATGACGGCAATAAAGATCTAGTTTTCCTGCGATCCCTCTTGTTGCTGTTTGATTATGCTTTTTAGTTGGTGAATCGCTTTTCGGAGTTCCTTATAAAGCCATCAATTCGGGTCTTTTTTATGGATCAATTTTATTTCTTTATTTATTTATGAAGATTTCATGTTTACCACTTTGTTTTCTTAAAGCTGAATTATTATTCTATTAAGTTTTATTTAGACGCATTAACTATTGCTGTGATCGTATGAACAAGGACAAGGAAAAATGTAAGAAAAGCCTTTGGTTTAAAACTTTTAACTCATTTCTTTCTTTTGTTTTCTCCTTTTCTCTCCTTCTTTTTCTTCTCTCTCTCTCTCTTGTCTCTCTCTCTTTTGACAGTGAACTCTTAATTTATGATTTCAAACTTGCTCGTCAGCATTATGCCAAATACCACTTTTTAAATTTTTTTAAAATGTAATTGAAGTGAAAAGAAAACAATATTATAGTAAATGACAACAAACTAAGCGTGATTATTATGATTTCAAACTGAGCGACTATGACAACAAACTGAGCGATTTATTTCAAATTAGTGCAGAAAAGTATTTATGATTGTCAGAGGACAAAAAATTGTTTAAATATCACACGCATGCATATGTTGACTAATAATAATAAAACAAGTCTTTCAAAAACAAATGCACGTTTTAGCTGTATGACCCAAAATAAGACTACTTTTATTGTTATGAAACGTAGTAAGTAGAGTATCGTTTCTGCGACGTTTACATTTATACGACGTTTTATTGTGGTCCCAAATCTTGGATTTAACCAGAAGGATAAATCAATTATACGACGTTTTTCGATAGTCCCCTCTGCGTCGTATAAACGATACTCCGCTTATATACACTCGATGTCCGGGATCTTTTTACATTGATATGTCGCATTCAATTTGTCAGTTGGGGAAAATTCCTCACGAGCACACTCTTTCTCTCGTTCGTTACTGTTTTGTATTTATTATACCACAGTGAAATCCCGTTACATCGAACTCCAGTGGATCACGAAAATATTTTGTTGCAAAGAAGTGTTCGTTATAACGGAATATACGTTATCCAAATGTTGTTTAAAACAGGATTGAACATTTATTTTGTTATAATGGATATTACAATGTATCGGTATTTGTTTTAACGAGATATCACTCGATGCATTTTCGAATTAACATACTAAAAACCTGACGGAAATATTACTTTCGAAAACATATATTATACAAATTTAGTAATAACACTAAGGCATCATTACCACAATTATACACTTTAATCTACCTCAGAATGAACAACATTTTAAGTCATGTGTAACTTTGCATATTTATGTCATAGATACTATGCAATATTTTGAGGCAGTGCCATGAACGTATATGATTTTTTTCAACGCACTGGTGTAACTTTGCACTGATGACTTTTGTAAGTGAATGGTAATACCGCAGGTTCAACATCTATTTTACATACCGCATCATAAATTAAAACTGAACCTATATTCACGCAATATAGTATAACGAAACTTGACAAATTTATCTCGTAAATAATTTTGATTTTTTCCACTGAGAAAAATGAAGGCGGTGTTTACGCAAATTTGGAAAATGAAAATATAAAAACCGTAAGTCCCCAAGTCTATTCATCGTAATAATGGTTTAATCTATTCCTAATAGGTCGTTTAGACTTTTTCTTTTTTTCAGAAGTATAATGCTAATTGAAATTTTCTTTCTTTTTTGACAAAACTCAACTCATAAACAGTTACAAAAAATCTTACTAATACACGTATGCTACAATTTAACTCAGGGTTCAAACTTCGTATCTTATTTTTTTTTAAATAAATAAATATTTTTTTACATTTATTTATTTCTTTGTTTAATCATTTTACTTTTAAATTTGGGCTATGCCAGTACAAGGATGTTCAGAGTATAATAAATTCATTAATTAATATTATGAATCCTATAATGGAGTAATGAAAACGTATTTTTATCTTATAAATATGTGTAAAGACACTTCAAAGCTAGAATTTTATACTGTTGATGAACCTAGTAAGATTTAAGGCTCTACCATCAAAAAATGAAATTTCTTCTTTAAATACGACGATATATATCATTTGAAAGTTTTAAGTTATACTTGATCCTGAAAGATGACATGACATTAGTTTTCATTTCATGACAAAAAAATGTAAAATAAAGGAAGAGAAAGTTAAGAGTTTTGAGTGATTTAGTGTGTACGATATCAGATATTTACTTTTACATCACAAATAAGGCAAATAAGGCAAAAATTTAAAGTACCAATTTAATTTAAAACAATTGTCACTTACTGCTGTTACATTTGACAGATACACCTAATTCATAAATCATTAACTTAAACAGGCAGCTGAATGAATAGCAAAAGCTGCTCAATTCTCTAAGCTCTGTAACATTGTTCCGTCCTTTTTTTTTTTCTCTTTTATTTCGCATACGCGAAAAATATTTTATCAATATCTTTGAGTCTAAGAGAGTAACACATCTTCAGTAAATAAACTCAAGGTTTTGGTATTTCTTTAAATTCATGCTGACAGTTAACTACTAGAAATGTTGAATAGAAAAAGTTGGTCGCTCTTCCATAAGCTTAAGCTATTAATTGAATATTTATCTTTCTTAAACTTTTATTTTATTTACGTTAAACATCTATATCATCTATTTCAGCACAAACTATTTCTATGATCATCTTGAGCAAATATGAAGACCGCTTTGATAATAATTGAAGATGTTATTTGCTAGTGGAAAAAAATATATAATTTCTAAATATTGCTTCATTTTCTCCTACTGTAGAGTCTTGAAAGTGTCTTCTGTACTTTTCTATAGTGTTAATAGTAGAGTTTGTTTGGTTTTTTTGTAATTGTAAGAAGTCTAGTTATTTCTTTTTAGCGATTGCCATTATACATTTTCTTAAAGTTTCAATTGATAAGATTTTCCTCTTTCAGAGATTTTTCTGCACATTTAGTTTCTTCTCTTAAGATCTCTTATAACTTGAACACCTGTAAAATAAAAAAAGAGAGTTGTTAATGTTTTATTTGCATAAAACATGTATTTCCTAATATAAAAAAAACTTTATATGAGTGTAACAATTTCAAATCATTGAAATATATGAATATATCTATATACATGTGTGTGGGAAGGAGGGGGGGGGGGTGTAGTACAACTTTGTACGGAGCAACTATAGATGTGCTGAACAACAACAGATGAGAAAAAAAAGATAAATATAGCTCAGTGATTTTAGGGCTTTTTTTTTTTTTTTTTGGCCTGCATTTGTACATTATTAATTTGAGCAATTTTTTTAATCCGTTTCGTAAATGTAACATTTCTTCACTTCATTATTTAAAAATCTTTTTGAATAACTTGGTTTTAAGATTTTTTTTCTTTCTTTTTTCCTCCATTTAAGTAAGTAAACATGCTTTCCTTTTTATTTTTGGAAATACGAGTAACTGTCTGAAAACAAGAAAATTATGCAACTCATACTTATTTTAATATTTAATTATTCGGAATTTATTTTATTTATTAATTATTTCATTTTTATTTGATTAGTTACTTGTCATTTTCTTTTTCTTTATATTTATCTCTTTACTTTCAGAAATAATGGAAACTCCGATTTTGTCTTTTATATATTTTCTCAAGTGCCATTCTTGAAAAGCTGTAGCTGTATAAAAAAGTAAAACAACTCAAAAATAAGGTAGTAAAATCGTATATTATTGAGGAGAAGGCCTATTACAGATTCTGTCATTGAGAAATTGCTTCAGAAATGACGTTGCTTTTGCCTCACTAGCTTTGCAATTCATAGTAATTTGTATCAATAAAAGTTTTGCTGTTACAATAATGGCGTACCATTCAAAGTGGATTTTTACCGACCTGATCATGAAAAAGTCTGCAAACAGGAAAAGGTTCTGCGCTTAGCTTCTGCTCGTAAAAGTAACTTCCTTGGTTTAATAACCTAGAAATAGTGGTTGTTAATTTGTGAACATTCCTGACAAAGTCGGCGTTCTATGTAAAATCAACTTGTAGTCATACATTAAATCACTTCTTTTTTTAATTTAAAAAAAATATAAAAATATGTGAAAATTTAGTGTTTTAATTTTCCCATATCGGGAAGCTCTTAATTCAGTTTCAATTTTCAAAATGTTAAATTAGCCCTCCTTTTCTAAATTTCCATAATAAACCCGGTTTTTTATTAAAAAAAACTGGTTATCAACTAAACAGTTTTAACAAAAATGAGCGGAAACCTCCCTTTTTTATAACTGCTAATTTTAGTTTGGCGGCAGTGGTTCGTTCCAACTGTTCCTTTTTATCATGGGCGAATATTGTAGTACCTCTGACGCTATCTTTGTGTGAAGGGGTATCAAAAGAAACAATGTATCACAGAAATGTAAAATTACTCATTCATCTGGCCAAAACTCTTCATTTCTTCCAAAAAGTCTCTTAATATGTTTATTTACTAAGTTCTTCTGATTGTGTTGTTGCTTTGTCTCTTCTGAAGCCATTGAGATTACATTACTCCCAGCAGCCTACGTTTAAAAAAAAAACGTGCGGACCAAAGCCGTAATCAGAGGGGGGGACTTAAAAGGTTCACCAATTTCCCCGCCCCCCCCCCCCCCCCCGATATACAACACGAAGTTTTCACTTTTATCGAAAGTTAAGATATTTTCTCCTCATGCCTTTACTTCCGCCACCCCCCCCCCCCTCAGGCAGAAGCAAAATTTACCGTTAATAATAATCATAATAACAACAATAATAATATTAATAGTAGTTTAAAAAGAAAAAAAATCTTCTACGGATGTCCTCTCCTCTAGTGGAGAGGGTAATCACGACATTTTAGTAAATCATGACGTAAAAAAGTTTGTAGAAATCTTACGAGCAAAAGGAGTTGACCGGACCCTGAAATAACTGCTGGCTACGGCGTTTGCATGAACTGTCTAGTGTATAATTTACAGTTTTCTCTCAGAAATAAAGCGATGCTAACAGATCTTGATAGTTTAAAATATAATGATTTATAAAGATACACTTGCTAAAATCTTCCGTAATATTTAAGTATTCAATATTAATTGAAACTGTCTTTAAGTTTGTCCAACCGTTTTCTTTAAATTTATTCTTATCTCATTCGTATTAAAAGAACTTACATCCCTTTAGAAAATTTATCTATTCAGTATAAGACAGTCAAAATAAATAAGTAAATAAATAAATACCAAAAGTAAAATAAACAAGTAAATTAATAACTAAATAAATAAAAAATAATTTACTTTCTTTGCTTTTGTGGTAATTAAACTCACTGAAATAGCACGGACATTTTAAGGAGTTACATATATATATAGTTAAATGTGAATAACAAAGGGCATTCGTTGAAAAATAAACATTTCCATTAATGTTAATTAAAAATAATTAATAACTTGCATTTTTACTGTTTCTCAATGGTACATAAAAATACTAATTGCCGTTTCAAAATGTAATTATGAGTAATATGTAAAGTATACATTATATGATAATAATTTTTAAATAAAATCGTGTGTGCAAAAAATACTCTTATGAACATAAAAAAAAAATAATTTTTCAAAAAAAATAAAAATTCACTTACCGAAGAAATGAAGGCGTCGATTTTTCTCTCCGGAGACATTGGTCCATTAGGATTAGCTTTCGAGTATTGAAATATGATATTCGTCAATACCATGTCTTTCAGGAAGTAATTATAATACAAAGCTGGATGCTAATGCCTTAACAACAATTTTTGCAACGCTTACCTTTTAAATGAGATGAGTAATAACTGTTTGAATCGGACACGTTATATCGGAGCAATGGAACCTTACTAACGATAGTACTGTTAACATGAACTGTATAGAACATGAGTGCAACAAATATGAACTGTATAAAGGTAACTGGAGTTGATATTAACTGGATGAATATCAGCACATTAATACAAACCGTATAAACATGCGTATCTAACATGAACTGCATAGAAATGAGTACTCATAAAAACAACTGTATGGACATGAATGAAGTTATTAGCACGAACCTTTTGAACATAAGTACACTTCACTTTTGACATGTTTGGGCTTGAATATAGTTAACATAAACTGTACAGACATGAATACAGTTAACATGACTTCTGTGAATATAAGTAACCATTAGAAATTATGTAATCATACCCACAACTTTTAAATCTGCACTTGGTGAGGACCAATATGCAGCCCCCTTGAAACAACAACGTTTCAATATAATTCGAAGAAACGAAATATCAACACTTTTAAAGAATTTGTTTCTTAATTTCTGGTTCCTTCTCAATTCATCATACAATTCTTTCTTTTTTTTTTTTTTTGTTAAATAATTATACGGAAAATCATGTTTTGATAAGAGGGTTTTTATCCCCTAAGGTTGTTTTATTTAATTTAAACATTTCTATTTCTAAATTACACTCTTTGCTTTTCTCCCCTTTGAATCCTAAATCATTTCTTAGAAATAATGTATCCAGAATCACTCGTGTCACCGAGAAAAACAAGAACGTTCATATTATCTCTAATAATAATTTCTGTTGCTTAACTATATAAATCATTAACCGCACGTGAGGTAAAGCTAGTCAAAAACAAGCTTTTCAACCAACTAATCAACTACCAATCAAGTTAAATCATGGGGGGCGGACCATCCAATAAAACGAAATGCAGATTTTACGGAACCCAGGGCCACATTTATAATATCGTTAACATCTCACAAAAAATTTTTAACCTAATTTCGTATACGAAAGATTCTCATTCACGAAAAATGGAAACAAATAGAAACAAAAATAATGATCCCTGTTCTTCAGGCAGAATGCGCAAAGAAAGAAACGCAACAAGAATAATCAGCGTCGCCAAAAGATTATGTATAGTACATGGAGTCTGTACAATACAAATGTTATACAACTAGAAACTAGACGAAACAAATGACTAGTATTCCAACAGGTGAAATGGACGATTTTAAGACATCCTTAAAGACATGACTGCTCAAGAAGCTATATTATTTCTTGACATCGAATGGAGTATCAAAAGCAACTGTTTTCGTTTCATTCTTGAATAAAGAATTAGGCAAAATAGTTTATATTTTCGTGCTATTATTTCATATTGCAGCCGAAACAGAAACAGTATTTTCGACGTAATCTTGAAAATTGAGTTCCAAACACGTATTTGGAAGTTATGAAATAGTCTCATATTCGTATGCTATACACCCCTTTGCTTAAAAACTGGTCTGCCTTGACGCAGTGTTACCCAAGATGCACATTACTTCAGCTGTCGTCTATTAAAAAAAATGTTCCCAAAACATAACAATTTCACCGACGCAAAATTTAATTTTGGACTAATATTACCTGATAAGAAACTTTCATGTATACTGCTGCATTGTAAAATTAGCATACCCGCCAGTAACACAATAAATAAACCCAGTATCACATTAATTATAGTTAAAAGAGACTAATATTGAATGCAGATGAAACAACTTGCGACGCGCTTACTTGCAAAATAAATTGCATATACGTGTTTCGGAGTTATAAATAGTTCCTTTATTAATGCCCATAATTCTGAGTTTCGGGTAACATCCTAAATCCCTGTATGCTTTCCCTGTATGCTTTTATAAAAAGGTTCTTTATTACCTCGAAACTCGTGTATTACAAAGCATTTTGCAAGTTTGCTTGTCACAAGGTCGTCTACATCGACTTCCACACTTAGTTAAAAGTTTAAATCATATTATTTGATACTTTCTAATGGGGATGGTCACTAACCTTTGCAGACTTAGTGCATTCCCCGGAAATTGGCATCCTTTCTTTCTTTCGAGTAGCACCATTATTGGCGGATGACATTACAACTTTGATAGTTTGGACGCTCAGTTTCTCCCTAAATGGTGGCACCTGAACTCTAACTGATGCGAAACTGCACTAGGAATTTAACTTTGCCAAGAATATCCAAAACAAACGGATATTCAAGGATACTTTAACATGCCACATAATCATACAACATTGGCGCTGACGATTTTCTGCATCTTGAAATCCACCGACTTGGGCAAGGTTTGATCCTGTGAACTTGGGCGCACGAGCCCAATGCCTTACCACTACGCCACAATGCGACATATCATTTGATACATGTCATATGTTAAATTAAAAAGCTTCAGAAAGAAAAGTCTAGAAGAAAAAAACACTAAGTCCACCAAATGTAGAACAAAAAAAGAAAAATATATATATATATATTTTCTTTTTCCTAAAACTAAAGATGCGAACTGCATATAAGTATTATAGTTTAATATTTTTCTATAAAGCTATGTTTCAATTAAAATATTTAGTCTCTTTAAATTTGTTTTTTTTTTTTTTTTTTAAAGCTGTTTCAAGACCATTACCGCAGATGGTTTTTTCAGGTCTTAACATTAATAAATAGTGACAGTATCAATTCGTGAACGATTTTCTTGCGATTGAAATGCATAATTGTGGCGTTTAAATGCCACCAAATTATTTTTAAAAAGTACCAACTTATTTAAATTTTTTTTTATTTGCACGCTTAAATATATACTATTTTTAAAACTTTTATTTGAGATGTATTTGTATCTTACTCTATTCGTCTAAATATCATGTCACTGGAAATGATTTTATATCACTTTTTTAAAAAAGTTAAAAATAAAAGTATTAAATAAAACATCCTTTCAAAACTTAAAATTTCACTTTTCTCATGCCATACAAGAAAATTTTACTTATTCATTTAATTTCTTTTTCACAAAGTATGTTTTGGTCTGCAAGCTTAAGCATTGAAAAGCAGAGCTTTTGATTTACGCCTGCCCCCAAAAAGTCATTAGAATTTTCGGTCGGGAGCTTCAACTTCGCGGATTGACACGCTTGCCTGGCAAGTTTTAAAAGGCATTGACACACAGGAAATTTATGGTCGTTTTAGTGCCGTTTCATTTAATAGTTCAAAACAGCTCTTGCTTAACAAATAATCTAAAAAAAAAGTTTTATACGGGATTATATTGGAAATACTGTAACATTGCTCGACGCTTCAATGCCCATAGTCAAAGATCACATGACCGGATTTTCGCAATTATGTGCTTAAATTTGTCTTTATATTGAAATCAGCTTTGAACTTCACAGTGTAAGCAGATAATATTCCTCCTCTTTTTTCTTTCTTTTGTTTTTTTCGTTATTGCAGACTGTAGAGCAGGGAACCCTAAACTTTTTTGTACTACGCCCCCTCCGGTTGAAATGAAAGCCTCCCACCCCATCCCCCTTCCCCCTTCCTTTGGGCATATGAAAAAAAAAAAAAAAAAACATAACATTGAAAACAAAGCATTTAGTTTTACTGTCACAAGATGCAACGTTAAAAGTTAGTTTAAGTTAAAAAAGTACTGGCGGAAATATAAGTGAGTGTATGAGAAGGATAAGCTTGCATTTTCTTAACTAGTATTCCTATTCTTGGTTGCGTTTTAGTAAGTACACAACGCAGATCACTAGCAACACCAAGTTTGTTCCGATGCTTTGTTTTTATTGCCACAAGTGTTGAAAAGGCTTTTTCCCATAACTAGGATTTTGAAAAAGTCAAATATAATCGAAGAGCTGCTTCCTGTGATACACTGGGATACATTTTTAAGTTTTTTATCCAAAATGATGATTTGTTGATTTGTCCGTTTTGTAAAAGTCATATTTGACAAAGGAATCATTTTTTATTTCCAAACCTTCTGCATGCAATGCTTTTGGAAGGGAGTTTATGATTTAATATTTGTTTAATAAATGTAAACCTTTCCTTCAAGTTGATTGTTTTAATTTTCTTAATATCGTGGTTAATTTTTAAAAATCTTAAACGTAAATTTAGCTTTAATAAATTTTGTACTAAAATTTTAACTATGTGAGAATTCTTTTTATTTTCAATTGGTCCCCCTCCCCCCCCCCCCCACAATTGTCTTTACGATCTTCCCCAGATGGATATCCCCCCAATTTGGGAACCAATGCTGTAGAGGGTTTCTATTTTTTCCAATTGCTGTTTTTGACTGACGTGATGAAGTCCTCAACAATGGCCAAAATTTTATTAATCGCTGTATTACTTTTTCCCTTTATTTATTTTTCAGAGTGAATATGCAAGCGTAATTTGCCAGCTTTTTTACCTAATCAGTCCTTTCTCTGTAATCGAAACTCAATTTTAGAACATTCTACAAGCCTTATCAAAACCTAAAGCATCAATCTCATTCCCCCCCCCCCCCCCTCCTTCCGAATTTCACCGACAGTTTAAAATCTTTTAATTGGCGATCCTTCTCTTGAACCATATCATAAATATCCTCTGAAAATGATCCGCCGATAGTGAGGTGTGGGAGATGTTTAAACGTCCTCTAAAAGATCTGCCGAAAGATAAAGTGTCAACGTCCAAGTTAAGCTCCAAAAAAGAACGAATCCTCTGAAATTTATATGACAGACAGCTACTTGCTAGGGTTGCCGATACTGGCAGTTAGCGCCAAACAAATCAGGAACTGCGCCAAAAAGTAATTTCAAGTGATGGGGATGTGTTAGTAATATTTTATTTATAATAAACTAGGTGCATTCAGAGATCTGGAGGAGCCACTTTTTTGAGCTGCTCCGCTCCAGCTCCATTCCGAAATCAAAGTATTTGCTCCGGCTCCGTTCCGTTTTCTGAGTAGTTTTAATGAGATTATACTACTTATCGCTTTCTTTTTAGTTAAATAATTAATAGGTATACATTATAAAATATACTTTATCTCCACCAGACCCCTACCTGTTAGTCGCGACCTTAAGATTGCTTGCGCACGGGGCGAAGTAGTGGGGTCCACGGATTTTACATGTACGCATCCCCAAGTGTACATGGTGGTATTCAGCGGGTATCGAACACGCAACCTTCCAAGTGTAAGTCCGATGCTCTAACCACTAGGCTACCACGGATTTGTTAAAAAATATACTAATAAATGTATAATTTTGTATATGCACTGTGTTGAAAAAGAAAAGAATATGCACTCAAAAAGGAGGGGTGCGGGAACTCCACAAATTTAAAAGAAACTATAAACATTAATTCGTGTTTACATTTATGAATGTATTTTTAAAAAAAGAAAGAAAGAAAGGAAAAAAATCGAAGCAGTGGAACACAATGTTCTTTGCTCCGGCTCCCCTCCAGTTTCAAGCAATCGCTGCGCGCTTCTGCTCCACGCTCCGCTTTATATCCCTGCTTAATTTACAGGTGAGTTTATGGTAAAAATTAGACCATGATCACTTTTCACAAGAATAATATGCACTTAATATAAGATATTAATCTGATCAAAACATAACTCATGAAATCTTACAAATAAAAAATATATATTTGGTTAAAATATACTTCATAGAATCTTATACTGAAGCATGGCACGATATAGAAGATTTACATTGTGAAGCACAACCAGTGTTAATAAACAAAATTTAACCATTAACATTCTTAAATAAACAAAACAGAAAAAAACCCTTTCATGCGCCCTGGGTGACAATCAGATGGCACTTGTCTGAGCAGAATGGTCGCATCGGATGGGATCGTTTCAGGGTAACTCGATCTATATCGTCAATCCTAGTATATGTTAATTATATATACACATAAGAATTGTTATGAATACTCCCCCCTCCCCCTTTGCGCGGGAAAAAAACATTTTTCTTCTATCGAGGTGAACGCTGAATACCCGTTTAACTCCAGGGGCTTTCTTAAGTACAATTTTTATTGACCTCATTGGAATGAGCTGTTGATTCGAACCTGACCCCTACCCAGCTTTGTAGTCAACATACCAACCACAAGCGCCCCCCCCCCCCCTCCACCGCCATCAAACGTCTGTAATCACGAAAAAAGAAACAGCTAATCAACAAAATAGACAACAATGTCCACGCTCTGCATGATACGATTCGTAACAAATTACCAATGCATCAAAGGCGCAACAAAAAATCGCCAAGCAGGCCAAAGGCACGTGTTGGTGTTTCCTATCCACATGGGTAGCGAGCGGCAAGTGATGAAGACGGAGTTGAACAGGACTCATCGTCACGATGATGTCTGAAGCCGAACAATAACTGTTTACCCAGCGGCGATAATCGCCACGACTATTAATCACTCGTGCTAGCTCCTCTTTGACTATTGATGCTGGAGATAGGGCTGGGAAAAACTCGGCAAGACAAAATGATCTTTATTTCTGCTTGGCTGAGATAAATATTTATCTTTCAGCGCTCTTCTCGAGAATATTTCCGGGGAAATGTGAAAGGACAAATGGGTGAGCTAAGCGGGAGGGGAACTTTAAGAATATGCTTGATTAAATGACTCTTGTTCTGCTAATTGTTTATACACCGAATCTGTTGTGTTCATTTATCAACTTACGCGGCTCTACAAGATATATGTGAGCAACCAAAACTAGAACCGAACGAGATGTTACCCTATTTGTTACAAAATTGGCTTTCTTATTAATTATACTATTGGTAGAAACAATATCCATAGTATCGTAATCGAATGGTAAGAAACTAGTTTATCCTTAAAACTATTTGAAGAATTCCAAATATTTTGACAAAATGCATGTAAGAGTCAGCAATAATAAATAATTTCTGTAATATATTGTTAATTTACACTTAGCTGCAGTATCATCTCAGACGAAAATTTAAAAAAAAAAAAAAAAACAGTACTGCAATTGAGTTTAAAATTTTAATCTTGAACAAGTTAAATAATTGATAAAACACATAAGGTTTTTTTTTCCCCGACCTACAAAATGCAGTTCTTTTACATTTATGCTATTGAAAATGTTCAAAGGTGATGTTGCAGAAAAGTTCGGCTTTTTAGAAATTTGACCAATATTCTTTAAGAGAGTTCAGTTACTGGAAGTAAGAAAAAAAACTACATATGTAGTACAATTTAATTTTTTTACTGAAGACTTCAGAAAATATAACTATGATCTTTTAATGAACACACAAACGCAACATTTTTCGCCGCAAAAAAAAAAAAAAAAAAAAATGACTGCTGTCGAAATTGAGGATGTACAATGAAAAAATACGTAATTTCTTAGATAAATATTTTTTTATTCATTTATTTAATTATTACTTTTTTATGGAAATATTATTTTTATGTAAAATAAAAGCGAAAGCAAGGGAAAAAAAACAAGTTAAGGTGCAAAATTTCCTCCTTTTTCCCCTAGATTGCTTTTCAGTGATTTATTTTTAAGTGCTATTAGACAAGAATTAGGGTTGTCAGGTTTTGGAGAATAAAGTAAAATGTGGCGTATGAAAGTTTAAGATAAAATGGTAAAAAAGGATCATTGGCCCTCGATAATCAATAAAGAGACTCGTGATTAGACAAAATAAGAGATGGCGACAGATTAGAAATAATATTGAACATCCTTTTTCTTCAGTTATACTAAATTGGCAACGATAAAAAAATAATACTTGAATTCCAACACAAAAACAGTTAGCAACTAAAAAAAATAATTAGAAACTAGGGAGTATTTAATAAAACTGCATTAAGTTATTACTCTCACATAAATTATGATGATTTCAATGATTGACGTGTGAGGGGAAAAAATCAATTTTCGCTCCACCCTCTGACTTTGATTCGCTTTCATATCTCTAACCAAGATTGACATCTGACACGAGGTCTTGCTGTGCGCGTTTGAAACGACCCCATTGAAAGTGAGCTCTATCAGGTGACCATCTAAACAACGCGTCACCGCACATCAACACACTGCTCCCTATGGGGTGGAGCTTCAGCGGGAGAACGATGACATCATATGGAAGAGCTCCGTGAATCATTCAGAGTGGGGAAAAGTAGCAGGAGTTCTTATTCATGTCCAATACGGAACGGCCCCGGTAAAATGACGTCCATCCCGATCCCTAATCTTTTTATTTCGGTAAATATTAGTAATGTATTAAAAACAGAGATCGAAATTAGGACTTCATTGGCACCTAGCTGGTTTTGTTTTAGTTGTAAAAAATGTTCTCCTAGGCGTCATTTTGAAATAATTCAAATTGCTTGGGCACAGATTAACACTGATAATTATGAAGGCAGTTGAGCAATTGTTAAAAAATATCGCAAAGTATCACAGCCTTATTGAGAAAAATAAGTAAAAGAAAAACTTTCGAAAACTAATTTCAGTTAGCTGAATTTTGGGAAGCTGGTAATTTTACATTAAGTTTATGAATCAATATGAACGTCTATTTTAATCAGTGCCTCATAAGATATGAGTAAATTGGCTCAATTATTTTTTCAAGTGTTATTTATAGTTTAGTGTTACTTACAAAACTTTATTTGTAAGTAAAAATTGACGATTAAAAAAGTTGAAGGTCAAGAAGTGAGGATAGTCTTCATAGGTATCATAAAAACTCAACATACAGAAGATTAGAAGAAATATGTATATAGAAATATAACTATACAAATTTATACTAGATTTTTAAAAAATAAATTATAAAATAACGATTGGTGAAAAATTTTGGATGTTAAACTAAAAGTTTTATGAAAGGTTAGGTGTCAAAAGTGACGACTGGTTGTGAAATCGCGGTCGTCAAACGGGAATCTTTAGTTGCAGAATACGACTAACGATAGCGGATTTCGAACTCTGATTAAAAACATGCTATGGTAAAATAATAGTCAGGTATGACCAATTACTTAAATTTTGTGAAATGAATACATAAGAGTTTGAAAATAAACCATCAAAATGTGAAAGAAAAAGGAAGAAATAGCAATGAAATATAAGTAAATAATCATTTTTTTAAATGTTTTAATTGATTTCGTTCCTTCTTCTTTTTTTTTTTTTTTCTCTTAATTGCACTCGCGACAGGGTGCGGGTATTCTAATACCAACTAAAAATTCATAAAAACATCATGAATTATAAATAATTTTCTATATCGTATTTAAGTTCATATCAATGTTTGGAATTAGGTTGTTTTTAGGACTTTCAATGGGGGAAAAAGGGGGAGCAGAGAGAGAATATATTTTTGTGGTTCCTTAGTTCCTTTACCGCCGAATTTAAATTTAAACTGCATGTTGAAACGCGAGAACACTTTTAATCAACCTGTTTTCTTCTTTTCTGTTATTTTAATTGTAATTTTGAGAAATCTAATGTGCGGAAATACATTACAAGTACTTACTGCTTATTACGTTTTCTTCCAATGAGGTAGCATTTCTACATTTGCAGCTCGTTCTTCCCCTTTGCTCCAATCAGATAGCGTTATCCAAGAAAATTCTTTCTAAAAATAAGCTTGTGATGCGGAAAAGGAGTGTCAATCCCGACAAGCTGCTGACAAGGAGCTGTATACCTCCTTTTCTTTTTCTTTTCTTGTCATATTTTTCTTTCCTTCCTCTGTAATCTTTGCCTCCACCCAGCAGATAAGCAAGTTGACGCTCTCTTTGTCCCATTTTTGCTGACATTATCATTTCGGTGGTCCGTTTGGGAGGTGTTCCTCCCTTTTGGTAATCTGTCAGTTATAAAACCGACTTACTTTTCACAAATTCAAGAATTTTTATTTGGTCATTGACGTGTATAGTATTAACGATATATACTCGTCCTGTTCGTCATATGAGCATATGGGGTCAGATCTTTGGTGCGCTCCTTAAAATAATGCCAAAATCCTGCAGAAATGCCTAGTGTTTTTGTTTTCCGGTGTTTTTGCGACAATGATTTATCATGAAAATTAAACGTTGCATATTCTACAAAGAACACACGCTCTTTAGAAGTCATATACTATATTTGTTTGCGGGAAAAGTAAGGAATTATATATCCTTTTACAAGAATTTAGGGATTCGAATAGAGGTACGAGGCCTAGGGAAAATTACCTCAGTTCCTACAACTTGAGTGGGACAACAAAAAATCAACATTTTTCTTTGTGAATTTGAATAATATTAAATCGCCAAAAATGTTTTAAGTTACATGGTTTTATTTAAATTCAAAACATCGTTGCATTATCCAAACAAAACTATTGTTGCCAAATGACAAATGATAATTCTGATAATTTCCTCAGAGCCAAAATTATTATTTTTCTTTCTAATTAACGCTGTAATAAATTATAAAATGGATGGATTATTGTATTGTCATCGAAGATAAGCTTGTGTGCAAAATTTGAAGATAATTTATGCAGTAATAGTTGTCGAAAACCGCCTTACAAAATTCCGCCACAAGTCAAGTTAAATAAAACCATGTAATAAAAATGGAAGTCACCTATAAAAATATTATCCAAAGCCTGAATTCTCAAGTTAGAAATGGAACTCTTCTTCCAAAAACCGACGTTCTTACTTTGTAATGAAACTGCAAGACTGCTAGCTAATGATTGAAAATACAGTGAAATCTCGTTACAGCGAATACCGATACAACGAAACAAATTTTTGTCTCGTTTAAGCCCCAATAGGGTGTTTCATATTACGTTACAAAGAACACTACGTAACAACGAAGTATTTTTTCCGGTCCAATAGAGTTCGCTCTAACGGTATTTTACTGTATTGTCATATTTTTCGTAGTTTGTAATTAAACTGACGAGACGTATTTACATTAGTTATCTCTAGTTTATTATCCTCTTCAGACCCCAGAACTAAGCACAAACAATTTTGACTCAATTTTTTAGTTCTCTGATTTAAAAAATGATTACAAAACAAAATAACTAAAAAAAAAATTTTTTTTTTACATTTTAAATAATAATTAGTTTAAATAATAATTAATGCCCAATTTCCATGTTTAAAACAAAGTAAACTATCTGTTGATAAATTTCAAAAACAATTGGGTGTTTTAGCTTTCAAATTGCACAAACAATTGTTAATAAACAGTATTTTAAAGCGTACCCAATTGGGTACACTTGGAATGAAGAGGTTAACCTTACTTCATTTACGCTTTTATAAGTATGTTTTCAAAGTTTCAGGTAAGACTTCCTTTTTGAATATTTAAAACGAGGTTAAATCCCATTTTTGAACTGATCTGCTGCTTCTAAATTATAAGAACAGATGAAATCATGCTTAGACAGTCATTGTTTATATACTTCCTTTGCTAATTGCAGATCATTCTTACGTTTATGAAACCCTTGTGTAAAAGAATCATTTCATGTAAAATTAGTTAAAGATTTTTCAAGATTTTCAGCGCTATACTTGGAGGTAAATTTAATGTTTTACGTATCAAAGCAAGCGTTGGAATACACATTTATGAAACATTAGGGAAGAAGTTTCATAGAAACCCTTTTACAAAGCTTTTTTTTCCTAAACTTATTTGATTGTCATTGATTTAAATTCTATTTTACTTTGATTGTTATACTATTGGCCATCTCAAAAGTATTTTAATCAGCATTACATCATTTTTAAATGTTCTAACCAAAAAAAAAAAGATAAAAGTTGTTCCAAAATGTTCTAATTTGTCCTATTCACAGGTACTGCGAGACAACTTTTTACTTTGGGCTTCTTCCAAGGCGCACTTATACATTAGTGCCAGTGCCCCAAACTGGCCCCATCAGTTCCCTTTTTGAAAGAGCTGATTAGAACTAATATCCCAAAACACATAGAACTATTATTTGAAGTGGAACGGAAAGCTTAGTTGTTTATAAGAACATGAAATATTGTTCAAATAAAAATATTTTCCCCCTGTTAAAAGAACCGATTATAACTAATGTTCCAAAACACATAGAACTATTATTTAAAGTGAAGAAAAGAAAAACTTTACAAGAGTATGGAATATTGTTCAAAAAAAAAAACACTTATTCTCCTCTAGCTCTAAAACATTAATAATTAGCCAGCTAGTACTTCTTATAACCCAAAACTAACTTCCCTAGCACAAAAGGTTTTCCTTAATGAAATTGCTTCAAATTACAGCTGAAAACAAATACTATGCATAACATCTATTGTGAATTTTAATTACTTTCATTTTGAAATTACAGCCTTTGCCCTCTTCTCCCCTATATTATGAAGTCTAAAGAGTTTCATTGATGTAAAATGAAAATCAAATCACCATTCAATCTTTTACGAAGTGTAATAATGTAGAAGAATGTTTCTTACTCTTTTCTTAGCGAGTTGGTGGGAAGATCAAATTAAATCAGAAAATAAAAAAAGCCTTAATTTATGTCCTTTAGGAACTTTGCAAAACAAAATTATTCCTTAAATATTCTTCTTTTTTTTTCATCTCCAAGTTATATTCCAGTACATTATTATCTTACAAATGCACCTGTTTCCAAAAGCTTGCAGAGGAGACTTCAAAGAGCTAGAAGCTGCAGAGAGAGGCGTAAAATTATAAATGCATTCATCTTAACTCGTCTTCGGTCAAATTATCCTTGGCCTTTGCTTTGAAAATTCGGTCTTTCCAACACGCCGTACACTTTCAACTTCGGAAACGTGTTTAATCTTTGACCCGGGAAACAATAACTCTCTTCCTTCTATATGCTCTAAAATTTTTCACTTTTTCTTACCATCCTTCTCTCCTGCTCGATGGCGAAAGAAAAGGATGGGTTCAAAGCATTTGATTTCTAAATCAAGATATGTTTTCTGGAATTTTTAATAATTCTAGCCAGTCATCCAATAAATCTGAGAAATATCATAAAATAATTTCACCGAAGCAAGAGAGACGGTGAGACAAGAGGGTTTTGGAGCAACTTAAGACATAATGAGAATGTATTTTAAGGCAGGATGTCACAAAACTTAGCAAAAGCGGGCTATGTCTGGTTGGTTGGTGTCGTGTCCACGCGCGTAGAGAGGAAGAATGGGTGCGCTGCTTCTGAGTCAAACGGGGCCCTTATAGGCAGGAGTCCGGCTTCCACCCCTTTTTATGGGGTCTCTTAATTTTTTGAACCAGCTCCCAGATGAGAGACCGTCACCTGAGGTTGGCACCCCCAGAAGTATCGTTTCACTTGGAGGACGATGGAGCCGCGACAGATTTAACGTGCACCAGCTCCCTCTAACGTACACGGTCCGCACCAACCAGCCGCAAGAGGTGGTCCCCTTCCCAAGCACTGACCTCGGTCGATGTTGCTTCACTTTCGGTGTTCTGCGGGAACCGAGCTTCTACCGACTGGTCCACTACGGGACAAAAGTAGGCTCTTCCAAACGCAATTAATGGATGGCGCTCTTTAAAATGAAACAGTGAGATGTTCTAACTTTAGTATTCTACAAAATCCTTATATTTGATTCCATGAGATTTTTAGTTATGTCGAAAACCTTAAGAATTTAGTCTACCTTGATCCCAAAAGATGTCTTGAACCCAATACAACAAGCCACAAGTAATACTCCTTTGTAACACTGCTTTTAGTAACCAACATGGTTAGTTAAGACTTTAAACGGTAGCAGACAGTGTTGAGTTATATTGAGAATATTTTGTCTTGATTTGTCAGGTCAATTGTGTGGTTCATGTTAGAGGGTGTTTAGTGAATTTCCTATCCGGTTTTTATTTTTAGGACCGTTTTCCATAGATGCAAACTTCCATTTGCGAAAAAGAAATCATAATAATCTTTGAGTTAAAAATAATAATAATTTTTATAATAATAATATTTGTATGAATCATAACTATACATTTTTTTACGATCACGGAGTGTTGTTATATTTGTACTTATTTTAAAGCAACGAACAAACATTTGCTTACTGCACAACAAAAATTGACGGACATATTTTTCATATAGAAAAATATATCATTCCAGGAAAACAAAAAAAAAAAAAAAAAGTCCCCTCACTCATTGAAGGAGTAGTTAAACAAAAAGTTTATTCAGACCAAAACAAGCATATTTTCTCCAATCGATTTTCTAACATCAATCACTTCCTTCTCTTAATTATATTAGATTTCGAATTATTTCAACCATACCTTTTTCGAGGTTAAAACTTTTTTTTAAAGAAAAATACATCTCTTTGATATAAAATCGGTTAATATATCAAGGATGCGAAATTCATTCTTCCAAATTATTAAGTATTATGTTTCACTAAGAGCTAATTGTTAATGATTTTTTTAAGATAGGAACTTACTTTTTTTTCCTGATATGTTAGCGCACAAATGTAAGAGAAGCAAAGTATAGAACAGAATTTCAAGAAAAATGTTCCCAACATAACATTTCTTATTTGAATAAGTTACTAAGTATACAAATACAAAGCAAATATATATATATCTGTATATATATATATATATATATATATATATATATTATAGGACATTTCGTTATAGGGAGAACCGATACAACAAATCATAACGAATTAAATGCTTAGTCCGCTATTAAGATAACGTATATTTCGTTATAACAAACATTCCCTTACAACGAACTATCTTCCCAATGCCCCAACGAATATTTTTTTCGAATTCTTTTCCAATAGGGTATAATGGAAACGATATATTAGGGTTTGTGTATTTATACAACTGACAAAATTTTTACGAGATATTTTAGTTTACAACTTGATCACCTTGGACCCTCTTCAAGTGCCTTTCTCGGAAAAGGAAATGATACTATAAAGTTATATGTATGTACTACATCTTCCTACATCTGCTTATCTTCTAGAGCTTTTACAAGAGATTTGAGAATATTCAAGCAATACAGATGATATCTGTCTAGTTGAACAGGAATTTCAGACCTCTCTTTATCTCTTCTTCAATTCATAATTACGTTTGTGCGCATGCTCCACCTCCAATATATGTCGTCAGCAGAAAAGTGTATCCCGCGGGCGAAAACAAACAAGTCGAATGCCGGATGTCGGAAAATTTGAGGGCCTTCCCCGCCCCCATCCGAACAATCTGGTTCTCGTTTGCGAGAGCATCCTGACACTATGAATGATGTATGTGGGAGCAAACGGCTAAAAAGAAGGCCAAGACGGAATCGGGCAGAAGGAGGGATGCAGCTGTTGTTCCGCTTGGACTCCACAGTTGAATGATCAAGCGATCGGCTAGATTGGGAGAGAACCTTCCAAAAATAAAACATTAAGGACCTCACAGGTAACTAGAAATGTAGAAGTAATTTAATAATTTTAAGTAGCATGTACAGTTAGTTACAGGAACGCTTTAAATGGAGTGGCAAGATAATTCTACATTTGGAAGTTACCGGCATGTTTGAAAGGATGCAATAGCTTTGGATTTTTTTCTGACATACCCTCAACAAAAGATGAAATAGTTTAACCCCTTGAAACGCGAGTTTTTTTCGGAAACTGGTAAAAATTGATTAAGTGTTTTTTTTTTTTTTTTTTGTCAGAAAATGAATATATCGGTATAGTATAAGTTAGGGGTCTAGACAGTGAGGGGTGGGGTAAAAGTTACATACAAAATTATCATACAAACAAAGTGCAAACGGATCTCAGACGGGCATTAGAAATAAAATAACGCGAGATACAAGACCGCCCATATGAGAAACGGGCATATGCAGATTTGCCGGTAACTTTCGCCCGTGTCAGACACGGGTAAATGTGTTCAGGGGTTAAAATACGCACATTGTTTTTGTTTTAGCTCATGTTTTTTTACCATTAAATGCAAATGTCTAGCTTCACATTCACAGATAAGATCTACCTTTTCAAAAATGTTAAATTGAGCTAAAGAAGTTTGACTGTTCTTATGATTAATGGGTGTTTCTTAGTGAAACATCACAATGACGATAACTGTTACCGAATATTCGTGATTGTGAAAGTGATACATTATAAAAACAATAAAACCGAGTTGAAGTAGAAATTATTTAGTTGATACTTTTAACTCTTAAAAAATCAAGAAAAGAGTTTTTGCTTAAAAAATGACAATGCCACCTCAAAGGTGCTTTTAGGCATGCTTTGATTAGAAATGCAATTAAAAATTATATTTTTGTTGTTACTTGGTTATTGTGACCTCCTTTATATTGACAACTCTGTTATAACGTCAATAAATTCTGGCCACTTTATTCGTCCATACACTTTACTGCATCGTTTCTCAACCCTTTTAGTGTCGCGACCCCCCTAACCTCTTGAAACAGTTATTTTCAGAAAAACTGGCAAAAAATGATCGAGTTTTTTTTTGAGAGAAAATGAATATATAGGTATAGTATAAATTATTTTTGGAAATTTCAGTTGTAGAGGGTGACTAGAAAATGGGGGTGGGGGGGGGGGGGTAAAAGTTATATAAAAAAATATTAAACAAACAAAGTGCAAACGGAGCTTAGAGGGGCTTTAGAAATAAAATAACGCGAGATACAAGATCGCCCGTGTGAGACACGGGCATGTGCAAATTTGCCGGTAACGTTCGCCCGTGTCAGACACGGGTAAATGCGTTAAGTGGTTAAAAGCAAAAAAAAAAAAAAACGAAAAAATTGCGAACCTCTTACAACAAATTTTTTATTTAACCCTCATCAAAGCTCAATAGCCGCCCACAGGGGCATAGTCTGTAAAGCAGATGGCTTCCTATCAGAGTGCCACGGCTCGAATCTCAGCAAGGGCCTGGATGCTATTGATTTGCCATTTCGTGCTCGGCCTGTTTAGCGAAATATAAGTGCACTGTGCACAAAACTGTCGGCGTGTGTTACAACTGAAGTTTTACATTACTAACATGGCAGAGAACGCCTACACTTGCTACAATAATAACGTTTATGAAAGTTTGAAAACATAACAGAATATGCTTTACTTTGCGAAAAAAAAATCAAGTCGCTTAAAAACGGAGCCAGACGTGTACGACTTTGTCTGTGCATCTCAGATAATTCACTCCGGGCGGGGGGGAGTGGGGGGGAGGAATTCCGGTACCCTCCCTCGACTACAACACTGGAACTTTGCTATAGGTAATCGGAATGCGAAAGCAATATATAAGCGTAACATTTGACGCTGAACAGTATGGAGTCTAATCTGTTGAAGGTCGACTCAATAGACCTTCGCTAGTTCATCACTTCGATTGATTACAGTTAAAAATGAGAAGGATTGAGTTTTGTCTTTGTGTAGTTTTGAAATTAAAATACCTCAAAACACCCTGTAAAAATTCCTGTAAATGTACAGAAGGGGGAGGGGGGAAGTGAGTATTTCTTTAAATTTACGAAGAATTTGTTTTAAACCAAATAATCAAGTCTCTTGATAACAGTTTCTCAATAAAATTCTTGGTTTTCACATGCTGTAAAACTGCAGAGAAAGATTATGTAAAGGTGAACACTTCAGATCTGTGACTATCAGTTTAAAAATTGTAAACAAATGCATATTATAAATGGTTGAGATGTGTGACTACCAGTTTTAAAAATGTCAATAATGCATTATATATTGTTGGCGTGCAATTTAACTTCAGCTCTAATAAGCAGACTGTCTAGCCCTCGGTAGCCAGCCGAGGCTCCTTTCCGAATCTGGAGGCATCAGTAGCAGTGTGATCCCAACTGAACTCACCTTTGGAATTGTGTATCAGAGATAGTAATTCAACGTACTCCCAGATGACGCCACTACTGCGGCACATTCTGTTGCAATCCATTTACAATATTTTCTCTGTTTTCTATTCCCTGTCATTTCCTTTTTCAAAGACTTTGTAGTTTCTTTGTAGTTTTACGTTAGACTCCAGATAAATGATTTCCAGGAGATTCTCATGCATTTTCGGGCAAGAATGTATTAGTGTACATTTCTCTGACGCTTATACAAGATTCTCGCTGGTTTTCTCGCTCAAAGATCGTTCGTCATTAGCACCGTAGAAACATAAATAATTTTCAGAATAACTGAATTAGTACTGTTTCATATCCAGCGATTGTGTAAGATTATTTTTAAAATCATGTTTATTAGTGAATTAATAAGAACATTCAATTTTGTTTCCTCTCTGGTATAGTCAGATTTTAATGGTTCCCTCAACTGGGACCATATAACTGATACTAATTATACTATACTAAATGTTTCTAACTATCCCCCTTAGATTTTAGAGGTATATATTGTTTTCATCACCTGCATAAAAGTTGCGTAATCAATTTATATCAATAATTTGAACAGCATGTTTTAATAAAAACCTGAAAACCGAACAAACTTCTTTTGAAGTTTAAAACTATACGTAACAGAGAGAAAAGCATTATTTTATTTTAAAAAAATCTAGAATAACTTAGAACACAGACTGTGTTTGAATACTGTATAATGATGTAACAATAATATTTTTAAGTTTTATGAGACTCTATAACTTAAAAAACATGAACCAGACACACATTGATGTAAATAATAGAGTAGTTGTTATTCTTCTCGCTATGAAGAAGTCATGGGCAGGTGAAGGTATGACATATGCTTGATGTTCGGTATTGCTCGAAACCAGTTTGTGATTGTGAGGCAAGATCATGTAAGTTATAATAAAAAATAAAACCACATAACCAAGAAACATTACTCTTGTATGCCCATTCTATCTCATTTCCAAATCCTGCGTATTATTAAAATAACCAGCAATTCTATTGCTTGAAGGTCAGAAGGGCCAAAAACTGTTTCCTTTATTGCGTGATCATATTGTAATAAGGGAAGGATACTTCTAGATCTGGACCACTAAAGGGGTGTGAGATAAGAAAGATGGATGGGATTCTTCCGAAACGTTAGATTGCTCTACAAGTGGCACTTAAATAAAACAGCTCCACGGAAATCACTGCTGTTTCATACCTATAGGATCGTGCTTTTAACCTTGATTTTCAATTTTATTTTTATGCTGAAGACCCGGGCAAAATTACAAAGCTTCCGTTGCTGACCTTCGGGAATGCGCCTGCAAATTAAAAACGCATCACCTTATGGTGTGTAGATTTTTGGTCCAAGCAAGGGCATAATTTTCCCTCTTTGTATGAATAAAAAAACAGCTAATGCTAAAAAAAGTGCAATGAAAATGAAGGTTATTTGGGACATTATCTTACAATGGGAGAAAATTAAGATAAGCTTTCTTCTGAACGCTATACTTGGTTTGAAGTCACTGATAGCTCAGGACTTGACTACTGTGACCAACTCTAGTCACTAGTGTGGAAAAGAATTCAAAAGTAAAGAATATAGTTTAAATGGATAGGATTTTTTTGTATAATCGTTGCTGCATTTATATTTTAATTCTTTGATAGCCAAAAAACATGACGCGCCATGTTTTTAACAGTAATTGCTAACGAAGTTAAACTTTTTTGGCCTAAAAGGTGACTCATGTTTCAAGTAAATATTAAAGATAATAATGTCACCATATCTTTCACAAATACAAGAAACACGTTCACTTTTTTGTTTAACGAGAGGTTTAGAGAAAAATAAGATGCGTCTTACGTTTTGCGCAGTCAAGAGGTAAAAATAAGATTCATGTAAGGCAATCATTTGTCGAAACGGTTTTACTCCGTAGTTTTAAGCTATGTTGGAATGGACGTCACTTTTCTATTAAAAGTATGTGATTATATAAAAGTTGCCATAGCAAAACGTTTCTGTAGATTAATAATGCTCCTAATTTTAACAGCTTCCTATTGACTGAGCCTAAAAATAAAATTGTTGCAATGTGATGACAAGAAAACATCAGTATGGAGATTTTTTTTAAATTGTTTTCCACTTTTAAATGTTGTCCCAAACAGTTTGATTTAGTGATCTACACTGTTAAAAATTTCCGTAACAAAATAGTAAAATAACCATTTATTTGATTGTTATTTTACCATATTTAACTACAACAGCTGAATAACCATTAAAAAGATGGTACTCAAACAGCTGATTGCGAAAAAATCGTTTATTCTCTGTTTACCCTAAAGATCGTTTAACTAACCGTAATTTTCAAGCGCTCAATAAGAATCGGGCGTCCATTTTGGTTGCGAAACCTTACCGGTCGTACGTTGTTGTTAAAATATGAATAAAGATTTATCAGTTAAAATCTGCATGTGTATATAAAAAAAGAAGATTTAAAAAAGTGGCTTAAGCCGTGAATACTAAATAGAAACACATACACAGTAACTCAAAAATTGGAGCCATCGGATTTCCGAACTGTTTGCGAATGAGCGAACCCATAATTTGAGCTGCTGAAGCTTGTTTGTATTTTAATTTTTGTAGCAAATAAAATGATTTTCGTCAATATTCAGTAAATTTAGACCAAAAATGACTTTGGATCCAATCAAAAACTGAGATCTCAATTTTAATGTAGTTTTCCTGTTGAAAAGGAAGATTTATTGATAAATAAACGACCGCTTTGTGTGGTGCCGATGGCCGAATGGTTGGCGAGCAAGGTTGGTATGGCAAACAATCGGGTCCGATTCCCGCAAGCTTCGTTTACGGTTTCTACGCCTCGAAGATTCTACGGCTCGAAATGGTTCAAAAACGCTGAAACTTTTGTTTTGAAGCCATTTTTAAATGGTCATAAAACCGTAAACTTTTGTATTTACGGCTTTTTAACCAAGCTGATTGGAAATGGTTAGGTCCCGTAAAGATAGAAAAATGTTCCAAACCGCAAATTTAACGGTGAATTAGATGGACAGACTGCTGCCGGTCATTTAACCGTAATTTCATGTTGAAATTTCTAACAGTGTATCATGGCGAATGTGAAAAACTAAACAAAAAGTAAACTCAGTGGCACTCCAGCCCATTGGGGGCCATGGCCTACTGCGCCCATCTCAGCTTTCGAGACCGATGGCCCTTGGGTGCAGAAGCACGTGTTCCGGTCCAGCGGTCGGCCTGACGCGGATCCCCCAGTGTTTATGTTCCCAAGCTTGCTTGGTCCTCATTTTATCAACCCCACTAAAGGGATGAAAGGCTGAGTCGACCCTGGCCAGCCCGGGAATCGAACCCCGGACCTGTGGCATGGGGGCATGGTAGCACAGAAGGCTACCACTAAGCCACTGGGCTCTCGCCACCATGGCGAATGTGAGATATTTTTGTACTATATGCACTTTGGAGCATTGCACTGTTAGCCAGTTCGTACTTCGTCTAACCTATTGACGATCGTTTACATTCTAAAACAATTTATTATTTCAGAATTAAGGAAAAATAAGTCCATAGAAGAAATTTTGCCGTTAGTAGCAGCAATAGAATAATTTCTACCTTACAGATATATTCTTAAACTCTATTTGCACATTTTATTTTAAATTTAATCATCAGATATTTGAATCTAAATTAACATAACTAATATTGTACGTAGTTCTTACAGATGATTTAAAAATAGCAAATTATCTTACAAAGGCTTTCGTGTTGCCCACATCAATAACTCTTCCGGTCGTGGTTCAATCTATGATGGCAACATTGCTACAATCTTTGAATCTATTTACATTGTGCCCCAAAAGTGAGCAATGACCTAAAGCAAATTTCGAAATTTGTCTGCTCTTCCATTCCGGCTCAAAATATCCTAGTTATACCTCTGGTCAGAATTAAAAACGAGTGTGTAAATAATTAAAATATTTTTGGTGGAAAACGTAATTGAATACAACGTTTAAATTTTTAATTTTGATACGTTTTAAACTTACCTTTCATGCAAAAGTGCCCGCATGAACTACAACAGAATACTTACCTTTAATTGACATAGCAATTCATACTGTACTGTCAAAACTGAAAGCGTATAAAAATGAACTGATTTTGAGAAGTCTAGCATAAACATATTGCGGAACCGTCAGAATGCGAAGTTAGATATAATTATACGTATTACCCTGATTTAACGATTGCCTATGGACTGTTAAACGATATCGTTAAATCGGGGAATATATCAATGATTAAATGACTTTTAAAAACTATCGCTAATTTGATTAAATTGATAGATCGAGTATCGTTAAATCGAGTCTAATAGGAGGTAGGTAGAACGGGAGTTATTTCACAAACCCTACTAATACCCATACTAATTTTAATCAAACGTACATCCGTACGATTTGTTAACAAAGAATGAGCTCAGCTGTAATGTAGAGTGTACTGAACTCTAACTCAACCTCACTATAAAATTATTAACTGTTAGTTCACTCAAATTCGAGTTTCGTTCAATTTACTGGTTCTTTGTTAGTAATTTAGTGCAAAAAAAAAAAAAAAAATGCTGAATTTTTCAAACTGCATGCTTATTTCTCTCGTTGCATTATTAAAATAATCATTTCAAGCTGAAGCATATTTTGGAGCGGATCTGTCTTCCCAGAAATTCAAAGAAAGAAACTAGCTTTGGAAAAACAGCATGATACATCAGAGACTATGCAGATTAACTTCGGTCGTTGCTAGTTTCCCGAGAAATTGATTAAGAAATTCACAATCGTCTTATGTTGTTATGATAAAAAATGGGCTTTGAGAGAAAAAGTGAGTGTTTAACTTAACAGCTAAAAGGATTATTTTTAACCAAGGCCGCTGAAGTCGTCATCGCTCCCAAACTCTTTATTTGTTATATATATGTTACGGTGTATGTCCGAAATTGGAGAATGTCGACAATCACCGG
The DNA here is from genome assembly GCA_038502835.1 of Octonoba sinensis. NCBI lineage: Eukaryota > Metazoa > Arthropoda > Arachnida > Araneae > Uloboridae > Octonoba > Octonoba sinensis. The sequence goes on from CM076598.1 coordinate 128,534,448, forward strand.
TCTGATAGATGGCGAATGTTAGACATCCACCGGTGATTGTCGACATTCACCGTAACATACGTATATATATATATATAATACATAGCCAACAAGCTAACAAAAACACATATTTAACTACCATAATACATTGCATAATCTTAAATGTGATCCATTTTGAACGTATTTTTGCGTTTCTTTTCACCATTTTGGAACCCAATATACCGGAAAAACGTTATTTATTTTAAAATTTGTTTTGCATTGACATGCAAAATAGATCTCCCTCAAAAAACGACCGTTATGCTTTCAGAAGCAATTTTGTGGAGCGTCTAATTAAATTCCTCAACTATGAATAATCATTGGAATTTTAGATGCAATGATTTCAATCTAGCTTGTACTGTATCCTACGATAAAATAGCGACTAGGAAACTTGCGATAGTCATTTTCCTATCAACAGTAATTAAAGCTTGTGGTCAATGCAATAATTATTTAACTGTCTTCTAAGCTTTTCATTAATTAAATGTCGAAGAAAACAGCCCCGCTTATAAGCCAGAAACGTATGGATTTCTTTCCAAGAACGTATCTGATCTTGAGCATTTCTGCGAAATATATCCGCCATGCTTTCGAAGAAAATTTTCTCTGCTCTCTTTTTTCCCTCCATTTCACTTCTTGATTTCTTTTTCTTTATTCGACAAACAGAAGAGATTACTGAACTGAAGTATAGAACTAGTATCATATATTCAAGTTACCCACGGGTATTTTTTTTATTCCGTGTCAACTGTTGGCTCGGATAATTTCTGTAATTTGTGGTTTCCTTGTTGCATTGGTAAAAGAGGTCAACCCTTAGAACATGGATATCTGTAAGGTTGTATCTTTCCATTTGATGGATATAAGGTCAATGTGAGCCTTATTATTACAGGCGGAACAGTTCTCCGATATATTAATGTTATTTTCTACGATTTGGTCGAATAGGTGTCTCCTTCACCGCTATCTCTGATAAATTTGTATTTAATTGTAATGTAATACGAAGGCTTGCAACTTTGTTTCGTAATCTAACAATATATTTTGACGTTGATGGGAATAGTGCCTTTCTTAAGTGCTGAAATCAAGAACTATTTTTACAATGAAGTTTTCCGCACATAACGCCCTTTTCTGTTCTGTTTGCATGAAGAACATTTTTGTTCTTCACTTATATATATATATAAGTTATGGCGAATGTCCGAAACTGGAGAATGTCGACATTCTCCAGTCTGATAGATGGTAAATGTCGACATTCACCGGTTATTGTCGACATTTCCAATTTCGGACATTCACCGTGACCTATACATATACATGTGGATGATGCACTTCAGTGTAGTAATTATTAAGTTATTCCAGTTGGAGTCGCATAGGCAAGTTAATATTGATACATCTTATTCTCACCAACGATCAGCGAGAATAGAAATAAAAGATGCATCTTTAGCAAATCTGTATGATTTTTTAAAAATTTTATTTCAAATGAAACTGTCACTTCTTTCGTTTCATGACTCTTGAAAATTAGTTTTAAAAACTTTTCAAAGCAAAACTGCAGTTTTAAAGTTTATTTTTGATTTTTAATTTATGTTTTCTTTAGATGACTTGAAGGTTTTTTTTTAAAAAGTGAGTGATGTATTCATTGCAATTCCGCTTTGATAACACGAACCTCTTTTACTATCAACATCTCTCATAATTCAACTCCTTCATAATAACTTCACCTCAGTTTTGCTGAAAGTGATTATCAGATAATATGAATTTCTTAGAATTTCTAGAACAGGAATATATTAGAATACTCTTTAGTAAGATAATGTTAGATTAAATCAATTTATTTTAATTTTTGAATTCAGTTACTTCTTTATTTTTATTTTTCGTGTTCTTGGTGTTTTCTTGTTTGACAAACCATCATTGCATATAATCACATAATTTTAATTTCATTTGTGATTCATTAATTTCATTAAATGAAAGAGGATTGAACGATAATTAAAAAGATCAATAAGATAAGTAAACGGTGATTTAAAAGTTTATTTCTGAAAACGTTGCGAATGATGAATCGAGAAATATACGTTCGAATATTGAGTCTCCATAATTGCGGATACGTTAAAATCAAGTATAGTGGAATTTTAGAATGTTTTTTTTTTATTTTGTAATATGTTGTATTAAAAAATTAGCTGAATGTACAAGCTATTATTTGAAAGACATATTAAAGCTTAGAACAGTACTATTTACTGAAGAAGCAAGTGACCTAGAAATACATGACTAGTAGCGCGTAGCACCACTTTTTGATTTAATGCAGACGATGACTCCAGGACAGTCTTCACAATTTACGGTTAGATATGAGTTAGCTGGAACAACTTTTCCAATTTTATCCCAGATGTGATCAACTGGGCTGAGGTCAATTGACCTTGATAACTGGGAGTTCCATACACATTACATTTTATTATAATAGGTTTCCGATTTCGATCCACGCGAACAATTCCTGACGAGAACGCCGGAATGCCACCAGCCTGAAGGGTTTTACAGAAAAGATTATTTCAAGTCGTTTACGTCGTATATGTGCTCTACCATCGGTATGTACCAAGGAGCATCTCTACTCATTGTTCCATGCAGCATTTTTTCACACCATTGTTGGTGTTCCCTGAGCCCATGTTAATCTCTGCGCCCTGTGTTTTGCAGTCAACAGAAGATGTCGCGTGGAATGATAACTTTTGTAAGTCATAGAGTGGATATATTTCCGGATGGTATGGCAACTTACACTATTGTGCACCAATCTTAAACAGACAAGAGATCTGTCGTACTGTGGCCTGTCTATCCGCTGATGGTATTATGAGAGCTAGCCGAGGACGACTTCACTGATCCACGAACTGTTGTTCCTGTCAGCTAACTATTTGACCCTAGAATGGATGGTTTTACCGGATTTGAAGGTAGTCCAGGGACAACCTTAACCCAGAAGTGTGTGAAAATTAAAATGTCTGCCTACTTTCGAGATGGAGCGACCCATTCGCCGGCCCTCGAATATTTTCAGAAGATCAAATGCATTTAGATCCATTTTTCCCGTACTGATTTTGACTTAATGGGGCAGCACTTCCTGTCAAACTTTTGTTTGCGTCATTAGTAAGGCGCTACACGGAGCTTCAAATTTGCAAAAAAGGCGAATTCCTCCTAATTCAGTTGCTCTTCAGTGGGTAGGAAATATTTTTCAAAATAATCAAGTTGTTTGTTGATTATATTGTTAAGTGTTTATTACATAAGGGCCAAATTGTTTTTCAATTTTCGAAGGTATTTATTTGCTTATGAGGATTGTTTTACAGAGTCCTTAGCTTATCAAAATGATCAGTAAAGGGTATATAGGATCCGATGATTTAGCAATGTGAAGAAAATATCAGCTTAGAAGATAGGAATGGAAAGTTCAACCCATTCTATATGAAGTTCACAAAGCGACAAGTTTCAAGATAAAAAAATTCAACTTTGATCAATGTTTCTTTTTTCTTTCTTTCTTTATTTTTCTCCTTTTCTTTCCTATTATTATTATTATTTTTTTTAAATCATTAATTTATGCAGCCTAGATGTGAAAATAGAAGGTGCACGCAGTAAAGCGATAATCAAGGAAGAAATAAAAGCATGTTGAAATAAGAAAAACCCAGAAATATTATCACGTATACCGTTAAGATTAGATAATCCGAATTTTTGAATGATCCAAACTGGTTTTTGTTGGGAGGGGGGGGGGGGGGCATAAAAATATGTAAATTTTATCTTTTGTATTTGTAGTGAATTAAAAGTGGTTTTTTCCTCGTAAGTAAATCAATTCGCATTCTTGTTTCGGTTACCCCGAATTTTATTAATCGGTCACACTCTTAGTTAGTCCTAAGAGTCTCATTTCTACTTTATAGCGTTTAATTGGGACTAGTACTTCAAAAGTTAAGAACATTCAGAACGGTGAAAATTTACTGGGGTCATATAAGTTATTTACTTTATTCCTGTATACAGGCTTTATCGATAACTGAGTCACATCCTACGATTAATCCGATTAGTTTCCTTAATCCAAATTGGTTCCCTCTAAAAGAATCTGCAGTAACAAGGTTCTACTGCACAGCTACTTACACAGTCAAGTTATTCAGAAGTTATGAACAATAAAAAGTAAATACATAAATTAAAAAAGAATAAAATAATCTCCAGGAGAAATGAATGATACGTAAATTACATTTGACATTTATTTGTCTTCTTGTGGTTTATTCTTCCCATAGCATTTACATGTATTTTTATATTACCAGGAATAACTTCGTTTATTAGTATTTAACATAATGCAGATGATTAAAATAATTTTAATTGTTAGTGACTTTAACCATACATGATAACTACACTCATAACAATATTTTTACTGACTTATATTTATTAATGTACTTACTTTCTGCTTAATTTTAAAACAATTACCGTAATTAGCGGTATATAGCCGGCATCGTTGTAGAGTCCGAGCCCCAATCTGCTTTGGACCATTGTTTCGAAAGCTACGATTTATTTCTCTGCATTTTGTTTGGCAGGAAAAGAGATTTCGATATTTTTGAACGGTAGTTGTCTTTTTAATAACACTTTTTTTTTTTAATTTTATGTATTGCCCGCATCGTTATATTGCCCGCAAGTAGTTAAAAAAGAAGTTTTTTTTGTAGATAACCCGCGGGCTATACACAGATAATTACGATAACAAGTTTTTATGTTAATTATGGTATTTCTCAGTGTATGCTACATGAAAAACACTATTGGCCGTACACGTGTGTGTGTGTGTGTTTGTTTTAAAAAACCTTTAAAACGCATAAATAAACCAATAAAATATAAATGCAATTTTTAAAATATGTAAAAATCTTTTAAAGATAAATATTTTTAAAAAAATATACTTCATGAAATGAAAGAAACTACGTGAGTTTTAAAAAGAGATTTTTGCATTTCCATCGTATAAAACCATTTACAAACAATTATGCACACAATGATATTCATCAGATGTGCCCTTACAGTTAATTTATAAACTTAAAAAATGTACGTTGAATGTAATGGGAGGAAGTTACATGCTAGTTTTGAAGCTTCAAGATAAAAATACTTTTACGATTAAACAGCTTTGAAGATGAAACATATAAACTTGACAAATAAAAAAAAAAATCAATTGGTTAAAATTTGCTTTCAAAAATTATCAACAGTTGCATCATAATTTTCTTCCAACTGCATAAATAAGTTTCAATATAGAACCTTTCGTTTTATCCTATTTTACAAGAAAAAAAAAGTTAAAACGTTTATCTTTGAAATTAATATTAAATCAGTTTTAATCCAGGTTTATTAATTCTCAACGAAAAATAATAAATAAATTTAAAAACAACAGCCAATAATAATAACTAATAATATGTTTGCACTTATTTAGTTAGCATAACCCGTCCACTCAATATTGTTTAATACTTTCTGATGGGAAAAATTGATTCTTTAGGTAATACAAAAGTCATGTTTCAATTGGATATCGTAAAAACTAAATTAGATTTGTTTAATTTCATTTTATGTAAATATCGTTTGTCTAGAGTAAAACTTCTCTATCTCTACTAATAACAAGAAGTTCCGTCTAGAACTATACGAGCCTACTTTCCCGTATACACCGAATTCAAATTTATAATCTAGCTATCTCTCTCTCTCTCTCTGTCTTTCTCGTTTAGTTTTAGTTCTTAATTGCTTCAAATATACCTTTTTCAACGGTTAATAGATATTCATTCAATCATTCATTTATTAAGTCATTCATGTATTTAGTCACTCATTTATTCATTCATTCTTTTGCTTATTCATTTAATATTATTCATTCATTGATTGATTCAAAAATATTCTTGAAAATCACGATCAAAAAATTTCATAGGAAAATAGGCTTCTTAGTTCTGGATGTACTTTCTATTTGTACATGTTCTACGTCATAAGAGCTTTCCGATAAAGTTTGTTCCAAGCAAATCGGTCCGTTAGATCAGGAATTATATAGGATTGAAATTTCCCCGTAGGCGGTATGTTAATTTTTTTTGAACTGTTCAAAAATGAACAAAAATTGTTCAAATCAATATTTCACGCCAAGAACTTCTTCCAGTGAGCTTGTTCATGGGAACTTGGATCTTGTACCCAAAGTTACATAATTTGCTTCATTTTCACCCATAGGCGATAATGTTAAAATTTTTTGAACTGTTCAAAATTGAACAAAAAAAATGTTCAAATCAAAAAGTAAAATATGGAAATGAGATGTCCTCGCCGAGATCTTTCGAATGCAAAAAGAATTTTTCGAATCGGACTATTCGTTCAAAAATTATTAGGGGGGGACAGACCGACAGACCGACAGACACACTTTTTCCCCATCTCAAAACCCTACTTTCAAATTTTTTATTTTTCAATCTTTATTTAATTACTTAACTTATTTTTGACTTTTCTTGATTTTTAACGATATTTTCACGATACATTAAGCCTTCTTTCATGCTTTATTATTATTATTTTTATTTTTACGGGAAAGTAGGCTAATAAAGCAACAAGTATGTGTGTGTGTGTGTCTGTCTGTCTGTCTGTCTGTCTGTGTCCGGCGTAGGGCCTAGACCGTCCAGCGGATATTCATGAAATTTGGCACGAAATTAATTTGGAACATGGGGGTGTGCACCTCGGAGAGTTTTTCCTGAAATTCGAATTTGTTCTTCTTTTATTCCAATTTATTGCCGAAAGTTTCATAAAATAGTCATTTTCTATGGGAAGGAATTATCGCATCTCTTCGAGCTTGATACCGTTGAAAAGCGCGTAAAAAACTACCCCGGAAGAAGTTTCGCACCGGGTGCGAAAATTCGAAGCCTCTAAATTACCTAGAAAAGAAGTTATAAGCATTTTTCTCTGCAGTTCGAAATTATTTTTTCACGGTAATTACTTTAATTTTAATTGTTACCATGCCGACTGACTATTAATCCTTTTTTAAATTATTTTTTCACGGTAATTACTTTAATTTTAATTGTTACCATGCCGACTGACTATTAATCCTTTTTAGCCTACTTTCCCGTAAAAGTAAAAAAAAATAATAATAAAGCATGAAAGAAGGCTTAATGTATCGTGAAAATATCGTTAAAAATCAAGAAAAGTCAAAAATAAGTGAAGTAATTAAATAAAGATTGAAAAATAAAAAAATTGAAGGTAGGGTATTGAGATGGGGAAAAAGTGTGTCTGTCGGTCTGTCGGTCTGTCTGTCTGTCGGTCTGTCGGTCTGTCCCCCCCTAATAACTTTTGAACGAATTGTCCGATTGGAAAAATTCTTTTTGCATTCGAAAGATCTCGGCGAGGACATCTCATTTCTATATTTTACTTTTTGATTTGAACAATTTTTTGTTCAATTTTGAACAGTTCAAAAAATTTTAACATTAGCGCCTATGGACAAAATTGAAGCAAATTCTGTAAACTCTGGGCACAAGAGCCAAGTTCCTATTGCAAGCTTATTGAAAGGAGTTCTCGGCGTGAAATATTGATTTGAACAGTTTTTGTTCATTTTTGAACAGTTCAAAAAATTAACACAGAGCTTACGGGGAAATTTCAACCCTATATAAATCCTGATCTAACGGACCGATTTGCTTGGAACAAACTTTATCGGAAAGCTCTTATAACGTAGAACATGTAGAAATAGAAAGTTTATCCAGAACTTACGAGCCTATTTTGCTATGAAATTTTTTGATCGGGATTTTCAAGGATATTTCTCAGTGACTCAATGAGTGAAATAATGAATGAATGAATAAATGAAAGAGTGAAAGAATAAATCAATGAATAAATGAATGAGGAAAAGAATGAATGAATAAATTATTGAATAAATGAAAATATAAATAAATGAGTGAATAAATACATGAATGCGTAAATGAATGAATAAACACTTGAATGAGGTAACGAATGAATGAATAAATGCATGGCTGAATAAACGAAAGAATGAATCAGTGAGTGAATGAATATGTATTATCCGTTGAAAAAGGTATATTTTCAATAATTAGAACTAAAGATAAATAAGAAAGAGAGAGAAAGAGATAGCTAGATTATAAATTTGAATTTGGTGTATACGGGAAAGTAGGCTCGTATAGTTCTAGACGGAACTTCTTGTTTCTTTTAACGAATTAAAATTTATTGCTTGCGGTTTTTAGCATTTTGACGAGCAGCCGATTTTTAATTTATCTATTTCTTTTTTGGGATTTTGATTATTAGGTCGTGGTTATTAAACGATTTTTTTAAAACGAATTAAAATTTATTTCCTGCGGCTCACAGGCGATCACAGCTTTATTTTGATTTCCTTATTTTGACATGTATTTTACGGGACCATTTTCCATACTGTACAGGAGTTTTTAAAAGAAATGTTATCCTTTATAGCGATTTTTGTTGTTCCAGCTTATTATTACTATTTATACTTTCATTTATTTATTTTTTTTTTCGACAGTGAATTAGCACATATGTTATTTTCCTATTTGAGCTCGGGTGAAAGGTTTATTCCGCTTTCAAAGCTTTGCTTGCTGCTGTTTATTTCTGCACGCTACAAAATTTCGTCTTTCTGTTTTAAGCCGGGTCCAGACGCTACGTTTTGCACAACCTTTTGTCTGCGCAGTTCAACACGTTGCAGATAAAACGTTGCGTGTAGATTGGAAAAGTGCGCAGTTTTGAGTCCGGTGCGAAGACTGTACAGTTGCAGCGATAACTGAGCTAGAAAGCATAGATGTCTTTGAACTGTGCAGACAAATCGGCACATGTAGACGGTAGCACCCTTTACGGATTCATTTTGTTTCTCAGTTTCAATTCGTCAGGCGACAATGGCTGACTTTCGGCGATGTTCTCGGGAGTTTCTCGCAGAATTTATGCATTATGCGAAATTTTCTCATGCATTTGGCGTGTCAAATCCAAGGAGTATAGTGACAGGAATAAAAAGGGGGTGGCTTATGAGAGCTTAGTGGAAAAATTCAAAGAAATTGATGCAACCGTAAACAGAGAAACAGTTGTAAATAACTAATCCTTTGAGAAGTGTTTACCGTAAAGAATTGGCAAAAGTTAATAAATCGATTCGATCTGGGGCTGGAGACGAAATCTGCAAGCCATCTCTCTGGTATTTTGATTTGTTACATTTCCTAAATGACCAGGAGACATCAAGGCAGTCTAGGAATACCACGGATGAAAATAAAGAGACTGCAGTTGTCGAACCACTAGAACAGGCAACAAAAAAATATTTATTTTATGTAATCATTTGACCACTTTGAACGCCGGGTACTTCTGAGACGTTTCAGTCTTTTTTTTAAACATGACACCATGCCAAAATTGACCAGAGTAGTACCTCCTTTATGACGATATCGCACAAAACTGAGTGAAATATACAGATATCTCTGCACCATGTAGACGCATAAAAAACTGCAACGTTTTCATTCAGTCTTAAGACCGCGCAGACAAAAGGTTGTACAAAACGTAGCATCTGGACCCAGTTTTAATGTCAATAGATAATAGATAAAAATTCATTATACTAAAAATTTATTAATTAAAACTATTATAATTTATTATAATCGTCCTTTTTGTGTGGGTACTTGAACTAAACAAACAAAATGCGTTTTCTTTCAAATATTTTCTTTTTTGTTTTGTTTCGTCTTTCTTTCCTTTTTCCTTTTTTATTGTGTGTTTTGTAAAAAAAATGCTTAAATGAGTAGGATCTCTGGTTGATTGAGGTGGGCAGCTAATTTTAATTGTGTAGAATGCTATACATTTTAATAAAATAACATAATTTGCACCTAAAAAAGTTATCACTATATACACAATGGCAAACCGAATGGTCTTTTCATTTTTTTATACGGGCGTAGCCGTGCGGGTACCGCTAGTATTTATATAAACATAGTATAATTCCATACAAGAAACTAAAATTTCTGCATGTTTATGTACGCGAGGACTCATTTGTTTAGAAAAAAAAAAATATCGAAAAAGTGCAAGCGTTATGGGGAGGGGGAGAGATTTTATTCTTAAATTTCTTCCTTATGTTCAAATATTGAAATCAACTTACTTAAAAACGATCTGTTTACATTTCAAATAGCTGTGAAAGAGAAACGTTTGCAGTATTTTATGTTTTATTACCGCATGAGAAAATGTAAAAAAATATTTCACTTCTATATCATTAATAAGCAGTTTATCCTCTCTTTTTTTTAATTCACTTATAATTAAGGAAATTTTTCAGTTCATTAGATGAAAAGTACTTTATTAAGCGCATAATAATTTCTTCCTAAATTTAAGTTCCGGATGCATAAAAAATAAATTAATAAAGGACAGGGTTTTTACTTTCGCACCAAATCATTTGTTAAATTTAAAGATGAAGCAAAAATTAAGCCAAGGACATGAGACGGAAATGCTTTACACGTAAATTCAGAAATCAGAAGTTTTTCGCTTTTATTCATCACTTAAGTTGAGGAAAAGTCATGTTTTATGGAAAGCAGGAATGCATTTATTGACGCATGATTAATACGTAGGACAAGTTACAGAGAAATATTTAAAATTTCTAAATATACCTGTATCCCATTTTTATTCATTTTTTGTACTTTTTCAAAAAAATTCTCGCCGGCGCAGTTGTTTCTCTTCAAGGGTGAATTTGGGTCTCTTTATTGGAGAGGTCAAAATAAAGGGAAAAAGGGGGGGGGGGGTCCTTTCCTTTTCGGGGACTTATCGTTAAGGAGATTAAAAAATAATACTATTTGTTTTTTTCAGCCAGAAACTGAGAGCTCCAGGAATTTTTCGAAATTGAAGTCTCAGTTAATTGAAGTTAAAATCTCAGATTTGTGTTATTAATCAGGTTAAGGGAAGTCATCCCTTTACCTTATTGATTAGGAAGTATATTCTGTTACGTTTCACTTAAAACTATATATAGAGAGAGTAATTCGAGGAGAGGTACCCTTGGTTGTGTGTTTAGTTTATGTCAGAATATTAAATAAGACAACACATATTACCGTAATTATCTGTGTATAGCCATTGGGTTATCTACGAAAAACTCCTTTTTTTACTATCTGCTCGCAATGCACGGAACTTAAAAATTAATTATTATTAAAAAGAAAATTAAATCGATTGTTAAATTGAGAGAAATAAGTGATAGGTTTCGAAACGATGATCCAATTTCACCCATCCCTCTTAACTTCACCATGGAAGTCTTTGCTTCCACACCAATTAAATCACGATAGGAGGGTAGAACCAGAGCAGAGGTCCCTGTATAAACAAAATAACTGTGTATAAACAAAATATGGTAAAATGTAAATTTTTTACAATATAATTTTAAATGTTAAGTGTTCTGTAATTTAAAATTGTTTCCTTATAAACAGTGTACCTTACAGAGTGATTTGATCATGTAATTGTTTTTGTTTCGGGTGCGGGTTATACAGCGTTACGGGTTATACGCCGAACTTGATTTTTTTAGGATGAATTTTTCTTCCTGCGGACTATACAACGATGCGGGCTATTTACCGATGATTACGGTATGTTGATTGTTTATTTATAAGCTGAATGCTGCCCTCTATGAAATGCATTGTTTTTCTGGCAAAAGAAGAATAATATTTTGTCAAGAGACCTATTTTTTTATTTCTTCAATTTACTGCTTTGAGTGCTGAATGAAGACGATTTAAAAAAAGAAAAGTTCTGGAAGAGGATGTTGGACTAAAGAAACCAAGGAAAACATTTAAAATAATTAAGACAGGAGATACCGATGATAATCAATACATGCTTAAAATGCCTTGAGAGTTACTTTAAAACTACGTTAATTACTCAATGGTTTGAATACGTTCATTGTAAAAAGTGGATACATGAAAGTTTTACTATGTATGGACGAAATACACAATATTTGTGGAAGAAAGTATAAAATGAAAAGTTTAAAGATGCAATTTTATTTTTATGTTACATCTTCAAAGTTTAAAAGTACATTATAACTTAACTTTTTATGTAACTTTCAAACTTTAAAGATTTAACTTTATATTTAGTGTTATTTTCAAAACTTAGAAATGTACATTCATTTTTGATCTTCTTTTTAAAGTTCAAAGATAGCAAACATTTTTTATGTCCTCTTATGATAATAAACGTGCAAAACTTTTCGTGTCTGCTTTTCTAATTGACCTATTTTTGTGGGGCATCTCTCCCTCTTCACTGGGGCAACTCACCTCACATATAGAGAGAAATGGTCAAATTCGATCTTGTAACGTTTCTCCTGCTACTCAAAAATGTAAACATTCAAATATTAAATTACGGTACATACATTTAAACTATGTAGTATAACACTCTTCCTATCATAATTTCCAGATACTGTTGATAACTTAAAATTTGGCAGACACTTCTTCAACAGGACAACTTTCCTCAAATTACCCTATATATATATATATATATATATTATATTATATTATATTATATGTGCTGCACATTTTATAATGTATTAAATTAAAAATTTATGCAATTTTAAAGATATTTAAAAATTTCAAATTATTGGCGAAATAAGTTAAATCAATACTCAAAAATAAATAAGTGCAAAATACAAAATAAAATAAAATAATGAAAATATCGTGAACCTTACTATAAGAACATTGTACTGGATAAAAAATTACAAGAATTTTTTTCTCCTTAAGTTTTGTCTCTAAATATCAGGTGTTCTTTTTGAAAAATTTTAATGATGCAAGTTAAATTTGACATACCAGCAAATTATATAAGTTTATGTGTAGAATAAGAAACGTCAAGGTTATTATTTTTGTTCATTAGGAAATTTAAGGAGTATTTTGATATTATTAAAACTTTTAGCGCGTGATTACTTGAATAAACGGGAATCAATTAGACTTGTTTTGTTTGATTGCATATAAATTAATTAGGAGAAATTTTCAAATGATGCGATTAAAATTAAAAATGAGTAGGAAAAAAAAAATCTTCAGACTTACCGAGGCTTAGTTGTTTTTCTCCGATTGGAATCGGTGGTTGCTTGGTCTTCTTTATGTTATGCCTGGAATCAACCATCCAAGGAAATATAGGTTTTTGTATACAGTTCACTGACAAGTCTCTAGAGGGTTGCAAAGTCTGATCCATGTTACCGCAAAAGGAGTCTTTAATTTTTCCTTCTTTACAACTTGAGAACTCTAAGGGATCAAAGACTGGACTTCCTGGAGAGCGCGAAAATTCCTGTTTAATTTGAACTGAGAAAGGAGATCCTGATAAATCCTGGACGGTCCCATGGCAGGGGCTGTAAGATTTCCCAGAGTTGAAAGGATGAGATGGGGCTGTAGGAAAAGAATTGGAACTGTTTCCATCCAGGTAAAAACTCCTGGAAAGATAGAAGAGCCTTCTCTGCTCTTCACTCAGTTTATCATCTTGGAGACTGTTTTCATCCAAAGTCCTCGAGTCATCCCCGAGATCATCGGGTGAGATCTGAGGGCCATCTTCAGAGTCACAATCCTTTCGTCCAGGTAAGCAACTGGTATCGGCGAAAGGTGAAGAGGACCTATCCGTCGGCATGACGAGTGACTGATCGCTAGTTTGATTAGGTGCAGATTTGTTGGGCAAGTGTAGCTCCTGAATCATGCTGTCCCATGCTACCAGTGACCACCCCCGTCACGTGGTGAGCGTCAGGCCAATGATGATGCGGCGGGACCTGTTTTGAGGGAATAGAAATAAAAGTGCTTGAATGAGAGAGTTAGAGTGAATGGTGGTTATATATGTGTTCTCGTGCGCTTCTAGGGGATGGGTGGGCATGGTTGAGTAGGATTGCGTTTGGGGTTACCATAATTGGCTTCTTTATCTGTGCTATCTCTGTTAAGCCTCTGTGGGGGAGTAGGGGAAATAGTTTGGGAACTTTTCGGTTTCCTGGTAGTGATCTATTTGGAAGCGGAAAACTTCTTCCAGGGCATGGCATATATTTTCCACTGCTTGCGATATATAGATGTACACATATATATATATATATTACTGTCCTCGTTTAAATTGATTGCAACTTATTCATGAATTATTTTGTTTATAAATTAACGCTCATGCAAATGTTGGCTAGTATCAATATTCCGTGTTAAAAAATAAAAAACTAGAAGTGTATTATATGTTAAATACTAGAATCGAACAAATGACCTTTAGAATGACGGATGTATTTATTTCCAAGCTATTGCTAGTATATACAGTTCTCTTCTTTCCCTTTAATTCGAGAAAAACAATACAATATATTAAAATTTTTATCTGCATATTCCTTTGTTTTATATTGAATTTATTGGTTTTTAATATGTTAAGTACTTGGACTTGTACAGGGTCGCATATGTAAGATTTTTTTATAGAGATTTTATTATTATTATTGCTGTTATTAATTTGCTGCTTTTTATTATACATATTCATCACAGTATGACAAGATTCAAACAGCATTATTAGCGAAAGCAAAAAGTTGCTTTTTATTAAATATTGGCGTAAGGTAGAATGATAGGCCTACTATATGAGTTCGGTAGAATCTCAGTTTTTAAGTCCCTCTTGCACGTTCAAGGCCCGACTTGCATTATGCGGGGCCCACCGCAAAGAACATTTTCAGGGGCCATTAGAGAATTCATGTAAGAGGTTCCCCGGTACATAGTGACAGTTGTTGAATAAATGATTCTCATTTAAATGTATATGGTCTTTAAAACGTGTAAAAAAAGACGCTACACAAATTTTAGCAAAGAGAGAAAATTAGTGAGTTTGTTGATACATTTAGTGTTAATGTAAAGTTACTTGTTTCCGTTCAAAATGAAAATGAAAACATTAAAACTGAACCAGAGTTTGCTTTGACCACGATAAGTTTAGAAATTTGACGGCCCCAAGCCTGGACTTTGTTGGCTTGTGCGGAAATCGGGCCTTGCTCTCGTGATTCGGGCTTAAGCAATCATGTTATTTATTTTTATATCTTCTATGTTATGAAATGTTAATTCGCAATTTCTCTGCAAATTAACATTGTTTTTAATAAAGAAAATCACATGAAAAAGAAGAAGAAGATACATTAAGATAATGAACTGAAAATCGTTGTTGTGCTCCAAATCTCTCATTAAAAATTTCACCAATTTCTTCACTAAATAACAAATAATGCCATTAAACTGAAAACTAAATAAATAAATAAATGCATACCTTAAACGTTTTTTCTTTAGTTTTTTTTTCTCTCTTGAATACCGATTCGTATTTGTTCTTATGCAGTTGTCGTATAACCAATTTTAATGAAAAGTATATATATAGTAGTTGATGGGCTAGTATAAGAATATAATATAAGGAAAGTTTATCCATATAGAAAGATTGATTTTAGAAAACTTCTATTTTAAAAGATGAATTTTCTTTGGACGCCAAACTTATTTTAAGGTTTTAAGGATAAAAACGAACAGTACTCAATCAATAAATAACGATGATTGAAAATTAAAGAATACATCAAATGTTAAAAATGTTAAAAATAAAAAATAAAAAAAATAAAAAAATCCTGAAAATGAGAATTGGGTTTATTTTCAGCAGCAAATATCCAAAAGGGCTTAGTTTGTTGCACTTCATCTAAGATTCATAATATTTAAACTTATTTCCCGACGTATATAAAATAAGCATTTCTTCCACGCATATAACACCACACAGACATATACATAAAATATACATGTAATCTGCACATATTAAACAATTGATGCTTGAATAAATAAATGTACAGCAACCCTAACGCTCTGAGTAGGATGGGTGGAGTGTCCCGTCCCCAACCATGGGTGAGGGAGGGCGTGAGTGAAGAGACCACTGGTCAGGGGTGGATAAAGGGAGAAATCCCCAGATGACGAATGAGCGCGATTTTTATCGATGTGGATAATGAGTTTCTCCTTCAAAGGGGATGCTCTGGATCTTCTTTCCTCTGGCTTTCTTCAAAGCAAGCCGAGTAGAGTTTTAGTGTCCGTGTACACTTTTCAGCAAAATGCAATACCTATTTTCGACTATTGATTTGATTTTGATGCATTAATTGATGTTACTCAAATATTACACCAATATTTAGCGCACAGTTATTTGGTAATTGTGATAAGCACAAACTTGTCCTAGTTGCTCGTTTTAGGTAAGTTTGAACTATTAGATAACTAATACCTAATCACTTAACATTGCCATGCGTTGAAAACACGGTATGAAACACAGCAATAAAAAATGATTATCGCTCACGTGTCAAATTGCAATGTGTTGCTATTAAAAATGTTAATCCAATTGTTACTGTGATCTAAAAACAGGTGCCGATTTTTTATTTACTTATTTAGATGTTGGTTTCTTCATTTACTTGTTTGTTTTGAGATTTCTAAATTGTAGTTGCGTTACGCTAGTATCGCAAACGCAAATCTATGAGTGTGGTATCTTGCAATGGACCACTCCTATTGCATTCAATCTTGACATTGGAAAGAAGAACTAAACATTTACTTACTTGGGGGGGAGGGGAGGAAAAACACTTTGTATTGGATAAAATTTCCTTTGAATGCTGGGTCAATCCATGTTAAATCATCCAGGCCATGTTGCTCGATGATTTTGATTTTTTTTAAATTTGGGCAGTCAATTTATTGTTATCTTGAGACCCCAAAACAAGTGTTAAAAAGTTTCTTAATTCTTGAAATTTTTTATTACAGCCGTTTCCAAGTCACATCTTTAGTGGTTTTTCATGAAAATACTGCTTTACATAAATCCTTGTAACTTTTTTATTTCTGAATATTTCAAAATGATTAAAAACCATTATATTCTGTAAGAAATGAGAAAAATTTTGCTTTCGGTTCCTTTTTTGATATATTTTTTTAAAAATATGGAAATGGAGTTTGAAAATACCATTTTCAAACTCCATTGAAAATGGTATTTTCAATGGAGATGAATTGAAAATTACTTGCGATGATTTGAAAATGGTATTTTAGTTTGAAAATACCATTTTCAAAGCGAAAACGCGTTTTTCAGGTTAAAATTTTTAATGGAAGAAACTAAGACTCGCCTTTACATTTTTTTCCCTGAATAGATACCTTTTGGTAGTTTCATCAGAAGCAGTATGGAACATTTGGAGGGTTTTCTTTATTTTATATAATTAGCCAAACTTGGCATTTCAGTGTAGAAATGCCAACTTTGAGACTCAATATCTAAAAAGGGACTGAATGAAATTTTATGAAATTTTAAGGGAATAATAAAATTTTTATAGATATAAATATGTAGTAAAGTTTTTATAAGTGATATCGAAGTTGTTTTAGAAATACAGCACCTCGAAGTCAGGCAAAAAAATCACGTGTCTTTCCGCCTTTTTTCACATCGAAATGTCATCATACTGCCTTATTTATTTTACTCAATGCTTCAAAACGTTTATAAGATCTTCCAAGGCTTATAAATTTACTTACAGCGACACATAAGCAACAAAATCAACGATCAATGTTAAATTTCAAAATCCATGTTTGTTTTGTTGTAGTGAGCCAGCACAAAAGTATATCATTTCTTAACTAGTAACCTTTTATTGCTAAACTTTCTAAATGATTTGACGAAGAACAATTAGTCATGTAGTCTAATTTTTATATTTGTCGAATATTCAAATTTTGTGTCTGAGACTCAACTTTAACTAATGCAGAGTTAACGTAAAAACTTTGCTTTTTTTCTATTTTGGTTTACTTGCGATGAAATGAACTAATATATCGTGTTTTAATTTAATTACTACAACAAGTAATTTATCTTTTTATTTAAAGCACTAAGTCACTCTTTGTCAAACGAAGAAAAAAAAAACGAGTATTTTAAAGAGAATCCAATGGTAATTTATGTATTACTATGGTTTCCTTTTTAAATTGTTTTGCTTGTGTTTAAACAAGGTAGAGGGGAAAAAATGTTTTCACGGTAAACTGCATTAGTTAAAGTTGCAGTTTCAACGCAAAATTTGGATCATCGAAAAATATAAACATAAGACTACGTGACTAATTGTTCTTCGTCAAATCATGTAGAAAGTTTAGCAATAAAAGGTTACTAGTTAAGAAATGATATACTTTTGTGCTGGCTCACTACAACAAAACAAACATGGATTTTGAAATTTAACATTGATCGTTGATTTTGTTGCTTATGTGTCGCTGTAAGTAAATTTATAAGCCTTGGAAGATCTTATAAACGTTTTGAAGCATTGAGTAAAATAAATAAGGCAGTATGATGACATTTAGATGTGAAAAAAGGCGGAAAGACACGTGATTTTTTTGCCTGACTTCTAGGTGCTGTATTTCTAAAACAACTTCGATATCACTTATAAAAACTTTACTACATATTTATATCTATAAAAATATTATTCCCCTAAAATTTCATAAAATTTCATTCAGTCCCTTTTTAGATATTTAGTCTCAAAGTTGGCATTTCTACACCGAAATGCCAAGTTTGGCTAATTATATAAAATAAAGAAAACCCTCCAAATGTTCCATACTGCTTCTGATGAAACTACCAAAAGGTATCTATTCAGGGAAAAAATTGTAAAGGCGAGTCTTAGTTTCTTCCATTAAAAATTTTAACCTGAAAAACGCAAGTTTTCATTTTGAAAATGGTATTTTACAACTCCATTTCCGTATTTTTAAAAAAATATATCAAAAAAGAAACCGAAAGCAAAATTTTTCTCATTTCTTACAGAATATAATGGTTTTTAAATCATTTTGAAATATTCAGAAATAAAAATGTTACAAAGATTTATGTAAAGCAGTATTTTCATGAAAAATCACCAAAGATGTGTCTTGGAAACGGCTGTAATAAAAAATTTCAAGAATTAAAAAACTTTTTAACACTTGTTTTGAGGTCTCAAGATAACAATAAATTGACTGCCAAAATATAAAAACAATCAAAAACATCGAGCAACATTTTTCGCTTTTTCTGGATGATTTCACATATGGGTTGACCCTGCTCTCAAAAATCGTTTTTCTAAAAAGTCTTCTATTATTGAAACTATCGAATCAAATTTGATTTTTAGAATTTTCTTTCATTAGTGTTAATGCCGTTTAACCGTACTCAGATTGATTGCAGCTTAAATGAAGATTATTTTCGTTTCATTTTTTTCGGCGATAAAATCAGCTATTAACTATTTTGTATTTTCCCAAAGAAAATTTTTAAAATATACACAAATCTTATTTTTTCATTTCTCACCACAATATAAGCTCTAACTTGAGATCACATTATTAAAATGTGTGTTAAGTAATTTTTATGACAATAACAGTACATGACTTTATAATTTCCTTCAATATATGTGCATTCCCTAATTTGAGACAAATGCTTAATTTTCAGATACAAAAAAAAAAAAAAATTCAAGCTCGCATTTTTTCTTCAAGCTCTTTTTTATTAGCATAATAATATAAATAGAAGTAGTAATTTGGGAAAATGAAGAACTACTTAGTACGTTTTTTAAAGAACTTTGGATGTTAGGTAGAAAATACGAGTACTTTGCTAATTTTACTTTGATATATCAAATTTAATGGCATTGTCTGCACCGGGAAAGCCTAATAGTCAATATAACATTATTTTATTTCTACCAGTTTAATGTTATTAAAATACAGAGCTATTTATAATGTACAGCTGCAAAGAACTCTCTAGTACATATTGTCGGCGATCTGGTAAAAATAGCCCCAAAATTGACAAAAACAAATTTGACGGACTCCTGCAATGAATTAATATTTGCAAATTGTTAATTCATAATCTAGCGAATTACACAATTTAATAGTTACATAAGTAAACCTACTCTAAGAGTTAGGGGTCTGTAAAACAATGTTTTCTATTTTGAAAGTATATATATTGATATTTTCTCCAGACTAGTTATGGACTGCGACTTTTGCCAGAACGCCGACGATATGAACTCTTCCAGGAAAAAAAAGAAAATGAGAAAGATAATAAAATATGAACTTGTATCTAACTACGGGCTTAATACTTGGCCTATGCTAATAATCTCAAATTATTATCAAAAATGGGAATATACTGTAATTGATGTTTAAAATTAATCACATTTAAGGTAGACTTTGTATAAAATGTTACCTGAAGTCGGCACCAGTACAATAAATGACAGCTCGGAAACCAGTACTTAAAATAAACTCAATTAAACGATCAAGATTCTTCACATTCCGTGCTACTAATCTTTGCGCTCCTAAAATCAGCCGCAAACCATGGATCGGAACCGCTAAGTGAGTACTGACTCATATGTATGAGGGTGCCCCGCAAAGAGGGCTAAAAGGTTGTCCCTTCCCGTCCCAGCAATCCATCAAATGAGAATTGTTTGTCTCGGTCAGGAGACAAGAGTCTGCATTTTTGTGGTGGAGTCCCCTCAACCCCTTCTCACGGGGACGGATTCGGAAATGTCTAGCAGTTCCAAAAAAAAAAAAAAAAAGGACCTTTAAAAGAGACGAAACTTTGCTTATTTTGGGCTAAATCATCTTACTACTATTATAAATGCAAAAGTTTAGATATATGCTTGTTACTCATCTTACTACAATTATAAATGCGAAAGATTAGATATATGTTTGTTACTCATCTTACTACTACTATTATAAATGTGAAAGTTTAGATACATGTTTGTTACTTATCTTACTTCTATTATAAATGCGAATGTTTATTCAGTTAAGCAATTAAAGTGACAAACATGCGGAAAAGTGTTGATATAACTATTTCAAATTTTTAAGACAAACCTTATCGGAGATTATTTTATTTATTTATTTATTTATTTTGTTAAGCAGATTATATTTATCTGAATCAAAACTTAGAAATACTTCACCTTTTAAGTTACCACTAAAAATGTCAAAAATCTATTGTGTTTTTAAGGAAGATCATGTTTTCAAAGAATCAGTTTATTTTCTTGGGGCAATTTCATATGGAACTTAAAATAGTTAGTTTTTATCCTGCCAGTATTTTGAGAACTCAAAATTTTTCCTAAGAAAAACGTTACCAATAGGTACATATATGTTTTACGTTTCCCGAAATAAAAGTCCCTTAGGGAGCAAATAAACAACAACTTTTACTCATTTTTTTTTTTTTTTTTTTTCAGCAAAAAACTAATTTATTCTTAAATTGTACTTTTCTTAAGTAATGTCTTTATTACTATTATTGTTATCAGCAGCATAATTTTTACGCAATTCGATTTTAATACCATGCGCCCTTTTATGCCAAGAAGTCTCATGACATGCTTCACATGGATCGCCAACGCTTGCGAATTGCTGACGTAACTCATTGTTTTGCTTACAGGCAGAGGCATTTCGGTGCAATTCATCATAGCGTTTTTCCATTTTAAACCATTATAGCAACTTACAATATGTAAAGATTTTAAAACATTGGTGTCACGCACAACAACTAAAAGTTCGCGGTAAAAATGACTCAAAATTGACATAAAACATTAAATTGTTTTAAAATTTATTTACCAAAAATTGGACTCCAAAGTTCACAGCTTCGACGGAAACTACATCTGTATACCAAATTTCATGTTTTCTAGACCTTACCGTTTGCCCGAAACTAACGCCATAAGCACACACACACTAATTCTATTTTATTTTATGTATAGATTCATAACAAACGTAACGGCCAATCAAAAACTACCATTCACGGAATTTTTCGACTAAATATCCTGATAGTAGCTCAAGTTGAAATATTTAATTAATTTAAATATTTCCTTAACAAACGAAAAACAAATATGTATATTTTAAATACAATCTATTCTTATCATTTAATTTAATGTCTTATTTTTATGCTTCACATTTTTTGAAGGGAAACTCTTAAGGAATTCTTCCGCAGAAAAGAGCGAATGAAAAATGTCGATGGCGATAAATTCTTTTGGAAATGACAAAGCAAATACAAGCTAACTTAAGAATATGAGGTATGATTAGTGCTTACTGATTTCAATATTTTCATCCTTTCAGTCACAAAATGGGTGGATCCAAAATATTTTTGCAGGGTGGGCACAAAGCCAGATAGTCAGTTCACACCCAATTCCCATAAATGTTCATATTCAGACTGTTTCTTGAATTCACTTAGGCATTTTTGTTACAGTGAAGGTGCGACTGACTACCTAACGTAGCGAAACTTTGTGATTGTCATAAAAAAGATTTCTCTGAAACTTAATGCTATTCTTGTAGATACGTTACGCGGATAGTGCAATCTAAAATACATAATAATGATAATAAATAAATAAAATAACATAAATAAATAAAATAAAAAAAATAAATAAAATAAAATAAATAAATAAATAAATATATCGATGCAAAAAGCAAACATTTAGGAGCATTTGTGTTTAAAACTTACAAAAGGAAAAATATAAAATGTTTAAATTTAATGTTTATGAAAATTAAAAGAAAAAGAACCCATTCAGTATTTATTTTATACCAAGTTTGGAGTTTAACTAAATGCAGCAAAAAAAAAATGCTTTCTTAATGAACATTTCTGGTAAATAAATGACCAGTTAAACTGTTCAGAGAGGCAGCTATTAACAGGTAATTAATTTATTACACAGTATTAACCTTCTAATGAATGAGAAAAATAAATCCTATGGATCTTTTACATTATTTAAATAAGTCAGTATGCATTTACTGATAATAATTTTAGTTCCTATACTCTGCAAAATACACCATAGGGGTGCAGAATATTTTGTTGTCTCATGGCACCAGCTATACTTGCGCCGGGCCTGTTGACACCTAACAAAATTAGATAAAGCACACAGTAATTTGCTTAATTTTGGATGATAAGTGATAAGTGATATAAAAGACAGAATATAATCACTTCACTGACATGTAACGCCAGCACCCCGGGCATCCTGAATGTCAAGATTTCAGTCAACTAACTTTTTTTTCTTTGGGTGGAAAACGATTCAGAGTAAACGCCATGTACGTGATTAATAAGGAAAAACACCGATTAGCGAAATTCCACGAATCTATGTGAAGAAGAAAAAAATATTTACCGAATTTCTTCTTATCTAATTGAATATGCATGCAGGACACCGGTATTCTATATGAAAGCAATTACTTTTCTAACTGGATCGTTCAGTATTTTTGCAAAAAGCAGGGTATGATTGAAAGATTGATAACTGACTTCGGAATATTATCTATGTTGCACCACGTTTCAACCATAAAATATAAGGATATTAGATAATGAAGAAAAGTTTTCTAAAATGACACTAGCGGTTCGTGTGTGGTCTTTTGCCCAGAGCTTTATATTGAACATTGATTCACCTTCCAACTTCCGAATTCTTCAATCATTCTATAAAAAAAGCAGCAATCAGTCTGAAGACGAAAGATTGCTTTCCATAACCCTCATCATTTCAAGTTCTGCACGCACTTGCGGAAAAATGCATTCAGAAAAAGTAGAAATGAAAAATTCCGTTACCTTCTGCTAATTTTCTTTCCACTTTATTGTTTATATATACTAATTAACTGCTGTATTAAAATGTACATTTTACTTTTGATAAGGGCAACAATTGATCATTAGTGAAAGCTAAATAATCTTAAATGTCTAAAATAATCTTAATGCTTCTACCTCGATCAAATTTATAACCATAAATTATTTGATCAGGATGATTTTAGAAATATCTACTGAAATTGTATCCGTCCCAAAAGACCTGTACTTTGCACCTTTTAGTTTTGTGCCTTATTCTGTAGCAGTTTGTGCATGATTATTTAGTTCCACATCCTGATGGTTCAGTCGGAGTAAAATAAAGAATTTCCAATTCAAAATACTTTCGCAGCAAATATTATACTTATAACGTGTTAAATTTACATAAGTGTATATAACTAAAAAAATATTTCAGTACAATAACGTTTTCTACATATATGCTCTGTACAAATGTACTTACATCATAAACCCACATATTTTCAACTTCTGATGAATACGACTTAAGATTAAAATTTGAGTACTTTTATTGTGCAACTGGAAATAACGCAGAACTCACTTCCATCTTTTGAACTCACTTCTCTTTCATCAATGCTTCATTCATCATGCCAAAATTGGACATTAGGAATTGAATCTCGACTTTACATAAAGATGCAAAAAATTATACAAATCATTTATTAATTGCTTCACAAATAATTGGAAAATATTAAAAGCTCTCTCGTGTATGGTTCTCACGGAGTGTTAAAACAATGTGGTCTTACCAGACTACTAATTGCTTTCTTTGATATTACATTCAAAAGAAATTAATTGTTTAACAAATGAGCAATGATTTTATAAAATTTAAACGCTAGGTGTTTTTATATACGGAGGATAACGAGTTCACACAAGTTTTTAGAGATGTGGAGACAACTTTCGTCACTTTTAGATATGCTTATACGGAGTGTTACAAATGCATTTGTCAACCTAAAGTAATGTAACCATCAAAACTCATAATATTTATCACAGAACCTAGCATCGCATTACCGCTATGAGGAGTAGAAAAGCATAAATTGAGATGTCCAAATCGGAGTGTAAAGACTGAAAATACAGAGCGATAACGAAATCAAAAGTAGTGGAGACTCTTTTATTGGGCATCAATATAAATTAGTGAAAGTAGATGCACAAAGGAGCTCAAAGGCCGTGGTAGCCTAGTTGTTAGGATGTCTGATTTCTAACCGGAGGGTTTGATTTTCGATACCCGGCCCACCATGTGCACTTGGAGATGCGTGCACGTAAAATCCGTGGGCCCTGAAGTCTCGAGGCAGTTCTGAGGGTACCCGTGACAGGAGAATTTCCTTTCCCTTCAGTCTTAGGTCTAAAAAGTAAGATGGCGAATTTGTGGTGGCACCATCTTGTTCCATCCGAATACATAATCTGTGCTTGAGTCAAGGCACACTTCCGCTTTTGCGGTGTTCATTTTAAAAAATGGAATGCGTTCCCTTGTGTGCCTTAATTCCTAGTCGCTCTGCGAGGGGAATTTGGATATCCAAGTGGCACTTGCAACAACATGAGCGGTACACAATTCGAAGGAAGGGCTACAGCTATCGCTCGATTTGTTGGATACAATGAAACTTATTTTCTTAAAACACATTTTGAACACCTTGTATCTTGCATGTATATATATATACATTTATAATTATATGCGTAAAACTAACCTGATAAAGAGGTAAGGAAATTTTAATATTAAATTTGAAACTGCCAATATTGTGCTAACAGCTGCTTTGAAAAAAAAAAACAATACTAAAAATATTTATGAGCTTTATAAAAATAACAAGAAGTTCCGTCTAGAACTATACGAGCCCACTTTCACGTATAGACCCAACTTCAAATTTAAAATCTTTCCCTCTTCACTCCTTCTCGTTTAGCTTTAGTTCTTAATTACTTTAAATATACCTTTCGCAACGGTTAATACATATTCATTCACTCATTCATTTATTCATTCATTCACTCATTCATGTATTTATTCACTCATTTACTTATTTTTTTCTTTCATTCGCTCATTTATTCACTCATTTATTTTTTTATCATTTGTTCACTCATTTGTTTATTCATTCCTTCACTCATTCAAAAATATTCTTAAAAATCCCAATCAAAAAATTTCGCAGGAAAATAGTTAGTTCTGGATGAACTTTCTATCTGTACAATATTCTACGTCGTAAGAGCTTTCCGATAAAGTTTGTTATAAGCAAATCGGTCCGTTAGATCAGAATGTACATACACTTTAAAAAAAAATCTGAAAGTAACGGGAAAATTACGGCAGCAGAGTCGCCGGAAATATTTCGTTTCTGATAATATTTTCCCGAGATTTGACAGAAGTTCCATTTCTTTTTTCTCCGTTAATCCAAATCAGGTTGTGAAAATACAACAACCGTAAAACGGAAAAGTTCCGTTCTCGTATTTTCAGAACGTGATATTTCCGTTTTTTGGAAGCAAAAACCATGTATTGAAGCACTTCGGAAATCTTCCGTTAAAATCAGTCAAAAAACACTCTGAAATTTCAGGGTTTTTTTAACAGTAGGATTGAAATTTCCCCGTAGGCGCTTAGTTAATTTTTTGAACTGTTCAAAAATGAACAGAAATTGTTCAAATAAAAAAAAAATATTTCACGCCGAAAGCTTCTTCCAATAAGCTTGTTCATAGGAACTTGGATCTTACTCCCAGAGTTTACATAATTTGCCCATAGGCGGTAATGTTAAGATCTTTTGAACAGTTCAAAATTGAACGAAAAATAGTTCAAAGCGAAAAGTAAAATATGGAAATGAGATGTCTTCTTCGAGATCTTTCGAATGCAAAAAAAAAATCTTTTGAATCGGACAATTCCTTCAAAAGTTATGGGAGGGGACAGACAGACCGACAGACCGACAGAACCACTTTTTCCCCCAACTGAAAAACCTACGTTCAAAATTTTTATTTTTCAATCTTTATTTAATTACTTTACTCATTTTTGACGGTTTAACAATATTTTCACGTTCCATTAAGCCTTCTTTCACACTTTGTTATTATTTTTTTACTTTTACGGGAAAGTAGGCTAAAAAAGAGTAAAAATGCGCAAGAAACAAATTTGTTGCAACTACAAGTAGAGACTCAAAAAAGAAATAATAATAATAATAACAATAATAATAAAACAAAGGAAACAAACATCGTAAATACAATAAAATAATAATATATACGAGAGAGAGATTTATTCACTTTAAATATATATCTACTATTACATTTGTTATTGTTATTACTATTTTGTGTTAAATAAATAGATCTGAATAGTGTTTAAAAATTAGTCGTTATTATCGGCGGTTGAAATAGTGCAAAATGTAAAATAGTACAAAAACTCAACATATACATAAATGATTGAATTGGAAATCAATCAAATACTAAACAATATGTAACGTTTAAGAAACGTAAGGAATGAATGACTGCCACATATTTTTCAATATGCCCACTAGATAGTTTATTCGTTTGGTTGATTTCGTAACGTCTTCATGATGCAACAAAAAAAATTTTAATAAATAAAATAATTATATTTTTAAAAAGATAGCATGGTTTAAGCGTGTAAAAAAATAATACGTAGTAAGGGACTTACAACGTAATAATCATAACAAAATTCTTACAATAGCTACAATACATTGCATATAAATATTTTGTTTACCAATATGTCATTCACTCTTTTTTTTTTATTATTTCCCTTTTCTCGTTAGCGGGTTTTTTTTTTTTCTAAATAATACCATGCCAAACAAAAATTTGAACATATTTCTCCGACTGATATTATTCTTCGCAGATCTGGAAGAGATTAATTGAGGAAATGATACGTTTTAATTCTAATGTTTGTTTTATCATTTATTTTATTCTATTTTTATAGAAAAAAATCGTGATAGTTTTAAACTTTGATATACCAGAAAAAGAAAAGATCAGAAAGAATCGTACCAAATAATTATGCACGCCAATATTTTTTATTAATTAGCAAATAATTTCCCATGCTGCAGAAGCAATTTTAAAGATGGTAATACCGATTAAATCTCGATTTAACGATTTATTAAATGATATTGTTAAATAAAGTATATCGTTAAATCGGGGAAACATAACTTTTATGAAATAAAATTTTAAAACCTACCGCTTATTTCAGGAAATTGTTAAGCCGAGTATCGTTAAATCGAAGTTGTATCCTAATTTGAACACGAGAACATTTATCTGGAAATCTAAGAACATATTTTCTAAACATAAAAAAAAAACTCTTAAAACAAAATTTCTTATCGAAACTAAAATTATAGTGTAGATTTTTGAATCATTTCAAAATAATTTGAAGTCATCCAACTTTTCATACGTAAAATACTAGTCATTATTTAATGGTAAAGCGATCAATCTTACAATCCGTCATATATCCAGTTGACCATTACGCAATACTAGCGTATAAAATAGCATAACTCGTTTGAATGATTGGAAGTAATAGGGCAACATTAATAAATAATTAAACTAAAATCATAGCTAAAAAGCTTCTATTACTTACCTCCACTGCTAATTTGCGTTTGCAGAGACGTTCAGCTTGTTTTCCTTGAGGTGATTTTTCAACTGAGCGTTACAGCAAGAGATGCAGGTCCCGCATAACGCCAAAAGCAGTTGTCGTGTATAGTTGGCGATTAGGGTTTATAGTGCTTCTATTAGCAAAAACCAACAACTAGCATTGCGTGCATCGAGGAAAGGTGGTGCTTTTTTTTACTAATGAGCTTTTTTTCTCCCCCCCCCCCCCCCCTATGTTTCACTGTTTTTTGTTTCCGCACTCTACTGAGCATCGTGGCGTGTTGTTCCAGCCTGGCATGTTGTCTAGAATTGTTTCTGAAAGTGATACTTTATCGATGCTTTTATCGAGCGACAGATGCGTTACGATGGCTATCTTCGACGTTAGCTTTTCTTCGATTATTAGGTGAAACTTTGTTACTTTTGCGGCATGCCCGCATTTTTCTTGCGGTTGAGGTTTGTTTGACCGTGTTCAGGGCCAGATGACGCAGGTTTTTATTTTTTTCATTAAACAGCCTATGTTTGTGAATGCTATAATTTTTCCAGTCTTTTTCAAAGAAAAAAATAAAATTTTTAAAACGTCGTCGATATTGATCGTTGTTACACTTGATCAATGTTTTACTCAAAAAGAATAAGAAAAAAGTTTTGTATTTATTATTTTTCACCAAGAAGGACAAACGTTTTACAAAATTAGTAAGACAAATTATTCTCCGGGTAAAAAACCACGTAAAATGTTAATTTATTTAGAGAATTGTGCAAATTTCATACAACTTGGGCGAAGATTCTATAACACGTTTTTTAAAAGCATAGTAATAAATTATTATTATTATTATTTTATTTTATTTTTATTTATTTATTTATTTATTTATTTATTTATTTTTTTTTTTGACACATGCTGAGCGTAATTTGCATGAGAGCTCACAGGGTGATCAGCCCTAGCACTTTTCAATTTTGAATGAATTTTTTTACACCTGAGACGGAATTCAAGACTATTTTTGTATTATTAAAATAAGTTTTAAAGACCACAGGGCTCCCGCAGTTTTTCCGTAAAAAATAATCCCTGAATGCAAGTAATTTCTTTCATCATCTTTTTCAATATTCCGTAAATAAGAAGTAAAAAGTTCATATTTTTGTATAAACAATTTATTTATTTATTTATTTATTTACAAAAATGCAATTGAGGCACAAATTAAAAAATTTTCACGCTGGTGCTTCGATGTTCTGATGCAAGTGTGTACAATATTTTTGCCAATTTGTGCTTCAGTTGTGTTATTTTTATTATTGTTTTCTTAAACAGTAAATATTCTGCTTTTCTGAAACGTTTCAATTGTATAACTGGTTAGAAAGAGTTTACTGGTTAGAAATAACTTATCATTGTTATTATTCTTTATTTTCATCATTATTACAATTATTATAAATATTCCTTTCTTTCACTGTCAACATTAAAAGAGCTCTCAAAATTCATTAGAAAAACGAAAATAATCAGAAAAATACCTAATGCCAGTGAATGGTAGCTCAGCGGCATCGAAATTCAAACCATTCATTTAATTTTCCCATGATTAAAAACATTTTAAATATTTATAAACTTTCTCTCTTGATGTTCCACGCAATCATCAATAGTTAGAGTGACCTTCGAAATACAGCTATTGACTGAATTTCTAATGAGGTTTTCTCTCAAATTCAGCAATAGTTATATGAATATATTATCAAAGAGCTATATCATCATGAATTTTTCAACTGATTATATTAATCTTAATATATATATATATACATATCCCCTCAAAAGAAGGTATCACTCCTCAGCATATATAATCAATGTTCAGTTTTCGTCATAGTTTGCATATATAGATCACAACACTTAGACACATTATTTGAAGTCTGTCAGATTCAAATAGTATTTCAATTTAAATACTTTTAATTGAAGACCGACTTAGGTAGGAGATGCTTCACCAAAAGAGATTACTAACGATATTTGCATGCGTAAAACGCTCTGACGGAGATTAGTCGATTGAATGTAAATTAAATAAAACGCTACATTTTCTAAAATATCTTCATGAATTGGCAGCTAAATTATTCTATAATGAAAAATTAGTTGTGTATCATCATTGATTATGGAATTTAGAAGGCATTTTTGCCACCATATTGCTAGTTCATATTTTTTTTCACTGGTATAGTTTCTCCTCACATATGACTCATATGCATAATACTTCTCTTAACACTCTATAACTAAATTGAAGTAAAACATTTTTAGAAAAGGACAAAAATATAGTTAAAAAAATAATTGAATAGATGAATGAAAGAATTTAGTTATTTGGAGACAAAGTTGTGGAGCATAAAAAAAATAATTAGCTAAACCTTTAAAATGATGAAAATGGGCTCTCTAGTGATGTAAGTTTCATCTACAGGTGGTATAACACAGAGTATTAAAAAGTAATAGCACATTAAAGCAAATATTATTTAGTTTTTTAAAAACTATCTATCTATAAATATATATATATATATATGCAGTGGTAGGTCAGCCAGGAGGCACCCTTTCGGGGGGAGGGTACACCCAAAATCGATTTGAAACTTTGTGACAGATATATGTACTGCAATAGTGCATTTCCTCCCATTCTGTTTTTAAATACGTAATTAATCAATTATTAGCACATTGTACTGTTGTTTTTATTCAAAATAAGTTCCTTCGGCTCCAATACACTTGTTACAGCTGTTTAACAACGATACGAATGCCTGTTCCAGCTCACATTGTGGGGACTGCCTCCAAAGCTTGCGTGGAAGAATGTGTCAAAGAATTTTTAAGACTACAGCTAGAACTAAGTTCACAGTGGCGCTATCTGTGTTATTGAGCATTCGTGAAACTCCTTAACTATCAGATGATCCACTGCCAAAACCTCAGTTCATTTATTTACCTTTTTTTTTATTTTGATGACATTGACACTCTACAAACAGCTTCGACGCAAGTTTTGGAGGCAGTCCCACAATGTGAGCTGGAACATGCATTCGAGTCGTTGTTAAACCACAGTAACAAATGTATTGAAGCCTATTGAATGTTATTTTATTTTATAACCTAGCCTTAAAAATTCTTTGACACGCTGTATATATATACTTATTTATTTATTTATTTATGTCTAAAAGGAAACCAAATTAAAGAAAACAAAATGCTTTTAGACTAAAGTGCAAGCCAGAATTGGCTAAACACCCTTTACCCTCAGCAACGAAAAATATTTAAGAATCAAACAAATTCCAACTTTGAAGAGCTTTTGCATTAGTTTCGAGTTAGAAGTTTTCATCCCAAATCCGATTTTTACAAAGCCACACCCGCCCCGTGAAGTGCTTTAACGTTTGCTGGGATCAAAGGTTTTTGGGACTGTTTTGTCATCGTGCCAAAAACGTACACCTTGCCTAATCAGTCTTATTTAAGAAGTTTTGTTAAATGTTAGCGCTGTACAGGATTTTCTTTTTACTTTTTCTATTCAAAACCTTTTGCATTGTCAGCTGCGAAATCTGTTGCTGTATGTGTGTGTAGCGTGCCTTTATCACATTAACCTCTCTTTTCTTTAGCCTGTGACACCTCATTTTACACGCTTTGTCTCCACAGTCAGCTTTTCTATGAAGCTTTTCTCCTAATTCCTTAACTCTAGTCGCAAAACATCATTGAATGCTATTTTTTTTATCAGTAGGAATGTAAAACATTGCTTATTTCTTATCATCTAAAATGTATCACGATTTTAATTTATTGCGGGACATTAAAATGTTGAATTTCCAATTAAATACTTCTCCACTTCTCATTATAATCACGTCCATTGCTACAGATGAAATACTCAAATCTATCTTTTCACTTGGTGTGTAAGCAAATTTAACTTTTAAGTACGGTGTGTACACAATATTTTTTGTTTTTGGAACGTAATTTAGTAATAAGTGTTATTTTATAAATTCTATGAGTTGTTTAAATTAAATTCTCAAATATATTTCACTCGTGCATTATTTTCCGCACGTTTCTCATTAATCGCATTTTTCAATCCAACGTAAAGGAGTTTTAGTCCATTGAAGCTTACGTCAAATTACCGTCATTCTTCTCGTGTGTTGCAAGCAAAAATTAGACCCTTTTTCAGAGCTAGCAATGCTAGCTCTAAACTTGAATCTTGACTACTTTTATATTCATTCTTTTTTCCGCATGTGTTCGTTCTTAGTATTGCAATTTCATAATGAAAATATAAGCAACAAAACATTTTTAGATAAATAGACATTCTTAAGTTTTGACCAATTCATTAACAATTTTAAAACCGGAAGAAAAGTAACCTGCACCAACATATCAATTTGGAAAAGATAAGTGCTAAGTGAAGAATCATAAAGATATGGAAAGTGAAATTTCTTTCACAACTTTTTAATTTTAATATTGTTTGAAATGTTAATTCCGAGCAAATCCGTCTGTTAGATCAGGATTCTTATAAGATTGAATATTTCTTCGTAAGCGCTAATGTGAACTTGTTTTTGAACTGTTCAAAATTGAACAAAAACTTCAAATCAAAAAAATATTTCACGTCGAGAGCTCCTTCGAATAAGTTTGTTCAAAGGAGCTTGAATCTTATGTCCAGGGTTTATGTAATTTGCTTCATAATTTCCCATAGGTACTAGTGTTAAAATTGTTTAAACTGTTCAAAATTGAACGAACATTTTTTCAAATCCAAAAATAAAATATGTAAATGAGGTGCCTCGCCCAGATCTTTCGAATGAAAAAAAAAAAATGAATCCTGCATTTCCCTCAAAGTTATTTGAGGAGGGGGGGGGGGGAGCGGACAGATGGACAGTTCCCCCATTACGTTTTCCCCATTTCCCCATCTCAAAACCCTACATTCAAATTTTATATTTTTCAATCCTCATTTAATTGCTTCTCATATTTTTTACTTTTGTTTGTTTTTAACGATATTCTTACGAAACATTAAGCTTTCTTTCACACTTTTTGTGTACTTTGACGTTAAAGTAGGCGAGTAAAATTTAAAAAAAGGAAATAAAAAAAGAAGTGATCATTAGAGTGAATCTAATGCTCATCAAAACATATCATCAAATCCTTGGCATCTCATTATTATCAATTCAAATATGACCATGTACTGGGAAAGCTACTTTTGCTTTTTTTTTTTTTTTTAATTGTGATATTTTTAGAATTTTTTTTAGATTTGTGACGAATGAATTTCTGTGTCATTTTGTTTTCTAGTATTTTGCCATCTTTGAATTATTAATAGGGATATACAAATGTTCAAACAATTGTTTTGATGATTATAGCTTTACTGTGATTACTTGAGTTTCTTTCTTCCACAAAAAATGTCAGTCGATGACACATGGAATTGCCCAGCCACATATGCGAGCAACTGTATAACTATGCAATTAAGAATAACAAAACTATACAAAAAAAAAAAAAATACAAAAGAATTCTTTTAAAAGCAATTGATGAACAAAAGAATTGGTGAGTCTATAAATCCTTATTAATATTTTATTTGTAAAATATATTTGATAAAGTTTTAACATTCGCTGAATATATATTATTCAGGCAGATGTTTTACTTTTCCGTATCCCCCTCTTGTAGCAAAAGCTTCATTGTGAAAATATCATTGCGAGAGAGAAATTAGAGAACAATACACAAAGAAAAAATATTTAAAACTCTCTTTCCAATTTTGAAATGAAAACGTTGCCGTGAAGATCGCAATGTGTTGCACGAGCCGAAACGAATTTTTTCTCACGGGCAGCTGCGATCCACGAAAACTCGAACTGACGTCACCTCACGAATGCGTGATCGATGGGCTATCGCTGCGAAACCAGAACGGATCCCTTTTTAATTATGACCCATGGGGAATTTGGAGAAATGATTAAAAGGATTTTTTTTCACCCGTCCCTGTTCATGGCACTATGGAACAAGGTTTTAATTTCGGTTGCGGCGAGTTTGCTTTTTGAAAAGCAGCGTAACTGTAACTTTAGAATAAATTGCTATGAAATTTTAGAGCAAATTGCCCACCGTAAAACCTTAACTTAAATTGCAAAATATTTGTAATGTAAAAATCTATCTGTACTATAAAAGATCAGCATAATTGTGTACGGCTGAACCTTATATCGAATTGTAAAAGATTTTTCAATTATAAAATCTGGTTTAAAATAGTTAATTCTACTCTTCGTTAAAAAGTTTCCAAGCTTTTAAGAAACTTAGAACATTTTAAACATAAACCCTTTCAAAACCGTCAATATTGAAATGCATTGTAGAATGATTTTATAGCATAACCATATTTAAAATGTAAAACCCTTGAATGGTTGTTGTAAAACTTTGGAATGAAAAATATTATGGTAGTATTAGTACAAAACATTACTGAATAGTAAAATCTCAGAAAATCTGTTTTGGAACTATAGAATATGATATGTAATAGTTTTGGTGTAAAACCTTCCTCAATAGAACTTGTGTGGAATTTTTATTGCTTTACTATAGCATAAATTGCGTGGCAATTTGAATAGAAAACCTTATTGATCAGTTAAGACCGCAGATTTTTTTTACTGCAAAACCTTAAAACATTGCATAATACAGTATACTCTCGTTAATAAAAATCTCGATAATTAGTTCTTGATAATTCGAAGTTGCTGGTCTGTACCTTGAGAAACTCTGGTTAAATCGAATAATTCCCATGGGCTCTGATACACGTGGTAATTCGGGGTGAAACTGACTGCAAGTCACCAGCGAACACAAAGTCAGCGGCTCTCGCTTCTTTATAATTTAAAGTTGTTCATCAGTATTTATTCCCCAGCAAGCACAAACGCGTCTCTGTGTACTTTTCTTGTTGTATAGAAAATATACAGGGGAAAAAATCATGTTACTTGGTGCATATAAGGTAAATGACCCGGTAGTGGACACTGCTCTAGTAGTGGACACTTATTAGATCTTTAAGCTCCTAAAATAAGCGAATGTAACATTAAACTTAAATGAAATTATCAGAACCCATAGCGAACGATTCCTACTGCTGGTTAATAGAACTAAAAGTTGGCGTTAGGTAATAAGGGGCCATTCATAAATGATGTCATGCTTCGAGGGGGGAGGGGGGTCCACTGAAGTGTTACATATTGTGACAAAGGGGGGGAGGGGGGTCAAATATATGGGAGAAAAGTGTGACGTCATTTATGAACTGCCCCTAAGAAGGTTAGGGATTTGGGGAAAATATATGGGAAAAAAGCGTGACATCATTTATGAATGATCCCTTAGTTATTTTTAAAATTATTTCTCTAAGTTAGCAGCATAAAATAGATGATATTAAGTTCTGACCACTACTAATGCAAATACGTGTCTTATAAATGTCCACTATAGATACAAATTAAGCGTTTAGTAAATTTGACGTAAAAATCCTTAATTTTTTATCAAATGACACTTTATAGGTAATTAATTTTTAGAGAAATAGTTGACGATTAAGCTAAATATGCAAATATTGATGTAAGTCCCTTGAAAAAATTTTGCCACGTAAAAGAGTACGAAAATTTTCTTAACTGTGTCCACTACCGGGTCATTTACCTTTTATATTTTTTCTCTCGTCTCTTCGTCGCTCAGCTTATGAGTTGCAGTGCGTTAGTTATAAGTTCGTTTTCCAGCTTGATGAGTGCTTCAAAATATATACAAATCCTTTTCAATTTCTTAAAAAAACAATTGATCATGCAAAATAGAGATAGAAAATCTGACGTAACCAAAACCTTTGGAATATCGTTATCCTCATTCCTCAGTATCAACGATTTGGAAGAACAAAATGCGATCTCTGAAAGTAGTTTGGAGAGAGGAAGAAAACGAAAGCACCAAGGGGATTTCCAACAACTATACATGTTTGTCAAGTGGCTTACTTAGTGTCAAAGCCAAAATATATCAATCGAAGATGTAATACTCATTCATATACATCTTTAAAATTCCCTTATTACATCGCTAATTCGTTTTTTTTTCCCTTTTTCTCTCTACTAATCTTAAACTATTTAATAAATCGAACACTCGGTAATTCGAACTTTTTTCAAGGTCCCCTGAGTTTTGAATTTTTGAGAGTTTACTGTACATTATTATACTGTATTATCACCAGGGACATTCGTTTGTAAATTTTACACATCAGTAATATAAGATGACAACAATGCTTTTGTGCCCTTTCACAATTAAAATTAGCACCTTTTAAACTCAATAATAAAGTTATCTAAGACTGCTCTACCAAAAATTAACTTTCATTATCATATGTTCATTTTAATAATTAACAACGAAGTTAGAAAGTATTTTAGTCTAGTTGATATCATTTATATGATATAGAAGCATCAGTTAAAATTATCATATATTCTCAGATGAACAATATAGCTTATAATTTAAAACAAAAGCATTTGCTACCTGGCTGGAAAATAAAATCTATAAAATTAAACAGATTTTTTTTTTTTTTTTTGCGGACATTCTCTTGACCGGCTTTTCTCAATATCAACCTATCAGCGGCGGACGAAAGCTGGTAGGTCTCGTATTGGTACACTCCCAGAAACGCATGATGAAATCTCACGAAATTTTCGTCGTATTTGACGAAATGGTTTCGTGAAAAATGCTCCGAGTACATCTTTCGTCAAATTGGCGATATTAGTGTAGTAACTTTTTAAAGTCACGTGATCGCGCGAGGAAAGATTCGTTGTAAATGACGAAATGTTCTTGACGATTCAAGAATCGTCAAAAATGAGAGTTCTATTTCTGAGAGTGCACTTATCTGGTTGTGACATTCTAATGATCTATTTCATTTTACCATTGGCAAATGACTAATGTCTGAAGTTGCTATCCAAAAGAAAAATACCATAAAACTAAACGGGAATCTAAATTTGTTTTCAGTTGCGAAATTAAAAAATTCAAATTTATTAAAATATTGTACGCAGCATTACATAACTATGGAACATTTATGTCGGTTCAATCATCCAAGCACTAACATATGAATTACTAAATCAATGTTGCGCATAAATCCATTAAACTATTAAACGGAATATTCGAGCAATACAATGGGATGTGTCTTCGTACGTAATGCATTAGTCTCTGTATAAAAATTTATAAGTTTTCTATAATCAAGAAGAAAGAATAAGTTACGAAGGTCTTCTTAAACGCAGTTTTATAACCGACCTATTCGATTTTTGCTTATCGCAATTTCGAAGCATAAATTTTAAAATGCAACTGCAAAGAAAAGAGAAAATATCTTCCATTAGCTACCATCTCAAATAGAATCTCGTTTATAGAGCATATGATAAAGAAATAAAATAGAATTTTCCCACTACCCTAGCCCTAATTTCTTCTCCTCATGTTACAGTTCAAAAATACTCCCAGAATTCGAAACAAACAAACATAATAAAGCACATACAGATGAACAAACTTGAATTTCTGTTCGCCATTTGGACGGAATTGATTTTAAGTTTATCTTTCAACATGCCCTTTTTAGTTCTTCTTTGTTTTTTTAAAGAAAAGTATAGGAAAAAGCACGTGTCTGTATCTATACATATAGATGTTCTGAAGTTTGAAATCCCATCTTTTGCACCTTAGAAATACCAAAGATAAAAGTATAAAAGTTTTTATGTTCTTTTTCTGGGGAGCAACAGGAAAGATATGCGCCTTTGGAGAAAAGAGTAATATAAATTTTTTTAAATCTTCAAATGAAATCTTTTCGGTGACCCATTACTGAAAAGACAGTTAGACATCTGGGGATATCCACAAATCACTGCAGCGAAACATAGCTCTTTTTTGAACGAAACTAACGCAGGGACCATATATTTTTGAAATGAAAATGAGCAATTTAAAAATATAGCATAGAATAAATGAAAATTTATGTAACTAAGTTATAAATAAATCATGCTCTCATTTCCCCAGAAAGCGCTTTGCTGATGATGCATTACTTTTTTCGACTCTTCTAAGTACTTTCAAGAAAAGTAGTATATTTCATTTATACGTTTTTGTTAGCGAAACGTCTGTTGTTTATTAGCTGTAGTTCAACTGCGCGTAAAAGTGAGAAGGAAAATAAAATTACAACTGAGTCACGCAAATTGCTCAAAAAAATTAAGTTTCTTAAGATTCAGTTGTTTAGCTAGATGCTTCCAATTAAGTTACAATTTGTCATCACGTACGCTATATAGATTTCGTTTTAAAATTGTAAAATTGAAAACTGTATGTCAATTTAAAATTTATTTAAAGTTTGTTGTTTGTAAAACACGGGCCTCTGTTGAAACATGTTTTCAAAATCGATTCACTCTTCAAATAAATTCTTTAAGCTCTTTTTCTCTGAAAATTCTAAATTGCTACATGTTTCCAAAGCTACGCATATGTTGTTATATGTAGCAGATGTTTTGAAGTAAATTAAAGTTTATTATCAATGCTAAGATAGGAAAAATTTGTGATAGATATTTCCTTTTCAGACTATAAAATTGAAAAACATTTGCCTATTTATAAATCTTTTGAAAGGCTTTTCCTTATTACAAATTCGAGCCTCTATTGAGACATATTTTGAGTTCGACTCGCTGTCTCAAAAAAATGGTGACCCAAATTCCAGGAAAATTCAATGCTGTGTTGATGCGCAGAGTGCGTAAACCACGTAATATGTAGTTTTCAGAAACTTATAGATGAAGAAAAAGCAATGCTCGAGACTTAAACTTTCTTACATGGCAAATGTTTAAGAAAATTCACAATTTTCAAACATCTTGTTAAGGAAACTTTATTTTTCCTAGAATATTTGATGACAAAATGTTTAATAAAACCAAGTACCTGAGTAGACTAGTAATTATCTTTAAATCAAGAAACTTCTCTGTACTAGTTCTTCTCTATATAGAGCAAGTTTTTAACGTTATATGAAAGGAATTTGTACATTTTATGATACAAGCGATATACACATGTAGAAGCAAAAGTCATGGGACAATATCATTTCAGACTTTTTTTTTTCAAATTTCTAGCGAAATAAATGACAAAATGTTCTGGAACTTCGGTAATAGAAACCCCTAAAAGGCATGCTTCACTTCACACTTTCCAGTAAAAATTTCATCAGGCGTGCATTTAGGGGACTAGCAGCAAATTGAAGAAAAGAAGGATGATAGAAAATGTTTTCTATCATACTGTCACGTAAAATGCTTGGAAAAAGCTGTAAGTTTTAGAAAATTATTTACTTGCTATAACTTATTAAAAAGCAATATCCTTCATTTTATGCAGGATATTTCTCGTTTTCTTCCATGCATTTTTTTTAATAACAGAAAATATTAATCCCAAATACAATTTTTATTGTTCTTATGATCTACAATATTACTACCATTATTTTTTGAAACCTTAACTATTTTTAAACTTATCACGAATTTCCTTTAATTAACTACTAATCAATCATCATTTATTTCATTTACTTTAAGCTTTTAAATAACATTTACGAAAAAAGTAAATTAGTACTCTATTGATTGGGTTTCACATTTTGTAAGAAACCTTACTGTGGTTGTGTAAAGACCTAAAAAAAACTGTTTACTTTGTATGAAAATGCATAAACTTGCTTATCCAACACATACTTCCTATTAAGACAGAATTTATTATCTTAGATGTACCTTAAATGTACCTTAAGAGTGCATAAGGCATAATGAAAGTTATGCATCCGTAAACTTATGTAAAGACGTGCATAAACGTAGATTAACGTACTTTACTTATTAAATTACACTGTGCAACAAATTTGAACTTTTTTTGGTCCGTTAAATGAAACTATGTGATTCTATATAACCAAAAGGTGC
This sequence comes from Octonoba sinensis, assembly GCA_038502835.1. NCBI lineage: Eukaryota > Metazoa > Arthropoda > Arachnida > Araneae > Uloboridae > Octonoba > Octonoba sinensis. The sequence goes on from CM076598.1 coordinate 128,574,066, forward strand.
TTAATTCAAATATCTAAACCAAAATGGTCCATCACGTACCGTTTTTGCTGGAGACCCACTTCTCATATTTATACAATTTGGTTAGAGAAGAATGTAACTGCGGCTTACTTATTGAAAACACAAACACAAAAAAGATTTTTTTTGGTCATTTCATCTTGTGGGCATCTGTTGGTGTGCCCTGATAACAGATTAGCAATATTCAATTTGTATACTTCCATTCTATTGACCGCTGAAATACTTTTAAAACACAGAGATGTCCTGATGAGACCTTTCCCCATGCTCATCATTAATTACGCCAAGGTTTTGAGAAAAGAAATTCATATGGGAGTCCAAAAAGTGTAATTTTAATGAAATATAGCAAGCTAATAATACAAAAGCATTTTATCGTGTCACAAACAAGATTTTCGTAATTTTCAGCTTTCTCATTTCCAAGGAAACGTGAGCACACTGATTTAAAGGTTAGCCAAGCAGATTTTTCGGCTTCTCACTGATTGGTTTCATACTCTTCATCATGAAAGGACTTCCTTAAGTTGTGGGCCAATAAAAATCCTTTCTTTTAGTTTTGCCTCACTTATTTTTTTTTTATTTTTTTCCTGAAATGCAAGAAAGCCACTCCTTCTCTGTCCAGAGCTTTTACAAATATTTCGATAAACCAAGTTTAATATACAATTGTGGAAAAAAGGCACATTGTAGAATTACAAGTGGCTCATCTGATATGCTTTTGCCACTCAAAATTTTGAAATTTCCTTGGTGTTTGCAGAATATGTTACAGGAATGAATAGGAAAGCAATACTTAGATGGTAGAGCACTGATAAACAAGCGCCACTCTGCTGAATTGTGCTCATGTCCTAATGCTTAAAATACTACATTCACATCACAGCAGCATACTATTTTTTCTTTCTCAGAAAAAATGTCTACAAAATGTTTTTGTCGTCTTGTAAAAGACGCGAAACTTCGAGAAGTGGATAAAGCTTTTGTCGCCAAAAATGTCACTAAAGTAACCGAAGTTCATTAGAAAGGTCTCTAGAAGGGCAACGATTTTACTGACCATGAGAAAGATATAATTTTTAATAAATTAAGTCGATAAATTACGAACAGATGCACATTTATCCAGAAAATACGTAAAAAGCTAAAATGTGGAATTTCGGGAAAATGGTACGTGATAGGAAAACAATTGCAGATTCGTAATTCTCAGCCAAAAATACATAAGAAACAGACATTTTCATTAAAAGGACATTTTTCGTGTTGCACAGTGTTATTTAAATGTTGCTTAAACTATAATTATTCCCCTTTAATTTTCTGTCTAATGTCTCGTTATTATTATTACTATTACTGCTGTTGTTGCTGCTGCTGCTAATAGCATTTATATTTATTTATTTGGATTTGAATGCTTGGGTTAGTAATATATATTTATTAAAAATATATAAATGAATGAATAAAAAGTATTACTACGTTAAGATTACTGAAATATTCTATCACTTCAGGTACACGCATTTGCAAGATAGATCAGTGAAATAGAGTTTGTATTCATTAATTCGCTTTTAAAAGCTCTTTCTGACTACATTTAAACCAACCGTTTCCTGTGACATTAATGAAATTCTTATCTTTTTCAATCCATAAATGATAACCGTGACCAAATTCAGTCAATGAGATTCACTTTGGAAGCACAGCTGCTAAATGTTTGGGTTTTGATCGTGATTTTACTTATCATTTAGACGAGAAAACAAGAATACCTTCTTTAGGGATCAAGTAACTTGCAAGAAACAATTGTTCTTCACACAGAGGCTCTGATTTGTTGTCCCTGTTGCTTCTGAAAGTGCAGTAATCAGATTCAGACAGCAGAAAGCAAACTTAACTTTCTGTACTGCTCGGAATCAGCTACTATCCCCTGATGATGCGTATTTTATGAAATGCTGCTCTTTCTTTCTCACAAACACATAACAGAAGGGTAAGATACCTTTAAAAGCTGGCAACAGCTTGTACGCTGGGCGAGTTCGGCTAGAAATGCTGATATGGCTTGTTAGAAATCCAGAACAGAATGTAGTTTTTCTAATGAATACATAGTTCTTTTAGTAGATAATTCTGTCGTTGCAAGCTGGGAGGAATGAATGACATTATACCGTTAGGTCTTTGTCTTAGTATTTTCGTTGCGTTAAAATTATAGTATTGCTGCTTGGTGTAGGTACTAAAAGTAGTTTTGCATAATGTTGTTTCTTAGTGAGTGTTTCGCTGATTATGCCATTAAGGTCAGTTGATAGATTATACATATTTTCTAGCATCAATGTGAATGCAGTGAAACCTGTGTAAGTTGACCACTTGCGGGGCAGCACTTTAGTGGCCAACTTAGACAGGTGGTCAACTTATAGAGGGTGAATTGCTAATTCCGTTCCTGACAAAAGTGGGCAACTTAGACAGGTGGTCAACTTTACAGGTTTTACTGTACCCTCATAAATAGCTTAAGGTCTACTTGTCCAACTCCGTTTTCTAGCTGTTTAACATTCAAACCTGAATCCTTTATACTGAGGAGTAAGAAACAGCATTACAGACGGAAACATTAGAAGGCAAGGTTACACTTTTCAAACTTTCAAACCAAATTGCTTGTTACAAAAAAATTCCATCTCGCCGGGAACTGCTATTGTGTATTTTCTGGTGAAGAACTATTCTCTTCCTGGCATTACTTTATTGTTTCATACATAGCAAAAAGTTGATTTTTAATGAATATATTCTGATAAGCACGTCTAGATCTCATTCACTGGAAAGCTTTTTTTTTCATGTTCTTTTATTTAACTAACGTTTTTCTTAACTTGAGTTTGTGTCGTTTAATGTTTTTTTTTCCTTGATACAGTAATTTATTTTTAATGTATTCCACTGTCATGCGCAGTAGTTTCATAAAAAATAAATAAAATTGATTAAAAATATAAAATAAATAAATGAAATACGTCACACCTATTTAAAACTTTAGTTTTTTTCGTAACATTTTGCCACAAAACAGACGACGCTGACTCAGAAAACCGGATTCATGAATATTATCATTATTCATTTCGATACAAGAAGGCAAAAACTTGGGTCCCTGTAAAGGATATACAGATGTTTTGATTACTAATAAGCGTGAACACCTACGTGCTGTGTCTTTATTAGAGAAGAACTCACTCGTATTAGTTACGCTTGCTAATAGGCGTCTCACAACTCGGTTTGAAATACTTATGTTTGCCTCTCGGTTTACAGCAATTTTTGCTGCCCAAAAAACTATGAATTTAGATAATATTTCTTCTCTACGGAAAGTTGAAAAAATTCTTGCAAATAGGAACGAGCTCCATGGTGAAAGGAGGATGACTAAAAAATAAGGGAAGGCAAGAAAAAGCAAAAAGGGCTCTCGTGAATAAGAAACATGCTTTCCCAAAAGTAAATTAAAATATCTCCCATATTAACTAAAAATTAGTTTCTTTTTTTATGTTTAAAATAAGAATTTTATTTCTTCAATCTCGCTTAGTTCGATTTTTAATGTGGCATTTTAACTTTTTCGATTTTTGACACAAAAGAGAAGACACATAAGAAATATGGCAGTGGGGCATCGTTTATACGACTTTTACATTTATACGACGTTTTAGTGTGGTCCCAATTCTTGAATTTGTCTAGAAGGGTAAATCGATTATACGACGTTATCGTTTATACGACGTTTCTCGGTAGTTCCTTCGGCATCGTATAAACGATGCTCCATTAGTTCTTTCATGGTCGGGCTGATTTAATATCTGTGAAGTTTAAAAAGGAGATAAAAAATATTTCTTTATTACCAGTTAATGATATTCTAAATAAATTGCAAAAATGAAACTACATCAAAATGCAATCGCTAAAAGGGAAATGTTATTTCAAAGCTACCACTAATATTGTTTAATACGTTAAAAAAAGAAGAAAAATTATTTTCTAAAACAATTGGTGTCGGTTTCCTTTGATGCATGAACGGCAGTGGAAGGAATTTTTTGAAAGATCAGTTTTGGGGCTTGACAAAGTCTAAACAGACTCTTAGTGATGCTTATGACATTTCCTATTATAGTATGAAATAAGAAGGAGTTGGGGAGTTGCGGGAAGAAAAATCCTTAAACAACCTCATAATAGCATGATTGATATTTTTTATAAGTGTATGGAAGAAGTTTTGGGACCTTGACAAGTCCCTTAACAGAATAATCATCATTATTCCTACAAGTTCATAACAGAAGAATTGTTTTGAGGTCTAAAAACTCTCTAAGCAGATTAATACATATTTTTATAAGTGCATAAAAAAGAGGATTTGCGACATAAAAATATTCCCAAAGAAACCTAAACGATGATACACAGGATGTTTCCTATAAGTGCCTGAAAGAATAATGGTTTTGACACTTAAAAATTATCTAAAGAGAATAATGTTAATGGATCATACTTCCTAAAAGTGCATTAAAAGAAAACTGTTTTGGAATGAAAAATTTCATACATACACACGACTCCTGATAATGTACATGATATTTCTTATAAAGTGTATGAAAGAGGAAATGTCTGCTCACAATATAGTGTCATAAAAATTATTTTCAGCAAATATAGATCAATTAAATAAATTTGTTGGAGCACTTTAAGATTTTCGGGTTTACTTTTATTTAGAATAAAATTTTCTATTTCGTGTCACACTGAAAGGTTCGAAGAATCATTAACGGTTTTCCTTCTTCCTAGTTGCTATGATTTCAGACGATTCTGGGAAACTTTCACGTTTATCCAAATTACCACACTGATGCAATAATAATAACGATTTGATAACGATTAAAAAAACAAGCGGCGAAGAAAAGTAATTAGAGGTATTAAATCGATTGCTCAAGTTGAGAGTTTAAATTCCTTTTTCCCATTTCAGTTCTTTTCTCGATACAGCTCTAGCACTGAATTAGTCGCATGGAAAACTAAAAGATGTGAAGGCATCAATTGGTTTTCGTAATTCTTGCTTTACAATGGAGTTATTTTATGGTTATATGATTGTACAGGGAAGTTTTCACTTTTTAATAATTTATTTTAGTTTTAACAAAGTTAGTTCATTATCTTTATTTTTCTGTTGAGTTTCTTTAAGTAAATTGAGACAGTTTTGTAATAGAAGCGGACGAGATATTTAGAATGAGTTTACGCAAAAATAAGTAAGTTATTAGAGACAGTTGTATTTTTATTTTCGAGTTTTCCTTGGCAATCAAAACTTTTTAAGTCTTTTAAAATAAAATAACTAACTCATTTCCAAAATGATGAATTCGAGAGTAAGATAACTAAATTTAGTTTTTCGCTCAAACTAACTATTTTAAGAATTTCTATTGTTAGAATAATTAGTTCATTTTCCAAATATGAAATGTTAAATATTTTTGAGGGAACCAACTAGATTGAGTAAAAAAATGTTTTTTCATTGAAGTACAGTAGAGCCTCTATTATCGGAGGTAATGTGGACCGAGGGTACCTCGGATAATCGAAAACTCGGATAACACGGACTCTGTCCAAATCGAGAGGGAAACATGGGTTGAAATGAATGAAAATGTCAAAGATGTAAAGAAAAGGCATTGACTGTACATATTACGAAATGAAGAAATGACGTTACATGAATAAAAATATCTAATTTTACATGTATACATCAGTATACATGTTCCAGTTAAAGCTGTTTCTTGAAGAAGTTTATGCATATATATTGTTTTCTGTTTAACGGAACTCGCTCGCTTTTTTGCTGCCTTTTTACGCAATGGTTGTAGCTGGTGACGCCGCGCCATCGGCTGCCAAAAAAAGAAAAAGAAAATTTTCATGGGCAAATGCACCTCGGTTAACCCGGAACTCGGTTAGCCCGGGCTCGGATAACCGAGGCGCTACTGTGTTCAATTTGAAGATAAATGCATTTTCTTCCCATTTCAGTTCATAATTTAGTTTTTAAATAATATGATGATGGCTAAAAAGTACATGAAAATTATCATTAGTACAGACGATGTTCCTCATTTACATACATAGTACTAATTTCGCAGCTACTCACTACAAAACAATATTTAGATGGTAAAATAAAAATGTCAGTTTAATTAAAAATTATCAATCAACTTATATTTGCTTTAAATTAACTTAACAATGCATTTTTTTGTTCTTAAGAATACAACAATTGAATTATTTAAATAAGTCGATGCATTTGTTATGTATAAGCGAAGTTGAACTTGATTGTGGAAAATTGAACTCGAAATCTTTTTAATGTTAAGAAATTTATTCACTTCAAATCTTAAAATCAATGTCGTAAAATATGATTTCACCGAACAAGTAAATAGCTTGTCTTTAAAATATGTGTCTTCACCGTTTTTAATCACATCAAGTTAATACCAAAAATTATAAGTGTTACTTTGTCGTGTTAATTTAAATAACTAGATTAATAACGAGGCTGCCCTCTGACATTATGGTTGTTCGAAAAAATATTTCAGTATCTCCTCATAAACCAGAATGAATGTCAATTTAAGGGAGGCCATTAATTCAATATCCTCTCCCTTTCTTTCTCCCCCCCCCCCCTTTCTCTCTTTCTCTTATCTTACTCTTTCGCTCGGTCTTTTTTTAACTTCGTAGTACCGAAAAAAAGAAAAAAATATATTTAAAATACGATGGTCTTTACATAGTACTCTTTCAGGAATATTGCAGCATAAAATAATAAGTATTCTTTGTGATTAAAAAAAATTTTAAACATTTATTTATTTATTTACCTTACACCTCAAAGCAAATAAAGTATTTAGTAGGAAAACCAAATAAAATAGTTGAAAACTCATTTTAAATTCAACTTAATTTTTTCACGATTCATTAATTTAATGAAAACAATTTTATGCAACAAACTCAGTTAAAAAGCAAGGCAATCGGTCGAGCGAAATGAATGAAGTTTTTTAAATAAGAGGGTAAATAAGTCAAAAATCATGAAGTACTTCCATATATCTTCGTAGTGAAATCTTCATTCAAACAAATCTTAAAATGTAGCTATTTGGAAAGGAACAAAAAGCTTTCGATGCAGTAAAATGAGACATGGAAAGGAAATGATGTGATTTAATTATAGTTTTAGTGGCGTCTCTGTTGCGTTCGTCATTATTTCGATCATGAATCATAGAATGCTGTGAAAATCACGCCGCTTCCGACAAGTCCTAATTGCCGCAGATGTGGGAATTGCATTTTTCCTTCTAACAAGATCCACTTTGTCTTTGGTGAAAAAGCAAAACAAATTTTGCAAAACCCGCCTCAGTGCCAAACGTCGATAAGAAAAATATTCAAAACCCTCCTCGACGAATGAAGAAAGCGTACTCTAACAAAAGAGCCCCGCGTTAAGAGTCGGGTTTTAAAATTCGAACATGTAACCGTTTCAAAAAATTGCAACATCGTATCCAGTCTTGATAGGTGACTAACAGACAATGTACTCTTAGGCCCGCCTAATGCTTGTAGCAACCTTTAACAAGAGATGCAGCGATTGAAAACATACCAAAAAGTGGTGTTCCCCAACTAAAGATTTCTCGGCTGTTTTGAAATTTTATTTTAGATTTTTTTCCTCCGCTCCGCATTTATTTCTTCTTTTGCGTCTTTATCTGTTGGGATGCCTTGTACGTTTTGTTCCCATTTTTAATTTAATTTCTGAGCTTTTAAAAATGTATTCGAATTAAGAGTTTAAATTTCTTTACATTTGCAGGAAGGCTTTCAATTGAAATGTTATGAACAATGCATTTGTTCTGGTAATTTTAATTTTAGAAAACAAGCATAAAGCGCTCTTTTTTTCCTTTGTATTTAAATGTTGCAGCTATTGCTTATATTGAAAAAAGATTTAACAAGAAAATCAGATGCGATAAAAAATAACACTTACGCAAAAGGGACGTTAAAAAAGTCTCATTGCACAAGTCGCATATGCTTATATGTAGAAAACTTCATTTGCAAACGGTTTAGCAAATTTAATGTAGCTAGCAAATTGATGAAGCATGACTTGTCACTGTGACCTCTGTCGGAAGAAGCCAATATTTTAAAATTTTAAACTTAAATCGAAAATTTGTATTCATTATTTTCAAATATAAAGCTTTCTTTAGGGTTTCGGCAATCTGTCTGCAGCTAAAGCAATGGTTCTAACACGCATTAAAAACTTCTTTCAAAAAGTCAGCAAAATATGTAATTTCTGTATCCGATTAGATCTCTGAGTGGGAAATGAAATGATTCAAATAAATATTAAGTATATTATTGATAAAATTTAAAACAAAAGTTTCTTGTAAGTTAAATATTTTTTTTAAATTTGTAATGGGCTGCTGCTGACTTCTGCCAATTGCAGACCTAGTGCGTTTCCAGAGATTGATACCATCTCTTTCAGCGGCCCCACAAAGAGTGTGGGAATTTTCACGTTCAGTTTCTTCTCCTGAAAGTGTGAGTCCCCGGACTCTTTTGATGCGAAATTGCACTAGGAATTTAATTTAGACGAGAGTATTCGAGTCAAATGTCTACTCAAGGGATCTTTCACATGCCGCATAATGATACGGCATGTTCGTAGACGATTTTCTGCATCCTAAAAATCCACCGACGCTGCCAGGCTCGATCCTGTGAACTGAGGCGTAGGAGACCGGCGCCTTACCACGACGCCACCGTGCCGGCTATAAGTTAAGTATAAACATTTATAAAATAATCGATTTAAATTAAAGAACTTTCGAAAAAAAGTTACTAGAACAGTTAATTAATTTCGAGAAATAAAATTTAGTTGTCAATTTTTGTTATCCTAATATTCAGTGCTATGAAATTTCAGACTACACAGGATATTGTAAGGCTGATTTGGGAAAAGATGTTCAAAGGACATATTTTATAATCTCCAAAATTCCTTAAATAAGTACTGAGAGAAATGCTTAAAAAATTTTACTTCTAAGAAACAGTAGTTTGCCGTAAAAATTAGTATTAGTCTTTAACTTAAATATTGAATTTAAAAAAAAGATGTCGCCAATCTCATAATTTTATGATATATTTTTTTCTTTAAATTATTTTTTCATTTAAGATAAATTATATACTTCATCAATTTTGGTAATAGTATCACAAAAGAATTCAGTAAGAAATATGCTTACTTGAATATCCTGAAAATGCATTTCTTTACATGTCGAAGTACAGAGGGAAAGTTTTCTACCAGGTTGAACTTATAATGCAATTTTGTTTCAAACCTTTGTCTCACACTGCGAAAAATACTGCAGTAAGATTTTTTTTTTTTAAGTTGTTCGGTGTAAAAGACAAATATTTTTTTTCTTTCTTTATTCTTGTGTTATTTTTTTGCCTACGTCTATTTTTTGCCTACGTCTGGCTGTTTATTATTTTTTATGTAAATGCTTTTTATTTTAAAAAAAATAAAATATTTATAAAGATTTCTACTTTTATCTTGGATAAAATGAATTTTTTACAACGCAGACTTTGATGTAATTTTCTTGAAACATTGAAACACTAAAACATTAATTAGATAAATATTACAATTAACTATCAAAGGTTAAGCTGAAATATTCAGAAATTACTACTTTCGATAGAAAACTGAAAATTTTCTCTTTCTCTGTCTTTTAATTTTATTTTTCATTATTATTTTTTTCTTTTTAATTCGAAAAGTTTTTAAAACAAGAAGTTCCGTCTAGAACTATACAAACCTACTTTCCCGTATACACCCAAATTCAAATTTATAATCTAGCCATCTCTTTTCTCATTTCGTTCTTAATTATTTCAAATATACCATTTTCAACGGATAATAAATATTCATTCACTCACTCATTCATTCTTTCATTTATTCAGTCCTTCATTTATTCATTCATTCATTTACTCCTTCATGTATGTATTTATTTTTGTTTTTCATTCACTCATTTGTTTATATTTTTATTCATTCACTCATTTGTTTATTCACTCATTTATTCATTCATTCATTCTTTCACTCATTCATTTATTCATTTGTTCATTGAAAAATATCCTTAGAAATCAAGATCAAAAAATTTCGTTGGAAAATAGGCTCGTTCAGTTCTTGTTGAACTTCGTATCTGTGCATGTTCTACATCGTAACATCTTTCCGATAAAGTTTGTTGCAAGCAAATCCGTCGGTTAGATCAGGATTTATATGGGAATGAAATTTCCCCAAGGCGCTAATGTTAATTTTTTTAACTGTTAAAAATGAACAATAATTGTTCAAATCAATATTTAACGTAGAGAGCTTCTTGTAATAAGCTTGTTCATACGAACTTGGATCTTGTGCCCAGAGTTTACATAATTTGCTTAATTTTGTTGAAATTTTTTAACTGTTCAAAATTGAACGAAAAATTGTTCAGAGTATGTAAAAAAAAGTAAAGTATGTAAATGGGGGGGAGATGTCCTCACCGAGATTTTTCGAATGCAAAAGAATTTTTCAAATCGGACAATTCGTTCAAAAGTTATTAGGGGAGGGGGGGGGGACAGACAGACAGACCGACAGACACACATTTTCCCCCATCTCAAAACCCTACTTTCAAATATTTTATTTTTCAATTTTATTTAATTTCTTCACCTTTTTTTTTTACTTTTCTTTATTTAAACGGTATTTGTACAATACCATTCAGCCTTCTTTCATGCTTTATTATTATTATTTTTAACTTTTACCGGAAAGTAGGCTAAGAATAGTAATAAAAATAATGCTTTAAATGAAATAAAATAAAACAAAATAAAGAAAAAGAAAAACAAAAACGAATCGCAAATTTTCAGCAGAATAGTACAATAGATCTTCAACGTTTTTATTAACTTTGTTTCACTATTTTGAAACACATTTTTTTGTAATATTGAACGATATGTCTATATATTTTTCTTTCTCCTGGAACCTCAAAAAGAAATCAAAATCAGTTAATGAAAGTTCCTGTAAAATGTCTCTATTTTATACTCAATTTCCTATGAAATAGTTAATATAATATTAGGTCGATTTTAACTGATGCCTCGGAATTTGTGTTCAACCCATTGTTCTACGTTACTGAGTAGATGTGGTCGCAACAAAGTTGTGGTCTTCAGTGTAAAAAAAATCTGTAAAAGTACAGAAGTTAGACAGTGTTTCTTTCAATTTACGAAGAACTTGTTTTGAATGAAATAATCTAGTCCCTTGATAACAGTTTCCCAATAAAGTTCTTGCTTTTTCGCACTCTGTAAAACTACAGAGAAATATTTGTTAAGTTACGTAAAACTGAACATTTGAGATCTGTGACTTCCAGTTTAAAACTTGTAAGCTAATGCATAAATAAACGCTTGACATCTGTGACTACCACTTTAAAAATGGTCAAAAAGGCATTATATATTCTTGGCGTATAATTTAGCTGTGCCTCTATCTGTAACAAGCATCATGCTGCCATCAGGTGGCGAATTAGAACTTCCCCGACTCTGGAGGTATAAGTGGATAAGCACCCTAGGGCACTAGAATGAGCTCAGTCTTTGCTCAACTGAACTCACCTTCGACTTTATGTACCAGAAATAGCAATTCAGCGTACTCACCGATGACGCCAATACTGCGGCACATATGTTGCAATCAATTTAGAAAATATTCTATGTTTTTTAATCTCTGTTATTTCCTTTTTAAAAACTTTGTAGTGTCTTGTTTTTAAGTCTCTGTAATTTTGCATCAGACTCCGGAAAAAAGATTTCCAGGAAATTTTCATGTATTTTCGGGCTAAAATTTTTAACTTATTTGTACTTGGAAAATGGAGGTAGATTGGCGGAATATTGCTCCAGTTAAGGACTCTATGTAAAAATATAACTTTTGGGGGGTAAAAAATGTCTGCAACTATTTTTTTTTTTTCGAAACTGATGGCATTTAGCTGAAAATGAAAAAAATTAAAATTCAACCATCTGCTTATACGTTTATACGTCTTCGGCAACCACGAAGGATATATGCAATCTCAAATGCTCTCAAATCGTGCTTTAGCCGAAAACAAATCAAAACAAAACAAAAAAAAGGAAAGAAAAGGAAGTTCCTACTTTTTTCTTCTTTACCTGAAGGTAGCTGTTTTTAGTCTGCTAAGCGAATTCTTCATATCGTGAAAAACATGCTATCTTTGCTCCTCCCCCTAATCTATCACTTAGACTCACCCAAAATTCCTGAAGCACCCACAAATAGCAACGTGATCACACAGACAGTTAACGGAACAAAGATCGGCCTTCGGAACTAGGTCGATGATATATGGTGCCGACAGAAATTGTACAAGGTACTAAAAACCAATAGATGCAATCAGTGTCACGATATTCTTTGCTTAGAAAAACCCTCCCTCGCCAATTTCTAATTTCGCTTTTTTAAAAGAACCCCTCCATTGTAGTTACTTTAAAAACCGTTAAGGCTAAAACAAAATGTACTCCATTGACTGTCAAATAGATGGAGTGTACAATTTTCGTAATACTGAGTACTACCCCGCATCAAAAAAAAAAAAAGAAAAGAAAAGAATAAACCATATGCGTTCAGCAATATCCCTCCCGCTCTCCCGAATTAACAGTAATTTACTACAAGAAAAGTACTAAAATTTGGAATAATTGAAATCAAACAAGAACCTATTTAGAAATCCTAATTTGCACTCTGATTTGCTAACCAACTGTACTACTGAGTTCAAAATTATAGACTGTTTGCAAAATTTGATTTTCGAAACTCTTCGTGCTTTTAGGGGCCTGTGAGGGGATTTATGCAAATTGTTGTACAACCATTCTTAATTCATTTTTACTTCTGCAGGCATTTTATTCCCCTGTTTCCAAAACCTCATCCAGCTGTTTCATATATATATGTATGTATCTATAGGGTGTGTTTTTTAGAGGCAGATAACTTGAAATGGAAATAAAATGCAAAAAAATGTATTTAATATTCATATTAATTTGTTTTATGTTTGAATATGATGTCGGGCATGTGGCCACCAAGGCTGGCGAGTACATTGCGTAACCTGGAGGTCCAATTTTCACACATTTTTCGCAGTAGATTTGGCTGAGTCTCAGCAATAATGACTTCCATGTGCTGCATTGTTCCCGGTTTATTAGTGTAGGCAAGGGACTTCACATATCCCCAGAGGAAGTAATCCAAAGGCCTCAAATCGCAAGAACAAGGTGGCCAGTTAACAGATCTACTGCGAAAAGTGTGTGAAAACTGGTCCACTTTTCGCACACAGGTTTTCAGGTTACGGCATGTACGCGCCAACCGCGGTGGTGTGCACATGCCCGACATCATATTCAAACATTAATGCCATAAAATCATCCTTCAAATAAAACAAATTTCATGAATATTGAAGACATTTTTTTATGTTTTATTTCCATTTCACGTTCTTTGGATCTAAAAAAACACCCTATATATGCAGCTCTGAAAAGAAAACCGCATTATTTAGCTTATAAGATTAAGCAACGGAAGGATTGTTTGCTTCAGTTCAGGATTAAACGATTGACCAACCACAAGTTACATCACGCTGCTCAGAGTTTTAAATCGTCTCTGGGCAACGGAATGATTGTTTACTTTTCCATTTGCTCGACTACAATGGTGTAGTGCAGTAATTCCCAAACTTTCGACATCTGTGTACCCCCTTCTACAATTTTCGTATTACCTGGGTACTACCTCTCATCAAAAAAAAAAAAAAAAACCATATCGGTTCAGCAACATCCCCCCCCCCCCCCCCCCCGTCCTGAATTACTGGTAGTTTTCATGGTTCTAATTTTTCATGATTTCATTCTTTTTACTTTAGCTTTGCCATTTAGCTTTTGGGCTGAAAATCATGTAAAAATACAACACCTTAAAACACCTTAAGTAATCTTTCCAGTAATCCAAAAACCCGTTTTGAAAAAACTGAACGTTGATATTTTAAAAGTTTTGGGATAAGAGGCATATATTATGTAAAATAACTAAAAGTACAAGACAATTTGAGGAACGAGATCTCAGTACGTTACAGCGTGTACCTCCCCCAGGACTCTTCTCATATTCCTGCAGTACACGTACCACAATTTGGGAAACACTAATGTAGTTTATGATGATTTGCAAGCGCAACAAAATCAAATCCCGAACCGACTTTTAAAAGATCCGATGATTTGCGAACGATAACGAGCAGGGGTGTTAGTCCCTTATTAGTATTATTATTTAGACACATTGCAGTCTAAGTATACTCATTCTAAAGCTCGCTAATCATTAAATAAGTATAAAATTGTGTAAATCTGTAAACAACTTGAGAAGAATGATAGATAAATAGGTAGGAAAATATTATTACTAGTCATCCTGTATATGCCTTATTTATGTAAGGTAATAAAAAAGAAGTCTGCAACCCAAGCATTATTTAACACAAAAATAAAAAATTTTTGAAACGAAAAAAAAACTTTTCAAACATAAAATCTGGCTTTCGTTCATTCGCCGTAAATTTGAACATGACTTTTCGTACATTTTCCTTCAACCTATCGTTTCCTTTTTAGAGAAGCATCCTTTCTCGTTGGGTATTACAGACAAGTTGTTCGTTCGAACTTGTCCATTCATTTTAAAGAGAATCAAAGGAACACCAGAAGATGCAAATGTGACTACCTGGAATCACACAGACAAAAGGGATTGATAGCACTTTGAATTTTTGCAAAACGTTACTTCATTTCTTTATATGAGGAAACATAAAACCTTATTTTCTTATACAAAGCAATATAAACTCGGACGAATTCATACTGCTTAACTGCTTTCAACTCAAGTAGTTGTGTAATAGTGTGCATCTAATACCCGGGTTTTAAAGTTAGCTCCGAGAAAACGTTTATAAAAAATCTCATAAGCACCACTATGATGTGATAACAGTAGGCGTGCCAAGCTGCATATTTTTTCCCTCGACGTCCACTGCCTTCAAGCAATCCATCACATTGGACAAGTCCATAAACAGTGACCTCATAACCAAAAAATCCTTCGCGGTAGGGAAGGCCGATAGGCATGACCATCTTCAATATTGATTGGAGTCAATTGTTTCCTCTTCAGATGCGTTTAGAGATTGGAGTTGTTGACAAGCTGTTCGCAGCGTGAAGTCAGCGGAACTTTTTTTTTTCTTCAAATAAACAAGGAAGTTGAAGTTTCGGGCGGATTGTTCACTATACTTTCATAAGTTTCACTGCCATACTGAAATCATAGTATGATTTTTTAAAGCAATTTTTAACCGCCTCCTTTTTTGAAAAAAATTGCAAAAAATCATCACATATTTTCATTTTATTATTAAATACAAGGAAACGAAACAAAACAAAATATGTAGGTTCTAAGTTGAATTTTAATTTTTTACAGGTGTAAAAGCATTACCTTGCATTACATTTTAATATTAGTTTACTATCCCGAGTTATCTCGGGTAAATGGAAACAAGTTAAATATTGGTCTTTGTATGATAGTTTTTGAAACACGGGGCAGCACAGCAAACCAACAAAACTTGGCAAACTTCCAATTGAAGCTGAATTTTCCCTTTCATTTTCTCCAGGCCGAAGCCGGCTTATACTATACAATACTGAAACACATGACCATTGACCAGTCCCGCCAAAAGAACGCGAAACCAACAAAACTTGTCAAACTGCCATAAAAACTGAATATGTCCTTTCATTTCCTTCAGGCCGAGTAAAAGCGTGATAAAACAAATCATATTGACAAATTTTGCTTCGCCCGAGTTTTCTCGGGATAATAATAAACTGCAGTATATACGAACCAGATATAACTCGGGATAATCAGGCCAGCGGTTAAAATTTCATTTATGATTGCTAACTTTATTTTTCCTCCTATAAAATTACGAAGAAATATAAGCAACTTAGTTGGCAGAACTGTGTGTCAGATCAGTGTTTCTCAATATGTTCTGTTAATCATACAAACACAAAACTGAAAGATCAATGTAAATAAAGCACAAATTGCCAGACAAAACAGCAGTTAGCTATTTCGAGGCTACAATGAAGCTCCCTCATCAGGGAAAAAAGGTGCGCAACACAAAATAAAGTTGTGAACCTAAAAGACACCCGGTTTTTAGGCCAAATGAATCGGACTAGAGATTAAATAATAGCAACGCACGGACAAGGAACAGACAACCAACCAGAGGCTAAGAACTGAAAAAAAAAAGAGGAATAGAGAGAAACACACGCAGGAAAAATAATTGTAAAAAAAGTTTCCAAATATCAAGAAAAAATGGCGTGCTAGAAAAATCACTTACTAGAGAATGATAATTTTTCCAAATGTAGTTAAATAATGTAAAATTTATAGTAGAAAAAAATTCAAAACAATGTCGTGAAGGTGAAATACTGCAGAGAATTACGTTACCTTGAAATATGGCTCAATCTTACTGCATATATATATTTTTTATTTATAATGGGCTGCTGTTGGCTTCTGCCAATTGCAGACCTAGTGCGTTCCCGCGAGAGATTGGTGCCATCTCTGTCAGCGGCACCACAATGAGTGTGGTACCATCGCCACATGAAAATTTTGACGTCCGCCTTTCTCCACCTTATAAGTTTCTCCACCTCAAAGGGCGAGCGCCCGTTGATGCGAAATTGCACTACGAATTTGATTTACCCGAGAGCATCCAAGCCAAATGTCTACTCAAGGGATCTCTTACATGCCGCAATCATACGACATGGGCGCAGACGATTTTACTGCATATTTAGGCTACTATTCAGCACCTAAGCTCAACCGAGCCTGAAATTCAGGCGTGTTTCAAATAATGGAAATCGCACTCTTTCATTAATTCCAGAAGCGAAATAGCCTTTCATTGCCATTATGTCCCCAGAAAAAAATAGTTTTTGCCACTCTTAACTAAAGGCGATAATTGAAAGAACACTTTTAAAAAAATAATATTAGAAATAAGAAAAATCTATCTAAATTGAAAGGTACAGAAAGACGTAAACAATACTTCGGAGTAGAAAATATTGGTAGATTTGAATCGTAGTTTGTTGAAATAATTTTATTTGTATGCCTTTAACGTATAGTATGTCCTTCAATAAAATGAAGTCCCGCAGTGGACGAGTCGGTAGAGGCTCGGTTTCCGCAGACCACCGAAAGTGAAGCAACATTCACTGAGGTCAGTAGTTTGTGAGGGGACAACCTCTCGCGGCTGGTTGCTTTGGGACCGTGTACGCTACACGGAGCTGGTGCGCGATAAATCCGTCGTGGCTCCAATGTCCTCCAAGTGAAACGATACCACCTGGGGTTGCTGCCAACCCCAGGTGGGTGTCTGTCATCTGGAAGCTGGTTCAAAAATTAAGAGACCTCTCAAAGGGGCGGAAGTCGGACTCCTGCCTATAAGGGCACCTTTAGACACAGGAGCAGCTCACCCATTCTTCCGCGCTTCACTCAATGACACGACAACAACAACAAGTATATTAATAATTTTCAATTAAACATGTGAATAAAATTGTAAAATGCAAATTAATTAGAGATAAATTCAGATAATTAAACTTGCGTAAAGTATATCACATGTGTCGTGCGATTAAATTGTTATTTGTAAAGAAGTTTTCTGAAAATGTAAACCAAATTTAAAGTTAGAAAACAGAAATTGCAAATGATACGTGTTCTTGTGCCTTATATATCTTTTTATTGGAAGTACTTTTTGATGTATGCAGTTTATTTAAATAAAGCGTTATAAGGCCAATTTATTTATTCTGTTTTATTAATTTATTTATCTATTGAATATTTTAAATTAATATTTGTTCTTTATTTGATTTCATTAAGTCAATTCGTATTTTCATTGCGTAAGCAAATTAAATTTAAAAAAGAAAACCATCTTGACATTTTTCTATCTAATTCATCTGTTTTAAGTACGTGTCAGTTTGTATAATTTGGTATTATTAAGCCATCCGTAGCAACCTTGAAAAGTAGTAGCTTAATTAAAGTTAGATGGCATATTTATTCAAATGGAATAAAAACAGTTCGAATTATAATGACAGTTATCTTAGTTTAAACGTTATACACATGTATAATATTTAAACTAAGTTTGTGCATACACATTTCTATTTACGTATCCAGCTTTGACGAACGGTACATCCAGCTTATTTCTTTATACTATGGGCACAGGAGCATATACAATCTTCAGGCAATTAGCAGGGAGATGGGATGAGGAGGAGGAGTGTCGGCGGTTTCGACATTTGGTGTCAGATGCAGCTGAAATCCATTAATTTCTAGAAGACAGCCCTCCATTGGGGATAGAGGTGGCGAAATCTGAAACGAAACAAAAGATTTTGGATTAAGAAGATAGAAATTTCAATAACATGGAAAATCGTCCGAATGGTATATTTTAGAGACTGTGTCTGAGAGAGAATGATTGTTGATGGTAGATATTTAAATGAAAATTCTACTTGACCTTGAAAATGTGCAAGTTCTAGCTACAATAGTGAACTTCAAATAATTGCCTTTTTCGTTGAGAAACGACTTTTAAAAATTGGACATTATACATTTCTTAGACTTAATGGATTGAATACTTGGGATAGAGTGCCATGCTGTTGATGCAGCAGTGGCATCACGTTCAAAGCGTTTACATTATAGACAATATCAAATTAATTCTCAATTTATTAAATTTTTAATGTTTGTGACACGTCAGATGTACTATTACTATTATGTCTTCTGATGCCATCGTTCTGCAAATATGACTTTTATAATTTTGATGCTCCTTTTCAAGTCGTAACAACCTAAGTTGAAAAGGGGCACTTCTTGACAACTTAATGCTGAAACATATGCCTTGAAAACGTAGTAAATAAATAGAGTGAATCGTATTTGAGCTGTAAGAGTTTTAGGGTATAGAAACAAGTCTTAATTTGATTATATTCCCTCATAAAAGTTTGTCTTCTTGCGTTGCTGCCCAGTTACATTTATTGAATTTATAACCGAGCATTCGACCACTTTCAGAGCCCGTCAACCCCCCGTAGTTCCAAAATATCCAACAGTGCAAAGAAATGGACTATAAAAAACATCTAGCCTACTAGACTTCCAAAGTTATCGCAGTCACCCCCCAAAACAAGATATAAGGCCCTTAAAAACTGCCGGTTCTGTGTTGAGTGGTCTACTTCCTCACCACCCCTCCTGGGTTCAGGGGTCCCCGGCAGGGTCGTTGTCAGCGTCCACAATGCCTGCCAGCGTCCCCTGCGGACGATGAAGATTAATGATGCTGGCATAAAATCCCTACCCACCGACAATGTTAAGTTCCAGCCGAAAAAGTGGGAGCGATCGGAGAGGAATGGTTTTCGCTGTACACGGAAACAATGCTCCTACCCCATTCGCTCTCCAATTCAAGCACATGTGGCTTTCGAGCAGAACGCACTTTGTTGGAGTTGATGAAATGGTACATTTCACAAGTCGTAAAATATCCTTCATAGTTTTTTCATTGACTCGATTGCCGAAGCTTGAAATACGACTTTCAAGGCTACACAAAGTAGGATATTTTACGGCGGAACTTAAAAAGGTGACTATATCGTTCATCGCTCAATTTATTGGAATCTCTCCCTGGATTTATCCTTGGCAATACTAAACAGTAACCACTGCTGGGGTGCTCGGTAGATTTGCTGAACCACATTCATTGGAATCTGAAGTGATACGAATTCACGATGATTGAAATTAATCTAAATAAAAATAAAATGTAACTTCTGGAAAAATTATCACGTGCTTGCTTTTAAAAAAAAAAATTAAATATAGTGAGTACGCTTTACTGAAATATATAACTTAGTTCCAGGGGTGCACTCGTAAAGTTTAAAGTAAAGGAAAATTTGATTTGTTGTTTATAGAAGACTGCAAGACTCCTGCTCATTTCAGCACGCATATGTGTACGTGACAATATTATAAAAAAATAGGAAATGAAAACATAATAAATGTTAAAATGAAAAATAGCGCAAAAATTAAACAATTTTTTTTTAAATGAGGAAAGAGCATGCATGATGCAGTAGAAGTAACGGAACGCGCTCCAACCCCACTGCTCTCCTGATTTTTGCTAATATAAAGGACAAAAACGTATTATTAAAGTATTTTTTAGATGAACTTTTACTAAAAAGAATGTATTATTTTTGACGATACTTAAAATATAAACTTTTACTTCGTTGATCACTGTGGATAAAAATCATTCTACTTCAATTTAAAACATTTTCAGTATGAATTCAAGCCGAATTATCGGGAGATCAGTAATAATAAAGCTCGTTTTAACAAAATTCAGGCACGATTCTTACTCATCAAAACGTTGATGTTAAATTTTTCATGGTGATTTGCACTATGCAGATTAAATATTTTCAAACTTTTCTTGAAAAATACGTTGGCGTTCTTTCATTAAAATTTGAAATTTAGGATGGTATTTTTTTCATCAATCTTTTCATTTTTATTTTGTTTAATTTGATTTATTCATTTAATTTGTGAAGTCCATATTGAACATTTCTGGGAAGCGCAATGAATAGTACAAAGGATACACAGTTCATTTTACTCAAGTGGTATAGTTTTTTAATTATTTTCTGTTATGACTTTTGACAATTGCTATATTTGATTGACTCTTTTTTGTCTTTATGAAGTTTTTGTGTCTAAGCTGAGCTTTAAAACAAATTGCTCTAATTTTAAAAAAGTCTAATCGTTATAATTTCTATAAATTTATTTGTATTCATGTATTTTCGTTCATTTCCACTTGTCTTCTTAAAATCTTTTGCAATAATGTTTACTGAAAAGAAAGTAAAGAAATAAAGATAGAACTCTTGAGGGGGAGGGGGAACAACCACACTTTATAAATGTCAAAAATGTTAAATAATAACCAATTTAGCTATTTACACAGCAAAGATAAGTTTTTGTCTCGGTTTCAATTTCGTGTGACTTCACGGTAATTGTATCAGTCAAAATCAGGGTGTAAGAAGCCGCAAAATTTATAGCACTTATTTATTCAGTAATGATATTCATTCCGGAAATTAAAACAACTGTAGTCAAGTGTATCGCCCGTTCGGAGAAATCGTCTTTTTGTAATATTAACCGTTCATTCTTTCTCTATCATTTGAAGAAGCGATCTGATCAAGAACAATAAGCAGAGCTTCCCATGAAGCGTATTCTTAAAATCATGGTTCAGCGACCACAATTTGAGAAAAATATATCGCCCAGCAACATAATGCGAAGATACCTTAAAACAACATGACGCCCATAGTGATCAAAATGCAATTATCATTTGCATCCACGTTACAAGAAGACATCCTTATACTTGAAAATCTCCGCCCAGATGAAGTAGATTTTTCCTGTTGCTATCTAAATTACATTAGCTGTCATCTGTGACATTTCCCCTCGGTAGCTTTGTTTAAAACTTTTCCTGCTATTTGGGAACGATTCCCAAAGAGCGGAAAAAATTGGTAACTTGATGTTTTCGGAAAATATTGATAGTGCGAAACAAACTTTAGCTCGATCTTGGGTGTGTGCGAATTTCTATTAACAAAAGCGTAGAGAGTTCTTTTATGTTCCTATTGTAATAATTCAGGCTTGAAAGCTGTAATTTACTAACATTTCTTCAGACATAGAATTCACAAACAGTCGCATTGCTGTACTTCAGTTTAGTTCTTGAGCTTGTATCGTTTCTTTCACAGATCTTTTCCTAAAATTGTGTTTTAAATGCGGGTTTGGAGATACCCTTCCCCAGTGTTCCAAAATTGTTTGCTATTACATTAGTACATATAAACGTTGGCAAACTCAGAATTTTCGTCAGCATTTTAAGTATCTCCACCCGGTACTCTTTTTTTTTTCCCGCATTGCTCTGAAATGCAAATAAATGAATATTAGGCTTTCCTGCCATATAAAAATGAATATAATAAGTGAAATATTGAAGGAATTTTAGAGTGAAACACTGACCTTAAGGGAATATAATTTGCCTTTAGAAGAAATCTTTAATGAACTTCGATTTAATGAAATTGTAAAAAACGGAAGCCTTTAATTTAATTTAACTCAATGCGAATTTTAAAAAAGAAAAGCAGAAAAAAGAAAGAAAATAAACATGGGTATTATACAAGTGTGAGTTAATTCACACAAATGTAGACATTTATGCACTTTTTCGGTAATTGAACACGAACGTGGCAATTCGTTTCGCCCCCAACCTATGCAAGGTTGATCTTATCACGTTGTCAATTATCCGCTGAAATCTCCGCAATTCGCTAAGCTTTGCTCAGTACATCTGCTAGTAAAAAGCAGCCGTGTTCTCCCCGTTTTTCGAATGTTTTGCACCTCCGAGTCCTTTTTTAGCGGTTTTACGACTGAAAAGGTGGATCTGCTAAGCTGGCAGAAAGATTGATACTCACTTCGGGACCTCCGCTTACCGAGCCATAAATTTCAAATGGGGGCCCGAATGGTGGGGGACAAATCCAACCAGAAGGCAAACACAACATTTGAGGAGTAGTTTCTGGAGCTTCGATATCAATAGGGGCTTGAAGATGGAACTGGCTCAACAGATGACAGGGGTGCACACAATACCTCGGAAAGAGGGGGTCAAAACGAGGGACTGGTTCATGAGTAATTACCACTAGGAGCCGGGTGGTGGATCCAACCTCTTTAGGTGGATCTTGGATCCAGCCAGTTTGGTGCTATCCAGCGGTCTTGATGAGGTCTGATGGTAGAGTGGTACCCTAATTAGGATGGCTTTCCTCCTCCCCCTTCCTGAAACATTTGGATATAAGTTGATCTTACTCCAGATAGCTTCTTGCGCTCATCAGAGAAGTTATTTGAGAAGGGATATTCCTCTACGAGAGGAGTATTTTCTGGACGTTTGTACATATACTTGGATGATAGTACGTTTCCGCTGACCTATGCGCTAGATTCAACGGTGGTGAGTACTGCATGTTTTTTTCAAAATATAAGTAAAAGTGTCTAATTGTTAGAGTATCTTGATGTTTTCTAAAAATGAACTGACATTTAAAGTTTCGAAATAAAAGTTTTAAATTGTTTATTTACAAACGTTTTAGGAAATAATTTGTATCGTACATACTCATGTGTATAAGTTGATTCGTATGTAACTTAACACCTAGCTTCTTAAGCGAAATTTTGCTAAAAAAAAAAAGGATTTGTCGGCCCCCTTTTACAGCTTCCAAATTTTGTAAAAAAATTTTCGACTTACACAAAAGTATATATACGATGAAAATTTCTGTTTTGGTAAATAAAAGCGGTATGCTCTCAATTTTTTTACACATGTCGCACACTTGAAGATTTTTCTTGAAATTATATAGTAGCACATTTGAGGAACTGTTATTGTTTTGTTATAGCAGGACATTCTTTTATTTATTTTTTCATTTTGCTCAGAATGTACCTACGTGTGCTACTTTATTTTTATGTAGCACAGCACACTTACATTAAAGTAAATGTCTTCACCAAAGTATTTTGAACTGACTTATGTCAACAAGTTCATGTTTTTCCCTATTTCCTAAAAAAATATTACGTATTATTTTTAACGTGTATGTACATCGTCTGCTCTAAAACAGACTTTCATTTCGGAGTATGTTTATTTGTTTGCTTGTATCTTTGCTACATAAAGTGATACCAATTGATGCATCGGAATGAAATTAGGCACAAAATTCAATCATCCCATTATCTGAGAAAGGTAACGCACGAAATCCCATTCCATACTCGAAATAGTGTTTTTTTTTTTTTTTTTTTTTAATTTCAATTTAAAGATTATTTTCGACAATAAAAAAATTAAAAAAAGAAACTCATTTCCTAAAATTTTATCATAATGAAGCTAATGAAGAAACCTACTTCAGATATAATTTGTTCGAGAACTCCGGAATAAGTAGAATATGGGTTACTGTCCAGAATCTTACTTATTTTAATGAAGGTTTGAGAAGTCTTAAGCTAGTATAAAATAATGATTTTAGAGAGAATGAAGCCCAATAATTCATATTTGTAAAAAAACGTCGCGAGTTAAAATCGTTAATTTTGTGTGACCAGGTTTAACGCTGTTTATCATGTTTGGGGCTGGTATATCTTCTGAATATTTTTATTTAGGTGGAAACCCTGATTAGTTTTGCTAGTACGAGATAAAATTAAAATAGTTATAAACACATTAATGCTTGCAATGTAACGTATAAAATTTTTAATTGGGAAAAAATTATACTTATACTGAATTGAAAGATACTTAACTATTTTCTTTTTTCCTTTCTTTTATCAATAATAAAGAATATTACAAAAAAAAAAAGGAAAAAAAAAATACATCGTTGAGAACTCTCATTTTATTGCCATTCAAAACTGTGCAACCGAATAACGTGTGAAGAGAGTATAATGCACTGTAAACAATTTTGGCCCGAAAATGCATGATAATCACCTGGAAACCATTTATCCGAAGTCTGACGAAAAATTACAGGGAATTACAGTCTTTAAAAAAGAAAATAACAGAGGGTAAAAACATTCTGTAAATGCAACAGATAATGTGCCGCAGTAGTGGCACTATCTATGAATAATCTGAAATACTTTTTCAAGGCTAAGGAGCTGGAAAAAAAACCTTTATGCCAACACTATACAATGAATGCATTTCTTGACACTGTTTAAACTGGTAGTCACAAATATAAAGCGTTTAATCATGTATTTATTTAATTTTTAAACTATTTGTCACAGATTGCAAGTGTGCAGTTTTACGTAATATAACAGATCTATCTATGTAGTTGCACAGAAGAAAAACAAGAATTTTATTGAAAAACTGTTATCAAGAAACTTGATTATTTGATTTAAAACACGTTCTTTGTAAATTTACAAAAACACTCAGTTTCTTTTCTGTTTTTTATAGAAATTTTTACAATGTGCTTCATAAATAACAGAATTCTAAAACACTGATATACTACAGTACGTCATTATGTCATTTTTGTTCCTTTAAATTGACCCTCCCTCCCAGGTTGGGATCATTCATAAATGATGTATCGCTTCGAGGGGGCGGGGGTTCGTGAAATTGTGACAAACTGGGACAAGGGGAGGGGGGGGGGGTAACAAGAAGTGTGACATCATGCTTATTCAACATAGCGTGACGTGTGGCAAAGGGGTATGTTAAAGTGTGACATTTTGTGACAAAGGGGTCAAATACATGGGAAAAAAGCGTGACATCATTTATGAACGGTCCCTTGGATAATTCCTCAGAAATGTTCAATTCGCTATTGATTCAGATAACTATTCCTTATAAATACAAAAATGGTACTTATGTCTACTAAAGGCATTGGAGCGTTATGCAATTTTGAAACCAAATTGTCATGAAGTGTGTAATTTGTACATGGATAATGCCAATGTTTGCTCAATATATAGCTCTCATTTCCTGCAATTATTTCTATTGCTGGCTAGTATTTCCGGCTGATCTCCGAGTTCAGCGAAGGTGTGGAGCAAACAATAACACATCAGTCGAAAAAATAAATTTCATTCAACTTATCCATCCGTGCCCAAAACTATATCGCGCTACGATGTCATGGGTTACTACGAACCTTGCGACAATAGACTAATGTTGACTTTCCAGGTTTTTCCTTTCTCAGACAGTGGTAACAGCAGATAATGTCCTCTAACTCGTAGTTTCAGAAAGGTAACGAATAAAAGTACATTATGTAATAAGAGGGAAAATGATATAGTATTAAGTAAAGAGCGTTAAAATGAAAATCTAAGTTCGCATTAGAGTTTTTAATTAAAAGATTACTCCTTTATTTGTTTCCTTAATTTTATCAGTGTAACATGTTATTTTAAGGTGTAATGCAAGCATAATCTCAATGTAATCATTTTTTTATGCTTAAAAGTGTTATTCATTAATTTTGTTGCTATTTTTTTGTTATTATTATTTTATTTATTTATTTATTCATTCAGTTTTCATTTATGTGATTTGTAATCTTAAGATGTTATTGATACACACAGCGTGTAATGTAAAGTAATAGACGGAGAGACAGGATCTTTTCATATAAAGTTACTTATTTGTTATTAATTAATTTTTTTCCTCATTGTTACTTATGTCACCTTTCATTCCAAAAAGAAATACAAATGCTTAGCACGATTTAAATGTAATAGATAAGGAAACGTTTTGTGTGTTCGACATTCAACCCAATAAAAGCGACCATTCGTGCTAACTCCATACAGAAATAAAGCATAAAACATTTTTGTGCTCTGAAAACTATGGTATTTACTACAGCAGTAGCGGATTTAAGGGGGGGGGGGGGCAGGGGGAACGTACCCCTCCCAAAAGAGCTTTTTTCCTGTTTTTTTTTTCTTTAATTTTCTTACTGAAACAAACAAAATTTTAAAATATTATGACAAAAAAAAATTGAATAAATTAAATTTTGTTCATCAATAAAAGTCACTATGCTCTCCAGTGCCTCCTGGCAGTGCTTCCCATCATTATAAACCTTTCAATGCTCCCTCAGTTACTGAAAAACAAATTTTTTTCCGTCTTCAGAATGACCCGGCTGTGCGCTATGGATCTACGTACATGGCCTTCAGCAAACAGATGAACGTCGCTTTCTTATCAGCATCTACACTTATTTTAACCCCTCAACTGGTTAATTTTTTTACCACAAATGTTCCTAAAAAAAGCATATTTTTTATTGCATTACTTAAAGCCACCAAAACTTCAGTTAATTAATGAAAAAAAAGTAAGAAAGAAAGAAAAGAAAAACGTCAAAGTAAAATTTTGCAGTAAAAATGGGAGAAAAAAAGAGAAAGGAATGGATGACTAAAAATTACAATTTTTTTCCCCTTCTGTAAAATTAAAAAAAAAACCAGCAATCTTAACACATTATATAGGAACATTGACAAAACCATTATTATTATTACTTAATTAAGGGCCGTTGAAATGCGCGTTTCGTTTCAAACCTTTCTTAGCGGAAAGAAAAAAAAAGTATTCAAAACGTTATATAAACTGTGAAAAAAATTTAAATAGATAAAAAAAACAGAATTTCATAGTCGGGCAGTCGAAAGTTTTATTTTTCTATATAAATATGTATGAATTTTTTAATCAAAATATTATTACGAAACTCACAGCAAAAAGTATAAAAATGCATGGGCCGCCGAAATACGTTACAAACTGATGGAAAAACAAAGAGAGAGAGAGAGAGAGAGAGATTCAAAACACTGTAATGAAAATTCACACCAAAAGTAAAACTTCAGAAGTAAGATTCAGGAGACATGATATTTAAAATTAAAAAAAAAAAAAAAAAAAAAAAAATGGGAGAAATTACTTATAGTATCACTGCAAAATAATACCGCAGTCTGAAAAGTCTTTTGAAGGGGCCGAAAACGTTGTTTGTATTTCAAATAAATCAAAATAGATTTGGAACTTAAAAATTAGAAGACCAAAGCAATAACATGTTTTTCGAAGATAAGAAAAAAAAGAGGAAGGGTAGCCAACGTGATTTGAAGAAGAGTCAGAATTCCCCCCACTCCACACACACACTGACACAATCTATTTTTTTTTCTTGTTCAGAGTCGTCGTTGAGGTGGTGTGCGTTTGTGAGACTTGAATTTCAAAAAAAATTTAGAAAAAGAGCCTCGAAACCCCCTTTTCTCTTACGTCATGAATGAATGCCCAAAATTGCGAATTTAGAACTGCAATTTCTAAAAGTTTCCAGTGGAGAGACTACAATCTCGAAAAATTTTCTGTTGACAGCCCCCGATCCCCTCACATTCTCGAAAATCATCAAAGTTGTATTTTTAGAAGTTCATCTTTGGAAAATATCACCAGTCTCTTACTGTTATCAGTAATACACTGTAAAAAAAAATCTTCTGAAAATAACGGAAAAAGTACGGCAGCAGATTTGCCGGAAATATTCCGTTTCTGATAATATTTTCCCACGATTTGACAGAAGTTGAATTTCTTTTTTCTGCGTTAATCCAAATCAGGTTGTGAAAATACAGCAACCGTAAAACGGAAAAGTTCCGTGCTCGTATTTTCAGGACGTGATATTTTCGTTTTTAGAAGGAAAAACCATGTATTGAAGCACTACGGAAATCTTCCGTTAAAATCAGTCAAAAAACACTGAAAATTCAGGTTTTTTTAAACAGTGTAGCCTAATATGCGTTTTATAACTTGAATGTTAAAATAAATCCAGAAAAAGTCTCGAAACTCCTCCTATTCCTAAAATCGTCGATGGACGCACAAAATTGCTAATTTAGAACTTTAGAAAAGTATTAAAATCACTGAATTGATATTTGAAATATTGAATTTTGAGAAGAACAGTCGTAATGTTTAAAAATCTTCTTGACCTAGTACTCATTCTCTGGCGTTATTATAATCTTCAATACAATTTTTTTATTAGTACGAATTAATTGTAATGGTATTGCAAGATTATCTGAAGGGTTTGGCGTTTAATTGTCTTAATATGTAAAAATGTATTGTAATTGTTCATTTGATGTAATTAAGTATGTTTTTCGTAGTTTTAAAAATATTAACTGGTGTTAAGTGAGCTTTAGAAATGTGAAACAAGTTTATGAGTTTTTTATTATACAAAATTTTACGATGAGCAATGTTACTTCTAGTCTTTAATTTAACTATAAGTGTTAAGAATGAGTCAGCTTTGGTTAAATAATATAGAATGGAATAAATCAACAAAAAACAAAATAAAAAAATCATCTGTAATAAAACACAACGCTTTGTTACATGTTTTACATAACCGAGAATGAACTGCAAAACAATTGTCAAACTAGCATGACCGGAGAACGGCCGTAAAACCGTTGATTCCCGTAAAAAGTGCTCTCAAAAACAAACTAAGAAAAACAGAAGAAACAACATAAATTCCATTTGCATAAAATAAAACACCAAAAACTGCCATCCCATCAGGAGGTTAACAAATGACAAGACAGTCAATGAACTATTGAATTCAATGAACTATATAATTCCTTTAAATTAAAAAATAAAAATAAAATTTAAATCATACAAATTATATTTTATTCAACATGTAGTTTATTCAGTCTGCATGTTTAAGGAGCTGGTATAGTAAATTAATATATGCTATTAGAAAACGAATTATAGTGACAGATTGGGGATTTAAATGGTTGGTAACATTCAGGGGAATTGGAATTAATATTATTGACCTTGAAGTTTTCTATGATTAGCGTTATTTTAACTCAACCTAATGTCAAAATCAAATTGATGTACTTTCGTTCATTCAATGGAATTCTCACATCTATTAAGTGTCTCATGACTTCCCTCCCCCCTTCTTGTTTTTCATTATTGGAAAATTAGAGGGAGTTATTTCTACCATAGGTATTTTCTACAACGCATAAAATCGTCACCACCCACTTCTTGACCTTAACCTCATCAGTAACTACTTCTAGCATAAAAATTACAGCCACTAGGAACCAGAATTTCTGTCATCCCCTTTAGGAGATGTCATTCCAACCCTTTGATTTGACCTCGACGGATCTGGCCCAAGAAGTTTTCAATTACTACTTTCGGAGATATTGCCGATAGCAAACTAATGACTTGCACTATACTATTTTTACTTTTCCTTCACATGAGGTTCATGGGGTTTTAAATGTTTTGCACAGCATCCTTTATTGTGATTAAGACGTCTCGTGAAGTACTAATAAATAATACGTTGTAAATTATCTACGAAAAAATGATTAAAAGAGTTATCTTCATTAGCACTGAACAATTGATGTAAAGCAGGAGTGTAAAGTGGGATAACTGTAGAGCTTAGTGGATGACATACATTGTTGTTTAAGATTAAATGAGTTATCTTCAGTAGCACTAAACATATTTGAATGAAATTAGGTATAAAACTCCAACTGAATGTGCAAGTTCACTTAATTTTAAGCTATGTGGACAAAAATGTGTGTTTGGGAAAACCAACTTTAAACTTTTCAGCTTGTCATTTTTCTCACAATCAATATTTTCCTCATACGGTTTCCTAGTATTTATACACGTAAGGTTGTTGTAAAGTATTTTTACTGTATTTCATCCCAACGTCCCATCGTAAAAGGTCAAACCACTTCTCATGAATCGTAACTTATATTGCATCTGAAATAATTATCAATGTAGGCTATAGGTATCGTTGGCATACTATAAAGTAATCTGATGATTCATTGGACAATTACATTTTTCAATCGAACTTAATATGACTTTCTTGTGCAAACTTCGTCCAAAAATGTGTTAAAGCTTATAAAAATATTAATACGTATATGGATCATACAAACATATTATATAAATGCAGTATTTTTGGCAAATATATAGTTAATTAAGTTGCAGAATACATTTTTTATTCTTTGTCGGTTGACTTCTATGCCAAGAACATTGATGATAAGTATTTCTCAAAAGCAGAAAAAACAGCGAAAGTTTGAGACTTTTTTATCTAAGCAAATTAGTACTTTCCATGCAAGCCATCCGCAGCTGTTTCGTGAACTGCGTTTATTTTAGCCTTTTTCACATATTAGCAACTAGTGACATGTAAATTATATTAACAGGTTCCCAGCAAGTGAAAAAGCGAATTTCTTGCAACAAATGGAACTTTGGTTCCCTTCAATCTAATGGCAGAAGTTCCCAAAATTCAATTAGTCCCGAATCGGAAAAGTGCATTGTCACATCCCATATCCAAGACCAATTATTTTCCCTTCACCCGGATTTGATTAAGAGACAGTAATTTCTGGGATGAAAGCTTCATGCCGAAATCTAAGTTAAAGAAGGGTTGGCCAAACAGCAGAACTGGAAACGGGAAAATGTAGAAAGAGATCTTGGGAGAGAGGATGGGCGGGGAAGGGAGGGGGGTATATGTACAGCAATACATGAAAACATATTTTAAGCTAAGAAGGCTTTGGGGAAGAAGCTCAAACAATATAAGATGTTTTGTAGCTGTTTTGTTGATTTAGAATGCTTCATTTACAACGGTGACAATCGGTAATTGCATTATGGAAGTATAAGTTACAATTATTTAAATATTGGTTTAATGCATAATACTAGCACTTATTTCGTACTGGAAACATATGAAAGGTAATTCATTAAATACGATACATGCAATACATACAACGCTTGATTTGCGCTTAGAATAGAAAATAGACACTGCTCCGACGTCTGTAAATTGCATATATAACTACTGCTAAATATTTTACATAAAGTCGATTGTTTGCGCATTTACTGAATATCTTCTTTTCATATATGATAAGTTTCTTCAGCGGAATAAAAATCATCTGTTCTTCATGCTGTTTCATGCTAAAATTCTGGAATATTTCCTATTGAATGCATTTTATTCTGGATTAAATTGCTTGCTCTAAAGCGCAAAAGCAATATTCTAGATGAAGCGATTCCAAACGGCGGCCCACGTCCACAATAACACAGTATTTGCGGCCTGCAAAAGTTTTTCTTTTATTTTTTTTTCTTTCAGGGAGGGGGGGGGGGGGAGGGATCAAGAAAAGCTACGAAAGCTAAAAAGACTTAAGAAATATTGTTCCTTAAAACATTTTTAAAAT
Source organism: Octonoba sinensis (assembly GCA_038502835.1). Classification (NCBI taxonomy): domain Eukaryota; kingdom Metazoa; phylum Arthropoda; class Arachnida; order Araneae; family Uloboridae; genus Octonoba; species Octonoba sinensis. The sequence continues at coordinate 128,605,390 of CM076598.1, forward strand.
ATATAAAAAAATAAAAGAAAAAGAAGTTCGTAACTCTTCGAAAATTTTAATAATATTTTAAAACTTGCTACGAAAATGAGCAAGTGGGATGCTTATTATCTGACAGTTATCTAAGTCCTATATGAAAATTTTAAAAAAAAATCTATAATTCAAATGTGACCCGTAAACAATCCTAAATGTGACTGTTTCTAACGTGACTGTGTTGTGACTTCCGAAAGGGGGTTCAAGAACACCTCTTCCTTGATTCAAACTTAGCCAGCTTTGAAGATATAGCTTACATATATCTGGTTCAATTTAAAATAGTTGGTTTTAGTAATAAGATGTAGATTTATACCCAAGTGTGAATAATATTTTTTTACATTATTCTTATTATTTTTCAACACAAAACCAAACATTTCTTTATGTTCTGTTCTTTATGAAAACTCTACGAAAAACGTTCTGCTAAAACATAAGTAGTAACAAAAGTCATCGTTAATAAACACATAGATTTTAAAAAATCCTAAAAGAATTTATTGTTTGTAACTGCTTTTATATACATTCATTTTCTATATTAGATACGGTTTTTTTGTTTTTTGGATTTTTTTACAACGAAAGCTGCATTGCTGTTTTTTTATTCGTTTCTTGTGGTTTTTCAAGTGGTACTTATAACAGTAGCATCACTATTTAGGATGATTTTCATTCCACCTGATTTAAAACTATTATTTCTGCTACAGGGAATTTTTTTATTCAGTTTTTACTAATACTGAAAACTTACGAAATTTTGTCGGGAACGGAAAGATTTAGATTGAGGATAAATTGTCCCTTTTCTCTCAAACTTAGGATCAGAAATAGCATCGTTTCGAACTGCAGATGGCTCTTCGTACTTCGACCTCCCTCTTGGAGGACAGTCGATTTCCGGCTGCATCCCTCTCCTATCCGTTGTCCACTGGGGCAAGACGAAGATGTCGGATGTCGAGTTGGCCGATTCGGTCGGTGATGTTCTCTTTCCAAAGACAACATCCGACGACATCCGTCTTTGGGGAAGGGACACTTGCTCACAAAGATAACTTTAGATGGAGGGGGGGGGGGGGGAGAGAGGAAGCGTGGTCAGGCACACAGTTTCAGCAAAAGAGAGAAACCCAAACAAGGGAGAAGATATTTTTGAAACTTTTTTCTTTTGCATTATATAATCTCTTGATGGAAGATTGGAATCTCCCTGCGGAAGATTTGTTTCCATTGAGAAGGTGAAGTTTTCCCGTTGTGGTGTCAGGATACTGCAATTAATTTGTGCTGCTAGAAAAAGTTCATAATTTTATAAATATATGTTTTTTCCTTACTACTACTTCCCAGTTTACGTTATTGCTTAATACCCGGGACTCGTTATTCCTGAGTTTAATCACTGCCGATCCAGGAGAGCATGAACAATATTACACATTTTTATGTTGGTTTTTCTCTGTTTCATAAACTGCATACCCTTGGAACAATTCAGTCAATGTGTTTTAATGGCTCATGCAAACAACTTGCATTAATTACAGAGCACTCAAAAGATTTCTGATGACTCGGTAATGCATAAGGTGTAGTTAACTCAACATCGAAAAAAATGGAAAGATCCATCACTGTTGAATATTATATATATATATGTGTGTGTGTACATCTGTATGTATCGAGCGAGAGAAAAGTTGGTGTTTGGCCAAATCAGATACTTAAGATGTTTTGACCAATAACTCTGTGACCAATTTAAATAAATTCAATAAATGATTATTTACTTTGAAATGATGTTTACAGAATGTCTACTCCTTCATGCAATATACAAAAAAAAAATCCATTTCAAGAAGAATACACTGTCACGATAGTATCTGTACGCGAACACCTAATAAATGAAATGTCCAAACATTATATTCTCCTTAGATCAGGGCAATAAAAACGGTAAGAAATTTCGGAAGCGGATCTGTCTGCTACTCTGCAAGCACTATCCTACGTAGAAATCAATATCAGACACGTCATGCACCACCTGTCTCATTGACATTTTATAAGCGGGTGCATTTTATAAGCGGGATTATTAAAAACTCCTTTTTGCCCTCATATCCCATTTTACTCACCCTTCTCTTATATATATCTATATATACATAGGTCTTAAAAATTATTTGTATGAAATTACGTATATATATATATATATATTAATCGTTATTGGCCATATCCATCGCTATACGAATATCTTTTCTGCTCCCACAATCAGCTGTCTGCTTTTGATTTCCGGTAAGGAAGAATTCATTAAATTATACTTCGTTAGACTGACGCTAGATTCTATACGCGCCGGCATTTCTCTGTTAATATTTCTTTCCTTTATTATTTACGTTTCTAAAGTAGATGGGACTATTGTTTATAGGGCGGATTTCCTGCTTGAATTTTAGACGACTATTTTGAAAACTAACAATTTCTGGAACAAAGGAGGTGTTAAACAATCAGTGATAGTGTAGTTAAGGTGTTTGTTTAACATGGATCGACGATGAAATTTTTCTGCAAAATGGTATTGAAGAATCTAAAAAATAGTTGAAAGGAGTGATTTTTTGACTTTCAGTGCAGTTTTTGCCTCAAAGTATGTAGCTTAATAACTAGATGTGCGAATGACAAAACTTAGACCCGGACGTTCTGTTGGAAGTATCGATTGAGAAAACTTTCCGAGTTTAAAACAGCGTGATCTTTCATCTCAGAATGAAATCCAAAGCCAGAAGTTTCCGAATTCGAACCTTGTAATTTTATTATCCTTGAATGCTCACAATTTTTTACTCCCTCACAATTCGGCATTTTCTTTTTTTTTTTTTTGGGGGGGGGGGGGGGAATAAATAAATAAAAATAACGCGGTATAAAATAAAATAAGATAAAACATCCTCATTCGTTTCACACTCCGAAATCTCAGCTCTAAATGGATAGAAGCGAAAAAAGTAGAAACGTCAGCATTACTTCTATTCTATACACATTTCTGTTCCAGCAAGTATCGACAGAACGCGATAGAACCGGAAAACGTGAGAAAAGACTACCAGGGGAGAGGAATGGACTGAAAGAAACAGAACGAAGGGGGAAAAGACTCTGACAGAAAAGACGTAGGAAGGAAAAGGAAGATCAGAAGGGGGGAGGGATTTAATCGATGACAACTCTCGTTTTGATTTCTCTTTTTACTTATCCTTTAGCGACCCTGTCTGTCTTTATGGCTGCCTCAAAGAGAGAACGAACGCCAAAGCTGACTGGAATGACGTTTTTAATTTTGTTTTATTGTAACATATTATGTAGTGTATCTCGAGTCCCTTCCCCCCAGTTTGCGAAAGAATGTAATAAATCGGCGAACTGGAAATGGCTGCATTTCTGGCTTGATTTTTTATTTGTAAACCAGATCAAGCTTTGTATGGGTCGATGCAATTCCATTTCTAAAGAAGCTAAATAAAGTAAACCTAAATGGTACGTTTATCATCTGATATTTTTATGAAAAGGAAGGCCTCATAATTTATTCAAAAGCTATTGTAGAAAGCTGTCATGTTTGGAAAAACATGCTTTGACCTTTTCTCTTCGACAGACACTTATTGCATTCGACGTTTTTGGTAGTATCTTAACTCAACAAAGCAGCTGATTAAATCAAGAAAGAAAAAAGAAGAAAAGAGGATAAAAACACAGAGAGCGTACAAGAAGTGAGGTATACCGGAGAAGCCCTTGCAAACGAAAAAAATTCTCCTTGAATCGGATAACTCTCTCAAAAAGTATTGGAGAGTCCCAAACAGACCGATTGAAGTCGATTTTTCTTATCTTAATAGCCAGCCGACTTTCAAATTTTGTAACTACTACTTGATTAAATTTATTTGGTTTTGTTTCTGTATTCAATGATATTTTACGATAAAATTATAACTATGCTCATGCTCTTAATTACATATACACCTTAATATTTTGTCTCCGTATTTTAATTTGAAAATCTATATCTACGGGAAAGTACCACAAAACATATATCTCACTTTATGAAGTAGTTTATAAAGTAAACATTGCATAGTTTATGTATGTATATATATATATGGGGAGACCGGGGTATTGTAAAAAGGGGTATTGTAAATATTATATTGTAAAAAGTTTACATTTTACCATATTTTGTTTATACATTTTGTTTATGCAGGGGCCTCTGCTCTGGTCCTACTCTCCTATTGTGATTTAATTGGTGTGGAAGCAAAGGCTTGCATGGGGAAGTTAAGAGGTAATGGGTGAAATTGAATCATCCTTTCGAAACCTATCATTTATTTCTTTCAATTTAACAATCAATTTAATTTTCTTTTTATTAATATATTTTTTTTTTAATTCCGTGTATTGCCCGCATCGTTATATTGCCCGCAGATAGTAAAAAAAAGGAGTTTTTTCGTAGAAAACCCGCGGGCTATACACAGATAATTACGGTAACATTTTGAGCTCTCCTTCACGTGATATCGCAAGTATTTAATTATTTGCTGGTTCTGCAAAAATTACCTGGGTCTCAAGTTATATAACTTCTTTCGCGATATGAAAAAAGGGGAAGGGAAAGGGGAAATATATAAAGTGCCTGCAATTGTCTGTAGGTCACTTCAGTCTTTGTGTTTTAAAACCGAAACGGAATTTAAAAAGGGATTGAAAAAGGTTATTTGTTTTAATGTGGATATATATATATATATATATATATATATATATATATATATTTATTTATATCGATAGATAGATAGATAGATAGATATATTATAATTCAAATTTATTTTGTACTTATTAATTTGTTATACTTATTCCTTCAAATTTATATATATGTATATAAATTTGAAGGTTTTATAGCTGTATATTTTGGTATATATAATAGAAAATATTTAGAAAAATGCTGCTGCTAAATCCAATAGTTTTCACCAATAAGGAAAACATTTTTGCGTACTTAAATGCATTCTTAAACAAATGGTTTTTTAATTGTGCATTAATGTACACTTCAGTAATAAGTTTTAATTTCCCTTTTCCGTTTAATGCAGTGAGATGCATAAGGGAGTTAGTGACAAAATAAAACTTTTGAGTAAAACGCGTGCTAAGTTTAAATCATTTGCGAGCATTAATCTTTTTCTTTTCTTTTTTTCTAGGTCATGATGGGTAGCAGCGCCGTATTTGGGCTACCACTATCTCTCTTCCCACAAAAGAAATAGGTATTTCTCATATCTTAAGCACTAGTTATCTCCAAATTTTAAATTTTGCCACTTACACCCTTTTGATTCTAAGTGAATGAATTCTAGCATTTTTGTGTATAGTATATAAACCTAATTTAGGAATTTTTTTTAAAGGGAATACACCATTTAAATAAAGAATTTGCCTTAAAACTGCGCATGTAAATGAATTAGTAGCACTATCCATTACTGGATGTTTTCAGCAAACGTCTCCTTTCATTTCAAGTCTTTGCTCGTGCTGTTAATTCAGTTCTGCATTTTTTCCGGATATTGATGAAGGCCGGAAACAGACATGGCCGATTGTGCTCACACAAAACGAAAGCACTTAAAAAGAACAACTTAGACAAAGCGATTGCGGCGCAGATTCTGTTACGAAACAGCAAATAAAACCTCGTTAAAAGCATCGAATTTTACAACCATGAAAAAATAACGTCGAGCTATTTTCGCATTGTTCGGCTACATTAGGGGCTTAAATTGTCACCCTACTAGCCGAGTCCTTTTCACTTAATTCGTTTAAAAGAGTCAAACTTGGCTAATTTTAATTAATTTCTTGCAGTCATTATGTACACGGATTTAGAAGAAGAAAGCGTGATAGGAGGGCCCATTTATAAACTTTTTCCGTAGAAGTGAATTTCGATTTTTCTTAGAAAATACTTGGGGAAACTTTTATCCGTTTGATCCATTGTCCGTTTTCTTTGTGCCAGTGAGTATGTTTCGTAATGAGTGTAATTGTTGAACACAAAAGAAGCGCCCTCAACTGCACTCAAATTGCTTTTTCTGCACCACATCAAACACTATCTCTAGAAGCGCAATAAGATGTCGAAAAAATTAATGCAGACACATATAAATTATATGTATATAATTCGAAATATATATTGAATATATTGCAGTGAAATATACTTAAAAAGTGGGACAACTCAACTTTTTAACCGAAAGCGAGTTAGCCTTACTCAGTGACGCAACCAGTACTTTCTCTTGGGGGGGGGGGGCAGTCCTTACACGTTTATATTACCATTCTAGAATTGGCAATATTTGTTAAAACCATTTTAAAACCACGAGTTCTGGAAGGGGATTGACTCCAACTACCCTGCCTCTAGTACATAGGTTCTCAACGTGGGCGATAACGCCCCCTTGTGGGCGTTTGAGATTTTCAGGGGGGCAGTAAAAGACCCAGAGAAAACTAGGGGGCATTGAGATGACACGGAGGGGCATGGGCAGATTAATTAAATATAGTCTAAAATAGACTAAACATGCTGATTATGTACTAACAAAAGTATTAGTTTTATGGTTGATTGCTCAACGATTTCTGATAGCATTCCCATCTTCATATTTAGCTGAACGTGGCTATAGTGCTGTAGCAACATTGGTAACCAAAAAGAGAAATTGGCTCCATATTACTGAACGCGGTGACTTACGATTGTTTTTAAGTAAAATCGAGCCTGATATTAGCAAACTCCTTAAAAATGCATCAAATTCAACCTTCTCATTAGTTAAGCTACGAACTCGATGTCTGAAAATGTTAATAAAAAAATACTTTTCAATATAATTAAGTATGCATTTTGATTGCTATCATTAAAATAGTCTTCCTTAAAAACAGAAATAGGATAGGTTCATATCCTATCTACGAATAAAATGTATAATATTACACATTTAAAAATATATTCGTGGGAATAGCTATTTCAGATTCGCAAGGAAAAAAAAAGGGTGGGGGGGGGGGGGGGGTTTAGGAAAAAAATATTCTCAAAGTGGGCCCTGAGCAAAAAAAGGTTGAGAACGTATGCTCTAGTAGCTCCCCTAGCCTCATTCTCACGTTCATACAATAGGGAAATTCAAGGTGGATTTAAAAAATTTCCGAATTCAACCTCACGAATCCTTTAAAAAAAGGTCCAATTAATAGTACCGAACCAGGTTTCTAATCTTTTGACGTTCATGATCGCGGCCAAAAGATGAGGCTAAACGGGGGATGCCTGCCAGGGTCTCATGAAAATTAAGAGGCACAGATATTAGCTAGATTATTGGACTCTCAAATTCAATTATGTAGAATCCTGGGAGGATTAAAGTGCATCTATATTAAGGGAAAATAAATATATTTTCTTCCTTTTTTTTACATTTCTTTTAATTAAAAACGAAAATTTTGAAAGTAATAGTTTTTTAAACATTATATATAGATAAAACAACTTTTCAGAATAATTCTTTTCTTTTTAATTCATTATATGTATATTTTTAAGCAGAAAGAAAGTAAATTAGTGTGATTTTGAATCTTAGTGTACTAGACTCTTGCCTGATTAGTTAAAGCCCACTAAGATAAATTACAGTCCCGATAATTACTGAAGTAATGAAATATTTTTTGAAATTATTTTAAGCTTAAAGAAACTCACTAAAGTTGCTTTACTGGATGAATGCATGTTATTAGTTTTAGCTATAGAAACTAATAACGTGCATTCATCCAAGTAAAGACAACAGCAATACGGAAAACTTCAATGAGCGAAGTCACTTCGTCAATAAAGTTTCATGCTCATTTCTCCTTTCCGACAATTGCAGGACTTGATTGGTTAAGCACTTTCCTGATTGACGTTTTCGAGATTGGGTTGGTCGTTTGTTGAATATGGGTATACCACGTTTTTACTTGCAATGTCGGGCTATCAAGAATTCGGAGAATGATTTTTAGTGCGAGATAATCTGAATATAACATAAAGTATGCATTGCACAACATTTAAATTTAATTCTTGTGCAATGCATAAAAAAATTAATATTTCAAGTGTCATCCATAATTTCAAATATATTTCTTATTTTTTAACGTTGTATTTGCTAATCAGTGTTTGTGATATTTTGCTCTAAGTGACTGGCTTGTTTTTGGAGACAAAAATGGATGACCATTAGCCATTTGCTTTACTTCAACTCAATAGTCTATATGCTAAAATAAAACACCCCTTTACTTGTCTTCTAGTTTGGTTTTGCTTTATTTTAGCTAAATAGTTTATAATCTTTAATAAAACACTCTCCTTTACTTGTCTTCTAATTTGATTTTGCTTTATTTATCCCGCTTCATGCTAATGCATTTTTTCTTGAAGAAGAAAAAAGCCCGCCTCTTGTTCCAACTGTTCCAACCCCAGCTGCTCTTCACAACCACTCCTCCCCCCCCCCCCCCGACCTTACATAACGACCGAAGCAATTCACTTCTTCCCAAGATGGCGGACGACACTATCACGAGCAGCACACAGGTAAGCGTTTCATTTCTTCACCACTTCTTTCTGTTTTATTCAGTAATCACCGTTGCTCTACGAAATAATATTCACTACCTGTTCTTTACAAATCGGTTATATTTGCGTAAATTTCATTGATTTCTTTTATAATATTTGGAAGTGTTAGGGTTAACTCCATGTTTACATTCAGCGGCATGATCATGTAACGCCTTTCTATAAACATTTAACTCTAAATTGAAAGTTATGAATTCTAAAGTCTGGCAAAGTAAGACTCGGAATCACCTGAATCTTAAATATTTCTTCTTATGTTGTGTTTTAAGTGAATTAATTGTTTTCGCAAATGTGCATGTAAACACACCAATTTGTTTACATCTATTGATGTTATTTAAGTAATATCGCTAAATTGGTCGATTCATTAAACATCTTACCGTGTACTTAAGATCAGCAAGTAAACTTTACAGTTGCTAATTTGTGCTTTTCAAATTAAAACTGATTTCCCTCCCCTTTTCTTCTTTTATGGTATCAATTGATAAATTTCAGAAAATTTAAAATCGAAGAATAAATGTATGTTTGGTCGAATGAGTAATTAAAATAACACACACACGCATAAGTAAGATTATTCAATTTCCACTTAAAAAGAAAAAAAAAGAAGAGGAAGAAGCTGTACATTTAAACAAAATTTGGTTTGTTTACATATGCATTCGCGGAAATAACTCGCGGAATTATCTGTATTTTCAACTATGTATTATTACCCATCAACGCCTAGTAAAAATTTGTCTTTTGCCGTTTCTATATTCATAATGTCCATTGTGCTCTAAATATTAAACGCTTTTTGGACGTTGGAGGAAAACAGCTGCCGAAAATTTTCCTGAATAAATAGGTACGTAAAACCTATTTATAAAGCGCTATTAATACAATATGCTATTTTACTTAATTATTACTTATATATGCTAAGATTACTTCTTTTGTTAATTTCAAACTGCCGAGGAAAATAGTAACATTTTTGTGTGTGTGTGTGTGTGTGTGTAATGGTTTTAGTTTTAAATTCAAGGCGATTGTACTGCTGCATATAATGCTTTCGTATGTTTATAAAGCCTTCTAGAATACTGCAGGTTTTCTAAAGGAATTTTTTTCAGTGATGCAGTAATGTCCGCTATGCATGTGCGTTATTATTACACTCACTGATTACGCCTATTTTTTTTTTTCTTTCTCTTTCCTTTTCTCTCTCTCTCTTTTTGTCAGAGAGTTTCCAATGTGGTCCTCTTTGATCGATTTTTACCATAAACTTTACCTTGAATACCTTGAAATTGACAGGAATAAATAAAGCTTGATACAAGCACTCTTACAGAAATGCAAAAATTATGAATATATTGTGAAAAAATAGCCCTTTTATTTTCCAGTTTTTCAACAAACTTTTTTAAATTGATACATATCGACTCTTTTTAATTTAAATTTTCTTTATTTTCATTTTATTATATTTTTTTCAATTCTGAATATATACAATTGTAATTCAAAACATTGCTAAAAATAAATATCAATTTAAAAAAAAAAATGTCAGGACTAGATATTTTTAGAAAATCACACGTTTTTATAAAATAAACAATTGAACACCAATCCACTAAATTCTTCCATTTCCAACAAAACTTCGCATGCACATTTAACGTGAATTATAGGCTCTTAATTTACAAATTAGGCTTTCTTCCACTGACATTGTACTAAACGCATTGCCTTCAACCTCAGTACAAGATAAATTTAAATTGCATCATATTTATAAGAGATAACTTCATGGGCATTACTTAAATATCGGTACATTCCCTTGACTCGAATTTATCTGTTTAGAAAAAATGAGCCCTTAAATGTATTGAAGAAAATTGCACCATTGCAGTAATAAACAATTTCCCACATTGTATTGACTGAAATAGGCCAAAATATCCTTAGCCATTACTAATTTCGTTGTAATCGAGAAAACATATGCAAGGGTACACGAAATGAATCTGTATTTTTGAAACTTTGTTATATATATTTTGTGCTAAATAAATATCATCCATTTTCTAATAAGTATTTGACTGAGAAATGTCTTGTTAAATAATTGTTTGTGTCTTTTTTTTCTTGAAACTACTTTCTAATTATGTTAGTTTTCATTCTATTACTTTAAATGAATAACAGGTTATGTTTTAAAATAAAGACATTATTCACATTTAAAAATCTGCACTTTTGAACCCTCATTTGGATCTAAAAATAATATACTGTTTTTTATGTTCACCCCTTTCAACCTTCTTTTATACATGTCGATAAATATTTTCATACATTTAAACTCTTCTGATGTATAAATGTTCATCGTTTTTGCATAGTATTTAACTCCTCTCATATAAAAACTTTCATTGTTTGAACAATTGTAGTAAAAGAACATAAACGGCAACATTTATGAGCGAATAAATACATCACTATCGTATTATAATTATTACGCAATGCAACATTAATACGTTATTTCGAAATGGAGCAAATTTATTGCTTTATGATGACATAAAAAAAATAGAAACTATTATTATACCAAGTCACTTCTCTAAGTTACCAATTTTTGCAAGTTTTATTGTCGTTTATTAATAATTGTTGCACGTAATAATGACAGGCAGAGAGATTTGTGGGGGAAGAAGAACAATGAAAACTGTTTTTTTTTCTTAGTGAGACAAAGGTGCAAACCACTCATGTTTAAAATGTGTGAAGCTTTTGCCCGCGCGACATTATTTTATCTTCCAGGAAGTTTAGACATATCGAATGTTGTGTTTCAAATCTATAGCAACGTTGTAATGGAGTGAACCGCGAAGAAAGCCCCTTTTCAGTTCCATAGTTTTTTAAAATTGTTTAAAAGACTTCTGAGTAAAAAATAAAACTACTTAATTCGTTAGATTTTGTGTAAGCCATTTTGTTGTGGAAATATGTTGTATTTTTGTACGAAAATGTCTGATAAAAAATCATTATTATATTTGAAAAGATATATTTGTAATTTGTGTAATGTTTTTTTTCCTAAATAAATAAAAGCCTTAGGCTATAAACATTGTGATACGTTGGCAGTTAGTACTGAATGTTAATTTTACGTACATTGTTGTTGAAATTTAAATTGATAAAAACTTAAGGGCAAGGAGGAGGATCTTTTTTAGAATTGAGTATAAAGAATTTAGTTTATCTGAAATCGAATTAACATATTATTTTCCCGCATAAAGTTAATGCTATAACTCTTATAGTTATACCGACATTCGCCCTTTACAACTATGCTTTCTCATTCTTAACCTTTATTTTTAACTTAAGAGTATCTATATACAATAGTGTCTATTATGTATAGATACTCTAGACTCACACTTGCCCGACTCACTTTTTAGAAACCCAATCAATAACGACCCCCTGCGTTCTCGGCACAATCAATTTACTAAACTACACTGTCAAAAATTTCCGTCAGAAAATAGTAAAATAACCATTTATTTGATTGTTATATTACCATATTTAATTACAACAGTTGAATAACCATTAAAAAGATGGTACTCAAACCGCTGATTGCGAAAGAAATCGTTTATTCTCTGTTTATCCTAAAGAACGTTTAACTAACCGTAATTTTCAAGCGCTCAATAAGAATCAGGCGTCCATCTTGGTTGCGAAACCTTACCGGTCGTACGTTGTTTTAAAATAGGAATACGGATTTAACAGTTAAAATCTGCATGTGTATATAAAAAAGAAGAGGCTTAAGCAGAAGATACTAAATAGAAACACATACACACGTAAATCAAAAATTGGAGACATCGGATTCCCAAACTGTTTGCGAATGAGCGAACCCATAATTTGAGCTGCTGAAGCTTGTTTGAAGTTTGTTTGTATTTTAATTTTTGCAGCAAATAAAATGATATTCGTCAATATACAGTAAATTTAGACCAAAAATAAATTTGGATCCAATCAAAAACTGAATTCTCAATTTTATGGCTGTTTGCCTGTTGGAAAAGAAGATTTATTGATAAATAAACGTCCGCTTTACGTGATGACGGTGGCCGAGTGGATAGAGAGCAAGACTTGTACACCACGCATTCGGGGTTCGAGTCCTGCAAGCTTCGTTTACGGTTTCTACACCTCGAAGATTCTACTCCTCGAAATGGTTCAAAAACGGTGAAAATTTTGTTTTGAAACCGTTTTTAAATGGTTATAAAACCGTAAACTTTTGTATTTACGGCTTTTTAACCAAGTTAATTGGAAATGGTTAGGTCCCGTAAAGATAGAAAAATGTTCCAAACCGTAAATTTAAGGGTGAATTAGATGGACAGACTGCTGCCGGTCATTTAACCGTAATTTCATGATGAAATTTCTAACAATGTAAGACATACCTGTATTTTTGCAGAATGAACTTATTATTTTGAAATTTTCATTTAATTGAAAATAAATGACTTTTTTAAACTAAAAGTAGTGACGCTTCTTGAAATTAAATTAGATGTACAAAAGGTAATAGTTGCATTCTACCTTTCTTCAAGAAAAACAAATCGAACAGTTTCCGCCATGTATTTGAAGATCTGTATGTCCAATGTAGGTATTTGAAGATCTGTACATCAGCGAATAGAAATGAAAATAATTTTAAAAATTCTGAAATTGTGTGCCGATAATTTATATCGGTTATACTTATATGTATACTATCTTACCGAAAAGATTAAAATTGCTCAGAAAATGCATCTCATTACTCCTTTTGTATACCAGTTCATAGACTTTCCTTGTCCATTGTACTTTTAAAACATTTAATCGTTTTTCTCTTTAAAATTTTATCAAACTTTGACTACTTTTATCTTTAACAAATTTATTGAAAGTTGAATCATGTTTTTTTATCTAACAAATTTAATCATATGTGCATATTCATTGGCGTTAGTAAGGGAGAGGGGATAGCAAGGCAGTTTGATTCTGTAACATTTTAAAATGTCCAACACTGACGGAATTAATGTATTTTATTTAAATTTTAAATTATCATCCTGAAGATCAAAGACAAATAAGAATATTTAAAAAATGTTCGTTTTATCATTATAGGGCATTGAATAGAATGGTTGATGTCTAATTTCCCGCATCCTCCACGATTTTAAGATACAGACGATTGAAGACTAGCATATAACGATACATACGCGGTTTATAGGGCAGAACACAGGCGTACTTTTAATTAACAATTAAAGGAGTAAAACTACAATAGTTTTATGAACGGACATCGAATTTAATATTAGAATTGAAAACTAATAGGTTTATTAAGATCACGACTGCTTTCCTCTTAAATATGGTATTCATAAAAACGGTAAAATGTTTGTGATGTTCTTGATAATACTTATTGCCAGAATAAACCCGATTATTTCTACCCGATACACCGCACTTTGCGTAATACTCAAGTGAAAATTTCAGCTCGCGCATACGTCTAAAAAGGGAGAGTTGTGGAAATTTAGACCTCCACCATTGGTTTCAGCGTCCTCCAATTGTAAAACAACAACATTTCAATTTTTTTTCTCTAGAAAAACAGTTCCACGCGGTTCCCTAGTCAGATCCAAAATAAATAAATAAATAGATAAATTGAACAGTATTTCCTATTCTTTAAAACAATCAAACTCTTCCTCCTACTATAAATAATAGTATCATGTGTTCTAGAATAGTAGGTCTAATGATTTCTTTTGAAAATGTCTGATGGGGCGGCTAGAGACCTATGTATGAGGGCACATTTGGGACAAGTACAGGCAGCCCAAAGGATAAAAAGTGCTCAGACAGGAGCTATTTTCTTGCATGGTACTAACGCCTTCTTTATTTTAACCTTTTGACTACTAATTTCCCTAAGTTGAAGCGCTTGCGTGAGCGGTGTGCGGCCGGTATTAGCAATAGCTGGGGATTGAATACGTTTTCGTGCAATATGGAACTTTTCGTCGGCGCACATTATAACACGTTATAATGTAATACACAATCCAGTTACACTCCAAAATGGAAACAAGCATTTCTCATTTATATTGTTGAATCATTAATGGTAAAGTTAATTTAATAATTATTGATCGCGGACCAGTGCTTGGGCTGGTCCGAGTGCTTGCTTAGTAAATATTTGGATGTTGAAAATTGAATAAATAACAAGTAATTAACATAAATGCTGTATAGGTAAGCAAAAACGTTTTTTAACCCTTTGACTGCTACGGGCGCATATATGAGTCTACAGTCTACATTCTTCAACAATGACTTGCACCGGTCACATATATGCGCCCATAGGCCACACCGATGATTTTTTATAGACGCATATGTGCTCCTATAACAGTCAAAGAAATTAAAAAAGTGTCCCTATGTGTTCCCACTTTCCTTATGCAGTGCATTAGAATTAGTATGACTATTGATTCAAAAAGTATAAAATAATTATTTTATAACCTTCAGTGGCTAATTATTTATATGTATGTCACAAAAAATTGATTTGTATGCATGAAAGAAGAAATTGTATGACATAAAAGATTGATTTTCTAATTATTTTATATTTTTACATTTTTTTACAATGCTGTAATCCACTACGCCGTTTTCAGGATCTATATGCGACGGGGTGAACTAGATGAAAACATCAAGGACAAAAGAAGAAAAGAAGGAGAAGAAAGAAAAAGAGAAGACATTTTTTGGTTTTCCCCTACTTGAATGAATAATAGATTCTGCTGACGACATGTTTCGTTAATGAACCGCAGGTACTTTTAAATTATTTAGTAAAATTTTTTAGCAATAGTAACTCGAAACGTATGAAATTGTTCAAGTTGTTCATCTCTAACGTTTGTTTTATTGAAAAGTTGATTCATTTGATTCTTGTATTTTTTTTTTAAATGCCGTTCTTGACCTTCTCGCTAAAGCTTTTTTATTCAAAGTGGAATCATTCATTGTCAACACTCATTGCATATCTAAAATCATTCATTAGTCCTGCTAAAGTTGGTTTCATGCAAAACGTAAATCACTCCTTGCAAAAAAATAATTAAATAAATAAATAATTACTTATTTTTCATTGCTTATGACCATTCACCTTTCAATAAAACTTAATTTCCTAATAGGATTTTCCCATACAAAAGATGATGTTTGAAGTTAAATTCTAAACATTGTTAATAAATACTATCAAACACTTTTCTCTTTTTTTTTTTGTATAAAAGTGTGTGACGATATTCTAAACGCTGGTATATTTTAATTATATCTAGTTTCAATTCAAACGTTCTATTTTTAGAAAATCAAACTAATTAAGGTACTTCTGTGTGATATTTAGCATAGGTAAAGCACTTCAGGGAAGAAATGTGAGAGTAATATCTTTATGTTATATTTATCTCGTCGAAACGTTTTATGCAGTACGTACATGAAATGTAGTTTAAGCGAGGCATGCAATGATTAGTCCAGTCTATTTCGTTCTTGATTGAATTGCTGAACCTCTTCGGTAACTACATCATTTATTAATCCGACGGAACTATTAAGCGTAGTTTACAATCATTCGCCAAATGATAACCAGTCTGCTACGCTAAACGGCAAAGCATTTAACCAATCAAAGTTCGAGTTCATCGAGCTTCTCCTGCAATGACTGCAAATTCATGAATTACGGTTGTCGTGAGTCGAATTGTAAATTAATTTTCATAAAAGCAAACTTTAATGGAATGAATGGCGTAAAAATTCTATTTCCAGAGCTTACCGACTGTTTCTAGAACAAAGCAAACTAAATAGTTATTTAAATCATTTTCAAGTTCCCGAATCATTATTTAAAGATTGATACGTAGAGCATTATGTCTATATGATGACCGTGTCATATTAAAATGCACGCATCTGTATATTTATTACTTTTAATATTTAAAATAAAGCGAAATAGAAAAAGACTGATAATCGAATATAGTTCCGGAAACTACACATTTGTTAGATGAAACAACTATGTTACAGTTCTTTAACTTCCGGTCGTCTAATATCATTCTTCGAGGCTCGAGCGGCAGTCTATTTCAAACAGTGGCTGCTAAAAAAGCTTAATCGGACAATAGTACAAAAGCGAACCGCCAAAACAAAATGAATCGCTCCCCGAAATTAAATAAAACACGGAATGACAGAAATTTTTGAAAAGTCTGCTTCGTCATTTTCCCCCTTCTAAAACCCAGCAAAACGGAAACTATCTGTTCAAGAATCTGGCATCGTTAACCGGCGGCCAGTCGATGAAATGCGAGTAGGGAGGAAGGGAGGGTTCGAGCTTTGTGAAGGAAGCTTGGGGAATGTATTGATTTCCGACGATAAATACATATTGTAACCGGGAACAATCCATCAACTTTTCGAATATCCTTCCATGTGTGCGTTATTAGAAATACGAAATGCAATATCAGCTAGAGCTCGCCAGTTCAAAAAGCTTCACTCAGGTATTATTTCCTCCGTTTCTAACGATCAGTCAGAATTTCGGCGGATTCCAATATGCATACGGTTTCCAGCCGCTTTTCTATTCTATCTGTAACACTAATGTAACACCCAAAGAAAGCGGAATGCTGAAAGGAAAAGAATGCAAATATCGAATTATGTATTGGTATTTGCTCTTCCCTTGCCCATGCCACTCTGTTTCAGTTACGAAAGAATATCGAATAGGCTGCTTCGGAATCTGCATAGTTTCGAATCGATAGATCTTTGCGAGAACTTTTTTTCCTTTTCATTCTTGGTTATGTATTTGATTTCAGCCCGCCGACGATTTATCTAAAGATGCTATTCCGTCACTTATTGTGACTTCTGCCGACTTCATGTCTTTTATCTTTTTTTGGGCTCTACTTGCTGAGCTGTGGGAATGAGCCAACAGCGCGTGTTTCCTTCCCTCTTTTCCGAGGACGAGAAATGTTGCAAGCTACTACATTCACTTTTCTATACAGCATTCCAGCGATTAAAATGACACTTGCTTAAAAAAATTTCTGACTACGATGAATCCTGCTTGCCATACTGGAACCTGTTACGTTTTCTCCTCAGTAAGATTCATATTGATACAAAGTTCTCTTATGAGTATGTCTCTAACATATTCCCTTTTATGCTGCTTTTACACTCCTTGCGATAGGGACGAAGTCTTTCACTCAAACTGAGGAAGTACGTCATTAGTTCTACATAATTTAATTAACATACCCTCATGTTGCTAACCGCTTACTGATGGGTTGCCATTGATTCCATTATTTCAAGTTACTTTTAGTCAGTGGACCATGATTTGTTGATTGCGCTAGGGCATAAAATTGAGTAGGAAAGTGTTTGGTGTCAAAACATAATAGCAAATTTATAAAAACAGCAGCAGCAACACAGTTTGTTGTTGTCACGTCGGATGTGACAACAACAAAAGTGGTTTTTTTTTCTATAAGAACTGTGAGTAAAGTTTAAACCCTGGTGAATATTTTCTAGTTTCACCTAGGCTTATATAACGGAAAGTTCAAGTTCGTGTTGGGCATTTATCATTAGGCGGTGACCGTTAACATGTTTAAATGATGTCTGGTCCCGCAGGTCGTGTGTTCGAACCCAACTGCACTGAAAGGATTTCATTGAATTTTGCACCAAAATATGATATATTAAGCGCCATCCTTTGTAGCCAGCAAATTGGCAACATTCTTTGATGCAGCATACTGCCAATTTTTTTTAAGTGTACAGTTGCAAATGTGCGGAATAATTTGCTTTATAGAGTTGCTAATTATGATGGAATTCGAAGTTTCATAAAGGCATTTGATCTTCATTGGAGATTATTGACATACAATATGATCAATACCCACATCGGATCAACTTACTTTTGTTCACATTCTGTTACTGCTTGTATTTGTGTAACTTATTTTACAATGATGCAAATAACAAAACAGCTAAGCCTAACTATGACCCATTTTATCCAATCTAATTAAAATAATGCAAAAAGAATCATTTCAACATTTTTTATCTAAAGATTTTTAGTCAATGCAGTAAACTTTTCTTTAAAATTGTAAATTATATTCAGAAGTGAACCCATGTGTTTTGCATTACAACAATCAACATTTATAATGTTTTCTGGAACAGCTATACTCACCGAAACTTGATTTTTTTTAGTTAAAAATGGTTGCTAACAAATTGAGAAAGATTATTGCAAATACTTGGTTACAAAAATAAATTTTATTCTTATTTACATTGAGTTAGTTAATAAAAACTGTCATTTCACCCTATAAACCAGTTTGCCCAATTCACCCTATACTTATGAATCTGTCTTAGTAATCCTTATACATTTTTATTACTCAGTAAATACACTGTTGAATGATAGTATGTACGCATGTTAAATTTTTTAAATGTTATCCATAATTTCAAATATATTTCTTATTTTTTAACGTTGTATTTGCTAATCAGTGTTCGTGATATTTTGCTCTAAGTGACTGGCTTGTTTTTGGAGACAAAAATGGATGACCATTAGCCGGCACTGTTTTCTAGTCTCTCAGGTGACTCTTTGAAAACCTTTTATGAAGGTATCTGAAAGAAAAGTTTAAAAACTGCTAAAAAGCAGAGCTGGCATTTTTTAAATTGAGTAAGTTCAGTACGCGGAAAATCCCATTGCTGCAAAGAAAAAGGCAGGAGGCAAAAACTCGCAAACCAGGCAGCAATTTGGTTTTCATCTTATTTCACTATTGCCGTGAATTCGGATCATTCTGTCATCCGCAGAAAGCACGGGGAGTATGGAAAAGAGTCGAGGGGATACGCCACCCCCTAAGCGCCCTTCTCTTCTCTCTAATGGAACGACTGGAACCCTCCCTTAGCCAGTCACCTGCAACTGTTAGAAGCATAATTGATGCATTCGGAGCTTCTTCGCTGAGTTTCTTCCCCTCTTTAGTCTTTCGGCACGGTGGAATTATTCTTTCAGTTCTGCCAGTTTTCCATTAAGCGCATTTATGTGCAATTTTTTCTCTCTTTTCTGAAGCGATTTTTGTTTATTTATCTGTCTTTACATAGCTCTGCTTCCAGTAACCCCTTATCCCTTAAAAACTCCTTTTTCCATTTTTGTGATTCTTTTCTTCCTTTTTAAAATTTATTTAAGCATTTCGAGTCCCAGTGCAAAATGCTTAAGTAAACTCTCAAGAATTTTTAGTTATGATTGAATGCTCGTCGACTTTTTGTCGCTTAAATGAAAGTGAAAATTTGATGATCATTGTTGGCTTTCTTTTTTTCCCCTAAATTTCATTTTCGCATTGATCTGTAATTATGAAACAGGGGGGACGTTTAAGAAGATTTTTCTTTTTAAATGAGACGTAAAGTTCTTGTTTTTAGTGAAAGCAAATGCTGTGATAGGTGTTGAATTAAAATCAAATACTCAATGTAGGGAAAATTTTGAATAAACTTAGCTCAAATTCATGAAATATGAAATAATACACTGTTTCGAGAATAATTTCTTACGTGGTGTAAAGGAGATTCACGTGTGTATTGTTGTAGTAAAAATTTTAGGAGTATGTTTTTATGGAATAAGCATCCTTGAATCCCTTGTATCTGTTCTTATTTCCTAATAATAATTATTACTGCTATTGTTGTATAATCAAAAGTATTATTCATTATCAATATATATCAGCAGCAGAACGGAAAGGTTAGGGTCAAAATCTCCGAGAACCCTTGGCCTCGCGTCAGTCTCGCATGTACTCTCTTAATAATAATTATTAATGAATTAAATATTCACAATTAATTGCCTAAATGTCATAATATATTACAATTTTTGAATCAAACTCGATCATGGGAAATCGAAGTCACACACTTTTCCTTCGATTGATGTCAGATTATAGAGTCTCCCTTCAGATTAAAATCAGAGCTTTTAACCACAATCAAACTCAAAACTTCCTTTTGATTGAAACGGTACTAACATTTTTCTTCGGTTAGAATCTCTCAACATTCTCTTTTGATTAAAATCGGGCAACTTTCCATTGAAAACATTCAAGATTCCTTCCGATAGAAATAAGATTCAAACATAACGTTTTGTCGGAAACAGCAGGCGTTCTCTTGTCAGATGAAATCAAACATCCCTTTCAATAAAAATGAGATTCAATACTATTTTTTTTTATTTGTAAACTAGCTGACATGCCCGACGTTGCGCGGGATAAAATTGCATCATTCGCAGGCCAAGTGACGCATGTCCAAACTTCTGTTGTAAATGCATAGGTAAAAAATTTCTTAAAAAATCAAAGTAGGAGAGGGGCAACAGTCCATAAAAATCCTATTTAGACAGTAAAATTTATTAAAAACCCCGATTGGATTAAAACGAACAGCCTTGAAAAATTTCTTTTAGACCAAAAATTAGTCCATAAAAATCCACATTAAAATGCCAACAAAAATTCATAGAAATTGCCATTAGAGTAAGGGAAACAGTAACTCAAATTCACATATGCACAGAGATAATTGTGCCAAAATGATATCAAGAGCCAGTATAAAAATCGCAATTAAAATGTCGACCACAATACATCTAAAATTTCCCATCAGAAAAAGAGCAGTATTCTCTGTAAAAATGTCCATCAGATCAAGAACAACTAACTCTCACTGAATATTTCTGCTACAATGAAGAAAACATTCCTTCAAGCCCCCCATTTCAAAAAGACAACTATTCCTGAACATCCCTAATAGAATAATGACATTAGTCCCCAAAAATATCCATTAGAATAAAGACGTCAGTGACTAAAAGTATAATACTGACCTTCAAGAGCTACTGTTCCTAAAATTACCCAGCAGTCCATCTTAAATTCCCCATCGAAATAAGGACACCCGTTAATAAAGATCCCACTTGCAAAATCGTCAAAACATTTCCTGAAAATTCAATTGAATAGCACTTTTATAAAATTCGGATAAAAACGAAAGAAAGGAAAGCATTATTTCAAAAGGCAAATGCTCATTTAAATTACAAAATGTTTAGTATTGAACCGATTCTGATGTGTAAAATTTAAGTTGATAGAAAGACATAACTAAATTCTTCCCAAATGGCGCCAAATAGACAGTACAAAAATTAAATAAATGTTAGAAAATAAATCACTTGTGTAAAATATGGAATCAATAATCGCTACGTAAAAAAGTTAAAATGAAGCAGACGATCGCCAAATTGCACTGTAGTAATGGAAGAATTTCGAAATACGCCATGATCCTATAGTGTAAATCACGTGTTGAATTAAATGAGAATAATATTACTGATAAGGATTATTGGGCGCGGTTTTTAACAGTTATGAAGCGCAAAATAATATATTGAGAACAATTAACTGGAAGGAGGCGAGCAAAAAGTTATCACCACTTGGCGAAATTTTAAATTTCATCAAAAATAAGCGAAATCGAAGACCTTCCAACCTAGTTTTTATCGAAGAAATAAATATTAAATCGTCAAAAAAGAAAGAAAAATCACCATTAAAAATCGTATGCAGTTAATGATCCACAAAATATTCATAAAAATAAAATGAATTTTCAGAATTTGTTTCGCTGATAAAGCGGACACTCTACCATACGATTTCATGCAATTGTTGAACTGTTACTATATACTATTAAATCGCCAAAAAAGGAAGGAGAATCAACCTCAAGATAAGGGGCCGTTCATAAGTGACGTCACGCTTTTTTCCCATATATTTGACCCCCCTCCCCCCCTTTGTCACAATATGTCACACTTCAGCGGACCCCCCTCCCCCCCTCGAAGCGTGACATCATTTATGAATGATCCCTAAAATAATTAAAATTCGTCTGCAGTTCCACAAAATATGTATAAAAATGAAATGAATTTTTAGAATTTGTTTCGCTCATAAAACGGCATGAATAGAGATAAAATAGTATTTTTTCAATCTTACGTTTTCAGAAATCATCTAGTTGGCGACAAAAGTAATATTTATTTTGGCGAAAACTCGTAAATTGAGTAGATAAATTCAGAGGTAAGCCTCGCTTTAAAGTTCGAAAA
This sequence comes from Octonoba sinensis, assembly GCA_038502835.1. Classification (NCBI taxonomy): domain Eukaryota; kingdom Metazoa; phylum Arthropoda; class Arachnida; order Araneae; family Uloboridae; genus Octonoba; species Octonoba sinensis. Next base: position 128,627,667 of record CM076598.1, read on the forward strand.
CAACGTTAAATAAATATTGCGCGTGTTCTATTTGTTGTACGAACTTCAGAAAGAGATCATCTTGTGCGGTTTTTTACGGGCATCAATATGCTGCAAAAATCGAAAAGGTGTGACGTTTCTTCGATGAGATATTCCTAAAATTAACAGTTTTGCTTAAATTGGAATAAAAGAAGAACAAATTCGAATTTTCGGAAAAACTCTTCGAGGTGCACGAGGACCTGACCCAAGGTACCTGTAACCAAAATTTCGTACTTCTAGACCGTTCCATCTCGGCAGAAGGCGATCGACAGACAGACACACACACACACACACACACACACACAAACTTTCGGTTAATTATTATTATTTATTTCTGCAGCAAACTCATAGCGCGGTGTGTATCAGTTTCTTGTCTTTGCCAAGTGAAGCGGAACTCTTCTTCTGAATCACAGTAAGCCACTCCTTCATTCATAGAACTTCATGATCTAGACGGAGCTGCCGTACTTTCCTCTTCGCTTTGCAAACGACTGAAGGATGTGAAATCGACCTTCCAGTTTCGTGCAACCAGCTTCGTCCAACGCATTTTGTCTTTCCTCCGAAGTTTCTACCTACTGTTTGGAAATGCTCGATAATCAGCTGTACTTCTATGGCAAAACGTCTCGCTGCTTCTTTAGAGATTGTTTTTTTTTTTTTTTTAGGCCGGGCGCGCATCCCGAACTGATCTTTATCAGTGTACCATCGACTCGGATCAGTTGTGCTGTCTAGTTTTTTAAGGGCTATGCACTTACTTCTCGTGTGTTCCAATTCGAAGTTGATGCTCCTAATTGGGAGACTGACACAAACATTATTGAGTTATGTAAAACGTGGAAAATTAATAACTCTTTTTTTTTTCCTTTTAAAAGTGCTATTTAAATTTACTTTATACAGTTTAAGAAGCTTTAACATTAAGCTAATTATTTAACTTTGCTTTTTCTTACGTAAAACTTAAATGATGTCGATGAAGTACACACCGATAATCGTATCATCGTTATATGAAAATCCAATGACGTACCAAATTTAAACCTTTCTGCCCTTAAACCTCACTTTTTAAATATTGATTGATTTTTATAGATAACTTCTACTCTAATCATAATTTGTTTTTCACTTTTTCCTAATTTCTCTCTTCTTTTAACCGTAAGATTATTTCAGCATCTTTTTAATTTAGGACCCTTTTTTTCCCACAAACAAAACAACGTTATTTTCGTGCAGTTGCGTGAAATTGTAGTGTTAAAGTACTGTAGAAATTCTTGGAATAATACTTTGATCAAATCCTGACAAGCACATAACTACATTTATTTACAATACACACGTTGTGTACATTGTATACATGCAGTGTAATTGCATCCATACTTCGAAGGAAAAGTAAAAGTAATGTAATAGCAAACCATTAGTAAAAGTACAGTAGAACCTCTCTTAACCGGCCTTCGCTATATCCGGCCCATATTTTCAAAATAAAAAATAGCTTTTAGAGCGCTAGTTATATGGGGGAAAAGATGCTGAGGGTACTGGAGTAATTTTTTTTTTTTTTTTTTTTGCGGAATCCTTATCACTCCGCACAAAAACGACATGCCGATGTCGGGGGGGGGGGGGGGGGGAGGGTTCTGGGAATCCGCTTACGGATCCTATGAAATCAAGTGCGGCTATTGGCTAATCTCAGGTTCAGTGGGTCAGTCAATTCAGCTTTGCCAAGTGCTTGATAACTGGCATGTAACTCTCAAAGTAACTGTACTAAAACGCAATAAATCATCACACCTCCACTCTCTCTTTTAAATTGCATGATATATCTCCCATTTTTTGCTATCCCTGCTTCAACCGTATTTTTATTTAACCGGCTTACCATCGGTCCCATAAGCCGGTTAACAGAGGTTCTACTGCAGTAGTAATTATTAATATTGAAAGTATAAAGAAATGCAAACGATAATTAATAAATAGAGAAAAAAATGAAATAAATATGAAATGCAATAAATATATAACAGTTATGTTCTTTGCAAATGCATGCAATCGAAGAATCAATTCGCAATAGTAACCCTTAAAAAATCCATTAAATGATACCACGAGTGTCAGGAGAAATTTAGATGAAGCCTTAGTTGCTTAAAGATAATTTTACGCTGTATTCGTGCCTCAATATAAAAAATATATATATACATATTTATAATAAAGTTCGATTAATTTTAAACGTTTTTTTTTTCATTATTGAAGTGTCTTTCATGTAAGAAATACCGGTCACTTGCAATCAAAGGAATCAATTCGCAAACACCACCTTTGAAATATCCGTTAAAATCATAATGCCAGGAGGATAAGGATAAACTTAGATAAGGTCTTGGTTGTTTAAAGACAATTTTACTCGTGCCTTATAGTAAAATGTTTATGCATATATTTTTTATTGTTATTGAAGTATTTTCCATGTAAAAAATATTTAATTTTTCATGTTTTCGACGGATAAATCTCTCGTTTTTCCTGTACTCAATAGTTTAGGAGGAGATTGACATGAAATATTTTGAAATGCTCTTCCAACTACTGCGTTGTGAAACAACGCATGTTTGAATTTACCTTGTCGGTTTAGTTTATTTTTTTGAAAGCCACAAATAAAATAGTGTGGTCCAAATCACCTTAAAATGATTAACAAACTAAATACAAAAAATCACCTAGACATGAAACATAATTTATGTTGTTGTTGTCGAGTCCTCGCGCGTGACGAGGAAGAATGGGTACGCTGATCCTAGTCTAACGGGGCCCTTATAGGCAGGAGTCCGATTTACGCCCTTTTGTAAGGTCTCTTAATTTTTGAACCAGCTCCCAGATGAGAGGCCGTCACCTGGGATTGGCACCCCCAGAGGTATCGTTTCACTTGGAGGACATTGGAGCCACGACCTATTTAGCGTGCACCAGCTCCCTTTAGCGTACACGGACACCACAGAAACCAGCCGCCGAGAGGTTGTCACCCTCCCAAACACTGACCTCAGTCAATATTGCTTCACTTTCGGTGTTCAACGGGAACCGAGCTACTACCGACTGGTCCACTGTGGGACAACATAATTTATCTCAAATATAATGAACGCCTTATTAAGATACATAAACATTTTAGAACATATATTTTCATTTTATAAGTCTGGATGTTTAGTTTAAATCCAAATATTTACTATTTTTGATGTTTTATTTTGTAAAAATATTATGCTGGTTATTGCTATAGCTTTGTGCATTATATTTTCTTAAAATAAGCAATAAATTGAACATAATCATAAACAGATTTTCAAAAAATGCATGTAACTTTTTTTTGACAATTTTACAGTTCATTTTTTCTTCTGAAGAATGACAAAAAAGTTACTGAATAACACAAAAATATAGCTAAAAATAAATTGATACAAGCACATTAAACATTATTTTTTTTTTGAGTAACTAAATATAATCAATACAAGGACATATTATAAACTATAATTTCTTTTCTAAATAGTTAAATATTATCAGTTCAAGCGAACAGTAAATTATATTTATTTTTTAATTATTAAATGTAATCGATAGATACACAGCTGTATACGATAAAGTCTAGTTTTTTTTAATTATTAAATGCAATCCAAAGATGATTAAAGTAGTAATAAAATGCAGATACTTTATTTAGTGAGCACTACACAAACCAAATGAATGTAAAATTATCACATAATAAAAAACAAAGAACATTTATTTCTTTCAAATATACGATTTTTGAAAACAATAACGGTTTTGATCATTATTTGAATATGTTGGGGGGTTGCTTCCTTAGTCGGCATCCCTGTGATTTATTTACAAATCCTGTAATTCTTACCACCCTTTTAAATTTATGCATCGTTTTCATGGCACTTAAAAGGACTTACGTTCCCTGACCATAACACAATTGCTCAAAGCATGTTTGCTGTCAATATTTTTCCTATATAGAAAATAGCAGCAACTTTAAATTGGGACAACATATTTGGAATGCGTTGAGTAGGAGGCATCTGTCCCCCAATCCGCTTCCGTTTTTCTAGTCGAGTTGGCCGAAAGTTCGGCAGTCTGGTGAATTTGATTGGCTGGCTGTTGGACCCCTCCTATTTCTCCATCCTTTCGCTCTGATAAGCTCAAAACTCCGGATATTCCGTGGTTCCTTTTCTATCTTATTCTATTCTTTCTTTTCTCGGCCTTTTTTTTTCTCCCCGATCTTCCTTCCAACGTCCTTCTTCCTTCTTTTCTTTTTTTTGTCTTTCTCTCAGAAGCAATTTTCGCTCCACAGAAACAGAAAATGCGTTTTTTCCCCTTTAAAACTCTTCGCTTAAAAATTTCCCCTCGAGTGACTAGTTGCAAAATTGTGTCCCTTTTTATCAAAGTTGCTAAAGCAAGTCACTCTGCTATGTGATAAAAGAAGATACAGACGGCTGGGTTTTGAAATGGAGTTATTTTTCTTTTTGGCTTTTTTAAAACTTTCATTTGCTTTTTGTTTCAAATCAAATTGAAGCGCTGTAATGAAAGGGGTCGAGGACAATTTCTTTCTTTTTTTTCTCTGGCTAGGAATTTCTGCTTTCTGCCTGAAAGAAATGGGGAAATTTCGTTTGAATATATACAAAAGAAATGACAGATGTTGATGACAATGAACCACGCTTGCATGCAAAGAATTAGAAGCATAATGGCAAAAAACATTGCCTTCACATCCACTTCAACTTCTGCCGAGCACACTCTTCTTTTTGGCCACTTTTTTTTTTCTTCGTCTGCTTCTACTTCGTTTATAAATCTAGTTTTCATCTTTAAACAGTAGTACGTTGTGGGTTATATGTTACCGTCGGAACTCGAAAGAAAGCGTGGAACTCTGAATAACTTATAATTCAAATGCAAATTGGATGCATGTAATTGTGCATAAACTTACGATTTATATCAACATATAAAAATACAAATAAATGCAAAATTACATGACGCTGTTAAATGCATTAACCCTTTCGTCACCGAATTGTGAGAAGCAAACAAAAATATTTTCTTTTTTCTTTCTTCTTTTTTGTTATTATTGAATGTGTGTAAAATGCCACCACAAATCATGGGCAAAAACATTTATTGTTTCAAAACTTATCTTTCCAAGTTTTTTTTTTTCTTTCCTTTTTTGTTAGGAGTCTTATTCGTCCAATAAAATTAAGCCAAAAAGGGGCGTTTCCCGACCATTCAAAAAATACAATTTACACCTATACTAAGTTCTTCAGCACCACTGGGAGACAAACTACCAAAAAGTCCCATGAGTTTGAGAGTCGGATTTAGGGAGGAGGAGGGGCAACGGGGGGAAAACAAGGATATTTTTCAATTTAATTCAGCTATGTTTCAAAATGTATTTTGTTCAGTGAAAATATTGTTGTAACCAAGTTGAAAATAATAGTAGCACCCCTAAGTAATAATTATACTCAGGGTTATCATTTAGGGGGCAGGTAGGAGGAAATCGGCCTACAGCCAGGAAATTGCCTAAAGGCTTTACGGCGATGGTGGAATTCCAAATGAAACATTTTCCCATGTAATATTTTGAAATTTTCAGTTCTTGCCAAGGGCGGATCTAGAAAATCTTCAAGGGGGGGGGGGGCGATTTTGGAAATCTGGGGGTTCAATGTAAGGATGGATGGAGGAGATTCTTCATTCCTTTTCAACAGTCCCTCCGCCACCCCCCCCCCCCCTTTTTTTTAAACAGCAGGAACAAAAAAAAAAAAAAAAATGCTAGTGTAGTGATATTTAAAATTTTACTAGCACATTTTTTCAATGCATATACGTTTATTCAAAGCCCTTATAAAAGGAACACAAGCTGACGTTTTTTTGCTTTCGCAAATCTGTCTATAATTTTTTCAACGTCCAATCTTTATGGATATGCAATAACGCTAATTCAGTGAGTCTACCATCACTCATTCTGCTTCTTAGCCAAGTTTTAACCGAGTTAGGATTTCCTTCAAGCTTTCTCAAGAAAAATGTAGGCTTGTAAATACATTTTCTAAATTTGAATTGATATGTCTAAATTACAAAATAATAGCAATTATTAGTAATATATTTTCTAAAATTTTCAAAATGTAATACTAAATATGTATTAAAAAAACCATCAACGAGTATGTGCAATTTATATAAACATCTGTAATGATGAATGTTCAATCAAATGTTTCAGGCTCCAGGTTTTAGCGTAAATGCTGCAGGAATTTACACCACGTGCTAACTGTTGGCTAGCTGTCACCAGTTTGATGGGTAAAAGAAAAGAGCAAGGAATCTCTTTCCCATTACTCCGAGGATTAGCAACTCAGCAATACTAAAGGACAAAGGGACAGGGGGAAAGCATAGAACTTGAAGGGCTATTAGGCTGGGATTCCAAGAACATAAAAAAATAGCTGGTCCCGGGGCACAAAGAGTAAAAACTCACTTAGGAGTGTCGTTGTAGTATCCACTTGAATCAGCCCAAGGGGGGGGGGGGGGGGCGATCGCCCCATCGCCCCCCCCCCCTTAGATCCGCCGTTGGTTCTTGCAAATGACTCAATGAATTATAGAATATTCAAAAAACAAAACTTTGAAATGATATTTAAACATTTTAAAAAATTTAAAAAATAATAATAAATTTTTAATTAAATTTAAAAGTTTTCCTTGCGTTGCAATTTTTTATTTTTTTAGCTGAAGATGTTATATAGTGAAGAATTGGAGCTTTATAAACAAATTTGTGCATTCAATTTAAGAATATGCTGGTAAATTATTTAAATATAATCTTTTTCGGTAGTTACCGCTAATTTTTTCCGCGAAATTTCGCATTACTAATATTTTTAAATTGCTTCATATATTCTAATCACATAATGGATACACAATTTTGCAAGGTTTGCATGGAAAAAAATTTGGAAGAAGGTACTGTGACCCCGTAAAACCCCCAGAAGCCATATTTCTAATCCTAGTACAGTAACCCCTCGTTATATCGCGCCTCGTTATATCGCTCATTCGGATGCATCGCGCTTTTTCTATGTCTCCCAAAATTTTAAGTTTTAGTTCTTGAAAGTAAAAACTAGCATTTCTCAGTAAAGCCCCTTTTCCCCCATTAAACAAAGCCATCGAACAGGAATGTTCTTTCTTCTGAATTGGCTGCAGTTGAAAGCTGCAACAATTCTTCTCCCACTCCCCAGCTTGCATGAATGCAGAATTATTCTACTCAAACCAGTTGACGTTTTACTTGACATTTCTTTTTGTATTGATCCTAACGCTCATAGAATGAAAGAGACAGATGTCTATTGCCCAATAATGATTTTTATGCAAAGCTTTATTTTTATCAAGCTATTTTTATTAAGAAAGTTGTCATTATGTAAGATTAAATTAATTTTTTTACCTTGACACTCAATGTACTTTTTGAGTGATTTCTAATGGCATCGGTTAGATCGCGTTTGTTTGCTGTCCCGCGACAAGCGCGATATAACGAGGGGCTACTATACATTAATTTATATAATCTACATGTGCGGATCGTTGAGAACCTCCCCCCGTCACTCTAGAATGTTCTGCTTACGCCACTGTCTATATTAATTCTTTATGTACGAAATGAATTTGTACTTTGCTGGCCACTTCAAAAATGTGTTTCAGTGAACCTTAACCATACAACACGAGAGCTACTGCAAGTTTTTGCAACATAACAGCTACATTGAGAAGATTTAAGAAATCCCATTGTGCTCTTACGTCAGATTAATGATTCATTGAGAGATTTCTTTCAAAGACTCTCTAAAGAATTATATTGGTATATAAAGGGTTAGGGGCACAAACTAAGCATATCATGCAAACCCCCACGAGCGGTGGCGCGACCACTTGAAAGCTGCGATGCATTTCTTACAACTACCACACAGGAGCACGAAAAACTTTTGCAAATGTGCGTCATCGTTTTGTTATCAGATTATTACTTGATGTGCATTGCAAATGTTGCTTTTGAGGATAACTTGATTTTACGATGAATTTTCTTTAAACCGGTAATTTTTCCACTCTACCGAAAATGTAATATTTTTGGATTTTAAAGGCTGGTACTCGAACCAACCGAACAATTCAATAAACTTCATTTTCAAAAAACGAACTTGATGAAAAATTACGTAATCTCCCCAGAATGACATTCTTCATTAAATACTGACAACAAACTACGATATCATTAATAAGCTGTTTCCCCGGTTACTTTAAAACAACACGACTCTGTTTACTCCTGGAAATGCTACGCGGCCCAGACAGATTCAACAATCGTTACTTGAGCAACGCAGATCGTTAGTTATCTACAGGTCTAATGACTGTCTCATTTTCATTATCTGTTGCTACAATCAGCTGGCTTCAGCAGTTGCTGGAAGCAATAATTGCAGTAGATCCCATGAAAGGGGGAGGTTTCACAGCCCCGCAACGAAACTGTCAACTACAAGCCTTTGTATGCGTTTATGAATCGTGAGCAGTTTTAGAACTGAAATTGCTTGTGGTAACTTATAGGACTCTTGGACAGTTTAACAATCTGGAGCAAACAGAGAGCAAAGCCTGCTTGCTAATTTGTTGTTTTTATCGGTGATTAGACAGAACTATTTGTTATCATTTTCAACATATAAATGAGCTTCATAAAAACACGATATTTAATAAGAGAAAGGATTCACAATCCACTTCATTCAGACAGCACAGCAACCAGGGGGAATTGGAGGGTTAACAACCAGAACCTTTATTTTTAAACCATATTGTCAATTTTAGTATATTTTTATTTGTTTCCATTTTTGTTCTCCATCTATAACATTTGTTATTCTTGATCTAAAAATTTCCAAATCTATTTATGCTTTACATTAGCTCATGTTATTTTAATAAAATTAGGCACTAGTTACGTTGCTAAATTTACAATTACAAAATTATTCGTCTTTAGATCGTTTTAACACGTTCAAGAGAGATCGTTCAAGAAAGCAGATTCGCCAATTTTCCAAAGAGGGCGGGAAGGGGGCAGAGCAGAGTGCTACACTGACATATTGCAAAATGGTGTTTAATGGAGATAATAATGTAATGTAAGTCACTAGTAACATCAACGAACTACGTCAATACGGAGAATTATTTTAACACGCCAAAAAACTTAGCAAAGCTTCTTCATAGGGAGTATTACCGAATTTCCAAGGGTGGCATGTACCCTAGGTGCCCGGATAAACTCGGTGCCTATAGTTCACGTAACATTTTAGAAAGTTCATTTTCACTTAAATTATGCATTTAGATAATTTTCCTCAAATTTTTGATCGAAGTTTTCAACACTGAGCGTAACTATTTTGACTGGCCAAACTACCTCGAAGTTCACTTTTCTGTTATTTCTTATGTGCATATTTTCCACAGATTTTTCAAGTCGCCTAATAATTCTTATGATTTAACTTTTTCTTATCACATTATCCCTTCTCCAGTTCGATCGAATCGATAACCGATGCTAGTCCCCCCAACAAATGAACACCCAGTATCGATTCCGGGGTGCGCTGTCCCCACCCGCAGTTCTAAACGGAAGGGGCACTAGATTCGTCATTCAGATCTCAAATGTTCTTTCCCAATATCCTTGCTTCTATAAATTATCAGCTTTTTCTGATTTGTTATGACGAGCGCTTTCACATGCTACTGGAGTCCTTGCGAACTAGCTATTAGGTTATGCTATCGTCGCTCCCGTTGTTCAATATTTGGAGATTTAACTTTAATAAGTTGTTCAACTTTTTGACTATCATTCTCAAAAGATCAACAATTCACTCCGTAATTGTTGAGCGTTTTGATAATGATCGTTAAAATAAATTCCTCTTTCTACGTTACGGACGAAGAAATCTCTGTGCGGTAGAGCGCAACCGTCAAAGTTACTACTTGCATCCCGCTCTCTCATCAGTCGAAAATAACATCAGAAATACAAAAAAATATAAAAAGTGTTAGTAGTGTTAGCATTTTTTGTGAATCAGGCAACCTGGACCTGAAATGAAAAGCGACATAAAAGTTTTGCTAAACTAGTGTGATGTTTCATAGAAACTAGACTAATTATATAACAAATTATATATAAGGTACTCAGACGCAAAAGGATGTAAGTGACAAAGTTGAAAATTTGGAGATAATTAGTGCGAATGATAGAGAAAGCACCATTCTATATTGTGGCACAAGATGTTAGTGATAGCTGTAACAGGTGTTACGCCCCATCGTAATTAAGGAATAAATTAACATTAAAGGTCTCATAAGTTCCGAACTTTGAACGGGTTTTACTTCGAATCGTTTTTTTTTTTTTTTTTTTTTTTTGGTCACTTAATCCCCCACTGCTTCATATTTAAATAACTGTCTATTGCAGTGATTCAGTGCACTGATCTCATACAGCGAGCCCAATTCTACTAGTCGTATGCAATGAGTTTGAATTTTGATTTCAGTACAATTCTTAAACTACTCAACAAGATTTAACGCTGTCCTTACTGTTAGCCCAATTGAAATAAACCTTTAGAATCTTTTTTTAATTAAATACTTACGGGTACGGTACATAGGCTTCTACAATGAAGTCAGCACTTCAGACACCTCTTTAGAAAAAAAAGTCACGGGTATACAGAAAAAAAAAGCCATAACGAATTAAATTTAAAATGCATGGTTTATTTCGTTACTTGATAATTTAATATTTATCAATTAACTTGTAGATTAGGATACATCCATTCTAAAGTTATTTAAAAAGTACTTTAAAAAATCATGCATGCTCCCCTCCCCACACAATCATATGTTGAGATATGTTTACATATTATTCGCACAGAAAACATTACCACGTTGACTGCCAAACTTAGAGATAACTCGTAGTAGGTGAACTTGTTGAGGGACCAAATTACAAGTTGTCTTGTTGTCGCTGACTTTTTTTCATTTTTCAATACATTTATAGAAAGTTAGCATTTTTTTACTTAATAAAATGCTTTGTTTCAATTAAATTAAACTATCGTCTGAAGATCCACAAACTACAAACAGCGCTGGCAGTCAACGTGTCGGCAGTCAACGTGTTAAATAGTTTCTCACTTGACAAACTTATTGGCTATTCAGATTAGCGCTTTCTTTATCACTTAAAATACTAAAATGAAAATTACTCTGTCGCTTCGATTTTCTTATTTTTAATCATCTCATTAAAAAATCACGCAAGTGTCATCCAAAACGCATGCAAATTCTATCATCATTCTACGTTCTAGCTCAAAACTCATTTGTAAATTATTTTTTGGTTTCAATAAAAAGCAATAATACGAGAAACTAAAATAAAGAGGAGAAAAAAAATAACACGGGTACCAAGCATAAATCTTGTTAAAATGCGAAAACAAATTTTCGCTTAGTCTTGACTATTTCGGAAAGCAGAGCTCTGTCCATGAGAAAGAATAAAGCGAAGCTACATATCACTCTTTAAATGACCAGTCTTATGAAAATCTGCGAAATTCAACAGAGCTTTGGGTGGCAATCTCACTCCTACCATCTTCAATTTATCATTCAGGTGAGGGAGGGATGGATTTTTCTCCAAATTCCCCTTTTGTCTATTCCCTCCATTGGTCTACTATGTCTACGAAGCGACACGCAAGCCCATAACAAACAAAACCCCCTAACTTTGTTGCTGCATTTGTAGTATTTTTTCACTTTTTTAGAACATTCAAATGGGAGGTTTTGGGGGAAAAGATTCGAGGAAAATGTCAGTTTGTTCGGTATGCGATTTTTTTTTCTTCTGCTGGCTAGAGGAGTTAAAAGAAATGGACTAGGTAAAGAAAAATGATTCCGTTAGAATAGATCGATGCAGTGTGTGAACAAAGTTTTTCATGAATTTCTTGAATATTTTTGGTTGATTTTGGGTTGGTTTCACTTTTATTTGATGCAAATTCATTTTTCATTCATAGACTCTTGGCATTTAGATATCAAAATATGTATTATTTCTTGTGACACATAGATAATAAATTTTGATAAAATATCTTTCTCAAAATTATCATTTTAGTTTTGAAACAAAAAGGAATTAATAGGACGCATACGTTTGAATTTGCCAGACTATAAAACACAGGAAAGGGCCTATACTAAATTTTGGATCTTTCCTTATGGCCTTCGCTTATCAGTATTAAACAAGAAGTTCCGAAAACACTAACATAGTTATGAAATATTTGCGCCACACACATTTTTAAAAAATGTTTTATTTATATATTTATTTATCTATTTTTTTTTTGGTGGGTGGGGCAAAAATTTTATTCAATCACGAATCTTAAAATATTGAAAGCCATTTAAGATCAAAAACATTAAAAATTGGAAAAATAGTCCTTTTCTTTTGCAGTACTTTATCATCTTTTAGTTGTTAAAAATGAGATGTAACGACGAAAATACAAAGTTTGCTTTGATCTACATAACTTTACTGTAATCGTTTTTTTTTCATTGCAACAGATATCATTTTGTCACATATGGCATTGTCCAATACTCGTCTCGTTTTTAGCCTACTTTCCCGTCAAAGTCAAATAATAATAATAATAACAATAAAGTATGAAAGAAGGCTTGATGGTATCGTAAAAATAAGAAGTCAAAAAGAAGGGAAGTAATTAAATATCGATTGAAAAATAAAAAAATTGAAAGTAGGGTTTTGAGTTTAGGAAAATGTGTGTCTCCCCCCCCCCCCCCACCCCCAATAACTTTTAAGGGAATTGTCCGATTCGATTTTTTTTTTTTGCATTCGAAAGATCATGGTGAGAACATCTCATTTCCATATTTTATTTATTGGTTGGAACACTTTTTCACCATTTTAAAAGTGAGTGCATTTTCTACGCTTTGTTAGAGTGTAGTTTTGGATTATTTAATTTCACGTGTTAGTTACGACTTCGACCTGGTTGTTCCTCGAAAAAGAAGGCAAATTTTAAATGACGTTTCTTTTAGGAGAGCTTTTTTTTTTTGACATTTGAGGTTGCACGAAAACATGAAAGGGATATGATATTATTTCCTAGCATTGCTCACTGCTTAGTCCAAATATTTTCAGATGATGTTTCAGAAGCATGAATATGTACCTGTTGATACACAATTCTCTTAAATATTTATGTATGTGTAACAAATATAAATAAATTCACTATAATGCGCAATGACAAATACAAAGGGCGGAAACTGGTTTTTAGTATGCGTAGTGAAAAATTATTTTTTCCTACTTTTTTTCCCTCGAAGTTGCCACAGAGACTACTTAAAGTCGAGTCTGCAACCAACATAAAAGTAGCTCTGTTTCAGTTGCGGAGGGGCCGCAGTTTCCAACCCCATTTCCCTGCCTGGCATCTGTTCTGAAGTCTGCTTCCTGAGTCACTTTGACTGTTTGTTAAATATAGGTTACATATCTCTCCGGTATGTGTTTCTTTTTTGCCGTCAGTCCCTTCGTTCACTCGTTTTTGCCGTTCGCTGTCTTGCAGAACGTTAAGTACTGATCATCTTAGAACTCTGGCGACACTGAGGAGGAGGAGACCTCCCTCCCGGAAATTCTACCCCCTGCAGTTCAGACAATTTTTTTTTGTTAATATTTTTTTCTTATGAAACTCCATGTCGCACGTACATTTTCAGCTATTTCTAACCTAGTTGTTTGATGCTCTAGGTCTTTAACTGGTAACAATACATTAAAAAAAAAAAACCTTTAGACGCACACATTCCTTCAACACAATATTGAACCTTTTATAAAAATTTGATTTTAAGGTTGTTGAATAAATTTTTAGTTATTTTCATGATTGTAAATTTAAATAAATACTAGCACACATATATATATATATATATATATAAAATATATATCCTTATAATTCCGAATACTACCCGCAATTTTGTTCTAAAAATATAGCTTCGGAGATAGGGGTATAAGTCAGATTCAGGGAGGGTAGTTTATGGGAGAGACAGTATATATACATACATACATACATATATATATATTTCATGTTTTAAAAGTAAAGCTCTGTTTTAGACTCGGTTCTTAAGAAACGTATCGGAAAATTTTTACATCAATCTACAGAAATTTGCGCAGTGGAAGTTTTGCTTAGAGTTCGCAATTCTGATTTTATAGTTCTATTTTTTTGGCTGTTTACATATGGTAATGTAGACTCGTTTAGTATAATACCAGCTCCTTGTTATTTTTCAAGGTCAGAATAGGACTATAAATGTAGATCCCAGGGAAAGAAAGAATGATATAAAATTGGAACAAGAAGTATGAAAGAAAGCTGAAAGTATCGTAAAATACCTCTAAAAGCAAAGATGAATTAAAAAATAAGATTCAGTAAATCAAGAAATGTCTTAAAAGAAATTTTTTGAAAGTGGTGTTATGGAATCGGAGAAATGTGTTCTGTTGGTGTATGTGCCCATAATTCAGTCTGTTGTTACACCTACCTTGACATTTGAGGACATATAATTCGATTCGAACGGAAGTTTCTGTTCCAAAGGTTTCGGCCAGGACACATCATCCACATGCTTCATTTTGTGATTTCCTTTCAGTTTTGAACAGTTCAAAAAAACTTATAGGTTAGGGTCTACAAGGAAATTTGAACACTATTTAAATCCTTCTCTAACAGCCGAATTTGCTTAGAGCAACGATCAAATCAAAAAAGTTTTTTTGATTTGATTGTTTTACGTGTGCTATTACATGTTATTTTTGTGAACAATGTAAAGTTTTTTGCTTTATCGCTTGTAGCTGAAATTTAAACCTTTTGTCGAAAAATCGAAAACGTTAAAAAATACATAGCACCAAAAAATCAAGAAAATTAGAGGTTTTATGAAATAGGGAAAAAGTTATAAATTACGACCGAAACTCTTTTCTTAATAGACTTAACATTGACGAAAGTTTGATTAAATTATCCCAAGTGAAATGAATTTTTTTTTGTAAATGATATTTTTTTTTTTTGAATATAAATGTTACGATTTTTTTTAATAATTTTCAGTCTGAAATATATATATATATAAATATATATATATATATATTTGTTTGGAAACGATTAAAAATTGGTGTCTTTTTTTTTTTTTTGTAATGGGATAAAACAGGTTATAATCTGTTCCAAATTAACTTTTTACTTTAGATATTCATTTATTTTATAGGTTAGTTTTTGTGAGTTTTTATATTGTGCAAATTTTCTTCATAGTACATAGTTAAAAATTATTCAAAAAGAAGATTTTGGGATTATATTTTACAATATTAGGTAATAGTTTCCTTTTTATTGAAAGTTTTTTTTTGAATAATTTGATTTTGTCTTAACCGTTAAAAATGCATATTTGAAATAATTAAGGACTCAACCTAAACGAGAGAGAGAGAGAGAGAGAGATATTCTGTCACAGATTCGGTGTTAGTATCCGGGAATGTAGGCTCGTTTAGTTATTCAATATCAACCCTTTGCTACCTTCCAAGGCCAGAATAAGATAATAAATTTAGATAATTATTTCTCTCCGCTAAGAAATAAAAAATAGTGTGATTGAAGTATAACAATGTTTGCTATCTTCACAAATCTGTCCATCTTAAAAATAGTAAAAAAATAAAATACTGGCTTATACTTAAAATTGATCAAAAAGATCAACTTCATCTATTTGATGTTCTATCGGGTGAAATAGTTTCCTTAAATTCTTTTGTTCACCAAGAGATTATTTTTGCCGCGATTCTTTGGTTGAACATTAAAAAAAAGTTTAAAAAAAAAAACGGTCTATTTTGTAACTACGTTCCAAAAACGATTTTCTCCGACTGTTCTTTTAAATATTTTCTTCTTCCTAACTTTTTCTTTATATTTCTTAGGGGGTGCATTTTTCTATCGGCTTAATGACAATAAAATCTAGGAACAGAGATTTTTTCTTCCATTGTCTAGCAAAACGGAAGTTGTACCCAAAAAATATGTGGGTGGAATCATAAGGCGGGGCTTGCCCCATACTAAATTAGAGAGTTAAACCCTTTGGAAAAACTTCGAAGCCTTGTTTATCAGCCCTAAGCATTTCCCACGACGTTGTCAAGGCATTCGTGTCTAAAAACAACCGTTTTTGTTGTTTTTTTTGAAATGCTTTAGTAAAAATAAACCGTCAATATACAAGATATTTTTTGCATGATTGCGTTTTTTTTAGCTGCTTGAGTTGAAGGTTTTTTTCCCCAAAAGAATCATTTCTTCAGCTACAAGTGCGAGTCAGTATTTCATATGAGAAACTTTTTTCCCCCTTCTTTTCTGCATCTAGCTTAATGTTACTTAAGTAAACTGTGTTTCGCGGTTTCTTTTCCAGAAGAAACGAAAAAGAAAAAATCGGGGAAAAAAAGCAATGTGAAAGATGGCAAAGAGGAAAAAACCCTCATTAAGGAGAAATTTAAAAATATTTATCTCACGGCCCATTGTAACTGAAGCTTGAAGTGCTATTGACCGTTCTTGAATATTTTGTCATCTGTTTCTAATCGGATAAAATAAATAAAACTCCTTATTTCTAGGATTTCGTTTTTGTTCAAAGTTTTTTTCCAACGAAAGTGAACTTTGAGTTTTTATTACGTTACTTTTGTGGGATGCTGTCTAGCTTTTTGTTTTCAAATAATAAATTCAGAATCAATGACGATTGGCTCCCCGTTTTAAACACTTTACCGACCAAAAGAAAGTATTTTACTGAAATGCTCTTTAATTGTTGAAATACTTTCCTATTTGTATTGCCGCATATTTTGAAATAATAATTTCGTAATTAATACGATTGACTGCCTTTTTTAATTCATCTTGCGACAAAAGGAAAATACTTTACTATTGTTTTCACTTGCTTGAATATTTTCCTAGCATACTTCTGGGGCTTTAATTTCAAAATATATAATCCTAATCAATGCGATTGTGTGACTGCCTCTTTTAATCCTTCCTCCGACTAAGGGAAAATATTCAAGTAATTGTTTTTAAATTGTTGATCTAGTTTTCTGATATACACTTATTAGTTTTTCCTGCCCTGCTAATTACCACGTTGATTAAACTTTAGATTATTGTAATTGTAACAAAGTAATAAATAACGCAAATTTATTAATGAATATTGACTTGGGAAGGAAATATGATTTTGCGCATCCAGTTTCTTAATATATCAGGATGTCATTAAAAATATGTAATTAATAGCAAACTAACCTTTACGTCTACGATTACTAGAGCACTTGTAGTTTGTTGAATCCATGGATTGCCCATGGAACTACATCGAGCTTGAAGCATATAACAATATCCTAGCAATGTGTCCTAGTAATATATGCGTCTTGCGCACTTATATAAATATATGAATATATTTTAACATCTGTGTGCATTTTAAAGCACAGTTGAAAGTACTTATACCGCCTGCAAATGAAATTAGGCCACATTAAACGCTTACAAGCATTTTAAGGAAGATTTTGAGTCACTTACATGCATTTAAACTAATTCTAATAAAAAATTGTAGCTGCTCAAATTTGTTGATATTTTGTCAGAAATAAATAAATTAGAACAAAAGTCAATTATTAAATGTCCATTCTTCATTTAAGAATGAAAGTATCGCATTACTATTGAAAGTTATGCGCCTTTGAGAAATATGTATAGAACTTCATATCCAACTCAGCAGTGTGTTCACCCTTTCTTCCAAGACTTTCTAAAATTCTATTAAGTTTGTTGATGTTGCTATCAAATGCAGTTTGGGAGGGCGGAAAAAAATGAATGTGGTGATTCTATTCAATTTAATAATGTTCATTTGGTAGTATGAGAATCAGCTTTAGAGGAAAAACTATAAAAAAAAAAAATAAATAAATAAATAAATAACATCATGTCAAATGGCATTTTCGAGGCTGAAAGTGTTAAACAGCAAAAGTACCGCTTGTTATTTAATAAGTATTTAATGTATTTTATAATGTAATGGGCAAAAGTGAGTTTGTGATTCGTGGCAAAAGGAATAACTGACACTATAATACAAAATACTTTATTCCAAGTATTGACATTAGAAGTTATTGAAAGTGCTTGATTGCACATTGATTATTTATTATTCATATTTAACAGGATTGAAGTGGTAAACCATTCATAATGCAATGGGTAAAAGTTTTGACTGAGTTACTGAACATATTTTAACCTATTAAAAATGTTACAGTGTTAATGTGTACTTTCTTGTGCTCCGTTTTGGAAATTTTACTGAATTTATGATTAACTGATATCAATGTCATAAGTGGACCTACCTTGCTACCTCCCCGCCCAGCCCTATTTTTCCTGTAGTTTAAACAATCTTCTTGAATGGTAAAACATTGTAATGTTAGGAAGAAACTGGTTCAATTAGTCACCCATCTTCTTGTTGGGTTTTCTTTCTCGTATGGTTAAAGAAGATCTCTTTTAAAATACAAAACTTGCAAAGGGTAGGGGGGGGGGGTCTAAAGGTGGGAAGACAGACTTTATTCAGTTTGTCTCCATTTTCCACTTTTGCTTCATCATTTATCATAAGAACTAAGGAACATCAATTTTTAGCAACTTTTTGTATAGATTAATAAGAAAATCAACTCCGATTTTATGTTGCTATATTATCTTATTTAACAGGTAAATGCTACATTAGCTTTTAAAAATGTTGAAAGATCTCCAAATAATTATCCTTTGATTTCATTTCAGCAAAAGGTAAAAGTTCTGGCAGATGGCATGAGCAGTTTTCACCAAAATTAGGACTGCAAACGTTTTTGCTTATTTTGATTCGCACCCCGCTGCAGCCGCTTTCTCGGTTAAAATTTTCTCTTGAGTTGAAACGACTTTTAACGCCATCTATGGAGCAACACCGTGTTCTCGTAAACATCGGAAGTAATTGCTGCCTTCCTTTTGCTTTACGCACACTGGAAATTAAATAAATAAAATTAGTTAAAATAAATAATGCATAAATAATATATGCCAATTAAATAGGAAACTCTTAAAACTCATTATTATTGTAAAATTTATTTACAATCCTGTGGATTTACGATATCATTTCTGATTTATTTTATACCGAATGGTCGTTATTGTAAAAAGTTAGCACTTAATACTTTTCAACAGCGGCGGACTGGCTATGTGGGCATTCGGGCAAATGCCCGGTGGGCCGGTAGCAAAATATCTATCTTTTTTTTTTTTCTAAAGTATACAGCTTTTACAATGTTAATTTAAACAAGAAGTTCCGTCTAGAACTATACGAGCCTACTTTCCCGTATACACCAAATTCAAATTTATAGTCTAGCTATATCTTTCTCTCTCTTTCTCATTTAGCTTTAGTTCTTAATTTTTTCAAATATACCTTTTTCAACGGACAATACATATTCGTTCACGCATTCATTTTTTCCTTTATTTAGCCATTCATTTATGCATTCATTCGTTTACTGATTCAAATGTTTATTCATTCATTTACTCATTCATGTATTTATTCCCTCATTTATTCATTCTTTTCCTCATTCATTTATTCATTGATTCATTCTTTCACTCATTCATTTATTCACTGAGAAATATCCTTAAAAATTCCGATAAAAAAAGTTTCATAGGAAAATAGGCTCGTTAGTTCTGGAAGAACTTTCTATTTGTACATGTTCTACGTTATAAGAGCTTTCCGATAAAGTTTGTTCCAAGCAAATTGGTCCGTTAGATCAGGATTTATATAGGATTGAAATTTCCCCGTAAGCGCTATGTTAATTTTTTGAACTGTTCAAAAATGAACAAAAACTGTTCAAATTGATATTTCTCGCCAAGCGCTTCTTCCAGTAAGCTTGTTCATTGGAATATGGATCTCGTACCCAGAGTTTACATAATTTGCTTCATTTTCGCCCACAGGCGCTAATGTTAAATTTTTTTGAACTGTTCAAAATTGAACGAAAAATTGTTCAAATCAAAAATATAGAAATGAGATGTCCTCGCCGAGATCTTTCGAATGCAAAAAGAATTTTTCGAATCGGACTATTCGTTCAAAAGTTATTAGGGGGGACAGACCGACAGACCGACAGACAGACCGAAAGACCGACAGACACACATTTTCCCCATCTCAAAACCCTACTTTCAAATTTTTTATTTTTCAATCTTTATTTAATTACTTCACTTTTTTTTGACTTTTCTTTTTTTTTAACGATATTTTTTACAATACATTAAGTCTTCTTTCATGCTTTATTATTTTTTTTTTTTACTTTTACGTGAAAGTAGGCTAAAAACGGGGTCCAAAACTTTGCTGTAACCCGAGCTTCAGAGTGCAATGCAGCAATGGAGCCAAATTTCTAGGGTCTGGCCTAGTGTTGGGCCACATGGGGAGGGGGCAGAATTTTTTAGGGCCGGCTGGTCCGTATAGACAACCTAAAGCGCTGCCTGAGGTGCAAAATTTTGGGGACTGCGAAATTGATTATATTTCATTTTTTAAATTCTTAAATAAATAAATAAATAAAGTTGTCTATGTGGACGATCTCTCGGGGCCGACTTGAGAAATTCTCAGGGCCGCCGCGTCCATAGAGGAAACCTAGGCGGTCGCCTGGGGTGCAAACTTTTGAGATCCGCAAAACAGATGTGTGTGTTTTTTTTTTTTTTATTTATTTTTTTTTTTTTTAAATTTCGAGCAGTGCAGGCGGGGAAGACTAATAAGGCGGCGAAGAGATTGCCTCACGGCGCAACGCCCTAAAGGGCGGCAGCTATCAACAGCTAATTAACATATTACGTATATTGCCCTTCTATGATGAATAGGAAAAATAAATGTCTTGTAGACATTTAGTATTATTCAAATACATATCTACATATAAACTGACAATATTTTTAATCCCTACAATCTACAAAATACGGCACTGAGATTTTCTCAATCCCGGTCATGCAAACTCTCAGGGCCGGCCTCGAGAAATCCTCAATCGGCCACTTGTTTCGGCCGATTGCCGAGTTTTTCTATTTTAAAGTATATTAAGAACAGATTAAGAAGCAATTTAACTCAGGACAAATTGAAATCATTTATGTAAATGTCGTGTGAGAAAAAAGGCATATTATTAAAGCGAGACATGGAAAGTCTAATAGATGATGTAGTAAATAAGAGTCCAATTTTAAAATCGCTTTTAAAATACTAAATGGCCTTCAAAAGGAAAATAATTTTTAAGAAAATATTGCAATGTATATTTGATTGAGGGGTGAGTTTTCGTTTTTTTTTAAAAACCTGTTACTATTTGTGTGTTATAGTTATCGTACTTGGAAACCAGAACAATAAACATTTCTTTTAACTTTTTCATAACTAGAATTAATTTTAACTTGATAACATACTGACTGTAGCAAACTCAATACACAAAGAATACGATGGCTACATAATTTTTCATGTTTATTCTTCAACTCTACCTCTTTTCATGTAAATTACTGCAATTTTAAAAACCAAAATTCTTTTTAAAATGCTATTAAAACTCGTTTTTGTCATTGAGTAAATTTCAAAAATTTTCGTGGGGGGGGGGGCGGGTCATAGTATCTGATTAGCGTTGATTTACCGTTTCTTTGTACTGTACCCCCCCCCCCCCCCCCCGAGGGCCGGTCTGTTTGAAATATGCCCGGGCCGAATTTTCTTCCCAGTCCGCCCCTGCTTTTCAAACTAGTAATGTTCTACATAATTTCATTCAAATGGACTGTCAGTCAGTTAAATATTTTAATCATATTATAATGTATTAAGTTATTAACATTATTAAGTTATGTGTGGTTTTTCTTCAAAAGTCTAAGTTGCTCACAATATATTCTCCAATTGCATAAAAATGAATATATTATTGCAGATATATAACATGTAGACTTAAGAAATATTTTCAGAAATATGTTCCGTCCATTTTGCCTTTATGATTCCTGGTAGAATGAACCACAAACACTTTATAGCATTTGTAAAAACAGTTCCAAACTTTGTAGGGAAACTTAAGGCTAGGCTGAAAATGTGTCGACGTAAATAAAAGTACAGACAAAAGTGAAAATAAGAGGATCCTTTTATCACTATTACTTTTATCAACGTTGACACATTTTATTTCTCGCATTATGGTATGGTTTTTTTACGAGGATAGAGCTTTCGGTACCTGTTGAAAAATTCCTCAGACACCTCTTTAGAAAGACAAGTCACGGGCATATAGAAAACAAAAACCATAACAAATAAAGTTAAAAATTGATAATTTATTTCATTATTTGATAACCTAATATTTATCATAATTAACTTGTAGATTATAATACATCCAGTATGAACTTGTTTTAAAAAATGTTACTTTTAAAAATCCTACGCGCTCCCCTTAATCATACGTTTAGTGAATGTATTAGGATATTTTTATATATTAGCAAAGAAAACATACTAAACTGTATTTTTTTTACTATTTACCTAATCACTGCAGTTTTCTCATCATTTCAATTTTCGCCAAAATTACGACAACATAAGTTATCGCTCAATTTTACTAAAATGCTCTAAAGATGACATTTTGTCCAAATATTGATATAAAAATTATTGAAGACGTTTCTTTTTATATTCTATATTTAAATGTAAAATCAATTTTTCAAAGGGCAAATACGGTTGGCGGGAGAGAGCTGTGAGGCTATTGCATGGACTAAATCAGAATTTTTGTTTTCAAAATTTTTATTATTATTGTAATCACTCTACCTGTTTGTTTTAATTTATTTATTTTATATTTATTTATTAATGAATTTTTTCAAATACGCCTATCTTTTTGTGACAACACTATAACATTAATCGAATATTTTCCCTCTGTTCTAGCCATTTCACTAGTACTTTTACCACTATCGTAAACATTTTATGGTTAGATAGTTCACTAATTTTATTGCTTTATTATATTGCATTTCGATAAGTATTATTGCTTTTTTCTTGACGAGTTCAAAGGTTTTAAACGTGACCTCAGTCTTTTTCTTTCATATATATCACATTCACATGCATGAATATATGTGGTTGATAATACAATTGCGTTCACTCCTGAAAAATCCGTAGACGACATAAGGATATACAATTTTTTTATAGCATTGTTCACTCTTGTAAAATTTGGAGACGAGATAAAGATTTTTTTTATAAAAATCTCAGCCATTTCTTCAGCCGAAATTCTGGATTATAGTACATTTTAACGGATTTGTAGCGTTTGTATATATCAAAAATACTACTGTAAAAAAAATGAAAAAAAAAAAAAAAACTTAACGGATTTATGCTTTTAAAAGCAAATTCTGCATAGATAGAAAAATCTTTCACTTGATGAGGTATTTTTAAAAATATCATTAAAAATTATTTTCCAAAGTAATTTCTTTTTTATATATATAGAAATCTTTCGTGTTCAGAAGACGACAAAAACAAAAAAAAAAAAAAAAAAAGATAGACAGAAAAAGAAAAAAACGTGTTTTTCGATGAAAGATTGAAAAAACAGTTTAAATTATTTTAACGAAAATTCAATTTCTTACCAAAAATTACAATTTAGAATTATTTTACACCTTAGCAAAAAAAACGGAACTACCTGCAAAAGGGCTAATTCACTTTTAAAAAAGTTTGACTTTTTGATGTTGAAACAGATAGTTCCGTAGCCAACTGTTCAGGTTCGATAAGACGTTTCATGGTTGGTTTATTTCCTCTAAATTATGTGCATAATTTGAATCGGAATATATTGAAACAGATAGTTTCGTAGCCAACTGTTCAGATTAAATGAGACGTACGTTTACAAAATATAATTCTCTGACGTACTGAGCTTTTTTTTTTTTTTTTTTAAAGAGAAAGAAGTTCAACATTTTCCACTGTATAGTGATAGGTTCAGAAAAGTGAACGTTTTACTTGCCCATATTTACTAATAATAAAGCAATAGGTATATATGTGTGTGTGTGTCTTTGTGTCTGCGTCTCTTTGTACGTGCGTCTCTGTGTGTGTGTGCGTGTGTCTTTGCGTGTGAGTTTCGGCAAGCAACAACATTTCGTCTTTCTGTTTTACCTGTCAACAAATAACAGATAAAAATTTATACTAAAATTTCATGACTTTAAACTATTCTAATGGCTTATAATCGTCCTTTTTGTGTGGGTGCTTGAACTAAACGAGCAAAATGCATCTTCTTTTAAAGTTTTTTTTTATTTTCCTTTCTTTTTTTTTCACGTGTGTTTTGTAAAAAAAAGTTGCTTAAATGTGTAGGATCACCGGTTGATTACCGTGGGCGGCTAATTTTCAATGTATATATAGATTGCTTTTCCCCATGATCCATACAACGGATGTACCAATTTTCAATGACATATCTAATAAAACGAATTCTACTTAGATCTAAACTGAGTAACTTTAGTTATAACGACCCTGTATATTAAAAATATTGTGCTCATTCTCCCTCTTCTGTTATAAAATACAATATGATTTAATATGCATTACAATATCTTCTTTCTAGCGAAATATTGCACATGAATTATCTTCATTATCCTCACTCCATCTGTATCTACACATTATGAACATATTTCCTATGCCAGTTCCCCTGGCTTGGCCCCAGCTTCACAACTGTGAAAAATAATAATGAGTGACAATTAATCATGCGTTTGAGTCATAATACTTATTAATATCCACCAAGTTTCCAAATTAATCACTAATTAGAACGCAAGATAATTACTCGATCTGAAGCAGTAAATAGCAAGTTGCATGCAACGGAACCCACATCTGTCTGCACGATATTTATAACCACTGAAGTGCAACTACATTATACACGATAATATTTAATTCCAGTGTTTGAACGCGTAATTGTTTTCCCACAATTAAAAAGTCGAAGTGAATTTTGGCAAGATATCGCGTGTAATACTGATCTGTCTATATTTACCAATACAATAGCTATCGGATGATGATAAATTGTGTTCTGAGATCATTGAGATCTTTAACAGGTGTGTATGTTTGGCGTCAAACTTAAGTTAATCATAATGCATTTGTTAGACAATGCTCTTTCATATAATACGAGAAATTTCGATAAAAATATTAAATAAAAGAAGATAGAAGAGTAAGGTCAATCAAAACCTTTTTTCCTCCCTGGTGGGCCGGTATAGCAACAACAACAAAAATAAAGCATTATGAAAACTTAGCCATTTTGATAAAAAATATTGTAAAATATTATGTATGTATCATAATGATGCCATAAATAATGTCACGCTTTTCCCCATACATTTGACCCCCTCCCCCCTTTGTCACAAATGTCACACTTCAACATACACCCCTCCCCCCACAATTTCACGAGCAACCCCCCTCCCCCTCGAATCGTGAATCATTTATGAATGATCCCTAGTATATATAAAAACGATGTATTTATTATTTTATTATTAGCTTTCAATTAATGCGTTGATAATTTTATTAATTATTAATGTTGATCAAAATTAATAACAAATAAAATATTATAATTTCAGATTGAAACTAATCTAAAATAAATTATCGTCAGGCAATACCATGGTTTTTCGCCTATGTTTTAATTTTCATTTTTTTCTTGTATTTGAACGAGTCATCTAGGAACGTATAGGTAATGTAATGAGATGGTTAAACGAAGTTACCACAAAAGTTTTTTCCTCTGATACCCGCTTAGAATTACTTATATAATAGTGTCCTATCTATAAGCGTTATTTAAATATAGCTTTTGTCATTTGATTATTTTAGATAGTTTACTGTATGCCAAAAGCAGTGTTTTGAATATTTTTCTGAGATCTAATGCTAAATGCTTTTGCTGCAGGTTCATGACCTTCTTAGAGGAGTTTTTTGTAAGGAAGATTTAGAAGTACAAAGAAATAAAAATGTAGCTTCATCAAGATAAGTAAGTCCTTCCAAATGCAATATAGTTCTGTAATTATCTTCCTTAATTTTTTTTCTTCGTTGTGTAGTAGCTTAAATTATGTGTTTTAAGAGTTTAACTACGTTTTTAAAGATCAATTTCACTTAAAGTAAAATCTTGTTAAATGTTTAAAAGTATTCACAACGGTATTATTAGGCTCGAATCTAGTTTCAATAACTAGTAGATATATTTTTAAAATAAGAATTTATATATTACATGAAATTCATCAGCTTGAAATTAATATTTTAGAAAAATAGGAATTTTAACAATTCAAAAATAAAGTCACGTGAATTTAAGACATAGACATATGACAATGAAAATCTTGTTAAGAAATTAACTTTTCAAACTCCAGAGGGGAAGAGAAAGAGATGAAGACCGAGAACAAGGTGGATAGACAGTTTGGAAAAGTGGTTGAAAAACTTGCGCGTCAACAGATGGAAAACCATAGCGGCAAGTAGATCTAGATGGTCGAAGCTGACTGAGACAGCCTTGGCCGGCAACAGGCTGTAATGCTTGAGAAGAACTTAAGACATAGATAAAACTCTTATAAGGTTACAAAATTTAAAATACGTTCTTTTTTTACCAGTGCAAAACTAACTGTACCTGATTTTCCAGTAGGAATGACACATGTGAAAGTAAATAAAAATTGAGTTCTAATTAAACTTTAAATTGTAAAGTGTGGAAATAAACTTCAATGCATTTATATTAAATGCTTTTAGAAAGTACGTGCACGTGCGCTAGTTTATTCACAGTATATATATATATTAGGGTGGGTCGAAAAAAAGTAATGTTTTATTTTCGAAACGCTATACCGCGGAAAACTTGCCTCTGGGGTAGGTAAGTAACATGCAAGTTAAAAAACAGATTTTTATTGAACCCCTAGCTAGCGCATTGTACTTCAAATTTCGATTTTTTTCCAAAATCAAGTCGTTTTACAAGCTTTTTCGCAGAAGTCAGCCATTAATATTTTAAACTACTATAGCGAAAATCATTTATAAAAAGGGTTGAAAAGCACACAAAAAAAATTAAAACCGTCAAAACCTTTCAATTTGCGGCAGCGCAAAAGACTTAAAAATCGGTAAATTATTGCATTTAAGGTACATTCTAACACCTTATGTGAAAGGCATAGTCAAGCATGCTGAGTTATGAGTTAATAGTCTATTTCCTATTTTTTTACTTTACACTTCAATTCATTGTAATAGAACAGCGTTTCCCAACCAGTGATTCGCGTGGTTTCGGAAGGGGGTTCGCGAAAATAATATTGCAATAGCGGAATGTTTAATTGCTAATGTTACAAGAAAAAAACTAAATAATAAATTTACATACGTATTAGGACGGAGTGTAGAAATGATTTTTTTTTCAATAAATTGTTTTCCCGATAATGCATAAAAGTTGTGGACTAAGTTTACTTTTTCCTCGCGTCAGCGAGTGGGAGATGGTAGGAGAAACATATGTTCAAAAATTTAAATAGGATAGGAAGCATTCGTACAAAATTTGAAATGCACTTATTTCTACTATTGTTTGATTTCGAAAACTTGAATCACAAAGTGGTATCGGAAGAAATTCCTTGATTAATTTAAAATTTTGAACGCATGTTTCTCCTACCATCTCCCACTCGCTGACGCGAGGAAAAAGTAAACTTAGATGTTTTACAAAAAAGGTTGGGAACCACTGTAATAGAAGGACGATATTAAGGAGTGGTTCCCAACCTGTTTTTTCGTGCAAACCCCTTCTGAGATCCTAAAGAAAATGGCGAACCCTTTTCTGCAGTCCTTAGTAACGGGTAACAAAACTGTAAAATTTTCTGGCACGTTTATTTTCCTTTTTGTACAATAGCTCATCACAAAAAAAGAAAATGGAATTGCAAAATATCTAAGTTTAAACCAAAGCAAAAATACAGCTACAAGAAAATACACATGTTTTTAAAAATTATTACTTTTTATTAGATGTTCTTTTTGAATTATTAATAGAGGAGAAAAAAAAATCTTTAAAATTATTTTACCGTTTAGTTCTAAAAAAATATTAGTAGAGTGTCATAAGAAATAACCATAAGTATCATAAGAACTAACCATAAGTACACAATTTTGAATCAATCAATAAATACCTTTCTGTTCAAAATTCGCAAAAATTGTGGAACATTACAATATTAAAATTCATTTGTTTTCAAACTTTTCATTGCAAACATGCAGAACAGTTAGAATAATTTCTGACAAATGCGAATACAAAATTTAAAAATATAAATGATTAAATATCTTCGGTTAAACAAAAGGTCCGTATGGGAGAAATTAGCCGAAAATAATGCAAAATTTTACATTCAGGAAAATTTTTATGTTTCCAACTTTTTCTTCGCGTAAGCGAGGAAAAAGTGGGAAATGGTAGGAGAAACATACGTTCAAAATTTTAAATAAATTAAGGGATTTCTTCCGATACCACTTTATGATTCAAGTTTTCGAAATCAGACAGTAGTAGAAATAAATGCATTTCAAATTTTGTACGAATGCTTCCTATGCCTGTCCACAATTTATGCATTATCGGGAAAACAATTTATTAAAAAAAAATCATTTTTATACACTGTCCAAATACGTATGTAAATTTATTGTTTAGTTTTTTTCTTGTACGTTTTCAATTAAAAATTCCGCCATTGCAATATTATTTTCGCGAACCCCCTTCCGACACCACGCGAATAACTGGTTGGGAAACGCTGTTATATTACAATGAATTGAAGTGTAAAGTAAAAAACAGAAATGGTCTATTAGCACATAACTCAGCTGCTGGACTATGCTTTCACATAAGCTGTGAATGTACCTTAAGCGCAATAATTTACAGAATTTTGAGTCTTTTGCGCTACCGCAAATTTAAAGATTTTGACGGTTTTAATTTTTTTGTGTGCTTTTCAACCCTTTTAATTAATGATTTTCGCTATAGCAGTTTAAAATATTAATGGCTGACTTCTGCGAAAAAACTTGTAAAATGACTTGATTTTCGAAAAAAATCGAACTTTGAAGTACAATGCGCTAGCTAGGGGTTCAATAAAAATCCGGTTTTTAACTTGCATGTTACTTACCTACCCCAGAGGCAAGTTTTCCGCGGTATAGCGTTTCGAAAATAAAACATTACTTTTTTTCGACCCACCCTAATATATATATTGCACAAAACTTTTGCTAATTATTTTCATTTTTAACAAGGATTTCAACTTCGTAGATTCAAATTCAGGTGAAGTTATTGCATATGTTTACTTTTGCCAAAAAATTCTCTTTTCTCAATATTTTTACCAAACATTATTTTTCGTATATTAAAGATGTATTGAGTTTTTTAATGTATAAGATTTTATATTAAAAAAAAAGATTGCCATTAGCAGCCTTGTCACACAGCTCCGTTCGATTCCCCCCTCCCTCCACCGCCGTTCCTGAATTGCTAGTTTTCTGATTGTACTGTTAAAGGAGGCTAGTTCGCAGTGAAAAGAGCCAGCATCAGTCAGAAAATTTCCCGCTGTTCAAGTTTTTCTAGTAGATCTGAAAAGTTTTTCTTCCCCCTCACGATAGCTTTTCCACGACTGCCGACACAAAATTTATTGGTTGGGGAAGAGGTTGACGAGAACCCTTCGAGGTGTCTCATTACACCCTCCTAGGTGTCCCATTACACCTCGAACCGGTTGCCTTTCTCACATTATAACTTAGCTCTCTAGAAGTACTATTTCACAAACAGTGTTTTATGCCCAATATTTCTTAGATAACTAGTAAATTTTGTTAATTATTATGTTTTTCGTTTTCTGGATTTCGCTTATAAAATGCTCTTTCATCAGATAATATTTTAAGAGTGATATACTACGCATGATAAGCATTATGATCATAAAAATTTAATTTCCTTTGAAGTTTTCCACCAAAAACCTATTCATCAAAAGCAGATATTCGTCAATCCCTACAAGTTTACAGGATTCCCCCCCCCCCCCCTGTCGCTGCGCCGAATAAAAAGTCAAGGGTTTTTCTATTATTAATTTTAAAAAACCCAGATTAAAAACAATATTTTTATAATTTTTTTAAAGAATAACTTGATTTATGTGGAGTAAAATTTAAAACAATTTTTTTTTATTTAAAAAAAAAACTAAATGAACTAAAAATATTTCAGTTAGTTTTTAATGAATTTTAGTATCTATACACATTTTTCTTTGAACAAAATATTTATACCGGAAGTTATAACTACTTTTCTTAGGGAATAATACGGGAGTAGAAATATTGGGGTGATGCATAAGTTCCTGCGTTTGTTAAAATAACTTTATTTTTTGACATAAAATAACAACAATTTAATCAATAATGTATTCTCCGTTGTTGTTTACGACTTCCTCCCAACGTTCAACTAGTTTTTCGATGCCTCTATGGTAGAAATCACACGGAAGCGCCTCGAAAAGTCATCCAACCAAGCCCGTAATTTGACGTCATCATTGAACAAAAAACGCCGTGTAAAGCATTTGAAAGCGACTATAGCACCATCTCCATACGCGGTACAAGAATTAAAGTCAACAAAAAAGTGAAATACACAATTTTATAGAGCGAAACATTCTCTTTTGCATAACACAAAAGATTACGCCAAAACATTTCATTTTCAACGCATATTTGTTAAATTTAAAAAAACGCGGGAACTTATGCATCAACCCAATACATCAGACTGTCCCCCCCCCCCCCCTTGACAAGAAATACAATGTTGAATGTTAGAAAAAATCCGCCGGAACGAGCTTGAAAATAAGGCACAAATATTTCAGGGGCAGTTTCTGGTTTCGAATTTGTAAGCCTTCCTTTGATGTGTAACCAGAATTTCTTCAGGAGGAGTTGTGCAATAAATTTAAAGAGATGTTTGGGAAGTCAAAAATGGAAGTGTATGAATACAAGAGAAAGATTTACACGTGGAAGCTCGTTGTAGTGAATGCCGATACAACGCAATATTCGTTAAATATAAATGAATACACAGTTCTAAACGTGTTTTATTGATACCAGACTTAATTCCGACTTACTTCATGATGCACGCATGAAAAGAATTAGATGTTTTGGAAATTTGAATTCAATAAATTCGAAATAAATAGGAATTTTCATAAGAAAATAAATGATCACGGTTTGAAAATATCATATTTTCTAAAATATCGAAAATATCCGATATTTTGATATTGGTGCTATATTTTCAATCAATTGCGTTTTCAATCAATTGTGTTTTAATTTGGTTTAGACCAGTTGATATCTTCCGGTAGCACATAAGCCCCAAAATTTGCCAAAATATTGAACATTTTACATTTTTACGCATTTTTGGTACTTGATAAATAATTATTATTTAAATGCAATAGCCGTAGCATTTTTTCACACGAACTGATAATGAGGTATAAAAAAAAATCTGCCAGATGTTTGTTTACTGTTCTTTAAATGTACTCAAATTTTTAACTTTGAAAACAAATTCTTGTTGCTCTTATTTTTTTCACAAACTTTGAGATTTCTTTGACTGCTTTTGTAACATTAAATGCCCTGTATTTCCAACAATCTTAATTTTTTAAATACTTTTCACTTGACGTTTAGCACTGATATTTACCATACAAAAATTTAAATGTATAATAAGTATTTAATTGAACTGTAAAAAGTAATTGCACGTAATTAAAGCACAAATGAGTATTAAAATGCATTAAGTACGTGCGATTACTTTTTAAGGTTTCGTTGTACACAATGTTCCTTTATTATTTTAAACATTTAATTGTTGAATGTTGAAATAGATAAATCATTTTTATAATTGATTTTGGTATCAACAGGATACCCTTCTAAAAGCGATTGCATCCTCTTCCCATCCCGCATACACAAAGAAAGCTATGGAGCCCCAAGAGCAATGACCGCTTAAAAGCTAAGAGAACACCTGAAAACAATTCCCTAAAAATTTCAATATCCCAGTGCAAAAGTTGATACAGGGGTAAATATGTAGTATATCAGTTAAAATAATTTTTATAAAAAATCTTGAATTAGAAACTAAAAGCAATATAGAAAACTGTATTCAATGGTTGCTATAAACTCATGGTGGCAGGTATCAATTAAATATTTGTAGCTCAAGGTTGAAAACTAAATCTGAATGTCATATTTTTGTTAAATGTAATTCAAATTACTCAATTTTTTCATTTAAAAACAAATTCTTTGCTCTACTGAATTGCTTTTTTGACCAAATTTGATTTTCTTTGTACTGTGATGTTGAACAGCCTTCATTTCTAACAATATTAATTAATAAATAATTCTTGTTTGAAATTTAGCAGATATTTTTGACATTACTGTGATGCTTTATGTAATGATTGGTTCTGTATGTCAGTCGGTCGTGTAACTAGCGACTTGCAGGTCCCGTAACTGGCTGAGAGGGCGCAGGAATTTAAGAGACACTTTTGCCAAGTTTCAAGTACATTATTTGCGACTGAGGGGGTGCAATATTTCATGTCAAGAGGGAGGGGTTGTGTAATTTTAAAATATTTAAGATTTTTAAATATAGAGCAAGTCGGTAAAAGAACCATGCCCGTTTTTAGTTATCGCCATCCGATCACTCTATCTTTTTTTGGGTACTGTTCTCGTATAGCATTCTGGTCATTGCTGACCGGAAGTTAATTTATTCACACCATAATGAAATACAATTTTCTTATGTTCTAAACTAAAAATGCTGTAACTAGTACGTTAAAATTAAGTATATTAAAGATAGTAAAAAAAACTCGTAAAAATGAAATTTTCAATATTTTGGCTTACTTTGGGGCTTGTTCGCGACCGGAAGATATCAACTTATCTAAACCAAATTAAAACACAATGTTTTTAAGCTCTATTTGAAGACGTTACAAACTATTGCATTACGAAAACATCTAATTCAAAAATTTTTAAAAATATAGTGAAAAATATTGTTTTTCATATTTTGTCAAACTTTAGGGCCTATGCGCGACCGCAAGATGTCAACCGATTTTGATAATTTTTTAAATTTTTTTCTTTTCTATATAATAGGCACTTTTTCCGCGCTATTACAACTTCGAAAAAAAAAAAAAAAAGGTTTTTTCGGCCCACCCTAATAAACATATATCCTAGAAGTCTTTGCCACAATTCGCAAGAAGCGAAGGCACCTAAGATAAACCAGGCAGCAGGAAGCTGGTGGTAGATTGAGGGGAGATAAGAACTGGGGAACTGACCCTTCCCGCGAAAATAGAGCTGGGGGAGGCGAAGTGTCAGCGACTTCGCTAAGGGGGGAAAGAAATGTTAAAATTCTGAATCGGAATAGATTCACTTCTGAAATAATTTCTCCTGTTCTAATAAACCTACAAAAAATGTTTTAATATCTTTAGATAGCTGAGATAATGCGCTATGATTCGCTTTTTTTTTAAATCCGAAAATTCCACATGGTTCATCAAAAAACCACTTTCTTTCGCTTCGAACTTTACATTTCTTTTTAAAAATTTAAAAATAATTTTAAGAAAAAACTATTAAGAGCAACGCATAGATTTGTCGTTACAGATTAAGTACAAAAAAGAAAAATTCGAAAATCTTAATTTGCCGATAAGATATCGATTAGATGAGAAGACATTCTGACCCATTCGTTAACATATGGAATGAAAAATCGGAAATCTACCTGATGCAGGCTCTTAAGAGGGGAAAATTTCAAGCCTAGTTGAAAACTAAAAATATTTTTTTATTTATTTTCACACTGCTGCAAATTACAAGTTTGGGAGTGACAGATGTTTTTTGCTTGATTGCATAGGGGAAGTCTAATAATGCCGACTGTTTTTCCTGCAATTTATGAATCCATTCCTTGACTTATAACAATCCCCTGATTCAGAATATTACTTGCATGAATACCCGTACGATTCCATCAAAACTACATGCTTACGTGGGTTTGAAGAACGGAATTAACCCTTCAGAACTCGCGATATGAGCAAAATACACACACCAAAAAAGAAAAGCATATCTGGTATTCTACTTCATAGGCGAAGGTGCTGCTTGCCTAGCTTATACTTTGTAACGTTCTCTTGCTGTCCCGATGGGCTTCGCAATCATTAAGTCTTTGACTTAATGATTGCGAAACCCATCTTACTTTATAGAAGCGATTTTGTATTTTTTCGCGTTTGCAATTTTTGATAAAACTTTGGCAACTTCACAATAATCGTCTGCTAATGCTTTCTTTTGATTGGAAGGTAAAATAAAAGATTTATTTTGAAAATGACTCCTCAAGTTGATAGATGGCTCGAAGGTTACGAAACTGCGCTTTCCGAGAAAAATATTTATTTCAATAAAATTAAAAAGCTGTGTAAAAATATCGATTATTGCATTTAACGAAAACAGGTATTTATATTATATTAAATTTGAAAGGGAAAATAAGTCTAGCTGAAAGTAGAAATGAAAACATGACCCAAAACCTCATCCTAAGACTTCGAACGCAAAGGACTATCAAGAACATGAAGTCTCTGATCCTAAAAAAAATTTGCCGACTCAAAGATTCATTGCATTGAAACTAGGAATGTCTTCCGGCACTGTAAGTAAAATCCTTCATGAAAATTTAAAGTTAAAAAAGATGTTTAAACCAAACGTTCGTCTGCTTTTGTCAAAACATATTACTCAAAGAGAAACAAAGTGTAGAAAATTAGATGAAAAACACCTAGCTGCTGAAAAATGGAAATTTGTGGTAACACTCGATGAGGTATGGGAATATTTAAGTGACTGTAATAAAAAAGATCAATTTTCTCTTGCTCGACTGACGGGAATAAGCGTACGAAATGGCTTCGTCATTTTACGGAAAAGCTCCCGAAGGGATTCATGATAATTGCAAGGTTTTGTTACAACGGCAAATTAAAAATAAAAAAACTCTGACTAACTTCATTTGAATCTCTAGTTAAAATGATATCGAAAGGGAACAAAAGTAATCTGCAAAATGAAAAGTACTAGTGAAAACAGGGTACTTGTTAACAATGAAAATTATCATTCGTGTAGTGGGACATTTGTAAATTACTTTAGTAAAGAAAGTGATGTGACACCATGCGACACCATGTCCAAGTATGTCCGAAGTTGACCAATAGCGATCGACCCGAAAAGTTTTTCTACGTTGCAAATGCACAACGTAGCTCTAATGGATAATAAACAGCGCTTAATTACGATAATCAAATTCAGGTAACTTGTTAAATAGAACATGCAGCTGAGCCATTCCATTTCAGATCAGGCAGAGGGTGTCACATGACCCTCACCGATTTTTTTTGAAAAAATTACAGTAGTTACAACTAAGGGACATATAAAATATCCCAAAAGGATTTTGTAAGAAAAAATTTATTTCTCTAGTTGCAGACGTATAAAATTTGGGACTAAGTTGGCCGTTTTCAGAAAATCAGCAAAACACTCACTTTTAAAATGACCACTGTTTCAAAAGTTTTTAACCGATTCGAATGATTTTTTTTCTATAAATAATGAAGGGATGGTATTTTATTTAGACACTAATTTTAAAAATGTAGTTGGATTCATTGATAAAGAAAAAAAAGTGTTTCTGAAGTGAAAAAATAGTGTTTGTTCCGACTTCATGATTTTTTTTCTTATGAAAGAAATTTATTTTTGACAAAACAGAGGTGGCGATCTAAAGTGCTGTTATGGAAGTTTTGCATCAAATTTTATTGTAAGCCTGAGATGCATATCCTCTCAGAATTTAAATTTTGAAATTTGAAAATGTTCAAAAATTACGATTTTTGAACTGTGATTACTCAAAAAAGCCATTTTTTAAAAATCTGAAAATCATATTTGTAGCCCTTAAAGTGCTTAATGAGCTTCTATCAATTATATTGTGTATTTTTGCCCCAGATATTTTATATGATTTTTCAAAAATGGCCTTTTGTGCGTTTCTCAAAAAAGCCAGAAATTCAAACTCGTTCTTATTTAATCATTTTAATATAATGTTTAATCAATATTTATTAAGAAATATACTGTATTGTTACACAATTAGTACAGATAAGATGTACTTAACCTTTTTAGAACTTAATTAGCTCCTAGCACAAATAGCTATTGTGATTTAATGCGTGTTACTCTGTTCAATTCAATTACTAGTTTTAAACTCGCACGCTTTACATCAAATATGTTACAGCACTGATATACATAGTTTTAAACGCATATGAAATTATGTACTTAAAGCAAAATAAGTAGAATCAAGTTCTTGAATCATCTTCTTCTCGTTATTACCAAAAAAAAAAAAAATGCAAAGACTAGGAGGGTTCAGATGGTGTTATATTTCTTGTGGTATTATATTCTGGCTATTGAAATATTTGTTCTAGATTATCTGTGTACAAATTATTCGATAGTGTCCCTAAACCATCGGTGATACATTCTTAATTTACCCCACTCAATAATCCTCATTCACACTTTCAATAAATTTTCCTATTTAGAAATCATGCATTGAGTTATATTTGTTTAAGAGGCTGTTAGTTTTCTAACTGTTTTCCACTCCTTGTTTGATTGTGCGTCCCATGTAAGCATTACTATTTTAGGGATTTTTACTAGTTAGCAGTATTTTAGGATAGCCAATAATGTTTTGATTGTATTCCTACAATAAATTTTACATTTGCTGTTGCTTGGTATTTGATATAAAGCGTGCGAGTTTGAAACTAGTAATTGGATTGAACAGAATAACATGCATTAAATCACAGTAGCTACGCTTTGTGCTAGGAGCTATTTAAGTTCTAAAAAGGTTAAGTACAATTTATCTGTACTAATTGTGTAACAATACAGTATATTTCTTAATAAATATTGATTAAATATTATATTAAAGTGATTAAATAAGAACGAATTTGAATTTCTGGCTTTTTTGAGAAACGCACAAAAGGCCATTTTTGAAAAATCATATAAAATATCTGGGGCAAAAATACGCAATATAATTGATAGCAGCTCATTAAGCACTTTAAGGGCAACAAATGAGCAGATTTTCAGATTTTTTTTGATGCAAAACTTCCATAACAGCACTTTAGATCGCCACCTCTTTTTTGTCAAAAATAAATTTCTTTCATAAGAAAAAAAAAATCATGAAGTCGGAACAAACACTATTTTTTCACTTCAGAAACACTTTTTTTTTCTTTATCAATGAAGCCAACTAAATTTTTAAAATTAGTGTCTAAATAAAACACCATCTCTTCATTATTTATAGAAAAAAAGTCATTCGAATCGGTTAAAAACTTTTGAAACAGTGGCCATTTTAAAAGTGAGTGCTTTGCTGATTTTCTGATAACGGCCAACTTTGTCCCAAATTTTAAACGTCTGTAACTAGAGAAATGATTTTTTTTTTGCAAAATCCTTTTGGGATATTTTATATGTCCCTTAGTTGTAACTACTGTATTTTTTTCAAAAAAATCTGTGAGGGTCATGTGACAAGTTTCAGACCTGCCTGTCAGATTTGAAATGGAATGACTCAGTTTGAATTTTTACGGTAATCATGTAATTTTGAGGTATTCAACTAATATCTTGAGTTCTGATCCTCAGTTATAGTCTAGGTCACTAGTTTCTCATCACATCTCGTATCTTCTCTATGAAGTATTATACTTGCAATTACTTGCCCACCGTGCATTATTATCTATTGATACATAAAATGATTTTTTTTCTTTTCCAGTTCCTGAACTAAGTCTGGGAATTTAATTGGTATTAAATACCACTTTTTTCCTTGTAGCAAAAATATACATTAAATCGAAGTCTCAGTACAAATGACCTTAAAAATAAGTTAAGGGATTGATTAATAAGTTGCAGGTAAAAATATTTAATTAACTTTAATTCCTACCTCCGCAATCAACCACGTCAATTAAGCATTGATCCCACGATAATTTATCCTTCCACAGCATGCTCATCGTCATCCGAGACGCAAATTTCGTTTTGATGTATAACCCGCTTGATATACGAAATAAGAAGACATTAAATAGGTAACGCAATAAAAAAACTAACATACAAATCATAGATGAAATTGTAATTGGAAAAATTTCCCAATGAATGAACCAACATGCTCTTTTCTATAATCTTATTTTAGGGCACTGGAATCACTTATCTACTTCGCTTTTGAACATATGGTATATAATATGTATGTGCTAGTAACAATGTAAGGACACATGTCACTCAAGCGTTGCTAGTATCTTCCATTTTCTAGATTTCAATTATACAGGAGGATATATTCTTTCCTACATGCGCGTTAGTATTATTTATATTTTCGGCGTTAAGGATTTGCATCATTTATAATTTGTTGTATCTATGTGGAAGAGCATCAAAGTACGTTTCTGCTGCTGCAAGAAAAATATTTTTGAGGCAGTTTTCATTCTGATGAGAATGTTGTTCTTTAACTTCAATCTTTCTTTTTCAGGCCTACCAGAAAAAATAGAAGGGAGCCATTCGTAACCTACCCTGTAGATCCGGGCTTTTGTAGTTTGCTTTGCATTCAGAAGCTCGTATTTACAGGTACCTTACGAATCGAGGGCTGCTTGCTGCAGTACAGGTGGCACAATATGCCCAATCTAAATAGTGAAGCAGGTGTGGAAAATCTTGAACAAGCTGATTGGAAGAAGCTCTCAACGGGAAAAATTTGACTTGGACAATTCTTGTTCAATTTTTAACATTTCAAAAAAAAACATTAGCTACTAACGGGGACATTTTAGTCATACATAAATCCTGTTCTAACAGACTGATTTGCTTGGAGCAAAATTTATCGAAAAGATGCTATGACGTAGAATATATACAGATACGAAGTTCATCCAGAACTAAACAAGCCTATTTTCCCACGCAACGTTTTGATCTGGATTTTTAAGGATATTTCTGAATGAATGAATGAATAAATGAATGAGTGAATAAATATGTATAAACCGTTAAAAAGGTATATTTGAAGTAATTAAGAATTCAAGCTAAATGAGAAAGAGAGATAGGTTAGATTATCAATTTGATGATGGGTGTATACGGGAACGTAGGCTCGTCTAAATTCTAGACGGAACTTCTTGTTAATAATTTTTATTGTATTTGTTCTACAATCATGATCATAAT
This sequence comes from Octonoba sinensis, assembly GCA_038502835.1. NCBI lineage: Eukaryota > Metazoa > Arthropoda > Arachnida > Araneae > Uloboridae > Octonoba > Octonoba sinensis. Next base: position 128,666,352 of record CM076598.1, read on the forward strand.
TTTACGGAAAGTAATAGAGAAATTATCTTAGAAAGTAGCTGTAATTTCATTATAATTGTTGCGAAGAGCGTTGAATCTGATTTAGCTGCTCCGTACGTTTAAACTTTTTTCCTTATAATTTATTGTTAAACATATTATGCTAATTACAAGTGAAAATAAAGTATTTTGCTTTGTTTATTTGTGACTATTAATAATTGTTTGAAACAACACGAACATAAGATTTGTTACTAACATGTACATAAATATTTAGGGTACTCTTGCACTAATGCGAAAACCGCACTCCTTCAATCTTAACTGGGAAAACATATCAAATATATGGGATTTCTTCGTTCTATATATGTGAATACTGGAATCCCTCACTCCACCAGCAATCTTGCTTACGATAATAGTTTCATATAATGCGTCATCGATACAAAAAAAATATGGATAGAGCATTGACAACTTTAATATGATCTCTGCAGAGTGGCCTAGGAAAGGAGGGGGCGGATCCCCGCGTCCGGACTCTCCCCATTTAGCAGGAGACTAAGGGGCGCTCAGAAATTTTCGAGCATGCTATATTATTCTGGGAGCGTGAACGCAATTTTGCGACTGCGGGGACGCTTTCATGCTGTGATAAATGGAGGTTGGGGGGGGGGGGGGAACACAAACAAGTCAAGTTAAGCAGCTGTTGCAAACCGCACCCCTCCCCCGAAATTTCTGGCTACTTCACTATCTCTGCATGCATGTGACTGCCAAATGCTTTATTAAATTTTCTCTGCAATATTTTTCCCATGATTTTTACATCAAATAATATCGATTTCCTACATCAAATCCTATTGATTTCGCACCTATCGCTACTTAGAAACATAATTACGGTTTTGAATTTTTGTACAAGAAATCAGAGGAAGTATGCAAAGAAGCAAAGTACTTTTCTCCACCAGACCCCTACCTGTTAGCCGAGGCCTTAGGATTGCTTACGCACGGGGAGAGATAGTGAGGTCTACGGATTTTACATGCACATATCCCCAAGTATACATGGTGGCCTTCAGCGGGTATCGAACGCGCGACCTTCCAGGTCGGAAGTCCGACGTGCTAACCACTAGGCTACCACGGCCCCAGAAGCAAAGTACTAGCAGGAAAAGCTCAATAATTGACAAGGACAATTTCGTTTCAATCTTTTATGGATATGTTTTTATATTTCAATTGTTTTGCTGCATAAATACAGGGATTGATAGCAATTTTCATAAAGTAATTTTTCTTCGCAGATTTGATCACGCATTGAAAATAGTTGATGATAAGTGGTGATATAAATTTATTTCTCGTTGTCCTGAGATTTCATTGCGTCAGTCTCTACAGCCATCGCTCGTACATTAAAAGGTTATGGAATTCTTTTGATAGTTTGGGAAAAATTTAGGATTAAAACAATTCAGATTCTACGAAGATACTTAAGTTGAACGTTTTTCCATTATCTAATAGCCTCAAAATATTAGCTCATATGGGTGAACACAAGGTTTTGGCTCTTTTGTGCATGAGGAGTATCAGGAAGGTTTGCCCCCCAATGCATGAGGCTGCGTTTTCAATACAAGCTTTGGTTAAGTGCACCTCCTACTACGTAATTTGCGCATTCTGAAAAGATGTGTCTTTGCAAAGACAAACGACATAAAAAGTAGTAAATCCTATTAAAAACGTTACAGATGAAATGCATGGTACTATTCGTTGCATGCAATGGCATCAATGGATACATCAAGCCCGTGCTAAAGAAGGATTAAGGAAAAACAGCATACTCTATGACTGTGATGCAATAAAGCTGTGTATACATTTTCTAATATTTTTAATAGTGGTCTAATTGAAAAATCATGTGGTAGAATCTTTTTTTAATTTTTTTTATTTCATTTCTAATGGCCAGGCAAAGGTTACAAAAACGATAAACTGATTTGCGAATAACAAAAAACGTGTTTTTTTACTAACACAGTTGTCATTGCTTCAAGTTAGAATATCGTTACGAATTTTTGGGTACCGATGTTGTTTCTCACCTAGCTTACCACCATCTCGGATCGTGATAGATAATTCTAGTCTTTGATAGAAATTTCTGGAATATTCCTGTCACGTGATCCGCTATGGTATATAAATAGCTCTGGCGAGGAGTTTGGAAGAGTTCAGTTACGTGTTAGACTTTGGCGAGTGCCTGACAGTCTGAGCCATCGCGCTGTAAGCTTCTTGCTTGTTTCTATTCGTATTTGTAAAGTAAATAAGTGATTACCGTTGGTTTTTACGGTGATGCGTGAACTCTGAGATATATTTTTGTGTGCTATCTGTATATAATGTAAACAGCCTGTAAATAAATTACTCTGTTTTGTACAATTACTCAGTCATTGAAGTAAAGTAAGACGGAACCCTGCTTTAAGTTAGAATATAATTATTTATCGCATAAAATACAGTGTCAGGACCAAACTTTCCACTAGCAGAATTTTTTTCCCCATTTGCAAATCTAAACCACATGCTCTATTGTGCATGAATGTACGAGAAATTTTGTCACATTTCTCCAAGCACGGCATCTGCGACAAGCAGAGACGGAAGGTTCGGTTCGATCCCCTCCCTAGCCCTGGATGCTCTTTCCCACTTCTATGATTTGTTAATCCGTTTTTTTCTATCTGCCCCGTGTGAGACTTAAGGGGACACATCAATTGTTTATGGTAGAAAAACTAGTAAAGAATAGCATACATAGAAGATGCTCTTTTCTATGCGTAGTAGATCTTAATTTGGGCGCAGTATCTGAATTATTAGGGCCGGAGATTGCTCAAATGTTGGCGTTGTAATTTTAAGAATTACGACGCGCACTTGAATGGGCACTTTTAAACAGAAAGTGATTTATCCTCTCTTTATAGAATACAAGTGTGTTACTTAAGACTGTATTAATTATTTATGTATATTACGCACAACAACTAGTCTCCTTTTCATTTGGCCAATGATTCGATTAACTGCATAAAACGAAAAGCAGAGAAAAGGAATAAAGAAGATGGTGTTGACAATGAAATTAATTGGGCACTCGCGTTAAATTTTCTACGTCACATGGTGAGAAATGTTCTTAACGAAAACTTTATTATATAAATTCACATACTGTCTCTCTCTCTACACGTCAATTGAACACTTTTAAAGCTGAAATAAGGAAGTATTTAAAAAAGTGGAGTTAATCTATTTGGCATATGAGACATTCATATGATACTTCTGCAGACATAACACACATATACTGTCACACATAAGTTGAATTATTAAAAAATCTATAAATGCATCCGTTACCTTTTCTTATTTCCGCCATTTTCTGGACACAAAGACAATAAAGCTACCTACGACGTTGTCGATTATCACATAGCCAACTATACTATTTCAAACGTCAGTCTGGAACAAAAAATAATGATGCTCCATCAGTACTTCACTTATTTGGGGAAAAAACAGCGTTAAAAATTGCACTTTTTTAGCGGTATCAGTCTGGGGAAAAGCTTTTCAATTGAATATAGAGTTTTCGATCTTTCTCTGAAAATTTACTTTTTACGTAAAGGAAAATATTTTACTTGAGCATCAGTACAAAACATTGCCGTAAGGCAAAGTATCTTTTTTTTGCTATAAAAAACTATTGAAGCTGAAAATATCGCTTAGAATCTACGTCTTAGAACCGCAATATTTGCGGCGACGATTTTCATAATCTGGTATATGCCAAAACCGGCGAAAATAAAAATGTCATAATTGTAGTAACATATACTGGCTCCCAAATGTTAAGGTAAAATATTATTTTCAAAGCTCACCATAAAAATAAAGGCAACAACAATACAATTTATACTTCATATGAATAATAATAACGAAATTCTAAAGAACTTGTGCAAAAACAATCCCTTTTACTTTTATGTTTTTACGTCAAATTAATGTTTTATAATTACAAATTAATGTATATTTAGTGTTTCTATGATATTTAAGCACATAAAGCTGCGATGTATCCTCCAAGAATGAAGTTGTTCGCAAATAGCATTTCTTTTTGTTCTAAATAATTTTTGCATTAAACGTATGTAAATTTCTATGACACATTCAATAAGTAACTGTTTAATGCACATTTTCTATAAATTTGTAGTTTCTACATTCATTCGTTTGCAAACTAGACGCAAAAAATAAAAAAAATAATAATAATAATAAAAATTAAAAAATACGGCATTACGTTACTTTTTGAAGGCCAATGTTACAATTACAATATGGCTTGGTTTAATTAATCGGGCGCAGAGTGTGCTTATTTATGTCTCGTTGAAAAACAATCAATTTACCATTGCGCTCAATGTTTAAAATTGCGGAGCCACTAAAGAAAACTTAACAACCGATTACTAATTCAATTTCTCAAAATAGATCATTTGAAAAAATATTTTATCAAAATCATTGCTTTCTGCCTGAACTTTGGGCACAGTAGAAGGCTGAAAATAAAACATTAAAAATATAAAAATACGGGAGGAATACAAATAAGTAAGAAAAACATTTCCGAACTATTATGAATTTAATTTTGGCAAAACGTTTTTTAACCCTACACTGTGCAATTTCTTTTTTCTTTGTAAAATATTTCTTTTTTGTGTTTGTTTGTGCTAGTTATAAGTGGGAAAAATACTAAAAAAATTCTTATTTAATTCGGAAAAGTAGAATTCAAGAAAAATTGACATGTTGTTTAAAAACAGCACTGCGCATTTAGGGGTAACAATAATAATTTTTTTATATAATCATTTTAACAAATGAAACCAAATCAATAATAAATAGGCAAGCATTATAATCATAAAATAGCACTAAAATGTGAAAAAATATTAAAATAATTTATTTTATTGTTATTTATAAATTTATAAAATTTATTAAAGTAAAAACTTGCAGATGTAACTAATAATTATTAGTTACATGTGCAAATCTTTACTTTGATTACCAATAAAGTTTTATAATAATTTCACTAAAAGATTTTAAACAAGAAATATAACATCTGTAGGGGGTCTTTGCGATAATGTTCGTTTCTTCTTTGGCTGAGCGTGAATTGATTTTAAACAGAATTCCTAAATAATAATTTAATCGACCACTTTAAGCTAATTTGTGAAATATTAAACAATAATCTTCTAAAAGATACTAAATAAAGTGAAACAGAGCAACCTGTGACACCTGTTCTTGTTTATACTGCGAATAATGCAGGGGCATAAAAATTGCCCCCAAATGCGCGGTGTTGTTTTAAAACAACAAGTAAAAAAGGCGCCTTAATATATATTTTTCCCGAAAGTTTTCGGACAACTTATATTTATTTTATTTTAAAACTATTTAAGCAATTGGAGACTATTTTTTAAAATAAAATTGTTGCTTAAAATTTGTAGGAAAAAAATTAAGAAGTTACTGTTTTTTACGAAATCAACATGTCTTACGATTTTGTGAAAAAAGATGACCCTTGAGTTCAGTTTACAAGATCTAGGGGAAACTATATTAACTAAAACGATCACGCATACAAAATGAAACGAAAGAATGCTCCACACGTTAAAAATATTACAAAATAAAAGCTTAGTGAACGAAAAATGGAGGTGTTGTTTAAAAACGACACGGCGCAGTGTAGGGTTAATACCCACCATAATTTAGATATATGGGTTGTCCTTCCGCAGTAAATGTGATATGTATTATTCTGCTGTATATTACTATACATTATTAAAGCAATTTGGATATAAAGGTTACTTATTTTAATATCCTTAATAATAAATTGAGTATCAGTACTAATGCACATTTGTGACAACATTTTGCATAATGTTGCAAAAAACTTGAGTTTTTAACAATGATGTCAACATAAGAAAAGCTGCAAGCAAATTTTAGGAAATATTTTAATGAGTTGGCAAATCATTTTTAAATTTTCAGTTCGCAAATAGCAATCAAACAGCAGTAAAATCACGACACACGCGTGAAATGTACGCCAGGGAGACAATTTTAAAATTTCTTGATTAATAAAAAAGTTAAATAAATTATAGTTAAGTTATGTAGGTTTCGGCACATGTATAGATTAGCAGGAAACTAATCCGAATGTTCTGCTCTACACATAGAGTGGAAAACAGCTTTGGCAAATTATGTTGGATAGGCAAAGTTTAAATGATAAAAATTTTGAAGAAAAATGCAAATAAATTGATGTGACAGTAATAAAAGGAAAATTGAACAACTAAAATGATAAACTTCGAATGCGGCGAATCAAGAAACACCAAACACATATTCTTCATTAGAAGGTAATATTATAACAGGTTAGTAAAATGCTATAAAATATTAAAATGAATTCGAACAGAACCAAACAGAATACAAGGATAAAGAGCTGTAGATGGTCGGCACAGAAATTGCTACTTTGTCAAGTTTCTGACAAGATGTAGAAGAATAGATCAGATGCATGGCTTTTCCCAGAAAAAGACGATATGGAATAGGTGGAGAAAGGAAAAATCCGTCAGGTGGCTGTCCTCTATTTCAGTGGGAGGTATAATGCATTCAATAAGTACTGTTCTATTATAACTTAAATTGGGCTGTCGTGATATTGCTTTCTTTTGTCCATTCTTTCATTCATTTGCTTTTCTACTCGTACTGTTTTTGGCTTAGTCGTATATTTTTTGCTTTTCTCTTTTTTTTTCAGAATGGAATAATGTTGTTGTGAAATGACTTTAAAGTACAAAATGCACAGTGTAAGGTAAAACCTGGTGAGATGGCGAACTTGAATTTTTTAGAGTGAAGGAAAAATTGAGCAGTTTTGAGCTAATCGAAAGTCATGAGGCATTGAGAAAATGACATCAAATTCATTCCCTCAATTTGATGAGTGTATTAATTCAGTAATTACTGAAAATAAAGATTCTTTAACTGGGAATTTGAAATATCAAATAAAGCATTTCGGTACGAAAAGAAGTAAAAAACAAAATGAAACGCAAAGTAATATAAAATTTCAGTTTAAAATAACCGAAAAAAAAAGTCATCCATGTAAAAATTTAATAAATAAATAAAAATAGCATTACTACTTTTCAAAAGAAAAATATTTTTGCAGGTCTTCAGTCATCAAGTCAGATCCAGGTTTTCATCATTTCTTTTTAAAAGGAACTGATGGAGTACATGGGGGCATTAATGTACGGGGGCAGATTTGAGACAAGCCGCCCAAAGCATAACAGATGTTTAGGTTTTAAAAAAAAATTGTCGCAACCCACACACCTTATGTCTTATTTTAACCTTTATTTCATGATAATAGAAGTTATATACAAAAGTTTTTCGTTTTCTTCTTCACTGTTTTGATGCATCGCTATTCTAATCAAATAAATAAATGTATTTCACGCCAATTTTACTAATTTCTGACAAGTAAATTCACAATTTCTGTGTATACAAACATATTATTTCTGCACATATGTGTGCATTCACAGACAATTATTTGCGGTTTTTTAATAAGAATAGTTCACCCAATGTGCATGTGCCCCATAGTCAAATTAATATTGTCCAATGGGCCCCATATTCGGATTAATATTGTCCAATGGGCCCCATAGTCGAGTTAATATTGTCCAATGTGCCCCATAGTCGAATTAATATTGTCCAAGGTGTCCCATAGTCAAATTAATATTGCCCAATGAATACCCTAGAATGGAACACATTGAAATATTCAGAAACATTTTTTTTTTACAATATAAAGTTAGAGCACAATGCTGATTCAATATTAGTGCGAATGACCAATAGTATAACATTCAAAATGAAATAAACTTTAAATTATAAAAAATCTTTTATGTTTGAAAATTGTAGAAACTGTACCCAGGGTGCCTCCTTCTCCCTTACAGGGCGCAGTTCGCTCCGCAAGCTATTACTTCATATTTCTTGAAAAAGTCTAGAAATAATTTTGCTTGTAGCGTCTGGAAATTTCCGTACATTGCTCTATAACGTACATCTGAATCATTGTATGAAATGTCACAAAATTCATAACAAATATTAATGCATTATAAGTGTAACTAGTAAATGAGAGTGCACTTAAGTCAGCAAATTATAAGTCATAGAAAAGTTACTGGAATGCATTCATAAAGGTAAATCTTAAAACTTTTTAAAAGTTTCTTTAAAGTTCGATCATACGTAGGATACTAAAAATACAAATTGCGAAAAGTAAAAAAAAAAAAAAAAAATAGTGAACGATCGACTGCTGCGAATGCACTTTTTGCTTTTAAAAACCCTCCTTCTCCCCTTACTTAAAGAATAAAAAGATCTTAGTTACGTCTTTTCTTTTCTGTGCAACCGATTTATCATAATCAGGTCTTAATACGTAAGGAGTGGTGAAAGTTTATGAAGCGCCAGTTCTCTATTAAGGCGGAGGGTGAGAAAATCTTTCAGAACGAGTTTAGTTTTTCAATTTCTCTGTGTGAGCTCTTTTATTGAAAAAAAAGCCTCATTTATCGAGTTTTCAATGGTTTTGGTAAGTGAAAAGTAAGAATTCTACCTTTTGTTGACTGAAAAACTGAATGCACGATGGTTTGATTTTTCAGCGTCTTCCCCCCAATAAGAAAAAAAAGTCGCGAACAAGTGAAGCTCTAAAAACACAGTTATTTATCTACTTTCTCAAGGCTTGCTTTCTACCTATAAATATTCTTTGTTCTGCGACAAACCCAATCAATACCCCCCAAAGGGTTTTTCTCACACTTAATAAATAAGAAGTATATAAAATAAGGGAGAAAAATCTTGTTAAAGCTTTGGAAAGAAAAGGATTTGCAAATTGGTTTCTTTTCAGAATGGAGGGAGATTAGCTAGAAAGTTTCGGTTTATGGAAATATATTCAATGAGGAAGAAATGATTATTTTTGGTGGAGTGTCGCAAAATGCATTTACAAGAAAAACGTTAGCTCTTTGAACGAAATTCTTTCTTGAGAAATCAAAGGGAAAGTGAGAATTTGTTCTTGGATTTCTTTATCGTTTTCCATAAACAGTTTCCGTTGGAAAAATTCTGAGAGAGAATCTTTTCAGAGTAAATGTAGGCAAAATAAGTTTGTTAAAATTTTGAAATTTTTTATCTATAGATTTGTGGTTTTTCTCATATTTTTCTATTTATTAATGCCTAATTATTAGGGTGGTTCGAAAAAAGTAATATTTTTTTTTCTAAACGCTATACCGCGGAAAACTTGCCTCTGGGGTAGGTAAGTGACATGCAAATTGAAAACCGGTTTTTATTGAAACCCTAGCTAGCGCATTGTACTTAAAATTTCCATTTTTTTTTTGGAAAATCGAATCATTTTACAAGTTTTTTCGCAGAAGTCACGCCATTAATATTTTAAACTGCTATAGTGAAAATCATTTATTAAAAAGTTTGAAAAGTACACAAAAAAATTAAAACCGTCAAAATCTTTCAATTTGTGGTAGCGCAACAGACTCAAAAATCGGTAAGTTATTGCATTTAAGGTACATACTAACACCTTATGTGAAAGGCATAATCCAGCATGCTGAGTTACGTGTTAAGCCCATTTCTCTTTTCTTTATTTTTACATTACACTTCAATTCATTGTAATAGAATAACTTTTCATAACCGGTGGTGTCGGAATGGGGTTCGCGAAAATAATATTTCAATGGCGGAATTTTCAATTGCTAACGTACAAGAAAAAACTAAATAATAAATTTACATTCGTATTAGGACGAAGTGTAAAAATGATTTTTTTAAATAAATTGTTTTCCCGATAATGCATAAAAATTGTGGACTGGCATAGGAAGCATTCGTACAAAATTTGAAATGCACTTATTTCAACTATTGTCTGATTTCGAAAACTTGAATCACAAAGTGGTATCGAAAGAAATTCCTTGATTGATTTAAAATTTTGAACGTATGTTTCTCCTACCATTTCCCACTTTTTCCTCGCTATCACGAAGAAAAAGTCGGAAATATGAAAATTTTCCTAAATGTAAAATTTTGCATTATTTTCTCCCATACAAACCTTAACCGAAGATATTTAATCATTTATTTTTTAATTTTGTATTTGCATTTATCACAAATTATTCCAAATGTTATGTATGTTCGCAATGAAAAGTTTGTATTGTAATTTTACACAACTTTTGCGAATTTTGAGAAGAAAGATATTTATTAATTGATTCAAAATTGTGTACGTTTGGTTAGTTCTTATGATATATTATTCACTTATGGTTAGTTCTCATGACACTGCACTAACATTTTTTTCGCACTAACTGTAAAATAATTTTTAAAGATTCTTTTTACTGCTCTATTAATAATTCAAAAAGAACAGCTAATAAAAATTAATAATTAAAAAAACATATGTATTTTCTTTGCAGCTGTTTTTTTTTTTTTTTTTTTAGCTTTGGTTTAAATTTGTACAAAAAGGAAAATAAACGTGACAGCAAATTTTAGTTTTGTTACCCGTTACTAAGGGCTACAGAAAGGGGTTCGCCATTTTCTATTGGACTTTAGAAGGGGGTTCGCACAAAAAATCAAGTTGTGAACCACTCCTTTATATGGTCATTCTATTACAGTGGTTCCCAACCCATTTTATAAAACATATAAGTTTACAGTTTCTTCGCGTCGGGCGAGGAAAAAGTGGGAAATGGTAGGAGAAACATACGTTTAAAATTTTAAATTAATCAAGGAATTTCTTATGATACCACTTTGTGATTCAAGTTTTCGAAATCAAGCACTAGTAGAAAAAAGTGCATTTGAAATTTTGTACGAATGCCAGTCCACAACTTTTATGCATTATCGGGAAAACAATTTATTAAAAAAAATCATTTTCACACTCCGTCCTAATACATATGTAAATTTATTATTTAGTTTTTTCTTGTACGTTAGCAAATAAAAATTCCGCTATTGCACTATTATTTTCGTGAACCCCCTTCCGACATCACGCGAATCACCGGTTGGGAAGCGCTATTCTATTAGAATGAATTGAAGTGTAAAGTAAAAAAAAGAAATGGGCTATTAATACATAAATTCAGCAGGATGGACTATGCCTTTCACATAAGGTTTTACTATGTACCTTAAATGCAATAATTTACCGATTTTTGAGTCTGTTGCGCTACCACAAATTGAAAGATTTCGACGGTTTTAATTTTTTTGTGTGCTTTTCAAACCTTTTAATAAATGACTTTCACTATAGCAATTTAAAATATTAATGGGTGACTTCTGCGGAAAAGTAAAAGACTTGATTTCCCAAAAAAATCGAAATTTTAAGTACGATGCGCTAGCTAGGGGTTCAATAAAAATCTGTTTTTTAATTTGCATGTTACTTACCTACCCCAGAGGCAAGTTTTCCGCGGTATAGCGTTTCGGAAAAAAAGCATTACTTTTTTTCGACCCACCCTATTAATTATGTTTTAACCAGCTGTTCCCGCGACTTCGTTTGCTTGAAAATTTTGAAGTGTATATGTGAGAACTGATGCCCTGATCAAAAGGGCGAATATTCTAAAAGGCGTACTTTTGGGCAGCAGAAGTCCTACACAAAATTAAATGGAGTTGAGGCGACGATGGCTTAAAAACCGGAACATTATGGTGCTATAAAACATTTTGTTTTTAAAGTGAGCGACCAAACGCCCACTTTTGGGCGCCAATTTCTGGGCGGTAAATATTTTGTCAACTCTGGTTGGAAAGCACAGCATTTAGACGCAACTATTCACTACAGTCGTTTTCTAAGAATAAAGAACAATAACAAACGACACAAATTGTAACTAACCTAAGAACAATGTACTGTACTTAAAAAGCACACAAAAATATAACTAACCTAACGACAATCTAATTACAAAAGCAAACAACTATCCTATTGTTTGAAAATAATAAAGAAGGATTAAATTCGCGTACATTAATTTAACGGAGATTGCAAATACAGCGATGCCTCATCAAAATGCTAGAAACGTTGATTATTATTATATTTAATTTGTTTAACAATGTCAACTGCATTTATTTGTTTGTTCACACGGCAACTAACAATTGTTGAGATGATGCAACAATGCAAATAAAATAAAACGGTCATCATCTGGGTTCAATAACATTAAAGTTAATTACCGTGAAAAATAATTTCAAACTACAGAGAAAAACGCTTATAATTTCTTTTCTAGTTAACTTAGAGGCTTCTAATTTTAGCACCAAGGGCAAAACCCTTTCTAGGATAGTTTTTTACGGGCTTTTCAATGGTATCATGCTCGAAAGGATGCGATAATTTCTTCCGATAGAAAAGGACTATTTTATGCAATTTTAGGTGTTTCGCTCTGGTCAGCGTGATGATATATAGCCCTATAGCCTTCCACGATAAATGGGCTATCTAACAATGAAATAATTTTTCAAATTGGACCAGTAGTTCCTGAGATTAGCGCGTTCAAGCAAACAAACTCTTCAGCTTTATAATATTAGTATAGATTGAAATAATTATAACAAAATATATAAATCATATTTTCAGATCCCAGTCACAGCTCAATGATCCGAATCTGCTCACTACCGATTCGTATTTATTTCTAATGGGTTGCTGTTGGCTTCTGCCAATTGCAGGCCCAGTGCGATCCCCAGAGATTGGTACCATATCTTTCAGGGGCCCCACAATGAGTGTGGTATTACGATCGCCGCATGAAAATTTTAACGTCCGGTTTCTCCACTTGAAAGAGCGAGCACCCGGACTCTGTTGATGCGAAATTGCACTAGGAATTTAATTTAGCCGAGAGCATCCAATCCAAATGTCAATGGATCTTTTACATGCTCAATGGATCTTTTACATGCCGCTTAATCATACGACATGGGCGCAGACGATTTTCTGCATCTTAAAAATCCACCGGCACTGCCAGTCTCGATCCTCAGACTTAGGGCATACGAGCTCCGCGCCTTACCACGACGCCATCATGCCGGCAGTACCCATTCGGAAAAGTATATAAAAATGAAAAACAAAGGAAATGAATGAATTGTAAATTTAATTTTGAAGTTGACAATAATAAAATATAATAATTAAATGTATTTATGATAATAGTATAACGTTAATAAATCCTCTAATAGAGCTAAAATTTAAAAAAAATATGTTACAGAGTAGAACACTCGAAAACCCTCTGGGTTTTGACCTCCACAAAGCATGCTATATTTTTAGTTGGAGTAATTTAGTTAGTTTGGAAGAGTTTAAATAAAACAGTCACGTTCCTCAAGTTTTCCGTTTTAATCCATTCATCGCTGAATGAAGTTTTAGAACAGATAAAAAATATAATGCTTCTTTTATCTATTTCCCAAAAGATAACAAGAGATGCTTCTAAAGTTGCAACTCTCTAGGTCAGAGTTGGTGAACTTTGGAACGCGTGCCAGTAGGCGGCACACAACAGGCATTTCAGTGGCACACCTACAGGTTGCTTTTATAAGCTCACACGCTCACATTCACTTAAAACAATGTTTTTAGGAAAAAAAACCTTCCAAGACGAACGGCCACTTTTCGAAAATGGATGATCTTTAAAGATGATTTTTAAAAATAAAGATAACAAGTGGTACACTGCACACCTAAAAAAATAAACCCCAATATTTAACTGGCACACTAATCGGAAATAATTCGCCATCCCTGCTCTAGGTATATACCTTCAATAATCAAAATCGATCAACTGAGACGCAGCACGTAATTCAACTGCATAGCAGTCAGCAGCTCAGCGATCACGGTTTTCAGCCTACTGCTATAGCAGTAGGCAACAATGAAGGGATTAAGGCCCAACTTTTAAAATAACATTCAAAATATTATTCATATAACGAAGTGGTAGCCTCCCTATAGTGATTTTTTTCAGACGTCAATTTTTCCTATTTTTTTATCTTTTATTTTCTGAGAAACGAATTCGCTCGCTAAGCAAGGTAAGATAACGTAATTTTATAAGTAAGATAAACGTAAATAATAATATTATGGGCCGTGGTAGCCTAGTAGTTGGGATATCGAGCTTCCGATCGGAGGATCTCGAGTTCAATACCCGAGCCGCTGAAGACCCACTATGAACACTTGGGGATAAGTACATGTAAAATCCATGGACCCTGAAGTCCCGAGGGTACCGGTGGGTGGAGATTTTCCCTTCCCTTCACCCATAGGTCTAAAAAGGAAGGTGGCGTATTTGTGGTGGCGCCATCTGGTGTCATACAAGTACAGTATGGGCCACGTCGTACTCCCACCATTGCTGCTCATATTGAAACGGAAGTCGCACCCTTCTGCCTTAATTCCAGGTCGCTCTGCGGCGGAATAGTTGCATAAACAACAAGATAATAGTATAGAATATTCTATTGGTGAATTGTCTTCACTTTTGAGCATTTTATTGATGCAATAAAAGTTGTAATACTTTTACCACATTTATAATAAATGATATTTATTCATAATTAGTCAAAAATATTTTCATCATAATTTCAAGTCATAAATCAAACAATTTTGAACTTATTGAAAAATGCTACAGTTTGTAATATTTTCTTAAACAACTTCAAAAATCTTTGTGCAACGAAATTTTTTCGCTAGGAGAGAATTCAACTGTTCAACTGGAACCATGCGATTTCGATATAGGGATATTCTTCTGCATCAAATTTCAGAATTTTCTGGCAGTTTAACTCATGGATTAGTTTGCTAACTTGGATTGCATCCTCAAAAGCTATTAATATTCCAGCTCAGATCTAAGTTTTAGTCTTTAGAAATAAAAAATAAGAGCTTAGAAAAGCAAATTACAATTTTCGTGTGCTATTAAATGACGTAAGTTTTACGTTTCGTGTGATATCTCAGAAAATGATTTTTTTTTTCATGAAGTTTGTTTTAATTTGTTCTAAAATGTTTGTGGAACATATTTTTATTGAAAGATCAGTATTTTAAGGTTTAAATGACGTGGGACACCTTAAAGGAAAATTATTTAATAAAATACAATTAGTTTTCAGTAAACCAACACTAGAAATAACGAACCCTATTCTTCAGCGGAATCTTCGATCTAATCATGAATTTAAAACACTTTCCTTAGTACGATTCTATGACCATTTTTAATCTTCAGGAATTTAAGCTTCATGAAAGTACACAGAAGTTCGTAATTTTACTTCAAGTTTGAATTAGTTTCACAACATAAAAGCTTCATTCAACTAAACCGGGCTCAAGCTGTCTAGACGAAGCTTTTTATTACAGTTTACTAAATGCAAAAATGTTTCCGAAGTGACTAAGACGTCACGTTAGAAATTCTGGAAAACAATTGTATTGAGAAAGGGAATAAAATCCTCTATTTCAATTCTGTACCCGACTATTTCCATTACGACAAACAAAAGAAAATCATGGGAAGAAGGATCTGTAGCTGTTAACTCCCGCTTAGCGCCTAATTTTTCAAGCTGAAGACGTGTTCATAAAGACACAACGAGAGACATTGTAATTCCAGAAATAGCAAAGTGTCAACTTGCTCCCCTTCTCCTAAATCGCACTCCGCTAAAAGCGAACTCGGGCTCTGAATAATTAACACGTCTTGACTCGCTGCAAAACTCTATTAGGAGACATAGAAGACCACGTAACTTCTTTTCCTGCAACGTAAGATCTATGTCTCAAAAGCCCCTACTTCAAGCAATTACATTGTGTAAGGCACAGCCGAGGTTAGAGTTCATCAAGCCTGTAATGTATCTTTCCTGGCGCAGCGCGCTGGTAATGCTAAGAAGACAGTTTGACGGATTTCTTAGCCGAAAGAGGAATTTTTCAAAAAGAAACTCTTCCCTGCGGTTTTGTGTATGCAAACCACGGAAGGGTGATAAGATGAAGTCTTACAAGTTTGGGATTCGTGATAAACGTAGTATTATTCTGGTGTGCGGAGAGAAGTTTATGGAAGGAAAAAAGGCCGCTTTTTCGTTTTTTAGACCGCTTTTCATTCATCGTTGCTTGATGCTTGACGGAGACAGAGAGTCTGCTGTCGGTGCGACAACTTTCTTTGAAAGTCATATTTTTGTTAAAATTTGATTCAAAGCTGGGAATTTTTAATATACCTACAGGGAAAATTTTTTATCATATCTTTTCAAAAGGAGGTATTATTCGGTATTTTTTTTTGGCAGCAATTAACTGTGCTTTTATATTTATAACGTAGTTTGTGTTTAAGTTAGATGCAATCAGCCATCTGTTAGGGTCATTCCACGGTGATTGGCGTTAATATTTGACTAAGTTTTTAACTTTTAAAATCCGTACTGCCTTGAAGTTTATTTATTTTTTCTGAAATTCATCTAAAATACCATGATAGAGTACAATAATGCTACCCATACCTGTTTTTAGACATAGAAAGCTTTTTTGAGTGAAATTAAGGTAAATCGAAAATCGTGGAATGACCCATTACAGCTTCATTCATGAACTTTTAAATGCGTTAGTATTTTAAAACACAATATATATATTCCAAGGAAGGGGTGTCAACCAGAATATAGATATATATTGGGAGGGGTGGGGCGATTTCGACCCACAAATAGTCCTTACACTTATCTATATAAATACATTAACCAATAAAGATTAATGAATTTGGATTTATTTTTTATTACTGTTACTAAGACTATGGCTCAAAGCTAAATGCTCTGGAGTTTTGATCCTAAAAGAGCACCTCTTCTAGTAATTGCTTCCTTGTATGAAAGTTATTTCTGCTAAAAATAAATGAATTTTGTTTTGTTTTTTTAAATATTGTTCCTATTTCTACATGTTGGAAGTTACACTACGCGTAAACGTTTTTTGTAAAAAACCTATTCCAAATTACTGACCTTAAATGTCTATTTGCAATTTTTATTCGAAAATAATTTTAAAAATATTGTTCCTCCTGGGAATTAATAAAAACTGATCTGACGAACTTGTTACAAAATTTTTTCATTTACTTAAAAAATGAATTATTGGCACGAATATAGAAGACATACCTACTGTTGAAGATCGCAACCTAAGATGAATCCTATTTTGAAGCTCATTTGTTGCGTATAAAATATGAGTATAAAAGTTTGAACTATGGAAAAACACAATGCCAGAAAAAAAACTGTGCAAGTTACACAACCTCACGGCTTTTACGTAATACTGCGAAAAATATTTCACAGCAAATTGATTCTTTATTTTGTAATTTTTTAAGAAGTATACTATAAACCACGTAAGCAACGCATTCCAAGTAAACCAGGTAAAGACAAATAAATAAAATAATAAAACGCATATTCACTACAAGAGATGCTTGTAAATGAGAAAATGTTTAAAACTCGTAGAAAAGATAACTACAAACGTTATTTAAAAATTCCTCTTTAAATTTATCAAAAACATTTTTTTTTTCCTTTCCTTCCTTTTATTGAATAGATATCTGCGCAGATTTTGCTTTTTACGAATCAACAGAATCACAAAATGTAAGTTTCAAACGTGCTAAAGATCTCTAGTTTTTAATTTTAGAGCAAACAAGGTATGTGTTTTATACTTGATCGTTTTTTATGCCTTTATATCTAAAGTATCCCAAAATAGGATTTTCTTTTAAAGGAGAATCATGGTTCAGCGAATTCTTCACAACCACTAAAGAGGCAAAGTTTTGAAAAGTACGATGTAATATATCAATTTTTATTTCTAAGGAAATAGTTAGTTGTAAACACCAAACTCTTAAAGAAACTCAAGATATTTATTCTATAATATCCAATATTGAGTCGAAATTTTAATCTGACTCAGTAAAAAGTTCAGTATATAGTATACTTAGTATCCGAAGCGATATACAAAAAATAAATCAACAAATACAAAAGATGAGCCGTGAGAATGTCTAGAAGCCCAACCAGTTAAATAAGAAAAGTGAAAAACCAATACTAGCTCACCCCAAGGAATCTTTGTCAATTAGGGTAAACATGCAGTCATTTGCACGAAGTTTTTGCAATTTTACCCTCCCAGAATCCCTTTCCAGTAATGGCGAACGTATACTTGGGCCCTGTTTTCATATCTTTTCAAGAAGCATCATTACTGGCTGGAAAACAAAAGAGAAAGTTAGAACCCGGCGACAAAAAAAGGGAAAAAAAATCTCTTCACGATAACCCTCTTGGGGGTTGAACAGCGAGTAATTAAAACAAAATGCGATACAGGGCTAATAAATTTCCGTAATTAGCGCAGAATATGGAAAAACAATACTATCTATTGTTGTCGTTTGGGAGTTGTAAGTTCGGTTTTTGTGAGCCTTATTAACATGGACGTACTTGACTGTAATTACCGACACCTGTTTATATTAATGCGGCATAATTATTATTTCATTGGAAATCTATTAATACGACTTCAGTTCAAGTGGGATATGCAGAGAAATAAATTAAAAGAAAGGTCCTGGATGTTTCGCTTTTACTGTCTTTTAATGGCCCGAGCTACAAAAGGACTAACATTTCTACAGCCAGCATAAAACCGAAGATTTCAGGAAAAGCACAAGGGACATCTAAATAGATATTCATTTAGGTTGAGGCACTTAAGTACAATATTAACTCTATTGATTTACACTAGAACTTTTTTTTTTTTTTTCAAAATTCCTTAGCTTACTGTAGAAAAATTATGTTAAGTTAATAGAAAAATCCTATCATCTAATTAATTCCTTTTAAAATACGGATGTCGCCTGTGATTTGGATCAAAAAACTTTTCTTTTTTTAACGAAAATTGTACAAAAAATAGCAGAAAACGCATTTCAACATGTTATTTTCATCATAAAACATTTCTGTGGTAGAGCAGTAAATAATATTAGCAGATATCAGTACATTTTCGACTTAAGTGGGGAAAATAAATGAAAGAAACAATAATTCCACCATTTAAATGCTTGAAGTAATCTGATTTTGAACATCAGGATAGGATAAAGGTATGGTCTTCGTCGGGGAAGCTACGCAAACAATCGTTATTAATTGCCGAGAACGTGTTGAATAGAGGAGTTTGAAAACGGGTAGCTTAATTTCACACTCGGAAAACCCCACTCCATGCAAATGTACCCGTTCCCAGAACAAATTCCTTTCCTTCATCACTCGTCGTACAAACTGGGGCTAGGTCACCGTTAAGAGTGATGACTCAGGCTAAAATAATGACCCCCATTAAAGTTTAATTTAGGGTCTGCGCCACGCAGACCTTTTGCTTTGACTTTTCAACACCCCTTAGAATAAGCAAAAGCATGCAAAGAGCACCCTTTAGTAACTCATAACGCTTTCATAGAGGAGTCCTATCCTTTTAAAGGTTTCCCGCGAGAGAAAAAACGCCACAAAAGCTACTTTTTTGTTAAAGTTCTCTCGCGTACTCTAATTTCTTTTTTAGAATGTATTTTTAAAGCGACGATGGAAGTTTCTGATTGGTAAATTCTTGAGCAAGTTATCTAAGCAAGTGGAAAGTTCGTTGAGGGGAAGATTAATGCAGTCTTCGCTGCATTCCGTGTTCGCTGAAGCTTGCGAACTATCGATAGGCCCCGCAACCCTGATTGCCTTCAGACTGATGATGGCTCAAAGGCTTGGCTTCGCTATGCAGAGCATCTGCCAATACATACTTGAAATTTTTAAAATTCTTCTTGGCATCGAGGAACATGGCGTCGGCTCACCAAGCCATCTCGAAAATTCTTATAAAACTTCATAAAACTACCGTACACGCTCGATCTGCCTTCGGTTATGGAAGAACATAATTTCAATACGGTCTCGATAAGATTTTTATGGAATGAAATACTTGTCTCTGAATAATCAAATTCTAAAAGCTTTCAATATTTTCTTATGTTTTTCTGAGCATAAATTGGTAAATAAGTCTCATCTGTGAAAGAAAAATGTGATGTGTGGCATTTTTAAATTTTATGTGATATATTAAATTTGTTAACAGTAAATAAACCAAAGAACTAATTGCGCATTGCACCATCGGTCACAATTTTTCACTTAATGTCTGATTGTGTTCACTTAGCGATGAAATATACAAAACCTTAACGAATTATTTTTTGAAATTATTCGTTAATTTTTGGCGCAGTAGTTACTTATGCCATACAAAACACAGTTGAAAAGTCTCCCAAATCATATTTATAAACAATTTGTTTACGTGAACAGAAATGTTTTAAAGTAGATATTAACTCAAAGAACCAGAAAAAATTCCTTAATGTCAAACACGACATGCAGGAGATACGTTAAAATTAATCGCACGCTATTTTTCAAAGTGCATCTTAAAAAAAAATAGTTAAAAATATTGATTACGCTTAACTTTATATTACGCACACTAAGCCAAAAAAAGACTGCTGGTGAATCCCGGGACTACTTTCTCATTTAATAATCTTTTCAAGAAATGTACCTTAAGTTTGACGATAAAATGTTGACGAAATGATGTATCGAACGTATGTATTTAGTTACTAAATGCATTGCCGAAGAAATGTATCTATTAACAAAATGAAGATGTCGATGAAAGTGTTTTAAAGGAACTATTAGTCGAAGAAATTACTTCGATGAGGTAATAATTGATAAAGTAGACACCCTCACCAATCTTTGAGTAAGCTGTTGTTTTATGCCTTCCCTAGAATGTTCCCATAAAAGTCCCTTAAATAAATGTTTAAAAAAACCTTTAAAAACGTTGAAGGCACGCAAAAATTAACATATTGCTATTTAATAAATAAATAAATTGCACTATGCTTTCACATTGAATTTCGCCTCTGTTGACAGATTCTACAAATAAATTTACGAAAACAAAAAACTATATAAGGAGCAATTGAGTATTACGTTAAAAATGTTCTTAATGAGCAAATTGTGAAATAGAACTTGAATTCTGCATTTGATCAAAACATTAGTCTTCATTATTAAAAAAGCTAAACTTTGTTTTCAAAAGCTATAAAATTAAAAGAAAATAAGACGATAATACAGCTCCAAAATTTGTACACAATTTAAAGAAATAAGATAACAAGAAGTAAAGAAAAAGATCAAACTTAACTTTTCAATACCGATTTCAAACTTCTATCATTAGTATTTTTTAAATTATTTTGGTTTAAAACATTTAAAACAAGGATAAGGTCAGTGACATGAATTTGAAAGTGAGGGGGGGGGGGGGTGAGAGAAAAAAGAAAAGAAAAAAATCGTGCAAATTGAAATTAACTTTAATATTACGAACAGATGTAGAGACGAAAATGGCCATATTTTCACCCATCAAAACACTTATTACAGGAAAAAAATGTCACTTACTAATCACGAAAAACATTAATAAAGATTCTTAACATTCCGATATTAAATCAGTGATTAGCCTCGAGTAAATTGAAAATTTCTATTAATCCCAATCATTAACGCAATCAGTAGCTTAGATAGATAACCAGCTCCAACATTTACACTTCCTGTTCCTATGGGAAGTTGTTTTCTCCCCTCAAATGGAAGGGGGCTTACCAGAATCACGTAGGGTTGAAACGGAAACGCTATTTTCAATTTGCAATTTTTAAGCTTGCATGTACACAATTTTATTATATATTTTTTTTATTTGAAAAGATAATGCAGCCTCTTTTGCTTTAGGTTTTCTAAGATAAGTCTTCTTACAATAGCATTTCTGCAAATGATCATTCAATGGTATTGATTAGCAGTAGAGGATAACGGTAATCGTAGTTCCGTTTTAATGCTGTTACTAATCGTCGAATTAAAGTCATATCTTTTTTTATGACGTTAATTGACAAAAAAAATATCGGATTGATACTTTTTCTATTTGCAGCGTAAAACAGAGGGTGGAATTATCGAATTGAAATTTACGGGAAAAGATATTTGATTTCTTGGGGAAAATCAATGATTAAAACTGAAACCTTATCGCAGATATGTTTTCGACGGAAGCAAAAGTACAGTAAACTACGTCAAGGGAAGTAAACAGATCATAATAGATAAAGATAATAATTTGCGGTCATTCCCGAATGGCATTAGTTTAGGGTCTTCCAGCTACTAATGAGTAATTATTAAATTTTTACGATAACTTTGTAGTTGCTACCTAAATCCGGTAGTTAATTGTAGTTCACGCACTTTTAGTATTGGAAACACATAGATTTTGTTTTATTTCAGTGAGATTTCAAACTTACAATATCTGTGTTGCTCACACACAGGGATTTTTGAAAAATTTTATCAAGTATATTGAAACTATCTATTAAAATGCAATGTATTCCGTCTACTTTTGACATACACTGAAATGATCATCGATTGTAAATGTGATTTTAGTGTACATATTTTTAGAATGACGCTTATTACTTACATAAACATCAAATTAATTTTCAAAAATGTACAGTTATAATTATTATCTTTTTAATTAAGTATCTAAACCATATGCGATATGTGGTCTTAGCCTTTGTTTTTATTAATTCTCACTTAAATCAATATAGCTTTAACTAGCACTTACTTCAACTAGTTCGACAAATTTTTATGTTTCATAGTAAAAATAATAATAATACAGTAATCATGTTTCTAGTAATAATTTGTTGTTAAAAAAATGACACTTTATGATTTTATTTTTAAACGATAGTTTATAGGAAGCACCATCTAAGTTTGAATTAAATAACATTTAAAAGTATATTTTTTATAAATTCAGCATATAAAACTGTTTTTTAAGGTTTCACTTCCTTAATAAAAATAACTAATATTTGTGCACTTTTTAATCAACCATTTCACAACAAAATTTAGAAATCATACTAGAAAGAACCTACCGCATTGGTAACACGTTCACTTTTCTATACCGTCAAAAAATTATTTTAGGTATGTGTATCAATTACACTTTATATTTTCATTTTTATGATTCTGCAGCTTTGTTTAGGGCTCACCGTAAAAGTCTGCTTCGAAAGCCATTGCAACTCATCGGTAAAGAAATACCTGTCAATGGGATATTATTGACGTAAAAGCGACACTGTTTTTCAAAATGACTGCTTATTGACAAAAATCTAACATAATCACTAATAAGCAATTGAAATAAGGGTGATTGGAAACAGCTAACCTGCACACCAAAAATAACGTGGAAGATTAACAACTAAGTTTTATTAGTAACATCTCACTAGTTCAAATCACTTACTTTGCCTTGATAAATCTGCTACAGAGAATGTTTGTTTACGACCATTTCAGGTCACATAAATATTCGAGTTTATTTGCTAGCAGCAACAACATATTTTTAATATTCAAAGAAGGAAATACACCCAGGGAAAAGTGGGAATCGAACCCACGCCTCTTTCACTCCGCGCAGCGAGGCACCGGAGCCAGTCGATTAGACCGCTCAGCCACTGAGGTCCCTGCGACAGAGAATAATATCAGATATCACTAAGGTTTAATAAACAACCTGTGTCTGCACTGACAACTTCAAGCAATGTCAACGTCGACGCCGCAGTCACAGCCTGATTTGGAAACACATGGGAATCCTCTCATTATCTTCCACATATTGCCAACTGGTCATTAACTAGCGATTTAGATTAGATTTCAGCCGCAAAGTATTGCACAGAACACATAGCACAAGACAGATTTTAAGAGTGGGAAAAAGCATACACGGCTAGAGAGAGAATCGAACCCACCGTTTCTGTTGCATAGACAACTAAACTCAAGACGTTCAAAACATCACAGTTGTTTTAACGGAAATTTTGGGGCAATTTTCGTGGCTGAGCGGTCTAATCGACTGGTTCCGGTACTTGCCTGCGCTCAGTGAAGAGGCGTCGGTTCGGTTCCGACTTTCCCCTTGGTGTATTTCCTTCTTTGTATAGTAAATCTGTTGTACTGTCTTGTTCTATTTGTCATATTAGACGAGAGTTTGAGGCATATCCTTGAGAATAGCAAATAAACTCGAATATTTATGTGACCTGAAATGGTCGTTAACAAAGGAAATTTTGTGTTTTTTTCACGCTTATTTTTCTCAATTTCGCTTAAGTCTCAAGAACGTTCTTTCAATTTTATATGAAGTGAAAAATCATATTGGTATTAGAAAATTAGCAAAAAAGTATTATTCCGATCGTACCCGAAAGTAGTATTGCACGAATCACGACTAGAGCACACAATGGTCAGTGCTTCTATTACATTTTATTTTTATTTATTTATTTATTTATTTTTCCTGTTTTCTTGCTCAGTTACAACGATTTTCCCCTGTTTTTTTTTTTTTTGGCTCAATTACATTTTTTTTAAGAACAGGGAAAAACTACTAAATCTACTGCAGTTAAACAGACCACATTGTTCACAGAAGAGATATTAGTGGAGTTTTCAATGAAGGATCAAAGAAGATGCAGTATGAATGGGGACAATGTGTATATAGTTGGAATTAAAATCGATGAATCATTAATAAAAAAATTAAAATTAAACTATCCTTTTTTTAAAAATTCCTTCATGAGCTCGTGTTCAACAAAAAAAGGCATTTTTTATGGATATTTAGCGGATTTATGTAGTTGTTTTGTTTATTTAAACGTTTTCCTGCGCAAATAAAAACCATTATTCTGCCTTTATAAATGTTTTAACAAAGCAACCTGTTTTGTTGCATGGTTAAATGCAGTTTATAATATGCTTGCAAATATTCAATATTAACCCATGAAAGGGGTTAAAAATTGAAGTTGAAATAATGTAATCGAATTAGGGGGGTGGTTATTGAGTACAAATAGTCTAACCATTTTGGGGCGTTCGTCAGAAAGTTTTCGTGTATGGAGATTTGCTGTTAAAGAATGAAAGTCAAGACAATTGCTTTCACTACTCGCCAAAAGTCAACTTTCAGAGTAAATTTTATGTATTATTTTGGCTGTGCAACTGTTGTTGAAAAAATATCAATAGTTGATTGTGATGAAAAATCATAATACGAGTATAGCAACCGTTTACGTTACTCACATCAACCACAAACTAAGTAAAGACTTGAATTTTATAAAAGTTGAGGTCATATATTATGCAAAGATTTTGTATACTATAATAAGATCAGCAAAATGATAACAAAAGGCTATTTTCATTATAGTGCAAAGAAATCGGCAGTATCATTCAAAATACTGCACACATTTTGTTTATAGAACGCTAGAAATGTGAGTAAACTTTGCACCATTATGGTGCAGATATTTAGTTGAACATAAGTTAAATAATTGGAAGCAAAGTTCATGCTGCTTCCATCATAAATTGGAGTAAAAATTGGAAGATTCCAGCCACGGTGCAACCAGTTGCTCCAAAAATTTTAGAGTGCAATACCAGCGTTAACGGTGATCCCTAACTGGTTGAACTGATGTCTTCGCTTAGCTGGCATGTACAGGTCTACCATCAATCAAAACAATCTGCCTGGCAGAGGGCCAAGAAGAATCCATTTAGGTTTAAGGGAGGAACTGCTGGTATAGGAAAAGTGCCGTCTTTGTTCTCGTTATAACTCTTGATTTCTTTCGAACTAATGCTATATGCCAGTTTATAAATTTAGTTGTTTTCAACAAACAGTGAAGCAAACGTTCCGATTCGCGTACTAAACAAGCGCGGTAAAACGAAGTTCTCTAAAACTAAAATGGATTCGCTTTTTTCTGCCATGCGCAGAAGCGTCCAACTATCAAAAGTTCGTGGTGGAACTGTTGTCGCCCAGTGGCAAAGGTCGTAGATTCCGTTCATCCCGCGCTTTGGGTCCCGTATTCGAACTCGGCAACACTGTAAAGAATTTGGCTGTGTGTTACCACCCCCCCCCCCTCTCTCTCTCTCTCTCTCACCCACAAATAGGTGCCGATTTGATAGCTACAAAGATTTCTTGGGAATATTTTGGAGTTTACTGGCGCTTGTTGCACCAATATATCGTAAAATTAAGCACGTTACTTTGTAGCTGGCAAATTTGGTGCATTATACCACCATTTTTTAATGCAAGCATTCATATTCCTGGAGGTTCTCGGGTTACTGCTATAGACAATCCAACAGATCCAACATAGCAATGCACATTCCCCGCCCCTTTTCTAAATGAAAATTCCACACCAGTGTTTAGGCGTTATAGCTTTAGCGTTATTTGAAACAAAAACAATGTTGTGCATACTTATTATTCTGACATTAAGGTAAAACGCAACTTTCATTTTTTATTTTCTGTCTCGTATTGTCAAAGAAACGTTTATATTTCCCCATCCAAACTATAGAAAAATTCAACTTGAACGTAGGGTTGAAAATGATAATAGTAAGAGAAAAAGAAAAAAAGAAAAGATAAAATACAACAGAAACGATAATAAAAATCAAAGCTTAGGAAGAAAATCGGTAAAATATTTTGAAAAGAAAAGTATCCCCCAAAAGAAATATAAGGATTATAAAATGTTCCTCTTTTTGAATCTTACCCTTTCAATTGAAGAGATAAGCAGACTGCTGTTAGAAGAGATAAGCCTGTTTTGGATGGGAGCAGAAAGATGGGAAGGTGAGCTCGAATTCTATCATGCGGAAATATCATGCGTTTTCGTTACCAGCTTCAGTTATTATCATCACCCAAGATACCGGGTTTCGCTTTTGTGGGGACGACAAAGAAGCAATATAATTCGTCACGACCTTGTCAATAACTTTCTAACTTTTTCCATTAATGAAGAAGCAAAGGCGAGGGTTTGGTTTTATCTTCGGCTTCTCCCCTTCTCTTAAAAATGAAAAAAATCAAAACAGACAGAGAGGGAGAGTTTTCCTTCTCTAAGGGGATTTTTTCCTCTTTTTTTGTTCTTTCTAAAGGAAGCTGAAGGAGTAAATCATACACTCTAATTCAGTTTTCAGTGTCAGCATCTAAGCAATTTATCTTCCCGTCGACGTTTTGTAGATTTGGATTAAATGCATTCTTCTGAGCAGTATTATCAGCAAAAGGATATGTAGTGAGAATTCACTGTTAGAAATTTCATCATGAAATTACGGTAAAATAACTGTCCATCTAATTCACCATTAAATTTACGGTTTTGGAACATTTTTCTATCTTTACGGGACCTAAACCATTTCCAATCAGCTTGGTTTAAAAGCCGTAAATACAAAAGTTTACGGTTTTATAACCATTTATAAACGGTTTCAGAGTTGAATTTAAGGCTTTTGAACCATTTCGAGGAGTAGAATCTTCGAGGCGTAGAAACCGTAAGATAAGCGTGCGGAAATCGAACCCCGAGTGTACGGTGTACCAGCCTACCGCTCTAACCATTCGGCCATCTACACCACTCAAAGCGACCGTTTATTTATCAATAATCTTTTTTTCCAACAGGCAAACTGCATTAAAATTGAGATTTCAGTTTTTGATTGGATCCAAAGTCATTTTTGGTCTAAATTTACTTTTCTCCACCAGACCCCTACCTGTTAGCCGAGGCCTTAGGATTGCTTACGCACGGGGAGAGGTAGTGGGGTCTACGGATTTTACATGCACATATCCCCAAGTATACATGGTGGTCTTCAGTGGGTATCGAACGCGCGACCTTCCAGGTGGAAGTCCGACGTGCTAACCACTAGGCTACCACTGTGCATTGGCGAAAATCATTTTATTTGCTTCAAAAATTAAAATACAAACAAGCTTCTGCAGCTCAAATTATGGGTTCGCTCATTCGCAAACAGTTCCGGAATCCGATGTCTCCACTTTTTGATTTACGTGTGTATGCGTTTCTATTTAGTAACCACTGCTTAAACCACTGTTTCTTCTTCTTTTTTATATACACATGCAGATTTGAACCGATTAATCTTTATTCACATTTTAACAACAACGTACGACTTGTAAGGTTCCACAACCAAGATGGACACCCGATTCTTAATTGACTACGAGACCTACTGGCCCTTGTAAATTACGATTAGCTAAACGTTCATTAGGACAAGGGCGGATCTAGAAAATCTTCAAGGGGGGGGCGGCAATTTTGGAAATCTGGGGGTTCAATGTAAGGATGGATGGAGGAGATTCTTCATTCCTTTTCAACAGTCCCTCCGCCACCCCCCCCCCCTTTTTTTCAAACAGCAGGAACAAAAAAAAAAAAAAAAAAAAAATGCTAGTGTAGTGATATTTAAAATTTTACTAGCACATTTTTTCAATGCATATACGTTTATTCAAAGCCCTTATAAAAGGAACACAAGCTGACGTTTTTTTGCTTTCGCAAATCTGTCTATAATTTTTTCAACGTCCAATCTTTATGGATATGCAATAACGCTAATTCAGTGAGTCTACCATCACTCATTCTGCTTCTTAGCCAAGTTTTAACCGAGTTAGGATTTCCTTCAAGCTTTCTCAAGAAAAATGTAGGCTTGTAAATACATTTTCTAAATTTGAATTGATATGTCTAAATTACAAAGTAATAGCAATTATTAGTAATATATTTTCTAAAATTTTCAAAATGTAATACTAAATATGTATTAAAAAAACCATCAACGAGTATGTGCAATTTATATAAACATCTGTAATTATGAATGTTCAATCAAATGTTTCAGGCTCCAGGTTTTAGCGTAAATGCTGCAGGAATTTACACCACGTGCTAACTGTTGGCTAGCTGTCACCAGTTTGATGGGTAAAAGAAAAGAGCAAGGAATCTCTTTCCCATTACTCCGAGGATTAGCAACTCAGCAATACTAAAGGACAAAGGGACAGGGGGAAAGCATAGAACTTGAAGGGCTATTAGGCTGGGATTCCAAGAACATAAAAAAATAGCTGGTCCCGGGGCACAAAGAGTAAAAACTCACTTAGGAGTGTCGTTGTAGTATCCACTTGAATCAGCCCAAGGGGGGGGGGGGGCGATCGCCCCATCGCCCCCCCCCCCCTTAGATCCGCCGTTGCATTAGGAGAAACAGAGAATAAACGATTTGTTTCACAATCAGCGGTTTGAGTACCATCTTATTAATGGTTATTCAAATGTTGTAATTAAATATGATAAAATAGCAATCAAATAAATGGTTATATTACTATTTTCTTACGAAAATTTTTAACGGTGAAAGCTTTTTTAAAGTTATCCTCTTGCTTCCTCAAAATATTAATGCTTCAGACCTTTCAGCTCACCAAAATTGCTATTTTATAAAATGACTAAATTTATAAATTTCTTCACAAAGCTTCGTTGAGCATTAATTTTTGACTGTTTGAACGAAGTCATTATCATATACAAATACAAATACAAAAGTGACGACCAGCAACGGGCACAGGGCCCAGCTAGGCTGGTCCTAGTCAATTTACCAGTCCCCAATGATGGAGGAATCTGTTAGAAGTATGGTGTATGATGGCCACCCTTCGTCGTCAACCGAGATCCTGGCAACCATAAAGACGCCTGCAAACTTTTATACACAACACCTAATTAGAGACTAACTGACTTTCTTAACAAGCGGAAGGAAAGACAGATTCGCAAGTCTTCCTCCGATAATGACAATTTAATCAAAATCATTATATGTATATTTAAATGTTAACTTTGTCTAATATTTAATCTTTTATAGTTAAGTGTTCAACAATAAATGTTAGTTAGTACAAAGGAATTCTCGTACTCATTATTTTGGATTACTTAATGTGAAAGAACATGACGTACCCCTCAGCTCTACATGAACAAAGTACTGCCCACTGACTACCGTAAGATAAAAGAGACAAGGTAAGAAAATTCAGCTCTTACCTAATAATAATAACTCTTTATCCACTAACAGAATCATGGAGGGAATGACCATGCTGATTTTATCTGAAGTTCTGGCATCCATACATTACTCGTAGTAGCCACTGACCAAGTGCACAGAAGCCGTTTGAATGCGTGGGTTTCTGAGTGAGACGTAATTTAAGTTTCGCACCAACTGAAAAGTGCCGGAAGGAGCCAAAAGATTATATGCTATATAGCTTCTATTTTAAGAAGTATCATTTTGTGGTACCCAATTTTATCTTTAAACTGTAATTCAAGATACATTTCATCATTCATCTAGAGTGTTTAAACCCTTAACGCATTTGCCCGTGAATGACACGGGCGAAAGTTACGGGCAAATCTGCACATGTCCGTGTCTAACACGAGCGATCTTGCATCTCGCGTTATTTCGTTTCTAATGCCCGTCTGAGATCCGTTTGCACTTTGTTTTTTTTATATTTTTTTATATAACTTTTACCCCACCCCCCGATCCCTAGTCACCCCCTACAACTGAAATTGCCAAAAACAATTTATACTATACCTGTATATACATTTTCTGTCAAAAAAAAACTCGGTCATTTTTTTACCAGTTTTACCGAAAAAACTCTTGCTTCAAAGGGTTAAATGTCAATGAAAATTTTATATTTTTTCATTGAGCGTTTGGTTATAATGTCAATCTAAGCAATGGAGTATTTCTGTAAAATTTATACTTAATGCTTATAATGACCGGTATTTTGCTCTATAAAATCGTCAATAAAAATCAGTATTCAATACGAAAATGTGTGTAATATTTGTGAAGAAAATTTGATCAATAAATGTTAGAATAATTCTAACACAATCTATTCTTTAATACTGAATAAATAAATTGTTATTCATTATAAAATAAATGATTTGTTTATGGCGTCCGTAAAGATTATTCATATCATTAAATGGGGATTGATTATGTATCATACTGAAAATATTTTTAGTAAATGTTGCTATGTTTGTTTAAAGTTTGACATAATGGAGAGAATAAGTAGTAAGTGTTTTGAAAATCTACACAGCAGGCGTATACTCTATATAAAGCTGTCTCTATAATGTCTATAGAGAGCACTTACATAATCAGCTTAACATATGTAATTCCACTGACTTCGTGTTTATATTCAATATAAACCTTCTTCTAATGCTTATAAAGGGTCTACTTAGTCTGCTATAACAACGATTAAATGTCTATGAAGAACATGTAGGTATATTGAAATTCCTTAAAAGCTCAATAGGGGATACTGTCGCAGACGATTCAGCACGTTCATAATGTCTATTTATATCAGTAATGTATATTAAAGGAACGTGTACATTCTATGTAATAATCAGTAGATCTACTGAATAATCCTTTTTGCCATGGAGATTAACTTCACTGGCTCTGCGCATGTGTTTTTCACGTTATTTAGTCTATAGGGCAAACATAGTAGGCTACGTTGTATAAAAGGTATTTGAAAAACTTTAAATGTAATGAAAAGTATTATTATATAATCAAGGTTCCATCGTTACTTTTATACTTAATTATCGATGACCACGGACTTGTGGATTATGTGTCAAATATTCATTAATTCAAAACGCTAAATTTGAGGGCGCATGCGTGTAAATTCACACTAAACTGCACTGTTAAAATTTTTTGCCCCAAAATACATGAGAATCTCCTAGAAATAATTTACCCAGAGTCTAGCGTAAAATTACAAAGAACTAAAAATCAGAAACTACAAAGTCTTTAGAAAAAGAAATTATAGAGTACAAAAACCAGAGAACATTCTGTAAATATATAGCAACAGATAATAGGCAGCATTGGGGTGCCATCTCATCTGTGTGTTCGGTGAATTATTATTTCTGGTACACGAAGTCAAAAGTGTGTTCTAGTTGAGTCCACGCTGTTGTGTTTCCTGTGCTTTTGGCCTCTCGGCTAAAGACGCCTCCGGAGTTGGAAGGATATGCGTCACACGAGGGCTAGGCTACCCATTACAGCTCGAAAATTAACCGTACGTCAACAGTATATAATGCATTTCTTGTCAATTTTTAAGCTGGTAGGCACAGCTCTCATGTCCTCAGCTACCCGTAACTTGACAGATCTTTCTCTGTAGTTGTACAAAGGGCAGAAAAACAATAATTTTAATGAGAAACTGTTGTCAAGAATCTTGACTAAATTATTGGTAAATATCCCGCATCGTTGTATAGTCTGCAGGAAGAAAAATTCATTCTAAAAAAATTAAGTTCGGTGTATAACCCGCATCGTTGTATAACCCGCACCCCAGAAAAAACCATGGGATACAACCCTAGAAAACAATGCATTTGTCTGTAGCAAAGGAGCCCCAATCTGCTTTGGACCATTGTTTCGAAAGCTACGATTTATTTCTCTGCATTTTGTTTTGCAGGAAAACAGTTTTCGATATTTTTGAACGGAAGTTGTCCTTTTTAATAATACTGCTTTTTTTAAAAATTTCATGTATTGCCCGCATCGTTATATTGCCCGCAGGTAGTAGAAAAAGAAGTTTTTTTGTAAATAGCCCGCGGGCTATACACAGATAATTACGGTATTTGGTTTCAAACAAGTTCTTTTTAAATTGACAAAAACACTCAGTGTCCTTTCAAACTTTTCACAGAAATTTTTCACAATGTGTAGAAATGAAAGAAGGGACAGACCTTTTTGATTATTTCTTCCATCTAGAACAGTTCGACTATCGTCTTAATCAGGAATTATTCAATAATGATATGCGAGGTAAAGACGAACTAGTAAATTGTACCAAACCACCTTGCAGCTCTTTATCATAAGATATTATAAACGTTTTGAGTGTATTGTAATATTTGAGTACAAATGAATGAAAATTAGTGTCGCTTTAAACTTGATTTTCTCCCATACTGCTTCTTTTTTGAGGTGTGCCATTAGTGTCACTGTTTGACGATGAGTGGAGCGGCAGGAATATTTTACACTATAGCAGGATGGATCACTGGAGTAGATAAGGGAGGGTTTGGGGATAAAAAGGCCCTGAAATGGTGAAGTTTTTCTAGAATTTGATGATTTTTTCCTGTAAAACAATGATATTAGCTAACTTTCCCCGAAGAAACCCCATAAAATAGTAAAGATTGTCTAGAATTTGACCAATTTTTCCTGTAAAACAATGACAGCTCACTTTTCCCGAAGAAACCCCCTAAAATGGTGAAGACTGTCTAGAATTTGACCAATTTTTCCTATAAAACAATGAAATTAGCTTCCTTCCCCCGTAGAACCCCCCACCCCCAAATCCGGGTCTAGCTACGCCTCTGAAATGGATAAATATCACTCATTCTTCTCGGTGTCGAATAGAGCCGTACAAACCGGACTCCGATCGTTATAACAAACAGTCGTTGCATCAGTTGAACAGTTCTATGAGGCTGTTTGAAGAAATGTTGTGTAACTGAGTAACA
The DNA here is from genome assembly GCA_038502835.1 of Octonoba sinensis. NCBI lineage: Eukaryota > Metazoa > Arthropoda > Arachnida > Araneae > Uloboridae > Octonoba > Octonoba sinensis. Next base: position 128,699,168 of record CM076598.1, read on the forward strand.
GTCTCGAAGAACAAATATAGATGACGGGAGTCAACTGAAATGAAGATGGAAAGATAAATGTAAAAAGCCACCCCATCTTTCGCTGACAGCAAAAAGAAAAGTGAGTGAAAAGAATAGGAATAAAAGCTTTCCACCAACTTGAAGAGTAAAGAAGCCAGCAGCAAGAAATGTTCCAAAAGCGTAGCGAGGGGAAAGAGCTGAAAAGGGAAACTAGATAAGTCCGACGGCTGATAGATAATAATATGAATGAGGTAGCGTTCTCTCGTCTGTCTGGCTGTCGACACTGTTCGCTCTATGAGATAGGGCGCTACCGGGGGAACAGCATAAAAGAAACAGCCAGCGCGCTGTTCTTAGTTTCGGTCGCGATTGTAGCTGATTTGATTAGTCGAAAAAAGTTGAGCGAAAACTAACATAAAGATAGTACCAACCACGAAATGTTTCTTTTTTCTTCCAACCCTCCCCAATCTGTACAGTATTTTCTTAAAAGAAATGCGTTCGATAAATTTTATTTTTTTTTTCCCCGCTCTCTTTTTCGTTCGTGTTGTTATCGTCAGAGCTTTTCTTTTGTGAGTAGCCGCCACCCACGGAACACAGTAAGTTATTTAGTTTTTTACTATTTTTGTTTTGGCTAGCTTGTCTTTTTTGACGCATGTAAAATTTTAGAAAGTGAAAAAAATTTCTGAGGGAGTGAGATTTAGTACCGAACTATGAACTTGCGGCGATAAATTTTATTCCTAGACTTTTTACTTGTTACGCGAATAAAAGTGAGGTTTTTATTTCTTTCAGAAATAAACTTGCTTCAGCTGTTAAATGTTGGAAAGAAAGAAAAAAAATGTTTTGAAACAACTACCATTTTTACAAACTGAGATGTCTATTTTTAAAGGTTTAAAACGGATACTACTCTGAAATTTTATTTTCTCTTCATTCGCGCCTATTGCATTATGAAAGCTAAACACTCACTAATAAATTAGATAAAAGTAATCTTTCTAAGAGTGAATATTAATATTAATAACATCTTTAATGCTGTAAAACAGTTTTTTTTGTCGTTGTTTTATTTGAAAAAGAAAAATAAACATTTGGTTCTAAAATTCAAAAAAAAAAAAAAAAAAAGCTCTCGTGTGTCCTTGAATTATCAATACTATCTGATGAAATCAATCATAAAATCGGCAAAACTGTTTAATTGTTTGACTTTTAACTAGTGCAAAAAACTCGAACGCTTTTATGCTCTGAACATCTGACGATTCAAACACTACTGATTTGCGTTTTTTTATTAAAATTTAAGGAGTTCTCCAGATTGTTCTGACACGTTGTAAAAACTATCTTCAGGAATAATTGCGGAGATAAGACAAGAATTTCCGTCACTCATTTAACTATTTTTCAGCAACGCTCGCCGCACTTTGTGTAGATTTTCGAAAAGCTTTCTCAAAAGAAAAAAAGAAAACATGTCGGTTCTGACTATAAACTCTAATCGTTTGGCTACTGCGTTTAGTAAGTGGATATAGCGCTCCTGTAACAGCACAGCAGTGACACAACTCAAAGATTTGGTGTTTGCCAATTTCTGTTTCACAAAACAATTTGCAAAATAAGGTAATATTGTTCCAGAAAAACTAACGGATGAAACGGAGCTGAAATATTAGGAGCAATACTTGTTAATCAGTTATTAAAAAAAAGAAAACAAGTTCATATGAGATTTTTTTTTGTTAATGTGTAGTATGGCAGACGGTTTCAATGATTTTTGAGTTGCGCCACTTATTTTGCCGGGTGCGATATATGCAGTCACAGACCTTATAGGTACTACATGTATTTCCCATCTAAAGTTAACGAGTGTTATATCGCTAAGAGAATGGACTTCCATTGAATCAGGACCGTTATTAATCATGGAAATTTATTCAAATCAAAAATTTAAGGAATTGAAGTTGTGTAATCAACTTATTTTGAAATTTTTTGATCGAATGCAATCGTTGTGCGAGTATAGGAAAAAAAATCTTTATCAAAACTTAGTTCATTTTCTGTTCAAGTTTATAGAGCATTTCGGCTGATAATCTGCTTGACATTCAACGACTAATATACATTGAAGGATAAGTGCAATTGTATTACATGTATTATCTCGCCCACACGGAATCTCGCCAAACCTGCGCTTGTCATTTTGGGAAACGTTTGATAAATGGACGTCTTGGCGGGTTTCAAATGTCACCAAGCTTGTGAGCCTAATTTTTAGAAACTTTCTCGTCTATGAACTCACTGGGTTAAGCGATTGAGAAATATCTATAGTTCAATGATAGGGCTTTTTAAAGAAGCCGAATAAGCTAAGGCCATGTTGGAAATTTTCTGTTATGGGGATTTTTTGGACAAACTAAAAAGTCGACAAACCTGCTCTAAAGTCACTAATAAACTTTTCTTCGACAAAATTTTTGGCCCGATTTTAAAATTTCGTCAAAGCTGGGCTACTACTCATTTTGGGAAACTTTCGATTAAGGGCGTCCTTGGTGTAATTTTAGAGTACGCAAACTCCCTCTAATCATATAGGAAACCTTGACGTTGCGCTTTTTTCTTAATTTGAAAAGTTGCCAAATTTGGAATAGTCATAATGCAAAACTTTTGGATATGGGTTTTTCAACATGCATTGGAACACCTCCCCCTCTATTAGGGGCTGTATACCACGGCATTTGACCTCGGTTTTTTAATTGGCAACAATAATCGACAATGTAATAGTTAAGTACCGACAGTTCCAACTACAATGAGCATCATTAAGACCGACTTAGCCTTTCGTTCTACGAAGTATACGTTCTTTTTTTGGGAATGCGAATACGTATTCGGCGCTTGAAATAAACTCTTAATTTTTCAAGTGTTTATGTACCCAACATTATCTGAAACACCATTTTTTTCTCTTTATTGCTTGAAATAGTAAACTTCAGCACACTTTTATAGGTACTCGCAGAAAATTTCAGAAAGACAGAAGCAAAATTGATTGATACATGATGCATTTTAAATACCTTCCTACGTAAAGTAAAAAGTAGATCAAAATTAATTTTTGTTCACTATATAAGAAAAAATAAATAAAAAGAAAATAGAAGTAGATTTATTTCTTTGCTTGAACTGTCTCATTTGTAAAAAAACAATGCTAATATGTTGAATTAGGACAACATACAATTTTTCATTTTCACTTAAAATTCAGACGGAAAAGTGGCATTACATTGACTCAGAAGAACATTTTTATCAACACTTTAAATGTAGTTTTCTCCCATTTAGCTTTTTATGTGTGCCCTGTTATTTATTACGCAAGGGCTTTTTAAATTTTGTATCTAGAATGCTGCTTTTGTCCACATATTCCTAAACTATATGTAACAAATTCATGCAATACTTATGTGATAACTTAAGTTGTTTTTTTTTTTTTTTCAAATAGAAATGTGTGCAAGCACAGCTATACGGTAGTTTTCGTATTTTTTTTCTACTTTTCTTTTCTTTTTTTTCTCTTTGTTTTAGTTTTGATTTTGTTATTTTTTCTCAGGAAGTTTTGACTTGCATAAAATCCAATGTTTTCTGTTTGAAATACTAAATCACAAAAAAAAAAAAAAAAAAACGTTGACTGTACGACAATTTTTGAAAAATAAAGACTCATTTTAAAATTTACTGATTTTGTTTTCGTAATTTTTTTTTTCTAAAATTTTGCTACAAGCAGCAACAGAATCATCATGGAGAATAAATAAGGTCTTGTAATGCCAACTCCCCTTAACACCAGATTTATCTTTAGAACTTTTCGTGATTTTTTTTTTTTTAGTATGTGTAAATCTTATGCTTTGGTTTTAACTGACAAACCTCATCTTCTCCCCTGTAACTTAAATCATGTATGAATGATATACAAAATAATTGCTGTATTGTAGAGCGATCCATAATTTTGGAACACTAGGGAAATATTTTGAACCTATTAAACTGTCCTTCGCGTTTAATTATCGACTGTGATCATGTTGTTTCTAATGCCACTTGGGTATCCAAGCTCCCCTTCGCAGAGCGACCAGGAATTAAGGCAGAAAAGGAGCGCTTTCCGTTTATAGATGAGCACCACAACGGTGGAAGTACGACTTGGCTCATTATGTATTTAGATGATACCAGATGGCGCCACCTTCCTTTTTGACTTAAGACTGAAGGGAAGGTAAACTTTCCATCCTCCGGTACCCTCGGAACTGCCTTGAGACTTCAGGGTCCATGGATTGTACATGCACGTATCCCCAAATGTACATGGTGGGTCTTCAGCGGGTCGGGTATCGAATACCCAATCTTCTGGTTGGAAGTCCGACATCCTAACCTCTAGGCTACCACGACGGCCTTACTGTGATCATTGCTACCTGAATCTAGTTCAGTGTATTTAAAAAACCGATAGTATGAAACATTGAAGACTGCCGTTTATTAGTCCTAACTACATTTTGCGTACTCTCGTCTCTCCCTCTGTCATTTTATGTGTGACTGTGTGAGTGTATCCACATTCTTCCCATAACTTTCGGAGCATTAACCAATTCGAAAAGACCTATGTTTTTGAAAGATCTTCGCAAGACGATTCAGTCACAAGTTTTTGATGTAGCAAATTATTACTGATTTTTCAACATATTAAAAGAAAATAAAAACTTAATTTGATGACCTAGACTGGGGAAATTTAACGCTTTGTCACTCTTGAAGAGACGGACTGATATGATAAAGAAAAAAAAAAGAAAAAAAAACGAAGTAAATAAAGCACAAATTGTCAAAAATCAATTGCGATAGATTTCGAGGCTACGTGGAGCCCCTCAGGCTAAAATAGGTATTTCAACACACAACGAGAAAGTTGTGAGTGAACAGACATCAACCAAAAAGACAATAGTATTTATACCAAATCGGTCGTTGTCCTTGTGTAGCTATTGCTTAATAAGGAACACAAGGACAAGGATCGTATGTGACCAATTAGATGGCAGAGATTGATAGAAATATCAATATCTTATGTCTCACAACTCACGATGTAAATACCATAGAGGTAGTTTGTTTACTGGATCTAGTTATGATTATAAACAATTGAGGATTTTGATTTTGTCTTTCACAACTCATGATATAAATGTACTTAGGCAGTTCGTTTACTTGATCTAGTTATGATATAGAAATTGAAGATTTCGTTCTCACTTTGTTGAAATGAGATTATACATACATTTTTTTTTCTAATGCAATACTTTTACAAAATATTTTTTTTTTTTGATTTTCATGAGCAATCTTTCCAGATTCTTCCACTCTTCAAAATTTCGTAATATTGAGATCCAGTAGCGATTTTTTTATACTCACGATTTTAATGAGGAATAATTTCGTAGATAATTTTTAGAATTATCTATTCGTCCACTAAACTGAACGGGACACAAACGCACTCGAAGCTAAGTGCTCAAGTTGACTGAAATAGCTTCTTTTCATTTTGTGTTTTAGACTACTTTCCCGTAAAAGTCAAAAAAAAAAAAAAAAAGGAATGAAAAAAGGCTTAATGTGTCGTAAAAATATCGTTAAAAAGAAAGAATAGGTGAAGTAATTAAATAAAGATTGAAAAAAAAATGAAAGTAGTGTTTTGAGATGGGAAAAAAATCTTAACCCCTTGACATACAATCACGAGTCTGACTCGTCATTCATTTCATGGGACACTGAAGACTTTGACAAGAAATTATTATTTTCTGATGTTATTTAGATGTTCTTTGTTAACATCAATCAAATTAATAGAAATCCAAATTTCAAAATAAAATACTCTATGTCAGCTTTCACGAAACTGTTAGGTTATGCTAAATTAAATAGTACTTTTTTGTCGCATTAAGTTCAGTTTATTACCAGTTAATTTGTATGTCAAGGGGTTAACATTAGCACCTATGGTGAAATATGAAGCAAATTATATAATCCAAAGACATAATATCCAAATTCCTTTGAAGAAGCTTAATCGAAGGAGCTCTCGACGTGAAATATTTTTTAGTTTGAACAAATTTTGTTCAATTTTGAACAGTTCAAAAAACTTGAACATTAGCGCCTACGAGGAAATTTCAATCTTATATAAATCCTGATCTAACGGACGGATTTTCTTGGAAAAAACTTTATCGGAACGATCTTATGACGTCATAACACGAGTGGTACATTTTACCAATATTTATTGTAACGTAACTGTTTAGCCAGAGATTAGTTTTCAAGAGCGCGTAAAAGGGGGGGGGGGATGAGTTAAGCAAAAAAAAAAAGGTTTTGCTCAAGCGGGGGTCCGTGGAGCACATAAGTTAAAGACCCAGTTGATTATGGTATGTATGTCATTATCACAACAAACATTTCAGCATTAGACTATTTTTTTATTTAATGTGTCATAAATGCCTCAAATTTTCTTTTGTAATTGTTTGGAGTCCGAAAAAAAAAAAAATAACAACCGTGTAAATGTGCACGTTTGGTGAGGAGGAAAAAAATCACTAGTATCTGTACCAGAAAAAATTTAAGAACAAATATCCATAGCAGACAAATTCTACTGATGCTTTTTCAGTAGCTTGCTATTCCAGCCAATCATTATCGGATATTACAACATATTTTTATTGATTGTCTAAGTTAACACATACCTCCATAATACCTCCATAATTAAAATCAAAAGAATAACTATTTGAAGTTTGCAGCGGCGGATCAAACGGTTGACGTACTTTGCGGCGGCCAGAGGCCCAGAGCTCATAAGGGGCCGTAATAACGCTAACTTCCATATTTCAAATTTACCTTTTTATTAATTTTTATTATTTTTATTTTTTGTTTGTTTGTTTGTAGAGAGTTCCATAGGAGGATCCCGCGACATATTACATTCCATTTCATGCAAATTTTTTAACATAGTGTACCGACACTAAAAAAATCTAATTCAACCTTTCACCAAAAAAATGAAAAAAAAAAAATGTGAAATTTAGCTGCAACGAACATTTGGTACTAAAGTTAAACCATTATAATGGCTCCTAGGTTCACATTCATGGTGAAACTCGGTAAACTAGACCATTGTAATGGTTTAACTTAGTACCAAATGTTGGTTGCAGCTAAATTGTACCATTTTTTTATGAAAGGTTGAACTAGACATTTTTTACAGTGTACGGTCGGAAATTTTCAATCTAATGAACTTAATCTTGAAAATTCCTGGAAGTTTTTGAAACGTTTCCACGTATGAAAATTTTTTAAGTACTATTTTTTTTAAACAAATTAAATTTTAGTCTTCTTAACTGTTAAGAAGACTAAAGTCAAAAATTCAGTCAAAGTAACGTAGACTATTCTAAAATTTATCAAAAATTTACTATTCAGGACAATAAGAGGAGGGGACTAGGCTCCCCCTCTTTATTTTACCACCAGGAGCCTTCTTAATCCACCCTGGAAGTTTAATTATTTTTTTAATCAGTAACCTCAGCGTGGTACAATGAAATATGTTTCGTTGGTGTCAATGGGTGAATGCATTTTTTTCAAGTCATCTATCACTGATAACTATATTGCCCCTGGAATAAAACGCATATTAATGGCTCTCTCTGATAAAAGTATTATATTTTTATTACGGAAATGACTCCAAATACGAGGAGCAAATTGCAACCTTTAGACAAAACTGTGTTCAAAGCCATTAAAATTTGTTTCACTCCAGCATGTCTTTTATTGTACCCCGGCATATAGGGTACAATGTACAATGAAACATTACTACATATTTACTATTTGTTATTTTGCAAGCATTAATGTTTTTTAGTGCCTAATAATTATATATTTAGTTGGAGAAGATACAAGATTAAGAGTCTACATTGATTACATTTTTGTGCATGCAAAATTGTGGATAAGGTAAAATAATTATTAAATTTTGTTTCATTGTACTCCGTCTTCCCCTACATGACACGGCAAAAGATGTGGTAAAAGGAATAATAAATCACTAGTGCACTGATGAAAGCAGTTATATGAGGGTATCTGGCGCTAACAAAAGTAAGTGACAGCATTGCTAATGAAAAAAAATGCTACTCCATTTTACGGTACCAGAAAGAAGAAGCTGCAAGAGACATAAGATACTAGATTCTATATGACTTTATATGACAGTTGAAATAGGAAGTTACAAGTGAACTTATGATGATGTATTATTTTAGCGTTTGGAAACAAAAACATGGCGCATAAACGCAAATGAAGTGTTTATAAAATTATCAAATATATGTCATAATAATAGGGAATGTGTTATAAGAGCGCACGTCAAATCAGATTAAACTACATAATATTTTGTGATAACAGTAACAGCTTTTATATGGTAATGAAAAGAGATAAAAAGACATGAAACAATTGCATATAATAAAATCAACGGTTTTGGTTGATAAATTAAGGCACCAAACATTGCCGTTGTTTGGAGACAGTCGTCACTAGACCTGGGAGATTTTGAAAGTTTTTAAATCGATTTAACAACCGTCTAATATCGCGATGTAGTGATAAATCGATTTCACACTGATTTCACTTTTACGACATGAAACCAACTTTATTATATTCGACGCGAAATGAGACCTCTCTTTTAATCTCCTCCTATTAAATCCATCTTGCATAACCGTAGTAATAATAATTAAATTTTGCTCCGATCTAAATCTAATTTGGAGAGTTAATAGTACCCTTTTAAACAAAATTTGTCGAAAAATCAGTGCAACAAGTTTTGATCACTTGTTACTTGTACAATAACGTATGCAACGAATGTTTTATCAATATCTTGTACATTCACTATGAAACATTTGTTGCATGCGTTATTGTACAAGAAATCTTGTTATTGCCCTTAAATCTTTCTAAAAGTTTTATTTTATAGGCAGTTCTTTTTTACTACATCCAATTAACTAATGCAAAAAGAGGGAGGGGTGTCTTATTATTTATGTCGAGTAATTAATTTATTGCTACTATTTACGTATACAAAAAAAAGAGATATTACGGTTCAAAAGTGTTATGTGAACAAAAAAAAGTATCAAACCAAAAACATATTAAAAATAATAAAACCTTTCTACTTTATTATTATGTGTCCAAAATTATAAAGTAATAATACAAGTGATAAAAAATAATTATAAGGTTTCAATAAAACAATAGAAAACTGTCCAAAAGTTAGACTAAATGAAACGTACAAGCGAAAAAAAATAATAATAACGAAGCCATGAGAAAAGCGCGGGGGGGGGGGGGGGGGAGGAAAGAATTTGCTCCGTGTTTCATTCTGCTTTATTCAAACTTTATAATGAATTTTTATCTTTTTTCTTCTTACTTTATAAATTTGGGCACATAATAATAAAGTTGAAACGTTTATTATTTTAATGTGTTTTTGGTTTGAGGTTTTTTGGTTTTTAACATGAACACTTTTTAACCTTAATATCACTTTTGTTTTATGTGTAAATTGTAACAATAAATTAAATATTTGACATAAATAATAAGACACACTCCCTCCTCCCCCAATCACTCCCCAAATTAATCCAAAAATTTTAGATAGGAAGTAAAAAAGAAGAATTGATAATGTATTCACTACATAATGTCCACTATCTTTTAGGGGGTGGGGGTGGGAATAAAAGTAGGGCAATTGATGTGAAAACAGTGAACTGTCCACTCAAATAACGACAGCCACCCTAATCTAAGGGGTACCGCAGTTCGTGGCGCAAACTGCACCATTGAAATTCTTAGGGAGTCTGGGCGTTTCAGTTTTTACTATGGGCTTATTTTAAATACAGTATTTATTTTTAATTTTCAAAAAAAAAAAAAAAAGAGAGAAAAAATACAGTTGGACCTCTATATAGTTGGACCTATATTGAATTAACAAATTACCGGAAAAAATTCGACACTAGAAATTTCGATGCATGGAAAATCTTAGTTTTATCATAATTTCTCCTAATACATTAACAGTAAAGCTAATTTTCCTATATGAAACACCATGTATAATTTATATGCGAATCAAATTAAATGAAAGTAAATAAGGAGAGATTTATTGAGAACCTACTTGAATGCTTAATTTAAAAAAAAAAAAGAAAACAGTAGTCCAGACACTGGTTACAATGATCACTGTTGCATTCTTTAAAAAAATCTGCGAATATCTTGCTAAACAACCATTTTTTCTGAAAGTTCATCAAAGAGTTTTTCACATTTATTCATAGGCGTAACTAGGGTTGGGGAAAGGGGGGGGTCACCCTAAAAATGTACAGACTAAACACCAATAAGCAGTGCACAAGAGTTCAAAATTTACTAGTCATCAATACTTGTCATTAGAGATATACTCCGTGTTTATTTCAGGCATCTCTCGGGGGGGGGGGGGGGTACCCCCTCGGAGCAAGTCAACTCCCCCCCCCCATCGGCGAAAAAAATCAGATCACAATTTTTAAAAAAAGAAAGAAAAGAGAAATTACGCTTTTAAGACATCTTAAGGCCTAATATTGAATTATGAGTTGTGCTAGTATTGCTGCTGAAAAGAATGTGTATTTTCATATTTACAATCTGTTCTTAGTCCGAAACGCGTGTTTTTTTGAGTTGTGCCACTATTGCAGCCCATGAGAACCAATCAATTCAGATCTTTTTTTTTCAATGTACATTTATGATTAGGCTAAGTAAAAGTGTAATTTTGTCACGGTATTTTTCACCTTCGCAATGTTATTATAAACGCTCTATGGGACCATTCATAAACAGTGTCACACTTTCTTTCAATATATTTGAACCCCCTCCCCCCCTTTGTCACAAAATCACTCTCCAACACACCCCTATCCCCTTTGCCACGTGTCACGCTATATTACATGAACACTTGCAGTGTGTGCAACGTACTTGCAGTGTTGCAGTTCAGAAATAAAGTACTTACGTTAAAGAATCCCATTTTTAGTTTTATTTTTTAACTTTTAACGACATTTGTGGGCATAACAATAAATGATAATGATTACACGTGGACTTAAATAGCATAAAATTAGATTAAGGTTAAAATAGAAAAAAGATAATTAGTGCATAATAGTGAAAAATAATTAATTGACTTCTGAAAAATGACCCGCACTTATTTATTTTAAAAGTAAATACCGAAGAAGAGTTTCTTTTAAAATTTTAACTAGAAGTGACTTCAAACCTTAATAAGCATCCGTATTTTCAATATAAAATGAAATCAATGAAACTTTAAAATCAAATAATAAAAATAAAAAATTATCAAAAATAAGTTTAATCTGCTGGTTTTTTACACGTTTTTATAGAAATCAAAATGTGTAATGTCACACTTCTTGTTATCCCCCCCTTGTCACAATCTCTCGACCCTCCCCCCCCCCCCCCGCCGCCCCACCCGAAGTAGTGTGACATCATCCCCTATGAAGTTAAAAAACGAAAAAAGGAGGATTAATAAGCAGTTTCTCAGCATGGGAGGAAGAAATAAAAAGTTGAAACTAAAATTGCAAAAAAAAAAGAGGAGGGGGCAGCTAAAATATTATTTCGAAAAAATTACATAAAAACAACCATACCTCTCCTGCTTCAGGGTTTCTTCCCAAAATAGGACAAAATACTTTCACCTTTTCTTTTACTCATAATCAAAATTTGTGCGCAGGCGAGCAAAGGAGACTTTTGCAAGACCACAAGAACCCACTAAATTCCCAACTGCCAAGGTCAATCAAGGTCTCTGTTTTGTTGGGCAAAATGGTTGGGAAAAAAAAAGAGAATATGATTCGAGGAGAGGCATCCGCAAAGGGGCAAGCTGTAGGATAATCAACAACAATAAACGAATAAAATATCAAAATATGACTTGAAAAAATTTCGATAGATGTTGATTTTTTCGATATATTTATTAAGTTTGTCCATGACTTGCCAAGATCTCGAGGCACAGAAAATCTCGATATGGGGAAGTTCGATATATGGAGGTTCGACTGTACATATTTTTATCACAGCAAGAGAAAGGTGGACTGATGGATAAACTCTAAAAACTAAAAGCTATTTATTTCTACAAGATTTTCAAATGACAAAAAACTAGTGAAATCAAATTTAGAATTTGTTTTCTTTGGAAGAATTTTGGTTTTAATCATTTTTCGAAAAAGAGGAATAAAATGAAAGGCATTTCAAGTTAAATTAAAACCTGAAAGGAATGGATTGCAATATTTGTTTTCAATAAACACGTGTTCTTTTGCATTCTTCTTTTTCGCCTATAGTAGACTAGGTAGTGACATCTAGTGTCGAAATATGACAAAAGAGATAAATTTCCAACCGACATTAATCACAGCTTTTGCCACTAGATGGCACAACCTCATGGAGGCATATATCAGTGTCACTTTTGAAACGCTCCATACTTAAAATAATGCTTTTAAATTTTCGCGACTCATTTACGGAAAGTTTTTCCAAGTAAGAATTTTTTCCTTCATGTTTTTCAATTAATTGTTGCTTGTTTTTGGAAGAATAAGATGCATTTATTCAAGCACTTATGCTTATGTTTCTTATTTATTATTGATTGAGAATTTAAATCTAACATCATTTTTTATTTGTTTTTGCACGTTTGTGTTAAAATTTTATGATTGTAATGGAAAATGTAATGTATATGTTTACGGTCGTATTCATTTGCATTTACAGAAATTATCTGAAAACTAGTATATTAAAATTACTATTATCAGAGGAGTAAAATGATCAATAATAAACTCTAAAATTCAATATCACATTGTGTAGTATATATCTTGAAAATGTTTAACAAACTTCTAGTGCAATGTAATAATTAAATATTAAGGTGATATTAAAAAAAAAAAAAAATGAACGAAAAATTAAAAAAAAAAAAACAGAAATTAGTAAGTGGCAAAAAGAAGTAAAAGTTTCTATTATTCGTAAGTATTAAAAAATGAATAGCACGTAATTCAATTTTATAGTGATTACCGTATAAATATGAAAATAAATTTTACTTCATAAAATACTAGAATGTTGATTTTATAAGAAAACATTAACACCAAAATGGAATAAATTCTGCAATGTTTTCCATTTGGTAAATATTTGCATTTTTTTTTTTTTTTTTTTTGAGACATAGTTGAAATTATTTTATATTTTCTAATGACACGTAATTATTTGTCACTACTGCCTGACTGCGTTCAATAACTTTAACCCTTTAAGTTTCATGGATTAAAAAACTAAAACTAAAAAAAGTGCACTAACTTATATATACAATAATAATATTATATATGTGTGTATTTTTCTGTGTGAATATATTGCTGGGTAGGGTTAAATGCCAGCTTTAATGAAAATATAAAATATAGTGCATTTTATCCGCATTTTCACATGCATGTATCAGTGATATTTAGGGAATTATGCTCTTAACAATTTAATAATTTTATTTCTAATTCCTCTTCTTAATTTACATTTTCTAACTATAAACATTGGTTCATTTTAAAAATCTAGTAGAGTTTGGACCACATCGTATATATTATATGAAAGCAATATGTCAAAAATGAAATCCAGGGGGCGCAGCGTTCTTTGTTACTCAATGCTTCAACCACAGCTCTTTAGCAAATGTGGTAACTTGAATAAAATTACGAAACTTAAAGAGTTAATTTTATTTATTTTCTTAGACTTTAACACAAAAAATAAATAAATAAAAAATATATATTTTTTAATGTTGTAGTGGTTTTATAAATGCTCAAACATCAATAAATATCAAAAAAATTAAAATAAAAAATAAATAGCAATAAAGTTTTCAAAAAAATTATAATTTTTGTCTCGTTGATTTAGCATATCTTCGTTTATTTTTTACCTCAACCAGAATATTTTTCTGATGGAGGGTAGGGGGTATATATATATATATATATATATATATATATATATATATATATATGTTCAGAATATCTATTGTTCAAGGGTTTTAAACTAGTTTAAACTAAACATATGAACTGCCGCTGATTTAAAAAATAAAATATTAATTATAATTAATATGTATTAAAAAATGTATGTATAAGTTATGCCAGGTTCTAATGTATAATTAAAATTACTCTCAAATTTGACGAAATTTTTAGGGCTTAAAAATGATTATTTATTTTGTAATTATGTTTTATTATAATTGATGGTCAATTGGCACTTAACTTTTAACTGGTCTGAAACCCTTAGAATATGTGTCTTAAAAATTAAAAGCAAAATAAGAGATGCATTAAACATCAAACTTATGAAGAACAAAAATTATTTTGTGGAAGCTTGATTACTAAATTTAGCAGCAGAATCGTGCTTTTCAAATCTCGTCGTCCTATACTACTGCAGTCTTCGATTTTCATTGGGTGTAGAATTTGATTCAACAAATAACTTCAAACGGAACGGTAACTTAATAACCAAAATCCTTCGATGTATTCAAAGTTTTATCGTTATTCCCTTCCAATACATGAACTACATTTCTGAAACATCTCTTAAAAGAGCTGGTTTATACCAGCTGGTTTGTAGAACCAGTTCTACTTGCAGCTTACAATGAGACAAATGTAGCAAGTAGTGTTAATAAAAAGTGCCAGACAAGTTTAAAAAAAAACAAAAACTCTAAAATATTTAGGTCAATACATTTGTTCAAAAATATTTTAGGCGAAATAATGGTTAAGTCTAAGCACGTTGTGCCCCCAGGAAATCAAAATTTCATCAAGAGTAAAGCAAAAATCAAAAATTTTGCATATCAACATTACTTTTTTCAAGCTTCCGAATTCTTGCAAATACTGCTCAGTCAAAATTTTTAATTTTCCCATTACCCTCGTGGTTTGTGGGTTTTGTTTTACATTTGATTGGTGGGTTATTTTATTTGCATAAAAATATTTTACTTTTGTTTTTAGTCCCTGAATACTAGTTTAAACCGAAAATCGTATTATTTTATTTTGTAAGCTGATCCGAGAATCGAAAAATGTGTACGGGATTCTATTTATTGCAATGCGCAAACGTTTTTCTGATGGAGAAGTGTGTGGGGTGGGGGCTTAACAATCGTTACATGCATATAAATATATTAACATACTCGGATTGACAACATGAAGACTAAGCTGCAGCTTTGGAAATGACCCGCCATTCTTAAATGCTGTTTGCTTCTTTGATTCATTAAAACAATAAATTTTCTAAGGACTCTTTAACGGAGATGTGTTGAGAAAATATTACAGTACATTAAATTAGCCTCGAATGAAATTTCGATTTTCACAAAATACTTCTTATGCTGCTTAATTTCATTCAAAAACTTAAAATGCTGCATTTGAAAACTTCTCTTATGTAATTATTCAGTTATGTACTGAATAATTACATAAGAGCAGCTCTGAGTGAAATTATGAGGTACTGAATAGTCCAGAAATGCCAAGAAGTTAAAATTCCAAAAGGTAATATATAATTAACTTAATCGTTACAGTTTAAAGTAGTTACTTTGAACTTACACGTTTTAAAAGTCAGGAGTTTATACGATAAAATTAAATATTGGACATAAAAAGTGAAATTAACTGTCGAATTTAGTAGAAGAACACACTGTAAAAAAAAAATCCCGTGTACAGCAAATGTGCCGTGACTGCCAGCAACTTTTGCTGTAAATTTCACAAGGTGTTGTTTCTGACAGTGCTGTAAAAATTACAGCATACTGCTGTAAATTTCACAAGGTGCTGTTTCTGACAGTGCTGTAAATATTGCAGCACACTGCTGTAAGTTTCACATGGTGCTGTTTCTTACAGTGCTGTAAATATTGCAGCACACTGCTGTAGATTTCACAAGGTGCTGCTTATGACAGTGCTGTGAAGATTACAGCACACTGCACTATTGCAATACATTACGTATCTTAATAAGTACTAGTTAAATACCGGTTATTTTTTTTTTATTTCGGAATTATCTAATAAAAAAAATATTTCACTTTTTTTTTATGTTTATAATTATGCTGTCAAGTTGCCTATACATATTTGGGATACAGTCCTAAGTTGTGAGAGAGAAAATTTGAAGAAAATTGCGAAATATATATTGCATGTGTTTCGGCCATTATACACTCTAAAAACTGTATCGCTTAAATAAGCGGCACATTAAGAACAATTTTGCCTCTTAATTTCAGAGGCACATTGTGCCTCTGATTTTAAGAGGCAAAAATGTCGTTTTTGTGACTGTACATTGTGCCTTTGAATTTTCAAATGCAAAAATTAAATATTTTTACCTCTTAATTTCAGAGACGCATCATGCCTCTGAAATTTTAGAGGCATAAAGTGGCTTCGTTTTATTTCGAAATTAAAACTTTTAAAAGCACTATGTGAATCCCGCACTTATTCCTTTGCTACAGAGGTATAAAAATATGTGCTTTTCAGCATTCCAAATTGTTGTTTTCTGTCTTGTCCTGTACGCAAATGCAAACCTATGTTTTACTTAAAGGAATCTATCCTAAAAGTCAATCAAAAACGAATGCCTTAAGTATTCACGGTCAAACGTAATCAAAAGACCATTAGGATTTCTCTCCCCCCCCCCCCCCGTTTTTTTTTTACAGTCCAAGATTACAAGTCTTATATCAGTACATTTGTATAATCACTTTTAAACAAAAACAATTTAAGACCTTAATTATATTTTTTTCTTGAAAAATATGTAATACTCAAATTAGCTTATGTGTCATTTTAAATAAAGATGAAATTTCTGTTAATCATTATAACAGTAGTGTCCTAAGTGATGTTCAGTAAAGTACCTTGACCAAATTTCTAAAAATTGTCTACACTAACACCACTCTGCCTTATAACAGAGGGGGGGGGGGGGGGCTAATGTGAAAAGTACAATGGTATGAAAATGTATTTATATTTAAAAAAGAACAAATGCTATCTCTTCTAGTTATGTCTTTTTAAAAAGTCAATTTTTCTCTTTTTATGTACATAAAATAGTTGTACAGAAATTCTTCAAGTTCATTTTTAGTTAACATTATAAATATTGTCTCATTAGCCCCCCCCCCCCCCTCTCTCCTATTTCATAGCAGTAAAAAGTGAATCAAAAATATCACCAGTGCATTAAACACATTACAAAAGATTATTTAAAGCTATACAGCAAATCAGTCTATGTAATGGTTAAGATAAAGATAAAAATTCAAATTTTTATTTAAAAGAAAAAGTGATGTTGAAAATTTTAAAATTTTTGGCTAATTTACATAAAAAAAAATATTCTCTAAATTCCCTCACTTTATTCTCAAAAACATCATTTGATAAATTATGTTCATTAAAAATTAATTCAACATGAACTTGATACATTAATTAAACCGTAATTTAATAAGTTTTATTTCCATTTAAAAATAAAGTATTCAACAAATTATTAACCTTCATAACAAATATATAAACATACAAGACCGTGGAAAAAACGTTAACATTTTAGAATAATCCTAAATTCTATTTAATAAGTGCTTAGTACATGTTTGATCTTAATGAATAATTATAGCCCCAATTAAACTTAGATATGGTTTGCATTTAAATTTACATCGAATTTACATTCATATCTTTATATTGTTAATAATTCCAATTTTGCCTCGTCTTGAAAAGGCATTTTATTAAATCAAATAATCAAACATATAATATACTTCATATAAAAAGGGTTTACTAACCATCTTTCTACGTGTTTTTAATGTGTTGTGTCGTCGCAAGTTCTTGTCTCTCAGGAAAACACAGATTTGAAGACACAATATTTAATGATAGATTGATATAAAGACATTTTAAGCATTTTGTTAAAAGCATTTACACTGCACGTACACTTCCGAAACGTTGACGAAGTATTTTCATTATAAAACAGTTCAAAAGTCTACAGTTGGCAGAAACTGCTTTCCTATTGGCTCTGATGACACACGTGATAAAAAAATCCAATTTCACAGCAGAAAGTGCTGTGAAATGAGGTTACAGCAGCCGTGATTGGAAAAATACAGCAAAAGATGCTGTAAAAATTACAGCATTTTTTTACAGTGCAACAAGACGAAAAATAACTTTATTTGCTTTCGAGCGTTTATTTTTGAAATGTGTCAAAGAGCTAATATGTATTTTGAAAAGCAATTTTGAAGTTGTTTTAGAAATAAACGTTTCTATTTAGCTCATTAAGTCATATGCAGAAACTATATAGTAATTTGATAGGTACTTTTTTTATAAATCGCTCTATTAGGAGCATTTTATTGATAATGAAAATAAAATGACATTTTCATTGCATTTTCTGCAGATGTTGATCAATACAATTCGCCATTATTGTTTCTAAATTAAGTAAAGAAAAAAGTTGCCATTGGGTTCGTAATGGATTTAAATCCAGTCGGACTAAATCCTACGACCTAATTTAATGAAAAATTCTTTAGAAAGTGGGATATCATCCTTTGAAGGGGATTTCCCTTGCATGACATAGTCTGTAGCGATTGTGTAAAATATAAAAGTAACGTAGAGGTATAATTTTACGTTATTGTTAACAGTAATAATGTATGAAGTAGCATTTCTACTCTTATAAATACTTTGCATTTTCTAAATAAATACGTTTTTAAAAATAAAAGTACTCGAATATAAAAATAATTTTTATTGAGACGTTTTAACTCATGTGAGAATTTCAGTAATAATATGAACAAAATGGAATAAATGCAAATTCCGACTGGATTTAAAAAGCTAGGTGATCCAGTTTCCCCGAATTTGATGTCCAGAACAGAAATAAATTGAATTGTAATTAATATTCGTCAGTAACAAAATATGTTTAATAAAATGGAATAAGGGAACTCAGTTCTTAAAGGGGGCGATACCAGAATTTATATCCTTTAAATACTTTTAGTTGTAAGCAGGACGCAATAGTAAAGCTGGATTTTAACTGAATAATAGTAATGTTTCCATAAGTATTAAGAGAGAAATTTGAATGAGAATGGTATACGCTTGTTTCAGAGTTACAAAGACTTCCATCAGTGTAACGAATGAAGCTATGTTACAAAAATAACTCTGACTTGACGATTCTTGTAACTCCGAAACAAGTGTACAATTTTTGAAGCAAATTTATGACATTTTGATAGCACCGACTTGTGGAAAATGTATCATGTTTACTGCAGCGACACCATAAAAATTTTCAATGCCTAAGACTTTGATTTTAACTTAATTCTTAAAAAAATTAACATAAAGTGAGCTCAAATAGGAAGAATGTAATTCTGGAACTGTAGTACTTTACTTTAATGCGAAAAAAAAGTCCAGATTTTTCTTTGAAAAACTACTTAAATAATGAATGCATAACCTAAAAAGAACATAATTTACAACGAACGAATTGAAAAAAGTAAAAAATTTAGCGATATGTATATCTCAAGTCAATAAGTTGAAAAATTATCAGCAATCTAAGATCGGTAAAATATCAGTAGTAAACAAATAACTTATAAGTAATACTTTATTTAATTTTTATAGGCATTTTAGTTACCTTAACATTTACTAATATGGCAGGCACACATAGACGCCACTTATTTATTCATATTGATACTTATTTATGTTTTCAGTAAACTTGATGAGAAATTTTGAAGCGAATGTGTTTTAACTCAAACAAACTTTAGACAAAATCTACGGCTACAAACACGGGCGTAGATAAGGGGATAGTTTTGAGGATAAAACCCCCCCTGAAATGGTAAAGATGCCTAGAATTTGACCAACTTTTCTTGTAAAACAATGAAATTAGCTCACTTCTCCCGAAGAACCCCCCCCCCCCCCCGCCCAAAATCCGGGTCTAGCTACGCCCTTGGCTACAAATATTTATATTACTAGTTAAAACTCGCGATGTGAGAGTAAAGTACAATATTATCGGTATCAAGTCACAAAGACGAGATTAAAGTGACCTTTCAAGGTCACTGTAATAGGTATGTTGACGGCTTGAGTTTACGAAATAAAAAATTGCATAAATAGAAGACGCTTTTTTATTTGCTTTGGATTCCGACGATATAGTAATGCGGCAATTGGAGTAGTGTGTGTATAATTAGGTGAGGGAACAGAGTACTAAACTTTTGCTCAGGTGAATATCAAGTGTAAAGATAGATATTATGACAGTCCGTCCCGGCAGAAAACCTTTTCTCACCCTACGTGGTCATCTTCTTCGCTGCTGGACAGAATAATTGGTTAATAATGATCCCTCAAAAAAACAGTCGGCAAAAAGTCTGGAGACGGTTTTATCCGCGCAGGTCATTAAGGGAAAGAGGGCGGCGGGGCTTGCTTATTTTGAACGGGGGATGGGAAGATAGGTCTTGTTTCAGCAGTTAATGGATCTGGGTGGAATTCAATCAGACGAGGAACTTTCTGGAGCCGATACTTGGTGCATACCTGTGCACCGACAAAAACAGTTTCGATTAGAAAATCAAAACTCGGGACTTTCCTCGGAAAGTTGGGGTCGACTCATCTTTAGTTTAATGAAATAGTTAAATAATGTTTAACTGTCAACGTTTATTAAGATTGAATTAATTATTATCATTAAGAAAATCGAAATTGAGTTGAGAAGATCTCGAGAGGTTCATACGATTCTGAAATCACTCAAGATATTCATTCGACTATGGAACCACTCGTCAGTTCACTCAATGGCTGATCATTCGAAAATAATCGATATTCGATCATTTGATTATGAAAAATAATCGATATTTGACCATTCGATTATCCAAAATATTCGATATTCGATTATCAAAAATAATAGATATTCGATCATTCGGTTATCAAAAATAATGGATATTCGATCATTCGATTATGCAAATCTCTCAGTTACGCCCATCACTAGTGAATACTCAACTGCTGTTTTCATTAAACTTTAATAAAAAATATTCATGTAATATTAAATTATTATTATTAAGATTTAAGCAATTATTATGAAAAGAGTTGAGTTTTGTCTGAAAGATTTAGCTGCTTCCCTTGGAACAGTCATCTCTAAATTCCTAAAATGTTCTTTTCACTTCCCTATTTAGGTCGGCCCATATTAAACCCTTCGATTCGTGTTAGCGCTGAGAAAGCGCTACGGATAAACCCAGCTGTAACCTTTCGAATGCTCTTCTTTAAGGACGGATATATCTGGGTTTAACGTTTGAGGGGTTAATGAGCCAGTTACCTGTTATTTTATTAAAATTTACTAGATTCATTCAATAATTAAGAAAACAAGAATTCGGTTTATTTTTTCAATTATAGTTTTTAAGGAAATATTACTCATATAGTTTTTAATGAAATATTACACTCATAACTGAATTATTGTTTAGTTTTAATTATAGAGACACAATTATTATTTGTTTTTACAAATAATAATTGTGTCTCTATAATCGAGTTTTGCATACAAAAACAAAATTGTTAACTTTATCACAATGTAGAAAATTTGACGATGTGTTTCACCAAAAAGTAGTGCAAATCGTTGGCTACAAAGGTTGGCCCTAATAGGGAGCTCGTCTTGGCTCTTCACGGCCCTGCTCATGTTGTTTGCCATTTTCAATCGAACTCTTCGATCGAAATCATGCAATTCCGATTCAACGGAAACGCGGCGATCATTTTTAACCACGTGACCAACACGATTGCTTTCATTCGATCAATTTCACGATTCGATTGATTTTTTTACAGTAATGGCGGCCATTTTGGTCGCACCAGGCACACAGTTCCTTGATACTTCCAAGTCCGTGGAAATCTATTAGATTTGGGCGAACGGGAGTTTATGCAACGATATCGCTTAGATAGAGAAGCATTTATATTTTATGCGATAAGCTGGAAGGAAAACTGGCACACAAAATGTCAGGCTGAAAAAAAAAAGAAAGAAGAAAATGAATGCGAATTTGTCATTGAAAAAACATAAAGTCTTTAAATCGTCTTCAGGCGTGTTTTTTTCTACGCCCATATTTTAATAGCTTATATATTTTTTAATTAAATTATTATAAATGTGTGATAAAGTTATTTCCTAGCCTGCTGCTATTTTTGCCATTCGTAAAAACTGACTACTGGGAGGAATTGTGAAATAGAATTGAACGCATTTAATGAGCTAAGAAAGGTATAGCTTCTCTTCTAGGAAGATACAATTCAGTAAGAATAACAAACTAGTTATTACCTTAGTAATATTCACTACATATTATAATCAACAGTATCGAGGAAAATTGCCAGAGTGACAAAGGCACTTGTCGATCAGGGCTATAAAGATAAGGAGAAGGGCTAGTTCATTTCTTTATGAAGCGCTTCACCGATGTGGTTCCTCCGGTTTCTCCCTGTGACGTCACTGTGCTGACTCACCACCTTGGAGAACCTAGGAGGGGGCTAGATGGTGCCCGAGCGCTTGGACGCTGAGAAAAATATAATTAGAAATATTTTTCCTTGCGTCCATATCAATAATTTTCTGAAGTTAAATTTTAAAATGTTTGGGTTTCGTGAGAATGCAGTTTGTTGGCATCTGGTTGCTCTCTTGCCTGGAGTATTGCTGGTTTTAATTAGAACCACTCTCAGGCGCAACAGGGGTGTTCCTGTTTCTTGTGGGAACTTCCTGTTTTTTCGACGTTGTTTACAAAAAAAGGGTCGAATGTTCTCAGTATAATGTTCAACTGATTTAACGAATTAGATTCCGTGGGAATTATTTTTACTCACGCCCAAAAATGTAGTTAGCAAATAATATTTTTAAAATTTCCCTTGAACCAGTAATTTTTGTGGGGAGGGATTTTTATACCACGCCCAAAATCAGAGTTTCCCTCAGCTGTGTGTTTTTTTTTTACATTTCAAGAAATAAGAAGAGAGATGGAGTTATAAAAAAACACTAAATCGCGTCAGCACGAGGCTCAGTTCGCCAGCTCAAAAAAGATTACATTTCAGCAGTTTTTTGGCCTTCTCGTATTTTTTTTAGAAAGCAGATGCTCTAAGCTCATTGCAGTTATACTTTAACATGTCATCCTGTGCGGTAGCAACATGCCGGAATACTCATAAAAATACAAAAGGTAAAGGTATAACGTTTCATTCATTTCCAAAACAAAATAGTTTAGTGTGCAAAGAATGGCTCAATAAATGCCGCCGCCAAGATTCTGTGAACATTCAGTATGCCAGAATATGCAGCAATCATTTTACAGAGGCTGATTATGAAGATGATATGAAAAATCGCTTGCTGGGACTCCCGATGCGGAAAATTCTAAAATCTGATGCTGTGCCGAAGATTGATATTTCTTCTGCTACCTCTGAGAGTAACTCCCTTCGAATGCAAAGGCTGAAAAAACGAAGTACATTAAGCACAGCTTTAGAGAAATTAAACAAGGTGAGCCCCAAAAAGTTATCATCATCAGAGTTCAAAGCTGAAGACAATATAGATTTTCTTGACCATGACAATCTTGAAATTTTGATCTTAAAAAATAAAATAGAAGCTCTAGAACATGAGTTAAAACTTACAAAAAATGACAGAAATAGAATTAGAAAAGAATCTCTTCGGCGAATAAAGCGGTGGAATAAATCACGAAAGTCTTTCTTAAATAAGATTCAAGAGCAAAAGAGTGAAATACGAAAAATGCGTTTAAAACTAAAAAAGCAACATAATTTAGAAACAAAACTTAGTCGTATGTTCTCTAAAACGCAAATACAGGCATTAAAGAGAGAATCGCAAAAAATAAGATGGACTGTGGAAGACATTTCTCGTTGCATAGTTATTCGCGCTCTGTCTGCGAAAGCTTATGATTTTTGGAAATTTAAGATGCAGATTCCACTGCCTAGCGCAAGCACTTTGAAACGTTGGTGCGCAAAATTTTCTTGTGCCCCTGGTTTACAAAAAAATGTTTTGTTGCTGATGAAGATGAATTCGGAGAATGCAATTAATTTAGAAAGAATGTGTGTTCTGAGTTTTGATGAGATGCATGTGTCATCAACTTTATGTTACGACACTGGAATGGACGAGATTCTCGGTCCGTTTAGAAAAGTGCAATTTGTCCTTTTAAGGGGATTGTTCTCGAATTGGAAGCAGCCAGTTTATTATGATTTCGAAGTGAAAATGGACAAAGAGTTACTTTTTAGAATCATAACACAATTAGAAAACATTAATGTAAGCGTCAAAGCAATAGTCTCCGATTTAGGAGGTTGCGGAACGCTTTGGAAGGAATTAAATATAACACTGCAGCAAAGCTTCTTTTTCAATCCTATGAAAAGCTCTTCAAAAATTCATGTGTTCGCAGATATGCCCCACTACATAAAATTACTCAGAAATCACTTTTTAGATAGTGGTTTGCTTTTAAAAGATGGGACAAAAATAACAACTGCAATTATTGAAGAACTACTGAACAAAGACAATGGTGAAGTTCAGCTATGCCACAAACTGAAACCAGCCTATTTACATGTTAAAGGCAATGATCGCCAAAAAGTTACCCCAGCAAAAACATTGTTTTCAGCTAATGTAGCAACAGGCATATTAAGATTAACTGGGAATCTTAAAGCTTGTAATTTTTTCAAATTGATCGACAGTTTTTTTGATATAATGAACAGTAAGCATCACGATCCACCCCCAGGGAAAAATTTGCGAGCGGCATTTGGAAATCCAAAACATTTTGCTGAGCAAAAAGATATTTTACTTAAAGTAAAAGAAGAGATAAACGATATGAGAGTTACAGGGAAGAAAGGGCTCCTACCATTCCAGAAAGGAATTATAATTTCTATAAATTCTCTATTAGCTTTACATGAAGATTTAAAGTGCGATGGAGTAAAATATCTGCTTACTGCTAGGCTCACGCAAGATGCCTTAGAAAGCCTTTTCAGTCAAATACGAGGACTTGGACGATTTGATGATCACCCAAGCCCTTCAGAAGTAATTAAACGGTTGAAGCATTTATTAATGTGTAACAAGCTCCCTAATTTATCAGCCAAAGTAAACACAGAATGCCACAGCGAAAAAGAAAGTGCCTATTTAAGTGCTGAATTACTCAAAAATGCTTTTTAAATTAGTTTCAGGAGAACATTGTTGCAGAAAATTCAAATGAAGAGGAATTTCTTCTCACAGACGATCCCATTCCAATGTCTTGGGAAATCGAAATGATGAATCCGGCTGAAAATGAAAATATTGAAACTCTGGAAAAAGAAGCGTTAGCCTACATCGCTGGATATATTGCCCATAAGGTTAGGAGCGTCGATAGCTCCTTAGGAACAATATCGGCCAAATCTCAACAAGAGGATGACCATTTAAAGTGGACTAAAATGTTATCTTTGGGCGGACTTACTCTTCCATCATCTTCTTGGATGAACACCGTTTACGAGATGGACAGCATATTTCGGTGTGTTCATGGATCCTCATTCCGAAAGGGTAAAGGAGTCATTCAGGAACTTATTAATGAACTTCAAGAACGTTTTCCGACAGTTGAAAAAAGCGCAATTCGACTGTTCTGCCGCTTGAGAACATTTATAAGGATCCGGCAAATCAACAGAAAAAACTCAGTTTCATCCAAGCGCAATGAAATGCAGAAAGTTCAAAAATGGGTGAAATCGAAAAAGATAAAAACTTGAATCAAGTAAGCTCCTTTTTTTTTTTAATTCCAAATTTAGTGTCCTTAATGATATCATGTTGGTACACAAAATTTTAGAAACAAAGAATCTAAGTCATTATCCCTTTTTTAATTTGTATTTTAATTTGCATTGTACTAAAAGAAATGTTCTCTCTTTTTTTTCAACCTATTAGAACTTCATTTTTGTCTGTATCAAAATTGAATCAACTACTCTTTATTGCTCTCCTCTCTTAAGTTATTACAACCACCTCATAACTCCAAAATATGTTTGCGTTTGAAAAAAAAAACTCTTTTTTTATCAATTTTGTTCTTAGCAGTACGCGTTTTTTCTCCTGCGATCTCTGTATTGTCAGCATGCCTACGTCATCACTTGTTTCCTCCCGGTTCCACGGGAGAGAAGCGAATGAACTAGCCCTTCTTCTCTCTCTATAGCCCTGCTTGTCGATGTTACGATCTCTCCCTCCCCCCTCATTAGGTCCCGATCCTTTTTTTTTTTTGATAATATCTACTAATATATTTGTTTCATGACTCATTCTGTATTAACAATCAGCAGAAAACAACACAGGGAGCAGCATAGCAAAACAAACGGATCAAACAAAAACAATAAACAAAACACCAACAGATAATGTTACAGTTAAAATAGCTTAGCTTTCTCATTTAATTTTTCATTGGTTCAGCTTAAAGTTCCGGTCATGTGACGAAACGCCGAGCGAGGAAAGTAATCGTTGACAACCGTTCTCGTTTTGATCGAAGTCCAGGAAACAAGTTGAATGCCAATATTCGATCAGTTTGAAAATGGTCGAATTCGAGTTGAAAATTCGATCGTTTTGGATTTGATCAAACGCGTTTGAGTTGAATCTACCCCTTAAACGTGTTAGAAGATTCCTGTTTACAAAAATTTCAAGCAAGTTTGCTAAAATACAACGTTTATTGAAAGGAAGATCAAAACTAAGCGTGAGTCAAAAGCACGGTTAGCCTGGATTTACAAAGAAAAATTATTTTGTAGTTTATTTTGCTCAATCTGAATGTCAAGGCTTTGTACTTTTATTTACTCTAAGCGCATGAATAACTATTGAAGCATTAGGCATAATTAGATTCTCGATCCTGGTAGGCAACACACGTACTGAAAAAATAGCAGAAAAAAATTATGAAAAGTTCTGTATTCCCACTTGTAGTGTTACACTTCGCAACGTTTTTTTCTGTTTTCAGAAATTGGTTCACAAGAGATGGGCCCTAACACGATTGTTTTTCATATGTCCCCCCCCCCCCTCCACCACCTCACACATTTCTTTTAAATTTATTCATAAGCAATTCCCAACCCCACGCATTTTCTGCTTGGTAACCTTCAAGGTCCTTTTAATTTGCTTTTAATTTGGCAGCCTATTAACAGGTAAGTGCGATAAACAGATCCAAAGTGGGCTAAAGGATTGTTTGTAGTTTTACTCGATTAGTTTATATCTGCACTGATGTCATCATTTAGAATTTATATCAATGACACGTAAGAAATATTTCAATATATCGCTTACCCACAAGACACTACTCAAAAACGAAACACCTTAACGGGATTTATTGTTCCTCCCGAGTCCATATTCTTCCATCGAAAAGTTACGTATAGTTCTGTATGTTATACAGACTTATGCGTCTCTTTTCGACTGAAGAATATGGAATCGAGATAAACTATCAATCACTTTGTAAAACGGGATTAATTCTCTCGATTCCACATTCTTCAATCAAAAAGTTACGTATAGTTCTGGATGTTACGAGAGAAAGAATAAATCCCGCCTTGCACAGAGGTTTTGTTTTTGAGCTGTGTCACTTTCCCTCCGGGTGAGAGATATGATATCAAGATAGATATACAATGCCCATTAATAGCTTCTAGAGGTATCTAGAAACAGTTCCATAGATTAATGTTCCAAACTTTTACATACAAGAGCGCTTTAACTCCGAAAAAATTTGCGTCAACTGAATAACTAGTGCAAAATTCATCCAATTTTGAAAAACTAAATCTAGGGATCATTCATAAATGATGTCACGCTTCAAGGGGGGGAGGGGGGTTAGTGAACTTGTGACAAAGTGTGACAAGGAGAGGGGGTAACAAGAAGTGTGACATCATGCATTATGCAACATAGCATGACGCGTGACAAAGGGGGGGAGGGGGGGTCAAATGTATGGGAAAAAAGCTTGACGTCATTTATGAACAGCCCCCTAGTGAAACGAAACAAAATTATAAGAAAGAAAGAAAAAACTTAATCCATGAAAATTGGACGAATGACTTCAACAAGCAAGTAAATAATAAGGCAAGAATACTAGAAAATATCACATTTATTACAATTATTGTAATACAAATCAAATGTAAACTTGAAATATGTCCGTAGTATTTCTTACCAATTTTCAATACTTTTTGGAAAATTTTCAACATGTGGTAAAGCTCATCTTAAATGCTACCTAAAACAGAACAACATAAAGCAAAATTAAATAAAAGAATAATGTAAAGTTATTTTTGGTAAACAGTTTATTATATTTATTAAAGCACATCAAATTACAATAATAAAACCATGCAGCCAATTTTAACCAAACATTAAAGGTACCTAATCAATAAAGTTGAGCCAGATTTCTTGAAGTCAAATCCTGTGAGTATAATTAATTTCATTCTGTAGTCATTGGCACACGTATGTGTTTCGATAAAATGTACAATATAGAGGTAATAAATTAACCATATCACCTGGATGAAATTAGCACCAAAAAATTAACAGCACAAGTTTGACAAGACATCCGGAGTATGTTTAATTGTGTAGAAAATCACTCTTCAACGTTCTATCATTACATCAACGCCAAAATTGTAGGAGAATAGTGAACAAATTACTTGCGAAATGCTTCAGAAGGCACAAGTATTTCGTAAAATCGAGTTGCATATTTTTTTCACCTCAGTATAGATCTATTATACAAAAATTAGTTCAACTGTTCTCAAATATCGGTTTAGTAAGCATTTCCAAGAAAAAGGTTGAGCTATTCTTAAAATTTTTAACAGCTCCATAACGATGATAGAATTTAGGCAAATCCAAAATTAGAAAAATGTTACATTTAATAATATCTCTGAAATGGTAATTTTCATTATATTTAAGCTGTTTTTAATTTTTTCAATAGTTTTTACGATTGAAAAAATTTTTGCAAACCGCATTAAAGAATTTAGAGAATGATAAACAATTTTATCCGTGCATAGTACTTCCCTGGTGTTTCGTGAAATGATGCGTCATCGAACCTGCATAACATACGCAGTTTGCGAAAGAACTAGCGTCTTCCCAAAATTCAAAATCCATCTTCAAATGGTGGTCAGGTTGCTTAAAAGTTTTAACTAAGAATGTAAATAACTATGTATTGCTCTTCTTAGAAGAAGTTAGATCAGAGTTCACAAAAACACTTCCACCGGAATCTTTAGATAAATGCTGATGAAATTTAACGATTTGTTAGATCAAAACTGTCCCAGAAACAAGCATTACATGCAGTTACTTGCACTCTGGACTGAGTATCTAGTAAGTAAGTCACAGATGAAACATTTGAAATATAGTGAACGTTTTATTTGTTTTTGCGAATATATTTTGTTATTTTTCATTTTGTTCATTTCTTTATTTATGTATTTTAATCAAGTAATTAATTTTTATTATTAATATGATTTTTTTTTTTTTTTTGGTGATGTCACGTAATTTCATGTTCCAATCCCCATTAAGAATGACTAGCATTTTTGAACATTTTCAAATATAATGAAAGCTAACTATATTTTGTTCATTCTAAAAAAATGGTAAGGTTCTATACTTTAAGCTACAAGATTTTAAAACCGCACTGCCAGCCGCACCATTTGGTAATGAAATAAATAATTTCATTTATTAATTCCTAGGAAAAGGAAAGTAATCAAAGTAAATAAAACTAGTTAAAGCAATTAACGAAAAACTTCCTTAGAACATTAATTTCTTCAGACCAGTTGATACTACGTAGTAACTTTTGGGTGTGTATATCTGTGTTTCACAAAAGCTTACTAGTTTTTAAACCTGAAGAGCTAAGCCAAGATCTATATCTACTTTTGCAACTATATTGCATTTTAGGAGAGTTTAAACATTGTCCAGAGTTTATTTTTTAGGCTTGTTCATTTAATTTATACTACGTTATGTGCGTGCTGCTTACGAAATAATGAAGTCATTTTGAGGAAAATATAACTACCCCAAGTTTTTTGATTGCCTATATAATATTGGTCTAAGCAGAATTACGAGACATTTTATGAAAGGAACTTGTGATTATGCATATCTATAAATAATTTTAAAGAAAACAGTTTCAGTTCTGCACTGAAAACGATAGAGATAGAGAAAATAAACAGTTGGAAGCCCGGTTTACCTAAAACCGAACAAGTTAATAGAAAGATTTAATTTTTGGAAAAAAAAAAATACTACTATTATTTTGCGTTTTTTTCCAGATCCCGTGAGTTTTATTCTACTAGAAGGTCAGTATTGTAAATATTTGAATGTCATAGAGTTCACTAAGTTCTTATCTGACAACAATGATCTTACGGAACGTACAGTGGAGCGTAAGAGTAATTCAAGGAATACATAAAAACAATGGGATTACGAGATTATCAACGTTTAAGGATTCTACCAAAAATCTGATGTCATTACCCCCGATTAGTGTATGTCTTCTCTAATTCAATGCTAAGTCAAGGCTTTCGGGAAATAAGATATTACATGTCATACAAAACGATAATTGAGGAAACTGACAATTTCGAAGATCATACAGTCAAGATAACGTGACATAAATGATTTATTGAAGGATATTCTCATTTCTCGTTTACAGGTTTTGAAAAAGAATAGCAAACGTTGGTGAAAGTATTTTAAATTGAGCAGGACAAAATTGCCAAGTGTCTTAATCCGGAAGGCAAATTTTTGTCTCCAAAAACAGAAATGTTTTATCATGGTGTAACGATATTGTTGCTTGAACTAAAAACAATATTTTGGGTTCGTGGGGGAAAACAGATAATTCACGAACACAAATTTGTAGACCGTTCAATTGCTAATTAGTTTCAGAGTAATGGGTAATATCAGCCAGTTTCAGAATAACACGTCAGCTCCAAAAATAGTTACAAACAGCTGGTTCTGTAGCAATGAATAATATAAAACAGTATTTAATAGTGGATATTATTTATCAGTTCTATAGTAATGGATATTATCAATCAATTCTAGAATGATGGAGCATTTTCAGTCTGTTCTGAAACAAGGAATATTATCAGTCATATGATAAAATAATGGGTATTATGATCCATGTTCGTAAAAATGGGTATTTTCAAACAGTTCTGAAATGATGGGTATTAACAGTCAATTCTAGAATAATTGGTGTAATAAGTCAGCTTTAAAATAACGTTTAGTATCAGTCAGTTGTTGAATAATGAGTTATATCAATTCTGGAAATCACTAATATTATCAGACAATTCTAGAATAATTGGTGTAATAAGTCAGCTTTAAAATAACGTTTAGTATCAGGCAGTTGTAGAATAATGAGTTACATAAATTCTGAAGATCACTAATATTATCAGTCAATTACTTAATTAAATAATTAGTAATTCAGTTCCAGAGCACTAAATCACATCAGTCAGTTGCGGAATATATCTTTCCGCTGTAGAATTATGTGAGCTAGCAGTTAATTCTAGATTTAATTTTATTCCTTTGCTTTTTACGAATAAGTATCAATGTACATGTTCATACATAATGAACTGGAGTTTTAATGGTTTGCTAAGGGAATGTTTGAAAATTTTTGTGGCCATAAGCATTCATACGCAAGTCTACCTATGGCATCTTTAGACGTAAAATCAAGACCGAAAAGAAAATGTTACTTATTTATATTTTATTTAAATTTATTTAACAGCACGATGTTGATCAAAATGCTTTTGTACTTTATTGATCATAAAAATTTGATCGTGTTTGAAAATTGCTTGAATAAAACAAAATGAAAGGTAAGATCCAATGTATGGTGATTGAGAATGTATAACGTTTGTCTTTCGTAATTTAAATATATATATATATATATATATATATATATATAACCACAAAATATTTTTAGGGAACTGATAAAGAGTTTCACAATTGTTTTTAAAATTGTATTAACTTTTACCAATTTCAATTTAAACTTATTAAATAATACAGTAAACGTCGTCAGGTTAAAAGTTTTTAGCTCTCAAAAATATTATTCATAAGAGTTTTTACTCTATAAAACTAACAAGATTCTAGAGATAAAGATTATAACTCAGGTTGGAATAGTGGGACTGCTCCGAATTCGCCACAGTTCTTCCACTTAACAAGAAGATTAGGTTAGGAATTTCTATAAAATGTTTATGAATCATGTTCACTTGCAATGAAATTCGAAAAGTAAATTTAAAAAGGACTTAATAACCGAAATATACCAAGCACAGGAAATATATTTTAAAAACACTTAAGAGCTTTTTTTTCAACGAGTCGTAAAATTTGAAAATTTGTCTTCGTGTCAATTGAAGATTACATTGAAGCAAAGTATAAAAAAACTCCAAAATTATTTTTCTTCAGTTTTTCTTATTTCCAACTTCTTTTTTTTATTATTATTCGTTTTAGAAAAATATCAGGACTTATATCTCTTTGTTTAGTTTGTTTTCCATGACATAATATCATACTTGCCAACAAAACATCACAAAAATATTTCGCTTGTCTTGTCATTTTTTTTTTTGAGGTAATATTTTGAAAGGAATACACGAATTACAAAATATGGGATATATTTTACGGTCTCAAAACTTTATTTTTGCAGCAGTAAAAGGGATTGATAATGTTAACTTTTGCAACAATTAGTAATTTTACTATCGATCTCTTTTATATTGAAGCTCTAAAACTTGATGGGCTATAAGCTGTAAAAAAAAATATGCAAGGCATTATAAATGTCTAAGTTTTCTTTAATACAGCAGCAGAAGTTACCTTTCAAATATATACAATTATCTTTTACGTCAGTTAATCAGGGATTTTTATTTATTATATTTTATTTATTTATTTATTTGTTTTTACTTTTGTATCATTTTATGATGTTTAGCAATAGAAATGGCTTAGCGGAACAAAATTTTCCACTTCTGAAGTTAAGATTAAACTTATATCATATCTATTTAACTCTTTAAACCAATATAATTAATTATGTCTGCAATCAGTCTACCTGCATGAGAACCCCGTTTTCATGATTTAAAATAAATAAAATATCTTGTTAGCCAGAAATAAGTTACAAGTAAAAGAACGCACGAATTTAAAAGACAAAATGCGTCTCAATTGCAGTTCTTGCCCTAAGGTTTTTCAGTTAATACGCTTTTCCGGATTTCACCAATGTTTTTATGTAATTATCGTTATTATTATTATTTATTTAGTTTATTTTATTTCAAGCTGTTTCTGTGACACGCCAGTTTACATGCGAGATACATTTCAATCTTGAAAACCGTCTTCGCATTTCCATGTGAAATAAAGAGGGAAACTCTGAATAATTTATTTTTAATAATATAATGTGGTTTTTAAGGTGTATATTTCGTTTGACCTCTCTTTCCATTTTTAGGTTGCTGCTTTAAACTTCTTGAAGCATATAAAGTTTGCAAATAAAGTATTGCTACTTGGCAAATATATTTTCTTCTTTGTCACGAAATCTAGAGATCTGTTATATAATTCATGCATTTTTCCAGTCAATAGGCATCCGATTTCAGAGATAGATTGACCAGGTTTAAAAATCGATACCTTTAAGTTTATATACATATATGGTACTTTTCCGTTTCAAGGGGTAGTAAGAAATCGCCAAAATGCGACGCCATTGATGTTTAATTAAATGGGTTAAATTGGAGTTTGATTTGACAAAAACAAAACGCTTAGCCATCGCCAACGGCCCGCTAAAACCGAAAAGTGCTATTAATATGTATAATCAGATGTTTCTTCTGGGAGTATATTTGGCCAAAATTTCTGAAGATACTGGTGATGTGAGTAGCTTATTTTTAACAAAATTTATTAATTTATTTATTGATGATGAGGGGTAGCGCGGAAAAGGTGCCACGGTGTCACTAAGTTAAAATTTAAAGAATAACTGAAGTTAGTAGGATAATTCCTTCATTTGCCTCAAATGCTACATTTCGGCCAAAAATATGCAGCAAAATACAGTATGCCTACATTTTGACAAAATTTGACATAATATTTCGTTAATTCTAAGGCTCAGAGGTTTAGGGATCATTCATAAATGATTTCACGCTTCGAGGGGGGTTCGGGAATTTGTGACAAATTGTGACAAGGGGAGGGGACTGGAGGGGGTAACAAGAAGTCTGACATCATGCTTATGCAACATAGCGTTTCATGTGACAAAGGGGGTTATGTTGAAGTGTGACATTTTGTCAAAGGGGGGGAGAGGGGGCGTCAAATATATGGGGGAAAAGCGTGACATAATTTATGGACGGTCCCTTACGCATGACGGGCATTATGTGTATTGTAATATAGTCAAATAGAATGCTATAATTAAGATTTTTTTTCAATTGGTATGAGATTCAGAGTGTTTCCAACATTACGAAATATATGAAGATCGGAATAATGCTGGGTTTGGAACGTCAAGAAAGCAAAAGGAACCCATAGCAAATAAAATTATTGCAAACCTTTTTTTCATGGAACTTGGTGAAAGGCACAAAACGATTTAAACTTTAAGTAGATATTTAATTATCGGTATCAATGCTGCGCAAAATATTTAATGTTTCTTCAGAAAGGAAACCCATTTATGCGCATGATATATTTATAAATAAAATTATCAATAAATAAAACAACTGTTCAAACATGCTCGAAATTTAATTTTTCTCTGTGTGAGGGAGAAAAGGTTTCCTTGGCCAACAGAAACTCAACTTTTATTGCCTGTCATTGCTTTACGGAGATTTTGGCGACAATTCGATATTAGCTTTAATTTTAAGGAATATATCATTTTAAACAATTGATACGTTTGAGACCTAGATATCCAAAGAACCTTAGAAATAAATTATGTGTTATTCTTCCGTGCAGTAGTAACTGATCCCTAATAATTTCATACATCCTCATTAACTTTCAAACCGTCACATCCGTCTGGCTGCACTCTCAGAAATGCATGCTGAAATCTCATGAAACTTTCGTCGTATTTGACGAAATGGCTTCGTGAAAAATGCTCCGAGTAAACTTTTCGTCAAATTGATGAAATTTGTGTAGTAACTTTTTTAAGTGACGTGATCGCGCGAGGAAAGAATCGTTATAAATGGTGAAATTTTCGTGACGATTGAAGAATCGTCAAAAGTGAGAGCTCTATTTCTGAGAGTGTGGTGGAAATACTTTACACTGCTCCGAGGGGTTCAAAAACATATCATTTTGGGAACAAATCACTGTGGCGTAGTGTACATTTCACTCATATATCAAATTCTGAACTTAGAGCATAAATTCCAAAAAAAAATTAGATATTCAATAGAAAAAAGACGTTCTATTAAAATATTTCATTCGCAATGGTTATTTGTTAGATGCATGTTCCTTATGAAATTGCGGAAGGAAGCTAACTTCTTATTTTTATTCATTTATTTATTTATTTATTTGCGTTGGATTATCCGTATAGCTTTGCAGTCAAACGTTTGATCTTTTTTTTCCAAAGAAATTTAATTTCATACCTTTACATGACAGCTGACAGTCTCTCATCACATAACATGAAACATCCGTCGGTAATGATATTCAACAGTAAATATTCAATAAAATGCTACGGTTCAGTTTTCCAATCTGTACCTGAAAATAAGGGGCACTATGTCACAAAAATAAAACTTTCTAGGAAATGTGTTAAAACTTTTCTTCATTATTATTTATTCACTGGATTTTCATTTATAGGGTTTTTTAAAATGAAGAAATAGATTATTTTAACCTCTTCATTGCAAGTGTACCCAATTGGGTACATTTTAAAAATGCTGTTTATTAACTACTGTTTGCGCAATGTTAAAGTTAAAACACTCAATTGTTTTTGAAATTAATCAACTGATGGTTTACTTCGTTTTAAACATGGAAAATATGGAAATTGGGCGTTAATTATTATTTTAACTAATTATTAATTAAAATTAAAAAAATTTTTTTAGTTATTTTGTTTTGTAATCATATTTTAAATCAGAGAACCAAAAAATTGCGTCAAAATTGTTTGTGCTTAGTTCTGGGGTCTTAAGAGGATAATCTTTGTACTACAAAGATTATAATAAACCATTATATTTACCCATTTGAATTTTAACATTTTATGATAGGAGTTTAAAAAAAAATTACTTATAAAACGGCTATGTGTTCATATTTTTCCGAAATGGACATTGTGCTCTTTATCCCCCAGGTACACACACACACACACACACACACACACACACACATACATACATATATATATAGGGTGTTCAAAAAGGGTTTTGACAGAACGAGAGGGATGTGCCCGTCAAGACGAACAATTTTCCGCTTCATTCTGAGTAGCAGCAATAGCGGATATAGGGAAGGAGGCAATGTAGGCAATTGCAACCAACGAACCAAAACTTTAGTTTTTCCCTTTCTTGTAACAATTTTTCGAATGATAGATAAAACCACAAAGAAATTACCCCTCCTCAGCAAAATCCTGTATCCGCTCCTGGTAGCAGAGAGAAACATGTTCAAATGGAGCTATTAACAGCGAAAAGCGAGTGAAGCAACAAAATCATAAAATTCACAACTCATTTACTGATATCAAACAAAAAGAGTCACACTAGATGTTCTAAGGCTATAATGTTGGTACCCTTATACAGGTGGTGAATGATGGCATCGCGCTTTCAGTGTGAATTCGAAAATAGGTTCCAATATTATTCTTCATGATGGGTTGTGATCATTCTTTTGATTTAACTGAAACCCTTTCTGAACACCCTGTGTATACTGAAGAATTCACTGGGAATCAAAATATACGTATAGTTAACAAGAAAAAACTATTTTAAGTGAAATATCAAAAAAAAAAAAAGTGAAATGCAGTCATTCTGTTAACGTAAAAGTAACTATAATTTATTACTCCAAAAATGTAACTTTTTCCACTCATTTTTGCATGTAACAGCTGAAGAGTTAAGCATCAGAAGAGGGTGATATTATTAATTAAGAGGAGATATGTGCATCCCGCTTACATAGCATTAAATGTGTGCAACTCAAATCACTGCACTGTTAAAAAAAACCTGAATTTTCAGATTGTTTTTTGACTGATTTTAACGGAAAATTTCCGTAGTTCTTCAATACATGGTTTTTCCTTTCAAAAACGGAAGTATCACGTACCTGAAAGTACGAGAACGGAACTTTCCCTTTTTACGGTTGCTGTATTTAAAAAGATCAACGGAGAAAAAAGAAATGGAACTTCTGTCAAGTCACGGGAAAATATTATCAGAAACGGAATGTTTCCGGCAACTCTGCTGCCGTACTTTTTCCGTTATTTTCAGGAGATCTTTTTTACAGTGTGGCTGCTACCGCAATATGTGCCACCGTTGTTGGAGGTAAATTCCCTGAAACTTAGTAGGTTATTTATTCACGGACATTAAAGTTTGATAGCTGTGAAATACGAAGTTAAAAGAAAATTAATTCAAATCATCTCCAAGTTTTCAACATTGTCACAAACACATTTCCGAAAAAGTTAGATTAACCAGTGTTTTATCATGTAAAAAAAAAAATTCACGTATGATCTCAAACGTTTTTAGGTTTACAGTTTTGGTTCATCTAATAGGCACTTTAATTAAAAACGTCGCAGGATAGTTTCCTCGAAGCCTCATTTTGCAGAGAAAAACGGAAAGTATTCCAAATATGCCAATTATCGCATCCAAATTCAACAAATAGTGGCTTTCCATTCCTTCTTCCGAAGTGTAGACATTCGAAGGAGAAAAATAATCTTCTCCTCTTAGCGGAAACTGATTCTATTTCCATAATTTATTCTGTAACAAGAACGTAGAAAAATACAGAGCCATCTCTGGAGCCCACAGCACTAACATCCACACCCACACTAATTGCTCTGCGTTAGGTGGGACAGAAACAAAAGGAATGATTTTGTTTTCTTTTTGTTCTCCACCCTTGAGACGACCCATAAAAGGGGGTGGAGCAACAAAATAGGCTCCCATGACTACACCTGACAGAAAAATTCAGTTATTTCCTGAAAAATTTGCGACTAACTGGCACGTAAGAAGGAAAGAGTAAAGTGTCAGAAGCTTCGATGTACGACGAGTCACTGTCATTCAGTTCTAAAGACAACCGAACCCGTTTAAAAGAGTATTTATGAAAGTTCTGGGGGGGAGGGGGATAACATTTCGACTACAAATCTAACTTGATGGAGAGAAAGAATTAATGAAAACACTTTAAAAATTATGAAATCTGGCAGGATTGCAACTAGAAAATTCTTTTTGGGGGAGTAAATATTTTTATGGGTAACGTAAACACAAATGAGACTTGCGAATAATCTGTGATATTCTCCATTGTTCTGAAACCGTTAATGAATGAAGGGAATTAATTATTTGGTTAAAACAGGGTTTCTCGAATTTGTTCCATAAAGCACCATCTGTTGCTTTCGATTGCCTGATAAGTAGGGTGGAGTAAAGTGGTCAATGGGGTAAAGTGGTCACACAGCAAATAAAAGCTATAGCTTTGAAATAAATAATGGAATTGCTGTAATTTTATTATTTTATCTTTCAATGATGAAGAATTAAGTTTTACATTAATGACACCTCTTTAATTGAAGAAAGCAACATTTTGAAATTGGAACACTTCTTTTAACTTCTCTCTATCTTGTTTAAAAGAATTTGCAGGATATTGACGGTGTAGAAAGCTTTACATAGATCTCAAAAATACTTCCTCACTAACAGTTAAGTTACATTTATTGTATATGCTATTTTACAGTACTTTAAGTAAGATTAGGTAATGTGCTCATAGTATTAGGCTTAGTATGTACCACTGTTTTAAAATTATTTAAGGTTAATTTATGTTGCAGAGCAGGGCTTAGTTTTCATTAGAACTCACGGGAACTCAACTCCAGTACTTATTTTCACTTTTATGTGCTTTTTTTCCCTCTAGCGCGAATTCACGCATTTACTCGTGGAAATACGTTTTGAAGACTGTAGAGCTCCACACTTTTTTCGTTGGAAATGAAGCCCCGAGGCAGGGGCTCGTTAAATATTAATTCACTTAATTATGTATTGTTTAAAAGAAATAAACAGGATTAAACACAACCAAGCTCAAATGCAATACATATTGAAATTATACTATACGACAGTCTCCTTACAATGTTATGTTAATATTGATGAATTATTAGAAGCACTTTTTTTTTTGTAACACAACTTTTAAGTTATCCCAGTAGAATACAAGTAATTCATTTCTAAACAGACTTATAATAAATCTTATTAAACTGTAACTGCTTACAACTAGCAGTAAGAATACAGGAACAATACATTTAAGAGAAAGAATTAAGAATAGCAAAGTCAAAATATGCATTTTCCACCCATTTTGATTTTTAATGAACTTGTAATTATCTCGGAACGCTCTTATTAACATTATTTTCTTGATAGGTAGTTGAAGTAATTTAGCCATTCATTATATTCTAGCTCATTTCACAGTTATGTCATATTATTTTAAATAAAAGGACAGTCTTTTAGACTGGTATATTTAGGTATCAAAACTTTATTTTAGGGCACATGATTATTCTTATGTATCCTAAAATGTTTTGGTTCATATCTTTGTTTTACGACCTTCTAGACAGCAGCTGACGAGACTGAAATACCTTACGAGGCATTACGAAGAGAGGAGCCAAGTATTAACTATAGAGAACATTAATAAATTCAATTTGGTTAAATAAAGTTGTTTTGTTTCGAAGATGAATTCTTATTGGTTATTTTTTAAACATTATAATTCATAATACGTTTATATGATTCTTATTCAATTATGACTACTTTACCCCATGTACTACTCACTTTACCCCACCCTATGGGATAAAATGGTCATAAATACATCCCAAAAAGAAGGCGTCATAAAAATATGTTACTCATATGTTTTCTGCGCAACATTTCTTTGGGCAGAAAATTCTTCTTTGTTCTTTAATAACGTAATGTAAAATACTAACCAAAAAATCTGAAGTTTTTAAACAAATTCTCATATTTATTATCCACGTAAGTTGAAAAATGTGGATTTTATGACCAATTTACCTCACCTGACCCTACTACTAATTCTTCTACGAGACATCACCTCGACTGTCGTTTTGGATTTTTTTAACAGGCGGATAAATTAAGAACGTGCTTAGGCCTCAAAAAAAAACAGGAGCCACGCCTTGGTTAAATAATTAACTAGTAGGGAATTAGGGTTTACAGCACCATGTATTGGCTCTTTAGCACCAATAAGGAGCTTACTAATTGCTTCATTCTGGATTATGTCGGTAAGTAGACGCTTCAAAAATTACGTTATTTTTAGTTCAACAGTTTGATAGCTCATCGAGTGAACGGACGTGCCACTGACGTAAAAATGATGTACTGTATAAAGCATATTCCTACGCATTGGGTACAGTTCAATGTTCAGCCGTAGCCTTATCTTGGAGAGTCCTAGATAGTGTTAAACCCACCACACATTATCTAGATGGCTCCTTTATTATGAGCAACCTATAAGTCTTTAGACAGATACAATGAACTGGCATTGCTCTTCGAACCTGGACTCATTCCCGAATCTGATCTGAAAAATGTCGTTGTGTCACGAGGGTGGTGATGTTTGGTACAACCACTGAATCCAGAATGAAACATAAATTCGAAAAACATAACAATTCTGATAAAACGTTATCGAACTCTCACATCAAACAGAAATTTCAGTTAAGGTGTTAAAAGAAACAGCCATCACCGACATTTTTTTCCCGAACCAAACTATTATTTTCTAGAAAAAGATTAAACATAACCACAATTTAAATTTAAATTAAGCACATTTTTCTCCCGGTTTTTCTTGCAGTTGACCCCACATTCAAGAAGTAATTAAGCTCAATTGCTAAAAATAACGTATTAATGAAATCTGGAAGTTTTCTGAGACTTGGCTGGATTGTTTTCGGATTTAAAAATTCCATTTTCCATCTGCAAGTCCATGGGAACCACAACAACACTGCAGCAGAGCATCCGCGGTGTGAGGGGGGTGATTCCGACAGAAGATATAGCGTCCGATAATCCTTGAGCAAAGAATCGTCACATATGCTAGGAATAATTCTTACCAACGAATCCTCCTTCTTCAGATCGTTAAGTGTAATCACGGGCTGAAACAGATGAGCAATTTTGTCCGTGCTTGTCATTCGATCTTATCCGCGATAGGTTATCATTCATTCATATATCTCTGTCAGCGCCCTTCATAACATTTCATATATATTTATAAGGACATTTTTTCCCGCCTCTTGTTCGCTTTTGATTATAGGTAAACACTTAACACCAAACCGAGACGAATCGTAATGAGATGAAGATCTTTTTTCTTTTAGTGTCTACAGAGTTCGAATCTTCCATTGATTTGGAAGAGTGGATGCTGAAGAATGAACATTTAGAGATAAAATAAAGGTAGATCATTAGTATGTGTGTGCCTAATTTCAAACATTAGTTTCATGAGAAAAGAACATTCATTTATTTATTGCACTTAAAACAATAACTATCCGTCACTATTTAAATTCACTGTAATAAAAAATGCATGAATACAACCGAATTTGAAATAATGTTCCTACGTGTATCATATCTAATCAATAATGTTAATTATCTGTAACTTCTATATTGCTAAGAGATTTTTTTTAATGGTAAATAATGTAAAATCGATGATTTGAGCGAAGGAATTAGTTAAAAACTTATTAATATACTACGATGAATGCTGAACAATACACAACAGAATTCATTGAAATGTTACTCATTTTGTGAAATGATTTCATAAGAATGAGCGCATCAAACATTTCATAGCCAAAAAATTATAAACAATGAAATAATGGTTTTTCAATTTCTTTTTAGCGAATTGAAATTAAAATCTGTATTTCATGTTTGAAGCACTACTGTAGCTGTTCCACACATGTCCTATTGTATTATACCCTGATTGATGCAGTGGCCATGGATCTGTGCTGCATTTCCTTACGGGCCCTCATATTACCTATTTCATTTAGGTTTAAGTACTTACAGTATAAGAATACTATATAATGGTATTTAAGAGTTTACGCAACGATATTAATTTGCGTAAATTAAAGAAATGCTACGTATATTCATTGCTGCTATTATGTTTCTCCGAAACTTGTTTCAGTCTTAGCTAAATTTCAGTCACAAATAACTATTGAACATTGCTCAATATACCCCCAATATTGTAATAGCTTTGAACGATATTACTAAATATAAATTCAGGAAAATAACCACTTTGAAATTTACAAGCTTACTCTAATAATTATCTTCATTTCATCATTGTCGTGTTTATAATACCAAATGCCTAAAAATGAACATATGAAGATTAGTCACTACTGCGCAGTCCAAATTTCACAAAATGAATGAATAACTAAATAAATAAATAAGAACAAAATAAATGAAAAACCACACACACAGTAGTAACATAATAAAATAAAGAAAATAAATAAATATAATAATAATAATAATAATAGTAATAAATTAATAAATGAATGAATCAGCATATTTGAAGCAAAAATTTAAAATTTTAAAGAGCTATTTTGAAGACTCAGGGAAACTGAACTCAAATTGAAGAATTATCTATTTCACGGAACTGCACGCATTAAAAAAGTGGAATTCTCAAAACTTTAGCTGAATATTGCAATGAATAAACTCTCTTGAGTCACAGAAATTGTTGTGCACAGCTCATTTAGAAACATGTGCTCCAAAAAGCTTTTTTTTTTCTTAATTTAAAAAATTTTTTCTTTCATTATTAGAGTATCAAATTCGTATAAAAAACTTTACGTTAGGCTAATTCATTAAATTGCACGGTATTGTTCTAGATAGAATCATATGGTTTTCAAACCATTGAAAACTTAATTTTTAAAATGCATTTTTTAAAGGAGTGCATTCCCACCAAGGACTTATTAACTACTTTACTAATAATAAAGCTTAAATAAATAAATAACTGCAGACAAATAAAATGAAAAGAAAAAAATGTCGTGAAAGTTTTGCTTAGTTGAAACTAGAAAAAAAATGTAAAAATCAAGACACCGCCCTGTTACTTGTTCACTTTTATATCGGTATTAGCCGGTTAAGTATAACTGATGTAAATAATTAACTATCAACAGTTCGTATGTTGGGACTGCTTGAATATTCCAAAAGAATAATAAATTACAATTTAACATCTTTACTTGAAGCATGATTTCTATTTTTAAAATATTTCACAGAAAAGTGATAATATATTATTAGTTTGCATGTTCATTATGTTTAAAAAAAAAAGAAAGAACAAATTGTTAGTTATTTGAAATTTTCAGTTCAATACAATAAAGTGAACAGTGAACTAAGTCTGCTGATTTTTGACACAAAATAAATTGCTGTTTTCTAACACTTGCACAACACATGTATGCGATATAGGTAAACCAACTCTATGAACACAGACTAACGACACCATCGCTGGTCATTAACTGTTATTCTTCCGTAAATGCAAGAATTTAGCAGGTTTTTGTCGGATCTTGGGTTTTTTATTTTCTCTCACGGAAATCTTTCATTTCACTAGGGAACTCATTCCCAGTCATCAACTGAGGCTATTTTTGGCGTGATTTTCCCAAGTAAAAAATGTAATTGAAGCGAAGTTATTCCATTTCCGCCCGCAAAGCTTTTTACTCGGAGATAATCATCAAGTGAGGTAGATGACACTTTGAAGTTTGCCTATAGGAACGTCTCTGGATGTACTGTATAGATATTTTTCTGTTAAATTTCAAAGAAGACAATTCTTTGCCGATGACTCAGAGTTCAGAAATGCTGCCATTA
The DNA here is from genome assembly GCA_038502835.1 of Octonoba sinensis. Classification (NCBI taxonomy): domain Eukaryota; kingdom Metazoa; phylum Arthropoda; class Arachnida; order Araneae; family Uloboridae; genus Octonoba; species Octonoba sinensis. The sequence goes on from CM076598.1 coordinate 128,742,487, forward strand.
ATAATATTCGTATTGCAATTATGTATTCTCTTTATAAATAGCAAACATGCAAAATTTAAACCCTATTTTCTCCTTATACTGGCAATAGCTGGTTCAGAATTCTTGCAAAGATTTCGTTTTTCTGTAGTAATTGCTTATTAGTATGTATCAACGCTGTTAATCCTCCCGTGGAAATCCATACAGGGCAAATAGGGCAATTGCCCTCAACCTAAGAGGGTTCTCGGTCCTCGCACTCGATGTAGCCCCAAACCGGAGAAGCCTGCTGTCAAAAGATGCATGATTAACACCGAATTTCATATTTATAGGAATTATTTTTGGCAATTATGTGCCAAAGATTACAGAAGATATTTCTACAAATTAAGAAACTTCTATGTTTTCTTCTTTCTTCAGATTATTCCTTTTCGAGCAATAAAAAAATCAAAGCCTTGCATGCATTTAATCAATACATAAATATGATAGGTAATTGCAGATACAAATGAGCAATTTTTATGAAGAAATGAAACTATTTTGTTCTATTTCAGAAAAAATTGCAATGGGATGTGATTCTTATTGGTATTCAATAATAAATGAAAATAATTTATAAATTACAAATAGTAAGGCTCGACCGATTGTTCAACAATGTTGCCATCGGCCATCGGCATCGGCAGCCGATGTTAACTTCGGAAAAATATCGGCCCATCGGCCGTGAAAAGCATCTAAAAGCGGATGCAAGGCCGATGGTGTTTCGCAGGGACAACTTTTCAGAAAACCTTCTGTGTTTAACTTTCTTTTTCCTCCATAGCTAGATTTCTATTTCCATACAATAACAGGCAGCACATCAGTTAAAAAGCACAAAAATAATGTCATTCTATGAAATATTTAACAAAAAATTCGGAAGAATAGTTTAAGCGATCGCTGCCCGAAAAGCTTCATTATTAAAATAATTTCTCTTTGAACAGAATGCTCGCGAAATAGAACATGTTAAAGTAAAAGTAATAGAGGCAATTATGAGTGCTATTTGTTTTTCAAACTTAGGTTCGTTGACTCATTTTTGTCTGTTTTTCGTTTAATAATGACTTAGTGCATTAGATGTCATTGTGCCATTTTATACCATCTGCTCTTTTAGTTTGTCATGTTTCTTATTACTCCGAAATTGTAAACAATACAAACTCAATCAAAGTACGATAATAATTCTAATTTTTACTCGCGTAAACTTTTTTTTTTCTTAGAGTTTTTTTTTTTTTTTTTTGCTTTGATGCCACGTGTTAGTTTTTCTGCAATTGTGCAGCAATCTCGTTGCATCTATTTTAGTGTGCGGTTATTCTCATTATTTTATTTTTAGTTTACAACACAAAACAGATTGATCAAAAATAAGAAACAATTTTCCAGTAGAAATGTTTATTGATCTAAATGCTATGTGTTCAAGTTCGACTTGGAATTTTCAAAAATTGAATTCTCAAAATGCGAATTCGCGCGACAAGATTTAATATCATCTTAATAAAAAATGCTAAAATATCTTTATTGTCAAACATTGATCAATGCATATTTTTTTTCAAAATACATCTTAATTTTTTTTATACCGTAATTATTTTAAATTTTCCGTGTAAGCTTCGCTCTTTTAGAGTTTTTTTTTTTGGGCTTCTTCGATGCCACGTGTCAGAGAGTTGACAGTTTTTCTGCTATTGTACAACAATCTTGTTGCATCTGCTTTCAGTTTTAAATATTCTTTGTTATTTTATTATTAGTTTACATCATAAAACATATTGAGAAAAAATATGAATCAATTTTTCAGTATAAATGTTTATTGATCGAAATTTTATGCGTCCAAGTTCGATTTGCAATTTTCAAAAATTTAACTCTTAAAAAACGAGTTCACGCGACAGGGTGGAATACTATCTTAATAAAAAGGCTACAATTTCTTTATTTTCAAAAATTGAAAATGTATATACGTATATATATATATATTCACGTATATGTTTTTAAAGCAATATTCAGTAGTATTTCTTGCTCATGAACAGGGAGGGGTGGGGGGTCGTTACTGGGAGCAAAATTTTTTAATATTTCATTTTTATTTTATAAAAGAAGCTATTTTTAGTTAAAAACACTCTTACAATAAAAAATTGACATAGATTTGCACCCGTTTTTCTTTTAAAAACGGTGAAAAAATTATTTAAAAAAAAATCTCTGGGGGGAGTGACAATTTTGTTAAAGATACGAACCCACGTTATTTGTCAGTTTGCATTATAACATCTGCCTTCCTTCCCATGAAAAAAAATAAGAAAATAAAGGCAGCTGCACTTGACATTTGCAGTGCAAGTGTTATAAAGAGAAAATGTTAAAGGAAAGGAAAGGAGACCCGATCCGATCTAATAGTGTTGAGTTTTTTTTGCAAAGATAAGAAAAAAAGAATTAAAAATCCTCTGATATAGCTATTGTTTATTTTTTTTTACCGCCAAATAGTTTAATTACAATAGCCCCTCGTTATATCGCGCTTCTCGGGGGACAGCAAAAAAGTGCGATATATCCGAATTGCGTTAGAAATAACGCAAAAAGTACCAGTAAATTGAGTGGCAACGTAAAAAATTTAAGTTAATCTTACATAATGAACACTTTCTTAATAAAAGTAGTTTGATAATAAATGATGTGATGAAATATGAGCGTTCGGATCAATGCAAACATAAATGTCAAGTAAAACGTCAACTGGTTTGAGTAGAATCATTCTGCAAGCATGTAAGGTGGGGAGCGGGATGAGAATTGTTACAGCTTTTAACTGCAGCAAATTCAGAAGAAAGAAAAGCATTTCTCATAAAGGCTTTTGTTTAATGGGGGGGGGGGGGAGGGCTTTATTGAGAAATGAAATACTTTTAGTTTACAGAGATCAATCTTAAAATTTTGGGAAACATAGAAAAAGCGCGATATATCCGATTGAGCGATATAGCGAGGCCCGATATAACGAGGGGTTAATGTACTTTACTAGAATCGCGAGTGATTCTTTTAGTTTTAATTATTATGCAAACATCCCCCAAACAGTCTTTCACGGTACTTGAATAATGCATTTATGTTTGTATCAACATAAAAATAAATAAAAGATTTAAATGATATTTTTGACAAGCATTCTACACATTTTAATGGTTTAAAGCGAATTTTTACCATCGGCCATCGGCCGATCTCGGAACAATCGGCCCACAATCGGCATCGGCCCATCGGCCAAAAAATGCCATCGGTCGAGCCCTAACAAATAGGTAATATTTGAAACAGTGCAACAATTTTGAACTTAAAAAATCTTATAGTTTTAAAATGTTTGTACTTAGTTGCAATATTTAAATTATTAGTATAAAGGTATTTTATAAATAACACGATAATTATATGTTTTTCTTTAATTTTGAGTGTTTAAATTTTAATGTCTTAACTTTCAACCAAACTTAAGTTTACCAAATATCATTTGAGCTATATAAGAATATTTTAAATGTATTAATAGCAGATCTTAACAGCAGAGATTGAACTTGAAAAAAATAGAGGTACATTCGTTTAAATTGAAATACACTATTATTAGAAATCTGATAGCTAAATATAAATGAGAGAAATATGTATCCGAATGTTTATAAGTTATTCTATAACTCAATCAGCCAGTACAGGCAAAACGACCAATAATAGTTCGTCGTTATGAAGTGTAATTTGTAGTTTGTTGAACATCTCAAACAAAGTTAAGACAACAAGAATAAAATGATTTTCACTTTGTATATATAGAATAGCAAATATTCCATTACTTCACTAAAAAACAATACTAGTGATCATAATGTTCAATTGATTTAGTTCAATTTCTCTTATATATTCATTTTTATAGAGATTAAATAAAAAAGTATCATCAGTTTATGGGTGTCATAAGTATTCCGAAGTATTCGCAAAGGAATTTCGATAAAAATTGATTTTTGAATCTTTTTGAGTTTCGCAAGACTTCACAAGATGTGATTTTGCTAAAATTAACTATCGAAATGTATCTTAACATATGCAAAAGCATGCATATTAGGTAACTCCAAAACGAGATTTATAATTTTAAAGGAGAAGGTTTTCATCATCAGTACTTTCATCAATTTGCAACTCGTGTTTATATGTATTGTTTAATAGTCATTCTGTTAAGAAATTTGAGCATATCGATAAGAGAATAATTGCATATAAATAATATTGTTACCCAGTCCTTATTAAAATATGTTTGAAGAGGAATTGCTTCCCCTAACATATCTTTCCCGTTTGGATGAATCATCAATCTTTCCGTAGTTGTATTCAAATACTAGACTTATGAAGTTTAATATCAAACGACGTTAGTAGCTAACGAAGAAGAATTGGTTGTTTTGTCAAGTAGCATATCCAACTTAGAGATGATAAATCTTTCGTGAATCTCTTGCATAATAAATAGCCAAATATCGAGACAGATTTAAGATTTCAATGAATAATTGTCTTTTCAAACCGATTTGCAAATTCAGTCCGCAATGTTTCAGTAAATGCATAACAAACAACTCATTGAAAAGCACCTTTTTTACTCATAAAATTCAACTCAAGCAATGGTAGCGTCATTCATCGTTTCCTCAGTTGGTTTTAAATGAAACTTAACAAACATGCTTGATGACAACGATCGTTTAGCAAGTCAAGAAAACTTCATTGCAACATACAAATCGTCTTTGAACGTTCTTCATAATGTCAAATAGGAACTTCAAGTTACCTAATGGATCTTCGCCAAGGCAAACCAAGTTAGTTTAATATATTGCCTTTTTCTGAGCACTCATCGTGAGCGAGAAAATTAATTGAACGCACTAACTTTACAAATGAATCTCTGGGAAGGGTCTTCTAGCCAACTTGGCGGCTTCTTATCGCGGCTTGAGTGAGTATTAAAATAACTGTATGGCATATCGATTGAATAAATTATACTTTGCGCAAGTTTGACTGACAGCGTCAGAAGGCCTATCTGATGTAAATACGCAAATCGTGCTGTCCTTCCGAACCTAAATAAAATAATTCAAATTACATTTTGATTGAAAATACTTATTAATATTTTATAAATACATTTATTTTTAAAAGTTATAAAAACAAAATTTTTCTTTGCAGCTTATTAAAAGAATTACTGCTTACTTTTCGTTTGCGATGTTAGCGAGAACCATACTAAAAGTAACAAACTCAAACTACCATCAAGCGAGTCGTAATTTTTATTTAGTACAGTTTTATATTGTTACTTATTTTGCACAGCTTTATATTATTACATATTTTGTGCAGCTTTATATTATTACATACTTTGCACAGCTTTATATTATTACACATTTGCTGGGGCCGTGGTAGCCTAGTGGTTAGGATGACGGATTTCCAACCGGAGTGTGTTCGATACCCGACCCACTAAAAAACCCACCATGTACACTTGGGGTTACGTCCATGTACCCTGGGCGACCCCCCCCCCCCCCCCCCGGAGGTTGGATAATTTCCCTTCCCTTTTTTCTTAGGTCAAAAAAGGAAGGTGGAGTATTTGTGGTGGCGCCATATGGTGTCAGCTGAATACATAAGTTGTGCTTGAGCAATGCCGTGCTGCTACCCTTGTGGTGCTCATTCAAAATGGAAGGCGCTCCTTGCATGCCTTAATTCCTGGTCGCTCTGCGAGGGGAGCTTGGATATCCAACTGGCATTAGCAACGTCAACATATTTGCTACAATACACATGCATACATATAATTTTTAAGTTATTCAACTTGGTATTAGTCGCAGACATTAACGAACTAGACACCATAACTGGGCTGAATCGATGGCAAAAGATAATGATCAGGTCGGGCTCACGTGCCTGACCTGAAATACTAATCTCAGCTAAAAACGCAAAAGTGCAGTTGATCAGCGAGTGTTTCCCTCCGTAAGAAAAAACTTTGCAGATAAGCCAAAAGATGCGGGACGAAGCCGATTGGACGAAACGGATGGTCGGCTTCACGTGATTTCTCGCTCGCAGAGCGAAGAGGAAATCACGATAGTTCCTTCTAGATTTTAAGGGTCTATGATGGCACATTAGTAGGATACTGAAATTCAAGCTCGTTCCAGTTGGAATCGATTCAGCGATTTTTTCCCACTGCCAAAACAGGTTAAAGAACACAAAAATTTGGTTTTAAAACGAAAATACCTAGAATTGATGGAATTATTTGAATATTCCTTTCGTTGTTGAGAAAACACAAAAAGAAAAACTATGCTACTCATAAAAGACTTTCATAAAAAAACTTTCTTATAACATTATGAAGCCTTACATTTGTTTTTCGGGAGTGATATCGGCGAAAGGTATATCCTTTCCGTAGCGTCATCACTCAGAGGATTTGCAAGAACCCCAGTCCATGGTAAGCCCTCGGGAAATAACATGTTCAAAAACGTGTGAATGTTTTCTATTATTCTGAGGCTGAGATCAAGAAAGAAAAGAGCCAATTTTTCACTTGCATGATCTTTGCAAGTCATCTATCTTAAGCGTGACACGCAGTCGACAGAAAGATCAAGCCCTAATTCCGTAAGTACGTGTGCTTATTCAGCGCCTGACAAAGTGACAATATTTTAGCTGGTATGTCAACGCGGAAAAGGATCCTCTTCAGAACGCAGGGGGGCTATTCGGACCTCGCATACACTTTGTTATTAATGACCAGACACTTTTTTTTTCTCCAGAGGTATGTGCTTGGATTCTAGAATTTGCATTTGATACTAAGCTTCTTACGACCAGTCATCATGCCAGATTAAAGCATTGAAGTGCTTCCTTTTGTAAGAAATATATTTAATGAAACTTAAGCCGGAGTAGATAAAACCGGATAGATTTCATTACTTCTAACAGAAAATAAATCATTTTTCTTTCTTTGACCAATGTATCTCTATACAAGCAATGAATGGATGATACAGTGAACTTTTATAGATATGCACGCATTCACTGTCTTAGAGAATGATAAATGTGGCATAATTTCAGATTTGAAATAAAATAAATGATGTTTCAATCTCTTAATTCAGTAATCTGTTGCCTAAAAACATCTGCTTTACTCTTACGATTTCCGTTGCTAAAAGAAGGAAGTTTGCAAGAAATTAAAAAGAGTTTCAGCAATAATGTAAGTGGCTGTATAAGCTGATATAAATCAGTTTTGTATGACACTCTTGTGGTACCACTAATAGTTACCAAAAATTAGTAATTTAAGTATCATTTCAAACTTTTCATAAATGAGAACAGGGTTAATGTGATTTAATAATTTTTAAAAAGGCAAAATTTAATTGGACCTAAATTTTACTCTAATTATAAATAAGTAAGATAGTTTTTTTCATATTTAATTAAAATTAATGTCTAAATCAAGCTAATAAATTATATATTTTACACTAAGCTTTTCTCTAACAGACTAGAATTTTAATTTGAAAGTCATTTCTTTTGCTACAACACATACAGTCAATTTGATTATCCAGTTAATTAACTGACGACAAATGAATATTTTAACAATAAATCTGCCGTGAATAATAATCTAAATTTTTAAATATTAAAAATAAAAATTAATGCATTATTTAGTGCATGAGTTTCCTCCTTAAAATCAACATTAGTTGGTAGAGGTGGCCCAAGTGCTGCAATGTTAGAACTATGAAAAGGCATAAATGAAGGAAGTTTCGGTATTGAAACCGCTGCATTGTTGAACAATATAATATTACTTAGATTTAATCGGAATTTAAGAATTGCGCTTTAGACTTATTTTAATTAAAGATAGAAACATGAAAATGTATCCAAAATACTCGTAACAAGATCAATTATCCCTATTATCCTTTCTTTAGAAAGTAAGAAATTATTTTGCGATTTCATGATGTCTGAAGACAGGAGCAATTTTAAAATAGTTACTCAAACTATAGCTTTTTAATAGAATTAGTGTTTTAGAGAAGATTTTAAAAATAAAAATTAAGCAGTATGTTTCAGTTGTACATGATTTGTTTGGTATGATTTAACTATAATTTTCTATGATTTAAATGGAAATGAAAAAAAAAAAAAAAAAAAAAAAAAAAAAAAACAGAAGGTGATTCAACAGCCAAAATCCATTTTGGAATATTTCAATGTAAAAAATTATCAAAAAATTATCAGGATTTTAATCAAGGGGACGAGGCGGGGATATAAGTGTTAACCCCGGAGAGCTCTTTTCTTCGAGCCAAGATGTAATTCCTAGGTTTTGCCCCTTTTGATTTTGACCCCCCCCCTACCTTCCCCCAGTTGCGACCCTGTCCATCTTTGATAAATTTATAAACGCTATTTCAAAAATATGTACTCATAAAAAAGAAGCTAAAATGAAATTAGAGAAAAATTCTATCTCAAGAAAGTTTGACTTTTTCCTTTTTTTTGAAAGAAAGATATCAAAATTGTTTTAGAGAAAACAACACAGTCATACTAATAAAATAATAAATAAATAATGAAAAAAAGAAGTGTAACTGCTATTCTTGAAAGAAAGCTTTTCAACTAAAAGTAGTCAGAATGAAAAAGATTGTGGATGCTTATATTAATCACCAAGCCATGAATTTGTCGCCGATTATCAGATTAGATAATAGTCCTGCTGGAATTAAGGAAGGATTAAATGGTTTGTTTAGGCTGTTCCGTTTCTCCTTCTGCGTGAATCACAGGTCAAAACAATTTTTCGTGTCTAAACGGACCGCAAGAGTGGTGTCCATCGATTATGAGACTAATGGATTTGGGTCTCTGGCGAGTAGCTTCTACAGATGCTCTTGCGGGTCTATTTACTTCTATTGAGTTCGTATCACGTCCATGGCTATTGCGTGTAAACTAAGATGGATTTGTCTGCAGAGTCTCAGAGGAGTGCCATAAAATGCTAGACACAAAAATGATGGAATGCTCATATTTGAAATACATTTTAGTTTAGGATTGCCATTAAGTTTTGTTTTTAGATTTGGCTTCTTCTCTTGATCTTCGCTGCATAAATGATTTTTGGTTTGAATATTTCGCGAATGTATTTGTATTAGGAATGAAATTTATACTACACGTCCTTTTGAATTGTAAATAGTTTTGTTTTTTTTATATTTTGCTCATAATTGCAGTTAGCACATGCAGAAAAGTGTGTACTGAAATTGGAACAGACAGCATAATGCTATCCCTACCAACTAAGTGCCAATTTTTCCTCCATTGTATTGAAGTTTGGATATCTTAGGAAATATTGCTTTCGGTTGCATAATTTATACAATGAAAACGTTGATACCCGTTTCGTTGAGTAGTTGTGAAAATAATTAAATATTTTATGTCAAACAATTATTTAACGTCACTAATTCTTGAAGATATTTCAAATAAGAGTACCTTAAGTGCTCTTACTTTGCATAAGAAGCTTGTTTCAAAAAAAAATATTGATTCATAAATAAGAATTCTTCAATAAACCTTTTTTCCAGCTTTCTCACTAAGAGCCTTATTAGCATATTGCTTTAAAATTCAGCTAAACTCTGAAGATTTGATTACGAAGTTCATTTTCATTTATTGATTGACCAAAATGTATCAAAATAGACCGAGCACCAGCCTCCTCCTCACAGTTACCGGATTAGCTGGTGTGGGCATCATAATTAAAAGCTCATCAGTGCATTTAAATGATTTCGCTGGTATATTAATCGCTGTTTTACATGGAGTAGGTGCGATATTTTTCAGTTGACGCTTTCTAGAAAACAGGTATATGCTATATTCTTGCAGAGCCTTAAATCTAATGATGGTCTCTTAGTAGATGGAATAAATTTGAATTAAAATGTTCAAATTGTACATTAATTATTCATATATCTAAATAACGCCTTCCGCTTTCATGTCTTTGCTTTGGGAAAGGTTTAAAGCATTATGCACATTTGTTTCTATTTAGTCTATTCATTTGCACATTTTATTTAAATTACTTTTTGTCGATATTTCTGCATCAAACAAAATTTCGCTAGTATCCATAGATATATAATGCTTACTTGTGAGATTTATGCAAACTAATATGATAATATTGCCCAATTGCAACAATAAAGTAACTAAAATAGCCCTAAGGCCCCGAGCTAACAGGGTAGTGGTGTGAAGTAAAGAGGTATTTTGTACCAAAGGACGGTGCAGATTTGCTGGCTACAAAGGATGGTGCTTAATTTTACTATACTTTGATGGTAACTTGCGTATGTTGCTCCAAAATATTAAAAATTTAGCACCAACTTTTGCAATCAGCAACACTTTGCACTGTTTTTTAGTGCATTTGGTAGTAATTTGCACTTTTTTTTGGCGAAACATGCAGTTAGTTTTTTTTAGTGTCGATAATCTAAAATAAGGACAAAAATATTTTTCTTTATGGAAAAAGGGACGGTTAAAACAAAGGTCTAGTTAAGCGGAGGCCGGTTAAGAGGAAGTCTAGGGCACTTTCTTTCATGCGCAAATATAATAATTCATTCTTTTCCGGAATTAAAATAGCAACAGCAAATCTCTTAATCCTCGATTCGTGTTAGAATTTTTCATTGACCAGACAATACTGCTTTTTCTTTGTCTATCTCCTGGGCTTGTGCGAGGACAGCAGCTGAATCCAGTGCTCCTAAGGCTTCAAGCGCTTCGAGATAGATGCAGAGAGGGGCTCACGCACTCTAGTCTTATTAGAGCCCTGCTTAGCATTTAGTCTGCAGAAGCACATGCCAAGTTTCCCACGGGCGAGTTTGGTTAAGTCTTTAATTTCCGAGTTTCAAGCGCCACAATCCTCGGTCGAAAAATTTCGACCGAAAAATCAGTTTTCCTTGGAGTGGAAATGTGCCGTGTTTTCAGGCTTTTTTCGCTTTTTTCTGGCATGTAATTTTTGGCGGCAAAAAGATTAATGAGTTTGAGAAATCGATAAATTTTAATTAGCAGTTTTATCGGCTGCCTGCTACTCCTGACATTTAATACCATTTCGTGGTGAGAAAAATGTGTACGTGTTAAACCTCGAGCCTGGAATAATTTATGAATCGCGAGCAGAGAATTTTTGGCATGCCTAATCGGACTTCAAATCCCGAGGTAAAAAAGTAGTGAAAACTTTAAGGCCACTTACTTTCATACTCAGATTTTATATAAAGTTCCGAAAATCAATGACTGAAAACTAAAGAAGAACACAAACCTTTTGACGTGACTTGTTAACGGATGGTTCGAAGTTCTCGAGTTAGATTTTTAAGGCAGAAAGTCGAGAGTATGAACAACAAGATAAACACGATTTTTAAACTTGGGAAACACTTATGAAATTTATTGCTTCTGGTGACTCATGGCAAACTGTTAGTCAAAAATCGCAAAACTGCATAAGGTTCGAATATACCTTGTTGGAAACAACCATTGTAATTTCATGTTTAGGTGGATTGGGAAAAAAATTTATTTTTGGACACATTTTTAAAAAGCAGCGATTAGTGGTATAAACGTAATTCGAGTCACACTAGCAATTTGACTTGACAAAAATTAAGGATAAAGCGATGGATTTTTCATGTTATGTAACTAAAAATCATTAACAATGTTAATCGAGTTTGAGTGTAGAAGTCGCTATTTTTTAAGTGACGTCATCGTTATGTTAATACATTTCCGAGTAGAAACATAAAATAATGATTAGTTCTTATCAGAAAGAAATGTTCTAAAGAAGGTTTCCCTAAATAGATTAATTAATAATAATAATAACGAAATATTTTTAATATTGCAAGGCAACATATGTTTTGAATTGATATCAACTCCATCATTATACTTAGCTTTTCCGTCATTTATACTATGTAAATGCCGTTTAACAACTTTTTTCGATTATTATTATCACAATTCAGTTACAATATTTCTTGTTATTTACGAAATTCATTATGTTTCCATTAATAAAAGATACAACACTGACACATTTTATTTTCATAGAAATATGCCACTAAAATACAATAAATATAAAATGGATATCAGACTCTAACGCATTATATTATATTCAGCAATTTTCCAAGTTTTGAAATAAAATAATAGAGCATTAATAAATGATACATTAAAATATACTTATTTTATTATTTATTCTGACCATTATTATTTGATATCCTCAAAAATGGACTATATTTATATTATGTTTACTTTTTCTAAGCAGAAAATTATGAAATTTAGCATTGACGGAAGACAAATATTCGATGGAGCTATAAGAAAACCCCCATTGATAAGTATATGTATATAAAGACAGCTTTCATTTAAACAGAAGCAAAGCAAAAGTATTTTAATAACTATACCTCACCTAGACTATTGCTTACATTTTGCAACAATAAAGTTTCGCATGTTTATTTTTATTAAGGATAATGTTTCTTTTTTTAAATGGACGTGGAAAATGTTCCTTTATTCTGGAAAAAAACTAACATAGTGTAAAAAAAAAAAGACATTGGCACTTATTTCTGAAAACGTTTCATACGTGTTTAGTAAACATTCTACTAGGTATTTAGAGATAAATTAATTATTGTTGATGTGATTTAAACAAATACATGTGTTTGAACTAAATTTTAAGGCGATGTTAGTGTGTTGGTGCACTTAAAATTTTTTTACAATAAAACTTAATCGCAGACACCAGGTACAATTGGACTCTCAATATCCAGCCAATCTAATCAGGACCAACATCTATCTGACTATTTCCAGCAATGTATGTTTCTAGCAATGTAACTTTTAAAATAATGCAATTTATGATTGCACATTGGAATGTACACATAAAGGTAATTCAGATTTATTAGTAGCATGCACAAATGAGTGGATATTTATGTTTCTAGACACGAGCTTTACTTTCAATCTTAACTTCGTTGAAATCATTTAACATTCTAACCTAAAATAGAAATTTTCACTGTAAATCATTTGATTAATGGATCTAAATCTAAGGGGCCCACAAGTATTTATAATCCCTTAATTGCTTCAGTTACCCGAAACAAGTTCAGTTGATCAGGTTAGATATTTTATTCTATCCAACTTTCTCCGATTAAAAGGAGAAAGTTTTTTGACGGTAATTAGCATGGCTACTCCTTCTTAATCCTGAAATTTTTATGCCCTCATTTTTTCTTTTCTCAGAAGCTTAGGGTTTTTCATCCGTTTTCAAGCCCCCTTCTCGGAGCTCCTGTTCTTCTTCGGCACATTTAACTCCTGTTTTTCACTTCCAGTTCATTTCTCATGTGGTTAAAGACACGCGCTTGTCATTCAAGATGGCCGGTGATGTGCCGACGAACCACAAAAGAAAAGCGGAGAAAAAGGAGAAGGAACAAAAAAAAAAGAGGAAGGAAGAAATGAAAAAGAGCCAGCCACCAAAGAAAGCGGACACACACAGGCGAAAAAATAAAAAGGCACAATTTTTTGGAGGAGGGGGAAAAAGAAAAATCATCCTCCCGAAAGAAATAAAATATATAGGATAAAAAGTAACTAGAGAAAAACGAAATAATAATGAAAGACAGAGGAGAGATAGCAGGAAAAAATACCAAGCTTTCATCGCGGAGAGTCACTGAAGAAGCTAAACTTCTATACACAAGCTCACCTTAGTTTTTGCTTACTAATGCGGCAGTGAACATCGCATTTTTTGGTTGAATAAATGGGGGAAGAGATAAAAAATCGTTCTTAAAATCCGTAAGAAAAACAATGACATTAAGCAGGAAAAAAGACATCTTATGAGAATTTTTTTTTCCTGAACGCTATTATGTTTTTTACAAGTTATAATATAGTTAACAGCCCACACTCAATTAAAGGGTTGGGGGTCGTTCAAGTGGGACACGTCAGTGAACATTAAGAATTAACCTGAAGTTTCGCGGGATTTATTGCAGAAAATCGTTTCATTTTTTAAATACACGCATCTCGGTAAATTAAACTCGTGTTTTTCAAAAAAGGTATAATTAATTTTCATCACTGACAACTTCCAGATTCACTAACTTTGAGTTTAGCAGACTTTTAGAGGAATATTTTAAGAAAGAGACTTAAAATCACCACTTAATAAATTGATACTGTACGACACGTTTAATGAGCATGAGCTATTATTTTTTATCATAGAAGTCTCCTGTTGTGTATAAAGTTGCCCCCTAAAAACATGGAAGCTGTATACGCGATGAACACGGAGAGCGGTTCCATCAGGACATTTCAGTTAGGGAAAAGAGATATCAGGGGTAGTGGAGTGCAGCTATGTTAGCAGATTACTGCTGGACATTAAAAAGGGACATTCCTGAGGCAAAGTATGCCAGAAAAAGTCAAAATCAATCCTTTTAAGGTAAATAGAACATTACTTGGTTTTGTGTGTAAATGCTACTATGTAAAAATTACAATACCCTTAAAAAAAGGGGGGGGGGGGATCCTAAAGACTGTTTTGATTGATGTTAGAAATATTTTCCATGCTGAATTCGAAAATGAAAACCAGTTTCCTTATCGTGTAAGGGTTTTGCTTATAAGGTGCTCTAATAGTTTAGGGTAAGTGGTCTTAATGTAAATTATTATAGCACCTTGCACGGAAAATCCTTACGTGATAGAGAAAAATGGTTTTCATTTTCAAATTCAGCGTGTGAAAAATCCATCTAAGATCAGTTAACAAAGTTTTTGGGACAGAAAAAAAGTTTTTTTTTTTTGTAGACCAGTGTAATATGCTTTCTATTTTACTTTTCCTGATAACACACGAAATGCATTTTTAACCCCTTATAACGCAACCCCCAAATAAATTGAAGTGTACACGGCAAACTAATTTATCACCTCTGATTAGCTGATACCTATCTTTTGTTTCTGACTCCCTCGAAAAGCTGTACATGGATCTGGCTAGATCTGGCTATCGGTAGTGACGTCGCATATGAATGGCACAGGAAATTGCCCTTGGTCTCAAAGTAAAAAAAGAGGACGCCTGCCACACTCGTAATCTCTAAGTTTTCTTGGGGATGGGATAACGGGAGTACATAGCTCTTGTAGAAGAAAAACATACACAAGTATATAAATACATTATGTACTTGGGATGTATTTATACACTTCCACTGGTCCCCCAAATTACGGACCTGACATGAATTCATATGACGGTTACTTTACGACAACAACAGAAACAGATCATAAATATGAAGTAGGTATACTTTTTTCTTCTCTAATTGGCTGCTGTTGGCTTCTGCCGATTGCAGACCTAGTGCGTTCCCGAGAGATTGGTACCATCTCTTTCAGCGGCTCCACAATGAGTGGTACCATCGCCGCATGAGATTTTTGACGTCCGGTTTCTCCACGTGAAAGGACGAGCACCCGGACTCTGTTGATGCTGAATTGCACTAGGAATTTAATTTAGCCGAGAGGTATCCAAGCCAAATGTCTACTCAAGGGATCATTTACATGCCGCATAATGGCATAATCATACGACAAGGGCGCAAACGATTTTTTGCATCTTGAAAATCCACCGACACTGCCAGGCTCGATCCTATGGCCTGGGGTGTTGAAGTAGGTATACTTTACCTACAATTCCACTACCTTGGAGCTCTACGCTAGGGAATAACCTTATTCAATCTATTATGATTATGCGCCAGTTAATACTATAACCCCATATTTTTTTTTATTAGTTATGGTAAGCATGCACAACACACACGTTTGGTGAAGTAGGTATACTTAACACCAAATACATTCATTTTTGGACATGAAAAGCGTCGCCCCTCCACCTCAAAAAAGAGAGGGTAACAATTAACTTAATTGTAACACCGTAAAAGAGTTTCAGTTTCTTTTTCTACATCAATGATAATCTGGTCCGTAATGGTGGGGGCCTATTCGTGGTATGGACTGGGTCACGCTAAATCTACACCAATACCCTCCCGGCGGATGTGGGCTTTCTTTGTAGAGGGTCTGCGACACTGGGACAGTAAAGCAGGAACGCAACGCTCGCCAGTCCGGTCCCTATGACCGAAACTGGTAGTCGTGTGGTCTGAGAGTTTGTGGAAGGAATGAAGGGAGGGCTGCGATCCGTGCAATTCGGAGTGATCTGGTAAGGGGTAAATCAGTCGATGGTATAGACCGTAGGACGCAGTTAGCCAATAAATAGCAATGATAATCTAAAAAATATTTAACGTACCACTAATACATAAAAATGGTTTTATAAAAGGTTAAGTCACTTAAAAGTAAAGGTTTCATTATTTATTTGTTTAACGAAAAAATAAAAACAGTCTGTAATCATTAATCATAAGCTGTATATTAAAGGCAATTGCAAGGAAAAATTATCAGTCAGTTGATCTATGATTTTAAAACAGTGTATAATTCAGTATATCAAATGATCGACTGGCAGATAAGAGTTTTAGTACTTTATAACAGTACGAAAGTGATTACCATTTGAATTCTTAAGAAAGCCTTATAGCGATGACTGTGTGATTAAAGTAATCTTAATTTGCGATGTGGGTTCTCTAATGGTTTTTTAATTGTGATTCTGTAAATTCAGTTCGTTGACCACGTTGTTTTGTTTTAAGAATAATTGTTTGGTGGACTGGCGAACATTATAATAATGGAAATGTATATATATGAAGGGTCAAAGAGGTTAAAATTTTTTATTATGAGGCATCCTCAAAGAATTTTCTATGAAATTAACGAAAAATTTAAAGGGTTTTAATATGTCTTACGGAAAAAAGTTTCGAAACCTCCTACGCGAATAAATTTCAGGATCAAAGTCATGTACATATCCGAGAAGTATCAACACTCTTATTGGGTAACAACTTGATAAATGTGTCCGTACTTTTATAAATATAAACTAAAGATAACTTCTTATGTGTGCAGCTCATGGTACCATAGAGAAATGACCACAGACAGATGGTAAGGATTTGTAAGATAAGCGTTTGATGACTAGAGAAGCATTCAGTAAGGTTTCAGGCCTTAATACCGAGCAAAAACATATCATGCTTTTCTTAGTTGAAAAATTTGCAATTGTAGTCAGTGAACTGAAAATTGTCCTTTGATTTTTTTTCACACAGAAATATGTATAAAACTCGTTAAATTGATTATCATTTATACATAATTCCTTCCGTGACTCGGAAACATTCTGATTTCAAAGTTTCGACACGGTACTTTAAAAAAATATACACTCCGAAAGGATGTAAACCTGTCTATAAGATATTTTAAAGTAACAGTGCCCACTTTATTATTTCGAAGATACGTGTAAAAATTCAAATATTGTTCAACCGCAATATTTTAGGACAACTGCAAATTCTAGATATATTTTTTTAACACAATGTACCGGACGATTTTTGTAATAAGTAGAGCATTCGAGATTTTGGAAAAATGTTACTGAAGAAAATTTATTACCTAAATATTTATCTGTAAATGCTTTAATTTCAAATTATGTTTTAGAAGGATTTCTATAAAAGCCAATCTTTTTCTATACAAATGTCATTCAAAAAATAAAATACTGTTTGTTGCTCTATAATTTTTTTATTTATTGCAGTTAATGCTTGCCCTTTCTCTAGCTATAATTTATAAATAAGCATCAGTACTTAAAACTAAGAACTGTACTTGCTCATTTAAAGTCAAAATTTCTTTGAAAAAACAAGGTTTCTCATTTTTTTTGCACGACATTTTTAACAGTGTGGAAAAACCATTTTTAAATTTAAGAGCTTGCTGATGAGTAACACAATGTAGTTGAATTATTTTAATAATTTAGAGATTACAGATTAAGACCAAAATCAAGTTACAGCAACTTCAAATTTCAGGACAAACGCCAGATCTGTTTGTGCTATCTTCAAATTTTAGAGCTCACTGACCGACACTGGAATCTGTTTGAACCAACATTAAATTTTAGAGATTACTCATATGTACCAGATGTGAATGAGCAATCTTAAAATTTCAGAGCTTGTTGATGAACACCAGATACTATTGTGCCATTTTAAAATTTTAAATCTCACTGACGAACATAACACTTGAATCTGTTTGAGCCAATATAAAACTTCCCAGGTTGCTCATTTGCACCAGATCTGAAGAAAACGTCTTTAAATTTTAGTACTCGTTATACCAGATACGTTGTACCAGAAATGGTGGACTTATCATCGGGCTTAAAGCTTGTTGATGAAGCTAGTTAAACCTTGCCTCGCATTTTTAACAATGTGTTTCAGTGAAATATTTTACAAAATCCTCCAAAAAGTTTTCATCGTCGATTATTTTTTTCCTAACTTAGCTATATGTTGACCTGCTCATCCCACGGAATTCTGAAAGGCGCCATGGGCTATGGATTGATGGGAATGCGTGATGTAAATCTTTTCTTCTCACATGTTTAACTTTGGACCACCCTGCGAGTCAAGAGAGGATTGTCGAGGATTCAGATCTTATTCATTCGACGAAAAGAGGAAGAAAAACTACCAGGATGAAGCGCTGGAAATGATTCTTGTGACCGGCTGGATTGTGCTTTTTTTTTTTGTGTGTGTGTGTGTCTGTGTGTGCGTAAAGGCAAATAATACCAGGATATTTCAATTATAATAGATTTTTATCGAAAAATTCTTTAGTTTAAATTGCTGTCCATCTTTGTTTGGTAAAATTCTAATCATACTTATTACTGCTTTGAAAGGGACAAGAAAAAAAATGAACAAATACCTTCAATTAACACTTTCTACCCATTTATTTTCAACCAGTGGTACCGCACGGCCATGCCCGTGTTAAAAAGCGAAAAGACCAGTCGGTTCGCCGTTATATATACAATAGTAACTTTTTTATGTGTAAATTATGTTATTTTATTAAAATGTATATCATTCCATAGAATTAAAAGTTAGTCGGAGTTGAACTATTTACCACGCGAAAAAAAATCCTTCATATAAAATCAAAACACTTACCGAAAATTCGAGGAGGTAAAAATCCAGTCACGTATGTTATACAATCTAGAAATGCATCCAGCTGCAATTGAAAAATCAAAGTATAAATTTATTATAACGAAAAGATGAATTAATTAGTTTAAAATATTTATTAAAGACAAAAGCATAAAATAGCATTGCACTGAATTATACCTAATATGTGAGGTAATGGTGCAGTTGTGTGTGCGTTAATATATGACTATATGCCTCACCCCCCTCCCAAATGGAATGTACACACACGCTTACACATTACCTAAAATCTAATTTCATGTAGTGCATGAAAATTGAAGAAATAAATGTTTTCCGGCTTATTATATATATATGTTACCGTTAAAGTATATAATGCAGTTATTTCATAGAATACCTAGTTATTCCATGAAATAACTGATCGTGTCCGTTAAAGTGTGTAATATATTATTAATTTGACACTTTAACTAGTTATTCTATGAAATAACTAGGTATTCTATAAATTAACTAATGAGAGACAGTTAAAGTGTAAAATAAACAATGTATCTAAAATGAAATAACTAGGTATTCTATAAATAAACTAATGATAAACAATTAAAATGAAAAAATTTATCTAATTTATGCAGCGTATGAATGGTATTTGTGGAAACGTACCATAAAATCATTTGTTACAACAAGGATTACTAAAATGACACTTGGAATTACAAAGAAAATTATTTCTAAAACAAAAACATTTTTGTTGAGACACTGGGTTTTACACGAACATTTTTTAAATCCCTGACCAGTACCTAAACTTTGAGCTGTAGCAACCGACCGGAGCGATATTTCTACATCCGGTACTTCTTCGATTTTAATTAATTTTTGTTCGCAGACACTGAACTGGGATCAGGAATATGCGGCTGTTTCTTGTGCCCAACTGGAAAAATCCTTCTTCGGTTATTTTTATGATGATAGCTAAAATAGATTTGGCATCACCGTTTCCTCTGTCAACTTCAGGCACTGGGATACGGACGGTAAACCTCACAGAGGCTTCAGAATGAGATTTATCCGACATTAATTTCATCTTTTTCGCTTGAATTTCTAAACATTTTTTAGACTTTTCTCTTTCTCTTTAAACATTCAGTTCATTAAAACACACTTTGCAGATTTTCTGCTTAACTTCATCTTCTGAAACATAATCTTCCGAACATGATACATGGACAGGCTCCATACATTTGAAGCAAACTATATCTTCATTGCATTCTTTTAAACAGACAACACATACTTTCGTGTACTATCGGGCGAGATATATGATATAGATTATTTTACACTTTAACGGGCTGCAGATCGTTATTCTACGAAATAACTAGTTAAACCATGAAATACAAGAGAGTTTTACACTTTAACGGACACGATTAGTTATTTCATGGAATAACTAGGTATTCTATAAAATAACGGATTTCATACTTTAACGGTAACATATATATATATATATATGTGTATATGTATTTGCATAAAACATGTTACAAGAACAGTACTTCATATAAAGAAATCTTCCGCTTTGTCACTTTTTAGGCAGCTTATTATGGTTCGTTTCTTGAAACGATGTAGATTCACACTTCCCGTTAAATTGATCTCATTTCCAGTTTCTTTAAGAATTATCAAGTAAAATTACGGATTTGAAGATGATTTTTTAAAGCAAATTTTGTTTTCAAGAAGTAGTTCTTCAAAACATATTTTGGTTTCTTAAGAAAATTAAAAGCAAAACTAGAATTTGTTTTTTCCCCCTAAAGAAGTAAGTTTTGAGCTTCTTCGAGAAGTATGCGATGTAAAATTATGAACATGAAGACTTTTCTTATTTTCTTCTTAACACATTTTCTACCTTTAATTTATTTCAAGAAATTAAAGTAAAATTGTAGAGTTAAAGATTTGTCCTTGAGAATGCCTTGAAAATCTTAACAATTTAATCTATTCATTTTGAACACAAAAAGAGTAGTTTAAGACATACTTGCTAAATAAGTATTACAAATGGCATGATTACCGTTGCGGTGAAATTGACCTTTTTAGTTTTTTATAAGAAATTATCCCTTACATGGTTTCAATTAGGGGCAGTTATAAAGTAATTTAACCTCCCCCCCCCCCCGCATTGATCCCTTACATATTTCACAGTTTAATTCTCATATTTTGTAAAAATTATAGTTTGCTCTAAAAGCGACAAATAAAAATGTTTCAAAATTCAGGAAGAAATTTTCGCGGAAAAAAAGAAAATAGACAACTTAATATTTAATTATGCCGACATGATGGCGTCGTGGTAAGACGCGGAGCTCGTACGCCTCCGGTCTGAGGATCGAGAGCTTGAGTACACGTTTGGCTTGGATGTTCTCAGTTAAATTAAATTCCTAGTGCAATTTCGCATAGTCCGGGTGCTCGCCCTTTCAGGGGGAGAAACCGAACGTCAAAATTCTCATGCGGCGATGACACCACACTCATTGTGGTGCCGCTGAAAGAGATGGTACCCATCTCTCAGGACCGCACTAGGTCTGCAATTGGCAGAAGTCAACAGCAGTACATTAGAAATAAAATATATATATATATAATTATTACACGGCTGTGATGCCACGTATAATTGTGATGGATATTGGGAAATATATTCATTAAAAACATCATGAAATCATTGGTTCAGATGATAAAAATAGTCTTGCAAACACTTCCATCAAATTTCAAGAATGAAATAACGTGCGTCTGTGTTTAATGATTGATCGCAAAATAGATGCTTCGTGTGCTGGAAATAAATTAGTGAAAGCAATAAAAGAAGTAAAAGTTTACTGACGAGGAGCCGCTTTAAATCCAATTATCGAAAAACACTGCAATGATTGCTGTGCAGAATTTGCTCCACATGTGATCCTTCCTGTTTCAACAGTACATGGGAGAAGAAAAATTTAAGAACTGTGAATATCAACAAATTGAGTAACTAAAATATTTAGGACTATGTAAGTGAAGATTCTCATTTTCTTTCTTTTCTTTTTTCTTTCTCATTTTTTTAACCCCTTGAAGCACGAGTTTTTATCAAAAAAACTGGTAAAAAATGATCGGTGTTTTTTTTGACAGAAAACGAATGTATAGGTATAGTATAAATTGTTTTTGCCAATTTCAGTTGTAGGGGTTGACTAGAGAGCGGGAGGGGGGGGGGGGGTAAAAGTTATATAAAAATTATTATACACACAAAGTGCAAACGGATCTCAGACGGGCATTAGATACAAAATAACGCGAGATACAAGATCGCTCGTGTTAAACACGGGCATGTGCAAATTTACCGGTAACTTTCACCCGTGTCAGGCACTGGCAAATGCGTTAAGTGGTTAAGTGACACAGTTGGAAAAATATTTGCGCAAACTATTTTAGAGAAAATGTCAGTGAGGTTTCTATTAAACGTTTCATAAATAAATAAATAACGAGGGAAAATATTTAAATGAATGTTTATTTTATTTTTAACGGTATCATCTGTATGGAATTTGAAACGCAGTTTGAAATCAACGAGCGTAATTCAGAATAAATGCATAATACCACACTGAAAATAATCGACTTTATTCAAAAATAAAGCACATGCTCATATCGGAAATAAGTTGCTTCGATATCAATATCCTACACTGTAAAAAATACTAGTTCAACCTTTCACCAAAAACATGGTGAAAATGGTGAAATTTAGCTGCAACCAACATTTTGGATAAAAGTTGAACCATTATAATGGTGAAGATGCACCTAGTTTCACCATAAATTTGAAACAAGGAACCATTATAATGGTTCAACTTTTATCCAAAATGTTGGTTGCAGCTAAATTTCACCATTTTCACCATGTTTTTGGTGAAAGGTTGAAGTAGAATTTTTCACAGTGTAATTAGTACGAATGAGTAATTCCTCACTCGAAATAAACTACTCGTACTTAAAAAGAATGGCTAATTAATCACACACAGAGAAAATAAACTACTTTAACTACAACGAATAAATAGTTCAGTACTGAAAATAAATATTTAAAAAGTAACAAATGAGTAATATATATTACTGGGAATAAACTGCTTTAATCAGAGCGAATAATTTATTCCATATTGGGAATATTATTCCTTACTCTGTGGATTATATTTAAAAGTTGTAAAGTTTAATTTTCGCCGCTCATTTGTTTGTATTGATAACAAAGTAATCGATTTCAATCGATTGAGATTAAAGGGAGGGGGGGGGTATCCAATGCTAACCACGGCCATACTGACTGAACCTTTTCGGTTATCTCAGACTGCCCCCCAGTATGAGGGGGTACGTGTTCAAGCAAATTTTGGAGATAGTTATGGGAACAACAGCGTGTACTCTCTCAAAGCATCCATCTTACATTCATGTTACTTATGGTTTTAAAAAAATGAAGTTGTTGTTTTAATGGTGTTAGAGACACCAGCTAGCAAAAGATTTTAATATAATTTCAAATTTTTTTAGGTCATCACCCATAAATTTCTTTATTATCCACCTCTTGTTAATGGTTTGTACTTTGATATGTCTTATCATAGGACCTTTATCTCATAAGTTTTCCCATAAAACTCAACTCTTCATTACATCGCCCTTCATTGAGAAACTAGCTTTCCCCATCCTCTCTTTATAATTACTTGCTTTTAGTATCTACAAACACGCTAAATATTATGAACGAATTTCGTTTGATATCTTTTATTGATGTCAACATTTTTCACCCTCCTCAACCATTTTGTTTTTGCTTCTCTTCGAAACTAAAATATAAATCGTTCCAATAGACATTTCTCTCCCCTCCCTTTTTTGACAACTTATTAAAACCTAATAAACCCCTATTTAGTTCTTACTTACTTAAAAATGGCAGTTCAATACAAGGGATATTATAATTTTCTTAATAAAACGTGAAAATTAAAAAAAAAAGTGTGAAATGAAGTTTTTATTGTTGTTGTTGATAATACCATTCTGTCTTCCCAATGGGAAATTTTTCTCTAATACTTCATCTCAATTGATGTCATTGCTCTTGCTGATTCCGGGAAGAAAAATATTTAAAAGATTACTAGGTTTGTCTTCCACAAAGAAATTGCACATCTAGAAGATCAGAGTCACAACTCAAAAATAGATCACTTCGGAACAGAGAAAGGAGAACATTTTGTGAAAGCAATACATTATAAGAACTTTATATGAACAGTCGTGTGGATAATATTCCTGAAAAGAACTATCCTATTTGACTTGAACGCAAAGATTCAAGAATATTCAGAAGTTGACATTTTGAATTGCGTCACTTTTCTTCTTATGGTGCGATTTTACATTCCTTAATGTTGAAAATACAGCAGATTTATTAATTCTGACCATTCGTGTAATTTTATGGGCGGCCCCTTCCCGTTGCCCTTCCATGTAACAGAGCGGACTCAAAAAATAAAGCCTCGAAACTACCCCTCCCAATCTGGGACCTCAGGTGGTGTAGCGTGAATTTCAGAAAATCCTTTCCCCTGATCCCGGGCCTTGCAAAAGAGGCCTTACTTCGGATTACTGGATGCAATCGAGCTTTCATCGAAGATTCAACCAACTCTTAGCCCACCCCTCCTCGGTTCTCCTTCCTTAGCTTCTCTTGTTGTTCTTGTCTTTATTTTTACCTGCTCTTTCTTTTACCTAGATCTTTTTTTGCTCGACGGAAAAAGAAGACTTGAAGAGAGAGAATTTTTTCCCGATTCCATTACTATAAGCCCACGTCATAGTTAAGGCGTGGATAAAAGAAGTTTGAAGAAGATTGAATTTTCGATCACTGCTATGTAAATGCCAACGTATTCTACGATTATTTTCGACAGAAACTAAATTTTTCAATTCTACGAAGAATCTTGATTTTTTCACGTTTATATAAAAATGCAAAAGATTTGAAATTTATTTGCATATTAATTAGTGTAAATTAATTAATGCGGCAGTCTACTGACAAACAAAGGGAGTTATAAAATTTTAAAACATTTAAATACATTTATAGGATCTAAAATAATCATTCATACCAACCCTGGTATAGATATTTCAGTAACTATTAAAAGAAATAATAATTATGAGACATAATTCTGATATAATAAGTAAGGTTTTACTGACATAAAATTATACCAAATGAGCTTCTCAAACATTGGAATAAGCTTTTAATTCAATATGCAGAAACTTTTTTATATTTTTATGGGTTGCTGTTGGTGGCTTCTGCTAATTGCAGACCTAGTGCGTTCCCCAGAGACTAGTACCCTCTCTTACAGCAGCAACACAATGAGTGTGGTACCATCGCCGCATGATAGTTTTGACGTCCAGTTTCTTCACCTCAAGGAATTCAAGAGGACGTCAAGAGGTTTCTCCACCTCTTGAAAATCCACTGACACTGCTAGGTTCGATCCTATGAATTGAGGCGTACGAGGCCCGCGCCTTGTCATTACGCCACCATGCAGGGTACGTAAAAAAACTATTAAATTTGTTAAACATACAAATATTTGTTTGGTTGTTTCAATAACTAGTATTTGATGAATTTCGTTCAATGACTAATGCAACAATAAAACTTAGCATATGCAACTCATCGCAGCATTTGCAGCGATGATTAGAAATGAATCATCAAGCCATCTTCAATGAGAAATAACATCTAAACTGCGAGATCGTTTAACTGAAGAATATTTAAACTAAACTAAGCGTTTTTTATAATTTCAACAATAAAAATAAGATGAAAAAACAGGTGCGTTATGTGTTGTACTTCCTATCGTATTTTTTAACTATTGTTAATTTTTAATTTGATTAAAATTCGGAATCATATGACTCAAAAGGAATAAGCTATTTTTCGGTACCATTAACCGTTCCTTATTATACAAAACTTTAAAATCAATCGAATCTATGGAATTTTGATGCTTTCCTCAAGATATTAAAAGTACTTTGACTATAATTTAAAGCTTCACGATTGGACCTTTCAACCGTAACGTTTGAATGATAGAAATTAATCAAATGTATGTTTAGTAAGAAATATTTTGCCTCGGGTTTTTTCCCTCCAGACAAAAAGATGATTCTCTTGCTCACATTACTTTTAACTTTCAGCAAGTGAAAAACATAGCTCGCAACATTTTCTTGCTGAATTAAATTCACCTTAAATCAGTTACAAAAACAGAATCTCCGCTGTTCAGGATTTCGAAGCAAGTTTAAAGAAACATTTTCAACGGAAAAATTCTGCTTTCTTTCTGTATTTACCGTTTTGTTTGTAGCGAACCCAGAAATAACGATTTTAAGCGACATAGATCAATACTAACTGCTAAAAAAATGCCGCTCTTCTTCCTTTGCCTTTCTTTTCCTTCCTAGCATAGGAATTAAGCGTAAAATAATGATACTGGAAAAAATATTTGCTTGCCAGTTGTATAAAGTTTCGAGAAACAAACGGATCCACTTAAATGACAGTCAAATTGCCGATATACGTCTTATATCTAACAAATGGTTTTGAATCAACTCGAAGATCAAACACTTTCGAATGAATGTGTTTACCATCGTTTTGCCATTACGTTTAAGAGAAGGAAATTCATGTAAACATATTCTTCAGTTTCATCATGTAGAAATATAAATTCAACTGCATTCAAATTGTTTTACTGATACTTTGGATATATTGACATCATCCTACAACGTTCAATGTTGAAGATAACAAGAATAAGAATTTATTGTCAGTGTACATACAAAATATAAAATAATAAAATTAATAAAAATTAAAATAAAACGAGGGCATAGAAGGCTGCCATATCAATACATTTTTAAATGAATATTTTTTTGTTATAAATTAAATAAGAAACAGGTGTAACTTACTGCAATTATGTGGTTTTAAATGAACAAAATTAATTTAGTGCATTATAAATACATTATTTCATTGTGAGCCTTTCAGCGACAAATAAGCTAAACGAAACAGTGTTAGACTTCTACATCCATGAACAATAAATAATACACAGAAATGCTTTCAATTACCCGTCAAACTTACTAGCCGAACAGAAAATTGAAATCTGTTTCCAAAAGCATAAGCAGAAATGTGTTTAAAACATTTTCCAAGTCGTACACATAAAGGTTTTAATACAACTGGAAAATATCGGCCAAATAGGAAATTGAACCTTTTTTTATGTAATGGAGCGGGAAAATTCTGACAACTAGGAACAGTATTCAAAACTAAAATTTAAATACCTGAAAAGTAATTTTAAAACAGCGAGAACTCCTCTCCCAAAGTCCCAAAGTACTTTTACAATTTATGCGGCTGTGTGTGAATATTATATATATATATATATCTATATATATATATATACATATATTAAGAGCAGTAAAAAGAAATAGCCGATAAATCGGGAAGTAATGAAGCATTCTAGTGTTTAAGAAAAGAAATGTACACAAAAGAAAAATACACAAAATGCACTTTGTTTTTTGAAATCATGATCCATTACTAAATTAATTTCGGAATAAAACAATTATAACTCTTCTTACGTGTTATGTGCTTAAAAAAGAGAAAATAAGTTCATCGAGTTTTAGTTACTACCGATACTATTATTCTGCGAGCTGCAAAGAGAAAATTCTATTAACTAAACAAAAAACTACATAATGAAGCTCTTTCCACAATCATCATACTCATCTAGACTTATTACCATTTAATTAAAAACTCAGTGCGCAAGCGATTATGTAAATGATGCGAATATCGGAAATTGCGATGTTCAGTCTATGACATTGAAGAGAGTAGGAGTAGGGTGGGTGCAAAAACCCGCCTTTTTATCAAACCCCCTCGGTTCGCGGTTTAATCTTTCGGAGTACCTGTCTGAACCATTCGCGTAGCTCAATCATTTTCAGGCCAGCCATATGGCCGATATTACAAGAGCGGGAAGAAAAAAAAATTGAATATGAAAAAAAAAATTCCAGGTCACAAAAAAGATTTATTAAAACAAAATACTACCCAGTCCGTGCGAGATTTGTTACGGTATTAAAAGTCAGCATATTTTTGCAATTAGTCAGACCTCTTTGCCATAAAAGAATTTTTGAAAACGTCTACCGGAATTTAAAAATTCATCACCTTTTATAATTTTAAATAATCAATACCTTTTTATACTATCACCCGGTTAGAGCGTTAACAGGAATTAACAAACATCTTTCTTGACCAAGAAATTACAGCTAGAACACTGTAACAGATATCTGGTAATAGGCAGCTGGGTTGATTGTGAAAACTGTTGAAAATGCAGTAAACGTTCGTAAATAAAACGGTTTTGAAGCACAATACGGTAAAGAACGGTTTTTTTTGTTTTTTTTTTTAAATAACTACGAACTACTGTATTTCGGTTTTGCACAATCAATCTAGCCGTTAGTTTAAATTTGCTAACAATAAGGAATTTTTTTAAAGGTGAATTTCTCGAGTGATCCATCATTTTTTTAAACTAATGCGTACCTCAACCTTTTTTTTTTACTGCCAGAAGACAATTAAAATAAATTTAATTTTTTGTCATTTCCCAACTTAGTTATAAAAATAATTATGATAATTAAATAACTATAACAGTAGCTTTTGAGGATAACATACAACATAATCAGATAAATGATTAATGTTCTGCTTACGTTCTTTTTAATTGCATGTTAATAATATGAAACTAAAATTGTTGTTATTAAAATTTATGTGACAGAAAATATTGGATGTATGACAGCGTAAAACAGCCCACATGTGGTTTCGAAATCCATTTACACGTTACAAAGTATAAAAAAAAATTAATTAATTTTTTGAAAAAATAAAAAAACCTTGGGTAACAAAATTATACAACGAAAGGATAAAAGGATAATTTGTAAATATTAGCACACATGAAGTTTTTTCTACATTTATAAAACGTGATCATTTGCTTTACGGTTAGAGTTATATAGCTTTAAATAATCGATAAGTTTAATTTTATTAAATAAAGTTTACGAAAAATGTTGCTGTGCTTTTAAATTGTATTTCATAAACTTTTATCTTTATTTAACTTCAAAAACCTGCTCCAAATTAGCTTTCCGTCTTTACTTTATAACAGCTTAACATGACAAAGGAACTGCATTTTGTGTGACAGAGTTATATTTGCCATGAAGGCACGTTCGGAAAAGGGGGATGGAGATGTTAAATTGAAAAAAAGCATTGAAGAATCCTGACCATGTTTTATTAGCAGGTTTTAAATACTGATAAAAAGCATGTTTTTAAGAACCTGATAATATTACTATTGTTATAATCATGTCTTCAACAATGCTGAGTACAGCACTTCATAACGGATATGCATGTGTTTTAAACGAACTGATACGAACACTACTGATTAAAGGGCCCATTTAACAAAAAGTTTCAAGTTATCTTGTGTTTTTTACGCTACATTTGATGCGTTTCCTATCTTTAAAAGCATGCTTTAAGGTACTTTTATATATTTACTAATATTATGCAACATCTAAAAATCAAGATAACGCATTTTCTCATTAATAGCTTTTGGTGGATGTACTTGCGAAGAGGGAATTAAATTAAAAAAGAATGGATTATAACATCTATTAAATAAAGAGCACATTTTTTTCCACCTTAAAAGAGCACAATTAATACACTCATATAATTAAGGAACTGAACAAGACATTACCATTCTGAAAATATCCTTATCGAACTGATAAGGTTACATGTTATAAAAGTACCACATGCTCTCAAAGTCATGTTGTGTTTTCACTCTGCATTTTATAGTTTTCTGACTTTAAAATACCCAACATTAATAAGGTGTTAGATTGCAGAAGGAAAATGGATCGGTCATTTAATGCCTTTGATAGTAAAGCTCATCAATTGATAAGAAGACATGTCTTTCCAAGCTTAATTTCCCTGTTTTCGTAAAAATCCCGCATACATAACATTCGCAGTCTAGATCCTATTACTAGAAATGATCTAATTATTGCAAATTTTAACAAAAGGGTTGTCTGCATGTTTTTGTACCATTTCCGCAGTAAGTTTAATTTATCATGATGAGTTAAATCTGTAATCGTTATAATTAAGTGTTTAGTTTTTAAACGAAATGCATTCATGGATCGCGCAATGAGCAAAATTGTAATGATGTATGTATAATGTTAAACGTACAAAAACCCCCTCTTTCTGAAACACTAAGATATACCTATGCAAAATATATTCAGAAAAAAAAAATAAACATCTGCATATTTAGTGAAGTTTTTTTTTTTTTTTTGATGAAGAACTGTACTCTGAAATATAAATATTACATAAGAAGGAGAAAACATTTTTATATATTTTACAAAAGAAAAGAAATATATATTGATCTATGAATAACATATTATTGCCAAAAAGCTCCTTCTTCTGATTTCTTGAAAAGAAAAAAATCATCAGTTATTACAAAATATGCATTTTATTGTGCATGACACAGCACAGCTTTTATAACACAAAGTAAAATTCCGCCTGCCCCCTCAAAAACCTCAGAAATAGAAAAAAATTCCCTTGGTTGCAGGAGTGGAAAAAAATTTCGAGATAAAAAAAATATGCTCCATTCATTTCTTTTTAGATATAATGTGTTGATAAATTGATGGGATATTAAAAGAAGAGACAGCTTAATATGTATTCTAAGAAATCATTAGCGAGCTCAATTGGTGAATTAAAACAGCCTACTGCGTATCTTTTCTTTAAAATGGAAGCACAAGTAGCTGAAGAACCTGAATCGCTCCAAACAATTATACCAACTCATAAAAATATTCAGCTACTGAAGAAAAACGCAACAATAGACAAAGGAAGTAGCTATTGCTCTTTGATAAACTTGTAAATCAATTATCTTCCTGAAACGAGCACAGTTTAATATCGGCGCCTGTCTTTACCGAAAGACCGGCAACTTAAACCTCGTTCATCTTAAGAGCGGTGGTTCCATTTTTCTTCTACCCGAAGCGTAAAAGAAAACAAAACCACCTCCGAAAAAAAGGCAATAATGTAAAAGCAATAACTGCGAGGGGGCGGTGTAAATCACCTTCGTTTTATATAAGCTGTACATTCATTACATCAATCATAAAACGTTTTCACCGCAAAAGCCCGTGCCAATTGTCACTGTTGGCAATTACTGCGATAAGAGTTTAGGTTTAACAGACCATACGTCATGTGTTGTGTCAACTGAGGGCTTTCTTTGGCACGGGACGGCGCGAGCATTCATCACTGGATGGTAAACAGAGAAAGGCTCAATAGCAACACATTAGAATTAGCGGCAAAGACAGCGCTTAAATCAATTTCAGAGAAAAATGACTGATCATAACCCAATCTTGCGTCCATTTACCAGAGATTATTATTCTGGTTAAAATCGAATTGAACCATGCAATCCTTTTCGGAAGAATACATCGCTGTCTTTATAATGGGATAACATGAAAAAAATCTTTAGTATTGTTCATGAATTAACTACAACGACATGTTTCAGTTATTCAGTTATAATTCTGGATAAAGCATATATATATATATATGTAGTGTGTACACATACGGGATCACGTCTTGTGTAATTGTTAAAAACTAGAGTTCACCCAGGGGTCGAAATTCAACCGTAATTAATTCAATTTTAAAGTTCAGCTTCAAATGTTTAGTCAACTTTTGAACATTTTAGTTTTTCTGATTGACAAAAGTTTATTTTATTTAACTAATTCAATTAGCGACAATCTCTCCTCAGTGCTACTGATTGACCACTGAATTAGTTATTTAATTTAATGCATTTGTAACCCATATCATACATACATTTTATCTGTCTGCACTCCTTCTCCTGTAAAGAAAATAGAAATAAAAACGCTCAAGCCACCTCATTATTATTGAATAAATTAATCGTACAAACACTCACTTTCAATTTAATCAAAAGTTCAAAATGCTAATGCAAATCAACAAACCAAATCAACGTCTGCGCAAGCGCAAAGCATATGTGCCTTCAAAAATATGTTCTGCGCTTGCTCAGATGAGAAAAGACAGGAATAGTGTTTTTGTCGCCTTTGGTGTGAAAGCACCCTTAAGAGATGAAAGTATACTTAAAAAGATTGCGAACCCATCGCTGTAAAATTTTATTTGTGCCATTGTACAATATTGGTTAT
Organism: Octonoba sinensis; assembly: GCA_038502835.1. NCBI lineage: Eukaryota > Metazoa > Arthropoda > Arachnida > Araneae > Uloboridae > Octonoba > Octonoba sinensis. The sequence goes on from CM076598.1 coordinate 128,774,259, forward strand.
AATTCAAGATACTTTATTTAATAAAGTGATGCTTCTTAAGATTTTGGGAAAAGTGCTCCTCTCTTTATACCTGAACACAACCCCTTACTGGTCGCGAACTCCATATAACTTATGTAACTTATTAAACCTAATACAACTTATTAAATATAACCTATATAACTTATTTAAACAAATTTCCTCAACATTGGAAAAATATAAAACATTTTTAGAAACATGTTCTTTATCAGCTCCCTGAAATCTGAAAAATACGCAATGTATATGGCGGAAAAGAAAATTCATTAGGATTTGGTTTCTGTATCACATTTTTTTTTAATCTAATATATCTCAAGATAAAATAAAAATGCTTTTCAGCGAAAGACGTAAAATTGAAGTAAAATTGAAGTTTTGCATTGTCGGTAGGTTCAATTTAGCCGATAATCTCGCAATTTTAGAAAATACATGCATCAACAATAATCACACACACACACAAAAATCATTGTGAATAAATGATTATTCAACTAACTACTTATTCGCAAAGACAAAAAACATAAAAAAATTAGTTTTGAAAAAACTGAGCATTATAATTTTATCGTAACACACCCCATCGTTTACAGAAGCGCATCGAATACATGCTTCAGTGGCGTTACTTTTATGTTAATACCCAACAACTCATATCAGCTTTGTTCATAATTAAGTACGTTTCGCTTTAATATTTTACAACTCGCATTTGAAATTCGAGAGCAGCTCTTTCTGTGTTGAATTATGAATGATGAAAATTCACAGAACCTGCACTATTCTGAACGATTATATTTGAACATGTTTCCCAAACAAATGAAAGGGGTGGGTATTATATCCTAAGTATTTAAGAAAATCGCGCTTTATAAAATTCGCGTTTTTCTGATTCTTTTATGCTGTTTTTTCGAGGCAAAAATAAATGCATATGCAATGTTTTTGTTTTTTATTCCATCGAATTGCTGTCAAATGAAAAATTTCAAAATTGTCTATACCTAACCATTTAGTTCTATACAATATATGGAGCTAAATCTGCCGTACAGTTAAGACAGAGGAAGCTTGGATCGAGCAGAAGGATAAATTACCGTCTCAATTCGAAACTATTCGCAAGGAGAGAAACCTTGCTACCAAGAGAGGCGAAAACAAACGGGTTATCCTGTAAACTGTAAAAATTTTTGGTGTGACACAACACCAAAAGTGGCGGCAACACTTCGCCACCAAAAGTGGTGTACGAAAACACCAGGCTATTTTTGGTGTACTGAAACACCAAAGATTTTTCTTGGTGTTCTCAAACAACAAGGATAATTCTCAGTACACCAAAAATAATCGTGGTGTTTTCGTACACCACTTTTAGTGTCCAAGTGTTGCCACCATTTTGGTGTTGTGTCACACCAAAACTTTTTAGAGTGTATACACTCATTTTTTTTTGTGTTACTGAACACTATTGTTGGTATTCAGTTGGCGTAAAGTTGAAAATTATTCATTTTTTGATGTATTTTAAATTTTTTTGTCAGATATTTATATAGTGTGTATTTAACGTTCGGATAATTTTTATTTTAAATTTTAAAGTGTCTGTCAAAAAAAATACAAACTGCAGGATTTTTTTTTTTTTAGTATATGATGTTCGTTAACTCATCTACGCATCAAAAATTCATTACGATTTCTCATTTATCCTAATTTCATAGAAATGAGCAATCGCAATGAAATTTCGATGCATAATGGAATTAACAAATTTCATGAGCTGAGAAACGCTATATTGTCTATATTTTTTACAGACACATAAAAAAAATTTAAAGTACATCAAAAATGAATAATTACTTTACACCAACTGAACCCCAAAAATCGTGTTCAGCAACACCAAAAATGGTGGCAACTAAACGCAAAATTTTTATTAGACAACAATGGTAGTAAGAAAGGAAATTTCTAATTATTTTTTAAGTCAAACATGGTGAAATCATTGTCTGCACCCGATTGCTAAAACCGTTGACACCGAAATCAATTTTAAAATTTCACCGTTAATATATATAGTATATTATTTATTTTAGAATATTTTTCTTACTGCAGCATGACGTGTGTTGACATGAAGGAAAGAATTCAGTTCTTCATACAATTACTCATCAAAGCTAAAACACATTCGTCTTTTTATAATCTGCTTTTTGTGCAGCTTTTATTTAATGCACGGCAAGAGTTTTAGTCCTCAAAATAAAGCATAATCAAATCTAAATAATGTAGACTCGTTACTGTTTTCCGTATTCTCTTCACTGCTGAAGTGTTGTCTGGTTCTAGCAGATGACACTTCAAAACGAACCGCTCAGATGTCACTCCAGATATTATAAGGAATTCCAATGTGTCTCACTCAACTCTGAAAGTTCAACCGTTCGTGGGAGGTAGCACCACATACTCACTCTCAGAAATAGAAATCTCACTTTCGAGGACTCTTCAATCGTCAAGACAAATTTCGTCATTTACAACGATTCTTTCTTCGTGCGATCACGTGACTTAACCCCTTAACGGTCGGATAATTTTCAAGAGAACAACAACAGAAGAGCCTATTCTTTTCAAGAAAAATATTTTTAAAAATGTTTAATCTCTAATTATACCATGCATAGTTTGATACTATCATCTAGTATGCACTGTAAAAAATCTCAATGTTGGATTACGGTCACTGACTGTCAAACGAGCTGCCAGCAAATGACCGTAAAAATGCAGGTCTGCCCGTAAAATATACGGCCACTGACCGTAAATTAACATAAGGCATCTGGAATAAATAAATATATAACACTGCCAATACTTTTAAAGAAGATGCAGATTATACACTGCTCGAGTTTATGGGCCTCAAACTTCAAAGATTTCCTTTAATTGTTTTTTTTCCTATTTATTTGACTTTCGCAATGTACGGTGCAACGGCCGGGATTCGAACACGGGACGCTAGGGTAAGAGCCAAGTATCCTAACTACTAGACCACACGGGAATGTACTTTGTTGTACCAATATAATAGCGTTAAGTAGCAATTATGTGTTGTAAACAGGACTAAAATTAGTTATTTTTTGAATTTATTTTCACAACACTACCAACTGTTGCATAAGGAAGATTTTATGTACTAGGGATAGCAATTCTATAACTTTTTTATGTAAAAATATTATCAAGTATTAACAATAACAAAATAACAACTAATTATAATTTTATTCATACAGTAAGCACATCATACATTAAGCTTTGACATAGTTCTCCTTGCTATGACGTGCAGTGACTTATGATCGCCAACAGCCAATGGTGGCAGCTCACTTCTTATCAGGAAGTTGTATTTAACGGTCGGTGACCATATTTTTGGAAGAGAGTCGTTGGACGTTTTTTTAACGGTCAACTAGGCTAATTTTGCTGTAGCTCCTTATAATAACGGGCACTGGACATTTTTCTCAAATAAGGTAGTTAGCCGTATAAATTGACGGTCAACTCTCCGAATTTTACGGAAATTTCTTAGAGTGTGTAAGAGAAGAAAGAAAGAAATTTTCGGGATTGAGTAGACTTTTTTTTTTAAATGTTTTTGTTGCGCTACTTTTGAACACTCCAGCCCGTGATTTTGACGGGAGCGAGAGGGAAAGGGGTTAAAAAAGTTACTACACAAATTTCCTCAATTTGACGAACGGTTTACTGGGAGCAATTTTCACGAAGCCATTTCGTCAAATACGCCGAAAGTTTCGAGAGATTTGAGGATGGATTTCTGAGAGTGTTCAATTAATATGCTTATCACTTCAAAAAACAAAAATTCTGAATTTTTTGTAACTGTATTTAAGTATTAACATATTTTAATGGTTCCCTAAGTTGTATGAGTCTCCAATTTATAAGCCTCGACTTAGGGATATCTTTTAATGGTTTCTTTACACTCCACGGGAAGATGCTGTATTTTGCAAAAATCATCCTTTGTCGTTTGCAGTAAATACTATGGCAAGCTGACAGCTGACACGGGAATACTTTTTTTTTCTTCATCTGTAATCATATCACTATATCCATTCTTTTTTTTTTTATTTATCCTGAAGACATAGTTTTACTTTACTCTATTTCATATGTTGCAGAATTGACACCAATGTAAAAACAAACAACGATCCGTGAGAATACGGGTTCTCAAAATTAGAATCTTCCAACCATCCCATCTCTGAGTGTTTAAACACATAGAAAAAGTGAGAACACGTTTTTGTACGTGTTACTATAGAAAGGAAATGTGTGAGAAAGCTTCCAGTGCAGCACAAGAGGAAATGGTAATGATTGTGTATTAGTTCTGCAAGATTTATGCAGCTAATATCATCGTGTAATGTATGCAAATTCTAGGTTTCTGCTTGACAGAAGCTAACAATTTTAAATCGAAGTAAGGCTTTTGAATATTTTTGTCTGAGGAATAGTACCAATATTTAAATTGAGCTCTCAATTTAAATAAATGTCTGTATAACACATATAGAAACAAAGTAACAATGAAATAGAAACGCATACAGATTTACATATAACTGAGCAAAAATCGTGCACAAAGGATGATTTAAGACTTAATAATTTAAATTAGATTGCCTGAGAAAAAATTGCTTTTAGTTTTTATATATATATATACATATATTCAAATTATTCGAAAGCAATAAGTATTCTTCAAATAAATCACAAATTATATCGTTACTGATTTTTTCTTGTTGCGATGCGTAGTGAATATAGTTTAAAAAAACATTGAACCTGTTTCTTTTTAACCAAAATGGGTTTGAATTGTTCTTCACATTTTAGAGACAAAATATCGCCCTTGAAATGTTATAAACTTGTGCTGTTAGGAATGCATTTCAACACAAAGCTGAATATGTAAACCTCACTCCAAAAATGCTACCCGTTTATTAAAATTACTTTTAGCAAGGATTAGTTATTACATTAACGGAAGTCTTCAAGTCGGATCGATGATCTTGAATAGCACAGTAAACAATTTATTATTATAGTTTAAGAACTCGCTGATCCGTAATAACTAGATGATCATTGAACGATTACGAGCAAAACATCATGGTCATGTTTTTCTGTTTTTCTACTCAACATTCACATTTGTGATAAAGAAAATTAATTGAACCTATCTGCAAACTATTAACAATAAAGTTTCAGTCAACAGTATATTTTATAACATTTCAGGCATCTTTCGTTTTGTGTGTGTGTATTTTACAACAAAGTTATTTTCTTGTATAGCCCTTATATGTATTTTATAATCTCTCAGTACTGTGTTATAACTTAAACTAGAGTTTCCTAATGAAAATGGGATAATTATAGGTAATTTCTTCGGGAATAATGATAATTACAATACTCCTAACCATCGAACACGTTTTAATGACGCAAATATACATTTTTAAATAACGATCGCGGGCAAGATATACTTTGCAGATGCACTGTAAAACATCCTAGTTCAACCTTTCACCAAAAGAATGTAAAAAATGCTGAAATTTAGCTTCAACCAACATTTGGTACTGTTGAACTATTATATTGGTGTAGTCTCACCATGAATGTGCAACTATAGGAACCATTATCATGGTTCAACTTTAGTACCAAATGTTAGTTGCAGCTAATTTTTCCATTTTTTTGGTGAAAGTTGAAATAGAATTTTTTTACAATGTGATGTGGTCAAAGCAAATCTGTGAAAGGTTTTATTACATGTAAAAGAAAGGAAAAATTGCTTAAGGATGGGAGGAAGCCCCTAAAAATGATAATTACTTCAGGGCATCACCTGACGTTATTCCAGACTTGATAATAATATCAACCTACAAATAAATTTATTTTTACTAACTAAAACGCCATCTTAAGGCACCTGAAAGCAATAATGTGTTTACCCAGCTATTTCGAGGGTTTTTGAATATTTTTAGAACCTTAGTAATCGCATTGATACAAAACAGAGGAAGCAATTGCTTGACTACTTAAAAACCTATATTTTTAATGTAATTATTTTAGAACAGAAGGAAGAGCTCAACAGGCAGAAATAGCAGAATTTTTACCCGACTGTACAGTACAAACTGATGAAGAAATCCAACGTGGTAAGCACGCACTTATTCTGCACGTGCACGAGCAGAACCAAGGATTTGGAATGCAAAAAATTGTTCATATTTTATCTTAAACTCCTACCACTATGGTAATGTTTTCGGGGACTCAACCCTCTCTGCTGTGATGATCCATTAGTTAATCTTATAATTCTAGAACTATAATTAATCCTGAGTATTAATATAATCAGTTGGACCAATACATTTTTCTCTTTTTAGTTTCATCTACAGTTTTGTTACATAAATATTTTTTTTCTTTTCCTTCCCATTTTGTCTCACCAGGTAATTTTTAAGAGCTGAAGATCGCAAACTTATGAAATATTATAATCTTCATAGTAAGTGTAGCATTATTTTTCGTAAATGAACCTCATCCACAGAAATTTAATGCAAAAGGATTTATAAGATGATGCAAGGAAAATCAAAAGTCTAACCATACTTTAAAAAAAAAACTCCGAATGACTGAAAGTGCAAAACTTGAAGCAATCCCAATCTCCAGCCGGCACGGGTTTCTTTATTAATGTGTGTATTGCTCAATAAAGGCTGGGAAAAAGAACCAGAGAGTAGATAGCTGGTGATCATCGGGTATCTGTCACTGGAGCTATGAATCACTTCTGCACTACAGCTACCGTTTCTTGTCCCCAGACCCTTAATGCGTCTTTAATTGCCAGCGTGGAGTGTGCCACAATTCGTGGCTTCGGCTTTCCAGCCTTAATATTAGACAGCCAGGGTTGCTGCGGCCACGCCAAAACTCCATTACTTGGCTCGGGATTTTCAATGCTTTGAAAGAGTTGCGAAATAGGAGCGAGAGTTTAGAAGAGGCAGCGTGATCTGGAATATAAATAACACTTTAGGGTCGTGTCAGCGATACACGAGATAGTCTTGTAATGGTCGTGGAGAGTTAATTTATTCCACGGATATATTAAGAGCGACACTTTGGTGGGTGGAAGTGGGTTTACGGAAAAGTAGATCATATCGAGTACAAATTGAAGATCCAAACACTTTTTTTTTAAGAGTGGAAAGCGTCATTATTTATTCCTGTTGAGATAAAATTCACGTATAGACTTAAATTTAAAAACTCAAAGTCGAATGAGTTTTGGAAGCTCACTTATGGATTCGATGCGGGGACATGAAATTTCAGCTTTAGTCTAAATCTCCTTCTGATTCACTCCAAAACATATCCCGTAAAATTCACTGCGCTAAAATAGCAGTTGTGTTGACTGTGCAAAATGCGATTTACCTAAAAAGCAAGAAATTGCTAAAAACATACTTCAACTGTGGAAGTTTACTGTGATTTTTTATTGTAATGCACCCATTATAGGTAAGATAATGCCATTTCATAACTTTCATTAGAAAAAACATCTTAATCAGGAGTTCAATACGAAATCGTATTCCGAGTTTTAATAAAAAAACAGCTTATTTTAATAACTCCCCCTCCCCCCCTCCCAGTTTTATCGAAATTTAGAGAAACAGATTTTTATATCGGCAGTGTTATCGATATTTAACTAAATAACTGCCCATTGTGTCAATGAAACAAAGAATCAAGAATAAATTTACATAGTGAAAAAAAAGTACAGTAGCCCCTCGTTATATCGCGTTTGTCGGGTACAGCAAAAAAGCGCGATGTATCCGAATATAACCGATGCAGTTAGAAATAACTCAAAAAGTACTAATAAATTGAGTGTTAACTTAAAAATATTACTTTACTCTTTCATAATGACAACTTTCTTAATAATAATAGCAAATAAAAATAAACTGCTTTATTTGCTGTTGTTATTGAGAATCTGTCTCTTTCATTCAATGGGCGTTAGGATCAATACAAAAAGAAATGTCAAGTAAAGCGTCAACTGGTTTGAGTAAAATCATTCTGCAGGCATGTAAGTTGGGGAGTGGGAGGAGAATTGTTGCAGCTTTTAACTGCAGCATATTCAGAAGTAAGAAAAACATCCCTGTTCGATTGCTTTGCTTAATGAAGGAAAAAGCGCAAAATTGAGAAGTGCAATATTTTTACTTTCGAGAGCCCTAACTTAAAATATTGGGAGACAAAGAAAAAGCGCGATACAGTAAAGCCCCATTATAACGCGCCTTAGTATACCACGGAATCGGGTATACCGCGGTTACTATCATGTCCCCCAATGTTTAAGCAGCTTTTTATCATTGCCATTTTAAGGTGATTCCTTTATTAACCATTCTAACGAAAGTCAGCCAGCATTCTCTTCCGAGCAAACAAATAGTCCAGCCAAAGATCCCCCTCACCACACACTAAAAGATAAATCTCTATTGTGATAGGCCTGATGTACACCTGCTTCGCGCTTTTTATATCTCACAACCTACGACACTAAACAAAAAAAATATACTATAGATCTGCGATTCTCAACCTGTGGGGCGCACACTAGAAGGGGGGCGCGAGAATATCAAAGAAAAAATATTATTTTAAAAATTGCTTAACTGACAAAAAGGAAAGCTCACATACACATAGACAACAAAATACATTTCGACTTATTTATTAACTTCTTAAAGTAAAACAACTTACTTAATCAAAGCATACTATTTTAAAAACAAATTTAGGGTCAGTTGGGGTAATTGTAAACGCTTTTTCAATGTTTTAACTTTTGATCCTTCCCTACCTCTTGAATGAATTCAGAGATAAGATTGTGAGCATTGTAGCCACTACTGTACTTCTTGTGAGTAAATGTGTACAAAAATTTTGACTTTATGACTATTTGTTAGCGAATGAGCTCGTGTTTACAATTACCCCAGTGTGCTTACAATTACCCCAGAGATCTGGGGTAATTGTAAACAGTGATTTATTTTCGAATAAGGTTGATGCAAATTGGTAAATTGTTTCATACACAGTCTGTTTGAAGGCTTAAGAAGTTCCGGAGCAATGGCTCTAAATCTGCGGCCAACAGGCCGCCTGTGGTCTGCTGAGTTATGTTATAAGTCGGCTGAGATCATTTAACGAGAAATATCTTGCGAAAAATCAAGTAATGCGACAAATTTATGTAAAATTTGTCCCGCAGTGGATCAGTCGGTTAAGCTTAGATCCCACAGAACACCGAAAGTGAAGCACAACTGGCCGTGGTCAACGCTTGGGAGGGTAACCACCAACCGCGACTGATTATTCTGAGATCGAGTGCGCTAAAGGGAGCTGTGCACGCAAAATACATCGTCGCTTCAAATGTAAACCAAGTTAGAAATAATTTCCGCTGAGGGACCAACCTAGGTGACGATATCTCATCTGGGAGCTGGTTCAAAATCATTAAGCCCCTCTGAGCCAAGTGTACTTCATTCTAGCGGAGCTCATTAATAATCGGTATTAGTTTTCTTAATTCATGGTCTCCTTGCAAGGGGGGCCTGGATTTCCAAGTGGCATCAGCAACAACAACAACAGTTATGTAAAATTGACACAAAAGTGTAATTTACATCAAAATATAAAACTTATTGTCCCCCCAGAATATTGGAAATAGGATAAATTTAAGTGTTTACAATTACCCCAGAGTACGAAATATATGGGGTAATTGTAAACACCTGACTTGCACATGAAAAATAACAGGGAGGATGAAATTCATAACTAAATGTTCTTAGCAGCATTCCATATGACAAATAAAAATGGTTGAAACCACTTACATCGCTTTTGCAGATGAGCTGGAGACGAAAATGTAAGATCACTAAATTTTGTTAAACAACCTGTTTCACTGTGTCATTTTCAAACAATGGTGACGCCTCCACAAATGTTTCGAAACTTACAAAACTCTTTCAGTGTCTTCGCGATGGTGCCAATTCATCACACATCAGCAGCTAAGTTTTAAAAACCACCACAAGTGTAGTTATGAAGCTTGTTTACAATTACCCCATGTTTACAATAATCCCAACTGACCCTAATTGTTATTAGGTGACTTCCTCGGGCGTGTCTTGCAAAGCGAAGTTTTTCGAAGGAAGGCTTAAAATTTGCAATAGCCACGCTCTGTTCCTATATTTAGCAGATATATCTTCAAAGTCTTCAAAGTGTTTGTCTTCAAAGAGGCAACAGCAGAAAATTCAGTTTCACAAAAGTAGGATGTTGAAAATGGTAATATAATACGAAATGCAATTGTTTTTAGTGCAGAAAAATCATCCTCTACTTCTGAATAAAATTCAAATAGTGATTTATTACTAAATTACTCGCTTTTGCTCTTGTTTTGGTAGTTAGTAAAAATTAGTTCAGAAACAGAATCCAAAGTACTTAATATTCATTATTGTTGTATACACTTTATTGTAAGTGGGGGGGGGGGCGCAATGAAAATTATGATGGAAAATTGAGCCGCGAATACTGAAAGGTTGAGAAACGCTGCTGTAGATGAAAGTTACGAGTTACTGATAAAGTTAAAAATGATGCAACAAAAGCGAGAACTATTTCGTGAATGTGGTTTGGCGGTACAGTTTCACTATACCGCGGTTATGCTATAACGCGGGTGCCGAACATGTCCCCCGACACCCGCGTTTTAACGGGGTTTTACTGTATATCCGAATGAGCGATATAACGAATCGCGATATAACGAGAAGTTACTGTATTTCTGTTTAAAATGGTTCAATCAATAAAATACATTTTAAAACTCATTTATTTAAACTTTTTAATCAAATATATAATATAGCTACAAAACACTTTCCTCCATATTTAAAACAGATTTTGCTCTTTAGTTCTACATGATATCAATCAAGACATTTTTATATGATATATCTTGAATATATCAAGTAAATTAATTTAAAACTGAGTGAAATTTTTTAATTAAAAAGATAATTAAAGTCAGCTAATAAGCTAATATTATTACTAGTAACAAAATTCCTCACCCCCCCCCCCTCCTACGCTTCTTCAGGTGGAGTATTTTATTTTTCTTCCACTCTGAAAAATTAAGAATAGCTCATCTGATATGTTTTTGATTGGTACATTAACACAAGGTATGTCGCCATTGCTTAGTACGTCTCCACAAAATTGTTTCTCTTTTTTTTTTCTTCCCAAAAGTATGTTATTAGTGAAAGAATGCAATTGTCTTCACACGATTAACGTGCTGAAATTTATTATGTATATTTAAGGACAAATCCAAATAAAATGTTGAATTCGTAACATTAAGCCAATTTTTTGTGATCTGAATTAATTCGTGAGAATCCTTACTCGATGTACATTAAACCATTTAAGGACTCATTTGCTCATAATTGTCTTACTTTAAATGTTTTTATTTTATATTTTGTCTACTTGTGTCCAAATGCGAAGATATTCAAATTAATTATTAAATGAACAAAAAAGAAAGTAACCTAAACATTTTCCAGAGCATTATATTTCTTCAAATAAAATACCTTAATTAAAAGCTCTACTATTTTTATCTGAAAAAATAGTAATAGTAAGGCGCATTTTCAATGAAAACTTGCGCATTAATGCTTCGGAGCTTAAGGGACCTCTTCATCAGTGCAAGGAGATGGAGATACGGTAATATTTTTGACGAAAAACCAATTTCTTTAGCAATGAAGAAAGGATTCCCTGTAACGCTGAAACAGGTTATGTGATGAACACTATAAAAATACGCTTACCACATTACATTTTTCAGCTATACACCACTTGTAAGCATTATCGCTTAAAATTTATTTTTCCTTAGCTGAACGAAAAAAAAAGTTATCTAATATTACTAAAAACATTAGTAGCTAAAAACTAATACTGATTTGAAAAGTTTGGAAGAAGACACTTTCAATGCATCAAAAGCTGAAGTAAAGCGATAATTAGCCAAAACTTGAGCTCCAGCAGGATATTACCCCCTCGATCTCACTAAAAAAAGTTAACTCCCCCATCGCTGCTGACGCATGCGCACACAGCGATAAATGACTGGAAGCAGCCGTGCTCCAACCGAACCGGTTTGTAGGTCGAGGCCACTTCCAAACCGATTGCACCTCGACCAACCAAAAGCTGCGGATCAAAAACACGGCAAATCAAAGCAGCGACTGCGATATATAATTACCTTTTCTCTTTTATTTTCGTGGAGCGATTTTTTTCTTCCTATTTTCTTCTTCTTTCTCTCCACTATTGTCTGTACAGAAACGAGGGGGGAAAAAAGAAAAAAAATACGAAGCTTTGGAGTCGGAATTACAGGCTTTCGCACATAAGATTTTTTTTTTATTGTTCTACCCCAAAATCAACTCTGGAAAAACAGAAAGAAAAATAAAAGATTAAAGTGAGAGCTTGTAAACAACGTTCTTCGTAACCTTGAAGATTGGAATGATTTATTTGATAAATTTTGCTGATAGTATGGAACTATCACTTGATCCAGAATTATAGGTAAAATCATAAATATTTCCAAATTTAATTACAGGCGAGAAAGAAGAAGCTCAACAATGTTTCCTTTACAAACATTGAAATAATTCTACAGATATCAACAATTGCACCGTATCTTTAAAAAAAATTCGCTATTTGCATTTGTAACTGTAGTATTTTATGGATTAGTATGTTAATAGCACTGGCATCTTTTTATAAGTCATGCAGTGCTTTCGTATCTAGAAATTGCATTTGAAATTCTAGCAATTTATGGATGTATACATTTCCAAAAGAATTATTTCTTTTTCTTCTTATTAATTTATTTGTTTATACTGATCAGTTTAATTAACACTTTCTATTTAGACAATATTGGAATATTTTTATTAGAATTATCTGTTCCAAGATAAGTTCCATTAACAATTAAAAAAAAAAATCCCTTTACTGGTCAAGTTAAATTAACTTTCTATTTAGACAATATTGGGATTCTTTTATTAGAACCAGCTGTTCAAAAATAAGTTCCATTAACAGTAAAAAAAAAATCCATTTTATTCTTTAGTTTGTTCCCATTGATTTAATTATTTATAGCTTTTTTTTTTTTTTTTTTTTGTTAGGATGAAGCACATGCAAAAAATAAGGAGCTATAACACTGAAGTTGAACTCGTGTGAAGACAGGTACTCCAAAGAAAGAAAAATCAACCAAAACAATGAAGAACAATTTGGACACACAGACGTAAATTATTAATGTGTTTGTTAATTTGAGTTATTGTGAATAAAAGTAATGAAAATACACGACATGTTGAACTGTGTTACTTCCTACATGGGAATAAACCATTCGAAAATAACAGTATAATTATAGAATATTATTACAAAAACTCAAAAATATGTATATCATGTTGTATATCAAGGAATTCATGTCCACCTAAATATTGAATATCAAAACATCAACACTGCAAAAAATATCAATGGAGATTGTCCCAGAAGAAAACTCAATACAAAACACGCAATAGCAGCATTAGTGAATGATGTATTATAAATATTAAACAGCAGTTTCACACTTAATGTATACGCGAAATGTTCAATATTTATATTTTTACAAATGATTTTTATTTTATTCAGTTTTTATCCTGCTTGTTTTTACTTATTCTTTTATTTTATTTATTTATTTATTTTTTATTTTATTTTATTTATTTATTTATTTATTTTTTTTGAGACAACATTACCGAAAACGTCAAAGTGCATCAAATTTCTCGTGGGTGTAAGATATAAACTTTATTCCTTCTTTAAGCAATGGATTGCTTTCGCCGTACTACTTTAAAAGTTTCCACACGTTTAGTGTCATGAATCTAAAAAAAAGCACTTTAAACCGTATGTTAAACCGACATTTCAGTTTGTATGAACTTGATTAACAAATCTTTAAAAACAACTTATTATGATCGATCGCTTGAAAAGAGACACTACAAGTATAAGTCATATAATATATATATATATATATATGTATATATATGATGTATATATATATATATACATATATGATGAGTCAATATATATAACTGTAATATAGAAATATAATAAAATAAGACGTCTGTTTGTGTGTGTGTTTGTTTCTTTGTGGTGCACGTCCTGTAAAAACAGTGAGGCCTAGAAAGATGAAATTTCGGTGGTTTTCAGAAAAAATACAGGTGTAGGTTTTGCCGTAGTTGTGCATCTCGGAGCTCAAATTTTTATGAATTATGTTTTTAAAAATGTATAAATTATTCAATGTTATTTTTAGAAAAAAAGAGTGCTGCTATCTAGCGGATATTTTTGTAACTAACAAACATGTTATTATGTTATGTTGTATGTTGTAACAATGCTTTAAAAATAAACAATGTTTTCAGGAATTACGTGAGCAACAGCCGAACTCGTATTGTGTGCGCTGTTGGCGGCAAGCTGAAATTTTGTGCTCCGAAGGCGCCATTAGCCGCAGGCTAGTAAATAAATAAATGCGAGAAATAATGATAGACTAGAGCACCGCCTCCTCTCAATAGCTATTAAACAATTGCAACTATAATGATTCAATTTGACTCTTAGCAATTGTCCATTTACAATATCTAAACAAATTTACATAGAAATTCAATTATTACGCAAGATTTGAGTGCATGTGAGATTGTGGACCTCATTTGGCAGACTAGTGATGAAATAACGGATTCCGAGATCAATCTGAAAAAATTAAAACAATGTCATCATTGATAAAGATGATGGCTTGGAGACGTACTTACTATAATGCTACTAATATATTCAAGCTTAACAATTTTAGCGTAATTTTTCGCATATTTCGCACTAGCAAAATTGATTAGGAAAAAAAAATATCGGCTATTAAAATTTATTTGAAGAAAATAGATTGGTGTGCTTCAACTGTAAAGCACATTTTTTCACTACTAATACAAAGCATGTTTCACAAAGTTTATGAGAAAAAAATTGAGTACATAAAAGTTTCTGCGTCAAACAGGTAAAATCGTTGTACTGTCCAACAGTATCTGAATTTGATTTGCAATTTCTAAAATTAACCTCGTTTATAACGTCACCTATAGGTTTCAACGTCATTAATACCGCGGACCCTTAAGGTGCTTTCATACCAAAAGCAACAGCAACGTGTAACAGAGACTACGTTTTTCGGAGCATGGTTCAACTTAATTTTCTAACCTCGACCTCGCGTTGACTGATTGGCATTTTTTGCGTCATTAAGAGGGACCTTCCCCCAGAGGACATGGATTGTTCATTGAGTCATCGAAGTCATACGTCAACGCTGTTAGTTTGATAGCCATAGCAACCGCCTGTTATGACGAAGACAAAATGTCGTCTCCGCTTTTGGTGTGAAAGCACCTTTAGATGTCGTTGTAATCGATGCCTACTCTGTCTTGGGTCTTTTTTGGAAATATTTTGACGAAGTCCTAATTGCTAGAAAAATGGGCACTAAAATCCTTAATGAGAATGTTTTTGCCCATAATTCTGTAGCCATTTCTCTTTCCTAGTTTCAGAGTGATCCTTTCTTTTATTCGCCTTCCCTTTTCTAGCGGTATTTAAGATTTTGCTGGTTATCCTGTAAGCACTATCCTCAGCATCTGTGTTCGCGGGGAACCATCTTTATATTTATCTTTCTTTTTCTATCTCTCCCGGCATTTTTTCCCTTCTTTTTTCGCTTTGCGTTTTCTGTATGAAAGATTACATTGCGCTTGCCCAGTCAAGATCGGATGATGAATGTTGCGCCCGATCCAACAACAAACCTAAAAAAAGAGCAAAAAAAAAAAAAAAAACCCCAAAAGGGAAAAAAACACACAAACAAATAAATAAGCGCAAAAAAAGGGGAATAGTGGAAGGGATGCGAAAAACGAAAGAAAATTTCCAGATGCAGATAGAAAAGGGAATCTTGGAGTTCATACGAGGCTAAATGGACTTCCAATAAATTCGGTTCAATCTAATGCTATACTTGCATCGTAGTATTGTGAACTATGTGTAGTTTTTTTCTTTCAAGGTTTGTTCCTTTTGCTGCATGGTTATTTCTTTCTCAAAAACCGCGGTATAGCGATTTATGTTTTACTTTTCATTTTATAATATTTCTCCCGTTATAGAGATGGAGGGGTTTGTATAAAAAACTTTGCTTCTCAAACTTTTCTCATGAATTTTGTGAATGTACTTAGTATTAAAGATTTTTTATTCCAGTCGTTTCGTAAGATAACTTGCTTCCACTCCAGTTTATACATAAAGATTTAGAAAAGTTGACAAAAACTCTGCATTGCTTTCTACACTCAGAATTAAAATACATTCCTTTAAAAAAACTCAAATAGTAACTTCACTGAATTTGATGACTCCAACAAGGTTACTGAAAGATATTTTAGTTTCGCAAAACTTGAAACAATGTCTATAGTTTCATAGTTTTGCTTTGAACTTATATAGGAGTAGTATCCATTCACATCATTATTCAGATCAGCGTTTCTCAACCTTTCAGTATTCGCGGCCTAGTTTTCAATCATAATTCCCCACTTGCAATAAAATGTATACACCATTAATGTACAATTAGTACTTTGGATTCTGTTTTTGAATTATTTTAACTAACTGCCCAAAACAAGAGTAAAAGCGAGTAATTTAGTAATAAAATTAATTTAGTAATACATCACTATTTGAATTTAGGGCAAGAGTAGAGGATGATTTTTCTGCACTAAAAACAAGGGCATTTCGCATTCTATTACCATTTTGAACATCCTACTTATTTGAAACTAGATTTTCTGCTGCTGCTTCTTTGAAGACAAACTATAGTTCTCGCATAAATATAGAAGCAGAACTAAGAGTGGCTGTTTCTAATATTAAGCCTTCCTTCGAAAAACGTTGCTTTGGAAGACTGGCCCAAGAAAGTCACTTATAATTGTTAAATTTGTTTTTAATTTAGTACGTTTTGATTGAGAAAGTTTTGATTTAGTAATTGTTTTACTTTAATAAGTTATTAAATATGTCTAAATGTATTTTTTCTGTATTTGTTGTGTTGGATTGTACTATTGAAATACTATAGACATGCTTAAATAAACTTGAAATATATTCTAGACAAACATATAACTACATTTACAATACACTAACAAAAACTCATAACATACAGCGGCACTGCCGCCCATTGCACTGCTTCGTAGAATGGAAAATGCAACGTATATATCAACGATAAGTAGAAGTAGTAGTCGCATAGAAAACATTGTAAGTTGAAGTAATTGTTTTAACTGCAAACAATAATTAATATGAAAATATGAATTAAGATAAGTATAAATATAAATGAAATATGTAACAGTATTTGGTTTTCTATGTGTATGTATGCTTTCCTTTCAGTCAATTAGTCAATTTTTTAAAGTAATATTTTCTCTTGGATATTCTCGGCGCCCCCTTTCTAGTGTGCTCGTGCCACTCAGGTTGAGAATCGCTGATTCATATCATTATTATTCATTTGTTATTATTATTCATATTATTTTCCACTATCTCAGAGCTCAATTGGGGAAATGACACGAACGGGCTTCAAACCTACGAAGTACCCAGACGTACCAGACGTGTTCAACTGGAAACGTATTCGATGTAAAACACACCAAATGAAAAGTTGGATCTGTTGTGTTGTAAACCGCTCAATATCATGAAGTATACAAACAACTGCGATAAAAAACAGATGCTGCCATTTTTAATTTGAATTATTTTTTACGAGCGCCGTAAAAAATATTGTGTCAACGGGTCAGGACTGCGGTAATATTATGGTAAATTGTAATGATGCATATCGGAACAAGTGATTGAGGAAAGTGCTGTAGGAATACTGAAGAATCATAACTGGAACAGCGTTCATTACATGAGATTCTTATGCATTCTAAGGATTTACGGGCTTCCTTGCGTTTAATATTTCATAAAGCTATGCGTGAATGGTTTTACGCAGTTTTTCCAGAATGCTGAGTAGTAGTATAGTAGTATGATGTTAAAATGCAAGTTCACTTGAATAAAAAGTATCGTATTAATTAAAGAAACAAAAAGGCAATAAAGTGAGTATTAGTATGCTTAAAAATTTTAAGCTTGATTAAATCACAGTATGGGGACGTTTTTCCTTTCTCCAAAGGTTTTTAGAAAACGCACTTCTTCCATGTCATTTGGCGAAACTAAAGATTAAAAAAAAGAAGAAGAAGAGAAAGTAATGATGCTTAGATGCTCTTTGTGCAAATAAGTTCGCGAAAAATTCTATCATCAGTTTTCTAATATTATCAATGTATACGCTACAGCGTTAAATTGACTAGAACACTATTTACTAACAGTGTTTAGCCACAATTTCAAACACAAAATGTTGACTTTTAGCTTTTTTTTTTTTTTTTTTGTAATAAGAAATGCATGCATCATAAATGTTATTAATAGCACTTTTTTATATTTTTATAACAAAACAGAATTATGACTTTTGTATTAATTTTATCAACCCATGCAATAAGAACACTTTGGTTCACAAGTTCATTGACTATTCAACGAATTTACTGCAACCAGTCTGATTTACTGCAATTTGTAATATGAAACCAGAGAAATTTTTGGTTGAGCATCTATAAAGTCTTTTCGACATATTAATACAGTAGAAATATAATCTTTAAAAATTGCTTTCATCTCGACCCTTTGCTTTTTAAGCAAATTATGAAAATGCATTTGACATAAAACACAATTAAAAAGTCAGAAAGTACTATTTTTTTCTTGTAATAATAAATTTAATCACGTAGCATTTTAACACCTTAAAAAGTAACCTATGTTAGTCATATTTTGACATGAACCTTGCACCTTTACACTACATGATTCTGCATTATTTTGTAAAGAAATCATTTTAACCATAACGTTCATTAATAAAAATAACAATAACAAAGAGGATGAGGAGAATTCGCAAATGACTACGTGTTGAACAGCTATATCATAAGAACGTTTGTTGCAAGAAAAAAGCATAATATTCTTCTGTCGTGGAATTTAAAAGTCGGGAAATACCTTGTTCAAAAATAAATTTATTAAAATCAATAGGAAGGGGTTAATTTCACCTACACATGCTTGCCCGGCTTGTTTGAGCCGGGGGAACTCCTAGAGATAACCATCAACGCTTGAGGATGCACCGCATTGAACAGAAGTGGGGCCACAAGAATAATTCTTTGGTTTTTAATGGGATAAAGAGTTACAATGGATAACATAATTAGTGAAATGACTACCTTTGCCCCTAAAGAACATAACAACGTTGGATTTCACAGCATAATTATTGTAACTAAATAGCCTTGTTTTGTAAGATGAAAAAAAAAAAAAAATACTGGAACGATTTGATTTTACAATAGCATTAAATGTACCATCCAAGTATTTGAAAAACGTCTTATCTATGTAAAAATTAAAGATTTTATTTTATTTATTTTTTTTTTTTTTTTGTACCTCATTCATTTTGATAAGCAGCCAATAATCAAATAATACTAAACTGCTGTAGTTCTCGATTGAAACTCTCGTTTCTAGTTTTTTTTAAATTTCAGTAGCTATTCAATTATCGGAGAATATTAAGAACTATTACAGTTATCAACTTACTGTTTCTTTTCCAGTTTTTTTCGACGAAATTAGCAATGCATCAAAAATGAAACCAAAAGCTACAGCTCTAGTGAATGGGCGGACAGTCTTGCCGTAAACGTCGTCGGAAAAGAAATGGCCGAAAATTAATCTTAACTGCAGATTTCTGATGCAGATCTTCTCAGATTCACACCTCTGCTTCCAGAACTTCATCCGTCAAGATTTAAAATCGGCTCAGCCTCTCGTATTTTATTTAATTTTTTGTCGCCACAAGGGTACCCTAAAAAGCGAAGGAAGTGAAAATAATTTACCACGATAGCTACAACTGCGTTTCATGCTCACTTAAACCGGCTCCTAATGGTAAAATTGAGCTTCAACAGTTTCTCTCAGTATCAAGACTAATGTGCCTCCCTAAAGACTGAGCGAGGGGATGTGGGGGATGAATATAATTAAATACTCAGTCATTAGTATCCATGTCGAGGGGGAAGAGGTGATTGATGGGGTACTAGACGAGTTGGCGGGTTTCTTGGAGAGCTGCTCATTCTTTTTACCGATTTCTTGAGATCAAATGTTCCCAAAGTATTCTTTTTTAAAACAAAGAATTGATGTTTAAGGTACGAATTTTGTTTGATTTCGAATTTAATTAGAGCAAGGAGTATTTTTATTTGTAGTTATTGATTTACACAAAAACCTCTTGTTGTTTGTTGGTTCTAATTCCCATCTAAATCGCACCAAGTCTACGAAGGCTACAGGGAACTCCAGTTAGCATGGTCATCTTGAAAAATGGAGTCACTCTCTCAAAAAATGGGAGAGTTGCCTTCCTGGAGGGCTGCTTTGTAGCTATTTCTCGATTAGGAAGAATATTTGATAACTCAATAGTATTAGACATATATCATAACAGCCATGTCATATCTTTTCTCAAAGCAGAATCTATAAACCCAGGACCTACCTAATTTTGAATTTCAGCATGTTTTCAAAACATTTACTTGATTAAATTTTAAAAATAAAATTTTCGTTTGAGAGGGAATTTCAAGCCTTCTCTTCTTTTCGGATATCCTGCTGGATGACATGCCGGATAACGGATCTTGTAGTGCAATGAGCGGATCGGATTCCGGATTGTTAATAATCAGCTGGCTACTGGACATCCAATGCTTTCGGGGGGGGGGGGGGGGGAGGTAGATTCAGGGAATGTTTTTTGAGTGTCGAGTTGATTTTCTCTACGGATCGTCAATTACTGCTCATAAATATTAAGCAATTTTGAATTTCAGGTGATAAATAAATTTTAGATAAAATAAAATTGAATTGGATAATAATAGTCAAGAGATTCATATTTTTGTTCTGGTTTAATTCACAATTCCCATAAAATCAATGTTCGGATATCTTAAATTTCTGGGTTTTAAGGATTTAAAATTTGCTTTCGCAACAGGTAACGAAATTTAATAATTCACATGTGCTCGAAGCATATTATTGTCTTAAATATTCACTTAAAATGGTCTAGCCATACCTTTGTTTAACTGTAGAAACTGTTTAGAAAGCATATTAAGAAATGTATATTGACGCTTAAAAGTTACTTCACGTGGATCCAGAATTGATTTCGTGCTACACACTGTTTTCGATTTATCATCTAAATTTTTACTGCTTTCAAAAACCCAATCAATGATATAAATCCATTTTTTTCCAGCGATACAACATTTCAAAATTGATTTTTTAATCTTTTACGAATACTTTTCATCATGCTTATGAACTTTTCCCTGAAGAATGCTTATGAGTTTTTCTCAGAAGAGTTAAAAACTGATTTGGCTTTAAGGTATGAAAAATTGTTTTTTAAATAATTAAACATTGCTTCTAATGTCTGTGAGGATACTTTTACACAACAGCCGACAAAAACAATATCCCGGTCTTATCTCATCTGCCCAAGCGCAGGGCATATTTTTGAAGGCAATAAAATATGATCTGCGCTTGCGTAGATGAGAAAAGACAATCATATTGTCTTTGTCGCCTTTGGGGTTAAATCACTCTTGTGATAAAATCCCCCTTGTGTTGTGTGGAAAAACGTCATTTGGATAAGTGGATGGAGCAACGTTGCATGTTATAAATAACGGATTTTACAAACAGGTAGCATTCATTTCATATGCAATATTGCTCCATAAGCTGGGAATTAAGACAAGACACAGAACAAAGAAAACAACATTCTCTGCTACCTATTGGTACTTTTTTTAACTCATATGTATTGGAATCCTGCTAGTTACAATGAGCTGTATTCAACCAAAAAAAAAAAAAAAAACATCGCCCAAAAAGTTGAATGCAACGTTGCTCCATCCACCTATTCAGCTTTGCTTGAGAAATGAATATCCTCATGAGTAAAATTAATGCAAATCACAAATGTTGTTGTTGTTTCTAATGCCACTTGGGTAACCAAGCTGCCCTTCGCAAAACGACCAGGAGTGAAGGCAGTTAGGGTGCCTTTCGTTGATAGATGAGCACCACAACGGTGGAAGTACGATTTAGCTCATGCAAATCACATCTAAAATCTGCAAGCATTTCTTCACATAAGAAATTATGTAAATTACGTAAATTATGTAAATTTTATGTTATTAAAGTGGGGGAAAAAGAGCCAAATAAATACCAAGTATGTTTAACTTGCTAAATAAGCTATAGAATTTCCTCACATAAAAAAGTTATTTACAGATAGATTTCCATCCCAACTTAACTTACATTATGAGTCGGCTTTTTCTCTAGCGTTTAAAAATGTTACATTCTACGCCCTTCCATTTTGATCCAATACATCATTGTACCCCAAACTTAATCATTTTTCGAACGAAATTAATAAAACTGGTAGCCATCAAACGAAATAATAACCTCTAAATGATGAGATTGATCTTCCAGAAGCGTCATCATCTTTCATAATCCTTCAGTCATCGATTTTTGTGAAATGTTTACAAGAAGCTCCATATAAATGATTCGCCTTTGATGTTCGGTTTCGACCGCTTTTACGTTCGACGTACAATGCTTCTTTTATAATGGAAATAAAAGTGCATGCATGTACATATACATAACAGATGATGTTTATTCATAAAGACTCTTTTTTTATGGATTATTGAGCACAAGGATTTTGAGGTTATGAATCATTTGAAAGGGCAATGACTGTTTAGAAGCTCAATACCATTAAACGTAATCAATAAATTGTGAAAATGAAGCAAAAACATATTTCTCAATATTGTACAGATTCTTCAAGATCGCTTAATCATATAAAAATATAAATTTTTGCAGGTTTTCAGCAATGTTACTTTATAGTTTCATTTGTCTCGCAACCAAAGACATTTTTAAGAAAAGTCGTATTTTACTTGCTTATGAATGTTTACTAGGTTAAGCAAGAAAACAAAAATCATAAATTTTGTGTCCGAAATTCAAGTTTAGTTTTTGTATTTTTGGCATGATTAATTAAGATAGACAAGCGCAAAAAATTATTGAGAAAAGGTGTAATAGTACCACTTCTCTACAAAATACAGCATAAAAAAGCCACTTAAAAGCAAAACATTTTCAAGTGACTCGAACGTAGTCTAGTGAAAAGATATTGAAAGTAAAAAAAAAATACATTGCTTAATTTCTATGTGGTAAAGAAGGGATTCATCTGAACTACAAAATACATGTCTGTAATTTTCTTTGCAAATTTTTACCTTTAACAGGAACTTAGCCCCACCCCCTCCCGCAGAAAAAAAAGACTTCAGACTATTTTGCTGGTACAGTCAATTTTGCTCCTGCTCTAAAAATAAAAAAAAAGAGAACTTAAAAAGGAAGAGAATCCATTTTTTTCCCTTAACTACATTTGCAATTTTATAGAACGCCATATAGTTCACTCGCTGAAACAACCTCATAACTAGAAAAAGTGATTTTTTAGTTAATTCATTTTTTCTGACAATGGCTCGTGTTTAATAACGGCAAAATTCTCAACAAAGTTTTTTATTTTATTTTTCAATTCCAGACGGTATTTAGCACTAGATTTACCAGGCCGTTTTCAACCATTTTTAAACTTTCACTAATTATAATAAAGATTACTAATTATAATAAAGATTTCAGTCAGAATAATTTCTCCTACTCATCGTGTATTAGGAAAAGCCAATGCAATTGAAAGTTGCACTATAATGAGTAACAAATTATGCAAAATGGAAGCTTCGAAACACACTGTTAAAAATTTTCGTAAGAAAATAGTAAAATAACATTTATTTGATTGTTATTTTACCATATTTATATACAACAGTTGAATAACCATTAAAAAGATGGCACTCAAACCGCTGATTGCGAAAAAAATCGTTTATTCTCTGTTTATCCTAAAGAACGTTTAACTAACCATAATATTCAAGCGCTCAATAAGAATCGGGCGTCCATTTTGATTGCGAAACCTTACCGGTCGTGCGTTGTTTTAAAATAGGAAGACGGATTTATCAGTTAAAATCTGCATGTGTATATAAAAAAAGAAGAAAAAAAAAGTGGCTTAAGCAGTGGTTACTAAATAGAAACACATACACGCGTAAATCAAAAATTGGAGACATCGGAACTGTTTGCGAATGAGCGAACCCATAATTTGAGCTGCTGAAGCTTGTTTGTATTTTAATTTTTGCAGCAAATAAAATGATTTTCGTCAATATACAGTAAATTTAGACTAAAAATGACTTTGGATCCAATCAAAAACTGATATCTCAATTTTAAGGCAGTTTGCCTGTTGGGAAAGAAGATTTATTGATAAATAAACGGCCGCTTCCCGTGGTTTAGATGGCCGAATGGCTAGCGAGCAAGGTTGGTGTTCCTGTAGACCCGGGATCGTTTCCTGCAACTTCGTTTGCGGTTTCCACGCCTCGAAGATTCCACGCCTCGAAATGGTTCAAAAACATTAAAAATTTTGTTTTGAAACCATTTTTAAACTGTTATAAAACCGTAAACTTTTGTATTTACGGTTTTTAAACCAAGTTGATTATAAATCGTTCGGTCCCGTAAAGATAGAAAAATGTTCCAAACCGTACATTTAACGGTGAATTAAATGGACAGACTGGCTGCCGGTCATTTAATCGTAATTTCATGCTGAAATTTCTAACAGTGCAGTCAAAATGACTTGTCTGGTAAACATAAAACTTTAACTAATGTTAAACTTAAAATATCTACTGATTGAAGTACCAACGTGAACTATACAGGAAGAAAAAAAATCTCAATAGATAACAGATTAAGAACTTGATTTGAATTCCAAAGTTAATATTTTAATAGGAACGTTATCATCACATCAATTGTAACCGGAGACACCAAAGAGCGTCTTTCTCAATGTCGTCAAGCTTGCTTCGCTTTCTTTTTGGTTATTTCGAATCTACCACGAATGGGCCGAATGGTTTATAAATATATAAATGCGTGTTATTTCTCAAGAAGTGACTCTGGGTATCTATTTATAATGATAACAACTTAACTATCATTTTTCATCTTTCAGTTAACGGAAATCAGTTATTTTATCAGATCAGCGTAAACGGGGGTTGAGTGGGGGAGAGAGGATTTTGACGGCTGGAAGTTGAAATTGAAGGTACAGCCGTTTGGCCCGTTTCCCGTCTTTGTTAATGCGATCCGTGAGCAGATGTTTCTATTCCCCGAAAATTGACCACCACCAGGAATAAAACTATTAGTCATTTCTTCTGAATAGGAGAAGGAGGACACCGTGCTGTGGTCAGCTCCTGAAGACGGGGTGGCCATATTAGAATGGTCAGCGTTGTTCTAGGATAATTATAAACGAAGCGTCAGAAGGGAGAAACAAGTCAGTTAATGGGGGCCATGCGGAAACATATTTTCAGGGACGATAGAGGATTGTCTTTAGAGAATCTGCATTAAGTATTAAATGCTATCCGCTTGAGAAAAGGTCTAAAAACACTGGTAGATTATTGAAGTCTTTTTCTGAAATTAATACTTGATGGATAACAAGTAAAAATTGAAAATACTACAACATTCACTGATATGCCATGATGCAAATTTATGTTTTATTAATTAACTATTCAAAAAATTGATTACAAAAGTTTTTATTAACTTTTCATTGGTTCTAGCAACGGTGATAAAGACCAGTTACATCGCAACTTTCCTGCAAGTGATGAAATCCTGTTACATAGCAATGGTTGTTATATCCTAGGTCACTACAACGCAATTATCTTGTATTTCTTCTATAAACACCAAAAAAAGTAGAAAAACATATCAGCTTTAAAAATGAAAATTAAATGATGTAAACATATCAGTTACACGTAGTGTTTATAACGAATATGTTTGACTTGGCGATAGCGTAAACCAGCGAAAGAACCCCTGTGTAGGATTAAATTTATAGTAGGAAACTGCTACGACTTCCACACAAAAGCACGCTCGTAAAATTGTACCCCACAGTGGAACAAATGAATACAAGACCAACCCCTAAAACCACCACCAGCAGTTTCACCTGCTTCGTAAATCTCTATTCAC
Source organism: Octonoba sinensis (assembly GCA_038502835.1). Lineage (NCBI taxonomy): Eukaryota > Metazoa > Arthropoda > Arachnida > Araneae > Uloboridae > Octonoba > Octonoba sinensis. Next base: position 128,800,098 of record CM076598.1, read on the forward strand.
ACAGCCGAGTGGCAGGGAATGGAACAAACGATATCATAAATTTTTACCCAATTGTCCCCATCCCCTGGACAAACTTGAGCACAGGTCAGCGGAGGGTCAACAATATGAGAGAATGGCTCTTGAGGGAGCAATGATCAGTTTTACGATGCAAGTCAACCTGGAGAGATAGCTGGAGGTGTCTGTAGAAGGTGGCTATATCACGCCCTCCTATTTTGCAAGAGAAGATGGAGCACCGCTATTAGGAGATAGATGGGTGTTGGTGCTGAATGACTCCCCACAGTTGTCAACGGCTTGCTAAGATGGCTTAATTACTAAATCACCTTCCGTGGCACCCGACAGCCCGGGTGTCGGCCCACATTGTGGTTCCTGATAAAGGGCAGAACTCCAGTCAGGTAAGTTTTGTTCGGCCTGCAATTGTTATCAGTGGATAAGGCGCAACAAGCCGCGCATTTGTTTTGCTTAGATTTGTTCTTGCTTCTGACATTCTTTAAATGCAAGACAGCTCAGTGAAAAAGAAAATAAATATAACTAGGAAGTATGTATAAATTGCTGAAAACGATCCAATTCTCGTTTCACAATAGAAATATCAGTGATGAATTAAATTTTAAAAGCTTTCATTTAACAATTTCGTACGTAACACAATCGACCACATTACATCATTCTTATGGAAACTGTTATTGATGTCATATTTTTTTTCTGTTTCATTAAACATGAATACAATTCTATCAATAGTTATAAACATAACTAGAAAATTTTTGCTTTGAAATGATAATATTTTCTGAAGATTTACCTTAAGTATTAGATATGCCACTCAACAAACTTTCAACAACTTATGCTCATTGTGCGCTAAAGTTAAGTCGTGATAAGTACAACACATACAGCACGTTTTTCTGATTTGGATTTCCCTCTAACTAGTAAAGCTCTGATATCACGCCATTAGTGATTACATCAACAATATACCAGAATACCGCAGTAACGAATCTAGTGTTATGATGAAATGTAATCAATTTTTCACACATAAAATTTCCATCGAAGTATATATTTGATTTCTTACATGACAGTTACCAGAAAATTCAAGTACTGGGAGACATGTCCATAGTAAACGACGTTTTTCTTTATAATTTTAATGTAAATTAGTGTTCATCAACATATTTTTGTACAGAAGTATTTTTGAATTATAATTTAAGTTTATTTAAACTGTATATCTATAAGTAGTTGTATCACTCGCCCCCCTTTCCCAAATTAAAATCTTAATCTTTCATAAACATATTAACTTCAGGTTTCCAGATCCCTTTTCTCCTGATTAATTTATCATACGCACTTCTCTAAATTTGACTCAAAATTGCATGTCCCAAAGGTAGCATTCAAATAAAATAACTCATCCTTCCTAGTCATTTCAATGTATGGTTGGTTCATTTTTTGCATTACATTTATTCCCTTGATCACCTCAACATAGTTGAAGTAATACTTATTTCATTTTAAAATTTGCATAGAGTGTTCAAAGACCTGTAAAGATTTTCCTTCAATGCAAGGATGCAATGGCGGTAACGTTATTTAAACTTTAAAAGTTGCCGGTTATTGTAAATAACGTTAAAAAGGGAATACTTATTTAAAATAAAGAGCAAAAACTAACATCACAATCTAATATAATGGAACAATTTAAGGTGTCATTCTGTTTGTGCCTTTCTATATTGTCATATTTATTGCTTCCTTTATTGCTATTGCTCATTCGAAGTCTTGAAACAGAGTAGAAGCACGCTAGCCCAATGTTCGAACCGGAGTTCAAAACTGAAATAAAAACTAATAAATAAATCAAATCTAGGAAATAGGCTCAGATAATCAGCACAAAAAAAAAAAAAAAAAAATGTTCAATTTGACAAGCATACTCATATTCATAAAAACATAACCGTTTTTACATTTTTGAAAAGCATAAAATAAATAACCAAAAGCTAAAGTTCTATAAAGTACTTTCGAAGTAAAGTAGGATAATGAGATATTGTTTAATGATTTATTTTACTTCTTTACCCAAATATGGTTAGCAAAAACCTGTAAAATTGAGCTTTTCTACGGGTTTTAATAATGCACTAAACTGACAGTTTGTCAGTTGAGTCTCACAAAGTAATGTCAAAGTGTACAGCGAAAAAACAATTGTAGTTGTATCAATATGTTGGTGCTACTATATTTACAACAAAATTTATTTCAGCTCGTAATCCCGCTAATCTGAAAATAATCCAATTCTTACAAAATCATGCAATTTATGTTGAAAAGGTTAAACCGTGAATTAAATATCCCACTTTCCAGTTCAAAAATTAATTTAGGGTTTTTTTGTTTTTTTTTTTGGCGCATACAAGTAAACACATTCGTGATATCAGATCATTATAACCCTCGATGTGGATCTATGAGGAAAGTCACACAATATTTCGAGAGAAATGATTTATTGCATGCGATGAGGCGTGAGCTAATTTGAATGACAAGTCTGTTTTGCTGATAAAGACATCAAGTTAATGATTTAATGGTAAGCACTATTCAACAACGATTGTAGAGATGTGTTCAAACGCCTTTTTTAAATCTCAACTGTTCGCTTCCGAAAACTAATCGTTTGTTTCAACCTGTTGATTGTGCACTTCGTTTTACACTGTTTGAAAAAACACAATGTGCGTGGTACAAACATCGTTCTGTCTTTAATATTTTGCAATAACACTTCTTAATGCAAGACAAACATTGATGTGTAAAGCAGCGAACTTCTTAATGGATTTTTTTCTCTTTTCTATCTTTAATACATTTATAATTTAATGCAATAGACTAAAAAAAAATCTCTACCACGTTCACTATTTTATTTATTGATTTACCTTTTTTTATATGGGAGCCTGTGTTTGAAAAATATTGTTAATAAATAATGATAATATTTAAAACAAATAATCAAATTGATCTGGTTTCTTTTTACATTTAAAATGAGGGAAGGGGAGGGGAGAGGGAGGTTGGGCTCACAGAAGTTCTTAGATGCCATACTAGGATTGGCAATCAGGATTAAAACCAAGTGCTTTGGGAGGAAGATTATACCCTGTTTTTGCATCCAGAAGCTCCGCTATTGCATTGAAAAAGGGATTCCAAGCAATCCCGAAACATATGTCTGCATTTTAATGCTCATTTGTGCTTTCTTAACGTGAAAATTTTTATTACAGTTTATTTGCAGAAAGTTAGTTTATTATCTTTATACAAACTTGTTTACATACTGCTTTTGTACATAACTTCATGTAACGTTATAAAAAAAATGAATTTCCAAAGTAAATTTTGAAAAATTCCAAAGTTCTTCAGGAGCGCTGAGAAACTTAGAAAATAAATAAATAAACAAGAGAAAGAAATAAAATACAGGGCTGAAGCCACGGGGGGTGGAGACACCGGTCCCCCCAGTTGTCCATCATGTCAAATTTGATTTTTAATTTTCAATTAATTAGCATATTTTGAAAATATAGGGTCAGTTGGGGTAATTGTAATCACGCTTCATAACTACACTTGTGGTGGTTTTGAAAACTTAACTGCTTGTGAGTGACAAACTAGCAGCATAGGGAAGACATTGAAACAGTTTCGTAAGTTCCGAAACAACTGTGGAGGCGTCACTATTGTTTGAAAATGGCACAGTGAAAAAAGTTGCTTTACAAAATTTAGTGATGTTACATTTTCCTCTCCAGCTCAACTACAAAAGCGATATAAGCGATTTCAACCATTTTTATTTGTCATATGGAATGCTGCTAAAAACATTTAGTTATGAATTTAATCCTCCCTGCTATTTTTCATGGGAAAGTTAGGTGTTTACAATACCCCATATATTTCGTAATCTGTGGTAATTCTAAACACTTAAATTTATCCTATTTCTAGTATTTTTTTTGGGGGGGGGGGGACAATAGTATTATATTTTGATGTAAATTACCCTTTTGTGTCTATTTTACATAGCTGTTGTTGCTAATGCCACTTGGAAATCAAAGCCCCCCCCCCCACTTGCCATGAGTTTTGACCATGAATTAAGGAACTCTCCTACTGATTATAAATGAGCTCCGCTAGAATAAAGTACACTTGGCTCAGAGGGGCTTAACAATTTTGAACCAGCTCCCAGATGAAAGATCGTCACCTAGGTTGGTTCCTCAGCGGAAATTATTTCTAACTTGGTGGACATTTGAAGCGACGATGTGTTTTACGTGCACAGCTCCCTTTAGCGCACTCGGTCTCAGAGTAATCAGTCGCGGGAGGTGGTCACCCTCCCAAGCGTTGACCACGGCCAGTTGTGCTTCAGGTGTTTTGTGGGATCCAAGCTTAACCGACTGATCCACTGCGGGACAAATTTTACATAAATTTGTCGCATTACTTGATTTTTTGCAAGATATTTCTCGTTAAACGATCTCAGCTGACTCGTAACATAACTCAGCGGACCACATGCGGCCTGTTGGCCGCCGATTGAGAACCATTGCTCCGGAACTTCTTAAGCCTTCAAGCAGACTGTATGAAACAATTTTCCATTTGCATCAGCCTTATTCGAAAATGAATCACTGTTTACAATTACCCCAGATCTCTGGGGTAATTGTAAACACGAGCTCATTCGCTAACAAATAGTCATAAATTCAAGAATTTTGTACACATTTACTCACAAGAAGTAAAGTAGCGGCTACATTGCTCACAATTTTATCGCTGAATTCATTCAAGAGGTTGAGAAGGATCAAAAATTAAAACATTGAAAAAGCGTTTACAATTACCCCAAATGACCCTATGCAAATTAAAAAGTTACGGCACGTTTGGAAGAGCATTGAGATGCTTAAAAATACGTGCAGAATCACCGGTTTCAAACTTTTGAGTCGGATATCCGGTACGGATCCGTCAGAAAAGGTAAACCCGATATCCAGCGAAATGAATATCAAATGCAACCCTAATCCTTGCTTTAACTCTTCCACCTGTCCTGCAGTGGATCAGTCGGCAGAAGCTCGGTTCCCGTAGAATACCGAAAGTGAAGCAACATCGACTTAGGTCAGTGTTTGGGAGGGTGACAACCTCTCGCGGCTGGTTCCTGTGAGGGCGTGTACGCTAAAGCGAGCTGGTACAAGTTAAATAGGTCGTGGCTCCGATGTCCTACAAGTGAAACGATACCTCTGGGGGTGCCAACCCCAGGTGACGGTCTCTCGTCTGGGAGCTGGTTCAAAAAATTAAGAGACCACATATAAAAGGGGCGGAAGTCGGACTCCTGCCTATAAGGGCCCGTTCGACTCAGGAGCAGCGCACCCATTCTTCCTCGAGGATACGACAACAACAACAACAACACCCTCCCCCCGATAAAATTCTGTGTGCGCTACTGCTTATATATATAAAGTAACCAAATGATCAGTTATTTAATTTATTTATTTTTTTTACCACTGAAAGGGCTGTGCTGGTACCACGACTCCCTATAGGTTTTAGTAAATATCATATCCATTAAACCAATGTTATGCATTAACTGTTGCTGTATTTTAATAAACTTTAAAAATTGTTGTTTATATTATGAGTCATTCATTCATTTTTTAATGTTAGAAACAAGTAATAATTTTTAAATCAATTAAATAGAAGAGAAGTATAATAACAAAACTATACTAATAACTGTAATAATAATTATTATAAATTATAAACTAGTATAACATTAAATATTTAGTGAACAGTTTGCGACTTCAGCTCCGCAATAAGTAGCATCTAAAATATATAACATTTATTAATGGACGCTTCTAAACAAAAATCGAATTAAAAAATATATGCGAAGTGTTTGTTAAAAACATCTACAATTTCATTAAAAAAGAAAAAAATATCTGTTACTGTATACCAACTTTCAACTTTCAAAAAGAGTTGTCAATCTGATCGGTAGAGTGAGAAAAGAAAACTCTTTAAAAAATTGTCCATGACAATACTTAATATTAAACCGTGCGTTTGTTTCAGTTTGTGCACACTGCATTCTGTTTGTGTACACACACGCAGAATGTATCCTCTATGAAAAATACAATTGTATAGTGAGATCACTCTGCTTACCAGTCAGTGGCACCCCTGATATAAATAAATACTAAACGACTTTCCAATGCAAGCAGAAATGAGAAATGAAGAAACGTTTTATTCGGGTGGTCCTCTTGGTCGGGCTCTTCGCCCTTGATCAGGAGGAAAGTAGATATGCAAAGAGGGAATAGCTAAAGAATCCTGTGCTGGTGTGCATTCAAAATCTTTGGATTCTCGAAAGGTAATGATTTCGGATTAACTTTTGTTATGTTCGTCAGCGTGATATTTTTCGTGCGTTTGTAACGAGACAGCTGATTTATTTCATAAATTACGAGAAACATTCTGTCGTATTTTATTTTGTATCACTGTATAATTATATTTTGCACTTTAATATTATTCTTTGCATTCCCAGTTTGCATTTAGTTTTTGGTGTGTTTCGTTAATTAAAAAAACACTTTAATGCAATAAAACAACATAAAAGAATGATTATTCCTTTATAATGTTTTATTGCGTTATTGTAAGTGCCGTGTAATTATATTCCTTTCCATTTTCCTGGATTATTTTGGTTTGTAGTTGTTGGTGTATTTTGAAAATTAGAAGCACATTGATGAATCGCCAACTCTATATTTTGTTTACTGCTCAATACGTGTACAATATTATTATTTTTATTTCATTTTTTTGTGGCTTCTTTGCTTTTATTTCTAGTGTGTAACAATATGACTATCTATACAGTCAAGTATTTCATCAAGTAATTTAGCATCAGAATTTTAAAGGTTAATGTCATTGTTTGTTTCCGAGATTTAGCAATTTTTTCCACTTTTTCGAACTTTTTAAAAATGTTTCTCTGAGTAATATTGTGGTTTTTTGCTTAGTTGAAAATGAAGCAACAATGTGTTTTTAAACAAATAACCATACCAGGTGGCATTTTTTCAATTAGAATGTTTTAGTAGACAAAAAGCAAATCTGATAAAGTTGGGGGGGGGGGGGGGTATTTAAAGGAGCTTGTATCTTAAGATGTTCGGACTGCTTGACATGTTTATTACTTTTTGCGATAAACTTTTTATATTTCATAAAAGTTTTATAGAACTGGAACAACTGTTTTTATTATCGAATAAATAAGTACGGTAAACACACTAGTAAGTTAGCCAGTCAAGAGCTTTATTGTTGATTGTTGCTTAAAATATGATTTACAGCATTTAACGCAACAGAAACATTCTAAATTTTAGATGATATATTTTTATGACATTTCCTGGAAATCGCTTAAGAAAAAACAAAATTTTATTTAAAAATACCAGTTATTTTTAATGCAAGAAAAATTTCTAGTAACCAACCTTTGTAATCTAATTCTCAGCGATGTATGATGCCAATGGTCTTATATTTAGCGATCAGAAATTACCCAAGTAATCAATTATTACGTCATGTATGGGGTAACATTTGATAGAGTTCTTGGAAGTTAATGTTCACAGTAAATCAGAAAAACTAATAAGAAGCTAACACTGTTTATAAATAAAATTCAAAAAAAGTAACATAAAATATTTAGTTTTAATAGATGCACGATGATCTTTGGGACCCATCTTTGAACTGGTAAGAAGTGTAAGGAGTTTAAAACAGTGGTGGTAATACAAAGGAGGGGAGGGGGCGGAGACAGTTGAATCAGCGAGTGCAGAAACAACGTCAGTCACAAATTTCAAATTTTTCAGGAGGGAGAAAAAACGTAATAACTCCTCCAAATTTTAAAATATTTGAGAACTTTTTTTTCCTTTGTCATAACATGCTTTTATGTTGCTGTTATAAAAAAATTACCTAATTTCCACATAAATGAGGCTCAGGAGAATTAAAACTATGATTTTGACTAATGCTGTTTCTGCACTCAACTGTTTTTACAGACAGTAGGAAACTTGGAAAAAGATAACCATTCGTTAAAAGTTTGTATTTGTTATTCATTTTATTACGATTTAAGTTAATAATATTAATTTTAATCAATTTCACAAAAAATTTACAAATGTATATTTTTCCATATTACATGAGAAATGAAGTTACAGTATTGCAAAGTCATAAGACAGGAATATAACAAACTGAAACGCTCTTAAAATAGATCATTCTCGACGATAGTATCATTGTCATGTTCAGTGGTTGGCCAGGTAAATAGTTCATCATAAAAAACTTTGAAGTTTTCAGGAATATGAACAATCATTTTCTGGATGTCTTTCATTTTCTTTATGTTGATTGGAACTTTCCCTGATGGGTAGGCTGCAATACTTGAAGGCAAATCAATATCGACGTTACGGAAAGCAGGTCTCAGCAGCTGATAGCTGTGCTTTTGTAATCCTTCAATGAAAATGTATGCTGTGATTACCCCCCTTTCTTCAGAGTTATAGCGGGACTCTTTATATCGGGTGGGAGCAAATTTTAATTTTGCTTCTTTTGGCACACTCCTCCCTTGGCATTCTCTGGCTAGTGGGTTTTTTGTGTAATATTCCTTCCACCAACCATCAAAATCTTTTATGTCACTGGTGAGTAGCTTGGTGATGTGAAAGTTGTTACTGGACTGAGCACACAATTCTTCATATTCATCAGGTGTGTATATCCGATCATGTTTACGTATCATCCTCTTCATAGTACCAAAATCTCGATCGTTTGGAAGATATGAATGCCCTCGAACCGGAAAGTAATGGAAAATTTGTTCAAAACGTCCTGTATCTGTAAGAGCAAGGCATAATCTTATCATGGTGTGATTTCGATTCTGTCCGCAGGTACCATCAGAAAAAAGGTACAGTTTTTTTACACTTGATGGAATATTAGTGTCAATGTATTTCAGTAGCATGCTGCATATATCATTTGCTCCTTTATGGGCTACGACTTCGTGGTACAGGAATATTTCAGATTTCCCAGTTTTTAGATTTTTTATTCCAAAACAGTTCACCCAAAGTTGCCTCAAGTAAAAAATATCCTGAACTGGGATCGCTGGAAGGGGGAGATTTTGCATGAAATCAAATGAAAGTGCAACGGTGTCTTCATGTTCCGCACACAACTTTGTGACCTTTTGAAGTTTATTGTAAAATTTCTTGGCTCTCCTTTTGTGAACACTAAGCTCTGCGCGAGCAGCCCTTTTAGCTGCATCACCAAGAGAGGAGCTCTTGATTTTTACATCACATTCTTCACATTTTATGCAGGTATCTACCTGCGGACGTCCAAACCTTAACGAAAAGTTGTCATGAAAATAATTAAGATAAAACTCATATTTTACATCCAAATCAGGGTACTTTTCTTTAAACAAGGAATGCATTTTTTTTACATCAAGGCGGGCATCAAGATAACTGATATGTTTGGTGCCATAGTGTGTAGTCTTTGTTGGGAATGATGAAATATGTTCATGTATTTTAGAACAAACTTCGGCAGAAATTGTGTTCTTCTTGGGATTTTTACCGCGTTTATCATGAGGGGATTTCCCCTTAATCAGGAGATCAGTAAGCCTTCGAACTCTGCCCTCAGTAATGCCGTATAATGAAATAAACGCTTTTTTACATACGTTTTTCCTTTCTCCTCTGTATAGTAAGAAATATTTGAAACTAGCTGCTGTTTCTCTAGGCTGTTCAGAACGAGGCCTACGGTGCTTAATGGCGTGTTTTTCGATCAGTTGTTGTAAGAAAATATCTTGCTCATCTTTTGATTTGAACTGATTCAAATTAGCAACAAATTCAGATTTTTCATCATCGCTAAAGTTAGTAAAGCATTGTAATTTACACTTACAAGCAGCACATGTTGATCGAGATGGGATGAGATGCCCTTTCCAGTTGACGTGTTCAACCCCACGAACTTTAGATGTTCTAATCACGTTTCTTCGAAACTTCTCTTCATTCCTCCTCCTCTTCTTGGGAGCTGTTTCATTATCACTCTCACTGCTTGTGAGACTCACTGACATATTGCTAAAGACTGACAGTAGACGTTGAAAACTAACTTAGAACACGTTGAAACACTTGACTGAACTGACTTCGATACAACCCTCACCTTAAGGTTAAGGTGTTAATCACACGGCGCATGCTCGGCAAGGTACCTGACAAGACTGGTCACGCGATCTAGCGGTGGGTGCAGAAACAACGTCAGTCACTGACTCATGTTATTTCTGCACTCAACATTCGAAACAAACGTCCTGTCTTTACGGAACTACTCAACAGACTAACGTAGTTTTTGCACCCAACACGCATCTTGCCTTTCTACGCTTATTTTCATTGAAAACGAGTTTTCGGATTTTTTTGACTGAAGTGGTTTCTGCACTCACCGATTCAGTTGTATTTGCAAAAATAAAAAACGGGGAAAAGTTTCAGTTAAAATAAAAAGCAGGTTGGAGGACACTTGAACTAAAGTAAAAAAAGTAAAGGGGGGGGGGGGGGTAAAAGTGTATGGTGTCTCCCTCAATTGCACCACTGGTTAATTATGAAGCATTAATTTATAAGTGAGTAAATGTTGTTATACTTCGCTAAAATGCTCAAATAATCATTGCCTTGTCCCAAATTTCAAAAAATTATGTTTTTTAAATAAAAGCTAGACAATCATTATTTGCTCTACAAACATGGTGATCGGGAATCTCCCGGGTCACTCTACTAGTTGTTTTAAATCTTAAAATTGAAATAGTTTGAAAGACATGCAATGCTATGTATACATAAAGATTTTTAAGTATAATTATACATTTTGAATCATTGATTTGCCAATTCTTTCTTTCCCACATTTATGAACTGCAATTTGACATTAAAAAATAAATTAAATAAATAAAACAGGGGAGGTTTTGGCATAACGAATTGTGTTTTATAAGCGCTACCATCAGGGAATCCCTAACTTTTTTTCCCTGATGGTTGCGCTTATAAATTTAAAACCAAAGATTCTTGGGGGGGGGGGGGTTGAAATCCCCCTAGAATCTATGGTTTTAAGCCATATTCCCGATAGTAGTATGTTAACATTTATGCATGGTAAAAAATTTTTGTCCTGTAATAGGTGTTTGGTTCATAACCAAACTCGCTCTAGGAGGAAATTCTTATTCCACGACTGAGAATTTTGGTGGTTTTAAACTCTAGATCAGGGGTTCCCAACCATTGGCTCGCGACCCCATTTGAGGTAGCGATTGAGATTCGCGACATTATTTTAATTTTAAATTCGCAATAACTTTAAGTTTTAAAACTATTTCATGAAAAAAATAGCATCAATTTTATTGCCCTTTATAACGGGATTAACTGCGGCTGCCGTACAGCTTCCACGGAAACAGAAATAATTTTCGCTACGAGTGATATGAAACTGAAATTGCCTAGCGCATATAAAGTGATGTCAACCTCCTTCATCAGAACTGTTTAGTTATTTGTTTTCTGTGGGCCCAAGTCATATCGATAGAGTTGCCATATGCCCTTCAAACTTAACATAGCCAGAATTCTATCCTATGAGGAGAGGGAACGGGTGGAGATTGGTGAATTCATAGAAATGATTAGATGCCATACTAGGATTAGTAATACGGCTAAAAACGAAGTGCTCTGTGCGGAAGAGTATCTCCTAATCCCCTCCCCGCCATCGCTGTGCTAATGGTCCGTTACATACGGTACTATCCCAGACGCATTTAGCTATTCAATCTCGTATTACTAGTTCTCCAGTTTTCTCAGTAAAAGCTGCGCTGAGCTGGTTCAATACATTTTTTAAAGAAACCAAGTGTTTTGGAATTCCTCATTTTCAATGATAAAAAGTAAAATACAGTAATGGTCAAAATTTTTGCACATAATTGTCAAGTATATATATTTTGTTCAAAACAATTCTAAACTTTTATATGTAGTGCCGCAACCCTTCACCCACGATACATTTGTATTCTAGTGGTTTTAAGAAATATTGCCAATCCTAGTATGGTAATGCCTAATGAATATACAGCTCAATAAATTGCCTATATCTTTCTGGATTTTCAAGATATTTAAATGAAATTTTTTTATGAGTTGCCCTGTACACTTAGGTTGGATATTATGAGTTAAAATTTGATATCCTTCACAAGCGCGCAGTAAAAAAAATCTTTTAAACGCCCATAATTTGTCAAATATTCAACATTTTTCTTTCACATTTCAGTATAATGCTTCAATTGGATGCTATCGTAACGTTTTGTGTATGCCAAAAACGCGTGAAGGAAATTGGAGAAATGCCCATATCTTAGCAAGTATAAGTACAATTTTTACGAAAATACACGAAATAATTGTGCAAAGCAATTAAACTATTTTCTGAAATTTACAGCTTATTAGCAGCTTTTTACGATGCAGGATCATCCAAAACATTTTTCCCTATTACAATTTGTTGACAGTCCCCTAAATGTAAGAGCGAAGGCATTTTTACAGGAACATTGTATATTACATAACCAAATAAGTAAAAAACGGGGTTTTTGCATCAGATTTAGTGTTAAGTATGAAACTACGAAAGCTCTTTAGTGAGTCTATTAATTTGCCCAGGGACTGTACATCGATATTAAAAGTTATAAAAAAAAAATTCAGGTGGAAATATACGACGATTTAGCGTGCTTCAATTCTTAGCTGTCGTCAGTATCCATCCCTTTCATACGATATTAGAGGGGGGAGGGATTTTCAACTGCTTTTCATATTTCATCTTCGTCGAATTGTTAGATCTTCTCATCCATCAAATGCAGGACAGGTTCTTAAAAGAAAATCGATGGCGACGAAAAAAGTCAGACCTGAAACACTTTTTTCCGTGTATATCTATATACGGATCACTTGTATCTAAGCAAATAAGAAATAGGCTTTTATAGCTTATGATCTGTCAGTTATAAAGAAGGCGCCAAGATGGGTGAAAAAGGAAAGTTTTTTGCTTCTATTTTAGATAAGTTTGTGCCTAAACTAGAGAATTACTGATAATAGATTTGCTTTTTATGCGCTTGCTCTAGAAAGAAATAATTTTTAGATTCATAACGTGCAAAAAATTTTGTAACTCCATGAGGAGTATAAAAAAAAGCAATGAAAATTTAGTGATACATTTATTAATTTGACTAATTTCATTATTATTACACTGTAGAAGCATTTTTTAATGTTCTTTCTCACTCGGTTGTTCAATGAAAATTTTAACTTGTTTTATTCACTTTGAAAGTAAACTTTGTAAGATGTGTTTGCTGTAAATAAGCAAATACAGACGTTTCTGGACATGATTTACAGGGGCGTGCCGGCGCCGTAAACAATGTGCGCGCTGCAAGTAAATCCCTCCCTCATTCAACGGAGAGCCAGGGTTTAACGAGGGAAATTAAAATGAACAGTTGGTTTAATGTTAAAAGCCCTTTATAAATGCCGATTATCACAAGCATAACTCATATTTTGCGAGTACGTCTCAAACATTTTCTCATTGGAAACAAGTGTTGCTGATTCATTGAAATGTTGATTTCGTTGAAATGGTTGAGGAAAAATTTTCACGAGAATCGGGCAATGGCACCAAAAACATGCAAAAATTACAAAAAGGGGCTTTTCTCCATCTACAGTTTCAACGTAGACAGTTGCAGAAAAACAAGAAAACGAAAATTTTCCGAACAACAGTGACATTTTTTTTTTCAATTGTACAATACATGATGAAAAAAAAAAAAAAAAAGGAAGACGCTTTTAATCTATCATTTTTATTAAATTCCTTTTTATTCAGTAATATTTGAATTATATATATATATTGGGATGAAACGTTGCCGATACTATTCTATTAAACATCGTCTGACGAAAAGTAAGATGCTTCTCTTAATAGCTAGCTCTTACGCTATTAATCTACTGCTCAGGGAGAATGATTTCATGTTTATAGAGTAAATGGCATGCATTTCAGAGCAAACAATTTTCTTAACTCCTGTTACCTTTTCCACGTGGCGACACAATCACCGATTCCTCATCTTTATCCCCAAACACATTTCCTTTTTCTCACCTTATGAATTAAACAAAAAGTGTGCTGCGTTAAAAAAAAATAAAAATAATAAAAAGCCTCCCGCCACCATAATGGAAGTAACGGCGCGAAACTCGTGTTCGAGGTTTATTGACCGTGCTTAATTGATTATTTCTATTAGCGCACGATGCTAACTTGGTCTGGGAACGGCGCAATCTTTCCATAAATCAAGTGCGCTGCGTGTTTATTTAGCCTTGAAAAAGAAGCCGTAGAAAGAAAAGGCCCGTTTCGTGCCCGATAATTCGGCTGGATCCTTCCGTGTTTTATTAATTCGCTTAAGCAACGATGGGTGTCCACATTCATTGTCGGAACTAAACTTTTGCTTAATGATTTCTAAATTGATTTAAATGGGAAGCGCGTGTCTTTGGCTTTTTTAAAACTGAACACTACCAATTCAGGAGCGCTTAGAAATGGGCTTAAAAGTAAATATTTTCAATTACGTTTCTCAGCATGTGTGCCTTCTTTTGGCAAGTTATAATGGTGATGGTGATGACACATGGCTCTAGGTAGGTGGCGTTGATTAGCTTTCACTAATCCAGATTCTGGTATTAAGAGCAACATGGCTAAATAATACAGCAAAATAAAAACTAACTTAATAAAAAGGTCCATTGTTCAACTGAGCTCATTTTTTAGATTCAGAGAATATAACAAGATGGAAGGAAAATATTTGAGGGTAGATTTCACGTTAAAACAAGAAGTACCGTCTAGAACTATACGAGCCTACTTTCCCGTACGCACCAAATTCAAATTTATAATCTAGCTTTCTCTTTCTCATTTAGCTTTAGTTCTTAATTTCTTCAAATATACCCTTTTCAATGGATAATACATATTCATTCACTCACTCATTCATTCATTCTTTCATTTATTCATTCATATACTAATTCCTGTATTTATTCACTCATTTATTTATTTTTATTCATTCTTTCACTTATTCATTTAATCATTCATTAATTCAAAAATATTCTTGAAAATCCCGATCAAACAATTTCATGGGAAAATAGGCTCGTTAGTTCTGCATGAACTTTCTATCTGTACATGTTCTACGTTAAAAGAACTTCCCGATAGAGTTTGTACCAAGCAAATCGGCCCGTTAGATCAGGATTTATATAGGATTGAAATTTCCCCGTAAGCGCTATGTTAATTTTTTTGAACTGCTCAAAAATGAACAAAAATTGCTCAACTCAAAAAATTATTCTCGCCGAGAGCTTCTTTCAATAAGCTTGTTCATAAGAGCTCAAATCTTATGCCCAGAATTTACATAGTTTGTTTCATGTTTGCCCATAGGCGCTAATGTGAACATTTTTTTTAACTGTTGAAAATTGAACGAAAAATTGTGAAAATCAAAAAATAAAATATGGAAAAGAAATTTCTTCTCCCAGATCTTTCGAATGCAAAAAACATTTTTCGAATCGGACTATTCGTTCAAAAGTTATTATGGGGAGGGGGGGGGGGGCAGATCGACAGACACACATTTTCCCCATCTCAAAACCCTACTTTAATGTTTTTATTTTTCAATTTTTATTTAATTATTTCACTTTTTTAAAACTTTTCTCTATTTTTAACGGTATTTTTGCGATACCATTAAGCTTTCTTTCGTGCTTTATTATTATTCTTTCACTTTTACGGGAAAGTAAGCTAAAAACGGGAGATTTTAATGCAATTTTTCAGTAAGTTGCATTTTTGTACCAGCTCCCATTGTCAACGAAAGTTAAATATTTCCTAAACAATTTCTGTAAACATTCTCAGGAACAAATACGGAGGGGAGGAAAACATTAAAAACAATAAACTCGATTCTTTCGTTGTCACTGTTAATGAGTTAAGAATATTTGAGTCAATGTACTTCTAAAGTTTAAAGATAGAAATTCAGCTTCTAAATTTATTTCGACTTCGAAAAAAAAATGCCTCTTCGTTACCATAAAACGACTTGAACGATGTAACTGATTTGATTGCTAGGTTCTTAACCATGAAATTCCGAGATTCTTAACCATATTTAGGATTGATATCATAAATATGCATTATTACCATTGGAAATGACAGGGAGATCGTTTGGAAGATGTGTCCCTATGCAGATACATTTATGTCCCATTAAATGTAATATCCCCCTTATACAGTGGAACCCCGCTATTCGTACACAATTCGTTCCAGGAGGCAGTTCGAATAGCGAGTTGTACAAATGGCGATTTTTTTTTCACATAAGATACAATGTAAATTGGATTAATCCGTTCCAGACCCATAGATGGTTGCTTATTTAAACCTATGAAAAAACAAATGTACAGTACTGTACGTGAAATTATAGATTAATAAAAATTTAACAGCACTTTGCTTGTACTACTGAGGTGAGCTGATGGTATAAGTGGAATGGTGAGAGGAGAAAGAGAAAATGGTTGGAAGAGGAGTCCCCTTCTATAAAAACATCAGGTAACATCCCTTCAGGGGTTTTCTCCCTTTCTGCTGTTCTTTCTTTTTTCTGTCTTTTTGCACTCGAAGAATCTTGGGGTTCTTTCCCTAAAAACCTGTCCAATGTTGTCTGCCTTTGACGATTGTTCAGAATTTTTCTAAAATGGTCAATAACATTGTCATTGAACAAGTTAATGCTGTTGACCACAGCAGTATTAGGATGAAATTTTTCCACCACTCTGGGTTTTCTCGCAGGGGTAAATTTGCTCTTTGATTGCTGCAAAAGAAATGATTTCCTTACTACTTTCCTCCCCTGAAGAACGTTCTTCAACCACTTCCTTAGAAAGTTAAACTTGTCAGTAAAATCTCAAAAAGTATTAAAAATTTTAAAAAAATCAAAACGCCAAACAAATTATTTCCAGTCGAGTTCAAAATGAGCATAATTTCTCGTTTTTTTCTTAAAAAAAGCCAAACTGGCAACCCAGCTGGCCCCTGGCGCCGTACGAATCGTGGGACAAGTACAAATGGCGAGTTGAATTTTACTTGAACAAGTTGGATGAATAGCGAGTTGTACGAACAGCGAGGCGAATGAATGGCGGGGTTCCACTGTATAAAATTTTTATATCTGTTAGTATTTATTTTCGTCTAAAATTTATACAGTTTCAGCAACAAGGTTTTAGATTATAGTTTGGCTTTATATTCTATAAAGATAAAATGCAATCTTATTTTGTCTGTGTTTGAATCATAACAATGGCATATTTAAAACTTTAAAGCTCCTAAGAAGAAAGTTTATATTTTTCAGCATTTTATTGCCGCTTCGGATTCAATGAATGAATCACCTTGATTATACCTGAATATAGGTATTTCGTAAATACCATATAGAATGATAATTGTTTTTTTTTTTAATTTTCCAAGATACAGAATTTAAAAACAAAACTATAATTTTTCATGTAAGAGAACACGGGGTAATTAAAAACAGGGTGATATGTGTAAGCAATTTTATTTTCATTTATTCCTCTAGCATTGATTTTCATATTGGAATGCTTCAGCGCAAAGTTTTTTTTTTTTTTCTTAGTGAATAAGTTTTTTACGCAATTTAATGGTATGTGTCTTGATTCTAAAGCCAACATATTTGACACAAAAACAATTTCAACTTTTTAAGCACTTAGAATACATGTGGCACCCAACAGATATTGTGTTTAGGCTGTGAAATTATATTTGCTGATCCTAATACAACACAGTTGAATAGCGAGCATTTATTTGATTCACTATTTTAGCCATTTGGCATTAATTTATATACAGAATTTCTACATGGTAGACTAGTTGTTAGCCTTAGATAGTATTACGTTTAACCTGTGCTAAACTTGTGTGGAATTGATTCCCCTCTCTTTTTTAAAACCATTTACCTATCCACTAATTCACTAGGAAAATATGCACCAGAGCCGTACATGCAAAATAAATAAATTAATTCCGTCTTGAAGCTCTTTTCTATGTTTCTCAAATGAATATTGCGTAGTAAAAGGGCCTCTTTCAGTGATCGGTATCAAAAACTAATCATCATCAATTCCAATAAGGATTCATTTCGACATGGAATTGCATTCTTTTCCTTGCTCTATTTGTTGAGTAGGATTGTAAACAAAACATTCTTACCCAAGTACGGATACACACGTGCAGACAGACAGACATTTTCCAAAAATTCGAAAAAAATGTTTTTTGCGACCCTCAAAACATGTAAATTAGTGTAAATTGGAAAGATTCCTGAATCCTTATCGACTCCAAAATATTTTGGTGGGAAACACTGCCTTAAGATGCTGAGGTGTCCCAGAACTACTCTAATTATTGTTCATTGTTTGTACTTTCGAAGTCATCGGGAAGGCACCATTTAAAAAGAAAATAAGACAACTTTGGTTTTTGTATGATATATCTAATTCCTTAGCACCCTATATATTCTTTAAAACTACTGCTTGCTTTTACCAACAGCATATACGTTTTAATACTTCGAAATGATTACATTATAAGCAACACAAACCATTTATAAAATTTCGTTTTAACCGACTTACAACAGTAATTCGTCATAAAAACAGAGATGAGTAGAGAAAAAATCCGTATTAAAAAAAAACAAATAAAGTATAACAAACAAATAAATAAATGTTAAGTAGTGTAAGAAATTCACTTTCTTACGTAAACATTTACTTTTTACTTTCAAATTATTTGCATGTATATTTTTATTTTTAAATGTACGTCAATTTAAAATGGCTCTGCTTCTTACATCTAAATATAGAAACTAATTCATATTTTGATTGAGTGAAAATGCTGTTATAGGCAGGCTTTTACGACTCATATTATTTTGATGCACACAAAAATTTGAAGTGTTTTGAATCTCATTTATATACACTTGGTAGAGTGAAGTTTAAAGTGACAGTAGAGGGTATTTGAACAAATGAATAAAGGCGATTCTTTCGTTATGCGTGTTACATTTACACAGCAATTTTCAACTTTAATGCGCTTTCTAACAAACTTGTTGGGTATTTTTTAGGTTTTTTTTTAGTTTTGGCTAAAAAAATGTACATGTGTTCTAAATATGCAAAAAAATTTTTGAAGATACATATGTTTTGCTGTCTGTTAAAAAAAAATTCTGAAATTTCGCTATGTGTGTTACCTTTTATAATCCAAGATATTCAAAACATTGAATATACAAATTTATTTCTGTGATGTATGTGTGAATAGAATTAAATTTTTTTTCATGGAATGATAGCTTATCAAATGGTTTTCGTAATGTTTTAAAAAATTTATTCTTTTAATAAATACTTTAAAATTGGGGAAATACGCGCGTTACGTGTGTTACCCGAACGTTACGTGTGATACGCCCTGTGAATTTTTCAAGAAAATAATTCCAAATGTTTCACTAAAAGATACATTTATTTGTAATTAACATAAAAAAGTATTTTATTGTAACATATGAAGCAGCTCATAGTTGGAAGGAAAACTTTACCCCTGCTTTTCCTTGGTTTAAAGTAAAACTGAGTGAATTCTTGAGACATCTAGGTACTTCGTCAAAATCATCATTCTCTGGAAACACAAAACATGTCTTTTCCCACTTTTTTCCGTAAATATTGTATTTTCAGCTTTACATTTGCATTTTTCTGTCCATTTGTCCATAATGTGTCCAAGATAGAACACTTCCCGTTCAGCAGTGGTTTGTACCTTGACAATAACATAAGTTGTTAAAATCTGAAATATATTTTAGTTGAGTACCACCGACTGTTATTTGGAACTTCAATATTAGTTGGCCGGCAATCTAGAATATCAAGAGGAAATTCTAGCAAAAATTGATTGTTAGTGGGCCATTGTTTTTGCAACCTGATCAGGAGATATCTGTATCACATGCATAGATTTTATGCCTTGGATAACACTTACATTTTCCCATGTGTTGTGAATATCTTCTATTGTGAGATTTCGTCTCTCACACATGAAATTAATAGATAAGTGCCCGAGCGGTAGACTATTTGTTTCTGTTCTGTGCGTATTACATGTTGTGATGGTTTCCCGACTTGATGTGAAATCAATACGAAGGATTTTAGTCCCAGACTTTTATTTACATGTGGTTAATGGGACACAACACAATATACATATATAAACTTTGTACATCGTAAGTATAATTACAACATTTTAGAAGGGAGCTAGGTTTTATCGCGTCCGTTCTCCGCACAATCTTGGTAGCAAGTCCCCCTTTTTGCTTCTTCTCTTCCCACGCCTCTCCCCGCCCCCTCCAAGACCCCTTCGGCCGAGGTCGGAGGTCAAGCGGGGGATATTTCAGATGCGTGGGACAGTTCCGGTTCACGACACCATGGATTGAATGTTTTAACAAATTCCCACACAATGATTTTTATCCTCACTTATATGCAAAACAGTTGTAGCAGACATTAATTGATTGGCTAATTTTGCTAAGTTTTCAGAACTTTGACAACAATGCTGCTATTCCCTTGACTTAGCGCCTTGCTTCCAACTAATGATTTGACTCTGCTAATGCAAGTAAACAAAGTTTTCCCTCGGTAAAAGCTTTATGTACAAACCATTATCTTTTTAAAAAAAATTCCCTAAGAATTATTCTTTGATTTTCAAGAATAAGAAAAATGTTTTAAGTCATGTGAATGAACATGGGTGTTGAGTTAGTTCTATACCCATTTAAGCAACCAAATATTTAAAATTTCAATAAGTTCTAAATAAGATTATTATTTGAGCGCATTTTGAACATTTTTATAACAAACTGTCACATAATACATTGGTAAAATGCACGTAACGGTAACTCAAGTAATTATTCGTTACGTGTGTTATCTTTGATAAAAATAATTGTTGAAAAATAATTAATGATGATTAAAAATTTTAAAGTTTTTCCCTGAAAAATACTAGTTATCTTAATTTATAACGAAGTTTTAAAAATAAATCTATTTTATTAAGCTTATTATATAAAAAAATGTCTAATTTTGTTGTGTGTGTTACACAGTAATTATCTTGCCTTCATTAAGCAACTTTTAATAAGAAAAAAATGTAGGTAGGGAAAATTTCAAAATTTTATATGAAAGATAAAATGTTTATACAGTGATATATCGTAGCAATAATTATTTAATGCTATTTCATATTATCAGATGCACATGAAAATACACATTAGCAAAAAATGCAATGAATAAAAAATATCAGTATGTTCCACTTATTGTCAAAATGTTTAAGAAATAATGTTAATGTTTAAAAAATATCCCTACTTTTGGAAAATGCGCAGTTTCCTGATTCCAAATTTGTTTCATTTTTAATATTGTGACAATTTTGAATTTCGAGTCATAGGACCACTTTCTGTGGAATAGCCCATAAACTCATTTTAAACTATTTAAGGGTTTACTGGTGCATCAAGTGATTTCTAAAATCGCTTCATTTAGATAAGGGGAAAAAAGTGAAGAAACTATTTAAGTTAACGTAACCAAGAACCTTTCCCATTTACGTGCCTTAAGCAATTAACATCGAAGTAAAAGAAGTGACCGGGAAATGATTTATGAAAGAAACTCGAAGACTAATTCAATTAATACCTAACGTCGCATACTAAATTTGGCGACAACATCTCAGATCTACAGCCCTAACTGGATTATTAATTACGGTTTGAGTCGACGTTTATTTATTTAAATTTATACAGCGGTTACACGGTCTATTGTTGCGATCATCAAATATGTTTGATGCGCGGTCATCACGGCATGTTGCGTTTGGTCAAAATGTTGGGACAAACTGAGTGAACAAGAGCGTGAGGTTTATCTTGATCTTCAAAAATCAATTTTACATTTCTACTTAATCATTTTTTACTTTTTTGTTTTTAGAACGTAAATGAAGTTTTCCTATATCTTGGTGGCTAGTTCATAAACATGGTACTGGAATAACATTTGATGTTTTGCACCACATTCAATCAAATTTCCATTAAAAATTGTGAACTCATCTTTTATTGAAAATTTGACTTATTAACTTCTTAACGCATTTACCCGTGTCTGACACGGGCGGAAGTTACCGGCAAATTTGCACATGCCCGTGTCTTACACGGGGGATCTTGTATCTCGCGTTATTTTATTTCTAATGCCCCTCTGAGATCCGTTTGCACTTTGTTTGTAGAATAACTTTTAACCCACCTCCCGCTCTCTAGTCACCCCCTGCAACGGAAATTTCCAAAAACAATGTGAACTATAGCTATACATTCATTTTCTGTCAAAGAAATACTCGAGCATTTTTTGCCAGTTTTTCAGAAAAAAAAACCTCCTGCTTCAAGGGGTTAAATTGTATGCAATTGCGTAATTTGTTCAAAGAGTAAACGTTGAGGTAGGCAATTTTCTTTTTCACCAGTGCAGTAAGCTTGAGGATACCAAAACTCGCTCACTGGAATATTAGTGCTAAATTTTTAGCGCCGAGTAGAATGTAAAAATAAGAGTTGTTGTTTCTAATGCCACTTGGGTATCCAAGCTCCCCTTCGCAGAGCGACCAGGAATTAAGGCGCTAAGGAGTGCCTTCTGTTTATAGATGAGTACCGCAACGGTGGGAGTGCGACTTGGCTAATTATGTATTTGAATGACACCAGATGGCGCCACCACAAATACGCGACCTTCGTGTGAGAGGGAAGGAAAATTATCCACCCTCCGGGGTAGCGAATTTAGAAACACTACCAGCTACGCAGAACGTTCAGATGGCGCTACGATCGCACTTCATTTGGCAAGATTTTCTCCGCGCGCGAATGCGCCAAGCAAAGCCGTATTGCTTTTGAGCGATTTGCGCTAGATTTGGATACGATGCGATTACAATACGTTTAATGTTGGTGAGGGTTAAAATGCTTTTTTAAAACAAGTAATTAATGTGTTTTATATTTTTAAAAAGTTACAATTAATTTGTGCTTTTGAACTAATCATTCATAAGTTTAATTTTCATTTCTCACGTGTTCCTGTCGTTGGAAAGAAATGGTATTTAAATTCCACAGGGGCATTTCTAATTACGCTGTAAAACAACAGAAATGATACCGTAGTTTGTAAGCATATTTCATTAGTATTCGAAGTACATAAACTGGGTGTATGTGTGAACAAACATCATTTGAATCAATCTAGACACATTGCTACTACATGCTATATAAATCAAAGCGACTGTGAAAAAAATGCGTACCTAGTCTTACTTTGCAATTTTTTTTCTCAAGAAGCAACTTTAAAAAGTTTTTTTTTTTCCCTTGCCCCTTAATATTTTTGAATTCAATTTAGAGAATATCAGTGATACATTTTGTTATTTTTGATATTTAAATTTTGATATTTTAGTTTCAGATTGTGAAATGTAATTCCATCTCACCATTAATAGAAGTTATTTTGAAGGATTTGTGCATAATTTAATTTTTGTGTTGTGCTAAATTATGTGTAGTAAATCAAAGTACAATTACAATAATATTAACTCAATATATATATATATATATATATATATGTTTATATATACATATATACTTTAACTTTGTTACTTAGACTCCACATTCAACAAGAACTCCAGTAGAATGAGGGGAATAAAAGAAATTGTTTGTTTAATATTAACAACCCTACATAACACAATTTTTACAAGCATAATCTGAGACTTAGTGTTCATTTATTTCATGAAAACGTGTTGAATGAAGTTTTGGAGGAATTGGACAACAGCACAATTTGTTTAAAATTTCAGAAAGAATGGCTTATATTTTCAACGCCGTCAATTAACAAAAAAAGGGAGGGTGGGACAACACTGATCCCTTTTCTTTTCTTTCTACAATAAATTCTGTGAAAAGTAAAAATCATGTCTTTTGTAACTATCTTTTACATTAAATTCATCTTAATGATCTTAATTTATAGTAAACCATTTTATTACGAGCACTTGAATTTAATGCGGAATTGTTTCAGTCCTTGTATCTTCAGTTATAATTGAGTTCCGCTGTATTTTAAATTTTAGTAACTGAAGATGTTTACATCATGAACAATTTCTATCATGCAAAATTTTCTCATAGCCTTCCCAAATCTATGTCTGAAATTTTAGTTAAAAGTCTTATTTGAATAGTAGTTCACCCTACTTTGATTAGAAAAAAAAGCCTCATTTTCATACACCTCATATGTCATATTGAAAATATTACTCTATGTACTTGCGTATAAGTTGATGCCCTAATTTCATAGATTAATTTTGTATTTTTTATTTTCCAAATCACATTTCTCCAGTAACAATTAGTGCTACTGACGATTTATTAAGTGCTTTTTTTTTCTTCAGTAACACTCGTATAAGCTGACTTCCCCCTTTTCGTAGTTTTAAATAAAAGTCATGACTCATACTATGGTTTGCTGCATCCATATGACAGATTTCAGTCCATTTAAGCTCATTTTCTAAAATTTTAACGACTGGAGAAGAGAGCCTCTGGACTGCCTCTCGGAGAAGCGATTCCCTTCTCTTCGGAGGCCCAAATCTATTGCTTCTGCTGCGCTGACGATCAACTCACAATATTAATCAGCTTGTTTTTGCAATCAAACCATCAAACAACGTCCACTGAAGAGTCTACTTCTAGAGAACACATTCAGAACAAATAAATTAATTTCTGTTCTAAAAATTGATAATAAAAAAATATTGTTTTCCTATACTTTCAAAAACACTTTTATTAGTATAGGAAAATATTTTTGTGTTACTTATGATTTTTTTTCTGTTTTGTGTTCTCATTGACTTCATTTTGTGGCGAAAGCATCGATGCTGATTAAGGTTTAAATTAGCTTCTAATTAAAGTTTAAACTTGAAAGAAAATGTTGGGCATTTGCATTTTAGGACAAAATAGCGCGTTAATTTCTGCAAAATTCGAAAGATTATTGTTTTTAACATTATACATTAATTATGTTTTTTTTTTTTTTGTAAACCTTAATCTCATGTTATGCAAATTAAGCACACACATAATCATCATTATTGTTATGCTCAGAAATGTCATTAAAAGTTAAAGATAAAATTGGAGATGAGATATATAACGTAGGGTTTTGTTTCTGAACTACAAATATGCTTATGTAATATAACGTGACATGTGACTGGGAAATGGGGTACATTGAAGTGTGACATTTTGTGACAAAGGGGGGGAGGGGTCAAATACATTGAAAAACCGTAGCATCATTAATTTTTAAATGATTCCAGTATCATAGCTTTTTCAGTGTTTCTGACTTCTTATATTTTGGGGGAAATTTATGAATTACGCAAACGTAGCACGTACAAAAATAAAAGAAACAATGCATCAACTTTTCTTTCAAAAACTTCCCAGTTTAAAAACTTTGGAGTTTATATCTTTCAATAAAATAATACAAAGATTATGTATACACCTTTTAGAAATGGATTTAATTCTGTTAAATTTATTTTTGACTTTTTCAGTTCTTTTCCACAAAAATAGCTTAGCAATTTAGTGTTGGAAATGAATTATCTCTCTAATTCGCTTTTTGCTTCTCAATAAATCATTAATTTTTAACTTGAACTTCGTATCAGAGTGAAAAACTTAATTCCGATTTTCAATATTTCAAAACACTTCTTTTACTCGTCAAATATTTTTTTCTGTAGCATTCAGAAAGAAAGAACATGCGTAACACAAAGATGCCCTTAAAACACCATTTAATTTAAAGTAAAAGGGAATCTTCCTAATTTCTAGAATTTCGAGATGAGAGAGTGATAAAATGTCCGCTGGACAAAAGCTTCTCTGTTCAATAGCCCCTTTCCAAAAAAAACCACCGGAATAGAAAACGTAGTTGTGAGAACCTGATAAGAACACTATGCAAATACTTTTTCTTCACTTTTGTTGGTTTCTTTTACGAATGTGGCTACTTATTAGCTGTACAAGACTATTTTCAAGTGATCGTATAGCGTTGTTCAGAAGTGCGACCATGCTCCTGGTAATCCATCTGAACTGAAAGAAAATTCATCATAATTTGGAGACTTTCCAATGTTCAAAGGTTATTTTAAAAGAATGTATATTATTTTAGAAATGAACACTATACATATTATTTGTATATATGAGTAAATGTATAAGTTCAATGCTACATAAATTCATTTTGTAATACTTGTCATATTTTCGAGTAAAAAAAAATATATGAACTTACTTTGTTCTTTCTAAAAAACATATTACTCCAGCAAAAAAGCTTATCAACAAAATAATTGAAAAATAAAATTGATTATTTGCAATTTTGCTTATTGAAAAAAAATTGAAATGAATGTTACATTCAGAAAATTACATTTAATAACAAACAATCAAAATTATTTTATTTGCCTATCATGGATTTTGAAGATAATTATTTTTACATCTTAATTTGAAATCTATAGAAAGCTTTCCGTTATTCCTTGCTTTTAAATATTTTGCTTTACTTTATTATTTCATTTCAATTTGATTTTTGAAGCCTTAGTATCTAAATAACTTTAGTCACGATTTGCATTTTTCACCACAAGTGTGACATACATAACTTCATAAATTTCAGGAATATTATTAAAAACTATATGAAAATGTTTTTTTTTCTTATATGGAAATGAACAAATCTTAATGTTAATTAATTAAGCTTAAATAAAGTATAATGCTTCAATATATCTCGATACGTATCCGTGTATAAAAAAAAAACACCTCTAAAATGTTTAAAATTGCATGTTTCGTGAAAAGTAGAGGTTAGTTTTCTGAATGCAGTAAATTATTTTCGAAGTGGAAATTTTAACTTTTTTTCCATACTGAGTAAGTGTATAAATGTGTTGATTTCATTCTGCAATTTCTGATGGCATTCTTTTGTTTTTATGCAAAGGATTTCCAGCCGAAATAAAGTAATGTCCCAATTACGAATGTTATCGACTGACGACTGACGAGCGGGGTGAAAAAAAAGTCTGCCTGCGGGAACGTTGGGCAATAGTTTCAGTCCGGAGAAGCAGCCGACAATTCTTTTCTCGCCAATTGATCGTAGCGCCATCTGCACGTTCTGCGTAGCTGGTAGTGTTTCTAAATTCGTCTCCGGGTACCCTCGGAACTACCTCGGGACTTCAGGGTCGATCGATTTTACATGCACGTATCTCCAAGTGTACATGGCGGGCCGTCAGCGGGTCGGGTATCGAACATCCAATCTTCCGGTTGGAAGCCTGAAATCCTAACCACTAGGCTGCCACGGCCCGAAAACAAGAGTTTTCATCTATTGAAAGATAAAAAGTCTGACTGAAACTCAGAGGGAAATCACAAACAACTCATTGCAGTTAAAAAATCAACTTAAAATTCTGCACAAAATTTGAAAAAATTGCAGACACGTGGTTCGAGGTTACAAGGAACACCCTTTTCAATGCAAAAGCGTGAGCTTATTAGAGGAAAAATATTCAACTGAAACTTCAGATGGATGTTGGTTGAGTAAATAAGTTCTAGACTAACACAAACAACTGCACTTTTGAAAAAATCAACTGTGTCTAAATGTATTTACTTATCATGATGAATATTTGGTACATTTTCGGATTAAATTTCCATGGTGTCAAGCTGTGAAATGCATTACATCCACATGAAATCTCCGACAACACAACTAAATTACAAAACTTCCCTTGACAAGAAATAAACTGAATTCTCCGACTGGTACAGAAGCACGCTTAGAATAAAGATTATGTAGTTGAATCTAGAAAGGGATGTGCTGAATTAAGAAGGGTTAATGGATTACAGCTGATATGCTTTCTAATGTTTCATTTTCTGAAAACCGTTAGGATTTAAACACACTGGACGAAATGTTTTTAAATTTAAGTTTAAACTGCTTCGGGAGTATATATTAAGCAAGACTTACACTTTTTCCATGAAAGGAACAAACCTTCGCTATTGATTAAAAAAAAATCGAAGCAAATAAAAAATGCTATTCTGGTAATTGCATCTTAAGTTACTGAATTAACGAGAAATTCAACAAAAACTTCGCAACTGAGTGCTAAAATGCGAAGTTTTCAAAAGAAAAAAAAAATCCAGAAATTTAAATTTAGCATTTTCATTTAAGTTGAGACTATAGATAATTGACTGTACAAATGTAACAGACTCCACGAAAAATGTCCACACGTAACAAATATATTTTTAAAAACATAATTAACAAATAAATTTCGATGAAGAAATCACACGTATTAGTGATTTGTCAAGCCAAAGCTTATTTTGCTGTTACCTTTTTAAATTATTATTTTTTTGAAATGAAATATAACTGTACCTATGTGTACCTCTAAATATATTCATTACTGAGACGGTAAAACAATATTTCCTTAATTAAAAATCCTCCAGTTAACAAGTAACTTTAAACTTTGATATGCTAATTGAAACAAAAACATAAATTGATATTCAATTAATTACGTTTCTAAATTATTATTGTTGTTCAATGAATAATTCATGAAACTTTCTAGATGCACATTTTGTAGAAACGAACTGAATTATTTCGGCACCAAAAATAATTTTATTAAGTACACATTCTTGTTGAATAAATAGTTTGGCTCTGAAGAAAAGCCAATTAAAAAGGTATAGTTTTGTATTTTGGGTCAACAGTTTGAATACAACTGTACAACACAGGGGTACGACCAGAGTTTTACTTCTGGAGGGGTCATAAAAATATGTGTCTACATTAATGCATTAGGATTGGCAACGTGTCACAAATCAAAGCGTTTTGAAGAATTTACTCGTCCTCCTGTTTGCATCCGTAGTGCATCATGCACACTTGCAAAATGCATGCAATTATCCAAAGAAAAGAAAATAACTAAACCCCTCATAATTTTGTGCACATAAATTATTTCACATAATCACATTATTGCGCAATTTAAAAAAAACAAGCCTAATTTAAAAATAAGTGGCAGAAAGAAAGGGGAAGAGGGGGACAAATATAAAAGTTTTGTCATTATCCTAAAATTCAAATGCTTCACGTTTTATTTGTTTATAATTAATATTTTTGTTGTATTTTTGGGTATTTAGTATTCGTAAGACTTATAATTGTAGAGAAATGACAAGCTTAGATGCAGCCCTGTTACTTTTTCTATAAGTAAAAAATAAATCGAGAATAAATGATAAACGATGAATAAATTGAAAAATACTTTAAACAAAATTGCTCTAATGGAAATTTATTATCTAAAGAGATAGTAATGTTAATGTAAATGAGATAAGATACATTTCATGGATGTTATTTTTTTCGTTTTAAAAGACTCTTTACATGTTGTTGGCATTTGCTTCATATTTTCCTGGTGTTAAATTTTCTTCTCAAATTTGAATAAAAACTTCTAAAAGATGCAATTTTCTTTCAACAGTCAGTATTTTCGTATTCATCACCAAGCCAGGCCCAAATCAATCTTCCTGATCATGAAAGTGATACCCCCACCAAAACGCAACCCGTTTTTAAGGGGTGTCTTCAGCCTCATTGTCGAAGTCTTCAACGCACGGCAGAACGTTTGTCAAAGTGCGTGATTACCGTCATTAATTCGGACCAGAGTGTCAGGTCAGGATTTTTGTATCGATCCCGTTTGTGATAAGTGGCTTTTGAGAATTATTCCCCAATTACTCTTTTCGCTACGAGGAAGAAAGGAAAAAAAAAAAAAACTCTTTATGAGGGCAAAGAGGGGGGAGTTTGACAAGACCGCCGACATTGCTCTCCATTGTTGCAGACACACGGAAACAGAAATTGTCTTTTGTTCAGCCATGTTGGATTCGAAGAGGACCCATTTTTCTTCCAAAGCTGCAAATGTCTGCCTTTTATATTCATGCATCTAGTCTTCAGATCTTCACTCGCCAATAATAAGAGAGAAAATGGCATCTGTAACCTTTGGACATGCACAAAAACAAAATCCTGGTATTTATCGCCGAAAACTGATTAAGATAAATGCTTACTCACCGAAAGAAGCCGCGATGACACGACGCTAAGCTAGTATTATTAATTAGGAAATGCATTAGGAGGTAATGAACGAAACATTTAGCATGCAGTCAGGAAATTCATGACAGCAAGCAGCACAATTGCGAAAACCAACGTGTTCCAGTCGTCTGTTAGGAATAACAATATTTTTTCAAAAGAAGATTTCATTATTTGAAAAAGAAATTAGAATTCTGAATTCAATTACACTATCCTTAAAATGTTCTTATTTGCAAAATCTCTGAATACCGATATAGTAATGAGTTCATTAGCAATACAGATTTATTTCAACCAGATATTGTTTTTGTTAATATGTTGCTAAATACACGGTTAAAAATCTACAGGAACATTAAATAATAATACGAGATACAAGTGTTATTTCAGTGATGAAAACCGGCTTTCTAACCAAGTTACATCTTGGCTTTTGTATTTAGTTAGCAGATTGCATCTCTACTGGGGGTGAATTTTCAAGGACAATTTATCCTGGTAGGGCAATAGGAATTGAATAGGAATTCATTAACAAGAATAATTGGCTCAAAATTGCCAAGATGAGTCAGTCAATAGGCTCAAAAGTACCACCATTGTGCTAAATTTCGGAATGCAAAGATTCAAAAGAAATGAATATGCATTTTACGAAAATTTGTGTCAGTTGGGGTAATTGAAAGTATGGGGTAAATGTAAACAAGCTTCATAACTACACTTGTGGTCGTTATGAAAACTTAACTGTGAGTGAGGGATTGATTGGCAATATAGGAAAACATTGAAAGAGTTTCGTGTATTTCGAAACAGCTTTAGAGGCGTTACCATTGTTAGAAAATGACATGGTGAAAAAAGTTGTTTCATGAAATTTAGCGATCTTACGTTTTCCTCTCCAGCTCCTCTAGAAACGCACGCGAAGTAAGCGGTTTAAAACATTTTTATTTGTCATATGGAATGTTGCTAAAACATTCAGTTATGAATTTCTTCCTCCCTGTTAGTTTTCCACTGCTATTTACAATTACCCCATATATTTTGTACTCAGGGTTAATTGTAAACATTTAAGTTTATCGTTTTTCCAATCTTTTGTTAAGACAATAAATATTACATTTTTATGCAAGTTATACTTTTGTGTCTATTTTACATAAATGTGTTGTTAATGCCACTTGGAAATCCAAGCTCCCTCGCAGGGCGACCAGAAAGTAAAGAAGACAAGGTAGCAACTTCCGTTTATTACTGAGCTCCGCTCTGGTGGAGGTACGACTTGGCTGGGAGGGGCCTCCTTATTTTGAACCAGCTCCCAGATGAGAGATCGTCACCTAGGTTGGCACCCCCAGAGGTATTATTTCAAACTTGGAGAATAGTTGAAGCCACCACGCATTTTACGTGCACCAGCTCCCATTAGCATACATCGTCCCGGAGCAATCAGTCACGAGATTGGATCCCCTTCCCGAGAATTTAATACTAAAAGTGCTGTTTAACTTTTGTTTTATGTGAGAACAGAGTTTAAGGGGCACAGTACCTCAAAGTGTTAAAAATATCGCGAAAAAAAAAAAAATGTATTACGTACTTCGATAGGTAAAACTTTTAAACCCTCATGCAGAATTTGAAACTTATGTGGGTAATATTTTAAAAGATATTCCGGTTATTGTAAACTTTAGCTGCTTATTCCACATTTAAAATATTGAAACACATTATCTCTGCTTTTTATTTTTTACCAATTACATGTCGTAAAATTCAGAAGGCTTTGAAATTTGTATGTATATTCTACGAATTATGTTTAACAGAAAAATACCACGGGTTTGACTCTGAAGTTCGTAGTTTGTTTTTATTTAATTGTTGAATTTGAATTTTTTGTCCATTTTCTGATATTTTGAGGAAAAAAAATATTAAAATTCAACTAAGTGTCAGATAGTTAATTCCATGCTATCTAGAATGTTTGGGAAGTAATTACAAAGAAAACATCTTTTGAAAAAAGATATAAAGTTATAAGAAATTTTAAAAAATGAAAAAAAGTTCATTGTTTTTTAATTTTAAAGTAATGGTTGATTACAATGATGTTCTACTTTCAGATTTCCTTTTTGGTCAAAACTGGAATTAAATGCATGCATTATTTTTATCTGATTGTTACACGAAAAAAAATTAAAGGGGGACTGTACCCTTTCTTAACCGACTGATCCACTGCGAGCCGCATTTTACATAATTTTATCGCATTACTCGATTTTTTGTAAGATATTTCTCATTAAATGATCTCAACATGACTGAAAAATAACTCGGCGAACCACATGCAGTCCATGGGCCACTGATTGAGGACCATTGCTCCAGAACATCTTAAGCTTCCAAAGCAGACTCTGCATATGCTACTGTGTTTTATTTGCATCAACCTCATGGGAAAAGGAATCCCTGTTTACATTTACCCTAGAGACTCTAGGGTAAATGTAAACAGAAG
This sequence comes from Octonoba sinensis, assembly GCA_038502835.1. Lineage (NCBI taxonomy): Eukaryota > Metazoa > Arthropoda > Arachnida > Araneae > Uloboridae > Octonoba > Octonoba sinensis. The sequence goes on from CM076598.1 coordinate 128,832,249, forward strand.
TTCATACGCTAACAAATAGTCGCACAGTCAAACTTTTTATACAGATTTACTCACAAGGAGTATAGCATTGACTACCAGAGCTCGAAAAATCTTTAAAATTTTACATGCCCGAACAACATTTTTACAGGTTAAACATTACTTTTATTTTTACAAAAGTTGTTTTATTGCAAATTAATATTAACATTTGAATTTGTCGTATGCATTAATCAGACAAAAAAATAACAGCTTCATATCTGAATCAAGACTTATTTTAAAGTTAATATAAATCATTAAAAAGTTACATTGCAAATAAATATAATTAAGTCGTTACAAGTCAAAATTTGCAAAATTTAAATTACATTACCAATTTTATTGCTGACATGCATGTCCGCCAACATGTCAATCTTGAACTCCAGTAAGGAAGTTGTGCTTTTTCAATAAAATATGAAATAATAAAGTTTTGGAAAGAAATATTTGATTAAAAAATTACATGCCCTGCCGGGCATGTAAGGATGGAAGATTCATGCTCGATTGGTATATTTACCTGCTCCGGGCATGTGGGACAGTATAATTTCCGAGCCCTGTTGGCTACAATGCTCAAATTTTTTTCTCTCAATTCATTAAAGAGGTAGGGAAGGATCAAAAGTTAAAACATTGAAAATAGTTTACAATTCCTCCAACTGACCCTATCTTGTTTGTGATGCATTTTTCGATTCAAATAAAGGAACATTTCTGCTAATATAAAATACAGCTTTCAAGAAGACCCCTCGATACTAATATCTATTTCGAGTTTTAAATAACCCAGATTTTATAGCCTGAAAAAATATGCAGCGAAAATTGCTCATCCCGCGATTTCTACGGGCATGAGCTTTTTAAGTGTATTTAAAATATTATTCTTCTGTTTCATCGTTAAAACGTCAGTAATGAAATTTCTCAAGTATTTGCACATTAATTAAGGTTTTATTCCAGAGATGGCTTTAGTTGCATAAAGTAGACCAATTTTTAGCGAATCGAATTCGCTAAAGAAAATGAACAGTCAGAGGGTTAATAGAAGGAAAATGTCAAACGTAAAATTTATGCAAATCATTCTCATTAATAACAATTACGGAGACTGAAGGAGTCTGGCTTGAAATTTAGGAGCTTTGAAATGATCATATTCTGATAAATTGACTAATAGGAGTAGAAATAATGAGGTGAGTGAAAGTTGAGAGTGGTAGATGAATTATGCTGTATTTAAAATTTACTGTACAATGGTTTAAATGGAAGAAATTATATTAATCTCTGCTAATAAGGAATTCTTCCGATTCTACTTTTAAGGGCATGCAACGAAAATTTTGGGTTTTGAAACATGTTATTTTTTTTCTTCGGGCAATTACCGTAATTATCGATAAATAGCCCGCATCGTTGTATAGTCCGCAGGAACAAAAATTAATTCTAAAAAAATTAAGTTCGGTGCATAACCCGCATCGTTGTATAGCCCGCACCCACCAGAAAAAAACATGGGATACAACCCTAGGAAACAATGCATTCGCCTGTAGCGCCCTAGCCCCAATCTGCTTTGGACCATTGTTTCGAAAGCTACGATTTATTTCTCTGCATTTTGTTTTGCAGGAAAACAGATTTCGATATTTTTGAACGGTAGTTGTCCTTTTTAATAATACTTTTTTTAAAATTTCATGTATTACCTGCATCGTTATATTGCCCGCAGGTAGTAAAAAAAGAAGTTTTTTTGTAGATAGCCCGCGGGCTATACACAGATAATTACGGTATTCTTTAATTCTGAAGTAAACAGTTAACATTTTATTCTAAAAATAAACAAAAAAGTAAACGTTAACCCATTAAATTTGTAGCAACAATTAAATATCTACATCAGGATTAAAGAATGATATAGTTGGGTGACAGATAGATATGAAGATAGGGTGAGAGAATGGGAAAGCACTTTGAAACGATTAATAAAAAAAAGCTAATAGGGAACTAAAACTGAGCGGTATGCAATGGTGAAGGAAAAAGAAGATACCACAGCCGGGAGATGCGTCTGTTCGGCTCTCAAAATGCGCCAAAACGTGAGATCTTCCGGCACGACCCCGTCACAGAATGACCTCAAACAGAGATGGATGTACTCAAAAGCTCGGCGTCCGCATTCAGATCGAAGCATCCCTCCAACTACAGTCACTTTCGCATTCACTTACTCAGAAAACTTCGAGGAAAACTCTTCTGACTAGCGAATAAGACTCCTTTTTGTGACCAACCGAGCTAAGCTGATTTCATTATTTCGTTTAACTGAGAAGAAACTCTTCTCTACTAGTTTTTCTCAAAACCGAAAATAATAGAAAATGTGATTATAAATTCGGCAGCTCGAACGGGGCAAATAGATTGGCTGGTTCAACTAGAAAATTTCAATTTTAAGTACAATGTTTCGAAAGTTAAAAATTATCAAATTGCAACAGGCCAAACTGATAGTTATCCTGCAGTTAAAATACGATGAAAAGTTTGATCTTTTGAGTTCAGTGGTTTCAGAAAAAATTTCTGTAGTTCTCCTTAATCATGAAATCAAAATGAACTCTAAAATAATTCCCATCTTTTTTCAATGAGGGGATGAGCTGGAAAATACGTAATGAGTTTTTTTATTAGACGAAAATCTAAACCTAAAACCATCTTTTACTCTTGAATTACAAACGCAAAATGCAAATTTTATTTTAAAAAAATCTTTCACATTACAGCGTTCATGTAAACATGTACATATTAGTTCATTTCTTTAACCCAAAGGATAAATTACAGATCATTTTTTTGTTGGATCAGAGATTTCGGAATCACGGTTTGAGTCGATCCGTCTTCTATAGATTTATCCGATGGCTGGTTGTGGAAAACTCTCTACATAATGATATTTCATATGCAAGCATGTTATTGCGAATCATTTGTTTAATTTTAATTTTCGATTCCAACCCCTGGTCAAAGTATTGGTATGATTTCGACGTTTGTTTTAATAGTTATAATATATGATTTATATGTTTCCACTGTTAATACCGTGCTGTTGAAAATTAAAGCGAGGCTGTTATTTTTATTATTAAAAATATTGGTTTTAATATGATTGGGAGATTACTCTTTTATTTTATGACTTCTAAATTTAAAATATTTGATTATTCAATAAACTATACTGTGTTCAAAATTGGATTTGCTGATTCTTCTCACTGTAAATCAGATCACCATGACCTTTTATGTTAATCAAAATCTTTAAAAAGCAAAGCATTTCTCAATTTTTAAAGAGAGAAGGTTTAAAATTATGTTTTCCAAGTTCAGCAAGTAATATGTACTTGATGTCAATTGAAGCTTGAAATTCGTAAATGTGGATCCCTGATTTCAGCATTAAAACTTACTGTCTTGCTGTATTTAAGTAATGAAACATATAATCCGACAAACAACATATCTGTAGGATCTTTGGCCGAAGTTAGATTGTTTTCATAAGCTGTGGTATTTTTTTTTTTTTTGGGGGGGGGGGGAGTGAAAGGGTCAAAACAATCCTTATACATACGACTGAAAATTATATAGTTCAAGAGCATGGGTTCTTGGGGGTTAACCCCTACTGCCTACCGCTCCTCTGTTTACGTCTGTGTTCACATAATGTTAACTCAAAAAGTTATCCAGACTTCAGATTTGCAAATATCTGGGCATAGACTTTCAAATTTAATAAACAAGTTTAATAGTCAACTTTTTTCTCTCATATCGTATTTATTCATCTAGTAAAACACATGATGATCTTTTCTGAATGTTCAATTTAAATGATTTCCAACATTTTCCTGGATACATTCGATAAGTAAGCGCTTTGGATAAGACATCAATGTCACGTCAATTCACTGTAATTTTCAAAATGATTATTTTTACTACTAATGAATTGCGTTAATTTTACTGCAGAAAATTTTTATTGTCGCTTTTCATGGATGGAAGTGCCAAGAATTTGAAATCTTAATTTTCACTACGAAACAATTTTCTACCTGCTTTATATAAAATGCTTCATTAAGCCTGTACATATGGAAAATATTAGTTCATTTGGCATGAATACATTATGAGCTTGTCAGGACACTTCCATTCATGGCTGCAAACTACAAAACGTTCAAAGGTAGTGTAGCGGTGCGAGTTCAGTCCTTCAAATAGCCCTCTTTGCTCCTACCCAGGGGGCGCGCCATTTGGGAAAGCGGTAAAGAATGTGCCTACTACCAAAACAATCTTGGTTCTACTCCCGGCTCTTCACAGCCACTCTCGCACCGTTACATCTGGTGACCCGGCATTTACGCACGCAGCAATGGAGACTCGAACCGAACACTCCACAGATGGCGCCACGAGATGACTTGCTCGCGCGCATTCGTGCAGTCTGCACGCGCTCGCACTTGAGCCCAGCCACGGATCCGAGCAAACAGGCCCAAACTTCACTCACTCATGCAGCCTTTCTCTCGCGCTGGTGCACCCATCTGTGGTAAAATATCGTTCACTCTTCCCCTATTCGTTCACTGGGAGTGGAGTATGTAGCGGTGCGAGTTCAATCCTTCAAATAGCCCTCTTTGCTCCTGCCCAGGGGGCGCGCCATTTGGGAAAGCGGTAAAGAATGCGCCTACTACCAAAACGATCTTGGTTCTACTCCCGGCGCTTCACAGTCACTCTCGCACCGTTACATCTGTAGAAAACATCAACGTGTGCGTTGCAATTTTCTTGCACAAGCATATCTAAGGCTTTCTGAATATTCAACTGAATATCATTTTCTTTATTTCAACTGAGTCCGTTAATAAACACATCGGAAATATCTTAATTGTTTTAATTTGGGACAGAGAAGTACTTTATTTGTTGAATTTCCTATAGTGTAAGCGTCAAAATATCAATTTTAAGGCGATTATTTCCCTTCCAAATCCAGACTGTTCTTACATTTTGAAAGTACAAGACTCTATTTACATTAAGTTAATAAACGAAACAGGCAGACGAATTCATTGCCAGCTGACACCAAAGCATAAGTCGACAAAGTCGAATTACTTGCCATGCGCAAGAATCTAAAAAGAGAATGCTAACAATTACTACCTCATTCCCCGAAACGGGTGATAATGACATCGAAAACAACAACCACCACTTACGAAAATGAACCAAAGTGTTGGAATGTATTAAGCGGCGATGATAATTATCTCGAAGGTAATCACTCCAAAGACATCCCCGTCTAAGCAACAATTAGATTGGTCACTCTAGCCCCCGATATGGCATTGGCAAATACCGAACAGCAGTTTGTTCTTTTTAGTGAATCTTTGATGCTTCACTTAGCGTTTTCGGACAGCAAAACTTATTACAACTCTCATAGATTGCAATTAATTGTCCACCGCGAAATACATTTCGAGGGCATCTCATTTAGATTTAGTATTATTATTTTCAATTATTGCTAAAATTATCTTTAAAATAATAAATAAACTTTGTGCTAAGTAAACTGTAATAAAAAAAAAAAATATTTCACGTTAAGAAAGCACAAATTAGCATTAAAATAGAGATATGTTTCGGGATTGCTTGGAATACCTTTTTCAATGCGATAGGGAGCTTCTAGATGCAAAAACATCCAAATGAAGCAGACAAAACAACAAAAACATGGCTTATATAGCCTAAGATTTACCTGCAAACCAATGAGAATACAGGCAGCGTGAAGTGGAAGTAGAAGTAACACGGAAGGACCAATAAGAAAGCACCAAAAGAACCCAGTCGAAAGTATTAACATGAAAAATTTTTTTATTACAAAATTATGTTTGTTGCGTTAAAACTTTAAAAAAAAATCTACCCCACTTCCTACATTTAAAAAAAAAATTTCATTTTTTTTTACAAGCACAAAAAAGGGAAGTACTGGGTGAAAAATAAATTACTAATAAATTGTGAGTGCAAGGAAAAAACAACGTAAATAAACCACAAATTGTCGAAACAATAAAGCAAAAAGCTATTTCGAGGTTACAATGGAGCCTCTTCATCAGTGCAGGAAAATAAATGCTCAACGCACAGCTAGAAAGTTCTGATTGTTTTTTACTTGTACTCTTATTTTATCACAAAGCATTTTCGATCCTTTTTTTATACGTGTAAACTAGTTTGCCATTAGATAATGATTGAATATGCTAATAACTCGTACGAAACTTGCAAGAATCAAAGCAATCGAATATTTCTGTATCCCAGAAAAAAAAGTAATCGATAGTAAATATTGAATTGATTAGAATTTAAATTCAAGTAATTTTTTGAAGTGATATTCTTTCACGATCCTAAATTACAAAACCTCTGTATAAGCAACGCATAAATTGCTGATACATAACTTGTAGTTTTAGATTTGCAAGTGTAAAAACTTGTTAAAAGTATCTGAATAGAGATATTAATCAGTCTAATATTTGTTAGTCACGACAGTTAGTTACCTATGGGATACGGAATTAGAGAATAAATTGAATAAGTAAGCGTGATTTAAAATGAAAACATGACTGCAAAAAATGACCTCTAAAATGACGCCTGTAATTCCAATTACCGTTGAAAAAACAACACAAGCGGAAATAGCAATAATAAATTTATTTTTAACTTACCAATCTTCCTGCTTCTCAATCAGACCTTGAATTAACCTAAAAAGAGGAAAAATAAGTTATTTTTGAGGATAAATTAAAATAGTTAAGTATTTTATGTAATCGTCCTATTCAAAGAATTGCGTAAAAAGACTCACTTATGACGGAAAGCAATAAATAATAAAAACCTTTGTTATCGCAAAACCTTCCTTGCTGAATATTCTTTCTAATAGTTTATATCGAGTTTTATCTAGATTTTACAGATATTTTAATTAAATTTTACACTACGGTAAATACATTTGAATAACAACATAAGTGAACTTTGACATTTAAGTCAATGACAATTTTTTATACAATAGATTTCTAATTGATTTTTTTTTTTTTTGATATTAGCGGAGGAGTAGTGGAACGAGTAGTAAGTTAGTAAGTTGTAAGAACAATAAAAACTCGCTTAACGTATGAAAATGTTTTCCCAGCTGAAATTAAATGTTAATTCTCAAATGCGCATACATTTTTTTGTATTGTTACTGAAATTTTGAAGACATCACTAAAATATTTAATTATAACGCTGATTGAACCAAGAGGATAATGTTGATGCAATAAAAAGTTCATCGTGTGTTGTTTTACGTATTTTGTCGTAGGTATCGACGTTTTTTAAAAAGTAGTAATGAGTCTTCCATCGATTGCATAAGTTATGTACTAAAATTCTGAGAGATATTTTAGTGTCTATAATCTCTATTATTTCGAAAATACCATTTATTGCGTACAGCCCACTGCTTTTAACCACCTTTTAAGGGGCTCTCCATCAGATTTATTTTCTTTTTCAGGAAACATGTAGTTTTAGACAGAAAAATTAAGACTACCGTGTAACTATAAACTGAGTGGATTTCAATCAAGAAAAATCTCGTTCGATTGAAAACAAAATCTTTTCGACGTTCAATTTAAGGAATAATATGCATATAAACTCGCCCAAGAAGTATTCCTGCTTTTCGTATTGAAAATGGAAATACAGTTTAAAATTGCATGGAAATTTATTTTCCTGTAGCAAATCATTTGCTTGCATTAAAATTTCAGTTGAAATCAAGTTTTCACAATACAAATAATATTCTAGGAGCTTAATTTCCTTCTTTTTCTCACCGGAGATATTTAGCACTTTAATAGAAAATGCAAATTTTAATCGAATTTCTCGCGAGTGCAAAGGCCGCAAAGTAAAACAAACAGTTCCAGCATGTTAGAGAAAAAATTCAATTTTCCCTCTACATCGCGTTATTTAGTTAGGAATCGGAAGCATTATCCATTAGATTGCAAATTAATCTCGTGAATATAAAGCATATTTTCCTTTATACAAGAGGCCGCATTCAACTTTCCATACAAAAAGTAATAATTCTTGGGGTTGTAACACGATGTTTTATTTATAAATATTTTACGTAAAATTAAGGAAAAAGCCTGAGCAAAGCCCATAGGAGACATACCACTTTTTAATTTATCTAAAATGGCGTCTCTCAGTTTTTCTTTCGCACTCTTAAAAAACTAAACACAGTTTGCATAGTTTTAGAACAGTAATTCTCAGCCTTTGTTTCGCCAAGGTACACTTTTAATAACTTGGCGGTGCGCTAGCAGTAAGACAAATGTAAAGGAATTTTACTTGGTAATTGGCTGATTTATGTGTTAGATTTTTTTGTAGAAATAGCATAAGATAATTATTTTCGAGGAAATATATTTTCAATGCAATCCGTTTTAACTATGTTTGACAACACAATATTGTAATTCTGCATATGCGAACACGAAAACGTAAGTTGAAAACTAACCATTTACATAAAGTGGTCAACTATAAAAGAATAATCAGAAAAAAATGACTGATGATGAGTTTTATGCGTCTTAAATCCAACATCTGTCCAGAATAAAGAATAGAAACGATTACCTTTGTGCAGAAAAAAAGTCAAGGTAACTAAAGTACAAAATATTAAAAAATATTGTATACACGTGTTTTGGGGTTACCAGAGCCCCCTTTTTCCAATCAGGAAAAGGTTTGAAGAGCTCCCGACTCCTTTCAAACATAAAAAATAAATAAAGTAACAAAATAAAAATAAATGAGTAAATAAAAATTAATTAAATGAATGAGAAAATGTGTAAATAAATAAAAATAAACGTTGCTATTACTTTTAGAATGTACATTTCTTTATCACAGTCTTTAATAAGTAAATATGGTTAAAAATTCTGTTTTTTTTAAGACAACAGAACAAATGTCGAGACAAACTCTTAAATTTAAAGCATTAATTAAAAAATAATCATGATGATTGGTAAAAATTCAAGACCCTAAATCTTAAAGTGCCCCGGTATTTATGATGATTGTAGTTAGGAATTAGGTAAGAACTTTTAGAAACTGATTTTTTTTCTTTCCCTTACTCGTTTAGATTACGTACGTTCAAAAAACTAAGCTTGATCATCGTTACATTTAGAAATTGCGTTTTTTCTTTACTTCTTTGAGAAAGTAAATGTATCAAATTGCTGCTTTATTTATTTATTTTATTTAAAAAAGAAAAAAATTCCAATGGGTACTAAGGTTAAAAAACGAAAACTGGAAACAAGCGTGATGATTGACAAAATGTAAGTATTTTAGGTTTTATATGAAACAGCCCATATCATGTACCCTTTTATTAAAAGTTTGTTACTTTAGAAAACCAAAGCTCATCATTATGATCCCTTAGTAAAAATAGTTTATTATTTTTTTCTTTTCTTGTTAACTATGACCAGTCCTAATGGAAAATAAATTATTGCATAAAAATAAGCAGCTGCATTACTTAAGAGCTACCATATATGCTATTGTCATATTTTCCCTTGTTTTATCTATTTATTTGTTTTGGAGAGGAGTCAATTACTAACATTTCAAAAAAAGAAAAAAAAAATTGCATGATAAATGTAATTTTGCAATTCGGTGCGTAATAACTAGATTACATATTACCCGACTATAGAGCGATGTTCGATTCTTGTATGAAGGGGAGTTAAAGTGGCATAAAGTAAGATTAATTAGAAATGCAATCAATAGTAAGCATCTCTATATATATAAATATTAATATCATACGCAGTTAATTATAATATGCGATTATTTTAGTCACCATTTTATTCACTTACCGTTATTATCTGTGTATAGCCCGCGGGTTATCTATAAAAAAACTCCTTTTTTTACTACCTGCGGGCAATATAACGATGCGGGCAATACATGAAATTAAAAAAAAAAAAAAAAAAGTATTATTAAAAAGACAACTACCATTCCAAAATATCGAAATATCTTTTCCTGCAAAACGAAATGCAGAGAAATAAACCGTAGCTTTCGAAATAATTGTCCGAAGCAAATTAGGGCGCGGGCGCTACAGGAGAATATTGTTTTCTAGGGGTGTATCCCATGTTTTTTTATGGGTGCGGGTTATACAACGATGCGGGCTATTTACCGATAATTACGGTAATGCAAACGCGCGGATTTATTTCGAAGTACCACTGAACCACTTATTTAGCCTGTAGTAATGGAAACTTTTCGAAAAAATCATGTCAGCAGAGCACTAAGCTCGTTGACAGTTGTGTTCAACTTATCAAAACTTGTTATCAAAATTGCGTCCTAAGTATGAAAAAATGTTTTTATGAACGAATCGTATTAGTATCTAAAATGCTTCAAAAATGATGAAAAGGGCTGTCAAGTTTTTATTTTGATTCAATTGATTCATAGAATATTTTAAAGAAATCGTAACCAGAGTTATTTTAGCAATGCAGCATACATCTTTGATATAAATAAATGCAGTATTCTTTCACATATTAATAAGATTAGAGCCATGTGAAATTTCATTAATCTTTTATACGTAGATCTACTCTATAAGAAAATTTCTTTTGGCTGCAAAAAGGCAGAGAAAGGCTACTGAACATATTTTATGGTTTTCCACGTTCTTTGCATGTTATAAAACAAAACTCTTCATAATTCAATATGCATATCAATTTTTCATTTTTGAAAGTTTATATACGATGAAATTCCACTCTAAATGAGGAAGGAGCCTTTGTAAAAACTAAATAAAAATTATTATGAATTTTAAACATTGAGTTTTACATCATTAAAATCTTTTCCTCAAAAATACCATTTAAAATAAAGTATTTCAGTTAATGCCAAAAACAAAACTTGATATCTTATAGAATTCCAATACTTAAAAGTAAAGAGAAAAACGAAGAAAAGCATCTGCAATTAATTTCAGCTTAATAAAAATAATTCAGTAATGTTAAACATATTTGTTGTACGAAAAGTCTTTTTATTTTCTGAACTTATTAAAACTTCTTCATGTCAATAGCAGCGTAAGTTTTACCATCTTCATCTTTGAAGAATCCCCAATTCTCACATCTTTCAACTAACTTTTTTACTAATCCTGTTTTCTGTCTTGGCACATACCAGGACTGAATGAAAACGAAATAAAATTCGCGGAGAAAGAAGGGTCAAAAATAAAAACGAAAACTTTTCCCTCTTGATAAATATGAGAAAGATTTTTTGGCGAATATCTCGAAAAGGAGCGCCAAAAGAATGTTTCGTATTGACTTAGTTTCTCCATATGTTCTGTTGTGGACTGTTTTCCTGCTACGATTAATCATGACCAAGGACAATAAAGAACACATTCTTGAAGCTCGGAACGAAAAAGAAAGGGAAAAAAAGGAAGAACAGGAAATCGAGGCGAAATTGGCCCGATCGAAAGAATCTGTTGAATCACAGAGAATACAATCAAGGAAATGAAAGAGAAAGCTCGGATGGAAAGAATGCCAAACACGCTCCAGCGTTTTGTCTGCGCAGAAACATGCGCCTGGAACCCCCCCCCCCCCTCCTTTGGGAACCAAAAAAAAAAAAAAAAAAACCTCTATCTTCCGCTCCTTTCTTTCATTAGATTGTTATATCATGTTTTATGACATATGATTGGCAAATATTTATAAAAGTTTCACTTTTATTAAGACAAGCAAATAAAAATAATCATTTCATGAATGAATAGCACCAAATAAAAAAAAAGATGTACCACATATTCTCGTTCATAAGTCCGCTCCCCTAACTTTTAAGCGAGTTTGGAAAACAAATTAAAGTTTTGTGGAAAGTCTAATTATATTTCTTTTTCTCGTCGAGATCTTTCGAATGCAAAAAGAATTTTTCGAATCGGACAATTCGTTCAAAAGTTATTAGGGGAGGGCAGACAGACCTTCAGACCGACAGACACACATTTTCCCCATCACAAAACCTTGCTTCCAAATTTTTTATATTTCAATCTTTATTTAATTATTTCACTTTCTTTTTTACTTTTCTTTATTTTTAACGATATTTTTACGATACCATTAAGCCTTCTTTCATGCTTTATTATTTTTTTTTTTACTTTTACAGGAAAGTAGGCTAAAAAGTGGGCAAAGATTGCGCTCCATTGAGTACTAGTTAAAACTTGTTTTCATATGCATCACTACACGATATTCCTTGATTAGATATCATCGTGTGTGGTATGCGATTTGAATAGACAGGCAACATTTGTTGTTGCATGCTAATCGACTTGATTGCTAAATTAACCTGAACAATAAAGTATGAATTATAAATTAGTTTCTTACAATCTGTATATTGTTATCGAAGTAGGAAATAAATGAAACTTTAACGACGCTCAAAGGAAGGATTTTCTTTTTTTTACTTGTTAAAATTTATTTTCTCTATAAAAATTTAATAGTTAACCCTTATACCAGAATGTGTGCAGTTCATTCTCATGTCAATATCGTGACAATATCATCAAGAAAGGATTCGAAATGCATCAATGGTCAATGTGAATATGATTGTAAAAACGCAGGCCATAAAAGCCAAACTTTTTCCCTCAATCCCCCACAAGAAGTAAATTATGGCTACAACGCATAAAATTATGTCTCTAAATTCATCCAGAATTAGGGAAAGAGCTAAAGTTAAAATATTAGCATTCTGTTTTTCCCATTTAGAGAGTTTAAAATATTTTTTAAAAGAAATCTTATAAGAGGGGTGATCACTTAAACGGGATAAATCACAGAACGGCCAGCAGCTTCTAGTAACCTCATCCCTCTCCTCTTCCGCTTTTTTTCTCCTTAAAACTGGGTTCGAGTGAAATCAGTATAAAAATTCATAGCCACGCTTTTTAAAAGAGCAACTTCAAGTTTTTATGTCGCAAAAAAAAGAAAAAAACGCGCTTTTTTTTCGGGAGTTTTAAAAATATTCTTATAGCAATATTTTCGGCAAAGTATGTCTCGTTCATGCATGCACCAAGAACTGTGAAACTAATTTCATCAGGTAGGATATGCTAAACCTAATCGAAAAATAACTAGAATTCAACACATACCATTTTTTTGTATTTATGTTGTGAGAGATTTAAAAAATTACTTTTGTCTTTCTACACTTGACACAAAAGTCGGCAAAAAATCTTACCTTCAGGTGATTTCGCACGAATAAAGGGAAATATTTTTGGATGTTGCTAACGTTTTTTCCCTCTTTTGCTTCAAGCAGGAAATTAATTTTAATACCTGAAAGCCTTTCTTTCTTTGATGTTTTGCAGACAAAGAAAAACTAGTTGGAAGGTGAAAACTCTCAGCTTATGTTCAGAAAAAGTTAAATTAAATTTGTAACCTTTCTTTCTATTTCTCCTCCTAAACGATTAAAAGTTTTTCGTGTGACTGGAATTAAGAAAACTAGTGCGGGAAAATGTAGTCTTCTTTTTTGCTCAACATTTTGCTTTTTATCGCAACATAAAAGTAACACCATTTCTTCATCAGTCAACCACGCTATAACGTGTTTTGCATTTATATCTTTTTTTCCCCACCATTTTTTTCTTTTAATTTAAAATAATGAAGAAGTTTGGATGTTTAAAGAATATTGTTCCGTTTAATCGCACAATAGGTTGGAAAATGTTTTCACCCTTCTTAAATTAAAAGAAATCCCACTTTTTGCGCAACAAGAGGTTTAATGCCTCACTTTTCTTTTTCTTTAGCTCTAAAATGGAAGTTTTTCAATTGTTAACTGAAAGCAAAATAGCTAAAGCTAGCTTTAGTTAGAAGTTTTTCTTACATAAAAAGTTTCTCCTGGAATAAAAAGTGCTATCATTTCTTTATTAGCAAGATGACAAAAAATGTGTTGCGTAGTCATTTAAGAGTGTAGATTTGCTATGTTAATGGTAGGCAATTAATTTTTAAAGAAAATAAATACAAACGAAAAAGAGTTTTTTTCGTTTTTTAACAAATTATTCTTATATTCCAAATATTAAAAGACATAAGATATTATTGATAAAGCCAATTTCAAAAAGCAGAAATTGCAAATTCTATTGCATACACGTATTTCAAAGTTATAAAGAATTGTTTTTTCAGTGCAAAAACGTTTCCATCTTAAAAACTAAAGATTATGTTCCGCGTTTAAATTAGGGTGCATTCAAAGGAAGGAACACATTAAAGAAAGCTGTCCATTGATGCATAGGCGGCAACGAATGAAGAAAAGAATAAAGAAAAACTCCACTGTGTTTAGTTACAATTGCGTAATTACATGTCAAATCACCGAGACTTAGCTTCTTCCCAAAATAAGGAAAAAAAAATTTTAACACTACGTAGGATAATAATTAGTTTACATTGATTACGACAGCTTCTTCGCATTCGGAAGTTCAAAACTTTTTCGCAATGAAGAAAAGAGTTCCTTGTAACCAGTAATGAACTCAGAATTTTGTTTTGGGAGGGCGGGGGGGGGGGGAGGAGAAACTAAGGTCAGGATTAGGGATGCATCGATTTTTATTTTGCCGGTTACCGGATATCCGATGCTCCTTGTCTGACTGATCCATACCGGATATCCGGCTATGATGAATGAATATGCAAATTGTACACATGTTTTTAAATGGCTCAAAGCTTCCATATCTGTTGTGAGTTTTCAATTACATAATTAATTAAATTTTAAAAATCAAATTTTCGTTTGAAAGAGAACTTCAAGTCCGCGTCTCCTATATGGCTTACAAATAATATCACCTGATGAAAAAACAAAAAAAAAAAAAAAAACTGCCTGGACACGCTACTGACCGAATATGGCCCATCTTGACATGCTGCATGCATAACCATCTCCATCAGCTGGAGCGGATTCCGGATATTCAAAAATCGGTCGCATAAAGGATATCCGATGCCTTCTGGGGGAGGGAGGGACCGGACTTATTGGTCCCTCTCCGTCGATGCGCTACTACTTGTAACACAGAAACACATATTCAATATACTTTCCAATTTGTTCCTAACAATTTCTGTTAGGGACATCTCAAATTAAGGGACACTTTTTCTGGCCCCAGTCCCTTTGAATAGGGTCGTCAATGTATTTACCTCTGAATAAGGGACATTCACAAAAACATTTCAAAAATCTAAGAACATTTTCAAAAATTTAAGATCTATAGATGAGAAATATTTACTGGAAACTGAGGTTCAGTTTTTCTAAAAATTATCTTTTGAAAGTTGGCATGAATCTTAGAAGCATGAACGAAGAAATAAGTAAGTATTAAAGGGCTTGCCTGCGAATTCTTTTCCCTCTTTGGTGCTGTAGAATGTATGTAGACAGACAGTACCCGGCTGTCAACAAGTTTTTTTATGCACGGATTGAAAAAAAGCACTAAATGTAATTTATATTGTGTTGCATAGTGCAAAACAAACTCATCTAAGAGATTACTTCAAATAAATTTCTGTAATTTACAAAATTTTGCCAATACGACATTTTGTCAGTACAATTTTCCTTTTTCAATGAAAAAATTTTTAATTTCAAAAATTTCGACTTTTATTTTGTATGCATAAATGGCATAAAACATTTTCAGTATTTAAGCTAAAATGTTAGCACAGGTTTATTATTAAATTAGATTAAGTTAATACACTATATGTGTATGCATCAATTTATTAGCCTCCGAGGAAGGGGCACCTCTATTTACGGGACAAAATCTCGAGTTCCCTTTGTGTCCCTTAATGGGAGATTCTACTGTATTTACTTCTTACACAATATACAATTATAATATGTGATATTATTGAAAACTGAAAATCAGTTTAGCATTATTATTATAGTATAGCATATTGAGTTTAGCAATCATTACTTTAGCAATGAATCCGAAACCAGATTCCTAATTAAATAGCTATCGATCTATCAAATTACCAATTGCATTGTTATCTGATTTAACAGTTTGACCCAGGGTGAAAATAAGCATAACATGAGTTTGCAAATATTAATAAAGCATCTGAAATAGAGAAGATTAATCACATCTGAGGTTGCTTAGCACATTGTGCGCAGAGGACCCAATAAGCATTCTGTGATTGTCTCTCACCTGGTAATAGTTCCATTCAACTCTACAAAGAATGATGACTAATATGCTGAAAGTGATTTATAGGAGCTGGTATGTTTTAGAAAATTTAATAAGCTCGTTTATATATGATTGGATTATAGTTTATTTCCAACAACTTGTTTATTCTTTTCAAGCGATAGATTGTTCAAAGATATAAGATTAGAAAGGGGTGATAAATTGTGAAGTTTTCTTTTTCGTAGGCGAAATAATTTACTGAAGTTTCTTCAGATACTCAGAAATGAATCAGGACACCGACAACCTGTTGATTAGTAACAGTTTTGCTTTTTTTTTGGTAACTTGAGTTGTTGAGTGTGTACTTTACTGCTCTCGTATTTATTGAGAGGATTTAAATTTGTTTTTTGAGTCTCCTCAATGCGCTAAATCCAGAAAATATAGATATAAAAACTTAATGTTTTTAATACTTATTTATTATAACGAATTCTGAGTAATATAACGCTTTAAGAAAAGGCTTATATATTCCAAAAAAAAAAATAAACATTTTAATAATTCTGTTATTAAGATAAGAGTAATTCTTTTAGTATCAAAGAAGTGTTATTTATTCCATTAGAATTCGCAGAAATCAGAAAATATCATAAAATGGACTAACCCATATTGTTTTCTGAGTGACTATAATGTAAACATTTTGAAATTAAGTGATGATTTATCTTAATGAAGTATTCTACTAATTTTTCATTCCTTTAATTCTTCCGTTTATAAACGAAACGGGAGCAAGCTTACGTATTCTAAAATGTAATTAAAAACATTAATAAATAAATGAAAGTATTAAAGGATCACTCTCCACGTGTGTGTGCAGTACTGTCCGTTGACTTATTTAATTCGTCTGATGTATACTTGCACTAAAACTGATATAGTAAACTGATTTTTTTTTCCTATTTTTGTATTGTATAGTATATTTAAGGAAATTTTATTTGCAGATTGTAATTCGCACATTTCTTTGTTCCTTTCGAAAAAGGAAAGATTAATCATTCTTTAAGTATAAAAATGAAAGACATTGACCCATAAAAAAGCTGACAATAAAGTAAGTTTCAACTTGAAACTGCACTTTGATAACGCCGAGTCAATGACGCACTGAGCGCCGGGAAAAGGAAAACAAATTCAAAAATTCAGTACTTTCTTGAAAAGATTTGCAGGCCTAATTTCTATTGTTTTTTTCTTCTGTTTTTTCCCCTAATCATTTTCTGAAAGCTTCTAGAAGTTTAATACCAACAAAACATACAGAACGTCACATGTTTGTTTGTCAAACTTTTCATAATCTTCAACTTCTTGAACACATCTACATTAAATCAGCTATAGTACTGTTTAAATTTTTGGCACAAAATCTTGCCCATTAAATTGCTTTATTCGCATTTATCTGGCTTCAACTCATCAGAAACATATTTCTTTCATTCATATTTAGGGGAAGTAGTGACGAATCGATCGCTGGTGCAGAAGGTCAAAGCTTATTTTCTTCGCTCTTGAAAATTTTTCGAATTTGACAGCTTCAAAAACATCGTGCTACGACAATAAAATACGGTATGATACATTTATTACTGAGTCAACAGGGTGGTGTAGAGGTAAGGCGGAAGTCTCGTACGCCCAAGATCGCAGGTTTGAACCTGGCCCAAGTCGGTGGATTTTCAAGATGCAGAAAATCGTTTACGCCCATGTCGCATGATTGTGCGGCATGTTAAAGATCCCTTGAGTATTCTTTTGGCTTGGATACTCTCGGCTAAATTAAATACTTAGTGCAAGTCGCATTAAATGAGAGCTCAGGTGCCGCCATCTAGGGGAAACTGAGCGTCCAAATTGTCAGTGGCAATGGCATCCACCGACAGTGGTGCGACTTGAAAAAATGGATGCCGTTTACCGGGGTGCGCACTAGGTCTGCAAAGGTTAATGACCATACGCAGCCCCATTAGAAGGAAAGAAAAAAAAATACTGCTAAAACTATGCGATGAGACAATTTCAGTTTCATTTATGACCTGAGTCTTAAATAACATTAAAAGTACGAAACTAATACTGAAAAAACAAACATTATTCATCTACACGGTTGTTTAATTATTTTAAACTAGAAAATTAGATATGGTAAATAATCCACACTACCTCTTTAAAATTCTAAACAATGCAAACCTAAATACAGCACAGCTCCAGTTACTCCTAACTATAAGCAATTCTTTTACACGCCATTTCTATTAGAATATAATGTAGCGGAAGGGGAAAGAAACTCGCATTTCTTCAACAAAAAGCAAAGAATATTTCAGGCAGTTAAAATACCGTTAACTCGGGCAATATCAGAGTAATTTAAATTTTATTTCGATTAGACAAGGGGTACATAAATTCAGAGCTCATATACTTTCTCTCGCTGTAAAGTTTTGGATCTTACTTTATGGCATTAAATCCATTAACTTTTAAAAGAAGCTGAGTGTATAGGAAAAGAAATTATACATGTATTCACCTTCCTGCGAGGAAAACGAATACCTGAGTTTCTTTAACATCCCCTTTCAATGATGCATGCCTAAATTATATACATTTGTTATATCTCATTCGTAAAAAGAATTTTTATAATTAGACATCTTACTCGTATCTGCATGAGAATGTTACGTCTAAATTTAAGCAAAGCATCATATAATATTTAAATTTTAACCATGATTTTTTTTGTATGCAATTTACTATTCAACTTTTTTAAGAGAAAAGAAAAGAAATAGGTAATGATACTAACAATTAATAAAGAAAACTTTTGTGCAAAAAAATAATGCAGACGATCAATAAACGATACACTAAAAAAATCCAGTAAAATTGCACGTAATGGACACACAGGGTACTAGCTACATGAGGACTCCGACATTTTAAAGCTCCCATCGGACATCTTTATTCTGAGCTTCGCACGGAAAAGTCTAGTCTTATATTGCTAAAAACGTTCATTTCTTAACTTCATCGCAAAAACTCGAAAAATGGACTTAAGATACTATGGCTCTCAGTTACGATTTTATTTAAATTGCTAATGCAATCAAATATAATTTCAAGGAAGAATAATTCAGATTAAATTCTCGTTATGCTTAAACAATCGAAAGGCATTTGCATTATTGCAGATAAAGCTTGTTCTAACAAAAGTACCTCGATGATTTTATAATTAAGCGCTAGACATCAGAAACGCTCAAAAACCTCCTGAAAGGTTACTTTATTCTTGTACTCAATTTTTTTTTTCGCAAGTTCATTTTAATATCTAATTACAATCAAGGTAAACTACAACAAGTATCAAATTAAAAACAACATTTAAAACACAAAGTAACAATGTGCTTTAAACGTTGTTTCTTATTTTATGTTTCGCACATTGAATATTAGTTGCTTGATTTATTTGTTATTCTAAAAGTTGGCATGAAAGATGATTTGATCTATTTGCATATGAATTCAATCCAGCTAAAGCAGTGCGATTGTTATCTTTTTTTTTTTTTTTTGTGCAATTAAACTTTCGAATATCACGGAATTATGATTTCTAAAGTTCCATTGCTTTTGTTTAAAAATATTTTTTTTAATTTAAACTCGTCCAAAATAAAATGTAAAGCAATCAATTTAATTTCAGAATTAATCTTGAAAGATGGTATCTTTTGGTGCACGATTTAAAAGAAGAGGCCCCCAACTGTTCCTAGTCGGTAATCCTCCATATTGACCAAGAGACGAAACCGGGGAGGGAGGCAATCGAATTGAAAATGAGGCAATGCGGGCTTGTGTTCGCTCATGGGTGTTAATTATGGCTCACAATAGCGAGTTGGAGCCCCGGCTCACGATTCTGGAAGTGTCATTTAAATTAATGAGCTCCGCCGCTATGATTGACAGCTAGAGGGAGGGGCAGCTGGCACAAGGGATAGTGATTACCATGGCAACAGCGGCCATTCACTCGTGGTTCCTTTCAAATTGCTTTTCTTCCAGTTATCTCAGGATATCTGCATAATTTATAGCTGCACCATTTCTTGGCTGGTTGTACTGGAAAGTACTAGCCTTTCTAGTTTCGGACTCCGGAAGAGACACCAACCATAGATAGGAAAAAATATGATGATTCTTTACTGAGTTTTATTAGAGGAATTACTAGTATTGTAGAGGATGATTAAATGTTCAGAATTTGCTGATATTTAACCCTTCAGAACTCGCGTCAAAAGGAGTTACCTGAGAACTCACGCATGAGCATTTTTCTCACACCACCTATTTTTCTAAAAAAAAAAAAAAAAAAAAAAATCATAGTAAATGAATTAACAAGAATTTTTATTTATTCTAAACACCAAACGTTACCCAAAAAATAAAAATATTATTCAAAGTATAGTGTTCTGTTTTTATCAAGTATCATGTCAAGCAGTTTAGGTGCTTTTATTTGTGGGGTACAAAATGTTCCTTTTGAAAACTAAGAAGAAATCGTTTTTGCAAACTATGTATGTCTATTTTATAGCTTTTATAAGAAGCATTTTTATACAGAGCCATTTGAAATAACAGCCTTCCTCGTGAAGTCAATCTCGAAAAAAAAAAAAAAAAAAACAATGTAAAGTAATTCAAATTATTAAACAACTATATTATGTCATTGATTTATTCATTTATTTAAGTCCATTTAGGTACATGCCTGGTTTAATATTTGATGAAACAAAATTTTAAAAAATCGACTTCGGTAACTCACACGAGCACTCGCTTACTGAGAAAAACACTCACACTTGATTACTCCGACTAGCAAACCGCCTTCGCCGACAGTCAGACAAAGACTTGATGATTGCGAAACGCATCGGGACAGAAAGAAAAGATTACAAGAAGAAACCAGATAGAAGCTCCATAGCACCTTCACCTATGAAGTAAAATACGATATATACTTTTTTCTCCTTGGTGTGAGTATTTTGCTCACGGCGCGAGTTGTGAAGGAGGAATATTGTTGTCTGCTGTCTGCGTGTTAAACGTAGAAAACATTACTTTCTAGTTAATCATTTACAGTTGTAGTTTGATAATCTAAAACAGTACATGATTTTTTCATTCTCACACAATTATATATCTGTTTGACCTGCTTCCTGTGGTTCAAACAAAAATAGCAAAATAAAAATAATATCTTAAAAATTAAATTATACAGTCAGTAAAAACATCAATGTAGGCGACATTTTTCACAAAAGTATAATTACGTAAACACAAACAAATGTAATAATTACGTTAATTTAAAGCAAAGAGCTGGAAAGGTTTTTGAGATGGAGGGAGATTTATGTCCTTTCATCTGCCTGGCGGAAAAAATAGGATCGATTAATTCTGGACGAACTTCTTGCTTGCTAATTGCTGTTACCAAATGCAGAAAAATCTCGTAATAATGAACTCCAAAGGACCGGAAACATAATTCGTTGGAAAGGAATGTTCATTGTAATGGAATATACACCCTTCTAATGTCGGTTAAAACGAAAATGAGAAATTATATCTTTGTTATAACGAACATTTCGTTGTATCAGTATTTGCTATAACGAGGTTTCACTATAACGATGATAAAACATTTCCGAAGAACTTTAAAATGCTCACATGTAGAATACGTTTAAGTGAAACGAAAAACTGTTTTATAAAGGAGGATTCAGTGCTGTTAATTATGCTTCTGGTGCTGATTTTAATATGAAAAATCTTTACGTTTGACGTTTGCTTATGACCCTTTCTTATAAATATCCTATTGGGGTATCTCCCTAAAAATTTAAAGGTCGAGAAACAGAATCGAATGTCTTGCAAAGCAGCCTAATGACTGAAAATATGAGCCTTTTGTTTCGATATTGCTCCTGTTGGGTATCGGATAAATGTCCAAAAATTTAAACGCTCTTAATATTATCAAAGCAAGAAGTTTTAAGTGGGACAGCTTTGTTCCTTTCATTTTGCCAAAGTATGAAGCTTTGAATAAAACACAATTTTTGCCGCTCGTTTTGTCAAAATATGAAATTTTGCGTAAGACAAAACTTTGCGTCAAAGAGATATCTGAATTTCTTTTTAAGTATTGCAATGCACAACTAAGTATAGTATATTGTTTGTAGTCTAAGGAAATCGACGAAGAAAATATTTCTTATGAAAATAATAACATTAATATTATTATTATTACTAAGTATGTTCACTTGAAGGAGGGTTGAACTTGTAATTTATTTTTTAACATTCCTATGTAAGCCGATATTTTTCATAAAAAAATTATAAAAAACATTCGTCGCATTATCGAACATATCTTCTGTTATCCACAACATTCCCATTACAAGGGAAACATGTTAGAACTAGTTTACAATTTGAGATTCCTAAAGTAGGTTTTGGGGAAATATTCAATAAAAGAAAAAATCAACAAAACTCCCCCCAGAATAAAAGGAAACGGAAAAAAGGAAACTACTACGTAACAATCGATAACTCATTTGTAAACTAATTTCCGCAAGCCGATGAAATCATTTTATTTCTCGCAATAAGCCTTGCAGAATATTGATCAAAACTGAAAGAAGAAATGGAATGAGCAAAGAATTTAAGAGAAAATAAAAAGGAAGAAAAGAACAAAAGAAATCGATTTACTTAAGAGTAAGCTTTCGTGTCTGGGTCCTCACTTCGTGTTTTGAACCTTTTCTAAGTCGAACTCTGATCTTTCAAAACTGCTAAGTGCTTTTCAGGCCCCTGTTAATTATTTACTACACTCTTATTATTAGTATTTTTTTTAAAGTTACATATATAAGTAAATCATATATAGGTTTTCGTGGAAAGTTGCAAGTGTAATGCCACTTAATCTTTAAGCTGGTATGAATAACTTTAATGGCTTACTGATACGCTCTCAATATCCCACAGTCTGAGGGGGGGGGGGGTTCCTTTTCTTTTTTGTGTGTGTATTATTTATTTTTTTGTGAAACAGTGAAGTCCTTTGCAATCAGACTTGTTTGTCTTTAACGAAGGCTCAAAAATCAAGGTCTGGAATATATGGTGCAAATTATATGATCCTGTTACTTCTATAACCGTGAGTGACCCATGACAACTTCTTAAGGATATGGATACTACTTGATACTAGGTACATATTCGCACAAATGATTT
This sequence comes from Octonoba sinensis, assembly GCA_038502835.1. Lineage (NCBI taxonomy): Eukaryota > Metazoa > Arthropoda > Arachnida > Araneae > Uloboridae > Octonoba > Octonoba sinensis. The sequence continues at coordinate 128,855,167 of CM076598.1, forward strand.
GGTGGGTCGCTCGTGGCTTTGAGGGCAAAGGTCTTTCGAAAATGCTGTTTTCGTTCTTTTTGTCCCGTTTTCTACGTGAATATCAGCTGAAGCCAAAAGTGAGCCGCACAAATAACTGTTGGATTAATTGCACACCATTGTATAGTATTTAGAAAAATATAAAACAGCGTAGTTCACTCTTTACTTTTGTAGTTAAGCGGTGTCAAAGATAATAACTAAAAAAAGTCACATTTGAAGGTTAATTACTCTGTAAGCCAAGAGTCAATCACTGTCTTATCTACATACTCCACATGGTATAGTTTCAGACTGCGGCGTATGGTGCATGTAGATTTTTTTTTTTTTGAATTGTTTATATCCTCCAGCATGCGCTTTACAGAATACAGCATTACGCCCGTTTCACCTACTTCTTAGGTTAGTTTTGGCTTTACAATGATCAAAAACCAACCAAGTAAACTAAAACTAAACTCAGCGGTGTGGCAGCCCGGGCGAATGCCTGCTGTGCCCATCTCAGCTTACGAGACCGAGAGCCGTGGGGTACGGAAGCAGATGTTCCGGTCGGGGATGTCCTCCTGAACCGGAACATCCAGCGTATAGTTCCCAAGCGTGCTTGGTCCTCCTTCTATCGACCCCCTGAAGGGATGAAGGGCTGAGTCGACCCTGCCTAGCCGCCAGCCCGGGGATGAAAAATCAATGGTATATTTTTGAATAAGTTCCATAATTAGGTATAGGATTCAGTAAAAAATTACAGTAGAATTTTGCTCATAATCAACATTTATTAAATAGTAATAATAATTATAATAACAATTGAAACAAAAAAAAGCTTGAAGATTTAATTTATAAGAAGATATGTTGAATAATTCTATCGGACTGACAAATTTAGCGATATTCTATTACTTCCTCTACAACTTATGAAGGTTGTTACAGTACCTTAATACAATTATCACAATTTTGAGTTTACAATAAACGTTAAGTAATCCTCTACGATTAGGCCACCTGAACAGAAATCTGCTTCTGCACCCCACAGCCCTTGGTCTACTAAGTTACTTTGGCTTCGATGGGCTCCCGCGCCGCAGAGTTTAGTTTCAATGTAGTTCATTGATTTTTGACCATTATAAAGCTAAAAAGCTAAAACTAGCCTAAGAAATAGGTGAAACGTGCATAATGCTGTGTTATTGGAAGCGCATGCGTGAGGGTGTAAACAAGCTTGTATTTTAAAAAATTGTACATGCACTATGGGTTTTTCACCTGGGTCTGAAACTGTAACAAATGGTGTATAAGTATGTGTGTCATAGCGATTGATTAGCTTATAGAGTAATTTTCCTTTAAATTGGACTTATTTTTGAGAATTATCAACTTTGAGAACGTTTACCAACAAGAGCCAAGAGTGAAACATGCTGTTTTATATTTTTCCAAATATTATATAATGGTGTAGTTATAATCCAATACTTGTTTGTGTGGGTCACTTTTGACTTAAGTAGTATCAAGTGGTTTAAATATTTTTAGAAAATATAATGGATCACTCACGGTTTTAGAAGTAACAGGATCATCTAATTTGCACGATATATTCGAGATGTTGAACTCTTCAAAGACAAATTAGTCAATTTCAAAGGGGACAGAGTGCACTTTTTCTTACCACAGTACCACTAACATATCCTGAAGTTTTAGGAAATTCAAGGTATCAACTACCACTCCCCCACTCACTTTCTCCAAGTTTAAAAAGAAACTCTCAGCCATTTTTTGAGCCAATCCCTCTCCGTCCTGCAGTGGGGTCTCAAGACCAGTACACATTTTCTTAAATGGTAGTAAAGTATATTTCCTTAAGTTAAAGTTACGTCACGGAAACTTTATTTTTCTAATTGTATTTTACGATTTACTGACAATACAATCATCACTAGCTGAACATATTTTCGTCACAAAGAACAAATTTGTAGTCGAGGCTCAATGCACGTCTTTGTAAGTAAATTCTTCATCCATAAGCCTGTGCTAAAGTTAAACTTTTCTACAAATTCCTGCGCTTTTTCATTATCGAATCAAATTGAAAGCCATAAAAAATACTACAATCCGATTTTAAAAATCGATGATTAACAGAAGACATACTACCATTCATCATGTATATTTCAAAATTCCAATAACCTCATGTTCCCTAATAGTTCCAAATAACGATAATCGAACATGTACGAGAATTAATATAAATCGGCTACAAAACAGAAAATTCCACATAAATCATTACAAGTAACAAAAGACACCGAAAACAAATTCAAGCCAAATACTATATTTTGCACCCCACACTTGAATTTCAGACAGCATATGAAAATCATTTTGCTTTTCAAAAATAATTTGAAACAAGTTTGCTTCGCGCACATTTTTCATTTGTTTTCACCTTCGCGCTCTTTCATGTGTGTATTTTGCGCGGTGATTGTTTTTATCATTTAAAACTTCGCTCTTTCAATATTCATCAAAATGGTTTAAATAAGCAAATGGGGGGAGGGGGACGTATCAATATTTCATCTACTTTTTCGGAGAGTCTGTTTAATCGTGCTATATACGTGTATGTAATGTTCCAAGCGTTAAGAAATTTAATCGATCGAGCTTATTTCGACTAAGAGTTGGAAAAACTTCAACGGTATATAATTCTCTTCGTTTTCAATACTTTAACGATGGAAAAGCTTTGCGTTATCGATTTTCCTGGGGTTCTTGTTTGCGTGTTTTTGGCAGACTGGGGCATTTGGGAGAAGGGGGATATGGGGGGCACCGAGATGAGATTAGAGGAAGAAAAGCAAGAAAAGTACGAAAAATAACTAAGAAAAAGGCGAAAGAGAAGAAGCGAAAGACGAGGAAGATGAGAAGGCTAAAATCGATGGGCTACTATTTCCACTCCTATCTAGCATTTCGGTTTTGCTACCACGTGACTTCTCGATTAACAGTTAGCAAAGAAACAGTGAAGAAGGACTGAAAGTGTAAGCAAAGGGATCACGATATAAAATTAGTTCCGCTCTACCGAAAATGGATTTGGGATATTTTCAGTTTGAAACTTATTAAGGATATTGCGTGTGAGCGAACATTTTCTACAATTCAAAGAAAACACAAAAATCAAGCCATTAGCGACTTGTGCTCCAAGCACAAGCCACGAGATTGAAATTTTTGCATATTTTTCATTCATCTGATTTTAGCTCAGCGCGGAATACAAATACTGCCTACAATTGTTTCACTAAAACAGAAGTAAACCGCACAGAGTTTCTCACGTTGATTTTGTTTTAGCAGCTTGCTGTTCTTTGGCATGTACATCTGCGCTGCTGCTTCATGAATTATTCAGAGCTAAAATAGGCTTTCGACTTTTGATAATTCCTGATACACAGTGAACGAATACAACTATTTTTAGAACACAGCTTTCAACGAGTTACATTAAAAGGATATCCTTCCTGTTCATATGAAGCTTGAAAGTGTGTGGACATTTATTTTTGCTTTGCTCGGCAAGCACTTTGTGTATTTGGTTTCTAAGACACTATTTACCTGAATTTCGTTCTGGTTTGAGTAGTCATTGGTTACGATAATCTCGGTTTAATCTTAGCGTTAAACTTAGGAAATAGTTGCGTGAATTAAAATTGGTGTTTGCTTGACTTCGAGGTTCAACGGTAACGTAGATCAGAGGAGCTGCAGTCGCGCTTCGAGAAACGACGAGATGAAGTGCTTATTGTGACACATGCCGGATGCATGTGTCACAAATAAGGTACTTCATCTCCTCGTTTCGTCATGTCGCACTTTCCCTGATTTTTATTTTCTCATCGAAACACAAAAATGGGATAGCGCCCATGGGAGACATTTCCCTCTTACGAAAAACACAATAGCAAATTCGACTCCAAGATTTTCTGCTTACTTTATAAGTATGACATAATTGATTATAACGGATTTCTACGGAATTTGAAGCCTCAATGTAGATCTTAATTTCTCTTCATGGTTATAATGTCTGTAATAAAAGAAAGGAAAACCCTCCTTCCACTAAGAGGAATCCATCGATGTAGCATTTTAGAGTTGACTTTAGTCATTATAATTGTCATTAGACGTGATTTTAACTGTTAGGTGAAAATGCAACTGTTACTTTAGTTAGTTTGTAGTAGCTGAGTTCATTCGGCACCTCTTGGAAGTCTTAGTGCCCCATCAAAACCATCTCATGTAATGTTTTAAACATATGTTTTCTCTATATTGCTGTTTCAGTAATAAATTTTATTTCTGCTTTTGATTCGCTGATACTATAAACATTTTCTAGAACATAAATGTTTTCATATCTTACATTAGCTTTGATTGCTCGTGCAATAATACTTGAAACTTGTTGAACGTGCCCCCACTATCAAGTACAAAACGAGGGAGCAGAAAGTAACAAAACAATCTGATGTGTCAACTTTCAGAGCTTCTCTTTAATAAAGAATAATACTATTTTGAGCTTTTTCCCGATATTAACAATGCGATTTATCTTGCACGATTTTCTGAAAACAAGGATAGTAACTGCAAGTCCGTATCCAGAGGGGGGGGGGGGGCGACGGGCCCAGGCCCCCCCAGAAATCCCAAAATTTTTCACAATATAGCATATATTAATCCTTGAAACTTTCCTCAACATAAATTTTTCAAAATCAGGCGCCCCCCCCCCCCCCCGAATAAAAATTTCTGGCTACGGCCTTGAGTAACTGTCAAGGTATAATAAACTAAAGTCATTAATAGTTACAAACATAGCATGAGGGATGAGGAGTGCCAAATAAAGTAAAGTACATGAAAAACAACAATCAAACATGTCATGAATTTTCGATAGAATTTTTTCCTACGATTCTTAGTATAGACTGTTAATTCAACAGCCCTACTATGTCATCAAATTCAACTTAAGTCTTAAATGAACGCTTCAATAGCTATTCACCTGATGAATACGATCACGTATTAGGGATTTTATGCTCGGAGTTTTTGCAGTTTTAAGTGCATAAGGTTTGTTAACTATTAGTTTTAAAGTACATTTTAAGTGTTTTCCCTGCCGAATCCTATGGCTGATTCGTGGACATATCGTCCACAAATCATTATTTAAGTATTTATAAGCAAGTTAGCTATCTTGGACTGTGCTCGCATCTATTTATTTAATGAACTGAAAGCTGAGTAAAGATGGTTAATTGTAACACTTGTTCAACTGAATAATTTCTTCTGCATTTTTTTTTTTTTTGTATTCGAAGAGAAACCGTTATTGGTAAGAGTATGGTACTGCAGATGAAGCAAGCAATTTTTGGACAGCGTTGTTTTTTCTTTTATTCCTAGTTCATTATTATTATTATTATTTTATATTTTATATATATATTATTTTTACTTATACTAAAGTACTTAACATGAGTTTTAAAGCTAGCCAAAACAAAGTTTTAAGATGTCAGGAAAAGTAAAAAGAAAAAGTGTTTAAAAACTGAAGCACGATAAAAATTAAACTTAAGAACTTCCATGTTTAGGATTTTTTTGCAGCGAGGCAGTACATACGACAATAGAAAATCCTGAGACTAAAAGCTGCTCAGAACAAGGAAACTGACAACAATCCTCCATCGTCGAAAAACTCTTTATTTGACACAATTTCGTTTAAAAGAAATCCACCGGATCATGTATAAAAGTTACTTCTTTTTATTTCTCTTCAAAGCAGATTTCTTTCTTTCATTTGAAGCATCGAGTTAAAAACAGAACATTTTTGGAAACGTTTTCTCCGCTAAATCTAAAAGACAGAAAATTCCAGTAACTGTCCCAGAAGACCTTACGTGAGCTTCTCTATTTTCTCCTTCAACGGCTGAATTTTTTACACCAATTCCCTCGTCTAGCTCGTGGTCCCAACAGACCTCTCAGTAGTCGGCCTTTTTTTACAGCAAACCTCTTTCTCGTCGAATTGTGAGGAGTACCAGAATGCACACCTTATCGCGCTTGAAGGAATTTCGGATCTAAGACAGAATGTACAAAATGTTAATCAAAATGTCAAGATACACTTCAGTAACCCACGGAATCAGTCAACATTCTTAAAAGTTTCAAGTTTTGTTGACCATATTTTCGAGATGGTCTCGGACATACAAATAAAAAACAAGAAGTTCCGTCTAGAACTATACGAGCCTGTTTTCCCGTATGCGCCATCAAATTTTTAATCTAGTCTATCTTTCTCTTTCTCTCTCTTTCTCTCATTTAGCTTCGGTTATTAATTACTTCAAATGTACCTTTTTCAACGGTTAATACATATTCATTTACTCATTCATTCATTTATTCAGTCATTCATTTATTTGCTCATTCATGTAATGATTCACTTATTTAATCATTCATTCTTTTACACATTCATTTCATCATTCATTCATTCAAAAATATCCTTAAAAATCCCTATCATAAATTTTCATCGGAAAATAAGATCGTTTTGTTCTGGTTGAACTGTATATGTACATGATCTACGTCATACTATATTTCGATAAAGTTTGTTCCAAGCAAATCCGTCTGTTAGATCAAGATTTGTATATAATTGAAATTTCCCCGTAGGGGCAGTTCCATGAGAACAGGGACACCAACACAAAAAAATTTTTTTCTTGCACATTTACAGTTTTTTTCCCTCTAAGGTAAAAATATGTGAATTTTTATAAAATTGTGTTTAAAAAGTTAGCAGTAACTTTTTGTAAGTTTTACAGGCAATGTTTGGCAATGTTACTTTTGTCACATGTGTTGTTGTCTTTAGAGAAGTTCGGAAAGTTCATCTTGTTTTCGTAAAGAAATTAACGGGTATGTATAAAATATTATTTTTTTATTGAAATTTAGTCTGTATGTGAGGTTAGGCCAGTAAAGAATCTTTAAACTGTGATTATTGCATTAAAAATTATTTTTTATAAATTAGGCCTCATTGTGATGTAACATCAGTCACAAAAATTTATAAAAGTTTTTATTACTTAAAGAAAAATAGTGTTAAGAATATAAAAAGCCATATTCTCTTCATTGATGATAATATCTTAAATATCAATTAGTTAAATAGTTAACAACAGTTCCATTTATGAGCTAAAAACTTCTTTAAAATATGTAACATCAGTCACATTGTAACATCAGTCACTTTTCTCTTTTCCAGTTAGATACTTAAACACTGTACAAATGGCATTGACTGCTGCAGAAAGGCAAAAAAGTAGGCAAGATAAATTAAAGAAGAAAGGAAAATATGAAGATTATAAAAAGATAAGCAATGCAGAAGCTAAAAGGAGTAGAGATAAAAAGGAAATGACCTAGCTAAGTTACCTAAGTCAGTTCAAAAAGAGAAATCAAAGAAAATGTTAGAAAAATAGTGGAAAAATGTAGCACCTTAAAGGTGCAAAATTTCAAGTAGCAGTGACATAACCCATTTTCCAAAATAATAAAATCTTAGGAAAAGCTGTAACTCGTGCAAAGCGCGCCCTGCCTACATCTCCACGAAAGCACAATGCTGTCATTAAAAAAATGGTTTGACAATGAAATTGGGGAAACAGGTGCTCCCAAGGTAATGTACCACTCAGGTAAAATGCATCCGTATGCGATAGCCTCAGATGAATTGTCTCATTTATCTGAGATGAACTGTCTCATTCAACATTCTAAGGAGATTGTGATTCCTCTCATAACAAGAATGCTGGAAAAGATCCCTCAAGAAATTGAAGTCTTACATATTTGGTCAGATGGCCCAATTCAAAAACAAGTTCATTGCAGCCACACAACCCATGTTACAGAAAAATATAAATTGTCCATTAAATCGAATTATTTTGCTACTTCACATGGGAAAGGCCCAGTGGACGGCATTGGCGGCTCTGTAAAGAGGCAGGTATGGGAAGCTGTAAAAAAAAGAAAGCATTTCGTATACAGTGCAAAAGATTTTGTAAATGACGCATGTTCAAAACCAAGAGAATAAGTTCAAGAATTGGTGGCCACAATTGGAGAGTGGGTTCTTGTGGAATACGATGGACAGCTCTATCCAGGTGAAGTTAGAGCCATTGAAAACTATGAATACTTGGTCAGTGTTATGATTCCAACAGGGAAGCATTGGAAATGGTTTGACAATGTGGATGAAATTTATTATTCACAAGAAAAAATAGTAAGAAATCTTAGTACACCAGATGTAGTAAATTCACGACGACACTTTTCATTTCCTGAATTGTACTAAAAACATCACGTTTATAATTATATTCATTTATTACTGTTTATTTTTTATCATTTAGGTAGATTTGTGCAATTTTGTAAAAAAAAATTTGCTAATTTGACTTTTAAGGAGAAATAAATTATAATTTGAACCAATTAATGTTGCTGTAACATCAGTCACAAAATGTTTGTAACATCAGTCACGGTAATTAAAAATTTCCTCCACTGTAAATTTTAAAGTTTTTAAAATGAAACAAAGTGTATTCATAAAGTTTGAAATCTCTATTTGACTGGAAAAAAATAATTTTAATCTTCATGTTCTTAGTTTGAAGAGAGTTTCAATTAATATAAAAGTAGTTTTTCCTAATGTCTCTTCTGTGTAACATCAGTCACAATTTTTGATTTACCTTAATTCCACACAAAAAAGCATTTTATGTCTAAAAACACTTATGGGTAGCATTATTGTACTCTATCATGGTATGTTAGATCAATTTCAGAAAAATAAAATTAAATCTCAAGACAGTGTGGATTTTAAAAGTTAAAAAACTTAGTCAAATTGTAACGTCCGTCACCGTGGAATGACCCGTAGGCGCTAAGGTTAATTTTTTTTTTTTTTTTTGAACTGTTCAAAAATGAACGAAAATTGTTCAAATAAAAAATATTTCACGCCGAGAGAATTCCAATAAGCTTGTTCATAGGAACTTGGATCTTACCCCCAGAGTTTACATATTTTGCCCACAGGAGCTAATGTTAAGATTTTTTAAACGGTTCAAAATTGAACGAAAAATTCACTAACGTTTGGGAAAAGCACATAAGTCAAAAAATGGCATTTTTTGTTTTTTTTATGCATAAGTATCTACTCAATGTTATCCTGCTTTGAGAAAAACTATATAAGTCACAAATCCCTTTTGTCAAAAGTAGTTAATAATAGAAGGATTCAAACAAAACTTGATTGTCGCCCCACTGTAAAACATTTTTGCCCGAAATTACATGAGAATATCCTGGAAATCGTTTTTCTAGAGTTAACATCAAATTACAGAGACTTAAAAACAAGAAACTACAAAGTTTTTTTTTTTTTTTCAAAAAGGAAATTACAGAGAATAAAAAACAGAGAACAATCCGTAAATTGATTGCAACAGATAATGTGCCGCAGTAGTGGGGCCATCTGTGATTACGTTGAATTACTAGTTATGTTACACAAAGTTGAAGGTGAGTTCAGTTGAACTCTGATTCCTGCGCCTTAGGCCACTCGGCCAATAATGCCTCCGGAGTCGGGAACGCTGATCGCCGAGGGCTAGCAGGCTGCTCACTAGAGCTAAAGTTAAATTGCGCGAAAACGATATACTATAATGCATTTTCGTACATTTCTTCATTTTAAATGTTTTAATGGATTTCATTCTGGTCGGATATGAGGGAAAATTGCCATTTCACTAAGCAATTTTTTTGCAATTTATGCCCTTAAGTTTAGTACTAAAATAATATTTAGTATAAGAAAGAATCATTTTGTCTATGAGGTAAAGTTTTTTTTATTCAAATCTAGAAATTATTTGGATCATGTGAGAAGTGCCTCGCGACCCACAAGTTGGGAACCCCTGGGGGAAATGTTTTCAGGAGTTAAAGTAAAGATGTTGGGAATCATGTAAATCAAATTCATTGTCATTTCTGCATGAATATTTACTTTTATAAAACTACGCATTATTTTCCTATCGGTAAAATCTTCTATTTAAGCTTCAAATCTTCAAAGTAATAATGTCCATCTTAGAAATATGGCTCAATATTGAAATCTGGTTTACAAGCAGTGCGGTCGTTTTTATCTCATTATAGCTTACAGCTGATATTCAACTTACCTTTGAATTGTAAATGAAATACAAGAAAACATGGTATTATTTATTTTTTAACTGACTAACCCCTTAACGCATTTGCCCGTGTCTGACACAGGTGAAAGTTACCGGCAAATTTGCACATGCCCGTGTCTCCTCACACGGGCGATCTTGTATCTCGCGTTATTTTATTTCTAATGCCCGTCTGAGATCCGTTTGCACTTTGTTTGTAGAATCATTTTCTTATAACTGATTTTTTTTTTCAACTTAAATCGACAAAAACAATTTATACTATACCTATATGTTCATTTTCTGTCAAAAAAAAAAAAAAAAAAACAAAACTCGACCATTTTTTACCAGTTTTTTTTCCGAAAAAAAACTTGTGCTTCACCCATATCGATCTCAAACCTCTATTTTGAAATTTGACAATTTTATCTTATTTATAACATTCAATTAAATGTAAACCCTTTTTTATGGGAATAAAAATTAAAGTGTACGTTCTTGGCACAAGAAGTGTAGATCCAGCAACCCTAAAAAAGCTCAAGTCTCCAGGCGTTTCCGTAAATTAAGTTATCTACCCTCTCCTGCGTTAGAAACAAAGATCGACTCAAGATGGCTTCTTGTAAAGATCTAAAGCAGCCAGGCTTTTGGTGAATGAGGCAGTTCTTTAACCGTATACCACGAGTAGATATCTCTTGGGTTTAGTCTCAAGTGGACTTCGAGGTTCAGTGCTTTTTGCAGAAGATCTTGTTTCGTTGTGTCATACACAACACCGAAAGCAATTTCTCATACGGTACTTAAAAAAAATCTTTAGGTTAGGAATCCGTTGATGTGAAAGACAATTTAGTGGTAGACTTTTAATACACGTCTAACGTATTCCTGTATTTTCCATTCTTATTAATAAGTGGTGAAAATATTACTTATTATTACGTTTTATAGGTGTAATCAAATCAATATCTAAACAAAACAGATTAGATGTAGAAAATTTTGTTTTTATGATTAACATTTCACACATCTTTAAAAACGTTGTTCAAATTCATACACATATTGGATTTATATGCGGTGTATCTAAAGAAATAATAGTTAAAAAAATACATAAAGAGATGATAGGGTTTTTTTTTCTTTTTTTCGATTAAATTATCCGGCAAGTTTAAAAACGTTGTTAATATTCAAGGGCAAATTGTTTAAAGTACGCTGTATTTAACGAAATTATAGTTTAAAAAATAGATGGAAAGATTACAGGTTTTCCCATATTAATTTATTAAAAATCTTTAAAAACGTTGTTCATCTTAAAACACGTATTGCATTAATACACGATGCATGTAACGAAATAATTTTAAAAAGTAACTAAACAGGAATTCATTTTTATTTATTTGTTTATTTATTTTTAACAATTACTGTCATTAAAATATTTTGAAATTTTTTAACGCATATTGATTTAATCTGCACTGTAATTTGTTAATTAGATGATTAGACATAGCTTTATTTATTGAAATTGCTTTTTGCATTTGGTATAGAACTGAAATTTTATTTTTTATTATATTATTATTATTATTATTATTTTGGGTGGTCCTTAGTGAATTTTAAGAAAATAAATGAAAAATACCATACTTAAAAAAAAAAAAAAAAACAGTGGAAAATGAAAGAAATTGTTTGTAATCCTGTGAAAAGATGCTTGCAATCGGCTCCATCAATTTCTTATTTGACGAGTCAGAGAAAGAAGCAATCTATGGAAACAGTTTCGCTCTCTGTCTCATGCTCTCTCAGCTCAATATTGCGAATCAAACCCAAAATCATTATATTCTTGTCACATATATTGAATGCAATATTTCAAAAAATGTTACCGTACAATCAAATTTTTTCTGCAGTGCAATGCCATGCCATGTGTCAGATAATTTCTCCCTACTTGACGCAGTACCTGTGTGTACTGAAAAGGGCCTAATGAGTAGTTCAAAAATGAGATTTAATAGGGGTTTATCCATCGAATTTGCCTCATTTAAATACGCAAGCATAAGTAGTAAAGAAATTCGGTTATGAAAATTGACTTACTAATTAATTCCGCAAAGTTGTTTGCAGAAAGAACTTAAATCCATATCATGTAAAAAATCCATATCACGTAAAAGAAACGAATTCCATAGTATATCCTGGAAAGAATAAATTTTCAGTATTAAAAAATATCTACATCATGATATATGGATTACCATTTTATCACAAAGCATCAATTTAACAAACGCATTAATCATGAAAAGGGATATTCAAATTAACAAATACTTACAAATCATGAAAAGGGATATTCAATTTAACAAATACTTACAAATCATGAAAAGGGATATTCACTTTCAAACACTTACTAATCATGAAAAGGGATATTCAATTTCAAAAACATTTACTAATCATGAAAAGGGATATTCAATTTCAAACACTTACTAATCCTGAAAACGGATATTTTTTGTGGATCTTTGAGGATTTTGCAAAGAATGCCAACACTAATAATAAATAATAATAATAATTAAAGGACATAGGAATGCATCAAAAAACCATCGTAATGGAGTGGGTTATACATAAAACATATAGACACCTAAAACAAATATTTTTAAAATCACTAACGTCATTATATATTGCAAAATATAGGACTTTTGGTATTAAAATGAATTCTATTGGGCAAAATTAATGACTAAAGCTTAATGCAAAACATTACAGCTCATGAAAAGATAACTTAAAGATAAAAGAAAGAAAATACATAAAGAAACAAAACTACTGTTAAGAATTCTACTGAAAAAGCAGTCTTTTTTTTTCTTCTTTTTCTTCACAATACTGAATTTGTAAGTAACCTCAAGAATTTCTGTCGAGGATAAAATGATGAATGGCCTAAAAACCTGAGCCTCATTTTTGAAAAATTGTTGAACATAATTGCTTTCTGCAAACGGAAAGGAAAATTACTGTCCATTTACAAGTTGTACAATTTTGATGGAGAATTTAACCATTGCGTGTTTTTTCTTGATGGAATTTAATACATCAATATGTTCAATATCATTCACATACGCAAGTCTTTGATTTTAATTGCTATATAATGATTTTGAAATCCCTGCCAACCGAAAAGAAATGATTATACATTGTCTTACTGACAGATAATAGTTTAGACTGGAAGGGAAGATTAGTCTGTGGTTACGGCTTGCAAAGCAGTAATAATGGTGAAATAAGAAAATGCTCCCCGTTTCTGTGTGAAGAATATTATTCATATTTATGAGAACAGCATAAATCATGGAAGACAAGAGATTTCTCAAAATCTAGAATGTCTTCATTCCTTGTACCGATGTAAATTGAAAATTTAGAGTATCGAATGAAATGGAGATATCTGTTATTTTTAAATAATAGTTGATAAAATTAATGGCTTTCTAAAGAAAAATAGGCTTTAAATGTCAAACTCAAACTAATACGGTCGGATAATAGGGGTTAAACACAGGTGACTAGTTGAAATGATTTTTATTGTGTGCGAAACGCATTTAATTAAGCGAATGCATGTCGTGTTAAAGTTGAAAGGACATTGCTTCGATTTTTCCTGCATGTATATTGATGTCAGCATTTTTATTAGCAGCAAAAAATTCAAAGTTATGAGAAAAACATAAATAATCGTTTATTTTTTTACATTATATACTTTTTATTGTTTTACTAACACAGGTACTTAAATACCCCTGTCAGGAGAATTGACGTTTAAAACACATCACCTCTGTATTTTCTTTACTAATACAATCAGTAAGTCAGAAGACCCAAGCAAGGAGCTCTTACAAAACGATAAACGTATTAATTTCTAAGAAATGTGTTAATTGAGGTTTAGCTTAATCAGCATTCGTATTTAGCCCCATCTGTAAAAATGTTTCTCAAAATGTTGAATGAATGAAATTACATTTTATTCAGTTTATGAAATTAAATTTCGTAAAATGTTTAATTTTATGAAATTTAATTATTGTCAAAAAATAGTAAACGGATGTGTCATAATTGAGCATTTTTTTAATTAATATTTTACTTAACTAATTGAACTGTTCGAAAACAATGAAGATAATCATTCATAAGAAAATTCGCCATTTGAGATTTAGCTAAGTTTTTGTCTGGATTTACCGTCATGAGTAAAAATGCTTTGCGAATAGAAAGGCATGAAATTTAATTGTTATAAGAAATGATTAAATACATATATTACACTTGAGGTTTTTCATATTAATATCATATACAGCTTAACTATTTTGTTCTTATCTAATATATATTTTTTTAGCTTGAAGTTTAGAATTTTATTTTCTCCGATGCCTTTTTTTTTTTGAAAATTGTTCATTCCTTCAACGTTACGTAATATTTTCCTCAACATTTTTAACCTTTTCGTACATTCTTACCGGATGCGTACAGAATTAAAAAAAAAGATGCTAAGCTTAAACAGTATCAAGCAGCGCGAATCCCCTTTCAGTACACCGATATCATCAAGAAAAAACATCTTAAAGAAGATCATTATTATTACGCTATATTTTGGGCTTCAGAAAGTACAGAAACGATTCCACTCAGCTGCTTCATATGTTCGAAGTAATATAGAAGGTGCACGTGAAATATAAATGAATCTAAAATATGCTTGGTCCTACATGACGGATGCTAGGGGCTACCCCAGATGCAGGGCTTGTTCCGAGAAGGGGCTCGGGACGGTTAAAAAAAATTAAACTTATTTAAAAAGTTTATTTCTAACCTTAACAGAAATAGAAGTAGTTCCATGGGATGATCGGAGAAAGGGACTCTAATAAATGTGAGACCACGAAAACGCGTAATTAACCACATAACTATAAAATCATGAAAAAGAAGGGAGCACAGACCGCAACAGCTTATGGAGCGCACTTGATAAGTTTACCCCGCCCTATCTCAAATAAGCAAGAAATTCAAATAAGCTTATACAACCCCTCCCTTATTGTTATTATTTATTTTATTTATTTACTTTTTGAATAAAAACAAGAACTGAACTCTTTTATTTTGTTCACTCTTCTTATGATAATTTAACAAAGCACATTTTGGAACAAAAATAATATTAATAAACACGAAACATGACTTAGATCCTCGTGTTCTTAGTCCCATATATATATATATATACTAGCGGTACCCGCAACGGCGTTGCCCGTGCAATGTTAAAATAGCGGCGCCTACGGCGCAACTTGTTTTTTGTCCCAAGCAAGCCACCGAAGGCGACCTCTTAAGTCACTCCTGAGCTGATAAAAAGTTATTTCAGCCTGTATTTTTCCACAAATGTATATCTACCTTGACTTAGGTGTAATTTTTTTTCAATCTATCACTAATAACCTATATTTATTGATCTATATTTGTATCATGTGGCATATTTATCTTTATTACATCATCAAAACTTTTACATAGCTTAATTTTTACTCTGACTGATAGATAGCAGTACATTCTTTCTGAGTCTGAATTCAAAAATATAACTGTTGTTTCATAAATGTTTATTTAAACCAATAAAAAGAGTAAATTGTTATACAAAAGTAAAAAAATTAATGTATTAGTAGCTTTATACATAAACATACATTTTGTAATCAAATCAGAGAAATGAATTTATATAATTGTAAATATGAAATTTTAATTGCCACAAATTAAAGTAGTCTAAATGGGGAATTGATAAATTGATCAGACAAAGCCATTTAATAAAGATCATCTGAAAAATCTAAGTTACTGATCATCCTTAGCCTATTCAAGAAAAGCAAAAGCTGCAGCAAAGAGATGCTGGACTATGTATATGTCAGCAATTTGATGAAATAAAAAAAAATCAGTGGCAGCTGTATGGGAAGTATGTTGATAGTGAAAATTGTGCGGAATGCAGTGGAGTATCTAGCATGTGTGTCACCCAGTAGAAAAGATTACGCCTTCCAAATCCAAAAAAAAAAAAAAAAAAATCATGTAAACTGTGAAGTACGCGTTTTAATGAAATATAATTTTTTGTTAAAAAAATTGTAGTTTTGGAAAAGAAGAACACCATTTGCATCATGAGCCTCATAATATTTAAAGTATTTGTTGAGGGCACTGGTTATGATTAGCGGTTAAAAACATTGTGAATATTTTTTAAAGGAAACACTTTGCTCAAAAATAAAAAAATAAATTGGATATTTTTTTCTCCCATTTTAAGTATTTGTTTTATTCTAGGGAGCTTTTAAAGGTTCATTTTTTTCTCCGTCGGGGATGGTTGTCACCCCTGAATGGGTGACACCCGGGGCGGTCCTCCCCCACTTAGCTACGCCAAAGACATTTCTTTTGTAGCGGATAATAGGAATATCCTGCCTATAAATTTGCTTTTGGAGTATCACGTCAATTTCTGATATGCATCGCTTAAGAGATATCTTGACAAAAGTAAATTCGAAAGTGAATGTGAATGCTGAAAAGGCAAATTTTATGGTTCAAAGCTGAAAAAGAACTGTTACTTAATTAGTACACTAAAAATGCAAAGAAAATTTTATTCTTATCGCGGAATCCTACCTACAGTTCCTAATGTTAATGCAATGGACACTTGCTTAGTTATGAGTAGAACATGGAATATTGCTCTTTTTTTTACAGCATTCAATGCCACAAAAATGGTAATCGAGGTGATGTTCTGACACGAACATACATATTTTTAATATGCTCAAGTCATATTTTTTTATCTAGTGGTGTCTCTTGGCCAATTCAGTGGTGAAAGTTTTCTCTCTGGCTCTGATTTTGACTCTGTAAACAACACTTACTTATAGGTAGGTGAGGCATTTTCAATGAAACTGATAGACTAACGATTTAAATTTTGTTACAAATGATGAATTGTTGAAATTGTTGGGAACGCTATCCTTTTATGCTATAAATGATGAATGGCAGATTTCAACTCTTTCAAAAAGTATAATATCTATATTTTCGAATACATACCATTTTAACGCATTTAATTACGAATTCTGGAATTTAGGTTGAAAATAATCTGTAATAGTGGATCGTTTTTTAGTTATGGAGTTGAAAGTCAATGCTGAATCTTCCAGTATTGAAATGCTTTGCAAGTTTTTTCCCTAGTCCTTATGGGAAAGAAAATATTTTCCACTATTTGTAAAATGTCCACTATATGTATGCTGTTCCGTCCAATAAGAGTACAGTACATAGCACACAGAGGCGTAGCTAGGGTTTTCAGCGCCCGGGGACAACTGAAGATTTTGCGCGCCCCTCACTCCGCACCCCTGGTAGGGAATTTAAAAAACTATTATGCTTCCTAAATGACAAATAGAACTAAAAAGCAGACCTTTTGACTTGCATTTTTATTAGCGACCATTCACTTTGAAGGGCAAAATGGAACACTTTGGCTTCGCAAAATTATTTGTTTTTCTTCTTTCTCAAGTGACCTTTCCTGAGTTCTCTGGGCGTCCGGTTCTTTTTAATCTGCTGCTCAAAGAAAATGCCCCCTAGCCCTTCCTAGAGTGTCATCATGGGTTCAATCCATAGAAAACATCCCAACTATAACTCAAAAGTTTTTTCACTGCCTTTTAAGGCAATTTTGCACGCACTCCTGCGCTACATCGGTCATTCCCGATATGATTTGCAATGCTCCCACTTTTTTGTCGAACATATTCACACCTTTTCAGTTCAAATAATTTTCTTTTCACATTTAAAAATAAAATAAATTTACATTAATTTGGCGCCCCTTGACGCTGCGCCCGGGTACAGCTGTCCCTCCTTGCCCCTCCCACCCTTCGCTACGCCTCTGATAGCACGTAATAGTGACTTCTAACGAAATCTTCTTTAGACTCGAAGTGTTGGAGCTTTGTTAGTTTATAAAATGGCAAAAAGAACGAACTTTCTCACGCCTTGATAAACTCGATCTAGCCCTTTTTTGAAATTTCTTGAAAACAAAAACAATCCTCGATTGTGATTTATTTTGTGAGAGAGTAATAATTAACTTTTAACAAAGTGCTTAAAGCTTTAAAAAAAGCACAAAAGGAAAAATATTTCTAATTTTAGAACACTTTTTTCTTTTTCCATTTTCAAGGGAAAACATAAAATACGGGGAATTCGATAAATAACAAACTTAGAACCCGGGATATTTTAACATCAATTAGGATACGGAAAAACTGGGACCTGATGATAAAAACGTAACATGCGGGAAAAACGTAGATTGGTGGGATGTTAAATTGGGATTTCACTGTAGATATGAAAACTTTTCACATATAGTATGATAGAATAACGATAAATGATGAATTCTTGAAATGTTATACTCTTTTAATACAAATGATGAATGGCAAATTCTTAAAAATTATGTGAGCAATGCACATTTATTCAAATGAGTGAGTATATTTAGAAATAATATTGAATATTTAAGTAATCACAAAATATTAAGCAAACATTACAAATTTACATAATGAAAATGCCTCAATTATTTTTTAAATTCTTTATTTAAAAACAACATACTTACTTTATTTTGAACATGTATATCATGTTAGGTTGCAACCAACCGCCCCTATAAATTCGTCACTGAAGCAAAGCCCCGTCAACATGTTCAAAAGGAAAATAAAATTCTTCATCGATTGAGTGAAAGTTTAGTACTTATTTTTTGTAGTTAATGAATATTATTTTTATGAATAGATACTATGTTACTAATAAGTTTAATAATCTGTTAACATCTTAAATTTTTTAGCCCAGTTGAATTAAACTGGTTGGGCGAGTCACTTAATTGAATAATAACAGTTGAAATCGATATATATTGTATAAGTAGGCCCAACAACGTTCTAAAACAGAAAATCAAAATTTTCACCTCTCCAGTAAACCATGGGTGATTCTCAGTTTTACTTAAGATATGAAAACTTTTCACATATAATATGATAGAATAACGATAAATGATGAATTCTTGAAATTGTTATAAATGTTATACTTTTTAATACAAATGATGAAAGGCGCAGTCTTAAAAATTATGTGAACGATGCACATTTACTCGAGTGAATATATTAAAAAATAATAATGAATATTTAAGT
The DNA here is from genome assembly GCA_038502835.1 of Octonoba sinensis. Lineage (NCBI taxonomy): Eukaryota > Metazoa > Arthropoda > Arachnida > Araneae > Uloboridae > Octonoba > Octonoba sinensis. The sequence continues at coordinate 128,874,116 of CM076598.1, forward strand.
AATCACAAAACATTAAGCAAACATTACAAATTTACATAATGCCTCAACTATTTTTTAAATTCTTTATTTAAAAACAACGTACTTATTATATTTTGAATGTGTGTATCATGGGAGGTTGCAACCCCATGGAGGCCGCCCCTATAAATTCATCACTAAAGCAATGCCCGTCAACATGTTCAAAAGGAAAATTGAATTCTTCATCGATGGAGTGAAAGTTGTTTGCTACTTGTTTTTTGCATTTAATGGATATTATTTTTATGAATAGATACTATGATACGAATAAGTTCAATAATCTGTTAACATATTGAATTTTTTAGCCCAGTTGAATTAAACTGGTTGGGCGAGTCACTTAATTGAATAATAACAGTTGAAATCGATATATATTGTTTAAGTAGGCCCAACAACATTTTAAGAAAGAAAATCACCTATCAAAAAGAAATTTTTCACCTCTCCAGTAAACCATGGGCGATTCTAAGCAAAAAAAAATCGGAACTTCAGACAAAATTTTGGGAAAAAGTGTGCACCATCAATTTAAAACAAAGTATATAGGTTAATAATCCCCTCCCCTCTAAAAATTAATTTCATTAAAATAATCGATCAAATCTCAAAATACTTTTCAAAATGGGTCAGTTAAAACACTGATTTTCGTTACATGCAAGGCACTCGCCCTCGCCTCATGGCTCAAACGATGTTTTGTTTACATTCAACCGCGGAATTTCTAATCCACTTCACTTCATTTCTTCAAACAGCTCGTAAGAAGTAAAGAAAATACTGGAAGATTAATAGTTAATTGTTAAATTTAAAAATATATTAGGTCGAATTTCAAAAAAAACGGCTTCGTCTTGCAAAGCATCAGGCTATAATAGAATTTTGTTCAAATTTATTTTGTAATCGTACGTTGCGTACATTTTGCTGTAGAGCGCGCAGCCACAACGTCAAAAGTTCATTTTATATATATAGATATATACAGTAAAACATGTAAAGTTGACCATCTAATTATTACTATATTTATTTATCTATTTTTTGAAAGATAAAAAAACTATAATAAGGGAATTTTTTATGCGACTGTTAGCGAGTGTTAGACTAGAATTTGTCTGGATGGATGAAACATCAATATAAAGTTTGCCTAAACTTCTTTGCAAGCTAACCGTATAGGAAAGCTACTATGAGCGCTCTTTTATTCTTTAAATAAGTTCTTTTTTCTTCTAACAGATGCAGCCATTTTGAAAAATTACGTATTTTTAGGAAATGTTTGCAATCATATAAGTAACTTACATAATTAATAAAATATTTATCCTAATTTTAACTGAGTACTTTAGTTTTAAAGTTGTATAGGATACATTGTGGGTCATTCAGGTTAAATTTCTCTAATGATAATTGCGAAAAAAAAAGTTAATTAATATTTTAAAGTAACGTTAATACATGAAGCTGTATTTTAATTAATTAAAATTGAAAAAATGCATAGTGTAAGAAATGAAAAAAAAAAAAATCTCCACCTTCTACAAGTTGACCGCCTGTTGAACATGTTGACCACTAAAGTGCTGCTCCGCAAGTGGTCAACTTACACAGGTTTCACTGTATGTATGTATATAAGAATACATTAAAAACAGGAGCGTAATATTGTAGTTAATTAAGATACTGAATAGAAAAAACTCTGAATCCCCCTTATGGAAGTAGCAATATTACTTAGTAGGTACTCCCATTTAGTTCTACGGAGGACCAACTACATTTTATTCTGCTCTACTACACTAATACAGTCTGTTATCTATCTTACGTGATGCGTCCACTAATTTCTTTTTTCTAAGTAAAATCTAACAGAAACTGCATAATGAAGAGCACCTCTTAAGAAAAGAGTTCCTAATAATGAATACTCAATGCCAAAGAAGTAAAAAATCTGCGTCGCACGTCGACATGATACGCACACATGTATAATGTCAACGTTTTATCACAAGTAGTAGGAATCAAGATATTTTAAAACTTCAGCTTAGCACTTGCACTACGAAGGGGAAAGCATGTGGATAAGATTCTATTATATTTATCACTCGTAAGTGTCTCTACAAATGATGATTTGGATAAAAAAGTAGCGTCAAATATTCAGTTGAAGTACATGCTTCTACCGCGCACAAAGGACGGACTGAAAGCTTTAAAGACTGAAATAACTCATGACGAAAATAAGCAACGATGGTCTTAACAGCGATGAAATATTGCTTCGTGTCTTCTAACATTCTCACTTTTTTTTCCTTTCTCTCTCTACTTCAGAGGAAAGAAGATGCCTTTACTAAAATATCTTTTAAAATTATGGGCTGCTTACGTGTTAAATGTGTTGTAAATAATGCCAATAGATTACAGGCTCTAATTAAGTTGTTTATTAACCCTGTCTGCAATTTATGTGCCTGTTTTTCGTTCTTTTTTTGTGCTTGGAAGACTATCCCGAAGTGAGGGGAAAAGTTTGTTTTCATGACACTACCAATTCCGAGCTGTTGTCTGAGAGAAATTAGATCATGTCACGCTAAAACCATATATTCGTCAATTTCACTTATGCTGGATTTCTTTTGCGATTATTGATGCACATGTATGTAAAATGATTTTTATGTTAAAATTTAATGAACAAATAAGTTCGTAAAAACGTATTATTTGAGCTCTCATTCTTGTACCAATATTGCTTCTATCTTTATATAGTTAATAAACTGTTATTGAATTCGAAATGTTTTTATTGTTTATGTATTTATTTTTACTTTTGCGTTGATAAAACTATCCTACGGTGGAAAGGGTAGTGTTTTCACGACACAACCAATTAAGAGGTATTTCGCAAAAGAATAAATTTTACAATCCTTAAATGAATGGAAGCAAAATATTTTGTGCATTACTTGTGCAAACTTAAAAAATGAATCCGTAAAACACTGTTGTATTTACAAACACTTTTTCAAAACAATACTGATTTATTTATGTATTTTTTTAAATAAATTTATTTATTAATTTTATTTATTAATTTTACTTTGTATGGTTGGCGAATGGTTATTGAATTTGTAAGATTTTTTTCTTCTCACGTGTTTCACAAGTGAAAGACATCTTTGTTAAACTGGAATCTATACCTGTATATGATAAGGCAACAATGTGGGAAGCAGTCGTATTCTTAAATGAGGTAAATTAAATGAAACAAATCTTAATGCGAATTACACACATATGCTGCAAAACATCTTCTTTAATTAGTGGTTTTTAGCATGGTAATCCACTACAAACAATGCCAACTTACGTAAGTAAAAACAATTACCGTAATTATCGGTATAACCCGCATCGTTGTATAGTCCGCAGGAAGAAAAATTCATTCTAAAAAAATCATGTTCGGTGTATAGCCCGCACCCAAAACTAAAACATAAACAAATCACTATGTACGGGGTATAGGGAATTATTTAATGTAAGTAATTAATTTTAAATTACAAAATACTTTTAACATTTACACAATAACAAGATTTTAAAAAAAGTTTTCATTTTACCAGATTTTGCTTATACATGGCCATCGAAATCATATTCTTCTGTATCAGAATTAAAAAGTTCCATTAGGTCCTCTGGCAAATTGTGAATTGGAATTCGATCATCAATGTCTGATTCACTGCTGGCTTCAAGGTCTTCATAACTTCTGAGATCGTCAGTTATTTCAGCTTTTTGAAATCCAGCTTTAATCGTAAAAATTGAAACCGCGTCCCAAGAGTCCTTAATCCACCTAGCAATTTCGGCATATGTAACGCGTTTCATTTTCCCGGATTTGGTGTAGCTTGCACAGCTACACCAAAGTCCATTAGACATCCAATTCTCCCATCGATGTCGGACATGAGATTTGTAGCTTTTGTTTACTGATATGTCCAAAGTCTGGAGAATTTTTGTCAGTCCCCCTGGTATCACCGACAGACTTGCTTTTATCATTGGATTTTTGAACCTGAAACCTGACTGCAAAAGAGTGAAATTGGATCATCGTCTCGAAAGTTACGATTTATTTCTCTACGTTTTGTTTCGCGGGAGAATAGATTTTGATGTTTTGAACCGTAGTTGTCTTTTATTTATTTAGTACGTAAAAAAAAAAAAACCGTGTATAGCCCGCATCGTTGTATTGCCCGCAGGTAGGAAAAAAATGAGTTTTTCCATAGATAGCCAGCGGGCTATACACAGATAATTACGGTATCTAAATATCTCGATATTTTTCTATGTTTTGCCTAACCAAGCCAGCTGTTAGTTCAAAAGCTTAATTTTGTGGAATACTTCAGAGTGTAATGTACCGTTTAAATACTTTGCAATTAATTTGAATCTTATTTCAACTTTTCCCCAGAAGGGTAGGGGGTTAAGGGACATTTATTAATAATCACCCATTTCAAGAAAACAAAACTTCAAAAAATACTTGTACATACTTTAATAGTATTTTTTTTATAATATAGACACTAATTACTTTTCCGCTGCATGGTGATATAAAAAATTAAAAGACACATACACAAGTGTCAGCGAATTTTTAGTATAACAGCATTTTAATCAAACGTCAGTGTCCTCAATCTATTCCAGATCTTTGCAAAATACCCCTCAAAGTATCTGAAAGTGGATGCAAGTTGCTAAATAAAATTTCGCCTAAGCATTTACGTGTTATTGGCAGGCTAATGATATTTGCTTAAGGGGTTGTCTTCGTCAGGAAATTGTAAACGCTATTTAAAGAGAATTTATTACCCCTTCTGTAGGTTTTGATTGGGTAACCGTTAATTCCATCAACCGCGCACCCTCTTTCTGGAAGAGAAATTTTTCGTTTTCTGCTAGTCTGGATTCAATATTAATTTCAATTTGCCAAAGTCCTCCCGAACAGTCCTCCGGTTTAGCAGCTGGTGTGGATTCCTCGCTCTTGAAGATCTTCTTCACTCGGCTGCTCTGCTTTTTTAATTCTTTTTTCCACTTCCCCCTAGTGCGTTTTATCCCCTCTCCAGAAGAGAAGGCATAACGATCTGTAAAAATAATCGAAGCCAAAAAGGTGTAGGCATGCAAATGGAAATTTAATTATTCTTCCACCCTGCGGACTTGCCGCGACGCACACTCACACATTCGCCAACGAAGGGGGAAGGGCAGATATGAAAAGGGGTGCGGGCTTCAAAAGGGGCTCGAGGCAAAATGAGAGGCTGCACTTCGAGGTGAGAATGATCTGGTACTAAATGGAGAGCATTTCCAAGAGCGACCAAAAAGAGCTCATGTGGTCTAGCATCTCTTAACACCTTCGTGGGCTGAATAATATAGCCTTCATTTTAATTGTGATGCAAAATGACATGAACATTCAAATTTAAAAGCTTCTCGTCATACATTCAAATGTACTTTTATATAGTGTTAAATGATATCTTGAACACTCGACGAAATGCGACTCTTCAAAAATTGGATATCAAAATTTAGTTTAATAGTAAATTATCTGTCTATTTTTTGTTGTTCTCTGAAGTCCTCGTTGCCCCCGAGTATTTTAGCTAGCTTTAAGCTATTACATCACTAAAAATAATGAATCGGGAACATCATGCAGTTTGTTTCAACACAAATTACTCGAAAGGAGAGAAATATTTAATCTCCTCCCAAATCTCTAAGAAAGGTTATTGAAAAATAAACCACGTGGATTTTTAATGATAATATGTATCGAAAATAAGACTGTTATTTATGTTTTTCAACATTGGTTTTCATATTAAACGAATTCATAGACATGCATTATCACTTATTCCTTTTCTTTTTGAAAGTTATAAATCCAAGCAAATTACCAGCAGTTTCATAGAGTAGAACACTGGCGTAAATAAGGGGGTTTTGGGCATAACCTCCCTCCCCCCCCCCCGAAAGGGTGAAGATTGTCCAATAGAAATGACCAGTTTTTCTTGTAAAACAATGAAATTAGGTCACTTTTTACTAAGAAAGCCCCCCCCCCCCCCAAATCCAGTCTAGCTACTCCACTGGAATATAATATCAGTTTGAATTGTACTTAGGTAGCAGGGAACCACATACTTACACTGACACACTTATTATTCATTAAGAGGAAAGAGGAAAGTGTCATCAAAGAAAAAATAAATAAAAGAGAGAAGGAAAAGTTATTAAAAATAATAGTAAAAACAAGACTCTAACAATATAAGATAATATGCATCAGATGAATTTTAGAGAAATTTATTACACCCGTGTGCGTGTGTGAAAATACAAACGCTTAAGAACACTTATTCAAAAGAATTAGAACGACGGACAAACATAATATGAAGGTCATAATTAATAGAACATTTTTTAAAACAAAACTCTCGACAAGTAGTAACAAAATTAACTGTTAGCTTAAAATTCCATAAGACAAAACTGAAAACTTAAAAACAAAACAATGAGTCTTTAAAGAAAAATATTAAAATATTAGGATTACAATTTAAAAATAACAATAATCGATAGCAAATTATTTAAGACACAAGACCCATGTCTTCAATGATATAATACTGTACATAATAGAAATAGTCTCAAATTTACAATTTATCGATTATATGTTAATTATCTTTTTTTTTTTAAATGAAAGAATTATGGATTATTTTGACACTGCAAAAACTCTCTTCATAGCATTTTTCGAACCGTGCAGATTTATGCCCAAACAAATGATTAAAACGACATTTATCAAATGAAAATGCGAAATGCCATTGTAAAAAAATGATGAAAAAGCAGTACAAAGAGCGTCGTCTGCTTAAGGGTTTATTTGACAGATAAAGGATTCGTTAAACAAAATGTCGCTTAAAAATGATCATCTCTGTGCTAATGTCAAATTCAGAATACATGCAAAACTGAATACGATCTATCTCTTGAAAAAATCGATCTATTTGAAGAATGCACAGGGAAGAGAGTTTGTTTTTATTCCGACAATTGCTTTTCATTTTCGTCTCAAAGAAGGTTTTACACATTAATCGCTTTTCTTCATTTTTCAATTTCGACGGGATGAGAATCGAATCTTTTTGTTAAAATTCCCCTGTTCTACTGTTCTTCTGGAGTAATGCATATTTGTACTCTCTTCCACTCCCCCCTTCCCCCGATTTGTGAGTTATTTACGTTAAAATTAAATTTCTCATTTTCCTTCATCATCTAGTAGTGTTTCTAAAAGTCTGTGACATTCAGTTTTGCTTAAAACGGTGTATGTCACCGCAAGATGCTGAAAAAATCTTGTCCCGTTGTCAAATTCAATTAGAGATTTTTTCTCTTTCTTTTCTTTTCATTACCCAAAGACATGAACGTTGATATAAAGCACTCTTATTCGTTATGTTGTAACAAATGTATTCGTTATGTAAATAAATAAATAAATGGAAATATATATATATACTAGCTGATCCCCTGCAGAACATCTGCGGGCTATAAGCTCAACAATCAGTCTAAACATGATCGCTCGATATAAGCAAACTAAGGTGTTACCACTCCAAAGAATCATAAACCATTCTGTACCTCAGAAGCAGAAGGTGGTAAGTCCAAATAGGTAATTTTTCAGGAGAGCTGAATAAAGGTTAAAATTCTCGAATCTCACTTTCAATAGTCTCGTAAATGGTGAAATAGGCATCAATTTTAATAAAATTTGTACTGATAGAAACTTCAATTCGTTATTTATTTTAAAACATTGTTTTGAATTGTCAAAATTAATTGTATATCTCAAAATTGATAATTTTGGACTTACTACCTTCTGCTTCTGAGGTACAGCATTTAAAACCATTTTAATATAGTAGAAAACGTTTCAAAATTTAAGAAGCTTAAGAAAACGTCGCTAGACATAAACATGACAAGGATCGATCGATATAAACAAACTTAGGTGTTGCCACTTCAAAGAATTGGAAATTAAAGTGAGTTATGAGTGGAAATACTTTTTCAGAAATGGAAATAAATTTGTTAAAGTCCGTGAGTTACGATAATAAATCCAAAAAAATTATGTTACTTTTCTAGGCTAATCATTAAACAAATTTCTAAATATCGTTTTACCATAGTTTTTTTTTTTTTTTGTATGATGTCAGTATTGTATCATATCGCAAAATTTAATCGTAACTGGTCCACGTTAAGTGACATATATATATATATATCCTCCACTTTTTTATGAAAGTTTTCATACATTGGGCTGAATTCAGGTTATTTACGCATTAAAATAAGCAAAGATAACGCGCTCCCAATCTGCTTTTCTTAGAAATTAAACCCTGGAACGTATCGGCTGTTTTCATAATGAGTTCTCCTTATTTTTCCAACAGAGTTGAAATAAGCAGTAGAAAATCATAGAGGAATTTTGTATTAGTATCAGTATTTGAAGCTACTGATATGTTTTTCGTTATCTTACTGCATTTATGACGGGAGGAATAGATGAACTGAGCATTTAAATATAGGTTACTCTAGAACATATGTTTCCATCTTTTATCATTACATACATTTCTATAATTCTAATTTTTTCTCTCGAGAATAACAACATCCTATCCATAGCTTAGATGGGGACCATGATGGAAGCCATAATATATATATGTACTTCACTTAACGTGAACTAGTTACGATTAAATTTTGCGGTACGATACGATACTGACATAATGTAAAAATCAAACTATGGTAAAACTATGGAACGGGGAGAGTTGGCGCACAATTCGAAAACATTAAAAAAAATAATGAGAACGTCAATTTTTTGGCGAACTTTTAGTTAATAATGTAAAGTACATTCCTTGTGTATGCAATCCCATCGCTATTTTGTTGTTGCGCTGTAATTTAGACAGCTGGAATAAAATTAAGATCTATTTTTCGCTCATCTCCTTATAGGGCAGGTGAGATTGCGCACATGGGTTTATGATAATAGATGGCTTTCGATAATGAGTAGATTATATTAATAATAGCTACAAGTAAATTGTCAGAATACCCTCTCTTCAGTACTTAATAATAATGATTAAGCTTAAATTATATTTTCTTTCAGCTTTTTGTAAACACATATAGATGCGTATTTTTGATTTTTGAAGGTAAAAATATTCTCTGCGATTACGTTGATGAGAAAAGACAGGAATATTGACTTTGTCGCCTTTGGTGTGATAGCATATTTAGTCTGACTGTCGCCAAAGACGTTTGCTAATCGGAGTTGTCAAATGTGAGTGTTTTTCTCATCATGCAAGTTCTGGTGAAACTTTTTTTTATGTAAGTGTTTTCCCATCAAGCGAGTGCTCGTGTGATTTACCGAAAACGATTTTTTTTGTTTCATCAAATTTTAAACCAGGAATGTACCTAAATGGACTGAAATAAATGAACAAATCTTTTACATAGTATTGTTATTTAATTATGTAAATTTCTTTGCACTGGAAAAGTGTTTTTATTTTCGAGGATGACTTCACGAGGAAGGATGTTGGTTCAAATGGCTCTGGCTAAAAATACTTCCTATAAAATTTATAAAATACATATGCATAGTTACGATTTCTTTTTAGTTTTCATTAGGAATATTTTTTACCCCCAAATGAAAAGTACCTAAGTTGCTTGATATAATGATATTTCATGAAAATATACACCTGTACGATATATTTTGGATAATATTATTATTTTGGGTAGCATTTGATGTTTAGAATGAATAAAAATGCTTTTTAGTTGAAAATATTTCATTTACTATTATTTTTCAGAGGGTAGGCAGTGTGAGAAAAACGCTCAGGCGCGAGTTCTCAGGTTGCCCATTATGACGAGAGTTCTGAAGGGTAAAAAATAATTCTTGCAATACTCCCATCACCATGAAATAGCAGGAGCAGTAATGAAAATTCAAGCACTTACATTAGGAAAGCGAACTATAAAAACGACTCTATATCATAGACGTTCAGGAGAATAAACTTATGAATTCAATTAGACACTAGGTTGTTGTATATGTACAACTTACCTGGAGTCACGGTGCGTGCGCACTTCCACTTCCCTCCAACAGCTCAAGTGCGCCATCTCACCAGATTTTACCTTAGATATTATAACTTTTTATCACTTATTAATAAATTAACTATAAAAACGAGATAAATAATATGATTCCTATTAAAATTACTCAGAGCACGGAGCGGACGCCGGAGCAAGTACTTGGAAGTTGGAGCGGAAAAACTCAAAAAAGCCGGCTGCTCCAGATCCCTGTTATTTGTGTCGCTTTTCCGCAGCAAATTACTGTATCGATTGCAGAATCTTAATATTTTTCTGAGATTAGAAGGACAGAAAAATAAATAAAGAAATGTATGGAAGTAAAATTAAATATAAATAAATAAATAAATGTATGGAAGTAGAATTAAATATAAATAAATAAAAAGATATATGGAAAGAAAAAGAAAAGTTATAAATCTTTTTTTTTTCTTTAACAAAAATACGTATCACGCATATGGGTGGGAGGGGGGGGGGTTCTAAGAGGTGGGGGGGAGGATGAAATTATTTTGAAAAATGATTTAGTCATTGTAAAGCATTCATTAAAAGTTCCACAGAAAGTTAAGTATAGGATGTGAAAAGAAATACCAAAAAAAAAAAAAAAAAAAGACTAAATAAATAATACAAATATTTGCTTATTTATCTTTTTTTAATCCTTTTTTGTTTTAAATCTACATCATTTTATTTTTATTTTATTCTGTTCCATTTAATTTTTATTTATTTACTGTCCTTTTTATTAATTTTATTCCTCTCCAACGTTTTCGCAATTTTACTGTCGGAGGAATATGTTATACAACTTTTGCAACAAATGAGTTTCCTCTCTAACCCCATTCATTGATCTAAAAATTATTTTAATATTTCCTTTTATAAATCCTAATGAAGAAAATATAAACTTTTTCTCTTATCATTCAAATTTTATTCAAATTCAATCAGTCCAATACAAAGTGAAACATGATTTTAACTTTCACTAATCATTATATGAAAGATTATACGATTTCACTAATGAATGTTATCCAAGAGAAAATGCATTGATCAAATTACTAAACGATTTGAACCTTTAAGATATGTTTAATAACTCATTTCATTATCGAGAACTGTTATTCACCCTCCTAAGTGTTTGTAAGAATCATTTTCAAATGAAAGTGAAATATTTGTTGGGGGAACTTTATGAAATATTTCCTAGCAGCTTAAAGACCCATTTTATAAATAAGGAATTTCAAGTATCAAAGCTACGTTTGGGGAGGCTCCCTTTTCCAGCAGTCTATTCATCCGGGTATCTCATAACTTTCTTCCGTGCAGCTGATTTGGTCGTTATGGCGACCGCGAACTGCCCGGCGATTGGTTACGACGCCAAAACCTTTGTTTGGCGCGACGCAGACGTCACAATAACCCACGTGTTGCCATATCGACAGAAAAATCGCAAAGCCCCGCAGCTGTGACTGTTTTTATATCCTTCCAATACACAAGATAACGAAAAAAGAAATTCTTCTAAAAATATTTTTTTGGCATGGGAGAAAAGAAAAAAAAATACTACAAAACCCTGAATCTTGTCACAGGCTAGTACGTCGGCAAAGTAAGTCGAAATTGATTAGCCCACATGCCTGAACCTCCCCACCCCTTCACGGCAAAAGATTAAAAAACTATTTCACTACCTTTAAAAAACAGATTCGGCAATTCTTAAGAGCCAAGCACAGAATTCTTATTTTAATTTTTCCCTTGAATCGATAAACGATAATGTTCGGTAGAATTTGGTCGCTTCATTATAAGTCAGTACTTGGCCTTTAAAAATGGAAATGGCTAAGCCTTTATATTAAAAGAAAGTAAAAATGGGTGATTTATGCTATTATTTTTATTAACTTAGCCTTGAGAGTCATTTGTTGGAATATATTTTTATAATAACGCCCTATCTTTATTTTTTAATGATTCTCACATATTTGAAAGCTTCCGCTAAAATATCACAACACTTAATTCGTTTATTCACTAATTGATTACGGAAATGGATATATATATATATATATTTTTTTTTTTTTTTTTGTGAATTTCTTGATAATAATGATATCGTTAAAAACAACCAAAATCTTCTTCCACTACAGATAAATGCAGAGCTGTTGGGAAAAAAATGTAAAGCGCTAAAAATTTTTAAAAAGTTATAATTTTTAATTTGGATGAATTTTTAGTTACGATGAGAGTAATTGTAAGATGCAAATGAAGCCGACAAAGCAAAAAAAAATTAGCCTACTGGCTAAACTTTTTTTTTTTGTAATCCAGTGTACCTCGTTTATAACGACATCGGTTTTAACAGTACATCATTTATAGCTTCAATTCATAGCGATTTCCTTTTTGATTTCATGATGTTTCAAGTAAAATTCTAAGAACTTAAGTTAAAAGAAACTCATAATGATAATAATTCTAAAACATTTATGATCTGGTATTATCACCCTCGTTACACTATCAGCAGTTGTTAGTCGAATATATCATTTCACTTAGCCTTTAATCTGCACTGCCCATTATCCATTTTCTTGATCTGAACAAATTTTAACCAGAAAGTCCTGCGGTTCAACAAGATACGGATACATGTGATATTGGAAAATTGTGAAACTAGTAAAGGAATTAAAATAAAACTCTCAGAGTAATTACAGTAAATCTCAGATTAACATAAAATATATTGCTCAGGGAGAACGAAATCAAGGATACACACGAAGGCCCGGACAGCGTACTTACCAACTACTACAGAAGTTTTGAACATTTAAAAAAAGTTAAATAAATAAACGCATTTACAAAACCAAAGAATACGATTAACAGATAGCAAAAAAAAAAAAAAAAAATGGTACCGTAAACGATTTGAAAAAAAATATTGGTACTGAACTTAAGCAGAAAAAATACTTAAAACGAAAAAAAAAAAAAAACCTCACTACTATCATAATTCATGTTTCATATAAAGTTATTGCAAATAAATATGATTGTATAAAGTTCTAAACCTTGTACATGTGGCGTATTTTTATTATACTGCAATATGTAATTTGATGTTCAGTCTCTAAAATAGACCACGTTTATAACGTCCCCTCGGTTTTAACATTATAAATACCACGGACCCTCCGATGTTGTTATAACCGAGACACTAATTGATTTTAAATTGCAACGAATGTAATAAAGTATTCTTAACGTTAAATAAGCGTGTATAGAATATTGGTTAGACATCATGCGTCGCACGGGTAATCTCCAGGTTCAATTCCGACTGGAATTTTCTTTCTCAATTGCAAATTGCACCTGGCAGAAATGCTTTCTGCAGAAATACAATTTTTTTTAATGTGTTACTGCTAAGGATTGAAAAGTAAGCTCTTCCAGTTTTTACTAGATGGATTTAAAAGTCATTATGACAGCTCCAATCCATAACATCACTCCAACTGACAATTCCATTGTTGGTTGAAATGTCACTCTCACCGCAGCGGGAGGAGTACAGTTTCGGAGATAATTCCTTGATTTCCTTTTTCTGACATCGTGATCTAAGTTCATGCATTTGGAGGGAAAAAAAAATCCATATGTTTCCTATCAGAAAATGCATCATGGGAAAAAATGCACCAAAAAACCATAATCAGGAACATTTTAGCATCATGGATATACAACAATTGTCGGGATACAGAGAATGTGACTTAAAAATCAGGACAATAACAATAAGTGACGAGCCATTCCATTTCAGATCAGGCAGAGGGTGTCACATGACCCTCACCGATTTTTTTTGAAAAAATTACAGTAGTTACAACTAAGGGACATATAAAATATCCCAAAAGGATTTTGCAAAAAAAAAATTATTTCTCTAGTTACAGACGTTTAACATTTGGGACAAAGTTGGCCGTTTTCAGAAAATCAGCAAAACACCCACTTTTAAAATAGCCACTGTTTCAAAAGTTTTTAACCGATTCGAATGATTTTTTTTCTATAAATAATGAAGTGATGGTATTTTATTTAGACACTAATTTTAAAAATTTAGTTGGCTTTGTGTATTTTTGCCCCAGATATTTTATATGATTTTTCAAAAATGACCTTTTGTGCGTTTCTCAAAAAAGCCAGAAATTCAAACTCGCTCTTATTTAATCACTTTAATATAATATTTAATCAATATTTATTAAGAAATATACTGTATTGTTACACAATTACTACAGATAAATTGTACTTAACCTTCTTAGAACTTAAATAGCTCCTAGCACAAAGCGTAGCTACTGTGATTTAATGCATGTTATTTTGTTCAATCCAATTACTAGTTTTAAACTTGCACACTTTACATCAAATATGTTACAGCACTGATATACATAGTTTTAAACGCATATGAAATTATGTACTTAAAGCAAAATAAGTAAAATCAAGTTTTTGAATCATCTTCTACGCGTTATTACCAAAATTATTGAAAAATTATTGCAAAGACTAGGACGGTTCAGATGGTGTTATATTTCTTGTGGTATTATATTCTGGGTATTGAAATATTTGTTCTCGATTATCTGTGTACAAATTATTCGAGAGTGTCTCTAAACCATCGGTGATACATTCTTAATCTGCCCCATTCAATAATTCTCATTCACACTTTCAATAAATTTTCCTATTTAGAAATCATGCATTGAGTTATATTTGTTTATGAGGCTGTTAGTTTTCTAACTGTTTTCCACTTCTTGTTTGCTCGTGCGTCCCATATAAGCATTACTATATTAGGGATTTTTACTATTTAGCAGCATTGTAGGATAGCCAATAATGTTTTGATTGTTTGTATTCCTACAATAAATTTTACATTTGCTGTTGCTTGGTATTTGATATAAAGCGTGTGAGTTTGAAACTAGTAATAGGATTAAACAGAATAACATGCATTAAATCACAGTGGCTACGCTTTGTGCTAGGAGCTATTTAAGTTCTAAGAAGGTTAAGTACTATTTATCTGTAGTAATCGTGTAATAATACAGTATATTTCTTAATAAATATTGATTAAATATTATATTAAAGTGATTAAATAAGAACGAGTTTGAATTTCTGGCTTTTTTGAGCAACGCACAAAAGGCCATTTTTGAAAAATCATATAAAATATCTGGGGCAAAAATACACAATATAATTGACAGCATCTCATTAAGCACTTTAAGGGCAACAAATGAGCAGATTTTCAGATTTTTAAAAAATGGCTTTTTTGAGTAATCACACTTCAAAAATCGTAATTTCTGAACATTTTCAAATTTCAAAATTTAAATTCTGAGAGGATATGCATGTCTGGCTTACAATAAAATTTGATACAAAACTTCCATAACAGTACTTTAGACACTATTTTTTCACTTCAGAAACACTTTTTTTCTTTATCAATGAAGCCAAATAAATTTTTAAAATTAGTGTCTAAATAAAATACCATCCCTTTATTATTTATAGAAAAAAAATCATTCGAATCGGTTAAAAACTTTTGAAACAGTGGCTATTTTAAAAGGGAGTGTTTTGCTGATTTTCTGAAAACGGCCAACTTTGTCCCAAATGTTAAACGTCTGTAACTAGAGAAATAAATTTTTTTTGCAAACTCCTTTTGGGATATTTTATATGTCCCTTAGTTGTAACTACTGTAATTTTTTCAAAAAAATTTGTGAGGGTTATGTGACAAGTTTCAGACCTGCCTTCCTGATTTGAAATGGAATGACTCTGACATAAAAACAGGATATTGCACAATGCAGGAAATGTACACTATATTCGACAATCATCCTCACTTCATCAAATATATCAGAAAATGGCCATACTAGAATCCATTTGCTTACTCAAACTATAATCTGTTTTCCCTTTCCTGTTGCCGACCCACTTTGATGTAAGATATTCGTAGCAAAGAGCGTTTTAATTCGGCGCATGTGAATTGGCGAGGGCAATGCTAATTACGTTAATTGCCTCGCAGCTGGTAGCTAGCATGCTCGCCAACAAACGAAGAAATCCTTTTGGCTAAGCACCGGACCAAGCCCCGACGCGTTTTAAAATATTGCTTTTCCCCGACTAAATGGACGATAATGAAAATGTTATCCTTGCAATTTATTCGCACGATAGATCATCTCTAGACTCGAAAGTGTAGAGAAAATCCGGGCCTAGATTAATCCATAAGAGCCGAAGAGCTCTTGACATTTATGGTGCGTACGAAAGGGCGAGATTAGGCGTAGTCTTCCCAAAACCCATGATTATAAGGCTTGACATCATTATTTTTCAACAAGTTCTCTGTTTTATATTTTCTCGTCATTGTAGAACATCACAGAAAGAAAATGTCCAACCCTTCCGACACGTTAGCGAAGATGACTGGTGCGTAATGGGATAGGCTTTTGTTGCTTAAGTGTTGTGGGATTTTAACTAATCATAGTCATCTAGGCTTCGTGATGGTTTTCAACAGCTTGTGTACTCAATCGATCACAGACGCAGACATCAAGAAGGATAAAAACGACGCTCCTGAGAATTCAGTGCTTCACTGATAAAGATTCACATTAAGCGATACCAACATCATAGACAGTGACATTGTGAGCGCGAGTTTTGTTTAACTAATGGGCGACTAGAAGCTGGTCTTTATGTAGAGGGGAAAAAGAGAACAATAAAGCTAATGAGAAGAATAAAAAAGATGTAGTTAATACAAGCAAATTAAGAACAGTTGAGATGTTTCTTATAATTAAATGTATATTTTACTGCTTTAACCACTGAATGACGAATACTTCAATGTACTTTTGTTCAAGCAAGAGTAGTACTTAAACGCATTTAAACTTTTTAGACTATTTTTATTAATTTGTAGAGGGCTCCCCATTAACTAATGCTCCAGGTTTACCAAGGAAATCTGGCTATACCATCCCTGATTTTAAAAAATATTGGTCCACATTAAACATTATTGTGTTTCTTAGTTTTGACGCATATTGAAACGTAAATTACCACTCTCAGTTTTAGTTGTCTCTGTTACTGTTCTAAAAAGTATTAATGTACTCGTCGTTTGCATTATTTTAAGTAGATCAGTTATTATTTATAGTTTTAGAGTGCAATATTTCGCAAAGCGTATTGAGTAAAAAATGAAGAAAAGATTCGTCACTTCTATTGGAAGAAAACTGAGCATGATAAAATGTTGGAATAAACATTATAAATGCCACGTGTTGTTCAACATTAAACATAAATATCACAGTATATCTCGTTTATTTATCATTTACGATAATATCAGATAAACTCCGGATTGATCTAGGTGTTCACATTCCAGGCAGTCTCGATAATACATATAAGAACAACGAAAGTTAAAACCGTCGGAAGAATCAAAGTTTTATAACCAAATAATAATTCTAAAGTCATCTGATCATTTATACGTATTAGAAAGGACAAAAATCGTTTTCCAACAGCTACACCAGACACAAAAACCGCAATATTTGGCAGGCTCTTTCTTAAATAAAAGTGTTTTCTAACATTCATAACAATGAAGGATGATCGAATTAGAAAGTTGGGGCTCTTTAGAAACACAATGCGCCTACCTCATAGATCATCTTTAGATCAAAACATCAATTAAAAATAAAAAAAATAGTGATTTGTGCTTTTTCTAGAATAAAAAAATCAGTTTATAAATACCAAAAAATAGCCCAGGCGTTGAATTAATTCGATCTTCATTGATCGATTCAATTCGTTCATGAACACTTTTGTAAAAGTATGCCATGTATTGGATTATATGCTATATGACATATAACGTGATGTTTGCATGTATAAAGGTTATATTTTTAAGCTATTCGCTCAAATACAACCCTTTCTGTATTTATTTTTATAAGAGTTAAGAGCCGAAAAGGAAGGAACGAGCACTCATCATTATGATATTTCAAGTGCTGGGAATGCGGTCCTTGTTAAATGAGCACTTCAGACATATTTAATTGCGAAAGACTTCCGCCAAGCTCTAGTGACATCATATTAGCATGTTATGACGCCACCGAAAATCATTATAATCTTATTCTGACATCATTAAAACCTTATTTAATGATGATATTAATGTACCTCACGCCTCAAGAAAATTTAATTCGGTTCAGAAGCACAAAACTTAAAAATGCTTCATTTTGTTTTTATCGTAGTTTTAGGAAAGGAATCCGAAATATTTTAAGCGACATTTTATAAAAATACTTATGTGGCCTTTAAGCATTTTTTATCGTTCGGAAGAACAGAGAGATGAATATTTTTTTTCAAATTCTCAATATACATACTTAAAGCTATATAGTACCCAAGCAATGTAGTGGAGCATCGTTTATACGACGCCGAAGGGACTATCGAAAATCTTCGGATAAACGATAACGTCGTATAATCGATTCACCCATTGGCTAGATTCATGAATTAGGGATATACTAAAACGACTTATCAATGTAAACGTCGTATAAGCGATGCTCCAATATACATTTTTTTTTTTTTTTTTTGCAATTTCCGGTTACCCATGCAGATTAGAATCTTGATTCTATCTTTTAGATCTGAAATACAGTGGAGTATCGTTTATACGACGCCAAAGGGACAATCGAAAATCGTCGTATAATCGATTAACACTCAGACTAAATCCAATAATTGGGACCACACTAAAACGTCGTATAAATGTCAACGTCGTATAAACGATCGTAATATAACCAGTACTCTACTGTACTATTAATTTTGAAGATATTTGAAGTTTTCTGTTCAAATATTTTGACTGCAAAACATTTGACTCTTGAGAGTGCAGTGAACAGACCAAAGTTCTTGACATTGAATAAAAACAAAATATTTTGAACTAAAAGATAATATATGTTCAATTATGTTGAGGTAAGGCAATGTTTTAATGCATTTTATAAAATTTGGACCTAATGTATCACAAAATTAGAAAATTACAAACTTTAGAAGTGGTTGCATGTCATTTATATTCTTTGAATACGTTTTCTTAAACTTTTGTTTCTATCAATGCAAGTGTCGTCTAAGGCTTTTCTTCTCCTAAAAATAGTCTTGAAATTTTTCGTAGATATTTTCTTATAAGCAAAAAAAGTTAGTATGGATGTATTCGTAAGACATACAATTATAGTTTTTGTTTCTTTTTTTAAGTTCAAAGTTACAAATATAAATGACTCGAAACAATAAGAAAATATTAAAAATTAGGTATTTTATAAAAAAAATTTTAAAATTTTAATATTTTAATATTTTTTAAATTTTTAAAATAATTTATGGACAAACTAACTTTTTTTAATATAAGAATCAGTTTAGAATTATAATCCGAAAAAAAATACTTAAATTACTTAATAATACTGTCTCCAAAAGAAAAAAAATCACCAAAACGGTACTTAAAGCAAGGGAGAAAAAAAACCACTTTGTTAAAATCGGTAGAATTAAAAAACATGTTAAGTACACATAGTTATCTGATATCAGATGTGTCTAGCAAAAACGAATCGGTAGATGCAGAAATGTAGAAAAAGGTTATGTCATATTCTTTCTTTTCCCCTATTCTTATGTTTTAATGGATTCGCACAACAGGTGTCTTAGCCACACGAATCCATCAAAATAAGAATCGAAAAAAAAAAAAGGAGCGAGAGGGAGAGAGAAAGCGAAATAACACATTTTTACAACTAGCCATTTAATGAAAACATTTTTTTTACGCGATATAAAGGAAAACATCAAAACATTAGAGAATGCTAAAGATTATGGGCGGGGAAGGGGTGCAGTTATATAGGGTAGAAAAATGTTTTAAAATAAGCCCCAAAGATATGCTTCCTACACAACTTCTGCAGTCGATGTGCATTACTCTAAAAACAGCCTCACAAATTGAGTACAAGATTTTTTTCTTCCTTTCGTCTCAGCCTTCTTGTAAAGTTTTATGTACAGTCAGAAAGATGGAATAATAGATACCATTTCAAAACCTACCTTACCCAAATGTACCATTTATTTCCAGAATATTTCGCTACAGATTCCCTCCCTCAACTAAGTGATGCCAAGTCCAGAGGACTATTTTATCCCTTTAATTAGTAACATAGTGTGAACGTAAAAAAAAATGAATGGAGAAAGAAAACTGAAGGAAAATACAAGTTTTACAACTAATATTGTAGTGATTCCACGTTAATGAAAGTGTTTTACTGCAGGATTAGAAGACTCATAATATCGATGAAAAGAGGGAAAACAAGCCATTATCATAGACTATCCATATAAAACCCATAATAATGAAAATCTATGTTCATTTTTCGACAAAATAAGGCACAGTTTACAAAATGACTAAGGGAAATAGATTAGGGAAATAAATGTGAGAAATATTTTATATAAGCATTCATTTGATGTATTCTTATTAAAGCAAGCAAATTTATTGTATTTACGAAAACTTGACTAACTGGTTACTGTAATAAAATAAATAGTTTGTACGTAGTATGTAAAGCAACTCAAATCGCAAGAAAACAAGGGAATTAAGGTAAACATTTTAAAAAATATTTGCAGTTTTCACCCCAAGCTATCGTCTTATGTGTCAGTGTTCGCGAACTGTGCATGTAATGTAAAACGAACATTTTTTATGTTTTGAAGAATTTCATTGAAATAAATATGTGCATCAAGCACATTACAATTATTCATTTAAGAAAACTAAATTTCGTTTCATTTGAGATTATCTCTCTCTGTTTTTAAACATTTGAAGAAACTAAGGGCGAAGGAAGATTTGCAAAGATACTGAAATTCAATTTATTGCAAATACACATTTGTCGAACTCTTTAAAAGTTAAAAACTTCGAGAAGAGATTCACACATGGCCTTTATACAATGCTCTCCAAACGAAAAAGAAATATACAGGAAAAGACCCATCAGAGTTTTCAACTCCATCAATTATTTTTCAATTAAATTTGGGACCATTAAGAGTAATTACCGAATATTTTGGAGGGGAGTATTTCCGCAAAACTTAATTCAAACTTATCTTGAAATCAACGTGTTATCACCGTGATAAAGCGTAGATCCTACAGTCGCAATTCTGGAAGAATTCTTTGGTCCTGTTTCCCCCCTCACTTGGTCTTCTATCGACCGACGCTTAGAAATTAATTAAAATATTTCCTCTCTCTTCCGTTGAGGACTTCAAAGAAGAGCACGTACCGCAAGGAAACTCGTCAAATATGTCTAAAGAATTTACCACTTTCTCTCGGCGTAATTAAACTTTGATAAACCCGCCTTTCTCTCCAAAAAGTAACCAAACAAATACCTAAGACAGCCTCCTCTGATATTCAGAATAAACTTATAGGGATTGCTGAAGTTAATCTTTTGGGAAGGAAGCTGAATTCAAGAACACCTTTCCCGGCGAGTTTCTGATCTTGGGTTAACATTGCGTTGCGGAAATTCTTGATTTATCGTTTCTGAATTGTCCATTTTCTAGCATTTTTCTTACTGAATTCTTCCGTTTCAAGTGTCCCCATTTTGTAATTCAAGATTCCCTCCCTACGAATTGTTGGGTGGTTCAAAACTAGCCCTACTGGGAGTAAAATTAATTTATCATTGGCGATTTGGAAGCTTGTGAGCATTCTTTGGGCTTGATACACGGAAACTATATTCGGTGGTTAAATACCTTTGCCAGACGCATTTCTAAGTAACGTGTTTACTTAATTAAATGATCTTGTAGAAAGTCATTAAAGCTTGCGATATATGCCGTTTTTGGGATATATTATCAAATAATACAGCAAAAATTATGATATGGTAATTTAATAAAAACAGTGAACCGTATTTTGTGGTTTCGTCGGACAAAATAATTATAATGAAGCAAACTCGTTAATATATTTAGTTTACCATACATTAACAATTTTCACATTCGGTGGATTATGCAAGTTTCCACCCTTTACGTGGGAACCAATGCATTCACATTTATTACTTAAAGATACCTAATTTTAAATACATTAAAAAATGCTACTCTAGAAAATCATATTTTAATAAAGCTAATTACAGCCAACCTTAAATTGAAAATTACAATTACTGGCAAGTAATTGACATTGAGCATTTATGAATTAGATTAAAAAGGTCATTTCAGAAAATAATAAGCTTGCTTGCTTTATTTTTTAACGTTTATTTCTTTTAAAAAAGTTTAACTCTTTAAATTTAGTCTTTAGTCGAGAAAGTTATTCTTCTATCGACGCGACTTTTGAAATGCAAGAAGTCTACTTCACAATTAACTGATGCATTTCCGTAGTAAATCTACCAATAAATCATTTTCATATAATTTCTGTATCATCTCATACGGTTTCAATTTACTTTTTCATATAGTTTCCATGCAATTTTTCTCATGGTTTGCATATTATTTTTCATATGACTTCCAGATCAGTTCATGAATAGATTCCGACAGAATACTGCATTTTCCAACATCAAAGTTCTTGGATTGATAAGCACTGAAAAGATACAGAGCATAAAAACTGTTGAAAAAACATCTTCGATAGAGGAGTCCTTCAAAAGATGCGGGAAAATCCCACCCGAATGAAATTCGACACCCATACTTGGCTATCTTTTTGGCCACCGTTCAGCTCTTGTGTATGCTACTTCAGAACAGAGCAAAAAGCTTTCTATTCAATATTCGCCGGTCTATACCAATGAAGATTTCAGACTGTCCTGCTTGTCCTTTCAGCAGTTCGACTTTCAGCAGCTAAATAAGAAGAAAGCGCAGTCTTTCGCTTCAAATCTTTTATTCTTATCTTCTTTTCTATTTATTTATTCTTTTGTTCAAGAGGAAGAGCAGAAAAAATGAAGAGGAGCCACACAGACACCCTACTTTGACTCGCATCCTACTTGATTTTCTTCCGCTTTACCTTATATGCAGGGCAAATCGGATAGATGAAGGGGGGAGGCAAACTCCAATGGCAAGGAAGATCACTAGGAAGGTCCTAAAACCTATCGATCACGATCAACAATGCATTTGTTCAATCCCTTTGGGAACTTGGCAGCAAGTCTGGACGTAGAGATTTTTTTTAACTTTAGAAGAGAATAGATCCTCGCGTGGTATTCACGCCGGGGCTCTTATCCTTGTCTTTAGTCCGATGTAGTGTATATAAATCCCTAGAGCTTCTGCAAGTTGAAAAAAGAGATCTTCAATTGTTAAACAAATAAACAAATGTCACTGGAAATACTAGGATCATCTATTGCTCCTACCGAAAGTTGCCTCATGTTTACTTGCTAATAAAAGCATTTTTTGACAAAATATGCAACAAAATAGTGCTGTAGGAGCAGAATTCATCTGAGTGTTCCTTGTGGAGTGATAAATCTAGAAGTTCCTCGTTATTCGTATAAATGTTGCCTAACACTTCTCTTTCTTTAGAGGTAACATCGGCTCAATTAGAACTAAGAATTTCATCAATAAGGCCGAAATTGTAACGAGCGACAGCAGTACAAAATTATTATTTTAATTTGAAATTACATCCAGCGTAGAATTATTTTAAAATTTCACCGTTTAAAGGTTCATTTATATTAAGCTATTCCTTCGTTATAACTGTACATTTAACTCAAATGAACTATTCTATTACCATACTATCAACTAGTTAATAATCGCTTATCTGTTGCAACTAGAACTGTTTATTTTAATCAGGCTAAGTTATAATTCAGCTATTGAGACTGTATATTTAGAATAACTCAGATAAGAATATTTGATAGCAATAAAAGAAAAGAGCGTGAAATACTTTCCAGCAGTACCATATAAAGCATTATTTTGAAACACATAACGAGAGTTTTTTTTTTCTTTTCAAAACAATATGGATTTTTTTTTTCAGCAGCAACGTGAGTTTTTATTTAAACAGCGTAACACGAACATTTATATATAATTCTTTCCTCCCATTTACATGTCCCTTCCATTTTATATTTCAATAGCTTTTATTCGTCTTTAACG
Source organism: Octonoba sinensis (assembly GCA_038502835.1). Classification (NCBI taxonomy): domain Eukaryota; kingdom Metazoa; phylum Arthropoda; class Arachnida; order Araneae; family Uloboridae; genus Octonoba; species Octonoba sinensis. The sequence goes on from CM076598.1 coordinate 128,897,828, forward strand.
AAAATTTTTGAAAATTAAAATTTATTAATTAATAGCCAAAGAAAAAAAAAGTACTTAATACCTTAGCTGTAAAATGGGGAGATTCAAAGGGTGCAAAACTGTTTTCTAAGGAACAATTTTGAAGTTATAAATTATACCTAAAATCCAAAAGGAGAAAAAACATTCACAAATTTTAATAAATAGCTAAATCAAGCTTAAAAGGCTTTTTCACTCACACGCAAAATTAACAGTTAAGGGCACGCATTCATCTACGATGTTGATCTTTACAGCAGGATGTGCGTGAAGGCAGTTTAGAAATAAGATGTGTAAATACACTACTGATCGCCTGCAAATCCTCATACCTTTTACTCGATAAAGGTTAATTACATCGGTTTTTCAAAATAATTCTAATTGCAAGTCATCATGTATTATGCAGTATCCAGTTTCGGACGAGGGATAAAATCTTTCATTAAAAGAATGCAGGTTCTGCATTTGAAATCGAGTTGAAAAGAATTTTTAAAAAATTAATATGATCCTCGGCAAGTTCTTTATATGATTTTAAAACTGAAACAAGTAGTTAAAAATGCTAATTGCACATAAAATCTTGTTCAAACTTTTTGGGGAAAAAAACTAAGTGCTAACAGACACATTAAAGCGCTCTTGTGCTTAATATGTCTTAATGAATCTTTAACGATATGCTTGAAATTTCAAGTTTCTTAATGAATCTTTCGCATCTACTACTTGTGATTTAAACTACACGAGCTGCATGAATAGGAGTTTAGAGCAAAGTATTTTTTGGAAATTTTTTGATAACGTAAACCGTACACAACACACTACATAAGCCTTTTCCTTGTAGCAAACGTTCTAAGTTATTAGCATAATGCTTCCACAGCATAACCTCTCAAAATCCTGAAATTACGGTAAAATATGCTTTGTACAATTCTCTTTATTTAGTTCCCTTAATTTTCTTTTAATAATAATTATATATATATATATATATATACAGTAGAGCACCGTTTATACGACGTTTACATTTATATGGCGTTTTTAGTATGACCGTAAATCATGGATGTAGCCAGAAAGGTAAATCTATTATACGACGTTATCGTATACACGACTGTTTTCGATTGTCCCTTCGGCGTCGTATATACGATACTCCACTATATATATATATATATATTTTATATATATATATGGGCTTGGTGTATCCAGGGGGCCGTGTAGTCACGAGGCATCTTATCACATACACAAGATTTATTCACAAGAAGACACTACACAAAATTAAAGCTTACATTTAACATTGAACATCATCGTTAGGATACGTCCTTACTTCGTCGTAGCGTAGCTCCATCTGCCTGCTCGCTACCGGCGCGCTGCCGCGTCGCAGCATACATCTAATAAGTAACTGCGCGCTCTTAGTATATAGGTCGCACGTATAGTTCATTGTGGGGAAAATCCCCCCCCCCCCACACACACATATATGTATATATATATATATATATATATATATATATACATATTCAGTTGCCAGAACAATTTTTTTATCAGTTTCAAACTTTTTAAAGTGTTTGCCTATATCATTGAACTTGGAACCATATTTTTCTAATCAGTTTAACCTGAGCCATATTTTTATCTCCTGATTAGATAGCAAACACGCTTTCAACATAAGTTTAATTTTTCTTTAATACCTAATCTATGAATTTGAAGAATTATTGGTATTTGAAGTAAATACGGTAGTTTTAAAACCTCGTCGAAATTTTCAAATACCCTTCTAAAGCATTCTAACACAATATTGTAATGCTATATAAGAGGGTGGTCAGCCTGTCTGTCATTAACTTCGACTTTATGTATTAACAATGTGTCCCCTCCGAAATAAATTACTATATACATGCCACGTACTTCCATGCAAGACCTGTTAGCTAAATCGAAAACCATTTTTAGGGTTAGGAATGGTTTTCATTTATTCTTGTGTCGTAATTAAACGTAATAGCAGGTACTAATTTAAAAAAAAATTGTATGTAGCAGAATTGTTGTACAAAATACTGACAGCAAAAAAATATTACACACCGCTATTTAAAACTTAAAACTATGAAAAGAAGACCAGGAAAAATCAGATCTGCAAATTGTTCTACGAAACCAACAAAATAGTTAGAATAAACACACGGCGTTGACATTAACAATTTTCAAAATGTCTTCTTTTTCACTACTACGTATTGAAAAAATCCCTAGGCCATTAAAGTAACGTGAAAGTTTTGGGGGAAACTTTTAAATGATGTAAGAAAGAGAGAGGGGCACATGTGATTTTTTTTTTTTTAATTTCTTGTTTTTTTTTTAGAAAAAAAAACATCATCAATCTCAAAAAAATGAGGTTTTCACATGTTTAACTAGGCTTTCTTTTCTTTGCTTAGTATATATATATATATATATATATATATATATATATATATACAAGGCCGTAGCCAGAAATTTTTTTCGGAGGGGGGGGGGGGGCCCTAACTTTGAAACACTAGTGTTGAGGAAAGTTTCATGAAGGAATATAGGCTACATTGTGAAAGTTTTCGGGATTTCGGGGGGGGGGGGGGCCGGGCCCGTCGGCCTCCCCTCTGGATACGGCTGGTATATATATTTATATATACAGTTTTTAATAATTTTTTTTACAAACTTTTTGGTATTTTAAAAGAAAAACTTCAATCGCTCATGAATAAATTCTGCTATAAGTTTGATGTTGGCAGTTGGCAGCGTGATTAAAACAACAAATTTTCCCTAGTTAAGGTAAATCAGATTTTGAATGACAAAAAATAGGACGGCTCCACAAATTAGAGGGCTCCAGGTCTGGTCTAGCTGACCAGTAAATCCGGCCACGGTTGGACCACAGGAACAAGCAATGACCAATAAAAGCTGATATCTTGATTCAAGATGAAAAAGCAAATGATGTCCAGGACCGGAAAGCAAGCAACTGACAAAAATAAAATTATTTGCTCTTCCAAGCTTTTTTTTTTTCATTTTTTGAGGGTGTATGGGGGTGGGGGTTAGCGCCATGTCATCATCTCTGCTCGAAAAAAAGAAAGGTCCTTTGTGAGAAATCTTGTGCCCACAAGTATTTTATTCTGCATTACGTGGGTGGAGCGAGAGAAAATGAAAATTAATGAATCTTATTAGAATCCAACGGGACTCGTTTGACGTTAACACCTGAGAGCTCACGTAGATGATGTTGTGAACTTCCATGAATCGCTGTTATAGCGTAAACAAAAGCCGGTCGGAAATTGATGAATAAATTATGGTGCCAACAATTCTCATTATTCAGCTCTTTTCGTCGGCCTAAACAGTACACAAAAGCACTGTATAAAAAGGGGACCGCACACAAAATGATAAACTTTACATGCCGTTGCAGATAAGCATCAAGATAAACGTCCAGTTCTTTATCCTCAGTTGAGTTATACATATATGTATATAATGTAATAAATAAATTATTACGTCAAATTATGAAAGGTGGTATACAATAATTTAATTGAGCTGAAGAAAGGGAAAAACATGCTCGGAAGATTAGGGAACGATCTAATACTTTTAAGTGTTTTGCGACATATAGTGCTCTAGCGTGAGGAGTTGATTATGATTATGCTGCAAAAAACTCTATCTCTGCATTTAGTTTGCTGGAAAGTTAAAAACTGTACAGCTAAGGGGCATTCTTTACTTTTCCTACGTCAATGAATCAAAAGATGAGAGGGGAGATGTACTACATGAGTTTCATGCCGCTAATTTGGAAACTTCGATTTGGAAAATCCGCTAATCAAACTTTTCACTAAAACATTTATATACATATATTTTTCTAGACACTTGTGAGGCCAGCTAAAATTTCCCTACTAATATCAGGTCATCGGAAAAAACAGTATGTATTAAATTAGTATTGTTATTCAATTTAGGGCTTAATATAACAAAATAACTCATTTTCACCTCAATTGAATCTAACTATTGCGTACAACCGTTATTTGCGTTTTTTTTTTTTTTAACAAACGCTGACAGTAATTGCAATGTTTTGGAAGTATTCGAAAGTTTCAAAACTACTACTGCAAACAAAAACGTGTTTAAAGAAATCACCTTCTGTATATAGGAAGGGAGGGGGGAACTTCCACAATAATATCATAATCAGTAATTGTAAAAATACTAAACTTGTAATTCCCTACATTAACATCGGTAAAATCGAGTTATAATAATAAAATGAAAATAATTCATCAATAAAAGTCAGTTTTGAAAATCTGCTAATGTTTGAGCAGCTGTAATAAATGATGATTTGAAAACGCAGTTTAAATATTTTATTTTAGTAGAGTTATTTTGATCGAGGGGATGTAATTACATTTTCGGAATGAGATAACAGTTGTTTTGATTAAAAAGTGAAAGTAGCTATGTCAAACGCCATAATAAGCAATGCAGAAGATCATTACTGAACCATTAATGAAAACAAGAAGATAAGTGTTACAATAAATGTAAGATAACACGCAATAAAATGATAGTTAAAATGCAACAAAAATCGAATATCTTCAGGAATTCGTAATGTTTTTACACGTTAGTCATTGCACTGTTTTCTAATTAGTTCTATTGGGGAAAAGCGCAAAAGTTTAATATTTTGAAAACTTTTTTGTAAAGTAGTATCTATTATATATATATGCATAGGGTGTCCTGGGGTAATAACACCACGTTAAGGTTCTGGATTTATGTTTTTTTTTTCAAACAAATATAGGATTTAATACAGCAACTTATTGACTAAGCATACAAAATAGTATGCATAGTCAAATTTAGTCAAAATTTTAGTAGATAAGTATGCATAAAATGTAGTGGCGTAATTTCTTGACCAATGTTATTTGTCGTTATTATTTGGCGATATTGGCCACTTAATACCGCCATGAAAACAAAAGAATAAAATAAGATATAATTAATGGTATGTAAATTGTTCAAGTCTGAAAATACAAACTACAGTCCTAGAAATTGACAATTTTTTCTTACTTACCATTAATTTCGATATCAGGATGCCAATAATTATCATTTGATATTCCTACTATTTACTAATTCGGTAGACAGACCATTTCAGGTCACATGCATTTTCGAGTTTATCTGCTACCTCAAGGTAGTCCTTGATAGATTAAACTCTCCTCCAAGATGATATTCCTCTGATATGAAAAATTTAGCAGCATTTATAAGACTTGCAAATTTCTCCTTAACCATTTTTGGTGAAATTAACACCAATTTTCATGAACATATACTCTATACATCTTCTCATACCCAGTATTTTATCTTCGCAGCAAACAGAACACTAAAAACAGCAGTGGATGACGTCATTACCACGGTATATTTATTGCAATGTCTATCGCGGGTGATCTGGCAATACCTCCTACGTACAATTTTTTAGATTTTCAGATTTTCCTTCTTATTAACTTTGTTTAACTAAATAAAGTTAATAAAAAAATAAAATATGAAAATCTAAAAATTTGCAGATAAGAGGTATTGCCAGATCGCCCACGATATTTTATACTACCAAGCTACCCCGTGAACACTTGCAAAATCTCCCACCACATCTTTAAATTTAATGAAATACATTTTAAAATTTATGTATACGTCGTTTCTGAAGTTGAAATTTATTGAAACCAACAATTGCCTCATTTACTAGTAACGTTTGATATTTTTCCACGAAAAAAAAAAGAGTTTTCTTTAAATTGATTTTCAGAGCACTTTTCGACATAGATAACAAACGTTTTCTCGTTTTTAATAGGAAGATGTAACTTATTTTAGCGATTAAAATATTATACTTTCGAAGAAGAAATTGCAGGTAGAAAGATTTAAACCTGAAAGAAAAGAAGGTGACAGAAAAACTGAAAAAAAAGTAAAAAGAAGGAAAGAAAATAAACCATTTTTTCACGTTTTAGTTAAAGATAATCCTACATCTTCAGAAGATTTACTTGGTAGAAATGGTGAGGGAGGGGTACCAATGTTGGTGTTCAACAAAATGAATAGTTAACGAAACTGAAATCCGTTTACTCTAATAAAAAACTTGGCTTCTGATGTATTTACAGTTTTAACAGCTGTTTTCAATGTAATAAAAAATATCTAGATGTTCAACTAGCATAAAAGTGTTTACATTTTAGTCAGTGACAAGCCTTTGATGGTCGGTAGAAAATTGTTTTGACGCACGCTGGAGAAAGAAAAAAAAATCAAAGCACTCTTTTTCATAGATCTTTCTGAAAGCATATTGTGCGGCAAAGTATTTTGGGACCAAAAGCGAAGATTTTCTGATGCCAACAAACAGATGCGAGTCGTTCTGGACCGATCTCCTGACTTTCCTCTGGGGAGAAGTTGAATCGAATTCAGAATGAGAAGCGCATTTGTGAGGTTCCACCATTAATCATTCTTCGTAACGGAAAAGAAGGCCCGGAAGAAAATGAATGACACAAGCAAAAGTGGACTTTTTTGTGGTTTTATGGCCGCGGAGATTATTGCGCACTGAGTCACAGGTAAAAGAAAGTAGGAGATCATTAAACTGAAAAATATTTGACCTGTGGAAGAGGCGTTGAGAGATAATCCAAACAAAGTCACTTTCCTTTGCTGAATCTAAAGCAGACGGATAACGTTTTGCTGACATTACAATTTGTGTCCAGAACGGATTTTTAACAGTGGTTTTAGAAAGAAGGTTTATGAAGTTGGGTTCTTTTATGTTTATTATTTAGTTTTCTCTTTTAAAGGGGATTCAAAGTTGCATCACAAAATAGACTTCTTAAGTGGACTAATTGCAATGTAGGAATAATCAGCTCTGCTTAATCAAGCACATGTATTGGAGTTTATGCCCATTGTGCAATATTGCAAAAGATAATTGTTCTTGTTGATGTTGTTTCCCAGGACTTCGTTTTATGTCAAAAATACTCTTTTCTCTTCTACACGCTATCTCGTAGTAAAAAGCGTATCGTTGAATTAAAGCGGAATTCTCTTGCTAATGGGACCGTATACCATTATTTTCCCAATTCTTTAACATGAATTTTATTTTACATCTCCCACTTCCCAGTAATTTATCAGTCATCCTAAGTCATTAAACAATCCCTCTACATTATTACTCCCAAATTTTAAGTATGTTGAAATTATCCCATCTTAAAATTGAAAACTGCTGAAATCATGAGTCACAAAACGAAAAAACACACTGAAATAAAGACGTCAAGCACTCATCTTTGAAAATTTTAATCCACTTCAGCAGCAAGTTTAATTTTTGTAGTAATAATCTACGACCATTCTTTACATCCAGCTTCTAAACAAAAGGTATAAATTCCCTAATTAACAAGAATTTCCGTCTAGAACTATACGAGCCTACTTTCCCGTATACACCAACTTCAAATTTATAATCTAGCTATATCTCTCTCTCTCTTTCTTTCTCGTTTACCTTTAGTTCTTAATTGCTTCAAATATACCTTTTTCAACGGTTACATATTCATTCACTCATTCATTTATACAGTCATTCATTCATTCATTCATGTACTTATTCGCTCATTTATTCACTCATTTGTTCATTCATTCTTTCAGTTATACATTTAATCATTAATTCAATTTTCATTAATTCAAAAATATTCTTAAAAATCCCGATCAAAACATTTCACAGGACAATAGGCTCGTTAGTTCTGGATAAACTTTCTATTTGTACATGTTCTAAGTTATAAGAGCTTTCCAATAAAGTTTGTTCCAACCAAATCGGTCCGCTAGATCAGGATTCATATAGGATTGAAATTTTCCCGAAGGCGCTATGTTAACTTTTTTGAACTGTTCAAAAATGAACAAAAATTTTTTGAATCAATATTTCACGTCGATGCTTCTTCCATTAAGCTTGTTCATTTGGGACTTGCATAGTGTGCCCCAGAGTTTACATCATTTGCTTCATTTTTGCCCATAGGCGCTAATGTTAAAAATATTTGAACTGTTCAAAATTGGATGAAAAAGTGTTCCAATCAACAAGTAAAATATAGGTATGAGATGTCCTCGCCGAGATCTTTCGAATGCAAAAAGAATTTTTCGAATCGAAAAGAAGTTATTGGGGGGGGGGGGGGGACAGACAGACAGACAGACAGACCGACCGACACACAAATTCCCTTCCCAAAACCCTACTTTCAAAATTTTTATTTTTCAATCTTTATTTAATTATTTAATTTATTTTTGACTTTTCTTGATTTCTAACGATATGTTCACAATACATTAAGCCTTCTTTCATGCTTTATTATTATTTTTTTTACTTTTTCGGGAAATTGGCTAAAAACGAGAGAAACACGATAATTTTCTCGTGAGGTCTTTGCTTTCACTGCTCATTTCGTTTTTGCATTGAAAAAGGAATACCTTGTAATTCCGAAACATATGTCTCCTTTAGTATTGCAATTCTCTGCTTAATTTCGTTGCTTTTTATCTTATTTCATAGACATAAAAATAAAAGTACATTTGCGGAAATATTATAAATAGGTAAGAAAAATTGAAAAAAGTAACTGAAGCACATTAAACAATAACCAATTGTTTTTTATTTACTCTTATTAGTTTTTAATAGACAAGAAAATATCCTTACAGTTTGGAAAATGAATGAAATCATAATCAGAATTATTAAAAACCAGGTCATGATTACATTCATTGAAAATTCTCAAGTAAAATATAAATAAAAAATAAAGTGATTAAATAAAGTGATTAAGAAATATTTCCTTGCCGTATTAAATCGAAGTTGGTATATTATACAAGAAGCTTTATTTTTCTTTTTATTATTATTTATTCGTTTATTTCATAAAATTTCAATACTGTCTCTGATTATTCGGAATGTTTACTCAGTATGCTGTTCTTTGAAATTTTATTGGAAATTTTTAACCACAAATTAACTGTGCAATGCATTGTTTCAAGTAATTTAATTGATTTCTTTTTTTCTATTTAAATAGTTTTGAAAAAATAATTTTAAAAAAATTAAAGATGAAAAACATTTAAATTCATTTTTATGTCATTATTCTTGCCCACTTTATAGTTTTTTTCCTTCTTTCAAAGTATATTATGGAATTTCTAGAAGGGGGGGGGGGGGGTATCCTATCCGCCTTCCCTTTGTGGGTGTCTGTTCCTGTATTAAGCTTTAGAGCTCTAAATTGGTTCACATAAAACAAATCAAGGATAAACAAAATTTCATTTAAATGTCATTTAATAATTCTGATATATGGTTTATTCAACGTAGAATCCCCTCAAAAAACACCCACCCCGTCCCGCCTAGTTTAAGACGTTGCGACTGGGGTATAATAAGATTTTCTGATTAAACTAAAGCAGAGCCGTGCAAGGCAGTAGGCGCCATGTCTGGACCAATCGGGCCATTTTTCACCGAGTGGCGAGAGTTAATTCTAATAGCATGAATGAACCTGTGTTCATTCGACAATGGCATCTTCCAGTTTTGTGTTGCTCTTTCAAACGGAAGCGGCGTTCGCTCTCAAAAGACCCACCCCTCCCCCGCACACACAGCCAGTCGTCTCTTTTGTATAGAAAGTGGTGTACGATGTTGTGAATAATGTGATTAATGCAATCTTGCCGCAACAAATGTGCCTCTGCGACAGAAAACAAGAAATTAGGAACCGCTACTCTTCCCCCAACGTTGCTTCATAAATAAAACCGCAGAAACGTGAGGCGAACAATAAATTGTCTGTCGACATTTTGAAGATAGAAGACTGCGATAATAAATTAATACCTTGTTTTGGAGGACACTTCGCGCTTACGCTTCGTTACTTGGCCTTTCTTCGTTCCCGGAAGAAAAAAAAGGGGGGATTCGGATGGGAAAAGGAAAAGGGTTTTTTACTCGTGGTGAGCAAAAATGAGAGCTACGGCATTCATCACTAATGAAGAAAAACGCTTCATTTTTTAATCGCCCACGTGCCCGTGTTTATACGCGCACGCAAATCTGGTCATTAGAGACATGCGGCATTTGCTGACTGTTGAGGATTTTATGAAACAACAAAGTGAAATAATGAAATGAAATAATAAAGCGCACGTTTTTTAAGAAAAGCCTTTTTTATTGCTCTTACAAAATAAGGCTCTTTCACGTACGACGTAGTTTTATTGTTTTGCCACTTGCAACATGAACGGCCCGAGTTATGAAGTTGACTAACTTAAGATCCAAATATAAACACCATGTAAGGTTGTTCAACTTCCGGAAAATACTTTCATGAGCGAATTCAATTATCCTCAGTAAGGTATACACTACGAAAGAACCATGGATAGCTGATGTCATATACGGTTAAGTATCAGCGTTATGATATCTTATTAATCTCAAAGTTTATAAAATTTAAGATTCAAACCGTGGATTATTAAAGTTTAAATTACGCGGAATGAAGCATGAAAATAAAATAATCACAAAAAATAAGGCTTCCGAAGATCATGAAAACAGAATAAGCATAGCTTTAATACCGAAGATAATGCAGAATAGCATAGAATTCAAAGTGTACATCCATACATTTTTGAAATTTAGAGTGATCGAGATATGAATGAATCCGAAACCAACAATATACTTCTTGAAAAGCTACGCGGCGTTTCACAAGCATTTTAGCATGTAATTTAGAAAAAAACAAAAACAAATTGATTCATTCTAAAAAATAACAATTCATTAAAACAAGTTTTAAACAAATTAAAGTTTTTCAAATAATTCGTGATCATTTGTTTCCACCCTAATGTAGCATATATTTTTCATAGCTTGTACGTGACAACTCAAATCAAAACCGTTGCTAAACCACAAAAATCGAAGTAAAAACAGCGGAGAAAGCAGCAGTGTTAATGAGTGTTAAACACGGTTTTAATTGTTTTGATTGGTCCACAGCAGAAAATTCTATGGGTATAAAATCTGCTATGGCTTGATATAAAGTCTTTTAGTATTAAATATTTTATATTTTCTTTTTTTTTTTTTTTTTTGTCCTTTACGTCGCATATAGAGCAAATGAAAAGAAATTTCCTTTAAAGTAACACAGACTGAAACTTTTGCATTAGAGAAGGGACTAGCTTTTTGGAGGGGAAGCATTGTGATTTCTGCACTGTTCGGGATAATTAGCCTCTCACATTGAAAGAAACAAGTCAAAAAAGTCAAACTTAAAAAGTATATAACACATCTAATATCTGCATAAACGTAAAATTTTGCAATGAGCTTTATGCTAGAAAATTGTCATATAAAGTTTGTGAAAAAATAAAATGGCATGTGAAGTTTAGGATGTAAAACAACTACATATGAGGCAGTGAGAAGCAAAGGGATGTAAGTGACAAAATTGAAAATTTGGATATAACTGGTGCAAATGATTTGGCAACCACCATTCTAGATTGTGAGAAGAATTGTCAGTGATAGCTCTAACAGGTGCTCCGCTTCAACGTGATTTAGAAAAAGAATAGCATTAAAAGCCCCATAAGATCCAAACTTTCAACGTGTTTTTCTCGCAATCGTTTTTTTGGTCACTTACATCCTTTTGCTTCTCACTGCCTCAAATAAAGTTTTACTTAAAACACCTGTATACGAAATTCATGGTAGAAAAGCTAATATTATTATTATTACTGTTAATAACAATAATAATAATAATAATTACAATAATAATAACAACAACAATAATAATAATAATGCATGTGACGTCTACAATAAAAGAGATTCACAGATTAAATCCAAAAAATAAGCTTCGATTTATTCGTTTCATTAAACACTGGAGAATACATGTTTCTTGAATCAGTCGCAAAAATAAACGTTTTTCTAATGAAAAGTATCGATTGGACATTTCCTTTTACTACTCTCGCTAAAAGGTATTTCTTGTAAAGGATTTTTAACCCGTTGACTGCCAATCTACGAGATAACTCGTAGTAGGTGAACTTCCTGAAAGACCAAACTGCAAGTTGTCTCGTTGTTCCGACTACTTCCATTTTTCAATTCATTTATAGAAAGTTAGTAATTTTCTTTTTAATAAGATGTTTTGAACAATATGATGTGATTAAATTAAACTATCGTTAAGAGGTCCATAAACTGCGAACAGCGCTGCCAGTCGGCGCGTCGGCAGTCAACGTGTTAATACTTTAAGAAAACGGAGGATTATAAAATGCAAATAATTGTTTGATGACTTTTAAGGTTCCCAATGCTCCACTTTTGTCATATTTTACAAAGCTATTTTCATATTGCTGAAGTTTGGAGGAAACTCTATTCACCAAATTTAGCTGGATATTAGTGTCAGGTACTCATTATTATTACTTTACGTTTACGTATGCAGCTTTTAAAAGTAAAGTAAGCAACCTGCCCATGTAGAAAAGTTTGATTTAATCTTACTCATTCCACGTTAAACGAAAATGAATTTATACTTTTTGAAGCAATAACACAAATCGCGTACTTTCCTAATTAATAACGTAGGGTGGGTACTTAATTTCAAGAGTTTTGTCGAATGTATTACTTTTCCTCATGAAAAGTGTTAATCATCACTCATTCATTCAAGAATTAAAACTTTTCTGCTCTCAAAAGTTACAACATCATGAAGTCAACCCTCCAGTTCGGAAGCATTCATCTCTTAAGAAAATATTAAGACACATTCGTAATTAATAATCCCTTCCACAGTACGAACTTGAAAACGAGCTCAAGTCGCGGTTAAATTCTCCTCCATGACTTGAGCAATAGATCACTACACACTTGCACTGCCTGTGCTAAATGCTTTTTGCCATTTAGAGAAGGATTTCTTGTCCATAAGTTTAGTTTTTTAAATTCTCTTATTCGGTAGTTTATTTGCACAGTTTTAGCCCCTTGATTCCCAGTGTTTCCCAGTAAACAATTTTCCGTACATCGTTGCCTTCTCATTGGTATGCTGGTAATGAACAAAGTTTCATGCACCCTAGTTCTGCGGGTAATATAAACCGATTTAAAAATTTTCAAAAAAAGATGATGTGTAAATTTATATATTATAGACACTCGTGTGTAAAATTTAAGGCCATCGACTTTTCTCTCATCTCTCAGATGAGAGAAAAGTCGAAATCAACATCAGTCAAATTATGTAAAGCAGTATATTAAACTTTATTTAGTTCATCTCAATTCAGTAAGAAAAAATTTGTAAAAATGAGCTAAATATCCCCTCGCCCTTGTATGTTAGATGAGATCAGTCTCATTTTCATCATCAAGTCTGCAGCTAGTTTATCATACTGAACATTAAACTACCCATTTTTAATGAATAAACTATTCACATCAATAAATAAACCAATTACACCACTAATAATGTACCGTATAAATTATAAAAGAAGACAAAAGTGTGTATCTTTTACGCAATATTTGCAAAAACGCAGCATTTTTCTCCTTAAAATTGCTCAAGCTTTTGCACTATGAAATACGTAAGGAAGCATAAATTTTGAGTTACATTGTTGAAGTGTCACTCAATATTATTCATTTGCGTGCCGCATGTGCAGAAATCAACATGTAACTATAACGCCGATAGTATTTTCTTTTATGTACGAATGCATCAGCACTTCAATTAAGGTTTGCGTAACAACTCTAAATAAGAAACAAGCGAACTTGACACCCCTCCCCCCATTTTTTCTTCTACAATTTAGTATGGATCACATATTTTTTTCGAATCACATTAATTTGGCGAATGCAGAAATCTGAGACGAGAAAAATTTCAAAGACAAATTTAAATGAACAAAGAAAAATTTAAATGAAGCTTTCATATACTTAATTGTTCCACATTAATTACAAAGCCAAAATTATGTGGGTAATGTAAAAATAAAATATTGCACGGAAGCAAACAACTTGTGCATTTCCCAACGATGTCAGTTTCTCCCTGTATTTGATTTCTGTACAGAGGCTTTATTACCCGTTTAATCCTTTCACATCATTTAAATCCAAAACATAATGTATTTGTCTCAAAATCTGTAATCAAATAAGCATAATGCTCACGATACTTATGTCCAGTTTTACTAAAATACATTACATTGTTATTTATACAATTTACTCATCTTCCTTAATATCTACAGGTTCACATATGTATCACGGCATTCAGGGGAAAATTACTGTTTAAGACTCCAGTTTCGAGATATTACCACTTTTGGATCGTTGCGCAAAACAGTAAAAATCATTATAAATACACCTAACTCATCCCGCAGCAGGTTTACTAATGTAACTTTTGATTTGTACAATTAGTGTACAAATCAAATTGAGCATATCTTCCTCAACATCAGTAGTAGATCTAGTGATCAACATCACTAGTCACTAGATAGTGAATAATAACTCACTATCTAGAATCATATAGTACATATATTTCTCAATATTAACAGCTAAAATTAAAATATTCATATCAAATATAGATCTCCCTTACTGCTTTTAATATAGTATATATCTTTCTCAATATTAATCGAAATAATTAAAATATGCATGTCAAATAGATCTCACTTACTGCACTTTTAAATAACATGCATTTTAAACAGACCAGGAAATAAATGTACAAAGTTTTTGATTACAAACGCAATCAAAAATCTCTTCTATAAAAGGATATTTAAAAAAAAGTTCAGCAAAGAACATAAATATTTGGACTGTTAGGAGTTTAAAATTTGTTTCGCACATTAATAAACAATAAACTTTACCATTATACTATCTTTTATTTATTATGTAAAGGAATCTGGTAGTATTTAATACAACTAGTTCTATCTTCTTGTTAAATTTAAAGAACTTTTGCAAAGTAAAACTGAAAATTTAGGCAGCAAGTCGAAGGTAGAGCATTCTTTTGTGATATTCGCTTGCCCCAAGCTCAGAGGAAAGCCTGTTGGAACATTGATGGTAGTGGAATGGATGTTTCCTATCTCATTTCTACTGAAGGGAAACCTACTGGGGAACCATAAATATGTCACCCAGAGTAGACAACAAGAGGGTGCGTCTCTTTGTCCAGGTGTCCAACAGTGGTCTAAAGCAAACCCAGTTTCACCGAGTCCATCTGTTTCCCACCCCCTTCCTCCTTCCTTTCGCATACTGTCCACTGGCAAAGGACGGTTATTAATGATGCTCAGGTTGGGTCAGCCACATCGGAAAGGGGACCTAGGGAGTTTCTATAGCAACGCTAACTTCCGCTTTCTCTTATCTGTCATCTGGGTAGGGAATATTATTCCGAGTATTACCTCTAGGGGGACTTTCTTTATATAAAGATAATTTAGTAAAGATCTATATGTGTTATTTAAGTAATAAATCTTAACACCTAATGTTATCTGTACCAGCAACCTTCAAAGAAGTTTCATAACTGTCAACGCTAATGGACCGTTCAAAAATCAATGCGTAAACTCTGTACCGCAAAGAAATTAACCCACAACTAAGACTAAGGCATCAAAACTACCCACGGTTATAAAGAAATTAATTCAAGTTTGCTTATTTTTAAGAAAAAACAAAAATTGAGTGCTGATATGTGGGGTGGCAAAATATTATAAGTGCAGATAAATTTTCATAGTAAATTGACATCATTTTATTTATGCAGCTTTATACTAATCTTACACAATAAGATAATAAAATATTAGTACAATGAATTTAATGTCCATTCATAGTATCGACATGCACAAAAACTGAAATATTTTTCAAAAAAAAAAGTACACAAAAACAAAATAATTCTAGCTTATACCACGAAGAAACAACATTCAGAAAATGCGTTAACCCGCGGTCACCTTGAATTTATGAAACATTCATGTAAACATTTATTAAACATTGAAACACTTTTATCGCAAATGCCTTTTTTATTTATTTTTTTAAGTACAATTACAGTAGAATAGGATAACGTGGATTCTGAATTGATTGTTAAAATCTTGCTTAAAATTGTATTAAAAACGAGGCAAAGAAAGAAGTGATACTTCAGAGATTTAAAAAGGAATAAGATTGCTGAAAAGAAAGGAAAAATAAAATAGATGGCTTTGGCTAGAACCCAAGCAGGTTAAAGTTCTGAAAAAAGAGGGAGAAATAATAGTATTCAGTCTAATATGAGTACAATAATTTTTTAAAAAGAAAACGAGAGAAAGAAAGGGCAGCATAAGGATGTTAAAATACAGCCGAACGCAAAGAAAAAGGTGAGGGAGGAAGGTAATTTTTCAATAATAAGTCAAATCTTTCACCAAAATGAGAAAGATGAGCAAAGTGGGGATTAAATGATGATGTTTGAAATGCAGACAAAAATGTGACATATAAACGGTGAGGATAGCTAAAAATTATGTGAGGAATGTGGGTAAAACAATAACTATCATCTGCCCGCTCAAATGTTCAATTAACATTGAAAAAAAAAAACACACACATGAATCGAAGGTAACATAAAATTAAGCTATCCAAGATAAGTATGTGCAGCATTATGCTTAACATGTGGGGATCCTCAAAGTTAAACAACAAATGCGTTGCAAAAAGCACAAAAAAGTTGTAGCAACTTGAAAACCGAAAACACCGTTCATGCCATAAACGCCTTACAAACGAATTACGTGCTCATTCTATAAGCGAAAAATTCTAAAGACATCAACTGAATTGAAATCGAACTTAAATTGCATAAAAATATCTGTAAAAAGGTGATCTGTAAAAGTGATTTAATTTAATAAATGGATGATCAATCGTTTTGGATCATTTCGTTGACGTCAACATGTGAAGACGACTTACAAAACAGAACCACACTTTTTATACTCTCCCTTATAATTTGTATTTTTAGGAGAAATACGGGTGTGGTATAGAGATCATGGCATTGACGGAAGAGATTCTGCTCACCATTGAAAGGTAAGAACGGAGGGAGAGAAAAGAAAAACAAAATAGAGTGTTCATGTCTCTGTTAAAAGATGGCCGGCGAAAACTACCAAAACAGATGATGACAAGAAAGACCGAAAATGGCTTCATTTGATCCTGGCGACAAGTTTATCTGACATGTTGCTCTTTTTCGTCCGTTGAGAGGACTGAAGTCTTTGTTTACGCCTACGAACCGACAAACAATAGACACGCCGCACAATTTTTATTCTCCCTGCATCACAGGCGTGCAGGTGGTCTTCTATTTTAAAAAGGAAGGAAATGGACATGAGCTCTATAATTCCAGAGATAGCTATACGGAGAAGGAATAGAGCTCTTCATCGCTCTCACTTTCACTTAAAATAAATAGATGGGGGGATAGAAAAGCGTGAAGTCTAAGTCTTGGTTATTTTTCCTTCATTTACTCTCATTTTCCATTATCTGCATCATTTATAGAATATTTAATGCATTATACAAAATTATAATTATAAGTATAAATAAAACTTTCAGTGCAGTAACGAACTAAGCCACGTGTTTTCTTTTTTTTTTTTTTCAGTCAATGGCAATGATAGAGACATTGCACTGTACTAAAATGTACTTGTTCAATACTAAAAACCATATAAGTCACTTTTACTTTACATTCACTGGATTCATTAGATGTAAATAGAACATGTCGTAAAGCTCAATGCAAAAGCAGTTTAACCACCTTATATTCACAAGATGACCCAACCTAATCCGTTATTGAAGTTTCAAATTCTTGAAGAGTATAAGAATGGATTTTTTTTTTCATGTAGCTTATTGTTATCGTTTTGACTTTAGCTCATCATTCCCTCTCAATCTTACGTATATTCCTCAAAATAAATAGAAAGTATATTCCTCAAAATAATCTTTCTTCAGAAAGTTACTGATAATTTAAATATCTTTTTACCTATGATTTTTAACAGGAAAAGCATTATTTAATTTTTTTTTAAAAATAATGTTAAAAAGTAAAATTGTTTAGTTAAGCGAATCCAAAAGTTAATTAACATATGAATGTTCAAAACGTCAAGGATGAGGTATTTAAAGAGATAAAAACGATCGCACTAGCTTAAAACTGTATGGAGTTTTATTGAAACTTTAAAATTGTTATTGAACTAGCAAGTCAATTTGAATATAAAGTGACATCTCACCTGTCAACTATTTTTTTTTTTTTTGTAATTATTCGTATTAGTTTTGATTAAAACTCAACGTATTACGTTGTCAAACTCTATACGTATAACATAAATTTAACAGTTGTCTATGAACTGTTAAATGCTATTTTTAAATCAAGGATATCGTTAAAGCAGAAACATAACATTCATGAAATCCAATCCAGGATTGCTAATTGAATTGTTACACCCCAAAAGCTTCCCACCAGTGTGAAGAGTTTTGAAGAGCGGATGAGTTGCTAAAATATATTAAAATTCTATATGAATGCTTATGTTCAGCTCCAGCTGTTGCAAAACATACGTGATACTACTTCGCTTGGCTTTCAAAAGTCTCTAATCATCCATACCACATCCTAACAGCAAATAATGAGCTGAAACAACGGTGGAGTATTCCAAATTGTCAATAAATGAATGAAAACATATATATGAATATTTATGTCAGTTTTCGGTCTTAGCTCATGAGAAACATGCGTGATACTTCTCAGTTTGTCGTCGGAAATTTTCTGGCATCAGTTTTCTGCCCAAATGAAAGGTATATATCAGTAAAACTACAAACAAGTGTCAGAACTCACAAAAATCCCGAAGGTCTTCTTATATTTTGAACAAAATGCATTGGTTTCTCAATGGGGAGGTTGGAAAGTGTTCACAATGAAGAGCTTGAGGAACTATATCTCCATTCATCAGGGTCATAGAGAGTGTAGGTCACGTGTCTCGTTGGGGGAAGGGATGCGATACCAATGAGACTTCAAATGGCCCACGAGGGACCTATTTGGTTGACTGGTTGATCTTACTATAACGTCCATAAACACCCATTCGACAAATGGAGATTGGGAAGTATGTTGACAACCTCTGGAAATGGATTGGTAGCGGTAATTAGCATCAAGACAGCATGAGGTCAGTGGAAGCCACAGGTACTAAACAAAGTAGAAATGATGAGTCTGGGGAATTGTTAGAACCATTTGTGGTTATTTTTATTTAGAACCAGGGTTGCTTTTTTATAGAAATATGAGGTACGACACAAAAGATTCGAGTTGTTAGATCCTGAATTTCAGCGCCTGCAAAAATGGAAGCATTATAAATTCTTCTTTCGAGAACTTTTGCGTTTGAAATTCATATAATTTTTCTTTTAAAATTCAAACAAGCTACAGAAGCTATTGTGATTCAAGAAGGAGTATTACGTTTTCGGGAATATAAGATTGAGGTAAGTTTGTTTATTTCATTTAAATCTGCATAGCGCTATTCATTTTATACGTGATTGCATTTTGTTTCACATTTAAATGAAAAGATTAGCTTAAAAATAAATGAAATTGATGCTTTATGCTTTTTTATTTTGTTGCAAAACTTAAGAATCAATTCATCCAAGAACAAGAAATACAAAGGAAATTTTTGAAATTTGACAAATTTCGAATTCAAATGTTTTAAAAATTTTAAGTTTCCAACTTAAAGTCCTTCAACCATTATCACTCTTATTACTACTATTATTATTATTGTTATTCTAGTATTATTATTATCATTGTTATTATTACTATTATTATAGACATGTTGTATTATACACTTCACTGATCACATTTCGGTTTTCTGCTATTGAAAAATCTTGAGGGTTTTTTTCGAAAATTTGATGAATGAAGTATTGTGATTTTCCCCCCTTTTCACCCACTTCCCTGAGGTGAAGTGGTGAACGTTATGTCTATTCACTTTTGGGAAAAAAATTTATGTCTATAATGATCTTCGCGGTTACTCAAGCTGACATGCATGTATATTCAGTGCCAACTTAAAATGAAACGAACTATAGTCAACTATTCAGTCTGATTTCTAGTTAATTTGAACCTCATGCGTACAAATATTATTCTACACTGCATTTAATATTACAAGAACGTAAGGAAGAAGAACAGTAGTTTTTATTATCTACCAGGTAAGCTTGTCGACGGACTATCAGAGAAATAAAAGTCAAAGTTTTATTATTTTCGAGTCAGGTAATTTTCAAATCAAGAAAATGAATATCAGATTAATAGGAATTTAGAAGCAAATTTATTAGTTTGAAGTACTTTTGAGGGGCACAATATCTAGCTTTTAATTCTTGCTTAAACTTGAAACACATTCCACAGAATAGTGATTCATGAATTTAGTTCCTTATTGAACTTTTTAACTAAAATGAAACCCTGATTTAATCAAAATGCAGGCAGATAGCAACTACTACATAAATACTTTGCGAAAATATTTCTTACTTTTATCATAAATCAGGAAACTTAAGTTTCCGAAATAAAAAAGTTTCTAAATGTATTCATTGACTTTCTAACATAAACTACGAGCATTGCAGAGCTTTAGTACTTTAAATGTTGGGAAAATACCGTTATAACGCAAAACCCTTGTAAAATAAATAGTATGCACGTGTTCCAGGTCTACGTAGAAATCCTTTGTCAATCCAAAGATCTGAGTTTCAGGGATGAAGTCATCCGAGTGAATCTTCACTCGATAATGTAAGTCATTCAAGTAAGATCAATCGGGTTACCCTTAGATCCCTGAATTTCACATCTTTGTATCCATAAAATGTTCCGTGTCATCAATCTTGTCATGCAGTTTATTTTTTCAACTAGTGCGTCATAACACAGATTCTCTGACGTTTAATTAACGCAAGATAGTAAACCATTTTATTCTTATTTCAGTACTTTGCTGCGAATATTTAGAAAAGCGGCAATATAATCAAGGAACAGACAGTGTTTATTTCGAACATGTAATGAAAAAAGGTCTTATACAGACGAAACGCATGACAACACTTGCGGAACACAGGGAAAGTTGACATTTTTCCAACTCTAACTGCGCATTCAGTGGCTGCCTTGTATTTTCAAAGTTACTCAAAGCTTCGTTTGTTCATTTTGAGAAAGTTTGTTTGAAATGAATTATTGCAACATTTTTGCCTTAGATATTTGACGCACTTTGTTTAAGCAATCTGTGTGTAATCAGTACTTTTAGCAGTAATTTTATTTTTCAAATTCTGCTCGGATTTTCTGCAATTTTAAACGCGTAAAATTCGCTGGAAAATAGTACAACCCAGCAAGAAACATTTGAAAGTGGTTAGAAGAAATTACGAGTCTAAGTAGCTTTGAATGTTTTTTATGCATTTATTAATTCATTCAAAAGAATTTGGATTTAGCTAGCAAATTGTTCTAGTAAGCATTTTCTAGTGTCCCGAGTTTCTTGTTAAATTTATTATGTGTAGTAAATATTTGTGAAACGACATGTGATAACATTATTAAGTCTATTCTATCGCCTGAATTTGCTCATAAATTATTAATGATTACCTTTGTATCCCTCAAAAAAAAAAAAAGCTTTAAGAGTGTAGTTTTGCATTAAGAAATATGATTGATATTATTTGGTGATAATTAACTAAATTTATTAATAAAGCATAATTTTTTCGTTTCAATACCGAAATCAACTTGAGATTCCCCATAATAGGCATGAAGCCATAGTGCTGAAGTAATATTTTGTTGCCTTGATCAATAATGAGCTCTTCTATCTCGATTATGCGACGTCAGTGATTAGAAATATACCCGTCAAGGAGTCAATAAATTGGGACTTATACTGGGTATATCAGAAAACGGGGTTTTCACGTCAGAAAAGCAAGTTATTGAACATAGAACTTTAGTGAATAACGACACCAGATTGTTTGCCAAAAGCAAAGAAAAAAATTACAGAAAGTTACAATACTCCATTCGTTTTAAAATAAAGAAAAAAAATTTTTTTTCCTTTTTTCTTTTTCTTTTTTTTTTTTTTGAAAAACATTTTGTTTATTTTCGTTTAATTTCGATTTTTTTCTGTAATACATGAGAAGGGAGTACCATTATAACACACATTCTTTGTAATAAAAACATAAAGTATCAAGAAAAGAGAGAGAAGAAGAATAAGAAGAGTAAAATCATCCGTTACATGTGGATTCAATTTGGTTTACGTAAAAATGAGGTGTAAGTCTGATCGTTTGTGATACGGAGCGGAACATCCTTGACTGAATCTGAAATGCATAAGCCTCAAAACAGCCTCAACAGTAGCTAAATCCGTAACATTGACAGGAAAATACACTCACACTTCCGTCAATTGTCTGAAATGCGAAATTCTTAAATTATCTGACAAATCAGAACAAGTGAAAAACATGGAGGTAAAATACAAACGTTCTTCAATTAGATCTGAAATAAATATGAAGCTCATTTCCGAAGTAGCTAAACGCGAAATAAACAGAAAAATACCCCCATTGTTTCATTTGAAATCTAAAATCTTCACTGTCTGAGGTTACCAAACGCAAAACAATGACAGTGAATTGCGCAGTTGTAGGGCCTACAACTGTAACAAAATACATCCATTCTTCGATTGGATTTGTAATGCAAAAACTTCAGCTCGTACTCCAAAGTTACCAAACGCAAAACATTCCAAGAACATTCCTCAGGGAAGAAATCCACGTTAATGACTTTCCCCCAACTTGTCCTGGGGTACGAAAGATTTCGGGGTTGTAAGGAAGAAGGTAAGCAAGGGAAAAAAGCCAAAAAACCACACACACACATACACACGAACAACAAACTAAGAAAACCCGAAAACGAACAACTTACAGAAAGAAGTAAAAAATAAAACTGAAATAATTACATCTCCGTAAACTGAAGTCTGAGGAAAAAAAAAAATACAAAATCAAAAAACGAGACGAAATAATAACAAAATTAAAGAAAAAAAAAATCGGAAAAAAGTTTTTGAAAGCATCCTTGTAGTGTACCCCGAAGTTGGATGTGGCCTGGGAAAGACCATTAATCTTCCGCCTAGCTGTCACATACATACTGATGAGCTTGCGAGCCTTAAGAGAAGGTTATGCTTTGAATATTCTTCTACGGGAGTTGCTAATTAATATTCGTGCTGGGTAGAGAAGATAGGCCCGCTTCGGGTCCGTATCTTCCTTTACTTAACGTATGCATAATAAAAGAGAAGAGAGATCATTTTCGGCTGGCATTGTTGGTTTGCTGATCTGGTATGCAGATCGCAGGCCTGTCGCGACGCCAACCCCCCGGTATTAAAATGTCGTTCATTGACAAAATGCAGCTGCGAATTTGCATGTGATTAAAACAAGTACGAGCTCGATATTATTTATTTTTATATGAGGCTACTTTTATTCTTAAAGGAGGGCAGTAGGCGCATAAAAACCAAACACACGTTTCCTATTTCCATCAAGAATTTAGTCATGTGGAAGTAGATTGTATAGGAAGATGGCATTCCTCAGAAAGTGTGATACGATGAATACCTAATAGTAAAGTATCCTAGAAATGATAATTGCTCTATGATTGAAACACAAGCACTAATTAAGTAATATTTACTTTTATTTGAGGATACTTTTAAAATTATCCTCCATTGAAAACAGGTAAGTAGATGGATATAAGTAAAATACCCGCCTGCTATTTCCATCAATAATGTAGAACTGTATTCAAGTATATTTTGTAGGAAACCGTTTTTATCCAGTGCTCCATTTTTATTGCAAAATAATTTATAATGAAAACTGCTAAATTGTAATCTATTAAAACAGGAAGGGACTCATAACATTAAACGTTTACTTCAAACTGATAGACCATTCAATGATTAGCTTATAAATAAAAATCAATTAATTAATGTATTATATATATATATATATATACGGAAGTGAGCTTCAAATGCAACTTTACTTTCAGGAAGATAAAATATTGCATGGCTATCAACAAAGATATATATATATATATATCTCAAGGCAAAGGGTAGGACAAAATAGACTGTTGAACTTAATTGTAAGTCCCTCTGTAGCATGAACGATTTTTTTTTTTTGCAAATGTTAATCCTAGATATAGCTTGCCAGTGTGCTCATAAGAAGGTATTGCAATATACATGTTAAAGTTATGGATAACCAACGCCAGTTTTGTTTAAAGCAAATTTCAGTTCAGCTTTAAATAAAAATAATGAAGCATTGCGATTAAAACTTCTTTTAATCTAAAATTAATTATAATTATTCTTGAAGTTTCATGCGCTTATCGCACGAACATTATTGTCATACAAATTCAGTAATATTAATAATAAATAAATAAATGAATAAACGAAAGAGAAAAACAATTGGTCAAAGAGTGCTTTCACACCAAAGCGACAACGACAGTATTCACATCTGCACAACCGCAGAACATATTTTTGAAAGCAAAAATATGCCTTGCGCTTGCTCAGATGAGAAAAGACAGGAATATTGTGTTCGTCGCCTTTGGTGTGAAAGCACTATTTAATGTAAATGGATATTTATCTTCTTATTTCGGATTATATAAATATATCTAAAATATGCTCTGAAAATGGCCTTAATTTACCGAAAAAATAAACATTATTCATACATTAAGTTTAGTCTCTGCATTGACAATAATGGCGAAGAACTCACACGATGTCTAAAAACAACCATTTGAATCAAAGCTCAAGATCATCATTAACCAACTTATTGATGGCATAATCACTGCTAAGTACTTTATATAATGATTTACCAACTACCAAATGGGAGATTGAAACTGTTTAATGAAATATAAACAAATTCTTTTCAAGTGCAGAACATAGGCACAATTTATACAACAGTCATTAATCAAAAACGCATGTTATTTATTAAACCAAACAAACGCATTCGCGTGCTTGCTCATTAAACAAACAAATCGCGGTCAATTACTTTGCCATTTTTCATTTTAAAAAACGACGTGAGTGCAGAATCCTGAGCAAAATTTTAAAAAGCGCGTGTTTTTTTTCCTGTACAATACAGACGAAATAAATTTATTCCCTGTCGCTGACAGTAATTTCTTCAATGTCTCAGATATACTGCTTCGCTTATACACACTATGAATAATGTACAGCGTTTAGCAACGACAAAGCCCTACCATTCAAATTATAATTTTACGCGATTCTGTCTGTGTTAAGAGGTTCTGCGAATCCGCAACAATTGCCAAGGAATACAAGCTCATTGTTATGTATTTGACGTATTGCTTGGAATTAGTCACGGATAAGCCTTCGTCTGGAACTTATGTTTAACTAAGCTGAATTGTTTAGGAATAATAGTGATAAGAGACCGTGGAGAGAAGAATTGATTGAGTTCGCAGAAAACGAAAGCAGTTATTTTTTTCCCTTCAGTTTATTACTCCACTATTGATTTACATTAAAGAGAATTGAAAATAATGAACATGTTTTAGCTAATATGAGTATTATGTAATTCATTCGTTAAGTGTAAGATATGAGAAGGCAGTTGTTTATTCATCCTAGAATTTGGTGCAAATGCAATCTTTCAGCCTAATCAGATAGTAAATTTGTTTATGTTACATTCTCCCTTAAAATCTTGTAAAATTATTTATTTCACAATGTTCTTGGACATAGTAAAATATAACAATTTACTGCCGGGTTGGATTCCCAGACAGATCCGAATTTAGCATTTCGTATTTCTGTTAGAATACTTGTGTAAAAGTATATATATGTATATATGTATGCAGTAGCTTCAATACGGGGGGCGAAGGGGTCGGTCCACCCCGGGGGACATAATTTTGGGGGATGTTGGGGGGTGGTCCCCAAAATGAATTGAGAATTTTTGAAAAGTATATATACCGTAATTATCTGTGTATAGCCCGCGGGTTATCTAAAAAAAAAAACCTTCGGGCAATATAACGATGTGGGCAATACACGGAGTTTAAAAAATAATTATCATTATTAAAAAGAAAATTAAATTGACTATCAAATTGAAAGTAATAAATGATAGGTTTCGAAACGATGATCCAATTTCACCCATCCCTCTTAACTCCCCCATGCAAGCAGATTAGGGATCGGGCACTAGGAATGAAAGAGCTTTATGAACGAATGCAGTAAGGTTTCAGGCGCCTGCACTGTTTTCTAGGGGCGTATCTCATGAAAAGGGGCCTTGCACGGGAAAGAAGACTTTGTGGGAGACCTTTCCTTATCAGCGAAGATGTATCAATCCAATGGCCCTGGTATCAATATATACCAACACTTCCCTCCGCTAACGACCGAAGTAATTCTTGACGCTTCATAATTACAGAATGCTGTTCTACTATTATGAAAGTTGTGTACGCGATTCCTGAAAAAAGAAAGCTAATCTTAAGTGGTTTCTTATATTGCTCTTAAATAAAGTGTAATGCACAAACGAAAGAAGACCAGGGAAAATGATAGAGATAAACAATCTAGCTGTCACGGGAGCCTTTTCTTAAACACTAATTAAATCGCAATAGGAGGGTAGCACCAGAGCAGAGGTCGCTGTATAAACAAAATATGGTAAAATGTAAGCTTTTTGCAATATAATTTTAAATGTTAAAAGAGTTTTGCAATTTAAAATTGCTTCCTTATAAACAGCGTACCTTATAGGGTGATTTGTTCATGTAATTGTTTTTGTTTTGGGGTGCGGATTATACAGTGAACTTGATTTTTTTAGAATGAATTTTTCTTCCTGTGGACTATACAATGACGCGGGCTATTTACGGACAATTACGGTACTTGAATTATACAATTTTACTGGTGTCATTTCAACGTATCATAACTCAATGTAAATGTAGTTTAATGAAAGTTTCACAAGTAAATAAAATATAATTTCTTTTATAAGTTTTTTTTTTTTGGCACTTTAAGCTTTTGAAATATAAGCTACAAAACTACAAGTTAATACAATACAGCAAAGTTTTTTGTTTTTTTAATTCTAAGAATGTAAAGTAGAAGTGTGCCACCACAAATTATCGCCCCGGGTAATACCCATACTAGGGATGCCACTTTGATGTTGGTAAAACGAACTTTCTACAAATTCAAAATTAAACTGTTTTGAATGAGTTTAAGGAAATTTAACTCTACATTTTTACTATATTGTAACTGTTTTTAGAGCATTTTAAATATATATTTTTAGAGTAGTAAGTGTCAAGCTCAATGCAGAACACAATTTAAAAAGAACGAACATTTCGGTGCGTGAAGTAAATAATATCGCTGAAGTGGGGGGCGGGGAAAAGGGAGCTGTCAAGAAATCCTAAATAATTCTCTTGTGGCATAGTTTCAGTTTCTTGGGAAATTCGGTGGTATAAATAGATATTTAGAAGCAATTTTTAACAGTCCAAGAGCTCTTCATTAAATGATTAACTTATTCATTATTACTATTAATACTCAACCTCAAATTATTTGGATATCCATGATTTAAACAGACAAATGTTTGCAAGAAAATTCGTACACATGGTTACTGAAATCTGAGCTATCGAATTTATATAACATAATTTTCCCTAAACTATCCATTCTCTTTTCAAGATACGTTGGGCAGCTCGGGTGTGTAGAGAGTGAAATCCACATTCCTTCGCTTGAGCTCATTTGTGGTATTGTGGCAAATTTGACCACAGTAACGGCTATTGACACGGAAAGGTCAGATCTGCACTTCTGATAGAAAGTCAGAAAAAACTTTCAGGAGGCGTCCAAGCGGAAAATAGGGTTACCGCCACGATAACCGACGCCAAAAATAAATATTGGCGAAAGAGTTCCTTTTTACATGGGATATTCATATTTATATTTGTTTGAAAATGAAATTCAATAAAGCATTGCATCTCACAAAGAGGACAACAATTCTAACACGGTAATAATCTACTAAGCATTAGAAACTTCAAAACTTTCTTAGTTTAAATATCTCGAAGAAAATGCTTCTAAGCTCAAATCTGTAACAATATTACGAATAGTGTCGGTATTAATTTTTCCTACAGCCACGCTATTTTTCTCTCATACACTGAAAATAGGAGTTCATGTAGCCATAAAATACCTACCAGCTACCTTTATTGCAGTTTGCCGTTTTTACGAAACGTACAATCGGGACCTGGTTATACGATTTTTTTTAATGAAAGCACTCCGTTGAAGAGCGTCGAGAAATCGAAATCCAGCCACCAGCGGCCAAATTTGGTAAACATCTAGGTTACTTGTCTAGCCTAAACCTTCCCTACCCTGTACCCCCCATAATTATAAGTGGCGTCCATCAGAAAGAGGACAAAATATACTCATAAATCTTTACCCCTACTGGAATTCCTAGCAGATCAATAGCGGAAAAGACCATAAATCGTTCCAGAGATGGTGACGATGCCAATACCATCCCCTCCGCACTCCTTGAGGGAGCAGTCTCCCTTGCTGGGTTCACCCCTTTATTCGAAGACACCCCTCCCGGGATAGGGAATCCCTCGTCCTCAATTTCGAGCTTCAAAGGATTAAAAGTCAGCGAATTTGCATTCGTAAAGGATCTTCTAACATAATTAATTGCCGAGAGAATTAAATAATTGACAAAGGAATAACCAATTCTTTCGACTTATGTACGTTCTGAATTGGATTTTACTGGCAGTTATCAGCTATTTCAATACAAGCTGTTTAAATAAAATTAAAATACTTAAATCGTAGATAGAAAATTGAAATTTACTGAAATTGTGCTTAATTTAAAAAAAAAAAAAAAAAACATTCATTTATAATAAATAAAAGGGAAAAAAAAGTAATTGTATATTTAACAAAACGATTCATCAGATTTGTCTTTCGTTGTTTCTTTCCAGACACTTTTATAACGAGCAGCAACACGTTTGTTCGTAAAAGGGGAATTCAGAAAAGTTCGTTTGTCATAATAGAAAAATGAAATTAGTCATTTTTGTTTGTATATTTTCACTCTGTCTCGCTTCTTTTAGTTTACTTTCTACTGAAACTCACTGCACATAAAATGTCGTCATTTATTCCCATTGATTTGAAATATTTTACACACACACACAAAAGTATAAATAGGACTTTAAAATTACAAAATTGTATAGAGAGATTTGTTTATTTATTATTATTATCATTAATATTATTTTATGTATTTATTTTTTTTTAGCATTCTAATTCTGACTAAATTCTGGTAATAACAAAGTTATGTTTCATGTACTATTACTGATTAACCTATTTGGTGCTTAACTCCTCGGTAAAACAGGATTTTGTAAACTCGTGTACCACTATACAGGGCATCGCCTAAACGAGGAATTTCGAATGGGAAAGCGGTTAAAAAACAACATTTTTATTTACAAAAAAAAAGGGAAAATAGTGACGATGAAGATATATAAAGCATTTGTATAGACAATGAATACTTTAAATGAAAATATGCAATTTTTTATGAGCAAGCATTGTTTGGGATAAAACTTCGAATCATAAGTATCGATGTAATTATTTTTTACTACTCTTTTCTTTCAGTTTGCAAAAAAGTTTACAACTTAAAATTTTAGAATTTTGTAATACATATTTTTTTTTATTCGAATGATAAATTGCGTTAAATATTTAGATAAAACTAGTCAATCTTCTATTTTGAACTTCAATTTTTTAAAACATATCTCATTTTCTTAGTGATAAGTGACTCAGTTTCGTAATTTTTCTAGTTGGCTGCATTGGCAACGATATTTTCTTCGTTTTGTTTAGGAAATACTCTCTTACTTATTTTATTTAATTGATGGGTTTAGATATTTATATTCCATTCTTAGAATTTTTTTTCACATTTTTTTAATAAACGTAACTTTACGTCAAAGCACAAAATGAAGAATCTCTGAGATGGTAAAATTATAATTTTTATTTCAAATCTGCTTTATAATTTGCTCTTTTCAAAATATGAAAAGTTATACCTAAGTCTGCAACTAAAGATTATACGGGCTGAGCCTGCCCCCCTCCCCCCTCCGCATCCACCCCCCCCCCCCAAAAAAAAAAAAAAAAAAAAAACATGCACACACACCGAATTTGTAAAAGAAAAAAAAAAGGATGAAAAGTTAGAAAAAAAAAGAGCAATGAAAAAGGTTAAAAAAACTTATAAGAACGTTTAAAAATAAAAACCTTACGAGTACAGAACTAAATAAACTATTCATTAATATACTAAAAAAACCTTTTTCATACTTTTGAACTACTAGGAATAAACTAAAGGATTTAACTGACATTGATTAATTATTTCCTTACTACATCTCTAGCAAATCTAATAACTGCCCTTTCTCTAAAGGTGCGTTTTGCCACTATGATTATATGTCAAACAATAACTAAAATTTAAATAGTTTTGAAAGAAAATAAAATATATTAATGTCCACACATAGAATTGGCCTTTACTTGAATTCCTTTTCTCTAAATGAATAAATCAACAGTATTAATTAAATAACTTAAAAAGAAAAATTGCATAACGTGCAAGAATGCAAGCGTAAACCAACTTCGACATCAAGTAAAAGTGGAAGATTCAGTGAATCGTGTCCTGAAAAGCGCACTGTCTTCCAAAGCCGTATCTAAGCACGAACAGAGAAACGACAATAGCGGAGAGGATGTCTTTCACGCCACCATTCAAGAAGGTGGAAGGCGATAAGAATCACAGGATTAAATGGGATCTAGAAAAACCTTTCTGAAATGAGAAGGAAAAGAGGATTTATTGAGCTGAACACTCGTTTGGTTCCTTGGGGAGGTTGGAAGAAAGTGGGTAAAGCAGAGGTCAGGATCAAGTTGGATCATTCATCGAAAGCAAGAGACAACGAAGTACTTCTTAATCTACTATTTAATGCACTGTTAGTGCACGGTTCATTAGTGATTGAATTTGATTTTTTAGTTTGAAATTTATAAGTTTGATTTTTTAGTTTGATAAGGAAGAAGTCTGAATGCAGTCGCCACAAAATTAAAATTGTCACAATTTTATTTCGTTTAAGATGAAACGATTTAATTTCTAAAAATGTATTTTTTTCTATCTTTAATTATTTATTTCATAATTATTATTATTATTATATATACTCTGTATTTATTTTGAAATTTTTTTTTCAAATTTTACACGAATTCATTGTTTCTTAACCTTCTTAGCGTCGCACAAGACCGTAGCCAGAATTTTTTTTCGGGGGGGGGGGGGATCCTGATTTTGAAACACTTGTGTTAAGGAAAGTTTCAGGGAGGAATATATGCTACACTGCGAAAAATTTCGGGATTTCAGTGGGGCCCGGCCCATGCCCCCCCCCCCCCCTCGATGGATACGGCGATACGGTGATGGGATATACGATGGATACGGCCTTGGGTCGCGATTGCATTAAACCTTTAAAAAATTGCGATCCCCTGTGCTACAATATTTTGTTAGCACGTACCTTATTAAATTTTGCAGCGCTTAATAATACTTCATTTAATAAAAAGATGCTTCGAATGCGTATCTTATCTTTTTGAACAGATTGTGACCCTCTTTATACCTGAACACAACCCCCAGGTTGAGAAACGATGTGCTAGTGCATAGTAGTACAGTTCATTCAAATTTCGTTTACGAACTGTAAAAGTTTTAACAAAAACACCAACAAGAAATAAAATGTTATAAACCTTTGTGCTATAAATCAAGAAGTGGAATGCAACGAATATTGCCTCAGTTGGATGTTTTATACCCATAAGCTCTCTCGTTCTGCATTGAAGAACGGAGGGAAGCCCTCGTGACCTTGAAACACGTGTCGGAAATCTTTTGTAAAATTCGGGCGTAATATTTGTTTTTCTTTTTTTTCCTTCTTCAAGATGTTTCTATTATAAATGTAAAAGGTCCGTAAATTGAGACTTAAAAGAGGAATATGACAGAAGTAGAGTGGGAATAGTACGGTTTGTCAGTTTCTGAATTTGCATTTTCAGTCAAATACTATTTTACTGGTTAAGAAATTTCAATTCCTGTTAAATAATGTAGTATAGTAAACTAAATTTCAGACACCATATTTTCTGGGCCTGCTCTATGTTACCTTGACTAGTCATCGATTTCCTCACAGGCGCACGTATTTGTCAGTTAAATTACTAACGAGTTCTTAAAATGTCAACTTATGATTTCAGAATTAATAGACACGTTCATCAACAACTTTTCCATGAAGACATAAATAGTACTGCCGTTAAAATCCCCCTTTCCCCTAATAAAGTTCCTCGTTTTAAACTACATTTACTTGCGTCGTATGCAATTGAAAAAAGTGAGCTATTTTTTCTTAAATAATTTCTACATCACATCGCAAATCACACTCTAAAAAAGTCATCTCGAAACGTGAGATGATTATAATAAAATCAACGTGGAAAAGATTTAAAGAAAAAGAAAACAAACACTTTTTGGATGCAGATTAGTTTTCGAATATTATGATCTAACTTAAAGGAAGAAATAAGAATAATATGACAGAAGTATATGTAAAAATATAACTCAGAAACATTTTTTAAGATTTTTTATGCTCCAACAATCTTGGTTGCACCCAGTCGAAGTTGTCGTTTTTATTTATTTCAAATATAACAATACTTCAAGCAAGTTCAAAGCAAGTCGCACAAACAGAAGAGATTGTTACAAACAAGCTTTAGAAAAATATTCTCGTTGGAACACTGCCATTGGGTAAACAAAAAGTTTTACTAAGCACGGTTGCAGCTTTTATTAAGGCAAAATTTTCTCCAATGTTTCGGGGAGAATTGGTCCTAGAAGTTTTAATATTTAATGAGCACATTGTTATAAAATGCAAGAGGATTGTTTACAATACAAGTCTATTTTTTTTAAATGCAATTCTAAACATAAAAAAATACCCATTTATTACCACACTACTTACTTTTTTTCCACTACTAAGTCAATATAAAACAATAAATTGATGATAATTTGGTGATAAATCTGTTAGGTTTAATCTTATTTTTATTAGACAACCTTCATTATGCAAATTATTTATAATATTGTTTGTAAACGACCATTTCAGGTCACATTAATATTCGAGTTTATTTGCTATTCTCAAGGATATGCCTCAAACTCTCGTCTAATATAATTTTTTGAACAAGACAGTACAACAGAATAACAATACAAAGAAGGAAATACACCCAGGGGAAAGTGGGAATCGAACCTCTGCCTCTTCACTGCGCGCAGGCAGGCACCTGAACCAGTCGTTTAGACCGCTCAGCCACTGACGCCAGCTTTTCAATATTATTACCTGATCTTGATTTTCAGTATTGGCAACAGTGTTGTTTAAATGCTCACTTGCTGTGTTTCTTTTCTATCGCCAGTAGTGTGTTCAAAGGTTTCCGGAGGCCTCGGTGGCCGAGCGGTCTTAGTACTAGTTTCCGGCAGCTGCTTGCGCGCAGTAACGAGGTCGTGGGTTCGATTCCTACCTTGCCCTGGGTGTATTTCTGTTATTTCCTCTCTTTGCGATGTAATAGAATCTTTCATGTATTGTCTTGTGCTATCTGTCATATTGGACGACAGTTCATAAGCGAGTCCCGAGACTAAGCACACGAACTGGAAAATAAATGTAATTCAATTCAAAGAAAGGTTTCCATGTTTGTATTGTCTTAAATTTACGTTACAGTTTATTACGTTACTTTTGCCATGTTTAATATAAGTCAGAATAAATTTTATTTTACATGAGAAAACTGCCTATCTCTGCTAAACATATTCAACAAAATCATCTTGAACAGTTGCAATCAACTTTAACTCGGTAAATGGTTCTGCTGAACAATTTTTGTTGTAAAATTATGTATTGTTGATGGTGATCGCTGCAGACACCCGAACGCCTCTCAAACATAATTTCAGAAATTATGGTAAGTACCAAAATAGCTCTTTAACTGTAAGACTTAAGATATCTTGGAATTTTAGCTATGGTTAGGATTATTTGTAGTGAAACTGGATTGAACAACAATTTTATAACTCTTTTTATCTATCAATACATGCGTCTTTAAAGTATAATCAATCACCGTATCTATTCGTGTATAAGTCGAAGCATTTTTCAGCAAAATTTGTGACCTGAAAAAAAGAGGTCGACTTATGTACAGGTGAACTTGGGGGGGGGGGGGGGGGGGAATATACATACCACATCGCTAAAATAAACAATAAAACATTATCTACAGAGTTCACAAATCTGAAGTATATTTCTGTTCTTTTACAAGATTCATATTTCTCTCCCATTCATAAAGGTTTTATCTGTAACTGATACACAGTTAATGTAACTATATCTACAATTTTTGGAGGATGTAATTTAAAAACTTATTTTATAAAATTCGTCAATAGCTGTTTCACTTTGGATTCTAGTACTGGCTTCAAAAGAAGAGTTATCTGTATTTTTTTAGCAAGTACCACAAAGCACTCGTTAAGCAAAGTTTAAAGCCGTATTATAAAAAAGTTGAATAAATTACCATAGAATTGTTTCTACAATCAAAGGCTTCCTCTCCAGCTAGTTTCATAGATAGTTTCTTTCGGCGCAAGCAGTAAATGACATTAAAAATCATGCAATTTTGCGTCCTTCTCAATTTCAGAGTCAAATATTTCTGTGTGCCAAAAGTCTATCATGCATATCTTACTCTTTTTGATACTATGGTATGTATTTACTGAAATGTATGCTTTTGTGGTTCACTGTTGGCGCAGTAAGATTTTGACGGTCAAAGTTGCATTTAAAAAAAGTATTTTTTGTGAGAAATTTTTACTGACCTCTGACCTTTGCGCCAACAGTCAACCATAACCATTTTGTTTTAAGAGTTACAGTGGATGTAATAGAACACAAAATAATTGCCAGTGGCATGGTGCACTCTTGGCGCAAATAGTAATAGCTTATGCAGTAATAATATAATAGCTTAATATGTTTTTCTTCGAAAAGGAACTAACTTCAATTTGGACCTCCCAAAACTTGAAGATTTTTTTTTTTTTTTGAAAAAATTTAAAAAAAAAAAAAAAAAAAAAACACGCGTCTAATAATATTACATAAAGAACATATCCTGAAACTTCAAATAAAAAATGTCAACTTTCGAGCCTGCCCAACTCTTTAAAAAACTGGCTCTTAAAATCTTTATTAGGTATTTTTAACTCCAAATTCTAATTCAACTTGCATTTAGCAATAAAGACTACAGTCAAAACAATTAATTAATGAAGTAACTGTGTAACTTCTTACCTTTCGATTGTCAAACTCAAAATATATTATCCTTATTTAAACTGATACAGTACTCCTAATCAGCCTGAAAAGAGAAAAAAGCAATTCACATAAATATATTGCTAGGTAAAAAGGATTCTAATAACATTAGTTTACAAAATAAACAAGATAAGTTGTCCTAATGTGTGGTACAAATATAAAATAATTTTAATCTATACTTTTATAAAGGAAGAATTTTTTAAATAAATTTTCTACTTTTTTCTGATATTTATGACAAATATAAGAAATCCCCCTACACACACACACATACATGTATAATATCCTATTTTATGGACTATAAAAGTTATCTTTTCTTCGACAAATGACCTTAAAAAATTCAGGTACATCTTATACTCGAAACTGATATTATAATGTCCAGTGCTCGATTTAAAATTCTCGCCAGTCTTTAAAATGTTTGGGAGAAGGGGAAAAATTATAATAAATAGAGTAAATAAAACTAAACAAACAATACGATTACATTTTTCTGGGCTTTTAAAGGTTAGTTTGGTTTTGTAAGTTAATTAAAATCTTTTTTTTTTCTTTTGTCTGCATTTGCATTCTGATGATAAAATGTTACTTTACAAAATATTCTCTCAAAAATTGAGGTGGGCTTCCAGTCCGTAAAATACATTGTGTATATATATACTCGTATAATCACGCACGATATACAAAAGATGAAATTTTTATAAGTATGAAAGTTTGCTTTTTATAACGGAATACACTTTTGGTAAAATATGCATGCACTCCGTTCAGATAAATCTTTTGCCGTGCGCTAATAAGAAATAATAGAACTATATTATACTACAGAAAAGTCGGCCTCTTTCAAGAATTCTAAATGCGAAAGAAAACGCCCAGACGCTCTAATCAATTTTAAAATTCCACACGATAGCACATTGCGTTTCATCCGCAATTCCAACCCGACGGAATCAAGCAAAAGACTCTGATAATTTAATTCCGTATTAACCGAAATAACATTAACTTAATGGAGTTATTAGTGCAAACGACATTCGCTGCAAAGGGAATGATTTATAAACCAATTAGAGAAAAAGTCCGACGCAGAACCCATTAAATAAAAACACTGTAAAAAGGATGGAAATAAAAAAATGTACTGTGAAATTAAGCTAATTAAAGACTTTGTACGCATCAAATTAAATAAAAAGAACTATTATAAATCAATGATTTGATTAATGTTTCACTTCGTGATTTAATTTTATTTAAACGGCTCAAAAATGATTTAAAAAATTATTAAATATAAACTCATTTTACTCAGGGTTTTTATTTTGATCGTCTATTCCCTGAAGATAAATTTGCATACAATATTTGAACTTGTTTCTATCGATAATTTAAAGTTCAATGGTTAATTTCACTTTAAAGAGACCCTAGTATTTATGTTTTCCGTTAAGCACCTAAGTTACTAGGGCATTTTGTAAACAAAATGTTTTGGGGGAAATGAAAGCTAACATAAAGGAACATTAGTTTAACAAATTAAGTAAAAAGAACTATCATAAATTAATGATTTGATTAATGTTTCACTTCGTGATTTAATTTTATTTAAACGGCTCAAAAATAATTTTAAAAAGCATTAAATATTAACTCATTTTACTCGGTTGTTATTTTGATCGTCTATTCCGTGAAGATAAAATTGCATACAATATTTGAACTTGTTTCTATCGATAATTTAACGTTCAATGGTTAATTTCACTTTAAAGAGACGTAGTATTGATGTTTTCCGTTAAGCACCTAAGTTACTAGGGCATCTGTACGTAAGTTCTGTATGAAATTTATGGAGGAGTAATGGAAAGTAACTAAGGGGCATAACACTCGCGAAGCATTAGTTAACAAGTTAATCGTAGAAAGTGAGCAAACATCTTGAAGTAATACGCTTCTGTTGTCTTTGGAACTTTAAAATTATAATTGATAATTACTGAACAATATATTTTCAGAAGAAAAATAAATGTAGTCAAATTTGTTTCCTTTTCTTTCAGGTTAATACTCGTATTAACCTCTATTTAGTACATATTGTCTCTTTTTACTGAGTTTTAATGAAACATTTGTTTTTACATCGATATTTTTGAGAAATTATCTAGGCCAATGTAAGATTAATTTAATCCCAGTACAAAAAGCATCAATGGCAATTTGCACTATTATAGTTTACGTAAGCAATATGTAATTATATTTCTAGTTTCCAAATAAAAATTACTGTACTAATAGGTTGAAGAAAATGAAATATGTCACAAAATATTTTCAAATGTATCTTCTACAATTATTTCTTGCTAAGTAAATATAAATAAAAAAATCAAAATATATAATAATAAAAATAAAATTGCTTCTTGTACCGAAACTTTGACCTCATTTGCATATGTGTGTTTTGTTCTAGACTTATTAATTATGTAACTAAAACAGTTTTGTATGACATATAATACATTTTTAAAACAAAGCTTCCAATCTTATTAAGAAATGACTTTGAAAGATATTTGTACAGTGGTACCTCCTTTAAGGGACTCTTCTAATTAAAGGACATTTTTTTCTGGTCCCAGTCTCTTTGAATAGGGACTGCAATGTATTTACCTCTGAATAAGGGACACTCTATTTAAGGGACATTCCTAGAGAAAAATTTCAAAAATTCAAGTTATATATGATAGATAAGAAAAATTTATTGGAAGCTGAAGTTCTTTTTTTTTCTAAAAATTAACTTCTGAAGATTGGTATGAGTCCTAGAAGCATGAACAAAGAAACAAGTGTATTTTAAAGTGCTTGCCAAAACCTACTTGTAAAGGCTTTTCCTCTTTTGTACTATGGAATATATGTGTGTTCAGCATTGACTGGCTGTCAGGGCCCGATTTACATTTTGAATCACTATAGGCACAACTCATGTTTGTGGGTCCCTCACGCAACAAAAATTTTTGAAACATAACGTTCAGTATGTGTTTCTAAAACTTGCCAGTCACACCAAAATTTTGGGGCCCCCAAAGCGCAAAAAGTAATTTGTTTTTCAAATGTCAAAGAGTGAGACTAACATTTGGGAGCCTCCAAAGTTAAAATTCCTAGTGGTTTTAAAATAATTTAATAATACAAATTTTCTGTGAAGCAACAGAACACTAACAGTTTGCTTTTGAAAAATGCTATTTTTAAATATTTTTCAAAAAATTTTCAATTACAAAAAAAAAAAAAAAATAATAATAATAATAATAATAATAATGGCCTAATGGTAAATAAGACCCTGCTGACAGCACCCGGCTACCAAAAAGTTTTTTACGCAAGGATTGGAAAAAGTACACTGAACGTAATTTCTATTGTATTGTTTAAATTATGCTATGACGACAATTATGCTAAAATTTTACTTTTTCAATGAAAAAAACTTAAATTTCAATTATTTTGACTTATATTTTGTATGCATGAGACATTTTCAGTATTTAAGCTTAAATGGTAACGCATGTTTATTATTAAAAAGTTAAACTTAGTTAATACACTATCTGGGTGCATCAATTTATGAACCTCCGAGGAAGGGACACCTCTATTTAAGGGACAAAATTTCTAGTCCTCTCACTGTCCCTTATTGAGAGGTTTTACTGCATACTGAAATAGAGGCTTAATTCTCAGGTTTGGGTTTTAAAAATATTTGTTCAAGAACACGCTCTTTACTGACATAATTAAAAATAAAAAATAATCACAATATGCTTAAACTGTACTCATAAATTTATGATGCGGAATTTGTGTTAGGTATGTTTTGAAATTGGTTTAATTGGGACTGTAATGAGTTAAAATTAAGCGAAATTACTCTCTTAATTGCGAGAAAAATATGCAAAAATTATGTCGCACGGGTAAATTATGAGAAATGGCAAATTACAGGACATAAATTAGTACGGTTGAAGAAATATTTATTACTAAGTTTTTAGGTTTTAATTGTTTTAAAGACGTTGTAATATATATATGTGTGTGTATATATATATATATATATATGGATCGGGATCTATTTGCTAGTCTACCACATGTGTGATTTCTACTGTGGAGTGATTAAATCTTTCCGTATGATTTCTACTAGGCATTGAATATTTCCGTGTGATTCAAGTTAAAATCACAATGTCGCTATTCCGATTGAAGTCATTAAATGTTTCCGGGTCATCAAAATCACAATAATTATCCATGCGGTTTCTAGACAATGACTATTGGGGTCTGCCAGGTGGTTTCTACTGGAATCACTAAATCTTCTAAATGATTCCGATTAAAGTCGTATTTTTAAGCAATTTTCTATTCACATTTTCCTAATAATGACAATAAGAACCTCATGAAAATTCCTTCCTTGAAAATAATTTTGTATGTTAATGTTGTTGTATGTTAAGTTTCTAAACTGTACATGCAACATATATTTAAATTAAAAAAAAAAGTTGCAAAATAGAAATCATGTCAAAATAATTTAATAATACTCTTAAGACTAGTGTTAAAAGAAGTTATAAAACATATCGTGAAAACACTCAAATTTATCCAAAGTATGAGAAGAGCTCTGTTCGATTAAACATTTGAATCGTTTATTTCGAAAAGGTAACATCTCCGTTTTGAAAAAGAAAGAACTCTCAGTTATCATTTATTAATTTTTATGGTACAATTAATTAAAAATAGTTTTAATTCACCAATATTGCATTGCTATTCCCTACTAAAATAAAATAGTAAAAGATCAGACCCGTAAAATTTTCCAACTTTTCATAAGATATTTTTTCTATCCCCTTAAAAAAAATTGTGTTTTTAAGAGTTATTACCTTTTTGAAATAAACGATTCAATTGAAGTTGATTGAAACATGCGCCAGAGAAACCAAAATCAGGATATTACTTAATGAAAACTGACATTC
The DNA here is from genome assembly GCA_038502835.1 of Octonoba sinensis. NCBI lineage: Eukaryota > Metazoa > Arthropoda > Arachnida > Araneae > Uloboridae > Octonoba > Octonoba sinensis. The sequence goes on from CM076598.1 coordinate 128,937,498, forward strand.
GTTGTAATAATAATCGGAAAAGGAGGCGAAATAATCGCGATGAAAGAAATCCGATCATTATCCTTTGAGCATGGACAGAAGCCCAATTCAATCCAGGAAGTTATATTTTAATCGGTCCAGCGGGCCTTTCCCCAGATCCTAAAGTGATCATTAAAAAGGAAGCTAATGAAGCTTTCAAAAACAAAAGCAGAGATAAAGAAAGTCGTGGCAGTTATTCCTTGGAATGATAAACTGCGAAACGGGCGCTAATGTGTCGCCATAAAACGGGCTGTGACACTACAGGCGGTAGGGATTAGCTAATTTGATTTTTGTGTGTTTACATAGTGACCCCACAGCTTTTGCTAATATGAGCAGGGTTAAGTTCGTCTGTTAGCAGGTGGTTCGCCGCGGACATCCATTATTCCTTCCACGTATCCAGAAAGCGGCTCACAGAAACGCGTGATTTACGATTGTGTGAGCCCGTCCATTACACTAGGGCCCTTTAGAGTCGCTCATATTTCAAACACTTCTCCGTAATCATTACGGTAGCTGCTACTGAAATAAAACACTTTTAAACTCTCTCTGCTAAAAGTGGTTTCTCTTTTTTTATTATTATCTGCCCATTGCTGTCTCGGCGCAATTTTTTTTTCGCTCTCTCAACTATTTATCTGCCCATTCGTCTTGTTGGAGAAAGAACTTGTGTTTGCCGATCTGTCCCTCTTATCGCTTTTACCGCAATAAAATTAGAAAGCAGGTTAGTTTGTCTTCTCGGCGCTTTTTTTCCCCTCTCTGCTTCGTTTTTCGAAGGTTTTTATTTTCTTATTTTTTACCCCGCTTATGCAAATCTCCTTCAATGGATGATATTGAAACAAAATGAGGTTATTGTTTCTAAGATTTAAATTGTGCATTATTTTCAAATTACAAAATGTCAGTGTTCAAAAAGATTTAGTAAAATCGAAATGTACTTTTATTTGTCAAACGAAGAGAGGAAGGGATAAACATGTTATGTGACAACTCACAGATAAAACGAATCTGAAAATCCCCTTTTAAGTTCTCCGCTTGATCTCTTTCATTTCTTCGCACAGATTTTTCTCAGGATGATGTTGCAGTGATGATGACATGGAGAAGTTGTTGTAGTAAATTTTGAATTCTTCAGTGTTAATGTCAATTTTTTTAATATTTCTGTCTTTTATTTTTATGATATATCTATTTATTTGTTTATGTGTTAGTCTTTTGCTTCGTTTTTCGGGTTTCTGTTTTTAATTATTATTATTTTTATTTAATCCAGCTTATGAAATTTCACTCCATGGAAGATATTGAAAGAGAAATGGCGTTATTGCTCCGAAAGATTTAAATTATTTTCGCGTTATTTTCAAACTCACAAAATAGCAGTATTCCGAAAGCATTTCAACAGGAAACAACTCAAACATACTAGAAGAATCCTAATTTCGTACATTTTAATTAAGTGTTTCCTACATTTTCGATTTACTGCATAATCAAATCTTTTATGATTAAATATAACCAATTTATTTATTATAGCTAATATTCCTTCACCCCCCCCCTGTATAATATTTAAACTTACTCCTTTAAACTGAAATGTAATAAATTAGTATAACTTTATTTAAAGAAAACAATGCTGTATAAAGCCAATGTATCATCGGACTTTAGAAATGTAATTGGAAATAAATCCTAGGTATATCACAAAGCTTCCCTTTCTTGTTTAAAATATTTCAATGTCTAATAATAACGTTAGGCAACTTCAGACCACACCTGAATCTCTGTTGGAAGTAAGCCCAAACAAGCTTTCGTTTTCGGCTTAAGAAAAAGAAAGCGAAAGTAAAAGCAAACTGCAAATGTATGAAGTAAAAAATAGAAAAAAATATATAAAAAAGGAGAGAAGGAAAACATTTTTCCCGCTCAAAGTTTGCCAACAAATATGCCGTAGCCGTTGGGTCACCGCCCACACCAGCATGGAACAGACACGCAAACCAAGTTGCCCGATTGGAACCAACTGCAGAAAGATGACTGCCAAAACGTGGGGTGGTGGGGGGGAGGGATCGATGCACTATCGCCCTCAAGCCTTGGGCATACGCCACTGGAACTTGTCGCTATGGAGACAAGTAAAAGGTGGACTTGTTGATGAGCCGTGTAGTTGTAATTATATCCCCAGCACACTGGATAAAAGTAAAAGCGATAGGGTCTGACGCAAAAATAGAGAGAAAAAAAGTTTTGAATCACATATTTTGTACTGTGATGCTTAAAATTTCATTGACAAAATAGTTGCGCCGGACATAAGTAAAGTTATTTAAAAGAACCCACTTTTAAAAACGTGTTTAAAGCTATTTACGATAACTATTCTAGGCAATCAATATTCAAAGTTCAATGAATATGATTTGAGCTAAACATTATAAGGGTAAACGGAACGTTAATTATATTAAGGGCTGTTCATTTGATTTTTAAGTTATTATATGTATGAATACTATTTGAATTGTTTTGCATATAAGTTGCAGTTAAGATCATTTGTAACTTCTTACAGAAATTCAAAAAAAATCATCTCAATTGAAATGCAGACAAAATTTTACAGAACTAAATTGCTCCATTAACCACTTACGCATTTGCCCGTGGCTGACACAGGCAAACCTTACCAGCAAATTTGCACATGCTCGTGTCTCGCACGGGCGATCTTGTATCTCACGTTATTTTATTTCTAATGCTCCGCTGAGATCCGTTTGTACTTTGTTTGTATAATAATTTTTTATATAACTTTTACCGCACCCTCCGCTCTCTAGTAACTCCTTACAACTGAAATTTCCAAAAACAATTTATACTATACCTATATATTCATTTTCTGTCAAAAAAAAATCGATCATTTTTTGCCAGTTTTTCTGAAAAAAAACTCGTGCTCCAAGGGGTTAATAATTGTATTATCTAGTCTAATCCAATGACGTGCATGAAAAATTTTACGCATAACACATTATGCATAATTTAACGTTTAAAGAGATATAAAAGAAAAAAAATCATTTCGCCTATTATACAAAAAGAAAAATAAAAATCAAGCTGGCATCTGCAAATAACAGGTTTCTAATGTACAAAAAAAAAAATGGCGACATTAGCAAAAATAACGGGACGTAAACGCAAATACGAGTTTTTCGTAAGATACCCACATTTTATTACAATGTTAAATACAATTTTACTACAATGGTAGGTGCCACTTGAAAGGCGTGGGAGAAGATTCATTAAATGCAAGAGACTTTGTGAATTAAAAATGTATTCAGTAATTATGAAAATGCGCTGTTAACATTATTACATTATTAGATTTGATTTATGTTTTTGACTTTATTATTCTAGAAGTTTTGATTGAATTAATATATTAGTCTTTGATCAATTTCTATTCAGGTTTTTCACTCTTGATGAAATTCATAAACGCATTTGAGTAGTTGGTTCGCGTGCTGATAAATTCAGGTATCTTAATCTCAAACTCGTACGGCCATTTTTAAGTGCTTTGAGGTTTAAAAAATAAAATAGCAATAAATATCAGGAATCCAATTCCCTTCATGTTAAAAAAGTTCACAAAATTAATTTCGGACAGCTTGAAAATTAATACATTTTAGTGTCATTTTCTCATAATATATTTTAGTTTCATTTTCTCATAATACATTTTAGTTTCAGTTTCTCATAACACATTTTAGTTTCATTTTCTCATAATACATTTTAGTTTCATTTTCTCATAACACGTTTTAGTTTCATTTTCTCATAATACATTTTAGTTTAATTTTCTCATAATACATTTTAGTTTCATTTTCTTATAGTACATTTTAGTCTCATTATTTCATACTGAAGAGGCCATGTGGTTCATTGACTCATGTTCGAAACTTGTGGTGTGAAAAAATATTTAAAACTGCTCGGAAATTGCTTTTATTTTATAAATCAAGGCATATAGCTTATATAATTAAAAAATAAATAAAAAATATATAAATAAAATTAAAATAATTCATTTGTTGATGAATCATTGTTTGCCAACCAAATTCAAACATGGTACAAGCAGGCAACATATTTCAAAAGTGTCACGTTGATGGGATATATTTTTAAATGATAATCATATTCTTTAAACTATGCACAAGGTTTATTGTTATTTATTATTATTATAATTATTTTCATATATTTTATATTTACTTTTCTTATACGTCCATCATTTTAAAATCAATACCAAGGTAATCAAATGTTCCCAATTCATTCATGAATAGATTTTATTCAGTAAGAAATAGACAATTGTTCTGCACAACTAGTTCAAAACATTGTATAGCACAATTTTATTATTTTTACTGGTTCCTATTCCCTGGATATTTTCTTGATAACAACTTTGAAGAAATAATGTTTATCTTATAATATGTAAGCGGCTTAAGTGTCTGTCGCCGATAGCTTATTGGTTGCGTGCGTAACTGTAATGCTGTTGCCATTGCTGTAACATATGTCAAATATACTAATAATCAAAACATTTCTCTAGCATTTTAAGTGAGGCATCGCTAGATTTGCAATCTCCGTTATAAATTAATGTATACGCGAATTTAATTTAATCCATCTTTCTTTGCTTTAATTTATTTATCGCCTGCGCTTTTTATATATATTAAAGTGGCAAGGCTCTTTTTTCCAGGTTTCGTTAAAACTATTGTTTTGACGATGATTATGTTGGATATAAATATTTTTCACAAACAATTTGATTATATAGTAAATAATATTTTTATTTTACAGATTATTATAACTTAGATGTTTTTTTCGGTAAGAATATTTTTTCCCCAAATTATTTTATGTTTATTATGTATTCATTAAACTTTTCCGTTCTACTTGATAAATATCTCTTTAATTTGGTGTGCATTTCCGGTTACTGGGAGAATTGTATATTTATAATATCTAGAACAGCGGTCATTTCGTATGACCGCCGGGCTTACTAGTATATATAATATATATATATATATAAACTGAACAACTGTATTCTATATATAACCCTCAAGCATAATGAGAAAAAATTACCTTAAATGATGATACAAATTCAGTCTACCTAAGAGCAAACACCACACATTTTATGGCTTCCATTAATCTTTCAGTTGCGTGCACAATCGCCTATGAAAAACAGCAACAATAAAGATTACAGCCACCTCATTACCAATCAACCGTGTTTGTACAATCATAAACAAATGACTTATGTTATCTCGAAAAAAGTGAGAGACTTATCTAAAACAGCAGCGCAAATGGAATGGATCTCAATAGCAAACAGTCATTGAAGGTAATCAATAAACAATAAATTTGAAAAAATGGGGTATTAAAGCTATGTGATGGGGTTTTAAAGAAAGGATTCATTACACGGTACGTGTAATAAATTTCTCACTTCAAGGGGCAGTTAGGAATATTCTTATAGAAATGGTCCAATGAGAGTGCAGATGAAATTCGGCAAAAACAGGTTCTTTTAGAATAGAAGGGACAGCCCAAAACTCATCCTCTTAATTAGGATGTTCGTTGGCAATCGTCAAAAGCACAGAACATACTTCTACAGTCTCGCCGCTGATTTTTTTTATTTATTGTTAAATTTTACTTGGAGTCCTTACGAATAACTCGCTTTTGGAACATACATTTTCTATTGCAGAAAATAATTTTAACTCCGAGAACTAAATTTTAGTAAGTTTCACGTCAGAAAGAAATTAGTATTGTGTGCTTGTTAATAGTTTTTAAGTTTGTTATGGCTTTCCTCTCCTCCCCCCCCCCTTGTTTTTAAAATGATAAATTTTAACAAAAATGCAAACAATAAGGTTTTATATTAGTTTTATTAAATTTGTGTGCCGAGTCTACTACAAAATTACATTATACCTTAGATAGTTCTTCTAAAAAGCACGCCATTCTAAAATAATACATATTATCATCATTTGCTAAATTCTAATTTTCTAAGTAATTACATAGAAAGAGATAACAGAACTTTGTATACATCATTTCAGTTAACCCATATTTAAAAAAAATGATTCACCATGTAACTCCTCGATTCAATAACCCATGCCACGTGTTTTTAAAAAGTGATGTTTTTCTTAGCATGTTTGATAAATTGTCACGCCTACAGTACAATCAGAACGATAAAAAGAAATACCGTTTGAATAGTGCTTTTTTTTTTCAAATATTGGGATTTAAAAAAGAAATTTATTTTATCCTGCGTGACAAATTAGATGAGACTGGTTAATAACACAAAAGAAAGAAAAAATAGTTGACCTATATTTCTTACAAGACACTACTTTTCCAATACGTTATTTCATTCGCTCAAAGTCAATCTTGTCTAACGTGATTTTTACATTTTCAGTATCATAAATTTTTAGATCAAGCTTATGCCGTTATGATACAATTTAAATTACAACTCATGTATCCTTTCTTGAACGCGAAAAAAAAATCTCCAAAGAAAAAAGTAACTATCTGGAATTGGTCAAACAATCCACGCATTCCTATAAAAAAATGTGAATATATCATGTACGAACCGACAAAAATGTCAGAAGCAGTTTTTAATTATTTGCAATGGGAAAAAAAACTGGTTTCGTAGATGGAGGAAAAAAATAAAGCAATTTTTCCCTATATATCTTATCAAAACTAATATTTTTTTCGTTCATTCATAATCAACGTAATTTTCTGTTACTATTTCAGACTGATCAGTCATACAATATCACGTCATTAAGGTTACATAAAATTAATCTACGTGAAACCCTGATTAGTAACAATCTACAAAATTTCCAAAGTGCATCAAACGTTTACTTTTAAATAACGTTTGCTTTTCCGAATTGAAAACTATTGAATAAGAAAACAGTACATAGTTTTTAAGGGGAGCGGGTACCATGAGCCCGTTTTTTTTTCTCTACGGTATATCATTTATTTACAATTTTTGTCTCATGTCATGTTATATCACTTCATAAAAAATTTAATATTAAAAAAATAGATTTCTTAAATATAATTTGAAAATTTAATTTTTAAAACGAAATTTAGCAATTTTTAAAAATGCATCTTCTTTTTCAAAAATTGGCGTAAAGTCTCGCAAAGTTTTTTATTGATTCATTACTTATAAAGCAAAACTTTTATGCTTTGAATTTTTTACAAGTCAAATACTTCTTGAAAAATAAAACTGAAGTAACGCAGAAAAAACAACAAAAAATTCAAAAACCTACAAAAAGAATTTTTTTAAAGTACTTAAGTTATCATAGAAGTAGAGCATAAATTTGTTATGTATAGTTTCAGGAACATGTGGGGAAAAAATCCACTTTATAGATCCAAATTAAAAAAAACCTTTGCATTTTAATTGAGATAAAATGCGCAAAAAACAAAGTGAGAGAAAACAGTATTTTAAGTTTTCGGCTTGCAGAAACGTAAATCCTTTCTTTATCAAAATTTCAAGTAAGGAACTTTTTTTCAGTTACACTCACGATGACAGTGCTTCGTCTTGCTTATTTTATTTTAAAAAATAAATATGTGGCTTATATTCAGCACAGATACTTTTCTCCACCAGACCCCTACCTGTTAGCCGAGGCCTTAGGATTGCTTACGCACGGGGAGAGGTAGTGGGGTCTACGGATTTTACATGCACATATCCCCAAGTATACATGGTGGTCTTCAGTGGGTATCGAACGCGCGACCTTCCAGGTGGAAGTCCGACGTGCTAACCACTAGGCTACCACGGCCCTTCAGCACAGATACTGTTTCGGAACGAAAAGGTGACACCTCCCACCGTAATGAAATCAATGATAAATCAATAAATATTGCTTCAATTTTTCTGAAACTTTCAGGGAACATTTTAAAAGATTTATTTTACTACTTAAGTCAATAAAAAAATATTTTTGGTGTTTTTCAACATTTTTGGGTGCTGGCTCCCCTTAATTGCACAATAACAATATGCGTAGTATATCAGTAAAAATATATAATCGAAATATCGTTCTTGGAAATAAAAACTTGTACTCAAGAATATTGTTAAAATTGTGCTCTCAGAAAGGTTTCGCATAAGTGCGCTAGTTTGTTCTCCGAAATAAAATGCACATAATATATTCTAGGTTCTACGTAATGGAACACTTTCAGCCTAATGATACCCATTTCCGATTCACAATCGGGCACCAAATCTGTATTACACAAACTTTCTAATTCAGCTTACCTCTAAATTTTTGTTAAACTCTCCTTTAATCTATCTTTCTCTCTCTCTCTTGCTCTACAAAAACACAACACATATATACTTTTTCCAACGAAACGATATACTTTTTTTAACAAAATGAATCCACATTTTTTAGTTCCATGTGGTAATTTCAATTTAGAACTAATGCTAAAGAATAGACCTAATTCTGGTTATTTTTCATTAAAAATAAGACACCAATTTTTCGTGGAGCACCAGCCGAAATTTACGAGTCACAATTTCGGAAATATTGCTCTAATTGCAAAGATACTCTTTGATAAAGGAGAAGTTCAACCGTCTTTTTTTAGGATTTTTATTTGGGCTGCATACATCTGTTCTTTTTATTTATTCATTTTAATTAGAAATAAATCATCTTTCGCGGTTCTTCATCAATCTTTCTGCCGCAGCTCAGTTTAAAAATGTGCTCTTTAAATTAGGATATAGCTTTTCAAAAAATCTACAATGCGATTTTGAGATTTTTTATTAAACTGTAGTTTTATCTCTGGTCAAGCTCTGCAAATGCGCTGAACTTACAGTGAGATAACGTTTTTAAAAGAATTGCTTTGGACATAATTCGCGAAGTTAGCGGAAAACAACAAGAAATTTAATTCCCTGATTTCTCTTCTCCACTCAACAGAACGTCAGAGAAGATTAGTCTCCACGCTTAAGCTTGTAATTGGCATTTCCAGCTCGCCAAATTGATTCGGGAACACTATGTTCTGATGAAACTTGATAGCCACCTACAGCAGAGGCCAGTAGACGCCTAATATCTGTAATGGTCTGTACCGGGAAAAGCTGCAACTGACATTATAGGTTTCTGCAAATGTATTTCGATATACATGCTACCATGAGCCCCTCCCCTACCTGTCTCGCTGATTCTTGGATTATATGAGGGTGGCTTGCATTTTTATTACTTCTCTCTGGTCTTCGGATTTCATTTTTTTTTTCACTTTCTTCCCAGGAACTAAATTATGCAATTTTTTTGTTGGGAATTGCCATTGGACTAATCTTCCATACCTGAATTTCTGACGATATTCTTACCACGAATGCTCTGCGATGATGACTGCAAAATTTTTATTTTTTATTTACAGCTGGCAATCTGGAAATGGGTTTTTCATGTTTATTTTTGTAGTAGCTTGTGAACATGGCTGATAAGATCAAGATTTCTCAAGATGGAATTTATGGCGTTACATATGATTATGTGCAAATGAAAACTAATTTGAGAAACATTTTTTAAGTTGATCAAAAACGGCTAGGAAGAATATGGAAATAAAATAATTAATGCGCTCTTTGTGACAAAGTGCAGGTTTGAGTTCCATTCAATTAATTTTTTAGCTGAATATTTTCAATTCTTCACATTAAATTGTTTAGTAGTTGTCTCAGCTTTTTGAAACAAATAACTAATTAATAAGGAAATCAGAGTTAAAGCATTGAAGCTGAATATTATAAAAATCCACTATCTGTATCCACAACATACCATAACCGTAATTTTACTCCACATGTACATAAGCGACTTTATCCACCTTTTGGTGTTTAACAAACAGGGGACACTGGGTACGTTTGAAACAAAGGACGGTTGAAACAGGGTTGATATCTCCTGCGCAATGTGCAGTATGGTGTTGGGTGCGAGATGAACGAGCCCGAAAGCAAGTCTGAACACGAGGTTTATTGTTGCGTCGATCTCAGTCAGAAAAGTTGTTTATAAGATGCCCTATTGTGTTTTGATAAGTAAAAGTAAGTATTTTTGTTCAAAGATTTTGCAATTATTATGGCTTTTACTAAAGTAAGAGTATTGAGTATTTTTTTCCGTTTGAAATGAAGCTTGTTGAATATGGTAACGTCATTAGTTTTGATATAAAATTATTGTAACCATTCATAGAAACGGTTTCGTACTGAAACAAATACATAAATAACATAAAATGTTAAAAATAATTTTTTGAGTTATTAGGGGAGGGTTAACTTCAAGATTTAGAACGATTAAGTTGTCTTTACAAGTTTCTTCACAAAACTCCAATCAAAAACAGAAAATTATGTTGTTAGACATTCTATTAAAAGATAAAATAGTACGATAATAACAATCTCCTAAAAACAATTCCGTTCAAAAACTGCAAGTTTATTCCAAAATGACTTTTTTAAAGCAGATATTTATTCAAATAGGAAAATTACTTAGAGGAATTTTTCTGGGTTTCATGGAACACTGCTGATCGCACATCTCTAAATTCATTGACAATGAAAATTCTTTATAACATTTACGTTTTAAGAAAATACAAATTTGATGTCTTGCGCGTTCGTCATTATAGGTTGCATAAAATAAAGGTGTTTTTTTTTATAGATAAAATTCGTATAACAAAAACCGCCGTAATAGTCCGTTTTCTATTATATCTCAAATCCGTGTGCGACTTTCCAACTGTTCCAGCTGTGTATAAAATAAATTTCTCTTATGCAAACATATTGTATACATCCCCAGCTCATCGCCAGAAAAAGTTCCAAACTATTGTCTGACGAACGACAATATAAAAACACAGCAGATGAAATTATCTGGCGTAAACATATCCTTACTTTTTTCAAGTTTTTTTTTTTTTTTGTCTGCCGAATATTTCGAAATCCAAATGTCTCAGAGCAGTAGCACAACGATGTTGAATAATACACCTCTGTCTCGTTTCTTTTGATTTTTTTTCCTGAATGTATCCAAAAAAAAAAAAAAAAAGGCGGAAAATTTAGTTTATAATTACAGATAGCTGAAGGCAAAGAAGAGAATTCGAAAAGAAAATAAGCAAAAATCTCTCTCAAATGATAGATTATTTTGAAAAGTTTTCTTTGATTTATTGCAGCTAAAGACAAGCGGGTGAATCGGACTGAGTTTATGGATCTTTTGCGGAAAGAGGGCTATTGTTTAGGTTTTCCCCTCCCCCTGAACTCCGGAGTCTGCTTTTCCCTGCTGCTCGTCTCCAATGGTAATTAAAGCAGAAGCGAAGGAATAAGTGGAGATTCGCCATTGTGTGGGAAAGAAGGGGGTGTTGCCTCACAACCAACCTTCTCTTTACAGGTCTGTCTGCCTTTGGCCATACGCGAATATTTCACCATTTCGAATTGAAAACCAAACTTCGAATGACACGTGTGAAGGGGGAAAGATGCAACTAGTAAGCCATTGAACTTTTTTTATTATTATTATTGCATGGAAAATAACGAAGATTATATAGGGAGTTTTGTTTTTTTTTTTAGAGGCAGAGAACTTGAAATGGAAATAAAACACACAAAAAAAAAAAAAATGTATTTAATATTCATGTAATTTGTTTTATTTGAAGGATAATTTTATGGCATTAATGTTTGAATTTGATATCGGGCATGTGAACACCGCGGTTGGCGCGTACATGACGTAACCTGGAAAACTGTGTGTGAAAACTGCGCTAGTATTCACATTCTTCGCAGTAGATCTGTTAACTGGCCACCTTGTTCTTGCGATTTGACGCCCTTGGATTATTTCCTCTGGGGTTATGGGAAGCACTGGCGTAGATAGGGGGGTAGTTTTGGGGATAACCCCCCCCCTGAAATGGTGAAGATTGTCTGGAATTTTGCCAATTTTTCTTGTAAAACAATGAAATTAGCTCACTTTTCCCTAAGAACCCCCCCCCCCCCCTGAAATCTGGGTCTAGCTACGCTACTGATGGGAAGTCACTTGCTTACGCTGATAAACCAGGAACAATGCAGCACATGGAAGTCAAGATCCGGCGCATTATTGCCGACATTCAGCCAGATCTCCTGCGAGAAATGTGTGAAAACTGGACCTCCAGGTTACGACATGTACCCGCCAGCCGTGGTGGCCACCGTGCCCGACATCATATTCAATCATTAATGAAATAAAATTATCTTGCGCAATCTCACCCGCTCTATAAGGAGAAGCGAAAAATAGGCGTCTAAGTTTTATTCCAGCAGTCGCTTTAATTTAAAACGTAACGGCAAAAAATTAACGTTTTCATTATTTTTTATCATGTTTTCCAATTGTGCTCAAACTTTACCGGCTTTACCATATATATATGCGTAATTATTCTAGTTACAATGATGTAACCTGAACATATTATAACGGTTAACCATCATCATTATATCCTCATATTTACCATATAACAAACGTACAAATTACTGTCCAGTTAAAACTCCAAAAACTGTCCGGTTTTCGCGAGTGTGAAAATAGTATCAATAGAGGTTGTTTGCATCCTCTCCTATTTAAAACTAAACATGCTTTTTATTCTACAAGAAAACATTAATTGGAAACTTGAAATAAATGGGACAAAGTAAGGTATACATATGTATATATATATATATATTGAAAATGATATGTTTCTGCAGATGAGAGCTGTTCTTGTAAAAACCGAAAAAGTGATTGATGACAAGTCCTTAATGTGCATAGCGCAAGAGGGTACTACATCATACAATGGAGCACTTCAAATATGAAAGACGGTTTAAAATAAGAATTCGAACTTTGATAGTCTATCATTTTAATCAAACCCATTCTAAATTGCAGTTTATCAGTTAATAATATAGTCCTATCAGTATGCAATACTGAGTCTTTACAGGTACAAAAAACTAAAGATTAAACTGAGTATCCTCATAAATCATCGCAACGTATTTCCAGCAAAAGCATACAATTTACATTTGCATTAAATAAATACACGCGGCAACAGACACAAACAAATTAGTATTAACAAAAGTGTCACGTGCACTTTTAAAGCAAGTGGTGCTAAAGAATACAGGCGCCAAAACCGGCGCCTCAACCGAAACTCAGACGTTAAGAAGCATTATCCCTCAAGAATCTCTGCAACTACAAACGCATGTTTTTCTTGAAGCATGTAAGTAATACGTACTGATGCGTAATGTTAAATTAAGTGAAACGGGAAATATTTACATCGTACGAAACAGCACGGGCTCTCAAACTTTTCCATCTCTCTTTCATTTTGTTTATTTTCTTATGTTGCTTATTTTAAATTTCAAATCCACTCGCAACAGGACTTATTTAACAGAACTTCCAAAGGAAAAGGATTCGCTCTCTATAGCAACGCTGAAAATGGGTTAGAAGAGAAACGCTTTCGGTTCACAGCTACCGAAGGCAATTTTTAGTTCTTTTCCAATTTTCTCTTATGGTTCAGAACTCTACTATAATTTAACTTTGTCGATACGTCCATATAGAACATTAAGAAGATTATTTATCTAAATAAAAACTCCAAATTTAAATCCGTTAAAAGGATTCCTCGATAAAATCAATTCACTATCGATTGGCTACTATGCAGCACTGAGCAATGTAGATCGAATTCGATTGATTCATTTTGATAAAGATCGGTTTACCAATTTTGATAATAAGCTGCAAATCGCTTTTGATTTAAACATTCGAGTTAATATTGATAAAAATCAGATGCTGTAATTAAATTTAAATCAGTTGTAATATATTTTGATCAAGACCGTTTGATTGATTTTATTAAAGATCTACTGGTTAACTTGACCAAGATTGAATGGCTGATTTAATCAGAATTTTTTGATTCATTTTAAAAAACGTCGTTCAATTTTAAATTGGAATCAAAATTAATTAATAAATTTCGAACAAAATCGTCTGCTAAGTTTTGATAATGATCGATTCAATATTGATTAAGATGAACTCCATTAACTTTGATATATATCAATTGGTGGATTTAAATATAATTTGATCTAAAATAAAGCTGAACTTCATTTGTCGGATTATATCCCTTATTTGTAGCTTTTAGTCTTTCCCATTCTGTAATGTAAAGGGAACAGTTACTGTTTTGAAATAGCGAGCAAAAAATTTCAAGAAAAATAATTTATTATTCTTAAATCGGCTTCAAAACTGAGAAAAAAAAATTCAGAAATATATTTTAGATAAAAATACTTTTAATGATTCTTCCTCAACTCCTTATTTTTCACAGGTCTGGCATAAATTTCTTTAATTTGTTGTTCTTTCTAGGTTTTCTTGTTGTTTTCCTTTTTTGTGTCTATTTTTCTCCTTCCCCCTCCCCTCCCCCTCCTTTACATGTGTACTTTGTTTTGCATTTTGTTTTGGTAGTTTCTGTACTTATTTTTATATCAATTTTATTCTTTGTATTTTATTTTATTATTTTTGCAATTTTTATGCATGCTGTCGTCTTTTTACTTTATTTTTATTGATATTCCTTTTTACTTCCTGTACTTTCAACTAGATTCGTTTGTTGCTCTCTTATTGGTGTCTTCCTGCTACTTCTACTTCCACTTCACGCTGCCTTTATTCTCATTGGTTTACAGATAATTCTTAGGCTATATAAGCTTTGTTTTTGTTGTTCTGTCTGCTTCATTTGGATGTTTTGCATCTAGAAGCTCCCTGTCACATTGAAAAAGGGATTCCAAGCAATCCCGAAACATATGTCTGCATTTTATTGCTCATTTGTGCTTTAAATTAACGTGTAATTATATTATTATTGTTATATTTTAGATACTTGACGCGGTGACGAATTGATGACTATATATATCAAATTTCTTGCTCATTCCTAAAATTGTCCCTCTGATCATAAGAATTTCTTAGTTTATTAATCATTTATTTACTGAATAAATATAAATAAAAATGTAAAGTTATATTGAATGATTGTACTTATTTGTAAAACGTAATAAATCAATATTTCTGCTACTTTTTTCTAGAAATTATAATTTAGCATGCAACGTGGGATAATTTATTTCTTCTATCCTCACAGAATATAAATTTAACTTTAAAATTTTAGCAGTGCTAAACATGAGTCAACGTACTGATGACATTTTTAAATAAACGCCCGAGAGAGCGAGGTCGAGATCTAAATTAATCTTTGTTGATGTTCCACTGATTTTTCACTTGCTCTTACAAAGTTAGAAGAATTTTATATATTTTAAATTTAGTTATTATTATTCACTTTTTACTATTAGGGGTCAGAAAACGGATAAGCTGGTATCGAATTCTCAACCTTTAGTGTGGCAATTTCTGTCTACAACCACGTGACCAAAAGGATTATCAGAGGACTTGATCATAAAATGCTAAGTATTGGATAGTTTGTGGCTGCTTCCGTTTTGTTCGCAAAGTGTACCGAATGGCATTAAAATGAAATGAGCTACAATAAAATTGAATTAACTTTTTCCGTGACTACTTGCCTTAGACGTTATTGTTAACGTTTTGTGTTGCAGTAATGGTTTCGATATGGTATATTTTTCTTATCCCTTAAACGAACGTTTACACTTTCTCTTTATCCTTTGAACGAAATTACTTGCATGTTTCCGATATCCCATGAACGAAAAAAAATTACAAAATGAAAGTAAATCAATTTAAAAGACAAGCGATTTTTTTTTTTTTTTTTTGAATTTTGTATTTAGTAAGTAATTCTTGATTGCAAAAAAAAATGTAATCTGTCGAAAACAGATTTGTTTCTGACTTAACGGAATATTCATTAAAATGAGATCAAATTCATTTTACTTTTGGATGTCCCAGACAAATAGTTTAACAATTGAAAACGATATCAGTAAATAAAAAGTTATGACATTGTTTTCCTTTTTTTCCTTTTCTGGAGTTATAGAAGCTCTTTAGCGTTAAGTGTTATTCCAGAGATAAAATTTTTGCCGATGCCCGGATTGCATAGGGGAAATCTGGATTGCAATTGACCGACTCCAGGACTCAGAAGCACTAAAAGATTAGAAGGACCCAGCATAGTAAACAAGCGGGAGAAGTTGTGTTTTGAGAAACTAAAAAAAAAAACTTATAAGCTTTGTAAAACCATATTCTAAATATGAAAATAAAACCCACTTTCCTTAAACAGAAAAATCGAAGACACGATGGGTATTTGATGAAGAAAATTGTGGGTAGAGAATGTCTCGACAAGTTCAAACATCATTTTACTGACAGAAATATTAAATTTCGAAAATGTCTGTTGCTTTTTTTAATCAAAATTTTAGTGACACCTAATCATCGTACTACAGTTTTCATTACATGTTTTCACCGTAAAGAAAATAATTTGGAAATTTGAAGGTCTAATACATTGGACTTCACCGTAACTTTTGTATTAATTATTATTAATAGCAGTTTATGTTTTACGGGACTAATACAATTCGTCAGAAAAAGAATTGTTAAAACATTCAAAATTGTTTAGTAAAGCGTGAACATTGTAGAAATTCCATTTAAATAATTAATTTTAAAATATTTTGATAATATGAGTTATAAACAGGGGTAATTAGAAACAAAATGAAATACAAAACAAAACTAAAATGGGCAACACAGAAGTAATACATTTTGCGTAGGAGTAAGATAAAAATGCTCACTTAACTTTCTGAATATCTGAATATAGCACTGAAGAAGATATTGCAAAACCTTTTTTCAGTACATAGAAATGGAGTTGGGTAAAAATCAATTGTTTCATACACATCACCACGTTTCTGTGCACTGAAGAGATTTTCCAAAGCTTCGAATAGCTATATTTATTTTAATTTGAAATGGCATCCTTTAAATGCTTTCATTTTTTAGATGTTTATAATTTGATCATTGCATGTAGAAGTGGGGAAAATTATAAGTTGAAAAATATCTCGGTATATACATATCTGGCACTATGTGCTGATTTGATCATTTGTATATATATATATATATATATATATATACTGAAAAACTCCTTTTGTTTCTTATCCGATTTGATAGAAAATACTCTCAGAAACGCATGCTCAAATCTCACGAAACTTTCGTCGTATTTGACGAAATGGCTTCGTGAAATGATCCGAGTAAAACTTTCGTCACATTGTTGAAATTTGCGTACCTTTTTTAAGTCATGTGATCGCGAGAGGAAAGAATCGTTGTAAATGGCGAACTTTTCTAGACGATTGAAGAATCGTCGAAAATGAGGATTCTATTTTTGAGAGTGTACGAAGCGACTTTTTCTCTTCAACAATCTAAAACTGCCAAACTCTCTTCATTTGCGACAAAATCCCAATCAGTCCGCTTCCTTAAGTACAAAGCCAGATAAGTAATAACAATAAAAAAATAATAATAAGGAATTCACCAGTAGGGACTTTGTTTATAGCTTGACGAGGAAGTTTATCATCAATAACGTCAGCGTTGAGTAAGGTGTTATATGACAGACGTCGTCACACTTGGCCGCTCCACTGAGCCGTAAATACTCAATGGTGAATATAATAAGCTCATGTGAAGAGGATGAGTGAGTGAATAGCGCATTCAGAAGACAGTTCCATTAAGACTTAATCCGAAAATTTCGCTTAATGAGGCTTCAATTCTCATTACTTAAAGTACAGTGAGAAAAATCAGATTTGATGAAAGCTTAACTATTGTTTTAGAAGAATAATAATTATTTAATCCTGTGCTAAAATAATTATGTATCGCGGTGTTAAAATACTTGTACTACAGTTAAGTTAATTGGGCTTAGTTTTTACAAGTGCTTTAAAAAAATATATATTCATGGGGCCTTTTCTGAAAGATTGATAAATTAAATTTCGAGATCCTGGTTCCATATTATAAGACTAAAATGTATAATATGTTTATGACATATCAATGGCTTAACGGGCAAATCTCCAGTAGCGAGATAAACCTTTTGAATTGTCTCTAGTAATTTAAGAAGCAATGCAAATAGAGACAAGTCATTAGTAAACGAAAAGGATCTTAGTAAAATATACTTCATAGTACATGTATTGCCTTTATCACTTTTAGTTTGAGTTAGGGCTCTTTTGCATTGGATGTGCTAAACTTGATTAAAAAATCATAATAAAATCGCATTTCTTCAAATGGAGACCCAAACACGCCAATTAAATAAAAACGTTACATTTAAGTTTAAAATGCTATAAATCCATTAAAATATAAAATGAGGTGTCGCATCTTCAAATAGACAGTATTATAGAAGAAAATATACGTATAATGCAAAAAATAGGGTCGAGGCCAATTAAACAACACAAGCTATAAGCAAAGGCTTTAATATCTGTACAGAAAACCCTCCACCAGGGATGAAGACTGAAAGAATACCGTGAGCTATTTCAGACAAAAACATTGAATTTCTTTAAATTTGATGCAGATAAATGTCATTATTTGTACCTATTATACTACACTTTTAAAATACGGTATGCAATATGCTACATTAGGTGTTCAAATTGTTCTTATCAACATTCTGAGGCGATAATTTAGTAAATTTTAGTCATATATTTTAATAAGGCATTTACTTCAAATACTACAGGCCAATATACGAGTTGCCAATCAGTTTTTTGTTTTTACATAAACAATAAATCCAAGAAACAAAAATCTAACTGCAGTCCTTAATTTCGATTATCAAAAGCAAATTCAATTTTTATTAATTTATTAATATTTTTTAAAACTAATTTTAAAAAGTTTAAGTATATACTGTTTCTTGCTTGCATTTAAATCACTTTTTTTAAAATAAAACTATTCAGTTTGGGTAGAAATAAATTTTAAATGTCTTTAAAATGAGTACCTGGAAAGGTAATTTACAAAGTTTATACAGTAAAACTCTTCCTAACGGACACCTTTCTTAAACGAACAGTTTTTAACTCCTCAGCAGCAAAGCATTGAGCCTAAAAAAAATGCCTTGTTTTGCGGACACCCCTTGTCCGTTTATCTGTATAAATATCAGTACCAGGTTTCACTGTATAAATATGTACACTAATATAAAATTGTATTTGAAATAATTCAAAATTGTTTAAATAGGGACATAAATATTTTCCCTTTCTTTCTATTCGTTTCTTTCCTTCCGTGTATAAATTTAATCTTCATATTTTAGAAAGATAAAAAATATTTATAAGTATCTTTTAAAAAAAATAGGAGAAAAAGTAATTTAAAAGTTGCGTACCAAGTTTTCTTTATTTTACTTGTTAACTACTTCAAAAATGTGTACACCTGTCTTAAAACTTGAAGGAGTCTCTTCTTTAGTGTATCAAAATGGAGTAATGCTAGTTAACTAGTTTTGAAGCATTACTCGATTCCCATGTAATGAAAAAGTACGAAACGCGTGGGAGCATTTTCTTTCTTTTTTATGTCCTTGCTCATCTTTAATTGTGTAGTCGGCGTAATGCTAATCATTTATACGCTAGATCAAAATAAAATATGCTCGTTTTTTTTAACTATAACTTTTAATAATTCAAAAACCCCCTCGATGCAAAAAAGAAAGGAATTTCGAGTAGAAATGGATCCTATGTTTATCCAGTTAAATACAAATTAAATAATTAATTATAAAGGAAAAAAGAGGGACGAACAATGAATATTAATATATAACATACAAACACATGGTAAATAATACATTTTTTCGTTAATCAAGGGCATCTTTGTGGAATTCGTACTAAATATTAGCATCAAAGGGAGCATTTCTGGATTCCCATGAACAGTTGGATGTTTAATCCCATTGGGGTTTAATATGGACACTTTACCCTCAAGGTAGGCTAACAGCCCACCCACAACGAGGCTCCATCCCTCTTTCTACTGTCGAAGTTTGGGGAAAGTGCGCATGCGCAATCGATTTTCTCTACCCCACGCAAACTGTAAGGTAAAGTGTGTGTGTGTATGCTGACGGCCGCTGGCTGCCTGTCGTGCCCTAGAAATTCGGGCAATTAGCAAACTACAAATTCACAAAACTTTGCAGTTCGCTCCACTAGTTTCGAGATCCCATTTGGAGCATGATTTGAAGGTACTGTTATGTTGCTTTATGCAGGACTTCTGCCTGCCTGACTGGCTGTAAAAAAAAAAAATGGAGCTAAAGGTTTAAGGTCAAAAGCAACCCATGTCAAAAATCTTAATTGTTCAGCCAAAAATAAATAAATAGAAAGAATAACATATGAATGATTTTTCAGAATTGCGTACATTTTTCTTTCGTGTACATCGACAAACTAGGGTTGACTTTAACAGAACCAACTTTGTCAATTAGTGAAGGATTGGTGAATATCAGAAAAGTGCTTGAATAACTTTTTTTTGAGTTCGTTTGAGAGAAAACACCTGGGACAATGCAAATAACGTTTAATACGACTTTTTTTATTTGAAAAATAAACTACTAAAGACTAAATATAATTCCCTATAAAATTTATCATGCCAATTTGAAATTTACCACATCTGAAACATGAAAGAAGGACATTTATTGAAAAATGTTTGGTACAGATTGTGGAATGCATTAAAAAAAAAATAATAGCTGTAAGATTAGACTTGTGCATGTTCATTTTTATTTTATTTATTAAAAATAAACCTACAGTACGAAGTCGCAAAGGATTTTTATAATATCACTATATATATATATATATTTTTAACGTTACAATTAATAAGAGTAAATTTTACTATGCAATAATTCACTTACAATTTTCCTGAAAAAATCTTTATTTTTATTGCATTTCAAACATTATTTTACTTTAATAAGTATCCCCTTGTCGGGCAAGGGTCGACTCAGACCGTCACCCCTTCTGTGGGTCGATAAAATGAGGACCAAGCATGCTTGGGAACTTAACACTGACGGTTCCACGTCAGGCTGACCACCTGACCGGAACATCTGCTACTGCAACCAAGGGCCCTCGATCTCGAAAGCGGAGATGGGCACAGCATGCCTTGACCCCCCATGGGCTGTTGCGCCGCTGAGTAGAGTTTTTAATACCAAGTAAAATTCGGTTTCGCTCCGAAATAGGCATTTCGTTACAGTAAATTGTTTTTAAACATTATTGATGAATAAAATATGGCGGGTCCACTGGAAAAACGACCTAAGTCACATACTACTTTTTGAAATTTGCTTTATGTTTTATTCAATTTTTTTAAAACATAAATGTTAATTTTAACTATACGAGAATACTTTTCCGTAACACTCACATTCAAATTTATAATACATAATTTATATTAATTTATAATACATAATTTATAATAAAACATAAAGCAAAGTTCAAAAAGTAGTATGAGACTTAGGTCGTTTTTCCAGTGTTTCCTTCATATGTATTGATGCATTTTTCCACATTCAGAATTCTGATAACTTTTCTATCGATTCAAAAAGTCGAGCTACTCGACTGTGAATGAATTCTGTAAGAGTACAGAAGGGAACTGTTTTTTTTTTTTTTTTTTTAATTTACGAAAGAACTTATTTTAAATCAAATAATCAAGTTTCTTGACTACAATTTCTTATTAAAATTCTTTTTCCACAACCACGGAGAAGATTTGTCTCGTAAAATTGAACACTTAATATCTATGACTACCAGTTTAAAAGTTATAAGCATAAATAAACGCTTGAAATCTGTGACTATCGTTTTAAACATTGTCAACAATGTATTATATGAGCCGGTAATTTTGAAAGTGGGGGAGTCATTTTGAGGTATTTAAACGCTTGCATTTAAAAAAATATTAGTGAGAATTAATAGATATATTTTTTGTGCTTTGTAAAGTTAAATAATGTAAGTTTATAAACCATTAGTGTTTCCAGTACTGGCTTAAAAAATACAAAGTTTGGGAGTTTATTACAGCTAAATCTACTTGCCTCACTTTCAAAATTAATGTATTATTGTAATCGTTAATTGGAAGTAGATGATGTTTCAGTTGTATCAGGATGATTTAAATAGTAATAATAAAATACTATTGAAATTTACATGAATATGTAGTTATTTGATAAAAAGTAAACTAAAACAAAGAACACTATTTTAAAATATTACAGTAGAAAATATAGCATAATAAAAATAAATTCCTTTTTCTTAGGAATTTCAATGAAATTATACATTTTCGTTAATCATTTCCTATGTGTATAATTATACTGAATCTTACTCGGGATTTAACAATTTAAAATATTCATGATGAGCGGGAGGTATATATGGTAATAAATGCATCATGGTCCGTATATTTGTCAGATGTAACATATCTCTTTTTTTAGCCTACTTTCCCGTAAAGGTTTTTAAAAAAATAAAGAGGACCTATACTGTATCGCAAAAATATCGTTAAAAATGAAGAAACGGCAAAAATAAGTAAAGTAAAGTAATTAAATAAAGATTGAAAAATAAAAATAATTAAAGCAGGGTTTTGAGATGGGGAAAATGTGTGTCTCCCCCCCCCCCCCGTTTTAATAGCTTTTCAGGGGATTGTGCGAATCGAAAAAAAAAAAAAAAAAATTCAGAAAAAATGTTAAAAAAATCCTAACATTAGCGCCTAAAAATATAGATAGCCGAACGTTTTACCTATGATCAATATTTCCTTTTTTTAAATAATATAATGATTAATTTCACTTAGTGAAGTGACTATAATTTTCTCTACGAGCAGGGGGCCATAACAGTCCTTATACTAAGATTGACAACATGGGACGAAACCAAGGGATCTGGGGGAGGTAGATCTTAAAAACTCGTTCCACCCCTGAATTTTCTAGAAGTAGAGATTGAGAATTAAAATATTCTATCTCAAACTTTAGGAAGCTTAAGTTACACGGTGCATAGAAAAAAAAAAGAATTGAAATAGAATAAAATAATAAATGAATAAAGTAAAATAAAAATAACAATAACAAGAATATTTTTTTCTCCTCGAAAAAATTAAGCAATATATTTCGTTTTTTGACAAAATTATGTTTTCAACACGCCTAGAAGTCATTAATAAATAATATGTACTAAATAAATTTAAAAAATCATTTGCATTTTCTAATGCCTTTAGATTGAAATTAAATATCCTGACACAGAAAATCTTCCGGAAGTGCAACCCCAAGCCCCAATCCTCCCATTTTCCCCGATACCTTAGCGCAGTTCCAAGAAGCGTCGTAACAACCAGATCCAATTCCGGAAGCACAATTTTGTTACTTGTTTGTTAAATACGGAATAGATTCTCACTAAATTAAAAAGGTTTTAGCGTTCCGGAATGCAATATTTTAAATCTATTTATCGACCCTTTCTTCCGCGACAATGACCGAAACTGAACTGAAACAAGTCAGAAAAATTGCCGCAGAAAATTATATTTACAACATAATGGTTTTAGCACCATTACACTGTCCAGAAAATAGAAAATGATTAAATTAAAAAAAAAGCCGACTTGCATCATTTATGTCACACTTGTTTTTATAAGAAAGGATAATAAATTTTCCAGGCAGTTGCAGAGTATTAGACCTCTCAAAAAAAGTGCATTTTCGTATTAAGAAGTAAGCTAATCGCTACCCATTTTGT
Organism: Octonoba sinensis; assembly: GCA_038502835.1. Lineage (NCBI taxonomy): Eukaryota > Metazoa > Arthropoda > Arachnida > Araneae > Uloboridae > Octonoba > Octonoba sinensis. The sequence goes on from CM076598.1 coordinate 128,960,797, forward strand.
ACCTATTCAAGGCGTTGTCCAAAATTGTTCGTTTATTCTTGCTTTAAAATTCTGGATTAATTTCTAGACGAAGACAGTAAATTTCTCCCAGGGGGGTTTCGCAATTTGGTCCACTGAAAAATTTTTCCCCCGTTTAAAAGTCTCACAAGCAGGAGATTTTCCTCTTAATGAAAGCTAAAAAACATTTTGATTTTGGAATAATATAACGCTTCTATCAAGGTAATGGAATGCGCTGTAGGAATATTTTTTTAACATCATTAATGTGCATTACAACGTGAAAGGCAAACATGTATTTAATCCTTTTAACCCTTTATTTATAACAACAACACCACAATCCAGAATTCCTAAACTTTTGAGCCGTATGACCCACTTTTGAATAACCTCAACTCACTTCTATTCGGCGCAGTTACTTCAGATATATATATCGAGCTGTAAAACGACATCTCAAAAAAAAAAAAGCTTTTTCACGTCGCGACCCCATTTTTAACAAGTAAGCCACCAGCGACATACACACACTTTCACACAAGTATTTTGACACAAAGTGGTTAAAGTAAAAATGCAATATTTCAGTCCAATTTCATTGGGATCTGAGTCATTGTCGAGAGCCCTAACCAAGCACTGACTACCCCAACTATAAATTTTCCTCGACAGAAAAGTGTTCACAGTCGGGAAAATATGTAGTTGGGGAACCAGTGTTCGGTTAGGATTCCCTTCATTGTCGGTTAACAGTCACTTCTCTGTTCTCGAGAAGAATGAGTCCAATTGTGACTTTAATATTAAAGCAGTTTTGATTTAAGCTTTTTTTTTACCTGCTTTATTGTGTTGTACTACGTATTTTCAATTTTTCCCAGATTTAATAATTTTGTTCTCAGAACATTATCATTTTTGATCAAGATTTCAGTAGATAAATTTATGTTTTGAAAGTTTATACATGTTATTTATAAATTTTCATGGTGTTTTAACATTTCGTACTCAGTAGTTTTGTAGGATCAGTCTAAGTTTTAGTAGATAAATCTTCATTTTTTACGTGTTGTATTTAGTACTTTTACATTTTTGTGTGGCTTTAATATATTATACTTAGTATTTTTACATCTTCATTCTACACATTTTTGCCTTACGTTTCAGCGCTTTGCTAATGCATAATACTCTTATTTTTAAAATAACTGTACAATTACGTTTTTATTCTAAGTTTTTCTGGACCAATTTAAGTTTTGATGTTTTGTACTTAGTACTTTTAGATTTTCATGCTGTTTTTAGTTTTCTGTTCTTAGTAGTACTTTTACTTTTTTAACCGAATTTTTAGTAGATGAATTTAAGTTTTGCAAGTGCATAAAACTTTTATTTTGAAAATTTCCGTAGATTTACATTTTTGTTCTAAATTTTTCTGGATGAAATTAGGTTTTGAAGCTTTATAGTTGGTACTCTTTCATTCTTTATTGTTTTGTACTGCGTTTCTTTACTTTTTTTAAGTTTTAGCACTTTGTTCTTCGAACTCTTACATTTCTGATTAAGATTTTTGTGAACAGATTATATATTTTGATGCTGAATCTATGTTTTGAAGTTTTAATAGATAGTTCTAGTATTTTGCACTTTTATAATTTTGTGTTTCTTTAGTATATTATACTTAGAATTTTGATATCTTCATTCTAGGTTTTAGTAGATAAATTTAAGTGTTAACATTTTGTATATGGTACTTTTTACGTGTTTACATTAAGTTTTAACATTTTGCAAATGCATATCTCCTTTATTTTGAAAATGTCCGTACTTTTACATCTTTTGTTCCAAGCTTTTCTGGATCAACGTAAGTTTTGATACTTTGTACTTAGTACTTTTAGATTTTCGTGCAGTTTTAACGTGTTGTACTTGCTATTTTTAAATTTTCATGCTGTTTTTAGTTGATGCACGTAGTACTTTTACTTTTCAAACCATTTTTTTAGTAGAGGGACTTAACTTTTTGGAGTTTTACATTTCGTACCTTTACATTTTTGTTCTGTTTTAACATCGTGTACTTAATATTTTTACATTTTAAAAGGTGAATATCAGTTTTCACATTTCTTTCACAATTTTAGAGTTAAGTCCTATTTGATGAATCGAAGTTGCAGTTTTGTTATTATACTACTCCAAGTTTTGATGTTTCGTACTTTTTGTATCTAGTACTTTTTACGTTTTTGCTTTTAACAATTTGCAAATGCCTATCATTTTTGTTTTGTAAACTTCAGTAATTTTACATTTCCGTTCTAAGTTTTTCTGGATGAAGTTAAGTTTTAAAATTTTATGATTTGTTACATTTTTAAATTTTAGTTCTAAGAGTTTTTGCAGTTTGTATGTAGTGCTTTTATACTGTTTTAATAGATTAATCCTTGTTTGATGCGTTGGCTTTAGTACTTTAACAGTTTCATTCTGTTTTTTACTAAATAAATGTATATTTGAGATTCTATGCTTAGTACTTTTACATTTTTGTACCAAGTTTTACTAGATGAATCTAAGTTTTGATGCTTTGTACATAGTGCTTTTACATTTTAGTGTTGCTTTAATATATTATACTTAATATTTTTACATCTTCATTCCGTGTTTTCGTTGATAAATCTAAGTTTTAAGATTCATACACAGTACTTTTTATATTTTTGCATTAAGTTTTAACACTTTGCAAGTGGATAACAGTTTTATTTCTGAAAATTTTTGTTTGGATTTACATATTTTTTTTCCTAAGTTTTTTTTTTCCTTGGATGAATTCAAGATTAGAAGTTTTATAGTTAGTACATGCTTTGTTGTGTGGCACTGCGTATTCTTCATTTTTTCACTTCTTTAGCATTTTTGTCCTTAGAACTTTTACATTTTTTTTATAAGATTTCAATGGAGAACTCTATGTTTTTGATACATTATACTTGTTATTTAGTCATTTTTATGATTCTTGAACATTTCGTACTTGGTAATTTTACGACTTCAGTCTAAGTTTTAGTTAGATAACTCTAACTTTTCTTACGTTTTGTATTTAGTACTCTTAAATTTTTGTGTTGCTACAATGTTTTATACTTAGTATTTTTACATCTTTGTTCCGATTTTTAGTAGATAAATTTAAGTTTTAACATTTTGCAAGTGCATAACACGTTTATTTTGAAAATTTTCTGTTACCTTTTCGTTCTAAGTTTTTCTGTGTTTTAGTAGATGAATATTATTTTTTTTTTTTTGTTTTTTTTTTTTTTTTTTGTTTTTTACTTAGTACTTTTATTAAGTTTGACACTTTTACTCGTTCTAAATTTTATTAGATACATCTAAGTTGTTTTGATGTTTGCATTTTTGGAAAGTTTACATCTTCATGATGTTTAACATTTCATACTTTTTACGACTTTAGTTGGGATTTTTTTTTAGATAAATCTAAGTTTTTTAAGTTTCGTACATAAACGATTACATTTTCGTACAAAATTTCACTTGATGAATACGTTATATACTTAGTACTTTTACATTTTCGCGTTGCTTTAGTAGATAAATCAGAGTTTTAACATTTTGTACGTAGTAATTCTTAAGATTTTTGCAGTACGTTTTAACATTTTGCAAGTGTATAACACTTTTATTTTGAAAAGTTTCGCGCTTTTACATCATCATTCTAAGTTTTTCTGATTGAGTTTAAGTTTTGCAGCTTTATACTTACCATTTTTACTTGTTTTGTTGTTTTGTACTGAGTGTTTTTAATTTATCACTTTTAGGATTTTGTTGTTAGAACTTTTACATTTTTGATCAAAATTTCAGTGGACAGATCTATGTTTTGTTGGTTTATACTTGCTATTTTCAAATTTTATGATATTTTAACAGTTTGTACTTAGTAATTTTACAACTTCATTCTATGTTTTAGTAGATAAATCAATTTATTTACGTTTTTGTACTTAGTACTTTAACATTTTCTTGCTGCTTTAATATATTTTACTTAGTAATTTTACATCTTCATCCAATGTTTTAGTACATAAGTCTAAATTTTAGCATTTTGTGCGTAGTACTTTTTACATTTTCGCATTAAGTTTTAATGTTTTTCAAGTGCATCACACTTTTGTTTTGAAAAGTTTCGTACTTTTACATTTTTCGTTCTAAGTTTTTCTGGATGAATTTAAGTTTTATACTTAGCATTTGTATCGCAGCTTTATACTTAGCATTTGTACATGTTTTGTTGTTTTGCACTGCGAGTTTTTAATTTTTCAGAGTTTTAAGATTTTGTTGTTAGAACTTTTACATTTTTTGATCAAGATTTCAATAGACAAATCTATGTTTTGCTGTTTTTGTACTGCGTGTTTTTACTTTTTTCAGAGTTTTAGGATTTTGTTGTTTGAATTTTTACGTTTTTTTGATCAAGATTTCTGCAGACAGATCTAAGTCTTTTAAGTTTCGTACTTAAGTTTGACATTTTTATACAAAGCTTCACTTGATGACTACGCTATATACTTAGTACTTTTACATTTCATGCTATTTTACTATTTTATACTTAGTACATTTGATTCAATTACATTTTCATTTTAAGTTTTAACATTTTGTACGTGCATAACACTTTTACTTTGAAAAGTTCCGTACTTTTACAACTTCGTTCTAAGTTTTTCTGGAAAAATTTAAGTTTTGCAGCCTTATACTTAGCAATTTTACAGGTTTTGCTGTTTTTGTACTGCGTGTTTTCAATTTTTCAGAGTTTTAGGATTTTGCTGTTTGAACTTTTACATTTTTGATCAAGATTTCAGTAGACAAATCTATGTTTTGCTGTTTTTGTGCTGCGTGTTTTTACATTTTTCGGAGTTTTAGGATTTTGTTGTTCGAATTTTTGCGTTTTTTGATCAAGATTTCTGCAGACAGATCTAAGTCTTTTAAGTTTCGTACTTAAGTTTGACATTTTTGTACAAAGTTTCACTTGATGACTACGCTATATACTTAGTACTTTTACATTTTCATGTTACTTTACTATTTCACACTTAGTACATTTGATTCAATTACATTTTCATTCTAAGTTTTAGTAGATAAATCAGAGTTTTAATATTTTTGACGAAGAATTTTTTACATTTTTACATTAAGTTTTAACATTTTGTAAGTGCATAACACTTTTACTTTGAAAAGTTCCGTACTTTTACAACTTCGTTCTAAGTTTTTCTGGAAAAATTTAAGTTTTGCATCCTTATATACTTAGCAATTTTACAGGTTTTGCTGTTTTTGTACTGCGTGTTTTCAATTTTTCAGAGTTTTAGGATTTTGTTGTTTGAACTTTTACATTTTTTGATCAAGATTTCTATAGACAAATCTATGTTTTTCTGCTTTATACTTGATATTTTTACATTTTTATGATGTTTTAACACTTTATACTTAGTAATTTTACGACTTCAGTCTAAGTTATATCAGTTAAATAATTTTTTTTTACGTTTTGTACTTTGTACTTTTACGTTTTCGTGTTGTTTTAATATATTACTCTTAGTAATTTTACATCTTCATTCACTGTTTTAGTAGATAAATCTAAATTTTATCATTTTGTACATAGTACTTTTTACGTTTTTGCACTAAGTTTTAACATTTTGCAAGTGCATCATACTTTTGTTTTGAAAATTTCCGAACTTTTACATTTTTTCTTCAAAGTTTTTCTGGATGAATTTAAGTTCTGATGTTGTATATTTTTTATTTCTAGCTTTCATGCTGTTTTGTAGTTTTCACTCTTAGTGCTTTTACATTTTTTACTTAACTTTTACCAGATGAATTTAGGTTTTGTAATTTTACGTTTCATACTTTTACATTTTTCGTTCTGTTTTAACGTCTTGTACTTGCTATTTTGATCTGTTAATTAGGTGAATATAAGTTTTTTCAATTTGTATATATTACTTTTACTTTTTCCGAGTTATGTTTTAAATGAATCTAAGTAACAGTTTTTTATACTACCCTTAACTTTTGGTGTTTTGTACTTTCTTACATTTTTTTTTTTTGCGTTAAGTTTTAATATTTTGCAAGAGCGTAACACTTTTGTTTTGTAATTTTGCATTTCCGTTCTTTTCTGAATGAGTTTAAGTTTTTAAAGTTTATAGTTGTAAATGATTTGTTCCACGTATTTCTAAGTTTCCTCAGTTTTAGCATTTTGCTCTTAGCACTTTTACGTTTCACATAAAGCTCTTTGCAATAGATTTAAGTTTTGCGATTTAAATTTTTCAAGTTTTACGATTCTATTTCAGTGTTTCTAGTGAAGTTATTATTCTATTTCTCTTTTCAGATTTTCAAATCTCTTTTAGTGAGTTTACATTTACTTTTTAAGTCTCGAATCTTTATTCCACAGCTTAAATTGTTTCGGATTTTTGATGATTCAGTGTTGAAATTTTAGTTCCAAGTTTCAACCGTTTGAATAAGTACTTTTTTTTTAAATTTTCATGCGAAGTTCTAAAATTTTGCAAGTAGAAAATAATTTTGTTTTGCAAGTTCAAACATTTTTATTTAGTAAAATCTTACATTCTCTATTGTTTTACAGAATGAATCCTACTAGTAGCTTCTGCACCAATGAAAAAAAAGGTTGGAGCTAATAGAAGAAAACACTATCAAATCACCACCATCAAGTAATGTATCCATTATCTACAGTTAAAAATTAAGTACAATGGAGATGCTTTGTATGTGAAAAGGAAAGCGATCTTTGTCAATCACTTCATTCAATGTAGAAAGAGAAAGTATGCCTATAGGGGTGGAAAGGGGACCTTTTCTTTTCTGTCCGATCATCATAAAGGATCTAAAGCCATAAAAAAACACCTGCACTATGATTTCAATCTTTTAGCGCAATACAAGTTTGTTCATGTCTTGCAATGCTGCAGGAATTATAACTTTCGTCAAATGTACCCTGAATGGATACATTCTCAGATGTTTGCATTCTGTTAGAAACAAATTCTAACGTGTAAAGTTGAAAACATTCATGGGTTAATCAGCAAAGCGCGCTGCTAATTAGGATCATGGATGTTTTTTTGTGTTAGAAAGTTTGGAGTTCGAATCCCACCTATTGAAAGTAATTTTGAAAGCAATTTTATGTAGAAAGAAAGTATATAATAGGTGATACTTGGTTGGGACTATCTTTCTAAGTCGAAAACATAAATAAAGCTGTATCAGGATATAAATAACGATATTAAAACTAATTCATTATACATTATAATTAATTTTTTTGTTAATATTTAATGCTCGAATTCTAAAACATTGAAAATTATTCTAAGTTCAATAATAGTTCCATTTTCTTCTCGTAGATGGCGTCACAATCGGTTTTACATTAAGTCTTAAACTGAGACTAAAAAGTGTTGCCATTCCAAAACTATAAACTTTTTAACGGTTTTCGCAGTATTGAAACAGTGCTATAGTAGTTCCACTATTTGCCGCTAGGAGGCGGAATAATAGGGTCAAAACCTAAATTAAAGTGTTGCCATTCCAAAACTATAAACTTTTGAAAAACAACTCAACTCTACTTCAAAAACGCCTGAGGGCATACAACTCAACTCCACTCGAAAAACGCCGGGGGCAAAAACAACTCAACTCCACTCGAAAAATGCCTGTGGGCATACAACTCAACTCCACTCGACTAACGCCTGAGGGCACGCCTGGGGGTATTGGGAGGCGGATCGGCCACCCCCCCTGATCCGCGATCCGCCTGGTGGGGCAGAAGCGGCCTTATTCCCCTACTAACATTACTCGTAATTAACAGATTTCCTCTTTATAGCGATTACTAATTCGTTACACATGTCTTTTTAATTTAGCAACACTATACATTGCCCATTTGCGGATTAAACTTATCATCGTTTAGTTTTTTTTTCAATCTAAAACGTCAAGGCCATCCATAAAAGGTGCTTAAAAACTAGTCATCATTTCCTAAATAGCGTTTAGGGGTGGCTCGTAATAGAAACCACTCAGCATCAATCAGCCCGAACACGCCATTTATGCAGCCCGAAGTGACATATTGGTTCTGCTTAATGTGCCTAATATTTCTGCTCAACTGCTACGACAACTGCGCTTGATGAAACATTTAATACTCGATTTAATTTAACAACGAGTCTTATTCAGTTGTTAAATTAAATGTTAAAAGCCGCCTATTTAACCGTAGAAATAAATTAGCAGTGTCATTTACATCACACGGTCCGGTTCCATGTGAGCATAGGGACATTCTATTTGAAACCTGATGAAAATTGAATGCTTCGTTTAAATCAACTCGCGCTTTCACTCAGAGTCATTTAACTCGAAATTAGTTTCTACTCCACTTATTACACCTGCGGTGAAATTAGAGAGCTTCGAAGAGCAGATTACAGAATAGAAGCTTAAATGATTGTCCGACCTCTATGATCATAAATTTTCAACAGAAACTCACGACGGATTCAATGAACGTTATTTTCTTTCGAACGGGGGAAAAGAAATTTGAATCCTCTTTAACAGAAAATCACGAAGGAAATATTGTTATGTGCAACAATTATTAAACAAACCGAATTCAATCAATTTATACTGAAATTAAAAACATGCATGCATGAAGCGGTGTACTTTTTGCTGCAAAGAAAATTGGTGCTGCATACTTTATATACATGCACGGGTAAACTTCGTTAAGTCCAATATAAATATGATTCAATTTAGGACAGAAAGTTGCACATACGTGTTTCGTAGCAGCAATTAATTCTTTCTTCAGGGCAAAAGAATGTAGCTATGCCAAAAGTGTGAGCCATTTTTATAGCCTAGCTTCCTTTAATTAGACTGAAGAAGAGATTTCTTTTAATTGGACGATTGAGAGCATGCTTTTATAAATTCTTGTCTTATTCGCGTTTGAATTACCGAGTTCTCTAATCGGTTTTATAGAAAACATTTACCATGGAAAAGTCTTTGTGTGAATTCCTCTTATAACTGCTACTTTTTATTAAGTTAAAGCTCAGTGTTAGGAACTCTTTTTTAGATTAATAGTTTATATTTGATTTAGATAATAGTAAAACTGTTCAAGTTTTCTTTACTACTATATTTTTAAAAACTTCTATAGGCATGATACATACCGTGTGGCTATCTAAAATGTTGCCAAAGTTAGACCACTCTCAGTAAGGAAAATTGTGTTCTAAGGTAAGGCTAGGATAGATTGCGCGGTCGGAGAGTTTGCGCACCTGCGAGTTCGGGGGGAAGAAGTAGGGTGCACGCGCACTGACGCCATGCATTTGTACAACGGCAATAGTGGAAAATCTACTTGAAAGTGCAAGGTGATTGATATGAACATCTGTGATTAAGCATCGATAGTCTATATTGTTTTCACAAGGTAAGTGCTTGAATTTTCATAATGCGTTCTTTGATTTTCTATAGAGTTGCAGCAATACAAAATATTCTAAACTTAAGCGATTTTTCGTAAGCTACTAAGTTAGACTAACAGTAGGAAGGCCAGCATTTCTTTCTAGAAGCCGCCATATTTAAGTAAAAGTCCGCGCAATCTTTCCTACCGAAATAGGATAGTTTGCGCGTCTTGTACTTAGGACAGATTGCGCGTTTCTCCCTTTAGTTTTCATGGTAGGAGAGATTGCGCATTATATTATTACCCCTAGCTTGCTGGTAATGCAGCATAAGTTGCAAATTACATGTGAAACGTATGAATCGAATAAATTCGCTGCATTAATGGATTAAAAGGGGCCTTCTGAATTTTTACTAAAACATAAAATGTAAAATACTTATGCCCGCTCAACACATTTTTAAGACTTGAATATTTTAAAACTTTAAATTGATTTTTGAAGTTATTTCTTTACATAAAAAATTTACGGGTGTCTCTTTAACAGGCATTACTCAAATATTTTGACTATAGTTCTATATCGAGAGGTAAAGTTGTGACTTTATAATTTGTGTTTTCAAGGGACTGTGGTTTTTATACCGTATAAATCGTTGAAAACAAGTTTGTGTGATTTTATTTCTTTTGAAGATTTAACTTATGAAATATATGATTCGGAACTAAATGTGCTAATAAAGTAATTTGTGAACAAATTTCTTTTCTTAGACGAAAATGTTGCTAATAAATTAATAATGTGCTAGTTTTATACAAATATTCTTATTAATAAACTATTTTTCCAAACAGTTTAATGCCGTCAAAATTAAAAAGAAAACAAAGTGCAACATGAATGTTACTGACCCGCACATATATTCGAGAAAAAAATTAAGAAAGAAGCAACTACAAAAAAGAAGCGAACGTCTGAAGATAAGATGCTTCCAGAAAAAGTGGGAACCAGAAAACTTGCAGGAAAGAAAAAAAAATGTTTGAATTTTGAAACATCTTCGTCATCAGCCACCTCAGAAGAAAATAATGTCAAAATACTGAATCTTTGGGACCATGTCAAACAGGACAATGAGGATGAGTGCACTGAATGCCTGAAACTGTATCAGGAGACAACTTCGACCAGTGACATTAATGCCTACCGTTCCTTTATAGGGACAGTCTGAAAAATACGTCTGAAGCACCCAAAAAAATAAGCATTTCAACAAAAAATGTTTTAATGTATTCCTAACCTTATAATAACCCGTTAGGAATACATTAAAACAATTTTTTGTTGAAATGTTTATTTTTGGGTGCTTCAGACGTACTTTTCAGACTGTCCCTAAAAAGGGACGGTAGGGATTAATGGGTTAAGTGTGCTATTTGTAGCAGATGGTTGCACTACTTACAACAATAAGTATACCGATTGTGGACGACGAAAACTTCGGTTAACAAACAAAAGACATTGAAACAGAAAATGAATAAGATTAATTATAATTTAAACCTTCTTTTCTTCTTTATTTTGTTCCCTTAATAAAAACCCTGTTTTCTCCGATTCTGTAATCATTGAGTTAAAATATTTATTCCTATTACAATTGTATATGTTTATAAAAACCCTTACAACAACATAGTTTTAGTGTAAATGTTATTGCTAACAATTTATTTGCAGTTGTTATGAATAGCAATCTCTCCTACCCATGTGCGCAATCACACCTACCCTGTAAGGACAGATTGCGCAAATTAGTCTACTTGGTTTTTTTACAACTGTTGCATTAAATTAAAGCAAAACAACGAAATATCAATGGAAATGCATAAAAAACAAACGAAGTCACAGTTATTTATCAATAGTTTAACAAAAAAGTCATACTTCGATTTTTTAAAATTATTTTTCCAATTGTGCGCAGACTCTCCTAGCTTTACCTTATATCTGCAAAGTTGATACAACATTGATCATACATAACTCAACGAAATACTGGTGAAAGAAAGAGCATGAAAGTTTTCTAGCACTGCTTAAAAGTTATTTTTTGTCACCGTTACCTCAATGTTATCCAATTGAGATTTCGGGGCTTAGATGTATAAATACATAAAATTTCAGTTACATAAATTAGTCATATAGTATCTATATTTATATATATAATTATTTTAAGAGAATTTAGTACCTTAATGTATGCTGTGACTCAGTACGATATTTTCATTACAGGAGGATTAGTCATTTGTCATCAGAACCAACTGCAACAATGAATACATAAATAAATGAAACTTTCAAAATAGAATCGACAAGAAAATTGCATTTTTGGTTAAAAGAATATAAAAAATCACATTATTTAAGCAATTGGCATGGAAGTGTTTTTAAAGAGTCAAATTACGCTACCATCAGGAAATTTTAAAAAATCTGAAATCAAGAACTCCAGGCTTCGGGGAGAAACAAAGGTCAACTCGTGTCATGTACAACTAAATATATCTGAGAAAAGGCGTTTATATGAAAATAAAACTGCTAAGTGAGCACCTTATAAGTGGTTAAACTTAAAGCATATCTTGGCGTTCTGTTAAAAGTCATAAAGTCCACAAAACATTTAGTATTTGCACTGAATTCTAATTTGCAAGAAAGTTATTTCACGATATAGACCAACCGCACAATTTAAAATTTATAAAAGTATGTACTATAGGAGTGCTGTAGGAGTCATTGAGGCTTAAAATGCTTCTTACTATTCCTCATAGCTATTTGAAAGTTTCAATTGATAATATATCAAAACTGGAGTTATGAACTTGGTGACTTTTGCCAGAATGCCGACGATATAATAGTAAGTGGTGTTTACGTTTCGCGGAGGAAAAAGGTAGAAAAAATGCATAGATACATCAATACATTATATTTCATACTAATGTTTTAAATCCTCCCTCTCCCCCATGAATACTCATCACGCAGTGCAAGTCTTGTTCATAGTGTACAAAGAATGCATGGATGCAGCTTATACCACCTGAAAAGAATGCTTAAATTATTTCCTTTCAATTACGAATTCGTACAAACTAGATCTTTATGTTGTCTAGCACGTCAGATAGTTGAAATATGAAATTCACGCAGTAAGCAACACAGTTCATTTTCTTGTTTAATCCCTGTTTTCGAACAAATTATCACACCTAGATTGCATTTTTATTGTAGTACATCAGTGTTTCTCATCATGAAACACGCATGCATCTGGTTATTAATGGGTACACTGCTAATGTAAGCGGAATGATTTATGTTTTCACATTTCGTTTAACGACTTGTCAATTTACATGATGCAAAAATGAAATCATTCAGATAACACATACATAACAATCACGTTGACATTATGGATAGAGCTCTTGTATCCCAAACGAACTATCAGATTGGATATCGCTTTGACGGAAAAAACAAACCATCAATTTTCTTTAGTGGAACTTCTTTGTTCGATGGCCCCTTTAATTATTCACTGCTGGAGGCTGGAGTCTCAAATCATCGCATAGCAGTCTTTTTTTTAAGATAGGGGAGAGGGGGGCACATGTGAACAAAAACGACATTTTTGCACATTTTTCAGTATTGGTTTGAGATATCGGAGAAAAAAGTGGTATACAGATAGTTTACACATTTACTGATATTTTCGTGAAGTTATCTAATATCTATATTGGTAAATTCCAACCTAAAAATTCATTATAAAATATGTTAAATTTTGTTCACATCTACCCCAGTGGAGGGGCAGTTGTGATCATACCTCAATTTTTCAATTTTTCCAACATTTTTCAATTTTTTTGCTTCATTATTATTTGGGTGAAATATGGTTTGTTCACATGTGTCCCGTGTTTACATGTGCCCCCCTCTCCCCTACATTTAGAATTTTTGACAAACTTTACTAACCTTACCCCAATGGAAACAGTAAAATTACCGTAAAAAACGATAGTTTTTTTTTCCTCTTACATCTTATTATAATAATTTAACCCAGAATGAGATGTAAACCTTGCATCATGCACAATGTTCGCATAATGATCACATCTACTACTATGGGCAAAACTGTTGTATCCCAAACGACTTAGCACGCTGACTATCGCTTTGACAGGAAAAACAAACCATGAATTTTCTTAATGCGGAAACTGTATTTGTTCGATGCCTTCTTCAATTATTCATTGCTGGTGTTCCAACTCTGATTTAATTAATCAACATGCAGAATTATTTCCCTAAACCCTGATTAAACCACCTTTCCCTGAAGGAGTTTTTTCTCCAGTGAATTCGAAAGGAACAAAGAGCTTTTAATTACAGCATGCAAACGGCCCCACTGTCTGTCAGGTGAGGCAAAAAACCCAATTCTTCACTTGTCTTTGAAAGTAATTTAACCTTCCCTCGGGGCCTGGTTCAAATAAAATGAGCCCTCTGCAAGGCACTTGGAAGTGAAAAGCCTTATTCGTGACGGAGCCTTATAAATCCCGCGTTGCGGCTTGTAGCTCCCATTCACGTAAAAGGGGCAGATTTCGAACGGTTCGGCGGTCGCGAAGCCTAGGCCACTCGTGTCGGTTAATTTGTTCTAGGGATTTTGGCAAGACGAGGAGGATTTTTTTTCCCCTTCCGTTTTTTTTTCTCTCGATAGAATTCTCCCGATGTTGGTTTGAAGTTTGAAACGTTTATTTCGTGATACCGGTTCAATAGATGAATTTCAAAATAGCGTAATCACAAGGCGATGAAACCACAAAAAGAGTCCAATTTTAAGTTGATTAAAGAAATAAAAAAGTACCACAAACCTTTAACGAAAAGGTTAAGGTGTTTCTTTTTTAAATTCTTTAAAAAAGAAAGGAAAGCATGAACACAGTATTTTCCAAGACTCATTATATCGGAAAAACGCTTCTCTCAAACTATTTATGACGCAGTTCTATAACAAGTCCAAGCCCATTAGCTACCACAAACTAAAGTAATTGAACATTTCTGGAGCTTTAACTCATAAATAAACCACATGGGCTGATAAATGACAAGAATAAACATATCGCAATATGCAGGAGTACCCCCCCCCCCCCTCTTCCGCTCAGAACGTTTGTCAAGTAGTGAGGAAGTAAACAAGACGATGATAGTAATATTCCCCAGTAAAAACTAGTAAAAAGAACATCCATAGAGGTATCTTCCTTTCAGTAGTTAAATCAGATGCTGCAGCGATGTTATGAAATTTTTTTAAGGACTTAATTATAATTATTTTTAACAGCAATATAATAAATACTTTTTTCTCTTTTCATATTGAGTATTTGTAAATAAGTTATATTACAGAAAAAATGAATTGATTTGTTGGTGATTTGTATCTTATTTCTAAAATTTACATTTTAAAACGATTTATAAGGCTTTTAATACAGTAAGGATAGCTTCAGTTGTTAAAATTACTTTCAGTTTAATTCAATAAGAAAATTTAGTTGTATGAAGTTGGATTTAGAGTCGCATAAATGGTACTCCGGAAGAGTTTAAGATTAGAACATGTTAACTATTTGCAGCATTCTTCAGTATTTATTGTTTAAAGATTTTTAACGAGCAATAAATTTACAAATGTTACAAAAATGCATAAAATCAATGAAAAGTAACCAAAAAGGTTCGATCTGGAACATTTAAATAATTTTCACCCTTATCCTCCTGAGACCCGAGCAAAATAAAATACACATATTCTCTCAACTATTAGTTTTTCTGAACAATTATGCATTAAAAGTGATGTTTTTCAAAAAATTAATAAACTTGATTTTTTAAATTTTTCTGGGGGGCACATCCATTTGAATGTATGTTGGGGTCATAACTATAGTAGAACTATGCGATACTTACACAAAAATAGATAAACAAAAATTTTTTATTCATTTCTTATAACATTAGAAAAGAGATCAAACTTGTATAAAAATCCTAGAACAATATTAAAAAAGAAAAAAATAATGTGAAAATCAAAACAACCGCGAGAGCGCCGAATTCCAACTTGACTCGTGTTCTTTGCCATATTGTAAACAAATAAACTACCGTTTCCGAATTCTCAAAGTTAAAAAGTGATTTCCTATTCATCCTTTATAATTCCAGTGCAGGTCTTGTTTGCTAAAATAAAATCTGTCACAACAGGGAGAAAAAACAAAACATCCATTTTATTGGATGCCAGGCCTTAGGAGGTTAAAGTAGATGTATAATATCTCGTTAAATAGACTTTTTGCAAAGATTTCCCCCCATTTTCATTGAAAATATGTCCAATAATGCAATTCTATTTTTACGACTTATCCAATTAATTGACAAAATATTTCTGAAAGAGCTCGGCAAGTTTTGAAACCATATCTAGAAGACATTTTAGCTCTGCCTTTGGAATTCTTGGAGAGAATTGATGTAAATTTCTATCCTATCCCCAAACTTCCTCCGCTGCAACCGTGGACCGTCTCTTTCATTTAAATTCGCAGTTTTTCAAAGTGTCTAGCTTCCCCTACGTGTGTCAAGGGACTCTAGCCCTTCTACCTGATCTAATTTAGGTCTGAGCTCATCAACGGTGCTTGCTCATTACATGTGTCTGTGTGAATTAGTAATGCCCTCTAATACCGTATGAGGGCTGGAGGACTGTTCTACTTGGGATTCAACTCTGTTCGGTGGAACAGCACCTGACCCGTTGCAAAGCGCGTGCTATCCACGTAGATTAAGCAAGCTGGGAAAATCTGATACTTGTTTCCTTCAAATGGTGGACAGGCTTTATTTAAGTAAGGATCGCCGTGGAAGGGTTACTCGGTGCATTATTCATTCTGGAGCTGCATAAAAGGCTCAAGTTTCATTGGCAAGGTTAGGCTTTTGGTGCTTTTAATTCAATGGCCCGCCCCAGAGTTTGACCATTGAGAGAAGTAGTGAGCTAATGTGTTCTGGAAAAGGACTATTTGCTGCAGCATGAGTAATAGATAATAGGTTACAATGTGATAAACATTAGTAAATTAAATTGCTGCTCTTTTGACAGCGTTTGTTGAACGAAGGGTGATGTGAACGAATTAGGTTTTTATTCCGACGTGCGAGTCAAGTCAGAAATGCTTATTACGTGGAATGAGAGAGAATTTGAGTCTATTTGTTTTATTTATGTGTCAGAGGGTGCTGCGGTCGGAAGAGATTTTAAAGCTTGAAAAGGAATTGTGTTAAAACAGAATAAGAAACAATTCATATTTTGCAGTCTATTTTCTGCATAAATTGCTCAGTTTCGTTCGGAAAAACTTTTTGCTTGCATTGTAGTTCTTCGCTAAGCTAACACAAAACTGTTTGATTTAGATGCGTAGCATTCGATAGCTTATTGTACCTAACATCTATATTTTTTGATTTCAAAAACGTTTTATACTTTTTTTCCATTTTTTAAAATCAAATCGAAAGTTATTTTCATCTGACGAATTTTGAACAAAAATCTAACCTCATGATACACGATTATCTTTTTTTTTTTTTTATATATTCATTGTAAAATATTTTTAACACTTTTAGTGCTTCTAAGGGAGACAAAATTTAAATGCTAAAATAAACAATTACCTCTTAAATATTTGCCTTTACTAAAAATAATAATAAGCATAAGAATTTAAAAAATGGTCATTTTTAATGCCATAAGTTATCATGGTTATATCTTTCGTTTTATATATATATATATATATACACAAATTGTGAAAGCTCTTCTTTACTGCATTAACAGATTATAATTTCATTATTCATCTATAATTAAAAATAAAAATAAAGAAAGTCTTCCTTGAAAATTAATATTTCTACGAAGTATTTATTACCCACGATTAAATATTGATGTCATGACGAAATGAAAAAAAAAAGAATCGTCTATCATTCTTCCTTTTTCTTCTTTGATTTTTTTTCAGTTATTTTTTAATCTTTGATATCTAAGAATTCATATACATCTAACTGGAAGCTTGTTTTTCGCAATCATAAGTTAAGAAAGTTCTACGAATTGCAAAGACAATTTTAATCAGTTAAAAAGTTGTCCAGCATGTGAAGAAAATTGTAGGTTTCCGTTTTTAGAATATATGCCTACCAAATGAGCTAATTTTTCAGCTCGCGTGTTGAGATGCATTTGCATGGCGAAAAGTGATAATTAGCTGCGATTACCATCATCATACGTGAACAGAATGAGGTATCTTTCCAACACAGACGTTCTGCAGACAAACGAACATGAGCAGATAAAATCCGAGACGACGCGCATAAATCAAGGATTTAACTTCCTACTGAAGCATGGATAATCACAGAAGATATTTGACTCGCTCACATTGTGAAAGTTATAAATATTTTCCAGAGAACAAATATTCTTGATCGTGTGTCTTCCTTTATTGTCAATTCATTCCTTCTAAATCAATTCTTTTCGAAATCTTTTGCAATTGCAATCATTTATTTGAAAAGAAAAAAATTCTTTTTGCAAAGATCTTTAAATAATTTTGAACTTCGTCATGACACAGTAGCAGGGCGGGGGCACTTGGGTACCAGGAGCTTAATCAGAATGGGATTTTTACGGTCACCCACCTCCCCTCTCCCTCCTAAAATCTCGAAAGTTCGTAAATCATAACAATGTTTACAAAAATATCTCTCTGTTAATAAATTACCGTTTATATACAGTGCTTGATTTACGGTAGGGCAACCGAGAGATGGTTCCTATACGATTTTTAAAAGTATTTTAACAGTAAAAACTAGTGTATTGTTTTCTTTAATTTTTCAAAACAATAGAAATTAACTTCTCTTTAAATGTGAGCATTAATTACGTGACTAACAGTAGTAAAGACAGGGCAGTGTAAAATCCCCTTTTTTTCGCTTTTAAGATTAACTTAATAATTTGCCGAAACCTGCTCTTTAAAGCATGTTTAAACAATATTTAAAAAAAAAAAAAAAATCACACTAGCGTGTTTTCATCTGACATTGCAGAAATACTCATTTAATAATTATTTAAAATCGAGACGGGAAGGGGATCCGCCAAAAGCACGACTTTGTTCAGCCGTGATATTGCAAATTATGTCCCTAATTGTGTAAAAAGTCTAAAATTTTGAGTCCTCTTCAATTCAGGTCTCGGGATGCTTGCTCTAATGTCCTGCTGGCATCGGGCCGCACATAGTAACTATTTCTTAATAAGACGCAAATAGTTTATTAAAAACCAGTAAGCAAAATTCATTCCTTACGGAACCATTGAAATTTCACTGCTTAGAGGAATTTCCAATGTTGAATGAAGCAATCAAAGCAATAATTACAGGATCACATTTTAAGGAAAAGTAACCTCTCCATACCTATCACAATTTATTTTACAGCTGCTTTCTACTACAGTAACATTCAAGGTTCCTTGTCATAACGCCATTCCCTCGTCACTAGAATTTTCTGGTTTGCAAATCCAGCTCAGTTATGTTACTGAGCGAAGCAATTGACATATTTTATTCAATTTATAAAAAACGGAAAGAATAATGTATCTACGAAATTCAATATAAATGCTTATTTTAGTAATGTTGCTAACTTGACAATTTTATCGACATAACTTACTCAAAACAATCGAATAGCCAAAGAGGAGAACATTGTCCTCTAACGTGCTTTGAAATGTCTGATATGTTGTCCGTAATCAAAAATAACGCGTAGAAAATTCATTAAGATTACAGAATATGTATATATATATGTATACATATATAAACAATGTTGTTACTAAATTACCGTAATATTGCTTCAAGTAACGTGTTACTTTTCTTGAATATAGCTAAATTATTTTCAGTTATATGTTGAAAAGTTAAATAAGCTTTAAAACGTCATCTCAAATGCTCTAGTTTATTGTTTTTGTTTACCTCTAAAAATAACGCGTATAACTAATTAAAATTGTGTACTTCATACACTATACCAGCTTTTTTAATCTCATATAATTATTTTTTTGATAAATTTTCAAGTACGTTACATACTTAAAAAGTTAGTTGATTTCTTTCTTTCTTTTTTTTTTTCATGTGCGCTTTCAAAGAAAAATAAATTTAAAAATGAACTAAACATTTTGATAAAACAGTACACTACTACCAGCTTTTTTAAAATGAAAAAAGCAAGCCGCAGAGTGAATCTTCTACAGCAATTAATCATGAAAGCAATCTCCTGTTAATCAAGAGCAGCATGCAAGGTGGCCCTCATTTCTCTCGCTGAGTGTTTTTATATACCAGCGTAACTTAAACCGCACTTTTATAAATTGATGTTGGTCGATTTGTTTCGCGTAACCGTCTTCTGTATTCGTCTGATGCGTCTTTAATCACTGGCTTGTCTTAGCAGATCAGGTGAGGAAATTCTCGATTCTCGACAACGACGGTTATTGCATACATAAAGATTACGATTCATTTTGAAAGATCATACTATTTAACTGATGTTAATGTTCAAAAAAGATACAATCAATCTTAGCTTAGTAAAGTATCAAGACACATAGCAATGATGACAGTGAATCAGTAAAATGACAGACACAGTACCTTCATTGATTAAAAAATAGGCTTTTCCTCCCTAGTAAATGTCGCTTTCTTTGTTTTAGTTTTATCAATAATTCGTTTTAGAAAAGAAGATTAATCCTTTCAAACTCAACTATAACTGACATTATCTTCAGCAAAGCATAAAAATATCAAGATACGCTTAGGCTACCAAACGGATAACAGATTATATACACAAATAATGAATTTAGTATTTTTTTTGCAATAAAAATCCTTTGAATAACCGTAAAAATGACATTTTTCCAAAATGTGTTACATCATGTAGTATTTGTTTGTTTTGGTTGTCTGAGCAGAGTCACTGAAAATGGGGAGAAGTTCAGATCCGTTTGTATAAATATAATTTTAGAATTTGGAGCATATCAGTAAGTTTGCGCTGCCCTTTTGCTTTAAGAAATGCAATTGAAGAAATGAAATGTAATTGTGGTACATTTCAACGGAAAAATGTCGAGTTCGAAATGCTTCCTTTTTCGAAAACATTATTTGCAAACGAATAGAGAATAAGTTTGTTAGAATAGTTCTTTTCAGTGAATATTAAACAGCAGATTTCACTTAGCTATCTCAACGTCAGTCAAAGTCGTAATTTTTGTCTTTTCTTGGTAAAGAAAAAAAATCAAATTTCTTTGTTAGATTCAAGAGTTTACCCAAAAATTGCATCAGATTTATTCATTGTTGCAGAATTTCTAATGTATTGTAATAGTTCATGATAAAGGCAAAGAATTTCATTGAAATATAATACTTGAAACTAACAGGAAACTGGAAAAAAAATAAAATAATGGCTCCAATCAAGATTTTTTCGAAGCAAATGTGGAAAATTGCTTTGTTACCTGAAGGAACTACATCAAGACCATCGTTATCAAATATTACTTAAATACGGCAAATTTTCAACTCATGTTTATTTATACTACGGTTTTTCTTTTGCTTAAATGTGTTGCGCTCTTTACGATATTGATCTATGTTCTATTTGGTTTTTAGCAGAAGATCAACAATTTCGGAAAGAATACTAAATTTCCACTATTTTACTATTTCTATTGCTAGGCCACACACATCCACCGCAAACACAGAGATAAATTGCCCAGATACGAGAGATTTTATGAGCCACAGGCTTAATTTCCATATTTAAAGAGCGAAATCGGTTTTGAAGGCATCGGATCTTGAATATGAGCTTACACGCCCAGTAAAGTTATCTCTAAATGATGTCCCTGAGTTCATTTCCAAAGCACCAAGTCCAGTTAAAGCGAGCCCTGACAAATGTAGCATTTGTAACAAATGCTTGCGGAAATCATGATTCTGCTCCAACACGTGAAAGCTAAAGGTTATTCACGCTAATGCTGACCAACGCTGGGAGTTGCATGCCAAAGCTCCCCAAACAAGCTCTCTGGCAGACAAGTCCAGTAGGCAGCCAGGCCGGCTGACGGGGTAATTTTCGATTTACATATTTTGCAGGCAAAGGAACCCTGTTCCTGCGTTTCGGTGGTCTAGCCAGGAATGACAACACGCCGCTTGACAGTGATCAATCGAGTCATGAAGTTCGAGGATAGAGCCGCCTACGGGGGTCATCTCCTCATTGAAAGTGAATCGCTCTAGGTGAGGTGATAAATGATGCCAGGTTAAGGCGCGCAGCGTTTTTGAAGCCTTCTAACTAATGGACTGATAATGGGAATATAAATGAAGCGCGTCGCGTAATTGTCTGACTATGGGGCTTCGGTGAAAAGTAAAATTTATTTCTTTTTTATGTTGTTCGCTGTCACTAATTCTTACACTTGACAATAGAGGTGTGATTGTGGCTGGAATTAAATGACATTCGAGACCGCAATTGTTTTCCTTATTTAGTTTTTTTTTTTTTGGTCGTGTTGATAAAATACTTGCAGTCATCATCGAAGGCGATAATGAAACTAAATCTAGCTACTTGTATTTCTGCCCTGCTACTCATCAATCAAAAGAATTTTATCGGCATGTTTCTTAGATAGATTTTGAGTGTGTTTATGGTAGATTATTGAACACGATTCGGATACAGAATGATGATCAATCAAATTGATTTTCTCTTCTTTTGATGTTTGTGTCATCACTTATTTTTGAACATTAATCATGCATGGCCTATTTGTAAGATTTTTTAAATGTTTCCTTGTAATTTATGTAATCCTAATTTAAATAAAATAAATAAATAAATGAAATTGAAAAAAAGTTCTTGCTTCAAATGACTGTCGAAGAACAATACTAACTTATGCTATATGTTGTACGGAATCGCAGATTCATTTGCTTAAAATATTCACTATTTTAAAATCCTTTTTGAAATTTTTGAAAAACGTATTTTTTCAAAATAATAATTTTATTTGTGATTTATGAAACTGAAATATGCAACAAATGTTTTAATGCTTCACAATTAATTTATCTTATATTTTTTCCAAGTAAGAGCCTTTATCAATTTACCTTCATATATTTAACATATGGTATTCACATGCATACGAAACTAATTGATTGGAATAATACAACAATACAAGTAGTGATTTTTTATTTATTATTATCTTTTTAATTCCCTTTTTGCGCAGTTTGGAACAGCAATTTCTTTTTGATGCTTCTATAAATTTTTACACTTACAAAATCTCAATAATAACTGCAAACATTTCATCTTTTTATTAATACTCAAAATTATTTTCACACCGATTTTGATATATTATACACACACACACACACACACACACATATATATATATATATATATGTGTGTGTGTGTGTGTGTGTGTGTATGTATATATATGTATGTATACTTATATTTATGTATTTATTTATTAACTTATTTATTTATAATAAGGACTTTCAATTATGTAGTTTTTTATGTGAACTGTATTGATAATGAAATGCGATGATTTCAAAAATTCACTCTGTTGTAACTTCAAAATAATAATACTGATTTGTTAGTATTCTTTATTTCCATTTCCATGGAATGCGAAGGAGGTTCCACTACTTTTCGTAAGTAATTTCTCCATTTTAACCAATTGTTCAGTGTGCTAAACAGTGGCGTAGCGAGAAATTTTTCATGGGGCGGTATCCAAGCTGAGAATAGTGAATGTCGATGCTTGGAAATTTAAATAAACGCAATCAGATCTATTTCTATTTAATATGGACGGTCATACATCCGTACATAAAGTTTCTTAGAGGATTAGAAACAATTTTTAAATGCAAAAGAAAAACTTTAAATTTTGCATTTTTTTACCTTCATGGCAAGGGTCCGGTCCCGGGGACCCTCCCCCTCCTGCGCCACTGACCACGCATTGCCTTCAAAACGCTTAACAAGATAAAAACTATTTTTGGTTATTAAATTTATTACCAACAAGTCATTAAAAAATCTTAATTTCAATTTTTCCAGTTAATTTTGAAAACATTCTGAAAAGATGTAATACACATTCCATAAAAGAGATTCAAAGATTTTTTAACTGTCCTTACAAGCCAGTTTTCAGAGCAGATAAATAAATAAATTCAAAACATTACTTCCTACTCGCAATTACGCGTTTCCCGTTTTCTATCCATTAACTCTAATTTGAGTGCAATCGGTGCCACTTGAAGTTTTGGTGCACTTTTGATGCGATAGTTAATTTTATACAATTTCCTTCAAAGCTATTCCCAAAAGCAGCTATTCAAAAGCTCTTTTTCTTTTGACTTTTTTTCCATATTTTTTTTTTTTTTTTTGTACATATATATATCGACGGATAGGATCCCTCTCCAAAGCTGGCCGGGATCTTCAGCTGCACTTAAAAGATCATTAGGTTAGCGTAGGTTTCTCAGCTTGTGTACTTGTGACGAAATTTTTCCATGAAAAAAAAACAGGCGAATCATCGGAGTAGGATGCTAGAGTGCGAAGCCCGCTGTACGATTAGCTAATCCAACTTAAATATGCAATTCAAATGTCGAAGTGGGGGGAAGCAATAAAGAAGAAATCAGACTCTCAACTTGTTGTAAAATTCTAGACATTGGTTGAGACATGAAGAACAGCATTAGCAATCGTATCCCAACCTGGGGCTGGGCTTGCGTGTGTGTCTAACACGAGATAGCCATAGCAGTTGCACGTGTTTTCATTGTATGGAATAGTATGCAATTACTGCAGGTTGAAAGGGATTCCGAGGGACTTGTGTTGTGCTGTCTGACAGGATGACAGAAATATCCTCTTTGGAAAAAGCGGAGCCACTTTCGACCTGGCTAGACATAATAATTTATTATTTTCGGACCGGTTTTGGTGGGGGGAGATGGGTTTGAATTTTTTTTACTTTCCTCAAATGAAAAGTCGGCTTTCTTCGCCTCGCATCTTTGGCATAATCCTTTTCGAGCTTTTCTTAGGTTTTTAACTCGCTTGTCATATTGACGGAACATGACAAGTGTGGCGGGAAAAAACTTATTAAGATAGGAATCCGTAGATTAACTCGCCGAAGAAAAGGTTACAGGAAAACAATTAAGAAACGATTCATCTTTTTTTTTTTTTTTTTGTTATTACTTGAGCGAGAACTTGCCGAGCTCAATCTATGTGGGAACAAGTCTCCGCTTTTATATCTATCATATAAAACTATTACTCTTTTTGTACTAACAATATTTCTTTTAATGCGAAAATTCTTAATGTGTCAATATGGCTTTTGAAAACATGTGTAAAATCTAAGTTTAGAAACAAATTCTTGTAAAAATCCGAGTCCTCTTTTATTTTCTTTTTGAACATCACGTTTTTCATGCGATGAATATATACCCACTCGAAAAATATTTCTAAATATACATTTGAATTGCATAATTCGAAAGAGGGTTTTTTTGAGTTGTAGACAATATAAAGACAACAAGTAGCTTTATTATAATAGGTAATGAAATACACAATACACAATTCATGCCTACCTTTAAAAAATAATATAAGAAAATTTTATAAAGGTAAAATATTCTTTACCTTACTAATTTTATAAGATTGACTAAATTTTACAGTTCGTTTGCACAATTCTGTAATTTTGGAATAAATTAAACAATTAGACATTCGTTCCTTGAATGAAACTGTTCTACTTCGACGGATTTTGTGTAAAATCAAAAATATATTTCTGCGTAGCAAATTGATTTGTGATTTTTTCTTTTTTAAATCAGGTCGTTACGACCGGGGGAAAAACTGTAATATAGTATAACCTGGACGAATATTTGACATTTTTAGAACATGAGGCACAATTTTCTACTACGTGCACTTTTAACACAGATAAAAATAAAATTTTACTGGCTAATATTAACACTTCGATGTTATCAATGATCAGCATGAAAATAATTGCTTCCTGGAACCACAAAAGTGGCGTGTCATATCCAATTTATAGAAGAGGCTATTTCAATCAAAGAGGCATACTTAATGCCATTGTTATTGAGACATGCATATACTCAAATGCTTTATTTTGCTAAAAAAAAAAAGATGAAGATTTTATTGGAAAAATTAGTATCTCAAGCTCCAGTTGTAGAGAAGGATCTTTAATTACAGACGACGTGGCAATATAAAATTGGTACTTTTCTGCATCGGACACCCTTGCACCTTTTAGCCGAAGCCTTAGGTAGAGAGCCGATGGCCGTCGGTCAACTATATATATATATATAAAAAAAAAAAAAAAAAAAAATTGGTACTGTGCCGTAAAAACAGTCAAATACTGTATTTTATCACAAGCTCTTATTGAAAGAATCGGTTTCTGAAACAGCAATGAATGACATCCGCACATGAAATCCAAATTGTAGAGAAGGATGCTAACTTGTAGAGGAAGTCAGCGATGGCAAGCAAAAGTATATTGCCACTGCGATTTGAAGCGCGTCAAATAGTTTCAGAATGTTTAATAGTTGCAGATGGAGTGCAAAATAATACACTGTTTGGAATTTCATCATGAAATTACGGTTAAATGACCGGCAGCAGTCTTTCCATCTAATTCACCGTTAAATTTACGGTTTGGAACATTTTTCTATCTTTACGGGACCTAACCATTTTCAATTAACTTGGTTAAAAAGCCGTAAATACAAAAGTTTACGGTTTTATAACCATTTAAAAATGGTTTCAAAACAAAAGTTTCAGCGTTTTTGAAACATTTCGAGACGTAGCATCTTCGAGGCGTAGAAACCGTAAACGAAGCTTGCGGGAATCGAACCCGTTTGTTTGCCATACCAACCTTGCTCGCTAATCATTCGGCCATCGGCACCACACATGGCGGACGTTTATTTATCAATAAATCTTCTTTTCCAACAGGCAAACAGCCTTAAAATTGAGATTTCAGTTTTTGATTGGATCTAAATTTATTTTTGGTCTAAATTTACTGTATATTGACGAAAATCATTTCATTTGCTGCAAAAATTAAAATACAAACAATCTTCAAACAAGCTTCAGCAGCTCAAATTATGGGTTCGCTCATTCGCAAACAGTTTGGGAATCCGATGTCTCCAATTTTTGATTTACGTGTGTATGTGTTTCTATTTAGTATCCACTGCTTAAGCCGCTTTTTTTTTCTTCTTTTTTTATATACACATGCAGATTTTAACTGATAAATCCGTATTCCTATTTTAAAACAACGTACGACCGGTAAGGTTTCGCAACCAAGATGGGCGCCCGATTCTTATTGAGCGCTTGAAAATTACGGTTAGTTAAACGTTCTTTAGGATAAACAGAGAAAAAACGATTTTTTTCGCAATCAGCGGTTTGCGTACCATCTTTTTAATGGCTATTCAACTGTTGTAATTAAATATGGTAAAATAACAATCAAATAAATGGTTATTT
Organism: Octonoba sinensis; assembly: GCA_038502835.1. NCBI lineage: Eukaryota > Metazoa > Arthropoda > Arachnida > Araneae > Uloboridae > Octonoba > Octonoba sinensis. The sequence goes on from CM076598.1 coordinate 128,987,220, forward strand.
TACTATTTTCTTACGGAAATTTTTAACAATGTATAGTCTCTGTAACGTGTCGATGTTCATTGCCTTTATTTTGTAGGAACTCTCAATGAGCTTGTTACTTAAATTAAAAAGTTATAAAAAGTGTGACAGCCACACATACAGTAGAATTTTATTGAAATGCTATAAAATCAAAACAAGAACCAGGAAAGACTCTGTTGAACCACTCATAGATTTTACTTTAATTCCCAAAATGAAATTGCTCTGGAATTTATTACCCTATTCAAGAGACATGTGACCATTTATACCCTTGACTGCATCTGATAATTTACTTGAAATAATTGCTCTTTGTATTTGGCGTGTCTTAATTTGCATTTAAAGTAAACGTCTGCGTGAATCATTCATTTCAGCAGTACATACTAGTAATTGCTGCAGAAAAAGCAGTTCGCAAAGAGAAACGTTCTATTTAAAAAAATGATGAATTGACATTAACGAACGCGCAGCTATTTTACACAGCCAATTAGATCTTTTTGTGCCGAGTTAGTCTATTTTAAGGACGATTCCCTCACAAACTGATGAACGAACACGGATTTGATCCTGAAATTCCAAAGCCTTGCACTTTACGGGCAATTTACGGCATTTTGTGAAGACAAGTTTGGAAATTGAGCAATTTTTTTAAAGAAATATCACGCTATTTAATGAAATGGTCGTTAACTACCTAACTCATCCATCAGTCAAAAATGCATAAGAGTTATTTGTCTAGTTTTTACTGCCAATATTTAAAAAGAAAAACATGTTGCTATGTTTCCCCTGAAAATTAATGTCATTTGAAAATTGCGCTATAGTTTACATATACAAGATGAAATCAGAATTTTGTCTCTTAATCAACCTATTTAAAAGAGGGGGGAGATCTAATTAAACATATTAGGAACCTTTACTCATTTTCCGCAGATTTAGTACAATTATCATAATGAAGTTTATTTGCATTGCATTTGTTTAAATTTCCTATTTTGAGACGGAAAATTTGTGAGGAAAAAATTTCGTTCCGCCGTTCTTAGCTTTCCTATTGAATAATTAGCTTTCCTAATAAATATTGAAAATGAATGAAAAAAATGATATTAATGTAAAGAAACTAAACTAACGATAACTTTCGATGTTTTAATAAATTAAATTTTGGACACATTTCTGTTTGAAAATAAATGCAATAAGAGTACATGAAAAAAATCTTTATTTGTGATTATCAAACAGTATTTTTATTTTAAACAGCTGCTTATCATCTTGTATTCAAAACAACAAAAATTTTCATATTGATCTAATTGAATTAGCTTGTGTGGCTAGTTGTTCAAAAGCTTGTCAAATAATTTAAACTTATTCTTTGTATGACGTTAGAGAAATTGCAAATCTTGTAATCGCGTGTTATTAAAGAATCGTATAAAAATATATTGCAGTTTTTAATTCTTCTAACAATGGTTTTCGTACTGGTATTACATGGATGATGTCAAACACTATTCCACTATAGTGTTAAAAGCAAAACCAAAAAAGGCCCACACGAGTTGGATTATTAATATTGTGTTCTGTTAGATATAATTTTATTGATTTCGATAGCAAAATTACGCTTTAAATGTGAGCAATTAAAATTTTGATTATCAAGGAATTTCAGGAAGAAAATGGGAGAGAAAAAATCAGTTTTCTTGAGACTATTTTTAAAATACAAGTCGATTCATAGCTGAGATTGGACGACCAGATATCTCTACTTTACGGGAGAAATTGTACAATTGGCGGAAATTACTCTAGAAGAGCAAAGTATTAAAATCGTAAAACAATACACATTACTAATAGATATTTCTAAATTGCCACAAATAATTAACTCCTTTCGGTACGTTTTAGTAACTAAAAATTTTGCATGAAATAAGTATTTTTATTGTAAAATAATTGTTGATTTCATGCAAATTAGTGCCTCGTTTTATTGCGCGTATATGTTGTTATTAAAATGCATTATTGATTGGAATAGAATTACAATTACGGTCGTGCTCGTTTATAGCTAAGTCGTATATAGCAAATTGGCGGTTATCACGTAATAATTTCAATTCCCCCCTGTTTTACCGCTTACTATTCGGTAGTTTTTATAACGAAATTAAGGTAATAACGAAATTTTCATTGGATACCTTCGATTTCGTTATAAACGGGCATGACTGTATTTGTAAAGTAACAAAAGTGACAAAATTTTTAAAGTCAAAGTAAATCTTAAATAAGATACGCCTAACTGTTCAAGTATATTTCACTACCGTTTAACGCATTTGCGCAATAATAGTCTAACTATAAATGATAATTATATAATTCTCCAATAACTTGATGGACTTAAATAACTAAATAATGCACCCAATAACTTAACTCACATTACTATGACCGGTGGAGCCGGTCGTTGTACGGTGTGGCATGAAATCACGATAACGAATTAGATTTGTCATTTTACAACTTATCTACAAAACGCAAAATGTATTTGCGTACTAAATTACAGATTATGAGAAAAACAAATTACAGTCGTGCCCATTTATAACGAAATCGAAGTGACAAAATGAAAATTTCGTTATTGCCTTAATTTCGTTATAAAAAGTACCGAATAGTAAAAGGTAAAACGAGGGGAAATTATAATTATTGCGTTATAACTGCAAATTCGCTAAATACGACTTCGCTATAAACGAGCGCGACAGTACATTAAAATTAATTGCCGAATCGGGTACATGTGTGTCTAATTTTAGGAAAAAATAAAATAAAATAAAATGTTCCGATTATCAAGCGCTTAGGAATGAGATCAACAAAAAATTGGACATAAATATTTGCTTCGGAGAGCAAAATACAAAAATAGTACGAACCTGAAAACGTTGTATTATTCATAGTAATTATAAGCTATTTTGGGCGTATACCAGACTCATGACTTATTGTATAGGAAATTTACACAAAAATACGGTATTTTGGAAATTTATAAGGAAATGTAAGTTGCTTTAGGTTAATCTCCTTTAAGGTTACTTTCATGGTTAATTTGATAATTATAAAATTTAAAGTAATGTTGGCTTAAACTTAAGAGGGGAGGGGGCTGCAGAGATAGCTGTGCAAATTGAGTATACACGATTATCGTACATAGTTTCACTAATCTTCGCATTTCTCGAGAAATTTGTTCAAAATCCTTCAATTTACCAGAGTCATTTAACTTCATGTATAAATACATTATTTGATTCAAAATACGGGAAAAATGGGGCAGCATGCATCGTGTAAAATATACGTGCCAGCTTTTCTTTTCAATAGCTTTTCTTTCAATTCATTTTTGTTTAACGTCAATCTAATTCATCGTCTTTCCAAATCTTCAAATCATCCTTTCGTATTAAGTTCGAGTATACATCGAGTCCCGGGCATCATCATGCCGCTTGTATGGGATAAAAAGCTTTTGGAGGAGAAAGCAAGCGCTTCCAACAAAAGCTCAATTATTAAAGTTTACTATTATCAAGAGCAAATTTCCCGAAAAGCGGCCACGAAATTCTCTCCGAAATTTTGCCGTTATCTTATAAACACTTTTAGCAACACTCTCCCAAATATTGACACTAGCAGCTGTTTTCAAAATCCCATTTCTTACTCGTCCGACGAAACGCCGACTGTGAGCGATGAAGTATATGTACAGAAAGGACATTTATTACCGGAAAAATGGCCACCGCCGCTTTTGCAGTTTTGGAGACGGACCTTTAAGGAAAATGGTAGCGGGGGGGGGGGGGGTTTCTCCGAACGAGATCCCCCCTTCCGACTGTGGGGTGGCTGGGAGGTAGGGCGAGATCTTACTAGGGAGGTGGCTAGCGTTGCTGCACGAACCTTCAACGAATGGCGTGCTTGAAAAACCCAGCTACCAAAGCTGAAACCCGGTTTCTGTAATACGGATCCAGCACACACCAATCCGTCTTGCCTTGTAAATGGCAAAGGAAAGAAATTTCGGGCTTGTAATAGTCCCACGGGACATGCATTAGATGTAGAAATTTTCTGCGTCCACTGCTTCACTCGTAACACAATTTCACCCGAAGTGCAGTTTTTTCCCTGCTTTTCTCCCTCACTTCTCTTCGCAACTTATTTTATACGCATTTCTTGTAGTGCAAATATTTTATGAATTTTCAACAAAGGATGTGAAGCTGAAGCATAAACTGAAGAAATAAATTGCCGATTTTTAAACAGATTGCTAACTCATTTGCTATATATACGTATATTGCTATATATATATATTTGAGCAGCCTGGCCGACTGTAAACATGAGTAAAAACGGAAGAAATAAGGTTATAATATGCAAGTGAATGGGTTTCTCAGCGCTTTTCCTGCAACACAGCTTTCAAGTAGTCCCAATACAATAATTCATTTCTAAACATACTTATAATATTAACAATAATTATTATTTAACAGTAAATGTTTAGAATTAGCAGTATTTCGACCAAGAACAGTACATGAAAGAGACGGAAATAAAGTAATAAAAACAAATAAAAATTACGTTGTGTGTATTTTATCTCCATTTAAATTTTTAATAAAATATAATTATCTCTGAACTCATAAGTTATAAATACCTATTTTTTAAATATGTAATTTAAGTACAATTTAGCCATTCGTTAAAAACTATTTACAACTTTTTCACTGAAAATATCTTGAATTTCATGTTTATGGCTTATTTTATTAAATTAAGGGACAGCCTTACAGACTGATATTTAGGGATTAAAACTTAGAAATACCTATCATGTATTCCAAAATGGTTTTAGTAAATGTCTTTAAGACCATTTATGTAGCAATTAAAAAGGCTGTAAAGCTTTACGAGACGTTACGAAGATGGGGGGCCCATTTTTGACTTTACAAGGAGTTAATAAATTCAATTTCATGAAACAAAATGGTTTTCTTTCTACGATGAACCCTTGTTAAGTATTTTTAAACAATATGATTATATATATGATACGTTTATATGTCCTTTTTTTCTTTTAATGACCACTTTACCCTATACACTACTCACTTTACCCCACCCCACCAGATAAAGTGGTCATAAATAGAAGTTTTTGAGCTAATTTTTGCTTTATTATATACCAAAGTTGCTAATTCTTACTTTATTGTCAACCAAAGTTGAAAAAGATGAATTTTACGACAACTTTACGCCACCTTACCCTATCAAAACACATCAAAATTATGCATGCATTCATCTGCAACACACTATCGCTTCTCATTTTAAATTTTGAATTAGAATAGCCTTAATAAGTAATTTTTAAAAAAATCATGAATTTTTCCACCATAAAAACCTTGTTTTATTAATTCCTAATGAACTATGATATGCATTTTTATGAAACTATACATAGAAGTGTAAAACAGCTTTGCAAGCAAAACTGAAAAAATTTGCTGAGAAACTTTGCCTAAAAACATAAAAGAATTATTTCCGTTCTCCACACTAGCTTCGTATCAGCACTATCTCCTTATCCCCTACATTTCTCGCAATTTATCAATACAACGATTTCCAAAACAGAGAAAAAATATTCGAAATTAAAATTTAGTAAATGTTTCTTTTACTGCCACATGGGATTTGACCTCAGTTACTAGACAGAAAACATTACTGACTTATAGCTATTACAAGCAGTGCTTCTCAAAATAATCTAATCATTTTGAAATCAATTGACAAACATGAATGTGTATAGATAAACATAATTTCCCATAGTCGTCGTCAACATGGAATACATTTAACAGGCAATTTCTGTGTTTCGTAAATAACATGTAACAAAAAACTAAAAATAAGTCTTTTTGAAAGTCAACATGAAATTGATTAGTGAATTTTTTTGTACAAGGTTTGTTATAATCATAGTCAAAACCAAAAATCGATTTGAAAACCAATTAAGATTTTTACATTACTCAAAAATGCTAATCGTTAAAACCACAATAAGAGTTTCGTTTCAAAACGTAACCCTTTTAACCTGATTTTATTATTATTTTTTAATATTTTTTATACTAAGCTTACAATTGATGAAGATTAATGTGGAAAATTAATGAGATTAATGTTTCAGATCATTCCAGCTAGAGAGATTAGATAGGAAGGAAAATAGGACTTATAGAGAAATAATTTAAGACAGTAGCGAAATAAATATATATATATATATATATGTATGTATGTATATATATATATGTATACACACAGAGAGAGAGAAATAGGTACTAAAGGTACTAATAGCTGTTTATTGTACAGTAAAAAAATTCTACAGTAAATATGTATATTGTACAGTAAAAAAGTTTGAAAATCAGTTGACGTTCAAGTCTATTTTGTTTAGAACATTCTTAAAATATATATTTAAAAAATACACTTTAAGCTAGTTTTCTACAAATTAGGAACTACTGAAGACATGTATAATTGTATTTTCAAGTGTAGTAAATATTTGTTTAATAACATTAACTTTAATTTGAAAAAAATGAATACACATGTCATAATTATATATTTGATTATTATTACAATTGTTCTCGATTCAATTTAAATGGTGTGTCTTTTTTTCTAGGGTCATCATTGCAAATTACTTGAAAAACAATGCAATAAAGTGGATCCGTTTGTAAAAAGTTTCTCTTAGGTAATTTAATACTATTATAATAATACGTTTTATCAAATACATACTTTCAAAAACATAATTTAAACAAATTACAAAAATACGGGATTTCATGGTTAAACTTTTATTTCGTTTAAATGCTTGAAAAATTTATTTTGTGAGTTGAATGAAGATTATCTTGAAAAGGAAGATGATTTCACACACAGACAAACAGAGCGCCATAGGGTTTCTTTCTATAGGCTTCTTATTGGCTCGCAATAACACGCCCCTAATAGTCGGGTAGTACTTAATGTCACATCAGGTGATTGTGATTGGTCAACTAACACTGCTCAGTTTTACATGTATTAAGTTTAAAATACGATTAAATTGATTATTATAAATTTACAAGTCAAAAATTGCGATGGTTATGAAACCGCCAAAAACTTGCATGGGTTGTTCCTTGAAGTGCGCTAATTTTTCAAACTTGGGGCTAATTGTAGAGATGAATTTTTATTAATTACAAAATGAAATCTTTGCTTTCTTTTGGCAGCTTCTTATATTTTTAGCATTTAAAATGTATTGGTAGTGTTAATATAAAACCAAACACTTATTATTTGTCAATGGGAACTGCAGAACTTTTGAAAATACCTCCCCCCCCCCCTTATGCTTAGAAAAAATATTCCTTACCTAATATATTAAGTAATTTATCAGTTAAAAATAATGGATGCCGCTTTTATTTTTAAATTGTTCACTTTATGAGTGCATAGTGAGATTTAAAAAATATATTATCAATTCCTCACACCCCTCCCACTTTCCGTTCTTACTCACTCGCAAGCTACTTTTTTCCTAGATTTTGAAAAATCTCTTAGGTTAAAAATTCCTGCATTTATTTAACAATTAAATAAATAAAATTTACTAACTATGATGAATTATTAACTAATTAAAAAAAAAAAGAAGCACCACATTTAAAAGACAAATCTGCATGCAACCTGCTTCGCAGCTGCAGACATACCTGTTTTTCTTAAGCGGTATTAAAATAAATAAATAAATAATAATGATAAGCTTACGCTTTTTGTTTTGTATGAGTGATTATATATTATTTGTAATATTTCAGCTTAGTTACGAGTCTGGCGCTTTTGGTTTTATCACATTCTGGAACCGTTTATGTCGCCAATACGTTTCTTGAAAAAAAATCAATGTTACATTCTCTAGTTATGTATTGGATTAAAATCAATGATAGGAAGAAATTTTGGAGGTCAGTAAACATTTACTCAAAAAGAATAAATTTAAAATAAATAAGTGAAACGTATTAAAGTGTTTTCGGCATCACTCTATATGTCACGAAATGTGGCATTTTAAAAGAAAGTCTGTTTTATAATCGGAAATCATAAAAGAAATATTTATACACTGGATCTAAGCTTTTATGAATCAGATCCAACAGGTTGATCCTTCAGATCTTCTGACGATTCCACAATGAACATGGAAAATCTGACAGGTTTACCTGTCGGATACTAATAATATGGCAAACCAATAATATGCAGAAGGGCCTGAAAAGCTGGAAATGATTTTACCATCTTCAAAATATTCATCTTTTGTCGTTATATTTCTCAAATTTGATTCTACCATCCTTAACAAATTCCATCTTCTGTTTCTTGTTCACAAACGCATATCCTCCACATCGGGGAAGCTACGGGGTGCTATAGCAATTAGGGTCTGAGAGGAGAAAATGATATTACAACATATATATTATAAGCTTAGCAAAAACGGGAGGGGGCTATGTTTTGATCTGAGGTAGGGGCAATAAATATAAGGGGAACGTAATAAATGTGGGGGACATCACAAACCCCATACTACTATGATTATGATTCATCCATTCTCAAGATATTCAACTTCTGCGTCTCTGAATTATCAAACAGTTGTTTTGTTTAAATACTTAAACTAATTATAATCTCTCCTCAGTGAGAGTAATTGACCACTACATTAGTTATTTAATTTAATGCACTTGTAACACGTATTATACATAAAATTTATCTTTCTGAATTCCCTCTCCTGTACAGAAATATAGAAATTCTCATGCCACCCTATTATTATTGAATAAATTAGGGAAAAAAAACACTTCCTTTTAATTTAATCAACAGTTCAGAACGCTGAACTATGTGGACAAAAAATGCAACTATCATTTATATATATATATAAGAAATGGATTAACTGACACCATAACATTAGTAGCATTTTTCTTTGACACTCATTTAATATATTAAATTTTCTCCTCTATTTTTTAATATTTCTAATGGGTTGCTGTTGACTTCTATTTTGTTCTTGACATTTCTTCCACTTTGAATCATAAATAGAAAAAAATGTATTGAGTAGTATACAAATATTATAAATTTTAGATGTGAGGAGTAATATGAAAATATGACGTATAAAGTTTTCTAAAAAAAGGCTTCGAATCTACTTCAAAAGTAGGAGGGGAAAAAACTATTTCCAAATTTTTTTCATTTATAACACTAAAACTCATCCATAACTAATAAATACAGGAAACAGTAAGAAAATCGGCCGACAAAGAGAGGAGAAACGTCTTTGCCTATTTGTAGATAGATTTGTTGAAACGCACATACTCTCACCGAAAGAAAATAATTTTTGAGGGTCAAAGTACAAAAAATAGAAATTAAATATCTAGAAATAAATGTATGAACGAATATTTAATAATTTTCATTCGATAAGTTGTTACATATATCGTTCAAATTAAAGTACTTGATAGCAACGCGAAATGAATTTAAATGCTTAAGCTTATCTAAACCTGTCTTTAAGAGCGACAATGATAAATTAACTATCAGCTAATGAACTGATATTAATAAAATATACTTGTGATTAGCACGATAAGAAAAGCTTTTTTTTAAAAAATCGTCTATCGATTTTCAAATGGTGCATTTTTTCCCCGCCTTATTCCACCTTAAAAAAATTTTGCGAATTAAGCATAATTCCTTTTACTTTAATGCTTATGATAAAAAGAAAGAGCAAATTGTCTGACCGTTTTATTATTTTTTTTTAATTGTGAAATTGAAATTACTCTTTTAAAAAAAGATTAAAAAAAAAGAACAGGATAAAATACCTTAAAAATTTGTGAATTTGCTAATTTGCTATTGTAGGTGTGGAGGGCAAAAACATCTTCCTTTTTTCTTCTTTACACAATTTAAATACATTGCTATGAATCTCAGGCGTTGTTGAATCATTCTGAATAGCTAAATAAGAGCTAGTAGGAATGGTGTTAAAATAAAGAGCGTATTTTAGTTTATATATATATAGTTTTTTATAGTTACAAGTTAGGGAAAGGGTTCTTTGATATATTTTAGTAATCTAGTAATCTAGAGGCCGTGAATCGAACAACAAAATTTAGCCGAAGTAATCACATGTATACAGTAATAAAAAATAATTTCACATTAAGAAAGCACAAATTAGCATTAAAATGCAGACATATGTTTCGGGATTGCTTGGAATCTCTTTTTCAATGCGGCAGGGAGCTTCTAGATGCAAAACATCCAAATGAAGCCAAAAGGAGATTCCAGGCAATCCCGAAACATATGTCTGCATTTTACTGCTAATTTGTACTTTCTTAAGGTGAAATTATTTTTTATTACTGTTCACTTAGCACAAAGTTAATTTATTATTTTAATCACATGTATATACATATTACATGTTATGTATAAACTTTGCAAAAAGCAAAGATGTTTTTATTGAAAATTTGATAATTTCCTTGAAAATTGTGATGGGAGTATGTAAGCTAATATTAACTCTGAAGTACATTAAAACTAGTCTTTAATAGCGCCCTTTTCATTTTGAAAATTTCCATTGTTCACTCTCTGTTGTCATTTTGAAAAGATAAACTGGTCTATAGTATAAATAAATCATTTGTACCTTTTTATATCGTTTTTGAGTTTAACATTTACTAAACATTTTAGCAGTGTAGTGCGTTTGTCATTTGACAGCCCTCAGTAAGTGAACATATCTCTTTATAATGACTATTATTCATATTTTTGAAAACCATCAGTATTACTATATATTTTTGCATTATTTAATAAAATTAAACAATATTGAGTGAAGTGTTTTTAAAAGTACTGCAATAGTTTCACAGTATAAATCGGCATTGTGTCACAAAAGTTGAGAATTTCAAAAAAAAAAAAGAAAACGGAATATGCTGAACGTAGAACTTAAAAACAACGATTTCAACTAGAATTTTTTTTATACTACTTGACTCACCATACAGTATTTTGGGAAAGTCAATTAAATTTTTCTAGTTTGCCATTTGTCCCGTTTCACTTGCACTCATATCTTACTGAACGACTAAAAAAATATGTGGAGATAAACAAAACGATAATACACATTGTTGTAGAATAAGGAATGAGACCACTCATCGAACTTACAATTGTTGATGGTCGGACGAGGGTGACAATTTTTGAGCATAAGTGTTCTAGAATTATTGTCAATCAACGTCTTTTTTTCAGTGAAGTAGTTAGAACTTGAAAAACGATAAAATCAAAAATGAAATAGCGAGAAGGTCTTCATTTAAACTGACGTTTAACGTTATTTTTAATGAGGAATTGCCGGGACCAGCCATTTATTGACGTTATAAGCTATCCGACGTTAAAAAAGATGTCATTATAAACGAATTCTACTGTATATAAATGGATTTTGCTTTAAAACGATCTTCAAAGTCTGATTGAACCTTTCTCCAGATTTTGCTGGCAGAGAAAAATCTGACGCATTTATTTCTTTGAATGGTTTCAAGTTACAAAATTTATTGAATTTCGGTAAGCAACAAAAAGCATGAGACGCCACAAAGACTGATAGAAGTACATTTTATTCAATCAAAACTCAATATGCAACGGTTGATGCATCCACAGCAATTAATTCGGATCTTGCGAAAACAAACACAAAAGACACTTGAAAATAAAGTAAAAAAATGCTTCATTCACAACCTGTTTATTATTAGAGTATTCCTTCCACGAATACAAGTTTTTGTAGTTTTTTACCAACTGCAGTTTTGGATTTTTGTTTGATTCCAGAGTTGGGCTTGCTGACGATCAACATCTATGTATATTTTTACTGGCTTTGTAAGATCACAGTCTTTGCACCGTGGATTATCTAATATACAAAATACATGGTAGGTGCAAAATATAAAAATGTTTGAAGCAGCGCTAGTTGCTGTAGAACATGAAGAGTTGTACCTTTATAGAAATAACAATGTATATTGAAGCAAATTTACATTTTTAATTTAGATACACACGAGGTTAAACGATTATTTTTATCACCCTTATTATTATGAACATATTGCATCTGCTATTTTACTGTTCAATAGTACTAACTACAATCAAGTAATCGAATATCACAATAGTTTTCCCATTTACATTTAACAATAATATCAGATATGGCCTAATCAATAAATTTTAAAATTTTCATATTCAAAGTTGGAATGGTATACTTTCTTTATTTAAATAAAATCATAAAAATGGGAACACATTCAACTCCACAGGAGAAAAGTCAACAACAATAACAAAATTCTTTGACAACATAAAAAACGCACTTAAATTACACATACATCGCGGAAAACAAATAAAAAACTGAGCAGTATTAGTCAAGTTGCTAGAAAATACCTCAAAAATCACAAAAGAAAAAGAAGAAAGAAACATTTCTATAAGTGGCAAACAAACACTCAGCATTATAACAGTTGGATACTTAAGCAGTTTCGCTTTCAACTCAAGACGGGATGTATACGGACTCGACACAAACACATACGTATCTTTTTCACTAATTAAAACAGCATAAAGGCGGCGTTATACGATCATCCGATATCAATTAATTAATAAAACACTCAAATGATTCTATACATACAGTTTACTAATTTGGATCTGTATAGTAAAACATCATTTCTTCATTGCATAATTCGTTTAATGGCAGGAGACTGATGTGCGACGCTAGAGTGCAGAAGATCTCGGAAATGAACCAAAAGCGTCTCGAGATAGGGGTCATTTTTAAACCTAGCTCTTCTCTACATCAAAAAATGAGTCCTATTTAGAAAGACTGTAAAGAGTAGAAAGTATATACGTATTTTGGGGCAAGAGGAAGGCTGCTTTCAATAGCTAAGTTTGGCTGGCCTTTTGGACGTGATCGTAGTCTGAAAACCGCTCAAAACAGACCAAAAATATGTTAATTCAGGTTCATTCAGTGAGGCATTTCTTTCAGAGATTATTTAGGTTCAATCAAAATTAACCATTCACCATGTATTTTTCTGTTTCCATATGTACTACGGCTATAACTTGAAAGTTACGATCTTCACAAATCCCAATCTATCTTTTTTTTTTTTTAATTCTATGTTGAACCGTATTTTGGGGTTAATTTCTGATTAAATAACAGCTCAATTATATTTTTAGACATAGTATTGTTTGAATTAATGTAAACACATCATAATTCCTTCCGTAGTTAGCCACACATGTAAACTAGAAGTAGCGCTATTTTGTCTCCCTGGTCTGCGAAATAGGGGGTAATAATATGCATATCTAGAGATGAACTTGTTGCAGTTTCGCTTTAAAAAAAGAGAATAATGATTTTGAAGTATTAAACTGAACTGAGGATTTATTTTCTTATTTTTTCAGATGGATACTAAATATATAAATTAGACATATTTATTATCCAGATAAAATATATTACATTGAAAAATCTGTGGCATATTGTGAAAAACTTCTTAAAAATGATTGCACGACAAAAACGAAACTGATTAAGGCTGTAACCCAGATATGGTTTCGAGGCTAACAAATATCAGAAAACTATGAAAAACGGGTTGATCCTATGCCAAAACGTCCTAAAGACATTGCGAAAGTCAAGGAAAAATTTCACTTCTAAAGCCCTTTTGTATTTGTTTCTATTTTTTCTTTGTTTGTAACTAGCAAATGTTTTTGTTTTTTTTCTTTTTCGAACTATCACTTGTGTTCACATGAATTCGAAAAATACCTTAAATCAATGCTCAATAGAGGCTGAAATATAAACAAGGTTATGCAGTTCTAAAAAATCTTTGAAGCGAAAAGTAATTCTTGAAGAAAAGGTTTAACATTTACTAAACATTTTAGCAGTGTAGTGCGTTTATGTCATTTGACAGCGCTCAGTAAGTGAACATATCTCTTTATAATGACTATTATTCATCTTTTTGAAAACCTTTAGTATTATATATTTTTGCATTATTTAATAAAAATAAACAATATTGATATTTTCCTTTAATTTATCTCAATACTTTCGCATTTCTGAAAGAGGTAATCTAAAAAAGTCTAAACCCATTTAAAAAATGAATAAATAAATAAAAGCAACTGAACTGTTTTGTCGTTTTGACTGAAGAATTTGAGTATTTCATAAATTAACTACACGTAATCGATTGTTAAACGTGTAACTCGTATAGTAACAACAGAAAATAATAACAAAAATACGCTACAGTGTTATAAAAATATCAGTATCTAAAAAAAATGTTAAATTTGAAACTAATCAAAATAATCTACTCATAAAATGAAAAATTATGTTTTGTTAAAGCGGTAGTGCGGTATTCCGAAAGAAATGTGAATCATTTAATTCAAATCCTAATTTATTTGTTTATCCGACGGCAATATTAGTAACTTTGAACGTTCAAACATAATTCAACTACTACAAAAGCGCCTGGATGAAAAGCGTAATTTCCTACCATTTGAGATATTATTTCATGTTTGTTGTCAACTCAGGCGAAAGCGATTAGATAACATCTGATGCAGACACGATCAGATAGAGGCAAGGTTTGATTGATGGAATTCAGCTAAGAACGAAGACAAAGTTCGTGAGCGTTGTTTAGAATCTTTAAACAGTCTCAACAATGGTAGGTATCGTACAATTAAAAGCGATATATATAAGGTTTAAGTTTTATTTCCAAAAGCATTGTAATATTTAAACAAAAGTGAACTTTATATTAAAATGATATTAATCTTATAATAATATGATTTTTATTGTTTTACTCCAATAATTTTAAGTTAATGCAGTAAAATCTTCGAGAATGGCGTGACAATTTTTTTCTTTCAAAAGCTATTCACTTCATGTAATACAGATAAATAAATAAATAAAAAGGAAGAAGATGAAGAAGAAAAGAAAGAAGAAACTGATATATTTTTCATTCTGAATAGTTGTAAATTTTTCAACGATTTTTTGTACTTCTTTCAGTCGTCATAGTTTATCTTGAAGCACATAGATTTACTTTTTTCTTAGTGAAACAATTTTAGATTCTTAATTATAATGCCTAAATATCGATTAAAAGTTTTTTTATAGCATTATTATACTTAATTCATGTAAGTAATAAAACACTAATATATTCTTTAAAAAATAGTAATTTCTTAATGTTATATGTAATTAGTCGAGGCTAATTTAACATTTAAAACTGATTTACTTTTTTTCAGTGAAAAATAACGGCTAAATTTAGCGCGTCATTTTAAAACTTTTTAAGATACCAAATAACGTTTATTTACAGCTTTTGTGTGATTAGTATGCTATTAAAAATAATATATCAATTACTCTTACTTTCGTTTTAATTGCTAATTGCTCAATTAAGTGTGTCTCACATAAATGTAACTTCAATTTTACTTATAGAAACGTTTCACTTAAAAAATAACATGGGAAATCCAGCATGATGTAATAATTAGCCGTAAAAATCGAATTACAGCTAAGTTTATAGGTTCAAAATTAGTATGCAAACTTATAACAAATTCGAACTCAAGAAAAGATTCTGAGAAATTTAAAAGGCAGGCAAATGTTTCTTAAAAATATGGGTGTCACAAAAAGATTTTTTCTAATTGGAGATGGATAAAAAGTTTTTCCATCCTTTTTTTTGGATTTTGCAGTTGAACTGGGAACATTACGTTTATAAGAAAAAAATTACAACCTCACAGAAGTCAAATTTGGAGGAAGAGGGAAGACATAAACTGATCTTTAAATATAAAAATGTTCGTGTTTTTTGTTATTTTTTTCTAAAAACATTTTGCTTTAAATTTAACTGTTTGACTTTTTTTTTTTTCTGAGCGCTATTAAGAGGTTTTCTTCATTTCTAACTAAAAATTACTATTGGCACAAACCACTACTTTTACAATTAGAAATCGGTTAACAATGGACCTGCTCACAACTGTAGAAAAGAAAAAAAATTAAAAATAATATTCATTATTACATTAGAGGGAGGATTTAAAATTCTTTTGGACCTCTTGCACGCCACTCGTTAAAGATATTGATTAAAATAACTTCTCAACCATTAAATTCCTAGCTTTAAAGGTAAATTGGAGAATAGTAGTAAACGACAATAAATGGACATACAATTGCATTATTACCTTTACAAAATTGCATTAATCTCCCATTTGAAATAAATACAATCAGGTACAATAATGCAATCATCCCTTTCGTAAATCGGCTAGTCAAATTATCTAAAAATAAAACTTAATTTCATCACTTGTTTGATCCAAAAAGCAGTTGAAGCGTTGTTTAATTGAGCAGTTTGGGCTAAATCACATCGTGGTACTGAATGTCATTATTTGATTCCCAATTGGAGAAGCCCAGAATGTTAACGTGGGTTGCACTTCATCGATTTGACATAATTAATGACGTGCCACACATTTCAGAGACTCGCCTCTAAATTGTTCGTTTACCATTTAGCAAGTGCAAATTGAATCCACCTCACATATGCCTCCTTAAAACAGATGAGCGATTACTTATTAATTAAAATCGTGTCTTGTTGTTTAAGCTGGTTTGTCGTTTTAACACTTGAAGGCTGAAAGCGCAGTATCAAATGGAGCGTGTTGCTTCAAAAAATAGTTAGGTAAGAGATTGCATCACGCTGCAAGTAATTTAACAAATTTGATTTACTTTATCTCTGCAAATGTGATTAGGTCATAATTGGTAAAGGTGGCAATCCACATATATCATGTTGTAAACAGTTACCACAATATTTTAATTCACGTATTTTCTGAAAACGTGATTATTGTTTGAATGTGCACAGATTTAAATAATTTTCCTAGGAAGATTAATTAGATGATAATTAACTACCTGAGTGGGAAGTATTGATTACATTCATTAAAGCATTTGAATCGCCAATACACAAGGTTATATAATTAAAGATACCCTGCTTAAACTTACGTAGAGCTCACTCTAGCAGTCGTATTTCATTGAAACTTGGTAAATACGTTTTTTGCACCTTGGGGGGGGGGGGGGGGGGCGATCTGCAGACTGCAAATAATAATTCGAATTTTTGCCACCTGGAGTGACACTGAGCGATACTGCTATAATATGCTTTGATCATATGATTAAAGCAAATGAAATACTCATGCAGGTAATTCAGTTATAAAGTAAAGTTTTTATGCTTCTAATTTGCTTTTTGTTCTTCATTCACCCCTTTTCACCTGGTAAAAAAAATGTGAGCTAATACTTCCTTACTTTTAAGATTTCTTTTCCCCATGATCCATTTAACGTATGTACCCATTTTCAATAACATACGTCTATCATAACGATCTTTACCTTGCTCTAAACAGGGTAACTTTAATTATAACCACTCTGCGTGTTGATACTGCAGGATTTTGATACGGAAATAGCGCTTGTTGCCTGAAGTATATAAATGTTAAAACAAAAAACTGAAATCTGGTTAAGTGTATCTATCCACACATATTAACTGAAAACGGAGGAAAAAAAATACTGAAAGCAGAAGTGATAAACGAAAAAAGGGAAAAGTTAACAATAAAATGACATTAAGGCTTCACTTTACTGACAAGAGTTCTGAGCAAAGAAACAAAATTTCCTGAAAACTTGGAATTTTTCAATGCAGAACTAAGAAAGCCTATAATTGGTCTGATCTAATAATCCGGAACAAACAATGAATGCATAGAAACAAAATTTCGGGGCTTAGCTCTAAAAAGAGTGCGAAAAATTAAATTTTCCCCCGACGTACTTGTCTTAATCAGAGGGTGGGGGGAATAAATCTTTCTGACGTCATTTGTGCAATTCAAAAAGCGAGACATTAGCAGCTCAGAGACAAGGACACCACGACGCCGTGTCTTCAAGACGGAACGGATGGTTGCAACTGGGATGTTGGCAATCTTCCAGGGAACTTCCATCATCCAGTTAAGGTTCATGTCAGACACTGGCGCAGTTTAAACTCCCATCATTTTCTCGCCCCTTCCCCCTATCCCCGGGCCTTCAGCAGCTTTGCCATAAAGGAATCGCTGAAGGTTTCCTAGCCGATCGAATCGCGCCGTTCGGAGACCATTTTTCTTATAGCGAGCAACATTGTCACTGGCTTGTCGCGTCCTTGTGAAGCGCTTTCACGGATTTTTCAATTCAATTTTCCTTTCCCTGAGGAAAAAAAATACATAACGAAACGATCGTCTTCAGCATTGCTTTCGATTGGGAACATTAAGAAAACGTCAACGAGCAATTAGATGGTACTTAACAATCTCACGAGCTGAAGATGGTAAGAGAGCACTACTCGATATTTCATTCGCAAGAAAATTTTTGCAAATTTATTACTCTTTCAGCTGGCACTCACTTCATTCAGGTTTAGCAACCAATTTGTGTCTAAACGGAGTTACGGAATTATATATATACTTTGGAATTTTGTAGAAAAAAAAATCTTTGTTATTTTTTAAAATCTAATTTCAATTTTGTATTCTAACAGTTTTAAATTGATAACTCATTGCTCGTTTAAATATATAAACATGTCAAGCACATATTTTTGGGCAGTTTTAAAGTTTTCAACAAAGTATTTAGAGTCACACTTAATTTAAATAATGGATTTTTTTTCATTAAATAATCTGAATGTAATAGAAAAGGTGACTATTTGAATTTAAGCAGGTCGCTGGATATAGAGATTTATTCAATTATTTTAATGGCTTAAAAAAAATACATTTTAAAACGCTAGTTTTTTTTAAACTTCAAATATATTTTATTCAAGGGACCTATTTAATACCTAAGCAACTGAAAGGAAATTAGGTAATGAAATCATAAACTTATCAAAAATATTACAATGTATTTGAATCACATTTTAAAGGATAGTTAATAAAATTAGGAAATAGTTAACAATAACAAAAAAAAAAGAAAAAAAATCACAACTGATATTTTCTTCTTGGTAACATGTATTCTCGAATGCTATCTTCCAATCCTATACTGCTCGAAATTTTTGCGAAGTAAAGGATTTCTTTATTTTGAATTGCAGCAACTGGGAATTGTTACTGACAAAATTGCCTCACTGAATGTTTTTTTTTTTTTTTTGACTACGTTTATAACTCTACGATACTAATTTAAAAAGATATGCACTAAAACCAGAAATATTTAAAATAAATACTCTGCTCAGCAGGTACAACAATCGGTACAAGATTACACACAATAAAAAGCCCCCTGAGATTGTTTTTCAGCTGAGTACACATACTTACTGAATAAAAAGGCTAAGAGCTGCATCAATATTGAATACGCTTCTCTGATGAAATAATGATGTTGAATGGCGAAACATGCCTTTCACAGCTAAGAAATCTTATTATTTTGGGTGATAAAAGAAACATTCGACATTTAACGAAAATATAGAAATTTGTACCTTGTTCAACAGGTGGAAAGTTGAAAGACCCCTTCTAAACCAAAAAACATCGAACAATGCTTTTCGGTCGGTATATATACTATACAACTTTCAATTTTCCACTGGAGCTCAAGTATACGAAGGTAGTCCTTTTATCACTCAGAGACGCAGGTGTTCAATTCTGCAGTTTTAAAAACATCAAAGAGAATTCGTTTCATCCAGGGCTAGCTAACATGAAAATTCCCTGTGGTTACCTTTCATATTCTTTCGAAGCAGACACAGTCCATCGACAACACAATTAAATACATAAATAAAACGGATGTTCTTCTCTTATTCTTGCTCGGTTCTGTGTAGTCGAACTCACATCATTGTCTTTTCAGAAGAAGTGGACGTAGAAAGGGATAGACTGTACACATTTAGATGAAAGAGGCAGCTTATAACTGTTGGGATAGTTTCTAGTTCAATGAAAATTTTCAAAACAATCAATCTACGTATACGCACTCGGCCGGGGTTTTCACTTCGCTTGGTGAAAGAAATGCATCCCAGAGGTTCAGATCTATAATTTAAGATCATCTGCGAAACGTACGTAAAAGCAAACTTAATTGGGTGATTTTTATCAAATGAAGCGCATTCAAATTAAAACTTTCAGCTTGAATATTGGCGACTTCGATTCAGAGATTTTCTAATCTCTTTAGTAACTAAACAATGAATTCTCACCGGGAGTGTAAGCACGTGTCTTTTAGACATTCAAAACAAAAATCACATGTTTGATTATTTTTACAATACATAAATCCTAATATAGATTCAACACTTTTATACAGTATGAAAAAACGAAGACATGGCAGTTATTATTTAAAAAATATTTTAGATTTTTTTTAAAACTAGGTTCCATAGAATTAATGTAAAAATGATGCTAACAGGTGTTTTTGTCTTTTCTGTTTTATAACATGATAAAGCAACTTGAAAAATCTAAACATTTTCAAATAAAACATTAAAATTTTCCGCTAAAATAATGCAAAATTTAAAAAAAAACAATCTATCGTATTTTCCCGCAACCAACAAGGTAAAAATTTAGAAACGGTTTTAAAGTTTTGTATAAAATTAACACAATAATTCTTAATTGCACTATTTAATCAACATAACAGAAACTCAAGTTTTCAATTCAAAATCTAGTTGCATTGTGGTAGATCTGTAAAATCACTTTTCGTTGTGATTTTATTCATTGCAGAATATATACGAATTATGTCTGATTTTAACACTTTAAACTAGCAGCGATTTTTAAGGGCGGGGGGGGGGGGGGGGGATTGGGTCTTCCATTGTTAAAGGGTTTCTTTTTTTTTCTCTCTCTTTCATGTTCTAATATTTTCACGATCACCATTTCACATCTTCTCAGTATCATTCTCCAGGACTACCACATTAATGAAAACTCTTTCAATGAAAATGTACTTACTACTCAGTTTCGCCAACAAATGTTTTCGATTGCTTTTCTCAAGGCCACAACATATTGCTTACATTATTGCACTAATACGTGGTGTCTTAAACTACACTGAAAATTTAAAACGTTTATACAGTCAAGAATTATAAAAGCAACGCCCTATTCATTGAACTATTAACGTAAGGAACAATGTATAGGAGGAAATATGAAAACACCTCTGAGTTGCATCTCAAGCACACAGTTCAATACCAAAAAATATGGCGATTGTCGCCATATTCTAAAACACTCGATCTACTTTTAAGGCATGTCTTCACAATCCATGTGAATTTTAATGTTAAAGAATTCACATCACTCGCAATAAAGTCCACAAAATGTTCAGTTTAGCTGGAAACTTTTTCCAGCGGGAACCATCTGAAGAGGCGTAATAACTTTTACATACATTTTATACATTGTTCTGGAATGTGAGAAATAGTACGAACACAAATAAAAGTGGACTTTACATGCTAACATCACAGTTCTGTAAGTCCATAATCCGTCTTTGAATCCACCAAGGAGTTTGGTTGGGAGTGAGGAGATGGGCCAATCATGTGATGTGGCGGTGGCGGCGGTGGCACCACCGGTTGCAACGTTGGAGGCTGAGATTGAGGATTGGACAATCTGTTCGCATTTTGTTGGTCCGGATTGTTATTGTTTGTTGTGTTGTTATTGGCATTGTTGTTGGTATTGTTATTTGCGTTGTTGGCATTATTGGGATTTTTCTTCTTTACATTTTTCGTGTTAGGGAGTTTGTTGTCTTTCTTCCATTTCATCCGCCGATTTTGGAACCAGATTTTGATCTGTCGCTCGGAAAGACAAAGCGAATGTGCTATCTCGATTCGTCGCCGCCGAGTTAGGTACCGATTGAAGTGAAACTCTTTCTCTAATTCGAGTATTTGGTGTCGAGTGTAGGCTGTCCTCTGCCTTTTTGGTTCGACTCCAGGAAAATTCCCATTAGGAGCAACTGGAAAAAGAAGAATATAAATGAGACATTGTTTTTACATCAAAGTAACAAGCATAAAACGTTTTTACAAATCTTCAATAGAAGTTGAATTAAAAATAGCTTAGGATTTTTTGCATGCAGTTAAAAGTTTTGAAGTACGTTGAACAGCATTTTGGGTGATTTTACTGTCTTTAAAAATTGAGAAAATACTGAACCCGATTTTCAGAAAACAAGCCTCAAATATCATCAGGAGCATTTTATCGATATGTATGGGTATGGGTAGCACAACTCCACTCACGAGAAACTGGTGCAGCACTAGACAACAATTTTAAGGGTAAAATTTGAAAATATATTATTCATTTGAGATGAAACGAAAATTTACTCAAAATAAAAGGGCCATACTATAGCTAAAAAGCGAAATTGAATATTTTAAATTATTGCTATGAAATAAAAGTGCAACATTAAAATTCTTAAAGTACACAGTTGAGTTTTATTGCGCAAAACGGAAAACAAAAAAGCGTTCATAACACGTATTTAGTTTAAGTCAGAATCTCTGTTCGATAAATAAACTAAATTATTCTGTAGTCACCTCACCTAACTTAATGCAAACGAATGATGAAACTATCGCGAAGGAAGTTTAAAAAAAAACTCCATTAAGCTACTTGATTTTTTGCCATGAAAAGTTTAAATCCTTAAACATAATTGTTAATTGATATTCTTTTATTTAGAAACAGAAGGTGTCAGTTTGAGCAAGCAATAGACCTACAACAAAAATATCGATGCTTGTTTTAACGGCATTCATAAGTGGAGCTCTGTTAACCTTAAACTTTCAAAACCTGAGACCAACTACAAACTTAAGCATCATAAAGATGTCTTTAAAAGTATCAATCATGATGATATGTTATGTTATTAATCTTTTAACAGATACATAAATTCCAAATAGTTTCTTGCCTCGGAAGACGCGTATTTAATCAAGTTTATCGAATAATTTTTACTCTAAAGCAAACGTAAGTATGACACAAATTGCACGCATGTGTTAGTTCTAGGTATGAAGAGATAGATGTGTGGAAAAAATATTCGTTATTATTTATAATTATAGCTAGTAATTATTGTTATATTAATTATAAATTACTACAAACTATTTTGACCATATAACGCATACTTTATCCAATTTCTCTGCACAGAGGAATGAGTATCCTTGCAAACTCAAAATACTCAAATTTTCATCACAATGAGTACTTTACTGCGTATTATTATTATATTATATTATTATTATATTATATTATTATTATATTATATTATATTATATTATATTATTATTATATTATATTATTATTATATTATATTATTATTATATTATATTATTATTATTATATTGTTATTGTTTTATCATCATCATCATTATTATTTTATCATCATCATCATCATTATTATTTTATCATCATCATCATTATTATTATTTTATCATTACTATTATCATCGTTATTATTATTATTTTGATTCGATGTGCAGCCCGTGAGGCTCAATCAAATTCGATCACATTAATGCTAAAGTACGGTAGTGATCTTGAAAAAGACTCTTTCAACAGAAGCTTTTCCCTCTCATAGGAAGATAAAATCTCCGTGTCCAATGGCATTACATAAATCGTAGCCAGTTGAAGCAAATGAACCTAACTTCCCAACAGCAGTAAATAAAAGGGAAAGTGGGGAAAGCAAATCCGCTGACAACTCCACAGGTTGCGGTGAATAACTGTGAAAACAGCAGGACTGACGATAAAAAAAAAAAAAAAAATACTTAAACACTTTAAAATAGCTGAACGGGGGAGACAATTCACCTAGATTGTCAACTGCACAATATAAGGCCTTGTTCTCACACCATAACAAGAAAAAAATTAAAAATAGGAAGTACAAAAAAGTGAGATAAGAAAGCAAGATTTTGAGGGAGGGGTAAGGTTGGTAGTAAAGAAAACATGTGAAGCATACACCGCCGTAGAGAGCGAGTTGATTTATTGTTATTGCTTGAGTAATATGAGTCGGCGGAACGATTTGGAAAATGCTTTAAGTATGTCGACCAGCGAGATATAATTTATGATTATGGCCTCTATTTATCGTAGATGCACGTGGCCCCCATTAAAGTGTAGTTAACCTCACTTAAGTCATTCTCAATCGTTCCCCTTGTTCACTCCCTTAACTTATATTCTAATGCCGTCGGAACCGGAGTAAAAAAAAACTTTCTGAATGAGCTGTGCCTTTACCGTGGGGAGAAGGGTGTTAAATGAACTTCATTCACAACTTGGTCTTCGATGACGTTATTTTTACACACATTTGATAGAGTGTTAGGTTAGATATATTTGTGTAGTCTATGCAAGCTATTTATTGATGTCAACTTAGATTCGTCCCCTATTTATTCCAGAAAATTCATTCAAAAATGTTCTTTGCTTCTACATGAAAAGTGAGACATCTAAAAATTATGTTCTAAAGACTCTTTCAAAATTGATTGCTGTAAATTACCAAAAAGTTCAATCCACTATGTTTGTGATAATTTTAAATTATCTACGTTCGTAACTTTTAAGGGCAAAATATAAATTAGAATAAAAAAAGAACAAATTCGAATTTCAGAAAAACTCTTTGAGGTGCTCACCCCCATGTTCCAAACTAATTTCGTGACAAATTTCATGAAAATCGGCCGAACGGACTTGGTCGTACGCGACGACACAGATACGCAGACATACTTGCTGCTTTATTACAGTAAAACCTGTTTTTGTGCGGTGGATAGGGACCGCATAAAAGAAATCGCACAAAAAGATATTCGGAAATTTTATAAATTCTTACATATAATAAACAACCGCATAAAAGAAATCGCACAAAAAGATATTCGGAAATTTTATAAATTCTTACATATAATAAACAACTACTTTGTACGCTATACTACCTAAAATGTTTTTATGCGGTGGATAGGGACCGCATAAAAAAAGTCGGACTTAGAAAATACATCAATAATTTATGAAATAGATGAGAGAATGCTTTCAATTAAATTAAATAATTAAATTACACCTAAAGAAATTGCAACAATATTTAATTTTTCATTGTACATATACATGGAGAAGTTTTCAAATTATACATTAAATAGTTTGCTCCTACTCGTCGTAATCCAAAACGCGCATCTTGTGACGAATTGGTTGAAAATCGCTTTCGTCGCTTGAAGATAGGATTTCAATTGATGTCTTTTTTGGTACCATGAAGTCAGTGACCAGTTTCTGTGACGACGGTCGACTGGTCAATTGCTTGTAAACGTCACGATAGTGAGACATACATGATCTCAGTTCTTTTTGGCATTTTAAGCGTCTTTCCGCTCTGGTATCTATTTTAAGAAAATGCGTTTCCAATTTTTTAGAAATCTGGATCCCTACATACATTTTATCTGCTGTAATAGATTCCGGTTCTTCTTGTCCATTTTCATAATCTATCAAACTATTGATAATGTCACTATCATCGATAGTTTGGTCCTCAATCATCTCGTCAAGGTCATTTTCGCCGCAATTATCAAAGCCTTCTCCCATAATTTTTATTTATATTTATACAGTAAGCACATGGGCACTTATCATGTGCTTACTGTATAAATAAAAATTATAATTAGTTGTCATTTTAAAATATGTATATGTACATTGATAGGAAACATTAAACTGGTGCTAACGCCGCTAAGATTCATATACCGCATAAAAAAAAAAAATCGCACAAAAAAAATCGCACAAAAACAAAATCGCATAAAAAAGGACCGCAAAAAAACAGGTTTTACTGTATTCGTAAAGGTAAAGATGATTCTAAATAACCTTTTGGAATTAATTGTAATGAAACATAACTGAGAATAATTTTGTTGAAATCACTGACTTGATAAATTGATTAACTGAACTCATTATATTTCTGATATTACTCGTATATTATCAAAACAAAAATTAATGCAGGTCATAGTAATGTTACAAGAGGCAGGAATAATATAAGATAACATATTTAAAAATAATTATAAAAACTGTCTGAACCTTATTCCGGAAGATATAAATTAACATTTATAAAGTGCTACTGTTTTCAATTGCAAGAATTTTCATAATTTGTTGGTTCAGATGATGATAAGTCACATTTATTTACATTATGTATGAATGAATGTTGTTGGTAACTTTTCTGTAAAATAGTTCTACTGTAATTCCCTCCCCCCCCCCATGCATCTTAATTGAAAAGCTGAAATACCTGAAGTTTGTTTTGTTTGTACTACTGGACAATGGACATGGAAAAACCATTAATGAAAAAGAAATCACTGATTACACTGCAAAAATTTTGCGTTTTGTTGCCACCATTTTTGGTGTTACTGAACACTATTTTTGGTGTTCAGTTGGTGTAAAGTTGAAAATTACTCATTTTATATATATATATATTAAATTCTTTTTAGCCTAAAAAAATACCAGACAGCAGAATGTTTTTTTAGCATATGATGTTCGTTAACTCATTTCCGTATTAAAAGTTCATTACGATTGCTCATTTATTCTATTTTCAGAGAAATGAGCAATCGTAATGAAATTTCGATATGTAACTGAATTAACACACTTCACGTACTAAGAAACGTCACACGGTCTCTATTTTTTTAAACAGATACAGAAAAGTAAAATAAAATATCTCAAAAGTGAATAATTTTCAACTTTACAACAACTGAACACCAAAAATCGTGTTCAGTACCACCAAAAATGGTGGCAACTAAACGCAAAAATTTAACAATGTAGAATGTTTCGATTTTACATTTTCTAAATTCTGTTAGGAAGACATGTTGAAAACTCTCCATTGTAATGTCTGTAAAAGAGTAAATTAAAAAGGTGTTTTTTGTTGTTTCTTACTACCCTTATCTACCTATATCGCTTATTACCGAGCTCTCGCCAAATTGAAATAATCACTATGCAGAAGACGCATTATACATTCTGAATACCAAAGAAATTAATTCAGTAAGAAAATAAATACAATATATATTACTTTTACTAGCTACTGAATTGAAATTAGATGAGTACATTTGAACCAAAACGGAGACTTAATGTGGTTAATGCAGTTTACTATTACTCTTTTTAAAGAATAAGTTAAAGTCAAACATTTAAGAGATAATCAGTTTTATTACTGTAGATATATGGCAGAAATAAACTAGGCTAAATATTTTTATGTTACGTGGACGCCGTTTTATGTGATCACTGTTAATATTATTAATCGGCAATGTTATCAAAATCTTCCGAGTCCCGTCCTCTCCCTTGTATGAAAAGACATTCAAAGATCATCGTTTTTTGCAATCAAAACTTCGTTTATTGTTTTCAATTTTAAGAGATTTTTCCCTTTAAATTAAAAGTAGGGAAAAACAAACTTTTTGTTTTCCATTCGTAAATTATTTTCTGAAGTTCGGTCAGAAAAATTTTCATTAGCAGTGTCTTTATTTGTTAATGTGCTAAATTATGGGATTTTACAGCATTTAATTTCTTTCGTTTTTTTAATAATCATTTGGTTATTATTATCAAATCATTCTCATCCGGATGTGATCACATAAAGTGTCTTCCAATGTATTTAATTCTAAGAGTTCTTTGGAAAAATAATGAGAAAAGCCGAAAATGAAATTTTAAAAAACTTTTAGTTATGCTGAAGTGAATTTAGTAATGCTGAATCAAATGCAATTATATATTAGCAAGTATTAGTTTACAACTATATGTCATATAAACAAGAAGAAATATTATTTTAAAAATCACATTAAATAATGCTTCCACAAGTTTGTAATTGGCAAAAATGGGGACAAAGTGGGTTCTGGAGTTAGTTTGCTAAGGATTAATGAATTTTTAGCTGAGAGCAACTTATTTTCAGAGAGATGCTATAATTTCACGTGTAATCCAACTTTTGTGTTATTAATGAAACTCGTGACAAATTATCGGTTTTAGATTCCACTGGGTTATGTCCTTGGAAAACAGCGTTCTGACACGTGTTCCAGAAGTTCCGACTTATATGTCATTATGAGTGTCAGGAGTAAATGAATAAAACATTTCAATAGCTGGGTAACACAAGCAACATTTATCACGAAGGGCCAGAAGGTTTACATATAAGTTTTCGAGGTATGTAGATATGAAGTCCTCATTGGAACGAAAGGGGTTACTGCGCTTAGAATTTCCCCTTAAGGCTGTAATAAATGATAAAGTTGTATTTCGAAGACATTTTCGATGAAAAAAAAACAAACTGAAACCAAAAAATGAAACATATTTTAAAAATATGTACTCAAGAATATTCGTTGTGAAGTTGTTTTCCCTCCTTCTTTGTTTTATCGCCAACTATGTCGAAATCTCGTTATATGCTTCGTTATATAATTTTAATAAATAAACGCAGAGTTTTCAAGAACCATGTGAATATTATATTAGTTAGGAATGAATGTTATCATGAAATTTAATGATAAGTACCGAAATTTTTTTTCTCAAGCTAGCTTTACAATAAAACTTTGTATTTCGAAAAAAAAAAAAGAAAAAGTTCCGTTTTTTTATTTATTATTTTTTTCCTTACTGTGTCAAACTTTACTTTTATCTTACAATCAGCAAAAACAAAAAAGTTCTGTTCAAAAATTATTTTGAAATCTGCAACTACTTTTTCCAATAACAGCAATTACCGGAATAAGAAGTAAGGTACAATTTTCTTTGTGCAGAAACAATAAATGATAAAATCCACAAATCCACGTCCTTAAGGAAAAAAAATCCACAAATATTGCATACACATGCGGGGTTACACGGTATCCTTTTCAATGAAAAAAAATGCTGACTTATTTTTTTTTTCAGTGCAAAAAAGGAAAGTTTTGTAGTCTCAAAATACGAGCGTAATATATATTTTGTAAATTTTTGCTTTAATACCGTTGATTTGATATTTTTTCAAAACCGGAATTTAAAAGAAACTGTTTTGAATCATGCGTTGGAAGTACATTTCTATCAAGCACATAAACATTATGATTAATAAAGTTACATTAAATAAATATATTTATCAAACATTATATAAATTTCAACTCACTGCAGATTTAAGTAAAGAGTAATGCACATAAAATACAACGTCATTCAGTGATATTTAAAAATGAATTTTAATGAATATTTAGGACATATTTTCAGTAACGATATTACAATTTTTTACTCTTTCTTCATCATAAAAAATTAATGGAAGCTTCATTTAGTAATAATAAATTATAAAGTACTTATTATTAATATAAGATTTATACAAATCATAAAAAAAAGCTCGTGTAATGCAACTGATTTTTCTAAGCTTATTTAAGATTATTTTTGTCGAAGGCAATTCCTTTGAAAGAACCTCCACTTATTTAAATTTTATTTTATCAGAAAGACGTTAGCAAGAGAAAAGAGAAAACAATGGGAAAGTACGAAAACCATTGTACGATTTTAGCTGAGGACATATGTGTGGAAGAAGTGCAGAAAAATTGTTCGTGATTATCAGATGAAAGTTTTTC
This sequence comes from Octonoba sinensis, assembly GCA_038502835.1. Lineage (NCBI taxonomy): Eukaryota > Metazoa > Arthropoda > Arachnida > Araneae > Uloboridae > Octonoba > Octonoba sinensis. Next base: position 129,016,279 of record CM076598.1, read on the forward strand.
TGGTATACAAGATTTAGATACTATTCAGATATAGGAGTTTCTGTGCGTTAAGCATTCATTAATATCTCGAAAGCAGGAAAACTCGATGTAAAAACAAACATACGGATGCAATCAACTGTTATTTCATTTTCTCTTTTTCTCTGTCCATAGTAAGAAGTGTACTTCAAATTAAGAACCAGGCAATTTTGCTCGCGTTCATCCATCTGACAGTGAACAAGTTAGTGTAAAGTTTTCTTTTTTAGATATGTATTTTTCCTTGTACATTAGAGGTCATTACATTTGCGCAGCTTGCGATGAGTATCACTTATGACAGACTCCGCGAATGATAGAGGAGACCTGCCACTACAAGACGTCAGAAACTTATCAAGTGAAGATTGTTGAACATCTATTTAGATGCACCAACAGTTGTCGTGTGCAACGCAAAAACGTGACTATGAATAACTAGTTCTCATTCCTTCTGTTAATTGAAAACATGCCAAAGTAATGCATCTTTAGTGTGTTATTTCTAAAGTTAAACTTGCGAATTTGTTCATGAGCTTAGCGCCAAACATTAGCCATAGCTATGGAATGATTAATCCATTTGAAAAAGGGTTTAAAATATATCATCCTCAGGCAAAAATTTATTTACACAAAAATAGACAGAATTACTAGATTAGGAAGAAGAAACTCAAGTATATTGGGCTATTTTTACTACAAAATTAAGTATTTAATTAGGAATTGATCCTAACATTTTTATTTTTGCATTAAGTAACTTCTCTTTTTTTATACTGTCGAGCATTTGATATATTTCGTTCATAACTCGGTTTTAACTTTCAAGAACATTTATTGCAATGAGTAAGTAATAGGAACTTAAATAATCTCAAAATAAAAATAAATTTGATTATGGAATTTGAAAATTTTGTCTACTTAGGTAAAACAGTCAAAATAATATGTAAAGTATAATCCACTTTTGCAAATAAAAATAATTTTTTACGAGGCTTTTTGCTCTGTTTACGAAGGCATCTTTGCCTCCCTTTATGCATGATTCAAAACAGTTTCTTTCAAATTCCGATTTTGATAAATGATCAAATCAAGGTTATTAGAACAAAAATTTGCAAAAATTATATTTCGCTCGTATTTTGGGACTTCAAGAAACACTTTTTGCAAAAAAATCTCAAAATTTTTTCTTCATTGAAAATGGTCCCTTGTAACCCCAATAGCTTGTGCATGCAATATTTGTGGAGTTTTTTTCTTTAAGGACGTGGATTTGTGGATTTTGTCATTTATTGTTTCTGCACAAAGAAAATTGTATTTTACTTCTGTCATTGGTAAAAACTAGTAGCCGATTTCAAAATAAATTTTGAACAGAACTTTTTTTTGTTTTTGCTGATTGTTTACGAAGATTTCTTTGCCTCCCCTTTCTTCTCCTTGTTCATATCATGATACTTGATGGCAGTTAATCTCCATTTTATATGAAAACTGTGACGACCAACACATTTTGAGTACATATTTAAAGTGGTAATTACTAATCCAAGCCTACTTCTGCCAGTTTAACTTAGTTACAATACAATTAATAATACTTATAAAAGGTGAAGCGCTAAGAAAAAATCAAACTAACGGAAGCTCACTCTTATATTTATTTATTTATTTTCAAAGTTTAAGCATCGTAGTCAATTATGGTGGATATAAAAGTTGGATTACTTTAAACCAAATATTTCATCCGAAAACTGGATTAAGAACTAGGCATGTAGCTACTATTTTTGCTAGCTCTACGCTTAAGAATATTCATTGAATTACATGGAAGCAGAATTTAACAATCATCTGGTTGAATTTTTTTTGCATATGGAAGTAAATTCTACAGTTTTAAAATCATATACATTATAAACTTTCAGCAATGTAATAGGTTATATTGATCGTCGTATATGTAGGATTATCCAGATATTTCAAACATTCGCTTACTCTAAGTAATTGCTCATTATTTTTTAAAAACTCTTATGAATTTGTTGTTGTCGTGTCCTCGCGCGTGGTGAGGAAGAATGGGTACGCTGCTCCTGAGTCTAACGGGGCCCTTGCAGGCAGGAGCCCGATTTCCGCCCCTTTGAAAGGTCTCTTAATTTTTTGAACCAGATCCCAGATGAGAGACCGTCACCTGGGATTGGCACCTCCAGAGGTATCGTTTCACTTGGAGGACACTGGAGCTATGACTTATTTAACGTGCACCAGCTCCCTTTAGCGTACACGGACCGCAGCAACCAGCCGCGAGAGGTTGTCGCCCTCCCAAACACTGACCTCAGTCAATGTTGCTTCACTTTCGGTGTTCGGAGGGAACCAAGCTTCTACCGACTGGTGCACTGCGGGACTATAAATTTATCACTTGTCAGTTACATTTAAAGAAACTTCTAAATAAACTTTTCATTGCGAACCTTTAAAAAACGATATCATTATTATACGCGAATGCTCAAATTTATTCTTCATATGTTTCGCATTTCTTGAAATCGAAGAAACTATGGTAGTTCCAAGAGAAAATGCATTTTCTATCAATTGTTACGATTATTTAATCATTTTTTGCCCAATGGGAATTATTGAATGTGTCGAAGCAATTCCAACTAGAATAATCTACCGCGAATCACTGAATTCTGCAGCAACTAGATGGGATGCTTAAGAATTCCAAACCTGTTTACTTTTTGCATTATATATCTATCCGTATTTGCTCATTTAGTTCTTCTTTTAATGCCTGAAGATAGAAAAAGTTGAGGGAATTTCTTTTTTTTTAACCTGGAAATAAAGTTCAAGTTAAAGTGTTGAACACTTTTTAAATAACAATTTTAATTTTGGACAAGGCAAGCACAAAACAAACAATCTAACATAATACTTAAGAAAGTAAATTACTAAACACGTCACAAGCAACGTGCTTTTAAGGCAATTTGAAAACCCACCACATAAAGCTCCGTCGAAGATACAAATATTGCTCATAGTACAGTAAAACCTGTGTAAGTTGACCACTTGTGGTGTAGCACTTTAGTAATCAACTTAGACAGGTGGTCAACTTATAGAGGGTGAGGTAGAGGGTGAATGGCTAATCCAGATCCTGACAAAAGTGGTCAACTTAGACAGGTGGTCATCTTTACAGGTTTTACTGTATTATCAAAATATTAATAGTTGCGTTGTAAGGATCAAAACTGCTGTAGGCGATCTCTAACCAGATTTACGAATTAAATATTGTGCAATGTTTGATAAAATACAATACAATCAATTCATTAAACTACTTCTGAGGGAATGTATTAATTTTTTTTCTGACTGGTTAAATTGATAACATGGATAAAAACTAGCTCAGTAAACTTTAGATAATTTCTAAAATTGACGCATGTGTCTTTAGATATTGCCCGAACTTGAAATATTTTTTCCCAAGAATGCTTCCTTGTATTCTAACTAAGTTCAATGATAACTGAATAACAGAGTTTTGTAAAAATTTGAGAGCAGTTGATTTACAAGAAGTTCGTGCAGAACTAAACGAGCCCACGTTTCCGTACACAAACATCGATTTTGTAATGTCACTTCTTTCTCTCTGTCGAATTCGCCCCAAATTATTGGAAATATGTCTTTTTAACAGGTAAAATAATTATCTTAATATATTATTAATCTCCTTCATGTAAAAAAAAAAACTTCACTATTATGAAAAAGGTTAAGAAAGTTATTTTCTTGAGCTGTTAGAACTTATGTTTCAGTAATTTCTAACTGTTAAAGTTTTAAATAAGAACGCTCAATAATCTAGCACATTCATTTAATGTAAGCGAACAAACGCTGTACGAGCAAATGTTAATTATGCACATTTTTATGTTTGGTTTTGTTTATGAGCTGTAACTAACTATAGACGGCGCTGCTAGACTTTGAATCTTCTCATTTTTTTCCCTTCATCAAACTTCCCCAGATAATTTATGTGTTGCTACTATCCAATGATGGGAACGTTAAGACAACACAGTATTACGAGAAAACGGACTGAGATGTCCCGTTAGTAAGTGAAAGTTTTAGAACCTTGAATTCATCTGCTTGATTTTTTTTAGCAGTATCATGCTTCTTCTAAAAGTTTCATATAGATTAATCAAAATATCCAAGCCAAATTTTTGAGACAGTCTCTTTGATGAAATATTTGAGCATTTTTTTCTTTTAAAAGTAGAATTTCTGTTATTTTTCCTATTCATGGGCCCGTAAGTTTCAATTTCCATAAAACTACTTATGACTTTCTACTTATGATGATATCTTCATTTTATAATTAGAAATGACCAGAGAGCGAATAACAGACAACAATTTTTAAAAAACAGTAACTTAAAAACTTTTTTTTCTCCAGTTTGCATAAATATTTGAGTTTAACTAAGTGTTAACTATTCGTAAAACATTTTCTCTTCATTAAATTTACTTTTTATTCCTTATTATAAGGAATCTTAGTATAAATTTACATCCATTTTATGTCTTGACTCAACATTATCACGAATTTAAATGTTGAGTTGTGATTTTTATGAGAAAACCGACAATTATTTTCATTCTCGCAAATATTGTGTTTAAAAATTATACAAACAGTTACTTCTAGTTCAATTAGAAAGATGTAAAAAGATAGATACATTTTAAACGCTTTTTTTTTTTTTTTTTGAAAAACAATAAAGTAGGGAAGATTTTCAAAAATTTTATGAAAAAAGGAATTAAAATTTAGTAATTAATATGACAAAAAGGATTAATGAAACAATTATGAACATCTTAGAAAATTTTAATAAGTTATAAAATAAAATAGAAAATAGCTTATATGTGTTTAAAGAAAATTATCATACCTAACTGTAGAAGTTGGTTATCATGAACAACTGAAAAAGATAATATTAAAGAATGTAAGATGAAAGAATTTAAATTTTTAAGCATAAAAATTAATATAAATCATACAATTGCAAATTTGAGTTTTAGAACCAACTATTCATTTTAAAGAAATATGACTGCAAAGTTGTGATAAACACTTATAATTATTCTAATGATATCATATGAATAAGAATCGTGTTATTAAATCTGAATTAATACGATATTTAATGTTCAACACAGCAGTTTTGTTTACGCAACTGAAAATATTATCGAAGAAAGTCAAATCTATTATCTAACCTGAAAATCTTCAATGTTACTCACTGAAAAGGGCCTCATCGCAAAGCGGAGACCAGTATTCAAGGTCAAATGCTGCACGAAAACGCTTTTAATGACATAAAACCTTGCTCGGTAAGCGTCCTAGGTTGCTTATTTGAAGGACTCGCTACTTCGAGAATAAGAAGAAAGTTTCATCTATCCGACATCTAAATTACATCTCTGCTTCAATTCAGTGCAAGAGAAATTAGAAATGTTGTTTGTATCGCAATATTACAATAAAAGGCAAAAAGGAAGGAAAAAGTAGGGAAAGGAGGGGGACGTTGTTTCTAATATTTTCTTCGATTCATCTATTAAGGTATTAACCGGTTATGACATCATATGCTGATCATTAGAGCTCTTGTTAATGGTCGATACAACGCCATAATGTCAGTCAATTACGAAAACCAACGACAGACCTAAATTTGGTTCCTCAGCTAACACAGTATCATGAATTTTGCTTTCTTAAAAAATGATGTAATGAATATAAATCATGTAATCAATGTATAACCAGTAAAATTATTGCACCAATTAACTGTAAAAATATAGCACCAACTAATGGAATAAAGACGCCAAACCATAATATAGCACTGCAGAACACGAGCTTCCGAAAGAAGGTGTCAGGGTAACTGCAGTTTAGTTTACGCTAGCGAGCCTAATAAGGATAGGCCCTTGACTGGAAAAGGGTGACGCATTTAAGGGGGGCAATTAGGACACGCTCTGAGGAACGCAATATGATGGGGGTGCCAAAATCCCATCGTGCCGCTGGTGACGGAGTTCATTGTTACACCTCGGCAACGGGCACAAATTTTGAGGGCATCGTTTAAGTGGCTTAAGTGTGATAACAAAGCTATTATTATTTTTTAACTTGAAGTCCTTAAACCTATCAATATTTCAGAAATTCGCATTTTAATAATCGTATTTTATCTTCAATGCCTACGAGAGATAAAAATATTGAAAGAGAATAAATGATATACTTTTGATATTGTCGAAAGTCTCCCTCCTCCCAATTGCGACTGGTGCCAAACAAAACAGTATTTTACAGGAGTTAACCCTTGTCAACATATTCAAATACTAAAGCTTATAAATATTTTGTAAATTAATAACACTTATTTTGCGCTTTTTCTTGTGCGTGCTTTTATATATGTAGTATACAAAAATTAAATCGAATTTTAGAAACATCCAATATATTAATCGCACGGAAATTGCATTTTGACATTAATTCATACTTCTAGATTTCAGTTCAGAAGGCAACATGTTAGGGAAAAAAAGCGAGAAAACGAAAGATTCCACATAAAGGAATAAGCATGAAGATTGATTGAAGAAGTGCTCTTCCTTTACAGGGAATCAACTTCATTATTTCTTTTAGATTTTCTTCAATAAATACGTTAATGGAAAAACATTCAATTTTCACCTATTGTGAGTCCTTTTCCTTTACTTTAGTTTTTATTTATTATTTAGGAGGTTGGTCTATTTTGTGAAAGGGAAGATGATTTTGATTAATGCTATTTCTTATGACGTTTAATAGGTGTAAACGATATGCCTAAGAAAATTGCGAATAGCATATTAGTAGAATTCATAAAAACTGCACATTTAACGGAATGAACATTGAGTCGAATAGTTGTCGTTAGCGGTCGTTACTCATATTTTGCAACTAAAAATTCATGTTTGACGACCGCGATTTCACATCCAGTCGTCACTTTTGACGCCTAACCCTTAAAAAAACTTTTAGTTTGACAACCACAATTCATTTTTTGTTTATTTATTTATTTTTTAAATGTAGCATAACTTTATACAGTTTTTTAATATACATATTTCATCTAATCCTTGTATTATGAGTTTTTACAATACCTTTGAAGACTATCGTAACTTCTTGACCTTCAAATTTTTTCATCGTGAATTTTTACTTACAAATGAAGTAGTAAATAGCACTAGACTGTAAATAACACTTGAAAAAATAGTTAAACCAATTAATTCATATTTTATTTCATTAGGCACCGATTAAAATAGACGTTTGTATTGATTCATAAACTTAAGTAAAATTACCAACTTTCTTAAAAGTTACTAATAGAAATTGGTTTTTGAATAATTTTCTCAGTATTTTTTGGGATGTTTTACAATTTTTTTTAACAATTGCAGAACTGTCTTCATAGTTACCAGTTGCTATCTCCGCCTAAGCAATTTGAAGAGTTTTAAAATTACGCCTTACAGAATATTTTTGGCAACTAAAACAAACATGCTAGGTGCCAATGACACCTGACTTTCACATCCTAATTTCGAACCTTGCGTCTACTTGTAATGCACCTACTTGAGTTTCAGAATGTAGGATTTTGGGTTATACTAAAAACGTAAAGGAATAATAATCCTTGTTTCCGTTGCCTTTCATTTCAAATGTGTGTATTGATAAATTGTTTCATTGGGACTATGGACATTCACATCCAGCGCGCCATGTGCAGTAATGAATTCATTCACTCGATAACTTCCGCCAGTGTTATTCAACAGCAATTGAACAACAATTACATTCAAAGTGCAACTAAGGTGTCGCTGCAATTAGCAACCCCTTATACCCAACTCCAAAACATGATTTAGCTGCCCATAAATAGAATACATTTAGGAAAACAATAAGAAGAATATATATTTAGGGAAAATGCATAGATTAAACAGTTATTGATAATAAAACTGATGAGAAAATTTCTTTTTGCTCATGATTTATATATACATGGCATAAACGGGTCCTCAGTTTGTTAGGAACATGTCTTGTTTCAACACAATTTTTGAAAGTTATACACTTGCGTGCTTGATTTTACGTCTACTAGTTAATACATAAAGTTCATTACGTCATCAAAATTTTGCATACAATTGCATCATAATTTATGGTCGTACTACTCCTTATTTTGATTCTATTGGAATAGAAAAATAGGAAATTTTATAAAATTTGACTCAAGAGAAAAATAATCTACAATTCGAAATATATATATATAGTCCTAAATCACGTTTAACTCCGCATTTCGATCATGATACTCTTCTTAATTTGTTTGAAATACAACAAATAATACGAAACTTACAGCCTTGGGAAAACTTGATGCATAGGAAAAATGGATATTTAACTATCAGGTTTATTTATCTGGACAGAAAAATATTTTTCAACATCGGCTCCCTTCCTGAAAATACTGAAGCAAAATGCACCCAGTTAGGTGGTTATCTTAATCACGTAATTAGAATAAAAAGAAATTATTTCTTTCTCTCTCTCTCTCTCTCTCTCTCTCTATATATATATATATATATATATATACACAGACACACAGACACACATATATATATCACAGTGGGTATCGAGGAAATCCTTAATATTTATTACGTATATCTATCATATTTAAGAAACATTACGATATTTAAAGTAAGTTAGTTTTAAAATTGATGAATTGATTATTTGCTTATTATTTAATTTTTTAACAGAATATTTTATCCGATCGGAAAATTGGAAACATAACACGCAAATTTAAGGACTAAATATTACAGAATGTACTATTTGAAAATTTTAGTTCAGAGATATTTCCTAGATTTGGTCAGTCATTTAAAAAAATGTTTTTAGCGGCATTAGTTTCAGCATTTTTTTTATTATTTATTTGTTTATTTATTTTTTTTTTGCTGTTAACATTAATGTAGCATAAATTATGAAGTATCACAAACGGTTTTGGGATCATAAGAAAACACTTTTTCAGTGCATAAAGTTACGAGTTTCGGGATGCTTCTCTCGGATTGCTGAAATCTCAAATCTCACGACTTTATGGATTGATAAAAATGTTCCTTATAACCCTGAAGCATGCGTCTGAAATACTTTCTGCAATCTGTGCGATGTTCATGTTTGTTTATTTATTAGGTAATTATTAGAAATATTAAAAGCTATAATGAGAGTTTAATTATTTTAAATGTTATTAGCTCTCAAAGGCATAGTAACTTAAGATTGTTTACTTCATCACGTATACGTTGGGTGACATTCATCAAAAGCAAGAGCTGATGACCAGATATGCTCCAAACATTCAAATTAAAAACATTATTTAATTCTTCAGAGCTATTTTTCCAAAATTTCCATTTTTCGTAAAACTTAAAGTTATACGTTTATAATTATTATACGTTTTAAAATAATGCCGTGACTATAAGTACGATCTTTGAAACGTTTTTATATTGCTTGATATGCTCAAGGAAGCGGTTCAAGCGAGATTTCCCACCTCAAACTATAAGTACGAACTAAATTTTGAAGTGTTCTTAGTCAGTCGATATTACGATTTTCACTTGGCTTAATTGTATTGAACTTTAAAGTGTCTCAATAAGTTATTTAAATATGGTTCAAATACCTACGAGAAAATAATTTGAGCTGCATAATCTGAAACATTCCATCACCAGGAATATTTTTTTTTTCAATTACTGGATTCTGAGAAGTGAAATCTCGAGCTTTGTGCCTCAAAAGTAAATATTTGTATCAATATTTAGGGGTATCTTAGTAACGTGTACACGAATTGCTTAGGTATGCCGAGAAAAATCGAACTTACGAGCATTCAAATCCTCTAAAAAAGTACAAGAAAAAGCAATTTAAAATTCAATTTTTTTCAAACACATGAGTAGATTAAATAAAATTGTAATAATATAAAATTAATTCCGTATTCGCATCATGAGTACAAAGAAAATTGCGAAAAGAAAAAACTATCGCATAAGAAAATTTATATAATTTAATATTTGCAATCCTAGTTTTATTTCCATTTTTGTACTGCTACGATTCAGCTTTTAAGAAGTTTTATTTTTACCATATTTTACCTTAAAAAACTCGTGTCCTTGAATATTTATTTCAGATATGATATAATTAGAAGCAATATTTATTTATTTTTGACGCATTACAAAACTTGAAATGAAAATCCCTGGTTTTGATAAATTGATAGTAAATAATACTGTAAAAGTTTTAGTAAGCCTAAAGTCTAAAAACTAATCTTGGAAGACATTTTCAAAACAATTGAAGGGGGGGGGGGGGAGCAAGTTCTTTCTTCTTTTTTTTTTTTTACTGTGGATGACAAAAGATAAATAAATAAATGGACTGAGTAAAAAAAAGCTGCAGTAAAAACCGTATGGTAATTTGTCTTGGTCACAAAATCACTTTTAGCTTGTAGTCAGCTTAAATTATCGTTCTAAAAGCTTAAAGTCAGTTTAAACTAACAGCTTATAGTCAGTTTAAACTAACAGCTTATAGTCAGTTTAAATTAAGTCTAAAAACTTATTTCTTACTGATCTCTTGCATTTCTGTTTTTAATTCAAGTTTTCTTGTGGTGAGACCAATTGGAAATTTAGGAGAATACTACCGCATTAATTGATGTAAATTATTTTCTTAATTTAAATACCGTATTTATGCGAATCTAATGCGCATCGTTTTTGGCCAAATGTAGTATTCAAAATTGGGATGCGCATTAGATTCGATGGTGCATTAGCTTCGAGTGCAAAACTGGTCAGCAGTTCGCCGATGACGTCAACCAAATTTATTCGCAGACAAACAATTTTTTTATTATTTAAAGTTTTAAAATGGGGATGCGCATTAGATTCGCATAAATACGGTAGTTATTTAGCTGTTTTTAATACTCTTATTACTATTAATTAGACTTCGCGTGTCTTGCTTGTTTAATAAATTACTCTTATTTTTGCAGTAACATATTTTTGCAGTTATAAATAAGAAAAAAATAAAATAAGAAAAAAAATCATGTATTGTGGTCCCTTTATTGTTATTGTTATTTTCAAATTTTAATTTCTGTTCAATCAAAACAGGCTGAATGGTAAGATGCATTGCTGAATAAAGTGTCTAATTGATGTTAATAATAATAACAATAATAATCACTTTTTACACCATGCCAAACTCCAAATCATTATTTTGCACATTGTGCTAAAACACCAAAACAGAGATCAGATCTAGCTTTCTATTATTCAAACTTTATTTTTAGAAGTTATGCATTTTTGGTATAATTTTCAGAATGTGAAAGATTTTCCCCCTCTCTGAATAAAGAGGCTATTAGTATCTAGTTAATTATTCAACAATTTGAAAGTTATGATTATTTTTAAATTTATAGAAAACCAAAATAATTTTCAATTGCTGACATGTGTTTCATATATATTCAATTCGGCTGTAAAAACTAGTTACGTATTGAGTTGTATTCTCATAATTACGTTTAGTGCTAATACCCGAAAATGAACGGATAATTTAGAAGAGTACGTTAAGCGGTACATTACCATAAAAATATAAATATATGAAAATAAAAATCTACTTAAAAATATTAAGCATTGTTTATTCTGCAATAATTGGTTATTTCTATTAAAAAACGTACACTATCTGCTCATTATATTATGGAGAAAAACAAACTAGCTTAACAATTTTGGGAAAATTGTAAATAAACCCATTAATGAGCAAAATCAAATGTTCCATTTTGGATTTAAATTGCATACAATAGAAAGTTCTTTTATTTCGTGCTTCTTGTAAATACGTTATGAAAAACCTTTTTTCTGTATTATTGATCTACAAATTTTTTTCCCTTTTGTAAAAATTATGCGATCGTTAAACATTTTAACCATCATATTAAAACTGCAAAGTAATAAACAGAAAAAAAGTCTCTATAAACATCAAAATATGATTAATGTTATCCATACATGTAACTTAATTTCATTCCAAAAGAAGTAATCATTTATTATAATTGTTATAAAAAACTCTTTTTCTGGATACACATACAATAGGAAGTCGTTAATGAAATCGCTTGTACCAACCAAACATTGAATTCTATAGCAACTGATTGCGTATAGAAGCATAAAAGTAATGAGGAATCAAAAAGAAGTTAATGGATTGTAGTATTTAACAAAATATCCGTCACTTTTATAAATAGGATAATGAAAATATCAAATGTTCCCTTACATGGTCATTTTGACTCCAAACAGGGCAATTGATTCCTCTTAATGAAAAGCAATTCCATCCAGTGTATGTCCGTACCAGAAGGCATTTCTCTTGAAAATTACAGTCTGTTGATGAAATTATTTGTGACTTTCTAATGTTGTCTTCACTTTTTCCTTCTTGTATTGTCGGGTAATTCTCCATGTTTCTCCGTTGTTTAGGTAACTATCTTTTGGTATATCTCTCGCAGTTTAAATAATTCACAATAGTACTACTAGAAAGGGATTTATTTTTATAGATCCAATCATTACAGGGCAGGAAAAAATTTGTATCTTTCAACAAAAGCCTAAAACCTATATAAGTAGCCTGATATTTATGTATGCTAAATGAAGTTTACGACTTGATTATTACCTCTCTGAAGTTTTGAGTATTTTTTAAAATTAAATAAAGAGTGATTTAAGGCTTCCTAAATGCATGTTTTGTGGCTTTTAATAGCCAAAGTAAATCCTACACTGAGAGCTAGATGAAAAAAGGGCTCTTAGCAAAAATACATTGATGTGTTTGTTCATTTAAGCATCATAAATCAATCTGAAAGCACTGAAATTTCAGACAGGTTTAATTCTAAGTTGCATAAAAGTGCTCTTGTTAAACATTTGAAGAAAACCATTTTTCTCAGCGATTTTGTCGCAAATGCAATGCATCTGAAAAAGATATTTAGTTAAATCACATTATATATTGAAAATTAAGAAATAATTATATGTTGCATTATTTTTAAAGGTTAATTTTAGATTAGGAGCAGTTTTTTTTTCAATGAATTTTTTTCGCAAAGACAGTTTAGGTTCTTAAAGATGTTCAAATACTTTCAAAACTCAAAAACATTTCCCCCTTTCCAAGTACTATTTGTGAATTTTATGAGAACGCTGCAGCAAATAACTCACACAATCAACCATTGCACATCCAATGTATATCCAAATAACAAAGACATTTTTCATATCCTTAGAAATATACAGTGGATGTTTTGATTGTGTGGAAGGATATACAACGTAGTTGTACACCTTTCTCAAGTCAGCTGTTGTTTTACGTTGCTTTCTGTATCCTTGAGTTAGACTTGCTTCATAAATATTTGCTCTTGTATTCTCATAATCCAGTGACGCTAACTTTAGTATTACCAATATTACGACTTATTGTAACCATTTAAAACTTGAAAACAATAATTCATATAAGTTTGTCCAACACGTTTTAGCTCACGTCCAAAAGTTTTTGTGTTTCTTTAGATAGTAATTGTCCAAAGTTTCGTTTCTTCCTATTAGTTTATGACCATATATTCTGAAATCATTTTATTGGTGATCATCTATAAGATCGTATATTTTGAAAAAAAATACTATTCTGAAATTTTTGTCCATTTTTGAAGAAGCTTTAAAAATGTCAATAACAAAAACACTTGGAAAAGATTCTGAATTTCAAAAACTTAAATTTTCATCCTAAAATTAAGATATTTAGAAGTGCCTTTTAAATGTTGAAGTACTTTTTTGCTTAATGAAATAGTTTTAACCATCTACATTCTAGGTACAGCTATCGTTCCAAAAAACAATATAAGCAATATTTTAAACTAAATCTATGATCAAGGAATATTCTAATCAATATTTAAAAAAAACAAAGCTATACTGCATTAATATGTTGGGAAAATGTGATATTTTCTGTTTTTGTGCTTTGAATTAAACAATTTATCATGCTTTACCAACTCAAAGTCTGAAATCCATGAACGTTACCATAATCCGAAAGCTGAATATAAAGGGAAAAGAGGCCTACGAAAAAGGTCGGTTCAACCAAGGAGTACGCATATAAGTTAATCCCTTCTACAAAGTTTGTGAGCAGCTTATGCTCACTTTTCCGAGTTCTTCTCAAGCTTTCATAATTTTCCAAATTCATCAACTTTTTAACTTTTTCAGCATCGTTTGAAGTTGAAAGTACATGCTGAGAAAAAAACTGGTTGTAAACATGGACCTATGCAAGTGGCCAAAATTTCAAAAAACCTGTACGATCACTAGCTGAGCTAACAGGACATATTATCGCAAGCTTTTGCTTAATTCACTTGATATACGTTTAAAATCTAAGGTTGAAGCAAGATGGTTTTAAAAATAAAAAATGCAGATTGTGATCTTGTTTACGATGCACGTTTTTGCAAGCCATAATAAGTGCATGTTAAGGACTTCAAAGAGTTCTTTTGAAAAAATCAAATGCATACTAGAAGCGACCAGTTTCATCAAACTATTCTCAATCAACGTAAAGCGGAAAACATTTTTACACATGTCTTTCATCGTTAAGACAAAGTCAAATTGAGAGCATTTGTACAGCCAAATATATTGCAGTTGTGTAAAATTATACTTCAAATTTACAAGAATTAAAATAAAAACGTCCAATTGGTTAGAAATTTAGAGCTGTGTTAAAGCAGAAACCTTGTAAAATTCTCTAGAATAAACCAGTTATTTGATGAATGTGGAAATTGTTCAACAAAATTTTCGTGTCTGTAGTATTATTGACTTTTTTAATATATTGCGTTTAAATTTCCATTAAATTATAGAGCTTGTTTGTTGGTCTCTGTTACAACATAGCTTTAAATTTATTACGGTTTGCATTTGTATAATTACTTCTTTTTTAATGTACTACACTGTACATTCCAGTACAAAAACATTTAATTTAAAAAACGGGTGCACTATTACGTGCCATAAAGCCAGGCATTGATTTTGGGTTATAAAATATCCATCAACATGTCATACACATGCTCACATTACAGTTTTTTTGTTACAAAAATAAGTACATACGCTACCGTACAATAATGTACTGGACGCCAGTAGATTAGCCGTCAAGTTGGTGGAGGTAATGTATATTTATGGGTACTTTTCGTGCTATGGTCTGCATGTTGTTGCTGACAAATTGAAAGCCGACAAAGAATTTTTGGTTAATAGGGATCTGTTTAAGCTTTGGCAATTTTATGGAATTGTTGAATGTTACTTCCAGGATTAAAATGCTTCCTCCATGTCAAATTATAGCTTCTACCAAATAGTGGTATCAATATATGGATGTAAAGCGTCTTCCCTGGGCTGCTCAAACTCCCAACCCTATAGTTCATTTGTGGGACTATTGACCAGGGAAACACGTCCAAAATATACAGCTGAACAGGCCGCCATATTTTTGAGCATGAATAAACACAGATATTCATTGCTGTATATCAAAACCGGATGAAAATATGCCCGGAAGGGTAGCTGGTGTAATCGCAGCCCGTGGGATCATGCTCCCTATTGAAGCATGTTTTCTTTCCATTATATTTTGCTGTCCGGTTCATTATTGTATGGTATTGTACATAGTACATATTGCGTACGAGACATAGTTTGCAAACACAAGTAGCTTCTGTACAGGCATAACATTGCAACAGGAAAATTTGCAACAATTCGAGCTTATACAGCATTTTTTAAAATTATGCAATAATTTTACAACACAGTATCATACACACTTGCACTCAAGGATTTTGATAATAACATAATTGAAGTAAACGAATTAAGAGGAAAAAATAATAACTTTGCTTAAAATTATAGTGTCCAACAGCTTAACTATTTCTTTCAGAAACTCAATGGGAAAAACTAGTTAATCAATGGAGTACAAGTTTTCTTAATTATTAAAGAAGCCATTTGTTTCTGCTTAAATGATACGATTAGCTGTTCACATTGAGTATTTTGTGAAGGGTAAATTAATTGTTATTTGGAAGAACTTCGGAAAAATAATACATTTTCGTATTTAACTCAATCTTTAACCTACAGGAAAAGCAGCATTTTGAAAAAGTATATTTTATGCTACATTATATTTTTATTTTTATTATAAAATAGTTAAATGCGCAATTAATAAGGACCAAACAGAATAAGAGAAGCTGTCACCGTCAATTTGTAACAATGGAAATGCATTAAATTATAAAAATTTGCGGTATTTATTTGTACTGAATTTAAAAAGAAACATTGAAATTTGACTTGTATGCTTAGATCTGCTTACATTGCACATGTTAAATTCTTCTCAGTAAACGTTTAAAAAAATTCATTTTTTGTAATAGAAACATTATTGAATTTTAAAAATTGTTCTGTGACTATACGTATTTTTACATAAATGGGGCATGCGATCATTACGTAGCTGGTAGGTTAAATATAACTACTCATATTTTTGACATCGTTTTTAATTTTTTAAATCCGATAACCCTTTATCTTGCCGTCTAGCACTATGAATATCAAACAAAATACGAAATGAGTGAATGAGATACATTCACGCATCTCATATTTTGTTTGATATACTACTGAAACATACTAATCATAACGACTTCCTCTCCCTCAATTATTGCAGCGGGATTTTTTTTTAATGGTAAATTTGTTTTACAAGCAAAATTTTATATGAAAATTGTAATTTAAAGAAATTTCTTTGTTTTTTTGGCTTATTCAACCGAGCAACTTATATTCTGATGTCTGGATGAAGTACACTGTGAAATTTATATTTTTTTTATTATTATTTTATTGAGAAACTGAGCAACTTTCTCTTGAAATTCCTCATGCTTCTTCAGCATTTCGCAAAAGAAAAATTGATGGAATTTACATAACACGACCGAATTAGCATACAGTAGTCTGTCTCCAAAATTGGGTACAATCGATCCCATTATTTTGAAGAAAATATCTCAATTTCAAAATGCGTCTCAAAACCTAACTTAACATTTTTCAAGGGGACGCAAACGAAAGAAATCATTTTGTTTGAAACGTGGCTGAAACGTTAAACATAATATCTAAACTCAAAACATTCTAAATATATCAACTCCCCGTTAATTTATTTTCTTTCCGACTAATAATTTTTCATATCAGTGTTAACAATATTTGCTTTCTGAACAAAACAAAGAACATTGAAATCTATTAGATCTACAGGGATGGGATATGGGGTTTACTTCTTGAAACTGGACATATGATTCTATAAGTTAAACTGACTCAGTCGCTGTTTCTAGAAGTTAAACGAACTCATTAAATCTGGTCCAGTTTCAGAAAACATTTACTACAGAAAACTTACGTCAATAAATCAAAAATTAGTCAAGAACTCCCACATACAGCTGTTTTAAGAATACTTATAGCCTATTCTTTAGCGAAAAACTACACTGTTAGAAATTTCACCATGAAATTACGGTTAAATGACCGGCAGCAGTCTGTCCATCTAATTCACCGTTAAATTTACGGTTTGGAACATTTTTCTATCTTTACGGGACCTAATCATTTCCAATTAACGTGGTTAAAAAGCCGTAAATACTAAAGTTTACGGTTTTAATAACCATTTAAAAATGGTTTCAAAACAACATTTTCACCGTTTTTGAACCATTTCGAGGCATAGAATCTTCGAGGCGTAGAAACCGAAAACGAAGCTTGCAGGACTCGAACCCCAAATGCGTGGTGTGCAAATCTTGCTCTCTATCTACACGGCCACCGTCATCACGTAAAGCGGACGTTTGTTTATCAATAAATCTTCTTTTCCAACAGGCAAACAGCCTTAAAATTGAGATTTCAGTTTTTGATTGGATCTAAATTTATTTTTGATAAAAAATTACGATTTTATTTCATGCATTTACGAAATATTTCTCTGAATAAAAACACATCATAATTATGATGTGTTTATTTGCACAATTATTACCATATTTTCTTATTTAGTTAATATATGCAGTAACTGGTGACATATTTCATGTACTTAAGAAATATTTGGCAAAAAAAAAACGAATCGTAAATATCTGCATAAGTTTACCTACAAAATGATTATCAGCCTTACTTAACTATTTTATACTATACAATAATCGGTGACATTTTCCTTGGATTTTCAGGGTTATTACTCTTGCAATTCACCACCCTCCATTCGTGGAAGCCAACACGACCCTCTACCGTTGTCGTGATGGATTCCAACGGTAATATGATTTTCCGATCATGGGCGTTTACCTAGCAAGTTTATAATCGACCATTTTTTCGTCCGGCTGGTTTTCAGTGGACCATGACGCAAAAGTTAGGTGACCTTCAGGGAAATACGCAGAGTGGTCGATCGAAAAGAACAAAAAGAAAAAGAAAACTACAAAAGTGATAGTCAAAGACGAGGCGTACTGGCTCAAGTTAGTTGGAGTACAGATGTTAAAAAGAAAAAGCCTCTTCGCATTTTTTACCCGATACAAAATTGGCAGTTCCATAGAAATAGGACCCAAGATTCACTTTGAGCCAAAGTTTACATTTGTTTACCACCAACAGAGTTAGTTTAATTTGAAATAACATATTTATTATTATTATTATTATTTTGGTTTGGTTGAAGTTAAAAGTTTTTAGAAGCTTTAACAAAATTTTACGACTGATTTCTTGCCACTAGCTTAGGGGTAAGGCGTACTTTGAGGAAATCGTGCTAAAGCACAAAACATTACAAGGGAAATGTATGGTCACAGTACTCACTCTTTAACAGTAAAACATCATAAATAAAATTTTGTAAAATGTTTTGAAAAATGTTCGTAGTCAAATCTCGAGACAAAACCTCAAATACTGACGTAATTTAGGGGAAGTTGTTCAATATACCATCTGGCGTTCAGACAGAAGTCCCTAAGTCTTAAGTCCAGTTTTGAGATGTTGTCAATTGAAACTGAAAATCGTTATGAAAACTATTTAAAAATATTTTAGGAATCTCTAACTATTATAGTATGATTAACTATTTAACTTTAAAATTTATAATTGGTTTATGCCATGAAATAACTATTTGGAAATTGCAATTGACTGCCAAGTTTGTTTTGTGGACTTAATGACGACACTGCAAGGTTTTTTAAAAATATTTTCAAGGCATTTGGAGGATAAATGCTCCGAAATTAAAAATTAAGTAAATAAATACGAATAAAAATAAAGTAAATAAATACGAATACAAAAAAGAATAATAATAGAATGCAATGGGAAGTATTTTAAGCATTAAACATGATAGAATTAATGTTTCATTTGGGCTTAATTTCTTTTCAGAAATATTTTTCAGATTTCAAAATTCATTTTATGATTCTCGGAGCTTTTCATGTAACTTCTTATTCAGTAATAAAAACAAAATGTGTCACAAGTTTTCACAAACATTTTCAGCCTAAAGATGCAGTGATAATAAACGTCGGTAAAAAAAATTATGTCGTCACGACAGAAAATTTCTACTGTTTCCAGCTGACAATGAATAATTGGAAGTAAAAACAGTACATCCAGCCAGTTCTTTTTCAAAAAGTAAACTGCACTTATACGAAAGTGATTTCATTTAAAACCGATTTTGAACATTGAATAAAGTTAAAACTTGACAAGATTAATTAAGACTTCATTATTGTATAACATATGCGTAATCTGATTAAAATAAAAAATCCAGCAAATACGTCTCTTTGAGAACATGCTGTCAGCTTGTGGATACTGTATTTATAATTCACTTCTTCCAATTTTGTTTCAACACAACGGGCTTTTATTTCAAATTACACCTTACCCCACTTTTCCCTTCAAAGTGCTATTCATACGATCAAATACAATGGTCTAGATATGCAATAGTAAAGGTCTGTTAGCCAAGTCTTAATAATAAGGGAAGGTGATTTATCTTGAGGTTGGCAGTTTTAATGAAAAGATCCCGTGCGTGACGTGTTACTGTTAAAGCAGTTATAAGATTCAGCTTTCAGAAATAAAGGTGACAGATCATTTCTATTCGTCACCAGTTTCTTAAAGCATATTAAGTAATTTTATCTATGCTCCGACGACCAGGAGCAGGTGCTTGTCTTGTAGTTACATTAAAAGCACCCAATCTACTCATCCATCCTTTTCAACATATGCGTATATTTTTCTTGCAAAAGTTGCGCAAAGCTACTTGTGATATATAATGCATGCTTCACTGCGCTGTGATTGAAGCAGGGTGGAAGAGCTAGTAAACTAGACAGAAACGTCTGCCGCTGCTTTGAGGCAAATCGGCCTTCTAAAATTACATCCTTTATAAACTACGGAAGAAATTAGTTTTTTTTCTTTTTCCTTTTATTTTATTTTTAACTCTTCGCCTACCAGCCCCCCCCCCCCCCTCTCTCTCTTTGGCAGTGTCTTTAAATATGAGCCTTTTTTAGTCGAAAATTTGCACTGTTGAAGTTAGTCACATGCTTAAACCGAAATAATATATTAATGAAATAATTTTTCATTCAATTCTATTACAATCAAAATAATTTTCGCAGACTTGATATCAATTATGCTCATTTTCAAAAATTATTAAACTTTTTGAAATTTGCTAAACATAATACGCAATAATTAAGAAGGTTTTCATTTTGCACACTGCGTAATAATAAACTGCGTAATAATAATTGCGTAAGTTTAAAAATTCTCAGGCGCGGAAAATTTTCTTTTGAAACTTCTTAAGGAAACTATGCATGTATGCCATTCAAGTTCTTCAATGTATAATGTTCTATTACTAAACTTGCCTCAAGTTTCATAGGCAGAAAATATATTCTAGACTGTACCTTAAGCTAAGTCAAAATTAAAACTTATACCAGAGGTTATTTGTTTTTCAACTGTCAGTTATTTACGCTTTGGGAAAATTTTATGGAATTGTCGAATAGGACGAAAATTCTTCCTCCATGTCAGTTTATAGCTTCTACCAAGTAATGGTATCAATATATGGATGTAAAGCGTCTTCCCTGGCGTGCTCAAACTTCCGACCCCATAGTACATTTGTGGGACGATTGACCAGGAACCACGTCCAAAATATCCAGCTCAACAGGCTGCCATATTTTTCAGCATGAATTAACACAGATATTCATAGCTGTACATCAAAACCGTGATAAAGATATGCCCGGAAGGGTTGCTAGTGTAATTGCAGCCCGTGGGATCATGCTTCCTATTGAAACATGTTTTATTTCAATTATACTGTAACATTTTGCTATATATATATAAATATTCTATAATATATTTCTATAATCTGATAAATGACTTAGCAAAGTGATACAAGTACTTTTTTTTTTTGTTTTAAGAATGAAAAATAACCTCTACTTTTCAGAGATACTTTTGTAATTCCCCACCCTATACTTATTATTATGCGTTATATGCAGTTGATGGTGGGTAATTTATTTCCTTATTTTTGTTTTTCAAAACCTGATATACAATTTAAAAATGTGTTACATCAAAAGTTATGCATTTTCATGCATAAAAACATAGAAGTAAACTTAAATTTTTTTGTCCCAAATCAACAGCTACATTTTTAGATACTGAAAAAAAAAAAAAAAAAAAAACTACGCTATGAGCTTACGCACCAGATACAGATTGCTTTCAACATGGTTGGTCGATATAACACCTATAACCTAATCTATTATTTATTTTAATCGACGATGTTTTTTTAATGATATTAAGTCATTGATATTAAGTCATGGTGTCATAAAAACATATCGGCCACCTTATTCGAAGAAACATGAAAAGCTAAATTTTTAAATATTTAAAAAACTACTCTGTGAGCTTAAATACAAAATACAGATTGCTTTGAGCATATGTCGATATAAAACCTCACACCCAATCTATCTCAATCTGTTTATTTTGATATCAGCAAAACATATTGGCCATCTCATTCGAAGAAACCTGAAGAGAATTCTAGCCAAGGCAAATCGCCATTAATTTTCTTCTTCAGAAATCCAGAGCCTCGCCTTTTTGGCAGCTTCTACTATCCCTGTAGTTTACCTACAGAGAAAGCCAGGCTTGTAACATCCAAGAACTACTGCCAGCTTTAGGCATTGGTCCAACTTGTAACAATGGCCTTTGAGCGTCAGAGGAGAGAATCGGATCGTAGGCTTCGAGGATTTGTCTTCGAGGGAATATTAATTTCCGTTTTAAACTGTGTTCTTGCTTTGCAACTCATGTTTCATTTTCACGACATCATCAGCTTAGGCATCGCGGTTTTAGTCTGGAACGCGTAGCCGGCTTGCTTCTTTGAGATGTTCTCCAGCAAATTAAATTGCAGATGAAAGACGAGATTAGGATTGGAATTCCCGTTCCTCAAGCTATCATGCACAAGAAAAAATGCTTAGCAACTTTTCAAACCAAGAGACTAAGGAGCAAGGCTAATTACAATAAAAGAAAAAAAAAAGCCCCCAAGAAAAAAATTGCACTCTCACAAGGACTACAAATACTGATAGAAAATTACAAGAGCAGGAAATAATATGCCAATTTCTCAGAGAAAGCTAAATAAAGCTTTCTCTGAGAAATTATTTGGTTATTGACTACATTTACATAATTATTTCTGAACACTAGAACGTTACCACAAACCAAATAGCCTTTCGACCGGTAGGAAGGGGGTCGTTATTTCTGTTCATGAGATTTAATTAGGTATACCGGCAAAATTGTCTCAATAAAAAGAACGCATCTTACGGCTTATTTAAAAATATTAATAAGAAATTAAAGCGTCTCCTTTAAAACAGAAATGTGAAAGTAATTTTAAAAGATCGACAATATCTTGGCCCGTGTAAATATTTTGCAATGAGTAATCATGGCAATCACGCTAAGCAAAATCAAATGCTTAAACTCAAACCGAACAATTTAAGCCGGCTTTCTAAAACAAAACAAACGCAACAAAAGTTTTGGAAGACTACTAAACAAGGGAACTACCATTGTACAAAACACCGTCACTGCCTGCCGTGCAACATACATAAGTCGAGTAAAGTCTCCTCCGCGCTTATAAACAAGCTTTAACAGCATTTCGGAATAATTCTTTTCAAATAAAGACCCAGTCTTTTGCGAAGTGTTATCAGTAACCGCCACGAACGGTTCTCGATTACTTTTTTATTACGTATTGCCAAAGGGGATCAATGAAAAGACCTTTTACTGAGAAATATTGCGGCTGCGAACCCAGGAGAAGGAGGGAGGAAAGGACAAGAAAAATCGATTTATTCCTTTCTGCCGTTACCACGTGGTTCTGTTTTTATAAAAGTAAACAGTCGCGTGAAGAATCGTGGTACGGCACACACTGCTGTGATGAAATTGGGCTTTAACGAAAAAGAAAAAGAAAAAAAACAACGCAAGTTGGAAGAAGCCAATTGAAATTGTAGCTATTTATGCTTTGTTATTACATGAACAAAAACCAATAGTCTTTCGACCATTACTTCATAATTACAAATTCCAACTCATATTTAGAACTTTTGAAATACGTTCACGCCAAACAATGTTAACTCGACAACTTAATAATGACAGTAATGTTTGTAATTCGGTACACAGAGCCAAAAATAAGCAATTATTTTTCTTTTATTAATTCATTATTCCCTATAGAGTGCAAAGTACCTTCGTATATTATCTCTAATCATGACATAAATCGCATTTCAGCAATTTTTATTCTGCAATTGAAAATATATTGAATACAATTATTGGAAGTTGAATATAAGAAACATATTTATCTGGCAACATTTTTTTTCAAGATATAGTTCAATACTTTAAAATATGGTTAACAAGTTATTGAACTTCAAATGTAGTTCAACATTACTGGAATTCTCTAACTATAGCAGGTCTTAAATGATGTATATTTTACTAAAAATAAGGTTTTATAAGCATGACATTCATGTATTCCGTTAAATGGGTACACTTTATTTTTCAAAACTTTGGTTCGACTTTTCCCTAAACTTTAGATGTAGCAAATCAACACAGAAAGAGGTTATCATAGCTTGAAATCGTAAACACTGGAAAAGTTTCTAGAATATTAAAGTAAAAGTCTTTGTGTTCCTCTAATATTCCCTAAACCTACATGTATTTCGCTTTATGTAATACACTAAACAGCATTATAATCCCCCAAAGTGTGGGTCAACCATTTTATAAGTTATTTGCAACTGAAGCAGTTACTTTTAATTATAAGATGACTTGAACAAGTCGTATACTTTGAATTTTAACAGTGTAATTAGAATATACGGCGGTGCCCCTTCCCCAGCGTGATGGCGCACCCCTTAAAAAGCTGCAAAGCCCCCAAAAACGATGACCCCCTAAAATTCGCCCAAAACACCCAAAAACATGCCCCCTCCTAAAAATCTCAATGGCATGTATGGGGCGGGTCATGGCAACCATGCACCATGAACCGCCTCCCTGGTGAGCACCCCTGGAGTACATACGCATTGAATTTAAGCAACAAGCAGCAAAATACTCCAGAATAAAATATTTTTAAAGCATGCATTTAAAGGAAAGCCAATACAGGATTAAATCCAAAACATATTTGACAATACCACAACAATATAAAATTTTATTATTCATTGCACTGGTGATTCCAAAATGTTCAATACATTTTTTAAAGTAATAAAATGGAAAACAATTTTGTTTAGCAGCATCAATTCAAAGGAAGTATTTCACTAACCTAAAAACTATGAGACTACAAAAGCTGATTTCTCTAAAATTAGAGACGAGAATTTATTTAAAGTAGCTCATAACTACCTCCTAACAGTTTAATTCGCAAACATAAATAAATTAAGGGAAATACTGAAAATTTTTGCCTTTAAAAAAGGTTTTTAGAAGCTTTCGCCCCCGCCTTGCCTGCTAATTAATTTTCCCTACTTTAAAACTGCCTTTATTAGGACACATAAAAATGAAAAAATATCGACTGTAGTATAGAAATCAAATGTGAAAGTTAAGCTGATTTAAAACCAATGTGCATTTCTGACTCATATTTTTACCACCATTTTCATGGAACATTCCTCTAACGTTCGTTAAGTAAAGAAATTTTGAATAACTGTTTATTTTGTAATTGCGAATAATAAAAATTAAGATTGGTAAATGATAAATTCATCGGCAGGAAGTAGCAAGGAAATTGGGTGTTGTCTTCAGCTGTAGTTTGATTTATTAAAACAAGAATTCACACAAATGACATAAGCATAAAAAGTATAAAATTTATAGACAACGGGCAGATTTAGCAACTTTTTACAAGATTTTTCGGTTATTTAAACTGTTATTAAAAAATTATTCCTCTTATTATTTAATAATAATTGTTCTAAATGATTCTGCGTTGCTACGGGCAGTGGTTTCTCGTTTTATGCCATGCAGTAATGGAAGAAAAAAGTATATAAAAGAGAAATGAAATTTCTTGCTTCCATTTTTAAATTAATATGCTTTATAAAAATGCATGTTATTTCTAAAGCAATGGAACACAAAATTGCCCTTTTATGTCGTAAAAACACCTCATTATTCCTGAATTAATTTTGTTTATAATTTCTGATTTTTTTTAAAATTACTCATGCTGGAGAACGAAGCTAAATCAAGTTCGACAATATATCAGTATTTAAAAGAAAGCATTTTCGATTGACCGCTACAGATTCGTCTCCCAAATGCAGATAGCCCTTTGATGCTTACACCGAAAACGTTACGAAATAAGGTAACCGTGCAGAAATATGGCCCATTTTTTGTGTAAGAGCACACCATAACTTTAAATTAATTGAAATTAAGTTTATAATAACTGATGTACACTAAATATTCGAGAAAACAAAACTATGTGGTAATGAGTTATCATATTATTATTAATTGATTGATTAAATGTTAGAAAATCAAGAAGTCAGGAGAGTGTCTCCACCCGTAGCAAAGACAAAATAGTAGTGTTTATTTATAAAATAGTGATAATAAAGAAATAAATAAATATAATAAAATAAAACTACTCTCTTACTACTCCCGCTCTTCCCTAAAACAAAATTACCGAACTAAAGTTATTACATTTAAAATGTGTGTAGCAAAAACGGTTAACCTTTTATACCTAGGTATATCTTGAATGTGCGTTATTTATTCTGACGTAAGTTAAAACATATTAAAAACTATGTTGCAATTATGTATCAGCATGATATTAAGGGTTCAACCGGAACCAATATTTTAAGTAACTTATTAGTTAGAATCTCAGGGTGGTTAATACAAAACACGTTGAAATTTGATAAATGAATGTACCGTTTAACAATTGTCATGGTAAATAAGCATATAAGAAAACGTATTTAGTTGTTTTCTCCTTTCAACTGTAGAGGTCTTACTCGCTGCTTATATAAAATAAAGTACTAATCAGTGCTGTTACTAAAGCAATATGTATTAAGTAATGTAAAGGACGAATGTGAACATTAGAAAAAAGAGAGAAATAATTTTAAACGGGGGGGGGGGGGGGATCTTCTATAATCACTCATGTTATTTGCTTTAAAACTGCACCTGTATATTATCGTACACGAACTCTTTTTTGCATGTTTTAGTACTTTTCTAAAATAAGGTATATAACACTCAAAATTAAAAGCCTACCAATGCAATAGATTCCCGAAATAACGACGCTGAATTATAGCGAACGAATGGGGTACAACGACCATTGAAAGAACCAATTGACTTCCATTTAAGATAACGTTATTTCACCTTTGATATAACGACCGCGAAGGAACACGACTCTTAATCTAACGATCTGTATAAGGGGTTTGAACTAGAAGAGCATGAATTTTTCCATTCTGCTCATTCAGAATGTCGCATCATCTGGAGCAGAAAAAATATAAAAAATATTAAAATTCATTAAAAAGAAAAAATGCGAACCCTATTTTCAGAAATAGAGTATTCTCTCCCCGCCTGTCTACGTGACGAACGTACTTCTCTTTCTGCATGAAATGTATTCTAGTTCTTTATACGATAGGGTCAGGTGGGGTAAAGTGGTCATACATCAAATAAAGAGCTATAGCTTTGAAATAAATAAAGGAATTGCTGTATTTTTTAATTTTAGCTTTTCATCATTAAGAATTAAAATTTTCATTCAAATTATTTTAATGGCAACTATTCAGGTGAAGAAAACAGTCTGTTTGTTTATACAACACTTTGATATTGAAACCTATCTCTCTCTCTGAGATTTTGTTTTAAAAAATTGAGGGTGCAGAAATCTCTACACTGATCTCAAAAATACCTTATCACTAACAGTGAAGCTAGATTTAGTCTATATATTATTTCACAGTACTTTAAGTAAGATGGGGTAAAGTAGTCATAGATTTAGGCGTAACATGCACGCTGTTCCGAAATTACTCAAGATTAATTTATGTGGTAGGACAGGACTTAACTTGCGTCTCAGGGGGAGCTCAGCTTCCACATTTCTTTTCAATATTATGAGAATTTTTAACTATTACATAGAGTTCATGCGATTTATACTTGAAAATAAGTCTTGAAGTCGGGGCTCCGGAGTTCTTTTCTTAGAAATTAACCCACGAGGCAGACATTACTTAAATATTAATTTCACTAATAGTGTTATTAAAAGAAATTTTAAATTTCCTTTTAAGTGAACAGGAATAAACACAACTGAACTCAAATTTAATAGAATTGCAAAATTTTTAGAAGCACCTTTAATGAAATAATTTTCAAATTATTTTGATTAGTAACTCATTTCTAAACAGATGTATTATATATATTATTAAACTATAAATGTTTAGAACTAGCAGTACTTAGAACAAGGACAATATATGAAACAGAGAGAATTAAAAATAGCTAGCTTGAAATATATATTTTCCTCCTATTTTGCTTTTTAATAAGCTATGAGTATCTCCGAATTCTCTTATTAACAATAATTTCTTAGTATGAAATTTAAGCGTCAATTTAATAACTCATTAAATGCTATTTTGAATTTTTCACCAAAAATTTTGAATTTCATAGTTTTGCTTTATTATATTAAATTAAAGGACAGATTTATAATAGATATAGATATATTGCACCATAAGTAAGCTAAATGATTTCGACATCAAACTACGCACAGTACGTGAACCATTGCGTAGTCCAACAATTATTAGTATTGATTCCACCGGTTCTAATTTATCATTTTAGTAATCTAGAACTGTCTGTCTAGGGCACGAAAATAGCAGTTCTAATGTAGTAAAACCAACATTATAATATACTAGAATTATCAATCTGGTTTCTAGTAAAAAAAATTACTATTGCTGCGTAACATAATATTTCTAGTGTACTTGAATCACCACCCAGTGCACTAGAATAAATATTTTAGCAAGTAAAATCTCTATTCTATTATAGTACTATTCTACAATGATTCAAAGCATCATTCTAGTGTACTAGAATGACGGTATGAAAGACCCATGTTATTCTGGTATACCTATTGAAGCCAACAAGCTTTATTTGCATTCTTAGCTAAAAAAATAGAATGCATTGAAATGTAAATGTGAACAAACAAGTTAAGTGAACAAAAGCAGACATTTGGGAACCTAAGCATAAAATAGGTATGCCTCAACATCCCACACACACACACACACACACATATATATATATGTGTGTGTGTGTATGCATCGGTGGCGTTCCTAGTATGGGTGTCACCCGGAGCGGCAATTTGTAGTTTCACTTCCTTCTCCCCCCTCAAAAAAATACCTTTGTGTTGTATAAACTTGTAGTTTTGCATCTGTACTATTTTCATTATTTTCAGTAGTGTAAGGAGAAAAAAAGATTAAGAAGTTTCATCTTATTTATGTGGTCAAAATTTCAGTGAATTCACATTTATTTTCAGTTATGGTACGTTGAAATAGCATCAGTAAAATTGTATAATTCAAGTATGTATATGCATTTTTCAAGAACTCTATAACTTAGCTTGGAGGTCCCACCCTCAAACCCCTCCCCAAAAGGTTATACCCCGGTGCTGTTTTTTCTTGCCTGAAAAACTTATTCCTCAAAAAATAAAGAGGAAAATTTATATTATAAAAACAAAAATTAAATGGAAATTTTTCCTCTCATTAGGTTGTCACAATGTTTGCTATTTCTCATTTTTCTCTTAAATTTTATTTATAATCTCTTCAATGCATGTATTACATACACATATATATATATACGTATTATATATATATAATATATTATATATATATATATATATATACATCTCTCTCTATATATATATATACATATATATATATATATATCCTCATCGATTGCAAGGAACACTTCTGAAAACTTTTTTTTTGGGGGGGGGGGAGCGTCCAAGTCCGGGGGGAGAAAGCATTAAAATATGAATATTTTTTCACGTCTATTAGCTCTTGGATTTAGTGCAATACTAGTGCTTTAAATTATCATTGTCCCGCAGAGGACCAGTCGGTAGAAGCTCGGTTCCCACAGAACACTGAAAGTTAAGCAACATCGACTTAGGTCAGTGTTTGGGAGGGTGACAACCTCTCGGGGCTGGTTCCTGTAGGGCCGTGTACACTAAAGGGAGCTGGTGCACGTTAAATAGGTCGTGACTTCAATGTTCTCCAAGTGAAACGATACCTCTGGGGGTGCCAATCACAGGCGACGGTCTCTCCCCTGTTAGTTGGTTCAAAAAATTAAGAGACTTTCAAAGGGGCGGAAATCGGACTCCTGCCTATAAGGGCCCCGTTAGACTCAGGAGCAGCGTACCCATTCTTCCTCGCCATAGGCGAGGACACGACAACGACAACAACAACAAATTATCATTTTAGGAATAGCAATATACATTTGAATTAAGGGGAAAAGATATGAACTTCATACAAGTTTATTGTAGATTAACGTAGGCTGGTATGTAATAAATGGATAAGTATAAGGAAAACTAAATCATTAGTTATAATAAATTTAATTTTTGCTTAAACTTGTTTACAATATTTTTCTATATGGAAAATATGTTTTTTAACCCCTTTGAAAACAAATTTTTATGTACCCTGGCTATTAATAGAAGACATTAGATGTGCGTTTGGCGCATTATTTAATATTATTAGTAATTCGGTCTCCAATAATGTCCTTAAACTTAATAAGCACAAGTTTATCGTTGCAACAACATCTCACTCGTCCAATTCTATCTTTTACTATGATTCAACCACCAAATGAGAATGTTCAGAATATGCTGCCAGGTGTCGCTATTTTTCAGCGCTGAAATTTGTCAGTTCTCAGAACTCTATTTTGATCATAAACTGAACAGAAACGGAAAACGCATTATTTTGCGTTTCAGTTTTACGGCGATGTGGAGTTCAGGCTTAAAAGTAACAAATTGAAAAAAAAATCCGGTGAAGGTATGAAGATAATAAAGGTAATGTTCATAAACGATATCCTAGTTTTAAAAATGTTAGCTTTTCTAGCCTTTGCTAGAAATATTATGTATAGATTTTTTTTCAAAAGTAATGAAACACACAAAAAAAGCAGTACAAGCATTTTAAAATCATACTATATATATATATATATATATATATATATATATTCCCACATACAGATAGGTAGTACGTAAAGAAATTTAAAGTAAATTATTACGTATGTCTGACACCACAGTTGAGAATAAAAGAGAATACATGTAACACACCAGGACGAAAGGAAGAATTAAGTAACGAAAGATTGTAAACACGAACTATGATAAAAATTTATTTAAAATTTAAATATATTGCTATACAAATTAGAAACATACCTTTAAAATGGTTGATTTTAGTCCCTGCAGG
Organism: Octonoba sinensis; assembly: GCA_038502835.1. Lineage (NCBI taxonomy): Eukaryota > Metazoa > Arthropoda > Arachnida > Araneae > Uloboridae > Octonoba > Octonoba sinensis. The sequence goes on from CM076598.1 coordinate 129,046,770, forward strand.
AAAACAGAAGTACAAAGACTTCTGCGTACATCTTAGGTATGTATTATTCTTTTAAGAATTCACACATATCCTACAACCAGTTAAATTTGGCCACAGTTGCATGCCCAGATTGGTTATTCGACATTATGGCTAATTACAAAAAATGGCAATGTTTGCATCTGTACACACTTTCGAGCATCTAACGAGCTATAACTCTATTAGCTGTGAATTCTTCTTGTTTTTATTTTTTTCCTAGCATCTCTCTCCTCTCTGTCTCTTCTACACACACACACAGACACACACACACATACATATATATATATATATATATATATATATATATATGCTACAGAAAACTAATTCTATTCTATAAAATGAGATTCTTCTTTAAATTTTATCATTAGCATTGCTCTTAACCTTTTAAAATGATTGTATCCTGCTTCTAACAATTTATTGCATTTTAAAAATGATGTTAAAGCTCCAATTGCCATTTTCCTCACGTGTCAGAAACAATGTTTACAATGATAACTAGATACATTTTTCTGCGCATAATTTTTGGTGTTTTAAACTATGAAAGCGGTTCTAGAGCATACGTAGTACAGGGCATGATATCTAAAATATTTTTAAAAATAAGTTTTTATGTCAATATTTTTATGTCACACGAAAATTTCTGATTTTCATGTGGCCGCTTCTTTATTTCTTACGCCACCTACATGGAAGGCGTTAGTGTTTTATACTTTCGATTAAAAATATGATTAGATTGCCATCTTGTTATTACATGTCTCCCAGCGGGAACATAGAAGAGAGGAACATTACTCAGTGTATAAAAAAAAGAATATAGATATCTATAGAATTAAGAAATATAACCGGCAGATGCAAGGCTAGAGCTTTAAATGAACAGTAGCGTACGCAGAATATTTTCAAGGGGGGGGGGGGGTTATAATTTTCTGAAACTACTAAAAGAAATTCGAGTATGTAATAAAGCACTATTATTTAGGGCTCAAGGGGGGAGGGTTAAACCCCTAACTCCCCCCCCCCCTTGTGTACGCCACCGTAAATGAATGTTTATAGATATCTATAAATTAATACTGAAACAAAAAGGCTTTTTTTTGTAGACTTTACAAAAAATCTTGTTTTTTAATTTTTTCTTTGCAATAAATGTAAGGAAGTTAATTTCATTATTTTATGTCTATGCATGCATACATAGGGAATATAAATTGATAGAAAATATTAGATATGTCGCCATGTGAATGGAACTCCATCTGTATTTTGCTTTATGGTATATGGACGCAAAGAAAAACAAATTTTAAAAAATGACAGCATAAATATTTTAAAGAAGTAAATTTACTTAAGGGGGGGGGGGAGAACGTTGACCTCTTTAAAAAATCTCTCATGTTTGTAAGCTTGTATCTTTTGATTGCATTGCAGTGATTCTATAATGGGTTACACCAGGGGTCTCCAAACTACGGCCCGCGGGCCACATCCGGCCCGCGGACAGATTTTGTCCGGCCCGCGGAGAGCTAGCTAATGGCATCTGGCAAAAAAGTAATCATATTTTACACCACTAGTGGACTGATTCAACTTTTTACCACCGGCAACAATTAATGATAATATGGTTTTGGCCCTTGGAATTTACTGGAGTAATCAATATGGCCCTAAGGCTGGAAAGTTTGGAGACCCCTGGGTTACACCATTGAAAAGAACACACTTTTCTCTTTCAAAATATATGTTTTAATTTATTTTTTAATTACAACTGTTCCCTTTTGAGTACAGGTAAACATAACCTAAAAAATAGCCCCTTTCATAGTGCGCAACGCTTTTCTCAAAAAGCGCAGCGCTTTCATCCATCACAAAGTTTTGAAATTTACCCAACTTTTTTTGTTCCAAAAAGTGACTTTATCTATATAAATAAAACCAAAAGTTTGTGTGTGTGTGTATCGCTCGCCTCCTGCCGAGATGGAACGGTCTAGAAGTACGAAATTTTGGTTACAGGTACCTTGGGTCATGTCCTCGTGCACCTCGAAGAGTTTTTCCGAAAATTCGAATTTGTTCTTCTTTTATTCCAATTTAAGCAAAACTATTAATTTTAGGAATATCTCATCGAAGAAACGTCACACCTTTTCGATTTTTCGTAAAAAACTGCACAAGATGATCTCTGTTTGAAATTCGTAAAACAAATAGAACACGCGCAATATTCATTTAAAGTAGTTTTCGAACTTTAAAGCAAGGCTTACCTCTGAATTCAACTGCTCAAATTGCGTGTTTTCGCCAAAATAAAAAGTACTTTTGTCGCCAACTAGATGATTTCTGTTAACGTAAGATTTAAAAAATGATATTTTATCTTTATTCATGCCCGTTTTATGAGCAAAACAAATTCTAAAAATTCATTTCATTTTTATACATATTTTGTGGAACTGCAGACGAATTTTAATTACTTTACCGTGAGGTTGATCTCCTTCCTTTTTTGGCAATTTAATAGTATATTAGCAGTTCAACAATTTCATGAAACATTTCCTATGGTAGGGTGTCAGCTTTATCAACGAAACAAATTCTAAAAATTCATTTCATTTTTATACATATTTTGTGGAACTGCAGACGAATTTTAATTACTTTACCGTGAGGTTGATCTCCTTCCTTTTTTGGCAATTTAATAGTATATTAGCAGTTCAACAATTTCATGAAACATTTCCTATGGTAGGGTGTCAGCTTTATCAACGAAACAAATTCTAAAAATTCATTTCATTTTTATACATATTTTGTGGAACTGCAGACGAATTTTAATTACTTTACCGTGAGGTTGATCTCCTTCCTTTTTTGGCAATTTAATAGTATATTAGCAGTTCAACAATTTCATGAAACATTTCCTATGGTAGGGTGTCAGCTTTATCAACGAAACAAATTCTAAAAATTCATTTCATTTTTATACATATTTTGTGGAACTGCAGACGAATTTTAATTACTTTACCGTGAGGTTGATCTCCTTCCTTTTTTGGCAATTTAATAGTATATTAGCAGTTCAACAATTTCATGAAACATTTCCTATGGTAGGGTGTCAGCTTTATCAACGAAACAAATTCTAAAAATTCATTTCATTTTTATACATATTTTGTGGAACTGCAGACGAATTTTAATTACTTTACCGTGAGGTTGATCTCCTTCCTTTTTTGGCAATTTAATAGTATATTAGCAGTTCAACAATTTCATGAAACATTTCCTATGGTAGGGTGTCAGCTTTATCAACGAAACAAATTCTAAAAATTCATTTCATTTTTATACATATTTTGTGGAACTGCAGACGAATTTTAATTACTTTACCGTGAGGTTGATCTCCTTCCTTTTTTGGCAATTTAATAGTATATTAGCAGTTCAACAATTTCATGAAACATTTCCTATGGTAGGGTGTCAGCTTTATCAACGAAACAAATTCTAAAAATTCATTTCATTTTTATACATATTTTGTGGAACTGCAGACGAATTTTAATTACTTTACCGTGAGGTTGATCTCCTTCCTTTTTTGGCAATTTAATAGTATATTAGCAGTTCAACAATTTCATGAAACATTTCCTATGGTAGGGTGTCAGCTTTATCAACGAAACAAATTCTAAAAATTCATTTCATTTTTATACATATTTTGTGGAACTGCAGACGAATTTTAATTACTTTACCGTGAGGTTGATCTCCTTCCTTTTTTGGCAATTTAATAGTATATTAGCAGTTCAACAATTTCATGAAACATTTCCTATGGTAGGGTGTCAGCTTTATCAACGAAACAAATTCTAAAAATTCATTTCATTTTTATGCATACTTTGTGGATCAGGAACTGCAGATGATTTTCAATTACTTTATCTTGAGGTTGATTTTTCTTTCTTTTTTTTTTTTTATAAATTTAGTATTTATTCGTTCGCTAAAAACTAGGTTGGAAGGTTTTCGATATGGCTTATTTTTAATGAAATTTAAAATTTCGCTAAGTGGTGATAACTTTTTTCTCGCCCCCTGTCCGGTTAATTGCTGTTATTTTTGCGCTTCGTACCTTTTCCAATCCGCGCCAATAATTGTTATCAGTAATATTATTATCATTTAATTATATGCGTGATTTACATTATAGGATCATGGCGTATTTGCATTATGCTTCCATTACTATAGTGCAATTTGGCGATCTTCTGCTTTATTTTAACTTTTTTAAGTGGCGATTTTGATTGATTCCATATTTTACTCAAGTGATTTATTTTCTAACATTTATTTAATTTTTTTACCGTCTATTTGGCGTCATTTGGACAGAATTTAGTTATTTCTTTCTATCAACTTAAATTTCACACGTCAGAATTGGTTAAGTACTGGACATTTTTTAACTTAAATGTGCATTCGCCTTTGGAAATAATGCTTTTCTTTCTTTCGTTTATATCCGAATTTTATAAAAGTGCTTTTTAATTGAATTTTCAGAAAATGTTTTGACGATTTTGCAGGCGGGATTTTTAGGAACGGATGTCCTTAGTTTAATGGGGAATTCGGGATGGACTGTTGGTAATTTTAGGAATAGTAGCTCTTGAAGGTCAGTATTCTAATGGGTATTTTTAGTCACTGACGTATTTATTCAAATGGGGGCTTTAAGGAATATTTTCTTTATTGTAGCAGAAATATTCAAGGACCGTTGTCCTTCATATGATGAGCATTCTTAAAGAGAATTCTGCTCTTATTCTGATGAGAATTTTTAGATGTGGTGTTATATATTGTAGTTGCGATTTTTACGGATTCTTGATATCATTTTGGAACAATTATCCTGATGAATATGTGCCTTTTAGTTACTGTTATATTGTTTACTCTAATGGCAATTTTTACGAACTGTTGTTGGTATTTTAATGTGGATTTTATAGACTGTTACTTTTGGTCTGAAGGAATGTTTCGAGGCTGTTGTTTTTAGTGCAATCGTGATTTTTAATGAGTTTTACTGTTTAAATGGCATTTTTTAGGACTGTTGCCCATGTTCTACTTGGATTTTTTAAGAAAAATTTTCCTTATGTATTTATTTACAACAGAATTTTGGACATGTGTCACTTGACCTGCGAATGATGCACTATTATCCCGCGCAACGCCGGGCATGTCAGCTAGTCTTAAAATAAGACATAAACGGGAAGGAATACACAAAAATCCATTCCTATTATTAAAGATTACTTATCTACAAACAATTTTTTTTAAAAAAAGGAAGAAAATCCATCAAAAATACTCAAATAAATGGTTGCGCAAGGTGGAAAAACAGCGTTTTGAGAAAATTGATGTTAAAGTTTTTGACACAGTTTTGAGTATTTGTGTATGGATTTTATTCATTTTTAAAAAAAACTGTTTGTAGATAAGTAATCTTTAATAATAGGAATTTATTTTTGTGTATTAATTCCTGTTTTTGTTTTATTTCAAGATAAAATCAACTTTTTGGTAAAAAAAAAGTTGGGTAAAACTTAAAAATGTATATATTTTTATTCTGTTTGAGTAAAAAAAATTCTGGTTCGTATTTTTGTTGACCATATCATAGAATGTAAGCACAAAACATTTCAAAGGTGTATGATGGATACTTTTTGAGAAAACGGTTGCGCACTATGAAAGGAGCTATTTTTTGAGGTTATGTTTACCTGTACTCAAAGGGGAACAGTTGTAATTAAAAAATAAATTAAAACATATATTTTGAAAGAGAAAAATGTGTTCTTTTCAATGGTGTAACTCATTATGGAATCATTGCATGCAATCAAAAGATACAAGTTTGCAAACATGAGAGATTTTTTAAAGAGGTCAACGTTCACTCCCCCCTTAATGTATTCTTTATATACATAATTGGTGATTTAAGTAATGAAATACATATATGTTTAATATTTTTAATGCATATGCTATATCCTGCGAGACATTATACAAATGAGTTTCTGTAAAGTTTTTTTTGATTTTTGCAACTCAAAGTTAGAGTTTATATTGAAAGTTCAGTGACTAATGAATGGTGGCTAGTGGCTCTAACTTGAACTTGGCAGAACTCTGTTCTATCACCCCTACCCATCTTGTAAATAGAATGTTCATTAAATAGATTTATTTGATTTAAATTTTTAGACTTGATTTTATGCTCTCCCAAGTTGCTAATTTTCTTCAATATAATTGCTTTAATAATCGAAAAATTGTATTGAGTAGAGTATTATGATATTTTTGAATCATTTTAGTAGCACTAAAAACTATTTAGGTACACATTTTTAATAATATTTTGTGCTATCTTTAGCATAATTAAAATTACATGTGTGAAGCATTCAATCCTGGTTTTACTTACATTTTAGAACAATAAAAATCCATTTTTTTTTCTTTTGTACTTCAATCATCTTATGAAATAGTAAGATGTGACGTTGGTTGTATCGCGCTGTGTTTGAAACTTTCTACATATGCATGCAAGATAACATAAAGAAAACGATTTCTCACCCTAAGCGATGGGAAGTAGGATGATAAAGGGTGTGGTAATTAGTCGTTGAGGGAACTGAACATAAATGTTCTTCATACCCCATGGGATCTTAGTTTCAGAAATAATCAGAATGCCCTTGTTCTAAATGATTGTTGTCAAGGCCTCAACAGTCAAAAAGTAACTTGATAAAAATATACGAACGAAATTAACAATTGAAGAGCATGTACATTCAGTTTCATCAATATTTACGGAAAATAAAAAAAGTCGTAATGAAAAGCGTCCATTTTAAAGATTTTTTCCGAAAAATAAATAAAGAAAGAAAGTCAAATAAAGAAAAATGCTGAAAAATAGCTTTAATTAGATGTAGAACATAATCAACAACAAAAAAAAAAAAAATGCAAGAAATGCACTCGACATTTCACCCTACAACGTAACTAATTGAAATTTAGTTAGGCTTTGTCTAAACCTATTATCTTAAAAAAATATTACTCCATTTAATTTTTGAAAATGATCATCTTCATTATTAATTTGTATCTCAATTTTGCAAAGTTTGCAGTTTTTTCATCTTTAGTATTCACGATGAAAAAAGTTTTTCTTAGACATGCGTGTTTGTAAATCTGCAGTATCCATATTTGTTATATCTAAAATTCAATGTAATCTTTTTTTTTTTAAATTTAAATTTCTTTTTCTGCAGAACGTCTTAATTTTTATTTTTAGTTGGAAGTTATTAAAACGAAAGTATTTATATTTATCACCTTTTAAATTTAAAAAATAAATAAAAATACAAAAAATAAGAAGAAATTAAAAAATATATTGAAAAAAAAATGCACACATATTGTTTATATTGCAAAACCATTTACGTTTGTATAAGTTTCATTTCATTATTTTGATTCTCTACGGGGTTTATTCTATATGATTTAAAATAACATATAAATAAAGAAGTAATATATCAAAGTTTTGAAATTTTACATTGCAATTTATTGAATTGTTTACTCATTAAGATTTTTTTAAACAAAAAATAGCTTTTTTTAAAAAAAATTATATTTGCGCTCAAAAATATTCAAAAAATTGCTTTTGAAGAAATAAAAAAATATATATATTCTTAAAATAATAAAAGTAGAGACACTCTGAATAAAACCAAATAAGTTAAAAGATCGTCAAACCTAATAATATGCAATTTTATTACCGTGGCTTTTATAGAGGCTATATTTACCAGTACAATTATTTTGGATGCAACCATCATCTTATTCTACTTTTACAACGCTGTGATTTTATTAATTTAATTAAAATAGAAATTACATATTTGGGCGTACATAATGCAAATTTTTGAATGCAGCAATGGGGACAAATTGTCGCTGCTTTTTCTTAATGCCATTATTCCCTTATTCAGATGTACTTAAGTTTATTAAAAAGTTATGTGTATTTTAAACCATAACTTAATTCAGGCATACATGAACCTCAATTTAAAAGAAGAAAATTGTGCTTCTCAAGTGAACTTCATTAAGCTATAATTATCCTTATTATTATTTTTTAGATCATAATCTGTTATTCCACTAATGACAAAAAAAAAAAAAGAAAAAAAAAAAAGCTCCCTGAATTTCTGCGTAGTGCAAATAAAAAATACATATACAGTCGCGCCCGTTGATAGCGAAATCGTACGTAGCGAATTTACAGTCATAACGTAATAATTTCAATTCCCCCTTGTTTTGCCGCGTACTATTCGTTATGTTTTATAACGAAATTACGGTAATATCGACATTTTCATTGGGTCCCTTCCATTTCGTTATAAACAGGCGCGACTGTACTACTATTTTTTTTCTAATTGTACAACAAAAACACATTAATGAATTAGTATTTCTAAATTATTATAACTTTTTCTTTAATGTGGCTCTCATATTTCATTAATTTACAAATAATACTAAAGCTTTATTTTTCAACAGTTGCGCAGTTAGAATGCATGAACGTGGGAATGCAATAAAAAAAAAAAAAAAAGTCAACTTGGGACAAAATACTTTAAGGAATAAGAGTAAAAAAATGCGACACTCCGTAGAATTTGGGTGCGTTTGGTAGAAGTATATTGCAATGCTGAAAACGTAAGAACGTAAACTGTACTACCCAGAGTAGATTCTATCAACCTATGCTGCAGTGTTACTTGAAAAAATAGATATTTAGTTGTAATTTGAAGAAAAAAATGTATATTTTGGTGACAGATGACGTAATATTTAAATATGTTGCATTTTTATGAACGTTGTAAAGTAGGGGATAAAGGGGCACAATGGGGTTTATTTTTACAGACCTCTATTCTATTCAAACTTAATAGATTTTTTATGATATAAATTTTATTTTATTTCGAATGTTATACTATTAATCACCTCCCAAATATTTAGTCAGCATCTATTATGGCTTTACAATATAAAGAAAGTTTCAAAAATGTGCTCTCTTCATGGGCTACATAGGGATAACTAACTTTTTTTTTATAACCGCAAACTTGTGAATGCAGGCATACGTGTAGAAATAATATATTTGTATACACAGAAATCCTGAAGTTACTTATTAGAAAACAGTACAATGTGTATAAACATTTTCTTTTCATTATTATTGCATGTTCAGATCAAAACATTGAAGAAAGGAAGAAAGTAAAAATTATTGCATGTGACTCCTGTTGCCGTGAAATGAAAAATAAAATAAGACATAAAAATGTGCAATAAAATAGCTATCTAAGATTCTTTTATGCTTTGGTACTGTCTCAATGGGTCCTCGTACATTAGTGTCCCAATATGACCCCATCAGTTCCTTTTAAAGCGAATTGATTAGAACTAATATTCTAGAAACATGGAATTGTTGCTTACGGTGTAAAAAAAAACATAATTGTTTAAAAGAATATGGAATATATTACTCAAATAAGAATATTTTTTCTTCGAATTAAACTTTTAACAATTAGCAAGCTAAGAAATATTACTCTTCATAACAGAAAGTTAACCTTCTTAGCTCCTAAGAAATAGGTTGTCTCAGATCACTTAAAATTTTAGCTACAAACAATTGTTATGTCTTACATCTACTGTCAATTTTTATAGTTCTTATTTTGTAATTATTGTGAAATTTTAGCCTTTGTCCCAGTGTCCCCTTTCTTCCCTGTAAAGTATTAAAATAAATATTATGGTTTAGTTTCAGTGTGAAAAGTAAATCTAAATTATTGACCAATGTGCCAAAGTTCCTCATCAGCTATTTGAAATAAAAACATATAGAAATAAACAAGTATAGACCTAAGGGCACGTCTTAAACTACTGTTATTTATAGGTAGAAGCCCCCAAAATAAAAAAACAAATTCCTGTTTCCTTTTTTTGCTTGGAGTTTGTTTCTAACATTCACTTAGTAACGCATTTGAACATTAAAGATTAATGCACTACACGTTTAAACAATAGCATTGTCTTATATAAAAGCGATTCTGATTGTTAAACACAAGCTGCTGTTAGATGGAATTTAATACCAAACGTTGAACTATTCATTTGAAAAAGTGCTCAAAGTTTATTTTCCTATTTGAAAGTGATCTGCCTTAAATTTCCTCAACTGCAAGTGTTTTCTTAAGTTTCGCATTTGAAATATTGCTCAGTGTTGACTCTCTTAGCTAAAATATATTTATTGTTAAAATTTTATCGAAGTAATGCTCCCTGAAGTTTTTGAGTATTTATCCTTTAGAGAATAAAAGTTTCTTTCCAAGCTTTAGTTTTGCACATCCATTAAAATATAGCTACAACAATGATAGATTTGTATAGCCTTGAAAGAATGTGTGAAATTTGCACCAGAAATTTTTTAATGATATTTTGCGCATACATTAAGTATTCATTAATTATAAATTGTGCAATGTATATAACATAATTGAATTACATTTAATAATTATACAGTTCAAGTATGAGTTTACTATTAATAATACTGAGTTAACTTTTGCTGTACATGGATAATTATGTTCAAAATACTTGATACAGAAGAACGTTTTTTTTATTTTAGAAATCAATGATTTATTAACCATATTAGCATTCCAAAACATTTTTTTCCTTAACAATTAAAAACGCCATTTGTAACACAACATTGTATACACCGTAAGACTATTTTATTATTCGTAAAAGCAATTTTTTAGCATTCCCCCCCCCCCCCCAATCTATTTATAAATATATTTTAACTGATCGTAAATATGAACAAAGTTTCATTTTCGTAACGCATATGAAAATATTAAAGCATACTTGTTTGGGGATGGAAATAAATAGTAAGAATTTTAACCAAAGGCGTTAGAAATACATTACGAAACTAACTTTTACGCTACTATAATGTTAGCTTTAAACTATTTCAAATGAACGTTTTATAAAATAATACATTAACTTTGTGCTAAGTAAACTGTAATTAAAAAAATGTCACGTTAAGAAAGCACAAATAAGCATTAAAATGCAGACATATGTTTCGGGATTGCTTGGAATCCCTTTTTCAATACGATAGGGAGCTTCTAGATGTAAAAACATCCAAATGAAGCCAAGAACCTCCCTGTCACATTGAAAAAGGGAAAGTTTTATGTTAAATTGTCAGTAAGGAATAAATATTTATCAATTTAAAATGACACTGATGACAATATTTTTCGTCTCAAAGCATAGTAGATTTAGCGTTTTTAGAGGTTAAAATATAATTTAAATTTTTTAAAGAAAATATAATCAATGTGTTTATCCCTTTTGAAGGAGCTCTAGTATAATTACCAAAATGTTCGCGAACCTCCGCACGGCAAGTCTCGAAATTGAGTTGACAAACTAGGTGAGACAACCATAAACCAAGCGCTCAGCGTTCGTCGGGGAAGTTAAAAGAACCGATGCGGCAGTAGGGGTAGCGTATCTCCCCATGGAACGCCACTTTCATGGCGTAAAAAGGACATTCAAGGAATTGATGGGATTTAGGAGTCATTGGTGGGATTTAAGATGTATTAGATGTTCTATCATCAAAGGGATTTAATTTCTCTTAACTCCTACTTCGCCGTCGTTCTGATATTGCTTTAACGAGGTAAAAAAAGCTTTAAATAAACTGTTATTGTTGCGTTCCGCAGTTTATTTTGGAAACACCGATTTATTTACGCATTTTTAATCCGTTCCCACATACTACAAATTGAATAAGAAAAATGTTTTGGTAAACATGTACTTCATGTAAAGAGACTTTTAGAAATATTCTTTTGAATGAGTTAGTATTCTCTTTTATAAGTTAATTCAAATAAATCCACAGACCAGATTTGTTGTTAGGCAAGTTGTTTAATAAGTTTTCTTCCTTTCGTTTTTGAAGTATGCTTTAAACATATTCTACATTTATTACTTAGATTAATGAAAAGTATTATTTACAATACATACATAATAACGTTAAGCAAAGCAAGTGAAATGTAATAGGACATTTTTGTGTTTGTGAAAAATAAAGCACCATTGGATAAACGTTTGATGTGTGTAAAACGTCTATCTTTTGCGCTTTCAGGGTATTAATTGCGAAGGGAAAAAAAGAAAAAGCAAGTAAAATGTTATAACACTGTCAAGCTGAATAAATAAACCACTACTCCTAGAACTCTTAAATGCTTTTTGTGCTTAAAGAATATCCCTTTCAAAAGTGGCCGTATTCTACATAATGTATATCTATAAGATATATCTACAAGTAAGATAAGTGGCCATATATCTACAAAAAGAAAAAAAAGACTGAATGTTATTGAGCGTTATCAAGCGCGTAGAAGTAATTACAATTCCTACCTCTATTAGATAATGTAAATGCTCATTCCATTTAATTATTTTAATTTAATGCATCACTTAAATTGTCAATATAATCGATTGCGAACACACATAAATTCTATAATATAAATCCATACTATAAAACATTAATTCTTTTAACGGAATATTGTGACAAACTTTAAACTTTTCCAAGAATGCAGAAACGATACTTTTTGCTGAAAATCCTATTCATAATTAAAAATTACAAAAAAAATCCCTATCTTCTAAAGTCTTTACATTCGGACTTTTCCACTGTTATTTAGCGACATGCGAAAGCAACTGAAACCATTCTTTAAAACTAATGTCGTTGCATTTCACATGATCAAAGCTGTTTTGAACTACAGTCACGGAAACGTATTGCCTTGTATAAGAAACTATGTTATCTTTGATTATTACTAATAAATATTTTACTTTAATAAATAAAAAGAAGGAATACATAACATTAACTTAATCTATTGGATAAATAATTTTCTTTAAAAAATAAAAGTCATATATTTAAAATTATCTTCATTTAATAAATATGGTTTTAAAATGTTTCTAGAAACTACAAGCCAAAAATATGAAGTTTCTAAAAGCTTCTCCATAAAAGACCATATAAGTTATTTTATTTGAGATTTTCCAATGTGGATGTAAATTTAACAGCAAATATGACTCAAAAAATAAACCTTTAAAGAGTTGAAATGATTTCAGTTGAGTTTATTTTCCTATAGATGTCTTATAAATATTTTCTGAATAATTCTTGAAGTGATTATCTTTTCAGTAGAAAACTTTCTAAATGACTCAAAACAATCAAATTCCCTCCATATTTACATTCGTTTATGAATTGCCTGAGTAATTCATACAAGAAATGGCCTTTCTGCTGAGCTAAAATCTTCCTCTAAGAAAGCAGATTCCATTTTATATTTCTGATAATTTCGTTAAAAAAAGAGTGTTGATAGCTACGCAAAATAAATTACATTTTCTGAACTTTTCTCTTCAAATCTTCTTTCCTGCTTTATATCAATAAAAATTACAAAAACAATTAATCAAATTTTGTTTCAGTCAACTGAAGACTCTTCGCTAACGTTTAATCAAGTCCAAATGTCTTCATCCAAGTCTTTTTATAAACCCGTGTCATAAACACAGCTGATTTGTCATTAGAATGCAGCAGCGTTACCCATACTCAGATTCAATAGCCCATTCCGCGTGTTCCTCCGAGTTTTATGGCTAATTTATGCTCGAAATTACAGCTTTTATTTTGTACCGGTTTTCATAAATATTTCAGCAAACTACACACGTGTTAACTAGCTCGTCAACAATGATTTTGCGAATTAAACTACTAAAGAACCAAATTTTTCACCTCATGTTAGTTTAAGTAAAATTTTTATCATGTAAAAGTATTTCCCTAACTTACTCTTTATAAATTCATTGGAGTGTTAAAAAATTAGTCATTTTCAATTACCAGTATACTAATTTTTCACTAATAATCATGCACAGATTATTGCGATGAGTTTTTGAAAACATTTTTACAACAATGATTTACCTTCAACTAATTTGGATATTCGGAACATAGGTCATTTAGCAGGAAATTCGTGTTTTACATTCCTATATGCAATGACTTAGTCTTCGTTTTTTGATTTAATGTTTACAACCTATGAAATCGATAATATGCTACAAATCAAAATTACTACAACATTTCTTGAATAGTTTTTTAATGTATTTTTACATAACATAATGTATAATTACTAGTATACTTTAAGAGCCATTTAAATTGTGTCATAAATTGATTTTTATGGTCATATTCGTACCTTTGTGGAGCCTTTAAATATAATGCAACAATAGTAATTCTTTCTACGTTTTCTTGAGTTTTAAAAAATTAATCTGTAAGTATTCCTTGATAATGTCTCTAGAAATTAAGTTTAAGAATTTTTAGTTAATTTTTAATTTACACAAACAATCAGAAAGAGAAAAGGGATAGATTTATGATGCTATTAAACATACATTCGAAAAAAATTTTAATGTATTTTTATTCAATTCCATTAATGAAATGTGTTTCTTATTTTTAAGTGGAGTGTTTCTAAATATGAAATATATGCCATAAGAGTAGTAAAACTAGCTTAGTCAAACCGAGTTCAACAATTTCAATAATTTAAACTGAGTAATATTTTTGCTTCAAAAAAAAAAAGACAGACGATTTTTTCGGAATTGTAAAGCTGAGATGCATTTGATGCCTGGATAAATGATTTTTATTTTCATTATTTTTTTTTTCCATTAGGTAATGGAAATGGTATTAACTACAAAGCTTACAGTGCACCCTATTTTTGTTTTATCTTTCCAAAATGTGCAAGGTACTTCAGACAATAAGATATTCGGAAAGTTTTTCACTAACTAGAGGAAAACTGAATAGCTTGGGAGTTTGAATAACAGATTCATATAGGTTCTCGTCGCTTATTGGTAGATTAAAATAATAAATTACCATATTTAATGACCTCTCAGACTATTGGAAATACTTTTGTTTCCCTTTCTTTTGAATAGGTAAATGAAGAAAAGAAATGGTTACATATATGTTTTAGAATTTCGAGGAGAGATTTTACCGTTCTCAGTTTATATTATGCTGTAAAAGTGATTTACAGATAGTTTTTGAATTCGTCTTTGAAATTTTTAGGCAGGCGATATTACTACATATTGCATTTGAGAGTTATCATTTGTAGTTAGTCTGGTCGAGATTAAGATGGGAGTTATCGCTCTCAGTTTGTGTGGGGAGCATTGGGGGTATGTTCAGAGTGAGGAAAAAAAGGGCGGACTTACCTGTACCAACGTGAACCTTTTTCATCCAGGGGTATATAACCGGCTGGTTGGCTCCATTGCCGGCCGTTATTGCACAGTCGGGCGAGGTGGGTCCGAGTTGCTGTTGCTGCGATGAGGGCTGAGGTGGTTGCCTGCCGGGCAACCCGGGCGGGGTGGGCGATGAGCCGGGCGACTGCTTGTGCCCGCCGGGCACGGGGCTCACGTGGGGCTCGAGCGTCGGAGTGCGCGCCAACGGCGAGACGGGCCCCATGCCGCATGGCGGCGGCGGTGGCGGTGGCGGCCGGTAATAGTGCTGTCCCGCGGCCCCATAGACCGGACTGCCATTCTCCTGGCCGTACTGGACCGGGCCGGACAAGGGGTACCCGGCATACGGGTGGTGGTGGTGGTGCTGCTGCGGATGCTGGTGGTGACTCGGAGGCGGCGGCGGTGGTGGCGGATGGTGCTGATGGTGTGGGTGTTGTTGATGGTGTGGATGATGGTGATGGTGATGCGACGGCGTGTAATAATCCCCACCGTGGCTAGGAATGTAATTCCCTTGAGAGTACTCCTCTGTCGGTGGAAATTTTGGATCACTGTAAGCGGGAGAGTTCATCAAATACGAACTCATGATCATTAATTTTTGGATGAATTGGATGGAAATAATTTTTCTTTGGGGTTGTCGTTTAACTGAGCGCTGGCTCCGCCCGTTGGAGAGCATTAGCATATCACGTGACGGGCACCCGCCAACCGCGCGCCTTTGCGATGACCCGGAGAGCATACGCCAGAATGATCGATGGTAGGGGACACATTGCGCTACAATATGGCGTGCTCTCGAAAACACCTGAAAAACGTGCCCGGGCCCCAGAAGTTGTGGCTCCCTCTCACTGGCTACGCACCGAACACGGTTCGCTCCGCTCAGAGACCATTGCTGGTGTGGGGCTGCCGCGATCGCTCGCCACACACGCTCGCCGATCCCAGTGGCGCCCCCATCCAGAGGGGTGGAAACAACTTTCTGGAGAGAGACCCACCCCCCGCACTCGCACACACACCAAACAGGTACGCTTTGCTCTCTCTCTCTCCCTCTCTCTCTCGTACACACTCAAAACAAACACAAACAAAAACCTATTTGCCATTCGATGCTCCCATGTGTACGAGTTAAATGCTATTTTAATCGGTTGCCCATTTCTCTACCGGCATCCTTTTACCATCTTTTTCATAATCCCACCATTCGAATCTTTTCTTGCATTTATGCACATCAATATTTCAAACACAAAAACAAGTTTACTTAATTATTCTGTTGGATGTGTTGATAGACAGGAACGCAGTATATCCATGGGAGCTAAATACAAACAACTTTTTAAGGACTGCATCAACTACTAGCTTGCTGAAATTGTGCACTTATCTCCTTTTTGCTATAGATAAATTAAATGAATAAACTACAGACAATTGCAAAAATAATTTGAATGGAATCTCTCTTAATTGGGAGATCCCCGCCCCTCGCCCATGATTTTGAAGTCTTGAATTGAGTTTTGGACTGACTTTAAAGACCTCTTAGTTTCGCAAAATTATGCGTTTATTTATTTATGTTTTGATTTGAAAATATTATCATCAATTTCAAGTCTTTCATGTAGAATTGTTTCTACTTTTTAGTTATATTCGAGCAATATATTTCCTTTTCCCATTAGCAATAACTACCTCTAATTTGAAACTATTATTTAATTTACATTTCAAATTTAAAGAAAGATCTTTTTGACTATTGATTCCTCATTATTCTAATATATTTAAGCAAGTTAGTAAAAACATTTTACTGTAATTTTTCGTACACATTTCATTAACATCACAATTCACCCATTTTATAAAAACCGCGTTCTGTATGAAAACATAACCTTCGCAATTCAATCTCAAAATGCACTTTTTAAAATAATACTCAAATAAACTCAAAACATACTCAAATAACCAAATATCTTTAATATATGAATAAAATTTAATCTATTAGATGATGCTAATTACATGCGATATATAACACCGTGATTTCCCACAATCGTCTAAATACTTTCAGAAGGATTGCATTTTTGAATTAAGACTATATCGGGAAGACGAGATTAAACACCATTAGTTTATTTGCTAATAACATTCAAATGAACTCATCTTAATGAAATGATTAATAAAAGAAAACTGGAATTAACCATAATTTCACACTGTTTCTTATCCACTTAAACCCCCGATTTCAAAATATATTTTTTAACCTTCAAATTTTTTCAATTGTTTAAGCAACAATTAGTGACATTATTGTTTCTATTTATTTGTTTGACGAGCAATCTTTTTTTTTTAAACTTTGAATTATAAAATAAGGTCTTAATAATTAACACATTTTTGAATTGGAATGTAAATAAACTAATCTTAAAGAAATAAATCGGTTTATCGAAACAACTTGTAATGGAATGTGACTACTAACAGTTTTTTATCCATACTAAATGACTGAATTATTATTTTGAATAATGTTATTCACTATTATTTTCGCCATTTTTGCAGTTTTAACTTATTTTTTAAGTAAACGAGTAGTATTACTGTTTTTATTTATTAATTAGACACTTTTTTCTTTTGTAGTACAAAAAAAAAAAGCTTAATAATTGAATATTTGAATAATTAGTTTAAAATGTATATTTCAAACGATGTAAAAATTAGATATGCATTCATACTTTCATGTAAAAGGATTTAATGTAATTGCTTTAATTTTTCCTCCAAAGTTAAAAAAAAACTGAAAGCTAATCAGTTTTAAGGACATTTTGAATGCATACATTAGCAAACCATATTTCATCAGATACAATATAAATATTTAAATACCAACTCAACTTCTAATAACGCTAAATCTTGATCTAAGAATTGCCACTCAATTGAGCTCTAAAGCAAAATTAGATTTATTTGTACACATATTAGGGATCATTCATACATGATGTCAAGCTTCATGGGGGAGGGGGGGGGGGTCGTGAAATTGTGACAATGGGAGGGGAGGGGGTAACAACAAGTGTGACATCATGGTTATGGAACATAGCGTGACATGTGACAAAGGGGAAAGGGGGGTCCGTTGAAGTGTGACAATGTGGCAAAGGGGGAGGGGGTCAAATATATGGGGAAAAAAGTGTGACATCATTTATGAACGGTGCCTTAGTCATTTTATTTCATTTAAAGAGCGTGCACAATGTTACATCCCACTATAAGGCTTTCATGAGTTGAAATTCAATTCATCTTACATGTAAAATTAAATTTATTATATTATTATTAAATTAGAGCTATTAATTATTTATTAATCTTATTATATTATTATTAAATTGTATTCTAAGATTCAATCCGGGTTTGAGAGCTCGTATGAGTTGCAACACAATTGAATTTAGATTTATTTATACATTTGCTATTCCTTGTATTTTATTGAAAAAGCATACAACAAAATTAATATATTATTACCTATATATTTTTGTATAGATTTCCTGCTTTCTAATATTCAATATATTAAAAATATCTACAGAATATAGTAAAAAAAGTCAGTAATTGACATTGTTTCAATAATAAAAGGGTTCAATAAAACTAACAATCGAAAAATATTCACAAGCCCACCTCAAGAAGAATTTAAAAAAAAAAGTTATAACGCATTGAGTGTTATTAAGACAATTGTAAATTTCTCGTATAAGATTTTTCTTTTTTGATTGAGCAACAGTGAAACTTCCTTAAAGCGACCACCTTTACCTTCTCATTAAATCTATTATTAAAGGAAATCGTCTAAATAAAGATAGATTCTTTGAAAGTAAAAGCTTGGGATACAGAGAGTAGGGAAAGTGACGACATTTTTCCATTAAAAATTGGTAAAGAAAAATTATTTCTATGTGTAATTGCAGAAAATTCGGGCAATAAATTAAATAGTCGCATTAAAGATAAATAAATAATGTCTCAAATACTAAGAGTTTTAAGTATGATTTCAAAATTTTTATAAAATTATATTTCAATTTCTTTAAATGTTTTAAAATTGCTTAAGAATACTAATCATAAGGTTCGTTATCAATGAAATTAAATTTTGTAATCCGACCTGAAATAGGAAAGATAAGACTTCTTTCGTAAAAAACGATTAATTTTTTTCAAGGGAGCTGTGCGACTGGTAGCATGGGATTCTATGGAAAAAATCAAACTTCCTTAATTTTACTCACTTGTGGTAGAGGTCGCTAGGAGAAAGTTCACTTTATACTGAAAAAATTAAATCAGAATTTTCTTGCAAGAATTTTAAGTAAATGAAAACGTTAGTTAATATAATATTATATTACTGATAATTAACAAATATTTCATTAAACTTAATTTGCATTTTAAAATATTACACCATTAAAATGATATCGCAGTTTTAGTGATAAATTTGATATAAAGTGAGTCAGTTTTACCTTCTATTATTGGTTTTCAATCAAAGGCAGAAGCACAAATTCTGTTTGTAGCTACGTTCTGAAACGAATTAATATTTAACGTAAGTTGACGCAAGCAATGAAAACGAAAATGATGGGGAAAAATAATTTAGTTCTACTTTAGCAAAAGAAGGAAATTTCCAAACAAAGTTTCCAAAGCTTAATTAAACAAATGAAAAAATAAGAAAAATTAAGTTTCTTTTATAATTTCTATAAAGTTCTTAGCTTAAAATTCCTTGAGCAAACAAATTTGATTAATTTTCAATTTTGAAATTGTATATATACTTACAAACTATATCAAATTATGCATATGCTTACAATTAAAAATATTTCAAGAAGTTTGATAAATTGAAATAAAAAAGTACGTAATTAATATATAAGTATTTTCACATTTCTAAATTATACTTTGTATTAAAATGAAAAAAAAGTTCAGTTTTTAATTCATAATTGATATAAAATATGCAAGGATTTTTCGTTCATTGTTTATGTATTATTCAATTAAAACCATACATAACTGACAACTATTAAGACTTAAAATTTGTGTGGTTGATTTACAAACTAGTTTCGTGGATATATATGTTTGCTAACCAAATGATCTATGTATCATGTATCTACCATAATTTTGCCAAGAAAACAATCATCATAAAATGTGTGATGTAAAAAAAACACCACAAGTTCGTTACACTATTTTTGCACCTCTTTTTTCTGGAATCATATCTATTTTAAGATTGTACTATAAACTAATGTACGGATATAAGGTTATATGCGTGCGTAGATATATGTATACACATGCATGTGGGTTGGTGCAAGAAGTACCAATGTCATATTTATGATATCTTTAGCATCTGGATTTTCTGAATTCCTAAATTAATAATAATAAAAAAAAGTTGCTTTCATTACCTCCGTCTTAAAAAAAATATATATTAATAATACAATTTAAAAATAAAATTTTAAAACGGTAGCATTACCCAATGTCGGAAAATTACCATTAATTATCCAACATTTTACGGCAAAAAATCTATCGAAATTTTTCAAACCAAAATTCCAAATTATTTCTGAAGGTACTAGTACTAAGTTGGGAGTTATTAGAGTTTCTGGGCTGATAGTAAATGCAAATACACTCTTGCCTCTACCTTCAACTTCAGACTCAATATTTGAGATATTAAAATTCTTGCACCTTTCCAAAATCCGAGGAAGCTGCCTGGGCACTTTGACATACGAAAACATAGGAGATTAAAGAGGATAACAAAATACACACATATATATTACAGGGGTACCCATCCCCGTCAGAGCAATAGCACCTCCCTAAAAAGCTACAAAGCCCCCCAAATCAATGACCCCTCCCCCCAAAAATCGGCCAAAAACCTCTGAAAACACTCCCCACATTAAAAATTTCAATGGCACATTTTGCACCATGAACTCCTATGGTGGGCAACCCTATATGTAACATATATAAAGACGCAACCACTAACTAGAGTTGGGTTTCTAAGGTTAACATGCTCAAAGACCCCCAGAGCCCTTGCCTTCGAACCATGTTTACAATCTTGGTATAATAATATACATACATATGAACTAATATAACTATATATTTGAAGACATGATTGCGCCAAAACCAAAAACTCGCAATAAATGAGAGTTTACTTTCACGCCAAAGGCCACAAAACAAGTATTCCCGTTTTGTCTCAACTGCGCAAGCGCAGAGTATATTTTTGATGCTGTGCGCTTCCGTAGATGAGACAGGAATATTGTCTCTGTCGCCTTTGGTGTGAAAGCACCTTTATTCAAGTTTTCCAAAGAGGGCACTGCCCCCCCCCCCTCAAAAGTGCGCCCTTGATCGCAACGAGCACGAGGGGTTGCGAACAAAACGAGAAGGGGCGGAGCCCCATCCATCTAAGCTCCAGAATTCTTATGTTTTTTTTCTAATGGTATCTATAATTTCATATGGTTAATATCCGTGGTTAATATCCACGTGGGAATTAAATTTAATCAATAATAAACTTATACTAATAAGAGAATGTAAGCTATCGTTTATTGCCAAAAGTTAATTGATCATACATAGGGTTGCAAGTTTGTCGCGCCGCCAGGTATCACTAAGCCTATTATATGCAAAGTAACGTTAAAAAATTATGAATAAGTTTTCAGAAATCAATTTATATTTACCCTATTGCTAATGTTTAATTGCACTTTTTATTATTTTTTATTATTATATTTATTTTTTATTTTACTTTTTATTTATTTATATATTTATTTTAATTGCTTGGAAAGGTTAGCATCAGGGAATAAATTCGTGATGAAAAGCAGTACCTATATTGTAAATAATTGCATAAGCTGGATTTTGAATTCGATAAGGTTCGGCCACTTTGAAATTACAGTTCACAAATCATAGAAATTTACTCGTGCATAACAAACACCACTGTAGCACTCTGGTTAAAACCCTTTGCTTAGTAATAAAACATTAAATAGTCGATTAATTAACTGAAAACACAGAGTTTAGAAAACTAGATTTAGTGTACTTTATGATTTTTAATAAGCATAAAATTACAATAGCATCCGCAATAAAAATTCTTGGGATGTAAAAAATATTAGATACGGCATGGAATGAATAATGAATCATTGGGTTTTCTTATAGGAAGCACATTATTAAATTAAATGCTCAGAACTAATTGTCATTAAGATTATACTCATATAACTAAATTTAGACATATGGGTTTAAGTTTTCCAGAAAAAAAAAAATTGGTGAAAGTTCATTGGAATTTCGTAATTAAATGTTGTAAAATTGACGAAACAAAAAGAGGACGGGTAAGGAAATGATAGATTGTTCTTTTTTCAATACAGCATCTGCTAATTTCTTTTTTTTTTTTTTTTTTCTGGTTTGACGAAAGTAATAAAAAATTGCGCATGCACTTATAAAAGCGTTTTACACTTAGCTATATCTATGGTAATGCACAACTGCGTTTTAGAGTAATGTAATGCTACTTTAAGCTTAAAAATATGCTCTTCTCGTTGATCAAACGGTTCGATATTGAAGTAAAAAGAGATGCATGGAAAACAATGTAATGTGTCTAAATTATGTGGCTATACAACATAACGATCTTCAAAAAAGTTCTCAAAAAATTTACATATACCTACTTGCTTAATTGTTTGATGGTAATATTAAATATCTATTACGGAGAGTAATTTTCTGATGATTTAAATAAACAACTGATAGTTATAATCAAATATTCTCCATTGTCCCAAATATAGTGAATAAAATACAGTAATGTATTGATTCACATTTGTATGCGTGTGAATTACTCCAATCCAAAAATAACTTAAAAAGTTTTTGTTCATAACCAAACATTTTTCTAGTATTATAGTAACCATTATCCTGCAATGCATAAATAAATCCGCGAAACACATATTTATTCCTTTATTTAGCTTAACCTTACTTAATTAGTTGTTTGTTTTTTCATATTTATAAAAACTTTACAGTAGGAATAGAAATTCCAACAAAAATATTTTTCAAAAATTTATTATCAGATTATAATCTCCAGTTAAAATTCAAGTTGCAGTATATTACTAAAATACATAAATAAGTCTAGGAAATAAACCATTTATTCAATTGATCTATTGGTTCATTCTCCTATTTTATTGATCTAACAAGTACACAGAAGTAGCCTAATATTTGATCAAACCTGTTTTAGGCGATTTTTAGACTTTCAATATTTAATTGTACATTGAAGACTTATTAAGAAATCCATATATTAAAAATTGTAAGCATAATTTCCCATCAATTGTGAGATGTACAATTGATATAGTATATTTCACAACCTAATATGATGTACTCAATTTTACTACATTACTTAATTAGCCCTCCATAACTACCGATTTACTGCTTGTTTCTTTGTTTATTATTATGGTTTATGGCAGACGACTTATATTTGGCTGCACCACTGACTACTACAACGACAGAGATGGAACCATAAACTAAAACAAAAATGTTCTGATGATTTTCAGAAAAATGTTTGTAGACATTTACCGAACGTGAGTTATAAAAATATAGCTCACTAGTAAAATATCAATAAAATTGGGAATCTAATTATTACTTCAACTAAGCTGTACGCAGCAATTTTTCCCAATTTTGGCAATGCGATAATTCTGTACTTCAGGACCAGACTAATGTAAGTCCAAAATAGCGATTTTCAAATATTGTTTAATTGCGAGAAAATCAACCATCAAGGGATAAAGCATACATATTTTTTTAATGTTAACAATCAATGTTTTGAAGCCTATAAGCTTCATATACCAGCTTCGTTATTAGGCTAAAAAATCATTCTTTTCAGTTCTTACGCACAGGTTTCAAAGTAGTGATAATGTGACGGGTTCATAATTAAATGTTGGACTGACGTACGTTAGTCTAACCCTAAGGTACAAATATGTTTGTTGATTCATTACTCAATCATTACTAATATACATGCCCGAAATATTGCAGATACGCACGTACTGTTCTACAGAGTAAACACCAGGAACTCAATAAAAGATGATGAAATGGATAAGCTTATAGTTAGCAGTTAAAAACTCAGTAAATGTATAATACGTTAATAAATTAAGGAAATAATTATTTCTTCAATTAAACTTCACCTAATTAGCTCTGCATATTTATCCGAACTACAACGGAGTAGGAACCTCAAGTTCGACCACTAGCGCTGAAATGATGGTTTTATGAAGAAAAAGCGTTCCTGTGGAGAAAAGCCTCTCTCGCACGATGTTGGCGTGTTTGCGTCTTTGGATTGAAGCCAAGAAGACAAGATTGTTTGCTTGTACGTTTTTTAACATCTAATGAGATTAGCCCTAGAGATAACGGTGAAGATTCTGTACCTACAGCAGCGACACCAATATAAAAATAACCAAGTTAGAGAAATAAAAAAAGAGAAATAAAGTAAATTTTAGTTAAGATGAAAAATACTGAACTACATTCAATTTAACAAACGTGTATTTGTACAGACATTGGAAGAGGATTATAACGGCCTTGCATTACTACGACTAATGTGAAAAGCACGTGACCCCATTTACTATCTGCTATTTCTTTTCCTAATATAACGACTGACTAGAACTATACAACATTGGAATTGTATGCGTCGACATTAATATGTCTACGCCTAATTCTCAACAATGTCTGATTTCTGAAAGTTTATTTTTTAAACGGTATTAAGAATTATCAGATTATTTTAGAAGAAAAACCTTGAAAATCAGCTGTTCTTACATGTTCTTCTCTTTGGCTGTTCTTACTTGAAATAGACATTCGTATAAGTAAAATAATATTAATGCACCACAAATTGTAAAAAATTGGTGTTAAAATGATAATCATAAATAAGTAAAGCAATGTTTATATAGTAGAAACAAAAAAAAAAAAAAAAAGGAAGCCCGTTACAAGGACGTAATGTGTCAATGCCTTCGAGCGTCTGAAGTATGTGTTCTGTGTAACATCGAAACACGTGATTTTTTTTTTTTTTTGCAGTTTGTGATACATGATTTATTGCATGATTGACCTATTTTTAGTGCTCAAAGGTAAAAGCTTTTTCTTCTTATAGATGATCCTGTTTCCAAGTAAAAAATAATAATGTGCTCAAAAGGAGAAGCACAATTTTAATGTTTATTAATGTACTTGCTCTTATTCCTACTGTTTTTATTTTGTAATATTGCACAACTTCATCACTCTTTACATTAGTTTTAATTTCGTTGTTTTTAACTGGGTCATTTTCATTCATTGAACATCGAATTTTGTGTAGTTGTATTAAATGCATTTTCAGCCTCTCCAGAAGTAAATCTTAGGGGTTAGCTGTATTTATTTACTTATCGAAAGCAGCTGATAAGGATCACATTTTGTTTTCGTCAAAGTTTTGATTTGAATGAAACAGCGGAATTAAATTTGGCAAACTAATATCATGTTGCTCCAAATGATTTCCGTGGCATTGAAAAATGGTTCAACAATTCCGCGAAGAAGTTCAACTCGTGTAATGTCAAAATCATTTTCGCGGTCGCTTTTTTTTTCACCACCGCCACAATGTTGTATGCAGGTGCTGCTTGCATTAATATTTTTTTAACCGACCGCCTTGGCTGCTGTTACTTATACCGAGTTGAAGAGTGAGGGACAGTGGGGGGGAATATCGTGTTAAGATTTCAAATGGAGTATGCGAATGTGCCGAAGAAAGAAAAAGAAGACAAAAAGAAGAGCCGTGGGGGGAGGGAGAAAAAGAAGAGGCAGGTTGACTTTAGGAAAGCAGAAACTGGTTGTAAGAAACGGCACTGGAACAGAATGCACCGACATGTAGAGGGGTGTGTGTGGAAATGAGATTATAGGGAAGGAAAGGGAAGGGGGCAAGTGAATTCTAAGAATAAAAGACGTCGAGAGTAGGTCTACTCAGAGTGAAAACTAGTGATTAGCTGTCGCAGCTAGAGGCGGAGCCATGCTTTGATTGCTGCAGAACAGAGATTCGAAAACGAACAGAACAAACACGTGGATTCGAAAAGGCACCCAAGGACTGTATACAAAGTACGCTATGACGGCACCTTCAGATCTCTTGTAGGTTGATGGATGGTGCACAGGCAATAGCAATCGTCACCCCCTGTGGAGAGAGAACACGCTTTTTAGGGTCTTTTAGCCCGCCGATTCGACCCTAATATGCTCACAATAGAAGTTCCTAACCTGCAACTCCTCATAAAGTTGGACCCGCTTGAATACATTCTTGCAATTTTCACAATCATTATTGGGTAGAGTTACGTTATGACTACATGGGAAATGATATATTTTAAGACATGGTGTTTTAAAAATAAAACACATCTCAAAAATGTCTTTAAAAAGTTTTAAAGTTCATATGCACATAATTAGTATATACTTCTGGTGGCTAATGACGCTCTGCCTTTTCCGACTAGGATAACATCCGTACTTTTAAAGCCCAGTTAATGTGTCCAAGCTTTACTCGTTTCAAGTGTTTCGTCAAAGAAAGGTCATAAAGAGTTGCATTAGGCAGCATGAATAGCTCGCTTTTAACCATTTAAATAGCATCTTTCTTGGACGATATACATCATGAACGACCGTTGGAGAATCTTTCATGAGTGGTCACTAAGATGAAATGAAACAACTTTTTTTTTCTGCCCAACTCACCAGCTTTTGCGATAAATTCATCAGTTTTACATTCAGTGTTACTTAATCTATGTATAGTTACTTAATTTAAGTTAAATTAGGGAGGTTTCACCCATCCTTATGTATTTCATACTTAGCACATGTGGCTGATGTG
Source organism: Octonoba sinensis (assembly GCA_038502835.1). Classification (NCBI taxonomy): domain Eukaryota; kingdom Metazoa; phylum Arthropoda; class Arachnida; order Araneae; family Uloboridae; genus Octonoba; species Octonoba sinensis. The sequence goes on from CM076598.1 coordinate 129,073,429, forward strand.
CTTCAATTGGTAGATTGATATCAAACAAATTCACACGTTTTTTCCTAATAGTTAGTTATTTGCAAGTAGACTGAAGGACAAATCAGATGTGACATAGTAATTTTACCTTAGAGAGTAATTTTTTTCGTTGCAAGCCACCTCTTCTCTGCTGTGCCACCTGTCATTAATTTACATAAAAGTAAGTATAATTGTTTGTGAGCTCATACTAATGCACTTAAAGACAGCACACTATTTTTTTATTTTTGTTTATTTAATTTTTACTTTATTATGATCTTCAAACTTTCTTCCGAAATGGCTATTAAGGGAGGTTTGACCTATACCAATTCTGGGTCAAATCTCTTCAGTTTAGTATGATGCTATAACATTTTTTGAGTGTTCAAGATTTAAATAGTTTTAAGTAGAAAGGTTATTATTACCCAACAAAAAAAAATTTCGTTGCTAATTAATGATTAAAATAGTCATCGAGTTTCTGTTTATGTATTTTTCTATTAGTTTCTGTTTATGTATTATTATTAGCTGAAACCACTTCCTTCTTTCATTCATTTGTAAAATTAACACTGTCAAATTTCTTATCATTTTGAAATATTAATAGAATTGGGTCCATTTAATGTTTAAATTTTATATACCTTTCTAACTGCATTAAATTATTTATATAGTTATGAAATGAGAGAGGGAGTTCATGAGAGATAAATATTCAAATGCCGATGATGACGATTTCGAAGACTCGCGAACTAACATTCAAAGTATTGATATTTAAAAAATAAAATTTACAATCAAATCTATTTTTTTTACCCTATATTGTTTGTCTCATTAAATTAAATGAATATTTTTTTCTAGAATTTTCTCAGAAGCTCTGATGCATGTAACTTCAGCTGTATATAACCTGAAAAAGATGTTGCAACAGCAACCGAAAAAGATGTCATTAAACCATCATTAAATGATCAGTGAAATAACCAAAAGCGTTCTTTCAAAATAAAATTAGAAATTCTAACAGTCCATCGTTGTAAGTTCAAACTAATTTTATTTAAGAATGTTGATTAAAATTATTAATTATTATTATTCATTTAGTAAGGGAAAGTATTTTTAGGCATTTAATTATTGCATGTATGCTGCAATAGCAGATTTGTTAGACGTTTAATAATAACGGGGGCAGCTTTAATACCTTTTAACTCTTGATAAGGCTAACCTCCTACCTCTCTCCCCATAGGGCTTCATACTTCCCCCAAATAAGGAGATTTAACCAGTTTGAACACTCTTGAATCGTATAAGCGATACTCTACTGCGTTTATACATGTGCTTACATATTTTCAGTCACTCTTTTCCCCTTTTCTCAAACTTTTTTTTCCGAAGGTTGTAAGTTTTACGAGTCGAGCCCGCCTACCAGAGTTTAAAAAAAGAAAACCTTTGAAATTTTTATTTCCTTGATCTTTTAGTGTTGTCGGCATAGTTAAAAAGGACGGAAGTAACCATAACCCGGCCAGTTTTCCAGAAAATAACTACGACTGTTTACGCAACATTAACGTTTTACTGTAACGGAATTCCCGACAAAATGATTAATTAAGATATAAACGAGATACCTCTGCGCAATCAACAGCCAATATAGCTAACCTATTTTAGCATTATGCTTAATTTAATACGCCATTAACTGTTTAAATCTCTTAAGTTTCTGTGCAGCGTCTGGAATATCTTGTACTAAATGTTGAACTATAAACCTCGATAAATGATTAGGTATTTACGACACTCATAAGCAATACGTCTCAACTATTATTTGTTAATTGATTCCCTTATTCTCTGAAATTCTAAAGAACAATTAGAGCTAAATACTCCCGTTAACAGAAAATGAATGGGAAAAGTTCATCTTTTATAGAGATTGAAAACCAAGAGAATGGTCTATTGAGCGACGAAATTATTTCCCTTATTTTACGTCTATATTGAATTTTTAAACTTGAAACATTCATGTAACTGAAAACCAAGTTTTTTTTTTTTTTAAGTTATTAATATACGTAATATTCAAAGTAACTATAAATAATAAATATTAATTTATTGTAATAAAATTCAAATTAAATATAAAACAAAAATAAGCGCAAAAACACAAGAAAAAACAAAAACATTGCGACTAATCTCGAAGCTTAGAGTAGAATCTATATATCATAGGTTTATATAGGGAGGGGATCTACTCTCTTCGAAAATCAACATACTTTAGTCAACATTAGCCGGATCATCTTTCCACCACAAACGATAGTGCTATGTGTGTTCTAGAATATTAGGACCAATGAATTCTTTCAAGAAAGAGCTGATGGGAGACATTGGTACGTCAATGTTTGAGCGCATATAGGGACAAGCCCGAAGTACAAAAGATGTTTAGATAGCCATTTTCTTGTGTTGGTAACACATTTCATGTTTTATTTTATCGTTCATTTTATGGCAATAGCAGGAGTCTCCGACAATATTTTTTACTTTCTCTCTTATTTTAATGTTTTGGTGCATCGTTATTGTACGCATGTAAAAGTAATAATTTTTATACTCATTCTACATTTACACATATTACATTTTCCAACAAGTACTTTCAAGATTCATCTGTACATTATTTCAACATGCATGCGTCATTCACAAAAAAAAAAAAAAATGCAGTTATTAAAAAAAGGTAATTGTCCCAAAGGCCCCCAGAGCCAAGTCAATGTTATCCCATTTTTCCAACCCCATAAAGTGAGCATACTGAGGATACATTTTGAAACATTTATTTACATTTTAAAGTTAGGAGAATGATGATTATATATTTGTGAAATGACCAATAATATAAAATTCAAGATAAAATAACTTTCATACTTTCATACTACTCCTTACATTTAAAATATTTGTACAATACTCGACAATTTCTTTACTATTTTTAATTCGAAGAAGAAATGTCAAGAACAAAGCAAAATAGTACTAATCTTAAGGTGTCAGTTAATCTATTTCCAGAATATATAATATGTGATAAGTCAGTCAGATTGTTTGTCTAGTACGATGTCAAACAAAATAAAATACAATTTGAAACTAACTGTGTCTAATATAATATAAAGTGAGATAATTAGTGCGGTGACGCATTATTCTGCTTCGAATCAACGTATTGTAAGTTCGTTGATTTACATTAGCGTTTTGAACTCTTGATTAAATTGGAAGTGAGCTAATTTATTCAATAATCATTGACTGGCATGAAAAAATTTATTTCTATTTTCTTTATAGGAGAAGGAGTGCAGCAAGATAAAACTTATGTTAATATATGTTACAAATATATTGAATTAAATTACGAACTCAGTGGTCAATAAGTCGCACTGAAGAGATATTAGCGCTACTTGAAATATTTAAATAAAACAAACTGTTGTCAAACATAAAAACTGTCTAAAAGGTATTCATACGTTCAAGGCAGAACTTAAAAATTTAATGAATTGCGGTCGAATTTCGACCGCTGAGCGAACTCTAGTAATCTAAAATGAGTCCAACAGATTTCCTTTCCCCGTCTTTCTTTAGATATTTTGTTTTGAAAAATGTATGCAAGTTTATGCATAAATTAGAAAAGGACGATGCTCTTTTGGTCATATTCTCTTTTTTTGTCCAGAAGGTGGGAAGATAGCATGTAAAAATGTTCAAATCTAAAGCGACTTTCACATACATGATTTCAACCGCGCTCTGGACGGCGAGAAACTCAGATACGTGTTCAAAAGTGTCTCAAGAACAGCTGTAAAACAGTTATCTAACAGCTGACCAGAGGGCTTAACCAGATTTTTTTCTGCAACCGATCTCATGTCATATATGTATATGTGTGTAGAGAAAGAGTTAAGATTAGTAAATAATTCTGGAAGTTAACTATATCGTTAATTTAATTAAGAAAGTAATGCCGCCATAACTCGAGGTCAAGAATTCCGACCCTAAAATCCATCTATAGTTGTTCCGCTGTCCTAGCACCAACCACATATTTATAGGATTTCTTCTGTTGATAGTACAGTGAAACCTCGATAACTCGACACCCCAAGGGAACACGAAAACCTGTCGAGATAAGCGGGTGTCAAGTTACCGAGATTCCGTAATTTTAATTGCTAATATTGGTCTGTATTTGTTATTTACTTACCATTCAAGTTATAAAAGCCAACTCCAGTGATTGAAATTATCCCCATTTATTACTTATCTATTATTATTATTATTTTAATAAGTTATACATAACAAATAGATAAATATGTAAACATAGTACATCAAATCAGAATGCCTCATGAGAAAATTATCCATAATTTTTGTGTTTTCCCTCTGAACAGAAAACATAAATTCCTCAACGCTATTAAGTTTGCTAATTTGCAATTAACTTTTTTCTTGTGTTCGTAGAAATCGCCGGATGACTTCTACAGCTTTCAAAGCCTCGTGCCTATGCAACTTGGTCTTCTTCGTCCGAACTTGATACGTTTTCAGTATTTAACGGATTTGCAGTTTTATTAATAGCTTCTAAGATATCTCTATCTTCTAGAAGTACTGAAGTGATCAGTTTAGAGTCAATATTCACATATTCCTCACAAACGGTGAGGCTTCCCAGGTTGCAAGGGGAATACTGGAATCTTCCAGGAATACTTTCCAGAAAAGAATTGATTTATGGTCGAAGAAACATCACTGTAAAATTCTCAGAATTGTACACCGTGAAAAAATACCGGATGAAAAAGTTAACAAGAATACAAAATGGAGGTCGACTTACTAGGGCTCCTGGAAATTGTGTGTCAAGTTAGAGAATTTTTCGCTCATTGAAATTAGCATCGGGCCAACCATTAGGGAAGGGAAATGTCGACTTACCGAGAGTAGTCGACTTATCGGCGTGTCGAGCTACCGAAGTTCCATTATACTAATCATCATGTTGTTAGCCTCATCGAATGAACTTTCACTATGTTAATCAGCAGTAATATAGGATAATTTTTTTTTTTTATGAAAACAACTTTGAAAAAGGTTAACCCCCTGACTGCTTATCCCGCGATTTCCACGGGCGTGAGCCTTTCACGTGTATTTAAAATATGATCGCGCTGTTTCATTGTTTAAGCTTTCGTAATACAATTTCTCAAGCATTTATACATTAATTAAGGTTTTACTCCAGAGATGGCTTTAGTTGCGTAAAGTATGAATTGTGTGCCTAAAATTGATGTTTTCAGAACATCTGCTCCTATGATCCAAAATAATAATTAAAAAAATCTTTATTGCAAAAATATATTACTGATTTAAACTCCAAAACATATGTATTTTTCAAACATGTAATTAAGAAAATGTGCATATTTTGAATCGAGCTCGCAAAAAAAAAAGAGCAGTCAGAGGGTTAATAAATGACAACAGCTATAAAAAGTTACAAGAAAATCAACCTATTCCGTCCGGCACATATGTTTGTTTTCGGCTTCTTATAGGGGTCATCAGTGCTTATGACGTCTTGATGCTTTAATGAATTACCATTCGTCAAAACATTAAAACCCAATAAAATAATCTTTTTTCCAGCCAATGGGTGGAGAACTGACGAAATTTAGAACAAAGACGTCAAAATACCCTGCTTCCTCTTTCAAGGACATTGAATGACTTTCTCCCACACATTCAAAATATGGCGGCAACTTTCTCCAACAAAGTGAGTAAGAATGTAGAAAAATACTTTGGCTATAACACATTTGAAGCACATTTTAAAGAGTTTAATGATATATTTAAAGGAGTATTTGAGTCGACTTCGTTGCTTAGAGGCTGTATCTGTAATATGTTGTACCTTGTTACTGCTTCTTTAACATTAATTAGATACAATCTTGAAGACAACCTATCTTCTAGAGAATTTGAGTCAGTTCTAGTTCTTAGCACAAGATCTATCCCAACATGACTTAAAATTTTTAATAGAGAACTTTGCATTTTCTATTCAAATATGTTCGAGTCATTAGAGGCTTCAATGCGTATCAATCTCAAAGTTCCCAGCGTCGAATATTTTTAAAATGGCCAGTTAATTTTTCATATTGTCGAAAAATTCTGGCTCCGTTAAATGAGATAGCTTATCTTCGATTTTTTACCCCAATTGATCAGGCAAGCTGGTCAAATAATGTCGCTCCCTTTGTTATATGTCTGATATCATCTCAAGTCTGCTTTATTGACATTTAAAATTAATGATTTCTTCACATCAGCTCCACAAAGTGTGTTACCTGAGTGGCTCAAAATCAAGGGTATGCTCTGAGCCTCTGATAGAGAAGCAAAGAAAAATTAAGTTAATGCAAAAATCATCTTGACAACATTATAGTTTTTTGAAAATGAAATATCTTCCGACGTTTTTTCCCCCATGAAATCATAAAAGCAACGTTTTGGTCTTTTGCTAAAAAGTTCTTGATCGATAAAGCTTTCCATTAAAATATTGCACGACAGCGAAAAATGATGTTTATTATGGATTTAAAACCGAAATCAGGACATGACTGCAAATAATGAGCCACTGGGATCTCTGCTCAGTCATTTTTGGTATTTTTAAAACGTACGCTTAAACAGCACAGTCTAAGCTGTATCTACAACAGGAAATATTGGGGAAAAAAGGGAAATATTTATTGGCGAAATTTTAAAGGAACTAGCATCAAATCACAGTTGGTCCTCTATGGAAGACATGTAGGTGTAATTAGAACAAGTATGTAGTGTAATAACGTTTGCACTGTCATGGTGCTGTCCTGAATTAATAACTTCAAAAGTATAGTCATAAGCCTTATATCGAAACTGTAAGAAAATTTGAAAAAAAAAAAAAAAAATACGCCACAGAAGCACGAATATATCACAAAATATAAACATTATGAATTTCTACTTTGATTTTAACGTTTCATTATTCGTCCCAAACTGTTGCTGAGGCGTTAAAAGTTTGAACCAGAAGTTGGAGTTTTTTTTTCTTTTTATGAAACAAAGCAAAATTAGCTACAAAAGTAGAACCAGTTGATGAATCATTAGCGGCAGCATGACCAGTAAACATGACCATGTGAAGAAACCACAACACTGTCAGGATTTTGGTTTAAAAGCTCATTTCCTGCAGCATACAGAGTTAAATTTACGTAAAAGTTTCGACTGTACGAGTAGTATATTTCCTTTTCGGGACGTTCCAAGCCAAATCATCCAGGGGTCGACACCCGAGGTCGGCCGATTTTGATGAAACTTGGTGAGATTGTTCTACCCATAGATATAAGAACAACTGTAAAGTTTTATCTAAATATATTGATTAGTTTTTGAAACAGAACGCTTTAAAGTTTTGCCAGAAATTTGCAATTCGACGCTGATCGCAAATCAAGCAATTGCGCATGCTTCTACATTTCCTATTGTAAAACAGTTATTTTTAAAGATAGAAGGTTGATTTTTTTTGCATTGTATTCAGTATTCTTTTGTGAATAGAAATATAGCATTAGATTTGTTTTTTAAAGGTATTAAGGCAACTTAAAAAATCTTCTTTGAAGAACAAAATTGAGTTGTATTTAATACAATGACTGTCGCTCAGAAACTGCTCAATGGCGTTAAGAACGTATCCTTCGATTTTAAAATTAATTATACCATTAGAAACTAGATTAAAAATGCTTCAAAACGGTACATTGAAATTGATGGGGTTTGGACTTTTCGTTGAGTTAGAGCTGATCAAATTTATGCCTTTGAAAAGTAACAAAATCATTGTTCCTAATAACTTCAATTTTCAAAAAAATAATATTGACTACTCTTATAATGTTGTAATATAGTGTATTTAATTTACATTCCTATATATACATTGTACAAAGAGCTTTCCACCAAAACCGAGTGAAATCATAAAATGTTCAGAAATATATTTACAGCAATTTTTGGAAAATAAATAGAACCGACCTCAAATCATAAAATGCACGAAAAAGTGAAAAATAAATATAAATTCCTTAACCAACACCGATACGGCATTTAAACAGAACTTATGAAGTCGGTGTAAAATTGTTCTGGATTTTGATTCATGATAACTTTTGTAACCATGAATCAATTACAATTATTAATGGCCAAGATTTTGCAATAGTTTCAATGTAAAATAACGCATGGTGTAAAGAGCATTGGACTGTCATAATTTTGCACTGATTTCAAAAATTTGGTTTTAAAGTGGTATCGATGTTGTTAAGAATTAATTTATTTTTCAACAAAGGTACAGGACCTATGGCAAACTACTCTCGATCGAATTAAAAAAAATCATGAAAATCGGTTCATCCGGTAAGAAGTCATGAGTGGAGAAACCAAAAACAATCGGCATATACAGTATGAATATTATATTATTAATATATGTTTCTATCAATTTGATAATTATTATTTAATTAATATATATTTACATCAAATTTGATTATGTTTATAACAAAGTATAACCTCCTTCCTTTGTGAAGTTGGTTAAAAATACATCGTTTTTTTTCAAAATGCTTATGCCATAGAAAGTTCTTCAAACAAGCATGAAACTACAAGTCTAGACTTTGAAACATGCATTAGATTGAATATTACTAAAGAAATATCAGTCAAATATGTTGCCGGATTTTGATAGGAATTTACATAAATTATGTTGCATGCGTTTAGGAAGGAACCTGGTGGAGTGGTCTAGTGTCGTTAAAATGAACAAAGATGAAGGCGTGACATAATTGCTTTCATGCACCCGCATGGACCTTGAGAAACATTTTACTGGCCTGAAAGGCAAGATGAATGCCTGTTCTTATGTGCTGTTGAACGTATCTTATGTGCTGTTGAAAGTCCAGAAGTAGCATCACATATCAGTCGTTTTTTCAAAATTGAATCAATATCCATGAAAACTATTAATGAAAGCTGGAATATGTTCAAGGGGAAGTGTTAAAACTGTTCAAACTTGAAAGGAAACCTAGTTTTAGCCTGTTGAATAAGAGACATAGCCATTTAAACAGATTGATTGAAATTTATAAGATTTTCAATCTACGATCTTAAGAGTTGTGATCACTTCAATAACAGGCATCTTAAATATTATTCTAATAAAACCTATATATATATATATATATATAACGTTCTTATCTTAGTTTATCTAAGAAACATGACATTTTACGAAAAAAGAGTAATTTAAAAAAAAAACCTTTCTCATGCATTATTGTATATTATTTTGAACTATAGAAGGTCTGGCTGATTTTGTAACTTCGATCAGTTACAACCGAACATACAGTTTTATTTTCCTAGTTTCATGCTTGTTTGAAGAACTTTCTAGAGCATAAGCATTTTCTAAAAGAACGACGTATTTTTTGCTGTAAATATATCTCAGAATATTTTATGATTTCACTCGGTTTTGGTGGAAAGCCAAAACAACAATGTATATATATATATATATATATATATATATATGGATATAAATTAAATACACTATATAACAACATTATAAGAGCAGCCAATATTATTTTTTTGGAAATTGAAGTTATTAGGAACAATAGATTTTGGTACTTTTCAAAGGCATAACTTTGAGCAGCTCTAACGCAATAAAAAGTCCAAACCCCATCAATTTCAATATACCACTTTGAAGCATTTTTAATCTAGTTTCTAATGGTATAATTAATTTTAAAATCAAAGGATACGTTCTTAACGCAATTGAGCAGTTTCTGAGCGACAGTCATTGTATTAAATACAACTCAATTTTGTTCTTCAAAGATTTTTAAAGTTGCCTTAATACCTTTAAATAACAAATCTAATGCTATATTTCTATTCACAAAAGAATACTGAACACAATGCAAAAAAAATTAAACTTCTATCTTTAAAAATAACTGTTTTACGAAAGGAAATGTAAAAGTATGCGCAACTGCTTGATTTGCGATCAGCGTTGAATTGCAAATTTCTGGCAAAACTTTAAAGTGTTCTATTTCAAAAACTAATCAATATATTGAGATAAAACTTTACAGTTGTTCTTATATCTATAGGTAGAACAATCTCACCAAGTTTCATCAAAATCGGCCGAACTCGGGTGTCAAACCTTGTCTCCGCTGGATGATTTCACTTGGAATGGCCCTTTCAATACAAGTTTTAATTTTAACATAAGAATGGCTCATATCCACGGCACACATAAGAATGGCCCATATGCACATAACATAAGAATGGTACTAGATATCAATTACGTATTATCAAAGTTTGTTTTCCGGTTGTCCTTAAGTTTAATTTAACGTTATACGGTAAGTAAAAGGCAAATATGAAAATCTGAAGTTTAAATTTTTACTTCAGTTTAAAATATGGTACTCAAAATCGTTGTAAATTGAACATATTCCCTGCCGCAAGTACTTCCAATGCAAATTTTTACGAGATCCACTTTTCCTACATCACATGAATCTTAAATTAACAAAGCAAAAAAAAAAAAATCTTATTTTTGAGGAAGTTATAAAGTGGCTCAAATTCATTATTTTTAAGGTAATTATTGGTTTGTAATTTTTGAGCTTTAAAAAAAGAAGGAAGAAAAAATGAAAGATTTCATCTTGACGAAAAATGTCATTTTGTTATTAAAGAGCAGAATTTGCTAATCGATTTTCAAAATCTTTTTTCTCACTACCTCTTACGAGCTTAATGATCTAACCAAAATTTAAACCTCAAATCATCTTTCTTTCAAATTTAACAAAAAATCACACATAGGCAATAGTTTTAAAAAATACATATTCTGTAAATTAAAGCGTCTTCATTTACGTAAAAACAGTCGAATTAAAAAAATGTTTCGTAATTCAGGGCCTGTAAAAAAAATTGTTTTTAAAATGGTGAGTAAACGAACCATCAGCATGGGTTAATAAGACGAAATTTTAAAAAAAGTGATGAGTTGTCCCTAATTCTGTCACCAAATTCATAAGCGGCCGCCGAAGTTGGCTGTCAAGCTTGCGAGGAGCGCAGCGAACACGGGTGTTGACGAGCGAAGCAAGCAGGGGGCGAAGCCCCCAAGTGCAAATTAGAAAATCTGAAGGAAAGTTTTATGAATGCAATCAAAACAAGGACTCATTATGCGGGAAATCCAGGTTTAAAAAATCTGAAGCTCAAAATCTTTACAAAATTGAACAGAATTCTTGTAACTGTACCTTACCTTAACTGATAATGTGACATAATTTAACACAAATTGAACAAGTACTAAGATTTTTAGCCGAAGAATTGCTGCTGGCATTAAGAGCAAAAAATTTATGAAAAATTCCCGATTAGATTATTTTCCGTATTGTTTAATATAAAGTGTTCTTATGGATTAAATCGCGATTCTTTTAAATTATTTGTTCATTATCCTATGTTTTAATTTATTTATTTATTATTTTTGTTAGTATTATTTATTATATTGTTTTCAAAACCAGTCACGTTTTAATATTTTGAACTCTTTAGCTTACAAACTTCTTTTTTCTTTCACTAAAATATAAGATTTTTAAAAAGTTTATTTTGGTTGTTAAAAATGTATTATTGATCACATTATCTTTTAGTTAGACATCATTTATTCGCTGTTGTTTGTATTTTGTTGTTGAAAATAGCATATATATATAAAAACATTTTTCGTTCGTATATTTAACTTGAAGATTAATATTAAGCTAATTTTAATTTTATTAAATACAATAATGATTTGAACTACAATTTTAATTACAAATATAAAAAAAATTGAGTGCTTTTTAAATTAAAATGACCCGTGCCGGATTTGTGCGTCTCATTAATATAACTACCATTTCTCAAATAAATGCATTTTAGATTAAAGTTTCATTGTATACGGAGACACTTGAAAATAATGTAATATCTAATAAACAGCTAAAATCTTTTTTAAAAGAAGTAACTTAGTTGGATGAGCACCACGGGAACACATACGTAAGTTTTTGAAACAATAAAAAGAAAAAAAGCAATACAAAATGTTGAAGTCCCTACAAATCCTCGAACACGGCTAAATTCCCCATCATTCTCTCTACAATTAACATTCAGACATTAGAAGAGCTAAATAATATTTCGTGATGTGAAATTAATTTGCGTTTCGAATAAAAGATCATAGTTAACTAAGGAAACACTATCAACTTATGAATTATATAAAGAAACAGAAACACGCAAATGCGGAGAAGAAGCAATTTAATTTACTGAAGACCAGAGGGAAACGACCTTAGATTGTCAGAAAAATCAAACTAAAGAATCAATAAATTAGCTTGAAAAAGAGGTTTAACAAAGCTTGATTTCTCATCGCGCTCTACTCTTCTAGATATTTGTAGATGTACTAAACAGCATTTTAAAACGTAAAATTAGTAAGTATTCTCGATAAAGTTAGCAGTTGCATACTGAAACAATGGTAAAAAAAATAATAATTAAGCATATAAGAAGCATAAAAAAGGAAGTAAAAAGAGCAATTTAATTCAGTGAACACCATAGGAAACCATTATTACATTGTCGAAATAATAATAAAAAAGAACCAATAAATTAAGTTAAAAATGAAGCTAAACAAATCCTAAAACAAGGCTTAATTTCCCATCGTTCTCAACACTTCCAGATATTTAGAGAACTATTTAAAGATGCGAAATTAATTTCCGTGGCGCCAATTTTCAACTGAAATTCAAAGGACAGCGAGTTGAAAATGAATAGCTCTCCCGGCATTGTAGCCATTTATAAAACCAGCTCCAGCGACAATAGTAATTAGAGGAAATGACGACCTCACGTGACTACGATGGAAGCTGGGAGCCGATACAGACACGTGGTTCCTGAGAAAATTGAGCAGGGAAAGGAACAGAGCTGATTAACAAACTTATCGGTTCAAGATCATGATGTTTTAATGAAGATGATTAGGTGAAGCTATAAATCGACTAGTATATCACATAAGGTTGAAGGAGCATCGATTTTAACAATTTATAGCCACGGAGTTTTACTGAATTATCCAGTTATTGAGACAGAAGGAGGACAATTAATATACAATATAAGAACTCATCCAATCTGACTTAGTTCTCAGATAGAAATAAAACTAATTATTAATCATCAACCACGTTCACAAATGTGAATATTTTAACGTGATTGAGCTCTTTCGTATGATTTCTGACAAATAACTTGATTTAACAACATATTAATTTAGCAACATAATCGGTTTTAGATGTTTTTTAACACAATAAATCCAAATCAAATTCACACTGTTAAAAAATTGATACTTAAAAATAAGAAAAGTACTTATTTTTAGGCAGTTTCCCAATTCACTATAGCTCCGAGTAACAAAATCTTAATTTTGAAAAATACAAGTATTCATTATTTTAAGTACATTCTGGATATCAAATGCTAGTACATGTTTGTTTCAATATGAGCAGGCTTAGAAATTAAAAATTAGCACTTTTGATTCTAACTAAGTTATTATGAGTACTATGTAAGTGAAACTGTTTTAAATTAAATATTATTTCACTATCAGTTGAATGTTTTTTAAGTAATTTAGGACATGTTTGAATAAAGTAAGTTATCTTTCGCGCGGCTTCAATTTTGAATAACACATGTACTCATTATTTAGAGTACATTCTGGGTACCAAATTATTTGTCTCAACTATTTTTTTTTTTCCAATGGCATGGGAAAATGACAAATTCTTCTCATCTCAACTATAAACAAACAGGTTTAGAAATTAAAAATTACTTGATTTCAATTAAGACATTAGTAGAAGAACGTTTTTAGCAAACCATTTATTATCAGACTGAGAGTTGAGACGAAATATGAATTCTGGTACATTCTGTACGCATAAAATCTCGATTTAAAATGTCAGTCATTGAGACAAAGACGTCATACTCTAATAAAGTAAAAAAAAGTTGTTTTGAATTTATTTACTCCTTATAATTATAATTTCGTCTGAAAACAAAAGATTTTGACAAGTTGAGTAACAAGCTTTGTAGTATAATATAGTAAAAAAAGTCTTCAAAAAAGCTACAATTAAGAAAAATGAATAGAAAAGTGACCAAGAAACTCTCTTTAATTTTTTTTTTTTGTTTCCTGATGTATTTTTTAGTATATTTCGTAATAGAAAATTTCCAGAAATGTATTTTTCTATTTTCGATCATAACAAGAAGTGCTCCTAAACCACATTTACAGACTTTACAGTTTTCAGCATTTAAAATTCTTTCTCGCACCAATTTCAGCACTAGTCGAAAATGGAAAATAACAGAGCTCAAAAATGTGACTTTGTCAGTGATAGCATCAGATAACAAAGGGTATGTTTAACAATTTCTGAGGATGCAGGAAGTGCTTGCCGTCATTTATCAATTTAAATTTCCTAAGCTTTAGATTAGATGGTGCAATTTTAAGACTGATTGAAGAGCCCTTACCGTAATTATCTGTGTATAGCCCGCGGGTCATCTACAAAAAAAACTCATTTTTTTACTACCTGCGGGCAATACATGAAATTAAAAAAAAATACCATTAAAAAGACAACTACCGTTCAAAAATATCGAAATCTCTTTTCCTGCAAAACAAAATGCAGAGAAATAAATCGTAGCTTTCGAAACAATGATTCAAAGCAGATTGGGGCTTGGTCGCTACAGGTGAATATATTGTTTTCTAGGGGTGTATCCCATGTTTTTTTCTGTGTGCGGGTTATACAACGATGCGGGTTATATAATGAACTTAATTTTTTTAGAAGGAATTTTTCTTCCTGCGGACTATACAACGATGCGGGCTATTTACCGGTAATTACGGTAACTATCGAATACATCAGTTTTTATATTTTTGAAGCATACCCCTAGCCCTTCCTTGAAAAGGAGGAGCGTTATGTAGATATGTTTTACTTCTGGTGTTAACTGGTGAAAGCTATATCTGCAGTGAGTCCTCTTCCAAGTTTATTGAGATGAATCTGAAGATGATTCTGATTAATAACTGACGTTAAAAATTAGCTAACGTTTATGAAGTCCATTGTAGAGCATAGTCGTTTTTTTTTTCGAGACCGTTGTTTCTGATGTTAGATGTTGATTTAAGCGTGATTTAAAAGAGGTTGACACATTCTCTCGAAATCTAGAAGCCATTCAAAAAGGTTTAAGCAAGTTGTTATATTTCAGAACTTTAACATTATATCGCGCAATTTCTGCACGCAATTCTATCTTTTTACAGAAATTTTCTTGAATTCCATTGCAGATTGCAACACAAACCTTTTAAACCTTTGATTTAGACCAAAAAAAGAAAAAAAATCACGCAACCCGGGTTCGAAGTTAGGATGTAAACGTTAGGCGTCATTGGCACCTATAACTGTTTTGTTTTAGTTGCCAAAAATGTCCTGCTTGGCGTAATTTTAAAATAATTCAAATAGCTTGGGCAGACATAACAACTGATAACTATGAAAACAGTTGTGAAATTGTTAAAAAATATTGCAAAACATCATATCCTTACTGAGAAAATTATTTACAAGAGAAAAATGTTCAAAAATCGATTTCTATTAGTAACTTTTGAGAAATTGGTCATTTTACTTTAAGTTCATGAATCAATATAAACGTTTATTTTAATCACCACATAATAAAATGAAGCATGAGTTAATTGGCTTAACTATTTTTTCAAGTGTTATTCACAATCTTGTGCTTTTTCAAAAAAAGTAAAAACATCATTTGTAAGTAAAAATTCGCTATTCAAAAATTTAAAGGTCGAGAAGTTACCAATCATCATAGGTATCGTAAAAACTCAAAATACAGAAGATTAGATGAAATATGTATATAAAAATATAGTTGTATAAGGTTTGACTAGATTTTAAAAAATATATAAATAAATATAAAATGAGGACTTGGTGAAAATTTGTGGTTGTCAAATTAAAAGTTTTATGAAAGGTTAGGCGTCAAAAGTGACGACTGGATGTGAAATCACGGTCGTCAAACGGGAATTTTTAGGTGCAAAATACGACTAACGACCGCTAACTTCGAACCCAGCGCGCAACGATTTGGTTAAATATTCATTAAAAACTAGCAAAATTAGGGAAAGAGATGACGCAGATTAAAAAATTACAACATTCTATTTAAAACTAATACTGAAAATTACGTTCTCATATATAGTAAAGTGGAGGGGCTAAGCAGTAGGGCAGTTGGAGAGAAATGTATGCAGGTTTCCATAACAGTGAAAAGTAAATATCCTATATTTATGTATGACAAGCCTTAAAAAATATATTTTTAAAGGTAGAGACTCGTGAAATAATATAAGCCAAAATATCTTAACATTGTAAAAAAACTAGTACATTTAGTAGCTTTTACATTGTTAAAAAGTCAGTAACTGTGATAAAAATTTTTTAAATGTGAAGGCGGTATTTTTATTTTACTTTTTTTTTCTTTCGAAAAGGATACTTATTTAGATAAATTTGGAAAAGTAAAGTGTTCACTAAATATAAATTTTCATGCCGATTATTAGAACTGTTTCCGTTATACGAGAGATATATAGAATAGATACATATAAATAGGGCTCGACCGATGGCATTTTTTGGCCGATGGGCCGATGCCGATTGTTGGCCGATTGTTCCGAGATCGGCCGATGGCCGATTGCCGATTATTCTCCTCTTCCATCGGCCGAAGGCCGATGCCGATGGCCGATGGAAAAAAAAGTCGCTTTAAACCATTAAAACGTGTAGAATGCTTGTCAAAAATGTCATTTAAATCATTTACTATTTATTTTTATGTTTATAAAAGCACTAGTAAGCCCGGCGGTCATACGAAATGACCGCTGTTCTAGGTATTATAGATTGTGATTAAAATGATTTGTGCAAAGGTGTCTGCTAATTCAAACTGAATTACCCAGGTCAGGCTGCGAGGAAGCCCCTTTGCTTACTGCCCCACACTTCTATATATTTTTTCACTATATAACCAAATCGTTTGTGAAAAATATATCCCAACAAAACATAAATGTGAAAAAGGGCCAAGTTCGATAGAACAAAAACGGCCTTCGGAGTAGTCAGTGCCAGCGATAAAAGAATTGATATCTAATGGGTGCCAAGTTCCATAGCAGATCCTTTGATCATGGCTGTAAGAGCGTACAATGTTCCTTAATTTATTTAAAAACATTTTTTTTATCGGATTCCTAATTGGAAAGTGTTAATTAAGGTAAATTACATTCAAAAAATTTAACTCATTCAATTAGCAATTTTTAATAGTAAAATCATGTGGCAAGATATTATAGTTAATTTCTAATTGTCTTCTTATCGTCTTCTTTAACGTAACTTATCTTAATTAAAACTTGCCAAGTTAGGTCTAATAGTTTTGGGGTAATGGTGTAGTCAAAAGTAGATCGAAATGGTTCGGGTAAATATACACATTGGCCGGTGTCGCCGTATCTTAATTTGGCTGACTTTCTGAACTTGGCGGACACACTGCCGTGTAAAAAATTTAACTCATTCAATTAGCAATTTTTAATATTAAAATCATGTGGCAAGCTATTATAGTTAATTTCTAATTGTCTTCTTATCGTCTTCTTTAACGTAACTTATCTTAATTAAAACTTGCCAAGTTAGGAATCCGATAAAAAAATGTTTTTAAATAAATTAAGGAACATTGTACGCTCTTACAGCCATGATCAAAGGATCTGCTATGGAACTTGGCACCCATTAGATATCAATTCTTTTATCGCTGGCACTGACTACTCCGAAGGCCGTTTTTGTTCTATCGAACTTGGCCCTTTTTCATTTATGTTTTGTTGGGATATCATTAATTTTTGAAAAGCTAAAATGTGTGTTTTTATATTGACGATAAGTTATACTAAATTAACCAAGCTGAATAGTCGCTATTAATTATTTAAGATTTTTTTCGTCTGTTTACATTTTTCCGTAATAAATCCGTAAACCTATATTTACTTAATTATTTTTTTATTTAAAACGTTGAAAAGTTCTGTATAACTACGACACTGCATTCTTTGTAGTCAGCTTGAGTTAAGCCTTAAGACGAAAAATTAAAGCGGAAAGTGAATTTCAATGCATCAATTATCAATTATTTACCTTCAAACGCGAGAGAGTATTGTTTACTTTAAACGGCAGAAAAATATGGCTGCCGTTTGAAGTCGTTAGGTATGATGCTACTTATGAGTACGCTAGTAACTTCGAAGATAATGTAATTTTTTGAAGTTTCGGACTTTTTCCTTTATATATGCCAAGTTGTCTACCTTGATACAAAGTTTCAAGTTTCTAATAAGTCTCCTAGAAGTAGGTTAGGTTTTTGATGAGTGAGTGAGTGAGTGATAAAAATGACTCTTTTCAAACCTTAATAATTCCATAACCATAAGAAGTACATCAATGAAATTTGATATCCTAAGGGTTAAAGGGATCGCTATTAGACGTTCAAAATTTCAAGTATGTAGGTCTAATAGTTTTGGGGTAATGGTGTAGTCAAAAGTAGCTCGAAATGGTTCGGGTAAATATACACATTGGCCGGTGTCGCCGTATCTTAATTTGGCTGACTTTCTGAACTTGGCGGACACACTGCCGTGTGTCTAGATATTTATCGTCGAAAGAACTTATTGAAAATTTTATTATGCTCTTCAAAACAAAAGTTTTAACGAAACTGAAAAAAAGAGCGCTGCCACTCTAATAAAAAAAATATAAAATTACTATAAATAAATCAATTAAAAAGAAAGAAGGGATTAAATTAAATTCGCGCATACATTAATTTTTAACGGAAATTTCAAAATACAGCGAAGCCGCACTCAATATGCTAGAGAAACGTTTTAATTATTATTAGTATATTTGTTACATTTTTACAACAATGGCAACTGCGTTGATTTGTTTGTTCACACGGCAACTGTAATTATATGGTTGGAAACGACGGCAACAATGAAAAAATAAAATAAAACGGGTCAAGAAAATCATTGAAAATTTTTTAAAAATTAATTTAAAAAAAATTAGTTGAGTCACAACTTTTATTTTTGCGGCGATGAGTTTCTCGGATCGTAAACATTAACCGTACCGAATGTGGTCCCGATCGGTAAAACGGCTGGCATTCTATAGCGGACAGACAGACAGAATAAGCCGCTTATCTATAAGATAAATGCATTATTCAAGCACCATAAAACTGTTTGGGGGAAGTTTACATAATAATTAAAACTAAAAGAATCTCTCGCGATTCTAGTAAAGTAATTAAACTATTCGGAGGTTGAAAAAATTAAAAAATGCTATATCAGAGGATTTTCAATTCTTTTTTCGTATCTTTGCAAAAAAAAAAAACAACAAATATTGGATCCGCTCGGGTCTAATTCCCTTTCCTTCAACATTTTCTCTTTATAACACCTGCACTGCAAATGCCAAGTGCAGCTGCCTTTATTTTATAATTTTTTTCATGGAGAGGAATGCAGATATTATGACACAGACTAACAAATAATGTGGGTTTGTATTTTTAACGAAACTGTCAACCCCCTCCTCTCAGATTTTTTTCATGATCCCCCCCCCCCCCCCGTTTTTAAAAGAAAAGCGGGAACGATTACATGTTTATTTTTCACTAAGAAAGTTATTTTAAGCTCTTTTTCTGAAATAAAAATAAAATATTAAAAAAATTCGCTCGCAGTATTACCCCTTGCATAGTATATCCCTTGTTCATAACCAAGAAATACTGAATATTGCTTTAAAAACATAGACGTGAGATTTTTTTGTCATTGCAAATGAATGCTGGGTCTTAAGAACTAATATTATTGTTTTTTTTTTCTTGTGAGTTGAAAATTACACTGAAATACTTGACATGTTCTTTATATTTTCATGAGCACAATGTAAGGTCACCGAAAGAAACCAATATTTTGAGCACCCGCAGTTTTCTATTGACAAATAATCTTCTGAAAACACGTGATCGTTTATAAAAATTAAGATGTATTTTGAAAATATATATATATATATATATATTTATATACGTTGGCAATTTTTGAAATTAATGAAATTGTAGTATTTTTATTAAGGTATTGTTCCACCCTCTATCCCAAACTCATTTTTAAAGAATTAAATTTTTGAAAATTGCAAGTCGAACTTGGACACATAAAATTTCGATCAGTAAACATGTATACTGAAAAATTGATTCATATTTTTTATCATTATGTTCTATGTTGTACAAGAAATATCCTAAACTGAAAGCAGATGCAACGATATTGTTGTACAATAGCAGCAAAACTGTCAACTGTCTAACACGTGGCATCAAAGAATCCAAAAAAAAAAAAACACTAAAAAAACGAAGTATAAAAGGGGAAAAATTAAAATAATTATCGTATAAAAAATGTTAAGGTGTATTTTGAAAAAAAAAAAAAAAATGCATTGATCAATCTGTGAAAATAAAGAAATATTAGCATTTTTATTAAGATGTTATTAAATCCTGTCGCGCGAACTCGCATTTTCAATTTTTAAAAATTGCAAGTCGAATTTGGACACATAAAATTTCGATCAATAAATATTTATACTGGAATTTTTTTTCTTATTTTTGACCAATCTTTTCTATGTTGTAAACTAAAAATGATATAAAGAGAACAACCGCACACTAAAAACAGATGCAACAAGATTGCTGCACAATTGCAGAAAAACTGTAACACGTGGGATCGAAGAAGCAAAAAAAAAAAAAAAAACGCAAAGAAAAAAAAGTTTACGCTGGTAAAAATTAAAATTATTATCTTACTTTGATTGAGTTGACTTTTTATTGTTTACAATTTCGGAATAATAAGAAACATGACAAACTAAAAGCAGATGGTATAATATTATTGCACAGTGACATCTAATGCACTAAGTCATTATTAAAAGAAAAACCGACACAAATGAGGCAACTAACTTAGTGCGAAAAACAAATAGCACTCATAAGACTTCTCTATGACTTTTACTTTAACATATTCTAACAGCGAGCATTCTGCTCAAAGAGAACTATTTTAATAATGAAGGTTTTCGGGCAGCGATCGCTTAAACTAGTTTTCCGAAATTTTTATCAAATACTTTTTTGTAGAATGACATTTTTCTGTGTTTTTTTTTTTAACTTATGCGCTGCCTTTTATTGTATGGAAATAGAAATTGATCTATGGAGAAAAAAAGAAAGTGAAAGACAGAATGTTTTCTGGAAAGTTGTCCCTGCGAAAAACATCGGCCTTGCATCGGCTTTTAGATGTTTTTTAGGCCGATGGGCCGATGTTTTTCTAAAGTTAACATCTGCCGCCGATGCCGATGGCCGATGGCAACTTTGTTGAACAATCGGCACCGATGCATCGGCGAGGCCGATGCATCGGTCGAGCCTTACATATAAATGTTTCATCAGCATCTTCACCATTTCAGCCGTAAGACATCTACTGTTGGGCAAGGCCTCCCCCATAGACATCCACCTGCGGTGACTTTGAGGGACTTGCAGACAAACATTTATTTATTTATACGAGCCATTTAAAGGTTAATATTTTACGTAGTGAGAAGAATTGTCACAATTTACCTCTATGTCTTCCTATTCAGATCAATCGATATAGGATTAGGTAGATTATACCTGTTTCGACAATGTATTTTGCATTAAATTTATTATTCAACGATCAGTAATTCTTTTTTTTTTGTTTAAATAGAATAAATCATGCAACAGTTGACTAAATTTCATTCAAGAAAATTCAATCAAAGCTAAAATGAAAGGACAATAAATAAGCATCTGCTTAGCCCTCGGCCTCTCTCTTTCTCTCTCTCGTCTCTCTGTACTTCAGTATGCTATTATTACAACCAACAAATAAGAATTATGCCTGGTGGTACCGAACTTACATTAATTTCAGCAGAGCAATAGCGTTTCGAAATAAAGTATTATCGAATCAGCAAAATATGTATTTTCTCTGAATTGTAAGAGAAAATCAATCCCTGCTCTGGACACTGGTTTTAAGCTAACAAACCCACACGAAAAGGTGAAAAAGTCAAGTACCAAAGGTTAAATTAACGGAAACCTTTGATCCTCATCAAAAATGTACAATCCATTTGAATTTTAAAACAGCAGCGTTGAGTATAGATTGTCTTCACCTTGATGGTTTCTCCATGTAAATTACCCAGACTCTTTAACTAGCCTGAATGTCAATTATGCCTTACGCCTACTGCTCAACGAAGAAAAGTGAAGAGATTAATTAATTCACTCTAATTACTTAATCCATGTCAACTCGACATTAAGTGGCAAAGCCGATTAACGACCGCAATAAACGATTTTTATCTCATTCGTTGTATCCGATATTGTGCGTTGGGAAAAGAACAAATTAAAAATGCGAACCAAAATATGCCGTTCATTTTAGCATATTTAGTGCTGATGTTCCCCTTTCACTGGCGTGTCTCAATTAACCGGATCCATTTCCACGGTCAAGTCTTTGAGTTCATTTTCCTAGCTTGAGCCGGCATTCATCATTCTTGGTAACCGACGCTAATGACATTTCCGACGAGTTCTTCAATGACTGTTTTGAGGGCGATCATTAGCAAATATCACGATACGTTCTAAACATTTTGATTTCGACTCTCTTATGATTAAAAATACCCTATTTTGCTCATAAACACACTTTTTAAAAAATTATCATCTTTTTTTCTAAGTTAAAGTACTGCTTTTTGCTATAATTATCACCTAATCAATGCGCGATCGTTTATTGTATTTTGCTACTATTTGCTGAAGTTCATTTCGCTATGAATTAATTAAATAATCGTAAAAGGTACATCAATAATACATAAGTTAGTATTACATGACACGTTTGGAAAGAAAGGCAAAAATTAAAGAATTTTCACTTGCTAAAGAACAAGCTGCGAATCATGTGTATTTATGTACATAATGAAATTATGTATATTTGAACTTTTAGATGGAGGAAATTGTGCAAGAAACGAAGCAAAATATTTTACTAAAAATTATGGAAATGTTTCGAGTGTGATTTTTGCGTGTTAACGTTGAAAAAGGAAACATGCATGCAGTGAAATGTATTTACAAATCATAAACGCACAAAAAATGCGGCCCAAGATGTTAACGATGTACTGTGCATGTATTTTCAGACTTGTACGTTTTTGTTATAATTTATCGTATCTTGTAATGTGTTCGTATTATATATACATTATAGTGAGTACAATTTCGTTCAATGATCGAAAGAGCTGATTATTTAATGTTTAACTAGACTAGTTATATTAGGAATTGGTGAAACCACACATGAACCAATCTATGCGATTTTTGCCTCTTGCTGTGTTTGCCAGTCTTGATCACTCTACCCCCCCTCGCCTCCCCTCCCCTTCCCTCCCCTGCTACCCCATTTTTGGAAATAGCAAAATCAATTACGAAATGTGGTACGCTATGTTTAACTATTCTCGATATTTTTGTTTAACTATTCTCGACAACTATTCTGAATCAGGTGAAATTCCATGAGCATTTGACTTCGCCAAAATATGGTTCAATCTTAGCTCAATTTTTAGAGCAAGCAAGTACGCCTATGTTTATCTATTCTCGATATTTTTTGCAGGGAAAGTTCAACCACCATCTAAAGTTGATCTCTGCATTCAAAAATCTGAAACAAAGTAGAACCGAATTTTTATGGAATTTGTCAGCACTGTAGAAGGGTAGCTACGTGAACAAGATAAACGTTCTGAAAATTTAAAGGGTATGAAAATCATAATTTGTTTTGTTTTCTACCTGCAAATCAGGTCAAAATAGAAAATTTCATCAACATAAAATTCCGAGTGTAGCCTGAAAATTACTGGTATATTTTTCTTCCGTTAGACAATTTTCATTAATTTGTTTTTAGAACTTTTTATTTTTAGTTATTGGAGGATTTATTTTCCATAAACCGAATATCTTATATATCTTAAGTAATTTTCCCTTCACGTACATTCTCTATTTTTAATAATGATATATTTTAAAGAGTGTTCAGTTTTTGGCATAGATTAAATGCAATTTATAAATAACCCCTTATTTAACAGCTCTCGTTTTATCTTATCTTCGCATTCGATATAAATGCCCCAACCAACGAAAAACCCTAAGGAACAAGAAAACGAGTTTGTCTAAATTTCTAATAGAAAAAAAAACTCGTCTTTCATAGAAAACACTGCACCGTCATAATGCCTGATTTCCTCTAAAGTTTCGTCATTAATCGATAGGATCGTGATTCAGGAAAAGGCAGTGTTACTGACCAGTTCAAATTTCGACTCAAATGGCCGGTCGACAGTAACCATGGAGATTTATTCGAACAGATGGGCCAAAAAAGAAAAGTCTAGTGATTAAAGGAAAAAGGGAAAATAGAAATCGAGAGTTGTGGCTATACCATTTGAGTTTATATTTAGAAAAGCAGATTTCCTGCAGGACTGTTTTTTCTTTAATTTCTCATTTCAGTGGCATAAAAAAAAACTGATTGTCTTATTTCAGCGTACGTTTGTTAGATAAAGCTAAAAAAAAATCTAAAAACCATAGTTTTGATTATAATATTTTTTCTAAGCCAATTATATGACCTATAAAGAACCTTGCTCATTGGAAGTGCATTAAATTATAATTAAAAAATGAGAAAAAAAGAAAGAACGAAAGAAAAAAACGTTAAACAAATGTTTGCTTCATAATAAGAATAAGTGGAAAAAAAGAGAAAATATGCTAATCATTTTTTTCCCCATTTTATAACGCATTACATTTTACTTCAACATTTCCTGCACTTTTTACAATTATCACTTTACCTAGTCTGATGAACTAAAATATATTACAAAAAAAGGTACCTGGTATTAAAATAATTTTAACTGATGGATATCAATGAATTAATTATTTGATAATATGTTTGCTTTAAATTTACAAAAATAAACTGTATTCTGCCAATATTTGTTATTTCGATAATTCCAAGGATATTTAAATTTAAAATTTAGACTGCAAAATTTTATGTTCCAAGTTTCTTTCCCATATTATTTTGTAAAACTATAGAATCCTATACCGTTTTACCGATCGGGTCCACATTCGACACGGTTAATGTTTACGACCCGAGAAACTCATCGCTGCAAAAATTAAAGTTGTAACTCAATTAGTATTTTTTTAATTATTTTTTTTTTTAATTTTTCAATGATTTTTTCTACGTTTAGATCTTTTAAACTATGCACGCTTAGATCTTTTAAACTACGCAACGAGTTTTAATACGGTTTTCCTCAATGGACAGAGTGGTTCAAGAGGAAGGTTTATAGACCCGTTAGAAAAATATCCTACAGGTAGTTCTTTTTTTATTCCAATTTCACGCAATTTTCCACATAAATTCCCCAATATGGGGGTGAAAAAAACCTTGCACATATTAATGTAATATATCGATCGAAAATCATCGCCAAGACTCATTCCAGATGAAAAATACGCAACAAATGACGCCGTGCTACAATTTGGCAGTTTTAAGTACCCCTTGGTGACAAATCTGACTCTATTGAAGGAATTGGTCCCAAGTTTTCTTAACTGATCCTTTCACATGTATATTAGATTTTTCAAGCGTTTACAATGTCTAATGTTTTTTGTTTTTTTTGGACAAATAGACAGACGAAGTCTTTCAAACCCTACAGGTTTTATGCCGCAGGCGGTTTTTTATACTCCTGGCAAGGACAACGTCGCATGCGCCGTTTTTTATATTTTTAGCTGGAATAGCGCGTCAGGTGACGTTTATTTACATTCTCTCTAAGGACATCGCGGCAGGCGACGGTCTTTAGACTTTTAGCAAGGACAGCGACTTAGGCGACGTTTTTACAATTCAGCACGTGCAACGCCGTGCGGGTACCGCTAGTAGAATATAAATGAATAGAAGATAATATTTTTACATGATTACAAAATTGAAATACACAAGCATTTTTCAACTTTCCAAAAACACGTCAAAATTTAGTTGATCGGTGTTTAATAAACGGTGTTGTCGGGGTGAAAATAGTCTCTAAGAAAAATAACTAAAAATGAAATTGCATAAAATGAACGAATTTTTACTTAATTACTTTTAATGAATAAATAAACACTTTAACTTTAAGAAAACATAATTTTCGATTATATCCTACTTGCACTGAATATTCCTTGCATTGATTATGCGATTTTACTACATAAAATTTCCTTAGTGTCACGTCAAATATCACTTTTATTTTAAATGTTTTCAATAAGCCCATAAAAATTATCAGCGACGAGCACTAATAAAGAAGACTTTTAAGATATTAAATAACTATACAATACTCATTATAACTTTGGTCCCAAACTTACATATATATATGTAATGTTAAAATTTAACAATAGAGTTTTTCAAAAATATAATCTTTTTTGGCAAGAAGTCACGAATTTTTATGTTAAGTCTGCAGACAGGTTTAGGTATTAAGACAGGCAGACAAGTAGGAAAATTGAAAATCTGAGAAAAGTTTCTAAATAAACTATTGGTGATAAATAAAACTAATTGAAGTCATCATTACTGATATTTTAGAATTTGTAACTTAATATTAAAAGTGTTTTTTGATCTCGCATGTTATTATGAAGTTGTATTAACTTCATAATGGGAAAAATGCATTAAATTTTTTGGTCAGATGAAATGTTTGCAGCTCCAGATATTTTTCTTTTCATTTTTTTAATGCCTTCCATTTCTCACAATAATTCTTAATTTGAAACAATATCTTACGAAATAAAATAAAAAGCAAACCCACGTTCGAAATGCACAGATTTTACTTTGAGCATTATCCAAATCGATTATGCTTTGTTATTTGATTATTTTGCAGATGTTGGTGGCGCTTATTTAACACACTATGAATTGAAAATGATCACCTTGGCAGTGTACTGTTTTACGTTGAAAGAATGAAATGTTTTTTTTTTAAAGAAGGTCTGAGTTTGCTTCTGTCTTAAAAGAATCGACCGTTTTTTTCTTTTGTAGCCTACTTTCCCCTGAAAATTATTAAAAAAACAGAATGAGAAGAGCTTAATACATCTTTAAAAATACAGAAAAATTAAAAAAATAAGTAAAGTAATTAAATAAAGATCGAAAAATAAATAATTTAAAAGTGGGTTTTGAGATGGGGAAATTGTGTCTATCGGTCTGACTGTCTGTCTGTCCTCCCTCCTAATAAGTTTCGAAGCAACTGTCCTATTCGATTTTTTTTTCATTTGGAAGATTTCAGCGATCAAATTTCTATGTTTTATTTTAGATTTGAACATTTTTTGTTCAACTTTGAATGGTTCAAAATATCTTAACATTACAGTTGTTAGGAAATGATAAGCAAATTATATAAACCCTGCACATAAGACTAGTTCTCTTGAGTAAGCTTATTCAAAGGAGCTTTCGACGTGAACTAGTTTTTGATTTGAACATTGTTTGTTCAATTTTGAACAGTTCAAAAAAAATTTAACATTAGCGCCTACAGGGAAATTTCAATCCTTTTTAAATCCTGGTCTAACAGACGATTTAATTGGAACAAAATTTATCGGAAAAATCTTTTGACGTTGAGCATGCACACATACGAAGTTCATCCAGAGCCAAACGAACCCATTTTCTCATGATTTTTTTTCATCTGGATTTATCTGATTTAATGAATAAATAAACGAATGAGTGAAAGAACGAATGAATAAATGAGTGAATAAATGAATGAATGAATGAATGAATGAATGAATGAATGAGTAAATGAATGAATATGTATTAACTGTTAAAAAATGTGTATTTGAAGCAAATAAAAACTCAAGATAAACGAGAAAGAGAGACAGAGAGATAGCTAGTTTATAAATTTGATGTTGGTGTACATGGGAAAGTAGGCTCGAATAGTTCTAGACGGAACTTCTTGTTTTTCCTTTTTTTTTTAGACAAAGTATTTTTTTTGTAAAAAAAAAAAAACTTTGCAGGTCAATATTTACGCACACAGTTTCTTCTGTTTTGTTTTATATGATTGAAAAAAAAGATAGTTTCGTAACAATTTTTATACGCAAAATTCCTATACTTATCCAGTATATTTAAAAACATACCACTTTAAATGTTTACATAATTAAGTGAATAACGACTTCTACTTGAGCCTTTTGTTTCATGTAAATAGAAATCAATTTTACCAAAAAAGTTTTTTTTTTTTTACCAAACAAGAATGAGTTTTTTTTTTTTTTTTAATTTTGGGAATGCGTCAACCAAAACACTAGATAGTGCTTGATGATCAAAAAGTGATCCCTCGAGATAAAATGCAATTAACTTGCGAGACCTTGCAATGAAAATAAGGTTTTAATTATCTCTAAAATTTTTAAAGAAAAGAAGTGCTTACGAGTTCGACAGGTGCTATTACTTTACAATAAAAAAAATTCTTACCTAATTTGTAGGGCTCGACCGATGGCATTTTTTGGCCGATGGGCCGATGCCGATTGTTGGCCGATTGTTCCGAGATCGGCCGATGGCCGATTGCCGATTATTCTCCTCTTCCATCGGCCGAAGGCCGATGCCGATGGCCGATGGAAAAAAAAGTCGCTTTAAACCATTAAAACGTGTAGAATGCTTGTCAAAAATGTCATTTAAATCATTTACTATTTATTTTTATGTTTATAAAAGCACTAGTAAGCCCGGCGGTCATACGAAATGACCGCTGTTCTAGGTATTATAGATTGTGATTAAAATGATTTGTGCAAAGGTGTCTGCTAATTCAAACTGAATTACCCAGGTCAGGCTGCGAGGAAGCCCCTTTGCTTACTGCCCCACACTTCTATATATTTTTTCACTATATAACCAAATCGTTTGTGAAAAATATATCCCAACAAAACATAAATGTGAAAAAGGGCCAAGTTCGATAGAACAAAAACGGCCTTCGGAGTAGTCAGTGCCAGCGATAAAAGAATTGATATCTAATGGGTGCCAAGTTCCATAGCAGATCCTTTGATCATGGCTGTAAGAGCGTACAATGTTCCTTAATTTATTTAAAAACATTTTTTTTATCGGATTCCTAATTGGAAAGTGTTAATTAAGGTAAATTACATTCAAAAAATTTAACTCATTCAATTAGCAATTTTTAATAGTAAAATCATGTGGCAAGATATTATAGTTAATTTCTAATTGTCTTCTTATCGTCTTCTTTAACGTAACTTATCTTAATTAAAACTTGCCAAGTTAGGTCTAATAGTTTTGGGGTAATGGTGTAGTCAAAAGTAGATCGAAATGGTTCGGGTAAATATACACATTGGCCGGTGTCGCCGTATCTTAATTTGGCTGACTTTCTGAACTTGGCGGACACACTGCCGTGTAAAAAATTTAACTCATTCAATTAGCAATTTTTAATATTAAAATCATGTGGCAAGCTATTATAGTTAATTTCTAATTGTCTTCTTATCGTCTTCTTTAACGTAACTTATCTTAATTAAAACTTGCCAAGTTAGGAATCCGATAAAAAAATGTTTTTAAATAAATTAAGGAACATTGTACGCTCTTACAGCCATGATCAAAGGATCTGCTATGGAACTTGGCACCCATTAGATATCAATTCTTTTATCGCTGGCACTGACTACTCCGAAGGCCGTTTTTGTTCTATCGAACTTGGCCCTTTTTCATTTATGTTTTGTTGGGATATCATTAATTTTTGAAAAGCTAAAATGTGTGTTTTTATATTGACGATAAGTTATACTAAATTAACCAAGCTGAATAGTCGCTATTAATTATTTAAGATTTTTTTCGTCTGTTTACATTTTTCCGTAATAAATCCGTAAACCTATATTTACTTAATTATTTTTTTATTTAAAACGTTGAAAAGTTCTGTATAACTACGACACTGCATTCTTTGTAGTCAGCTTGAGTTAAGCCTTAAGACGAAAAATTAAAGCGGAAAGTGAATTTCAATGCATCAATTATCAATTATTTACCTTCAAACGCGAGAGAGTATTGTTTACTTTAAACGGCAGAAAAATATGGCTGCCGTTTGAAGTCGTTAGGTATGATGCTACTTATGAGTACGCTAGTAACTTCGAAGATAATGTAATTTTTTGAAGTTTCGGACTTTTTCCTTTATATATGCCAAGTTGTCTACCTTGATACAAAGTTTCAAGTTTCTAATAAGTCTCCTAGAAGTAGGTTAGGTTTTTGATGAGTGAGTGAGTGAGTGATAAAAATGACTCTTTTCAAACCTTAATAATTCCATAACCGTAAGAAGTACATCAATGAAATTTGATATCCTAAGGGTTAAAGGGATCGCTATTAGACGTTCAAAATTTCAAGTATGTAGGTCTAATAGTTTTGGGGTAATGGTGTAGTCAAAAGTAGCTCGAAATGGTTCGGGTAAATATACACATTGGCCGGTGTCGCCGTATCTTAATTTGGCTGACTTTCTGAACTTGGCGGACACACTGTCGTGTGTCTAGATATTTATCGTCGAAAGAACTTATTGAAAATTTTATTATGCTCTTCAAAACAAAAGTTTTAACGAAACTGAAAAAAAGAGCGCTGCCACTCTAATAAAAAAAATATAAAATTACTATAAATAAATCAATTAAAAAGAAAGAAGGGATTGAATTAAATTCGCGCATACATTAATTTTTAACGGAAATTTCAAAATACAGCGAAGCCGCACTCAATATGCTAGAGAAACGTTTTAATTATTATTAGTATATTTGTTACATTTTTACAACAATGGCAACTGCGTTGATTTGTTTGTTCACACGGCAACTGTAATTATATGGTTGGAAACGACGGCAACAATGAAAAAATAAAATAAAACGGGTCAAGAAAATCATTGAAAATTTTTTAAAAATTAATTTTAAAAAAATTAGTTGAGTCACAACTTTTATTTTTGCGGCGATGAGTTTCTCGGATCGTAAACATTAACCGTACCGAATGTGGTCCCGATCGGTAAAACGGCTGGCATTCTATAGCGGACAGACAGACAGAATAAGCCGCTTATCTATAAGATAAATGCATTATTCAAGCACCATAAAACTGTTTGGGGGAAGTTTACATAATAATTAAAACTAAAAGAATCTCTCGCGATTCTAGTAAAGTAATTAAACTATTCGGAGGTTGAAAAAATTAAAAAATGCTATATCAGAGGATTTTCAATTCTTTTTTCGTATCTTTGCAAAAAAAAAAAAAAACAACAAATATTGGATCCGCTCGGGTCTAATTCCCTTTCCTTCAACATTTTCTCTTTATAACACCTGCACTGCAAATGCCAAGTGCAGCTGCCTTTATTTTATAATTTTTTTCATGGAGAGGAATGCAGATATTATGACACAGACTAACAAATAATGTGGGTTTGTATTTTTAACGAAACTGTCAACCCCCTCCTCTCAGATTTTTTTCATGATCCCCCCCCCCCCCCCCCGTTTTTAAAAGAAAAGCGTTAACGATTACATGTTTATTTTTCACTAAGAAAGTTATTTTAAGCTCTTTTTCTGAAATAAAAATAAAATATTAAAAAAATTCGCTCGCAGTATTACCCCTTGCATAGTATATCCCTTGTTCATAACCAAGAAATACTGAATATTGCTTTAAAAACATAGACGTGAGATTTTTTTGTCATTGCAAATGAATGCTGGGTCTTAAGAACTAATATTATTGTTTTTTTTTTTCTTGTGAGTTGAAAATTACACTGAAATACTTGACATGTTCTTTATATTTTCATGAGCACAATGTAAGGTCACCGAAAGAAACCAATATTTTGAGCACCCGCAGTTTTCTATTGACAAATAATCTTCTGAAAACACGTGATCGTTTATAAAAATTAAGATGTATTTTGAAAATATATATATATATATATATATTTATATACGTTGGCAATTTTTGAAATTAATGAAATTGTAGTATTTTTATTAAGGTATTGTTCCACCCTCTATCCCAAACTCATTTTTAAAGAATTAAATTTTTGAAAATTGCAAGTCGAACTTGGACACATAAAATTTCGATCAGTAAACATGTATACTGAAAAATTGATTCATATTTTTTATCATTATGTTCTATGTTGTACAAGAAATATCCTAAACTGAAAGCAGATGCAACGATATTGTTGTACAATAGCAGCAAAACTGTCAACTGTCTAACACGTGGCATCAAAGAATCCAAAAAAAAAAACACTAAAAAAACGAAGTATAAAAGGGGAAAAATTAAAATAATTATCGTATAAAAAATGTTAAGGTGTATTTTGAAAAAAAAAAAAAATGCATTGATCAATCTGTGAAAATAAAGAAATATTAGCATTTTTATTAAGATGTTATTAAATCCTGTCGCGCGAACTCGCATTTTCAATTTTTAAAAATTGCAAGTCGAATTTGGACACATAAAATTTCGATCAATAAATATTTATACTGGAATTTTTTTTCTTATTTTTGACCAATCTTTTCTATGTTGTAAACTAAAAATGATATAAAGAGAACAACCGCACACTAAAAACAGATGCAACAAGATTGCTGCACAATTGCAGAAAAACTGTAACACGTGGGATCGAAGAAGAAAAAAAAAAAAAAAAAAAACGCAAAGAAAAAAAAGTTTACGCTGGTAAAAATTAAAATTATTATCTTACTTTGATTGAGTTGACTTTTTATTGTTTACAATTTCGGAATAATAAGAAACATGACAAACTAAAAGCAGATGGTATAATATTATTGCACAGTGACATCTAATGCACTAAGTCATTATTAAAAGAAAAACCGACACAAATGAGGCAACTAACTTAGTGCGAAAAACAAATAGCACTCATAAGACTTCTCTATGACTTTTACTTTAACATATTCTAACAGCGAGCATTCTGCTCAAAGAGAACTATTTTAATAATGAAGGTTTTCGGGCAGCGATCGCTTAAACTAGTTTTCCGAAATTTTTATCAAATACTTTTTTGTAGAATGACATTTTTTTGTGTTTTTTTTTTAACTTATGCGCTGCCTTTTATTGTATGGAAATAGAAATTGATCTATGGAGAAAAAAAGAAAGTGAAAGACAGAATGTTTTCTGGAAAGTTGTCCCTGCGAAAAACATCGGCCTTGCATCGGCTTTTAGATGTTTTTTAGGCCGATGGGCCGATGTTTTTCTAAAGTTAACATCTGCCGCCGATGCCGATGGCCGATGGCAACTTTGTTGAACAATCGGCACCGATGCATCGGCGAGGCCGATGCATCGGTCGAGCCTTACTAATTTGCGTATTATTTCTGCTTGAAACCTTAAGTATTAAATATTTTTCATTAACCCAGGTTCATAAAATCATTTTAGGGAGTTAGTATAGTCATTCATAAACTTAAACATTTTTCATAAACTTAGTGTACTTCACCATCGCCAAATCAGAAAGCAAATGATTTCATTTTCGATCAGATATGTTTAAAATTCTTCAACGAAAGAATTCAGTAAACAAGTTCATGAACAAAAATGACAAATCAATTTTTTCCATCAGTCACTATCTCTTAGATCTAGGATTTATCTGTGCCGTTTGAGTCAAGAAATGGATAAATTCATAAAGATTTTATTTTTCGTTATTTCAATCATAAAAGAGAAAAAATTAACACTATTATGTGACTGCTGTGAAGAAACATGCCACGTGGAATTATTAAAGCCCTAAAATTTCTTCTAAGGTAAAGATCTCTCAAGTAAAGTAAAGGAAAAATTCTTTGAATTGATTATTATTATTATAAGCGAATCGCAAGAGATGCAAAGACTACTATTTTATTAGCTAAAACTAATTGCATTTAAAATAAGTATAAGTAAAATCACAAATTCATGCCCTTCCCCCCCTCCCCCGCCCAATTTTTAAGGATTTTGGCTCCTACATGACGCTTACAGTAACATGGTAAGAACATTTCATTTATTCAACAGTGTGTAATATTTAAGGAAACTAGGAATTCGTGAAAAAAATAGCAAACATGTAACTTTGTACTAGAAAAAAAATGAAACAAAATATTGCAGAAAAATCTAATTGATGTACTATATCTTTATATCCGATAGATTAGGTGTTTCAAAAGTCATGAAGAGTGAAAAATCACGAAAAAAAAAAAATGACAATAAGCAAAGAGCATGCAAATCAATTTCATAAATATATGCATGAGATCAAATATGTTAGTTATGTCAAATGTTACGAAACAAATGCCTGAGATCAATTCATTTTTATTTACATGTTAAAGTTTCTAACTAGACTGAATCAAATATTTGGTCAGTTTGTTGATAATGGTATAAACCGAAGAAATGGAATGTACCAGAATGCAGGTTACGTGCATTTGAACAACGTGGAACGAACGAGCACGCTTGGCGTAAACAAGAAGCAATAGTTAATGAACATCATGTTAGGGGAAAAGAAACCATCATTTGGCTATTTAAGGTACCCAACCTTTAGCCAATTCCACAAAGAAAAAAAAAACATAACTGTAAATTTTCTATAATTTAAATCAGTTTTAACAGTAAATACAATTGACCAACAACACTAATTGCTTGATGAAATGAACGACAGGACTTCATGCTAAATCCTGACTATTCTCTTCAAGGGAATAAAGCCATTAGCGGGTCCAAGGAAATTGAAAACTCTAACCAAAGGTTAAGGGATATTATGATGACCGTGCGATTTAAACAGCTTGATTATATCTTTATGGCTCGTGAAAGCACGCAGTAATGCTGATAGTCCTTCGTGGCTAGAGGATAAACACAAAATCAAGACACTACGTAAAAGGTTTGAAAACAGGTTAGAAAGAAAATGAAAATGCTCTGAAAATTCACCAGCTCACATGAACATATGCTAAAGCTTTTTGCATAGTCTCCAAACCTATCATAAAAGGAAAGAAATAATATATTAAAAGAAAGGAAAAAGAATAAAAGAAATGAATAGAGCAAAGAAAAAAGGCGCGGCGTCCACTAGAATTACAGTTGGCGGAGTTTCTTTGCAAGTCGTGGTTAGCTGTATACTAAAAAACGTTATAAAAAAAATTCGAAGAAATAAAAAAAATCAAAGAAGCAAGAAATAACAGGATAGGATGCCTATTCTCGCACATCGCATTAGGAATGTTTGGTGCCTTCCCCTTGAATAAGTAAGCTCTAATGATAGGGGGTGAGTTCCTGGCGCATGAGGCGGGAAAAGCAAGGGCCCGTCTACTTGATTGCTATGCTACTATGCGCAACGCCACTATTGAGGATCCAAATAACTCTTAGGTTGCCACATTGGCGCATTTCATGCAGTTTTTAGGCGAGATCTTGTATAGAATGATGGGTTTGTGCCGTGGAAGCAATAGTAATTTAAAGTAAACAAATCGCACGTTAGGACGACTACGGTTACAATCAAAATATTTTTCAATTCCAAAAGAAAAAAAAATATACTTTATTTCTGTTTTGAAAACTAATACCATGGGGGGAAGTGTTTGATTTTACCTCCAGATAATTAATTCGCTATAGAAAAACTCTAGTGATTTCAATAAAAATAGCAATGAAATAACCATTTTTAATACACATTTCTTGAGAAAATTTTTAAATAAAAACACAGCCTTCGTTTACTTTGTCCTTGATTACGTTACTCAGCGTTGAAGCCTCGGTTTAGAATGGATCCAGTGGTATTAGGGGAGTTGGAACAGGGGTCAATAGCCCAGTGCGGAAAAAAGCCGAGGGTGTAAAATGTCGTGAAATTTATAAACCAATTAACCGCTGGGGAGGGGGGGGAGCAGGGTGTGGCAGTGGTAAATTTCCGGTAGCCCATAGGTGTCAAAGGTATAAATCCGACTCTGAATGGCCCAAGGAAAGCAAAACAGAATTTTTTTTTGAGATAGAATATAATTGCTTGTTTTGGAAGAAGAAGGTATGTTTTCAGATTAAACTTTTTTGAAGCAATTTAGTTCATCCTTCTTCCATGAACGCTTTTGTCTTGTGAAATGGGCTGAATGCCTTTTACAGATCAATAAAATCAATCTTTGTCCCAGAACCTTTCGCCCCATAAAAAAATATTATTTGCAATCTTAAAGTATGCATTTATGTTTCAAGATATATGTTTCTCTTACACTCTGATCTACGCAAAATTTCTAATTTTGAAAATAAACCACGAAATAATAGTATTAAAAATTTTAAAAGTTTACTTGAACTTTGAACGGAGCATGTGTTTACAAGATAACTGTCGCATACTAGACTTTAATTTTATTCACAAAACTTTCATTGAACTTAACAAATCAACAATTTAATATCAATACAAATAATCATGAACTATTGAATTAAAATTATACCATAGCTTCAAGGCGCATAAATTTTGCATTTTAATTTTAATTCAATACTTGGTGCTTTCATGCAGTTTCCTGAAATTTAAATAATGTGTCAAACTAAATGCACTTTGCGTATAATTTTCAGTTGTCTGAAAAATCCCTCCCCCATACGTTCAAGGAAGTCGAATTTAATCCATTCAACTTCTTTCAAAAATTATAATAGATTAGCTCTCAATGTGTCAAATTTTGACTTATGCGACCTACGAAAAAGTTAATCATCTGAAATTTCCTTTTCCCTTTCGACTGAAACTTCTCTTTTACCAAGTGAACTCATTAGAATAGATTAGCCGAGGGATTCTGGGCCACTCCGAGCCGTTTGATGCGGATGCATCCAACCATTCACACACACAAAAAAATGACAAGAGTGAAAACTGGTATTGCATAAAATGCAATTGTAAGCATTTCGTCTGCAAGATTTGAACTTGAAAGACTAAAACTTTTCCCACAACAATAACTGCTCATTTAGTCTATAAAAATAACAAAAAAAAAATGTTATTATAAAAATCGTCATATACGGAATTAAGTTTTTCCTTCAACTCCAATTTTGCATTTGCATCTCTTAAAAAAAAAAAAAAAAATCAAAATTAAATTCTTAAAAACTCAGCTTTAGGCTATTTTTGATCTCGTTGAGGGGGGAGGCTATCACGACTTACATGACCCTCTTCGGGATTACTCGTTTGGTTGTTTCTATAAGGCTATACAGTGCGTAGGATTGGTTTAGTGCAAGGTAAGGGAAGAGATATGTACGTTACTAGGGATAATACTCTTGATGGATCACGCCTAAGCGATATTATCACTCAACTTTCTCTAGAACCCCCCCCCCCCCCCCTCTTTATGGAGTGCACAAGTAGTCTCGACACTGAGAAGACGTATTCTTCCTAGTACATTTAAAAATTAAATACCATATTTCATTGAAAATATGTATTAAAAATGCCTTTAAAAAGTGTAGGTATATATATAAATAAAAATTCGTTACTTGATTTGGTAATTCTTTACAAGTCTTTAAGGTTCGTGTCCCTTGTGTATTATTTTAAAATCGGATAACACGGATAAATAACACGGTTCGTAATAAAGTTTAACAATTTTAAGGGGCAGAGACTCCTTCCCAAAAAAAAAAGTAGCGGGCCTAACTATAGCTCATAAGTAAATCCTACACTTTTTATAATACTTTGCAATGAAAACATGATAGCGAATAAATTTATTCGCTGTGCCTCATATTATATTGCGTCATATTTTCCAAAACTACTAGGTAGTCTTTTATAAATAAATGCACGCTAACGAGGATAAACATTAGGTTTTAGAAATTTATTTAAGTGTTAAATACAAGTGAGAATTCTGACGTAAACGGGAAAAAAAGTATATGGTTATTTCTTGCTTCTTATATACTGTTTCCCTTTATTTTCTATTTTTAGTAAACTCCAAACCAACTTATAATACTTACAATATTTTTACGATATATTTACTTCCAATCAAAAACCAGTAGTCCAACTAACGTGGTTATGTTATTTGGCATTATTTTGCTATTAAAAAAAGAAGATATCTCTTTCCTTCGTATACTTCATAATAAATTAACCTAATTATTCAATATTTTTTAAAAGTCTAAATATAGAAATAAGCATCAAAATAATTAATATTTCAGCATATTTCCAAAACTTATTCTTTATGTGACAAAATAAGCACTTTTTACGAATGATTAAATGCATCCAAAAACACTGAAATTAATTATGACAGCAACTTTCATATTTTAAGCTACTGATTACGGTGAAATGCTTAGTAATTGAAGAAAAACAAACTTCAAACTACGGACAAATAAGCTATTAGTATCAATTATATTGAGAGTTTTGTTAAATCGATTAGATTTTCCTTTTGGGAAGGCTTGCGGTGAAAACAGCAAATTGGCACGTGAATTTATTTTCTTTTTTTCTTAACAGAAATTTTCAGTTTTCAGAAACATTAACTTCATCGTATTTTCCAACTTTTTTTTCGTAGCAATGATAATTGGAAAATTACTGCTATATGATTCTACATTAAAAAAGAAACGAGATAATTCTCTTTTTTTAATCAGTGATACTAAATCCGAATCTTCGACCTCATTGCTTGCTGTAAAAAGGTATACAAAGTTGTATTAGCGTAATTATTTCCTCCTTTCCCACTCGTTAAAATAAATATTTGTCTTTTATTTCACTAAGCAATTATTTTGGAGATCCATTTCTGCATATAAATGCTTATTCATTTACAACTGGGAATTATAAAGACTAATTTACGTTTAATTATTTTGTGAATTAATTTTATTTATTTATTTTAATAACCTATTTTTCTTACTTATATTATTTATCTCATTTATTTATGTTTACACTGTTTCATATTTATTTTCCCGTTTGTTTATTATTATTTTTTTAGGTATGTATCTTATTTTATTATCTATTTTTACATTTGTTTATTTCTTTTAAAAAATACTTTTTCCTGATCATGCAAGAAAACATCAACTACAAAAGTCTCAGATGCATTTTTATCCCCAGCAACGTATTATTTTAGTACCCATTATCACTGTCGTAATATCACGTGTGACGACGGTATTGAAAAGCAACGAAATATTATCTCTATAATATGTGTTACTAAGACCATTACAAAGCTTTTTGTTTAGGAACGGAGTAACTGGATGGAGGACAAAAGTGTTTTCAATACAAATGTTAATTTTATGCCCCATCATTTATTTGTTAAACCATGCGATTAGTTTAATTGATAATTTTGGTTTAAATCAAATAATTATTATTTTTATGTTGTGTTTTTTTTAATTTTTTTGTTTCAAGCTCTTTAAAATCATTTAAGTACATTCATGAAAGTAAACAGCATAAATGAGGTTTGACAAAGAAAAAAATTATGTCAAGCCTCATTTATGTTCTTTACTTTCATGCATATACCTGAATGATTGTATGACATCTACCTTAATGATGGTCACTTGCATGACCGTGTAGGTTGTAGCAGGAATGAAAATGATTGTGGAAAAGTAGTAGATAATGTGTGGTACAAATGCATTAAATTAAATAACTAACGCAGTAGTCAATCAGTCGCACTGAAGAGAGATTATCGCTAATTGAAATATTTAAACAAAACAACTTGTTGTCGAACAGAAAAACTAAAATGTTTAAAAGTTCTTTAAACGTTCGAGGCTGAACCTGAAAAAATTAATCAATTACGGTCGCATTTCGACCGCGGGGCGAACTATAGTAGTTTATTAATGCATACCACATGTACTTGTAAGTATATACGGTGTGCAAATCCACCTTTTTTGTGCGAAAATTTGGTTCGACAGGGGGGGGGGGGGGATAGGCTTATACGCGGATTAAGAAATTTCAAAATTTTGACACGTGAAATAAAGATCTAACACATTTGGTTTCTGTATTTAAAAGACAAAATAGCACAAAGAAGAAACAAACATTATTCCACCATTTTAATATTATTCGTCGTCGGATAATCGAAAAAGTTCTTCGAATTCACATGAACTCGACATTACAGAGTTCAGCAAAATCACAATTGACATTTTTTCCCCCTCAGAACAACCGTATTCTTCAGAAAATCAAAATTTTCAAAAATAGAGGGGGTGGGATTATACTTGCATATATACAGTATCTATAAGCGCTAACAACCATTCCTTCTTGAATTCAGATTGCATATATTTTCTTTAAACATAAGGGGACGAAAAACAACAATAAAGACTTGGAATTAAATTTTTACAATTACATTTCTTGAAAATTGTTTCAAAATTAAAAATATTCCAATTATATTTACATTAACCTTTCGTAATTCTAGTCAATTTAAATCAACGAATCCAAAATAACTTTATTACTAATATTTTAATTGATCGCAATTAAACGGAAATTTCCATGTTAATTATTTTTCAGTTAATGTACTTTTATAATCTCGTAAGAGTTCTTTTTCTTATTAGCAGTAGTAGTAGTACAAGATCAGACTATTCCTTAAAAAAAAAATTCTGGTAATAGTGGAAAGAGTTCTTTTTTGTAATTTATTGAAGGCGGGAGCTTTTGGACAGGATCCAAGGTTGGGGTTTTCAGTTGGTGGAAATGCGGTACTGAAGACGTCAAAGAGAAAGAAAGTGTGGAGGGAATATTTCTTTTTAGATCCCGTCAGGGAGTGTACGAAGATTTCGATTAACCAAAGGATTCATTACGAAGGTTCTTTTATACAGAATAGCTCAAATGATGATTGAAAATATAATTAAAATTTCTAGAATAAAAAAAAAATAGTATACACATCGCAGATCAGAGAACAAAGTTTTCTCTTCCTTATGAAGGGTTCCTAAAACATTGGGACTCGGAACTTATGTGTTTCGTAGGTTAAGCGTTTGGATTTGCAAAAATGGAAAATAAAATAAGTTAATTATTTCTCCTCAACAAACAGTGCCGTTTAGTTATTTACACATTTAGTATTTTATTTAAATAATTAACTTATTTTTAGAAGTATTTTTAAATCTGGTACTTTTTTCATCAAATATGTGTTTAACCCCTTGAAGCACGATTTTTTTCCGGAAAAACTGGTAAAAAAATTATATTTTTTTTTTTACAGAAAATGAATACATAGGTATATTATAAATTGCTTTTGGCAATTTAATTGTAGGGGGTGACTAGAGAGCTGAGGATGAGGTAAAAGCTATATTAAAAAAATTATACAAACAAAGTGTATACGGATCTCAGACGGGCATTAGAAATAAAATAACGCGAGATGCAAAATCGCCCGTGTGAGACACGGGCATGTGCAAAATTGCCGGTAACTTTCGCTCGTGTCAGACACGGATAAATGCGTCAAGGGGTTAATAAGCTTTGCTAATGTTTTCCCTATTTGATCATAATCACATTTATCTACGGGCAGGGAAACAGAGAATGGGGGTTGGTGGGTTTCACTAATACAACTAGCTGGGTTTATTGTGTTCCTGTGGTAATCTGAGAATAGCTTACTATTGGAGGCACAAATAGTGAATTTTACAGTTAGGAAAATCCCATTGAATTTCATGGAACATTTGAGCCCCGTTGGTAATATGGTAATAATAAACATTAATTATTTTTTTTATTCTTATTTCAGTCTCGTCGTACAGCTTTTCATACATAGTGGTTAAACATACAGTAGCCATGGTATCATTAAAGCAAACCTTTGTGATCTTCTTCAGTTATGGAAGATAAAAAAACTGTTAAACCGAATTACGAACAAATGAACAGTATCTTTAATTTCTCGATTTCTTTAAATAATTGTTATATTGTATGAAGCTGTGCTGGTGCCTCTTGTTGGAGTTTCTGCAAAATCAAAACTTCAACAAGACCTACATAGCTGCTACTGATAACGTAAATACTACTAATGGAAGCCTACACAAGCCTGACTCATTAAACTTATCTGAGAAGTAGTAACATGAGTTTGAAAACTGCTTACATTACGCGAAATATTTATGAAGGGCAAAATGTTTCTCGTGGAACTAATTCGAAACTCAATTTTAATCTTAAAAATTTTGGTGACAAATAAAAATATGTAGTGAGAGATGTTCAAATGAACATTCTGACCAATTTGAGCTGCTTAGATTTTGACACGAAGTCAACCCATATTTTGGATCCTATTGTTACCGTAAAAATACTGGAGAAAGATGGATTCAAGTTTCACAAACATAGACTCAAAAGTAATTTTGCACAATTTCAGCAAATTCGAAAATTCATTGCTTTACGAAATACTTGTGAAGTATAAAACAATTCACGAGAAATTGCATTACCATTCCTCAAAAATTTTAGCAGGGTATATTGTATCTCAGAATTTGTTTTCTACTCGTGAGAATTCTAGTAAACAAGCGTTCTCTCTCCCGTTGAAAAAAAAACGTAGAGAGGACAATTCCCTTTAACTTTCCAGGAAGCCGCATGATGTCATTGGAGGAAACGGGGATTCACTGTCATCATCTGTTTTATCCATCGTCCTGTGTTGCGTTCTGCTGTAGATATCTCCTCTCAAGACAACCCCTATTTTCAGACTGCTTCGTTACGTATATCTTACAGAAAAACAGGGAAACGATATTGGTTTATTTATATTCTTGTTATATACTTAAAACGGGTAAGCCGGAAAGCGTAAGATCAGACATCGAAACGTATTATAAATGAAACAAGTCGACAGGGTGGCGTAGTGGTAAGGCGCAGGTCTCATACGCCCAAGATCGCAGGTTCAAACCTGGCCCAAGTCGGTGGATTTTCAAGATGCAGAAAATCGTCTGCGCCCATGTCGTATGATTATGCGGCATGTTAAAGATCCCTTGAGTATCCTCTCGGCTAAATTAAATTCCTAGTGCAATCTGCATCAATGAGAACTCAGGTGCCGCCATCTAGGGTAAACTGAGCGTCCAAATTCTCAGTAGTAATGGCATCCAACAACAGTGGTGCTACTTGAAAAAATGGATGCCGATTACCGGGGCACTAGGTCTGTAAACTACACTAGGCACTAGGTCTGCAAAGGTTAGTGACCATACGCAGCACCATCAGAGAAAAATAAATGAAATAAATTTTTGGTGTATCATTTGAAGAAATTGACAATACGTATCTTATAGTTAATTAGTTGTTCACTGATGAATAGAACGAAAGTTTCACTGTCCACTGTCCGTCAACTAATTCCTTACTATTTGTTAGTAAAA
The DNA here is from genome assembly GCA_038502835.1 of Octonoba sinensis. Taxonomy (NCBI): domain Eukaryota; kingdom Metazoa; phylum Arthropoda; class Arachnida; order Araneae; family Uloboridae; genus Octonoba; species Octonoba sinensis. Next base: position 129,116,093 of record CM076598.1, read on the forward strand.
TTACTGGGTAAAATAATTCCATCTGTTTCGATTTTTTAAACATTGAAACAGAAGCAAAGTGTATTAAATGATTAATTGAAAAACATTCTAAAACTTCAAAAACTACGAAGCAATATGTCTTTATTGAAATAGATACGTGACTGTATGTGAATTATTTTTTTCCGCAGTTTTTTTTTTTACATTAATAGCTTTATTCCAGTACAGATCACTTTAGTTTTATCTACTTTGTTCCCAGTAAGGCATTGCAAAATTATAAGCAGTATATATGATCCCAATCTTGATGGCACTCAGAAAGAAACCATCAGCGTACTTCGTCTGAAAACTGACGATTTGCTTGATACCAAGATCCAAGATCCACGTTAAATAGTGAACGCATAGCGAAACTAGAAGTAAACCAACTTTTCTACAGAACTCAATGTCTCGGTGTTAGAGAAGTTAAATATTTGCTTTTGCTGACAAGCCCGATCAGTTCCAAGATATATAAGGCACAAATTGTAGATGAAAATTTCCTTATGACGTTGGAATCGTTTCAAGTGCAGATGTCGTAAGAGCGATCATTTACAGTTCATGCTAGCAAAGGCTACTTCTTATGCTTATTATAAACAACTTCAACATAAGTAGTTCGATCTAAAGTCGTAACCAATAGATCAATCAATTTGCTTAATAACATTCCATATTATTTTCTTGTTTTTTAAATTTAAAATACAATCAAGCTAATGAATATTAAAATTTATTGGTATCATGATTAATAACATGAAACGAACATAAATGAAATTGGTTTTGCTTATTTTTTATGAGTTTGGCCCAGTTGAACAAAATTCTCGAGAGTAATCAATAAAATTTGAACCATTTCTGAAGCTCAGTAATAAGCGCTAACACATTTCAGTAAGATAAGTGTTATTTAGAAGCAAAATAAGCAATTAATTATGCAAAGCTATGCAATGAATTTCATCCAAAAAAATTAAATAAATCATTTGTTTAAAACATTTTTCCAACTTTTGTTGTATCAACAAAAGTGGGAAAGTTTTAACGGTACACTTCAACATCCTACTACAAATGCAATAAGTGTAAGATCTTAGACATATAATTGGAGTAACCAATTTACTGATGTGGTTCTAATCTGGTTTCATATAAAGATGTGCATTTAGTTCTATTTGGAGAACGAAATAAATCACAAAGCTCCGAGGACTACGCATAAAAATCAGTGATACATAATCGCTTCATATTCTAGATCCAAATATATTGTAAATTAATAGGGTCAGTTTGCTAATATGAATGAAATGATAATGTCGTGGTACATAGCATAAAGTACGTAAAGAATATTGCACTTTTCAACGCTGCAGTTTCTTATATAAAAAGTTTTTATTCAATGCAGTTATTATTATAACTTAATTTACATGAAAGTACTTGCTGGGGAGACACATTGTTCTCAAAGGTCCTTTTTCTCAAATCCAAAAATAAAACAAGTCTGGATTTAAAATACATACGAAAAATTCTGACAATTGGCACATTTCCCTTTTTTTCTCCCCTTTCAAAATGCTGCACTCTGATTGGCTTCTTCCCGACGATCGCAAGGCTAGTAACCCACACAAAAGGCCGTGTGAAACGCAGACTGGGAGATAGAAAAAATGGAAAAAATAGAGCTCCAGAAGTTGGCAAAAAAAGAATGGAAAAAATAGAATAAAAAATTATTTTTTTCCTTCTATTTCTCTCTTTTTCACTTCTCTTAGATAACTGATTCGGCAGTTAAAGGCTAGGATTTCACAGAACCCGTACAGTTCGCTTAGTGGAACACGCCCAAACAACAACTACCACGATATTTTCTTACACTATGTTTTTACCTGAAAAATATTTTTTCCTTCTTTCGACCTTTGTTTTTTGTTTCGTTATCGGCTATTACCATAAATCTTTCCCCTCTATACTGAACTACCTATTCCTTGCTGGTCTTGCATAGCTTATTCCAGTTGCCTGTTTTCTCATTGGAAGCTTTGTGCCTGGATAATTCTGTGTTCCAGAGTAAAAACAGTTTCGTATTTTTCCGTTGCTAGGGAACGAGTAGATATTGTACTTCGTTGTTGTATTTACTTGAAAAGTCAAGATTCCGATTCATTTCAGATTTATCACCATCGATTTAATTAAATGCTGAGGCAGTAGGTAGTATTAACAATATTTACCGTTCATAAAGGTTAATACAGTCCACTCTCGATATAACGACCATCTGCGACCCACAGAAAAAGGTCTTTATAACGAGTGGTCGCTATAAGAGGTAAAATTTTATTTAAAAAATATACATTCATCATGCATATTCAGTAGTTCCATAAAAATTGGTAGTTTTTGTAAGATTCCAACTAAATTATTTTTTATCATTGGAATTTAAAAAAATTATCAGTGCAAAATATTATAACAAAATATCAAACAGATTTTAAAGTAGAAAATATAGGGGGAAAAATGACATTCACATTTCTGGAAGCAGTACTTCTGAGCTGACATGGGACCTGGTACGGTCGCTATATTGGATTAGATAATAGGTTCTCAACCTTTTTTTGCCCACCGCCCACTTTGAGAATATTTTTTTTCTAAAGCCCCCCCCCCCCCCTCTTTTTTTTACTTGCGAATCTGAAATAGCTATTTTTACAAATATATTTTTTAATGTGTAATATTATACATTTTATTCGTTTATTCGTAGATAGGATATGACTCCATCCTATTTCTGTTTTTAAGGAAGACTATTTTAATGAGAACAATCATTAAGCACATTTAATTATATTGAAAAGTATTTTAATTAAAATTTTCAGACATCGAATTCGTAACTTAACTAATGAGAAGGTTGAATTTGAGGCATTTGAAGGAGTTTGCTAATATCAGACTCGATTTTACTTAAAAATAATTGTAAGTCGCCACGTTCAGTAACATGGAGCCGATTTCTCTTTATGGTTACCAATGTTGCTACATCACTATAGTGGCTATAGTATATTTATATTTAGCTGAACGTTCAGCTAAATATGAAGATGGGAATGCTATCAGAAATCGTTGAACAATCGACCATAAACCTAATACTTCTGTTAGTACATAATCAGCGTGTTTAGTCTATTTTAGATTATATTTAATTAACCTGCCCACGCCCCTCCGTGTCATCTCAACGCTCCTAGTTTTCTCTGGGTCTTTTACTGCCCCCATGAACGTCTCAAACGCCCATAAGGGGGCGTTATCGCCCACGTTGAGAACCTATGGATTAGACGATTCAGAAAGGTCGTTATACCGGAAGCAAATTTACATAGAGTTCATAGGGATAAAGTTGGGACTTTTACCACTGGTCGTTATAATGGAATGGTCTTTATAATGTGTGATCGTTATAAAGAGCGTTGACTGTATTAACATATACAAACGTTATTTCTAACTTGACACAACGTTGCTAAAATTGGAGAGTTTTCTTGACAAAAGACCCCACTTGCCCACATACGAATAATGTTTACAAAAAATGGAGTCATGTAATATATATATATATATATATAAATTAATAAAATTAGCAACGGAAAGAATACGTTTATTGAAAAACAGTTTATAGTTTACTGTTAAAATGTGTATTTATGATATTTTTTCAGTTTTTGAGTGCAGGTAAACTGGCGGATAAGTAAGTAAAAAAGCTCTAACCTAATACAAAGCGCTTGCTATAGGTTGCTCCAAAATTTTAGATTTTAATCATCAAGTCAAATGTGCTTCTACTCGCTTAAATTCTCCATATATTCAGCAATATGTCGCCTAAGCACAAACATTTTGACAGAAATTTCACATTTCAGAATTCGAAAATAAAGGGGGCATAATTGAATCTCTGTATCCGTTTAAACAAGAAAAACATAATCCAAATCACATAGAGATTTTTTGACTAATAGTTAACATCTAACCATATTTATGTTTTCGTAACTTTGAGTTCTTTTGTCCTATTGACTAAAGTCAGCGCTTCGCAACGATTCATAATATTATAAGGTGGATAACAGTAAAATATCTCCAGCAAAAAAAAAAAAAAAAGACTCGGGAATAGTTTACTATACCTGAATATTAATTATTTGTCCAAAATAAGCTTCGACGGCAGGAAAAAGAAAAAATGCCTAATAAGTTCATTCTCTTAATTCGTGTTCACTTATGTATATTGAGATTTTCAGGATGGATGGAGGAGGATTGCTTAAAACTAGATGGCGTACATTTTCGTTCTTATGAGTTTAAAAGTTACTAACAACTTCCTTTCTATGAATTAGGCATTAATTATTTTAGATTGACCGAGTCATACGGTATGACTACAACTCAGACTGCCATAAAAAGCAAGCGAAAGTTCTCTAATATTATAAAAACGTGATGATGTCAGCACAATCTCTGTGTTTCTATACTAATAGGAAAAGTACAATTTAAATAAAAAAGGATGCTTAAAAACGTATATTTACAAACTCCCATAAAATTTCAAACTTTGATCATGATGTCAAATGTGTTTCTACCAGCTTAATCCTAGTAGTTGTAAATAAGAGTGACGTTAGTAAAATAATTTTGTTTTAGATTGAGAATTTAATTATATTTTTTATAATATTTTGAAAATGAGTTATTTTCTATTTTACTCCACAATTTAAATTTATAACTGATACCTGAAGATTCACTGAGCGTTAAATCTAGATACTATTTCCAACAGAAAATATTCATTAATCATTAAAACCGAAATATTTTCAGCAAAAAAAAAGGAAAGAAAAAAAAAAAAGAAAAAACATCACGTTCATGATAGTTTGCATATTACAATCCGAAACAATGATTGTGTTGAATATCGTACCTCATAAAGAAGGATTTTGCCTTAAAGCAAAATAAACAATCCGTAAAAAGTACTATCGCATCGAATCCAATATATTAGTAAATATATTTAACGTTTGCGGGATTCTGTTTCAAGCCATTACCAAGTGACAAGCCAAATATAACTCATTTGTTAATCACAATATACCGTGATAAGAATGTTTTCTATTTAATAAATATTTAAATTTGGCATAAAATATTTTCATAATCAAGTTACGAAACGTCATTCTTTGACTCAATTTAAATAAGAAACCATATTATACTTTCAAAACTAACTAAAAATAAATGCGCTTTCGTTATACTTTGTTCTTCACACCATTCCGTCAGTTTAATTGATGTGCGATTTAACAACTTATGGCTTCTATAATGCTTAATTTATGTGTTAAGAAAATTGTACTCATTCATAAAATCCTTAAACATACAAATATATGTTTTTAAATTTTTAACTTAGTTACCGATTCTTAATATTTCACATTTCAGATCAGGCGCAGAGGATTTTGATGGATACTAAATTTCATGCATGATCTTAATACCATATATAGACATTTGTAGTAGATGTTTAGGCACGTGACTTTTCCCCGAAGGAACGTTTAAGGCAGTTAAAACTAAATCTTAGGTAACATGCAATTTCGGCACCTGGATAACATATTTTGGGCTGTTTTCATGTATATTGTGGGAAAGGTGTTTTAATAATTACAGATTTTGATGAATGATTGCCTCGTTCAATGCGATCGAAGAGTTGTAATTACTGCAGAGCAGAAAAGGAATACATAAAAATACACTTCTATTTCCTGTAATCACTAAACATTTCAGAATTAGGCGATTATACGCTACTAAATATTCGGTGTATGACTGAAGTAAATTCAGATGTTACATCTTGAGGAAAGACTGGCTTGTTCTCTTATTCCCTACAACGTTTATCACAAAGATAAAATTTCTAAAAGATTGGCAAAATCTTTAGAAGCTTCTAGTTTATTTCGCTTCATTTCGCTCACGTCAGTTAGAGGAAAAGACAACATTGAAAAAACAAATTTTCTTCATTTTGTTAACCTTTTTGTGAAAAAAAAATAAAAAATTTTTTTTTAAATTATTTTTATGTATCCCACAAATAAATACAGAAAATAATGCATTTCAATAACACTGAAATGAAAAATTACTCAGCATAGGAGCTTTTATTAAATAAAAGATATTGTTCTCTATCGGGGAAGGAAATTAAATAAAATAAATCTTTGGCGCATTATTTATAGCTCCTATTTCTACAAGCGTGCTCACGTCAATGTGGGTCTGACCCCCGCCATTTCTTTTTGCAACGGGATGTTAAGAGAATCGGCAGCGCGTCTCTTCAGTCCAAGCAGAACCGATTGTCTTCTAATGGCCCGCAGAGACAGACAGACAGACAGAACTTTTCCAAAGAAAAATTAATGCCATCGATTGCGTTCAAGGACGAAAAGGCCACATCAGCCACATTTAAATCAATTCCACTAATGTCGTTAATGTATGTTTCCATTTTGTTCTTCCATTTTAGTTTGCTTAACGGGAACGCTTGATTTCCTTATTCAATGAAGATCTAGGTGCCATAATTTCATCCGCATAAGTGTTCTTTTTTTATTGCTGCCATCTCATTGCTGCTAATGGATATAGAGTTCAGAGACGGCCATTGCAATTTGACACATAAACATTAGAGTGAGAGCGTTTGCCTATTTACCACTGAAAGCTATTTTGGTTCCTGTTTTGTTTACGCACATGTTACTTCACTTTCTCGACAGATGTCAAAAACGTCACACTTGATAGTAAACCTCTTATTATGTATGCATAACGCATCTTATACATATGATATCAAATATGAAAATTACCGTTTTGTAATTGCGATTTAGGAATGTTGAATAGAAATGTAAAATGAAACCATCTTTAAATTTGCTCCGTTGAATTGTTTTCCTCTCTGCTACACTCCAGATTTTACTACAACTTTTTTACGGAACTATTTTCTTTAGCTTTTAGCAGGGATCCAGAGTGGAGCGCGGAGCAGTGGAACAACAAGATTTTGCTGGAGCGGATCAAAGAAATTTGTTGCGCTCCACAATTTCTTGACTTTTTACCATATAAAAAAAATAATTAACTAAAAAACGAAAGATAAATAATATAATCAATTAAAATTAGTCGGAGCACAGAGCGGAGCCGGAGCCAGTATCAAAAGTCGGAGTGGAACAGCTCAAGAAAATAGCTGCTCTAGATCCCTGGTTTTTAATAGTTTTTTTCTATGTTCTCTATCTGTACTCAGTTTTCTTAACACGTTTTTATGAGACATTTGATTGATAAACCTTTCGAAAGTTTAATTTCGGTTTTATGAATTCAAAACAATTGTTTTCAAATGCATTCACTAATATTATTAAATAATTTACTAGATTAACTCTTATAATCAAATACCCACATTTAAAATTTACGTAACAATGTGATGCAATAAACTTTTTTTTCTTTTCCTGAACTTTATCCTCCTTCTCTCTCTCTCTCTCTTTTCTCTCTGTCCTTGAGATGTATGTTAACATTCTAGTTGCATTTCGTGTTATTTATTTATTTTTGCATTTAATTCTCTCATTTCCTAATTATCCTGATAATTTATTTAAGGTGCCCCATAAAATGTAGCTTTGCATTTATATAAGAACAATTTTCATATTATAGTTACTGAACTTCACTAGAGTGAAATATTCGAAGTTCACTTAAAAAAATTACCCCAAAACTTTAAAAACAAACTCGGGAAAAAGAAAAAAAAATGCTAGATGGTTTAGGAATTATTAACTGCACTCGTATATTTTCGTCTTTAATGTCATGCTTTTTCCAACAACGCGCGAACAGCAGGAAAAAACATGATTACTGACTAAATACTTTTTGATAATTACGACAAATGGCGATTTCCTTCTTAATTAGTGAAATTGATCAGTATTGCAGTAAATGCTCCTGCTTTGCGTTTCATTTATTTAATAAAATAACAATAGGCACAATTCTCTATTACGCAGATAAGAAACCAAACTATCTCTAGGATAAGGAACAAATTATTTAACCATTAGGTTAGTCCATAATGCTTCAATGAGCCCTGCCATGCTTACGCTCAAGTTAAAATCTTAATATGGAGTAAAATCGATGGTGGCGCACTTTAAAACCATTTGCAAAAGTTTCGTTTCAGCATAACTTTGAATATTTCTGGAGGAAAGGGAAGCAAGGCCTTTTGTGTTCACTTAAGAGGGTGTAAGACATTATTGTCTGCGCAGAGAAAAAGTCTTTTAAGACGTTGGGCAAGAACAAAGGTGAGTAGACTAATACCCCACAACACCAGAGAAGAATCGCCCACATCGATGCACTTTTTGATGGGGAGATAATAATCAAATGATTAACGAGCATGTTAACTTTATGCGATGAACTGTCCTTTACTTTCAAACTTACGGTGGAGAAGAAAATAATAAAAACTCAGAATTAATGACCTCGCGAACAAAACTCGGCAACAGCCTTTATTTAAAAAAATAACCCAACTTTTTTACTCGCTACGTAAAAAGCTTTTAGGGAAAAACGCTTCCTGTAATTTACTTAATTATGTTTCCGTTACTTTTTTCTGCATGATGTTTAAATTGGGCTACATCCAATTTTGATCTTAATAGTAATTAGGCTAAATGATCCCAGAACAAGTGGTCCATAGGGTATAAGTCTAAGTACCAAAACCAGTGCAATCTAAACAGCTTACACGGTTCAAGGGGTACTACCTATCGATCTATACCTTTTATTAATATTGATTTTATAAGCTCATTAGACAGAAATGCGGCCTTTTTTTTCACTCTTACAAAAAATGAAGACAAACTTGATTGACCAGAACAAGTAAACGTTCCATAGATTAATCACAGATTGAAAAAAAATATTGGAAAAAAACTCGGCGGCTAGTTAGCGTAACTAGCTGGAAGTTAAATTGACGTATTCGGTGTTTTAAAGAAAAGTTAGCGGAGCTTATTCGTTATTACTTAGTGTTCTTTTTATTTGTTAATTTTTAAACAACAGTTAATCTTCGGTTTTTCTTTGCACAGTTATGAACTGCGTCGTACTCTTAATTGACTTGATGATACGGCACATATGAAATTCTGCACCATGCACGATTGAATACATCAACATAAAAATCTTCCTGTAATTGTTCAATGAAAATAAATGCGCTTCGAGGTTTACGGTTTACTGCATGTGCGTGGTTGTTTACAGCTTTCTTACATCATTCTCTTATTCAAATGTACAGCACGCGAGTAAATATCGCCTAGAACTACACAAGCCTACTTTCCCATGTACCAACATCAAATTTGTAAATCTAGCTATATTTATATCTCTTGTTTAGCTTAAGTTCTTAATTTCTTCAAATATATCTTTTCAATGGTTACTGAGTATCAAAACATATTAACGCTCTTTCAATAAAAGAAAGAAAAAAAAAGAAAAAATCGTCTAATGTAAACGATATCGATTTCTTTTCTCTTACGCTCTTGGGCATTATATTTCAATAGTTTCCTTTCCAACTATCAATGTTTTGATTCAGAGAATTTTTTAAACCAAATAGAATTTTTCAATGAGTAGGAAAACGCAGAACTGAATTTCAACAAAAATCCCAGCATAAAGAAAACACTACTGAAAAAGTGAAATAAATGAATAACAACAGAAAAAAAAACTTTTTTTAAAGGCTCCTAAATCGAATATATAAAGTATGCAATCGTTTTGTTCCACCAAAAAAAGTTTTTAACCTTTGCCAAAGGAAAAAAAAAAGAAAATGTGAATGAATTAAAATGCTTCAATTTTACTTCACTTAAATTCAGTCAACCAGTCTATAAAACATTCGTTAATATTAAGTATATGGAAAAAATCAATTTCGGTTTTTATTCCTTTCTTTTTTTTTTTTTTTCTTCCTTTTTTTAAACTCATTCATTCACTCACTCACTCATTCATTCATTTATTTATTCATTTTCGCTCATTCACTTACTCATTTATTCGTTTATTTACTCATTCATTGGTTTGTTCATTTACCACTTATTCATTGATTCATTCACTCACTTACTCCATTGATTTATTTAATCATTCACTAAATAAATATCCTTAAAAAATACAGATTAAAGATTTGCATGAAAAGTATGCTCATGTAGCTCTAGAGCTTTTTTGTACATGTTCTACGTTATAAGCTCTTCTGATAATGTTTGCTCGCAGGAGATCCGTCAGTTAAATCAGAGGATTTATAAAGGATTCAAATTTTCCCGTAGACGCTAATGTTAAATTTTGTTGAACTCTAGAAATTGAATAATAAATTGTTCAATTCAAAAATATGATAATAAATTGTCCTCTCCGAGATATTTCGAACAAAGAAAAAATCGGTCAATTCGCGCAACAGTTATTATGGGAGGAGGGGGATCAGACTGATCGATAGACAAACATTTTTTTCATCTCGATGCCCTATTTTAAAATTTTTCAGTCTTTATTTACTTTTTTCACGCTCTTTTTATGACACAGTAAGCCTTCTGTTTCATATTTCCCTCTTTTTTAAAAACTTTTAAGGGAAAGTAGGCTAAAATTGGCATTTCAACTCTTTTCTGGGTTAGGAACTGTTAATGCAATGTGCAATGTAAAACGCATATTCGTTCATTACTTAAACGGGAAATAACTATTTAAATAAACTTTGAATTAAAGTAGTTACATACATTAAAATATAAAAACTATGTAATATATGTATGTCAATTATCTTCTAGACATTTAAATTTGAATAAAACTGGACAGGAACAGTTCTTCATAACTAAATCAGCAGTTCAATTTATTCCGTTTCCAAAACGAAGGGCAGGTTTACAGTGGAATTATGATTTTAATTAAATAGAACCAATATTTCATACAAAGGAAGCTTTTAAAAGTTGAACGCTTAACTTTATGCAAGAAGTTAAAACATTAAACAAAAGATTAAATAAATATAAAACTGAAAAAAAAAAACTTCTTCCACTTGTAAAATGTGCTACAGCCGTATTTAAAAAAAAATAATAAACAAAATTCTGTTTTCCTCGCTTGTCATAGAAAATGATTTTAAAGAAACAGAGACTATAGAAATCTATTTCCTTAACTTTGTAGCAGTATTTACGTTGAATTAAATTCCATAATGAAAACGACAATACTGGAGTTACTTACTGAGCTAATATAAAAGTATGAGCTCAAACAAGGATTTTAAAATAAGGCTCAAAAGAAAAGAAAGTTTTAAGGGTAAGGTTATAAAAATCATATTAAAAGATATGAATGAAAAATACAATATATTATACAGTAATAATAATTAGTTTCAATCAAATGCAATTTAATTTATAAATATGAGATAAAAAATTACAGATTTAAATAAAAAGATTGAAACTCGCTTAACAGAACAAGCAGCTCGAGGCAGTGTTCCGTAATAAATCCCTCCCCTATTTTGTTCATGTCATTTAACGCATTTTCGACCAAAAATTAGCATCAACTCTCAAGAAGGGCAACAAAAAATCTCTTTTGGGCTGAAAAATAAAGACTACTAAGTGCCTTGATCTTTTTGATAAGTGCTTTGAACTTAATTGACTTTACGTAGAACGTATTTGTAATTATGAGTAGTCTGTGGTCTTTAAAATTTTACTTTATGCAGACAAATCGATATAATAATGAATATATTGGTTAATTCATTATATAAACAAGTTTGACGAAGTATAGTAATTAACAAACTTTATTTAATAATTAAAGGACACCCGTTTTCCTTTCCAAAACATTCTTACAGTTGTAAAAATATAAAAATATTTTTCATTCAAGATGACCTCGGGATTAAAGCAAAAAAATAAAAGAATATTTGACTTTAAATATCTGCTGAGCTGAAGTATCGCTCGGAAAACAAACTTCAAGGTACTATTGCCCAAAAGACATGAATTTGATTCAAATTCTTCTTACACTCACGATATCCACAGAAAAACCTTCCAAATTTTAATGAATTTCACGCTATCGTGTAACGCAAACATGACTGTTTGAGAAGAAAATCGTAATAAGAAAAAGGCAGTTAGTGGGCTTGTGTACATCCATTGGGAAACTCCAGGTGCTAATAGCGACTACACATTCATTGACATAAACTAATGCTGGAATTAATTACTTTAAAATGGAGCCTTAAAAATAAAGAACGGGTCATAATAGTCAGCAAGAACCATTAACTGTGAATTGAAAGCTGAGAGTATTTTTTTACGGCGTCCTTATTAATTAAGTTTTGTGGATACCCTTTATTGCATCAAACGTTGATTCAATAATTTCGTCGGAACCAAATAGCTCACCTGTTGAGCAAATATATTGCTCTCTTGGGAGCAGTTTTGAAAACTGAAAACTCGAAATCGTGATTTTGTAACTTTCGTTAAAACGAAGAATAATTTTCAGACTAAAAAAAAATGAATCGCTTAACACAATTATCGCACTATATCGCTAACCTTTCGTCTGTGAAATTTCTTATACTTATAGTATTGCGCCTGAAACAAAAATATTGCTTGAAATTCTTAAATGTTTCTTACGTTTGTTATAATTTGGATAACTCATTTGTTTCAGTCAATCAGTGGATACTTCCGATATATCTTTGCAGCAAAAAAAACCCAATCAATATATAATAATCCCAAACAACTTTTAAAACGTAGACATACTTTTTGAAGGCAAAAAAAAGTTCGAAACAATTTTATCTTCTGAAGTTATCTTAGCCTCGTGTGAAGTGGAGTCTGGGCCTTCCCCCCGGATGACGCAGCAGTGCTTCAGCGCTCCGCTTCACAATTTCTTTTTTCTATTTTTGTACATTTTGTGGCTTAATTTTTAAAATTTTTATTACTATATTTGTTCCGTTCAATTTTGATTTTATATATATATATAGTGTGTCGAAGAATTTTTAAGACTAGGTTTAAAAAACAAAATGAAAACTAGTAATTATATTTTTAAAAGTATTTTTATTCAAAATAAGCTCTTTCGGCTGCAATACATTTATTACAGTGGTTTAACAACGATTCGAATACCTGTTCCAGCTCACATTGTGGGACTCCATCTAAAGCTCGCGTCGAAGCTGTTTATATAGCGTCAATGCCATCAAAGTAAAGAAAAATAGTAAATGAACTGAGGTTTTGGCAGTGGATCAGCTGATAGTTAAGGAATGCTCGATAGTACAGATATTGCCACTGTAAGCTTAGTTCCAGCTTTTGCCTTAAAAATTCTTTGACACGCTGTATATATATATATTGTGTGTGTGTGTGTGTGTGTGTGTGTGTGTGTGTGTGTGCGGGAGATTGGGAAAACTTGATTCCCACTTAGGTTTTCAATTTTTTTTTTCTCTGCTGCAAATTATCAGTTTTCAGATATTTCTTACATAAACAATGTTAATGTTTTCCTCTCTCAGACTGTAATTTTTCTTTACTTGAAACTTTTTTTTTCAATATTTTTCTAAAGGTATCTGTATCCCACACCAAGGGATACATGATGTTTTCGCAGAGAATTCTCGATCCCACTCTTAAATTACGCAGACCATATTAAATAAAAAGTTATTTATCTGCCTTTTTTAGTTTACTAGTAATATATAGAGGGGAAATGGTTTTCTTAAATTCGAAGGTTAGAAGCCACATGCGAAGCCTGAGAGTTTTTCATAATTATGTAAACAATTGGAATTTTCTTTGTACATAAAGGAGTAAATTTCATGATGATAATTTCATCTTTATAAAATTTTTAAAAGGGTCGGTATGACAATATACTTTTCGCTTAAGGATATTTTGAAGTTTTAGGAATTCATATAAAAGTGAGTAAGTGACAATTTTTTCAGTTTGAATTTTATACCAATTGCTTTGTAAAATAAAACCGAATTATATTCACAGGTCACATAACTTTCAAAATTTGGGTTTAAAATCTATCCACATTTAAGTGTAGTGATATTGTTAGAAGAAAGTGAAAAATTATGATTAGCAGTAAGCTCTGAAGTCGGATTCAGCTGTGCTCCACATTTTAAAGTTATGTTGAAGATATGGCCTGAGCAGCGGTTCGTAAAAAGCCCCTATCTTAAAAGTTAAGCATTTTATTACTTGAAATACCTTTTGAGTAAGTATTATATAAGGTCTTACGAAACAATTTGAATATAGCAGAAGCATTTATGGTTTATATTTACTAATTTATTTTTAATTAAATATTTTGAGAACAAAAATTTAAAAGGAAACTGAATGATGAAGATAACGTGGTGATGAAAATCCAGGACTGAAGAAGAGAAACAAAAATATGTGCTTTAATTATTCAGAACTATGTTTGTATAATGTTTGTTTTCCTTACTTATATTTATTTTATTACGGAAAAAGTATAATAATAACGGAAAATTTGAAAAATGCCTATTTTGGTATAAGTGATTTCATCTACACATCGTTAGATGAAAACGTTTATTCATGTTTGCATTGTCTTAAAAACGTAAATGTTATACTAATAAAATAATTACGTATCAAAGGTTGACACGAGTTAGGCTTCTGTATCTTTTCAAGTGCATTTTTAAACGATATCATTAAGGTGACAAAATATTGCAAGATAATCGAATTAGAGTTAAAATGATTAGCTTTTCATAAACTTCGAAAATAAAATATTTCAATCAAACTAAAATAAGCTTTTGATTTTATTTCTTCCATCTAAAAACCTTCCAAATAATTAGTCGCCCACATTTTCCCTTGCCTTTCTATCCTAGTATTTCCACCTATCACCCATTTGTGGGCGATATTTTCTTCCTCTGAAAATCATTATTAACAAGATATGGAAAACTTCCAGTAAAATATGTCACGTTTCGATCTCTTTGAAAAGCAGAAATCTTGGAGAACCTTCAGAAAAGGATCTGACAGTCCCTTACAGGACTAACGACAGCTAGTCATTTTCATCCAATAAATGATCCCGTCCTCAATCGATCGCATAGCTAGCTCACTTTCATCGAAGCGACATCTCAATTTCATGTAACTAATGATATTTGTCAGCTGTACCAAAATCTTTAATGTGTCCTTCAATCTTTAATAGCTACCAAATATTCATTCATAACCACATAACGGTGTTTAACCACGAAGAAAGCAAATAAAATGAATTCCGTTAGAAGTTTTTTTTTTTTTTTGCTTTCAGAACACACCTGATATTCATCATGAAAGGGGAAAAAATCATTGAGCTTAACTACTGATAAATGAATAATCATGATTTGTCGCGCAATAGATGATGTCAATAACTCAATGGCCGACCATTAAGCCTAGCTTCCTGGTGATAAACGAGCTACTGAGTAACATTATAACCATCCTTAACCTTTAAATGAAGTTGACTTAAGTGAGATGGCAAAGCGAGAACATGATGTATGAACCACCATAAGAAAAAAACAGGAAAAAAGTTCGCATACTTTGAATTAACGACTTGTCAAACAACTCGATGTCAACGCATTAGAAAGTTTGAAATATGACTTTTGCATTAACTACTACAGAACAATTCGCAGCGGCAGATCTTTGTTTAGAGATTTTTTCCTTCTCTACGTGCGACTCCAACGCATTTCTATCGCTACCTCGCATCTTGCTGTAATTTGCAGTTTGCTGTCAAATGAGACGGACACGCAGCCAAGCTTATTTATTAATGATCTATGTTTAAAACTGTCATGCAGATCGCGCTTACGCCAAACTAATGCTGAAAAAACTCGCGTTAAGGAAATAATCTTGGCATCGTTTTATTAGAATACTGCAAAGAACTCCGCATAAAGATTCGCTGTATAAAAAATCGTCAAGTTCACCATTACTATCTCTTCAGTTAGTCAATTTTCAAGACATTGCATTTTTGCTTATGGCTGAGATTTTTCTTTCTTTTTTCTTTTGAAATTTTCTTTTGACGAATATGCATTTAATTAATGGCAGACATTTTCAGGACCCAACCAAATCATCAGAAAAAACACAACAAGCAAAGAATTAAATAATGTAAATTTTATTTAAATTGCGAAATTTAAAACATATTCAATGTCAATGAACTGTGTGTATATATATATATGTATATATATATATATATATATATATATATATATTGTGCATGTGCGAATGAGTGTGTGTGTTCTTTTGTTTGTTAATTATTATAACACAAACTAAAAACAGTTTAATATATATATATATATATATATATAGTATATTTCAACATTTTACATGAAAAGTAAGAATAGTGCTTCTACATAGAAAGTCTCGTTACTTACGTTTTTCTATAAAAGTTAAGAATCAACAGAAATGATACATTTGCGCTTTAGGAAGTGATTCATACCGCGAAAGAGCGATGGAGAACTAAAATCCGATGAAAACAATGATTTTTCATAATTACATATTGTAAAATATAAACTGAGCCAGTTGCTGATCCAATATGACATCCAGTTATGAAAATTTATGTAACGCTTTTTTAAAAAAATTATTTGGAGAAAAAAATAATGTGTGTTTTTTTTCTTTTTTTATTTTGAAAGCACACACACGCGAAAAATCTTTGAAAATTATCCCTAGGAAAATTATTAGATTTTGGGAAATTACTATTTTTGGGGTTATTAGAAAGCATTAAATTGAATGTCCCCTTAGGTCAATATTGTTTAGTTTATTTTTAAGGGTAAGAGCATCACGCCAATATTTTAAACTCCACTCTTGTTACCGAACTCTACACAAAATTTGATTCATTCTCTATTGCAAAAAAACATACTGATAATATACTCATTTTCGCTGCTGCTGAGTAGGGAAACATTTAAAAGAGATTTAAAACTTTAAATATGTGATATCGACAGTATGCTTTGAGAAAATTAAATTAAAATTAACTGAATTTCATAAATTCATTTTCTCATAGGAATACTTAGAGCCCTAACCTTTTAATGATGGCTGACACTTAAAACTTTGAACGTTTTAGTATTTATGTTATTGTATTTCAGGTAATGTACAATTTTTTTTCATATTATACTGTAAAATAAAATACGTGCTAATATAGTTTTCACACGACGAAGAACATCTTTGTTGGATATGATATTCATACAATTAGGGTTGCAGTAAAAAGGAAATTTTCTGGGTAAAAAAGTTGCACTGATGCCGTATAGAGAATAATTCAACTATTTTTTTTAACCTATACTCCCAGCCAGTAGGGGTACCAGAGAACCGATCAGATAATCCTTGCTTTAAAACACGAAAATGGATTTGTCATTAAGAACAGATTATAATTCAGGAAGTAGTCCAAGATCAGTTACTTCATGCAACCAAAGTATGAACAATTATTCGATAAGTTTCTCAAACCTCATTTACTGTTGACTATTGGTACCCAGGACCCACCCATTAAGACCAATTTCAGAACCCAAAAATTAAATTGCGTCCAGGCGCAGTCGCAGTTAATTCATGAATATTTGTAACAGATCCATTACTTCATGAAATTAAAGCACGGAATTATCTATCTAGTACCAACTCACTCATCACAATTTCAAAACGCGAAGATCAGAGTATATTGTAGCAGACACATTTCAGAACAAAGATACTTTAGTAGCCAAAGATTAAATTGATTGGATCTTATTTGCTGTGGAGTATTAGTACCTAATATCCTCTAGTCATTAATCTTGGTTTCAAAACCTGTATACGAAGATTTCTCAACGAGCAGCTGTAAATGAATATCAAGATGTGGATTAATTAATTCATGCAATCAAAGCATGGAACAGTGACTCATCACATTTCTGAACTTTTTACCACCAAGCAAGTATAGGTTGATACCGAGTGCCCACACACTAATCTTAATTTCTAAACGCGAAAATGACAGTGCCTCCAAGAGCAGACATAATTCCGAATCTAGACATAGATCAATTAAATCTTGCAATCAACGCGTCGAACATTGACACAGCAACCGCCAAAACACTTCTTAATGACCATCCCGCAGAAGCTAAAGAAGCAGAAAAAACTGAACTAGCAAAACAAACTGGGTGCCTCCCGTAAGTTCCAGACAGGTGATACGACTGTCATTTTCAGCTGCTTTTATCGAATTTTCCTTTCAACCCGTGTTACGAATCAAAAACAGACATAATTCTCCTCCTGCTTTTGCTGTTGGACTTCTTCAGTAAGATACTTGTGTCCATCCGTGATTAATTGGTATGCGAAGACCGAACGCGCTCTGTAATCATACGTTGATGAATAAAACATGCAGCTCATTCTTGGCATTGACCTCGCTTTGGCTAACGGCGGTCTTGGAAAGATCGGCAGAGGTCACCTCTATTTGCTGGAAGCCCCTGTGAACGAGTTTCACTCTACCTGTCACCTGTTATGACGATCTTTTAGTAAACAAGGGGAAGGCGGTACCCAATCATGTCCCCATTTTCGATCAAGCACGGGTCCGGGATCTCGATTTGTAAAGGACGAACCCAGCAGAGCTCTCAGAGGTAGTTATTTAAGAATCCGATTTATTACCCCCCCCCCCCCCAAAAAACTCTAAATTCTCTCCTTTTTGTCGTTAGCATCAAATATCGAACAGTTAACATAATCGGTCTTTAGTCATATCAGTCGCATGTAATATTCAACCTAACTGTTTTGCAAATCATCAGTACTTGAAATTTGCATTGAGAATTTCGTTCCCCGTTTGTTTTACAAAAAACAGAATTGTTTCTATGTACTGAAGGATTACAATAAGCGTACTGTCCTGGGGGGAGGGACGAAGCACTCTTTTTTAATTGAATACTATTTACAGTAGAGACACATGAAATATTTCATTTCATCAGGGAAATGCCAACTGTAGCATCTTGTATCTTCCTATTGAAATGAACATCAACTTTAAAATTTCGAACCTTCTCCCATCTTTTTTTTTTTTTAAATCACACATTTGCAATCAGCGTTAAAATTCAACCTAGTATACTAACTTTCGTGTCATTCGGTTCAGCCCGCCGTTGCTTTACAAAATCCACCTCTCAATGTTAAAACATTATTTGATATGTTCCCTTATAATACTTAAACTAACATGGCTAAGGCCTGTTTTGTTTTTAATATAAAACCAGGAACAAACCCAACTATAAAACACGCTTTATGTGGCTAAAAATATTAATTTAATGTTTTTTTATAAATTATGAAATTAATATTTGAAAATTTTTTGCTCTGAAGCAATGTTATATTTCGATTCAAAATTCATCTGGATAAGCTTTTTCTTATATGAATATTCATAATTCCAGCTATAAATATTCAATAATTTTTGGATATTTAGTATGCTTAAAATGTATTTTTCTGCCGCTTTAGGGTCTGTATACCTAAATAAGGGAATGAAGTTGAGTTACTTGGTAAAAGTAAGAAATCTTAACAAAGCTACAGTATTTCTTAAGCAGTTTCTGAAAGTTACATATCATAATGAATAATACAGTATTCTCATCGCTTTAAAATACCTAAATGCTTGTTTTCATAGCTTCATGTAAATAAATTAGCATTTGAAAATAATATTTTTCCCTTTGTCAATATATCTTGTTTTAAGGTTGAAGAATATACCCAAATTTGAAATTTTGGCTAATTTGAATACGCTAAATTCAATCTTGTTGTCAAAAATTGGCCAATCAGGTTTTTTGAAGTTAGTATTTAATTTAATATATATGTGGTCCTTTTTCGAAATTTTATTTCCGTAATTTAAAAGAAGACTTTAATAGATGTTGTTATGTCTGATTGACACCTAACTTTTTAGAGCGCAATGATGGATTAAGTGTTTTTTTTTTTTTTTTTTTCCAGGACTACAATATTTACAATACTTGTCCCCCGTCACATTATTTATTGACCCAGGGTTTTTAAATTTATCATTTTTTTTAAACAAATAAAATTACACTTTTTTCTGCGTGAAGAAGTTGCAAAATAATATAAATTCTACACAACGTAATTCTTAGCTTTTGAAATTATTCTGCATTAAATTTTGAAAATGATTTAATTATTAAAACATATGCGAAAAGTAGTTGAAATAAAACATCTTTACTCCACGTCATTTTATTCACTCCCACCATGGAATTTCAATAATTCTTCGAATATGAATTAATGATCTTTTAAAAATCTTATTGAACGAAAATATTCTAAAGTGTGAACTATTTAGGAATGAAATGACTTGAAGTAATGCAATTTAAAAATAATAATATTCAGCAAAACAAATAATAATAATTTACAGAAGAGTTTAAAAATTCGCTGCTGTGAATAATTTTTAAAAAATAAATAAAGGCCATAAAAGAGTGGTACTTTAAGGAATTTAATTGAAAAAAAAAAAAGGTTTTGAAGTGTCAATGACTTATACTTAAAATGTCTTCAAATGATCGCATTTTACACAATTTTACTGGACAAAAAAATTTCTTAAGCACAAGTTATTTACGAAAGAAATGCCGTGAAATACAAATTTAAAGAATCTCTTTGAGACAAAAATATTATACAATGGTGAATTTTTTACCAGTAAAGTGATATTTTAAGAAATGTAATGTAAACTGAAAATGCCCTATAGAGTGCGATTTATTTACGAATGAAGTGCCTAAAGATTGCCTGTAAAAATGGATTTAATATGCTGTTCCAATCTTGAAAATTTCTATGATTCTATTGGTGTTTGTACGGAATCTAATGAAATATTCAGGTAAATTTAGGAGCAACTCAAACTTGGTTATAACGGAAGATGAAGGCTGAAGGGACTGAACTTGTTTGGATTGAATGAGCAATTTGCTCTTTAAATCCGATTTCTCGAAAAATCCGGGATTTGTAAAGGACTTATAACATTAAACCAATCATTTGTTTTAATTTCCCTCCTTAAACCCGGGCTCTCGTTAAATCTGTGTTCGCAATAACCGAGTTTGACTGCATATATATGTATGTGTGTGTTAAATTATAATTTGAGAATATAAAAAAATATTTTTAATGTATTTCAGTTCCTCAAAGTTTCATTTAACGTTCGAATTCTTACCCAAAATATTCAGATTCGTCCTCTCATTGTCGTCATCGTTTCACTCGAGATAACGGTTGTCCTTCACAATGCAAGAAAAATAAGTTCCAAAACGGGAAATCTTTCAAACAAAAAATAAAACAAAACGTGGAGCAAATTATAATGTACCAAACAATGGAATCATTTCCTTTAACAGCAAAATCATTCTTTTCTCAACCGCCATTTTAAATCGACATACGATAAGATCAAATCCAAAATTGATGCATCATAAAAAGATTTTCGCTTGATATTGAGAAATGCCTTGTCGATAAAAGATGTATGCAGCCATTTTTCCAATGCTGATAAAATGTGTTCTAAAAACTTTTAGATATATTAAAACTTTAAATTTAAAAAAAAATTGAAATATACATACACTATTCCTAATGTGTTTACGTAATAAAATTTCGTTTTTATTTCACTAGTTATTCAGCGAAAGGAGAAGACGAAAGCGCCTGAAATGGATCCATCTACTTATCTAACTTTATTATTAATTATTAATGTAACGGCTTTGTCAGCGACAATTTATGTTGATTAGAAAGGTTATTTGAAATAATCATAGATGGCGCCACGACCTAGCCGGATGCGGGACGAAAACAATGTGAGTCGAAGAAAAAGAAAGTTGGCAGGTTTCAATGGCCGGAGAAAGCATTAGTTATTTCGAAACAGAACGAAGAGAAAGTAGTGCCATATGATTAAGTAAAAGAAAAGAAGAAAAAATAATAGTTCTACGGACGTTCGGCGCAGGAGATAATGACAGACTGCTTACAAGGATTCGATGGGTGACAATTTTATTTCATAAATATTTATTAAATTTTTCTTATAGCGAGCCATTAATATTTGACTTTTAAAAAGGGTTGAAATTTTGTTTACAACTATGGCCTAGTTTCGTTCCAATTAAATCTGATATGCTTAGGAAATTGCCTTGTTTCTATAAGTCTGGTTACTATTTTATATGAAAGAGAGATATGTTTATCAATTAGAATTAACTTCATATGGCTAAATTAAACTACATCACAGTTTGAAATCATGAAGGCATGATGCTTTTTTTTTTTCTTTCAATCACATTATAGCTATAATTTATGATTTTTTCCTGGGTAAAAAAAATGTAAATGGATTTTAAATAACTACCACAAAGTATTTAAACAATGAATGCATTTTAATGGTACTTTAGAAAAGCTATTTAATCTATTCATCAAGTGGTTTAACGATGTAGCTCTAATTGTCGTAATTATTATAGACTGCAAAATATCAATAAATGAATAGTAAATAATTAATTTTGCATTGAAAGATCTTCCTCAACCTATATACATATAAAAAATGATTTTAATAACTAAAACATATAGCGACAAATCGCAATCATATTTTTAATACCTATATGTGTGAATGTTGTCATTATTTTTTCATACAGATACGATAATAAACTAAAAACAAATCGTGAACATACTTACATATTATACATTATGTGTTTACAAATCTGGTAAATATTTTAACAACATTTACTTGTTAAAAATTGTTATTATCGTAAAACCAAGACTATTTACTTTAAATGGGTATTCAATCTATAGCTTCTATACTTACAACTAGTTAGTTACTATTTTTGTAACAATAAGTTCATTTCTTCATAAAGATTTAAAAATTACATGCATTAAAAAATTTTAAAGAGCAGGGATAACGTTTCTTTTACACGAAAAATTGTTCGTTATGTATCAGATAATATTGTTTTGCTAGAGAAAAACATGTCTCACTTGAAACTAATAAATTTCAAAATGTCAACCTATTATATCATTAATTATTTAAAAATCTTTCTTAGGCTTGTAAATAAAGAAATAATATCAAAAGCAAAAATTTGCTGTTTTTCTCCTTAATGAATATTTATAGGAACTTATCTCTTTAAATTTCCTCTATTCATTCCCACTTTAATGATAATAAGAAACGAATTAATGATTATTACTTCGCTATGTAATTAAGAATGCCTATTATTTCGCCTGTTATTTTATTGCTAATTACAAATGCAATTCAAGTGTCAATTCGTAGTTATGAATAAAAAGCTCGAAATAAACAGCATTGAAAAAAAATATTCAGTAAGTTACAAAACTTATAGGGATTAATGCCGAAAGTTTTGAAAATAGTAGTTGTCATTTTAAAACAAATGTTAGTAGATACGTGTTTTATATCTTTCGTAAACTAATTGACACTCCCAGCATTTTTGAAGCACATTTCAGTATGAAATAAAAAAGTTTATACTGCATTTTGAATAAAAGTTATTTTTATGGATTTCTTTATTCGAGATTTTTCCTTTCTATGTGACTTTTATCGATTTATTCATTTTAATTAATTATTTTCTTTGATTAAATTTTTAATTAATTTTCAAGGAATTATTTATGCATGCGTGTTTTTATTCATATTAACATTTTAATTTAATGCGCTAATTTACTTATTAATGTATTTATTCATTTATGTGCATTACATATTTATACTTTATTATATTATTATTTTTTAATTTTTTTTATTTATTGCATATATGTATTCATTAGTTATTGATTTTTATTGCCTTTACTTATTTGTTTTTTAAATTTACTTTGAAAAGATGGGACACCGAAACTGTCCAATGAGGTAACCGACAATCCTTTCTATTGGTACGCTCTTCCTGAGTACTTGGCTTCTATTTGTGGGCGCAGTGGAGGTGGGGACATGATTTGGGTCTCAAGAGAACGATGAATTGAAAGAACACTGCAATCGCTCGCGTTGTAGAAATTGTAATTTTCAACATTATTTCACTTAATTAAAAACATCATGGTGCGGATGCTTGCAAAAATATTTGACACCGCTAGAGAGAAAACGCTTATCGTTTCAGTAACATAAGTTCATTTCCAAATTAGTTCATTATAGATTTTCCTCAATTTTATGTGCTCTAAAATCTGGATATTAGTTGATTTTTAAGAAAAAAATTTTCTAACTGGAATATTGTTTTGAATTGTTTATGGAATGAAATTATCAGCGCGACATATGAATGAATTTGGAATTAATGTATAACATGAAAATCATTGTCAATCATAGTTCAAGATGTGTTTGATGGTAGTGTAAAAAGAATGAATTGTTATGATAAACAGAATTCACAACTAAGTACATATGCAAAAGCAAATGTATTGTTTCAGTGGTATGTAACGCCTCTGCTTAGAACAAATTATGTTTTTTTATAATTAAATTATTTTTTTTTTACAGAAAATGAATATATAGGCACAGTATAAATAGTTTTTGGCAATTTCAGTTGTAGGGGGTGACTAGAGAGAGGGGGAAAGAGTAAAAGTTATATAAAAAATATTATACAAAGTGCAAACGGATCTCAGACGGGTATTATAAATAAAATAACGCGAGATACAAGATGTGCAAATATTTGCCGGTAACTTCCGCCCGTGTCGGACACGGGCAAATGCGTTAAAGGTTTTATGGTCGGACATTAATTTAACGAGCGGGAAAAAAAATGCATACATAAATGATAAAATTAATTCAAAAGGTCTACAAATCGTGAGAAAAAAGTATTTTCGTTTTTTACTATTCCGGAAAAGGAGCTCAAGTGTATTGACAATGGGTATACCTCCCCTCCCCCGCCCGCCCTTTCTGCCTCATTCTACTACACAATAACACACGACTAAATATTCCGTCACCATTCCAGGTATCGTGTCGATGATATTTCGACAAGAAGGTAGCTTAATAAAGAGAAGTGGACTCATGCTTTGTTAAACTGTCCCACGACAAAGCAACCAGCAGGTTCTATGTTGTGCTTCGGCCAATCCGTTAAAGCGCTGTCACGGCTACTGCACGCTTTGTCTACAGACAGTGAAGCTCTTTCTGCTGCTATAATGGATAGCGCGAAGATTATTTCGTCTACGCGTGGCTAGACGATCAGCAGATAAGGCCAGTGCTGCCTGCCATAGACCGAAAACCGCGCGGTTCAGAGATAAAGTTCCATATTTCACAGATATGACAGTGTACAATGTTCAGGACGAAAGCACATAATTCATTCCACGCGAAGAAGAGTTTGTCTCACTTTTGGAGACAGCTGTCGTCCTATTCACGCTTTCACTAAAATAGCTGGCTTTGTTTCTTTTCATGAATTTTTTGACACATTGATAGTTTTAAAATCTGAAAATTTTCTCTGCCTAATCTGTATATTATGATCAATATAATGGAATGGCTAATACCGCTCAGTTGCTGTAACTACGTCATAACTCGAAAAATTATCGCCTCTAGCACAAACTCAAAAATCATAATTTTCGAATTATGACATTATTGCAGCAGATGAGCGATATACGTACACAGTAAAAAGTTTAGGAAAATTTTATGTAAAATGTACTGTGACATGTATTATGTACTTTTTATCGTAAAAATTATGGTAGGAGAAAAAAAAAAGAAAAAGGTTTTCGTAAATTTTACTATAAAATTTACGGTAAACTTTTTTTGTCTACCGTTAGTAAAAGTAATTTATGCAGTAAAAAGTACTAACAACGTGGGTACTAGTACTTTTTACCGTAAATTTTCAGGACTTTTTATTGGTGTATAATTACCGATTACTATTTATGATAACTGGTTGAGGATCGTACCGGCATGATAATCTACAACACAAACTATATCATGTATGCAGACCATTAAAATAATTAATTTTTAAAATATACTTGAACATTGTGAAAGAAAAAAACAGAATTATCGTACGCGTGATCAAAAGTTATGAAAAACCGTTAATGAAAAAAAAGCAATTTCAAAAAACTGCACAAATGAAACCTTGCGTGCCTAACATAATGAGGTGCCTAACACAAAAGAAAAGGTAAATAATGAATCTCTGAATTTGAAGTAACATCCAAAGGAAAAAAATAATATGATGTGTTATAAGTTCCTAATAATTAGTTCGATCAATTGCAAAAATACAAGTCTAATACGTATGCTATTAAAAATATATATGTGTAAGATAATTTAAAAACTTGGTTTCAACTTTTAAAAATTACAAGAAAAATCCTTAGAGAACTCAAGAAAAGGATCAAGTTCAGCTCTTGATGCTATTAAAAAAATAATATGCTGTACCTATTACAATTTAATGTATATAAGTATATATATATATATATAAAATATATATATATATAATATATAAATTAGATAATTTAATTATGTAATTCTCGATGCTATTAAAAAATTTATTACTACTCTTCGTTTGGTCAGGCCCCTCCATTAGAAGAAGAATAATTACATTCCATTTTTTTTCCAGTTTTTGATTCCCTCATTTTTTAAATTTTTCTTTTATTCCTTTCATTTTGCTTTATACGTGCATCCTCCAATATTATGCAACAAACATTTTATAAGTGTATGACTGTTTTTGAGTTATTCCAAGGGTTCCTTATTCCACCGAAACACATGTGAGTAAATTTTGCAAATTTTGTGCTTTATTAATTTTTCCCTTATGATTTGCACCTCAGAGGTACTCTATTTCATTGCTTCGACGTTGAAAAAAAGTAATTTCTAAGCGATCACGCTAGTTACATCTTGATTTTCATGCATTTATAACCAACAAAAATTTCATGTTCCGAATTTTTAAAAATTCAAATAAATTTTATTTTTTATAATTCATTTTACTGCACTTGAAATTGTTTGAAAAATGAAAATTTATCTTAAAGCGCTTTGTGGACATTTTTCTTCCGCGATAATATTGATTTTGGGATGTTTTTTTTTTTCATTTCTCCATATTTAGGCCCTCGGCATGCCTGTAGAAACACCCGTATATTAATAGGTAAACATTATCGCCCACATTAGCACATCTATGAACAAAGTGATGCAATGAATTTCATATGTAAGTAAATCAGATAGAATATTTATGTGTAACTACAATATATCAATTAATGTAAACATCTCGTAAAAAAATAAATAAAATAAAATAAATAAAAATTAATAAAATTAAAAGAAAAAAAAAGAAGGGAAGCTGTACTGTTTCACCCCCTTCCTCATCAGACTACTGCGACATCAACGTCGCTTTCGAACGAGACTTTGTTCTTGCACGTTAACTGAAATAATTTATTCCGAAAATTTAGCTAACGTGAAAAATAGACGAAGCAGGAGGTTTCGATTCTTTAAATAGCGAAAAACGGCGAATTATGATGCGAGCTTCCCGACCCGTAAGAAAATAAATTAATTCTGGTAAACAAATTTGAGAGATGCAAATTTTCCATCATTTCGAAAAATACAAATTTTCTTACTAAGCCAATGATCGATTAAATTCCCCCCACAACGTCAAATATTTACAATTATAGAGATATTCTAAAAATTCCACTTTTAAAAGTTTTCCGTTTTCGTAAGTTTAAAGCACCCCCTTTTTTTTCACACAACCGTTTCCCAGGACAAGTAATGCGTTCACCTGAAGCTTGTGGAAGGTAACATGTGGCGCGGAGGCTAATGAGAGTTTGGCTTTTGGAAAGAGTTTCTCTCACATTAAAAACAAAACAGAGACACACTAAACACCGAATAATGCGGCAGGTGTGTCAGCGTTTCAGTTTTGAAAGAACAAATCTAAAAGATTTACCCTTTAAGAAGGTAAACACGGGACCTGATGCCTCAAAGTTGAAAATGAAAACTTTTAAATTAAGAAAAAAATGCTTAGGAGCTGGTAGCGTTCGCATGAAACTACCAACTACTAATTCCCACCCACCCACCCTCCACCCAAGTGCTCGTCGTTCGCAAAATTTGTACTATATTCTCTTTTTTAACAGAGTCATATTAATAAGTTTGAAGTTTCCCGAAATTCAATTTGGCTTGGCAGTTTTTAGATGAGAAAACTTTGGATAATGATTTAAGCAAGCTTGTAGAGCGATTCCAAAGTAAACTCGTGTTTTTGAAGTAATATTTCTATGCAATATTTGATTCCTCCATAAATCAATACATGCCTTTACTTATTTGATATATGAATTGTTATCAATTGGTACAAATAACACATTTGCTTCACCAAAACAAACAATTTTTAAACAACTTGTTGATCTAAAATTTGTACATATGGATTAAATACGAAAATGTTTGATTTAAGAATTTCATTTTGTGATTTATTTCAAGGATATTTTCCTCGGAAGTTCACACTCAAAAAATGTTTCTATTTAGAGAATATTGAATTCAGAAGCTATTAGAGAATATTGCAGAAGAATGTTTTGGATGATCCTGCATCGCAGAAAGCTGAAAATAAGCTGTAAATTTCAGAAATCAGTTTGATTTCCACGTACAATTATTCTATGAATTTTCGTAAAAATTGCACTCATACACACGAAGATATAGACATTTCTCCAATTTCCTTCACGAAATAAGTAAAAAAGCGTTTTGTTGCATCAGACTGAGTGTTAGGTATAAAATTACGAAACTTTTATAGTGCGTGTATTAATTTGACGCCAGGTACTGTATATTTGCCAACCCTTACATTTAGGGGAAGTGGCATTTTTGCCTATCTCTCGCAAAATGAAGGCCCAACTGGAGAATAAAAAAGTCACGTGTGTATTCTAATGTTTATAATAGAGATTATTTTTACCACCAACCAGACAATCTTCCTTTATTTACAAAAGAGAATTACATAAATAGAAAATTATCCATATGCTCTAATCGCAGTGAAATCAAGCGATATCTTAAAATCAAACTACTTTCCACATAAATAAGCGAGCTATTTGTAATGTATGAATCTTTCTCCCGTCTCAGAAAAGTTTGTCGAACTGCCCCATCTGAAAAACATTACGTACAATCATAATCTGCTGGGAAGGAGATTGAAATTATTCCAGCAAGTCTGTCATTAAATACACAAAGAGCTCCCAGAATTTTGGCGCAGGCTGCAATTAACTCGGAAAGCTGAGGCTATTTCAAAATTCGCAAAGCAGTGCTGTTTGTTTTCGGACCAGACAAATCATCATTTATTCTGGACACGTCTAGTCGGCAAAATCAGCCATCGGCAAAGTTCTCCAAATGAGCGGTTACAGCGGGAAAAGCGAAAAATACTTTTTCTGTGGGTTACCTGGGTAACAGCTCAAACTTTACCATAGATTATAGTCTATGAGGGCTTCAATTATTGATTCGGACTCGAGGATGAATATTTTACCATGGCCTTCTGAGTTAAAATGATTGGAAGATACGTCTTCAGTATTCAGACCTCGCTTTGATGGTCCACAGCAGACAAGTGTTACCGACAGTAGCTTTGTACATAGCATGTAAAATAGCGAACTTAAAAATCAATAATTTATTCATTCATTAGGATTATAAGATTCTGAAACGAGAACGACATTTTAAATAAGTAGACGTTCAGAGACGTTCAAGCTATAGTTTGAAAAAGAAGAAAAAAAAAGAAAAGAAATCGTGACCCTTTTCCTCTTCATCTAATCAAAGTGTTAATTCATGCCTTATTTTAGAAGTCTAATATTTTCTTTCTACAGTTGACCTATAAAAATTGTAACTATCAATTCCTTTTAAGTAAAGTTTTTCTTTAAAAGGTCTTATGTACAAGTATTTGACGTTGTTACTTCCATTTATTTTAAATATGATTTTTGCATATTCAGATTTCAATTTTGTTGAATTAAAATATAGACGTATGGTAACTTAGTAGGGAATTTTTGTCACAATAATTTCTAAAAGTCAAAAATGCACATTAAATGACGTGTTAAAGCAACAGCACATTTAATAACTAGTAAGTCTTCAACTTTTTCTTCTGTGTATTACGAATGCATTTCATAATACATGGCTGAACATTTTTAATTGTTTTGTTCTTATTTAAATCAAAGTGAATCAGATAAAATATATTACTATGTAACTACGGAAATGGTATTAAAAAATTGTATATATATTTATATATAAATTGTACTTTATATACACTAATGTAATATATACATTCACAGAAACCTCAAGAAGTTCATAACATAATGCACTTCATTTATATTTATTACAGGTAAGTTAATTGTTCTCACAGTGAAAAGTTATTGCTCAAGACACGTGTAAGTAGCTCTAATCTTTGAAAATATAAGTGTTGAATGGGCATTCTATACAATGACTATTGGTCCTTAATCTAATATCCGCGATCGAAGATCGATTTATTCAAAATGTTTTCTTTTACTATGATTTTGTTTGTAGATTAAGTTTATAACAATTTATAACATAACTTGACAGAATGCATATTAATTTCGTGGATTCTTGCTTTAAAACTCATTTTTTATACTAATCCCAAATATTATTTAGATATATTCGGCCTTTTATTATATCTGGTCCATATTGCAATACATTTGAGATAATGTACTAGCTATAGACTAATTATGATACATTGAACTCGATTTCCAAACTTGCTCACAATTACTCGCTACCGATGTGGAAAACTATTAAGAAGCCATAACACTTAAAAAATGTGATTCATTTCAATCTATAATCTCTGCGCGAGCAAATAGATTGAAGATTTATTTCGTCTAGGCAATGTCTTAAAATTATTACTTTGTTTTTAACGACAAATTTTAAATATCCTTTAGTTTATGTTAAAACACCGAAAAATACTAAACGTTCATCAGAATGGGCAAGCAGATGAGTACCAAATCTATTTTTTAATTCTAAATCAACGCATACAACAAATTTACATCTTTTTAAATTGATGAGGCAGTTGATTTTGTGTTTGATGGAAAGCATTGTCATATATGTATTTCATTTTCATATAAATTGCTCAATCCTTATATAGAAAATGGTCATCTGGTAGGGGAAGAAAAGCAAAGTAAGTCTCTATCCTTAGCAAGAATCTCCTTAGCAAGAAAACTTTTCCTAACTTGAAAGAAAATCATCATTCATTCCTGCACAGGTAAATATTTATTATTTATTTATTTAAGTACTATTTTTCATGACAAAATTAGCTTGCTTTAATTATTATTTTAACATATATATATTCCTGCTATTCAAATCACGTGTACTTCACCGTGCTAAACTATACTTTTTATAAGCTAAAATGGGTTTTTTAGTAGTGTATTATCGTTTAAACGACCCCCAAAGGGCCTATCTAAAATCGTCGTATAAACGATAACGTCATATAATCGTTTTACCATTCTGGCTCAACCCAAGAATTGGGACCGCAATTGGGGTCGTCGTATAACCGATACTCTACTCTTTTAGGAACCTGAAACGAAGTTTGGAGAAAATTTGCTGCCTACGGACTAGAATTTGATACACGCTAAATCCGATTTCCAGACCTTTTTTCTTATAATAGATCGATTATTAAAATTGATAAAATTTAAGGCTCAATTTGCATTTCTGAGTATCTAAAGCGTTTGGATTAGCAAAGTAGCTTGAATAAGACATCAAACATTCACGACTTTGTTGAATTTACGTGTATATGCACTGTATTTAGGAAATTATCTTACTTTTTTTTCTTTTTGAAAGTGACATAGATTTATTACTGTCCAGATACGTAATTCTGCAAAATGCAGTCGAATTCAGTACGGGTCATTCACTTTCGAGACATTCGTCGATATCAAAAGTAAAAAATATCTATCAGAATAAAAAGGTAGAAAATCGAAATGTCATGATATAAATTTCAAATGCAGGATTTTTTTTCTTATTTCTTGGTAAAGTTTGAGCTCGGTTGAATTATATTCAGAAGCATGTTAACGTTATTTCCATTTAAGTACACAGATTAATCTGGACTTTTCTTACATTATTCATCATGAATATAATTACTTATGATTAGTTCATAACGAGGAATAACTTTAAAAATAATCAGTTTATCGCTCCAGAAAAAAAACAAGTGGAAAGTTTTTTTGTTGCTATTTTGACTATTCCGAGAACGTGATGTTCTTGAAAAAGAAAAGCCATTTTATCCCTATAACAAGATTTCTGACTTAACAGTGAACCTAAAATCTTGTCTATTTCTTCCTAAAATTTATCATAACTTTTGTTTTATCGCATCTAGAACTAAAATAAAGGAGTCAAATATTACAAGTAAGAAAAAAAACTTTATCCAGGAAGAGAAATAAACTACAAGTACATCCATCGAACAAATCAAAAGCTCTCGAATTCGAGAATAATTATTTAAGTGATATGAAGTTAAAAATGTTAAGCTCTGTTTTGAAAAACCGAAGCACAAATGTGCTAAGACAGTTTTCAGGCATGCGTCTCGGGGCTACATTTATCAGTGCAAAAGTTGCGAACTTCAGGATATAAGTAGTAATCCCGAAACTCACAATGTTTTGTATTGATATAGAGATTCCTCGCAACTTTTACACACGTGTCTGTAATTACTTTTTGCGCAGTTGTGCTTCAAAATGGGGGTTATTCAACTGTTTCAGCACAATGTTTTTTTTTTTCTGTTTGTTAAACTTTCAATTAAGAAATATCCGAAAAAAAGAATTATGTTACATCAAACCGTTTTTACTATTTTAAGCCATTCTTTAAATAAGGAGGAAACAGCTTACTGTTTTCCGAAAGATAAATTAAAAACGAGCGTTAAGAGCACAAAATATCATTACAGACGCGTGTTTCGGGATTGTGAGGAACCCTTTTTCAATGCAAAAAAGGTATATTGTGAGAAAACATCAGAAAAACAATGCCTTCGCACCCTTACACTCACAACTTTTTACATTGGAAAAAGGAACTCCTTGTAACCCCCAAAACACGTGTCTGAGTTATTTTATCATTGCTATTCTGTGCTCTAAACGCTGTTTTTCATTTTATCTTACTCCAAATAGTAATCAACGTTATGGATATTTTAAATTCAGACGCGGCTATAAAGCAGCAGAAAAAGCTCGATTTTGGAAGAAAAATCTCGAGCAAAAATGGAAACGAAATATGACCATCGCTCTTCCTGAATAACAAGGAAGAGTAAAGAAAAGGGCACACAATAATCACTGAAGAAATAAGAAAAAAAGTTTTGTTTGAAGCAAAACTTTCTTCCCTTGATGCTAGGGCATGTAGAGTGTAAGGGATCCAGTGCGCATCTATGGTCCGGGAACTTTTCTTTTAAAGATATCCATAAATCATAAGGCCCGTTGTATAAGCTGTGGATGCCGAAAACACCATTCATCATCATAGAAGAGGGGGAGAGCTCAAAGGAAAGAATTGGGGAAATATTCATCGGGATGCTCCTAGATTCACTCGTTTATCGCCGGCTTCGGAGACACCCCTTTGTTCTACAAAAGGGTTGAGAATTTCTTTCAAATAACTTTACTACATGCACGGGAAATTAATGCGAAAAATCAATTTAGCTCGAATAGAATATAATTTAACGAATTGATTAAATTATAATATTCTGCAAGGAAAGTGGTATTTACAGACTTTAAATAGATGTGTGTTTTATATCAGAACTGCTATTAATTTAGCATTTTTTTTAAAAGACGTTTGCCACAAATATGCACTTATATTTTGCATCTGACTTTAAAAAAAATTTTACAAATGACGCTGTTAATTTTTTGAACGTATTGAACCAATTTTTCGTCAAATGCTTCTCTAATGCGTTAAATTACTTGTGATTATTCAACTATTATGGAGTATTTGCTTTATTGTTTTATTTGTTTATTGTTTTATTATTACATATTTACTGTTTATTTTTAAATCTGGCATAGCACTTTAGAAGATTAGGAATAGCAAATCAGCCTGAAAACTTAGCTAATTCCATCTTAACATTTTAATAGTACAATTGAAGAAAATGTTATAAAATTATGCTCTAAATACTCCCTGATGTTTAGAAAAGGAAATTACCCTCGGTTTTTTAAATAATAATGAATAAAATTGAGCCCAGAGATTTCTGAGATTCATAACACGTAAATTAGACATTTTTCTTAAGTAAGCATTAAAATATTCAGTTACAGAAATTAATGCATCTGTGAATACTGCTTATAATAAATAAAATGTATCTCGAAAGTCAAGAGGTGCAGTATACCTTAATTTAGGCTAAAATTTTACAATACATAACTTTAATTGTGGCTGCATCGTTAATAATTTGTTTTATTATTTTATCTAGAACCTTTTTGAGCAGTCAAGGCGCAATCACATATCTCAAATCACAGATGTATGAATCTATGATTAGTTTCCGATCCCACTTAAAATTTATCTGCGATAGTACTATTTGGAAACACATTAATTAAAAACATAATGCAGAACAAATTTTTATAGTGCGTTATGCAAATACATACTACAAAGACACAATTAACATGGATTAATCATTACTAGTTATTTATTTTTTAGTTTTCTAAATACTAATTATGTTTATTATTTAGAATCGTATGTTTAGTATTTAGTTTTAATCGAATTGAAAGTTTAACTAATGTTTTCCCAAAGCAATCTATACATTTTTAACCACGACATTATTCGCTTTCAACCATGACAAAAAAAATGCTCAAATTAAACTTTCAGCATATCACCGATCGAGTAGAAAAATTGCTGACACGCAGAAAAAAAAAAAAACCACGTAAACACACACACACAATGCTTTGTTTTATTTTTTTTTCCTTTATGAAATTCCACTATCATTCAAACATTTTAAAATGATATTATACAGGGCGTTTGTTTTGTGCTAACAATAATATAAAACGTTTAAACGTTAAGGGGATGGAAAGGATGCAACATTAACCCAACCAAAATTAGGGGAGGAGGGCTTGTTGTTAATAACAAGCCGGTACGTATCCATATTAACACGTTAGAATAGGAAATATGGCTCGAGGATTAGAGTTCGGGAGGCTGAGGAGTGGGAGGGGGTTCCAAAATTATCACCCTGATTACGCCGATACTTTTCAATTTGTACCGTTCAACATTTTTAATCACATAAATTAAAATGTATTTCTTGCTTACAAATTTTATAAAAATTAATATTCTATTTCTTAAGTTATTTGTGCTTATAAGCAATGTAGTGTTGGAAGTGTGGGGACCAAGCTTTCCTGTTGAGAAAACCTATTATTCAGGACTTGAGTTTCTGAGCTTCATTTATTTTCATCAGTTTCTTCCTATGCATACGTACATGTGCAAGCCTTTTTCCATACTCATGTAGGCATCCAAGTTGCAATGTTTGATTGCATTATTATAATAGAGATAAATTTTTGCCAGTGTATTATAAATGCGAGCGAAACATCACACGTGATCTTTTAAACATAGAAGTTTGTTGCATTTTAAGTAATTATCAGGAAATGCATTTGAAGTAAGAAATTAATTTGAACCTGATACTGGGAAAAAATGAGTTTATTTTTAAACTAAGTCATCTGAAAAAGGGGTAACTTCATGTGAGATATATCTAATAATACAATTTATGCTCGATATATAAACAAATATGAGGATTCTAATATCTCCATACACTGTTTTGGATTTAATACCCCACTCAAAAAGAGTGAGAACATAAAGTGTTAATAAATATTCTAATACGGAGTAAAAATATATTTAATTACCTGGTTAAAACAGCTAAAATACTCTTAATCCTTTGAAAATTGTAATATTTGTAATCCTTAAATTGGCGATGATCATTTCTGCAAATAAAAGATAGTTTTGAGTGGACTGGCGAAGTTAAATTTCAAGTTCAAAAGGATTGTATGCGTTAAGCCGTTTTTTATCTTTCTTTCTTTTTTTAAACCGAGTTAAGTCTCAGATACACTGATTATCTAAGTTAATTAATTTTTCT
Organism: Octonoba sinensis; assembly: GCA_038502835.1. Taxonomy (NCBI): domain Eukaryota; kingdom Metazoa; phylum Arthropoda; class Arachnida; order Araneae; family Uloboridae; genus Octonoba; species Octonoba sinensis. The sequence continues at coordinate 129,151,509 of CM076598.1, forward strand.
TGTTTATTGGAGCATCGAGTCTGTGATGAAACTTAATTGTTCGTAAAATCTGACATTCTTTAAATTTGAAACAAGATCTTCAGGACACAATTATAATATGGATTTTATACGCTTTTTTTAAGAGTTTGTCAAGAGGATTATTTGAAAATGTATTACATCTTTATTACATTCACAAGCATAAGAATGACACAAGTAGTAAGCAATTCATTTGAGATCTTCAAACCATGTTAACAGAATTTTGAAGCGAAAATAATGGAGATTATCTCGGAAGTATTAATGGGAGATAATGGCTTTTTAAGTTCCGTAATCCTTCATCTTGACTTTAAAATTAGAAAACCTTATATCAAATACTAAAAAGCAAACTTTCTATACTACTATAGTGTATTTCCGTACTTTTCCAGTAAGTGCATTGCTTTTCCCGAAATTTAGTTCAACTGATCATTAACTTCATTTAGAGGCAGCATATCAGCCGCAAAATACGATGCAATATGCAATATATGTTTTTTTTTCATTGAGAGAAAAAACAACCATAATTACAATGTAAAATCCTACACTGCTAAAACTTAACACTGGTCGAACCATATTTTGAATTTTGAGTCTGATTTGTTGCTTTCAAAGACTCTGGAATACTCGGACTCTAGTCTAAGTTAGCACAAAAATAACATTAACTACAGAAAATGCAGTAAAAACGAAAACTAAAATTTAAAAAAAAATCATGCAATGACAATTATAAATATCTGCAATATTTTTCAGTAACTTTCATATCTTAGAAAATTATTTAAAATAGTTCTAGTACGAAATTTACCTTCCTAACTGATTTTTTTAATATATTTTCATCAATAACAAACGCATAGCTAAATATTAAAATCAGTCATTTAATTTAATATACTTTATTAATTCTCCAAATTAAGAACAATAGTAACCATGAATAATAGGTTTTTTTCCCCTTAAAATTAATAACATTTTTTGTGGAAGTATGCATTGGAAAAAGTAGTTAAAAAATTTAAAACATAAAAAATGCAAAAAAAATTCTTTTTCATATTCGAGACTACAAATGATCGTTATTACCGATTTTTAAAGGTAACGTGTACTACGTTATAGTCTATGGCTCATTGTAACTATGTAAATGTAAAAACCAGAAGAATTATAAATATGAGATTAATGAAAATAATGCAAAAAACGTAAAAATAGGAATTTAGCATTCCCATTTCGACTAAAAGAAAGTATTTGTTTCTAAGTAATGAAACTGGATGATCAGTCTTTTGATAATTGAATTACCCCCCCCCCCCTCCCATTTTTTAATTAGCAGTAAAATTATTTGCCGTTTATTATTATTACTACTTTAAACAAGGAAAGGAAATTAGTCTTTTGATTGTGTGTATTTTTCGCTCACTAGTCATGACTCATTATGTTCAGCTTTTGAGCTTTATCCAATCAAAATTGCCACTTCTTGATATTAATTATCAGAGAAAATTTGCAACTGCTTTACTGAACGAGATTTTAGAAGATTGTGAAACCAATAACACGTTCTTTTAGTTATTACATGTGCTGGACAAATCGGATTGTTTTATACATCCGATTATTCTCGGTTGCCTTTTCGCTATTCTTAACAAATTTAAAACAATCTGCCAATTTTGTGGCAAAAGTCTAGTTTTTGAGAGAATTTCTTCAATTTGTCATTTTATTTTCGCGATTACACGGGTCAGAAAAATAGTATTTTTATTTCCTGCATACGCGTGTTTTGTTACTGTTAGCGTATAATTATCCTTGAAAGAGAGCTGAAAAATAATTGTCAAATATTCCATTTAGAAACAGAGCTTAAATTTTTGACAATAATAGTTCAGAGCAATTCTAAAAATATGCCACTGCCAGCGAATAGTCTGTAATAACACTCCAAAGGGAGTGTTCCTCACTCAGCTCTTAAGGAAACTAAGGGAATTTTGAAATTCTATCAAGATTTTTCAATTTTTCGCAATTTACAGAAGTCACTCACTAGTTTTGAGGAGATAAAACATTATTCTTCATCAGTGTTTTCGATGTGTACAACAACACATTTTAAAATGATTTTTTTGAAAAATTAATTCAATTTTAAAGAAGAGTCGCGAAATTTGGCGCTCTTTTTCAAGCCTTACTTCCTCGAATTTGGCGACGAACCCTTCGTTTTCCGATAGCAGCCCTACGAGGAAATCGCTAACTCCGGACAGAGGGACATCCATCATATTGGGGGGCTTTTCTACAAGTCTGTATCGATTTCAGGAGCATTGCATAGGCCTCAATAGCGTAATACGAAAGTAAGATTATATTTTATTTAGATTTGCTGGGCCTTTCGTGTAAAACTTTTTAAGCACAAATGTCTGCAAGATTCCCAGTGGCAAGGCGTATCTATTATTCACGATACAATATATGCTTAAAAATGAGCTTGATTATTAAAACCGGCTGTTTAAGTGTAAAAAGAATCAAAGTAATGGGGGAGATAATAAAACAGGTATTAAAGACAGCTAGCTTAAACCTTTAAAAAGGACATTGCTTAAAATATCCCGGAAAAAAAAGCTTTCCCCAATTTCGACTTAGTTCTCTTTTTTCAACAAATGTTTAGACATATTGCTTCATCCACTTTATAAAGTTGCTAAAAATTTTATTATATGCTGCTACGTGTGATATTTAATTCTTTGTACAGTGAAATCCCGTCAGAACGAAAGTATTCAATTTATAATAATGATGATACCAATCGTAAATTCTTAAACGCATGATAACATTTCCTTAAATTTAGACTATATTTCACATAGTATCTTGATCATAAATATATGTGGGGCATTTTTCTACGATTATCAACAGCTGGTACTGACTGTGTCGGGATTCGGTTGTCTTAATTGATCATAGTTTACCTCGTTTATTTTTCTTTTTGCCTTGTTAATTTCTTTACTTCAAAATTTCATTTGTATAAACCTGGTGAGATTGCGCAGTCGGAGAGATGGCACATTTAATTTTTTTTTTTTTTGGGGGGGGGGGAGGGGGAGAAAGAAAGCTTCAGTTTACCGCAATTTCAGGTAGTCGCAATTTCAGACACAGCAGCACAGTGTCTATTTGAATTTATAAGATTTTACTCTGAAAATGTATGACACAACGTCGTTTTTATTGTTTGCTTTCCAAATGTAAGGGCCCGAATTTTCATTACTGTTCCTCTGATTTTCATTGTGATGTGAGTACTGCAAGTTATTTTTTAAGCAAACGCTTTTTCAAATATTTTGAGAATTTACTTGCAGTTATTATTGATGTAATCTACTTATTATCGAAAGCCATTTCCTATGCCTGTAAACCACCCATGTGCGCAATCTCGCCCGCCCTATTAGGATAGAAATGAAAAATAAGTTTCTTAGTTTTATTCCAGCTGTTGCTTTAATTTATATCGTAACGACAAAATAATGATGGAAATGCATACAAAATGTGTGTGGTCTATAATACTCACCAAAAGTTTGGCAAAAAATTAAAGTTTTCATTCTTTTTTATCATGCTTTTTCAATTGTGTTCCAACTACCAATGAGGCTACTGGGAATATTACATCAAAAATTATTGCAGTTCTCGATTTTTTTCAATTACACCTAATTTTTATACAGAAGAGTATAAATGAAAATAAGTGAAAATTAGTGAAGTAAAAGATAAGTGAAAATAAGCATTAAAAAAGGGGAAGATCTATATGAATAATAATTCTATACGCATAAATAGTTCTTATATAATTTTAACATTGAAATGACTCTCAATTTCAATAAATTTCTTCTAAATAAATTGTTTGTACTCAATTTCTTCAAAAAGAATTGAAATCAGAATCTTCCACTGTTGTAATGAATGTCCCCCAGCTTTATTTTGCATGAGAGGTCATGGGAGATCTGCTTCTGCACTTCTCGTTTTTTAATGAAGTTCTACATACTGGGCGAAGATCATACTAATATCAGACTATAATCACTTATGTATGGCTCCTGCGGTTTTTTCTTTTCTTTTTCTTTTCTGTTTTATTATAAATAAAGAATTGGATTTTTCTCATTTTTTAATGAATAAAGATTGAAATTTCCGCAAGAAGAATGGATCTAAATATTTCAGCATGATTGCCGGTATGATTTCAGAAATTTCGTTACATTTTGTGACTAGTAACTGTTTTTATTATCTTTGAATGCAATGTGGCTCATATTGAGTGAAGGAAATGTGCAGTAGAAATATGGTGAAAGTCGTATTGAAAATTAGTTTTATTATTACCACTATTGAAACAGGAAAAATGTATTGACAATAAGTTTTAGTAATGTCATTGTAATAACGAACTGCTTATTAAATAACTTGCGTGAGACGTTAATATTCAAACATTACTTCCATATCACTAGTTTTAATTATTCAAATTACATATACTCTTGTCTTAAACAAGCGTTTTCAAAACATTTATTTTGAAACAAGCATGTATAAATAAAAGATAATAGGTGTAATTTTCAGTTTTTATTTAAATGTATATTTGACACCATCCTGCAATTAATCCGCTAACTAAAAGAGCGATCATGTTAAAGTAAGAGCCGTTTTTAGACGTTGGTTTAATACTATTATCACAAAAAATAATAAAAAAGTAGATTTACAGTTCAAGTACCATTAATTTTCCACCCAAAACCCTCACTTAAAATCCAAATAATGTCTTTTTTAAATATGAAGATATCACACCCACCATAATATGCAATTTCAAAGTATTTTTTAGCTCTGTCTAAAGACTAGCCGCAAGAACTCTACATTACAAATACGACAGGCACCAACCTTTGACACGTTATCTTCCAAAAAAAGTCCACCACGCCAACAGACCGTTTTACAAACCACGCGACCCAGAACCAAAGGCCATTTACAAACCCCAAACACGTCTCTTCCTTCGGGAATCTTTTCTATTCCCCCACCCCCACTTCTTTCAGAAATGTTTTGTTATTTTGGATAGAGAAACAATTCACAATATCTTTGCTTTGGTTTTTCGTGGATTTTTCAAACTTTATTTGTTTTTTTTTCCTTCGGTGCATTTTTTTGTGAAGTGACTATTTTAAACTGGGCTGAATGCCAGTTTAGCGAAATAAAAAAAGAAATAGTTGTACCATATGTTTTCATTTTTATTGCTTTTGTGAAATGGCAAGTTACGCTTGTGTTAAAAAATATTTTTTTCCTTTATAGTTTAAATATAGTATTAGTTTTTGATAAGAAAACAAAATATACGTATAATGTATACTATTTTTTATTGCTTCAAAGATCTGAGAAATGTTAGAACTAGAATTTAGGGAAATACATTTATCCTTCAAATTCATAGTACCCAACCACTAATTACGCTAAAACTTGTTTAATAGTAAAATAAATAACTTTAATTTTGAAATGTCTGCGTAATTTTAAGCATTCCGATTTTTTTTTAATTTTTAACACGACCTTCCTTCTTATTCTTTATTTACATTTTAACACAAGCTTCCTTCCAAAACTTTTTTTTGTATTTTAACACAAGTGTCCCTTCAGATTTATTTTATTTCAATAACTGATGTTCTCATCACTCGACGTCCCCCAACTTTTTTTCCAGGACTACTTTATTGCTTTTGCTCGTTCAACTACATGCGAATATGATTGATGTATGGTCAGAAAATGAAATTTTATATGCACTCATGTATGCATTTGCGAATACTCATTAAATGCAAATTAAGAAAGCACGCATCTGTGTATGTTGCATATATGTATGTTTATAAATCACACTTAAATCATAAGGTGAATGAAATACTATAAATTTGATACCATTAACAACTTAAGTTAATCATTGCTCGTAAAATGCAGATTTAGTTCCTTGCCACGCGCAAGATGTGATCGATGGAAAACCATAGGTTCAAGTAATCAACAGAATTAAGAACATCGTTTCATCGTGAATCAATTAAGAGCCAATCAACAATTAATTAGGCAAAATAATTTATCTTCTTAATCGAAGAAGGATCACTGGCTCAAAAAAATGGTCAGAACATTACTGTTGTAGATGGAAGATTACCATCCCCGAAGCAGCTTTTAATTAATCGGCAATTAAACTAGATCTTAACACGAATGTAAAAGGTTTCACTCGTATTAAAAAGGCTTTATTTGGCAGAGCATTATAAGTTTGGAATATATATTCTTTTCATTTATTTTACTCGGAGATGTGATTTTTGTTCAGAGAAGTTAGATGTATATTATAGCAAGTTTCAGAATTTAACACTCAAAATCGGGTAAATTTATAATGACCTAGAATCCCCCTCCCCCCGCCGGTCAGTTTAAAGTGCAAAGAAAGTAAATAAATAGTAATAAAATGAACAATTTTATGCCATAAATTGAATATTTCATCAACTGCTGAATTATCTTTATCTCTTTCTCTTAAATCGAAACCTGTAAAAAAATACGTTATTAAGATTTTGCTTACAACATGTATCTAGATCTACGAATTTACGTCATTGTCCGTAAAACAAAAATTAGATCATATATAATATAATCTATATATATATGAATTTCTACGAGTTTACGTCATTGTCCGTAAAGCAAAAATTAGATCAGTACAGATTGAAGATTAAAGTAATATTACACGCTTTTTTATCATTTTTTTTACAATTTTAGTGTAAATAGTATATAAAAAGAAATGGTAATAAAATGGAAAACTAAGTTTAAACCAATTGAAACTTGGTCTCGTTCCTGCATTCAATTTGCATAGTCAGTAAATAGTACTTCGTGGACTAGAAAGGTCAATAAAATTAAAAATTTTATTTTACTCACAGAAGAACCAGCAAAATATGTGCTTAAATTTACCAGTTGCCGTCATGCTGAAGATTAGCATGTAGCGAAAAATTAGCTAAAAGGCATACCGTATGTGTAAGAATTCCAAAATTTATTTCTAATGAACAATTGAAAATAACGCAGCCTTTAAACATATCTTGATAGGCAGATAGATATTCAAAAACGTTACTTCTTGTTTTCTTCTGTACTTTCACTGGTATCGCGTGCCCCACACGAACCTCTCTAGAACCGAATTTGTTATGCACTGTGCCACAAATTCGGATCTACAGGGTAGATGTAGAGCACAAAAACTGCAGAGATGTCTTCACACATTCAGGTCAAATTTCGAAAAAGCATAATTTTTTAACATAACCTCTCACAATGTGGATAATGTGACAAATACAATTCATGAATCAAACTATGGCAACAATCAATCATTACACAAGTGTTTTTTAATAATGCATTGTCTCTGATCTTTTATTATCGTAAATGTAACCCAGACGTAAAAATCAAGTAAACAAATTCGGGCGGCAGTCGTATATTAGTTTTATAGCCACCAACACGCTAATTATAAATTTTTCGAGAAAGTTCAAAATTCGGAATTGCCAAATTCTGGATGATTCCGGATTTGGGACTTAGTTGGTTAATTACAGATAATAGAAATGTATTAATATTTATTAAATAAAAAATAGCAAGAAAAAAGCCCTTTGATAACAACTTATTAAATATTTAGTTTAGAAAATCATACAGATTTTATCTATTTAAAACCATATACGAAATGCGAAGTATATAACATGGACATTTTAATAATGGACTTTAAATGTAAAAAGAAAACGTTTGCAGGTAATGGAACTTAGTATAATTTATAGATGTTTTGAATTCGTGCTTGCATACATTGACAATTTTTTGTGCATATAAATGTTTATACGTACTTCTGAACCCAAAAATAAAATTATCTTACTCCACATACTTTCTATTTATTGAATGCGTTCCATATTGAATGAGTCCCACAGATTGAAGTTCTTAAATTAACTTCAATAAATACTTCTTAATTAGCTACTAATATATTCGTTCAAAAAAAGCAGATCCGGCTATCAACTAGCCCTGTTGCTTATGAGCTAATGTAATGAATGAATTATAAATTGATTATTTATTCAACGAAGAACTAAGAAAGCAGCGCTAATTTAATTACTCATTAAGTATTAACTTGTAGCAAAGCATTCGTATAGATTTTATACATTTGTGATAACAAATTGACCGTAGTGTGAATATTATAGATATGATATTTTCCTCTGTACCATACGATCTCTTTCATGCAAGTTCAACTAATGGAATTTGCAGTTGTCTAGCAATTTTCACACATTTTATTTTAATATCACATCTTATATAAGCATTTTGAGCGACTGCTAATTTTAATTACATCTATCCAAATATAGTTTTGTCAATGTTATACGTTTGAAAGTTCAGAATCGCATTGTTTAAACTATTGCTGAAAAAATAGGTTACAAAAAATATGCGCCGAAATGAATGAAATTTTAGATGCCCTTAATTAAAATTTTACCAGATATATGACCATATTTCTCTCTCCAAAATGAGAGAACAACAAACAGATGTTCACAGTGTAGTGATTATTATAATGATTGCTAAATGATGCTAAGAAAAATTACTATAAGAAGATGTAATCATTTTTATGAATCAACTTATAAATAAAAACAAAAGTTAGTTTAAAGTATTAAAAATGGTATCTGTAATTACTTGATTACGATGATTTTGAACATTAAGTAATTTAATTAAAAATATTAAAAAATGCTACTAAAATTTCAAAAGATTGGATTTGTTATTAAAAAAAGTGATATATATTTGTAGTTGCTTACTCCCGAGCCCGAAGGTTTGCGGGAACGTTATGCGCTGTGTAACATTAATTATTGTTTCACAAGATAACTTGGGGACATTCATTCCTCAGAATTAAAATAACCCGATCTAATTCAAAGTAAATGACTTAGTAATGTTGTGTATGAAGTCCAGTTTTACAGATAAGGTACTTCTGAAATACTATGATTAATTCATTTATAAACAAGAAGTTCCGTCTAGAACTATACGAGCCTACTTTCCCGTATACACCGAATTCAAATTTATAATCTAGCTATCTCTCTCTCTGTTTTTCTCGTTTAGCTTTTTCAACGGTTAATACATATTCATTCAATCATTATTTATTAAGTCATTCATGTATTTATTCACTCATTTATTCATTCATTCTTTTGCTCATTCATTTAATCATTCATTAATTAAAAAATATTCTTGAAAATCCCGATCAAAAAATTTCATAGAAAAATAGGCTCGTTAGTTCTGGATTAACTTTCTATTTGTACATGTTCTACGTCATAAGAGCTTTCCGATAAAGTTTGTTCCAAGCAAATCGGTTCGTTAGATCAGGAATTATATAGGATTGAAATTTCTCCGTGGGCGGTATGTTAATTTTTTTGAACTGTTCAAAAATCAACAAAAATTGTTCAAATCAATATTTCACTCCAAGAACTTCTTCCAGTGAGCTTGTTCATGGGAACTTATATCTTGTACCCAGAGTTTACATAATTTGCTTCATTTTCACCCTTAGGCGCTAATGTTAAATTTTTTTGAACTGTTCAAAATTGAACAAAAAATTGTTCAAATCAAAAAGTAAAATATAGAAATGAGATGTCCTCGCCGAGATCTTTCGAATGCAAAAAGAATTTTTCGAATCGGACAATTCGTTCAAAAGTTATTAGGGGGGGGGGGGAGAGACCGACAGACCGACAGGCCCACTTTTTCCCCATCTCAATACCCTACTTTCAAATTTTTTATTTTTCAATCTTTATTTAATTACTTAACTTATTTTTGACTTTTCTTGATTTCTAACGATATTTTCACGATACATTAAGCCTTCTTTCATGCTTTATTATTATTTTTTTTACTTTTACGGGAAAGTAGGCTAAAAAATGACAAAATATGTTGCTTTTTTAGCTTTTTTTTTTTTCCTTGGCAAAAATGACATTGGCTTTTTCCCTTGATTTTTGAAGCAACGTGTAGGAATAAAGATCATTTTTTAAACGATCGAATATTATTTTCTACTGCCTAAAAGTAGTGATTTTCGATACAAAACCCTGTCATCTTGACTAGTAAGTCAATTAGTCTTCGTATTCTTTTTGCTCCTCCATTCTATCAGCTTCCACCCTATTTTTTTTTTCTTTACTTTTATATCTTCTTTTTGTTATCTCGCTTCAGGCCGGCCTTTTTTCTTTCCATCAACCTTTGAACCCTCCGACATTGACATGAAAGGAATTAAAGGGATTAAGTAAAAATTAAATTTCAAATCCCACGAGGCTTCATTAATAATAAGAAAATTAATGTTTTTTGCTTCCAAAGCGGTTGAAAATATATTTAGAGGAAAACTGCTCACAGAAAATTGTCAAAGAAAACAATGTAATCTAAATAAATAAAAAGTGCCTTTGTATACGAGATGTTTAAAACCGTCATCAAAATTCGCTATTAAAAAAAAACAAATTGTGCAAGTGATTTTGTTTTATTTTTAAAATTAATTATTTATTATTATTATTATTATTTTGTTGTTGTTGAAAAATTGCGTCTAAAAAAGTTTCAAAGTAGTTTTAAAAAATAGAAAAAAATGTGTCCTGTGTATTCTGTAATGAACACACATGAGTCTTGATTCCTTTCCGATTAAAGGAATCAAAGTCAAAAAGAAAAGAAGAAAAAAAATCAATCTTTTGACTCGAAAATTCACACAGAGAGAGGGAGAGAGAGAAAGAAAGAGGCATAAAATTCGTTAAACTTTCATAATAATAATAAAATTTTTTTTGAATGCATAAATGTAATTAATTCTTTACTCACAATGATTTTTTCCAAATTGTTTCAAAATTACTTCAAAAACTTCAAAATTATGAGCTCTCTCCGACTCAATTGTAAAGTGAGCCAAGCATCACTTACGTATTTTATTGAAGATAAAAAGAGAACATAGTGCTTCTATAGAAGAAGGGGGGGGGGGGGGGGGGGGGAGGTAAAGAAATGTATTGATTCAAAATTCGCCCCATGAAAAAGAAAAGTTTGTTAAATGTATATTACATACTTAAAAATATTTTGAGCGAAACTACTGCTGTATATTTGAATATTTTTTCACAATTGCAATGGAGATTAAAAGAGATTCAAAATGGTTAATATTACAGTATGTAAAAGATTTTCTAACAACACTTTTCTGCAACATAGGTTTATTTCAATGTAATATAAAGACCTAGTAATCACTATTAAGTTAAAAAACATGCAAACTGTATATAAGAGAGAATAAAGAAAGAAAAAAAAGGAACGAAGAGAAAAATCTTGCTCTTAATTTTTAAATTCCAAAAATGATTTACAATGCCAGCAAAGCGCCATTACCAATTCACTTCACTATTTTATTAGTGATCATCAACAGAATTGGGCAAGTAGAAAAAATTATTATAAAAGGGGAAAAAAATGCTTCTGCAATTTTCTGAAAATATTTATTCATTTATTTGTAACTAAGCACAGCACATTTATAAGGCTGCATGTTCCTGGTAACAATTAGATGTTTGATCTTGCATTTTTGCAAATAAACACAGAAATCAACAACGTTAAACAACCATCTAATTTAGAGAAAGCTCAAATTCAGTTATGCAGATTGCGAAATGAAGATTTATGCCTGAGATTTTTCCTATACATGACACGATTTAGTTAATTTTCATAAGCATGATAGTCTATGCGTTCCAGCCATATTTGGAAACTACCGATTTTATTCATGATGTTTTTATTTATTCATACACATTTCTTGGCTAAAATGCATATAACGTTAGTACTTCTAGTTTGAAGTCATTAATTGCGGTTTTATCCTTTTATTTTTTTAGTTGAGTGCTTTTCCGTTATTACGCATGTATTTTGTGTTATATTATTTGCATTTCATGGAAATTTTCATACCTTTATGCCTTTGTTTTATTATTCAACTCAGTTTTTCGTCTGCATTAGCTGACTTGGTTTCTAAGCATACTGGCTAATCGCGGAACACTCGTGCTCTCTGTACACACACAGTAAAAAGTATAGTCTTTTTTTTTTTTTCTTTTCGAGCTTTCCGAGTTCAATTACCTATTCTAATGTTTACATTATTTCGTTATTTAACTTTTTTTCTTATGTTACACACAAAGGATAATAATAAATGACGATGTTTATATACATATTTACATATCCATCATCCCTCGTGGTCAACCAAATGGAAATGATGCAATCCTTTTACCACTTGACGCATTTGCCCGTATCTGACACGAGCGAAAGTTACCGACAAATTTGCACATGCCCGTGTCTCACACGGGCGATCTTCTATCTCGCGTTATTTCATTCCTAATGCTCCTCTGAGATCCGTTTGCACTTTGTTTGCATAATTTTTTTTATACAACTTTTACCCCACCCCCCGCTCTCTAGTCACCTCTACAACTGAAATTTAGAAAAACAAGTTATACTATACCTATATATTCCATTTTCTGTTTTAAAAAAACTATAATTTTTTGGTAGTTTTTCTGAAAAAGACTCGTGTTTCAAGGGATTAAAATTCACCGTTTCTCATGATGAGTATAAAAATACAGGTGGTGAAAATGTGCACCTTAAATGTTTTGCTTCTCAAGCAGCTTCCTTCAACCGATATCAAGTGACATCTGCTTTGAAAATGCCTCTTGCTGAACTGAGGCCCGTTTGAGAGATCCCTGAAAAGGATAATCAACAGTCCATTCATCTGGATCAGGAGATAAACTCCGTTAACTAAAAAATAATCCCCGCTAAGTACAGGGCCTATAGCAGCACAATCATGAATCACCCTGACGGCTCAACCCCGCCATTTTGGTTGAAGATTGTTCTCATTCGTGAGTTCAGTCCGAGCCCTGTAGTTTGAGCATCAAGGAAAACGCCGGCTCAAGCCAAAGATGATTCCGTTGACAGTTAGTTCTAGGGAACACCCGTAAAGCCGACATTCCAAACCAAATTACATGTCTTTTTGCTGTGGCGCTTATCAACGAAGCTACTCGATAAATCTTGCTCAAGAGAAAATTTTTTTCCAAATCGGTGGCATCTCGTGTAGTGTTATGACGTTAGATTTGAGACAAATTTGCCTACGGCATGGTGGATAAGAATTATTCTTATATATCTCTCCTCTGCGGCATAAAGAGTAGACTGGAATTATGTAAGCATTGGAATCCCAGAAAGGTTACACACAGGAAACAAAAAAATCAAAATTAAATTTAATGTGCTTTGGAGGAAATAGTAACTATCTTGGGGAGGAATAAATGCGATTTAATTAATGGTTATTATAGGGCTGCAATGTTTTCGGTGAAAAATCGTTTTTGCAATTCGGTAGCAAGAATTCATGTATTAGTCAAACGTAATTTATGGCGTTGCATATATGCTATTAGAAAAGAGTAAAATTATTGTCCAGAATTGCTGAAGATTGCAAAAGCAATTCTATGGCTAATTATTCGATCCCCCCCCCCCGTGATATATTGCCCCCGCAGATGGACGTGGAGGGGGGGGGGGGTAACGAGGGCCTTTATCCTAATCAGAGTTTTCTATAGCATGCTTTACCTAACAGGAAAGCACGGAAAATGCACTAATATAAAACAAAGAGTAAAAAAAAATATTATCTGTTAATCCAATTAGTTAATGATAATTTGCTCAAGACAATTAGTAATTAATTTTAGAATTTTAACAGGTGAATTTATTAAATGTATTGCAAAAAATTGCCGTACCCAAAAGAGTATGCAAGGGGCAGAAGGCCATAATATAGTAATAACAATATCAATGTTATAAATATGAGAATTTCACTATCAAAGATCATTGTTAGAAGTACTAGTGCTTTCGGAATTACTTCATAATCATGTTAAGAGGATAAATCATGTATAAAAATGCGAATGCATATCATGAAAATAAGTTCTAATTTACGCAGAATTAGCTTGTGTACCAAAAATAAATGTTCGAAATATCTCTACGTTCTGGATTTTTAAAATGTTTTTTGTATTAACAAATTGTGAGAAAATTAATGAAAAAAATATCCCATGCGCTGGAAAAGATTTAGTTTTTAATACACAAAATGTATTTTGCGTAATATATCGTCTCCAAACTGGACGTTTGCCGTATACGTGTTAATTGTCCGTTTTATATTAAATTTAAGGGAAGGGGGATTGCTAATGATATACGAACTGTTAATAAAGCATAATCTATAATATATACGATAAATAGCTTTGAAGGTTAGTAGAAACTGATTTCTTATTTAAAGATTTTTTTTTTAATTATATGACCAGCAAGAGTGATACAGAACAACTTCTATATGTTTTTATTTTATGTCACATAACTTTTATATAACTTTTGCATTAGTCAATTGATAATCTCCAAGAGAAAATTTAAATTGAAGCACGTTCAATTCTAGAATCATCTCCAAATCAAGCGTTATAGAATGGCCTTATGTCAGTAGTGAAAGAAAGAGAAAAATAACATATAGGGCTGGTATTGAGTGTGGAGGTGTGATGGTAGTTCCATTGGACAGAGCACATTGCCTGAATGGACAGACTATTTCCCCATCGTTTTTCAGATACCACACGTAACTATGAAAGGAATGCAGTGAATCAATGTTCATTATCTCTCGCAATGAAAGCCTTTATTGGGAATGTACAGAATGCTAGATTGAAGGCAACTAATGAAAAGCCAAGTTCGTTGAGGGCGCAACTTGTGTGTTCTTTCACACAAGTCGAATTCCTTTTCAGCGAAGATTTGGTTTCTTTCAGTGCTTTTGTTGGTTTATTTCCTTTTGTTTCTTACACTCTGACTTTCTTTTTATGCTTTTTTTTTTATCGTGAGTGTCGTCATATTTTTTTACCCCCAACTTGCTTTAATTTAGATGGTATGGAGCATAGAAGTTCGGCACTGCACCATCGGCTGGTCTTCTGGCAACCTTGAAAAATATGCTTCTAACAAATAAATACAGACATTTTAAAAATGTAAGTACACATATAAATGTATCGCTATTTTCTACTGTTTTATTTCGGAGGGTAATTAAATATAGGGAAGCACATTACTGGTAAAAGCAAGAGAAAATATCATCCTAACCCTTCTACAGAAGAAATCTCTTCTTTCTAAATTTCCTTTGTCAATCAATCAATCAATCAATTAAATTATTTTGTTTCCAATGTAAAAAAAAAAAAAAAAAAACCTATTTATAATTTTGTGTTCATTATTTTGTAATTACTACAAATTTACATGGATCTCTTACAACTCATTTAGTTTTTAATATAATAAAATATTTATTTAAAAAAAATCAATTTAAGAAGAATTCTTCCTCTAGTAACACTTCATAGATCCACTGAAAATTTTAACCGCCTCATTACTGGAACACAAATTATTTAGAAAAGACAAGACAACAAAAACCGAGATTTTCAGAATCAACAAAACAAAAATACTTTAAACAGCATTTTTAGTACATTTATGTATAATAATGTAGTTATTAACAGTGACATAAATTTATTTTTAACATTAAATTAGGAAGCTTTCTTCCCGTGAATGTGTTTGATATCAAGCGTTTCTTTTCCTTTTCAGGAGAAACCACCATTGCTTTAAAAATGTTTTCTTGCAACAACATATGGTTTTAACATTGAAATTTTCTTTCAATTTCTCTATTAATTTAACAAGATTGTTTTAAAGTACCGGTTGATGCATAAAAATTCAACGTGGCTTTTAAACTCACAATTATGCTTCATAATATCTTATTTGCATATTTAGAGCATTAGATCATGCGCACGTGACAGAAATCAGGCATAAAAAAACTTTACTCTGCGTAATAAATACATTTAACTTTTGCTTTATCTCTCCTCGAATTTAAAAATTTAACGCTTTTATATTATCTTTCACTAATTAGTTGTTTTATAGTCCTAGCGAAGATATGTTTGTATTTAGTATATTCACATAATATATATGTGGAAAATTATAGTATAACCTTTCATATTATTCTTAAATTGAATAAGAATCTGTCTAGGCATCACATAAATTAAATTTCCTATCATTCATGCTATGCAATTAAACGATGTAAGCACGATTATTAATTACATCTGCCCCCCCCCCCCTCATAATGCAACATTATAATTATTCGATTCTTAGCACACAGCATAATTTGTACATAGCGTTCTTGTCGCCCGATATAAGCGATTAAACATTTATTTTGTTTTTTCCCCGCAACTTGATAGCAATAGTTTCATGAAACAACTTTAAAAAGAAAAGAAAAAAAAAGAAGAATGATAATTAAGAAAAAGAAAGAAAACGAAAATATTTCTAATGAGATTTAAACAGGAAATAAATGAAAGTGCCTTATGCGAACTAATTTTTTCATTGAAAACTAGTTTCAATGGTTTTCTTCTTAATAAACTGAAATTAAAATACAGTTACGGGTACCACTTAAATTTTTCAAATTACTTTAGATCAGTTCCGCTGACTAGCAAGATTTGTAAGCCACTGCCATATGCACAGTATCAAAAACCAGGACGGTGCGACCTAGTGGTAAAAGCATGACTTCGTAAATCTCTTTAGAGCCCTCAACGGCAAAACTGCCGTGAATGATGTATTAATACTTCGTGTAGCTGCTCCCGAAAGTGGGCCATAATCGGGGAATGGCAGGGGAGATATTGGGGAACGAATCCCATTGGCTGCTCAATTAGAAACCTCTTAGCCTTGTAACCGAGTTTCCGCTCAGGTGTTTTGGGGCAAATTCGGGTCAATTCCTTCTTAATGGGATATATATTTTATAGGTGTTACTTTATCTTCAAGTCTCTGGCAGACTCATGTCTCAATATTGTACAGAAGAGTTAAAACGAGACAGTATAAAAGACATTGTTTAGAAATATATAAATATAAAGCATCTTTAAACAAATTCAGATTTTTTTTTTCTATTAAAAAAATGCTATTTGTTAGAGAAAAAATCTGAAACACGGTAGGACAACTTCGGATCTTAACACATCATTCAAAATCATTCGTTGGATAAAGGGATACTCTTGCAACAGTTATAAATTTAATGAAGGAAAATATTATAAGGTCTAATTAACATATTTTAAGCTGTAAGTTTAACCTTTTTAATATGCATTAATACAAATTAATAATGATTCAATTTGTAATGTGTTATGCATTTAAATAAAATGCACAATTTTATTCAATCTTAAGTTTTCAATAATCAAATATGAGAGGGAAACGGTCTTCCAAAATAAACTAGGTCTCGTGCAAGACCTTCATTTTAATCGAGTTCTTTAGTAATTTTGTTATGGGTAAAATAAATACAAGATAAAACGAAAGAGCTAGAAAAAAGAAGACTAAATGCTATTGTTTAGTTGTAGAGGAGATCGATCTAGTTTGACGAATGGTGACCAATCTTACTGTTACACGGATAAGCATCCTTCGGACCCATGAGAGAACAACAACTCACTTTCCTTCAGAGATTTTTTAAAGGAGTTAGTAGAGATCGTTTTGTATTTGTTACAATTCCTGGTGCACGGTCCATTTATTTTTCAGAACTTCTTTCCAGAGTTTGTTCTTAAAAATTCTTTTTGTTTTGTGGTAACCATCTTAATTTCTAGAAACTAAGTCTTGCACTTATATATTCAAGGTTTTCGAAAAAGTTACTACGAATAATTTTAAAAACTTGACTCGGAAATAATCTTTGTGATCGAAATTGCAGATTGAATCGAATGAAATTTGAATATAGTCGACATTCTCTTCTAATTCGAATACTTTCATAGTAATAAAACAAAAGAATGAAAGATCTTATGAGTTACATTTTTTGTAGCTATAAAAAAAGCGTCAAGGTAATGCCCTAAATTAAAAAAAAAAAAAAAAAATGATTGTTCTTTTAATAATTTAAGATAATATAAGATAATTTAAGATGATATAAGATAAATGGTCGAAAATGTGTTCCGCTAAAATATGAGTACAAGAAAGAACCACGTAAATAAAGCACAAATGTCAGTGAACAGCTGCTCACTCACAAGTTTCCTGTTGTGTTCTTTTCTTTCCTGCACTGTTGAAGAGGCTCCATTGAAGTCTCGAAATAGCTATTTGCATTATTGTTTTGACAATTCGGGCTTTATTTACGTTGGTTTTTTTTTTTTTTTTTTTTTTGTACTTATCTCATGATAATAGTCAAGACAGAAAGTGTGACTTTATTTTTGAAAACGTTTTAGCATTTTACTTGGAAACTTGCGATATGTATCAGTTTGCTTGCTTCGTAGAAACATGCTTGCAGAGGCATCTGCTGAATAAAACGGCCTCGAAAATGTTTTGGCTCATTATACGGTGATTCGCAAGCTACTCATTGTGAATAAGAATTTAAAATGTAACACCAAGACATTCTATAGCAGTAGTCCTGCATTTTGCCCTGTTTTTTGTCAAAAAAAAAAAAAAAATAATGTAAGCTAAGACCATAAACCGCCACTGGATAGAAAACGGTTGGCAAAAATTATTGTACTATACAGGATTCCTATATAAAGTAACTGGAACAACTGCCGAAAATGCTTCTATAGTCATAGATTTACATACCCTCAAGAACAATTACATAAGCATTAACATATTTTATGTACTGATAAATTAAACAGCATATACAGATCTATATTCCTTACTAACAATGCTTTTATGCTTCATACGTTAGTGTGTTCATCGATATATAAACACAACATAAATATATACCGTCAGGAAACACATTGATATACATGTGTACGAAATGAATTCAATTTGAGCCATTACTTTAAAAAAGAAAAGTGATACAGGAGAAGTAGTCATGGATTTGATGGCAAAGAAAATGCTAAAAAAATGGCCACGAAGACAAAGGACATGGGAGAGGGGAAGGAAAGCATCAATCACTGCCGAAGAATGGATCAAATGTTCGATAAACTTGATTGACAAGATAGCCTCTTCAACAAAATTTTTAGTTCTTCCAAGGGAGCAGCGAAACGAAAGAGCTTTTTTGATTTACGTGCATCATTTAAGGGGACTTTCTATACATTTACTAAGGAAATGTAACGGTACCCGTACATTCACATTTAATACCCCCTCACGAAATAAAAATTAATAAAGAGTGTTTGAGGTTTTTTTAGAAGAGGAATCAAATTAATTGTAACAACAAGAACGTTTTCCACTCTAATTATAAACCCCTGGGGAAGAAAAATACAATGCCAAATGTTCAAGCAGTGCTGAACTACTATATCTAAAACTGACTGGCTAGTTTTTAAAAAAAATTTTAAAAAATTGACCTTTCATTCGAGATTGCGCTTATTTCTACAGCATATTGGACAGAAATTAAAAAAAAAAAAACACATTTGGAGAACTCCGTTTCTCAAATGCGCTTATTAATTAGTTATTGATTCCCATCATCCATAAACTTAGAAACTTTTTTCATTTTTTAACTTTTATTTAGTAACATACGATTGGTAAAAAAAGTGACTATCAGTTTTATTCAGATATCGTCTGCATCAAAAAGAAAAGATTAATTAAAGTAAGAAAGCTAAATAAAAATAAATATATCAATAGAATTGTTACACCGTGTATAGCTGAAGAGTTTACAAATATGCTCGGAATGAATAAATTGCACTGCACTATTAAATGCTATAGAATGAAGAATATTGGATTTTTCTAGAATAAATATAATTTTTGATATCAAATATGTTGAATATTTATTAATTCTTGAAACTGAAGTTACTTTTTTTTTCTTACAGTTCACGAAATAAGTTGTATGTACCTGGAGCCACAATGTATTTTCAAAATAATTTTGGTACGTATCATTTTATAAGTAAAATTAATCATAGTTCACCACAATGAAACATAATTTATCTATTGATGGTTTAATGTAGTAATTTGAGTTACTTCATTTAACATATTTTTACGCATTGGATAATTTACTTATTACATGACTTACATGTATAACAATTCATCATAAGTCACGTGGTATACCTTTTTTAATATTTACAAACTCCTAACAAATATAAAAATACATATACTATGCTGCTGCTTGCATTAACACAAATATTGCTAGTTCAATGTTTAATATAAACTATATATAGGGTAAATATTTGAAACTTTCTTTTTACTGTATTAAAAGCATATGGTTATGATGGAACTACAGAAACATAAGTACACCTACCAGTACCATTCAAAAGAGCCTCAAATTTTCATTGAAATTATACAAAAATATATTATCATACATTTAATTATTTTTATCAAGTTTTCGGATATTCATTGCCTCAAAAATTTGAAGAAATGTTGATCCAAATTTTCGACAGAGCAGAGCACTGATTTAAAGACAAATTTTCATTTGATGATCGCTCTTTTCATACAAAATTTTCTTTTTTCTAAAAGATCAAAAATTCTTGACCACAGAGTGAATATTGAAAATGCTCTATATATTTTTGCAATTATTTGTAATTGTGTGCATATGAAACTTCGTATCTTTTAATGACAGAAAATTCATTCAGAAAATAATATTGTAAAATATATTGACTTAAGAACAAATGGGTGTATACTGCTGCTCTTCAGACCACACAAGCACTTTAATTATAAATTTTAATTACGTGTGTTTTTAAATTCAATTACATTGCCTTTAATTCACAAAATTCTAAACCTTTCTTTAAATCAACCTGCCATATTTTTTATTCTCTAACATTTTCGGAAATGCCTCTTTATATGAATAAACATTATACAGACTTTTATTAAACGTAAATTAGTAATATTTCAACTTCAATCCTCAATCAAAGTTTCAGCTCTTATATCGAAACAATTGATTCAGACTTAACACAAATATTTGAGAAAATTAATACTTTGAATTCAGACTTGTTACGACTAAAGCCCTGTACCCCCCCCCCCCCAATTTTAAATTTTACACACACACATATATATACATAAAGGCATATAAAAGGAAAATCCCACGACTAAAAGGCGAAACAAATTCCAGCAAAGATCCAAAACTACCAATTACGATTTTAGTAGATGCAAAAAAGTAAAAACTCACAAACGTAATAAATATAATTCTCATAAGCACCCCGCCCCACAAACACACACAAACAAAAAACAAAAATGTCCAAAATGGTCTTTGAAAATCTTTTGCGGGTATGCTGTAAAATAAGGAGCTAAAAATGCAAAGTAAAAATGACCATGATTTAAAAAGTTGGACACCTCATGCTTTAACTAAATAACATTTCTAAAAAAAAAAAAAGCATTACCAAAGTATTTTTTACGGTTCTGCTCAAAATATATCATTTACTATTCGTTATTAAGTCAGCTACAAGATTCGAGATTAATTGAGGCATTAAGATCGATTGGTTTGATCGTTGGACTTATGTTCAAAACAGCAGGAAATAAATCTATGAACACCTGTCTATAATATTTCCATGTCTATTAAAAAGGCATACTATTTTATAAGCTATCTGCTTAACTATGATAAATAGCTGCAATGAATATAACCACAGATAATATCATTATGGACAAAAACCTATTTGATGCCAATCTATACACTAAAAAAACTATATAAAAAGGCTATCATGTTTTATGACTGTAATCACAGTCCATTACTAGCAAAGTATGGCATTAGATAGATTCTAATAGACCATTACAGATAGAAGGAATTCATGCAAATCTAATCTCCATGATTGCCTGTTTACATTAAATGCGCCATAAAAGCAATAGACTACACTTTCAACTTCTATGCTTATATCGCTTTCAAACCTGTTTTACTCAACAGTAGGAAGTTACTGGTGCTTGAACAAACAGTTAACGGTCATTTTCATTAAAGGAATCATGTATTTGATAATTAGATTAGTAGTCAATTACTTAATCGCATGAGTTAAGCTTGGTAATGTAAATGCATGTTGGATGCTTTATTTCAGTGAAGGATGTGTGAACAAATTTAGTTTTTTTTATGACGAAACTATAGTCTTTTACTAGTTACTAAATTATTATTGATTATTGACGATATTTGAGCAGCACCATTATGCTTGCTTTTGTTTCTTTGAGGAAGAAGATTAGAGGCCACTACTTAAATCACTGCTAATATTATTCAAAACGGTCATTCTGAGTGGTGATCTTTTAAGTGAATTACCCATTTATAATATGCATTGTCACAAATTACTTTACCATCTGTAAAGACTTTTCAGCACAAAGTTATTGAATGTATAAACAGAACTTTTTCTGTAATAAATGTTTATTTTTTTTCTTTGTGTTACTGTTGTATTAACATAAAATTCAAAAGCATTATCTACTCAATTTTTGAAAGAAACTTATGGGAAGAATCAAGTAGATGAAGATTTATTTCCATTGGATTTTTTTTCAATTGAGCTAGTCTTGTCTTAACACTGAAAGTAGCTATACTTGGAGGACTATCAAAAAAGGAAAACAAAAATATTTTTAAAGATACTGACGTGTTTACTCACACAAAAATTACTATTTCTTCAACTATGTCCTTTAAGATGTTTATCCACTAGCTCTTCAATTTTGTTCTTTATAGAGCAAAGTAATTTTTTAAAATTTTGATCTTTTAACTGTTAGACATTTTATTGTAGTGTAAATGTCATATAACATTTGTTGTAAACTAATATAAGTGTATAACCCAGAGTTTCTTTTGAAAAGGTTTAAAAATATGATTATTCGGAGGTTGAATAGTCAAAAAGAAAAACTATCCTTCCGTTACCTCAATACAATCTGAAACAGGATTTTCTTGACTTTAAACAACCTTTTTAAACGAAAGTAAAAGAAGTTTTGATTAAAAGCTATTCTGCGCAAACCACATTGCTAATTAAATTATGAGTCATGTACTTAATCACAAAAGATTAATGAATCCTCGTGAAACAGAGTTATGCTTATCGTTTCTAATCTACTAAAGCTTGTTTTAAAAATTCTAGTTTTACATAACTAGATTTCATGAGCTTGACATGACACACCGTGAGCAAACTGTCAGTGTGCTTCATTATTTTAAAAGAATTTTACCTTGAGTTTCTGTAGTTGAAATGTCAAAGTTGAAGCTGTTTAACTATTCGCTTCATCCATGATTACCCATCAGCATTCTTCACAGAATCTAGCAAATTGATGGATGAATTTTTTTGGGTGGAGTCAATCAAACGAGCGGTGTAATCAAAGCGTGGTCTAACACGAAACTAATAATACGGATAATTCCTAATTAAAGCTTACGCTATTTAAGATATTCTTTAAATCAATCTATCACGAAATGAGGTATAGTTTTCACGCGGTTTTGTGTCATACACTTATACCATGCTCTAATTGATGATGTAGTAGCACGAAAAAACAGCCGGTTTAAGGTTTGACAGGAAAATCAAATCGGTTTGGTAATGGTTGAAATGCTGCAAACATATTTCGAAACACAGTCATGTTTAAGAATTTCCTTTTTTGACTAATAGAACAGCTTAAAGTTATCCACAAAACTTAAGGGATAAACAGAATTAATCTTCACGTTATGTTGATTTGAAGAAGATTTCCAATATGGGAAATAAATTACAACTATCTGGTACGCAAAGAACTATGAATGAAAGTTTTACATAATTTGGAGATGGTGTGGAACTAATTTTTATTGTCTGCAAGCTAAAATTTACAAGACCCAAGAACAATTTTTCAAGCTGTATGTGTATATTTATGAGTTTGTAAATTTTTGCACAAAGCTTAAAGTAAAAAATATGTTTTGAATATTAGTAATGATATGTTCATGTTTAATAACAATTAATTTCCATTTCTAACGTATTTCCTGAAAAATTGGATATTTTGTGTTATTTCCTCTTTAATTTTTAAATAAAAAACTTTAATTTCATATCAAGCAATCGATTATTCTATAATGTGAAACAAAACGTTTTCATTTTTTGTGTACCTTTAATAAGTTATTTTTTTATTTTTAACCGACATTTCAGATTGCTTGTATTTTATTTTACTAAACTTTAAGAAGTCTTACTTTTAGCGCAAAACGAGAAGTACTCCAGAACTGCTTTTGAAAGTTCCAGTTGATTGTTGATCTTAGAAAACGGAGTGAAGAGCAAAGGTCTCATCTTTTCAAAATTTTAAATAAAGTTCCGAAAAATAAATTTTTTATGAAACTGATTTGAAAGTTACTTTGCTTATACTTCATCCAAAACACACATTTCTAAGCCAACTTTAATATATAAACATTGTACACTTCACTGTAAAAAAATTTAGCTCGAAAATACATGGATATATCATTTATCCGGAGTTTGACGTAAAATTACAGAAGCTTAAAAACAAGAAACTACAAAGTACTCAAAAAAATTACAGAGAATAAAAAAACAGAGAACATTTTGTTGATTGATTGCAACCGTTAATGTGCCGAAATAGTGATGCCCTCTCTGAGTACGCTGAATTACTATTCCTGGTACATAAAGTCGAAGTGTGAGTTCAATGAGCCCACGCTACTCTGACACCTGTGCCCTAAACCGCCGAAATTAAATTATACGCTAACAATATAAAATGTATTTTTGACAATTTTTAAATTGGTAGTCACAGATCTCACGTGTTCAGTTTTACGTAACTTAACAAATGTTTCTCCGTAGTTTTACAGAGTGCGGACAAGCAAGAATTTATTGAGAATCTGCTATTAAGAAACTTATCTGATTTAAATAAAGTTCTTCGTAAATTTAAGGAAACACTCCGTTTCCCTTCTGCACTTTTACAGAATTTTTGAAGAGTTTCAAAAAACCTAAGCTGGAAATTTCGGTGCAAATTATTTAGTTCTAGAATTTATTTCTTTGATGAACAAGCAAAGTAGTAATAAATTTTACAGAAAGTGAAGACAGTAAAACACCTCGAAAAAATAAATAGGCAAATGTCTTTCACACAATTTCTAAGACTTGACTGTAGAAAAAGACACTCAACTCATGTCTTACTTCATTCAATTAGCATGCAATAAAACCATATTAACATGAACGATCAACTATGTAGTTGTTTTCTAAGTAAAAAGTTGAAACTCGAGCTCTCAGGGCAACAACCAGTAAAATTCTTAACCAATCAAGTTTCGAGTGTATTGTTTATTGCAGTCCAACAGGCCCCAAACTTGATCGGTTGAAATTTTCACTAGTTGATAGTTTGCAGTTGCCGGATAAGTGTAAATTTTCTTCAAGTTTACTCCAGAATGAGCTTAAGAGACCAAGCGGGTATAATAATAACTTTATGTATATTTCGGATTCAGCAGAAAAATAAATCTTTAAGGGGGGGGGGGGCGGTATTGATCAACTTACATATTCTGCAAAGAAACTACACAACAAATCTTGGTTGAACTGTAGTTGTCTAATTTTGTTCTGTCTCAAATATTTAGAAGGTTGATTTTTATGTTGGGTAGTAAACTGTATCATATTATTTAACAAATAATATATAATTTTGTGACACACTGATGATGTTTCATTTTACGAAAATCTCATTTTTCCAAAACTTCGAATGAAACAGTTTTAAAAGCTATTGTGAAATACACTGAAAATACCGATTCTCAGCCAAAATTCTTATTACTCTTCAATTTACTACTAAAGTACCAAGTTAGAGAGTCTTACAGCCAAAAATTAAAATTATTTTTGGACTATACCCTTCAGAAACATAAAATGTTGATCAACTACAATAATTAAAAGCTTAAGCTGAGTTTAACTACTGTATACAACTAATTTGCTGCGTCCTAAATTCGGAGGAAATTTAAACCCTAATATTAAGAAATAGCAATTGAATGAATTTCGTTCATACCGCCATGTATAAATTCACAAAGTACAGAGAAGGTATCTGCAATTTCACAATAAATGGTCTGCACACTGGACAAATTATTTCAAATCATAGATTAAGTGCTTAGCATTTAACTATGGTGTTAAATTTATCAAATATTAATATTTCACTTTACCGTAGTATTAAACTTCAATACTGTCGAGCTAAGCACAAAAGTCGCAACTGCACTTTTTAGTGTAATGGAGTTATTACCACCAGGATTTTCTTTGTCACCCTTTTTACCAAAATACAATGTTTTGTGGTCATACGTCAGTAGGAAATATTTTAAAGATATTTCTAAAATTGTGGTATATCTGAATCAAAAACATGGACAGCAGAACTTCAATCGTTTGCACCTCATTTTAAGCTCAGATGCAGATACCACATTGTTGCTTAGCTCCATAGAGCTATACTTCAATCAAATGACTCTAGTACTCATCTGCGTAGTATATATAAATCGGTTTCTACGATTGCTAAAAACACACATTTACAATACTGAAAATGAAGTATAAATAAACCATATTCGAATAGCGTATTTACCAGTTAAGAAGGTTATGTGACGTTCAGGTTACATTCTTCAGCAACACATTATAAAATCATTTGTTTGATACTATGTTGTAAAAATATTACGTAATTACATGTTTAAATCTATCGAAATAATGAGAAAGAATAACACCTATCTGGTTCCAAAATATTTTAAAATCATTTATATTGAACGTTCTTTTTTTTTTTCTTTCTTTGAAGATTAATTTTTAAATGGGGCAGTTACTACCACGGATATAATTTCAACGAAGGACTAGAAGAATTTGAATTGATGATGTGATGTGCAAATACTGTATCCGATTAGAGTTTTTACAAAGTGTAACTAATTTATACATTAAGCATTACCTATATAGAAAAATATCAAATTCTTACGTGTCTAAAATACAAACTGAAGAAAATATTCATTCTTTTTAGATGTTACTTATTCATGCATCATATACAATTTATCAGAAATATACTAAGCAAATTCAACTCCCCGTCCCTACCTTTTTCTGCCTGCTTAAAGCTGATTTAAGGGATAAAGTTCATTAAAAAAGGAAAAAATGAAGAACACACTTGATTATGTAACTGATTAATAATTATAGTATTAATAATTATGTACCAGTTGTAAATATTGCATAGCTGATTAATTGAGAAACATATATGGATTGCTCAGTTGCCAATTCGATTAACTCCACAATGACAGAACTTGAGAAGACTGATGAAACAGACTATGTTCGCCGTTGGTGTGAATGCCCCTTATTAATTTAGGCATCGCCACCTATATGGCCCCACTTATGCAGAAGACACCCCCCCCCCCCCCCACTAATAAAAATAGTTTTCATAGATTATTTAATCCATCTACTGTGCCTTTATCACCACCTTCCATGTAGAGTACTGCTACCACTTAACAGGATCTTCCCTTAATAGTGTTCAGCTTAACTATCAGAATATTTTTGCAAAACAACCTTCAAACGTTTGGAAAATTTAAACTTTCGCTTTTGAAACCAAGATTCACTGTTGTAAACTAAAGCTTACACAAATCTGAAGAAAGCTAAAAAGTTTTACAAATTACCAGAATCGCTCATTAAATATAAACGTATCTTTAAACGCAAGTTTTGTCAACATCAAAAGCTATTTAAAATAACTATTGAAGCTTTATGAACATCTCATAAATAAAAATAACAGGAAAAAAAAAAAACAAACGATAGAACAAGCACATCCTAAAACTGTCTAATTGCTGACATTAAACAAGTCTACATCTTCGTTTATTCTGACTTAAATATCAGTTAATGAAACATACTTTTTTCATTCTGTAAATATTAATTTTAATAAGAAAAACGAAGTTAAGAGTAAATTATGAATGCGGTGATCTTTAAAATGATTATATTCAACCTTAAAATAGTTTGCGTCAATGCTATTTCATTAAAGATTCAAAAGAAGCAAATAAAGTAAACAAGTAAAATCAAGTAAATTTGCATTATTTGTTCATTACTATGCAATTTATACTAATATGATTGGAATAAGGAAAACAGAAATGAAATCATAATAAATCGTTTCTTGAAATAAGAATAACGATATTAGTGAAATTTTGAATTTTATAATAATAAAATAAATAATGAAAAAAATAAAAAAACTCGAACAAACACGCGATATATTTCAGCAAAATCTATTAAAAGCAATCTATTAATGCACAATATTTGCTCAATAAATTTTTAATGCGCATTTTCCAGAAACGTATCTACTGAAAAAAAAAAAGAATGTTATCTATATTATATTACATATATATATATATATATATATGTGTGTGTGTGTGTGTGTGTGTGTGTGTCACAGTAGAATTTGCATCCAATTTAAAAACAAACGTGAGGAAGTACTAGTTTGATTTTTACGAAAAAATAATTATAATTAAAATTTTCTGCAATGCTCAATACAATAAAAAACAGATTTCAAAGAAAAAAAAGCTCAAAAATGCCAAAAACCAAAACAAATTATAGTTTTCTTTGTCTAACAGTGAATTCCTAGTTTGCGATTTTCTTTCAAGTGAAAAGAAAATCATAGTTCAGAATTTTAGAGATGTTTTGTCTCTTTGCCGAGAGATGTCGCCACATATTGCGCAAGAGTAAATTCTTCAGTTTTCTTTTTCATTGTACTCGCATGTGATTCGCTTGCATACAGTTTTATTGAAAACAAAAATTACATGTAAATGCATACAATCCTAATAATCTGATAATAAGTACGTGGAATAAATGATAGCTATAATAATGCGATAATTAAGAACAACTGGAAATAAACGAGAAATTTACAGCAAGAGATTTTTAAAAGCTAAAAATATAACTGAAAAGAGGATATTTTTGCAAATCGTATTATTAATCATTTTATTTGAAATTTTTGGTTACCATGCATTAACTAATTGAAACCAACTATAACAATTAAAGTTAATTGTGTTTAAGTAGATTGGATAGAAAAAGTCCTATGAAAACAGAAGTTAATAGAAATGAAACTAGCATTTTAGAGTGGAAAAATCGCCTAAACTTTTACAAAAAACAAATTAAAATCTACATTCGTTTCCTTTTTTTTCCAATTAAATTAAAGTAACAATAACATTTACATTAATTGTTTGTAAATAGGTAAAAAATAATAAATATATATATGTATATCTTTTATTCATTAAATATACGTATGGTCACTTACGAAAATCAGACATAAAAAAGGTTATTAGCGATTATTTATACTATAGCTTTACTATAGCTGGACAAATACAGAATAAATTAGTAACTTACATCACGAAATTTACCTGTTTTGTCAATAAAATTGCAGTTACATAATTTGCAAATTTATTTCGTCAGATTCGTACAAATATGCACAGACTTTATTTATTTAGTTAGTTATTCATTTTAATTTAATTAGTGATTAAAATCTATGAGGAATTATTTTTCATTTGTTTTTGAATATCAGAAAGTTTTCCAAAATCTAACTTATTTCAGATTAATTATTAAACTTGTGATATCAAACAAATCCATAGTGCCATCTGGCGTGAAATGATAAAATTATAAGAATATTTGAAGAATGAATAATTCAAAACAATATATACATAGATTTAAGTCGTTCAAAAATAAAAACATAATTGCAAGTTGAAAAACTTTCATAATAACTACAACTAATTTTGACTTATTAGTCTTCTTTGTATTTAATAACTGAACCCATGTGAAAATTAGTAAGTTGAAAAGGAATATTTTTACACTTTCAAGAATTTTTCAATGAATCCTAACCCTAAAGCAAATCTTTTAATTATAAGAAACGGGAA
The DNA here is from genome assembly GCA_038502835.1 of Octonoba sinensis. Classification (NCBI taxonomy): domain Eukaryota; kingdom Metazoa; phylum Arthropoda; class Arachnida; order Araneae; family Uloboridae; genus Octonoba; species Octonoba sinensis. The sequence goes on from CM076598.1 coordinate 129,180,931, forward strand.
ATAAATAAATAAATCAATATACATATCTATATATATATATATGCATATAATTCAGGGGTTTCCACAAGGCTCCGCCAAGAGGCTCATAGCTCAGAGTGGGCCATTGCAATTTTTAGGGGGGAGGGGATAGGTGGTCTTTGTTTTTTTCTAGGGGTATCCTCTTTGGGGGGCTTCGTAGCCGTAGAAGGGGGTGCGCCATCGCTCTTAAGGGAATGGGCTACCCTGTATGTATATATGTATATATATATACATATATATTATATTATTATCAACTGAACTAATATGTTAACATAAGCAGCATGTAATTGTACGCATTATTGATTTAAACTAGTGGAAGATAGGGATTGTTGAGCCACTTTGCTAATTTCAATTTTAAAAAAATATATACTTTCTCTCAGCAAAATGATTCATTGTAGTTGAAAATTTGATATTTTTTTCTCCAATATGAAATGTAAAAAAATATCAGTTCAACCCCCCCCCCCCTTTTTTTTTTTTTTTTGTTTAATACATTTTTACTTTGTGTTTTAAATACATTGTGGCTCAGGTATCCCCATGAGAGGGATGCATGAGCCATTATGAAAGGATACTTGAGCCATCACTAAAAAATATCTACAAAAACAATAGTTTTCTTTTTATTACATTATTTAATGCAAAAGCACTTATTTTGGCGAGGCTTAAATTTTCGCAAGCCTGTCGTAATCGCGAAAATTTAAGCCTCGCGGAAATGCTTTTTTCTTTTTCGCTTCAACTAACAAATTCGGTTTTCTTCATATGAAATTCGCGAAATTTTCAGCTCGCGAAATCACCGATATCTTCATTTTCACGAACATTTCAACCCGTGAAAAACATTTCAACCCGTGAGTGTTTTTACAGTACTTAGCCTGAGATACAGAGAGTCCTTCAAAACCAGTTGTGAAAACGAAACTAGTAACACGTTTTTTTTTTTTCTTTGGATGATTTTTGATCGAAGGATAATTTCATCTTGGGTTTTAGCGATGATAGTAACATCCCCTGTTGATGTTCATTTAAATTTGGAACTTGCAACTCTTCGGTCAAATTTCATGTTCAATCAGTCTTCTGAAATATTTAATACTTGCCCAACAAATGTTTTTAGTTTTCTTCCCTGTATACTTCTCGTGGTAGCCTAGCGGTTAGAGCGTCGGACGTCCACGAGGAAGGTCGCGCTTTCGATACCCACTGAAGACCCACCATGTACACTTGGGGATACGTGCATGTAAAATCAGTGGACCGCACTACCTCACCCCGTGCACAAGCAATCCTAACGCCTCGGCTAACAGGTAGGGTTCTGGTGGAGAAAAGTAAGCAATCATCATTAGCAATTTTTCTGTTGATGCCATCATCATCAATTTCAGTATTTTCACCAGTTGACATGCTTGGAATTTATGCTTTTAATCGAGAATCTGAACCAGTTATATTACGCCAGTTTTTTAAGTACTTTTCTGATATCACAGAAAAAGCTTTTGTTTTAACCTTTGGTTCCGGCCAAGTAAATTTTAACTTGGTATTTTTGTATTCTTTGTTGCTTTTCTTGTTTTTGAGCTTTTATTGTAGCTCTTTTTCAATTATTTGTTTTTCTGAAGTTTAGGTAAAATATTTGATTTTGCTCTTTTCCTTCCCTTTTATTATAATGCGAGACACGGCTTCAAGATAAGATCATACTATAGTGGGAGATATAATGATTTGTCTAGCTGATTGTCCAGAAATAGGACAGTTCACACAAATTAAGTTAGGTGAACAAATAATTATCAATTTTTTTGTTGGAAGACATTTTTTTTCCTCACACATAAAAATGTTTTCAGGCATCCTTTAAAACAAAAATTATAAACAAGAAAAAAGTTGAAAAGGAGGACAGTTTTGTTAGAAAGGAGTTGAATGCGTCTAAATTTTAGTAGTGATGGTTGAGCCATGGCTCATGTATCCCCAATATCAGTGGTACAAGTATCCCCATCCCCACTATCACCATTTTTGTTTATCAGGCTTTACTAAATAAAGCATTCATATTTTTTACTATTTCAGATTCAAAATGTAAGTGAAATTATAATTATTAAATGTATCTACATTGCTGCAGCCTAAAACAAAACTTCGATTCCAAATATCATACAAAGAACTAAACTGAATGTTTACTTCAGCTAGGAAAAAAGCAACTACTGATCACTACAATTTCAAAATGGTTCCAAGCTATGTAATTTTTTTTTTGCACATGTTTAGTACTATAAATATGTTAATGTGTTGCCAATGTTAGAGAGAAAAATTAACCTACTGTAGAGAAAATGGGGGTGGCTCAACTATGCCATATGATCAAGTATTCCCACTCTCCCCTACACACAAAAAGGTTTATTGAAACACAAAAGATTATGTAATCGTATATTATACGATTACATAATCTTAGAACAACAATTATTTATCGTGTCAAATCTAATCAGATGTTTGTTAATTTTCTTATAATTTATCTATGATCAAGATTTTTAAACCCTCTAATGACCAATCACTTAAGATGGGGAAAAAACTTCATTTTTTTATACTTAATGAACTATAAATCGAAAATTTATAAATAAATATCTATATAAATAATTATATAATAACAAACATACTAATTCACGATGATTTCATTCCTGCTGTTAATAACTGTCAGAGCAATAAGGAAATGCGTATTTTGAGACTGATTTGCCGCTAGTAATGATTAGTGAATACATATGAAATAGCTTTTTCTGGGAACTCAATTTCATTAACATGTGATTAAATAATGCATAATTTCATGAAACAGTGGGGAAGCGAAAATAAATTCATGAGAAATTGGTTCAACGTTATCCAAAATTTTCAACAGTGTTTTTTCGCGCATGTAAGCATTTTTATTATACAGATGTTTTCATTCAGAAGCTCACTCTTTTCCATCTCGACTTAACGATTATCTATGGATTGTTAAATGCTATCATTAAATCAAGGATATCATTAAATCGGGTAAACATAACATGCATCAAATCCAATTTGGGACTTTAAAAATCTGTCGCTAATTTGAGGAAAGCGATGTATCGAAGTTGCTTATATATATATATATATATGAGATGATTCAAATGTAAAGACAATTTAATACACTAACTTTAAAAAAAATACGGACATCAATATTTATTACACTGACAAGAAACAAATTGATCATAAAATCAGCTCATCCTCCCTCGGCTCTGCCCCTAACTCCTTTTGATTTATTCTTTTTTCTCCAATTCAGACAGAGTTTCCCCATTTTCAAAACTTGCTCACATTGAGCAAAAATTACTTAAATGGCGAAGATTTATTAACTAATCATATATTTGTTGGAGGGATTAAAAGAGCATAGTCTAAGTTAAAATCCAAATTTGGAATTATTCTTCAGTGACTTGTGTTGGCGAAGAATAGCCACAGAGAGGGATTTATAACTTCTTAACCTTTTCAAGATCTCTGTCTAAAATTGTGTTCATTACTTTTATCTACAACAGAAATATTGTTCTGTTAATTACAGAAATTCATTGCTCATGTGTTGCAAAAATTTATTATGTATTACATCATTATATAAATATTTTATAAGTATTTGTACTTTTCTCTATGTTTAGAATCTGCGTACGTCTAAAGTTATATATACTAGTAAATAAATATAAAGAAAAAACCAAACATTACAGTATAATCCCCCCACCCACCCCAAAAAAAAAGGCTTGAAATGATTTTTAAAAAATAGCATCAGATTTCACTTTAGGAAGGTTTTGTTTTTCCTTAAAGCGCTTTTTAAAATGAAAACTAAAAAAAAACATTTTAAAGGGGGAAAAAAAAGAAGAAAGAAAGATTAAATTCAACAGGAAAATAATGGCACAGCTCCAAATGTTCCACCTACCACCTTATAATACGTGTTTCAAGCATACTATGAAATATATGTAGTATTTAGATTACCCGAGTTAAAACGTTTTTGATTAACCTGCTTTTAAATATATTTAAACAAATATGAAATCAACACTTCGAGAAGTGTTTGGATCTACTTGGAGAACTACGATTGAGCTTTATTGAAATTCCGTAGGGGTTAGGAATTTATTTCGGGAGTGGCATGGGAGGCCCGCTCGGCTCTTTTTAACCCTTTGCTATGGAACATTATGTTCTACCAAAATCTGTTCAACTTTTAAATTTTGTAGGCATGAAGTCAACCTCGAAATCTGGTTAAAATAAGAGTTAATATTTAAAAAGGGAGCTTGGCTATAAAATCGTGACAATCATAGGTTGTTGGAAATGTGAAGCCCTAAAACATGAGATTTAGCCTTGCTCACAAGAGATTAACAGAACATTAGATTGAAGAACAGTGTACACTAATATGCTAGTGCTTAGATTAAGAAAGAGTGTTTCTTTCAGATTCATGTAAGACCATTCCAACATTTTACCCTGTCTACTTCAAAACAATCGGATTGTAATAATGAAACTAATGGTAAAATGTTTCTTTATGGAAAACGGTATTTTGGTTTTAGTTACTTACTGTTTTTAGTTTTTCTTTTTATATTTTCCTTGAATTTTTTTTTTTTAAGTTATGCAATTCTAGTGAAACCTAAGCTATAATTGGTGGATGATAATTTATGATAAATATTGTAAATTGCACCAAAATATTTTAAATTAGTAGTATGAACCTAAATTTAAGCATATTAATTGTAATTAAGCAAAATTAAATCATATAACTGAAAAGAGATTTATAAAAAGAAGAATATCTAATTATATACCAATATTTATCGCACCCACTTTCTTTGTATATATATATTTTTTTCCCATTCTTTTTCCGTACTTCTGTTCCGGAATCGAGCTGTACAAACAATATAATACTGTATCCAACAAAATTGTAAAAATGTTTAGGCAAAAATCTCTGTATACCAGCAATATATTTAGGAGACAAACGAGTTACTTACAAAAACATACTTTTGGTTAGCAGGAAAAGTAATAAAATTGTCGGTTTCATAATAATGTTTAGAATACTTTGTTTAAAAAAAATAAAAAAAGGAAGGATGATTAGAGAAGGTTTTTTGTTAAAAAATAATATTGTAAAATTGTTTATCGCTGTTTAGAGTTCGAATTTATTTTATGTAAGTAAAATGTTTTATAAACGCTTTTGAGTTTCAAAACAGCTAACGAAATTTAATTAGAAAACGGATGTGACGTTACCAACATTAAATCACATTTATGTTACAGACGTATACAAAAATTTGAAAGAATATAATAATGAAATAAATATAAATGTTGGAAACACTCGATTGTTTGATATCTTTTTAATAAATATAATTATACTCCTGATAAATAAAACGTACGTGTCTATACTTCCAAAACAAGTTAGACCATTTTTTAATTGATATATAATCGATTTATTATAGAATGAAAAATTATTTCAATTGAAAACGATTATTTAATGCATATTTACAATGGTTGCCATACTAAATTTTGATAATCCTTCATTAATACAGCAACAGTTATAATAACGTGTACTTTTTGATTATAATTTAAATTACGAGCTTGATAGTGAAATTGAATAGTTCATCAAGAATACAAATGAATAATTAATACCGATTTAGAGACTTTAATCACTCTGACAAAATATTTGTATTGAAATTTTAGTTTTAAGAATTTTGAAATGCTTACTAAACAACAGGAATTATTATTTTAACGGAAATTGCTCTTTATATATTAAACTAATCGGTTTACCTTTAAGGAGTTCCTCATATAGTGACCACACACCTGCGGAAAAATGGATTGTCTGAAATAAAATTTCAATGGCCAAAAGATTGAAAATTACATAGCTTTAATACCGGTTCTGTCTGGTCATGTTTGGCGAGCCCTAAACAACCATTAATTTCGCATATGATTACAGGTTATTCGCGAGATTTTAAACCAAACCTTACTTATGAAGAATAATTTGATCATTTTCGCGTTTAAGACCGAGTGCACGACCTAGCCGAAGATCATCTATAAAACTCAACGGTGAACCTAGAAACCAGACAGTAATAAAAACTGCGGCTGTTGTCTGGAAGAGTACGAGAGCTCAACTGAGTACACGCAGTGCCATGTGGTCTGAATGGGTGGATCATCAATAAAGAGACTCCACCCATTATCTAAGTTTATCCAATCGGAGATGGCAAGGTGCTAGCCAGAAAGAGTGCACGAACGCATTAATAATGAGCGAGTGAAGCGGGAATAAAAAGTGGGGCAAGGGTAAAAAACTGTGGAAGAGAAATGGTAGTTCGTTTTTGTAACACACACAGAATGGCGTTGAGGATAATTCAACCCTGAGAAACACAATCAATCTTCCCTCTGCAATCAAAATGTTGAACGAAGTAATTTAGGGAGAAAAATAGATTATTTTTGTTATTTTACTCAAAGGCCGGTGCTAACTTTCTAAACAAGCACCATCATTGTGCTTGAATCTAAGGAAGTTCCAAAGCTCAGAAAATCTGAAGATTTGAAATAACGTACAGCACCCTATTAATCAAATATAAGATAAATTCCTTGTAAGTGCTTTTATATTGTTGCGGTTAAAGAATTGCCAAGGGAAAGAGCAAATATGTTAGCTGGGGCTGAAAAAGTGCTAAATATTTCAACACTTTTTTCTCCCCCCCCCCCCCCCCCATGTCTTATGACAAAATTGAGTTAAATTATCGATGAAAGACAGCAAACAAGTGAACAGCCAGGAAAAAGCTGATCGTTTCAATTTTTTGTCCTATATTTTTTTTTTTTTTTTGTGCCACAGTCTAGTAAAACTGTCGAATAAAGTAGGGAACATATTGATAGTTCCAAGAAATGCTGAATATTTCAAGTTATTTCTTGTTTTCAAATGAGTTCTTTTACATAATAATGCAGTTCCAAAATAACCAAGAAATAGGGCTCCTTTTTGGCCAGAAAAAGGGAAATATTTGAACATTTTCCGTGATCCCCACCCCCCGACTCTTACCTTACAGTATAGTTGCATTCAAAATTTTCAATTAAAAATAAAATAATCAGCTCAATTCATAATTTAAAAACGACACATATTTGAATCTAGGTAAAAGTAAACATATTTCAAAGCTTTTGCTTATAAATGAAATTTATTACGTTTAATACAGTATGCAAATTTATCTCAAAGATTACCCCCTCCCCTTCCCTTGTCACACTTTGACACAATTTCATGACCCCCCCCCCCCCCCCCGAAGCGTTTCCTACACCTGGAACAATTTGGAGCACTGACGTATATTAGGGATCGTACTGAGTCTTAAACTCTACAGCTACGATTCGACAAGTAGATAGTTTGACTGTTATTCGGGTATATCTCAACTTGCTGTTTTGTTACCCGAAAAACAGGAAGTTCGCGATCAAACATGCTGGAATATCATTGATTATTTCATAACTTTTCCTACACCTGGAAAAAAATGGGGCACTATGCATAATTTAACACAACAAATTTTTGTTGATTTTCACAAAGATTTTTTTGATTAGGTGTAACAAAATCATACAACAGTTTGACTTTGCATAAAGTATTAGAAGGTACTATTGTACGTATTTTTATAAAGGGCAGTTTTTTTTTTTTTTTTTTTTGAAGTTGACGTTTCGATAGAAATATATTGTTAGTTTGCCGCAGTTTGTTTCAAAAGAGCAACTTTTTAACTCGACTCCATCATTGTCATGGGCGTTAGAAAAATGATTTTAGTTAAGAAAGAGTGAGCCATTTGTATTTTTTCATGTTTGGTGTAAAATCTGAAAAATGTGGCTTGTGGTCTTTCTAAAATAAATGATTGACACACCATTAGATAGGAGTGCAGGAATATCTTCACTTTCAGCATCCTGCTAAATTACTTGATGAATCGAATTAACATATCGTAACCATGTATCTGCATTGAATATAAACTGCTCAAGCAGTTGGGATTCAAATTCCAAATAAATGAAAGAAATAGTTACGTGGATTTCAGATAATGAGAATTTTACATTGAGGTACAGTTTTAACGTCATGTAGATAAAAATGATAAAGCTGTACCATTTCAAATTAAGAGCAGATAATAACAATTTGTTTCTGTTATATCCAGATTTAATAGAGTATTTTCAACAAAAAAAGTAATATGTATGTCACAAGCCTAAAAAGTTTTAGATACATAATATGAGTACATATTTTTACAACAATATTAAAACTACTAAATGTATACATAAGTTTTAATACACATTTTTTCTATTTACTTATTTCCGAATTTTCTTTGTAACAATTTAAGCAATTTCTAATTTCACTTCGTTGAACAACTTCTGAAAATATAGAGTTTTGTATTTTTTTCTGTGAGAGTCGGGAGGAGTGTTTGCGTATAAAATACGAGCAGAGATCCAGATATACATTTGCAGACGGTCCCTGTATGCAGCAAACCTTCTCCCCCAAACTCTACGGAAATTGCGCTCTTCCAACAGGCGGTTTGGGGGTGTGGGGGGATTTTGAAAACAAGAGGTGGGTATAAGAAAGACAGTGCCTAAAAGGAGGAGCTTACCTCCGTGCTTCAACGCGTCTTACTTCACTGGTTCAATCGTATCTTGTCTTTCCAATAACAAACATCGGTAAGAAATTATCCTAAATAACTTCAACAACTAAAAAACACAGTTCTTCACATTTGAATTTTTGGAAAAAAATTTCTCATTCCGAGATGAAATTTATTAAAACAATTATGAGATATTTCTCAGGATTCAAAAGTTTAAAAACATTGTAAAAGAGATACTTCATTCAAAATAAGAGTTTGATATTTTGATACGGAGTATGAAAAGGGGTGAAAATGCTGTAAAAATTGAATAATAATAGCATATTGCAAACCACAGCTTTCAAAGAAATTGAGTTTCAGTGTTAAATTGTACCATAAAGAGAAATAAACATTTAAATGAATTATGTACTTACTTTTTCAAGAAATAAGAAATTTATAATCTACAGCAAACGTTTGTGGAATACGCCTAAAATGCAATAATTTGTTTCTTAATTTCCACACGTGATTTACAATATTTATAAATACCTGATTTATTATTTGAGGCTTTTTCAAGAATTAAATGTATATTTGAATTCCAAAATTCTCAACAGGAGCTCTGATTTTATTTATTTTTTCAAAAATAAGATATGGTAAAATATGCTAAGATATTTCCCCCTTCAGAGACTACATAAATTAAAACACCGTTAGATATCTCAAAAAGAAATTTCAATGCGGAAATTTAAAACATTTTTTAAAAATAATGTGTTATTTTTTAAATTTTAAATGCATATTTTTATTGGTGAAGTAAAGAACTGCATTGATTCCTTAGGCGACATTCATTAGTTGCATTAACAGTATATGAAACAGGATTGTTAATGGTTGACCAACAACGAATTTTTACTCGTAACGCTTGACCAGTCAAAATATATATATATATATATATATATATATATATATATATATATATAGATGAAATATAAGACAAAAAATAACGTAGTAGTGTTTCTAAACATCATCTTGAAGAAAAGGTGTTTAAATTAATATTAAAGAAAAGCATAAGTGAACATGAAAGATACATATTTAATTTACACTCCACATAAAAAATATAAATATAATTTAAAATATATGAATGATTAACCGATTTTCTCCAGAATTATTTCTCATTTAAGCTGCGCATCTTCTGGTACTGCATTCCCCCTTCCTAGAAGCATCAATTAATGATTGAATTGTGGCAACATAAAAATTTGAACTGGTTAAATGACTTCCCAAAATAGAGAAAAGTCATAATTTTGAATAAATTAGTTTAAGTACAATTATCTTTATCTCTAAAAATTCCAAATGTATTTTAAGTATTTTCCAATATTATTCCATACAAATCTCCAAGAGACTAACAAATATTAAGCACTACATAATTCAATTTAACACATTGCGTATTGAAAAGTTAAAAATCAACAGAAGAAATTTCGAAGTACAATGAAAGAAGAATAAGAACAAATAAATAAACTAGTAATTTAACTTATTATGTAACGAAAAAAAGACAGCACCTAAAGGACATCTGAAATATTGAGTAAGATCTAAAATATAATCAGTAATTTAATTTTAACAAGTTACATGTAGGAAAGCCAACCTTTCATCCCTTTAGTGGGGTCGATAAAATGAGGACCAAGCATGCTTAGGAACTAAATACTGGAGGTTCCGTGTCTGGCCGACCACTTGACCGGAACATATGCTTCTGCACCCTGCACCTCAGGGTTCTCGGTCTTGAAAACTCGGATAGGCACAGTAGGCCATAGCCCCCAAAAGGCTGTTGCGCCCCTTAGCTTAGTTTTTAGTTTACATGTAGAAAAGACGTCTACAGAAGAAGATCGAATGATGGAAAAATAAAAGAAGAGACTTAGGAAGCCATTAGGAAAGATCAAGTTCCAATCAATTTCATGAATAAAACATGTTTAATATTAATATCCGAACGATTTGGTAATTTAATTTTAACAGGTTACGTAACAAAAGAATATTGGAAGTGCGAAAGATGTTTAACAAAAAATAATTAAATTTTTGCTTATTTCATGTCGGTAAGGAATCAACTAAATCAGATCGTAATTTAATTTTTACTGGTAGCAGCAGAAAAGACACCGAAGTTCAAAACACTAATACCATGCTCTATCGGAATCTGCTTTTAATAAATACCAGTTCCCATAAAAAAGCGCTCATCGGCCGCCATTCAACTGCTCAGCAAAACAAATTTCCCAACGTGGCAAGAAAATGAATGAGGCTGACATGATGCTTTCATTTAAATAAAATAAGATGAAAAAAACTAGAAAAACATACAACCCTCACTTGCACTCATTCAGTCTGCAACAAGGGTGAGGAAGTGTTTCCCCGCTGTCGAGATCTAATCCGCACTCTTAACTAGCCTATAAATCTGTCAGACTCGCACTCCAAAACGGCTTTCGTAACAGCAGAGAGCACGGAAGAAGTTTTACGGCGACCCGCAATCCGGCGTTGGCTTTGATTGAGTGCGCCGGGCCCCGTTCCTTTTACGAGCCATTTCCTTTGCGGAAAAAAAGAGGCCCCGCCGTCCCTTTGCACTTCTCGCACGGATTTCAAATCGACAAATTTTGTCACCATTTATGTCGTCGTTTTCATCATCTACGCGGTATCGTCTTCAAATAAACATGCGAATATATATTCGTTTTCGAAGAAAATTTTTCCTTTTTTTTTTTGGATTGAAAAAGTACATTAGGGGGCTGATCACTCACTCACACACACACATAAATGATATCACACTTTTATTTCTAAGCCGGCAGGGTGGCGTAGTGGTAAGGCGCAGGCTTCGTACGCCCAAGATCGCAGGATCAAACCTGGCCCAAATCCGTGGAATTTCAAGATGCAGAAAATCGACAGCACAGATGTCGTATGATTATGCGGCATGTTAAAGATCCATTGAGTATCCGTTTGGCGTGGATTCTCTTGATTAAATTAAAATTCCTAGTGCAGGTTGCATGAATTAGATCTCAGGTGCCGCCACAACAGGAGTAACTGAGCGTTAAAAAAATTATGCAATGGTAAGCATTGGTACCACACTCATTGTGGTGCCGCTGAAAGAGTTTGCACCAATCTCTGGGGACGCACTAGGTCTGCAATGGTTAAGAACCAAATGCAGCCATTTGAAAACAACAACTTTTATTTCTATATTTTTGACCCCCAACTACCATCTTCATCCGTTCGACACAAAAAAGTGCCACTCTTCAACATTACTCCTTAATCACATGCTGTCACGCTATATTACATAAATATGCATGTGTAGTTCAAAACCAAAGCACTACGTTACTGAAATTTCAAATAAATTTTTATAGAAATTTTGAATATTTTTTTTGTTTTTCATTTAATGATTGATTATACGTGTATTTATTTTGTGTAAAATCAGATCAAGTTTTACAAAAACATAATTAAGCATTTGTACTCTTATGTCAACTTATGGTAGCCCAAATAAAGTAAAATGATGAATAGTTACAGTTGTACTTTGGAACTTAAAATATTTTGCTTTGAAGTTTATCGTCACTTTATGAGCACTAACTCTCTTAAACTGATTGAGTTAAAAACCGCCTCAATATTCGTTTTATTTGATGGAAATGGAAATAGAATTTGTAAAATTAAATAAACGTAATGTACGTTGCCTATTCTAAATTTCTTGTATTAACAACAATGTGTGATGTCACACTTCTTGTTACTCTCCCGCCCCCGTCACAAATTGCCCCAATTTCATGAATTCTCGTCCAACTCCAAGAGTGGCATCATTTCTAAACGGCCCCTAATGTACAATCACAAGTACAGTACGTAATGAACAGAACAAAAAATGACCCCCCCCCCCCCACTCATAAAGAAACAGGTTTGCACTGTTAAAAATTTCCGTAAGAAAATAGTAAAATAACCATTTATTTGATTGTTATTTTACCATATTTAATTACAACAGTTGAATAACCATTAAAAAGATGGTACTTAAACCGCTGATTGCGAAAAAAATCGTTTATTCTCTGTTTCTACTAAAGAACGTTTAACTAACCGTAAATTACAAGCGCTCAGTAAGAATCGGGCGTCCATCTTGGTTGCGAAACCTTGCCGGTCGTACATCGTTGTTAAAATGTGAATAAAGATTTATCACTTCAAATTCGCATGTGTATATAAAAAAAAAAGAAAAAAAAGTGGCTTAAGCAGTGGTTACTAAATAGAAACACATACACACGTAAATCAACAATTGGAGACATCGGATTCCCGAACTGTTGACGAATGAGCGAACCCATAACTTGAGCTGCTGAAGCTTGTTTGTATTTTAATTTTTGCAGCAAATAAAAGGATTTTCGTCAATATACAGTAAATTTACACCAAAGATGGCTTTGGATCCAATCAAAAACTGAAATTTCAATTTTAATGCCGTTTATTTATCAATAAATCTTTCTTCTCCTGTTGAAAAGAAAGATTTATTGATAAATAAACGACCACTTTATGTGGTGCAGGTGGCCGAATGGTTAGAGAGCAAGGTTGGCATGAAATCAACCGGGTTCGATTCCCGCAAGCTTCGTTTACGATTTCTACGCCTGGAAGATTCTACGCCTCGAAATGGTTCAAAACCGGTGAAAATTTTGTTTTGAAACCATTTTTAAATGGCTATAAAACCGTATACTTTTGTATTTACGGCTTTTTAACCAAGCTGATTGGAAATGGTTAGGTCCCGTACAGATAGAAAAATGTTCCAAACCGTAAATTTAACGGTGAATTAGATGGAAAGACTGCTGCCGGTCATTTAACCGTAATTTCATGATGAAATTTCTAACAGTGTGTATTTTAACCGGAATGTGGATTAGTTAAAAGAAAATGTAAGCATATGTTGGAATCAAGGTTCGAAATTAGGATTTAAATGGTAGGCGTCATTGGCACCTAGCTTGTTTGTTATAGTTGCGAAAAATGTTCGGCATGTTCAAATAATTCAAATTGCTTGGGCAGAGATATCAACTCATAACTATTAACACAGTTGTTAAAAAACATCCCATAACATCACAACCTTAATGAGAAAATTATTCATAAGAAAAAAATGTTCGAAATTGAGAATGTTGAGAAGTTTCTCATTTTACTTAAATTTATGCATCTACTATATAAACGTTTATTTTAATCAGTGCCTAATAAAATAAAATATGAGCTAACTTTTCTTTCAAGCGTTATTTACAATGAAGTGTTACTTACTTATTTGCAAGTTTTGTAAGTAACCCTTCATTGTAAATTACTTACAAATAAGTAGGCCGTGGTAGCCTAGCGGTTAGGATGTCGAGCTTCGGATCGGAGGATCTCGGGCTCGATACCCGAGCCGCTGAAGACCCACCATGTACACTTGGGGATACGTGTATTTAAAATCCGTGGACCCTGAAGTCCCGAGGCAGTTCCGAGGGTAACGGAGGGTGGAGATGTTCCCTTCACCCTTAGGTCAAAAAAGGAAGGTGGCATGGTTGTGGTGGCGCCATCTGGTGTCATCAGACTACAGTGTTTTAGTGTCAATGCTGGCCACCTATCAGGTGATCCTTTACAAATGGCTAGCATTTCCCGTGGAAAAGGGCGAATGCCGACTAGGCAAGTGCCTCCACATTGGAAACAACAACTTACAAATAAGTAAAAACTCACAGTTCAAAAATTTGAAGGTCAAGGAATTACGATAGTCTTCACAGGTATCGTGAATACTCAAAATACAGATGATTAGATGAAATTTGCGGATAAAAATGTAATTGCATAAAGCAAAATCAGATTTTTAAAAAATAAATAAATTTTTAAAAATGTTGGTGAAAATTGGGGTCGTCAAAATAAAAGTTTTATGAAAGGTTAGGCGTCGAAAGTGACGACTGGATGTGAAATCCCGGTCGTCAACCGGAATTTTTTATTTGCAAAATACGACTAACGACCGCTAATTTCAAACCCTGGTTGGAATGCATCTTTTTGATCTAACAAGTAAAGAATTTACTTCATATGCTCACTTAAAGCGGCAGTTAAAATATTGAATATGAGGCCCAGAAATGAATTATTACATCGCAAAACCTTTTAAAACTTTCCCCATCCATTTGCACGGGTTAAAAAGAATGAATCTTATTATCTATTAACATTTCTTCCATCATTCTGGTTATGAAATATATTACTATTGATGCGTATGTATTAATTTTTGAATGCTGTTTTATGAGAACATGGGTAAAATTTACTGATATTGGGAATACAGTGAAAGGATATTTAAATAATCTGGCATTATCAATTGTAAAGATGAATGTGACAAATTTTAATTTGAAAACTAACAAAACCTTACCTTAAAAATTAGGGCAAAATATGAAATCTTAAAAGGCGAAAATATAATAATATTTTGTGAGAAAATATTTGCCTAGAATAATAATTATGCAAAAAAAATCAGTGGTAAAAATTTAAAAAAAACATGTTAGTTATTATCACGAAACGAAAAGTAGTCTATGATTTAAAAAAAAAAGGATATTTTACTTCAATTCATGTTCTGAAAGACAGTTATGATACTGATATAATCAAGAAATAACAGAAATAGCTAATATGTTTGAAAAGCTATTTTTTTAACTATAAAAATAATAAAATGATTAATATTATCCTAAGTATAAATGCAGAAAAAGACCATAAACCTCAAGTGTACAAAATCATGACATTATTTCATTCTTGCAGTATGACAGCGTTCCATTTTCTTTCGACACCCCAAGTTTTCATTGTTTTAATTCTTCTGTGACCCACTATGTAATACTAGCAGTTTTTTTTTTTTTGAAATTACAGAAATGTTGCTATTTAAGGGAATCCGATTTGAAAAAGGTACGAGTTGATTCATGAGATGGGAATAAAAAAGAAAAAAGTACACAATTTTATAGGCATGATTAAAATAATTTTAGCATTGTAAAATACTTTTTATGAACTAGTCATAATATAATTCCTTGATCATTAGGCAATATACATAGGAAATTCCTTTCTTTCAGTGAAATAAAAATTAACGTAATTTTCTCTTGCGTCAATATAAAAAATTACTTTCTATAAAATGAAAAGTTTTACGTAAATGAAATAGAAACTCTGCTTTTAACTCCTTAAAATTGTTATTTCTCATTCTTCAAATACTAATAAAAATACACCACGCTACTTATTATTTGAGAAATAAGTGAAGGAACGAATTAATAGATAAAATTCAGTAGTGTAAAAGGCGCCTTTAAGACGCTGATATTTTTTAATTTAAAACTATTCTAAAAATTTATTTGATTTGTAACTCTAAATCAAATTCATTAAACTCATTAAATAGAGTTGTAGAAAATAAATATTTCAATTTTCATAACTTCAATTAAAATGCGTTTGTAGATAAGAACTGAGATGAAATTTAATTATGACAGCTAAAAAATAAAAAATCAAGCGGAAAATACAGTTTCATTCATACAATTATATTCCGAAATTGTTCAGACAAAAATACCTAAACGATCTGTTTTGGCATTTTAAGGTGCGGCTGTTACCGTTGCACAAAATTAAAGGTTCTTGTATCCGCAAACTAAGCCCTTTTGCCAACTCCTACTCAATAGAGAACCTTTTCAGTAAATGCTTATGAATAACAATCGTCCAGCTAAACGACAAACTACTCATAAATCACACCTCCTCTATAAAGCCCTAGGACAGTGGGGTAGGGTGGAATCGAACCCTAAACAAATCTAAAGATCTTCCTATTGTCCAAAACCTGGAATGGTGGGTTGTAAAGTTGGGGTTTGTGGCACGATCTTTCGTACGATGGAGATGAAAAAGCAATTAAGATACACCTGGTGCAACGACAAAAACATCGTTTTACGGAAATTCCAACGCAAAATGTGCTGTTAATTGCAAGGGAGAAATTAAGAACATAATAGCACGGGCATTAAACTTTTATTTTGTTTTATCTTCGCTTAGAAATTTAATGTTTTTTGTAGAGAAGGAAACTTCGATCTATTTTTCCAGACAATGTGGCTTTAATGATGCTCAAGATGTCATTAAGGAACACCAGAAGGACAAAAAAATTAGTTAGATCAAAAATCCGGATGTGCTCCATTATAGCACAAAAGTTTCGACTAAGGAACTTGATAAGAACTAGAAAACAGGTTGTGTCAAAGTGTGCGCCATCGTAATGCAAAAGTTCCGACTTGAAAGCTAAAGATAGCACAATAAAAACCGGGAAAACATGTCACTATACCAATTACAATATCAGATAAGGCTTGTCAATTATTCGGGTAAGGGTCATTCCATCTTGAAATGATGGCCCCCATTTTTTTTCCTTTTTTTGGGGGGGGGGGGGGAGATACATTTAGATACAAGTCCGGTGAAAATGAACCTTTCATTAAACAATTTTGTTTCATTCACACAATTTGTTTCTGTCAGAAATCTGAACTTGGACAAGTTGCTTGAAAAATTGATTTCTTGAATTCCACACAATATCTTTTTAGGGAGTTATTAGACCAGGTGGAACTGAATCAATCATTTCGAACAATAAATCTTAAGCTGTCAAACAGTGCAGATGGCGCTTTTGGTCTTTACATCGCATAACTGAGAATCAATAAGAATTCCAATGAAAATCACAACATAATTTTCTGTCATTAAGACACAGATAGTCGGGAGCAATTAAGGGCTATCATTACCTTTGAAAAATAGTTCCATGTAACATAAAAAGCAAGTTCTATGTATTTCATGAAAATTTCAAATAGTACAGTTAAGAAACTTAAATATTGTGACATTTGCAGGAGACCTTTGTTGAGCTTAATCAAACCTTCCTCCCACTTCCCCAACATGTGACATTATTACCGCATAAATTTCAGTTGTGCTGGCATTATGAGTTACGACACTTCCTGTATAACAGTAATTTTTTGATTTTATTATAAAAATTCAGTTTAATTTCCTTTTAAAGCAAAAAAAAAGTTTTCGAAATACAATGGAAACAACACAAATTGAAAAATTTCGCATATACTTTGTGAGCATTACGATATTCACTATATGATCCGTTTATTTTGAAAGCGGGGCAAGTCCATTTGAAGGTAATGGAAGTTGTAGATAAAACTTATTTTGAGAGATAGAAGTAATAATGTTGTAAATATATTGAAACGCAAACCTTTAAATAATAACTAAGTATGGACTTGTCCCTCTTTTAAAATAAACAGCTCATATGTGTGTTCTTTTTTTTTTTTTTTTTTTAGATGACTCGAGAGTCAGAAAGAGTAATAGATTTTTGATTTTATCTCAGAAATTTGAGAACATTTAAAGAAACATTCCGTGAATTTTTTAAGTGCATTGCATGCCATTTTTTTATCAGAATTTTCGATTTTTTAAGACACTTGCAACAAACGAAAATATTCAAAAAATTAATCTTACCAAGCAGCGAAATCAAAAAATGTTTTAGAAACTCCAAATAAGTACAGTTGAACTTTCTTAATACAAACACGGTTAATACGAAATCATGGCTAAAACGAACATTTTGTTCATCAAGTTTGGTTTACTATTTAATTACACTAAATATCTCACACATATTAAGAAGGCTTTAAGACGAACAGCATTTCTGACCTACCCACGAAAAATTTTCTCGAATGCTATATAATAATAACTATTTTTTAGAAATAGTTGGTTATTTTGAGTCATTGTAATCCACCAAGTACGCATATAAAATTTAATGTACCTAAACAAACAACTAACCATTAAGGATGTATTCTAAAATTGTTAAATTTAAAAGGTAAGTTCACCTGTTCTCAATGTACTAGTAAGATTTAAAAGTGTATATTAGTAAAAATAAATCATTTGTTTTCACTATTTATTTTACTTTATATTTTAAAAGTAATTACTACTTATTTATATACAAACATGCATTTCTAATAGTTTTTTTTTTACACAATTTTACGTATTCACGGTTGTTGCGAATAATGGCTAATACGAACAAATTCGCGAATTTTTGGCATTTCGTATTAAGCGAGTTCAACTGTATTTGATCTTGTTAAAATCTGTAATAAAAACGGAGGGCACAAACTAACCTGGAGTAAGATGTTAGGGAAAATGTCAGCACAAATACTGAAGCAATTATTTGGCTGTAACAAAGCAGCCTGAAAAATGTATTACCGTTTGCGCTTTTCTTCAATCTCCAGACTTCAATGCGTACAAAGTTGGTATGCAAGCTGAAATAATTTGAACGAATATCTGAATGGGATGCAAAGTATGGGGAGAAGAGAATGTGATTTTTTTTTTTTTTTCAAATCATTTATCACACTTTACAGGAACGTCATTAAAATCCCCTCTAGAACTTCACAAAATTCCCATAGATTCTCTATTTTTTACACCTTATTATACAGCCATAACCTCCATTTCGTAACAGCATATATTCAAATCGCTGCTTTATATTCATTGCACGTATAATTCGAAAACCTGTATTTCACAAGTGCGGCCTTGGTTTGTGAGAAAATGTTAAAAATACTTATTTCAAGACGATTTCGTTTCCTTTACACGCTGTAGTAACATTTCTTGAATGAATTGAATAGCTGCAGAGATCATTAAGTGGATTGGTATCAGCACATTTCATCAATAAATAAGGAAAAATAGCAATTTTATGGCGCCCAAGTGAAGGAGTTCTTTTACTCTTGAAGTTATCGGCGGAAGACTCATTTAAACTGATTAGCGTATTTATTTGGAATATAAAAAAGACCTCCCACTTCGATTTTGTTAGAATTTGGGAACTATATACGAAATCGATTTTGGTAATTTCAACACAGTTTATGTTCATGCTGTTGTGAGTTAAATGAGATATTATAAGGATTTATTTTCATCTAAAAAGTTATTTTTACATCACCTCTCAAAAGATTCAATTCTCTTTTACAACAAAGGAGTTATATATTAACTCTTCGTGTATTATTAGGAAACATTGAAAACCACAAAACTAAAGATGGAGTACAATTAGAAAACTCATGAAATTAAATTTTAATAATTTAATTCATAATTTCGTGTTCACTTTAAAACTTGAAATTTTTATTTTCCTTTATTCAGCTTTATTTTTCTTTAATCATATATATATATATGCAAATAATGTAATTAATAAGGAAATAAATGTGAGGAAAATTATAAAAAACAAAAGGGTATTAAAGCTGTTTTGTTCATTTAAGTAACTCGTGAGATGTAATTTTTTTAATGACTCATTAAAGACTGCGAAAAAACGTAACTTCATATGAAGACACTTCTTCAAATCCAAGTGACGCGAAATACAAAAATGAACGTATTATGATTTACAAGAAGAAAGTTAATGATTGAAAGAGCACGATGCACCTAATTTATACAACACATTAAATATGAATCATTTGCTGTGAAAATTACTATTTTAGGGTATCAAATTACGCTAAGAAAAACGTTACAGTACTCTCGTTATGCGTAATTATGTAAAGAAGCTTCTCGCGTAAATACATGAATAAGTTTCTAGCATAAATAATAAAAAGGTATTGCTGATATCGAGGCGTTATAAGTTGAAAACGTTTCCAAAAATTACTATAGAACTAGAGTAGGAAAAATATATTGAATTAAATTGTGTTGTATTTTGTTATTTTCCATGTCGTAAAAAATGTGCTATATTACTGGTGTTTTTTTCATACATCATAAATTTATATTAAATAACATCTATTTGCAAGTACTTCATCAATATATATTTCCCCAAATTTATATTTTTAATGTTTCACTAGCTACGTTTCCCGACTTTGCCTGGGATATCTCGTATATTGCTCCATTTCCTGGTGGGAGAAGACTAATGTCATATGATGCACGTTCACAGCATTCTGTTCTACATAAATAAGGATATAGTTACTAAAAAATCCCATTAGAATAAGGACAACAGTGTTTTGAAATCGTCGTTTGAATAAGAACAGCAGCCCCTATAACTCCCCTTTATCATTTTACGAGTTATTAGTTTAAATGATTATCCCAACTTATCATTTTATGAGTTATTAATTTCAATGATTTAAAAAAATCATCAATATAAAGTTTCATCGCTTATCGCAGTGTAATCGTGTTAACAAAGCCTTATTTAACCTTTTACTGACTATATTACCTGCCACATAATTTAAAAGAGCACGTGAGTAACGAGGAACAAAAAAAGAAAAATGCACTCACCCTTTTTGTCATGAGGCTCTTATGAACACATCTAAATTCTTGACAATTCCCTCAAATGCGATCGTACTTTAAAATGTTATTGGAAATTAAGACATATCAAGGTTAGCGCAGCATCTTTACCCCACCTCCAAAAAAGGCCGTTGGAAACCCGTTCCAGCAGCATCCGAGAAGCCATTTCTAGTGACCTGGTCGGCATCATATGTCAAGCCAAATCGATTTTCATCTCACGTACAGCAGATGTTAACCCTGTGTAGCATATAAAATACCTACCGCTGCGTTAACTGCTACTTTGCTTATGGTCTGAAGGCTAACCTGTCAGTTCCCTCATACTCCAGAGCGACTGCTAATGAAACAGAAAACTGAGGAGCACAATTACCTCCCACAAATTTGGCCCCCGCCATTTGCCTCGAAGGCTTTCTCCATTCTGGGAAAGTCATCCCAGGGTGCCAGCCTTGTAAACTAATGACTTCTCAAAACGACTCAACTATCTCTAAATAACTAAATACTGGACTGCCAAACTCTTCAAATCGTTTGCCTTCATTAAGAATTTGCTACTAAACAACGTGCAAATGAATTGCTGTCAAACACTGTACGAATGAATTGCGGTCGAACAGTGTACGAATGAGATTCTGTCAAATACTATTAGAATAAATTGTCATCAACCACTAAACGTAAGAATGAATTTCCGAAACGCGTTTTAAAAATAAGGAGCAGTATTTTATTCAGTGAAGAAATTGGTTATTTTCATAAATAAAACGAAATACATAAATAAATGAGGGGGGGGGGGAATAATAGTAAAAGCATATATAAGTAAAGAAAAATTTCAGTAAAAGATAATAGAGATAAAATATAAAGAAAAGAAAGAGAGATAAAATATTAAAAAGATAACAGAATTTACTTTTCATTTTTGGATACTTGCTTTAGAGAAAGAAATAATTTTTAGTTTTAGCATTTGAGAAATATCATGAATTTAAAGAAAACTGTTTATTTATTATTGCTATTTTAGAATCGGAAAAACATTGTTTAAATAAACATGAAGGGGAGCAAAAGTTAATTAACATAAATGCTAATCAGTAATATTTAATAAAAAACCACTTTGAACAACAGGAAGTCTTGTTCAAAAAAACTCATATAGGTGAGGTTTGATAGAAAGTCGAACGACAGAAAACACGCAGTACTAGATTAATAGTTGTACACTGTAAAAGATTCTAGTTCAACCTTTCACCGAAACAATGGTAAAATTTAGCGGCAACCAACATTTGATACTAAGTTGAACCATTACAATGGTGCAGTTTCACCAAGAATGCAAAATTAGGTACCATTATAATGGTTCAACTGTAGTACCAAATGTAGGTTGCGTTGCAGCTAAATTTCAACATTTTTGAATTTTTTTTTGGTGAAATTTGTAGGAAAATCACCATTGTTTTTTTTTTTTTCCATTTTTTTTTTTTTTTTTTTGGTGAAAGGTTGAACAAGATTTTTTTGCAGCTTACTGCGATCCGTTTTAGATAAATAGTTAATGATCCCATAAAAATGTTCCAGCTATCGGGCAAAGAAAAATATCAGGAAAATTTAACAACAGATAATGTTTCAATAAAAACTACTTTTGATAATAAACAACTTTTGATAACAAAATCCATAGATTTCCAATATTTTCCAAAGCGGCGAGTTTCAGCAATGAAATTTAACTATATATTTGGCTTTGTAACACATCCTTTATTTTTATTAACCACCGTTGAAGTAAGGATTCTACTATCATTATAGTTTTCTTGAAATCACATTGTTATAAGATGTAAATTTTTATCAAAGCAAAAATAAAACAAGATGGAAGAAGAATCAATTCTCTTTTGAAATAGATTGAATTCTAATGCAAACAGTGAGTCAATGATATCGATAAAAATTTCCTCTGAATAAAAAAAGAGATTTGGGAGGAAAAAAAAAGAAATTTTTTTTTTTTCAAAATGTCACAATGAAGCTACATCGATGCAAATTAGTCTCAGAAATGGCACCATTCATGAATATTTCATTTTAATGCGCTGAAAAATTCTTTAATATTTTCTGCTTGTGATAAGCTCTTCTATTAACACTTTATAGGCACAATTTGTTGTTAAAATACAAAAGAAAAAGTTTTTTCTCAAGATAAGCGAGCGTTTTAAGCATATTTTTAAAAGGTTTATTTTTTTAAACTGTTGTAATCTTTCTAAAAAATGAATAAATAAATAAAATAAAAGCATTGTTAAATAAATTTAAAAACTGGTTTAATTCACATATTATCTTTTTATTTATTTATTTAGCACTAATCTTAAATTTTTGATATATCAACAATTTAAGAAAAAAATCGACGCTTGAAAAAGCATTTTGCTATTTAATCGACAATTAAGGAGTACAACATTAGACACAGTACTCTAAATTAGATCAAGACAATGCGGAAAATATTTTTGAAAAAATCCACAACTTTTTTTTTCGCATAGAAAATGTTTATGACATCCAGTCATTCCTCTTAGCATTAGTTCAAACGCACACACATACAAGGTAAATTGGAAAATTTCTATAATCAAGGATTCTGACACCTGACACACCCATGTAATTTTGTAACGACGGTATAAATTTATACAATTGTTAGATTATATATAGATATCAGTATTAATATTTTTAATTAATACAACAATTTACGATCAAATAGCGCTTGAATTGCAAAACTAAAAATTTAAGGGAAGAATGTATAATAAACATAAATTAATAATTATAGAACATTTTTGTTCGAGTTTTTAGAAACAAAAGAGAGAGGGAACATTTACATTTCGGGAAAGGTTGCTGATGAATTTTCAAAACTAATTTTTGAAAAAAAAAAAAGAAAACATACTGTATACCTCAGGAGGATGAATTTTTAACTATAAAGCCGGTTAAGACAGCAAGAAAGATATTTGACGAACTACTTAACGGCAAAACATATTTCGAGTAACTTAATGTTAGAATAAAAAAACGTGAAGCACGAGCATTTCGTTCATGTATGTATCAGCAGAATCTAGTTGTATAAGCAAGCCGATTCGAGCAAGTCCTTCCGATCTAGTCGGCAAGATTGCTTTGGTATAGTGCACAAAAAATCGGGCACACATTGGTTCTGAATTGCGATAGACGTTAGATCTTGTGTATCCCCTGGGAGGGAAAGGAAATTGGGGGATGTCTGCCAGCAGATCATCCCTCACACTTGCTTCCCCCATCTGTCTCCCTGGAGAAAATTCCCCCACCATCTGTCCCCTAGAAGAACCGCGTCATATGGTCTTGTCACCCATTCAAGGAGAGGAGTCCTCTTCCAGAAATTCGTCACGACATGCAGGATAACAGGAAGCAAAAAGACCAACACGAGATGATAGAAGATAGGTTGGGGGGATATGGGATGAAGGGTCGGGTTGTTGTGCTGGCATGAAGAGGATGAAAGTGGAAAAAATTCCGGTAGCACTTTTGTTACAGGCACAGGGTGGGGGCATGTGCTTCAAAAAGTACCGACTTTACACAAGACTTGCTCACTTTTGCTCGAGAGCAAGATCAGATTCGATCCGGCTGATCACTAACATTTCGGTTCTTACGTCTTAGTATATTTCATTCGTGTGATTGCTGTCGAAGATACGTTCCGAAAAGTTTATGCTGCAAAGGGATGTCCGCGATCTCCTGAATCCAAAAACAGTTCTTCGACCGTCTGACCCAACACCAATTGTAGCAGGAAGCAGAAATGTTTAAGTGACAAAAGAATAATTTTGAGTGCAACGAGTGTTCGAATCCGCAGGGGCGAACAGAAGGGGAGACCCTCCCCTTCTGTTCGCCCCTGCGGATTCGTGTGGGTTATAAGCCCACTGCCCCCGAACCTTAGACAATATTTTGAAATGTCAAGTTCATCGCATTTGAGCAGTTGACCGGGCTATAAGAGCTTCTTTGACAAAATAAAACTTTGATCGAAACAAGCTAATTAATATTGGTAAAAGAACAAAATAGTTTTATTTTTATGATCCTTCTTTTAGTAGCATTATATATTCAATCTCCTTTAAAAAAATTAAAAATAAAAATACTTAATTGATTAAAAGTCAACTCATCGCAGGGACTTTCGTGCAATGTCACCCACACAAGGCGTAATACAATTTATTTCCAAACGCCGGAAACTGGGGCCATTTTTGTATTTTTCTAGGCTCCCAAATGATTCCAGAAATTTTTTATACTCCTCGATTTTCATACTTTACCAAGATCCACCTAAAATGCTAACCTGTATCCACATTTGCATATATAAACTTTCATTTAGTATTTTTCCAATTCGCGCTGGATAGCTGCACCAGTCAAGGTTACTACTAACATGTCTTGCCACCAGACAGGTTGGTGTTTCTCCAATATCAGTTTCCTTAGTTATCTTCAAATATTCATTTTTTTAATAACCCTTTCCCCTAGGTGCCTCAATTCATCAGTTTACAATGTTAGTTCTGTGGTTAGCTGTAACGGTAACTAAAGTGATGATTCAGCTATCCGTTTTCTCAGTTTTAGCAAAATAAGCTTGAAATCAGAGATCTGACAAAATAACTTTTTCAATTTTTGAAGCACACAATTCTTATTATTAGCCAAATAAGATACTCCAGTGCTTAATTATATTTCAATCAGGCACAAAAGAAAGAGAACTCTTTGCACATTCTCCTATAATCTCTTCACTATTTTACCTGTAGTCGTCACTTCAGTTCACATCAGCCAGCCCCCTTAAAATACGCGCTTGCTATGCAGCCTTACCGTACATAGTTAACATACAGCGCGAGCTCTACAGTTTTAGCTAAATAAATTCAATAAAGCTTTACGTACTTAACTATAAAATAGATTTCTAAATAGGAACTTCTTTCAAGCGAACAACTAAAATAATTTCTCCAGTGGCAATACATGAAAAGAATATAATTACGTTCACAGAAATCAATTTACATATATTTTGAGTTTTACTTTATAATTACTCATAAGAAGGGGGAGCAAAACGCCACACTAAAGTTTTGAACAATCAATAAATTTTTTATAACTGAATAATCCCAATACTCTAATCTTTTCATTCTAAAACAGATTTTTGAAAAGAAAAAAAAAACACGTATTCTAAGTTTTATGTATATGAGTGTAGGTGAATTATTATATTGTTATACTACAGTAATGTACGATGATATTAATTAAAATACGTTAGTGCACTTAATGCAAAGGATTGGACATATCGTCGGCCCAATACTACAACTAGACAATCTACCATTTATAGTTTTAAGATAAATCCATTAAAGAATTTTCAAAAGTTTGAGCTTTTATCTTGCTATTGGAAAGGGGATAACTTCCAGTTGTAAATCATTCACATCTTCTATACACATCCACAGTATTCTGTTGGAGCAGGACTCAAAAAATATTTTCAGACACCTTAACTACATGTCCTGAAACACTTGCCCCAAAAACCTCAATTTCTGAGTTGTCAAATTGTAGTATTGGGTCGACGGCATTATTGCCTTAATGCAATATTATTTCTCACCTACATAGATCATATACTGATCTAAGAACAATACCGTTGTGTCTAAGTTTAAACATAATAAGTTTTACTAAAATATCGAGCTAAGCTGAATAAAATAATAGTAGTGACAATAATTAGTGGGCAATTGTAGCGAGAGTTAATAGGATATATGTATTTTTCTTTTATTTGAATTACTGCAATTTTTCAAAATTTACTAATTTGGTACTTAGGGAGTTCTGCTTAGTTTGACTTTCATTCAAAAGTTGAGTAGATCTATTTCAAAACAATGGACTAATGTATGCACAGAAACATAGCCTATGTTATACATTTTAGCTATGCCTTTTTTAAAAATTCGTATATACATATAAGACATTTGGTGCTAGTTACAATAAAGTGATTGATCACCGTAAAATAGATACAATGAAAGATTGCTGCCAAAAGTACTTCGTTGATAACTAAAATGACAATGCTACGGCACAGGGAACTCATCACAAGGACAGGAAAAAGAGGCCTCAAATAAGAGCCAATTTTGCATATATATTCAAAAGCTCATTTAGTACCCAAACTTTTTTTGCGAAAACATATCCATACTTATAAGCGTACTGAATTACGTAGTGTACACATATTGTGCTATATAGTTTACTTGCATAGATAGATGTCTAGAAACAAAAAAATAAAGCATATTATTGGACAATTTTACCTTTATATGTAGTACATTATAATATAAATTCTGTTTATTACAGGATTTGCAATCAAAATCTTTTTTTTTTTTAATTACAGAGCATCCTGCTGAATCTACTACAGACATCAGAGATCTAGGGTTTTCCTGAATGATCTATACGCCTGCGTATATTCTTTCAATCTACTATTTCATTCGAAAAAAAATTTTATGCATGGATATGAGCACACAAAACATTTTAACACAAATTACTGCAAAAAATTTGCCTTTTCCTAGTATAATACATACATCATGATAGAAATGCAGATTATAAGACGATTTGTAATCAAAACCTGGTTTACTCACAAGACAAGCAAAGAAAGCTGCCACAAGCAACACAGCTCTAGATTTCTTCAGCAGAACTGTGAAATGCTTCCCATTTTGTGGATCGAGCCAGCCCTCTTGAACCACAAATCACGTCTGAAGGCACTGGCAGACTCCTAGAGTACCCACGAAATGAAATTGCAAATTATTATGCACGTATTTCTGCATATGGTTATAGACATAATGGTTTCTCCGGAGCCGCATTCTATATACTTATCTGATAACGAGGTATACCTAAACACAACGCTGCTCTCCGAGAAAAGAAGTAAATGAAAAGGGAAGGAAGATTAATAGTGCGTACCTCAGATCGTTGTCCACTGCATTAATCACCTACAGATACTTTTAGATGTCCATTGCATTAATCAAGAGCAGAGCAAATTGCCGAGGCCCCGTTACTGCAACCCCTAACTAATCTTGCACGAAGATAGCATCCTCAGACCATGGAACCGATCGAAAAATGGCCGAAAGAGTACGCGCTTGGGCAGACTACCGGCGTTTTGATATCTTTTCTTTTTCGGCACACCATTAACCATCCAGTTTGAGCGGGGATTTTGTTTTTACAAATCGCTTGGACCGGTATGACTGGGGAGAGCCTAGCCGCGCGACTAATGGAAAAGGCGCTTGTTTACCAAACTCGCTTCAAGTACACACGTGCGAACATTTTTCAGAGTTACTTTTTATTTCATTTCATTTTTCATTACACGCCCACAATGCAGAGCAGTCCGGGGGGAGCATTACCGAACGAAGTACTCCGACAAAAAACTTTTAATCTTCCACAAAGCTGCCACTTCAGCAACGACTAAGAGGCAAGACTCGTGATTATTGGAACTTACTTTGCTTCATAATTATTTACTGTAATTACACATCGCAACATGGTACCATCAAAACACATTTCATTCTTATTTCTTCATATTCTAGGAAAAAAATTGTTCCCATGGAAACAGTCAAACCATTGCTTGTAGTTTGGACAAATTCTATCTATAAGATTAGGATTACAACAAAATATCAAACTTACTCCCTTAATACTGCTCTCCCCCTTGAGGAAAAAAATTATACA
Organism: Octonoba sinensis; assembly: GCA_038502835.1. Taxonomy (NCBI): domain Eukaryota; kingdom Metazoa; phylum Arthropoda; class Arachnida; order Araneae; family Uloboridae; genus Octonoba; species Octonoba sinensis. Next base: position 129,209,172 of record CM076598.1, read on the forward strand.
ATTAATAATCAAAATTGTTTAATTCTTACTGGAAACCGATTTGTTAATGTGTGGAACAATCAATATACCCATTAATGCTCTTATTTTTCAGTTTCTCTACTACTCTACTACGTTTGGTTCACTATTGTTTCACCCTCCAGTTGCAGTAAAGCAATCAAGCAAAAAAATAAATAAATAAATAAATAAATAAAGCTCTTATTTCATTCAACAGCTCAAAAATCCAATTCAAATTTCTCTAAATATTTAGTGCAGTAAATTTTCAGTCACGTAATCTATGATTGATTCTGAGCCACGTATTTTTTGGATTAGAAAAAAATAATAAAGAAAGAAAAGGAGAGAGGGATGAGTCAAAGTTTTAAGACAGCAAATCTACCGAAGTCCTAGTTTAACCCACAATATATTTTTTGAATTGAAACTTACACACATGCGCATAATATCTTGTAAAAAAATCCGTTGAATTAAATGAATGTCTAAATATGAGAATACAACTAACTTCATAATAATAACAGATTAAGGTTTAAGGTCGAGTTTATAGGTTTTTTTTTTTAAAAAAAAAGAGAAAAATAGGGATAAAAATTGTTGATACTTATTTCAAGGTTAATTCTAAAAATTGAATAAAATAAAACAATTTGTTATTTTCAGCATCGCTCTTTTTTTAGCTCATCCAAAGTCGTGTTCGAAGATAGCTAAGTAACACGTGCTCGCCTTTCTGTTGATAATTTTGCAGAGAAAATAAAGTTTATACCACATAAATTGGAGTTTATTACTTCAAAAGTATTAACCGAAACAGAGGGGATTGTTTAGACCAAAAAAGATTACAGTAAAGTCATCTGAATAGTTGTAATCAAGCAGTTAGACAGACTAATCCGAAATAAGATCTCAGGACTTTCGTCTCTTGCCATTGTTGTATTCTTTTCAGAAGTGCGTTTGGGTAATACACAAACGCAAACTAAATATTCTTTTGGTTTCCATCTTAAAGGAGGATTAATAGCAAAAGTTCAGGCTTCTGCATCAATCTCTACTTCTGAAAAGGATACAACTAAGGCAAGAGACGACAGTCCTGTGATCTTATTTCGGATAAAATGGATTACATCTCCAGTGTGCAGAAACACAAAAGACCGCACTGGATAAGAATAGATTAGAAGGTAAATAGCGTTGTGATAATATCTAGGATTAAGCAAAACTTCTCTCTTGTTCCTTTTCCTTCTGGTAATGTTCCAAGTCCACAAGAATGTTCCTTTGTAGGAAGCTTATTGTAAACGGACTATTTGTACACACAGCTATTTAATTATTTTTTTCCCCAGTTTCTTTACTTAGATTATATCTAAAAGAAAAATGTCATTTCTTTGAAGAGACACACTCCATCTTGCAGCGACTAAACCTCATTTGCAGATGAATATCAATTTCTAAATGTCTTCCAACAAATTAAATATTCCGACGAATATCACAATCAAAATGTCTTTCCTTAACCTTAAAGAATTATTAATTTTTCCTTACGTGAAGGAAATTCCTGAAACTGAACCCGCGCAATGGAAATCGGTTAAAAGAATACCCCGCTTAATGTAATAAATGGTCAATGTACCAAACCACAGCATACATTGTATCTATGATCTCGGATAATGGAACATCCCGTTTATTTAGAATAATATTTCGTAGTAAACTAGCTATTCCATTAAGCGGTCTCGACTGTAATGCGAAATAAACAAAGAAGGATTATGCAGTAGGGAAACATAATGAGGTCTTTGATAAGTAGCGTTGAAAAAAAGACGTCGTGGACATGATGTGTTCCAGTACAGAAGTTGAAAAATAGTGAAAATAGAGATTAAAAAAAACATGATAAGCATTTCAACACTAGAATACTTTCAAAGTACAAGTTTGACAAAAGCTGCGTTTTTAAAATCTGTACCTCAGTGCCAGACTAACGTAAATCACATTATCACTACTTTAAAAACTGAGCGTAAAAACTGAAAAGAATGATTTCGGTGCCTCGTAACAAAGCTGTTTTATGAATTTAGCTACAAAACATGATTGTTAGCATTAAAAAATATGTATGCTTTATGACTTGCTGCTTAATTTTCGCCCAATTAAATAATTATTTTATGCCTAAAAATCGCCATATTTGGACTGAGGTTAGACTGGTCCTGAGGTACCGAAATAAAGGTAAGTTAAAAACAAGTCGAATTGTAGAAATTAAACTGGAGGATGAAGTTTAGAACAAGCACTAGGAGATATAGATACCGTTTACGTTATAAGAAGTTTTGACACATTTTTTTCGTGGGGGGGGGGGGGGAGATATAGAAGATACATCTAGATTGATGAATAAATGTTTAAGAGCAATTACTTTAATTATTTAGTTATTGTTATTTCTATACGTTAAACACTTCTTATATATTTCTATTTCAACAAGGTATTTGCGCGCATTGCTACAAGTCATGGGTTTGAGGGGATCGACCTCTACTTACCCTTTCTCCCCCCAATTGTGATTTATGAAAGTATGTTTCAAGTTTTTAAATGTTCTTTCATGAAAACTCTTTCATAAAGAATATCCATGGTCTTAAATTTTGAAGAAATGCTTCCACTAGGAAAAAACAGCTAACTTAACCCACTTCTCTAAAACTTAGATGGGAAATGTTCAATCACATTTTATATCTTGCAGCTACTTGACTGAAAATTGCAAACCATGCTGAACAAGCTTCGGAACTAAATCTTCAGAGATCTGAGAAAATCTTCGGAGTGCGAGAGTAAGCCTAATCACTCCATTTCATCACAAAAAATAGTGGCATGGATAGGATTTTTCTTTTCTTTTTTAATGAGAAATAACTAGATTGTTCTTTAATTTATTTCACAGCCTGAAGCTGGTAAACTACTCAAGACAGAGCAAAGAAGGTAACGGCTGATAGATTTACAAAAGAGCTAAGTTTAATTTAAAAGTCATTACACACTTAGCAAGAAATTTTATTTTTTCAGTGTCGTTACACTTGAAATGCATTTGACAATTATGATTGGGAAAATAATTCACCAGTTAACCCTTATCATGCTCGATTGGTGAAGCATACATCTTCATACTCTTAAAATGACATTATGTTTCAAACTAACGATTTCATTTAATGCAATTTTACAAAGCAGCTTGGAAGGATAAATAATTCATTTCAAGAGGGAATAAGAAATTTCCCACATTAAATAACCTGAACAACAGAAATGAAAAATGTAACAAGTTACGAATTTTATGATGATTCATGTGTTATTTCGTTATTTAAAGCTTAAAATCAAGTTTATTGCATTGTTTTGCTTTATCTACACATTTTAATACTGTTATATAAATGAAACAATAAAAACAAACAGCAGAATTTGAGTTCCGCTTAAAACACAACTATTACAAATGCTGGGCAAACATAAACCCCCCCGGAAATCCTTTGAAAATGCAGGCAATTGTTATTTGCGTTTTTAATACTTATCTGAAAGTGGGGCCTGCTGAAGAGCAAAATCATTAAGAAAATCATTAGCAATACTTGCTAAGTATTTTAGCAAATAGGCGTTACCTACATATTTACTGTATATTAAGCCGAGATTTCTCTTCAAACACACCATTACGAACATTACTGATTTACGTTTTGCGTGCCGGTCTATCGTCAAAGCCTCTTTTTCACTTTCCAAATATGAGAGACCTCATTGTAATCGTGTCGGAAATACGGCTTTTGACTTTAATGATTCCTAACCCAAAAGAAACGCGATTCTTTGGTTAGACCATGTCAACCTCTTTCTTCAAATGTATCTTTTTTTAGCAACTTAAGCCCGATCCATTGCGATTATAGTTTTTTTCCTGCCTTCATTTCCAGTAATCTAATGAGCTTATCCTTAAAACAAACTTCCAATCCTGACTAGTTTACATTTTAAAACGAAATGCAACCCCCTACTTAATGTGTGACATTGCTTTAACCTTTTATTTACATAATTACCTATTTATTATTCTAGTCATTTTTCGACTTTAATGATTCCTATCTCAAAAAAAAAAAAAAAAAAAAAACACTTTTTTAATTAAACTTTGTGTCAACCTCTCTATTTAGATGCGTCTATTTTTGTGGCAACTTAAGCACGATCCATCGATTGCGGTTTTATCCTGCTTTAAATTCCGGTAATATATTGAGGGAGCTTAACCTTAAAACAAATTTTGCTTTTTGACTTGTTTTCAACTTTAAACGATATGGTACCATTCCTACCTAAGATGACATTACTTCGATCTTTCATTTATTTGTCCTCCTAGCTATTTTGTTTTTATTTTTTTAAATTTTAATAACTTGCTTTTTATCAAAAAAAAAAAAAAAATCCTTTTAGTTACGCTATGCTAGTCTCTCCGTCTTCTCTCTCGATATTCTTTATTTTTCTTTTGATTTCAATTGCGGTAATCTATTGATTTAGCTTACCCTTAAATTAACTTCAATTTTCGACTTTTTTAGAATTTAAAACGAAATCCTGGTGATAAGCCTCCTTTCTCTTGTTAAAAATTGTAGTAATGTTCCTTCAGTTTTGAACTTGTTAGTTCTATTCTGAACTTTGCTCCTTTGTAGTAATGTGGACTGTCAGATTTGTTTGGATTGATTTCCGAAATAAAGCCAAATGCAACACACATACATTAAAATGAAATGTTACCTATTCCCCTCTGACTTCCTATTTATTTATTCATTGCAATTTCACAACTTCAATATTTCCCAGACATATGGTTTATGATGCAGAAAAAGTCTTCCCGCTCCCCCCTCCCCACTTTAATGATCAAATTTAAGATTTAAGTAATTGTCAATTACTAATATGCAAGAGAAAAACTTGCATATGTTCACGTTTACAAAACATTTGAAATTAGTATGATAAAACCAAATTGTTTATAAAAATTAGATCCACTACTCACACTAAATACCAGAAGGCTGCTTTGCATCACGAATTTACACTGATGTACTGAAGCGAAATTATTACTTTCCGTAATTTGTTTTCTTAATTGTTTTTCTATTTGCAAATAAACAAGATCAATACATTCATTTATACATTTTTTTTTTGTAAAGTCACGTGAGTTAACAATTTAGCAATTAAATAAGCTAAAATCCCATTTTTTAATGCAAAAAATTTTTATCCCTCAAAAAATTAAAAAAAATAAGCTTTCGACTCTACAAATCTTCAAGCCTAATTTCAAGCAGTGTAAGTAACTTTCAGTTAATGATAAAATTAATTTGTTACAATGATATTATTAAGATTTTATATTTAGGCTCTTGAAAAATTACCAAGAGCCAAATGAGAATTTTAATCCTCAGCTTTAATCAAGCTTCAAAAGTCCTCAGCTTATTAATTACATTAATTTCCAAACCTTTGATCTTTTGAAGCTATTTTCATTGGTCACAATTGATTTGTATATACTACAAAAACAAAGAAAAAAAGAAAAACTTCAAATTTGCATGATAGAGGGATGCACATTTTTGAAAATGTAAATTAATATTTTATAACTATTAAAAGTAAATTAAGATAAATTTTAGCAGAAACTTCAGAGTCCTGAAGTAGAAGTCATTGGAATTAGACGTTACATTTGTGATCAGAATTTCACTGCTGTATAATTGAAATGTTATAAAGCTGTTTTCATTTCCTGACAGATGATAAACAATAAAGAACATGAACTGCGGAAAATTTCATGTAAGGAATGTAATTTTTTGCTGTTTAATATTATTGGAAATGAAGTCGAAATAAATTTACACCAAATAATCCTACCGTTCCTCTAAACTGACTATTTAGAAACAATTTTCATTTTATGCGAAAATATCTTGAAATACCAAACATTTGCTTAACTTAGGAGCAAAAAAAAAAAGAAGCAAAAATAGAAGCAGTTTATTTTTGATGTACAATTCAAAGCATAGTTTTGAATACTTGACTTTTAAAAGTCATGGTCACTTTTGAAAATCGAAGCTAAAGAAATATGTAAAAATGCACTGATATTTTTAAAAATTCAACAAGCACTTGAAATAAAGACATTTCTTGTCAAGTCTGTTGTGACGCATACACAAGGGAAACATTGAAGCAAATTTAACACAACGTGTCAAACCTTGACAGATTTTTTTTTTTTAACATTCGGTTGTAACTACATTGAGAGACAATTCCGTATATCAATAAGTTTTACGATACATAAAAACCAAAACGGCGACCACATGATTCAAGAGCAACCCGCTTCGCCCTCAGAGCCTTTAAAGGGGGTAGGGAAATCTGTTCAAACTTCTTGGTGACAAATGAACCTTCTTTCGTGCATTCCTACTGATTGTCACTTAGGTCGGGAGGGACAAAAAGAGGTCACCTGTCACACCGTGACCAAACCCTCATTTCGCCTACAGCCATCGCACACAGCAATGACAGACTTTCTACCCCTGAAGAGCTCCTCAGAGCACCTTTTCTTTAATTGTTTCTTTCCTTTTTCTCGCCTGTCAAAGGATAAACGCTGGAGCACTGTTTCTAAATAGGTTATAAAGCTGTAACTGACAGAAGGTTGTAAATGGTGTAAAGGTGGGCCCCGCCTGCAGTTTCGACTTTCCAGAGTGCCTTGACGAATTTATCAAAGAATCGTTTAAAGATACAATAGTCAGCCAACACGAAATGTCTATTTAACAGAAAACGGATTTTCTTGACATGTTCAGATAGTTATCTTAAAGCAAATGAATTATGATCGAACAGCGCGTCTGAAGATAAAAATGGGATTCATTACTTAAACAATTAATCGTTTTTCTCTGTCAACCACCTATGTTTTACATAATTACTATGGAAAAAAAAATATATTTTAAATAACAGTAATACAACATATTATTAAAAGTTGCAAGCATCAAAATTTTAACATATATTATTGCTGGAAAATATCAAAAAACATCCCTTCTATCTTTTTTTTTTTTTTTTTTTTGCACACTGAAAACTCATGAATTACGATATTGAAAAAAACATTTTAAATTGCATTTTGAAAGGAGGGAAAAAAAATGCACCACACGTTAACAAATCCTTTCAGATATTTGCAATGAAAACTGCACGTGTTTCAGAGTTACTAGGAACCTTTTCTAGAAAAAAAGTTGTAGTGGTTAAATATTACACAACTCCATTTTTTTGTATCAATGAAGGGGTGAAATTTTCACAGCAATAAAATGTTCTAAACAATGTCATTGAATTTGCGGATGTATATTTGATATTTAAAACATTTCTCGTTTACATTAATGCACTGTTTAATGTTCATAATGATAATTCAAATTCTTGAAATGCATTTATTAACCTTGGGATAGGTTACGGTTTCGTTACTTTTTAACAATTGTTTGCTAATATTCTGTATGCAAGTTAGTTGCTTCTTTTTGGTTAGAAATCCAAGGATGAAACCTTGATTGGTTTGGAAAAAATTGAGTCAGCCTGTGTTGAAGATGTCTATGCATAATTGCACTTAATTTGTGCTTAAATTCTTGATACTCGAATAGCAAAATGTGGACTTTTGAGGAATATTTCTACTGAGTAGAAATTATTTTTAGGGAAAAAAATCGATATTAAAAATGGTATTAGTTACTGAATTCGTACAGGTGACGAAATTTTGTTTCCCGAATAAGGCGGTGACTAAACTTACTTACTTTAGCAGGGGCAATTTAATAAATTTCAATTTAAACGAAAGAATAATGGCATTTAAATCGTAAAAGGGAATATATATATATATATATATATATATTTTCAAATGGGTTACGAATGGAAAAAGTTGGAGAAACGCTGGACTAGAATGCAAATTACTACAAGAAATCAGCAGAATGCAATATATTACTGCATAGCCAAATGCCAATGAGACTTAATCCTATAAATAGATCTATTGAAAAAGCTGGTCAATACGTTTATAAACTTACTTTTCATTCTCAAGCAGATGTGTGCGCGCAAGCCTGAAACCAGAAAATGTTCCTATGGCAAATTAACTATGGTTAGCAGTAATCTAAACCACGCCAGATCTAGTCACCGCCATCCTCCAATGACAAAATACGAAAAAAAACACTCCCTCTTAACCTCTAACCTTTTAAACACAACACTTTCCCCTTATGTGTTGCTTCCTCCGTTCAACGTCCAACAACAACCATCCCCCGCGGTCTAGTTTACTGAGGTTATTTTCGAGCCTTGTTTTCAAACTGCAAGGAAGAAAGTGATACAATTATATGCTCCAATAATGAGGCATCCTCTAGATTGTTTTTCAAAGCGGGTCCATTAAATTCACTTTTTCCAGAGTTCCTCATAAAACCCACATTCGTGGATTTTTTTAAAAATTTATTTATAATTAAAGGAGTGAGATTGCAGAACGTGTAAATTATATTTTGAAAATTGCATATTAAAATAAGCAGTTTTCTTTTGAAATTATCTGAGGCTAATTTTCATAACAATCGGAAACATAGAGGAAAGTTTTAATTTTTTAATTTTTGCTTAGAAAGTGAAACTTCAGACGTTTTTGAATTTACAGTGGCGTACTTTAACACAAAGAAAAATTTGGTCAAAACATATTCGTAAATAACTTTACTTAGTATTTGTGTTTTCTACTTAGCTTTATTGTAATTTATAATAAAATTATTTTACAGATTTTTATTTTTTTATATTTTGCCGGAAGCTTGCTATAAATTAAAACGAAGTAAAATTAAAATTATTTTTTTAGACGATTGTAAGTGTAAAGCCCCACACTCTCAGAAACGCATGCTCAAATCTCACGAAACTTTCGTCATATTTGACGAAATGGCTTCGTGGAAAATGCTCCGAGTAAACCTTTCGTCAAATTGCCGAAATTTGTGTAGTAACTTTTTTAAGTCCTGTGATTGCGTGAGGAAAGAATCGTTATAAATGACGAAATTTTCTTGACGAATGAAGAATCGTCGAAAATGAGGATTCTATTTTTGAGAGTGCATACAGCTAGATTTTATAACTTATATTCTGGTTTGAAATTTCCCTTATAGATTGAATCACATTTTCGTGTGCTAGTACTTTGAAATAAAAAAACAGCACATTTTATCACTAAATATATATAAGAAAGAGCATATCATAGCGTAATGGAACACAAATTAAAGAAGAGAATGATTTTTCAGAAATCTAGCTCGAAAAATCGCTCTCTATATTATTAAGGATTTCGAAGAATCTTTAACAAATTTTTTCTCAGTATTTTGAGAAACAATCATTACTAAAATACATAATCGGTGCAGAGCAGTATTCTACAAGGATAGGAAAATTGCTTCCGTAAGGCCACTTGCGGCCTTTTGAGCGACTTTATCAGTTAGTACTTACAATTTGCATGAATATGTTCAATTTGGTAATTGAACATATTCATGCCCATACTTTACTGTCAATATTAAATTTGCTATAAAATCGATTACGGACTATTTGACTTAGAATATATATCTCACATAAACGTAATACTTATACATTTATCATGGGTGTATTTATAGACCCCCCATGGAGGTGTTACGAGGAACCATAGCAATGGGGCCAGGGTCGAGAAAAGCCCAAGATGAAACAAAATTTTTTATTTTTACGTAACTATTTCAAAGATTGACAAAAATGAAAGCGGTGCCTTGACATAATCTGCCAAGGGAGCCATGTTCTAAACATAGGCGTAACTAGGGTTGGTGAAAGGGGGGGGGGGTCTCCCTAAAAATGTACACACTAAACACCAATAAGAAGTGTAAAAGAGTTGAAAATTTACTAGTCATAAATACTTGTCTCTAAAGATATACTCCGTGTTTGTTTCAGCCATCTCCCGGGGGGGGGGGGGCTACCCCCTCGGAGCAAGTCAACTCACCCCCTCCCCCCCGGGCAAAAAATTCAGATCACAAGTTTTAAAAAAAGAAAGAAAAGAGAAATTACGCGTTTAAGACACTTTACTTTCAGAAACACTTTCAGGGAAAGGACATTGAACACTAACAACAAGCGACACCAAAAGTAACTTAAAAGATATAAGACTTTATTTTGAAAAAAATTGCGGAGGGAGTGTAACCAAACTCCTTTCTGTTTCCTCTAACATCACCAAAGTATCCCGAAATTGCATTGCTAGGAAGATTTCAAAAAGTTTCCTGGGGAGAGCTCTAGAACCCTTGCCTCCAGAGTTAAGCGCCCTTTACACATACGTTCTTAACCGCGCGACTGAACGTGGCGCATCCAGCCACGGTCAAGAACGCGAGTAAAACCGTGGCGTTCAAGAATGTGTTGCAAAATGCACCACATTCTTATCCGCGCGCAAGAACGCGTTCAGATGCGGGGCGTTATATTGAAGTCCCCTACAGAAGCCACAGCCTGCAGAATTGTCCAATCCTCCGACTTTGATGCGCGGTTAAGAACGTGTATGTAAAATGCATCATTTCTTGGAGCGCGATCATGAGCGCGCATCTGAGTGTCATTCTTAACCGCGTTCTTGAGCGTCCTAAAATTGCATTTACACGCACGCTCTTGACTGCGGATCTGAATGGCTCGCCGTCCGGACCGCGGTTAAGAACGTGTGTGTAAAGGCTGCTTTAGCCTAAGCATTATAGATGTAAGACCAGTTACAAAAATTTAAGTTACAGAAGCCCCAAATACCCGCTCCTCTAATTTCACCAAAGATCTAAACACACATCTACTATATATACATCAAAACGCTATCATATATGTAAAAAAAATCATATTAACATCCTTTCTAGACATATATATCTATATATATGCATATATAAAGGGTATGATTTTGAAGCATACACTGCCCTTCCTAATTCTTAACATGCTCCCTCTGCTCCGGAGCCAAGGCAGTATCCAGAATATTTTTTCGGGGGGGGGGGGGGCAGACTTCGACACACTTATGTTAAGCAAAGTTTCAGGGAGGAATATAATTCTGGAAAAGATTTTTTTTTGGGGGGGGGGCGGCCCGTGGGTCTCTCTTCCCCTGTGGATACGGTCTTAATTCGCAAAAACATTAAACATTCATTACTAGATCTATTAGTTTATTTTTTAAATCAAACGCAATAGAAAAATCCTAAGCAATCTTCTATGTCCAAGCATTCATAATATTAAAACTGGGAAATAGTGGAATTTTAGAGAAAAAATCCAAATTCCCCTACAAAAATGCTCATCCCCACAAGAAATTTCTAAAAATTATGTTAAATTTGTAGCAGAACATACCTCAGAAGTGGAAGCGTCTGAATCAAATTTTCTTTTCTTTTTGGATGACGAACGTGTCCATCGATGGAGTGCAAACATTATTATGTATCGAAAATAATTAAAAATTTAGCTAAAATATAAATAATACTTGATTGTAAATTAAAATGCAGCATTAAACCGAAGCAGTGAGATTGGAAATGTTGAACGGATGATTTCCAGAATCGTAATGCAATCAGTGATATACCATAATAAGAAAAAAAAAACATTTAAAATATAAGAGATGAGAGAACATTTGTAAATGAGAATGCAATGCAAATACAGTTTATCAGTTTTCCAATCGGCTCATCTACAAAAAAGATTTTACCAAAATGGGTGTTTGGACAGGAAGTCATAAATAAATACAAACTGCTCTTTAAGTTTCTTGATGAGCATCCCTTCCTGGCTTGAGGGTTTAACCCATTAGGACAATTGTTGGCTAGGGGTCTTCTATTTCAGACCCCAGCGCCTACAAACACCGGTTTATCAGAAAACAAAACTCCATCACAGTAGAGAATATTTTCCACGAAACTTATTACTTGTGCGATTGTATTCCCAAATTGCTGCCTTTGGGTAAAAAGGGCATCAAGAAGGAAAGAAAACCCTCTGGAGTGATTGAAAGGATCTCTGTTTGTCTGTGTGTGGTACGGTGATTGAAGCCACCTTTCGCTGAAACCCCCCCCCCCCCCCCAAGGTGATAAGGGGGTCGATTATTACCAGATGAAAAGTCCTCTTTATTATGAGCTGTATACTTTGGTCATGATCACAACCCTTCAGAGAAAGAGGAAATAAAATCATATACATATGTGTTTAATTTTCTTAGGAAAAAAAATATATGTGCTTTGCAAGGCCGTAGCCAGAAATTTTTTATGTGCCTAAATAAGTAAATACCCAATGGTGGGGGGGGGGGAGGGGGTTTGAACCCCCAAACCCCCTCCCCCTGGTTGCGCCTATGGTTCTAAACGTGGAGTTTTATGGGTGTACTAAAGTCACATTGTTTTGAAACGAAGTTCAACTCGAAAAAGATGCACGATTTCACAATATACATATCCAACGTTAAAAATACCTTTTTATCACGTCATAAAATTAATTATTTTAATTAATATTTATTAGATATCGCTCAAAATTAGTTTGAAAAAAATCTATTTTGATAAAAACAAAACAAATAAAATGGTATGAATTAAAATTAAAAAATGCTTTTTATTAAAAGCTACGTAAAAAGTGTCATTACCACCGCATTTTTTTTGTCGTCTCAGCTAAAAACTTCAACTAGTACATAAATAACTCTTAAATCTCCTCCTTAATCAAATTATAACATTTCTTTGGAAACCACGCTTACAATACTTGACGCATTCGCTCTTTTATGAATACCAGCAGGTGCAGTTCTTTGAAGAAAGCAAGTATTGAAAAAATAATCCTAGACTTCACCATCCTTGGGGGGAAAAAGTACTCTTGTAAAATACGAGTCATTTCTTAAAACAGGGGACGATGGCAGCTGACAACCAATCGATCAAACCCCGTCAAAAGCGGCCATTTCTCGGCCTACTCCTTCCGTTATGAAATGTGTAAAACTTTCCAACAAAACATAGGAATATCCGACATTACTCAGCGCTTATTTCCTTTAAAATCCTTCCAAAATTGCCGGACACTTCTCTCGTCGACAGTTTAGGTTATTTATGATTTCCCGAATGCAAATCGCTGCCCAGATCTTTGAAAACTCGCTAATTGCAGCGGGTGCAACCGCCCAAAATAGTGCTCCAGAGTCCCTTTGCAAGCGAGGGACGGAAATGATGAGCAGACTTTGGCTTGATTGATTTCGGGAATGCGTTGTTATCAGCATGTCGTTCATAATTCACCACTAATGAGTGCGACATTTTCCGGGCTACAGCCTACGCGCTGTGGTCTTTTGCAGGTCATTAAGGGGTGAGTTGGTAATTTCAAGTTTCGACCCTATAAACTGCCCGCGAAGAAAGACATTCTACTTGTACTGTAGAAAAAAAATCACAACTAAGTAAACTTTTTTGCATATCTTACAGGTGCAAAAAGTTTACATTACCTGTGAACTATAGACACAAAGTAGGTGAAGAACATTTAAGGGCCCATTCGGTGCTTTCAAATTGGTGAAAACGTTGAATCAGGTTTTGGAGAAAGATAATCATAACACGCCGTATATACAAAATAACAATTTTAAGGGCTTGAATAACATATTTAATCCAGGATGTCTTTGTCTCAACTACAGTAGATCAACTAGTGTTCTGGGGACGGCGTTTGTTCAAAAGAGTACTAGGATTCGCAATATGGTTTAAAACCAAGGGGAGGGTAAACCCCAAATCCCCCCTGGTTGTGCCCCTCCTAGACAGAAACACCTTGAATTCACGCCGGCCGTGAAAGTTTTAGTTCTCATAAGGAGTACCGATTTCGTAAATTTGGTTTTGAGTATCATCACGAAAAGCAGGGAGGAAACTTATTTTAAGGTTCATTTGCGGTGAATTTCGGAGAAAGATAATTTTACATAAAAAGTGGCGAAGAGTACATCAATTTGATCATAAGCAGGATCATGAAAAAAATTGTCAATCTCTTTTACGAGGCCTAACGTATAGAGCAGAAACGTGGACATATGGTCTATACCTGGGGGAAAAAAGATACGAACATAAGAAAGTATGGGGACCTCGACTACACCACTGTTTTATCAACATAGAGTACTGAAAAGGGATGTGGCGAGAAATGTTTACTGAAAATTAAAAGAAGGAATGAAAAGAAATTACCATGAAATAGAAACCATACCATGGCAAGTGATGCAGCGTAATGAGTAAAACGTTTGAAATGACGCTGGGCCGGCCACATAGTTTAAAGAAATAACAATTGGTGCAATTGTATATCACTGTACTACTGGACTAGCAACCTCGTGGCGCATGACAAGAATGTCTGGAGATCTAAAGAATTCCATAAGAGTTCATTAGAAATTAAAAGCTGCAGATCGTAGTACGAGGACGTGGAGAAAGTTATAGAAGACCTTCAACTGCTAGTGGGTTGATAACGATTTGAAATGTTTATATATTTGGTGTGTGTGTGTATTTCTTTTGAATGATAGCCGAAAAAAATCTTACATTTGAATATTTTTTGAAGCATTCTATATTTTTTATATTTCAATTTCATACTTTAAAGGGGACAAGACAATATTCTTAATTATACAAAGTCAAGCTCAAATGTCGGATAATCGACGATATTAATACACTGGTATCTCTGAATAACAAAAGGCGACTCTCATATTAAAGCCTCAAGGGTTTTTGAAGCGAAGCTTTTTGTTAGAAGAGACGATAAGTGCACCCTCAGGAAAACGCGAAAAGAAATCAAAATGCTTCCACGAATCCAGAATGTTAATAAAGTCCATGGTAGGCTTAAATGCATCCTTGACCTACGGAACGAGTTGTTAGGCAGGATCGCCATGAAATAAGTTCCATTTAAAAACATGATTTTTCGCGAAGGCGTTGATTAATTGAAGAATTCAAATAGAATACCTTTCTATAATCTCTCAAAATTGTAGCCAACAAATTAATCAATGTACTGTGCACTTTGAAGAATAACAGATAGATGATTCTCTTCATGAATTTCACAGCCAAACCTTCCTCCACTAAATTATGCATTAAAAGAAGAGAAGGGGGAAAAATCTAGTAATTTCATGAAGATAAGTATATTTGATTATTCAATGCATATTTTCTTCCTCAACTTTGAATGCAAAATTCTTTCATTATCGGAAACATTAACCATTGTTAATCGAAATTTTTAACCCATAAAATGGTACAGAAATACTAAGAATGAAAAACAAAGCAAAGAAACCGAGGTTACTGTTGCAGCACATCCAGGAGTAAATAAAAAATTACAATGAACTAATGATTATTATTGAAGCGTCTTTAAATCTTGGAACTTTAAACAGCTTAACCAAAACGGACTGAACACTGAAGTGTTTATTGCAAATAAATTTATTCTATGGCTTGGATACAAAATAAAACTATATTAAGGACCGCCAGTGCAATAACGCACTAACCCTGAAATAATAACCCTGAGATGCATAAAAAATCAGCCCATTCTCTCTGTATATTGGAAAACTTTAAAATACAGTACCAGTTTAAGAACTATAATTTAGGAAACAAAGTAAAGGTGGCTTTGTTTTTGTTTTGTACTTATGGTATATAATTGATTATTAATGTAGCTAACTTTAAAAAAAAAAAAAAAAACTTGTTTTTTATTCTGTTATTGCACGCAAACTCTCAATTGTATGTAAAAAAAGCGTTAAAATGTTAACCAAAATAAAAAAAGCCCAAGCTTTTAGTAGACAAAATAATACTATTTAATTCAGAAAAGAATAACATTTAAAGTTCATCTAGAATGGAGTTGATACAGCTTAATCCTAGCTCAAAAGAATTGACCAACACGCTGTTGTAAGAAAAGATTTTACCTAAATTTGACAGCGTACTAGATCAGCAGGAAGTCAAGCCTTCTTCATGGGGTGTCGCATCGCAGACAATTTAGGACTTCATTATAGTACCCATCTCCCCCTAGGGCCTGCAGGGGCAGACTGTCAATAGTGCTCAACTGCAACAGCAAGAGTCGAATTTTACTTTTAAGGTAAAAGGTGGGGGCTAATGGAGGATGGAGGCTAGCGGAACGAGCAACATCCGGTTAAAAATATATATATATATTCGGGGTATTTCCGAGTCGTCGTCAGTTAACGGTGCCTTCCAAACTCGATTTTGAGAATTTTTAATGGAAATAAATTTCTCGAGCTATCCACTTTAATTCAACACTTTCTGACCTAAAATTACTTTGCAAGTAAAAAATATCCAACTTACTCGTAAAAAGAAAATAAATAAGTAAACAAAGAAACAAACCAGGATATATACGGTAAGAGTGCTCTCCCAGAACGCCAGACTAAAATTTCCTGTTTTTTTTAAATATGTGAATTGGCATGTCTAATATTAGACATTCGTCATTCATAATCGTTGAGGTTATTGCACATGGATCGCTACGGGAAAAGTCCAAACCTTAAATTGAAACCAAATTACTATCTGTTAAGTTTGAATGTCTTCAAAATTGGAAATAACTTTTTAAAGTTGAATTCTTTCCAAAATCCTTCTATTCATCACATTTTTTAATAAGACATCAAATATATATATTATTTTCAAATGAATTTCAAAGCTAAGGATTCGTACTTGAAAAACGAAGTTCGAAGACTTAAAATAAGTTGTTTTTTTTACTATAGCAAGATACAGCTTTAGCATAAATATTTCTTGATAACACTGGTCTACAAAAAAAAAAAACTTTTTTTCTGCCCCAAAGAGATTGTTAACTGATCTTGGAAGTATTTTTCACGCTGAATTCGAAAATGAAAACCATTTTTCTCTATCACGTAAGGATTTTCCGAGCAAGGTGCTATAATAATTTACATTAATAATGACACTAAGCAGAAAAAAAGTTGATACCCGAGTATAAGAACTATTTTCACGGCCGGTGTCAATAACAGAATTATTTTTCTTCCGCGCTTATAGGCGTGAATGTCCCTAGGTCCTCTGGTAGACATCTTTAAAACATCCTGGATGGACCAGGAAGCAAAACATTATTTTTAAATTAAAACACAAGTAATAAAAAACAAATCCAGTAAACTAATCAATTACCGAATTAACAAAAATATATCAACTAATCAAATTTATGGGAAGTTACATGTAACTTACATATTGTTTCACAGAACTTCAATTTAGCCTTTAAAAAATGTTCAGGATTTAACGCTCAGCAATTTCCAATTCCCCCCTCAGCACTTTGATGCAATTATATTGGTTCTATTCTTTCCGTCCAACCTTTTGAAAAGGGATCAGTCGTCTAGTCCTCTGACGCTAATAACTACCCTTTGTCTGCCGAAATAAAGAATTAAATTTAAAGATACTCCGAAAACGACCCTATTATTTGTTACGAGGGGATGGCAAGGCTTTAATGAGCAATCAGGAAGAAATCATAGGACGAAAGCGAATCACTTTGTTGGGATGTGCCCCTATCAGATAAGCGACGATATATGAGACTTGTCAACCTTTCAAACGGTAAATAAACTGGAAGCAAACATGATGTATGCTTTTTGCATAATTCAGTTCATAATTCAACGGGTTTTCGACTGATCATCGTTTGAATAGATTCGTGAAGCACAAAAACAGACCTGGCTATTCAAATAAAAGTAACGGAATTATTAAGTAAGTTAGAGTACTGTTAAACAGACGAAAATTGTTGAGCCAATTTACCGTTAAATTCAATTTACCAGCCTTTCGTCAATTTGCACATGATCTAATCTATTTCCACTACTTTGGCAGCCTTAAAACTTTTTCAATATTCCGCAGCAGAGGACCATAAAGAAATAAGTAAATAAACAGCTGGAGTTTATTCATAATTCCGTTTGACACATTCAACCAAGCTTTTATTTTAAAAATTGTACTTATAAGTAATTTTAAAGTGATTAAATTTCACGATACACATTCTTATCTTAATGGGCAAGAATAGTAAGTTTTCTATCCTGTTGTACCCTTTAATAAAGCAGTGAAAATTACAGCAGGAAAAATAATATTTTATTCCTATATGGAAAAATTAAATAAAACAAAAAGTAATGGTTAAAAGAGCAGTACAGTAAAATACTGCATTGAGCTACATTGTTTACTTTGTAAAAGGGGAGTGTATATAACTTTCTTTTTGAGGAAAAAAATACATTTAGGCAAAGTTAGGGTTCTGCATCTTACCTGTACGGAATAGCAGTTACATCCAAAAATAAGCTTTAGTAATAAAAATGTTTTTACTTTTTGGATCAGCCTCCAAAATATCTCGTATACGCCCCGTTACAGATGCTCAGCAAGCATTTAAACCGACACGAAACTTGAAATAACTGGGTTTGGAAGAACTGAACAAGGACCATTATTGCTTAGAAGACAGTTATTATGCTGCCTTAGAAATCTGCTTTTCAATGCGGCAGCCGCCTTGCGTCCTTACTTGTTCGCGAGAAATTGATTGGAAGAAAGACTAAACGTAGTTTTAAGGAGCTAAGTTTGCTCAGCAGTGTCTACGCGCACAGTGTATATGCAAGAGAGATGTTTTGGCTTGCACGAAAGAGAGCGTTACTATTCAAGCACATTTTCCGAAGAAGCGCTCGCTGAGTAAAAAATAAAGGGCAGGAATAAAGTGTTATCGTGTCTGAAGGCGTGATAGTTTTGAGTGAAAGTTTCCGACTTAGGATGGGTAAAAATAATATGCATACGTAAAAGACTTGGAGCAAGTTGTGAACCAGCATTGGCCTGCCTGATTAAGAAGTAATAGCTTAAGAAATATAAATCTTATTTGATGTAGGACCGACTCTCTTTTAGGAATGTCCACTCATTTTATGTATAAAATAAATGTTGATTGTATTCTCTGTAGATTTTTTATTTATGTCCTTTCAATTATTTATAATCTATCTATATCCATGTTATATATATATATATATATATATATATATATATATATCATAAGCGTATATAATAGAAAAATATTTCGCCGGGGGAGCTAATATTAGTATATAATGGTTTAATATGAGGACAATTTTAAGAAAATTGTGGAAATTCGTCTTTTGCTGGAGTGTTCGTAATATTGACTAAGAACATAAATACTCGGTGTAACGGGAAATATCAAAGAAAGATACAATCGATCTATCTTTATGACTGAAAATTAGCTATAGTGAATAAGTGTAGCATTACTATTTGTTTTTTTTTTTCACTTATTAATATTACTTATTGAAAACTGATTTAATTTTTCACGACTGAAATATGAGTATTCCCAGAGTAGTTATAAAAGATAAATAAATTATCCATCTAGGCAATAAAGGTGGTTGAGTTTAAGACTCTAGTCTCTAGTGGCTTTGCTTAGGAATAGATTGTTATGTGATTAGTATGGTTGATATAATGCCGATAAAGTGGTCAATCAAAGTTCAAGACGATATTCTTTACTTTTGCAATAGGATCCTACTATTTACCTCCGATATATTTCGCAGGGAAAGCCAGTTTGGCTTTATTTGCGATACGTATGTTTCATGCAAATGTTGTTTATCGTTTTACCAGAAAAAAAAATCTCAAGACTTTTTTTTAAATTTCATTGTAGAAAAGTGTACGTTACTCTTTTTAAAATTAATTACTGTTAAGTTAAAACAAGTCAATAGCTGAGGCTGTATAATAAAATTGCGTACACGTGTTTCAGATTTACTATGGATCACTTCTTCAGAGAGATTTTGAGTCTGTCTCAAGAGCAGAACTTCATTAGTTTTATAGTATTCAGTTTTCATTTGCGAATTTGAGACTTAAGATACTCGAATTGATAAAATTGTATTCTGAAATTTGCAGACAAACGAAAAGGTAACTTTTTACGATTCATAACAGCTTAGCGTTGCACTTTGCAGAAATAGCCGTCACGAACCTTTGTCCATTGAATAGTTCAATTTACACCCGAATGCACCGGGCTATTTTGGCAAGTTTTTTCTCCTCATTCATGAAAACATCGAATGTACATAATCCGATGAGGAACTTATTTAGTAAAGATTTGAAAGATCGCAATTACTTGCAATAGACCATCTCGCACACTTTTGCAGCAAGAAAAAAATAAATCGTTGGAAATAATGACTCCATCAACCGTTGAGGAGCTTGCAAAAATAATAGGAATAAAATGAGGGAGTTCATTCTACCGTCGCTTTTCAGTGGAAGCAACGCCTGGTTCAATGAAACTTTCAATCGTTTTGCTTGAATAATTGAACACTGCGCTGGTCCAATATATCCGACAAGATTCTAATCTAAAATTCTAAACGTGAATGTGCTATCGGGAACTTGCTATGCTGTACCATTTATTACCGCTTATACAAAATTAGATCAAAGACGTTCAAAGCAGGTGGTATTTGGAATGGAGTAGGAGTCCATGTAGTTGTGAACTACATTTTAAGCAAAATTCCTATCATGACGTTTCTTAAAATTCTGGAAATCTTGTCTTAATTGTAGTTTAATTTTCTTCCGTCTAAGCAATAAAAGGATCCCTACAGTTTTGGGAATGTGTAATGACTGATCTGTAGTGCAACGGAATATACGATTTTTAGGCAAATACTTTTAAAAGTATAAAGTGAAAAATACGCTAGAAACCGAGTTCGAACCAGTCACCTTGTATCTTGGGCTGCATTTATATGTATGTTTGCATGTTATAGTAGTGACTGACGCTTTATTGTTTCACCCTGGTATATTAAAAACCCGCGAATGATCAGATCCTCAAAATTTCGCTGGTAAAAGTCTATTGGAAACTGGAGAGAAGAATCTATCAAATCATTAAAATGTTGCTGCTTATTTGAATCATTTGTGCTGTATATTGGAATCAAAGCATTGCAGACATTCATACTTTAGCTAACTTTAAAACCAGTATCGCCTTTTTTTTTTCCTAAGAGTCATAGATCTTATTCTACTCCTGCTTTTTGTACTGTCAGATGATCATTGTTTTCTCCTATGCCCTCTCTCCGACTTCCCATTGTTCGAAACATATAATGTCACAACAGGTGGTTAAGAGGGAGGTGAGAAAATTTTTATGGTCTACATGCAATGGTGGAAATTTTTCTGGGAGAGCTTGAAGCAAACACTAATGGATCTTGTGAATGTTTATACGAAAAAAAAAACCCTCTAAGTAAAAAAAACTGGGACAATCCATGCATATGTAGAAAAGTGTTGAAAAAATTAAATAGAAGTAATTGGACTGTTTTGCATATTTTTTGGTCTCAAAATGTTTAAACTTTAATATTTATAAGAATTTTTTCTTAAGAATTTAGTTTTTGGGCAATTGCAGCACTTTAAATTTTTCCTTAGCTTTAGTTCAATTTTGATGAAGAACATGGTCAAGATTTCAACATTGGTAAATTACATAATTTTTATTTAGATAAATGTTACAATGGACTAATATTATTCATTGCATTTAAAGCGGATATTGTAAATAGTTGAAATAAATATTTCTACTTAAATTAACGGATTTATGTATATTTTAAAAAAGCACTGTTTTAAGTAACGTAAGTTACCAAAAACATGTACAAGATTTTAATGAGAAAAAGAAAGTGACAATACAGTGTTAACAGTGCTATATTTTCTTACTTATAAGTATGTAATAAACAAACAATAATAATTTTCTCTTAAATAGTAGTCATTTAATTTTTTATAGAATAATCAAAATGTGTAACTTAAATTACCGACACATGTACGTAACGAAACTTACGAAAGTAAAATGTTAGTACCTCTGTTTAGAATCGAACAAGTTTGATAGATTTTATAGGATGTATACAATGTGACGCATCATCAAAATATTTTACGTTTTATACAAAAATCCTCACCCCCCCCCCCCAAAAAAAAAACAAATTGAAATAAAATAAATAAATATATAAAATAATATAAATTGTACCAAAATCTGGACTATTTGGATCACACTTCGGTACTGTAAAACATTTTTGCTCGAAAACACATAAGAATCTCATGAATATTATTTATTCGGAGTCTGACGTAAAACTACAGGTACTTAAAAACAAGAAACTTCAAAATCTTAAAAAGAGGAAATTACAGAGAATGTAAAACATAATATAGTGTAAATGTATTGCAACAGATTACGTGCGGCAGTAGTGGCGCCCTCTGTGAGTACGCTGAATTACTATTTCTAGCATACAAAGTCGAAGGTGAGCTCAATCTGCTCTGATTTCCGTGCCTTAAGCCGCTCCATTAAATATGATACCTCCGTAGTCGGGAGGGGGGGGGGGGCATCGAGGGCTAGCAGGCTGCTCATCAGAGCTAAAAATAACATACGCAACAACATCGAATGCATTTTTGTCCATTTTTAAATTAATAATCACAGATCTCAAGCATTTATTTATGCATTTGTTTACAACTTTTTTAATTGGTAGTCATCGATCTCAAGTGCTCAGTTTTATGTATAATTGATTTTTCTCTGTAATTTTACAGAGCGCGGAAAAACAAGAATTTTACTGAGAAATTATTATCAAGTAACTTGATTATTTGATTAAAAAGAAGTTCTACGTAAGTTTGAAGAAACACTCAGTTTACCATCTGTGTTTTTACAGAATTTTTTTTACAGTATAGTCAGTGTATTATATTATTCCTATATATATACAACGATATATCACTGACATGCAAAAACAGAGTTGAAAAAATTTAAAAGCAACGACTCTCCTTTGAAGCAGAAGTCATTTTTGCAATCTATACATCGCTACACTGTAAAAAAATGCTGTAATTTTTACAGCATCTTTTGCTGTATTTTTCCAATCACGGCTGCTATAACCTCAATTCACAGCACTTTCTGCTGTGAAATCGGATTTTTTTATCACGTGTGTCATCAGAACCAATAGGAAAGCAGTTTCTGCCAACTGTAGACTTTTGAACTGTTTTATAATGAAAATACTTCCTCATCGTCTCGGCAGTGTACGTGTAGTGTGCTTTTAACAAAATGGTTAAAATGTCTTTATATCAAGCTATCATTAAATATTGTGTCTTCACATCTGTGTTTTCCTGAGAGATAAGAACTTGCGACGACACAACACATTAAAAACACGTAGAAAAATGGTAAGTAAACCCTTTTTATATAAAGTATATTATATGTTTTATTATTTGATTTAAAAAAAAAGGCTTTTCAAGACGAGGCAAAATTGGAATTACTAACAATATAATGATATGAATGGCAAGCTATTCGATGTAAATTTAAATGCAAACCATCTCTAAGTTTAATTGGAGATATAATTATTCATTAAGATCAAACATGTACTAAGAACTTATTAAATAGTGTTTAGGCGGATTCTAAAATGTTAACGTCTTTTATGTTTATATATATGTTATGAAGGTTAATAATTTGTTGAATACTTTATTTTTAAATTGAAATAGAACTTATTAAATTATGGTTTAATTAGTCCATCAAGTTCATGTTGAATTTATTTTTAATGAACATAATTTATCAAATGATGTTTTTGAGAATAAAGTGAGGGAATTTAGAGAATATTTTTTTTTAACTAGATAAAAATTTTATAACTTAAACATCACTTTTTCTTTTAAATAAAAATTTGAATTTTTACCATTACATAGACTGATTTGCTGTATAGTTTTAAATAATCTTTTGTAATGCGTTTAATACACTGGTGATATTTTTGATTCACTTTTTACTGCTAAGAAATAGGAGAGAGGGGGGTAGCCCCCACTCCCCTCTATCTGTTATAAGGCAGAGTGGTGTTAGTGTAGACAATATTTAGAAATTTGGTCAAGGTAATTTACTGAATATCACTTAGGACAATACTGTTATTATTATTAACAGAAATTTCATCTTTGTTTAAAATGACACATAAGCTAATTTGAGTATTACATATTTTTCAAGAAAAAATATAATTAAGGTCTTAAATTGTTTTTGTTTAAAAGTGATTATTCAAATGTACTGATGTAAGACTTGTAATCTTGGACTAAAAAAAAAAAAAAAAAACGTGGGGGGGGGGGGGGGGGAGAAATCCTAATGGTCTTTTGATTACGTTTGACCGTGAATACTTAAGGCATTCGTTTTTGATTGACTTTTAGGATAGATTCGTATTTAACTAGTACTTATAAAGATAACTAATGTGTTGTAATAGTGCAGTGTGCTGTACTATTCACAGCACTGTCATAAGCAGCATCTTGTGAAATCTACAGCAGTGTGCTGCAATATTTACAGCACTGTAAGAAACAGCACCATGTGAAACTTACAGCAGTGTGCTGCAATATTTACAGCACTGTCAGAAACAGCACCTTGTGAAATTTACAGCAGTATGCTGTAATTTTTACAGCACTGTCAAAAACAACACCTTGTGAAATTTACAGCAAAAGTTGCTGGCAGTCACGGTGCCAGCACATTTGCTGTAAAATTCACGGGATTTTTTTAACAGTGTATGGAATAAATGAAAAAGGTTCCATTATGTAAACTACATTTACAACAATATGATGTAGTGAACCACTGAAAATAATATACTTCAAATCAATGTGCATTATTTTTACTCAATAAAATGAGATAATTTTTAAAACTTGCATAATTTTTAGCTCCTGATTCATTCATTTTAAATTAAATATTTTACTTTAAAGAACGTAAGATATTTTTTTAAACATATATTTCATTTTAGGAATTCAAACAACCCTAATGCGCCTGTTGCCGCTCTGGAAAAAATAATTTAAATAAATAAATAAAAAAATGAGTGGAGTGGTGAAGAAGGTGTAAATAAATATACTTCACTAATAAAACTTCACTTACCTTGGATGCTTTAACCCGGGCAGCTTTTCAAGAGATGAAGCATACATTACTTACTCGGTATTAAAATTCAGAATTTATCTCTTTACTTATTACAGACATTTTAATTTCTATACCATGTGATAATATTTTACTCACTCCTTAAAATGTTCAGTTGTATAATCGCTTTTTTTTAATATACAAGACCCTAGACATTATTTATTATGTAACAAAAGAATTAATTTCGAAGTTAATGTGTTGTTTGTAGTGGGGCTCCATACTTGTTCCTCACGATTTGCAGACCTAGGGCATTCCCCAGGGACTGGCAACCATTCTTTCATGAGGAACCACTATCAGCGGATCCTATTACAACTTGAGAATTTTGAAGCCAAGTTTCCCCCTACTTAGTGGCACCTGGGCTCTAACGATGGGAAAATGCACTAGGAATTGTACTATTATGAAAATAGCGATTGTATTGATGTAATTATGCGTTTTACGGCTTGTTTCTTTTTTTAATTTCCTTTTAATGGAAATAATTTATTACGTCAAAAGTGCTCCCGCAATGAGGAACACAACAATAATAACAGAAAACTGAAAGGTATAAGAACCAACAATTTTAGTCATTGGTATAAAGTATAATTTATGTTCCAGCATCGTATGACAAGAGAACCTTTGTTAGGAAAAAAATTCTATTAAGATCAATAATCCTAAGACAAACATGATTGTCGTCAAGTCTCTCGATACAAGTCAATAAAAGTTTATCCAAAATCTGCCAGTAAAGTTGCCCCAAACCCGTAAGTAAAAGCTTGTTATAAGCTTGTAAGTGTAAGCTTGTTCTAAGCCTGTCAGTGAAAGCTTGTTAGTGCAAACTTGTTTTAAGCCTGTCAGTGAAAGCTTGACATAATCCTGCCAGAAAAATGTATTCAAGGTCTTTCAAGGAAAACTTTGACTGTATCTTAATGAAAATCTTTTAAGGTACATTCGAAAGCACATTCCAAAGTACATTCGAAATAAATGAAAAAAAAAGTAACCTTGATTTTAGTCAATAAAAGTTCGTTTCTAACTTCGAAAAAAAGCTGGTGCAAAGTTTATCATACAAATTTTTCTTTGGCTTTTAATAACAACTTATTTTCAAGTCTACCAACAAAAGTTTTCTCTTAGTTTGCAAAAAAATAATCCCAATCTGTTGATGAAAGTTTGCCCAAAAATATGTTAATAAATGCTAGTTTAGACATTTATTAACACATTTTAATATGTTAATGAAAGACAATGTTTTTTTGTTAATTTAAATGAACGCTTGCCTGCAGGCTTAAACTATGTCACAAAATATCCTTCATTTCTCCCTATTTTCCATGCTTACAATAAACTATTTCCTAGTCTACATGTGCTCTTTTCTATAGAGAAGGCAGATAATCATTGAAAAACAAACTGCTTACATTTGCAACAGTACACTCTCAGAAACACATGCTCAAATCTAACGAAACTTTCGTCGTATTTGACGAAATGGCTTCGTGAAAAATGCTCCGAGTAAACCTTTCGTCAAATTGCCGAAATTTCTGTAGTAATTTTTTAAAGTCATGTGATCTCGCGCGGAAAGTTTCGTTATAAATGACGAAATTTTCTTGACGATACCAAAGTCCTCAAAAGTGACGATTCTGTTTCTGAGAGTGTAATGATTATAATTTCGAAAGCAATGTATTTTATTGGTCTTATCAGAAATGATCTTACTTACCAACAAGGGCATTTTCACAGGAGTCTTTTAACGTTAACCAGACTACAATAATGTGGCTTTCCCAAAATTATAATAAAGGAGAAGAAAAGAATGATTAAGGAAAAATTTAGCGTTTTAAAAGACAAAATCTAGCTCATTATTAAAGTAGAAGTTTAATAAGAAAGAAAATTAAATTATTGTTCGAAGAAAGGGGAAAAAACCTCGTTCCTAATATCTCTCAGCATTTAGCATAATCATTGTGCTGTTAGGCTATTTTCTCAAAAACTTTATCATATTACAAGGTCATGCCAATCTACCAAGGTACCTAAGTCGAGACATTTAGTAGCGAAAGTTTTATCAGAAAGGTAAATGATCGTTCAGACAATTTACGTTTAACTTTGAAAAGTACTAACTTTGTTTCGCTAATTAATTCTTTGCAGAATGCCAAAACATTTTGTATTGTTCGTACTTGAATTCGAAACAGATCTCAACATGACAATCTGTTGAAACTAATTTTAAGCTCATATAATTTTTTTTAAAGAATACTATATTAAAGGGATTCAAAACAAAGTTTTTTGTGAAGGAATACCATACCATGTCTTAAGAGTAGAACATGTTTAACTATATTAATGATTTTTGAGCATTTTGAAAACGAAACTACTGAAATCGGAACTATTTTTAAAAGTGGTTGCAATGAAACCTGACTGTTTTCTTTTAAAAGTAAGATAGGCTCATAATAGAGATTTTGATTTTAAAATGCATTATGTTAGTTTAACTATTATGGAAACAAAACCAAAGGATTGCCTCCAACGAGCACTTTAAACATTCCAAAACTTCTGTCAAAGTTTTATATAAATAAATGATCTCTTGTCTCAAAAGAGAAAAAATTGATCTAAATTTATTGTTATCGGAATGTGCGAAGAATTACATGCCAAAATAAAATGAGCACATACAATGCAATTCTTAAAATGAAAACAGAAGTAAAATATGTTTGCTACACTAAATTCTAAACAACAATTCAGTTAAAAAATAAAGATAAAACTCTTTTTATAATATTCAGTGATAAACTAGGTGAACAATTTAATTAAATATACACTATCAATATTTTGTATTGGTTCATTATAAAAATTCAATGTTCTTAACTGTTTCAAATAGATTTCCAGAGAAATATCACTAAAATTGCTTTAGTTCTAGGTACACGCGAAGTATAAATTCAAAGAATAAAACTCAAAATTATGCTTCGAATCTTTGATTTAAAGTTGCTTTCTATATCGAAAATAAAAAATATTTTATGAAAGTTTATTGAAAACAGAAATGAAGGCAGATATATATATACTGCAACATAATTTTCTTCTGAATTTTGTGTTTGATCTCTTAGTACAACTTTAAATCTGAACTTTTAATAAACATAAATGCTCACAACTCTAGAGAACACGAATATTGCTCCCATATTAAGAACACTTGAAGACGGTACACTGTAAAAAAATTCTAGTTCAAACTTTCATCAACAAAAATTGGTAAAATTCAGCTGTAAACAACATTTGGTACTAAGTTGAACATTATAATGATGTAGTTTTACCAGGAATGTGGAGCTAGGAACCGTTATAATGGTTCAACTGTAGTACCAAATGTAGGTTGCAGCTAACTTTCAACACTCTAGAATTCTTTTGGTAAAAGGTTGAACTGGAATTTTTTAGTGCACCGGTTTGTCTTTGAATGGACAATTTCTGTTATTATTTTTTTTTTCCTGTTTGCTTTCATAATTAAGAGTGGATGATTTTTTTATTGTGTGAATAAAAATGATTGCATACTTGTGTGTGTTACTTAATTTCTTATATAGAAACTTTTAAAAGTTCATTTTCGTTTTTGAAGTTTTGGTTTTAGCAATGAAATCACATTTTGAATCTCATTTCCCTGAATATTGACGCAATAAAATTTATTAATAATTTTTCAATAGTTTACACTAACTGTTTAAAATTCCCACTCAACAATATTTTAGTACCAGATGCGTTTTTGAAATCTTTCAGGGCAGTTTACAATTTGTAAAGCACAATATGTACTCAGATTAAATTTTGTATGTATATGGAAATCAGGTTTCATGCAGAATAGTTTGATTTCAATATTTAAACTAGATTTTGAACAAAGTTGTAATACCATACCAATAGCTAGAAAATATCCGATACAGATGAAAAACCAATATTTCGTATGTTTTGTTTTTGCGTAATAAACATAATTGCATTGTTTAGTTGATCCTGTTTTATTATTCCTTTTCAATGTAAAACGTTTTCATCAATATTTTCCTATTCCACAAAACTAAATGCTAGTTTGTTTATTACATCACTTTTATTCCTTCTTTATTTTTTCACTTCTTAGTATTATTTTGAGGGAGGTCTCTGTTACTGAACGCAACAGAAATATTCTGTTGTTTGCAACTAGAATTCGCAAACTTGCAATATTTAAAGAAGTTTATTGCGCAGTTTTAGTTTTTGAATAGCTCTATAGTTAAAAAATTTCTTGAATGAAAACGAACTTTTGTGGGTTTGGCTTATAATTAGTGATAAATATGATTTTACTTTTGGTTTAGACTTTTTTAGCTCTTATTTTTTCATGCAAAATGTTTTCATCAGTGTTTTTTTATTTCACAAAATTGAATATTATTTTGTTTATTGCAATGTTACAAAAGTTTTATTATTATTATTATTATAATTAATTATTTTTTTCCTGCATGGCTCCATTGCAACAGAAATATTCCGTTTGAAACATAAATTAGCAATATATAGTAATTTGCTGCACAACATTCGTTTTTTAATGTGTTTATAAGTCAAATATTTCTTTCTTATTGCAAACCTGTTTTACTTTTTTCTGATAAGTGAAATATTTTTTAAATATGTTTATAATTCAAATATTCCTTGTTTATTGTAATTGTAAACCTGTTTTTATTTTTCTTATTAAAGAAATTTCATAGAGAGTTTTTAAACTTACAACATAAACTACTTTATTTTACGCATGAAGCATACACAACTTTATTTCACGTCATCAATTTGGTCCCCGGAATGTATTTATCTATTATCTATACATTTTATTTTATTTTTCAATTTCTTTGCACTTTAAATTTATTACTTTTAACACATCTATTTAATTAATTAATTAATTTATTATTTGATTCATGTTTTTTTTGAGAGAAAAAAAAGGAAGAAAAAAATATTTGCAGAGCAAGAGAGGCTTATGAAATCCAACCTGAAAGTTATGACTTATGACAAGAAAGAACATTGAAAAGCAAATAAATATTTGTACAAATATGCGTTTTTGTGTGGCTGACATGCACTTGATGCTCAAAAGAGAGGTAGAAAGAAGAATTAAAGATAAAATGATACATTAAATCAAGAAAAATACAATTTATTGTAATCCACATGAAAATCAATAAAAGTGTGTATCAAGCTTTAGCTGTATTTGAGTCATACATTTAAAAAAAAATAGCACAGCTGGCAAGGATTGAAAATATTCAACTTTTATTCAAAAAATTAAAAAAAAGTCGGATGAAATTTAAATATCACACTTTCAAGCATTTTATTTTGTGTTGCACCTAAAATATTTTCATGAAAACATTCATCCCAATACCATGCCAGTACATGCTCTTTTTTTTCCACTTAAGTGTGGCCCCCTTAGGTTTTTCCTTTAGGTATGCCACATGTTTGAAATAAAATAATGTGACTATAAAATACTCTATATTACTTACTTCTGATATCTCTTGCTTCAAGAGTTAGTCAGGTCTATGTCTATGGAATTCTCTCCATATAAGCTTATACTTGCCAGTAGACAATATTTTTCTTCTGGGTCTTCCTTCTTTAACTTTCTATTTCAACAAAATATTTGTTACTTTCGTCATCAACTTTAATATAACATATAAAAGTCAATATGTTTTCACAAAAGATTTTCCAACCGGAAGCTTATTTTTTTTTACGTTTAAAATTAAATCTGAAGAATATAAACTTAATCGAGAAGAAGTCAAATTTTCTATAAAAATAAATTTTTAGATCGTCAGTATTAATACGGCAGTATTTTTAATACATCATACATCATATTCATGTAATTTTAAATGGAATTTATCCAAGATATGAAATTTACTTATGCTTTAGTGTCTCATTCTGCAAACGTGTTATTTACCAATAATTTCCTCCAGAGATATTAAGTAAAAATTATCTAAAACTACTTACTTGCATTTAAAAATTGAAATTATATTTGTACCAGATTCTGAGCTAATAACTGGCTCCAGAAGGCTAAAAATGAACGGGCAATATTTTCCTGAAGCATGTCACGTGATATATGTAGAAATGCATATTTAAAGGTAATAAATTCAAGAAATGTTTGACTTATATCAGCCCCATTCTACGTCCATCAAATATAGTTTAAAATTTGTTCTTTGATTGACTTCAAAATCTGGCTCAATTCGGTTGTAAATATTTAACAATGAATAATTTGAACATGCTGCTTCCAGATACCAGGGTTTCATTTAGACATACGTTTAGGAAT
This sequence comes from Octonoba sinensis, assembly GCA_038502835.1. Classification (NCBI taxonomy): domain Eukaryota; kingdom Metazoa; phylum Arthropoda; class Arachnida; order Araneae; family Uloboridae; genus Octonoba; species Octonoba sinensis. Next base: position 129,239,893 of record CM076598.1, read on the forward strand.
ACCAATTTGTAATGCTTCGTTTAATGTAATAAAAAAAGAGTACTTACAATTTCAAATTTGTCGAAACGATCTGCAGTCGTTTTAAAATAATTAATTAAAAATTATAGTTCACTTAATAGGTCAATCCTAATAAAAGTTTTTATCGCATTGAGGAATAAATTTATAAAAACGTTCAGGATGGTGAAAGAATACAAGGAGCTCCATAAAAGGATATAAAAAATAATTACATTTCAACATTTCACGTCCCATGAAAATATTACATTTCTCGTCACTAAACACTGACCGATTTGACTGCCATGAACATTCTCAACTTCCCGTTGAGTGTATACGAGGAATTTAACAATTATACGAGTCCTTATTATTGTACCAAAAAAGAAAAAACACCAACTTCATGGATTTGTGAGCACGGACAAACATAGATACATGATATCTAATGACTTTTTTGTCAAAGCTTACGACACAAATCAATGAATTTAGATTTGTTTGTAGGCAACGTTTTCCTTCACTGGTAGCAGAAAAAGCGTTTCTTGTGCTTTCATAGATTTATTAATGCTCTTGCCATGCGGTGAGGCTGACACGAAAGGCCTACATAATTAGGCGAAAGTGAAAAAAGACACTCAAGCGACGGTTTTTATAATTTCCTCTTGCAGCACGCAATGCTTGAGAAAAATAATTGATAAAAATTTGCTAAGAGACGTAAAGCCGATGTTCTTTGGCAAAGCACGCCTATCATTAAAATTCTGGCGATCAATTTTTCACTGAGCAATCATGTCGTCGGGTTTGTTACAGGCAAACAGTTCAGACTAATCCTCCTGCACTTGAAGACGAGATATCTCGCAGATCAAAATGTTTTTCTCGCCGAGTTAAATTGCCCAAGGTTCATTGCCAAGACGACGCAACCCGGGAAGGGGAAGTTGACGACTGAACCCCCTAGAACACTTGGTTTAAAGCCATGTTGCCAGTTTTAGTATGTTAATATCTGATATACACGTCAGGATTATTAATTTATCCCCCCGTCTCTTCCCCAGGCGAAAATTCTGGCCGCGACAGTGAATTTTTCCATTTGAATATTTAAAATAAACTCATTAATGATAATTCTTATATCATATCAATTTTCCCATTTCATTCAGGAGTTAGTTATGAATGAAATAGGAATGCTCCTACTGTCAGTTTCCCATCCATTTATAACTATACTCAGTAAATTTTGAACGTATCAAAGCTGAGCTTGATTCATTTGTTAACGAGATATTACGCATTAATTGGATGAGGAGTAGATAAGAAGAAAGGCTGGGAAAGTATCACCACACACACACACACACACAAAAAAAAAAAAAAAAAAGAGAAGAAAAGAAAAAAGAAAAAAAAGGGAGAAAAAAAGAAAGGCAAGTGTGTAAAGCATGGCATTCCAATAAGATTGGAAACCTAATTTCCATTATTTATGTCTGCTGATCATATTGGCAAAGCGATATTTTCCTCAAAACATTTATTAAATATATATTTTAAAGCTAGCAATGTGCGAATTTAAACTATACTATTCTTGATTTGCATTTCGAAAAATTTTCCATATAATCACTTACAAAAATGTAGGACCCATACCTTTAGAAGTAACGTTCGCAAGTAAAAACCCTAAAATTATTCTGAATTTCGCTTAATATGTATGTTGAAAAAAATCATAGAAAAACAAAAAGAACTATTTCCGTGAGCTCTCCCTTGCTAACTAAGCACTGATTGAAATTGTAATGATTTCCAAACAACGTATATTTCAGAATATTTTGCAGAAATACAAAGCTTACGAGTAATAATGAAAAGTCTATACAGTTATATTTGTAGGTCATCTGTATTTTTGCGTGTATAATTTGTATAACTTTGTTTGAATAATCAAGGGTAGCAAATATTTACTGTTTTTTAAATGAGCTTTATTAAACGGTAGTTATTAAAGAAGTAAAACAGGTTAAAATATGTATAAATAAAATTAACTGATTTACTTTTCCCTCTGGGTAATGAAAATAAATAAGTAAATGAATAAAAGAAAATATACAAATAAAATAATTAATAAACAAATAAGTAATAATAGTAAACGCAAATTCTAAATGCTTTTTTTCAATCTAGTTTTTACGAGCACACGGTTATAGCCAACAAAGATGTTGGATTTGTCTTACTCGCTACAAAAGGATGTGTGTGAAAGGATAGGATCCTACCATAACAGTACAATTAACACACGTATTCTTGCACATGTTTTATACTAAATCCCTATTAAACAAAGTACATTATATAACAGTACAATCAACATACAAATGCTTATGCACATTTTATGGGAAATCTATACTAACCTAAAGATGTATTATGGTGCATTTAATCCACTTGTGCTTCCACCATGTTTTTTTCATAAATCCCTATTAACCTAAGTATGTTTATAGTAGTATAATTAGCATACTTATTTTGCTACTAAATACAGTACTTAGGCTAATAGGCCTACGTGTCTTTTAAGTAAAACCCAATTTATTTAAGCATCTAATCACATAATTTACTAATTGTCGAGCACTGATTTCGTATAAAGAGGAACCATTTTGGAAGAAAAAGAAAAAGTAACATTATTTATTTCAATTAAAACTTTAAATACAAAGATCAAAATCATTCAAGCATCATATAATTCACATGAAACTAAAACTTTGAAAATGGCTTCAATGTACCTGAAATTTTATTATTAATCATCCGAACTTATGTTCGTACCACATCGCGACAAAGAACACAAAGGCCTTGAGCTAGTGGAAAAATTTTGGCTTCTGAGCTACAGAGCACTTCGGGCATTTATCCAATCTTGTTCCATATTTCAAGTGAAACGGACGTTTACAAATTTATCGGTTTAAGCTTTTAGTTTCGCCGGTTAGTTTCCAACGAAACACACTCCTGTCGAGTTTTAAAATCTTAAGATAATGTAAGATGTTTAATTCTGTACTAAGGAAATCTTTCGCCCATATTGACCTAGTTTCCTTTTCTTTTTCAGTTTGAAAAGAATTTTAAGTGGCACTTCGAAACCACTTTTGCTACATTATTCACGATTATTATCATTCTAAATGATTCATAATATTTAATGCATGCAGTAGTATGCGAATAGGACCCGTTTTGTAAACAAACATTTGCTCAAAAAATTAGGGGCGACTGCATTCCTATGTTGAAGGAATTTGATTAAATGATTCCCCATATCACGCTAATGCAGTTTCATGTTTCCAATTTGACCTCAAATGAAAAGTTAAGAACATTTTTGTGAACTATTTCATAAAAATTAATTTTTAAGGCAAATCAATAGTTAAATTAGTAACTTTTTTTCTGTATACGTATCGAATGTGTTAAATGAAACCTAAAGAATTGATTGGTACAATTTAACAGTTTGAAGGAAAAAAAAAAAAAATAAACGTTTTATTTAAAAGTGATTCAAATTTTGATATACTACATAATTTTATATTTTGGTTCAATCACAGTCAACTATAAGAAACAAATTTGCAGTGCAAACTGAAGCACTTGCTGAGAGACACGTGTTGTAATTTAAAAAAACATGTACGCAATTTTCGTTGCAAATGTATCTGCCTTACTTACGTTGTTGTTTAAATGCTGCACACTCTGAGTAAATATAATTATTTGCAACATACTCAGATGGTTATAACTGTTTCACGTTTCGGTAAAAAATAATTTGCAAATGTTACAGATACCTTGTTCAACATTTATAGGCACGGCGTCTAGATATTGTTCGCACAAAATATAGTTATGATTAAATTCGACTTTAACAAATGAAGCTTATTACTCTTTTTTCTCTAACTAACTTTTGACCTATTGTATCAGTACATCAAATGCTTAAATATAAGAAAATTAAAAAAAAAAAAAAAAAACTGTTACCATTTCTTTTATGCAACATACCTTTATTCTTCACTGAATACTTGCAATCGCCACAAAAATTCTGTAATACCTCAATAAAGACAATCTAACTTGAGTTATTCCATTAGTATAGGGCAAAAGTGGGTGATAATGATAAGTTAATTTTCATCATATACGTTACATAATTCACTTTTGCAAAGAAACAACTCATCATATCTAAGAAAACAAGTAATTTGAAGTAGTAAGTTAAAAAGAAATATATATATAATTTTATTTTCCCCCTAGAAGCTATTTCATTCTTCTATAGACATTGAGTACACAAAAAGCTCCTATGCTGTACATATTTGTCACTTCAACTATTTAGCTGAAATTAGAATAATACCAAGTAATACATAAAAACGCAAAATAATGCAGTTTTCTCTTTCAGCTTTGTATTTCAAGAATTAATTCGCTGTGACACATAAATTACACAAAATCTTTAAGGAAAATATTCTGTTTTAAAACCTAAAACTAATTGCAATAGAACACAGAAAACATTATACAGGATTTTCGTTGCTACGGAGTATATTAATTATCATTTCACAACGGAAATCTTAAATATGAAGTGTTAGAAGCGTATCTGTATATGCAACTTTCATTTTACGAACAAAATTCATAATTATTAAATATATATACGTATGCTGAGGTTCATTGATTTCAGTTAAACCTTTTATAACAATATTCCAATATAACCAATTTCCAATATTCTAAGCTTAATCAACAAACTTTTATAAGTATTTTCAAGTATGAATGACTCTCTTTTTGCAAGTAAAAATATAGATAACGTTCATAATTTTTATTAAGTAAGATTGATCAAACTTATTTTAATTCAGGATGCAACAAAATTTGGAAAAACGAACTGTTTTAAATTATGCGTATTCACACAAAATTAATAATTTTTACCATTCACTCGCTTATATCATATGTTTACATGTCACAGAGCAGTATTCTTATACTTGGAGCTATATTGAAGAATTTTGTGATGCGATTTCAGATGGATATATGGGCGACGGGGGGGGGGGGGGGGGGAATAAGGATTAAGTTTGCACTTTACCGAGCGTAAATGTAAACTATGTTGTTTTTCATACGAACAGTAAGGCAACAAAGATTTTTATTACAACCATGTCACATTTTAGATTTTATTCAACATAACTTTTTTTTCCACGTAAGAAGTCTGCAAAATAGAAAGTTTTTTGAAGAGGAAAATATTACTTAGCAATCATCATATACCTATATATATATAATAATTAAGTCACTATAATACATAACAAAAAAGAAAATTAAACCCCACGATATTCAGATTTATTACAAATAATATCATTTATTTCTGAAACTTCTCCCACAAATATTTACTTAAGAATCCGTTTGTTCCTTACGTTTAGCTGTAATTTTCAACTAAATATCACTTTAAGTTGTGGTTCGTCCCAAAAATACGAAACTGTGAAGATGTAAAGTTATACTGAATATATATTTAAAAAAAAAGAATAATTTTTAATATTAATTTATAAGGCATGAACTTTATATTACGTAATTTCAATCAATAATTTCTAAGGATGCTTATAATTCTAGTAACATTGATGATTTTTATGAGACATGAGTATTATTAAGAAATTTCAAATCATAATGCTTGTTACTGTTCGCAGTGTACGTTAGCTCAGGCAAGAATGCTTAATACTGTTCATAATACGCAAATCGTATTAAGGAATTCAGTCGAAGTTTTAAGAAGAATAAACAATGGTGAAAATTGAATATGCATGTACACATCATGCTGAATACATAGAATAGTTCTTTTGTTTACGTTCCGCGTTATGTGTATTAATAAAACAATCTCAAAAAAAAAAAAAAGACCATACCAAAAAATAATAATAAAGAGGCTTTTATTTTACTTTATTTACTTATTATAATTTTTCTTCACTAATCAAGGTTAAACATTCACACTAAGATACTAGAGTTTGAAACTATATATTAGATTATATAAGTTTGCATGCAGGTTTTTTTAAAATTTTAATACATCGGATTTTTTCAAAAAAGTACTTGGAATTCTTTTGCTGCGGAAATAAATACTGACAAAGCTAATATAAGGATAATGCACAAGAAAAATGCGTCATATATTTTGCCAATTTTAAGTCAATGCACAGATGAATTTTTAAGCTTACAGTATTAAATATAATGTGCGAGGTAAAAGTTGCAGAATTATTTAAAATAGTAGAAAATTTTTCACGAAAATATTTACTACAATTTCTTACACTAAAAACCATGAAATGAAGAAAAAAAAGGAAATTTTTAATTGGTGTAGATATGTATCCTGAAGATCTTGATTTAATATACTTGTTGGCTCCAAAATGTTTTTTTTTTTTTTTTTAAACGCATACATTTTCCTTTGTAAACAACAGTAAACAAATTTAAACAACACATTCATGCAAATATAAACAATAAAATATACATACAATGATGACAAGTTTTCTTTAAAAAATAAATGTATGATAGTATAAAATGAGTATAATATTGACTGATATTTATATGAAAAAAACAAATGATGTAAACAAAAAAATTATAAATTAAACATTACATTAAAACACAAAACGGATTTAAACATTCAAAAACAAAGTTTAAAATATGTATATCGTTTTGATAATTTTTCAAATTTTAGCATATTATATTATTTTTTGATTTAGAACTGATCATATGTCAAACTTTAGCACATCATATTATTATTATATTATTATTTGATTTAGATATTTTAAATAACATTTATTCCTAATCAATATTATGAGCCTATAAATATGTAACTACATACAATGTGCCGGCGAGAAAAAAAGTACACTGGTGATCGTAGTTAGGCCTAACACAAAAATTACAGATTTACGGCATACTAACATGAACAAAATTTTAAATTTCATTACAAAATTAATTGTTTTATTTTTGAAAAATAATCATTTCTGCAATTTTTCTGCCTTTCAGGTTGCCAAAATAAACTCATACTAGTCACATCGGCACGTACATAGAAGTCAAACGAAACCAGTTATGATTTAAAATATAATTAACCTAATGATTAAATTATTTAACTACTTTAATCCAATATTGAAATAATATAAATGAGCACTTACCGGAATGATGAGCGATGAGACCCTCGGTAGTGTGCTCATCGATTTCCCATTAATGGTATGCGGCAAATCCTGGCCACTGCAGTGTATCGGCTGTGGTCCAGCAGAAGAGTCAGCAAAACAACTTATACGACTGATTATCATCATCAATTCACAAAGATTAGACTGCGACCCGTTTAGCCACAAACAAGACCACGTAAAGCACTCAAAAAAGCCTGCGGTAGATAAAAGTGAAATCTTACTGTGAGAGCGATGAGATTTAGGGTTAAGTAAGCTTACGGAACGGCCACCTTATGCTTCCAGCACTCGCAGCTGGGATTGTTAAAGCAGAAGATCTTTGCGAGGTTGTTTAGCGACGGATGCTGCACACACAAATCTCTTTTTTCCGTTCACTTAATCTAACAATCTATATACTCAATTCGGCTCGTTTCTCGCTCGCACGTCTACAGAATGTCTTCGCGTTGAGAGCTGTCACGTGATACGTGTGTACCAATGAGGCGGCATACTGGAATCATAAAACTCGAGCTTCAATTTTTTTCGATCATTTTTCCTCCTCATCATTTTTATTTTCATTTTTTTTCCGCCAACGATTTTCCGGATCGGCCTTGAGGGATAATTTAAACTTCGGCCGGTGTAGATGATTTGGAAAGGTCGAATAGCCGTGCGATTGTTGTCGTCCGCCATTACAACGATTACCGTTTTAACGAAATCGGGATAACAGTTTTAACGACTCGTTGCAGCCGGCCGAAAGCTGAGTTTAGACTCACAGCGTCTCACTACAATCTCTGTGTGCACCCTACTTTTTTTGGCCCCCCTCAGCCGAACTATCATCGACTTCCTTCCCCCTGGTGATGCAGAACTCCACGCTCGACCCGCCTTCGGTACACGCCTTCTCTTTTTAAGCTCCGCCTCCCATTCCACTGAATCAAGTATCTCAGGGCGGTCGCTCCACAAACTAAGCCCGGCCCCACACGGCACTAGGAAGACAGATTTACATAAATTTACATGACGAGAGACCACCCACTTTAGTTTGACAGATGACAAAATTTTCGACTTTGATTTTTCGCCGGTTATAAATGGCGGCACTTATTGACAAGTATCGATCATAATAAAAACATTCATATTATTTTGGAGACTGCTAAAGCTCAATAAATACCTAAACAAATTTTAAATAGACAAATTACATAAATGATTTGATATACAGATTTAAAATTAATAAATGCAAAGCATTTTGTAATTTTTTTTTCTGAGTAAAATATCTATTTTTGTAATATTTAATGAAATATTCTTAATATTTGTGCATTTTTTATTTTTATACTCTGAGAACGTTCATTGAATTTAGAGAACATTTTAAAGCGGAGCTTCAGTAAATTTTATTTATTAGCGAACTTTTATAAGTAAAGAAATGCGTTATCTATATATAGATATATGTATATTGGAATTCCTAGACATATCTTAAAATACCATTATCAGAATAATAAAGTTAAGCAAAATTATGAATTATGTAAATTTAAAAAAAAATTATTACACTGCTTTCGTTCTGAATTTATTGCTTAGAAGCAAACTTTAAATAATAATAAATAATTTACAGAATACTAATACACTAATACAGTATTCAGTGCTTATTTATTTAATTATTTCTAATATATATTTTTCATTCAACGAAATGTAATGGTAGTTAATTATGTTGTTTTTAATAAATTCATAGCATAAAATATTAATTAAACATTCAGTTCTTATTTCTTGAATAATTTTATTATATTTTTAAAAAAAATCATGCACATTAAAAATCAAAACTTACCAGAAAAATTACAGACCTTTTTAGCGATACCTTTGGAGAAATGAAAAAAAAAAAAGCATTTTTCATTTAAAAATTATTCGAATTAATTCAAAATGACTCTTAAATTTGAATCTGAATTTTAAACGCAGCGGCTGCTCAGAGCGCTTGTCTTCGTTTGTGCACTATGATCACTGGCTTTGAAGAACACAGCCGACAATCAGATAATAATGATGAACTTTAAAGGATAGTGTGTTTCACTACCAATAGATGGCACAACGTGTGCTGTTGGGATGCCTTTCATTTTGGACGTAAATCAAAGCCACCCATAACCCCATAACGACAACTGTCTCGCGTAGAAATCAATTTCCACGCCGTACGTGTCCTAATATTAGTAACATTTATTGTTATATACTTTTAATCTTTTGTTCTTTTAAATTTTAGGGTAAAAACTATACAGGGTTTGTTTTCTTTTTATACCAAAACCAGTTGCGTATTATTTTAATGCTTAAAATATACCCTGTTATCTTTTGTTGAAATTTTGTTAAAATTAGAGTAAAAATCTATTATTTTAATCAAGGATATAATTATCAATTATATGCAAAAAGTTGTTACAAGTCAGACCAATATAAGCATTCGGAAAAATAGTAAGAAATAACATTAAGATAAATTTTCTTTTAGACGCATTTTAGTGAATTATCATGGCTTTTTCTCAAGAATCGTAATATTCTTCATCCAAAAAATAAACAAAAATATTTAGGTACAACCAAAATTTTCTCCTGGAGGGGGGGGGGGGGAGTGTCTTGATTTGTAACAGTTCTTACGCGCGTAAACTACTACTAGGATAATATGGGCAATATGGGTTAAAACCAAGGGTTCGGGGGGGGGGGGGGGGAAAGCGACTGTAAGATATTTTCCATTTCTTCTAAGACATTAAAAAACACTTTTTACCCAACAACAACTAACTATAACTCCGCTGATTTTTTTTTGTTTGTTTTTTTGTACGCCCAAAAAGTTATTTTTTTGTTATGGCGAACACGTGGCGTGAATTTCAGCAGAATCATCCGTCACAAGTATACCTCGCTTACAGAGAATCAATCTTAATTCGATATTCATATAATGTTTAACTTGACTGTGGGAGGGGGCGATTGCCTCCATTGGCTCCCCTTTGTATCAGCGCCTCTTTCTCCAGCTTTTTTTTTTTTTTTTTTGAATTTGTGATGAATCGTTTCTAATGAGCGGGTAGTCCTACTTTTTATCAGCGAAATTTTTTATGTTTAAAATATAATACAGTTTTTCGAATTGGAAACTCTTTAAATAATTATACCTTGAAGATTAAAGGTCTTGAATATCAGCAATTTGGTTAGAGTTTAATTTGGTTCTAGTGACAACTCTGTTATAACGCCAAGAAATTTTGATAGCTTCATTCGTCTATACACAATAATGCGTCGCCTATAGCGTCAAAAATATTCCGGTTGCTGGAATTGAGCTATAACAGAGTTCCACTCTACTTTTTTTTTTTTTACTTCACTAAACTGCCATTGCGTACACGTCGACGTTCCCGTCCCTCTTTTCAACTTCCAAATACTGTCGAAAATTCTTCAACTTTTTTCAAATACATATGGTAATTCATTTTTAGCCTACTTTCCCGTAAAAGTAAAAAATAATAATAATAAAGCATGAAAGAAGGCTTAATGTATCGTGAAAATATCGTTAAAAATCAAGAAAAGTCAAAAATAAGTGAAGTAATTAAATAAAGATTGAAAAATAAAAAATTTGAAAGTAGGGTATTGAGATGGGGAAAAAGTGTGTCTGTCGGTCTGTCGGTCTGTCTGCTGTCGGTCTGTCTGTCGGTCTGTCTGTCGGTCTGTCTGTCTGTCGGTCTGTCGGTTGTCCCCCCCTAATAACTTTTGAACGAATTGTCCGATTGGAAAAATTCTTTTTGCATTCGAAAGATCTCGGCGAGGACATCTCATTTCTATATTTCACTTTTTGATTTGAACAATTTTTTGTTCAATTTTGAACAGTTCAAAAAATTTTAACATTAGCGCCTATGGACAAAATTGAAGCAAATTCTGTAAACTCTGGGCACAAGAGCCAAGTTCCTATTGAAAGCTTATTGAAAGGAGTTCTCGGCGTGAAATATTGATTTGAACAGTTTTTGTTCATTTTTGAACAGTTCAAAAAATTAACACAGAGCTTACGGGGAAATTTCAACCCTATATAAATCCTGATCTAACGGACCGATTTGCTTAGAACAAACTTTATCGGAAAGCTCTTATAACGTAGAACATGTAGAAATAGAAAGTTTATCCAGAACTTACGAGCCTATTTTGCTATGAAATTTTTTGATCGGGATTTTCAAGGATATTTCTCAGTGACTCAATGAGTAAAATAATGAATGAATGAATAAATGAAAGTGAAAGAATAAATCAATGAATAAATGAATGAGGAAAAGAATGAATGAATAAATTATTGAATAAATGAAAATATAAATAAATGAGTGAATAAATACATGAATGCGTAAATGAATGAATAAACACTTGAATGAGGTAACGAATGAATGAATAAATGCATGGCTGAATAAATGAAAGAATGAATGAGTGAGTGAATGAATATGTATTATCCCTTGAAAAAGGTATATTTTCAATAATTAGAACTAAAGATAAATAAGAAAGAGAGAGAAAGAGATAGCTAGATTATAAATTTGAATTTGGTGTATACGGGAAAGTAGGCTCGTATAGTTCTAGACGGAACTTCTTGTTATCCTTTTTTTAATGCACTTTCTTAGTATGCCGATTATTGACTCAGATATAAGTTGCAGAGTTTCGCGAGGGAGAAGGGGAATTCCCTTCCTTGCCCAATGTAAGCGTCATGGAGGGCTCCGTGACTAAGTTGGGCTTTTCTCAGAGATATATGGATGATGAACAAATGCTCAAATACTTTCATATCCGTGGAATTGTAATTTAATACTTACTAGTTAAACAGGCAACAAATTGAACTGAGGTAACGAAAAAAAATGGTGGCTCTGAGAGACATGAATAAGGTGGTAGTGTTTCACCGCTAAACAATATTGTTTTTCGTTAATATATATATATATATATATGTATATTAAAGGAAAACAAGAAACAAAAAACAAGATAACAAGAAAAGCAAGTCGCATTAAGGGGAGAAATTGTAAAAACGTGAAGTACACACTCTCAGAAATAGAATCGTCACTTTTGAGGACTTTTCTATCGTCAAGCAAATTTCGTCATTTATAACGAAACTTTCCTCGCGAGATCACGTGACTTTAAAAAATTACTATAGAAATTTCGGCAATGTGACGAAAGGTTTACTCGGAGCATTTTTCACGAAGCCATTTCGTCAAATATGACGAAAGTTTCGTGAGATTTGAGCATGCGTTTCTGAGAGTGCAGCGACAGTGCGTCATCAGCGGGGAAGGACCAGCCCCCACTTTTATATATATATATATATATATATATATAGATATATTCTTTTTGCCAACTTCGAAAGAAAATTAAAAAGATGCGCTTTTAACGAAAACAAAAAAGTACTCTTTTGGTATTTTATGCAAAATAAGAATTATCCCAGAAATTTAGAAAAATCACCACGTAAAATTTCTCGCCTTCTTCGAGACTTTTGAGGTAAAACATATCCTCCCGAATTTAAGAAGCACCTATTATTTGTTATACGTCTCATTTACAAAATAATAAATAAATTTTAAAAAATCTTGTAAACTTGAAAAAATAATTATGCTTTGGCCAAAAAAAAATCTGCATTTTACGAAAAATAAGGAATAAAATTACGCGCGTGGTGTTCCACTGAATTCAGAACGTCAGAAAAATTACCACTTAAAGTTTTTCAAGATAACCCCATCCTTCTTAGATACTTTTGAGACCAGATGTATCATTCATAATTTACTCAAAGCCTATGATTTGATATAACAAATGTCATTATTACGTAAATTTGACAGCTTGTCGTGACAAAAAAAAATGTCTCAAAGGAAATGGAGGATGTGTAAAAACATTTTCAGCGCAGTTATGGAGATTTCAAACCTATTACGACAGCAACAAAATGTGTCTTTCGCTATTGATGTCACACTAATAACGAGTATTTATATATTCCAAATGACATTATAGCGCAATCAACAAATCAAGGCCCTTTGGGTGAAAGCAGTTCTTAATGATGAAATAAAACATTCCAATGTTTTAGGAGCCATTGCATTTGAGATAAGGCAAGGTATGGCACATGACCGTCACCATTTTTTTTACGCAGTTGCTACATCTAATGGATATATAAAATGCCTCGAAAGTGAAGAGAGGGATTCGATATCAAACGCTTTTATCGCCATCACGGTGAAATTAAATTACCTATCTTTAATTAAATTTGCGTGAAACACCATTATGTAAAAAAGCACTTGGCTGAAAAGCAGGCCAAATGGTCTCGTGATTGTGGTCAGACACGCTTTCTGGTTGATAGCCTAATCTTAATCCTAATGCTCAGTCTATATTATCTTTGACCTTTGGTTTACATATTGTTAACTCCATATTAATCTGAAGGAACGGATGATCCTGTACTGTTGACCCGATTGGCGGTCTTTGGCTCCTTGAGTGTTTTTTCAGGAATCAGGAAACCACGGGTGGTGCCAGGAAGTCCGCATACTTTTCTTGGGTGTTCTGCAGAGTCACAAGGGTTCGAAGTTTTGTTTCTAATTGGTCCTACAAAGTCGTTAAAGCGGTTCTTCTTCTACAATAACTACTGCAGTATATGCACTTGAACCAATAAGTCCACTTGTCCAAATATGTCCTTCCGGAGTTGCACTGCCACAGGGTAATTTTCTACTCGGAGAAGTTTTCAATAAATGAAGCAGATGGTACCATGGATTGCATAAAATACTAAAATTTGTTTCAAGTCGCGATATCGGTATCCTCATATATCTGGTCTTCATCTGGTCCATGTCGGTGTCCTCATATTGAGTCCAAAATTATGAATATTCCGATATGTTATTTGAAAATTTATTCAGTTCAATCAGAGCCAATTTGAACCTTCTTCATTTAGTTCGGTTTTATTTACTTTTTAAATCATCTGCTTTCCCCTTGACATTTCTTCAACTCTAGACGATAGAGAATAATATCACTCCTTATATTTTTTAGCTAGAATGGTTTTAGCTTTCGTAAAACCATTCTAGAAGTCTTACGTAATTTCATCAGAAAGGCAGACAGTTTTTTCATAGTTTTCAAAGAGAATTTCAAATTTATCAAGGATTCAGTTTCATAATTTCATCAGTCAAATCAGTCAAATTTTTCCATTAAATTTGAGAATGTTAAACAAGAATCTTAAGAAAATTGCAATTTTCACAACTAAAGATTTTAAAATTTTATTAGTGAAGTCCCTCCTCCTATTTTAGTGATTGATATAGACCAGATTACGATGGTCCAACGGCTTGGAACAAGCATCTCTGAAAATGTACGGGAGTTCATGGGCCTTCTCGAACTGTCGTCGAGCGATCTATGCTCAGTATAGTAATGATGGTGATACCTGTAGTAGGGCGTCACGGATAAGACGTACACGCTTCATAAAGAAAAGAAGAAGCCAAAGGCTATTTATCTTGGTGAAGCAAACGGTGTGGCAACCAATAGCTCAGCGGATAATTGAGCACAATGCACGTGTAAATAAAAGTGTTTCTGCGCATAAAATCCCGCGAACTTTGTAGCACGGGGGCCTTCACACCAAAAGCCATTTTTCATGTGCTTCTGTTAACCAAGTGTCATTGTCACTTATGCAGTTTACCGTGATTTCGGAAGCATCGTGAGTGCACTGTCAAATAATGAAAAATAATATTTCGGACACTACATCATTATTCTTGATTCTTTACGTCTGTGTCCTTTCCTGAGAAAGGAAAGGCCATGGTCTTTCAAGTGAATAATCGCTCATGATATGTATCAAAGGTTTTAAATAAGCCGATGGTGGTGGCATAGTAAATTGGGAGACGTTATGAGGAGCAAGTATGAGACTATTGGTGTTTACAGAACGTTCCTAGAAACCTGCACCCTATCTCAACAACATTGAAGGCCTATTGCACTCTTTCCGTAGTGTCTCCCGTACTACAGTGAATTAACTTTTGCAGCAAGATATCCCTTCATGTCACAAATCTGGAACTGTGTCCCGCAGTGGATCAGTCGGTAGAAACTCGGTTCCCGCAGAACACCGAAAGTGAAGCAGCATTGACTGAGGTCAGTGTTTGGTAGGCTGACAACCTTTCGTGGCTGGTTGCTTGGGACTGTGTACGCTAAAGGGAGCAAGTGCACGTTAAACCCTTGAAGCATGAGTTTTTTTCAGAAAAACTGGAAAAAAATTATCAAGTTTTTTTTTGACAGAAAATTAATATACAGGCATAGGATAAATTTCTTTTTGGCAATGTCAGTTGTAGGAGGTGACTAGAGAGTGGGGGGTGGGGTAAAAGTTATATAAAAAAGTTATTATACAAACAAAGTGTAAATGGGTCTCAGACGGGCCTTAGAAATAAAATAACGCGAGATACAAGATCGCCCGTGTGAGACACGGTCATGGGCAAATTTGCCGGTACCTTTCGCCCGTGTCAGACACGGGCAAATGCGTTAATGGGTTAAATCAGTCGTGGCTCCAATGTCCTTCAAGTGAAACGATACCTCTGGGGGTGCCAACCCCAGGGGACTGTTTCTCTTCTGGGAGCTGGTTCAAAAATTAAGAGACCACACGAATGAGGTTTATCAGTCTTCAGCCCTCGTGGTTCCTCGCTCATAGTGAAGCTGCATATCACTCTTTTAGCCATGGATTAGTCGTATTCAGCGACATGATCTTCTGGACCTGGTGTAGGCTTTAATACATCAGGGAGATAAGAAACACGTACATACGCATAGGCGTAACCAGGGAAGGGGGGGGGGGTTGGGGGTTCAAACACCCCCCCCCCCAATTGGGTATTTACTTATTTAGGCACACAAATACAGTTCATCAGTTTTCTAATCGGCTCATCTACAAAAAAGATTTTACCAAAATGAGTTTTTGGACAGGAAGTCATAAATAAATACAAACTGCTCTTTAACTTCCTTGATGAGCATCCCTTCCTGGCTTGAGGGTTTAATCCATTAGGACAATTGTTGGCTAGGGGTCCTTCACTTTCAGACCCCAGCGCCTACAACGCTAGTTTATCAGAAAATGAATTTCTGATGAATTCAATGAATGTTTTTTGTGTGCCTAAATAAGTAAATACCCCCCCAATTGGGTATTTACTTATTTAGGCACACAAAAAACATTCTGGCTACGGCCTTGCGAAGCACATATTTTTTTCCCCTAAGAAAATTAAACACATATGCATATGATTTTATTTCCTCTTTCTCTGAAGGGTTGTGATCATGACCAGAGTATGCAGCTCTTAATAAAGAGGACTTTTCATCTGGTTCTAATCAACACCCATATCACCTTGGGGGGTTTAAAGCGAAAGGTGGCTTCAATCACCGTACCAGACACAGACAGAGATCCTTTCAATCACTCCAGAGGGTTTCTTTCCTTCTTGATGTATTTTTTACCCAAAGGCAGCAATTTGGGAACACAATCGCACAAGTTTCCTGGAAAATATTCTTCTCTGTGATGGAGGTTCATTTTCTGATAAACTAGCGTTGTAGGCGCTGGGGTCTGAAAGTGAAGGACCCCTAGCCAACAATTGTCCTAATGGATTAAACCCTCAAGCCAGGAAGGGATGCTCATCAAGGAAGTTAAAGAGCAGTTTGTATTTATTTATGACTTCCTGTCCAAAAACTCATTTTGGTAAAATCTTTTTTGTAGATGAGCCGATTAGAAAACTGATGAACTGTATTTGCATTGCATTCTCATTTACAGATGTTCTCTCATCTCTTTTATTTTAAATGTTTTTTTCTTTTCTTATTATGGTCCATCACTGATTGCGTTACGACTCTGGAAATCATGCGTTCAACGTTTCCAATCTCACTGCTACGGTTCAATGCTGCATTTTAATTTACAATCAAGTATTATTTATATTTTAGCTAAATTTTTAATTATTTTCGATACATAATAATGTTTGCACTCCAGCTATGGACACGTTCGTCATCCAAAAAAAAAAAGAAAATTTGATTCAGACGCTTCCACTTCTGAGGTATGTTTTGTTACAAATTTAACAAAATTTTTAGAAATTTATTGTGGGGATGAGCATTTTTGCAGGGGAATTTGGATTATTTTCCTCTAAAATTCCACTATCTCCCAGTTTTAATATTATGAATGCCTGGACATAGAAGATTGCTTAGCGCTAAATATTGAATTTTCTATTGCGTTTGAATTAAGATCTAGTAATGAATGTTTAATGTTTTTGTGAATCAAGGCCGTATCCAGAGGAGAAGGGGGACCCACGCGGCAGCCCCCCAGAAATCTTTCGCAATGTATCATATATTCCTCCCTGAAACTTTGCTTAACATAAGTGTGTCGAAGTCTTCCCCCCCCCCCGACCCCCGAAAAATATTCTGACTGACTTGGCTCCGGAGCAGGGGGAGCATGTTAAGAATTCGGAAGGGCAGTGTATGCTTCAAAACCATACCTTTATATATACATATATATAGATATATATGACTAGAAATTATGTTAATATGAATTTTTTTACATATATGATAGCTTTTTGATGTATATATAGTAGATGTATCTTTAGATGTTTGGTGAAGTTAGAGGAGTGTGTATTTGGGGCTTCTGCAACTTAAATTTTTGAAACTGGTCTTACATCTATAATGCTTAGGCTAACTCTGGAGGCAAGCGTTCGAGGGCTCTCCCCAGGAAACTTTTTGAAATCTTCCTAGCAATGCAATTTCGGGATACTTTGGTAATGTTAGAGGAAACAGAAAGGAGTTTGGTTACTCTCCCCCCGCAATTTTTTTCAAAATAAAGTCTTATATCTTTTTAGTTACTTTTGGTGTCGCTCGTGATAGTGATCAATGTCACTTTTCCTGAAAGTGTTTCTGAAATTAAAGTGTCTTAAAAGCGTAATTTCTCTTTGCTTTCTTTTTTTAAAGCTCGTGATCTGAATTTTTTTTGCCGGGTGGGGGGGGGGGAGGAGTTGACTTGCTCCGAGGGGGTAGCTTCCCCCCTCCGGGAGATGCCTGAAATAAACATGGAGTATATCTTTAGAGACAAGTATTTATGACTAGTAAATTTTCACACTTCGTATTGGTGTTTAGTCTGTACATTTTTAGGGTGACCCCCCCCCCCTTTCACCAGGCCTGGTTACGCCTATGTACACACGTCACGTAGTAATTTAAACTCGCAGCCCGTAAACCACCGTCTCTAACTAACCGGGAACTGTGTGGCCTTTACTTAAACGTCTAACTTTCTCCTAAACAGTGTTTCTTTCAGATCTTTTGCTCCGGGAGGGCAGGTGAAGAACTAGGAGGGGCGGTGTATGATTCAAAATATTAAAAAAATATATTATGGGCATGAATAGAAATGATGATAATATGCATTTTTTTCAATATACATATAATAGAAGCTTGATTATATACAGTAGAAGCAATTTCAGACTGTGCTTGGTGAAGTTACGGGAGTCTGAAATTTTTCTAATTGAAATATTATAAATGTAATTCTTAGGGTGGTTTTGGAACGGGGGGTTCGGGTCCTCCACCGGAAATTTTTTGCAATTTATGTCCAGATAGTGCAATTTTAGACTCTTAGAGGACGTTAGAGGTTCAAGGATTCTTCACCGAGAAAATGTTTAAAAGTAGTCTTAAAAATGCAATTTTACTCTATTTTTGTCAACGTTACTAGAGACAGGTGCGAAGGCTATCACCAGGACACTTTTTGAGATCTAAGTCTTAAGAATAAAATTTCGGATACGTTGTTCGGGAATGTTAGAGGATGCGAAAAATAATTCAGGGACTCTCCTCCAGCAAATTTTTCGGAACAAAAGTCTTTTATTTTAGGCTACTTTTGGTGACGTTACTGATAGTTTTCGGTGTCGTTCTCCGACACCGAAGTGTTTCTGAAACTAAAGTCTTAAAAGAGCAATTTCATGGTATCTTCGATGATGTAGAAGGAAGAGAGAACCAGAGGATCTAACTCGAAAGATTTCCAAAACTGATGTTTTAAAAGTTTAATTTTAAGCCATCTTTTGGTCATGTTAAGAAAAAAAGGTTTGAGTCGGGGCCATGCTTTCAAAACTTTTCCAACGTGAAATCTTAAAACGTGCAGCTTTCGGCTATTTTTGGTGCCATTAGGGGAAAAGGAGAGGTATCTAACGTTCTTCCAAGAATGTTTTAAATTGAAATCTTAAATCGCAATTTTTGGAATATTTCTTCATTTTAAACAGATGTAATATTGCAAAAAATGTGGGGCACATGTAGATATTTATGTTTTTAATGGCTTGCAGTACCCGATCTTGGACATTTCCGAGACGGGGCAAAACTTAAAAATGCCGCCCCCTCCAACCAAAAATTGTTAATATTTCATATAACTTTTTATGCCTTGGGCATTTTTTTTTTTTGAGGATTTTTCCCTCTTGGGGCCATTGATGAACTCTAACGTTCAGTAATGTTCCCACACCTGCCCTTTTAGCTCAACATTAGGGGGCAGAGCCATATGAGGGATCCCTCTTAACTGGAGATATGAAATCCTGACAGTTGAAGGGGGTTCCGGGGTTTCTCCCCCGGGAAAATTTTGAAAATTATATGCCAACTGGTGCATTTTTAGGCCTTAGAAGACGCTTTGGGACTTCAAAAATTTTAGGAAAAAAAGCAAACAAAAACTTTTTGAAATTTAAACGCTTTTACTCAAATAATAATAATAATAATAATAATAATTCAGAAAAAACTCTAAATTAAAAAAATATTTTTAAATTCAGAGGGCAGGACTCTCCTCTCGCATTCTTTCCCCTCTTCCTTCCCTTCCTCTTCCTTCTTACTAACACCCATATCGACGAGCCAAGTGTTTACCTTCTCAAACGACATTTACAAGCTCCCACCTCTTTCCAAAAGGAGGCTTTGAAAGTTTCTAAAGGAAAAACCATTGGGTATTGTCTTCGCATAGCATGATTTATACGTATTTTACTACCACAAAGGGGAAAACCATTACTTTTTAAAATTAAATTTTTAAATTTTGACATTTCGAAATTTGCCGCCCCTGACATGAATTTTAGAATTTCGAACAGTTTATACAAAAAAATAATTCTTTTAATCGGTTTTAATCGTTAGAAAAATAGCTGATCAATGATAAATACGGAGCGCCGAACTAGAATTTTAGTTCTCTTCCAAAAGTTAAATTTTCTTAATTAAATATTTTTTTTCTTTTCTTTTTTCTCCTTATTTCGTTCTTTCTTTCTTTTTTTTTTTTTTGTGCATTACAGTTGAATTTGCCGCCCCCCAGAAGTGCCGCCCAGGGCATCGGCCCGGGCTTGCCCCAGCCTAGATCCGGCACTGATGGCTTGCAAAACAATGATCATTGATCAATCAAGCAGAAGCTCACCAGAATCTAGATTTAAATGTTTTTAAATAAAAATGTACATTGTTTTTAAAAAATATTTGTCAATGTTTCTAGAAAATTAAAAAAAATACTCTTAATGTTGACCTAAAATAAACAATTCAATTTCAAAGTATCAGTGAAACATTTTATTGCCAACCGTCTCTCGTTGCAACTGGATATGGAAAAATTTGGATAACAGAAGTATGGATCAAAAGGTTCCTACCATATGTGAAAAAAAAAAGAACCAGTACTAAATAATAAAAGGCAGCTTCTTTTAGTAAGGGGTTATATTCATGAAATTTAATGGAATAAATGGAGATTGTATTGATTAACCTGTATTCTGAACCAGGGCCACCGAGAGCCAAGGCGGACCCCATATCAGTTTTGTCACCTCCGTCCCCACCTCCCATTAGCACTTGTATCTTAACCACAGAAAAATTTTACCCACTGCACTACTCTGACGCCGAACCAAGCCCCACGAATCAGCCATACCATCACCAACCCTACTCGTCTTCTTTGAAGGAGCTCAGCTTTGGCGTTTCACATGAGAGAGATTAGTTTAATAACTACCCAAAACTGAGACCACTTTATCTCCTCTATATTTAAAAAAAATTAATTTTCCCTTCGTTCTCCTTCCTTTTCTTTTCTGAAATTGTGATTTGAATTTTTCTCCCGGGGGGCAGTTGACTTACTCCGAGGGGGCAATGCCCCCCCCCCCCCGGAGAGATGCCTGAAAGAAACACTGCTCCTAAACCCCTTAGATGCATCCATAACGAGCAGGTTGCCACTGTTTTGTTTGCTAAAGTTAGACCAATGACCAACGCAACAAAATCCAACACTCAATAAAGAATAGAGCTCGACATCTTCAGCCATGACCTGTAGACCTTCGATAAAATTATCATTGCCGTGATAGAGACAATGATTTCGCGCAATGCTTTGTGTTTACTCATCGAAAAAACGTTTTGATTGCAATGCTGTTAAAAATTTCCGTAAGAAAGTAGTAAAATATCCATTTATTTGATTGTTATTTTACCATATTTAATTACAACAGTTGAATAACCATTAAAAAGATGGTACTCAAACCGCTGATTGTGAAAAACAACGTTTATTCTCTGTTTATCTTAAAGAACGCTTAACTAACCGTAATTATCAAACGCTCAATAAGAATCGTTCGTCCATCTTGGTTGCGAAACCTTACCGGTCGTACGTTGTTGTTAAAATATGAATAAAGATTTATCACTTCAAATCTGCATGTGTATATAAAAAAAGAAGAAGAAGAAAGTGGCTTAAGCAGTAGGGTGGTGCGAAAAAATTCAAATTTCGATTTCCGATTCGTAATACCGCGGAAAAGTTGTCTGTGGCCATTGTAAAAAAAATATTTAAAAAAGGTTTGAAATCGCATAATATCTTCCGATCGCGCATGCGCGTCGAATTTACAAAAAATTGACGATTTTTTAAGGTTTTTTCGTATTAAAACAAAAATTAACTTCTGTAATGTTTTGATTCGTAATAGCGCGGAAAAGTTACTTATGGCCATTATAAACAAAACAAAAAAATAAAAATTCATATCGCATAATATCTTCCGATCGCGCATGCGCGTCAAATTTACGAAAATTGATGATTTTTAAGCATATTTTGAATTAAAACAAAAATTAGCTCCTGCAGTATTTTGATATATTATAATAAATAAACAATAGAAATAGATGTAAAATTAATAAATTATATTATAACTAATAAATTAAACAAAAATTGACGATTTTCAAGGTTTTGTTTTTGTTACTCTTTAGAAGACATGAGCATGCAGCGAAATGTTTCTGAGGATGAAATAAATGATAGTGAATCTGAATATAAGCCACACAACTCTGCAAAAAAAGCAACTCCGTGGCAAATGAGAATAAAGTTACATGCAACAGCGTTACATAGCGATCGGTACGGAGTATACGAAAGAGCAACTGCTGCTATTGCATCAAACGTGCTTGAGGGCATTGGCATTGTAACTGAAAGGGATTCTTCCCAAGTTATTGATAGATATAAAATTCGAAGGGAAAAAAGTTGCAATAGAACTGAACTCCAAAACAAAAGTCAAAAGGCCATAGAGCAGCTTCATGGTCTTTATTTCGACGGGAGAATAGATGACACTTTAGTCATAGAAGAGATGGAATCAAAGAAATTTAGAAGGACAGTAAAGGAAGATCATTAGTCCATAATTAAAGAGCCTGTCTCTACATATGATCCGCACCATGTTCCGGATCAGCTAAAGACACCGCAAATAGCATGCTGTCCTTTCTGGAGAAAAACAAATTTTCACTGGAAGATCTAAGCATTGTTGGATGCGATGGTACTAACGTCAATACTGGGTGGAAAAATGGGGTGATTCGCCAAATAGAAATTTATATTGGACGCCCATTGCAATTGCAAAGGTTCATCTGTCATATATTTCAGCATGTAGATGGAGCAACTACGGGACCTAATTCATTTTGTGGGCATATTGGACAGCAACTTATCAAATGCGAAACACTGCCAATGGTAGGTTTTCAAAAAATATATTGTACAATTCCAGAATTAGATCGAGATATATTGAGCAAAGATCAGAAATATTTTCTGGATATTTGCCTTGTAATAAAAATAGGGAATTGTCCAAATGATTTTTTCTCATCGTAATCCTGGCCCTATTTCACATTCCAGGTGGCTTACAACAGCCAGCAGGGTCCTTAGACTTTATGTTAGTACAGAAAGTCCGTCAGATGAGCTAAAAGTCTTAGTTGCATTCATTATGAAATCATACATGCTCGTCTGGTTCGAAATTAAAGTAGGCAAGATTTTTACAGATGGTCCTATTTATCTTTACAGATCCATTGAAACTTCTCGTTAATTGCCTGATAACCTGAAGCAAGTTGTTGACCCCGTGATTGAAAGAAATGCGTTCTTTGCACACAATGAAAATTTATTGTTCGCTATGATTTTCGACAAGAGGACGCATATAAAGGAGCTTGGCCTGAGAAGAGTTCCAAAAGGTAGAGAACGTGTTTCGAAAGGGAAAACAGTCTGAAATTTTATACCTCCAAAATTGAACTTCAGCGCAACTGAATACACAGAACTCATTGATTGGAACTCAGAAAAATGATCTCCTCCACCTCTATTTCGAAACATATCCAACGACGAAATAAAATATTTCATACAATCTTGGGAAGTACCAAACTAGAATGTAAAGAACTTCCCCTGACACTCGCAGTCTGTGGAAAGATGTGTGAAACTGGTTTCAGAAGCATCAATGAAAGTTTGTGAATATGAGTCAAGGGAGGGCTGCATTAAAACAACGCTTGAATCCCGTTCTATCATGCCTGAGTTTTTACAAAAATCACACTACAAAGTTTCTATCCCTGAAAAAGACAGTTTGAAATGATATGGTTGTTGACAGGATTGTCGCAATTTTATGATTTACAGAACATTTAGTACAGGAAGTATTAATGTAAGCATTAATTATACTAATTTTTTTGCAAAAATGAATATTGTTTAATTTATTAATTATAATATAATTTATTAATTTCGCATCTATTTCTATTGTTTATTTATTATAATATATCAAAATATTGCATGAGCTAATATTTGTTTTAACTCGAAAAAACCTTAAAAATCGTCAATTTTCGTAAATTCGACGCGCATGCGCGATCGGAAGATATTATGCGATTTCAAATTTTCTTTTTTGTTTTGTTTACAATGGCCATAATCAACTTTTCCGCGGTATTACGAATCAAAACATAGCAGGAGTTAATTTTTGTTTTAATACGAAAAAACCTTGAAAATCATCAATTTTTGTCAATTCGATGCGCATGCGCGATCGGAAGATATTATGCGATTTCAAAACTTTTTTTAAAATTTTTTTTACAATGGCCACCGACAACTTTTCCGCGGTATTACGAATCGAAAACCGAAATTTGAATTTTTTCGCACCACCCTATTAAGCAGTATTTACTAAATAGAAACACATACACACGCAAATCAAAAATTGGAGGCATCGGATTCCCGAACTGTTTGCGAATGAGCTGCTGAAGCTTGTTTGTATTTTAATTTTTGCAGCAAATAAAATGATTTTCGTCAATATACAGTAAGTTTAGACCAAACATGACTTTGGATCCAATCAAAAACTGAAATCTCAATTTTAAGGCAGTTTGCCTGTTGGAAAAGAAGATTTATTGATAAATAAACGGCCGCTTTAAGTGGGTTGATGGCCGAATGGTTGGCACACCATACAGCCGAGGTTCGATTTCCACACGCTTCGTTTACGATTTGTACACCTCGAAGATTCTACGCCTCGAAAAGGTTCAAAAAACGGCAAAAATTTTGTTTTGAAACCATTTTTAAATGGTTATAAAACCGTAAATTTTTGTATTTACGGCTTTTTAACCAAGCTGATTGGAAATGGTTTAGGTCCCGTAAAGATAGAAAAATGTTCCAAACCGTAAATTTAACGGTGAATTAGATGGACAGACTGCTGCCGATTATTTAACAGTAATTTCATGATGAAATTTCTAACAGTGTGACTGATGAAAGAACGCATATATCACTCACTGCTCTTAACGTTTAAAGAATCATGAAATCCGAAAAGGATACATCATCAGGCTGAACCCTTATTTGAAAATTCATTATCCCTGAAAAAGTTTCGAAACAATAGACTATACAGACAAAGCTCTGTAATACAAAACATTTACATTTAAAATAATATGTGGTTAAGGGTAAAGAAGAACCACTTTGAAGAAATTTGAATATGGCGTAGTCCAGATTAGTCCTGGCCCCATCATATAGTCCCGTAAAAATTTGTATGTCCAGAGATTTTCTCTTTAGAATCGGGATCTGGATAGGTTCTAATACGAAACTGTCTTGGGTAGACATGTTGATTCCTGGGCGAATTAATTTTACAGGCCATCAAATGTGGCGGCCATTTTGGTTTTTTTCCTCATTTGGCATTCAGAAACCAATCAACATATAAACTTAATTTTGGTTTTAAACTTTGGTTTTTGGGGTTAAGAATTCAAATAACATATTATTTAAGTCATCGAAGCTATTTTATTACATTTTGCAGTAGTTTGCGTGGAAATGTATCCGATAACTGTTGTTTAATATCCTGGTTGCAAAAATTGAAACTCGAATAAAAGAATTCTCAATAATACTAAGTTTCAATTCGTGTTTATTAGAATTATACGTTCCTTTTAATTGTAAAATTACATAATAAAAACAAAATATAAAATTAAGAATTTAATTATTTAATTATAGAGTTTTGAAATGACACCAAATTTGAAATCCTAGGTCACCCCAACCCCCTGTTTTATCAAATTTAAGTTACTAGGGTCAATAATTAGTAGCATGACAATAACAGGTGTCTTTACCCTATTTTAGCACTATCTTGCGAATATAAGAATAATATGATGGCAAGAGTTTTACTAAATTGTTTTCTAAAAAGATCAGAAAACCTTAAAACACATTGCTTGGTAAGAGTTTAGAATGCAACTCTTTAATTGCGAATCAATTTTCCAAATTTCAAAGAAGATGTGTAAGACAGAAAATCATAAAAAATTTAATTAACAAATTAAAACGTCAATAAATTATAAACAAAATATCTAAATACAAAGAAACTTAGATTCCTTTAAAATTAAATTAAAGATATTAACGTTCGTAACATTATCAGTCATCAGAAAACTGCTTCATAATGTATCTGCCACCTGTAGCTGATGCAATTGTAGTTTTAAATGAAAAAAGGAACAAAAGAATCCATGTAAAATTTCAATGAAACCTAGCCATTACGATGTTTTAGTAAACGTTGTACTTTGAATCGCAGTCTTTAAAATATAAAATATGTTGAAAAAAAAAATTTTGTTTCTCTTGTATACAAAAAAGTTTTTTTGAGTTTATTACAATGAACTATGACACTACATTAAATAAAACGGCAACAATTACGCAAGATAACCACGTATGCTGCTCTGGAATCCACATTCAGTATTCGTAAGTACTAAATCAGTCAGGACACAAATAATAAATCTTTTTTTCTTTATGATTTAAAAATCAAACTCAAAGTCCTCCCTAATTTATTAAAACAGGTAAAGCCTGAAAGAGTCATAGTTAGTGGCAAAATGTATGACGATTACTTGAAGCAATATTTCTTTCTCCAAACGTTTCTGGACATTTTCCAAATGAAATGCAAGCTCGCTATGGAAATGAGATAAAGAAAGAAGAGCTCGTTTTGACAAATGTAAGTGCGTGCTTGTGTGACTGACATTTATTCCCAATTCAAATTATTCTTCTTAATTAATATACGTTTTCGGAATTGTCATCATTCGGAATTTTTGAGAAGCAATATTTAATTAATTATGGGAATTAAGGAATATAATGCGACATACATCATCATACACAAAGTATCAAATAATTTTTATTTATTTTTTTTATCTCTATGTGAATGACAAATATTGACTGCATCTTTCATTTCTGCCAGTTATCGACCGAATATATGAACATAATTATACAGGCTGCTCTGTTGGCGCAGCATACTACTTTTGAATTTAAGACCCTTATGTCTGAGCAGCACTAATGATATTCCATTGGCATGAGAATGTATTACATTATACATATACATAACCTACAGAAGGTCAAATTAAATTTTTCACTTCAGAATGATATAGTTTTGAAAATCAGTGTTGTTGAATTTTAAAGGGCGGGAATTTATTTTCTATTTGTGATATGTGGCTTAAACTAACTGAGAAGGTTGGCGCGATTCCGCCAAATATGCACCTTTTTCTGAGGTATAATTATCCTTAATATAATTTGGCAGTGTTTAAATTTTGATAAAATTATTTGTGAAAGTGTAGAAATATGAACTCTGTTTCGACACAGCGTAAAATGTACCCATATAAATAAATCTATTAATTTACATTCAGATGAAAAAGGGTTGAAAAACTCTTCAATAAGTTCGCTGATTTAGCTGTCCATACTGTAATTTTCCGACACTTTAACCAATTTTCCAGCAGAGTAGTCATAGTGCTAGATTGGCAGGTACAAAATTTCATTTCCTAGAGTTTGAATCCTAGCAACTGAACTTATTCACGTTTTTCACTCAGTCTGAAGCCAGCTTTATTCGTATACAGGAAAACTTTCTTGAAGGAGAAGTTTGTCGCCTATGAAGGGTGTTAGAAAAAAAAGTAGAGCTTAATAAAATCACTACAACGTTTTAAAATTCATAACTTCTTAAGTTATTTACTGTTTCACTCACAGAGGTGAGTTTTTTGGTGTCATATATACATATATACAAATAACAATACAAATGTAACAAACAGCCGCAGACTCTATTCCCGGCTTGGATGGTTCTAGTCAATTTACCAATCTCCAATGAACATCAAGAATCCTCTCAAAACATTTTACCCCACTATAAGTAACAGTCGCTTCCGGTAAACTATCCAGACTGCCTACAACATTATTGAAGAAGTAATTTTTCCTAATTTCAATACTAGCCTGAGATTTGAAAAGCTTAAAACAATGAGCTCTGGTTCTACCTTCTACGCATAAATGAAGCATATCAACATTTTCCATTTTAATAAATTTTAATAACTGAACACTTACCAACCCAGTAGCCCACCGTTGAACCTTTTCCCCCAGTAAGGTAATATCCTTCTTTAGATAAGGAGACCAGAACTGAACAGCATACTCCAAATGTGGCCTTACTAAACTTCTGCATAGTGGAAATTGAACTTGCTTAGACTTGTTCGAAATAGCCTCATTGATAAACCCAAGCATCCTGTTAGCTTTGTTACTTACTATGCTGCACTGCTGACTTAAACTAAATACTAGTTAAGATAACATCCACTAATTCCTCTGCACATTCTACTAAAATTTTTGGGTAATCATAATCAGTTCCTGGAGCCTTATTTGCGTTATTCTTTTTCAAATGAATAAACACATTTTCGCGAGAAAATACAAAAATCTTCAAGCTGCATGTGTTAGCTTGCGTCTCACTTATGTGCGTTATCATGTGCATAAGCGAGACTGTGCATATGAGCATTATGTTGCCATGCATTACCCAGGTAAATGATGTGACTAAACTTCGTTTCACTAAACTTATTTTTTCTTACTGTTGGGATTTTATTTTCCATCGCTGTATAGTTATAAAGTGTATTCGTATCTAAAACTCAACTGAAGGATAATCTTGTTTATGAGGCATGGATTTTGCGAAAATAATTTACTCTTTTTATTATATCGAATTTGCTTCACAGATTACTCATCATCTGAATAAGTCATTTTTTAAAAAAAATTTCCTGAAACGCACGATGAAGTGATTTTTACAAAAATAAAATAACAATCAGTTGTTTTATTTCGGCGATATTCCTTCTATGCTCTAATGATCATTACATTAAACAAAATTATAATAATAAAATGCGAATCATATGAAAGATTATCAACACAGCATTGAATGTTAAAGATTTACGTGTGCATCAATAAAATACAGATACACAAAAAATACCCTGAAACTTCGTGAGTTGATGGAGCAAAAGAGTAAAAGATAAAGTAAAAAATAGTTTTGAAACAAAAACAGTCCAGACTGGTAACCCTTAGCTATATAAAATTACTGCATTTATTAAGGTATTGCGCAAACTATCCACCCCTTCTGAAGTTTAAAACTTATTTTCGCGGGATATGTTTTAGAGTACTGATATAAAAACTCACGTGCGCGCATTTGTTTCGCACATTGATATGAAGTATCACGTGTGCACATTACTTAAAAACATGGATAAGCTAAAGGAAAATAGACTGCATCTAGAAGCTCCCTGTCGCATTGAAAAAGGGATTCCAAGCAATCCCGAAACATATGTCTGCGTTTTAATGCTCATTTGTGCTTTAATTTAACGTGTAATTATTTTTCTAGACAACTGTGTTTGCATTTTCTAGAATAACAATCTTGAATGATTTTTGTTAAAAGAAAGGAAAAAAAACGAGCAATAAAATAAAGTAAAGAAATTATTGGAATACTTTTGATATCAAAGATTTACTCATATGCATGGAAATGTTAGTGAGAGATGATAAAATATCCTTGAATTTTTTTTTCTGAAGTGTCAACTAATAAGTTTTAATAATACAGCCAGGCCTTACTGCATTTTTCAAATTCATAATGGTTATTCTAATGGTAAAACGGTTCTTCTGCAAGAAACGTGGCCTCCTTCGATTTGTTAAATAAATATTCATTTTAATACTGCTGTGGGTGGCAAGTAAGGTGCAAAGTTCAGTTGTAGTTCATTGTTCAGAATTTTTCTGTTAAAAGGAAACTTAAAGCAATCAGAAAGCTTCCGAGATGTTTAATAATGGTATAGCACTTCAACGACGGGACTTGACAAAATAATGGATGGTTTTATTTTTCAAAACTCAATTTTTTGAAAGCAATGATCATAAAGTTTAAAAAGACGTACATAATTGTAAAAAATGCGTTGGGAAATGAAAAAAAAGTTTCCACATTTTTTTTTTGTAGATGTGCTTAAGATTAAAAACAGGTTAACTAGACAATTCTAAGAATTACAGTGGAAATCAATAACCGTTCTCATAACTAGAGGAACCTCAATGTTAAGTGTATTAATTATGCTTGCTTTCCGGGCTTTAATCTTCTATTTTTCAAAGAAAGCCTAAGTATTGAGCCTGACACACTTGAAGGATGTTTTTTTCCAAAATCAAAATACGCTTAGCTTGACGAGAAAAAAAGTATGCATACGTCTCTACATATCAGTTTGAAAAATATGTTGATTTGAGGGTCAAAATCCATAACTTAACATACTTCC
This sequence comes from Octonoba sinensis, assembly GCA_038502835.1. Taxonomy (NCBI): domain Eukaryota; kingdom Metazoa; phylum Arthropoda; class Arachnida; order Araneae; family Uloboridae; genus Octonoba; species Octonoba sinensis. The sequence continues at coordinate 129,269,979 of CM076598.1, forward strand.
ATATAAAATAAAAAATGAAGGTTCATGCTCTATTGCAGCAACAGAAAACAGCAATAGTTTTGAAACAACATTAAAATGGAGGTTAATTGCATGGGTTTTTTAAGATTACGTAAGGTTTTTAAATATTACATACAAGTGGTACCCGCACGGCTATGCCCGTTTTAAAAAGTGAAAAGAACAGTCGATTCGAAATTATTATACAGTGGTAACTTTTTTATGAGTAAATTATGTTATTTTATTAAACTGTATAGAATTTCACAGAACTAAAAATTAGCCGCCCACGGCAATCAACCGGCGATCCTATACATTTAAGCAACTTTTTGTTTTTGTTTTTTACAAAAATTCACATAAAAAAAAGAAAGAAGGAAACGAAAACAAAAGTATTTTTTTAAAACGAATTATGCTTGTTTCGTCCAAGTAACCGCAAAAAAAGGATGATTATAAGCCATTAGAATAGTTTAAATTCATAAATTTTTAGTATCATTATTTTTTATGTATTATTCAGTGACAGTAAAACAGAAAGACGAAATTTTGGTGCTTGCAGAAACTAACATCAGCAAACAAAACTTTGAGAGCGAAAAAAAACTTTTATCCGAGCGCCAATATGCAAATAACATTTGTGCTAATTTACTGGAGAAAAAAAATATAAATAAAAATATAAATAGTAATAATAATTTGGAATAACAAAAATAGCTGCATACGATAACATTTCTTAATAAACCCCTGTAGAGTGTGGAGAACGGTCCCGTAAAAATACCCGTCAAAGTATCAAATAATCAAAATATATCTATCGATCGCCCTAGTGCTGAAGGAAATAAATTTTTAATTGTTTAAAAAGGAAAAATAATATAAAGCTAAAACAAGAAGTTTCGTCTAGAGCTATACGAGCCTACTTTCTCGTACACATCAAAATAAAATTTATAATCTTGCTTCTCTTTCTCTCTTTATCATTTAGTTTTAGTTCTTAATTGCTTCAAATATACCCTTTTCAACGGCAATTCTCTCATTCATTCATTAAGAAATACCCTTAAAAATCTCGATAAAAAAATTTCGTAGGACAATAGGCTCGTTTAGTTCTTGTTGAACTTAGTATCTGAACATGTTCTACATCGTAACATCTTTCCGATAAAGTTTGTTCCAAACAAATCCGTCGGTTAGATTAGGATTTATAGGGGAGTGAAATTTCCCCGTAGGCGCTATGCATTTTTTTTAAACTGTTTAAAAATGAACAAAAATTGTTCAAATCAATATTTCAGGTAGAGAGCTTCTTCCAGTAAGCTTGTTCATAGGAACATGGATCTTGTGCGCAGAATTTACATAATTTGCTTCATTTCAGCCCATAGGCTCTAATGTTAAAATTTTTTGCACTGTTCAAAATTGAACGAAAAATTGTTCAAATCAGAAAGTAACATATGGAAATGAGACGTCCTCGCCGAGATCTTTCGAATGCAAAAAAAAAAAAGAAAAAAAAAATCTTTCGAATCGGACAACTTTTTCCCCCACAAAACACCGAAAGTGAAGCACAACTGGCAGTGGTCAACGCTTGGGAGGGTGACCACCTCCCGCGACTGATTTCTCTGACACCGAGTGCGCTAAAGGGAGCTGTGCAAGTAAAATACATCGTCGCTTCAAAAGTTATTAGGGGGGGGGGGCTGACAGACCGACAGACCCATATTTTCCCCATCTCAAAACCCTACTTTCAAATTTTTATTTTTCAATCTTTATTTAATTACTTCACTTATTTTTGACTTTTCTTTATTTTTAACGATATTTTTACGATACATGACTGATTTCATTTACTGCTTTCATGCATTATTAATTTTGTTTTTACTTTTACGGGAAAGTAGGCTAAAAAGGGCAAAGATAAATTAAAAATTGGTTGCGCCTCAAATGACAAAAACATTGTGAATAGAGTTGTATTTAGTAAATATGCATGTAGACAAATTTGCAACGTTCCAACTAAAATAAAACTAAAGCGCTTTATAATCATCAGGGTAAAAAAAAATAAAGTTTAATTAACGCGAAAAAATAATTTCGAACAACAACGAAAAAAGCTTATAACTTATTTTCTAATTAATTTAGAGGCTTCGAGTTTTAGCACATAGAAATAAACTCCTTCTGGATCTGTTTTTGCGGGCTTTCCAACGGTACCAATTTTGAAACAATGCGGTTTTATTCGTCCCATAGAAAAGAGCTACTTAATTCAATTTTCGGGTTTAAATCGGAATAAAAAAGAATGTGAATTCGAATTTTCGAAAAAAATCTTTGAGGCGCACACACCTCCCCCATGCTCGAAGAAACTAATTTCGTGCCTAATTTCATAAAAATCGGCCGAACGGTCTAGTCCTACGCGAGACACACACAGACATACTTGCTGCTTCATCATTAATAGAGAAGCGCAAGCGAGAAATGAAGCGTCGACATAAAGTTGATTGTAGAAATATAAACTTGCTTTAAATGGCATTAACTCTTCTTCATTGGAAAACGACTAAAAAAAGAAAGATTTTTTAAACATTTGTCTTTATTACGACAATGCCTGTTTGAACAATCAATTGCGATCCTGTAAAATTTAGTGCCTGACACAGGCCCTTCATTCAGACAGCCATTCAAGTATTGTTGAATGAGACTTGTGTTCTATTTATCTAGCTCCAAGGGGGTAAAAAATCTCCAATAAAAATGTTTATACTATTATGGACAATACATTATGATTATCCCACGGATGCGAAGCTTTTACCCTAATAGTGTTGCCCACCAGAACTCACTGAAACTCTTTTTTTTAAATTTGTTACAGCAATCACAAGATGAATGTATATTTAATTCTGATTATCCCACGATGCGAAGTTTTTACCTTAATAGTGTTGCCCACCAGAACTCACTGAAACACTTTTTTCATTTGTAACAGCATTCACAAGATCAATGTATATTAGCCTACTTTCCCGTAAAAGTAAAAAAATAATAATAATAAAGCAAGAAAGAAGGCTTAATTTATTGTGAAAATATCGTTAAAAATCAAGAAAGGTCAAAAATAGGTTACGTAATTAAATAAAGAATGAAAAATAAAAAATTTGAAAGTAGAGTTTTGAGATGGGAAAAAAGTGTGTCGGTCGCTCTGTCGCCCTCCTAATAACTTTTGAACGAATCGTCCGATTCAAAAAATTCTTTTTGCATTCCAAAGGTCTCGGCAAAGACATCTCATTTCCATATTTTACTTTTTGATTTGAACAATTTTTGTTCAATTTTGAACAGTTCAAAATTTTTTAATATTAGTGCCTATGGGCAAAAATGAAGCAAATTATGTAAACTCTGGGCACAACATCCAAATTTCTATGTGAGCAAGCTTACTGGAAGAAGCTTTCGGCGTAAAATATTGATTTGAACAACTTTTGTTCATTTTTGAATAATTGAAAAAAATTAACATTAGCTCCTACGGGGAAATTTCAATCCTATATAAATCCTGATCTAACGGACCGATTTAGGGTCAGTTGGGGTAATTGTAAACGCTTTTTCAATGTTTTGACTTTTGATCCTTTCCTACCTCTTGAATGAGTTCAGAGATAAAATTATAAGCATTTTATCCACTAATGTACTTCTTGTGAGTAAATGTGTCCAAAAATTTTGACTTTATGACTACTTTTTAGCGAATGAGCTCGTGTTTACAATTACCCCAGTGTGTTTACAATCACCCCAAAGATGTGGGCTAATTGTAAACAGTGATTTATTTTCGAATAAGGTTGATGCAAATGGAAAATTGTTTCATACACAGTCTGATTGAAGACTTAAGAAGTTCCGGAGCAATGGTTCACGGTCCGCTGAGTTACGTTATTGGTCGGCTGAGATCGTTTAACGAGAAATATCGTGCAAAAAATCAAGTAATGCGACAAATTTATGTAAAATTTGTCCCGCAGTGGTTCAGTCGGTTAAGCTTGTATCCCACAAAACACCGAAAGTGAAGCACAACTGGCAGTGGTCAACGCTTGGGAGGGTGACCACCTCCCGCGACTGATTTCTCTGACACCGAGTGCGCTAAAGGGAGCTGTGCAAGTAAAATACATCGTCGCTTCAAATGTCCACCACGTTAGAAATAATTTCCACTGAGGGACCAGCCTAAGTGACGATCTCACATCTTAGAGCTGGTTCAAAATCATTAAGGCCTTCTGAGCCAAGTGTACTTCATTCTAGTGGAGCTCATTGATAATCAGTAGGAGCTTCCTTAATTCATGGTCGCCCTACAATAGGTGCTTGGATTTCCCAGTGGCATTAGCAACAGAAACAAAAGTCATGTAAAATAGACACAAAAGTGTAATTTACATCAAAATAAAATACTTATTGTCCCCCCAAAATATTGGAAATAGGATAAATTTAAGTGTTTACAATTACCCCAGACTACGAAATATATGGGGTAATTGTAAAGACCTAACTTGCACATAAAAAATAACAGGGAGGATTAAATTCATAACTAAATGTTTTTAGCAGCATTCCATATGACAAATAAAAATGGTTGAAACCGCTTACATCCCTTTTGTAGATGAGCTGGAGAGGGAAATGTAAGGTGACTAAATTTTGTTGAACAACTTTTTTCACTGTGCCATTTTCAAACAATAGTGACGCCTCCACAGTTGTTTCGAAACTTACGAAACTGTTTCAGTGTTTTCCCTATGCAGCCAGTTTATCACTCACAAGTATTTAAGTTTTTAAAACCACCACAAGTGTAGTTATGGAGCTTGCTTACAATTACCCCATGTTTACAATTACCCCAACTGACCCTACTTAGAACAAACTTTATCGAAAAGCTCTTATAACGTAGAACGTATACAGATAGAAAGTTCATCTTGAACTAATGAGCCTGTTTTCCTATGAAATTTTTTTGATCGGGATTTTCAAGAATATTTTTGAATTAATGAATGATTTAATGAATAAGTGAAAGAATGAATGAATAAATGAGTGAATAACTGATGAAAAAAATAAATGAGTGAATAAATGAAAAATGAGTAAATGATCGAGTAAAGACATGAATGAATGAATGAATGAATGAGTGAATAAACATGTATTAACCGTTGGAAAAGGTACAACTAAAGCTAAACGAGAAAGAGAGAGAGAAATAGCTAGATTATAAATTTGAAGTTGGTGTATACGGGAAAGTAGGCTCGTATAGTTCTAGACGGAACTTCTTGTTTAATTCTGAGTATCCCGCGATGCGAAGCTTTTACCCTAATAGTGTTGCCCACCAGAACTCACCGAAACTCTTTTTTCATTCATTACAGCATTCACAAGATCAATGTATATGTAATTCTGATTCAACCTAAACATAATGTATACTAGCTGACATGCCCGGCGTTGCGCGGGATAAAATTGCATCATTCGCAGGCCAAATGACGCATGTCCAAAATTCTGTTATAAATGTATAGGGAAACATTTTCTTAAAAAATCCAAGTAGGAGATGGGCAACAGTCCATAAAAATCCTATTTAGACAGTAAAATTCATTAAAAACTACGATTGCATTAAAACGAACAGCCAAAAAAATTCCTTTTAGACGAAAAATAAGTCCATAAAAATCCATATTAAAATACCAACAAAAGTTCATATAAATTGCCATTAGAGTAAGGGAAACAGTAACTAAAATGCACATATGCAGTGGGATAATTGTGCCAAAATGATATCAAGAGCCCATAAAAATCGCAATTAAAATATCGACCACAATACATCTAAAATTTCCCATCAGAAAAATAGCAGTATTCTCTTTAAAAATGTCCATCAGATCAAGAACAACTCTCCCTGAATATTTCTGCTACAATAAAAAAAACATTCTTTAAAGCCCTCCATTTCAATAAAGACAACTATTCCTAAACATCCCTAATATAATAATGACACTAGTCCCAAAAAATATCCATTAAAATAAAGACGTCAGTGACTAAAAATAGAATACTGACCTTCAAGAGCTACTGTTACTAAAATTACCCAGCAGTCCATCTTAACTCCCCATCAAAATAAAGACACCCATTCCTAAAAATCCCGCTTGCAAAATCGTCAAAACGTTTCCTGAAAATTCAATTGAACAGCACTTTCATAAAATTCCGATAAAAACGGAAGAAAGGAAAGCATTATTTCCAAAGGCAAATGCACATTTAAATTAGAAAATGTTGAGTACTGAACCAATTCTGACGTCTGAAATTTAAGTTGATAGAAAGAAATAACTAAATTCTGCCCAAATGGCGCCAAATAGACAGTACAAAAATTAAATAAATGCTAGAAAATAAATCACTTGTGTAAATATGGAATCAATAATCGCTACGTAAAAAAGTTAAAATAAAGCAGAAGATCGCCAAATTGCACAAAAGTAATGGAATCATTTCGCCAATACGTCATGATCCTATAGTGTAAATCACATATTGAATTCAATGAGAACAATATTATTGATAAGGATTATTGGGCGCAGTTTGGAAAAGTTACGAAGTGCAAAACAATATATTGAGATTAATTAACTGGAGGGGGGCGAGTAAAAAGTTATCACTACTTGGCGAAATTTTAAATTTCATCAAAAGTAAACGATATCGAAGACCTTCCAACCTAGCTTTTATCGAAGAAATAAATATTAAATCGTCAAAAAAGAAAGAAGAATCAACATTAAAAATCGCATGCAGTTAATAATCCACGAAATATCCATAAAAATGAAATGAATTTTTAAAATTCGTTTCGTTGATAAAGCGGACACTCTACCATAAGAAATAATGTTTCATGCAATTGTTGAACTGCTACTATACTATTAAATCGCCAAAAAGGAAGGAGAATCAACCTCAAGGTAAAGTAATTAAAATTCATCTGCAGTTAAACGAAATATGTATAAAAATGAAATGATTTTTTAGAATTTGTTTCGCACATAAAACGGCATGAATAAAGATAAAATAGCTTTTTTTCAATCTTACGTTAACAGAAATCATCTAGTTGGCGACAATAGTAATATTTACTTTGGCGAACACGCATGTTGAGCAGATAAATTCAGAGGTAGGCCTCGTTTCAAAACTCGAAAACTACTTTAAATGAATATTGCGCGTGTTCTATTTGTTCTACGAACTTCAGAAAAAGATCATCCTGTTCAGTTTTTTACCGGCATTAATACGCTGCAAAAACCTAAAGCGTGGGATATTTATTCGATGAGATAATCCCAAAGTTAACAGTTTTTCTTAAAATTCGAATAAAAAAGAACAAATTCGAATTTTAGGAAAAACGCTTCGAGGTGCACGAGGACCTGACCCAAGGTACCTGTAACCAAAATTTCGTACTTCTGAACCGTTCCATCTCGACAGAAGGCGATCAACAGACAGACACACACACACACAAACTTTCCGTTTTATTTATATAGATTTGAATCTTGCGCAATCTAAGATTAATGAAATAAGGCCATCGTTTCAGCGAAACACTTGAACTGTCATGAACGATTAAAGACCTTAGCAGCTGGATCTCTGCTTTTCAAAATTCGATTAAAGTACTAGTATAACAAAGAACAAGAGGAACAAGCAAATACGCACTATAAAAAAACATTGCATTTTTGACAGTATAATGCATGATTAAGTCTTTAGACTTGACAAAATTAATTTCAGCAGTCATCTGCGAAAGTGTACTACTAACAAGTTTTCCGAAGAAAGGAAATTCATTCGGATGGGCAGGTGAAAATCGATAATTGCTTAGGCTTTTCTGTGTACAGAAAATATCCTTATACTTCAAAGGACATACTGAATGTAGGATTAATTTATCAACTTTATTAGCAATCTCACTAAATATTTTTTTCTTCTATTATTATTAAATGTAAAGTACATCTTTCTATTATTATAAATGCGAAAGTTTGTATGTATGTTTGTTACTCAATAATCCCAGAACGGCTAAACGGACCTGGATGAAATTTGGCAGAGAGAGAGAGATTACAGTCTAGAATTGCACATAGGTCTCTTTTTATTACAAAATGCACTGTTCCCGTGGTACATCATTGTATAAAAATGGTGTATTACCCCCAAGATGGACGGTGTGGCTCAATAGCTATAAATGAAATTGAACGAGAAGTAGTAACAGTTTGATAGCTTAAGGGGTAGAGCACTCGCTGCATAACTGAAGGACCTGGGTTCGAGTCCCAGTCCGGACTAATGGTATAAACTCAATTAATAACAGATATGCTACTTTTTTATAGGGGAAAAATTTACGGTTCCCGTTTGAGAGAATTATTTTGTTTTTCACAGAGCAAGGGGATCGACATAATATTTTGCATAGTAGTTTAGGGATCAGAGTGGCATAGGCTACTTTTTATCCCGGGAAAATGCACGGTTCCTATGGGATAGCATAGCAATTGTATCCTACATGAACCGTGTATTTAAAAGGAGTTTCGTTGAAGTTCGTTAATTAGAGTTTTAACATTTAATTGAGTAGTTCGGACTGGGACTCAAACCCAGGTCCCTCAGCCTTCCCGCAGAGTGCTCTACCACTTAAGCTATCAGGCCTATACTGATTCCTTTCAATTTCGTCTATAACTATAGAGTCACACTGTCCAGCTTATGGTAATGCACCATTTTTATATAATGAAACCTAAATTTAAACCTTTTCAATAGATAATTTATAAAATAAATGAGTAAAAATGTTAAAAAAAATGTTATTTATTCTTTGAAAACGGCCTTTATATATAGTTCCATCCTAATGCTGGGCTTTCCCGCCCAGAACTGACAAAATATTTACCGTCTGGAAATTAGCACCCACAAGAGGACGTTTGATCTCTCACTTTGAAAAAAAAAAAGTTGTTAATTTCCATAATGTTCCGGATTTTAAGACATCGACGCCTCAATGCCGTGTAATTTTGTTTAGGACTTTTGCCGCCCAGAAATGTAGCGGCCAAAAGGACGTCTTTTATAATATTCGTCCACATTGATCACATTTTGATCAGGCCGTCAGTTATCACACATGCACATCAACATTTCCACACGAATGAAGTCGCGGGTATGAATCTAGTGTTATATAAAACCAATTATAAATGAATAAATTTCTCAGGCAAATCTTAGTTACATCAAATTTATAGTATCATTTTTAGCGCCTACTTTCCCGTAAAAGTAAAAAAAAAAAAAATGCATGAAAGAAGTTTTTATGTATCGTAAAAATTTCGTTAAAAATAAAGAAAAGTAAAAAATAAGTGAAGTAATTAAATAAAGATTGAAAAATAAAAAAGTAGGGTTTTAAGACGGGGAAAATGTTTGTCTGTCGGTTTGTCGGTCTGTCTGTCCCCCCTAATAACTTTTGAACGAATTGTCCGATTTGGAAAATTCTTTTTGCATTCGAAAGAACTCGTCGATTAAATCTTACTTCCTTATTTTACTTTTGGACAACTTTTCGTTCAATTTTGAACAGTTCAAAAAATTTTAACATTAGCGCCTATGAGCAAAAAATGGCGCAAATTATGTAAACTCTGGGCACAAGATCCAAGTTCCTATGAGAAAGCTTATTGGAAGAAACTCTCAGTGTGAAATATTGATTTGAACAATTTTTGTTCATTTTTGAACAGTTCAAAAAAATTAACAGTAGTGCTTACGGGTAAATTTCAATCCCATCTAAATCCTGATCTAACCGACGGATTTGCTTGCAACAAACTTTATCCGAAAGATGTTACGATGTAGAACAGGTACAGACACGAAGTTCAACAAGAACTGACCGAGCCTATCTTCCTATGAAATTTTTTGATCGGGATTTTTAAGGATATTTCTCAATGAATAAATGAATTAAAGAATGAGTGAAAGAATGAATGAATAAATGAATGAACGAATGAATATGTATTATCCGTTGAAAAAGGTATATTTGAAGCAATGAAGAACTAAAAGCTAAATGAGAAAGAGAGAAAGATAGCTAGATTATAAATTTGAATTTGGTGTATGCGGGAAAGTAGGTTCGTATAGTTATAGACGGAATTTCTTGTCTAATATACTAATACAAATTATAATAATGGAAGAAATGAAATGATGCCAACCAATGTGAAGGCATCATTTCATTCAACCAAATGATGAGAACCGATAAAACATCTTGTAAAAATTTTTCTTTCGAGGAATCAATATTTTTCAAATTCGCTTTAAAATTTCTTTCTTATCATAAAAATCATCAAAGTTGAGCTACAATTTAAAAGTTTTCTGGTGGAAGGGGTAGGTGCTAAGGTATTTTGCAATAGAAATTTTGAAGCTGGGTGGAGTGAAAAAAATTAAAATTTCGGAATGGTTTGGATGTGTGCCACCAGAAATGTGATGCCACCATTTAAAAAGCATGTACTAAAATAGTTTTAATTTCCATTTGGTCCATCACATTTCATTTGAATTTCTCAAAATCTCATCTGATTTTCTCCTCGATAAATCATCTCTGAAAGATTTAAATTTTTCCTAATTGTTTTCCTAACAAGGAAAATGTGACGCAACATTTAAAACGATTATCCTAAAATATTTTAAATGTATTTCGAGATCATCTAACCTCGCATTTTATTCAAATTTCACGAAATCTGATTAGAAATTTTCCCTTTTAGATCTCTTACTCATTTTTTAATTTTGAAACACTGTCTTCATAACACGGAAACAAATGGGGTCTAGCATTCAATTAGTGTATCATTAAATATTTAAAATTTATTTTGAGTCTATCTACTCATGGATTTAATTGGAATTTCTCAAAATTGGATCAAATCTCTCCCTTTCTAATTAACTGTCCTAAAACGAAAAAGTAATAGCCAAATTATTCGCCTACAAACAGGTGTTTACAATCCTACAATATAAGCCGCAGACAGATCAAGTTTTAAACATACTGCAAAAAAGTGTTAAAAAGTTAAAGAGTACCGCTAAGTTATTTTGAAGCATGCCTGCCTGCGATCATATAGCGGCTGTCCAAACGGGCGAAAAAGTGCGTGCAAGCAGAACTTACATTTTCTCCCACTTCAGTCAATTGGCGCTGTTAGCATGTACTTAAAAGCGAGGATTTAAAGGTCTAACCATTGCACTAGCATCGCGTTAAAGGCTTGAAGTTCAAGAAAGACAAACATTTAAGTGTTGAGGGCAAAAGTAACTATCAAAATACGTTGCTGGGTTATGTATTTTCCATTAAAACGTTTTTAATACAGTGGAAAAAATAAAAAGATCGTTTTTTTGTAGTAACACATGCAGACTTTGAAGTTGCTCGTTAAGATACAACTTTTCATACATACGTATACTTTTATATATAATGAACACAGAGAAAATTTTCTTTGCAATTGGCTGATCATATTATGCTTTCAGATTAATTTTTATTTTGAACGACAATAATTGCGCATAATTTTCTGAATTACATTTATCCTTTCACATTGTGTAGCACAAATAAATTGGCTTGCAGGTTTTTGAAAGCCGTATTGAATAGTCTTTAAATGGTTATTAGTTACTTTATTATTAAGCAATTTTCAATACATTCATGTTAATACTATTAAATAACAGCAGTTAAAAGAAAAATGACATAGATTATGATTAATAAAGTTATTTTAAATATATGTGTTAATCGAATTTTTTCAATTCTATTTATTGTAAATTTAATTATTACAACACTGTAAGAACATTCCGTAACGTAACGCGTAATTTCCAGCAACGTTCGGGGCTTTCACAGGTTTCCGAGAACTTCCTGTTTAAAATAGGTTTCTTTGCGAAAAGGTTCCTGAATTCAGAAGTGGCAACACCTCTGCTCTACGCTTTGTGTTTTGGCGGGTGCGCCATGACATTTTGAATGTTTGAAGCCAGCACAGCACTAGTCGTACCGCATGTAAGTAGATTAATTTTCATTCTTGTAGTGATCTTTCATTTTGAGTTTTACCTAATGAACTGTCTGAAACGTTTTTATAACTGTTCTGCAACATTTTAACATTTGCTACTGCTGTTATAGCAGCATTGTTTCTCCGACAAGGAACACGCATAAATAATTTTTAACAAAGATCGTTTCGCTTGGAACAGTGGAAAGATATTTTAAAGCTATTATTGTAATTGGGACATATTTAACGGGGAATTTTAAAATTATTGTGAATTTTAAAAGGCCTGTGTCAGAATGTAATTTTGCAAAACGTTGGATACCCTGTTTATGTATTTGTTTTTGTATGTAATGTCTCGTTATAACTATAAATCCAAAAAATCACTCATTTTTTTTTTATATATAGTATTACATTAGAAGGTAGTTTACGGAACCGCTGCATATTTAAGCATGTTATGTTTCTTTCAACAAGGCCAAATTTAAAATAAGATATTAAAATGTTGTTCTTATGCAGGTAAATATACTTGTCTGATGGTTTGAAAGTTAAATATTCATCTAGTTATATCTTGTTAATCTAGTTTTTAATTATGTTTTCCAAGTTTTATTAGTAGCATCTGGCATATGTATATGATTGTGATGATTAATTATAACCAAAAAAAATCTTATGATGGATACTTTTGTGTTGTATGCTATTTTACAAAATTTTATGAAACTTAAATGTTGCACATTAAGCATACTTTTTGAAAAATTTGCAATGCATTGAGTTGTGAATTAATTATGTTTCAAATAGATTAAACTTTTGCGAGACATTTATTTAGACCAAATGTCACAATAATGCGTGATGTGCGAATAAGAATTCAGAATTATTTTTTTAAATACAATTTTGGAACAGTAATAAATATTCAGCAGTAGTTAGTAAATACAATCTGTTTGTCTAGCTGTAAATCATCAAAAGCATTCAAAGTCACCTTCCTCATTAAAAACACTTAGGGATGTCTCGAGTAGCACTTTGGCCCAGTCGTAACGAGTACTCGACCCAGTACCGAATCTCGAGTAGTTGTGAATCAAAAAGAATATTGATGTGCCCATGAAGAATTTTGAATATATTGAAATGAAAACATACATTTTAACTACATATATATAAACTAATGACAGAAAATAAATGTAAGAGTTCGAAAATAGAATTCTTTAAACATTATAACTCTTTCTAAAAATCAGCTTCAAAAATGATTATTGGTTGTAGTAAAAATTCATTCAATAATGTAAAATGCCTCATAATCACCAAATCATCCGCCCCCCCCCCCCAAAAAAAAAAGTCTATTCACACTGTATGTTTTTATTTATTTTCTTTTTCTTTTTTAATTTTTTGTAATTAATAATAAAGTGATATTTCAGCGATTCGTTAAATCAAACATGTTAGGCGCTACTCGTGCAGCTTAAGATAGTACCAAACAAAATATAAAAAATGAAAAAAATAGTCGAATTTGCATATGAAGTTTAGCAATATATAAGCTGCGTAAAAATATTTTATATACTTCAGTTTTTTTAGTTATTACATATTACATACTTATATTGCATATTATTGTACTAATCAGTTATAAATTTGTCTATTGGTAATCTTAAAGAAAATTATAAAATTTTTACAACTACCCAGTAATGGCCGAGTACTTGGTACATTACTAAAAGAAATCCTACAGCAAGCAAAAGCTGTAAAGAATTCTCAGACTTTATTCAATTGGGGCAAAAAAACTAACTTATCTAATCAACAATAGAAAAATCCTATCAGGTATTGGTGTTTCAGATTTGAGGGAAAACACCATTTCTAGAGATAAGTTGCTAGATACCGTAAACAATTCAGAAATCCACCATTTACGCTGGCGAATAGTCACCAGCTGTACCAGTAACCTGTAAGTTTTTCATTTAATCAAACTTAGTATGCATCAACCAATTTTTGTGATGTGAAGCTCATGCCTCCATATTATTTAGAAAAATACTAATTATTTGTAGAAATGGCAAGATTATTCCAGGTATGGATTTTAACGAAACGAAAAGCTGTGATGGCATCATCTGTAACCGTTTACATAGAAGACGGAACAGAAGTGGACGATTCTTTTCTTTAACCAGCCAGGACTCTGGTTTATCTCCTCTCTGAAAATGATATGCTAAATATATTTTTGAGCATTTTATTGTGTTTATTAGTATATTTTCCCTTTAACTATGATGTATAAAGCTTTCCAAAATGCTCTGATTACACTAAGCTTTTTCTTTTGATGAAACTTCTTAAAGATATTTTGATTTGAGAGCTGAAGCTTTTGTCAAAATATATTATATAAATTATATTATAATTTTAGCAGCAATAGCATTTTATAGTATGTTTTGTTCTTGAAAAGTGCCTCATGTGTGTATATCATGTTTCATATTGGTTAAAATCATTTGCCACTTGCTCTTTGAGGACTAAAGTTAAAATGCAGCCCCTTTTAATAGCAATTAAAACTGCTCATATTTTTAATATCATACAATTTTAATTGTCTTAATGTAGTTTTTACTCTCAGAGAAGGGGAATGAATAAGTGCATTGTGGCTTGCACAGTAAGAGCATGAATAGTATATCCTTTTTTTCTTTTCTAGAGACCAGGGTTACAATCTGAAGCTATACTGAATTTCCAAATATTCCAACCGTGCCAGATGTTTTTACACCAGAAGGGGATAGCCAGAGGGATGCTGTTGCAAATTCTTCGATTTCCATCCAGTGTTGGCTGCATTATGTTCATGTTTGGCTTCAGTGACGTACGCAAGGGGGGGTAGGGGTTTAACCCCCCCTCCTTGAGCCCTAAATAATAGTGCTTTATTACATACTCGAATTTCTTTTAGTAGTTTCAGAACATTATGAACCCCCCCCCCCCCGCCCTTGAAAAAATTCTGCGTACGCCACTGTCTGGCTTATATTACTGCTGTAGTGTAAAATATTTGTGAAACCTATTTTTAAAATACTTTAAAAATAGACTTATATTGGCATCTTCGAAATAATTATTTGATTAAAATGAATCTGTAAAAAGCAATCATGCATAGCAAAAAACTTCCAATTATTTAAATTTCTCAAAAGAAAAAAAAAACTAAAGCATTCTTGGTCTAACTATATACATTATTTAACTGTGATTAAGTAGAAGTATGGTATGAACATAAATCACTAAATCTCATTTGAAACACAATTATTACAAATTGCTTGATGTTTTTTAAAAATTGCATAGTATAGGGGAGAGTGTTGTACCTTGGGACACTTTTCACATTTTAATTTTTAACTTCAAAAATTAAAATTAGATTTAAAGTCTAAAGACACTATTTAAATACACCAACATTCTTCTCTATAATATATTTTTTCAAATTCAAACAGTTTAAAAATAAAAAAATGCCAGCCATTTTAAGTAGTGACTGAAAACTGTCCCAAGGTACAACACCTTGTTGTACCTTGGGACATACTTCGTGATTCATGCAACAGTCATATACATAACCAATTTTATACGAAAAATCAAAAACTTTATTTTGGTCATTATTTACTTCAACATAACTAGCTTGGTTTCACAGTAAAATGATGTAGTCTGAAAGTGTTGATGAATTTGTAACATTATTGAACTAAAATATAGCATCATATTCTTACAATTCTTGTATTTGAAAGACTGCATTTGATTAGAATATCTCTCTTTATACTAAAATATATCCAAATTATTAAGAACTATGTGTATGTTGTACCTTGAGACATGTCTCAAGGTACAACACGGTTTACTGTCCCACGGTACAATCATCACATGGTTTAAATAAAATCAAAATGGTGGTCAATCAAAATGCAGTATCATCACTTTCTCATAACCAAAACATTTAAAAATCTTCTGTTCAATATCCAATTAAAATTCAGTAGAATAGTTTTACAAATGCTATTTCAGTAAATGAAATTAGCATGAGAAAGATATTTATTTTTAAGTGATGAAATTTTTTTTCTCTCACCAAGTCATCAATTCAGTGCTTCTGATGCTGCCTTTTATGTGATGCTATCTGCTGGTTAAGGTCACAATTAGAAATAAAAAAATGGTAATGTTGCCAATAAGTTTTTAGAAATTGCCAATGTTACAAGGTACAACTCTCTCCCCTATACTTATTACTCATGTAACTGTAATATTTTTCATTATTATTTTGTAATTTTAGTTTAAAGGTACAAATCTGGTACATGATTTTTGTTTGAAACAGTTAAAATAGTTTCATTACTCGCAATAATCTATGAATCTCTACACATGTACTTTCAAACATATTAAAAAATGTAAAGCAGTAACAATATTTTCAAGTTCTTTTATTGCATTTTGTTCTCATTTAGTATTTTGAGCATTCCTTGAAAATGAGAAATGCTTTTCTGCATCTTTTCATTTTTTAAAATTGTTCTTTGAATGAGATTGTTCTTGGGGAGGTTTGACTCTATCCTCTTACCAATGATAGTTAACATTGCGTGTAAGGATTATTGTTAATAATTTTCAGTTTTAAAATTTGATATAAAAGTCCATTTTTTAAATTAGTTTTCCTTGGGGACAAGCTTATGGTCTGCGGTCTGCTGTACGACGAGTGCTGGCTTCAATGTTCAACTGTCATGGCTAATAATATCTGTGCTTTTCTTTCTACATTGGGATGAGCAAAATATTTAATACTTTAACAAACAATACTGTTTCAGGGGAAAATGAGTTTGGAATTAATATTACAATGCTTTCATTAATTTAATTTTTATGCTTTATTTATTTATTTCAAGCTTATATATTGTTACATAAGGGTAGGTGTTCATCTAATTATATAAATTTATATTTTTAAATTGGGGGGGGGGGGGGTTGAGAGGCATAAGTTTTCCGAAAATTTTGTGTTTAGAAAATGTTTTTGTACTGAGAATCACCCCCTGAGAATCAATTTATGTTCATACCATACTTCTAGTTAATCACAGTTAAATAATGTATATAGTTAGACCAAGATTGCTTTAGTTTTTTTTTTTTGAGAAATTTAAATGGTTGGAAGCTTTTTTCTATGCATGATTGCATGCAAGCTGAAAAACTGTTGGATGGCCTGTCACATTTTATACATATGCCTCTTTTTTATTATTATTTTGTCAAGCAGTTTCATATAAAAATCCCATTTTTATGTTTACTTATATGTAGGTGTTGTGTGAACTTAGAGATTAAAAAATGTCATTTAAAAATGTTTATTTGCTGTTTATTTATTTTTTGTCTAAATTTGTTGTTTTTTTTTTTTTTGCAGAACACTTTACACTAAGATATTATTCTTGATCTTAACAAATAATAATTTTGATAACTTAATTTTTAATTTTTGTGCATTATATTAAACTATGGATATACGGGTAATTTTATTTATAACATTTATGACTTGAGCTTTCCTATGGTTGTACGAAATGTGGCAACAATTAAATATCACTTCAGTTGATTTAATTGGTAATTTCTTGAAAGCTTAAAATTTTTATTTTAAACAAAATACTCTTGGAAAAGCATGAACTTAAAGTGGTCACAATTTTTAAAAAAATATTTTAAATTCTAAACTTGATATGTGCTATTTGCAGCTACTAATTTACAAAACAAATGTTTTCATTATTTCAATTTTGTCTCGACTTATACTAATAACCATGGAAAATCATCTTATTTCTTTTATACTTCATAAATGAATATTTTCCCTTAGAAATGGCAGAGAAGTGAAAAACAATTGTTAATAAATCGCTTTTTAATTGTTGCAAGCTTTTTTCTTTTTTTTAATACCTAAGCGTCATAACATTTTATGTTTTAACATGATTGGTAATTATTCATATTGCCAACAATTAGAATAAAATTAAATCCTATTATATTTACAAAGAAATTATGGACAAGTTTGATTTTAAAATTAGTATGTTTACAGGAAAATTAAAAGTTCTTAAAACAGGTAATAAATAGGCTTCAAAAAGTTCACATATGAGATATGTACTCTATTCATTTCAAGGTAAGTATCTTGATTTTTTAAACTACAAAGGTATTTTGAAGAATTCAGACAAGTTTCTAGAAATCCAATACTTATATCTGGAAACTACTTATATACTTGAGGGATGCTTCTGAGGTATCAATATTATTTTTGATGATATAGCTAAAAATTAAATATCTTAAAACTTTTGCTAAGTAATTGTAAATTTCATGAATTTCAAAAGTTAACTTCACAATGAGCTAACTTTTGAAATTCATGAAATGTACAAAAATTACTTAGCAAAACTATCGAGATATTAAAATTGTTAGTTATATCATCAAAAATGATTCTGGGAACGGTACTGGCTTCTAGTGGGAAATTTTAGAATTCAGAAAGGTTCCAGGTTAATTCCAGGAAAGTTACTGGTTTTCTGTAGAAAGTTTTCCCAGTTATTCAGAAAGGTTCCTGGTTAATTCCAGGAAAGTTACTGGCTTTCTGTGGGAAGTTTTCCCAGTTATTCAGAAAGGTTCCTGGTTAATTTCAGGAAAGTTACTGGCTTTCTGTGGGAAGTGTTCCCAGTTATTCAGAAAGGTTCCTGGTTAATTCCAGGAAAGTTACTGGCTTGTTGTAGGAAGTTTTCCCAATAATTAAAAAACTTTCCAGGTCAATCCCAGGAATGTTACTGGTAAAAATTAGGCACATGAGGTGCCTAGGGTTTTCCTAGTAACGTTCCTGATTTCTTTTTACAGTGAAGAAAGTGAAACAGTTAGGTTGTGAAGTGACTTAACAAATAAGGATTAGTTGAACGATTATATAATTAAGTAAATGATTAATGCAACAATTTTTTATTGTTATTGACAGACTAAGATCATAATACTAATAACTAATCTTGCATTGTACAGTATAGCTGACTTCAGTTAACTTCAACAGATGGATTATCATATAAGAGTAACGACTTTTTTTTTTTTTTTTTTGCTGGTCTCATCTAAAGCAATTACACTAGTTAAATATTTAGAATAAAATCCTAAAATATTAAGTAAGAAAGGCCAAAGATTAGGCCTTTGTAAAAGAAAACGATTCAATAAAATAAACAATCAAGGGGAAATATTTTCAAATATTACAATTAAGTACAATAAATGAGAAATTAAAAATAATGACTTAAAACGCTTCCTTATATGCAGTTCAGAGTTATCAAGATTATTTTTAAAACTTGTGACTGACAATGCATGGGTGCCAACCCCTCAAGCAAGATGGTGCATACTAATAGGTAGGAAGTCCCCCAAGAAAGACAACCACCCAAAAGGGCTAAAACTCGATGAAAGCATGCCCCCCTGTCCAGGGGGTGTCAAAAATTTCATCAAAATATTTAATGGCGCAGTCTACGCCATGAACTTCCCTCGTGGACACCCCTGGATAAGAGCAATTTTTCTTTAAATATCCCTTTAAACATTTTTATTTAGATGACATACTCCTTGACAACAAAAAGCAATGATTATTCTCAGTCGGAGGGGGGGGGGGGGCAGGACCGTCCGAAAACTTTTTTATTTTACACGATCGTCCCTCCACTTCTCAAAAGCCCCCTCCCCCACCACTATTTCATTACAATAACTTATGCTCTTATCTGTAAGAATCCTCCCTCTCAACTCTTTTTTTTTTTTTCTGGACTACACTGAATATTCTCAATTTTTAATACCAAGACTTTGCAACCGGCATTTCTTCGATGAAATCTACCAAAAGCTTTCGGATTCTCTGATTTTCTGTAACCCGATTTTCCTTAAATCGCTTCTTAAATTAATGTTTCCCCAATTTTAAATTAGAAATCAGAAATACGTTTTAGGGGTCATTCATAAATGGTGTCACGCTTCGAGGGGGGAGGGGGTTCGGGAAATTGTGACAAAGTGTGATAAGGGGAGGGTAACAAGAAGTGTGACATCAGGCTTATACAACATAGCGTGACATGTGACAAAGGGGGGAAGGGGGTCCGTTGAATTGTGACATTTTGTGACAAAGGGGGAGGGGGTCAAATATATCGGAAAAGAGCTTGAAATCATTTATCAACGGTCCCTCAGATAGTTTATTTACTTTTCTATGTTTTAAATCTCTAAGGTGTACAAAATGGGTGTACTCATGAACGCGTTGAGAATCAACAACAAATCTTAGAGGGAAGTCTCCCTTCCTTTTAGGTATTTCAAATGTAACCCTTGTTCATGTGGCGCGAGTTTAATTTTAAAAAGGTACATTACTATATTTCTAATATAGCTTATCTCTCACTCATTCCACTTTTAACTTTATCATTCTATACAAGCATAAGAAATTTAAACGTCTCAGAAAAAAAAATATTTAAAAGCATAATCTAGACATAATATGAAGTTCAAAGTTTACTTTTGAGTGGTAAAAAATTAATGAGCGGAACAACGTTCTATAGCGCAAGTTGCAAAAATTACTCCATACACATGTTTTGGAATTAAAAGGAACCCCTTTATCAATGCGTAAAGATTTGACCTAAAAAATGTAAGTAATCCAAGTGAGTGTAAATCACTCGAATTACTTGCATCCAGATGCATACATCTCTATTCATTGATAAAAGGATTATTCTTGTCCCGAAATAGATTTTCTGAAATCTGAGCTATAATGACGTTTGTTTTCTTATTAATAACCTGAAGTACAAATAAATAAAACCAATGCGTAAATAAATAAAACCAGTAAAGTTCAAGACATAAGGGGAAAATGCAAATGTCAGCCCTCACTGGTTAAAAATATCATCTAAAGCATCAAACTCACGATTTCTATTCGCAGAATAATTAAATAGGTGACATGGAGTGAAAAAACAAATAAAATATATGCATATAAACCAAACGTGAATTTAGTAAATCCCTAACATTATAAAATGTATAAATTCACTAATTTAATGCTTAGAAAAAACACTCTACTGCTTTCTGTCGTTTTATTTCATTTACGATGAAAACTTTCTTTAAAATAAATATACATAGGTTAGACGTTATTAAACATCGGGAGACATATTTCCGATCAGTAATGCATGAACTAAAGATTTACCAAAAAGAAATCTTCATGATGCATGCTGCAAATCCGGCAAAAACAATGCTTTCGTAATGTATTTCCATACAAAACTAGTACATGCTTACAGCGCACCAGTGAGGAAAAAAAATAACTATCGTTTGAACGCTTATTCCTTTGTTCTGACGCCGCGTCTGGACAGCCGCTATATGATCGGAGGCAGCCATGTTTTGAAGTATCGTTTCTAAACCTGCGGGTTGCCTTCACTTATAATGGGGGTCACTATCTGACTAAAAAAGTAAGAAACATCATTTTTCTGAATAACGTATTGTACATTACAGTAAAATTTAGCAAAATTCAAGGTCGTACTCCATAAATCCTTGTGGAAGGGAATTTAATTCTAAGAATTTCTTGGTCACACCCGAGCCGTATAACAAACATGTTTCATGAAATCAAAAATATAAATTAGTTACAAAATTCAATTCGATCCAAACGTAACTATTTTTCTCATTAAATGACATGATTCCAATCCTTCTGACTCGTTTTCTTCATAATAATATAGAGTATTTACATAACTTATGAAAGAATTTCCTCATTCTAGTTTCCTCTTGTATATCGGAAAAAGTGGAACGTTTCATGATTAATGCGCGGGTAGCATGAAAATAATAATTAAAACGTTTAATGAATTTTATAAATGTACTATGGTAAGTACCATTTTGATCGTTATTTGAAATTTAAAAAAAAAAAAAAAAACATATTAGAAACTCCCTCTCCCCGATTTGGCAGTACCTAGTTATTTTTAAAATTTACTTACACTGTCTAGACAAAAAAAAAAAAAAAAATCTGATTGAATATTTAACAGGAAATGTTTACCTTTATATTCATTGCAAAACTTTCTACATTATAAAAACTCTGATATATTCCGTAGTTCACTTTAGACATTAAATTTAACGTACTTATCAATGCATTTAGTTTCACTTTCTATTCACGTACATTTGTTGAACAAAATCTTAAAGCATAGTTTAAGTTACATTTAATGAAGCGTTATAAAGGCAAAATATGCAACTGTTCCTTGAAATTGGCTCGGAAAAGTCCGTTTTAGCTCCAGCATACTATATAATGATGCGCTACACAGTTCTCTCATTAACATATTTAGCATTCATTCCATGTTAATGCCAAAATTATGCACCACCAAAAGCTATATTCTGCATATTATGAATCTTTAGGCTTGAAGATGCACGAGACTGCTCAAGATCTAAGGCACATTATCGATTGACATGCGGAATACGATATACATCAATCGATTTAGGAGTATGAGTCAACTTGCCATCGATATAATCAGAAGTCACTACTGCACAAAATGATCCCTTTCGAATGTTGGATCTAGGTTACATCAGCGAGTGATCATTTGTACACTGAATCACTGTCACGTTAGTATAGTGATTAATAGTTTTGTAATGAAAATGATTTCCTCCCTTAGCAGCCCTTTACTAACCAGTGTGGCGCACCCATATTAAGCTTTGCAGACGTCGAGATGAATGATGCTAAATAATTTGCAATTTCGACTGTTTTTCTCATGCGGTGCTAAAGTTGAAACATCATTGACAAAGATGAAAAGGTAAAAGAAGGAAATGCCAAATAGGTCCTACATTCCATAATCGTTAAACTTTATATCTTTGAAAGAAATATAATAAGGTTCACTGCTTGTTAACAACAGTTTTATTTAACGTTATAAAACATTAAATCGGTATTTATCGGTAAAAGGGCCTATCGTGCTAAGCAAGGCAAGAGAGATTTACATTTCTAAGATTTATTTATATTTCTATACGTATTATAATTTTAATCTATACGTACTTATCGCCAACATAAGGTAACTAAGCGATAAATTCATGTTGGCGACAATTCGGAAAACCGTCGCCAAAGTTTGCCCGTTTACCGATAAGTACCTAAAACTACGTCTAAAACTAAAAACTTTATACTGTTTTGAGCAATATATTTAAAAATTATCACCGGCACCAGTCCATTGTTTTATGAACATTAATCTTTCGCTTAAACCTCGGCTCAAGGGAGCGAACAAAAATGATACCTAAGTGAGAGAGACGTATAGGTGAACATATAAGTATTTAATATGAATTAATATTTAATGAATATATGTTTCAGACGAAATTTATTGAAAATCATAAAAAATGTGAAAAGAATAGTAGTTTCACTTTAATTAATTAATTTGCCAGTTACAAACGATGTTAACAGAAATGAAGTTAAAACAAAATTTATATGATTTACACCTGCAGAAGTTGCATGTGTTGCAGAGGTTGTAGGTTGCATGCTTATAAAATGTAAATGTTTCAGTCTTTTCATCTAAAAATATTGACCGAGACGGGCAGAACTGGCAATGAAATTCTGAACAGAACTTAGTTGAAAACCATTGCTTAAATCGCATTTGCTTTACGATGAATTCACTTTTCACGTTAGTGTAATAGTAAATAAGCATAAATCATACAAGCTGCTGTCCATACTGTAACAGAAGACATGTTAAAGGACACTTGGCGGCAAGGGTGCGCACCAGAGGGGTGGGGGGTGTCATGGCGCAGACTGCGCCATTGAGATTTAGGGGGAGGAGGTCGTTTCAAGGGCTTTTGGAGGTTGCTTTGTCGACTGTTTGGCCGATTTGGAGGGGGCTTCGTTTGGGGGGTTCCGTAGTTATTTAGGGGGTGGGCACCTTTTGCTTGGCGGGAACTGGAATACCGTTTAGACATTATCCCAGCTATCAAGGGGTTGAAGTTGACAGAAGTACATGGTCTTGTACAACAATTGATAATAGTACATATGATATAAACATATATCTAATTAAAATAGTTTGAGCACAATAAATATCTCATATTATTATTATTATTTTAATGTCATAATTTAAAAAATCATTTTAATGCCGGCGGGATTTAGCAATCCCACAAGAAAAACTTTCTTCACGTAAAGAAAAAAATAAAGGTTTGACTCTCAAAATTAGAACATTGGAGACATGTATTAAACATGCATAAAATATTTGAAAGGTTTACCTCAATAACTAATCAGAGTGCCAGTGTACTTAGAAAATGAGCAATATCACTTGACTCAAAAAGGCCACTTCAAACAATGTGTTAACTGCTAAATGACGATATAAATTTTTACCCATACAAAACAAGCTCATGTTGCCAGTCCTTGTTGGTAAACGAGGACATAAAGGGGACCTTCCTGCCAATGCCTTCCCTGTAAAAACAAACAACAATTTAAACAAGCCTTCCCTGCTGGTTCCGTTACTATTGAAAGAATTCGTAGACCTACCAAAGTCAAGTGGCTATTTGCTATAGACTTTCATAATTTCTTCATGCATGTACATGTTCGTGTATTTTGTGTCCCTTGGTACAAAAAAACCAATGAAAGGCAAATAAAAGAGGGAGCTTTAATCCCTGCAAAGTAAAGATACTAAGAGTGAAGTCGATTACGAGTGTCAAAAAAAAAAAAAAAAAAAAAAAAAAGGTCAGTACTTTGAACTTGGACGCCCACAAAATTTAGTAAATGTGTACGTCGTTTAAGTTCTTAGGTACTATAAGATAATTTTTCAAATAATTTATAAGAAAAAAGCATTTTAATTTGTATCTTTTCAGACGCATTCAAGTTTCTCTACAGTTACGCAACGTTATCGAAAACACCTTTTAATACTTAGAGTTAACGTTTTATCTTCCTCATCGTAAATTCAACAGACAACGTTGAAAACATACTTAATAAATCAATTTGCTTCTGAACCAAGAGATTAGAGTTTAAGACACTGTCTTTTCACAACATTCCCAGTTGCTCATTATGGCTATTATGTATACCATAATTCCTCCGGTAATATGATTCGGAGCTTAGACTTTAGAGAAACATTTGACTCTGCGATGAGTTCCACCATTCAATTTGATGTCATCCTGCACTTGAAAGCCTCCAACAAAAATGCGTCCAGGCTCATTTATCAAAAAGGATTATTATTATAACCGTCAATGTCGATTCCACTCAGTGATGCTATCCAATTTCGATGTCATTTCGAAACTGTAATCCTTATTAACGATTCATCTAGTAATCGATTGTTATTAATGGTTTCTCCACGATGCATCAAATTTTACTCAGAGCGTTAGATATTAGTGCAAAATCTTTACGCATTTTTGCTTCAATAAACTATATTGATACAATAGACATCCATCTTTACGAACCAGTTTTCAAACATTCAAGAACATACGAACTATTACTAATCCCTATCACTCTCCTATAAATAATAGTCATATTAGGTTATTTTTTACGAACAAAGTACTTAAGACATCACTTTTTTGGGAACTCAGTTTCGAATGTTCACATGCTTCGGTTATCTGACTGTAGTTTGCAATTGAGCTTGATCGCTATAGCAGTACCCCACCACAAACAGTAAATTTTGTGTTTACAAGTGGGAATTAAACGTTTTCAGAATTCGGTTGTAAAAAAGGCCGACATATTTATGTTACAGTCCACCATACAATTCGAAAGTTCAATGTACTAAACTAATTCCTTTTTGACTAAAATAATATTGTACAATTACTCCTGTAAGAATTTTTTAAAAAGTGCGTTTAATCACTAATATACGCACGTTAAAAGCTATAGATCATGATAGTTTTATTTAAATGTAATGATTGCACTGAAGAGAGTGGAAATGAGTGAGACCAAGAGGGAAAATACAGAGTAATCCCCAGCGTAATGAAAAAAGTTTATTCTGTTATCAAAACACAATACGTAAGAAGAGTGAAGATTGAACACAAAGAAAAAATGGGGAAATGAATATTAATATTTCAGGATCGGCGCAACTTACCGAATTATGTAAGTGATGCTAAAGGTGTAGCTATTATTTATTGTGTAACCATTTATCAGTTTGTTTTTCTATTGCAAAAGAAAAGTGATAGCACTAAGACTTTTGGAATGCTGACAACCGACGAAGTTACAGGAGATAAACTTGGGGGCGCTCTGATCAGATCATGAGCAGTTTGTCCGTACATCGAGTCACTAGTGGTCAAACACATACCCTCATCCACGGTGTACCGGTCCCGCAGTGGACCAGTCGGTAGAAACTCGGTTCCCGCAGAGCACCGAAAGTGAAGCAACCTTGACTGAGGTCAGTGTTTGGGAGGGTGATAACCTCTCGCGGATGGTTGCTGCAGTCCATGTACACTAAAGGGAGCTGGTGCACGTTAAATAGGTCGTGGCTCCAATGTCCACTAAATGAAACGATACCTCTGGGGGTGCCAATCCCAGGTGACGGTCTCTCATCTGGGAGATGGTTCAAAAAATTAAGAGACCTTTCAAAGGGGTGGAAATCGGACTCCTGCCTACAAGGGCCCCGTTAGACTCAGGAGAAGCGTGCCCAGGCGCGTAGGGAAGGGGGGGGGGGCTCAGGGGGCTTAAACCCCTCCCATTAGAAATCATACTGCATAAGGATTTCGGTTATTTTGTAAGAACTATGAATTTATTTTAATGATCTATAAAAATCTTAATGATCTGTCGTGTCCTCGTCACGCGCGAGGACACGACAACAACAACATGGTGTATCCAGCTTTAGCGAAGATGATTTGAACAAGATCGGCACATTTTAAGCTGTTGTTACTGCCTGTACAAGATGAGGCTTGAACGTGTGTGGATCGACTCATCCATCGACAAACGGAGGCAACTCGCATGCCGCTTCCGTTCGATCTTATTCCGAATAAGCAAGCGCGTGTTGGTGTTATCAATTGATAAAAACAACCATTTACCGACTGGAAGCCTGCAGTTTGGATACATGATACTTGTTTATGATGATCACTTCTGACAAAACAGCACAGGCGATTCCATTTGCAATGATATCGGAACAAAACTACTTGGGGGTCGGAAAGATCCCAAATCATGTTT
This sequence comes from Octonoba sinensis, assembly GCA_038502835.1. NCBI lineage: Eukaryota > Metazoa > Arthropoda > Arachnida > Araneae > Uloboridae > Octonoba > Octonoba sinensis. Next base: position 129,296,643 of record CM076598.1, read on the forward strand.
TGAGAAGAATTACTATCAATAAAGTCACTGTGTACGAATCTTGTACTTGGTGACATATTCATTTCGGTTGCAAACGGAACGCTACACTGCGCGACATGGCGGCTCTATGTAGGGTAAATGTGGGATAGACGCCATAGGCAGTGGTGGGGAAACTTTTTTTAAGACGGGCCATTTGTAATAACTAGACAATCGTAGCGGGCCAAAGAATAATGCTTAATCCAGGGCTGGTACTTTTCCGGCCGTAGGCCCAAACTCCGGATATTTTAAGGCTTTTAAGTCCGGATTTCTAACTTTTTTTAGCGCTATCCTTATGTTTTTTGAAAATGTTGTGAAATATGTTAAGTTAATTTGCAAAATGCGATGAAAAATTTTTCATAGGTTTTATCTGTATTTTGTTTGGAACTGTAAGATGGAAGTTATGCAGTTAACAGTGCATTCAGAATGTTCGTCAAAGATTAATAGATCTGTGAATACATAAAAATTTATTCAATTCTTACAAAAGATGTACCTGCATTTTTATGTGACAAATGACGATTCAGAATATAACTTTTCTTTACAAATAGTAATAATACCGTATATATACATATAATAGCTTAAAACCTTGTTTCAACATTAAAGATTCCGCAAATTAGTTTCAGGATTTTTTGGGGAGGGCCAGTACCATCCCTGTCGTTAAAAAAATTATGTGTTCTATAAACATATACATATATTATTACATACACTTATTATTTTAATGCTAAAAAAGCAAAAGGTAAGAAAATTATAAGCACAAAATATAAAATGAATTTAGTGTAGTTCTTGATGTGAAGTATTATCACTTTATTTTCTGGTGTCATTACTGGTTGATGGTGCATGAGAAAAATGAAATTGAGACTGTTTCATCAAAATTTCATCATAGTCCGGTTCCATTTGCGAAGCAGAGATTCTTAAAACTGATGAAAGGTGCTTATCTGTAATTCTGTTTCTTAAAGAAGTTTTCCTAAGCTTCATTGTTGAAAAGATTTGTTCGCATATATAAGATGAGCCGAACATTGTCATTATCTTCATTGCATAATTAATTAGATTTGGGAAATTATCTGGACTTAAATTTTTATAAAAGATGAGTCATCTGTTTAGGTCGGATGGATTTGTCCAGAATACTATTGTGTTTTGGATATCGCCGCAGGTAGTTTTTATGTGGGTCGTCACATTACGAAGTAAGAACGCGTTCAAACATTCTCAAGACGGCACTCTTAAACGGGCCGGATTAAACCTTTCCGCGGGCCGGACTTGGCCCGCGGGCCGTAGTTTCCCCATCACTGCCATAGGGGGACAGATGCCTAAGTAAACGCGTAGCGATCTGTACAAGAATTACACCCGCAGTGTTTTGTTTCACTGTAAGCTTGCCCTCTCACTTTCGGCAGTCGATGCTTCGCACTTTGTTGGAATGAACGTGTCGTGATTTGTGCAACGAAAAACGAATTAAATGACGACAGATTGGTGCATTTAGGTTGCGTATAATCTTTGTGCTCCTGGAACTTTTGATTCCATAAAGTAAGTGTTTATTTTATTGTATTTATAATCTATTTATGTATCAAATACAAACATTTAAATGTTATATCAGTATTTTTCAACACGATTTATTAGTTAAATTAGAGGGCGTCTATCCCACGCAATAAGGATAGATGCCCCAGTTTTTGTGAGTATAGATGCTCTTAGAGGCATCTATCCTATATTGTATCATGAACTGAATTAATTATTTTCTTGTTTTCTAGACATGCCATGTAAGTACGTGCGCAAAGAAGGAGCGCGGCCCCAAGACGTGGGGACCGAAGACGCTCTTAAAAGCGCTTTTGAAGAGATGAGACAAAACAACAAATGTTCTCTTAATGAAGTATATCGTCGTTATGGCATTCCATGTAGAGCTTTGAGGAGATCATTTGCGAAACAAGATACAAAAAAAAAAAAAAAAAAATCCATTAGGTAGTAATCAGACATTACGAAGTTTAAACGACAACGAGGTTCGGGTTAGATCAACATTGGTTCGAACTCGAAGTTCTTCGCCACCAAATCCAGATCTAATTCACGAGTCTTCTGGTTAACACAGCGGAACGAGATCTTCCCAATTCTCCATCTTTGCTTTCTCAGCAGCCTAGTGCAGGTATACAGAAGGAGACGCCTAGCAAGTATTTGCAAGAATTTTCTCCTGTACCGAAAATTCCGATACTTCTCTACAAAAGAGGAAAACAGTCTGCTACAGTTCTGACTTCCAAGGAGAACATTGCTGCTAAGAAAATTAAAGGTAAAGCTACTCCTAACATACCACGTAAAAGCAGCAAACAAACCAAAAAATTGACTAAAAAAAAGGTCGAGGTCAGCTTTAGAGGAGATTTGTGATTCTGAGAAAAATACAAAAGAACAAATATCTAAGAAACAGTGGTTTACAGGAAGAAATCAGAACAAAAGTGTGAATACTCAAAATACAATTCAGCGTCCTGTTCGCAATGTTCAGACTACAACAAAAATTGGCAAAATTTCCTATGAAAACGACGAAACACTTTCAAATGAGTCAGATTCTTCTCAGAGTGCGACAACTGAATGTGTGGAATGTTTCGAAGATTTTGAAACGACGAAATCGAAGGTAGACTGGATTCAATGCATCATGTGTAGAAATTGGCTGCACGAAACCTGCAAAATGAACGGCGATTATTTTAATCAATGTAAGCGTTTAAAACTACGTCAAGAGAAAAAGAATAAAAAAATATAAATTGCGTAAAAAAACTTATAAATAAAAAAAAATATAAAAAATTTTATGTAAAAGAAAAAAGATGTAATTAAGATTTTGTGCAAGGCACTGCTCAATAAGAATTTGTGATAATTATTTTTAATTTAGCACCAAAGATGATCGTGCCATCTAACGTAAAGTTAGGACACATTTTTTTTATCAAAAAATTATGATTATTATAATCAATATAAAATATTTAAGTTCAGTTGATTGTATTATTTAGCAAATGTTAAATAAAGTTAAGAAAATCATAATATTCTTTCATTAATTCCTTAGGGCAACTATCGCACAAGTCAAAATATCATAGCGGCGTCTAACCCCCATAGTAGGCATCTATCCTCATTCATAAGGTTATTTGTTTTATTCGTAACCAACTATAAATAATACAAGCAGTGTTAAATTATGCAAATTATTTTGTTCATTAATAAGTACGCCAACTATCACAAGAGTTAAAGATTTTCAAATTCTCATCTTCTCTATGTTAATCGCCCATTTCAAAAAGTTCGGCAACTATCCCACATTTACCCTAGTGGAGCGTCTTCGCCTATGGTCTCCTTTCCTCAGAGGACGTCCTTTACCAGGAAGATAAGACGAAACCGCACACGGTATGAATAAGACTATATGCCCTTCAAGGTACCAGAATGGTTTCTTGTCCACCGGTCTTCAATGATGTGGCACCAATTACACCTATTTGGGGCATGATTGGATATCTCTTGAGCAGGCTGCCACCACCACGTTTAAAAGACAAACTCTGGCAAATGGCTAATAGGGAATTGGCAACTATTTACCAGGACAGAACATGCATAACAAATTAATTTGATTAAAATTATCGACTTTAAACAAGTACAATTTTAAGGAATTATTACATCTGGAGGCAAAATTTTACATGCTTAATTTAAATAAATTTTGCTTGCTTGTATTAATTTTTTCTGCGAAAGGAACCGAAAGTTTTTTTTTTTTTTTACAGTCAAGAAATAAGGAAAAAATAAACTTACGATCCTAGGCGTCCAGCACACTTGTAGCTGAGTCAAAGGTGTTGGTCAAGGGACTTGATACAGCTTCCAAAGGTAAAATTCTGTATTCTAAGCTGCTGGGTCATTCCACGGTGACTGACGTTACAATTTGACTAAGTTTTTTAAATTTTAAAATCCACACTGTCTTGAAATTTAACTTTATTTTTCTGAAATTGATCTAAAATACCGTGATAGAGTACAGTAATACTACCCATACCTGTTTTTAGACATGAAAAGCTTTTTTGTATGGAATTAAGGTAAATCAAAAATTGTGACTGACATTACACAGAAGAGACATTAGGAAAAACAACTTTTATATTAATTGAAATTCTCCTCAAACCAAGAACATGATGATTAAAATTCTTTTTTTCCAGTCAAGTAGAGATTTCAAACTTTATGAATACACTTCGTTTCATTTTAAAAACTTTAAAATTTACAATAGATGAAATTTTTAATTACCGTGACTGATGTTACAAACATTTCGTGACTGATGTTACACCAACATTAATCGGTTTAAATTATAATTTATTTCTCCTTAAAAGTCAAATTAGCAATTTTTTTTTCAAAATTACACAAATCTACTTAAATGATAAAAAATAAACAATAGTAAATGAATATAATTATATAAGTGATGTTTTTAGTGCAATTCAGGAAATGAAAAGTGTCCTCGTGCATTTACTACATCTGATGTACTAAGTTTTCTTATTATTTTTTCTTGTGAATAATAAATTTCATCCACCTTGTCAGACCATTTCCAATGCTTCCCTGTTGGAATCATAACACTGACCAAGTATTCATAGTTTTCAAAGGCTCTAACTTCACCTGGATAGAGCTGTCCATCATATTCCACAAGAGCCCACGCTCCAATTGTGGCCACCAATTATGGAGCTTGTTCGCTTGGTTTTGAACAGGCAAATGATGTTTTAGATAAATTTGAGCTTTTGGTGATTTTGTCTACCACATCCAAAAAGTGTTGCTGCGTGATACCAGCTATTGTTTCTGAATCAGAAAATATTTTATTCACATTTAACTCTTTATAACGCAACTGTAAATAGTATGATTAGATCTCAAAGATTTTCACACTGCTTGAAGCTGCGGCATTTAAAAAATCTTTTACACTGTGTACGAAATGCTTTCTTTTTTTTACAGCTTCCCATATCTGCCTCTTTACAGACCCGCCAAAACAGTCCACTGTGTGAAGTAGCAAAATAATTCGATTTAATGAACAATTTATATTTTTCTGTAATATGGGTTTTGTGGCTGCAATGAACTTGTTTTTGAATTGAGCCATCTGACCAAATATGTAAGACTTCAATTCCTTGAGGAATCTCTTCCAGCATTCTTGTTATGAGAGGAATCACAATCTCTTTAGAATGAGACAGTTCATCTGAAGCTATCACATACGGATACATTCTACCCGAGTGATACAGTGCTGCTGCAAATATGCTTACTTGGGCTTAATTAGGAGCACCTGTTTCCCCAATTTCATTGTCAAACCATTTTTTTATGACAGCCTTCTGCTTTCGTGGAGATGTAGGCACAGCGCACTTTGCACGAGTTACAGCTTTTCCTAAGGTTTTATTATTTTGGAAAAGGGGTTTTGTCACTGCTAATTGAAATTTTGCACTTTAAGGTGCTACATTTTTCCACTATTTTTCTAACATTTTCTTTGATTTCTCTTTTTGAACTGACTTAGGTAACTTAGCTAGGTCATTTCCTTTTTATCTCTACTCCTTTTAGCTTCTGCATTGCTTATCTTTTTATAATCTCCATATTTTCCTTTCTTCTTTAATCTATCTTGCCTACTTTTTTGCCTTTCTGCAGCAGTCAATGCCATTTGTACAGTGTTTAAGTATCTGACTGGAAAAGAGAAAAGTGACTGATGTTACAATGTGACTGATGTTACATATTTTAAAGAAGTTTTTAACTCATAAATTGAACTGTTGTTAACTATTTAACTAATTGATATTTAAGATATTATCATCAATGAAGAGAATATGGCTTTTTATATTCTTAACACTATTTTTCTTTAAGTAATAAAAACTTTTATAAATTTTTGTGACTGATGTTACATCACAATGAGGCCTAATTTATAAAAAAATAATTTTTAATGCAATAATCACAGTTTAAAGATTCTTTACTGGCCTAACCTCACATACAGACTAAATTTCAATAAAAAAATAAGATTTTATACCTACCTGTTAATTTCTTTACGAAAACAAGATGAACTTTCCGAATTTCTCTAAAGACAACAACACATGTGACAAAAGTAACATTGCCAAACATTGCCTATAAAACTTACAAAAAGGTACTGCGAACTTTTAAAACATAATTTTATAAAAATTCACATATTTTTACCTTAGAGGAAAAAAAACTGCATATCTGCAAGAAGAAAATTTTTTTATGTTGATGTACCTGTTTTCATGGAATTGCCCTGCTGAGGACTTCAGCCAAATTTCTGCTCCCGCCCCCTGATTTTATCAGTTCTTTGTAATGCTTCGCCGACAATTTCATTGCTCTTTTTTTTTTTTCAAATTAAAGCAGCATTGTTTGAGTTGCAAGAAAGTTCTCTTGCTAACCCCTGCTTGAGCGTTAAGCTTATCTGCGATTTTCATGCAAGTCTCTTTCTTTCTTTTCAATGAAACTCTGTTTGTTTGTTTACGACCATTTCAGGTCACGTAAATATTCGAGTTTATTTGCTATTCTCAAGGATATGCCTCAAACTCTCGTCCAATATGACAGATAGAACAAGACAGCAGGGGCCTCAGTGGCTGAGCGGTCAAATCGACTGGCTCCGGTGCCTCCCTGCGCGGAGAGAAAGAGGCGTGGGTTCGATTCCCACCTTGCCCTGGGTGTATTTCTTTCTTTGTATATTAAAATCTGTTGTGCTGTCTTGTTCTATCTGTCATATTGGACGAGAGTTTGAGGCATATCCTTGAGAATAGCAAATAAACGAATATTTATGTGACCTGAAATGGTCGTAAACAAACAAACAAGACAGCACAACAGATTTTTAATATACAAAGAAGGAAATACACCCAGTGCAAAGGTGGGAATCGAACCCACGCCTCTTTCTCTCCGCGCAGGGAGGCACCGGAGCCAATCGATTTGACCGCTCAGCCACTGAGGCCCCGTCTGTTTGTTTCTTTGCTTTCAATAATACTCTTTCGTATTTCCACCAACGGCATCAATAACTCTTTCTCATATGGAGTAAATATTACTCTTTCCTCCATAGCAAATACGAAGAAAAGTTGTTACAAGAAGCACGTTTGCAGAAATGTCAACAAAACGCCCTAAAATCATGTGATCGCGATTGACCAATAAGACACATGTTCTGCGCGCGGAGTTGAGTTACCTTATGGTTAAGAAACTTTATCTAAATTTTCATCGGTGAATACCGATTTTCAACCTCGTGCCGCTGAGCCTCATCTCCGAGTTAACGGACCTCGTGATTTCAGGCGTTTGGAAGGTTGACGGTGAATGCGGCCGTAAGAATTTCAAAGCTATTTCTAAAAAACACCGAATGGAGATGTCAAGATTGAAAAAACTGCATATGTTGTAGGGCATGGGCAGAAAAGACTTGGCCCCAGACTGCGAAATTTGCCTTAAAGCAAGAAACTTTCAGATGGAAGAACCATCGGTGTAAATGGTCGGCTAACAGATGACGTCATGAAGAACTTGACTAAATATTACGGAAATGCCCCCATTCGAGGAAATCCGGACAGTATTAAATCCATGAAGACTGCTATCTGGGCAATTTTTAACCATTACGCTAGTACAGATGCTCAACCGATGCATTATTTTGGCCCGAACACTGAAAATATTTGGTGCAAATTCAATTTGGCAGCATAAAGTAATGCAAATTTTAAGAATGAAAAATATTTTCGCAAGAGCTGTAATAGAGAGGATAAAACCAATATTTGCAGATTTGTCACACCCTAAGTTGCTAAAGAGGTGTCTAGGAGGCAGGACTCAAAACTCAAACGAATAGATAAATTCACTGATCTGGAAGTATTACCAAAGATCGTTGGTATTACCCCAAAGTTAGGAGTTCTGGAGGAAAAATTGCAGAAATAGCGACTTATTTTGCTATATGAATTTTCAACAATGGAATGGAAAGCATAATAAAAATTTTGAGTAATTTAGTGCTTAAAATTGAAGATGAAGCCTGTTTACATCTAACAAAAGGCGATATTGCAAGAGTAGCGACAACGGAAAAACGTGTACTTGCTGCATCACAAGAAGCCCGCAGATTCAAAAGAGCACTCTCAGAAACGCATGCTCAAACCTCACTAAACTTTCGTCGTACTGGACGAAATGGCTTTGTGAAAAATGCTCCGAGTAAACCTTTCGTCAAATTGGAGAAATTTGTGTAGTAACGTTTTTAAGTCACGTGATCGCGAGAGGAGACAATCGTTGTAAATGACGAAATTTTCTTGATGATTGAAGAATCGTCAAAAGTGAGAGTTATATTTCTGAGAGTGAATGAGAAAACTGAATAAAAATAAGTCTCATTTGTTAAAAGAAGTAAAGACATACGTTACAGGAGGATTTTGAGTATGTTCACTTTAATTTTACTTCATGCATTTCAAAAAAGCAACTTTAAATCCTTTTTTATCGCATTTCTTTATTTCTCGCTGTACATTATTTAATGATTTATACATCAGTATGAACCAAGGAATTACTTGTTTTTAATTATTATTTTGTTTTTATATTTAACGTCTCACATTTTGAAACGAATCGTTAACTTTTAGATTGCAATAATTTAAAAAAAAATCTTTTTATCCTTGTTTTGTCCTTGTAGGCATGTAATTTGTTAAAGTAGAAGAAACGTACACAGTAAGTACACAAACGTAAAGCAGAAGAAAGGTTTTGAGTAAAAGTTCAGTTTTACTTTTGTTTATGCATTTTAAAAAAGCAACTTTAAACGCTTTTTATTTTTACGCCGATATATTTTTTGACCTTTCGCGCACAATATTTTCAAAACTAATGTAGGTATCGTCTAAAAACTTTATAGGATTATGCATTATACAGTAGTTAGTAGTTTAACCTCTGCATGAACCAAAATATTACTTAAAAAATAATAATACTTCAAATTTTGATTAAAATCGTTTATTTTTTAGGTTGCAATGAATTGCATTTTTTATTATTTGATTGGTATAAAAACAAGTATAGATCTTAGAATAAGTCTTCGACATTATTTTAACACTGAAATGGAAGTTCCAACAGCTTTTACTAAGTTACAAATGTGCGCGCAGTGGTATTCTCCGCTATAAGCTCGTTTATTATTTGGCATAACTTTATTGCTGTTTTACAAAACAATTACTATAAGTTTGAAATTAGTTTCAAAATTCTTAAAAACATCCAGCTTTTAAAAAAATACTGCCAAAAAATTATAAACCGGAATATTTGTGTGCAGCACATTATCAATCGAAATGTTATTTGCGTTGTGTTCACGACACCGTTTAAGACACCGTAGACCCCTTCATATGCTCTAGGCTAAATGAAATTCCTAGCGCAATTTCGCATCAACAGAGTCCGGGTGCTCACCCTTTCAGGTTATCCACCTGAAAAATCAAACGTCAAAATTCTTATGCGGCGTGGTACCACACTCATTGTGGTGCCGCTGAAAGAGATGGTGGCATAGGCGTAACCAGGGGGGGGGGGGTATTGGGGGGTTCAAACCCGCCCCATTGGGTATGTACTTATTTAGGCACACAGAAAAATTTCTGGCTACGGCCTTGCAAAGCACAATTTTTTTCCCCTAAGAAAATTAAACACATATGCATATAATTTCTTTTTCTTTTTCTCTGAAGGGTTGCGATCATGACCAAAGTATGCAGCTCATAACAAAGAAGACCTTTCATCTGGTTATAAGGTTATAATCAACCCCCTTACACTTTGGGGGGAGGGGGTTAACAGCGCGAAAGGTAGCTTCAATCACCGTACCATACACAAACAGAGATCCTTTTTCAATCACTCCAGAAGGTTTTCTTTCCTTCTTGATGTCTTTTTTACCCAAAGGCAGCAATATGGGAATACAAACGCACAAGTAATAAGTTTCCTGAAAATATTCTCTAGTGTGATGGAGTCCTAAAGTCCAATTGTCCTAATGGGTTAAACCCTCAAGCCAGGAAGGGATGCTCATTAAGAAACTTAAAGAGCAGTTTGTATTTATTTATGACTTCCTGTCCAAACACCCATTTTGGTAAAATCTTTTTGTAGATGAGCCGATTGGAAAACTGATGAACTGTATTTGTATTGCATTCTCATTTACAGATGTTCTCTCATCTCTTATATTTTAAATGTTTTTTTTTTTCATATTATGGTCCATCACTGATTGCATTACGACTCTGGAAATCATCCGTTCAACGTTTCCAATCTCACTGCTACGGTTTAATGCTGCATTTTAATTTACAATCAAGTATTATATATATTTTAGCTAAATTTTTAATTATTTTCGATACATAATAATGTTTGCACTCCAGCGATGGACACGTTCGTCATCCAAAAAGAAAAGAAAATTTAATTCAGACGCTTCCACTTCTGAGGTATGTTTTGCTACAAATTTAATAATTTTTTTAGAAATTTATTGTGGGGATGAGCAGTTTTGTAGGGGAATTTGGATTTTTTTTCTCTAAAATTCGACTATTTCCCAGTTTTAATATTATGAATGCCTGGACATAGAAGATTGCTTAGCGCTAAATATTGAATTTTCTATTGCGTTTGAATTAAAAAATAAACTAATAGATCTAGTAAGGAATGTCTAATGTTTTTGTGAATCAAGGCCGTATCCAGAGGGGAGGGGGACCCACGGGCATCCCCCAGAAATCTTTTGCAATGTATCATATATTCCTCCCTGAAACTTTGCTTTACATAAGTGTGTCGAAAAAAAAATTCTAGATAATGTCTTGGCTCCGGAGCAGGGGGAGCATGTTAAGAATTGGGGAGGGCAGTGTATGCTTCAAAAGCATACCCTTTATATATACATGTATATAGATATATATGATTAGAAATAATGTTAATATGAATTTTTTTACATATATGATAGCGTTTTGATGCATATATAGTAGATGTATGTTTAGATCTTTGGTGAAGTTAGAGGAGTGGGTGTTTGGGGGCTTCTGCAACTTAAATTTTTGTAACTGGTTTTACATCTATAATGCTTAGGATAACTCTGAAGGCAAGGGTTCAAGGGCTCTCCGCAGGAAACTTTTTGAAATCTTCCTAGCAATGCAATTTCGGGATACTTTTGGTGATGTTAGAGGAAACAGAAAGGAGTTTGGTTACTCTCCCCCCCCCCCCCCCCCCAATTTTTTTCGAAATAAAGTCTTATATCTTTTAAGTTACTTTTGGTGTCGCTCGTGATAGTGTTCAATGTCCTTTCCCTGAAAGTGTTTCTGAAAGTAAAGTGTCTTAAAAGCGTAATTTCTCTTTTCTTTCTTTTTTTAAAACTTGCGATCTGAATTTTTTTGCCGGGGGGGGGGGAGGAGTTGACTCGCTCCAAGCAGGTAGTTCCCCCCCCCCCCGGGAGATGCCTGAAATAAACACGGAGTATATCTTTAGAGACAAGTATTTATGACTAGTAAATTCTCAACTCCTTTACACTTCTTATTGGTGTTTAGTCTGTACATTTTTAGGGTGACCCCCCTTTCACCAACTCTAGTTACGCCTATGCCTCTCGGGAACGCACTTGGTCTGCAGTCCATTAGAAAAAAAATACCCCTACATTAGGAAGAAAAACAAAACTGCGCACTTCTTGCACATTTTTTTTTAGTCACAAAAAGCCAAAAAAAAAAAAAAAAAGCAAGAGTTTTCACTTTTACTTGCAAAATAAAATTCAATTCCGAAAGGTTTGATGAAAATTCTCTACCGTGGTTCTGTTTCTGTAAAAGGTATAGAAAGTGCTTCTTATGACACCAGAGGCAGGCAATTGTTTCAAGTGGTATAAATCATTTTACTGATAGGGCAAGCATAAATATAAAAACATACTGACACACATAAGTAATATACAAACACCATATCATTTGTGGATCGAGCAGTGCTTATCCATAGCTCACTCTTGACTATGGATTTGTCCTTTATTTAAATGACAGACAGCAAAGCCAATCTAATAGCTTGACTTTTATAAATTTTTCTTCCGATAGTTACGATTTAAAAGATCAGTCTGCAAAAGGGGAAAAAATCGAAGCACCAGATAATAAAAATCCTCGTAAAGTTAAACAAAACGGAAATTAATGATCTTGACAGTTCACTTTTTTCCCTAGGAAAACGCTGTTTAAGAATTATGTCTTCCGGTATAGGGAAAGGACAAAATTCATTCATCACCTACTTGTCAATTTTCGTCAGACACAACATTCTTAATTGTTTGTGCGCTTTTTCCCCTACAGACAGTCTACTTTTTCTACAAAATGCCCCTTCTATTAGAATTTTGGAGATTTTCCCTCCTGCATTATAATATGCTTTCTGTATTTTATTGCATTCTGTTGAAGGATTATAATTGCAGGAAAGCGCCAAATAAATTGTATCACTATAAATGGATGAAAAAGTAACGTAAAAATAAGAAATAAGCACAAATATTTCAAAATTTCGACCTCTTGGACAGGCTGAAGATAACAGTCAAAGTAACAGCAACAAAACTACAGATATTTAACACGAATTTCGTTTCTTTTTTTTCGCTCCTTATTACCGACCACTCAGCCATGACTCAATAGAGAAAGAGTAGAAAAGTTAACGTAAAATAACACGATATTTTTTAAAAATTAAATTCCCTTTCAAATTCGTTTTAAAAGCATTTTTTAAAATTCAATGCAGCTAAATCCTGTGAATATTAACATAAATGCGAAAAAAAAAACGTGTGTTCCTCTTAGGAACCGTTCATAAATGATGTCACACTTTTTTCCCACATATTTGACCCCCCTCCCCCTTTGTCACAAAATGTCACACTTCAACGGACAATAAACTTGAAGATTACCTGAACTGCTCAATATCTAAATTATACGAGTTCATAAAAGGCGGCTCCTTTTTTTCATAGTAACTTCAAAGCTGGAGCCTTCGCCTTTATTCCACCTTTTAAGAGGGGGGAGGGTTAAATTTGGTCACATGTTACGCTATGCTGCATAAGCAGGATATCACACTTCTAGTTACCCCCTCCCCCCTTTGTCACACTTTGTCACAATTCAACGAACTCCCCTCCCCTCGAAGCGTGACATCATTTATGAATGATCCCTTATAAGAACACAAGTGATGAAAGCAATTCTGAGAGAATTCGAACATTTCAGAAGAATACGAGTCGAAAAAAGGAAAAACGCGAACCGAAAAGGTTTTTGAGTTTTGATCGCGTAGGTATAAATCAACATGAAACGCGAAACACTTTAACTTATTCGATCGAATTAAAAAAAAAAAAAAAAAAACATCATCGAAATTACGAATTGTAATGAACATTATTAACAACTCTTAGTAGATAGATTAAAAGTTTTTTGATGCGATCACGTCAAGGATATGTACCGAAAATTACTATACAGGAGCTTCCTTTTAAGAATGTTTTACTCCTTTGTTGTAAACTCTTTTATTTATTTTCTAAAATAAATAAGAGATTTAAAACTCTAATTTTCTGTTGTTAATTTTGTGTGTGTGTGTGTGTTTATATATATATATATATATATATATATATATATTTAACTTTAGGAAGGTTTTTCATCGGTCGTTATCTGCAGCTGAACTCATAGCGTTAATTTGAGCTGTTTACCCATAGCAGTTTTTTCAGCCTAATGCGTTAACTGGTTGCTTTATTCTTGACATGAAGACCATTTTTAAACTGAAAGCAGATTTTAATAATCAAAGATTAATTGAATTTACAAAGGAAAAACTCATTTTAGTTAGTTTTATTCAATTTTGAATACATTTGAGAGATTCGTTAGTAATTACAAACCAATTTGCGTTTGTATTTCATTATTGAAGTATCCTTTGATGGAGAAATGATTAAATTTTAGTTACGTATTCGAAGGCTTGTCGAATATTTGGCAACGCGTTTGTTTTGATTTAATTAGCTGAAAGGCTTTCAAAAAAAGTTCTGTTGACTAACGATGCGTTTCTTTTTTACTGAACAGAGTTCATCTTTTATGAAATGCAGCTAATTTTATGCAAGCAAAAAAAATATGCATTATAATAACATCTGAGAATGACTTTTTAAACGGAGAAAATATTTTTTTCCTGAACATTAATTTGAGAATACAGCAAATAAAAAGCTACATAAATTTCTAAATGAAAATTCTTCTCTTTCATGCCTATTATACCAAACTTTTATACAAACCTTTTGTATCATTCAGTGCATTGCACTACAATAGCATGGATTTAAAAAAAGAGGGGGGGGCTCATGAAAGTTTTTAAATATTGATTTCAATATTTAGGTTCCGACGTGACATGTTTGTTTGCTTGGATTGCACTATATCATATTCAAATATTAGTCACTCGCCACCACTCTTGTTTCTTGTTTGAACGTTTATCGTTCTTATACTTTTTATGTTTCGTCAAGTAAACTTAAAAAGTTGTGTTAACTGTTAAACTAAATATATATAACGCAAAATCCCCGAAATCCTTCTTAGGTGGTAGATAACTTCTGAAATGAATTCAGACATTCGACAATATTTTATGAAATTGACAAGTGAACCCTTTACATTGAAGTTTTAAATTAAAGAATTAAAGTTAGGTATTTATGCAGTCAAAATCAATTTCCTTCTACTGATAAATGGGCAGCATTAACAAAATGCTTGTGAAAGAAAAATTTGTCAAATACAAGTACCGGATGTAATTATTAGTATGCTAAAATTATGGAACTAGGTTAAACCAGCATCTGGGTTCGATTGTTTCGTCTAATGCGAACAAATTTATTCAGAACTATTCACCTTCCTTTGAAAATGAATGTTTAAAATACTTTTATCTGGAGAAAACATATCTTGTTAATTAAATGAATATTTCAAGCTTTTTTTTTAAATTTTAATTGACTTTATTATTTATTTATTTTTACAAATATATAATCAAGTATGCGATTTTCATCCGATTAATTTTTTTTCACGTACATTTTTTTGATGAAATTGCTTTTTACCCTTTTTTTTCGAATTAAAAATACCTTTTACTTCCTTTCTTGATTTTTATTTTTTGTTGTTTTGAATAGTTCAACTTACACTCGCCGAAAAGAAGCTTTCTGAGAAATTGAAACTGATGCACGTAATTTTAACTTCAAGTTTATAATTGCAGTACATTGTTCTGCATAAAATAGATTGTATGATATATAGTAAACTTTAAAATAATTTCAGGGAAACCAATCTACTCACAGTTGATGTTTCAACACGTTCACGCCAACGCTAATAATTGTGTTTCTCGCCATAAGCGTATTCAAACGTTATAGTCTACTGTTTGAATATATTGACCTTTTATTTTGCAGGTGCTGCAAGATATATATTTTTTCAATTTTCAGCTATATGGCCGGTGTTTCCTAGATGTTTTTTTTTTCACCTTTTAATGAAACATTCATATGAAGGGTGATCCTCTGAGTCACCCGATCGGAGACAAGAGAGTGTTATGAGAAAATAATTGAAAGGCAAGACCGATGGGAAACCATCTGTGGTACGCGGGGCACTGTGGGAGAATTGAACTTGAGCCACAGGTGGTACGTGCCTTCGTGAGCGTGTGAATAAAAATTTGAAGAAATATGTGACTAAAAAACAAAAGTTTATAACGTCTAAAGCAAGCTAAAAGTTTAACTTTTTTCTCTCAAATGTGAAAGAACCTTCTCATATATTGTTATACTAAACACATATTCGTCCGAGACTGATTGTGCTCAGTATTAAATGGTAATTTCTTAGTGAAAAATGTGAAATATATATATATAGCAACTAAACTGTATAAGATTTTTATACAAAAACGAATTAGGCACGTAAGAACATTTTTTACACTTTGTAAAAATAGACAGTAAAATGCATATAATCAACAAAATGTCTTTCCTCATTTCTATTTGTTTATTAGTTTCTGACTTTTCGTAGAAATACCAGCAACAAAAAGAATAATAAATAGGATATTTTTACCGAAATTTATGACTCTTTCCCCTTGACAGAAAATCATTCTTGTAAAAAACGGAATTTATTTTTTTTAAATCAGACATTATGTGCACGTAATTTTTAATATTGTATGATAAAAATAATAAAATAGTCAGTTTAATATGGTAAGTTAAGATTACTCTTAAGATTTTTCCAAGCCTTCTTTTAATTCCGAGGTTTGTTCAAACATAATGCGCTAATTCTTTGTCAAGCGTTAACTGAGGGATTCAAAGCAAAAAAAAAAGAAAGAAACTTACTACAGTCGGAACTTCGTGTTATACGTATTGAATGGCCAGAAAAGTTGAAGTTTTCTAAAATCATAACTAAAACAGGAACTTCATAGGTATGTGTACATTACCAGATTCCTTTCTCTATTGAGGTAGAAATCATTAATTTGATGGATGCTTCCGAACTGCAAGGCAACGGATGGCCTCCTTCCACCATTAGTTCGATTTTTAAAAAACTTCTTCTCATACATGTCGATTCCACTGATTGATGATTTTGACGGGCCTCTAGATTCATTTGCGTTTTCTTTGGGTCCGCCCCTGCCTCATTTGCACACGGGTCCACCGATCGCGATAAAAGTATTTCGATGTCAATGTTTAACCTCACGCTAGACGAATTCTTTTCAGCATTCAAATGGTAAACGGAGTAGCAGCTTTACAAAGAAAAAGATCTTGCGCCCTTTTCTCAGAGAGAAGAATGTCATGCAAATGCAGGCGCTTCTATGCAAACCTGCTAAAAGAAGAGAATAGTGATGCCTGGCTTTCATTGCTGCTGCCCCTGAGACTTCAATGGATACGCTCAAGACTGGGAACAGCATTAGAAAAGAGGAGCATTTACTTCGCTCAGCAGAAAATAATTAGTCAATAAAGATCTTTTTCATACTTCGAGAAGCCAAGAGCTATTACACATCGTTAAAAATTATGCACGTTTGCACTTAGTCGAAATGGGAAATATTATTAGGAGTACAGCAACGGAGTATTCAACGTATACTACGTTGAATTAATATCCAGAGAATAGAGTTTTTTGGTTATATATGTCTAGGCTATCAAGATAAAGTGAATCAAATTTTCAAAAATCGTTTGCAAAAATAACATTGATTCACTACTTCCGCCGTGTGATATAACTAGTCAACTTTCTGAGCAAATTTCACTCTATATAGTCTGAGAACTTGGTTGAAATTGATGAATAATGTGAGAATATTATTGAAGATATTGAGAATATGTTGTGAAAAAAAAAATGTGAGTGAAGATGAACAGTGTATGAATCCGAATCTGCTAAAATTGAATCAGTTATTTTTATGAGGAATTATTACACTTTTTTAAAATTGCACTTGAAATCTACGTGTACGTAAGTCTTTCTTCAAAAAGTAGTATCCGTCCGAATCCCAGTACCCGTAAGTACATGTGCACTTAAGCTTTTCCTTTAAAATAAAGTATGTTACATATTAAAATTTAAATAAATAAATAAATAAACAAAAATTTTAAAAAAGTAAATCAAGAACAAAGTATTGAATTAACTCACAGGGCCTTGCCGTACTCTGTTGAAAATTTTGTACCGATGAACCGGTCCAATGTGGTCTTGAAATGTCTGTTTGACGTAATTTTTCATTATTTGTTTTCTACGTATATATTATATTTTAATGTTAATCATATTTCTGTACACAATATTTTGCATTTTTTTGACATATTTTGCATTGTTCTTAAGAATGATGCAATGAACAACAATTTTGCTGAAGCCGAACATCGAAACACAGTCTTTACTTTTATAAGAATATCAATAACTACAATATAACTAATAAAAATATAGATTTTAATATTTTGACTAAGAACGTGGACTAACATTTTGGAATGAAATCATTGTCCTTTACTCGTGCCTAATCATCTTTGTAGTGTAATGACATAGACGATATTGAACTTCGTGAAATATCTCACATTTTTATTGTTTTTGGAGAAGCGTGATATGACAAGAAGCGACTTCAGAGATGATACATTAATCAAGCTGCGCATATATCATATACATGATAGAAACAAGAAACTAAAGTTCTGAAAACGAATATGTAACACATGACATGCCATCTTGACGTGTTTCATGTTTTTTCAATTCAAATCCACACGGTAGCAAAGCAATAAAAATAGATTACACTTCCTGATTTGTTGAGAAGCACACGTAATTTAATTGTCAGAAAGAAAGTTCCTTTTGATCGAAAAATTATGTTTTATATGAAAACCTTTCAGATAAAACCATTGTACTCCACTGCGACCTTTCAGGTTTCATGCAGTTTTTCATTCAAAAATCGAGAAGTAAACTAAATCGATTATTTCAGAAACTAGTGAACACCAATTGCATAAAAAATAAAACGATGACGAATATTCGTATAATTTTTCTTTGCTGGTAGTCGCATCTTTTAATATGGAAACTCATTAAGATTCAGCTCTCCATGGCTACTTAATTTGATGACAAAACATACTATTACTAAAATACTGCATGCGTGAGGGTAAACACTTCGTTCATTCAAAAAAAGTATAAAATTGGCGTTTGACAAGTTTCAATTCAATTTAACAGTTGACGCGTTATTAACCCCTTGAAGCACGAGTTTTTTCCGGAAACCTGGTCAAAATGATCAAGGTTTTTTTTGACATAAAATGAATATATAGGTGTAGTATAAATTGTTTTTGGCAATTTCAGCTGTATGGGTGGCTAGAGAGTAGGGGGGGGGTGAAAGTTATATGAAAAATTCTTATACAAACAAAGTGTAAACGGATCTCAGGCTGGCATTAGAAATAAAATAACGCGAGATACAAGATCGCCCGTGTGAGATACGGGCATACGCAAATTTGCCGGTACCTTTCGCCAGACACGGGCAAATGCGTTAAGGGGAGCCAGTACCCAAAAATGTTGTGAAACACCAAAAGTTTTTTCATTGGCTTAAGTAGTAAAATAAATCTTTAAAAATGTTCCCTGAAAGTTTCAGAAAAATTAAAGCAATATTTATTGATTTATCATTGATTTTATTACGGTGTGAGGTTCCACCTTTTTATTCAGAAACCGTAACTGTGCTGAATATAAGCCACATATTTTTTAAAAAATAAAATAAGCAAGAAGAAGGAGTTTCATCGTGACTGTAACTGAAAAAAAAGTTCCTTACTTGAAATTTTGATAAAGAAAGGATTTAAGTTTTTGCAAGCCGAAAACTTAGAATGCTGTTTTATGTCACTTTGTTTTTTGTGCATTTCATCTGAATCAAAATGCAAATACTTTTTTAAAATTTGTATCTATAATGTTGATTTTTTCCCCACATGTTCCTGAAACTATTTATAACAAATTTATGCTCTACTTTTATGATAACATAAGTACTTTTTTTTAAATTCTTTTCGAAGATTTTTGAAATGAAGAAAACATTTGCTTAAAAAGTATTTTGCAACACTCATCACAATAAAAATCAGAGGAACATTAATGATAATTCAAGTCCTTGCATTTGGAAAGCAAGTAATGAAAATGACGTTGTTTCATACACTTTTTCAAAGAAAAAACTTATGAGTTCGAGTAGACACTACTGTTGTGGCTGTACAACTACCTGGAATCGCGGTGAACTCACACTTAAATTCAAGTGCGCCATTCATTATTTTGAGAAAATATTTTTTACTTTAATTTATATTAAGTTGCGTATCATTTGAAAGACAAAAAAAAAAAAAAAAAAAATGCTGTAAAATAAATTATTACTTAATTTCCTATCTGAAATAAGAAAGCTTTTAGAGCAATTCAAAATCTGCCGTGTTTTATTTTTGGTCCAATTTTTGGAAATTTTTTAGCTCCAAATCAAAAACAAGTACACATATCGTGATAAAATTTCAAATTTTCCTGAATTTATACCAGTAGACTGCCATGCCACCAGCTCCGTGCGAAAGCGATCCTAAGGCCTCCGCTAACTGGTGGAGATATGTAGACTGTGCCAAACTTCAAGAAAAGCTAAGATGGTGAGATTTTGAGTTTGTTGATTTGACGTAGAATGCCAACAAGCCTGATTACCTTCGCAAAATACAATACTTCAGCAGGTAAGAGAGTTCTTATAGTTTTTCTAAATTCAGCACAACTAAAAAATAGCGATTTTCTAATTGATAGAAAGCAACATTAAAATTGATAATTTTCTCTTTGCTGATGACGAATGTAAAAATGTTCAAACTTCTGTGTTATGCTGTGGTATTATTCCAGCAGAGTAGCTAAATGCCAAATGATGTAGATTTAAAAATGGCAAAAATGTAGCTAAAATATCAAAAATTGTAGCATAAAAATTCTGTCCTTTTCTCCCTACTCCAATTACATAGTTTATCAAATATTTTGGGTTTTCAATAAATTTCATGTTCGGTACAGTGCGTAAGTTTTCCTTAATAATTTATTGACGTACAGTTTTTCAAATAAAGATTTGTAAAATAATCCGTGAGTTTTGTTTTAATTATTATCCCGTTCCCGAAAATTACAAGGACATTTTTGATGTAACAGACGCAAATATTAAACAAATCTCTTTTTCTAGGATGGACACTACATTATGTGAATGAATAGTAACAAATAGTAAAAACTTGAACACTTCAATATTAAGAATACTTTTTTCTCACATTTTTCCTCAAAAAGTCGTTATCGTGATGTGTATGTGTGGTTATACAAAACTAAGTTTTTGTTTTTGTAATATTATGCTTTTTACATATATATTTTATTTACAGGAACAATATATAACTGAAGAGGGTAAGCTCGCTAAATTATAGCTAATTTTTAAAGTTATATTTCATGGTCCCCCTCCCCCCGCCAAGGTCCACTAATTGCATTAAAACCAGTCGTATAAAGTTTCAGTTAAAAATACAGCCATCGTTGCTTAAACTCGTAGAATAAAAACACTGACAAGGAGCAAACCTAAACTATTGAATTAATTTCAGTATTTATTTTGCTTTGGGTCCACTTTCTTCTAAAATAGTCCCATAAAAGTTCCATTTTCAAATCAAACATGCATAATTCATGACCGCTATGAAATATCAATCTATCGCTTTGAAATATCGATGTCTGGGATATAGCACAACAGAAAATGTGCAGCACTCAAGATTTCTTTCATATGAATGAGAAGAACATTTCGAAAGAATTTAAATTTGATTTCATGATAAATTATTTCTTTAATGGTGGCTATCTCTAGAGAAGAAATACAAAAAATTGGCAACATATGAAATAACATTAAAAATAATGTTAAAAGATAAAAAAACAATAGGGTAATAGAAATTGCTTTAGAATTTTCTTGGGTAATCAGGAAGTCACGTGCACAAGAGAGCGCTTGTAATATTTAAAGTTCGCGGGAAAAGCGCCATGTGGTTTTAATGGAGGTATTGTGTAGGGATAATATAATAATTAAAGTAAATACTTAACGATTTTTTAAAAAACTTAAATTTATTCACATATGTAACGTTGTGACTACTTATGTGAATAAATGCTGCTGACAGTTTTCAAAATAATGTAGATAAAATTCACTGCTAATTGTCTTTCAATATACTATTAGAGTTAGAAATATTATCACTTACTTGAATTAGAGTTAAAAAACTTCATTTCGTTTAATCTATTTTAGATTAATCTTAGTTTGTATATAACTCATCAAAAGTATTGGGAGAAACATTTTGTATTCTATGTGCTGAGACATAATAGTAGTCTGTTAGATAAATTCTGAAGCATAAATTAGTGTGTATGATGTCTACTATTTTATGCCTGTTACCGGTGTTGAAAAATCAAATGCGCTCGCAACTCTTAAGTAAATGACTTACAATATTTAATTTATTCCAGGAAGGGCTAAATTAGCGTTTTCACACACGAAACATGGAAGTCGGTGAAAAGCATTTTAGTCGTAACTTGGAGTTTGCGCAGCTTGAACATACATGAAGCCGACCTTGAGTACTCCATTGTGCATCGTCAATGAATCAAGTAAATAGCACAAACACTGCCATGTTCTGTTAACTATTAAAATTGATACTTTTTTTTTCAGTTTAATGAAACTAGTGGTTAACGCCATGGCGTTGCCCGTGGTAAAAATTTAAATGCAGTCGCTGCTACGACAAGCTAACTCGCATCAAAAAAAAAAAAAAAGCTTCCGGTCATTTTGTTTTTGTGCGATAAGTATTATAGGTTCGTCTGTACACCACGATGTGACAGACATACATTGAATTTTATAACATTGGAGAATATTTGTTGTCTGACAGGCAAATAATATTCGATATTTTTCAGCTCCTTTTAATTTTTTTTTTTTTTGTATTTTAACTTCCTTTCGGGCTTTCAAAAATATATTTTACCCTCTAAAACTAGACAATCAGTACAATAGAGAGTGTCATTTGTTGTTTTCTCTAAGAAATACGTAGCATTTTGCTACCTATTTAAGTTGATAGTATGAAGTGTTTCTTCACTTGAATTTATATACATTAAAACGTTTTCCTTGAAAAGTTCTACATATTATTTAGGTTCATTAAACATGTGTCGAAATGCGAAGTTTTATGCCAAGATAAATTATAAGTTAAGGCCTGCATCGTATTTATGTAATTAAAATTCCGTGTTTTCTGCCGAATATTGAATTTAAAAGAGTATTTTACTCACAAAAATTGAATATAAATCCCTAAATACGCGAAACGAAATGTGTGAACTATGTGGATTAAATTCCATATTTAAAAAACAAATAACTATTCTAAAAAATCCGTGAAAATCGTACTTATTTTTTAGAGAAAAACATAAATAAAATCGGGGCAGCTTTTACTTTCATATTATTGAGAAGAAATTGATTCTTTATTTGACCTAACCCGCATTTATCTTCACTTAAAAGAAATCTGATGACGGCAAATTTGGCTTAACGACAACCGATTTTACAGCTCGGCTGCCCTCCCCAATATTTATAATCCATAAATTTTGGGGAACTCGTCTTGATTTGTAGCGTTTGTAATTGCTATCGTAAAGTGGGAAAACACGAAACCGTCTAGTAAGTAAACAAGCTTTATATGGCGAACGTTTCTTCTCTATTAGGGAGGAATACCCAACTGAGTGGTTTCCGGTTTAGACTACAGATTGTAAAAGTTTACCACAAAATGCAGTATGAAGAGAATCGTCGCGGATGATAACGAAGTTCTGAAACATTTTCAAAACTTGAATTTTATACTAATTAAATCTTACCTGCAGGCCCGTCATTTTAAATTTTTTCTGAGGGTAGGTAAAGGGAATAAATTCAATGCATATTGGACCAAATAAACAACAAAATATATAGACACACAAACAAATACGTTACATTTCTGAAGCTGTCGGTGGGGGCGAGTGCCCCCCTCCTGACCTCCCTAAATGACGAGCCTGCTTTGTTGAAACTTCGATTTTTTTTATTGACTTTAACTGCTGAGAATTTTGCTGATAAACAATTCACATAAAATTAATCATCTCCATACCATTTACTTGCCCTCTGGCAGCAAGAAAAAGTGACTGTTGTGTTGCAGAAAAAAAAAAATTCTCAAAGACAAGAAAATTCACACAATTCACAAAACATTCCGTCTCATTAGAATACTATTTACACCGGAAACTTGTAATATGTTAATTTATCTTTAATTATTTGTTATTCTATAAAGTGCCAAAAATTGTTTCTTTTTAAAGGGGTCATTCTAAAATGAGCATCAACTTTGAAATTTGAAGCAGCAACTAGAAACCTTTATTACAAGTTTACAATCAGCATTAAATTTTACCTTTATGCCTATTTTGATTTAATTCAGTTTATCTGTTACTTCAAATTAAATTGAGAAGAATCCACCTTGTAATGTAAAAGGGTGTTTTATATTTTTACGTATAATAATGTTAAAACATACAACTTCATACGTAATATTATAACATTTGTTACTACAATATCTAAACACACTTTTTTTTTTTTTACGTGACAAAAATCTATGAACCACTCTAACTGTAAAAACAAGTTTTATTTGTTTAAAAGTATTACTTTAATTTTTGCTCTGAATTGTAAAAGTAATATTTGCGCTTCTTCAGTCGCAAACAGGGGACAATTGTTAATTGTTGCAAAAGTTCAGAGAAAATGTTTTCTTTTTAAGTGCTGTAGATGCAGAGTAACGTTCTATAAATTTAAATGTAAAATTTCTTGTTTTTTACCAATGGAAAGTGTTTAACGTATTTAAAGTGTAACGTATAAGTAACGTATTTAAAGTGTAAAACCCTCCACTTGGGTATGGCCTTTGTTGGAGCCTTGTTTTCTCCACAAATCTCCAAAACTAGGCATTTGCTTTAAGTTGGCATAATAATAATAATAATAATTTTTTTAAAAAGAGAACAAATTCGAATTTAGGGAAATAAACTTCGAGGTGTACGGCCCAACATAGGCGTAACTAGGGTTGGGGAAAGGGGGCGGTCACCCTAAAAATGTACAGACTAAACACCAATAAGCAGTGCACAAGAGTTCAAAATTTACTAGTCATCAATACTTGTCATTACAGATATACTCCGTGTTTATTTCAGGCATCTCTCGGGGGGGGGGGGGGGCTACTCCCTCGGAGCAAGTCAACTCCCCCCCCCCCCCCCCCTCGGCGAAAAAAATCAGATCACAATTTTTAAAAAAAGAAAGAAAAGAGAAGTTACGCTTTTAAGACATCTTAAGGCCTAATATTGAATTATGAGTTGTGCTAGTATTGCTGCTGAAAAGAATGTGTATTTTCATATTTACAATCTGTTCTTAGTCCGAAACGCGTGTTTTTTTGAGTTGTGCCACTAGTGCAGCCCATGAGAACCAATCAATTCTGATCTTTTTTGTTCAATGTACATTTATGATTAGGCTAAGTAAAAGTGTAATTTTGTCACGGTATTTTTCACCTTCGCAATGTTATTATAAACGCTCTATGGGACCATTCATAAACAGTGTCACACTTTCTTTCAATATATTTGAGCCCCTCCCCCCCCCTTGTCACAAAATCACACTCTCCAACACACCCCTTTGCCACGTGTCACGCTGTATTACATGAACACATGTACTTGCAGTGTTGCAGTTCAGAAATAAAGTACTTACGTTAAAGAATCACATTTTTAGTTTTATTTTTTAACTTTTAACGACATTTGTGGGCATAACAATAAATGATAATGATTACACGTGGACTTAAATAGCATAAAATTAGATTAAGGTTAAAACAGAAGAAAGATAATTAGTGCATAATAGTGAAAAATAATTAATTGACTTCTGAAAAATGACCCGCACTTATTTATTTTAAAAGTAAATAGTACCTAAGAAGAGTTTCTTTTAAAATTTTAACTAGAAGTGACTTCAAACCTTAATAAGCATCCGTATTTTCAATAAAAAATGAAATCAATGAAACTTTTAAAATCAAATTATGAAAATAAAAAAATATCAAAAATAAGTTTAATCTGCTGGTTTTTTACACGTTTTTATAGAAATCAAAATGTGTAATGTCACACTTCTTGTTATCCCCCCCTTGTCACAATTTCTTGACCCCCCCCTCCGCCCCACTCGAAGTAGTGTGACATCACCCCCTATGAAGTTAAAAAACGAAAAAAGGAGGATTAATAAGCAGTTTCTCAGCATGGGAGGAAGAAATAAAAAGTTGAAACTAAAATTGCAAAAAAAAAAAAAAAAAAAAAAGAGGAGGGGGCAGCTAAAATATTATTTCGAAAAAATTACATAAAAATAACCATACCTTTCCTGCTTCAGGGTTTCTTCCCAAAATAGGACAAAATACTTTCACCTTTTCTTTTACTCATAATCAAAATTTGTACGCAGGCGAGCAAAGGAAACTTTTGCAAGACCACAAGAACCCACTAAATTCCCAATTGCCAAGGTCAATCAAGGTCTCTGTTTTATTGTGCAAAATGGTTGGGAAAAAAAGAGAATATGATTCGAGGAGAGGCATCCGCAAAGGGGCAAGAGCCCTCCCCCCGCCCCCCTTGTCGGAAGCGTTTCTATGTTGATTCGATTTTACGAATTGCTAGTTTAAAAAAAAAAATAAAAGAACTAAGATTTGTTCCAGCAATAACAGCACAAACATCCATATCGCGCAATCGTAGAAGCAGGGGTCCATTAGGCATTAGCTTACTTCCACAATATGGGTAGTTAGAGTGTCGCCATTTCCACGAATGTAACCTTCGGGCAAGGATGGACAAAGCACCAAACTGTTGTACGTATATTTATGGCAGATGTGGTTCCATGAGGCTCGCATTTTGCGAAAAAAGGATCACTATATTTCCTGTTTTTGTGTGGTCGGGTGATTAGAACCATATGTAGTCCTTAGGCAAGGAATCAATGCGTTATCTGTTGATGACACGCGGGTCCTATCCTCTGGAGAATTGAGAGAAAAAAGGGTCTTTTTTTGAGTTCTGGTTTGTAGGCCCTAGATGTTGGAAGCGCCGTCTTGTCGTTTCCCCATTTGTAAAACAGAGGACCCCCCCTCCCGCTCCCAAACAGGTTGGTTCAAAGAACAAAATCTAATCATTATTTTTTTTTTTGTTTAATTTTTTTTTCAGACAGGTTAAAAATTTCGAAAGTATTTCGGGGCGAGGGGGGCTCGGGTCCGTTGCCCCCCCCCTTGCTTAAGGCTTTGCCTACAACACCAGTTTATCAGAAAACAAACCTCCATCAAAGAGGAGAATATTTCCTAGGAAACTGGTGCGATTGTGTTCCCAAATTGCTGCCTTTGGGTAAAAAAGACATCAAGAAGGTAAGAAAACCATCTGGAGTGATTGAAAGGATCTCTGCTGTCTGTGTGTGGTACGGTGATTGAAGCCACCTTTCGCTGTAAAATTCCTAAAGGTGATAAGGGGGTTGATTATAACCAGATGAAAAGTCCTCTGTAATATGAGCTACGTACTTTGGTCATGATCACCCTTCAGAAAGAGGAAATAAAATCCTATGCATATGTGTTTATTTTTCTTAGGGAAAAAATAGATATGTGCTTTGCAAGGCGTAGCCAGAATTTTTTTTGTGTGCCTAATATATGTGCCTAAATAACTAAATACAAAATAGGGGGGGGGGGGGTTGAATCCCCAAAACCCACCCCTGGTTACGCCTATGGCAGAAGTCACTTAAAATTATGTTTATAATCCTTTAATATTACTGTTATTAAACTGAAAAGGTAAGTTAGGGAAGGAAAATGCTACGCATTTTGATACTAAATGAGTGATGCATGAATCTGAATTTTTCAACTGCAGAAACTGAAGCACATGGCTCTCACAGCACATTGGTAAAAAAGAAAAGACATTGCACATCTGTAACTATTTTGCGATTTTCTCTCAAGCTATAGACGATACAAAAGGCTATCCGGTTGCGTCTTAACCCCTCCCCCCCCCCCTTCCAGTTTTACATCCCTCGGTTTTCTCGGAATTTTAGAACCAAAAGAAATAGCAACCCCTCCACCAATTCCGAGAAACTCCAGTTCAACTTTGGCTGCAAGTGCAGACTCGCCCCTGAATGACGATTGACAGATGCATCCCCCCTTATCACGTGACTCTCCGTTTCAGTTTCAGTTTCTCACGAATGTGAACTAGTGGTGGACCGTGCTCCAGGCCCCGAGAGTCTTGCCCGTTCTTCTCCTTCAACGTCCATCTCCACGATTTTGTCCGAGGAAAGAGATGAGGGGAATTCTACAGCTTGTCTCCTATGTTCACACGAAGTTAAAAAAAAAAAAATTCCAAGCCCACAACCCGATTAACTTGACATAATTTCCACCAAGTCGAGGAACAAAAATGAATAAATAACTAAATACCCAATGAGGGGCGGGGGGGGGGTTGAACCCCCAAACCCCCCCCCCCCCTGGTTACGCCCTTGCGGCCCAAGAAGCCTATAGCCAAAATTTTGTGCTTCTGGACGTTTTCATCTAGCCGGGAAGCAACAGACTCACATATGCACACACATACAGACAAGCAAACCTTAAAAGAAAACACTAGTCTAAATTTATATAGACACATCTTTTAAGAAATTTTTAGGTTTAAGTATGGTGATTTGTAAATATTCTGGCATATTTCCATTGAGTGGGATCTATATCCTCTATATGCAATTAATTAATTAAAGCATTTTAATTATGAAATTTAACTAATTATTTAAATTTCACTTTAGAGTATCAATTTTATTGATTAACTTCAAAACCATTCTAATGTTAAAAATAATTTAACTTTGTGCAAGAAAACAATAATAATAAAATTACACGTTAATTTAAAGTACAAATGAGCAAAAAAATGCAGACATATGTTTCGGGATAATAATAATTTAAAATAATAAATTAACGTGTAATTTTATTACCATTCTAATGTATTTATTTTTGTTTTTAAGAGCAGATGGTAAATGTATAATTGGAATTCTTATGAATCGATTCTTCCGACCTCAAGTTGTGAAGCCCCTGTCCAAGCAAATATTTTACAACAGCACAGTGAAAAATCCTTCGGAGAGTTAAGTATTAAAATTTTGAATTATATAAGAGGACAATTAATTCGGGTTTTACGAAGTCTAACAGAGCGGTAACACCATAGTCGCTTGCTTGTAAAATTGATAACGAGGGACAGACCATCAAGCTACAATTTAAAATGTAGGCCAGCAATTTCACGGCTAGTTCCCCCACTCGGCAAAGCCACAGCACAGCGAATGACATCTAAGCGTCGCAGTTTGAATTGAAAACGATTTCCTATATACTGCTTGGTCCAGCGTAAAGCTGGAAGCGGCCACTGCAATTCCGTTATTTTTGTTGGCTCTGGCCAGTAAGTAGGACATAGAAAACCGGAGTAAGGAAAAATTACAAAATAAAAGAAAAAACGTTCGATGAAAATAAACGAAAAATCCCTTCCCTGATGCTGTCCGCTCGTCCCGATGGGACTAAAGGACCAAGAATAAAGCTTTTTGTTTATTTTTTTCGTCTCTCCCTTTTCTAATTTTTTCATTTTTGTTTGATCCCTACTTTTTTATGAGAAAAAGAGAGAGGGGAGGCTATTCTCCAACCATTGCTCCCGTTAGGAATAAAAATGTTCGAGAAAAAAATTAGTTTTTATCCCTAACTTTTAACTAAAATGACTTCAGTGATTGCGTTCCTTTCTCATAATGCTGCCAATTCGATGTTTTCCTGCCTTTTAGGTCTAGGATTTGTTTCAGAGATTGCTTAAATGTAATTTTGCTTTATACTCTATTTAATTCTTAAACGAGATTCATAGAGGAAAGTTTAAATTTTTGAGCCTTGTGATTTTGCTTCTGCAATACAAAGTGCGAAAATACAAAGCGCCTTCTTCATACACGCACATATTTAGTATTACTAAATTCTTCTTCTTCTTCTTTTTTTACTTGAGAAAATTTCATTACCAGTAGAAAAATAAATTTTGAAATTTTATTATATCATCTTTGGCTCTTTTTTTTTTCATCAGATTTTGCACACATCAATTGAAAAAACTACTAAGTAGGGGAATGTGGGGTAAAATGAAATAGTTAAGATAAATGACATTTTTTCAAACTGAGCAAACTGAAACGTTATTACTTTAAAAATAACAGTACATAAAGATATAACTATGAATTTTCTAATAGAACTTGCATTGAAATATTATTTTTCCATTTTAGGCAGTAAATTTGTACGCTACAATAAAAGTGGAAAATTATCATTTTGCACCACGTATGGGGAAAAGTGAAAAATTGAAATATTTTCCTATTGAAATAGTTTTCTACGGGATAATTAACCCTTTGCAATCGTAAGCCGCCTTATGGTAGAGTCCAAATAAAATGTAATGATTCATATTTACGAGTACAGAGGGTTATAAATTATACATGAATAACTGAATGAATGAATGATTCACAAAACGAGCGAATGAAT
Source organism: Octonoba sinensis (assembly GCA_038502835.1). Lineage (NCBI taxonomy): Eukaryota > Metazoa > Arthropoda > Arachnida > Araneae > Uloboridae > Octonoba > Octonoba sinensis. The sequence continues at coordinate 129,326,359 of CM076598.1, forward strand.
AAAGAAATTAATGAATGTAAAAAAATAAATGATTAACCAAATGAACGAAAAAAAAATTTAATTTAATAAATGAACAAATAAAGTAATTAATAATCGAAGGAATGAATAAACGAACGACAAATTTAGTTTTTGTTGACTGATGTAGGGACAAAGTGAAATTAAGTATGTAATATTGCCCAGTATGCACACGGCAAATTAAAATCAAAACAAGTCAATCATAAAATAAATTATAGCGTTGCACTGGACATTGGTACATCTTAATCAATATTTAAAATAGTATTGTAATAATACTAATTTTATCATTTTATAATAGCAAAAAAAAAAAAAAAAACATTTGACTTAACAGGAAATATTGTAACTTCAACATCAAATTTTGAAAATAGCTTGTATTATCATATAGCTTTAATCCTTAGAGTTAACCAGTTCTTTTTTTTTTTTTTTCGTTTTTTCGGGGTGGGAATTTCATATTGCAGCCGTTTAAATCAATTGTACTTAAATAGACTTAAAATCATTATTTAAAATTTTAAGATTGTGGCTATTTTTAATTTTTTTTTTTTTTTTCGTGGATCGATAACTTTGAAATGTGCCGGTAGGGTGGCGTGGTGGTCTCGAACATGGCTGACCTCGTGGCTGGCCTCGTACGCCCAAGTTCGCAGGATCAAACCTGGTCCAAGTCGGCGGATTTTCAAGATGCAGAAAATCGTCAGTGCCCATATCGTCTGATTATGTAGCATGTTAGTGCAGTTTCGCATCAATTAGAGTTCACGTGCTACCATCTAGGGGAGACTGAGCGTCAAAATCCTCAAAAGTGATAATGGCATCCACCGATAGTGGTGCTACGTGAAATGCCGATCTCCGGGGTCTGTAAAGGTTAGTGACCATACGCAGCCCAATTAGAAAGAAGAAGGGAAAAAAAACATTTGAAATGTATGTTTCAATATTTAATTTTTAAATTTCTTTTTAACTTTTTGAGTTTTAAATATTAGTAATGTGATTAGTAACATGACAATTTAGCAAAATGAAAATTTAAAACGAATAAACCACGTCTATAAGTTGGAACGACCCTAATATTATTGTGTTTATATTGAGGTATGCATTAATGCCAACTTCAATATACTCTCTTGCATATATGTAGTTTTAATAATTTATTTATTTTAAATTACAAAAACTCCTTTTCTCGCATTCGTAAATGTTAGTAAAGGCTCAACTGCTTTGAAAGTTACGGTAAACATTAAATTCCGTATAAGTAAAAATTTAGGACAACTGGACGCTTGTAATGTAAAAGAAATAACCATCTAAACTTTTGAAGTAAAAAATAAATAAATAAACAGTCTCGGTTATTTCAACTTTAGTGATTGATTCAATTCAAAAATGAGACAGGATTTTGTCTCTCTCCTACCTACATCAGACGAAAATGAGAATGAGGAACCCATATGTAATCGTTACAAATTGCTCGATAGGTGAGGGTGATTTTGATCTAAAACGGTATAAAGGCTACACTAAAACAACTTTGAACAGTAAAACTCTTCTATAACGGACACCAGAGGGAAAAAAAAATATTTGTCCGTAATAGAGTGTCTGTTTTTTTTTTTTTTTTTTTTTTTTAATTTTTTAGGCTTAATGATTTGTTGCCGGTGAATTAAAACTGTCCGCCTAAGATGGGTGTTTGCATTTGAGGAGTGTCCGTTAGGAGGAGTTTGTGTATTGAATGATATTACATATGGGGGGGGGGGGAGATCCAAACTCCGCGTCTCTTGAAACACACTTATTTCACTATAAACTGAAAAATAAATAATTAAATGTCATAAAGGCAGCTATTTTTGAATTGAATATTTAATAGTAAGGATCTTACGGCATGTTTATTTGCAAAAATGCGTGTCATTTAGATACAAAAATAAATCTGTACCAAAAAAGCTAGGGAAATCAAACCAGTATTTGCTGTGACGCATAGAATAAATAAAGTACCTACGTGAAATTATACATTAGGAACGTCACTTTCGTTTACGTTACTGGAACCGTCCGCGTCTTCTTATTTTTCATGGTTTTAAAAAAGTCAGAGACTAAAATTTTTCCAAATGTCATCATTTCGTTTAAATTCGAAGCGACATGATGAATATAGTAAAACATGAGCCCTTTTCACTTTAAATTCAATTAGCCCTACGACTTATGACTTTTTATTTTCTCATCAGAAAAATTTATGTGATTTTAATGTAATGGCATAAGTAACAGGAAAGTGTTTTAATAAAACCAATTAAGTTTTTTTGCTAAATTTGTAATTAATGTCTAATTTGTATCAAATGTTTTTATATTTTAGTGCAATAATTCTTCTATGATAAAATGCTGTACATGTGTACAGATTACGTTATCAAAACACGAGCTCAATATGTGTATTCAGAGGCTCCAAAGAGTTTTATATATATATTTCTTTTATTAAAGAAGGAAAAGTCTTTTGAATGAAATTTCCTAGACCGATAAGATCAAATTAAATAATGGTCGCTATAACATGAAAACGAAAATCAACAGCGATTTTAAATCTCACTGTTTAACAAAAAGTTTACAGCCTATTAAACTAATTTCGTGTTAACCGATGAGAGTTTCCCGAGAGTTTAAAATTCGCTAATGAATAACAACAACAAAAAACAATCTATTGTTATTTTTGAGGAATCTTATATTCCTTATAAATATGGAATAGTTTATGTGGTTGCATAAAAAAGTATTTAAAATTTAAAGCAGTAGCGGAGATCTTTTATAGGTTCGAAACTTTGGGCGAATAGCTGTTAAAATGTGAATGAATGTTACAACTCACATTCGGTAGCATTGAAACTATTGTTTGTAGTTTTATTTAGCTAGTTTGAGTCTAGTTACCGTTGACTTTCGATGTAGCCGGTTTATTTATTTGGTTAATAGAGCTTTTTGAACATTTGTATAAACCTCTATTATTGCAAGAAAATTGATGTTTCCCAAAGGAATGTATAAATTTGAAAATAAAAGACAAGCAGACACAATTGACACTGTACTTTTATTAAGCAGCTGAAATCAACGTAAATCCTTGTGCCACATCAGACTGTGGGAGCAAAAAGGATCCGCGTACAAGCACATACGGAAAACAAACAATCACGGGGCGAGTTTGTGGGATTCGACACATTTACATTATTTACAAGCATATGTTAAGTATACTATTCAGCATAACCCCCCCCCCCCCCCAATGAACGTAATCTTAACCAACTACAATGAGTGTCTTCTGTCCCTTGGATGATTGACACTGACCCTGTAGTTGGCGACTCGCCTGTTTTGAATAGTTTCTAAAAAGAAACATTAGAAACCAGTTCGTGAGATAAAAACGTTGAAACTTATAAAAACACCGGAAACAAGTAACATATGTGTATACATATTACCAAAAGTTATACCTTCTGGGTAGAAGACAATGAAAAGACGATTATACATAAAGCAAAATGTGATGAAAGTTAAATTGTAAATTAAATAAGAAAAGCTCATTCAGTCCGAAGTCTTTTTCATATTTCAATGTCATCCATGCTTTTTATTTTCTAGTTGCAATAGTTAAAATTTTCAGGATGGACTTGAAAATAGGACTATTGGTAAAAATCAAATGAAAATGTAATTTAACTCCTGTAATTTGGAACTTTCTCAGAGACATGCAACTTGGAACTGTAAAACATATTGCACAAATGTTGGTAAATTTTACTTGCATGTCATTTAAAATGCTATAAAGGTTGAAATTAATTTCAAAACTGAATATTTTAATTTTTTTTATATCGAGTTAGATATTTTTTAATAAATTTAAAAAAGAAAAGAAAACTTAAGACATTTGAAAAAGAAAAATAAAAGATAAAAAAGGAACAAAGAAAAACCTTCCACAAATTCTTTATGCAGGTTTTGGACAAACTCTTCAATGCTTGATGACAAAAAAAATGCTATTAATGCAAATATATTTTGAATATTTTACAGAATTACAAATTTCAAATTTAGAGCATCCAAGTCGTTCATTTTGAATGTTCATATTAATCGCCTAGAACAATATTTTCCAAAGTTTTTTTACCTAAAAATATAACGATGGCCAAAGTAAATGTAAGTAAAAAAAATCAGTCTAATGAACTTTTTTAAAGTATAAAGGACTCTTTATATACGTAAATTAAAGGGTAAATGGAGTTTTTTCGCATGCAAATTTGAGGTGCTTTTCTGTTTCCAAAAACGACAAAAAAAGTGCTGAGGAAGAAGAAAAGTAACTATTTCAATAAAAATTGAGTGCACAAAATATTTTTCTTCATTAAGTTAGATAAGATTTTTCTCGTTTTATTTCAGTACGAGTTAACGTAGTATGATTCGAATTCGCAAGAAGCTGGTTAAAAAATCATTAATTCCAGGAACGATATTTATCCCCAAAATTGGAATTAAAAACAAATTTTCCCAAAACATGGAAAACATTTTTTACCAATAGGTTTGTTTTCTTTTTAATGTTCATGATTTATTTACGTGAAAAACGTTACGCAGCTGTATGCGCTGTCTATTCACGGATTAGAAAACTTTGGAAAACATATTCTAGTAGAAACGAAGATCCTCTTCGAAATAAATGAACTAGAAATGGACAAAAATAAATTTAACTTTCCCGCATCATAAAAAAATATTGCCACTCTTTTACACCATTGTAGTCAATAATGACTAATCAGCAAACTATGGAATGCATAGCGTACAGCGCATTTGTTTGTATCGTGCAGTGTACGCAAAAATACAGCAGATAAAACACCAGAAATAATTCCATCGTCCTCCACTCTTCAATAGAGCAGCAACACCTCACGCATCTATTTTGATTATTTGTTTCACAATATTAACTGTCATAATACACGATGCGTGAAGCGTTAATTTTTATTAAATAAACACAACCACTTAGCAATCCATTGCTCTCTGTTTCACAACTCTTCCTCCACACCACTAAATACAATTTCATTTATTAAAATATGTATTTGACACATGTACACCAATCTATACAATTACAAAAGATTTTCTGTAACGAAAGGATTTAAAAGAACTTAAAAAATGTAATAAATAGATCTATGCAATGTTTCACACTAAACTACGCAATATGAGCGCTTTTGTATTTACAAACAGTTAAGTACTTTATTTTTGTGGTACAAACATATATGTTGTGTCTATATATATTTATATAGTGACATTGCTTTGTTTGAGATGAAAATGATGCCACTAAATAACGTTGAAATAGCTGATTCAGTAGGAATGTGGATATTAATGCACCATCTCCCGGACGGGTGCATTAATATTACGGTGAGTAAACGTTTTCAGGTCAAATGCAAGCGAATTTGCCTTTATTATGGAATGTAGTCGTAATTGGCATTAATAATAATTAAAGTAAGATTTAATGATCATAATCTTGAACTTGGTTTAAATGCAGAAATGTTGAACAAAAGGATATTCATAAGAGCTAACTAAGCAATTGATATGCAAATAATAAAAGGACCATATTTATTTTTTCAGTAATAAAATATAATGATCCAGAGAAATTGCTTCAACGTAAAAAATTGCACTAAGCTTCATGATCAGCTCATATATTTTCTTAATGCAGTTATTTTGGTTATTGAAGTACATTGGTTATTGAAGTAATTGCTTCCAGTATCTTCCGACAAAGATTTGTTTGTCATACAATGTATACCTGAGACTAATCATATATAGTTTGAATATTCAATGCACCCTTGAGTTGAAACGGGATGATTGCAATTTTGCACCAATTTAAAGGTTGCTATTCACCAGTTCGACAATCACCAAACTATTTCAGAAATCATCTTACATATTTCAGCATTATCTCTTTACTTTCTCTTAAAGATAATACCACTTTCTGTTATGCGAATAAACCAACACATAATTTTGGTCAATCAAAAAAAAATATATATATTTTTTTAAATGAAAGTTTTCATTTAATTAAAACTTATTTTGATCAATCGAGGAGGGGATCAAAATGTGGGTTTTATTTAAACAGGATTATAAGTGACTTCATGAGCATAGTTTTCAAAGCTTTTATTTTAATTTATATATTTGTCAAAGACTTACATATACAATAATTGGGATTATTTTCATATTTACAATGAAGTTTTGGTGCTATAATAAAATCTATCTAAAATACGGTAAATTTATCTTTTAAAACACCATCTGATTGCGGATTGTTTTTTCAAACCAAAATAATGTAACCATTTCAAAAGAGTCAGTTCTTTCCAATAAATTAGAATAATGTTCGACACTATGAAACAGTTCAACATTTCTCTAATTAAAAAAATAAAATTTATAAGAAAAATAATGTTTGAAATACATCTGAGGGAAACATTTTCCAATGATTTAGTTCCCTTACTTTAAATCACAGGCATAAAATTCACTATTTTCAATTAAAAACAATGAAACTATAAATTTAAAATTACTCAATTTTAAAGGCAGAATTTGGCTCTAAAAATGATATTGCTACTGAATCTGATTACAGTATTAATAGCCATAATAAAAACAGTATTATATATGCTTCATATTATAAGAATGTTATTAAATTAAATAACACATCAGGTAGTATCAAGTGAATTTTGCATTATTTCACTTTGTTATCGGGATAGCAGTTGTGTAAATTGTGTATATGAATAGTACACATTTTTTTAAAACAAGAAAACAGGATACATAGCCGTTTTTTAATCTCCTTATTTGGAATGAGTTAATTTATTCAAAGGCTTTCATTTTCCAGTCATTGAATGAGATATTTGTACAGCCTAAAAGACGGCATAGAACATACATTTATCTTCCCGGCAAGAACCAAAAAAAGAGAAGAAAGTGAAGGAAATAAATGAAATAAAAATGTCATTCTTTTTTCAGAAGCACCACAGAACTAGGACTACTGAAAAGGAGAAAAACGCTAAGAGAAAATAATCGAAGAAAGAAAAACCATGAGAAAAGAAAATGGTTAGAACAATTAAGAACTAGTGGTCAAAGATGATGAAGAAAGAGGGAATAAAATAGAGCAGAGCTTAAGGTTGCCATCGGGATAAAAAGAAGTAGTTTCTTCTCTTTCGCATGGCTAGAATTTGATGCTCAAATAAAAGGAAGCTTGACTCTATAACGTTAAGAATGTTTTGGGGGGAAAAAAAAGATAAGCTTTGTTTTGTTTTTTTCTCAGAAGCAATGGTGTTTTTTCTCCGATCGAAGAAACTCCACTGCAATTTGATTAAGAAAGAATGCCCTCGAACCTGCAAGAGTTTATTTTTAATTGATTAAATCTCAGCGTTAAAGCGTAGGGGCACTTTTTTTCCCTTTTATCCTACAGTTTGCAGTTTTCCTTTAAGTACACCTGCTTTTCCTGTCGAAGGATTTAATCAAATGTTTGACGTGTAATTATTTTTTGTCATTCATCTCATGCAAAATTAGAAGCTATTCCCATTTGCGTTTTTTATTTTTCCTTTTTTCTCTCCCACTTAAAATTATTGATTTCAAAAATACTCAACAAATAACAATTGCTCTAGTTTTCCTCATCATGCCGTTTTTCAATTATATCTTAATTGAGGAATTCGTAGAGTATCAAAGCTAGATATCCTCTCCATAAGAGGCAGCATCAACTTTTGTAGCTCTCATGAATTGAAAAATAAAATATAGGAGCCAGAAATTTCAGCCGTTATATCTGTCTTAGTTGGAAGAAATAATTAATCAGAGAAGGCTTAAAATAGAGTGCACTAAGAATAATATTAAATCGCCAAAAATGTTTTAAGTTACATGGTTTTATTTAAATTCAAAACATCGTTGCATTACCCAAACAAAACTATTGTTGCCAAATGACAAATGATAATTCTGATAATTTCCTCAGAGCCAAAATTATTATTTCTCTTCCTAATTAACATTATAATAAATTATAAAATGGATGGATTATTGCATTGCCATCGAAGATAAGCTTATGTGCAAAGTTTGAAGATAATTTATGCAGTAATAGTGGTCGAAAACCGCGTAACTAAGTTCCGTGACAAGTCAAGTTAAATAAAACCATGTAACAAACAAAACATAGTTGCATTATCCAAACAAAACTATTGTTGCCAAACGACAAATGATAATGCTAATAATTTCCTCAGAGCCAAAATTATTAATTTTTTTTCCTAATTAACGTTATAATAAATTATAAAATGGATGGATTATTGTATTGTCATCGAAGATAAGCTTGTGTGCAAAATTTGAAGATAATTTATGCAGTAATAGTTGTCGAAAACCGCCTTACGAAATTTCGCCACAAGTCAAGTTAAATAAAACCATGTAACAAATTATAAAGAATCTTCAGAAGTTGATGTCATCTAATGGCATAAACTTAAGCATGAAAGTGACATGTCCATTTTAGCTCTTAAGAAAATATAATGGTTGTGAAATAAATCTTAATATTATTAAAGGGCCTGTTACCAATAAAACAGCATGATGTTTGTAATGTGTTCAAAATGCTTATGTACCCGATTATCACATTTCGAACGCTTAAATCATATTTTAATAATTTTGCTAACACAACACAATGCAAAAATGCGATCAATAACTGCTATACAGACACTGCAACATAACAGAAGAACTGGAACGAGAATGCCCGGATTAAGTGGAATCGAGAATGATGCAACCATACTTATCTAAATAAAATAAGTAAAACCTTTAATTGCAATGAAAATGCAAAGTCAGATTTAGATTTTTGAGAAGTCCCATAACCAGATTTATCCGAACATAAAACGTTGAAATGTAGAGAAATTCAAAGAGGGATATAATTCATCGAGAATGATATATCAAAGTTACTCGAATATATCGAGTAAAAACTATAGAGACCAGCGAGAATAAGAACCTGCACTAAAATATTCTAGTTCAACATTTCACCAAAAAATGGGAAATTTAGCTGCAACCAACATTTGATACTAAAGTTAAACCATTATAATGGTACCTTACCTAGTTTCACATTTATGGTGAAACTACACCATTATAATCGTTCAACTTGGTACCAAATGTTGGTTGCAGCTAAATTTCACCATTTTTTTTAAATTTTTTTTTTTGGTGAAAGATTGAAATTGAATTTTTTGCAGTGTAGTGACATTGCAGAAGGATACCCGAGCTTATTCAACAAAGTAAACGATAATATAAAGAATCGCAATGAACACTCAAAGCAGAAGTTGGTTCATTCACAGTAACATACCCTGATTATTTCGAACATATCAAGCAAAAATATTATCATTTAAATGCATTTTTTGAAACATTATCAAGTAAAAGAATTAATGAAACGTTATCAAGTAAAGCAGTTTCTAAAATGTGATAAAATACGGGCATTCATAATGTTTAATCAAGACGAAAAATGGTTTTAGCGTTATTTTTGCTAGAGAATTGACTCCGGTCTTCTTGTTTTTTAAAAAATAAACTAATTGATAACCGTGAAGATTTTACTAAAGCAGATCAAGAAATTAGTGGTTTCTCTGGAGGAAAGGAAAGAGAAAAAGGAAAGCCCAAAGGGGCTCGATAAAAAGCAATAAAAAATCAACGAAAAAGCCACTGCTAAGAGGGAAAAAGAAATTGGGGGAATTATCGTTGAGTGACCTGAGCATTTCTATCTCATCCTTTGAGTGAAATGCGTCTCACTTGTCTTATTGGTTAGCTTTACTAATGAAAGTGTTGCTCACAAACTGTGATGCACTTAACGCTGTTTTCGCTCTTTCTTTCCCTTTCGTTTAGCACGGAGCTGGCTTTCCTTTATTTCCTTTATATATAGATCTCAGACGTGATGTTTTTATTTCTCTTTGAAAGCAATCGATGATTTCAGAGGTGGGAAGCGAGATTCGTCTTTTTTCCCTTATTCTTCTTCGGTCTCCGGGGAACGGGGAAGAGATCCTCGAACAGGATAGACACACAACTTCAGCATGCCACAGGGATGCGGAAAAGTAGTTGAGAAATGAAACTGTTGATTAGAGAACTTAAACTTGTGATCATCATTCTCGATCAGATTGAAACTTTTTTCCTTTCCTTATAGCGAAACTTGAGACCTAACAGTGACTAGGGATTGAGGAATGAGGAATGTTTTCTTTTAGTTGTAGTTTCCTTCCACTATTATGCCATAATTAATTGGAAATAATTCGACGCAATTTACACTCAAGACGAAATTATCAATTGACGATACATGCATCAAGAGGAATCGTTTCTGTTTATGGTACATGTATACACCCAACTTGTGCAGAAAGCTTCTAAAAATTGAAATTAAAATGTAAAGTATTTTAAGCAAATTTTAGCAAATGAAAATTGAAGCTGGCTATTGAAAATTCGCTACTGTAATGGTAATTTAGAAGTTAGACCCCCTAGTGACTATATTCCACCGCTAACATTTTATTAGTCTGCTTTACGAACAGACAAAATGCTAGAACAACTCTGAATGGCCATCTGTGAAATGTTAAATTAAACTATTGTTAAAAAGACGATTGATATTTCTTGTGCCATTTTGCCTATCATATTTCAATTTAAATATTATATTCCGAAGTTGTTTGTTTGTCAAGTAAGCAATGGCTTAGATTTGATGTTAAAACTTGCAAAAAAATTGGCGAATGCAAACTAAATGCTAGAGTTTTTTCGTCAATTTCAAGTTTCTTTGTATAAGATGTGTGATTCAAAGAATAACTCAATAATAAAATTAATATAACATAAATTACTACTTCGATATTTTTTTAACAGGTTTAGTTCAGAACAATTTCTGGGAATATGTACACGTATCGGAGCAATGGGCGAGATATATATATATATACTATAATTAATTCACTAAAAGAGAACTTAAAGTATATTCTACAGGATTTAGTGAGAGTCCACCTCCAAATAATATTTTAAGAATATTACATTAAAAGTACATAATTATCAAACTAAAATTCGCGCCTATTGCGAATATCTATACATATTTTTCAGAAAAATTTTAAAACTAGAATGTTTCGAACCTTACCTTAAACGATCCCTAAACTAACCTCACACCCCTAACTAAAACCAACACTTATCACAAAAAATACAAAACACTTCCACAATGGGAAATGACCCGGTAATCCCGAATTATACACTTGAAAGTTATTACATCAAAGACTAAGCATAGCACAAAATGTAAATACACAACAAAAATTTCTAAAAAACTCTAAAACTCTAAATACTAACAAATGAAACATGGCATAATTATAATGCATGGCATTAAAAAAAAAGCACATGTCAGCTACATAATTGTGCGATTATTGGCTATTAGAGGCAACACAAAATATGACTAGATGTTGTTGAATATACACATAAATTATATTAAAGCATCTACCAGCTAACACATATATACATCAAAATAGGTATAAGGGCAAGTGGTTAACAAAGGTCAAGAATTAAAAGATTCTTCAGTGAAAAGAAGACGGTAGTTTGGAATGAAGCAAGTGATTTGCTTCAAAGATCGAAATTCTTACTACAGTTGATTAGAAGGAAGGATGAATGAAACTATCTGGAACCTCATTTTGTAAGGTCAGATCTAATTTTATCTGAATTTTCTTTCTTTTACTTGTACTGAGAATTGCTACGATCATTTAATGAATTAATTCAACAAGAATAATTACCACAATGAGATTTCTTACTAGAACTGTCACAAATTGTAAGAAATATACTTGTTCTCAAGATTTACCTCGGAACTTCAAAATTTCTTGTAAACTATATAAGAAATATTTTGCTAAGGTCAAAGGGGGATTTGGCCTTTCAGATCTATATACTTTTAAGTCCTCAAAATACTGTAAAAACTCACGTCAGTATAAAGGAACTGAAACAATAATAATACTTCTAAGTAAAATCACTCAAAAATTTTATGTGAGATTTATCGTTTTGCTCCTCACCTTTATCAGAAAATTTCTTCATAGAATAGATTTTGCAAAGAGTCTTTAATGTCTCATCTGTCAAAGATTTGTGCAATGTAAAATTATACTCTTTGCATCAGGTGAACAAGTGTAAAAGTGTGCGATTATGTTACACTTATTGAAAAATGAAATGAAATTCATAACAGTGTATGTTTTCTCTTATGCACTTATCTGATGCGTATTAAACTCCTCAAACACAAGCTATAACCCTACATTTTAATGACTGGTTTGATAAAGGAATATTTTTGAAATTAGTTTCTTGATTTTGAAATTAGTTTTCTTGAAAGAAAACTCTGGCGAAAAAGCGTTTCGGCTTGTTTATTTTTCAAAGTGACGTCAGCAAATTCATCGAAGATACTGACTCAACTAACTAACAAACTACCTGGCATTACAGTCCATGTTGGACCATGGCTTCCCTAACAATTTTCCTCCGAAGCCCTCTGTCATTTGCTTTTTCTTTCCTGTGATACTGACCCAGTCATATTTAAATTTTGAATTGCGCGCAGAACGTTGGAATTAAAAATCGTTTTTTTACACCGCTCGTTTTTAGACGTACTACATAAAATTTTCCATGAAAAAGATGAGCATCCGAAGAACCTCAAAGGATGAATGGAAAATAATAGCCAAAGAGCCAGTTGTTCTGCAGGCTTTTGGTATTTTAGTAAACTTATGAAATGTGCTGGGTTCCGTGTATAAATTGTTTTATACTCGGTCCTATTTCAACCCTATTGAAACCACCGATGAGATTAATTAGCCTCAATTGCATACATATCTGGTAAAGGAGACTAATTAAAATATATATATAATTTGCTAAAATTCCGCAAATCTGTTGGCCACTGGGTCTTAGACTATGAAGGTCAAAATACACTAAAGAATGTATTTAAATCCAAGCACGATCTAAAAAACAAGGATTTGAGCAAGAAAATAAAAAACCGTAATCATATGGAATGAGTGTCTTGTATGTACTAGATATGGGGCTGGTTACTTGTTGATACATGATATGCTACTGAGAGGTAATTCAATGCATCAAAGAGATCAATTCTCTGTGCAACCCCTTATTTTAAAACTTGCCGTCATGGTTGATGACCATCAGAAAACCATCCATTTCTGAATTCCACACGTTCTAGAAGCATTAGTGGTTAATGGGGGTTAAATGAATGTGATGAACGTTCTTTTCTTCATCATTAAGATGTACTTGGGCCTTGGTGCCGAGGAACTAACAACCAGAGCTGTTACCTGATTGGAGACTGTTGCGGAAGAATTCAGATTAAACATGATTAAGAAGAGTTGTCATTTTAGAAGTCGCACTACTGCAAGAGAACTATTTCTTATTACAATCATTAAAAAAAAAAAAAAACACGCAGAGTAAGTTATCCTCGCATGGTACCTATCCCTTACGAACGGTGACAATTAATTTTAATAACGTTTTAAATTTTGGAAATTGTAGCTGTGGATGGCCAATAGAACTTAGAATAAAGGATGGATTGTTATGTACCTAGCAAAATAGTTCACTCATCCTTTTTCTGTTTCTTAAACAGGCATAATTTTATGAGAATAATTCTTATAAAATTAAAGAGTTGAGCATAATAAGAACGAATATGTTGAAAGATAGATTCAGAAACAATTCTAAAAAACGAAAAGTTTCTCTGTCGAAAGTAAAACTATATATGCACACAAATACTTAAAGGGTTCCATTTGCATGGCAGCTCTCGAGAACTTGGATCCTGCACTTCTTTGTAAATTTGCGTGATTCTTTTTTCATATTACATGGAATTTAGAGAATTTTCGTGTGAAAATAAATTTTGAAGAACATAAGGCTCTTCTTCCGCAAGTCTCAGGTGTGAAAACGTAATTTAGATTGTTAAACATAGGATACGATTTACCAAACACGTAGAAACCGCAGCCTTGTGTAACCAAATTTATTGTAAACACTTTGAACACCTAATGTGAACAACTGAATTATTTGGAATTTTTACTCCTTTGACATTTCGCTGACTACCCTATAAAATTAGCGCTAACAGTGAGAAAAGGTTAGTCATAAATAAAGTAAGTATAAAGTAAGCAAATGCAGAAAACTAACGATTACAAAACGTACTATTATAAGCATCAGGTCTACGTGCTCAACAAATAAAAATATTTTGAGCCTAAAATTTCAGAAAAAATAATTATTAAATGTTTTAGTTATTTTTTTTTTTTTTTAAACGCTCAAGCAATATGTAATACATTTTCAAAGTTCTTACTATAGAATCAATGTACGAAGGAAAATCTTTTTAACATAAAACGAAGGTAGAAACTGAAGAAACTTGGTTTCTTACCAAAAATGCATGTCTTTCGTGACCGATAGGTAAAATATATTAAACATCATATTGTAGAGCTCGTTCTTTCTTTTCATTTATTGTGCTTTGCTATGCCTATTAAATTCCGTTGTTTATATTTTCTTACAAAATATAATAAAATGAAAACACCATTTATAATAAAATTACACCTAGTCTTAAACTCGCTTGCATATATTATATAAATATTTGTTTTCTACTTTGTTCTTACTTTAATATATTTTAAATGTGTGTTAAATGATGCATTTAAAGATTGAATCATTTTCTCATGTTATTTTTCGTACACTTTCAATGGAGGCTTTTTTGGGAAGACGTAATGACTTTTAAATGGATGATTTATTGCTCAGAAAATAAATTCACTGTCTTTCCTCAAGTCTACCTTCATTTGTACGTCATTTCAAAGGTTTAAAAAACATCAATAGAGACATTAAAATAAATGCAAAATCTTTTTCGCGCACTTGAAGTTGGAAACGTATAGGACCTGCAATATAGCGGGGAAAAAATCGCTCAGAGGGGGAGATATAAGAGAAAAAGAACAAAAGGTAATGTCGAAACTGGAAGAGGAGAAGGCAGCTAGGTGCAACCAGGCCCGAAATGCAAGATCAGCACGAATATCAAGTGACTAGTCATGCAGAAGTCTCTGAAATTCTGAGTGAATTCATCGTTTACTCAAGATGCAGAGAAAAAAAAGAAGAATGTTAAAGGCGACGAGCTTTTACGCCTTAACGGGGAGAATAAAATTCCTAGTTTCCATCGTTCGCATTCCATGAATCTTCCCTGTCCATTATTTCAACTGCATTTTGCAGCAATCTATTTTAAAAATCCTAATCGACGAAGTGTTAAATAACATAGCTCACACATACTCTCTTATGTCACTTTCACAATGAATAAACTTGAATGTCAGTAATAAATAATCTAGAGAAATAAGTAATTCTAAACAAAAAATAGATACATGGATAGATGGATTAAATTATAGACGCATGTAAGAAATAGAAGGATTGAATTCTATATACCATTAATTTATAGGTAATGTTTTAAAGGAAACGCTTATGCGTGACGTTCAGACGGATCTATCGCACATACAGCCATGAAATTTGGTATACAGGTTATCCTAAAGGGATTTAATGCATTATAGATAAATTAAACTACAGGCAGCAGATCGAAAGATTAACCTGTAAGTAGAAATAAATAATGCATGAAATATTAAACCAAGACAGAAATAACTAATTAATATGAATATTAAGCTAAACAGAGATATACGTTATAGACAGTTAGACTAAACAGTAGAACGACAGAATATGTAATTGATCAAACTACTAGACTATAGAAATAAATAAATAAATAAACAGATTTAAGATTTGAACTACGTTGATATAGTAGATCGAAATGAATGTTTTATGTAGAAATATATACAATTTAAAGAAATAAATATTAGATGTAATTATTTAACAATAAATAAACAAATAATGGATCGGTACAGGTACGAAGATTAAAGTATAAAAATTAAATATAGATTTAGAGAGATTTGAATGGGACTCTTGCACTCCAAACAATTCATAAATAGCTTTGAAAAATGGATTTTTCACTCCTTCGCTAGAAATATGTAAAAAATAAAAATTAAAAATAATTACAAAAATAAACAAACTTCTTCAACAGTATGTCTATTATGTATAGTTACACAATTATTAATACCCCCATCAACAATGTATTAATAATCACTCTCAAATTTGAATTTGGGTCAATGGGAATAAGCATGATTATTTAATTTTCTTCTCCTATTTAGTATAGCTAAACAGGTCTTAAACTACACCGAGTGAAAAATACAATAGCAGACTGAGAGACCTAATTAGAAATTCTTGAAAAGTCACGTTAGAAATATGTATATATTCAATCATTTTTGAGTCATGTACCACACTTTAAAGAAAGAGATTTTTTGAAACTTAGTTGACTTTGCATATTTTTTTTTTTTTACTTTTTGCTTTTCAATCTATATCAAGAAGATAATAAAATCAATGGAAATTTAAGACTATAGGAAACTATTACTGACAGGCGAAAGGTATTTAAAAACAAACCTTTGAAGTTCTCATGAAGTCACGTTTGATGTTATGCTACATAAAGTTTTACCACAAAATAATTAAATTTACTGGCACAGATCAATAATTAAATGAAATTTGGCTGAAATAGGGTAATAATCATTCGTTAAAGAAAAAATGCACACGAAAACATTTATGATGATTCCTATACACGTTTTCACTAAAATCTTACTTTCTAATTCTAAGAACTACACTACAGGCAATATGTTTTGATATCATGTCATTGCTCCATACAAAATTAAATTTTTAATAATATAGAATTTTATTAAAAATCGATAACATTCAATTTAAAATCTGCCATTAAAGGCTAATCAATCAATCAAGTTTTGATAGCCATTGAATTTAATATGCCAAGGGTATTTCTATGATCTTTCGTAAGTGACTGGCTTGTTTTAGCACCCATTAATTCAATCCAGGTGTTTTTCCCGCTGTTTAGACTTGAACAACAGTTAAAAAAACTCCTCTTATCTGAAAAGCAACTTTTTATGTGCATTTGATACCATATGTTTGCCACTTTATCTTCTAGTCGGTTGTCCATTGAGAATCGCCACTTTAGTAAGCAGCCATTGCCGTAAAAAAAGTCGACTCCGGCATAGCTTAGGGAAGGAGACGACAGTTTTTGATCGACATTGAGTAATGACATCGTGTCGATATTCTTTTTTCTTCCTTTCTGACTCAACTTTTACTTTTATTCTCTTTTTGTACATTGTATATCGTCATGGCAACCGAAAAGCTGAAAAAAATGTTCCATCCGGAGCCAGTTTTCAGTGTTTTCTAATGCTCTAGACGGTGCCTGCATTCTGTTCCAAATATCAATAGATCCGTCTCAAATATCTGAAGAATTTTGATAGCGTTCTTTAGAAATTTGTAATTACAGTTCGGATACGTCCTCTATCAATACCACATCCTTTCAATTTTTTAAAGAAATACTTCTTGTTTACTTATATCTTTTTGGAGAAAAAACGGAAAGGCGTTCACGTGTTTAATTTTAGCGAAGCTATGTCATCAATAAAGATTTCGATATATTTATTAGTAAAGGAATTTTAAACAATTTCAAATGAAAAGAGTTTTCGTTAAAGTTTCTGGAGTACACATGTGTTAATAGTTTTATCACAACATTATCTGATCTCACTTTCCTGGAATATGCTACAACATATAAAAGGTACCTCATACAGTCATGAGTCGAATGTTTGTTTGATGGTGGAATAAATTGAAGGAATCGGTTATATATACGACTCATCGTTCCTATAGTCACATATGTGCTAGTCTATGGTAAATACAGAAAAAGAGGAGTCCCTCCCTTGTCGACCATCGGGTAAAACGACTTCGTGCAAGCAAGATCTAAAGCTGTGAGTGATACACCTGGCCTTCGGTGACTTATGTTTTATGCATGTTGTCCCTGTCAATCAAGATGAAGTGCAAAGTTACGCTTTGGTTTCACCATGCATGTGGTGTGCGAGATGGTCCGGTAGAACCTGAGGTATTTGGGGAGGCATGGTGGAAGCCATCTTGTGTTCCTTCTTCCACTTCATGCGACGGTTCTGGAACCATATTTTTATTTGTCGCTCGCTCAGGCACAAGGCGTGTGCAATCTCAATCCTCCGTCGCCGTGTTAAATACCGGTTGAAATGGAACTCTTTTTCCAGCTCCAGGGTTTGATATCGAGTGTAAGAGGTTCTTTGGCGTTTCGTTTCCCCCATCGAGTTCACACCATCTAGAAGAAAATTAATTCAAACAGTATTCATTTTAGAATATCAAAATAAGCACTGCATACCAAGTGCACAGAAAAATGAAAGTTCTTTAGATCTGTGGAAAAGTTCTAAAGCAACATTTAAAAAGAGTCTAAGGGTGCACCAAATGCGACAAAGGTAATATCCTTGTCTTTTCACATCTACGCAAGCGCAAGGCATATTTTTGCCATCAAAAAATGCTCTGCGGTTGCGCAGATGAGGAAAGGCAAGTTTTTTGTTTTTGTCGCCTTTTGTGTGAAAGCACCCTAACTGTTTTATGGAATCCTTTCCACTAAATACGTTAGACTGTGGTATCATTTGAAAATGTAATCAGTTCTTCAATAGATATGACAGCCTTCTATTTTTCTTTAACCAAAATATTTCCTTTGAGAAGTGAATATTAAACTAAAAGAAACTTATATTTTCTAATAAAAACTTTTCAACTGTATTTGTAATAATTTATCTGGAAAATGAATTTGTAATCTTTACTTCATACAACATTACTTTTATTTTATAATATTTTTAGCGTTATACTTGTCACTGATTTGCCAATCAAATTTATAATTATTACAAAATGTGCGATTAGTGCGATATAATAATTTCAAGTGATGAAGAATTACAAAATTTAACCAAATATAAGCGTCTCATCTATACTTAATATAGACTTCAAGCATATAGATCGGACTTTATAACGTGATACTTTATGTTTCTACATTGAATTAATATGTAGCGAAATATTCCATGATTGAACCACATGTACAGTTTCAGTTTGTTTCAAAAATGACTTCAATTCAAAACATTGCAGTGATATCAAATTTTATCTATACAAATCTTAAAATATAGTTTCGTTGAATCTGCTTTAAGAAATAAATCTTAAATATTTTGAACAAAATTATTTCAGATTTGTTTATTTTCTTTCTTCCTTGAAACATACCTGCTTTTAATGAGCTTTTGTATTTAAGTTATAGAATTGCTCTTAAAAGTGAAACTTGAATTTTGTATAGAATTTTATTTATATTTCAATAAAGAGTGAATTTTTAAAAAAATGTGAAAAAATCGTTTTAATGCTGCTAAGCTGCATTGTGTGAATGTAAACCTTTACATTTAAACACATTGAATTTTATCGTTAGAGTGTATATTTTGCTATACTTAATACAAAATATATATTATTGCACACACATACGAATAGAAAGCATATAAATACAAAATATCTATTCATTGAAGTTAAAGCTTAGGAATGCCGAAAAGGAAGCATTCTGAGAATAATTTCTTCAGAAAAGTAAACAGCCTATATAGATATACAATATGTATATCTATTATTGCAAACGAAAAGTAATTTAGAGCAAAGAACTATTTTTAGGTCTAAAACCTGAACAGAATTCTGCAATTGTAGCATGTGCATTTTCTAGAAAATGTTCAATAATTTTAATGTCATGTCTACGATTGAAACTTTCTAAAACAACACATCATCATTTTGATGTCATTTTTTAAATTTTGACTATCTAAATTTCACTACCTCTGAATAAACCTTTATTTTATTTATGAAAACAATTTTTATATCCATTAAATTTATTTCCAATTTGCTGTATGAAATTTTTTTGTAGAAAGTGAATATCACTTTCAGAAAATCTAAAGAAAAAACTGAAATACATATAAATGCAAGTATATACAAAATTCAGTACAATGTAATATATATATATATATATATATAATACATCTCATAATATATATATATAATACATCTTACGCATTTTTATACAAACCTTTACTGCTACAATGTCTTTGGGAATAATACACTGAAGGATGCTCGTACTAAATCATCATTCAGCATACTATATAACTTCAATAATTGACAAACAGTGCTGCGACACCTACATAAGCTTACTTGTATGCTTTAGATTTGACAGTACACTCTTTATCTTGCAAATAAAATTTGAAGATTTACATGTACTTGGTACTTCATACTTGGTCTGTATAAAACTTAAAACCAACATATTTTAAGTATTCACAGTAACTTACCTAATTAGCCAAATAAGCATGCTCCTGAAATGTTTCTCGTATATAATTAAACATAACGTTTTAAAATAAGTTTATGTAAACTTATGAAGCATAATTATGTTTGTTAAGTAAGTTTGTGAATCATAATTATGTTCGTAGTTATACTTGTAAAAAATAAATATAGGCTAGGTACATAAATAAAAGTGTTTTAAAAAATTAAAAATCAAGTGTTGCTTTTAAATTTTGTTTTTAAATTGATAATAAAAGTAAAAACTCACTAGTTTCAAAGAGTTTTATGTTTTTAATGTGGCTCATATGTACGATATTTAAGTTAAAAGTGTATTCTTAAATGAAAAATGAAACGAAATATTTTAGAATGCAGCTTATTTTTTTTTCAGTATTAATAATATTTATTTATTTATTTTTCATTTTTACTTTTCAGCATTATATATTACAAAATTTAATTATTTTTTTTAGGGTTTTATAGAATTGTTCTCTCCATCCTCAATAAAAAATCATCTGTTTCGTAAACTTTTATTAAAATTTTGAAATCCAGAAAGCATTTTTTTTTAACAAACAAGACGATCTTTACATTTTTATCATAAAATAAACATACAAAAATGTATTTCAGTGCGTAATGATAGCTTGACTAATGGAAAGGACAAAAGGACAATACTTTTTCTCCATTCAGTACCAGTCAAAAATTGCTCTCAGCTACTCATATTTGCATACTCTTTTGCAAAATGGATTTTTTTTAAACCTGCACCGTTGCGCATTTTGCAAAAGAGGCAGGTATCCTTCTTTAGGACAAACTCTCTGGCTTAGGTTCCCCTCTTAATCCTGAAAACTCCCAGAAAAACATTTAATGATTTAATCAATATTCCATCGATCTAAGTTAGAAAAGTAGGAGCAGCATTTAGGCCGAAGAAATGAAAAATTACTTCACCTTCTGTCGCGATTTTTTTTTAAATAAGGGAATATTAGAATACTGATATTGCCCTAGGAGTCGTTAACATACATTATAAGTAACGAGCTTTTAATATTTGGTTTATTAATAGCTGGCAAGTGAAATCTAAAAATCTCCCTTCCGTTCTTTGCTCGAGTTGTCTTTGAATAAAAATCGCATTTTGTTTAGCATTGATTTCAATTTTCTTCCTCCAAAACAACGTTTATACTTTTCGAATAATTTAGTTTTATGTTTTTAAGAGTTCAAATTAAACGAGTATTTTATGTTATTTTACACTAAAACAATTAATGAATGCAATAAAACGCTATAATTATATGTATATTGCTTGAAATATTTATAATTTAGCACGCAATTTTTAAATAAAAATGCAGCAGAATTCAAAATGAGAAAAAACCTTTCCCCCTGTAATAGCCCATCCCAGTGAGTGATCTGTTTACATTTATACTTTCTAACATCATTAATATTAATTGATTGACAATTGCCGTAATCTAAAGTGGGGTCAGCGACAAGCATTACTACCAGGCAGAACAGATTACTATTCTGTGAATAGATTATGATTCTAAGGTTATGCTTCTTTGACCTTTTTTACGCGTCTCCCTACCTGTAACGTTTTACATTCGTTCAAATAAGAAAGTTATTTTAAAAATTTAATTTAAAGTAAGAGCTCAGCAAGAGGGGCCGAACCCCAGAGTCTTGTTTTCAAGCCCTTTTGCAAAGCCTACTATTTTAATTTTTTTTCAAATGCATATAAGACCTTTCATGACTTCCCCCCCCCCCCAAAAAAAAAAGGGGGGGAAAATTTTGGCTGCACGTGCTAGTGGTGTGAAGTATTTTTGAGGAATATAAAATATTTAAACATAATATAATCAGGAAATATTAATAGTACGTAAAATGAATTTGGTTATCGAGAGACGTCTTAATCCTTGTGTCAAGAATAAATTTATTTTATATTTTAATATAAATAATTCTTTCGTTAAAAAAAAAACGATGCTCAAAAACCACTAGTTATGTTGTTGCGTAAGTTACAATTTCAATTTTAGTGCAGTTTTCTATATGCACTATTCTAATCAATTGTAAAAGGAGCATTTATTTAAAAAAAGTAATATAATAACAAAATTATTTCATTGCAAACAAACTTGCTTGCAAACTATTTCAATTTATCTTAATTAAATGAATTTTCTCATACGTTTAATGTATTGTTAATTTTCATATATTATTGAATACATCGTATCTAACAATATATCTGAATATTAATCCGACTCAAACTTGATAATTACTCCCATGATTTTTGAGCAACATCGCGTATTTTTAGGAAATGTACGAAAAGAAAACGCTCCATGTTTCATTTATCATGGAAAATCACATTTTGAAAGCATACATGTTATGATAATTTATTAGGAATCATTCCGTGGCTTCAGGAGCCTGCTTTGATGATTAACAACGAATTCATGTACAAAACAAATTATTTCTTTTCATGGTTTTGTTGCTATACATTGAACAATGTCTCATCTGACATGACTCCCTCCTTATGTCCTTATAAAGTAGGTTAATAGCGAAACGTTCGAAAAAAAGCATACAATTTGTACTTAAAAAAGCTTGTATATCCGCTTTAAATTATAGTAAGTTTAAAAACTAAATAAGTTTAAATCTCGGCCATTGATTACATTATCACTTATGATTCTCTAGAGACATTTTGATAAATGCAAATCGAGAATTAAATGACCTCTCCAAACAGGAATAACGTTTTTTCCATTAAAAAAAAACGTTTACCACCTATATGTGCCTCATCTACTCTTTTTAGTTTACCAGGATTGAGTCCAACATCATTTCTTAAATATATATATGGATTTTTTCATTAAAAATGAAAGTGAAATTCCAACTGCTATTTGGTAAGTAAGCAATTAATAACTTATTTGTTTTTAAGTTAAAGTAACACACTTAGTGTGGTATTTTATTCAGGTAGTGGGAATCATACCAGATCTTTCCGTGTAAAACGGAAGAGCAAAGTATTGGTTCAATCATTTGTTTTTTAGTTTATGAATGGAGAAAACTTTCAGGGGAAATATAAAGTTAAAACACAACTCTAATTATTTTTTGACATTGTTCAGATCAGAAATCATAAGGTTTAAACTACGTGAACTTAAGGAAAATACAGCTTGCTGCTGTTTTATAATATTTTATAGCTATTAAATCAGAAATCGTAAGGCTTAGAAATAACGCATTGTAGAATTTAATAGCGAGAGCCATGGGTCAGCTGCAGCAAAACGGCCCTGTAGCACCTGTAGCACAGGGAGTGGGTATAGGGAATCTTGGGGGGGGGGGGGGGCTTTGATGGATATCCTTATCTTGTGTTCGTGTGTTGATAATTCGTTCTAGTTTTAGAACGAGCGTGCGTTAAGGTGACAAAAAATCTACTTAATACTTTCTAGTTTTAAAGTGACAAAAAATTTAGGGGATGGGAGTAGAAGGCCAAAACCCTTAACCGTAGACTTTGCCACTAATTATTAACACGTTGTATAATAGGAAAAACTTTATTTAACTACTGAAATACTGGATGACATTTTTCCTAAGAAACACGCCGCAGTCTTTACCATCAATAGTAACTCTTCAAGTTGCGATATTTTATTAGAAAAATTTAGTTTTGCGCATATGATATAATGCGATATAATCATTGTTAACATTGAAATTTTCAGAAATATAGAAAGCTCAAGTAACATGTCAACTAAACGAAAATGCTATTAGTTCATATAGCATTACTGACCCCTAAATGCATTTATCAATTTCATGCTAACCCCCTAGTTGTTTGTCGATTTCCAATGCAGCCTCGTTGACCCCAGGGTTCAAGACAGATCACTTAAGGGAATCCCAGGTTTAACTGAATGATCCTTTTTTATTTATTTAACATACATACGGTGAGGCTGAGCGCTGAGTATCGTCACCACTTCAAATCCCGACTCTAAATTTGTTTGGATGCTTCGTAATTTTTTACATTAATGTAAATGAGATGCCTAGTGCTACTAAGCCTCGGCCTATTATATACTTGTGTCATGTGGCAAAGCCTAGAAACACTAAGGTTAAACGCAAAAGAGTGGGGAGTGGAGGGGAAAGTGTACCTTCTAATTTTTAGTATTCAAAATGACGTCCCCTCCCCTCCCCCCCCCCCCCCAATATTGGGAAAAAGCCTCACGTTAATTAACTTTATTAAATAATTTAACTAAAAAGTACGTATGCTTGCTTATATTGGAATTGCCGGAAAAACTTCAGTTTGGTTGACTAGGAGGAAACAAAGAGTGGTGGTTAAGGGCAATTATTCACATTGGATAGATGTTTTAAGTGGTGATCCCCAAGGTTCAGTTTTAGGGCCATTATTGTTTATTATTTTTATTAATTATATTAATGAGAGTATTTCTGGGAACATAAATATTTTTGCGAATGATGTCAAAGTCATGGGAATTGTTGACACGGAAGAATAAGACAATCAGCTTCAAGAGAAGGTAAATCAAATTCCTAGGTGGGCAATTAAGTGGGGTATGTCTTTTAATACAGGGAAATGTCAAGTGCTTTACTTTGGTCCTGGGAATAAACGTGCAAGCTATCATTTACAAGGTTCCGCTATTAATGAAGCATTAGCATTTGTTGATCTAGGAGTATTAATTAGTCACGACTTCAAGTTTAGTCAGCATTGCAGCATAGTGAGTAACAAAGCTAAGATGATACTTGGGTTTATCAATAAGGCTTTTTCGAACAAGTCTAAGCAAGTTGTATTTGTATCGTCATTATACCGAAGTTTTGTAAGCCCCAATTTTGAGTATGCTATTCATTTCTGGTCTCCTTATTTAAAGAAGGATATTATTAACTTACTGGGGGAAAAGATTCAAAGGAGGGCTACTATGTTGGTAAGTAGTCCTTCAGATTAGATTATGAGGTTAGGCTCAAAATGTAAATGCTCAATATGTATAGTCTAGAGCAAAGGAGAGTTAGAGGGATTTTGATTGAGTTATTTAAATTCATTAAAATGGAAAATGTTAAAGGGCTACATTTATGCACAGAAGGTAGAACCAGAGGTCATTCTTTTAAGCTTTTTAAATCTCAGGCTAATTTTGAAATTAGAGAAAAATAACTACTTCAATAGGGTTGTAGGCAGTTGGAATAGTTTACCGGAAGTGACTGTTACTTGCAGTGGGGTAAAAATTTATTAAGAAGGCTCTTGTTCTCATCATGTTCATTGAGAATTGTTAAATTGACAAGTACCACAGTACCAGTATAGCTTTCCATTGTGCCTGTTGCTGATTATCACTTTTGTATTTGCATAACTTTTATAAGATATTGCATTATCTTTATAAATTTTCTTAGTTCAATTTCTACTGCTAGATTCGTAAAATGCAGATGAAAATCGATCAAACGTTGAAAAATCAACCAAAGCTATCAAAACTGTTTCATAAATTTAATAGAATCATAGGCGTTTATTGGGGGTGAAATATTATTACGAAAAGTAAAGTAGTAATTTTATATTGTTATAATAGGGTAGCATATCGTAGATGCACATTTTTCAGACTTGATTAAATTTAAAAAAATATGGAGAAAAGCATTTTATTTTAAGTTAGTTTAATGAACGTTTTACTCGATACGTAACATTATTTTATAACATTATTTTTAAAAAGTATTTCTACTTCCACCATTACTGTAAAGTGATATACTAATGTCTACAAGTACGTAACAATTTTAGAACGTTATTAAATTTTAATTTATATATATAATTTATTTATTTTTTATAATTTATTTATTTATATATTTTTTGTAAAATAAAATTTAACGACTCTCATTCTCTATTAAAAAACTAAATATTTTCCACTGAAATCGGATATAAACTGTTCCCTCGCAGATAAGAAACACCCTCTGTATTTTTGTGCTTGTGGGACTACCTTAGCATGGCATTGAATATGAGTCTGTTATATCAGAAGCAGACGACCTATATTAAACAATCTTCCAGACGAGACCCTAATATGTATCACCCCTCTTTTAGAAAAAAACCCCCTATTTTTGTTAGCGCGTGATTCAAAGCAGGGGGTGGATGGCTTTCGTACGCTTAAGGTGTGTGTTTGTGCGCCCATACCTCCCATCTTACAGAGCGAGATATTTTTAAAAAAGGAAACTACTAAAATACGGCAATTTTTTACAGCGGTGTTAAAACAATTTTTATTGTATTCAAATTTTCATTCAATTCCGTATGTTCCAGCTTTGAACTTTGTAGTTTCTGCACCTTAATTTAGTATTTTTGATACTAATGGTAACGGAGTTTAAATATAATACTAATATCGTCATCACGCTAATAGTATACTATAACTGATGTTTAATGCATAATCATGGTTTAAGCTGATATTATAAAACCATACTTAATGCCATCATAAAACTACTGAAGCAAACTATTAAAATATTCCCGGGAAATACTAAGAACACGTCTAATTTACGAATGTTTTAACTGGGTATCTTGATCTGTTTTATGCACAAAAAATACATTTCCTAAAACTTAAACCCCATGCATCAATTTAAACTTTAAAGTGGGTTATTTAAGAAAAACATACACAACCATTTTTTTATGATAAAAAAAATCAGGAAGATTTTCTTCTGAGTGAACGTATTTCTTAGACACTCAATAAAATTGCAAGAGTAAACAAAAGAAAATATAATCAAACATTCACTCAGACTTAAATGTGTACTTATATTAAATCTGGGATTTTATTTCGCTTATCTTCTAGAATAAATGTTTTCATATAGTAGAAAAAAATCCACTGTGTCATAATTTACCGAATGAAAGAAAAATTACGCTACCACTAGCAATAAATTACTTAACTTTATACCGCCCTTAAATAATAAAAGACGTTTGCTTCTTTAAGCAGAACATCAGCTGTTTCGTTTAAACTGTTTTTAAATGGGCTATGTGTGAACGAGAAGAAGCATCTAAGACTGATGGTAGAAGAAAAATGAATTCTGGAAATCCAAGAAGAAAGTGAGTGAAGGAACAAATATACGCGATGTAAGTAGAAAATCTATAAAAAAAATCGAGCTTTACACAAAATTCTAGCATTTCTTTATAAGTGAATGCCTTCACGATACATTCTGTCTTTCCTCTACGAAGATATGTTTCTTTTTTCTTTATAACAAAAACCATTCCTAAAGTTCTGTCATTGCACGACACTTTCCTTTACAAAAATAGTATTGAATTTCGTTTTAGCCACCGAAGTTTTGAAACGTCATTGGAATTGGATGACTTGCCCGAATTTGTTTTTCCGGTGAATTTTCTGCCTCGAATACGTTTAAATCGCCCTTTAAATGGCAGCAGCCATAAAAATATAAAATATTTCTTCGAAATGATTGTTTCAATTTCTAAAAATCTAGCTTTGGAGAAAACGCGGTATTTTCATAAAGACAGTCGTGCTTGGAAAAGCCACTAATTATAACTAAATTAAAGGAAATAAGTAATTCAAGAAAATGAAAATATTGGCAACAATACGATAGATCAATCTTAATAAAAACTTTTTCAAGATGATTTTATTTTTAGTTTTAATATGTTACACGTCTTGTATTAATTTATAACATCCTCCTTTTAATCAGAGTTATAAATATGCAAGAGAAAAGTAGGGAAGTGTGGGATAAAGTGAAATAGTTAAGATAAATTACATTTTACAAAATGAACAAATTGAAAATTTATTTTGAAAATATCAGTACATAAAAAGAGTACTATGAATTTTATAATACCAACATGCATTGAAATATTATTTTTCCTTTTAGGCAGTAAATTTGTGCACTAAAATAAAAGTGGAAAATTAACACTTTCCACCATGTATGGGGCAAAGTGAAATATTGAAATATTTTCCTTATGAAATTATCTTCTATGGGATAAGTAACCCTTTGCATTCATGTTTCACCCTATGGTAATCCAAATAACATATAATGGTTCGTCTTTACGAGTACAGAGGTTTATATATACTTTTTTTATTAAACATGAATAACTAAATGAATGAATGATTGAAAATACGAACTAATGAATAAAGGAATTAGTAAATGTAAGACACTAAATGATTAATTAAATAAATAAATAAAAGAACGACACATTTAGTTACATGGGGACTGAACAAGCCTAACATAAAAGAAAATAACACTGATCTCGACATTAGTAGGTCCTAAGGTGCGTCAGCTAAGAATAACTGAAATCGCTCTACCAGGAAAAACCATTGTACAGTATGTCAGTGGATATCCTGATGATTTTTCGATCAATTTGGTCTTGCTTTCAAACGCTAATTCTAGGTTACATTCTTAGCCAACAATGTTTACCTTAAACGAATTAATTATTCACTATTGCGTTTCTTTAAAGTAAAGCCCTAGTTATTCGAATGTGGTGTTTTACATGCACTCCGTCAAATATTGATTTTACAGATGTTAATTAAAAATGATTCATAGCGTATGTACATAAATTCAGATTATACAATGTTATGAGTGGCAGCTCAATTTTGCTGTTACTAATTCGTTCATGAAATGGTACATACTTAAACTTTTGGTCACAGTGAAAACATCAAGGATAAGGTTCATAATAAGTCTGTTGACAATATGCTTAAGAAAAGTTACACAATGAGATTTAAACCTACTTCAAAAGCGACTTCTTATATAGAATTTTAGTAATTTATCTAAGGGTTTTCTATTCACCTAGTGACTTTATTTAAAAACTAAATCTACAATAAGGTATGGTAAAAAAAAGTGTTTATTAAAGCGTTTCTTTTGCTTTTTTAAAATGTCGTACAATAAATATTGTTCTTTATACAAATTTCACTTTTCCTTTCGACCAAATATATTTTCTGCCCCAAAATGTCGAGTTAATGACAAATTCCTTTGCTTTTAACGACAGATTTCCGCGCAATCGAAGAAGAAAAAAAAAAGTGTTCGTGGAACAAACGCCACCCGAAAGTTGACGTGTTTTCAATAGCATTCTTCACCATCCAGCGGTAGACCCCGTGTTTGTGTTTTTCCTGCATCCTTTTGAAAAGCGCCGAAATTAACACATTACAGTGAAAACCGCGAAAGTGTAGCTCAGAATCGCTTCTAGATTGTTCTTGGTTGACTTGATCGATGGCTATGGCGCAGGGAACTGTTCCCTTTCCTCTTTGCTGCTGCAATACTCGCCTTTCCACAGTTACGTGTGAAGCACTTAGTTACCCCACAACTCAAGTCAGGGATTCTCTCCACACTTCTCATTCGACTCTGCTTTCAAGGCTTGAATGCCAGTTTTCCATCCTTTCAAGTGCAACGCTTGCCACATAAAGCAATGTCCGCTTTGCTGAATAGAATGCTTTACTTGGATATTCAGGATAATATTTAAACTAAGCTTAATGTTGTACTTGCGGCCTGGACCTAATAAAATATTTTGTCTCACTCACTCGACTAAATTTATCCTTAGTGATAAGGAATCATATACATAACTAGATTATGAAATGATATTTTTCAAGAACATTAAATAATGATGGCACATGTTTGTGTACAAACTGAAATAATGTCCGTTTCCGAAATAAATAGGTGGGTTTGCAATACAAATTCGGCAGAATGTTGAAATAAATTCGATTGAAATAAATTAATGCTAAAGCCTAAATTAATAATTACTTCTTGTTTTTTTTTTTACGGTTTCGATGAGTTTAAAACTAAAATAGAATGAATGAAATCATCTCTAATGACTTTGCTCTTTGTGTTCTAATTATTAATTGATAAAAGTTAATTTTGATAGCTTGAGCGTATTTACATTTTTTATTTATTCCAAGGCACAGTGTATTTACTTTCTTAAAATTAGTAGAATTATTGTATTCTTCACTAGCAGACATCATTTTGTGTGCTTTTTTTATCTTTTATTTTGTTTTCATTACATATATATATATATAACTTTCGTAATGTTAAAACTTAAGGTTGATGGTTGATAACTTTATCTAATGTGACCAAATGATGAGTGGTTTTCCTCGGTTTTTTGGTGACTATCTACATGAATTTAAAAGCAAAGAAATTAAAGCGGAAGCGAAGCTTTGAATATGTCTCAGTTAATATAATATTTCACTTAGCACTTAAAACATGTTTTTAAAATAAATATTTAGTTTCATTATACCATTAAAATTCGACAATGTTATTGAAATATTATTAATTTTCAACATCAAGGATAGTTACTAAATCTTACGTCATCAAAAAAAAAGGGGGGGGGGGAGTTAGAAAAAAAAAGATGAGTTAAACATAAATTCAACATTTGCTTACTTACATGACTATGGATTCGAAATCATCTTTCTGCAAGTCATTTCACTACATACTTACCTTTTCTTTCAAGAGAAGAAATTTTCTAGAGCTAGTACACAAAGAAATTTTCCAAACAAAATATTTCTAAGGTTTGGGTAGATCCAATATTAAGTTACTTTATAAGTTTGAAGACATATCGTAGCTTCTGATATTTATTAAACTGTGGGTATTTGGCCAAATTTTCGACTAAAACCAACATTTATTTTTAAATAAATTCAAAAATTGCGAAAATCGGTTCGAACCCAAACAAAGATTGAGTTTTTGTTGGACTGCTTACCGAACTTTTCAGTGCCTGATATTGACTTTTATACTATAACCCACTTGCCTTGTGTTATTTCTTTTTTTATGGTCAGATTTTTCCCGATTACATCTGAGGGAATGTCGAACCACCAATTAAGTAGCCAGTTAAGCTTTGGACATCAGAATTGTCTGCTTAACAACTTAATACTGTTGCGCTGTGACAGCTGTTATCCTGTAAAGGTTAAGGTATTTGAAAATAACGACTAAATTCTCTTATTTAACACTAAAGACTACTGAAAAAAAAAAGTTAAAACAATTAGTTTATAAAGACTTTCGCTTTAATAGCATATACTGTTTGGTTATATAATGGTAAAACAACACTATTTATTGGACTCCAATATTATATGTTTCACGAAATAGTGCTATGAGTTAATTGATTTTGACAAAAATAATTATAGCTGTGGAATTTAATAAAATATCAAAATGCTAAACCTCAAAACAAGTTATCGTTGTCCTAAAACATGTGATAAGTTCTAGTTTGCAATTACTACAATGTTTTTTTATTACCAAGGCAGTAAGATAGTTATTAAATATATATCCTTTAAAGTGTTAAGTTTCTGAGAACAATTTGTTCCTCGGCCAGAAAAGAAAAAAAACAAGCTAGAAAGTCATTATATGTTACAAATTAAATCTTAGTTACGAAACAGAACAATGCTTAGAATTAATTATTTTACCAACTAAGGATGATTAATTTTCTAAATATTCGTTCTTGATGCCCAAAAGCACAAAGCAACATCCGTTGTCTGAGTTGTAAAAATGGTCTTTCATTAGGAATAAATAAATTAGGAAAAAACAGGAAAGCAAACCGTAAAGTCGATGCAAATACTGCATCGTATTATAAAAAGCGTGAAAATATGCTGAGGCCTCTGCAAGGCCTGATTGTAAACACGATTCTTTTTAGGTAATTTTTTGTACTTGATTGCAGTTGCGAAGTGAAAGAGTTAAGGAAAATACTTTCCATTAGTCAACACCATTTGTTTGCAGAACCTTTTCAAGAAATGAGAAATTATTTGGAATTTGAGCTTTCTATTAAATCTGAAAGTAAAAAGTTATCTTTTGTAGCGCGCGAAGTTAAAAAAGAAAAAAAAAAAGGTTATCATTAAAATTTTAATTTTACTTAGTGTTTACCAAATTGTCGCTAGCGAGTTTCAACATAATCTCTAATTTTTTACTTAACATATCAAGCAAATATCTATAATTTAAAGTAAACAAATATATTGTTGAGCGATTTTGACCTATAACTAAGTACTTAACCTTAGCTAAGAACTAAGAACCATAACTAAGCACTTAATATGACAATTCTGCATGCAGAAGATGTTGCAAGAATCTTGTTTTACAATTTCTTGAAACTTTTGTGAAAACGATAAATGAAAGAAATATGTAGTATTTGTAATAAATGTTTGAGTAATGTAACAAACATTTGACTAGAAATGGGAGTCCTTTGTAAGAAGTGTTGCTAGTTGTTTCTGTTAAAGTAGCCAATTACTTCATCTTGGCACTTGTTTTACCGCTGCTACGATTGGAAAAATTTGTGTAATAATGTTGGTCGAATTAATGAATTTCCACTAAATGTTTTATAATTGCCTTAAGATTTAGATTGGCTTCCACATAACATTTTTTCCCAAGCTTAATATGAAAAACAAAGAAGCACATTTATTAGGCGTTTTTAATGTCAAATTAATATGCAATTTCAACTAAACGAATAAAAGAGGAATGGTAATTTCAACGCGTAAAATAAGGAGAACGTCCCGAAAATAAAAGGTATATTTTGATTGATATTGAAAATGAACTTTATATTAACTTTACGCCCGTGTTTTATAGACAACGCGTTTTGGAAATATTTTTCCGCGTGCGATTCAAAGATTTAATTTTCAGAACTTAGGTTTCTCGAATTATCGCGTCTCAGTTATTTTTTGCTTCAATAATATCGTTCAGCAGCATAAAAATATTCATTTTTTCCGTGCCACCTTTTTTTCCCATCACATTTTTTACCATATTCACTTCGCTAAAAGCTGCAGGAAATTTTCTTGTACATTTGAAGATAAAAACTGCAACCGGACGTCGTCATTCAAGCGTCAAACCACTCAAGTCAATTTTGAAGACGTAACTAGCATTTTGATTTAAACAATGAAAAATTCACGATTTTCCTTAGTTAGTGAAAAACATAACATAATCAAAGGGAACTCAATTTCTTATTTGTATTTTATATGCAAACACAGGAGATGCTATATAGATATTGAATTAGTGCCCATTAAGTTTGTCATACAACATCTCATTCAACTCTATCCTGCCGAAGAAAAAAAAATCAAGTCGAGAAAGCGTGCCCCAAGTAGCCATCATTCAGTTCCCAAAGTAATGCAATTAGCCGAAAAATGTAAAGTTTTGAGACGCAATTTCGGTACAGCCCTTAATTTAAGAATTGTTGCTTGACGATGATAAACGCCCGCCTGATTCAGGATAGGCAAGAAGAAATTTGGATCAACATCGAACGGCAAAGCAAACTACGATACTCTCTTGCTTCGCTCTTTCTATATATATTATTGTTGGGTTAGTTGTTCGTCGTTTTCTTTTCTCCAAAATGGATTAATTTATCTTGCACTTGTGAAGCTAAGGCGAACAGCCGCTTGGCATTTTGAAGTTTCGAATTCGTCGCCGAACTTCGCGGCTCAACTCATTAATCAACTGGGGCTCATTAATTGCCTTCAGATTCAGAATCGGTACAGTTTTTCTTCGTCGCGAAAGCTTTTCAGGCTCTTCAGTAGAGAGAATTCGCTTTTGCGGTATTACAACGGAAATAAAGAAAATAAATTTACTTTATTACTTATTCGGTGAAGATAAAACGTGGTGGAAACATTGGTGATGTTATTAGTTTCCTGTTGGCTGCTTGGAAATATTTATCACAGTGGGTTTTCCTTTTTCCATTCGCTCTTTGAAAGGCAGCATTTTCTGAAAGAATCCTTTCCGGTAAAGTTAAGAAATAAAAGGGTCAAAAACTAGATCTTTGAAGTTTGACTGAGAGCTGCTTTTCTACTTTCTTTTGAGCAAGATAAGAAGTTGAAGTTCCCCAAGAGCAATTAATGAGTAAATCGAAAACAATGTTAAAACTTAATTTATCAATTAGAAAATTTATTTCATTCTTGTTTTCCAAGTAAACTTGGAGACAGCCACTTAAAATATAAACAAAAAGATATTGTTTTAAGAAAACAATTTGAAACAGATTAAATATGTTTTTATGTTCGTAATAGCCATATCTTAAAAGTTAGGAAATACATTGCTGCTGATTTTGAATTTCCTCTGGAAGAACAGACTTAATGCTAAGTTTTAGGTTGAAAAGAGCACAGAAATTTTGAGATCCAAAAACGTATCCTGCTCCATGTACAGAAATGAAGTTGTAAAATATAGAAAATTCGCAGGTAAATTAATTTTTGTGCACCAAAGAAAAGGTTACCTGGTACTTCAAAGCAAGTGCAGTTGAGCTCGCTTAATACGAAATGCCGAAAATTCGCGGATTTGTTCGTATTAGCCGTTATTCGTAACAACCGTGAATAAGTAAAATTGTGTAAAGAAAAAGTTTTAGAAATACATGTTTATATTTTAAAAATAATTACTACTATTTAAGAATGATTCGAAAATAGAGGGTTTGATCCTTGAGGCAGACTGACCTGTCCGAAACCCAACACTTGCATGTGCTTTAGTCCCTACCCAGAAAGATTCAATGTATGATTCGAAATACGTACTTTGGTGGTTTAAAATGACTCAAAATAACCAACAATTTAAAAAGATATATATATTATATGCAATCGAGAAGATTTTTCGTGAATAGGTCAGAAGTTTTTCTCGTCTTAGCAGACATTTTTATTTTAGCCTTCGTAATATGCGTGAGATATTTAGTGCAATTAAATAGTAAACCAAACCTCAATGAACAAAATGTTCGTTTTAGCCGTGATTTCGTATTAAACGAGTTCGTCTTAAGAAAGTTCAATTGTATATGAAATTGTAACTGAAAATATTTGTTTTAAATACGTTTTCCTCCCATAAAGCATACATGATAGATAGGTTGAAATTAGTGACAATAATATGCATAATTTTTGGCGTGAAATGAAAACTGATTTTATCTCCCTTTTCGGTTGCATTGGTGTAATAATGGCATTGCTGAGAAAATTATCAATACATTTTTGTCAAAATATCACTACATATCTTTTTATAAACTTCAATCTAATTAGTTTCGCGTTTTAGTTCTGTCTAACTTCATCAGCATCAGAATCGAGTTTCAATCTTCGTCTACTATAATAAAGCAGACACAATGTTTGAGCATTAGGTTCAACTAAATTACAAATTAAATAATATACATTTGAATGTCAATGGTTTAGCAAAAGTTTGCAGTGGAAATTGTGTCTTGCCAATGGTTTAGCAAAAGTTTGCAGTAGAAATTGTCTGGTAGTTTACGGTGTGCTTTGGTGCGAAATAAAAAGTTACGTGCTAAAAATAGCAAAATTTGCTATTTTTTCTATCGTATATTCAAAGTTGCAATGTGTGTACATTTATGCAAATGTTGCATTTATCAAAGTATTCAAACGGGGCAGAGCGAATCAGTTCAATTTTACCGTTCTGCTCAAGAAAGATTCCAATAATCAGAACCTATGAAGCTGCGTTTTGAGTTTATTTAAATTAGAATCCTTCTTCTAGTTCACTCATTATCGCCACACAGTGTCCTTCTAACCACACTGCTGCGCAGCTCAACCCCATAGCTCAAACACCCCCCATGACAGTCACCTAATCATGATTGCTAATCACCAACTCTGTCCAGTGGATTACATTTAATGGAGCGTTCTTATTTCATAATAAGACTTTGTTTGAAATTTATATAATACGAATTTCATTAAAGACGACTTCTGGGGGTGATCTGCTGGATCCCGTTCGTGTCTCCTTTTCCCCCTTGGCAGTGCATCCCTGTAATCAACATCAAAAAATAGTTTTGTTTTTCGGTAAAACCAATGACAAAAGCGAGACATCAAGTAGGAGCTCGTATTACATCAATATTTAAAGAAAATCGGCAGGTTTATAATTAAATGTATTAGCGGGTATATATGGGTGCGTTTCATCACGAGTTTTTAATATTACTAAAGCAAAATTATGTGCAAACATCTTACATGTGAACCATTTAATCTGCAACAAGTATTGCAAGAAAATAATCTTCTTTCAGTACGATACACAGAAGGTCATATATCTTATTAAGAAATAAAACCGACTTTTTTTAAATGTATCTGTAGATACAAATGAAAAAGTAAAACATCAAAGCTAGATTTTTACAATTCAATTAGGAAAACGATCATGCAATGTTCGTTCTGAAGAAGGGCGTGTTTTGTTAAAAACAAAGCTAAAGATTAGGGCGGAGTAAAAGAAATGCATACTCTAAAGACACTATAATTATTTCATAGATATTGTTTGAAACCTAAAGCATTTCTTTTTATGACTCGTCTGTTTGAGGCAGCATTTTTTGTGACACACCTTTCAAACAAGTTTCTTTACCGATTCCTTTTTATCCTTTGAAAAGAGTGATGAAATTGTTCGTAAGAATTGTTTTTTCTGTATATAGTAACATTTCACAACAGCAATTTTTAGTAATAGTTAAAGAGGTAGTGCGAAACGATGCTATGTAACAAGTAAGTAAATCAGAGAAAATCGTCTTT
The DNA here is from genome assembly GCA_038502835.1 of Octonoba sinensis. NCBI lineage: Eukaryota > Metazoa > Arthropoda > Arachnida > Araneae > Uloboridae > Octonoba > Octonoba sinensis. The sequence goes on from CM076598.1 coordinate 129,362,697, forward strand.
TAACTTGTGGCTAACTATTTCCCTTTGCTTCTCGCAATAAGGGACCGTCCATAAATGATGTCACGCTTTTTTTCAATATATTTGACCCCCTCTCCCTTTGTCACAAAATGTCACACTTCTTATTCCTCCTCCCCTCCCCTTGTCACAATTTCACGAAATTTTCCCCAATTTCCCCCTTCCCCTTCGAAGCGTGCCATCAGTTATGAATGATTCATAAGAGCTTTTGCACAATATTGTTATTGTTATTTTTGAGTTTTCAATTGTTAATTTCATTCAAGCGTTATGGTAATTTTCAACTCATTTTTTTTTTTTTTTTTAGATTTCCGTCGGACGTTACCTCATCACTAATAAAATAAATAAAAACAGAAAATGAAAAATAAAGACTAATTTGAATGGCTAGCGACAAAAAAGAAAGACTTTAATATATTTACGAAAAAATAAAAATTCGAAAAACTCACCAGCATTCTTTTTCTTTTTTAATAAGTCATTTGACATGATTTAACATTGCTTATGCACTAAACGCATCCATTAATAACTCGATTTGGTTCTGAGAAAAAGCCGCTTATACTAGCAAAGCTTTTCAAACTTTGCATATTATTAAATATACTTTTGTAGTTTAAATAGTTAAGATTTGTCATTGAAAAAAGTGACAAAAGGTTAGAATTTTTGCGTCTTGGGGCTGTAATATATTCATCACTCTTTATGTACTCGAAACAGAAATTAGCAACTATAAATTTCGCCAAGGTTTAATTCATTTAAGAAACAAATTCATTATATAGATTACAAACAGGTGCAAGGCCTCAGATAATCCATCTTCAGCGCGTACAATTGAAGCTAAATGCGTATTTGGAAAGAGAGACGTAAAGAAAAGTAGTTTTTTAGTAGCACTTAGGAATCATGGGCATGAAAACATTTGCTTGCCATTTGTACTGTGATCTAGTTACGTACATTGTTCTTCATAAAGAGGTATTTTTAACGTTGCCAGAACGCATTTCTACGAAATTTTAAACTGATTTAAGTCCTAAAAAGTCGTCATGTTGCTTATATACATGAAGTTATTTTACCAATACCAATGAATCTTTTAAAAAAATGGAAACAAATATTTAGATTAAGAAAAGGATCAATTAATATAAAGCTTTCTTTTTTCCAGAAATTTACAGTAGCAGCATACATTATAGTAATTTTGATTTCCATGTGCAGTTTTCCATGACATTTGATATTTTATATCTAATTAAATTTATATCTAATTAAATTACATTTAATATGTAAATGTAAGAAATTCCATCTTTTTATGAACCTTATCATACGTTAACTAGTCTGAATTAAGTCTTTAATAAATTCCGTGAATTTCGGAATCATACTTAGGATACGTTACAGCGAAAATGCGAATCTAGTGTTTTTAAGTAACCTATTTTTCAGTGGAAACACCAGTCATTTAATTAATTCTTCTATCTACCATACGTGTAGAAGACCTTCCGGAAAAACGCCTAAAGCAATTAAAAAATCAAAAAGATAACTTTTCAAAAATTAAGTCTTCACTACCCCCAATCATACTAAGCAACGGCTTGACAAAGAAAGAAAAAGGAAAAATATTGTCCTTGTGGTTTTCAACGTTCGGAGTTGGTGACACTTTTGACAACTGTTGATGATGATGAACAACCTTCATCTGCAGAATTGATCTTCAGGCAAAGATAATTCTCTCTAAAAACGAGAAACCAGAAAAAGTTATCTTGGTTACTCTTCCGCTCTTTTATCCAGGACTGGTTTTGTTTCTTCAATATTCAAGCAATTCCTTGCTTTTCTGTAGAAAAGCGTATGTATGCACTCGTGGACATCTCTTCTCTTTTTCCTTCCGCCATTCTATTTACGTTGGAAACGGTCCAAATATAGTTTTTCAAAACGGATCAAAATGCAGTTGAGGTTTGCCATGTAATCCTTTCAAGAAATCTTGCTTAATTTCAAAAGATTCATGATTTATATACCACTGGGCTTACAGACGGAGAGATCTCGTATGGTCTATGTGTATAAATGCACACATGTATGCTTATTTTCTCATTCTTTTCAGTATTTCCCATTACCCCCTCATGCTCGATATTTTCTTGTTGCGGAATTGCCTTGCGTCAAAGGATATTGACCTCAATTAACCGTCTAATGTTCTGATTAGAAGTTTTTTTTTTTTAATATTTAATTTCCCTTCTTTTACGACTGTAAGTTATATGTTAAAGTTTCACTGCACACTTTGAGCAATTACGTCCCTCAAAGCCCTTTACTATGCATGGATGACTTACATGTTTTACAGTTATTCTTTTTTTACAGAGAAGAGTTTCCTGAATCTCAATTAATTGTTTTAAGTTCTATATTTGACTGGAAATTATTCTTTCGATTTTAATCTAGAAATAGTTTTATCTTTTTCATCTTTTCAAATGCTCACTCTCAGAAATGCTCAAACCTCGCGAAACTTTCGTCGTATTTGACGAAATAGCTTCGTGAAAAATGCTCCGAGTAAGCCTGTCATCAAACTGCCGAAATTTGTGTAGTAACTTTCTTAAGTCACGTGATCGCGCGAAGAAAGAATCGTTGTAAATGACGAAATTTTCTTGACGATTGAAGAATCGTCGAAGATGAGGATTCTATTTCTGAGAGTGCTGAAACACATCACCAGTATGTGTTATACTATGTCTTTTTCATTTTTTGATTTAATCCCCACATTTGTTGTTGGGGAAAAAAGAAAAATTAAAACCAATATGATAAATTAGTCCAGAAAAAGAATTTTGAGGATGCAGAATTGGACTTTTGGCGAGGCTGGACAAAACTGTTACCACACTTTTCTTAAAATATTTAGAACAATGCCCCTTATTCCGTTTTTAGAAATAAGTAAGTCACTAGCTAAGCACTGATTGCTCTTTCCGACAGATCGCACTTAATAGCTGAGTTTCTCAAAATTGATCCCTATAAAAGGGGCTATTTATTAATTAAAATTTTCTTTCATTTTCTTTCCTTTCTGAGATTTAGGGTGTCGGCCAAGTACATTTATTACATAAACAAGGTCGTATAGTTTACTAGCTCATTTTTACATATTTATCCACTACAAGGTAAATAATAATTATTATGTAAGCAAATAATAATAATAATACTATTTTAAAAGAGAATTAATTTTAATATTAACATTTTTCAAAGAAGCAGGTTTACACACATCCTAAAGTATGTTATTACATTGTTTAATCCCAATTACGTTTTAGTACTTAAGCAATAAGTGCAGTGAATCCAACGCAACACGTTTTTCAAAGATTTTAGAAGTTAAAATTCCATTGCACATACTATTTCTAGACATGGCCTGAAAGTGTAGCATTGTACATTGCAATTCATTCGTTTTTAAAAGCGTAAACCACTGTTAGTCTTTAGAATTTTTGAGTATCAGTTAATTTTGGGAATTACGTGACTAAAATGCCGATTTATACAAAACTACACTTAGGCTGAATTTAGTTATTTTAATAAGTGCGGGGCTGAATGGATTTCAGACTTTCATTTTTCACACACAGAAATGTGTTATTACGTAAATGTAAGTGACCACAATGTTTAAAAAATAGTGAGAAGCAGCTTTTGTCTTTAAAAAGATAACAAAAACTAAGTCATATATTAGAAAGCGTTGTTAGGTAATATTTCGATACATAGTTCAATTTCCAGTTCCCATTAAATTTTATATTTACAATTAAAATAGCATTTTACACGGAAAACGAAACTGTCGGCTTATCACGTTATGTGCGTTATGTGAAATGGTTATTATAATGAATGCTTCAAAGCCGCTGGAATCTTATTTCTTGAGTTCATATTTCATATATCATGCAGGTGTAGCCTTGTTCTTTAAGAAGGATTTTCTGAGTACCATAAAATGTTAATTTTTCTTCTAATCCTTAAGGACAAATCCTTTAACACAAATGTAATATGTTGATATCTTCAGACCAAGCGTTGCAGATTGACACTGAAGTGTCAAGGTGTAAGGTCAAGCACTCCCGAATTTCTTGATGTCGAGTCGCGCTCAGACATATTTTGGAGAAAAAGCTTCATTAATAACAATGCTTAAATAATAAAAATTAAAACTAATTAATTTATCTTAACAAAATGCCAATGTACATATAATATTGTTCATGAGTCAAAAGACCTAAACAAATCTGGTTGTGTGCCCTTGTTCAGATTCTAGGCCTTCTCCAATTATATCTCAAATGGCATATTGCTACGAAAATTTACTAAAGTTAAAAACTATTTTCCGAGCAGTTAATTTTATTGTAAAATGTTCCCATTTCTTTAGAATCGCACGTAAACGCATTTGCCAATCCGCTTGAAAATCTCACAGCTCATGTTTCAAATATTTTTTTAGTCCCAAAAATCCATCCAGCACATGCCCTAAATATACTTCTCCTCGAACATCACTATATCTTCATTTATTTTTCATTCACAGGGCGAGGGTGTGAGCTCGGATTTGGACGCGAGCTTTTAGCGTGGACTAGACACTCTTCCAAAAGGTGTTTATGAGTACACCTGGTGCGCTTCAAGTTCAAACCTGACAAAAGGAAACCCGTAAAAGAGGAGGATAGGAAAGAAAAAATCCAGCAACTGTCTGTCCGAGTGACTGAAGTTGATAAATGATGCCAGGTATCTGCATTCTCCAAGATCATTACATTTCTTGAAACCTGCCCAAGATCTTGTATTTAGAAGTTTGACGCCGCACCACAGAGGTCCTATATATGATCTTATCTGCAGGAGGTCCTAACATTTCTTTTTATTTTTTTGCTCTTTTTTAGCAACTTTTGCATTTCCTGTTTTCTGGATCATAGCGGCGCTCTAAATTGAAATTTTTTGAGGCTCTTGATTCTGAATATTGTCTGAAGGGAAACTGCTTCATTTTTAATAAGATATACCAGTCTAAATTATTTGGGATTTATGTATTAATTATCATAGTACAGTAGGGTAACTTTTATACGACGTTGACATTTATACGACGTTTTAGTGTGGTCCCAATTCTTGTATTTAGCCAAAAGGGTTAATCGATTATACGACGTTAGCGTTTATACGAATATTTTCGATAGTTCTTTCCGCGTCGTATATACGATACTCCACTCATATAGGAAATTGATACTGAAAAATATTGTTTTCTTTATCATCATGAAAAGCAACTGTTATAGTTTTCTGGGTATTAACTTAATCAAAATTTCCAGCTGAAGAAATGTATAGGTTTGGTAAGTTAGTTTGAGCCCTTTGTGTCTCATCAATTCACGAAAAGCAATTTTTGAAGGTTAGGAAATTAACCTTTTTTAAAAAAAAAAACGATCTGAAAAAAAAAGAGTCATTTATAAAAGTATATCCAAGCATAAAAATAGGCGTAGAAACTAAAGCTTAGATTTAACGCGATTACGGTATTTAAAACTTCCAGAAAACGAAGTGCACAAAAAAAAAGGAAGAGGTGGGGTAAAAAATATTATTTGCTTTAAAAAATAAGAGAAACTGCAATCGCAGCTTCTAACCATGCTATTATTTCCAAAAATGTCACTTTAAAATTGATCCAAATTAGCAATGAAGATTTATATAAAGTATTTATTTGAAAGTAATCTGGCTTTCAGCTTGAATCTGTTGGTAGTAAATAAGAGGGAAAATTATTTACAATGCAAAAGAAGAAAAAAAAACATGGACAGTGCAAATGTAAATTTAACATTACACACAACTATTTTAAGACTTTACAAGTCCCTTCTTCAATGCTGTGATCAAATACCGAGAAAGCTAAAAGAACTTTGTATTTGATGTATAGTGTACCTAAAATGCATCGATTTATTACTATTGTTACATAAATTTGCTACGCTTTTAATATTTCCATGCATAAGACTGTAATTTACTGGCTTTAAACATACTCTCTATTACGTCAATTTTATGAATTAAGTTAAAACTAGTTACAAAGCGCCTGGAGAACCTGCTGTATTTGTTATTTGTTTTGAATTCACAAATAAGTTGTGAAAGAAAATCTGAATAATTTTCTGGATTTTATTTTGTTCAAAAATGGCTTATCGGTTGCATACAATATAAAAGTTTCATTCTGTCCCCAAAGGATAATCTGGGATGCTTTCGGCCCCACCCAAGACTCGGTTGAAGAAAAAAATAAATAAATACAATAAAATAAAATAAATAAATCGTATCAAAATGATGAGTCAACGCTACTTAAAAATCAACAAGAGATAGTCATTTCTGAGCATACTGCATGCGTGCAACAATCTGCAAATATTTTAACATCAGTCAAACAAAGGCGCAAACACAAAGTCGCGAAAAGAGGTAAGCAAGCCAACAGTTTAGATTTTCTTGCTTGCCATTGGCCATGGTTGTACACGTCTATTAACCTCGGGATTGTACGGACCCTTATTCTTGTACTCCCCTTTTCATCTATGCTCGTTGCGAAAGCACGTTTTACCACTTTCGCAACTAATCACGTTCATCAATTTCATATCAACTCGACGAGCATTGTTGGCAATGCTAAAAGGGATTCGTTTCCGACACACACAACACTTGTGTCAAACTTCAGCACGAGTCAGGCGAGGAGGAAAACATTGGGCGGTGCGTAGCGTAGAAGAAAAAAAAAACGTGCATAAAAATGAACGAAGGACGCTTTATTTTTTCGGATGCTAACCAGTTACTAGAAGGAAGCTGAAAGAAATAGTAAGAAAAATCCAAGATAAAGAGGAAAAAATTACATCACGCTTTACGAGGTAAATTTGAGCACTTTTATGGCATTAACGAAAATAAATGAATGATAAAAAGTGTCAGCTAACCTTATCGTTCACCATACCTATTTCTTATATATGCATATATTTGCATATACATTCGCCGAATATTTATGCAAAAGCACGAACATTTTTAAAAAGTAAAACATAAATTTTCTCTCGTTAAATTAAGTTTATACAATAAATACCTACTGAATAACTTTGTAAAATTAGTATCTAGGCAAAACTTAAAACTTTTTATGAGAAAAGTTCCTTCTGAAAAAGTTATTTAACTCAGTTGCATCTTTTTAATTGTAAAATATGTTAAATACTAAGCGTAGAACAGTCATCACTATAAGCGGTTTATTATTAATAATATTGTCCCTTTGTTTATTTCAATTGCGGTGATTTAAAAACAGAAATAAACATAATTTTCTGTATCTTATAAGTAAATATTTTCTGACACGTAATCATAAACCAGTCAAATAATATCAATCAGTCAAAATAATTCTTTGAATATTTTACAAAATAAGTTAACTGGTGTGAATCTGATTTTAATGAAGCTTTTAAATTTTTGAATAAATTGTGCGATATATGAATAAAGTAGCATAAATATGTAGCTGTAAGATGAAGGGCTTTCTGAAACAAGTAAAGCAACTTGATAACTGAATATCATCATTCAAATTTACCAAGAAAAGAAATTGTGAGAAAGAATTTGTAAGAAAAGAAATTTTCTAGAAGATGACATGCAGTTATCTTACTGAAAATGCATATTTATCTGGATAAAGATTTCCACCATACATGACATGTGCTGTTGAGTTCCATCCCCAATGTTACAATAATCTTACCAGAAATTCAGTTCCGATAATGTTTGGGGAGAAAAGTTAAGTTATTTCATGAAACCAAAAAAAAAGAAAAAAAGAAGAGAAGACAGAAAAAGGGAAAAAAAAGGGGGGGGGGGGGGAGTAAGGAAGTCGATATTAAAACTCAAAACACAATTTTTTTTTTTTCAAATAATCCATAACTATAAAAGAAATTTTTCCCACTAAATGTGGTTAGAGTTATTAAAGCTCTCAAATTATCTTTTGTATAGATCGCTAACAGAAAAAATCCCCCAAGAGTTTATTTTAGTAGACATGCATATGATATGTTTCCCTCTATAACAGGACAATTTTATAGGAAACGCTTCATTACAAGTGTATTGGTTTTAGTTTATTACCGAATTACTAAATTAGTTTTCGTTCAATCGGCATGCTGACCTAGTATAATACAAAACCTTTTCCTGAACATCTTCATTTTGATTAAATATAAAAAAAACAGTTTGAAATAGTGAAAAAACTTAGATATTATGGCATCATGGCTTGTGGTGTCCCTTTACTCGAAGTAATTTCTTTCTCGCGGCCACTTTCTGGACAAGTTAACAGACTCGTTAATCTTATTGTCACAGACATCGAAAGAAGAAGAAGCAGGAATTCCAGGAAGGAGAGGGAAAAAAAATAGAAATCTGTCACACTAGACCAGCTGAAAGTACTTTCCTCTTGAAACTTTTGCTAATCAAAGTTATACTGAAGATATAAATGTCATGTATTGTGGAGATTTGTAATTTTGGATACATCGGTCATAAAAAATTGTTTCAATTGAATGATTTACTCGCATTTTTTAATGCTGTCTTACGTATAAAATGTTGCATGCGAGGTAAAACTGATAAATACCCCTCGTCATAAACGCAGTTGGTGCGTTTGTTTGCAATGATAATTTTTCTAATCAAAGTTATGCGGAATTTCTAAGTAGGGAAGGTTTAAATTCACCGACATCAGTCATAAGAAATAATATGGACTGAATGATTTATCCATATTTTTCATACTTACGCAAATATATGTTTTAAAACATCGCAGTTATGAAAAAATGTACAAAACTGTTACTGATAAATGTGCAACTAAACTAAACAATTACATTTTTCTGCACTGTTAAACGCATTTACAGTGTATACATTTCCAAACATTTTTATGCACTGAGCGCTGTAAACTGTTAAGAATTAAAAACTGGATTGTTTACAATAAATAATTTTATAGTTTTATGCGGAATTTTTAAGTAGGGAAGGTTTAATTTCGCCGACATCAGTCATAAGAAATAATTTGAACTGAATGATTTATCCATATTTTTTATATTTACTTAAGTATATATTTTAAAACATTGTTACGTACGATGTACAGTCACAAAAAAATATGTATGCAACTGTTACTGATAAATGCGCAACTAAAAAGAACAATAACATTTTTCTCCACAAAACGCTGTAAATTGTTCAGAATTAAAAACTGCGTATTGTTTACAATAAATACTTTTCTAATTTTCCATCAGTGAATCACAGCTCATGAGAATGCCATACAGCTGATTAGAGAATTTAAAGACAACAAAAATATGTCACTGTCTGTATACTTCATCTCAAACTTACGGAAATATCTGACATCTTCACAGGGCTCCATAATCCACGTGCAATGAATTCTCAATCAACTTGTAGAGGTCATCATGATACAGTCACGATTACCGTTTTGAAGGGAGCTGCAAACTTATTTCCTGCATTTTACGCTGTGTTATAAATACTACCCAAAGAACATACATAACTTGTTTTTAAGATTGAATGTTGTACCCTACGCATACAAAATCAAATTTCGATCCTATTTATAGTTATTAAACTTTAAGTATTTTCAGGATGATCAAATGAAATGCTTGACTTCTAACTTTAACTTTAAAGCAAGGCAATCGCAGTTAAAACTGTAAGCAAATTGAAAAAAAAGAGAAAAACCGTTGTTTGTAACTTGGATAAAGCATAGCCATATTCACTAAAAAACCTCTAAAAAATTCAGGAAAATTTTAGGGAAAAAAGGACTGGTATCCCCGTTGCTAGTACTTTTCACCGTAAAAATTATTTTTAATTAGAGTAAAAATAAAGATGATCGTACATTTTACTGCGCAAATAAAGACAATTTTTGTAGTAAAAAGTACTAGCCACACGGATGGCAAAACTTTTCACTGCACATTTTCTGGAATTTTTTGTAACAGTGTAGAGGAGTAGTTGGTCATTTTAGACCACACTTTTCATTTGGTGTACGTTATATGTCAGCAATAAAATAAATAAATCCGCAAAAACTATTTAAAGCAAAAATATAAGAACATTTCATCATTTTAAAAGCTGTGAATATGGCACAGTTTTTTACCTAACAGTACAGGTTTTCATGATGTATTTGTTTAAATGATTTCTGCAAGTTTTCATCCTAAATGTCTTGTATTCCTTTGTATGGCTCCTTGCTATATGAAAACAGTGTCCTTATTTAACAAATGAGCTCTTATCTACAGGCTCTCTATATGGCTTTATCTTATGCAATTACCTTTTATCTTAAATTATACCCTTATTTTATACTAATATCTCGCCAATTTTGATACCGGATTTGATCTCGAAGTTGGTAATTCATAATACAGGAGTTTAAAATGATGGATAGGTTATGTACATTTCATCATTAGGGGGAGCATGAGAAGGAAACCTCCCGCCAAAACCTTTACAAAAGTCCCCCCCCCCCCTTCTCTCATTTGATTTTTCTAATTTTCAAGTCTATCATCCCGTCCTACTTGTTTAACCACTTGACGCATTTGCCCGTGTCTGACACGGGCGAAAGTTACCGGAAATTTGCTCATGCCCGTGTCTCACACGGGCGATCTTGCGTTTCTCGTTATTTTATTTCTGATGCCCGTCTGAGATCCGTTTGCACTTTGTATAATAATTTTTTGTAGTATAACTTTTACCCCACCCCTCGCTCTCTAGTTGCCTCCTACAACTGAAATTGCCAAAAACAATTTATACTATACCTATATATTTATTTTCTGTCGAAAAAAAAAACTCGATCATTTTTTACCAATTTCCGAAAAGAAAAAAAAAACCCTCGTGCTTCAGGGGTTAAGTGGAACTTCTCTCTTTCTGCCCATAACAATCTTTCAAAAATGTCCAAATTCATCACGATTCATTGCCTTACCAGCCTTTCTTTCCACATTTTTAAAGAAAATTCTCAACGCATTTTATAATGTTGAATATGTAAACCATTGCACCTTTTCGCTAACGTAACTAAAGCACAAATTCCTTGTAAAAAAATGTTTAAAAATAGGTGGGGTATTGCCTTATAATGCTCACTCACTTGATTATATCCGTGTAAGCATTGACATTGTATTTACAAATTTCTATCTCATTTATGTTCAAATTAATAAAGCATTAAAAAAAATAATTCAGATTTTCACTTCACCCCTTCGCCCAAATCAAACGTTTGCATCTGATTTTAAAAATAAAATAATATTCCGCTTTATCTCTCTAAACCCAATAAAAAAATGTGAACAAAATTGAACTTACTACGGCGAAATTAGGGTAATCTAGTCTATTACAGCATTTATTGAAAAGCAAATAAATGTGTCAACCTGTTTTCTATTTCATTCTTTTTAAATATCATGTTTTTGTAAGTAGATCTGGACACAAAGTATATAATACACGCAATCATTAAATCGCTTCACTCAATATTCAAAGAAATTCATTCATTAAAATGAGCGTAGATCCCATGGTCATTAATTGTCACTATTTACATACATCAGCAAAATTCACTTGGCTGCCTTTCGGTGTTGTTTCTTTCGTGTTCAAGGAATTCGCGTCTGATAATTAGTTTTTGATTAATTGACACTCTTGTTAGCTCTCATCATTATCCATTTTAGAAAAGAGCTCTTGTATTTTCATTAAGCGTAGAGTTTTATCAATAACTTTGTTTTTTTAATTCTTAATACCAAAACTCATTCATTATACTCAAAAACGCGATAATACCGAAACCTGCATAATTTATCCCCATAATGACACTCCGATAAAGTAGAAGTCTTGTTTATGCAATTTAACGCAAACTCTATCTTGCAACCAGATTTTTGAGCAGATTTTTTTTAATAATATAGTAAAATAATCCTCAATTACCGTGCATTTAACAAACAAAACTCTTCATCTAATGATAGAGCCTTCGTGTCTATTGCGTAAGATATAAACTTCTTGTGTACGTTAGTGAACGTGAAATGTGGAAATGTATGATGGATTATATTTTCTCTTCAGATAAAACTCTGAATGGAGAAGATTCTTGTAAACATTAATTTAAATTTAAACGATAAATCGAGCCCAAAATCTCACGACTTATGACAAATAAATAATGAAAATCCACTACAACTAATCATTGCACTTTTCATAGGTAATTCATGCAGTTCAGGCTTTACAAATACCTAGTATAAAATTCCATTACACGTATAGTTTGTTTCCGGAAGGAAAATAGGAGCTTTTTGTCTGATGACGTTTGTTATTTGTCAGCGAAAAAATGTTATCACAGAAATTGACCATCAATTTTAAAAGTAATAAATGCATTAAGAAAATTCCAGCTGGATTAAGCCGAATTATAATTTTAAATCTACACAGTACGTCTTATGAATTATACCAGGCCCCAAGAAAAAACGGTACTTGAATATATGTATTTTTTTCAAAATAAGAAGGTTGCTATGTAAGGAAATATATTTAAAATGACGGGCCTTTATCGGTACAGCGCAACTGAGCCCATTGTCAAGCAAAATAGTAAAATTAACTGTAGTTTGATATTCATTCACATAGTTTTAGATTAATTTCATTAACCTGAGTCGCCAAACACAAACTTCTTAAAGTGCGGATGTATTATTGCATTATGAATCTCTGTTTGCCACGTGTCAGTCCATGGACACAGAAAAAAAAATGCTAGTTAGGTCTCATGTGATTACAATTTCATCACAACATAATATTCAATAAATTGCGGAGCCGAAGTAGAATTTCTAGTACTTACATATTCAGCAAAAAGGGAAACAAAAGAAATTTTATTCTGCTGATGTATGAAATTATAAGAGAAAACTAATTTAAAAAGTACAGTTTAAAAAAAATCAATTCAAATGCTTACGAGTTCTATTTTTCAATTTTTTTCCTTAATTTATTTAACTTTACCATTCCTAACAACGATTTATACTCTTCACCAAACTGTTTACACAATCAGTCTTATCTAAAAATAAATAAATAAGTAAAGTTTGATTCTTTAAATGAAAAATAAGTAAATATAGAAATTTTACAGTAAAAAAAAAAAAAAAATACGTCGTATTCTTAAGCATAAACGTGCATAACTCATATGTCATTCTTAGAGGCCCTAAACTTCAAATGAATAAATAGTCAAACGGCGCACTTTACCGAAATTTAAAGCTGAAAAAAAAAACGCTGTAGCTCCTTATAGCTGAGGGACCCCTCGTCTGGGGGTTTGAAGGGAGAGAAACAAGAGCTCGAATCAGCCCTCAGTCACGCATACTCCTCCCCCCCCCCCCCCCAAACGGACCAAATCTTTAGTTTACTTCAGATTTAGGTGCTCCCTTGGCGACGAAAGGGGAGAGGGTCTTCTGGGGACTTTCTTACAGTCTGAGGGGGCTAATGCTTGACTCTGTCGATCCACGATTTCATTCTTTTACGCTGTTAAAAATAAAGAGCGGCGTTGAACTGGGTCCTGGATCAGATTGCGGCTGAATCAAAATCCAAAACAGCATGCTCCTAGCTTGAACTACATTGATGGTAGTTCCTATAAGTGAATGAATAATTTTATGAATCTAAGTTTACCTGAGTTTCTGAATAGAATAAAATTCCAATGTGAATTCTTTAATGTGAAGAAAATTTTGAAAACAGTTTTGTCGCCTGAAATGTGAACCGTGAAATAGTAGCGCAAAACTTTTTTTTTTTTGACCAGAGTTAACTCAAATAGTTGGGTTTGAATAAGATGCAATGTCAACCTTCCTTTGTGAGAACTTACTGTAAAAGAGTTATGACTCCTGAATATACTGAAGATAAATCACAACGACTCCTGAATATAATTCATCACATTTGTTATCTACTCAGAACAGACTAATTCAACAACTGTAGTTCACATTTTAGAAGTAGAGAATTAGTCACACTATGCGTGTATCTTTCACAAGTCAGACTATGCATTTGTAATTCATTAAAATACTAATTGAGAAGGTTAAATACACTAACGATCTTTAAATCAAGAAAAACTACTTCAAACTACACTGTTAAAAAAAACCGAGTGTTTTTTGACTGATTTTAACGGAAGATTTCCGTAGTGCTTCAATACATGGTTTTTCCTTCCAAAAACGGAAATATCAAGTCCGGAATATACGAGAACGGAACTTTTCCGTTTTACGGTTGCTGTATTTTCTCAACCTGATTTGGATTAACGGAGAAACAAGAAATGGAACTTCTGTCAAATCTCGGGAAAATATTATCAGAAACGGAATATTTCCGGCAACTCTGCTGCCGTACTTTCTCCGTTATTTTCAGGAGATCTTTTGAACAGTGTACCAAATGATAAAGATCAGTATAGTAAGCTTCAAAATTTCATTTAAGATTGATTCTGAGTTCTTATAGTAAGACAATTTATTTAAAATCTGAACTATTTTCATTTGTTAAGAAAACAGCCTATTGAGTTATGTTTTTATGAGCCATCAAAGTATTTACAATATTATAGTATAATTTGTGCAAATTAAGCTTTATTCATGTAATATTTTCTTACAATAAATAATAATCAAAGTTCGATAAAACTTGAACACACGAAGAACTCTACCTCAACTTAAAATCACAGCAATAAAGATAGGTAATTTAATTCATAACAACGTTTAATATCTTGCTCAAAATTTCGAACATTTTAAAATCAGTGAAGAGACTATAGAACTTTTTGTGCTTTCATTTCGTTTTTACTTTGCCTCCTTTCAATTTACAGAAAATTACTTTAAAATGTATTAATAAGGAAAGACATTCGGTAGTGCAACTGGTAGGTACTCTAAAAATATATAGTCACTATTTTACGATTAAGTAAAGCGCGAAAAAATAATATTTCAAAGATTATTATATAGAAGCGCAGTGATACTTCTATATTATTACTTTCTTTCTGCTTATTTGTGCTTTCATAACGTAAAATTGTTTGTTCCGTTTTACTTGTGCTCAAAGTTCCTTTATTTTTTAACTTACTGCATGTTTAAACGCAACGTGTCATTATTAGTTTTATTTTATGATATAATTATCGCTGAGCTGTACATTTTTTTCTAAAAATGTAATTTACGCAATCTTTTTAAATAAAATAATTAAAAAGGGCATTATGGAAATTTATTTTGTAAAATAACGGAATGAATTATTCAAACAATATAGAACAATATTATTCTATAACAATATTATTCTTAACAAAAATGATGAATTAGGTGAATATATAATGCATTTAAAGGTTATGCCAATAGGTGACAAATCAACAGTTACCTGGAAGATAATTTCTCTGAAATAAAATTCTATTTTTTAACATTTTGCAACGTCCTTACAATGTAAAAAAATGTTCTGAGCACCATTTCGTATGGAGTCGGTTTTTACAGAATCTGTTCATTACACTTTAAATTAAGGGCTATTCGACAAATGCATTATAATATTATTAAAACTATTTATTTATTTATTTTGTTTACTATTTTATACCTTGTTTATTTTTATTTTTTAATTATAAATTTTCTTATTTGCTTGCAACATCGCGTTAAGCATTTGAATTTTCATTTCCTTTGAAAAAGAAAAAAACTGAACACGTATTGCGAAGCGAATGAATATTACAGTAGTTGAATTCATAATTAGGGTGCTGCAATTTATATTTTCTAAGCTAATAGTTTACAATGGATTTAAAAGGAAAATGTCAAACGTTAAGTTTAAGGTAAACATTATTGAACGAAATAAAGAAAAAAAAATACTTGAGAATTTGCAATTGTAAGTCTTAAGAGCTCACAACTGTAATGCTTGAATATGATAATTTATTCATGTTCCTGTGCGACGCTCTCTTCACTAAGGAAAACGATTTGCTGAATTTAAATTATTGTTTTTCTTCGTAATTTTAAATTTTATACACAAATACTTTTTGTAATACAACGCAGATTTTGAAAAATAATGCTCAAATTGATTCTAACAATAATGTCTAACGTATGGGTAAAATATAATGCCTTTTATTTTTCTTTATTTAAAAGAAGAAAAAAAACGTAACATTGACCGTTGCTTTATTTTTAAATTAGTAAAAGAATGAAGTTAAATTCATTGATTGTACACTATCATGCATTAACACAATCCAGATAATTTGAAGCTAAAAATGGCAAAACTTAATTCATGTTGAGTGGAAATGAAGTCAATACATCATTATGGTGAGATTAGAAATTTTAGCTCCTTAATTAGAAACTTATACCAGATTTCTCGTAAAGTTCAACTCTCGTGGCGCTTTAGTATTAATGACCACGTGTCAATGTAACCGAAATCCAAATAATTGCCGTACAACTAATTTAATACCTTAAAGAAACCAAGTTTACTTATCCCAACAATCAAGTGAGTCCATTCAATTAAAAATCTCTTTCCAAACCTCCCTTCGCAATTAAAAATCCTTACGGTAACATGCTTAGCTGGGATCGCAGTTTAAATGAAGTTAATTTGCGCGATGCCATCGCAACGCAGACGCTAAAATCAACTGCCGAATGAACATTATGCTGACACATGGGGATGAACATAGTATGGTTCAGCCACAGCCACTGACCCCTGGCTCGGACATCGTTGCAGAGGGAGGGAGTTGGAGAGTTGTGGTCAACAATTCGTAGCTTAATTAACATGCAGCATGGTCCTTAATTTGCTATCTAGACAATGTGGTCGCTTGACCTCCTCCGCACAAGTTCATCACTCATAGCGTTAATGGGATTCTTGGATTCCTATGCTTTTTGGAAACATTTTCCTTTCCAGCAGGGATTAGGTCCGATTAGAAGAATTAAACTATTCGCTTTTGGCTCATGTCCCAGGAGGTTGCGCTTTTCGGGCTTTTATTTCATTCACATAGCTATTATTGGACTTGGTTCATTTGTGGGACATTACGGTGGCTTGTTTTTCTTTTAGGGCCGCTATTATTTGCGTCGTTTCATTCATTGGCTTTTCGCATTTCGTTTAAGTGACTGACAAATTTGAAAGGCTGCTAATGATGGCTTTGTGCTTTCTTTTATGTACTGAATACTGATAAAGAATACTATAACCAGTCATTAGATAAAGAAAACATCTAAACAAAAAAGGTAAATGCGTTACGATTCACCGGTATAAATGATGTATGTACTACTATTTTATCTAGCACACTGTGCAAACTTGCGTACCGACATATAGTTTTTATAAAAGTTGCAGTCACTTGTTTTAATCTAGGGGAGCCCCCCCCCCCTCCCTCCTTCGATTTATAGCAGTGAAACTTGGCAACATTTCGCGTTTTGAATTGAATTAATATGCGCAATAGATTGAATATAGTTAGCATTATAGATGCATTCAGTGTGACTGGGTCTTTAATTTTAGAAAGGATACCTTACATGAGGAAAAATTTGTTCCAAATAAAACTAAAAGATTTTTTTTTCAGCCCGGGAAAACCCTGTTTCAATATATAGAGCTGAAACTAGTTAAAATGAAGGTACAATTATTTTGAATTGAATTCGCACTCACTAATTTTTCATTTACTTAGTTAGGAATGCATTAACTTTATATTTTCTTTAAAATCAGTTACATTTTGACGCTTACATTTCATTTTAAGGATCATATTTTATTTTAACGATTATCGCGATCTTTTTAATTATTATCAGCTATTAAGGAATACTTATTTAATTTATTCAAAATTAAATAACGAAAAGTGCGATTTTAAGTGCGGGAGCTCTATAGCCTTCAGTATTTATTTTCATACATAAATGGTCTGAATTCCGCCTTACATATAGGGGAGGGGGGTTGCATAAAATTTAAAAGAAGTAGAGGATTTGAGCTCTCGTTAGCTCCCATGCAAATTAAACTTTGATTGCCATCACGGATTGATAAATTGCGACACATTTTATTTTCTCTCTTCTTTAGCACTGCCTTTTTATGTAATTTTCTTGTTATTCAAATTTTTTTAAAATTTAGTATATTTCTTGTCGTAATGCCTAAAAAATGAAGGTAACATGAAAAAGTGTTGTTGGGCGGGAAAAGTATCGCAGAAAAAGTCCGCCCCCCTCTTTTTCAATGAAATTTTATAATTAGTTGTGTTGTATATAGTGCTTGCAACACATTAAAAAATAACTAAATAAAATAAGAACTGCAGAAAAACAGGATTTAATGGGTATAGAAGTCTCTGCCGAACAGACTAAGTATGTTTTCTTCAATCACTAAATTATCTATGTTCTTAGCAAATATATATATAGTGTTCATTTAATCATTCGACATCTAAAGTTTTCTAATTGTCTACGAAAATTTATTGTGAGCGCAATCTCTCTCATTGATATTTTATTTCATTTATTATTCCATACGCTTGATAAAACAATTAACACATGATAGATAAAATTTACATAAATAATAGATTGATGATAATCAGTTTCTAGATTCCAAATTGAGTAAAAAAATGTTTCATTCAATTTCGACAATACAGAGTGCATATGAAAAGGCATTTTAATGTCCTCAAAGTGCGTTTTTAATCAGAATTTAATTAACAAATAATGCATAAAATATTTCTTGGAAATTTCGAAAAATTAATTAATTATATTTTACTCTTTAATTCCGACTTTTATCAATACAGCTCCGCATTCTTGTTCTAAAGGGCTGGTGAATAGACAACTATTGAGCCTGTCAATGTTGATA
The DNA here is from genome assembly GCA_038502835.1 of Octonoba sinensis. Classification (NCBI taxonomy): domain Eukaryota; kingdom Metazoa; phylum Arthropoda; class Arachnida; order Araneae; family Uloboridae; genus Octonoba; species Octonoba sinensis. Next base: position 129,381,189 of record CM076598.1, read on the forward strand.
ACTGTAATACTATAATGTTAAAAAGTTCCACTTATGCCAGATGTTTAAATGTAACAGAATACTGCAAATAAGAATCACTGACACGCATTTTAAAACAAATCATTTATTGTTGATACTTCGTTAAAAGTTAGCTAGTTTTCAGATGCGTTTTCGTACAGATTAAATAGTTTGTATGGAATCAATATTGAATATAAGGTGAATCCTAGTGAGACTGCGCGGTCAGGCAGATGACACACTTGTATTTTTTGGGGAAGGGGAGGTATGAGTGCACCGCGATTTCAAGTAGTTGTACAGCCACAACAGCAGTGTCTATTTGAATTCACAAGTTATTCCTCTAAAAATGTATGACACAACGATGTTTTTTTGTTTACTTTCCAAATGGAAGGGCTTGAATTTTCATGAGTGTTCCTCTGATTTTCATTGTGATATGAGTACTGCAAGATATTTTTTACGCAAACGCTTTTTCAACTATTTTGACAATTTATTTGCAGTTATTATTAATATAATCTACTTGTTATCGAAAGCCATTTCCCATCCGTGTAAACCCAACCATGTGAGCAATCTCACCCGTCCTATAAGGAGGGAAGCGAAAAATAGGTGTCTTAGTTTTATTCCAGATGTCGCTTTAATTAATAGCGTAGCGACAAAATAATGATGGAAATACCCCAGAAGGAATAGTCTGATATTCACTAAAAGTTTGGCAAAAATATTAAAATTTTCATACGTTTTTGTTATGTTTTCCAATTCTGCGATCAACTCTACCGGCTTAACCTTATATACCGTTTAAAAACCTTATTTACCTTTTTTTAATTTTAATTTTTAATTCATATCAATTTCGGAAACCGCCTAGATTGATGAAATTATTGCATTAATCCGTATAGTTTTGAGATCACAATATTTTTCGATATCTTAAAGTAAGCTAAAGATATTGTAAGGTTCATTTGGATTAACTTAAAGTCTGAAATCTCTAGAAATATCTAAGATTATAAAAGTGCTTTAGAAACAGTGAATAAATTACCAACGTACGTGCCGGACTCAAGGTCCTGCGGTAACTTATTGGAACCAAAAGATCCCAATTTGAATACCGTCATTTCTATCACTGGTTTAAGGAAAGATGATGTGAATACCTTATTGTAATTCACTGTCTGACAACCGTCATGTTTCCTGATGAGAATTTTCCTGGTGTTTTCCTATTTAATACGCAAATAGGTTGCAGCCACACTAAGATGTGCTATAGAAAGGAAGCTTTCTCTGAAGTGGTTTTGCACAGAAAATAACACGAAATAAACTAAGTTTGAAGTAAAACAGCTCTCTGAGGCTAATTCGATACTAAATCTAATAAAGCAAATCAATTAACCAATTCTGTCTAAACGAAGTATTTTTTTTATTATTGAAAATGTCTGAGTATGATGATTCAAGAGTGCGGTAATTTTTACTTATTGTTTATTATTTCAGTATATTATTTTGTTCATTATGTTGTCAATAGAGGATAACCATAGAGCCCACAAAAAGGTGTAAGTCTATGAGAATTTTTCAGACAGAAATTATGGGCTATCGATATTTTAAATGATATCGATAATGCCTACAAGCTAAGTTTGAACATTATTGCTTTTCTTTCTTTTATTTTGAGAATGCTAAATTAATTATTCATAAAGTGTAACACTTCTCCAGTGTGGCGCGACACTTGAAAGGAATTTACATGATCATGGCGTAAGTTTGTATTCTTCACAAGATTTTTCAAAACACGTTTATTTTCAAACTTTAAAAGGAACAATTCAACCCTTACATGCCTATGAAATTTGACTTTTTAATTTGTGTCGGAAACTGAAAAATCTGTATCTATGGGGATGGGGGGAAACAGATATGATAATTGCCCATAAGATTCATTGAGAATGTGTACCCATCGCTTTCAATGTTTTACTACCGTACTTTACTGATTTTAAAACGCACCTTAATTTTTAAGCAATATTACTGAAATATAACATTTTTAGCATGTATCTTGTTACATTACAAAGACGTACTAAATATATAATATTAGTTTATAAAGTCGAATTGACCTGAGATATATATAGATATATGTATAATATGGGCATCAACAGAAACTAATGACATAATCGCTTTATATAAGTTAATGTGTAATTTTTTAAGTGGAAACAAAAACCTGAACTTTTTCAATATCAAAGAAATAAAGTAACTTAGGGAGTAAAATGCTAAAACTAACTTTCGAGTGGAGTTTCAGTTATGCTCTCTTGACAATAGAAATCCACAAAACATTTGTTTTTCGAGGTAATATCTCAGCTAGCGAAGCGCGGGTAAAAAAAATCGATGGAAAATATACATAAATAATATGCTAAAAGAAAGCATTTCCCGATAATGAAAACAAGACGAAAATAAATTACCGTGCGACATGTATAACGTGTGCATGTTGCCATCCATCACAAAAATTCTTATCTGTTTATATTATTAACGCACAACCGGGAATAAATGCCCAGTGGAAAATAATAAAAACGCAATTATCAGCAGATAAAGAATAAAGTTTTAAGAGGCACAAAAGCGTTGGTAATTAATTACTCTTAAAAAATAATAAGAAAAAAATATATTCCCCTATCGGTAAAAGTCGGCACGAAAGAACAAGAGTGATTATATTGATTGTTTATCAGCGCGAACTTTCCAAGAAAACTTTTAGCACTTTTTCACACTTCCACAAGTTTCTGCGGAAGAATTCCCTCTTTTAAGAGAATTAAGTTTTTTCGTAAAAAAAAAATAGATATTGGCTTCTAATGTGCAGCCCATTAAGTTGCGCATCAAAGTGTTCACTCGTAAAAAGTGCCTTATTAGAGTTATTAAATACCAAATTTCTTTCGAAAAATTACGTACAGCTACTGTAATTCACATTCACGAGTGATTTGGTGAAGGAATTTCCTTATTTTTTTTTACTCATTAATTAGCGTTTTGGAAAGGCACTTTTCTTTAAGCAAGTTAGTATTTATGATTTCTTGTTTAATGCTCAGCATGGGCTGATTTCATGGCTTTGAATTTAATCTCTAGCAAAATGTAACAATGCCTTCTTATGAGTTAGTAGAATATTTAGTTCAGTTTGATTATAGTAATTACAACTCATATTCAACTGGCTGAAGTAAATGCGGCGGATGCTCCTAATTGTTGGTGCGATCTCTGAAACATAAATAAAACAGTTAAATTAAGCTGGATTGTAATGTATTTTCAGAATAGCATATTAGTTTATTATATTTGACATTCTCGATTTGGTGCCTCCATTTATCATAATTATTGAACCTCATGCACATTTACATATTCGACACACTCTAATGGTTCTTCATATCGTATTTCTGTTAAACTATATCATAAGCACAGTCATAAATAGATCACAGAAACAATTCACTTAAATCGTATCAGACTAAAATCCAACGATGCATAAAATTTTCAACAATGAGTGTTTTAAAGATCATATTAAAACTCGTCCAATATTTTAAATGAATTATGTTCAGCGTATTATTAATTATGAAGGCATATAACGGACACTATGAAGTTATTTTTGAAAATTTTATGTTATAAAATACTCGTAAAATGTACATAGAACTAATTTATTTTACATTGAAAAAAAAAAAAAAATTCCCATAGCTACAACAACTGAAGATAAAATTGCATGCAAAAATTATCTTCATGAGATTCTATTGGAATCTTGTGTTAAAAAAAGTGAGAAAAAGAAGAAAAAGAAATTAACGAGAGGAGCTAGTTTAACATTGCAAATAACTTGTAACAAAAATCATTTTCTTATTTTCTCACACTAACTTCATTCGTTTACCTATACGTTTCAATTCCAGTTGACTTAAACCTGAGAACTTCCAAAAAGTCAACCAAGCAAGACAAATTATCATAAAATGTCTTCACACTTCGGTTATAATGGTTTTTAGATGGCAATGGATTAGTCAACGATGCACAAGCAACACTTTGCAGATCTGAATGGTAGATGTTTGAAATACGATGTATCATTTTAAGATAGTTCACTTCGTTAGCTAAGGATTAGTTTACAATTTTTTACTTCGAAAAAAAAGTGCTTAGTTTTTTACGGATGGTTGATTGTAAACGTGGCAAGCATGCTGGCTGGATGCCTTTCTAAAACATCCTTCGGAGGATCACTTTCATTGGGTTGCTTCGCCCCCACGTTTATTCTCTCGTTTCTCTCTCTCTCTGTCTCAGAAAAAAGAAAAAAGTTTGAAGATTTTATTTAACTACTGTTACTCTCAAAATTTCATGATAAACTGATACACTATCAAAGTTACCAAATACTTTGTTGATACCTTAATGAAGCATTATATTTCCTTATTCGTTCCTATACCACAAGAACAATTTTAAAATTAAATCAAATAAATATGATTTCTTTATCATATTTCATGCTGAAATTTGATACCAATATTATTTATAAAACAGTATAAGAACAACATCATTAAAACACAGAATTGCAATTTTGTGCTTTAATAACGTTGTTTTATCATTATGGTTTTTTTTTTTTTTTTTGTACAAATGCAGACTTTTTACTTACCCATATTATTTTCAAAATGCTAGGACGCATGACACTTTTATACGATACGCTTATGCGATTGAAATAAAGATGTTGCATTGGACAGATATTCTCGATTTTGTCAAAGCGTAACGTCACAGAAAGCGTCTCTGAATATTATCGGCTGACCGATAAAGTATTTGAAAGCTCATTGGTGTATGAAACGCAGCAGACCGTAATGCTTAGGAAAATCTAGGGAAAATTATTGGTCAGTGCTTAACAGTAAGTTTGACAATACGTGTATACACTAAAAAAAAAAAAAAATGCTGAAAATTTACGGTAGAAAGTGCAGGCATCATTCTTGCCAATACTTTTTTCCGTAAAAATATTGTTTTCTTATGGTACAAACGAAAGTTTTCCATCAATTTTACTATAAAATTTACGGTAAACTTTTTTTATCTACCGTAAGTAAAAATAATTTTTACGGAAAAAATTACTAGCAGCATGTGTGCCAGTTCTTTTGACCTTAAAATTTTGCTGAATATCTTACAGTGTATAAGTATGTACTCGTACTTCCTCAATATTTGATTATTTTTTAAAGAAAGGTGAGTTCATGCGAGTAAAAGAACAAGCATACGATGTTTACTCCAATTTTTTTATGCAGACTTTACTGACAGTTTCTCATTTAATGCTTTACATTTCTATATCATTCAGTAAAATTATCCATGGTTAAATTAAGGCAATATGCACAGCTTGTAAAAATCCTCCTGTTTTCTCAAAATCTGGGTCAACCATCCCTCAAGTTTTAGAAGAAACAAATAAGAGACTTTTTTTTTTCTGATGAAAAATCGCTATCTTTTAGTGTGAAAGTTGAAAAGAATTGCAGAGCTAATTTGACTGTGTATAAAGAGTCATTGCACTTATTGATATCTCAAAGAAGTGATTTTTCTGTTATTACCATCATCATTCTTGGAGGAACGAATAATTCTAAAATGTAAAAAAGCATTGCAAATAATCCATTAACTCATCAGTTTATCAAAATAACTCTAGGAAGACTGAACTATGATTGCTAGGCGTCTCAATTAACGAAAAAACGCCCATAATCATAGCATGAAATATTTAGAAACTTGATGAAATCAAAAGTCTCATTATCAGACGTAAAAAATATCGGTTGCAGCAGATTAGACAGTACAGACAAGTTGATGGAAAAGCAAAATTGAGTAAAATAAGGCGAAAACAGGTATGTTATGTTATAATTTGGTTCCGACATTTCATAGATACGTCAGCCAAATGGTTATTCCATCACGCCTTAATTCACTGATAGAAAGCCTTATCAGAAAAAGTTACCAGCTTTTAGTCTAACTTAAAGAGGTGTTCCTCAAGCTGACAAAGTGATGCTTGGATCTCGTGCAAGCTCGGAGCGTCAATTACCTTTGACCCTGGAGTAAAATTACACAAGCTCGTTTACGTTTGAAAACATCCAGACAAGACGATTTGCAAACCTGTTACTTTTGTTCTTTGGGAAACTGGATTTTAAGAATTGTTTCGTGTTCGGGTTAGAATTTGAAAAACAAGAAAGAATTGCCGGTTGACCTTCCTGTCTGGTATGACATAATATGTGCGTCATTAACAAATGAGATCTCGCGATTTTCCTGCAATAAAGATTGGGAGAGAATTTTAAAAAAATAAACTTTATTTTACTTATAACATTTTACGAAGAAAAAAATAACATTGAAAAATAACGCAAATATCGCGAAAGCATTGCAGATTTAGCCGCATATCTATTGTTTTAGATTTCTCAAGAAGCTATGGATTCAAAACACTCACGAAATGTATATATATATTTATTTATATATCAATTGTACGTACCACTCATTGATTAAATTTTCTGAAGTTTGAATGGAAACCCAGGGTTTGCAACTATCATTTTCCCCCTCTTTCCTTTCTATTATACATAATGCTTTGATGCCTTTATAATTAAGTGCACGTATTTAGTATTTTTGTGGATAACGTGTAATATACATTTAGTTTTAAACGCCTTCGTCATATTAGGAAATTCGTTCAAAATTTGCGCAAAACTAAAATACAAATGAAATTAAAATAATTTTATTATTATTCAGTTTAAAAAAGCTTTGCCCATGCAAGAGATAAATTAATTGCATGTATGTAGGTTAGTGTACATATTTGTGTTTCATAACAAATAATTAAAACATTAACGAAATATTGGATTAAGAAGAATACGTGTGTGTATGTGAGAAAATCAGTTAAGAACATTTAACTTATGCGAATATTGTCAGCAAAAGGACTGATTTTCAAGTGAAAATTTAAATGCGATACTAAAAACAAGACATCTCCGTTTGATTTTAGCTTCTTATGTCATGTGTCATCTTAATGTTTTTTCAATTTCTTAGCTTAAGCTAAATATACGTAGGTAAGTAAAACTGGTTTGAAAGTATGTAATATACAAAATAAGTGCCGGTGGATGCGCTCAAACGTATGCATATGCGGTTACCTGCACTTGCATGACATGGATCCAAGTGAAATTAAAGGTCTGTCATACAATATATATATCAATGCAAAAGATCATTATTTACCCCTGAATAATAATCTTTTGCAAAAATAAATCTAGAAAAATAAGGGTTTTTTTTCAGTTTTAAAACCCAACAAATTCAATAAAGATTTTACACAGAAAAAGTTACTCAATACTCACACAAGAAATTTTAGTTTTTCTAAATAGTTTTAAGGTTTTGCATCATCGTTTTTTTTTTTTTTTAATAATTAATGCAGATAGTCCTATCACACGAATTAAAAAAGAAAGATAGAATGCAAAAAAAGAAGACAATACTTTTTTAAAATTCGATTGTTGAACATATAAAAATAAATGAAACGTCTGAATAAAAATGAATTTATTTTAAACTTTCCGGGCCAAAGGAAACGGCTCGTTTGAAAACTTAAGCTTTAAAACATGCTGCCGGAAAAACAACTATATAGTAATCAGTGCCATGAGCTTTTTCAGGGTATCTTTTTATGCAGGTAAATATAGTATCACAAAAATACTAATGCATTAGAATACTGATTCCTACAGAAAACAGTGTATATTTAGAACGAAAGATGAAAAGTGCCGCCATATTTATTAAGAGTAAATAGTTATAGAGGTGAATTAAAAAAAAAAACAACACTATAAAAGGAAATTTTAACAACTTAGAGGAGATAATGAAATATTTATGACGCAAATGGTGACATTTAAACAAATATATACTAATAATAAAATTAACTTTAAAAAAATCAAATCCGAAACTTTTTTTTATTTTTATTTTGCGGTAAAATATAAATTATTTTAACACAAAACGTTTAACAAATGTAAATTAAATGTTCACTGCAATCCTTCATTTATTTAATATGAGTAAAAATAATCGAAATCCACTTTTTAAAAGATACCGTAATTAAAGGGAAAAAAAGTAAACACAAATTTCCTGGAAAGTCAGCCAATTATTCTGACAATTAACACGTTAAGAAAGAAGAGGGAAAAAGACTGGAGTTGAAAAGTAAAGCAAAAAAAAAAAAAAAGCATCAAGAAAAGATGATTATTGTCTGAGTAATAAAAGCAATCGACTAGAACTCTCTCTAGTAAGATTCTCTCTCCGAAAAGTGAAATTAAATGATTAGGCTGTGTCTTTGGCAACGATAGCTCTTTTGTACTTTAACGGGCTCCTAGCACCGTTTTATAGTGGCCATAAAAATGTCTAGTCAGCTACCGTTTTATTGCCGCCGGCGGGTAGAGACTGCTGTGAGCCTCGGACAAAATTATAGCCGTGCGGAAAGTTTTATAGGCCCAACACGCCGGGTTTTATGGTCGAAAGGGAGGGGTAAAACGCACTTTGACAGCGAACTGGCTTCGAATATTTACGGCTATCCGGGCCTCTTCAAAAGCTTTGCCGCTCCGAGAGCGTAGTCAGACGGGGAGAGAATTCCCGACTCTTCGGTCCAGATGTTCTTCGGCTCCCTGCTACCGGTCTTTCACCAACCCAACAATGGAACAAACATCTGGATTGAAATCAGTGCTCAACTGCAAAAATTTATTGGCTGATGATCCGTTTTGGGGTTGTTTTTTGAGACTCATCTTTAATCTTGATGATGATGTTCAGTTCACTACTTAATTCAGTGGAGGAAGTCATTTGTACCGAAAGATGAACCGTCAGTTATTCATCAAAGTCTGAAACGTAGATGGGAAGGAGAAAAAACTGCTTGACGCCTGTAGTGAAGACGACGCTGTTTACGAAGTTTCAGTGAGCTATTGTTTGAGAGGTTCGTCTGCCAAGCAGGACGTTGTCTTTCTGCAATTTTTTCTTTCCGTGCCCAGCATGTTGTAAATGAACTGAATGATCTTTCAAACGTGAGGAACTTATCGCCGGCGGCGTTAGGCTTAAATGCGACGCCGAAAACTGACACATACGACTTTGGATTACTTTAAATACAGAAGGGGTAAGTCATGTTTTTCTCTTAGTACTTGGTGTATCATATCGGACCTTTTATGCGTGAAGTTTGGCGAACATTATTGCATTATTTCTACCTAGCCAGCATTCAATCAAGGCTATTCGGGAAGGAATGATCGCAATTTTACGCACCACAGTTCGCAAAATATTAATTACATATTTAAAAAGTATTTATTTTATCTATTTAATCAAGGTAATTCAATGGGAATAACAATTACTGTAACTAATTTTAAACATTTATATTTTTTTTAAAAACTCAAACATACATTAAAATATTATATATTAATAAACATAAAACCATTTGTGTATACATTTTTTAACTTAAAAAATATACGTGAACTGCATCTTGTTTGTTTTGAACATTATAGTATCTGTGTTTAATTCAATTTTTTAATTTATAAGCATAAATAAAAAAAAAATCCACTTAATCCTTTTGCAAATAAAATTAGGGATAAATATTTATGATTTATTATTTTTCTACACGCTGAAAATATACTTGTAACCGCGCAATATTTAAAATTTACTAAAGAATAATTAAAGCGTTCAGTTTTAAAGTTTACATTTGCATTTTAGTATGTCTTATAAGCATTCTACATTATTTTACTTCCCTTAATTTAAAATTTATCAATTTATTTCCAAATTGCAGTATTTTAGTTATAACCTTTTATTTTAATGATAACATGGTTTTACTGTAATTAGCAGGTTTGTAATAAGTGTATTCATACTCCTATTATTACGTGTTTTATGGATACATTTTCTAACTTAAAACTGCGTGTATATTTATTGCTAAAGCTATTGAATGCCTTATAATCTTTTTTTTTCTTTCAAGTAGCTCTCATATGTGTATTTTGTCTTTCAGAAACATAAATTAGTCATTGTTTAGATTTCAATTTTTAAAAAGTGAAAACAGAAATAGATTAAAACAGTTGCACATGTCTACGTATTGCCATTTTTTTTTTTTTTTTGAAATTCTCATTAAATATTTGAAGTGCTATGATAGGAAAATAGGAGACTTCACTGCAAATTTTGTCTCAAAAGCTTAGTAATATTAAATTTATTTAGAAAATTAAAGCAGAGACAATTTCAAAGTCAAAATTAAGTCCGTACCCGCTCATATTCGTCTTTTTTGTTATATCCCACAGTTCAATAAATACCTTGAAGCACAAATTGAAAATAATACACGTTATAATATTTTCCAGTAATTAATATTTTGTCAAAGAAATTGAGACATCGGGTTTGCTTTATAATCTTATAGGCATCAAAACTTCCTAATTATATTCATTCAAAATTTTTATCGCGAAACTAATTACTTCTTAGAATGTAAAAAAATAATTTTATGTAGACCATTTTTTTAATATATTATACAATTTAAGGGTGATGATCTTGCACTTAGTGTTTCGAAAAAATATTGCAATCGTGATTTGTATACTAGTTTAATGAAATGTGAATCACATAGGAAAACAATATTACATTATAATTTCAGCACTCACTTGATATCTTTACAAATGTACATTTAAATGCAAACATAATTTTGCACTTTAATGAAAAAAAAGGTCCTCTTTTATAGTTTTATAATAATAATAATGATTATTATTATTATTACTATAACTGCTAGAATTATGCAAGTAAAAATATATTAAAATATTACACTTAATTCCAAAGCACTAATAAGCGTGAATTTTTAACCTTTATTTCAAATGAAAAAATATGCATTTTTAATTCCTAATTTTTATAGGAATATGTTTAAAAACTTCTTTATAAAAACAAATCGATGGTTACTTTAGCAATTCTAAACTTTGAATTTAATAACTTCGAAATGTTATAAATACTGATCAGTTCAAAATAGATTTCATCATCAATGTTTATCTGACAACTTTCTAAAATGAGTTTTTGCACAGCTGGTGCTTTTTATTTTATTTGAGGAAATGTTAATGAAAAATGTTTTGAGATTGGTCTCTTTAATTTTTATTAACAAATTTACTTATTTTAGATTTAGTAAACAATTAAATTTGTTCAACATGATTTTCGGTTTAAGAAAATGGTGTTTTCAAACACATGTTGTTTTTCAGTTTTATTTTTTGCGTAGAATTATACGCAACTATTGTTTTCCGTGAAAAACACGATTCTAAGTTAAGGGATGAAATTTTTGCTTATGATTGGTAATTTTACTCTAACTGGTGCTTTCAACACAAAATCATTGCATCTTCAAGTTACGTTAGTTAATCAGCTTTGGTGGAATCAAGTTGACTTAATGGCTCTATGTTTATAGATAATTTATTATGTATATTCATGGGAATAACTATAACTTTAATATGAGTTTCTAGTTAATAAGAGTAACATTTTAAATTCGCGTATATTGTTTTTAGGTTCCCTCTGAGCATAATTATGCTCAAAAATTATGATTGTAATTTATTCGTTATATACCTTTTTAGTTTTGATAAATCTTTTTAGCCAAACTGACGGTTTTAACACACGTGTACACAAACACACATTAAAAAAATTATATATATATATTGTAATAAATTGCAGTATTTCAAAAGTATTTCATTAGCTCAAGTGCAGACCAAAATTTGAAAAATTAATTAAGTTTTGATTATTATTTGATATAATTCAAGAAATATTTAACACAGAATAATATGCAAAAAATAAAAAATGCCCAACTTTGGGCTTTTTTGCAAATTTTGGTGTATTATTTGTGAGTGTTGAAATTGAAATGTAGCAGTGCAAAAATGTAAACAAACCAGAAACGTTAGTCATAACTCTCATAACTATGATGATAACAAAGTTTTAACGCAAAAGATACACATTTTTTACTTTTATCTTTGCATTTAAACCAACACAGTATGATCTTCAGACATTAAAAAGTGGAATTAAGTACTTAATTTGAATATGTCCTACTGTGTTTGTTATGTGTATATAAAATGTGATGGAAGCAATGCATTTCAATCAGGAAAGCAATGCAGGAAGCAATGCATTCAATTAGGAAAGCAATGCATTTCAATCATGACGATTATACATTTATAATGAAACATCTTACAAATTGACTTAATAACGCAAAATTTGAAGCATGTTCTTACGCATTTGTTTGTATGAATGCATTATTATTTCTTTAGTGCTTCGTTATTCATTATTACTTTTTTTTATTGCTTCGTTATTCAGTATTATTATTATTATTATTTAATTTTAAACTTGATTCAGATATTTTGTTTAAAACGAAAAAGTTTTTAAATTATAGATACATCGAAAAAGGAAATAATAATAGGAATTTAATAGGACGATAGATGTTTATCATTTACATTAATCAGAAAAATAACATTTCCTAAGAAGTGATGATTCCTTTTAGTGACTTTTAACTTATTCTAGAATTTTATCTCTAAATTTCAGAGAAGGATTCAAATTATTATTACTTTAAGCGATACAATTTCTTGCTGTTTATTGGCACATAAACTGGAAAGTTGATGACAACAACATGACATCATATACAGTTAAATTTATATATCAGGAAATTTTCATAATCAAATTACAAATCAGGAAGTAGACAATGAACGTTCTTATGTCTTTTGCGTTCTCTTTATTGTAGAAGCATTTAGTAGTATTATCATTATTTTAAGCTTAATGAATTTGTACAACTTTGAGTTCCATAATATTTTGTAAATGGTTTTAAAATCATTCTCGCTGAAAAAGGATCGATTGATTGTTGCTAATCGTTCTACAGAGTGTTGTCATGTTGTTGTCAGAAGATGTTTGCCGCGAAAGAGTGTTGTCATGTTATTGTCGGAGAGTGACAGTTGGGATTTGTTTGCAGAGTGAGGGAATGGACTTACTTTGGCCGACGTGCACTTTTCTCATCCAGGGATAGATCTGCGGCGGCTGGCTGGTCTGGCTGAATCCGGCTCCGCTTTTCTGGGGCGTGCTGGGCTGCGTGCCGCCCTGCTGGCTGTTGGGCGAGGGCGATTGCTGGGGCGAGGCCCTGGGGCTCGAGTCCGGGCTCAGGTGTCGACTGGTCGAGGACTTGGAGGTGGGCGGTGTGGGCGATTGGCCCGGCGGCTCCGGAGACTCCGGCGGCTGCGAGCTGGAGCTGGTCGTGGAGAGGTCTTGCGGTGAGGCGGCGAGCGCGGACTCGGCAAACTTGCAGCTGGGCGTCGGCGTGGCGCCGAGCCGCTGCTGCTGCGAACAGCTGCTGTAGTGGTCCCCATTCTGCGCCGACAGTGGCTGCGGCGGGGCGCCATAGGGCGCCCCGTAGCCCTGCGCGGGCGAGGCCGGCCCGTTGAAACAGCTCCCATACGCCTGCACCGGCGGCGTGTAATAGTCCTGCGCCGTCGGATCCGGCCGGCCTTGACTGTAGCACGACGTCAGCGAGTTTACAAACTGATACGAACTCATAAGTCCCGTTTGATTTGTAGCGCGGCTCGAATGCTGCCAATATCCCTCGCAATTTTGATGAATGATGGCTATTCTGCTCACCAGGAAACCTCCGGCACACTTTTAATAGCACATTATTCCAAATATGGTACGGCCCTAGCGACCACGTGACGCTCCTCCGCCAATGAGAGGGAGCGCGGAGTCCATGATCGAGTCGGCGGACGTTCGTCCTCGAGTGCCGATTTGCGGCTAAAAGTGTGAATCGGCCGGCAATAATTGTTTACTCAGAGTCTTCATTAAGTGTGCAACGCGAGCGACTGACCGATCCCGTCAGCGACAGCGAGGTAAGTGGCTCCGGACTCTTCGAGCGCTTCCTTTACAATGCCGCGCCGCTCATTCCACTCCTCACTCACACAGCGCCTCCTCCCATCCAACTCGAATTCTCGCCTGCTACCTCACAACTCGGCTACCAGCAGCCCTGGCGGCTACACCAAACTTTGGACCAACAACTTTGCGCCACCCAAAACTCTCGGCCCTTCCGAATCCAATCACGCACTCTCCTTCATTTTAGTCGACTTCCAAACTCCACCGACACAAAACTCTTCAACACTCAATTCCGGGATGCAATTTTTTCTCTCCTCTAAATCGATTTTACTTGTTTTCCTTTTTGGGAAAAATTTCAAATTTAAACAATATTTCGCTTTTTTTTCAAAAATATCTCAATTTTTAATGATACTTATATTTTTCTTTAGTAATTAGATTCTAATGTATATTTAACAGAAATATAGGACAGTATTGATACAGAAAAATGTTTGTTCTTTGAGTTTAAAATCACGCGAAATTCTTATAATTTATTCCCCTGTTTATGACAATCGTCTAATAAGAGAAATATTTTTGGGAACCTAGAGAAAAGTTTTCTGTTGCTTTCGACCAGCTGAATTACTTTTATTTTTCTACCTATCTTCGACAACTTTCAATGTCTTCAACAGCTGAGTACTCTTATTTTGCAAAAGGAAACTACAAACAATCTTCCAATCGCATAAGATTTAACTGCGATAATGTCCGACTGTAGTAATGTCTCAGTTTTCGGAAGAGCAAAAATCGAGTTTGAAAGTTCAAATTGCTTGATTGGTAAAATTCACCATCAAAACATTGACGTACTGCCCGCCGAATCAGTCAGTATGTTCAAAGTTCTTCTACCAGGCAGAGAGGCCTGTCTAATCTAAGAATTTCTACGCGATGTAAAATCTGACAGAGTTCTTTAATTTCGGAATCTACATACCGGAAGAGTTCAAAGTCGTGAAAAGGACAGATAGCATCCAGAAGCGTTGCGGTTCTGAGAGCGCTGCAGAGAGGGGTCCTTCTCAGCGAGTGTCTCGCTCACAGAGTGAGGCAGTTCCCGTTGTGAGCGGTTGATAACGTTCCAACTTTTTCCTCTCTAGGCAAGTCTCCCCCCAATAGCTCATTTTCTTGAAGATCGATCCGTCTGCTGAGCGAATGAAACGTTCAGTACATGGCCAAGCTCGCAATCACATTATAATTTCACTCCAGCCGCCCCCATTCTCCCACCTTGGACCCCGCAATTAATATCTGTCAGTCTCCTTTTCTCCAACTGGTCTCTCTTTTTTTGCTCCTCTTCTTTCTTAGCTGTGCTTTTAGTCTCTCAGACACACACATTTCCCCTTCTTTAAGGGAATTCGGTGACATATCGAGAGAAATTAGGAGTCTTATCATTTTGCACCGATAATGCCAGACCCCTAAACTTTATTTTATTGCACCTATGCTGAATTATTTGTTTGCGCTCAACATACTTTGGCAGTTCGTGCGACACTTATGAAAGGTATTTCTGTTGCATATCGCATTTTATTTATTAGTGTTGCATAATAGTATTTATTACATAACATTGAATTTGTTTGTCTGCTTTTTACCATATCATCATTTATTACACTTTTCCCCTTTAGCTACTCTTTTAGTCTTTCATACACACATTATCCTTTTGTTAACGGAATTATGTGGCATATCGGGAAAAATTAGGCATCTTACCTTTTTGCACCGATAATGCCAGACCCCTAAACTTTATTTTATTGCACGTATGCTGAATTATTTGTTTGCGCTCAACATACTTTGGCAGTTCGTGCGACACTTATGAAAGGTATTTCTGTTGCATATCGTATTTTATTTGGTAATGTTACATGATATTATTTATTGCATAACATTGACTTGTGTGTCTGATTTTTACAATATTATCATTTATTACATTTGGACTTTTTCCTTCTAGCTGCGCTTTTTGCGTATGTTTCTCTTACCATTTCTCACTTTCTCGTCTCTAGCGCGAAAAATAAAAAATAAAATAAAGAGCCGAAAATACTAAAATGCACTAAAATGTAAAATTTTGCACTATTTTCTGCGAATTTCTCTTATACAGACCCTAAAGGGAAACCGGTAGATATTCATTGATTTTAAATTTTGTACTCACATTTATCACACATATTCCAACTTTTGCGAATTTTGTATATTTCAACCCGAAAGTTTAACCGAACGATATTTATTGATTGATTCAAAATTTTGTACGTATATTTCTAATGCCATTCCACAGCCTTCTCGCACTATCAGGAAAATAATTTTTAAAGATATTTTTTTGTAAATTCACACGTTTACTACCCTGTTAATAATTCAAAAAGAACAAATAATAAAAAAGTAATTTTAGTTTTCACTTAAACTTGGATGTTTTGCAATTATATTTTAATTTTTTGTCATGAACTATTGTGCTACATGGAAAGTAAATGCGCTTAGCAAATTTTATAGTTTAATTATTAATTACTAACGACTACAAAATTGGTTTCGCCCTTTTCTTACGGATCTTAAAAGGGGTTCTCAAGGGGAAAATAAGGTTGGGAACCACTTCTCTAAATCAATAAAAAAATAAATAGATAAGAGTAAAAATAATAGTAGCAAATAAATAAAACAACACTGGAAAAACGGGGAAATGTTTGATGTTTAACACATGTCTCAGAAATAGAAATACCACCATAATCTCTTATAAATTATAATTCAAAACATTCATATCCTATTGATAAATAGAAATTCCATGCACTCTTTTAAACAAACTGAAGCTGAAAATAAATTAAAGTCCCCCAAAACTACCCCATCCTTTATTGACAGTACGCCAAACCATCCAAAAAGAACGGAGCATTCGGGTTAAGTTGGAATGGAGAAGTAAAAATCAATCTAATTCCAGGGAATATCTCATTTTGGTTTAAAAACCAATTCCTGGTTGGGTCAAGGACATGACTTGAGGTTAGCGAGGGGAAGGTGGGCGGGGCCAGGAAGCCATTCGAAAACCCCCAAAGGGCCAGCTTCCCCCTTTGGCTTTCAGCACATAAGAAATGTTCTCAACTTGCGAAGTATCCTCCACGAACGGCATGAATCCCGTTGCTGAATGATATCTTCTCCCAGTTGAGCTTCAAAAACAGAGTGATCATTGTTTTTGTTAGACGATGTGCTGAATTTTCAACGCTGTCCCGTGAAGACGTCAAAATAATGTTAGTAAGTATGTGTTTATTCTAAGCATATTTACTTCTCCTTGGAGGGTAATGCGCCTGTTGAAATACACCAGCAATTTATTTAAAATGAAACAGATATCTGGTTCACGCATTTGTGCAATGAACGTGCAATGAATCAGATTGCAGATTTGGAAACCCGTGCTCTGAAGAAAAGCGTTTAAAAAAAACCGTCTTTTCCTCAGAGCAAAAATCCGTGAATTGAAGAAACGCGTGATTCTTGTAAAAATAAAAACCGCATAATTAAGTACAGCCAGTCTGCAGATTGCGTCCTTTGTATACAAGCTATGTTTTTCTTAGCGTTCCTTCGCACGTATACTAGTTATAAAACAGAACGAGAGCTATGTGCAAAATGATTTTTTATATTTAGAAGATTAAATAAATATAAGAGCGCTAGGACAAACTGAGGGCTGTAGATGAAATAATTTTAGAGCGTTATTTTCAAGACTGGTTTAAGAAAAGAACATGGCTAAGATTTTCGGCCTTTTTTATTTGTCTAGCTTTAAAGATATTAAAATAATAATAATGGGATTACAGTAATACATTAAAACTGTAAAATAGGCATAGATTTTCAATACGTAAATTATATCGATTTTTTTAAATCATGCAAAAAAAGGCAATGCAGAGGTAAAAAACATTCATATATATATATATATATATATTTTATATATATATTATTATATATGTCCCGCAGTGGACCACCGAAAGTGAAGCAACATCGACTTAAGTCAGTGTTTGAGAGGGTGCCAACCTCTCGCGACTGGTTCCTGTGAGGCCGTGTAAGCTAAAGGGAGTTGGTGCACGTTAAATAAGTCGTAATTCCAAAGTCCTCCAAGTGAAACGATATCTCTGGGGGTGCCAATCCCAGGTGACGGTCTCTCATCTGGGAGCTGGTTCAAAAATTAAGAGACCTTTCAAAGGGGCGGAAATCGGACTCCTGCCTATAAGGGCCCCGTTAGACTCAGGAGCAGCGTACCCATTCTTCCTCGTACCCATTCTTCCAACCATATATATAATATATATACATATTTATATATATATATATGTATGTATAGTTGGCTCAATAAACAGAACCGCATAGAGAAAAAAAAATAACTGCTTTGGAGGATATACCAATATTTATTTCTCGCTTTTTCGGGACGGAAAGCATTTATTGTATTCCTAACACATTTATTTATTTTCAGATATCAAATAAATAGTACTGCTGAGCGGGATATTGTTTCAAAAACAAGGTTTTTTTTCTTCTAAAAGTTATGTACTTGTATCATATACGATAAATAAATTATACAACTACTATAACAAAAATAATAAACGAGTAAACTACGCAACGACAGTGTGTAGATAAAAATTATGTACTATATCAACAAAGGACTACAAATCATTCGTATTAAACAGAACTTATCGTTTTAATGTTATTATCTGCGTTTTGAAAAATCACAATGTATTACAGAACTAAAATCTATATATTTATCACATCAAAACCGAATGTTTTTTATTTTCTGCGAAGCAAACCGAGTTATTCTTAAGGATAGTTTTGGTGCCAAGTCAAAAAGGTCAAATAATTTGTAGTGATCAAATAACATAGGGAGAGTTTACTGCATAAATAGCAGTTAAAATTAGCATTTTTCAGAAAAGGATTTATTTATTCTGCTTAATTAGCAAAAATTGTATTTTTGAATGCTTGATATATATTTTTTTCTAGCTAACTTTTTATAATAATCACTTTTTTTTACATTGTTATATAATTTGGTGTTCATAAAAATGTATTTGCGTCTGGCTAAATTTTTCCGCATGTATGTCATATAATGTACATTTTTGAAATTAATTCCATTTTAACTAATTGTTGTCTTACATAAGCAAATGCATTCCCTTGTATGTTTGCTCTCTTGTCAGTTACGGCGTTGCGTATAGAAGGAACAGTTAATTTACAAATATTAATTGAATAATTAGCATTTGTTGCGTTGAATACTGGATTGATTGCTTTTTCCAATCACGCACATTAAGTGCGGTAATTAAAAGAGATAATAATTCCTTGGATGGTTTTAGAGACTTAACTGACAATCTCAAATGCCTGTTTATCATATAAGCATTCTTCTTATACATTTCCAAATGATTGATAAGAGGTTTTAGCTAAATCAAGAAGCAATTTCTAAGTATACCAAATCCTTTCTCTGTGCATAATTTGCTGAAGTAGGAATTTTTAAATTAGAAGTCGTTTAAATAAAAAATTTAGCAGTTAAAATTTTCATTACAAGAGTTTATTATTAAAACATGAATTAAATTTAGTAATAATCCAAGATAATCAAACTAGTTATAATCCCATTCATTGAATTGCAATTTTCGCTCATAAAACTAGTGCCTAGAAATTTTGAAAACAAAAATATCATTAAGCATGTAAATGCACTTGGAACATTTGTTAAATATTAATATTTACGTCCGATCTTTCTTCCCAAAAAAAAAAAAAAAAACTTGCATTTGACACTGCCTACATTTAATTTTAACATTTTATCTATAACTCCACAATACAGTTTTGATGTTAAAAATTAAGTGGAATTGATTTTTACTTTGTAATTGCGTTATAAATAAATGTGAAACTTATAAGGAATTATTAGTTTTTTATCAAAGAAACAAAGAGTGTACAGTTTCTATTCATTGTCCTATTTTATATTCTTTATCATTTGTAGAGTGTAGTGTGCAGAAATACTTTTTCTTCAGTATGCTTAAAACCGTTAATAGTTCAGAAAATTCGAAATGGATGCTTCTCTTTTTAATTCACTTTTGAAGCAATTATTATTTACTAGAAATCAAAATTACAAAACTAATATTTATTATTGAATTAAACCATTTTTCAACCAGCAGTTTCAGTATTTTGTCAAACATTTAATTCAATATTCTAAAGTAGGGCAGCTTTCTTTTGATTTAAAGCATAGTTAATGAGTTATATTCGTAATATATTTGCTATACTATGTAATTCTTGAAATGTTTGCTTTACTTTATTACCATTTCTAAAACATGCGTTGAAAAATCGATTTTGATATGTCAATAAGTAAGGCGACATTTATGATTCACAAAAAAATAAATAAATAAATAAATAAAATAACAATTTCAGATTTTAGTGGATGATCACGACACTAACCGTGATCACGACGGGTAAATACGCATTTTTGCGTCACAGTTTGGATAAATGTGTATTTCTGTCCGAAACATGTTAGTCTAAGATTTTAAATATATAATGTTCCTTATTTTTCGAAAACCCTTCAAATAAAGCTATTTTTCTTGACCAAGATTCGGTCAAAATGAGGGAGTTGAACTGGAATAGCAGGTGAAAAATTCAAAATTTACAATAATCTCTTCCTTATATCATTATTATAAGAAAAAAAAAACCTCCGATTGCTTGAAGCAAAGAAAAAGAGCGAGTCCTAGCCGATTTTTTCACTTATTTGCCTCAAAAGTCAAAAGCGGTTGAGCTATCACTTCTATTAATGGATACATAGAAATTATTATTTTACATGAATACTGTTACATAATTTATTTCCATAATTTCAATATATATACATTAAGCGACGAAAAAGAGTATTCATCGAATACGTCAGGTTTCATTTATTTTTTGTAAAAAGCTTTCGAAACTTACAAACGTGCTTCGAAAACTCTGATTCAATGTCCGCTAACTACGCTTGCTCTCTTTATGGAAAGAAATAAAATTTTCGCTACGCATTTGGTGATGGAAAAATCTCTCAAAAGCAACATTTGCTCCAATTAATTTTGCAGCTCACAGGAAAACTAAACGCCGATCGTCTTGTTAAAGTGCCAACATTCAACTTACTCGTCTATGAATACTTCGCGCAAATTTCGACATTGAAGTCACGTGCGCCAATCAAGATGGGAACTCCCCCCCCCCCCCCCCAGTACATCTTTGTTTGCTATTAGTATTAAAACTTCACGCTTTGCAGCTTCAGTGGCAGTTTGAATAGCTCCGGAAACTTAAGAAACCTACTGAGGTTTTAGCTATCGGTGGAATTTTAGTTCGAAAGACAAACGAGGTTTATCTTCTCAGATAACATTGTTTGTACTGTGAAACTTTAAACTGCTGATTCATTTTTCATGTCCATTTATAATTAAGAAATATCCACACACGCTATAACTAATACCTATTTATTTGTTATTGTATTTCCAGTATGTGTGGAGATAAAGTAAAATAGGGTCTTATGATTAATATTAAACAATTACTGATGTTATGTATTGATCTGCTTAAAATTTTTAATTTATGAATATAAAGAATTATAAATTAACAATGTTGATATATAGACTCAGGGCTCTGAAATATGGAATTGATTTTATCAAAATAAATGTATGTCGGCTAGTATATATAAAAAAGTTCATGTTTAGAAACTCGATATAAATGTTTCCAGTATCTTTTAAAAGCTGCTTTTTAGTATGAATTTAGAAATATAGTTTCCAAATTTGTTACATAACAACCGCAAATATTTTTCTGAAGCGATGTTTGACATCTTTTTCCGAAGACTTTGTTTAAAATATATTTTATAAAGCTTGGTTTCCGTTTTTGAACAGATAATTTAAAATGTGAAATAATTTCACATTTAAATGATTTAATTTTTTTTAAAATTAAACTGACCTTTGACCAATGTAGGAAATTCAACAAAAATATCGAAAATCTCTAAAATCATTTACATACATAAACAATATCTTATTTATATTTTATGAAGTTTTACAATTTTAGAGTAGATTACTACTACGCTCCGAAAATATTTGGTTGCCCATAAAATGTACAAGAAATTGCACTTACTTCATGAAGTCAGACAGCAGTATTTCCTTTTCAAAATGTTGCAGCTAAAGAAAGAAGAGAAATCAGATATTGAGGTAATTGAAGTTTACGAAAGAAAATGATTTTTTAAAATTAGTTTCCTTATAAAGCAGTTTCATTCAATCCATTTCTTCTATTATAATATGTGTAAAAGTTGCTGAAACTTTTTTTTTTAAATATGCTCTGAAGAACATTCTACCACGCTCTTGACTGCCAGACTGCATTAGAGCAATGCTTCGAAATTAATAGCGTTAAAATACAAAATTAAAACGTTGGGAAAACATTTCATCTTTAGAGTAATTCTGAAGCATTTAAAAAAAAAAAAAAAAGAGCATAAAAATACCGATGTTTCCTTTCTGCTAGTACATGTGTTCTCAAATGTTTCTCTCATTATTTGCAAAACGAAAATTCATACTACTTCATCATTATTGCGTTCCGGAATTGCCACTGAATATATTAGTGTAAGTCCCCAGATCAAGCAAAAGTGCTTAAATACTGGTTAGTATTACCTGGTCCATACATCGTTAGAGCATGTATCTGGAAATAAATCTCGCGTAAACAATGGACTTTAATCTCTAGCTGGTTTATATCCTTTATCATTAAATATATAAAAAATAACTCTTTATGATCATTATTAATTCGAGTACTTTGAAATTTATTTTCCAAGTCATGATAGATTTGTCACTGTTTTGATTCAAGCATTTTTTTTTTGTGAAACGTAAAAGGTCGTCACTGTTCAAATATTTGTCACAAAGTTCTATGAAGAATGTCTTGGAATAAAAACATTTGCAATAAAAATTGCAGTTTATTGCAATGTTATATGTATTGTGTCCTGTAAATTAAATTTGTTCTTCTTGAAAATTGGATAAAAGTAATGTGAAGAATATCTTCGGGAATAAAACTTGCAATAAAAATTTCAGCTTATTGCGATGCTATAGAAACTGCAATTCCTGTAAGTTAAAGTTTTTTTCTTCTTAAAAATTGCTTAAAATTTCTGGTCAACTGATAAAGTTTTGGAAAACGTTAACTCTATTTACTGTAAAAGGTTCTGCACTTCGCCACAGTTTCATGGGAAGTTATCTTCCCTGCAGTACGAATTAGCATGGTTTAAAATCTTTAAATCCAGGAGTACATTTTATTTAGAAGACGTTTTACAAAACGTGGAAGTAAATGGCCTAAAATACGCATTCTGAAACAAATTAGACAAAAAACAATTTCTCTTGATTTAAATAAAATAATTAAGTAGGTGGCAGGAAGTGTAAGTGATATTTAGGCAGAACGCGTAGCCTGTAGTTAATTTATCTTATGCGTCGAACATTTCGGAATTGTTAATAACAAAAAAGTGAAAGACGGAAACAAACATTTTGTTGTTAATGTGCCTCAATATCTACAATGTACATTCTACTTATTCAATTCTCTGATGCCTAATGAATGTGGAAGTAAGAAAAAGTGAAGTTGATTCAACAATATTTTCAATTATTTTAAAATTGAATTTCGCGTTTTTCATTACTAAATATTATTTGGGAGTCTATTCGTAAATCCCAGAAAGAGCAAAGACTTATATTTGACGTTAATTGCACTGTAATCGAGGCGGAACCCAAGTCCAATAAGTTACAAGTGTCACGTGGTTTTCGCAGCGATGCTTCAGTGCTTAAATGGCAAGGCAGTCGATCTCGGAAAGCGCAAACTCTCCAAAGATTGATTCAAACTAACCGGCAACTATCGAACTGAAAATGACCGATCAAAAGCCATTTGTCTGGGGATTCATCCTCAAACGCGACTAAATTAACAGATCGAAAGTATCGGCGCATTCGGTGCTAATCGGATGGCACCATAGTATCCCAAACGGACTATTCGGCTTCAAAATCCGAGTTTAACTTGTTATAACTAACCTCCTATTCCGAGCTTTCTGGGAAAGTTGCCAATTTGTCCGCAAACTCTCTATCGAATTGCCTTGCTGCATCCGTTTGCAGAGTTTTGACGCCCGGATAATGAATTATGTATTAAACTCGGCAGTCTTTTTTTTTTAATGTTTTCTTTGCTGCAAAATAAACGATGTGACGACCAAAAGCAAAACGCGACTGGATATTTCATTCGTAATTTGCTCTTGTGACAACCGTGGTGTCTTAGTCTCCGGAACTAGCATCCGTTTTTTATTGTTTGCGATGAATTTATGCATTTAACAGCACGCGTCGCTCCTTTTTAAATTCAACTCTCTCTTACAAATAATGACCGATGTGCTCTTTCAGAGCAGTTCTTGCAAAACTTCGTGAATTGTGTTTCCACATTTTTCAAGTACACTTGTCATATGGATGACTGATTGTCTCGCTACGACCATAAGAATTTCTGGTCGCTGGTGATTGTTCCAAATGGTGGAGTCGTGTCTTTAAGATGGATTTAGGTTTTATAATTTTGGTAACAGCATCGGAATTTTGTCAACTTGGAGACAAAATCTTTTTAGGCTTAAATAGCATGATTCTAGTAATATTTGGTTAAATAAGATAAGTCATTAAGACAAGTCATCTTAAGCCCCCTTAATTTTTGAAATTATAAAATGCACAATAAATTCTTTCTTTAAATTGCATTAAGTGGCTGCTTTCAAAATCAACACCAAATTTGATACTTAGTCATGCGACATAATTGGCTTGAAATAGTAAAACACATCAAACAGCAGTATAGCAATTCTTCATTGAATATATTTTACTAGGTTATTTTTCGCATGAGGAAATGATATAACCTTCTTTTTTATCTCATGTAGTTATTTTCTGACATATTAATACATAAATGAATTCAAACTAATTAAGCACTCAAATTCACGTTCGCACTAGAAAAAGAACTTTAAAATATGTATCACATTTAATTCATAAACACCAATGCACTGTCAAAAAAAAAATCGGAATCCGAATGATGGCAATAATGTATTTAATAAATAGTATTTAATCCTGTATTACCTGTGAAAATGAGAATATAGTTTTATGCGGTACATTTTTATTATAAATTTTTGATAAATATTGCAATACCTTGCAAGAAGTGAACATATGAATGATAAAATTCTAGAAGCAAAGTAGATTTTAATAAATCAATAGAGTTATAACAACATAAAAAATTAAACATCTGGGCAATTTGCAATATATATACATCAGTCGATTCATCTTTAAACAACTCAGATGAAGAACACAGATTATACACACACAGGAAAAAAAATTTATTAGGTACACTAATCCAAACGAAAACGAGCATTATTAGTAAATTAAGGAGAGATGTGATTTATGGTTTCAATTTGCAAGAAAGTACAAATTGTTGCTTCTAGTCTATTTATTTTGCGTTTGTTTCCTAAATAAAAACCAGGGCTGAGACTCTTTACGGTGGCGTTAAATGCAGACAGATTATAAAGCAAGGATTTAGTGATCATAAAGGGCTTAATGCAACGAAAGCTCCAACAAAACTGTTCCAACCGCAGCAGCCTATAAGAAAAGCGTATTAATTCATTTTATTAATTGAGTTGCGCAGCCCTGCGATTCAAGCGACTAGAAATTAATCAAGCTCGATCAAGAGATGAGAGCGGTAAATCTTTCTGGGAGCCCATTCTGCTTTCTTTTGTTCTTTTCGGAAAGGGGAGGCAGTTCCCCTTAATGAAAAGAAAGCCCGCCTTTATCCCGGCAGCGTTTACACTGTGGTGGGGATTTGCGACTCGGCCAGCACAATTAACGCTCCGCTTTAGCTTAATGATCGCGCGACTTTGGTGACAAGAATGCATTCCTAGCGCTGGAATCAAGACATGATACACAGATGCGAGATGAGGAAAACCAAATGATGCTATCAAAAAAGGAAAGGGCTGCAATGCAGGGGGAATCCACAAAGTATCGCTTAGAGGGAAAGCATTTTAGATGTAGATCAACAGTGAAAAGCATCACCACCGTTTGAGGATTCATTCTTTAACGCTGCACCTTATTCATATGCCCTGAACTCAGACTGCTTGATATTTATGCTGCTTTTGAAACCGTCCAAGGGCCCATATATCAGGTGCACTTATTTTTCTACAGGCGCATTTCCTGTTCTGATTTTAAGGAATGATTTTGCACTCTTGTAGAATTTATCGTCCTTGTCCTAAGGAAGTCTTATGAATATGGATCGGCTAAGGCATGTCTTGTATAATACTTTTGTTGCATATTTTACCTATCGGAATTGTTTCTGATGATTTGAATTCTTTCGACATATGTATGAATTTCTTCGACTTATGTCGCGTCCCCGGAGGGGGTCGCGAGGCACTTTCTATGGCCAAATAATTCCTAAATAATTCCTAAATAGAATTCGCCAAATAATTCCTAATTGTTAATTAAAAAAATTTACCGCATAGACAAAAATGACTCTGCTTTATTCTAAATATTATTTTGAATTATTTTGTGCTCAACTTAAGGGCAAAGAAATGATCTAGTGACGCGACAATTTTCCTCATATCTGATAAGAATAAACTACATTAAAAATATTTAAAAGAAGTGTATGAAACATATTTATATAGCATAGAGACATATTCAAATAATGTACGAAAATAATTCAAATAATACATATAATTTGAATAAATCCAAATAATGTACAGAAATATTCAATTTGTGTGTCTCTTTCATAATTAGGGAAAACCAATTTTTGTTTGAATCCTTCTATTATTTCTTGAGAGCAGTTACGTGTTAAAAAAAAAGGTTCAATCAAGCCATCCCTCTTGACGGGATTTCTGTCAAAATCTAATCAGCTCTACTTCCCATCAGGGTCCATGTGCGTACCAAATTTAGTTCCAATTCAAGTAGTACATCTTGCACTAGTGGACTCGGAAAAGTGTTGAAGAAAAAATACAATTTTCCAGCCCAAATCCACTGTAAAGTTTTTTATTTTTACAGTCCTTGGAAAATATGAAACACACACACACACACACACCATTTACAGTGTGATTCAGAAACAGTTTGGAATCCAACGCATTGTTTTTGTAGCAAAATAACCAGTTTGAAAGTGTGTCTGTACATATATTTGGGGTCGCAACTTGCTTATTTGTTAAAAATGGGGTCGCGGCGTGAAAAAGGTTGAGAATCACTGATCTACATAAAGAAAAAAAACCGATAAAACAAAAAAGATTCTTTAATTTGAATTGTATTGCTTAATTATTACTTAATTTTAAGCATTGTATTGCTTAATTATTACATTAAAAACTACTGCATAGTTTTCTTTCTTAAGTAGTTTAATCGCGTTTCAACAAAGACACTTCCCTGCTCAAATAGAGGTGCAATTCATCATACACGACAAAGAGCGAAACAAAACAAGAGAAATAAGTCACAATAATGCTTATTAAAATTAGTGGGAGTAGTGGCTAGCATAGAACATTAATTATCACTTACAAAGCTTTTGTGCTCAAGATATTTTAAGTGCATCTTCTGGCAATTAGTCGTCGTTTACACAAGCCAGGAAATCTTAATTAGCTGGCAAATGATCTTAGAATTCTTAAATCTTTACTTGACCCTCTGCAGATATTATTCTGAGCTGAGTTTTGCGCATTTTAAACGTACATGATCGAATGAAAACCCTTAGTTTGGTATACCTAGATTTTAAACATCTAAAATTTATAATTTA
The DNA here is from genome assembly GCA_038502835.1 of Octonoba sinensis. NCBI lineage: Eukaryota > Metazoa > Arthropoda > Arachnida > Araneae > Uloboridae > Octonoba > Octonoba sinensis. The sequence goes on from CM076598.1 coordinate 129,408,561, forward strand.
TATAATCCAAGGCTTTTTTTTTTCCTAGTTACAATTTGTTGAACTAAATTCTCTCCCACTGTGTATAAATTATAATCATTAATGATGACTTAAAACCATAAAAATATGTACTCCAGATTAGTCATAAACGATAGCCGCCAAATGCATGGTGATGGTTCTATATCCTTATGCATGAGTCACCTAGCGTCGTCTACGACGTGGCTTTGATTTAAATGGTAATAGTCTGTTATAAAGAACATGAAACCAAGCTCGCCAACATGTAGAAACAACGCCAAACAAAACAAGCACGAATTGCGTCCCTAACAAATAGGTGACGTCTATTTTCAAATATCAGGCGCATGGTCCTTATGACCGATAAGTACCATTTATACGCCAAAATTAAAACTTTCCAGTTCAACGATAAAACATTAGGTCAAAATTGTGATGATAGTTTTAACCAGATTAGTGTACCATGGGGAAGTTTTGCATTTGTTGAATCAAACACTATTGACTCGGTCATAAATGCAATTCATTATTTATGTATTAGTTGCATTGAATATATACTATTGTACTATTTTAATCCATCTGACGCTTAGAAAATTTGAAGCATTCCAATATACCTTTAAGCATTCACTTAGAGGCAACCCTGTTATCAGATGAGACCAATCTTTGCGACAGTCCCCCCCCCCCTCCAGTACGGTACAAATATGTAAAAAGCTGGCTTCAAATACTGTTTTCAACTACAATCAAAAGCAGAATTATAGACTTAATCACAGATAAGAAATATGGCATTTTAAGAAGTAAATCGACAACCTTCGTCATTGACGAAATTAATATTCCCAATGTTAATTTATACGTTTTGTAAATTATTATTTTTTAAAATCATTTTAATTATATTTTTAAAACTAAGAAAATGTGCAATAAAATTCAGGTCAGATTTTTCTTATAGGAAAAAAAAATACTTTTTGCCATTTTATAAATATTTCTGTAAAAGCTGATGGTAAATATTAATGCAAACCAAGCTACTTTTCAATATTAGAAACTCAGGAAAAACAAAGTTTTTCCAGCAATAAAAGAGTTATTATGCAAATAACACATATACATATATATTCACGGCTGATGAATATGTGCTTAGACTCTGCTGTGAAAATAATTTCGGTTATTTACTTAAATAAGGTTTCATGAATAGTGTATATCAGTCAGAACTGATAGAATATTGCATACAAATGCTCTAAAAATTGCAGCATTATCGCATACTTGTACTATCAACCAAGAACTTTTCAGCTATCTTAATTTGCATTTGAAATAAATGCTTCCAAAATTAAGCTCTCATACATAATTCAGAATTAACGTCCCGATCTTTATCTGGAATTGACAATAGTATGATAATGGTTTTAATTTCAAAAACATTCAACACTAGCCGTATCTTTAAAAAAAATTCCTTATTAAGATTAATTATTCCAAATTCGAGTTAACTATGAATTGCAATAATGAAGGAGTTAAATATGATGTATTATGCATTTGAAAACAATTAAGCAGTCATTGAGATTCTTCGCTAGCGAATTCATCATTTTCTTTAAATACTACACGACTGTCACATGTCAAATTTTTAGTAGCACGCATTTAACCAGGAAGTGGAGCCCCACCCTTTTTATAAAAAGGACTAAAAATTAAAAATTAATTTTCAGAAATACCAAAGGCACATATAACATTTTACCATAGTGGAATGTCTTGACGTACATGAACGTGAAGGATGAAATCGTATCGAATATTTATATTTTATGTACAAAATTATTTCTATTACTGCGTGTTTTTAAGGGTATTTTGAATGATTTCCATAACACTGTTAACACTTTTTTTTTTTTTTTTTAGTTTTGTTGCAAATATAAATCAACAGTTTTCAATAAATAAATACATATGCATATATAAATATAATATACTAGAAGAAGAATTAAATGAAACAAAAATAAAGAAGCAAAATAAAATGCATGCATAAACAGGATAAAAAGATTTTAAATTTCATTTTCTTCTAAGCAATTTGTTTCACCTTCTTCCACCACGGATGAATCTGCCTAGAATAGTTATGCAGTTTTCCTGAAATACTTATTATTATTATTATTATTATTATTAAACTAGCTGACGTGCCCGGTCTTTGCGCGGACTGTCTCAAATAGTGTATAATTCCCGGGCGGGGAAAGCGCGAGACACATATTCAACATTTTCGCCTAAAAATGGATAACTTTAGCTAAAACTCTACATTTGAATGTAAGTAACGAAATTGGCTCTGAAAATCCTCTATTTGAATAAGGACAGGAGCCCCTAAAATCTCCAATGGATTAAGGATAACAGTTTTGTACATAAAATATAAAACAGACTGTTATAATATAGCAGTCCTTAGATATATATATATATTAGATAGATAGATATGTGCGTGTTTAAATATTTATACAACATGTAAAAAATGGTTCTAACCAGGGCTCAAAAATTATATTGCCCGACATGGCCCGGGGTATGTCAAAATTCCGATTGGGCATGAATCTTCTACCCTTACATACCCGGCAGGGCATCTAATTTTTTAATCAAATATTTATTTCCAAAATTTTATTATTTCGTATTTTATTGAAAAATCACTGCATCCTTACTGGAGCTCAAAATTGACATGTTGACGGACGTGCATGTCAGCAATAAAATTGGCAGTACTATTTAGATTTTGCAAATTTTGACTTGTAACGACTTTTTATGTAATACTTTGTTTGTAATGTAATCTATTAGAATTTAGATTAACGTTAAAATAATTGTTTATTCAGATATAAAGCTGCTAGTTTAATTTTGTCTGATTAATGCTATACGGAAAACCCAAATGTTTTTATTAATCTATATAAATAAAACCGAAAGTTTGTGTGTCTGTCAATCGCGTTCTGGCGAGATGGAACGGGCCAGAAGTACGAAATTTTGTTTACAGGTACCTTGGGTCAGGTCCTCGTGCACCTCGAAGCGTTTTTTCTAAAATTCGAATTTTTTCTTTTTTTATTCCAATTTTAAGCAAAAAAAAATTTCGGTTTATCTCATCGAAGAAACATCTCACGTTTTCGATTTTTGCAGCATATGAATGTCCGTAAAAAACTGCACAAGAGGATTTTTTTGCTGTTTGCAGGACAAATAGAACGTGCGCAATATTCATTTAAAGTAGTTTTCGAATTTTAAAACGAGGATTACCTCTGAATTTATCTTCTCAATTTCCGTGTTTTCGCCAAAATAAATAGTACCTTAGTCGCCAACTTGATGATTTCTGTTAACGTAAGATTGAAAAAATGCTATTTTATCTTTATTCAAGCCGTTTTATTAGCGAAAAAATTTCCAAAAATTCATTTCATTTTTATACATATTTTGTGGAACTGCAGACGATTCTTCTTTCAATTTTGGCGATTTAATATTATGGTGCCAGTTCAACAATTTCATGAAACATCGCATTTCTTATGGTAGAACGTCCGTTTTATCAGCGAAACAAATTCTAAAAGTTTATTTCATTTTTATGCATATTTTGTATACTATAGGATAATGCCTCATTTGCGTTATACTTCCATTACTATAGTGCAATTTCGCGATCTTCGGCTTCATTTAACTTTACGTAGTGGTTTTATTTGATTCCATATTTTACTCAAATGATTTATTTTCTAACATTTATTTAATTTTTTAAATGTCTGTTTGGCGCTATTTGGACAGAATTTAGTTATTTCCTTCTCTCGACTTAAATTTCCATACGTCAGAATTGCTTCAGTACTGAACATTTTCTCACCTAAATGTGCATTGGCTTTTGGAAATAATACTCTTTTTTTTTTTTTCAGTTTTTATCCGAATTTAATAAAAGTGCTATTTAATTGAGTTTTCAGGAAATGTTTTGACGATTTTGCAAGCGGGATTTTTAGGAACAGTTGTCTTCTTTTTGAGGGGGAATTTAAGATATTAGGTTGGGGCCATTCTAGGAACAGCAGCTCTTAAAGTCTGTAGTCTAATACGTGTTTTTAGTCACTGACGTCTTTATTCTAATCTAGATTTTTTGGGTCTAATTTCTTTACTATATTAGGTATGTTCCGGAATAGATGTAATTATTAAAATGTGGATCTCTAAGAAATATTTCTTTATTGTAGCAGAAATATTCAGGAACCGTTGTCCTTCATTTGATGGGCATTTTTAAAGAGAATACTGCTCTTATTCTGATGGGAATTTTTAGATGTGGTGTGGTTTATACTGTTATTGCGATTTCTACGGACTCTTGATATCGTTTTGGAACAATTATCCTAATGCATATGTGCATTTTAGTTACAGTTGCTCTTAGTCTAATGGCCATTTTTATGAACTGTTGTTGGTATTTTAATGTGGATTTTAATGGACTTATTTTTGGTCTAAAAGACATTTGTCGAGGCTGCTATTTTTAATGCAATCGGGATTTTTATTGAGGTTTACCGTTTAAATGGGATTTTTAAGGACTGTTGCCCCTCTTCTACTTGGATTTTTTTTAAAAATTTCCTTATATATTTACAACCGAATTTTGGAAATGTGTTACTTGACCTACGAATGATGCAATATCATCCCGCGCAAAGCCGGTCATTTCAGCTAGTGTGCAATAAAACAACTTCTGATCATGTAAAAAATTTGTCCCGGCATGTATTTTTAGACAAACATGCCCGGTAGGGCATGTCAATTTCTTAAGATTTTTCGAGCCCTGGTTATAACTAAATTTGCTCAGAAGTTATGAAAGCTTCCAATAAAAAAATACCGAGAATAATAGTTATACTTTACTACGAAAGTTTTATCCTGAAACATGGGGGGTGGGGGCTTTAATTGAGAGAGAAATTCTTGTAAAACTATTTGTCAGACAGTTTGCGTTGCTTGGCTTACCACAAAATTACACGCATTAGCATCAGCGCCGCTAAATATTATATTTCGTATAATCACATGGGAAAGATTTCCTGAATATTGAAATTTGTCATTATTGCCCTTATAGCGTAAAAGCGAAATCGATATTTTACAGCAATTTATCTTTGACATAATGACTGTCGTGACATCGTGATTTCATAATGGACAGTTAAATAGCTGATAAGGACAAACATTCTTAAATATCTAACTATTAACGAAGCTTCAAAAGGGCAGGTGAATCTGAAGTTATTGGTCGCTGAAGATACTAATTTTTGTTGCCCGTGTTTTGTTTTTGGTTCTTTCTTTTTATTTTCGTAAGCAAAATACGTTCATGTACTGCAAGAATTGTTATGTTTTGTATTTTCTAGTGTAGTACTAATTAAAATGCGCCGTGTTTAGCCTACTTTCCCGTAAAGGTAAAAAATAGAAAAAAATAGTCTGAAGGAAAGCTTATCGTAAAAATCTCGTTAAAAATAAAGAATAGGGATTTATAGCACAGGGAAAATTAGCTGCGTGTGAACATAAAATTGAGATCTTCCTTCCGCGCCACATACTAACAAATTGTTTTGTTTAATTAATTAATTAATTAGTAAATAAACTAATTAATTCTTGCCTGCTTATACATTTATAAGCCATACACCGCCACGCCGAGGATCAAGCATGATGATTATGTCGAATTATTCGACTTTTGTCAATTATAATATAAAATGTTTCTTTCATAGAATTAATGATTTTGCAATGCCATCAAAGCTCATTAAAACTAGACTTACGATGAAAAATACAATGTGTGAGATGAATTGGAGTACTGTCAGAAGCTCTTGACATGAATAGAGGAGTTCGACAGGGAGATTCTCTCTTTCTCATGCCTACTTTTGTAGCCTACTTCCCCGTAAAAGTAAAAAAAAAAAAGTATGAAGAAGTCTTAATGTATTGTAAAAATATCCTTCAAAATAAAAAAAAATTAAAAATAAGTGAAGTTATTAAATAAAGATTGAAAAATAAAAAAAATTGAAAGTAGAGTTTTGAGATGGGAAATAAGTGTGTCTGTCTGTCCGTTTGCTTTCCCCCCTCCCCAATAACTTTCCAGGGAATTGTCCGATTTAAAAGATTTTTTTTTTTTTTTTTTTTGCATTTGAAAGATTTCGGCGAGGACATCTCATTTCCATATTTTATTTTTTGATCTGAACATTTTTCGTTCAATTTTGAGCATTTCAAAAAATCTTAACATTAGCGGCATTGGGGAAATATGAAGCAAATTTTAATAAACCCTGGACATAAAATCAAAATTCCTTTGAACAAGCTTATTTGAAGGACCTCTCGACGTGAAATATTTTTTGATTCGAACAATTTTTGCGCAATTCAAAACAAGAACAGTTCAAAAAAAAGAAAAATTAAACATTCTTCATAAAACGAACTTCATCGGAAGGATCTTATGGCGTAGAACATGTACAGATACTAAGTTCAACCAGAGCTAAACCAGGCTATTTTCCTATGAAATTTTTGATCTGGATATTTAAGGATATTTCTAAAAGAATGAATAAATGAGTGAATAAATGAATGAATGAGTGAGTGAGTGAATGAATGTGTATTGACCATTAAAAAAGGTATATTTGAAGTAATTAAAAAATAAAACTAAATAAGAAACAAAGACAGATAGCTAAATTATAAATTTGAAGTTGATGTATATGGGAAAGTAGGTTCGTATAGTTCTAGATGGAAATTCTTGCCTAAAATATGTTCTAACATTCTTTTAAAAATATAAATTTTTAAATAAATGTGTGGCTAGAGTGTTTGCCACGCATGGGCAACAATGCATTCTTGGAAAATAGAAAGAAACATAATATGCAAGTAATTTATTAATGATAATATTAATAATAATAATTATTATTATTATAAAATTGGATTCAAAATACCTATCTTTTGGTAAGTTGTGATAGAAAATTCCAAGTTTATTTCCACGTGAAACTTTCATTTAATTTATTATTATTATTATTATTATGTTAAGCTGCTTTTATAGGAAAGCTTGAATAAATTTAGCCTTGCTATTGAACACAGCTAAATCTTACCAGTTGTTTTCATATTTTCATTATCTTGTTTTACAGTTACTTTCATGATGTTCCCAAACATGAGAAACCAAGCAGTGTTTTTAGCAATATTTTATTTTCACTTTTACAGTTTCATATAAAAAATCTATGTTTTCTAATTGATGAATATTATATTTGTAATATTCATCAATTAAAATATTTGTAATTTTTTTAAAAACGCAGTTTTTTAACTGGCCGGTAGCATTTTAAAATGCCATAATTTCAGTGCTGGAATCAAAAGAGCTGATTAACAGCTCATTTTAAAGATAATTGCATGACGGTTAATGTGATACATAATTTGACAACCTTTCATTAAGAATAAAAAAAGAAAAATTTTAAAAACATGGGAAAAAATAATAAATAAATAAAAACTTTTGAGACAGTGTTTTAATTTAACTTTTGCAAAAAGTATATCATTTTAAATATGCTTTAAAGAATACTATATTCAGGAAAATACATTCAAAAGCAAAAAGCAAACCAAATGTTTAAAATTAAATCTCAGATAGCACGTGTGTGTGTGTTTCAAAAATGTCTAAATTAGACAAATTATCTGAAATAACATTATCGAAAAAATAATACATTTGTAAATTAAGAATATATTATTAAAGAGAGGGTCTTTTCTAATATAGCTGAACGAAAGAAACTGCAACTAATCTTTTTTTGATTCTAAGTGAGAACCTCTGATGAGCCCCTTAAAAAACGTTTCCTTTCGCACATTCTGCATTGCGGGTGGTCGGGGGTCCCTACCCCTATATTCTTCGACTGTGAAGTAATTCAATACGTCCCCCGGAAATGCCGCACATCAGTCATGATGGGGGGAGAACGACGTCATGACACATGCAACAAGTCCCACAGGGCTGCCAAACCTTCGGTACTAAATCTTTCCGCAAAACAATACCTTAATTAGAAAGGGAGGTTCGTGCCCCTCATTGCATTGTTCACAACATCTAAGACTGGCATTATGAGATGATATGCAAATTGAATTTTTGTTTTGTTTGGCCCTTGGGTTGCTGCATTCATCGCATCCCCACCCTGCTTAATGAATTGCTCCATAACTAGGTCAGTAGATGTCCAGCCAGAAGCTCTATAGGAAGACGCATTATTAATGACTGTCAGTGGTTTACTTAGTTGTTAATCGAGTTAAGAGCAAATGCTGTAAAATCAGACACATATTAATCAAACAATTCTCCCGCCTCGTAACAATAGTGACGCACTGTTCTCCCGTAAAGACATGGACGCCTCATTCAATGATTTGCAATATAAGAGCTCAACTCGAAGATCAGTTGTAATTAGTATTTAATTATACATGCAAGAATGCGTCACAGCTCTAACGATGTGCCTTCACAAAATAATTACCTTTCGCCGGCTGTTGCTTGACATAAAATAACAAAAGTAAGGTGCAGATTGAAAAAAAAAAATGCAAACACATGTTTCGGCGTTACATAGGAACTGCTCATCAGTGCCAAAAAAAAGGCTTTTTCTTCCATGCAACTTCTTTACGTCCGAAGTATGTACAATTATGTATTATCATTGGGGATCATTCACAAATGATGTCACGCTTCGAGGGGGAGGGGGAGGTCCGTGAAATTGCGACAAATTCTGACAAGGGGAGGGGGGTAACAAGAAGTGTGACATCATGCTTATGCAACATAGCGTGACATATGACAGGGGGGGTTAGGGGGTCCATTGAAGTGTCACATTTTGTGACAAAGGGGGGGGGCAGCTGTCGAATATATGGGAAGAAAGGTTGACATTATTTATGAACGGTCCCTTGATATTTTTCATTTAAAAAAAATCCTATTTCCTTACTTGGATATTATTGTTCAAAAAGTACAACTTACTTCGAAATGTTTGTTGTTTGGGACTCCCAGCAACAAAATTGGGAATTTTACGTTATAGAGGAAAAATGATGCATCATTATAAGTAACAGGTATAGCTGGAAATAATAAAGACGAATGCATACGATTTTGACATTTTATACTTTTTAATCAGCACTAGATGAAAATATTGTAAGCGTTCAAGTATTAAGTAGTGCGCGTCAAGAGCATTAAATATCATCACATTTATTTGAAAAATCAACACATGTTTGCATTTACAAACGCTAACTCTTAGCAGCCTGGCTCAAAATCAGTTTATTAAAATGCATGTCACCTGAATAGACGGAAATATCAGAAAAATGTCTTCCTTATAAAAGCTACGGTTAAATATTAAAACGTTATATAATTCGTAAGAAAATCAGTCTTAAAATAAAGCGTTAAATTTTGTCATCACTTCACAATTTTGATATTATACTATGTAATTAGGGTAAATTGAATTGATTAATATTTGGTAAAATAGAAACCAAATGATTTATATAATTTATAATGGGCTAAAAATTACTGCATTCCTTTCTGTATTGTTCATGCCTTTATTACAATGACCATTTCATTTCAAAAGTATCTTCACTAACAGCACCGAGTTGCATTTTTATTGAAGTGCATCCTTAACGTCCTTTGATGTTTCTCTCATAGACATTGGAGTCAAGTTATGAAAATTTGACCAATAGGAAGGATCCAAACACATCAACCTATGACGTCCTGGTAGGTAAACACGCCCACAACAAAAAGACTTATCGAGGAAGCAAGAAAGAGACCTGCAATTACTCTACTATGCAATGAATTGAACACAAAAAGAAAATCCTTTTCAGCGAATACATATATAAATATATATATATATTAAAAATTTAAAGAACTGTATGGTTTCAATTCTCATTTTGGTATAATGAGACATCTAAGATTCCTTCCGAATCCTATCTGTTGATGTATTGATCACCAAACTTTTTGAAAAACAAAGCGTACTGTTATTGTAAAATAAAAGTATAATATGCAACTATATTGGTTGTAACATATATAACGAAAAATATTAGATAGCTAGTTTTTATTTGAATGAGAATAACTCGATTTCATTGGCTAGAACTTAAGAGCACTTCTCGGATTGGTGGGAGTAAAGTTCAAGACAGATCTCATAATCATGAGATACACATTAATATTCCGTTAATAACATTTGTAATGCGTTTATTTTGTTGAATAGTTATTTAAGTATTGATACGTTTTGAAGGCTCTAAACAATTACTTTCATTTAAGAACTGACAACGTTTTCTGATTATAATATTTAGAATAAATACTCGTATACAGTGGTGTAGTTCGCTCCCTATGTTTTAATTTTATCACAAGCGTCCGTCTACATTTTTAAATTTTAACACAAGAGTCCCCCCACTTTTCTTTTATTTCCTCAGCTTACGCTTACATCTGTTGTAAGCGTCTCCCCGCCTTTCTTTCTAGGACTACTCCAGTGCTCGTATAATTTCCTATTTTTTTACTTTAGATTAGATACAAGCACACCACCAAGAATATTTATTTAAGAACACGAAACGTTATACCTTAATTTTAAACACAGTTTGTTATGTTTCTTTTGAAAAAAAAAATCTCATTGCATAAGTTATGCTCTTCATTGCGTTTTATAAACCCCATGCCCATGTATGAAATATATGTTTAATTAACCTACATTAAAAATAAAATAATATATAAAATTATATTGTTAAAAAAACTTAATGATACATGATTCATAAATCAATAATCAGTTTTTTTTCGATGAGAAATTAATAGGAAATATTAATTAACTTGTTTATACTCGTAAGTCTTATCCTATTCATACTGATCAAATTGTTTCGAAATGTGGTTAAGAATTTTTGCAGTCTGTGGGCTGTCAAATACAGTAAAACTCCTCCTAACGGACACCCCTCTTACGCGGCCAGTTTTCAATTTCCCGGCAGCAGATTATTGAACCTAAAAAAGATCCACCTTTTTCGGACACCCCTCTGTTACGGACAATAGATTTTATACCTCAATTCTACATTTACAATGTTATTTACTTATTCATTTAATTAATTAATTTATTATTATTATTTTATTTTATTTGTCAAAGTTTGTATATTTTATTTTGTTTAATACTTCATTTGTGTTCATTCATTTGTTCATTTTTATTTTTTATGTAAAATTATACTTCTAATAATTGATGCTCTATTTCTACACTCCAAATACATATTTTTTTTACTGTGCCTCAGTTTTGATCAGTATAAACTAAAATAGTTTAGTAAAATAGTGAAAAAGATGTTATCATCAAATTGTCTTAAAAGCACTCCCCTCCCCCCCATTCCTCTCACATTAAATAACGCTAAAAATGAATAATACAGTAAAACTTCGCTATAGCGGTCACCAGTGGGACAAAACTATTTTTCCGTTATAGAGGGGTTTTTTTAGGCTCAATGATCTGGGAATTTCAAAGCTAGCCGCCTAAGCGGGAAGTCCCTTATGGAAGTTTTACTGTCACATAATACGAGTTCAGAGAATCTCTAAATTTTCTTCTAGTGAAAAAGAAAGAAATAATGAAACGAAAGAAAAATGGATTCTTTTCAGGAAAGAGAACAATTATCTTTAACAACTGAAATATGAATATTTATAATTTTCAGTTTATTTTTACCTGCCTACTTCATGAGATAAAAACTTCATGCCTCAGCTGCAAAGTGCGCATCACTTCCACGTTTTACGAAAACATTGGGATGAGTGCTTTTTTGTAAAAAAATAAATAATAAGAGGAAAATTTCCGAGGTCTTTCCGAAACTGAAGAATTTTAGAAATCAAAGCATAGTTCATCAGATCTTCTTGCTGATGTGAAATAAAACTGAAAGCAGCTAAGTGCTATCAATCATTGAAGCGTGACTAGTCTCAGATATAGAGATATTAATCCTTGTAAAGATGCTATGATCTTTTAGCTGCAGCTGTATATATACTCTAGTTCATTTAAACATTACATACTTGCGAGGACCAAAAGTTTTCATTCAGAGATAGTAAAAGATTACTCAGAGTCCCGTATTTATTTACTGTTGGGTTTGACAGTTTCAGCAACTTCTGTTTCGAAACTAACTTAGCCTGATGCACAGTATAGCGATATTTTCAACTTGTGCTTGAATTCAGTAGAACATGTTGAAAAGATGTCAAATATATCAAATGTAAACTTTTCATATTTTGATTTAAAAAAATTAAGAATAATGTCACAGTTTCAAGCTATAAAAAAACTAACTGAATGAAGAGATTGGTATGCTAGCAAAGAAATTCTCAATACTTGATTTATTTTTTATGTAAAATGATGAAGGAAGAGAGAAAGAGAGAGGTGATAACCATTTGTGTTTTTAATAACTTCAAAGTACTTAAGCAATATAAAAACAGAAATACCTTCTCTGCGCACTGCGACAAAAGTCATTTGTCATACAAAACTATCGTGTCAATACTTGTAAATTTGGTTAATTTTCATTTACTGCTGACTCTACCGATTGTAGGTAAAATTATTTACTCAGAATGTCTTGACATCAACAAGCAGCTCAATAAACTCGCTCACCTTTTCTTTAAAAATGCAATTTAAGAAAATAACTTTAAAAAAATTAAAATTGAGCTTTTTCAGTTTGGCACTGATGAATATTGCAGTTATTATAATTGTCTCAACGATATCTTCTACAGGTGAAAATCGATTTATATAATTGGTCAGAACTTCCGTATTGGTGGTTTTTCAATCATTCAAGGCATTGCGTCATTCGTGATACAGTAAAACCCCTCTATAGCGGACACCAGCGGTACAAAAATATTTGTCCGTAATAGAGGGGTGTCCGCAAAAGAGGGTTACTTTTAGGGCTCAATGATCTGCTGCTGGGGAATTCAAAACTGTCTGCCTAAAAGGTCTAAACTTGAGTGGTGTCCGTTAGGAGGAGTTTCACTGTAATTTGATGATGCCCCTCCCCGTTGTTGCGATGATATATTCACTCTACAATAAAATAATCCTACAGTTGAACTGTTTTGTTGAATTTATTTTTTGCTCAAAACTCATTTTTACTGCTTATTCATTTTAAGAGTTAGTCTACCTATTGTACTCATCTGAGATACATTGATTACATGAAAAATACTTTGAATGACATATTTAGAAAAAAATACTGGAAAACTTTTAATTTACAAAGAACGGTCTCCTGCCATCGGACATTAGGTATCCTGATAAGTTCCCGCATAGGTTGGAAGTTTTTGAAAATTAATTAAAAAAAACCTTAGAATTTCTGATTTCACTGCTTGGGAAATTAGAGATGACTCTTTTCGATTCAGTCTAAATTTGAAAATACGATTATTCTAATGATCACCATCTGTAACATTCAGCTCGTTCTTCAGTCCTCTACCCAACTCCACAAAACACATTTTTCTACCAGACATGAAAGTTTTACTACTCCAAAACAGAAACTTCCCACTCCTTCCTTTTGGCTGAAGCAAGACTCCTTTTAATTTAATTTCAACAACACTATCCTTGTAGCCCCCTTAATTCCAAGTCCGGGGTCATTTTGGTCGCCTTTTGCAAAGGTTTCGGGCTATTTCCTTCGGATTAATTCTGAAGAGTCCCTGTAGCAGCATCGGCTACTAAAGAGTGCTTGTCGATATTAAAAGAAAAGCAAAACAAAATGCAAGGGAACAAAAAGACAGGGACTGGCAACTTCGATCGCGATTATATTCCGCCTAATGCGTCGCACTCTGAAATCCCCGCTGAATCCCTAGGGATGATTGATGGGGGGGATTTGAGATTTTGGGGATTTAAAAGTGTCTCAAGAGCAGCCCTTTGTGGATTCAAATGTAATCATTCCCTTCAGCGTGTTCAGCCTTTTCCATCTCACCGAAAAACCTTTCTTACCTTTCTAGCCACTTTTTTTTTTTTTTTTTGCGTTGTCTCTTCTCTTAATAGAAGTCTCAGAGTTAAGTGCATTTCTTTTTGCTTTGATGGGAATGAAAAGTATGTCCCAATCTTTGTTTCTGAAATAATGGATCATTTTGTTCTCTTATAATTATGATGGAGTCGCACATGACTGATGAACAGAAACTTGTGTGCTTATATTGTCTTTCAACGGTGAAGAGTGGAATATATTTTAACGAGACAATTCAAAGGTTATTTATCCAACTATTTCAAGTTTGCACTTGAAAATGTTATTAACTTAAGGTTATGTTTTTGGAAGATACCAGCAGCTTTATGTTCAATAATATTTTTTTTTTCAAAGAGCGATATTGCCAATCAAAATTACAAAGCAATGATAAGCATGTAAAACTTCCATTCTTAGAAATGACAACGAATGTTTTGGTGATTACAATCCGAGATATACCTTTGGCCCAACAATAGAAAATATACAGGGTGTTTCTAAATGAATATCGGGGTTTTAACACTTTGTAGCGTTTATTACGTAAAACGCAAGATTATAACTACTACATGAAATGAAAGAGCAACTCAAACAATTTTACGTACAAGCTTACAAGTGTTTAATGTGAGCATTGTTCGTCACATGGCACACATCAAGTTGATAACCGCGTTCTTCCCAAACGTTGTTCAGTGTTTGTGGTTTAATTGTTGCAACATTTGCCTCAATCCTGTTTCTTAGGTCGGGTAGATCGGCTGGTAGTGGAGGCACATGCATACGATTTTTTATGAACCCCCACGGGTAGAAATCACATGGCGTGAGATCGGGTGAGCGTGGAGACCACGCGAAACAAACTGGGCCCTTTGCGGCCAATCCAGCGTTCGAGTACAGTGATGTTCAACCAATTGGTATTTGCAAACTGATGATACCATCTACAGATATTATTATGACTTGGGGGAACACATCTGAGCTTAATCCGTAATGCACGTTCTACAATACCTTCAGATTCTTTATTCCTTTTTTGCTACTTGGTTTTCTAGTGCTTGCGCGTACCAACAAACAAAACTGTTTGAGTTGCTCTTTCATTTCATGCTATGATTATGATTTTAAGTTTTACGTAATGAATACTACAAAGCGTTAAAATCCCGATATCCTTTTAGAAACACCCTGTACTTTAGGGCTCAAATTTGCAATAAAAATAGTATACATCCGTTTCAAAGCTACACTGTTAAAAAAAATCTACTTAAAAATGAGTACTTCCATGTACTTGTTTTTCTTTAAGTAAAATTAACTCAAAAACGAGAACATTAAGCGCTCAAATACAAGTGATGATTCTGATTTAAAAATGAGCTTCTGGGTAGATCTAAATATAATCACTTGTCATTATAATCGCATATTAATAATGGCAAAAGAAATAATTTAGTGAATGCGTGTACTATTATGAACCTTTTAACGTGCAGAACATACAAGTTTTCACTCTTCGAAATTACGAACTATATCTTGAGCAAATGTGTTACGTAGCGCGCAAGAATACGCCGGTGATTTTGAACACATGCGTACTCACTCAGCTCCATGTGCGTTCTCAACTGCCGACTGGTGGAAAACAACAATGGAGTTCTTTAAGGAAAAGCTGGAAGAATGGAAAATGATGGAATTCTACGCTAACTTTGAAAGTAAGAAATATTATTTTACTTCTGATTATGCAAATAATCGTTATTTAATCAAAGTCCATTGCCTAATTCTTAGCTAATGTCTTTTGCACGTGTTTTGCTCCTGAATTTCAGAAAGAGTTTTTCATCATTTCTTCTATGCTTTATAATTTTCTTTTTGTGTATAATGTAAGTAGGAGTGATTTGAAAAACTTGAATCCATTAACAATAATAAACTAACAAACTTTTTTATTAAGTATTGTATTAAAAATGAAAATGAGAAGTATTGACTATTATTGAGTATTAAATTTATCTTAACCCTAAGAACTGCCTTTAAGTTTTCTAACTCACTGATATCTTCATAGGTATAAATTATTTCGTGTTAACTCCCATCCATTTATAATAATTAAAGGTATTTAATTACTTATTTTACCCTGTACAATCAAAAGAAATAGAATTTATTTACCCAACTAGTAATTTCATGCTTAAGAATTAACTTCTTCAAAAAGTGCCCTTTTGCACGCTGCATTCAAAATCACTGTTTATTTTATTTAATTTTTATCATGACTACTTTTCGAACGATAAAATGTTATTTTATTTCACGCAATCTGCCAAGTTCACTTAAAATTACTGCAAATTCAGTGCAATTTCCAGTTTTTCTCTTAATTTTTGGCCCCCTTCCTCCCCTAGAGTCTTATCTAAATTCTCGTCTGTGGGCAGTACAGTTTTACTAATTATTAAATCTTTTTCAGTTATTCTATTAGCTATTCAAGCCCTGCACAACAATGAGTAGTTACTTAGCTCCAGAATTCCTATATTTTAATTGTTTCAGCATTTTTCAACCTTCGTAAAATTTGTCTTTTATAGAGGTTTTTTAGCACTCAGAAGCCCCTTAACTAGGCCACAGGCACTCAAAAATGGATTTTAAGCCTTCATTAAGCAGTGCGCATCTCTCCTCCTTCTAATTAATATCATTTTAATCATTCTCTGAAAGATTATTAGTATCTTAGTCATATTATCTAACTTTGCCGCAGCTGTTCTAGCGTTGATGCAATTTTGCTTTTTCAAAATTTCTTAAATTTCTGCTAAAATTTTTCATGTTCTAATGCTTCAGTCATGTTTAATAAGTGTCAGGGTTCCTATTTATACCACGGTTTAAGTATTAATTTCACTAGTTAAGCTTTTGATGTCAGATTTTCAGATAGTCGATTTTTCCATTCTAGAAGGCTTTTTTGAGCCCTTTTTTTTCAGTTTTCTCACTAATTTCTATAATGTCAAATAAATTTTTGCAATTTTGGAACTCCATCTGGGATACAGTTCCTCTCTAAATCAATAATTATGTAGTTCTCCCATTAATTTACAAATATAAGCTGTTTAGATAGATTTCAATTTATTTACATTATCGACGGCATTTTTGGTACCCCTTTTGCACTTCTCTTAAGAATTCTAAGTTCATCATGAAATTTTTTGCTACAGTGGAATCCCATTTGTGCCAACACACTTAACCTTTCCAGCATTTGCAATTTTTTAACTATTTAACTTTTTTAAGTTGTTTTTTAAGATTGATTTAGGATGCGAATACCACAAACTAAGTAATTTTCCAGCTCTTCTTCAACATTGCAACTCTCAATTACAAATTTTAGTATTAAATGAAAGCTCTCTTTCACCACTACATTGTGGTAATCCTAGGTTTTCCTTTTTTACACTCAAATCTTTAAAATTTTATTTCCTGAAATATCCACGCTTTGCGACCAAAAAATTTTCAAAGCATGAAATAATGTTTACTAAATTCAGCGTCAACAAAATTCTCCTTTTACTATTTTTATTGCATTACTATTATTACTACTTAGTTATTTACGTGTATATTAATTGATCACAATCATTACCATTTGAATGTATTAAATGTGTTTGTGTGGGTTTGTTTACAATTGCAAACCAGAATTTTTTCGGTTGTAAATAGTAAATTTTCCCCTTTCCAATGAATGAAAGAGAAAAAAAGATATTTCAAGTGAAAAAACAGATATTTTGGTTTAAACAGGCAGGTATACTTAAACAATTCATAAGAGCTAAGGTTTAATTTTAGATACTTCTGTAGTAGACATAAGCAGCTCAATATTTTCATGTGGTCAGGTGTGTTATGTTGCTTTTTCTAGTTAAATGTTTAGATGGTTTACACATCATTAATTTAAATCCACGCAAAATTAAAGCTCAGAATAGTGCTATTTTAGAACAATGCTATTTATGACCAAAAATAATCTGTTTTGCAAATATAAACAAATCAAATTTCATCATTTTTCTTTCTAGCGTGCGTCCAACTCTTAATAGCAATTCTAAAAGGTTTCATTGATATAAGCAGAAGTTTTGCAATAAAATTATCTAAAATACACAAACATGTGGCTCAAGGTTGTAAACTGAAATTTTGAAAATTTGGTAGAGTTGGAAAGGAGAAAATGTGCTATTTAAAACCAAAAAAACACTTCAATATTTTAAAATCTTTTCGTATTAATAAAAAATATTTTGTCATGCTCAGAGCTCTTCCGCCCTGGGACATTTCAAGGTGCAGTCTGATTATCTTCTGTGCATGACCATTTTTCCATTATTATTATAGGAGTATATCAACAGGTCATTGTGGTGGATATAGCAAAGGAAAAGTGTCTGTTCATATCTGCAAAATTTTAAATTGAATTTGGAAAAAGTAAATTTGTTATCATTAGATTTAAAGGAACGATTAATAAATGATGTCACGCTTTTTTCATATATTTGACCCCCTCCCCCCTTTCTTTTGTCACATGTCACGTTATGTTGCATGAGCATGATGTCACACTTGTTACCCCCTCCCCTTGTCACAATTGCACTAACACCCCCCTCCCCCTCAAAGCGTGACATCATTTATGAATGATCCCTAATACTTTACTTTAAAATTATTCAGTTCTTGATCACTGGATTGTGAAGTACCCCTCGAAACAAAAAGTTAACTTAGTAGAAAAATAATCTATTTGGGCGACGACAAATGACCTGCTAATTACAGAATTTGTGTACTAATACATACTTAAAAGGTTGTACTTGTTTATTAGGACTGTTGATAAAATGTATTTTTGTAGATATTTAATATTAAAATGCTGTCAACATGATTTTTTCACACTTAGAAAGACTAGGAATTGTTTAGAAGAGTAAACAAATTATGTACAAGTCCCGAATGTTAAAGCAAATTATATATCAATGATCAACAAAAAAAAAATACTTTGTTGATGCTTTAAAACAAATCAATAGTCACGACTACTCTTCAACGGTGTAGAACTGCACTTTTTATTGTTAATTTTAAGTGAAATTTTAACGGTGGTCCGTTTTTTATTAATCGTTAGGCGAGAAAGGACAGTAGTGGGAACTAAAATATTTATAACATAAGCATGATTTTCGATACTGCATCATTTGAAAGCAGAATATGAGGGTGTTGCTAGTTATAAATAAATTCAGTAGTTTTTGTTAAAATACTTATTTGAATGATTTTAAATGTTTGATTTGAGTTCCCACCTTAATTATTAAATATTGTTATTGCTAATATTAATCTAATTACTATTGGGAGGAAAATATAAATCAACCCGTGCAATAGTAACATTTTTTGAAAATGCTTTTTTTTTTTTAACTTGTCTTTTAAAATCGGTTTACTTTCATCTACAAAGTGCAGAAAAACTTTTCCTTTGTTGCTTTCATCAATCAAAATAAATAACAGTAATACCCTATTATAATATATAAAGCTATATTTATGTATATACCTTTGTAATTTTTCCCCCCTCATTTTCAGAGTGCAGTAACTGCTAAGGAGGTGGAAAACATGGCCATAATACCAAATACACCATGTTTGATTTTTTCTGGTAAGTGACAAAGTTTTATGGCATGTTTTTATCTGACTTAGTTATACTTTAGTTAATTAAGATTAAAGTGTAAGCATTCTTCTTTTAAATAAAACTAAGTGTTTTTTTTTGTATGGCAAATAGAATTTCCTCTCATAAATGACCAAATTTCGAATATTTTTTTTTTATTTGGGATTAGTTTCTTTTGGCAGCACATCCAAAATATATTGTTAATTTTAATATCTGGCTACATCTTAAAGCATATAATGTGCTTTCACAGATTTTTTTTTTTAAATCTACATTTATTATTATTATTATTTTAATTTAAGATTAATCTTTTGTAGCACAAATTTAAAAAATGCAATATTTACTAACATGTGAGAAAAGTTAAATCTAAAGAACTAAAACTCTTTCTCCAGTTGCATTCAATTTTAGTAGCATTACAGAAAAAGGCTAGTTATAGTTTTACGGTCACAAAGCAGGACCCCGGTGCAGAATTTTCTGTATCAATCTGTAGCATGAGTTTCAGAAGTCGAAATTTATATGCGGCACCAAATGAAGTGGAACCAAATTTACAATCATTAAAAATAGCAAGCTATGCATTTTAAAATAGTCGACATATAACAATAATACATGCAGACAATAAATAAATGTTATAATTATTCAATTTATAAATAAATTAATAAAATTTAAAATTGAACTTGCAATTAATGCAAGCTGAGAGAAAATGAAGTAAGGACAATACAACACAGTTTAATGTTTGAAAGGAAGGAAAAGTATTTATCCTGGGGGGAAAATATAATCATTTAAAAAACGGAAACTTTTTTCCCTTCTCACTTTTTTTTTTTTTTTAAATTTTGTGAGATGGCTAATTAATCTGCAAGCTTCAAGATAAATCTGCAGTACTCACTGCCTGCCATGCTGCACGATTTCTGCTACTGGGGGCAGGACATTACAAATTTCTCACTGAGCACAGCTTAATTTTAATCTTTGCCTATCATCCTTGGTTATGTATTATTATGTATTTTTGTTAGATTTTGGCCAACTTTCAGCCGAGGGACCGTTCATAAAAAATGTCACGCTTTTTTCCCACATATTTGACTCCCCTGTCCCCTTTGTTATATGTCATGCTATGTTGCATAAGCAGGATGTCACACTTCTTGTTACCCCCTCCCTTGTCACACATTATCACAATTTCCTGAACCCCCCTTTCCCCACAAAGTGTGATATCATTTATGAATGATCCCTGAGGACTCTGCTGTGACATCATACATGGTGGCCGTTGATAAAAAGTTATCAATGAAAGAGGTTAAAAGCTTTGATGCTGGGCTGTTCATGGTTTTTGTTACGGGGGGGGGGGGGGCGGATTATACTACAGCTTAGCCAAAATAAAAAAATATATATATAAATTTTACCCTGTTTTAAACTTAATTTTCTGATGAGATGATAAAGTTGTAACCTTTTATTTTCCCCTCAAATTTTTGTATAAAGTTATAAAGCAATTTTTATTATTGAGTGATAGTACTCAACTTATAACACCGTTATAATCAGGGTCCGACAAATCCCGGGCGCCAGGTTGCCCGGGCGACTAAAAAATAGGGATTGGCGACTAGTTTTTCACGTGGTGCCAAATGAAAATATTATAGCTGGCTCCTAAAAAATTTTCATTGGCTCCTAAGATTTTTGGATTTTTGTCGGACTCTGGTTGTAATAAGAATTAACCCTTGAGTTGTTATCTATCAAGACATCACATAAGTGGTGTCTTGTATGACACGTTGTGTCATATAGACCCGAATTAAAAATTTAGTAAATTGGGTATAATAAAAGTAAAACATTGTGTCTTAATTTTAATATAATGTAAGAATATGTAACATATAAAAAGCATAGAAAAGTAAAGAAATTAAAATTGTACCTGGGTCAATATGACTCAATGGGACAGCTAAAGGGTTAAAACAAACTTGAAAAAAAAAACAAAGGGAAAATAAATAATAATAGCCTATTATCCTCTATTATATCCTAAATTCTCAAATTGGTTTTTTCTGGATTTTTACTTTTTAATAAAGCCTAGAAAAATTTAAATTTTGTAAACTGCTGTTTGTCAAAAATTAAAAGCAATTTTTTTTTTTCTGCTTAATGCACCAAAAATTTATTTAAATATTTAGACCCATGTTACCTTATTACACATTATTTCAGAACAATGAATAATTTTACTTATTGTTCTGAATCATTTTTGCCTTTTTTTTCCTCAGTTTTGGCAAAAATACAAGCACTGGCATAGTGTTTGATTGTACATACATTTTATTAAAAATGAGCTATAAATATTGTTAAACTTTCAAAATATAAAAATCAATGTAGAATTCTCTATCCAATCTTATTTTACAGGTGTTTTCTAAAGATGAACCCCTATAAAGACTTCAAAGCATCAAAGACCAAGAAAAAAAAAGACTGCCATGAACCCAAAGTTTTGACTTTGTTAAATAAATTATGGACTTTAAATGGTGTTAAACATGTTTTGTTTTTGAAAATTATATTATGAAAATAAACAACTTAATTTTTTTAATAGTGTCCAAGTTTTTCATTTGTTATTGCTTTGTAATCATGGCTTGATTTTTTTTTTGCAGTAATTTGGATGATTCTAATTTTGTAAGTTCACAAAGTTTTAAAACTGCATATATTAAAGTAGAATAACTCTTCCTAAAACATTAAGATTTTTAATTTAGGAAATTTAATTTGAAAATATTATATACAAAATTTAATACTAATGTGAAAAGCAATTTTAATTAGTGAACTTTTTACTTTTGAAAATATGAAATAAATGACATCATGCTGTGTATTATATCAACACTTGCTGAAACTAAGTGGGATTTAACATATTCTATATGATACAACAATAGCCAATATATATTTCATAACTACTTTGCTAAAATCATATGGATATTTTATCATTAAGAGGTTGAAAAAATTTGTTTTCACTGTCTATGGAAATAAATTCAAAATAAAGGATCAAATATAAGTATTGTTTATATGGGCAGTATTCAACTTTTATACTTAATTTAAATGATGGATAACATACTTGCAATGAATGTTGAAAGTATTGTATTTCTCACTCATGAAGATAATCACAATTATTATATGCTATACATTTCACTGAAACTTAAAAATTTGTTATTAATAAAAGGTTAGTGCAGAAGTGCCAGCAATTTAACTTTGATAATGCTGATTTGAAAAAGAGGATGGAAATAAAGATTTTGGTTTTTCATTTGTTTATCATTTAACTTTTGACTAAATGAGCTGGTTAACGATTTTTTAAAAATCTATAGAGGGTCGTCTAAATTAGGTATTGTACCTTTGTTTGACATGTGGTTAAAAAATTGATTTTTTTAAAAAACTTTATTGGAGAAAATTCGTTTATATATGGTAAATAAAATAACATTGACTATGGATTTAGTATGCAACTTTTATGGGGAAAACCTAGTCTCATACGGAGAAAAAAAAGCATGAAGATTTATTTCATAATTTTTACGGGGAGCACTTTTTCTTTTATGGAAAGAAAAGTCGTGATTTTCAATTTACTTCACTTTTTATGTGTAAAATTTTAACTTGTATGGTAAAATTTCTTTCTGACTACGAATTTACTTTGTAATACTTTGTAATTTTTACGGGAAAAACTTCTCCTATGGCAAAAAACCGTGACTACGTCTTTACCCCGTAACTTTTACGGGGAAATTCTCCTGTGGTAAAAAAAAGTTGCAATTACGGATTTACTCTGTAGCTTTAACGTGGAAAATATTTTAGTACAGTATAAAAACGCTGTTACTACGGATTCACTCCGTAAATGTTACGGGAAAAAAATTCTTGTATGGTCAAAATCCGTTATAACTACGGAGTTACTTTTACGGGAAAAAACTTTCCTCCTATGGTAAAAAACCGTTATGATTACGGATTTACTCCGCAACTTTAACGGGAAAAAAATTCTCATACGGTAAAAAACCGTTATAACTACGGATTTACTCTGTAATTTTTACGGTTTTCCACAACCAACTCAGCTGCCGGTTTAAAACCGTAAATTTTACAGGATTTTTTTTAGTCTAAAGTTCATGCATTAAAAAATTGAAACTCAGTTTACTTAAATTTGAGAAGTTTATATACCAATATTTGAGTCTGGTATGTACTCAAAAATGTGAGTATGTATGTTTTGATACATACTCGTATTTGAGTCCCGTATGTACTCAAAAATATGAGTATGTGTGAATGATACATACTCCTATTCGAGTCCTGTATGTACTCAAAAATGAGTGTGTGTTTTGATACATACTCCTATTCGAGTCTTGTATGTACTCAAAAATGAGTATGTGTGTGTTGATACATACTCCTATTCGAGTCCAGTATGTACTCAAAAATGAGTATGTGTGTTTTGATACATACTCATATTCGAGCTCCTGAGCGTACTCAAAAAAATGAGAACGTGCATTTCTCAAATTTAAGAGTTAATTACTCGGAGCTATTATAAGAACGTGAAGTACTCAAAAATGAGTACATTTTACTTATTTTTAAGTATCCATTTTTAACAGTGTATAAAGAATATTCTTTTTTAACGTTGTGCGCAGTGTTTCGTGTGGTTTAGGGCTATGTGAAAGGAACTTTTAACTCCCTTTCAAGCACTGTAAAACTTTTAAGACTAGTTAAGATTCGGACTCGGAAGCTATCATTTTAAGGGTGTTTTTGAGACGCTTCTTTTCGTAATGTCATTTTATGTATAATTAATACAATATTTCTTGCTTTTTTTTTTTTACTATTAAAGTCTGCGACAGAAGTTTGAAACCTTTTTATCCAAAACAAAAACCAATAACAACAGAAATAAAATATTTTCTCCAAAAAAATGAAAAATATGCTGTAATTGAGAATATACTTTTAGTATCTAACCCACCTAAGAAATGAAACAAAAGTTATATCTAGCATGCAAAATAAATTTTTCCGCAGACATATCATCGAATTACTAAATCAAAATTGATGATTGAATGGCTATATTTTTTGCAATAATTATGAATGTATTTAAAGTGTTTGTGTATCCCGAAAGAGAAACTAGTAACAAACCATTTTATTTCTTACATCAATGATTATTAAGAAGTAAATTAAGTGTTTCTAAATTTTTAATACTCTTTTTTGGCATCGACTAAAAAGTACAATATTTTGTTTCTTACTGGAAATGGTTGGAGTTGCCTATTAAAACTATAGGACATATAAAATTATTTCTTAATTTATTTATTTATTATTTTACTTATCTATTTAATTTCAAAATCTTATATTATTGGCACTGTTGCTGTAATTCTGATTTGCATTAATTGTTTCCACTTTTTGCGCTTTCATAATTGAAACACTGCTTGAATAATATTGCTTTCCCTATTAAAACACCTTAAAAGTCAATGTGATATATGTCTATGGTTACGTCACTTTAACAAACTCTTCCTTCTCAAAACCATTGCTAAAACAAAAAACATGAATGATACTTGAAACATTTTTCTTATCATTCGCATGTGAAACATCTTACAAAAAAAGTCAAAAGTTAAATACCTGGGATAGTTTTAGCATTTAATTGGAATTTTTTTCTCCCACGCATCATTTGTCAATTTTTTAACACAAGTTTATACACCTTTCGTCAGGAATACGTGTACATTTGATAAAATCCAAATCTCCGCATACGTAAACATCTACTTATGAAACAGATCTCAATTTTGTTTGCTTAATTCACATCAATTTTCCACTAATAACAAGAGAAGGTGCCTATCATCCTTATTGAAGGTACTATAGGTTATTACGTTTGAATCACGACGGGATGCTACACAAGATAAAAGAAGGGGTATCTCCACATCAATGAAAAAGTGTAGTGTCCTTAATTAACATAATGCTGAAATGCACTTCAAGGTATGAAATTAGGGATTTTGGCAATGTGTGTTTATTGCCTTCATTTTTGTTTATTTGTTTCTTTTGTTTCTTAATAGTACTTTTTTAAGAAATACAAGTATTAGTCAAACAAGGAAAAAGTCCCCAAGATTTTTTTAAAATATGGTTTTAATGATGAAACGTAGCATTTTGAGCAATTTAGGCATCATGAGCAAACCTTTAGAAAAATGTTCGCTGAAATAAAGCATTGCCAAAGTACGTAGCAGATGTAGTTTTAGTCCTATAGTTTGAATAAATACATAAAAGTCAAAAAATGAATTAATAAGTTAGAATATGATTTAAAAGCCAATAAAATTTCAATTACAAAATCACATATTTTGCGAAGTACCAAAGCACAACAATAAAAAAATCGACTGATAAAATTAAATGATTTTTTATTCCTCGAACTGTTCTTTGTTACATTAAGCGATTCGATAATCAATCTGATAGTGAAGACTTGACCAATGATCTAAATCACAATAGAATAAGGGGTATTTCAGAAGTTTAGTAAAGTGATTTAATAAAGTGTAACTTCTTAGCAATCAAAAGCAGCGAAGGAATCCAAACTCGGTTAAAGTGAATCTTCCGATCAGATTACCAAACGTTTGAAACTCTCGAAGGAATCCGAATTTGATTTAAGCGTGTGAAATAACCTGAGCGCAGATAATTGTTCTATTGATTTAACGGTCGTTTTAAATGCCCGCTAATTAGGACAAAATCTGTCTGTAGCGAGGCGACCTCGATTCCTGAACAATTATTCGAAGCACAATTCCCTCGGAGGAATGTTGGATTCATTTGCAAAAGGTAGAAGGAATGATGAAAAATTTCGCTCGATGGCCCAGCTGTATAGGAATTCAATAGTTATGTTTCTTACTTACATTTATCAATTCCGAGACTTACAGACTCAATAGGGAACTCATATCGATGTTTATTTAGAAGGACTTGAATCTATTTTGCATTATCCTATGATCAAATATGGACACAATTTATTTCATCTTGTTGTTTCCTTACCATTGTCCTTATCAATCTTGCCGCTCATATTAAAGGAGCGGTACTTAGTAGTTTATACAGTTCTTTCGTATAACTTTCCTCTAAAGTATTCGTATAACTTATCCTCTAAAGTCTTCGTATAACTTATCCTCTAAAGTCTTCTAATAACATATCCGCTAAAATCATATAATTTATCCTCTAAAGTCTTCGCCTTTAGCGTAGGGTGTAGGCGTCTCCTGGGCTACATCATGAAACCATACTGCTATATACAATGTCATAACAATATTTCGGCCTGTTTCTTAGGGGCCATTCATAAATGATGTCACACTTTTTTAATACATTTGACCCTCTCCCCACTTTGTCACAAAATGTCACACTTCCACATGCCCCCTACCCCCCTTGCCACATGTCACGCTATATTGAATAAGCATAGTATTAACATTTCGGGAACAAACCACATTCTGGATCACATTTTCAATTTTATTTTTAAACTTTTAATGGCATTTGAGCAAAACAATAATAATATGTGAAAACATAATTAGTAGATAATAGTAAAAAATATTAATGCTTCGAATTCTGTAAATATTACCTACGCTTTTTTGTCTTGAAAGTCTGAATGCGATCATTTCGTTTGAATTTAAACTTTGAACTATAAGCTAATTTAGACATAATTCAGCATCGATGCTTTAGATTCAAAATAAAATCAATAAGAACTTTTAAAAAAATGAAAAAATAATATAAAAGTATTTAACCCCTTGACACGGGCGAAAATTACCGAAAAGTTACACTTTATATATATATATATATATATATGTAATAGCTCTTACCCCGCCCCCCGCTCTTAAGTCAACCCCTTCAACTGAAATTGCGAAAAAATAAGTTGTACTATATCTATACATTCATTTTCTGTCAAAAAAAATACTATCATTTTTACCAGTTTTTCGAAACTCGTGCTTTAAGGGGTTAATCGGCTGATTTTTAATGTTTTATTGGCTGTATTTTAATTAAAATCAGGTGATGTCACACTTCTTGCTACCCCTCCCCCCTTGTCACAACCCCTTACTTACATTTCTTGACCCCACCCCCTCACCTCCGTTTTTGGTCCTCGTTTCCATCAAAAATCACATGCGCATACTCTTAATTCAGAACATACCTTTAAATTTTAGAATTTAAACGTATTAACAGAAATCAGTTTTAGTCAAAACATTTAACTGCGCACTAGAAAAATGCAAGGTTAATGAGAAAAATCCATAACGTTTTACATAAACATAAAGCATTCTAATGATTAATATATTTTCTATCTTGATTTTTATATGCAATATTTCGAATGGTATAATTTTATTCAATATGAATAAATTTACCTCAAATGAAATTAAATATACAAATAATAATAAAGGTGGAAAAGTAACAGCAAGCCGTTTCATAATTTAAACATTCAAAGTATTTCTTATTCGCATACACACTATGCCCCTCGTAGAGCAAATGATACAGAAAAATCGATGACTACTTCGGTTTTCCAAGAAGTGATTAAAAACCCATTTAACGATCATTTTCCTCGAAAATAGCTATTCGAAAAGCTATTTGAACCGTCACGCAATAGGTAATGTACATGTTATATGTTGTAGAAACATAAAATGTTGAGACTGGAAAATATACATTTTGATGAAAAATGTTTAAATTTTACCATTCTTTGGATCGTTTTTAAAGATATATGAAAAAAATTTTTTAACCCTTATTCTCATAAAGTAGCATATATGCTACTTTATGAGAATAAGGGTTAAATCTTCAGTTTTGTATAAGCAACATTATTTACGTTTGTCTGATGTTATTTTAAAAATCTCAAGTAATTTCATGTCTTAATGGATGAAATTCTTAGTAAAAAAAAAAAGGAGAAAAAACGGTGTTTTTTTATCGCTTTCAGTGCAATTTTAGTAATTTAAGATTTCTCTTTCTCTGCCAAGAATTTAGACTCACAAAGAGTTGATTTCGACATTAATATTTTGGTACGCTAATTGAATGATTCAGGTTAACAAGGGTTCAATAGTTGAGCCGTGTTCGTCCATTGTGAGAATAAATGTGGTGTTTGTGCAATTGATGTTCTGTATAATTGTTCCCCTAAATATGTGCATAAGAACCACTTGTTGTGGCCGGCGAAACTGTGCTCGATACTTTTGCAAACGACCAAAATCAGTCCTTACGTATGGTTTCTGGGGCAGTAAAGACCACACCGATAGACGGCCATGCTTAATAGTAATCGGTGTCAAAATGACTTATCTTCATTAGACCTGTTAGCCGAAGCCTTAACATTGCTTGCGAGCGGAGCTGGTTGCCTTGCTTATGTTGACTGGAGACATCACCAGGAACTGTGGTTCAAGAAAAGGCTTTAATTCTCTGGGAAAGATAATTATAATACCTGGATGTTTTCCCCATTGAAATGAGGCTAGCCGAAATCTGGCTAGAAATTTAAAGACCCAGTTAGGCTTTGTTCAAGGGAGTCCTTCAGTTAAAAAATTCCCTTGGCTTACATTACAAACTAAAATACCTCGTTCCACCACAAAACCCACATCAAATCTAAAACCTGTCCAGATCAGTCTTGACTTGTGTCAACGGGTAACTAAAAGTAATACGCACGGTACTATATTGAGAGTCCTGGCTCTCGAACATCCTTTACCCCGAGCCAGAATGGTTACTGATCTATACGGATGGTTCCCTAATATCTGATAGCCCTAGCGCAGATGCCGGAGCTTTTTATTTAAGAAGCTAAGCTGTTTTTAATTGAAATGAAAATAAAACTAATTCAAATAATGGACTACATGGTGCTTCTTTGTAACATCACTCTGAGCTATTACTAATTTTGTAAACATATAACACAGAAGCAGTTGCTTTCTAAAAGTTGTCTTTTAAAATAACTGCAAAATTACTATGCTGCTAAATTGCTAAATTATACTGATTTTTTCCTCAAATATTTTCTTGAGAATACTTAATTAGTAATTAAGCAGTACTAAAAAGACAATATCAAATCATATGAAACAGTATCAAATCGAAAGTAGGAAAAAGAAAAAAAGAGGGTTTCTTTTTATTTTTTTTAAATTTATTTTTACTTATTTATTTCCAGGAATAATTTTATAATTCAAGGTAGAAATAATATTGACCAGAATGAACTGCTTCTTTATAAAACCTAAGCATTTTTCTACAAAATCTTATTTTTTAAAACCTGTAACAAAACTTTCCAAAAAGTTTCCTTAAAAAATATCCGCGACATTTCCGTGCTACCAAAGTGTATTTATTTAATTTTTCTTTACGATTATATACGAAAAACTTGAACCGTACAAAAAGGAAATATTCCTCCAGTGGTCACTAACTGAGAGATATAACACTTGATGTAACATTTTACAATCTCTCAGCTGTCACATGCAACAACCGACTGATTCTTACACGATTATAAGTTTGTAGCAGCATCTTTATTGTTTGCGAGCTCCGAAGCATGGCATTTTGACTCACGGAAACTTCATTTTTTTGCGATTTTTTTTTTCTACAGAGATATTCACAGGACCATTTATCAAAGTCTGAAGGTCACACGTAGATCTGAAGCAGGCGAATTTAGCCTTTTCAAAATTTTCTGCCAACGGATGCATTTTTATTCGTCAAAAGTGACTAACTCAAGTCATTTCTAATTTTCGACTTTCTTCGGAAAGAAAATATTAAAAAAGCAAGTGGTTCGTGTGGTTGCCATTAGTAAATGCAGTTTTTGATTTGCAGTGGCATGTGTGCATAGTGATTCATTGCAACCTCATCCTTTCTTTTTCAGGGGCTAGTCACCCGTCTAACATAGGGCAGATGATCAAGTCTGGGTCTATGTAATCAACAAAATTTGGATGACATTTTGCCGCTTAAGAAAAACCGAAAGGTAACAATCATGATAAATTGATTTGAATCCAGAAGTAATAGGTAAGTATTTACATCCTGTACACACAAGGATCTTGACAATTACTATTAATAATGAATTTTTAGGTAAAAAATAATATAATCGAACGCGAGCATGAAATAATGAACACTTTTGTTCTCTAAAACCGATACCTGTAATAAATAGAATTCTGAAAATTATGCTTAATTTTTTTTTATTCATTTATTATTTTTTACGAAAGAAAGAGCTATTTTTTTTTACTTATTTTCATTTTTTGAGCTTTTTTTAATTGCTCTTTTGATGAAGTTTACTTCCCAAAAACAATCGTTGCTTGCTGACCTTGATTTGAGATATATTTATAGTTTATACAAATGAAATTCTAAAAATTACATCTGTTAATTGGACTGTAGAAACACGAAATAATACACGTAGATTTTTGTTTTTAATCAGAGTTTTTGATTTTGATAAGAAAACATTTTCAATGAATTTCGCTATTAAACCAACCGATTGTAGCTTAATACCTCTTAAAACCGGTATTTCATTAAATCTGGGTTCGCTATAAACAAGATCGACCGCATATGTTAATAAAAAAAGAAAGATAAACATAAAAATATTTTTTTAGAGGTAATACAAGAGGGAAAGGTTACATTTCGATGCACAAATTTGTTCATTATGTTGATTAAATTTGTAAATCACCCAGAAAATTATTCAAGTAACACTGCGAAATCAGTGCATAAGCCAACACTTTAGGTGCATAGGTTTTTTTTTTATTATTATTATTTGACGTTGTTTACTAATGACTGAAAAGTACTTCTAAATCTAAAAATTCCGAGATTCAGTATTCTTGTAAAAAAATTGGGCTAAGCATTTCTTTCTTTTTCTTTTCATTTCTTTTTTCTTTTTTTCAGTTTTTTAACGTACTCTTAATTCCATGAGATATTATAAAAGTTACCATATATATTATCATTGCACAGCGCAGCAACAATTTAAATATCATTGCAATAATATGCATTATTGTTTTTAAAAAGTGATACATAGTAAATAATAAGTTATAAATAAAAAGATTTTGACATCCATAACAATACAGGTGAAATAAAATTTGAATATGGTTTTGGGTCCTAGAATCCATGTAAGGACTGCAGGAGTCCAACATATATTCATCTTATTATAGAAGATCTATTTATCTTTCTTTAATGTGATTTTTTTTTCTGAACATGAACACTTAAAAATGTCGAATACTGAAATAGAATTACATAAAATAATTTGTGTTTCATCAATATTTTTTTTACACAAATCGTATTTATTGCTATGCATAAGTTACCCTCCAAAAAATTCTGATTCAATGTCTCGAAGCAGAAAATATGATATAAAAAATTTGGAAGCTGCACATACCTATCAATTTATTTGTTTCTCGTTATAAATGGATTAATAAAATAGCCTTTGAATAACGGAATCAAATTATTTTAACTGCTAAAAGCTTAAAATTCAAGATTCTGGTGTTAACTCACCCTATTAATCAATTTTATAAATTAATGTATGCAAAGGATAGTTCAAATAATTAAAAAACCGAATCCATCTTAAATAGTGTATTTTATTCATTTACTTGTTTATTTTTACAGAGATTTCAACAATCTGAATAGGTAATTACGTAAATCAGTAAAATGTTTTGATCAAAATAAAGCCCTTATTTTTAGCCATTTTTACAAATAGCCTTATTTATAGCCATTCATAAACGATGTCACGCTTCGAGGGGGGAGGGAGTTCGTGAAATTGTGACAAAGTGGGACAAGGGGAGGGGGTAACAAGAAGTGTGACATCAGGCTTATGCAACATAGCGTGACATGTGACAAAGGGGGGGAAGGGATCCGTTGAAGTGTGACATTTTGTGACAAGGAGGGAGGGGTATCGGGAAAAGCGTGTAATCATTTATGAATGGTCCCTAAGCTGCAAGTCCACGTTAATTAATATCGCATAATTCTTGTAATAGATATTATCTTTAAATATTGCTGTATAGAGGATGACTAAATTTAGAATTTCAAAACTGCATATATGACGCAAAGTTGTTTCTTTCGCCAATAGTACGCGATATTTCTAAAAAACCAGTTTCCTACTTATCGTTGGCTTTCATAAATTCCCTCCTACTGCTTACAGGTGGTGTAAAAAGGCGTGTCTATGCGTTTATTCTTTGTGAAATATGATCCGTAACTAGTTTTCAGAAATGGTAAAATGATTATGATTGTTTCATTAAAAAGGAAGTTTAAATTACTAATTTCTGATAAAATTTTAAACATGTGTTTCGGAGTTACAGGTAGGGATGTAACGAATAGTGATTTGGGCCGAATAGCCGAATACCGAATATTCGGCAACTTCTTCCAGGACGAAGCCGAATATTCGGTCAATGCCTTAGGCCGAATACCGAATATTCGGCGGCCGAATATTAAAATTTCTAGAAAATCGTTACACACAATTTCACACAATCTATGATGTATGATTTAATTCTGTTTGTTAAGAATTTAAAACTATTTAAAGTTAATCTATTTTCTCTATTGTTTTGAATGTAATAAAACTAAGAATTTCACCCACAAGTGGAATAGAAATGACAGGTTTTATGGTAGTAAGCATTAGCATCATTTTACTACTTATTTAATTCAAATGAAAGAACTACTACTGCTTAGTGAACTTTTACCTTGATATAAACTGTTCTATAAAAATGTTTTAAAAGTTAATACTTTTATTTTATGGGGTTTTTTAGACACCTATTTTTAAAAGAGCTATACAAATTTTATACACTTAACTGGACTATATTTTTATTTTCAAAAACACCAATAACTTATGCTATCTAAATATTCATAATAGGCTTTTCACATTTCTCTCAAACCCAATACTCACAATAAATCACTCCAAACAAAGTCTGACTTCGACTTCCACTTTGTTAATAATAACAAAACCAATTTCTCATATTCTCCATCATAATTAACAATTGCCAGTTTTTGGGAGCAGATGCTAAATATAAAATACAATATTACAACTTTAAAATCTGTTTTTGCTCAGTGAAGCCTAAAACAAGGTTTAAAAAAGTTAGTTTTTTAAAAATTATTTATTAGAAAACTATATACTAGTGTATTTTTTTGCAATAATTATAACACAAATTCAAATGTTTAAAATCTACTAATTTCTTTGTTTTTTTACATTTCTACTGCAGCAGAACTATTCGGCCGAACAGTCCACCAATATTCGGCCAGGCCGAATTTGACCTTACCCAGTATTCGGCCAAGCCGAATATTCGGCTAGGTGATGAAATGACTATTCGGCCAACCCGAATATTCGGTCAAAGGGCCGAATAGGCCAAATACCGAATAGTGGCCGAATATTCGTTACATCCCTAGTTACAGGTATTCTTTTTCCAGCTTATGCATGGTGTATTTGTGCCGATTTCACTTATCACATAAATCCATACAAGGTAAATCCGTTATGCTGCCTTACTGAAGCATTATTTATAACCTGTTTTATGCTCAGAATTATACCCGAAGTTTCTTTTTAGCCTATTTTCCCGTAAAAGTAAAAAAAAAAGTATGAAAGAAGGCTTATATTCTGAAACAAAATGTAAACCTTTGTACTACAAAGTAAAAATTTAAAATCAACGTAAAATGAAGCACAAACTTTGCAAAAATTGCAGATACGTGGTTTGAAGTTACAAGAAACCTCTTTTTCAATGCAAAAAGGTGTTTCTACAGCGTAAAAAGTTTTAGTGCGACACAACACCAAAAGTATATTCAACACTTCGAAACCAAAAGTGGTGTACGAAAACACCAAGCTATTTTTAGTGTACTGAAACACCAAAGATTATTCTTGGAGTTCTCAAACACCAAGAATAATTCT
Organism: Octonoba sinensis; assembly: GCA_038502835.1. Lineage (NCBI taxonomy): Eukaryota > Metazoa > Arthropoda > Arachnida > Araneae > Uloboridae > Octonoba > Octonoba sinensis. The sequence goes on from CM076598.1 coordinate 129,442,505, forward strand.
CAGTACACCAAAAACAATTGTTTTGTTTTCGTACACCACTCGGTTTCGAAGTGTTGCCTCCACTTTTGGTGTTGTGTCACACCAAAACGTTTTACAGTATACGAAACCAAAATGTTGATAATTCCTCCAGCATAAATTTTGTTTTACTCATATTTGATATGATGAGTTTCAATTTTGAAAAAGTGGTTCGGTTTGTCAAATGTTTGTTTATAAATAATCTATCGTTGCCACCACAAGTTTGAAAAGTACACCAAAGTTGGTGTTTTCACAAGTGAAAATAATTCACGAATGGTGTCAATGTGGTGTAAAAATTCACCAGTTCTGGTGCTTTAAGGCAAACTACACCATTTAAAGTGTTCATGAACCCTTGATTTGGTGTTAACTTGAAATAAAGTGTTTGTTCACACAGTTTTTAAGGTTTTTCAACATCAAATTTGGAGCTACTTTACTCTACACTTTTTACAGTGTAGTTGAAAAACATTCAACCATCAGCTTCAGTTGGTTGTTTTTCATCCAGAAGCTCACCCTTTTGCATTGAAAAAGAGGTTCCTTGTAACCTTGGAACAAGTGTCTGAAATTTTAGGTGTGCTTCATTTTACGCTGATTTTTAATCTTTAAAGTTGATTGTGTCGTAAAAATATCATTAAAAATAAGGACGATTTAAATTAAGTGCAATAATTACATAAAGATTTTTCTTACATTCGAAAGATCTCGGCGAAGACATCTCATTTCCATATTTAACATTTTGATTCGAAAAATTTTTCATTCAATTTTTAACAGTTTAAAAAATTTTAACATCAGCGCCTATGGGCAAAAAGGATGCAAATTGTGTAAACTTTGCGTCTAAGATCAAAATCCTTTAACCTCTTCATTCCAAGTGTACCCAATTGGGTACATTTTAAAATACTGTTTATGCAATTTGAAAGCTAAAACACCCACTTGTTTTTGAAATTAATCAACAGATAGTGTACTTCGTTTTAAACATGGAAAACATGGAAATTGGGCATTAATTATTATTTAAACTAATTATTAATTAAAATTTAAAAAAAAATTTAGTTATTTTGTTTTGTAATCATTTTTTAAATCAGAGGACCAAAAAATTGCGTCAAAATTGTTTGTGCTTAGGGTTCTGGGGTCTGAAAAGGTTATACAAGCTTATTGGAAGAAGCTCTCAATGGGAACATTTTTTAATTTGAAGTTTTTGCTCAATTTTGATCAGACTTCAAGGAACAAACTTCATCGACAGTTCAAAAAATAGCATTAGCGCTTACGAGGAAATATCAATCCTAGCATGTTTTTTAAGTAAGTACCGTTTTGGAATTAAAAAAAGACGTGCAAAGATATCGCAATAATTTTATTTTTACATGAAAGCCTGTACCTTAATCTACACTGTAAAAAGTTTTGGTGTGACACAACACCAAAAGTGGAGGCAACACTTCGAAACCAAAAAGGGTGTACGAAAACACCAGGCTATTTTTGGTGTACTGAAACACCAAAGATTATTCTTGGAGTTCTCAAACACCAAGGATAATTCTCAGTGCACCAAAAATAATTGTAGTGTTTTCGTACACCACTTTTGGTTTCGAAGTGTTGCCTCCACTTTTGGTGTTGTGCCACACCAAAACTTTTTAGACTGTACGCAACCAAAATGTTGGTAAAATAACCAAAGCGTTGATAATTCTACCAGCACAAATCTTTTTTTACTCATATTTGATAAATTCAAATAACAATAATATTCAAATAATTCACAACGAGTTTCAATTTTGAAAAGGTGATTCGTTCTTGATCAATTTTCTGAAAACGCACAAAAGACAAAATAAAATGTAAATACTACAAAACTAATAAACTGATAAAGCAGGTCAATTGGATTTTGTCCTTTAACGGCAGCATGGTCAGCTTTTGGTTAAGTAGTTACATTTCACTGAAGATACCCATTTGAATGAGTAGGCTGTATACTTCAAGAACAAAAAATGCTATATTTATTTGATTTTCATTAACTCCAGCAACCGTACCAGAAAAAGTGTTATGTTATAAAATAAAATTATCAATACACATGAAAAAATATTTTTTTGATGAATATATAATACTAGAAAGCCCGGCGGTCATATGAAATGATCTTTGTTCTAGATATTATAAATACTAATACAAACAAATATTCACCTTCCCCCTGACACGCTCAATTTGCGCTCAGCTGAAATTTCAGTTTAAAATACAATGTCGGAATAAAATCGGGCAAAATTTAAACTCTTTACGGGTTAAATGCATAATAAGCAACAATTGTATGGATTTAAAATATTTAAATCTTCTTAAATACTCTGATAATTTAATTAAAACAATGATAACTGCAGGTATGGTATTAGTGTATATGTACTATTTGAATGCCATGGCAACTTCACCCCATTGGCTAGTACAGTTACGCTAGCAACCAATACGCTATCGGCGACAAACAGACGCTCACGCCGCTTGCATATTATAAGATTTTTGATAAATGAGGAAACCAGGGCTGCGGAGGCGGCTGCGTAAAGCAGACTCCTACTCAATTACTATGGTATATATTTATTAGCAGTCGACACATTTTTAATCGCCTCCGACTCTTCTATCCCAAATTGAGCCCAACTCCGTCTCCGGTTCCACATCCCTGGTGGAAACGGACATTATTTAGGAAAGTAAAAGAAGACAGGATGTCTAGCTTTTAGATCATAAAATATGAGAACGTTTTTTTCAGAATAAAAATTCAAACTATAAGTATGGATTGAAAGCATGATATAGTATGGAATTTTTTAATTGGAAAACCTATATTTATAGCAGAACCAAACATATATCTACACCAGATAATCTTCCCGGGGAAAGGGGGGGGGGGGCAAGCCATATTAATTTCTACGAAAATTTAAAACAATATATTTGCCGGGCCAATGTAAGAATAATATTTTATATAATTGCACGAAACGCCGTCAAATGAAACAAAAATCTGCTTGTTATACAAAGATACTAAAAAATACCACACCTATGTATTTATTCATACTATATGAAATATAAGTAACGATGAATATTGTCACCAAAAAAAAAAGCCTGCTTAAGATATATAAATGCACGAGGATGGGTGTGATTAAACATATTTTATTACAAAATCAATTCTTAAGACTCAGTACCTCAGAGAGTTCTTTACTGAAATCAATAACTAATGCAATTAAAATCATTTTTAAAAATTTAAATAAAACTTCAGCACTGTACCGTTGCAACTCAAAGACTGCGAATTATCAGTAAAAAAGTAAACAAGTATAAAATAAAAGCAGCTGTCTCATTATCGTCTACGTGGTTTTAGGCTGCTTTGTTCAAACAAAATAAAAATAGAAAGAACATTTCTCAAACTGTTGGAAAATTACACAGTATATGAACAATTCCTCGCGAGAATGCAAATTCGATTTTACTTGATATTTTATTCAAAACGTGCATTACGGCAATTGTAATGTTCTTCCACAAGTAAAAATGCCAAGAATTACATAGTTAAAGAAAGCTCTTATTCTTCAGTAATAAAAAGCGAATAAACTGATACTTTTTCTGAATGTATTTCATCAGAAGCTAAGAACATTGTTGAAAAAACATTTCGAAAATAAATTTTTTCTATGTAATTTAGAATTAGGACTTAAAATTAATAATTATACAATTTAAAATAATTAAGGATGCGTAACCGATTGAAAACTAAAGCTGATTGAAAAATAAAATAACGAATTCTAATGGAGACAAATTCTAAGTAGGCTTAATGTATCATGGAATGCGTAACATATAATTTGAATTTAACAAAATACTTAAATACAAATGACATACACATGAAGTTACAATTATCCTGCGTTAACTTAATTGTCTTTATTACACAACTAGAAACAAACATATATCGAATAAAACCAAACTTCGTTTCGGCAGCAACCATTGCAGCGACTTTAACAAAATGGCGAAGCAAACAGAATCAAATATTTGTTTATAAATAATCTATCGTTACCACCACAAGTTTTGAAACATACACCAAAGTTGGTGTTTTCACAAGTGAAAATAATTCACAAAAGGTGTCAATGTGGTGTAAAATTCACCAGTATTGGAGTTTTAATGCAAACTACACCATTTAAAGTGTTCATGAACCCTTGATTTGGTGAGCTTGAAATAAAGTGTTTGTTCACACAGTTTTTAAGGTATTTTAACACCAAATTTGGAGCTACTTTACTCCACGCTTTTTACAGTGTACTTTTCTACATAATTTCCGTGAATATTGAGGCACTTGTCATAACGTGGCACCAGTTTTTGAATACCCTCCTCATAAAATTCTGCCGCCTGACGTGTTAACCACTGTATACAAATGTTTTGACTTCGTTATCGTCTTGAAGACGCTGACCGCCCAGGTGTTTCTTCAAGTGCAGGAACAAATGGTAGTCGCTGGGCGCCAGATCAGGGCTGTATGGAGGATGATCTAGAGTTTCCCATTTAAAAGATTTGATGAGATCTTTGATCAGATTAGCTACATGTGGACGGGCATTGTCATGCAGCAAAATGATACCCTTACTCAACTTGCACGTCTTTTGTTCTGGATTGCACGACGCAGATTGTTCAATGTCTCACAATAAGACGCTGCATTGATTGTCTCATTACGAGGCAGAAACTCCACTAGCAATACTCCTTTTCTGTCCCAAAAAACTGTGCACATGATTTTCCGGGCAGAAATTGTTTGCTTAAACTTCACTCTTTTGGGTGATGATGAATGTCGCCATTCCATGGATTGTTGTTTCGATTCTGGTGTGACGTAGGCCACCCATGTTTCGTCACCAGTAACAATTTGGTCTAAAAAATCTTCACCTTCATTGTGGTACCGCTCAAGGAAAGTCAATGCACTGCCTAAACGTTGGGTTTTGTGCAAATCCGTCAACATTTTTGGAACCCAACGTGAACACAATTTTCGGTAATTCAAGTTCTCGGTCACAATGCGATACAAAACACTACGAGAATATTGAGGAAAGTAGTCGGACAATGATGAAATTGTAAAGCGTCTGTTTTCTCTCACCTTTTCGTCCACTTTCTGCACCAAATCTTCATTAACGACCGAAGGACGCCCACTCCGTTCTTCATCATGCACATTTGTGCGGCCATCTTTAAATGCTCTCACCCAATTCCTTACCATTCCATCACTCATAATGTCTTGTCCGTAAACTTCACAGATCTCACGATGAATATCGATCGGTTTTACGCCTTTAGCACAAAGAAATCGTATAACAGGCCGTACTTCACAATCAGCGGGACTCACGATTGTCGGAGGCATCTTAAACACTCAGTAAACAACGTATACAATGAAGAATCAGACTGTAATGGCGTCAGTGCGTAGACAAGAGATGTAGGTAACCAGCGCGCATGCGCGGAACGTCGACCGCAGCGCTGCGGCGGCGGAATCGCAAAACGGTACTTACTTAAAAAACATGTATATAAATCCTGATTTAGCAGATGGATTTGCTTGGAACAAAATTTATTGGAAAGATCTTATGACGTAGAACATGTACAGATACGAAGTTCATCCATAATTAAATGAGCCTGTTTTCCCGATGAATGAATGAATGAATGAATAAATAAATGAATGCATGAATTGGGGGAATGAATGAATGAATGAATGAATGAATGAAGGATTGTTCTACCGTACTTCTTTCGTTAGAAATTAAATCCTGAGCACAGTCTTTTTAAAAACGTATCAAAACTTTTATAACCAAGGCCAATGTTATTTTACAGAACTTAAACAAGAAGTTTGAAAAAGATTTTCTTCCGAAATAAATAAATATAATATCATAATTAAGCGATAAATTCTAAAAAAAGATAGTTCAGAGTATCTCTAGGATTGTTTTGTGGAAGAGTTTCCTTATTATTAAAAAGGCCTGTGTTGTCCCGCAGTGGACTAGCCGGTAGAACCTCGGTTCCCGTAGAGCACCGAAAGTGAAGCAACATCGACTTAGATCAGTGTTTTTTGGGGGGGACAACCTCTCGCGGCTGGTTCTGGGGGCCGTGTATGCTAAAGGGAGCTGGTGCACGTTAAATACGTCGTGACTCAAAAGGCCTCCAAGTGAAACAATACCTCTGGGGGTGCCAATCCCAGGTGACGGTCTCTCATCTTTGATCTGGTTCAAAATTAAGAGACCACAAAATTTGAGGTCAAGTCAGTTTTCAACCCTCGTGGTTCCTCGCTCTAAAATGAAGCGACATAGCACCCTAAGCCAGTGGATTTTTGACCTTCTGGACCTGGTAGTAGGCTTTCCTATACCAGGGGTTTAGTAACAACAACAACAACAACAAGGCCTGTGTACAAAAATTGACCGGGAAAGCTGCTGTGCAGGAATTTCTGGGTGACTGTAGTAAATTTCTCTTTGAAAAATACTATGATCTTCTTGCTCGACAAAGAAATCATACGCATTGCTCGAAGTCATAAGTTCTTGAGGGGGGGGGGGGGGTAACCTCTTCCTCTCTAGTTGTGCTCCTTGGTCTCTTGGTAGACAAACCCTAACCTTGGTAAATCAGCAGATGTTTGATAACGTGATTTAACATTACAAATCGCTATGAAATTGGTGTTTTGCAAATGATACCTCTCCCAACTTATAGGAAGAAACCCGACAAATCTATCTTCCTGTCTTAGCCGAAAAAGCTCACATACAACATGCTAATGAAGAAACCACCTAGACAGCGTGTATTTCTTCGCAGTTCTTGCCTCTTTAAAAATCAATAAAATCCTAGACATATTTCAATAAAAATTTCTTGCATCTTTTACCGAGAGCACTGATAGGATCTTTCTTTCTGAAACGAAGGATTCACGGTCATAAATCATTTTTCGAGACAGCTTCCCAAAGAGGAAGAAAAATTCTCGGATGACATAAATTAGAGCTAGAATGAAAACTCAGTTTAAAATATTTTGTAACATGATTTGAAAATGTTTTCTTTATGCTTGAATATTTAAGAAATGTATGTGACTGGGTGCCCCATTTCATGTCTTAGAAAGTTTACAACATGTCAGGCGAAAACGGTTTGCTTTAACAATTTTCGTAAAAGGATTTCCGAAAAACAGGAAAATAATATTTATAACTTGATGTGAGAATTTTTTTCTTGAACATTCATCAAATATTAGAACTAAGATCTGCATTTCATAATAATGCGGCGTCTTCATAATAATGCTTCGATGCTAACGCATAGAAAAAATCAATAATGCTTTTTTTTTTAAGTTTTACTATTAATAACTTTTACTTTATTTTTAATAATTCTTATTTTCTCTTATAAAATGGAGGGGTGGTTATAATCAAAATAACCCTGCTCAGACCTACGTAGAACTCGTTACGACGTGTGTCATTGAAACTTGCTAATTGGTTAAATGGACCACGAGTAGAACGAAATCTACAATAAGAAAATATTAGCTTAAATAACGTTACTATACATACGATTCCTACATTAACGATTTCTAGGTAGGTCTAAACAAGATAACTTTAATTATAACGACCCTGTAACTCTTATATTTATTTACTTATTACTATTCTTTTATTTTGAAGCTTTTGAAATATTCTATTTTGTGAAAATATATTCAAATTTTGTTATATGTACGCAAGCAACATATTATCAGCACATGAAAAATACTTTGTTAGAGAGCAACTATATTTGCAACATTATAACAATAATTAACTAGCGGAACGTAAATTAAATCTCGGTAAATTCATCTTTATCTGAAGCTGTCTGGTCAAAGATAAACGACCAAGAAATTAACTTTAACATTGTCTTCAGAAGCGAAACATATTTATAAATCAACTACGCACTCTAGTAATAGTATAATTCCATGATTACAATTGAAACCATCAGCCTTCAGAGTCATTTTCCACCCAAATAGGTACCTTTTCTCAGTTGTCATCTAATCTATGGTCACTTGCAGAGCGAAAATGAAATCGTTATACCTCCATCTATAAGCTGTCTGGTCAAAGATAAATGACCAAGAAATCCACTTTAACGTTGTCCTCAGGAGCGAAGAATATTTATGAGTCAATTATGCAAACTAGTTATAGTATTATATTTCTATGATTACAATTGAAACCATCAGCCTTCAGCGCCATTTTCCTCTTAAATAGGTACCTTTTCTCAGTTTATTGGCCGACTGTTACGATTGATGCAAAAATCAGCTTGTTTTAGGAAGCCAAGGTTCTCAAGTAATGGTTTAATTGTATTTTCAATACTTTACCCTTTTTTGTAATAATAATTAAACCCTTCCGAACTCGCGCCGTGAGCAAAATACTCACACCAAGAAGAAGAAAGTATATTTGGTATTCTACTTTCTCAGCGAAGTTGCTGCTTTTTCAAGCTTCTTTTGCTGCCCCGAGGTGTTTCGCAATCATTAAATCTTTGACTGTCGTACTGAAAAATGGTGTTGATTTTCGAGGGTGACTTCACGAGGAAGGTTGTTGGTTCAAACATCTGAAAAAATTGATATTCTGCTGAAAAGGTTCCATAAAATTTTGCAAAATAAATTCAATAATTCGACTGATAATTTAAAATTATTTTTAAAGGTTAAAACATATATACAATTTTAAGATTTGTCTAATAATGTTTGAAAAAATGAAATTTGACAAAAATTGTGAAGCAATAAATTTGGAACTTTTAACTCATAGTTATCCAACTACTTTTTAACGGTTTAAAATCTATTGGACCCAACATATTTAATAATTACCAAAAAATCTAAAAGAAATAAATTATAAATAAATGTTTAAAAATAAATTAACGCTTTTCTGAAAAAATTCAATTATTTTAAAATAATTATTTTTGTTGATATTATTTATATTATGTTTAGTATGCATATACGATGAATGTATCTTTAAATGTTTTTATTTTATTTTTAATGGGCTGCTGTTGGCTTCTGCCACTTGCAGACCTAGTGCGTTCCTGAGGGATTGGTTCCATCTCTTTCAGCGGCACCACAATGAGTGTGGTACCATCGCCTCATGATAATTTTGACATCCGGTTTCTCCACCGGAAAGGCCGAGCACCCGGACTCTGTTGATGCGAAATTGCACCAGGAATTTAATTTAGTCAAGAGCATCCAGGCCAACTGTCTACTCAAGGGATCTTTAACATACCGCATAATCATACGACATGGGAGCAGACGATTTTTAAAATGTATTAGTTGTAAAAGACTGTTTATATGAAAGTAGATCGATACTCTTGCTTGTTTCTTCATAAATTTGGCTGGATGCTCTAGATTTATTTATTTTATTTTAAGGAGTCATGATCTTGCCAGGCGTTCTTTTAATGACTCCTTATCAAAGTTTATTTTCTTTCATCTTTAGAATATACTTATTGTATTGAGCTTTTGTATTCAAGTTATAGAATTGTTGTTAAAAATGAAACTTCACTTTTGTATAGAAATTTATTGACATAATATTTCATGAGAACGGTACACCTGTACGATATATTCTGATTAATATTATTATTTTGGGTATCGTTTGTTGTTTAGAATAAATAAAAATGTTTTTTAGTTAAAAATATTTCGTTTACTATTTTTTTTTTTTTTTTGAGGGAAAAATGTGGTATGAGTGAAATTCTCACGCGAAAGTTCTCAGGCTACTCTTTTTCACGCGAGTTCTGAATAGTTAAAACGAAATAGAAAAAAATTCCGCCCCCTATATTTTGTCACCCAGTACTCGAGCACAGTATGGCACATTCCTAAATACGGCCATATGCATATATATATATATATATGTATGTATATATATGCGTAGGTATGAGTCTCAAGTCTCAATTTGATTTATACTTAGTTTCCTTTCAGGTTTTCAATCATAACTTCATTAATAAAAGTCTTTTTTTTTTTTTTCATTTTTCTCCTAGGTAATCTTAAAACAACTGATGATGTGATGAAGATCTGACAGAGCTTTTGAAAACAGGTAAAAATTCAAATGATCATGCATTAAATACAGTTTCGATTTTGTAATTTTTAAGAAATAAAATATTTATACCTAAGAGATTAGTATTTTCTTCAAAAATATGCATCACATATGACTCATCCTTTTTATCAACAATTTTCTTCGTATTATATGATACTTCTGGATCTCACTAGCATTTTCTCTTTCGTTAATCAATGAAAAGTAATTCGAATGAGTTGATTTTTTTTTCGATTTCGAAGCACTAAAGTTTTTGGGTACAGTACTCAACAGCAGAACTTGACAGAGGTAGTTTTTGGTACTGTTACTTGTAGTGTGAATCCTGTTTCAGACAAGCAAAAGGACCCATCTGTTACATGAAATAGAATATAATCAAAGTGGGATTTTATCAGTGTTAAAACTCAGTTTTCGATCAACTTGTTTTGTATTTGCCGATTGCCAATCGGACAGTAAAATTAGCAATACTAATTGCTAATGTTTGCGATTAGCAATACTAATGGGATACATATGTCATATCCTCTTAAATTATATGCGCCATTTAATCTCCGGTCAAGCACCAATAACTTTCATAGAGTCAATATTTTTGATGAAAAAAGCTGAATGACCACAACATTCTTGTTGGAAGAAAAAATCAGAATTCAATAGATTTTTTAAACGAAGTATGATACACTGTAAGGGTTAAATGCAGAGAATTAAAAAAACATGCTTTCTAAGCTGATTTTGTCATTTTCTTTTAAAATAATTTTCGAAGCTTATTGAAGAACTTTTTAAGAAAGATAACAGCGTCAAAATCTTCAAAAACTTAAATACAACAAAAATTCATATCTGTAAAGCGCAAAAATCAAATTATAGCATCTTTGAGGTACTTACGCACGCCACTTGAAACGCTTAACCCTGTTGCTTAAAAACCATCTCGCTTTTAAGCAGTTAATTGGATAAAAAAGAGCGTATTTGTGCGACAAAATGCGCTTTCAAATAACAAGTAATGGCTGGTTAAATATCACTAATGAGTAGTGCTGCGATTATGTGCTCATGCGGCAATTTAAAAAAAGCATCTTCACATGGTCTTTACTTCATTAACTGTTAAACAAATGGGCGAAGCGTTTCTCCGCTCGTAAGGAAAGCTTACTCCGGCGAAAATAATGAATGAATTGTTGGCACAATAAATAAAGTCCTATTTGGGTGTTTTATCGCCAACTGATGCCGCTCTCATTCTTACTACCAGGGTTACGGCGGAGCAATGAAAACGGATGCAAGCGATGTCAAAGTTCAACGCCTTCGCGCCTTTAAAAACACCCAGTATTCGCCATCTTTGATATGAAGGGGGGCGGAATGTAAACAAATATGGCCGCCGACGTAACTCATCTGTTTCCTCTAGCTAGCTTTTAAAAATAAAGAGCTTTATTGCCAAATGTTGGCGCTGAATGAGCAGAGATTAAGGGAGTGCACGATATCTTCCCGAGCGCATGGATTTTACCTGTCACCACAAAAAAGGAAGGAAAGAGAAGTTTGTTTATTTTTGGATATATAACCAGAGAGTTGGAAAAAATTAAAGAATAGCTTTTTCTGATATAAAACTTAAGCTTTATTTTTTTAAAAAATAAATAAATAAATAAATAAAATTTAATTTGCAACTAATAATAATAACAATAATAAATAATAATAGCACTTTTTTATTTTAAAATTTACTATGCCGTGTTCATCCAGAGCTAAGCGAAACTCTTTTTAACTTACCAAAGCTGATTTTTCCCCATTAGCTATCTCGCAAAGCTAATTTCGTACCATTAGCTATCGTGCAAAGTTAATTTTGTACCATTTTCTTCTCTCTCTCTCTCATTTACTTAAGACTCTAAATTATTCCAAGCACAGCTTTTTAACGTTCAAAACGATTATCTCGAAACAAAATAAATCTCTTATACATCCTACATCTTATGCACTCTGTTAATTACGCTCATTGTAAAAATATAACAATTAGCTGTTACGAAATCCTCATCTCTTCTCAAATTCCTTCTCTTATACTGTTAGTTCAGTAATTCTGTTATACTAAATATAGCAGCGTTTAAAAATAGATAACATTTAATCGTTATATAATTCTAAAAGCAGAGAAAAACAAAGTGCAGAACTGAATCACCGCAAAATCTTTTCCCAATTTGAAAATTCAAACTGAATAGGTGAAAAAAAGTACGAAATTGTAAGGGAAAGTTGGATAAAACCGGGTAGGAGGATAAAACCGGGACCCAGCAGTTTTAGCTTGATTAGTATTGCAATCTGTCGTAAAACGCTTGAAACTAGTTGCAAACAACCACCATGTTACTTGGAGCTAAATGAAAAGCAGTGTTGTTCATTTGTTTGTCAACGCCGATGTTTCGAAAAATTCGAGTGGAAAAGTTTTGATTTTTACACCACCGATTTCACTCTGTAGTTTCTAATTGCTTAGAGATTTGTTTTAGGTAAGTACAACATTTAATAACACTTTTTCAGCAGTTATTTTAAATGATTAAACCAGGTTTTGCATCATGTTTGAAATGTGCTAAAAGTTTTTTTCTGATTAATGGCGTTGTCGGATAAAACCGGGACCTTGGCAGTCGGACAAGACCGGGTAGTACCCGGTTTTGGACGTCCCTTTTTTTACTGTGTGAAATACAAATAGTTTAATTTGTAAAATATAAATCTTAAAGAGCAAGAATCATCTCATAAATGGTATAAAATTAAATATTTATTGCCTTTTAGGAGGGACTTTGTATGAATACAGACTACTATATTATAGTATCCCACTAAATACAAATATAAAATTAAAATTATTAACATTTAAAATAAAAATTATTTTTTAAAAATTAAATCGTGTTTGTCAGTTTATTCCAAAAAATGTTTTTTCTTCTTTTTTTAAGTAAAGTAGAATGAAAAAAACAATGCTTTTACAAATTTATAGTCTTGTTAGAATAAAAATTGCACCCATAAAAAAATAAGGCTGCTCGTCTGTCAATTTCTGAATTCAGCTCACTAAATGTTAAGTCTATGGACGTGTGATGCATTCGTATTTTTTAAAATATATCCTCGGGAAATTAATATTTTTTACTTCCTTTTTCTGTGTACTCATCTTAAAGGATGTCTCTTTTTTTTATTTCTCAAAATATTTCCAAAATATATACCTAATTTTATATGACGTGTTAAAATAGTACACATACAGTTCGCCAGCTTTTAATACACAAAATATTAAATTAAGCATATATTTTAGAAATATTTTGACAATAAATAAAAAAGAAGACTTCTTTAAAATTCTGGTGGGTGGGATAGTGTCTCAACTGCGAAGGATGGGCACACGAAGCTTGTAGCAATGCAGAGGAGCGTGATCAACATTTTATTCGATGTGATTTCTGTTCTTAAAACGTTTTACAAATCTGATCAATTAATCGAATTCACGATAAATTACAAATATATTAAATTCAAACTTACTTATGTTCCGTTATTTTTAACCCACCTGTTTCTCAGTATAGGAGGGCCACGAATTTATTGTTATAAATAAATATTTCAGTAGTAAGACAACAACATTGTTTAAGTGTTCCTAAACATACCCGGTTTTATCCAACCTGGTTGGATAAAACCGGGTACTTTTATACTTCCAAAAAAAATTTATTTACCCTCCAAAATATTGTTCTTCCACATTGAAAAATATTTATTTCTGTAACCTAAAGAACTAATTTATCATTCAAATAGAAATTTAAGCAATTTTATTCACTTAACTGCTAAGGAAGAAAAAAGAAAAACACTTTGGGAACCGGTTTTGTCCAACTTTCTCCTACTTTACGGAGTCATTTTTATTTCGAGCCGAAATATATTAGGATTGCAATTGTTTATTATACATAAGAATTATTGTTTTAGTTTTTATTCGTTGCTAAAGCAAAATAAAAAATAAAAACAAGAAAAATTCAGCTAAAAGTATCACTCAGCTTAGTAATCTATTAGTATTTTCAATGACCGCGTTTTCGCTCTTCCTTTTGAATAAAAAAAAGCGGCTTTAAATTTCAAGGCATCGTAAATTTAATAAAGTCACATAATTAATCAATCAAATTACTTGATCTCTAATATATAGTTTTTTTATTCATGGCCTTCTTTCCCTTTTTTTAGAGCAACATGAATAAATAAAATAAAATAAATAAATAAAAAATACTTAAAATGCATTCAAATTATTTAAAATTTTCTCTAGATTTGGGCATAAATATAAGTTATGGTGTTACTGTTATTTCAGATAAAACAGCTTGGATTTTTCCCTTAGCGTTAATGTTAAAAATTATTGAATTTTTCAAAAATAGCCTTGAATTACATAAACAAACCAAAAAAATCCTTTTTTGTTCATGATCTGTGTTTAAAAGTTATTTCCGATATAGGTTTTTTTTTTTTTCAAGAAAATCAACCTGTTCGATCAGGATTTGTATATAAATTCACATTCCCCATACAGACTAAGTTTTTTTTGAGCTGTTCAACGCTAAACAAAAAATTGTTCAAATCAGAAAATGAAACAAGAAAATGAGGTGTCCCGGGGAAAACCATTCGAACAAAAAATAGTAGTTTATAAAATAAAAAACACAAATATTAAGCAAAAAATATAGCAATATGAAATTGCGCAGCTATGTTTCGGGGCCACAAGAAAGCCCTTTATCAATGTAAAAAGATAAGATTATGGTTGCAAACACTGCAAAAGTCGATTCTTTTTGATATATTTCGTACAAAAAGTATTTTTCGATTTGTACGTATATAAGGCCACTCCTAGAAGTTTAAAAATAAGTGGAAAAAATTGATAGTTGATAACATAAAACATATTTCACTCAGGCTATTACTAAGTGCTGCAGAAGTACTTTGCATTAGAAAAAAAAAATATTAAGCAAAAATAAAGCAATTCATTGATTGACAATGAAGGTTGCGAATGCGAACTTGGTTTACCGTATGAAGTGATATTCCTTTTCAAGTGTAATTATTTGCCTTATCAAGTGTAATTTAGTTGAAAACAATAATCCATATTACCCCGATTATGAAAAAAATCTCTTTTAAGGTAAGGATTTAAATTCAACTTGGGAAAATTACAACCTTGTATGGTTGTACACTGCACTGTTTGAAATTTCACCACGAAATTACGGTTAAATAGATGGCAGCAGTCTGTCCATATAATTCACCGTTAAATTTACGGTTTGGAACATTTTTCTATCTTTACGTGACCTAAACCATTTCCAATCAGCTTGGTTAAAAAGCCGTAAATACAAAAGTTTACTGTTTTATAACCATTTAAAATTGGTTTCAAAACTAAATTTTAACGGTTTTTGAACCATTTCGAGGCGTAGAATCTTCGAGGCGTAGAAACCGTAAATGAAGCTTGTGGGAATCAACCCCCGGATGTATGGCGTGCCAACTTTGCGCTCTAACCATTCGGCCATCTATACCACCACAAAGCGGCCGTTTATTTATCAATAAATCTTCTTTTCCAACAGGCAAACTGCATTAAAATTGAGATTTCAGTTTTTGATTGGATCTAAAGTCATTTTTGGTCTAAATTTACTGCATATTGAGGAAAAATTTTATTTGCTGCAAAAATTAAAATACAAACAAGCTTCAGCAGCTCAAATTATGGGTTTGCTCATTCGCAAACAGTTCGGGAATCCGATGTCTCCAATTTTTTATTTACGTGTGTATGTGTTTCTATTTAGTAACCACTGCTTAAGCCACTTTTTTTTCTTCTTTTTTTATACACATGCAGATTTGAACTGATAAATCTTTATTCATATTTTAACAACGTACGACCGGTAAGGTTCCACAACTAAGCTGGACGCCCGATTCTTATTGACTACAAACCTAGTGGCGCTTGTAAATTACGGTTAGTTAAACGTTCTTTGGGAGAAACAGAGAATAAACGATATTTTTCACAATCAGCGGTTTGAGTACCATCTTTTTTAATGGTTATTGAACTGTTGTAATTAAATATGGTAAAATAACAATCAAATAAATGGTTGTATCACTATTTTCTTACTGAAATTTTTAACAGTGTGGGAAAATAAACTGTTTTTACCAATTATTTAAAGTTTCGTAAATGTATATGCACCTTTATTATATCAAAAAGACAAATGTTATTTCCTTTCCTAAATCTAACGTAGTCTTGAGTGTGATTCAACATATTTTTATTTTATTATTTTTTCTCTGTAAAGCATAAATATACATGTCAAAATGTTTCAAGAATTCAGAATTCAATTTTCAATTTAAATTTTTGACCTTTACTGCTATTTTGTAAAATTACACATGATAAAACTATATTAAAAACAACTCAATGGAATATTACATTTTTTCAGTTCATCTGTTATCCGATTTTGCAAGCAACAAGCCAACCCAAAAAACATTACAACCTTTCTAGAATTTTTTTTAAACGCACGATAAAACAATAGATGCTCAATAAACTTTTCGATATCACAATCATTGAATCAAATCTTTGAATTCAAAATGGTAACTTCTTTGCTTAATAAGTGGGCAATATTTACGAACGCTTAGCCGTATTTGACTCCTTTAGTTGCAAAAGCTCTAAACTGTGATGCTTAGCAGCGAAAGGCCCATTGCACTTTGCGCACTTAAAAGGCTGTTATTAGTGACAGAATAATATATTAGAGGAAATATGTTTCTCGAGCTTTTGTCAGCTGCAGGCACATTATGACAACCTCTCAACAACTCTCGCTGCCACCTTTTCTTGCTTTGTTTCTTGCTCCTATAAGGCCTCGCACTTATTCAAAGGACTACTCGCCACTTCAATCCTCTCTTCTATGGAGGAGGTGTGTTAGTCTCGGGTTGAGATTGTGCTGTTTTGATGGATGGCAGCGATGATTTTTTTACACTTTTTCCTCCGCGCACTGTTTTTCTGTAGAGAAAATTCATTGAATAGGATGTTTCTAGAGATGAGATGTTTTTGTTCCGCGGCATTGAAAAATAGTGAGGAACTTTGGTCTGAAATGAGGAGAATTAGGCCCGTTTTTAAATATTATTTTCTCCACTATTCCGCATCTTTGTCTTTCGCGCCTAATTAAAATGAAAACGGAAGAAGTAAAGGGCGGAAATTGGAAACAATTATTTCCACTTATACAGACCAGAACCTGCTTGTACCAGTGAGGACATGATGAACAAAAAAAAAAACACGGTTCAGAAGAGAAATTGAGAGCGTTTAGTACAAGATATTCTTTAAAACGAGAATTAATTTAAAAGAATCAAGCTTATAACGAGAAATCGGGTAAAGTGGGGAGGATTAAAATGAGATTTCGTTAAAAATAAGGTCAATGATGGACAAGATATCGTTTAAAACGAACACGCTTACGACAAGTTATCATTAAAAATAAGCATAGTTAAAATTAAATATTGCTTAAAACGGGCAAGATTACGACAAGGAATCGCTTAAAAAGAGCCCTATTAAGATGAAGTGTTGCTTAAAACGAGCATGGTTACCACCGGAAATTCTGAAAGTATGCACAGCTAAGATGATATATTTAAATTAATCGAAAAGGTTTGTATATTTAATAGTTAATACGAACATCAACCTTTTCAACACGAGTATCTTTTAGGCACCTTCTTTCTTGAATGATACTGCTTACAACGTACTCTTCAAATAATTATTATTTATTTTAATGAATATCATTTAAGGTTGTACCTCAATGGGCAGGAGAGGAGTAATTTTTCAAGACAACTTTTTCATGTATGGACACAAAATTCCTCATCAGTCTAGTAATAAATTATTGAATAATAATGATCAAGAAACAGTATTTACAGCGAAGGAGAAATTGCCATGGGATATTTTTAATCCAGTTTAATTATTTACATTTGAAATTATGATTTGGTTTTATGAAAGTGTTTCTAGTGAAGTAACTGTGCACCTAGATAAATTACTGTGTATTACTTTCTTAACTAAACTAGCAGTTCAGTCCGGGATTTAAGCAATGATCCTAATAGTAACAGACCTTTCACTAAAATCACTATAACGAATGGACCATAGTTCAATCTACATCTGAAACAACAGCCTTAATCGCAATAAGCATTCTATGAAATGTTAATGAAAATATGAAAACTCTCGGTATTATTAAATTATTAACTGTTGAGTATAACTACTATTATTTCAACAATTTAATTTCCTCACATGGTAACTGACAGTTCTTAATAGTGAGCTTTCTTAAAAGACTGAAAATGTTGGAGTTTATTTTGTCCAACCCAACTCATTTCTCAAGCTTTGAGTCACAATAAAATACATTTAAATGCATCAACCAATCAGAATGGGCCCATGAAAGGACAAATGCCCCAGAATCAATAGCGGAGATTTGCACCATGCATCTATGAGAAAAATCATCCTGCCTGAACTTCTTGGAGAGACATTTTCTTTTATATCATTAAATCATTCCAAATGACCTCTGCTGAAATGTTTCATTCAAAACCATTAGGACGCTCAATGGAAAAGGTAGACTTTATCGGTAAGGCTCTTTCAATTAATAAGTTAATGCATGTTCTTTAAGCAGTTCATCACAATAAAAATGAATAGCTTTGAATATATTTTTAAGAAGAAATATCCTAATGGTCTTGAATGTCGAGAAAGCGGATCACAATTAACCGATGTTAATGCATTTAATTAGCATAATTTGGTACAGAGGAAGAATTGAAAGGCCTTATTCCTTATACTCATTACAATTTCTATACCAGTATAGTTTGAATATAATTTCAGTGAATAAAAGAAACAAAAATCTAACATATTTAACATTGCAGCAGATCCTTCAAAGTCAAATATAAAATTAATTTATCATTATATTTCGTTACCATTTTAAAAGCAAAACATATTAAAGAAAACATATACGTGCAAAATGTTTAATAAAATCTTATCTACAACTTTTATGATGGCAAAATTTCCGCAAAATGTACATTATTAAAAATTGCGGTTTATGGCTTTGAAAGAAAAATATTATTGATACATTTATTCCAAAACAAAAAGTTAAAAATTTTCACTTCAATTAAATATCACCTCTAAAATCAAGCAACTGGGTGAATAAATTTTCATAACAAAACAAAAAACTTAGGACCAATACAAAATTATTATAAATTCTACAAAACTATTCATTTGTTATGCACTTCATGTAATGTTGTTCGTCATCCTCTACAGTTTATGTAGTATATATTGATGGTTTTACTTGATATCTAGATAAATTTAAAAGAATTCTCATCGACTAACATCGGACCTTCCAATATATATATATATATATAAAAACCGAGATTTATATATTTTCTGCTGCTACTTTTACAGAATATTATTTGCAGTGTAACGCAATCAACTATACAGCTAATAAATCAGTTTATTTAAAACAAAAACCATAAAGAAATTCTATTGCAGAAAAGTTGATGTATTGAAAATGTTATTGGTGAAACAGCTTTCAAAATGTAATTATTTTGGGAACCGACTGCATCACTCGAGATTAAACTTATTTTGAAGAAAATTCAACACTTTGCAACATAAAACTCATTTATTTCAACCGGTATGAATTTACCCCTAAGAAACTCTTTTATTTACTGGAGTCAATTTAAAAAGCATTGCCGTGTAAATGTAGTGGCTAACTGAAGTATTCCGTAATATCTGTCATCCCATATGATAAATAAATCAGATACGAAACAGGATTTTACCGTTCGCATCTTTGCAAGAGGAATATGATAAATTTATGTGAAACTCTTTCGGGAAACGCAAGATAACTCAGAGAAAGACGGAAAAATATAATCCTACCTCCACTCCCCCTAATTTCAGTACTCTAAAGTCCCATTTAAACACAGTCCTATTAAAAAGTCGTTTTCAGCGAAAAGGGGCAATTTTTTTCGCGTTTTTTTCGCCCACTCCCTCCCCGCATATTTTTTTAATATAATTTTTTTTCCGGGAGATAAAATTGCATCGATACAAATCTGTAGTATAAGTGAGGGGTTCGATTTTTTTGTAAAAAAACAAAATAAAACGTCAATGTTAATTTGAAATAAAAGATCGAATTTTTCGGGAGCTCCAATTAAAATTCGCTTAGGCTCCTATTGGATAAAAACGCCTGTCAATCTCACCGCGCGCCAGATTTTCTTTTTGGTTTTGTTTTCGAGAAGAGAAAACTTTCGACTCGTTGTTTATATAACTGTTTTTGTTTCTTTTTCCTATTGATGTATAGACATTAGATATTGAACTTTCGTTTTTTCCAACAATGCATGTAAATTGGTTTTGTGACCAGGCTCCCCTATTAATAAAAGGTTTGCATTTTTCTGCGTCATTTCGGTAAACGCTAATCAATTCCTGCACAGGCAAGACATTTATATACAAAAATGAAATTGCTATAAATAAAAGTGTGACAAGGAAAAAATACAAATGTTAGCACCGACTTTTAACTGTTTTTTATTTGTTCTGTTTCAAAAAACTTTTTGTTCTGACTTAGGAAGTGAAGGAAGTGGAAACAGAAAGCTTTCAAAGGAAGGCTGATTGAGCGCCACAGAAAAATAATTACTATAAATAAAATTTACATGTGCATTTCATTTATTTATTTTATTTTGTATTTATTGATGTTCGAAAATAAAATTAATTCTTTGTAATTTTATGTAATGCTTACCTAAAGCTACGTTTTTGTAATAATTATTATTTTTAAATAAAGTAAGAAAGTAAACTTCTGTACATTTTACGTTAACGTTTTTTTATTATTATTTTTATTTTATTCAAGTAATTTTCGAACTTAAATTCTAAAACCACGACTTTCTGGTACAATATAAATTTTAGTCAAGCTCAATATTTATTAATAGCATTTTTATCATTATTTTACGATTTGAATATATATATTCACCTGAAATGGGAAAATTCAGAAAAAATAACTTATGCTGAATTTTCAGGTATAGAAGCTGAAAATTGCCCAAGTTCCGAATGTTAAAATTACTGTAGTATTCTCTGCACATTTGCATAGGTTTCGCAATTAAAGATTGAATGAAGCTCAGAGCTCACACATATAATGACATTTTTAAAGCTTCTTTTACGTATTATTATTTTTTTTTTTTTTTTTAATTTTATTTTTTTGATAAAATCAAAGGGCTCTTTGATCATTATTATTCTAACATATTTGATATGACTCTATTGCAAATAGTGTTCATATGAGAAGGAATATTTCATTTGTTTTCTCCAGGATTGTACATCATTTAGGGCATATAAACCTTCTTGATCGATAATAATAAGACAATTTCTCAACTTCTGGCATGTTGGAATATGCAGTTTTTTAATTGTTCAACTTCTTCCCCTAAAATATTTTCAAAAGTGCCTCCATTTTTATCACAACTATTATATTCATTGTTTTCAATTTTATTGCATTTTTTAACCCTTTACTTTTTTTATTTTCTTTTTCTTTCATTTCACTTAAAAAATGAGATCTAGTCATAAATTTGATAATTATGTTTATTCTAAAACTTAAGATTTTTTACTGTCGTTTGGTAAGTGTTTTTATCACATAAGACAAAAGAAGAAATAAAAAGATCTTAAGACGTTAGATGTGCATCCGGGTATCTGTTAAAATCTATTTCAGTAAATTATTTGACATTTATTGCTAAATTTATTCACACTTAAAACAGCATACTTTAAATTAAACATATTTAAAACCATAAAAGTATTTAAATTAAATGCACATTGCAGCCCTTATCTGGCATTGTTTCATGTCTATACACGACTCACTCGCAAAGCAAGAAGTTTCTGAATGGTGTCTCTCCCCTAATTGAGCCCTTGATTTTAGCCTCAATTTATGGAATCGCAAAATTTCATGAGTAGCAATCCTATCGTAAAGCGGCCAACTTTTTCTAACTTCGAAAACTAATAGTACCTATACTTTAGTCCACAAGTAGTGCCCGATGAAGTTGTAACCTTGCCCTATATCCATTTATTTTATCATTTTTCATCATTTATACATATTTTGATACGTGACCGATCCTGTATGGTTTTGAATATCACTTTTTAAATCAAAATTTAATTGAAAGTATCGCCTAAATAACGTGTTCTAAACCGTTAACCACTCAGAAAAGGTTTTTCTTTAAAAATGTAAAGCATTATAAGCAACTACGTAGCAACAAGTTTGCTGGTAATTGTTTTCTTGTCTTCTCTTGTTTTCTAATAACTAGAAAATTTTGTGGTATGTTGCAATGCAAAATGATGCTAGTTTGATGACTGCAAATAATTGTGCTTCATTTCACTGTATTTTGGTACAACATACGTAAAAATACACCAAAATATAATAAAATCAAGCACCATCCTTTGCATTCAGCAGATTGGCAACATATTTTAGTGCAAGATACCTCGCATTTTTAAGTGTTTTTCTCTATAGGAATAAGAATAGCTTCTTTCTTTTCTTTCTCTCTGTTTTCAACATCAACGTTAAACACTCCTCATCGCCTTTTGTTTCGTAACCAATTCCTCCAAATAGTGAATGTCATTCACAAAAGAAAAAATTCATTTAAAAAGGAGCCAGATGAAGAATAATTCGTAGCAAATACGACAAATTGAAGAAGAGACAGCTTCTCATTCAAGTTGATTATAGAAAATTTAACTATACATTCATGACAATGATAATCGTTTGACTTTTTTCCCCCTTTAAACAAAACCGGCCTAGTAGCCAGGAAGCAACAAAAGAACTAGTATTTCTGTTTTGTTCGGAAACTGACACTGTACATGGTGCCTCAAGCTATCTGAGTCTAAGATCTGAGTTAGGGGAAGTGGCAACTCAGTGGGTGGTAGTGACTTTTAAGGGGCGGAAAATTACTGAATCTTCACAAAGATTCAACCTGTCTGGTGTTTTTCAGGAGGCAAACAATCGGATGATTTCAAAGAAGTTGTATTCGCGGACCCTGAAATTTTGTGTAAAAGGTTTTGCTTTTTACAAAATACTGTCTATATCTCGCAAAGATGTTTTTCTTTACATGACTACATTTTAGAAATATGAGTAGATTTATAATCGTTAATTCAACTTTTTTTAAAATATTTTTTTAAGTTACTGCATTTTATAAAATTGAGCAAATTCATAATCGTTAATTCAAATTTGTTTTGTATATTTAGTGTATATTTAACAATGTCGGTGCAGTTTGATTAAACTACGGAATTGGAAGATGATTTAAAATAATTAAAGAATAAACTTCAACTAGAATTTAAAAAGTTCGCATACTGTATAGTTCAAAACCCGAAAGGATTAATATTTCAATGTTGACCAGCACTTTAAGACTTAGATCATGCACTTATACTTTTCAGTCAATAACAGATGTTAAAAGCAGTGACGGGATTGATTTTACTCTATTATATATATATATTTATATTAAACTTAAAATTATATTTCCCACTATTTTATTAGACATTACAGATAACAAAAACTATGAGGTACAAGATTTTATCCATTACATTTAAAAGTATTTTTTTACTGCCAATAAGGGATTTATATGCTTGAGAAAATTTTACTCTATGATAAAATTTTTAAGGAATTAACTTATTTTCTTTTGCTTTTAAAACACATATCCTTTCTGATGATGTGATATTATTAATAAAAAAAGTACTTCAATACGTGTGGCTCTTTTACGAAATACTTGAATTGCTTTGAAGATTTGCACACTGTGTTATAAAATCTATTGATGCTTGCTGCTAATAACATTAGTTAGCCTCTCATTTTAATTGCGTGTTTGTCTTTGCAACAAAATGTCAATATAGAAAGCTAAAAGATGCGTGTATAAAAAAGGCTAATATTGAAATCTAGAATTTTGATACATGTATAGCATAGGTTAATATTGAAATCTGCAATTATGATACATGCACTCTCAAAAATAGAACTCTCATTTTCGACGATTCTTCAATCGTCAAGAAAACTTCTTCATTTACAACGATTCTTTCCTCGCGCGATCACGTGACTTAAAAAAGTTCTTACTCAAATTTCATAAATTTGACGAATGGTTTACCGGGAGCATTTCTCACGAAGACATTTCGTTAATACGAGGAAAGTTTCGTGAGATTTGATCGTGCGTTTCTGAGATTGTATGAAAAAAAAGGGGTTCAATCTTGCAATCTAGAATTACGATACATAAACAAATGTGCAATCAGACCGATTGCACCTAACTCTTTCAATGTGCTCAAAATATCGGCCTACGAAATATTTTCCCCCAAAACCTCGAAGAAAATATTACATGCTCATAAATAACTCTCCATATACTTATGTGAATTGTAAAATACGACAAAAATGTATATATATAAACACCTATCTATTGCTAAACATAAATCGTTTACACGGCATATATAAACATCAAGCTCAAATTTAAGAACGAATACTTCAAAACACGCGCTTTATGAAAATATAAAATATATTCCAAGAGCCAATGATTTATTTAAGGAAAAAAGAATGGTGTTTACGCCAGCGCTCGAACTGTTCATTCCCCTTTGTATCATTTTCTGAAAGAATTGATACGTAGTGGATGCACATCCACAACTTGTTCCGACACATGTTGCTTGCCCCATAAAATATGAAGCGCCCCGATCTGTTATTGCTCATACAGAGAAGCGCGAGCAAGCAACGAGGATATAAAATATAGAAGTAACACTAGGAAAGGTTATTGATCAAGTGTTTGCTTGGGTTATCCTTCAAAAGGGATCTTCTGTGGTATATTGCCCGGTCTGTCCCGGAATGTAATATCTATAGCGGATGATATTGGAATGCCGCAAAGCGTCAGGGTTAGGGGCCAAAGGAGGAATTGGTGATTCTTGAGATCTTGCCATTTCTGGACCCATTCTACCCAAGGCACGTAGTATGGAGGGCATAAGATCCACTCCTCGTGTGCTCTCTATTTGTCTTTTGACAGGGGTCTTGGGTCAAAAAGTATGCGAGCTCGACTGAGAAATGTAATTTATTTCAAAGGTTTATTTGACGCTGCTTGACTTTTCGGCATTTCGTTTCATTTGATTCTGAGAGCTGGAAAAAAAAAAGCTTTCAATTTGGTTCATAAGCGGAAGCATTTGATTTCTGCAAGAGAATGGCTGTGTTTCATTTAAATTGTATTCGATAGTGGGCGATTTTTCTTATAGATTAGAATTCCATTATAACAGTATTATATATTTGGCTTTCTGAAAAAGTTTGATTCTTATAAAAGGCACAAAAATAAATAATTATCTATAGATTGTACAACACTTTTGATGTCGTAGACAACCCATAGTTTTTTTTTTTTTTTGAACAGTCAAGAAGTCTCCATTGATTGTTAAGAGAATGTGTATACTTTAGTGCCGATTATTTCCACTCTGTAGAAAATACGATCATAGACAGCCTTATAAAACACTTAATGAAATCTTAGTAGATATTTTTCCTAGTTGATGATCGTTTTTCTGGAGACTTTCAAGAAGCTTTTACTCAACAGCAAGCATGGACATTCATTGTAAATTCTACAGTCGTTTCCAACAAATTCGCTTTCAATAAAAATTTGTCAGCCGAATACATGCTCCCCGCAGACGTGTAACCTATACAACGATTTTTTCCGTATGCTATCAACAGTCTACCACTGATTATATAGTCACATGCTTACAGCCGTGTTACCAACCTTAACGTAATCTACATTTATTGGAGCTGTTCTCTATCAATAATACCCAATAACTGTGACTGTTATCTGAAGACCTCTTTATAACCCATCGGAGCAGTAACCTAGTCACTAAACAAAATTGGCACAATTACTGGCCAACCGGATATTGTATGTGTGTGCTTTAAAAAGCCTTGCGATTGTGGAACACTAATAACGGACACATTGTTCTAACTAGATTCGAGTAACGTTTCGTCAAAATAATAAAAACGGAGGTTTTGAACATGACATGTGTGTAATTACTAACAAGAAAATGAGTTTGAAAATTAATTAATCCAAAAAAGCTTTTAAATGCTGTAACAGTTTATATCTAAAAGTAGTGAATATCGCTTTGCACCTGCTCAAATTTTTTAAAGCAGAAATAAAAGGTAAAGGTTTTGTCGAATTCGATTACGAATAGAGCAACAATCAAATATAACTCTTAATCAGCTACATTTGTTTAGAGTTGCAGACGTATTGAACAATATTTTAAAGAAACAATTCATTGCAATTTGACCGAATTTATTTCCATTACATAAAGATATATTTGTATTCCAAATTCTAGTTTATTCTCAAAGCATACATTCAATAAATCTCGATTAAATGATTTACAAACGGAAAGAAAAAGTTTAATTAGGGTGAGCAAATGTCTCGAAATCATTCACTCGTCTCAATTGCAGGAAATTTGTCCCAGAATTTCTCTCATTACAGTACTCTGATTTATCCCGGATTTTCAACTGCGAAAAAGGTCACATTGCATTCATGAATTGTACATGTTGAAGCACGAGAATATAGTTGTATGATTAATTAATTCCTTGCTGTTTGCTCGGATAAATGTTTCATAAAACATGTGGGATGCGTAAAAAGAGTGAATATTATGTATTATTGAAATTAAATTGCATTTGGTTCAATTTTAAGACCCTCATATTATCCTTCGTACCGAAACAAAAATAAAAATCAGTATCAAATATTTATTGAATAAATATTTGATGATATAACTCAGCAAAATCAAACCCTGTTTTCATGCAGATTAGGGGGGGGGGGAACAATTGCGTTCTTAAAATATTTTACCTGGTACTAAAACTTGAATGAATCGATTGTTTCAGACCAGTCAAACGTCAAAGTCATTATAGTTGAATCCAATTTGTAATGACTGTGACGGTCATTACAATTGTTTTTCATTGAAATATTGTTTCTCGCTAAGTTCAGAAACCCATAACGATACGTAATACTGCAATTCTGAGAAAGTGTTATTTATTTACCTCAAAAAAAGAGAGTTGACGATCGACAAGTTACTGAAAAAACTGATTTAAACGCGTAATATAAAAGAGACACGTACTTTGATTTATTCCTTATGAATGAACTTGTGCAACAGAAGATGTGCCAAAAGCTTGCAAATATCTTGTTTGATGTTTCATAAATTACGTGACTTAAAAGCAAATACTAATTGGTCCTAAAAACATTTTTACACACTTGATAAAGTAGCACAAAAAATCAACTTACCCCACTTTGAGAGGTGATACATTTTCTTTTTTGACTATCGTTTACCCTTTGATTTTAAAACATGTCTTACCTATAAACAGGAACTTCTAGCAGCAACTGTAAAAATAATCAGATCTACTCTAGTTTTGATGCAGATGCAATAAACTAAATACATATTAAATTTATTAGCTTGTAAATTTTTCTATTTAGTGAATGTTATGAAGAATGACTAGTGCGTATATCCCTAAGTAATTCTAACACGACTGTTAGAATTTTGTGTGCATCTTTTAGCGAAGAAAGCAATAGGAATACTATTATTAGTTCCTAAAATCATTTGTTGAAAATAATAATGTCAAAGCCAGATTTTAGCCGAATAAATCTGCAAATTAAAACATAAATATGATACCTGTAAATATTGATGAGACAATAATTATAGAAATACATTATACTTACATTGTTTTCCAAATTCTTTTTAGATACTATTTTCTTATCAGTGGCCAAAATTATGTGGATCTTGCATATTCTAAGAAACACTTATTTAAATTCTGAGAGCTAGTACGGCAAGCCAATTTTTCCAAGTAATGTTTTTGTCAATAGTAATTAATATTAAAAAAATGTTTTAAAAAATTACAAATTTATTCAACATCTTAATCTTTATAAATATGTAGTCTTAAAAGGCAGAAATAATACTGTTTTAATTCGAAACCATAACGCGTTTTGTAAAGAACAGTCAAATATTCAAAAACTATAATAGCAAAACTGTATAAAATAAAAGAAAAAAAATAGTAATTTTCATTTTTTAAACTGTCGCAAAGCGAAATTATAGTAATTCAGTGTTTATTTTTAGTGTCCTACGAATTACTGTAGACAACCAGTAAACAAAGTGTTAATTTTACGTATTTTTTTTCATGTGGCAATCACTTAGAGGTTGATATTAACTGACAGATCTTTAAACTTTTGGCGTTATTGTCTTTAAAATTCTCCAATAATATTTATTATTTAATGTCGCCATTTCGCTTTTATGTTTATGATTGTACTCCACGATCAGAACCTAATTACAATGTGCAAAATGCATCAGAATAATGGCCAAAGATACTCGATTCTTATAAACGTATTTATTACCTGAAAAGAAGTTGAACTCCATTATCTTTGGTGCAGCAGAAGGAATCAGTACACAAACCACACATTTTCTCAATATTTATTTTTAGTTTAAAAAGAAAGACTTGAAATATCGTTCCAATACCTGACAAATAACTCTACGACACTGGACTTAGTTACTGTATATAAAAAAAATTCTATATTGGAAGCA
Organism: Octonoba sinensis; assembly: GCA_038502835.1. Classification (NCBI taxonomy): domain Eukaryota; kingdom Metazoa; phylum Arthropoda; class Arachnida; order Araneae; family Uloboridae; genus Octonoba; species Octonoba sinensis. Next base: position 129,470,840 of record CM076598.1, read on the forward strand.
CAAAATACAGCACTTCCATCAATACTTTAAATAAATACAATATAAATTACAATCTGTTAAAGGTTTGATCGAACGCTCAAATCTTATACAACACGGTTATATTTTCACACTTACAAGACAAATAGTATTTAAAAATACAATAAAATATACATTTCCTTAAGATTCATATTACTATACATTACAAACGGCATTTTAAGCAACTAAAAGTTGCTTCGTAAAAAAAAACACGCATGCGAGAGAAAAAATACTGGTGACATACACAGCTCATTTAAAGTATACTTTTTATTCACAACATATAAAAACCAGTGTAAAGAATCTAGTTTTTCTCTAGCCTTGCGCAAGAAATAAATTTCAGATTTAAATAACAAGACTTTACGAATAGGAATTGTATTATATATATAGTTTTTGATTCATTAACTTCTGAAACTGTGTCGCTTTTTTTTAATGGTTTGTATCAACAATAACGACTCGACTCACGTTTGCGCTTAAACAATTTATGAAATTATTTTCGATTTACAGAGTATTCAAATCTGAAATTATTTGTTGCGAATCCTTTTAGTGTTGGGTGGGAAAAAGCATAAATAATAGCAATAATAAAAGTTATCGACAAATACATTTAGTATAAAAATATCTTTTCTTATAAACTATACAGTCTTCAAAAAGAATATTGCTTGGAGTATTTATAAACAAATAAATATGAAAAACTTGAAGATATTCACAATACCATAAAATAGAAAATTCACTTTCTCTTGCTACATTAACAATACAATATTCAAATTCATGTACAAGATTTACCCGTTTTAAGTGTTACCCGCAAAAGTATTTTGATTTCATTTTCTTAGAAATTGTTTCTAAATTGAACTGCCATACATTTTATATTATCAAACTGGGAAAAGACCATAATAGAATACCATACAGCTATTATTTTCCAAAAATTACATAACATAATTTACTTTATCAAAAATTTTTAACATTCAAGGAACATAAATCGACAGCAGTCATAAAAGTTAACAAGTGAAATAACATTAGTGCTTATTAAATACGCATTTATTGTTTTACAGTGTCTTTTTACTCTTTAGAAATATATTCACATTGACCAAATAACTAGGAACATAATTAACATCACACTGTTTAAAGAAAAATTTGTGACCGGGTCGGATAGACTTCAAATCCACAAAAGATACTTTTGATACAATATACATTGAATCTATAACAATTCCGATACTTAATTTTCGGGATTATTTGCTCAAATAGTCTCGTGCATCCACATTGATTGTTTTAAATCTTTCGTCTGTGTTGAATTTCGCAATACCTTTCCAAACTTTTAAGAATTAGGGAGAGGGGGTAATAAGAGACAAAGAAGAAAATTTAAATTTGCTCCTTAACATAACTTAAAATAGATCATTTTCTCTATGTCTTCTTCACAAAAAGGAGGAAGACATTGGATTTCTAGTCAATAGATTTTTTTTCCAATGAACGTTTATTTAGTTATTTATTTAAATTTTTATTGTCTCTTTTTTCCCATAAGGGTTAATAAGAGACTGTCTTATGATATACAACACTCTTTCGCATTAGAATTTTAATAGAGGATTATGAAACACTTCAGATAATTGTCTATAATCTCACTATAATAATAATAATAATAATAGTTATAATAGTATAATAATAAACTTTGGGAAAATGGGATGTAATTTGGATTTATTTATTTTGTATATTTCACATTTGAAAAAAACGTTTTAAAATTTAAGCTTAATATACTCGTAATTGCGAGGGTATCAAGAATCAACAAAAATAATGAAAAACATTTACATCAATGAAACATTCAAAATTTAGAGTTCATTTATGACTTTTGAAAGAAGGATTGGAAAGGCTTACTTAATATTGCCAGTATTAAAATTAATTAAATAGTGATTAAGAAAGAAATTAGGTTAGCGTTATCTTCTTTGTAGTCAAACCAAAATATTCATTTCTAAAAAAAATACTTGTCTTTTATTACTACCCTCTGTCTCTAATGAATCCGCTCTCCCCTAATCAACTTATTTATTCACTAAGCTAATATGAAACATAATTCCAAAATTATTAACAATATATCATACAAGTTCAGTACCAATAACTTCAATCATGATGATTACTAGTTATTCCATAAGTTAACACATTAAGTTAAAATGTTTTGTAATCTGGAATGTTTATGAATAAGAATTATACACTCGATACACACACATGTATATATATGATTAACTGGATGTATTGAACATCAGAAATATAAACTCTCAGTAAAGGGGTCCAGAAAAATTTTCAGTTTCAGCGAAAAAAAAAATATCTGAAAGTTTCCTAAGAAACTGCTCACCTTGGAAACTGAGCTTTTTCGTCAATTACGTCACATTACAAAAACAAATAGGGATATGACGTAATTGAAGCAAAAAAAGCTCTATATATTTAACAAGTAGTATAAACATAGAAAAAATATGCTCCAAAAGTAAGCTTCATAATTAAATTACTTTTTTGGTTTAGTGGAATAGTTATCTGTACATTTTGATTTATTGTGTTTACATTATATCAGTGTTCTACAAGTTCAGATAAAAACCGTTCAAAAATACGAATACGAAAATTACATACATCTGCAGATAGAATACCATACTGTAGTTATTTTTAATCTCTTTTAATCCCAGTAGTAATGCTTTTCCTCGCGAACAGGTAAGTTTTTAAAAATTACGTTATTTTGTAATTATTACTATTGTTATTATTATTATTATTATTATTATTATTATTATTATTATTATTATTATTATTATTATTTGTCAAACATCGAATACACAGTTGGAATAAACTGCACACCCCTTGTTTCAAAAACCAAAGGAGCACTTTATTCAGTGAGTGTGCGGCTAAGCATTTTCAAAAACTCTGAACTTATTTTTTGTGAATTACTTTCCTCTTCATAAGCATTTGAAAAATCTAAATTTTTTCCTAGCTTATTTGTATTTAGCGCAGATTGTCATCGATCATTGAATTTCGTTCAACTCTTAAAAACTCTTAGAAGCTTAAAGTATAGAATGTACTACAATTTTACGGTTACAATTCTTCATAGTGTAGAAGTGAATTAAATATTCATATGGAATTGCTATTTCGATTATTTTCCGTTTAAGGATTTGGTTCTTTTTCACACATAGCTCCATTCTATACACTAGAGAAGAGACTTCATGAAGCTTTGAAACACGCTACTTTATGCCATAGTCGATGCAAAAGTAAGTTTCAATTTCACTATAACTTATAGATATTAAAAGGTTAAATGGGTTGAAATTTTTAATGTAAAACATCACTTTTCATTTAAACTCGAAGAATTATCACCAGTGCCAATTTTAATAATAATCATTTTAGTAGTACTAATTTTCAAAATAAAGGAAAAGAAAACGAAAACAGAACCCTATGCGTGAACTATTTATACAAAAATCTTACTGTCAAAAATAAAATCATGTTAAAAAATTGCTAGACTCGAGGTTCTCGAAAAATCATAGTTTCTTTTTACGACATTTCATCTCTCGGACACATAATTAAATTTGGCAATTAACTGTATGTAATATTGGTTTCCAAAAGATAATTATATGCTTAAAAATGTTAAAATAGTTTTAATTATATATTGTGGTGTATTTTCTACTTTCGATTTTTTTTCTATTGGTTGAATGGCTCCAAAACGGTTCTCATATAAATTTACTGAAAATTATTTTGAAATTGTATTGAACAAATAAACTCCAACAACACAAAACTATTTCCCCAGAATTGGGGGAAAATTATTGCAGATAAACTCACTCTAAGCATTTATGTTAAAATTATTATATTGGAATCAAAGATTTAGCAAATACCAGGGAAACTTCTACGAAATTTCTGTAACTCTTTAAGATCTTTACTTTTAACAATCTTGAGGATAAAAACCTTATCCCTAAAACATAGCTAAAACAACCCTTTTGATTACAAGCTCAGGGCAATATACTAGATAAAGTTGAGTCTTTAGTTGTGGCACAAATATCGAAAATATAGCATTGAACGCAAAAATAAATTAATCAAAATTTTGCGCTTGGAGGGATAAGTATGACCGAAATATGTATACACATTGCTCTACGATAATTCCGTATATGAGCCATTGTTCCCTACACTCACAACATTAAAATAGTACAAGCGGCCCATGATGAAAACATACCGCATATTGTCACCGACAATAGCATAACTCCCCCAAAATTCCCACCCCGAAATATACAGCTACTATAGTGCTCAAAAAAGCAGGTCTCTTACATTTGCCCTGACACCCTGCTGAATAATACATGAGACTCAGCGAAGAGTGTTTAATCGCTCGTGTGATTATAGTCGCATCGCTAGGATAATAAAACTATTATCAGAACCCTCAAGTCAAGATGTTCCTTTCTTGTCATGAGACTTTCCCGCGCACTTTTTTTCAGCCCTCTCCCCACTCTGCTGCAGCGTTATCACAATTTCTAACTCTTTTCAAATCTAATAGGAGCTTTTGAAAATCGGGAGCATTTTCTGGCAGTTATCTGAACACTTACAAACCGACTCGAAATCATAATGTAACTTATTTAAATAACATACGTGCTTCTTTCGATAATGATGTGGACTCCTCTAAAGTGTGATTGCGGGAGAGATTTTTTTATTTTTTATTTCAAGCACCAACGGAGTTTTATACATTTATGCCACGAAAAAAGTTTTGCAAGGAAATATGATTTTAGAGCTACATTTAAGAACATCATTATTTAAATATTTGTCAGTATATTTAATATTTTTTATAACTTGATCATTTCCTTCCGGCTCGGTTTATATTTAAAATAAAAATACTTTAAAAATTAAAAATTAAAATAAAGTTATTATATTCAGTTATATTCGATCTGCTTCTGTTTTCTCAGGAATGAAAGTTTAGAATTTTGTATCCCAATGGATTCAAAAAAAAAAAAAAAAGGCTAATTTGGATCAACATAAATCTGATTCACCTGTGTTGAGCAATATATTTTCTGACTGTATAATAGGAAATTAAGACTATGAATACAATTTTTGTTGGTTTTTTTTTTTTTTTTTGGAAATCAATACTGAGCTGATTACCCGAAGTTGAACAAGATCCAGCAGCGTCACTAGGGGATGTCGGTCCTCCCCAGGTGACACCCCTTTAGGGGGTCCCCAAAAGGAAATTAATAATAAAATACTGACATTTTGAAATGATTTGAAAAACATTGTATACTACATAGAATACAGTTTTACTGAAGCCATTTCACCGTATCATAACTGAATGTAAATGTACTTCAATGGAAGTTACACCAATAAATAAAATTAGAATTTCCTTTTTTTTTTTTAAGTAGTGTAAACGAAAAAAACTACAAGTTCATGCAATACAACAGTTATTCTTTTTTGTTGTTGTTGTTGAGGCGATGGTGTCACCACAAATTACCGCACCAGGTCATACCTAGAAACGCCACTGACAAGATCTTATCTAGCGATTTAGTATGAAATTGGTTTGAACATTTTTGATTTTATTCAAAATAACATTGAGCTCATTAGTTGAGATTGAGTAAGAGCTTATTTGGGTGATAAAAAAGAAATTAAAATTGTGATTTTGTTAATCATATAGCAAAACATACGGTACTCTATTTGTTGTGGTATTGTTGAGATATTATAGTATTATACGATTATGGTATTACAGTAAAATACGTTAAGATAAGTTGAAGTGCATTTTTTAGAGTAATTTTCTCCCTCTAAATACTTGTGGAGAGAATAAACCAGGTTTTGAAAAAACTATATATTTCAGAATATGCATAATACACTTCCTGAGAAATTGTCCCAACATTATTAACAGTTCTTGACAGTGTAGTACTATTTATTTTTGAAAATGCTATAAAAATATATTTTGTTGGAAATACACTTTTAGATTTTATTTTTTCTTCTTAAAATAAATGTGTGAGAACGAGAGGATTGAAAATTAATAATAATAATAATAACAATAATAATTTTTTCTAAATAAAATAGTGATCAGTCATACGCAGATTGCGATCGGGTGTTCTTAATGTGTTACTAAACTCATTTGAGTAAGATAAAAATTTTAAAAACAAAATTCGAGTAAATCTAAATAAATTATGCGTCAACGAAATAATTCATAGTTATGCATAATAGTCTGCAACTTGAAAGCAATTTAAGTTTCATTTCTAATCACAACCGTTTTTTTTTCAAATATGTTTTTCGTATATTTGACGAGAAACGAGCTGAATATTTTTGAATGCATTTGTCAATCATAAAATGATGAATGAGTATTTCTTTTACATTTATGAATACAAAGCTCAGAGAACGAAGCTGAGGTCAAGGTCAATATGTGAGGGATAAACACAATGGAAAATGAGAAGACAAAATAAGTCATACATACCTCAATTTTCCATATGAGTGGCCGGCTTCCGTTGAACTTTGCTTGTTGAAACAGAAGAAAAGCAAGCATGGAAGTAAACGGCCCTAAAAGCCCCTTGATCTCTGAAAGAACAGGAAGAGGGCCCAGAATTCCAACCTAAACGCCGGGACAGATCGTTTTGAAACGGTAAGTATCATAAAACTATCACGCTTGTGGTCTTTGAAAAGTGAGAAGGGGTTCTCCTGCTATGTACCCAGAAAGCAGGTGATATGTGTCGCTTGGTGCCCAAAGGCAAGGGGCTCATTGTCAAAGCGTGAAACAACAGAATGAGAATAGAGAAAGGGTAAAAGGCTGAAAAAGACTAATGGTCTTTGCAAAGAATCGCTTTAGAGGTGGGAGTGGAACACCTAGATGGGTGTTCTTTTAGCCCCGGGCCTTTTTTCCGATGGAAATATTCCAAGTCCAGGAACCCCCTTTCCTAAAGATCAGCCTTTTTGCAATAAGTTTTCACATCGTAAATTGTGGACAGTACGGGTGGGAAGGGAACATCTGGGGGTTCACGGACGTTACTTCTGACAGCCGTCACCAATGCACCAGTCTCGGAATGTCAGAAGAAGAAGGGTTAGCTTGAAAAAATGACAGCTCGAGATTAATAGATTTATTCCTCAGTATTGCACCTGGATCTCAAAAGAGATTAATTTGAGATGGACAAAAGGATCCTATGGAAACGAAAAGATTTTCTTTCATTCCTTAGGATTCATTTTTGGCAACTGCATTACGTATTTTAATATTTATACACACATTAGAAAGCATTGTCTCGCTGGGAATTTTTTTTTCTGCTACTTTTCATACACGTCCATCAAACTGAAGGGGAAGAAACGAATAAGAAAATTGATGCTTGCGTATTTATTTTAAAAGCTATTTTCCACTTTTAGCTCTATTCTTATTCATTTTTTGATAACACAATTTCTTCTAACCTATTTCAAGCATTGATGATACTACGTACAATGGAGAAATGTCGCTTCATTACATACATTTGGCTAAAACTTTTACTTAAATTTTTAATAAAAATCTAAGACTGTTTCATTCTTTAGAACTTGCTTCCGGCATTATCGACAAGTCAACGATATAGACACTGACGTCATTCTTTTGTATTAAGACCAATAACATGTTGCCAGATTAATGAACTCATAACGTTAGGATCAACAAGCGCGGGCGCTTCGCAATCTTAAATGAAGTCCGCAAACAATCCCTTGCTGGTTCATAAGGCAAGAGGAAACCATAATCGTTGCATTTTAATCTTTCTTTGTCATACACAACACAGATAGAGTGGGGAGGTCATTTTAGCACTTACGATAACTGACTAGAACTTGTTTTTGTGTCCGTGAATTTCTGCTAAAAAAGAATATTTCACCTAATTATTTTAAATACAAGTTTATAAAAAGGAATAGATGAAATTATTATATCATACTTCAAAAAATTCCCCTTTTTTCCCAAAAAAAAAAAAAAAAAATTCCCCCCCCAAAAAAAAAAAAAAAAAGCAGAAATTCGCGTATAAATAAAATCTATATTTCATGAAAAAACAAAGTTGCATATATTACTAAATGATATGAACAATTTCAAGCACTTTGTACAGACCTTAAGTAATTAAAGAATCTCTTTGATGATGGAGAAGTAAAATGTCATCTTTTGCTTGAACACGAGCAATATGATCACGAAGTCCGTTCATGTGCAACAAGTCTTCCTTGCTATGGAGTACGTCTGAGATATCTGAAGAATTACTGTTTTGATTGCAAATTTGGTTGGTTGGACTAGCTAAGGAGCATGATGTTGGGGAAGGAAATTTGTTCTCTTTCTTGGCCTTCATCCTGCGATTCTGAAACCAAATCTTGATCTGTCGCTCTGTAAGTCCGAGAGTGTGAGCGATTTCAATTCGACGTCTCCTCGTCAAATACCGATTAAAGTGAAATTCTTTCTCCAGTTCCAAAGTCTGATATCTTGTATAAGTTTGCCTGCTTCTCTTTGGCCCCGGGCTGGAATCTGAAAAAAGAAGTGACTTATTACTTAATTATTCACCACCACGTGCAGATAAAACACATTTAGAGACGTTAATTATATTTTCAAAATAGAGCTATTAGTACTATTTTAAAAATATAGATAATATTAGTACTATTTTCAAAAGTACTATTTTCAAAATAGAGCTGTGTGCTGAAGGGAAACTCCTCAATATGATCTCAATCTTTTAACTGTCAAGTTATTTTGATGATTTGGGCACATAAATAGTCAAATTTTTTTAATTGCAAAAATCAAATGTTTAGTGCAAAATAAAATATACTTATAATTAAAAATTGATATTTTGAATTACATGCATAAAAATTTAAAGGTTTTGTAGCCACTGCCTTTTGCGGGGACTCCAGCGTAGCAGTGGTAAAGTTCGCTTCTAGTGGAGTATTATTTTCTAAAAACTAAAGTAATAATTAATCTAATTATTTAGAAAAACAAATAAATAAATAAAAATAAATACCGATTAGTAGTTCAGTAATTTAGTTTTGTGTAGTATAACTGAAAACACTTTTCCAAGCAGAAACCAACTCCACAATCAGTACACCAGAATCATGTTTCCTTCCTTATCTTTTTCCCATTTGTATCCTTTTTTGATCAACTAACTTCGCACAGTCTTGTAGGTTCAATTCAGCGCAAATTAACTTTTCCTGAGATAGATTCGGGTTTGACAAAGAAATGAAGCCGAAATAAACTTCTTCCGATACATATTCGGGTATAACAATACGATGCACTCAAAAAAATAAAATACCCTGAATAATACTCGGGCGTGATATTTTGGAACACCAGTGCTGTGTCCGAGATAATCTCGGGCATGACAAATAAAAGGTGAAAATCGTAGGACAGTGTGGTCTTGTCTGAGAGGGACAAGACCACACAGTTATTGCAAAGGTAAGATCTTGTACCGTCACTATGAACTTTCATTCCCCGAAAGTTTTGATTTCTCACTCGTTTAGTTAAACTGCATTAAAATATGTGATATAAATAAAATATTTTAGGGAAATTTTTAAATTACTAGAAATAATTTAAATTGAATCATAAAGATCGTCAGGAATTATAGAGATTGCAATGAGTTGAAGCGACGATGAATTGATTTCTAACGAATTTGAGTCATGCACAATTAATGATGCAATGAATTATCGTGAAACTGATTCAAGTATATTATTGTTTTGTTATCTAAATTCTCGACAAATGTAGCTGTAAAACACAAAAGAAACAAAAGTTTGCTTCATTTCTCATTCGCAATTATCTTCCTATAACCGCTCTTCATACTATTATTTTTAAAAAAAATTCCTGTAAAAAAACTTCAAAATTACATTGATTTTACTACTTCAAAAATTTTTGGAAAACGTACCTGGCTAACATCGATTAAAATTCATTTCATAATCGGGGTTCTCAATTTTATTTAACAATAATTACTACCGTGATTCTTAAATGGATGAGTTCATCCTTTATTCGTCACATTGTATATGTTTCTCTATGTCTACTTAATTATTTTCTCAATTTGAAATGCTACAGAGGAGGCTGCCCCAAAATAAATTTTGTATTAAAAAATATGTATCATTATTTTAAATTAAAGTAAGTTCATTATGTACATGAAATCATGAAATTGCAATAAACGGGTTTCTTTTGCAGGATAGGCATTTTACTTTAACCAATAACAAATATATTATACAACACACAGTCATGTACAGTATGGAAGAAACAATCCCACACAATGTCTTTACTCGCAGATACACTAAAACACTGACAAAATACAGTCGAGAAAAACAATTATTTTACTTGACATGCTCGACACGATAGAAGTTTGCATGCTACTTTTATACGAACTTGGAACACACTTCGGTAGCGTTTTGATTACAAATGTTCGAATTAATGAGGTTCCACTATAATACATAATGCAGTACCCCATTTTGTTCAATACAGATTCTAACAGAGCTCTTGTGATCTATTTTTATTTTTTAATTACATCTGTTTTTTCAGTTGGAAAGGAGCTGCATTGTCCCACCTTACACCAATTAAATCAAGTTTAAAGTCATAACCCATGCATATGAAGTATTTATTGACATAAATACATAAATTGATGGACAGGCGTCTTTGAAGAAACCATAAAGTCATTGCCACGAAAAATCCGGGGGGAAAATTCGAATGTTATCCCGATTCAATGAATACGAAATCAAACCAATATGCATCCATTAAGACAAAGTTGGAAGTTTCTCAGATCTTTACGTCATAATTACATACTAATCAAATAAAATTTCCATGACTAATGCGGGGCGTAACATATTTTATTGATGTTTATCTTTAATCCTACAACTAGCATAAGCATGTCTAAGGTCAATCAAGACCATAATAAATATCATTAAAGATTCAGTTAATTAATACAAATATTATTCACATCTAAGAAAATAGTAGAAATGATGTCAACTTATGAAGTATTTGCAAGTATGGATTTGCATAAACACGTATAAGTTCAAATTAATTTGAAGAATGAAGCATATTAAACTTGAAAACCGGTGATAATAAATTTAACCTCAGTTAATTTAATGATATTTCATTAGTTAGCAAAGCCAACTTTATTATAGCACAATTTCCAAAATATATTGTATAACCGTGTTTCAAATTTACAAGGAGCCCCTTTATGATAAAGTTTTGAGCTTCGGGATAAGATTACTTCGGGTGAAGCCGAGTTACTCATATGTGAAGAAATTCACAAATTTATGCATTTCTAAAGGGGCTCCTTGTAACTCCAAAACATGTATACGGAATATTTTTCTTTTTCTTTCTTTCCTTTTTTAATTTTATTTATTTTTCTCTATATGAATGTCAGTTTTTCTGATTTGTTGTTTCTGTACAAGCATTTAGTTCAAATGTTTTACTCATTTTAAAAAAAATAATTATTTTAATACGCTGTTTCCTCACCATAATTTCCATTACAAGATTATACTTGAAATATTGGACTTCCAAAACAATCTTAAATGTTTACGAATTTGCTTTTAACATATAATCATGGTACTCAGAACATTTAAACGAAAAAAAAAAATGGTGTAGAACTACACTTTCAAGTACATAGCTATCTGACTGAAGGATATCTTGTTATGTAAAATAAGATTTTGAAAACATTTCTCCAGCAGACAGAAAGAACTTGTAAAAATTGGCTTTTTAAAGACAGCTCTGGCCAAATGCAGTGGAAATGTATATCTAATAAGAGGAACGGACCCCGGAACAACATGGACCTTAATGAACGTGATTAGTTTATTTAATCTATCCATCTTCTAACTTTATCCCCCAGCTCGTGTATCTTGATTTTAAGAAGAGAGAGGGCTGGTCGATATCGTGGTCTGCCTGAAGAAATTTGTTTATTCTTGTCCTAGCTTGAAATGGGGGACAAGAACGTAGTGGAAAACTGGGAATGATGTGTCGCTATTTCTCTTTGTCATTTTTGATTCGCAAAAGTTTACTTAACATGCATTTATAACAAAGCCACAAAGAACTAGAACATTCATGTCTCTTCGGCCACTTCTAGCTTTTATATGGTATGATAATATTTTACCCTCATTTATTCGTCGCAAATTTCGTTTAATACATTGCTATATAATTGTTTGAAACAGTGGAAGATGCTTTGTGTAACGTACTTACTTCTGTCAGATTTACTTATAAATATGAATCACACTTTTAAAATGTTTAATATTTTGTTCATTGTGTTAAATTTATCGAATTCAGTGTGACATATGAACTTATAATTCAACTTGTAGTGGATTTTCCGGGTACTAATCTATTACATAATTTGGTTAATTTAACCCCATTGAATGGATATACATTCCTGGAACTTGATTGAGATTGAGCTAATTGCCATTTGTATTTTCCGTTCATCAATGAGGATAATGTCACCTCAGATCGCATTTGAAGTACGCAAAATCACTTCAAGAACGTGATTTATTTTCAAAATTATACTCACCTTTATTGATTTCAGTTTGTTTTGCAGTAGAAATTGTTTTGAGTCCCTAAAAACTTGTTCAAGTATATGCCCAGGATTATTCATAATATCTACAACAAATATCTGTACATTCTATGCAGAATAATTCATAAAATTTATGGATATCTTCAGTATATCTGTGATCTATGGTGATGACCTTTAAAATAAAGTTATAAAACCACTATAAATTCCTCAAAATATTTAAAGTATATGAATGGCATGTTGAAGTTACCGGAAATAATGAAGAAAAGAAATAACAGCGGAAAATTTGGTAATTATACTTTTCAGTTGTAATCAAGACCACACTGCACAAATGATTTTCGTCTTTGACCACAAGTGATTTGAAGATTAATGTCAAAAAAGAAGATAGGTAAGATGTTCGTGGTTAGGTATTATACAAGTCTGAATAAGAAGTGATCAAGTTTCGCAAGAACAGGAGGGTGGAGGTTTGTTATCTTCGTGTTTCTCATAATGGACAATAAGAAAAATTCATTCATCATTTCTTTTCTACCGGTAGTAATTTATCTTCTTCAAAACGTTCTTTTCTTTAGTAAATAACTTTCTTAGGTACGTGGCTCGAACTTCGGCTGAATCTTACTCTGAGACACGTAGGCAGAATTAATTGATTTTTTTCCCTCTTGTGGTTAATCATTTCATAAAAGCTTTACTTAAAAAAAATGAAACATATACATTAACTTTATCTAGCGAATTCGTGAATAATTTTAGACAAAGCTGAAAGTTTTCATTTTATAGTGCTTTTCAAGTTTTATTATTTAGTATAAAGACGTAATTTTTGATTAATGAAAATTACTTCCTCGTGTGAAGAACTGAACATGACAACACAATAATTTTAAACGGAAAGTTAAAATTTGTACAACAATTTGGAAGTCCCATCGAAATTTCGCCCATTTAAATAAAAAAAATTGGGGAAAGGGGATGAGGAATAGACCGCGTACGTAAAAAAATGCTAGTTAAAATTAAGAGAAAATAATATTTGAAGGCTCGTAGAATATTATTATTATGAATTTCAACCTTTTACTACGAACGAACAAAAAAAAAATTGCTTTAATCTCAAATTACTTAAATCTCCTGCATCGAGAATAAGGACCTGCGAAAAAAAAATAACATATTTTTCCGCAGCTCTTTTTCTTTACAATGAGGAATAATTTCCTCATACTTACGAAACATTTATATTCTACATACAATTATCTTATAATGTTGAGCTCATTCCAATGTGTTCATGTATTTTAAGCGCACAGTCGACGCAAATATAACCATTTACAATTTGCACAATTATTCATTGCTCCATAAATAAATTAATAACAATTATTCTCTGGACAGATTTTTTCCTACATTTTAAGTCATATTTTACAAAGCCAAAGAAATTCATTTAAACTAATATTAATTTAAATTTGATGAGTTATTCATATTCTGAAAAGACAAGGGTACTTTTCAAAATTATTTTATTCAGTCATAACCTTCCGCTGCATCCTATGTTATTAAATTATACCTTCAAATCGTACGGTTATGAAATCTGTATTAGTACTTCATTAAAGCATTTTTTAACTAAATTTCCTTATAGCGTTATGATAATTTATTGTTATTATCTTTTTTAGCCAAATGCTGAAAAATAAAGATTTACCGGATTCACATCCTTCTGCTCCATTTATGCTTTATGAACTACGGAGCAAGTGGGGAAAAAGCTTTTTTGAAAACAACTGGAACTGAGCGGAAAATTTATTGACTGTCGGGTTACTGTCAGACTTCCCCAACCACAACTAATCAGTGATGAGCTCATTTACAAGCTAGAACGTTACCAGCCACTGACCGCTGAATTATTTTGATCTCTATTTTAGTGATCTTATTTGACTGAAAAATGCAGGCGCAAAACTATATGGTGAAAGTTATAAGCAATATTGCGTTTTTTTAAAATTAATACTGATACATACAAGATAATATTTTTAAATGTATACTTAGAATAACATGACGCATCCCTTTAAAGGTTATAGCTTTTTATGTGTAATCTGTTATACATGTGCTTTCATTTCTTTTTTGTTTGAGGTTTTTCATTTATTTACTTATTTGTTTATTTTTTAATTGAACGCTTAATATTTCCTATGTTTATGTAAAATCTGGCAATCGTTTGTAGATCAATATTGAATAAGATTCGTTTTAAAACAGATAAATTTAAAAAATGAACCGAAAATAAGTCGTGCAAATATTGCTTTTACTAACAGGTCCATTCAACAATATTTAGTAACAGTACAGCAGTGAGGTTAGACGCATTATTAATTTTAGCTCTTTGTAATAAAAAAATTATAGTAAATAATTTTACTTAGAAATTGCTGTTAAGAAACAGATAAAGAAGTTATCTAGGTTTAAATTTGTCATGTCTTTTCGTTCCGTTTATACATTGTGTTAGTTAGAAAATACATTTCGCAGTGAAATCTCGTTGCAGCTAATTCCGATTTAACGAAGTATTTGGTATAACGAAATAAATGTTCAACCCCGTTTTATTCTGCAATATTCAAAAACGTTCAAGCACATTAATCACACCCATGAATCATAATTTGTTCATATTTAATAGGTAGGGTCACATTAAGAAATTTCTCCTCAAATTCCTCAAATTGTTCTAAGATTATGAAGGAAACATCGTTTGAAAATATATAGCTAATTATATGTTTTCAAACGATGTTTTCTTCATAATCTTAACTAATTACATTTAATAATAAGGGAATATTTACATCGTAGTATTTGTTTATTTATTTAATAATATTTATTGTATTTATTAATTATTATTGCGTTTTCGTTTTGAGAAATGAATTGTTTCATTGTTATTTCACTTTTTTTTTTTTAAGGATTACAAAGTACTGCATAAATATTAAAAACTGATGATACTACTTCGAGTGTATAATATATGATCCATCAAGTTTCGATAAGTGCACGTACTTTGCTTTTTACTCAACATAAAATAAAACTACATTGCAGAAACGTCAGGAGGCATGGTAGTCAAGATTACTTTAAGTTAAAGCAATTGAAAATTATCAGTACGAAGTATACAACAATAATATGAAGACCATGTTTAACGATATTCATCTGTAAGCTAAAAACCTTTTAGTAAAGGAACAAAGTTGACTGGAACTTGCAGGCCCGCTCGTCATTCAACCACACAGAACAGCACTCACGAGTGGAGCCAATTTCAAACGCATTGAAACTCACGTGGATATTTAAACCGGTTACGGTTAACAGCGCGTGGTTTGTCATTCTACAGCAAAGGATTGTTTCCCTCTCTCAAGATTTGTTCTTCGCTTCACTGCTTCATATGCTTTAATGCGAAAACAACTGTTATACGCTGTTACTTGAAGACTTCACTGCACATATTAAGGGATTATAGCCTCTAAACTCTAGCTTACAAACACAGAAATCATTGTTATAAATAAAATAGCAAGTAATGGGGATCTTTTTCGTGCAATAAAAAACTGTTTTCCCATTAATCATCTTTTTTTTCCTTTCCATTTCTATCTGTCAGGAATCCAAAAAAGGTATTTTTAAAACGATAAAAGCAACACTAATTGTTGGCACCAAATAAAAACTACAATGTTATAATTTCAAACACATACATGATGAATTAAAAATTATATCCACTTGTTTTATTAATGCCAAATGATGTGTATTACAAATCCAGTTATGAAATAAATAAATAAATGATGTTTTATTCTAAAAGTAGTTTTAAAAAATTCCTACTGCAGCAAGAGATTTTAGAGTATAAATATCGATAATAATATATCTTCCTGTGCTTTTAGACTGGCTATACTCGTCAATTTAACGTTGCTTTATTAATAAAGCAGCAAACCTTTTACTTGGATGTTTGGGTTAATTGATGATGCGATTCCCTTAAGTTTTTTTTTTTCTTCCCTCCTCCCTTTCCTTTTGTTTTTATTTTCCTTATCTGCCACTCTTACGTCTTTTTTCACCAGTTTGAAGTGATTTATGCTTTGTCATTTTACAAGGACTCCTGCTATCGTTCTCTCCCTTTAGTTAATCTCTCTTTTTTACGAATTCTTTATTTTCTTCATTCTTAAACTACTATGGGAAATTAAGCTGCTTAATTTCTTAAAAACTCTTACGTCAATCCAAAACGTCAGATCGAAGTTTCAGAAAAAATATACCTGAAATCAAAATATAATTTTTCTGATTAAAACTACATTTCTTTTTTTTTTTTTATTTCTATTCACAACGCATAGGTAAATAAAAAACTATTATGAATGAAATTGAAAATTTATGACACATATATTATAAATATGTAAAAAAATAATATAAAAAAAAACATACATAAAAACTAATAGTACAATGTCAATTGGTTCTAAGGTTGTTTTCTTTAAAGAAAAATCATTGGTTATTGTATTTATGACCGAAATTCAACATTTTTTTTTACCATTCCCTTATCGAGGTGATGTCAAAGTTGTTAAATGGAAATCTCGCCAATTGAGGGTATTTTATGCTCCGTTGATTTCAATAGTGTGTTATTGTTGCATGAAGTGTGGTGATGTTTAAAAAACAATGGTTAATGAAGGATTAAGCATTCACTTACCTGAGTGTGACTTCATCCAAGGATAAAGGCTTTTCGTTGGATTCGGTGTTTGATTCTGACCATTAGATGGGGAAACAGATGAATCTGTATGTCTGGTGCTGCTGTTTTCTGCTGTATTTGGATGAACAGAAATCGGAGCAACTTCGAAAGGGTTTGAAGAAGGGGGTGTATATGAAGGCGATATAACTTTGCTACTATCATAATCGATATCGACGACTGCACCTGGATTGCTGAAATCGGATCGGTAAGAGCCAACAGTGGAATGTTGGTTGAAGAAAGTTTGATTACACTGGCTCAGATCAAAAGCATGGTGAGTTAAAGCACTGTTAACATGATTTAAACGAGGACTACTGGTGAAACATGCGAAATCATATTGTGGAGTTTTGTCCGTTTGCGGGGGTGTCAAATTGCAAGGGACATCTAGCCGAATCGGAGAATACGGCTGGTGATAACGCGGATACGGCGGCGTATACTGTTGAGAATAGCCGTCGTATTCGGCATACTTTGTACCGTGCAGGTAAAATTGTGGATCCAATTCCAGACAATTGAAATTGCTGACGGGCGCATTATTGCTGAAGGAAGAAGTCATATTGTCGTGTGGGCAGCGAGGATGATTTGTGATTCGTCTCTGTAACCTCGCGCGTTCATCCTCGCCTTCCCCCGATATAATCATATTCAGTGAAAACAACACCACGTGACAGCCGCTGACCAATCCAGAGGCGTCGAGCCGGCGTGTCACTTAGGGAAGACCATGCTTGTTTGCCAGTGACAGGATCTGATGGAAAAGCTGCGATTTTTCCCCAATCCCTTTTTCTTCTGGGGGAGTACAATGATACTTAAACGTGCAACCCCCCGGGATCTCATCTCTCCCCTCCTAACTCGGCTGATTCATACTATTGCTGAGGTGTTGAAAGGGTTTCACATTGTATCTTTATTTTATTTTTGAGCGCACACCTTTCTGCGGGTGGTCTCACTTGATAGCTGAGATAAATTTAAGTATCTCAGCGGTTTTTCCCAAACAAATTAGACGGTTCTATTCTTTAGCTCTTCTTCTAATGAGAGGTTTCTTCCGATGTTAACTGAAGTTAGATCACGACTGGCAGCAGAGTCCAATCTTCACGCTCTTTTACTTTTGCTTTTTAAGTTTTCGTAAATGATCACAGAATGATAAGCAGCAATGAAAATTTATATCTCGATTTTCTTAAAGATAATGTCTCAAAATCATTTTTCCCCCCTTCAGAAATTTTATCTATTATTTTTAATTTTTTTTTATTTTATTACTTTTGAAATTATTAGTTTTATTTCTGTTCTATGAACGAATCTTTGAAATTCTATAATCGGCATGTTTTATTTTACGGTTTTAACTTTTCTTTCTTTTAACCAAAAAGTTGAAAAGCTAAAAATTACTACTCGTCAAAATATAGACAAATAAGTAAATACTTATCGACAAGCAAAATTCATATCATCCTTTATTCTTTGAAGATATTTAATTCGCTTCACAATTTTTTCTTGCACATGAAAAAATACTTTCAATATTGTTTATATAAATATGAAAAGCATTCCGATCTCAGTATTGCAAATCTCGATTTCATCGCGTAAAGATAACAAGAAGTATCAAACTTCATTATCCGGCAAAATTGTCAGATAATAAATTAAATTATAAAGAATGATGCAATGTTGCAAAAAAAAAAAAAAGTTTTTCGAACGAACGTGACAAATCTTCGTTTTTAGAAAGTGAATTTACTGATAAAAGCAAAATTTGTCAAAATTGTCAGATAATAAATTAAATTAAAAAGAATGATGCAATGTTGAAAAAAAAAAAAAAAGTTTTTCAAAAGAACGTGACAAATCTTCGTTTTTAGAAAGCGAATTTACTGATAAAAGGAGGTAAAGGAGGAGTTTAATTGTTTCTAAAAAAAAATAATGATGAAAATAAATAAATAAATAAAAAACTTATTAAAAAAAAAGCAAGACGAAATAAATTTTGTACTAAGTTTTAAAAAGCAACAACGGTTAAAGAGTTGATAAGTGACGCATGAGAAAATTTAGCTTATAAAAAGGGCAATGTCCAAATTAAGAGATAAATAAAGGAGGAGGGATAAGGATTTTTAGCTTCATAAAAGCAGCAATAATGGTAATTTCACAAAAGGGCAGTTGACGAAATTTACCTGCTAAAAAAAAAGATCAATAATGAGATTACGTTACACTCTAAAAACAGTACCGCTTATTTAAGAGTTACAAACACAATTGTACCCTTTATTTTCATCATTTAAGAGGCACGCCGCTTGTGTACCTTTTAAAAATAACAGGCACCCTTCAAATCAAAGGCACCAAATTGGTTTATCACATATTAAGAGTTACAAAATGAGTTTCCCGCGCTTTTGTGCCTCTGAAGAAGCGATGGATATTTTAAGTGGTACATTTGGGCGCAAGAAACTCGGCCCACGCATGCGCACAGAGATAGATTAAAGTACAGTGAAACAATAACATTCTATTGTTCGTGATTTCCGTTGTAAATTTTCTAACGCTGTGCGTTTGTCTTACCGTTTTTAAAGTTACGTATAAAGAGGGCGAAAACAACTTTTTCACTATCAAAAATGTTCTATTTCATAAACACGAGATTTCTTTAAAATAAAATTTAATAGTAGTTTATTTTGGGAATTACTTCATGGACAGGCCAGAAAGAAATACTGACTGTTGACATTAGAACTGCTGTATTCTGAACTTACTTCCTCATCGTGCTTTAACAAAATGCTTAAAATGTCTTTATATCAAGCTGCCTTTAAATATTGTGTCTGCAAATCTGTGTTTTCATGAGAGATAAGAACTTGTGACACAACACTTGCGACGACACAACACATTAAAAACACGTAAAAAGATGGTAAGCAAACCCTTTTCATATGAAGTATATTATATGTTTTATTATTTGATTTTTAAAAAAAGGCTTTTCAAGGCGAGGCAAAATTGGAATTACTAACAATGTAAAGATATGGATGTTATGCTATGCAATGTAAATTTAAATGTAAACCATATCCAAGTTTAATTGAGGATATATAATTATTCGTTAAAATAAAACATGTACTAAGAACTTATTAAGATAGTGTTTAGGAGGATTCTAAAATGATAACTTTTTTTCTACTGTTTTGTATGTTTATATATATGTTATGAAGGTTAATAATTCGTTGAATACTTTATTTTTAAATGGAAATGTAACTTATCATGTTTTATTAGTCTATCACGTTCATGTTGAATTTCTTTTTAAGAAACATAATTTATCAAATAATGTTTTTGAGAATAAAGTGAGGGAATTTAGAGATTTCTTTTTTAAATTAGCCAAAAAAGTTTTATAATTTAAAAATTACATTTAAATAAAAATTTGAATTTTTATCTTAATCTTAACCATTACATAGACTGATTTGCTGTATAGTTGAAAATAATTTTTTTTAATGTGTTTAATACACTGGTGATATTTTTGATTCACTTTTTTTGCTGCTATAAAATAGGAGAGAGAGGGGGCTAATGAGACAATATATTTATAATGTTAACTAAAAATGAACTAGACGAATTTCTGTACAATTGTATTATGTACATTAAAAGAGAAAAATTGGCTTTTAAAAAAGACATAACTAGAAGAGGTCAAGGCCGTAGCCAGAATTTTTTTTCCAGTGGCGGGGGTGGGGGGTGGGGCTGACTTTGAAACACTTATGTTGAAGACTGTCAGGGAGGAATAAATGTTACATTGTGAAAAATTTCGAGGGGAGGGGCTGGATACGGCCTTGGAAAAGGTAACATTTGTTCCTTTTTAAATATAAATACATTTTCATACCAGTGTACTTGTCCCATTAGCCCCCAATCTCCCCTATATATTATAAGGCAAAGTGGTGTTGCTGTAGACAATTTTTAGAAATTTGGTCAAGGTACTTTACTGAACATCACTTAGGACAATACTGTGTATCATTATCAACAAAAATTTCATCTTGATTTAAAATGACGCATAAGCTAATTTGGGTATTACATGTTTTTCAAGAAAATATAACTAAGGGCTTAAATTGTTTTAGTTTAAAAGTAATTGAAATTTGACCCAAAAAATAAACTTTTAAGAAAAATGTATAACAATTGGTATCTTAATTAGCGTGAAACCTTATGCATCTATACTTATTTATTGTTGAGAACACTACAACATTAAAACTTTTTAAAAAGATGACATACCTTATTAAAAATCAATTTTAATTCATTTCTTGCATGCATTTGTACAGTAAATCTTAAATGGTATACGGTTTTAATAAACATATGTTTAATTTTAATTGATCATAAGTATGCTTTCATTTATACCGTAAAGAAAAAAAAAAAGTTCATACAATTTTTTGTATTGTATTTTTTTTTTTTTAATAATTGCAGTGATTATACAAATGTGCTGATACAAAACTTGTAATTTTGGATTGTAAAAAAACCGGGGGGGGGGGGGAGAAATCCTAATGGTCTTTTGATTACGTTTGACCGTGAATACTTAAGGCATTCGATTTGATTGACTTTTAGGATGTATCTTTTTAAGTAAAACATATTATAAGCACCATCACTTCAGTATAAAATGGGATTTACATACATTACATGTACCTTTAAAATATTCATTTTAAATTTTTAAAAAAGGCTATTTTTGCCTCTAAAATTTCAGACGTATATGTGTCTCTTAAATTCAGAGGCAAAAACAATGCATTTTTACCGCTGAAAATTTAGAGCTACAACGTGCCTCTGAAATTTACGAGAAAACATGTAAATAATGTACCTCTTAAATTAAAAGGCACAGAACAGACATTTTGCCTCTTAAAATTAAGAGGTACAATGTGCCTCTTAAATTAAGAGGCACAAAAACGACATTTGTGCCTCTTAA
This sequence comes from Octonoba sinensis, assembly GCA_038502835.1. NCBI lineage: Eukaryota > Metazoa > Arthropoda > Arachnida > Araneae > Uloboridae > Octonoba > Octonoba sinensis. The sequence goes on from CM076598.1 coordinate 129,492,747, forward strand.
AATTAAGAGGTACAAATGTACCTCTGAAAATAAGAGGCACGAAAACGACATTTTTACTGCTTAAAATTAAGAGGTACAATGAAACTCTGAAAATAAGAGGCACGAAAACGACATTTTTACCGCTTAAAATTAAGAGGTACAATGTAACTCTGAAAGTAAGAGTCAAAAATGTTCCCAATGTGCCTCTTAATTAAGCGGTACAGTTTTTAGAGTGTAGAAGCAAAGGTGATTCATTTTAGAAGTAACTTCTAATACAACCACACTTTACATAAATGTCTAGTCCTTTGACTGAATTAAATAAACAATCATTAACGCACTTTTATTTGAAATTATTTTCCTGATAAAATTTGGTCAGTGAAATTAGTTCTGCAATCGACTGCTAATATCAAAACAGGTTTTTCTTTCTTCTTTTTTTGGCATAGTAAAGCGTACGCATTACTTTCATTTTGAACATGGTTCTGTGTAGAGAAATATTCACAAACAAGGAAATTTGGCACATAATAGGGTTCAAATATATAAATATTTATTATGGTACATATCCGAAAAAAAATTTATCCAAACAAAAGTTAGCCTCGTGTCCTTAATAATAATAACATGTAGCATGTTAACTAAGCATCCGTCTAATTTCCACCTGGGTCCACTCACATGCAAAATCTGCTTCTGCTCTAGTCACTCCTTTTCACGAACAATGGTATCTTCTGCCACGTCGGAGAATATATTATTTAAGAAGCAATTGGGGAACTCGAGCGCCAAAGCCAGCAGGGCTTCTATCACCTGTTCTTCTGGGTGGAAGATGTTTCCCTTTGTTCGCTAAAGCAGCGCAAAAAGAGGGCCGATTTCCGCTTGTTTACTGCAACTTAGCGATTTTTTCTGCAACTTTTGTATCGAAAGGCCCCTTTTTACAATACTTCTGTCATCTCTTACTACGACACCCATTCACCTATTGGCTCCTCCTATTATTTAGGATGAACTTCTTATTCACTTCCTGTATCTCGGTCGACTTTTAAATGGATAACTCCGAGTTTACTACGGCTCTTGTTATTAGCTTCAAAGCAATCATTTAATTCAAACGTGTTTTTGTAAACGAAATAAAATTGGCATCATCAAACGTTCAGAGAAAATAAATAAATAATTATATATATATATATATATATATAAATGGATGAAACATTGTATCATCTTCAGCTGTAAGTGCTGCAAAACAGAAATTATGGATTTTTTAAATAAATGCTGCGCAATAAGTAATATGTAACCTTTTGTATTTTTTTTACTATTTCCAAGCATTTATTTATGCACTGTCGCTTATTCAAAACAGTTCAAGTATTCAACTAAATATTTGAAGAAATTTTTATATTTTACCTGCTAAATTAAATATGTTCGGTATTTTTTTTTATTTACTTTGTTAATATGCATTAAATTTGTGGAACTAAGTCATAACGTAAGTTATGTTCACAAGTAATTCTTAATGCCTAGAAGATGTCTCAAGCCCAATTTCTTTCATTTAATCAAGAAATTTTAAGCATTTTCGCTTTTCCATGGTATATTATTTTCATATTAATGCATGATTTAATGCATGATCTCATAAACTGAGAGCATTGCTATTAAACTTATTTTCATTTATTTCATATTTTAAAAGCACTTTTGGCTCTTAATGCAGAAAAAAAAACTTATATTTTTAATTTCATGTTAAAAGAGTATAGTTAAGAACATGGAAAATAAACATTTGCAAATTTAGGTTCGGTGGGTAAATTTATCAAGAAGTTCGTTTGAAATTATGTTTTACAAAACAGAACTTCATCTCGATATTCATAATTTTATAAGTATAAATTCTTTAGTTTTCAGCATTTCGATGTTTGAAGTTTGATGTAGCTCCACAGGGAAAAAAAAGAAGTTACCGAGATAAAGCGTTTCAATTCCTTTTAAATAAGCCTGAATATTTCTTCCAAATGTCATTTAACAATAGAGAACAATAGAATAAAGCTTTACATACTTTAAAATAATTCTCCCAAATTTTAATTAATTTATCATTTTTTATAACTTGATCATAGTTCTTGCACTGAATGCTTTAAGGTACATCGATGATGATATTTTCCTTTCATTTTTTTCATGTATTATACAGTGAGCCCAAAATTAACTTGAGAACCGATTCGAATTGGTAAATTGTCCTTTAATTTGCAGATTCTTTGTTTCCTGGAAATTTAAAACGAACCGAGCCATCAGTCATCTGGTCTACTCCCAAATAATCACTTAGTTAATCTCTTGAATCGAATCTCGCCATTTCTTTGAACGGAACGTTAGACGCCAGCTGAAGCGTTGAAGCAAATGCAAGAGGAAATTAAATTTAAACGCTTTGTCTGGATCATTTAATTCTGTTCTGCGGATCCGAACATTCTTTATCTCACGGCCGGGATGGGAAATTGAGACCAAAACTTTTTCCGTTGTCATCAGCAGTTTAAAGGCTACTTCACCAAAATCTAAAGCGATGGAAAACCATTAAAATAGGCCGGAGTAGTAGGTTGATCATCGGCCATTTGATTGGTCAGACACGAGCTCTAACACCTACTTATTCTGCTTTTCTTCGACTCCACCCCGTGTGCCTAGAGCTTAAATCCTTTTCTAGGGGTTCAGTGATGGGGTAAGAATGCATGAAATGACACAGGTCCGACCCTCCTTGCGAAACATCTCGTCTTTTCTGCTTCAGCTCACATAACACAATAGCTTGATTAAAAAGTTTACATTTTCCTATTGAAGATAAGCAAATGATTCTTACTCGCCGCTGTATTCAATCGATTAATTGCAATCTTCGGCAAAACATAAATAAATATATATATAAAAAATAAAAATAAATTAAGTAAATGAATGCAAAATTAAAATACCACTACTGCAGCGTCCAATGTTCTTTACATTAAATATTAAACTATGCAAATAAATCAAACCATTAATAAAATAAGAAATTTTAATCTTGATGTAAAAATAATTGTCAATTTTTTGAAAAATACTGAATTGGTTTGATCAAAACGTATCAATTTATTACTAGTATTTTCAAAAAGGTTTCTAGAGCAAAAAATAAAGTAGAATATAGAAATTTTAACTACTTGCATTCGTTGAGTTATTATGAAAATTTGTTTTGAAGTACTGTCAGCCCCGCTTAATCGGGTATCGGATAAAGGAATACCCCGCTTATCAGAATAAAACCTTCCGGAACCGAATATTTCCCCATAGACGCAATGTTAAAGATCCTCGTTTAATTGAATAATTTCCCCGGATAATCCAATAATACTGGTCTGCTTTTGAAATATTTTTGATAAAAAAATGATTAAATTTCAAAAATAAATATGTAAATACGAGCAATTTTTGAATTTTCAAGTTGATGTATCAGCAACACCTTACTTTTCATCTTTTAATTTGTACTTAAAAATATATAATACTGTGTTTAATTATTTCGTTTTTATTTATTTTATTAAAAAAAACTTTCAAACACTAACATTAATAACTTCGTTTAATTAGATATGCTGATTTATTATTACGTTTCGAGGCAGTAAGGTAATGAAAATTTCCCCGCATTATCGAATACCCCGCTTAATCGAATAAAATATGCTGGAACCGACGGTATTTCTTTAAGCGGGGCCGACAGTATCAATAACGAATTACTACTTTTCAAAACATCATTAATAATAGTAATTATTATTTATTTATTCATTCATTATTGTCATCATTATTATTATTCCAGCGATTTTTGTCACTTTCAAAAGAAGTGTTTCAAACGTTTTTTTAAAATTGCTTTTGATGCACTTTAGAATGAGAGCGAAAACTTATTTAAAATAAATACTAATGAGAAACGACGGTAAAATTGACAAGAAATATCCCTGAAAATTCATCATAGATAAATCATAATCACTAATATATCTTATATTCTAACAAGAAGTTCCGTCTAGAACTATACGAGCCTACTTTCCCGTATACACCAGCTTCAAATTTATATTCTAGCTATCTCTCTCTCTCTCTCTCTCGTTTAGCTTAAGTTCTTAATTGCTTCAGATATACCTTTTTCAACGGTTAATACATATTCATTCAATCATTCATTTATTTAGTCATTCATGTATTTATTCACTCAGTTAATAATTCATTCTTTTGCTTATTGATTTAATCATTCATTAATTCAAAAATATTCTTGAAAATCTCGATCAAAAAATTTCATAGGAAAATAGGCTCGTTAGTTCTGAATGAACTTTCTATCTGTACATGTTCTACGTCATAAGAGCTTTCCAATAAAGTTTGTTCCAAGCAAATCGGTCCGTTAGATCAGGATTTATATAGGATTGATATTTCCCCGTAGGCAATATTTTTTGAACTGTTCAAAAATGAATAAAAATTGTTCCAATCAATATTTCACGTCAAGAACTTCTTCCAGTGAGCTTGTTCATTGGAACTTGGATCTTGTACCCAGAGTTTACATAATTTGCTTCATTTTCGCCCATAGACGCTAATGTTAAAAAATTTTGAACTGTTCAAAATTGACCAAAAAGTTATTCAAATCAAAATGTAAAATATGGAAATGAGATGTCCTCGCCGAGATCTTTCGAATCCAAAAAGAATTTTTCGAATCGGACAATTCGTTCCAAAGTTATTAGGGGGGGACAGACCGACAGACACACTTTTTCCCCATCTCAATACCCTACTTTCAAATTTTTTATTTTTCAATCTTTATTTAATTACTTAACTTATTTTTGACTTTTCTTGATTTCTAACGGTATTTTCACGATACATTAAGCCTTCTTTCATGTTTTATTATTATTTTTTTTACTTTTACGGAAAAGTAGGCTAAAAAAGGATCTAATGCGTTCCCCTCTCGTTTTTGAAAAAGAGATCTTCAGTTTTTGTTTTAAATAACTCAAGATCTTTATTTTTTTGCTCGTAAGTTTCTTACTAAAGATCACGAGGTTATATACATATATAAAGTGTCAGTCACATTCTGAAAAACAAATAGAATTGAAACTTTCTCTCTTGTGTCTAACGGCTCCCGTTCGGCCGACAAATCAAGAAAAAAATATTTATATCTCCAATTAGCAATCTGCGCAGTCGGTAGGTTCTTTATTAGCCGGCGAAAACGCGCCTCAGACCACCTTTGAGTTTATGCAGGGGGGCAAGGGGGCTGTGCAATCCGATAGCTTCTTTAACGGGGCTATTACAGTGCAGTTCATGTCAGATGGTATTCATCTTGCAAGCTCGTGCCACTTGTCCAAGCCATGCGAACGCTGGAGCGCCTTGGAGAGTTGCTGATAGAGCTCGTGGATGGAGGAGATTTATGGAACGGTTGTTGCACTTCGTTGCTCATAGATCGGTTTTATTGACCGAGGAATTTTATTTCAAAAAGGGATGATAATTGCCAGCCCAATATATCAACCAGATAATTCCGAGTGGTGACATTTTACTTCGCAGTGTTACAAGCGAAAGGGAGAAAACTATTAACCGCTGTAATCGAGTTTTTACCAGCTGAATTGCATACCTTTCCCCATCATAACCGTAACATCACGGAATTGAAATATTAAACTTAAATTGTTCGTGCAACGAAGTATTTTTTTTTCCGTGCAACTAGTATTTATAAACTTTTCTTGCAGCATTATGGAAACTTTACAATGGAAAGATTTAAACTGTGTTATATAGATTTTTGTTTTTTGGTAATTGGAGAAACCACATCCCAAATATCTATATCCCATTTTTTTACCATTCCATTCTGTATTACAATAGTTAAAGAAAACACAACCAAGCAATTTTTCCAAGCGCTCTAAATTAAGCCTGCATTTTAAACTTCTAATTCAACCTTTTTACGCACTTTATAGCGATACAAAAACCGACACGATGCAGCTATTCATTCGGATTAGCAATTTTGTTTTCTTCGAAAGGTTGAGAGCTGGTTTAACTTTCGAAAACCTTCCTTAATGATTTTAGAGTATTCGAGTGCAATTCGGTTAATATCCGACGCATATTGTAGATTAGTATTAGAAAGATACACGCGCACACACACTATTACATTTAGGCAGTGAAATCTCTGTAAAGATAATACCGATATAATGAAATATTCGTTATAACGAAGTAAATGTTCAGTGCCGTTTTAAACGCCACGAGGATAGCCATTCTGTAATTACGAACGTACCATTATGAGAGATTTTTCCCGGCACCTTGGAATTTTTTGTGATGGAATTTAACAGTATATTTTTTTATTAAATTATCGGTGTATAGCCCGCGGGTTATCTACAAAAAAACACCGAACGGTTTTACACCGAACTTAATGTTTTTAGAAGGAATTTTTCTTCCTGCGGGCTATTTACCGCTAATTACGGTATATCATATAATAAAACTAATTATGACACATGCAGTAAGTTAAAAAATAAAGGAACTTTGAGCACAAGTAAAACTGAACAAAAAAAATTTCACGTTATGAAAGCACAAATAAGCAGAAAGGAAGTAATAATATAGAAGTATCACTGCGCTTCTGTATAATAAACTTTGAAACATTATTTTTTCGTGCTTTTCTTAATCGTAAAATAGTGAATATATATTTTTAGAGTACCTACCAGTTGCACTACCGAATGTATTTCCTTATTAATACATTTTAAAGTAATTTTCTGTAAATTGAAAGGAGGCAAAGTTAAAACGAAATGGAAAACGCAAAAACTTCTATAGTCTCTCGGGTTGTACAACGATGCGGGCTATTTACCGATAATTACGGTATACTCATACGCAGAATGTAATACGCAGAAATCAAAAGACCCTTTTTGTAATAGCACTTGCTAGACCAGAGTTTCTTAAGCCGTGGGTCGCGACCCCAAAATTGAGGTCGCGGAACCAGCAGGGGTCGTTAATATGTTAGCAATTTTTATATTTCTGTTAGTTATTATAATGACTTTACAATTACCAAATATTTTTACATGATTTTGAAAATTTATAAATATAAGAGAACACGGAAAACTGAAAAAATTATTGAGTTATCAAATGACTCCTGGCTGAAAATTGATTGTAATACGAAGTCCGTAGAAGATTTATTGGCTAGGAGTCACAAAAGAATTCCCAATGGTTTCTGAACCTTCCATAGACTTTTTCTTTACCTTTTTCTGAGACAGATTTGTGTGAGACGACAATTTTGGTCTTTAACCACCAGAAAATCAAAGTGTCGATCAAATCGAAAGAATATTCTGAGGTGTCGACTATTTTACCAAGATTTCAGAATTAAAAATAAAAAGACACACCTTGTCCATTGAAGCTAATCCTCGCATATGCGCTGTTAGAAGAAAAAGGTTTACTCATTAGTGACCTTCTAAGTGACTGCACTTAACGGATAGACAGTAGTGAACGTTTGAATTTACCTAAGGGATCATTCCTAAATAATGTAATGCTCGAAGGGGGAGGGGGGTTCGCGAAACTGTGACAAAGTGTGACAAGGGGAGGGGAGGGGGAAACAAGAAGTGTGACATCATGCTTATCCAACATAGCGTGACATGTGACAAAGGGGGTAGGTCCGTTGAGGTGAGACATTTTATGACAAAGTGTCAAATATATGGGAAAAAAGCGTGACATCATTTATGAACGGTCCCTTAAGTAATTGAATTTATTTCTTATGAATGTATTGTATTTTTAAAATTAAAGTTAAATTCATAAAAATGCATTAGTATATTACTATACTAGTGAAAGAAACTTGTCAGATTTGCGCAATGCTAAGGGGTCCCACAAAATTGTCGTAAACAATATGGGGTCCCCACGACAAAAAGTTTAAGGAATAGCGTGCTAGACGAAAGTTTAAAGCATCTTAACATTTTATGTTTGTAATTTAAGTACATGTTTGTGATTTAAGCACATTTTGAAAAACATGTATTGAATTAGTGATGGAAAATAAATATTTTTTTGTTTTAATTCTTATCTCAATTACAAAATCTAGAAACTGTATAAGAAAAGAAAGACTTATATTAAATTGCCTATAATTTTAATGGAACTGCTGAAATAAAATGAAAGTTTGTTTAACAAATGGAGAATTTTTCAGGTTTGTAATAAAAGTTCTAGAATAAGAGATTATAAATAAAGCACTTTAACTTTGTAATAGTAACTTTGGGAAAAAAATGCATTGATAGTAAGGGAAAAAAATGAAATTTCAAAATATTTTCTATATATTTACATTCATGAACTGATACAATAATAAATTACTTGGAAACGTATTTACAGTAGATTTATTTAATTTTCCCCTCATGGATATTTTATACAAACTAAAAGAAAAGCACCAGGGAAAACGCTTACAAAAATGCAACTAAAGATTATACAAGGAGTTTATGTTAGCTTGGAGAGACATGTGAACTTTATTGCAAGTTTGTGCCTTACAACCGTTTTATTCATTCGTAATTGTGCATTTTTTATGTATTTGTAACAAAACTCTTTTATTAATAAAATTGCAGTAAATCAAAATAAAACTGACAGTTGTAATTCGGTCTTAATTTCGGTTAACATACCGAGGAGGGGGATATACGACAAGGGGTGTTCAACACCCCATCCTAAATCAACATCTCTCTCTGTATATCTATCTTGTCAACCCCTTCCCCCGATGCTTCAAGGGCCAAAAATATTTACATGCACGTTCTGGCCAAACACATTTCGATCACGCCCCACTGCTTCCCAGTGTTCTAACGAGCTGAAACGCACAGGGTTAAGCAAAGAGGAATCGATGACGAAAAAGACATTGTCATTCGCGTTTTATTGATCAGAAGGGGAACTAATCGCAAATGCATTACTCAGATCTCCCTACCGTCCACCCCGTTTTATATGGCAACCCCCCCGGACTAGCCAGACCCAGATATATATATATATATATACGCACACACACATATATACAGCCTTACCTACCGCGTGGCCATATTGGCTTTTGAATGAGAAACGGCAAAAGTTCCCCGGAACAGCACTGGAGGCAAATAAATGAATAAAAATACAATGAGAAAGATTGTGAACCGGTGATGAATTTGATTTTCTAGTTCTTCGAGCTTAGTGGCTGTATGGTTTTACAACTCGGGATGGTGACTCTTTTGTAGTTAGACTTAATATTACCCGGATATAGACCATTTCACAAGTGCTGCTTTCATCGCTTTAAAAATATACGATGTGAAAAAAGAACGGGAGAAAAAAGAAAGGAAAACATCCATCATACTCAAAGAATTGTTTAAAGAGTAAAAAATAATAATGCTAAAAATAAATAGATAAATAAAAGTTTTTAAAAAGTAATAATAAATGAGTGAAATACTCCTATAGAAATGCCTAATTCTTGTTTTTAATAGCTTAATTATTTCATTTTATTCACAGTGGAGCTTCAGAAATCCGAACTAATTGGGTTTGAGCCCTATTCGGACTCCGGAAAGTTCGGGCTTACTGGGTGATCCTTTAAACTCTTGAGAGATCTGATAGTCATTGTTTTAAATTAATAATAAAGAAATCCAGCTGATGTAATGATCATGCGGCACTGGTGCAAAATCGCGTCATCAAGCCGATTCAGGTCGTTACGTCAACGAAAGATTACCGAATTCAGCTCTACATAATGAGGTACACAGACATTTGCTAAAAGTAATGGTCATTAAAAAAACTAATTTAAATTTTGAATCGTAGTTATGATTTTTCATTTTTTAAAATCTAATTTTTGGCCACCTCACGAGCTCTTCCAATTATCTGGAATTTCAGATCTCCGGAATTTGGATTTCTGAGGTTCCACTGTATTTATTTTTATGAAAGAACATTTTTATTACATAATATTCATATCGCCACAGTATTCGAAAAAAAATAAAGATGCTTTTTACTAAACATAACACACGTATAAAATAGTAGGCGTGCAAAAAGAGTAATCATCAGTGACATTGCTACCAGTAATTTTTTCTGATATAATAACTGATATATATCATGCTTTATTTTTAACTGAGTAACTGGAAACTCCAGGCAGTTATTACTTTTTGGGTGTAATTAGTAATTATTTTCAATCATTTTCTATTTTACACGTATTTTAATATATTTATGCCGTTATCAATAAGACATGTAAGAAATGAAAAATCAAATTCAAAAAGAAAAATAAAAAGATTAATTGTTCCCTCTTTTGAGCGGAGATTTTTAACCATTCATTAATTTATGTCTGTTGAATGACGTTGAATTGAAAAATTAATTTTCTTGAAGAAATAAGCGAGATTAATAAGCTTTAATTACTCATTTCTAACAGGTACGAAGCTGCTTCATTAATTTTCGAATTCCTGAAAACGAAAAAGTAAAGTAATATTACTAAACAAATTGTCGATCGTAAACAATCAATTCACATAATATTTCTAGCACCTCATTTCGAATAAAATTTCGTCCGACATAAGTAACGCAGCTTATAAAAATCAAGATTATTATACAAACGCAGAAACTTAACCTCAACTAACATATAGATTCAAATTCACAGCAAGTTTCTGATAAAATTCATTGCTACTCAAGAAGCATTAGAGTCGATACACAGTCAGTCCATCCAGAGCAAGTGAGACCATCAAAGCTGTTTTAAAGCAATATGTCAAACAGCTTCGGGGCTTTAAGTTTAAAAAAGCAGGACAAGGCGCGAAATTGTTGTTCGAACTACATATTTCAAATGTAGGTCCATTATTTTTCGGCGTCATTCACAGCACTTCTGGAGAACAACTAAAGGAGGTTAAAAAGGTCGACTCCATTTCTAAAGAACGAAGATTCTTTCTTTTTTTTCTTTTTCTTTTCCTTTCCCATGTGCTTAACTTGGGTCCACGGTAGAAAAAAAGACAAATTATTTACTTAGGCGACAAAAGATTTATGGTTTTCCTATTTTATCGATCCGTCACTACTTTTGTTTCGTGTTCCAAAAATCGAAAGGTTAAGGTCCCATGAAAATATGTAAATTTTTCAATGTTAAACAATATTTATGCTTAGATTTTACACCAAAGCCTTGAACGCAAAAAGGCCTCAGGGCATTTTTGAGTACTTAAGGTTATAATATTACCATTATCCACGGATAATAATCGTATATTTTGTATTGCAATGGTACATGACAAAGAAGTGTTAAAAACGCTATTGCTGCTGGAAACTTGAATTTGAATAAGTAAATTTTTATTTATTTTTATTCATGTTTCAATTTGTAATTGTGACACGGTTATGGGAGTGTTTAATTAACACTATAGATTTAAGAGAATTTTGTTCAAAACAGTTTATCCTTCCTACTTAGCAGGTAGGATTTATAATGTGCATGTGTAAACTTATTACATTTAATCTTTTTTACATATATATTATCTTTTTTATTTTATTTTATTTATTTATTTCTTGTAAATTCCTGATCGCCATACTTGCAGGATGCCAACCTTTATTTTAGTCCATTTGTATTTATTTCTTTATTTTAATCATGACTACATTCACTGTTTAAATTCTGGTGAATGCTTATTTATAGTGGCCATGCTACGCCATTTGATGTGGTCTTGGTGAATATTTCGTTTTATTTATTCAGTATGACATGCAATGACGTCTGTTGTGGTCTTGGTATTTTTTATAAATAAATATTTATATTATAAATATAATTTGATCGTGATGAAAGATTTTCTATAAATATCGCTGTAATAGGGTTTTGGTTCAGGGTACTTATAGGTAGAAATTCTATATATATGGCAAATTCTTTACTTTCGAGCAGTAGGTAAAATCTTTATCGAAACCTTATCATAATAGTAATAATCATAAATCACTCAAAATTTCTGTGGACTTGTTAAAATTACTGGAAGAATTTAAAGCTTAATATAGGTCAGATGTTTGTTAACCTATAACAGATTAGAATTCTATTCAGTAACCACAATTCCATTCAGTAGCCGCTGATTATGAGAATTATTTAATGTATGATTTAACAACTCATTTCCAAAAAGAGTATAATTAACGATATTAAATCAAAAATCTCATTTCAAAAGGCTTTTTTTTTCTGTTCTGTTGCATACGATGGGTAGAAACATATATATTCGAAACATCGTTCCATAATTAAATAATTAGTTTTTGTTTTTTAGTTTTAAAAAAATTACAAAGCTACAAAATATAGTAATAATAATAAATTATAATAATAAAATAATAGAAATAAGTGTAAAGTAAGTGAGTAATAAAATAAATAAGTAAACAAATAGAAAAAAGTTAATCATCATAATAGTAATGATGGGGTAATAATAATATACAATAATATTAATAATATTTTTCCAAGCTATATTTTCTTTCTGTCCTTTTTTTTCCTACATAAATTTATGGCTTAAGTATTAAGCGTGGTGAATTATATTTGAGATAATAATGCAGACTGGTCAACAACTTTTCTTCTAACCAATGATTTTCTTTCTTGAGCTTTCACTTTCCTTGCAAGTGAGGAAAGTGAGAGCTCAACGTGTTTTAAGTTATGAGCAATGATGAACTGTAGTGGAGATGAACCACCAAAATACTCGGATTAGCGATGACCGTGGGCATGGGGTCAAAACTTAAGTGATTCAAAGACTTCTAAAGCGAGAATTCATGAGTAACTCTGCTGAAGTAACATAGGGTGTTTTAATAAATATCTGTGTTACTTCTAACAATTACGTGTTTTAAGTTATGAGCAATGATGACCTGTAGTGGAGATGAACCACCAAAATGCTCGGATTAGCGATGAACGTGGGGTCAAAACTTAAGTGATTCAAATACTTCCAAAGCGAGAATTGATGAGTAACTCTGCTGAAGTAAAATAGGGTGCTTTAATAAATATCTATGTTGGCTCGAGGAGACAAACTAAGAAAAGCAGCCTTCGTCAGGTGGAGTGATCAATTACACTCTCGTAACGATTGATTTCATTTTAATGAAGGCTGGAGTGATCTCTCGAAGCGAAAGGTTTTTATGAGGATGGATATCGATTTGGCTAGCCAGCAGGGACCGAGTCTCGTATTAATCTGGCCCTCAAACGGACTATGTAATTTGTGCTCGATTCCCTCTACTAGAGAGGGTCATTCGCAGTCGTAGAAAATGAGGTATCAGCTAGAGATAGTGGGGCTATTGGATGCGGGGGCAGCACAAAGCAAAAGAAAAAAACGACTACGGGAAATAAAAAAAAAGCAGAGAGGGGATAAAGCGTTAGAAAAAATTGGAAAGTACTCTATCGGAAAAATATCAATCCTAGAGCTTGCATTTATACCTGGTATGAATCAAGTCCCGACGTTTTACGAGAGCGTGAATGTGTTAATGATAGAGCAGATTAGCAATACCCAGTTTATGGAAAGTGTATCATTTAATTCATTTTAGTTGCATTACAGTAAGCTATTTATGTTATCTCAGCACAATTTCATCGCATGTGAAATATTATGGTAAAGGAATAGAGATGCATTGTGTTTCGTCAAATCTCAGGATCAGATATGTTAAAACAGAATTTTTACCAAATATAGAAACAAAAAAGTTTTTCGTTCCAAAAGAAGAAAAAAAAAAAAAAAAAAAAAGAAAAAAGAGCTAAATTGAGAGAAAATAATTATTGTTAATTTCAGCAATATAAGAATACAGTGTTGAATTCTAAATGATAAATAATTATTATTGCTACTGTATTAATAATTTAAACATTTACAGGAATAATATTTAAAGATAATAGTTTATTTCACAATGTATTAACACAATTAACTGTATACAGTAGAAACTCGATCCATCGTTCTCACATATAAGGCAAAGCCGGTAGAAATGGCGCACAATTGGAAAATATGATAAAAAAGAATGAAAAAATTAATTTTTCGCCAAACTTTTGGTGAATAATATAGACCACACTCCTTATATATGCATTTTCATCATTATTTTTCCGTTACGCTATAAATTAAACCGACAGCTGGAATAAAACTAAGACACCTATTTTTCGCTTCCCTCCTTATAGGGCGGGTGAGATTGCGCACATGGGTAGTTTACAGGCATGGGAAATGGCTTTCGATAATAAGTAGATTATATTAATAATAATAGAAAGTAAATTGTCAAAATTGGTGAAAAAGCGTTTGCTTAAAAAGTATCTTGCAGTACTCCCACCACAATGAAAATCACAGGAGTACTAATGAAAATTCAAGCGTTTACATTTACATTCAAGCCCTTACAAAGAAAACAATAAACACAACGTTGTGTCATAAATTTTCCGAGAAAAAACTTATGAATTCAAGTAGAAACTGTGCTGCTGTGGCTGTACAACTACCTGAAATCGCGATGCACTCACACCCCTTATCTCGGACCGCACAATCTCACCAGGTTTACCTTATCGTTTTCCTGCGTATATTGTCTTGATTTAACAGTTCGTCACGCCGATTATATTTTATGTTGACTTGCTTGCATAGTATTTCGTATTTATCGTTTGAAATGAACGGACCAGGAAAAACGATCGATTAAATCTATACAATATATGTATGTGTGTGTGAAGATATTTTACGAACGAGCACCTCTCAAAAAAATTTCTGGTTTTGGCCCTGACCCCCCAGCAGAATTCTGTTTTATCAAAAAGAGATTCATTCTTTCCCAAACTTTGTAGCGGAAAATCAGCATTAAGATGTACTTAAATTTAGTTGCAAATTTTAAGAGTATGGATAAATGATATGGGCAATATTAACATAAGCCATAATAAGTCAATTTTTCTAAATGCAGGCTTATCAAAAGAATAATAGGTGTTTATTTATTTTCAGGTAATTTTCTTCGGTACTTAAACTTTTTATTTTTACATTTTCTTCCCCAGATTATTAAAAAGGTATTTGGTAAGCTGAGGTGTAAGCGCTTTATTTATTTTTTTTTAACCTTTAAAATATTTTACATTTAAAGTAAATCTGGAAAAAAATGGAAAAATAATTTCCACATAGTATTTAATTTTTACATAATTTGGTGGTGCAAAAGGTATTAAGACACAAGTAATAATCTTTCATGTGCTATTAGGTGCATAAGTACTTTCCCAGTTCAGGATCTGAACGAAACGCAGAGAAACATTTTTCAGAGTCTTAATTCGAAGCGAAGCACTTAACTAATGAATATTACGTGTAAAATGTTTTATCTTTAGTTGGATTAAATAGGAAAGCGCACAAATGCAGTGTTGTTAAACAAAACGATAAATCACTGTCGTTTCTTGCAGCAAAGTATGGAACCAAAAACTCTGCCAAGAAAGGCATCATCTGTTGATAGAAAATAAGATAATTCATAGAAAGTAAGGAAAAATTGATGATTCCGTTCGAATATTTTGTCTGTATGGAAAAAGCGATTCATCACTGAAGATAAACGGGAAGCTATGTTCTATACCGATTCATCACATGTAATGAGTTCTTGTTATGAAACAAAGTTGGGAAAAAAAATGTTAAAGTAGATTTCCAATGCCACATTTAAAGTTTTCAAATTTCTAAATGCGAGGTGTTGTCTTCGTTCGATAGCGTCTACTTAACTGTAGATAAAAGAAACATTGTAATAGGATGGAAAGGGAAAACGAAAGGATGCCATACTAATATCATAATGCTGCGTTGTAGCATGTCCTGGGTGTAGCTAATTCGTTGTATAGAGATGAGGTCATTCATATTTTAAAGTTATATTGCTCTATTCGTCTCCGACTGCAAGTAATAAGAGAAGACTTATTTTACTCAATTCTTATCTTAAAAATGATAAAAATAAATAAAATAAAGATATACTAAATTCGATTATTTTCTCTATAATTGCTAATCGGTGCACTGAATTTCAGCATTGTGTCTTCAATTAATGAAGATCATAATTAAGTTGTTGTGTTATTCATTTCGATATTGATAATACGGCCGTTAAATATTTCACATAGTTTTTCTGGTGAATTCATATCCTATCGCTTTTAAATACTATTATAAGAGCAAAGTTTAAGACTATGGATAATTGGTATGGGCAATATTATGTACATAAACCTGAGCCATAACGGGGCAATTTTCGTAAGTGCAGGCTTAGTAAAACAATAATAGGTGTTTATTTTTTTTTAAGTATTTTCAATTTTCACCGGTATTTTAACTTTTTATTTTTACATTTTCTTCCCCAGGTTATGAAAAAGGTATTTGGTAAGCTGAGGGCACATTTGTTAAAATATTTTACATTTAAAGAAAATCTCAAAAAAAAAAATAATAATAATAATAATTTCTCCATATTTAATATTTACACCATTTGGTGATGCAAAAGGTATTAACACACAAGTGATAATCTTGTATGTGTTATTAGGTGCAGAAGTACTTCCTCAGAAGTATACATAAACAATTTTACAATTTAATGCAGGAATGATACTAAGTACTAACAAAAGCAAAATGAGCGTTATGTTAAATACAAAGGCAATCAACTAAAATTAGCACTAATGTTTAAATATTTGAAATTTTAATTCTGCAATTTTGCTACACTTTTGACAGACTAAAGTCAAACAGTATAGTTTCTTACAACTTTCAGTTAAAAGTATGTAATTCAAAAGTAACACCATATCACTTGTTCATTTAAAGAAAGTGTTTCAGGTTTTTTGAAATAAGGAGGAAATGACTAGACAGTTGGAAGTTATTTTGCACATTTTTAAAAGGTGTTATAATAGCAAACCTCTCAGATTCTCTTAGTTGTTGCACTTGCGAAAAGAATTAATTTTGAGGAAAATTTTCAATGATGCATTCGGAATCAAAGGAGTCATAAGAGTTTACATTTTTCTGCGCAGACTACGCTTCAAACATCGGAAAAATCCTTCCATAACCTTGAACATAAGTTAGGGGAGGATAGTTTGACAACCTAGAAAGGTGGGTCATTCAGAAAACTTCTCCAGAACTGTCATTTCCAAAGTGAGGACCGCTCCGTTGCTGGTTCCCTGACGAGAACTCTTGATTTATCATACAAAAGAAAACCATAGTCCCAGAAACATGAAAAAGAGCGTTCATATCGCACATGAACGCCCACAGCAATCTGTGCAGTAGTGGTGCTGACCAGCGACAGCAACCCATTCGTCGGAGATACGGTTAGACGTTCCATTTATCACCAGTCCTCCCCTGCCCAAAAAGACAGGTGTTAGCCTGCTATGAGACACAGCCGTCACTCAGTCGACCAACACCAGGTGGGGTCAGTTTGTAGGCCTGTGAAATAAAAATGCTCACTGGGCTTCAAGATAAAAAAAGTCAGGGCAACTAACCTCAGAATAACTAATGTGCAAAGCGGATGTAATTAAGAGA
This sequence comes from Octonoba sinensis, assembly GCA_038502835.1. Taxonomy (NCBI): domain Eukaryota; kingdom Metazoa; phylum Arthropoda; class Arachnida; order Araneae; family Uloboridae; genus Octonoba; species Octonoba sinensis. Next base: position 129,509,948 of record CM076598.1, read on the forward strand.
GAGATACTGCAGATTTGTTTTCGTCACAGAAAATTAATGAAATATTGTTTTTCAGGAAGCAATGAGCAAACTTGTTGATTTTTGATGAAAAATTATTAGAGTATAGTTAACACGTTGACTGCCGACACGCTGACTGCCAGCGCTGTTTGCAGTTGATGGACCCTCTTAACGATAGTTTAATTTAATCACATCATATTGTTCAAAACATCTTATTAAGCAAAAAATTACAAACTTTCTATAAATGTATTGAAAAATGGAAATAATTCGTCAACGACGAGACAACTTGCAGTTTGGTCTTTCAGGAAGTTCAACTACTACGAGTTATCTCGTAGGTTGGCAGTCAACGTGTTAATGCTAATGTGTATGGCATAATTTAAATCATGAAACCGAGTTCCATTCCAGCTTTCAAAGAATACTTTCGGAACATGTTTTCGAATCCGTATCCGAGTTGCATCGTGAGAAACGTGCTTATAACACGCATGCATATAAACTGCATGGTTTTGACACCATACATAATCCTTGTGTTTTCACTCTCAAAAATAGAACTCTCATTTTAGACGGTTCCTCAATCGTCTACAAAATTTCGTCATTTACAACGATTCTTTACTCGTCGATCACGTGACTTAAAAAAGTTACTACACAAATTTTGTCAATTTGACGAAAGGTTTACTCGGAGCATTTTTCACGAAGCCATTTCGTCAAATAGGACGAAAGTTTCGAGAGATTTGAGCATGCGGTTCTGAGAGTGTTTGATGCAGCAAAATGATTCCACGGGCCTCAAAACAGGGGCTTCAAATTTTTATGTTTGATGACGTGTGTTTTAAGTACGTTTTCAGTACTCAAAATACCACGCAAAGAAGCACTCAGTACCAAAAAAAATAAAAATAAATAAATAAAATAAAATAAATAAATAAAAAATAAAAAATTGTGCACTTAGGACAACCTATTAGTTCAAATTCAGACATTAATGAAGTCGTATAGAAAGAAAATACTTTTTGACAACAATGAGAATATTTTGCCCTTAATGGTTCTTGTAGAAGTCATTTTGTCTTCTTAATGATAGCTCTGTGACGTGCGGCGAATACCGCAATCTTTGTAACGTACTTTCTCGCTAGGGTAATTAATCATTTCGCTAGAACATACAATCCAACAAAATCTTTGAAGGCCTGGGAGAAAATCTATGGAGCCAACAATCATCAACAAAAATAGAGGAAAAGTTAATCAGTCGAGAATTTATCCATTTCCAACAATACTCAAATACTAGAAATAATCATTTGAACTTACTATTCCACGTATGGGACAAAGATGCCACGCTTGGACGATCGTTACTTTTATACGAGGATATAATAACACCACAGATGAAAGGCTGCTGAAAGAACAAAGCGAACCTGAATGAAAATCCAGGTAATTGAGCGATACTTCAGATCTTTTATTCGTTACAATGTATAGTAGAGAAAAAGAAAACAGCAAAGTCTAAGATTATAGATGATATCTACTTTATTAAGAATTAACTTTACCCCCTACCACGATGATAGAATAATAACTCCATTAATGGCAGCTTTTGACAGAATTGTAATGGCGCTTGACAAGTGCTTTATTAGTTTGTGATCATTTCATGTAACAGAATGGAACTAAACTGGGATTTCATACAAGTAATAATAACGTTTAAGAAAACATTTTTTTCATAAGTCAAAAAACGAACATTTCACGTTTTGCAAGCGAAAGTTTGAAACAATGTTTTTTATAGGAAGATGATTTTAATAAATAAATAAATTAATTAATTAATGATAATAATAATAAAAATAAGTTGAATTTTGTATAAAAATTTGAGCACACAGACATGACAACTAATCTCCAAGACATGTCCCACTAACATTTTTTCTGATCTTTGGTCTCTAAATCTCTATCAGCTGCCATTTCTTAAGTAAAATTGTGTTTTTTTTTCATTACTTTGATACTAATTTAAAAACAATAAAAAATATAACCTAATAACCCCGCCCCCTAATAGTTTGTGTAGGAACTGTCTGATTTGAAAGATTTGATTTTTGCATTCCGAAGATCGCGGCAAGGACAACTCATTTCCATATTTCATTTTTTGCTTTGAACAATTATTCGTCCAATTTTGAGCAGTTCAAAAAACCTTAACTTTAGCTCCTATTTGCAAAAATGAAGCAAATTATGTACACTCTGGACATAGATACAAGTTCCTTTGTATCTATGCTTATTGGAAGACGTTCTCAACGGGAACATTTTTTGATTTGAACAACTTTTGTTCAATTTTTAACATTTTAAACAAAATTTAACATTAGCGTCTACGGGGAAATTTCAACCCTATGTAAATCCTGATCTAACGGACTGATTTGCTTGGAACATACTTTATCGAAAATATATTATGACATAGAACATCCAGAACGAAACAAGCTTTTTTTTCCCACGAAGCTTTTTGATCTGGATTTTTAAAGGTATTTCCGAAGGAATGAATGAATAAATAAGCAAGTGAATGAATGAATAAATGAATGAGTGAATGAATATGTACAAACCGTTGGAAAAGGTTTATTTGAAGTAATTAGGAACTAAAGCTGAATGAGAAGGAGAGAGAGATAGGTAGATTTTCAATTTAATATTGGTGTATACGGGAAAGAAGTCTCGTATAATTCTATATAGACGAAACTTCTTGTTTCTTATTATATTTGTACATCCCTTTTTTCTACCGAATAAACAAGATGAACTGATTTAAATTTTCATTAAATATACTTGTAAAATTAGTGATGCAATGTGAGGAAAATATCATGGTTATAAACCCTCTAATCAATAAAACAGAAATATAGCTATATTTGGCTATCTTGAAGATCTCATCTAAGCTATCCGTTATCATTGAAGTAAGTAAAGCAAAATCAAAACCTACTTCAACGGTTTTAATTAAAGTATGGTTTCTTTTAGCTTCGTTTATTTTATAATATTAGAATACAAAGCACTTAATTCACAGCAAATGATTGTGCATAAACTACTGATTTGAACTAACATCTGATTACAAGACGTTCAATTCACAACAAATGATTATGCATTGACTATTCATTTGAACTAATATTAGATTACAAAGCATTCAATTCACAACAAATGATTTTTCAAAAACTATTCCTTTTAACTAATACTAGCTGATCCTCTGCCGAACATCTACAGTTTAAAGTTCAGCAATTGAACTTGAGGTTGATTACTCAATGTAAATAATGTAAGGTGTTGCCACTCCAAAGAATCGGAAATTAAAAATTGAGCCATGAACAGAAATGCTTTTAAGTAAACGCTTTAAAATAAGAAAAGACCGCTTGATATAAACAAACTAAAATGTTGCGGCTCCAAAGAATCAGAAATTTAAAATTGAGTTATGAATGGACATTTTTTTTAAGAAACAGAAATACATTTGTTAAAGTCCATAAGATACGATAATAAATACAAATATCATGTTACTTTTCTATGCTAATCATAAAACAAATTTTTAAATATCGTTTTACCATAGTTTGTTTTTTGCATGATATCAGTATCGTATGATACCGCAAAATTTAATCGTAACTGGTCCACGTTAAGTCAAATATATATATATGGGATTAGATTACAGAAAAGCTCAATTCACTGCAAATAACTCCATAGACTATTCATTTTAACTAAATGCATTAATTAAATAAGAATGTATTTCGCATTTAAGGATTTCGGAAATAACAGCGACATCTGCCTCTCTAGTTTTGAAGTTGTTGTCTGCCCTGGAGAGTACAAAGGTTGCAGACCCTCGATACACTGCATTCCAAAGAAATCATCAATCAAATCTGCATCATGCATATGTATTTATGCCCGCACAAAGCTATATTCCAGCAAAGTAAAAGCATCACACATTTATGAATTTGCAATTATGACAAATTTAAATTCAACGGATGGCCAACTTTCATATCCGCTATAAGAATGATCTTTTATTAAACCATTAATATCAATAACATGCTTTATAAAGGACTAAAATTATCAAAACAACCCAAGGTTTGCTCAAAGTTTTTTGGCCTAACTCTGCGATAAAGGACAGCTACTATGTGTCATTATTTCTGTCTCACTTGATTACATTCTTAACGTAATTACAGTACACGCATCATTTATCATTATGACTCGTATCTCCATACTGAACTGACAGTCCGACAAGTTAGGAAGTGTATGTATACTTATCAGAATGCTAGAAGTAAGGAAAAGGAAAGGTTTGCTAGGATAGAGGCAAGAGATAAGTTTAGCTTGTGCGCTGAACTTACGAACACAATGATATCTCAACAAAGCGTTGATATGTTTTCATATTATATTAAACCTTTCGCAACTTATTTAAAGCAGTAGAAAAAAAAAGATAGGCAGAGAAAGCTAGAGGAAAGAAGAAGAAAAGATATAGAACAGCGTTTCCCAAACTATGGGTCGCGACCCGCTGGTGGGTTTCGGATCGATTTTTGGTGGGTCACGGTACTGTAATGGGCACGGGAATTTAATTTTATCGCTAATAAATGGCTTCGCAAACCCATTTTTTTTTCCTAAAATTACTTTTGAAAAGAAAAGTTATAAAACAGGGCGAAGTTCCGCTTTTTTTTTTTAATTGCGGAAATTGAAACTTGAGTTTAAAATAAAAGAAAAAAATTATAAAGCTTTTAAATTTTACTGTCAATACTTGTTAAATGTCCCCTTCCCCACTGTTCGATGTAGAAGTCGTTATTGGACATCTTAAAGTCTCCATTACATACAAAATATGCTGTTCGTCAGAATAGTGTTTAGCCAATCAAATATATATATATATATTTTCTCTCTTTTCTATTTTTAATATCTAAGCAGTTGTCTGAAAAGCTGCGTTGAAAATGAAGTGGGTCGCTGCAAACCGAGTTCTAAATAAGTGGCTCGCAATATTTAATAGCTTGGGAACTTCTGATATAGAAAAATTGCCTTGTGAGGAACAGTATATTGTATGCTTTAGATTAGACCTTTCAATTATCGGACATAAGGATCCCATTTAAAAACAGTTGTGCAATGCATTACCAATAAATTCGGGCACAATTTAGCCATAAATTTATGAAGAGAAAATATTGACTTTATAAAAATTAATGCTTTTGCTTCTTAACTAATTACAGATGAGAATGATCAATATTTTCCGTAAATAATATCCTAAAATAAAACTTGGTAACACGCTTTATTTTTATGGTTAGTTACACAAATTTTTGTTTTCAAATAGCAACCGAAGGATCAGTTACATGCAATTTTAACGAAAAAGAAAATATGTTCTTTGTAGAATGAAATACAATTGAAAATACTAATTGGATTATTATTACATATTTTAGGCTCAAATACATGTCATATACAAAATATACTTTTTGATATAAACACTTAATTTGGTTGCTTATCTATACCAAATACAAATACAAATATTTAAAAGTTAGAAAATTTATCCAAACCATAAATGAATTACATGAATTTAAATGTAATTTAAATTATGCATTTTAGAATATTTATGTTAAAACACCATAATGGTTTTCGAACAGATAAATAATAATTACAGTTTTATAAAGAATACATTAATAAAAAAGCAATTACTAATTAAGGGTTCCTTAATAAAAATGTAATCATTATTTATTAAGGATTCCTTATTCGTTTACAAACTGCAAAAGACTCGAAGCTCATACAAAATAACCCGAGTAATTCTTCAAACTTAGGAGGAAGCTGAAAACCATAATAAAAAAAACCCCAATAAATTCGCCTATCTATTTCCGAATTTGAAAAGGAACAAAATTAGGCAGGATTACAAGCGCCCTCTCTGAACGTATTCCGTAACGAAATGCAGTCTTTGATCTGCAACAACTGTTTGGGTGTTCTCATAAAATTCTCCAGATTTTAACAAAACGCATATGCAAAGCTAGTTTTTTGCCAAATACTTTTTCTTGCGATAAACATAAGCAAACAATATGCGCTTATATTTTTGCCTTTTTTTATACTCACACGAAAAATAAAATAAATAGATAAAATAATCAATAAAAATAAATACTTAAAAACAAATAACATGATCATGATAGATGGTTACAATGGTATTTTATATCAACTGTTATTACTTATTACTGTGCATTTCTAAAACTTGGATTCAGAACAAAAATTAAAATTAAAAAAATGCTATTCTGTATTCCATACACTCGCCATATATTTGGCATTAGTTGATTATTAGGCCGTCGATTTTGTTTCACCCAAGACTCAATGATTCACTATCTTATATTTCAATGATATAAAAGTCGAGTGAACAATAAATCAAGTGAGAAAATTCTTTTTTTCCCCTTTACTTTAAAAATGTTTTTACATCAAGTAAAATTTTTCCATTACATGCATTAAGGCAGGCATGAAGAAATTTTTACATTTTATTCAAACACCCAAAAGTTTGTTGAAGTTACAAAAGCTGAAATTATAAAGTTAAAGAAAGTATTAGCTAAATAAGCTTTTGTGTTACATTAATAATTAAGTGTTAACAATTTTCTAAATGTTTAATAATTTCTCCAGAACTTGAAAAAGCAACTCTTACTTAAAATATTATTGTTATTATTATTATTATTATTATTACAGAAGGTCGTTCTGACTTTATGGAAACTATTTTGTAGTTTTTCTTCTTGTATGCATTTTGAGATAAAAGTTTGGCAACTCCAGAATAATAGTCTGCTAATGTTTTCTTTTGATTGCAATGCAAAATAAAAGATTTATTTTGAAAACGGGTCCTAAAATTGATAGATGGCTCGAAGCTTACGTAGCTGCGTTTTCTGAGGAGAAATATTCGTATCAACAACTTATAAAGCGCTGTAAAAATATCGGTAATTGCATTTCAAAGAAAAGTATTTATAATATATTAAATTTAAAAAAACGTCTAGCTGAAAGTAAAAATGAAAATATGACCCCGAAACTTCATTCTAAGACTGTTCGAACGCAGGGAACTATCAAGAAAGTGTGAAGCCTCTGATCCTAAAAGAAAATCCACCGCTTGAAAGATTCATTGCATCGAAACTAAGAATGTCTTTTGGCACTGTAAGTAAAATCAGTCATAAATAGTTAAAGTTATAAGTTAAAAAAGATGTTTAAACCTAAAGTCCATCAGCTTTTGCCAAAACATATTACTGAAAGAAAAACAATTTTTAAAAAATTATATGAAAACACCTAGCTGCCGAACTATGTAAATTTGTGGTAACACTCTATAAGGCACGTGTGTATTTAAGTGACTGTAACAAAAAAAAAAAAAAAAAAAAAAGATCAATTTTCTGTTGCTTAACTGACGGGAATAACCGTACGGAATGGCTTCATCAGTGTACAGAAAACTTCCCAAAGAAATTCATGACAGTTGCAGGATTTTGTTGCAACTGCAAATTAAGAAACAAAAAAGTCTCAGGTAAAGCTAAAATTAATTCAGTCTATTATCAGCAGAATATTTTAGAACCAATTTTTGAAGAAGAAATTCCAGCCCTATATGGAAGGGATATTAATAAAGTTGATCTTCATATGGAAAATCATCTAGTCACAAGTCACTAGTCAACTGCCGCTTTTTTGGCAAAGAAAGGGGAAACAGGAATAAAGTGTATCCCATTTGACAAAATACCTGTAAAATCACCTGCCGCTTCTCTAATGGACCTATGTGCTTTCGGTTTATTAAAACGAGCCTTAGGAATAAGGCATTCAAGGACACGGAACGGAAACCGTCCAAGTGTAATGGAGTAAAAATTGACTTGACAGTACTAAGAAAAAGTTTATTTTCAGGGAAAATTTGAGCCAGAGCTATTGTCAAGAATCATGACTATCAGATAGAAGCAAATCACCACAAAAAATACGACATCTATTAGATAAAACTTAACTATCAAAATCGTTTCTATTAAGTGCGTACGTCCCTCTGTAGATATATGCATTTTATTTATTTAATTTCCAGCAATGAAAATAAGGATATTTGCTACTGGATTTGAAAATCTTTTTCATGACTCGCAAAAAAGTATGAGGCAAAGTTTAATTTCTGCTAACTATTAACTAGGGATGTAACGAATAGTGATTTGGCCGAATAGCCGAATACCGAATATTCGGCTTTATCTCCCAGGCCGAAGCCGAATATTCGGCCAGTTCTTTTAGGCCGAATATTAAAATTTCTAGAAAATCGTCGTAATAGAAAGTATTTGTCAAATTTAAAAGTATTCACCAAGTCAAACGCTAATTCCACACATTAATCTATGATGTATGATTCAATTATGTTTGTTAAGAATCTCAACTATCTAAAGTTAATGCATTTTCTGTATTGTTTTGAAAGCAATAAAACTGAGAATATAACCCACAAGTGGAATAGAAATGACAGGATTAGCATTATTTTACTAATTATTTAATTCAAATTAAAGAAATACTGTTTACTAGTGAACTTTTACCTTGCTCAAAATAGTTTTATGAATACATTTTAAATGTTATAAAATTTTAAATTTTTGTTTTATGCTTTTTTACATGCCTTTTTTTATAAAAACTATTAAAATTTATTGATTTTAAATGGAATAAATTTTTATTTTCAGAAACCGCAGTAACTTATGCTATCTTGATATTCATGAAATATTCCAGGCTTTTCACATTTCTCTTTTAGCCAATATTCCCAATAAATTAGTCTACCGAACGAAGTTCGACTTCCACTTTGTTAATAGTAATAACTAAATAAAAGTCTCATATTATCCATCCTAATTAACTACTGTCAGCTTTTGGGAACGCATGTTATGTATAGAATACAATATTATAACCTTAAAATATGTTTTTGCTCTGTAAATAAATTATGGAATGTTAAGTATTTTTTTATGTCTTTGCTCAGTCAAACCAATAAACAATGTTTTAAAAAAGTAGTTTTTCCCTAAATTATTTTTATTTATTAATATATATTATAATTATTATGTTCTTTCGAAATAACTATAATTCAATTTTAAAAGTTTAAAATCTACTAATTTTTTCATTTTTTTTTTTTTTTTTTTTTTATTTCTACCGTAGCAGAACTATTCGGCCGAATAATCCATCAATATTCGGCCAGGCCGAATTTGATTTTGCAGAGTAGTCGGCCAGACCGAATATTCGGCTAGGTCATGAAATAATTATTCTTCCGGGCCGAATAGGCCGAATACCGAATAGTGGCCGAATACTCGTTACATCCCTACTATTAACTCAACGACACATAGGGATCTTAATGTATTTTAGCTAAAATCAAACCTAGTTTAAATTTCAAAACTTATTTACCCGTTGTTTATGAAACGTTTGCTGTTACCTCAGTTTGAAAGTGTAGTACCGGTTTGGAAGGGTATTATTTACCTTATTATGTAAATTTTAATAGATAATTATATTGCTTTAAGAGCATTTTTAATCATTCACATGAAAATGTAATTGACAATCGAAGACAGGTTTTGAGATTGATTTATATTATAAGGGAGTAATTTTAAAGTGCACATACGTTATTAAATGCGACTAAAACCTATCAGACTAATAAACATACCACTGTACGTTTAAATGTAGTGTTATATAGAAATTAGAAATTATGTTTCAATTTGATTCGTCCCCCCCCCCCGGAAGAAAAGCAAGTGAATTTTATGCTCATGCTTAGCGAGTTTTCACTCAAAATTCTTACTACAACTGATAGTTAAATAAAATTTAATATAAAAATGTACTTCAACGGATAACTTGTTTTATGTCAACATTAGTACGTAGATAGATCTGCATGTATTATTATAAACAAACACAATTTTACTATGTAAAAACAGAACGTTTAAAGCATTATTTTTCAATACATCAGTTTCTAAGAACTTTCATTATACTTTGTTCTGTCGTGGTGTATGTTCGGGACAAGTTTCACAGTGAAACCAAACTGAGCTTTTTCTTTTCAAGTGCAGCAATGATCAATGAGAAAGATGAATCAATGAAACATTTTAATAGCTAGTAAATTTAAATTTATTTCTACCTTTCTAGCAATTATGAATCACAGTTTGAAGTTAAAAACAAAATTCACAGATATTACTTGTTTTTCTAACTAGACAGCTTGCAAATGGGGCACTTACAATAAATAAATAAATGGATAGACATTAAAAATTAATAAACAAAATAATAATAAGTACGCATGTGGAATTTTCTGTCTTTTTTTTACCTAACTTTTCCTACTTTATTGATGGTAAAAATCTTGTCAATTTAAGTGAAATGAACTAAAGTTGATTTCAAAAGAGTACGTATTAACCGTTACTTCATAGTAACCGTACTCATGTTGAGCGAATTTTACTGTATTAAATTAGTTATAATATTACGTGGCTATAAAATAAAATTATTATTACCACAGCGACCAAATATCAAACGCGGAAGAGGAAACAAATTAAGTTCGCGGGAAAAAAAACGCAAATGTAGGAGCAGGAAGTAAGGAAGCTCCATTCAAATGGCAGCTCTTCATTTTAAATGGGAATTTAGTCGGCTTTCATCTTTTAATAAGGTGTCGAATTACACCCGATTTACAATACGCAAAGGCCTCCAGTGGTCTGCATCTAAAGATGGGGACAGGCATTGTTTGCCCAAGCATTCCAAAATCGATCATATTTGCGGAGAACGGGGGCTGCAGAGGAAAATCAATTTCTCCCTCCCCCCCCCCCCCTGTGTAGGGGGAAGAGTCATCTACATAGGGATTTTTAGATTGGTTACGATGGGAGATATATTTTTTTTATCTCTTACCCTCTCATCGCTGCTCCTCTCGACATGAATTTGCAGGTTTTAAAAACAAGCGTAACCAATGAGGCTTGACCCCTTAAGTGGAACCTGATAGCAGGATTCGAAGAGAGGAAGGGACACATTTATCGCTTTTTTAGACACCGTTTTTAATGAACAGTGGAGGGATACTTCAGTGGAATTCACGCGAAAAATTAGAATTAAAAAAAACAAAAAAAAAACTGGGGGCAGGTTTGAAAGTGGCGTACCGACCCTTAAACGATAAAATTAAAAAAAAAAAAAAGGTTTACTACGATTATTTACAACTAGGTACTTTGTGACTGGTTAAATCAGGGATGGGGAACCTTTTTAAAACGTGGGTCAAATTTCGTTTATATTTTTTTAGTACTAGCTCGTGGGTCACTAATGCCCATTTGCACCAAAGTTAAGTTTAAGCACTTCTAACTGAATATTTTTGAAACTAAATGTCATTAAAATTCAATTGGCTTAACTGGTAAAAATGGCGTGGTTTGATGATTTAAAAACTTTTAGTGGGGTTAAAATTTCCCAAGTGTTTGGCGCAAATGGCAATAAGTGTTTGAATGAACAAGGAGTAACGAAAATTACATACATTTTATCTGAGGAAAGTGCTTTAAAGATGATTATTTTCTTTGTTTTGTCGGTTTTTTTTTTCAACAAACAAAAGTTGAGTAAAATTATACACTATATTTGATATTTTGTAAACACTTTTGCTTTATTGCAAATATACAAACGCATTTGTCGTCATTTGCGTAACTTTAGAACTGTAATGATCAAACTGAAGGTTATAGACAGCGTTTAAATTGCTTTTGTGTCAATGCAGTGCTTGAAAAAATACAAATATAATATAAATTATCCACACAAAGTAGAAAATCTAAATTTATCCGCGTAAAAAAACAAATGGTTGCCTAGCAATGGTATGTCAGTTAAAAATCTTGCGTGGGTCAGTGTCTGACCCACGGGTCATAGGTTCGCCATTTATGGGTCAAATCATAAAGCAGGAATTGGAAGCATATATGCGAATTAGTAATTTTGAGAAGAAACAAATATCTTTAGGTGTCTGTCATTTATGCATTACATTTTTACGTTATGCATTATTAAGTTCACTGCAATAATCGACTTCATTTACCTGAACTTTAATTATCTGTTACACGATTATATTTACAAATGAGCACGAATTAAGAGTATTAAGGTTAAAATGTACTTTCTACTGTAAAATATGTTTTATTTTCATCTATCATTACACATTCACACGTCTCATATAATCACGTTTTAAGTCGTCTCTAACCAGCAACAAGATATATGCTCTATAAATGCCTTTACATATAGTTGTGGCAAATTTAAGAGCATTACATTTATACGCCACGTATAATCGAGTTAACCATTGCCTTCATTTACATAAACTTAGAGGTAGGGATTAAAAGCATAAACGCCCATCACTATACCAGTGTATAAAAGTTGAGTTTGTTAAAAGATAAGAATAATTGAATTCAATCAATGTAAAAAATGATAGTCTATTATTCATACATTTGCTACATTTATGTGTTGGTAATTGTAACTGAGATTATTTCGATTTGTTTTTAGGAACATCTATAAGTGAGAAATGTATAGTAAAGTCACATTTGCTTCAGTTGTATGGTTATATGTCCGTAATATAAAATAAGCGAAGGAAAAGTTCGTAATTGTATACATTAATTAACCTGATGTAAAACATAGGTTATATTTTGCCATACTCATATTCTTATGTGTCGTGCGATGTTTTGATTACCATATATACGTAATGACTTCAGAGTGCAGATCAGTCTAATCTATAGAGAAAAAAGTACAGTCGCTAATTTCCGATGAACTTATGCAATTAATATAAATATCAAAAAAATATATGAAGCACTTGAAGCGTTTGCGTAAAAAAATTGCATTTCATATCATTATCTATTTGCTGTTTTTAAACGATCTTACAGTTCAAACCTTAAAGGCAATTTAATATTTTCCTTAATTTCTTTACACCCTTTTTATTTCCATGTATTTGATTCATTTTGAAGCCTAGTGGCTGAGTGGTACCCTTCCGTGCTACCATAGCACAGGTCCGGGGTTCGATTCCCGGGTTGGGCAGGGCCGACTCAGCCTTTCATCCTTGCAGTGGGGTCGATAAAGTGAGGACTAAGCATGCATGGGAACTAAACACTGGGGGTTCCACGTCAGGCCGACCCCTTGACCGGAACTTCTGCTTATGCACCCCAGGGCCCTCGGTCTCGAAAACTGAGATGGGCACAGTAGGCCATGGCCCCCAAAAGGACTGGCGTGCCACTGAGTTTATTATTGCTTCATTTTACAACTGTTCAAAAGAAAAATATATTCACTCGGCCCGATTTGATTTTCGTTCAAAACGCTCTTATCGTCACCCCCGAAATAAAAATTTACGGCGAATTAATATATTAGATTTCTAAAGACGAAACCAGAGAGTCTCTGAAACATCATGTTCACGTGATTTTCTCTTGAAACAAAATTCGTAGTCATATTAGAAAAAAATATGAATCATAGCAAAAAAAAAAAAAAGCATACACTAATATTCACGAAATACAATCCGGAGTAAGAACTAAATCCAATATTATTTACCCGTCTCTCTAAGCAACTACATTAACGTTCACTCAAAGATGATTATAACTCACTTTTTTTGAAAAGATATTTCCAAAGTGAAAAAATAGCGGAGTAGAAAACTAAATGCCATTGTAAATCCTCGCGCAAAGACATAAGCCATATGCGAAGGGAGTTAAATTTTCTTTTGAACGAGTTCTTCAATTCTTGGATTGTATAAATAAAGCGACTATTGCCGTAGAACTGAAGCAGTTCCTTACCAATCCTGTAGTTGCCATAGCAGCATGATTATGATTAACAACTCACTAGGGGCACGAAAGCGACTTAATCGGTTTAGGAAAGGAACCTAAGGAAAACCAATCCATAAAGTCTAGAAGCCCTTTTATAAAACACCAACTCCGGATTTCGTACCGTCTGGTTTTCATCAAAAACATTTCACATAATGAGTTGGGCGCTTGGGAGTTGGAGCTAAAGGAAAACCGAGCAGTCTCATTGTGGGTTAAGAGAGGGCTCGAGCTCGCCGTTATGACAAGGGATAGTCTAATTTGAAGCAATTACACCATCAAGGGGGGTCATCCACTTTAAGTTCTTGTTTGTTCTTTGTCTCGTAAAGCTCTACTCTAAATATTTTCTGCCATTAATTATTTCGGGAGTTTGAGGGCGTGTTAATCAAAACCCGACGGCTTCTTTTTATTCGCTTATTTGCCGCTAATCATTCTGAAGTCAGGAGCACGCGAATGCATATATCTTCCTGGAAGAGAATTTTTCAGTTTGTTCAATCACCACGGAAACCATGGCAGACTGTGCGCGGCTTGATTTATGGATTTGAACGGATGGGTGCAATCCTTCTCTCCTTTTATTCATAATGCATCATTCTGTCCACGTGGTTCCCGTGCATGTCTATATCTCCCTGAATGTATATCTTTTCTAGTTTCACGTAATTAAGTATGCTGTCAACCCTTCTACTCCGCAACTTCCGAGTGTGGCACAAAATTCTTTCATTTGCACGATATTAGGACCCAACTATGCACGTAGCATGTCTTTAAAATGTCTTTAACATCCAGAGATCTGACGCACGTCATTGACTTGGGGAGCTTATATTCAAGATCTCTTAGCGTAGTTCCCTTTGTCTTGACGAAACTTTAAAATTGTTTTAAACGGATATTTAGCATTGCATATTACCTTAACTTCAACTTCTGAATTGTTCTTTTCTGAAACGCGTTACTCTTTCCATTTGAAAACTGGACAGACAATTCTGAGCGGAATTTCAAATCCTTCAAATGAGATCTATTTCACCTGTACAACATGCAGTACGAATCTTAAGATGCCTTCTTCTGTTATCCGAATCGCCCACATCCGTGAAATCCTTTGCAGATAGAGGAAATTGGAAATGAAACATTCGACGCCATTGTAACTACAACTGAAACGTATGCTATTTCGAAAACCCGTTCAGTGTACCGTTTCAATTTTTTTTCAGAAAACAAATTAAAAGAAATAATATTAATTTTGTATAATTATGGATTTTTCTTTAAAAAAATATAGTATAAGTAAAACTACACAGTAATAACACATTTTGTTGATTCTCTTCTCAAAAATATTAATTACACTGTCAGATAACGATACCGTAAAAAAACGTCTAGGGACGGGTTTATGCAAGTATTTTAATCAAAAATTCTGGTTAACACGTTATTTTGTTAAACTTATTTTGCTGTATTTTTCATTGTAGTTTTTTTTTTTTACTTGCATACGGCATGCACTATAAAGTTTTATCATGTTTTACGAAATTTTGTTATTTTATTAGTTCAGTTTATAATAATAATTTTTTAAATTTCTCTATTTATTTTGTAGACCTTGAGCAAGGACGCAGAAAGGGAATGGGAATTAACCTCTACCGTTTATTCTTTTTATTTATCTATTTTTAATAGGGTATGTTGTACATCCAAGGAAGTAGAATTTAAGTGATACCCCACCTTGGGCGTCCATAAAAAATCAAGCTAATCGAACCTCCTCCTCCCTCAAAAGAAATTTCTTCTGCATTAATGACCCCGACTGTGCGTTTTATAATGTACATTACGTGTTTTATTTATTCATGTATATTTTTACTTATTATTATTCAATTAATTTTATTTCACTTTTTCGAGTGTTTTTAATTATTGTAAATAAAATAAGTAATATTGTGAACCTTTTTTTAGTCATTAATTTTTTGAATTATTTTTATTTCAGATTCTCCGGGATTTGAGGTAACCGGAAAATACATGCTTCTAATTACACTAACACGTACAAGAGAGTTTCTACTGAAATATATTGCAGAATTAATACTAAATATCATCCAGGTCTCATTACACTTATTGGTAACTTTTTTTCCAGTTTCACTTGAGTACAAATAACAATATAAACTCTTTTTTTTTTTTGTTCAAGTTACTAAAGAATTCGGGTCAATTTTTATTTTGCTGCTAGAAACTGTCGGATTCACTACATGCTAGCTGTTTTTTTTTTTTTTTGTTTTTGTTAAACTTTTAATCATCCGCTCATTTCTAAAAAAATTGAAAATTTACTGTGCCTTTCTTCTAAACACTAACGATTTACAAAATCGCAGCAGGTACTTTTCAATATTTAAAAAAAATTATCCCCAAATGACTTCAGATCTGAACCTAAGCAGAATAAAAATATAATATCAGTTAAAATTTCGTTATAACGGACATTTCATTACATCAGTATTCTCTACAGCGGGATTTCATTATAATAGTAAATTACAAATGAGCCACATTCCAATTAGTCCTGCGCAGAAAATATATAGCTTTGTAATTTCATTATTTATTCCGTCCTTTCTCTTTCAAATTATTGATCTTCAGTCTTATTTAACAAAGTTGCACGGCAAAAAAAAAAAAAAAAAAAAAAAAAGCCACGCTCTCTTGCTTTGGACGGCTGCCGAGACGAATTTAATTTTCGGTCGTATAGTTTACATTGTTTCTAAGGTCATTCTTTCTCCCTAGAGGGAAGTTAGATGATGCATCTGAAAATTAAGATCAACTCAGGTGTAAAATATCCGTTACAGAGAGATATTGTCCATGTGAAGAAACGAATTTATTTATCATATCAATTTCGAATCTTTATTCCTGGGGCAATGCCAGGACTAAGGTGTTAAAAGTAATGCCGATTTTAAACGTAGACTGAAGATTTCGTACGGAAAAAATGATACAGTACGGAAAAAATGATGCCATACGGAAAGAAACAATTTTTGAACTGACCTTAATACTTGCAAAAGAGATACAGTAACTTAATGGCAAGTTGTTTTCCGCTAGCTGAATGTATTCCCTCGATCGAAAATAGTCACCCTGGAGTATAATTTAAGGTTGTTATTTACTAGAATAAACATACGAGAATTTGTCCAATATTTACACGTTCTCAAACTTTCTACCTCGTTTAAACTCTTTCGCTATATTTTAAACACGTTTTCGGAGAAACATACTTTTCCAGAATTTTAGGATCTCAAGTATTAGCAATGAGATCCGAAAATTATTAACTTCAAAGTTTAATTAATTATTATTATTAATAATATATGTACACTAAAGTTCATTAATTTCAATGCATTGATTTTTTTTTCAGGAAAATGAATAAATAAGTAAAACACATAACGTAAGATTATACGTAATCTTGGTACTCTCTAGTAAATAGACAATTTGTGTACTCTTAAATGTATTACATGAATTCAGTGCGGATTTTCTAATTCCTCTCTCGACGAAATATCCTCCCTCAGCAACAATTATTGCTTTAAAAACCTGGGTCAACCTGGCTGATACTGTTCGGCTTCGGTAAGTGGATACGTGACCTTCAGAGCGTTTTGATAGAACAATAACTTGACCAAAGTATCATCTTCAATTTCAACCTCCTTTTCCAAGGGAGGTGAGGTTTGTTTGTTATTTGCACATCTCGAGCATACCTCCAGATGACCTCAAAGATCTGTGGTGACAGAAACATATTTTTGAACTATTTTTGGTGCTCTTTTATTTCAATATACTTCTTGGAAATACTAGAACTTTTTTATCTGTCTTCTATAAAACTATCTTGTATACGAAAAAGAAAATTACAAACTAAGATTGACCCTGTAAGGCCATAGACTAGCTGTCATCCATAACAAATGTTTAATCAGAAAATTAAAAACATGCACCTTAGAAGTTTAGCTTTATTGTGCATCTATATTATCACCTGCATAGTTCTGCAGGTTTCTTGCACGTGCCCAAATAAATTAAAAATGTGATTTGATATCAAAAATGTTTAAAATATATTTTTTCAGCTATAATAATCTCCCATCACAACGACTTTTAAAATTATAGTTAAATATCCTTAGTTTCGAGAATTAACAGTATTATTAATCATGAACGTTTCATAAACGGTGTAATGTTTAAACAAAAAATATGACAAAATTCAGTTTTTTTTTAAATTTTAAGAACATGTTATCTTTTTTCTATAATTGAAAACGGATCACTTAAGAAACTAATTTTCATAAAATGTAAATTTCTCTGTTATTATTCCTTCATTTTTGGCATTAATTCTCTCTATAATGACATTTAGTTGAGTTATAGTTGGTTTGCTAGTAAGAGTGAGTTATTTAAAAAAAAAAAAAAAAAAACACAAACTACTGCAGTCAGTGAATTATAATTTGCAATTAGTAATTCCATGATGTACAAAAAAAAAAAAAACACAAATTAAAATTCACATAAGTAAACGTACGAGGTTAAGGAACAGTAAAATGATTTTTACTATTATTGAAAATTTAAATTGATAATATCTCAAAACTAGGCATGGACTTCTTGGCTTTTATCAAAATGCCGACTATATTAATCAGCTAAAAAATAATATACATTAAGGAAATAAAAAAATATATACATTTTTCTCTACATATTTTTTTTTATTTTTCTAGATTTGTGCATTTAAAAGCTTTCTTTTATTTGTATCTTCAGAAGTTCCCTCGTTTTGCTCCATTACGCTTTTATACATATTCTCAAAATAAATTTTGAAAAGTAGTTGAAAATTTTTGATTTTTTCTAAGGCTTTTTCATTGATTCAATTTTGAAACTAAATGGAGTCGGATAAGCAAAAACAATTGAATGAAATCTAGGCTTAAGAAAAAAAGAAAAAACTTGATATATATATATATATATATATATTTTTTATTCTAATGATTAATTACCATGGCCAGGCGGGCAAATACCAATGATAAATGATCGTAATTCTTCACTATATCACTTTTTCCTTTCACAATATTACTGTTTCCTTTCTTTCAAATTGATCTTGCTCTTGTAAAAATATTATTCCTCGCATAATTATTTAGAAGTGGAAAGTTAATCTAATTTAGAGAAGTTGAGATCCTCAAGAGCTGGGGTACCGCTAATCATTTTGGAAACTTCATTAGCAATCCAAATGATTTCAGTCGGGCTAATTTGTTTTCGCAGGAAGTTTATGTTTACATATTTACGCGAATTAAAGGAGCTTGTTATCTATCATTTTTTCAGGACGAAATAGGAGAATATGATCTTGTTGAAGCACCATTAATGTATTTGTTTCTTTACACAAGGAATAGTAATTTCATTTGTAAGTAATTTTATGAGTTTAGAGAAATCAATCTCGTCTGTGCTTTTTTCCTCGAAAAATATTTTCGCTTTTTACAATTACTAAATTAGAGGAGCTGGACTTCGTTCAAAATTTAAACAGCTCGTTTTTAACGACAATCATATAACACGGCCTCCTACTAATTCTGAAGTAATTTTGTAAGCATCATATAGTCGGCCTTCTGGTAAAAGTCACTTAATTTATAAATTTCAGTTTCGGTTGACTGAAACTTTGAAACTCTTATGGAAAACGGTAAACATTCCTTTACAGACCGCTAACTCCTGCAGAAAGCTTACATATGTAACTTTCAAACTGTATAGTTCATTTATATAATGATGTAACTAAGGGGTGGTTCATAAATGATCTCAATGATGTCATTTTTTTTTCATTATATTAAATCATCCCCTTTGTCACAAAATGTCAAATTCAATATCCCCCTACTCTCCCCCCTTGTCATATGTCACGTTACATAACATGAGCAACTGTACTTGCAGCTCAGAAACAAAGCGCTACATTATCAATCAGATAATAATAATGATTATATTTGTACTTATAAAATTAGTTTAAGGTTTACAAAAAAAAAAAAAAAAAAAATAATTACTACATAATAATAAAAAATAGTACATGTTCCATTCTGTGAAAATTACCCTCCCTATTTTGTTTTAAAAGTGTAAATGCCTAAGAACATTTCCTTTTAAATTTAAACTTTGAACTAGAAGTTTATTTAAATCTTAATCAGCATCGATGTTTACAATACAAAATGAAATTGATGTGAATACAGTAAACTCTCTATTATTCACGGGCTGATTATCCGCTTTGCGGATTATCCGTGCAATTTTTTTTCAGCGTTGATTTACTGAATGTAGAAAACTATACCCATTTTAACTTAACAGGTTCAAGATCTATATTTAGAGATTGCTATTCCTTTCTTACCCTTCCCCTCCAATGACATCAAGCTTTCCAAGGTCACCGAAACCTGACTAGTTGAAATTAATAATAAAACTACTAATAAAATACTTAGAGGAACAGGATGATGCATCTCTTCGCGATAGAAAGTTATTGTTGTAACTACAGTCACAAATAAAGAGTTTTAAAATAAAGAAGCAGTATTAGGTTCTGTATTGGTGGTTATTAAAAAAAGTTTAAATATTAGGGAGAGAGAGAGATTTTACTTTTTTAACTTTTTACGTACACATTTTTTGCGTACACTTTTATCGTTTTAAGCTGTAGTTTAAATGTATGTGAGTGTTATGGATTTTTTAAACTATTGTATATACTAGTATCGCTTTTTTACTCATTTTGCGGATTATCCGCGATATTCGCTTTTTCGAGATTACCCTGCCACCCTATTCTGCGGATAATCGGGAATTTGCTGTATGCACAAAACAAGGAATAAATAAACAAATAAAATAAAATAAAAATAACAAACGGGGGGGGGGGAGGGAAATAATAATCTGTTGATTTTAAATGTGTTTAATTTAACTAAAATGTGTGAGGTGACACTTCTTGGTACCCACCTCCCTCCCTTTATTACAAACTGTATGAATTTCTCAAACCCCCCTGCCAATCGAAGCGTGACATCATTTCCCCCCTAAGGAAATAGTGATATTAAAATCACAGTTCAAAGTTTTCTAAAGTCCTAAAGAAAACTTTTAGAGCACTAAAACTTGACCACAAAAAGCTAGTGAATTGGTTCAGTCACAGGTAGGGAGGGGGAGGTGCAAATCAAATTTTAAAAAAGTCACTTATGATACAATACTTGAAAATATATTAATGAATATTTTCTAAGATATCATCCAAAAATATAAGGAATAAATGTGTATTTTCAAAGGGAAAAAATAGCTACAACGTCTTCTGCCTTCATTATCCAGTACACCTTTTACAAAGAAAAAATTATTGACAACTAAGCATTTAAAGCCGTTGGTTGTCATAACATTTTCTAGCAACAAAATGCTGCCCATAAATTTTCGAATGAAAGAAAGAAAAGCTGAAAGCAAAATTCTCACACACATTTTTTCTTAAAGTTTTCCCACAGCATATAAAACATTTCAATAAGAAAGTTCCGCTAAATAAAGGGAAAAAAGAGAGAAGCAAAACTTTCTCTTTTAACAGAAATCTTTCTATTGACCTATTTTTATTTGTTTTTTGTTTGTATATTGCTACAATATGCATGAAAATTTACTGCAAATAGTAAATGGAACAACGAAATGTTTTACTTTTGATGTAAAAGTTTAATTTAGAAATGAATTTTTTTTTCTCAAAATCGTTTTATTTATTTTATGGAATTTCCTGCACGTTCAAACTATATACGACGACGCCTAGAAATAGCAACTTGTTAGCTTTTTTATTATTTGTGTCTATTATGAATGGATCTATACAATGTAGAATCGCAGGAAGTTGACGATAGCGTGCTTGCCAATCGCTTTAAGCACGAGAAAATTTGTAAAGCTCTTACGCGACACAACCCCAAGTATAATTTAATCTTCAGAACAGCTTTTTTCTTTAATAAATTTATGCTCTATTCGTTGTGCTACTGTAAAAGATTTGACCTTGTTGAATTTTGAATTGATATAGAAGAGTTGACATGGAAGAGCAAATATTTGAATACAACATTATTTATTAATTTAAAAGAGAAACTTATTCCCTTGCTCATAAATAATTTAACTTAATTCCATGCTATAATTAATTTCGGATGGAGCTTTAAACGAAACACGTCGTAGTGTATGAATAAATTCGTCATATAACGATTTAATGCTTAATGAGTGTGTAGAAAACGTATATATATATGTGTGTGTGTGTGTGTTACTGTGAATGTCCGAAATCGGAAAATATCGACATTCATTGGTGATTGTCGGTATTTTCCAATTTTGGACATTCACAGCATATATATATATATATATATATATATATATATACTGTATTTTGATGTAATATACGCGGTTAAGCACCAAAATATAATAACATTAAGCACTAATCTTTGTAGTCAGCAAATCGACACTATTTTTTGCTGCAACGTACCATCACATATCAAATTATTCAATGTTATGCATCTAATTTTTCCTGTTTTATCTTTAAAAATGTCGTAATATGGTGCACCAAAAAGTGGCGCCAATTTGCTTGTTACAATGGATAGTGCTTAGTTTTACTATATTGTGGGATATAATGTACGCCCTTAATTATAGTAAATTAAGCACCAACCTTTGTAACCAAAAATTTGACACTATTTTTTGCTGCAACACACCATTATTATTAGTTTTTCTTTGAAGTGTTATACAATTCTAAAAGCTTCTTTTTTAGTTCGAGATCTTTCATTGCTATGTTCTTTTACTTGATCTGGAAAAGATGCACACATCCACCACTAATTCGCTCTCCACTAGTCGGTGTTCGTATTCAAAGCGAAGTTCGAAAACTGTCCATTTCAATATTCTGAATCTTTCCACATACATACATCCGACTGGAAAGAATAAAAAATCATCAAATTATTCAATGTTATGCAACTAATTTTTCCTGTTTTATCTTTAAAAATCTCGTAATATGGTGCACCAAAAAGTGGTGCCAATTTGCTTGTTACAATGGATATTGCTTAATTTTACTATATTGTGGGATATAATGTACGCCCTTAATTATAGTAAATTAAGCACCAACCTTCGTAACCAAAAATTTGACACTATTTTTTGCTGCAACATACCATTATTATTAGTTTTTCTTTGAAGTGTTATACAATCCTAAAAGATTCTTCTTTTTTAGTTCGAGATCGTTCATTGCTATGTTCTTTTACTTGATCTGGAAAAGATGCACACATCCACAACTAATTCGCTCTCCACTAGTGGGCGTTCGTATTCAAAGCGAAGTTCGAAAACTGTCCATTTCAATATTCTGAATCTTTCCACATACATACATCCGACTGAAAAGAATAAAGCCGACACTAATGACAGTTTAGACTCGAATGAAGAAAAAAGAGATAAGCTTTGCTTCCCCCGTTATCAAACAGAGAAAAATGAGGAAACTATGCTTTTGGCTGGTATCAATATCTGCGTTGCAAACATGGGCTCCAATATTGATCAGACATTCATCATAGCTTGAAACAGAGGAAGGACTGTCCTCGACTGAAGAGACGGCACCTGCACTTCTGAAGCCATGCTTTATTCTCGGAAATCTAACTAAAAGTGACAAGAGAACATAAATCACAGCTCCTGGTCTCTCCTGAGAGTTGGCCTAGATGGTTGGGCATCCGTAGTACTGCCAGTCGAAATAGCCTTGTTACTGCAATTACTTTACGAGGCAGGCTCTTACGAAAGAAGCATCCGTTTAAAATAAGAGTCACTAAACAGGCATATACATAAATGATTCAAACTCCTGAAGAAAGAGGTGGTAGATAGTCTGGAAGTAGAAGACAAAACTAGGCTGTATGACTTGCAGTTTTGACAAGTTATACGTGGAGACTTTTGATTGGAACATTCGTGCAATATTTTTTACAAATAATTTCATGAGATCTTTATCAAGAGTATGAAATTATTACGTCAATGTAAATTGTTTGTAACAGACGAAGGGCTACAGTAGTGGCGCCATCTGTGAGTATGCTGAATTAGTATCTCTAGTATTCAAAGTCAAGGGGGAATTCCGTTGAGCCCACGCTACTCTTATTCCTGTGCCTTAGGCCACTCGGCCAATGATGCTGCCGAGGCCTAGCAAGCTGCTCATTAGAGCTGAAGTTAAAGTTTACGTCAACAATATATATTGCATTTTTTGACAATTTTTAAACTGGAAGTCACAGATCTCAAGTGTTTATTTATGCATTTGTTCCCAATTTTTAAACTGGTAGTCACAGACATCAAGTGCTCCGTTTCACGTAACTTCACAAACTTTCTCTAGTTTTACAGAGTGCGGCAAAACAAGAATTTTATTGAGAACTTGTTATCAGGAAACTTGATTATTTGGTTTAAAACACAAGTTCTTTGTAAATTTAAAGAGACACACAGTTTCCCTTTTGTGCTTTTGCAAATTTTTTTTTAGTGTGGGCAAACCAATAGCGAGCATAGTAAATTTTGATGTCCCAGTAGCGGGCATACCAAAAGTAGGCAAACTGAAGTATGAGCATCTGAAATATGAGATAATTCCATAATTTTCCCACAAAATTGACATCAATTTACGTACATACATTGCATAACAATAATGTCCACATAAAATCACAGGAATTGAAAAGATTGATGTGAATGAGAAAGAAAACACGATTTTAATTTTATTGTCAAAATTTTTAATTGCTGAAAAATGACCTGAGAAAAGAGTCAACTTTAAGTTGCGATCTTCTTGCACTTCAGATGCCATATAATAATGCTTAGTATAAGTCAAAAAATTAATAATAGATGAGGAAAACACATTTTGAAACGTTTTAAGCAGGCATTTTTTTCAATACTTTATAAATTTTAAAATTTCCGATTTTCGAAAATTCCTGACGTGATCGGGATAAAAAAAATCTTTTTCAAGGAAAAAAACTCACAAAAGTCAATTAGTAAAACCTAAAAAACACAAGCATCTCAGGCGTAGGTAATTTGTCAGATAGCTCTATTTGTGCACCAGTAGTGGGTCATTAATACACTAGAAGTGGGTAGGGTGGCCCACTACTGGTTCTGATAAAAATAATTACATAAAACGACTTTTTAAGACATAACCTTTTTATTACGTATTGTAAAACAGTCTGTTTGATAAAAAACCCTGTGCCCAATGGTGGAGTCCCTGTGCCCACTTCTGGGGCAATTGGTAGAACATTGATCCATAAGTGAGCTACCCCTTATTATCCGTAAATTAATAACATTATTTACTTTGATGGTTGTTTATAATACATTCAGTACGTTATCAAATAGTACTACTAATATTTAAAAAAAAACAATGAAATCTATGCTAAAAAATTAATTGAATGAAGACATATCTCTTAAGGAATTGGGTAAGAATCGCCTCGCAATGGTGCCGTTGCCTATCAGCTTGCAGAGTAAAATTTCTTGTTCCTAACTAAATTGTAACTACAGACTGAGGTTTTAGTATTTCGTTGCTGAAGAGTTTCAGCAAATTATAGGATGATTTCTTATTGCGTTGGAATGTTCGAATTTCTTGTTTTTCAACTTAAAAACTCAAGTAGCCCACTTCCCCCACACTTACCTTACATCATTGCCTTAAAAATACAGCTTTCAAAAGTGTTGAAAAAATATGTGAATGTTTCTACAGGAATTTTTTAACATCGTGATCCCTAATTTTCTAATTTTTACTTGATTTAGACATGAAAACTGACACAAAAAAATCGAACTCAGAGAAAGGCAAAGTAGTAATTTTGTCTAATTTTTTTCCTTCTTCTTCTCTCTCTATGAATATATATATATATAACTCATGAATACTTTATTAATAATTAAATTCATGTAATTCATTGTTAAGTGATGTCGCGGTATTAACTTTAAATACGAAAAGAAAATTAGAAAACGGTCATTCGTGAATGCATAGTTCTTAATTCTTTTCAAATGTTTATTTTTTATGATAAACATTTGGCTTCTATTTTGTAGGTAGCCTTGATCCAAAATCTATAATTGTATCGATATTCAAATGTCCTAAAAAACTTTTACCGGAAGTTCATTTTTGAACAGTTTTATCAGGGGCAATACATTTCTAATCAACTTTTATTAGGAATAATATTTTCAAATTTTGCAACAGCATATGTTTGATTAAATATTTTTTAGGCATGATTTAAAATAAGTCAAGTATTATTATCAAGTAGTTCATAATTTCATATTTTAGTGCAAAAAAATTTTAACTATATGCACAAAAAGGGGAAAAACGGATTAATTGTACTTTAACAGTAAAGCATTATAAATTAATTTTTTCTTCTAGTTGCTAAGTCATCTTTCATGTTCTTGCAGTAAAAACAACAACAATAATAATAATTTGTAGTTATCACAAGTAACGTTTACATGATACATCGTAATATACACGCAAGGCTATATTTTAATTGATTTATTAAATGTTGACTAATTCTTGAATTAATAACAGACTAACGAATTTTAGGACGATGCTCATTTCATGCAAAATTCAGACGTTTTACTTTGATTCTCATCTTAAAAAAAAACGAAGAGAAAACGTTATTATACTGCTTAATAACTGGCTTAACTAAAGGGAAAAGAAAAAAATGTTGCAAAAATTGCTCGTTTTCAACAAATCGACCATAATACATCATCAATTTAAATTTTAATGCAATAATATATGTTTCAGGAACCCGAAAGGTTTCTTAACCATCTCCAAAGTCAAAGAAAGGGGAGCAATAGTTCAGTGATAAACATTTTTTTCTTGCTTGCTGTTGATGACGCAACTGCAGCATTCATACTTTTTACATTTTTGTTCTGATAAAGTCTTTTCTATTCATCATGCGATGTTAACCCCGAAAAAAATGATATATTTTTGCATTTTGAGCTTTTATAACAGGGTGTTTCCCATTTATTATTTATGTACAATGGTAATTTTTTAATATTTTGTTTATTTCTGTACTTATTCTTAAGTAATCAGTAGATTTAGATGAGCTGTTGAATTTCGATTATATAAAGCAGGTCTATTACTATCAATATTCTGCAGTGAGAATTGCTTCACTGAAATGATATTTGCTCAGTTCTGTTAAGATTATTATCCATGAAAAATTTATAATTAGGTTAGTCAAATTAAATTTTTTATTGCCAATAAAAATTATGAAGACTTAAAATGCATCTACAAATAGCTCAAAAAGAGATGAAGAATCGCCAATTGGGTGGAGTACCTTGCAAGAAAAGAAAGATGTTCTCTATTTCCTTAATAATTCATTTGGTATATTGGGTGACAATTATCATGACATACAAATTCCCATTTTTGCAAAATTTTGAGATTTCTAATCCCATTTCTGTTTATTACCTTCATTTTTTGTCCTGTTGCTTTCAAGGCAAAAATATTTAGAAAGATTGATAGAAGCAGAGTTCTTAATCAGTGATAGAAAATAATTGATATTTAACAATTTAAACCCACTGCAAAAGTTTAATCTCACTTTGCTTGTTTGGTTCAGAAAGTCCTGGCACTGCATTACAAAAGGAAATTTTATTTAAGTAAAAGAAACATGTAACAGATAAATGAGTTAAGAGTCAAATTACACTACTTAATTTATCATTTATAATAATTCAAAACTGCTACGCTCACTTTCCTTTTATAGATTTCCAAGAAAACTTTTATGCATCTCGAAATCGATTTCCTTGCTAAACAAGCTGAAACGCTGCGTTTCAGTTAAGCATAAGAAAGAAACCAACATCCTCTCTCTGAGTTTTTAGACCCCCTTTAAAAAGCGATAAAAAATCTCATATTCCTAGCTTGCATTTTAGAGTAACAAAATGCTCCGATTTTTTAAAATATTTTTTTCAGAAAAAGGAATAAATAATTCTTTCCTGTTCCAGATCTTTGAAAGTTTTCTTTTGTTTTGCGAGGAGCTCAAATCGAACAGTTCCCCAGCTGATCATTAGAAACGCATTATTCCCTCAAAAGCCACTCATGAAAATATTAGGTCGGCGTCTCTGTCCGACGCCATGTTTGGTTTGGAAAGGCCGTTGATTCCAACCCTAAAGAGAAACCTCGTAGACTACTGAAGAATGCTTTCATTGTCATGCAGAAACGTCAAATGTGGTATGTGTTTGCTCAACTTTTAATGTCATTATTAACTTTAGAGCTTAAAAATGCTATTGTTGGAAGCAAACGGAGATTCGCTTTCAGGTTACAATTTTTTGGGGGGTACCTCAAACTAGGGTTAGGTCTTATTGGATTTAAACGGGAGTCTATGTTGGTTATAAATGGTTTTAGAAGACTGAAAACACCTGGTTTTCATACCTGTTCGTAGTTTGAATTCTTAATAAATTGCTGTACTATAAAATTATATCTCATTCATCAAAACATTTTAAAGTAATAATAGACTTGGAAAAGGATGAGAAATTTCAGTCAAGGTCAAATGAAATTCATCTAATTGTTAATTAGGGTGTCTATATTAATGGCGTGAAAATATTGAATTAAAATTTTATGACCCGTTACATGCAATATATTACTTCAAGTTATAACAATTGTAGAAGTACACAAAATAAAATTAGTTTAAATTGTATCATGAACTTTAACGATTGGATGCATTGGATTGGATTAATCTTAAATTTTAGTTTAAATGCTAATTTGCAGTTGTAAACATAATTTCAAAAATGCTTCTCACTATTTGTTTTTATTTATGTGTTAAAAAGCAGCACTTCCAGAGTATATAAGTTTCACGCATATTTTATTTTTAAATGTACACTTTTTAGAAAAAACCCAACAATGTATGAATAGCTTACTAAAAATAATCTGTCTTTTACTTCAAACTCATTTACAAGTTATGATGAATATCTCCTAAGAAACTTTCACAATATTCTGACAAAATATTTTATGGTATGAAAAAACCTAAAGAACACTGCAAAATAGTAAGATTTTCACACAGGCCATTATTGAATTATTTCTGCCTGTATAAACAAATTATTTCAAAATGCTACAAATCGATCAAAACTAGAAACCTTTTATTCAAGTACGCTTATTGACTAGTGAACTATTTATTACTGAGCACTAAATGTGAATCGTATTTACTAGACAAGAAAAAGTGCTACTGAAAATGTTTATGCATTTTATGAAATCCCAAAACATTTCATCATGAAATAGTTATTACGAATATTTATCACTTTCATCAAATTATAAAAAGGATATGGAGAGTGTTTATCACTTTAAATCATAACCGTGGTATTCAGAATGCTTATCAGTTTTAATAATTCATGAATCATAAAATTAGTTTACAAAAACGTTACAGAAATTTTACTTAAACATCAAAATCATAGATATATAAAATGCACGAATATTCCATAGGATACATATATTCGAAGACTTATTTGTTGAAAATAATTGTTCGATACGTTGAAAAATTTATTAAAAGAACATATTACTAAAATAATTTTTAAATGTTTAGTATATTATATATCATCAAATCACAAGTACTATTTCACACAGTTATCTACGCTCATTATGTACAGTAATGCAAAAATACGAACTCTACTTTTGATTTCAGTTTAATGATGTGTGTAATGCTTATTACTTAACATTCTGAATATGTTTATCACTCATATGTTTATCACCCTTGATGACCAAAACAATCCCTAAAAATGCTTTACAAAGTCTCCAAAACTGCCACAAAAATGCACTCAACTTTTTGAAAAATGCACTTAAGATCTGAGGTTGAAAATCGATTGAAGAAGTTTAAACCTTTGTTTTTTGAAAAATTATAACAAAACCATCTTCAAATGATTTTCTAAAAAAATAAATGAATAGGAAATAAAAACAGTACAACCAGTAATTGGGAAACATGTGTTTTGACAATTTCAACATCTTAAATGAGAGAATCTAAATTACTCTGAATCATGAGGAATATTTTTTTGTATTATAAAAGACTAAAGTATGTCGAATATCTTGAGAAAAACGCAGTGCATTTACAGTTACGACAAATTTAAAATTAATAAACAAAAACACTAATGGAGAAATATTTTCCTCAAATTCACACTGAACCTCTTAATTTTAAGTTTATTCAGCGTCAAAAATTCTTTGCTTTCTTGATGTTGTCTTGATTCAGTTTTGTAGCCAATAGATTCGCATTTCTACCGTTTACTGACCGTTTACTTTTTTTTTTTTTTTTTTGTAAAATTTAATGATTAAATTGAATTAAATTTTAAACAGAAATTTTTTTTAAAAAGATGTAAAGCATAGAAAAATGTTCTGAAAAATACTTAAAAATGCTGTAAAAATCTTTATAAACTTCTTCAAAACAAGAAAAAAATCAAAAATGCACAAAAAACAGAAAAAATGCCTTATCATCTATTTCTGGGGCCCTATTATCACATTTATCAAATCATAAAAGCGATGTTTAGATTATTTGTCTTTTTTATTTAATCATAAACTACAAAAGCACTTTTATCAAATCAGAAAAAACGCTATTACGAATGTTTGTTACTTTTATTAAATCGCAAAGCTTGCAACCATTTTTATCAAATCCGAATTTATACAGCCACTTTTATCAAATCATAAAAGCATTACGAGGAATTCATTTTTAATGCGTATTCAAAAAAATGGGAACTGAAAATCATCTGAAAATCAAACACGATTAATTTTTGAGAACTACATGAGTGCATAGTAATCTTAAACAATTTTTACATTATCAAAACATTACCATAATATATATCAATAGAATTGCATTCCCTCATAGCCTTCACTAGTTATTTACAATGTTTTAAACATTGTGAGCAGTGGAATGTCCATTATTAAGAATCAGAAATGTTTTTCACACATTAAAAAAAATGACACCGAAGTAGCAAAAACGTTTAAGCACGTGTATGAATTCGTTAAAGCGCTATTTCGTGAAATGCAAATGAGAAAATTACTGTCGGATTTATTTTGGTATGGTTAAAGCCTATACCTGAATTCAGTTCTTGGAAGCGCGACCTTTTTCATAATAATTATAGGTTGCAATATTTTTTTTAAAACCTAACCGACTCTGACGCAATCCACAGGATCATTTATTCAAATGTTTTCAGTGATTTAATAACAGACTATGAATCGTAAGATGCGAGTCTCGCGTTTTTAGATAACAATCAAGGTTTTAAAGTATACTTTATATTCTTCAATTTTTATTTATTAAAGTTGAAATTCTAATGACATAAAAGAGGTGAGGGATTTTTTTCTTGTTTTGATTTTTTTTCCTTTTTATTTCCATTTGAAACTATACTAAGATTTCAATCCGGTTGTATTACTTTCTTTTATCCTTGAATAAGAAGTGCTATTCCCTAACCATCATTAAGCCCGATGCAGTGGATTCCACTCCGCAATTAGAAATCATTATGTTATGCTATTTTTTTCCCCGGTTGAAGTTACAACTTAGAAAATTGATACGGTTAATGAGAGGATTAAAAGAAAAATACAAGAAAAAATGACATTTTTAGTCTACAGTACTGCATTAATGATAAGACCCAAATTTAATCTTTCACATGCAATCAGAAAAAATGTATCATTTTTCACAGCTATAGCTATTTTATTTGAAGGATTATTAAAGTTTGTAGACATACAATTTGCCTTTACATTAGTAAACGTGTAGAAGAAAAATTATTAACATGACAAAGGTTCGTTTGTGGAGTAATTTATTTATTTTTTTATCGTTACGTGTTGTTAACCTGTTTGTTAGATTTCTTATCGATTGGTAATTGACAATGTTTATTGCTTTCAGTTTCATTATATTCACTAGCAACGGTATCATTAAATCTTCTTTAAAAGTAAATGGTCAGATAACATTGAATACCGAAAAACTTACATCACTTATACTCTAGTATTATGCAGCACATGCCATAATCACATACTAAGTGAAAATCATGTTTTATAAGCCTTTCATATGAAAGAAGCCGCATGTCCTTTCTGCATGTTGTAAATATTTAGGCGGAGCAAATGAGTTAAGTTTGATTGAAAAATATATTCTTTCAACCATTTATAAAAATGGAGCAATTATTTATGTTGAGAAAATATACTTCAACTCTGCACTACTATTGTTTTTTTTATATATCAGTGTTATTGTTGTTAATACCTTTCTTTAAATTCATATTAGCATTACTGAAGCAAATTAAATGCTACGGTCTTTCCTGTAAAGCAGCAAATACTTATTTATTTAGTTTACTTTTTATTTTATTTACTTATTAATTTTTTAGCTATTTACACGTAGTAATTGAGTTTGTTATTAAAAAACTCTTTCCATCTTTTATATAAGTTGACACTATCATCTTTTTATTCAAAGATGTAGTGCAAAAATGAAGCTGTACATTTATTGCATGTTTATATTTATATTTGTAATTAGTTACGTTACTTAATAATTATGATTAGAAAAGCTTATTACACTAGGCCAACCTACCTTATTTAGTTATTTTTTTAATAAACAAAGCGATAGTTATTTGCTGTTTATAATAAATATTCGCAGATAAACTATGTTTGAAAATGCATTCTTTCAATCGTCTGTGAAGTTGTAGTTATTAATCATACTTCAAACATGCAATGCAACTGTAAAATTATGCAGTTAATTGTATGTTGATACTTATGTGATTATTATTAGCAGGATTTTCATTCATGATTAACATTACATGCGCCAGTTAGGTAGTGGTTTAAAGTAATTTTAGCAAAAGATGAAAATGAAATTCACTCTCTCTTTTTTTAACATTAGTTTTTTAAAGTATAACATTTCCGATAAATTATAGAATAGTTGCTGGGTGTGAGAGGTATGCAAGTAGATAATACCGTTTATATATTATTCTACTTTTGAATTAAAAAAAAATAGTTTTGTGATATTTCAATATTTTCTGATAGTCTAAAAAAATCATTAGAGAAAATTAACGAAATCATTCTTCCGCTCATTTGGTAATTTCCTAAGATACGAAACTTACAATTGACAACGAAAGTGACAACCAGCAACAGTCTATGGGCCCAGCTAGGCTAGTTCTAGTCAATTTACCAATCTGCAATAAACATCAAGAGCACTCTCAAAACTTCTTACCTTACTAAGTAACAGTCGCCTCCGTTCAACTATTCTAACTATTACCCTATTAAGTAGTATTTTCTCCTAATCTCAAGATTAGCCTGAGAGTTGAAAGGCTTAAAGCATTGAACTCAGGCTCTACCTTCTGTGCAGAAATGTAGCTAATCAACATTTTCCGTTTTAATGAATTTGAATAACTGAATCATGTCCCCTCTAACTCTCCTTTGCTCGAGACTATACATATTGAGCCCTTTAAGCCTGCCCTCATAATTTAAGTGTCAGAAACCACTTACCAACCTCCCCTTATGATGAAGTTGAAGCCTACGAATCATTACACCGAATAGCCAGGTGAATACCTTTAAGCGCATGGGATCTGATCCGTGATCGTTACAACACGTAAGTTGCCAAACCAGGAGTCGTTATGACGCTACTTTACTGTAAAGGAGAATTCCTCAAACCTGAAATTTAGGTAAGGTTAACATCACGGTTGCAACTTTGAATTAACTTAAGTCTAGCGTTTCATATTTAGTTTAGTAGAACAGCACGACAAATGACATTCGAATTATATATCAAAGACCAGGCCATGAAACTACACTGTTAAAAAATTTTTACACACGTTGAATCATAATTTTGGGACTGATATTCTACCTCTAAAAATTTATAAGTAATTACGCTTAATTTTGAGGAAACTCAATGTTCTGCAGCAAGCTGCACAGATTGCGTAAGGAGGATTATATGTAGTTTCTCCAAAATTCTGGTGAAGCATAGAGCAACTCACAAGAAACTGGCAAAACATTTTGCAAAATTTTTAACAGTGTAAAATCACAGCATATGTTGCACAGAAGAATTAGATAGTTTAACATCTACTCACTGGCTAAAATTTCATAATAGGAATTTTCCCCTGAAATATTTTATCCAAGGACCAAGGTCTTGTCGTCGCCATGTGCACTCGACTCTGCTTTCTCTACTGGGCACATGAACATAGAAAACCACTTTCGTGAGCTAAGGATTCAAGCTTTGATGTGTGAAGGTTGATGTTAAAGTCTTGAGCTATGTTTCAGCCAAAAAAGGCCGAGGCTTTCGACTGACATTCCATAACAAACGAGCGGGCATCGAAGAATAAAAATACGGGGTAACTGGGAGGAAGGCTTTAAACAGCGAGAAAATGCGTGTGTGTGTTGCGTTTAGAATAGAAAAGAGTAACCGTTTAAGGGCATATTTCTTAAGCGGAGAAGCACGCCTTACTATGAATGCTATTGTTGGTGGCCTATTGTTGCGGGGTAATTTTCAGAGCAATAAATAAAGCTCGAGGAATTGAGAGTCCTAAGTGTGAAAACAGGGGAGGTGCATAAATTACATAGCTTCGTTAGAGAAAGAAGTTAATCTATAAAGATGCAACTGAACACATATACTGAGATACGCAAAAACACGTTCATGAATTTGGAGCAATGCATGTCAAAGCATGTAAACTTCACCGGGGCTCAAACTTTATGCATTGTTAAAGAGATTCCTTGTAGGCCCAAAAAACGATTATGCATTTTTTTTCTTTTTTTCTTTTTTGCAATTCGTGCTATAATAACGATAGTTTGACTGCTGATCAGATTTCTATAGATAACTCTGAAATATAAAAGCTCTTGAAAATGATCATTTAAAAAAAAGCCCTTTTATTGCAATAGTTTTATACTTGTTGCTGCCTTTTCAGGTATTAGCTTGATAGTTTTCTAAAAATGTTTATTCTTCACTTTTTGTAATATATCTCGCTCAGAGTAAAATGAACATATATTTGTCTATGCACGTGTATTAAACATTAGATTGTTTTCATTGTGATTTGTTTTCATTACTTTGCTCATCTAAAATAGTTTCTTGTTTTCGGTGGAAATTTACCCGTCTATCTTTTTATGTGCACTGGTTTAGTCTTTCAAGTTATGCTGAACTACATTTCGAAGTTTTTTTTATCCTCTGTTTTTCTTTGGAGTGGGAGGGGGGGGATTAAAATGACATTTTGGGAAAAGCTCCAGTTAAAATATTTGAAATGTCCAATCTAATGCAAAAAAAAAAACATTTTTTATCAGGAAAGAAGGCTTTTCCCACTAAGTTTAGTCTTCACCAATTTTAACCCCATGCCTCCAAAGAGTTGAGATTATACGACCCCTTAAAGCAAATGTCCTTATGGAACCTAGAAGTTTGTATCGAGGGCCTATTGATAGAGTGACGGGGAGAGAGTTAATTGACAATTGCTTCAAAAGCAGTGAAATATCTCTGTCCTCCGCGACAGGTTTATGGCCTTGTCACCCACATACTGTGACCAGGTATTCTCCCCTAGGCAAATGCAGGAGAGGACTCAATTTCACAAAGAACCTAACTCCACCGGACAGGGGGATAATCAAAGGAAGCTAAAGAGATCCCTATCGGAGAATATGGAATGACAGAAGGTGGACCATCCTTTTACTCAGTTCATTTTAGTCTGCTTATAGAGTGAAGCATCATTTATAAATATGTCACTTAAGCGTTCAAAATACTGCATATTTGAAAGACAGCCGAATACATTCGACAGCCGGATACCAGCCGAATGTCATTTCACTTTTATACAGCAAGCCCTCTGTTATAATAAACCTATTTGGGGGGGGGGGGGGGACTACATGTGAATCCGATGCTTCAGAATTTTGAAGGAAGGGAAAATCTTTCTTTCTTCAAGTCTCATCACTATTCTTTAAATATAAGTTTTATTTCACCTCAATGAGTCTAATGACATAAATTCCAATGCTTTAAGCATAGTTTTCACTCCTTTGACAAACGACTGCTGAAACCCGTCAATCATCTAACTTCAACCAATGAAGCTGTTCTGTCGTCAAAGAAGCGAATTTGGATTGGTCTGTGTCTTTGCTTAGGGATTGATTGAGTTTGACGAAAAGTTAAATTACGCCATTTTTTTCTCTCCTTCTGCTTCTCAACATTTTAATTTCAATGAGCATATTATTTACTTATTTCTTTTTTTAATCACTTTTTGTTGCACCAATTTTAGAGAAACTTTCATACTCTATAGCAAACTGTGAAGATTATTGCAGTTTAGGAGAAAATTTTTTCTACCGAGGTTTAAAACAGTTCAAGCCAATATAACGATACTAAAGTTAAAATTAAATCCTTATGCGGCTAAGCATTTAGTAGAAAATTCAGTAAAATTTCCCACATGTACCTTGTGGCCGGAACGTTAGAGATAGCCTACGTAAGATGAGGGGAATCATTTGATTTTTCCGAAAAAAAGTGCCATTATATTTTAATTTTTGTGAAATAGTTCCTTTACTTTGCGAAAATTAAAAGTATAATATTAAAAGTAGCATTTAAAAAATGTATGTGTTTGCCCTTTAAATTAGTCAAATTTTCCAACCAAATTGTTATTTTTAATACACTTTTTGCGAACCTGTATTGATGAGCAAATGCTCTTCCAGTATATGCTAGTAATATTTGTGCAAATAGAAAATCAGGAAATTTTAAACGTCAAGATATAAGACGCCAGAAGAAGCATTAAAGAATGCCTTTCACAAGATAAGTTTTGTTACACCAAACCGGTATGATTCGTTTGGGCAAAAGATATTTTCAACACTATATTGCTCACTCAGTACATATTTTTCTCCAAAATGTAACATATAAAGAGATAAAAAAAAAATATTTTGGTCAGTCAGTTGATCTATATTAGCAACCGAAATCTAACTCAATCTAGCTGATATGTAAGAGGGTCATGCAACCAAATCTAAAAGAGATTTTCTAAGCATAAGAACAAATATCTCTCCTCCAGCCATGTAACAGTTCATATATCTATGACGAGATTACATCAAATATGTTATATTGGTGCCACAAATACGCAAGAGTATGTTCCTTCGATGCACTGTTGTTATTAAAAACTCCATGCATCCATCACCAAAAGCACAGTATGCAGAAACTGCACCCACTTACCCAAGATCTTACAAAGATTTGTAAAAATTTGGATGACCTATGATATACAGAAGCAATTTATCATTTCGTGTTCGGAGTCTTTTTTTTCCATCTCAAAATACAAATATTGTAACAAGAATTTTAGTTTAAAAACGAGATATTCGGGCTATATTGCTGCAAAATTCTCCCCACTCGCTTTTTTATTTATTTATTTAAGATACCATTTTCTTACTTGCAAAAAAGTAAAGAAACTGAAAAAAAAAAAAAAGGTTTTTCACAAGTTCAGAGCTTTGGAAGAAATGTTCTAGAGCGGTTTCCAAGGTAACTGCGTTTGATCGATATCTCGAAGAAGCGCGTCTTCTACTTTTTCTTATCAACCAATTCTGTTTAGTTGCTTCTATTTTAAATGATATTCTTTCTGTACACGTCTCAAAGTGGAAAAAAAATACTTCGTCTTGCAACATTATTAGGTTATCTATATGTATTCGATATTTTAGGAAATGGAAATCGCAAATGAAGTTTGCGAAGATGAAAAAAAACTACTTTGGTTCCCCGCCCCCCAGGTAGACAAAAAGTTTCTTCAGCTAAAATAAAAGCAAAGCTGTACTTCTGGAGGAATAATGTTAATAAATATGGCGGTATAAGCCGTGATGGACTGCAAAAAATTCTTCGCTTTTTCTTTTACTGATTACGCTCATGAAAATGTCAAATTTATTTGAACCCCATTTTGAGGCTGCTCGACGGCATAAAATATGAGTTTATGATGAAACAAATATTTGCAAACGTGAATGCTATGTTAAAAATTTAATAAACTAGATTAAACCACACGTACATACACAAGTCGCACACATTCTATACCAAAACAATATAACTAATATATACATATATAACATATAATTTGTACATGAGACTAGAGCGGTGGAAGCCTCACATAAAAGGTGAAGGATCCGTTAACACCATATCTTTAAAATGAAAAATAAAGCAACTAACCATAAATTATAAAATAAAAAAAAAGAATGATTGACCATCAACACATTATAAGAGAAGTAATATGCGATGCACCACACGCAACGAAAGTAATTAAAAAGACAATAAGGAATCACCACACAAAGAAGACAAAAAAATTGGAATTGGTTCGTTTGATTCAACAGATGCAGTTCGTAAGATTCAACACAGTCAGAAAGAGTTATTCCACAATGATAATCCCCCACTCTCAGAAATGGAGCTCTCACGTTTGACGATTCTTCCAATCGTCAAGAAACTTTCGTTATTTAACACGATTCTTTCCTTGCGCGATCACATGCCTTAAAGTTACTACACAAATTTCGCCAATTTGACGAAAGGTTTACTCGGAGCGTTTTTCACGAAGCTATTTCGTCAAATATGACGAAAGTTTCGTGAGATTTGAGCATGCGTTTCTGAGAGCACAAAGTGCATGTATGGTGAATAAACAAAAACTTATGCTTTGATATATTTATTTTGAAAATTCTACTAACTCTTTCAACGCCACGTGATGTAAAAGTACCCATATTAACTTCTCTTTCCAAGATAATCCTTTCGATTCTCAGGTACGTGAAAACTAACACTCAATTAATTCGAATTTAATACTCGCATATTTTTACTTCTAGGGAAATGCGAAAAGTACATTTTCACTCGTTGCTGATGAATAGTGCAATAATCGTTTTTTAATTATGGATGCAAACAAATTCTTTGCCTCGCACATCGTTAAAAACATACCCCGCCAGTTTAAATTCTATTGAGGACCAGTCATTAATATCCTCTAATGACAATGTATACCATTTAGACCCGAGCTAATAGGACGCCAACATTCAAGCTCCATTCTCGATAGGGATTGAGTGCTGAAAGCTCCGAAGGAGGAAAAGATCATTTGCTAACAACGATTAATTTAGTGATTTATTGAAATACTTCAAATTTTGCCCTCAGTTTTTCGCATAATATGCTTGAAAGTAATATTTCGTTAAACATATTATATTAAATAATCACTAGAGAGACTCGTGGGTGGAATTGTCTTTGGTAGAAGGTCTGAAAAATATATTATGCGAAAACACTAAAAGGTGCCATTTGTGTCATTTTCTAGTAAATTTCTCTGTTTAACTTTTTAAACCTGAGTTGGCATATTTTTGACGAATTTTGGTAAGGATTCGAAGTTGGTTGAAACGTTACTTGTGTCTTGACTACTGATTTATGTTACAAAACCTTGAAATGATAAAATAAAAATTTGAAAACTTGAAATGATAAAATTAAAATTTGAAAACTTGAAATGATAAAATTAAAAAACTCGAAATAAATACAGAAAAGTAAGTAAAAATCTTCAAGCCCTGTCGATAGCAAAATAGTTATGCTATCAAAACATACAGCCTAATGAGAAAGAAACTATCTGGAATTATTATAAATTAGGCAGGTAAAATTTTTGGATGGTAAGTATAAGTTTTTTTTTTTTACTTATCATGTTTAGAGCTAGGGATGCACCGATTAAGCGGCAGTAGTCGGTAAACGGCTATAATCGGCCATTTGCCGATTATTCATATCGGCAAATCATTACTCATATCATTTTGCCGATTAATAATAGAAGATTTTTTTTATTATTATTAAAATTACTTTCAGTATGCCAAAAACAAGAAACCATGATGAATGAATTCCATAACAATAGCAGAGGTGCCCTCCCTCATAGAGAGATGGTGCATCCCACCCCCTCCGAACTAAGAAAAGTTTCAGAGTAACTTTAAAAAAATGCGATTTCATAAAAAATATACAAGATATAACAGAAACAAAAATATACAGGAGCAGTGTTTAAAATGAATTTATAACACGACTTTCTTAAAAATTCAAAGAGTGCAAACTGCGTCATGATCCCTCCCCCTTCTGGGCACCACTGCAGTAAGTCAATGCAACTTTCGGCAATACAAGATATCATGCAAATACACACATATATTTCTCAAGCCGTAGAGTAGCCCAAAATAACAGGTCTGGATGTTAAACATGAAGGTAAAAACTACAACTTTGTAAATAGAATTCGTGGGCGCAAATTACGACTAACTACCAATGGTTTCGAATTGTAGCTCTCCTTGCCTCCATTCCCCATTCAATGTACTACCACTCCCAAAATTCAAAATTTACAAAGGATCAATCATGGTAAAGATGGGAACACATATTTTTTCACATAGAATTTTTTTAAAAAAACAGCAGGCTTCTATTTAAATTTGCATACTTTCTGAAAAAGAGAAAAAAAAGAATGGGAAAAAATCATAAAAATGTATCTAAAAACAAAAGTAAATCAAAATGAATAAAACGATAATACTAATACGCAATAATAATAATAAAACACAATTCTTTTTAAAAGTTCATGCATTTTTTCTTAAATATTTAACGTAAAAAGCATTTAGTGTAAAATTATTTCGTAAATAAATAAATAAATAAGGGTCTTGAGATGACGATAGCTATGTCTGTCGATCCCTCTTTCCCCCAAACTTTTGAGAGAATACTCCAATTCAAGTAATTTCCCTTTTTTGACTATTTATACGTAAATTTCAACATACAATTTACAATTTACTTTTAAAATTGCTACTTTTTCATTCAAAAAAAAAAGTATTCTTATTAAATATTTTGAGATTGTTTAAAGCTTTATTTTGTACACGCTTTAATTTCTTTCACAGGAATAGATATTTGATGCTTTTTTTTTTAAATTTATTTTCTTCTATATTATACAGCAACATTTCTCATGTATCAATATTTTCTTCCGTAGTCTAGCTTAGCGTAGTTCTTAAGATTACATTTATAGATATTATAAAGTATAAAAATCCTAAATAAAGGGGTTTCTTATAATGAAAATAGTTCTATTGTACAGGACATTCAGGTCTAGTTACAAATGTGCTTTTATTAACAATCAATAATTTCTAGTGAAATACAAAATGTTTCATTAGCATTTCGTCAATCCGGTCAATCTTGGAAATTGGAACCAAATATGGAACGTAGCTTGCTTTGGAGTCTTTCTTGGAAATGCTATAGTTCAATGTTTTGCCAAAGTTAGGAAGCAGAAAATCTGCCTCGAAATGTTCTTCTTTTATTGTGAAATTTTTAAACATACATTAATGTATAGACGAAATCACGCTTTTCATAACAGAAGTGCACTAAAAATGCATTGCAAAAAAAGAAAAAAAAAAAAAAAAAACGTGTGTGTGAGAGAGAAAGGGAAAATATAGTATAAACACATTGAGAAAATTCGTGACATTAATTATAGCTTCTGAATTCATATTTTAAGATGTTCAAGTGCGAACGCATGTAATATCTACTCTCTTACAAGAAGGACATGACAAACAGAATTATTATCAGACTTGACCTACTCTGACCATAATTTTATTTTGCAAGGTTTCTTTTCTAAACCTTAAGCTATGAAAAATAATATTTATATATGTGTATTATGTGTATTTTTGTTATGGCGTCAGAAAAAACTGATTCACGCTCGACGATTATTGTACTGAAAAGCCTTCGGTAGATTATACGATTTTAACTGGAACCTTTTCGGCAGATTTGGATTCCAAATAGAATTGTAAGAGCAGAAATGATTAAAACAATTCCATCATAACGAGTACAGATGTGTCATTGTCAGTACGCCATCCACATTACAAAAAAAAAAAGAACACGATTCCAACATTTATACTGCGGCCTGATTTTCCGGGAAATTATTTGTAACTATAAGTGCAGGTAAGGATTTAAAGTCGATTATATCTCCCAGTTGCGTTCTTCACCTCAAAGATTTATAGCCCATAAACACAAGTCTGACAAGGTAGGGTTTACATTTCCTAGGAGTGTTGATATTTCAGTTGAGATATGCGACTGTGGTTGGAAATGTTCAAAATTTTCTTCCCTACTTACATTTGTCTAAACGAAAGCCTTTACTGCCATTGAATTGAGTTTAAGTAACGTATGCTTGCAACGGATAAGTTCCGTTTCGTTCAAGACACCAAAGAAACTTCCTCTGTATGCGGAATTAAAAAAAATATGTTTTTTTCCGATTCTGGAGCAAAATTTGTTGGCGTAAGAGTATGGCTTTTTATTATATTGCCCCCTAAATTTATAGCACATAATCAATTCAATTATCAGAGCTCTAAAAATACTGAATTTATGATTTCCTCGTTCATTAAACGTGCTTTGTTACAGTTTTTACAGATATTTGCACATTCGATCAATAAAACGTCATTGAACTGTAACATATACGCTGCACTTTAGCGAGTGATAAAAACGAACTTACACCCTTACTTAAAATTAAGAAACAACAGTTCATTTTTTTTAATTTCTCAAAAGTAACACACAAAATTCAATAATATTGACTGCAGCGATTTGTTTTAAATGTCAAGTAACATAAAAGACCAAATTTTGCCTCGCTGAGTAATATGAGTAAGGGTGTATTCATACCAGCGGCGACGCAGGCATCATGCGTATGTAATGATAGATTATTGTTATGGTTATCATATCAAGCTATCAACGAGGATGTAGCTGTTCCATGGTGGCAATCAACAAGTCATGATCATCTGCGGAAAAGCCCTTTTTAATGACGCAATAACTATGTGTGATTCCGTGGTTATTAAATTAAGAAGAACCAATGATGTGCGCTGAAAGTTTCGTATGCCGTCGTACGTTGGTCTTCGCAAATGATGGACAAACGTCTTACAAATTGATAGAGAAGCGCAGCCTTCAAATTAACA
This sequence comes from Octonoba sinensis, assembly GCA_038502835.1. Lineage (NCBI taxonomy): Eukaryota > Metazoa > Arthropoda > Arachnida > Araneae > Uloboridae > Octonoba > Octonoba sinensis. Next base: position 129,552,164 of record CM076598.1, read on the forward strand.
AATGCCATCTTAATATTAAAAAAAGTCTAAAAATTCGCAAAAGGCAGGAAAACGAATGCGGGGAAAAAGACATTCGATAAATTGAACAAATTACATAAATTCTATCAATGTTAAAAATTGTACGTTTAGCTAAATCACATTTTGTGGACAATTTGATGTTGTTATGAATAAAAAAGTTTCGAACAAGATTTCAGAAAACTGAATGATCCACATAGCAATCTGCGGGGATGCGAGCATGCGTTACGTGTTGTGCATATGTTTTGCTTCTGTGTCTATTAACCTATAGACATACGTGTTGTGCATAGTTTGTTGCGTCGATGTCTATCCTATAGACGTTTGTTATAACTACCTAAAATCTGAAATGTTTTATTTAAAAAGAAATCTTTGTTTTTTCAATGAAAAATTTTTTTGAAATGCATTAAGCAAGGAAATTTACAGTTCAAACATTAATGGCCATAGCTCCATTCTAAAGCAATCCTAAGGCCTCGGCTAACAGGTAGGAGTCTGGTGGAGAAAAAAGTTCCAATATTAGTGCAAATGATGTAAAGCGGAAGTTTTAGAAAGTACTATTCACACTCAAATTTTATTATTTTAATGTCAAAGCGCAAAAATCATAAAAACATTTCAGAAACGACACTGTAACTCAATGTTCAACAGTACTGTAACTCAATGTTCAACAGTACTGTAACTCAATGTTCAACTAAAAATGTAATTCTCAATAAATAACATACTACTATGTATTTTCAATTTTTAAATGCATTTTTTTAGACTGCAAAAATGTGCTTTTGTACAGCAGCAGAATTTTTAAAATTACAAGCTTCATTTGCAGTTTTAATAATGAATTTCAAACGCAAGAATGAAAGTATTGAAACGATTTTAGGTTATTTGTTAGTTAGTGTGTATTATTTTAAACCTATTCATATTAGCTAGTGTGTATTATATTAAGTAGAAGAAAAAAATACCAAAAATAATTTAGAGCTAAAATATATTGATTACACATTCTCAGAATTGCCCCGTGTTTGCTTTTACGATTTGAAGAGAGTCTTTCCACAAACGCTTCAAAATACGAGTTACCGAAATACCATTTGTGTAAAAAACAGCGAGAAAACAATTGCTACCGGAAGAAAACATCATTTGATTTGAAATATTCCTTTTTCAAAAGCCGATCTTCAATATTTCTGTGGCATATGTAAACCCTCCACTTTACCCCCGAAGCACTTCTTATATTGCTCCACAAATAAATTTCTTTCCTTTGCCTGGAAAGTGCGAAATGACAAATTTCCCAATGTTTCCGGAAAAGATTGATGCAGAGGTATTCCCGGGGGTCAAATTTAAAGCCAGTACCTCCTGTTATTTTCTCTTGCTTCTGAGCTGCAAAGGATAGTACCACAGCGTCTATGGATGAGTTAAAAGGAAAATGAAATGAAAAACATAAAATAAGCTAAACGTGATTGAATCGTCGTCAACTGGAGATTGCTACCACCGCCATTACTCAGGCAACTGCATAACGTAATTATACCCGATAAATCATCACAGATGAAACGCGCGATGTTTCAAAAACTCTAATTAGACCACATTGGGTGTTTTAAAAGGATTTTTATCAAATGGCAGTTTGAAATGTTTGTATACCGAATCATTTGGAGTGAAGGGCTCAGTTGGAACATATTTTATCGAGGAAAAAGACTAACGTAAGGCACTTGTAAAACGCATTGGAGATGATTTAATGCTTATAAAACCACTTTAGAAAAAGTATGTCAGTTCATGTCATATTTAGAAGACTGTAGAAAAATTCTGTTGTCCCGAAATAATTTAATAAGATTCACTAGTAAATAACAAAATCATGGAGAACACAGTTGATGTATTAAGCGCCAGTTTTATAGCACATGCGACACACAGTTACATCTTCTGAACTTCAGACAATGCAGTCTACAAGTTCATAATTTAAAATGCGGATTTTTTTCTGTGGGATAATGGAACGTAGTCAAACCAGGATGTTTATGGTGAGGGTCCCTGACACGGCTCAGTCTGCGAGATGTCAGGTGTAACGTTAGCCAGAAGCTTAGATTCACCAGGGCCTATGAGCATGAAAAATAAACTTGTTATTGACCCTGGCCTTAAAATCCTTAGTTCTATATTCATGATTGTTCAATGTGATTGGCAATGTTCGTCATGAACAGATTGTACTTGAATACAATATTTCCAATTTACTATGTAAAAAGGATATTTTGTTTGTATTACGTAGACTAATTTTCAATAATATAATTTATAAATGGAACTACATAGGCTATTAACTAAATTAAGTACCAATCGTCATAAATGCTATGCCATAGAAATGAAAGTTTCTAGTAGAAAGCGCTGAAATTTTTTTCCCATTTTTGTCTGAAGAAGTCCTAAAAAATTAAATTAAACGGACAATAAATTAGAAAATTGTCAACATTAACTTATGATGGCAGGAATAAATTGTAACTAATAAATCAAGACCTCCTCTTAAAAAAAATCGTCAGAAATTTTGAAATGAAATCTTGCTGAGAACGAAAATTTAACTATTTCGGGGTCCAAGTTTCCGTTGCATTTTAATTGCGTCCTCTTTATAATTTAAAATCGCATAACTAATTTTTACAATCATTAATCCATTTTGACACAACTACAATAGACTGTCAGTAATTCAGAAATAATAACTGTTCAAAAAAACAAACTGAATAATTATATTGTTTACTCGGTTGGATCCGAGTAATTTTTTTTGAAATTTTTGCCAAATATTTAAATGAATTTTTGAAATTCTGATAAAATTCTAAATTTTAAAAGAAGTTTGAAATTCATCATTCTAAGATATAATTTGTAGTTCGTAAACTATTCCATTTTACCTTCCGAAATAGTTTATCATTTTTTTGATATTTATAAATACAGTAAAATCACCGTAATTGTGAGGCTACATGTATTTTTTTTATGTGTCAGCTTTTGCTGAAACGCTACTAAAAACGTACCCTTCAATTAATTCGACCACTAAAAAAGCCAATGCTTTGAAATTCTAAAACATGTTTTTAAAAGTATCTTTTTCCGTAAAATTTAACAGGTAAAAAGAAATTCTAAAAAAAAAATAATTGCAAATTTATAAAAGATTAAATGACGTTATTTCATACGGTAAGCATAAATACAAGGTCATTTGCATACATCAATTATGTTTCAAATTAAAAAAGCCTACATGGTATCTGTATTTAACGGCCATTAGTTTGCACTTAAAAAGTGTAAGGCAGTCTTTATTTATGACAGTACATCTGCTAACGATAAAACAAGGGTGATAAATTGCACTTAATGACTTGCGTAGCGTGCGTATCTCAAAAATGATACAAAAAATTTTGATTTTCAGCGGTATATGAAAAGAAATCGACTCATAAAATAAAAAGCACGTTTATTTCAGAATTTTCTTCCGTAGCCAGGTATTTTTTCTGGGTTATTTTTAGCGCAAGAAAAATAGCCATCGGATTTTCTTTTTCATCAGACTTTTTTTATATTTTTTTATCACTCAATGAGCACCATTGGGATTTTTTCACTGAAAGCATAAATAGATTAAGGGATTACATCTAGTGATAACTAGATTACAGATTACAGTCTTTTCCGCTCTCAGTTATGTTCTTACTAGAAGAATACTTTTCTTTTATACTTCATTTAGAGTTTTATTACAAAAAACAAAATCAGTAACAATTGTGAGCTTGTTACCACCTGGTGTTTGATAAAAGTAACAACTTGCAGCCAATGTACTAATAGGAAACTGGACGTTATGTGAACTGTACTTTTGTGATATAATGGTTCAAAAGCAATTAAATTCTATCTAAGATAATTTTTGCTTTCAGGAAAATAAGTTTTAATAGAACTTCATATTTCGTGATTCAGAAATGCACAGTTGCCAAGTTTTAGCTCAAGCAACTTTTATTTGAGGCATTTCAATAGTTTTTTCTCATAAAGATAAAATGAAAAATGGATGCCATTTTATTCGGTCTCTTGCATTTTTCTCAGGTTTTAAATGCTTTTTTAAGGAAGTACAGTAATATCTCACTGCAGGTGTCGTTATCTCTTTTTTTTTTGTCGCTCCCTAGCGTCGTTGACGTATACACAAGTCTCACTTATACGTTGACGCTAAGGAGCGAAAAAAAAAAAAAAAAAAAGACGCATTAGTCAGAAAGATATTGTACCTCTGAAAAGGACACACAAATGAAACTTAAATAACATCAATTTTTATGCACTTTTGGTCGAGATTTTAAGAACCGACGTGTTAATTAGAGAGACGCATAAAAGAAGAGATACATAAGTGAAAACTTACTGTATCTCATTGTAATGAGATACAGTGAGCTCTCACTTATGCATTACTTCTTCTCACTTATGCATCACTTCTTCTCAATAATGCATCACTTCTTCTCACTAATGCATCACTTATTCTCACTTATGCATCACTTCTTCTTACTTATGCATCACTTATTATCACTTATGTATCACTTCTTCTCACTTATGCATCACTTCTTCTCACTTTTGCATCACTTCTTCTCACTTATGCATCACGCATATATGCTTCTTCCCTCTTCAACTACAAAAAACTTAATCACCTCTGAAACAAATTTAATAACATTTATAATGGGATAATGGAAAAAGTGGTTTATAAAAATAAATGGTTCGAGAAAAATATCGTTATGAAAAATGACCTAAAATATTTTTGGGAAAAAATAGTTTAAAATGTTATAAGATTTAAGAGTTTAAAATTTTTTAATTGAAAAAAGAAGAGTAAGATAAAAGCGAGAAATTGTATAAGAGTGAGTCTAGAATTCGGTTAAAATCTCAATCACATCCCAAGATATTTAACAACGCTCTCGAAGCCTACTTTCCCGTTTACATCAATATCAAATTGATAAGCTATAGCTATCTCTCTCTCTTTCTCATTTAGTATTAGTTCTTAATTACTTCAAAAATGACTTTTCAACGGTTTATACACATTCCTTCACTCATTCATTTATTCATTCATTCATTCGGAAATATCATTAAAAATAAAGATGAAAAAGTTTTGTAGGAAAATAGGCTCGTTTAGTTCTGGATGAACTTCGTATCTGTGCATGATCTACGTGATAACATCTTTTCGGCAAAGTTTGTTCTAAGCAAATCCGTCTGTTAGATCAGGATTTATATAGGATTGAAACTTCCTCGTAGGCGGTATTTTTTCTTTTGAACCGTTAAAAATTGAACAAAAATTGTTCGAATCAAAAAATGTTTCCCTTTGCGAGCTTTTTCCAATAAGCTTGTTTAAAGGAACTTGGATCTTATGCCCAGAGTTTACGTAATTTGCTTCATTTTTGCCCATAGGTACTAATGCTAAGATTTTTTGAACTGCCCAAAATTGAACGAAAAAAATCTCAAAACACTACTTTCAATTTTTTTTATTTTTCAATATGTATTTGATTACTTTACTTATTTTTGACTTTTTCTCATTTTTAACTATAACTTTAACGATATCTTCTTTCCTTTTTTTCTTACTTTTACGGGAAAGTAGGCTAAAAACCGTTTGTGATCTGCAGAACTCTTGACACTTATACTAGTTTGTTTAGCCGGAAAAAAACAAGACATAAATAATAATAAATTAAAATGCAAACAAATATGAATGGAGCGCATAATTTATGAATGTATACCTTTTGACTTCAGTTCTTTCTAGTTAGTTAAATGTACAAATATACATGATCATAGGCTACATTTTTGTAGGATGATGACTTCTTTTAATAGTTGAAAAATAAATTTTTGATGTGCATAAAAAAAATCTTCATTAATTTTCAATCATTTGTAAAATAAATAATTTGCTTTTCAAACTATGTTACTCCGATGAATAGTTTAAATTAAAATTACCCAAAATTTCTGACCTCAGCAATTTCTGTCATTAAAAAAATTTCTTTGTTTGTATTAATAAATCGATACCAGAAAATCTGGATTCGGTTTTTAAAGTTACTTCTATTCTGCGTTGTTATAATATCCAAATGAAGAGTAGAGCGAATGAATATAAGAATTATCGGAAATCAATACACATCTTCAATATAATCTTTCTCTTGACTATTCACACATTTATTCCCCCTTTCGTTGGTTCCGTAGTTCCACTGAAACAAGAGCAGTGTAGGAAAGCGGCAAAGCCAGGGTGGGGAGCAATTGATCAAAGGGAAAAGAAATTGAAAAATGTCTGAATTCTTTTCTCCCCGATCTCTGGTTTCAAAAGAATGGACGCTTGTTGAAATAAAACTCTGAAATGGGGTTCAGGGAAAACATCTCCCTCGTAAAAAAGGGGGTGAGAATGTGGTTGAAAGCTCTCCTGACAATTGGTAAACACCATTTTGGCCATTGAGAGATGTAATGGATCGCATGAATATCTTGATGGTAGCTGGTGAAGACTCGTGATCGGTATGACGCTTTTTTTTTTTTTTTCTTTGAGAACGCCTTTCAGCTAACCGTCCCAGGAAATGTGTTCATATTAAAACCAAATGCTTTACATACACATTTTTTATTATCCAGGGACATTCATTGTATGTGGAAAAGAAACTGGGGAGGAGGGTGCATCAAGGAGTTTATGAAGGAGTGATGACACTTCTTCCGGTTTTTTTTTCCTAAATTGCTCATTAATTTCGTGAAGTCATTGAAGAAACTAGTTTCATACCGGTCACAGAAAAAATTTTAATTTTTAAAATTCCTATTCTAGTTTACTACTCAGATTTTCTTCTTTTCTCCTTCCTGAATGACATTCTGTCATTTCGCCTTACTAAAAAGATTGAATGCAATAACGTACAACTTAATTCCGCTGGAGAATAAGCTTCAATACAGCAGATTCTTCAACAGTAGACGTTTAGTAGATAAGTCATTTTACAATGTACTATACGTTGGAAAACAAATGAAACTTTTGTGCAAACTGCATTGCACAATCAAATACAAATCAACATAGGTAATATACACGTGAAAAATTCTGCATAAAAGTTAACTGATGATTCGGAAATCCCTTTGTTATCGCGGAACTCATATGGTAGGGAAACTGAAAAAAAGTTTTATTAAGTCGTTTTATTTATGCCGTTTAATGTCTATGGCTACATAAAAAGACGACAGTAAATTTGCAAGGCACCCCCCCCCCCCTCCTCCCAAATTGAGCTTAGCCGTGAGCCATGACTTCTGAATAATTAAATAATTAAGATAATTTAATTTATTAATACCATTGGTATTTTCTAAAAACTATACGCATTGACACTGATTTTCAGTATGCCTTATAGAATGAAAAAATGTGCATTGGTAATGAAATCATGTGTGTGCGAAAAAATTGGAAAAAATCAACTCATAACTTTCGATTCCTCATGGGTCCCAATATTTTAAATTTTCACTATCGAGTGATTTCATTTTTATTTCTTAAATTTTTCAATGTGTCTTACCGTCGAAAAGTTGAGTGTTGGTGGGTAAACCATGACGAAAAATAATTGAAAAAAATAAAATTATGTCTTTCGGTTCATGATGAGCCCCAAAAGTTTCTATTTTTGGCAAAATGTCAAAATTTTTGTGACACAACGCAATTTTCTTAAATTTTATTTTATTTCCTTTTTATATATTTTTTTTCCGATCTGCTCTAGTATCAATTACTTATACTGGTAGGTAAGCTATGCGAAATTTTTTTAAAGGAAATTTTTTAAAATGATGCCCAAACAGCGAATTTTTGGGGTTCATGAGAAACCAACTGGATGATATCTTTTAATTTCGCCCGAATTTTTGCAAGAGATTTATTTACCAATTGACAACTTTTCCGTGCTATAAGGTAAAGCTAGGAGAGTCTGCGCACAATTGAAAAAATAATTTTAAAAAATCGAAGTATGATTTTTTTTTGTTAAACTATTGATGAACAACTGTGACTTCATTTGCTTTTTATGAATTTTCATTGATATTTCGTTATTTTGCTTTAATTTAATGCAACAGCTGTAAAAAACCAAGAAGACTAATTTGCGCAATCTGTGATTGCAGGGTAGGTGTGATTGCGCACATGAGTAGGAGAGATTGTTATTCATAAAAACTGCAATTCAATTGTTAGCAATAATATTTACACTAAAACTAAGTTGTTGTAAGGGTTTTTATAAACACATACAATTTTAATAGGAATAAATATTTTAACTCAATGATTACAGAATCGGAAAAAATAGTATTTTAATTAAAGAAACAAAATAAAGAAGAAAAGAAGGTTTAAATTATAATTAATCTTACTCATTTACAGTTTCAATGTCTTTTGTTTGTCAACCGAAGTTGTCGTCGTCCACAATCTGTATACTTATTGTTGTAAGTAGTGCAACCATCTGCTACAAACAGCACACTTAACCCATTAATGCCTACCATCTATTTTTAGGGACAGTCTGAAAAGTACGTCTGAAGCACGCAAAAATAAACATTTCAACAAAAAATTGTTTTAATGCGTTCCTAACGGGTTATTATAAGGTTAGGAACACATTAAAACATTTTTTTGTTCAAATGCTTATTTTTGGGTGCTTCAGACGAACTTTTCAGACTGCCCCTAAAAAGGAACGATAGGCATTAATGACACTGGTCGAAGTTGTCTCCTGCTACAGTTTCAGATATTCAGTGCACTCATCCTCGTTGTCCTGTCTGACATGGTCCCATAGATTCAGTATTTTGACATTATTTTCTTCTGAGGTTTCTGATGACGAATATGTTTCAAAATTCAAACATTTTTTGTTTTTTTTCGTGAAAAGTTTTTTGGTTCCCACTTTTTCTGGAAGCATCTTATCTTCAGACGTTCGCTTATTTTTTGTAGCTGTTTCTTTCCTAAGTTTTCTCTCGAATATACGTGAGGGTCAGTAACATTCGTTGCACTTTGTTTTCTTTTTAATTTTGACGGCATTAAACTATTTGGAAAAATAGCTTATTAATAAGAATATTTGTATAAAACTAGCACATTATTAATTTATTAGCAAAATTTTCGTCTAAGAAAAGAAATTTGTTCACAAATTTATTTATTAGCACATTTTGTTCCGAAACGTATATTTCATAACTTAATTCTTCAAAAGAAGTAAAATCGCACGAACTTGTTTTCAACGATTTATACCTGTATAAAAAACCTCAGTCCCTTGAAAACATAAATTATAAAGTCATGACAACTTTATCCTCTCAATATAGAATTATCGTCAAAATATTTGATTAATGCCTGTTAAAGAGACACCCGTGAATTTTTTATATAAAGAAATAACTTCAAAAATCAATTTAAAGTTTTAAAATATTCAAATTTTAAAAATGTGTTGAGAGGGCATAAGTATTTTACATTTTATGTTTTAGTAAAAATTTAGAACGCCCCTTTTAATCCATTAATGCAGCGAATTTAATCGATTTATACATTTCACATATAATTTGCAATTTATGCTGCGTTACCAACAAGCTATGAGTAATAAAATAATGCGCAATCTCTCCTAGCATGAAAACTAACGGAAGAAGCGCGCGATCTCTCCTAAGTACAAGACGCGGAAACTATCCCATTTCGGTAGGACAGATTGCGCGGATTTTTACTTAAATATGGCAGCTTCTAGAAAGAAATGCTGAGCTTCCCACATTAAGTCTAGCTTAGTAGCTTACGAAAAATCTCTTAAGTTTAAAATATTTTGTACTACTGCTACTCTATAGAAATTCAAAGAATGCCTTATGAAAATTCAAGCACTTACCTTGTGAAAACAATGTAGAATATCGATGCTTAATCACAGACGTTCATATCAATCAACTTGCACTTTCAAGTAGACACTCCACTATTGCCGTTGTATAAATGCATGGCATTAGTGCGATTTCACCCTACTTCTTCCCCCCGAACTCGCAGGTGCGCAATCTATCCGACCGCGCAGTCTATCCTAGCTTTACCTAAAATTAAGAATTATAAATTAAAAAAATCACTGAAACGCTCCTCCCTAATATATATATATATATATAAAGAATTCTATCGGAACCAAAACTAAACCCTCTAGAAAATATATCTTACTACGCCCTTTCCCCACAACCCTCATAAGAAGTGCTGGCATGAGGGAGAGAAAAGAGTAACGTCACCATTTTAACTCCCTCACCTATTGAATAGACCAGGATCACATCAAAATTATTAGCTAATTTATATAATAACTTTTTAACCTTTGCAACTCATGTGCAAACCGTATAAAAAGATATGATGGTGTATTTATAACACCTCTTACGTAATAAAAACATTTTCTCACGATTAATGTAAACACAAATACATTGTATTTTTTTCTGACATTGAGGGCACATACGCCATACATACAATACACACACATAGATTCGTTTTGTGAAATATCGGAAATATATTAGTATTTATTTTACTTGCATACATGTAATAAATCTCAACAAAAAAGAATTAAAAGTGATTAAAACCACAGCAAACAATGCAAAAATTAGTGGAAAAAAAAGCATTTGGAATTGGCCAAACATATTGCAGAAAATCTAGTCCTTTGTTGACGGTACATTGTGTTTATTTAAAATTACTCCCTACATTTTATTCTTCGTATAACAAAAATATGTGATACCAAAGCATGATGATACAAATCCCATTCGTAAAGTGTTTTTCTGCGCTATTCAACTCACCGAGAGGAGAAAAAAAGTGTACATGTTTCTAATGAAAGGAAACATTAACTGCCTTCGCTCAATCCATAAAAAACTCACATCTATCAAATATCTGTTTAGGCGTTTTTCGTACTAGGATATTAAAGTATATGGGATATTAAAGTAAAGTGGTATTATACTTTGTGTATAATAAGGCTACCGGCTTGCAATGAAAATATATTTTAGTAATTGCAGAAGAGTTTAGCGCAAAAATATGATAAATGGACGTTAATCATTAATTTATTAAAGACACAAATTTGGAAATATTCATTAACGCCTCACAAACGGTTCACATTGTATATTTTTCTGGGCTCCAAATTTCACGGCTTATTACCCCTCACTTTTTTCTCGAATGAAACTTCGTAAAAACCAAAAAAGGGGAACTGTAACTAAAGGTAATCGATAGATTAAAAGTTTAAAAAAAAAGCCTTTCCGGCACTTATTGTTCATTTTGCTTTTTACAAATGAGTATTTTATTTTCACTTGTTTAAATTTTAAAGAAGCCGATCAAACGTATGAAATTAGTAAAAACGCAACGAAACTTTTGTAGCGGTTATAATCCGATTACGCAGGATCCAACTGTTGCACATATTTTTTGTCAGAACATTGGTGAATTTATTAATTATATATATATATATATAATATACATATACATTTTTACTTTTAAAAATATCATTAAATAAATAAATAAATAAAAACGCATGATAATATAATAAACTTATCCACATATTTTCTATCGAATAAAGCTTGATTTTGTTTTTATTTCTTATTTTGTGCTTTGGCAAATATTATTTCCAACCATAATTTTGGACTTTGGCACATGACTGGGAATATTTTTTTTTCTTCTTAATTTGGCTTAAATCCTTTGACATTAAAATAGCAAAATGTAAATCATTACAATGATCTAGAATACGATTGCTTATGCAATAAGCCTTGTGATTTTCTTGGCAACTACACAAATAAGCGAGGAGTGAATTTTTAATAATCATGGTTATCAAAAGCAAAATTTATATGGGACAAGAATTTGGAAATTAATAAAAATAAATGTTCTTGAAATAAAATGTCTTGAAAGTAAAACATATTACATATACGAGTGATGCATACACGTAAAATACAAAATGTATTCAGAAGAATCAATGTGAAAAGCTTCTTGATTCATTTAGGCACAGAAAAAAGGGCTCGCAAGTTAAACACAAAGGAATGTTCGGACCCGTTTCTTTTTTTCTAAACGTATCTGAGAATTCTGTACATATGGGGCACATTTTGTTAAAAAGAGAAATTAATTTAGTCGGTATTAAAGGTTCATTAATGTTTGGTTTCTTCAAAGAGCGACAATTATTTCTCTTAATCGGCTTGAACTTTAAATGCTGGTTTCACACTGACTGCGTTACACAAACCAAATCTCTGTCAACAACTTGCTGAGCCACCATTGGTCTCTTTAAATTCAACTAGCACGCCCTCATGCTTACACACTGACTATTTATCCCAATAAAAATTTGTATCTCTCAGTACTGGCAAAATTCAAAATCAAAGTAATGGTAACTGCAGTTTTTGGTTTCACAGAATTAATTATTGTATTGTTAGTACATGAGATTCATTCAGTTACGAATAAAGGCAATTACCAAAAATATTTAACAAGACAAGTATTTATATAAACATCGTTGTGTGACATTAAATTTTGCTCTCTATCGTAATTTCACAAGAAGAAATTGTGAAAATCATCTAAAAAAATTAACAATAGGATATTTTAAGCTCTAAAAATAAGCGGCGTTCATTTATCTCTGTCACGATCTAAGGATTATACTTGCATACCGTAATGGCAGACTCGGTTTCACTAATACTAAGTGTTAGTATGAAACAACTCCGTAATTAAAACAGCATATCAAAAAGCGTTTTAAAGCTTTAAAGTTTCATGAGGTGGCTGTTAGTTCGGATCTCGCTCCTGGGAGAATAAAAAAGGATCACTTAAGTCACTACCTTACGTTAAAGTGAGCCAGAGGATGCCAGTTGTATGGCGCTTAAATCAACAAACATGGCCAAGTGACGTGAGCCGCCTTCCAAGAGCAGATCCCGCACGAAACGCTAAATTCCGCACTTCTTTATTTCTTACGTTTCCAAATCACCCCCCAGGGAATCGGTAAGTGCGAAGCAGAAATTCGCAATTAGCAACTCTAAGCGTTTGTCTGTTTTCATTTTTGTTGCTCAGCACGCCCGAGGTAAAGAATAACGAAGAAGGGGGTTTTGGCAGTTTTAAAATCTTGCTGGAGCGTCGCTGCAGCATCCACGAAATGATAAATCGCTCCGAGTCCAAAGGCGGCAGTTGATTTTTCGGATGGAGAAGCTTAAAGGAACACGAGCCAAAGACACTTTGCAGCAAGAAGTTTGCATAGGTCACAATCATTATTTGCAGATGATACTACGGAGGATTAAGGAAGAAAAGCTGTCCTGCTCCCCAGAGAATATTTTCAATCAATTAGTTTTCTTTTTCCTGCCTACTAAAAAGGATATTTTTCTTCATGCAATTTCTACTAATATATCAAGAAATATTACTCACCTATGTAAATAAATGAACGAGAGAGAATCGGAAAACATATAAATTTACCCGATAATAAAGCATTTTCAATTTACACAGCGTTTTTCAAGACCTTCGAAGATGTAGACGAGAAATTAAATTGTGCCCTATCTGATCAAGTACATAAATGTTGAAAAAATGACATGCAAAATGAAATTTGTGCATGTACTATATATGTTTCACTGAACTAGTTTGGTACTATGTGGCACCAAAAAAATGGGGCCAGTTTGATGGCTACAAATGATGGTGGATAATTTCACTTTATTTTGGTGCTTACTTGTATGTGTGTATCATAATACAATAAAATTAAGCTTCATCCTTTGAAACCAATAAATTAGCTCCAATTTTTTTGTACAATGGAGCCTTTTTTACAATATTTGCACTTCATGTGTTACATTTGAACAGCATTTATTAAATTTATATTTTGTGGTTATATATATGTATGCCAGATTTATGGTAAGCAAAATCGAAATAATTACTCTTCTTGTAAAATTTCCACATTAAAAAATTTCTTTCTTTTTTCTTCTACCTTGATAGAAACAGAATAAAATTTTAAAATATGTATATTTTTACGGTGAATGTCCGAAATCGGAAAATGTCGACAATCACCGGCCTGATGGATGGTAAATGTCGACATTCACCGGTGATTGTCGACATTTTCCGATTTCGGACATTCACCGTAACATATACATATATGAAGATGAAATGCAATAATGCATTGTGATGAAATTTCGACACAATAAGAGTGTTTCTTCCAAGTTTTCAGGAAAGAAAAATAACAAAGAAAGAAAAGAAAAGAAAAAAGGAAGAAAGAACGAAAAATGAAGGAAATAAAAAGATTAAAAAATAAAAGGAAAATAAAGAAAAAAGTAAAATCGCCATGGATTGACCTGAATTTCGGAAAATTTGGGGGGACGCATATCTATTTGTTAACTCCATCCAACTGCCAAACAGGAAGTTCCTATTGAAACCGACTTCAAAATGTTATGCCCAAACTTTATAGGTGCCGCCCAGTCTGAATCTTTTAAAATAGTTTGATATTACTCTTTTATTACATAAAAAATGTTATGGTATAAATCTAGAAGTAAGTTCAAAATCGACATTGCTTCCTTATGCGTCTCATAAATATGTATCTATATATAGACATTATAATAATTTTAGCATCTCAAGTTCGTTAACTCACATATCAAAAGTTTATCACGATGGCTCATTTATCCTATTTTCACAGAAATGAACAATCGTAATGAGATTTCGATACGTGACTGAGTTTACAAAACTTCATATGCTAAAAAATATTTGTATTTTTTTAAACATACACATAAAGCTCTTTAAAATACACCAAAAATGAATGATTTTCAACGTTGGTGTTACTGGAACACCAAAATGGTGGCAAACTCAACACCAAAAATTTTTACCGCGAAGCAAACCACTTCATATTTAAATACTGTCGGCACAAAAATTTTAGTACTTATTTATTTCTAGCTTCATTTTTTTTTATTCAGTGAATATATAGGAACGAATCGAAAAATTTTTTAAAAAGCACACGAAAAATGCTTTTGAAAAAATATTCAATTTCAAAAATGTGGTCTAATCATTACAAATTGTATGAAATTTCGAACTCGCTAACAGATAGGAAGTTGGAAGCATTTCATCCTTTTGAGAAATGTGTATTATCACAGAGAAATCGAACTGAAGTTGAATGATGAGCATTCTGCCAAGAGTTTAGAGTAAATTCAATTTATCTTCCAGGTGCCATTGGCTGGCCCAAAGAAATCTATATCAAATGTTTTCCCACAATCGATAAGTCTTCCTCTTCGATTAAGTGTTTTTTTTTAAAGTTTTGTTTTTACGTAAAATACGCTTTTGAATAAACTCTTCTTACAGAATGAGAAACTTAATTATTTAAGGATTTCAAATACTTTGTCGTTTAAAATATGTATGGTAATTTGTTGAGAATAAAACTATGGAAAAGACTTAGCTTACATATTCAAGAGGGACAAGGAATTTTCTTCGTAATGTGCTTGAAATAAAAATAGTGGATGCTGGTTTAAGTTAATTAGATAAGAATAAAGGACAAAATGTTACCAAACTTTTTTTAATTTGTTGACTTTGAGCCTCTTTTAAAGCAGATCCATCAAACCCCTAATATTTGTTTAAAGAAATTTTTCATACAAGTAGTAAACGTTCATTTTTGTAGAAATCTAAATGAGAGGGAGGAACGTTGTGACGCAAATTGCAAAATGCATATGTTTTGTCACAAGGAACATTTTAATTTTATCTGCGATTTTACGCACTGTTAAAAGAAGTTCATAACTTTTTAAATTACGCTCACGACCATTTTAAAAAAAGTCAACGAACACTGTTGAACGCGGATTCATTTGGAAAATAACTCGAATAAAGTGTATGTCTGTAGTACTGAATTGCAAAAGTGATTTGTTAGAGAAAAATAACTATTAGGAAGGTATTTTATGCATTCCAAAATTGCAGAGGCTATAACATTTTCGCATTAAATGAACAACAATATTTTTTTCAGAAAACATTTTCTATCAGAAGAGTTGCGTAAATTTCAAAATACTAGAAAAACTTCGAAGTTTCTAGAGAGATTTTTTTTTCTCTTTCTTTTTTTCATGATCGAAGACAACCTGACGTTAAGTCCATTAAAACGGCCCAAATTCTAAGAGAGTACTGAACAACTTTTCTCAACCAGACTCCAGGATCTTTAGAAGACAAGTAAAAATGATCTCTTAATGAAAAATGGGAACACAAGAAGTTTTGTTGACATTCTCACAACATTATTGCTTTTTACGTTTGGGCTGAAATACATTTGGCGCATTTTCAACCCTTCGCTCTTGGTTATTTTCCTTAACTTACCTTTTTACTCTTTATATTAACTTGTAATGACGGTCTCCAAATTTACCGTATTCTAACATTTTTAATAGTCTGAAAATAGTTCTTTACGCACATAATTAACGAATGTTAACATTTGTTATTTTAAATGTTTAAAACTTTACGTTTAGTTTGAGTTCTACAAGTTATGACTTTTGGCCACCAGGGGGCCAAGTGTTGCCTGCCAGTGTTTCTGCTCCTGCTGAAATTAAGTATCTTTTATGTATTTTTGGATATTTTCTGTTTAATTACTTGTATATTTGTTGCAATTTATTATGTAATTAGTATGTTTTAATTTTGTGAGACTGAAACTCATTCTATTTGCTTTTTTGGGGTGTAATCCAATTTTTTCAGTTAAGCCTAACCATGTGGTGATTGTGTACATTTTGTAAGTCTTGGGGAACAGCCTGGTTTTGTTGTTTACTGTAGTTATCTGTGTGTTATTTGCATTTTTCTATGTAATTTGTGTTTTTAATCAGAGTAGTAGCTTAAATTTGCTGATTTGTGTATTATTTTGCTTTTTTGATTGCTTGCATTAGATTTATTTAGCTACGGGAGTTATATGTTTAATGAAGGAAATTAAAAATGGTAATGGGAGTTGGTGGATTTGCTGTGATAGATGTGAGATGCTTAATAAATTGGAGGGAAACGCTAATACAGCTACAGAGCAGGAATATATTTGCACAAAATGTGCTGAATTATTAGAGTTACGTGTTAATGTAGTAGCATTGGAAGCCCAATTAGTTAGAAATAACTTGGGTGAAAATTCTATAAAAGAGGTGGGAACTTCATGTGACGGGCTTGTTGGGGAGAGTGAGGTTGCAGGAGAAGGATCTAGTATGGGGAAAGGTAGAACTGTAGACCTAAAAACAGAGGGTGTCATTTTAGGGGATTCTATGGTACGCGGGATAGGTAATGTGGTCGGGAGAACAAGGCGCAAGGTGGCTAGGTGCTGTTTACCAGGGGCTCGGGTGAAGGATGTTAATAAGGTTGTGGAGAAAAAGGGAATGTTTAAGTAGGGAGATTCAGTTACTTTGTGGGTGGGGACTAACGACGTCGGTAACAGCACAAACGAGGAGTTTGTTAAAGATTGGGAGAAACTGTTGGATAAAGCAACTAACTTTTCGACAGATGTCCAGGTAGTTGGTTTGCTTCCCAGGTATGGGGTGCATAGGGGTTGGTTAAATCAGCGGGCTAGGACCATGAACCTGATTCTTAAGAAACTTTGCATAAAGCATTCAATCAGGTTCATTGATGTTTGGAGTTCTGGTCAGCGTGATTGGGTTGCGAGGGATGGTCTGCATCTTAGTTCTAGGGGTGTAGTTAAGGTTAGCGATATGATTTTAGAAGCTTCAGAATCAAAAAACTAATTTTGGATGGGGGGATTGGAGAATGTCATGGGGTTGACTTCTGTTCTGGAGGTTTTAAAAATGAGGGTAAAATATTAAGCAATAGTAGCATGAATAGTAGTGATTTGAGGCATCAAAAAATGTTTAAGACAAGCAAAATGGGCGTGCTCAGGTTTTTATATACTAATGCTCGCAGTATCAGGAATAAGATGGACGAGTTAAAAAGTGTTATCGCAGGTGAGGAGTTGGATATTATTGGAATTACGGAAACTTGGGTTACTGATGATGATAGAGTATTGCTGGATACAATTTGTTTAGGCAAGACAGGCTGGGTAAGAAAGGTGGAGGGGTTTTATTCTATATTAAGGACACTTTTATTTGCAATGAATTGGTCATTAATAATAAGCCTAAGGATATTGAAATGGTCTGGGTGGAGTTGCTGAGCAATAAGGGTAAGAAGTTACATTTGGGGAATATTTACAGGCCGCCTAATGTTAGTCAGGATCAAGACGAGGAGATGTATAGTGTTATTAGGGAGATGTCTTGTAAGGGCTCGGTCATCATGATGGGGGATTTCAATTTCCCGGGCATAGACTGGAATAGTTTTTACACTAGCAATGGTAGGGAAGAAGATTTTCTGAAAGTGATTGGTGACTGTTTTTTGGATCAAGTTGTTACCCAGGGAACTAGGCATAGTGCTGTTTTGGATCTAGTTTTTTGTGACGTCGGAAGTTCTGTTCAGGGGTTGAGTATAGGGGAACATATTGGAGATAGTGATCACAATACTATTAGGTTTTGGACCAGCTTCGATGCTCACAAAGGTGAAAATTTCAGATTTGTACCTAACTTCGGGAATGTTGATTATGTTGCACTTAAGCAGGGTTTGAAAGAGGTTTTTTCTTCTGGATTGGAGAATAGTGAAGCTGATCTTCAGTGGGAAGAGTTTAAGGGGAAATTGGAGAAAACAGTGATGCATTATGTTCCTTTTAGAAAGAAAGGGGATTCTACGAAAATTTGGCCCATGTGGTTCTCTAGGGAGGTAAAAGAAGCTCTCAATTATAAGCAGGCCACTTTTCGGCGACTTAAAAAAACTGGGTGCCATGCTGACAGGATTTTGTATTGTGAAGCTAGACGTACTTTCAAGTATTTGGTACGGAGTAAGAAAAGGGAATTGGAGCAAAAGCTTGCAGATAACATCGAAAGGAATCCTAAGAAATTTTTTGCTTATGCTAATTCAGGGAAAGTTCGTAATACTCAGGTAGGCCCACTAGTGGATGAGAACGGGAACTTGATTCAAAATGAGGGGGATATTGCTGATATTCTAAATAATTTTTTTCCAGTGTATTTAACAGATACTGTATCTCAACAGTTGACATAAGCGAGACGCAAGCTAATACACAGCTTGAGGACTTTGTATTTTCTATGGATGATGTGTTGTTTCATTTGAAAAAGATTAAAGCAAATAAGGCTCCAGGACCTGATAATGTTTATTCAAAAATTTTAGTAGACTATTTTCATATCTTCATATAACTCGGGGACTGTGCAAGCGGATTGGAAGCTGGCAAACATAACGCCGCTCTTCATGAAAGGGTCTAAAACTAAGGCAGGAAATTATAGGCCTGTGAGTCTTACTTCAGTTCTTTGTAAAATTTTTGAAACTCTGATAAAAATCAAACTAGTGAATTTCCTGGAGGCAAATAGAGTGTTGACTGATTTTCAGTATTGTTTTAAGAAGGGTAGGTCCAGTACAACTAATTTGTTGCATTTCTATGACAAGGTTACCATGGCATTAGATAATAAAAAGTGCGTAGATGTTGTTTACATTGACTTTCAGAAAGCGTTTGATAAAGTTCCGCATGAAGCTCTTCTTAGCAAAATTGCTTATATTGGTATTGGTAGAAAAACTTTAATTTGGGTTAAAAATTGGCTGACTGGGAGGAAACAGAGAGTAGTAGTGAAGGGCAATTATTCTCAGTGGATTGATATTTTGAGTGGGGTTCCACAAGGTTCAGTTTTAGGGCCAATATTATTTATTATTTTTATTAATGATATTACTCAGAGTATTTCTGGGCACATCAATATTTTTTGCTGATGATGTCAAAATCATGGGAATTGTGGACACGGAGGAACGAGTCAATCAGTTTCAAGAGGATTTAAATCAAATTTCTAGGTGGGCAATTAAGTGGGGTATGTCTTTTAATATTGGGAAATGTCATGTGCTCCATTTTGATCATGGGAATAAACATGCAACCTATTATTTACAAGGTTCCGTCATTAGGGAAGCAGAAGCAGTTGTTGATTTAGGAGTATTGATTAGTCCCGACTTCAAGTCCAGCCAGCAGTGTAGTACAGTAAGTAACAAAGCTAACAGGATGCTTGGGTTTATCAATAAGGCTATTTCGAACAGGTCTAAGGAAGTTGTATTGCCACTATACAGAAGTTTGGTAAGACCTCATTTGGAATATGCTGTTCAGTTTTGGTCTCCGTACCTAAAAAAGGATATTGCCTTATTAGAAAGGGTTCAAAGGAGGGCTACTAGATTGGTAAGTGGTCTTTTAGACTTAGATTATGAGGTTAGGCTTAAAAGGCTCAATATGTATAGTCTTGAGCAAAGGAGAGTTAGAGGGGACATGATTCAGTTGGTTTAAATTCATTAAAATGGGAAATGTTGATGGACTGCAGCTATGTGCTGAAAGTAGAACCAGAGGTCATTGTTTTAAGCTTTTCAAATCTCAGGCTAATCTTGAAATTAGGAAAAATTACTTCTTCAATAGGGTTATAGGCAATTGGAATAGTTTACCAGAAGCGACTGTTAATTGCAGCGGGGTAAAAACTTTTAAGAAAGCCCTTGATCTTCATTGGGGACTGCTAAATTGACTAGGACCAGCCTAGCTGGGCCCTGAGCCTGTTGCTGGTTGTCACTTTTGTATTTGTATTTGTATTTGTATTTATTTCACTTAAAATCCGCGGAGAAACGACCTACCAAACGTACAAAAACAGGTTTCAATTAAAAAATGAATACTAACTGAAAAAATGTCACTTTTTTAGCTTACGTTATGCTTAGTCTCATTTTGAAATGCATATGTTTCTAATAAGTAATAGAGATTTTTGAAAACTTATGTGTATAAATTTCTTAAAAATCGAAAACGAACATTCCTTTTCAGCAAACGTATTGAATTAGTAAAATGCGTGAGTTTAGAAGTACATAGTTTCTAATATAGGGTGTTCCAAAGAAGGACAGCAATTTTATTTATTTATTTATTTATTTATGAATTTTAAAATTCATGAAAACATAATAACAATATATATATATATATATATAATCAAACGAAAAAGAACAAGGGGCTTTTTTCAGGATTTTTAAAAGTACAAGCTAGGGTTTCATCAAATTCGTGAATGGGAGCAGTGTAGAGAAGTAGTACACATTTTAAAAGTACTGCTTAGGTTTTCGTTAAATTCGTGGATGGGAGTATTGTAGGAAAGTTGTACACGCTTCTAAAGCACTCTACATATCGAGGATCTTACATTATTCAACCCCTAGGATACTCTTCGAACTAATATTGTTTTTTTCTTCTTTCTTTTTTTCCTCAGAAGGTGTTCCACATACATAATTACTCGTTCCATGATGTCGTTCAACAGTCATACCTTTTTATTATTATTATTTCTACTGTCATAGATTTGTAATACCACTCAGAGATGCTTTAACGAGATCAAGGGGTTTCTATGTCGTTCGATGCGTTTTAAAATTGATTTTATCTTGATAAACCACGCGATACATCGCGCTTATTTCTCGGGAGATGCTATTTTCAATGTATCAGTCCTTACGTATGGTACATTGCTCTATATTGCCAAAACCCAGCATTAAAAAACTTCTTGAGGTTTGCCTTGAAAAATTTTCATTGTAATTTTTGTTCTTTAAATAAAATGTTGAAGTTGTACAGATCTTTTTGGGCCACTTTTTATTATCACAGAAAAACAGCACTTAAATGAAGTAAACCCTCTCTTTTTCATATTACTCGACCCCGACATGATCACTTAAAATCCTCACAGAAACGGCATGTAATGTACAAAAATATTACTCTATAAACAAAACAAATATTGCAATCTACAAACAAAACAAATATTACACTCTACAAGCAAAACAAGTATTACTCTACAATTAAAACAAGTATTACTCTATAACCAAAACAAATATTACTCTACGAACAAAACTAGTATTATTCTGCAATCAAAAAAAATATTGCACTCTATAAGCAAATTTTCGAGTTATGATTATGCCACCTCAAATAATTGCAGCTAACAAAAAATATTTTTAAATATGTAATCAAAATAATTAGTTGAAGTACATAAACTATCTAATAAAGCAAACTCCAGCCTTCAAAATGATATTGCTGTCATAATGTACAATCGTAATTTTTGTAAAACGTAAAATAACACCTAATAAACAACACCTTTCCCCATACTAAATTATTCATTTTTCAGTGACATAATGGACAGTGAATTACAAAGTCACTTAAGAGTCCCTGTTAATTATTTGGGAGCGGCCTAGTGCAAAGAATAGCGATGCGCTTCACCGAATAGTGTGATTAGGCATCAGATATAATAATAATAAAACGGGTTTATACCGATTTTTTCGTTCCGTCATGGACAAATGACTTTCGGTAGACAAACAACATTTCTTTTCAATGCATGCTTAGTTTAGTTGCAGAAGATGTATTCCAGCTGAACGAGCATTCACATCCAAAGCATACAACAGCTGAAACAAAACGGAGTTTGACCAGTTGTAAAGACTTTCTGGTGTCTTCAGAGCGAGGAAATGGGAAAACGTAGTATGTGCAATTTTAGTTACATTTCAAACACGATTTTGGATGTTTTACCTATGCCTATTTGAAATAGAAGAAAAGATTTCGAGGTTGTCACTTCTTTTAAGTTAACATAATAGGACATTCAGATAAGCGGCTAATAACCTGTTATTCAACAATTGGTATACTCGCTTTGGACAAAATTTATTTATTTATTATTAAGAAAGACAAATAATTTAATTAGTTTATTAAATGATTTATCTTTATCAAATAGAAATGGAAATTTTATGGTTTTTATTAGTTTAAATTCTATTTGAATATGGCATTCAAATAAGTGGTTATGCGACCTGTTATACCGCACTTCGTAATTTTTTGGTTATTAGATAGATCAACAAGGATAATCAACCCATGTTTTTGAAGGTGGAGATGGTACTCATACTCCTAGGATTACACGATGAGCCTATATCAGATCCACCAAATAAGCTTTCCAAAGATCGTAAAGTATTAACAATCTTGGGAGTAGATTGCGAAAGGTGTAATACAGCTATCTAATGCCTTCACTTACATTAGAAGAGATATGCTTGGGCCTGGCACTAATTTAGTGCAGTTGAAATTCATTAGGTTTTTATGCATTTACTTATTTAAGTATTTATAAATCTGACCTGCAAAATAATTTACAATTACTACACCTTTTTTATTATTTATCTTATTTTTTATATTCAATTCTCTTTATGCATTGATAACTCAAAAGTAAAAAGTAATGGCAGATTTATTAAATATATGTAGTTTTTCAGGTCTATACGAGATGTACAACAGTTGGAGAACTGAATATATAGATGTTTCTCAATGAAATGATTGAGTAATTACAGCACATCAGTCATCAGTTATCAAACGTAAACCCTAGAAAAGTTTTCAATACTTCTGTTTTTATCGTTGGCGTAGAAAACTCTGCTCTAAAATTTATATTTTAATAGGTATATATCAAAGTAAATTCTAAAAGCACGGCTTTATATGTCTTTCCCCCCCCCCCCCCAAAAAAAAAGCATAACTAAAAACTACTTTCCTTGATGGAAACTCACTTATGAAACATGAAAAAATATTGGTCTGTTTTTAACGAAAAGAGCATCGCTGCTTCATGTCAGAGAAACCAAAACCAAATGAAGACTAAGATACATTGTTAGTGATGATTCTCTTCTTTGGATTGACATGCAAAGAAGGGGGATCAAGACTAGAAGGGAAAGGGGTAGAGTGGGGGAGATCAAGACTAGAAATGGAACCATACTCCAAAATAGATGTTTTGGAAAATAAAATTTAACCCTTCCTGTACAGAATATTTCAAAATGGTCTCATTCTATGTAACTTTCATTTTTTAAGCTATATTAAGAAATACAAACGCGATGTCCGGAAAGCAGGCACTTAGGCTTTCCAACTCGCAGGAGTTCCAGCAAATCCAGGGTGTCACGCAGGGCTTGAACGTCTGAGAGGGTCTTCTGTTCACGCATGACTTGATGGAACACACTGCGACAGCAACGATGCGGAGGAAGACCACCCATTTCCTCCACAGTTCTCGTAATGCAACACTGGAAAGGATATTATTAAAAGATATAGGGCGGGACCTCGAGTTTCCGTTGCAAATATTTAGTAATGTGTATACTGCACTAAATGTAGAAACGTGAGCTTCTGTATAAATGGTACTCTTAAATCAGGATAAATAACCCATATCAGATGGCTCGTTTACTTAAAAAGCTTTTTTGAATCTGCACTCGGAGATGGCAGGCGAAGAGTGTGAAAGCTGACTCGAAGATGCTCAGCTGCGTGGATAGATAAGAAACCCACTGGCGCAGCTAAGCATCTTCGCACCAATGTGAAGTATTTAATATTGCTGCGTTTTAATCAGTTTAGCCTTTAAATTACTTTTATTTTTATAAATTTTATTATTTGTTTGAATTTCATTGATTTTATGCTAAGTTGAACCGAAGTATGTAGATAGCTTTTTGTAGGCCTTTTATTACATGTTCTACTACATTCTAAGACGAAATTTCAAGATTTGTGAGTGTACAAATGCATTATTTTTACATACATGTGTGTATTCACAAATAATTATATGCGGTAACTAAAGAAAAAGGTAGCTGTCCCAACTGTGCCCCACAGTCGAATCAATGTTTCAAAGTTGTCCCAATGTGCACCATGAATGGAGCACATGCGAATATGTTTTAAAACGATTTTTTTCAGTATTATTACGTATTTTTTTTTAATTTTTAAATGATAGTTGAATGTTCATCAAATATTTTTAAGATTACAATAGTAAAACATTCAATGTAAAATCTTTAAAGCGTGAAAAATCTATGAAGATAAAAGAAAACAGTGCCGTAAAAATTGTCCCAATGTGCTTCTTTCTGCTCTATGTATTGTGTGTGTGCGTGTGTGAATCTACTGTCCCTCGTTCTCTCTTCATACAGCTCTCTGCACTCGGTATCTAAAGTCAAGTCAATGGTCAATGAACCCCATCTATGTACTTGCGTCGAGTGCAGAGATTACTTCAATTTTACAGCAATACTTTACAATACGGTTTCTCTACTCTTAAAATTAAATAAATTTTGCAAACAAATCAAGCAAAAAATTCAAAATGGATATTGTTATCTCATTTTGGAAGAACTTTCATAGATAGACGCACAGCGTCTTAGTAACAAAAAAAAAAAAAAAAAAAAAAAACTTTAGAATTTAGTTCAGTGAGTTTTATTATTTCAAGCACTTGAAGAATATCCACCTGTGTTTAATTTTGAACGTTCATTTTCACTTTAAGTTCAGAAACAAATTAGTTTCGGGAGAAATTCTTCTGTTGAAACGATTTCGGTTGCGGTACACCCAAGCGAAACAATCGCCCTTAACTTGACAATAACAGATTCCCATTAGAAACGGAAATCGAAGAACGGAAAAGAAAAATACTCCAACCTCGATTCAAAAAATCCCCCCCATTTTCTTCTTTTTCTATCCATCTAAATGGAATTTTTCTTCATTAACTTTTCATAATTCGGCAGGTGTTCCCCGCTACCTGCAATCAGGCCGAATGTAGGGTGGGAGAAAGAGTTCTTCGGCAGCGAACACACAGGATGGAACATGCACGACACAGAATGGGAGGATTGGAAGAGTTAGGGAAATAACAACCTTGTTGAAAATATTCTTTTTCGATTTGGTACACGAGCTTCATCCTTATTAAGTATCTTGTAGACGAAAAATAGAATTTTAGATGTAAAAAGGAATTTGTTCCTTCTATTAAAGGAAAAAAAAAAAAAACATTCGATTGATTCCTGCAATAACTTTAAATCTGATATATACATTATTTTAGAACAATATTTCCAGCTCTTTTTTCAATATCAGAAAATAAACTTTGTTATATTAGCTTTTAAGAATTAATCATTAGGCTCCATTAGTTTCACAGGAACCAATCAGTGTTCTATCAGTTTTACACGAACTACTTTTACAATTCAGACTATTTAGCAAATATGACTTTCCTTTTTTTAAGTATCCATTGTTGCTTTAGGAGTTTCTATTCGTTAATGTATATTAAAACAAAGAACTTTAGTCGTTTATATATCTTTAAGGAAATTAATCTAGTAGTTTTTTTTTTTTTCGCGTTCTCCATGTAAAACCTTTTTGTTTCGGAATAGTTCAGCAGATTTAGTTGGAACGCATATTTTATCAGTTATAACATCTTATGTAAAAGAACTTGTCAAATATTAAAAACACAACAAATAATAACTATAGTGGTATTTTTATATTCTTATCCACTTCAGCTTTGATCTCACTGCTCAGTAGAATTTAATCGTCCTTTGAATCTTACATTGCCCAAAATAGGGGTGATACCACCAAGAAGTTGTCGAGAAGAAAAGCTTAATTTTCAACTTTCAGATTCAATCCCTTTTCCCTTATATCTAGAAATGATGCGCAAAATTCATGTGGTTGCTTGTAATACTTTTCATTTTCTGTTTTTACTCATAAAATAAAATTTTCTGAAGCATAAGAGTCAATTTTGAAACAAAACTCCTCGTGTCAAATGTAAAATCAAATTAAATTAAAAATGAAAATTAAATAACTATATTATACATACTTTAACGACATTAACAATTTACACCGCGAGAATACGAGTGGATAGCATTAAAAACATACTGTAATACAGAGCTAATAAACATATCAAAGGAAAATATGAATTTGTTGATACGAGAATATTATTTTTACAAATATTATGCGTAAGGATAAATGCGTATGTAAGTCGAAATGAAAATGTGTCCAAAATACTTTCATCGCTCGAAACACAGCATGATAAAAGTTTTGAAACACACAAAGTTTTTTTTTTTTTAATTTTGTTTCATATTTTAATGATAAACGAATCAATTTTAAAATCTTGCTGAAAACTTCTTTTTTAGATGCGTTTGAAAAGATATTCGTATATATTTATATGGTTTTAAAAAGTTTTAAAAAGTTATTATATTATTTCCTTTCCAAATCGAGAACTATTGGTATATATAAAGTATATATATTGTGATTATTGTAAAGTAGCTGTCATAAACTCGTTTTGTAACAAAAATAATAAACTCTAAAATGAACCGATTTTATTACTCCTGCAATATTTGCCATAATGATCTAAAATTGGTTAAAATTCAATGCAAAATAATAACGTTGGTAATCGAAATTTTTGCACAAATAATGATTATGCTGCAAAATTTTCAGCAGCATCAATTTAATACTTCTTTGATTGGAAAGATAATGCAAATGGAAGAATTCTTAATATTTGCAACATTCTAATTCTGGTAAGCTACTTCAACTGGAAGTGAAGCATTAATTTAAGTTATCGTTGAATCATTGAAAGAAAAATTATATTTACCTGAGTTTCAGCAAAACCTTAATGTTTAATTTCAGGAAATTCTTTCATCATTTTTAAAAAATATTTTTTAGGTTAATTTTAGGAAACCAAAACTATTTTCAACGATAAAATATCGAAATTACTATTCTATCCATTTCAATCTTAAAGTACAATGAAAGTTTCTGAATTTATCGATTTTTAAATTTAACGACCCAATCGTATTATCGTATTTTCTGCACATAATCTCTTTCTGAGATTTTTTTCATCACTACCACGAGTACTAATTATACAAGTAATAAATGATTGAATAAGAAATAGCTCGTAAATAAGTGGTAAGTAAAAACAAGTTATACATTTGTTCAAAAGTCCAGCTCTCTAGTACACGCAGTTCCCAATAATAATGAATGATAAATAAAAAATAAACAATAGTAATAATAAATAAAAATTGACATGATCCTAAACAAATTATGCATTAAATACAATCTTTAAGTGCAATGTTACAGCGTGTCTTAATGGTACTAACTCAGGTGTGTGCGAATGTGTGTGAATGATAAATAATAACAAATAATTTAAAACAAGTTATAATTTAACGCTCAATTTGATGTCTAGTGTTTTAGTACATCAAAAATTCTGACAATAATAAATAAAAATAATAATAAATAATTGTAATGTTAATAAAAATGAACGTAATGGAAAACAAGTTAGACACTTAAGCTCAGTTTTTCGTTCAATGTTCTAGAGTAATTCCAAGCTAAAACTCACGAAATGGTAGACTCACGTTGGGAGTTGATAAAATAATAAGAAAATTATCTAATGAAGCGTAGTCAAAGCTTAGATCATCAGAATTATCAATTCAGTTTTAGTTGGTGGCCAATGAAACGTCTTTTGACCCACCTCTCTAAAGAACATGATATTCATATACCTTCAGGCTGCTGCAATTCCCACAGTAAACATGATCTCAGCTGGACGTATTTCTTCAATTTTCTACTGAAAATTGCTCTCACTTTGAAGTTAATTACAGGAAACTAGGATTCGGCGTGAAACTCCGTGATCGTATTTGCAAACCACACACATTGCAAGTTTTCAGGAAACATAATGAGGTACTTCCATTTTCTGTATCACTTAAATAATTTCAATAAAAACAAGGAATAGCATCAGTGTGCGTGCTACAAATCCATTATCTTTTCAAAACATTTGCTTAATATGCTTTATGAACAGGATTTAATGATTTTTTTTCTGCTGCTGATCTTGATACACTGCTAAAATTGGAAGCAATTTCGTGCTTCAATTATCTCACTTTTTTATTATGTAAGCAAAAACATAACAGGAAAAAATTGTTTTGTAAACAAAGTTCACAAAATAATTTTTATTTTAAAGAAAATCTAGTCCCTTGGTAAATTAGAATCTACTTATGAGCGTGTATTGATGAAAACTTCATCCTTGAATGTTTCAAATCTCAGTTCTTCGATTAAAGTTTGGTTTTAACAAAAAAATAGCAATTAAGGAAGGACATTATCAAACAAACACGATATTTATCACATCCGTACAGTATACGGAACATCCTCGTTACAAAATTTAAGACATTTATTGCAATAAAAGCGTCAACTTCTTACGGGGACCTTTATTATTTTGTTAAGTTATTTTCCTTTACAAAAACAGGATTAACTTAAAAATTACGCGCTCAAACACATGCATAATATACATAAGTGCATGTATACATGCATACGTAAACATTTATGTACACTAGAGCCCGCCCAGCGATCGAAATTCGACCGAAATTCATTAAATATTTCAAGTTCAGCCTCGAACGTTTAAACAACTTTCAGACATTTTAGCTTTTCTCTTTGACAACTTTTTTTTTTTTTTTTTTTAATATTTCAATTAGCAATAACTTCTCCTCAATGCGACTGAAATTTTACTATTGTTATCCATTATCTACTATTTTTTTCCTTTTTTTACAGTCGATTTTATATATTTTGTCATTTTTTACTGAAATTCTAGCGATTGTTAACAAAACTGGATCGATTTGTATTAAATTTCGCCAATTTTTAATATTTAATAATTAAAATGACATAAATAATAACAATTGTCTCACTTAGATTTAATCATAATCATTGGGTTTTAAACTTTAATAACAGAAAATAACAATCGCCATTTGCTTTTTTTTTTCTTCTGAATTCTTCTGAGTTTTTGAGAAAACTCTTCTAAATTTCCTCAATAAATTGCTAGGTATGCCTAAAGTCTATCAAATTTTTCTTTTAACGTAACTTCACTTATGCTGGAGCACAAAGAAAAAGTAATTCGAAGAAAATATATAGTTTATAAATAAACGATGTCTTACTTTTCATTAAAAAAGTACGTAACTTATTAAACTTTTCTTATTTTAAACGTTTACAATAACCTAATAATCTCCTTTGAGCAAATGCGGGAAGACAAATGCCTGTTGAGACATCTGAAACTTTAGGATTCTGAATTCTTCCAATGAAGCACCCATTTGACGAAGCAACCACGAAATGAGCTGTTTTTTACTTAGTTTTATTTTTCATGAAAATTATTCAAAAAAAGTACTTAAAAAGTTATCCAATTCTCTCTTTGTGTAAAATTATTTATATAAAAAAAACACTGAAAAGTTTGTCCAAACTAGTATGGAATTTTATTTCGTCCGAATTGTCCAATCGTTGGATAGCAACAAGATGCCTCGAACATGAAAATTAGGCCACCTTCTATGGAAGTATAATATCTGAAAGTCTTAAGTTAAAATTTAACTATCAATATTTTGATGTTATCCCACTCTCAGAAATGGAACTCTCACTTCTGACGATTCTTCAATTCATCACGGAAATTTCGTCATTTACAACGATTCTTTCCTCGCGCCATTACGTGTCTCTAAAAAGTTGCTACACAAATTCGCCTATTTGACGAAAGGTTTACTCGGAGCATTTTTCACGAAGCAATTTCGTCAAATACAACAAAAGTTTTGTGAGATTTGAGTATACGTTTCTAAGAGTGCGTATATGAAATTTGAGGATTTAATATCTTCACTCAATTATTAAAGAATGTAAAGAAATCAAATCAAACCATGACATAAAATTTTCTCTATTAAAACTATCTCACTAATGCAATTAAGAACGCGCCCTATATATGAGCTGCCTCCCCTGAAAAATTGCTTCTGTAGGAAAATTTCTATTAAAAGCTAAATCTAAGACTGGTTTAATTCAACTTTTCTAAGACTTGATATTTAAAGCAATACATGAAGCTTGCGTGACTCAAAAACAAAATTTTGCAACGTTCTATTTATTCTCTGTGGGATTTTTTGTTACAACAAATTCCAATCTGAGCTGTCATCTCTGAGATAACTGCATCGCACGATTTTGAATCCTTGGTCATACGATAGCAAACATATTACAAACTGGCAGCCCCTTTGTCGCCACCGTCCTCAGGTCTTCTTAAGACATCCCCCAGAACTTGTAATTGGAGATTATACTGCGCATTGTGAATATGTTAGTGGAAGGAACAGAACGCAGCTAGAATAATGAATGACAGTTTTGTCGTGATAAACAGTCGGTAGACCAGCACATCAAGATTCTCTGAAATTGCCTATAAAATACAATTAAATACGTTTCCTCGTTTTATTCAACAGTTCACAGCATCGTTATTACGTTTTATTTTAAGAATTTGAGAACATTTTTACAAACCAATAGGCACGATACTTTTTTGCTTTTTTCATACTAAAATATAGATATAATGGAAGAAAATTGAGTCAACATCGTGACAATTATCAATACGGAAAAAAAAGCTTTGCTTATCATCATTATTATTATTACTATTATTATTTGGAATAAAATTTTAATAAGGAAAACGTCGGAGTTGTGAAGCACAACAAATTTTAGTGATATTCCGGCTTAAATTCCAGCTCCCAAGTAAAAACCCGTTACTCTTCTCCAGGTGTCCGGATTACTTAGTCTACAAAACTAATGGTACTGCATTGTTAACAATGTATGTGGGAGATAGCCTTAAAATGTAAGTGTTATGTGTTTGTGTAACCACAACTTTATGAAAGAGCAATTTAATTAGATTTAATCACATACTTTTAATGTTGAAAGCACGTAACAATTACAACATAACAGCAAACATCGATAATTCGAGAACAATCACAAAGTGGAAGTTGTAGTGCATAAAAGTTGTAGTTAATATCTGACAGTAAGGATATTGTTTATAGAGATTATAAAGCTTATGGAATGAAAAGTGATAAAGTATGTAGAGAATAACTTCTTACTCCGTTTTTATACAAATTTGTTGGAAACGTTAATTAACGGATTAACTGATAAAAAAGATTTAAATCTATTGCATCAAATATTTCTGCTGAAGTTGCGTAGTTTTTATGGTGATATATTTTTTTTAAATTTCCTACAAAACACGATTATTAAAGGTACGTAGTGTCAACAGTGAGAAATATCTTTCAACATCCATCTAAATTTGTTTAAATTTTTTATATTTCTTTGCTTTGTAGGTAAAATATCCTCACATGAGAGCTTACGATTTGCTCACATACATTAAAACGTCATATATTTCAGAAACGGTGCCAAAAAATTTATGTCCTTTTCATTTTAGACACGCCGAGCCATTTATTTTATTTACTTGAAAACAATGGGTTGTTGAGCAATTTTATCCCTTTTTGAAGCATGAGAATTTCTTTTAATGCATCATAAAAACAAAGCGCTTAAACTGCTCCTAAGAGTTGTTTATCCGTTTTCCTTTTTTAGAAAGAGAAAAAATGCCGAATGCTGGCCCAAGACCAAAAACGATTACGCGTTGTACATCAGTAACTGCAAATCCAAACGTTTGTACTAAACAACTGACGCTTCTCCAAATTCGCAGTAGTTTGCGTCTAAGAAAATAACTGGAATTAAACATTTTAAAACGCTTGTACTGCTGTAAGTTTGTCTTATGCGAAAGTTTCAGACTGCTTTGAAAACCTGCTCGATTTGCTTCATCACTTAAAAAAAAGACTTTCTTTTCTTATAAAAGGTAAATGTTATTTATACTCTGCTCAATTTAGCATACATTATTATCTGCCTCAATGACTGGAAATTAGTACGTCCCGCTTAGTCGTTCTATCCGGCTAGTCACTGATCTTAATATAATAGTATAGAAAATTTGAGTTTCAGCCGGTGTTCCATTTCTTGTACATGCACAATATACACTGTAAAAAAAAAATCCCGTAAAATTTACGGTTTTAAACCGGCAGCTGGGTTGATTATGGAAAACCTCAAACATTACGAAATAAATTGTAACTTTTACAGTTACAATTTACTCCGTAGTCGCAACAGTTTTTTACTGTACGGGAATAACTTTACGGTAAAATACTATTCAATATAACTATAACTATACTGGTAAATTATAAAATTTTACAATTTTTAAATTTTCATGAGCATTTTTTTATACATTTTTACAAAAAAAATCAACTTATTTCACAAGCAATCCTTCAATAATTTAGCAGCAACTTTTAATTTTACAAGCCCGTTCTGACTCTTTTTTGAAAAGCTAAATAAATAAATACATAAACTTTAGCAGCAATTAATGTTCCAACTATTTTTACAAATAATTTGGCGCCTGTTGTAAAGTAAGTTACGAATTTTTACAAGGCAATTGTTCAATTATTTTACAATTAAATTTTCGACCTTTCTACAAGCAATTTGTCAACATGTTAACCAATAACTGCTCTAAATTTCACAAGCAATCCTCCGACATGTTTTTACTTGCAGTAAGTCGTTTTGTTAAAAAAATACCTAATCAGATCGAATCTGTTATCGAAAAATTCTGGAAACCCAAAATGGAAATTAAAAACCAAAAACTCAAGTGAAGCAACGATCCAAAGCTGCTAACGCAAGCCATATTTTTTTCTGAAGTATTTTTCAGCCTGAGAAGGGGCGTCGTCCCACAAAGAAACTTTCCGAAGGAAGAAAAAGAAGCACACCTCAGGTATTAATGAGCACAGCGTTTGAAGAAGAGAATTCTCGCACCTTAGTCGCTGCATCCGGACAATAATGATGACAAAAGGAAGGGAGCTAAATGGAATCGTAATTGCACTGTTCCTAATTAGTGCAGTGCTTCGTCTTGGCTGTCCCTTCTGGGACATTGAATTCATTTGCGACGATTTAGCTGCAAGACGCCGAGTTTTTATTCTCGCTCCTGAAAACCTTTCGCTCTGGCAAAGTGTTGCGCAGCTAATCGCTAAATCGCATTTCCCCAGAGCAAATCACTCCTGATTTGCAGTTATATGCATTTGCGCAGGCTGAAGGGAAGGTTTACAAATTTATGGGCTTCATAGGGTTAAAAAGCAAAACTCGTATTTTTTGGAGGAACTCTAAAAAAGAAAGAGAAAAGACTTCAAGCAGTGGTGTCGTTGTTGCTACAATTTATTTAACTAAAATTCCGGAAATGTGTTTTGGGATGTTCTCTAAACATAAGCTTCGGTTTCACAAAAAAAGGAATAGCCGTAGTGTTGTTCTTCACACCCTCCGCTACCCCTTCTTTTTCTTTTTTTTTTTTTACTAGAAGCGAGATGAGGTCATAGGTTTTCACTCATAAACACGATGTTTTCAAAATCCAAAGCGGAGCAGCAGGGCGGCATTGCTTCCTATACCGACCTTCGGACAAGGCACTTTAAAATAGCTATTAGTAAAAATAAAATTTGTTTTAAAATTTCATTTAAATTTATAACATTTTAAACAAACAAAATTTTTACTGCTTTTGATCACTGTTTTGTTGAAATGCGAGCAAGTCAATAAAATCACAAAAAAATTCTTAAAAGAAGAAATATATTGCATATATTATAAATCACTGTTTAGAACAGCCAATCAGAAACAAAATTTGGCTCGAAATAAAGTAAAATAATTACAAGAACAGGGCTGAAATGGAATCCAATAGGGGAATCGAAAAAAATATTCACTCCTAGTCAGACGATCAGAGCCGAATCGGATTAAGTTTGGAATAAGTTGAAGCAGTTTGCTGTAGAATATATCGCACTTGGAAATTCCTATATCTAGCCTGAATCTTTACTTTATCAAATGTGCTTGGTGTGTTAGTTATGTGGTTATGCTGTTCAGTAAGCCGTTTCACCAAAACCTAATTTTATTTCCAAAACCTACAGTACTTGAGACTAGACACAAAACGTGGTGTTGACATAGCTTACAAATTTCTACAGCTTTTATCATAAGAACGGGAAAGTTTTTTTTTTCCTTCTTCTTTTTCGAGAGTGAGGAGAAGAATTAACGAAAAAATAACTTGATAAATATTCTTCTATAAATTATTTTTCCAGGGGAATTGTTATCAAATAAAAATAAATATATTTATAATTTCTGCTGCTTAATTTTTTCCCCACCCCGATTCCTTTCCTTTGTTTACCTCATGTTTATTATTTTTCATGTTTATTATTTAGAATTGTTAAAGTGAGCAAGTCAGTAGCGTAGCTAGCATGGGTGACAAGCGGGGCGAATGTTGATGATATGTCCAAAAAAAAAAAAAAATCATCTAAAGGATCATTCATAAATGATGTCACGCTTCGAGGGGGGAGGGGGGTTCGTGAAATTGTGACAAAGTGTGACAAGGGGAGGGGAGGGGGTAACAAGAAGTGTGACATCATGCACTATGCAACATGACGGGACATGTGGCAAAGGGGGGAGGGGTCCGCTGAAGTGTGACATATTGTGACAAAGAGGGGGAGTAGGGTCAAATACATGGGGAAAAAGCGTGATATCATTTATGAACGGCTCCTAAGCGTGAAGTATGCAGTTGAGTGCAATACATTTATTTTAAAAAATAGCAGCTTTGAAAAAAAAAAAAAGAATTAAAAAAAAAACATTCGTACCATGGGCGTCACAATATTTAAGGTATTTGTTTGGCGGCAATGATGTGTCTAGCGTTATAAAACACTTCGAATATATTTTGGGAAGGAAACACTTTGCTGAGTTAAAAATAGAAAAGAAAGGTGATAGAAAAAATTATGCAATTTTAGGTATATTAGTTTTATTCTATGGAGATTTTGAAAGTTTATTTTTTCCCTGTCGTGGCAGTGTGTCACCCCTAAACGGGTGACACCCGAGGCGGGCCGCCCCGACCTCCCCCACTTAGCTACGCCACTGGAGCAAGTACCTCCCATTTATTTCCCTTGCTCATTGGCATTCATAGTGTTTACGAAATACTCTAAAATACATGCAGAAGTCTAGAAATGTTACCACGCTGGCGTAATCAACTTAATTCAGCAGATTACCATGCTTTTAGGCATAACGTATAATACTATACGAATCTTCATTCGAAAAATAAATCCCCACTGTTCCAGCTGCGATGCAATTTCCGTCCGATACAATTTGATTCCGAGACTCCGTTCCCTCGCACGTTGTGAAAATGAATAAATGTGAGATAATCATTTAACAATCAATTTCATTGTCTGCTTTCAGTTCAAGTCATGGAAGCTTTATTTGCTCAAACCACTCAAAGATGACAGGGTTAGTTTGCGAGTTTGTTAATGGAATTCTAATGCACAAATTTCCCATTTACTAAATTCGTGCTGCTTAAATATGGATAGCATTTCACTGAAGAATTAGATATGGCGTCAGTATTATTTGTTTGAATGAATCCTCAGCTGTTTAGAGGAAGTCGAATGACACGTGCTCGTTCGTGATTGTAGCGATGATTTGCGTGACACTTCTTGCACGTGAGCGACAAGATAATCACGAAACAGCTTTATTCGTTTTATGGAAAAAGTGAATCTCGAATTTTGCTGCACTCTTGTAAAATAAAAAAAGAAAGAAAAAAAATCAGTGAAGTAAACGCATCAGGTACGGTTGATGAACATAGAAATATAAAAAATATCCAGCGATTTACTTATTTATTTATTTTTCCGACATGGCCTTTAACAATTTCGTAATTTATTTCATTTCATTAACTTAATTGCTCACAAAAAGATGCACAGTAAATCACCGTTTATACGTTTTTCAAGGTACTGATGAAAAACGACGTATAAATGAAAAAGCGAATTTTTTATGATCTGTTTTAATTATTACAAATTTAACCACAAGTAAAAACCAGGATCTGTATTTAATTCCAGAGAAAGAAAAATAAGGAATTTAGTTGATGAAGATAACATGAAATGCAAAAACACTGAGATTATATTGCAAATAGAATATTTGTTAGAACATTTTCACATAAAACATGTAAAATTTAGGAAAACCAATGTTATTAGCAATCAAACCGAGAACTATATTTTTATTCGTTAAATATTCTCGATTAACTTAATAATTTTTATTACTCGATAGGTAGATCTTTATCAAATTAATCACTAAAGATATATTTATAACAGATAAGCTCTGAGTATAATGCGTTCAAAATCACTTTAAAAAAAAATCCGATGTCCTTTTTCCTACCCTGAGTAGAGTTCATCTTCCGTCTTTATCAGTACAGGAAGTTTCTTGTCTTGTATTTGATACCCATATCGGAAACGGAAATGGCGTTTCTCGCTTAAATTATTTCAAATATTTTATTTTTCGATTTACTTTTACCAAAAGACCACCCAATAAGTTGCAAATTAATTCCACCATCAAGTCCCAATTCGATTTCACTAAAAGCAACTATGCATCGTGGAGCAGAAACAAAAGCATTAAAAAATCATTTGAAGTTTGAAATCCACCGCATTGTGAAACAAAAATAAAGCGATTAATAAAGTTCGTTCTTTAAAAAGCAATTCCACTCCCCAATACTTTGTACTTGTTCCAACCTCAGAGGCCTCAGATGGGGAATCGGGCAACTTGCTTGAGGTAGACGGTCTGAAGGGTCTAATTATTGGTTGAAACGGCTGCATATTCATGAAGGCGGGAAAAAAGCAGCCAAGCAAAAAAAAGAGAGAGAGAGAAAGAAAAAACCATCCTGCCCTTGATTTTGTCCCTCAAGGTTCGAGTCTTTCGCCAATCTGCCTGCTTGCTAATGATATATGGCGCCAAGGTTAGGAGAAGTACGTGATACACGAGAAGAGGACGGAATGTCACACACACAATAAATATTATCTTTCTAGGTGATTCTTGTCGGTGTTAAACTCCCTAATTGCAGCATCAACGCGCACCACCTGATAAATCAGAATCTTTTTGATATATAGCAGCACACGCGCCTATCAACTACTCGATGGCTTAAACGATTTGTAAGTGGAAAATCGTTTCACACCACTACCTCCATGTTCGGATTTAGTGCAGTAGTGAGTAGTCATTTATTTTATTCTTAACACAGAGAAAATTAGCCGCAATAAAAGAGCCCACGGACTACTTCCAACAGCATCTTTTCCGGGTATATATGACGACGAAAGCTGTATTGTTAGAAAGCGAGATTAAAAGGACAATTAAGATTCTTATGTGTGACCGACTCTCGGGGGGGGGGGGGGGGGGGGGGTTATAAAACACATTACGTTATAGGGGGGACCATATAAAACGAGTTCATTCTTGAACCTTAATATCTTTCTTAATTACAAGAGGGAACATATTTAACAAGATACGTGTTAGAACTGAAACTTGAATGATTCATATACAGATATTTATATATAAGTATCCTTAACCGGTAAAAAGTTAATAATCTAACGTTTTAATTGGTGAAATATTTGACTTGTTATTAATATTATTTTTATTATAATTTATTATTTTTTCCTTTTGTTCAAGTTTTTTTTCGTAACAGAATATTTCTTGTCAAAGTCTTGTTGAATTTCTTTCTATATCAAAGATGATTCTTGCCGTACAGAAAATTTTGGAATACAACACTATATGCGTAAAATAATTCATAAAAATATATTGAACGAATCTACACATAATTTAGATAAAAGGAGGGGAAAAATGTACTTACATTTTAAATCTCGACGCGACTTTAGTACTCCAATTATGTTTATATTAATATATTTATTTATAATTTTCTTTATTTAAATTATTTTTAACACCATATATAAGCTAAATTGGATTTCAAGTCATCATAAGTTTTTGCGCCCCACGTACTGCTAACAAATATTGCAAAATACTCCAAATGCACATTTATTTTTAGCAAAAATAATTTTTTAAAATTATTAAGGAAAATAAATAAAGTACCAAAAATGTATAATAATAAAATTGCAATAATAGTAATAATAAAATGAAGCAATTTTTTACATACAAAACAGATGTAATGAAATGTAATAAAACACTGCAGTGTTTCTGCATTATTTACGTTTCGTGCTTAAAATCTTCAATGAATGCATGACCTTTTAAGGCTTGAAACATGTTTTTATATGTTTGGAAACATACGCAAAAAAATTGTATCTGACTTTTTGTCCGGAATATATAACTACATTTTGTTACCTATTTAATGTTTTTTTATTTTTTTCACTTTTTTTATTTTCTTCACGTGCATTCCAGAGAGAAATTGGCTCCAAATTTTTTTTTCACTTTCTGTTACCTGCACAATTGTCGTTCATTTTGACTAGAATTGTAACCAGAGATGTAACATCTAATTACGTACTTGATTACGAACACATAACTCATTAAAAAGTGACCTAAATGAGTGTGGAAGGCATTTTTAAAACCTGTTTTGCCATTAGTGGTAGTAATTGTTTTATGCAAATTTGATTAGTGAACCAAAATCCAGACATTGTGAATTTACACCAAGAGTTGTTATCAGCAAGGTGAAGGTTGAATTTTGATTGAGTTCTGGTGAGAATAATAAGTAAAACAAACATATTTGTACTGCAGACATCCATCGATTAAATCCACCATGAAATGCCAAGTCTTGAAGACGGGACATAGAAATATGTTAAGACTATCAGGAGACGTCGGTAGAGGGGGCCATGCTTTGTGGAAGTCGATTTTCTACCTGGAAAGCTGTAGAAGACGCGCAGGCGCACCTAAGCTTTTCTTCCTAGTTGGATTGGTAAGGAATGCTAGAAGAAAGAGACGCTAACAAAAGAGGATGAACTCTGGTATGCGTTTTCGTCCTATTTTCCACCCACCCCCTCCTTTTTCCTTAGGCCCGAAGGCGGAAGCGAACGAAGAGAAGATTCTTAGAGATGAACGCGAGCAAATCATCAGTCATGGTTTTCCCCAGACCACCACTTTCGGAGATATATTCAAGCGTTGGGGGATTACGATGAACAGGTGGTTCCGTTTCGAAATGATATTTCAAAAGGAAAACTTCAAGGGGGAAGAAGTTTAGCAAAAAAAAGGTAGAACAACAATGCCGTTGTAACGAACAATATAAAGAAATGAGACATCCTCAGAGTAAAAACCGTGTGGGAATTAGATTGATAGATTCATAGGCGGTTGGCTGTTCCACAGTTTTTATCTCTTATTAAATGCAAGGGAATTACCAACATCCTTGGAAACGGGAGTTGGATGCTCGAATTCTTTTGAAAGAAGACATTTGTATTGTCATTTTGTAGAAATTGGGAGATTTATTGAGCATTCTTAGAAGGGCGGCAAATCTAGTGCAACAATATCAGGAGAAATCATCACATAAAACTTAAATGTATGCAAGTTTATAAGAATACAATAAATGCTTGAACTCGAGAATAACTGAATCGGTGTTTAGCTCAGCTTTAAAACATAAATTACAATTAAGATCTATTTTAAAATATATTTTTAAACGCTATGTTAGTAAAAAAATTTTTTACCACATGAAACTTAAAGATTTTCGACCGACTCAATTTAAATGCCTCGATTTGACTTTATAAACCAGAACGTACCATAAGAAAAAAGAAAAACTTTCTATAATAAAGTTCAATTTACATGCACAAGCTTGAGCAATTTGACTTTTTTTTCATGTGTTTCAACTTTAACAGTTTCATTTTTGGAATCAACGCTAAAAAAATACAATAGAATTAATTATCAAAACGCAACCATCGCAGGCTTATCTCATTAATATTATTTATCTGCTTTAAATGACAATTAACACACAATTTTGTGTGAATGTCTTATTACTCATACTTAAAAAGGGGTGTACAGTTGTAATGAATTATTTAATTTTGAGAAACACTCTCACAAAAGTTGATTATAAGCTTAGGGAACTCGCAAACATAAGTTTCAGAATTGTTAACTTGACTGTTCCGCGTCAGTTGTTAACTTTGTGAATAACATCATGTTTTGAACATAAAATTAAAAGACATTTGAAAGTAAAATTTTACATTTGAAGAAGTAAATGCAAATATTATAAAAACAGAAAAATTAATTCATTTTAAATCTCTTCTGAAAAGACTCCTACTTTTCTTTATTAAATGCAAAAATTAAAGAAAACTTCTACTTTATAAAATTATACTTCTACTATTTCTAAAGCATTTATTTTCACAATGATTTATCAATTCTTAACTTTTGCTCTTGAAAATCTAGATACAGTTGAAAGTAACAAACTGAAGAAAGTTATGTCCATATTTCTCAGAAAATTTAAAAAGTTGTAAATCATTTCACTCGGAAGAATAATTGATTTTGTAGTTTTAGGTTGAAAAATATTATATTTTATTTTAATAACGATTAAATATGGTACAAAACGAAGAGCTAAATATATTTATTCATTAACAATAGTAGCATTAAACTTTCAATTTAGGATTGAACAACACATTTGCCTCGAGAATTTTACGTAATATTTATACAAAAATGTAACTAGATTTTTCGAAAAAGTCAAAATGTCATGTGCCTCAGCAAACTGAGCTGATTATTTAGATTAGATAACGTTTTAGATTAGATAACAATAAGTTTCATGCAGTATTAGAGAATGAATGATTCATAAGAATCGTGAGCAAATGCTCACGAACTTTTCACCAGCATAATTGCTTTTTAAAAAAACCAATTTAAAGTCTATAAAATATTCTTTTCTTAAAAGTTTTAAATCTTCTCTAAGTTATTAATGTTAAATCCGAAATTATCAATTTTTTCTTAAAAGTTTTAACTATATCTAAGTTATCAAAATATTATCACATAAAATAATTGTTTTTCTTTGATGAGTTATTTTTACAGAATTAGCTTTCTTTCCCGCACCTTATCTTTGTAACGTTCATGTTAATAATCTTTTGATAATAAAATATACAAATTCGTGTTGAAAAAGTGCCTTACAAAAATCCCCCCTAATGCAATTTAAACTTTAGTCTTATGTAGAACAGAGATCCGTCTAACATTCTAGAGTTATGATAAATATCAGCGAACGAAGGAGTTCGAGCCAGTTCTAGCTTGGAGGAATGTGCGGGGACGTTTATGTGTTGAGGTCTTGATGGTTCGTTCGCCTCAATAAAATAGAAAAGGATGCTGGTACCGACTTTGGATGCTAAATGCTCGTCGTCTAATATTGACAAATCTATCAAATATCTTCTTTGCTGGGGGACCGGCTGGAAATTGTAATTGCATTTCATTCGCCCCAATGACTTATCAACGATATTTCCGATCTGGATTTTCGCCTTTATTTGTATTTTTATGTTGTGCTCATTATAAAAAAGAAAGAAAGAAAACTATAACACTCATATTCTAAAGCTTTTGAATAATAGATGACAATGTTTATTTCAACTGTTTGTATTTCAGTTTATATGTAACACTTTCGATTGTGGTATAATTATAATTTTATTTCATCATGTAACCATAGCAAATGATCTATATTTTCAAGATTATCAAGTATAATCACGATTAGATTCCCAATTACGTATATTATGTATGTAGTTTTTACAGAAATTTATAAACCTATACTTTTCTCTTCTTTTTTTCTTTTTTTTTCTTTTTATTTTTTAATTTTAACTACACATTTCAAGAGAGCAATTATCGATAACTGTACAATTTTAAATTGCATTTTAAAACCTTGTACTGTACATTTATCAGATATAATGTACAAATACATTAAAGTTACTCGTCTGTTGTACTGTACCTTGTACTGTACATTTATCGGATATAATGTAAAAATACATTAAAGTTACTCTTCTGTTGGCTCTTATCTCTCCAAGACATGAGCCACTGTTGTTTACTATAGTGATTGTCTCGTGCAAACGCAATAGTATTGCTATGAGTTTAACATCACCATGAATAGACTTTCCTAGATATTTGCAAACATTGACTCAACCATAAATTTCTTCTGTGGGAGGGGGATTAACATTAAAGTAAGCCCAGGATCTGGGAGGCTTTACCGGCAAGCAACCCCCCCCCCCCCCCCCCGTTGGAAAATTACAACAATCGAATAGCAGTGGAAATGTTGTTGCACACATCATGCAACCACATAAAATTTGTTTTATAGTCCATAAAAAAAATTAAGTTCGTTGAATTATTGCTGGACAAAAACCAAGTTATCTAAACTAAAGAAAAGTATTTATATAAAAAAGTAGGTGGTGTTATTATCAATTTTAAATAAATAAAATATAAATGTAATAAAAATATTTTTGAGGAAAATGGAAAGCATGAAATAAATAGCAAAGTAATAAAGAAGAAAAAGATGGTCATCATTGTCGTTCAAATTTGAACAAAGTAATCTTCAATTTAATAGTATTTTTAGTGTTTGAAACGATATCTGATATGTAATGTTTATGATTATTGCTGAAACTTCATAGTGGTTTAATTTGCCGAAAGTGTCAAATTTGCACATCGAAATAGATAAAAGTA
This sequence comes from Octonoba sinensis, assembly GCA_038502835.1. Lineage (NCBI taxonomy): Eukaryota > Metazoa > Arthropoda > Arachnida > Araneae > Uloboridae > Octonoba > Octonoba sinensis. The sequence goes on from CM076598.1 coordinate 129,594,910, forward strand.
CTCGTATAAGAACGCGTCGATGTTCCTGCATATTAGTCGAGAGAAAACTTTTCGGAAATCTAGTAAAGAAACATTAAAATGCAATAAAAAGAGCTAAAAGAGGTCATTCATCATACTTAAAATATAGATGGAAGATGACGTTTACCAAAAACAGCGCACTCTTTGCTGTAAGAAAAAACAGCTGCTCTTGTTTGATGAAAATTTAAATCACTTGTGTTCTCATGATACTTTTATTAATTATCATGCAATAAATATTCACTTTTCTTGTCTTATCTTTTAGTTCTCTCCGCTCAAGTTTCAAATCTTATTTTTTCCCACTCCGAACCTCAACAGGTGTTTATGTCTGCTCTCCAGTTTTAGCAGGCAGTGCATTTCTCAAGCTATGCAAATTGGAAAATACCGTTGATTCATTAATTCGCCTTTGCAATCGGTCCCGCATATAGCAGTAGACGCTTTTGGTTTAATCTTCCGAACAAATTTTAGCACACACAAATTATGAAATCAATGAATATTAATTTTCAGCAAAAATTTGACGTTCATGTGATAATCGTAATCATTTGGATAAATATTGGCTATGGGAATCGGTGATTTTTAATACATGAATCTATCATTTCATACAATACTTCAATACTTCTTGCACTTCCAAATTTCATTTACATCATGCACTGCGAACTAGTCGACAAGAATTAAAATAGTTACTTGTTAATAGCATTTTCTCAAATATATTATAACATGCATTCTCAATAATAAGAAATTATTAAAAGCAAAAGTTAGGAAAAGGATTCAAAACCATTTATCCTTTTTTTATCGTTACACGCAGTAGTACACTGTTAAATCAGAATTTTTGTTATTGAATGGCTTATTTTCAAGAACCACACGTTCTCCGAATAGCTCCGAGTCGAGTTGACTTAGATTTGAAAAACCGAGTTCTTATTTTTTAACCCTTTTCTCAAAAATGACCCAGTTATGCTCTCATTTTTGAGATCACTAAAAAAAAAAGGTTTCCTCACTTGGGGCTTGAACTTGAACTCTACGCTAACGTTCTAACCACTACGTCAGGGTTACATCGAACGGAGAGGGAAAATCTGAATCATACCATTTTGTAAAAGCACTTATTTTCACGAGCCGTAATGTAGATATCGGTGATTTCGCAAGTTTAAAATTCAGTGAATTTTATATGCACAGAACCGAAAGTTGAAGAAAGTTGAAAAAAAAAAAACAGTATTTCGCGAGTCTTAAATTTTTGTGATTATGACGGGTTCCCGAAAATCGCGAAAATAAGTGCTTTTACAGTAGCTTCCAAACCTGCGGGTGCTAAAAGTACTTCAGTGCCAATTTTTTTTCATAGCGCAATCCAGAAGAGTATTAATTTTCCACTCGTCCATTATGTTTTCTTATTTCACTGCGTCCAATCCAAATTCGACGAACTCTTCATTTTGTATTCCTGCTCCGAAGAGATGACCAGACCCCTCACATTCTTCAATCGCTCTGACGTCTCGCGCGGTAAATATTTCCTTAATTTTGACACAAATACTATTTTTCTGAAGAAGAAATCCCTTAATTTTGATACAAATACTATTGTTCTGAAGAAGAAATCGAGAAAAAAAAAAGCCCTGTACTTATTTTAAACGTAAAGTTGCTCTGTAATTTTTTTTTTATTTATTTATTTATTTTTTTTTTTTTTACTGCAGCTAATACTTACATTTTTGTAAATAATTTCTAAGTAAGCATCGATAACTGAGAGCTGTGATTGCGCATTTTTAAATCAAAATTACTTTTAAAAAATGAGAAGGTATATTTTCTCAGTTTTAAGCACGCCATTTTAAACAGTGCGTTAAATGTAAAAATATAACCAATAGTATGAGCGTTACGATAGCAATTTAAAATCAGATCTACTTCTTCTATTTTAATGTGCAGCGAAATGTGAAGATATGTTCGCATATATTGTCATTAATCAAGCATTTAGCAAATAAAATTTTAAAAGTTGTCTATAATTTTACTTAGTATACAAATGAATCATTTATTTCGAAAAGGTAACAACTCTTAAAAACAGGAAACAGGAAAAAAAAAAAAGGCTTATTAACAGTTGGAAAACTTCACGGATCTGATCTTTTACTATTTTATTTTAGTAGGTAATAGCAATGCAATATTGGTAAATTAAAACGATTTTTGATTCATTATGCCATAAAAATTAGTAACTTAATACTGAGAGTTGTTCTTTCTTCAAAACGGAGATGTTACCTTTTCGAAATAAACGATTCAATTAAAATATATCGTATAAAAAAAGAAATTGCTTTACGTGAATTAAACATTGCAATTGAATTTATAGCAAAACTATCTTTAACCTTCTCTACCCTGTTCTTTGAATATTTATTACATCACTAATAAATTGAACAAGACAAAACCTCCTGTTTTCCCTATGAGTTTCAGATTTTGTCATGGGAAATTTACGAATCGTAACTTTATTTCTTTTAGTCATTTCATTCATGCAAAATCAACTCTGTATTTACAAATAAACATATTCATAACAAAATAAGTATAATGCAGAATAGAAAAGTTAACACTCAGCAAAATTTCAGAAATATCGTTTCACATAATGTAAATTGAACCATTAAAACTTATCACAAGAAAAGATATAAAGCTCACTATATATATACCCGAATAAAGCCCGTCAACACTAACTTATATCGCGGCAAAAATATGCACAAACAGCGACTTTCTGTTCTGCATTTTGAATATTTTAATAACTTACACCCAGATCACGACTTCTTTTTTCATAGTTTAGTTTCAGATTTTGTCAAGGGAATTTTATGAACCATTAACGCTATACAAACAAAAGCATAATTTTACTCAAACATGTCCATAACAAAGTTACAGAATTTAGAAACGAAGTAACTTTCCCTGCATCAATTAATAAGTTTAAAATTAAGTACCTTACATGGTATAATCGTGAAAAATAATGGATCATATAGCGTGAAATGAAACAACACAAAGAAGCACAAATTGTAATATTCACTTCACGCTTCGTTAGGCGTGAAAATAATGATTTTTCCACGGATTGCATGTTTTGAAACTAATATTGAGAAAGGAATTTGGACTTTTATTTCACTTTAACTTTTAATTGTTTGCAAACTCACTCATCATTTTTCGGATTATCTCGCTTATATTAAGGGTAAAAAACTTTAAGATAAAGGATAAAGGTGTCTAAAAATGCCTTATAATATCTCCTTTCAAACTTTCATAACAAAATATCCGTAAAACTTATAGTTCATAATTTAATCATCTTCGAAATTTTGTCAAAAAAAAATTCAAACACAAATTAAGATCTGCCTTAAAAATGAGGTTTCAATAAGGAAAAAAAATCAATAACACGCAAAAATTGCATTTTAATTTTTGTGAAATATGAAACCAGCGACTGCATAGTATTGTAACTTTTACAATTGAGTTTTCTCTAATCGAACTCGCAGAAGTCAAAGAATAGCGTACGATGAAGATGAAGATTAATGTTTCTATAACACGTTGACTGCCATGTGAATTTATAATAAAATCTCTACCAGAACAAGCGTGTATCAGTGTGTATAGAATAAACTTTTGAATCCGATATAGATGCTGAAAATGCAGTGAATGTAATGCAAATATTGTAGAAGATTTTACAAGAATTGGAGTCATTCCAATCGCTCAAGCATGTTTCACCCGAACGAGAGAGAGTCGCTGTCTAGATGGATTTCTTTCTGTCACCCGAATAAGGGTGATTCGGCAACAACGAACAACATATTAATCGAAAGTGTAGGTCCATGCCGTTGAAGCAATTAATTCATTTGTTTAATTTTTAACTTTGTCACATTTTAGAAAGCTCAAGTAATAATGAATGTCGAATCAGTTAGCATATCCAGAATGTGAGAGTTGGTAATTTATGCTCGACCCCTGTGTCTGGAAGTAATTTCGTGCACTGAGGTCCAGCTACTGCCGTGACCTTTAGCCGCCGTTCAATGACGTCATGCTTTGGGTGATTCGTCTGCGTTTGTTAATAGACCCTCTGGATCCTTATATCGGTCCGAGTCCCTCACACACTAGATAAATGATCCGAAAAATTCATTAATTCTAGCAATAGGACTTTGTAATTAATGAAGGAAAATTTGAAGGACACCTTACGCAGCAAGAAGGCAAAAGGCGGTGGAGAATGTAACCTGATTGTTGGGTACAAGAATATCTTGGCTGGTCATAGTTCTGGGAATCGACTGGCGAAACTGATACACTTTGCAATGACATCGTTAAACTCATCAACAAATTTTAGATGGTTCTGCTTTGAAAAACGATTGCTTGAGAGAAATTGTGAGAAAACCTGTAATTATCCTCGCTCGGAAAACATTAGATGCTATTATCGCCGGAACCTGATAACTTCAATGTTTTCGTACTTATAGGAATGCAGTCTTGACTTTTAAACACAGTTACTTCAAGCATCAAGTGAAACCACCGTGTGGAATCTCAAGATGCAGATTTCACTTTAATAAATAAAATCATTTTTCATTCCCTTGGTAATATCATTGGATACACGCTAGACGGGAACTGAAAGCTACGTTAAAGATGCAACAAAACATTTTAATTAGATGCTTCATTCAGCACTTGAATATTAATACTTTTACTCATAAAAGCATTGCAAGCATTCTTCTAACAGAACTTGAACTTCTTGAACTGAAAATTGAGCTTATTGGGTGCTTGTTAGTTCGACATTGAAAGTATCTTCATTTTTTTATTGTAGAACTACGAGTTTTATGGTTTAATTCAAAAGTGTTTTATAAAAGGAATATTTGTAACGATTTGTTCTACTTAATTTTGAAAATGTATACCAGCGTTTCCCAACCGGTTGTTCGTGAACCCTCAGGGGTTCGTCTGAGGCAGAAAGGGTGTTCGCGAAAGTAACATTGTAATGGCGGAATTTTTAATTGTTAACGTAAAAGAAAAAAACGAAATTATAAATTTCCAATTACATACTAGGACGGAGCTTAAAAATGATTTTTTCTTATAAATTGCTTTCCCGATAATGCGGAGGAGTTGTGGACTCGCATAAGAAGCATACGCATGAAATTTGACTTACTTCCATTTTCGTCTACTTTTGAAAATTTGGATCTTGAAATGGTTCTTTGATCGAAAGAGTCACTGATTAATTTAAAATTCTGAAAGTATATTTCTCCTATCATTTCTCACTTTTTCTGCCAAGCGCGAAAAAAAAAATGAATCCAAAATATGAAAAATTACTATAATGTAGAACCAGAAGATATTTAATTTCAAATTCTGTACTCACATTTATAATACTTTATTTCAACATTTCTGCACTATCGCAATGAGAAATTTAAAAATGTGTAAATTTTAAGGTTTCTGTGAACTTCCATAACTTTTGCGAGATTTGAACAATAAGATATTTATTGATTGTTTCAAAATTTTGTGTACTTATATTTCTCATGCCATTCCACAACTTTTTAACACTATCGGGGAAATAATTATTAAAAATAATTTTTGCGAAAACATATGTTTGCTTCCTTATTAATAATTCAAAAAGAACAAATAATAAAAAAGTAATAAGTGAAAAAAAAATATTATTTATTTTCTTGCAGCTATTATTTTTGTTTTTATTTAAACTTAGATGTTTTACAATTTTGTTTTTATTTCTTGTTAAGAACTGTTGTGCAACTTGGAAAATACATGTGGCAGAAAATTTCATAGTTTGTGACCCGTTACTAACGACTACCGACGGGGTTCGCCTTTTTCTTTCGATTTTAGAAGGGGTTCGCAAAAAAAAAAAAAAGGTTGGGAACCACTGCTGTATACAATTTAAAACCGTTTAAATTAACGATTTTTTAAATTTCAAAATGTAATTGTATACACAGAATCTTATGCACATAATGTTATTTTATGCAGAACATACTAGAATTGAAATACAACGCGAACAAATTACAATTGTTGCCTCAAGCAACAATTGTAATGTGCAACAATTGGAAAGAAGCAGTCATGTGACTGCTTCTTTCCCAAATTTCCTGGGATTTTTCGAAAAAATCAATTTTACTAAGTGATCATTGTTTATTGAACAATAATTTGAAAACACATTGACTTTTTTTCCCAGCAGAGAGCGTTGTTGCTGGACTCCTATCATTATAAATTAACATATTCACAAACCAATTTTGTCTGAAAAGTGCAATTATACTTTATGAAACTATTCACATTTCTCTTATTCTACCCGAACTGAGAAATGCGATTTAAAAAATATCGAAATACCGTTTTAAACTTACAAAGCTCTCCACAGGTTCACGAGAAATGCAAAAGCCGGGGGAAATGGGACATAAAGCAGTTTAGGATTGGCTACTTAGGTCTGTATACGCCCAGGGCTACTGCCCCTCCTATAGACGGGGATTTTAGGGGCAGGCTCCTCACAAACCGGTATTGCAAGGAGCAGTTCATTGCTTCTACGAACGTTGATACCGTGAGATTCAACATTGAATGAGCTAGCTTTTTGCTGTTTTCGAAGCCATTGCCTAAAAGTAAAAACAGCGTATATATATTACCAAAGGATTAAGGGCTATTATCTTGGTTAGTAAGTATTAACCACAAGTTCTAGAAGGTTAAACTTAAAATGAATGAATAAATAAAAATCGTTTGTGAAAAAAATGTGCCTTTTTCAGCACGTACACTGTTTATCAAAAAATGTGCGTTGCTTTATACATTAGAATTTTAGAATTGTAAAAAATGTTCAATAACTGCACTGTTGTAACTTAATAATAATAACAATAGTAATAATAATAAAATATTTATAAAAAAAAAACTAAATAGTTAAATCACAATAAAAAAACAATAAAACAGGTTCAATTATCAATTGGTATGGATTTTAGGAGTGAAAATGCATATATATCTATATATTTAAGGCTTTAAACAGCAAAATATTCTTGTTTTTCAATTTATGTTATCAAAGGTTCACGGGCCGCTGTTTTGACTAGTAAGTATTAAAATTGTGAATTCCTTGAATTCTTCTCAGGTCCTGTTATTTGCGACATTAACTTTTTGATTGCTGGATGCATGCGTTTTTCTTTTTCCTTTCGAAAATGTCATTAAAAGTAAATAAATAAATTTAAAAAAAAGTGTTATTTATTGAAAAATGTGCATTTTTACGAGCATGTAAGAGAGATATGAATCTTCAAAAATTCATATCAATAACTATTTTATGATAAACCCAACAGAATTTCACAAAACTGACAAATAGCAATTTGTGATGAAATGTTTTTTTAAGCAACAAATATTTCTCCTATTTCGCCTTTTCCCCCTTCAAACTATTAAAAGCATCTTTTCTCCTTTTCTATTTTTCTTTCTTTCTCTTTTCTTAGAGTAGTAAAAGTTTTAATCTCGTATCTTGTTTTATAAATACTTTTTGCCTTTCAAAATGTCTTTAAAACAAATATAAGTTAAAAAATTATAACAAAACTTTTTTTTCATAACCAAGAGGAATTATAGAATATCAATAACGACAATATTATACACCTAAATTAAAATTAAACTGAGCAGTTAAATAATAATATAAAAATAGTCACGAACATTTTTCTTTTCTTTCTCTCTAATGATTTGATTTATTGGAATTTAGTCGTGTTTTAGTGAAAAATACACAAATTTCGCTCAACATAGAGAGGTGGTCAACGTAGAGATTTGGTCAACTTTGGAGGTTTTACTGTAAAATAAAGAATATTCAATTAACCAGTGGCTGTTACAGGGAAAAACTCATTTGAAATTTATCTCACAGTTTTTAAACAACTAAAATATTTTAATTTTACTCGTAAAACAGGTCAGAGAAGATATATTTTAATAATTTGGTTATGAATTACTTTTGCGTGCGTCTGAAACGCCTGTTTGTTTGCGAATTCTAATAATAATTAACAAAACAAAAATGCAATTCTCCTAATCTCGTGAGAAACTTTGAAATTTTATTATTTATTTATTTAATTATTTTTACCATTGCCTTGAATTATATCCAAAAAAAAAGAACTTCCTAAGATTAAATAATTTTCAAAATTCAAACAAAAATAGTAAAATGATAGTTAAAATACTAATTCATTCTAAATGTTAAAAACAAATTACAAAAATAGCAAGTAAATTATAAAAGGAATATTCGTGAGGAATTGCAATTAATTAGCTTGTGAATAACAAGCAACGAACATATTTAATGGAATATTTTTGGTCAAATTTCCTTCTAAACAAAGTCTAATTTAATTAGATGATACTTTTATGTAATTTGTTTATTTATGTATAGTTGCGTATTCAATTTTTTAGTGCTGAATAATATGTAATTTAAAAATAATATATTATTCAGTTCTTGAAAACTGAATAGATAAATTAAATGATGCATAGTTAAAAGAATAAATATATGAATGAATAATTATTGAAAAACATGTTGGCACTTTATTTCACGTTCTTTTGCAATGATGTGGAAGTATTCTGCATTTTGAAAAGAAACTTCTAGGTTTCTTTAAAAATTACATTCCTGCAATTTTATTAAAAAGTTTTTAACTTTTTATTATGGCATATCAATTCTGAATTGTAGCTTTTAGAAATAGTTACACAAGAATAAATATTTTTAATTGAATAAATCAACAATGTCCTCTCTTGAGGAATCAACATTTTGAAGGCAGTCAGTGAGCAGCTAAATGGGCAGATGTTAAAAGAAAGGTATTTACAATATTACGTTTAAGATAGTAAGTCAACTTTTAATTTTTTGAGCTTATTTAGTCACGAATGCATTTGTGCATTAATTCATACAATTCCGAATATATCATATTCATAACAAAGCTAAAGCTAGTCTGAATAATAAAAGCGTAAATCAATACTTTAAAAATGAACAATTAATGTACTTTATTTGGGGTAAAACACAAGCTCAACATATAAATGAGCATAAATTTTAGAAATTATGAACATACTTAATTTCTAACACATTTAAAAAAAATGATGGATTCCCGATAATCTTATGAATGACTTTCACTAAAGGAATCTCCCGGAAATTCCCGGGAAGGATAATAGGGAGGGAAATCAGAAACCCCACTTCAAAGCAACATCAATATTTGTGTCAAAGCTGTTTAAAAATATTTAACAATACAAGTAGTATAGCTGTTGCTCTACCTTGGAACAGTTAAAAAAAATAAATATAAATAATAACTGCATTAGTACGAAACAGAAAACTTTCGTGCACAGAATCTGTAACTTGATGTAAGCCAAAGAAAAAACTATTTCATAGCCGCAAGAAACTCTTTCATCAGTTCTTGGAAAAGGACTCAACAGATAACAAATTGCCACAAAATGATCAAGGAGAGTTATCCTAATTTATATGCGCAAAGGAAATAAAGATGCAAGAGAAAAGCAGTCAGGAAAAAAAAAAACAAAACAAAAAAAAAAAAAAAAACGAGTCAGTACCAGCGAAAAGGACTCACCAATAATAAACAAAGTGTTACCAACGTAAATATCAACAAAAACTTGCATCGCCATAAAAATAACCGCTAAACTTGTAAAAAAATGTTGAGTGAAGAGTAATCGCATAGTCGCTTTAATAAGGTAATTTTATTCTTAACATGTGAAGAGCCTCCCAAATTGAAGATCAAAGGCGGAGAACATTCTCGAATTATCCTAGCTGATAAGAAATTAAACAAATGACTAGAATGCGTTATAACTTTTGCCCTCACATAAATACATTGTTGTTTATGACGTTTTTAACGACAAAATTGTTTTGCCGATTATTCAATGTTAAAAATGATTGCCTACATGCTGTCATTTGTTGTAGCAGCGTGGCATTATATTTTCATTTTTCTTTCGTTCTCGAAATTGGTCTTCACAACTACTCAAAGATGAAGAGTCTCTTCTTCATTAAAGCGTGCCGATCGCCATTGAAATCCTCATCAACTTTAATTGATGCCATCATCATTTTATGAACAACCCCAATGTCAAATCTGAAGAAAAATGCGACAACTTGTCTAAGATAAATGAGACCTTTATGTTCATCCTCAAAGAAATCAGAGCGGTTAAAGGATTAATATTTGACGCTATTAAGCTGTACTTAATAGAAATGACAAACTCGTATGGGCCTGATCAAATGCACAGCTGAAGCTGATGAAGTTATCACGGTGAAGTTTTTTGGGGGAACGCAATCAACACTATATTCGTCCGCACCTAGTTCTGGGCGTCTGAACACATAAATCATTGAACTATTTTCAATCAAGTAACTTTGACTAGAGAAGCTTGCTAATGACGTTAGGACCAAATTATTGATTTATCATTGCAGCGGCTTCTATATTCAAACATACACCGTGGGATGATTTCCTCGGAGAGATACTTGATAATTGGGAACTGCGTTCGCTCGCCTAATTAAAATGGATGTGGGAAAACTTTGTAGACTCCAGCAGTGAACGGAATTCCTAAACGGAATTACTATAGCTAGGTATTTTTGTTCAATTTTAGCAACTGGAATGGGATCCATCAAGTGAAAAATAATAGCTCGCGATACAGCAGTGGTAAAAGCAAAGGAGTACTTTATGTATCAAATTAGGAAAATGACTATTGTCACTAGAGGGACTACTAAATTAATTTCTCTGAAACATTTAATAGTATTCTAAACTTTCAATTCACAGATATGTTATTAAATAAATTTTGTTTTAATTCTCGGCAATAGTAAGGCTTTTTCTCATGAGAAATAGATTTTTCAATTTATCTTTCATCCATGTATATACATCCATATATGTAACATTAAATGAGGAGAGTGGTCTACGGTTTTTCTCGTTTTCAACAACACCAAAAATTAATGTATCTTTACAACTTCAGAAATATTTTTAAAACTTAATTTTTAGTGTAAATAAGTATCAATTCACAAGGAAAAATAAATATTAACGTTCATGTGGCTGAATAATGATAATTGTCATTATGAGATTAATTTTCTTATTTATGAATAAGTATTTAGCAAAGGTAATGTAAATATTATACTACGGTTCAGTCCCAAATATAAAATATTATAAGCTTTAAACTCTGAATGAAGTGGTATAAATGTCTTCTTTTTAAAAGAATGTATTTAAAAATAATAAAAAGAAAAAGGAGAAAAAGTGCGAAAATTGTACTTTCGGGTGTGCGTGTGTCAGTCTTATTTTTTATGCATCGCTATGAGTAACAGTAACAAAGGCGTTAAGTGTTGTTAAGTTCAATGTTCGCATTTAGTATTGGAAAATAAAATTGACATGAGGAACTGATTAAACTTGTTAATTGTTTCAAATATATTAATAAATAATAATCTATTCTTCTACATGCGAGCCAATACTAAATGCAAGCATTGAACTCAACAACACTTAATTTATTTCATTATTCATTGAGAGTAAAACAGAAAGACGAAATTTTGTTACTTGCAGAAACTAACAACAGCAAGAAAAACTTTGAAAGCGGAAAAAAACTTTCATCCGAGTTCAAAGAGGCAAACAACATAATGTGCTACTTCACTGGAGATTAAAAAAATAAAAGAAATTAAAACATAAATAGTACTCTTAATTTGAAATAACAAAAATTTCGATAAAAGGATAACATTTCTTAATAAACCCCTGTAGAGTGTGGAGAACTGTCCCGTAAAAATGCCTGTCAAAATAAGGAAAACAAAATAAGGCTATCAATTGACAGAGTGCTGCAGGGAATAAAATTTGTAATCGTCTTAAAAGAAAAAAGAACCTGAAGTCAAAAAAAAAGGGGGGGGGGGGGAAAGATAAATTAAAAATCAAAATGATAAAAATATCGTGCATAGAATTTCATTTAGCAAATATGCATGTAGACAAATAGGCAACATTCCAAATAAAATAAAACTAATGCACTCTATTAATCGTCTGGGAAAATAAAATTAAATTTAATTACAGTGAAAAAATAATTTCGAACTGCAGCGAAAAACACGCGTAACTTCTTTTCTAGTTAATTTAGAGGCTTTGAATTTTAGCACAGCGAGCAAAACGCTCTCTGAGAGTTTTTTATGGGCTTCTCAATGGGGCCAAATTTAAAACGATGCGACAAATTCTTCCTATAGAAAAGAACCATTTTATGCAATTTTCGACTATAAATTGGAATTAAAAAAAGAATAAATTCGAATTTCAGAAAAAACTCTTCTAGGTGCACACTCATATGTTCCAAACTAACTTCGTGCCAAATTATACTGCCTTTATTTTAATTCAACCCACTGCGTTAGTCGTTTCTAATACATAATTCATACATATCATTTCATAGTGAAAATGTGCAATTTTATTGGTTTTCTTTACAATTTCATTTTAGTACATGACAAAAACGTGAGAAATTGTTTTTCTTTCTGTGTGTCGCTTATAATAAAAAGTATAATTTTAACTCAAGCATAATATAAATTAGTGCTTTATTCGTTTTCGAAATAGTCATTCAAGTACTCATGTAAACAAATCTATAATTACCGAAAGTAAATTCAAGGTTGTTTTAGATAAAATTGTTTACTGTTTTCGAAGATGAGAAACAGATAAAAACTTTAACCTCGGCCATTTACCCACATGTTTTTTTTTTTTAGTTTTTTCAAATGCTAATAGAAAAAGAAGCCATTGCAAAACTGTCATTAAATATTAAGACCCCAGGGCAACAAGGGGGATTCTTTTCCTTTTTACCCAAGAAAAACCGACCCCATCAAATTAAAGAGCACCTCATTTATCTTACCTGTCATTCCTCGACAATCCCTCCAAATACGATTTCTTTCGCTGCGAAAAAAAAAAGCCTCAGAATAAGAAAAGAAGCAACACAACCACCTTTCACCTCAAATACCTGATCAGAAACAAGAGTGTGTATTAACTATGCATCAAAACTCTGTTGTTGGCTTTGTTTAGGAAGGAATCTTCTTCCTAAAGTAAAGCTCCTTTCATATTATTGACTTGTCTTTTTCGTGATTTGCCTAATGGCAAGATCCTCCGCAATCTGCAGCATGTCATTCCTACCCAAAGGAGTGGATGGCCTTTTAATTTTATTACTTTTTGGCGGTAATGAGAAGTTTTCACTCCACTTGGAACGATTTACAGCGGCTCTGATGACGTTTATTTAGGAGTTTAGCTCCAAGTGATACGTTCCTTGAACGATCTTTTGAATTCTCTCTTCTTTCTGAACATTGTAAATCGTCCGAACAATAGATGCGTAAAGGATAGAGAACGACTGAAAACATAGCGCTTTTACAAAGATATTGATGACAATAGACTTTTCTCAACGCTGTGAGGTGATGAACGGATTGAAGAAACAGAGTAGACATGATATATTTCTGACGGAGGATAAAACAGACATCATTGCATATTTTTAATACCAAACTAGTTGTAAAAAAAGTATTGTCTACTTCCATTGTTAAAAAAGTTTAAGATAATTTATTTTGTTTTTAGATATTTTATATTATATTTTTATTTATTTATTTATTTATTTATTTATTTTTCTAACTATCTATTTTCTATGAAGTCATTTTTGAAATTTCCAAAATAAAGCAGATATCTAGTTGTTCTGCAGTTTAATGCGAAATAGAGAGTTATTCTGCGCATTGTGTCTAAATAATCTCTGAAATTTAGGTTCTGTTTATGTACTAGAATATTGATAAGAAGTAACATAGTTTGTCTTTCACTTTTAGTTAGCCCCTTAATACAACGCAAAAAATAATAATAATAATAATAATAATAATAATAACAATAATAATAATAAAATAAATAAATAATATTGACAATAATAATAATAAAATAAATAAAAAATACTAACAATAATAATAAATAAATAAACAAAAATACTAAATATAATAATAAATAAATAAACAAATAACTTAATAGCAGAAAACAATTCGAGATACATTTATATTTATCAATGTGTTTAGCTGATTAATTACAATGCTAACAAGACTTCTCAGTGGCCTATTTTAATACAATTAATACTTTTCATTAATTAAATAGCTATAACATATATACTTATAATTTTTGGGTAATTGTTAACGTAGTATACCAATTTTAGATTATTATATATTTTGTTTTACTTTAAAATATTGAGCTTGTTGCAGTCATCATTGAACAATTTCTTTCCTTATTAAATTTAGATTTACGCTCAGCCTAATACATTTTTATGGATATAAGGCATTAACAAGAAACTGATTACGTATTTAAAAATTTTGAAAGTCTACACCTTTTCTGCTATTTCTAAGAAATGTGATATTTAGAACGTATTTTATGTAAATAGTGCTCGTTATGTTTGAAAACGTGTTGGGTAACTTTTGACGAAGCTCTTTTTTGGATTTTCGAGACGTTATGAAAAGTTAATTCATTAGTTAAAAGTTGCGTGAGTAAAGAACAAATTTGTTCGTTACTGTTAGCTATTATGTTATTGGTACGTGACTGTATCTCTTCGCTACTCTTGATAAGAAAATCATGACGAAGGACACAATGTGCAAAAAATGCGCTTTCTCCAGGTTTTTGCGCGCAATTTAAAAGATAAAAATAATGAAGCACAAGATAAAATTAATGAATACATGCTAATACTCGAAAGAACAAGAAGAAAAAAGGTCCCTTTACTTATGTGTTTTATTTACATTTCGTTAAATACCGTAATTATCTGTGTATAGCCCGCGGGCTATCTACGAAAAAACTTCTTTTTTTACTACCTGCGGGCAATATAACGATGCGGGCAATACATGAAATTTTTAAAAAAAGTATTATTAAAGAGGGCAACTACCGTTCAAAAATATCGAAATATGTTTTCCTGCAAAACAAAATGCAGAGAAATAAATCGTAGCTTTCGAAACAATGGTCCAAAGCAGATTGGGGATCGGGCGCTACAGGCGAATGCATTGTTTTCTAGGGTTGTATCCCATGGTTTTTTCTGGGGTGCGGGTTATACAACGATGCGGGTTATACACCGAACTTAATTTTTTTAGACTGAATTTTTCTTCCTGCGGACTATACAACGATGCGGGCTATTTACCGATAATTACGATAAATAATTAAATAAATAAAATTTCGTATTTTGAATAAAAGGTTTTTTATTTGAGGGTTTAGGTTAGGAATATGGTGAGAGATTCCTTTCTTTCAAGGATGCATGGAAGCACATCTGCTTCATTGTTATCTCATTTTACAATCAAGCTAAGTTAAACACAACAGTTTAGTTTCAGAAACCACGCAGTCACGTTTTTAATAAAATTACAATAAAACTACGAAACTATATTGACAAAATTTATGTTCGACCTCATAATCTTAGTTCTTTTTGGGTGCATTTACCTTAATTTTTTGATGAAACCATTTTTAATAAAAAGGGAAATTTAAAAATGGTTTAAATTAAATAATATAATTTCACATCGGATTCTGAAGAAGGGGGGGGGGGACCAAAACAATTATGGTTCGAGGAAATTTATAAATGAAATTTAATGAAGATATCATAAGATTTATTACCACTATTTTTTTTCGCTAGTTTTATTTAAAAAAAAAAATAATAGAGACAAATAATTTATATAAATCTTGATAAGTGTGTTTAGTGTGATTTTTTTATGAACACTAAAATCTGTCCTCAGCAAAATGGTTTAACTCTCATGCTATTCATTTGTACATTTGAAGCTTTTCGATAAATAAAATTGGTGAAAGTCTTCTTTTATTAATCAATCGAGAACTGCTAAACAGCTCACTAAACTAAATTCCGGAAAAAATATAATAATAATAATAATAATAATAATAATAACAATAATAAATAGATAAATAAATGAAAAAAAATAGAACAAATAAACAAGAAAAAAAGACGTAATTCATTGAACAATGGACTACCTAATTATTTTGACACAGCTCTGCTGGCAAATTTACAAAATTACGCATAATGTTAAAAAAAAGTAAGATAAATATTTTACCCTCATTTGTTATCTTTATCATAAGAAAGGATCGCCAAGTTGTTGTTTAAGCAAAATACAAACAACATATTATTGAAAGAAAGTTGAGCTGTCCTTTGCTTGCATTAACAACAAAAGCATACAATCATTGACACCAGCTTTCGTTAATTTAAAAAAAATTACTTTAAGAGTTTAATCATGAGAATCTGAAACTTTTCTTCGTGAAAAAAGAAAAAAATTCCGAGAGATTAAAAGTGCGGTAATAAATGGGCAACAACGAATTTGCATCAAAAAATGTTTCAAAAAATATCCAGGCACACACACATCAAATTAATTACCTTTTTTCTTCCGGTCTAATGGAACGTTTTACTAAAAAGCCATTAGCAAAAGAAAGGTGTTATGCTTAGACGGGAGTTTAAGTAACGGTGGTACGCTAGCCAGTAATGATGGCGATATTAAAACCGACGTCAAATGCGACTTGTTGCAGCTTGTATCCCCCTCCCCCCTGAGAATTCCCCCAACCAAAGTCGACTCAAAAAGGTTAATTACACCCTGTTGGAAAAGCTGTCAGACATTCTACACAGATCCGTATTTCTAGGAAAACAGGTTAATGAAAATTTCTTTCCAATTACGCGTACTCAAATGCTTCTCAACCAAAACACATCTCTAAAAAATCTATATTCGCAGAAAAATTTTACAGAGAAAAATTTATATTTAAAACGTTGAGTTCTTTCGATATTTTAGAAATATTTCACAATTACATTTTAAATTCGTAATGAGATATGGGATGAACAAGTTTACAAACAAAATTTTGTTGCTTGCTTTTTCGTGCATATTTTTACGATCTGCTCTTACTTTATTAATAGTACTATCCGATGAAGTTAAAACTGTCAATCATTTGAAAGAAATTTCATTAGTGGATTGTTCGCATTTGCAAATATTGTTTAGAGATATATCAAATGAAGAAAAAAGGTATGCACGGAATCTACAGAATGCACTTTTAATAAGAGCTTCTATATGAAAACTTTTATAAACGTGTTCAACACACATGTACATTAATCCGAAATCCGAAACTCAAAATTTTATGAATTCAGTAGTTCTTTCACATCCTTTGCCTATAGAAGAAAAAGTAAAGAATGATTCATCTGAAATTACTTCATCTGCTTTTAGTTATTCAAAAATGCTAGAACGGTCAATTTACCGATGCGTCATAATTCAAACAAATCAAATTTTATAATTACAAAGAACGAATAAACTAACGAATGGTCTCTAAAGGAAAATGACAAATATAAATGAATATATATCTCCTCAAGTACAAAAATAACGGCTAAGAAAAAAGAAGAATGAAAAACGATATGAAATAACAAAGAAAAAAATGAAAACCTAAAAAATATATATAATGAAACTAAGAAAGTTAATAAATAATAATCATCACTACAGAAAGCTCTGGCGCATGAAATACTTCATTCGTTGAAACAGACAAACAAAAACTAGATACAATGTCTGAGAGCCTCCGTGTGCACATCACCCAACATTCTTTACGCCCTCGTGAATGAATTTTGATAACAATTATGAATAATTCCACCAATGTTACATGTCCGGTGATGGTTTAACTCCGCTTAACAACTACCGAGAATCTTTCTGTTGGAAATCAAATTTGAATATAGCGTGTTTCCTACAGAATCCAGTTTGTCACGAAAGCAAGGACTGACCAAAGACCCGACATCACTTTTTTTTTCTCTCGTTTTATTCCTTGCCCACTTTCCGCTGTCTGTACAAAAAAAGAACCGAAACTTCGAGGTTTAGTTGAGCGTCACGCACTTCAAAGGGTCTGGTAAAAGGTTAAATGTTGTAAGATTTCATCCAGCGAATAGTAATGAAAATCGTGAGTTTTGGACGAAACAGGACGTCTAGCTTCCTTTGGTTTTATGTCATTTGTCTTGTCATCCGACTTTTGAAAGGCGACGGTGAGTCCTAAGAGTCGTTTTATGCAGAAATGGGTGGCTTGTGAATGTCTGGACTCTGAAGAATGATTAATTCGACCCAGTACAAGGAAAAGCACTTTCAAAACACAGAAAGCCGCAGAGGTCCCGACTGTCAATCAAGTCAAAAAGCCCCGCCGTCAACAGCTGGAAACCAGCCTTCGTAATCTTAAGATTTAAAGTGCCCTATCACCTTAGTGTCCGCTGGGTTACGTATTAGGAATGCTTCCAATGAAGGTGCATATATATTGACCGTAAATCTAGCGGTGATTCTGCGTAAAAACCTTTCAACACGAAGGAATTACCGAGCGTAATTGATGTCATTTCTTTGTGTAAAAAAGTAATCAAGGTATTATGTAAAAAAAGGGCAGTGGAATAAATTATGACTTCATTGTAGGTAAAGGCAATAAATGTGGTACAAGAATCAAATACAAAGAAAAACCAAAGTGGATATAAACAAATAGAAAAATTTGCATAAAAGCAAGCTGTTGCAGAGATACAGAAACCCCCTTCGTTAGTGCGGAGTTAAGATCGATAGACAAAAAAAAAAGGCTGACATTTATTGAGGTTTTATCTGTCTGAGCTCAACCCAAAATAACAGAAGCATTAAAACGGTTGTTTTCTTTTACGCAATATTTTTAATTTGGGCATTACACAGTCGGTTTTATTAGTCATTTCCTTTAACTCAAGAAATTTTTCGAATCAATACTTAAAACGATGTTTGGTAAATGTTTTGGCCTAAAACATTGCATAATATTGAAGACATTACATACTAGTGACCTGATCGCTTTTTTCTTTCTTGCTTTGAAAAAAAAAACGAAAATCTTTTCTTAAAGGATAAAAAAGCGGAAATTTAATGAAATGGATAATAATTTTAAAATAATTCAACAGATTATGTACAAGCATAAAAACGGGACAATGAGCTACAAGGGTAGTTTTGGACTAATAAAGGTAATAAGAGTAATATGGTTAGTTTTGGACTGACAGAATTATTTTTAATTGGGCAGTAGAAAAGGGCATCAAAATTGCGCCATACTTTCGTCAAGGCTCCGTCAAAAAGTGGAGAACTATCGTGTCAAAATAAAAAAGTAAGGGAAAAGCTAGCGCCCCCTTGCGTCCTCCCTCGACTACACTGGTAATTCACACATCCGTGATTGACATAAAATAAGTGTCCAAATGTGCCAGGTTAGGCTCCCCTTCGGCTTAATCGGCCAGTGGATGAAAGCGTATATTTTATGATGACTGATCAATATATTTACCAAACAAAATAATAAAATGATTCCAATTAATACACTGGCCAACAGCTCTCTATTAACTAGATCTCGTGCATTCCAATTCCCAACCTAATCGAAATCGATTTCTTATAATAATTGATTAAGATCATAGCAAACCTGATGGGAAGGAGGTTGACGTGTCTTGACACTGAAAAATGTTCCTCCTCGAAGTCTTCAGACATCTTGATCTAAGAGCAGAGAAACTTTCTCCGAAATAAAAAGGAAAAAAATAAGTAAACGAAGAAAAAAATGTTGAAAGTAATGATAAATAAAAACAGTTTTTTCACCCTCACCTTGCCCCGTCCATTTTTTCCCAAAGAGATTTTTGCGTAGAGTGTTGATAAAAAATGATACGTGTAAGTAATTAATGTCACTATTCTGGTACAAATAGAGCGGGTTTTGCGTGCTCACTTCATTAAAAACAACCCCTTATGCTGTGTGCGACGAATACATGTTTCATTTTATTCTTGTTACAATTTATGCATCATTGCTGACTCCCCCCAACCAGCCTTCGATTTCTTCTGTCTGTACTTGGGTTTTGCAGACACATTTATTTTTTGACTAATGATGCTACGGATAAAATGTACCACAGCGTTCTTAGAACTCACTCCCCAACCCTTTTTGTTAGATTTTTCATCCAAGACAGATTCTTTTGGATATGGAGGTATGCAGGAATCGATTAAAATTTCGAGGCCTTTCCTGGCCTCCAGAATATTCTGATCGAAAGAATGGAGCTTTTGTGAAATGTAGCATACTAAGGAAATACACGTTTAGTAACTATGCATGTTCACAAAACAGAAATTCTTCACCCAGATATTCATTTTGCTCAATAGATGGAGTTAAGCGATTGAAACTGAATGTTTTATTTATTTATTTTTGGAGGAAGCTATACACTATTAAAAGTTTTCAAGAAGGGTCAACACATTGAAGTTAATCGGAGTTGATTGATGAAGCTCAGCTAATATGAACATTTCTCAATATATGTAGTTAACACATTAAAAACTCGCTGTTTTACTTTTGCTTCCTTCTTGTTTATTTTTTTTCTTTTGTGCTCTTCTTCACGGAATACACACTTAAATAAATCGGAGAATGTTCAATAGATAGGACTAATCACACTTATAAAAACCATTAACAGATGCATCGCCCAATTTTGTTTATTAAGATGCTGCTAACCCATTAAAAATCAATTTTACTGCTAATTTTTTTTTCTTTTTCCTTTTTATTAATATTTTTTATGTTCTTTCACCCTCTCTCCCATTTTTTTAAAATTTTTATCTATTTAATATTTATTTTGCAGAAAATACGTTTCGAAGCTTCTTTCGTAGTCCAGAATGTAAAGCTAAAACAAATAAATTCCAAAATCTAATTCAATCAAAGTTTGCATTAAATTTCGAGTTTCTCATGCATTAAGCGACGTTTTTGAATAAAAAAGGAATACTAGTAATTAGAAAAATATGTGTCTCCATCTTGAAAAACAGCCAGATTTTCAATTCCAACAGCTAAAAGTTTCTTACATAAATTGAATTTGATAGTAAGAAAATACAAAAAAATTAAAATACATTTAAAAGGGAATTTAATCTTCTCTTAAACAAGGCCCTTGAGGGTAGCGTATTTTAGTTAAAATAAATACCGTACAATACCGAATACCTCCCGGTCGTTTTTCCTAATAAAATAGATCTAGAATTTCGGGTGGGGACTTTCATAGAGGATCTGACATTGTTCTACTTTTCGGAATACAAATCAAGTATGCTACAGATCTGTTGACTCAATTTTCACATGTGCAAGTTTTGAAAGTTGCTTGCTAAGTTACTGTAGGCAGTTTATTTATTTATTTTATTTATTTATTCATTTATTTATTTATTATCATTATTTTATTTATTTATTCATTCATTTATTTATTTATTTATTTGGGGGGGGGGGGGCTATTTTGGAGATGTATCAGTCACACAGAAACTGAGTAAAATTTATTTATTTTTTCAAAATTATGCTCTCAATAATAAGGGTGTGGGTCATATTCGGGAGCGGATGGTTTTCAGAATTATACGGTAGTTTAGTTCATATTTTGCTAGTTTTATTTTTTATGTTTAGCACAGCATACAGCATCAGTCAGGTAAAATTGCGATAAATATTCAAGGATAAAATTTGGCATTGAACAATTTTGTACGTAATTACATTAAAAGCTCGTGAAATACCGAATGAAACCAATTCCTTGATGTCTAATTTCTTAATTTCATTTTTTGTAAATTGGAGGAGATTTGAACAAAGTTTTCCTGTAATAAACACGTATTGAGGTGAGAAATTATTTTGCTGAATAACTTTTGACGGAATTTCTCTAAAAAGTAATTTTTCTAAAATTTTATTAGAGCAAACCATTAATGATATTGAACTACAGTTGATTGGTTTAGAATAGCTATTATCATATTTTGGAATGATAATAATTATTTTTATTTAAAATTGGAGGACAACTTTGATTTGAAAACATCAAAGAAGAAAAGTAGTGTAAGATTTATTTTTATAAGAAGAGTAATATGGAAGGCTTCCATCTATACCATAGGATTTTATTTTTGAGAATAAAAATACAGTGCCTTTTAGATAATTTTTCTTTTCAGTAATGAATTCTTTCTTAAAATCGTCATTTTGAATTCAATAAAATTTGAAAATATTTGTCACGTATTGAATTATAAAATTGACTTATTTTCTAAAGCCATTCTTTTCATTGCCAGATGGTACATATTCATTATAATTCAGAAGAGTAAGGTTTAACCTAACTAGTGATCATCACATGAAAAGCAGCATTTAAAAGATTCATTAAAATACCAGCATGTCGCAAAAAGAAATTGCCTCTGTGCAGTTATCCCGTGTCTGCAGTATTTTACCCGTATCTTTGCCAACAACTTTCATGATGAATTTTGCCCAATGCATGCAAATTGAAGTCCAGAAATTCAACTCTCATCATTAATCTCTGCTAAAGAAAGCTCCTCTCGAGACCGCGAATGATGACGAGACAGTCGAAGAGGCAATCAATAAGCCAGGCTAAGAGAACTGGGACATGTCGGCAAATCAGAATTTTTGAGATCTTAGCCGCGATAATGCAGAAATAAAAGCTGAATGGATGTATTGGAAGCTACGCTCTAAAGGCTGATACCATCTTTCTTTATGCTGGGAAAAATCAATTAATTATCCTCGTGATTTGTCAATTTCAACAACAATTCAAACTTTGATTCCTGCTTCCTTAAACTAGAGATTAAAAGCGCATTACTAACGAGTTTATGAGAAAGGTTGAATGTTTAAAACTTTTAAAACTAACATAAGATTAGAAGAATAGGTGGGATTATATTTTGAAATATTTCACGCAGTGATAGTGGTTAATTAACTTTTAATTTAATGATATGGTTAAGAATCTAGTCAACCATTGTGCAAAACTATGCATTCTGAATCCAAACTTCATAAAATGCCTCGCTATTATTCAAGTTGCATTTAGGTAAAGTTTGTTTCACTTTGGTAATTTGTTCAATTTACTGTAGGGGAGTATGTGATCAAATTATAATTCATTAAATTAAAGTTGCAAGAGTATGTGCACGAAATAACTCTAAAATGTGAGTTCAACCAATTTATCCTGAAATGCTTGCATTCCAGCAGCATTTCAGTAAATCCAGCATAAAATGTAATCGAAATTTGCTTACTAATTCTAACTTCGCTTAACAAGAACCACTGTCAATCTGCCAAGGCAAAGGTAATAGACAGGAGGAGGTAGATCTAATAAACTCAATATTTGAAAGCTATCTGTTTGGAAAATAGGTGTGTTCTACTGTTAGATTTAGAGACTAGTATTCCTCTGCTTTTTAAAAATGAATAGGGGATACATTTGAAAAATGAAGAGGAAAAAATATGAAACGCAATAGAACCGGAAATGATGTCATAAATTGGCTATTATTTGGCACCAAAATGAGATGCCCAGTGCCAGTCGAGTTTCCATACATCCCATTGCTAATACTGTGGAGATTTCTATCGTTAATCTCTGAACTTTCCTGCCCCGATCGCTACAAATTAGGAGAATTAGGTGCTAAAACGGTCCTATTCTCACTCTAAGGACTCTTATGTTGCATTTTTGTTTCTTTCGTTCATTTTAGCTAGCTAGTGTTATTGAAATTTCAGATTTCAGAGACAAAAAAAAAATACTGAAATTTGAAAGTGACATTTTCAATATTTTTGTGTAAGTAAGTGTAAATTTTTCCAATCTAATCCTTGATTGCGAAAACAAAATTGCCAAACGAAAACAAATGTAATTATTGTTACCCCCCCCCCCCCCTTCCTTTCTCTTTTGAGTAAAAGCGCTGCACAGAAGTGTCGTAAAACTTCGCTCTAGAATGGAAATAACAGGCAGTCACCGTAAATAAAAGAGATTCAAATTCAAATCAGTTGAAACTGAAAAAACAAACAACCACTTCAAAGCTAACCTGGATTAACCTGGTATTTTAAGGGTGTTCAATGTGTTGACAGTCCCTGAGTTAGCTGTGCTGGAAAGGTATGTGAATTAACAGGAGAGCATATTTTAAGTACATTCTATTAAATTGGACATGTTTTAACTATTGCAATATAGTCTATAAAATAAAAATATTAAATAAATAAATAAAGTAAAAGAAGAAGAAGAATCAACCACCCCCCTCGTTGCGCCTCTGGTTCAGTCCACCTCTATTTGCAAAAGAAGGAATCTCAAGTTTTATTGTAAATAACAACGATCAATGCCAATGAATTGCAATATATTTTCCAAATGTAAGATTGAAAAACTCATTAGAAATCAGGAATGTGAATTAATTCATTTTGTTTATGCCATCGTAAAAATCTTTTGAATCTCCACACTTTAAACCATTTTAGAGTTCAACTTTCAAGATACCTTAAAAAAAGGTACTTCCAAGTAATATCTTCACTGGTATGCGGAGTTCATTTTGCGAACAATTTAAGCAATCAGGTAACTGGTAACTGGAACGTAAACTGCGCAGAAACCTTGCCAAATCGATAGCCAATTAACAAAACGTACACCAAAACCTATACATCACTGTCAAGCGGTACACAGGATTTCAACCGAAGTATTTAAATATATTTGGATAATGAAATGCACGAGAAATAAGGTAGAAATGGGAAATTTATTCCAACTTCTTTTGTTTTTTTCTCAGTAACTGCCGAGATGAGTGATGGATTAAAGTTGCTTAAAATGCAACCCTTCGAGAACGAATTTTGTAATCTTGCAAATAAGATTTTATAAATCATTCTTGCAATAACAGGTTTAGATAGTAAAGCAGAGGATTGGTGTAGTTTCGATTGGATGAAGGTTTAGTAGCAAGGCGATCAAAATTTAAAAAACTAAGTCCATGTAATATCAATGAAATTATTTCAGAATCGCAGAAGCCGTACATTGGAATTAAAACGATCGTTGTCCCTGACTTTGTTTTGAATTAAATCTTAAAAACAGAATTGCAAAATCGATGTAACTTTCTTTTTGATATATTTTTCTCAGATTTGCATCCTTTCGCCAGACGTGGCTCCAGACATAAAGGCGCAAGAGCCCACGACTGGGGAGGGGGGGGGGGGATAGAATGAAATCGCAAGGCAATGTAGAATTCTCCCGGGATGAGAAATATTTTTTGTTCTCTTTGAATAAACATAAGAACCTAAAAATTGCTTTTGGGTTAACGGACCAACTTTTAAAAACCGTCTAGCGCACGTAATTATACTTCAAGTTCTGCAACTTGCAATGTAATTGTTGTTCCTGATCAAAAAAAAAACCGTTCCAATAAGAAAAACTATTGTTATATACGTTTAATTTCCAAATAAAGCTTGAGAAAGAATTTTTTTTTTCCAATGTAAGTTTAAAATATCATACTTCTCCTGATAAAATGCAAAGCATGAAAGGAATGAGCATTTTTTATTTTCATACGCAAAAGTTTGCGGCTGTACTGGACTCAGTATCCTAATAAAACCAAAATCTGTGTGAGTTGCATTATACTTTAAGTTGGATTATACTAAGCGTTGATCACTGTGCGATAAATCTCCTTTTAGAAAACGACATGGTTTATGTTATTTTTGATGAATATTAATGTGCATCTGCAGTAACTTCCGGAGCAGAAATTATGATTATTCACATTAAAAGTCACCTTTTTTCTCCATTGAAATTTTCCAATATCGAAAGCTGAATAGTTTTACTTGGGTCCCAAACATCTTTAGGAGGCCTTTATTTTAGGCACTCAAATTCCCATTGACGTCATTTCAGAAATGCTCAATTTTAATTACCCCTACCACGTACTATTACTTACTTAAGTCTTTAAAGAGCAACGAAAGCAAAGTGAACTAAGATCACGAAGCTATGTTTTGCATGAAATTAACTTTCTCATTTAAATACTATAGATATTATTAACGACTTTGATCGTTGCGTATTTTTTCCAATATTTGTTCTCTTAAGATTAAGTGGTTAACTGAAAAAAAGTTTTTGATCAAAATTATTTTGCTGTGTGTAGAAACTGTACAATTATTGGTCTTTTTATGGCAAACAGAATTTTGATACTTATCCTTAATGGCTCTGCCCTATTTTTTTTTTCTTTTAGCAGCGTAAGTCCCCACTAAAACATCCCCAATTTTATTCGTCTTTCATTTCTCTTGAAATACTTACTATACCGCTCACAAGTAGACGATTATGCGACAGTTTAAAAATCGTTGGGGATCCTCAAACATAGTGCTACTCATCATTGCAATTACTGAGTTACATATAATTGTTGAGAGTTGACTAAGTTTCTATTTATGTTTACCTCAATTCAAAAGTGGCAACTTTACTTTTAAAATAAGTTCATATAAAGCTAACGACCCGATAAAAAACAAAATAGTTTCATTAAACATTGTTATTATTCTCTGGTTTGTACGTGAAGTAATTTCAGCATACAGAGTGGGAAAGCAATTTAAGATTGCATTTTGGATGGTTTTCAGATCATTTCTGCATATGCAACTACAAAAAAAGGGGAAATGTAAATAATATTTAAAGATGGTAAAAATAGTTATTTATACTCAAAACTTTTCCATGATTCAATAAAGTATATTTGGTAAAAAATAATCCAGTTTTAATAAGGCGTCTAAAAAAGGGAAAAAACCGCATTAATTGCTGCAATGCGGCAAAATTTAATTAAGCAACCAAAAGATGACAGTTCCCGACTAAATAAGTAAACACAGTACAAGTTGGCAGTCGGGGAATAAATCTATATTCTTAAATTAGTTTAGTTGTTTGATGTGCAGCGAAGCAATTTTAGTCGGATGTTTTTTGCTCAGACGAGCAAAAGTTGTTGTCTTCTTGAAAGAAACCAATTAATATCGTTTATTTCTACACCAGAAGAAAACATACAACGAACTGGACGTTAAACGGCATTCTTTTCGACGGCATTGATCGTTGC
Organism: Octonoba sinensis; assembly: GCA_038502835.1. Lineage (NCBI taxonomy): Eukaryota > Metazoa > Arthropoda > Arachnida > Araneae > Uloboridae > Octonoba > Octonoba sinensis. The sequence goes on from CM076598.1 coordinate 129,621,479, forward strand.
AGAGCTATTTCGCTCAAATGAAAAAACTTCTCTTATTACCAAAATATACCGATTTACTTATTATTTTTTTCCTACTCCTGTATGATCGCATCGAAATAGTGTGAGTGAGTGTTAATGGTCTTTTCTTTAACTCATTTCTTGTTCGTAAGAAAAGGGGCGTTCCTTGTTATTGTCTTAAGTTCTGCAGGCAACAGTTTCCCAGATAAACTTTGGATGGTTTTGCAAAGTTGATCAGAAATATGCGCATTTTCGGGAATATTTTATTCCAGAAATGTGGGAAAATATGTATAATCTAGTAAATAACTTCATTTATACCCTAAATACTCGCATTTATTGAAGGATAAAAAGTTTATTTCACTGAAAGGCGAAAACATGACCAAATGAGGAACCGATGTTGAGGAAGAGAAAACTGCCCTAGAAGTTGCTATTACAAGCGTAGAAAACGTATTGCACGTTACTCTTACGTATGAAATAACGCGAGAGTTTTGATAAAATATCGCCTTATCACATAATAAATTAGGAACTCATTTGTCTCAATTATTTTATTTATTACTGTTGCCATTCTAAAAACAGTGGTTCAATAAAAACTTTTATTAGGTGAAATTCATTTTATGATCATTAAATGCCTGTTGAAAATGTTGCGTTATTGCGCCATGCATTTCGAAGAGATTACTGAATTTTCTTTGTTTTTGCACCATTGCAGCTTGTTCTTAGTGACAAATCGCTTCATAAATGAGTCAGTTACTATTTAGTAAAAGTCTTTGCAGCCATTTACCATGAGGCATCGTGATTTTAATGCAAAATTTACAATAGACTGTTTATGAAACGTGCGACGACCAAATTTAAGGGTTATTAAATATTTATTTGTTAGCATTGTACATATAAAACTTTGAAAAACTGAGCATTAGGTCAGAGCTTTTCAAACATATGCACATATTATATAATATTATGCATATATAATTTTATTCATTCATTTATTTATTTATTTTCAATTTGCTTTTTTTTTATTTCTATAGGCCTTAATATGGAAAAGTTGCATATCGATAAGAAAGCAACGAGCAAAACATTTGAGGGGAATCAAATAATATCTTCTAGCGTTCTGAATCTCATGCATCCCAAAATATCGAATTTTCACGACATACCGAAAAAAAAACCCTTTAAATATTTTTCGTTACGCCCTACACTCTAAAAACAGTACCGCTTATTTAAGAGTTACAAACACATTGTGCCCTTTATTTTCATCATTTAAGAGGCACGCCGCTTGTGTACCTCTTAAAAATAACAGGCACCCTTGAAATCAAAGGCACCAAAACGGTTTATCACATATTAAAAGTTACAAAATGAGTTTCCCGCGCTTTTGTGCCTCTGAAGAAGCGATGGATATTTTAAGTGGTACATTTGGGCACAAGAAACTCGGCCCACGCATGCGCACAGAGATAGATTAAAGTACAGTGAAACAATAACATTCTATTGTTCGTGATTTCCGTTGTAAATTTTCTAACGCTGTGCGTTTGTCTTACCGTTTTTAAAGTTACGTATAAGAGTGCGAAAACAACTTTTTCACTATCAAAAATGTTCGATTTCATAAACACGAGATCTTTAAAATAAAATTTAATAGTAGTATATTTTGGGAATTACTTCATGGACAGGCCAGAAAAAAATACTGACTGTTGACATAAGAACTGCTGTATTCTGAACTTACTTCCTCATCGTCCCAGAAGTGTACGTGCAGTTAAGTGCTTTTAACAAAATGCTTAAAATGTCTTTATATCAAGCTGCCATTAAATATTGTGTATGCAAATCTGTTTTCCTGAGAGATAAGAACTTGTGACACAACACTTGCGACGACACAACACATTAAAAACAGGTGGAAAGATGGTAAGTAAACCCTTTTCATATGAAGTATATTATATGTTTTATTATTTGATTTTTAAAAAAAGGCTTTTCAAGGCGAGGCAAAATTGGAATTATGTAAAGATATGAATGTTATGCTATGCAATGTAAATTTAAATGTAAACGATATCTAAGTTTAATTGAGGATATATAATTATTCGTTAAAATAAAACATGTACTAAGAACTTATTAAGATAATGTTTAGGAGGATTCTAAAATGTTAATGTTTTTTCCACTGTTTTGTATGTTTATATATATGTTATGAAGGTTAATAATTCGTTGAATACTTTATTTTTAAATGGAAATGTAACTTATCATGTTTTATTAGTCTATCACGTTCATGTTGAATTTCTTTTTAAGAAACATAATTTATCAAATAATGTTTTTGAGAATAAAGTGAGGGAATTTAGAGATTTCTTTTTTAAATTAGCCAAAAAGTTTTATAATTTAAAAATTACATTTAGATAAAAATTTTTATCTTAATCTTAACAATTACATAGACTGATTTGCTGTATAGTTGTAAATAATTCTTTTTAATGTGTTTAATACACTGGTGATATTTTTGATTCACTTTTTTTGCTGCTATAAAATAGGAGATAGGGGGCTAATGAGACAATATATCTATAATGTTAACTAAAAATGAACTAGACGAATTTCTGTACAATTGTTTTATGTACATAAAAAGAGAAAAAATTGGCTTTTAAAAAAGACATAACTAGAAGAGGTCAAGGCCGTAGCCAGAATTTTTTTTTTTTTCAGTGGCGGGGGGGGGGGGGGGCTGACTTTGAAACACTTATGTTGAGGACTGTCAGGAAGGAATAAATGTTACATTGTGAAAAATTTCGGGGGGAGGCGCTGGCCCGTGCCTCCCCCCCCTCTGGATACGGCCTTGGAAAAGGTAACATTTGTTCCTTTTTAAATATAAATACATTTTCATACCATTGTACTTGTCCCATTGGCCCCCAATCTCCCCTATATATTATACGGCAAAGTGGTGTTGCTGTAGACAATTTTTAGAAATTTGGTCAAGGTACTTTACTGAACATCACTTAGGACTATACTGTGTATCATTATCAACAAAAATTTCATTTTCATTTAAAATGACGCATAAGCTAATTTGGGTATTACATGTTTTTCAAGAAAATATAACTAAGGGTTTAAATTGTTTTAGTTTAAAAGTAATTGAAATCTGACCCAAAAAATAAACTTTTAAGTAAAATGTATAACAATTGGTATCTTAATTAGCATGAAACCTTATGCATCTATACTTATTTATTGTTGAGAACACTACAACATTAAAACTTTTTAAAAAGATGACATACCTTATTTAAAATCAATTTTAATTCATTTCTTGCATGCATTTGTACAGTAAATCTTAAATGGTATACGGTTTTAATAAACATATGTTTAATTTTAATTGATCATAAGTATGCTTTCATTTATACCGCAAAGAAAAAAAGTACAAAGTTCATACATTTTTTTGTATTGTATTTTTTTTTAATAATTGCAGTGATTATACAAATGTGCTGATACAAGACTTGTAATTTTGGATTGTAAAAAAACCGTGGTGGGGGGGTGAATCCTAATGGTCTTTTGATTACGTTTGACCGTGAATACTTAAGGCATTCGTTTTTGGTTGACTTTTAGGATGTATCTTTTTAAGTAAAACATATTATGAGCACCATCACTTCAGTATAAAATGGGATTTACATTGTACCTTTAAAATATTCATTTTAAAGTTTTAAAAAAGGCTATTTTTGCCTCTAAAATTTCAGACCTATATGTGTCTCCTAAATTCAGAGGCAAAAACAATGCATTTTTACCGCTGAAAATTTAGAGCTACAACGTGCCTCTGAAATTTACGAGAAAACATGTAAATAATGTACCTCTTAAATTAAAAGGCACAGAACAGACATTTTGCCTCTTAAAATTAAGAGGAAAATGTGCCTCTTAAATTAAGAGGCACAAAAACGATATTTGTGCCTCTTAAAATTAAGAGGTACAAATGTACCTCTGAAAATAAGAGGCACGAAAATGACATTTTTACCACTTAAAATTAAGAGGTACAATGTAACTCTGAAAATAAGAGTCAAAAATGTTCCCAATGTGCCTCTTAATTAGGCGGTACAGTTTTTAGAGTGTAGAGTCAATATGTTGTCCATTGGCAGATAAACCTTCACAAAAAAAAAAAAAAAAAAAAAAAAGAGTTTGAATGAAATAAATTAATGTCTTCGATACCACATGAGCCCCAAATTTCACATTTTAGCGACTAAAAGTATTTTTATTTTTTTAGTTACTCTTTGATATTCTTTATTTTCTAAATGCTGTATTTTGGTAGATAAGTTATGATAAAAGAAAAAAATAAATAAATGAAACAGTAAAATCCGTGAAATTTTGCAGGAAATAGGAAGTTTTGGGGCACCAAATACCGAAAGAGATCAGTTTTCCTCAAATTTTTTGTACCGTGGTTTTCTTACTAATATTCAACTTTTTCACCCTAGTGTGAAAAAACCCTAGGGTATTGAAAAAGTAAATAAATAATTAAGTAACATTAATAAATAAATGAAAAATAAATAATATTTTTCATTCCGTACAACTGATCAATGCGCAGCAACTTTATGCATTGATTATTATTTTATGCTATTAGCATTTAAAGCTATAGATGACTGTTTTTTTTTTTTTTTTTTTTTTTTTTTTTGTATTTACAGCCTAAAAAACAAAAATGCATTCTTGAATTAATGTGAAATTCTTCTTTTTGGTGATAGTATTATTAAATCAGGATGATATTAAAATAAAAGGCAAAAAAGAAGTGCCAGAATATACAAGTTTATACAAGTTGGGCCACAAATAACAATTTAGCAAAAAATTCTGAACAAAAAAAAAAATCATTTATTACAATGTATCAAATCATTTAATCATATCAGAGTAATTTTGTGCGTAACAAAAAAAAACCTGTTTTATATGCATGTCTAAGTGTCCTGATAGTTTTATATCAGGACACTATTAGTTGATAATGAATGCAGACTATACGAGACGAAAGTGATACAAATAAAACGGCATTAAAATAGGGCGAACTAGCCGAGATTTTAATTAATCATTTGAGCCATTGAAAAGAGACGATTACCCTTAATGCTAATATTTCCTATGTTTTTCAACAAGGAGCAACACGTAGCGAATGCTAATATTCCCCGTAATTGGATTTTCAATGCGGTTGTACTACCATTAGCTTACAATCGGCGAATGCTTAAAAAATCCATAGAATAATTTCTTCTGTTTTCATCCGTCATCATCATCATCGTTCACTTCGTGCCTCAGCTTACAATTACCAAAACATCTTCCGACATTAGGTATGATGATGAGAATCTGAAGCTAAACAGGCAAAAAATCTTAATCACAGTCCCGGTAACATCGTGGGCTGCGATTCTATCAAGAGCACGATTCTTTAGGTCGTGAGTTGTATCATTCCGCAATGTCACTCTGGGCCTTCTTCGTTGTGTGGTGCATGTCATTTTCTGATTGCTTCCACTCGGGGAGCGGTTCTTATCAGGCTTGACCTATAGGTTATTTGAACCTGTAAACTAGCCGCCCAACGAGATAAAGTCGTGTTTTGTTGTACTTGTGGACAACAAAACATGCTCGAGTTGTGAGGCGATCTTACAATACATGATCTGATACCTCATCCATAATGCCTATTATAAAGCTATTGTTCTTTAATATTGCGGACCTACGTCTGCATGAAAAGCGACCTAGCAAATTTCAAACTTGTTTACTTGTGAAACACCTATTTAATCCTTAAGCTTACAAAGAAGATTCTACAGAAAAAAAAGAGAAATAAACAATTTTACTGAAGATTCTTTTCTTAAAATGAAATTTAAGAAAAAAATCCTCAGTAATGTATATATATATATATATATATATATATATATATGCTACTGTGAATGTCCGAAATCGGAAAATGTCGACAATCACCGGTGAATGTCGACCCATTTTCCTGTTTCGGACATTCACAGTAACATATATATATATATATATATATATTATATTTTTTACCAGTGAAGCCTTTGAGGCATTTCATTTATATGATTATGAGTGATAATTAAACTGACCACATTTTAAATTATTTATTTATTGTTGAGGAATTTGCACTTACAGACAATTGTGATTGTACAAAGTACAATCACAATACACTGGTGACATGAAAGTTTCAATCAAAGTATAGTCCCAGTGATTAATCCATATCATACAAAAAATGCTGACAGAAACCAAAGCAGACGGCTCCTTTGGAAAACACCTGTCGATTGTAGTAAAATATTCCTAAGAAATATTCATATTCTTACAATGAAGAAACTTCTAAGAACTTTCTTAGAAATGCGATATACTGAAACAATTATTTTTTTATTTACATTTATTTATTTATTATTAATTTAATATTATGTTTTTCATATTATTATTATTTTATTTATTAACTTAGCAACCTATTTCGTGATCTCTTCTACTTTGAAAATAAATCTTAATTTAAGAATAATACCCAATAAGTAGACAATTACCTAAAAAAATTAGCTTAATGATTGCATAAGATTTCAGACTGTCAAACTTGCTACGTTGTAAAAATAATAGTCTAAATTCCACAAAGTTTTGTTGTCATTTTATGAATTTAAACAAAATTCTGATGCAATATTAGCTAACATTTCATATATTTTTCATTAATGATGTGGAAAAATTGTTTCAACTGTTTTCTGAAGCTTTGAGACATCAAAACACACCATAATATTTGTTCAAGCTACCACCAATTGCAAGAAAAAAAGATGTGTTTAATCTGACGTTTAGATGGCAGGGTTTAAAAGAAACTGTTTATTTCTAAAGTTATAATCAATCTGTTGCTAGAATTTAGACCGACATTTTAATTTTAGAATGTTAGAATTCAATGTCCACAAATGCGTTAAAAGAATTTGAGATCCTTTTTACATATTTGTGTTATGACATATTTTTACACATCTTTTTTTACGCATCTGCAATATTTGGAAGTGTTAAATTCCGCCGCCATTTTCGTATCAGTCGAAGAAATTTAACCTTTTTCCACTTACCTCATCTGGAATTTTCATAATTTCACTTAAGAAAATTAAGAATGATTTTTAAGTGATAATCATACACATAGACGCTCAGTTTTTCTTCCCTCGAGTTCTTCATTTATTAATATCAAATTAAAGCAATTTCAACTAAGCATTTCCTGTATTTAGAGAAAGTGTATGATCATTCCTTTACAAATTTTGGTTCATATCTATCTTTATTCTATAACATCAAACGAAACTTTCCCTTATCATTGTCGTAATAATATTCTTCTGTAGATAAAAGAAAGCAGGGGAAGTATTTTTGTTTAGCTACTTGAACGGAAGCATTTTAAGAATATGTTTCTAAATCTGTGGAACATTGCAATAATCTGCATTACTCTTTATTAGTAATCATTTTTCAGTAAATTGGAAGTCTATATGAACTCATCATACTATGTACACAACTGTGGAAATTCATTCTGGTACACCCGTAGGATTGGCGCATAGATTATTTCAATTATGATGTCAATCCTGAATTGCTTATTGCTCTGTTTATTTGAGATTCCGTTAATGGTATTGCGGAAGAATGATAAATACACTTCTTACAACTTTCTTTTGAAGACTTAAAATAATAAAATACAATTTTTGTCTTCTTAATCTTCTGCTTATAGTGGGAGGCGAAGAGCAAGAAATGTCTTTATTGTGCCAAAGCAAAGATTCTTCACAAGAAATGAAGTTTTTTTCATGCAAGTACATGAAAACAAGAAGTGTCCATAAGAGGGGTTGGGGTCATGGCACAGACTGCTCTATTGAAAGTTTTGGGGAGATTGTTTCCAGGGGGGTAGTTTTTTTTGGAGGGTCTTCGTTCTTGAGGGATCCGTCGCTTTTTTGGGGGTGCGGGGTGCGCCACTGTTCTAAGCGACAGCTGTGCTAACATTTAAAAAATGTTTAAAGTCATTTTCGAGTTATGATAAACTTCAATTGTTCAACAAATGAAACATTTAATTTATGCTTTCCCCCACCCTCTCTTTTCCCTAAATTCCAGTCAGATTTAGCTTTCATTTTTATGACTATTTGCCACAAACTTTACTAATCAGATATTAGAATATACAGCCTTCCCAAGCACTCAACTGTTTCCATTCCACAATAAATGTGCTTTTAAGTTACTTAATTGTTTTGTTTCTGATAATTTACAGGAAACGTGTACTTTTAGTGCCAGTTTGATCGCGGAGACCAAGCACATATCTATGACGTAGTTGGATAAATCACAATATTGGTTCGATAAAATGCTGGTGAAAGCCACAGCATTTCATATTAGCTCAACTCCCCCCTCCCTTTTTTAATGATATGCATTAAAACATCTCTACTTCAAGTCATTTTAATATTGCGTAATGCAAATATATTTTGTATTTTCTATCACATGTCTTCCTTAACCAAAACTCTTTAAATTTCATTAAATGTAAACAAATTATTAATGTTTAAATAAAGTAAAAGAATGTTTTCTTTTACTCAGTAAAAGTCCAATAAATAATTATATTTTTATGCATCTTGCTTCAACTCAATATCAACTTGTGTTAATCATCAATAAATGGATAACTATAAATAAATTGTATTTACCAATTCTGTAGAAAATATAAAATCAATTTTGCTAATTAGTTACTCCAGCACTAAATTGAAGCATTTAAAATACATTCATACTTAACTTAATTGCATTTCTTCCTTTTTTTCTAAAACTATGTGCAATCGTTATGCAACGCATCAAAAAAGACAAGTGAGAAGAAAATGTAATTATTGAAACAAACACGAAGACATAATTTAATTATCCCCATTGTCTGGTCTCTTGAAAAAAAAAGTTTCAAAGTTATGGTCTAAACTAAATTAAGAAGACAAAAATTGTATTTTATTATTTTAAGTCTTCAAAAGAAAGTTGTAAGAAGTGTATTTATCATTCTTCCGCAATACCATTAACAGAATCTCTAAATTATGCATTTTGAGAGAGAGAGAGAGAGAGCGTGAAACTATTTAAACAATTCACTAATTGTGTTAAGCGAAAAAAAATGACAATCTGTTATCCGCTAATTATTCTGACATTTTTTAGGCCAAAACTGTGCTTGATGAAAGCGAAGATGTTCACTGATTACTTACTCCCAGATAGGGATGAAAAAAATGCGGATTAGGAGTCAAAAAATGTTCCGTAAAATCTTTCATTGTGGTCTGAATCCATTGTGGAAATTGGCAGTAGTGCATTTGTTGTGAAAAAACGAGCAGTCTGAAAAGAGGTAGTGGCTTAATATATAGTAGGTTCGAACGAGAGAAAAATGCCTTATAATTAAAGCTCCTGCATCTTGTTACCCAACTCATCAATCATTGAACAGAGCGTGGTTCAAAGAATTGGGGTCAATCTCTTATTGCGTTGTCGAGGTGCTAATGGTAACGCTCAGTTTCATTCGACATGGATTCAGGACTTCGGCCTACCATCAAACAGCTCGTCGTCTTTTAGAAATGACTGCAAAGATCATCTTTAAATTATGTATTATCAACTCCAATAATCTACAGTTCAAACCCGCTTAACTTCTTAGGAAATTAAAATCAGAATTTTAATAAACATGTTTTTCAGAACTCTGTGGAAGATTTTATATTTTTTTACCGATTAGATTTACCGATTTCAGCTTTGGGCGAACAAATTACCTGTACAGTAATACCTGTAAAGTTGACTACCTTTGTAAGTTGACCATGTGTCTAAGTTAACCACTTTTGTCAGGAACGGAATGAGCCCTTCACCCTCTACCTCAACCTCTATAAGTTGACCATCTGTCTAAATTGGCCACTAAAATGCTGCACCGCACACTGTTAAAAATTTCAGTAAGAAGATAGTAAAATAACCATTTATTTGATTGTTATTTTACCATATTTAATTACAACAGTTGAATAACCATTAAAAAGATGGTACTCAAACCGCTGATTGCGAAAAAAATCGTTTATTCTCTGTTTATCCTAAAGAACGTTTAACTAACCGTAATTTTCAAGCGCTCAATAAGAATCGGGCGTCCATCTTGGTTGCGAAACCTTACCGGTCGTACGTTATTTTAAAATAGGAATACGGTTTTATCAGTTAAAATCTGCATGTGTATATAAAAAAAGAAGAAAAAAAAAGTGGCTTAAGCAGTGGATACTAAATAGAAACACATACACACGTAAATCAAAAATTGGAGACATCGGATTCCCAAACTGTTTGCGAATAAGCGAACCCATAATTTGAGCTGCTGAAGCTTGTTTGTATTTTAATTTTTGCAGAAAATAAAACGATTTTCGTCAATATACAGTAAATTTAGACCAAAAATTATAGTGATAATCATACACATAGACGCTCAGTTATTTTCCCTCGAGTTCTTCATTTATTAATATCAAATTAAAGCAATTTCAACTAAGCACTTCCTGTATTTAGAGAAAGTGCATGATCATTCCTTTACAAATTTTGGTTCATATCTTTATTCCATAACATCAAACGAAACTTTCCCTTATCACTGTCGTAATAATATTCTTCTGTAGATAAAAGAAAGCAGGGGAAGTATCAATCAAAACTGAAATCTCAATTTTAAGGCTGTTTGCCTGTTGGAAAAGAAGATTTATTGATAAATAAACGTCCGCTTTACGTGATGACGGTGGCCGAGTGGATAGAGAGCAAGACTTGTACACCACGCATTCGGGGTTCGACTCCTGCAAGCTTCGTTTACGGTTTCTACGCCTCGAAATGGTTCAAAAACAGTGAAAATTTTGTTTTGAAACCATTTTTAAATGGTTATAAAACCGTAAACTTTTGTATTTACGACTTTTTAACCAAGTTAATTGGAAATGGTTAGGTCCCGTAAAGATAGAAAAATGTTCCAAACCGTAAATTTAACGGTGAATTAGATGGACAGACTGCTGCCGGTCATTTAACCGTAATTTCATGATGAAATTTCTAACAGTGCAAGTGGTCAACGTACACAGGTTTCATTGTATTTTTAAACGTATTACATAACAAGCATAGCTTATAAATATTTTTAATAAATATCAATACTGATTTCGCTACCAAAAATCTTGTAAGGCCCAATCATGTATATCTGTCATCCATACGGTAGACGCAGGTTTTACGAACTGATACAGCTCAAGAAAAAATTCGAAAACGGAAAAGATTAAGCGTAGCGGGGCTGCGAACTTCCTAAAATGACGGGTATATTTGAAAAGTTGTTTTGTAAAAATGAGCATCTCTTCTAGTGTGCATGTAGCTCTCAGGTAGTAAGTGGATAGAACGGGCAATTGCCCTGGATGCCAAGATTTAAAGGGTCATTGGGAGGTGAGAAATTTGAGGAAAATGGGTTTTATTTTGAGCTGTCCTTAATTTAATTATTTATTAATTTTCAAACGAAATTTGTGACAACGCTGCCTTCTTGCCACGACTGACTTTAAATTAATAAATTAGGTTATTAAAACATATAAAAAACAACAAACAAGTCATAAACAAAATCTGATAATCTAGGAAATTTGAAGTGTTTTGTTGCAAAAGAGAGGAAAAAATTGTTCTTTTTTCGGGATGAACCTGCACAAAAATATGCTTGGATCTCTGCTTGCCAAATTTCTTGACTGACTTCACCGGGTCATTTGCGAAATCTCTGCAAGCCTTAGGTTGAGTTTTGTTGATTAAAAGCATTATTATATTTAGGTGTAATGTATATTATTCCATAAAACGGTGCTCTTACAAGCGAGAACAATATTAAGCTAGATGCTATTTTCTAAACTTTCGATCTACGCTAAAAATTTCTGAGATTCATTTATCAGAATCTCAGCGTAAAGCAAAAAATAAGAAAGAAAGAAAATTAAGAAAGCAACTGTTTATATGATAGAAAAAGCCAACTCTCTAATACTTGTTTTGAATTTTTTGTGTATTCAAAATTCAAAAAGAACAAGTAAAACAATACCGTACAATATTAAATAAAAAGAAGCAAAATGTCATATTTTATTGCAAACTCATTTTTCATACCTAAATGATGCATGTGTGAGTTAAATTCCTATAAAAATGTTTTAATACGTAAGAAGATTTCAAATTATTTTTTGATGCGTGTGTTTATATTACGATAATCAGTTTTAAAATGCATTCCAAAAAATTCCGTAAACGGAAACGCTTTAAAATGGCAGTTAAGTTCAATTCACAAAACAGAAGTTTCCATATTTAAGTTTTTAACAATTATTCAGAAATTTTGTGCTTGAAAACCATTGTATTCATGGATATTTTTGCTATCTTTGCACAACTTACCCAAATAGGGGAGAACGGGAAGAGTCCGGACAATTTTTCTTCACGATTTCTTTTTCTATGTTGCTAATACAGCTAAAAATCTTCAGAAAGCGTTTTCTTGTGACCTGAAGATTCAGCTTTGTGTGAGATTTTTTAAAATTACCTAGGACGCTTCCTATAGGGACAGCATGAATTTTAGTGCAAAGATGGAAAGTGTCCGCGGTCTCCCCAACATGGGGAGACATCGGACACTATGCGGGGAGACTCAGGACACATGGGAAAGTAAAAATCAGTGTTTCAAGAAGTTGACACTGAAGTTACTTCTAGATGAACAATGAAAACTGGGTATACAATAAAAAAATATGACCAGTGACACAAGAAATAAATGTTTAATAAAAAAGTTTTAAGAGAAATATATTTACATAAATCGTGTGCGGTGAAAATTTGACGAGTTTTGCTGAATTGTTGAGGATATTCAAGGTGCCCTAAAACTGAGGACCATTCATAAAAAATGATGTCATCACGAATGGGCCACTTCCACAATAAACCGTTTTTCATCTTAGCTTTAACCTCCAGTCTGTCATCTAGCACATTTACAATCACGCCCGGGAAGACGGTGCCGTCATATTTAACTGTGACATATTCTCCTACCGATTTTTTGAATTGGCACTTCCTTTTGATGTTCTTCGTCTCCTGATCCCAAAATGTCAAGATCAGATGATGCAGAGGGCATGTCGATGTCGCTATCCGAGCTTGTCGTGTCACAGTTGAGTCTCATTTTTTTAACTATTGTTTTTTTTTTTTTTTTTGCTGTTTGAAAGTCAGTATGCGTTTCGGCTTGGGTGCTAGCCCCTGTTCCCTTTCTTCCTTGTATTCAGCATACGTGAAACGTACAAACAGAATACGAGGGGAGACTCGGGACAAATGTCCTGAGTCTCCCCAAGCAACATTCTTGAAGAAAATGTGATCTGACACAAGCAGTGTGTAAGTGACGCCAGTTTAAACACACATAAATAATAGCTTAAATACCTTACTCTCATGATAAATATGAAAAAAAACATGACTTGCCAATTAACTTAATGAAAGCTTAGCTACTTACCGCAAAATTTTAGATCAGACTATGCCAAATCATTTTTTTTTTTTTTCACTTCATTGCCGTATTATAGCAAAATACTACCAACATAACAGAATTATTTTTGCGCGGGAAAACCTATAGGTTAGGTAAAAAACATGCTGTCCGTAGTCTCCCTCTGTCCGGACTCTCTCCGGTCTCTCCTACCTGCTATCTTTGCTTTCAGTGTATATATCCTTCAAAAAAAAAAAAAAAAAAAAACAGAGGAAAAAACATCGAGATATCCTTTAGATTTTTAGGTATTAATTTTTGCATCCACACACAAAGGATATAACTGCCTTTCAGTTTTATTTCCTTATACTAAAGTGCGTAGTAAATTCATAATTGTTTAACATTCTTATGGGAATCTCAAACACATTTACCAGTCATTTATTTTAATAGACCCAACTGACAGTACCGTGAAACGCATTGAAAATCTTCTACGTTTGCAAAGATTGTAGGGTTGGTTATGTTGGATAATGTGATCATGTAATTTTAATAAGTTCGTGTTACTAGTGTAATAATTTACCTTGTAGAAAAACTAGAAGTTAATGACATCTTATTCCGCTTGTACAATTATTTTGAATAGTGAAAGAAAAATAGTGCTAATACGATATGCTAAAAATTAAAAGCAAATGGAACGTGTTATCTAGCATTATTACGTTGTGTAACAAATGAATGTGTGAATTTTAATTTCACACATGAATACAAAATTAAATTAGTTTACTGAATAATTCTAAATTCGAAAAGGAGACCATAACGATTAAAAATTCTACTAGTTTCATGATTTATTACATTGCAATAACTTATTAAAGACTTATTTCATCTTATTAATACATTTCTCATTAAAAAGTAAAATGTGAAATTTGTGAGGAAATAATAAATGGAAAAATTCACGCTCAAAAAAATTTTATGCATTGAAAAAGGGGTTTATTGTAACCCGGAAACACATGGAAGCATTTTTTTTTAATTTGCGTGTAAATAACATAGATTTTTATCATTTAGCCTCATTATTTTCATTTTTAAAAATATTAAACAGACATATTTTGCTGATTGTCATAATGCACCATTTTTAATATGAATTCGCCGTGATTTTTATATACAGTAAAATCTCGTAACAGCGAATGCCGTTACAACGAAGCACATTTTTTGCCCCATTTTAACCCCATTAGAACACCGAACATTCCATTACAACGAGGTATTTTCCTGGTCTTTTCAAGTTCGATGGAACAGGATTTCAATGTAATAAGAATAAGATAATAATAACAAATCTTCCCTTCAAATTCACAGCGTTTAAGATGATTACTCGTTCCTACCTCAATATTATTTTTTACTTCCGTAAATTTGTTTGAAAGCACGCCTATGGAGAGACCAGCCATGCTCCCAAATACGAGTTTTTTGAATAAGACACACAAAAATTTTTGCATATTTGTTGCAAGGAAAACCAAATGACTGAAATCCAACAAATAATTTCTATTCATTTGTAAAAGGTTTAGATAACATTGCTCAAAATTTGAACAGCATCAGTTTCGAAATAGTTAATGTTGAATTATGTTTTCATTAAAGTTTGGGCTAAATCAATATAGCAAACAAAATGTTTCAGATTTCTAACCAATTATTTCGATCAGTGGCATAATTGTTTTGGACCTATTTCCATATTAAAAACATTGCTAGGGCGGAAACAAAGGAATTTAGTTAACATGTACTTATTTGTTATCTATTGTATTATATAAGTCACGAGCAAGCCAATGTGGTTAAGTCCAGAAAATAAAAGAAAAGAAATCAGAAAATTGCTTTTTCTTTTCTTAACATACTAACTTATAAAATTTTGGGTTCTTAATTTAATCAGAAAATGATTATATGAAATACTTTTTCTTTTGTTGCAATAAATAAGAATATTTGTTCCATTAAAATTTACAAAAGTCAGAAAATACATTTACAAAAAAATGGACTTAACCTCATGGGCTTTTTAACAACTCATATGATAAATTATGAATAATTACTGTGAACTGACAGTACGCTTGAGTAGGACAATTGATGTAAGGCACAAAGTCTATAAAAACGAATCTATTTCGTCGAAATATTTTTAAAAGTGCTTGGACCCTTAGCTACTTAGACCGTTAGCTTAGTAGCTTTAACCCTTATCTACGGACGATACTTCTAAGTACCACTCACTTTAATATCCCATCCAGTAACCGTTTTTACGAATATGCTGACGGTCCTTTCCTGGAACACTCTTTTAGTTGCTTTTTTGCAGTAGCGGTTCTGTAAAGAGTATTTTAGAGAGGAAAGAGGATAGCTTTAAAGCCAAGTCTGTGTTTGAGCTGCTGTTTTGATCAGATTGCCCCCCCCCCCCCCCTCCACCGCTGAAGCTGTAAAATTCAAGAGTGAAGTCTTTGATGTTTCTAATATGTTAGTTAATAATTCATAGAATGATTTTACCATATATTTTCATTGAATAGTGTATGTAATTGATTTCACTGTTGAATTATTCTTTGGTACTTATTAGTTCTAACAAATTAAATTTCCATTGGTTGAGTATTTTTTTTACGTAAATATGTATTTATATATCTATATACATACATACATATATATATATATATATATATATATATATATATTTTATATATATATATTTTGTATATATATGTATATATATTACATGAAAGAAATTGATGCAGATAATAATGCAATAGAAAAAGGGTTAATTTTCATTTTCATAAATATATAATTTTCTGTTATTATAAATCAAATACAAATTTTATATCAAATAATAAATATCCGACGAAGTTATTACAGGAAACAATCAAACCTAAATCAAACTCCACAGCTGATCTCAGGATTGTAAATCAAGACAAATAATTAAGGTGAAAATAATTGCATCATTCTGTTATTTATTTTTACCAAAACATTTATCTCATTTGTAGGTAAAAATGGCTATAAACTACAGATGCAACACTAATATTTGGGCATGTTCCAAAATATTACAGAAGCATAAGCCAAAATTAATTTATTTTCCTCTATTATTTTTACAAATCCCATTCAGAAATTCTAGCTTACTTCGTAAGTCAAATCCTAAGGTTATGCTACACTTACTTTTCTATACAAACAAGCAACGGAAAGCGCAAAATGTTACCTATTACTCTTAGAGTAATTACAAAAATACTTCCATAAATGACAGTTTAAATGTTTTTTGAACTTTAAGTTATGCATAACTCTATATAAAACTTTCCCCAAAGCTCCGATGTAAACCAATTTTAAGTAGTTCCATGCGTTAAAATGTCATTTAGGATTTAAATTATAAAGCTAATATTCATTCACTATCAAAGGAAACCTATCTTTAAAGAAAGAGAAATCAAAAGCAATCGATTTCAGTCAGTTTCGCCATTAAATTTTGATTATTCAATTAAAAACCAGTAACTTTGAATATTATTTTCAAATAAAAATTCCAAAGACGTCATTAGTTTTCCTGTTTACTGCAAAACTCTGGAAACAGTTTTTTCCCTAGAGCTGCTAATCACTTTTCAATGCATTGAATAGAGCTGCTGTAATTATTTTTTGGATCTGTAGCTGGAAAGAAATCTGGAAACGCGGATTATTAGTATTCGAATTGTTTGCCCTTAGGCTTTAAATTACTTCCTAGTTTTCAAAGGCGACACACATGAACTTGCTGTTACAAATAAATTAGAGAAGCTACTGAAAAATGCAAATTTTACATCATTGTTGCTGAAACTATACGGATGTGTAATTTCTCCCGTGGGTGGGTTATACTCGTTTTGTTCCTACACTTTTTAAAAAATTTTATTTATCCATTTTTTTTTTCTGTTTTTGGCATCGCAGATTATTTGTTTTATACGGGAAAAGTGTATTTTGTCATGGAATCCATGTCTTGCAATATTTATAATTATCAATTGTAGTTTTATTCACTATTTATTAAATTCTAAAACGGTTTCTACGTGTAAAACGAAGCAAGTACGCATTTTCTATAAAGTTACCATTGTCTTTTTTATACCATGTATATATGTACAGGTTTCCGTAGTCCGTTATCAATGTGATAAAATATATTACTGTGACAACTTCAGTAGCGAAACTCGTCACAAATCATACCAGTCGCAAACAAAACCACTTCCAAAAACTTTAATAAGGTAAACAGTGTCTTCCTTACATTTTTGAACTGAGTATTATTTTGAATATTATGCTTGTATGAGAAACTTGAAAGCAAGTTGAATTACAATCTGTACAGCCAAAACGGCACGAAAATAGGACGAAATTTCGGGACTTAATCAATTGGCTCTTTTAAACAAAGATTTTATGAACTATTATTAATCCGTAGTTATATCTCTCAAATAAAGCTAATATCATATTAACCCTCTGACTGCTCCTTTTTTAAGCAAATTCGATTCGCTAAAAACTGGCCTACTTTAAGCAACTAAAAGCCATCTCTGAAATAAAACCTTAGTTAATGTCCAAATACTTGAGTAATTGCATTACTGTTGCTTTAACGATGAAACAGTGGATAATATTGTAAATACACTTAAAAAGCTCATGCCCCTGGAAATCGCGGGATGAGCAATTTTCGCTACATTTTTACGTTGCACGTGGAAATCGCAGGATAATCTGTCAGAGGGTTAAGCAAAATTAAAATTCAATCATCTTTACATTTGAAGAACTTACTGGAAGAAGATGCTAAAAAGTGAATAAATCGATGGTTCTTGAAAGGAAGTAAGTCCAACTGAATCAATTTTCATACAATTTCGTATTTTAAGATAAATTTATCATGTTTATTGAACATTTCGTGAAAAAAAGAAGTTATAAAAGTCACTACTGATTACTACTACTACTACTAATAATAATAATAACTATATATATATATATATATATATATTCAGTAGAGTATCGTTTATCCGGGGATTATACTTATACGACGTTTTACTGTGATCCCAATTCTTAAATTTAGCCAGAACAATTAATCGATTATGCGACGTTATCATTTATACGACGTTTTTCGATAGTCCCGTCGGCGTCGTATACACCATACTTGACTGTATATAATATTGACTTTTAAAATACTGAACAGTTTGGTATTTTATCAGCTCTGTAGTTTACATTAGCATGAGAGTTTATACTGTTACAGAAACAAACTCTTTCTACGGTGGCATGTTGATATATTGTTAAACTGAGCCTACTTTTAGAATTAGTTTAATTACTTACTAATCAGAACGTAAGCAGAGTAATATTACATCAGATTATCAATCCTGTAGATCAGAATAGAACCCTGTAGAAACAGACTGCTTCAGGATGGAGCATTGATACATTGTTAAACTGCGGCTAATTTTAGAATTAATTATTGATCAGCATGTAAGTAGCGCAATGTAGAGTCATCCCCTAGAGTAATTATACGCGCATAAAAATGCAAGGCTAGGAAGTGGGGAAGGGGTTGGGGGTCGGCTGAATGATGGATGTTTGATAACGGCGCTGGAGCCATGATGAACGAGACGGGGAAGACCGCAAATATATTATGGATATTTGAGCAAAGCACAACCTGTAAGCGCAGTATTGAGCAGCACAGCGAAAAGTGGAATAGTTGGAATATTAAAAGCCCATCCGAGTTTTCTTGGGAGCGGGCACCACAGTTTGGAGTGGAGAAATATTAGACCGAGGGTAATCAATAATTTAAAATTGATCCCAATAAGTGACGAGCTTAGAAAATAAGAGCAGCGAAAGGTCAGCATCCATCAGGGCTGAATGCACAGACGCCTTGACTAACCTCTTGCAAAAAAAATAAAAACTAGCGTCTAATACATTATTAGTATAAATAATATTTTTCAGAATTTACTATTCATAAGACATCATATAAATTTTGACCTCAAACTGTGAACCACCGGGCTGCCTCATGTCAAGAAGAGGGAATCGCAAGCCTGACAATCATTTTTATCGCACAATATCAAATATTTTAAGCAAAGTAAGATTAACTTGTGCATGCTATTTAATCCAGACTGAAGTGCATTGTTGAGATGATGTTAGATAAATAAATAAATAAATAAATAAATAAAATTAAAATAAGAAAAATAAAATTAATTAATTAAATTAAAAAATAAAATAAATAAATAAAATTAAATTAAAATATGTAAATAAAACGTATCACCCAATAATTACTCTTGTTATTCTAAGAACTTTTTGAATATTTCATCACAGGCGTAAAATTATTGCTCTGGTAGTGGACTTTTATATTGAACAAATTAAAAAAAAAAAAACAGTAAATCACGTATATATAGAAAAAATATTATTTTAATGAGTAAATTGATTTTAAAAAATCTGGAACAATTGAGTATTTATTTCTTTTAAATTGCTCTCTTCATAACAGTCACGTATACGTGTGTATGGTTTTCTTTATCAAAGATAGCTTCAAACATTTTACCCGGAACATCTTCGATTATGTACAAAAACCTTACCCAAAATCTCTTTTTAATGAAAGCGTACCAAATAGATATATATCCCATTTATGCGATACATTTTTAAGTATTTTGCATCATATATTTCTGCATCACAGGGTTAAAATTATCCGCCAAATCATAAATGCGACGTTGAAAAAAAAATACGTTTGATTCGAAAGAAAAAAAAATTAGCGGTAAGACGGCTGAAATGAAAGTACAAGAAATTTCATTTTATTCATGGTTATCGATTTAATCTCGTTTCACAAAAGTTATCCATAGAATATTTTCTTTCAACATAGTTAGTGGAAAGCCAAAATAATCCGTTCAAATGTTTACCACTATAATTACTCGAACGTAGTATACTTCAAAACGTTAGGTGATGCATTAAATGTGCCTCATAACAATGCATAGATGATTACTTTCGGTTAGGTTATGAGGTCTGGGCAGGGGTACACCGACGGGGGGGGGGGGGGATCGGCTTCCTTCAGAAAGCATCGGAGCATCGACTATCCGGTATCCGACTGTTTTTTTTTTTTTTTTTTGAACATCCGGAATCCGATCTGCCACTGCACGAAAGATAAGGTCGTCGGGCATGTCAAATGTGATCTTTGCATTTAATTAATTAGTGTTTAAAGTATATACGTAAATTACAAACTTGAAACTTGCTACGTATTTGGAAGCTCTGGGATGGTTCAAAACATGTTTAGAATTTACAGGTTTCAAAGATTAGAGCCGGATATAAGGTATGGCTACGTCAGAAAAGGGACACTGAATATCCGGTATCCGTCAATATTAATATCCGACGCATTCCTAACCTTGACATTATCCATCCTGAAACCTTGAAAGTATTCGAAGATCATCTGGGTGATCAATATCCACTTTCCCAGTCCCTAATAGCACTCTATGACTTTTCCAATTGCTTTACTTTTAATTATTTTGTTCACTTCCCCAGCATTACTTATGGATACATTATTCTACATTTATTAATTTATTTTTTAATCGATGCATTCTGTTATTCATTTATGTATGTATTTATGATTTCATTTTTTTTGTCACAATTAATTCAATATATTTGCAACTATGCCCTCTAAGATTGATGAATATCCAAGATCAAGTTGTTTTAATTCATTTCTTATTTTTTATTCATCAAAGATTAACATTTTGACTATAACAATAAATGACTCTTCCTCATAATACAATATTCTCTTCATATAAACTGATCAAAACATAACTGAATAATCACCAGTTCCAAGAATATAGACACAAATTTATACAATAGAGGACCACAGTTTAAGATTTAAGCTCAAAAACCCTATGTAATGCCTCTTTCGATCGTGGTTAAAACCCCAGATCCTAATAGCCGTCGCATTAAATCTAGTCATTACTTAAAGTGTAACGTTTTGATATAAAGACTATGACGTTAGCTTGAACAGAACCGTTTTGCTTTATGGGATCCTGCGTCAAATGATTTAACATAAGCCATCCCTTTAAAAGATCGCTCCTAAACGCATTAACTCCTTACTCGATCGAAATATAGAGCGTAAATTCCGTAAATTAAAGCAAATTAAAGCAAAGCCAGATCTTGTTTGCTAATCTATCATTTATCACCGGGGCCGAAGTTTATGCACAAATATTTTAGTGCAGTGCAAGCTGGCATCGGTTTAATGAGCACTACGCAATTCGTCACTCAATTAGCATCTGCTGATTTGTTATATTGCTCGGCGTAATTGCTTTAAAACTGCCTACTTTGTCTTCGGGGAACATGATCTATATTAGTCGGAGATGCGGAAATATTTCGCTAATGATAAATGGTGAATTATAATTGCTTTGTTTGCAGTTTGAACTGGGAGACAATTCGACGCTTTAGTACGTTTGGTGATATGCGTGAGATCCTATGGTTAAAGCAATTCCATTTTCCAATATTTTGGCCATCTCTCAAACATAATAATAGCCCAGCTCCGATGACCTATTTGGTTATGATAAAAGGATCTTATTAGTGTTTTAAAACTAATTTTTTATCTTATTCAACTCGACCTTGCGAAAGAACCTCCGAAAAGCGTTTTTTCCACTGGGAGTTATGGCAATCGGAACCAAAGTATGGGAAAGCTATAATTAAATATTATCAAATATTAAAACTTACTGAAGCCTTTTATTCAAAATGTCTTTCCAAAGAAATTACATTAAATATAACGGTTTTTTTATTACTAGAGAATTTAAAAAGTTGAGATATTAAGGCCAGATTTCAATTTTTATGTCTAGTTCAGTGTTTCTTACGCTTTTGAGCCTCAAATAGCCTGACAATTATACCTGGTATATCCCTACTTTGTACTCGTAACTATGAATAAAACAGATGCGGAGAGAAAATATATTATTTAAATATATCGTATATATTTAAAATTTTATTTTACCTAGTTTTAAAAAATAAGATATGATGAATGAAATGCGCTTATGGACACGAGAACATATAGAAAACCCTGAAACTCAAAAAAAGCTTAAAACTTTAAGAAATAAAGACAAACTTCTAATGCCCGAGGGGAAAATCTTTATGACTAAGTCAAATACGCAATAACCATGTTAAAAATCCCCATGTCCGAGTCATAAATACTTAGAACCAAGTCAAAAACCTAAATCAACGAGTCAAATTGTAGTAACCAAGAGAAAAATCTAAATGGCTGAGTCACAATCCTAATAACCAAATCAAAAACCCAAGTGACCGAAGGGACCTGACAAAAATATAAGGATTCGAGGAGAAATTCCAATGACTAAAGGAAAACTTCTAATGACTAGTCAAAATTCTAATAACTAAATGAGTTCACATGACTACATAGAAAATTCTAAACCATTTCGGTAATTATGTATGCAGGTTTAAGCAATTTTATGTTAAATGATTCAATCGTGCCGGAGAAAACGAAGCTCCGATATTTTTCTGACCTGTATTACCATGCTTCGGCATTCAAACTGTTTGATAAAAAGAGATAATCTTTCGTTTTCATTGTAACTTAATATAAGTACTGACTGTGAAGAAAAAAAAATTGAAGCAACATTATTTCAGGAACGCTAGGGCTCCCTGAAACTGGGATATCGTCAAAAGGGTTCGTAAAAGGAAGAGGTTAGTAAACGGTGGTCTAAAAAGTATTGATCTTATGTAGGCAGCTGTATAACATCACAATAATTGAAACATATATGTTTCCAAGACTTTTTCCCTTAAATGAGCTATTTTTCATTTAAGTGAATTCAAAACTATTTTTAATCTGCGGCTTAAAAAAGGAATGTTTTTCAAAAAATTTCTGATTTTTGTTAGATTTTTACGTAAATTATCTATTTTTTAAAAATTTATTAATCATTACGCAAAATTCGTTGCTTATTGAGTAAAATTAATTGTTCATTCCGCAATATCATGCTCTGTTGCACTAGAAACGTAGTGGGAATATACACCAATAATTGTGATCATACATTAGTTAATTAAAAACCTGGAAAAAAAGCCATATAAGTAAAAACAAATTTTGAATTTGTATTAACTGTTGCATAAATTAAAACACATTTTATTTAAAAAGCAGAAAAAATGTAAATAATTGAAATGTTCTGTACTACACATTTAAAATTGTAACAGAAATTTTTGAGACATCCTTTTTTTCGTCATAGCAAAATTTCCTCATTTGCAATAAACTTTGAACTGCTGTTGCGAGAGGGGTTGCATCAGTGCCTCCTCTTTTATTCGATGATTCTTTCTTCCGAAAATAAGCTCCTAAATTGATGCGTTAACTACTCTAACCATTGCCAAGTAATCTATTTTGTAGTATGGAAAGTTTCTCCGCTCTATACTGATTAATTACATCGTTGCTAGTTAATGTAATGTTAGGGAGAAGATAAAGATTTAAAGATAGCCAAAAGTTCGAGTAAAAAATGACTGGGCTCTTTTCGAAAATTCAGTAGATTAATCTTTTACCTAAATCAAGCTATTTTGCTTAAAATTCACGAAAATTGTGCTATTTTTCCCCCACAAGCAAGTCAAAGAAAATCAACAGCAATCCTAACAACAACTATAGTTTTCCTTCTTTTTTGAAACATTCATTACAATTTTATATAATACAGCATATTTGGAAGCCTAATTTTTGAGTTTTCATCAACTAACGGAAAACTACCGAAAAATAATTCGATAAATTTGAGTCATGAACTTGTTTCATAGTTAGTATCTGCTTAATGACGAGAGATTTCCAACATAACAATTTGTAAAAAAAGAAAGAAAAAAGTCTATTTTAACACACTCTCAGAAAAACATGCTCAAATTTCAGGAAATTTTCGTTGTATTTGACGAAATGGCTTCGTGAAAAATGCTCCGATTAAACATTTCGTCAAATTGACGAAATTTGTTTCGTCATACATTTGACGAAATGAATTTCGTCAAAAACTAAGAAATATTTCGTCATATACGTTTCGTCAAAAACAACGAAATTTTAGTCACTTGTTTCGTCATTTATTTGATGAAACACATTTCGTCAAAAACGACGAAATTTTACTCGCTTGTTTCGTTGGGTCTATTTGATGAAATACATTTCGTCAAAACGACTAAATTTTCGTCATTTCGATTCCGCATTAACTAGTCTTTAAATTTCGTCACTTTTCATTTCAATTTTATCAAAAATGAAAATATTTCGTCATTTTGATTCCTGAATCATAATAAATTTCGTTTTATTAACATACTTTTAAGTAAATTTTTGTTATTTGAGCACGTCATGGAACCTTAAATAAAATCTTGAATTTGTTTTTTTAAGAGGGCAATTTGATATTTCTTGTAATTTGAGGCTTCAAATAATTACACTGAAAATTTTCGATTTTTTGAGTTGCTGCATTAGTTGTTGAAATATGTATTATTAATTTTAAATAAATGTTCTAAAGGTGACTTAAACAAAAAGAAATCATATTGAAAAATATTTTACTATCGGTTATTTTAATTCTTTGTACACAAGAACTTTTCTATGATGCTTATACAAGCATGCCATATTATATACTGTGGGGCTGTGAAAACAGCAGCCCCAAACACGTGCAAAGTTTTGTATCCGGTTTGAGCAGAGGGGTTAGATAAGAGGGTATTAGATTGCGTTCCTTTCCGGTCATCGCGGCTGTCCGCTTGACTTTCCCACGGCCAGGTCCGCTGCCCATTTCTGACCCTCTGCATTCCAACACCCGATATAAAAAGCACGGCCCCGAACCCAAAGGAGGAGACTCACTTGGGAACCAGCTAATGTCAGATCTGAAGATGCAGACCTCCGCAGCGATTTTCATGAAGGGTATGTAAAATCCTCTGGGCTCCCTTATCCCATTTCTCCTTTTCCGCCAACTCTTAATTATGTTTACTTAAATCTCTAGAAATCATAAGCTTGAAATTTTAAATTGTTTAATTTACTTTTTTTCCGTGGAGAGCGAAAGAACTTTTGATACTTTAAGAATTAATAAATGTTTCTTCTATAATATTGTGTTTGGATTATTTTAAAAACTCCTATTATTTATTTTAGACTTTAATTCTTAATTTAAAATGCACACACAACGCAAATGTACAAATACTGAAGGGCTACGGCCAAACAATACGTATAAATTAATTTTATTTTAGGTTAATTGTATCAGAAATTTCTAACACAATTTTATTTTAACATTCTTACTTTCCGAACAATTTAAAATGTTAGCATTACTTACAAATTAAGCATTTTGTTGAAATATAAAAGCAGTTATTTTTTTTAATACTATGAACTATCAATTTTTCTAAGTTCTGTTTGTTAATTCATTCAGAAAATTGTTTAATTAATTTTAAAAACATAGTTTCATTGAGTTGGTTATATGTATTATGTATGTATGAATTTGTCACACGAAGAATTGCTTTTTAAGGGTTTTAAACAATTATAACACATTTAAAAGAAAAAAACAGCAGCAATGATAATAAAATTTGACTTTTATTACGTTGGCAAACATTTTTCTAGCTCATATGGAGCATTACAGCAAAACTGAAATTATGGTATAAGCACATAAATTGATAGAAATATTTTTGAAAATTAAAAAATAGGAATTCAAACCGTAAATTAGGGGGAAAATCATGTTCATGATTACCGTAAAATAGCGAATAAGCGCCCCCCTAAATTTTGCTGAAATTTGTGGAAATGCGGTAGGGGGCGCTTAAACAAGCGAAAACGACGTACCGTTTATACGCCGCACCCATCCATGATTCATTGAAAGCAGTACCACAGTAAAGACTCATCTATTACTTGTTTGTTTAGCCAAAATTCGTTCGGATCGATTCCCCCCTCAAAAATAAAAAGAGAGAAAAAAGAAAAGAAAAAGCAAAGTGGCAAACAAATTTGGATCGCACTGAATGCACAACTCTGCATTTAACCTGCTTTCACATGTTTTCCTATGTTATAATAAATAAAAAGATTATAATTATAAACGATAGCGAGCAAAAATAACATCAGCTGAAGCAACTGAGGCAGATGCAAAACATTCATTCCCCTTGCTTGACGCATCCTTGACTTTTTGATATTTGAATGTACACAAAGAATTTTTTTTTTTTTTTTTTTTAATTTTTCTTTCTCTGTCTTCATTTTAGATCGGATATTGCTATGCTAACTTGCAAAACTGAAAATTCTTGCGCAACTATATGCGCCCTAACGATGATGGTTCGCGCCATTTTGAAAGTGCGTTCTTTTAAACACAGCATGAAAGTTGGAATTAGTGTTTTGAAAATAATGCAAATAAAATTTTGTGAATGAATTTAAGAGCGTAATTGAGCAAAATTCGGGGGGGGGGGAGGAGCACTTGTTCGGTATTTTACGGTAAGTAAATTCATCAGGGTCACAGAACTCTTTAAAAAAAACTGTACATACGAAAATTTAACTGATATTCAAAAACATGCCAACCCTATAAAATAAATTACAAATCTGAAACTTTTATCATAGAACAAAGATATAATATATTTAAAAGGTTTTCTTCCCATATTTTGACATGATTTATAGATTAAAAATAAATGAATAAAACTTTTATACACATTATAATTGAATCAAGTTATTTTGAATATGTTATCGTTACTTGGTTAATTATGCAGAAAAAATATTTAAAAAATACTTTTATAACTGAACCCCTTTTACTTTCTAATATACTTTAAAAATTTAGAATTTCTTAATCAATTCAAAGCTACGCACTTTCGTGTCAAATAACATTGACTCTACAAATGTTTATTATTTTAATTCTCAAAATCCTGTATGCAATAAAATATCAATTTAAAAATTTGTTTCTTTACAATTTAAAACATTATTTAAATTCCAACAAAAAATGAGTAAAAGAAAAGTTGAAGACTTTTGTTTTCACGTGTGTTAGTTGAATTCAATTAGTATACTAATTTGGAGAACAATTCTTGATATACACTTGATATACTAATTGAATTTTTAAAGATTCCGAAACATTTAAAAGAAAAGAAAAAAAGGGATACACAAACCTATATCAAACTGAATCTCAATATAACTTACACCACCTTATGCATGAAATTTAGTATATAGTGTAACTACAAAATACAAAATTAATTGCAATTTAACAATTAAGAATATTTACATAACATAGTAACAGAACTGGACTAACGCTGTGATTAATCATCACACTCAGATAATCAGAAATTACTATAAAATGTGATTACGGTGGGCTGAAAAATCTAATGAATAATGTTAAAGTTTTAAGAGAAGTTTCCCAACTCTTTGTGTTTTGTGGCATTAAAATTATAATCTAAAAAAATCCCCAAAACCCCATTTAAATATGAAATAAAATCATACTTGTTTTTTTTTTTTTTTTGATAAGTTATACCTGAAATTATACAAAATTAAACTAAAGCATAATATGTGGTAGAAATAATAATATTTTTATTCTCACAATTAGTGGTGATTGTAAAAAGTCGGATTTAATAAAACTAGGCAGCAAAAAGAATAAATTCTGATTTATAAATTAAAAAAAAAAACATTGTATTTAAACAGTATTTTTCATAAATTTAAAATCATTGACAACCAATTAAATTACATTTTCTTATAATTTAAAAGAATTTGCAGATAATAGTTATACAAAAGTTTGGTAATTATAGATACTTCATTTGAAAAAATCCTGAGTGTTTTGCAACTCTGCTACAGCTGCTAATGGAAATTAATACTGCTAATCAAATTAATATTTTTTCAAACTGTAATGATTCTTTCATTTTTTTTTTTTTTTTTTTCAAGCAATGTATTATTACAGCGTTCATGCTCTTTTGGGAAAACAAGCAAACATTCTTGCTCTTTTTAAGCAAACATTCATAAATGATGACACTTTTTTTCAGTATATTTGACCCCCCCCCCCCTTGTCACAAAATGTCCCACTTAATCATGCTCCCTAGTCACGCATTATTACACGAGCATATGGACTTAAAGTTAAGTACACTGCATTAGAGAGCTTCTAGTCCATAGCTTCTTCATCTATTTCACCTATAAAAGAATAAAGAATAAACTCATGAAAAAAAGCTTCAAAACTTTTCAGAAAAACTAATTTAAAAACATTCAGAAATTCATAGATAAAGTTAAGTAAAAATCCACAAGCATAAAGAACAACAGTAATATCTTCAAGAATGGAAAGCGATTTTAAACCAGTTCAAAGATGCACCATTTGGACTACGACGAGCAGTGTTGTATTTTGTGCGTTTTAAAATTATTAAATGTTTAAAATGAAAAATTAAATGAAAAAATGTCCTGCAAAGGACCAGTCGATAGAAGCTTGCTTCCCGCAGAATACCAAAAGTGAAGCAACATTCACCAAGTTAGTGTTTGGGAGGGGGGCATCTCTCGCAGCTGGTTGCTCTGGGACTTTGTGCACTCAAGTGAACCGATACTTCTGGAGGTGCCAACCCCCTGGTGACAGTCTCTCATCTGGGAGCTAGTTCAAAAAAAGGGTGGAGGTCGGACTCCTACCAATAAGGGCCCCGTTAAACTTAGGAGCAGTGCACCCTCTCTTCCTCACTTCATGCGAGAACTCACCACCAACAACAAATGTAAAAAATGCTTTTGTGTTTTATTCATTATTTAGTTTGCTTATAAATAACCTTCTCGCTATTTTGCAACTTCTTGACACATTTTCTATGCAATTTTTAAGCGGTACACCTGCAACGCTTAATTTTTTTAAAAAAATATCTTGCAAAAATTTCTTCTCCAGTTTCTGAACAGTTTTTGTTTTTTGAGGTATTTATTTTATGCGATCCATACCTACCACACAAAAGTATGTTTGTCTTCATTTTCTTAGGCTTTATGCTATCCATATGGGGGGGGGGGGGTATCTAAAGCCAACACAAGTTTATAATTGTTGACTATTAATTTATTAATTTCAAATAATAGTAATAACAAAATATGGTAAAGTTAAGGGATAACTTTGAGCGGCCTTAAAAACATTAGATTTAAAGTTGTAGAAAAAGCTGTGTAGCTTCAAAACTAATGAACATTATACCAAAATAAAAATTTCTGTATCTTCATCCATTCTTTTTCTTTGTAAAAATAATGTTCAAATATATATATAGTAATATTAATTTATTAAATGACAGCGACAATATAAAATGGTATGCATTTTGTGTGCAAGATTTAAAAAAATCTCTTGAAAATATATCTTTTATATTTCATATATTTTCTTTTACACGTATATATTTCAAAATGTGCCTAAGTATAAATGTGTATTCAAACTCATTAACATAATTAATAGCTTTTTAAAAGTAATTTACTAAATTTGCCAAAAATTTCAGAATTAAATTTAAAAATAATTTCTATGACAGAAATGAATGTAAATTTAGGTACAGCATGAAAAGTAGTAGTATATAAAATTTTAAGGCTCCATGATAATTAGTTTTTAAATTTGAGTGCACACAATGTCAAAAAATACAGTTTTGAGAAAAACAGCTTCAAAGTTAACTTTACCTTATACAACCAAATATTTAAAATAATGTGTACGCTTACATAACTAAAATACACCAGGTGCATAGACACACCCTTCTTTAGTTGCATATTAAAAATTAAAAAAAGCCTCATTGGCTGCAGTCTTAGCCCTTCTTTTTGACAACGGGCTGACAAAGAGAGAAAACAAAATAGGAGCCATCGAAATGTAAACAAACGAACAGCTGTGTCGGGCTAGGTTTTGCTAGACACTATTAGCGATAACTTTTGTTCTAATACGAATTTTTCAAATTGAGCAAGTGATAAATAATGGGGACAGAATAGTTGGGGAAAAAATCCTTGGATATTCAAAATTTGGAGTTTTTTTTTTTTTTTTTAAATTAAAGTAGAAGATATATTCAAAGAATAAACACCTTACTTTATAAAACTTTTTACAAAAACAATGAAGATAAATTATGCACATGCACCACAATCAACTTTACACCACAATTACTCGATTATTATTCTTCCCACTAATATTTTAATAATGTTATTGTTATTATTCGCATAAAATTAAGAGAAACTCCCAAAGTATAGTGTAGTTATTAAAAACTTGGAAATAATAATTACAAAAACCATCAAAAATGAATTATTAACCTGCGAAAACGCATCAGAAAAAATTATATGGAATACACCTTTTTAAAAGAAGTATCATAGTTATGCAACATTGAACTGGATTTTTTTTAAATACTTAAAAACTCACAATTTTTGGATCACAACATTACACGTTTTCTATAATTCATAATATTGCATGAAATGTTACATGAAAAAAGAGTAGAAGAAGGAAACCATCAGTATTTAGGACAAAAATCCCCATTTTAAATTTATTTAGGAAAAAAAAAGTTGCAGAAAACAATTTTCAATTATTTAAGTAAACATTTTCTCATAAGTATATTAATTAAAACAACCATTTAAAAATCTCATTAAAATTTAACACTATTAGCCAAGTACTTTTGCATTTAACAGGGAGTTGAAGATCATAAAAACCCTTCTATTACCTGCTAGAGTAATATCTTCTGGAGGCAATTTCCTTCGTGCGACAAATCATCATTGGTGGTCATCAAAACAAATATATACCTTGAAAAAACTAGTACTGTAATCAATTCTCACATTTTAAAAAAATATAACTTGAAAATTTTATGATAGTATGTAATTTGTAAGCAAAAATTATAAGAAAACCAAAGTAATAATATGCACTTTGGGAAGAGCTATATTCTATTCTATTCTATACGTTTAATTTGAATAACACTCGAGTATTCAGTCATATGCGCGCTACGTACTAACAGCAACTTTGCACATATTCTCGGTGTACACCTGAGTATCACAAATCCTATTACTTAAATTTAATAAAATGTCTAGTTATGTATATGCTTCTTTACAATTTAATTACATGTTTTTTATAATCAAACTAGATAAATATATTATATACATTCTAATGGTGCTATTTGCAAAACTTGGTTACATGCATAAAAAGTAGAAAGAAAATTTTAGTTTCTATGTAGAATATATCAATAATCAGTAAACAACAAATCTAAGGCTAACTTTGCGCCGGCTCAAAGTTGCCCTGAGAATGGAATAAAATTGCAATGTCTTAATTGTTTGACATTTTACTAAATATTACTGCATAAAGAATCACAGACACTAAAAAATTCACTATATTTAGAAGATAAAAATCTTGGTAAATTACTGTAATGATACTTACTTTAAAAGAATAATAAGTTTTAACAACTTTTAATCAGCATTCCAAAATAGCTTCCAAGCTATTACTTTTGAACTATTGAATTATACAAATAGCAGTGTACAGTGTTGCTAATTTTTTACTAAAATAAGGAGAAGAAAAGTGATTTCACAACCTTGCCAGAACAGTAGCACTGAGCGTGTTCTACAGTTTCATTTGAAGTCAAATATTCTAAAAAATATGCAGTGGTGCAAAGTTTCCCTGATTGACTGTATATAAGTTGAGTGAAGGCTCAACAAGTTTAACCTTTTGTTAATTTGAATAACAAAATATACATTTTTTTAAAGGTTTCGAAAATTAGCATATACAATATGATTCCACATTTCCCCACTTGGCCAAATAGTAAAGCTACGGCAAATTTAGTTAGGCCTAACAGTACGTTGATAAACATTAATTCAATAATATATAGTTATTAAACTACAAGTATACAATCACAGATCCTTACAATTCTAAAAATACTAACCTCATAGTACTTTTTCGATCAGGTCTGACCAGCAGTAGCATCAGCATCCACCAAAGAATTTGCATCACATACACGGCGATG
This sequence comes from Octonoba sinensis, assembly GCA_038502835.1. NCBI lineage: Eukaryota > Metazoa > Arthropoda > Arachnida > Araneae > Uloboridae > Octonoba > Octonoba sinensis. Next base: position 129,653,490 of record CM076598.1, read on the forward strand.
TTCTAAGCTTCTGAAACTCCATTTTCTTTTTTTTTTTCAAAACATTTCGTCAAATTTTTGAGAGAGTGAGTTTCGTTAAACGCCATGTGGCAGCGCGAGGAAAGAATCGTTAAAAATGACGAAATTTGCCTTGAGGATTTAAGAATCGTCAAAAATGAGCGTTCTATTTCTGAGAGTGCATTAGCACAACTGGGGAGGGGGTGTAAAAGTTCGTACTTGTATATATATTACAACACTAGGGTTGAAATGAGTTTAATTCTAGGAATGTAGGATTAAAACAAAACCAAACTATTATTTTATTTAATACTCATACAAGCAAATTGTATTTCTGCTTGATACTCCTTTAATGAAAAAATATGCGTTTGCAAGCATCAGTAAGCGCTTTTTCGAGTAGCATAAACTTGCTCGATGCTTTTAAATATCAGTAAATATTATAATAATAGATTTGAGAAGAGTCGGAAGGATTTCTTTAAAGATAATGCAATAGTTAAATGTGCAAGCAAACAAAATAATGTCAAGTCACGAATCGCAATATGTTTACGATAGCAAATCGTTAAAAATCTCCATTGAGAAATTAGTTTACGCTACCAATACCAATTTTTCCTATTTTTGTGTATGTTCATTAATGTTTACCATTTCCTAATGAAGAGCAGTGGAATCTAATTAGCTGGAAAAGAAACATGTTCTTATAAACTTTAAAAGTATTTATTGAGTGACATTAGCGGTTCGTTAATAATCAGCTGCTAATAAAAAACAACTCGCGCGTATTTTGATTACAATAAACGTTTCAACTACTTTGCATTGAAAAATTTTTGAATTTAGCAAGAATAATTTTTGTTTTAAACATTTCGTTTTTATTTTACACGTTAACAATTGTAAGAAGATTATCTTAAAATGGCGGGTTTAAAACTGTAGTTTGATTTGGTATGACTGAAAATACAGTCAACTTTGTCATGAAAGTAAACTAATAAAAGATATTACTACTAATAAAAAAAATTAACGAGAAAAATTTTGAAGGAAAAGTTGCAGAATGATTTTAAAAGAATTTTAAGCTAACAGCATTTTCGACGGTTTTGCTCAACCAATCCAGGTGACGCTTGCAAACCGGCAAATATGTGGGAAATTTTTTGAATGCACAATTCAAAATTTTTTGAAAAGTTGCAAGTAACCACTGATACAAAATTTATATTTCTTCACTTCTTGAACAATCAGTACTTTTTGAAGTTAAATATATATATATATATATTTAACTCGAAAAATCTTTAAAATTTTACATGCCCTCCCGTGCATGTTTGCCTAAAAAATACATACCAGGAAGTTGTTTTATTGCACAATAATAAAAACATTTGAGTTTGTCGTATAGCATTAATCAGACAAAAAATTAAATTAGCAGCTTCATATCTGAATCAAGAATTATTTTAAAGTTAATCTAAATTATTAAAAGGTCACATTACAAACAAAATATCACATAGTAAGTCGTTACAAGTCAAAATTAAACCCAAAAGGTAAATTGTATTACCAATTTTTTTGTTGACATGCATGACCGTCAACATTTCAATTTTGAGCTCCGGTAAGGATGCGGTGAATTTTACGAATAAAATTCGAAATAATAAAGTTTTGGAGGTATTTGATTCAAAAATTACATGCCCTGCTGGCATGTAGGAACGGAAAGATTCATGCCCAATCGGAATTTTTACATGCCCCGGGCATGTCGGGCAATATAATTTTTGAGCCCTGATATATATATATATATATATATATATATATATATATATCCCTAAGAAAATGTATATTTAAACTTTACCAAGTAGGATTTCTTTCTTCACGCTAACTATTTACAAAGAGAAATTATAAATAATGCAGGATTAATTCCAATTTATTCAGTTAAATTTTAAACGTCAACAATATTTTATTGCGATAAAATAACCGTATTATGCATCTTACAATAAACAAACGTGACCTTAATCAAAATGACCAACAATTTAGAATAATAAGGCATAATATCAACGAACTGCATTCTTTTACCTGATAAAGATTTCGATACCTGACTGAGTCGTCGAAATTTAGATCATGCTTTTGTATCTCCACTTGCTATTTCTTTTCTTCGCATGGAGTTTAGTGTTTCAGTTCGTGATGTCAACTGGGTAGCAATCTTCAGCTGAAATTACCCTGCGTGGAGAATTAAGATTCAAGCTCACGCGCAATTACTTTACAGCATTGAATTCATCCGTATAAATAAATTTAAATATTTTTAATGAAAATAATTTGAATGATAAAACATTTGTAAGCATATAATCAGTTTAGGCAATTTCAAAGATAGTGACATTGATATATTACCAAAACCTAGAGTCATGGGCGAACGGTTCCTGAAAATTCTTTTTGAAATATATAAGGTTTATCATTAAATTACATACAGGTATAACAATTATATGTTCGAAGATATTTACTTAAATTCGTCGAATAAGTAGCGAGGAATTTTTTGCTTGCATATAAAAATATCTTGCTAGAAAATTATCCAACGATATAATTTAAATAAAAAACGTGCCCAGGAAAATAATCTTACATTGTTGAGGTTCTGAAAAATAAATATTCAATTAATTGCTTATATTGCTAGTTATGTTTCAGTTAAAGATATAGAAAAGAAATGGAAAGTTTTTCGACTCATCAAAGAGTTCCTTTTAATGATTTTTCTTATGCGTAGACAATTCACCTAAAAACTACACATACTAAAGGAATATTTTCTAACATTATAAATGCTTTAATCTAATTACTTGCGCCCATTAACGTTGTTTTTACTCATTCTGAATATATGTGCAAAGTGGATTTCTCTTTTTTGATAAATGAAATGCTTCAACTCATTGACAGCACTTAACTGTGAGGAAATTCTGCAAACATTTTAAGCAACAAAATGCATAAAATAAATGGCCACTTCATAAGAAGTGTGCAATAAATGTAACTTGAGTGTATCAAATAATTAAAACAGAAAGGACATAATAAAATGTACTACTACCTTCGTTACTTTAATTAATTTCTTGCTTTTGACAAATGTAACTTTTTCAATATTCGTTTTCTTTCCCCAAGATGTACACTATTTATTTTTAGGTGTAGTAATTTGAAACCCGCATTTTTTCTTGCATTATTTTTAATTATAGCGTTGAAATGTAACATCAGGGACACAACCATTTTTTTCCAAAAGGCTGCCTTTGGTACATGCACTGATAACATTAAGGAATTAGTTTGCAGTATATTTTTAACCCTTTTAAAAGTTATAACCGTTAGTGTTTTTTTTCTCTCAGTTTGTGGATGTTAACTTTTAGATATACTTTTAAACCCGTTCTTTTACTGCCATTCTTTTTTGTTTTAATATTTAGCTGCGGATCTAAAACTCTACTTTCGTTATTTGCATGGTAGATTAGCAAAGAGGAGTGTGATGTCTATCACACAACCATATTTTTTTTCAAGGGGCTGGCCTTATTATATACGCGGTACCCGCACGGCTATGCACGTGTTAAAAAATGAAAAGACCAGTCGATTCGCCATTGTGTATATAGCTATAACTTTTTAAAGTGTAAATTATGTTATTTTATTAAAATGAATTCCACATCAATAAAAATTAGCCGCCCATGACAATCAACCAGCGATCCTACACATTTAAACATTGGTTTTTACAAAACAAACAATAAAAAATAGAAAAACGAAAGAAAGAAACGAAAAAGAAAACATTTAAAAGAAAACGCATTTTGTTTGTTTAGTTCAAGTACCCACACAAAAAGGACGATTATAATCCATTGCAATAGTTTTAATTAATACATTTTTACTATAATTAGTTTTTATCTATTATTCATTGACAGCAAAACAGAAAGACGAAATTTTGTTGCTTGCAGAAACTAACAGCAGCAAGAAAAGCTTTGAAAGCGTAAAAACCTTTCATCTGAGCCCAAATAGACAAATAACATGTTTGCTAATTCACTGGAGAAAAAAATTGAATAAATAAAAATATAAATAGTAATAATAAGTTGGAGTAACAAAAATCGCTATAAAGGATAACATTTCTTTAAAAAAAACCTTGTGCAGTATTTTAATTCGTTTTAAAAAAAGAATAATCAAAATTCAAAAAATTAATTAATTGATTAATTAATTAAAAATCGGCTGCTCCGCAAAATGATAAAAACGTCAAGAAATAAATATTAATTTCTTTAAAAAAGAAAAGGATCATAAACCAGTCGCCATGGTAACCATTCAACTAAAATTAAAGTTAATTACCGTGAAAAAATAATTTCGAACTACAGAGAAAAACGCTTATAACTTCTTTTCAGGTTAATTTAGTGGCTTCGAATTTTAGCACGAAGAACAAAACTCTTTCTGGGACAGTTTTTTACGCGCTTTTCAACGGTATTAAGCTCGAAAGGATGCGATATTTCCTTCCTATAGAAAACGACTATTTTATGAAACTTTCGGCTATAAATTGGAATAAAAAAAGAACAAATTCGAATTTCAGAAAAAACTCTCCGAGGTGCACACCCCCATGTTCCAAACTAATTTCGTGCCAAGTTTCATGAAATCCGCCGGACGGTCTGGGCCCTACGTCGGACACAGACAGACAGACACACATACTTGCTGCTTTATTATTAGTAGAGATTATATATTTTAAACTTTTTAGTTTTATCTTTTTAGCCTACTTTCCCGTAAAAGTAAAAAAAAATAATAATAAAGCATGAAAGAAGGCTTAATGTATCGTGAAAATATCGTTAAAAATCAAGAAAAGTCAAAAATAAGTGAAGTAATTAAATAAAGATTGAAAAATAAAAAATTTGAAAGTAGGGTATTGAGATGGGGAAAAAGTGTGTCTGTCGGTCTGTCGGTCTGTCTGTCTGTCTGTCGGTCTGTCGGTCTGTCTGTCTGTCTGTCGGTCTGTCCCCCCCTAATAACTTTTGAACGAATTGTCCGATTCAAAAAATTCTTTTTGCATTCGAAAGATCTCGGCGAGGACATCTCATTTCTATATTTTACTTTTTGATTTGAACAATTTTTTGTTCAATTTTGAACAGTTCAAAAAATTTTAACATTAGCGCCTATGGACAAAATTGAAGCAAATTCTGTAAACTCTGGGCACAAGAGCCAAGTTCCTATTGCAAGCTTATTGAAAGGAGTTCTCGGCGTGAAATATTGATTTGAACAGTTTTTGTTCATTTTTGAACAGTTCAAAAAATTAACACAGAGCTTACGGGGAAATTTCAACCCTATATAAATCCTGATCTAACGGACCGATTTGCTTGGAACAAACTTTATCGGAAAGCTCTTATAACGTAGAACATGTAGAAATAGAAAGTTTATCCAGAACTTACGAGCCTATTTTGCTATGAAATTTTTTGATCGGGATTTTCAAGGATATTTCTCAGTGACTCAATGAGTGAAATAATGAATGAATGAATAAATGAAAGGGTGAAAGAATAAATCAATGAATAAATGAATGAGGAAAAGAATGAATGAATAAATTATTGAATAAATGAAAATATAAATAAATGAGTGAATAAATACATGAATGCGTAAATGAATGAATAAACACTTGAATGAGGTAACGAATGAATGAGTAAATGCATGGCTGAATAAATGAAAGAATGAATGACTGAGTGAATGAATATGTATTATCCGTTGAAAAAGGTATACTTTCAATAATTAGAACTAAAGATAAATAAGAAAGAGAGAGAAAGAGATAGCTAGATTATAAATTTGAATTTGGTGTATACGGGAAAGTAGGCTCGTATAGTTCTAGACGGAACTTCTTGTTTTAAACAGTTTTTAAACTTTTCAACTTGATATTACTGTTATTAGCTCCTTCGGTGCTGTATGCGAGTACTGTTTGAGGACACATGTTCTGAGAGAGTCCCCTCCCCCCCTTCTGGTTACACCGCTGTGTAATTATGTTAATAGTTGCAAACATTTTAGTAAAACAGCGTTTAAGAAGTAATATACATGTACAATTTTTTTCAAGTATAATACTGATTTTTTTTAAAGAAACGTTTCTTAATTATTCCAGAAACATAAGCCGAGCTATTTTCGCACTAAAAATAGCACATACAAGCGTTATCGAAGATCGTTATAGAAATAGAGTTCCTATATGCTCTAGAAATTACTTCTCTCTAAATTTAGTCCCGTAAAAAGTTTCTTCAAAGTTTAGCATGCACTTTTGGTGAAAATTCTTCGCGCCGGCACGTCTATGTAAATTTTACATTCCGAATTTCACGCACGCAGGCCTAGAGCCCAAGCAAGCGTATAATTTCTGATCAAGGAACACTCGACACAACTCCTCCCTTACCCCTAATAACCCCTTTGCATCCACACCTTAAGCGGACGAAACAACGCAGACTCCCAATGCCTTCCCCTAATGGATCCAGCAACGCTATCCCCCCTTAAGAACCGCTGGAGCACACTGCCGCAAATGGTGGAATCAAAGCATCGTTAAGCCTCTAATCTAATCACTCGGAAAATCCTGAGGCTAAATTAAAACCAGCCTACAGAGGCGAAATGCGGAGAAAAATATGCTTATAAAGCATGATTGGAGATTAATGTCTTGAAAACTTAAACTCGAATTGCATTTCGTAACCAGAGTTTGCTGGAATGGGAAGGATTTGGTCCAAATGCAAGAATTTCAACGGATCGGTATCGATAAGCTTGAAGGCGTTTTAGCAAAATTAACGTACCTATGAATGTTGTTTTAAGAAAAATAAAATCTCAAACTGTTCACTCAATTTCAAAATGCAATGCATTTCAAATTTCTGAGATAATCATTTCAGCGAGCTCGTAAGTTTAACGTTAACTCAATTGAGCCGAAGAACTCGTTTCCGTTATGATAATTCTAGTTTTAAGTTGTCATATAAATGTTTAAAAAATATGATATCTTCGTGTTTCTCATTTCTGAAGAATACGAAGGAAGAAGGTAGATAGATCAAAAAGGGACAAAAAGTCTTCAAAAGCAGTAGGATGGATATAAATTACACTATTTCAGAATCTTAATATTCCTTCATTTTAGTCTTTATGACTTTAAATTTGCTTAATCTGCATATCTGAAATAATTGTAGACGCAGGACCGTTATTTCACTTTCTCCTAGCGGAGAGGTAGCAACGGTATGCAATAAAAACAACAAAGTACATACACATAACGAATTACATACTTGTAACGAAATGCATTATAGATTTCAAGTCGGGAGAAGTGGAATTGCCCCTTCTGACCCATTAAATATCGGGTCTGACTGTAGACATGTCTCAGCTTGAATATGATCAACGTGTATTTATTATTAAGTAAAACATCATTTAAGAAGTAATATACATGCACAAAAATTTTCATTTAAGTATAGCACTGATTGTTTGTAAAGAAACGTTTTAATTATTTCAGTAAACACTGCGGTTCAGTATCTGACTTCAGCCATTTAAAATGATCACAACTCTTAATACTAATTGAACAATTAATTAATCAAGTACATTTATAACAGTTTAGAACGTAATAAATATCTAACAACCAATTAAATATTTATTGTATTCTATAAAACACTTATATCATTTTCTTGATGTTTTGTGTTCTTTTGCCATTTCCTATGTCAGCAAAAACTAAATCTCTGTTCCCCAAATTCTTTTTTTTTTTTTTTTTTAGGTGTTCTGCTGTTGCTCGAAATTGCACCATTATCCAACAACAGTTTCCCCGCAAACCAATAGTTGTCCAGACTTTTTTCAAGAACCATTAATCCAAATTTATTTTGAAGGGTTTAGTGCGAAAAGAAGCGAGAAAATTATCGATTACCAACATACATTGCTGAGCGTACGAATTTCAGTATTTTAATGAAAAGCGGAAAGGGGAAAAAAAAGGTTTAGAAACTAATGATGTTGTCGCATGGAAATTTTTGAACGTAGTCCGTTGCAAAATTCTGCAACATGAACAAAAGCTTTAACGAGAGATTCATAAATAATGTTCTTGAACAACATTCATCAATCAATTTAGATGTTTTCTAATGTAGGACAGTAAGAAGGTTAACATCATCCATAACAATTTTGCACATAGCGTGCATTCGTAGCAGAAATGCAAGTTTAGGCGTGACCTTGTGGTTTAAATAGAAATATGAAGATTGAATGTCCGTAACGGGCTTAAAAGGGTTAGCTAAAATTCAATTACGTTGAGTTCATTTAACATCTTACACTTTGGACGCAACTTTTCATGTAATAGAATCTCCGAATTACTTCTAATACTTCTTAAAAGAGCTATGATCATCAATTTCCGTGTTTCTTTTTAAAACTGTATTAGAATACGCAGCAAATATTTATTTTTTTATTGTAGTAAAAGGTGGTATTACAAACGTTGAATACGCTTAACAATTGGGATTTTTACAAAAGAACAAATATGCTAATAAATTCCTGTTACCGTATTAATTGTTTCATATTTAATACCAAAAAATTACGTCCAACCCAATTTTATAGATTGGAAAAAGTCCAGTGGTTTTATTTATTTATTACTATTCATTTTCTTATCAAGTTGTAAATAATATTTCCATTAATATTTCTATGAAACTGCTTAAAAGGAAAATATTTGTATATGAATAGGCAAAGACAAAACAGTTAACTACCATTTTCTCCTCTGTTTGTCAGCTGAGTTTCTTACTTTTTTTCATTTAGCAGCTTTTGATAAGTTTTAGCGTTATCAATAAAAACATTTTGGAGAAGTATATAATTACTTTATTAATTCCCACTTTCAACGTAGATTCCTTTTTTTAGAAGTCTTGATTCGTCATACTTTCATACTACTCCTTACATCTACAATCTACAATAATTTGAGCAACCTCAATATATTTATTACTATTTATAATTAAAAAAAAAAAAGAAATGTCAAAAACAAAACGAAAAAGAAAATGTAATCTATTAAATGAATGTCAAAGAAAAATAATACTAATATAAAGGTGTCTGTTTTTACATTGCCGATATATATATATATATATATATATATATATATATATGTATACATATTGAAATATAGATGTAAATGAAAAGAAAATGAAAGTTCCGGGACATGTAAACTAACATTAACGTATATGAATACCGAATATTATTCATGAATGACTACCTGCTCAACTGCTCCAAAAGAGGCGTTTGCTCAAATGCTTTAAAACTTTAACTTTTAAACGACTTGGCTTTGAAATTTTCAGGGTATATTATTGAATAGTTGTAGAATCGATTTATGAAGAAAAAATATTTTAATTTTTTGATACCTTTACACGTATTTCCCCCCTTAAATAACTAACTCAGTGGTGAATAAGTCGAAATGAAAGGAGATTCTCGCTAATTGAAATATATTTACACAAAATAAACCGTCTTCAAACAGAAAAATTAAAATGACTAAAAGTTGTTTAAACGTTCGAGGCTGAATGAAATTTAATGAATTAAGGTCGAACTCTAGTTAATCATATTGGGCAAAAATCAGGAATGTTATGGTCGAAATCCAAGAAGGTAGGAATCACTTGAGACACCCAAGTATCGAAACTCTTATACTGGACTCTAAGAGGATGCTGAAAGCTTCGTATTTAATGTGTGAAACAAGCAAAAAGTATTTATTAAAACGCATACAAGAATATTGTATACTTATATCAGATGTTTACTGTTCGATTTTCTTCAGAAAGCACACACCAAGTAAATGTCTCATGCCTAATTTTGGTTTAACATTTTTCGAATTACATGTATGTGTATTGTTTTTTCCTTTTTTTCCAATTAAAAAAAGTGTCTTTTTTTCCAGAAACCAAACTTTACGTAAATCTGTTTTTCATTCCAAAAACACTTTTAACATTGTTGCTTTGTGTTCCTCTGAAAACTGAAAAAGGCAGAAATAAATTTGTAGACTGCTTTAGTATTTTCACCAAATTCATTTATTATAACGATAATCTGCAGCCAAAAGGAGTTACACTTACGTATACATCTTTAAAATAATTTACGTCACACTTCATCAAAATTTCTAAGTTCAAGTATGAAATGTTTCATTTCTTGATTGTTATTCAAATTAAGTTCCAAAATTATTTTTAACGGAATAAAAAGGACTAAATAACTAAGCAACGGAAATTGATGCAACCTTCGAAACATATAACACTGAATTTCATTCTGTATGTTAGTTTTCCGAAATAAATCTCCCAAAAGAACTAAAAATTAGTCTATTTCTCATGAAAAGCCATCATCAGATCTCCAGAATCCACAGAATAGGAAATATATATTTCTTGAAATGCGAAAAATGTCACTTGAATTAAAAGAAAACAATTTTTTTAAAGTTTACTCTTTTATGTTGTTAATGCGCTGAAGCTTTGGGCTGAAACGAAACCATTAAGCGATTGGGTAAAAATAACGTTATATGGGTATTTGACAAGGCCTTGTGATTAATAGCCTGGATAGAAGTTTTCTAAATGTTTGTATTTCCTTCTTCAAAGTTTCGCATCCCACTTATATGTTTGAAACGTACTCAAGAATTTATCTTTAGTTTGAAGTTAACAAAAGGCCTTCTACCCTTTCCCCCTACATATTGGTAAAAGACTAAATCGTCTTTAGAGGAAAAAACGTAAGATTTTATCTTTCAATAAATTTCAAAGAGAATATTGTTTTTACTTTTCGTACATTTGAAAGCATTTTTAGAATGAAACTTTACAGTAACGGATCAATAAATATGTCTTGAGTTTTAATAGAAAATAAATTGGATATTAAAGAGTACACCGAATATGAGAAATGCATGAGGTCAATGTGCCTAAATGTGATAAACCCTAAATGGAGCAAAATTCTTTTATCTATGATCTTATTTCAAGATTTATATATAAATGCAACATAATGAAACATTTGCATTTAAGAAACAACATGCAAACCAACCGATTGAAGTGTTTTTTGAAAGGGAACTTTTTTTAACGCAAAATTATCAAACTGCCGCCAACATTCCCGTGTGAGATTGATTGTGAATGTCACGATTGTGATATATATATGTACGTATATATATATATATATATATATACATTTTTTTTTCTAAATGTGATCAGATTCTCCGGAAATGAAATAAACTTACGGAAAGTTGCTTCTGATTTAGGCACATTGACCTTAGCACCCATTGACCCTTAGGCACATTTTTATCGTATTAAATAATAAACATATTTCAATTACTATAATTTCATAGTCCACTGAGTAATGACATAGTCTGCTAAACATAATTTTTCAAAATATGTAATAAATATCATAGAAAGAAAATGTGATAATATCATTGAAAAAAAATCTTTTTTTTTTTTTTTTTTTTTTGCTTTCTGTTTTTTTTTTTCTTTTAATGTTTAAGTAGTTTTCATGAAAATTATGTTTTTTTAATGATTTCTCCAAGTGTAAAAGAAAAATGTCATGTGGTAGAAAAAAAATACGTTTAATAATATTTATGTGTGATAAAATTAGAAATTAAAATTCTTGCTTTATTGCAACATTAACCACAAACTATAAAGTTCTACAAAACATTCACCTTGAATATATGATATTTTTTTAAATATAATGACGCTGTTTGAAATATTATTCGTCTTTACAGGAAAGCGGAAGCTCCCCCCTCCCCCAAGCAGCCTTGGTATTTTTCGATCGATTAACAAATATATTAACTAACAGTCTATAATGGATGTCATGTTAAAAACTAAGTCACTTCAGAGACAGCAAGGTTCTACTGCACACATCATTGGACTGACATACAGTTAAACATAACGTCACTTCCAAATCAGTTATTTACCCGTCTGATCGCAGAATAAGGAAGAAAACAACTAGTCTATAATAGGTAGCTGGTTTTTCCGGCTTCATGTTAAGTAACATTACTTACTTTAAAATGAAACGTTCGTTTTACTCCGAACAAATCGCTTATAGAAATGAACAGTCATGTCTGCAAAAAATCGTTTTTTCGGTTTTTATATCAAAATTTTCAGATTTTTACGCTCTTTATATTGGGAATGCTGCTGTAAGTAAATGTTCAAAAAATAAGGCTAGAGGTCAACTGTATTTTTTTTTTGGTGCAATATTGTAATAACTACTTTTTATAGTTATTTCTAATTTATTTGACATGATTAACATCCATCGTGTGAGAGAAAACTAGAACAATAACTATTTTCTGAACAAAATCGATTATAATAATCATTGAAACAAATAAAGTAATTAAATAAAACAAATTGTAAAAGTTCAAACTCCTCTCTTGAAAAATTTCTTTTTTGCAGATATGACACTGTTCATTTCTATAAGCGAAATTACAGTTCAGTAATTTAAATGATGCTAGGTTATTTAAAACATTCACTTTCATTCCCTGCCAAAAATGCCCTGAGCACCTGATAAGATCTTTGTTTTTTGTCTTTTAAAAAGTTTTGACAACAGTTGAAAATTAACGTAACAATTTTAAAAATTATGTTCTTATTTTTTTGGAAAGTGTTTGGTGAAATTAACATTTTAATATTAAATAAACTATTAAGGAAATTAGATGGGATTCTTACTTATTTTAAAAGTAATAAATACTATAATAACTAATAAGAATCAAAACGTTTTCAGTTTTCAGCAATCGTTAAAATTTGACTTTTGAATGAAAGGGAGGGGGGGGGGATCTAATTTGAGTCAGGGAAAATGTACGATTTAGACAACCTCGAAGTCAGTTTTAGGAAAGACTTTTTCATAATCTCTTTTCAACTTTCTCTCTCAATCGGAGTTCGAAGAAATTATTAATTTAAATTTCAAATTGTCTCTTGTGGTTCGTGAGACATGCGTCATGTGTTAAATGTGTTATAAGTAAAGATATTTACATGGAAAATATTAATAAAATTCCTCTTTGATACACTTTGTTCGAACGTAATAGTTAAAGTAGAATCAAATGAATATAGTTGGATTGCATTTGTAAGGTAAGAAGGCAAGAGAGCAAAATTTGGTAAAAATTATCTGCTTACATTAAATTTGAATATATTAGTCAAGAAGTACAATCAAGGACTATATTTTGACTACATAGTAATCGTAACTGGTATCATGGTAATCATAACTGACTGATTCAAATAAAACGAGAAAAAGAAAAAAAATCTGAATTTTTGTCAAGTGTCGTATTTTTACAATGTACCTTCTTTTTCGCTTAAAATTATTTGATAGGTAAACTTTAAATACAAATTCCCTAGCAAATGAAGCTTTTAAATCATATTAAGCATGCATCTTTTTTCAATCAGAATTAAATTTTTCCCCCGATTATACAACTCTTATTGATTGAAATGAATCGCTTGAAACTTAGCATAAAAATAATAATAGATATATTTTTAGTAGGATTTTAGTTGCACACGGAAATTTAAAAGGACTTGGTCATGAATTACTTATTTCCTATTTTTCTTACATGATATGACACAAGATGAAATTATTTGTTGCATTTAAAATAAATGTGAAAGCAATTAAAAATAAGTATTTGCCGAGTTTGGAAAATAAATGGAATTTATATTTTATAAAATTTTCAATAAAGTAATGCAATAAGGTTTTAAATAAAAATGAAGTTATGCTTGGAATTTACCAAAATAAGGTACTTATATTTAATGAACGATATACATGACTACATACTATGTAACATTTTCAGATTTAGCATTTTACAACCCTGTTTATAATACGCTATGCATGCAAGAAAGTAAAATCTATTGCTTTAAAAAAAGTATGCAAATATCTTCATAACATATCGAATCATTTTGTAAATGCAAACTTACAAACCAAGTACTTGCCTATTTGTAAAATAAGTTCTTGATATCGAATGGAAATTAACTTTTGGGTCCTTGACTTAAAAATAGATTAAGATGAATGATTTTATGACACTGACTGAATTAGATAGAATATCAAATTTTTTATTCTTTGGTAATTGTCACAAAATATTTGCTAGTTGTATGTAAATAAGATTCATTTCTTTAATGGTTGTTTTCTTTTTATTTTCGTATATTTCAGTTCTGTTTTGATCGAAGGAGGAATTTGTTTATCTTCATGTGTGGGACTTTAAATCTGGAATTTTGCAAGCCAGCGCCACCTATGGATAGAAACAGAAAGATTAATAATTATGTATTTTTCGCCTAGTTATAATTGTAAATAATTTATTGTGATCAAGCACATTCAATAAAAACAATAACCAAAGTATTTTTTCTCTTTCAGAAGTGAACAAATGAATTTCGTTTCATTATAATTTCAAAGTTCATGCACACAATAATACATTAAAATTTGCTTGCTTAAAAGTAGTATTCTTTAAATTGAATAACTATTTTTAAAAAATATATATATATATTTATGAAAAAAGTGCTTTGTATTCTTTGGACATAAAAATTTGCTTTTCAGCTACAATTTAATTCTATGTTTTTATTGTTATTTATTATTATTTTTTTTTTTTTTTGGTCGATAGATCAGAGATATATTTTATTTATTTATTTAAATCAAACTCAAGGTGCACAACGTATGCATCTAAGTTCTTAAACTATTATGGTAAACAAAATCTCACGTTCTACAGATGAGATTGTATTTTACAAACTCAAAAGCTACATTTGTTTTTTTCTAGATATGTATTATTATTATTATTATTATTACTTAAATGAACTTTGAAATACATATATTACTACATAACTCAGATCAATAATATTCAAATTGTAACATACAAACCAGACAGACTTAAATCATTGCATTTTGAGTATCCACCTATTTATTTAAAAAACATATTTTAAAAGCAGAAAAATTGCATTAGTTAAAAACGCGATTATCAAATCCTTCGTTGCATTACCAATTGTTTTTGTTTTAGAAAGACTACATGGGGCCGTTCATAAATGATGTCACGCTTTTTTCCCATATATTTGACCCCCCTCCCCCTTTGTCACAATATGTCACACTTCAGTGGACCCCCTCCCCCCCCCTTTGTCACATGTCACGCTATGTTGCATAATGCATGTTGTCACACTTATTGTTACCCCTCCCCTCCCCTTGTCACTTTGTCACAATTTCACGATCCCCCCTCCCCCCTCTAAGCGTGACGTCATTTATGGATGATACGTACTGGACACATTTTACGGGTGATAAAACGCGTAAAATAAGCGACAAAAATATTTTTTTCTTGTAAGCTAAAAAAGACTCTGGCCTTTTAGACTTTCTTTTCCAGGTTACTTTGAACATCTCCAGGTACAATAATGTATAATTCTTATTCTTTCCTAATGATGTGTTTTTGAGTTATTGCAATAAAAAAAACACAAATTTTGAAAAATGTCCGGAACTTTTTCTCTTAAAAGCATTGAAACCCAAAAGATTTTTTATGTCACATATTTTCTTCATAGATAAATTTTTACTATATGTTTTTTTTTTTTTTTTTTTGATGTTGCTTCTTGGCTGAAATAACTTAGGTTAAAATTGCGCGAGAACCGATTGTAGATCATATTTTGTGGTAGCATAACAAAATAAAGCAATAATACCTACTCAAAATAACTATGTATTCATTATTACCTGAAACAGTACAATCAATAAATATAAACATAACTGTGAGATAATATAACTAAAAATTTCAACACACCGAAATGCGCTAAGTAGTCGTTTTGCCAAAAGCACAACCTTAAACTGTGGGGGTTCATATTAAACGAACAAAAATGTTTCGAAAGCTGGAAAATTCAGAATGTTCACTTCTCATGACTTACTTTCGCATATAAAAAAATCAAGAAGATCAAAAAATGTCGCTGCCAAAATTTCCTTTTTTGTCTGAATCTCAAAATAATGCCTCTTAAAAAAACTTTTATTCATATATGTCGCTTCAAACCTCGTTTAAAAGATCAGAGAACATCTTTCACGATCCTAACATATTTCTAAAGCGTGCACAATTTTTAGTTGCAAAAATAAATTATATGCTTATATCGTTCTCCAACTGAAATAAAACTCCACCCTAACTACTGCAGAAAGTTTATAAATCCGCGAAAATTTGAAACTATAATCAACCTTTGAAGCTAAAAATACTGAGATATAGTTTTATAACTTTAAAGGTGTGGTGGGGTGCGGGCTTAATGGGAAAGTAGATCCACATAATTTTGTGAAAGAGTTCTCATTAGAAGATATAACAGACGGAAATCAAACTAAACTTTAAATAAATTTCATTTAGTTATTTTTTGGTACCTACTATAACGAATTTTGAACTAATTAAAATACATTTGAATCAATTATTATTTGAGATTATCGAACAGCTAGTTTTCGACTGAACTCTCGGTTGAAATTAGCTGCCCGATAGATTGAGAGAAAGATTCAATATCCTTTTCCTGAGTTAAGGGTCATCAATGAATTTTACAACAACTTGATTTATGTTGTTAAAATATAAAAACCAAATTCAAGATCTCTTTATATTAATGGAACAGCTAATTTTGCTCTAAAATATGGTTAGTTAAGAGTCTGACCTCTGATAAGGAAAAAATACTAATTGGAACGCATGTAGCAGTATGCGCAGGGACGCACACACACACATACTTATTTATCTTCAAGATGAATGATCAAATTTTTCTTCAATAAATACTCATGGATAATGCATCATTCTGTGATAAAAATATGGACTCTTGAAAAGGTTTTAATTATTAACTGAAACAAAAACAAAATTATTAGACTGTGTGCCATAAATCATATGTCTCTTCGTACAAGTTTCCAACAAAGACTTATGTCGGAAACTTTCACCACGTAGCACATTGTTAAGCGTGAACTGAAGCTATTTCTAATTGAACCGATTATTTTAGAAACACATCAAACGACAGACAAGTCTGCAAAAATGCTCGATTCAAATTATTTTTTCTTGAAGCCATGTTGTTTAGGGCAGAAACGGTTAAGATTTGAATTTCCAAGTTTATTTACCATGGGACAAAAAAAAAAAAAAAAAAAAAAAGCTGCATTTTCGAGAAAGCGCGTTTAGAAACGAGAAAGAGAATGCTTGATAAGTTTCTGAAATATGAGATTCAGCTTAGTTGATGAGGTTTTTATTGAGCAATTTTAAAAATTAGCAGAAAAATCTTCAAAAAGATTTTCAGAACTGTAATCACATTTCATTAAATATAATGTATACTGAACTCTTAAAACAAGAAAACCAATGCATTATCATTTGTTTTTATTCTAAGACAAAGTGTGTAAGTAAGACATTTAAATTGCATGATCATAATTTGTTAAGTAGATATTTAAAGAGATATAATTATAAATGGTTAATAGTATACATCACACATCTGAAGGGAATTAAAATGCTAACATGGCTGAATCCAAGGAAATCAGGGTACGTACAAAGAATTTAGTGGAAGTGACATTCTTGTAAAATCTCCGGATGAACAAGTTTGTTTTAACATTTCTCTTTTTTTTTTTCCGCCAGCCTTTAACCCTTTCACTACATAGCTGGGACAACAATACTAATAATATTACAGCAAAAAATCCCTTTTTGCTGTAATATTATTAGTATAAATCCCCCAGTATGGTTCCTACATTAATATAAATTTTGTTTTACAAGCACGAAAATACAGCATAAATATGTCTACTAACTAATAATACAAAATGTACCCCAAATATGTATATTAACTAATATGTGATAGCAGAAACATGTGAAGAAAGTTCATTAATTTCCTTAGTAGTCAAAGAGTTAAAATAAAGCTGTAACGGCCCATAATCTGCCAAATTGAAGACGTTGTGTTGAGAAAAATCATTCACATCAAATAATATCGAAATTAACAGCTAAAAAATTTAGGATTTACAATAACATGTTCTTATATCGTGAGTACAACATCGCACTAAAAGAACTCTGACTGCAGAGCAAAAGGACAAATCAAGGCATTTAAGAGGATTTTTTCAAGTTCACTATATGTCACATGACGTTTTACCCCACTAAGATACACTGTTTTAAAAAAAACCTGAATTTTCAGAGTGTTTTTGACTGATTTTAACGGAAGATTTCCGTAGTGCTTCAATACATGGTTTTTCCTTCCAAAAACGGAAGTATTACGTCCTGAAAATACGAAAACGGAACTCTTTCGTTTTACGGTTGCTGTATTTTCACAACCTGATTTGGATTAACGGAGAAAAAAGAAATGGAACTTCTGTCAAATCTCGGGAAAATATTATCAGAAACGGAATATTTCCGGCAACTCTGCTGCCGTACTTTTTCCGTTATTTTCAGGAGATTTTTTTTACAGTGTATTCATGTCTCCGCAAAAGATAAACTAGTAGATTGAGTAGTAGGCATACTTTTAGGCCGTTAGCATGGAAGCGTTTCTGACCAAACTCACGAGACCTCAATTGTCCAACTTTCGGCCAAATTGCTTTTTAAGAACGGTGTTTTTCGCCAAATGAAGTTACACAGAGGAAATTTAATTTCACCGGTGATGACGATAGAAGTGCCTCATTTCTTGACCACAATTTTCGCTTTCATTCTGCTAGTCGGTTTCTACCTAAGATCATTATTCTTCAAAGCTACATACCATACTGAAAAAATGGAGACAATGGTGGAATTTAGCTGCAACCAACATTTGTTACTAAAGTTGAACCATTATAATGGTTCCCAGTTTCACATTCATGGTCAAACTAGGTAAAACTACATCATTATAATGATTCAACTTAGTACCAAATGTTGGTTGTAGCTAAATTTCACCATTTATTTGGTGAAAAATTGAACTAGAATTTTTTACAGTGTAGCAACATATGTGGGTCGCTCGCGCAAACGCAAGGATACGTTTTAGAGTTACCTGCGGTTAATTTTTAGCGTCTCTTATTGCAAAATCAGTCAGAAATTTCTGAAAAACTGTTATCTAAAGTCTTCTAACGTGTTGCATTTGGGTTTCCACAATTTGGCTTACATACGTCGATCCACATACATGTGTCCAATTTTTAACACGTTCGCTGCCGGTCACTTTAAGGACGAACCTTTACATTACGTAGTATCAGGAGACACACCCAACATGATTGAAGCAAATTGAAACAAAGGCGAAGCCTTCCCTCCTTCGAACAGGTAGCTGGTTACTGAGACATCACTCACACCACTCTTTAGCCTCCAACGCTCGCTGACGGTCACTTGGGGATGAATCTTTGCGCACTAAACACGCCTGAAATGCCCAATGCAGCGGAGAGCAACTGAAGATGAGCAGCTTTTTTCGCGCGAGCTTGTGGCTGGCTAACTGAGACATCACTTAACACAAGGCTGTAAACTCTCGCACGTGGTTGGCACTGTGACTAGAAAGAGATTGACATCACGCGCTGGCGTGTGGTCGGCAGCGAACGTGATAAGCAACAATTATTTTCTAAAAATCCATGCAACCACTATCGGTTGGCCTCGATCCCTAGATGCGATTGTCATGTGTCTTGGAAATATCCTTGCAACATTATTTCCACTGATGAAAACTAGGGATGTAGCGAATAGTGATTTGGCCGAATAGCCGACTACCGAATGTTCGGCCATTTCTTATAGGCCGAAGCCGAATATTCGGTCAATGTCTTAGGCCGAATATTAAAATTTCTAGAAAATCGTTGTAATAGAAAGTATTTGACAAATTTAAAATTTTTCACAAAGTCAAACACCAATGGAGGCAATTCACCGCTAGAGGGACTCATGAACGATCACCGTTGTCACGTGATATCCGCTCTATGTTTACTAAGATTTACAATGGAGTTCTACGTGGAGCACACTAGGCAAAATTAGTTATCTTAAAATTAGACTATTTTCACAGCTCTTTCTGATTATAACCCAGTATTTACATTTAATTTAATCATTATTCAAGAAATTTATTAATTATTACAATAGTTATAGTGTTTTATTTAGTGTTAATTTTATGTAATGTAGAAGAACTTTATTTAGGCCAAGTTTTTATTAGATTTGTCGAACTCGAAGTAAAGCGATGCTACGGCTTCCTTTGTTTACATTGTTTTAATCGCTGCCACGTGACCAATGACGCTGCTTCAATTGCCTCCATTACACACAATCTATGATGTATGATTTAATTATGTTTCTTAAGGATTTAAAACTAATTTATTTTCTTTATTGTTTTGAATGTAATACGAGTAAAACTAAGAATTTCACCCACAAGTGGAATAGGAATGACAGGTTTTATGGTAGTAAGCATTAGCATTACTTTACTAATTACTTAATTCAAATGAAAGAACTACTATTGCTTAATGAACTTTTACCTTGCTCAAAACTGTTTTCTGAAGATATTTTAAAAGTTGTAACAGTTAATATTTTAATTTTATTGGGTTTTTTACATACCTATTTTTGTAAGATCTATTAAAATTTAATACACTTAGCTGGAATATATTTTTATTTTCAAAAACCATAATAGCTTATGCTATCTAAATATTTATGATATATTCTAGGCTTTTCACATTTATCTCTTACCCAATATTCACAATAACTCAGTCTACCCAAACTGTCTGACTTTCACTTTGTTAATAATAACAAAATTTCTCATATTCTCCATCATAATTAACTATTGCCAGCTTTTGGGAGCAAATGCTAAATAAAAAAATACAATAGTATTACAACTTCAAAATCTGTTTTTGCTCAGTCAAGCCTTTAACAAGGTTTAAAAAAAGTTGCTTTTTTTAAAATTATTTTTATTTATTAAAGCTATATACTAATGTATTCTTTTGAAATAATTATAATACAATTTTAAATGTTTAAAATCTACTAATTTCTTTATTTTTTTTACATTTTTACTGCAGCAGAACTATTCTGCCGAATAGTGCATCAATATTCGGCCAGGCCGAATTTGACCTTACCCAGTATCAGGCCAGGCCAAATATTCGGCTGGGTGATGAAATGACTATTCGGCCAAAGGGCCGAATAGGCCGAATACCGAATAGTGGCCGAATATTCGTTACATACCTAATGAAAACTACGATCAAGTACAGGAAGTGGAATCTTTTATCGCTCGTCCTCACACATTTTTTTACAGGCCAGACATTTATGTACAGATCATGAGAAAGTGACCCGAAAATGTTACGAGAAACAACTACTGTATTGATGCACAAATTGGCAATGAATATTGCAATTTAAATTTTTTTCTCATGCTTTGTTCTTCACCATGTTTTACCCTGAGGGGGTGGGCTCCGTAGCTTTTGAGGGGGTGCCATCGCTCTTGGGGTCTGTTTATGCATTGTATTTGGTATTAATATAATTATTAATACATTTATTCTGCCTTTGTTTTTATTATAGCTTTTATATTTCAGCTGAAGTTAATTTTTCCTTTTGTTTTATCACACTTTAAAAATATCCCCTAAAATTATTGGTTTTATACCGACAACCAAATTGGCTAAGCAAATTCTAAATAACGACCGTATAATTTTCATTTCTTTTATAAAGCTGTTTTTGTCCATTTTGTGTATTTTCTGGTTTCAAGACCTATGTTTAAGAACCGTACTTTCCACAGTTCCGCATAACCAATTCAGATTGTAATTTAACGCCATTAATATTACGGGATGTTTTTTAAAGTGATGACAAATCAATTAGAAATACGTCTTCATTTTTTCCCAAACATGAAAGATGGATTCTGTGAGGAAAACCTCTGCAAAGTTTTACTAGGTTGTAAAACCTAATTTAAGACAGAAGGTAATGATACACATCTTCAATTTCCATTCGTATTACACTGTATCTAATATTTACTTATTCTAGTGGTGAGATTGTTATCCTGTCATCAAAACTAGATCTAGCTTCGAACATTTTTCGACAAATCAATGAGATCTATTTTCCGTTAGTTGCTATGGTAACTTTTATTTAAACTTTCTAAATGATACAAAGTATTTTGTATAGAATTCTTAAGTATATCTAACTTATATTTGTTCTGTATAATCAATATTCATCCTAATAAACTGAAAGGGAAGCACGCTAATGACACCAAAAACATTCATAATTTAGGAGAGCTCGTTTGGCGTTGCATTTCTAAACTCTTTGGCATGGTGCCTCAGTGTTATAAAGAGATATCGTAGAAACAACGTTGAAAACAGACGTTAAAAAAAACACACGCATTGCAAAAATGTTCAGATGTTCACACTGTTTTTGTAAATCTGAAAAGGACAATTATTTATTAATTTTGCTTGATCCACGTTTTTCATTTGAAAATGGGCTGAAACAATCAGTTTAGGATTTTGCTTTTATCACTCTTAAAACATTGTTTATAAATCACGTGACGGCACGTCATCGGAAAGGGTATCGCAGCAAGGGCCTGTAGTGTCACGTAGTAAATTAGAAAATATTAATTTCAAGTTTCTGCTCGGTATAATAATCTTTTTATATGTTTCTTCTCTACCAATTTATTTACTTTACATAATACAAAGTAAAGTACAAAATCTGCTCATTTGAAAATTTTAAAAACTCTACAGCAAGAAAAAAAAAACTTTGCATAGAAAGTTGAAAATAAAAAGGTTGAAGGCCAATCCCATTGAAGCATAATTTTAAGAACAACGTGATGATGTAAATTAATACAGTGAGAGCTACCTGCAGCCAATCATGCTTGATGCATAATGATTGCTTATATTTACGATAAGATGCATATAATGAGTGCTCAGAGAAACCCGATTACATCTCTGTAGAGCTTTATAGGTAGCGGAAGGTAAACTTCCCTAGCATATTTCCTACCTCAGTGACCTGCCTTAATTTGAACACTATACACTGTATAGGATTAATTTCAAAAGACCTGGCAAGTGACTGCATGCTTTGGATATCTTCACTCTGGAGGAAGGCGAGGACAAGGGTCGCACGTTAGAGGATTGTCATCATGCATGGATGGAAGAGTGATGGGATAGACAAAACCTCAAATATTCAAAATAAAGGCTTAACGAGATCCTCTCTGTATCTTAAACCGTCATATTGATATTGTGTCAAAGCTGTGGATGATGTGGTCGTCCGTTCTGGGCAATTCAGAGATAATGCCTGGCTGGCTTTCCCAGAAAAAAAAAACGATGTCTTTCCGTGATATTTACCTAAGTGAAAATGTGTTCTATGTTTTCCAGATGAGGTACGACCAGCTTACTTCGTAGGCTAAATCTGTAATCGTCATCAAACATGACGTTGACCTAACGCTGATCAGACCCACTGCTTATATTTCCACATAAACGACCTTCTTCTATGCAGACGATCAACAGGAAAACCTCTCTTCATCTAGCACATACATCAAACCAGTCGGAGTCTTCTAGGAACTGTTTATTTGTATGGTTGAAGATTAAAAAATAGTTTAAAATCGCTTTGTAAATTAAAATTGATAATAAACTTGTTTTCTGTTTTAGACTTAAGCATAAAAAATTGAAAGAATTTAGGTTAAAAGTCACCTTTGTGACATAAAATGGTGCAGCTAAAACTTGACTTTCATGGTTCAAAGCTGAACCATGACAGTGGTTAGTGGAAAATCCATCATTATTGTTCAGAGTTGAAAAAGTAAACAGTTTTAAGAAAATCCGTGATTATGGTTCAAAGTTGAACCATAAAACTGGTTAGAAAAAATCCGTCACCATAGTTCAAAGTTGAACCGTAATACTGATTTGAAAAAATTTTAAAATCATAGTTCAGTGTTGAACCATATTCCTGGTGCAACTAGTAACACCATATAATGGTTTAACTTAGCACCAAATGTTGGTTGCAGTTAAATTTCACCATTTTTTGGTAAAAGGTTGAACCAGAATATTTTACAGTGCACTGTTAGAAATTTCATCATGAAATTACTGTTAAATAGCGTAAATACAAAAGTTTACCGTTTCATAACCCTTTATAAATGGTTTCAAAACTGTAAATGTACGTTCTTATGGTTTTTGAACCATTTCGAGGCGTAGAATCTTCGAAGCGTAGAAACCGTAAGCAAAGCAGCGTGGGAATCGAACCCCGGGTGTATGATGTTGCGCTCAACCAACCTTGCGCTCTAACCATTCGGCCATCTGCACCACTCAAAGCGGCCATTTATTTATGAATAAATCTTCTTTTCCAACAGGCAAACTGCATTAAAATTGAGACCAGTTTTTGATTGGATCCAAAGTCATGTTTGGTCTAAATTTACTGTATATTAGCGATAATCATTTCATTTGCTGTAAAAATCAAAATACAAACAAGCTTCAGAAGCTCAAAGTATAGGTTCACTCATTCGCAAACAGTTCGGGAATCCGATGTAATCATTGAGTTAAAATATTTATTCCTATTACAATTGTATGTGTTTATAAAAACCCTTACAACAACATAGTTTTAGTGTAAATATTATTGCTAACAATTTAATTGCAGTTTTTATGAATAACAATATCTCTCCTACTAATGTGCGCAATCACACATGACCTATAAGGACAGATTGCGCAATATAGTCTTCTTAGTTTTTTTCACAACTGTTGCCTTAAATTAAAGCAAAACAACGAAATATCAATGGAAATGAAAAAAAAAAAAAAAAAGAAAAATGAAGTCACAGTTATTCATCAATTGTTTAACAAAAAAGCCGTACTTCTATTTTTTAAAATTATTTTTCCAACTGTGCGCAGACTCTCCTAGCTTTACCTTACATTAGAGATAACAAGATACGGTTCCTTATAACAGTCATTAATGGTGGGCTTTATGAACAGGTTCAGAGAATTTTGCCTTTTAGGAATAAACTTTTAGCAGGTCGATGAACCAGATTTCGGAGTACGAATACTTAGAGCCTATAGATGCCTCCGCTATTTTGGATTAGTGCGCGAGCTCTACCTGGTTGGCCTTTCTGCCATGTATCGCCTCCAGACGATGTTTCTTTCAACCTGGCATTCAGTCTCAATTTACCGAAACTTCTTAATTTGACATAACGCCAGAATCTTCGCTCTGATAAACATAGCTTTTCTCAAGTTAAAAATTGATCCAAATTTCCAGATGCAACGGCTCGTACATATTTACCAACATTTCTGCCCAAATTCATCAGTCATGAAAACGATAATTTTACCTCCTTTCACGGAAACGAATCGCAGAACTTTCACCAATTTGTAGTGGCATTACAGACTTATAAATGTGATGATGAATATTAATCTGATCTTGAGTGATTGTTGTCAAGACGAATTAGAATAAAGTTCAATCAATAGATGTAGAAACAGAACTCACAAAAAAAAAAATTCTAACTTTGCCCTAAGGGCAAAAAGCAGAATTGAAATAATTGGAATTGTCTGTATTTGTAACTGCATAGCTCAAGGTGAACAGGAATAACATACATCTTACTTTATCAATTATTTGATTATTGATTCTTAGACTCTTTCTACCCATTTTGCCCCCTCTCCCCACATGCAAACGGGGCAGCCATGTTGGGGTAACATTAGATGCCTCAGAAACTAGTGCTAATGATAAATTATTTTGTGTCCAGTCACGTTACTCAAAAAAAAACTAGCTAGGTTGATGAAGCACAAACACTGGTTGAACCACACTATGTTTCACCGTGTACTTGACAAGTAAAAAACATTTTGGCTAACATTCGTGAACTAGATCGAATTCAGAACTATAGACATCATTTAATTTTAGTAAAATATATTCATATCGCATAATTATATCTTTCAAGAGACCGACATTTCTATGCGTTTGCTCCTCCCAATGATAATTTATTTATTATAAGAACAAGAATGCTTCAGTTGTCAAATTAATTACTCATCGCTTTTTTTAATATTGCACTTACCATTTTATTACCATCAATCATACGCAACTTAATCTAATTCTTGGTGTTCAAGTCTTAGCAATATGACAGAAATTTAGGAAGATTCAATTATTTCAACAAATAATTGACAATGTATAAATTTATAAATTATTTCTCTTAAAACGGATCACAAATCCATAGGCACAATTATCAAGAAATTTCAATTCTTATACGTTTATCTCTATCAATGAACATAACTACATGAACATAAACGAATTATTTAAAGCTGTTGAAATTGATTCCTTACCCCTTTTGCTACCTTTTACCATTTTATTACTATCAATATCTCTAGTGAACAATTGAATTTAAAGCCTCACTCATACGATTAAGCCGCTTCTTGTGTGATAAAACCCTTTGGTGTTGGTGTTACGATATGTTTGTTTAGCTTGTTTACAAAATGTATCATGTGAACAGGAAACGGAAATTGAGATTAGACAAGTACAATACCATAAGAGAATGTACAACTAACGCCGACTGGCGTCAAGCATTATAAACTAATTTAATGTGTTACATTTAAATGTGAATATCTTTCGAAAAAAAGGGTTATAAATCAAACTTTTCATACTAATAAATAGCTGATAAGATAATTCATGGAATAAAATACATAAGATACAATTAAATATTGTAAATTCTACGTAATGCTGTAAAAACGTTTCAGGTAATAATTACTATGCTAGGAAGTTTTAGGTGGGAGGTGCTTGTTATTAAAGTAGGAGGGGCTTAGAAAAATTAAATTACGCTTTAGTTTAAAACTAACTATTATTGCCATAAAAATGCACTGAAAACATTTTTGAGGGAATTTATTGAAAAACACAAAAAATCTACAGAATAAGCAATTCCCACAAAAACATTTTGGACCTTGGAATTTCGCAACTACGCCTTAAATGATAATTTCGATAGGCCGATTTCTAAAGGGGTAAAACGTAAAAAGGGCATTTTTGGCAATTAAGTGTGATGATTTGAAGTTAATTTTGAATGAAAAATGAGCATCATAGCCGGAATAATATCTCACATATGAAAAACATACGTGAAAACAACGATTCGGATATGTTTTTGGATTGTTTTGATGACTTAAAACAAGAGCATTCAAAATGTATTTATTTCTTTATTTATTCATTTATATGGATGTTTAAAATCAGATTATCATTGTATTAGAACTAGAAACGCCAAGCAGAGCCAGTTCTTCAGTCATAATTCAGGTTTTATATGGTCAATCGAATTTTCATGACGAGTAAGAACGTTTGCCCATACATCAGGCATGTCGTTTAAAAACAAATTATTTATTATATCATTTTGGTTATTATTTTACTTATTAATAATAATTTGAAAAATTTTCTACATCGTTCATGAATGATTTTCTATAGCTTTGAATACTCTTCTATAGAAACGTTCAATAGTTTTTGGTTCTCAAAATTTTTTTCTTTCCCAATGCACAAGTTAAACTTGAACTATGAGTTCCCATGCTGACTTGAACTATGATGCTCCCATTTTTCTTATCTTATGAGTTTATAAAATTATTATTTAATCAATTAATTGATATAACTTCGGATAAACAAAGGTTCGTATATCCGAAGTCAAAGTTCGTATATCTGAAGTAGTTTCACGTATCAAAGGTAAGTGAAAGGCGTATATTTCATGAAACAATTCACCCATTCACCGATATTCCGGAAACAATCCCCAAATATAATATTGTACATTAAAGTTATTAAAAACATTTGGATTTTACATCGTCCAATTGAAAATGTTCTTCGTCGACTGGAAATGTTCATATAGACTATAAAGCTAATACACACACTCGGAAACGAACTACATAATTCAAGAGAAAGATATATTATACTAGCTCTTGCCCGCGACTTGGTTCGGTGGAAATTTTGATGTGTATGGTGTGAGAAGTGATGGCCTGATCAAGATGTAATCAATGTGGGCAAATATTATAAAAGGCGTCCTTCTGGGCAAGGCATTTCTAGACGGCAGAAGTCCTAAACAAATTTAAACGGAGTTGAGGCTTCGATGGCATTACAATTGCAACATTACGGCACTAAAAAACTTTTTTTTTCCAAAGTTAGCTATCAAACTTCTGAGTGCTAATTTCTGAGCGGTAAATATTTTGTCAATTCTGGGCTGGAAAGCACAGAATTAGGACGCAACTATACACAACGGCCGTTTTCAAAGAACAAATAACAATTTTTATTTTTATTTCTATTTTTACTGAATTAATTTATAAATTATCAATTGAAAAGGCTTAAATTTAGGCTTCATTATATAAAAATGGCGTATTACCGCAAGATGGACGGTGTAGCTCTACAGTTATGGATGAAATTGAAAGTAAATCAGTATAGGCCCGCTAGCTTAAGTGGTAGAGCACTCGGCGCGTAAGTGAAGGAAGCTGGGTTCGAGTTACAGTCAAATAGATTTTTGCTTAATTAATGCTAAAACTCTATTTAACGAAGTTTAACAAAACTGATTTAAAATGCACGGTTCCTGTAGTATACAATTGTGATGCTAGCCCATAGGAACCGTGCATTTTCCTGGGATAAAGAGCAGCCTACGTCATTCTCTGACCCCTAAATTACCACAATACAGAAAATCATATTGATCCCATGTTTTCTGAAAAATAAAATGAAATCTGTCCCACGGGAACCGCACCTTTTTCCGGAATAAAAAGCAGCCTATGTCATTCTCTGGCCGCTAAACTACCACTATGCAAAAAATTATGTCGATCCCTTGCTCTGTGAAAAACAAAAACAATTTTGTCTCACGGGAGCCGTAAATTTTAAGGAATAAAAATTAGCATATGTGCTATTAATTGACTACAAATCTATTAGTCCGGACTGGGACTCGAACCCTGCTCGCTCAATTACGCGCCGGGAGTTCTTATCACTTAAGCCATCAGGTCGTTATAGATCTTCTTTGAATTTTATTTATAAATATCGAACCCCACTGCCCTTCTTTACCGGAAACCCTTTATTTTTCCGGTATAAAAAGGAACCTATGTGCTAATCTATCTCTGTAGCAATTTTCATCCATATCCGTTATGGCGTATGTGAGTAACAAACATGTGTCCAAACTTTCGCATTTATAATATAGTATTAAAATTCATTTGCGAAATTAAATTTTTTATCCTTTTATTTATTTTCATTTTATTTATTTATAATGATTTATTTTATTTATATAATTTTTCTTCGTGATATATATTCTATTTATTTGCAGGATTGCACCTTTACATACAATAATAGTGGTATAAAGTATTTTCCTTGAAACAGAAAGCGAAAACTTTCTTAATCTTACCCAAAACTTTGATGAATTGTGAATTAGGTTCAAAGCTGACTGGTGGGTGTCATATGTCGGATTCAATGTATCTTTCCAAATCCTTCAGCAGCATATGTTCAGAAAGAGCCATTATGATTTCTAAAAGAAGAAAAAGAAGTTCAAGTAGTACCTGAAATAGCTTACAATATTAACATATAGAGAAGAAAATAACTATTCATTTAATACATTTTTTTACATACGTAATGTTTAAATGACCCAGTTTTATCTGAACTTCTTTTCAAGAGTGCACAAAATAGCTTAAAATACGAAGTAAAGAATACAAAAGTTATAACGCCGGATAGGGGAAGCTATGACAGAATATGAAATTTATGAAGGAATTGCTTCATATTTAGGAGCAAAAGATTTAGCTTCAACTTGTGAGGCCCAGAAAGTCCAGGCGCTGTTGACTATGACGAAATGTGGGACCAGATTTTTCAGATTTAAGACATCGAAATTTGTGAATAGTGAATGTGATTTTTACCACCTGAAACAGAAACTTCGGGTACTAGATTCAACGTAGACCAGAAATATAGGAAATACGAAAAGCTGTTACTACTTTCATTAGCTCAGAGCTAAGCTAATTCAAAACAGCTTTAATTAAGTAATTGCACGTCAATGCGCCCTTAACATCATCGAAGTTGTTTTCAAAGTAATCATAAGTGTATTTATATTAATAAAAATATATATGTAAGTACACTTTTATGGTCTTTCTATATCATTTAGTCATATGAAAAAATTATATTTTATGTGAATTTTTACTTTGTGTGTCCTTCTTGATGCTAAAATTTAAGGCAATATTGAATCCACTTCGGCGTACGACATACACTGTTAAAAATTTCCTTAAGAAAATAGTAATAAAACCATTTATTTGATTGTTATTTTACCACATTTAATTACAACAGTTGAATAACCATTAAAAAGATGGTACCGTAATTATCGATATATAGCCCGCATCGTTGTATAGCCCGCAGGAAGAAAAATTCATTCTAAAAAAATTAAGTTTGGTGTATAACCCGCATCGTTGTATAACCCGCATCCAGGAAAAAAACATGGGATACACCCCTAGAAAACAATACATTCGCCTGTAGCGCCCGAGCCCCAATCTGCTTAGGACCATTGTTTCGAAAGCTACGATTTATTTCTCTGCATTTAGTTTTGCAGGAAAAGATATTTCGATATTTTTGAACGGTATTTGTGTTTTTAATATTACTTTTTTTTTTTAATTTCATGTATTGCCCGCATCGTTATATAGCCCGCAGGTAGTAAAAAAAGGAGTTTTTTTGTAGATAACCCGCGGGCTAATACACCGATAGTTACGGTATTCAAACCACTGATCATGAAAAAATCGTTTATTCTCTGTTTCTTCTAAAGAACGTTTAACTAACCGTAATTTACAAGCACCACTAGGTCTTGTAGTCAATAAGAATCTGGCATCCATCTTGGTTGTGGAACCTTACCGTCGTACGTTGTTGTTAAAATATGAATAAAGATTTATCAGTTCAAATCTGCATGGGTATATAAAAAAGAAAAAAAAAGTGGCTTAAGCAGTGGCTACTAAATAGAAGCACATGCACACGTAAATCAAAAATTGGAGACATCGGATTCCCGAACTGTTTCCGAATGAGTGAACCCATACTTTGGGCTTCTGAAGCTTGTTTGTATTTTAGTTTTTGCAGAAAATAAAATGATTTTCATCAATATACAGTAAATTTAGGCCAAAAATGACTTTAGATCCAATCAAAAACTGAAATCTCAGTTTTAATGCAGTTTGCTTGTTGAAAAGAAGATTTATTGTTAAATAAACCGCCGCGTTGAGTGGTGTGGATGGCCGAATGATTAGAGTGCATGGTTGGTACACCGTATACCCGGGGTTCGATTCCCGCACGCTTCGCTTTTACGGTTTCGACGCCTCGAAATGGTTATAAAACCGTAAACTTTTGTATTTATGGCTTTTTAACTAAGCTGATTGGAAATGGTCCCTTAAAGATAGAAAAATTTTCCAAACCGTAAATTAAACGGTGAATTAGATAGACAGACTGCTATTTAACCGTAATTTCATGATGAAATTTCTATCAATGTATGAAACCCCGGAGCGAACCGGACAGATCACATAAATTTGTTCATGCGTAAAAAATATTGGAAGCGCAATTGTGTCAATATTTCGAGAGGATTTTTTTTATCTCCAAAATTTTACGTACTGAATCTTTTTATTCCTTGTGCTTTATGATTAACTGATATTTTAAATTTGAAACTTATAACCGTAGTCACTTAAAAACGTAATTTTTAAGCTGGGGAATTTTTTACTCAAAAATCCACCGAACGACTTTGGACAAAACAATAAACTGTCTCATGAAGAAGGGAGTCACTTATATAGCCATACAGTACATGCATAAAGACATACACTCTAAAAATAGTGCCTCCTATTTAAGAGTCACAATCACATTGTGCCCTTCATTTTCTTTATATAAGAGGCAAAACGCTTATGTGCCTTTTGATATTGGAGGCACCCCTGAAATCAAAGGCACCAAAAAGGGTTTATCACATATTAAGAGGCACAAAATGAGTTTTCCGCGCTTTTGTGCCTCTAAAGAAGCTATGATTATTTTCAGTGGTACATTAGGGCCCAAGATACCCAGCCCACGCATGCTCACAGAGGTAGACTAAAGTACAGTGAAACAATAGCATTCTAATGATCCCGATTTCCTTTGTAAATTTTCTTCCGCTGCGGGTTTTTTCTGAGCGTTTTTAAAGTTACGTATAAAGAGTGCGAAAACAACCTTTTCACTATCGAAATGATCGATTTCATTAAGACGGGATTTCTTTAAAATAAAATTTAATAGTATTGTATATTGGGAATTAGGTCATGGACAGGTCAGAGGGAAATAGTGACTGTAGACTTTAGAACTGTTTTATTCTGAACTTACTTCCTCATCGTCTCGGCAGTGTACGTGCAGTGTAAGTGCTTTTAACAAAATGCTTAAAATGTCTTTATATCAAGCTATCATTAAATAGTGTGTCTTCAAATCTGTGTTCTCCTGAGAAATAAGAGCTTGCGACACATATTGAAAACACGTAGAAAGATGGCAAGTAAACCCTTTTCTTATAAAGTATATTATATATTTCATTTTTTGATTAAAAAAAAGGCTTTTCAAGACGAGGAAAAATTGGAATTACCAACAATATAAAGATATGAATGGTAAGCTATTCGATGTAAATTTAAATGCAAACCATTGCTAAGTTTAATTGAGGATATAATTATTCATTAAGATCAAACATGTAGTAAGAACTTATTAAGATAGTGTTCAAGATGAGTCTAAAATGTTTACGTTTTTTCCACTGTTTTGTATATTCATATATATATTATGAAGGCTAATAATTTGTTGAATACTTTATTTTATAACGGAAATATAACTTATCAAATTATGTTTAATTAGTCTATCAAGCTCATGTTGAATTTATTTAAAAGAAACATAATTTATCAAATGTTTTTGAGACAAAGTGAGGGATCTTAGAGAAGATTTTTTTTTAAATTAGCCAAAAATTTTATAACTTAAACAACACATATTATTTTAAATAAAAATTTGAATTTTTATCTTAATTTTAACCGTTACATAGACTGATTTGCTGTATAGTTTTAAAAATGTGTTTAATACGCTGGTGATATTTTTTATTCACTTTTTACTGCTATAAAATAGGAGAGAGTGGGGGCTAATGAGACAATATTTATAATGTTAACTAAAAATGAACTTGACGAATTTCTGTACAGTTATTTTATGTACATAAAAAGAGAAAAATTGGCTTTTTAAAAAGACATAACTAGAAGAGGTAGCATTTGTTCCTTTTTAAATACAAATACATTTTCATAACATTGTACTTATCCCATTAGCCTCTCACTCTCCCCTATCTGTTATAAGGCAGAGTGGTGTTAGTGTAGACAATTTTTAGAAATTTGGTCAAGGTACTTCACTGAACATCAATTAGGACAATACTGTTGTTATTATTAACAGAAATTTCATCTTTATTTAAAAGGACACATGAACTAATTTGAGTATTACATATTTTTCAAGAAAAAAATATAATTAAGATCTTAAATTGTTTTTGTTTAAAAGTAATTGAAACCTGACCCAAAAAATAGAATTTTTAAGTAAAATGTATAACAACATTAAAACTTTTTTAAAAGATGACATACCTTATTAAAAATCAATTTTAATTCATTTCTTACATGCATTTGTACAGTAAATCTTAAATGATATACTGTTTCAATATGTATGTGTTTAATTTTAATTGCTCATAAGTATGTTTTCATTTATGTCTCAAAGACAAAAATACAAAGTGCATACATTTTTTTGTATTGTATTTTTTGATAATTGCAGTGATTATACAAATGTGCTGATGCAAAACTTGTAATCTTGGATTGCGAAAAAAAGGAGGGGGGGGGGGAGTGGAGAAATCCCAATGGACTTTTGATTACGTTTAACCGTGAATACTTATGGCATTCGATTTGATTGACTTTTAGGATATATCCTTTAAGTAAAACAAAGGTTTGCATTTATAACACAGGACAAGACAGAAGACAACAATTTGGAATGGTGAAAGCACATATTTTTATACCTCTGTAGCAAAGGATAAAATGCGCGATTCACATCGTACTTTTAAAAGTTTTAAATTTGGAAGTAAAACGAAGTCAATTTTTGCCTCTAAAATTTCAGAGGCATGATGTGTCTCTGAAATTAAGAGGCAAAACTATTTCATTTTTGCCTCTGAAAATTCAAAGGTACAATGTACCTCTTAAAATTAATGGCACAAAAACGACATTTTTGCCTCTTAAAATCAGAGGCATAATGCTCCTCTGAAATTAAGATGCAAAATTGTTCTTAATGTGCCTCTTATTTAAGTGGTACAGTTTTTAGAGTGTACGTACAGAGGCGCACATGAACAGGACCAGTCTCCCCAGAAGACATCGGGTATCCGGTATCCGACCGATTTTTAAATATCCGGAATCTGATCCTACCACTGCAAGTAAGAATCGATCATCCAACATGTCAAATTTGATTGTTAAATTTTACATAATTAACGTGTTTTGAAAATACAACATGTAAATTAAAAACTTACAACTTATGGGCACAACATGTAAATTAAAAACAACAAAGCTTTGGGGTGTTCAAAAATATGTATAGAATTTATTGGTTTAAAACATCACAGGCAGATTTCTGGTACGATCCGTTAGTCAAGGGACATCGGACATCCGACCGATTAATCCGACCAGCAAAATTAATATGCGATGCATCCCTAATCCTGATCTTGCATCCCGCCCTCCTCACACACAAGAGCAAAGTCCTAGGTGTGCTACTGTATATACAATTAAAATTACCGTAATTATCTGTGTATAGCCCGCGGGTTATCTACAAAAAACATCTTTTTTTACTATCTGCGGGCAATATAACGTTGCGGGCAATGCATGAAATTAAAAAAAAAGTATTATTAAAAAGACATCAACCGTTCAAAAATATCGAAATATCTTTTCCTGCAAAACAAAATGCAGAGAAATACGTCGTAGCTTTCGAAACGACGGTCCAAAGCATATTGGCTCTTGGGCGGTACAGGTGAATGTATTGTTTTCTAGGGGTGTAACCCATGTTTTTTTTTTGGGTGCGGGTTATACAACGATGCGGGTTATACACCGAACTTGATTTGTTTTGAATGAATTTTTCTTCCTGCGGACTATACAACGATGCGGGCTATTTACCAATAATTGCGGTATTCATAGGGGTTGTAACCCCCTCCACCCCTTTTTCTCTACGTCACCGTGATAAAAAAACAGAGAAATGTCTAAAATTCATATGCAGCATCCTCTAACCACATATTTTAACCCAAAATATTTTTGCTTCGTCGGAAAAGAGCAGCCTTCTCGAGAGGGGAAAATCAGGTAAAGATTGTAATTACTATGAGTGATTTCTAAGCACTAATTTGCATCCTTCGAGCAAGTATTGTCGCACACGATCATTAAAGTTCAGATAAACTGCACAGAAATCTGTTACGAAGGACGAATGATTCGGACGCCCGAGGAAAACGAATATTTTGGCTTCAAATCAAGAAACGCCTATGTTGATTCATATCGATGTCGGGAAGTATTTTCTCTAAATGGTGTACTGAATTATTCAAAATATGAGGTCACAATTCATCCGGATAT
The DNA here is from genome assembly GCA_038502835.1 of Octonoba sinensis. Lineage (NCBI taxonomy): Eukaryota > Metazoa > Arthropoda > Arachnida > Araneae > Uloboridae > Octonoba > Octonoba sinensis. The sequence continues at coordinate 129,688,647 of CM076598.1, forward strand.
GAACGTTAATGACATTGTATTGGTCCTAAGAAGAAACGTAAAATATTTGTGCAGTAACGCATTGGTAATGAAATATACCATTGAAATTCCCCAAGTGAAATTCAGTTTGTAGCTGATATGCTAGAGCTGCACTGTAAAAAATTATAGCTCAACCTTTCAACAAAAAAATGAAACAAAAAAAAAAAATGGTGAAATTTAGTTGCAACCAACAAATGTTACTTAAGTTGAACTATCATAATGATTCCTAGTTTCACATTCATGGTGAAACTACACCATTATAATGGTTGATCTTAGTACCAAATTACCAAAAAATTGGTTGCAGCTAAATTTCACCGTTTCTTCCATTTTTTTGGTGAAAGGTTGAAATACAATTTTTCAGTGTAATAAATAAAATAAATAAATTAAGTAACACTGCATATGTAATACATTAACCAGCATAAGCTAAATTGAACATGGACTGCATGCATTTCTAGAAAATAATTATTCATGGTAATTAAGTTCAATTCCCCCCCCCCCCCCGGCATTGATAAAGCATTTTATATTTATTTCTTTTATTTGACGCCATTTTTTAATTCTTATGGCAGACGATCAATAGCTTTAATTTGTTTTCATAAGACCTTCAAGTTCTTAGTACTAAGTTTTTTTTAGGACCGGGATTTTTTTTTTCGAAAGGGGGGGGGGGAAGCCAATAGGTTTCCAAAAAACATGTTTTAGGTCTACTATCTACGTTCAACGCTGCATTGTTTTTTTTTATTTTTATTAAATTATAAGATGCGTAGGGGAAGGGGATAGTTAGTTCATCTAAGCTGTTAGCACAAAATTCCGAAAGACGTTTGTTTTTGAATTGTTGCTGCTTTGCTTATATATATATGCTCAGTAAAATTAAAGTCAATAGTTTTAACATTTTTGTGTGGACTTTGCTGTTGTTCAAAACAAAATGACCACTTATTAGCTGTCGTATGCAGACAATTGATAGATCTGCTAGTCTTTTTTTAAGAGGGGTGAGGAAGGTTATTTATTTTAAGATCAATTTGAATTTTTTCGGAAAGGGAGGGAAAGATATTTATTTTTAGCTCTTAAAAAAGGGAATATCTGAGGGGGGGGGGGAGTTGAGAAGGATTGCTGGTATACGTTTTCTGCGTATGAGCATTGTTGTACGGGGTCGTTCATAAATCATGTCACGCCTTTTTTCCATATATTTGACCCCCCTCCCCCCTTTGTCACAATATGTCACACTTCTGCGGACCCCCTTCCCCCCTGTGTCACATATCACGCTATGTTACATAATGCATGATGTCACACTTTTTGTTACCCCCTCCCCTCCCCTTGTCACACTTTGTCATAATTTCATGAACCCCCCTCCCCCCTCGAAGCGTGACATCATTTATGAATGATCCCTACGGGGGAAGGGAGGAATATTTCTTTTGAGCAACATTATCACAGGACATTTTAAGGTGGTGGAAGGGTATTGCGGATATATGTTTTCTAGATCTTAAAGTAACGTCTTTTTTTCTTGGGGGAAGGGGGCTGCAGCAAAAAAAAATCTTGTTTTTCCCCACTCTGTAAAACTACATAGAAAGATTTGTTAAGTAAAACTGAACACTTTCAATCTGTAACTACCAGTTTAAAAGTTGTAAACAAATGCATAAATTAATGCTTGAGAACTGTTGCTGCCACTGAGATAAAATAGTGACATGTCTCTCTTTAGCTCAGTGGTTGCTACCAGTTTAAAAGTTGTCAAAAATGCATTATATATTGCTGGCGTATAATTTAACTTCAGCTTTAATGAGCATCCTGCTAGGCTTCGGCGGACAGCCTTACCGTCTGTGGAGGCATCATTGCCCGAACAAGAATCAGAGCAGAGTGGCTCAACATAACTCGCTTTCGTCTTTGTGTACCAGTAGTTTCTTGTTTTTGAGGTTTTGTAATTTTACTATAGACTCCGGATAAATGATGTCCAGGAGATTCTCATGTATTTTCTGGCAATTTTTTTTTAACAGTGTAGCTTTTTAAATACCCCCTCCCTACATGAGTACTAGGGGAGAACGGGGAGAGTCCGGACAATTTTTCTTCACGATTTTTTTTCTAGGTTGCCAATACAGCAAGAAATCTTCAGAAAGCATTTACTTGTGACCTGACGATTCAGGTTTATGTGAGATTTTTAAACGTGACCTAGGACGCCCTGTATAGGGACAGTATGAATTTTAGTGCAAAGAGGGAAAGTGCCCGGACACCATGCGGGGAGACTCAGGACAGGGGAAGGTGAAAAATGGGCTGTCCGTTGTCTCTCCCTATCCGGACTCTCCCCGGTCTCCCCTACTACTTTTTTTTAATATATGTCTATTAATCAAATTGGTTATTAACATAAAAAGTTTCGGTCGAAAATTTTATAATTATGCTTTGAAAAGAAAAATGTTGATATTAATATTAATTCACGATTTCCTACTTCTTAATAATATTTTACTCTGTTCCATTATGGTTTTATTTATTCTTGTTCTGCTTCTTTTTTGTATAAAGTGATCTAGAATTCCGATACACATGTATATATTTAAAAAAATAAAAATACTACCTTAAATATTATTTAACGGAATTGTCAGGTAATATTCCAATTTTTATTTTATTTCTTTTTATTATATTTTTCACTAAGAATTTATAGTATAGAAAGCATACTTTATGCATCACTTGAATGTCTTACAAACTATAAATACAACACTTCAACAAAATAGCGTGAAAACGGAATCAAAGTTATCCATTTGGCGCAAACTACCCATCAATAAAACGAGCCATGTATTTTACGGAACAGTGCTTTGCTGTAAGCATTAAATCACTCAAAAAACGCTGTTTTAATGAAATGCAATAATTTAAACATAATATTCATTATTTATGAGTTAGAGGCATAAATCAAACATATCATTACAGAACTGACTCCCATTCAACGCTTGTCGGGAGTAGAAAAATGGTGTTAAATCCGACTTCGGACGAAAAAATATTGAAAGGGCTTTTGTCCAAATGCTTTGTAATAAATATCTTAGCGGGGTTTTTCATTCCTGACTGCTTTATTAGGAAAATATTCGGAGTCGAGCAGCAGTCAAGACTCTGAAGGCGTGGCTTAATGTAGAGTCAAACACATCATCCATCAACGTCATACACCGTCGGCTATACTATCATGTGATCGATAGGCTCCCAGAGAGAAGTAGAAAGCTACTCTTATTGGCTTGACGGCTCTGCAGAGATAAGTTATTTCTTATAAAATTCACAATTCGCACCTCGTAATAACAAGTTATTTTAAGAACAATTATTATATCTGCTCTTCAGATTTTATCTGTAGTGAAATTTTAAATGGGAAAAAAATAATAGTTTTATTAAATCTTCACTTATGCATTTTTTGTCTGTATGGAAAATGTGGCTAGGAGCAGCGGCGAATCGGGTTGGGGGAGGGGAGGGGAAAAATATCCCTGGAGCTATACATTTTTGAGGCATATTGGCAATCCTGGTATATAAATGTACTTATACACAGTAAAATCTCGTTATAGCGAATACCGATACAACAAAATATTCGTCATAATTAGTCCCGTTTTAAACGCCGGTCGGATAATGTACATTCCGTTATAACGAATATTCTGAAACAACGAAATATGTCTACGGCCCCTCGGATTTCGTTGTAACCGGGTTTCACTGTATATGTATAAGGAGTTATGAACCCATCTCTCCCCCCAGAAAATTATGGTAGCACCACTAGTAAGAGTAACAAGACCGGGGCAACTGCCCATATTTGCTTCTTTCCCAGTCAAAAAAATATGCAAAGCAATTTATTTGACAAAAAAAGATTGAATTCAGGTATTATTTTTCTTAAAGCAATAATAATATTTCGTAAACATAAAAAAATATAATAAAGTAAAAAAATAAGAAAGGAGGAAAGAAAAAACGTTTCGAAGTACCACTAAGAATATTTATTAGAAAAGTATTTCGGAGGGGCATAAGATAATCGTTAAGAGAACTTTCCAAACTAAAGTTTCGAAATGTTACATTTTTCATTCAAAACTGGTTGTTTCGAATTTATTTCGGTAGGGGGTTAGCGCTTTGAAAAGAACATATGTAAAAAAGTTTCATGGCTATAGAATATTTACATAAAAACAGAATAAAATGAAAAATATAAATTAATAAAAAGCATGTTGGCCATTTTACTTTATTTTTATTTTATTCTATTTCCCTATTTATTTATTTTTTACAGTCAGAAACTAATCAAAAATAACTGATTTGTCACTTAATTGACATAAGTATTCAACTTGAATTTTGCCTGTTAACTAAACGGACACGACAAACAGAATTACTACGCAAGATCAACGAACAATACCTAAAAGTGGTTTCAGAATGTATGAATCTTTTGGAAGGCATTTCCCAGACACTGGATGGATAAATTACCTCAATTTAACTTACGAATAGCATTTTAAGTAGTTTATCATGCTATCAGCATTACGGAAAATCAATGGCTCCAGCGCATTTCAAATTAGTTTTTGACAACACAGACTATGCGACATGTTCTCGGTGCTTTGATAGTCCATGAAGTGTAAAAAAAGCAGAAAAAAGTGGTTGCGTAATGCTCTTCTCTGGTAAACACATAATCGCGCTCAACAAGAGGAATCCAGAGAGAACTCGACGGTAAAATCGGTATCACGAGTCGATATGCAAGTAAAATTATGGCAATCATATCATGTTCCGATAAATAATGGATAATAGGCACGAATCGGAGAGTGAGTTGCTTATTGATTTCCGAAGGCATTTTCTCGGATAGGGGGTTCTAAAAATAGGAAAGCAAACATTTGGAAAGTGTTGGTGAAATGTTTTGTAGAAAATGAATCTGGTTATGGAATGCCTGAGGATAAAGCGATCAGTATTGTTTCACATTAAAATAAAGGCCTCCGCTCATTTTGGGCAATGATACAAATCTTAAATGGCAATAAAATGACGCATACAGATACTCAATGCTAAACAAAACAAACTGCAGATTCTAAATCACTGAATGGTTTGAATTAGAAACATTCAAATAGATAAAAAAAAGATATATATTAAGTTCTGCAACATTAAAATATGAAAAGGGGGAGGGGGAGCCTGAAGCCAGATGGAACTCAACTAGAGCTTTTTTAGCTCAATATCTGAGTCGTGGTTGACTCAAATTATCGTGTATTACATTTCGAAAACGTGAAACATTTTCATAAACTTTTGAAATGTTGAAGAGTCAATAACCATCGCAGTACATTAGTGGCGCGGCAAAGTTGTTTTCCTCACCCGTATTTTGAAAAATGTAATCGTTTAATCTTCCGTCCATCAGAATCCTAGTTACCATTACCAGGGCAATGTAATTTGATTTAAAAAATGATGGATTTTTTCCAACGATATCATGCTCCCTTTTTTTCTTTCTCTCTTTTACTTCTTTATAACACATGTCAACATACATAACAGCAAGAGCAATTCTGCCTGCCTCAACATTTTTCTTTTCTTTTAATTTCAAATGGACTACGTATACATATTGGTTCTTAACCATTGCAGACCTAGTGCGTTCCCAGGGATTGGTACCAACTCTTTCAGCGGCACCACAATGAGCGGTTTAGCATTGCCGCATGAGAATTCTGACGTCCAGTTTCTTCACCTGTAAGATTGAGCAACCGGTCGCCTGCCTCAATATAAGATATGAAATCATGCAAGAAAGAAAATAATCTAATTCATTTTTTTTTACTGATCGCTGTTTTCACATTCAGCAAACGTGGTAGACAAACGACGTGAAAAAATACTTACATTAACCACCCTATCCTCCAAATTGAGTCATCAGATGCAAACGTGTGTTCCACATTCACAGTATCATCTACCCTTTAAAAATGCCATGCATCTCCTTTGTATCAATTGAAACATATCACTTTCCTTTCTCTCCATCTTGCAAATAGTTTTCCCAGTAATCTGTCTTTCGCTTTTCCGCTTCAATCATGCAAGTATAAAGAAACACATAGCACACTTATAGCAATTATTTAAAACATATACGAATGCAAATATGAAATCATCGCTATTCTGACATCTGTATGAATACAACTTCTAATAATCCCAGGGGGGAAAAACAAATTTGATTGTATCCAAACTCATCCTACATACATGCTCGAAACAAAATGATGAGCAAAAAAAAAAAAAAAAAAAGAAAAAAGAAAAAAAAAACAATAAAAACAAGGGGAAAAAATACTGCTAAGTTACTTCTATCATACGATAGTATTGAATGGTAGATTTGCGATATTTTTCAAGAAAACAATTACATTTATTGTTTTTTTTTTTTTTTACCGGACACATTGAAATGCTGAAAGCTATCTTTCAGCAGTTCAATGAAACGTTTGGGTTATTTCATGTCAAATCAACCAAAAAAAAAACGTTCTCAGCACACCATAAAATTATCAAAAAACAGTTTGACGTCTATAATATTATTTTAAAAATCTATCGTTTATAGTTGACGAGAAGTTTACAAATACAATATCTATTTTTTTACTTGAGGGAGATGCTCTAAAATGCTGTAATTCCATTTTTATGGGTTCTAGAGAGTTGACTTAAAACTAACTTTATAAAGAGAATTGCATAACGTTTAACTTGATATAGAATTTGACTAACTTTAACTAAAACATTTTTGTCATCAAATTTGTAACGTAAAATGTTTTCCAGATAGTGTTTTTTTAAATGTTGTAAAAAAATAGACGACTTTTAGTGTGCTTTAATGAATACAACTATAAAGTTTAAGTGGAACCAAGATGGGAGGAGCAGTGATAATGTATAATAAATTTTTGTGGGAAAAAAAATTCTGAAATGCCTTTTTATTTATTTATTCATTTATTTTTTGGGTCAATATAAATTGTCTGCAATTAGGACTGCTTTTATATGTCACAAAAAGTTGAGTAAACTCATTATACTAGTAGCAGGGTGCGTATGAAATGGATAACGATGTACTATACCAACACCAAATGAAGAAGAGGGGTTTGGCTGTACCTGTACCCCAGTAGTCCACACATGTACTCTTCCCATGTTTGAACTCAACAGTAACTTAAAATATAATAAAATTTTTATTATTACAGAACATTCTTGTGTGTGTGTATGTCTTGAAATACGAAATACTACCTTCCGAGCAATTCACATTATGAATTACTGTTTCGAACACTTTGGTTCACGCAGATATATCTATTTAAGCAAACTTGATCAGTCTTGCATGCTTGAAATGACCTGAACATTTCCAAATTACTTCTATATAAATACTTATAACATCATATTTGAAAAGTAGAATTTTACCTGGCTATAGTAGTATTAATAGCTAATAAATAGTGTCGAACAGCGTTAAGAAAATTTCCTTACTGTTACTTTCATAAGATAAGTAATAATAATAATAATAATAATAATAATAATAATAATAATAATAATAATAATAACAATAGTGCAAAGCATTTAACGGGAAATTGGCTCCACAATAAACTGAATGGATGAATCCCAGAACACATTTTTTAATTTTCAATATGGAAATTGCACACAAGAAATACAATTTATAATCACGAATGCACGACTATTCAAAGTAAATAAATAAATTTTAAAAACATAATAAATAAATTTTTAAAAAATAATAAGTAAATTTTTAAAAAATAATAAATAAACGAAAAATATTTCATTTGATCCTTTTTCTTATGTAAAAACATAACAAATGACTGTTTAGATCAAAAAGTGAGCTAGAGGCAATCGTTCTTTGTTTTCAAAGAATCTGTTTTCTCACCTTTTCACCGAACACTAAATCCCTTTGTTATTTGACAAGGGTCGCTCCTATTTGGAGTCCATCCAAGTTTGCCAGGGTGTGGTTACTGCTCCCTCTAATGAAACCATTTATTCATCAAGTTTCTATTGGAAAACCAGGCTAAAAATAAAACTATCTGGCCGTACTTCAAAGCGTTCCGTTCAAATAAGCCTTTGAACAACATCAGACATACTCTGCTAATTTTTTGGCTTAGAATCGATTGATTTCGCATGAATGGATTTTCTATCCTAGGAAAGCAGCGTATGAATGTCAAGAAATCCAATTAGGAACGCAAACTATGCAAAACGGAATCCCACACGAAAAGAGAAATATGCATTGAAATTCACTTTTATACTGTTACTCAAAAATAAGGAAAATTTACTCATTTTTAGGCATTTCCCAGTTTAGAATAGCTCCGAAATGCAAAAAAAAAAAAAAAAAAACATTTTCAATATTTTCATACTGAGTTTGAATTGTTTAGGGGGTGGCTCTGAGGAGCACTAGCACAAGAAAAACAATTTATAATCACGAATGCACGACTATTCAAAGTAAATAAATAAATTTTTAAAAAATAATAAATAAATTTTTAACAATAATAAATAAACGAAAAATATTTCATTTGATCCACTGCGACCTCTGGTCTATTGTACTAACTTAACTGTACTAACATACTAAGTTTAATATCATAAATTTGCCTTATTCCTAAAAAAGAAAATTTAATCTTTAACGGAAAAAAAAAGAAAAAGATATATGCATTTTTGGTGAAGAAGCATTTTTAATTAATTAGAATTTAATACATTTAAACTTTTTCGACTTTGAATCAAATTCATTTAGAGCTGGAATAATATTGACATTTAAATTCACTGTTTTGCTGTCAAAGCTACCTTAATTACGCAATTTCATTTTGAGACAAAATATGACGGTAACTTAAGAACAGGTAACTTAAGTAACTTAGTTCTAAAAGCATTTTACCAAAACCATATTTTTCGTTAACTAGGTAATATTTATAAAATCGATAGCTGAGTAGAAAATATATTTCAGTAAAAAAATAGTTTAATATTATTCTGTTACGAAATGAGTTGCATTAAAATAATAGCGAAAGATTCATGTTTGTATTCGCAGAAAACCTGCTTGAAACATTAAAAAAAAAAAAAAGAGAAAAAAAAAAGAGCGAGAGAGAGTAAATAATAAATTATTATGCATGTATTTTTTTTTTTTTTTTTGTGCTCTAAATAATTTTAAAATATGCGACGAGTCAAAATTTAACTACTTGTCCATTTTTAATGAAGTACCTTGCAATTAAAACATATATTCTAGAGCATTCGTAAATTCCAACAAACCAATCAAAAGAGGCTATTTATCAACGAAACCCTTCAAGCTCAGAATATCTGAGTTACGTTTTTAAGATAATTACCAATTTAGTCAAAATGCCATTAATCATCAATCACGGTTAAAGGAGGCAGATGACAGAAACTATTTTAAATTTACAGTCCGTCAGACCCCCATGCTACAGCAAAATTAAACTTCAACTCTCGCTGGACTTAATTCATCTTTCATGCTCCTATTTAATATATTCGGAATATCATCAAACTAGGACCTTGCCGCACTTAATTTTCATATAACAACGATTAATCCCGGACAGAACGCGTGGTACCGCTTTAGGAAACTCTCTTGTCCATCCATCAAGCATTATTTGAATAATACCATGGCTTCCAACTCGGTTAATGAGTGCGGCGTTATCATAGCACTTCAACAGTTGCTGCTATGTGCGTGTAAGCAATTCTATAAATGACTGTGCTCTAGCAGTTGAAAGGATTGCCTAAATTGCAAAAGTTGGAAGGAATGATGGATTGGGAATCATGCAACACTTACAACTCTGCTAATCTTTTGGGAATGAATCGATTTGGAAGTATGTGTAGGGCAGTATTAGAATATTAACTACACTGTAAACATACACTGTTAAAAATAGATATTTAAAAAAAAAGAAAAAGTACTCATTTTTGAGCATTTTCCCAATTTACTATAGCTCCGAGGAACGAAGTCTCAATTTTGAAAAACACAAGTACTCATTATTTTGAGTACATTCTGGACATCAAATGCTAGTACATATTTGTTTCAATATAAACATGTTTCTAAATTAAAAATGAACCTTTTTGATTTCGATTAAGTGAATTATGTGTACTATGTAAGTGAAACTATTTTAAGTTGAATGTTATGTAAGTAATTTAGGACATATTTGAGTAAAATAGGTTGTCTTTGGCGCAGGCTCAACTTTGAAAAACACGAGTACTCATTATTTAGAGTACATTCTGGATACCAAATTATTTGTTACAAATATAAACAAACATGTTCAGAAATTAAAAGGAAGTTCCATTTAGAACTATACGAGCCTACTTTCCCGTATACACCAAATTCAAATTTATAATCTAGCTATCTCTTTCTCTCTCTTTCTCATTTAACTATAGTTCTTAATTACTTCAAATATACCTTTTTCAACGGATAATACGTATTCATTCACTCACTCATTCATTCTTTCATTTATTCAGTCATTCGTTTATTCATTCATTTATTAACTCATTCGTTTATTCATTCATTCATTATGTCACTCATTCATTCATTCATTATTTCACTCATTCATTCATTCATTATTTCGCTCATTCCATTCATTCATTTATTCATTGAGAAATATCCTTAAAAATCCCGATCAAAAAAATTCATAAGAAAATAGGCTCGCTCAGTTCTTGTTGAACTTCGTACCTGTACATATTCTACAGCGTAATATCTTTCCGATAAAGTTTGTTGCAAGCAAATCCGTCGGTTAGATCAGGATTTATACGGGATTGAAATTTCCCGTAGGTGCTAATGTTAATTTGGTACCTTTCCATTGTCACGCCGCAAATCTCGCGAAGCAAGCTTTTTTGCGACAGCGCACGTAAAAGGTTACCAGCAGCGATATTCCGTTTGGCGCTGGCTGCATCATTATTGACGAATTTATCGCCTGCGATGAGACAATAGAAAAATGACGCTATTTCTCTTTTTTTTGAACTGTTCAAAAATGAACAAAAATTGCTCAAACCAATATTTTAGGCCGAAAGCTTCTTCTAGTAAGCGTGCTCATAGGAATTTGGATGTTTTGCCCAGAGTTTACATAATTTGCTTCATTTTTGCCCATAGGCGCTAATGTTAAAATTTTTTGAACTGTTCAAAATTGAACGAAAAGTTTTTCAAATCAAAAAGTAAAATATGGAAAAGAGATATTCTCGCCGAGACCTTTCGAATGCAAAACGAATTTTTCGAATCGACAATTCGTTCAAAAGTTATTTGGGGGGGGGGGGGGGCAGACAGACCGTCCGACACACTTTTTCCCCATCTCAAAACCCCCCTTTCAAATTTTTTATTTTTTATTCTTTATTTTATTACTTAACTTATTTTTGACTTTTCTTGATTTCTAACGATAATTTCACGATATATTCAGCGTTCTTTCATGCTTTTTTATTATTATTATTTTACTTTTACGAGAAAGTAAGCTAAAAATGAGCACTTTTGATTTCAATTAAGACATTGGTACAAGAACATTTTTAGAAAACTATTTATCCTTTTTATATCATTGAATTTTTATTTTCTTAATAACAACGTTACTGTTTTATATTCATTATTACATGTATTGTAGTTTTTGGTTATATATGGATATTATACTGGCGCAGAAATAAAAGCTCGAAGTTATTACACGTACTTTTGAAATAAAAAAAAAATGCACTAAACTAGAAAAAAAAGCTTATTAATGACATTAAATATCTTTAAAATTATGTTTTGCTGCAGGATTCGTAAATGGTTTAAAAGTTAGATTTTTTTATAGTTAATTTAATTTATTCATTTATTTATTAATTTTAAAATTTTATTTCATTTTACTCACGAGAAACAAATTCACTGGAGAAAAAAAAAAGAACTGGAAAAAAAAACAAAAAAAAAACACGCCTCATACCGAATTAATATTTAATATCTTATTGCTTAAAGCGGAAGCTCTTTCTTAAAATGTATTATATACTGTTACATGTGGGATAAACTGTTGTTCTAATTTAAGTAAAGTAATTCAAAATATTAAGAAAAAATAATAATAACTAGTGATTTGAAAAATTTATTAATCGTAACCCATACATTACCAGTGGTGTTTTTTTTCTCTCTCTCTCTCTCTATGTTACTCGTATTTTCCCTCAAATTGAATATTTGACGTTGGAAACCAGAATATTTAAGCACTTGAGGTGAAGAAATTTGTAATTTGAAGGAGAAAGCTTTTTGCTTAGAAAATTCATGAACTTTTGAATTTCATTCATTAAATATTTTTAAACTTTCACGCAATATTTCGTGATGTTGGAACCAGCCATTCCGCTAAAATCCGCTTTTTGTTAGAAATGAAAAAGAAAGAAAATCAAGATAAGCTACACGACTTATACGCCTTTCTATAAAAATAATACAAAACTTGGCGTAGGGTACTTTTTTGTTGAGTATTCAGACATTATAGTCCCCAGAAATCAAAATGTCATCACTTCTGAGAACAGTAAAAGGAGATTAAGGACAATTAAGAAATGATAACCAAATAACTTCTAGAAGTATGAAATAACACTTTTATTTGTGAATCAAGCAAAAAAAGAAGAAAGAAAGAAAAAGTCAAATTAGCAGTTGTGATTTTTCAAGTTGTGACTATATATGCTTGGTCAAAAGTAAACTGTTAAACATTTCCGTAAGAAAATAGTAATATAACCATTTCAAATCTGCATGTGTATATAAAAAAGAAGAAAAAAAAGTGGCTTAAGCAGTGGTTGCTAAATAGAAACACATACACACGTAAATCAAAAATAGGAGACATCAGATTCCCGAATTGTTTGCGAATGAGCGAACCCATAATTTGAGCTCCTGAAGCTTGTTTGTATTCTAATTTTTGCAGCAAATAAAATGATTTCCGTCAATATACAGTAAATTTAGAGCAAAAATGACTTTGGATCCAATCAAAGACTGAAGTTTCAATTTTAATGCAGTTTGCCTGTTGGAAAGAAGATTTATTGATTATTAGCGCAAGGTTGTAATAGCGCAAGGTTGGTAAGCCATACACCCTGGGTTCGATTGACGTACGCTTCGTTTACGGTTTCTACGCCTCGAAGATACTACGCTTTGAAATGGTTAAAAAAGCTTACATTTACAGTTTTGAAACCATTTATAAATGGTTATGAAACCGTAAACTTATGTATTTACGGCTTTTTAACCAAGCTGATTGGAAATGCTTTAGTTCCCGTAAAGATAGAAAAATGTTCCAAACCGTAAATTTAACGGTGAATTAGATGGACAGACTGTTGCCGGCTATGTAACCGTAATTTCATGATGAAATTTCTAACAGTAACTTTTCATGCCCAAAGAAAATAGAAATCATTTGCAGAGGAATATGAAATGGTAAAATTTACGGAATAGGAAGAATTAAAATGATCAAACGATGATGAAAGCGAACTATCTTTGTCAAGAAACAAGTTTTCATGCGATATATAAATGTGTTTGGAACATTTTTCTATCTTTACGGGACCTAACCATTTCCAATCAGCTTGGTTAAAAAGCCGTAAATACAAAAGTTTACGGTTTTATAACCATTTAAAAATGGTTTCAAAACAAAATTTTTACCGTTTTTGAACCATTTCGAGGCGTAGAAACTGTAAACGAAGCTTGCGGGAATCGAACCCGGGTGTATGGCCAACCTTGCTCTCTAACCATTCGGCCATCTGCACCACACAAAGCGGTCGTTTATCTATCAATAAATCTTGATTTTCAACAGGAAAACTGCATTAAAATTGAGATTTCAGTTTTTGATTGGATCCAAAGCCATCTTTGGTCTAAATTTACTGTATATTGACGAAAATCATTTTATTTGCTGAAAAAATTAAAATACAAACAAGCTTCAGCAGCTCAAATTATGGGTTCGCTTATTCGCAAACAGTTCGGGAATCCGATGTCTCAAATTTTTGATTTACGTGTGTATGTCTTTCTATTTAATAACCACTGTTTAAGTCAATTTTTTTTCCTTTTTTTTTATATACACATGCAGATTTGAACTGATAAAACTTTATTCATATTTTAACAACAACGTACGACCGGTAAAGTTTCGCAACCAAGATGGACGCCCGATTTTTATGGAGCGCTTGAAAATTACGGTTAGATAAACCTTCTTTAGGATAAACAGAGAATAAACGATTTTTTTCATAATCAACGGTTTGAGTACCAGCTTTTTAATGGTTATTCAACTGTTGTAATTAAATATGGTAAAATAACAATCAAATAAATGGTTATTCTACTATTTTCTTACGGAAATTTTTAACAGTGTAGTGTATACTAATGGATCGAAGAAAAAACCGAGTAGTAAAAAGTCGAGCTTATCACTAAGCTCGGCCTTTTACTCTTTCTTTATGTGGAGAAAATTGTAATACACAAGTTGTATCATATTTTTAATTAAATAGGTTTTTAATTTAATGCTTCTAAACATTTTTTAAAGACGACCAGTTACCTATCTTTTTCATGTACACCGTGGTTTACTACTTTTGGATGCAGTACAGTGGAACTATTTTGGGGACGATGGGATGTAGTAAACTTTCGGTTAAGGTGAAAGTTTTTATTGTTCACGAATGAGCTCCTATTTCGCTATTGCCTTTATAAACGCTAAATTAAGGCAAACAACAAGACGTAGAATTTTGTGTTTAGTTAACCCTAATGCAGTTTTTCGAAAAGCCTTTACGATAGATGACAAAGTAAATATTTTTGAAAACGGAAAAATCAAGCTTTAACTTTTTATATTCTCTATCTAGTTTAATTTGCACTGGAAAAAAGAGACGGTTTTGAAATGACTCCGTGTTCACAGAAATAGAAATTTTTAATAATAATTTATTGTTTTTCACATTATATTGTTAAAGAGTTATTGATATATTTATGGAATTTCAAAAAATTGAATGCAGCGAACATTCGCTTTTATTGAGCCTTTTAACTGCTCCTGTTTGGTTCATTATAGCGAAAGTTTTTACATGAAAAAGTAAAATGCGTTGTAAATTAAATTAGATGTGTGTAACCTAAAGCGATTCATCACTCCGACGTTTTTCTGATGTTGAATTTACATTTAGACAATGCTACTAAACAGGTCTCTTTGTAACGCCGGAATAACTTCCTCAGCTTCTTACAGTAGCGAAGTCGTGATGCCATTCATTATTTTATAGACGTAATAGATATCAATCTCCAGACAATGTGGAGATTGTCAGTGGAGATGTCTGTCCCGACACTCATTTTCCTAAATGCTAGATACTCTATGCTATGTAAATACTGTAGAAATCTTACACACACTGCAGTTTTGATTACATTAATAGACTTAATAAGCAATCACCAGTAACAATAGATTATATTTATCAATTCCCTTGGCTACATAGATATCATTAGTTATCGAATTTATAAAAGCTCTCCACGGGTGTATCGACATTCTACATAGATATCCGGTATAGGATATACAGATTCTTAGAAATTTTAACAGATCATCTTAACACATTCGCTGCCACCAAAATTTATATATCCATCCTCAGAAGCAGAATTTAAAAAAAGTGTTTTAATGATTAAAAACGTTCCTTATATTTTAATAGTAAAACCAGAAAAAAGGAAAAACAGTCAACCTGTCCGATTGCCGGTAATTGTTGATTTTCTGTGTCAGAATCCGACATTTCTAAGTTATCCACAGCGACATCCTATCTCCTTCCGATTCGCTCGTAGAATCCCAACCGTAATGTTCATCGTCTACGCTGTCATAATCAGAAAGATCATTCTTTTCTAGCAATTCTAATATTTCGGCTTCAGTCAGTTTTTTATTTACTTTCCTTTTCTTAGGCTGTGAAGGTCCTGCAATACTTGTACTGTCCGCCATTTTAAAAAATGCACATAAAAAAATTTAAACACAAAATTTAAAAAACAAGCACTGAAAATATAAAAATAATGCTTCACTAACGTGCCCCAAAAACCTCATCGTTCAACCTCCAAATCCGAACTAAAAATAAATCAGTTTACTTATCATACTCGATCGTCGTCCCAGAGCGTCGCCGGCATGGGAGGTAGCGCCATGATGACGCGCCAGAGCGTCAGTGGCAGCGAATGTGTTAACGTATACAAATTCACAGTAGGCTATGAAAATTATATCTTAATTACCCTTCTGCTTAAATAACATAGCGAACGATGTTCTAGACGTAATATTACGTCCCTCAAAATGAGGTAATAGCTTTATTATCCTTCTTTATAATCTGGCACGGAGCCACGCTGACATAATACAGAATTTGCTGTTGAAATCAGGAAAGAACTTGTACCAGAAGAACTGATGAATGGACAGAGTTCGTTATTATGACGCAATTATACCATCTCGGATTCTCAGCCACCCCTACCACCAATCATTTCCTGTAGTAATATAGTTCCAAACAAACAACATACACCGAAATTCTAAATGCATGTCTTGGACAACTCATTTCACAGCAGCCTTCTCTTAGCTTAAAGGATATAAGCAATAGAACCACCCTCTAATTCATTGCAAGTACCCTTCCACATAAATCTTCGGGTGCATTTTTTTGCACGAAATTGTGTTTCCATCCGCTCTGACGACCCAAATATTAAACCATTCTTCCCTTCCCCAACAATCGGAAAAAGGATGCGGCGGAACTGATGGGTACAGCAAAGTCTGTTCGAACTAGTAACCAACGACATTTGTAACACGTGTCTAGACGCGCGACCCAAAGTGTGTCATCTGTCTACGTGCCTTGATCCTTCCCATCAATAATTCCTGCCAATATCAATGTAGATGAAGATTTGGAATGGGCGGGTAATGCCTTGCACCCCTGCATCGTAACCGCCGAATAATCCAATGGGAAAAATGGGATTCAGATCACGTCCAAGTTTGTAGGGGTTTAGCTACAAGGAGTGACAATGGAATAGGGTTGGGGGACAGATAGTTACCAATCATCAGAACAGATCGTTGTTTGCATTTCCTCCATTTCCCTCTCCTACAAGACACCAGAAACAGCATGCAGGTGTGTCAGTGGACAATCGATTTTATCTGAATCGAGGGGAGTAACAATTATTCAATAAAGATTCTAACAAATGATTCTATCTGAATCATTGATTGTTGTACAACGGTGTTATATATAAACAGCAGTGAATTACATTTATTTTACTAATAATTTGACAGATATTTTCCGCAAAGAGCAAACGCCGTTTCGTTTTCTTTATTAATTACGATAACTTCGTGAAGCGTGGTGATGTTTTATTTAACATACAGAATACAGTCAATATACCAACCATTACTTTTAAAACACATCTGTAAGAACAACATAAGCTGGGTGCTAAAAGTTTGCAAAAACGATAGGAAATATATTTAACGTTTTCCTTAGAAGTAAATAGAACACCAGGTTTTCTTTTAAAAACAATTAATTTTCCGTTAATTTTTTTTTACCTAGTTCTAAGAATATTTTGAATTTTAGAAGGTAGTATTCATTTAAGCAAGATGTTCAAACTTAAGAGTAAGTTAAGACTTCAATTCAAAATCCTAAAGATCTGTTTATGAGTGTAGTAACTACGCAATTTATGGAAACAGCTGTTTAAAAATAAAATAGTAAAAATGCTCTCCTTATTTTTTATGCTAAGGAAAATGTAAATAACTGTCAGTCCAAAGTTGGCACAAAGGTTGAGATATTCTATGCCACTGAAATTCGATTCCATTGTCTTTTTTTAGAACTAAACTACTACTATTTTCAAGATTCTACCTAAATTGCATTAATTTATGTTGTGATTCTCATAATTAGAACCAAGAGTTCAACAATGAGATGTTTGCAATTTCAATATATATTCTTTTCATCACTCAAACACTTTAACTTTATTGAAACTGGAAGGGAGGAGGGGTGACAAAGCACGAATTGTAAAGGAAATACAGCTGCTTCAACACTCCGATGATCCGCTTCAACTGTGCCAACCGTTTAACGGACAACTGCTAAATAGTGAACGAATTTTTCGTTAATCACACGCATTGAAGACTTTTCAATTTCGGCTTAAACATATTATTCCCCAGTTATCGTCAATAGAAAAGTACATTGATGTTGATTATTGCACCACATTTCGTATCTGCGGAGACTACCGAACTGATTAAGAAATCCAATCCCAAAATCGTGTACGTAAGATAAGGATGATCGTTGTACACAAATTTTTCAGTTGAAACAATCACAAATTCCTTCAAGAGTAATTCCACTTTAACCTCACGAACATCAAATACCTAGAAGCTTTGAATACGCTCTTCTTTTAATGATAACAGTACTTTAAAAATGCAGAGAATGAAATGTGTGGGTAAACACATTTTATTACTTGTTTTTTATTCGAATAATAAGACATTTGATTATCTGTCTAAGTATTGATTACCCGAACTGATTTTAGATTATTCTACAAGCTCAGTGTAGAAGAGACGGCATCACGAAATGAAGATTGATTTAATTCATTTTAATCTGAATAACGGGGGAAAGAGAATCACTTATATTTCTTCTATCATAAAACTTCTGTCTTTTCATATGGGTAAATTATTGTCAAAAGCCAATGAGCTTACCTTTACGTATTTAAAAAATTCATGTCTCAAGCGTAAAAAGAAAGAGTATTCAAAGAGTTTCCTATTAGTATTTTATTATATTATAAATTTTTGTTTCCTTCCGTCTAGAAACAGAACGAAAAAAAAGAGAAAGTTTCATGCATTCGTGACTGCCATTAAGCAAAACAGCTCCCTTTCGTGCGTTGGCACTTTGCCAAATAGAGTTGGAAAAAAAGCGGTTGCCTCGTATTTTGTAAAGTGACAAACATTCTATGCCTCGTGCCGAAAAGTTCGAAAACTCTGCGCAAGAAAAAAACAAGTTCATTTTTTTTTTTTTTTCATTTTCTTCAAAAAGAAACGAAGTTGTTTAGGGACACCCAGCAAAAGTTGTGTTAATTTGAACACAAAGAAGCTGCAAAAATTTTTGAAAAAGCATATAATACGAGTACATATATATGCACTCGTATGTGAAATGTGTGTGTGTATGTGCATTGTTTCTGTTATAATTTTAATTGTGATGAAGAAATTAACGCTTTTATTTTTAGCTTATTTACATTAGACTATTCTGTTCATTTTTACGGACTGCCTTGCCTATAGCATTAGCATTTCATCATCACAGAAACTGTTATCGATCATTCTATTCATAAAAAATTAAAAGCAAAGAAATGTTCAATTTTATTTTTACATTAATAATAATCTAGTCAAATTATAGCTCTAAAGGACAACTCACTATGATCAAATTATGGTTTTAGAGAACAATTAATGAAATGAAATTACAGCACAAAACCAAAAGTCGAAATTGCAATAAACAGAATAGATGAAACTGAAAATCCATTGCGATACAATTGCAATGACATTTAATAATTATGTTTTTCACATAAGGTAAGCATTCCGTTTTTAAAAGAGAGCGTTCATTTATTGCTTGTAAAATCCTCTCAGATCTGGGTTCCATTGGATCAACACATTCTGAGTGTTATATAAACATATATTGCATAACTAGGTTTACTTTATTCCCTGGAGGTACCGTAAAACCTGTAAAGTTGACCACCTTTCTTAAGTTGACCACTTTCGTCAGGAACTGAATTAGCCCCTTCACCCTCTACCTCACCCCCTATAAGTTGACCACCAGTCTTTGACCAGTAAAATGCTGCACCGCAAGTGGTCAACTTACGCAGGTTTCACTGTATTTATATTTTACATCAGTCAGCTAGAACTGCAAACACCTGTACAAACAAAACCGATTATAGAAAATGTACAAAGCTAGCACATTAGTATGAGTTGTATTTGTTTATAAATCTCAATAAGCAATAACAAGATCAGTTCGCGAATTACTGAAAAGAACGAACGCATAATTACTTGATAAAACAAACTATCTCAAACTCTGGTTTAACAATTCGCACGTCTTAGATAAAAACGTAAATTTGATCACTCAACTCATCTAAAGTTATCATATCCAACCACAACATTTATCACGTACAATAAAAACCAGACTAATCTGATGAAGCTTTTATAACTGTTCCAACCTCAATGACAACAAAAGACGTTAAGCTCATGAAATTCCAACTGTTAGGACTTGGTAGTAATCACCTTTAATGGGAGAAACGTTTGTTTCTTTCAGATGCACATCGTTACTTCCTCTGCTTGAAGTTAGAAAAAGCTGATATAACATTCTGTTTATTACTTAAACAATTTATCTCTCTCTTTTACTTTTCATTCATAACGTTCAAAAAGCGTGTAATGGTAATGCCGTCCATGAACATAATCTTTAAAAGCCTGTTTAGAGCTAATCTGTTTTTACCTCTTCCTTTAACTGCTTCCTTTTTCTTCCGGGGTAATAACGAAATGCGCAACAAGAAAAGGAGAGTGATGGGCAAACAAAGTGATTCTTTGAATGGCTCATTCGTCGTCTCATCACCTGCAATGACTTATCCGCCTTTAAATGGTTGATTCATTTTCGAAAACTACGAGAGGGTGTACCGCGGACAATAAGGGAGGGACAAAAAGGGTGAAAGTGGCATCTATCACTCTTTTTATCACGTGTCATTTTTGTGGTTCTTTGCACAAAAGAAATATGACACTTAGGATGAGTAGTGTCTCGTTTAAACACCCGGGGAACACGGAAAGGATTAAACAAAAATTCTTTAGCGGATGAAGGTACACCCCTTCACTTTCATTTTATGGTTTTAGGGAGGGTCGGGTCGGCTTGCCTTTATGGCTTCCTGCTGTTTAAGGGTTATGAGATATATTTATGTGGATATTGCCCCGTTGTCTAGCTTAGTCAGTGAGCAACAGTGGGTGCGATGGTCATGTTTCAGGACGACTCCTTTTGAACCGGCATGATTTGCTTTGGCGAATTGTTTGATTGTGTTCTCTGAAGAGACGGTCTTTGAAAACCCGCAAACTTTTCTGGTGGAGTGGGCTATTGTGCGAATATTGCAAAAGTGGATTATCTGTTCTGAAGACACATAAGCTAATATTGCACTGCTGCAATGGTTGATCGGTGGAAAACTGGATATGTAGATTCCACTTTTGGATAAACCCTTCTCTGAAGTGATATGCTTTGATTTCCTATGGCGGATTGGTTATTTTGGTCTTTGAAGATAGCCCGTGAAACTCACCGAGCTTTCTAATGAAGCTCGGTCTTGGTGTGCATACCGTTCTTCTTAGTTACCACATATATACCTAAACTTATATCACATCTCTGTACTGTTTGGTCGGTGGACAACAGTGTATAGGAATGTTTTTCTTTTGGATGATGAGGACAATTTTAGTTGAATTTGTTGAAGGTACTTTTAGACTATGGACATTGCAGTGTTCTTTGGACCATTCAAACTTCTGCTCAATTATGTGTCTGATAGAGTTAAACTTTTAAGTTCATATCGTAAAATTACTGCCTCAGTTATTGGATGTCCACTATATGTGCTGTATTTAACTCTTAAATAATTATTTTCTTCGGATTCGTCGATTGTTCTTTGGATAATTGATTGTTCGTTGGAAAGTGCTTAGTGTAATTTTAGTTATTTTCTTCGACAAGCGAAACAACTCTCCGGCAACAGTGTTCTTCTCATCAATGAAATTAACGACGGAGATATAGAAAAATTTCTTAGGCTTAGCCAATATTTAGAAATAAGACACTTTATTAATGGGCATTCTGTCACGGAAAAACATCCCAAGGTTTAATATGTCCGTTTCAGCATAAGGTAAGAAGTTTCAATGTGTTCTTTACCTCATAATTCAATATTCCCTGCAGTATACTAATTTTCAGACAATTAACTACTGTTACTCTATCAAAGGGTTATTTTGCAAAACCGTAAATAAATGTATACGATTGCCTTTGCACAAAATCGTTTTGAAAGGAAAGAAGTCGCATCATTTACTTTATACTGAATTTAATTATTTACAAAATGTAAGTTACATAGCTATAACATTACTACTTTAGTCCGTTTTATTAGCGAATATATGTAAAGTCAAATACAACATACTTGCTTTACCATAATTGCTGATTACTGTGACCTCTCTAGACGTTATTTTATTATATGTCATTAAAGCCAGTCTATTAGTTTAAAGATAATTTATTTCACTACCGCAGCCATAATTTTATCATCGGGTGGAGGGAAGGGGAGGGGGTTGTATCATAAAATCCTTACATGCATTAATTATTACTATATTAAAATTGTCAATATGGCTTAAACCAAGTGCTTTGCAAGGTTAACTAACGCCTTCCTCTTTATTATAAAAGCCACTTCTAGATAAAAATGCTCTCACATGGGAAACGGTGGAAAACAAGACGCAAAAAATGAATATATATATAGAATAGAGAGAGAGAGAGAGTCAGGAATTTATTGGTATTTTATTATCAATCGAACAAGAGCTTGGAAGTCGATGCGAAAATAATAAAACGATTTTACATGGAAACAGTTCGTTTCAATAATTGGGAGCGCAACATTTGGATCCAACGTCTCGCGACAGTCTTTTTTCCAAAGCAAGAGTTTGGTTTCATATCTTGTGAACAATTTACCGCTACATTTTATACTTATTTACCTAGGATGTGCTATCCAAAAAATTTAATGCCAAGTGCCAAAAAAAAAAAAAAAAAGGTTTCTATAAACGAGGTTCCTTTTGGTTTCTATCGTTTTATGTGGATAAATACCACTATTTTATCTTTAAAAAAATGAAGAAAAAATATTATTTTTCTTCACATTTCGCAATACTTTTCAACACGTGCTCCATTCTTTAAGCATAAAGGGGCCTATAACTCAATAAAAGTGCCGATAAATATTTTACACATTTCGTATAGGATAATCTAAAATATGCATTGCTCATACCTGTTTAAGTGATCACAAAAATGAGAAGTTTTTATTACCAGTTATATATTCTAGTTTGTTATTTAAAAAAAAACGAATTTTTAACTTGGTACTTGAAAAATAGGAGGTAATGAAGACTTTTATTTTAAAAGAAAATTATTATTATTATTATTATTATTATGAGTATTGATTATTTTTATTTTATTACTTTTTTAGTCGAAAAATGTATAAAAAATATCGAAACTTTCACATACGTTTCTAAGAAAATTATGAAATGGAAATATAAAAAAAACAATCACCTGTATAAAAATGCTATTATAATATCGAAGTTCATAGAGTTTTTAGTATAATTTAAACTGTTTAAACATGCTTTAAAATTATTTAATGTACAGAAAGAAATTGAAGTTAGAAATATTCGTAGTGACCGAATGGAAAATTCTTTCAAATTGCGAAAATAAATGTCAGTGACTTAAGATTAAATATTCGTAGCGACCCAGTGAGAAGTTATTTATAATTGCGCTAGTAAATGGCAAGAAATTAAAATTATAAATATTCGTATCAACACTAAAGAAAAGTTATAGAACTCTGGTAATAAATGATAATAAGTAGAAATATTCTCTGACACTTCCTAGAAAATGCTTCAAAGTTGTGATAATAAGTAATAATGAAGTGAAATTGGATTAATTGCTACTTATTATTAAATATGTTGCAATGAATCTTATTTCAATTCATTGCTTAGGAAATGAGGCTACTTTCTAGGAAATGTGGTGACTTGCTAGGAAAGTCATCCCGACATTGTGGGTCGCGACGATCTCCGTGTGTCGTGACCCACAGGTTGGAAACCCCTTCCTTATAGCATAAATGTGGCACTATCCTGAAAGCAAATGAACTGAATGGTACCTTCAATAGCGACGTTATGAAAAGATAGAATTTTATCCCAAAATAACAATTTATTTTAATATTGTGAACTTTGTCTTTGACTCATTATTTCTAACGTTACTTGTTGAAGCAATTGATGGCTGTAGTTGAAGCATAAAAAGACATTTCGAAATTTTATTGTCCTCTTTTAGCGGAATGATTTCGTCGCATGCTTCAAAGTGCAATAATAAACTGAAAACGGCAGTACAGAAGTCAAAAAGGATCTCATGCCTTTAACAGATACTCTTAATACGCCACCGCTGATAAACTTGCAAGTTAATCACAGAAAAAGACTCTAAAAAAGGGGGAAAGAACAGTAGTTATTTACGGACGCTACGCACGCTAAGCGACGTGCGGCCGTTTTACAGCAGACAGCGTTTATAGCTCTTACGCGCGCACAATCCGTGGCTTAGTGATTTATTTTTATGGCATCCAATTTGTATAGCAACAAGTGGAAATTCAATTGGCATGGTGTTAATAGTCCTCGTTATATTGGGTGTTAGCTTATCGTTCAGGTAAGCATGTGATTTACAAATGGCACGTGACCCATCCGATGCCTATTCTTTTTCTTTTGAATGGAAATCGACCCTTTATCGCGGAAAAAATAACCTTCAGGGTTTCTTTCCAGGAAAGTGAAGTGAAGACTGCTATTTTCGCTTCCTCGTTCCGCTCCGATTGTTAAAACGTTATATTTTACTATGCTAGAAAATAATTTTAAACGACATTTCTTTCAGCAAGTTCTCATAGATTTCAAATAATTGTGAGAAATTTTTTGAAGGAGATGCAAATTTATTACTTATAGTTCCAAAAAATGTACTAACATTTGACTTTTACCAACGCAAGATTAATTAAAACGAAATTTTTGGCTTGAGGACAAATCCACTCCATCAGCGGAAATTATAACCCGCGATACATTTTTAGCCAACTTTGCCGTTAAAAGTTAAAAAATAATAAGGATAATATAATAAAGTATGATAGAAAGCTTAAGGTATCGCAAAAATATCGATAAAAATAGAGAAAAGTCAAAAATAAGTGAAGTTATTAAATAAAGAGTGAAAAATACAAAATTTGAAAGTAGCGTTTTGAGATGGGGAAAAATGTGTGTCTGTTTGTCTGTCTCTCGGTCTATCCCCCCCCCCCCCTCCACAATATATTTTTGAAGGAATTGTCCGATTCAAAAGAATATTTTCTTTTTCATTCGAAAGATCTCGGCGAGGACATCTCATTTTCATATTTTACTTTTTGATTTGAACAATTTTCTGTTCAATTTTGAACATTTCAAAAAAGTTTAACACTAGCACATATGGACAAAAATGAAGCAAATTATGCAAACTTTGGGAATGAGATCCAAGTTCCTATGAACAGGCTTATTGGAAGAAGCTGTCGGTGTGAAATATTTCTTGGTTTGAACAATTTTTGTTCATTTTTGAATAGTTCAAATAATAATAATAATAATAATAATAATAATAATAATAATAATAATAATAACGTAGAGCCTACGGGGAAATTTCAATCCTGTATAAATCCTGATCCAACAGACGGATTTGCTTGGAACAACACTTTATCGGAAGGATGTTATGACGTAGAACATGTACAGATACGAAGCTCAACCAGATTTAAACAAGCCTATTTTCTTATGAAGTTTTCTGATCGGGATTTTTTAGGATATTTCTGAATGAATTAATGAATGAATGAATGAGTGAAGGAATAAAGAAATGAATGAATGACTGAGTGAAAGGATGTGTAAATGAATGAGTGAATATGTATTGATGGTTGAAGAAGGTATATTTTATGTAATTTAGAGCTAAAGATAAATGAAAGAGAGAGAGCTAGATTATAAGTTTGAAGTTGGTGTATACAGGAAAGTAGGCTCGTATAGTTCAAGACAGAACTTCTTGTTTTATGACCAATCTGCAATTGCATCTTTTTTAATTAACCTTTTTATTGCTTAAATAGATTTTTATGATAAAAAATGATAAAATGCTGAACTATCGCTCATTCACTGCAAGATCATCACAATTCAAAAATTATGTTAGTCATGATACTTAAATTAATGGTACATAACAATTGAAATCACTTTATCCCTATACTATTCCCTCAACTTATTCTTAAATTTAGCATTAAAAAGTTACTCAGATACGACGAATAATTTATTCTCTAACATAGAGCAACAACAACAAAAAAGAAAAATCATTTACCAGACTCTAGCAAAAAAGAAAAAATTATTACATCATACGGGCATCGAAAATCTCCGTCTTGGTTAATCGAAATGATGAGATTAATCCGAAGAAACGGAACCAGGTTATGGGATGCCATTTCCCTGGCTCTTGAGTTCAGTAAAATGTTTAGAAAAACACAGAAAATTTGGGATCACGATTCTTGAGTACTAGAGCGTTTGCCTTTTCGATAGTTGAGCGGAAAATGTGGAATAGTCCTTGTAATTTTGAGCCAGCTAAACAACCTTGCAATCAGGTTTGACGTAATGTTAACTATTCACAATGTAGAACTTAAAAACGTTTCTCATCTTCATGCAAAGCATTTCGTCAACAGGAAAGAATGCACAGTTCAATAAGCTGTGTGAAAGAAATTGAACATTAAAACGCAATGAAATATTAATTCATCACAATACATAAGTATTATAATGCTCATTGAATGTGTGTAATGCATACTATGCTACTTGTTACATGAGCGAAAAAAAAATCGAGCAAAGATTTTTGTTTACCATACAGGACTTATTCTCGAATGAGACTCGCAAGGGGAAAGAGTTGTGGGGGAAAAATAAGGCAACATAAAATTATGAGTTACATGCAATTTTTTAATACAAAATTTACTAAAATTTATACACTTAAAGTAAGAAACATAATTCAGAGTTTAATGCGTTTCCATTAAACGAGTCGTAACTGGCATCTTCGGTAAAACTGGAAGCATTAAATTCTTTGGAATGACTGTATAAGGAAGGGGTTATTTCAGCCTTCACATTGACGACAGTCGTCATTGACGGTATTGAACTTTCATTCCAATAATGAGCTAAAATTTACTTGAAGATCAGTATTTTGCGGTAGATGAGAGAAGTGTCTTAAAAGAGGTCATTAAAGCATCAAGAAAATTTTATGACAACGTGATTTTTCAGTTATCTCACAAAAAATTCTAATGTGTTTATAACATTTTATACATAACATATTTTTCACTGTCAGATTTAGGGAAAGATTATATAAAATTTTGAGAAATAGGCATCCCTTCAGATATCTATCAGCACAAACAGGAGCGTAACTGGATTGCCAATCTTGGAATTTTAATGCATACTGCCAAACCTAGTATATTCATGTACCTACAAGACAAAACTGTTATGAAACATTCTATTAAAAGGTGAAATGACAGGATTTTTAACATATTTGTACATACTCCTCGTAGCTTGATGAACCGCACTTTTTACTTTTCACTTTTTTACTCCACAAAAATTGGACATTTTTAGTCAGGAGACTATAAATGTTCGATTTTTGGTAATATGTTGTATGAAACCCTCGAACAAATTATCCATTTAAAAATATTTTCATACAAACGTTTGCTTCATAGGCTAAAAGAAGGAATTTAATTTAATTCCCACTTGGCCCTTACAGTCTTCTTGAATTTCAATTATATCGCATTAGTCATGCTTCATTCGTGTCGCCGATTACGTACATACCTCGAATCACACGAATCCTTTCCTTTAATCAGAATACAACAACATTAGATTCAAATCGTGACTACTCTAAGCACGATTCCCCGATTGGTCGTTGCGGCGATGGGTGTTTCTCCGTTTCTTTTTATTCCAGAAATAAGAACAAGTCATGTTGTGAATATTTTTCATTTAATGTGCACGAAGGAGAAAAATGTAAAAAGAATCCTTATTCCAGTGTCCATGTTTTAGCCTCTAATGCTTCTTTAATAACGGAGCTTGTCTTCGCTAATGACATACAAGAAGGCTAGAAAGCTAGGGGGGGGGGGGAGCTTTCGAACGGAGAGAAGATGACCTATCTGAATCTGACAACCATTATTTTCGAAAAATTCGGAGGAATACTTCGGCTTTGTGAAGACACGCTCTTTGGAATCATGTCCTGAAGACGGGCATTAACACACAGTTCATTAAAGAGACAACAGTTCTCGAGTTGCGTGGAATGCTATATTTTTATCAGTGGGCTTTTAAGAAGTTGTTTAAAGCTCGTTACATAGATGGATATCATTGAAGTTTGAAGAGGAAAACGCTTTTAGGGGTGGATCGGGAGCTATACATTTTTTTCTTTTCTTTTTTTTGCATCATACAAAAGCATCTGAGATTTGAGATCATTATAGAAGAAAACCGATGCGTAAATCAATCAGCGATTGAACATTCCCAAGAAAAATATATTTTCAAAGAACTTTAATGTATGTTCCTTCTTCGTTTTCTGGTGTATCTATTTAAGGTAAAACCTGGTGAGATTGCGCTGTTGGAGAGACCTTTTGGCACACCTTTTGGGGGAGGGGGGAGTGCCCCGTAATTTCAGGTAGTTATACAACCACAACAGCACAGTACTTGAATTCATTATTATTTTATTTTTTTTCAGAAAATGTACGGTTCAAGAGGGAAAAATACTACCTGTTTCGTTTTTTTCTCCACTCCCCCTCCCCTCCCCTTTCCCCTTTTCCCTTCTGTACACGAGTTTAAATGTTTGAAAACAATTAACCGTTAGCAATATTTATAATAAACTTTTCTTTAATTATATTTTTTCCAAATTTTGGTAGATTTCAAAGTACATGCGCGACCCGATGGTATCAACCGATTTTATTTATGTATTTATTTATTGATGCAGTGGAATGTCCAGAAATGTTATCAAGACCCTCTGGATACTCTTATGACTTGATGTACCTCTTAATCATGAAGCGTAAACCAAATGGATAACATTAAAATTCTTGAATTCTATCAGTAGATTAATAATTTGTCACACGTTTGTCTAAAAGCAACGAATTTGTAAAAAAAGCCATTGGTTCGACAATAATCCGAGTTTAAATCTGGTTTTGGATTGTTATAATCTTATTGTGGACATTATTGTTTTTTAA
This sequence comes from Octonoba sinensis, assembly GCA_038502835.1. Taxonomy (NCBI): domain Eukaryota; kingdom Metazoa; phylum Arthropoda; class Arachnida; order Araneae; family Uloboridae; genus Octonoba; species Octonoba sinensis. The sequence continues at coordinate 129,717,361 of CM076598.1, forward strand.
TGTACGTTCAATTGAGTGAAATAAGTATGGAATTATCTCATAATTCAGTTCCAGCTATAATTTAAACAGTTTCGAATATCTCAAAAAGTAATGCAAATTAAAGACGTGTTGAAGAACGAAGTACACGAAGAACTCATTAAAACCATACTTAATTCTGCATTTACGGCTGCATTTAATTTTCACGTCTTTTCTTTTTCCTATTTTTTTTTTCTTTTTGTTTTCTTTTTCTTTTTTTTTTTTTTTTTCTTTTTTTTTTGAGGTATCCTTCTTTTTTTTTGTATTGGGGGGTGCCATATCTAAATTTAAGTACTCTTATAAATATTAAATGCGATGCTTTTTCGTTCAGATATCAGTTGTAAGCTTTAGTTGAGTTAAAATAATTTTTAATAGTTTTTTATTGCATTTTAATGATCAAAATTTCATCATAAGTACGTTTAATTCATGCTAATACAACACCAGAAAGCTTAGAACATGATTAAAGATGCCATCGGCATACATTTCCTGGTAAACTTAATAAAAAAGGATACGCATATTATTCAAAGTTGGGAAATACATTATGGAATCTGGAGCAGAACACCCCCACCCTTTCTCATGTTGGGTCTCGCTGTCTTTGATCGTTTGAATTCTTTTTCAAAAAGGGCAAATAAATGCTTCTACAATTGCTCTCTCTCTCTCTTTCTCTTTATGTTTTTTTTTATTTTAAAAATGAGTTTCAAACGATGTTGGCAATTAAAAGAACATTTGTGGTCATCAATAATATTGTCCATGAAAGAAAACTGTTCGCTGTTCTTATGCAAATATATCCGGCAAATGATATTCCAATACAGATTAGTTCTTTACTGCTTTGGAAGGGAATTTTATGTCATATTTTTCAGATTAGTACAAGGGAAAAAATGGTAAAATAATAAAAAAGGGTTCTTCTTTTCTGGGGAGGGTGGGGACTACCTACTACTAAATTTCCCCTTTTACAGAAACTTTGTCGATTGCTTTCTATGTTGGATAGATTTCAGTTTCTAATAAAGATTTCATTCAGAAAAAATTAAAACATTTAAAAAAATTAAAGAAACCAGTTCATTAAAATTTGAAAATAAATTAAACTCAGTAGCGCGACAACTGAAGCGGGCCAACGTCTGCTGTGCCCGTCTCAGCCAATGAGACCGATGGCCAAAATTTTAAAATATCTTGATTACTGTTCATTCATAATAAGTAGAATTTTTGTTTGAAAAGCTAAGTATTATCCCTTTTCTGAACGCTTTTCCTTTGTCTTTAAATCGCTCAGAGCAATATTGCTAAAAAGAAAAAAGAGAAAGAAAGAGAACAGACACAACACGTATCTTTGAATTGACTAGATTCTCGATTTTGTAACTGCAGTAAATAGAAATGAAGAGAAGGTAAACGGTCGAACGTTAGAAATTAAGTTTACTTTAACGATGACTAGTAAAACTAGTTCAATTTCGGAATTTTTGCTTAAAAGGAAATTTTATTCCACCGTTGTTATTGAAATCTTACTCAGCTTAACCACAGATTTATGACTCGTCATATGAGATTTATGACTCGTCATTATGAAGAGTCAGAAATCTATATAAATATGTGAAAATAAAGTATATTTCGTTATACAGAACATTCCGTTACAACGAAGTATTTCCCCGATCCCTTGGAGTTCGTTGTCACGCAATAATAAAAATCAGAAAGCTCAATCTGATTAAAAGCAACATTTTCAGCCGTCTCTTCGGGCTTAATTATTTTTATCCTTCAAAAATTATTAATAAAAATATTCACTTCTCTCCTTTTAGTTGTGAGAAACTTGATTATATGTACTACTATTATGTACTACTTCCAAAGGGCTTAATATTATAAAACGATATTTTTTACAGAAGAAAGAAAACTAATCATCCTAGTTTGCATTCTGGGGATACTTTTTATTAGTGGAACTTGAATAAGTGACAGCGTCTGCAAAGATTTTCCTGAGCTTATTTTTCCCCAAAAAAATTCTGCGAGTCTCTCAGAAATCAAAAGTCTGAGGGGAAAGCTCAAGTCCAAAAATTTTTCAGTTGCCCTCTGTCTAAAACAGTATCTATGTTACCGTTAAAGTATGAAATCCGTTATTTTATAGAATACCTAGTTATTCCATGAAATAACTGATCGCGTCCGTTAAAGTGTAAAACTCTCTTGTATTTCATGGTTTAACTAGTTATTTCATAGAATAACGATCTTCAGCCCGTTAAAGTGTAAAATAATCTATATCATATATCTCGCACGACAAAAACATTTACCTTCCACCCCTACTGCATTTCGTGTAAAACCCAGTGTGTCAACAAAAAATGTTTTTGTTTTAGAAATAATGTTCTTTGTAATTCCAAGTGTCATTTTAGTAATCCTTGTTGTAACAAATGATTTTATGGTACGTTTCCATAAATACCATTTATCCGCTGCATAAATTAGATAAATTGCTTCTTTTTCATTTTAATTGTCTATCATTAGTTTATTTATAGAATACCTAGTTATTTCATTTTAGATAAATTGTTTATTTTACACTTTAACTGTCTCTCATTAGTTAATTTATAGAATACCTAGTTATTTCATAGAATAACTAGTTAAAGTGCCAAATTAATAATATATTACACACTTTAACGGACACGATCAGTTATTTCATGGAATAACTAGGTATTCTATGAAATAACTGCATTATATACTTTAACGGTAACATCTATATATTAAAAAGCAGTTAATCATTACAGAAGAAAACGAGGGGAGGAGATACGTCAAACGGTGCCACCCATGAAACACCCAATGCTTACACATGACTATGATTGGTGAGATGTATAAGTTATTACCTCCAATCGCAAATACAAACATTTATTACTAAACAATAACCAATAGTAAAGGCTGACATTTTACTATATACAAAAACTAATATAGATGACGGATTGCATTTTAGATGCAAATAACTTGGTTTTCAATGCATAGAAGTCCGATAAATACTGGGAAAAACCTATTAGGAAAATGTTTTTCCTTCATTCGTCTTAATGGAAACGAATTTCTAACGTTAATGTGAATATGTAAAACAAACAGAAGGAGTCATGAAGAATTTTTTCTCCAATAAAAAGGCTTCGAAAGCATGCACTTTTGATTATGATTAAGAAATTCAGAACTTTTTATTTGATTATTATTTATAAGATTCCATTTAATTTAGTTGAATTTTCGTTTAAACTTCCCATTCATTGAAAAAGGATGATAATATTTGATTAAATAAATTTTAAATAACTAAGTGCTCACAGGATAAACCTAATAAATTATGACTGCTTTTTCTGTGTTCATGTTATTATTTTTTTTTTCAGAAATAAATTTCTATGCTATTCAATTTTTTTATTAAATGTAAGATTCAAATGTTGAAAAGGTGTTACCATTTTCCTTTTTCTTGGAATTAGGAACACAATGCCTGAGGAGATATTTACAACGAACTGAAACGAAATTATTAGTAGTATTAATATTATTATTTTCCAAAATTTCATTTATAAAAAAGGTATACTGAAAAACATAATTTTGAAGCATCTTTTCGTGTTAATAATTACTGATAATAAAGTAAAGTGTAACGAGTAGTTTATACATGAATTTGAAAAATAAAATTATCTACTAAAACTATGATAAAAATATTAGCTATTAAGAAGTTAATTGTTGACTGCCTTTAAGGCTTTGTTACACATACCATACTTAACCATAGGAATTAGAAATACCAGTAAAGAATATAAATTTACTGGGAAATGTTTTTGTTTCAGGACGCAATTTGTACTTAATTAACCACTCTTTACCTTTGGTTGATCATGTTTTAACATAAACTATGCAAGATCCGGGAAAATCTGGTCAATGATTTTTTTTATTATATTTTTTTCCTATAATTTACATGTTTTGTTTTATTTTATTTTTTTTAGTAGTCTAGTGTTTTTTTAGTCGCCTAGGGGTTAGGGCGTCGTTCCTTGAACCGAAAGGTTTGGGGGTTCGGAACCCGACCCGCTGCAAACCCACCATGTGCACTTGGGGAGACGTGCATGTAAAATACATGGACCCTGAAGTCCTAAAGCAGCTCCAAGGGTATCGCAGACTGGAAAACATTTCCTTACCCTTCAGTTCTCAGGTCCAAAAAGGGAGGTGGCGTAGTTGTGGTGGCGCCACCTGTGTCATCTGACTGCAGCATGTTCTGGTAAATGCTGGCAGGTGAATGTGTTTCTACATGAAGTTTAAATGATTTCGGCTCACATTTGTATAATGTAGCTAATTCTTTAGTGTATACAAATATTGCAGCATGTTTCATACGATACATTGTTTTACTTATTACTACAATTTATTTTATTTTTAATTGCTGTTGGCATAAGCTATTGGCTTTTTTTTCTTCTTTCATCTGATGTAAGTCAACAGAATATTGCCGACAAATGACTAAAGCTTGCACGTCAGCAGTGCTCCACAGAATTTGTATTAAGTCACTAAAAAGGATTAATTAATGATTTCTCTTTTCATTTTTGATTTTTTTCTAAATTTCTAAAGCTTCAGCAGATGTGTAGGGTTTTATCGGAAGAAAATGAGTCAATTCCAATATTATTTTTCCTTGTTTAATGGAGAAGTGGAAATTAATATCTTTCGATGAAAATTTATGTTGCACTCGTTTTAAATAAATGGTTTTCACTCGTGAGTTCTATTCATATATCGTCTTAGTTCAAAATGGAGGTCTTGTAACACCGTTGCGATAATAGCTTGCACTTCCTCCTTTCAAAAATTTATTTTGGTGACGCTTGTGCAAAAAAGGGAAAAGCTAATGGTGTATTCACACCAAGGGCGAAGGAGACATTTTGGTCTGTCGTAATTGACTGCTGCTATGCGTATCAAACTAGTAGCGAGAATGTATTTGTTCCAAAGCGTATTCAACAAATTCCGGTCGTCTGGGTAAGAGTCATTTTCAAGAACGCAATAAAAAACACAAAACAGTCAGTTCGAGGGCTTGGTTATTAAACAATGACGCGAAATGAAAATTTTCCTCTCTGTCTCGGTGTGAATATGTTACGGCGAAAGTCCGAAATCGGAAAATGTCGACAATCACTGGTCTGATGAGTGGAAAATGTCGGCATTCACCAGTGATTGTCAACATTCTGTATTTGGTGCATGTCGACATTCCCTGGTGATTGGCGACATTTTCGATTTTGGACATTCTCTATAGCAAATACACCATAACGGACCGATTGATTGCGATCAGCCACTGATAAAGCAGACTACCGAGTTTCATTTCGTAGGAGTCCGAATCAGTTTTTAGTTATTTCGGACTAACGAAACACCAGGGATTTCGAACGCTTTATATACGTAAGTATATTTTCTCGTAATATATCTCTTAACAATAAACCGTAAAAGTGGAAAGTTTTTTTTTTTTTATATCTCCGAAAAAATAGATTTTGGAATTATTCCATTCATCTAACTGGTAGTTAAATTAATCTTCATAGTAAAATGTTTGTAAACAAATGAAAGAGATATTTTTTAAAAAATAGAATAAGGAAAGCGTAATAAGATTATAGAGGTCATGCTATTCTCGAAGGTGATTTAATAGATTTTCGAAGATACATTAAAATGTAATACTTGACAACGAGAAAAAGTTCCACTAATGATTTCTGCAACTAAAATGTGCTAGTTATCAATGAAAATCGAAAAATGTAAGTTTTAATGTTTTTTGAAAAAGTTATTATTTGTGTTTTTCTATGCAATAATCTCAGCGAAGTGAAATAAATTAGCATTTGTTATTAAGGGGTGTACACTTTTCTGCGAATCAAAATCCGGAAGAGGTGTTACTCCGAAGCTAGCTTGCAGGAGGCACCAAATTCATTTTCTCTTACTTCCAAACAAAACAGTCGAACGGTATTTGTTTCGAAACGAACGAACTAGAAATGACAAAAGTTCTTTCAGAAAAGCAAACAAAAGCGTGCAGTGAGAAAGAAAATTGATAATGTCTTGGAGAACAGCCAAAACTTAGTTTTTCTTCCCGTTTTTTGCTCCGCTTCTCGAAAAAAGGAATCTTGACAAATGCTGCGCGAAATTGCAACAAATTACTTTTGAATAGCGGGGAATTTTTGTTTAATATTTCTAGAATTTCCTGCTCATTTAAGATGGTAGTTGGGAAAGAATTCGGTTCCGAAATTCCATTAATCACTCTGCCGTAGAGCTCTCGCTTCCTCTAGCCTAATTAGAAGTCATTAATTCTACATGTGATTTTTTTTGTCCTTTTTTTCTTTCAAACTGCGAAAATTTCTATCTATTGTTTGAAATAGTTATTGCATTAATATATTTTAAAAAAGAATTTCGCCCAAGTTTGCATCAAAGATAATGTAATGTACTTTACACTATAAGGAATAGATCAAAAATATTTAATTTTCACCATTTCTTTAAATGATACTGTCATAAATTAAGAGGAAAAATATTGGTACGTTGTTTCTCAGACTTATACGTTAATATATTACGCAAATTTTAGAGTTACAGTCCTGAAAGAATAAAAAAAAAGAACGAAAGAAAGAAAGAGAAACGAAAATACTCCTTCTCATTTGAATACTTTTTAAACATGAGAATCATGCAATAGGTGCATTTATCACAGTGGTGTAGTCCTGAGAAAAGAGTAGGGGGGACGCTTATACATTAAAAGATACGTAATTGAAATCAAACGTGGTGGGACGCTTATATTAAAATAAAAAGGTAGGGGGCGCCGTCCTCCTGCGTCCACCCTCGACTACACCACTGATTTATCAGCATTAATATACAGCATCACATGCCATCCATATAATTTTGTTAACGGGTCGTCCTGTTATTATAATCAACATTAACTTCAGAATTTATAATAGTAACGCTCCCCACTGCTCCCTATTTTTAAGCAGCATTGAATTTTAGCTTTGCATACTAATTTTTGAGAAAAACTTTTATGTGAAAACTAAATCACTGACTTAAGAGCAAATTAAACGTCTTGAAAACAGAGCGGCGCTGATCAGCAAATGCACAAAAATCCGTTCAAATATTTTTAATCTATATGAAACTGGACACCTCAAAGTTGAATGATCAATGAATGATGAATCATTTAAAATTAATATCAAATAAAGCTTTAAAATATTGTTTTTAAAACAGGGGCAGATGAAACCTATCCCTCATGTACGGTTTTTTTTTTTTTTTTTTTTTTTCGTATTTATGAAAAATTCCACTATAATTCCCAGCGCTGAAAATGAAGACAAATGAGCATCGGTATACCATTATTTAAGGTAAAATGAGGTCGGGAGGAAATATGATATATTTTCCAAACTATAATTTTTCTGTTTAAATCATTCATGGGTTTACAATCAAGTTTTTGCATTTGACGAATGCTTAAAAAAATTCGATTCACTTGGAACACATTAACCCTTGCTGTTACTTTGATAACCATAGCAAGTTAATTACGACTAACGTATATTGTTGCAGTCCCCCTAGGTGTGGATGGACCCTTAAGATTTCGTTTCTCTACTAGTTTTTCACTTTAGTTTTACCCTAACTCCCTTTCTGTCGAATGCTTTTCTTTTATTTCTTCGAAAGGAGTTTATGACAATATTTATTTTGAAATGTACTTATATATATATACACACGAAAAACTTAGCTGTTTTTTTTTCATATATAAATAGAAATGAGTCTTATTTAAGAAGCAGAAAAAAAATTCCACTGTTCATAAAAGAATCCATCTTATTTTTACCTTCTTCTCTGGATCTCTGGGCAAAGCAAAGCGCTTTGTTTAGTTCATGATCCAGCTCTAAGAATCTCACTTTGTGTCAAGCAGAACATGGCGCCAGTCCATTAAATCAGCTCAGATGATATTAAGTGCGCCTCCCTCCGTTAAATAACGACTCCAGCAACGATCATTCATCTTTAGAGTATTCGCGTACTTTTACATCTGGATGCCCTGGTATTTGTACTTCGTGGGAAGACTCTTTGATGGTTTCTCTTGCTTTCTGTACTAGGATGGAACAGCTGGGGGTGGGGAAGAAATAACTCCAGAACAACAAAAGGAAAGAATGTACGGACTTAGCTAAAAGAATGCCGAATGTTACACCGCCGAAATGGTATGATGGCCCTTTTTATTATGGATCGGACCGATGTTATGTTGGTAGTTATGCGTGGAATGCTATCAGCTTGGCAATGTAGGCTGCAGCCCAGATGTTAAGGTGCTGCTTAGACCTATACAATAAAAAGAAATCCATCCCTTGGTAACATCAAGATGAACTATCTCACCAAATTTATCCTCCAAATTATTTTAAAACACGCACTGAAATATCAAACTATACCCCCGTGTATAGTTCTCCATCATTCATTTTACTATCTGTGATTTGAAAAAGAAGTCAGAAAGGAAATGGGATCATTAAAAGAAACTTATTTTAATTTCAATAGAAGGAAATTTATCGTGGCGTGAATAGATTATTTTAAATATGTTGAAATCAGCTTTAATAACATAAAAATGAATAATTTTAGCACAAAAATAATTTTACAACCAGGGGTTAAAAAGCATCAAATATACCATATAGCTATCTATCTCCTTTTTCCTTTTGCTTAATTACTTCAAATATACCGTATTCACTCATTCATTCATTCAGAAATATCCCTAAAAATCTATTTATGGGAAAATAGGCTCGTTTAGCTCTGGATGAACTTCCTGTCTGTACATGTTCTGTGTCATAAGATCCAGTTTGTTCCAAGGAAAGCCGTCTGTTACATTAGGATTTATATAGGATTGAAATCGTTTCGTAGACGCTAATGATAATTTTTTTCTGAACTGTTCAAAATTGTACAAAAATTGTTGAAATAAACAACTATTTCATGTTAAAAACTCCTTAAAATAAGTGTGTTCAAAGGACCTTGAATGTTACGTACAGGGATTATATAAATTGCTTCATACTTTCCCATAGGGGCTAACGTAAAGATCTTTTGAGCTGCTCAAAATTAAACGAAAAATTGTTCAAATAAAAAAAAAATAAAATACGGAAATGAGATGTTCTCGCCGAGATCTTTCGAATGCAAAAAAATCTTTGTAATCGGACAATTCCCTCAGAAGTTACTACGGGTGGAGGGTAGACAGACAGACCGACAGGCACATATTTTCCCCGTCTCAAAACTCTACTTTTAACTTTATATTTTTCAATTTTTATTTAATGAAATTTGGTTTCAATATTGTATCGGTCATCCAGTGCATATATGAATTTAACTTAAAATCAATTAAGCTTTCAACTAAACTTTACAAAAGTAAATAAAACAAGTATCAACATACCATCCACAGTATCATCAAATATATCTTGCTTTTGGATCATGATGATTCTTTTTGGTTCATTATCAGCTTTACCAGGCACAAATGACAAAACATCATTTAAAGGATTGTCAGATTCCTGAAAAAAATTATTTCTTTCTCAATCAAGTAACAAAGAACAACACACAACGCATTTGCATAACTGTGTAATTGATATTTAATATGGAAAATTCCACTACAGAACAGAATATTTTCATAACTAGTGATAGCACTTGAGTGAGATTGCAGTTGTAAACAATTTTTACTATTAATATGCCCCTTAAAAAGACCTATGCTATTTTACATGAAAAGACCACTCATAGAAAAAGCATCAAAGCATTATTTTTATTTATTTATTTTTCAGCAACTAAACAAAAATTGCATTTTACTGAAAACAAGCACATATAAAGTCAGAATCTAAAGCCGCTCATCGAGATGGGTTATTTTAGAAGAAATACGTCCCTCCCTCCTTTATTGGAAAACTGCTTACAGAGAACATTTAAAACATTAGGTCGTTTTAGCAGCTGAACAAGAATTGAGCATTCCTACAAATAACTATGTATTACTGTTTATCGAAACGATATCAGTTGTATGACTATCGGCAATAATTAATGAATATTCCATAATATCTAGTCACACTATGTATTGGCCCTTATGTATTTTCTAACTGTGTAGGAGAAATTCTATACATGTTGTATTTCCCTCTAACGATATAAAATAACATCACTATATAAAATATTGTAGCAACATATTTTCAGGTCGAAATTCGAAGAGAGGCATTTATCATAGCCCTTCTCAAGGTACAGTTAGAAATTTCATCATGAAATTACGGTTAAATAGGCGGCAGCAATCTGTCCTTCTAATTCACCGTTAAATTTACGGATTGGAACATTTTTCTATCCTTACGGGACCTAAACCATTTCCAATTAGCTTGGTTAAAAATCAGTAAATACAAAAGTTTACGGTTTTATAACTATTTATAAATGGTTTCAAAACTAAATTTTGACGGTTTTTAAACCATTTCAAGGCGAACCCGGGTGTATGGTGTACCAACCTTGCAATCGGCCGTCTACACCACTCAAAGCGGCCGTTTATTTATCAATAAATCTTCTTTTCGAACAGGCAAACTGCACTACAATTGAGATTTCAGTTTTTGATTGGATACAAAGTTATTTTTGGTCTAAATTTATCGTATATTGACGAAAATCACTTTACTTTCTGAAAAAATTAAAATACAAACAGGCTTCAGCAGCTCAAATTATGGGTTCGCTCATTCGCAAACAGTTCGGGAATCCGATGTCTCCAGTTTTTGATTTACGTGTGTATGTGTTTCTATTTAGTAACCACTGCTTAAGCCACTTTTTTATATACACATACAGATTCGAACTGATAAATCTTTATTCATATTTTAACAACATTAACTTATTCATATTTAACCCGGTAAGGTTCCACAACCAAGATGGACGCCCGATTCTTATTGGCTACGAGACCTAGTGGCACTTGTAAATTACGGTTAATTAAAAGTTCTTTAGGAGAAACAGAGAATAAACGATTTTTTTCACGATCAGCTGTTTGAGTACCATATTTTTAATGGTTATTCAAATGTTGTAATTAAATATGGTAAAATAAAAATCAAATAAATGTTTATGTTACTATTTTCTAACATACATTTTTAACAGCGTACTACTTATCAAGTTTTAAAATTGTATATTGCAAATAAAATTGACAATGAGTTTAAAAGAGAGAGGTTATCGTTTATGGTCAAATGGAGAACAAGTGGTACAAACTTCAAAAGTAAAATAACATAAAAAGATAAGATATTTAATGTATTTAATAGATGTAGAACGGAAAAAAATTGTATTTAATGACTCTTTTTAAATGTCACACCATAATAAAATTTTAAAAGATAGTCTGTCAAGTGCAAGTCTTTACATAACATAAGCAAAGAGAAGAATAGGCAAAATTCAATCATCTAAGAAATTTTTAACCGAAGCAATGGCATTTTCTGTACCACCTAAGATTTTGCTCTTCAAATCTTCAAAACTGATTAATGGTGAAGTGCTGATCAAGTAAATCAATGACAACATCTGTAAGATTGCTCTTCGTCTAGACGCTAGCTCCGGGTAATGTTTGTAGATGTTCGAGCATTAAGTGTAGGTTGTCGTCATGAAATCGAAAAGGGGAAAAGAGAAAAACGAAAGGCGAACCAAAAGAGAAAATTAATCATTCCATCACAGCTAGTGTAAGCCTATAATTTGCCATCAGATCCGCGAATACAAGTCAGATGCGGTTCTTTGCAGAGGAATCTATGACCTAGCTAGCGAACTAAGGTCATCAAAGCAACGCCTCGAGCATACTTTTGTTTGCAGTGCTTCTAGAAATTGTATATTTGATCAAATCAGGCTTTTTGAATGCAGCAGAAAAAAACATACGTATCTCAAAACGAGCGAAGAGCATTATGGGAGTATCTCATGTTGGGAATACAAACATATGTTACATTCCTACTTTTAAAAGGACCTAAAGAATTAAGTTATTATCATCAAATCATTTCATACCGTTCTCATTCATCACATGATCTAATGACACAATCTTGCAGAATTATCATTGCAAACACGATGGAGCATTAGATTTGAGATAAACTTGAAGAAATTACATAATTGTTTAGTTGGTGTGTTTCGTTTTGTTCATTTTCAGAAGATAATCAGATGATCTAAGACTTTCCACTGTTTTTCTTATGCTTTTCTCATAATGTTTATCCATTAACCCTAAATCTCGTAAATTTTTATTTCTAGTCCTAAAGAGTTAAATGCTAAAAAATTGAGTTTAAAATGCATCCATTCTAAAATTTAAGATGCTCCTGATACTACATGTAAACTCTTAAACCAAAAAGTAATTACTGATGAAATTATCTCATTAAATACAAGAACTATTGAAAACATATAATTAACATTCTTGCAAGACTGCATTAACTCATCGGAAAGAAATACTTTAATGATTTGCCTTAAATACGAATTGAAACTTTGAAAAGTTTGTTTGTACGGCTCAAATGCCCCCCGGTTTTAGTGCCATAATACACTGTTAGAAATTTCATCATGAACTTACGATTAAATAGCCGGCAGCAGTCTATCCATCTAATTCACTGTTAAATTTACGGTTTGGAACATTTTTCTATCTTTAGGGGATCTAAACCATTTCCAATCAACTTGGTTAAAAAGCCGTAAATACAAATGTTTACGGTTTTGTAACCAATAAAAATGGTTTCAAAACTAAATTTTTACGGTTTTTGAACCATTTCGAGGCGTAGAATCTTCGAGGCGTAGAAACCGTAAACGAAGCGTGTGGAAATCGAACCCCGTGTGTATGGTGTGCCAACCTTGGGCTCTAATCATTCGGCCATCTACACCACACAAAGCGTGCACTGTTAAAAAAAATCTACTTAAAAATGAGTACTTCCATGTACTTGTTTTTCTTTAAGTAAAATTAACTCAAAAACGAGAACATTAAGCGCTCAAATACAAGTGATGATTCTGATTTAAAAATGAGCTTCTGGGTAGATCTAAATATAATCACTTGTCATTATAATCGCATATTAAAAATGGCAAAAGAAATAATTTAATGAATGCGTGTACTATTATGAACGTTTTAACGTGCAGAACATACAAGTTTTCACTCTTCGAAATTACGAACTATATCTTGAGCAAATGTGTTACGTAGCGCGCAAGAATACGCCGGTGATTCTGAACACATGCGTACTCACTCAGCTACATGTGCGTTCTCAACTGCCGGCTGGTGGAAAACAACAATGGAGTTCTTTAAGGTAAAGCTGGAAGAATGGAAAATGATGGAATTCTACGCTAACTTTGAAAGTAAGAAATATTATTTTACTTCTTATTATGCAAATAATCGTTATTTAATCAAAGTCCATTGCCTAATTCTTAGCTAATGTCTTTTGCACGTGTTTTGCTCCTGAATTTCAGAAACAGTTTTTCATCATTTCTTCTATGCTTTATAATTTTCTTTTTGTGTATAATGTAAGTAGGAGTGATTTGAAAAACTTGAATCCATTAACAATAATAAACTAACAAACTTTTTTATTAAGTATTGTATTAAAAATGAAAATGAGAAGTATTGACTATTATTGAGCATTAAATTTATCTTAACCCTAAGAACTGCCTTTAAGTTTTCTAACTCACTGATATCTTCATAGGTATAAATTGTTTCGTGTTAACTCCCATCCATTTATAATAATTAAAGGTATTTAATTACTTATTTTACCCTGTACAATCAAAAGAAATAGAATTTATTTACCCAACTAGTAATTTAATGCTTAAGAATTAACTTCTTCAAAAAGTGCCCTTTTGCACGCTGCATTCAAAATCACTGTTTATTTTATTTAATTTTTATCATGACTACTTTTCGAACGATAAAATGTTATTTTATTTCACGCAATCTGCCAAGTTCACTTAAAATTACTGCAAATTCAGTGCAATTTCCAGTTTTTCTCTTAATTTTTGGCCCCCTTCCTCCCCTAGAGTCTTATCTAAATTCTCGTCTGTGGGGAGTACAGTTTTACTAATTATTAAATCTTTTTCAGTTATTCTATTAGATATTCAAGCCCTGCACAACAATGAGTAGTTACTTAGCTCCAGAATTCCTATATTTTAATTGTTTCAGCATTTTTCAACCTTCGTAAAATTTGTCTTTTATAGAGGTTTCTTAGCACTCAGAAGCCCCTTAACTAGGCCACAGGCACTCAAAAATGGATTTTAAGCCTTCATTAAGCAGTGCGCATGTCTCCTCCTTCTAATTAATATCATTTTAATCATTCTCTGAAAGATTATTAGTATCTTAGTCATATTATCTAACTTTGCCGCAGCTGTTGTAGCGTTGATGCAATTTTGCTTTTTCAAAATTTCTTAAATTTCTGCTAAAATTTTTCATGTTCTAATGCTTCAGTCATGTTTAATAAGTGTCAGGGTTCCTATTTATACCACGGTTTAAGTATTAATTTCACTAGTTAAGCTTTTGATGTCAGATTTTCAGATAGTCGATTTTTCCATTCTAGAAGGCTTTTTTGAGCCCTTTTTTTTTTCAGTTTTCTCACTAATTTCTATAATGTCAAATAAATTTTTGCAATTTTAAACTCCATCTAGGATACAGTTCCTCTCTAAATCAATAATTATGTAGTTCTCCCATTAATTTACAAATATAAGCTGTTTAGATAGATTTCAATTTATTTACATTATCGACGGCATTTTTGGTACCCCTTTTGCACTTCTCTTAAGAATTCTAAGTTCATCATGGAATTTTTTGCTACAGTGGAATCCCATTTGTGCCAACACACTTAACCTTTCCAGCATTTGAAATTTTTTAACTATTTAACTTTTTGAAGTTGTTTTTTAAGATTGATTTAGGATGCGAATACCACAAACTAAGTAATTTTCCAGCTCTTCTTCAACATTGCAACTCTCAATTACAACTTTTAGTATTAAATGAAAGCTCTTTTTCACCACTACATTGTGGTAATCCTAGGTTTTCCTTTTTTACACTCAAATCTTTAAAATTTTATTTCCTGAAATATCCACGCTTTGCGACCGGAAAATTTTCAAAGCATGAAATAATGTTTACTAAATTCAGCGTCAACAAAATTTTCCTTTTCCTATTTTTATTGCATTACTATTATTACTGCTTAGTTATTTACGTGTATATTAATTGATCACAATCATTACCATTTGAATGTATTAAATGTGTTTGTGTGGGTTTGTTTACAATTGCAAACCAGAATTTTTTCGGTTGTAAATAGTACATTTTCCCCTTTCCAATGAATGAGAGAAAAAAAGATATTTCAAGTGAAAAAACAGATATTTTGGTTTAAACAGGCAGGTATACTTAAACAATTCATAAGAGCTAAGGTTTAATTTTAGATACTTCTGTAGTAGACATAAGCAGCTCAATATTTTCATGTGGTCAGGTGTATTATGTTGCTTTTTCTAGTTAAATGTTTAGATGGTTTACACATCATTAATTTAAATCCACGCAAAATTAAAGCTGAGAATAGTGCTATTTTAGAACAATGCTATTTATGACCAAAAATAATCTGTTTTGCAAATATAAACAAACCAAATTTCATCATTTTTCTTTCCAGCGTGCGTCCAACTCTTAATAGCAATTCTAAAAGGTTTCATTGATATAAGCAGAAGTTTTGCAATAAAATTATCTAAAATACACAAACATGTGGCTCAAGGTTGTAAACTGAAATTTTGAAAATTTGGTAGAGTTGGAAAGGAGAAAATGTGCTATTTAAAACCAAAAAAACACTTCAATATTTTAAAATCTTTTCGTATTAATAAAAAATATTTTGTCATGCTCAGAGCTCTTCCGCCCTGGGACATTTCAAGGTGCAGTCCGATTATCTTCTGTGCATGACCATTTTTCCATTATTATTATAGGAGTATATCAACAGGTCATTGTGGTGCATATAGCAAAGGAAAAGTGTCTGTTCATATCTGCAAAATTTTTAATTGAATTTGGAAAAAGTAAATTTGTTATCATTAGATTTAAAGGAACGATTAATAAATGATGTCACGCTTTTTTCATATATTTGACCCCCTCCCCCCCTTTCCTTTGTCACATGTCACGTTATGTTGCATAAGCATGATGTCACACTTGTTACCCCCTCCCCTTGTCACAACTGCACTAACACCCCCCTCCCCCTCAAAGCGTGACATCATTTATGAATGATCCCTAATACTTTACTTTAAAATTATTCAGTTCTTGATCACTGGATTGTGAAGTACCCCTCAAAGCAAACAGTTAACTTAGTAGAAAAATAATCTATTTGGGCGAGGACAAATGACCTGCTAATTACAGAATTTGTGTACTAATACATACTTAAAAGGTTGTACTTGTTTATTAGGACTGTTGATAAAATTTATTTTTGTAGATATTTAATATTAAAATGCTGTCAACATGATTTTTTCACACTTAGAAAGACTAGGAATTGTTTAGAAGAGTAAACAAATTATGTACAAGTCCCGAATGTTAAAGCAAATTATATATCAATGATCAAGGAAAAAAATACTTTGTTGATGCTTTAAAACAAATCAATAGTTACGACTACTCTTCAACGGTGTAGAACTGCACTTTTTATTGTTAATTTTAAGTGAAATTTTAACGGTGGTCCGTTTTTTATTAATCGTTAGGCGAGAAAGGACAGTAGTGGGAACTAAAATATTTATAACATAAGCATGATTTTCGATACTGCATCATTTGAAAGCAGAATATGAGGGTGTTGCTAGTTATAAATAAATTCAGTAGTTTTTGTTAAAATACTTATTTGAATGATTTTAAATGTTTGATTTGAGTTCCCACCTTAATTATTAAATATTGTTATTGCTAATATTAATCTAATTACTATTGGGAGGAAAATATAAATCAACCCGTGCAATAGTAAAATTTTTTGAAAATGCTTTTTTTTTTTTTTTAACTTGTCTTTTAAAATCGGTTTACTTTCATCTACAAAGTGCAAAAAATCTTTTCCTTTGTTGCTTTCATCAATCAAAATAAATAACAGTAATACCCTATTATAATATATAAAGCTATATTTATGTATATACCTTTGTAATTTTTTTTTCTTCATTTTCAGAGTGCGGTAACTGCTAAGGAGGTGGAAAACATGGCCATAATAGCAAATACACCATGTTTGATTTTTTCTGGTAAGTGATAAAGTTTTATGGCATGTTTTTATCTGACTTAGTTATACTTTAGTTAATTAAGATTAAACTGTAAGCGTTCTTGTTTTAAATAAAACTAAGTGTTTTTTTGTATGGCAAATAGAATTTCCTCTCATAAATGACCAAATTTCGAATTTTTTTTTAATTTGGGATTAGTTCCTTTTGGCAGCACATCCAAAATATATTGTTAATTTTAATATCTGGCTACATCTTAAAGCATACAATGTGCTTTCACAGATTTTTTTTTTAAATCTACATTTATTATTATTATTATTTTAATTTAAAATTAATCTTTTGTAGCACAAATTTAAAAAATGCAATATTTACTAACATGTGAGAAAAGTTAAATCTAAAGAACTAAAACTCTTTCTCCAGTTGCATTCAATTTTAGTAGCATTACAGAAAAAGGCAAGTTATAGTTTTATGGTCACAAAGCAGGATCCCGGCGCAGAATTTTCTGTATCAATCTGTAGCATGAGTTTCAGAAGTCGAAATTTATATGCGGCACCAAATGAAGTGGAACCAAATTTACAATCATTAAAAATAGCAAGCTATGCATTTTAAAATAGTCGACATATAACAATAATACATGCAGACAATAAATAAATGTTATAATTATTCAATTTATAAATAAATTAATAAAATTTAAAATTGAACTTGCAATTAATGCAAGCTGAGAGAAAATGAAGTAAGGACAATACAACACAGTTTAATGTTTGAAAGGAAGGAAAAGTATTTATCCTGGGGGGAAAATATAATCATTTAAAAAACGTAAACTTTTTTCCCTTCTCGCTTTTTTTTTTTTTTTTTAATTTTGTGAGATGGCTAATTAATCTGCAAGCTTCAAGATAAATCTGCAGTACTCACTGCCTGCCATGCTGCACGATTTCTGCTACTGCGGGCAGGACATTTCAAATTTCTCACTGAGCACAGCTTAATTTTAATCTTTGCCTATCATCCTTGGTTATGTATTATTATGTATTTTTGTTAGATTTTGGCCAACTTTCAGGTGAGGGACAAATTGGTTTTTTCTGGATTTTTACTTTTTAATAAAGCCTAGAAAAATTTAAATTTTGTAAACTGCTGTTTGTCAAAAATTAAAAGCAATTTTTTTTTTCTGCTTACTGCACCAAAAATTTATTTAAATATTTAGACCCATATTACCTTATTACACATTATTTCAGAACAATGAATAATTTTACTTATTGTTCTGAATCATTTTTGCCTTTTTTTCCCTCAGTTTTGGCAAAAATACAAGCACTGGCATAGTGTTTGATTGTACATACATTTTATTAAAAATGAGCTATAAATATTGTTAAACTTTCAAAATATAAAAATCAATGTAGAATTCTCTGTCCAATCTTATTTTACAGGTGTTTTCTAAAGATGAACCCCTATAAAGACTTCAAAGCATCAAAGACCAAGAAAAAAAAAAGACTGCCATGAACCCAAAGTTTTGACTTTGTTAAATAAATTATGGACTTTAAATGGTGTTAAACATGTTTTGTTTTTGAAAATTATATTATGAAAATAAACACCTTTATTTTTTTTATAGTGTCCAAGTTTTTCATTTGTTATTGCTTTGTAATCATGGCTTGATTTTTTTTTTTTTTTTGCAGTAATTTGGATGATTCTAATTTTGTAAGTTCACGAAGTTTTAAAACTGCATATATTAAAGTAGAATAACTCTTCCTAAAACATTAAGATTTTTAATTTAGGAAATTTAATTTGAAAATATTATATACAAAATTTA
This sequence comes from Octonoba sinensis, assembly GCA_038502835.1. NCBI lineage: Eukaryota > Metazoa > Arthropoda > Arachnida > Araneae > Uloboridae > Octonoba > Octonoba sinensis. The sequence continues at coordinate 129,736,163 of CM076598.1, forward strand.
ATACTAATGTGAAAAGCAATTTTAATTAGTGAACTTTTTTACTTTTGAAAATATGAAATAAATGACATCATGCTGTGTATTATATCAACACTTGCTGAAACTAAGTGGGATTTAACATATTCTATATGATACAACAATAGCCAATATATATTTCATAACTACTTTGCTAAAATCATATGGATATTTTATCATTAAGAGTTGAAAAAATTTGTTTTCACTGTCTATGGAAATAAATTCAAAATAAAGGATCAAATATAAGTATTGTTTATATGGGCAGTATTCAACTTTTATACTTAATTTAAATGATGGATAACATACTTGCAATGAATGTTGAAAGTTGTATTTCTCACTCATGAAGATAATCACAATTATTATATGTTATACATTTCACTGAAACTTAAAAATTTGTTATTAATAAAAGGTTAGTGCAGAAGTGCCAGCACTTTAACTTTGATAATGCTGATTTGACAAAAAGGATGGAAATAAAGATTTTGGTTTTTCATTTGTTTGTCGTTAACTTTTGACTAAACGAGCTGGTTAACGATTTTTTAAAAATCTATAGAGGGTCGCCTAACTTAGGTATTGTACCTTTGTTTGACATGTGGTTAAAAAATTGATTTTTTTAAAAAACTTTATTGGAGAAAATTCGTTTATATATGGTAAATAAAATAACATTGACTATGGATTTAGTATGCAACTTTTATGGGAAAAACCTAGTCTCATACGGAGAAAAAAAGCATGAAGATTTATTTCATAATTTTTACGGGGAGCACTTTTTCTTTTATGGAAAGAAAAGTCGTGATTTTCAATTTACTTTACTTTTTATGTGAAAAATTTTAACTTGTATGGTAAAATTTCTTTCTGACTACGAATTTACTTTGTAATACTTTGTAATTTTTACGGGAAAAACTTCTCCTATGGCAAAAAACCGTGACTACGTCTTTACCCCGTAACTTTTACGGGGGAAATTCTCCTGTGGTAAAAAAAACAGTTGCAATTACGGATTTACTCTGTAGCTTTAACGTGGAAAATATTTTAGTACAGTATAAAAACGCTGTTACTACGGATTCACTCCGTAAATGTTACGGGAAAAAAATTCTTGTATGGTCAAAATCCGTTATAACTACGGAGTTACTTATACGGGAAAAAACTTTCCTCCTATGGTAAAAAACCGTTATGATTACGGATTTACTCCGCAACTTTAATGGGGTAAAACTTCTCATACGGTAAAAAACCGTTATAACTACGGATTTACTCCGTAACTTTTACGGTTTTCCACAACTAACTCAGCTGCCGGTTTAAAACCGTAAATTTTACAGGATTTTTTTTAGTCTAAAGTTCATGCATTAAAAAATTGAATCTCGGTTTACTTAAATTTGAGAAGTTTATATACCAATATTTGAGTCTGGTATGTACTCAAAAATGTGAGTATGTATGTTTTGATACATACTCGTATTTGAGTCCCGTATGTACTCAAAAATATGAGTATGTGTGTTTTGATACATACTCCTATTCGAGTCCTGTATGTACTCAAAAATGAGTATGTGTGTTTTGATACATACTCCTATTCGAGTCCTGTATGTACTCAAAAATGAGTATGTGTTTTGATACATACTCCTATTCGAGTCCTGTATGTACTCAAAAATGAGTATGTGTGTTTTGATACATACTCCTATTCGAGTCCTGTATGTACTCAAAAATGAGTATGTGTGTGTTGATACATACTCCTATTCGAGTCCTGTATGTACTCAAAAATGAGTATGTGTGTGTTGAAACATACTCCTATTCGAGTCCTGTATGTACTCAAAAATGAGTATGTGTGTTTTGATACATACTCATATTCGAGCTCCTGAGCTTACTCAAAAAAATGAGAACGTGCATTTCTCAAATTTAAGAGTTGATTACTCGGAGCTATTATGAGAACGTGAAGTACTCAAAAATGAGTACATTTTACTTATTTTTAAGTATCCATTTTTAACAGTGTGCCGTTTATTTATCAGTAAATCTTCTTTTCCAACAGGCAAACTGCATTAAAATTGAGATTTCAGTTTCTGATTCAGTTTTTGACCAAAGTCATTTTTGGTCTAAATTTACTGTATATTGAGGAAAATCATTTTATTTGCAGTAAAAATTAAAATACAAGCAAGCTTCAGCAGCTCAAATTATGGGTTTGCTCATTCGCAAACAGTTCGGGAATCCGATAATTTTTTATTTACGTGTGTATGTGTTTCTATTTAGCCACTATTAACCACTGCTTAAGCCACTTTTTTTTCTTCTTTCATGTACACACACTGTTAGAAATTTCATTATGAAATTACGGTTAAATGACCGGCAGCAGTCTGTCCATTTAATTCACCGGTAAATTTACGGTTTGGAACATTTTTCTATCTTTACGGGACCTAACCATTTCCAATTAACTTGGTTAAAAAGCCGTAAATACAAAAGTTTACGGTTTTATAACCATTTAAAAATGGTTTCAAAACAAATTTTCGCTGTTTTAGAACCATTTCGAGGCGTAGAAACAGTAAACGAAGACTGCAGGACTCGAACCCCGAATGCATTGTGTACAAGTCTTGCTCTCTATCCACTCAGCCACCATCACCACGTAAAGCAGACGTTTATTTATCAATAAATAAAAACAAGCTTCAGCAGCTCAAATTATGGGTTCGCTCATTCGCAAACAGTTTGGGAATCCGATGTCTCCAATTTTTTATTTACGTGTGTATGTGTTTCTACTTACTATCCACTGCTTAAGCCACCTTTTTTTTCTTCTTTTTTTATAAACACATGCAGATTTTAACTGATAAATCCGTATTCCTATTTTAAAACAACGTACGACCGGTAAGGTTTCGCAACCAAGATGGACGCCCGATTCTTATTGAGCGCTTGAAAATTACGGTTAGTTAAACGTTCTTTAGGATAAACAGAGAACAAACGATTTTTTTCGCAATCAGCGGTTTGAGTACCATCTTTTTAATGGTTATTCAACTGTTGTAATTAAATATGGTAAAATAACAATCAAATAAATGGTTATTTTACTATTTTCTTACGGAAATTTTTAACAGTGCATGCAGATTTAAACTGATAAATTTTTATTCATATTTTAACAACAACGTACGACCGGTAAGGTTCCACAACCAAGATGGGAGCCCGATTCTAATTAACTATGAAACCTAGTGTCGCTTGCAAATTACGGTTACATTGTTAGAAATTTCATCATGAAATTACGGTTAAATAACCGGCAGCAGTCTGTCCATCTAATTCACCGTTAAATTTACGATTTGGAACATTTTTCTGTCTTTACGGGACCTAACCATTTCCAATCAGCTTGGTTAAAAAGCCGTAAATACAAAAGTTTACGGTTTTATAACCATTTAAAAATGGTTTCAAAACAAAATTTTTACCGTTTTTGAACCATTTCGAGGCGTAGAAACTGTAAACGAAGCTTGCGGGAATCGAACCCGGATGTATGGCCAACCTTGCTCTCTAACCATTCGGCCATCTGCACCACACAAAGCGGTCGTTTATCTATCAATAAATCTTCCTTTTCAACAGGAAAACTGCATTAAAATTGAGATTTCAGTTTTTGATTGGATCCAAAGCCATCTTTGGTCTAAATTTACTGTATATTGACGAAAATCATTTTATTTGCTGAAAAAATTAAAATACAAACAAGCTTCAGCAGCTCAAATTATGGGTTCGCTTATTCGCAAACAGTTCGGGAATCCGATGTCTCAAATTTTTGATTTACGTGTGTATGTCTTTCTATTTAGTAACCACTGTTTAAGTCATTTTTTTTTTCCTTTTTTTTTATATACACATGCAGATTTGAACTGATAAATCTTTACTCATATTTTAACAACAACGTACGACCGGTAAGTTTCGCAACCAAGATGAACACCCGATTCTTATTGAGCGCTTGAAAATTACGGTTAGTTAAACGTTCTTTAGGATAAACAGAGAACAAACGATTTTTTTCGCAATCAGCGGTTTGAGTACCATCTTTTTAATGGTTATTCAACTGTTGTAATTAAATATGGTAAAATAACAATCAAATAAATGGTTATTTTATTATTTTCTTACGGAAATTTTTAACAGTGCATGCAGATTTAAACTGATAAATTTTTATTCATATTTTAACAACAACGTACGACCGGTAAGGTTCCACAACCAAGATGGGAGCCCGATTCTAATTAACTATGAAACCTAGTGTCGCTTGCAAATTACGGTTACATTGTTAGAAATTTCATCATGAAATTACGGTTAAATAACCGGCAGCAGTCTGTCCATCTAATTCACCGTTAAATTTACGATTTGGAACATTTTTCTGTCTTTACGGGACCTAACCATTTCCAATCAGCTTGGTTAAAAAGCCGTAAATACAAAATTTACGGTTTTATAACCATTTAAAAATGGTTTCAAAACAAAATTTTTACCGTTTTTGAACCATTTCGAGGCGTAGAAACTGTAAACGAAGCTTGCGGGAATCGAACCCGGATGTATGGCCAACCTTGCTCTCTAACCATTCGGCCATCTGCACCACACAAAGCGGTCGTTTATCTATCAATAAATCTTCCTTTTCAACAGGAAAACTGCATTAAAATTGAGATTTCAGTTTTTGATTGGATCCAAAGCCATCTTTGGTCTAAATTTACTGTATATTGACGAAAATCATTTTATTTGCTGCAAAAATTAAAATACTAACAAGCTTCATCAGCTCAAATTATGGGTTCGCTTATTCGCAAACAGTTAGGGAATCCGATGTCTCAAATTTTTGATTTACGTGTGTATGTCTTTCTATGTAGTAACCACTGTTTAAGTCATTTTTTTTTTCCTTTTTTTTTTATATACACATGCAGATTTGAACTGATAAATCTTTACTCATATTTTAACAACAACGTACGACCGGTAAGTTTCGGAACCAAGATGAACACCCGATTCTTATTGAGCGCTTGAAAATTACGGTTAGTTAAACGTTCTTTAGGATAAACAGAGAATAAACGATTTTTTTCGCAATCAGCGGTTTGAATGGTTATTGAACTGTTGTAATTAAATATGGTAAAATAACAACCAAATAAATGGTTATTTTATTATTTTCTTACGGAAATTTTTAACAGTGTAGTTAAACGGTCTTTGGGGAGAAACAGAGAATAAACGATTTTTTTCACAATCAGCGGTTTGAGTACCATCTTTTTAATGGCTATTCAACTGTTGTAATTAAATATGGTAAAATTACAATCAAATGAATGGTTATATTACTATTTTCTTACTTAAATTTTTAACAGTGTAATTTTACTCAATTTGATCCGCTAGATTGAAAAAATTCAAAATGAATTCAAATATCTAACAATGTAAGAGTCCCGCAGTGGACCAGTCGGTTCAAGCTCGGTTCCCACAGAACATCGAAAGTGAATCAACATCGACTAAGATCAGTGTTTAGGAGGGTGACAACCTCTCGCGGCTGGTCGCAGTGGTCCGTGTACGCTAAAGGGAGCTTATGCACGCTGGTCGTGGCTTCAATGTCCTCCAAGTGAAACGATACTTCTGGGGGTGCCAATCCCAGGTGATGGTTTCTCATCTGGGAGCTGGTTCAAAAAATTAAGAGACCTTTCAAAGTGGCGGAAATCGGACTCCTGCCTATAAGGGGCCCGTTAGACTCAGGAGCAGCGTACCCATTCTTCCTCGAAACACGCGAGGACACGACAACAAGAACAACAATGTAACTGGAACTAAATGCTGTCTTTTAAGCAGTCTGTTTCTAAAAATGTTACTGAACCCAGTAATGTTACAAAATATGCTACACAATTTACTACAGTTGAGTATCGTTTATACGACGATCGTTTATACCACGTCTACACTTATACGATGTTTTAGTGTAGTCCCAATTGTTGGATTTAGCCAGAAGGGTAATTTGAATTTACGACGATATCGTTTATTCGACGTTTTTCGATAGTCCCTTCAGCATCGTATAAAAGATACTACACTGTATAACAAAGAAACAGAAATGCGATCAATTTCAAAATTCAAAAAAGTCAACTTTAATGAATATAATGCGTAATTAGCGATGTGCTAAATTTGTTTGTCTTAAGCAAACCTAAAAACATTTTTCCAAAACATACATTTTTTTTCTTTCATGTAATTTCGCTCTTAAATTAGATAACAATTAAAATTACCTTATATATTAGAAGCTTCTATGCGTATTTCCTATTATATTTCACTTATTTAGTTTCTTAAAAGTTTAAACTTGATGAGCTCCTGAAAACTTTTCTTACTCAGTTTTCAAACTAAATAAATAACAATTCCAAAATCAAAGCAAAAACACCATAATGAAATGAACATTTTTAGCATCTAAAATATTTTTTTTTTTTTTTTTTTCGACAGAGAGAGTGTTTGGATTAAAAATGCTTTATCTTAACAAAAATTTCTTTTGAAGAAACATGAAATCTAAAAAATACGTATTTTAAATTCAAAGGGATTCTAGGAGTCACACAATAAGTAATAAATGAAAGCAATAATTATAAAGTTATTGGAAATAATTTTGACGAAATTGAACAAATTTTATTTTGTGTAAAGAATTTAGGAAATTGGAGGAATAAGGAATTCAGATATAGTATTGATTGATGATACAGTAAATTAATTTTAATTATAAAAACTTTATTGTTAAAGACAATACGAAAAATCAAATGTGAAATAATATAAATTCAATAAATATAAAAATTAAAAATTAATCTTGAGAAATTGATTACTTAAAAGGAGTAAGCATATTTATGAATCATCTTGAGTAAACTGTTTCAATCAAGTCGTTGGGCTTTGTATTTTCTTTAACGAATTAAAAAATAAAACAATGGATAACTAAATAAAATATACATAGCTAGAAATTTTTTAGATAAATGTTGAAAATAATAATTTCTGCAAAAAAACAAACTTAATATAATAAACTGTTAGACAGACTCAGGTTTACTAAATTTGATTTTTAATCCATCTTTAAACCTTTGCTAAAATCTAAGTTGATATCGAAAACAAGAAATCGAAGCAAAAAAGAAATTTGGAAAATAGTCGGAATGATTAATTTTTAACCAGAATTTTATGTAGTAAAGCTTCTGATGTGCTAAAAAACATTTATTTTCTGTAATTTAATCTTCTAAAAATGCAAATATGAAAACGTTAAATGGTTAAAAATAAAAGTTTTTGAAGTAAAAAGCTAGTCGTTAGGAAAAAAAAAAACCTCTTTGAAAAGAGTTGGTGAATTCAAAAAAAAAATCTGTTTTTTTTATTTAAATCATCAAACTTCAAACTAACACTCCATGACCATTCCCGAGAAAGCATTTTTGCATTAAAAAACAAAAGAAATCAAATGCAACCTCCATCGACTAATTACAGTAATTTGTCATCTTCCTAATGCATTTTTTTTTTGTTAATTTCCTTTCGTGTTCTTCGCATTAACGAATTATTTTAGAATAACAACCCGTGGCGAACAACGGTAAAGAAAAAGATTAAAAACCCTTCTAGTAATAATAATAAAAGAACGCCAAAAGAAATCGCTTTTCGAGCAGAAACTCAGGGGGAAATCCATCTATACATACACGCGCTTATATATATGACATAAAAAGTATCGAAATGAAAAATAAGTAAAATAATCACTGCAAGTAGAAAGAAAGAAAAGAGCTCATACATTATTTGTGAAGAAGCACGCGTAATGATTTATGACCTACGCGATCCGTTTCTGAAACTGAACAAGAAGAGTTCAGTTTGTTGGGGGAGGGGGGAGGCCGAGCTTGTGTCTCACTTTCTTATTTATTGTTGATAGGTCTACCCCTGAAATGATGAGTTTGCACTGCTTCGTTGATTTGTTGTTTTCATCACATTTTTCATCGTTTTTTCGCGATCCCGCTAGTTCTTTATTTAGGATCTTTTTCAAATAAAAAAGTTGGCAGCAGAAGTATGAATAGAAAAATTTGCTGATATTCGGTCTTTTTCCCCAAACAAGCTTCTGCGTTGTGCTCTCTCATTGCTTTTTGGCATATTTCCGACTCGAGAAATAGATTTCAAAATTAGATTTATTGAAAAGATGTATTGCAGTCATCAGGGAACGACAAAAAATTGCTGAGGTGCGACTTAAAGTATCAGACTGGAAGTGTTCCTGTTAAATAAAAGATCTAAACAAGCACAAATGAAATTTTTATATTTTGTTTCATAAGCGACAGAATTTTCTTGTGCTAAAAGCATCTAAACTGCTTCTATAGTAGTCTGTTTGCGTATTTATTAGTTTAAAAACAATATGGAAAGTTATTCGAATGTTTAAAACATATCCTGCATTTTCGGGAATTCTTTGTCACTTACGCTATTCTGCTATGAAATGCACAATTTGCGCAATACGCGCAATAATAGCACAATTTGTCAGAAGGTTCACTTAGTGAATTAGCGCGCCGATGTTCTTAATCTTTTGGAAGTCGAATTGAATTCAGTAAAGCTCGACTTTACATCATAGAGAAATCGCAGTATCCTTTTAAATGAAAGCAATACGTACCAACTAATTGTGTGCTTTGATAAGTACACTTCACTATAGTCATTATAGTTTACAAAGTATACTGCTCTCATAATCAAAAATTGCATCAGAACTCGCGATGCAGGTAATTCAGTTTAGTGGTGCAGTTTTTACCGAGTTTAGAAGTAGGTCACTGTAGCTCATTTCGATGTTACTGTACAAAAATGAGCTTCGTTGGTCCACATAAGAAGAAATGACGAAAGCTTATATCACAAAAAATTTTGCAGAATGTTGAATCAAACTGGAAGACATTGCTCTTCACTAAAACTTCACTAAACTACCAATAAACAATATGACATAATGGCGCAGACAAATATTGTTTTTCTGAAAATATGGTTTGATATTTATTTTAATTTTAGGAATAGGAATTTACTCAAGACTGCTGGCCAACGAAAATGAAAATTTATGACAAACATTGAATTGAAGGGTTTTTAATTTATGAGTCGAAAAATCATGTGTCATTTCGGATTGAGTCAATTTCCTTCGAGATTTCTTGTTGGAACACATTATTAAACTGGCAGCAATTAATAACAAAATAAAACAGTTAAAAAAGGAAAATTATATTTTTCAAAATTAAACAAATGAAATATTTATCTGTAAACTTGTATACATTTCTAAAGATATCACGCATCATCTTCAATATCGTATCCAACTAACGTAATTGAAGCGAACTAGAGTACCTGAAAGACGGGGAAAAACTTCCATCTGCTTGGATTTTTCATGAAGGCAGGAGTTTGACGGATAGTGAAAGAGGGGGTGGGCTTAGGCAATCGGTTGCCCCCTTCTGGGTCTGTAGGGAGCTAGGGAGAGGGATATACACTCGAATATTTGAGTCACGTCTGCTGCTGGAAGGAATCGGCAGAGGCATCTTATAAATCATCGCTACCACTAGAGCCGGGATTTACGAGAACCTTGGAGAGTTTTTCTTTCTATTCGGAGGAGGAATCACAGAGAGGATTGCACTTGCTGTTGGAATACCCTGGCTACTTTTCCGGAGCTCACAGAGAGAAATAAAAATAATACATATATATATATATATACATATATATATATATACATATATATATATATACATATATATATAAAACATATATATATATACATATATATAGAAACATATAGATCTAGATATGCAAAAAATAAAAGTAAAATATAAATTTCTGCTCGCAGCATCTGGGGTGAAAGATTGGAAAGCACGTATGAATGCAAAATGAATTCTTATAAACTTTTGTTTCGATTTGCTGTTTAGGAAATTCATCTCAAATAATCAAATTTCGTATGCGAGAAATCTCTACGTGAAGGATTCGTGAGATAAGCAAGCTGAAGGACTTGGAGACTGTTGCGTTTAGATTAATGCCACAGAAAACTTGTAAAATTTTACTTTGTGTTTGAAACTCTCTGAAGAATCACTAATGATAAATTGCTTATTTGGAGCGAGTTGGCAAGGTCACATTGCTAACTAAACACGTTTCCGCCAGACAGGAAAAACTTTTCGATAAAAAGTAATAACAATCTATATGAAAAATAAGTTTTAGTTTCCATTTCAAGAATTTCTTTCAAGAATTTCTCTCAAGAATTGCTCCGAAAGTAGAAAATTCAAGTATGATAAAAAATATAGAGTTTTAAAATCTGCTTCACACGAAAGGCTTTGTGTTTCATTTGATTTCAAATCATGGAGCATAGCTTGAGGCTAGGTGCTACACTTAGCCCTAAGTTATGCTGCATTAACTTTCTTTGGAACACACTTCGAAAATTTTTTGTTGTTGTTTTTAATCCCCTTGACCAGTTAGAAAAAGTTTTTATAATCCGTAGCTAGTGTAGTCAAATAAACAACCGTACAGTTTGAATTTAGATAATTCCATTGAATAATCAATGTAAAAACTTTACTCACTGTATGATAGTCACTGTAAAGTACTCACTGTCAACCCACTGTTCTGTAAGACATGAACTACAATATCAGCAATCACTGGTCTAATTTTTATTATTAAAAGATCATTATTTATATAATTTTATGCTAACTGTTAGTTATAAACTTGACGTTAAACAACAATGTCACGCGTTTATTAAAATGCTTTTCAAGCAGATAAGCTTCCCACTCTGCATAGGTAGTTGCTTCTACGAACAAGTATTATTTCACTGAGCAGTTAAGTTTTGATTCCATATTTTAACGATTCGGGATGAGAGATTCCAAAAAGTACGATCATTTTATATCTTTTAGATAAATAAAGTGCAATTCGAAAGGGTATTCAAATTACACTGTGTGACTAATATATGCATTTCAATTTTCACGTTATTACTGTGAAAATGTTTACATCAAATGTTGTGTTGTTTAGTTAAGCGTAAATTTAAAGAACTAGAATGAAAGCATTGTGAGCTATCTAAATTATCAGTGTTCAGTCAAAATGATATTAGTTGCTTTTAGAATTTTTTTTTCGCGTTTGATTAACATGTGATGAATTACAGGACAAAAAAAAGTGCAACTTTAATACGTATTTAAAAATCAACTATTTTACTATTTCAACCAAATTTCATCTAAACCACGAACACGGGGGAGGGTGGATGCGTAATTTTTTTTGTTCGAAAAAGCTGTTAATAAGTATAAGATCTATACGCAATAAAGGAAAGCGCATGTGCTAAAAATTGAATACCAGGAGAGTATATTCATATAAAATTCAATTTTGATTTAGCCGAAAGATTCGCCGCCCCCTTATCCCAAAGGTCCCACTCCCCTCTCTATCTAATCTCCTGCACCCAATTGAGGATTGGCCTCTCTATTCTTCAAGACCCATTGGGAAGAAGAGAGCAGCCGAATAAAATGCCCGACTCGATTTAATGGGATAAGACTTAATACCTTTTTATAGCAACTCAAGCCTAGGCTGGTTAAGGCTGAAGAAGAGGGGAAGACTGAAAGCTGGTTATCTCGGTAGATTTAGAAGTAGGACAATCTATTCTATCCTGTCTACTATCAGGAACTCGGAAATTGTCTATTTTCCGAGTCCTTGAGTTGCAGTATTACTGAAGTTTCAATCCCGTTTGACAGGAGTTAGCTTGTTCGTATTCGATGCAGACAGGAAGCTAGAAGTTTATTAAGTCGTGGATCTCTTTTTAAGTTATGACCTGACCAGTAGATATCGTAATAGGATTCAGTATCTACAAACACACGCGCTCACGCATACATACGTATATACATATATATATATATATATATATATATATATATATATATATATATATATATATATATACATACATACATATATGTGTGTTATTATGGAACCATATCAATAACAAAACACCTAGTAATTGAAAATATAATCTTGAAAGATTAAACAATCATCCACATTTTACATAAATTTGTTCAAAAAGTTCTGAAAAAAAAATTTGCCAAAAATATTTTCATAACTCTGCATGATCCCTTATCTACATTTGTCTAGAGTTAAATTCTCTTATTATGCGAGACCATATGAAAACAAATGAGGATAATAAAAAAAAGGCAGTCACTATTTTTCCTCAAACATTTTGTTCAAATTTATATGTATATCTACGCTATAAAAGTGCTAAAGTACTCCTGTCAAATTTTGACGTCATTTTTTTCTTTTCGTTTTTTTCTTTTAAACTAAATGGTGCATTTTAATCGTAGTAAAATTACAATAAAATATCGGAATGATGTATTAAGATTTTGTGGAGAGTATAGAAGCACTGGTGAAAAGTAGCTCGTTTTAACATATTACGACCTTTTTAAATAGGAGTGTCTAGGAAGTGCTCGCGCTCCTAACGGGAGTTTTAACGAAAACGGTGTATGAGCAATTGAACTACAAGAACTTATTTTCAATTACAAAAAAAAAAAAAAAAAAAAAAAAAAAAACAAGAAGAAGTAGAAGAAAAGGAAGAAAATAAATCTGGAAAAATCATTAAAAAAAGAAAAATCTGCAACACTCAACGTATGTTCATTGAGCAGTGTTTTTTTTCCTTTTAAGTAACTAAGAATGATTTTTTTACAATGACTGAACCATTCCAAAAGGAATTCATAGGTACATCATGTTACATTTCTACACATTTCGCAGAAACAAGTTATTTACTACATGTGATAGACTATTACTGATAAACATCAAAAAACGTGAAATAAATAGATTTTATCAGAAAAGTCGTAACGAATTTATGCTCATTAGCATACTCCCTAGTCCTTATTGGCATTATTATGAGTGCGTCCCTTAGGACTTCCTATTTATGCTGGACTTAGGTGTTAATTTCAGTCTTCGTTACAGATCAGTGTTTAGCCTAAAATGCCATTAGTATCTGCGGAGCTAGCACATTTTACGCCGCTTTATTAACAGCACGAACAGCTTATCTGTCATGTTGTTATGACAACAGAGGCGACATATTTGGGCTTGAATACAAATTTGGTCCCCAAGCGCGGCGGACATGCCTGCGTGATATATAGACTCTTCCAAGCGACAGCTCTGACCACTGAGAAAAATGATTAATGACCGACATGAACGCGTAGCGACTGCCGCGTTAATTAAACATGCATTCTGATTAAACGATATGCGTGTCCTGCACACCAATATCGAGGCAGTTTTAATTTCATAAACATTGTGCCGCTTCAGAGATATCGTGCCTCACAACTCAAGTGGCTTTATCAGCATAATGCCAGCGTCCGGGGCTTTTCCAATTACTGTTAGCTTACTCAGAGTAGTGGTGTAAACTTGAAACTTCTGAAAGGAAAGAATGCCGGAGCTGGGGTTCATTAAGAATAAGAAATATTTATATTTAATATAAGCGAGTGAAACATTGTTCTAATACCTATTATGATGAGACGAGGACAAGTGTTATGAATTTTGAAGACAAAAGTTAAAAATGAGTTTTCTTAAAAAAAACTAATGAATACTTATTACATTTTATGTAGATAATATTTACATTCTCTCTTCGTAATTTTGTATCTTGAATGTTACAGTTCCTTTTCTATTAACGTTTCCATACCTTTCTATCTACTCGTTTTCTTTGTTCATTATATTATGTAGTTATATTTTTAGGAAACATTTATTGTTGGACACATTTTTATTGTTGGATTGCCTGATTCTTGGTGTTTTATTCTTTAGGGGTAGTCAGGGCCTGACTGCCTAAAATGCATGTGAAGTAAGTCCTTCCCCAAGAAGGTCGACAAGATTTAGATAAAATTAAGTAGAATTCTATGTCGCTACTCTTCATGCCATAAATATCTTTTATAGATGCAAAAACGAAAATCCTTTGCGTAGTAACCTTATGAACATAAATAAATAAATTAAAGAAAACGCATTTCAGGGTTTGAATGTTTTATCATTAGCGCTGACTATGCTATACTTGGTACCAAGGCTCGATAAATCTTAAAAATTTTACATGCCCTGCCGGGCATGTGTGTATAAAAAATACATGCCCGAATAAATTTTTTACATGATCAGAAGTTGTTTTATTGCATATTAATAAAAACATTTACATTTGTCGTATAGCATTAATCAGACAAAAAATTAACAGCTTTATATCTGAATCAAGAATTATTTTAACGTTAATCTAAATCATTAAAATTACTCTACAAATAAATATTACGTAATTAGTAGTTACGTCAAAATTTGCAAAATTTAATTGTATTACCAATTTTATTGTTGACATGCAGGTCTGTCATCATGTCAATTTTGAGCTCCGGTAAGGATGCGTTGATTTTTCAACAAAATACGAAATAATAAAGTTTGAGAAAGAAACATTTGATTAAAAATTACATGCCCTGCCGGGCATGTAAGGGTAGAAAATTCATGCCCGATCGTAATTTTTACATGCCCCGGGCATGGCGGGCAATATAATTTCGAGCCCTGCTTGGTACCCTTAAAATTTTGGCAGTTCCAAGTCAATGTTGTTAGTGAAGAAATAGGGGACTTAGAGTTGTGCTTCCCTTGATTTAATGACTTAGCGGGACCTCGAGCTTTACTAATTCGTTAGTTTTTCTAAGTGCAAATATTGCTTCTTATTTGTATGTGTATTGTGTATAAATTAGCATTTTGAAAAGTTATGATCTTTAATGATTTTTTTGCATTCAATTACACTATTTAAAAATGGATAATGTGATTGCGGTGTAACATTTATAGTTTTATAGGTATTTACCTAAATATCAAATTGCCATTAACTGTTAAATTTTAGCTCTCTCCTAAAGCACAAGTTGCAGTTCTTTGCAAACTGCAATGAGTAGTACTTTCTCGTTCAGTTTCTCTTAAGGTAGTACTTCACACATCACTGCTCAAATGACAACTGATGAGCTTCGTTTAAAAGTCAGCAATCTTCGAAGTCTAGATCAAAATTTACTTGCATTTAAGAAATTACTAATGTTGCTCACGAGATTGGATTGATCTCAAGCGGTTCAAAACTGGGTTCGGCTTTGTACTAAAACGTTTTAAACAATAAATCCTGGGTAGATATATCGAAAAGTAAAATTAATATTAATTGCCTAAAAATTGATTTTAATGACTAATAAGAGGCTGCATTGATTACACTGATCAGATAAACACTTATCTGACATATTTTGATAATTATAAATCATACTTTTTAACGTGAGCTGAAAATTAATTGTGTAAATCTTTTTAGGTAGATTGCAGCGAAGAGGAAATGAAAAAAAAAAGAGAAAGACCTGTTGATCGGAACTATGAAACAAGTACTAACTAAATACAAGTATAAAAGACTGGAAGACACAAATGCCAAGAAGACGAATTAGGATTTTCGATGTGGTTTGATAAAAAATTAAAATTTGACATGGCGCTAGCCTCCAAGGACTTTTGCAGTTCTGAGTTGGTATCCTCATGATCACCAACATTTTAAGCAGCCTTATACAGATACTCTGACAAAATAAGGAATTTTCAAGGAATTAACTAGAAATCAACAGCAACCGATCGTACCGCATGGACTAGGTTATAGGATACCCAAAAATGGATTGACATTGGCTGACGATAATATGTTCACTAAAAATACATAAACAAAGTGTTACTTATGTATGCAGCCATTTTCTGGAACTAACTTATGATCTGAGAAAGAGTTTTATTTGCATTAATTCCACTGACGAAGCGTGGACCTGGCCCTCCTTGATACCCCTATGCTTGAAGAGTATCATTGGAGGGTTGTGGTTCCCTATCTAAAATTGAGACTGTGTAACATTTACAACTAAATATACAATTTCTAATGTAAAACTATTTGTTATTTTTAATATGCCACAGAAGTTAATTATCGCAAATAAAATTTCATCCAAACGCCTTTATTTCAGTAACGCGTGATATTTTATTTTAATTTTGTTAGGTTTCGTATCACAAATAAAATTTTATTAATAACTCAACAGTGCACATGATACTAATTGAATATTTTCAGTTTCATTTCAAATTTTACCTAAGAGTTTTTTAGTTTGTCATTTAAATAATATTGAAAAGTACTTCAAACGTTATATATTGGTTATTGAAGGTACAATCTTGACTATTTTTAATATTTAGGTACATGTATTATAAGTCAGCCCTGCATTGCGATAAAACATCGCAAAACCTTAAAGCACCAAAACAAAATTTATTTTCTATTTTCATTTGTGCTAACTTTTGTTAAATTTACAACTAATAACCATATTATTATATTCATTGTTATTAACATTCGTTCCAAATTTTCAACTAATAATATTAAGCTTAAATTTTGCAGTTAACAACATAATAATTTTGCTATTGTTAAATAATTTTTGACGATATATTTTCTTTATTTTCAGAAAACATACGTGACCTTTAATTCAGAAACAATCTATATTTACCTAATTATGAAGCCACGAAAACAAGTGTAGGAAATTAGTGGGAAAAACGTTTTTCTGGAATTGAGGCAAAAATTACCACGCGCTGATAACAGTGATTGAAATTCTCCGCCATTATTTTTTTAGGGTTCGCGACCTAGAAGTGTCAAGGACAAAATGCGGCTATCAATCAACATCAAGACAAGTTCATTTCCATATCAATTTCAGACAAATTTTCTCCAATTTTCCTGTTTTTGCCAGTTTCACTTATTAGCACGCTCCAAGTCACATCATTAAAAAGGGGAGAAAGCATTGGAAGAGGACAAGACGAAACTGGCTTTTCTTGCAAGAGGCTGTAAGGCGGGGAATTGCGAGTCGCTGATTGGTCGAAGACTCTAGGACCAAAACGGAGAGCTTCGATGTTTACAAAGGCAGCCATCTTGAATATTTAATGACCCGGTCACTTGGCTAGAGCACTTTAAGCACGTTATTTTATGGCGTAATAAAACTACCATTTGAGCGGCTGCTGTTTGATAAACGCAAGGTCAGGGTTAACAGTTCATTCTAAGCTTAAAAGACATTCAAGCTTGTTTATTACCGTCTTTAACAGATAACGGAGCAGTTTTTTTTAATACTCTTTTATTGTATTTCTAGCTTCTGTACGAGCTTCCGTATTGTTTCAATAGCGTATAATTCAAGCGTTAAGAGAAGGATGGATATACGAGTGTAGAAAGGAGAGTTTTGATCAATGATGAATCTCTTGATAAATATAAATAACTTAGAAATAAATGAACAATCCGATATTTTAAGGAGAGCTTTTTGTACGAAAACAGCTACTTTTCCAGGAAATATAAATAATTTAGAAATACTAAATGAATAATCCGATATTTTAAAGACAGGTTTTTGTAAGAAACAGCTAATTTTCAACCAATGATAAATCATTGAAAATAAACTGAAGAGTATTAAAAATCAAATTGTATGAAAATTTAAGAAAAAAAAATCAAAATTAATGTACAATAATTTTATATACAGCTTATACAATTATTGTACATAATATCTGGACAAAAATCAGCGGTCAGATGTCGTTTTGCAGCCATAAGCTCACATCTTTTTGCATTGAAAAAGGTATTCCTTGTAATTCCAAAATACATGTATTTTTGTGCTTAAAAAGTTATTATCTTTTTTAATTTAAAACATTTTTTATAATATAATACTAAAAGTACTAAGCTGTAAACTCCTGAGCGCGTTTTTCCTAACTTTACCCGTAAATTCCTTTAACCTGTAAATTCTTAAAAGCGCTTAGAAATTTAAATTCCTAAGCACATTTTCCGGAAAGTAACCTTTTAAAAAACATAAGGATATTTCTCGGTATGCGGGCGAGATGACAAAAGGAAATACCGAAAAATAAGTAAACAAGAGGGCCCTGGAATTTATCAATTCAACAAGTAGACCTGAATCAAATGCATGAACTAAAATTTTTATTAGACAATAAATGAATTATTTTTTCCATGAATAATAAAGGTTGAAATAAACACTGAAAATTTTGATTCGAAAATGCAATTCACTTTTTTTCCCTCTATATTAATTCCATCCAAGAAAACTTGCAGGGGGGGATCTCAACCCCACCCTTCAAGAAAAACATATCAAATTTCAAAAAGCAAAGTTATATTTTATAAGAAAATTCAAAAAAAAAAAAAAAAAAATGCAGAAGTTTTAAATTTCTCTACGCTTTTTTTCCTTCTAAAATTAAAAAATACACATATTTTATCAACATGTTGGAGAAGAAGGTAAGAAGACTCTAAAGTTGTTTTGAAAATGATTCGCAAAAGTATTCTTAGGTTTTTCAAGTTGTGTTGATAATTAAAAGGGGATGATTAAAAACGACTTTGAAAAGGCATTTTATTAATTGACTGCGGATAAATCTTTGAGGCTTATATTTCAAATACATTTTTTTATGATCTTGAACTTGGTTGAATCAGATGTTGAAACCGAAGAGTTGATATTTAAATAAGTCCCAGATTTTAAACTACTAAGGCGTAATTTTAAATGTTTAAATGGTTGTTTCTTGTGTTAAAACAAAACAACAAACACATTGTTCAAAACAAATGGACACTTTTTAAAATACTTTCTTTTAATATGCTCTCAGAGCTTAAGATGCATATGGAATCAGGAAAATTATTTCTAAAAAGGAATGAATGAAGCATAATATCAGCTTAAAGTACTTGTAGAATAATTTGGAAAGAAATTCTTACGAAATGTTGTTTTTCTTTTTGTTTAAAGTTCAAAAAAAAAAAAAAAAAAAAGTGGAGCAAAAACTTACTTCATTTTACTTTATTTATTTATTTATTTATTTATTAAGTTTTTGATTCACGTTCTACCATTATGAGAATCAGGGGAGATATAAGGGATAATTTAAATTTAAATATTTTACCAGTATTTTCAACAAGTTCAACAAACATCCTAAATAATATTCATTTTCAATATCTTTTAAATAAAAGTAATACGTATTTCAAAAATGTTCATCGAAAAAATTCGTTTACCGTTTATAGTATATACTCGTGTTTTGTGTATAAGTCGAAGCAATTTTTTTAAAATAAAATTTGGGAGCTGAAAATGGGTGGTCAACTTCTACAAGGGGGCTGTGGGAAAAAATATACATTACAAATCGCCGATGTTTAAAATCTTGAAAGGGTTCACAGAGTTCACTCTTCTAAAATCTTCATTCCAATTAAAAACCTAATTTTCTAGAACATTTTGCTTATTTATTTTTCTCTTACGAAATCTTCATCGTGAGATTCACTCAGAGATTTGAAAGTGGTATAAATATTAGATTGCTTGTTCAACAATTAGTAAAATATATAAATGCATAGTAAAAAGAAAGAGGGGAAAAAAACTGAAGTTAGAGATGCGTTATAAACTACAAGGTAGATGCCGCTTCATAATACATCTATCGTACATCGTTTCTTCTCCAATACGGTTTCAAATAATAACTATTAAATTTTGACTTGAGAAGCCCGACTGAAGGATAATCATACGACTAGAGACCTATAATCATTAACGTATCAAAGCGTGGCACATTTTTTTTTTTCATTTTGAGGTTTTTTCTTCAATATTTTCTTAATGACTAGTGCCAAGTTCTGAAGATTTTTTCTCAGCTTTGATTTTATATTTTCGCTGCTTCTTCCGACCATTAACGTGGGATTTTTTTTTTAATCAAAATTATTACTGTGGTTCGGAATAATTACAAGAATTAAACCATCCACATGCGTTACTGATGCTAACGTGCGACAAAAGAGGGGAGACGAGAACTTTTTGTTATCATCATATCTTTTCTGTTTCTAAGTCAAAGGAAATGATCGGGAAAATGAACACTAGGAACGAAAACATTTTTTCGGATAATTACAAAATAATGATAGACTTTTACAGAACAGCAATAGTTTTTGAGAATCTACTGCTGAATCGAATTTCATATAAAAATAGTGATTTAACCAAAGAAACAATGAGCAACTATTCTTAGATGTAATCTTAAATTGCACTTCGCTTTCAAAAATCAAGATTCTTGTCTTTAAATCAATTACGATTTGATCGACTGTCTTACATTCAGGTACAATTTGAAAAAGTCGTTGAAACACAATGTGAAATATTTTTCATAGTGTAAGGTAAATGACCCGGTAGTGGACACTGCTCTAGTAGTGGACACTTAGATCTTTAAGCTCCTAAAAAATAAGCGAATGTAACATTAAACTTGAATGAAATTATCAGAACCTATAGCGAACGATTCCTAGTGCTGGTTAATAGAACTAAAGTTGGCGTGGAGCATCTATGCAAGTACATGGATCATAATATTTAATAGCTGCCTCCACAACGGTCACATTTGCTGCTCTTTACTAAAGCCGATCTATAAGAAGGTTAGGGATTTGGGGAAAATATATGGGAAAAAAGCGTGACATCATTTATGAATGGTCCCTTAGTCATTTATAAATTTATTTCTCCAAGTTAACAGCATAAAATCTATGACATTAATTTCTGTTCATTACTAATGCAAATACGTGTCTTATAAATGTCCACTATAGATATAAATTAAGCGTTTAGTAAATTTGACGTAAAAATCCTAATTTTTCATCAAATGACATTTATAGGTAATTAATTTTTAGAGAAATAGTTGGCGATTAAGCTAAATACGCAAATATTGATGTAAGTCCTTTGAAAACATTTTGTCACGTAAAATAGTACGAAAATTTTCTTAACTGTTTCCACTACCGGGTCATTTACCTTACTTAAGATATTAAACTAACAAAAGTTTTTACTGTAAAAAATTTATGTTTACGTTGCGCCAAAAAAATTAGGCCAGTCTGCTGAATACAAAGGATGGTGATAAATTTTACTATAGTTTGATGCATACATACCAAGTAAGCATCAAAATATAGTGAAATTAAAGCACCATTCCTTGTAGCCAGGATATTGACCCCATTTTTTGGTACAACTTAACAGCAAGTTTTGTAGTGCTTTTTTCAGAATCAATGCATTACTTTATGCTCACAATAACATAAATGTACGCATAAGACAATAAATACTTAAATATATAAGTAAATAAATAATAAAATTAAAAAAAAGGGCATGGGTTATGATGAAGTATAAGTGGCGCCCCGATTAACTGAACAAGCATCAACTTCGGGTATGATACTATCTGAATTTTTTAATGTTGCGGGGAAAAAATGAATTTTAAACTAGTACTATAGTTCAGGAATGCATTATCCATCGCATTCTAATAAAATCACTGACAGAAGTGCTACATTAGTAGGCCGCAAAAGGTGAAAATTACTGATGAAAAACGTTGGTCCAAATTGAAAAACATCTCCCGGTTGAGGTTGAGCGTTGTGCTAATAATTTACAGATTTTAATGATTGAGAGACTGATAATATTGAGTCATATTTTATACTAGGATGAACTACTAATACATATGTATATTGTATGAAAAATGCCTATGTACTAGCAGTTTGCGCTAGTAGAAATGTACAAATTTTTCTAATTTTAACCAAATTTTGGCCTTTAAATGTTTACTTTTTACTGAAACATTTTTCAGTTCTACTTATCCTGCTGCGGAACGCCTAGTACTTTTTTTTAAAAACATTTGTCGATTATCCTGATAGAAAAATTTCTGTTAAAACAGAAAAGTATTTGCACATCGAACACTATGCTATTCTAATGACACTTCAGAGTTTTCTTTCCGTTTTATTTTATTTTCTTGTTAATGGCAACTTTAATAGTAAACATTTCAAAAAGCAGAAAAATAATTATTTGAACTTTTGAGTTATTGTGCTTTAATACATATATATACGACGATAAAATTAAAAGTGACATCGTTGTAATAAGTTCTGTTTATTGGTATTTAATCACACTCATTTACCACATGAAGAATGTTAATGCACCGTTTGACGTGAGTCAGTTTGAAGTATTTGCGTTAAGAGGAAACCTGGAATATCCAAAATATTTTTAAATAATTTATTGCCACTGGCATTAATTTATCGTAAATTTACTTTGTTCTACTACCATACGTACGAAGTCATAATATGTACCATTATGTGCCATAATTTTGATAAAATAATAAAATAGTTGCCGCATCATAATGTCACTGCCTCGAAAAGCTAGAAAATACTGGACATCAAAATTTAATCAATAAACTAGTAATTGAAGTAGCATGCAAGTATTTTTATGCACAATCATATAAATTTGAACAAAAATAACTATCCACAAATTAGAACATATTTATGTGAAAAAATTAAGATTAACAATAAAAACATTTCAACGATAGCTCTCTTATACCCAGCTTCAATCAATGTTTTTGTCAAATAACGTAATTCATACATTGGGAATTCATCCCTTTGTATTTCATTGTTGGATACAGTGACTGGAAGATACCTCACAGCCAGTTTTTGTAAAGTTAAAAAAACTGATTTTTCCATATTATGAAATTCCATAATATGAAATCAAAGAGCTTCGATAGTGTTGCAACTTTAATTAAGTTACATCAAAAGAAATTGATCGTTTACCAAATTTCTGAGAGTGGTTAATGACTTTATGAACCTAATAGTAATATCACCTTCATATAATGCTTCAAACTCCAATATGCTTTTGTGTATCTGATTTTAAATTTTAGTGCATTAGATCGCAATTATGGACTGTATGACTAGTTGTTGAATAAAACAGTAAGAACCCGTTTCAGCATAAATACTAATATTGTTGAAAAAAAAATATTTCGAAATCTTGGCTCATTTTCAACTGAAATAATGTGATTTTTTATAGTAGTTCGTTAAGCAAAGCACTTGCACTTTATCGTAAATTATGTAACTGAGTATGCAGAATGGTGTTTTTCGAAAATCTAGTTCAGCAAGAGTTGAATACAGCAAGGCTACACCAAAACGTTAGCCAGTGTACTTTACAATTTTTAAAAATTAAGAGATATCGAAGAAGGCAATTAACTTTAAAAAACTGTTATGGATAATTGGTTTTGATTTTTGCATGATTTTTTAAAAAATAATATTGCATAAATAAAGAGCATGAAAAATAATGTTTGGAAATTGAATTCTAGCATACCCGCTATTAAAGATCATTAAGCTCAATTATAACGAAAAGCTTCTCCATACTTTAACGTGAATAGCTGATAAAACCCTTTCGCTCCACAGAGCTACAAAACGTGAATAAATGAAGTTAATTCATCAAAACCTGCATAAATCAGAGGAAAATGATCGTGACATGAATACGAGAAACAGAAAATCGTGAAAACTTTACAACCAAGTCACTTACGATTCAAATCGTTCCTAACCACAAAGAAAAAGGCTTTTTTAACCTCACCTCAGACAGATCTTATTTTTCAAGCATCGGAAAGAATTGTCCTTGAAGCTGACTCTTGAAGCAGTGAACGCTTCACTGACATTGTTGTGTTCTAAAAAAAGCGATTTTTGACCACGTGGGTATCTTCAATACCCCACCGAGCCCTCTTCCTATTGTGTTTTACAAGGTGTTCTGAGAGCCCGAACAAAACCTTTCGAAACCCATCCTTTTTAAGCAGAAAGTTCCTTTCTTTAAGGTCCTTTTTTTAGAAAGGCTCCTCCAGGTAGCGACAAGCCCTGCTCTTTCTTGTTTATAGGGTAATTTACGGTTTTGGAGGACAATGCAGAAAAACGATCGGGGGAAAAAAAGAATTTTTCCGTGGGCAGCACACCTGTATATTTGGAGGGAGATGTGTCATTTTTAGAGATCACGAGTTAGTTTTTTTAGGGGTGAAAGGGGGACCCTTCATTTGCTCAGCATGAGGTTTTCAAACAAATGATCGTTGTTCTAGAAAGTGATTTCTCATTTCTTTAACTTTCCTTTCTAAACTTAACACAGACGTTATTTTTCAGACAGGCTGTAAGTAGTCAGATCACTCGGACTATAATCGGCTGTTAGGATGAAGTACTCTAAGGTAAATTACGTTTAATTCGTTCAAAATATTAATAAGGGCGAATAAGTATCTTAAATTGAAAAAATCAACTGCATTGAAATAGCTTAGTTACTTAGTTAGACAGCATGTTATCGAAACTATTTCAATAAATGATACCTTACAATCAAAAATAATAACTTCATTACCGTCATACCATTTAGCATACACGTTAAAAAAATTTCATCTTGTTAAGACGAATTTTATAAGGACGTTAGAAAAACCATAGTAACATATTAGATTTTTATGTAAGCCATTTTATCTAATGCTCGATTAATGCCTTTGATTTCTTATAAGTATTTGCCGCATCATTTTCCAAAATTTAGTATTAACTCAGTCTAAAAAGAAAGATATTATTTGATACAGAGTTACGCATTCCTAAGACGAAATATATGTATCAGTATTCAGGATAATGAAAAAAACCATGTATTTAACAGTTTTATTGTCCAAATGTTGCATTGCCAGGAAAGAAGTTTAAGATTCTTATTCGTCTGGCCTTTAAACATATGCTGGATTTTTAAAACGTGTTTTATGAATTGCTTGCATAATATATCTCTGTTCATAGTTACGCATGTCTTGTCCAACATTGTTATATAGTACATAGTATATATTGATGAGTTAAATACTTAAGCTGCTTATTTAACGAATATATGGAATACATATATTTGATGCAAAAGTAGCAAAATTGAAGCTTTATTTAAAACTGTTCATAAATATCTTTGTACAATTTTCTGATCTGTGTACACCAAGAAGTAATTATTGCATTTATTATGTTTTGCAAACAAGTTCCTATTAATCTTTCTGTTTTTAAATTAAATATGAAAGAGTACAAAATTATTTTTCATTATGCTACTATTTAGTAAAAATGCGGATAAAATTGCATTCAACGCTTTTCCTGTAAGGAACCTCTGTTTTCTTATTGTAATTATTAATATTACTGAAATCATTAATTTAAGAAGTTTTTAATAAGTTTGATATTAAAACAAGCATCCGCTTAATAGATTTTCATCATTTTACGCATTTAATTCAAACAATGACAAAATATTTTCAAGATAGAAGTTCTGTTCTTCATAATTAAACGAGACTTAACGGAAACTTAAACGAATAATGTATGTAGAGCTTATTACCATATTTTCAGCACATTGTTGACGCTTTGCAAAAAAAAGAAAAAAAAAACTATTGTTAAAAAGCATCGACAAATATATGCAAATTCAATAAATAATTCTAAGTGTTTATTTGTTTGGGTTACTATTGGGGTCATCATGTGAAGTTGCTTATTTTTTTTCGTTCAATTTTTGGCGCCTTGATCATATGGATCATTTGAATCGACTTTTTATGAAAATTTGTTTTAAAAGATAAATTTGTGATTTAAATTAGGATATTGAATTATATTGCATTATAATTTGCCACATCAGCTTCTTTTTTGTGACTGTTTTTCGAAAAAGGAAAAGTTTTCGAACGATGGAAAACTTATGAATAATCCAAGTTTTTTTTCTTTTGTGATTTACATCAGCACTTTATATTTAAATGAAATCAATTTTTTTCGTGATTATTTAAAACCCTTTGAATGCTACTATTGATTTTATAGCCCCAAGGCCTCGTGCTAACAGGGTAGTGGGATGAAGTAGAGAACTATTGATTTTAAGGGGTTATTTTACAGGAGTCAATCACGGAATTTTAATTTTGTTTTACTGTTGAAATTCCTGTGGAGAAAACAAATATTCTAGAAAGTTTAAGACAAAATGTTTCAAAAAAATTCAAAGCTTTTGAGTCAGTTAAATCAAGGCCTTTAATTTTACTAAAATTGTTTTCCGGTGTTATGCAAGGTTACTATAGGTTTAACACTGAAAGTATTAATGCTCTTTATATACAAGGGTCCTACTCTTTATTACAAACATCGAAGATTAATTAACTCAAATATAGTATCAAAAGGCGTTGTCATATTACATTTAGAATATTATGCGCAACTTAGGTTCCTTTTTAAACATTTCTAAAAACTATTTTTTATCATGGAATATAGTTAATTTCCTAAACGTAGTAAAAATACGATATAGATATAATGCCTTAAAAATCAAATCAATCGTTTTTTCTTAAATTTTTCAAACCAACCAGTATGATGCTTGGTATAAGAAAACACAATGATTGAAGCGGCACCATAGAACTCGGGGATTTCACTACGCGCGCAAAAAAAAAGTGTTTTTGTAAATGCTTAAAAAGATAAGAGATGTTTGAAGCCGCAAAGCAGCAGAACGTTTGCTTTCAATCCAAACAAACGAAGGAAACAATAAATAAATCAATAAAGGTTTAGACATTTATCCCTCGATCTTTAGCTTGAACAAACCAGTCAAGGTGCAATGAGATTTTTGCTTTAACCGTGCATCCAAAAGGAAAAACGAAAAAAAAAAATCCTGTCATTTATCTTTCTGCTCCACGTACAATAAACCAGTCAAAGCAGACAACTATCAGACACAAAAAGCTTTCATGTGCCAAGCAGCGAGCAATTAGATAATGATTCAGCAATAAAAACCAAAACATTCCCTCTTTTCTTTCCTTTTCCTTGAAGACATTGCTATTCAATTGTCATCAGATTCTTTCCATTACCAACCTGCATTTCTTTCTTTACAAAATAATCTTCTATATTATAAACACTAACCACGTCCGCATTCTTTCATGCAAGAAGCAAAACAGCTTTGAACAAAACTAATAGATAGATCTATAAATGAGGACCACCAACCATTTATTTTCTTCTCATCCTCAGCTCTAATACTGAAAATGTGTCATTTTCTAGTATCATTGCAAATGGTTTCTTGTTTATTGAAAATTGCTTTTGTATCTATAAATATTCGTGTAAAAAGGGTAATGTCAAAAAGTGGGGAAAATTAAATGTTAATTCCCGAAATAGGGGCAGCTCGAAAACATCTTGTACGAGGAAAATATTACGAGGTAATAGTACGAGGTAATAGTACGAGGTACGAGTTAGGGTCCTTTTATGCTAATACGTAGGCTTCATTTTCAGCGGTATACACACAAGTTAATATTCTTTAAGCACGCCAATATTTACTAACAAACAGCTAAAACGTAAAGGAAAAATGTAAACAAAGTTTCTAGACAGAGTGCAACAACCAACTTTTATGCAAAAGAAAAATCACTATTGATGGTCGAACAAATAATTTGACCTATCACAATTTTTCTTTCCAAAACATTTTTCGTTTAAACATCCAAGAGAGCAATGCGTTTAAGACAGAAAGTGGTAAATAAGTTGTAAAGTGGAGTATCGTTTATACGACGCCGAAGGGACCATTGAGAAACGTTGAATAAGCGATAACGTCGTATAATCAATTTACTCTTCTGGCTAAATTTAAGAATTGGGAAAACACTAAAACGTCGTATAAACGATCGTCGTATCAACGATACTCTACTGTATAAAGAAATATCGAAAAACTGTATATTTTGCTCTTTTCTAAATTCCCAATTAATGAAAAGATTAGTTTGCACTTCCACATTTTCATACTCATACATTTTACAATTTCAGTAAAGAAACAAGCAAGAAATACTTTAAAATTCATTTACAGAATCCATGACCATTTAATGGCATTGAAAAATCTATTGCTATTTTTTTCTATCTTTTCGTTTAATATGAGTTTATTTTATAAAAGCATTGGTTTTTTAATTTTGAGTCACTGTTATGCAATTCGTTTTCTAGAAATTCAACGCTGATGCAGTTGAGTGTTAAAAGTCTTGAAAAAAGGTTAAATTTATGCCTTAAAGTTAACTTTATACCTAGCAAAATTTTCAAGAGAATTTCACCACGTACTACACTGTTAGAAATTTCAACATGAAATTACGGTTAAATGACCGGCAGCAGTCTGTCCATCTAATTCACCGTTTGGAACATTTTTCTATCTTTACGGGACTTAGCCATTTCCAATCAGCTTGGTTAAAAAGCCGTAAATACAAAAGTTTACGGTTTTATAACCATTTAAAAATGGTTTCAAAACAAACGTTTCAGCGTTTTTGAATTATTTCGAGGCGTAGAACCTTCAAGTCATAGAAACGGTACACGCAGCTTGTGGGAATCGAACCCGGTTGTTTGCCATACCACTTTGCTCGCTAACCACTCGGCCTTCGGTACCACACAAAGCGGTCGTTTATTTATCAATAAATCTTTCTTTTCAACAGGAAAACTGCATTAAAATTGAGATTTCAGTTTTTGATTGGATCTAAAGTCATCTTTAGTCTTAATTTACTGTATATTGACGAAAATCACTTTATTTGCTGCAAAAATTAAAATACAAACAAGCTTCAGCAGCTCAAATTATGGGTTCGCTCATTCGCAAACAGTTCGGAAATCCGATGGCTCCAATTTTTGATTTACGTGTGTATGTGTTTCTATTTAGTATCCACTGCTTAAGCCACTTTTTTTTTTATATACACATGCAGATTTTAACTAATAAATCTTTATTCATATTTTAACAACAACGTACGACCGGTAAGGTTTCGCAACCAAGATGAATGCCCGATTCTTATTGAGTGCTTGAAAATTACGGTTTGTTAAACGTTCTTTAGGATAAACAGAGAATAAACGATTTTTTTTCGCAATCAGCGGTTTGAGTACCATCTTTTTAATGGTTATTCAGCTGTTGTAGTTAAATATGGTAAAATAACAATCAAATAAATGGTTATTTTACTATTTTGTTACGGAAATTTTTAACCGTGTATTATAAAATGCATTTCTCGGGAAATTGGCCTCAAAAATTTTATCTCCTTTCAAACGTTTTATGTTACTTATTAGCATTATTTTTGAAGTTAAAATATCGTTGAAAAAATTATGAAAAAATAAATTATGAAATCAATTTTCCCTCGAGTCTCACCAATTAGTTAAAATCTCATTCTACGAGTTATTTGTGCTTAACGAAAATATTAGATATACTATTCAGACTGAAACCTATTGAAGAGCACTAATAATGATTGATAAGATTTAAATAGGACTAGCTTTACTTTTAATATTTTATAATGCAGACAGATAGCTTCCACTTACTTTGCAATATATTTGCTTCAAAAATAGTAATAAATATTTCGTGAGAATAATTAAAACCTGAAGCATTTTTAAGGTGCCATTTTTGTCTCTTTCTATATGATAATTAAAGATTTCATCAAAGGCAGTTCAGAAAGTCACAGCAATCGATTTGGGAACAATTTTCTATCAAAAGCTAAAATCTTTGTGAAATTCACGAACAAAAAACACTGATGGCACTTCATTAAGAGACCAGTATTGGTTTCCGAAATTCCCGATAACTTGCAATGAACCAAAATATCAGTTTTCTGTAAGAGCTTTCTTTCACTCCAAGCGAAGCCGGTCCAGCTTTTAAGAGCTCTTTTCTCTATAAATCATTTTAGTAAGGCAACTGCGCTCTGACGCAATGGATATTGACGGACGAGCATTGATAGTTTCCACGGGCCCAAAGCTCATGCCCCTCGGCTATAAGCAATCGGCGTCCATCGCACCATTGCCTAAATCCATGCTTCTTTGAAATAGCCTCTTCCGGGAACTGCGGGGGACAGTGGAAAATTAAAAACAGAGCAACACATGTCAAATTTTGATAATTGAAAAATAATTTCAGAATTTTGATATACTAATTGAAATTTAGTGTATTGGGGCGTTAAATAATTAATTGATAAATCTCTGTATTATGAAATACAAAATCTCAGTACTGTGGAATACGAAATCTGCATCTTTCTTTGCATTAATTATGCTTTTAAAAAGTCAGTTTGTCATTTGATGTACAAAATGCAGTAGCAAACAGGAAGACCTCGTATTGCTCAGTGTTTATTTTCGCAAAAAATGGTTTTTGCTTGTATATTAATGATATATTTAATGAAATTTAATGAATTTTTCTGAAAATTTTCATTAACTGCAGTTTAAGGGAAAACAATGAACATTATAATATGAGATTTTGCTATATATGTAATTATTGTTAACGTAAATCAATATACTTTTGTTAAATCAAATATACTCTTGAGAAATATAAACTCCTATATTGGTGTATTTTTTGTTCTTAAGTAATTTTAGCTTCAACATATTCTTTAACTTATAAGTAAATATAGTAAGGATTGAAATACGTTAGAATATTATGTTAAGCTTTTATTTTATGCAGAATTAAAACAATGCACTTGAATAATTACAGCGAGAACGTTATTTTTATCAAACAGACCACAGAACATATATACTATTTTAGTCTCAATCTTGAGTTCAATTTCAGCTTTGAAACGCGCAAACGAACGCGAAATGTGTGCTTAATTTACGTCGTATTTATCATATTGATTTGTATTACAAAAATATTCCACTTATTTATTTTACTCTACCTTTTTCACAACTCAACGTATTTATACCCCATCTTATTATTTAACTCATTTTTATATTGTGAAATTATTTATAAAAAATCCCTTTTTATTTTTACTAATTTCGAAAAGTAACTAGATGCTTTTGATCCTGATAGAAGTCTTCACAATTATTTCTTATTCAGACTCATTTTAATGAAGCTTTTGCTGCTTACTGTTCGTTGTTTCAGACACAGCCGAAACTTATCCTATTTGGACAATTTTAGTAAGCATCTCCAAGAAAAATGTTCCGTAATAATGAAAGACACGTAATGGTGTCGCAGCTAATGACGCTTGACTAGGAAGAAAAAAGTAACAATTGATGAAACTGGGTAACTTGGAAAATTTCCCAACGAATTTATCCGGGAAACTCAGAGAGAAATCTTGATGGTCTCTGAAGCACAGGAAATAAGTCATTAGCAATGGGAACAAAGCTCAATTTTTGGAATTCTCGCAGTACTCCATGTCGTGTTTTATCTGCATGTGTACATCCAAGATGCAATGAATAATATTTACATAATGATATGTTATTAACTAATGCATTATGTATCATGATCCAGTTATGATGTAATGCAATAATGAATCCTGCTAAAGTTTCCAAGTTAAACCATGAACGCAATGCTAATTCACGACTTCCTCAGATGAAACACATTTATCAGTTAAAAGGTCAAAATATATTTTGAAAGGGATGCAATGAACATGCTTTGCAAATATAATTTGGATAATTTGCTATGGCAAGAATTGAGATATGTTTTTAACTTTTTATCTTATAGGATGAAAAGTTTTACTAAAAATAGCTTGGTTTTCTACTGTTTTGTAACTGGCGTATAGAAAGGTCAACAGCATAGTAAGAAATTTTTCATGGAGACGTTTCCATTTATGAATACTAAATATATACATGCATACATATGAGGCAGCGAGAAGCAAAGGGATGTTAAGTGACCAAAAAATGATTCTGAGAAAAACGCGCTCAAAGTTTGGATCTTACGGGACCTTTATTGTTAATTTTTTTCTAAATTACGTTGGGGTGGAACACCCATTAGAGCTATCACTATCTCTTGCCGTGATATAAAATGGTGCTTACCCTATCATTTGCACTACTTACTTCCAAATTTTCAATTTTGTTACTTACATCCCTTTGCTTCTGGGTGCCTCATATGTACATATCGCAGACCTTCAGGCGAAATACACTGTCTAAAACTCCAATTTTCAGACACTCGTTTTGAAGTTCGTAGTTGTTAGAAAAAATAGAAAACAGTTGTTTAACAGGCCCATAACTCTTATAGTATGTTTTCTGTCGTAACTTTTTAACTGCATCATTGGCTTACATTCATGAAATAACAAATTGTAAATTCTAATTGAATGCAATAATTCAACTTTTTCTTTGCCGCTTTTCTTCCTCCTGATTGCCGACTATATATGCTTATTTATTTTATTATAATATATTGTATCAGAATATTGTCATTAATTTTGGTGGGCAGGAAATACATTACTTCGGTTACCAATATAGAAATTTCTTGACTGGGTTTGAATAAAGTTTCCAAAGTCATTCGGAAAAAAAAGTAATCCAGAACTGAAAGTCTATGAATATTTCAAAACTTTAACTCGAAGGATAGTTCCAGATCAGTAAATATTAACGCAGCAAACATGCCTAGCCCCTCACCTGATATCGTCCACCTACCATTGAACAAAGGTGGAGACAGCAAAATTTATGGAATGTTGAGATAAACATGAGTCGGCTACTGTTTGTTACTGATTTCTCTTTCGTCCCCCCCTCTTCGAACCTTCTTCATTCGAACTCTCCTCCCAACCACCCTCGTAGGATACTGAGTCTACCTTTTCTGACTGTAAAGATTTATCTCCGATACACGACTTGGCGACATCCTAACACATTAGTTTTGCGCGGCATTTTGTTGCAGGTTGCGTCACTAGAAGCCCACCTACCGCTTTTGTATTGCGCGCCCATTTAGTTTATCAGGTAACACCTAAAGCTACTTTATTTTCAGTGCTGCTACACCGCTCGGAAGGACACTGCAAATAGATTGGGTAGGATGGGACATCTTATTTGACAACAACAACCCAAACGACGGATGTCAAAAGTTTGCTGAAATTAATGGACGTGGTTACAGGAGAATTCAATTGTGCTGCAGTACTTTAAGCATTAATAGGTTTTCTGGGTAAATCCCCCTCCTTGCACATGAGCTATATTCCATTTTTGTTCAATACTGATCTGAAATATTGTTGTGTGTTCTTATTTCGAATATATATCTAATGGCATGTGTTTTTATCTTGTTTTGATGGCAGAATAAATGACACGGGAAATGATGGATGAATACCATAATCGATGAATGTCAGACAAATGTAAAAATAGAAAAAAATATAACTAAGTCAACAACATTTTAAAATGTTTAAGTAGTTTGCTTGAGCTAGTTTTGAACGAACTAAATTAGCATTTCCAAACTTCATTTATATTAGTGAAACTGCATTTTTTCAAAATCTGGCTACCATAGTTTTGAAGTAAAATACATACATACTTATATATGTACAGTATTAAAATAGTATGTGGAACATTTTGCGTAACTTTTGTCATGAAATTACGCGTTTTTGCACTTATGTACGTTATTCCTGAAAATCTCATTCATTTTTTCACAAAATTTTGGTGGCAGGAAATAGGATTTAAAAAAAAAAAAAAATCAACTTAGCTTGACATTTTCAACTCTATGTTTGGTATGGAGATATCATTTTTATTGATGTTTAAATATAGTTAGCTAGGTAAAATGTGCGATTCATTGATAACTCTTTGCAAAATTTATGAATATTTATTTATATTTCGCAACCATTGGAGATAGAATAGTTGAATTCTAATTGAGAAGCATGGTGCCCTTAAAATTAGTTTGGACTCCACACACGGAGGAAAGCATATGAATCAAGTTTGACGCATGCTAGTAACGCTGTTATTATTATTATTATTATTATTATTTCTTTTTTTGCTTTATTAATGCAATCTTCAAAGAAATTGCTTTTCATTCTAATAACATTTCAGAAAATTAAAAATTGGATTGAGGTAGCGACCCAACCTGTCTCTGCCTTTCCTTTGGATTAAAATTACCTTCACGAAGAGAACAAGGTATGAACAAAATGCTCTTAACGGACACCCACCTGAAAACCTACTTTTTTGCGAATAATTAATTAATAGCAGCTTTCAATTACTTACAATGTATGCAATATTTGTTTAATAGGATACAACAATCATCCCACACTAACAAACTGTTGAGTTCGCGTTCCATTAAAATGGGATTTTTCTGAAAGCAAAAATTAATTTTGCAATTAAAAATTACTCATTGCTAACGCGTGCAAAGTTCTGTATTTCATTTAAATAAACTAATAAATTTATGTTTCGACTATGTGTGGCGTTAGTTCTTGTAACTTTTTTTAATCCAAAATTTTCCAGTATTGATTACATTCCATGCCCCCTCCCCCTGCTAAAAAAATAATAATAATTGGCGTACGTTAGCGACTAGAGTCAATAATAAAAAGTAAAATAAAATATATTCATAAATAGGCAAAGACAAAACAGTTAAGTACCATTTTCTCCTCTGTTTGTCAACCGATTTTCTTACTTGTTTTCAAAAATTTAGTTGCTATTCATCAGTTTTAGTGAAATCAATAAAAACAATTTTTGGAAATAGCTCTTTTTTTTCTTCTACTTATCACGTCGATTCGAAGCCTTTTTTTTAAAGAAGTCTTTATTCGTCATACTTTCATACTACTCCTTACATCTACAATCTACAATATTTGTACAGTACTCAAAACATTTTTTTACGAATTCTAACTCAAAGACGAAATGTCAAGAACAAAATAAAAAGGAAAATATGTATTAAATGAATGTCAAAGCAAAATAATACTAATCTTAAGTTATCGCTTAATCCGATTCCAAAAAATATAATGTGTGATGATAATCGTCAGTCATATTGTTTATCCAGTGTAATGGTCAAACAAAATAAAATAAAATTTGAAGCTAGCAATATCTAATATAATATAAAGTGAGACATTTAGTGAGGTGCGGTGACGCGTTATTTTGCTTCAAATCAACGCTTTGTAAATTTTCTTTTTATTTGCATTAGCGTTTTTAACCCTTGATAAAACTGGCAGTGAGTGTTTTTATTTCTAATAAATTCAATAATATTAAGCTGGCATAATTTTTTTTTTTTGACATGAAGAGGAGTGCAGAAAGATAAAATTTATACATAATCTGTGTTACAAATACATTAAATTAAATAATTCAGTACTCAATCAGTCGCACTGCGGAGAGATTATTAATTGAAATATTTAAACAACAAACAAACTGTTGTCAAACAGAAAAACTAAAATGTCTAAAAGCTGTTTATATCTTCGAGCCTAAACTTGCAAAATTTAATGAATTACGGTCAAATTTCGCCCGCTGGGTGACATCTAGTTACGGTTAAATGAAGCATATCGTAAAAAATGGACCTTTCTGACTTCGTGTGTAAGAAAAACATTTTCTACAACGTGTGAATGAAGATATGAATAGAATCTTTATCATAACAATGTTTCGCAAAATGAAACTGCGAAGCACACTGGGGAGACTGAGTATACTTGATCCCCACTTTGGCTTTAAATTTTTTTCCCTCCTGCAAGTTATTAGTTTTCAGACATTTTTGACATGAACCCAATGGTTTTTTTTCTTTCCTGTCTCAGACTATATTTTTTTTACTTGAAACTAAACAGATAATTTTAATAAAATAATTGTTTTCAATATTTTTCTAAGGAGATCTTGTATCCCTACACCAAGGGATACATGATCCTTTCGCAAGTGATACCTGATCCCACAGTTAGAAATTTCATCATGAAATTACGGTTAAATACCGGCAGCAGTTTGTACATCTAATTCATCGTTAAATTTACGGTTTGGAACATTTTTCTATCTTTACGGGACCTAAACTATTTCCAATTAGCTTGGTTAAAAAGCCGTAAATACAAAAGTTTACGTTTTCATAACCATTTATAAATGCAATAAAAAATAATTCCACTTTAAGAAAGCACAAATAAGCATTTTAATGCTTATTTGTGCTTTCTTAAAGTGGAATTATTTTTTATTGCAGTTTACTTGCACAAAGTTAAATTTTTCAAGTTAAATTATTATTACATTTTTAATTGGTTTCAAAGCTAAATTTTTACGGTTTTTGAACCATCTCGAGGCGTAGAAACCGTAAACGAAGCTAGCGGGAATCGAACCCCGGGGTGTATGGAGTGCCAACCTTGCACTTTAAACATTCGGCCATCTACACCACTCAAAGCGGCCATTTATTTATCAATAAATCTTCTTTTCCAACAGGCAAACTGCATTAAAATTAAGATTTCAGTTTTTGATTGGATCCGAAGTCATTTTTGATCTAAATTTACTGTATATTGACGAAAATCATTTTATCTGCTACAAAAATTAAAATACTAACAAGCTTCAGCAGCTCAAATGATGGGTTCGCTCATTCGCAAACAGTTCGGGAATCCGATGTCTCCAAATTTTTGATTTACGTGTGAATGTGTTTCTATTTAGTAACCACTGCTTAAGTTACTTTTTTGTCTTCTTTTTTATATACACATGCAGACTTGAACTGATAAATCTTTATTCATATTTTAACAACAACGTACGACGGTAAGGCTCCACAACCAAGATGGCCGCCCGATTCTTATTGAGTACGAGACCTAGTGGCGCTTGTAAATTACGGTTAGTTAAACACTCTTTAGGAGAAACAGAGAATAAACGATTTTTTCCACAATCAGCGGTTTGAGTACCATCTTTTTAAGGGTAATTCGACTGTTGTAATTAAATATGGAAAATAACAATCAAATAAATGGTTATATTACTATCTGCTTACGGAAATTTTTAACAGTGCACTCTGAAATTACAGATAGGCTATTGAATAATAAGTAATTTACTTGTTTATTTTAATTTACTAAATAATATTTTGAATAATTCTAATTTAATTAAAATACTCTAATATAATTATAATTTAATTAAAGCAGTTACTTAAAGGAGAAGAATATTCAACCATCAATGCAAATCTAGCCATTCAGAACGTACGTTATATAATTGCTTATAGAGTCTTTTATATAACGTGAAGTTAAAAGAAAATCACATAAAGATATATGGAGACTCATCGTGCAAATTGGCTCAAAAAGGAAACAATCCATTAATGACAAAATCAAAATGATAAATTGAAAATGTTTTCCAGTATTGGCTTTTATAGAGATTTATGGATGCCAAATGGCAAAATATATGCAATGTATGATGAGCAAGGTTCCGAATTCTAATCAGAAATGCAAGGCACTTCGATTGTAATGTTTTCTTTTATTATTCAAGAGATCACGATTTAGATAATTCGTTTTCGGTTACCCGAAGAAAAAAAAAGAAACAGAGAAAAGAAAATGCATCGAGAGAATTCTTCCAAAACTTCGAACAATACCTTCGAAATTCGATAAAAACCAACTTGCATCGCTGAACGTAATGGAAATTCAATAGGAGTAATATTTCAAAAGGATGTGGAACTTTAACCTCATTTCCAACTCCCAGGCACAAATTTCCATATTATTCGAATTTCAATCGTCCACCGGGTCTGTGTGTCAATCCATCAACTGTAATCCAGATCCAACCAGGGGTCAGGGTGGGCCTTAGGGGGCAGTGCCAGCTGTTCCACACTGACTTGATGTCTGTGATTCATATTATATGCACTCCCAATGATTCGTTAACTTGCTTTATTGCCCACCAACTGACTCTTGACTTATTATAGATCCCGTCTAACTTACATACTAAATTTTTCGGAGCAGTTGTCTAAAAATATTGGACCATAATGTATTTTTGAATAATTTTAATACGGGAAATTCCGTAATATCTTATCATTAGTAAAAATATCAAAGGATAAAAAGTAGTTAAGAGAAAACCATCAACTCGCTATTCATACCACACTATGCCCCATTATTTAAAATAATTATTCTTTTAAAAACTTTTTTATTTTTAACGGCATATTTCACCACACATGAAATATTGAACATAACTATATGCAAACGACTGCTAATTTTCTATAACTGGCTTCCCTCAACTAGCTGCCCTAAACTGCTCGCTAACCTAAAATGAATGTTGCCTTCAAAATTGACCAATTTTCAATTGATCTTCTCTTCAACTAAGAAAGCATTCAGCAATCGTATTCATAGATCTTCTAAAAATATGTTCAGTATAAAAACCTCATCCATAGACTTTTTCAACAATCACTTCAATCTTTATCAGTGATCTACCAAAAAATACTAGAAATATCAATATTATTCAAGTTTAATCTAAACGTTTATTAAATGTGAAATACAGTGGTATACCCTTGAACTCCAATGACAAAATAAGCCATACCTCTATAGTATATGAAATATTTGAAATGGGTTTGGTGTTTTCATAAGTTGGACCTGACTATATCGCAGTTGACTTAGACAGAGATAGGCTCGAGCACAAGGAAGTTTAATACCATCGATTTCAACAGCAATATATGCATTTATTAATCCCTTAACTTCAATTGAAATTACTTACAGTTACGATAACTTTAACCTCTTGACATATACTGACGTCATCGGGCCATCATTCATGTTATGTGCCATTACAGGCTCTGACGTCTCCGTTATCGAATGTCACGGAGTCAATAACAATTAAAGTAGACTTTTATATGTTTGCGTGACTACAGTTTTCCATTTATTATTACAAAACCATTGCTCAAGCAAATTTCTTGCTAATCTAAGAAGAGAAATGGATTAAGAAGCATTTACCTGCATAAAACTGCGGTTTAACTTAATGTAGCATGGTGAATGAAGGCCAGAAGTTGTTTTTCTATGAAAAGTGTCAAATTTATGGTTCATTTAATTTGTCCAAATGTACCGTAGGTTGGATTTACTCCAAGAAAGATCCTTCGCATTCGTTTCGAATCAACTGATTTGACAATTAGTTTTACAGCTGCCTTCGAATCAACTTATAGCACATACTAGAGGTTACACATTCCTTCACGTTTATAATAAATCATATATCGTATAAAATATAACCCTTCCCTTTCCACCCCTTAAAAAAAATTCCAACTGATTTTTCTGCTTTATTATTGTTATTAAAAAAGCTAAAATAAGTACATAATAATTATGAAAGAAAAAAAGCCTCGTTTCGTTTCTAGCGCTAGTTCATCGTTTTAATGTAATGTCCAAGCCCAATAAATAGCGCGATCAAATAGTTGGCGTAAGTTAAAGTTACGGAAATAACAAGTGGGGGCAGGGAACCACATGAGTGACCGAAAATGTTTGGAATGTTGAATTAAAAACTACACTGTTAAAAATTTCGGTAAGAAAATAGTAAAATAACCATTTATTTGATTGTTATTTTACCATATTTAATTACAACAGTTGAATAACTATTAAAATGATGGTACTCAAACCGCTGATTGCGAAAAAAATCGTTTATTCTCTGTTTACCCTAAAGAACGTTTAACTAACCGTAATTTTCAAACGCTCAATGAGATTCGGGCGTCCATCTTGGTTGCGAAACCTTACCGGTCGTACGTTGTTTTAAAATAGGAATACGGATTTATCAGTTAAAATCTGCATGTGTATATAAAAGAAAGAAGAAAAAAAAAGTGGCTTAAGCAGTGGTTACTAAATAGAAACACATACACACGTAAATCAAAAATTGGAGACATCGGATTCCCGAACTGTTTGCAAATGAGAGGAACCCATAATTTGAGCTGCTGAAGCTTGTTTGTATTTTAATTTTTGCAGCAAATAAAATGATTTTCGTGCATATACAGTAAATTTAGACTATAAATGACTTTGGAATCAGAAATCCAATCAAAAACTGAAATCTCAATTTTTAGGCAGTTTGCCTGTAGGAAAAGAAGATTTATTGATAAATAACGGACGCTTTACGTGGTGCAGATGGCCGAATGACTAGAGCGTTAGGTTGGTATACCATATGCGGCGGGTTCGATTCCCGGTTGCGTTTACGGTTTCTACGCCTCGAAGATTCTGCGCCTCGAAATGGTCCAAAAACGGTAAAAATTCTGTTTTGAAACCATTTTTAAATGGTTATAAAACCGTAAACTTTTGTATTTACGGCTTTTTAACTAAGTTGATTGGAAATGGTTAGGTCCCTTAAAGATAGAAAAATGTTCCAAACCGTAAATTTAACGGTGAATTAGATGGACAGA
Organism: Octonoba sinensis; assembly: GCA_038502835.1. Lineage (NCBI taxonomy): Eukaryota > Metazoa > Arthropoda > Arachnida > Araneae > Uloboridae > Octonoba > Octonoba sinensis. The sequence continues at coordinate 129,775,585 of CM076598.1, forward strand.
CCGCTGAAATTTCTAACAATGATGAAATTTCTAACAGTGTAGAATTAACGAGTGCTTCGTTTTTATTAAAAACGCTACAAATTATTTTTTTATTATCATTATTATTTTAATATAAACTCCACTTAATTTCCTAGTGAGATAAATTTTTGGATTAAATTCTTAGAAAAGAACCTAAAAAAAGAAAAAAGAAGGAAAATGTGTATTAGCCACCATTAGCTACAAGAATGAACTTTTAAAAAAATCTTTAAGATATGCAGTTAAAAGCAAACATTTTGAGCATTTATGCATTAAAGGTTCAAGCACGAAAAAACAGTATCTTGGAATTATTAAATTGTGAAATCAAAGCATATAAATAGCATTATGACTAATAAAGCTTAAAGCTTTAGGACTGCGAATCTGCGATTTTAGACAAGTTCTCCAGTAAAGTAAGCTTCGTAGAGTAGCAATTGCAAAAAAGAAGGGGGGGGGGGGAGCATTCAGAACACTTAAGAAACAGAATTACGCATAAGGTTACCCCCTTATAGTTAAAAGCCTAAATTTGGCATTTTGGTATGTTTATGCATTTAAACACAAGAACACTAGAAACTACACAAATATACAAGGATAGAGATGTATATCTGCCTAAATATGACTAAGGCTTTCGAGCTGTGAACTCCAGCCAGACCCCAGCGGGGTAAGTTTTTTGGGTTATTTCCTATGTGTCAAAATCCGTTTGATCCTACAGTCCGGCATGGTCTCAGAGGGGTGAGTGTGAAATGAATGGATATATCCGTAGGGCGGAAAATGCAATTGCGTCACTGAAGGAGAGGGTGTGAGGAATCCTTTTTCCTCAGCTGTCTAAACACCAATCCGAAAAAAGCTATAGATCAGACCGGCGATTAAGATAGGCCCAGGGATCGACATAATTCATGTGCTGGAAGAATTGTTGGTGGGTGGAAAATGTTGTTGATTGTGGAGGAAACTCATACAAACAGTCTTAGTTTAAATAGATGAGTCACGAGGTTCGCCTTCTTCCAAAATACGTTTAATGGCTTTTGTGGGATTTCGGAATTTTTGAGAGATAGATCGTTGCCTATTACTTGGATTCAAACACGCAGACCAGATTGGGTACATCAGATTTGAAATTAGTCTGCTATTTTGTGTGTCTGTGCTGTAGAATTACTTTGGGAGTGCCATTATATGTTGTTTGCATGCGAAAGTTTTTTTTTTTTTTTTTAAAGCAAAAAGGTTTTATTTGCTGAGATGGTTATTTTCATTCAATACAATTAACGAGAATAATATGCAAAAAAAAAAAAAAAAAACATTTGGCTTTAGAATATCGTTCAAACAGGCAATATAAATTGATCGAAATTGACCCTGTATCAATAGCGTTCTCAGCATTATATAATAAATCATTCGTACTACAGACTTATAAGTTATACTTCACACTAATTCACATATTGTTTTGTACATATTGTCTAATGTACGTATTGTTGCTCATTTGGAAATGATCAATAGTAATGAACTTATGTTACGTAAATGAGTTAACTAACTTTATACGCTAAAATTTTTATACTGCCCACACTGTAAAAAAAACCCTGAATTTTCAGATTGTTTTTTGACTGATTTTAACGAAAAATTTCCGTAGTGCTTCAAAACATGGTTTTTCCTTCCAAAAACTGAAATATCACGTTCCTGAAAGTACGAGAACGGAACTTTCCCGGTTGCTGTCTTGCTGTATTTAAAAGGATCAACGGAGAAAAAATAAATGGAGCTTCTGTCAAGTCACGTGAAAATATTATCAGAAACGGAAGGTTTCCGGCAACTCTGCTGCAGTACTTTTTCCGTTACTTTCAGGAGATTTTTTCTAGTGTATATTTTTTTATACACAGAGACATAAAAAACTTTAAAATATACATAAAAAATGAATAATTTTCAACGTTGGTGTTACTGAACACCAAAACTGGTGGCAACTAAACACCAAAAGTAGTCATTATTTACCAAGATACTTTTGAAGCTTTATAGATTAGGCTACAAGAAAAATATATAATAATATGTAACGCAGTCGCTTTTACGAGTTCATACGAGTATATCGTCAACAGTAAGGGAAGAACATATCGTGGTAAAAGCACTGTACTTCAAGAAATATCACAACACCTTGACTTTTTTGACATAAAAATGAGAAATAATTAGAAGTACAATTTTTATTTTACTCTTTCAATTCATATAAACAAACTTCTTTTTTCCCCTTCATTCATAATTACCATTAAAAAAAAAAAAAACGGAATCAAGAAGGCAGAAATACGATTAAATGGGTCAATGTTGCATTTGAATAATAAACTGATAAATCATCGAGCAATTAGATTAATTTAAATTATTATTTTCATCTATAATTTCAAAATAGCAAATGAGTTATAGATTAGAAAATGTTTCTTATGATTAAACTTTTAGACCGCATTTCCTTTTTATCGGAGATGAATATCAAGAATCAGGCATTTGAAAATAAGCTAACTTCTTGGGTGTTCCAATCAGAAATTTATAAAGTTTGTTAACGCCTATTCATTTTAATCTATTATGAAATATTTTACGGAAAGTGGTACCATCGAAACTGAGTCATTAATAGACTTTAATTTACAGGGCGTATTTTCGTTCCCGTGTTGCATATTTCATCAGGTTTAAGCTTTTCTAAAACGAATGAATTATCTAATCAGAGGACTATTACCGCAGAATAATTCGGAAATCACTTTGTGAACATTCAAGGAATCATCTTTTCTTGATCCGCCAAATATATATCCTTGTTACACACCTTAAAATACCAGATAAAAAATTGGTTTTGATAATGTGAAGTTTATTGGTGATTTTGTTGTGCAAAAAAATTGAGATTGCCATTTAAAATTTTATTCGGTAATAATCTCTGTGTGTGTGTTGAATAGGCTTTTCAACCATATTATTATAGAAATAAAATTTCATGTTTTGCATCTAGAAGCTCCCTGTCGCATTGAAAAAGGGATTCCAAGCAATCCCGAAACATATGTCTGCGTTTTAATGCTCATTTGTGCTTTAATTTAACGTGAAATTTTATTTCTATTACTTTGCACAAAGTTAAATTATTACTACATATTATTATAGTCTAAAATCCGGCTGCAGAATTCTGTGCTCATCGAGTGTTAAAATCTAAATTTTTAAGCATATTTATGATTAGGAGAATATATATCTACCAGGTTGCCTATAAAAATGTGGCCGCTAATATTTTTAATTAAATTATTGTTAATTGATTTTTCGGATGCGTCGAATGATAGTGTTCTCAACCACCGGTTCAATCAGTAATAGGGACAACTTGATAAATACTCCAAAAGAATCGTCTTCTTTTTCAAAATGACGACGCATGCGCAATGGCTTTAAAGCGTCGTACAGCTGGCATTTTTAACAACCAGCAACCCTTATTTGCGGCCAGATTTAATTAGGCAACCGTATATCACAATAAACAGAAAAAAATTAGCTTTAATTTGATATATAAATAACAAATGTACGTTATGAACGTATAAATGCATCAAAATCATACCTGTTGACACCTGGCTGCGAAGAGGTGCGGCTAAGTGCTCAACGGCAACCGTCTTTATCTATATTGCCGTGAAGTGGACGATATTTTATTTAAAAAACAAGTGAATGAATTTTATTCCGAAAAATCAATTAACAATAATTTAATTAAAAATATTAGCGGCCACATTTTGACAACCTGGTAGATATATATTCTCCTAATCATAAATATGCTTAAAAATTTAGATTTTAGCAAACACTCGATGAGCACAGAATTCTGCAGCCGGATCTCGTACTATTATTACAGCCCGAATCGGAACACCGCCCAAGCTGTTTAATTTGGTATCTGATTTCGAGAATCCTTATTTAGGAGATGGTTCGAGGGAGATGGTTTAAATATCTAGTTCTACCACGCCCTAGTAGCAAAAAATAACTTCGCCAGAAATGACAAATGAGAGTAAAATACCACAAGAGGATTATATTCGGGCAAATCTGGTAATTTCTGATGCTGATAAGGAAATGTTGTATCAGCTATTGCTTTTTTTGGTAGTACTTTAAAAAACGGGACTCATTACTTACAAGATCAGAAATTAATGAGAGTGTTCATTAAAAAACTGTTGAAGGTTACTTCTGGATTTTTTTGCTACGATGGAAATTTGACAGTGCATGGTTTAAACGGAAAACGCTTATAATTAATCAACTTTAACCAGTTAAAACGCATATTAGTCATTTATAGCAGCCATGAAATAAGTTCTGGTTTCAATAAAGGCATACCATCAATTTTCTCTTACAGGTGTGTGAGCGAAAATTATTATTACTATTATTATATTTTTTATGGATTACAGAATGTGAATACGCTTTTAATCTGGTTATTGTAAGTTTTATGATTTGTTAATGCTTTCAAGCAAACAAGCAGTCATTCCGGAAAAGTTGATTTATTATATATTTTAAACTCACATCAATTAACAATGATAAAACTTTCCAGCCTAGCTGAACCATCACTGTTAAAAATGGATACTTAACCCCCCCCCCCCCCCAATAAGGAAAAATTACTCATTTTTGCGCATTTTCCCGATTCTCTATCTCTCCGCATGACGAAGTCTCAATTTTGAAAAACACAAGTACTCATTATTTTGAATACATTCTGGATATCAAGTGCTAGCACCTATTTGTTTCAAATACATGTTTTAGAAATTAAAAATTACTCTTTTCTAAAATGTGGAGCAAGGTTCACATTGCTGCTGATGAAACGTGCCAGTTTCAGTAATCAAACCTTAACATGTGCAATTTCAGAATATAGCAGCGAAGGCATTTTGTGAGAAATTGTTTAATATTGTGGTGCTCCATGGTCCGCATTTTCCACATATAACTTACTTATTTTCTGTTTTGATCTTAAACAAACGTAAAACTAACGTAAGCTGCTTGATATTCATTGACTCATTTTTAATGTATTCAAAGAATTACTCCTTTCTTCAGCACGTGTCGTGAATCCTTTGGCGAGCTCTGATTTGTCGCTCATTTCTATAAAAGCTAAAGATAGAGCGACAGAAATCAGTTTCAGCCTTTTCGGCTCGTTCACATGTCAGTAAGATATGTTTAAGTTTTTACTTTTGGTCAGTATAACTGACAATCTTAGTATAAGGATGAAGCATATTGCTTTCTAATTTTATTGCTATTGCTTGATATGTTCCACGATTCTTGAGTTTTGATTAAGAGGCCGATAGCCATTTTCACTTTGAGTGACTGTGCCTCCAAACCCTTCTGATAGGTGATGTTCAAGGTTTAAATTTGTTTGTTAATAAACTTGTTATTGTTGAAAACATGTCTGCTCATTGCCACAATAGTCCAGCACCATAATACCTTCAAGCATTTTGTGCAACCCCATTCTTGGTGCTGCTTCTGCCCATCGAATATTTGTATATCAACAGCTAAGAGCTGTTGAAAAGACCTTTAGTAATTTGCTCTCAGAAATTCCGCATCCAAACCGAAAATTCCCGCTTTTGTTTCACAGAAAAATCTTTAAATGATTGGACTTTTCTAACAGTTGTCGAATGCAGGAAACTTAAAGAAAACTGAAAATAAATTAATTCTGTCATCTGCGTTTTCAAAAAATGGAAAGTCACGCAATCTCCTAAATCATTTTTTGAACAAAAGTGAAAGCCCAGTAGCCGTTTGTAATTAAATTGACTGTCAATCTCTCCTTTATGTTAAAGAACTGATTTGGAAGCAGCTCTTGTCTATCGATCTTTTGGCGTCGGAATAGTTCAAGCGAAAATAATGCGTTTTATCGGTAAAAATGTCGACATTTTTTGATGAATGCTTCGCTGTACCCTTTTATCTATGGAAGTGAACTTGAAATTGAAAATTAAATATATAGATATATTCCTATCGAGAAAATAGGTTCTAAATTTGCTTTCGGAGCAAAGGGGAAAGTAAATAAAAGGAAATAAATATAAAATCGATCAATGTAAATTAAATCGATTCTTTCTTAGGAAACCAAATAAGATCTTGCAGTTTTTGAGCGAGAAAGAAAGCAGAAATTTTCTGGCAACATTAATTCAGTTTTCTCCCGATCTAACAGAATTGCAAATTGTAAATAAATAATAGACGCCAGATTCTTTTCGTGAAAATTTATGAGCGTTTTCAGACGTGAGCAGATCAAGAAACATTATGGGCGCTTTAATGTGGTGCAGGGCTGCCGTTTTGATTTAAAAACTATGTATTAAATGGATTTGATTTAAAATTGAGAAACAAGTTTAGAATTTAGACGAGAATTTATTTATTTTTTCTATGCATCAAACTTAAACAATGTATAGAAATATTGATTATTGATACATATCCTTGGAAAAATTTTCTTTAAACAGCCCAGTACTTCGGAATATACGTATTCAATATTTTCAATTACAATTGGCTGTAAAATATTCATATATTTGCAACTAAATTCCGAAGTAAAACCAAGTTTGCAGTGATGCTTTTAAACAGCGATTGTAAAGATTATTCAACGAAAGGGTGCATAATTGAAATCGGCCTTTAAAAATTCAAAACAACGAAAATTATTAGTTTTGGCAATAAACTTATATTCAGTATGAATTATCAATGAAACGTAAAAAGTAAGATTTGGTAAAGGAGATTAAGCTTTAATTTTGTATTTTCATCCGACTTAAATTCAGTTCTTCCATTATATTCATAGATTTAGTTCTCTGCGATTGCGTTTTCTTTTTCTCTTGTACTTGTAGTTCAATTTTCCCTAGTTATCAATATCTTTTTTTTTTTTTTCAGTCCTAGGTACTATTAGTCCTCCGTTCCGTTGATCTGCTTTAATGAATGTAATGTTTAAACGTGTACAAATATATACAAATTTTCTGAAAAAATATGTGATTTTATGCATATTCAAACAAACATTTTACATAAACGTCCAAATTCAGAGAAATGTCAAAAACTCGCACGAGGAAAAATAGTATTATGACAAAATTTATTTCCTTTCGCGAGAAAAGTTCATCGCATTCAAACGCCTCTGCATCAGATGCATATCTAACAGCAAATTTACATAACATGTTTTCAAAAAATATAAGAAATATAAATATATATATATGTATGTCACTAGAGTTCACAAATACTCAAAATTTGAAGATAAGTAAAAAAAAAAGGCTCTTGTAGTTTTTCTTCAGTAAACTTCGAAAAAAGTTGGGGGCTGAATTCAAAGGGAGAAAAAAAAGCTTCCGCAGTAAGAAAATTAAAAAAAAAAAAAGAAGTGAGCAGCTGAAATCGGAAGGAAGCCAAGAAAGAGGCAAGTGGAAAAGGGGATGAAAAATTTTTTTTTGGAGTTAGGCAAAAAAAGAATTACTTAGAAAAGGTACCGAGCAAATAAACATGCGCAATGCGCAGCATAGAGCAATGAAAAGTAAAGGGGGGGGGGGGGGATCCTGTTTAGTGCTGAAAAGTAAGGAAAAGAGGAGATTGTATGTGTAGTTAGGAATCCATCTCGAGGTATATTTTAGCTTCTTCGATCGCTTTGATGGATGAGTTCTCAGTACAAAGGCCACCAATTTATCAAATCCACTTTTACCACGCTTCACAAATTTTTCGTGATTTCCAAAAAGGCATTTAAATTTCTTTTAAATTAGACGTTGGAGCTGATGAAACTTTAGTTTCATTCCGAAAGATTTCAATTCTTAGCAGCAGCATAGTGCTTACCTAAGTTGATGAGATACTTCTGAATGATAAATTATTTATCTATGTTAAATTAGTATGTAAAAGCGAAAAGTAAAGAAAAAAAGATACATTTCTAATGTACATATTTCACACCTACCATACTTTCTACATAAGTCATTGGTAGACTAGCACATAAGTTTAACTAGCACTACCTCGAGATGCCGATGGTTTACTCATTAGTTGCCACTTATTCCATTATTAAATATGCGACAACTTTGACCCAGAGAATCATAATGTGAAATATTCAACTGAAGTTGAAATTGCGTATATGCGTATCAACTCGTTTAATATAATCACCCTAAGGTGGTTTTGGTTCTTCGACAAGCAAACACACACAGGATTGGGAATACAGCTCAAAACCCCTCTCTGGTTTTGCCCCTGCCTGTTGGACAAGTATATTTCAATCACTGTATGATTTTTAAAAAATCACTAAAAAGTTCTGATCGTAGAATTTAACGAAAGGAGATATTAATTAAATATTATGAATTTATTTTCCATTCCTGAAGTGAAAGAATCCTAATGTGCTATCCAAAGGACACGCTTTAGTATGATGTTAGCAATATTAAAGTTCGAGAATGTTTTTCTTGCACACAGCACAACACGCATAGGCAATTATCTCAAAATAAAAGAAAAATTACAGTATGAAACACGTTTCACGAAATAAACAATACCTACTGAAGTAAGCCCTACTGCCCCCAACTAGATATAGAGTAGGTCCTTCAATTATATCGAGTGCTACTTAGATCATTTCACCTTTTCTGCTCTTTGTTCATTTCCCCAGAGATTTCAGGAAACTGAATTTCTCCATTCATTCCCGGAGCTTCTCAACTACCCCCGCACCAGACGGAAAAAAAAAAAAAAAAACTATATAGCAAGAAGGAAAACTTTTCCAGAAATACCGATGTCTGTTATGTAATGAAAAAGTTTTCAATTGGGGAAAATATTGCGTTTGTTCACAAGACAATATAACCATATGTACTTCAGTCATACGGAGCAGCAAATGAAATTTCGTAAATTCATTGATAAATATCTAATTAAAAATATCGCTTTAAAATGCAATTTAACTTTTTATTGCAAAAAAAATCGAGGTATGGTGTTATTCGTCGTTCGTTAGAAACAATCACATGCTCTAAAAGTCTGCTCGTATATGAAACACATTATTACCTGCATCAGAGCTTGAATGTCTTGAAATATACGCGATTCTTTAAAATGTACTGTGTGCTTTAAAGACAGCTCTTGGATATCCCTCCTATAAAAAAATGAAATACATTTGTGAATATTGTTTCGTAAAAGCAAAACTATACAACTAAAACATTTTCTTACGAAAGAGCGAAGAAATTAATATTTTCTTAGGAAGGCGAGTGTAAGAATAATAGAATAAGATGGTATTGTTGAATTCAAAGGCACTTAAATACATGAAAAAATATTTTTATGTATCATTTTAAAACATTTCTACCACAAGAATTTCGTCAAATGCAGGTGTTTACTGCAATTTCGGAGTTAAAAAGGCAAAATAAATTTATTATCTGCATTTGAGCATAGGTAAAAACATCCTATTATCGATATTTATTTATTTGGTTTAGTTAATGTATTATCATAAAATTAAACTTGCTTAATAAAATCGTCAAAAAATAAATAAATAAATACATAAAAGAAACGTACAAATATTTGTTTTAAATAAAATTATTCGGATGTTAAAAAACTTTTTTTTTCCTTTCGCGATGAAATCTTGTATTGTATAATTCTCAAAAATAATGACTCAGTTAACTTCATGCTGGAGCGAATACAAAGAAGGAGCAATTATTAAATTTCAATACTTTCAAGTAAAAAAAAAGTCAACTTCTATTTTATAGCGTGTCACGATGTAAAAGTGGATGTACTAAACACCACATTTAAAAAGTCTAATATTTAAGACACTGAGCATCTTTCTTTTTTTTTTTTTTTTTTTGCAAAGTCCATTTTGTTAACTCAACTCAATATTAGAGTGAGTCCTTCTCCATCTTCAACTTCTCATATTCAGTTAAAACCATAGATAAATTTTCAGGAGGTCATTTCAAACTCCATTTAGAAACAACCATTCCGTCAAAGAAAAACTAATATCATACTAAATAAATAATACCACTGCAAAAAATCAGACATTATTCTTCAAATCCAACAAGGACTTTCATCGCACGACAAAGGCTTTCCCGAAAGAAATTCTTAATGTTCCGAAAGATCCTCTAGAAGACTAACACTGTCATTTCGAGCTGTAATAGCCATGGATTTTTTTCCGTTATGTGGATACAACGAGAAAAAATCCCAGCGGAATTCGGAACGGACACATATAGTTACGGAAATCGACATGAAAAATAACTAGTTTTATAAGTTATCTCAGAGTGCCATTATAGGCACGATTTTAAAGAAAATTTCACAGCGACGGCGTGATTTAGGACACTAGCAAATTCTATCGCTCCTTTGTTATATGTTATTGATGGCAGAGAAAAGGGCGGCAGTAGGATTTTGAGACCGCCAACAGGATAATGTCTTTTCTCGTTTTATCGATTATGTAATTAGCTGCCCTAGGTGGTGCGATTCGTGTATCGAATTTTGAATGCTTTTGGCTCAAATGTTAGTCACTGAAAGTAATTACGGATGCTTTTGGTCGCATGCTGAGTTCCGCTAAGAGCCAAAGATAGCTTTACGATTACAATAGTAATTATAATAGAATTAGGAGACGCCAAACATTTACAATCTTTTTTCTCCCATCCTGAGCGAAATATGTGAAACCAGCTGGGTGTACGAAAATAGACGTTGCTGTCTTAATGCATCAATACTTTCAAGACACGATAAGAACTCTAGAGGCGCCCGTGATGCTTGGGTAGTATGCGAACACTGGGACAAATAAAATAAATGATGGAGTTGCAAATAAGTCAGATGGAAAAGATCGATTTCGATTTCTTAATCCATACACTGCTGTTTTAAAAAGGAATCGAAAGTTATTGTACGTGTTCGATGCTACAGAAAAGGGAGGAATTTAAAATTAGATAATGGCAGATGGATTCTCAGAAGGCAACATTGTTTTAAATTATTTCATCAATTTTGGTACAAAAGAAGATAAGGAGCACATTATCTGTTTCCATGTTTCTTCCCGGAAAAAAATGGAAGAGAAGTTGATATATATATTTTTTCAAAATAATAAGCCAGTCGTTGAAGAAAAATTTTGATTTAGTGCAGTAATAGTATGTTCTCGTGAACAATAAAATGACAAGTGTGTATATAGCTCTTCAATACTCTAGAATTTGTTCAGACGTAGAATAAAATAGTTGATTTTTAGTTATTAGGTTACAAAATCTGACATAATCTGGTATCCAGTTTTGAACGGTGTAATGTATCGTAATCCGTAACATTGGGCACAAGAAGAGATTTGGGAATCTTACTCAATGAACTAACCAGGAATGAAATTTTGGACTAAAAGTATAAAATTAAGCGTTGAAAGTAAATAACTAGTTAAATGAAACTCAATTTGTAAAAATATCATTATTAGAAAATAAAATTAAAAAACTCTAAATACTTTCGACATTGTTACTGCTGCGTAATAAAACAAAATTAATTCAATGTAACGAATTTCCATTCTTCAAAAACAAAATAATGAGAACCTCCAATTGGGGAATACAATCACAACTGACAAACCAAAATTCAAAAGCACGATTCTTGTGGTTCTAATAGTATTAGGAAATTATCATTTTAAGGAACTTGATTTTTTTTTCTCAGTTATTCAATCGCACATTTTAATCTTTCTTCTCCCAACGAAAATTGTTACTGTTTTTATATGTCATCATAAAGTTAAATAGCCATGCATGGTAATAGAATAAGACCCCCTATATTGGACCCCCTAAGAACAAGAGTCATGAGAGCAAAATGTGAAGCATAGATTATGTTTTTGCAAAAGTCCAATACAGTCTATCTCATGCAGACTCAAATTTTTAGAGTTGGAATCAACTCCCTATACGGTTTAAAATTGAGGTACCCAGAAGCAAAGGGGTTTAAGTGACAAAATTGAAAATTTGGAGATAATTGGGACAAATGATAGGGAAAGCACCATTCTATATTGTGACAAGAATTGTTAATGATAGCTCTAACAGGTGCTCCGCCCCAACGTGATTTAGAAAAAAATTGACATTAAAGGTCCCATAAGATCCAAACTTTGAACGCGTTTTTCTCAGAATCCTTTTCTGGTCACTTACATCCCTCTGCTTCTCACTGCCTCTATTGCGAGTAAACAACCATCAGTTTGATCAAAAGAAATAAAAGAAGCAACCATTCTTGCAGCAAAGCCTTAAAAAAATCTCCCTTAAAGCGGGAGGCCTTCGAGGGAATTATTCATCAAGCGTGCCGCTTTCGGTGACCCACAACTAACCTTCGCCACTTGTGCAGTAGCAAGCCCTCCCTCTTTCACAGATCAATGGCTATCTTGATTCAAAGTGATTTTAATGCCCTGCTTCCCCAAAGCTTGTCTCCATGCACGTTGATGCGAGGGACGCCGCTCTGCTGGAGTACGTCACTTGCGTGTGCTCTACTGATGAATATCTCTTTAAAGACTAAAAGAGTTCTTACATTTAACACCTCCCATGCTTTGAAATGTGGGAGTCTCACGTAAATGATGATGGTGAAGTCAGGGCTCTGTTAAATGAGGTGTATCGCATTTTAAAGAGATGATCTTGTTTTATACATGCTGATGTTTACAGCAATGATTTACGTACGGAGACAGCAGTGAAAAATATCTAGTAAAAACAAAGCTCATTACTTTTTTTTCCAAATTTTAAGAACAAAATATGTTTTACCTAATAAAAAAGCATTTTTAAAAACACGAATTCTTTCATACTATTCTTAAATCCAGATTAGTCAATTTAAACCTCTAGTACAATAAACTTTATACAAGTCGGATTATGTGTCGAGATGTCAATTTTTAAATATTCTGCACTAGATAGAGACCGATAAAAGGAGAAATAGGAATCATATACCCCTTTTTATTTATTACAGAGGCATTCGATCTCCCTATATAGTACTTTTTATTATTTTTTTTCATCTCTCTTTTTTAGCTCACATTCCCATAAAAGTAATAAATAAAGTATAAAAGAAGGCTTAAGGTGTAAAAATATCGTTAAAAATAGAGAAAAGACAAGAATCAGTGATGTAATTAAATATTGAGAAGTAAAAAATTTGAAAATAGGGTTTTGAGATGGAAAAAATGTATGTCTGTCTCCCCTCCCCCCTAATAACTTTTGAGGAAATTATCCGATTCGAAAGTGAAAGTTTTTTTTTTTTTTGCATTCGAAAGATTTTGGTGAGAACGTCTCATTTCCATATTTTATTTTTTTGATTTGAACAGTTTTTCGTTCAATTTCGGTCAGTTCAAAAAATCAGCGGATCAACATTAACGGTATTGGAAAAATATGAAACAACTTTATAATCCCTAGCCATAAAATTCAAGTTCCTTTGAACAAGCTTATTTGAAGAACCTCTCGACGTGAAATACTTTTTGATTTGAACAATTTTAAAATTAAAAATCTTGTATTTGGCTTGCATGATTTCGAGAGAGTAGCCGGACCTGTGTTGTTGAAAATATTTCCAAGAACCAGTTTTACCAAAATTTTCCTCCACTTTCCCAGCAAATATCCACCCCCTTCGAGTTTCATTTACGTAGGCCTTTCAGCACACATGGGATAAATTTTAATAAAAAAAAATAACACCAGGAAACCTTTTTCAGGACTCCTCACTATTTGGTACAATTCCGTGTGGATCCAACAGCAATTCAATTCGTACCCCACTTTACATGGTTTGGTGCGTTTGTGTGAAGCTCTTTCTTTCTTTCTAAAGGGAAGGTTATGGGGGTGTTGCAGAAGCTGGCGAACTGTGAATCGGAGTTCAGCCACTTTGTAGCAGAAGGCTTTCTATAGGCCAGCCAGAGTAACGTTTAGACAGATTATAGGATCAGGAGAAAATATATGACTCGCTATTGAAATCCATTCTGGGCTTCATTTTTTGTCCTACTGGCAAAACATACGGACCGATACTCATGTGTAGCAATCATCCGTCTGACAGAAACACATTGTGTAGTGCTCGAGTTTTGACAACAGATCCTATGATTGGAATTGTACTATTCTTTACTGCACTTAAGAACAGGGCGTATCAGTTGACAAATGTGCTAGTGTAAAAAAGCATATTTACCCATAGTCCTTCACTCACAATATTTGTCAAATGAATTTCCTCTTGTGTCGATTGACATCCTGTTCTATTCTCAAGGGCCCTTGCTACTTTTAGATTAAACGCTTAGAATAACCTACTGTTCTTCTGTAGTTGTATTGGGAAAATAAAATAAAATTTCTTTTGTATGGCATTTCGTTTTTCGTGATCACACGAGCAGAAAACAGTTTTCGTTCTTTTCCTCCAAGTTATGTATACAAGTTTACAATGGAAAACAGCCGTTTCGATTTCGTATAATTTCAAATGCCATAGTTTGTAGCCTTGAACAAATTTTCGTTATTCTAAATTAATGCGGAAATGATTGGTTGCCTTGGAAAGCATTCGTTGGATGTATTAGGAACTTTCTACGTTATGCTGTCGTTTAACGGAAAATTGATGATATATTAGAACTTTGCTCTGGTCAGGTAGTTTTAGAAACAAGTTTGAGTATCTGATTCTATATTTTGACATATTTTTCTCCTTAGGTAATGTTTGTTAAATATAGAAATAAACCCTCAATTTACTAATTTTCTTGCTTAGTCCATTATCCTGATAACAACATATTCATTGATTGCTGTGCTCCTAAAACAGAAGGTTTTAATTCCTTTTATTTTAACTGCAAGAATGTTAATAAGTGAGGAAGCAACAATGAATAAGTTCATATAATAATTTAGAAATCATTTTAAATAATAAAGTCAATTTAAATTTTTTTCATGTATTACATTGTTCAAATTTAGCACTATTAAATCAAATTTCTATGATAAAAATCATCTGAAAACTAATTGCACTAAATTTTAACTTGAAAGTTAGCAGTTCAGTTTAGTTGAGCAGTAAAATGTTATTTTATTTAAATGAAACTAAACTACAATGTAGTGACCGGGAGTTTTCTGCTTATAATTTCTCATTTTTAAAAAAGGCTGGGGGGGGGGGGGGGGATTCGTGAATTTTAAGTTGTAAGTTTTTTCAGGTGGAAATTAAAGATGTAAAATCCTCAGAAAATGAAAATTAAGAGAATATCCTACAGAATAAAAAATCAAACACATAGATTGGAATTACATAGCGATATCATGCCGTCAATAGTTTAGAGCTCTCATTAAGAAACACACAAATTGCAACTACTAATTCGAGGCAAATTGTTTCCTCGATGGCGGCATTGAAAGCTCCTTAACAGTTAAGTCAGCATTGAACGCTTAAAACACGAATAGCGTGTGTAATGGCAGTAAATAAAAAGCTAACGCTTTCTATGAGTATTTTTGCATAAGTTATGGCGGCTGTTTTTTTACCACCTCGTATGTTACCCGCTCTGTTATAAGCTGTTGGCAGGAACGTCAAAAAAGATAACCCCAGCACGGTAGAATGGGGGTGATAATACGATTTTCCGTTTGGATTATAATAGCTCAGGAAATGCGGTGGCTTTTAAAAGGCCATTGTGGCTCTGATGGCACGCACTTCTTCACTGGCTAATGAATACGATTCCAGGTTGTAGTTGCTAGCAACGCAAATATCGACATCTTAATGTCCCGTCTCATTGAGCTGACACATTCATTAGTTGTTGGTGAGATTATTAACACCAGAAGCGTGGCAACAAATTTAATCCCCGCCAAAAGAGTGAGAATAGCCAGTAGTATTTCCTAGATCGTAATCTCGACTATGAATCAGGGTACTTAATTTAGGGCGTATAAATCAAAGCCAGCTAATTATTTTAGCTCAGACCATAATGGACGGTACTTTTACGCGAACGCAAATAGATACATGATTCTGTGAAGTTTATGTTCGTAATTAAGTTATCCCATCATAATAGGCTTTCATTTAAATTACCTAACCATCTTTTGTCATTATATATTTTAGCTGCAATTTTTGATTTACGTTATTTTCTACGCGGCGCGATTGGTTAAGTGGCTCTTTTTACTAACTAGTTAGATTAGAGTAAGCTAACGAAAATTAATGTTTATACTTGACACTTAATTTTTGCTTCAGTCAGAACTTGGTTTAGCTAACATGCAATATTTTTTTCCTTTTGAAAAATAATGAAATGTGCAATTCAAAAGAACGTAAATAATGCTGCTTTTCGAATCGGTGATCAAAGAAATGATCGATTCAGATTTATTAATAGGAAGCGATTATCACCCCAGATGTGAATAGGATGATGAATGATCTTACGTAAATTTAATGCTATACACTAATAGAAAAAAGGGGGGGGGGGGACTTCTCCGTGTAGGGTTAGGTGGGGTAAAGTGGTCAATGGGGTAAAGTAGACATACGGCAAATAAAAAGCTATAGCTTTGAAATAAATAAAGTAATTGTTTTAAATTTTGTATTTTAGCTTTTAATAATCAAAAATTAAATTTTACATACAAAACTATATTAATAGCTCTGTAGGTGACGAAAACACTCGATTTGTTTGTTTATACAACACTTTGAAATTGAAACAGCTCTTTTAACTTCTCTCTGACATTTTGTTTTAAAGAATTTGCAGCAAATGGACGGTGTAGGTAGTTTTGCAGATCTCAAAAATACTTCCTCACTAACCGCGAAGCTAGATTTAGTTTATATATTATTTTACAGTAGTTTAAGTAAGATGGGGTAAGGTGGTCATAGTATTAGGCTTAACATGCGTCGATGTTCTAAAATTACTTTTGGTTAATTTATGTGGGCGACCAGGAATTGACTTGCATAGGAATTCACGTAAACTCAGTTTCCATATTCATTTTCAATTTTTAACTATCAGATTGAATTCAAGCTATTTACGCAAGAAAATAAATTTTGAAGACTACAGTGCTCGCACTTCTTTTGTTAGAAATTAAGCCACGAGACAGATGTCAGTTACATTTCAACTAATTTCACTAATACAGTAACATTTAAAAAAAATAACTTTTGAATTTACTTTTTAGAAAACCGGAACTAACACAACTGAGCTCAAATGCAATAGAGATTAAAAATTACTATAATACAGTCTTCTTACAATGGTGTGTTTAGTATTGAAAAATTTTCCGAAGCACTTTTAATACAAGAATTTTCAAGTGCCAATGATTCATTTATAAACACACTTATTATAAGTATTAATAAGCTGCAAATGTTTAGAACTAGCAGTGCTCCGAACAAGAACAATACATGAAAGAGAGAGCTATAATTATAAAGAACTCTCTTATTAGCAATAATTTCTTAATATGTTATTTAAATAATTTAGTCCTCAATTAAAAGCTATTTTAAATTTTTTTACGGAAAATTTTGAATTTCATATTTATGTTTTATTAAATGTATTAGTTAAAGGACAGACCTAAAATCTAATAGTTAGGGATTAAAACCCAAGAATACCTACTATTATGTATCCTAACATGTTTTGGTACGTAACTTCGTTTTAAGACCTTATATGCAACAGCTGAAGAGACTGAAGTACCTTACGAGACGTTACGAAGATAAGGCTAGCTTTTGACCATAATAGAGGACATAAATAAATTCAGTTGATGGAAATAAAGTTGTTTTCGTTCTAAAATGAACCTTTGTTGAGTATTTTGAAGTATTATGGTTGTTAATACTTTTATATAGTTTTATTTTTCAACTACGACCACTTTAATCCATGCACTACTCACTTTACCCCACACCATGGGGTAAAGTGGTCATATATACATCCCAGAAAGAAGGTGTCATAAAACTATTTTACTTATTTTTTTTCTGCTCAACATTTAATGCAATCTGTTCTTTAATAATGTAATGTAAAATAACAAGCAAAAATCTGAAGTTTTTGAAAAAATTCTTTAGCCAAAGAAAGTTTTAAAACGTAGATTTTATGACCACTTTACCCCACCTGACCCTATAGTATGTTTGAAGTTTTGAACTTCTTACAGAATAACTTATCAACTAGCTTAATGGACTAGCTTAATGCATTCGTTTCGAGATATCTAGACGTTTCTTTATTAGATATATATTTACATGCACTACAGCCATGTTATGTCACACCTCACATCCTACGGATGCAGCAGATATTGAAAAAATGTTTTTTCTTTCATTTTCGAAGTCCTTCATTTAATTAGGTGCGGCTTTTACGCACCTAATTAAATATATTTTATAAATTTAAAAAAACCTTTATGCTCTAAGAAAGAATATGGTTAGCTCTTGTCCTCTAATCAGAGTTTCTAAAGTAGTCTAAAGTGTTGCCTCTTTGTGAAGCACTCTTAATTCCTCCTACGCCTATTTCTTTTTCCAAGAATTCCTCATAATATAAGCACTGTATCGCATTAGTCTCGTTAATTTACATTTGGCTAAAATAAGTTTCATCATTCACTGGTTATATTTTAAAAAGATGCAAACCCAACCCTCGCAGAATATTGGCGTTCTACTTTTCTTCTTTTTTATCCTACTTTCCCGTAAAACTAAAAAAATAAATAAATAAAGCATGAAAGATGGCTTAATGTATTGTAAAAATACCGTTAAAAATAAATAAAAGTCCAAAAAAGTGAAGTAATTAAATAGAAATTGAAAAATAAAGAATTTGAAAGTAGGGTTTTGAGATGGGGAAAATGTGTGTGTATTGGTCTGTCTGCCCCCACCCCCCCTTAATAACTTTTGAACGAACCGACCGATTCGAAAAATTCTTTTTGAATTCGAAAGATCTCGGCGAGGACATCTCATTTCCATAGTTTACTTTTTGATTTGAGCAATTTTTCGTTCAATTTTGAATAGTTCAAAAAATTTTAACATTAGCGCCTATGGGCAAAAAAGAAGCCAATTATGTAAATTGTGGACACAAGATCCAAGTTCTAATGAGCAAGCTTATTGGAAGAAGCTCTCCGCGTGAAATATTGATTGGAACAATTTTTATTCATTTTTGAACAGTTCAAAAAAAAAAAAAAAAAAACATTAGCACCTACGTGGCAATTTTAATCCCATATAAATCCTGATCTAACCGACGGATTTGCTTGCAACAAACTTTATCGGAAAGATGTTCGGGTGTAGAACATGTACAGATACGAAGTTCAACAAGAACGGAGCGAGAATATTTTCCTACGAAATTTTCTGATCGGGATTTTTAAGGATAGTTCTCAATGAATAAATGAATGAGTGAAAGAATGAATGAATGAATAAATGAAAGAGTGAAAGAATGAATGAATAAATGAGTGAATAAATGATAAAATAAATAAATGAGTGAATAAATACATGAATGAGTAAATGAATGAATAAATACATGAATAAGTAAATGAATGAATGAATAAATGAAGGACTGAATAAATGAAAGAATTAATGAGTGAGTGAATCAATGTATTATCCGTTGAAAAAGTATATTTGAAGTAAATAAGAACTAAAGCTACATGAGAAAGAGATAGCTATATTCTAAATTTGAATTTGGGTGTATACGGGAAAGTAGGCTCGTATAGTTCTAGACGAAACTTCTTGTTTTCATTTTATTTTATAATTTCGGTTTTCGTAATGGCTGTTTACCAGCTAAAGAGTCTGACGTTTTCTATGGGTCAAAATATAAAATCAATGCTTGCTATCAAGAAGCGATTTATGGCTTTCCTATGTGTGCACATTTTCTTCAGGAGTCCCCTAGCTGCAGGAAGGAAGAAAAATCGGTTTCCGAGGAAGAGACCTAATAGTGCCCCAGAGCATCGACCTCTCTCCAAATTACAATATCAATAGTTTCAATCAGGATATCGGATATAAGAGTGGATTGAAAATGACCATGTTTTCCTTTTCTGATTCGAGGATTAAGGGAAAACATGTGACATTTAAGAATTAACTTACGAAGAAATTTGATAATGAATACGTTCTTTATAAGCACATTAGCTGTCAAGAGAAACTTATATATGAAGTTAGGGATCTAGGTATTGAAAAGAGAAAGTGAAATAGGGTTTTTCATTTCTCTTTTTTCAACCGACACAGCTTTTTAGCAAGGTTCGCACGCTTTTAAGCCACACCCCATTTTGTAAGGACTTTACCACCAGTATCCAGTATACCAGAAGGTTTTTTAATTCTTAATGAATTACCCGGTTTATTATGTATAAGAAAGTTTCATAAAATTACTGGTTGAAGAGTCCTTACAAAATGGGGGGTGTCTTAAAAGCGTGCGAACAATGTTTAAATGTTACTTATTACCATTCATAGAGATATCTGATAGTAAATAAGCCCTTCCATACCAGAACGTAACTAGAGGTGTTTTTAGAGGCAAAGCCTCCCAGAACCCAAGGTCCCAAGCCATGCTCTCGTACATAATTTCTTAATAACAATACTTTATTAACAACAGCAAATAATAAAAACAATTAGTCAATTAAATTAAACATATATTTAATTCAAATAATAATCCATTGATCTTTGTCGTACGCAACGAGTTTTCTTGCAGTTGAAAAAAAAAAAGTTTAAATTCCAGGCCCTTCTTTCTATTCCAGAAAAATCAGAGAGTAATATGTGGCGCATGTGGGCATGCATAGCACTTCATTATAACCTATTTTCAGCCATTTTTGCCTTTTAGTCTTGTGTCTGAAACTTATTCATTGTCTTTAAAATGCCTCATCAAAGTAATTTTAACCATTTCTGCATTAGATTAGTTTCAGAAAATTCTAGTCCAAATCGAAAATTCCGAAATTAATGATCTAGTACAGTTCCCAGCGGTACTTTTGTAAACTTATTTCGTAGCAAAGGAAGAACAAGGATAAGCGTGTATTAAAATTGCACGCATTGTATTTAGAAAATGAAACTCATTGAAGATGTGTTCTTATAAGACATAACTTTTCTGCATGAATCCCATCTTCTTTCAACTCATCATCCATTCAAGTTTGAAATCTCCAGAAAACATTAAACTTCGATTTCAGAAATATTTCCATGGCAACAAGATGCAAATTAAGAGCAAAAGTTCGTGTTGGAGACGGCATTTGATGGATGCCTATCGTACTTAAAGCGAGCAACGTCAAAGAATTTTTGCCAGAACCTATTTTCCATAATCTTTCTGGAGGGGATATCAAAATGGTATATTTAAATAACGGAAATATACGTAGTCCATGTGTGTGGAGTTGGTTATTCTTCTCAGTTCCGTTTTAGATTTGGAGATCATTTTGCATGTGAAAGACTGAAGCATAATTTTAATAACAAAGAGAAACAGGAATTACATTACATATCATGCTGGGAATTAAGCTCAGAATCGATCCCTTTACGTGAAATTACTACATTCTACTTCTGCTAGATTAAATTTAGAATTCTTCATTCGTCTTGATACATTGAGAAACCTCTACGAGTTTGTGTAGTAATGCATAAAATATTAATTACATAATTAGAGAGAAATACCGTTATAAAGAACTCCAAAAGATCTGGGAAACATTTCAGTGAAACGGAATGTTCGTTATAACAAATTATACGTTATCCTGATGGTGTTTAAAACGAGGAGGAAAATTTATTTCGTTTCATAACGAAAATGTATTTGTATCGGTATTAGCTATAATGAGGTTTCACTGTATAACGTTAACCCTCTAATGCCCAAGTTTTTTTATCGTCGTCCGCCTTGAGGCGGAGTTGGGTATTAGAGGGTTAATCCCCTACGCCCTCATCTTCCATTCATGGTGACAGGCATGTGCGAGAACACGGATTGGCGAAACCTGTGGTTAACCTAATTGGCTCTTAATAACTCAGTAACTCAGTCTTCGTATTGACGGATTGGCGGTTTCTACTGCGTCAGTAAATGCACCAATCGGTCAACACGAGGATGGGTTAACCCTGTAATGCCCTTTTTTTTTTATCGTCGTGCGCCTTGAGGCGGAGTTGGGTACTAGAGTGTTAAATTTTCGAAAATGAACTATATTTTTATTTTCTATTTTTTCATGAGCTAAAAGCAAATATTTTAAAACATTATCATTATTAACACTAGATTTAATAAGCCAGTTATTTTGACTGTTTCGGAGCTTCCATTTTGCAGAATTTGATACTAACTTTAGTGCAACTTTCAATTGCATTGACTTTTTCTAATACACGGTAAGTAGGACAAGTTAATGTGTCTGAAAATTTTATTATAATTAGTAGCAACTTGGTGTAAAATGAAAGTTTAGAAATGGTTAAAAATGGCCTGGTAAATCTAGTGTCAAACATCGAGGTTCAGCTATGCAAAACTACACAATCGAACAGCATACAGCTATTGCAAAAAACTCATTTTAAAAATAATGGAACATTCATAATAACCATTCATAAATGTGATGTGGTGAAATGAATTGGCCGGCAAGAGCATGTGTGGGTGTGCATTACATGTGTTACCTTTGGACTTCTTTTCTCAGGGACTATTTTAATACACATAAGTAAAACTCTACCAGTTGAAATGCTCGAAAAGAAAAAGAAAAAATATATATTAGCGAATGCACGTTGGTGGTGTCAATGTCGGCGAATGCTCCAAATTACGTCATCATATTGTGAAAATTTTTCCCACATGAGAGAGCATGCTATTAAGATTTCTCAAAGCAAACTCAGAAACTATATTTTCGATATAGTTTTGGTAAAATAATTTTACAACAACATCCAAAAAATTATCTTGTATTCATTTTTATTACACCCTAGCACATGAATTGTACTATTACGTAAAATTAATTGCTTTTGTTAAGTTGTATTTAAAGTTTCACTCGCTAAAATACTGTAGAATATTATCAAACCCCACAAAGATTTAACTATGGCTAAACACGTGAAATATTTATAGCAATCAGAACAAAAGCCAATGTGCGGTAAACGCATGGAAAGAAACTTGCTGCATAGCTGTCCATTAAAGGAACAAGCAGCAGAGAATGAGATTGAAATTTCCCAAATAGACTGTCTTTTCGTCTCGCTTCTGCTACCATCATGTCCCCAGTTTTCCCGAAACCGCTCCATTCCAGTATCCTTTCAATGGAAAGTGACCTCTTTCGCCAAGTATGCGCTATTCATCCAAAACCCGGATAAAAATGGAGTGTAAATTGGAAAAGGGAAGATTTCAATAGTCCTGGAATGCCGGCGCCGTGACGTTATTTTCCTCGGCATTCCGACAATCCTTGTAGCACGTTCCAGCGCCCAAACGGAATCTCGCATTCCTCGGCTCAGGGACAAAATGAGAGCCAGATTGAAAATGTCTCTTGCCGAGTCTTCTTTCCCTTTACATTGCTCTCACTTGAATGGGTATAATACGCTGGGAAATGACGTCAAATGTCGTGGTGTCATGTGTTTGGCTTTTCACTTGTAGGTGTACCTGGGATCATTATTGCAGGGGAATAGTACAAAAATTACTCACATTATTATATCTTTTATGTGAATCAAATGAATTGTTGTTTGTGGATCTACTACAGCTCATTAAATTTATTATTTTTTTTAGGATTATGTACACCGGGATCTGATAATTTTCCTTGTACAAGGTTAATTTTTCCTTCTACAAATCAAGTTTTAAATTAGGTTTCATTTTCATTTTATCTTTCCATTTATTTTCATGTAGTATTAATGATGGCACAAATTTCAATATTAAACCAAGCATTGCATAATGGCCGTTTTATGCTAAGAAAATTGTTCTTATTACCAAGACCGCAATAAAACATCTGTTGAAGTGTATACTCATTTTAATAATTATTTTTGATGTAAAACAAAGTAAATTTAACCGATACAAAGAAACGCCAAAGGGATACAACTTTGCATATAATATTCTGCATACATCAATGTAGCATACAGCAATGTAGAGCTCATTTGACAGTGTCAGAAATACTATGGATTTGCTATGCAAGAGCCTGCTAAAAGCAAATGCATTTCTGAGGCACTGAATAAGTAAAATGAAATCTGGTTTCGTGTATTACAAATTTCATAATTGAATGATGAGGAAAACTTCAAAACTGATTTACTCAGAAGCTATATTCGACAGAGCATCATAATTAAAAAAAACAACCAATCTTCTAAGCGATTATTTACTTATTTTTACGTGTGAAGCTTTGGATATAAAATATAGTAATAGGCTATGTAAAAGATGTTCCCCTCCCTGTGGTCTCAAAAGATGGGTAATACTGCGAATTTGTGGTTGGGGTAGTTTTTATTTTTGTGTACGTAAATTAGTATTAGTACATGTAGTGGCGTAGCCTGAGGGGAGGTGCTTATGCATAAACCCTAAAAAGCATCAATTGTTTGAGATAAGGTCCACTTGGATGCTATCACTCTATCTTACCTTTTTGGAAGCCGTAAACTACTCATAGGGAGATATCCAGCGAATCCCCTGGAAAAGTATTTTGTAAGCGAACTATATACTAACAATGAACGCCATTTTATTATTTTTTTTCATTACAGCAATGGCAATAAAACTCATTCATAAAATAGACAATTTTGTATTGCATTAGATTATCGTAGCATAACTTGAAAATGAAAAAAAAATTGAAATAAATAAATAAAAAACCTATTTTACAAAAAAATAATAAAAAAAAAAACATCAATTATAATTAAATTCAAAATGTAGTAAATATATTTTTAGCGCTCTTGCAAGCACCGAGAAATCACCTATTAGTTGACTAAAATTTGCTACAGTTACATTTTACTTACTCAAAGCTCCTTTCAAATAATTAATCGCAGATATACATAATACAACAAATACAGTGTGCATCAGAGCAAGGGAGGCTGCATTACAACAAGCCTCCGCAGCACCACAACAAGCGAACACCACCATAACAAAAAGCTTGAAAATTTTAAATAGCTTTGGAGGTTTTATTTTTCACTGCGTATAGAAAAATTCTAAATGCTAGTAATTATCTGAGCTGGTAGTTTAAAGCTGTTTATTTCAAGAAAAGGGATGCGAGAAGATAAGAAATGAAAAAGAAAACACGCCCAGAAAATTGTCCCTAGTGTCGGGAAAATACCGCAATTAATTGCGTTTAGAAGACTCGCATAATGGAAGTTGATTACCATATTAACAAGAAGAATGAAAATAAAGTAAGAAATGTTGGCACTCATTTGCATTCCGTTTTATCAGATAATAACATTAAGCTCTGAAACGTGTATCTATAAGAAGCCAGCTCTTATGTACAAGCATTTTTTTGTACATAGTCTTCAACTTAACACAATTTTAGAAGAAAATTACATATTTACCAAATTTCCTTCACGTTTACTAAGTTTCAAGTATCAAAGTTATTATGTACTTTGTGTTGCAATTTAGAAAATAGGAGGGTCTCGTTTATGTTATTGTTATTATTTTATGCTGAGGTTAGAGAATAACTAGTTTGAAGAATATTTGCTTATGAAAATACTTTCAAAAGTTGAGAAGTGAAACAATTTTTCTTAACCCAGTGAAATTCATTTATTTTTTTATATTTAAGCTGGGCTTATATCAGTATAAGCAAATGTATGATAATAAAACTAGGGAAGCTTAATAAACAAGGAGAAAATGATCATTAATAACATAAGTTACTTTTAAAGGATATTGATTTGTCATTGATTAAAGTGTTTGTAATAAGATTATTACAGATGATTTGGGAGTACTTTTTGCAGTTTTGAAAGTTTTTTTTTTTTCCTTATAAAGTTACTGGCAAATGTTTCATTTATGCATATTTTTTCCGGATGAAATTTGGATACTACGATCGAACTCATGAATTTCGAACGCATTTCTTTCTTTCTTTTTTTTTAGCCTACTTTCCCGTAAAAGTAAAAAAAAAATAATAATAAAGCATGAAAGAAGGCTTAATGTATCGTGAAAATATCGTTAAAAATCAAGAAAAGTCAAAAATAAGTGAAGTAATTAAATAAAGATTGAAAAATAAAAAATTTGAAAGTAGGGTATTGAGATGGGGAAAAGTGTGTCTGTCGGTCTGTCTGTCTGTCGGTCTGTCCCCCCCTAATAACTTTTAAACGAATTGTCCGATTGGAAAAATTCTTTTTGCATTCGAAAGATATCGGCGAGGACATCTCATTTCTAATTTTACTTTTTGATTTGAACAATTTTTTGTTCAATTTTGAACAGTTCAAAAAATTTTAACATTAGCGCCTATGGACAAAATTGAAGCAAATTCTGTAAACTCTGGGCACAAGAGCCAAGTTCCTATTGCAAGCTTATTGAAAGGAGTTCTCGGCGTGAAATATTGATTTGAACAGTTTTTGTTCATTTTTGAACAGTTCAAAAAATTAACACAGAGCTTACGGGGAAATTTCAACCCTATATAAATCCTGATCTAACGGACCGATTTGCTTGGAACAAACTTTATCGGAAAGCTCTTATAACGTAGAACATGTAGAAATAGAAAGTTTATCCAGAACTTACGAGCCGATTTTGCTATGAAATTTTTTGATCGGGATTTTCAAGGATATTTCTCAGTGACTCAATGAGTGAAATAATGAATGAATGAATAAATGAAAGAGTGAAAGAATAAATCAATGAATAAATGAATGAGGAAAAGAATGAATGAATAAATTATTGAATAAATGAAAATATAAATAAATGAGTGAATAAATACATGAATGCGTAAATGAATGAATAAACACTTGAATGAGGTAACGAATGAATGAATAAATGCATGGCTGAATAAATGAAAGAATGAATGAGTGAGTGAATGAATATGTATTATCCGTTGAAAAAGGTATATTTTCAGTAATTAGAACTAAAGATAAATAAGAAAGAGAGAGAAAGAGATAGCTAGATTATAAATTTGAATTTGGTGTATACGGGAAAGTAGGCTCGTATAGTTCTAGATGGAACTTCTTGTTTAATTTCAATTTTATCTGGTGAAATGTTACAAGTATTTTTGTAGGCGTATTATACATTACTGCATCTTCAAACTTCTAACAACATTTCATGGTTAACAGAAAATTTATTGCAAATATTAGTGTCTGATTAGAAAACGATTTTTTATTAATTAACATAATCATTTCTCAAAACTTAATTTATAACGATGTGTTAAAAACATGGTTGCTGAAAAATTGAAAGACCAATATATATATATATATTACTGCAAATTATCATTGGAGTATTAGTAAGTCGGGTCAGGGGGGGGGGGGGGGGTTAAGTGGTCATACATCAAATAAAAAGCTATATTTCTGAAATAAGTATTGGATTTGGTGGCTATATTTTTTTTAGTTTTAGCTTTCATTAATTAAAAATTAAATTTTGCATTCAAAATTATATTAATGGCAGCTCTTTAATGTAATGTCAAATATAAACCAAAAATCCAAAATGTTCGAAAAAAATTCCTATTTATTATCTACTTTTATGTTGTAAAACGTTGATTTTATGACCACTTTACCCCACCTAACCCTACTATTATAACAATTGCGTCATACTTTTGTTTCCTGAACAATTAAGTAATACATAAGTCATTTTAAAATGATATCCTATTAATCGATTACATCGTTTCTTAAACCATTATATATCACGATTTGAAAAGAATATGGTAATTGCATAACATAAAATTCATTGTAAATGTTACTGCATATTAGGCTGTAAATAATATTGTCACGATACTTTAACAATAGTATGAAATTTTTTTTATCTGATTAATTGAATGAATCTTAAAGGATTAAAACATGGTTTGTTGTTAAGAAATAATCGGTTCTTTAACCATGATAATAATACGCATTTTAGAAGAGTATTTTTACCGCATTTTAAAAATGCAATACTATTACACTTATTTCCACCAGACCCCTACCTGTTAGCGGAGGCCCACGGAGCTGATGGCCTAATACTATTACACGGACAGGCCGTCGAGAGGGCGTGTCAGGCATGGCTGATTCATGGGGCCGGCATTTGTAGGGCCCTCGGTTCAACATCGGATTAGTGTAGAGGGTAAAAAGTTTGGAGGGTAAAAGATGGAGGGAGGGGGGGGGGGTGACAAAACTGACATGCGTTATAAAAAGGGAAAAATTTGAAGGGTAACCAATAATTTTTAGATTTTTTTACTTGAATACTGCTGGAACAATTCTAATGGGTTTATAAAGTATATCAGTTTTTAAATATTAAATTTATGAAATGTTAAATGAATAGGTTTTTAATAAGTAAAAAAAATACATATATCGTGCATATAAATAAGTTTTACACGAAGTCAGTAACTGTCCTCAAATCATTTGCGCGATTCCTTTTGCGATTGTCCTGATAGGTATAGGTGAATAACGCCTACGCTAAAATATGGTTAACATCTACCAGTCAAACTACACTGTTAGAAAGTTCATTATGAAATTACGGTTAAATAGCCGGCAGCAGTCTGTCCATCTAACTCACATTTAAATTTACGGTTTGGAACATTTTTCTATCTTTACGGGACCTAAACCATTTCCAATCAGCTTGGTTA
This sequence comes from Octonoba sinensis, assembly GCA_038502835.1. NCBI lineage: Eukaryota > Metazoa > Arthropoda > Arachnida > Araneae > Uloboridae > Octonoba > Octonoba sinensis. Next base: position 129,803,772 of record CM076598.1, read on the forward strand.
AAAAGCCGTAAATACAAAAGTTTACGGTTTTAGAAATTCTTCGAGAGTTAGAAACCGTAAACACAGCGTATGGGAATCGAACCCCGGGTGTATGGTGTGCCAACCTTGCGCTCTAATTATTCGGCCATCTACACTACACAAAGCGGCCGTTTATTTATCAAGAAATCTTTTTTTCCAACAGGCAAGCACCATCAAAATTGAGATTTCAGTTTTTATTTGGGTCCAAAGTCATTTTTAAATTTACCGTATATTGAGGAAAATAATTTTATTTGCTGCAAAAATTAAAATACAAACAAGCTGCAGCAGCTCAAATTATGGGTTCGCTCATTCGCAAACAGTTCGGGAATCCGATGTCTCCAATTTTTTATTTTACGCGTGTTTGTGTTTCTATTTAGTAACCACTGCTTAAGCCACTTTTATTTTCTTCTTTTTTATATACACATGCAAATTTGAACTGATAAATCATTATTCATATTTTAACAACAACGTGCGACCGGTAAGGTTCCACAGCCAAGATGGACGCCCGATTCTTATTGACTACGAGACCTAGTCAATTTTCTGGGGGGTTCCGTAGCCTTTTGGGGGTTACACATGTTTAATAAGCCTTAGTTAAAGTACAGATATTAATTCGAGCGAAGCTACATGTAATCATTTTTCCGAAAATGCAAGTTTAATATAAAACAAGCGGCACTGAATTTTACTGATTCAACTGAATTTGATTTATCTTATTGGAAATTGAAAACATAAATTGTTTATAAAAACGCCATGCACAATGTGTAATATAAAAAAACTGAAAAGTTTCTTTACGGGATCTAATTTAAATTTAGCGTTTATAGTTTTACCATCGAAACTAAAATCCGGCGAAGACAAATAAATTCACTTATTAAAATTATTCTTATCATCAGTAAGCTTTTAGACATTTCATAAAATAGTTTTTTTTTACCAAAATAAGAAGAAATTATCTTATGTTTTTCTTATTTTTCTCATCAACGAAATTAAACTGCAGAAGAGAACTCATGCGCCATCTAGTGCACGTTACTGCAACTTTTTCGTAAGAAGGAGAGAGTCATTAAACCAATGCCATGAAATGGCGTTGAAATGCTTTTGTGTATTACATTATTTTTAACTTTGCTTTATCAAAACGCGATTGCTGAATTAACAGATAAAAGTCACTTTTTCCGGACAAAACTATACGAGATAAGTATAAAGAAACACTCTAATTGAATTTTAAATTGAAAGAGATTATTTTGTTTGATTTCGAAACTATTGATTTCTAATGCTGAATGCCTCACAGATCGTCCTTTAATTTCATGGATAATTTTGTTACCTACAACTCCAATTATCTCAGTATTATATTTAACTCTATATCATATTAAAGCAATAATGCAGTCCGTAAGTGTAAAATTTTGAACTTGCAATAAAGCGACGTTTGGTTGTTTACAGATATACCGTTTTCAGTTTTTAGATGAAAGAAATAGGTTTATAATAAAATAAAATAATAATAAGAAGAAAGAAGAAGAAAAATCAGTAAAATAAGTAAATGAGTAAATAAAATAAAGAAACAAAGTTCAATTATCAAAACAGTTTTGAATCTACTGCTGATAGGTCAATGGTTCGCAATGAAAAATAAATTTAATCATTTCGTTAAAAATAATTTTCACTCTTCATTTCAAATTACAAAGGTATTAAGATGGTGTATTTTACACCATCCTATTTAAGATGGTTTGAAATTCAGGGAATACTTTCTGACATTGAAATACTTTCTGAATATCACACTTTATTTTCGGTCATAAGACGATGTTCTCTGATTATGACGAACTCGAAACGAAAGATGATGCAAATGAACAATTTGTTTGCATTAAAATAAACTAAAAAAATAAGAATAATTAAAATAAATATGTCTTGAAAAAATTTCATGTGTTCACAATTTTAAATATATAGATAGCCCTTTCTGTTTTTAAAACATATTTTTTAAGCTAAAAAATAATTGATAATCCAAAAAAAATAATTTAGTTACTCACGAAATGAATTAATTGATTGTACAATGTATGCACAAAAAGTTTTTTAGTTTCCGGTATATCCCTCCTTCCCCCTCCACTCACAGTTTTTTGTAGGAGCGAGTAAAAAAATTACGCTCCATCAAAGTTAAATTTGAAAAGTTTAGTCATTAAATTAAAGTTTTCTCACGGTTATAACACAATGAACTATATTAAGTTATTCTAAGTTCGTAGCAATGTACTCATTTTTAAAAATAACTTTCCGGTTTAATTATCTATAGATTTTCAATATCACATATTTTATTTAAAACATTTTACAAAGTTTTCTATCATCTATATATATATATATATATATATATATATACTGAATAAGTACTGGGAAAAAAAGTCCCCTCCCCCTCCTCCCTCCTCCCTCGACTGGGTCCGAACAACAGTTTTCAGATATGAAAAATAATTTTTGCATAGATTTCTTAAATTCTCAATGCTCGCGAAAATGTTACTGGAGCTGTAATTTAATTAATCATCTTCGCTATCAGTTTGGAAGTCGTGGTTTTCCTACAAAGTCTCATATGTAATAATAATAATCTTATAATAGTAATACGTCTCGAGTGAAAAATCTCGGCGATTTTTGCTGACATTCAAGGTCAACTAGAGGAGCAAAAAGTTGCTTTAATGATCGTAGAAATCGAAGAATTTGTACTCGAAGTAACAGGTTATTTCATAAATATACCTAAGCGACACTTTTTAATTTGATCCCGTGAGATAAGTTTGGAGGATATATGACTTTTGGAAATGTTAAGCCATGTGGGCTACGAATTTCATTCAGTTAATCAACAACTGGACAATCAATCTCCCTCATAATCTACCTTTCTTATCTACCATCTTTTCTGTGGGCTTATTTTCCACAGACATATTTTTCATAGTCTTCGCAGAAATTAATTGAATTTTTGGACGAGCTAAAATGTTTTACCGGAGATCAAATCAAGGGTTTAAAGAGTATCAAGGCTATGAAAGAGATTCCACGATCTTGGCCTCTGAACCTCAATAATATTTTTAATTGAGACGAAGCTACGTGAATTTCAACACATTCCGGCGTACAAAAACACCCCAGGCAAGAATTTGACAGGTGTATTATCTTTTATGGACACGGATTAGGTGCTACTGGAAGTGAAAAATTGTTCCCATTAAAGCCTTTCACAAATTCGAAACCGGGAGAAAAAAGTAATGGAAATGATGCTTCATTAAAGTCCAGTTAAAATAAGAGAAGGGGAAAAATTGTCTTTATCTGTATGTCATACACGTTTTCTACATAGTTTTGTCTTCTGCAAAATCTTTGTTTAAGTAGACACTATTTATCAATTTCTGCCTGCCCCAATTATTAAGTACTCCGAAATCTATTTTAGCTCAAACTTAATTTTTGGTTTTCGGCATTTTTTGTAAGCCAATTTACAATTTCAGAAGCTTGATGGCAATTTTCTTATATAACAATGTTTTTCTGTCATATGTTAGTTTGTAACCTCCTCGTAAACCAATTTATTATTTCAGCTGCAATGTAGTTATTTCGTAGTTTCAAAATATTTTTTCTGACATATGTTGAAAGCAAATATAAAACAAAATTATAGTCACTCAATATCAGTAAACATTTCAAGATGCGCAGTAAAAAGTATTTTACACAAAATAACCATATCATTAAAAAGTTACTAGTTACTTTTGAATGGTGACATTTATCAAAGAAAACTACTTTTAAATCGGCACTTCGAATATACGTGCCACATGTAATCAGTTTAAAAATATATTATTTTTTATCAATAAACATAATATTTCAGTTTAATAAAGTTAATGAATAATGTTTATTTTGCTTATTATATTAGTTTAAATTAACCATATGTTTTTCCTGATATTTTTCATTTTTTTCCAGTATTAAATCATCATCTAAAGTAAGTTTAGGAGTTAAATTCTAGTGAAAAATATTGAACAATATACGCGAGCATTTTGCAATCTGGTCCATTTTTTCGCACGTAAAAAAGAAACTCCGACTTTCTGAATTTTTTCATCATACTGCTGATTTCACAATCCTTCATGAAATGCGATCATTTTTTGAATTCATTATCAAATAATATAACTTTTGACTCCATTTTTTCCCGGAAAATAAATAAAAGACAAAGACGGGTGAAAAAATGGCAAACGCTGGTTAATCGTTTTTTTAGATGAGGGTAAAACTATCTTAATTGGGTGTTTTAAACGCATTATTTCTTATTGTTAACGCTAATCAAATCATACAGCATTACAATATTGTTGGGCCGTAGCCCTTCAGTATTTGTACATTTGCGTTGTGTGTGCATTTTAAATTAAGAATTAAAGTCTAAATAAATAATGGGAGTTTTTAAAATAATCCAAACACAATATTATAGAAGAAACATTTATTTCCACAATATATATGTACAATATGTACAATATATATAGCCTTACAATGCTATGCATCTTTCGCTTTCGTGGATTACCGATTTTTCGTTTTTACACATTGCTTCTTCCTTTTATAAAAATTTTCACAAGGAATATCAATATAATTTAGTTTTACCTGACTTTTTCAGTCAGATTCAAACAAGCTACAATTGATCATGGCACTACTTTACATTCTGATCTTTTTTTCTTTATATCTCTCTTCTTTCTTTTTTTTCTTTTCTTGATGTGTGTGTGTGTAAAAGCTACAATGTTCAATTTTTTGAAAGCACCCAAATCAGCATTAAACTAAGGCAATCATATGCATTAAAATAAAAATAAATATGTATATATTAATTCTAACTCGAGTAATATAATAATACATTTCCTAAAATGTTTCGGAGCTTGGTTAAGTATGGAATGTGGAAGAAGATATGAACAGGTCTTGTATTAGTATTTGTGACGTAAAACCTTCTGAAAACTATCGGCAACTCTAGTTTTTTTCCCGGCATTTTATTACCCTCGTGTATCCGAATGTGATGTTAAGATAAATCTTAAGCCCAAACGAATACAAAATATAACATATTATACAATCATTTTAAATAATACATTGTAGTTAAACTAAACATCAGGTTTGGAAAAGAACAAGATTCAAAATATATAAGGGTTAATTTCAAAGAATCAGATCAAACATATGACTTATGTCTATTCCCAAATCTAAAATTGAATCTAACGCATTTAAATGATAGGTTAACAGGAAAGGTCTCAGAAAGAAATAAATCAACAGAGGCTTTTCTTCTTTTTTTCTTTTTCTAACAGTTTCATCTTCTTTACTTAGAGATATGTCATCACATTCAATTAGTTCAATTCAATCGAAAAAAATATCGAGTTAAAATTGATTACAGAATTATCTTATGGGAAGAACGAAAAATATGAACCTGTGGTCATTCAGTGAAATGAACAGTTTCGTTTGAAAAAATGCTAGCCAATCTTTTTCTTACACGCAATTAAACCCGGCTCGCAATAAAAAACATGAAAAGCAAACTGAAAAACTATTGCTTCGAAAAATTATTAAAGAAATGTTCTACAAAATTCGTATTTTTTGCATACTTCTCTAATATTAATCGTTTATATATATATACACACACACACATATATATATGTACATATATATAAATGTATCTGTATATATATAAATATACAGGTCAGTATTTTAGGTGTTTTGCACACCTGTTCTCTAAGAAAATTGTCGTCCTCCCCCAAACACACACAACATTAGCAAACACAAGAAAACATGCTCTGATTTTCCCCAACAAATGAGTTCAAGTTGAGACATTGCGTATAACATGAGATTTGGAAGGTTTTTTTCTCTTTTTCTTTTCTATTTTTCCTTTTTTGCATAAGCACAGGTATTTTAATTTTTATTTATTTATTTATTTTCAGATTTTTCTTGTACATTCAAGTTTATTTTCATAATAACACTTATCATGATTCATAACATCTTTCGTGGTCCGAGACATTCTCTCATCCATATCTTTTGCTTGCAGTTCTGATGTATTTTATATACTGTTACTCTTTTTACTAAAAATCTTTTAAATAAATTTAGCCAGAAGTTTCATTTAGAACTATACGAGCCTACTTTCCCGTATATATCAACTTCAAATTTATAATCTAGCTATCTTTTTCTCTCTTTATCAGTTAGTTTTAGTTCTTAATTACTTCAAGTATATCTTTTACAACGGCTAATACATATTTATTCACTCATTCATTCATTTATTCATTTATGTACTTCTGCACTCATTTATTAATTCATTCTTTCACTCATTCATTCATTCATTCATTCATTCAGAAATATCCAGGTCAAAACATTTCATAGGAAGATAGGCTTGTTTAGTTCTGGTTTTGTTTCAAGTCAGTAAGACCAGGATTTACATTGGATTGAAATTTCCCCGTAGGCGCTAATGTTATTTATATCTTTTTTGAATTGTTCAAATCAAGATTTTTTTTCACGTTGAAAAGTCCTGCAAATAAGCTTGTTGAAAGGAACTTGGATTTTATGTCCAGGGTTTTTAAAATTTGCCCGCTAATGTTAAGAATTTTTTGAACTGTTCAAAATTGAACGAAAATTTGTTCTAATCAAAAAATAAAATATGGAACTGAGATGTCCTCGCCGAGGTATTTCGGATCCCCAAAAAGTCTATTGAATCGGGCAATTCCCTGAAAAGTTATTAGGGAGGACAGACACGCATTTTCCCCATCTCAAAACCCTGCTTTCAATTTTTTAACTTTTTCAATCTTTGTTTAATTACTTCAGTTATTTTGCCTTTTCTTTCTTTGTAACGATATTTTTTCGATACTCTAAGCTTTCTTTTATACCATACTTTATATTATTTATTTATTTATTTTACTTTACGGGAAATTAGATTAAAAAGTGAGAAATTGCCACCCCCTAAACTTTGCCGTCCTGAGCCCGAGCACGGAATGGACACAAATATATATATAATGATTTATTAATGTTCCAAACAAAAGGAAGCTTCAGATGACGCACAATTGTTTTTATTGCTATATATAAATCGGTCCAAATTATAAGTATTCACAGTAATGACATTTTTTCAATAGCAGTAAAATTTGAGCTGTTTGTACTATAGAAAAGATTTATTGAATGAAACTAAACAACAGCATTTTGCTTTGATGAAGTTAATCTTTTCAAATTGATCAAAATACGTTTTCCTTATGGTGTAATAATCCCAGTCAGGGCTTTACTTTGCATGGGAGCTCACCTATTGCAATGCGTTTCAATTTTAGCTAAATTTAAAAAATGAAACGAGCATTTCTGAATATCTTAGTGTTCGCGTCCCGATTGTTACTTATACATTTCATAGCGCCCCCCTCTAGTCACATAATAAGCAACAATGCCTTTAGAACAGTAAATTTTCAGTTGTTTCATACTCTCTGCGACTTTAATTACAAGCCTGCCAAGTTACCTAGAATAATTTAAATTTCTCGATATTCGGTAACACCAAATCACTGCATCCAAAAAAAGTGGAAACTATACATGTGTTTAATATGTTGGTATTGATAGGCTAATTATGAAATTTTTGTATTCCACTAATATAATTCTATTCATATGTTTATTATACCAGTGTAAATGTGTGTTTCTCTTTTATAAATACAATATATATATATATATATATATATATATACATTTCTCGATATTATCGTGCCCCCCCCCCCCTTTTCTAGAGTTGCTACGCACTCTAAGTGGTGCACTTTTTCAGTCGGAGAATCGCTGTATTTACGCATTTTATGAATTCAGAAGACTAAAGGGTTCCCACAATTCTTTTGTTATTAATTAAGCAATGATCCCAATTAATTACTAATAGCATATCTGGAATACTTTTAGTTGTTTATAAATGAAACATGAATAATGAATCTCAATTGCTGTTTTTAAAAGCACGAAATGAAAAATGTTTTATTAATGTTCGAAACAAAAGGAAGCTTCAATTGACATTGCTTTTATTGCTATACTGGTAAAAGGAATTTGCATTAAAGTTTCTCTTTCAAATGTGAAAAACATTTGAAGCTATGTAGTTTTATTTATTATTTGTTGCAGTGTATTAGTGCTGTTCTTATATCCATTACGTAAAATTTTACTCTAATTCAAAGAAAGTTTACAAGCATAAAACATGATTACAAAGATAATAAGGAGCTGTAAGACACAATTTTACCCAAATAGCCAAAAACAGTCATATATTTGCTTACATCAAAAGGGAGAACTTGCTACTATTTCCAATGTTTTACCAAAGCTTGCTTTCTAAATATTTTACATTCTATTTACAAATGCAATCGGCTATTTTAAGGCTAATCTTATGAATTTTCACAATCGATGCATTTTATAGCTTTGATATTCAATATTTTTTAATAAAAATGCGTTTCTAGATAACATTAAAAAACCTAAAATTAAATAATTAGTTAAGAAACAATTTCTTTCATTTTAACGCTATATTCATTTACCAGAGTAAGTTTAAACTGCAATTAATTTGAGATAAAGACAATCTGTGGATTTTCTTACAGTAAGAAATCTTTTAGTGAATTTGTGGCGACAGAGTTTTGTTCGTAATCTTTAATAGTTTTACTAAAAATGTAATATGAAAATGGCAAACTGCGTAATTCCAAATAAGTTACTGATCATACACGATTAATGTAAATCATAGAAAATATTTAAGCGATATTCTACTGAATTAACAAATAAAATTTTTTCATAGGTGTGCATCAAAATTTATCTTTTGCACTGTAACTAGTTTTAAATTAGAGAAACACAATTCCTTAGTTTTCCTATTTTTATGCGTGAAATTCTTAGGGACAGTTGTGAATTTTAACTCTCATCACCATGGTTTTAAAATTTCAGAACACACATAAAAACTCTTGCACTGTCTTTCTTTTTCTGCCTGTACATAAAATTTATCTTGCTCTCTATCTCTCTCTGTGTGTATGTGCATAAGATGGAGAACATATTAAAGCTACTGGAAGTTATACATTTGATCAAAAATAATGTTTAAAATTGAAGAAAAAAGGAAAAACACACTTAAAAGTAAGAAAATGCATGAAAATTTAATTTATCATTATTGCAATTACTACATTTTAATTTTATATATATATATATATATATATATTAATATATAGAATGTACTCTTCAGATTTCCTGCAAGCATTCTGGCACTATTATTATTAATATGCATTATTATTATTTTTTAAATTGTCATTTATTTATTTGTTTGACGTTTTTGCACACTAATATATATTTTCATTTCCATTATATGATTCGCTTTATTTTCATGAGGTCTTGCCATTTATTGCTAAATAAATACTTTCGCATGAACACTTTCAGTAGCAATTGGAAACAAAAGATTATTTTTCAATACAAATAAAAACAAGGCCATTAGTTTTGGCTGAAATGTATATTGATGTTTTCGGCTTATGTAATATTATTTAAAAACTTTTCTAAACATATGTAATGAAAGTGATAAAATTAGCGGAAATTCATTAAATAACATTGCTAGAAATATAAATAAAAACTAAGAGCAAAAACGGTCTAATGCTGCTGACCGCCATGTTTTCAAGGGAACTAATTTGGCACCTACTTGCACTTTTGATTTACTTTAATGTGTGCAAAAAAATAGTTGAACATTTTAAAACTGAAATAGTTTCAATTTCATCAAAGTTATGGTACAATAAATGATTAAACGGAAAATTTTATCTGAAATTATACGAATCTACCACACTAGTAATTTACTGTGCGTTTATAAGAGTTATTTATTATTATTATTCTGATATATCTAGGTATCCATTCATTTTCAACTCTCAAAATTTCAAATGCGAGTGAGTTTGAAGGTTACAAACTAAAAATATGCACGCAAAATGCTTAAAAAAATGTCCCACCTTTATTATTCAAACCTCTAAATTAAACATTAAGCTCTTAAGAAGTATTAGTCTTCAAGACAAATAAGTGAATCATTGCAAATTAATATTTTGCATACATTTTAAGTAGTACTGAATAGAAACATATTTCTGTTAATAAATGAATTCTTTAATGTTGCGTTACTACAGTAACGAGCAGAACTAAGATGATATTTATCATGTTCTACTAACAACAGCATATTTAAATATCACATACTATTATAAGCAATTGAATACTGAACAATTATTATAAAGTAAAAATTAAATGTTGCAATATTTATTTCGTTGATTCAAAAATTTATACATCTTTATGAAGTGTGAATTTATTTGTTTCATGTTTGCAACTCAAATAGAAACATCCCGAAAAATTATATTTCAATAATTAAAATGCATAAATACTGGACTCGTTTTTTATTTTAGTTAAATAAAGAGGTGTTTATGCGCAAAAATATATAGTACTACGAAGTGTATTGACGCAAAAATCTACTTACATATTTCTTTTTTTCATTTTTTCCGAATGCTACTTCACGATGAGCAGTGCATCTGCTTTATGACCTGTTGTGTACGTTATGAGCTTCGTTAGTTAGTATAAGTTTCTTCGATTAAATAACTTCAAAATAACCATATTTATAACAAATTAGATCATATATAAAGAGATCAATATTAGAACGCGTCGCAATATTATATCATACTATAATTTAGAATATACAGAGCCATCTGTTGTGGAAAATCGGAACTATATTTTCTCATTTTAGGAATTCTTGTGAAATAATTCACAAAAAAGTATTTTCTTTTAAGCACGTTGATAATTTTCTGTTACTTTTTAAATCTCAAAATGTAGTGGTAAGGCTTCCAAGAGCATTTAATTAAGCTAAAGGGAGTTTTACTATTTTTAGTACCAATCTGAGCTTTTAATTGGTGTTTAAAACTGAAAAAAAAAATTATTGCACAATTCTTTTTTTATCCCTTTAGTTGCACATCAACTAGCTACCGGAACAAAATAAAATTTACATAAGAAACCTATGGATATTTCTTATAATCAGATCATTTAATTTGACGAAGTACTGGCTAAAACATATATCCGGAACGGATCAGATTCACAACCAGCTCTTTTTACTTTACTGAGTGTGGTGCTAAAAACTTCCGCTTTAGGTTTCATTAGTATTACATTGGATAATTTCAGCATTATTATTTTTAATCAATTAGTTCAACTACCAAACTGCCCCAGCCACATTGTCTCCAAATTCTATCTGGTTTAGTCTAGTTACTTAAACTGCAGATATGTACACCACTCAATACTTTATTACTATTAAAATTTTAAACATATGAACTTAATATTGTTTAGTATATATATATATATATATATATACTTATATAATAAAAATTGAAGCCATGAAGAACAAAATAAGAATGGTAAAATATATTATGTAAATATTGGGAGAGTTAGAATAGACAAAATGAGGAGTTGGATACACTAAAACTTTAGTTCAAACTTTCACCATAAAAATGGAAAAAATGGTGAAATTTAGCTTCAACCAACATTTGCTACTAGATTGAACAATTAAAATGGTGTAGTTTATCCTAGTTTCACCATGAATGTGAAACTGGGAACCATTATAATGGTTCAACTTTAGTACTAAATGTTGGTTGCAGCTAGATTTCACCCCTTTTTTCATTTTGGGGGGGGGGGGGGGGGGAAGGTTGAACTAGAGTTTTTTAGTGTAGATGAAAAAGCGTTTCTGTTATATAAGGATGAAACAGACACACTTTAATTCGGTATAATTTATTTGCACTTTCAGCATTGCATTATTTCAGTAAATAAATGCAGTAAAAATATTTGGGGAGCATTATAGCAACTACTTGCTGGTGTGTGTAGTTGTTAGTCGGCTGTGTGTCACATCTAAAAATAAGAAAATGAATCAGATTGAATTAGTGAATGCATTCAGAAAAAAGATATATATTGATTTTTAATACATATTTACATATTATTATGATTTTAAAGTAAAAGTCTTTGAAAGTAACTTAAAGGGAGGCATGGTAACCTACTCCAAGATGAAAAAATTGCCTTATATTCCAGTGTTTTTGTGGCCTAATCTTAAATGTGTTCGAAGCTTGTACAAGAGAAAATTGAAACTTAATGCTTCAAAAGGAATTATTGTTTTTTAATTAGAAAACTTGGCTCTGAGTGTTTTTCTAACAAAACCATAATATGATTAGTCATATTTCTTGGTTTCATTTAGTCTTTCCTTCACTACGTTGATTGGATTAAACAAATACATAAAATAAAATAAATGCACAAAAAATAAAAGGAACGAGTCGCACAGCTCTTGCAGTGCAATGAAAAATCAATGCTTTCTATCTCGAAGTTATTCTATGTTACTAATTTACGAAATCTGTGTCTCTGAATATATATTTAATGAAAAGATGTTTTGTTTACTTTTGTTTTCATGAAATAAAAGCTTCAGTTTCTTTATTAATACAAATGTTCTCGAAGTAGCATTTTGTTTTTAGACGAAGAGTTCAGCATTTATCTTAATTGAATAAAATTCTTGATCAATTTAGTTTTAATTAGAATAAAATTAGCATACTATGTTATCACTCTCCTCCCCTTGATTTAACGACTTTTCCTTTAAATGTGCACAAAAAAATGTACCTGTTTAAATGTACCTGTTTCTTAATATTTGTTTATTTATTTATTTTCATCTATTTATGTGATAAGGATGTAGAGTTTCACGGCTTGCCATCGCTAATTGTTTGACTAGTTGCGGTACTAATAAATATAGATTGAATATTAATAATGAAAAATAATGAACTACGAGCTAAAATACCTAAAATTTAAACAGTGGTCAGTTTAAAATAAAGGTATATTCCATGTAAAAATTAATATATACATTTTTTTTTCATTCAAAGTGAAAATGTTTCAATAACTTACAAAATAATTTAATTACACATTATACTTCTTTTCAATTGTTTTCTAAAATTAAGTACTATTTAAGTACAAAATTTCAATTATTTTTTTCTCCAATCAACTGATGCTACAAACGAAATATGTCTCTTCTGTAAAAGCATATGAAACATTTTTGTGACTTACTGCTTATAAAGATGATTAATAATATTTTAAGCAACAATTTATGAAAATAGTGCCTAAACTCTAAAGTAAATAAAATGTTATAATTTTACGAGTTAACGTGGTTGTAAATTTTTAAGAAAATAAATGGTCTAACCTGAAAATTTCACTATTCTTAAAGATTACTCATGTTAACACGTGGAGATAAATGGACTACTGGCCTTAAGTAATATTCTTAAAAGAAGAATTATACGACACAGAGCTGTACAAATTATCACATAAATAAATAAATAAGGTAGTGAAGCGAAGTGTAACACTAGTTTAAAAAAATAGTGAAGTTCTTTTAAATCTCAAATGTCTATTTTCTTACTAATATAGCATGTCTTTTACACTAATTTCTCTTACATAAATTATTCAAAAATGGAACTTTTCTTTTATCAACATATTCTTACAATAAAAAGTATCTACAGCTACATTCACATCTTATTTATGCATTCTTAATAATAATAAGCATAAAAATAAAATATAAAATAGTTTGCTGAAAGGTTCAACTAGATTTTTTTTACCGTGTAGCACTGTCCAATAACTTTTTTAGATTTTTTATTTATTTTATACGTCACAGTTATTTATTTTATACGTACTTAACACGCATGTGTTAAGTACGTGCTCAACTTAATAATACAATTTTACTTATTTGTCATGTGAAGAATGTAGTAGAATCTTGGTTAATTCTCATTCCACAAATTATTAGCTAATTGCTAAGAGCGGATAACGTGCACCAAAATTCAGTAAAATATGTTATGTGCTCAAAAATTGGGTTCAATAAAAAGTCAGGTCAATTCGTTATAGATGGCAAGTACACACCGGAAATTTCAAGCCATATTAAGATTGTTTATTATAATCCATCGAATATTAGCACCCCGTGAAAATTCCAGTACAACCTTTCAGGAAAAAAACGGTGAAATTTAGCTGAAACTAACATTCGGTACTTTGAACCATGGTGCAGTTTTACCATGAATGTGGTTAAACTTAGTACCAAATGTTGGTTGCAGTTGATCTTTATAATATTTTTTTGGTGGAAGGTTGAACTAGAATTTTTAACAATGCAGTTCTCACTTTTATTTAATGCTGTTATGAAAAAGCATCAAAAGCATTTAAAACTATCAGCAATAATGCAAAAAGTTAACATTAAAAAATATATTAGCAACTTTTACATTTCTTGAAACTGTATTCAGTGTAAATTTCCAAAACTTACATTTGTTAACATTTATCTCTGTCAAAATAAACTGATAGGTCTATCAAATTAAGATATGATTTTAAAAAGTTTAAATACTAGGAAAAAAAGATAGGGGTTAGGTGGCGAGAGAGGGAGAACAAAGATAGAAAGTCGAATGCGCATAGTATAAGTTCTATGAACGTTTGTTTTAGAATGGAAATTTTTAACAATCCAAAAAATCATGTAAAACAATTTAACATTTTAAATATCTTAGTTTTAATTTTTTAATTGGAAATAGTGAAAAACGAACGGAGCTGAAATAAAATGAATAAAATGAGCTCAAATTTTTCAAAATGAAGTAAATAGAAAATTTCAAAGAGACAAAATAAACAAGAAATTGCTGAATGTTAAAAATATAAGAGGTACATCAGTAATGCATAAGGAATTTTATGCATACTAAAGTTTAATGGATGAAATCAAAGTCAATTGTACAAATAAACAGAAGGATATATTTGTTTCAAAGAAGCATTAAGATTCTCTTATGAATCAGACCCTGAGTGTTAATCTACTGACAGTGAGTAATTAAAAAAATATTTGAAAATTTCGGTGATTGAGTAAAAATTTATTAGGTGCAAAATTTTGTGCTTTAGCAGTTACATTTGTTTATTATACAATTTTGTTCTTTTTTGATCAGAGTACCTAAAATACATATTCTTTGTTATTAGCAATCTTAAGCAAGTGTTAAAGAACTATATAAATGACGTCAAAAATTCATCCATCCAAATGGGTTTCATATAAGTTTCTCTCAAGTATAATAAAGCATTAAAAGGATTTTTAAACAATCTAATGAATAAATACAATTCTCTAACTAAGTTCCATACGAAATGGTATGGAAAGCAGAAATATTTGGAAATGAAAGCAATAAGGTAATTTAAAAACTACTTTCAATTATAAATGACAGTATGGTTTCAAATAAAATATTGGTTGCGACCCCCACAAAAAGCCCAAGAAATGTAAAAAGCCTTTCAATCACGTTGCTACAATATTTTATTTGAATTTTGTAGCTCTCGATTATAATTTAAATTACTTTATTACATATTTAAATAATTTTTACAAAAAGTTGTTTTGTGTACTGGACTTACTTTATGGACGGATTGCAACCCCTCTTATACCTGAACTACGCCTCTTCCCTCACAGAATGACAATCCCTAGGTTTTTGCAAAGAAAAATCATTGAATTGCATCTTTCGCATCTTCGCTATTGAGAAAAGATAAACAAAAGAAACATATATTTATTGAGGGTAAATTTTTTGCTTTTATCTAAATCACCCGATCCGGTATTCATGTTTGAACACAAAAATCAAATCTCCCGCGCCTTTTCTGCCAAAGCGTGTTTTTTATTCCTCATTTTCGAACTTCCTCCTCCCTCAAACGACAAATGCAAGATGTCAATCAAGCATTAAAAACTTATTTAAATGAAAGAAAACAATAAAGAAATCATATTGTTAATATTAATAGTATTTTTCCACCTGATAAATTTGGGAAATCATTTGTCTTATAAGTTTTAAAATATATGAGCTAGGAACAAGCCACAATACGTTCTGTCATCCTGAAACCAAACGCTCCTCCTTTTTCATTTGAAATTTAGCCATAAAAAACACCTTTAATTTTTATTAAAACTAAATTATATTTTTTGGAAGATGAAATCATGAATTTTTAATAATTACATCCTTCGTCCTGTAAAATATCCCTTTATTTCTTACTGCAAGTTCATCGGAAAACATGCAGAAATTTCGATTACCCGCAACACAGACGTAGTGCCACCTATGGACAACAATCGATACTATCATCCCCGGACCAGCGCCCCCCAACGGCGGTTGCCATGAGAAGGCGTGGCCATCGATCAGCGGCGGGGCCGATAGTTTGATTGACAGGCCAAGAGCCATCCTTCAAGGCGCGCCCACCATCACGGCTTGCGTGCTAATGTGAAATTCTCGTGTGGTTAAATAAAAACGATTTACTGCAAGTTTCTTTTTGGCATGGCGTCAAAACTTTTTTGACTTCTACCAGGCGGGAAAGAAAACTTTTTTTTGCGGGAGCAGGAATCAACGCATTATTTATTGAAATTTTAATTACAGAACTGGAATAATTAATGGTTTTCACCTCCGTAGAAGTGATATTTTATGTTAAGCCTACGCATGCAAGCAACCTTTCGGAGCTGTGAACTATAATTCTTTTAGCTGCCTATTATGCGCCATTTTCTTAGGTTTCAGAATTTTTTAACGGTTAATTTTTTAGCTCGGTAGTAGCTATATTTCAAAGCTTCATTTTTATTTTCACTTGTAGTCATTATAATTTTATGAAAAAAAAAAAGATTAAAAATCAGGAAAATATTTCGCACAAAAAAACACCATTCACAAGTATAAGGTAATTGTTTCCACAATTTTCTACTTATTTTAAGATTTTGTCCGCAAGAGGAAATAAAATAGCGTTGTTTATATTTTAATTTTCCTTAAAACATCTTCATTTTAACTAAGGATTGACTTTTTGTTTGTAGAGATTTTTAATAAGTGTATATAAAGAAACTTTACCGACTCAAATGATGAGTTTGACAGAATTTAGTATTTAAATCATTAATCAAATACATGGGAAAATTAATATTAATAATAACAATAAATTCATCGACTTTTTAAAAATGAATATTTAAATGTTATTCCTTTTTTTTCATTTCTAACGTGTTATTTATGTAACTAAGCAAATTAAAAATATATATTACTGTAATAACATAAGGTATAACTGCAGAAGGTTTTTATGTTATGTCTTTTCTTAATTCTTATGTAGACAAATATGATTTAACTCTACAACTATAGAAAGCTATTCTCAGTCATGAAGATGTTACAATCCTTACGATAATTCGTAACTAGTTTTGTTTAAGATGCATAAAAATATACATTTGTTTATAAACTTATTTTATAAAAATGTGTATCTTTTGCTGAAGATTTTATTCGCGTATGCGTATTATTTTAATACTTATATGCACTTGTTTTGTATATATACTAAAAAAAAAAGAATATCAACGACTTATAATAATGCAATAGCAGTTATAGCTTAACAAAACACAGTTTAAGATGCATAAAAATATACTTTTACTTGTAGTCATTATAATTTTATGAAAAAAAAAAAGATTAAAAATCAGGAAAATATTTCGCACAAAAAAACACCATTCACAAGTATAAGGTAATTGTTTCCACAATTTTCTACTTATTTTAAGATTTTGTCCGCAAGAGGAAATAAAATAGCGTTGTTTATATTTTAATTTTCCTTAAAATATCTTCATTTTAACTAAGGATTGACTTTTTGTTTGTAGAGATTTTTAATAAGTGTATATAAAGAAACTTTACCGACTCAAATGATGAGTTTGACAGAATTTAGTATTTAAATCATTAATCAAATACATGGGAAAATTAATATTAATAATAACAATAAATTCATCGACTTTTTAAAAATGAATATTTAAATGTTATTCCTTTTTTTTCATTTCTAACGTGTTATTTATGTAACTAAGCAAATTAAAAATATATATTACTGTAATAACATAAGGTATAACTGCAGAAGGTTTTTATGTTATGTCTTTTCTTAATTCTTATGTAGACAAATATGATTTAACTCTACAACTATAGAAAGCTATTCTCAGTCATGAAGATGTTACAATCCTTACGATAATTCGTAACTAGTTTTGTTTAAGATGCATAAAAATATATTTGTTTATAAACTTATTTTATAAAAATGTGTATCTTTTGCTGAAGATTTTATTCGCGTATGCGTATTATTTTAATACTTATATGCACTTGTTTTGTATATATACTAAAAAAAAAAGAATATCAACGACTTATAATAATGCAATAGCAGTTATAGCTTAACAAAACACAGTTTAAGATGCATAAAAATATACTTTTACTTATTAACTTATTTTATAATGTGTATCTTTTGCTGAATATTTTTATTCGTGTATGGCGTATTATTTTAATACGTATATGCACTTGTTTTGTATGTACACGCAAAAAAATTAATATCAAGGACTTATAATAATGCAATAGTAGTTATAGCTTAACAAAACATACTATTCGTACCAAATTGTGCGTACATAGTGAAAACATTCAGCTTAATGGCATGAAGTCAGTTGTAAACTACACTTTTAAAATATATTGTACCCTCATCCTTCTACTTGTTATACAAGCAATTTTGATTCCATTTTTTTAAATTTATTAATTTATTTATCTGTTCGTTTTTTCAGACATTTTTTCAGTCTAACAGGTAGAGATATATTGACTGTCTATTGCCCACTGTTAGAAATTTCATTATGAAATTACGGTTAAATAGCCGGCAGCAGTCTGTCCATCTAATTCACCGTTAAATTTATGGTTTGGAACATTTTTCTATCTTTACGGGACCTAAACCGTTTCCAATCAGCTTGGTTAAAAAGTCGTAAATACAGAAGTTTACGGTTTCATAACCATTTATAAATGGTTTCAAAACTGCAAATGTCAGTTTTTAGGGTTTTTGAACCATTTCGCGGCGTAGAAACCGTAAACGAAGCAAGCGGGAATCGAACGCCGGGTGTATGGCGTACCTACTTTGCGCTCTAGTCATTCGGCTATCTACACCAATCAAAGCAGCCGTTTATTTATCAATAAATCTTCTTTTTAAAAAGGCAAACTGCATTGAAATTGAGATTTCAGTTTTTGAT
Organism: Octonoba sinensis; assembly: GCA_038502835.1. Classification (NCBI taxonomy): domain Eukaryota; kingdom Metazoa; phylum Arthropoda; class Arachnida; order Araneae; family Uloboridae; genus Octonoba; species Octonoba sinensis. Next base: position 129,822,694 of record CM076598.1, read on the forward strand.
TGGATCCAAAGTCATTTTTGGTCTAAATTTACTGTATCATGACGAAAATCATTTTATTTGCTGCAAAAATTAAAATACAAACAAGCTTCATCAGCTCAAATTATGGGTTCGCTCATTCGCAAACAGTTTGGGAATCCGATGTCTCCAATTTTTGGTTTACGTGTGTTTCTGATTCTATTTAGTAACCACTGCTTAAGCCACTTTTTTCCTTCTTCTTTTTATATACACATGCAGATTTGAACTCATAAATCTTTATTCATATCTTAACAACAACGTACGACCAGTAAGATTCCACAACCGAGATGGAAGATTCTTATTAACTACGAGACGTAGTGGCGCTTGTAAATTACGATTAGTTGAACGTTCTTTAGGAGAAACAGGAGAGAATAAACGATTTTTTTCACAATCAGCGGTTTGAGTATCATCTTTTTAATGGTTATTCAACTGTTGTAATTAAATATGGCAAAATAACAATCAAATAAATGCTTATATTACTATTTTCTTACGAAAATTTTTAACAGTGGCCAATTAGGCGATATATATTCAATCAATGCTAACAAATAGAGAATTATAAAATCTCTTAACTAATTTTGTAAATAAAAGTCTATGCTCGATGTGGAGATTTACACCAGGTATGGCCAATTTCTGGAAAGTTGGGGGCAGGCTGAACTTTAAAATTTTTGTGAACTCTTAGGCCCTACATAATCGGTAGTTGTGAAAAAATATAAATATTATGGTTTATTTTATTTTTTTAGATTTATTAACTTATTAAAGCATAATGCTGAAGTTACAAGCACCAGGATAATATCGTACTGAGTAGGGATTAGGTATTTACTTACATACAACCATCAGAAATTTACATACAACCATCAGAAAGCTGGAACTTGAGAAACAAGACAGCAGTTATAATAAAGGAACTTTGTGCGCAAGTAAACTAAAAAAAAAAAAAAAACACGTTATTTATAGCACAAAATGCAGACTTATGTTTCGGGATTGCTTGGAATCCCCTTTTCAATGCAATAGTGGAACATCTAGATGCAAAAACATCCAAATGAAGCAGCCAAAACAACAAAAACACTGTTGCTTTATCTGCTTCATTTGGATGTTTTTGCATCTAGAAGCTCTACTATTGCATTAAAAAGGGATTCCATGCAATCCTGAAACATATGTGCATTTTAATGCTCATTTGTGCTATAAATAACATGAAGTTTTTTAAGATAGTCGATGTTGGGACTATTCCACAAATGCACAGGCAAATAGTACAAATTGTCATGTGTAAGCCTTGTTCGACACTTCGATTACCGTAATTATCGGTATATAGCCCGCATCGTTGTATAGTCCACAGGAAGAAAAATTCCTTCAAAAAAAATTAAGTTAGGTGTATAACCCGCATCGTTGTATAACCCGCACCCAGAAAAAAACATGGGATGCACCCCTAGAAAACAATACATTCGCCTGTAGCGCCCGAGCCCCAATCTGCTTTGCACCATTGTTTCGAAAGCTACGATTTATTTCTGTACATTTTGTTTTGCAGGAAAAGATATTTCGATATTTTTAAACAGTAGCTGTCTTTTTAATAATACTTTTTTTTTAATTTCATGTATTGCCCGCATCGTTATATTGCCCGCAGGTAGTAAAAAAAGAAGTTTTTTCGTAGATAACCCGTGGGCTATACACAGATAATTACGGTAATTGGTTTTCACCAAGGAAATGAACTGTTCGCATTTTAAGTGCATCGAAATGGGCAAATAATTTTTTAATGATTCGGCAAATTAGCAGCACCTATCCCTTCTGTTTTACTTCCCTACTGAAGGTAATGCTTACTGTTGAAAAACAAGTCCATTCGCAAATGCATTTATCTCCCTTACAATAACACAGTGCTCGACACTTCTTAGTAACTTTTTAAAGGTTGAAAGTAGAAGGTTATTCTTGACACTTTAGTATTTTCCCATAAATTTCTCTCCCCCAATTCTCAACCTAGGACCATAAAGTTCTCATTTTTATGATACATCTGTGCGTGATTATGTACTTATCTTTAAGATGTCTATTTACATTAAATACTTTTATTTGCTTACGTACTGAGTGCAATTATTCATTTTACTTTATATTTGCGATCCTTATGAGTGTAAAAACCTGTTATACGAATATCTATGCATTTTTGTTTATTTATGAGTATTTACGTACCTTATAGGGAAACTTCCTACATCATTTTACTGTTTCCATCTGTTACACGTTTCGCTACTTTATGTACACGCATTAATTTACTACGTGTGTTGCAAATTCAATGCAGCTAAGAGACTATAATCTAAGTCATTATTAAAAAAAAAAAAAAACATTTATTCCTTAGAGCTTGTGCATAAACGCTTTAAACTCAAATAGTGCTGTGGAATTTTTTCTATTTTACGCAAACTATTTAAAAGTTGAGTAATGAATTTGCTTATGTTTTGTAAAGTTTAAATATTCTGGTAGAATCCTCCTTAAATCATTTTTATTTCTTCTAACCTTCTGATTCTAATTTCAGTTAACAATATGTGCTTATTTTTATAGAAATTATCACAAAAAGAAATGTGTTTAAACATTACAGTTCAATGTTGTTACCTTATAAAACATGCTTCATGTACATCTTATGCTTGCTTGTTATATATTTTTGATTTAGTAGCTGCTCAGTTTCATTTCATTCTTAAAATAAAGGTTATTTTTTTCTTAAATTGTAAAATTTCATATTGCTGTTATTTTTAAGAATACATAGTTAATGGCTGTATTTATAACTTATTTATTTTCATACTTGTTTATTTTCATGAATTGTAGATTCTGAAAGTGAAATATATAAAATTGATATTTATATGTGGTTATAAAAACGAAGTCAACTTCGTTTTTACACATTTTTTATTGTTTGCATATTACGTTTTTCCAGTTTTTATGAATTTCTGTTATTGAACACGTTACTTGAATTCTTATTATTTAAATTTCTATAGTTACAATTATATTTTTGACTACACATACACTAATTGTTTGATATGAATTTAGGCTGCATAATTACAACTGATCTTGGCGTATTTTTCAAATTATTTTCATTATTAAGTGATAAGAATGTTACTTACAAAATCGTATGCAATTAAAAAAAAAAGCATTTCTATCAGACAGGTCAAAGCAGCCTTTATCTTAGGAATTACAGACAAAGTTTATCTTCGATATTTGTGTATTTTCTGTAGAAATTACATTGAAGAAAGTCAAACCATTTTACATGCTCATTTATATTTTCACAGTTAAAATTAACTATTATTGTTTAAAAACATAAAAAGTGACAAATTTAAAAAGGAAAACTTAAAGCAAATGATGTTAAATCTATGAAGATAACTTTGATGTCGATTACAATCATACTTCAAGATGAACAGTTTAGGCTACTTCATATGAAGAAAAACTGGGGAAAAAAGGAAATTCAAATTATTTTTAGTCTACGCTTTGAAACTAATTATGCTTACTGCCACAAAATTATATCCTACAACATGCATAAAAACGTTGATTATTTTAAAATTAAATCTGAATCGTTCTTTACTATTATCAGATTTTTAATGCAAGTAATAACTCAGGAAATTAATTTCTAAATAGCAAGTATTTTATATTGTGATGTATTCCCCTCTTCTTTTTTTTCGCATACTAAATGGCAAATCTAACAATCTCTGGTGTCTTACATTCCAACAAAATATCACCAAATAAAGGATCTTGACAGTTTCAATGGAACAAATTCTGGGAAAACTCACTGTGAAAACTCATAAAAGATCTCTAGAAAGAAAGACTGAGCATTGAAATTTCAAAAGAAAAAAAAATCTAAGTTCGTAAAGAGTTTTGAGCCTGATTTTGGAACCAGACGATACAAAAAATACAAATTCAAGTTGAACTGCAGATGAGCAAGCTGAAAATGCAGTTGAATATTCATTTTGATCACATTTTTTTTCCAATTGTTCATATTAAAACTCTATTCCTATAACGCAGTGATATAACGTTTTTAAAAAATGTAATTGGTGATTTCAAAATTAAATTATTGAAAATTTCATATAATTCACTGTCAACAGGAGCTACACTCTAGCGTAAATGAGAAAATACACACATGCATTACAGAAAAACAACCAAAAAAAAAAAAAAAAAAACACCTAATGCACTGTCATTTTAATGTTTTAAAATGCCTTTTTTACATTTCGACGAACTAGTCTTATGCCTTTCAAAGAAAATATGTCTATCAAAGAGTTCTACAAATTATTAAAACGTTATTCCAAACACAAAGCCTTCAATAGACTTCAATTTAATGAATGTTATGTATCGTTCTTTGTACATTCTAATGTGGCACGGGTATATTTATTTAAAATTTCAGAAAAGTATGTTCAAAAATATTATTAAACGACTTTTTATTAACTATTATTTAAGAAACATAATTCGAGTTGTGATTCTCGCAATGTGCAGGAGGGGACTGTTTTCTAGACAGAAACATTCAAACTTCAAACATAGTTTTCCAAAGAAAAGTAATAAACAATAAAACTTTAATGTATGAGTTTCTTTCAATATTGAAATATTTTATAAGCTGTTTGAAATAATTAACATAATATTTTGAATGGCGACATAGCACATAAGTGCATACTGCTCATATGAAGTCCGAAAAATCTGTATCTCAGAGTAAGTTCATTTTTCGAGTTTTTGCGAGTTTACACTTAATGAACATACAGAGTACCGACGACAAAGTCACTAGCTGCATGAGGGTTCTGAACTTTTAGAACTCCGATCGGACACCCGGGAAAGTCTAGCCCTATAGTAATAAAATTTTTTACTTTAACATCATCGCAAAAACTAGAGAAGTGGACTAAGATACTATAGCTCTCAGGTACAGAAATAGCTACATTGGCAATGAGAAAAGAGTAAGGGATTATCAATTAACCGAGTTTCATGAATATTCATATTTTAAAAATATGATCAATGTTTCAATACATATTAGGGATAAATATCAACATTCAAACAAAATCATTGAAGTTTTAAGATTCATGAACTCAGTAGATAATTATTTATTGATTTTAAAAATCGTTATTGATGACTCATTTAGCACGCACGTTTTGACTAACCTATTTATAAAGCAACTCGCTTTTCAGCTCCCAATCCATTGCAAGCAATAACTTGTGCACATCTTAAGTATGTACAAACTTATAATATGTTATATAATATGTGAGTTTTTTTTCCTCTGCTTCTATAATAACTACTATCTTCTTTTTTAAGTATCAACCGCGAACGAGTTTTAAGTTCTCAGATTTTAAAGGGTTTTCTTATAAACATGTTCCATAAAACTAGGCAATTAGTAATTATTTCTTGAAAACTGTGTAATGAAAACTTCTTTGTTAACAAAGGAGATTTAAAAAAAATTCGTAAACGGATTTTCATGATTAAATCATAATTTTTATATTATTTATTTATTTTAAATCTTTAAAACTGGTGTTGAGGGCATTGTTTGTTTTATATTACATTTTGAAGCTGTTTAAGGAATTACTTAGTATATGTGTTCAAATTATGTTCTTAGTATATAAGTTTAAAATTCTTAGTATGTGTATTCATAGAATATTTCGAGACTCTTGAATAGAATGGAACACTTGAAATAAGAAAACTCTTAGAAATATCACCGTCTGATCACGGAATGTGTTTAAAAAAAATATAGCAACTTTTATCTATCTATGTGATAGTGATATTCGAACAAGTTTCTTGTTCCATAACTCTTCTATGCTTACAAGGGCAAAATATTTTGTCTAAACTTTAGCAGTTTCTTTGAGCATTTTGCATGATTAAAATTTAAACCACCACACGAAAAAAAAAGAATAAGTAGGTAAATGAATAAAAGAATTAGTAAACTAATAGATAAATAAGGAAAGAAAAAAATGAATAAAATCCTTCAGAATCAGATACGACTTCTTTAACCCATTTTTGCCCAAATTTGCGTAAGCGCACTATTTCAATAAATATTTTTTTTATTAACAGTGTGACATATACTTTTTAGTAATTTTATTTTGCTGCTATTTTTAAGAGTTTTGAATACATGTATAAAATATTAGTAAATCAATTAGAGTGGAGAAATTTTCAAAATAGCTCTCGGAAGAATTTGAAAATGGTGCGTTAGGGGCAGTGGTTTTATAAGTTTAGCGACCACTGCCGCAGATGATGTAAAGTTTGCAAAAAGCACACGATTTATTTGTGCCTCAAATGAAAAGACCATTTGCATTAAACATGTTTCGCAAATTTCCACAAAAAAATATATAAATTCCACTATAATGCAATTATTCAACTAAGTGATCTGTTCATTAATTTGATTATTAAAAATATTTTTCATGCACGATTTTTTTCTGTCTTAATAAATGTAATTTAAACATATTTCAATAAAAATAACACTACATTTAATAAAATTTCTATGCTTGGCCTAAAATGGGTTAATTATGAATCTCAACCTGCTTCCGATTACACAATAGGCTGTTATTAACAATCGTTCTATGAAGGGATAACAAGTATCAAATTGTTGTATCTATTTAGAACCATAGGACACATCCTATTTGTATGTTATGAATTCTGCAGTCACGGTGAGATGAATTTTCATGCATTATTACTTCACATTGTCCCCATCCGCAATATTTGGAAATGTGATTCAAAGTTCGCTCAGATCCAGCGAAATTAAAATGTAGCTCAAATTATGTCAACATTTTTATGAGTAAATTTGACAACACATGGCGAACTAAATATGTTGAATTAGTTAGTAAATAAAATAATTTAAAACTGAAAAATTGCATTTCAGTTTTAAAATTTTAAAACTTTTTAAAGTACACTTCAAGGTCTATGCTATAAATTCAAAAGTAAAAGAGGTGAACCGATTGTTGCTCGTGAATGGGATGCATCGGGTTAGTATATTTATTAGTTCTTTGGATAAACAGTAGCAACGGTTTATGCCTGTCTCTAAACGTTATCGCTTTTATTATGAATTCATTTTGTTATCAAAGGCTACATGATTATATTGCCTGCCTTCTTATTTTCGTGAATAATATATACAGTTCTTCACAGTGAAGTCATTACGGTAGGCCTCCTATACTCCAAACAAGCTTTCTGTATTACGAGCTTAATATAATAAAGTTGATAGAAGTTTTTAAAAAAATCTCTACGGGACAGCAATATAAGAATTCAGCAAGAAAACAGAAATAGTCGTTTTATGAAAATGAAGCATGGTTTCATATTTTGACCTGCCACCCACGTAATTGAAACGCTGATCTTATTAAGGTAACCTGCTCTTTTAAGACACAGACCTCCCAGAGGCTGAACAAAGAACTTCCTAAGATTATAGTCTTCGTAAAACGCTTTCATCACTGTAGGCGAAGTCTTCTGAGGCTTCCTGGCTCTTCGTGAAAAAATTAATCTTAACTGAAGTAAGTAAAATTACAGTAAATTTACTGAGGTTACGTGTAACAATTACGTTTACATGGTAAACAATAATGACATGCATGTGCTAACCATAAAATAATAACAATATACAGATGATTAAAAATGCAATTATATTTGCATGAAAATTATAAGCAAGAAAACAAGTTCAGTAAATAATATTAAACAAAAAGTAATGTACACATTCAAAGATATATGACCAAAATGTCATACAGGCTGCCCACGAAACCTAGCCCCGTTGAAGAAGTAAAAATCGTTACTTTATTTGAAAGACATATATAATTATATACGGGACTAGTTTTGTACTACATAAATCACTATATAATGTACTACAGAAAATGCCATACATTATAACAACATATATCAGTGGTATATAAATAGGAGTGTTTTTTTTTTTTTGTGGCCCTCCACGTAGCATAACGTTCAGAATAGCTACTGTTTTTACACCAGGGGGGGGGGGGGGGTGACAGCTGCATTCTACTAAGCTTTAAAAACAAAAACTTGCCAAAATATGAGAATTATTGTAGCAATTGTTGCTTTCACAAAGCAGTTTTCAGACTTGCTGGAATTGTTTAAGAAATCTCTTTTTAAAAATCTGAGTTTAATGCCAGGAGTTTGTGATTAAACATTTCCTAAATTATTACTTGGATTTTGTTGTTAAACAAAGACCAATATGTCGTTGTATAGTTAAGGAATAAACGAATAAACTCTCATAAAGTAAATAAATAAGTAATATATTCTTTTGTTCACTGGAAGTTTCTATGAAATACGCTTTGTAAGTAATCGGCATATAGAAAAAGGAAAAAAAAAAAAAATACGATAGCATTTGAAAAAGTCTCAAAAAGATTCATAACTTCTGGTTGGAGGTAAAATATTCCCATCCTTAATACAAGTTTTTGCTTTTGTGTAAATTTTCCCCTTTTTACCCCTCCAATGGAAACTCTGAAAGTATTCCATCTTCTATCATCAGAAAGCCATCGATTCAAGGTTTATAAAAAGGAACCGCAAAGACTTTCCAATCATTGAAGTGAAGAATTTTCTCACCTAAAGGCAGGAGCTAATGGTTGTGGAAGTGCTTCAAACCTTTGAAACTCCACGGATCAGCTTCATTACCGCTTGCTGATGATTCCTTCTGAAGCTGCTTCAAGCCTGCTTTTGTGTTAGACCTCAGCAGTGATTCCAAAACTCTGATCTCACGCACAAACCCCTAATGCGTGAACAAAATGTTTACTATATACTTCACCCTTTCTTTTTGAATTTACTTTCATGTTTATAAAAATGTCTTTTAAAAACAAGCTTACATGATCTAAAAACTATGAGTGTGTAAATAAACTTTTTAAACCTCTTGGTTCAGTAGGTTATTGTATTTCAGCTTTAATCTTGTATGCAAAAATGAAAGATTCGAAAACATCGCCTTTTCAAATCTTGGAAGTGTTTAATCACAATGCTTATTGGTTAAACACTTCCTAGAAAAAACATTTGCACTGTTAAGGATATAAATTATAATTTCAATCTGCATGACTTAATCTGTTTCCATGTCATTCAGTTTATTAACTAATTCTCCTTTCTTTGGTTCAAACTCATCGAGCTTCATGTAAAATCGGTTTTAATTTGAAGAGAAGCAATTAAAAGTGCCGTTGACCAGCTTGATTGCTTTACCAAAGCCGGAATAGAAGTACGCACCAAGCTACTGATATTTCATACTACATGCTATTACTTTTAGCAATTCAGCCAAGAAAACTGGTTTAATTCTAATCCCAATGCACGTGAAATTTTCGTGTATATTAAAACTGTAGTCCTCACGCAGATTATTCTTTATAACCAAAGAATATGTAAATAATTATAAATGATGTAAATAAATTATAACAAATTATTTGAATGTATCTATTAGTTTTCAATATGAGCATTGTTAGTTAATATAAGTGATGAAAAATGATAATCTGCTAGTAATTTAAATTCTGGTAGTAATTTTAGCAAATGTTATTGTGTTTCACTATGTCCAGATCTAAATTAGATATGGGGGGAAAACTTTTAAAATTTACCTTACTAGAAACGTTAAGGCAAGCTTATTTTTACGAAACTTTGCCTACTTAAAAAAAAATATTACTATACTATATTTACAATGAACGACTAACAAAGGGTACAGTAGAGGGGTACACCTCCTCGTATTTAGACACTATTTACACTAGAGACACATGCCATATGTAATTTTATCAGGAATACTGTATTCTATAAAATTCTATTGTTAAAATTTTTGTACGGGGTCGTCTTCATATTAAAATGAGCATCAACTTTAAAATTTTGAATAAAAACTACTCTTTTTTTATGATCTATTTGCATTCAGCATCAAAGTTTAGCTTTGTGCCAGTCATTGGATTTGAAATTTTCAGAACATAATTTCTTGTAAAAAATGCTTCGGTGAACAGAATGATTGTACATCTTTTTTACTAAGTATTTCGTTTTCTAATTTTGTCAATTTTTGATATATTGCTTAGTTTATGTATTTTTTACGTAAACATGCAAATGGTTCATCGAGCAAGTACAAGTAAAACCATAAAATTGATTGCAGGAACTTGTTGATCATAATTCCAGTCCTGAAACTGATAACAGTCTAACAGATAAAATTGATGACAAAGCATATTAGAATTAATTCAGAATTTATTATAGCGAATGTGACCATGTAGCATAATCTAGCTGACAGGAAAGTAAAAATGGATCAATTCCTGCAAATTCCAAGTCTTGATATAACTAAGGATGCCAATGCAGAAACCAAAGAATACTCAAAAGAAGACATGAAAAATGCAGACAGATCTTTGTAAAACATGTCGGGGTAAAATAAATAAAAATGGGATTTTGGTAAGTGCACTCCATTCATCAGTAGAATTTTCATCTAGAGAAAAGAAAACACTGGGTCAGGTCAAGTTTTACAATTTCACAAAATTTGCTGTTGTCGTTCTGGACCAAATGACAAGGAAATACTCTGTGGCCAGCTCGTGTTTTCGACAATATTTTGCACTTATCAGGTATGAATTTGTGGATTATTTATGAGGAAGTTACAAAAGAAAGTATCAGCAGAAGGGATTTTTTTATTGCGTTGAGCAAAACTTTGAGAAAGTTATATATCGGGTAAAAAGAAGCTTGTTCTCGCCCCAAGTGGTTCGTGCATTTACAAGATTCAGTGGAATCAAAAAATAAAATTAAGAAATATCAAATAAAAAGAAATGCAAAGGTAACAAGATTGTTACTATTTGTGACAACTGTAATAGATCTTTGTGTAGATATTGTACACAAAAAATTAGAAACATAAGCTTGAGTGCTAAGTGCTGCGTACACAAATAATCCATTTTATTTGTTCATTTATTTATTTGTTTTTTTTTTCGCTCTTTGCAAATGATGGTTCACACTAAAAAATTTAAATATAGTTGGATTCAAATTCTTTTCTGCAAAAATTTGTTAAAATTCATTCATTTTGTTGTTTATATACTTCTGAAATGCAATCGAACTGAAACAACAAGGTTAAATATTTCAACAGAATTCGTAAAAAATTTAAATCATTCGAAGCTACCTTGAAAATCCCTATATACTCTTTAAAATAAACTTTAGTTGTTGTAAATTAGTTTATTTTACTTCATTTTTACGAATGCATAGCATTATAGTATGAACTAATTAGATTTCTTTTCCGAGGGTCAAAATGACCCTCTCCGTAATTCTAGGTATATGGAGACCGCCGTAAAGTTAAAATATGCTCAGAAACTAGACACACTGCAACCTACTTTTCCCTTTTTCTCTGTGTGCAAAAATTAGAAGAATTTTTTAAGTTTTTTTAAAAAATAAAAATGGAATTATCGTTTTTTCGTGCACGAATATTTTGTAAGATATTTCAAAACTCTTCTGCTGTGCTTCCGAAGCTGTCAGTTGTCAAGGTACGTTTTTCTTTTTATATTCCTTTTCAACTTTAGTGTTTATTTTCCCATTTTCTGTTTCATTATTAAAAAAGAAAGGAAATTCGTATGAAAAGCACATTAAATGCTGGTTGTCAAAGCACCTGCTCATCGTGAGAAATATGAACCATTTTCTCACGCGTACTCAAATTCCGGGGAGAGCCCAAAGCGCTTAAAATCTACTCACTAGAACCATCAACCGTCACTACTAACACCTGAAGCCATTAATGATCCCTGAGAGTAAAATCTTTGCGCTGTTCTGGTCTTATAAAAAATAAAGAAAGAACGGGGGGGGGGGGGGGGGGGGATTGACTCTTTTTTTTTTGTGAGCCATCGTGACATATTCCAAGCTGTTACGGTTTCAAGGTCAACGTCAAACATGTTCATTCAACTTCCATCAGTTTATTCGTGCATGCCGCTAATGAAGGGTTAATCGTCTTCGAATGAAACCAGCCGCTTTTGCAGATCTATCGTTTAATATTCAGTTGCTTTGGGTAATGTCAGGTAATCTTTCGCGGCAGGTTCTTTCACATACTCTGAGACACTAGTGTCGATTCGGTTACGAATTATTTCATAGGGGGTAAATTTCAAATTGCAAAGTGTCCTTCCACGTTCAATAATAAAGTTGATTTGTTTATTAAGGTGAAAATGATATAATAATGCAACTCATGTGAATTTCATTTCAAACAGCACTTTAAAATGAATCTCAAAACTTCAGAGTTTATTGCCATGACATTATAAACCTTCAAAGCCATTCTTAACATTTCACTAGTTTGTATTTATTGTCTCACAATGAAAACTTTAAATGCAGTAGTCATGTATCATCATGGACAATTCAGTCACTAAAAATTAGTTCATAAACTAACGCAGTTGTGCGATAGTCCGCCTGTTAAAACTAACTCTAATATCGAGAATCAATTGGTTAAGCTCCAAAATGCGGCTCAGTGTTGGTTCCTTGTTGATTTTGATTCAGCGCTCGCTCATTAACTCAGACGCAGATACAGGAGAAGGGGGGAGGAGCATTGAGGCGATTGTCCTCCCCCTGCTAGTCAAGTAATTAAAGATCATATGAATAACGAACCAAAACCTTACTATTTTGCTCTTCAGAACAACTTTTTAAGAGGAACAGGTGAAATTATAAAGAAAGTGTATAATTCCCCCTATGAGCAAAAACCTGTATCCGCCCCTGCATTAACTTCAGAAATTGTTACGTTCAAGACTCCTCGTCGCTATACTGATCATCACAGTATCCCTGAAGTTTCAGGCAATCCTGGTTTATTTTCTATTTATTCTTTGTTGATTTTGGTTTACCATCAACATATTTCCTTCAGATATGGCATGCTTCACTTCCAGGCTTTTTTTTACATAAGCGTCGTAGTTAACTCATTCCAACTGGAATGTAAATCATCCGACCTTCACGATCTTCGGAATACCTATTCGCGACTGCACAGTTTACTGCACTTACGAACACTGCATTTATGAAACGAAACTTTCGAAAATCTGATTATAATTTTACTTCCAGTTAAGACTTATATGGTTAAATTTGAACGATTTAAATTGTAGATAAACTCGGAACTAATTTTTTTTTCATCAATTTAGAAAGAATTATAAGAAAATAAAATTAAAAAAAAAAAAATTTCTACCATTAGACTGTTAAAACGCTCATGATACTCTAAGCTGCATTTTTAAGTTGATTTGTTGTTTGTAGGTGTAGGGAAAGGTTCGGAATAGGTTTAGGGAAAATAATATTTTTAATACCACATTGCATGAATCAAGTAAATTTAGCCTCACGTTTTTTCATGAAATACATATATATATATACAGTGTGTCAAAGAATTTTAAGACTAGGTTTATAAAATGAAATAAAAACTAGTACTTTTATATTTTATGTATTTTTATTCAAAATAAGCTCTTTCGGCTTCAATACATTTGGTTAGAGCGGTTTAACAACAATTCGAATGCCTGTTCCAGTTCACATTGTGGGACTGCCTCCAAAGCTCGCATCAAAGATGTTTGAATAGTATCAATGTCATCAAAGAAAAAAAAAAAAAAGTAAACAAACGAACTGAGGTTTTGGCAGTGGATCAGCTGATAGTTCAGGAGTTTCACGAATGCTCGATAACACAGATAGCGCCACTGCAAGCTTAGTTCCAGCTGTAATCTTAAAAAAAAAAAATAGTTTCTTTTTAAACCTAGTCTTAAAAAGTCTTTGACACACTGTGTGTGTGTGTGTGTGCACATATAAATATATATATATATGTATAAATGTGGGGGTATATACACAAAATCCACGTCTTGATAACCCTACTTTTCTCCTACTAATAAACTATATTTTATTATTGTTTGGTTAATAAGGATTTTTTAAATCGGGAAATTTCAATCCTATATAAATCTTGATCTAACGGACCGATTTGCTTGGAACAAACTTTACCGGAAAGCTCTTATGACGTGGTACATGTACCGATAGGAAGTTCATTCAGAACTAACGAGCCTATTTTCCTATGAAGTTTTTTGATTGTGATTTTTAAGACTATTTTGGAATGAATGAATGGTTAAATGAATAAGTGAAAGAATGGATGAACAAATGAGTGAATAAATGATAAAAAAAAATGAGCGAATGAATGAAAAAAATAAGTAAATGAGTGAATAAATACATGAATGACCGAATAAAAGAATGACTGAATGAATGCGTGAATGAATATGTATTAACCGTTGAAAAAGGCATATTCGAAGTAATTAAGAACTAAAGCTAAACGAGAAAGAGAGAGAGAGATGGTGGTGTGTACGGCGCGGAGTTCGAAATTAGGATGCGAAAGTAAGGCGTCAGTGGCCCCTAGCTGTTTTGTTTTAGTTGCCAAAAATGTTCTGCTACGAGTAATTTTAAAATTATTCTTTTCAGGAGTCGATAATCTTGCTTAAGTTTATGACTCAATACTAACGTTTTATTTTTAATCAGTGCCTAATAAAATATGAGTTAATTATCTTAACTATTTTTTCAAGTGTTATATACAATCTAGTGTTACTCACAAAACTTCATTTGCAAGTAAAAATTCACGATTAAAAATTTGAAAGTCAAGAAGTTACGATAGTCTTCCTAGGAATCGTAAAAACTCAAAATACAGAAGGTTAGATGAAATACGTGTATAAAAATATAAATGTACAAAGTTATACTAGATTTAAAAATTTAAATAAATATAAAATGACGACTTGGTGAAAAATTGTGGTAGTCAAAGAAAAGTTTTCTGAAAGGTTAGGCGTCAAAAGTGACGACTGGAAGTGAAATCGCGGTCGTCAAATGGGAGTTTTTAGTTTCAAAATACGACTAACGACCGCTAATTTCGAACCCTGTGTACGGGTAAGGAGGCTCGTATAGTTCTAGACGGAAGTTCTTGTTTATGTAACAAAACAGGGCATTGTTCCTCCTTTAAAAGTGTATTTACTAGAGGATTTCATCTTTTGTATTTGTAAAAAGCGTATCTTTTTCATCGCTATAAGCGAAATTTAACACTTAAAAGTCACATTTTATAGCCGCATCTAATTTACTAGGTTTCATTTTGTTATTATTCCACATTATCGAGCTTTTCAATAATCCAGTCTCCGATCACAATTCCTTCGCATTAACGATGTTCTTCTGTTCTTCAGTAGAAATGTGTGGTACCTATTAGTTTGAATTATTATTTTAATTAGGGTATGTTAAACTACAATTTTTTTGAATTGATACTTTCTTTACAATACTGGATTACTGACACAGATCATGCCTTCCAAACGTAAGACTACAGATGTTATTTCAAAACAAACTTACAAGCTGTAACTAGATCCAGTATAAATTCTTAATCAATTACACCCAAAACAACTCCTGCAACCACAGTTCTTTACGAGTTAAAGTGCTGGAAGCAAAATGTCCAATTATCGTCAAAAAATATCCTGGGTGAAATCGTTGAAACATGGAAGGTACAAAGATGTACACCGGAAAACAAATCTTAGCCATTCATTACTATGAGATGCAACTGTAAACTTCGCCATAGAATTTGTCTTTTTGCCCTTCGAGGATGGTCAGGTCTAGCGAATCCCTCAACCTGGACCATTCGTCTCGACGGTAATAACAGGGTAACGGAAATCTGGAAGGACGTGTAGCATGAAAAAAGCGTAACTGAATATTCACGAAGTTTCAGGCCAACGAATTGTGTTTCTCAGAGTTTCAGTTGTGCCTGGCTTCCCTTTAATCAATCTATACTTAAGTCGGATCCACAAGCGTCTTCCTACAACTTTAATTATATCATCTCTGAGACCGAGATCGCAATCGTTTACTAAGGATACAGCAATTACAAAATACGAATAAAGAGAATTTTTGATTTCAACTTTGATATGAGGCTGCATTTTGAACAATTATCGTCCATTATAATTTACGGGAAAGTAAGGAATATCAACGCTGTTATTTTCAAGGTTGAATTTAAAACGAATCAAATGTATAACAAGAAAACGTTTTGAAGTTTATGACGTCAAAGGCTGTGATACACAATAGATACCTTAACGAAATTTCAGAACAATGTATGGTAATTTTAATGATTCAGCGTTTTTTGTTTTATTTTAATGCGTATGTTACTATAAAAGCCCGAAGTCTGGTAAATCTTAGGTTTTACCTGCAAAAACCTAGCTTTTATCAAAGTGGATTGGTAAAAGTCTGAAGTTTGCTTTAAATTGATTCCAGTTCTTGCTTTTACCAAACCTTTGTGGTAAATCCTAGGCACTACCATCAGCTTTCAGTAAAAACCCGAAAGGAGGGATTTTAATCGACTTTGACTCTCGACATGTTGGAATAGAAGTACCTGATTCGAAAATGGATCCAAAATCAGAAATAACCGTTATTAAAGATAATAATGATGACGAGTTTTATGTTCAGAAGAAATAAGTGTATGTGAAGTAGTAAAAAAGCTTTCTTTAGTTGGGAGACAAGGACTCAGAAAAGGCAACTGTTCAAGGAAATAAGATATGTACTAAGATGTTTTTGTGTATATCAGCTGATCTACTTCGTAATTCAAAGCGCCATTAATCATCTTTGTTGTAACGAGTAGTAAGAAGGTATTGCTAAAATTATTTTTTAAAAATGTTGAAATCTCTTCGCAGCTATCGAGAGAAGTGTGCTGTTCACATGGGGGTCTTAGTTGTGAAATGGCATTAAATACTGCATATTTTTATTTCTAGTAACTGTTTGAAAAATCATTGTAAGACAATGCCATCAAGGTATTCTTAAATCACATCTTATTTTGATCACTTCTACAATTTATATTATCAATAAAAAAATTAAAATGTGTGTTAACAATAAAGAACTGAAGTATGTTAAATTAAAGTGTGGTTTGAAGTGTTTTTTTAAAAATTAAACGGTGTGCTCTCTTTCAACACAGCCTGAATACAATATATCTGCGAATGGAAAATCATAAGTAATTCTTCGTTTCGGACTTGCACTGGAAGGCATTGGTAACTCCTAGGTTTTGCTAAAGGACTTGGTAATAGCCCGAATTGGAATCAAATTAAAGCATACTTCGGACTGTTATCAAGTTACTTTGGTAACCGGCTTCTTCCGGTAAAACCTAGGATTTACCAGACTTCGGGCTTTTACAGTAACGTATATATTACAGTTTGAGCCATAAAGAAGTAAACAGTTGCTTTGTAACGTCACATTATAATAGGTTATTCTATTACAGTATGAGTAGCACACACCCATCAAGAAGGGCATATAACAACAAGTAAAATGTGTAATTAAGAAGCTCGATGCTTTTCAAAAAAATATTTTATTTACACTCTTATCAATGCGTATGATATACTAATAAGCCCGGAGGTCATACGAAATGACTGCTGTTCAAGATATTTTAAATGTACAATTCTCCCAGTAACCGGAAATGCACATCAAATAAAAGAGATATTTATCAGGTAGAACAGTAAAGTTTAATGAATAAATAATAAACATATAATAATTTCGGAAAAAAATATTTTTACCGAAAAAAAAAACATCTAAGTTATAATAATTTGTAAAATAAAAATATTATTTAATATATAATCAAATTGTTTGTGAAAAATATTTATTTATATCCAACATAATCATCGTCAAAACAATAGTTTTAATGAAACTGGAAAAAAGAGCGCTGCACTTTAATATATATAAAAGCGCACACAAAAAATAAATTAAACAAGGAAAGAAGGATTAAATTAAAGTCGTGTTTATATTAATTTTTAACGGAGATTGCAAATCTAGCGATGCCTCACTCAAAATGATAGATAAATGTTTTGATTATTAGGGGCCGTTCTTAAATGACGTCACGCTTTTTTCTCAAATACTTGACCCCCCTCCCCCCTTTGTCACGCGTCACGCTATGTTGCATAATGCAGGATGTCACACTTCTTGTTACCCCCTCCCCTCCCCTTGTCACAATTTCACGAACCCCCCTCTTCCCCCTCGAAGCGTGACATCATTTATGAATGATCCCTTAGTCGTTTTCATAAAAGAAACAATTGTGTAGATGGCAGCACGATGCAGGTTTCTCAGAGTAAGAAATTCGGAATAAGCCATCGAGGTGTAATGGGTTAGAGAGAGCATGTCTTGTCCAGCGAGGGGACCAACACCCCCGAACGCCAAACAGGTTTTTTTCACGTGACTGGAGGACACTGGAATACAAGTTAGCATTGAGTTCAATGGAGCTAAGTTGACACTTTCGTCAAAAAATGTTGAAATATTGTTGTGCTTTTAACTGCAAAGAAAAAATTATTAAAGGAGGAGCTGTAACCTTTCACAGGGGGGTTTATTTATATCTTTTAATTAGATTTTCTATATTTATATAAATGTTACGAGCTTTTTTTTTTTTTTTTTTTTTTTTGGATTTGGCGCGTATTTGGCGATTTCAAAGGGGTAGGTTTTAACGATATCTGTTCGCGGAAGAAAAATTGAGTTTGATTATTTTACTTACTACGAAAAATGAAGCAACACTATTTATAACTTTATTGTAAAAATTATTTAATATTCGTTTTACAGGATTGATTAATATTTTATTCTTTTTACCTGAAGTAAAACAAATGAGACGCGGAACACGAAATTATTTTTAAATTGAACTAAAGTTTTGCAAAGATTTTTTTCCTAAATAAGATATGATTTTAAAATTAAATGAATGACTTTGTACTAAAAAGTAAAAACATGATACGAAGCCTTTTCTTTTCTTGTTTTTAGAGCAAAAAATGCGTAATACAGACACATGTTTCGGGATTTTAAGAGATCCATTCTTCAATAAAACTTTTGTCGAATGTCTTTACATTCATAAGCTCATATTTTGTTGCATTGAAAAACAAATCTTATGCAGAGACAAAAGACATATAAGATGGCGATAGAATATGGATATCAAGAAATTCTGAAGTTCTGGTATTTTTTAAATTTTCATTAGACATTTAATTTAAAAAGGAAATTCAAGCGATTGTTTATTATTGGGTGATTTTTCATTCAGTAAATTTGAAAATGTAAAAATGTGTGGTCTAAAGAGGGAAGGGGTCACCAAAAAATTCAGAGATCAGCTCCCCCCTTCATTAATGTAAAAAATTACGAATGAAAAAGAAGAAAGAAAAAAACATTTTTAAAAAACTAAGATGAATATAGTCATTGTTACATACTTGTCTCTCGAATGAGAATTTTTTTTTCAATTATACTTTTCTCCCATTTTGTATTAGTAAGAATGAAAAATTTTTCTTTCAAAATATTTAACATTAATCTCTAAAATTGATTGTTTTTTTATATTAATTTAATTGTTTGAATATTTTATTACATGCGTGGAATCAAATTGCTGAAATTTTAAAAGTTAATGTCTTTTCCTATCACTCTGCAAAAGAAAAAAAAAAAGACAGAACTCACTTATCTTTATTTTAATATGAAAAATTGCTGATGAATTAGTGTATTTCTGAAGTGTAACGGCAACTTGGCGAGAACTCAATTTATTTCCAAGGAAATATTCTTGGAGAAGTCAGGACTTTTAAAAAAGAGAAAATCACTAGCCAATTTGCATTTGCTCCCCATTAAATCTCATTTTCAATTATTGTAGTTTTGCATTTTTTTTTAATAATAGTAGATCGTAGAAAATCTTTATGGATGCACTACAAAAATAATCAAGGGATATTTTAGGCCCACAGTGTTTTTTAGTTCTTTTAATTACATAAGCTACTGTTTCGGCAACTATTTGTAAATGTCTAACATGATAGAAACCCTGTAATGTGCTATAAAAACCAATTATTATTTTAATGGTCTCAGATTTTTTTGAAAAATGTTTTATCACAAAGTTTGAGCACAATGTATGTAACGGTATTTCAGTTGTTTCAATTTCTAATTGACTTTTTCTTATCCAGAAAATGTAAAATGTATGACATTGTATACTAATTCTTTTATTAATGTCAGTTCTTGTAAAAACAAAAAAATAAGATCGTTAATTTTTTTCAATTATTGGGATTATAAATATAAATAAACTCTACTTGACTTAATCTCATCTGTTTAATAAATCTAAATAATTATCTCCATTTTTTCTTGTTCGCAATGCTAAGAGGACTTGCCAAATGTGGCAAACTTTCCTCTTTTCCCCGCCAAACAAGCAACCCTGAATCCTCCTCTCACGTGACACATGCAGGACCCCACTTTTCTTCCCTGAACCCACTCCAAAGCTCTCTCTACCCCATTACTCCTCGAAGGAATAAGCTATCGGCGACAAACAGACACTTAAGCGGCTTATATATAAGATGAAGCAATGTTTCAGTGTGTCTCTGTGGGTGAGAAACGGGCAGTCCCAGAGTTACATATTAAATGAAGAATATCTCTGGTGAGGGCCTTTTTTTATGAACATATTTTATTTATTTATTTCCGTGTTATTTTTTTCATTTTTCTTTTTAATAAATGTTCTTACATTTGACAAGTAGGTATTTTACTACCTATTTTTTTTTAAAACACTCGTGGTAGCTAGAATTTTGCTAAAACGTTTTGAAAAGATTTAGGCACTTCACCGTTATTGCGCGCAAATATATTTTTCTAACTTTTTTTCTCTTTAATTAAGCAAGTAAAACATTTTATGCGGTTGGTAAAAGTCTCAGCAATCTTAGTCTGCACAATCCCTAACATCTGAAGATTTTAATATTATTGTATTTTATTTATACATATCCACTAAAATTTAGAAATACGAACACTGATAGCTTGAAACTCATTAAACTGATAATCAATAAATCATATCATTCTTTCATTAACATCAACTTGAAAAATACTTCAGCAGTTTACAATGCTGCTACATTTCCTTATGATACTGCAAAACGAAATCGACACACAAAAAAGAGAAACTTGGACAACAAATTTTTCTTATGAACGTAATCAGACAAGTGTCAAAGAAATTAAGTAGGAGTGCTAGTGCAAGTTTTAAATCGATTGCGTCGATTAAAATACGAGTAGGAACAGATTTTGTAAAGATTAATACATTAGAAATTTGAGTCTAAGTTCTTACCAGAAAAAATAGAAACATGTATAACTGTCCTGCTCAAAAAGAATCAGTGAATTATTAATGTATCAGTATCACGGAATGTTTCGTGGCTGCTTCAGAGCTATTTGAACAACTTAGTAACCCAAAATTTCTATTCCGATCTTAAACGAATCAGGTGGAAGAAAATAGAAACCTTAAGTTTAAAAGAAATTTTGCTGTATTTATTACTACAAAGGGCAAGCGAAAGTGTACCTATTTTTAAATAATAATATGCAATGGTGGATGAAAAGGGAAGTAAACAACGATCAATTATTTCGTGTTTGAGACAGAGCGTGTTTTGTAAGAATGGATTGAAAGTTTTTGAAACTTAAAAGTTTGAAATAATGTCATCCGAAAACAAAACTTCGTAGTGCTTTAATCAGTCTTAATTAAATTTTATTGAGTCACGATGTTAAGGGGGGACGCATTAGAATACCGAACTGTATATTAATGTTTTTAAAGACTTGCATAGGATATTTAAGGATTCTTAGTTTTAGTAGAATTTTTCAAGTTGGCATGAAACCGAGCACACTGTTAGAAATTTCATCATGAAATTACGGTTAAATAACCGGCAGCAGTCTGTCCATCTAATTCACCGTTAAATTTACGGTTTGGAACATTTTTCTATCTTTACGGGACCTAAACCATTTCCAATCAGCTTGGTTAAAAAGCCGTAAATACAAAAGTTTACGGTTTTATAACCATTTAAAAATGGTTTCGAAACAAAATTTTTACCGTTTTTGAGCCATTTCGAGGAGTAGAATCTTCGTGGCGTAGAAACCGTAAACGAAGCTTGCGGGAATCGAACCCGGGTGTATGATGTACCAACCTTGCGCTCTAGTCGTTCGGCCTTCAACACCACGTAAAGCGGCCGTTTATTTATCAATAAATCTTCTTTTCCAACAAGCAAACTGCCTTAAAATTGAGATTTCAGTTTTTGATTGGATCCAAAGTCATTTTTGGTCTGAATTTACTGTATATTGACGAAATTGATTTTATTTGCTGCAAAAATTAAAATACAAACAAGCTTCAGCAGCTCCAGTTATGGGTTCGCTCATTCGCAAATAGTTCGGGAATCTGATGTCTCCAATTTTTGATTTACGTGTGTATGTGTTTCTATTTAGTAACCACTGCTTAAGTCACTTTTTCTTCTTTTTTTTTTATATACACATGCAGATTTGAACTGATAAATCTTTATTCATATTTTAACAACAATGTACGACCGGTAAGGTTTCGCCACCCAACTCCAACGTCAAATCTAATCATAGATTTCACTGACTAGGCTTCAAAAATAACATAAAATCCCCTCCCCCCCCCTCCCGAAAAAAAGAAAAGAAAAGAAAATGGAAAAAGGTGAGGCGTACTGGTTACCAATGAAGTCGACTTCCAAGGAATCATTGAAAAAGATTCAAGTTTAGTCTTCGCTGTTGAGTCATTTAAGAAATAGAGACAAATCACAACAACCTTCGAAGGGCATGAGTTTTAAGTGGGGCTTAAATTCTGACAAAAAAGAAACTGCGAAAGACTTATAGTCTTCTGATCTTACAGTTCTACCGTCATCCAAATCAAGCTGCCTGGCAGAGTGCCAAGAAGAATCCATTCATGTTAAAGGAAAGAACTGCTAATATATGAAAAGTGCCGTTTTTGTTCTCGCTCTAGTTCGCTTAGAATACTTGATTTCTGTCGAACTGATGCTATACGCCAGTTTTTAAATTTAGTTGCTTTCAACAAACAGTGAAGAAAACATTCTGATTCGCGTACTAAATAAACGCGGCCAAACAAAGTTACCTAAAACTTGAGTGGAATCGTTCTTTTCTGTCATGCGCAGAAGCGTCCAACCATCAAAAGTTCGTGGTCGAACTGCACTTTCATACGTAAATAGTCTGAGTTCCGTCTAATATATTGATATTCATATGAAATCGGAAAGAAGTTCATGAGCTGAGCTCCCGTGAGCTCCTATGAAAATTAAACCCAGGTTCTAAGGCAAAAGATCTATCTCTATTTCAAGAAACTCAAGAAAAAGACGCGCTTTCGTAACCTACAAGCAACTAGGTGTCATTTATATTGAATCTATTTGTGATGAAATTTTACCTACAACTCATTGCAAATGATTTTGAAATTTCGTTCTTGATCATTTACTAACTTGAAAAAATGAAATATAAAAGCCATATAATCACTGCTGTTATTTATCTGAACATAAAAGTAGTAATCAGAAACTTATTTGCATTGAATTTGATAATTTATTCATATTGCATAGTTGATAATATTTTAGATATTTCGTTAAAATTGCTGCATTTGTAAAACGCTTTGCATTTTTTCACAGGTAGTCTTCAATGCAAGCAAGCTGTGATGGTAAAACGAACTGACGGTGCTGCATTCAACTCACTTGAAGAACAATAAATTTAAGAGCATAATTGTATTTAAAATATTCTATTGTTCACAAATCACACTATGCTCAATCCAGGAAAAAGTGGACCTTTGTTTTTTGGGGAGGGGGGATCCTTAAAAAGTAATAAATTTTTGATGACTGATGCTTAAAAGTCTATATTTTAGTATTTTGTAAAAAATATAATCAAAATTTCATCCATAACATTTTTATTTTAATTAAGAAATGATAACATGTACAAAAGAAAAATCCATTTAAAATTATTTCGTGTTTCATGTCTTATATAGACCAAACGATTTGTCTTTGTTATATATTTTGATCTTTTACACCATATTAAAATTCTCATTCCAAAAAAAAGACCCTCCCTGTAAACCAATACTATGCGGGTACATATCGTACGGGTCACGCCCGAAACAAAAGTGTCACACCCGCAACGCAATGTTAAATATTTATAAAAAAAAAAAAAAGAAGAAATGACATGTCACCTTAATTTTTTTTTTAGGATGATAGCGTATACATTTATGCTTGCTGAAAAAAAAATCGCACATTTATCATTATAATTCGTAGAAATTCAGATACTTATATAGCGAAGTGAGTGTGCGTGTCTTTTTTATGTCACATCCGCAACACGCACAAATTATTTGTTACATACACATATCCTTACACACACTATATATATATCTAGAAAGTTGGTACTACATAGTAAGATACATGAAGGTTACTCACTTTCAAATTTGTAAAAATCAAATTCTAAAATGTAGCATTCTTTTTTAGCGAAGTATAGTAACAATATTTACGTGCAAATGTCACACCCGCATCAACGTATTGAGCAATTAATAAACATCAATAACATTTTTTTTAATATCACTCATTTAATTTTGGTGTTTTAAAAATAAATGTCTTGTTTTTAAACCAGAAAAAGCGAATTGCTCTTTTGATAAAGACTGATTTGTTTTGAGGAAAATCACCCTTGAAACATACGATTCATCACGCAGCAGACAAAAACGATATTACAATTTATATCCCTAAAAATAACAAGAAGTTCGTTCCAGAACTAAACGAGCCTACTTTGCTGTGTCCCAATATCAAAATTATAAATATTGCTATTTCTTTTAGTCATTTTCATTTCAGTTCTGAATCATTTCAAATATACCTTTTAAACAGTTAATTTACTTAATATCGTAACAAAATAAATCTCTTTTAATAATAATAAAAAAATACTTGTTATTTAACGGTATCAAATTCATTGTTTCACATTCCCATGCATTATACTTCAGTAATTTCTTCAACTAACTACCGATTTTTTAATTGTACAGTTTTAAAAATCAAAAACAGAGTTTTTCAATATGTAGGAAACGCAGAACTGAATTTCAAGAGAAATTCTTTTCAATATAAAAAAATACACAACTGAATGGGTAAAACCACAGTTTAAACTCGTAGACACCGCTTGGGGGTTGGGGGAGTTCCAGTGGCACAAGGGCGGGAATCGGTCTCATTCACGTGTTCAAGAGAAAAAGCCAATCTCTGTTTAGAAGGCGTTGCTCCTGAGCAAGCGTTTCCAATTCCATTCAAATTCGGGTCCTCTCGTTCGGTGCAATTGAATGCGCAGCAGAATCCTATCTTGAAAACTTCGCGCCGTGGGAAGAAATTAAGGCAAAAGCAGATAAGGCGAAGCGAGAAAGGACAAGAGACGCTAATTGGTCGAAACTGAATCGTCTACTTCACGTGACCTGTTCGCCCTTCGGTCACGCGCAAAGCGATAGAAAAGCCACCTTTTTCTATGCCAATATGTGAATGGGCAAAACAAATGAATACAAAGGAAAAAAAAACTGGCTTTATGAAATGCAGTAGAACTTCCATAAGTTGACCACCGAAGGGACTATAACTAAGTGGTCAACATACAGAGGTGGTCAACTTAGGGAATTTTTAGAAAAAAATTAGCACAATATTAGAGATTATTTATTAAACTTTTTAAGTATTTTTTAAGGAAAAATTTAGCACTTACTCATTTTTATTTCTACTGAAGGTATTGCAAATTTTTACTTTTTTTAAAGAAATTATTGAAATTTTTTTGAGTTCTCTTTTAATTCATTAGGTAACTGTAAAAAGCACTTTCATCAAGAAAACATCAGTGGTCAAGTTACAGAGAGTAAATTATAAAAATTTATTTCATATAACCTTCTAAAATGTGGTCAACATACAACATATGGAGGTGGTCAACATAGAGAGGTAAATCTCCATTGAAAATGCGTTGCGACCAGTCAAAGTATAAAATTTCGGTCAACATAGAGAGGTGGTCAACATCGAGAGGTGGTCAACGTAGGGAGGTGGTCAACTTTGGAGGTTTTACTGTACTACAGAAAGACTTTTAATGTCCAGGCGAATATTCACCCCAAAATTATTTCACCCCAAAAAAAGTTCTAATTTTAATCGTTGACAAAGAAAGGGGGGAGGGGAAAGAAAACAAAAGGAACATCTTGATTTATCCACACTTTGATTCACTCAACCAGTCTATAACTTTCTTCAATGTTAAGTAAGTATACGGAAAAATAAACTTAGGTTCTTATTAATAACATTTTTTTTATTTCTTTCACTCACTCATTCACTTATTTATTTATTTATTCATTTACTCGTTTATTCATTCGTTCATTCTTTCATTCCTTCAAAAACATCCTTAAAAATCCGAAGCCAAAAGTTTCATAGCCAATTTTCCGCAATAGTTTTGAATAAACTATTTTGTACCTCTTCTGCGGTATTAACTCCTTCCAATAAAGTTTGTTCCAAGCAAATCCGCCTGTTAGATCAGAATTTATGTATGATTCAAAAAGAGACAAAAAATTGCCCAAATAAAAAAATTTAAAAAAGGGGCATAAGGTGTACTATCCGAGGTCTTTCGAATGAAAAATGTTTTGTTCGAATTGGATTATTCATTAAAGTTATTGGGGGTGTGAGGAGCAGACAAGCCGACGGACAGAACGATCAACAGACCCATCGAAAGACGACCGATCGCAGACAACATATTTTCTCATCTCAAATTGTTACTTTCAACATTTTTTATTTCTCAATATTTATTTTATTATTACCTTTTTTTCTTTTTTTTCTTTTTAGTGACTTTAATTTTTTTTATTTTATACATTAAGCGTTATTTTATGATTTTTTAAAAATTACTTATAAAGGAAAGATCCATCTTCGCCATGAATCTTCTAGAGAAGACGACTAAATATTTCAAAGTATAATCCTTCAATTAAGTGCAATATTTTAAAATAAATCCGATATTTTAAGCCCGTGAAAAGAACAATTAACTAGAAATATACATTATTAGTATTGAAATTGAAGTACTTTTAGATAAAATGCTAGAAAACACGCCCGTTTCTGAGAAAGAAGGATTCGTTTCCGGGTAAATTCATCCCTCCGAAGCATACAACACGCAATTCATTACACAAATGACAAAATGCAATATTCTGGTTTCGACCCCTGAAATAAACTAAGCGAAATTTATGTTGTCCTCCGTGATGAATATAGTAGGGAGTACATTGGGTTATTTAAATAATGGGGGGCTTAAATAGATGGCCAAAAGGGATTGTCGCAGGACCAGGAACCAATTTAGAAAGAGATCTGCTCTTATCCAATGGATATAGAGCAGAAATCCTCCTGCTAATGACATCGGATTAGAAACCATATTAACCTTATGCAACCATAAGGTTTCCGAAGCCTTTCTCCACTTAAAAATTGCAATCTTAAGGACTGCTGTGGAATTTCAAGTTGTTGACTGAGGCATTACTCCAATCCGTTTTGAAGTTGACTATTAAATTGTCAACAATCGGCTATTTCAAAATAAACTAATAGACGCTTAAACAGTAAAAAATAATAATTGCACGCTTATTTAAGCACAAATGAGCATTAAAATGCAGAAATATGTTTCGGGATTGCTTAGAATCTCTTTTTCAATGCACTATTGCACGTCGAAACTTTGTATAAATATCATCAAAAATCTTTCGAAATTCATACTAAAACTTAAATTTGAAACGAAAATTAAAAATTACTTTATGCTTAAATAAATGCAGCCACAAAAAGTTTGTTTTACATTCTTAAAAATGCAACACACAAACATGCATTTTTCATGAGAAATACAAACAGCGGGCTTGAATCTTACTTTTCTCTGAAAATAAGTAAATTGGAATCTTATGCCATAAAAGTGGATTATTGAGCAATTCTTCATAACTTAACAAAATACAATTCCTTAAGAAAAATAGAGATGATGGTGCCAAGTTACAAAAAGCAGTTCATTCGATTAAAATATATGAAGGTAAATTAAAATTCACGATTACAATTCTACATATGCAATAACATCAGATGCTATACGATTTGTCTTCCATTTCTAACAGCACCAGCATTTGCAGGTAAAATCAGCATTTTCATCAATTGTCTATTCCTGATGTGCACAATCATAGATTTAACAAGCATTAAAATATAAATAGTAATCATTTATCACTACGTTTATTTTTTGAAGAAAACGCTTTCTCATGTTTTAGTTAATTATCTTTATAAAGCATGTTTTACTACTTTAGAGATCGTAATAGTATAGCTTCAACATTTTGTGTCGCTCAATAGCGAAATGAGGTAACATATGATTTTGATCAGAAACATGTTGGGATGGATAAACAAATTATTCAGTGAGTAACTTTTCATCAAATTTGTGCTGATTGAGAAACGTAGTACAAGTGCTTGGCGAACTAATACTGTCGGATAAAGGAATACCCCGCTTATATCGGAATAAAACCTTCCGGAAATAAATATTTCCCCATAGACGCAATGCTAAAGATCACCCTTTAATCGAATAATTCAACCCGATAATTCAACAATACTGGTCTGCTTTTGGAATATTTTTGATTAAAAAATTGATTAAATTTCAAAAATAAATAAGCAAATAAGAACAATTTTTGAATTTTCAAGTTGATCTTTCCGCAACACCCATGCCCACTAAATTTGAGTCACTCGTTCTCTTTCATGATTTCTCCCCCCCCCCCTTTCACCCGGAAGTAAACAATAGTCATTTTCTAAAGGATTTCTGGAATCTTCTATTTAGCAGTATAAAAACAAAGGATTTATTTAGATATACTGATTTATTATTACGTTTGTAGGTAATATTATCAGTTCTGTAAGGTAAAGAAAATTTCCCCGCATAATCGAATAGCCCACTTAATCGAATAAAATATTCTGGAACCAATTGTATTCCTTTAAGCGGGGCCGACTATTCTTAAAAAATATATTAAATAAAATTTTAAAAAATACACAATTTTGGTTTCTCAAGAAACAGAGTCCGATTTATGATCCAATCTAACTTAAGTTTTAAAGTTTTTCAAAAAATATTTGTACAAAAATTACTTAAATATTAAGTACGGCTGTATAGTTGTGCATTCAATATAATAAGTTATGTAAAGGAAACTGTTATAAAAACTTTTAAGAACGATAATTAATTTGCAAAACTACATGACCGTAGTATTTCGAAACAAAAAGTTTTAATATATGTTATGTAGGAAATTTAAATAAACAAATAAATAAACTCTACAAAAGCAGTTTGTCGAAAGGCAACTCAAAAAAAGGGGTAAAAAGAGAAAGAAAGAGGGGTTGAGAATCCGTCAAAACTGTTTTTAGGGTCGTTTTTATGACAGGAAATAGTGTCTCAAGCAGCCGCTGAAATGGACATTTTCGTTATTCGCGTTATCAGCTTTGCTTTAAAAACCCGTAGGAATATTAGCAGAATCTCATTGCTAAAAGCAAGAGCCTATCGATTCTCCAAATGAAGAAGGTAAGACAAAAAAATAAATTCCAAAGAAGAAAGAGTAAAAACTTAAACTGATCCATTATCGCGGCACATCTTACATAAGGTGGAGAAGACAAAGAAAAGCACAGAGGGTATTCCGCCCAGTTCAATATGGCGCACGTTAATTGCTTCAAGTTCTTGGACAGGCTGAAAATGTGCGTGACACAGTTTCTCATTGAACACATTTTCTTATTTTCTCCCATTCTTTCTTTTATTTTTTTGCTGCGAGAGAAAGAACGAGATACAACAATGGTTAAGGGACCAGTTAACAAATGCAAGAAGTACAAAATTGGAGGTGAGTATTTTATCCAATGCTTAGCAAGAGACCAGCCATTCAGTTGCAAAAACCCTGAAGCCAAACAAATGATATTAAAATGAAGCAAAAATTGCTAAAATGTGCAAAACTGAAAAATTAGCATTATAAATTATTTATTGGATGTCAACTTTCATTACAGCAGCAGTGAGAGACTCTTTCAGTTTTTGAAGCGCTATTGGCAATATTGCTTGATCCCGAAACTCTATAAGGTCTGTATGTTTTAAAATCTAGAACTCAGAGATAAATTGCCCTATGGTCTAATTACCTTGCTGATCGAAATATAATTTATTACGCAGTAAAGTGTACCTAGTGCAGTTTACATCCGAGGTCCAGATCTATCTCCCATTTCTTTTGCACTTTATACTTCTAAATAAACAGATTTTGAAACCTGACGAATCATTAGTCCCTTGTATTTAAAACTTACACAACAATCGTCATTTCGTTCTTATTGTAGCTAAGTATTGTGTCTCTACCAGAGTGATGACGTGTTTTGCTAAATTGGGACGTCCGTGTGTATAGAAAATTGTTCTTGCGTCGCATACTGCGCTTGAACTTTACAAGTTATTTAAAAAATAAATACGTATCGCAGAATAAAAATTCTTTCAGAGGTGGTGTTTATAGACGTTATTCCATAAAATAAAAATAAAGCCAAAAATCGGAAACTTCCCTATTGCTGATTCTTATCAGCAGAACATCTGTAATTATTACAATCAGTCCCTTCGAGACCTTAAAAAGGAAAATGCAGGGAAAGTGAATGGACTTAAAACTGATACTTAAATTAGTTGCAAATGTGTTTTTTACAGAATGATATCGTTTTTGAGTGGTATTTGAACGACGACTTACCAGGAAGCGTCAAATACATTTATCTGTCAAAAAACGATTTACATGCTCTTTATTTTAAGGCCGTGGTCTAAACCCAGTACACTATTAAAAAAAACCTGAATTTTCAGATTGTTTTTTGACTGATTTTAACGGAAGATTTCCGTAGTGCTTCAAAACATGGTTTTTCCTTCCAAAAACGGAAATATCACGTACCTCACGATCCTGAAAATACGAGAACGGAACTTTTCCGTTTTTTGCTGCATTTAAAGGGATCAATGGCGAAAAAAGAAATGGCACTTCTGTCAAGTCTCGGGAAAGTACTATCAGAAGAGGAATGTTAGCGGCAACTTGCTGCCAGTACTTTTTCCGTTATTTTCAGGACATTTTTTTTACAGTGTATGCGTAAAAAATAAGGTAGATCATTAATAAAAAATCTAAAATTTAAAAATCTCAAGTACATAACTTAGAAAGCATTTAACAAGCATATCTACTTGAAAATGTACTCACCAAAATGAAACATTGATACTGCTCCCGAAATTTATGGAGTATCCGAATAATCTGAAAAAATAATTAATTTAATCAGTACTTAAAATAATTGTAAGCACATAACAGTAATTTTTGTATGGGGAGGGGATAGATAAAGATATCAATCGTATTTTAGAGGTTTGAACTACTAAACAATCACAACGTTTTGACGTTGGAATTCGTCATTACTATATGGTGGATGCCCCTTATTTAAGCTGAAACGAAGTCAGCTGCAATGGGAAATTTTATCTACGATTTCTAGAATAGGGGAGGGTGGGGAGTGGGAGGTATGTTGAATCAGATAAAACACCGATGCATGATAAGCTGTACTTCCAATTCATTTCCCTATTATGGAGAGCAAGAAAAGTCTGTACATCATTTTAAAGATTTATTGATCAAGCATATATTTCATTCCTTTCTATTTTTTTTGTAACTTGAACAGATGCATGAAATTCAAGTTATCTGCACATTCAAAATTCAGCTAAGGGACAGTTCATAAATGATGACACACTTTTTTCGATATATTTGGCCCCCCCTCCCCCCCCCCCCTTTGTCACATGTCACGCTACATTACATTAACATAAAATAAGTTTATTGCAGATTTTAAATGTTTTTATAGAAATCAAAATGTACGATGTCACACTTCTTGTTATCCCTCCCCTCCCCTTGGCACAAATTGTCACACTTTCTTGAACCCCCTCCCTCCTCGAAGCGTGACATCATTTATAAATGACCCCTAATCCACATCAAAATATGGAGCAGTATATATGTGCTCCAAAATATTCGTACATATGTCAGACTGAACCTAATATATCCCTTTCAATCTTTAAACAATGAATAAATGAATGTTTTTTTTTTAGCTACTGATTTTTTTTCGTTTCTTTCTATCTTTCTTTATTTTTTCTTTTCGTTTTTCTTTATTTTATTTTATTTTTTAAAGGATCTCTTTTATTGACCGCATTTGCTATTCTAGCTTTTACTTCCGTAAAAAGAAATTTAATTCCTACCCATTAAGTTTACATACAAGCATTTTAAGTTTTCGCTTTGTAATAATTCTTGTTAAGAGTTAAAATATTAGAACGCAGTAAGACGAAATTAGTTTTTTTTTCTTTCGCTTAAATCCGATTTTTTGGTTTTTACGTCTTAGAAATTTTCACATAAGTTGAACCAAATTTTAGGTATACTTTTTTTTTTGAGTCTAGAACATAATTTTAGTTTACGTAAGAGTCTTAGTTCCTTTGAAATTCCGGGTAAATGCATGTATCCCGAATGGAATTTATAACAAAAGTTAGTGCTACTGGCCTTTTTGCATTTATTAGCGTTTTTAAATAATCAATTAATCTTAATTTCAGTCGAAATAAGAATGATTGATAAAATGCAAAAAAAAAAACTTCTACTTAAAAATATGAAACGCTCATTAAAAATTACATTTTATACCCTGAAAATGGGATTCCAACATCACATTGAAAGGCAGGTTTTACAAGGCAAAGATGTTTTTAATTTTATACTGAAAAAAGGTTTAACTTATGTTCAATTGCTCCTTGGGACGGACTTGATAGCTATGAAAATTAATGGATAATTGAACGCAATTTAGGAAACGTCAATTATCCATGTCCACACCGCGCTCTGCAGATTACGTGATAAGGCACGTCTCACAAAATAATGGTAAATCTAGAAACAATTCCCAAAAAATGGGTTCAAAAAGGAAAAAAAAAGCATTAATAGTAAAATTTACTTTGCAATTGTAAAAATAATTTATTATATACGCTCATTAATGCACATTACCATTGAAATTGAATGCTCGTACGAACGAGTATTCACTGTATCCTGTCTTTGCAGTTAAATAGTCACTTAAAAATAAACGATGAAAAGTTTCCTGTTTTGATACGCATTCCGAGTAAACTTTTTATTCTTCCTAATTCTACCCAAAGTAGTTAGTTCTAAGAATAGAAGAAGCAAACAGTCCCCGACCCCCGATTATCTCCCGAATTTTTTTCTTTCTTTTCCTTTCTTTTCATCTTGTTTTTGGTGCCTGAAGCATGAAAGCTGTTCGAATAGGTTCCCCATCAAGGCGGCGTTCCTGAAGGTCAAATGCTGATCCCACAGCGTGATGCAAATTTCTAAATTTTTAACTGGCTGGAATGTGCAAATGAATCGTTACCGAAGATGTTTCAGAATGATAATATTGAATCATGACAAGATAATGAAAGGAACAGGTCATAGAAAATTTCTTTTTTTTTAATGTCTCAAAGATTAGTTAATTACTTCCCAATGATTTTTTTTACCTTCACAGACTACAAGTATTACAGATGTAAATGAGTATAATATTAAGCTTGGATATTTATTTTCCAATTATACAAATAACAAAGAACAAGCAAAATATAAATCATTTTCCAAGTGTTTAACAATGTTATATTTTGCCAACACCAATTAGTGGTGTATTTAAACTATCTTTTTCGAAGGTTTAATTTGATGAATCATGATCCTGTGCACTGCCTTCAGTTTTTTTTCTTTTTTAATTGCTAAATTTCCGCATTTCCAATCGATTTTATGAACTAAGGGGGGGGGGGGGGAGAGGGGATCCCTCGAAACCCCCATGTTTATGCCAAATATTGATATAAGTTCAAAACACGAATAAAGTATTTTTACTATTTATCAGGGGGTCTGTTTTTAATTAAAACAGTCCCGGTGATCAAACTTGTGTGATTAATTTCAGTAAAGAAAATTTCAAAATCGAAATGTAACACTATTAAACATTTGAAAAATGATTTAAGCTTAGCTTGTTGTTTGTTATTTACTCTTATTTGAAAATAAATGTCCATGCATTAATTATGCATTTATATTTGAAATAGCGAAAGTCTGGAAATATGAAAAAATCATTAGCAATTATTTAAATAATCTTGCATTTTGTAGTTTATTTTTAAATCGTAGACCATACATTTTATAATTTTTATTTAGATTAAAAGATATTTTTCAAATTATTGCTCTGAAAGACACAGGTGATAACTCAACAGGTGTTTGAGAACCCGAGATGGAGAGTGGACGCCAACCATTTTTCCAGATGAGGCCTGATTTCTTTTTAACTTTGAATTAGTTCTACATTAATGTCTTAAAATTGCTGTGTATTATACTCTGATTCCGAACATCGTGATGTTATTATACCACCTGTTTTGTTTTGGTTATTTCTTTTTTCGAGAAAATGGATACTCATGTATTGTTAAAATAAGGGGAAAACAGCATTAAGTTTACCTCTGTGAAGAAGTAGGGGTTACAAGAAAGAAGAAACTACGAAATACGTTTATGCAAATAAAAGTGCTCTGATAACGTTGATTTTATCATTTTCTGAGCAACATTTTCATGGAATGCTTCACATTTCCTCTGAATTTGATATAATTAAACAAGATCAAATTTGTTCATTCTCAACTATTTCGTAACATTACATATTAACTGAATTTACGTGCTTTGCGATATTTTTTAGGACCTATTCTGTGGGACCTTAACGTGGTTTAGCTTCTACGCTCAATTTTAATTTACCGTGTCAGCACTGGTAGGTGGTTCAACACAATTTGAAATTTTAGTAATCCAAGCTCTGAAATCCGTTTTTCAAAATTAAAACCCACAAAAATAAATTTCACGTATGCAACTAATTCAAATGCTATTGCAGTCGAGTTTCTATACATGGGACAGTATCCTAACTTGGGATATTTAAAGGAATTTTGTTTCTAGTATAAGTAAGTCTGTCACTAATAACATCAGAAAGCATAATCCAAACTCTGGAATCCATTTTCCAAAAATAAAATCCCCAAAAATACAAAAACAAATTTCATGTATGCAACTAATTCAAATACTGTTACAGTCGAGTTGCCATACTTGGGACGGTGTCCTAACTGGGGACATTTAAAGGAATTTGGTTTCTAGTGTAGGTACACCTGTCACTGATAACATCAGACAGCAACAAATTTCGTTACAGGTTAAATGAAGATGTTTCGTTTGAAGCTTTGTAAATTTGTAATAAAAAAGGCCATTTTTTAACATAGAAGTCTACTGACATATTTGGTTGCCGATGTTAAAAGAACAGCATAAAGTTAAATATTTTGCACACTTCTTGCCTCTAATTACGTATGTGCACAAATACTGCTCAACGACAGTTGAGAAGTATTTGTGAACATACGGTTCTACTTAACTAATTTTGTTTAGTTTATTCATGCATATTTAAAAAAAAAAAACTGTTTACATGCTCCAAGCTTGGGGGGACACGCAAGTTAGGATACAAAAACGCCATTAAAGCTGTTGAGTTAGATTTATAACTTCTTGATTTCTCCTCCCCAGGAGCCATTTGGGAGGAGGCGGGCACCACAAATTACAGCACCAGGAGACACCCGCGCTAGGAACGCCACTGGTAAAAATATTTTTTTTTTTTTTGGAAAGGTTGTTAAAGATGCAAATTGAATAGAAAGCTGAAAATCAGCTTTACAATAAACTATTTGGGCTAAACATTTAGTTTAGTTACACAAGTTACAAAGGTAGAGGGTATTCAATAAAATATTGCGAGGTAAGATACCAAGTCTTTTCCGAAAAATGGCACATATTGTTCAAATTCAAAGCACTCGATTAACGTGCTATTTATTAAAGGTCATACTTTACAACAATTTTAGCAAAGTACAAATTTGTTATGAAAAGTGTTCACAAGTTTCGGAGCTACAAGTATTTCTTTTGCAGTGCAAGGAAAAGGAGGTGCAATGCCAAAAATCTGAAGAAGAAGAGAGGGAAAAGGGGGTTTGTTGAGAGAAAGAAAAGAAAAAAAATAACTATAGCTCCATTTTCTTGCTAAAACAACAGGTAAATTCCTATTCAAAGAATTGAAAAATGCATTTCAAAACTGATCGTTGTTTCATAAATAAATTTCTCTGTCACAGAGGAAGCCAGTAATATTGTAATGTCGCCAAATGATTGGCTATATTCGCTAACGAGAGTAAATATTTCAAACAGGATTTGTTGACTCGAGATCCAATTGTATTTTAAATTAATATAGAAGTACGATGACAGTCTGATGTTTCCAGGAGACCCCTTGACATCTGTAGGGGATTTTGAATATTACGGAGAAAGGAAGGTTCTTTCTATTATTACGGAAGTTTTTAGGAACCATTGATCAAAAAGCCAATCAATCGTAAAATAGGGTAATTTGCCTACACCTTAAACGCAGGTAGGTTAAGAAAAATGAAAAAAAAAAAAAAAAAATCGAGTGTTAAGTACGTACGTGCTTTTTTTTATTTTGGACATGGCTCATAAAAATAAAAACAAGGAGAAAAATAAAATATGAGCTGATATCACGAATGTGAAAGTTCGGAAATTAACATTAACAATCACAAAATGGTTTTCGCCATGAGAGCGTATTCATGAATGTCTAATGCGCTTTGTCTCATGAATATATCCAGTGAAAATATGCGCTGCCAAGAAATTATTTCCCACTTCAAGTGAGAGATGTAAATTCGTGTTATACATGTTCCCACAAAAATACCGCTCAGAAATAGTTTGTAGCATTATTCACGAGCTTGAGCAACACGCTTTCGTAAATAATATTTGAAATGAAAGAAAACAGCACTGCTTGTAAAGAGATGAACATAGCATTAACATCGAAAGGTGCAGTTTTAAAACTTAAGACTACAAGCGAACCATTTTTCAAAGTGTGTTACGACGAAAAACACAAGTTCTTTCTCAACAGCTGTTTTGGAAACCGAGGAGGAAAAAAAACTAACCTTCTCAACCTTTTTTTTCCCGTCACTTTTAGCATCAGATGCTGTCTGATTTCGCTTTGGGAGCCGTATATGCTTAACATAGCTTAACATAAATTTCTCCTGCGGAGACACAAAAAAATGTAACGAAAAGTGAGACTATATACTTATCTTGTACTTAGATGAAAACAGGAGATTAAAAAGACGGGAAAAAAGTATCAGAAAATGCAGAGCGGGCAAGTAATTATTGTCATTTTTGCAGATAATCGTCTGTACAATGACAAGGATAGCGATTGGTCCGTACTTACTGTGGAATGAAAGATGAATGGTTCCTCAGTCAACCTGTCATAACTGGGGGTTTGCCCAACCCGAAAGAAAATGCAACCTCAAGGCGAAAATTTTTCTCTTCTGACACTTTATGATGTTTTTTTTTTTTTTTTTAAGAACAGCGATTAAAGTTGGTAGAAGCTTCGGAAAGAAAGGACAGGTTATTTGAAAGTATCCATAAGAGATCTAATTTAATGCGAACGAAAAATGAATGTTTACGTCTACTTCGACGCTGTCATTCATTAAAGTAATGTTTTTATTATCAACCATTGCTTTTTGATCAAGTTTCTTTTAATTTCACGTCTTCAACCCGAAAGGAAAGGCTGGGTTTCTAATTTTAAAACAATCACGTAAAATGGTAACTGCAATTCACGAGATGCGTCAAGATTTTTTTTTTTTTTTGCAATTTTTTACATTTGCAGGAATGTTAGAGCCTGTTAACACCAATAAAATACTTCAAGTATTTTTGCGGCGCATCTAAAACAATAACTGAGCTTTGCTATGGAATCATCTGTTTGAAGAGGGTAACGAATCCCACAACTCAGTTTGTGAAAGAAAATAGAAGAATCTTCCTACTTGTATTATTATTTTTTTTAACGTGAATTATACAAAGTACTGTAGTGACAGTTGAGTGTAAAGAGTTTTAGGTAAATGGTCCATGTGGAAAACAAACAATGTATTTAGTTTTTCTTTTTGTCATTAAAAAAAAAGTTTTTTAAAAATTATTATTATTATTATTATTACTTTAAATAACATAAATTGTATTGAATAACGTCAGTTTGTAAGCAGCTAACTGCTAATTAACAAAAAAAATGACAAACAAATCTGTGATCTGAGAGGAATAAGGTTATGTATGTTTTGTTTGTTATACTTTAAGTTGTACAGTCTGAGCGAAGGAATTTATTTGTATCTTCAAAAACTTAGGAGACAAAAGAACATTGTGTTATTCGCATGTCACATACCCGTGACCGAAAAATAATTTGTTTTTGAGCTAATGCTCTGTTCATTTTTAATGATTTGAATATATGCAATCGTGAAAAGTCGTTGTCATTAAGCATACTACGAATACGTTTAAGTATTATTCAGTAATTCCAATACATATGCGTAATCACTTAATTACGTATACCACTTAACGCATAAAAGTTCGCATCTCAGTTATTATAACAACTAAGTTGTAATTTCTAAATCATATTTACATAAACTTCAAAAACTTTTTTTGCTGGTCTGCTTGCAGAGGGCTCTAATAACACGAAAGATGTTGATGCCACATTATCCGTGTTCTTAGACAAAACGCGGAACAGTGGCTAAATTGTTTAATTGTTTATGAATTTTTCATACGTCCGGTTAAATAAAAGAAGATAAATCAAATTAACTCCTATATTGCTTTAAAGGGCAATGAAATTCAATTTTAGGTTAGAGTTAAATTCTCTGCTTTGAGGTTGTCCATGCACATGATGACCAAATATAAACAATGCTTAAAGTGGCAAATATGTTAGGGACACAACTTAAAACAACTAGATTTTACTTTATACACTGTATCATTCCCTCCCAAGCACTAAAAATTCTGTCTTCCCCCTCCTAGACATAAGTTACTAAGATTACATCTCATGTAGCCTTCCTTCAACGGCCGTCGCCAATAGTTGGAGGACACAGGTTTAGAAAGTTACGATAGATAATCTAGCATACCACCCACTAAGCCTTGTCTTTATAGATGTTGCAGTAATTTATTTTCTTGTAGTAACAGCCTACAAGTACTGTAGCCGTTTTTACCAATCCTGTTTTCATAACTCGTTTAAAATGGCCGAAATTCGAGTTCTGAAAATAAGTGTTACTCAACTACAAACTTTTGAAGAAAACATAAAAAATGTATACATTTTTAACTTTTTTCACTTTTATGTTTGTAACAAATCAATAACTTACTGGTTTTAAAATCTAATCTTGATAATTTGACTATATTCTTAGTTATTTCGGACAATTAAGTTTAGTAAAATAATTCTTTACTAGTTTGAAAACTAGATTAGGGATCATTCATAAATGATGTCACGCTTCGAGGGGGAGGGGGGTTGGCGAAATTGTGCAAAAGGTAGGGGAGGGGTAACAAGAAGTGTGACATCCTGCTTATGCAATAGAGCGTGACAAAGGGGGGTAGGGGGTTCAAATATATGAGAAAAAAGCATGACATCATTTATGAACGGTCCCTTAGTTACAAATACCTCTGCTACCAATTTTAACATAAACATTATAGATAAGTTTTCGATTTTTTGCTTTTATTTTTTATTTCATGGAATTACGTCTATAAACATCATCGCTGAAAAAAAAATTATGCTGTGTTTATTTTAACATTTTTTTTTAAGTTCAAGCGCAGTAAGCGACGCAAAAACCATTTTCTGCGCACGTGCGTTACACTTTAGGAAAAAACATCATCACTCTAGTAAAGACACAACACTTCGCTACAATAGGAGCGATAGGCTCCGGGATTTGAGTTCCGCAGATGTCTGTCAAGAAAAACTGGTAACTTTCGGCAACTTTCGCCCGTTTCAGACACGGGCAAATACGTTAAGGGGTTAAAGCAATTTGATTGAATCGCTTAAAAATACCTATTTCCATGATTATTTTCAATTTAGAAAATTACACAACTATATTCTCTAAATTCGATCAGATTCGCAAATTTGCTAACCTACAGCCCTCTAGCAATGTCCCTCGGAATACTTAACATGTGCTGCCAAGAATTCGTGTACCATGTTTCGGGAAACGTTGACACGGTCCACACATCCCTAAAGGCATTTTATAATTGACTAGAAATTTCATTAATCTAAGTAACCGATAGTAATTAACTTTTTATCAGAGTGCTTTACATTGACAATCCGGTTTGGACCAAATGATAATTTGGTACCCTTAAAAACAGTGGAGAGGGAAAAAGAAGAAAAAGAAAATAAGAAGTCGGCCTTTGTGGAATTACATCAATACTCTTGTGCAAGGCAAAAATGATCAATCATACGGCTCAAGCATTCCTCCAGTGTAGAGCTTAGAAACGAACCCGCAACTACGCAGAACAAATGTAATTCATCTTCGAAGCTATTCATCCATCTTCCACCGTCCTCCACGCGGCACCCAGTCATTAGAGGACGAAAAGAGGGGAGGACAGGGGATTCGGAAAGGACCGAGGAACGCCCTTCGCGCACCACGTGACCTGTCGGTATCACAGCCAATCCGAACACACAGGATTTGGCGCATTTTCAGAAGAGGGAAAAGTTAAGAGAGGTGTAGGGATTTTATACCTGAGGTCAACGGTTCAAGGGTGGAACATGTTACCTGAAGGTGGTCTCGCGCGCCGTTACTTCTAAACGCATGTCATTGTTTGCCGAAAATAGTAACGCTACATCCTTTTTATAAAAAGCTTTTCACTATATAACACATTGCATTAATTCTTTTAATAATCAACATATTTTTCTTAGGGGAAGTAAACAACACATACACAGTTTCATTTCAACTTTTAAGTTATCCCATGGGCTTTAACTTTTATGATTAGTTATATCTTGTGTTTATTGATATGAGATTGCTCCAAAATACCGCTATATTAAGAAACAGTAACTACACATGCACATGTCTTATGTTGTATACTGACTTTCGCGGACTCTGTTTTGTTCTACAGTTATACTATACAGTTGTACTACCACTTATATAAGCCAAATTTGGGTGGGATTGAACTATCTCAAATAGCCCCCTCATAAGGAGCGCTACACTCTCAGAAATAGAGCTCTCTCTTTTGACGATTTTTCAATCGACAAGAAAATTTCGTCATTTATAACGATTCTTTCCTCGCGCGATCACGTGAGTAAAAAAAGTTACTGCACAAATTTCGGTAATTTGACGAAAGGCTTACTCGGAGCATTTTTCACAAAGCCATTTAGTCAAATACGACGAAAGTTTCGTGAGATTTGAGCATGCGTTTCTGAGAGTGTTGAGGATAACCTCGTAATGGGGCCCGGAATTAAAAAAAATGTGATTAAAACTTATTTGTATGAACATATTTGTGAAGTTGAGAAAAAGAAGGGGCCGACACCGATTAATCGGCGGCCGATTAATTGTTATGTTACTTATTTTTAATACTATCATTTGTCCACTACTATTCTTTTTAATTACTATTTTCAGCTTTACAAAATTAGCAAACAATTTTTGTGAGTAATGGTTCATTTCTCCCCATTTTCATGTTTAAAAAAAGTAATATTTTCAGATTTTATTCAAATTTCTTATTGAATGTTAATGACATCACTTTTTATTAACAAGACCTGAAAAATCAAACATTTATTTAGACGGTAGCAAGTGGTCATTTTTAATTTAGTGGCGC
The DNA here is from genome assembly GCA_038502835.1 of Octonoba sinensis. Taxonomy (NCBI): domain Eukaryota; kingdom Metazoa; phylum Arthropoda; class Arachnida; order Araneae; family Uloboridae; genus Octonoba; species Octonoba sinensis. Next base: position 129,863,888 of record CM076598.1, read on the forward strand.
TATTTTTTTTTTATCAGAAGCCACTTTATCCAGGATTTTTAAACTTTATATTTTCTTTAAATTAAGCTTCAATCTGTAAAGTAAGCTAAAGCTATACTACGAAGGAAAGTATTGATACACGATAAATTTTGCAACACAGTAAGCATTTTTATATAAAATAAAAAAAATAAGAATTAAAATGATTTTAAGAATTCTCGCTCACAAATTTCTGTTTACAAAGTAGGACTTTTTATCTTCATGTGTGACCTCAATACCTGTTATTTTGGGAGGTCAGTATAGGGCAAATGCCTACCCCCAGTTTGAGATATATAATGTATATGTGTGTATTTATATGCCATCTTATGTTGCAGAAAATTGCATTGATTTATTGCAGTGATGTCCACGAAGCAGAGGAGTCATGGAACATTTTGCGAAATTGGGTATTTTAGGAAGGGGGTGATGCAAAATCAATTTAAACAGTTTTGTCATAAATTTCCAGTTCTTTTGTTACATCTTCTAAACTTTTTTTAAAAGAAATCACATTTTTTATAAATATTAGTGATACTCTTCTTAGCTCTTTTTTGGAGGGGGTGGAAGCGTACAACCACTCTTGGAGGACGAGCACCGCTGCTATTTGTTAATAAATTCATTTAACATGGTTTCTTGCTGTTGGCATACTAAAAGTAGTTTTAATAAAATAATAATTCTTCTCCATATAATGGTCAAAGTTGCTGATTACCGTTTACTGCCGATTAATCGGCCGTAATCGGTATCTAGTATACGTACCATTTGCACAATTATCAGTGCACAACATGTATTAGAGCCTGTAAGTTTTAAAAAATATTGCAAATCTCACAGAATTCGGATTCCGAATGATGTCAGCAGTAGTAACTTTGTCTATGATTTAGCACCCTTCCCAGTTTTCCCCGCCACCCCGGCTTACCCCACCTTTCCCTACAAATAAAGATTACTAAAAGGAAGTTCTTAATAACCGGTAATCCGTATGAAACTATTTTTTTATTAAAGAAAGCATATTATTAAAACGACATAATAGCACAATAGCAGGAATGCCGTTTCAATTTTAGTTTAATTCTTTTCTTTATTTCTGTAGCTTAATAAATTCAGCTCAAATTTGCGGCGAACTGTAAGTAACTCATTATGAATTTGAGTTAATTAAACGCATTGAATATGTGTCTTAGATAATTAATTCAATTTTGTTTTTAATTAGCAAAGAGACGCATAATTAAAATTTTGCTGAAACACTTGTAAAAGAGTCATTTACTTGGTCAAAATTACTGGCATTAAATGAAGTACATTTTCAAGACTTAAAGCACGATGAAGCAGATGTCAGTTGCATTCAGAAGCATAATTCGCAAAAATCTGGTTTAATTCATTCCCACAAAATAATACAAATACAAATACAAAAGTGACGACCAGCAACAGGCTCAGGGCCCAGCTAGGCTGATCCTAGTCAATTTAGCAGTCCCCAATGAACATCAAGAGATTTCTTAAACGATTTTACCCCGCTGCAATTAACAGTCGCTTCTGGTAAACTATTCCAATTGCCTATAACCCAATTGAAGTAGTAATTTTTCCTAATTTCAAGATTAGCCTGAGATTTGAAAAGCTTAAAACAATGACCTCTGGTTCTACTTTCAGCACATAGCTGCAGTCCTTCAACATTTCCCATTTTAATGAGTTTAAACAACTGAATCATGTTCCCTCTAACTTTCTTTTGCTCAAGACTATACATATTGAGCCTTTTAAGCCTAACCTCATAATCTAAGTCTGAAAGACCACTTACCAATCTTGTAGCCCTCCTTTGAATCCTTTCTAATAAGGTAATATCCTTTTTTAGGTACGGAGACCAAAACTGAACAGCATACTCCAAATGAGGTCTTACCAAACTTCTGTATAATGGCAATACAACTTCCTTAGACCTGTTCGAAATAGCCTTATTGATAAACCCAAGCATCCTGTTAGCTTTGTTACTTACTATGCTACACTGCTGGCTGGACTTGAAGTCGGGACTAATCAATACTCCTAGATCAACAACTGTTTCTGCTTCCCTAATGACAGAACCTAGTAAATAATAGGTTGCATGTTTATTCCCATAACCAAAATGAAGCACTTGACATTTCCCAATATTAAAAGACATACCCCACTTAATTGCCCACCTAGAAATTTGATTTAAATCCTCTTGAAACTGATTGACTTGTTCCTCCGTGTCCACAATTCCCATGATTTTGACATCATCAGCAAAAATATTGATGTTCCCAGAAGTACTCTGAGTAATATCATTAATAAAAATAATAAATAATATTGGCCCTAAAACTGAACCTTGTGGAACCCCACTCAAAACATCAATCCACGGAGAATAATTGCCCTTCACTACTACTCTCTGTTTCCTCCCAGTCAGCCAATTTTTAACCCAAATTAAAGTTTTTCCACCAATTCCAATATAAGCAAGTTTGCTAAGAAGAGCTTCATGCGGTACTTTATCAAACGCTTTCTGAAAGTCAATGTAAGCAACATCTACGCACTTTTTATTATCTAATGCCATGGTAACCTTGTCAGTGTAATGCAACAAATTAGTTGTGCAGGACCTACCCTTCCTAAAACCATACTGAAAATCAGTCAACACTCCATTTGCCTCCAGGTAATTCACTATTTTGATTTTTATCAGAGTTTCAAAAATTTTACAAAGAACTGAAGTAAGACTCACAGGCCTATAATTTCCTGCCTTAGTTTTAGACCCTTTCTTAAACAGCGGCGTTATGTTTGCCAGCTTCCAATCGACTGGCACAGTCCCCGAGTTATATGAAGATATGAAAATAGTCAAGACAACATCCACTAATTCCTCTGCACATTCTACTAAAATTTTTGGATAAACATTATCAGGTCCTGGAGCCTTATTTGCTTTAATCTTTTTCAAATGAAACAACACATCATCCCTAGAAAATACAAAATCCTCAAGCTGTGTATTAGCTTGCGTCTCGCTTATGTCAACCGTTGAGATACAGTTTCTGTTAAATACACTGGAAAAAAAATTATTTAGAATATCTGCAATATCCCCCTCATTTTGAATCAAGTTCCCGTTCTCATCCACTAGTGGGCCCACCTGAGGATTACGAGCTTTCCTTGAATTAGCATAAGCAAAAAATTTCCTAGGATTCCTTTCGATGTTTTCTGCAAGCTTTTGCTCCAATTCCCTTTTCTTACTCCGTATCAAATACTTGAAAGTACGTCTAGCTTCACAATACAAAATCCTGTCAGCATGGCACCCAGTCTCTTTAAGTCGCCGAAAAGTGGCCTGCTTATAATTGAGAGCTTCTTTCTCCTCCCTAGAGAACCACATGGGCCAAATTTTCGTGAAATCCCCTTTCTTTCTAAAAGGAACATAATCCATCACTGTTTTCTCCAATTTCCCCTTAAACTCTTCCCACTGAAGATCAGCTTCACTATTCTCCAACCCAGAAGAAAAAACCTCTTTCAAACCCTGCCTAAGTGCAACATAATCAACATTCCTGAAGTTAGGTACAAATCTGAAATTTTCACCTTTGTGAGCATCGAAGCTGGTCCAAAACCTAATAGTATTGTGATCACTATCTCCAATATGTTCCCCTATACTCAACCCCTGAACAGAACTTCCGACATCACAAAAAACTAGATCCAAAACAGCACCATGCCTAGTCCCCTGGGTAACAACTTGATCCAAAAAACAGTCACCAATCACTTTCAAAAAATCATCTTCCTTACCATTGCTAGTGTATAAACTATTCCAGTCTATGCCCGGGAAATTGAAATCCCCCATCATGATGACCGAGCCCTTACCAGACATGTCCCTAATAACACTATACATCACCTCGTCTTGATCCTGACTAACATTAGGAGGACTGTAAACATTCCCCAAATGTAACTTCTTACCCTTATTGCTCAGCAACTCCACCCAGACCATTTCAATATCCTTAGGCTTATTATTAATGACCAATTCATTGCAAATAAAAGTGTCTTTAATATAGAATAAAACCCCTCCACCTTTCTTACCCAGCCTGTCTTCCCTAAACAAATTATATCCAGCAATGCTCACTAGATCCTTATCATCATCAGTAACCCATGTTTCCGTAATTCCAATAATATCCAACTCCTCACCTGCAATAACACTTTTTAACTCGTCCAACTTGTTCCTGATACTGCGAGCATTAGTATATAGAAATCTGAGCATGCCCATTTTGTTTGTCTTAAACATTTTATGATGCCTCAAATCACTACTATTAATGTTACTATTGCTTAATATTTTACCCTCATTTTTAAAATCTCCAGAACAGAAGTCAACACCATGACATTCTCCAAACCCCCCATCCAAAATTAGTTTTTTGATTCTGAAGCTTCTAAAATCAAATCGCTAACCTTAACTACACCCCTAGAGCTAAGATGCAGACCATCCCTCTCAACCCAATCACGCTGACAGAACTCCAAACATCAATGAACCTGATTGAATGCTTTATGCAAAGTTTCTTAAGAATCAGGTTCATACTCCTAGCCCGCTGATTTAACCAGCCCCTATGCACCCCATACCTGGGAAGCAAACCAACTACCTGGACATCTGTCGAAAAGTAATAAGGCCAATTAGTGAAGCCATTCATTCTGGTACAGCCACGTTTGATTGAGTCGAACTGCAATGAAGCTCCTATCGTCATGAAAGAAAAGAATATCCGGAAGTTACAACAGAAAAAAATGCTTAATATAATGTATGAATCATATAAAAATCTATTTGCAATGATCTCAAGTGATTCTCAGTCTAAAATGATCCAACGGATTGGGTCTTTATCTAGCAGATTATTAATAGCAATAGCAAATCAAGATCCGATTAATTATCAATTTAATTTTTTAAATGCATCTTGAATAAATGTTAGGCTGTTTTAGCAAAGTAGGAGTTTTTATGCCATAATGTAAAAAAATGATAACAAATATCTAAGAACAATAACAAACAAACATGAAACTGAGTTTGAACTTAAACGCATATGAAATTTAAACTTTTTTTTTTTTTTTTGTTTCATTAATTACTTTTATACCCATCCTTGTTACACTCTAAAATGCTTTTAATTCCCATATTCCTGTATTACCAGATGGAAAAATCGTGGAAGCTAATTTAAAATAGGATTACAGCAGTACATTTCAAGCTTGAAAATTGTTTAAAACATTAATTAAAACTTCGTACACAAGAGCCCAAACTGTTTTCGCATCAATAAGCAAAATTCTTCAGACATGGTCGTTGTAAATTTCTTCTACAAAATGGGGGACTGAAATATATTTTCCTCTTCGGGGTCAAAATAAATCAGGAACTGTCTTAGGACAATGGAGTGATGATTTTTAAGGCTATCTCTTATGCTCCGAATTTTGATTTAAAGTGATTTGGATTACACTGCCGAAAATCGATGGCAGCCACACTTACTGTTGAAAGTGCAAAATTCATGCATATTTTTCGGCTATTCATCCGTGAAGCTTCTAATATTTTACCTGGCAGAAAGACAGGTTGAGAACTTCATATATAATTCATGTGTGTAAGGAGAACCAGCCCCAGTATGCCATACAGAAAGCAGTTAATTTATTCGCGGCGAATAGTTTTGGCATCGGGCCAGGTGTTTTCGCTTCTAAATACAGGTTCCAAGTTTTGCATAAAGGGAAGATAAGCGGGAAAAGCAGAACTTGAAAGGGAAAATGAGCTCCAAAGCTCGGCAAGATGTTTACCCCTATTAATATTCGTCAGCAGTACCGAGAGCACCCTGCTGATAAGGGGTCTCGAACTTGAAAGCACGCAGAGATAGCGCCTCAGTCTGGGTTAAATCGGAATCGTGAAAAGCTCGTTGGCAGAAATTAGAATTTAGTCCGCAATGAATGCAAATAACTTTTGAACAAACTTTCACGTTTAGATGTACAGCTGAATACGAAAAATGGACGACATTGATCGGGACTCTATATGCGTTGCTCATTTCATGGGCGACTGCTTCATGCCTCCTTTATGATTCAATACTCAATTTTTGCTAATACTAGGATGAAATCGCATGTCATACAAAATTCAGTAACTAATTACTTGTGGATTAAACTCTATTTGATCTCGTTAATCATTTCCGCTTGTGAAGATAGATTTCAGTACCCCCTACAAATTGCTTCCCCATTAGTTTAAAACTTCGCAAATATCAGTACTGAAGTCATGAGTTTATTTTAAGACAATTCAATATTATTGCGGAAAAAATACCTCACCTCATACCATCACAGAATATTTTATACGTTTTAAAACTCAGGCCTTTTTTTTACTTTCGTTATTTGCTAAACGCAATGCTTTTTAAGTCCTGTTTCTGCAATAATTAATGCAGCAACCAAATGCTTTCAAAATACGAGTAAACCCAGTGGTCTCATCTTTTCTCAATTTTGAGAAATTGAGATCAATCATCAATACACATTAGGCTCTAATCCAGTATGGGCAACCTTCCCCTACTTTGTTGTAAGCAAAAAATCAATAATAATAATCCCACGATTCTATTAACAATGAATATTTTCGCAGTTATCAATTATTTTGATGCTTTTCGCAAAACTGAATTAAATAAAATATAGTCTACTCAAATATTTATATAGTTTGAAAGTAACGTTCGCGCAATTAGGAACATCAGCAGACACTATCAACATTAAATTTATATCGAAGGAACTTGAAATATAAAGAAAACGCGAAACAATGTCTTTAATATTCATGTGATTTGTTTTAGTTGAAAGATAATTTTATGGAAAGTTATTTAATGTTTGAATATGATGTCGGGTATGTGGCCACCGCGGCTGGCACGTACATGGCGTAACCTGGAGGTCTAGTTTCCGCACACTTTTCGCAGTAGATCTGGCTGAATGTACATGCGCCGAATGTTGGCTTCCAAGTGCTGCATTGTTCCTGGTTTATCAGCGTAGGCGAGGGACTTCACATATCCCGAGAGGAAATAATCCAAGGGCGTCAAATCGCAAGCTCGAGGTGGCCAGCTCACAGGTCCGTGCCCACCACCCACAGGATTTAGTGTTTGAAGCATGCTTTTCTCCACCAGACCCCTACCTGTTGGCCGAGACCTTAGGATTGCTTACGCACGGGGAGAGGTAGTGGGGTCTACGGATTTTACATGCACATATCCCCAAGTATACATGGTGGTCTTCAGTGGGTATCGAACGCGCGACCTTCCCGGTGGAAGTCCGACGTGCTAACCACTAGGCTACCACGGCCCTGTTTGAAGCAAGCTAAAAAACCAAAACTTTCTACCATAAATAAAAACCAAATCTCAAATAAAAAAACATGTCTCACGAGTTCATTGAAGAGTATATGTGAACACAACGGATAAAAAAGATTAAACTAGCTAAAAGAGCAATGGAATTTATGCCAAACAATTACAAAAATATGTAAAATAACATGCTTTGAAAGAGAAAATTAATAAAAAAGATAAATAAATGAATTAACACGACGAGGACCCATGAACACTGAAAATACTGTTTGCTCCAAGAGCAAAACACCATCCCAAATACACTTTACTTAAACCAGGTGCTCTTGTAGAACCGAAGAGCAAGCAGTAAACGAGCATTATTTTTAAAGAAGCAAGAAAAAAGAATAACCGATAGCGTTGCCATGATAACCTACTGGATAGTAGTCTCCATTTTTCACTCTGTTTTACGCTTTGGGCATTTTACAAATGCATTCATCTTTTCGCCCGCTCCTCCTTCTATATGGAAGTCCCTTGCTCTCCCGCATCATCTATTCACATGTCTCCTAGATTTAAAAGAGGTTCGAGATGCAATGGGATCAAAGTTCGACACAAACTTGGATCTTTCTCGTCATTTATCTCTTTCTCATGGGGTTGTATAAGAATTAAAAGAAGTGAAACATCATTTTATTGATGAATGCAGTAAAATGTAAATAAATTTATTTATTTAAGTTCTTAAAGTTAAATGATCAACTTACCGTTTGCTGTCCAATATGGAAATAATTCAACTCAGACTGTTAAAGCACTGAGTCGGTTGAGCCAGAATTTAGATTTAATCTTTTGAGTTTATAAACTAATTATCAATAATTGATTCAAACGATTGAATATATATATATATATATATATAAAACTAGCTGACCCGGCAAACGTTGTTTTGCCTTATAAATTATTTCTAGTTTCTAGATAAATTCTAGTGTAGACAAAAAGTAACTTACTTATTATAAGTGTGTAAGTATGTGGTATATGCGTGAAATAGGCATGGAGCACTATGAACGATAAGGGAATATAAAAATAACAAACGCCAAACAATATTATTTTTAAGTTATTATAGTTTATTTCTTAAATTTACATATCACATATTAATTACGACAGTAACACTAACAAACAACATCAATCTTTTAATGCTATAGCGTGAACAATATTTTTTGTTAGCCCATCTTTAGCGAGCACAAACAAACTGGATGGTTTACCCACTCGAGAGCATGCTACGTACAATTGCCCGTGTGAAAAACATGTTGTACTCAAATCTAAGCCACAAATAGACATCGTTTGGCCTTGGGATTTGTTGATTGTCATTGCAAATGCCAATCTAATCGGAAACTGAATTCGTTTGAATTGAATTGGCACATCTGTAGGTATGATAGGAATCCGTGGTATTAATATATTTTCACCTTTGAACTTGCCATTTAAAATGCTGGCTTCGATAACGTTTTACATCAATTTTCGAATGACTAATCGCGTACCGTTGCACAGCCGTGGCGGGTTTAAATTACGAAGCAAGATAATTGGAGATCCAACCTTCAATTGTAAATTTTGCGGTGGCATGCCTGGCAAATCCAGTGAGTTCAAAAATTCTGTGGGAAAATTGACAGCTTCGCTGGCATCGCAAACTGTATCAATAGATTTGTATGATACCAAGTTCCCTGGCAACAACTGTTGTATCTTCAAATTTAAATTGTCAACGTCTGCATTTTTTGCTGCTAAAATAGCTCTTTCTGCAAGCCGCTCATTATTTATGTACTGTGTGTGTACATCGGGAAATATTTGTTCAATGAGAGTATCTATTGAATCAGCGATTGTGCAGAAATCGGTCCGTAATTTTACGTATCCAGTTTCATCTGTAGCAACTTTTCCATCACCGATATCTAAGAGTTGTTTTGAGAATGTTTCAGCGGATGGATCTTGAAGCATTTGAACGCGCATATTTATTTTCAGCTGTACTTTTTCAACATTACGCCACAATGGAGATAATTTTAAGCAAGCGTTGATCTCATCAGCGTATGTTGAACGTGGAATGACGGGAAGTGTTTGTCTGAAATCACCTGAAAGCACCAACAGAGTGCCGCCAAATAGTTTGTCGTTGTTTTTAATATCTTTCAATGTCCTGTTCAACGCCTCAATTGAATGTTTGTGTGCCATAGTACATTCATCCCAGATGATAATTTTACACTGTTTCAGCACGGTGGCCATGGACGATTGTTTTTCAATGTTACACACTGCGTCAGGGTTATTTTGAATATTTAGTGGCATCTTAAATACTGAATGAGCTGTTCTGCCTCCATCCAATAAAGTTGCCGCAATGCCGGATGATGCAACGGCCAATGCGATGCCATTATTTGATCGTATTTGAGAAAGAATTAGTGAAATAAGGAATGTTTTGCCAGTTCCACCCGGTGCATCCAAAAAGAAGAACCCACCTTGTCCTGCTGAAACTGCGAGCAAAATGCGGTCATAAATGGTTCTTTGTTCGTCATTCATTAGTGGGACATTGCGAGTAACAATCGCTGCCATTTCTACAGTGTTGTACTGCAGTTCACGATTCATTTCAGTGTTAATTAAATCAGATGCAGTTCGATTTGGCGAATTCATACCGAAATGAGTGAGTGATAAGTTGGTAATGACAATGCAAAGATACTCAATAGCAATCAATGCTTCATTGTACATAGCGTCGCTGAATGTTATCGTTAGATCGTTGCACCGTGTACGATGTTGATTCAATATATCATCAGTCATGGAATCTTTGTGATTATCCCACAATATCTGTGCTCGAGCTGGGAAACATGTAGTCAACACTATAGCGAATAGTAGACGAATTTGTATTGCTGCACAGTTCAATGCAGCTTCAGCAAGCATACACTCCCACTGGTTGTCGTCTTCCAGCAAGCCGAGTGCAAGGCATGCGTCTTTATATGTTGGATACTGTTGCCCATTCACTTTACGTATATCTTGAAATGATAATGGGCCAGTAACATTAACCAACAACAGTCGAAGATAAAAGCACTCAGTGTGTCTTGGATTGACTGTAAATAATTACCCCAAAGCGTTCGATTTAAATAAATTGAGACATGCATCAACTGGTGAGCCTCGCTTGCGGGGCATCCATTTTTTTGTTTGAGCCCATGTGAAATAGCGTGGTACTTGTGAATAGAGTAATGTTCTTGCAAAGGCACCAAAATCATCCGTACTATTACACAATTCAAAAAATGCAGTGAGTGTAGTTTTAGGTGGATTTGTAGCACGATCAATCGCTGTCTCGTTCGTGAAAAATACACGCTGACCGTTTTCAAGATGGACGGCTAACTGAACAACTGCTGGATCCCGTTCATGAATTGGAAAACCGAAGATACGCCAAGCAGCTTCATTGGAGCTGATGTACCGACCAATTTGGTAGAGCGTAATTTCATCGTTTTTATTCATTGGAGGAGCATTTACATTAGTATTTTCTACTCTAAACACAGCCATATCACTGCCTTTATGGACATACTTGCAAATATATTTGATGCTCTTCACAGAACTGCAAAACTCAACATTAATATGAGCATTGTATGTCTTGCTTAGCAGAGGCGAATACGGCACCACCCAACGATTGTCAATGTCAATGTCTGTGTTGCTGATAGTTTTAATAAATGATTGTCCGCCATTATCGGGATTTCTTCGACGATATATTGGATATCCGTCGGTATTTGTTATCGTATCATTAGTGAAATCTTTAGGGAAATTTTTAGTACATTTTCCATCTGCCATGCAAGGCGATGAACGATGAAGAGTACCGCATGGACCATGGATCATGTTTGCTGTAACAATATCAAACAGCACTTGGTCAGTAGACGGATCTGGAATTTCCGCAGAAATGATACTATCGATTTCTTCAGGACGGATTTTGTCGATTAACCAAACCAAAATGTGCGCTTGAGGTAATCCTCGCTTTTGCCACTCACCTGAATACAGCCAGCAACGTGTGGGACCGAATACATGTAATTTAGTAATGAAACTTATTAGAGACTTCAACTTTTGTCTGAATACACGTGCTGTAATGTCATGATGATGTATTGCATTTTGGCCAGGCAATAGCAAAGATGTAATCTCTGGCCATTTTGGATTACATGTGAACGTGATAAATAAACACGGTCGTCCATATTCGCGCACGTAAGCCATAGCATCCTGTATATATTCTTGCATATGACGTGGGCTGCCTACGTACGATGATGGTAAAATGACAGAGTTACCAATTTCGGCGACGTCAGCGTTGTTGTTAATAGCGTCTCGTAAGTGAATGTACTCTTCCGCACGCAGCTTGAGTTGATTATATCGAAGTATCGTAGTCGTTCGCCCTCTATCTTCGCGTACATCTCGACCATGAATTGTTGACAAAGCTCACGACATCGTAGAATGACGTTGTCCAGGCCGCGCCGAATCATTAATCGGTACGCATAATAATCTTTCGAGCTAACATTCTTGTTTGTTTCAGCTCCTGTAATAATATATTTATGAATATTAATTTCAATTAATTACGTTCAATAATTTAATTGTTTTGTTAAATGGTTAATGATCAAGTTCATAATAAATGAAGTACCTGATACGGGATCTCGTTGTTTTATGTTTATGCAATATCCGTCTTGCCCCTTCCAGAATATTAGCGGATATTGAAGAGCGTCTTATGAACGATGTGTATCAGCAATGAACTGAAGATTATTTATTTCTTCTACGAATCACAATTTCTCGTGTACCTGTACGATCGCCAACCATGATTCCAGCAACGTCTTCAACAACAGGTGCATTGAATCTACGAATATGTTCTCCAGCTGGTGTTTTATCAGGATTAATGACAATAGCGTGATTATCGCTTTGTAATTTGTGCATGTGTGATTTGAATATTTTCAACAATTCATTGTGCTCGTTCAATAGAGCGTCCAAGTCGCTGACGATGCGCCTGGCAAAAAATGAATCAAGGTTATTATAGTCACAACGTGCATTCACGCGATTGGCAAGTGCACTTCCGGAATCCTCGCCGCCCATGAAGTAGATTTGTAAAAATTTATGTGGTTCGTTTGGCATTGGCAGCAATGAGCCCATTTTATGATAAACTTGGCCTCTGATTTTGAATGTAGAATTTTATTGTTGACCATTAGCATTAGTATTTCGAACTATTTCTGTTGCTCCAAACGATGTCATTTGAAAGCATGAATTGAATGTTCGAATTGACTTTAGGAATACGTTAGAATCTGGATCCGTGCCGATAAGTAAACCGTTCAATGGTTCAGGTGGTGTTTCAATTTCAGGTAGTTCCACTTTTCCTGACGCGCAACACACCCCAGTTGGCTCATTTTTGAATTTGAGCGCATGACAATGCGGACATTCCTTATCCATAGCACCAATTTCCACTTTTGAATGAGCATAATATTCAATATCGGGCTCATACTGGAATGCTAGACGCAAAAATGAATCAGATGTAAAGGCACGATGTACCTGTTGGCGTTGTTGGTCATTTGTTCTGCGTCTATTAACCGTGAAACGGCGTGATTGTCGTTGTTCTAAACGTATAGCTTCATTGCGCTCAGCTCGTGTATCTTCTGATTGTTCTTGACGCAATTGCTGCATGCTCACACGTGCATCAGCATTTTGTTGCTGGATTTGTTCTTCGGTTCTTTGGGATCTTTTAGCTCTCATACTTCTGGACCTACTTGTATTACGGCTCAAATCAGCCCCTTTGCGTTTTCTTGGCATTGTATGATAATTGTAAACGTTACTACTACACTTGATACATAAACAATAATGATGGCCGAAAACTGTGTAGGGAGTGAGAGAAGTCTTATTGTGTGAGTGAAACAGGAGACCGGCTTCAGTCTATGGTATAGTGTGGCATTTCACTCACCAGTAAAGGCGCGGCAAATTTTAAGAATCTAAGATTGGTAACACTAAGCATATATCAGGATTAAACTTTAATAATAAAAATAAATGTTTATTTTCTTAGAAAAAATTTTAGATTTTTAATCGAAGTACAGTTAAAAACACTATAATTGATCAGTTATCGAGCGGGATGAAAAATGATTAAATTACTAAAATGGCTATAAAAAAATAGGGGTTGGTGATAAAAAAGTAAAAATTTAGGGCTGTATGTATTTTTTAATGCCACATTATAAAAAAATAAAAACAAAAAATTTCGTCCAAAAATTAAAAAAAAATTTTAAGGGTGAACAACCCTTATCACTTAGGGGTATGGAAAATAGATAGTAGCCGATTCTCAGACCTACTGAATACGCATATAAAATTTGGTAAAAATCGGTAAAGCCGTTTCGGAGGAGTACGGTAACTAACATTGTGACATGGAAATTTTATATATTAGATATATATATTCAATGTAAAATGTTACTGAATTGTAATATAGATGTAAAATGTTAATATACAGTTCACTAGCACATAGCTGTACTCGAGGCAATGTCGTAACTTACAAATAATGTGCTGTTCAAAATCTAGATTCAAACATGTTTACGTAATTTTACTTTCGCAACTTGAATTATGAAAATTTTACTTTCACATAGGTTTTATAGTTTTAGAGTTGTCAAAAGTTTGTTAAAACTGTTACAATCGCAATCCTGATCAATTCAATATTTGTTTGTTATAACAGTTTAATTCTAGGTCAGCAGTACTAAACATCTCCCCCCCCCCCCTCGGGCCGTATACACATGACAATTGTTTGATAGGCTTCAAGGTAAGAAATAATCAAAATTAAAGAACGTTTCTTTGATAATGTCGTTGAATGCATCCACCAAACGCCGCTTTCGGTTTAAAACTATCGTAAATGCTTGTGTAAAAAGAAAGAAAAATACTCTATATGGTGTGCTTGCTCAACAAAAAGTTTATATCACAAACTGCCAAGTCTTCTGACAGGCTTTATTGGACCACTCACAAAATGTTTGAGGTTCTCATACGGCCCGTGGGCTACAGGTTGAATATTGTTGATCAAGGGTGTGAAACAGTGCTAATACTATAACTATGAAATAAAAGAAGTTGAAAAGCCACTTTAGCTATAATATAAATACGTGACAAACTAAAACATAATACGAAACGATTGGAACAATAAGAAGAACAATCGAAATAATTTTCTACAGCTGGTTTAATTTAAAATAAGTATATAGTTATTGTACTACTAACTTAATGTCGAATGATCAACACAAAATAAGCTAACTTAATAATTAAAGTTAACTGAAAATATCGAATTAATTTTGAAATAACTTTTGCGAGATTTGAATATAGTACTAATATTCGCAACCTGTTATTGAGTTCTCGTTTACTTTCTCCAGATTCAGATTCGGCATTTGGGGAATTCCATAGTAACGGAAATTACATACATACACAAAAATAAATATAAGAATTAAAATTAGTTTTTTTCAACAGTAAAACTAATGCTAAAGCTAAACTGTACATATTTGGAAATTTATATTATGTTTAGGTAGCAAAAAATAAAATTCTTTGACTGTATCGGATGTTTCATAAAATGTTACATCATTTGCACTATAGTGTAATAAGTTGCAAAAGTCTGAATCTGCTAAGTACATTTGTTTAAATAATTTAAAAATAACATTACAAAAAATGCAGGCAATTTATCGGAACCTTCAAATAAAAATTCAATCATATTTCGTCGTTATAAAAAATCAAATATGTCGTGTAACAGACCTTACTGGATGTAACGGATGTTACGTTCTACGCCAGACATGCTGTTTCTGCACTGAATATTAAAAAATAGAATAGCCAAAATATCTTTACTTCTTGTAAACTAAAATGGAATCACAAAAGTCACATTAAATGTGTTTTAAGATTTAAAAAATGGTTTCATAAATGATAATCGTAGTATTATAATTATAAAATTAAAAAGAAAGCACCTTTGACTAAGATTTTTAAGCACTAAATTAATGTAAGATGTCATTTTAATTCATACAATAGTGTACAAAAGGAATTTGACAAATTATAGTTATGCTGGATTTAATCTGCAAAGAAATGCAAATAGTCCTCGCGCTGACACAGGCACTGCGCTGATGTGGCTTATACCACTCAATGTCTGCTTTTTCGGGCGATTCCCAGTCCTTCCCAGACTTGTGCAACTTCACGTTCTCCAATGATGTATAATACCTAGGGGAAATGTTTTAAATGATTCTTTTCGATTGATTTCAAGTTATTATAGCTGAAATTCACCATTCCATTAGTTTAGACGTAGCAAAAAAGTCCCAATATCCGATTTCTCTCGAGTTTTTTTAAGTGCATTACAATTATATTATAAAATTAAATATAACAATTTCGAAATTCGACATGAAAGAGTAACTAAAATTTATAATTGATTTGAAACAATGTTAAATTTTAGACAAACAAGACTTTGATGCTATAAGCATATTAATACAATCTTTTTAAACAATTGATTAAATAATTAATGAAATCAAGAAGTTTATAAGATTACATCAGCTGGCCGTCATCTTCTGCTCCGAGCACGAAATAAGATGAATGGTAGCGAAGTACCAGAGTAGTTCCTGTTCTGCATTTTGAAGGACAGCTTCGCCAATGGCAGACTTAATAACGAAGAACCGACCAAAGTAAATTATCACGTGATTGAACTCATTAATTTCAAGCTGTTAAACTCCCCCACTACTTTCTTTTTAGCAGCAGAAACCCCAAGTCAACCAGGATGACAAGCACGCACGCGAAGATCACGGAAGCTTTATCTAAGGCTTGGTAGCTGGAGGATTTTGCTTAATGAACGATTTTAATAAACGTGACTAGTCGTACTTTCCTATGTTGGAAGTGATCATCCAGGACAAAACGCCGTACGAAGAAATATATATCTAGATGGAAACAAGAAAAAGATGGTGCATGGAAAATTCTGACAAGCTCGTTTATGCTTGTAAGATTATACGAGACTGGTAGCTTCTTTGGAACATTTCTTACATCGAGAAGATAATGGATTATTAGACAATGATTTCTGCATATATCACAAGGAGTTATTGAGTGCGCTGAAATTCGGAGATAAATCACTGAAAATGTTGAATGATTGTACCAAGACTCGGTTGGGTTAATGAGCAAATGAATTAGTTTTTTCAACTTCATACTGTCATCTGTACAAATGTATGATCAATGCCGTCGTTTGTTCTCTTTACATCGTGTTGCTTCCAGAAACTGAAATCGAATCATTCTTGCATTGCATGTCGCTTCTGTTAAGTTATTCATTTGCTATTAAAGATTCAGTTAACAGGGACGGCAATAATGAGAAAATTAAACTTAATTAGTAGATACAAATTCTTTAAAATGTTGGAACTCTTCGTTTCAATTGTAGTTTCACACTTGACATTCTGTAAAATAATTGAGACTCATTGGAAAAACTGAAGAACATTCAAAGAAAAACGACCATTTAATAATGATTTTAGCTTTTTTAATGACTACTTTTTTAATCTACGCTTAGTTCGATTAAAAAAAAAGTGCAAAATGTATGATTTTATTATGAACTATGCCTTCTAAAAATAAAAAAAATACATTTTATTGTTATGAGTTAAGATGTGTTAGCCAAGTTCATAGATTCTAATTTACCCTTTATTTTCTAAAGATTTTTATGATATAAATGCCCAACAGTTTCATTTTGAAACAAATAAAGGGAAAAAACAAAGTTTTTCTTAAACCACTAACTATCGATATTTCACAATCAAAGTTCCTCGCTAAGCACCAAAGACCCAGAGGGGGCCGGCCGTACTGGTTCTGCCGCCCCAACCCTTTAAGAAAAAATAATATTTTCTGAAAATATTGCTACGTAAATGTTCCTGTTATTTTCATATCTCATCTTCTAAACAGCTGCACAAAACTGCCTCAGAGCCTCATGTTACTCGTAGATCGCTAATTTGATACCTCTACTCTACTCGTTCCCAAAGAAGACATCAAAGCGGTAACAAGTAAAGGAAATACATGCAATTAAGCTATTCGTACGTATTTCTATGGAAAACTACCGGTTCACCCAAAAAGGAAGCGATGTGAATATTGTTTCCAGAAATACAAGCGGATGTCTAAAGCACAAGTGTGTGTGAACAGATACGATTGAAATAGCGTATGTTCAATTTCAACCCAACAGCAAGAAATTAATCAATATCAAACGTCTAGATGGATTAATGTTGCCTCTCGCGTGTCAACCATCTTTGTCTAACAACTCTTCGAAGCACAAAGCAAAACGAATTAAGGAAAAAGAGAAGGATTTCCCTGCTAGCGCATGTAATCTTTAGTAATCAGGATCTTTGGTCTTTTAAGGTCGAAGTTGATATTCCCTGATAGGGTTGGGCCACAGTGGCGGGGTTGGTGGATAATTAATCATTTCTTGTAAGTGGCTTTTTCTTCAAAGGACCTGCCAAACGACGAGACTCTGATTTCGTATTTTCCCCCCTTCTTTATAATCTTTGTCGTCATTATTCGGCCTTGGAAGGCAGAGTAATCAACATTCTTCGCAAGTCCCTCAAGTTCTTACTTATCATGATGGTCGGCTACCCAGATAACCAACTTCTGTTAATCTGCGGCTGCCAATGAAAACGTTTATCATATTTTTTAAACATCTACGTGACTGTTGTCTTTTTTACAGACTAAACGAGATTTAAGGATTTGAATAAAGGTCAAGATCGAGTTACAATTAAAGAAGTTACTTCTAGGAGAAGGTGTGAAAAAAGTGATGTTTTTTTCCAATCGTGAAATAGATTAATACAATAATACCACAATAATAAAAATCGGAATAAGTAACAAGGACTATGTTAAAATTTCTACACATATTTCAAATTATTTATTCATCTATTTAATGCCGATTTAGAGATATATCCAGTATGTCATACTTAATTAAATTCAAGTAGTCTCAGATGTATTTGACACATAATCGATTTTACTGTGTAAGTAATTATAACCATTTTTACAATATGAAGTTAATGATGCTAATTAATATAATATAATTTTTTGTATCGAGTCTTGTTGCTATAAAGAATAAATAAAAGAACGTGAAGCAAACGGAAAAAGTACATTTTGTTGTATAAAGAATGAACAAACTTGGATTAACATTTACTAGTGCATAATTTGTGTGGTGAGATTTTTTAATTTCAATATTAAATTATAGTTTAAAAAAAAAGAAAGAAAAAAACAGTTTGCACCATTTGTGGCTAGAAATATATTTTTAATGATCAGAATGAAATTAGAAGCATAGCAGAGGCTATTTCATCTTCACGATTGTGCACTTTACGATCAGGCACATCAGGCCGTTGAATCCTATTTTGGAACCTCAAAATGATCAACAATTTAGTCATAAGTTGACCATTTTGGTGCTTTTGGATGGTCTATATCTGTTCTATATCCGCAAATGTTGCTAGTTGGAAGAATTACGTAAAATCATTAATTCGCACATTTTGAATAAATGGAGACGCAAGCAGTGTATTTTTGGAATTTATCTATCGATCTATGGTATTGTTTATGTCTTTCCACATAAACAAATATTTAATTTTCACCAGTTTGGTATTTTTAAATATTGCCATAAATCAAAGTATTTTCTTTCAAGAATAACTGAGCAAGCGAAAGTAATATACTATTATCATCACCTCGGTTGTACTCCTCCACAAATGACAGATTATTATTTACAATAGCTAGCAACAATAATTGAATATGACCATTATCCAAAATAATTGGAGAAGACGATCACGATGTAGTATCAAATGTATAGCAGAGCTCCTATTTGAAGATTGAAAAACAAATATCTGCTCACGATTCCACTATGATGGATCTGTTCAGATAAACACAGCAATCAATTAAATATAGTCTGAAAGTAATATCTGGATTCTGTATGCCAAAGCCTTAAAATATATATCCTGTTCGAATGCTGACAGCACGGTTTAAAGACATCTAGCTCAAGAAATGCCAGCAGGAAATTTGAGCCAACTCGTTTATATCCTCAAACAATATCCTGGTAGAATGGTGGTGGATATTCTGGACTAGGCGTGATTTTCTTGGACACAACGAATTTGAGTCTTTGGGGTGTAATTTTGCAGTACTGTCTGAGCGCATCTATTATACTGGAGGGCTGTTGCACAAACTGCATTTCCTCATGAAATCGTTCATTGCAATTCTTTGAAAAGAGATGCTATCACTTTAGTACCTTTTAATAACGTATTGTCAATAAACATCGGGGTGTTTCTTTTTTTTCGAGACATTGGCTGATAATCTAAGTACACGCATATTTATTTTTAACACTCAAAAACCTAATGAGCCTATGAATAACAATTGATAAATTACTAGCGAATTGTTTTTTTTTCACTCCATTTTTCTGTTCAATTTTACAACTCTCTCTCACACACGCTCACATGTATTTTTATGTTTATGTACAAAATTTACCGTCCTATTTTCAATTATTGTACATTGTATTAAAGTTTACAAAAATACAACACTCTTCTTAATTCAAAATTTCTACACCAAAAAGGGGGTTTTATTGAGCCAAAAATATCAGCACTTATACATCCGACAAAATTCCATTAAAACTAAAAAAAAACTTTGTCGCAATCAGCATAAATGATGTTTTTTATCGATGAATTATTTTGGTTTTCGCGCAACCACGCCTTAGACACATGAAACATTGGAGCTTAAAAACCCACTCATTTCATTTTAACAGCTATGGACATTTCCGGGTGTTGTTTAAAAATATTTACGAGTGAAAATAAAATTGTAAAACTTAATTTTATTTTAGGAGTGAAAAAAAAATCCGTTTTCTGTCAATAGATTTATTTTATCTTTTAAGCTTTTTATTATACGTATATTTTAAAAATTTTATGTGTAGTTATTTCTTATATAAGAAGTGGGTCGATCTTGAGCATTATGATATGATTGCATGCTTGACACGATTATGACTTGCCTTATTACGTGAGTACTTAGCGCTGCGACTCTCAAAAATGTATAGTGTAACATACGATAAGCCAGCTAAGATCATAGAAGTCACAGATCACATTACACGGCGGTCACTATATAATGGAAGAAACAAAGTATCATAATATATCATGTGTGTTGCAATACTATGCGATTGCTCTCGTCTTCAAATCATGTTTCCCCTTATTTAGTAACAACTATAAATATAAATTATGAAGTGTAAATGAGCAATTTTTAATATATCACGTGACCTATTTCATCTTCGGAAATATCTAAAGCCACTAATTTATCTTGGGGTGTATTCAGTCAATTGATTTCGCCAACAGTTGTTATGATTGATTCTTTTTCATGAAGAAAAGAGTTCCTTCACTTATCTTTAGAAAAGAATTGGTAATTGCACCGAAATGTGAGATGATTATAAATAACTACCCGAACCATAGTTGTACAAAGCAGGCTGAAAGTGTGGTAATAACGGTCCAGTTTACTTATTGTAACGCCTTAGTTTATTGGCGGGAACCTTGTATCAAGTCAGACAAATATTCAACGTGGGGGGTAGGTATTACTTTGTCAGGAGCGCTATTAATACCGAAGATTCTGACTTAGCAAGTGATGGTTAGTTTAAGACGAGATATTGGAACTATGATTTCGTAGGGCGTTGCCGATTTTCATACTCTTCAAGGCTTTGTACTTGGCGTAGGTGTAAAGAGGAAGGGCTAGAAAATTACAGGGAACGGCGTTTTCAATGACCTTGGATTTTTTGTTTTTTTTATTTTCCTTGTAGTGGCAATTGACCCATTGTTAAGAGAATTGTTGAATAATTTATGTAATTATTACGGGTGAGTTATTTGCAACCGGTAAGATGGCGAGAAATATATGGGTGGCTGTGGCTAGACCACATGTTAAACCTTAAGTTGATTAAAACCGGCTAGTATTTCTGAGTAATTAAAAGTAGGAATTTGAAGTTTTCGTTTTCAATATCCCGGCATAGAAGGAGCCTTTGTCCTTATAGGACGTTCTTCGCTTGAATATCCGCACGCAAGGATAAAATTCCGACATCGAAGAAAATAGGGGATTGTCGGAATTTAAAATCATTATCAAATTTGCCGTAACGCAAATTGCATATGGGAAAAAATAATTTAATACTACAGGGTATAATAAGGGGGAGATTAGAAAATCTAAGTGTAGAGGGCTTACAAAAACTTCACAAACGTGTTGTGCCACAATACACTTACCAGGCGGTAAGTGTAGTTTCCCAGACAGCACAACTTTGCCCTTATTACGTCCAAATGATGTCATTTCAGGACTTCCTCGAAAAAACAGGTCGTCCTAGGGACGTGTTTTTTTTTATCCTGCGACATCCAAATGACATCCCAGGGAGCAACTAATGTCCGCGGATTGTCTGTCCTCAAGTGGTCCCAAGGACGTCCGATCGTTCATGTTTAGGATATATTTCGGACAAGCACGCTGTGCGGTCCGCAGGACGTTAAGAGGACAACATATCAAAACGTCCTAAAGACATACCAGTGAGGTCCCTAGGACATCCAAATGATGTCCTTTCAGAACTTCTTCGAAAAAACAGGTCGTCCTAGGGACGTGTTTTTTTGATCTTGCGACATCCCATCCAAATGACATCCCAACATCCCAGGGAAGAACTAATGTCCGCGGATTGTCTGTCCTGAAGTGGTTCCAATTACGTCCGATCGTTCATGTTCAGGATATATTTTGGACAAGCACGATGTGCGGTCCGCAGGACGTTAAGAGGACAACATATCAAAACGTCCCAAAGACATTCCAGTGAGGTCCCTGGGATATTCAAATGACGTCATTTCAGGACTTCTTCAAAAAAAAAAACAGGTCGTCCGTAGGACATTCTTTTTTTTTATCCTGCGACGTACAAAGGACATCCCAGGGAAGAACTTATGTCCGGAAATTGTCTGTTCTCTAATGGTCCCAAGGGCATCCGATCGTTCATATTTAGGCTATATTTTGGACAATAGCGCTGTGCTACCCCCAGTACGTTAAAATTACAGTAATTCTAAGCGCCCTAAAAACGTTCCAGTGAGGTCCCTAGGACATCTGTGACGACTGTTCCGGCCCTCTTTTGGATCTATGCGTCATTGCTCTTCAGGACATTGGAAGGACAGCATATTTGTATGCCCACAGGACACTGCCCTCGTTAGAATGATATCCCAAGGATGTCGATGAATTGTTTATCCTCCCAATGTCCTTGAGACTACTTTAGAAAATTCCCATCACTTCGTTTAGGTATTATTCGTTATTTATACCCACAAGATGCAATTTTAATTCATCAACTCAACAGTAATTTAACCTATTTTTTTCATGTATATAATTCTTCTGATTAAATGTTCTAAAACAGTTATCTTGTAAATGTAAATTTGCAGCTTGCAGCAGGAAATACTAAAGTTTTAACCAAATACTACTTTGAAAAAGAAGTATGCACATAACAGCTACAGAGCTGAGTAAAACCAGTTGTGAATAATATTTTTAATAACGCTTTGAGCTACATAATCATATACCGTTACATGTAATTTATCATATGTTCATTATGAAGATGATAATAAAAATACTTTAATGAACATAGTGAAACAATTTTTGCATACAATTAAATAGGGACTACTCCATATATCAGCAATTTAAATATATTTTAATCAAAAATTTGTCTCTAAAATCTTTATTTGAAATTTCCCTTAAGCAACCCATCTTTATATTTTTAACTTCTACTCATTTGAAATACAAGTTATACTAATATCTCAAGTAAATAATTTAATGCACGAGAAAAATATTTTCAGAAAACTTGTGATAACTTTTGTTTCTAATTTCATGTAACCTTGGAATTTAATAACAACTGATAATTATTGATTAGAGAAAATAATTATTCATACTTATTTTAAGAACATTTTGTACTGTTGGATTCATATTCATTCTTATTTTGATACTTCACAATACACAGTTTAAAATTTCAATGAAGGACATATATATATATATATATATATATATATCATTTTGAAAATGCATCAGGAAACTTTACTAGAAAACAATTCTTAATATATAAATATAATTATATATATTCTATATAATTATGAGCTTTTTAATTAAATGATAGTACGAAAACTAAAATCAGAAATGATATATTCAATTGGTTTATGAAGTGTTGAAAGTGTAAAATAAACCAGTTCAGAAGGGAAAACCTTTTTTTATTGAAACATAATAGTACATAAGTATAGGAATTATAGAGATGGGAAAATTTTTCAACATTTTAGCTGCTTTCTCCTTTTTTGAACAGACAAAAAATTACAAAAACAAATAATTATTCACATGTTTAGAAGTAAAAACACAGTAAGAAAAGAGGAAAATAAATAAAGATAACTCTTTTAAACTTCACTTCACCTAGCTTTGTTTCCTAACAAAAATTACCCCCCGCCCCTCTCCAAGTATTTTTAGGTTTTATGAGAATTACTTTTTGTTTTGCAATAGTTTATTTTAACATATTATTTGCCAAAGCTCTATATACCATTACATGATTTAAAGTACAAGTAATATACTTCCAAGACTACTGAAAATGATATTCATGACAATGATAAATAAAGTGGCTTATTATTAATTAAATTTTTATAACTAATAGGCATCTGAATGATGAGAATCAATTTTCTTAATTCATAAAATATAGTTCAAAGAAATTCTGGAACTCATCAAATTAAATACAACAAATGACAAACATCTTTTAAAAATATAAATAACGGAAATAAATGCCAGTACGGACAAACTGATATAAGAATAATTGTTAAATACAATAATTCAGGGAAACTTTGAACAATGGGGGGTACATTGAACGAAGTCATAATTTTTAGTATATTTGACTTAACTCAAAAACTAAGAGTAGACAACTGATTTATAACCTATTTGGCTGGGTGCAGCACATGACCTTCTATTTTCTTTAACCAAATATGCTAAAAGAAATAACGTTTTTGAAAGCTACCCTGAATGACTGTACTACACATATATGTACACATATAGTTTTTAAGCTTGCCTGATAGGAATTGTCCTGGGATTTTCCTGATCGTTAGGCAAATAGCAAAATTGTGATTACAGCCATCTATAAACATGTAGTGATACATAAGAAATTTATATGAAGTTCAAAATAATAACACAGACACTTAATGCAGAAAGATATAGTTCAAAAGCAACCAATTTAATAAAAGTAAATAAACAGAAATAATAAAGAACAGATTAGATTATAAGATAGAAGGAAATTGCTATTTAAATTGACATTCCAAATAACAATTTTACTATTTTTTCATTGTTCGTAATGACTATTAATTTTGTTATTTATGATGGTAGTCAACTTTAAAATAAATAATGAGATAAATAAGGTGTTAAAATAATTAGGGGTAAAAACTAAATATTGAATAATTATTAAATACTGCACATACATAAAAATAGAACTTGCCCTGGCTTTCTCTTAACCAGTATGCAATTGGCATGAAATTATTTTTGTGACGCAGTAATGATTCCCAGGAAATTTAGATGAAGCTCAAAATAACAGTACAGAAGCTTGTTATATGAGTCAAAAGTTGCCATCTTAAAGATAAAATTGATACAACAAAAATATTTATATTTAGAAATAAAAGAGAACTAACATATAAACACATTTGCTATTCAAGTTGAAATTGCAGAGAAAATTTAACAATTCATCGGAAGACAAATTTTAACTGGAATAAAGAAAATCAGATCCTTATAAAAAAAAGTATATTATATAAATTGAATTAGAATAAATTAGCTACTGGTTACCTAAAAACAAAATTAATCTTTACCATTCTTTGACTTATGTAATTAGTACTTTCTTGTCTCATAACCTAATAAAATTTAAATACAATCAAGGTAAAAATCTCGAAAAAAATAACGGCGTAATAACAAAAACAAAATATTACCTAAATATTAAATACTGTCCCTTCTTTTAAAATTGTAAAGCTGCCTTATAATTGTCTTGGTTTTCTTCTAATCACTATGCAAATGTAGAGTACTTCTTACAAATCCTTTAGCAAGTCACAAAATAAATTTTTTCATTTTTTTGTGTCATGGGCAATGTTCTTTTCTTTCAGAAATTCTAACATTGATAATTTTGTTGAATATTTTGAAGGGACGCGATCCGCTTTAACAGTATAACAAAAATCCATTTTTCGAACTGCTCACCATTCCTTTCGCTATGGTAGTCACCAGTACTTGAAGATGCTTTGTAAATAAGCTCAACTCCATAGATTAAATCTATCTGTTGAACCTGCGTACATAATTGTTCTCAAATATTTATTCCTCTAGAACACAATGTCGGGCCTTTCAATAAGAACTCTTCGTGTGTTAACACATTTCTTACATCAAAAATTAATTGAATGCAGTTTTCTTCAGGGATTATTCTCGAGCTTGAGAATACAATCTTTCCCCTTATAAACGTAGAAGTCATTTTTACAATTAGAAGAAATCGAAAAGTGCAAAAGTATTTTTGACTCCTCGTAACAAATCCACAAACGAATGAAAGCAATTTAAACAAGAAGTTCCGTCTAGAACTATACGAGCCTACTTTCCCGTATACACCAAATTCAAATTTATAATCTAGCTATCTCTTTCTCCTTTAGCTTTAGTTCTTAATTATTTCAAATATACCTTTTTCAACGGATAATACATATTCATTCACTCATTCATTCTTTCCTTTATTCAGCCATTCATTCATTCATTCATTCATTCATTCATTCGTTTACTCATTCATGTCTTTATTCATTTACTTACTCATTCATATATTTATTCCCTCATTTATTCATTCTTTTCCTCATTAATTTATTCATTGATTCATTCTTTCACTCCTTCATTTATTTATTAATTCATGCTTTCACTCATTCATTTATTCATTGAGAAATATCCTTAAAAATCCCGATAAAAAATTTTTATAGAAAAATAGGCTCGTTAGTTCTGGGTGAACTTTCTATTTGCACATGTTCTACGTTATAAGAGCTTTCCGATGAAGTTTGTTTCAAGCAAATCGGTCCGTTAGGTCAGGATTTATATAGGATTGAAATTTCCCCGTAAGCGCTATGTTAATTTTTTGAACTGTTCAAAAATGAACAAAAACTGTTCAAATTGATATTTCACGCCAAGAGATTCTTCCAGTAAGCTTGTTCATTGGAACATGGATCTTGTACCCAGAGTTTACATCATTTGCTTCATTTTCGCCCATAGGCGCTAATGTTAAATTTTTTTGAACTGTTCAAAATTGAACGAAAAAGTGTTCAAATCAAAAAGTAAAATATGGAAATGAGATGTCCTCGCCGAGATCTTTCGAATGCAAAAAGAATTTTTCGAATCGGACTATTCGTTCGAAAGTTATTAGGGGGGGGGGACAGACCGACAGACCGACAGACAGACCGACAGACCGACCGACAGACAGACCGACAGACAGACAGACCGACAGACAGACCGACAGACCGACAGACACACATTTTCCCCATCTCAAAACCCTACTTTCAAATTTTTTATTTTTCAATCTTTATTTAATTACTTCCCTTTTTTTGACTTTTCTTTATTTTTAACGATATTTTTCCGATACCATTAAGAATTCTTTCATGCTTTATTATTATTTTTTTACTTTTACGGGAAAGTAGGCTAAAAACGAGAAAGAAAGCGAGGTACATAAAATATTAAGCAGAAATGACTGTCTGGCAACGACCGAAGTACAAAGCGAAATGCAACTCTCGCCTATTTCCTTGGCGCCAACTCGCACAAATTCATAGTCTTACCTAAACTGCTATGGAATAATCCATTACCATAGTGACCGCCACTCGTTTGTCTGCTGTCTGAGGATAGAAAGGTTGCGCAAAAATATGTGCAGAAAAATTACTCAATTTTACGTCAGCAATCTCAATTTTATAATAACTTTTGAAAATATAAATCAGCATTATTTTTCCAACAGTTTTGTCTATTTTTGTTTGAAATAATAAAGATTTAAACTTTTTAATAAAAATCTTAACCCTGCTTTTTTCTTTTGGTAAGCCGTGAAATAAAAAAGGAAAATAAGAAAGGAAACTTAGAAAAGAAAAATTTGCTTTCAACTTGAAAGATATCCTAAGAACGTATGATTTAGTTCAAACACGTTATATGCTTTAAGTGAAGTTCCTAGGACAGCTGACAAGAAAGTCCGTGGTACGACCTGAAAGGATTCGGATCACTTTTAGACATCCATAGGTTAAGCAAAATGGTAGTTCCAGGGACGTCATTCTTGACGCGTCCAAGGATGTCAAAATGTGGACATCTTGATTCTTACGATAAAAATTGGATGGCTTATGCGAAATTTTACAATATCGGAGAAAAATATGTTATCATTAAATCTATTTTTCTACTGGTAAATACAAATAAGTACAAATACAAAAAGTACACCAACAACAGGCGCTAGGCCCAACAAGGTTGGCCTAGCGCCTGTAAACCGTAAAATAAAGAAATAAACGAAAAAAATAACAACATAAAAATTTTCTTCCAAGTTGACAGAAATATCCTAAAAACGTATGATTTAGTTCAAACGCAGGATATCTTTTGAGTGAAGTCCCTAGGCCAGGACATCGGAAAATAATGTCCGTGGTTCTTCCGGAAATGATGTGGATTACTTTTGGACATAAGTAGGCTAAACAAAATGTTAGAAACAGGGACGTCCTGCCTGCCGCGTCTAAGGACCTCCAAATGTGGTTAATTAAGATTTACGATAAAATTCGAATGGTTTGTGTGAAACTTTACGGTTTTTGAGAAAATATTTCTCATGCTTATAAGAAAATATGCGTAAATATATTATGTGCAGTAAAGTTGATCAATTGTATATCAGCAGTATCTTCAGAAAACATAATTTGATATTGTTTTTCATGTAATATTTACTATTTTTGCTTGAAATAGCAAAGCTTACGATTTGTTTTTAAAATAATAAACCTAGTTTTTTCTTTAGTAAGCCGTTAAACAAAGAACGAAAAGATAAAAAATGTCTTCCAAGTTATCCTAAAAACGTATGATTTAGTTCAAACGCGGGATATCCTTTGAGTGAAGTCCCTAGGACATCCGAAAATAAAGTCCGTGTTACGACCTGACAGGTGGCGGATCACTTTTGGACATTCGTAGACTAAACAAAATGTTTGCTCTAAGGACGTCATACTTGACACGTCCAAGGATGTCAAAACGTGGACATCCTGAGACTTACGATAAAAATTGGATGGCTTCTGTGAAATTTTACAACTTCAGAGAAAATATTTCTTATGCCTTAAAGAAAATAGGCTTAAATATGTTATGTGCAGTAAAATTAATCAATTTGTTATCATCAGTAACTTTAAAAAACATATATCAGCATTATTTTTCATGTAATTTTAACAACTTTTGCATAAAATGGTAAAAACTTCAACTTGTTTTTTTAAATATTAAACATGTTTTTCTTCTGGTAAACCGTAAAATGAAGAAACAAAAGAAAAAAATTACAAAATAAAAACTTTATTCCAAGTTGACAAAGATATCCTACAAACGTATGATTTAGTTCAAACGTGGGATATCCTTTGAGTGCAGTCCCTAAGACATCCGAAAAGAAAGTCCGTGATACAACCTGAAAGGATGCGGATCACTTTTGGACTTCCGGTGGTAAAAAAAAGTGGTAGTTGCAGGGACGTCCTGTCTGACCCGTACGTGGGATATCCTTTGAGTGCAGTCCCTAGGACATCAGAAAATGAAGTCCGTGGTACGAAATGAAAGGATGCGAATCACTTTTGGACGTCCGTAGGTAAAACAAAGTGGTAGTTACAGGGGCGTCCTGTATGACCCGTACGCCGGATATCCTTTGGGCGCAATCCCTAGGACATCCGAAAATGAAGTCCGTGGTACGACCTGAAAGGATGCGGATCACTTTTGGACGTCCGCAGGTAAAACAAAGTGGTAGTTACAGGGACGTCCTGTCTGACCCATCTGAGGATGTCCAAATTTTATCGGTTTTGACATCGGACCAGATTTGGACGTTCTGGACATAAAATGGACATCCAAAGGACGTTCTGTGCTGTCTGGGTTAAGACCTTATTTGATGAAGTCACAGGCTTTTATCGAAGAAGCTAATGAACCTGAAATTTAAAAGGGTTAGCGTTTTGCTTTTTGACAGTTTGCGGATTCCGATTTTCGTTTTCCGAATGATTAAGACCAACATTTTAAACTCATCTTTAATTAAAAAAAGCGTGTTTTTTCCCTTGCTACTGACGTGTGATTGACTGGTTCACTGACAATGATACTTTACTGACAAGACAAATGATCTGCTTTTCTTGGAAATATATAAGAAGGACTATTCTGGCAGGCAGAAATTTCGCCTTTTAGTGGAGGAATTGTAAACAAAAGAAGGTACCCCTAAATATCACTTGCTTCTACAGCAAAGTTGGATAAGATACAAGAATCCTTGATGTGTATTTTTCTCACGGTTTTGACCCAATTCAGGCTTTTTTCTGTTTGTTTTAGTAGCTTGCGACGTCAAAAAAGAAAAAAAATGAAGAAACACACTTTATCTAATATATGCTAAAAACGTTGAAAAAACTGCTAGCATTCTGTATATTCAAATGATTGGCTTCATAAGAAAATAAAACAAATCATTTGAACAGGTAGCTGGTTAGTTGTGCAAAACAACGAATAGAATGGCTTTTAAACTGAAATACACATTATATTTTACTTGGTTTCTTTAAAAAGTACATGGGAGTTTCTAATCTCAATCAATGCCTCAAAAAAGCAGCAGCGTTGATTTTCCAACCTTCAGAGAGGAAAGGAACTTGTTTTTTTTTCAAGTGCTTCGATCAAATTATAAATAAGGGGGAAAAGTGTCACATTAAACACCATCAGAAAACTGTCCAACCTTTTAAGCATCTTGGCCATGCAATCCATTTGAATTATAAGAGAAGTTCATTACTTTTAATTGTCTCGTATGCAATTTAACAAAAGCATTAATAAAACGGGCAATACATTAGAAAGAGCGTAACATATTAATACCATTCTGGGTTGAAATTAATTTACATTTCTTTATGTGTGCATATTTCGATGTTGGATCGCAATATAAACATGAAGTTATCAATTATCTCAGAGGAGCTTAGTAATTTCAGTCATAAAACAAATTATCAGCCTAAAATCGGTTGAATATCTCATGAGGTAATGCTCTTATAACTTCAGAGGTTATCTCGGTTGACTAAACATAAAAGCGAGGCTATTTAGTTAATTAAAAATATTTTGAATAGCAAAATATATCGGCTAAAGAGCATTATGGGAAATCAACAAGCTGTCTAACTTGGAGGAGAGGACGGACGAAGGGTAAAACAATATTTCTTTAAACAAAAAAACAATGAATTTTCAATAAGATGTGGGAATGTATGTTTAAAAGTATGCAAAATAATTGACAAGAAAAATAGTAAAGTACGGAAGCTTTTGAACTTGTAATCTTTCAATTAAATTGATGGTAGATACTTGTAGATATTGTAACGCTCTTGATTCAAAGAAATTGAGTTTGCTTTTCGTATGTAAACCGTCCGTTGCAAAAGCACGGAATATTTTTTATTTGCCTACTGGATAAAAAACAATGCTTAGATTTCACTTATACGGATTGTGATTAATTTTCATGAAGAACACTATGCATGAGATTATTGCAAACTATTACGTGAAAAATAACAATTTTACACATATTGTATGAAACTAAAACCCATTGAAGCTTCTAAATACATTTTTGAATACTGTGTGGTATGTTTTCATGATTTCTTTGTACACAAACAAACGTACAAAAAAAAGTAAGATTTACTGAGTGAAGCAATAAATTAAGTAGAATATGAGAATTGACCAGTTTCATATTTTGAAAAAGTTAGAATGTTAATCAATTTATTTTGCTTTTGTATTTTCTTTTATATGTTTTTCTTCAAAGACAAAAGTGTAAGACTTCCAAGTTACCTTGAAATGAAAAATTTTACTATTTATTGCACTCAAAAAAGGAAAAAGGGGGAGGGAAGAAATGCGGTAATATATATATATATATATTGGTCTAACTGTAAACGTTACGAAATCCAAAATTTAAAGGACTATTCTTTGAATTTGAGATTTTGTAGCGTTTGCTGTTAAACCAAGAAAATTATTTTCTACACCAAGAGTTAAAAAAAAGAAAATAATCTTTAATAAATTTCTGAAGAATTTATCAATTCTTCAGAATTTTATTATAGATTTCTTCTACACGAACGTAGTTTCTAAAATGTTATGCAGATTAATAACTACAAGAAAAAAAAGTTTTAAAATTATATTCAAGCGTCCGTCACTATAGTTCACTACCAGCGCAACAGGGCTATAGCTTGAAAAATTTAAAACGGCGTTAAATTCAGAATTAAATATGTTTTACTGACTTCTTATTCGTATAATAATGGCATGTTTTTATTTGCATTAGTTTTCAAGTTATTCGATAAAATAATTAACTGAAACTGAATTATAACGTAATTCCATAATTTTTTGCACAAAATTGTAGACGTATTAAGAAAAAAGAAATAATAATAATGTCCACATAAGGTTGTAACAATCCCAAATATTATTTAAACCTCATATAGATATGAATTAAGAAGAAAATTTGATTTTTAAGGTATGATTAAAACTTTCAAAGGCCTCTCTTGAGAAAGTAATCGATTTTGAGTTTGTGGCCTTCTTGCACTAAAAGTGCTATAAGGATTTTCTTTTGATCCCAAAGCCTAAGCTGTCGAATGATTCAACGACTCAATAAGATTGGGAGCATTTTTCCTTTGTAGGAGAACGAGCTGTTAACTTGTTAATATGCTAAAATCAAATTATTAAAATCGTTTCATAAGTCCCGTACTGCCCGTAAGGAAGGGTCTATAAGAAACGTTTTAGACTTAGTGAAAAATGTGTTAATTTTAAATCTGCCATAATATATAAGCTTATAAAAGAAGTTTCGAGTATGAAATTTCAGATAACTTTTCATTTTCCCCTCGATATTTAATTTACCTATATCACTGCTTGCAATTCTTACAACTTTTCAGACTGAGCTGATCTCCAAAGGCTTATTAACGCTGAGCTGAGATATCTTCCGTTAGATCAGGTCTCGGCTACTTATAATCCGAGGGTCACCAAGTTATGGGTCACCAAGTTTTATCAATCCGCATCTTTAGTTAAGAAAATAAGGCATAATACGTAGAAATAAATTTATAAGACATGAATATGAAACGAACGCTTGAAGAATAGACAGTAAAACAATCTGAATACAATAATAAAAATAACTCTTTTTTTTTTATTGCAAAGTCTCAGGAATGAACAAGCATTTTTCCTAAGATAATAAATAAATAAATAAATAAAAATTTAAACATAATTTCAAGTATATGTCAATCAACTTGACTACATGATAATGAAACTACCATTGACTCAAAATGTCTTCTTAATACACACATTTTAGTTGATTTTGACCGGCACTCAAAAAAAGAGGCCGATGTCCCTTTCTCCCTCTAATGAACTCATAGATCTTTACAAACATTTCAGAGAACCTTTTACAGTAAAATCTGACAAAATTGTGTTCTCACACTTTAACAAGTGCTGTTCCAATTATCGCAGGGTTCATTTATAAAGTTTAAGATTCAGTTAGCCCGAAATTTTCGCATCTCCTATCCCTGTTTTACCACTATGCGACCGCATAGATATGGATCTCATCCGAATGACAAGTGATTTTGAAACAGAGAGAGAGAAGAAGAAAAAATACTACGAATAAAAAAAAATCTATTTACAGTTTCATATTCTTTAATCTGCAAAAAAGACATTTTTATTAAGTTGAAATTAGTTAATTTGAACTTCTTTAACATTAAAAATGCAAGAATTTTTGAAAACTGCTTCAAAAAGTTTGCAATTTTGAATCATTCGTTCTACCGACATTCGTTCAAACAAGGTTTTAATCAAGTGATTGTTTTCGCTCCCAAAAATTTTTACTTGTAAATGATATTAAGCATTCTCACAAGAAGGCTCAATTTAAAAAAACCTCTGAAAATATTTTAAGGAAAAGAGGATTTGAAAAATACAAATATTTTTGTTAAATATGTTATTAAACAATCAATTGAAACAAAGCTACTTTTAATCTATTAGTCTGTCCAATAAATTGTGGTTTCTTCAAATATCCTCCGACTTTTTTCATTTTTACTTTATAAGAACATTTCATTAAATGTTAGAGCATCCCTAGAGCATTCTTATAACATAGATTTTCATGGAAATGCCACAAAAAAGTTGCGGAAAAAGAGGTACGTTTCAATAAACTCGGAACGACAGATGAATGAGAGGGTTCTTTAATTTGAATAATATTAGAATCACTGCTGAATACGATTACATCCAGGCAAAGATACATGATAGCATATTCATCAAAAGCTCCGCAACCAGTACTACATTCAGTCGCCGCATTCATTATATAAGGCATCGTACTGCAGCAACGGAATCATTTATTAACTAACATCATGAATTTCAAAACTGCTCCATGTTACCAAGTTTCCCGGACCATTCATTTAATATTCGCATAACTTTTCAACTTTGGAAGAGCTCTGCGTGTGGAAGTGCACGCAAACCATATGTGCTACGCCTAGAAAATACTTCTCCTGGGATTCAGAGACGTCAGGATTTGCAATTGCAGCCATTTCTTTTGGCCCGTTCACCCTTAATCAATCCAAACTTATTTCAGTCAAGTTTGTAACACCCTTTTTCAAAATAGGTTTTTCCAACCCATATTAATGCTGATGTGTTTCTAATATCGTTAAACCGGAAACATTCATACACATATACCCTTTCAGTAAAAAAATTCAAACTCTTTGCAGTAGAAATAGTCAAATGTGCATACATATACATACAGGTCACTCCCATACAACTAGGGAATTCGCTCCGCATTGTATATCACAATAATTTTTGAAAGTTGAAGCATGTCTCAAATTTTAACTGATTCCTCATATTACTAGTGAGATGTAATGCAATGTGACATATTATTACAATGTGAATAAACTGTCAGTGTCATGTGTATTTAAATAACAGAGAATTGATAAGAAAATGTATCTCTTTGAATATCAAAATTAGGATTTTGGTTGAATTGAAACTAGATGAGGATGCATAAAAAAATAATTTACGAAGAGTCAACTGTTCAAATAGCAAGGCAAATGAAAGTATAATATGACCTTAATATTTAGTGCTATAGTACCTTTATCAGATTTGAACAGAGTTGCTGAGCGAAAAGACCTGTTACTGTATAAATTGGAAAAGTAAAGTCATAACGTTCTTAAAACATAGCATGACGAAATATGTAGTTTCAATGTTTTTTGAATAAGGAAATCATTCCGACTCATTAAATTAAAGATAGCTTATGAACTTTTAAAGATAGGAAATGTAGACACAGTTTACATTTCAAAATGCAAAGGAAGAAAAATGTCCTGTCTAGTTTCCTGCGGGTCAATAAAGAAATTTTGTTTTAACAGAAAGAGCGGATTTTGTTTTATTTATTTATTTATTTATTTGGTAATAGTTGAAGTAATAATACATTTCTGATGTATTTAATTCAATTTTCAAGATTAATTGATATTTAATAGAATACGATTTAATATTACCATTAAAAAACATTTGTTTTGACGGAATTCATTAGATGATCAGCACAAATATTAAGGTTAGGGCATCTTCAACTCCGCGCGAATCTAATACAAAATAGTAGAAATGGAAGAAGACTACATTAAAAGATAGCAAATCTTAAAATGCCAAATGGAAACCGTAACCTAGAAGGTTTTTTTTTTTTTAAATTCTTGTATCCTCACGTTTTTGTTATGAGGTTTTAGGTTTAAACAGTAATTACAACTTAAATGAGGTAGAGATAGATAATATCTAATTTTACTTGAAAAGAGAACTCAACTGCTTTGCAATTACACTGGGAAAAATAATTAAGAACGTAGCTCCAGTTATTTCCCCAAACCCAACTGAAGCAGGTAAGTCTAAGGAGCTTTTCATGTATAGTGAGATTTTCAGCATGATTTGCTTGAGCTTTGAAAATGGTTGATATGTGTTATAGCCAAATAACAATGAAAAAAAAAAAATACAGCCGTAAGTCGAAATAAAGCCTGCAAATAAGATTGAGTTGTTTAAATGCAATATTAAGCGATGTTCGAAGTTTTAATCACATCCATATTCCATTTGTTTCTTAATATTTTTGTTATTCTTCTTAATTCGAAAGACAGTAGTAGATCAGCAATTATCCAAAGTAATGTGCACTGGATACTATCTTAGATACACATGAACTCAAGTCACAAGCACCTTACAGGATTTAGAGATTGACTAAAATATATGAAGACGTAAAAAAAAGCGAAATTAGGTTTACACGAATACGATTTCCCTACAAGGAAATACAGAGGGAAATATAGTATAATATTACATTAACTAAAATAATAGACATTTTTTACAGTCGCTGCCAGCACCCTTTGAATTTCATCATCGGCCAATTATTATTTGAAACAATGGTTTTCCCATGTGCGTCCTTATAGCCGTTGCAAAATAACATGACCTGTTTCATTACATACCAAAAATGAAAGAAAGAAAATGTAAAAGAAAACACACAACAATAAAAGTAAAGAACCGACGTGTTGCACTGAACAACATTTTTTAAAACATGAAATAAAATTTTAAAAACTAAATAGAACTAAATCTAAACTGGATCAACATTAAATAATAAAATGTGGGGTATGGCTGTGTTATGGACACGGCCGTGTGTTGTACGTGAATACGTTTATGTAACGGGTTATATATTTCAAATAAAATATTTTTATTTATGTATTTAGAATAAAAGCAAGTAAACAAATAATTATTGTGTTGCAATATAACTTCATTAATTAATAACTTTATAGTTTTGGCTTTTCGACGCGTATAAGCCGACATTATCTATATATTTTTGATATTTTTTAAATTCTAACACCTTATTAACCACCACTGTCACTATTTTAAACTAATGTTTTATATACAATCGATAGATTTTGACGACAGCTGATGATTAAAACTTAAATGAACATCAAATAACCTCAAAATGGTGCCGCTTCCCTCTTTACCAAGGTTTTCCCAATTTTTTTTTCATTTCATCGTCCCCTTTGATAGGCTAAGTTACATTATATACATCGTACATCGTCCTACTTAGGAATGATTCTAGATCTTTTGTAAGCACAGTACGATTTCATATCACGTTTTAAATATTATATGATTAATTTTCAAAAAAAAAAAAAAAAAATTGCTTGAAAACTACTTGCTTTTACTATGATTTTTTTAAAAAGTGAGGAGAAATTTTGCATAATTATTGACAATCGTATAATTGGCATTTTTACTTGTTAAAGTGCTGGATTTTAAATTATCAACTATTCACAGTTGATTATTTTTATATAACTAACACCACTGACAGCAAAAAAGAAAAGAAAAACTTTTTTCATTAATTTAGTCTAAATATTTTTTTTTTTTTTTTACGTACGGAAAAAAAGTTTTTTTTTTTTTTTTGTACAACTGAATATAATCTGAAAGACTGTGATACAAAAGTAATCAATTTTCTCTTACTGAAAAAGTCATCATTAAGAATATATATCAAATTATTTTTAACGCCACAATAAATAAGGAGCATAAAACTGCTATTTACGTAATGATCCTCCACCAAATGAATACTAAACAGTCAAAAATCATAAAATCACCGCATCATTCTGTAAAATGTGACATGAAATTTTTATCTCTGGAACTTTTTTCCATGAGGAACAAATCAAACTTCTGTGAGATCTAATACTCATTTGTTCAGGTATTTATTGGTGTGATATAATTTGAAGATTGAACAAAAACAATGTATTTTTACCGATGGGCGTTGTATTCTATTAGCCCTATCCATTTCTGTCTTGCTACATTGTTACAAAATGCAAGAAATGCATGTAATTGGTTTTTGAAAGAGTTCTATAGAATAGAAATGAAGGTTCGAGTCACATTACCGGTCTAGTGATCAATCCTGTTACTGTAATTTTCATGAAAGTTACTAATTATAGCTCGTCGGACGTATATTAATAAAAGCTATGAAGCATTATTTCGAATCCAGAAAGTAATAATTTTACTTGTTTTTAATGGAAAATGTTTTATTGTTTTATATGTAAAATAAAAAAATGTAACGCAACAAATTTTGAAAAATAAAACGCACAATGCTGTACAAATTTCTTTTCTTTTGCATGCTTTGCTTTCTTATCAAAATATAATCACTAAAAGCAGGTGTATACTGGAGATTTTTTAAAAATGTTACCTTATTTATTTAGAAACAGTTGATTTTATTTTATGGAAATACAAAACAGATAGAGAAAGCAATTTTAAACTACTTAATAACCGTAGATCTTTTTTTCTATTATTTACTTCGAAAACTGAACATGTCAATACATTTTTAAAATGCTAAAAATATAGGTTTGTTTTACGCTTCAGAGATAAATAGTTCAATATTCTGTTCAATTTAATCAAGTATGAAATAGAATTGTGTATTTAATATTTAAGAGACACGTACCTTGAAAGAGGGGAACTTGTTTGCTAAAATATTTTTTTGGCTAAAAATTCGCTGTAAAAGATTGAAAAAAAAAAAAACATTTCGATAGATTTTTTTTAGATAGACGCCATTGTTTATAATTTTGCAGGTACTTTCAAAAACGTCATTCTTTAATCTTTAGCGCCATCCAGTGAGGCGTTCTTTAACTAAATTGAAACAATCAACGGCTACTCGATGTTGTTTCACCTTTGTTTTAAACGAAATGTTGAACATCGTTATTTAACACGTTTATTATCAAACACATTTATATCTGCCACAAGTCAAACTTAAAAATCCAATAATGCATACTTTGATTATTCTGAAAGATGCGAGACTGTTTTCTGAAAGCTTAGTTAAAAAAATGTTGAGCTTAGCATAACTTTGACATAAATATCCCATGAAGTAAAAGATACTTCAAAGTTCAACCTTTAAAAAGTTCATATAAAATGCAAAGGCGCAAAAAAAACAAAAAAAAAAAAAAAGAAAAAAAGGAAAAAAAAAAAACAGTATTTTTGTTTTCGGAGAAGGTTTTTGATTTATGAATAATAATTGAATTGAAATGATGCTAGAACTAAATAATAATAAAAAAAGAAATCGAATAACTTCATTAATTTTAAATGTCGTAAATTATAAATATATATATATAGTATACATAGAAGCCCATCATTGGAGCTCGCACCCCTTAGCCATTAGTGCTGCCACATTTAAAACAGATTTTCAGCATGTCAATTTTTTTAAAAGCTATTAGAAACATGATAAGAAATTGATGTATGACTTACTAAAAAATTCTTCAATTTAAAAGTTTTAACGATTCCAATCCACGCTAAACTTACGTTCAGGATTACACCTGACTTAGGTGACAGATTTCCACATCCCATAGAAAGAAAACGAAGTGATGAATCCCCTTTACCTTGCGGATGGAAGATGTACATCATGTTTCTAAGTCAAATTATTGTAAAAGATATCCTATATTAGAAATAAGGACAATCTTTCTTCCATGCTTATTTTTTTTCTCTGTTCATTTCACCTTAATTTGGAGATAATTCTCCTAGAAAACAGATGAATGTGAAGTAAGTTTTAAAACTTACAATGGGGAGGGTCAATCAAAGATGATTTCATGAGAGTCAATAATCTGGTTTTACTTATAAGCAAGTTATTATCCAGTTGCATTCTTTAAAGCACCCACATTTTAATGTACTTTTCTTCGTTAAGTGCCTGAAAATGTTATTTTTAGATTATGACATTTTCTTAATGAGTTAAAACATAACAAAGTCATTAGTAAATACACGGAATTCTTTAATTTTTCAATCATTCCAGCTTTCTGTATGTGTAGAAATACGTTCACATAAATTTTAAATGTTTAAAACTGTAACTGTAAACCTTGATACATGTTTTTAACGCTGAATAACAAATAGTTAACCGAAATTATTCATAGCTAAGGAGATAAAAGAAGCGAGGGGAGGGGGGTTCGTCTGTAACAGACAGTAGGAATCACTTTCAATACAATCTGTTTTATATTCATCATCGATGCGAACTGAAGAAACAAAAATTCGTGAAATTAACATGAGGCGAATTTCTTGGATGTTAATTATAAAGAAAACGCTTGACTAATTGAAGTAATTAGAAGTCAATTGGCTGCAAGAGACTGAATGATTTGAAAGAAAAATTAGTTCAGTCGTGATCGGCACATATGATTTTAAAAACGTCGTGATCATACGTCTGGTCGAAGATTGAAGATGAGTAGTACTTTGGCGGACTAATGCTGGCTTTAATTAATATCCGATGCAAATGCAGCGATTTCTATTTTGTGATTTGAATTCTATAAAACATTACCTATAAATCAAATAGAATTTCAGTCATCAACAATGAAGTATTGCGAGTATGCCACAGAAAATTTGCATGTGGGAAAATGAATAACAGTCGTCTAGGTTAAAAGCTAATTTTGTAGTTATTCTATATAACGACTTCTGAATATAACGTTTCCAAAATACCGACAGAGTAGAGGCAATAACAAGGCACTTATATTTTTAAGCATTTACATTAATATTGTCTTGTGCGGTTCCCCCCCCCCCAAAAAAAAAACAAAAACGCGCTATTCATCTATTCTACAATCCCGTTACAGTGAACTCCAAGGAACCGGGAAAATACTTCGTTGTAACGGAATATACATTACGCTATTGGGGTTTAAAACGGGACTAAAAATTTGATTCGTTGTAACGGACATCTCGTTGTATCGGTATTCGCTGTAACGAGATTGCACTGTATAAGATTTGACAAACATACGTGATCTTGAGAACGGCCGGGAGTCCAGTACCCCTAGATGAAGGCCGTGGTAGCCTAGTGGTTAGCACATCGGACTTCCACCTTTAAGGTCGCGGGTTCGATACCCGCTGAAGACCCACCCTGTACACTTGGGAATACGTGGATGTAAAATTCGTGGACTCCCACTACCTCGCTCCGTGCGCAAGCAATCCTAAGGCCTCGGCTAACAGGTAGGGGTCTGGTGGAGAAAAGTACCACTAGATGCGGATGATTCCGGGTGAAGCCATTTTACCCAATCTGTGTTCGACTTCCGTTAACAGAGACATTCATTAAATAACAAATTAACGAAGATCCAGCGAGGAATTTAAATGATGTTTTTTAGAGTAAAAGGTGTAAAAGCTCAGATGAAACTGAATGAACATTTCAAAATTAAACAGCTCTTCACATGTTTTTTTTTTTTTTGTGTGTGTGTGGGGGGGAGGGGGGGGGAGGTGATACCACAAATTTCCACACCGGGTGACAACCATCCTAGAGACGCCAATGGCTAAATTTTATGCATTCGGTAATCAAAATTTTTATAATGAATTTTATTTTATACACATTTAATGTTCCAGTAATTGACACTGCCAATTTTTCAATTTACCAGTACTTGGAACCTTATGCTCCAGTTAACCTTTCAGAACTCGCGTTAAAATGAGTAACCGGAGAACTCACGCGTGCGTATTTTTCTCACATCACCTATTTCCCTCAAAAAATGATAGTAAATGAAATATTTCTACTAAAAGCATTTGTATTTATTCTAAGCACCACATGCTACCCAAAATAATAATGTTATTCAAAATGTCTCGTACACGTGTAGTGTTTTCATGAAATATTACGTCATGCAACTCACGTACTTTTATTTGTCGGGTACAAAATGTTCCTTATGAAAACTTAGAAAATATATTTTTTTGCAAACTATGTCTGTTTTATAAGAAGCATTTTAAGCTAGAGCCATTTGAACCAACAACCTTCCTCGTGAAGTCGTCCTCGTAAATAAAAACAATTTTTTACTATAAAGAAATTTAAATAATTACATAATTATACTATGGGAATTGATTTATTCACTTATTTTCCATTTAGGTACATACCTGGTTTAATATTTGATGAGGCAAAAAAAAAAAAAAAATCGTTTTCTGTAAATCACACGAGCACCCTCTTGGTGAGAAAAACACTCCCATTAAAAAAATGTTTCACCATAATTCGCAAGATGAGAAGAAAACTCACACTTGACTACTCTGACTAGCAAACGCCCTTGGCGACAGTCGAACACACTTAATGATTGAGAAACTCATCGGGGCAGTATTGAGAAACTCATCCGGACAGGAGAAACTAGACAAAGCAGCACCTTCGCCTATGAAGTAGAATACAAGATATACTCCCCCCCCCCCTTAATGTGAGTATTTTGCTCACGGCGCGAGTTCTGAAGGGTTAAAGTTCCAATATGTAAAGTATTTGCTTAACCTGAACTTAATGTCACATACAAAGTTATTCTTCTATGACGTATAAACTTTAAATACTATTATTATACATTCTTAAAGAAATCTAAAAATCGGAAAAAAAAATCCTTCCTCTTGAAAGGGTGTCAATTGCCGGAAAATCTGAATTGAAAAAATTCAGAACTGATATAAATTTAATTTACATGCAAATCCCCTCAATTTTTATACATTTAAATTTTCTAACAAAGATTGTCAATCAAACCACCAGTCATTGAATCCCTACGACAATCATTTGTACATTAGGGTGCATAAAAAAAAAAAAACTTTTTTTGGAAATGCAAAATTTCAAGTTGATAAAAAGTTGCCCTTATAGACCCACATATACCACAAAAAGGAAAAAAAAAAGAAAAACCCAGATTTAAAAACATTTAGCTCTCCTGCAAAAGGCCTACAACTTATGGTTTTATTAAAAAAATCAATTTTTTTCTAATTATTTTTTTTTAAAATTGAGAATACACTTTTAAAAAAATTTTAAGTTTAAAAATGGTAAACAATGCAGTATGGAATTAATGTTAAAAAAAAGTTTATTCTATCTTGCAATATTTAAGTCTCCCGCATAGCACTCAAAAATAAGGAGTTTCAAATTTAAAGTTGCATTTTTTATTACAAATATATTTTTATTGTTATTATTTTGTAAATGTTTTTAAATTTTTTGGTACATATGTAAGAATGCCTGACCCCTTTAACAATTACTCTCTGATCTGCGAGAGGGGTGGCTGTTATAAATCTGGATTACCAATAAGCAGTTAATTATATCTCCTTATACTTCTGCATCAAAACTAACTTTGCGGTGGTTTCAAGATCCGTAATTAATTTTGTATTGTTCGATAATATTTCGCAATTTTTCTGGAGTGCAAGAACTTTAATATGTTTGCGTTGGTTAGACAACATTCCCAAAAGTTAATGCTCTGGGTGAACCATGAAAGCATTTCTTTGTAGCGTTGGACGAACATTACAGTTATAATAGAGCTACCCTTTGTTATTGAGATACGTATTCCGTAACTGGAATCAGTATCCTCCCGGGAACCCCCCGCCCCAGAAAGAGGTTAGGGGATTTTTCAGCGTGTCTCTTATGCTGCGGAAGTGCGATGTCTGCCGATCCAAGGAAAGGGATGGCATCAACCGGTCGTGGCTACAAGATAGGAAACGCCTTCCAAAATTTTAAAATGCAAAAAGCTATTTTAAAGTCATTACTATGGATTTGCGTCGACTTTAAATAAGGAACAAGCAAGTCACTTTTGTTTATTTGGAAGCATAGACATATTAGCATAGACGAAGTAACGCTGGTTTTTCTTTCACTTGGTAAGTGATCGAAGGGTGAACCGGTCACGTGAAGTAGACGATCCATCAGTTTCGACCAATTTAGCGTCTCTTGCTTACGCCGCTTCGCCTTATTCTGCCTTTGCCTTACCGTAACTATCAGTAAATAGCCCGCATCGTTGTATAGCCCGCACCCAAAACAAAAACAATTACATGAGCAAATCACTCAGTAAGGTACACTGTTTATAAGGAAGCAATTTTAAATTACAAAACATTTAATATTTAAAATTATACTGTAAAAAGTTTACATTTTACCATATTTTGTTTGTACATAATTATTTTGTTTATACAGCGACCTCTTCTTTGGTAATACACTCCTATTGTGATTTAATTGGTGCGGAAGAAAAGGCTCCCGTGACAGCTAGATTGCTTATCTCTAACCTTTTCCCTGGTCTTCTTTCGTTTGTGTATTACATTTTATTTAAGAGCAATATAAGAAACCACTTAATATTAGCTCTCTTTTTTAGGAATCGTGTACACAACTCTCATAATAGTAAACTTTAAATAATCCTTATTTTTGAGTAATATGCAGGAAACTTAACTATTGCAAGAGAGCAGAAGATTTTTTGAAAAATGTATAGAAAAAAATCAATTTTTTGAAGAAAATCATAAATTACTGGCGTTGTGTGGGACCTAAATACATTAGAAAAAACGAAAACCTACCCATATTAAAAATACGGGTAATTTTTTTGTGGTAATATATGTGGGTCTATAAAGGCAACTTCTTATCAACATGAAATTTTGAATTTCCAAAAACAGTTTTTTTCGATAAAATTGTTACTATTTAGAAATACTGCTGAAATTAATTAAGATGTAACAATATTAAAGAGCTAATTCATTTTAAATCTCCAAGCAAGCCTAACACAAGGAATGTTATTTATCAGTTCACATGTTTCACTTACATTTTTGTGACGGATCAAAAAAAGAATCGGACCATCAAAAAGAATTCAGCAATTTCAGGAAGTAAATATAGATAGACAACAATAATATACGGGTTTATTATTGTTCTTATTTATTAGTTATTTTGAGGAAAGGTGTCAATTACTGGAGCATGTCGATCACTGGTGCACTCACCATATATTTATACAGTTTATAGTTCCTGCCTGAAATGAATCGGAAGTGACGATGAAAAATGTGCAATTGATACTGTGTACAGTGTGCAAGATTGCTTCGAATATACTGTGACAAAAAGTTAAGATTTCCTCTTCGTATTCTTCCCGTACTAAATTGTTATAATGGAATCGAATTTTGAATGCAATTTTAAGAATTTGAATGAGTAAGACATTTTTGAATATGAGGGGAATAGAATCAAATGCTTCGATTGTTTTCGCTCAGAAATGTAGCTCACAACTGATGTGGTTCTGGCTTGTAATGTATAGCAGTGATGCATAATTTCGCCCAGTATGTTGCAATTAGGCCGTGGTAGCCTAGTGGTTAGCACGTCGGACTTCCACCTGGAAGGTCGCGTGTTCGATACCCACTGAAGACCACCATGTATACTTGGGGATATGGGCATGTAAAATCCGTAGACCCCACTAACTCTCCCCGTGCGTAAGCAATCCTAAGGCCTCGGCTAACAGGTAGGGGTCTGGTGGAGAAAA
This sequence comes from Octonoba sinensis, assembly GCA_038502835.1. Classification (NCBI taxonomy): domain Eukaryota; kingdom Metazoa; phylum Arthropoda; class Arachnida; order Araneae; family Uloboridae; genus Octonoba; species Octonoba sinensis. The sequence continues at coordinate 129,908,406 of CM076598.1, forward strand.
GTATGTTGCAATTAGCAAAGCAAGACTATGTTTTAAATTAAACAAGACATTAAAATAGAAATTTTTCAAATGTTCAAAGAATTTTGATGATGAAAATTTATTGTTGACAACGGTTGTTACAATAAAACATTGCAGCTTTCTAGAAGGTTAATGAAAAATTTCCGTAGTTATTAAAAGACTCGCTTTTGGTTAAAAGTTTGCATTGCAAATGAAACGTTTGAAAAATAACACCAGTTATTCTGCGCTTTTAAAGAAACTTCCTAAAATTTACTTTAAAAAGTTGTTAAAAGTAGAGTACAAGTTTTTTTCTTTTTTTATTGCGTAACAAAGTATATTACTACATTTAATAACCTATTTCAGCGCAACAATTTAAGAAACAAGATTGTAAGTAAGTAGTAAGAAGACTCCTAAAATTAAACCACTTGATACATAACGTGACCTCAAACCTCTTTTCAATCTAGATTTTGTCTAAGAGGACGAATGTTCAGCCATCATGGAAAAATTTATCGACTCTGGGGGGAAAACGTCGTATGGGTGAATGCCAACCTTTTTTTCACACTGCTTGGAGAGTAGGAGTTAAATGCTATCAGATTATAACAATTCTTTGACAAGTCCATAAATCAATGGAAGCTTAAGCTTGTAGCCTTTCATCTTGTAATTGAGCTTGTTAAATTAGATCTCCAGCCCTAGGAGTAGGTCGTCAGCCGAAAAGCGGTAATTACTTCAACCGCAGAATCGACTTGGATCAAAATAGCACTTTATTTATATGAGAGAAAAAAAAGAGCGGCCTTATGGAGCTAGAGTAGTAACTGGAAATAATTTCAGTCTTCAGGTCTAAACGGAGGTGCAAGATAAATGAACACATTACTAAATGAATACTAATGAATCTGGTGGGAAAATTAGGTAATGAAAGCATGGGAGAAAAGAATGCTGTGCATCAGCTTGGATCTTCTACTTGGTAACATGATATCATTAAAATAGATAATCCTGCTGTCTAATACTAAGCTTAATTAAAAATAAGATTTAATCGTTGAAGAGCAAGAAAGCCAAAGGATTCATTCCAGATCTTAAAGATATTTAAACACCTGTTCGGGAATTGTAAATGGTTTCAGTTCAATTAGTAGCTTAATAGAGTAGAATGGAATATAAGCTATGAATATTCATCGAGGTAATTTCGCAAAGCTACTGAAATATATTTAGAATATTTAGCAAAGTAAACCTGTGTGCAAAATATAAATTAGGTAGATATGGCAAACACAGGAGATAACATATGGCTTTGCTACTGCATAGTATATATACATAGTACGCTACGAAACGGTCTCCACTAATTGAAGTAGTTTTCCTAGCTTTCTGATAGCTTAATATGTTAATAATCTCATGATAGTGTATTAATGAATAAATTGTAATTGAAACCAACATAATATAGAAACAATTGAGTAGTTTACAATGTAGAAGTATTGAACTATTGAATGAATTTGTAAACATTTAAATTTTGATTTATATTTTAAATAGGTTATCATATAAACACTTTTAAGAACACTCAACTAATTTCTTAAAGGTTCTACTTGGAATAATTCCTGTTACTAATTTATCAAAACGTACAAACTGTTCTATCTGCTGCACGCAAGTACAAGGCTGATGTCGGCACTGAGATGTGAAGAACAAAATGAAGTAAAGCGTTCTATATAGTAAAGGACTTAGACACGTTACTTTTCCCATCTATTGTTGTTGTCCAAATTTTGAGGTCGATTCCGCTTAAAACTGTAAAGGCCAGGGGCGGCACGATGTGCCTCCCTTGGCCTGGCATGTTCTCGACGCATCCGCCAAACTTTTTGTGCCGCTGCTGAATTTCTCACGCCATTCGTACACCTGAATCTGCGATAAATAGCTCCATAATGTGCCAAAATGCGTGGATGAATTTCTATCGGTTCCGAGCCTTCACATTGTAGAAAACGGATACGGTGCATTCGAACAGAGGGGTCACCCTTTTGGAGACTCGAGTATCGCGTTTCTGTGTCTCGTGGGGTCACGGGACCAATGTCAGTCGATTGCGGGAGAGGCCGTGGTAACCTAGCGGTTAGAGCGTCGGACTTCCAGATGAAAGGTCGCGCGTTTGATACCCGCTGAAGACCCACCATGTACACTTGGGGATACGTGCGTGTAAAATCAGTGGGCCCCAATACCTCACCTCGTGCGCAAGCAATCCTAAGGCCTCGGCTAACAGGTAGGGGTCTGGTAGAGAAAAGTCGATTGAGGGAGATTCGCGTGCATGCGTACCCGGTCTGAACGCAAAAAGGAGAGGTTTTATATTTCTCTTATCGTTGCCATTTGACTCACCCTCGTATATCTCTATATATATCGTATATATATCGATATGGGTGAATTCCACAGTAATGGAGGTTACATAGATACAAAAAATAAATGTAAAACAGATCATTAGATGCATACTAATGCTTCAGAATCAAAATTAGGTTTTTTTCCTAATAAAACTAATGCTAAAGATCAATTGGACACATTTGAAAATTTATATTATGTTTTTTTGAGGTAGCAAAAACTAAAATTCTTTTACTGTAACGGATGTTACATAAAATGGAACATCATTTGCACTATAGTGTCATTAGTTATAAAAGTGTGAATGTATTATGTATTTTTGTTTAAGTAATTTAAAAATAACATTATAAGACATGCAGGCAATTTATGAGAATCTTGAAATAAAAATTCAGTCATATTTTGTTGTTATAAAAAATTTAATATGTAGTGTAACACGTTACTGGATGTAATGGATGTTACGTTCTACGACAGGTATACGATTTCTGCGCTAAATGTTATATCAATAGATGAATCTGAAAAATCTTTACTTTATGTAAACTTTAATGCAATCACAAAAGTCACATTAAATGTGTTTTTAAAAAATGATCTTATAAATGAGAATCGTAGTATTATAGTTATAAAGTAAAAAAAAAAACTTTGACTAAGAATTTTAAGCACTAAATTAATGTAAGATATAATTTTAATTCATTCAATACTTTACAAAAGGAATTTGACACATTACAGTTATGCATTAAAAAAACGGATTTCATCTGCAGGAAATGCTAATAGTCCTCGAGCTAGACTTAAGTCACTTTTTCAGTGGTGTTCCACTTTGTGGTAGTACCCCCCCCCCCCCCCCAAAAAAAAAAAAATGATAAGGAAAATTCTTTGCTGTGTTGTATGAACTTATAGTTTTGTAGCTTACATGGTTTCAAAAAAAAAAAAAAAAAAATCTTAAGATTGCATTTTATTTATTTGGTGTAACTTTCATTAAACTACATTTATATTCAGCTGTTATGATACGTAAAAGTGGTACCAGTAAAATCAGATAATTCAAGTATATCTTTATTCAAAAACTCTTAACTGCATTTTGGGTGTCACCCCTCCCCCCAACATCCCGCAAAAGGCTGTCACCCGGGGCGGACCGTCCCCTCCGCCCCTCCTTCATAGTGACGATACTGTATATATATATATATATATATATATATATATATATTCAAAGAAATGGAAATAGACATTCTGCGCATCAACTTCATGACCTATAGTGTAATCCGTGTATAAACTGTAAAACATTTTTAATTGTAAAATCTATTATAAATTATAAAATATACTATCTAAACGTTATAGTCGGTAAATCCAAATTTTCAAATTTTAAATCTAAAAATATTTGCTATTTAGAACCATTAATAAAAGAAAAACACGCTATTTTCCTATCCGTTCTTGGTGAAGAAAACTTTAAATAAGAGCAAGCAAATTTCTCAACTATTGGACGTTGATTTAGTCATCCGCCGTAATAAATTATAACTACAAAAGGGGAAAAAATGTTCAAAACTACTATCTCCATTAAAGAAAAGAAATAGTTGAGGAATTATCGACATTGAACGCAATTCATTATCGGAAGCCATTCTTCATTACAGTTTTACGATCGACTTTGCGCAGCATCGATCATCTGCAACGAATCATCGATCTTCAAACCGTCGCCGCATTCTCCATAACGATCAGAATAAGACGACAGCAAAGTAAATTAATTGATCTCGAAAATGAACAGAACCTGCACAAATACCTTGTTTCAATGGTGCAACTATGCCAGAGCAACTATTTTAGAACTTACTTCCGATATTTATCCAATATAAATTGCTTTTAATATTTAAAATTCGCATTAATTGATGCATAAAGTTTAAAATCATTGACAAATTGCAGAAGTTCCTTGTGCGTTGTTAAAAGATTTTTATTACAGAAGGAGCAAACTGCCCTCTTTTCCATGAACTTGATTGAATCAAGGCTATAAGATGCTCTAAGGCAGGCATTGGCAACCTTTGGAAAGTTGCGGGGCGAAACTTAAAAATTTTAATGAAGTGGCGGGCCATAGATAATCGGTAGTTGTGAAAAAATAGAAATAGAAGTACTACAGTATGATGCTTAAGTTACAAGCACCAGAATAATATCGTACTGATTAGGGATTAGGTGTTTACTTACAATCCTCAGAAATTAATGAGAAGCTTGAACTTAAACTTGAGAAACAAGATAATCGATGTTGAGATCTAATAATGAACAGGCCCAGAATCTTCGATTTTTCTTTCAGCATGGTAAAGGTCTGTTCACATTTATAAGGGCTTCCAAACCCGCAGATCATTTTTTAATGATTCGGCTAATTCTTTAAGGTCGATTACAAGTTTAAGAACGTGAAAACGAGTAGCAGCACCCCTCCCGTCTGTTTTGCTTCCCTACTGAAGGTAATGCTTACTGTTGAAAAACAAGTCCATTCACCAAATGCATTAATCCCCCTTACAATAACACAGTGCTTGACACTTCTCAATATTTTTTTAAAGGTGGAAAGCAGAAAGAGATTCTTGATACTCTCTTCAGCATTTTCCCCCCATGAATTTCTCTCCCCCATTTCTCAACCTTGGAAAATAAAGTTCTGATCTAAGTTCTCAACTGGCTCTACAATAATCCCTCAAAAAAATTGCCTTCCTAAGATGAGCCCATTAGAATTTTTTTTTTAATTTTTCGCTGGCCGGACCAAAAGCCAGAGCAGGCCACATCCGGCCCACGGTCCGGGCTTTGCCTATACGTGCTCTAAGGTAACAGAGTTATAAACTTGAATATTTAAGATTCAAAGCAAAAAAAAAGTTTCTAGATTTTAATAAATATGATGACAATACTGAAGAATATCTGAAGACTCATCCGCGTCCTTAGACAGGGTGCACACAGATTTTCAAAAGTGAAATTTTGTGGCATTTTCGGGACCGTTCGATGATACATCGGATATTGATTCTGCCTGATATCCGGTGACGCCTGTTTGCAGTATACGTAACGGATATCCGGTACCCCCTGTTTGACGCATACGTAACTTATATCCGGTTCTAATGTTTGAAACTTGTAAATTCCATGCCTATTTTTAAACATCCCACAGCTTCCAAATACGCAGTAAGTTTGTAATTCGCATATATTTTCAAAACATTTCAATAAATTTAATTTTAAAAATAAAATTTGAAATTCCGGATAAACGGGTATTTCATGCAGTGGCCGGATCGGATTCCATATGTTTAAAAACTTCCCGGATATCCGATGTCTTCTGGTGGAGTGGTAGGGGGGGGGGGAGGGATCGTTGGAAGGAAAATTTTCATGACCTATTCGTAGTTTTCGTGACTTTTTCGAAACTTTCGAGATTTGTTAGAATCCCAAGTTTTTATTTATTAATTGCGGTATTTTTTTAATCAGATTTAAACCATATGTCGTAAATCGTTTTTGTAAAATATAGCAAAAATTAATCCGGTGATTTAAAGGTACTATCTTTTGAATTAACATTCAAACAAATGAAGCTCATTAAGGTTTCTCTGCATGTGCAAGATAAATGTCTACAGTTCAGAAGTTCTGCTGTACTACTAGATGAAAAAAAATATTTTTAGAACGAAGTAAACAACAACGGCACATGCAGCCTAAATGAAAACTTGTCACTCTTAAAATGGTGATCAGTTATAAAAAAATATAATAATAAGTAAATGAAAAATAAATAAATAAATGAATAAAAACGTTTAAACAGCTAACCAACTATAGAACAAAAGGGAAATTTTCCTCTCACTCTTCAACACTATAATGGGAAACGTTTAGCAATGGAAAATTCGAAAGTGTCGGTAACATTTACATAACTAATCTGATTTTTTTTTTTAAATTTTAGTTTGTTAATCTTACGATGAAAATGGCAAATAATAGAATGAACTTCTAACCCTTTTCCTACGAAGTAAATCCTTTTACCTAACAGAAAATACTCTGACAATAAATCATTTCAATGGCCAGAAGATGTGCTGCACATTTGCATGATTGTAAGATATTCTCTACTTTCAGATACCCGAAATGCAGTCATAACTCTACAACTGAAGCTCAATGTATATGACTTTTCTAATTTCTACCATCCCACCACAAACGCGGTTTAGGATACAACTCTGAATTAATTCACGATAAAGATTCAGCTTGCAACAGAAGTGCGAAAGCATAGGGGAAAAAAGTATTAATGTAGTTTTCGGTAGCCCTCCTTCTAAGGCTACGGAAACGGAAAATTAGCATGTGCACAAATTTCGTGCATGTTCGGAAATCGCGCCTGGACGGATGCAGTTCGTGAATTCCTAATGATGGTAGAATTGAAACATTTCTGTTTGCGTGTTTTCGGGTAGATTGCGATTAACTTTTTTTCTTAGCGTTGGAACCCATTAAGAATTTATTCTGAATTAGAGGCCTTCGTTTAAACGTTAAGGAATAAACTGCCCATTTAGTTACCATCTATGAATTATTATTGCTATCCTTATCTGTATTTTTATTGCATACTGTTTGAAAAGAGTTCATTTGAATGTCAATTAAATATTCTTTTTCTGAAATGTTTCCTGCAGAAGGCAAGTTTTTTTTTTTCATTCAGACCACTAATATTCACTTTGCCGGATTTGAAAAACCAAACTGTAAATTAAAAACCAAGCTTTGTCCTCAAATTTACAAATTCATTAATCTATCAACATACCCAGCAGACTAATTACTATTCATATACCTAGCGCTAAAAGCATATAGGTAGGTACTTACGTAAGTAGCTATCTAGGTGGCTCCGTACATTTAATGTCTCAAATGATATGACAAATGAGAGATGTCAATATTTGGTTTAAGCTGTCAATAACTGATGTTCTCCAATCCAATTAGTGACAGCTCTACGATGCTGTTATTGACATACCTGTCAATAATAGGCCTTGTTTTTCATGCATAAAAAATTAAGTCATGTATTTTCAGGAGAACATAATTTAATCAAACTTTATACCTCCTGTTTAGCTTTTTTTTTTCCTTTCAGAATATAAACCCTTTAAAGCTTTTCCCACTTCGGTCGAAATAGAAACCTTACAATTCACGGATGGGCAGCGCACGATCTGAGGTTTCCAGAGCAAGATTCCAGCAAGACATAAGAAAAATATTAATTGAGTACTGCTATTCTTAGATAAATATTAGGCAAATATGCATAAAACTATGAATACAGAATATTAATATTCTATTAAGTTCCAACCAGCTTTAAAAAAAAAAAAAATCCTGTCCTTGTACGTTGTGCTTGATATTTCAGAAATTTTACAGTAAATGCATGACATAGCAAATCAACAATGTGCGATAGAAGGAAATGTATTACAAATAATTAAAACGCTTAGTGAATGCGTGAACGCAAGCATGTTAAGTAGAAAGTTTGAAAAAAACGAATATACTAAAATGAATAAAGATGTTATTATATTCTTTTCATTTTCAGAATGTTTCTCGGCTGGAAAGACGGATAGTAACCCATAGAATGTTGTCTTTTAAAATGAGCATGCTGGTCTTTTCAATCAAGTTATTTTCTTATTCGACAGAACACACCGAAGCTGAAGAAGTTGAGCTGGAAAGGATGACTAACATCATGTCAACATAAAAGCCGAAACAACTGGAAACATAGAGTGACAACTTCCTTAAAGGGCCGTCGAGGGGAGAAAGCATCTGGGGCGAAATCTGTGGGCCCGACCCCAGAGGGGCACCAGAGCTCTGGAAAGCACAGGAAAGGTTTTCTTACACAAGAGGTTCGGTGGAGGTTCACATATCAGTATTTTACCCCGCGGCCCGGTTAAGCTCTCGGAAGCATTGCTTTCTTATATCAAAGCTGAAATATTATAGGGTAAAAACATTCAGTGTGGAAAAGTTAAGAAAAAGGGTAAGCTAAGAATTATAAAGGCAATTTTCAAAAATTCACCTTTTTGTCGCATAGCATCTTCGGCTACTAAATTCTTCTATTAGATTATTAAATGTAACCACTAAAAATACGTACCAAAATAATTAATTTAGAAGGATCACAATATTTAGAGTAATTAGTTTAGAATGTTCCTCGTTAGTTTACGTCATGCGTAAATGCCTTATTTTTCGAATTGAGTCAAAATTTCGAACTTTTTGATTATGGTCTAAACGAGCAGTTGGAAATACATTTCAGAAAAAATGAGTGAGCCATGCCTTTGATAATTTCTGTATTTCCTTGATTTTATTTTTTTGCAATATGTTCAGCGGATTTTTGCATCTAAACATCTAATCAACGATTAAAAACCATTACTAATTATAACTTTCTTTGTTTTTCACTCATATGGCCTAAATGATTCTGTATTTTTTATAAGTGAACTAACTTTCTCGTACCCTATGTCGGGTTTTTATGGACTCTATTTTCCTAAGTAAGAACCAACTAGTGTATCGTAAGAATACCCATTAACTAAGAAAAACAGCAGGAATAGCGAATTACACGGGGCTTTTTACTCGTGGCTCCATCTAGGTCTTTCCTTACTCAGTTAAACCTATATTTTCGGGGTGTAATACCATGACAAACATATAAGTTAGGAAACTTTATGTTTCGGTCAAGAGATACCGTAATAATAATTCAAAATTTTTAGATTTGAGTGTAAATTTTGTTGTTTATTTCATCTTTTCTAACCACGTTTTTGAAGTCAGAAATGGAACTAAAAAAGTTGTTTTCTTGCAGTCTAATGCTTATTCTACAGAAAGCATGATAACTAACACAATACTAAGATAATTAATGATACTAAAAGTGACTATAAAGGAGATATTTTTCTATTATATATAAAAGTTTCATTCAATTTTTATTCCTGAAGTTTTAGCACTATTTTAAAGCTTTTGATGTGGTCCAAATGCTGTAGGTGCACGCTTTTAAAGTTTTCATAAACAGTTTTGAAAAGACGACACAGTGAGACTAAGTGTACATAATGATATAGATGCTTCATTACAAACATTAAAGTTCACGAGACTGATTAAAACAAACAGTAGAACAATTATTATCAACATTTACAAATGGTTTAGAATGTGAATAAATTAATTAAATCGTTATAAAAACCATTAAAAGCTGATACAGTGATTAAAAGCTTACTAAAGTTATTCTTGCACGTAACTTAGCAGTAACTATAAATTACTGTAATATCTTAGATGAACAGTATCTGAGTTAAATGATGTTAAACTTTTTAAATGATTTCTGTTCAACGTTAATAGACACTACAAATTCATGTAACTTAGTCGCTGTAAAGAGTAATTAAAAGCAGTTAAAGTGATAGACATAGCTTAGTAAAATAATACATGCATTAAACTTAGAGATGATAATAAATATCTAACATTAAACATGAACAAAACTAAATTAATTGAAGTTTTAATTAAGCTTTTTGTGAATTCTGTTTAATGTTAATGAATGCTTGGCATGGTACTGTGATGTGAAAAGGCAGTTATATTACTAATTTCCGACAGTTTTTTGATATACCTATATTACTTAGTATGTTCATTTTAATAGAAATATAGTTTACGATATTGAGAAATCTACAGTTGTTTTATTATATAGAAAAATAAAAAGACCAAAAGTCGTAGTAAAAGAGAACAAGATACTTTGAATGATTCAAAGAATTGATAAATATTTTTTTCCGAATTTGAGTTGTTTTATGTTTGAGAGAGTTAATTTTGTATTTACATTACATTGTATAACTCATAAATTACGACATGAAACTGAGTAAAAATAAAAAAAGTCTCGTGATAATAGATGGCGCCATGAACAAGAGCACTTTTCCTTACGTGTATGTATCTACGGAATAAAGTTTTAGACTATAATATTGAATACTTATGTAGATTGGAGGATTTGGTATACTAATGAATTCAAGATTTATGAATAGCGTTTTCAACAAGCAAGTCTTATCAATCCATCAGCAAATGCAATGAATTCTGAAATCGTTTTAACTCATGTTATAACTACATTATTATACCTTATTTTACGTTAATAAAATATTTAAAATCAGGCCCGTCATGTAAGGGGTCACTACGGTAAGTAATTCCCCCCTGACTTTGACACCTAAATTTATTTTTTATTAATGTGCATGTATTTTGTTGTTTGTACTCCTTCCCGCGATAGAAAAGTTCGAAATGGCGTGGCAGCTGGAAATTAAAATGCAATACAATTAGTGAGGTAATTCATGACAAATATTTCAATACTATACAGTAATTAAACAATAAATCAGAGTTAAATAGGAATAATTACATATGAAAAGATAATTGCGTTACTCAAACATTAAGAAAAAATGTTTTTATCTCATTCTTAAAAAAAAAAGAAAAGAAAGAGTAAATATTGCTTGTAAGGAAGGTGTCCTAAGCTTGGATGCAACAACTGCAATTAATATCAAATATTATTTTGAGTGAAATAGAAGAAAAAAAGAAAGATATAAGCAAAAAGTAGACATGAATTTCAAAAATTATCATTATTTGCCTACTTGAACTGATTAAGAAGCCGAAATATTTAAGTAACCGAAGTCAAATAGTTAAGCATAAAACTGAGTGTCAGATCTGGTAGTTAGGGATCCATCATAAATGATGTCACGTTTTTTCCCCACATATTTGACCCCCCTTCCCCCGTGTAACGAAATGTCACACTTCAACGGACCCCCCTCCCCCCTTTGTCACATGTCTGCTGTATAAGCGGGATGTCACACTTCCTTGTTACCCCCTCCCCTCCCCTTGTCACAATTTCACGAACCCCCTCCCCCTCGAAGCGTGACATTATTTAAAAACTTAGCGACAATAGCAATAATCAATTTGCACAACACTGCAGAGTTTTTGTGTTTATCATGATTTTTTAAAGTTCTATTTAAACTGGTGCAAAAAGGTTATTTTCCGATTAAATTTCAAAGGAAAGGTACAGCAGAATGGAACCCTCAACATTATTGAACACCAGTTTTCTCATGAGATACAAATCGGTTAAATTTACTACCGAAAAACATGAATCGGAATTCTCCACTTTTATTAAAAATAAACAAAAGTGTTCTAAAACCCTTTTTTAAAATGATGTTAGTGTACAGTTCTTCCCCTTTGCTGAAGAAACGTTTAAATAATAATACTGTTTGAGGACGTATTGCGGCTTGTTTTCTCCACATCTCTTCATGGATACCGATATTAATATGCTGTTACGCCCCTTAAATTTATTTTCTACCGTCCGGAAACAGAGAATTGCCACATATCATACGCTGTAAAACAGAAGCACCTGTTACAGTCCGTTTAATCTTTCAACGCAGTCATCCAATAGCTTAGAACTAATGAATCAGGCAACAACAGCTTTATTGCTTTTTGTGTTCGATTGTCAGGAAATGACATTTTATTGCCTTCTAAGGCCATAAAACAGCTACAAAGTACCAAAGGAAACAGGCAAATAGACGATTCAGAAACGTCGACTTCTTTGCCATTCTTCCCACGAAGATGCCATCAACAGTTGTCAGGCATTATGCAGAGTGAGTTGTCGATATTAATTTTTTATGGAATCGTTATTCTTGTTAGGCGATGACAAATTCAACTCTTCGAAGGTTAAGCGCATGTTCACTACACGTGTGCTTCTTCATGCGTGGATTATAAGGCATTCAAATCTGAGTTCAGGATTTGAAATTAGAAAGTTATGCATATTATGCAATGTATGTATCGCATATGATTCAAAAGATTATGACAAGCAGGGTTGACGAGATTTTATACACTACTGCTTCCAGATAATGTAATTTTGCAGAGTTTTCAAGGTCTTTAGAATGTAAAAATCCCAACAAGCCAGGTGCAGTGAAAATAATCCATGATTTATAAGCGCATTGTCATATAACTGAAGAATGTTCGCTGTTTAGCCAACTCTTTGTCCAACAATGGAATCAATCACTTCTTCAAAATTTGATTCACGTTTTCGTGTAATCCTTCTAAGAAATAAAAAAACAACTAATGTAATTGCACCCAACTTAAATTTCAGCCTCCCCCCCCCCCCCCTGCGGGATGAATTTTAAGCAGATAAATCATAAATTTCAAACTAATGACTTACTGAATGTCTCTCATGTGATATATTGAGTACTGAAAATAGGTTAAGAAATAACGATTTTTGGTTGATCGGATGTTTCCGGAAATATTTAGTTTTCAGGTAAATTAAACTGTATGCCATCCAGGACATATGCATTCATAAGATCATATAGCATACATCAAATATTTCCCAGTCTATAACTAGTAAATTTAACGCTTGCACAGTGATTCGCTTAAGATATTTCCAAACAATAGTTCCTAAAGCTTATAATCAAATTATCTTTAGAGCTTATGATCCCCTTCAAAAAAAAATGTGTTAGAATGTCTTTGGTATAAATTTCAAAGTGGAAAGGGTGGAGTCGTACATTTATTTCCACTTAATCTCTTCAAGAAGAAATTAAAAACGTATGTTCTCATGATAGTTGTGATTTATCCAAATATAATTGTAATTTGAATTAAGTGGTCAAAGTAATATATATTCGGGATATTGAAATGGGAAACGCTTTGAAAACAACACATATCAATTATCTGGAAAGGTGCGGGATTTGAGTTTGGGTGTTTGGGACCACTCGTCAATATGAAACCCAAATCGGCCGAAACCTTCCACCATTGTTTTGCAATACAACGGATCAATATGTACAATTAAAAATTGATCAGTATTCGGTAATGATTTTTTGTTTTAAACTTTGTTTTCCCATTGTCTCTAGCGCAAAGAGAATATTAGTCAATGCATTTACAACAACGGTTCTCAAGCGGCCAAATTAGCAAAATTCCTTCCAAATGGAAGGCGGATCACCAAATTTTATCTTAAAGCTTAATGAATGTTGTGATTGTGCTCAGTAAAACTATTATGCTGTAGTACTTCGTAAAACAATTATGCTGTAGTACTTTGTAAAACAATTATGCTGTTTGTTTTGACTGTGCTCAGTCAAAGATTTTTAGTTGCATCGTAAAAACTACCATAGTATACTACCTACTATCATTGTGCTTAAAAAAATATTATTAGCTCCATATGAAAATTTGCGTTCTGTTTCTGTTTGAAACTCAAATTATGTGATCGAAGAAACTGAGAATTGTTGCTCTTGATGTCTCCAGCCTGATAGAATAATGTTCACTTCATGAAAAATTCCGGTAAATCGAAGTTGTAACAAAATACGATTTCACACTGGTTTTTACGTCATAAATTTTCCTCTTAGTCTCTATACATGCTAGAGCTAATGTGAAGAACTTTCTAGCGAGTTTTGCAGCCGATTTAGGATTTCTGCAGACTTTTATCCCTAATATTTTTCAAAGAATTTATATTCCGTTGACGTCTGATGTTCCAAATCCTTTTAGAAACCCCTGATATTCAAAAACCCTCTGCATTTCGGCGTCCTCTAGTGGTGAGAAAACGTACCAATTGCAACTACTAGTGCAGCTTGCGATAAAATAAAATTTTTAATTAAATGTCGCGTGTCATTTCACTTCTGTAGAAAATAACAATCTCAAACTGAAAATTAATTTGAAATTTCATAACATTGTTGAAAAGTATAAATAAACTATGGAGCTAACTACATTTGGGAAAATAATATTAATAATAATAATAAGATGGAAGAATAAAGATAATCTTCAAATTAAATGAAGATTAAAATCAGACCCAGAATTAGTAATAATTACTAATTCTAGAGAAAGAATTATTCTTTCCCACTGCAAATGTTGTAGAACTAAGTTATGTCCCAATGATACACAATTCTGGGTAACATAGATTCAAAAGTATATTATTAAAACCCATTCCGTCAGGTCCGCCGTTTCAAAATTTTCCAGGGGGGGTAAACTGAATGTATACTGCGCTAAAAAACAACAAAATACATATGTGCATACAGATAAATACATTATATTTCCCAAGCCAGGGGGGAGCAATTGAAAGTTTTAAATTTTAACGAGAAACTTTTCCTACCTCATATGTGTCCTAAATTACATGTAAATTGAAAGGAAAGGAAAGGAGAAATAATTATTATTTTTCAAAAAGTTATAAAATGTTTTAAAATTCATTATTTTTAAGGTTATTATTGGTTCCTTATTTTTAAGTTTCAAAAAAACAAGGAAAAATGAAAGATTTCACCTTGATGAAGGATGCAATTTTGTTATTAAAGAGTAGAATTGCCAATTGATTTTCAAAAACGTTTTTCTCACTATCTGTAATGAGCTTCATGATCTAACCTCAAATCATCTTTCTTTTAAAATTTATCAAAAAACCAGTTGGTAAATTGTTAAAAATAAAAAATATTTTTTGAAATAAAGGTTTTTCTTCATTTGCGTAAAAGCAGTCGAAAAGAAGTTTCACAGTTTAGTGCTCGTATTTTTTTTTTTTTTTTTTTTTTTTTTTTTAATGGTGCGAAAACGAATCATCAGGGAATGGGTTAAAAGATGGGAATTTGTTATGAGTGGTAGATGGCAAAACATGATAAATGAAGCGAAAACCATTTAACTAATTCGGGCGGGGATTTCTGCTACCGTAATTAAATGCAAATGCATGTATTTTACATTGGTACCATTTATCATTTAAAAATTAACAACATAAGAACTATATTGCTAAGTACTAAATATTGCTACGTTTGAGTTTTTTTTTCCCGCTCTCATTCAGAGAGTGAATGACATTGCCAGAAAGCAGAACTATAGTTAGGATACCAAAATAGGTACTAAAGCAAAAATAAATGTTGAAGTATTTGTACCAAATTGGCTAAATTTTTGAGAAATTTAATTAAAAAAAATCTAAATAAAAAAGCTTTCGGGGGAAAAAGTTAAAGATAACTAACGATTTAGTAAATTGTTAAAGAAAAAAACTACGTCATTTTATGACTTCTAATAATATAAACTCATATGTGGATACAGGAGGAAGCGACAGGGAAATTGCGTCCCCCCTTGATCATCGAAATATTATTTTATTTTCCCCTTTGGAACAAATTTTCTGCGAGATAGGTAAAATCACTAAGAAAGTGTTTCAGCAAAATCTTGTATCCACGCTGCTTAAACTTCTGATTCATTTCTGCATACGGATGACCACTAAACTATTTGCTTTGTTATATTTTTTTGTGTTTCAAAAATAATTGTTATGAATATCACACCCCAATAGCTGAAGAATACAAAACTCTCCCTGTGTATAGTTAAAACATTTTTGAACGCAGTGAAGATAATTAGTATGTTTCTATTGAATTAAGGTATGGTAAATGAATATCTTTTTCAAAGGGTAAATCAATCGATTTTAATATTTCAGTGGAATCATTTTCAATTACACATGTAATACCGCATTAACTGATTTCCTTTTCCCTTATTCAAAAGAAAATTCTTGATTCTTATTTCGAAATGCTCAAGCACTTCAAAAAACCGTATCAATTTTCCTCATGAGAAAAAAAGAGAACAGGAACACTAATAAAAGTTAGGAGAAAACTTACCAATGTCAAGTTTCGGGTTGCTCAATTTAGGTGTTAGTTGTTCAATTTAGGTTTTCTGTCTTTCATTTTGTTTTCCATT
The DNA here is from genome assembly GCA_038502835.1 of Octonoba sinensis. NCBI lineage: Eukaryota > Metazoa > Arthropoda > Arachnida > Araneae > Uloboridae > Octonoba > Octonoba sinensis. Next base: position 129,924,288 of record CM076598.1, read on the forward strand.
TTTCTGTTTAGAAGAAAGAAAAATATTAGTTCTATAGGAATTTGTATGTATGCATTATGTATAGATACATTGACAGATGGCTAGATATAGATTGTATTTATTGTATGTTCTGCATATATCTTTGTATTATGTGAATAATCGTCAAACTCCGAGCAACATCGTTTATTTTAACTCGGGTTCAACAAGACACAGAAGTTTTCATTCATTTTTTCCAACCGGAGATTATTTGAAATCCAAAAACGAAAACATATAAGAGCATAGTTGTACCTAAACAGTTCCAAGTAACTAGCAACAATGGAGGCGAACAAAATAATTTTTTTTATCGCAGCTATGTTTTGCATAACACGCTATTTTAGCTTTTAGTCAACGTGTATGTTATGCAATTATTTTGGTTCTATTAGTGTGTGTGTTTTTTTTTTCTTCAACTTTTTGTTACGGAAAACTGAGTAAGCGTTTTGATGAGATCTTGGTTCTCTATCGGGTATGTGGTTTGATGAGTTTGAGAAATGTTCATGAAATATATGAAACTAATATAAATGAAGAACATCATATTCGGGAATGGAAATGCCTTTAAAATGTGTTTGATTAAAATTAGTTTAAGGCAGTAATTTCAGAGTTCCAATGAATTGCAATTTCTATGCTTATGATTAAAAAAAATATATTTTCTGGTGCAGACTAGATATGTATATAAAAATATTTTTCAGCTGTACTGAAACGTTTCCAAGTAAGTAGCAACTCAATTTAAGAGAGCACTAAATTTTGCATACTTTTGTGCAAAGCTGTGCACTTAGCTAATATGTATCTTATGCAAGATTTTTTTTTCCCTCGCTATGGAGTGCTGAGAAAATTCTATGCAAAGCACTTGGTGCTTCATAGGAACAGTTTGAGCAATGTGCATTAAATAAAACATAAAATACATACACAGGCGCAGACTTCACCGGTGCAATCGGGGCACCCATGCCTCGCATATTAATTGTCAAAGGGGGCAGTGCCCCAATCTGGAATTCAGGTAGTTCATTTTTTGACGCGTTTGCTTTTTTCATCATTATCTGTTCAAATCTTAGTTATATTGGTTCTAACAATCCTTATACGTATATATAATTAATATTCTACGGTTAGAAATATGGCTCGAGGCCAAAGATTCTAGGGGTGTGGGGGGAGGGAGGGGGCTGAGTCTGGAATTGACCTCCGGTTGTACCCTTGGATTTGTGGGATATATTATGCTGTTATCTTATACGTGTATGAAGTACAACCTCGAACGATCGTTTCTCGTTCAATATGTACGTTAAAATTCATTAATGGATTGAAGTTCTACTGTATATATAAGGAGGAAAAAACATGTGAGGAAAGATTTTAAAAATATGTAAATTGGAAGTAACATTGCTTTTGCACAGCGCATATGCGTTGAAAAGGCAGTGTCGTTTGGGCCAAATTTGCAATGTTAGTTAATCAATAGCCTTCTCTTGTCGCATAACTCTGGATATCTTATTAACTAAGAAACACAGCGTTGGTTTACACAATGCAAGTTGCGCTCGTTTATAGCGAAGTCGTATATAGCGAGTTTACGTAGCCATTTCAATCCCCCTGTTTCACCGCATACTATTCGTTATTTTTTAGAACGAAATTATGGTAATAAAGAAATTTTTACTGGGTCCTTTAGATTTCGTTATAAACTGGCGCGATTATTATGTAAACAAGTTAATTTCAGCAAATAAGAAAAACAAATGTGTTTTTTTAAGAAGTCTTTTACTTTCCCAAATAGGAAATCCCATTGATGGAATATACTTTAAGTTCTTTGACGGAAATATTTTTTGAAATTAAAGAATTTTTTTTTTTACAATTTTCATAAAATTAGTGGGTCTAGGAAAGAGAAGTTTGAGTAATAACGTTATGTATTATATTACAGCAGTTTTTCCTTTTACAAGAATGGTATCAGAAGAATGGAAACCGACTTTCATGCTTGAATTCATAAAGAAACTAATGCAATCCCAATTTTAAAAAAAAGTATTTTGCTCCTTCAGCAATAGAACAAAACAATTTAAGTTAAACATAAATTATTTAACATAATTGAACTAAAAGTTTCCTTGAGCATGGATTTTGCAAGCTTTTCAAAGCAAAAAAAATATTTCCCCTATATTAAGTTAAATCATTTGTATTTTCAAGAAATGTACATTTTTCCTTTTTGCACCATTTCATCTGCAGTAATGTATCTTTAAAAATAATCAAAAACAATTTTGTTCAGTGAATTGCGAAGTATATTTTAACACAATTATTTCAGGGAAGGAAGCAAATATTATGTAACATTAACAATAATATTTCTTGTGAAATTATACACTGTGAAACAATTTAGTTTTTACAGCTCGATTTAAATTATAGAGCAAATCGTCACAAATGAAAAAAAAATAATGACAGTGGTAACAATAGCAAACAACCAAACATTCCTTGTATTTGAAGATTCGAGTTCAGGTAAGTTGAGGATGTTTGACCTTTTTTACAAAGAATTTGTAACTAAACCTTTACATAAATAACAAAATTGGAAAAAATAAAGTATTAGGCCTAATCTTACATTTTAAAGTAAAAAAAAAAAAAAAATAAACAATAAGATTTTTTTCAGTATTTAAGGAATATATTCATTTCATAGTATGTAGAAAAGTATTAATTGTAATTTTTTGATTATAATCATCAATATTAAAGTCACTGCTACCCCAGAACACTTATTATTATTATTTTTTTTTTAATGCGGTAGAAATCGCAATTATAGAAAATCACTAAATGCAAAACATATTAACGTTTTATTTATTAAAAAAAACTGCTGGTACTTATAATAAATCTGTGTTTCTTTTTTTTTAAATTTCTTTTTTCAAGCGGGGGGGGGGGGGGGGGAGAAAGTCCCATAATAAAATTAGTAATTTTCTGTTACACGATACTTGATCATTTTTTTAAGTAATCAATAACTGTTTAACGAGCCTTTTTCATTCTAATTCTTCAACTCATGAAGTTTCTCTGTAGTGTCTGCAGAGAGTAATGAAACGTCGTTTCCACATGCCCCCAATGAAAGAAAAAGAAAAGAAAAAGGAATGCTTACATCAAGCTCTACTATACTTGAATCTCTCAATGCTGATATAAAAGATGAGTTTGTGAAAGCAGGAAAAACTCTAAATATCAATACTACTACAAGGAAGCATAACAATTATTTTCAGTAGAATAATATACTATAATTTACACTTTCTCCTTCTAAAAATCTTGCTTACATTATTTTCTACAAAACTTGTCTTCACTGAATACTGGATTGAAAACTTAGCTTATAAAAGCATGACCAATTTTAAACATCAATATTACTAGTAGGAAATATACAAACCGTTGCCTCTGAATCCCAATGAACTTTTTGTTCATGTAATAAATCCACTATTATCAGGCACGCAATGAAATAAATCCAATGTTATAAAAAGCGTTACACATCCTTATCACACAAGATGAAATATCCGCAACTGGAAACACGACATTAATCAATCAACTGAAACCTCATTCCTCTTTGGTCATTTCTTGTTTCTCAAGGTGCAGAATATCTTTTGGGGCAAAAATCCAATCTATCACTTCAGCAGTCGCCAATCCATCACCAAAAGTGTCAAAGTAGCAAATTTCATCCACACCAAAATCGCGCAAAAAAAAAATTAGAAAAATTTATAGATATCTGCGAAATATAAGTAATTTAACTGTTCCAGACACGAGAATTTTGCCACCTAGTCCGTACCAAGAGAAGTTCGGCTCGAGACTGCACAAGCAACATCATGCTTTCCTGGGTACATCAATTTTATAAGGGCAGACCCCATTTATTCCTTAGACTCCAATCTTAACCAAGGACAAAGTGCTAAAATTTTATAGTTTATTGCGAAACGTTAGCTATATTACTGCCCTAATGCCCAACCACAATCTTCATGAACATTGCCTAAAGTGATCATTATAAAGACCGAGCACGTTTGAAAAGCACCAACGCTTAACTGTTATTGTTACGCAAGTAGGTTTTTAGACATTACTTCGAAGGGATATGACTACCCATTTCCTTTACGCGTTATTTGTGCAATATACGCAGAGATGTTAATAGGCTGATATTCAAATACTTCTAGCTCTGAATTTCCGACAAATTCCAGTGATTGGTCGATTTCTGGTATAGCCATAACCATCAAAATCACCTTTTAAGCCCATGAATGGGATTTTAGAGTTTGCTACTTTCTTCACCGACATATATTGTCCTTTGTTCTACCTTTTAACAGCATCTTAGAAACAATAAAATGCGTTATTACCGTGAAGTGATGGGCAATATTAATTTCTAGCATCATTACGACTCCCTTAAATTACTAATCGAAAGAAAGAAAAAATCTCCATTTCTTTGGATTTCCATCAGAAAAGTTGCGATACGTGTTTTGTTAACAACCTGAGCACCACTGCTTTCAAAACATTTATTCATGGAGCGTTTTATCTATTACAAGCATACTAAATATCATAATATCGTTAAAGATTCAATAGAGGATTGAACAATCTTAGCTTTAAAAAGCATATGTGTTTAGATACTTCAATTATGTACGGAGTTGATCTTTATGCTACTTGAGAGACTAAAGAAGAAAATAAATGTATATCTTCAGTAATTGTTTTCCTTCTTCATTACGTTTTAATACCTGATAAAGATAAAGCAAAAAATTTAAGGAACATAAAAATTTATGAAGAATAGACTATTGTTTTATGGGATATTCAATATAAGGCAACCGCTTAATTTGTATTAAGTATTAATTTAGATTAAGATGTTTTTGACATTTCAAACATTTTAGTTCTTCGTTAGTTCCTTTCAATCCCCTCATTACTTCCGCATGATTAAGTAACCCTTTCCTTATCTTTCTCACAAACCCCTAACAAACACTTAGGCCCCATATGTTCACGCAAGATTCTTGCGTTTTTTACACCAAAGCTGTGCAACGCTCTGATTTCGCCGATATGTAATATTTATGTACATTGCTCTACTAATAAAATCAAATGAGTTACATTAGGTTATCGGATTCATGGAAAGTTATGAATAAGGACAGTGTTTCTACAAGGGTTCATATTCGCACCCAACCAATTACGTAGCTATTAGTATACATATTTTTCAGAAAATGGTAGATATCGTCGCTTGAAAAGAATAGTGATACAACTCAAAAAATACCGAAAATGAGATTTTTAATTGATAATACTTTTAAAAAATTGATCTTTTATATGGAATAAAGAACCAAGTCGTAGATAGCAAAGTTTCCCGTAGATAGAATAAGTGTCTCTTCAGAATAAAAATAAAACGCCATTTTTTTAAATTTTTTTTTTGTTGAACAGAGTCATAACTCGTGTTGTGTTTCGACTGCTGCGTGGGTAAGTACTGCCAATTTTATTGAAAAAAGGCACAACGATTAGGTCCTAAGTGAGATAGTCCCTTATAGAGCAATAGAAACCCATTTTGTGTTGTGTCTGTATTGCTGTTAATGTAGTATTTTTTCATAAAATTTTATTATGGACAATAGAGACATATTTGGAGTTGTGTCTGTATTGAATTTAATGTTACAATTTTTTAAAGACCTTTTCAGGGTTATTACACTGTTCCTCAAATTGTTGTTTCAGAAAAATTGTTGTTTTTATTCGAAAGAGACACAACTCAAAGTCTCCTAAACTTGATTAATATTTCTAGGAACCCTAAAAGGCTAGCACAAAAACTGCATGAAATAAACAAAAATAATAATATTAACCATTTTTGAGGGGCATTACAATAATTAGGAATTGTTATGAATGAAACAACAATAAATTACGTATCGCAACAATTTAAAAACTGGTCTCCTGAAAAAGTTGCTTTTTTGAGTTGTGTACTATTCTTTTCCCAAGCAACGATACATTACTCTACTTTCAGCAAGCCGTTACAAAGCTTTGGGTTTTGATTATTTTTCTGTGTACGGTACAAAATGTTAGACCTCGCAGTATATTTTAGGGCTCTTGCAAGAGCATCTTTAACTACAACCGCCAACGTTGTAGGTGTTTCTCGAGCTCATGGCTTTTTCCAGGCCAATTAATTACCCTAGGAGACACAATAGAATTGACACAAGAGATACAGCGCTTCAGGACGATAATCCATACTGCTACATCTGCTGAAGTATGGTTTGAAGACGAAGACACATATTTTTAGTAGTCGTACCAGTGTAACATTATTGAACAATAAAAATACAAAAATGAAATATATAGTCAGAACTTACGTTACAAGACGATGCTAATAGCTTGCAGTTGGAAAAAGTAAAGAGAGAAGAGTTTCTTGAAGAAAATAAAATAAATTTCCAAATAAACTTTTCAAAATCAAGAAAACGCCGGCACAGTGGCGTCGTGGTAAGGCGCGGAACTCGTACGCCCCAGGTCAGAGCATCGAGCCTGGCAGAGTCGGTGGGTTTTCGAGATGCAGAAAATCGACTGCGCCCATGTCGTATGATTATGCGACATGTAAAAGATCTCTTGAGTAGATATTTGGCTTGGATTCTCTCGGCTAAATTAATTTCCTAGCGCAATTTCGCATCAACAGAGTCATGGTGCTCACCCTTTTAGGTGAAGAAACTGGACGTCGAAATTCTCAGCGGCACACTCATTGTGGTACCGCTGTAAGAGATGGTAGCAATCCAGGGCACGCACTAGGTCTACAATTAGCAGAAGGCAACAGCAGCCCATTAGAAATAGTAATAAGAAACTCAATAAAACCTTTCACGTGTTCACCTAAAAATAAAGCCGGCAAAGCATTCCACTTATGTAGCGCTGGTCATGAATTACAAAAGCTCTTTTTTTAAGACTTTAACATTTACTCTAATATACGAAAAAGAAAAAAGTGTTCCGATATATTAAAGAAACTGTAACTAAAGTATTCCATTAGGTCGTGCATTGCTTATTTAATTTTTTCAATAAGAATCAAAATATGCTTGATAAGAAATAAAAAGACATTATAATATTTCTTATTTTTCCAAGAACGGCTAATATTACAAGAAAAGCATTAGTTTACAGAAATATACCAATTTTCCCCCGTAGTAAAAGACACTTCTAGCATAACGATCAGTCCATACTTAATCAAATTCAATAAGAATGTCGGAAGCTGATACTTTGGATAACTCTATGTTATACAAGCTTCGTAATTTATTCAAAGAGAATGATTGAAAATAAGAACACTCGTGATTTTACACTAAAGAAATTTTTAACACTGTAATTACATCTGCATTTTCGTTTAAACTGGCTACTGTATGTGTGCTGAATAATGCACGTCAACACATTTCGGATCGTTTGTATTCAGACCATCACAACAGAAGACCCGTATCAATAATCGAAATGAGTAGGTTTTAAAACATAATAATCAGTATACAGTACTTAGTTACCATATGAAATACTTTGTTCCTGTAGGACACAGTGGTCTAGAGGGCTGGTCCCACAGTTCATATTTTCTGTCATGTATAAATTTCAGATGAAAATCTTGTCAGGATATGATAATATGATTTATGGCACTCATTACAGATCCAAATGGCCAATTTATATTTCTGCATGATCGCATAGCAATGAATGAAGTGAACAAATGCATACATTTATACGCCAAATCGCACGCTCCATGCATGATTTTTTTGTTTCTCGGCTTGGCTTAGTCTTCGAGTATTTGGCGAAAGCTTTAGCTTGGGCCCGTCTCTGAATAATTCATGAGGCAAAAGCATTTTCTAGAACGCGACATATAAATGCAATAGCTGTTGCTTAAGATGGGCATTGAGGTTACGACGAATTGTCAGCCAATGAATAGTTCATGATTGACAGGCTCTCGCTGAAAAGTTCTTTGGTGGCCAATAAATCCATTTTTATCTCGGCGAGAAATGTCGATAGATTGATTGAGAGACGATTTATAGTGCAGTTTCACCTTGTCCTTCAGAATTATCCATGTTTAATGATGCATTCTCTCAGGTAGAACAGATATAACATTTAGTGTTATCTGTGTGGTACATTCTTACAGAATCAATAAACTGTTGAAACTATCATCATGTTGTGATATGGCCGACGTGGTCATAAATCTCACAGAAATTAACTGGTGCATCGCTTAAGGTATTCCAATCATGTTATTAAATCACTTAATGTTGGGTTGTAGAGCACATGTTAAGCTTCCGACTCGGAAATCTTTAATGTATTACTACTTCGCACTCTCTCAGCTCAAGAGAATTTATAGAAAAAAACGACGAATTAACATAAAACACATATACGCATATATTCTGAGTGTTTGAATGCTTGTGTGAATGCGAAATACTTATCAAAGAACGCCATTTCTAAAACACCGACGCAGTTACAAAAATTAGATAGAAGATATATAATAAATGTACAGGATATTGCACATGTGTCTAATTATTTATGGTACAGTGCTTTAAGCAAAAGGGAAAAAATTAAAGAAACGATTTGAAACAAATTGGAAAAATGGAGTGAAAGAAGGAAGATTTTTCATTTCTATGCTTCGCACAGTAATTCCATCATGACAAACGAACTTCTGTTCTGAACATATGGTAGACAAAGCGAGTAAGATGTTTTAAATCTAGCAACTTTCAGAAGATTAATGCATAAATAAAATACTGAATCTGAATCTGAGTTCAAAACCAGTTACTCAAAGTCTGAACTAACTTCACAGTTCTTTCAAAACCACAGTGTTCTTTACTTCCAACATACAGTTACCAATTATAATCTGATGCAAAGAAATTGCTAAGTAAATTGTAGACACATGTTTCTGAGTTAGAAATATCCCTTTCATCAATCCAAAAACTGTGATCCTCGATATATATATGTAACGAAAGTCATAATTTTTTCACTGGAGGTAAAGATTTTCTTCCTAAGTCAAAATGTGTGTATGCAACTTTTATGTTGCAATTCTTGGTCGTCACAAAGTTTTTCTCTCACATTCACTTTCTGCACAAAGGTTACTTATAATTTTTTTCGGATCACACATAAGGATCTAATTGCTGAAGAAATTGGTGACAATCCAATCAAATTTCAGGGAAGCTCCACAATTTGGGCAACCTAGACAAGGCGTAATTTAACAAAATGCTGATAAACTGAAAAGCAGCAAAAGAATTTTTTTTTCCCACTGATGTAAATATTTCCTTCCACACTCGAAATGTGTGTATGCAATTTACTTTGCAAATTTTGTGCGTCAAAAAGTTTTCCTTTCACATTCATTTTCTGCGCAATGGTAAGCGTTGCTATTTAAATATAATTCATATTGAATAGCACATAAGTATTTAGTTGCTACCTGTAAAATTGCTGAATAACTGAATCAAATTTCACGGAAGCTTCACAGTTTATTCAAACTTGATAAGGAGTAGTTTAACAAAATCTTGAAGAACTATAAAGCAAGACATGAGAAATTGATTCAGCATTTTAAAATCTTGTTAGAAGGTAGTTAACAGTGTAGTTCAGAAATAAAACAACTTAAGTTATTATTTAGTATTAAATTATTCATTCACTGTTGAAGCAGGAACTTTGATAAAATAAGGAAGACACACACGATAGTATTAAATATTACAGCAAGAGAGCAATTGCAAAAAAATACTTTTTCCGAGGATAACTATAAAAAAAAGAAATCTAATGAAAACGCAACTGAATAGGCGTTTAGGCTCTGAATCTTTTACAACAAAAAAATGCTTAAGTAAATGGTATTTCAGGGGAAGAGAAACATTTCTAAAAGTGCGATAAACACGGTTAAGATGAATGCGATACACTTCCTATTGTCAACCGAGAGAACAAAAAGAAACAAAAACATCGAGAAAGAAAGGGAAAACGAAATTTAGATAAATATCCTAGAAAAGCGAACTGAATCTGGTGAAAGAGCATTGAGAAAGGTCGAATAAAATGAAACTATTGCTGATAAAGGAAGATGAAGAGGATGTCACTGAATAAAAGAGTATCAGACATAAAAAGCGCTTTTCATCTTTTGAGCAAAATTAATGGGGAGAGAGTTAATGCTTGAAACCATTGTTGAAGGCCAAAGAGTGAAAAAAAAAATGAATAAATAAATAAATAAAATAAAGATTCATTGTCGAGTGCTTTTGTTTAGGGTGTTGGTATTTATTCTAATTGAGCTGAGAGTTTTCAGTGCAATGCGTTTACTTTAACTCGAGATAATTGCTTTGTAAAAACTCGGAACAAAAATCGTGTGGGATTATGTACAATTAAAACAGAATAACTTAGAATCAAGAATTAAAACTCTAGATCATAAAGAATAGGGTAATTAGATTAGAGCTTGACATAAAAGTCTGTGACGAAATAAATGTGTTTGAATTTTACAGGAGCTTTATTGAATTATTACGGCGTGTAATTACGTGAAGTTGCTTTTAAATTTCTTGAATATTTTTAACTTAATTCGCGGTAGTAAATTTCTGGAACTGAAATAAATGGAATTCATGCTCTCATTTAGAACAGCATGCAGATTGAAAAGCCTTTTGATTTGATTAGCTTCTAAATATATATTGTTCGCAAATCATATGACGCGTCTTTTTCATGTATAATTTATTTACCACGATAGCAATTTAGAATGAAGCAGGATTTTTTTTTAGAGAGAAATAATAGAAAATAATTGTACTAATATTATTTACGAAGTTCATTAAAAACAGAAGTAAATATAAAATAGTTATCGGATTATGCATGCATCTTTTTTCATGGATATATAATAACAAATAATATGTGTACAGCATACGAAGATCCTTGAAGATCGGATGATCCGATACCTCAAAAGATCGACGATTCGGACCACATCGAAATTAAACTCGATGGTCCACGGGAACAAGTCTCTCCATCTTGATTTACCTTCAAATATTTTTCAAATGGCAGGCACAAACAAACAGAAACTACAAACTGTTGAATTAACGAAGTTAATTTAAAACGGAAGTAAGTGTAAAAATAATTTTCAGTTTACACATACATCTTTTTTCGTAGACATACAACATTAAATAATATGTATACAGCGTATGCAAATCCTTGGAGATCAGCTGGTCCAAGCACTAATAATCGATTCGGACCACTACGAAATAATACTCGGTGGTAAGCGGGACCAAGCTCCTCGCCATCGTCATTATCCTTCAATTTTTTTCAGATGGCAGGGACAAATACTCATTACAAACTATTGCTCCGCAGCTGCTTCTGGTCATAAAATGGGGTAGTTGCACTTACAAAATAAGTTTTGATAGTATATCAACAGCCTACAGGAAAAAATGAATAGTTACCCGATATTAGCAGGTATTTTCATATTAGGCGATATTATACGTGTTCGCGTTGAGTATTTATAGTTTGTTAGAAACAATATCATCTAAACATTTGCCAGCCAGATATTTTTACTAATGCATTCACAAAATATCCCACTGAAAATTCTCTGCAATTTTTAATAATAAGCTGGGCATAAAATCCTTCTCAAAGTGAGACAAATATGAGCAGTTTTTCGGCAATTTCTTACTGCACTTGAGGTAGTTGATATTACTACTCAACAAAACTCAATAAAACTTATAAATTAGTTTAAAAATGAAAGATCAGTCAGTTTAAGAATCTCACAGGTGACGATATCGGCAAAGGGTTTAGAAAATTAGGAAGAGAGCTTTGTAGTCCAAAAAGATTCAGCAAAGAATGTTATTTTATTGAAAGTTTATCATAAAAAAATCTCTTAAGGCAACTTCTTATTCCTCTGAAGAAAATTAACTCCTTTTTTTTTTTTGAATCTTAAAAGAATAAAAGGATGGCAATTTCTCAGGTAGATTTAGCGAAGAAGAGATATGGCTGTAGAAGAAGAATGGAAGCTGTTCCCACCTTTTTCGCTGTCAACGGTAAATCACGAATCTCGCGTGCCTTGATGACCTCACGAGAAGCCGTGGCCTTGGGTCTCATTAAAGTAAGGAAATAAAAGAAGGCGGACACTTGGGCCTGTTAGCGGTTGTAAGGGGCCACAGAAAAGAGAAAAGGATCACTTAAATCAATTGGAACTAACTCTCATCAAGATTAATCGCTCTGCCTATATATACCAGAAGCGCAGAGCAGTTGCCGTACAAGTGGCCTCAATATTCAAGTTCAGAAATAAGCATACTAATAGCGTTTAGCAATTGAACCATTCACGCTGCTTTTTGAAGAAGTTCCGACGTCCATTTAATATCGTTGCTATGAACGAGTTCCACATTTTATTACATAAGCATTCATGGAGCGTTTCACAGTGCTTACCTTTAAAAAACTTAGCAGCTGTACGAGCAATGAGTTGTCTCTAAATAATGTAAATGTTGATTTATTTCCGTCTTAAGTTTTAAGATTATTTTACTTTTGCGCTTTTTAATCATAAGAATTTGCTGTTTATCTTCCGCAATTTAAATATTATAACACCTATGTTCTTTTCGTCAACAACTTTACTAACAATTTCAATTTGCCCTTATTCCTTTTCCTGTATGTACACGAACCTTTTCTAATTTAGGCAGTCGGCCTTTTTTGAAATGTAAATAAATTTCTTGTTTTTTTTTCAAATTCAGATGTTTAAAAAGCTAAATTTCATTAAATATTGAATGTCCCAACTCTTCCGACAAGTCCACTCTCCCGTCTAGACGTAGTTCATTTCTTTCGATTGTGTGGGTCCGATGTCAAAACCCATCCCCGACTCTAAATAAATGTGGATATTACGTAGCACTTTAAGTTATTTAGAAACCTAAATGTTCCCCGAGATTGGAAAATCAGAGCTAAATCGATTACACTTCTGTGTAATCGATTTAGCTCTGATTTTACTAAATTAGCCCTGATTTGACTAAACTTTTGATTGCATAACCAAACCATATGAAAAAATAATTTGACTTTTCAAGTAATAATGATTTTTAGGCAAAGCATTACTATAATAGCTAAGAAGGAAAACTTTGCACACCATGTATTGTGTCGTTTAGTAGATGACTGAAACCATCATAGCTACGCACTCTCAGAAACACATGCTCAAATCTAACGAAACTTTCGTCGTATTTGACGAAATGGCTTCGTGAAAAATGCTCCGAGTAAACCTTTCATCAAATTGCCGAAATTTCTATAGTAATTTTTTAAAGTCATGTGATCTCGCGAGGAAAGTTTCGTTATAAATGACGAAATTTTCTTGACGATACCAAAGTCCTCAAAAGTGACGATTCTGTTTCTGAGAGTGCGTCACTGTTTGACTGGTCCATGTCTCCCAGGTTTACCTTACATCGTATTTTAAGGGTTCAGAATGTCAAATTATACACCGGAAAACGAGGCAATAAATATGGTGCCGGTCTCATCAAACTATGAATCACAAAAATAAAATACTAAGTTAAAGTTATTCCATTATTGTTTTTAAATCAGTTAAGACATCTTTAAGAAATCGAGTAAATTACCCTTGATAAACTTGAAGATAACATTTCGTTGACTAGTGTAGAGGAAATACATGTATCCACGATTTTAAAAAATGTAAACTATGTTTAATGCATAGTACCGAACTAACTCAGTTCTAAAAAGAGTGATAAGAATTGATAATTCAATGCCTAGCTAACGTATAATTACATATCTTTCAAGGCAACACGAACGTTTTCCGCTAGCATCTATCTTAAGAAATTATCTTCAATATTTATGTTCAAAGTTTCGAATTTGCATACCTTCGTACAATGCAAATTTATTCCACAATATTTAGATTTTTCATCCACCGAAGCACGCGAAAGTTGCAATTATGCTTGCCTGGAAAGTTCCTGTGAAATATATAACACGTCAAATCTTTTTAAAGAAAAATTCAGAAACGAGTTCAGCTATCCTTTAAAAAGAGTTAAAGATGTAAAGAATAACTGCCCTTGATAGAAAAATTGCATAATTCTGAAAGCATTTTCAAGTTCTGTATAATAAAAAAAAAGTCTTTATTCAAATGTTTTAACATTTATAAACAATGCATATGTATGTATGTATATATATATATATATATATATATATATATATATATATATATCGGGCTTGGAGTAATCGCGATTACGTAATCGTAATCGGCTGTAATCGATTACATTTTGACAAAATCGTAATCATAATCATAATCTGACAGTGGCATCTTCTTATAATCATAATCGAAATTGCGTAATCTCGTAATCCCTTTTCTCCCGTAATTTTAATCGTAATCTTAAGGAAAAAATCCGTAATCTGCTGGTCCTATAATCGTGTAATCTTGACCTGCTGAAAGCTGAAATTTTTAGTTCTACCATTGAATAGAAGAGATAAGATTACAAGAAAAAGGATTCAAACTGTGTACTGACGCGACCTTAAGTGGTTTGTAACCTACGGGCGATCATAATATAAAAAGGTTCTGTGTGGTGGTCGCAGACCCTTGATGGCAGGACCATATAGTCCGCCAAAGACGCTTGTTGCGGTTTCTCAGAATTCTTAATTGCGGCTCCACTCTCCCTGGGGAATGGCTGCTGGAGAGCCCGAGAAAAGAGTCTAGATACAAGACTTCTGGATATGTCACTCGCATCGCCTTGGGGCTCTCAAGGGGGTCTCCTTGCGTCGTCCAGTTTCTAAAGCGGTAATCTGTCCGCAAGTCAAAAAGATTTCGGGGTAGATAAGAAAGGGGAAGCACTAATTACCCCTTCAAAACATATTCAAACAGTTGGGCAATAGGCGAGAGTCTGGAGCTGGCATGAAATGGACGATCTATTTTCCCTTTCAATAATCGAAGCAGACCGCCCCCCGAAAATCTAGTGGAAAGAGAAAGTCACGAAATGCCTTTTGGCGTTTTTCTCCTTTCTTTAACTGCGGAAGTGAAGAATTTTTCTTTAAGAATAGCACATTTACACTTAAGCAATTTAGGAGCAGGAGGTACATGATGCGCTATGCTTATGTATGAAATCTTAATCCTGGTAACGTGTGATTATTATTACTTTTTTAAAATATGTTCTTCGAATATTTAAAAACAACATACATTTAAATCTTAAAGTTATTTATATTTTAATGCTAATATTCTTTTTAATTAATAGGTATGTACAAGAAAAAGAGATTATGTTCAGACATTCTCATAATTGTTTTTTACATGCATGAATTAATATTTAGGAATTATTTTAAACAGTTAATTATCTTTTCCTTCTTAGAATTACCTCAACAGAATTTTGTATTTCAGTTTAATCTTGTAAGTTAAATTTGTATTGTAAAATTACCGTAATTATCTGTGTATAGCCCGCGGGTTATCTACGAAAAAACTTCTTTTTATACTACCTGCGGGCAATATAACGATGCGGGCAATACATGAAATTAAAAAAAAATATATTATTAAAAGACAACTACCGTTTAAAAATATCAAAATATCTTTTCCTGCCAAACAAAATGCAGAGGAATAAATCGTAGCTATCGAAACAATAGTCCAAAGCAGATTGGGGCTCGGGTGTTGTAGGCGAATGTATTGTTTTCTAAAGATACATGCCATGTTTTTTCTGGGTGCGGGTTATACAACGGTGCAGGTTATACACCGAACTTATTTTTTTAGAATGAATTTTTTTTCCTGCGGACTATACAAGATGCGGGCTATATACTGATAATTACGGTACTTCCCCTTTATTTTTTTATTAAAACAATTACATGGAAAAAAAACTACATGCTCACACATGTTAAAAAAAATCCCACAAGAAATCATATTAAAATATTATAGTCATTCATATTATAATTATTCTTCATATTACATTTTAACGATTACTAATTTCGTTAAGAGTTATTTGAATGTTCATGTTAAATTTTTTTGAAATTATTCTAAAATGCAGCATTTATTTTCAAAGGATTATTTATCTCTTACACTATCTGAATATTTTATTATCTCGTGCAATTCATACACATCTTATAAGTGATTTCATACAGAATCATACAAAATTATTAATTACAGTAAATTAATTGGTGTTATGTGAAATATTTGCACAATTTAAACTAGAAAGTAAATACAATGGAGAAATATACTACATTTTTAGAAATTGCGGCCAACTAAAATTTTGATTGTATACACACAAAATAACAATGAACCAGGTAAATCACTTATGCATTATATACATTGCATTTAGTGCATCGTCTTTGTTTATATACAAAATGCGATCAATGTAGTTATCTCTCACATGAGTTTTAAAAGTTCGGAGTTCGGAATGTGCCTTTCCTGATTTTTTATAAATATATATATATTACAAATTTCTTATTTCTGCAACGACGTCATAATTCAAGAACTGTGATGTTGAAATTATTTCATTATAATTGCATTCATAATCATAACAGTTATCTCTTATTAAATCAAAAATTTAATTAAAAATCATTACTTTTTGATTTGTGGCGCTATTGCAAAAATGAGAGTTGTATGCATAATATCGGATAATTTTATGCTAATCTAATCGTAATCAAAATCGTAATCGGATGTCATAATCGTAATTGATTACATTTTTCAACGACTGTAATCGCTGCCGTAATCGTAATTACATTTTAGCAAAGGATTACAATCGTAATCGTAATCATAATCTCTCAATTTCTCCCATTGTAATCGTAATCGTAATCGATTACGTTTCTTTGTAATCGACTCCAAGCCTGATATATATATATATATACATATAAATATATTTATATTCACCATTTATGGTATATTATTTTAATAATCGTAATGTTGTTTTATAACGAAAACGGAAAAGACGCTGTTCTTATCTATTAAAAATTATATATTATACGTTATCATTCGCAACGAACAAGCTCAACCTTCCCCACGAGCCTAATGTTCATTATTTCATATCAAAATTTAGAATTAAGTGGACCATATTAATCAATTACTCACCATTATCAATAATTTTTATAAATATGATACCTACTGCTTTAGATTTTTTTCAAAAGATATGTAAAGTTTTAGTGACGGATCATTTATTTTTTTTATGTTCTCGAAATAATAAACGTATTGTATATTTCATGAGATAAAATTCAATTAAATATTATAAGCAGCCTTTAATACATTTAACCATAGCGGTATAATTTACTAATAGCTCTTTCAAAACAGACAATTTAATTGTCATCTAATAATTATATCTGATGTTTTGACATTTATCGAAAGGCAAAGCGTAACCAATATGTTCCTCCACTTTACTAAAATCTCCTCGTTCTTCGGATTTTGACAGGTTATTATTATTTCACTAGACTTTATTGATGGCCGATTATGCCCCGAAATAATGTGTGGTATCCAATTCTAAATCATTCGGATATCTTTACTTGTCACATGAGATTTCATTAACAAACCATAGTCCAAACAGTGCAAAATTTACGACCGCACGCAGTCAAGTCTGCATAATTTCCATTTACTGCAGTTCATCTTGCAATCGCAACTTCAATGAGCTGTCCGCCATCCTTTTTGTACGATCTATAGCACCTACGTACTAACACGCATCACTTAGTAATTGCTACTTCAGTTTAAGTCGGGTTGGAGGGTGATGTATACATCATCCTAATTTACGATGAAATCATAATCTGATATGAGACTTCATCTACTGTGTAATCAGTTGGCTCAGAAGAAAGGTGTTCTAAGTCGCAGCGTGATGTGTGTGGTCATTTGTCACCCAAAGATGCGCGTGTTCTATTCCGTGCGTGCGAATCAAAATTAATCTTCGCTTTGGAGTTTGGGTGAAGGAATAACTTCTTTTGCACTCTTTGCACGTGGATCTTGATTTCCGGGTGGCATCCAGAACCTGATTGTTTCAAGGCTGTAGCAAATAATGTAGTTCCTTGTACGAACATACAATCATAATTTTTTCTCGGAAAGCTGTAAAATTATACGTTACAAATGTCACTTGAGTTACTTTCACGATTTTTTGTAACAATTTAGCTTCATCATTTCATGAACACTTGGTCTTTTTTAGGTTAATCCAATTAGTTCTTCTGGCTGCAAACACTTACAACTTAAAAAATAAATAAAAAACATTAAAGCATTCTTACAATCATGTACTTTCCCACAAACCTTATACATTTTGAAGATTATCCGTCGGACTTTGAAAGCTCTTATCAATTATGCTATTTTGACTGAAAATAGGTTAGAGTTTGAAAACAGTAAATCAGCTTTATCACAAACAGACATAACTTCAAAAACTTTTACGTTTAGAAGGTAACTCGCTCTACTATATTTTTTCTAATTCGTAATCGAAGACTACAAAAACAATAGATTTTTTTTCAGGAATTTTGACTGGTTCACTTTCAGTTTCGAGGTGTTGTAGATTTTTGTTAGGTTTTATGAACTACACTCGTCGTTTATGAAACAAACATATCATCATTTATGAGCAAAATTGTCCCCACTGCAAAAAAAAAAAAAAAGTTTGAAAAACATTAAATTTATCTAATCACAATCATCAATATTCAAAACCCTTATGAACTCGAAAGATTATCCTTCAGACTTTACGATAAATCGTAATAGAAGGTTCTATTATAAAGAAAAGCAAAGTGATGTTTAATAGAGATCTGGATACATGGTTTATTTTCACTGAATAATTTTCGCAAGGTCTTTTTAGGATTTAGCAACTACAGTATTCCGATTGCCAAAAATATGACGTTAATTGTATATTAACTGGCTCAGGTGTTTTCAACATGTTCCGCAGATGTGGCCCGGTTATATTGATGTAATAAAATTTCGATTCTCATTATATTGGCCAGCAATTGGTGCAAATTCCGAAGGAACTCTTTGCTGCCACCTTCAGCTCTGTGGTTACGTAACACCTTTCGATCTATACCATACAGCAATCAAAACTATAAAACGCGTGAAAGAGTCATTAGAAAAATTCTTTTATTTATAAATAGAGTATTTACAGGATATCTACATAAGCTGGTATAGATATCTACAGTCCCTAGGCAAATTAATAGGCGCACTAAAGAGTTTTAGTAATTTCATACTTAACACTCAGTCTGATGCAAAACCCTATTTTTTACCTTATTTGGTTATGTTTTAATATACAAAGTTCATTCAATTCATTCGCTCTTGCATTAAGGGGACTGTCAAAAAATTGAAAAAGTAGGAAAATGTTTTGGATGATCGTGCATCGTAAAAAGCTGGGAATACGCTGTAAATTTCAGAAAATAATTTAATTGTCCCCCTCCCCCCATCTACAATTATTCTGTCCATTTCAGTAAAAATTGTACTTATACTCTCGAAGATATAGGCCTTTCTCCAATTTCCTTCACACGTTTTTGGCTTAAGTGTAACACGTAAAGTTTTCATAAAACGTTGCCAAACTTTCAAAAAAATTGACAGCATATAAGTGAAGCATTGGAAGCACTTGCGACTGATTTGTGAACATCCCCTTAAGGAATAGCTCTTTTCCAAAAAATGTTGAAATACACCTCAATAAATTGCTGATATCTGTCTGAATTTTCAAGATATTCAACTGAAACTTTTTTACGAGTTGCCCTGTACACTTGGGTTTGAAATGATGATAGTTAAAAACTGCTATATTTCGCACATGCGCAGTAAAAACTTAATTCTTTTAAATGTCCATAATTTATCAAATATTCAACATTTTTATTTCATATTTCAGTACAATGCTTCACTTGCATGCTGTCAATTTTTTTGAAAGTTTGGCAACATATATCTTTGTAAGTATATTTACAATTTTTACGAAAATGCATAGAATAATTGTCCATGGCAATTAAACTATCTTCTAAAATTTACAGCCTATTCCCAGCGTTTTTTACCGGAAAGTGTGGACATTTTCTATTAAAACATAACCAACTAAGTAAAAAACGGGTTTTTGCATCAGTCTGAGTGTTAAGCATGAAATTACGAAAACTCTGTAGTGCGTCTATTAATTTGGCAAGGGATTGCAACACCGTATGTCTACTAATAAATTATATTTACACATATATAAATGCATACAATTATGCATAATGATATTTTGTATGATTGATCGTACCAGAAAAGCATTATACTACTATCTGAAATGTTAAAGAAAAGTAAATTAATTTCTCGAGACTGATTGCTTAAAAATTAGCACCTGAAAATGTGTATTAATGTGTCGATATCATCATACTGATATTTCCATAGAACTGTTGAAATAGATTTAACTGTAATAAATTTTTCGGTAAAAATTTGCTTCACATTTTAGCTGTTTGGTTAACCCCATTGATCCTACAATTGAAATTTCTTTTATTTAGTGGTGGTGCTGGAAATAGAAATAAAAAAACATTATCTGAGAATGCAACTTATTTCTCTTCTGGTATAATAGTTCCCTGGGTTTTATATTCAGAAGAAGAAAAAAAAACGGAAAATAATATTCAAATTTACAAAAAAAAAAAAAAAAATTAACAAAGTACTTCAAAATTTATACACAGTCTCGTCCTTTATTTCTTCTTATTTTTCCGTTAAAAGATTCTTTGTGTTTAGCCTCTTGATTATCATAATGTTAAAATTTATGTTAATATAATACAGATTATGAGCTCCATAAGATTCACAAGACAGAAAGTAACTATTCCAGGAATGTTCGCCTATAATCATAATCACGAAAAAGTCGCATCTCTATCAAGTTAAAAGCTACCTTAACAAGAAGTTTAAAAGACTTTCTATACATTATTCATCTAAACAAATAATTCTCTATTCGAGATATGGCGGTCTTTAATACAATCTATTATACATATTTTATGACCTATTTAGGGACTGTTTAATACACGCATTTATGATTCCATCGCACTAGTGCATAAAATACTAAATAATTGACTGCGTAACACTGGTTGGTAATGCAACATTATTTCACGTGGGGAAACACCTCAGGGTCTATGCTATCTGACAATATGACAATAATCGCTGTCATCGGACCAGACATTTAAGACGAATTATTGTAGCTGATAGACGAAATTACATTTAATAATAGAGCCAGATAAAATGTCATTTGGAAGATGGACCTAAGGCGTCAGTATAATGTGCATTTGCAACTATTTTATCCATATTACATAACAGCGCACGGGGTGAACTCTTTTACTAAAGAGACTTTCGCAACTCTCTTGAAATTTATGCCAAAAATTTAAGCAGTACAGATTAAAAGAATAATAATTTTATAGTGCTAAAATGTTTATTTTTTAAATTCATCGCAAAAACTCGAAAAATAGACTTAAGATACTATGGCTCTCAGGTACGGATGAGTTGTTCAGAATACAACACAGTTGAACATACAATCTAAGGCAGGGTTTCTCAATGGGAGCCAGGTGGCCTCCTGGGGGGCTACACAGAAAATCTAGGGGACCACGAGAAAAAATATGGAAATAAGGGAGCCGTAAGCATCGGGAAGAAGCCTTGACTCAATGTCAAAATGAAAAAAAATCTATTTAAATGAGAGTAAAATATTTTGTGCAATTTGTTAGAAGTGTGAATACATTACAAAAAAACTAACTATGTATCTTAAAGAGAGAGAGACAGAGAGACTTCTATTGGGCTAACATACACATTCCTCTACGAGTCATTTTTTTTAACAATTGCAATAAATATTTGCCTTGAACCCTCAGGAAATGCGTTACGCACAAAAAAGATATTCGTAATGAATCCTCGAAAGGTAAATCTGTAACTATTAAGGAAAAAGGCTTTTTACAGGAGTTGTTTTCCATGGAGAAAAAAACAAGAAAAAAGTAAGTGTGTTAACATACGCTACTTTTATTGGTGATTATGCAACGGTGCGTTTTTATCAATACTTTTTCTAATGTTTTTTCTTGAAATTTGTTGCGATATATATATTTTTTTAATTTCAAAATTGTATGGTACATTTTTCTTTTCTTTTTTTTTTTTTTTTTGTGCATATGTTACGGCGTACGTCCGAAATTTTAGAATGTCGACATCCACCGGTGATTGTTGACATTCTCGGATTTCGGAGATTCACCGTAACACAAACATTCCCGTCATTTCCTTTATAGAGATAAAAATAAGTAAAAACAAGAAAGAAGCTAAAATATCCCAAATGAAAAACATTAAAAAAAAAGCGAAAAAAGTAAAATAAGTTAATAAAAGTTTCAAAAAAAAAAAAAAAACAAGAACGTTGGCTTCTGAGATGGAGGGAAATGTTTATCTGTATTATTTTCCTTTAATTTTTTGGCCTTAATGTGTCAATCTTTCTCGTAAGCAACTCTTAAGGTATTATTTCAATATGAGCAGTCAGCTAGAATGTGCTCTCAGGATTTAAAGGTTTTTTAACCTTTGGGAACACCTGGTCTGAGGTAAAGCACATTTTTGGGTTCAATTAATGATTCTAAACTTTGAAGAAGTTCAAATAGTCTACAGAAACAACGCTATATACATTACCTAGATACGTTGATTCAATCAAGAGTAGTTTTGAGTTTCACAAAATGCTGTGAAGAATAGAACAGAACATTTCAAGAAAAGTGATTCAACCTTCTCGTAAATTTCCAACAAAAAAGGTAAAATCTTCATTGTATATCAGCACTCCTCTCGTCAGTTTGGATACCCGATACCAGAAATAAATTGAATTCGGCTTACAAAAAAAAAAAAAAAAAAAGGCATTTCTAGACAGAAATTGCACAAGTTATCTAACAGCTATCGTAGTCAGCAAATTCTAGAAAAGCGAGATAGGAAAGAATTTGCGCTAATGCAAAAAACTCCAACTTCGAAGAAAAAAGAAAAAAAAAATCATTTTCATTTCGTTTGATAAAACCTCTAATTATCTCTACATTTCCCTCAGGCTATTAAGGAAGAGAGAGATAGAGCTATAAATCACATTTTCCCCCTCAAACTTACGCGCCATTCCTCTTTCTGCCATTCCGTAACTCCCTCAGCGTAAAAGATTCTTGAATATTTAGGTTATTTTCCCCCTACCTTTTTATTTATTTATTGCTCTTTATCCTTGCGCTATATTCCGCAGCTTCTGAGCAGTTTTTAGTACTCATACACAACCGGCAAAATTGTGCGAATGTTACTACTAGAATCTAGCCAAATATAGATTAGTGTGAATATGTTGTGTATCCAACAACCAAAACTGCCTACAATGATAAGTGACAGAGAAGTTGACAATTTCAGCCAAAGGCAATAGTTTTATTCATTATTAATTTCTTTCTGAAAAGCATATGAAGGGTCTGATTTTATAAGTCGACCACGAAAAAAAAAAATCACCTTCCACTATACGTGAAAATTAGCGGTCGCCACTCGCCAAGTGGCGATTAAAGTAGTAAAAGTGGAGATTAAAAAATGCGTCATCGATCGCCACTCCTGCACGATCACTTTTTAGCATATTCTACTAATCTTTTTTTTTTCTTCTCGTGCAGTTTGGAATTTTTCGCAATGTTTTTGCCATGATTTTTTTTCAATGAAAACATGCCAACATTGAACACGTGCTTCGCCGAAAATTTCATGTCGAATTTCAGCTTTTAATCTTTCACCATCCTGTATATATTTCAATCATTTTAAAAGTTCCAAATAATTTTAGTATAAGCTGATTAAAATCTGCACATTTCTTGTTTATTTTAAAAATTAGTTTATTTTGTAAACAATTTTAGAGTTAGTTTTCAATTCTTAGTGGCAATTTTAAAAAGAGGCGACTAACGAAACCGAGTAGGCACTTTATATACGTTCCCTTAAACCGGTCCCATTTTCTCACGGCGGAAAAGAGCTTACGTAACGTGAGTCCCAGATGGTTTTGCAGGGAACGAATATTAAAATAGTTGCTTCATCATGTGACCGGACAGCTCGAAATTATTTAAAGCGATTTCGCAAGGATTTCGCGGGGATTCGAGAGATGTAAATATTGTACAGTACTTTGATGTTGTGTCGTCTTTGCGTTATTTTTGACTGTGTATTTACCATGTCGAAGCTGTTAATAAATTAATGATTGATGGTTTTTAGTCACGACTGTTTGATTGTTTCATTGACGGACGTTCCACTAAAATAATGTGCTGATTTATTACACACACACACACACACCAGGCTTGGAGTCGATTACAAAGAAACGTAATCGATTACGATTACGATTACAAAGGGAGAAATTGAGAGATTACGATTACGATTACGATTGTAATCCTTTGCCAAAAAGTAATTACGATTACGGCAGCGATTACAGTCACTGAAAAATGTAATCGATTACGATTATGACATCCAATTACGATTTTGATTACGATTAGATTAGCATAAAATTATCCGATTTTATGCATACAACTCTCATTTTCACAATAGTGACATAAATCAAAAAGTTATGATTTTTAATTAAATTTCTGATTTAATAAGAGATAACTGAAATGATGATGATTGCAATTATAATGAAACAATTTCAACATCACAGTTCTGAAATTATGACGTCGTTGCAGAAATGAAAAATTTGTATTATATATATATATATATATATAATCAGGAAAGGCACATTCAGTATTTTTCGAATATTTAAAACTCATGTGAAGGATAACTACATTGATCGTATTTTGTATATAAGCAAAGACGATGCACTAAATGTATATATAATGCATAAGTGGTTTACCTGCTTCATTGTTATTTCGTGTGCATACAATCAAAATTTAGTTGGCCGCAATTTCTGAAAATGTAGTATATTTCTCCATTGTATTTATTTTCTAGTTTAAATTGTGCAAATATTTCACATAACACCAATTAGTTTACTGAAAATAATAATTTTGTTTGATTCTTTATGAAATCACTTATAAGATGTGCATGAATTGCACGGGATAACAAAATATTCAGATAGTGTAAGAGATAAATAATCTTTTGAAAATAAATGCTGCATTTTAGAATAATTTCAAAAAATTTGAATAATGAACATTCAAATAACTCTTAGCAAAATTAGTAATCGTTAAAAAGTAATATGAAGAATAATTATAATACGAATGACTATAATATTTTAATATGACTTTTGTGTTTTTTTTTTTTTTAACATGCACGAGCATATAATTTTTTCCCATGTACTAACTGTTTTAATAAAAAAATAAAGTGCAAGGAATTTTACAACGCAAATTTAACGTACAAGATTCAACTGAAATACAAAATTCTGTTGAGGTAATTTTAAGAAGAAAAAGATAATTAATTTTTTAAAAATAATTCCTAAATATTCATGCATGTAAAAAACAATTGGGAGAATGTCTGAACATATATCACTTTTTCTTTTACATACCTATTAATTAAAAAGAATATTAGCATTAAAATATAAATAAATTTAAGATTCAAATGTATGTACATTTTTAAATATTCGAAGAACATATTTTAAAAAATAATAATCACACGTACCAGGGTTTGCTGAAGTGTAAATGTGCTATTCTTTAGAACAAAAGGCATTTCATGTCTCTTTATGTGTGTACCGTGTTATGTGTGTATGATAGTACCAACACTAGATTTTCAGGGGGCAGTCTACTTCGATTATTGAAAGGGAAAATGGGGCGTCCATTCTTAGGGCTCCTCCGCACTTACAGACTCGACCAAGACACGACCAGTGTCCCCCACCTCATTAGGGCTTTGATTGATGGGCTATTAAGAGAAACTCCAATGTGAAGAGGTATTTTGCAAAGGGACGACTTTTGCGGTAGACATGAAAGGCGAGCAAGTTGGTTGCTGGCCATGGTTTATTTAAATGCCATGAATTTTTCAAATGCATACATTTGTTACAGTATTTTCTGTTTTTTTTTTTTTTTTTTTTTTTGCCTTATTTAACTGTTTACTAACCTATTTCAAAAAAAAAAAGAGGGTGGAAAAGGAGGGGGGGGGGGGGCGAAAAAGTAATTTTTAAAAATAAATAATTGCACATTAAATGTGTACTGTAGTGTAATAAAAGCTCACTTATCAAATCACGGGAAAAACTAATAACTATTTATATTAATAAAATGATTTTTTTTAAAACATTTTTAAGAGAACAAAACATATTGTACTGATTTTACATTGGACGCGCAAATAAAACTACAAAAATTGACATCAAACAGGTGAACATAAAATTTCAGTGTTTATATTATGCAATAAATAAAATAATTAATAAAAGCTTTTTCACATTCTCACGTATTTATTCCAATCGCAGTTTTATAAACAGAGAACAAATATTTCTGCATTTCGATGAACGCAGAAATATCTGTTTTTCTTATTTCACATCTATAATTTTATTCCTACTTATTGTTATTACCTTGTTTATTTTTTAATTTATTACATTTTTTCGCTGCACATAATTAACATTTAAGAATTATTTGTTTCCGAAAATTTATTTCGAAATTGACATCCAATGCTTTATAAATTCTGAACGGGGAAATTCTCACTTCGAGGGGGGGATTTCAGGCAATGGTGACAGTTTGTGGCAAAAAAGGGGGGGGGGGGTAGAGAGAGGGAGCGTGACATCAGACATAACATATTTTGGTTAAGTTACAAACGTTTAGATTCAGCACACTAGATATTTTTAATTTACTTGTTTTTAATTCTTACTGAAAACTCTAAAAAGTAAAACTAATATCATTGGCGTTCCTAGCATGGGCGTGAGCAATGCGGAAATTTGTGCTATCCTCCCCCTTCCAAAAAAAAAAAAAAAAACTCAGCTGTGTTGTACAAATTTGTAGTGCTGTAGTTTATATTTACAGCAGTGCAAAAAAAAAAAAAAAAAAAAAATCTCAAGAAATTTTATATTTTATTTATTTGGTGCAACTCGCATTAAACTACATTTCTAAGCAGCAAAGAGACGTTGAAACGGTACTAGTAAAATCGAAAAATGCAAGTGTATGTATTTTTAAAGAACTCTTAAATTTAATTTGGGTGTAATCCCCCCCCCCCCCCCCGCAGTGACGCTACTGCTAATATCATGGCATTTTTTCTTTTTATTATTCAATCTGTTGCGGCAAACCAGTGAAATTAAATTGGTATTGATAATTTGAGGAATGGGGGACTTTTCGAATGAATTCAAAGTGGATGATATACTTAAAAAACAGCCCATTCAGTTAGACATTAATTCAGAAACACATGATGTATGAATTGCCAATAATTCCCCTGATTGCAGTTGTTAATGGTAAAAGGACTGATAGGAAATTGATTCTAGTTAAACCATGAAAAAAAAAATGTGTGCGTGTACTAGCGTACACTCGTAAGAAGTGAAACTTCTTTATGACGTTATTTTTCAAAAAATAATTTACTATATGCAACTTTACAGAAATTGGTTAAATAAAGTTAAATTAGATAAAGTTTAATAAAAGGCTTTTATTATCATAGACATAAATACAAATTCTACAATTATTTCATTTTAGCTTATTACTACAAAGATTATTATTGAATTTCATTAATTGTAATAGAATTATTACTATCATTGATGTCGTTATTATATATTTGTGTTATTAATGGCTTATGGTAACTGAAATACGAAATATATTGTTTACATTCCACAAAATTTAGTAACCGAGCGAAAACTCCATCAATTGTAGTGCCGGATCTCGTTGTCGACGTTTGAGGATTGTTTTTCATGGATAATTAAGTTTATCTTTCAAAAATTCAATTAGTTTCAAAGATTTTTCTGATGCAAAATTGATATTAAAATCTGGAATCTATGGAATCTATGGTCGATGCAATCGCCACCTGGATTTCAAAAATGTAACTACTCAAAACGGGCCGCAAAATACATTGGAGACATTTACCAATCCCTACTCCGCTGGAGAAAGTATACTTCGAATCACGCGTGGTAGGGATAAGAAAAAGATGGCGCGTAACGGAAAAATGTGACGCGTAACGAAAAAATGTTACACTAAATTTTTTTCCAACCCCGATAAAGAAGTTTCACTTCAAAAACTCAAGATGGGGCCTGGATTTTTTTTATTGCGGTCGGAATAATCCGCAGTGGAGAGGTCCCAAAGACAGCTATGCTCTTTCACCGCAAGAACAAAATTTTCGGTATCAAATAATAACATATCTTTATTAGACATTGCTAACTGGTCGGGTCTGGTCGGTTCTAGTGCGGCTACAGTGCCTTGTGCTTGAAGAACGCTCTCTGCACCGACTCACTATACAGATCCGATTTTAGGGCTCCTCCGCACTTACAGACTCGACCAAGACACGACCAGTGTCCCCCACCTCATTAGGGCTTTGATTGATGGGCTATTAAGAAAAACTCCAATGTGAAGAGGTATTTTGCAAAGGGACGACTTTTGCAGTAGACATGAAAGGCGAGCAAGTTGGTTGCTGGCCATGGTTTATTTAAATGCCATGAATTTTTCAAATGCATACATTTGTTACAGTATTTTCTGTTTTTTTTTTTTTTTTTTTTTTTTGCCTTATTTAACTGTTTGCCAACCTATTTCAAAAAAAAAGGGAGGGTGGAAAAGGGGGGGGGGGGCGAAAAAGTAATTCTTAAAAATAAATAATTGCACATTAAATGTGTACTGTAGTGTAATAAAAGCTCACTTATCAAATCACGGGAAAAACTAATAACTATTTATATTAATAAAATGATTTTTTTAAAAACATTTTTAAGAGAACAAAACATATTGTACTGATTTTACATTAGACGCGCAAATAAAACTACAAAAATTGACATCAAACAGGCGAACATAAAATTTCAGTGTTTATATTATGCAATAAATAAAATAATTATTAAAAGCTTTTTCACATTCTCACGTATTTATTCCAATCGCAGTTTTATAAACAGAGAACAAATATTTCTGCATTTCGATGAGCGCAGAAATATCTGTTTTTCTTATTTCACATCTATAATTTTATTCCTACTTATTATTATTACCTTGTTTATTTTTTAATTTATTACATTTTTTTCGCTGCAGATAATTAACACTTAAGAATTATTTGTTTCCGAAAATTTATTTCGAAATTGACATCCAATGCTTTATAAATTCGGAACGGGGAAATTCTCACTTCGAGGGGGGGATTTCAGGCAATGGTGACAGTTTGTGGCAAAAAAGGGGGGGGGGTAGAGAGAGGGAGCGTGACATCAGACATTACATATTTTGGTTAAGTTACAAACGTTTAGATTCAGCACACTAGATATTTTTAATTTACTTGTTTCTAATTCTTATTGAAAACTCTAAAAAGTAAAACTAATATCATTGGCGTTCCTAGCATGGGCGTGAGCAATTCGGAAATTTGTGCTATCCTTTCCCCCCCCCCCCCTCCAAAAAAAAAAAACTCAGCTGTGTTTTACAAATTTGTAGTGTTGTAGTTTATATTTACAGCAGTGCAAAAAAAAAAAAAAACTCAAGAAATTTTATATTTTATTTATTTGGTGCAACTCGCATTAAACTACATTTCTAATCAGCAAAGAGACTTGAAACGGTACCAGTAAAATCGAAAAATGCAAGTGTATGTAGTTTTAAAGAACTCTTAAATTTAATTTGGGTGTAATTCCCCCCCCCCCCCCCCCCGCAGTGACTCTACTGCTAATATCATGGCATTTTTTCTTTTTATTATTCAATCTGTTGCGGCAAACCAGTGAAATTTAATTGGTATTGATAACTTGAGGAATGGGGACTTTCCGAATGAATTCAAAGTGGATGATATACTTAAAAAACAGCCCATTCAGTTAGACATTAATTCAGAAACACATGAAGTATGAATTGCCAATAATTCCCCTGATTGCAGTGGTTAATGGTAAAAGGACTGATAGGAAATTGATTCTAGTTAAACCATGAAAAACTCAAGATGGGGCCAGGATTTTTTTTATTGCGGTCGGAATAATCCGCAGTGGAGAGGTCCCAAAGACAGCTATGCTCTTTCACCGCAAGAACAAATTTTTCGGTATCAAATAATAACATATCTTTATTAGACATTGCTAACTGGTCGGGTCTGGTCGGTTCTAGTGCGGCTACAGTGCCTTGTGCTTGAAGAACGCTCTCTGCACCGACTCACTATACAAATCCGATTTTGCCCCGACCGAAAGTCTGACCACGGTCGTGCAACAGAAGAAAAAGCAAGTGCGGAGAGCTCAACACATATTCGCGTATAGCCCGTCGGGGATCATCAATCACAACCCTAATGAGGTGGGGGACATTGGTCTGGTCTTGGTCGGGTCTGTAAGTGCGGAGGAGGCCTTATCCCTACCGAAAGTCCGACCACGGTCGTGCAACAGAAGAAAAAGCAAGTGCGGAGAGCTCAACACATATTCGCGTATAGCCCGTCGGGGATCATCAATTACAACCCTAAGACATTGGTCTGGTCTTGGTCGGGTCTGTAAGTGCGGAGGAGGCCTTAATGCCGGCTCCAAACCGGGACCCCGCGGAGAGAAGAAAGGGGGAACTCTCTTTTTAAGTGCGGAGGAGGCCTATTACTCGCGGCGGTCCCGTCCAGACTCTCGCCTATTGCCCAACCGTTTGAATATGTTTTGAAGGGGTAATTAAGGAAGCAAAATGACCGATGCTTTTGGTCCTTTTATAGACACCTTCCCCTTTCTTATCTACCCCGAAATCTTTGACTTGCGGACAGATTACCGCTCTTTTACCGAAACTGGACGGCGCGAGGAGACCAGAGACCCCCCCCCCCCTTACCCCTGAGAGCCCCAAGGCGATGCGAGTGACATATCCAGACCTGACTCCCTTTCTTCTCGGGCTCTCCAGCCATTCCCCGTGGAGAGTGGAGCCGCAATTAAGAATTCTGAGAGACCGCAACAAGTAGGACAACAAGCGTCTCTAGAAGACTATTATATGGTCCTGCCATCAAGGCTCTGCGACCGCCACATAGAACCTTTTATATTATGATCGCCCGTAGGTTACAGACCGCTTAGGATAGGACTTCAGTACACAGTTCGAATCCTTTTTCTTGTAATCTTATCTCTTCTATCCAAGGGTAGCGCTAAAAATTTCAGTTTTCAGCAGGTCAAGATTACACGATTGCAGGACCAGCAGATTACGGATTTTTTCCTTAAGATTACGATTAAAATTACGGGAGAAAAAGGATTACGGGATTACACAATTTCGATTATGATTATGAGAATATGCCATCATCAGATTACGATTATGATTACGGTTTTGTCAAAATGTAATCGATTACAGCCGATTACGATTACGTAATCGCGATTACTCCAAGCCTGACACACACACACACAATATATATATATATATATATATGTAAGTATGTAAATACACTTTTACCATTTAACATCATTAAATGGTAGAAGTTTTTAAAAATAAAGCCGTGGCACTACGATGTTTTATAATGGTATGTTAATGGCTAAAACGGGATGATTATCAGAAAAAGACTATGAAACTGCAAATGGTCTCGTCCGTTGTAATGAAAAGAAAAGCCTTTTATTCCTCAAATCATTAATGCGATCATTTTCTATTGTTATCATCTATTTATGTGGAATAGACTTTTGCGCAAAACAACATGCGGAAGCAGATGTGTAATATTTATGATCATTACTTGATATCTTTATGCCTAAAGTGGCGCACAAAGAAAGTTCAAAAACAAGCCATTTTAAAGTAATCTAATCTTATTCAAAACTAGATAATTAGTTCATCATTGTATATAAAAGAAAAATTAGCAGAGCTCAGGCTTAAGATGAAAATCTCAAATCTCCCACTCAGTCGTTATCCACAGCTTGTATTTTTTGTCCCATGATTAGCTACTAAATGTTCACGCAGAAACCATTTGGGTAATGTCTTTCATTTAAGTTATAATTTTCAAAGGTTCGCTGATGCTACCGACAAAATTGCTTTATTTATAAATCTCTTCCTATATGACACCCTATTTCTAATTGCTAAAACATGCCCACGCACTTTAATATTTTACACTAAGGATCGTTCATAAATGATGTCACACTTATATTTGACCCCTTCCCCCTTTGTCACAAAATGTAACACTTCAACATACCCCTACCCCCCCCCCCCCTTTGTCCCATGTCACGCTATATTACATAAACATACGCATGTGCAGTGTTGCAGTTCAGAAATAAAGCACTACGTTATACAACACTTTTCTAATTTTATTTTTGAAATTTTAATGATATTTGTAAGCATATCAATTATGATGATTACATGTGAGTCGTATACTTTCAAAACCAGCTACATCCAAAAGATTCCTCAATTTTTCACGGCGGGAAAAAAACTAATATGTAAGAAATTCGAATTGCTAGCTAAGAGCATTGGGATAGACTTTTAACTTGCTGAAATTTTAAAACAAAAATAATTTTTCCTTGGAAGATATTTGGAGGGAAGAGCTGAGAAGCAGGTGATTCGGGGGGGGGGGGGGGGGGGGATCTGGTTTTTTAACTAACCGGCACATTTCAAACACACTTTTTAGCATGATGTAGCTGCTTCAGAAACTTGAAAAATTAACACCATATGAAGATTACTTTAAACTATTAGAAAGTGTAAAAAAGTTGAGTTTTGAAGCTAGACGACTCATGTGTACGTAGTTCGTATAAAATGAGATTAAGGTTTACAACAAAAAAGATAATTAGTATGTAATAGCAAAAAATACTAATTGTTCGAATTCGGAAAATATGACTCGCACCATTTTATCTTAAAAGTGTAAATGTCTAAGACGATTTCCTTTTGAACTTTTAACTAGAAGTAAAGCCCTGACAGGACAAGACTGTAAGTCACATTATCACTACTTTAAAAACTGAGTGTAAAAACCGAAAAGAATGATTTCGTTGCCTAGCATCAAATCTGTATAACAGAGCAATATGAATTAGGCGACAAAACCTGTTTGTTTACATTAAAAAAATATGTATGCTTTACCCCCTGTTGGTTTATTTTTCGTAGAATTAAACAGTATCTGAAAATCGAGATTTTTGGACTTACGTTAGTCTGTTCTTGAGTTACATATTTAAACCTTAATCAGTTTCCGATACAAAATGAAAACAGTCAAACTTTAAAATCAAATTATGAAAATCAAAAAACAAAAATTAATAAATTTATTTTGTTTTTGGATTTAAATGTTTTTATAGAAACTAAACTGTGTGATGTCACCCTTGTTGTTACAATATATTCAATGTAACTGCATAATTCTGTTATATGAATTTTAACTCTAATTTGAGGAAAAAAATTAAATGAAGGGAAAAAATAATAAATGTAGCTTTTCATGCAATTCTGGAGCATGGTGTGATTTCTAACAAATTGTTTTTGAATCCCCAGTTTTCCATGAAATTGCGTAAGTTATGTTATCTGCGCAAATTTCCATTAACAAATCCCAAACATTGAGTTTCTCCGAAATTTGGTTCAGTAGGATTTAAAATTTTAAGGTCATTTAATCACATTTGGAGTTCATATGCTGCTTCTTCTAAAGTCTGCAGGAAAATCACGCCAGAATTTAACCAAAGCTAATGTGCAGTAACGAGTAGCGCATATTATTAAACTATGTAATAAACTTAATGCTGCTAAAAATAACAATAACAGGAGAAATTGGCTCAGTATTAAAAACAAATCATAATAATAACTGTATACATCTTCATAAATACATGTATATATTAAAACACATTTTTTTATGCCACATTTCAAATTTTCGTTTTGGGAAAAAAAAAAGCATTTTATTCGTCAAAATGATACTCTAAACTTACGACCACCAATTAAACGAAAGAACTTTATTTCTATTTTTATTTAGTTTGATTTTAATGATTTATTTACTTATTTATTTATTACACATAATCTCAATATCCCTGAAGCTCGAGGACTAAAGGAGGGCTCGAGGCTCGTGGACTCATTTAAAGAAAAGCAGAAACTTTTAAAGAAGAAAGATTTTTCTACGGATGTATGGAAGTAGGAACAACTCACGATTTGCATGAGTTAAATGAAGCGTCAAAAACGGTAAAAATATAAAAACAATTCATAGTTGCTATCGAAATTCCCAGAAGCATGTTTCTTTATTTTACCGGAAGTCATGTAAGGAAGCTGCATTTTAAGAGAGATTATCGGTGCATCACGCAATTTTTCAACTGAAATTCTTTCTTCAGAAAGATATTGTCTTTAACTCAGTACCATTATTTTCCCGTTTTTTATGCAATTACTTAATTTCTGAGTTTTTTTCTTCTTTTTTTTATTATTATTATTTATTTATTTTTGCATTTTGTGTGATAGTAAATTTCGGGAGAAATAAAAGAAACTGCCATTGCAATTATTTGGCACGCGTTTTCATATTTTTAAAATGTCAAAACTAAAAGCAACTTGTAATGATTCATACGTTTAACTTGTGTTCATTTCATATCAATATAAAAACGCAACTTATATTAAAAAAAATAAACGTTAAATTAACAAGATTGCAATTTTCGTTTTCTTCAGTGAATATTTTATTTATTTTGATGCCTGGAACTTTATTTCAATGCATGATTCGCGCTAGTCCAAACCCAGAACACACGTCGCTTTATCATCATTTCTCTTTACGCAATAACCAAACGAACAATGACTTTGTAAACGAACAATTGACGACGTAAGATTGTTCATGGTATCTTTGCGGATCTAAATATCTACCAATAAGCTTATTTCCAGAACAAAAACACATTCACCGCAGAAAAACAGTTTCCAGAAATTATAATTACTTACCACTTTTAGAGTAATTTCGCTTGCAGTTGGATGAGCCATTCTGATTAGGGAATATTACATTTCTGGCTTTAGTGCATGAAAGAGGCAAATGTGCACTCCTAAATCAAAGTAGAATGTGTATTTTTATGCATAATAAATAAATAAATAAGTAAATACATAATAAAAAAACTTTAGGTATGTTTTCGTGTACCTTATACACACATACATATTACATATGCGAAGTATATCCACAAAGTAAGTTCCGTTTCTACTTCTATCCGCGGCCGCGCTGCGATCGCAGTTCCGCGCATGCGCGGCAGTTACTCTGACTCAAGGAGAAGAAACGTACGCCATTTTCAGATCGCTGCTGCCGACGTGTTCTTTGTAGTGCTTCTTTATAATGCCAGCCTTAATTGAAAATGTCGCCGCTTGTGAAATACGATCTGATTCGTTTTTTAAATGCAAAGAAAGTTGCAATGAAAACACAGGCAAAATAAATGAAGAATGAATTCTATGAAGAAGGTATAAAAACACTTGTGCCACGCTATGACAAGTGCCTACAAAATTTCGGAAGCTATGTAGAAAATACGTTTAAAAGTTGTAGATTTTTGTACAATAAATATTTTTTCTGTATCTGTACGCGTTTTTTTTTATATAACCAATCGGAACTTACTGTGTGGATATACCTCGTATCTACTGGATTAAAATGAGTCAGCTTTTTCAAAGGCTGATTTTAAATTTGTAATATAATCCATTTGCAGTTTGTTATATGAAGTTAATACCATCAATACTGAAGAGCTGAATTTCACATCAACTTGCATTTTAATTGTAGTATCTATTTTATTTTCATTTTTTATTGTCTGTATTATCCATATTTTCAAATAATTTCTGAATTCTTTACAGTTTCCTACACCCGAATAACCGGGTAGGCCTTTAAGTAGAGCGGCTAATAGCGGATAAGCTTATTTTTGCTACTCTTTGAACTCTCAGGTGTTTGGTGAGATAGGTTGCTTTCAGTTTTGGATTACCTTCACGTTCATTAAATGGTTTTTTATTTTTTAATTACGGAGTCACTAAATGTAAAGAAAGAAAAAAAATTGCAATTTTTATGAACGTTATTTAAAATGTTTACTACAGCTATTTGGAAACCTCCGCAGCACATAAATGTTCCTTAAAATTACAAAAACGTTTTCAAGTGTATGCAAAATATATTTAATGTATAGTATATAAAATATTCGGTTGCTGGTCATCAATAATGTTTGTAACCGATGGACAATGTTGGGAATAGTAATTTGCAGCATAGTTGCAATGACGTTGGTGGGCATCTTGTAACACTCCTGTTATGTTGATCATTATTTGCAACTTCTGTTTTAAAGTTTCTTTCAAATTGCATTTTAAGCAGGTATTCCATTTTTTTTATTCTATGTAATTACTATTATTCCATAATTTATTCAACATTAACTATATCATCGGATGTACACAAAGTTACTAATCCTAACTCCAGTTTTGACATAGCATCAATTTAAAATTTCAAATCGCTATGAAAAATACTGAAAATCATTTTACAATCCCAGAGACCTACAGTATGTTGCTTGTGTAGTTTTTAAATTGGACAATTATTTTATATCATGAAATAACTAATTGCAAAGTGCGTGTGTGTATAGGCATATTCAGTGTCTTTTACCAGAACGCCGACGCTATTTAAAACAACAATAGACGCTTTAAAAAAAATCAAATACTAACACAGAGGTAAAACAAGAATTTTATTGCAGAAGCTATGCAAATATATATATATATATATGGAAAAACGTGTCATAAGAAAGAAAGAAGGAAACAACTTTCAAAGAGGGTTTCGACAAGGAAAAAAAAAACGAAAAAAGATAGAGAGAGGGAGATTTATTAATATTTGACAACCTTACCCCGAAGCCTCACTGCTTTCACGCCTCCCGCAGATCACGTCGCCAAATCAGCTCAATGTTTGGCTTGTGGCCCCGGTAATGGAGTTTCAAGCAGATTTAATGGACCTAGTCCCCTATCCTATATCATTCGATGCGTCAACGTCTCCTCCCCCTGCGAAGCATCCCTGACTTGAGCAGGCTAGGAAAACATCTCCTGATGTTACCACGTGATAACGGGGGCAGCGCGATGCTTTATTTATTGGTGGAGGAGACATTAAAAAATTGAAAGTATTTTCGCCGTGTAGTTCTGGTTCAGCCACAATCAAACATTCTTATTCAATAAGTATGACGAATGTATTCCATGATAATTTTTTAAATCTCTAACCTTTTATACAAAATATATAACACATAATTGCTTTATTTGCTTTTGAAACTCAAACTTTTGGTTCACTAAATATCCCGAATGCATCGGTAATTTAAGTTAGCGTTTTCTTATGAACAAAGCGATCTTTACTTTTTTCCTCTTCTTTTTTTTACTTTCAAAACTCAACCAAACTAGTATGGGCTTGAACAAACAATGTATTTTCACATATTATACTTTGATTGAGTAATAAAAGTTCTTAACGGCTATTGATATCAGATATTATGTCCAGTATCCCGGAATAAAAAGTCTTATAAATGTACGACTGAAAACGAAATTTTTCATCTTTGGTAAGGGATGTCATCCTCCTCGGACTTGTGCTTGGACGCCCTACTACAGATCGTCCTCCACAGAAGCTGTCGCTTGGAGTTAGCCTCCAACCCGGTTTGGAGCTATACACTTTGGTGTTTTTCGTCTAATTTTAGTATTATAAAATTTAATCAATACTTAATATTTTCATTATCTTAACATTGTTGTGGAATTTTTTCTTCAGATAATTAAAATGACAGTGACTGTGTAGCGAATTTTTAAATAAGTGAGGTTCGACTTCCTTTTAATTAAATATTTAGTGCACAAATTAAGTTTTGGCAGAACAAGCATCACAGTTTAGGATCGAAAGTTTTACAGAAATTGAAAGAAGCAGGGAAGAACAGAGACTTCGCAGAAAGGAAAAAAAAAATCTTTGTTTTTTAATCAGCATCATTGGTACATCATAACATGTAAACAGACAATTACGATTTCGTTTCAATGATCTGTTTTAAATATTTATTTATTTATTTATTTTTTTAATGCAGTTAAAATTTTGTAAATATTCCTTGGCTTGTCCTTTCAAGGAGCAAGAAAATGATTTCGCCTTTTCCCCTCTGAAACTGAAGGGACGAATCCTCCCCCCTGCCCCTCCGGCTGGCACGTGCCTGAATGAAATATGTATTATAATCATGTTTGTCGGAGAATGAATCCCCTTCATTCATCATGTATTCTTAAGGCAATAAGTCTACAACAATATTTCGGTTAGTAAAGGTGACTTGAAAAATGATAACACAATGTAATAATATATTGACTATAATGTTACGTAAGGGATTATTTTCTCGCTCAGAATATGCAACTATAATAGTAATATATTTTAATCAAATCGTGATTCGCTCATAAAAGTGCTTCAAAACTAACAACATGTTGATATCAAACATGATCCCAATGATTCTGATCTAAGTCATGAAGCCTAATATTTATTTTTATTTACATAATCCATAACAAAATATTTATAATGAAATGACGTAGAGCGTGATTCAGTATTACTAAACTGTCTGACGCCACAAAGCATAATGCAATATGAGATCTTGTATCAAACTTGTATCACATTATAACATTTTTACGGTCCCATTTAGTCTGTATCAGATTTATCTGTATGTAAAGTCATGCTTCCCAAGCCCAACCAACTTTTATTTTTAATGATGTTTTAACTACTCGAACACTCACTCGGTGTTATCTCAACTATCAGCCGCACAGGCAGCACGATATTAGATATTCGC
The DNA here is from genome assembly GCA_038502835.1 of Octonoba sinensis. Classification (NCBI taxonomy): domain Eukaryota; kingdom Metazoa; phylum Arthropoda; class Arachnida; order Araneae; family Uloboridae; genus Octonoba; species Octonoba sinensis. Next base: position 129,962,585 of record CM076598.1, read on the forward strand.
ACGCAATTTTACCTCCAGTAACGCAATAATCACACCTCTGGCGAAAGGTTAAGCAGTAGACATGGATACATTTTATTATATACGTCACGAAATTGTTAAAAAAATAATGATCTATCCCCGTCAGTTGAAATATGTTAGATAAAATATGAGCAGTTAAAACTGTTGCAAGTACTATCAAATACAATGCCGGAAAATTTATAACAAACTCACCAGACGTTACACAGATCTACATCAATCAATCCTGTGCACATATAAAATTCGTTATATACATATATATATATATATAATCACTTATTTTACTTTATTTCTTTTCCCATTTATTGATTTTTTGCATTTGGACTTATTGTTTGAATTATTAAAATTATTTCTGAAACGACCGTGTTATTCACAAGGTTACATTTTGTTTGAAAGAAGAATTAGTTCCTAGTAACTCCTAAACACATGTCATCAACTTTCGTTGCAAATTTGTACCCTTTAAATGTTGGATTTGGTCTATTGAACAAATCCAACAAACGCAACGGTATAAATCATTTAGTTTAAAGTGCAAGGGGATACATACATTAGATTACTTTATTATTTTCAGAAAAAAAAAAGAGAAGGCCTAATTTGGAAACGATTTGGTAATACTTAGGAATACTCATTAAAGAGTAAAGCTGTGTGATATTTGTATATAGAAGGCCGGAAGCTTCTGTAAAAAAGCAGCCAGAACGATGATTGCAAACCGACAAGAACTAGTTTCGTAATGTTTAATCATGCTTTGTGTTACAAAAGTAGCAGTTTTGAGTGGATCATTCACTCCGCCAAAGCTTTTAATGTCATTGCTGCATAAAGAAAGAAAGGGAAAAAAAATAAAAAGGGAAATAAAGAAAAGAAAGAAAAAGAAACTACACCCCTTTTCTCATACTTACAAAGTTGGTTTGAGTATTCTAAGAACAAATAAAGTTTGCACAGTAAACAAGTATTATTTTAAAATACGATAAAGGAATCATGTAACTATTGAAAGTACTCCAATTTAATTTAATGCTAAATTCTAAGAACGATTACGGACAAAAGTTAAAATATAGTAAAAGCCTTAAAACAATGTTCACGCCATAAGGACTATTACAATTTCAAAACTGATCTGATTCAATTTTAAGTATCTAGCATTTACGCAAAAAAATTCTTTGTTATATTAAGCATTACATTGATAAGCTAAATATTTCATTATTTTTAAAACATCCGTTTTGAATATTTCATCCTTTAAACCAGTGCTGAGTATTGCAATTTTGAAGCAATAGCTTTGAGCATTTCATTATTTAAAGTATTGTGCCCAATATATTATTGTCCTGTTGAATATTTCATCCCTTTAAATAAATTTCTTGCTGCTTTCCACTTTGCTAAATACTTCATACTTATTTTAATGCAATTATCCGTTACTGATAAATAAACATGTCGTGTGGCATACTTTTATCTGAGCAGCAAAAAAAAAAAAAAAAAAACCCTACAAAAATAAAGAAATAAACTAATCTATTGTATTTTGCTATAGTACGTATTTGTGCAGCTAGAGCAATGTTTTCTAAAGATTTCGATTTTGAGAAAATGAGCCCGGGTGATTTAAAAAAAAGAGCATTAAAATCTTTCCGCTCCGAATAAAACGGGCCGATTACACAAAAAAAGTCGTTTTTACGGCTTTGATATGTCGCTGGCAAATAGTGATGAATGGCTCGCCGACAACCCAGAACATTTGTTATGTTAATGACTTCTTCACGCCTGAAGACAACTTTGATTGTGACAAATACCCTACAGACCGCGGCGACCGTTACTGCCACGAAAGATTAAGCTCCAGAGAGAAGGACGGTCTTGCACCAGGATATAAATCACTGGCTCATCCCAAAGACATAGACGAAGCTTCCGGCACAAAATACTGTTCCCAGCTCTTCGTCTTCAGAAGGGGACGCACAAACTTGGAAAAATCTCTGTGACGAATGGGGCTGGGAACATGGAAAGGGCCCCAGATTAAACGCTAAGTCGGGAAGAGCACGTGGATGCCAGGTCCCTTCATTAACATAAAGCTCTTCAGCAGCAAAGCTTCTTCGTACTTTAATCCGAGAGACATTAATCAAGGGGAGTTACTCACTGCTCTGGTGGAACTTCATTCTGGGCAACTAAAGCTTTTAAATAAACGGAGAGATTAAATTAGTTTTGAGAAAACTTTCCTTGTCCGCAGGGATGCTTGAATCATCTTGTATGAATTCACACACATCACAATACATTTCTTATCCCCAAATACTTCAATTTTAAATTGCTGATGAATTTTCTTTCTTTTGATACAGACCAGTTAGGCAGTTCACATTACTGAGAAAATAAATGCATATTTATTTTCTTTCTCTTTTTTTTGTTCAAAATATAAAGTTTGAAAACAAATCTTTGTTGCAGAGATATTAAGGTGGATCAAACTCAGGATTTCCTCAGTCAAGCAAGATTTCAAGACTTACTTCGTGAAAAAACATTTTAAATATATTTGTTCAAAGAAACGGCCTTTCACTGAACTACATCCTTGATTAATGTAAGACGAATCTTTAGCTACATAGACGCGGCACGACGTACTAGAGTTTAGAAAGTTTCATCCCGTGAACATAGTAATTTACTAACTTTCAATAATCAGCTCATAAAAATAAAAGTTTAAATTATTTTCGATAATTTTGGATATTCAAATCAGATTTAAATTACGTTTTAATATAATTAAAAATAACACTATCAATTTCTCGGAATTTCTTTATTTTTATGCTGATAATGTTAATAACATCCTTAAATAAAAGTATAAATTTATGCTTTCCTTTCCAAACTAGTCTGAGGAGCGTTATTTTTGAAAAAAAAATTTATATGGAGTAAAATTTGTGAAAAGTTAGTGATTTTGTGTTTACTTTGTGTTTCTGCGTATTTAAAGTCAACGAATATAGTCGTTCACTAGTCAAAGTAATCATAAAATCCAAAAGTCAAAATAATCATAAGCCCAATTGTATAGATCTTCATGCGTTTCATGTACTTGAAAGATAAAAATAGTATATAGCACTTTCTTGAGGAAGTTAAATTTATATTCATAAGGATCACCAAAAAATATATGTTTCTTCAATGTGTGCACGTGTGTCTGTTCGTCTCTCCGGACATCTCCACAGAACTGTCAACCAGACAGAGGTCGAGACCATCAGGCTAGGAATTAAAAAAAAAAAAACCACATCGGCCCCGTTTCACCCCTTGAGAATTTTAACCAGCAGAGATATTCCTTGAAAAGTATACCACTAAAATACCAAGCAGGCGCAACGAAGCGCAGTGAGCACGAATGTTGGAAAGTGAAGCAAGGTACATGCATTAAAACTTAAGGTGACCGACTACGTTCGGAACAAATTTTTTTAAAAAATGCAATTTCTGCACATGTTTTATACGTTTTTGGTTAAATAATGATTTATGAACATAAAAATACTTTTAAAAAATCCACATGTATTGTAGTTTCTGAATAAATGGGTAAAATGAGGAAAATTTTAGTTAAATTTTATCAAAACGGTTAACACTGTAAAAGAAAAAAATATCTCTGAAATATTAATTATTTTCAGCCATTAGTTACAAATAACAATGATCTTCAAAATGAACTAAAATGAAAGAGAAATATTAAAATTTATGAAAATAACAAGGAAAAATTTATGCTAATGCATCGCTTTGCGGAATTTTTAACGAGCAATCCACATAAAAACCAAATAAAAAAATATTTTATTTACATTAAAAACTTTAGTTCATATGATAGCTGATACTATTTAAAACAAACACTGAAAATTTTGCCAGAATACATTATGTTTTCAGATGTCATGATAATGGTAAATGGGTTTTGCGGAAAAATAACTTTCGAGAAAATTGCAGTTGAAAGTTACGGTTCGTTGAAAAACAAGCTGGAATTACAAGAGTAGTAGCTGACGATATGTTTTATAATTGCTATAAATTTTTTTCTAAAGCACATAGAAGAAAAAGGAAGACAGTTTTGGAAAGAGAAAAGTTCACAATATTAGAAACGCAAATAAAAAAACTTTCAACCATGCAGTCAAAAATCGATGTTTTTAACGTAGTCGGTCACCTTAATTTAGCGAGTATACATTTAGCTTGAAGAAAGCTATTCAGTTGTCATCAATAAGAAATTGAATAACAAAATAAAAGTTATAATAATTATAACTTATATTGGACAAATTTCTTTCCGTCTGTATAACACCTAAATTGGGAACATTCAAAATAATAATAATAATTATAAATCCGGGAAATCGTTTCATCGTAATCAATATGAAGATTTTTTTAATAATTTCTATAGGGAACATAAAGCTTTGGATCAAGATTTTTTCAGTTCAAACAAGTAAATACGTATAAATAAGTATCTGAAGTAGTTTTGTTTAATTTTTCAGCTATTTAAGGAAAACACTGTACTTGCTTTACCTGTGTATTTCTAAGGATGCTAAAATATAAAACTATATATATACATATTATCGAATCATTTGCGTGTCATTAAAATCCCCAATACCTTTTGAGAGAAAAAAACAACAGTTTTGAATAATATTTTGAAACATACAAAAAATTTAGTATCAACTAACACACAGGGGGACAGCAAATGCAAATGCAGATCTTTACAAATAAACATCGAAGAATTACATTAGTAACTTTCGTCACATTTTCAATGGTCTAACTTTTGGTAGGGAAACGCAGATAAGAAATGTTTATATACGAAAGAATTCATGCTAATTTTGCTTTTTAACAACAACAATTTCGCACGGCTTAAGTGGAAAGTGCATCAAAAACAAGATAAATACAACGATTGCGCGTGATTTTGAAGATATATCGGCTGGTACTTTATCACCGACATTGTCATCATATCCGACAGGGAATCCCTTAAATCCTACCCGTGTTTCTTCATTTAACTTTATTGCTGCAATTTATCTCTGCAGCACTGTTTCCCCTGTTTCAGTATCTTGAAGGTTATTAAAACGTCGGAACCAAACTTTCAGGAATGAACTTCTGTTATTTATTAGAAGTGCATGTTTCCTCATAAAAAATCTTTCAACGAGTTTTTATGTGAATGACTAAAAGTTTTGTTTACTTTTATCATCTCTCATTTACGGTTTTTTAGTTGCTCTTTGCAACGAGAAAATGTCAAAAAGCAATCCGACTTGCTTCGCTTCGGGATTAAAGTTTTTTCGTTGTTTACTTTGCTTGCTTTTCGTGGTTGTTTTTTTTTTTTCTTCGTGAAAGACTGCAGTTCTAATTTAACTGTAAATATCACCGGCGTATCTCATCACTAGGGGGGGATTATAGAGATTAATTTTTTAATGGATGTGGCTTCTGTTTGAAAAATAGTTTTTTCTCCCGCTATTTCAAACTGTAAAAATATTTTTGCCTCGAAGAGGAATTATCCATACTTTTTTTAAAAACTTTGTTTCCTCTCACTATTTTCACAGAACGTTGGTTTTTCCTAGTTCTAGAAGAATTAGCATGAGAAAATAACAGAGAAGGCATAGTTTTGAAGCGAACAGTTTGTTTTTAGAAACTGATCTTACTTTTTTTCCCATCATATTTTTGATTTAAAAAAATGTCTCCGAATGAAGAATGTTTATCTTTTGTGATAGCAGAATGGTGGTTTACCCGCTATTTATTTACCTGTTTGTTTATTTATTGTATATATGTTGCTGTCAATGTCCGAAATCGGAAAATGTCGACAATCATCGGTCTGATGGATGATAAATGTCGACATTCACCGGTGATTGTCGACATTTTCCGATTTCAGACATTCACATACCGAACAGCATAATAATTTCAAAAATGCTAATGTGCGATCTCATATTCTGTAAAACTAAGAAACGTTTTCTTTTAAAGTATTTAAAACATAATACAGAAACATTTTACAAACATAAATGTTACACAATTCACCACTTTAAGCACATAAATGTGTTCTCCTAACGGCATTTTAAGATCGTGTCGTATATTACAGCGATTACATAGTGGAAAACAGGTTTCATGACCCCTATTCACCCTTCATAGCTAACCAGGAAAAAGAATATACAGTGGAACCTCGCTATTCGTACACAATTCGTTCCAGGAGGCAGTTCGAAATGCGAGTTGTACGAATGGCGAAATATTTTTTCACATAAGATACAATGTAAGTTGGATTAATCCGTTCCAGACCCACAGATGGTTGCTTATTTAAATCTATGAAAAACAAATGTACAGTACTGTACATGAAATTATAGATAAATAAAAATTTAACTGCACTTTACTTGTACTGAGATGAGCTGATGACATAAGTGGAATGTTGAGAGGAAGAAGAGAAATGGTTGGAAGATGAGTCCCCTTCTATAAAAATATCAGGTAACATCCCTTCGGGTGTTTTCTCCCTTTCTGTTGTTCCTTCTTTTTTCTGTCCTTTTGCACTAGAAGAATCTTGGGTTTCTTTCTCTAAAAACCTGTCCAATGTTGTCTGCCTTTGACGATTGTTAAGAATTTTTCTAAAATGGTCAATAACATTGTCGTTAAACAAGTTATTGCTGTTGACCACAGCAGTGTTGGGATGCCATTTTTCCACCATTCTCTGTGTTTTGTTTTCTCGCAGGGGTAACACAGCTCTTTAATTTCTGCAAAGCAAATGCTCTCCTTACTACTTTCCTCCTCAGAAGAAGAAAGTTCTTCAACCACTTAATCTTGCTGCCCCTTGAAAAGTTAAAATTGTCAGTAAAATCTCAAAAAGTATTAAAATTTAAAAAAAAATCCAAAACGCCAAACAAATTATTTCCAGACCAGTTGAAAATGAGCATAATTTCTCGATTTTTTTCTGAAAAAAACCAAGGCAACCCAGCTGGCCCCTGGCGCCGTACGAATCGCGGGACAAGTACGAATGGCGAGTTGAATTTTACTTGAACAAGTTGTACGAATAGCGAGACGGACGAATAGCGGGGTGCCACTGTATATTGTTGAAAACTGTACCTAATCTTCATAGACTTGATATAATACCTACGTATAGTAAATACAGGTTCTATTTTTGACATATCTGACTTCAGAGACATTCTCCATTCCTCCATAGGCATTCTCTATAATGATTTGTATATATCAGAATATTTAATTCAAAAGAACTCAAAATACTTCATTGAAAAATACAGGGAAATAAATATAGTTCGCATCGCAATTTAAAACCACTTAAGGTTTGATACTTCTGACATAAATAACTATAAATGATTTTTCAGAGCCCAAAATAAAAGAAAAAAGAAAAACCTCACATGAATTATAGGAAAGAGATGGGTGAGTAGATAACATCCGTCATTTCCGATCAAACCCTGGCCCAGGGCTTCGGTACATTTTTTACGCCACTGTTCTTGAAAACTCTGGAAGAGCACCCTACTCAAAATCCGCAGATGAGCCTTGTGAAAAGTTCTTCCTCGAAAAAACTCGAAACTGCATTAGAGTACGAAGGAAACACATCGTTATCGTTACTCAATGTCATCAGAAAATGATGAGGTGCGAGAAAGAGAAGAAACTTTTAATACGTGGCCATCTCTGGAATATATATAGTCCAGCTTCATTGTAAAGCACTGCCCGCTCAGATCTTTCCGAGCGAAGAAATTTGAGAAGGTATAAATTTCTGCTCCAAACAAAGGATTAGGTTTGCCTCATAAATACATAACAGCTAAACTGGTGTTTCGAGAAATGATTTGCAGTTTTTCTGTTCGAAGAAAATCACGCGACTAAACAATTTTCAGTTTGGCTACGTTCCCATGGGATGTTCGATTTTGAGAGGTGAGGAATTTCGTGAGGGCTGGGAAATCATTTTAAATCATCACTTGCTTTAAAGGGTAGAGTTAAATTTTAGCCCCCCCCCCCCTTCCTCTTGCTACTATTTACGAGCACATATAACAAAACTGCTCTCTTGAATACAGTAAAATTTTTATGAAATGCCTAATCCTTTTAAGAGATTTAAAAAAAAGAAAAAGAAAAACAGTACCTAAATTGCACAAAAAACATAGTTAATTGCGGAATTGCTCATTACTTGAATAAGTATGACCTATTTCAGGTATTCATTATACATACGAAAGCTTGGTAAGAAGTGTGATACCTTCCATAGTAGTATATGAGGTATGAGGCGTGTTAGCCTAGTGGTTAGCACATCGGACTTCTACCTGGAAGGTTGCGTGTTCGATACCAGCTGAAGACCCCCCATGTACACTTGGGGATACGTGCATGTAAAATTCGTGGACCCCACTACCTCGCCCCGTGCGCAAGCTATCCTAAGGCCTCAGCTAACAGGTAGGAGTCTGGTGGAGAAAAATGTATGAGGAATCTGATGTCTAAATTAAATAAATATGTGCCCTAAGCTCCTCTTTGTTTCGTTAACACTGTCAGCTACATGCAAAAACATCTACAAGATACGTAATAAAAAAATAATAATAAAAAAAAGCAGTAGTTAAACGTGTACAAAACCCGATTGTTAGATCAATGATCTGGACGTCTGATGGATAAATGAAAACTCATTCGTAAAATAAGTTCTCACAAATAGGGAATTTCTGAATTATTTTTCATTAATGCGATAAGAAAAAAAGGATTTGTTTTACAAACGCAAATAGCTAACAAAAAATATTTGCGATTTGAGGTGCAATTAAAAATACGAGTTCTGATACATTTTTTTAAAACTTCTAATGGGCTGTGTATATGTTGGTTCTTAACCATTTCAGATCTAGGGCGTTTCCAGAAATTGGTACCAACTCTTTCAGCGGCACCACAATCCCACAATGAGTGTCGTAACATTGCTGCATGATAATTCCGGTTTCTTCACCTGAAAGGGTAAGCACCCGGACTCTGCTGATGCGAAATCGTACTAGGAATTCAATTTAGCCGAGAGTATCCAAGCCAAATGTTTACTCAAGGGATATTTTACACGCCGCATATAGTCATGCAACATGGCCGCAGGCGATTTTCTGCATCTTTTAAATCCACTGACACTGCCAGGCTTGATTCTATGAACTGGGGCGTATAAGTCCCACGCCTTACCACGACGCCACCGTGCCGGCAGTTCTGATACATAAAAGTTTAATTAAACCGATTGCACATTTATTCCATACTGTCGTTTGAAAATCAGTTGTACTCAACTAAAAATTAACTCTGCAATGAAAGTTAAAGCACACCGCCCTTGAAATTCCTTTATTTGCATTATAGTCCCAAAAGACACTATTATGATAATACTCAGGTGGAAGTCAATAATAATCGATTGAATCATCCCGATCCTTAAAAGGTATACCACTGAAACTCTCTATAACCCATCTTTGAAATAAAATCTCTTTTTAAAACTGATGTTAACCGTCTGCTAAGTCTGCGTTTAATGCTTAAAAGGGTAAATCCTGAAATTATTTAATTTCATTTATAATTTCAGAAACTACCCCAGCCAAATCTTGGTAGGAAATCCGTAGTTGCCGACTGAGTCTAAATTATTTGTTAAGAAAGGTTACCAATATAGTGTTTAAATCTGATTTAACGGATTCAGAAACAACCGCTGCGAGAAATCCGGTTGAAACACCGGGTGAAGAAAAGGTGAAGGCTAGCGACGATCCCTTTGAAAAACAAGAAAGCTTAATTTTTGCCGCAGACGGAATTAAATATGCGTGATTTATGCGCAGATGAATGTAGCACTTCCAAAAAGGCGTCACAGCAAAATAAGAAACAGCAGGGGAGAGAAGACAAACCCACTTCTTCGAGGAAGAAAATTGGAGGCACACTCAATGTACCAAACTTAATAAGAGCTGCCAAGCCTGATAATGACTTCAATGGTCATTATCAGTGTTTGAAACTCGGGAAATATTTGGAGTCAGGAGTGGAAATCCAGTGACAAATGCTTTCATTAGGTCTCCCTACGAGATCATTAAAGCAAAGCTTTCGAAACCTCCAAAGTTTCCGGGAAAATCCGAGAGCCATCTCCGCACCCTTTTCACCGTCCGGAGCCAATTATCGTTATCGGAATCCCCTAATTCCTCGCATTCTGATTGGCTGATCATCTGTTTCCTCTCTCTTTGAGATCTATTTCCTATTGCCCACCCGATAAAGCATCAGTCCCATCACGTCAATGAACTTAGAACAGTTTCTGCTTTTACCAGGAGGACATTTTGACACTTCGATTTAAAGGGGATGCGCGTTGCTCTACCTCCTGATAAATCAGTAGGGGACGTTCTCATTACCAACCTGGATTCAAAGATGATCTCCAAAAAGGAATTTTTCGTACTTCACCATCACTGTCAAGAAAGCGTATTTATTACAAGAATATATAAATAATAAATAAGTATTTTTGGCCAAACGTCCCAAGAATCACATATTTATTTAGTTACAAAAATATTTTTGCACTTATCTCGGAAAGTACATAACCGGCGAGTATAATAAAGTTTGCCATTACATGCACGCTCAACATTAAAGCAAACTTAAAAGTACTCCATTTTTTGCCTAAAAAAAGGCAGAAAAGGTAAATATAAGGTTACTATAAATGGTTCATTCATTTTCAATACTGTACTTTTGAAAGTATTGCATGAGTAAAAATGATTGATATGCGATTGAAACCGTAAATTCACCAATTTAAAGTTGATCCCTAAACACATATTTTATGTCCCCTGTTTGGATCACACGTCCGAGCGATAGTCTAGTTCATTAGATACATTTCGCAGCATCATCCTGTCAATAGTCATCACTGCAACATTGATCGGTTCTATGAGCTGTTCAAGTGGGGCTCAGAGAACGAAGTCCTCAATGCTTAACGAAATGATGGTCATTTCTACAACCGCTTATTCATGTCTCGACTCTCGAGTGATTCAAGAAAGGCATATGGACTACTATTGGAATGTAAAATTCCGACTTGGTGAGTCTTCACAACACCGTTCCCGCTCCTTAGGACTTTTATATTATTTTAAGCTACAGGAGTTTTTCAAATTTATTATTATTCATTTATTTATGTAGCCTACTTATAAAAGTACACACACACATATGTATATATATATAGAGAGAGAGGGGGGAAGAGGGGAGAAATATATATATATATATAATATAGAAAGAGAGATAAACTTTTCCTATTATTTTGTAAGATAAAATCAAAAATAATCGAAAAAATCGCCACAATTATCCAACATTTCCCCTGAAACTAGCCTCAAATAACCAGCTACAAGGATCACTTTACACCAAAATACATTAATAACATCTCCACAACAATATATAAAAAGTACTTTCACTATATATTATTACCCGAGAAAGAAGCATGGCATCAGAAACTGTCTATTTTCATTTAGTATTAAAAAAGAAAAAACTATCTGGCACTATATAAGCATTTAATTACAGAACTAGGATCCCCAACCTACGCATTAGCAGCATCTAAGCTGTTGGATGTGAAGCATTAGAAGACGCTTAAAAATGAGATAACAGTAGAATGATTTCGCATCAGTTAATTGAACATGGATTGAGATATCTCATTATTTTCACCAAAAGGCAATTTCTTTTAAACTTTACTATAAATAATGATCCACTGAATAACTGAACTCATCTGTTGAATCTGTCTACCTTTAGAAAATGATGTTATTTTCATCTCAAATGAATTCTATCAGTCCACCATAAACTTATGCATTAGGATGGCTGAAAAAAAGACAATTTACGTCGCTTTTTCAGAGTACAAATGTAGATTTTTTCGCTGTGTTTTTATTATTATTATTTTAAATTTTTGTATTTTTTAAAATTTTGAATTTTAAATTTTTGTTTTGTATTTTTTTTTAATTTTTGTATTTTAAAAAACTTTTTGCATATTTTTTAAAAAAAAGGTTGTTATAGTTAAAATTACCTTGTTTAGACGTACTTAGGGCTCATTCTAATAGACGTAAGTCACTGAAACTTAATATATACTTTATATGAATAGGGAAAGAAACCTGTAATAAGAAAGCGCTAGTTCAAATTTTTACCAAAGGGGCGCATGAACAAAACAGAACGAAATTGGAAAAAAAAACTTTTGTCACAGTTCCAATATATTCAATGTGCTTTCCACTTAATTCAATAATATGTTTAAAGCGTGTAACAGCGCGTTCAACAGTAGCGCGAATGGTTACTCTACCAATTGCAGCAACTTGATGAGCAATGTAATTGATCCAGAAGCCTGGAAGAATAGAGGAAATAGAGTTTGTGAGGCTAGATCGGTAAATGCAAGCTGCTCTATTGCCTCTGAAGTGAACGTTAAAATATTAAATTGTGCTACTTAATTTGAATAATATGTAACAAAACATTTTTCCTAGTAGGTTTTTAACTAACATTAATAAGAATTTAAAATTTGACATTTACCAGCCTTTAAGAACTAATGTAATAAGGGATAAGTAAACATCTCTACTCAGGGTTGAAATTGAACTATTTAAACAGATGCTGTAAAATAATTTACCGAGTTTATATGGACCAATTTTTAATATCCTAGTTGCTAAAACACAATGAAAATAATCTAAAAAAACTACAAATGACGTTAAAAATTAGTTACAAGTATCGACCGCTTAAAAGTGCGCAAGATTCAAATCTGCATATGGAAAGAACCTCTTTGGCATTTAGCAGACCTTGACTATTTTTACTATGTAGCCGAGATAATGGTTTATTCAGTTCAATAAGCCGCCGTTGCTTCTTTCCAAACATGTTTTGAATTATAAACTAATTGCAGTAGAGGCTGTTAGTCGTTTAAAAGTTAATTTACGGCTCATCGACTAACGTCAAGAACAATTTTTTACTTTTTATTTTTTTTAAATGGTTGTCGGCAAAGGTTAACCTATGAGGATAACAGTAGTTCAATCGTGTTGTTTGTAAAGGTTTTTTCCTCGAAACCTTTACAAACAAAACATAGGCTAGAATGTTGTTTTAAAATGAGGTAGGCATTTTTCTGTATTATTTGCACGTAAACAATATTTCTGTGGATTAATAAATCGTTCTTGTTACAGTTCTTTTAATATAATTTGGTTAAACTTGTAGCTAGATCTGCGAAATGTTACTTATTCCAGTGCCTATATTATAATAAGTACCATTCGTATCATTCTGGCAATGGTTTCCAAAAACGAAGCGATTAAAAATGAGAGAAAGTAACTGATGTTTAGACCGATCGATATTAATTACCATTTATCTTTCCGAATATGATTATTAAAAAAAACCAAACTGTTATTCTTCCAATGCAACTTTTAGCTGATTTTATGCTCTCCTATAAGTTGTCAAAAATATAATTTCTGCATAAAAGATTCAACTTATGTAGACTTGCTGCAAAACTGATGTATTTTAAGTTGTACATACGTGTTACGGTTTTCAGATCGTTGTAAGCGTACCACATGAAATGCGGAAAGGTGGTACGACAAAAGTATTATTAAATATTAAGAATTTTGTTTACACAACATTTTTATTGGATACAGTAAATGTTTATTGGTGCCTTTGTATAAAAATATCATTTTGACAAATTTGGTATTCGCTATAATGATGCTTATCTTTATCTGCTATAATGATGCACGTTAATTGTAAAGAAAAATTACATTACTTTTCGACTTTAAATAACTAGTGTAAAATTCAGTAGAGTAGTCAACCAAAAAAAAAAAAAAAAGGAGTGGTGGAGGGAAGGGTACCTTCCTAATGGCAGGAAAATGTACTTTAGCATTTCTTGTAGTGAAAAGTATTTGTGGTTAGGGATAAAGCATAGGCAGAGGCATTTCTTTCTCCTTTGTTGCAACACCCGTTGAGGTAACCCTCAGTGACTGCAAACAGGACGTTCATTGTGTCATCTCGTGAATCCAGTATTTCTATTCAGTATTGCGTTATGCGCAAAGTATGCGTTGGTAATTTCTGCTAAATAAGTAATCTTAAGTGTATTTTATGCACAATTTTACGCTCATGAAGTGTTTATATTCTCTTTCAATCAAATATCAACCATTCATCAAAGATTTTTTAGAAAATAAATTGTAAAATAAATGATAAATCAATCAGTGAACTTAGAAAATGTTAAAATTAATCAATGAACTTATGAAATGCTATGGCGCTATAACAAAATCTTTTTAAAAAGAGGCGGGAGGAATAAATGTGTTGTACTGCAACAAAAATTGCATGATTGAGTTTCGAAGTTGCAAGTAACCTCTTCTCTAAGTGAAGAATTTAAGACATAAAACGAAAAATCGTGCCAATGTAGAGGAATGTGGGGCAAAGGAAATAGTTAGGACATTTTTTTTTTTTCAAAATGAACAAATTGGAAATTTATTTTGAAAATAATAGTATCTAAAGAGAGAATTGACTGTGTATTTTATAAGGGAACTTCTGTTCAAACATTATTTTTCATTTTAGGCAGTAAATTTTTACGTTAAAATGGAAGTGGAAAATCATCACTTTGCCCCCATGTATGGGGCAAAAGGGAACATACTGTGGTGCTTTGGTTGAAACTAGGGTTTAATTTGCATGGGAGTTCGCTAGATCTCAGATTCGTTTCAGTTTTATGTAAATTTGCGCATAAAAGATATAATTTAGATTACTTATGCATTAAAATAAGTTTTGAAGGCTATAGAGCTCCGGCATTTCCTTTCTTAAGTATTAAGAATAGATGGTAACTAAAACGACCTACCATTATATGCACATGTATTAGCCTGAAAGACCGCCAGGGGATTTACAACTTTAAAATGGAATACTAACTACTAGGACATAATCAAAGAAAGTGCTAGACAGATTAATAACATTCAGACCCTACTGGACTGGTATTCGGGATTTTCCATTTTCCTTCCTTTTGTGTCTTACTTTTCTCATTTTTAATGTGCAGTTTGTTCGTTCAATTTTGATTATTTATGTGCCGAATTTGCTTCGAGCAGCTTAGCGCTGGCATTTCAGTATGACTAACATTGGTGTAGGGGCAAACATAAATGAAACATTTATTATGTTTGATATAATGTTAATTACATTAATATTTCTTTTTGCCCCGCATGCCCTTGACAAATTTTACTAAATATTTGAAATCAAAATAAGCCTAACTTAAAATAAATTAACAAAATACTGGATAGTAGGTCTGAAATTATATCTTAAAAATTAATAGTAATAAGAATTTATTATTATATAATAACAAAAAATATTTTGGACTTAACACATATTACAATACGGGTATCCAATTTTGAAAATGACCTGTATTATAATATATCTTGGTCTTTAGAAACCACTATATTGTGACTGGATTCAATCACATGTTATGACCCATGTGCAAAATATTACCAAATAGGTGACGAAGCAGATGTACTAACAGAGTAAATATTTTGCCATTTTATTTCGCCCCTCTATTTCACTTTCCCTGCTCATTTCCCTACGCATACCAACTGAAGTTAAAATTTAAGGCTTCGCGAAAGTATCATTGAACGACTAAAAAATTAAAATATGGTTAATCTTTAAAATAGATAATTTGATTAATCGGTGTACAGACCGAGGGTTATCTACAAAAAAAAAAAAAACTCCTTTTTTACTACCTGCGGGCAATATAACGATGCGGGCAGTACATGAAATTTAAAAAAAAAAAGTATTATTAAAAAGACAATTTCCGTTCAAAAATATCGAAATATCTTTTCCTGCAAAACAAAATGTAGAGAAATAAATCGTAGCTTTCGAAACAATGGTCCAAAGCAGATTGATGCTTGGGCGCTACAGGAGAATGTATTGTTTTCTAGGGGTATATCCCATGTTTTTTTCTGGATGCGGGTTATACAACGATGCAGGCTATACACCGAACTTAATTTTTTTAGCATGAATTTTTCTTCCTGCGGACTAATACAACGATGCGGGCTATTTACCGATAATTACGGTAAGTATCGCTGATATAGAGGCAAACTAAGAAAATAATGCCTGGAAACTTACAGATAGGTTCAAACGTAAATAGTAAGATCAAAATTGAAAAAAAAAAAGAGTCATGGAAGGAAGTGGCTGGCAGCGGGGTCCATAGATTGATGCGGGGGCCCTGAGCAGGCCCATCTGATAATAATTTCGAAATTGAACCTGGAGTATACAACGCTTTTGAGGACTGAATCCTTAATCTGCAACGTAATTCCTTAAGCGGTACAGAAAAGTTAAAAGTTTCAAAATGTTTCAGTTCTTCTCACTATTCCAAAATATGAAGAAAACTTAAGAAACGACACTTATCTCGTCCTAACTGATATTCACGTAAGTGAGTTCGGAAGCCTGAAAAAATTAAAAATCTCAGTGCAGAATATCTCTCTCTTTCCAGGGAAATTTCTTTTTTAAATCCAAAGCTAATTGTTAGCAAAGAAAGCATAATGCAAGAAAAAGCACCAAGTGCCACTTTTTAGGCGAATATAGTAGAAAGGTGAGGTGTGAAATCATTTTGGAAAAGCGATGTATATTAGAATAATAAAGGTATTGGATGTGATACTTATACCGAGTAGCTGCATTTTATATGTACTTATAAGATCTAATTTAACGAAGATATCGAGAATATAGAATTATTTCGTAAATACTGTAATAAGTAAACCTTGTAAGCATAATAATGTGTTTTAGCTAGGCATAAAAGTTCGTTATTAAAATAATTTCACTTATGTCCCAAAAAATTATTGAAATTGGTCATTATGAACGGCTGACCATTAGATGATTTTATTCCTACATGACTGCATACTAGATCTCGAAGGCTAATTACTGGAGCATTTTCTGGTGCTAAATAACTTGATTTTTTGAATAAAAATGCTTTTTCTTTCTCAAACAATCAGGTGAAATATAGTCTGAGTAAAGTTTTACAATGTTTATGCTGTTATTTTAGGTGTTGAAAATAATAATTTAACAATAATCAAAAATAGAGCTTTTAAAGGCTGACTACTGGTGCTTTCACCCTATTTTTTTGTGTAATACATGTTCTCTTTTTGACAAAACAACTTCCATATTTATTATGATCTGTCTTTCAAAAGTCACAAAATTACAATAAACATTTAGCAGACGGTGACGCACAAAAATGTTTTTAGTATATGAGATGTGACCTGTCATTTTAATGAATTTATTTTTCACTACTTATAAAAAGTATGTTTATTATATTGAATAATTCCGTTATTTAATTTGTAATTCTGTTTTTAATTTCTTTACTTTAAGCAGGCATTTCAGCTTTCATCTAGTTAGCATATTCATATTTTATTTATAGATATTGATTGCATCATCTCTTAATATTAAATTTGACTAACAAAGTATTTTTTTACTTAACTTATGTACCTAACTAACAAAACTTGACTTATGTAACTAACTAACAAAACTGAGTCAATTTCGCTCAGTTTACTTAATTATTGAAAAAATAGTGTGAATGATGTTTTCATTTTTAACAATGTATAAACATGATATTCAACCAAAAGCCCCACCTTATACTAGAGATATTAATCTCTTAAACATATAAAATAGTTATTTATAAGTATTCCTTATGTGCAGAAAATTAGTTTGATAGACAGTGTTTAAAGAACGTGAGTGTATCATTAAATAGTGGATATAATATAATGTGCATTGTTCCAAAATATTTTTCAACATCTTGTGTTGAATTGGATTTTTAGACATTTGACACCAACAGTACTTCCCATATCATTAGAGCATAGGTTCTCAACGTGGGAGATAACGCCCCCTTGTGGGCGTTTGAGACTTTCAGGGGGGGGGGGCAGTAAAAGACCTAGATAAAACTAGGGGGCATTGAGATGACACGGAGGGGCGTGAGCAGATTAATTAAATATTGTCTAAAATAGACTAAACACGCTGATTATGTACTAACAAAAGTATTAGGTTTATGGTCGATTGTTCAACGATTTCTGATAGCATTCCCATCTTCATATTTAGCTGAACGTGGCTATAGTGCTATAGCAACATTGGTAACCAAAAAGAGAAATCGGCTCCATATTACTGGACGCGGCGATTTAAGATTGTTTTTAAGTAAAATCGAGCCTGATATTAGCAAACTAATCCAAATGCATCAAATTCAACCTTCTCATTAGTTAAGTTACGAATTTGATATCTGAAAATTTTAATAAAAATACTTTTCAATATAATTTAGCGTGTATTTTAATTGCTCTCATTAAAATAGTCTTACTTAAAAACATAAATAGTATAGGGCATATCCTATCTACGAATAAAATGTATAATATTACACATTTGAAAATATATTCGTGGGAGTATCTATTTCAGATTTACAAGTAAAAAATGCGGGGGGGGGGGGGGGGGCGCTTTAGAAAAAAATATTCTCAAAGTGGGCGGTGGGCAAAAAAAGGTTGAGAACCTATGCATTAGAGGATGAGGGTGTTTCGACCTACTGAAATATGCAATCTTCACATTTTTTTAGATCTTTAAAGATAAGTTCGCCAAATGTAAACATTGAAATAAACTACATTTTTCCTGATACGGTTTTTCATGCACATTTATTTGCAATTAGGATTGTTTTAATTATTTCAGTCTGTTTTTTTTTGAAATTTCCTTAAAGCAGTTAATGTGTTTTTATCTGATAATTTGTAGAAGAAACGGCTTCAGTTATACAAAAGTAAATATTGTGCTTAATGTACAAGTAGTATGAAACAATTGAACATTTGAGAATGAATTAATATTACTCTTTGCGTTTTGTTGCAATTTCGAAGCTCATAAATAGTCAGTGAAGCAAAATTTAATGCAAAATATGAAAAAATATATAATTTTAATAACTGAATGGATTGTTTTATTTATTTATTTTGGTTCACACATATATGCAATGATGCAGGACTTTAAAATAATGAGGAAACATATTACTGGTGTGTATTAAAAACATAAATATTATTCATGCTATTAAAAAAAAAATGTGTTTCGAAATCTTATCATTTAGGATCATTTTTAATTTATTATCTCTTAATATTATCATATTCTATTTTAAAGTAGTAAGTTTCTCTTTTGCGTGAAATTTAAAAAAAAAAAACACTATTTTTAAATGATAAAAATTTGTTAACTAGTTACTTTTCGAAAAAAATGTTTAAAATTTTAGTTCAACAAATGACCTATATCTAAGGTATACCTTCAGATGGATAAAAATTCTTGCACTACAGCACAAAGAAGTACATCGTCGAAAAAATAAAATGAGAGAAACACACACTAATAACATAGTAAACAACTGTATTGTATCGTTATGCATTCGAAAATATCGAAAACCGTTCATGTAAGCACGAAAGCGTTTTATTTGCGTTTCGCAACTAGGCTTACCAGCGCCATATTGCTTTCTCTTTGGCCAGCGTCACGGAAAGAAAAGCCGCTTTTGCATGTTTTGTTCCTTTTTGACAGCTTTCTGGTAGCTGATTACTTTGAGTTTTTATGTTTGCGACAGTCTTCAAACGCAGGATGCATTAATAAAACATTAAAATATCGACTTACTTGATCTGTTTTAACGGCACAAGCGATCCAAGATCCCCTTCTTTCTTTGGGTAGATGTATGCGGGGAGTTCAAAACTCGCTATTCATTGGTAGATGGGTCGCGGGAAAGCTTTTTGCTGCGATTCGCTGAGAATCGATAATCACCTTGTATGGCCACACAATTTTCCTCCGGCTTTCTTTTGCTCGATTATACAATGAGCTTTTGCTAAATGCCCAAATATTACCAAATTTCAAACCCATCAAATCTATTGTTGATATAAGGGGTTATTGAAAATTGGTTCTCTAACGTACTATTAAAGGAAATTTTGTTAAATCTAAAATTGTACGCAAAAATTGATGACAATCTTAGAGTTTAGCAATTGAAACCAGCAATTTAATCTCGTAATTTATTATCGAAAACGCTTTCGAGCTAACTAAGTGAGCCATGTTTCATCACTTATATTGTTTCAATATATAATCAAACAAACATTTTCAAAATTAACTAAAATATTTACTAGTCGCAATAGATAAATAAATAAATGAATAAAATATAAGAACTAATAAAATAAATTTTTGATTTAAAACCAGGGAGATTTTTGTTAGCATTTTTTGGCGTTATTATTATCATTATTATTATCATCAGCATTAATATTATTATTATGTTATGGATGTAGTTTGAAAAGTAATGCCAGAAATACTCATTCGCCACATAAAACAAGAATAAAACAAACTTCTTTTTAATTTTAGTTTTTACTGGCTTTATTCATTAATGTCATTATTATTTTAATCTTTATCACCATTTTTATTAGTTTTCAGAAATAATGTTTGCAAAGGTAAGATAAAAGTAATATTTATTCGTCACGTCAAATTAATAAAATAACGCTATTATCTTTGAAAGCTGAAAAGTTAAGTTGAAGTTAAGTTTCCTTCGCTATTTTTTTCCGATTAACCAATAAAAATTTGGAAAAATTTATTATTAAATTACTTATTTGTAAAGAAAGCGTGGGAAAATATTTAAACAGTTTTATTGTTTTACTCATACTAATACGTTTCTTGACAATCTTACTTAATATTTAGCATTTATTTTATCTTATCATTTATTATTGTTTTTTTTAATTTAAATCTATACTATGTGTTTTCAGCATGACTTTTGATCAATTTCTATTTTCTTTTCAATTTCGTGCCTTATTCCTATTGACATTAATTAAGGGTACAGACAATAACGTATTAATATTTGATTCTTAATAAATTAGAGAAGTACAACGTAATCCATCTACCAAACTGTTATAATGTAAATGCGCAATGGCATTTATTTATTTATTTTCAGATGATAATGAAGAAGACATAAATATTAAAGCTTTCTTTCACTAATGTAGCTTCTAATATTATTATAAAAATGTTATATATTAATCATGAATAAAAATACCTTTTTTTCCGGATTAAATCTGTCTATGAAATAATTGCGAATGGCTCAAAATTTTTTACGACGTTAAAACAGTCGTTAACATTTGAGAAATTGCGTCTTTCTCTTGTTCAGTAAATTTCTACAATTAATGTGAGCACAACTATTGGTCATGAAAAAGGATTGCAAGCATTTTTTTACAAGCAAAAATTAATTTCAAAATAGTATTTAAGAAATTGTTTCAAGAAAAATTTAAGCATTGTTTTAAGAAATTGCGTCAGAGGATATAATGAGTTTTATTAATTTAAGTATACAGACATGAAATCGTACGTGTAAGATTACGATATAAATTCGTATACACAAGTACGTTTCCGTAAATACTTTTCCAGTTATTTTTAACACAAAATTTCGTAGAATGGGTTAAAGATTGTTTATAATTTTGTTATATATATAGTAAAACTCGTTTAAGAAGTTCCCACTTAAGAAGTTTTCCTGTTTAAGAAGTTTTTAATTTCAATACCAGTTCCTTTGCCATCTTCCCTATGTTAAAATAACCCTTTTAAAAAGTTTTGATTTTATTTTTTTCCCGCTTAATAAGTTTTTATATCGGTCAATTTTTCTTTCAAAGACACTTTAGATTAGACTTCTAAATCAGAAGAAGGTTTATAAAAGCTGTTTTGGTCAGCTTTTTCTCAAGGGTACATTTTTCTCAACACAAAAATTTACAGGAAAACACCTGGCAGAGAGGATTAGTCAGTGGTCACGAAAACAATGATGACTGATAAGGGGAGAAAAGAATGTTTGCAGAATCTCCTATTGGGTGTCTATTTTATGTCTAATTTAAATACTGCCAAATAATATCATCCCTAAACATCATAAAGTAAATTCATTTTCCAACATAGAGCGTACCCGTTTAAGAAGTTTTCCCGCGTAAGTTTTTTCTCTTGGTCCCTAGAGAACTTCTTAAGCGGGTTTTACTATATAAATACATATAATACAAGCAAGAGAAGTATTTCTATAAACTTGAGAAAATGTTTTGCATTCCAAGGACTTCATATTATCAAATGAATAAATTAATGCCAGCCGTAACTAATCAAGACATACTGCTTATGAGGAGTAGTTTAATTCACAATGCATATGTGTAACATAGATTTTAAAAATCAACAGATGAAAATTCTAAAACAAAATCATTCGCGTTGCTTTCAGCATAAAAATACATTATCGGAAACTCTAAAAAAATATATATATATATATAATAAGTGCCAGAAGAAAAAACAAATCAGATATAGGTATTTAGTCACCGAAGAAAATTATTCATAAGCAGACAAAAATATATCACTGGTTAAGGGGGAAAAATCAAAACATACAGACGAAGAAATTAAATGTTTCAAATTATGTACTATGAGTAATTTACTGACAATTAATTTTGTTTAACACCTTTTTTATTTGTTTTTTCAAAAAATAAATATGTAAAAATCGTTTTTTACTTATTAATATAATTTTTATTAATTTAAATATTATGAAAGTTATAGTAGCACAAACAGCTGAGTTAAGCTAACTTGTCTTTGTAATGCAGTTTGTTTGTGATAAAATACTTGCACTAAACATACAGTATACACACAGCTCGTGCGCGCACTCAAAAATGTAGGAGAGAGCAGGAGAGTAATAAGACAAGACAATATATTTTTAAGAGTCAACTTTAACAAAAAAAAATTCAAACTGATTTGACCTTGTTGCAGATACAGATAAGGCTCTCCTGGCTCAGGATTAAGGCACTCTTGATAATTAATTAGTGATAAAGCAAGAACAGAGGAGTCCCGCGTTCCTGCTTTATCACTAATTAATTAAATTCCATACTGGCAACATTTAAAATTACCTTTCCAGAAAATTATGAATACCTTAATAAATTGCAACTTTTTATATTTGTGCGGATTTTTAAAAATCTTGTTTATTGTTTCAAATAAACGGTAAGTTATATTTGGATTCTTTATTTTAAAAAGGGCACAAGCTACTATTTTCTCTCTCTTTTTTTTTTTTTTTTGAGGGCGGGTGGGGGAGGGGGGGCGGGAGTCAATGTTTTGATAAAAATATTTTCTGTTGGGGTAGCTACATAATGTTTTAAAAGGGCTCATTCCCATTCATTCTTATGCATGATAGATAAATAGTACACTCATTAATTTAAGAAAAGGGCGGATCCTATAAATATTTTTATGTCTGGTATAAAATTTGAAGAATGTGACTTGGTGCCCTTTCTAAAATAAACTAGACATTTATTTACAATGTATATACGAATGCGTACTTTTGATTACTTCCTTTAAGAAGTTTTTCTAGTAGGTTTTTATCTACGGGTCTCTTATTTCCCTTCCTTACCGTTTCAACTGGGTAATAATGGACAGTGGTCATGGGAAATAAGAGACTGTCTTATATTTCCCATTTGTGATTCAAATTATGTAAATGCCTACATTATTCAATATTTACAAAGTTTGTATGTTTGTTTTTTAAGTGGGTTCATTGCTTCCGCCTTTCATTTTGGTTCCGATTTTAGTTCCTCCTTATTACCACTAGAGCACGTTAGTGGCAGTTTTACTAAGTGTAGCATCTCTGTAAACCTTTTTTGGAATGGTTAATCAAGTGCTGTTGGTCTTGGAATTTCAAAAAATGCTTCAATAACATCCATTGCCCAGTCCTTTGTTGTTATCAGGGAATATCACGTAACTAGTTAAACATGTATTAATGTTATTACAATGACTTTATCATTTGCTCTATTCATATGTTTAAAAGTTTTTAAGAAGCTCAACAATCTAAACACAATCTAAATAATGGGATAATATTGCGACACTTTGCCCTAATGTATATATATCCAGTATGATTCACAAGTTTGTACAATTGTTTCAGAATAAGACATTTCATGACGCTGATGAATAGTCCACCAATCTTAGGACGTTTGGAGATGGGCTTAAATATACGTGGATAACAAAAAAGGGGGGAATTCCTTCTAGAATCCACCGGGGTTTTTATTATTTCGGTCATGCTAATTTTAATTACATAATTACCCACAATATCTTGAAAATTTTCCCCTCTCTAATTCCATATTTTTCTTTGAGTTTTTAAATAAAGCCTAAGCCAGTCAATTTTTAGTTCCATTGGAAATAAATTTGATTCTTCTCACACATACTGTAGATTTTTGTGAATTTTAGAAAATTGTTCAGGGAAACGTTGAGGACAAGCGACCCATTAATGGCCTTCAAATGAGAAAACATGCCTGTGTCAATGTTACTCCTTTTTGCCAAGATAAAATCAAGACAAAAAAAAAAAACCTCTCTCTCTCTCAATTCTTGTTAAAGATATCTGAACAACAGGTATGGTTGAATTAATCAGTTGTTAATTATAAAAAGAGTTTTAGAAATCACCAAATGTTTCGTTAAATATAAGCCTTTTTATTTCATTCCTAAATGTGGTTCAAAAAAAGGTATTGAGATTTAAGAACATATTCAAGTAAAAAAATTGTTTACAGAATGAGTCTGTATAAGTTCAAGATTTTATTCACGTTATATATGATTAAGAACTGCGCTTAAAAACTGCTTTTCAAAGACATACTAAATTGGGGGATTCTGAAAAATTGCATTCACTACTTTCGGTTTTGATCGACTCAATGATTTATATAGTCAATTTTAGTGAAAGAATAATATTTTTTTCTTTTTCAATTTTATTTCATAATTATGTATTGTAAAAAAAAATGTGCCATGTTAAGCGATCAATTATGTTAGGGGAAAAAATTACTTAAAGGATAAAAAAATGCTTAAGATTTTTATCTATTTTTTACTTTTCCAAAACTAATAGTTTATTTTTTTATTCTTATGACTACTTAAAATCTACTTTTCTTCTGCTTCTTACTTAAATCGAATGTTTGTCAAGATGCTATCATCACTAATCAAATGTGTTGAAAAAAATTATTCAGGGGGTCGGGATTTTTGGCCGATTTCTAGTAAAAGTTATGCTGTAATGCAAATGTGTATTACTTTTTTTCATATGTTTTCATTAAAGTAGGAAATAAAACTTTTCTTATATGATTTATTTTAAATTAAAAAATAAAAAAAACCGTAAAAATGTCTCTTAAATGATTTTTTCTACGTGGACAATGCATTCTACATTCAGCTAAATACAGCCTGATACCACTCAATTGAAGCCGTTTCTTAAACATAATACATTTCAAAGCTTTAAATGTAAAATTACTGTTAGTATGCCACAAACAAGAAACTATGCTGAATGAATTTATTAACAATAAGCCTTTCTGCTTTCCCTCCTAGAGCGATGCTGCACCTCTAACACCCTTCCAAAAAATAACTAAGAAAACTATCAGAGTAACATTTGCCGAAATCTGATTTCATAAAAACTATCGAAGAGATAATAAAGCAGACGGAAATTTACAACAGCCCTGTTAAATTGATTTTACAACACCCCCTTCCTTAAATTTTCAATGGTACAATCTCCGCTACGACATTCTCCGCTGAGGGCACCACTGTAACAAGTCAAAGTAATTTTCTGCAACATAAGATGCCATGAAAATATATTATATTTCTCAAGCTGGGGAGGAGGCATTTCCCCCTTTCTGACCTCCCGAAATAACTAGTCAAGATAAAAAGTCCTACTTTGTAAACAGAAGTTTGAAATTTGTGGGCGTAAATTACGATTAACTACCAATAGTTTCCAATTGTAGCTCTCCTTACCTCCATTTTATACAATGTATCACCCCTTCCCTTCCGAATATTCAAAATTTCATCAACTCCCAATATTCAAAGTATCATCGTTAAGGTGAAAATACTTTTTTTTTAATTAAAAAAAATCCTAAAATCAGCATACGCCCATTTAAATTTGCTTACTCTTGAAAAATTCTTCTTAAAAGTTCAGATATTCATGTTTTTAAATAGTTTTTTTTATTGAATAGTAATTTTAAAAAATAAAAAAAGTTTGGGGTTTTAAGGTGGGTATATACTTGTCTGGTCAATTATCTCGTCCCAAAAACTTTTGAGAGAATGCCCCAATTCAAACAATGTAATTTTTTCACTGTTTATACACATAAATTTTAATATTTTTGCACTAAAATTGCTACTTTTCATTCCACAAAAGAATTATTATTAGTAAATATCTTTTGACTGTTTCAAATTTAAATGTATATGGTTTTAATGTTTTTCACTAGAATTGGTGTTTGATGCAATTTTTTTTAATTTCATTTTTTATGTTTTATATAAAAATGCATGCCTTATTGCAACCGTGTGTCCACACTTTCCCCCTCTGAGTTTTAGCTTATAGTACTTAAGATTACTTGGCAGATATTATAAAGAAAAAAATCCTAGATAAAATTATATCTAACTGTAAAAGTAATGTTACTAATTAAAATTGTCTACTGGTCACTGGCTGCTATCTAAATGTTTGATCTTTCAGACGTCTAGTTAACAGAGACTGATTTTATTAACAATCAATTTTAAAAAGTGTTTACAGAAAAGAATGAATATGAGTGTACCAATGATTCACATACATTGAATAAAATCTGAAAATATTGCTTTTTAAAGTATGAAAATGGGGGAAAATAAACCACTACTCACAAAAATTAATTAGTATTATAGCTAATTTTGTAAAGTTGAATACTGTAAGCAAATAAATTGTGATGTTTTGGAGAAATGGTACTATCATTGTAATTAATCGGCTGCCGATTAATCGGTATCCGCTTATTATCTTCTGCCGCTTAATCGATTATCGGTAATCGGCCTATTTGCTTATCGGTGCATCCCTAAATAATTTTTTGTAATCCGATTATGTACGCGAATTTCAGACTCGCCTATTGCAACGGCTTGTTACAGTGTATTACTAAACTTCCATATCAGATGCCTCTCCTGAATAAACAAACCTATCTGAACTATCATATCTTATAAAGTCAAAAATCTTGTATCATTTGACTGCTTTAAATCAAAAACTCAAACAATCTGAACAGTCACATTCACGCATTCTTTCTTCTAGTATTTTAAGGCTCTTAGTTTCTGAATCTGATTCATCTGCAATTTGTGTAAACATTTAAATAAGATCTCTGAAAGAATTTTTCGTGAGGTATACTCAAAACGCAAAACATGAATCCATCAACTCTAGGATCTAAAGTCTGAAGCAATTGTAGCTACTTTTGAGTTCGAATGTAGTCAACTGATTCCTATCGCATTGTTAAAAACGCCGTAACGCCTTGCAAAGCCAAATGAAAAGCATAAAAAATACAAACGAATCTGATCGTTGCACTGATGCATTATGAAGCATAAGTTGAATAGCAATGATTACACAGCACCGTTGGGATCCGCTCTCCAATATTACTGGTTCTTCGCTTATGACTATGGGGTTAGTTCGAAACATTGCCATTGCGTTTCATTTTTTTATTGCATCTATCTCTTGGATTTCTCGTAGGTGGTATTCTGCATACCCAGGTGGTCCATCGAAATGACTGTTATAGAGTAGTCATTTGCTGGAAGAAATTCTGTAGTTGAGAATCTGAAATTGCAGACTGAGTACTCTAAGGGATGTTTAAGCTTAAGATTCGTGTCTTGTTAAGTCAGACAAAGACCCACGCCGACAGGATTCGAATGATATATCTCGCCTTTCAAGATGGTTTCTTGTCCTGAAGAAGTCAAAGATCATGGAGAAGCGTAAAAATCGTACTATTAGTTGCGGTAGTAATAGAATGGAAAACGTGGTTGACACTGCTATAATATTCGGCTTGTACCTTGTTGTAGTTGGTGAAGTTAGTTGGGGTCGTACGATTTAAAAATGATTTTTAGTTAGAAATCTTTATAAAATCACTTGGCCTCAGTTCATAGTCAGATATGAGATTTTAACAAATATGATAACGAATGATGTACTTCCACTTTAATTTTAATTAGCAGTTCGGCTTCATTCTTAAACGAAAAACGTAAAAATCCAGCAATTATTTGTGGTAGAAATATAATGGTAAACATGGTTGACAGTTTTAATCATCGGGTTGTATACTTTGTTGATGTTTGTGAAGTTAAAGAAAACATGATTTTTTGTAAAATCACTAGACCAGTGCAAATAGAGACGAATTTTTATAAAAATGTGATAGCGTATGGCGTAGTTTCAATTAGTTTTTTAAATATTCTTAGAGAACTTCGGAAAGCCAACGAATATAATATTCTTTCATTGATAAGTAACTAATAAGCGAAATTCTAGCTAAATGGATGCGGATGTGGGCAAAAAACACCAGGCTTCCAAAAACTAAAACTGTTTCTAAAGAATCAGCCAATAGTGCCACTGGATTTATATCAATTTTCCATATGTTATTGGAACGTTTTATCGCTTTTGATTTCTAACACACAAGCAATAACTAAAAGGTATCTGTTTACAGTAACATTAAAAAAAATATTTAACTGAGATGCGTATGTGAATTATTTAGCTCCAGAATCTACTGAGCTAAATATTTAGCTCAGTAGATTCTATCTATTCATTTATAAAATACGTTGCAGGCATTTTGCCAGGACTAATTTAATTTTAATTACATTAAATTTAATAATAACTACCTTAAGCTATCCCATATATTTAACACATATTCACCTTCTCTCGAAAACGGAAAAGTTTTATAATGATTTAATGCTCTTATTATAGTGTTACTGAAGAATATTTAGGAATCTTATAAAAAATGTAAGGGAAAAATTCTCAGAATTGCACCAGTTTTATATTTAAATAAGGGCTAGAAAAAAAGAATGATCTAATTTAACAATAGTATAGGGACCGTTCATAAATGATGTCACACATTTTCCCTATATATATGTCTCCCCCTTTGTCACAAAATGTCACATTTCAACATACCCCTCCCCCCCTTTGTCGCATGCCACGCTATGTTGCATAAGCATGATGTCACACTTCCTGTTACTCCTCCCTATGTCATAATTTGTCAGTTTTACGAACCCCCCTCCCCCCTCGAAGCGTGATATCATTTATGAATAATCCCTAATGAGAAATGCCTTTTTTTTTTTTCTTAAATTCTGAAAATGACACGAACAAAGAACACGATAACACGATAATATAGTCAATATTCTACCCAATCAACCAATGATTGACGATAGTCACGATTCTCATTATAACAATTAATTCTACCTTTGGTGCTTCTCAGAAATTTCGCCTTTTGTGTGAACACTTGTTCGGTGTCAACTTCAGACAAAATTATTCCTGTTGTATTATTATGAAACGCAGTAAAAATCTGTGGCCACATATCTTCCTTTCAAAAACAAACGTAAAGCACATGTGATTATCGATTAAGTTTCGATATTAATGGCAATAACTAAATCGGAATCGTGTGTCATGCTGTGCAGTTCTCTTTGTTGGAGGTGAAATAAATTACTGCGTTTCTGCATTTTAAGAACAATGCTTTTATTTCAAGCATTTCAAAAGAAATTTTTACATTATGCTTACAACTAAGACTACTGATAATTTTGCACGCGCGTGTGCAAAAGAACAGTGAAAATGACCTTAGGGACCGTTCATAAATGATGTCACGTATGATATATTTGACACCCCTTCCCCCTATGTCACAAAATGTCACACTTCAACATAACCCCTCCCCCTTTGTCACATGTCACGCTATGTTGCATAAGCATGATGTCCCACTTCTGGCTGCCCCCTCCCCTTGTCACAATTTCACGAACCCCCCCTCCCCCCTCGAAGTGCGACATCATTTTTGAATGATCCTTTATTTGGTCAAACTACATTAAAATCTTATTTATAATCATTGTTTCAAGTGCTTTAAATTAAAATTATGAATATCTTTGGCCTTTCCGCTCTCAATTCATAAATGGGCATGCATTTATTTTTATAAAGACAAATTTTGCATATTATTACTCTTTCCATTAAATTTGTTTGAAGTATTGAAATTTGAGTATTGGTGTTTTTTATACTGCGAGTATATAACTGATTAGAACGAATTTTAATGAAGTTGTGTATTGTGTATGTGTAAAATGTTCATATTATATAAATTGAAAGTAAGACTTAGAAGATAATTTATCTAAGAAACGTATCTATTCAATTTTATTATACAAAAGATGATTTGTTGAACAATATGAATGAATTTAACACCATGCAACGTTTCCTTTTGTCTTTAAATAAAAAGAACGAATGTTTATCAATGTAAATAAAGAAGTGGTTGTGTATGTATGTAGCTTATACAAACCTACAGTTTACGTCATATTTTCACCAAATTTTGGCATAGGGGCACTTTGGCACCCGGGGTAGGTCGTAGAGGGGTTTTCAAACGTTAAAAAAGTTCCAAACCATTCAAAGTTTAATTTTAGAAAGCGAAAATTGCAAAAAATGGCTTTTTCTGTACGAAAACATTACCGTATCCTTTTGAATTTTGTACCATTGGAAAGACCGATAAAAACTGCCCCAGAAAGAGATTTGTTCTTAGTGCCAAAATTCGAAGCCTTTAATTTAGTCAGAAAATAAGTTATGACCGTTTTTCGCTGTATTTCGAAATTATTTCTTCAAGGTAATTAGACTTTATTTAATTTCCTTAGACGTTTGATAAATCGCTTAATTTTTTAATTTTATTTGTACCGTTGCCATTTTGTCTACATGTATGTTTGCTAAATAAAACTCCATTCGAATGTTTTTAGTACTTTTAGGCACATACGATTTTTAATACTTATTTTTATTTTATTTTGGTTTTAATTCTTTCTTTTTAAACAATTTAAAATTTATTTTATGCCAATATTTTCAGCATTTGGAGAAGTAACCGATTTTTAATTTCGTTCCCTTTTGTTTTGCTGCTAATTCTTTTTTTTTAGGCAGTTTAAAATGTATTTTCTGCAGCACAAGCCACAGGGGCAAATTTACCTTCATTTCCTTATTGTAAAAGGTATTTTTACGTGACAGTTGTCCATATTTTACAGAGCTTTTTTTCTTGGAAAACAACTGTTATCCTTATTATTGTAACGGGGGATTTTTCTGGACTACCGTCCTTTTTTTTCCAAACCGGGATATTTATGGTGGAAATTTTTCGGAAGTCTGTCGTCGATGTTATTTAATAACTTATATTCGTATTCTAAAAAGGACAGTTGTCGGTAACCTAGCAAGGACTTTCAGAGGGACTGTTGACGTGTGAGAATTGACGTGAGAGAGAGTGGTGCATACTCCTTTTATATTAGGGACTATTGTCCTTATTCGGATGAGGATTTTTAGCAGAACCGCTACCGTTGCTTAAGAACTGTTATCTTCTCTAACGGTAATTTTTTTGTGACTGTCGTGGATGTAAAGTGAAGTTTTAGGAACTTCTGTTCTTACTCAAACAGCGATTTCAAAATACGGTTGTTCTTATTCTAATGGGATGTTTTAGTAATTTTCTCCTTATTTATGTAGACATTAGTCTTCCTCCGACAGGGAACAGCGCAACATTCGTGACATTCCGTGAAAGCAGGGCAACACATAGTAACGTACTAAAAAAAATGGTATTACGCATTCGTAAAATACTTAATGCTTTCAGACCATGTACATTGTTCTTGCCATTAACTTTTATTAGTAAATTTACAAAATCTAGCTCCTGTAGAGAAATATTTTTTATTCCTTTCAAATAATAAGAACACTTCATAAGAAAACCCCATGATTTTATGGTATTGTTTGAAAACATTAATGTTTCGAATTTAAGTGACCGAAATCTAATATTTTGACATTAAATATTATAAGCTGTATTTTTTTTTTCATTAGGGATTCCACTTTAATTTTTAACCAGTGTATTATTCATGAACAACTTTTACTGCGAGGAGAAAAATAGTAAAACTATTTCTTTTTTATTTTAAGCGCTCAATGTAATTTCCTCTGTGTCTCACACTGCGCAAATTTTGAGAGATCTCCACCATGCAAAACAAAAGTTCAATAGTTCAACACATTTTAACTTCGATGATATAGAAAACAACCAGTGGGAACGGGAGAATTCTAAGCTTTAAGTTAAAGTACTTTTTTTTTTTTTTTTTTAGAGAAAATAACTGAAGTTTTGATTTTATCATAAATGAAACATATGAGATATATACATGGAGCCACAAATCAGATTAATATTCTCCTCTCTGTTTTTCTGGTGCATTTAGTTCATTTAACAAAATTTTTAAGCACATGATTTGGCGCCTATATGCAGGATTTTACTGATACAGCGTTTAATCCGCTGCTTCGAGTTTTCGTTGTTATTGAACTAAATGATATAAATTTTGACAGAAATTGAGTCAAAATCATATGGGAACATTTATTGTTAATATATTTAGCGGTAAAGACGCATTTTCAAGTTTTAAAAATCTTTAAATTAAATTAATGAAATAAAATTTAGGAATTTATTTATTCCTTGTTTGTAAATATCTTTTCCCTATCCTGATTTTGTTTGAAATAATTATAGCTATAATAATGGTCGAGCGCAATGAACTAGCTAAAAATGTTTTCCTCTGATTGCGTGTTTCTTCCTTAAAGTCTTTGAGTAACTGAATTGAAACTTCTATTCTACAGTTGGTCTAGAAAATAAAAATGAGCTGGTAGCTGCATTAAATTATTTTTGGGTTACTTGTACATGCCGGGATGCGTACTTTTAAGCTAAAATTGTTTATCTTTATATTGCTGCAGTGGTGTAGTCCTGAAAAAAAAGTTGGGAGGACGCTTACGCACACGAAGATGAGTAAATGAGATCAAAAGTGAGGGGACGCTTATGTTAAAATTTAAAAAATGTGGGGGGACGCTTGTATCAAAATAAAAAGGTAGGGGGACGCCGTCCCCCTGTGTCCCCCCTCGACTACACCACTGTATTGCTGCAACCAAGTGGCAGTTGACTGCAATATTTGCCTGAAACTAAGATTTGTCTCTGGTGCCTATAAATTTGTGTTCATGGTTCATGGATGATGGTGTCATAGATGATACACACCTATAAACGCTCCCATAAATGCTAATAAAAAGATCCAAAAACAATTCCTTAGCTATATGTCTAAAAATGTAGCTTCTGCCTTACTTTGTCCTATAAGTCTTTTTTTTTTTCTTTTCAGTCTAGCTTTTAAAGGATTAATTTTATCTAGCATCTTGGACTAAATGTCCCGGAGTGAACCAGTCGGTAGAAGCTCGGTTCTCACAGAACACCGAAAGTGAAGCAACATTGACTGAGGTCAGTGGTTTGGGAGAGTGTCAACTTCTCGCGGCTGGTTACTTGGGACCGTACACGCTAAGGAGAGCTGGTGCACATTAAATAGGTCGTGGCTCCAATGTCCTCCAAGTGAAACGATACCTCTGGGGGTGTCAACCCAGGTGACGGTCTCTCATCTGGGAGTTGGTTCAGAATTAAGAGATCTCTCAAACTGTTGAAACAGTAATGGCGGAAGTCGGATTCCTGCCTATAAGGGCCCCATTAGACTCAGGAGCAGCGCACTCATTCTTCCTCGCTTTGCGCGAGGACTCGACAACAACAACATTCTTGGACTAAATAAGCATTTTTGAAAGCAAATTTGCGCACAGGCAAAGCATCAAGTAAACGAATCAAGAGATTATTGAGGTTATTAATTATGGTTAAATGAGTTAAGTGTATATTATTTAATGCTGACTTTGATGTTTTTCAAAAGTGGAGATAAATATTGGATGATGGATACAGTATGAGCTGTGACTTCTTTTTTTATTCTTTCCTATTTAACTTATAAATTTTTGTGATCCTGAATATGATGCTGCTCAAAAAACGAGAAATTTATTAGACCTTCAGGTATCATGTAAACATAGGCTACGACCTAGATATGTTATTCATGATGAACACATTTTAAGTTAAAATTGGGATTAAGCCTGATCCTTTAAATTTTAGCAAGAAGATACATACTTTATTTTAATGAGGTAAGCGTGCTTCTCACATTGAAAATTCTTAAGTGTATTTTGATAAAACTCTGCTTGTGAATAAGTAATAACCTTCCAGAATTTCGTAATGCTTTCTAACGAATAAATATAATTTACGAAAAAAAATTAAATAAGAATTAATGACTTAGTTTTGAATGGTTAAAAGACTAAAATGATCTGAATTTGATAGCGCATAATAATAGAATAGGGTCGTGTGTGGGTAATGGAGTGTAAAGAAGGCATTAAATATACAATTGTACTAGACAAAGAATTTATTAAAGGGCAAAGAAACTACAGTAATGTTATCACACTGTTTGAATTTTTCCATCATAGTTGTACTAAAGACACATGAAATAAAACATAAAATAATGGTTTACAACATCATATCCTACTAGTGAATGATATAGACATGAAGAATTTCCTCCATGGCTTTGAAGTTGAATCATCTCCTTTACTACTAACATCTAAATGAAGGAATGAACACTCTTGAAATTCAGCATGCGGCAAAACCTTTGAACATCGCGACAGGAACATTTCAAAACCATGAATTTCAAACGATGAAAATCATAAGGAACCAAATACAAAACTGGCTTCACACTTAGTTTTGATACATAAAATATATTAATGTTAGTTATCACCGAGATGAAGTGGTACATTATAATACAATGCCCGGCACCATTTTGAACACAAAATTATTCTTAATTCTTAGAAGTGTTAGTGCTCAGCCTTTACACGAACTCTGCATTTCTTTGCCAAAGTACAAGGGAGTTATCGCTTCTTATAAAAGGGATTTCTTTTATACAAAACAAACAACTTAAGATAGCAATAAGCTCATTTCCGAAAGAGAAATGGTGATGTTTTATTATATAATAAAATGAAGAGTATTTTCGGCAAGCTGACTTCTTCGTATTGGTGTAATAAAATGAAACATGCTGCCGTGCTAAGCACAAAAGTCGTATCTGTACCTTTTGGCGAAATTATGTTATTGCCAGCAGGTAGTTCTTTGTCGCTTATTTAATTATACAATGTTTTGTGGTCATATGTAAAAAGAAAAAAAAAAAATTAAAAAACTCCGAAAAACTGGTATCTTTGTCGCTTATTTTACTTACCAAAATACAATGTTTTGTGGTCATATGTGAATGGGAATTTTTTTTTTAATTTCCGAAAAAGTGGTATCTGACTCAAATGCATGGAATTTTAATCGTCAATATCTCCTTTTCAGCTCAGATGCAGACATCACAATTGTGCTTAGCGCTGCAGCATGTATAAAACTAATCGGTAAATTCACAACCAACAGCACATTTGAGTCTCATATTGTAGACATACCTATTTTGTTGTCCCGTGGACATTCTTCAAGCAACCCTTCATTTTATATTTCAATTCTTCATAACTATTGCACATTTTCCACACAGCTTTTATGGTGTGGTTTAAATTCTTAAGTAAATAAAATTCAAGTCAAAGCAAAGGGTGTTAAAAGGGGGGGGGGTGTCTTTAATCTTTAGTCTTGCCAAACTGCAAGACTAAAGATTTTCAATGAGCTTCTTCATCTGATAAGAGCTGTTTCTATTATTTCATGCGAATTGAATTCTGGTCAGTAAGTAAATCAACTTCATAGTCATTTTTGTTAATTATTTAAAAATGCAATTTATGAAATGAAGGTTTAACATAAATAAATTTATAGTTTCATAGTAATCTAGTCGGTAAAACTTCATTTCAAAAGTTACACTTTTTGTTTTAGCGAAATATACGCCGTGACCATTTTTGATGAATTGACGTAAATATGAATCCATTTGTAAAGTTAATAACCAACTGAATCCAGAATAAGGCTAGCAGTAGCGAATGTAAAATTTCTAGTCGAATAACAAATAAAAACATAGCCATATTTTCTTATTCTCAGAAGAACATTCTTATAAAAACACTGATGAATTAAACCACTGAAATATATAATTAAAGCAGTTAACGTTAAAAAAAATGTTTTAATGTGTTAGTGACAGAGTTAAGTTAATTGCTTGATTGTTATCTCAGATTTTATTTTACTCTGTTTTTTTAAGTACTTATAATTTTATCAAAGAATGGACATGGCACGAGAAGGAAATATTGCAATGTCAAACTTCCCGAAAATACTTCACTTTTGGCTCAATATTAGAATGGGAAAATATTTGCTTGCTACACACTATCTGATTTTAGGGGTGCAAAACAATTTTTTAAGACGTTTTGACTTGAAAATGATTATTAAAACTAAAGAAACAAAACGTGTTTAAAATTTTCAAAAAGGCAAAAAACACATAAAATTTAATATAACTGAATAACAAAAATAATCAAATCATGCATTTGTCTAGTGGTATCTGCTTTCATCAAACTGAAATGGTAAAATGATTTAAATTCTGGTGCAAATCTTCTTTCTTTTTTTTTTTTTTTGAAAGACCAGCTGAAATATTTCACATTTTCATGATGAAATTACCAAAATAAGATAGCATAACTAAATTATATTTACAATATTTAAAACATAGAGATTTTCAAAAAAAAAAAAAAAACTCTTTTTAAGATTATAATGATTAATAAAGATATAAGTACATTGATAAAGGTCCAAGTACACATTACAACAAATTAATTACAACATAGAACTCGAACACACTGAATTGAAAGTCGGAACTTCGGACATGTTTCAAATAATCAAAATAGACGTTTCTTTAAAACTCGCAATTTATTTTTTCACAATTCGACTATAAATTAAAGTAAAGTTCTGTGTTTAAAAGAAACAATGCTAACTTTTATTTCATAAAACATTATGTGATTTGACACTAATTAGAGACACTTAATTTTGAATTTTCCATGAGACATTTTTATTTTTCTTAAAAAAAAAAAAAAAGGTGCCGATATTTCTCCCCCAATGCACGGGGTACCTCTCCCTTTACCTTCCCCTCGATCTTGGAACGATTCTTAATGTTAGATTTAATGAAAAACGCGTTGCAGCGTTGATGCTGTTATCCTTCAAAAATTAAGCATGACAATTCCTCTTATTTGAGCTGCATTAATATTGAGCTAATGAACAATATTAATATTTAAATGGTTGTTATTAATGTTTAACTTGTCGATTAAATCACACTTCATTTACGCAAGTCGTAAAAATGACACGAAAGAAAAGCAATTAAACATAAATTTAGAATAATAAACGGGGCTCATAAAGTTCAATTTGTAATTATAGTTTTTAATTACTTAGTCCCATCTTAAATCGGCAGTTAAACAGATTTTCACACAGCCACATTTCTTTACGACATCATGAAATACCCCTAAGAGTACAAAGAAACTTAATAAACAGATTTGCAGTGGAAAATAATTGTTTTTTAGCTGTTTGTTTGGGAACATTTATTTTTAAACACTGATATAATTTTGTACTTGAATTAATTTCTCCGCTTTTCTGTCAAAAAAAAAAGGAAAGAAAAAAGCAAGAACTGGCAGCCTTTATTGAAAAAATATTTAAATCTTCCAGAATTTATTTTTAACAGTATTTATTAAAAAATTAATAAATAAAAATTTGTTATCTCTAGTATGCGATTATTTTCTGAAAATTAAAACAGAGCTGGAAAATTCGGTTTGCAAAAATCACCAAGAATCGAAGTTTTTGCGATACGTATAATGCGGTAGTTACGTATAGAAATATATTTTTCAAAAACCACATACCTCTATATATATATACAGCAATAGCATAGCTTAACTGACAAATATTCATTTCAATTACACTTTGATTTAAAGCAAAATAAAATCTGTACCATAAGCACTTATTTATTTCAAACTAGATATAGTGTGTTATTTTGAGATAAATTA
Organism: Octonoba sinensis; assembly: GCA_038502835.1. Classification (NCBI taxonomy): domain Eukaryota; kingdom Metazoa; phylum Arthropoda; class Arachnida; order Araneae; family Uloboridae; genus Octonoba; species Octonoba sinensis. The sequence goes on from CM076598.1 coordinate 130,000,080, forward strand.
TGTTTAAAAACCAGTTGAATATTTCATACTAAAATAATTCCAACCTTTTTTAATGTATCGGACCATTGAATTTTGAAAATTGAAAAATTGACTAACTTTTTAAAAGGCCATAAATCTTAAATTCATATTACTGTTTGAGTTCATATTGGATGAATTGTTAGATGACATGAAGAATGTAATTTTAACATGCAGAGGAAGCTGTGCACGCAATATGAGGGTAGTTTTCAACCAGAACATTAAAATTCAATTTTTAATTGAGTCGTCAGATTTAAATTTATTTCTTAAAGTACATTAATTGATATTGTATTGCAACGAATACAAAACAGGGACAATCGAGTTCCAAATACTAATGGGGAGTTTTTGTGCTCGTTTAATGACAAATTTAGTGTGAAAAAAAATGTTCGCAAAATGTAGAGCAAAAGATCGAAGAAGAATAAGCTCTTGTAGCTTGTACTAAATGGATTAAGACAGTTTTAATTTATGATATCACTCAAAACAAAATTTCCGTTGCATGTTGAAATCACACTATAATTTTAAAACTGAAAGAAAGTGTGTTCTTTTACTCGTTTTTACATATGATAGACACTGAAAACATCGTTAATTTTTAAGCATGATGCATCTTTAAAATATTCTCAACCACATACATAACTTTAAAAACATAACTTTGGCAGAAAATAGTGGATCATAAATATGTACTTGACCACATCTGCTTTAAAAATACTCTGATTCGTTAACATGGACGATATGTGAATATTACCGTAATTATCTGTGTATAGCCCGCGGGTTATCTACGAAAAAACTCCCTTTTTTACTATCTGCGGGCAATATAACGATGCGGGCAATACACGGAAATTAAAAAATAATAATTATTATTAAAAAGAAAATTAAATTCATTATTAAATTGAAATAAATTAATTATAGGTTTCGAAACGATGATCCAATTTCACCCATCCCTCTTTTCCCTATGCAAGCCTTTGCTTCCACACCAATTAAATCACAATAAGAGGGTAGGACCAGAGCAGAGGTCCCTGTATAAACAAAATGTATAAACAAAATAACCATATATAAACAAAATATGGTAAAATGTAAACTTTTTCCAATATAATTTTAAATGTTAAGTGTTCTGTAATTTAAAATAGTTTCCTTATAAACAGTGTACCTTACAGAGCGACTTGTTCATATAATTGTTTTTCTTTTGGGTGCGGGTTATACAACGATGCGGGTTATACACCGAACTGGATTTTTTTAGGATGGATTTTTCTTCCTGCGGACTATACAACGATGCGGGCTATTTACCGATAATTACGGTAATAACCACCAGCATTTTTTTTTTTTTTTTTTGCTTATTTCATTGGCAGGCATTTTATACAAACAATAAAAAAGTTTATAAATATTACGTACGTGTTTCAAAAACAAGAATTAAGCATGAGCTCTAGCACCATATAGGTGCTTCAATAAAGGAGGAATAGGAATCACAAATTGCACTACCAAACAAAATCTCAGCAGCACAACAGTTAAATTAAATAAGGAAAACTGATGAAGCCCTAATGATAATAGAACGTGCAATGTTACATTCCTAAGGCATAGGTGCATCCTTGTATGATGTGCTTGCGTTGATTACAATAATTCAATTCGATCAGAGAGATTCTTCAGTAGTTTTAAAACGCTTGGCGTTTCTTCCTCTTTTTTTATCTTTTTTATATTTTTTGATGAAAGAAAACACACTTAAATCATTCCAGAAAAAAAAACTTCAATAGTGTTTTAATAATATTGCAAATACAGATATCCGTGATTGAAGGTGATGGTGTTAAAGGTGGTGTTGAAGTTATCAGTTTTTGGAATCATGTGCCCCTCGGAATAAAACCATGGACAAACTTGAGCAGGACTCATCTGAATGGATACTCTACACATGTGTAGAACCTATTTTCTCAACTTCGTGCCATAATGCTCAAGTATGAACGCATTTTAAGAGTACATGGCGTAACAGTGGTAAAAAACTAAATTTTGATTGCTAGCAAGTAGGGAGCTGATATTTGATTCGTAAGAAACAAAACCAAATAAAAGCACATCACAACAGAACTTTTCGTCCATATTTAATACCCCAAATGAGAAAAGAAGAAAATTAAAAAACTATTTCTGACAGTTACACTTGAAACAACTTTATTATTGTTAATAAAATCTAATATGTAGAGCTATCTATCGGTTAGTTCACTTCATAAATGTCATCCTTTTTGCGTCAGTGATTCATTTTAAAAAGTTTCAGTAAATTTCCATGCTAACAAAGATAACGTTTCTACTTATCAGTAACTTAGCAGCAGTTGCAGAGCAAGGCTGCCCAAAGAAATGCAGTGGATAAAATAAATATATATATACGGTTACGGCGAATGTGCGAAATTGGAGAATGTCGACATTCTCCAGTATGATAGATGGTGAATGTCGACATTTTCCGCTTTCGGAGATTCACCGTAACATATATATAAAAAATCGTCATAATACCAAATATTTTATGACGAGAGTAGATACCAATGTAAAAGTGTGTAGATGCTGTGAAGAAAAGATAGAGTAATGTAAATCGAAAATTATTTCGTTTCTAATTGATGGTGGAAATGAAATTATTCATCCACGGAATCATTTTTTTTTTTTGCTTCCTAAGTCGAAGACGAAATTGTTCAATTCTAGATTTGTGTACAATAATAATTGGTTGAAACATGAGTAGCACTTGATTCCAATAACTATGTTGACGAGAGTTACTTTGCGACTGTACAACAGTGCAGTGAGGTGTGTGGTGATGAAATGGTTGATGCATAGCTGTAATTCTTGCAAAATCATAGCGTGTATCATTTTAGGGTTAAGGCTAAATGTCGGCATATTTTTTCGCTTCAGTCACCTCGAAGCAACAGGTGTTGAAACCGAATTTTGAATGGAACACGAAACCCCCCTGGAAAAGGGGCGTACGGTTGCATAAAAGGATGCATCTTCACCTGGTGGCAGATGACAGTGAATTGGGGAGAGCTTCAAGGTCCTAAGGGTTGGATGATAATAGGGGGCGTGTGAGCAGGCGCAAGATTTACAACTTGTTGCACAATGAATGCTGTAAGGTTGAGGTAGAAGGTAGGAAGAGTTAGAAATCTTGAGCGTTTTCACGTGTAAGAAAACCGAGAAAATGAACGCTTGTAAAATTGTTGATTTATGTCGTAGAAGAACAATTCTGATTTGTACATTACTTTTGTCACTCAAATTTTAGTTGATTGTGTAGATCATGATTCTGAAAAATAATGCTTCTTTGTTTAACATTTATATTTCTGATTCACACAAGCCGCTATATTCACTAAAAATTGATGATTTGACCTACAAATATTGTCGGTCCATTTTCCATGCTTCAGGTGAACTAAAAGTTAATAGTTTTTACTTACCATGATGTAACATATAAAACTTTACTTCAGAGTTTTAGTTGTGATGTGTATAAAATATTTATACAGCGGGCACAAATATAAATAACGCTATTTTTGACATACAATAGCAATACACTAAGATATCATTTTTTTCTGATATCAACAACCAATCTACTTTGTGAACACTATGGAATATCAACGGGAAGTTCCGTCTAGAATTATACGAGCATACTTTCCCGTATACATCAATATCAAATTGAAAATCTAGCTATCTCTCTCTTTATCATTTAGCTTCAGTTCTTAATTACTTCAAATATACTTTTTTCAACGGTTTATACATATTCATTTATTCATTCATTCACTCACTCATTCATTTATTCATTCATTCATTCGGAAGAATCCTTAAAAATCCAGATCAAAGGTTTCGGGGGAAAATACGCTCGTTTAGTTCTGGATGAACTTTGTATCTGCACATATTATACGTCATGACATGTTTTCGACAAAAGTTGTTCTAACAAACGTTTGTTAGAACAGGATTTATATAGGATTGAAATTTCCCCATAAGCGCTAATGATTTTTTTTCTAAAAAAAATTATCTAATAATAAATCTATTTTTATTTTTTTAATATTTTTTTAAAAAACATCTCAAAAAAAAAAAATCTGTTTGAGATTTTTTCAAAGGAACTTGGATCTTATGCCCAGAGTTTACATCTTTACATCTTACTTCGTTTTTCCCCATAGGCGATAAATTCCCCATAGATTTTTTGATCTGTTCAAAATTGAAGGAAAAATTGTCCAATTAAAAAAGTAAAATATGAAAATGAGATGAGATCTTTCAAATGCGAAAAAAAAAAAAATTCGAATCGGAGAATTCCTTTGAAAGTTGTTAGGGGGAACAGACAGAATAACATACACACATTTTCCCCATCTAAAATCCCTAATTTCAATGTTTTTACTTTTCAATCTTTATTTAATTATTTCACTTATTTTTGACTTTTTCTTATTTTTAACAATATTTTTACGATATATTTAGCCCTTCTATCGTTATTTTTCCAAATTTCATTCATAACCAAATAAATGGCTGATTTTAACTATAAAAATCTTTGAATATTTTACGGAAACTTTTATTATGAAAACTTATAAAGGTAATATTTTCAATATAAAAATTGTTTCTAGTAATTTCTAGATTTAATTTTTAATTCCGGACATTGAACCTATGTAGCACTAATTGTTTAATGAACTAGAGAGCGGGAATTTAGACGTTGAGATCACTTTAGCACCATCCAAGGCCGTATCCAGAAGTTTTCTCTGGGGGAGGGGGGGCTGACTTCAACACACTCATGTTAAGGAAAGTTTCAGGGAGGCATATATGCTACATTACGAAAATTTTCGGGACTTCGGGGGGGGGGGGCATGGGTTCTCCTTCCCCCTCTGTATACGGCCTTGGTATCAAGTTATGATACATAAATTATGGAAGTCCCCTTTAGATGCAATGTCAGAAATAGGTGTCTTTACCTCATATATATATATTTTTTTAACGTAACTTTGTCTTGCTCCGATATCTTTTTCACGGTCCTAAAATACTGGAAAAAGAAAGTCGATCCTAAAAGGGAACATAAATGTATGTGACGAATGGATTTTTAAATATTTCTTACAAAAGAGACTTCTTATAACTTTTAAAATCCCTTCCAGTGAAGATTCAACAAGCCGAAATATTTTAAACAGGAATATTCTTTGAAGGAAGAATATCTCCCTGTCGACAATGAGATACTTGATGGTATAAGAAAGTCCTTTTGGAATTAGCTAAGGGCTGAATTGCGTCAACTTCTTGTCACAAGTCAGATACCAAGCCTTCTGGGATGTTACCTTTTGTGTAGATTTCCTGTTCACTGTATACAAAAGAAGTAACAGATGATGGTTGAAATTCTTCGTCTCTATTGTTACGTGACTTGGACTCCAGAAGGCTTGGAACAGAATTGAAAGGTTGACAGGCACCTGAATCGTGTTCGGAAGAATCTTCCAATTGTTCCTCTTCCTGTGTCCCGCTTTGTAATGAATGACAGCCCTCGAAGCTACCTGTAATCGATTGACACTGTTTGAGTCTTCATAAGAATGTTAAAGATGTATCAAAAGTATTCTTTGTATCAAAAAGTACGGAATATTTTTTCTGGCAATTTTTCAAAAATTTCTTCAGGGATTTATCCGTAAGCTGAAAAACAACATTATTAGTTTAAGTCACAAAAGGCAAGAATATATTTTTTCTCTGAAAAGTGAAATTATATAATGAACGGAAAATTTAATTTTTGGAATCTAAGCTCTGATTTTAATTTGAAAATAACTTCAACTGAGATGTAAATTTATCAGAAAATCAGTGAGTTTAAAGTCTCAAAATGCTTTTTTAATAAAGAATTAATGATAAAAAAACCGAAAATAAAAAATGTCTCTTTTGAAAATATAAGCTTTAATTTAGTCACTGAGAGTAACTTTATTGAGAAAAAGCAAGTTTGCATGATTAAATCGACTTTTTCGTAAATAACATTCTGCATCGTAATCGTACGATTGTAAGGTTTTACAATTTTTCTTTTTTTTTTATAGCAGCAACATTAGACGAACAACGTTTGGACTACGCGCCATTTGTTCAAGGACATAAGAAATGAGATGTTTAAGTCACATTAATTAAAATAATTCGATTATTGAAATATAAAAATACTACTGAAATATATTTTATGCTTTTAATCCAGAGAATATGTTCGAAATATTTAAGGATACGCTGAAACATCAAATTCAGCCGTCAGTATAAAATATTCAATGACAATACGTTCTCTCTCTTTTTTTAAGTCCTAGCGCTCCAATTTTGATAAAATAAAAATTCAATAACATCATTTTGCTCAATCATAACCGAAACATGAAAAATGCAGCAGTAATAATGATAACATTTTGAAACATAAGGTATTTAAAAGAAAAAAAATGTGATGAAGACTCTCTGATTGGCAAAGTTCTGCTAAATACTAAACTGCGTAAAAATTAAAATATACATGATTTTCGATTTTACATTATGAATACCCTAAAATATATGTTTCATAATTTTTTCTGCAGTTTCTTTCCTGTGTAAATTCTTCTTCTTCCTCCTTTTTTTATTGCCTTCAACTTCCCCTCCCCAACCCCCCCCCCCCCCCCAAAAAAAAAGCTTTTTGAAAGCTCTTTTTTGATAAAACGTGAATTTTGAGGCGAAAGTATGAGAGTGTCAATGTTTCTAAGTTTTAATGAGGAATGAAAGCAAGTGTGGTTTTCGAGGGACACTTTACCTAAAATAATTTTCGTACTTTTAAAAATGTAGTAAATTTTAAATAATGGATAAATCATTTCTTTCGTACTTTTAAAAATTTCGTACTTTTAAAAATGTAATTAATTCGTATCGAAAAGAAATGATTTATCCTGTATAATGGTTGTGCATTTTTTCCGTAAATGTATAATTTGGGTTTCAATGATTCCTAACAATTTATTGCTATGTGCTTTCAAGACCAAATGCACACTTTAACTCAATTTCAAGATGCTTTAATAACATGTGTAATGTGTTCAATAGTATGCTGTTTATACAACTGTGCTTAGAGCATCAGTACTTTCAATAAAAACACCGGTAATGGGCTCATGCAAAATAGATGATAAAAACTGTTGTGCCACTGTATTGTAAAACAAAGCAGAAAAGATAAATAAAGATATAAACAAAACAAAACTTTTTTTTTTCAGTCTTTTCTATAACTAGCTCTTAGAGCACACATCATTCAAGGGAAATATTTTAATCTGCATTACAGATAATTTATTGGCTGGCACCAAGAAGTCCTCAAACATTCATTTTAAAATTGTCTAGCCAAATCTAATTTGAAAGAGTGAATTTTAAATGTATAGTTTTCGATTGGTACATTTTTAAAAAGTTTTAGACGACGATCTCGTTGCGAATTCTAGTTAAGCTTAAGAAACTTGAAGCTTCTTGGCACATTAGTCAATAAATTATGCCAGCTTGGTGCAAAAGACATATAAATACAAGAACAATAGCCACACTTAACAATACATGTATAACTAAAATCACCGTTAATTTTTTGTTGTTAACTACAATATATACAATAATACACTGATGTTTTCAACATAGGAATGGGTTTTGAAATCTTAATGAATCAGAATGTTCAGTCACCGATATTTAAATGAACGGAAAAAAAATCACTTTATGCTATCTAATTTTAAGCCTCAAGGGGAAAATATTCCTTTTCTTTAAGAAAACCACAATTGCACACTGAAAAACAATGCTTTAAGTATGAAACCGAAAAATTTACATCGTGTTCTGTGCTTTTGTGAACAGTTTTCAAATCCATCACACTCACTTGATAGAAAGCATTTGAATATCTTATTGCTAATTTGTACAACAGTCTTAATTGCCTTTTCTTACATCTCAGTCCTTCAATTCTCTATTCATTCATTTACTAGTTTTTTGGCATTGTTCAAATATTATACAAGCCATGAAATGCGTTTACTATAATTACTAAACAAATAAAAACATCTATCTCATTTAACAAAAAACAAAAAAGAGAGAAACACTCCTCCGGCTTATTTTTGTCACACAACTTGACGATCAACACTCACATCAACACAAAAATATGCTTCAAGCTGATAATGTCTCCGTGTGTAAGTTTTAAGTTTGTACAGTCTAAAAAAGTAAGTACTTCCGTTTGAATTCATTAGTCCAGCTGCAGTCTCATGGTAGACTATAGTTCAGCCTTTGGAAGGTTTATTTTGCCGAGCATAAAAACATTCGCATTTCTATATCATCTGATGAAATAAACAACACCACTGTCCATCCGTGATGCTGGTGCGTCCAATATATGTATATCGAGTATACAGTTCCTGTAATCCATTGCACTTAGAATGAAAATTAAAACACCACGCATATTTTACGAAAAACCTTTTGTAATTTACAATTTATTTAGCGCACATGATTTAAAAAATAGATTATATTGCCAAGAAATATGTTTAAATAAAACTTTTCATTATATGTTTTAACTACGTCTCACTTTCTGGATCAAAAGGAACGTACTCTCGTCAAATAATTCAACTTCGTGTGAATAGCAATAAACGTGACATTTCATTTTGAAGTTTAATAAAATTTTTGCCTATTGGTATACAGGAAGGTTACTGAGCATAATCAAATTATCTGAAGAAAAATTTATCAATTCAGAATTGTTGTTTTAAAATAGTTTGGGCCAACTATTGCACTTTGAACTCAAGACTTTGCGGTTCAATGACATTTAATTTTGTTATATTTATGGAATAAAATAAGTTGTGTAGCACTGTGATATAAGCTCCAAGATATGAAGAATGACAATCCTTAAACTTTGACTTGGATTCCGAATTAGAAAATCTTGAACTGGAATCTGCAATAAAACTTCCGATACCGGTGAAACAAAACAACCAATATAAAAATACCGGCAAATTAAACCTAACCCACTTAACTTGCTGTTTCCGCTTCATATACAGTAGGATGGTTGATGAAATTAAACTGAACCAAGTAATTCATTACTGCGGAGGATGTTCTCCAAGATGAGTTAGTTCTGGTGGAGTCGGGCCCATTGCAAGACCAGCTTCCAATTTTGCTTTGTTTTCTTTTTTCCACTTCATGCGCCGGTTTTGGAACCAGATTTTTATCTGTCTCTCCGTGAGACATAACGCGTGTGCAATCTCAATGCGACGCCTTCGAGTCAGGTAACGATTGAAATGAAACTCTTTCTCCAACTCCAACGTCTGATACCGGGTGTAAGTCTGTCTTCCACGTTTCCGTTCTACAATAGAAAAAAAGACAGCGCATATTTTAGAACAGTTCAAAATGATTACTAAGTCAAAAAATACCAAATACATGAATCTGGTGTTTTTTTAAATGCGTTAGTGTAAATCATAAAATAATATATAAAAAAGATATATTTGTCTTGTCTTCAAACCAAAACTGTTCACGCAGTTCAAGGCAGTTACTACTGTGACAATTAAAAAACAAAAATAAGTTTTTACCACTTATCATAATAATCAAAATGAGCTTGAAATGGCTCAATACTTAATATTGGTCAAGATAATTAACTGTCGAAAGAAGAAAACAGAAATACATTGACAGAATAATTTTGGAATTGGTTAGCCCTGTCACACAGTAAAACTAGTGCTGCAACTTAATGAAAATTGAAGTATACTGTTCATTTATCTATCCATACATAAATAACAAATGAGAATGTCATGAGAGGAAAAAAAATGCAAAAACTCTTCACTACCAAATATATTTGACAAATTCTGTTACAATATTTCTTAATAACTCAAGTAACATATAGTACTGTATCTACTTTAAAGCAATCTTAGCTCACGATTTGGGACTTATATTTGGATGCTTATGTTTTGGGAAAAGTTGAACCAGATTTTTTTGGAAAACTGAACTAAAAAAAAAAAAAAATGGAAACTTTTGGTGAAAATGTAGTTTATTGCGTACACCGTATAAATTTTAATCGTGCGCAGTTTCACGAATGCTGGTAAAACACAAAAGCATTTCGCGACAAATTATATAAAAATTATCTTATCTTCTAAAGGAATAGAGAACCTGTAAAATTTCGTGAAAATACATGCGAAAGAGTAGTTATGATTTACAACGTTTAAATTGATTGGAAAGCGAAAGACGCATTAAGAATATTTTTCAACAAATCAGTACATAAACTTCAAGGAAGGACACTTTCTTAACAATAATATTTAATGATAATTAAATATCACAATAAGAGAACTAACATTACAGTTTTTTAGTTTAAACTGCTCGGAGTTTGTATTTATAAGGCAAAAACAGTAAACTAAATTTAAAATGATGTGTGCGTATGAACAAAATAGCAGACACACGCATCGTAAAATCTTTTAGCTTATACTGTTCAGTATTGATATAAGTTCATGAGGTAAAAAGGTAATTGAATTAAGAATTTGTGGATATCCGAAAAAGACTACAGTCAAACACATTTTAACTTATGCAATTCAATGTTTTTATCAAGTGAAAACAATAAGCTAAATTTGCAATAACGTGGATATTTAAAAGCAAACCTAAAGTTTTCCCAATACCTTTTACACATCAATTGATGCATACATGAAAATTGGAAAAAAAAGCGATTATTTTTAAAAAGAAATGTGCATGTCTTAATTTTGTATTCTTTACAATGAAAAAAAGAAAAAATGCATATGGCAGGCTTTAATTTTTAATCTTTAAAGGAGAAATTCCTGACCTTATAAAAAAGATCAAAGCGCTTCGGAGAGAAATAAAATGCTATAGCAATGAATGCCTCATACGCGTAAGGAAAACAACAATTTTCTTTCTTAAAAAAAAATATTTAAAAAAAATTGACGCCTCTTTACCCCTTAATTATTATTCCGATATATAAAAACGAAGTTAGCTGTTTGTTGTCGATCAGAAAGAAATGACGTTGATAATGAAGTTTGCAAGAGAGCACGTTGGCGCCTAAAACTAATACAGCCTTGCATGCAATTTTGGATTTGTCCGCAGCCGGTCGTTAAAGTCGCATTATCTGATAATTTACCCGCATTCTTTTTCTTATACAGAAAGCGTACTACCGTTTAAACATTTCCCTCTCGCTTTTTTTAAAGAAGGTTTTGGGGAAGCGGTTCTGGAAAATAAAACGTATATTTGGAGCAAATAGAGCTTCAAGAAACATGCATTCTTCTCATATGGAAAATTCTGGGAAAATGTTTGGTATTCATTTCTAAATGAGTTTTGTTTCGTGCAAAATAGTCGTAGAATTACATCAATGCCCGGTTACAAATGACTGCCGTGAAACTTATCCTTTACAAAAGTAGTTTTTCACTATTAAAACCAGGATCAGAATAACAATATGAAAGTGTAGACAAATTACTCGTCCTTAAGTTTAATAATGTCCCCAAAGTTTTATTATTTCTTAAGAATAAATAAATATAGAAATTATTGGTACTGCAACTATTCAAATATCCCTCCTAACAAAAGAATTAATTCGTAAATTATTACGCTCAACCTAAACCAAAGTAAATAAATACTATAAATAAATATGAATAAATAATTATATTAAATTAAAAAATAACAATCAAAATAGGGAAGCAGAAAAAATTTTACGTAATATTTTGAAATACTTTAAATAATTGTACAACGTTCGGAAGTGAGGTAATTGGCCCAATATTAACGGAATATTAATTTGAATGGCATATCTTATAAGTATACAATAATATACAATACCTCTTCTCAAACATAAGCACCTTCGATATAATCAAGCACATAAAACCGCGAATTATTGAGTACACTTATTTTAGAGAAAAAAATTAAGGGTTTTCGAAATTGCATTGGATATAAATAAAGAATTAAAATTTATTATTTTAATGCAACGAAGCAAATTGGAATCGTCATCCAAATGATCAAAAAGGGTTATTTTTTAATAGTCTGTGTAATAAATAAATAGGTGTGTATACCCCATTGTATTAACAAATTTATGGAAACTGCTACAGCTGCCATAGTAAAATAGTGAAATAATTTTAAAAGGAAAAGTAAGTGAGAAATAAAGACGGCATAATTTATCTAAATAATCGTCTGATAGTCAAATGTCTAGCACATGATCACCTGAAAGTATCTGTCTCTTTTCTATCAATTATTAATAAAATTGCACAGTTGCACAGTAATAAAATATTTTATTATTTTCCTCTTTTTTTTTTCTTTTCAAATATACGTCGTAAATTTACACATAATTTGTATCGTTACATAAGGAGCTAGTATGAGTTTGAAATTTTGCAGAACTGCCGAATTTGGAGAACTTGAATAGCTTCGTTTCCGAATAGGGTCTTTTCCGCTTGTCATGCAAGGGGCCATTTTCCTCCAAATACCGCTCTAGTGCCTAAACGAATGAAGAAGAAATTGCCTTATCAACATAAATTTTTCTTACAATGAAAATGAAATTTGATTTTGGAGCAACAGCTTGAAGAGCAAAAATGAATTAGCTCAATAAAATTAGCCTTAATTAATATTCTTTGCTAAAAGACTATAGAATAAAATAAATAAAATTTTGGATTATATTTATTAATTGCATAAAGAAAAAGTAAGTGCTTTAAATATAATGTAATGTGTGGTGACAGATTCAAACTGTAAGTTAGATTAATTCTCGGATACTAGCCTAACGTGCAGTATTATCCTTTAATTATTTTTTTTTTACTTTTATTTATCTTGAATTTAACGACTACGAGCTCTGTCTTAACCAATACTGAATTTTAGAAATATTTTTAAAATGAAGTTATCATCGAATCATTTTTGAACACTTGAATCACTTATTAACAACTTGAATCACTTTTGAACAATGCTAACACAAAATTTCAAAATTCTTTATTTGATTAGAGAGATTATAATGGGCTGTTCATTGATGATACTACAAAAAAAAAAAAATTGTGCCAAACACTTTTGTAATTACTACAGCAGCAAGTAGCAGTTTCTTTACCACAGCTTACGATGGAATTATAATTAGTTGCACAATAAATTCTTGACACTGGTTTAGTTGTTTTGGACAGATAATTGCTTTAAAAGAAGCTCCAAAAAAATAACGGATTTGTTAGACCTTGTTGTTTTATTTTTTCTCAATCATCTTATTTCAAAAAAAGAAGGGGAAAGAAACGTATGTTAACTGAACTAAATTGAAATCATTAAGAAGGTATACTTTAATGGTGAAGTTAAAAAAAATGGAGAACTATTAACAGTACAAATAAACGAAACAAAAAAAATTGAATAATCTCATTTATTTAGGTCAGAAAAAAATGACGGAAATTGAATGCTTAAAGTTATGCCCAAGGGTGCACTTGCATCATTGACGCCGACCGTTCTTCTTAACTAGTGTGTTTTATTTGTTTGCTTCAGCGACGATTCTTGAGGACAAATCTTTCAGAGTCTAGGTGGCGTCTCACTCGCACCCAAATAATTTTATTTTCCCCAGAAAAAGTACAGTGGGTTTAGGTCCGGTGCGTGCTTATGTTTCTGGAATTGTTATGTATTTATTATTTGCTGGCATTCATAGTGGTGTGTGGCTTTTTAGTTGAAATGTTATTTATATATATATATATATATATATATATATACTTTTTTTATTTTTAATACTAAGTTATATTACCGAATTTAAAGGCAATCCAGGCAAGCAACATTTAATTTTAAAAAAATAATCATAATTTTAAAAATATAAACGCGTTTTACACAGATTTAATTTCATGACAAAAATCATTACCATAAAATGCTAATAGCTTTTCCCCTATTTTCAATGTTACGATTTTTTCTGTATATTACTAATTGTAATTTTTTTTTATGCTATACCTTAGATAATTTTAATCAGATTTACTAAAATCTTTCAGTATTAGTGCTCTATTAAAATTTCGACAAATATATTGCAATTTTAGATAAAAATATTTCAGAGAAATGTAAGAAGTTAGATTGTAATATATCCAGGAATATCTGTCATAAATGAAAAGAAATTCCCACACGTAGTGCTCCAAGATACACAACATTCTTCTTTAAATCATTACTCAAACAAAAACCTTCCATCACCAAAGATATATTAAAAGTGCATCAATTAAATATATAGAATGGGATATAAATTTCAAGAAAATGCACAGGATAGAGAAATATAGTCCATGCATTTTCTGGGAACCATGTGTGGGAATTCTCAGGCCTTTCACGTGGGCCGACATAGAGCAACCTGCAAAGAAGATCTTGCAAAAATAAAGGAGTGAAATCCAAGTTAAGTCATTTTTCATTACTTTTCAACACGCAAAAGATAAAACAGAACTTTGCGTGAAACTTGGCTGATTATTGTTCTAACGCCAGACGCGAGATTTCAAAATGAATATATGTATCACGCGTGTTTTTAGGATGAATTGTCCTTGTCAGAGAGAACCAAGAAAGAGAATTACGCGTTAATAAATTTCAAGCTTTTTTTCTAGTATTAAATCTTAGCTCATGCTTAAAAACGGACTAATATAAATTCTAAGCATTTCTATTTAAGTGTTTCGTTGCTAATTGTGCTATTTCAAGTTATTACTTTTAATTAATTTCTAAAATAGCACATAATTTCGTCAGTATTATTCTTATTGTTTCCCTTTATGACTGATAATATTTGTGTTAAGTTAAAATCAGTACATCAACATTTTACTCTCTTATAAATTATAATTTTTTGGGTTAGTTTGAAAACATTGTATTAATCAATGCAAGTATAGTGCAAAATTACTGCATGTTTTCTACTGAATGGAGAATTAATGTTAAAAAAGAAAAAGAAGGGGGGAAAGGGGAGATGGGGGATATGCTTCAAAAGATGCTAATATATAACCAGAAATATGTAGAAAAATAATACCGTTTAATATCAAAACATAAGTAATATTTAAAGGCGAACATTACTAAACGACTGATTTTATTGTTTAAGATTACTTAAGAAGAAAAAGCACAAGTTATCATAACTATAGGTAATATTCCTTATTGAAAGAACTAAATACATAAGAGGTGGACAATGCACAAATAATAATAACAATCGCAATAACAATTTTAAAAAATCAACCAACTGTTTCACGCTTCAGATACTTTTTCTTCAGTGCTGCACTCAGACAGCTAGAAAGCTAAAATAACCTAAGCCATCTTCTTTCTAGCCATCTTCAATGAAGCCTTGAAAAACAGCTGTTTGCTTCTACGCTAAATCTTTATTTGTACATTACCCACCCCACAGTTATTGCTTTGAATTTGAATCAAATATTGTGATAAAACATTTGTATACCCGT
The DNA here is from genome assembly GCA_038502835.1 of Octonoba sinensis. Taxonomy (NCBI): domain Eukaryota; kingdom Metazoa; phylum Arthropoda; class Arachnida; order Araneae; family Uloboridae; genus Octonoba; species Octonoba sinensis. Next base: position 130,015,307 of record CM076598.1, read on the forward strand.
TGTCCAAGAGTTATCTACTTTTAATTAATGTTCTATGGTAACTATCGTAATTATCTGTGTATAGCCCGCGGGTTATCTACGAAAATCTTCTTTTTTTACTATCTGCGGGCAATATAACGATGCGGGTAATACATGAAATAAAAAAAAAGTATTATTAAAAAGACAACTACCGTTTAAAAATATCGAAACATCTTTTCCTGTAAAATAAAATGCAGAGAAATAAATCGTAGCTTTCGAAACAATGCTGCAAAGTAGATTGGGGCTCGGGCGCTACAGACGAACGTATTGTTTTCTAGGGGGCATCCCATGTTTTTTTCTGGGTGCGGGTTATTCAACGATGCGGGTTATACACCGAACTTAATTTTTTGGAAGGAGTTTTTCTTCCTGCGGACTATACAACGATGCGGGCTATATACCGATAATTACGGTAATTTAGTATTACAGATTTCATAAGATACATTAAAACTGTAAAAAACATAACAAAAAATATATATATTACCAAATGAAAAATGTAAATATTATGATAAAGTTTAAATAACATTTCTACTGAGTTATAGCTTCAGAAGTCAGTAATAAGCATAAATACTAATATTTGTCACTGCAGTTATGCTTTAAAAGTTTATATGTGCATTCATATCTAAAAAAAAAATCAAATATAATTTTGAAAGAAGTGAACTTTGCTTTGAAAAAAATTGAAATTTATTAAATATATGTTTTCGTAATAAAAGAAGTACAAATAGCAATTTTTTAATCCAAAAGCTGATATATATCAAGGTTCATGTTTTTAATTTAACGATAATTTAAAATTAGCATCAAAATCATTAAGTACAAAAATGTAGACATATTTCTATTAAATAAATGCGTAATTCGCCACAGTTTGATTCATTTTTGAACAATTAAATATTTTGGAGGATATTGAACCGAGTTATTGGGAAATACTTTGCTCTTTACTAATATCGCATTAAAATAATCTGCGCTATTTGCTATGAAACATTCGTTTCTAAAAAATATGGTTCAACCTTTTCCCAAATCTTGCAGGAAAAATCAAATTAGATGTAGTTCAAATAAACTAAAAAAATTAACAGCGTAAATAATACTTTTCTTAAAATATCATTTTTCATGTATACTTTTGAAATGGAACTAGTCTTTTGAGTCATTTTCTTATTTTCGATCATTTTTTTAAACACTTTCATACGTATATTTTAACAAATACATCTTTTTGTCGGAAATGATTTAAAAACAAACTAAATTGACTTTTAAACCCGCAAACAAGCTTAAAGCATTTTATTTGTGCTAAAATATTTTAATTATATTCGTATTACGGTATAAAATAGTCTAAAACATGTCATGAAATACGAAAGGCTGAGAAAATATTCCTCATAAAACACAAAAATCACTTCTTCCAGCTCTTTTGTTTAATTATTTTCAATTAATTTTTATTTTCAAAAAGCATTTCTTACCTCAGAATCCACATCTTCACAATACTAAAGTTTTTTGCTTTCACATCTTTTCAAAATCATCTATGTCTTAGGAGAGCATGAACAAAATGTCCATTTGGTATATCTCGAACACATAATGCTCGATTATAAAATGTGCAATGATGAAATTGTGTATGGGTAATTTAAATTAAAATTCTATAAAAGAAATTATTTTAAAATCTGCATAGCACAGATAATGAAGATACATGTGTTCCTCAACTGTGGAAATGTGTTTTATTTATTAATCTTCCAACTATCATGAACGTGATGTCACGTGTTTCAGGGCCACGTTCTTTAAACGTCTGTGAACGTGATGCACTCACATTCAGTTTGTATTGCAAACTGACTCTGCCTGTACATGATTTCACTTTCATGTCTTTCTCAAGAAAGTGAAAGCAATTCGGGTTAACGTGATTACACATTCAGATCGTCTTTAAAGGGTTAAAAACATTGAATGTAAACAAAATAAAGTACGGGTCAGCTCTGTTTACCCTTAAAGTAGCTCTTAAATTTGCTTTCGCAGATAGAAAGAATACCAAGGTATAAAGAAAAAATATATGAAAAATGTTACAATATTTCACTTCGGTACCGGTTTCCCCTAATATAATAAATTTCTAGAGCTTTAGATAAGTATTAACCGTATCTAAAGCTTTCTCAGAAATTCTTGTCATTTTTACACAAAATCCTGGAGCACCAGGACATGACATTATTTTTCAAATAGACAGGAACTTTTGTTAGATTGAATAAAATGTTTAACGAACGATATACTTTCGTTATGCGGCACAACCAAATCAAGAAGAAAAAAACACATTTAACGGAAAAGCAAAACCAACATTGAGACACATGAGTTACCTGTCACCAAGTCGGGAAAAAAATAAATGAAGGAATGCTTGAGAAATGGTCTACTTGCATAGAGTTTGCGTAAAGGATGATCAACAATACATCAATGAACACGTTTGGAGCCCCTTCAATTAAGCCATTGTTGGCGTCATGGTTGTCTCATCCCTTACGGGGGTTTGTCGTAAATCATTCCCCCCAATTGTACGACTGTCTTAACTAAAACTGGAATAGTTACAGTGGGTCCTTTTGTTGGTCAAACTAGTTTTTGCACCACTTGCCACCGCAGGTATCTTATCCTTTATATTCTTTTGTTAGTAACGAACAGTAGCTGAAGCCTTTTAGGTAACTTGAATAGAAGAACTTTTGCTTAAAATGTCCTGTTTTTTAGTTAGTTTAGTTTCTTCTACAGAATTTCGAAGTTCCAAGTGGCGAAATACAAAGGTGGATTGGCTGTGCTGCAGGCAAAAATGGTAAGTTTAACAAGTAGGATCCATAAAAATATTTAAAATGACGTTTCAAATTTAGGAACAGCTAATACTTCGTTTAATATACGCGAAAAAAAATCGTGTTCATCGAAGAATACAAATTAACTGTTATGGTACTGGTAGCAAGGGAGTTTTTTATATTTTAGGAACTAATGAATGCTCAACTAGTAGCAATTTAGCATAATGGTTTTATTCAAATTGGTTTTCGAATCGTATCAATGGAAAAAAAATTCAACTAATTTTCAGACATCTTAAATTTTTCTATGATACACGTTGTTTCTTTATTTGTATAAGTAATGTAATGTGTCATTTTTCTAAGCATTTGATGTTGAGGATATATACGGTTTTCAACAATTCATACCCTTGCTTATGGGAGAAAATCAATTTGCAAAATATTCTACCTAAAATTGTGTTTGACAGATAATTAATCAAAACCAGCTTTGACTTTAAAACTAGTTACAATAAGATCTAAGAAATTTAGATTCCACATAGCAAGCACATTTTGTACTCTTTACATTTTTAGCAGCATCGCAATTTAACTAGAAATAATACTACAGTTGCGATCGCTTATAGCGAAGTCGTATATAGCGAATTTGCGGTTATAACGTAATAATTTCAATTCCCCCTTGTTTTACCGCGTATTATTCGATAGTTTTATAACAAAATTACTGTACTAACCAAATTTTCACTAGGGCCCTTCGATTTCGTTATAAACGGGTGCGACTGTATATGCTTATTTAGGTGTGTGAATATTATACAATATATTCATACAACTGGAACGATATCACCAGAATCGGAAAGTAACATGCTCACAATTAAATTGTGAAAGTGTCCCACAAAGGTTTAATTACATGGATTTGTCACACACAGATTTCAATTATTTTGAAAACTTGTGCTGAATATTTGATTCTTTTAGCGCCCTTGCTTTAGCCCCCCCCCCCCCCCCCCCCAGGTTTGAATCCTGTCTGATGAAAACACTAAAGAGCTGTATTTTCGTCGAGTATACGACTAGGTTATTATACATAGTTAGAGTTTCCTCAAAACCAATGATATCAGTTAAAATGGATGGTTTCCAGAAGCGTCAATACCCCTTCATTGGTTACCAGTATTTACAACAAACGGTCGTCAAGTATACGACTAGGTTATTATGCATAGTTAGAATTTCTTTAAAATCAATGATATCAGTCAAAATGGATGGTTTCCAGGCAGCGTCAATACTACTTCATTGATTACTATTTACAACGAACGGTTTCACAAGCTGTGTTCTAAAAACTTGAGCTTGTTACAATATAGTAGACGCATGAAAACTTTTGTAACGACTGCGAATTTTATTGCTATGAATATGAATATTGATTTCATTACTACTTATTACAATTATTAGTTTCTTTCTAGATAAAATGTAATTATGTATAAATCGAAACAATATTCATCTTATTAAATTATATATCTTGAATTATATTAGAATCAACTTGGATGATATATATTAATCTGGTACATCATCTGGTACATATTAATACATCTTTGGTATATTCGTCGCTTAATACTGTTGCATAGTTTCTTGGTTTGATCTATACAGAACACGCAAAAAACAGTAATCGTAGTTTTATCTGAAAAACAAAATGGAGAATGTCGAAGTATTAAAGATGTTTTCTAAATTGAAAATAAACAAAACACGACAAATTTAACATTATTTTTTCCTCTCCATTGATTTCTGTAAAATGCAAGAACTCAGAGTGATGCTTAAAGTTTTCATTTATTCTGACAGTAATGCAACATGGCAAAGCTACGGTAAGTATCCACCTATGTCTTTAGTGGAATGTAGTTCCTTAAATGAAAATAAGCACATTAAAATAGTCTAAAATTCTTCAACTAGTTGATAAATTATGTATGGAGTATTTTCATAATAATTTCTCTTTTCGGATGCATATTATGTGAATATCGAGAACAATTATGAGTTTATGAAAGTTTGTCTTGTCCTTTTCAGTGGTTTGTTAGTTGTTTGAGTAGGAACAGTAGAATACTTTTATGCAAAAATTGACAATGTACCATTTCTTAAATGAACTTTACTTGAATTTTAATTTTGAACTTCAATTTTTAACAGAGTATAAAACCCTTTTTGGAAAAAAAAACAGACAAAGTGTGTTTTAATGTAGCCATGTTAGTAAAAAATTTTTATTTGTTAATTCATTTTTACCGTATCTTGAAACCTTTCTCCCTTTTATACTTCTCTTCCAGTACACAGTAAAGAGTGCGTTCAATAAACATTTGTACTTTGAGCTTTAATCAAGAAAGGTAAGTAACAAGTCACAAGTCATAACTATTTAAATACTCTGTTAAGATTGTTTTTTGCTAATTTCGAAGTAGTATCCAAGTTAATGCGCATATAACATTTTAATCTAACATTTTAAATTTTGAATTTTTGTATTAACCATGGGACAGGCATAAAACCTCGAATGGGAAAAGTGTTCAGCCATAACTTAAACACGTACAAAGCGTAAAATATAGTTGATAAAAAATAAAAAAGGTACAAAATACTAACTCTATACAAAAATTGAGCAATTTTTGCACAACACAAAAACACACAAAAAAAAAAAGAAGAAACGAAAAAGAGAGGAGAGAAAAAAACTGTATACTCTAAAACAAACTTAATTATCTAAGCTATATGAATGTACATGATCTTAGCCTTTTTATGTCTCTTTCGTATGCAGTCATGTATTGTGTGTTTGTCTTCCGTTCCACGCGCTTTTCTTCTCGTCTGTTGATAAAATAATAAACTTTTTAAAATATGAGTGGAAATATAAAAGCGTTGGTACTTCAGCACTTCAAAAGAAGCTTTATCACTTCAAAATAAACTTTAAAAAAATACGGAACAGTTAATAGATGGTAATAAGTCACACTTTTGCAGCTCCGAATTTTACTTTCCGGATATTTACATTTCTGAATTAATTTTTGCAAAAATCTTTTTTTTTTCTTCTTAAACGAAACTATTGGGAAATTCATTTTAGTTACCAAATACCCCAATGGGGGCAGCACATTCCGTCGTTCCGAAAGAGCCTAAAACAGTCCTCCTTCGGCAGATGGGCTATTAGCATACGAGAAAAATCGCATAAGAATCCTACAATAGACTCCCAGCCCATCCATCCATCCATCTTGCTCGTTAATCCCGCAATCGTCTTATCTCTTAAAACTGTCCGATTGCTTTTAATCCAATTAAAGCGGCACTGACGGAGCATTACATAATTTAGATGGATGGCCGAGAGTGCTTAATAAGAAAGGATGGCTCTGATATGAATTTTTTGCGAATTTTTCAAACCAAAAAGGATCGGCGGCGGGACCTTTTTTCCGATTCGCTCGTTGAGGGGAGTGAGCTGTTCGCAGAAGGGGAGGAGGGCTTAAAATTTTACCCAATAAATCACTCCTGGATGGGAAGGGGCCATATACATCAAGCAAGAAGCTTTTTGGAGAGGCAGTTCTGTTTCTCGGCGCTGGAATGATGAAAAATCGTTTTTAACTTTGTGTATGTTTTGGTTATACTTCCCACCTCAAGAAATGGGAGAAATGTAGATTCTGAATTTAAGAGAAATAAAAAGCTCTGTGGTAATCTTGATATCTTATAAAAGATTTAACGCATTTTTTCTCTTATCTTTTCCCTGTTTCTATTTTCATCGTTCTGCTTACTTCTTACTTGCGAAGAACTCTATAAAAACGTTTTTGAGAATCTTGGATTTAAATTTCATTTTATGCTCATTGAACACATTATACACTCTTTTATGCTTAATAATTTTTTTTTTTTTAAATTTGTGTTCAAAGATTTTCTGGTGTATATTTGCCGCGTTACGAGTAGCTCAAACGCGAAGGATGTTTTATGAGTTTCAAATTTTGAAGTTGAAACAGACCTGTTGATTATAAACCTGTAACTAAAATTATACACGGAAGCATGCTAATGTATTTCATCACAACGTATTTGGACACATTCACTTATTAACATGAAATAGCCTAAAGTAAAATTTCTTGTAAATTGAAATGAACAGGTTTTCTGAACATGTAAGCACGAAGCAACTTTTTTACTCCTTCAACGAGGAGCATGTGGCCCCTTGGTGCCCACAAGGAAAATCTGCCTGGAGCCACAGAAAAAAAAAATATGAAATTAAGGAAGTCGTGGAACTTCGGGAACTATAGAAGTATAAAAATGAGAAAAAATATTATGTAGCTGAAAAATGGAAAGGAAAGGGGAAAAAATCATAAAGCCAGATAACTTGCATTAGTTAAAGCACAGCTTCTCACAAGAACAATTTTTAAAACACGTTTTGAAATAACAATACAAAAAACGTGTTTTTGGATTGTAATTCAAAACACATATTTTGAACTACAATCAATTTGATGTACAATGCAATTTTGATGTACGATATAAAACAGAGAGGAATGCTTCTAATTCAGTTCTACATTTTACATTTACTACGTTTGTAGTCTTACATAAGGAAAATGTACACTTGGGCTTAAATTTTCCCTATTTAAAACATTAATCATTATAAATTTGTGTAACATAATGCCTAACAGTTTAAGAGATTGTGTTGTATTCCGTTTCTGGCATTTAATATCACACGAAAATAGAGATCAACTCCCCGCTCGCATATACATTCCCTACGATTCTTTAATGATGCCAGTCAACAAATCTCTAAAATTCTAAAGTGGTTGCACTTTTACATTGCATTACTTACAGTTAACTACTTTAAATTTACTGCAATCAACGATCCCATACATCAGCTGATCTGCTTTGGCATTTACAAGATTAACTGTTAATAATGGTTTTCCTATATTAGATTAAATGAGCTCTTGAAATTCTCCTGAAGGAACACGAAAATCATTTAGCAACAAAAAGTTTACAAGTTAGAGTATTTGTTCAGTAGTGTTGAAATTTCAAGCGCACATTTAAGTTTAATTCAAGAAAAATTACACAGGAATTCTCATATTTTCCAGAACTTTGTGTAAGGAGCTTTCTACCCTTTGTAAACTTTAATTGCACTGTTAAAAATTTCCTTAAGAAAATAGAAAAATAACCATTTATTTGATTGTTATTTTACCATATTTAACTACAACAGTTGAATAACCATTAAAAAGATGATACTCAAACCGCTGATTGCGAAAAAAATCATTTATTCTGTGTTTATCCTAAGGAACGTTTAACTAACCGTAATTTTCAAGCGATCAATAAGAATCGGTCTTCCATCTTGGTTGCGGAACATTACCAGTCGTACGTTGTTGTTAAAATATGAATAAAGATTTATCAGTTCAAATCTGTATGTGTAAATAAAAAAAGTAGAAAAAAAAGCGGCTTAAGCAATATTTACTAAATAGAAAGACATACACACGTAAATCAAAAATTGGAGACATCGGATTCCCGAACTGTTTGAGAATGAGCGAACCCATAATTTGAGCTGCTGAAGCTTGTTTGTACTTTAATTTTTGCGGCAAATAAAATGATTTTCGTCAATATACAGTAAATTTAGACCAAAGATGGCATTGGATCCAATCAAAATCTGAAATTTCAATTTTAAAGCAGGTTTCCTGTTGAAAGGAAAGATTTATTGATAAAAAAACGACCGCTTTGTGGGGTGCAGATGGCCGAATGGTTAGAGAGCAAGGTTGGTATACCAGAACGACCAGGTTCGATTCCCGTGAGCTTCGTTTATGGTTTCTACGCTCGAAATGGTTCAAAAAAGGTAAAAATTTGTTTTGAAACCATTTTTAAATGTTTATAAAACCGTAAACTTTTGTATTTACGGTTTTTTAACCAAGTTGATTGGAAATGCTTAGGTCCCGTAAAGATAGAAAAATGTTCCAAACCGTATATTTAACGGTGAATTAGATGGACAGACTGCTGCCGGTAATTTCATGATGAAATTTCTAACAGTGTCGGTTTTAGTTAATGACGAAATGATTATACTCCCTTTCCCCCTAAGATTCCTTAAGATGGTCTTTCCCCAGGTTTTTCAGCTAAATGTGCTCCCAGAATGCAATTTTGTTAGTTTTGTCACATAGTTTCATTTTCTTGAATGGAACAAAGTTTTTCATTACAATGTTTTTTTAACTGTAATTTGATGATTGTAAATTATTCAAATGCAACTTTTATAGTTTTTTTCCCTCCTGAAACTAACTAATGATTTTAGCTTATGTGTGACCCATGCATAAATAAATAACATAAGCCTATCCCTATATTCATGTATATGAGGGGGTGCCTTTAAAAAAAACTTAACGATCATTAGGGTAAGCAAAAAAATAAAAAAGTTGAGAACCACTGGTGTAGGCAGATTTAAATGGACAAGATAATTTTATGTTTGATGAAGATAAGTAACCCTTTATAAAAGGTTTTTAATTATCAAAAATATTTGCACTGTTAATCTTGAACTTGACTGGCATTTGTAAAATCTCCACATACGTCTCCAGAACTCCCTATCCACTATTTAAACTCATTTATTTCCTAGGATATGCTTATAGAATTCGCATTTGTACTATATTTTGTTGCATTTTCACAAACATTGCATCTTGTAAAGAATTTCATGCGCGTAAAAATTTCACAAAACGCAAAAATATTTATATACTTGTGCAAATAAAAGTTGAAAATTAGGTTAGAACTTTTTTGGTCTAGTAGTTGCACCACTTCATCGAGAAAAGTTTATGTTCTATTGACTGCAAGCCATACAGGAACACTTAATTCATTAAATTTACGATTTCAATAATAAATAACTCTTGCATCAGTTACAATTCAGTTCTATCATTTTCATGATCATGGCTTCTGATTTTATTTGAATTGCAAATCGCTTAGTGCTAATCGTGCAGTTTGTGGTGTGCCCCGATCTGTTGAAAGCGAACTGAAATTTGATAAAAGACCCGGAAACAGTGGAGAGGTAGGGGATGCATGAAGAAAAATCTCGCCCCGTTGCCAGATGAATACGCAAAATGTTTTGGCGCCCGTTTATCATCGGACACCATGACGAGCACCGGAACCCATGATTTAGGGCAAAGAATACGAGAGATAAGAACGAAATGAAATATGAATTTCACGCATCGTTGGCAGAAAAAAAAAGGCAAGATTAAAAATATTCGCCAAGTATATGACAGCTTCAATCCCAGATAAAATTTAGCACTTTCGCGACGTGTTTTGTTTGAGATTTATTTTGGTGAGGAACTGATGGTTGTTTTTTACCGAATGCTTGCTTGGAGGCCGGCGTCTAGATCATTTTCATAAAAATAAGTCAAAATGGCGTAAATTCACTTCTAAATACTACCAAGAAGGTAATTTTATTACTCTTACTTCACACCTCTAGAAAGTTGAAGTCTCTTATCTCGACGCAAACGAACGTGCCATTAGCTAATGAATCGTTTTATCACATTATAAAGTAACATAATTATTTAAACTCATATATCATGCATTTTTTGAAGTAATTCCTGAAGACATAAAAGAGATAAATAAATGGTTATTTTTTGCAGTGTTTTGCTTTGAAATTAACGTGGAGATTCCTCTGATAAGTTAATGTTGTGTAAATTTTAGAACACAGCAAGAAGAATGATTCATTATCCTTCTTTTTTTGATAGTATGTGGAAAAAAACTGTCATTGAGTTACTGAAAAATTAGACTTAAGTCAAATTTTTCGTTTAAGTTTTGTAAAAAGGCGTATTCTCTCATCTCGTACCAAATGCATAATATACGTATTTAACAATCGATGAAAAAAACTACATGTTCGTTTGACGTTTTGAAATAACATTAAAGTCGACTCTCGTTTTGAATTGTGACAAAATATTACTGAATCTGAGAACATGGTTTAGTATTTAATAAACGAAATTAGCAATTATATTAGTATAGGTCTAAATTACAGACAAACAGCATTTTTGACGATTCAAGAAGATTATAATTGCACACTTACATACGTATACGACGCCTAATTATGTGAGTACTGGCAACAATACCGTGCGCAGTTGCATTGAATATTGGGATAGATTTGGGAGGCCTTAAAAAATTTGCAGAAAGAATGAACGAAACGTTCCAAAAAAATGCTGTAGAGCAAGAAGCAGTATAGACCGTTGAAAATTGTTGGTACTGCCAAGTATTTCAAAGGAAATGGTTCATCATTCTTCAAAATTTTTTGACGTGTAGGTAACGTATAACTGATTTATGTATTTCGGGGGGGAAATAGCATTTCTTGTCATCAAGCGTGTGTTCATGTTGTCGGAAACTTTTGGAAAATTGAGTTAAATAGAATTGAACCTTAAATTCATCTATCCCACAGCTCGGGACGTGCCTATGCCCATTTTATAAGCAAAATAACGTAGAGGACAGATGTTTTCTACTTCTTGTCTCGTCTGCCTTCAAAATTGGATTGTTATTTTTTAGACGAAATCTCACAAAGAAACATAAAATAGGAAGGTACTATTACGCAAAAATAATTAGTAGAAGTTAATGTTCGACTAAATTATTACCTAAAGACTCAACTTAGTTTGGTTTAATCCGTCTTAATATTCCTTAGAATCAAAGATGAGCCGTGAAGCCTGCTTTGACTGCTAACCTTTAATTACACAAATACTAACGAACAAAAAAGGAGAAAAAAATGTACATGAGAATCTATTGAAACAAACTCCCTGCGGCAAAATTCCCACATTTCTACACGGTCGATTTAGAAACTGGCCTGAACTGTTCAAAACTTCCTGTCTGCCATTTTTATTACCAAATGACTGTGATCATTCCCACCCCATATTATCATAATCCAAATTATTACATCAGACTAATTACACGCTTTGAATTCCCAACATCTGTTCTCCTCACTCGTAATTAAATTTACGCCGTAATCTCAGTTACAGGACTTACAAAGCTTTGCACGTTTGCTCACAGCATGCAATCCAGACCGTGGAGAAATAATGCAGAAGAGATACAAAATAACCAAATGTGTTTCACAGTGGGATGTTTAAGATGGGGCAATGGGGATGTAAACCCTGAAAAATAGCAGTTGACGAAAGCGACTAGCTAATTGGAATTTTCATTTAAATTTTTGACCTGTGAGGCTGAAAACTAAGTAAATTTTGAAGCTGAATTATTGCTGCCATGTATGAAAGCAGAATTTTCGAAAGGGCGAAGAAGTTTTGTTTCAATGTGTTACAATTTTCCCATCATTTATTCTTCACATATTAGACATAAAACAATTTCAGATTATTGGATTTATAATTTATAAATTGGTCTCTGAGCAGAGTATAGAAGGCGAAGCCACTAGCTACCATGAGGGTTCCGAACTTTCAAAACTGCCATCGGACATCTTTATTCTAAGGTTCGGACGGGAAAGTCTAGTCTTATAGTAATAAAAGTGTTTATTTTTTAACTTCATAGCAAAAACTCGAAAAATGGACTGTCTCTCGGCTCAAACTATGGAATTTAAATATATGAGATATAATTAAACTATGGATTATCTATGGAATATAATTAAACATTTTTTTTTTTTTGAGAGCGAGAGAGAAAGAAAGAAAATGAAATAAGAAAATATTATTTGATGAAAAGTTCTTAATATATTTGACTTAATATGTATACTACCATTTATTTCCCCCCTTAATTGCATTAATGCGTGTTACTTATTAATGTATATTGTATTGAAAATTTAAAAATTACTTTTACGGTGTAGATAAACATATGTTTATCTAAAAGTCTTTCATACTTAAAGTTCCCCTTTAATTTCTAAGCAGAAATAAAAATAATTATTAATTACCTACAAATTCAGCATCCTAAACATGTACTACTTACCTTGAAAGCGAGCATTGAACAACATGCTTCTTTTAGTTGATTATATTTTTCGCCGCTAACTAATTACACACCAAGTGCTGAAAACTTTAACTTAAAAACATCCTAAGCAAGACTTAATATAAGCATCTATTGATAAATTTAATTACAGAAGCATTTTTCTTTTAAATTAAATACTATCAAACATTTTTTCTTTTTTGTAAGAGTACTGATAGCAGTAACCGCTTCACTTAAGAGCCTAAAGCAATTCTTTTCTCAATTCACTGTCAAACGAATTAACGATTTTCGGCACTGCTTAACGATTTTTGTGAAACGAATGGGTGTGGTACATGAAGAAATCTTCGGAAGAATGATGTTGCGAGTGATTAACTGAAACTTGAAAAAAAAGTTTTCCTTCGAGAAATGAAAATTATTCGCTAATAGCGTGTTTCGAAGTAAACGAATAGCACATCAGCGCTTAGAGCTTTTAAGCGTAATCTTACTCGTCTGATAAAATAATCAAAACTTATTTTCGCCCCTTCTTTTAAAACTTGCACATATACCTATTAGATACGTTTTTACTTTCTCTAACTTAAATTTTATTTTGCAAAGAGCAAAATTGTTCCTTCAATTTATTCGTTTCTTTGCTATATAAATAAATAAACATAAATATATGTATATATGTATGTATATATATGTATATATATATATATATATATATATATATAGATAGATAGATAGATAGATAGATAGATAGATTAATAATAATAATAATTATTATTATTAGTAAGTTATTTCAATTGGAATTTAGCGGGTAGAAAGGATTATTTAAATACTTATAAATCCACTATTGTTTCAAAAACTTTCGTGTTTCTAAATAACACATTAAAGTACAACCAGATAAAGGGAATTGCTTTTCTTTTTTTTTTTAATTCTAAATTTAATTTAATAGCTAGCTAAAAAACTTGACGCAGGACCAAAGCTTCGTTTCTGGGAAACATGACCCCCTTTTTTATGACTGCATGATTTAGTAAGGCACTAACTTGCAGTGGCACTGCAAGTCAATGTCCCACCAGTGGCGTACGCAAGTGATGTTAGGGTTTAAACCCCTCCCCCCTTGAGCCCTAAATAATAGTGCTTTATTACATACTCGAATTTCTTTTAGTAGTTTCAGAAAATTATGAACCCCCTTGAAAAAATTTTGCGTACGCCACTGGCCCCCACCTTTATTTCTATCAGACTTTGAAATAAGTACGTAGCTAAAGGTTTCAGTTTTTTTTCTTTTATCCTGGGCCCTTTTTCGGTTCGACCGCACCCCAGTGCTGTGGTATTCCCCCGCACCCCCCATATATAGGCCATGCTAGCAAAAACAACTGTTCGATTAAAAACAGAGCATTACATGGCGATAAAACTTGACCCAGGTGGTAAGGAAAAAAAATGCCACCAGCTCCCTACGAAAGCAATCCTAAGGCCTCGACTAACAGGTAGGGGTCTGGTGGAGATAATAAGATAAGTTGGTAAGAAATCAAGTAGAAACTGAGACAACTGTGTAGACCACCGAGCAGACAAAATTCTATACTTTTAAGGAACCCTGTCATCCTAGCTTCTGTGCACAGTATCGCAGTGTCTTTCGATACGGTGATAAAGCTTTAATGAAGACAATATATAGAAGATTTGACAAGAACTGTCATACGTACCCATAGCAAATTTAATTCATCATGGACACATCATGATCATTATGCCGCGAAAAGTTCTTGCGGTTTTAACCGGGGCATATATCGAGGCTTATTGATGACAAGTTGCGTTTCTAAATTCAAAAGCATTTCATTTCTACTTTTCAATAGAAATACCCTTTGAATTTTATTTAGAATTGAACATAAATTTCCATCTTTATAGACATTTAAAAATAGAAGCTTTCTCAAGAGTCGAAAGCAAACTTTTCCGTATGGTTTATATTGCATAATAAAACTTTTTATTTATTTATTTTTTAATTTCCAATGCAGGCGATGCGGTCGTTATCTTATATTCATTTAATGAAGAACTGAATAAGGATTGAAATTAATATTATTATCGTCCCTATCTTAAACTTATTTTTTAAATTATGACCATTGATTTCTATTTCTTTCACGGAAGTTTTTAATTTTTTTTTCAAATCTTAAGTACGTTGGGATATGAACTCTATTTTCTTTCCTTAAGATACTTCTGGTTATAAAAAAAAAGAAAGGTACCACGATTAAACTCTTTCCAATAAGAAAACAGAATTTATCTTATCACTAAAACATACAAATGAACTCATCACGCATTCCAACAAATCGCGAATCAAACTTTTTTCAAAACTTCCCAAACTCCTTGATTGTAATGACCATTACTTTAATTTTCTCCTATTCATTAGTAAGCTATTCCTTTCCCGCTAATGAATTATTGGCAGATACTATTCAAATGCTGCACAACTCGCAGATTACCAAAGACATTTATTTCAGATCAATTGTCAATACCTCGAAATTCTTACCTCACTGCCTCATATTTAGCTGCAAAAGCATTAATGTAATGTTGAGCATCATTCTAATGCGTTTTCATAAACGATTTCGCGAGAAGCATTGATCGAAAACTTCGCTTTGTTTCCGTAAAAATCGCTTTACTTAAAGTCATTAAAATATTTTTCACTGATTCGGTTCGGCGGAAGAAAAAGCAAAAGTATAATTTTCTTCTCCCTCGAAGATTAAACTAATACACCAGCTGACTCATTAGGAATGCAGTGATTGAGTGAGCATAGAGATAAATGCGGAAAATTGGGATGAGAATGGGAAATTCTGATCGCTCCAAAATGAATGGGATAATGTACCACACGAGATCTTCGATTTAGTGCAGGGATGAGTGCGGGAAAAAAAGTTGAGAACGAAAATGTTTCGCCGTCTCAGTATCTTTTTTTTTATTTTTATGAACTACCAGATGATAAGTTGCGAAAAGGAAGAGAGAAAAAAGGGGTCATCACAGCAGGGACGATTTGCAAACTTCTTTTGTTAAATATGTGATACCATTTTATTATTGTTCATAGCTCATTTCCAGATTTTATGAATAGAAATTAGGATTAATATTTTGTGGCCTGAATAATTGTCATTAAAAAAAGATAAAGAAGATTATGTGCTGAGTTGCGAAAGTAATTAAAAAGGAGAGGGAGGGGGTGCACAGTTTCAACAGGAACCCAAAATATTATTATTTTATAATTTTTCACTCTCTATTTCTCTATGATCTTTTCTTAAAATGAAAAGGATGAAAACGAATTTAAAAAATCTAAATTACGTCACTAACCATGTCGTAAGACTTTATTATTTTTCAAATTTACTAAGATTTTACTGAAAAGAAATTATTTTGCAATTCCACTATCAGTGTTTCAAACTTTTAACTGCTAAGTTGATAGTTGAGAAAATAATTAAAAAAGGCTATCAGGAACGTTCTGTCAGATTCTTTTGCTAAAGATGTCTTAGAATTTCACCATTATTGACAGTTACGATTTATAGAGCTGAATGAATAGAAACTATGGTAAGTATTTTTTATTTATTGAGCTCGTATGTGATGTTTTGCTAAATAAATGGAAGAAAAAGGTGGAAGGGATTTTAAACTTCCATGATAGCACTCATTATTTACTATTTCAAAATAATGAGTCCCTATCAGATTTCATATTTCTGAAAGAAAACATATTCCAAGTGATCAGTAAACCAACCAACGTATTTGTTTAACTAGCCATTGGAATTTCCAAAATAACACTTCATAACTTTAGAAATAATATAATTTTCGTTGCTTACCCAATTGCACTCTTTTTTTTTTGCAAAAACTATCGTCTTGCTAATTTAGAAATTTCCTAAATGCAGCTTAGACTTTGAGAGCAGTTGAAAAGCCTGCTTTAATACATCACGCATTTTTATGTCAAAAATAATGTAAGTAGATTTCATTTGTAAAGTGTACCTTTTCAGAAATTCATTTATTTATTTATTTTAAATGGTTAACATTTTGAGTGCTAACAAACACAGAAACTGGACTGCGGCGCATACAGTCATTTGCAACCCCGCCGAAGAGCAACATTAATTGAATCACGAAGAGGTGAAATATCCCTACTCACTAATGTGCTATTAGCAATGTTTCATTACACACAAGTAACTTATAAGTATTTAATTTAGCACATAAGTTTTGTTTTTTCTCCGTTTTGTTTCAGTTGATGAACTTAAAAGTTGTTCAAGTTTTCTGGTAACAAAGGAGCATAACAATGACTTTTAAGTTTATATTACTGCAAAATATAGTACAGTGAAACCATGTGTAAGTTGACCACTTGCGGTGCAGCACTTTAGTGGTCAACTTAGACAGGTGGTCAACTTATAGAGGGTGAAAAGCTAATTCCATTCCGGACAAAAGGGGTCAACTTAGGCAGGTATTCAACTTACAAAGCTAGTCATCTTTACAGGTTTTACTGTACTTAAAAATATCATTTAAGCATTTTTAATGCATTACAATAGTTTTCTAGAATCAAAACGTGCTTTTAAATATTTTTACAACCCTTTCCTTTAAGAAATGTACTATAAACATTGATTTATTGCAATAAAATGCTTTATTTAGAATGCACGCTTAAAATAGCCACACAATGTAAAAATTCTCTAAGCCTACATTATC
Organism: Octonoba sinensis; assembly: GCA_038502835.1. Taxonomy (NCBI): domain Eukaryota; kingdom Metazoa; phylum Arthropoda; class Arachnida; order Araneae; family Uloboridae; genus Octonoba; species Octonoba sinensis. Next base: position 130,032,529 of record CM076598.1, read on the forward strand.
AACAGCTTTATAATAGATGACAAAAATACAATCAATGTGAAGAATGGCGACAGTTATCATACCAACATTTAAGAATAAAAATAAAATCGCTAATAAGTCAAAATTGTTCAGTTGAACATCTGAAGAATCACTTACATGAGTGAGCTAAATGATAACTTCCTTAAAAAAAAGTAATTTATGTGATGCCTGCCGTTTATGTTACATCTTAATCTGCAAAAACAGATTATTCTGCACTTTCACCAGGACATTTATTACCAGCGCGTGGCGAAGAACAAGCGAGAGCATTTCAAACCGGAGTCAAATTATCCCCACCGAAAAGTACAAAACAATCGAGTCATAAATATCAAACAAATTAAGAGTCAAAATAACACATGTTCGCCATCAGATTTAGTGTTAACGATGTGTGGTAAAAGCGCGCTTTATCACAAATGAGCTTCTTTTTTATGGCCGCTATTGTCTTCAAATGAGCACTCGAGCTTTAAACCGGTTTTCAATCTACCAGCAAGCTTAACCATCGCGGCTTGTTATCTCCGTAGATTTTTCTATTACTTTTGCCGATATTTAAAGCGAAAGTCAACAATCATTTAATTTCGAGTTTTCTCCTCCTGATTTATGAGCTCGGTTCTTTTCTGATCCAACCATCAATAAAAATCATTTGGGAGATTTGTTCTTTTAGCACTTTGATTTTGTTGCAGACGCAACAGGTTGGAATATTCACTGCAACAAGTGCATGGTATGGACTTTCCTCTATCTCCTTCTGCTGCGATATTTTTTTCGACTTCACTAAAACAATTGGTGGTTTGTTGTACCAAAATGGTGTTGATTCGCTAGCGACAAAGGATGGTGCTCAATTGTACTACATTTTGGGTGTTGCAACAAAATGTAGTGACAATTTGCTAGCTATAAAGGATAGGGCTAAAATCCATATATATATTTCACTTAACGTGAGCCAGTTACGATCAAATTCTACGGTACGATACGATATATTTTCATTCATAACTCAATTTTGAATTTCCGATTCTTTGGAGTGCAACACTTTAGTTTGTTTGTATTCAGCGATCTTTCCTTAAGCCTTCCGAATTTCAAAGCGTTTTCTTAAAAAGTATTTGCATTCGTAACTCAATTTCTAATTTCTGATTCTTTGGAGTGGCAGCACCTTATTTTGTTTATATCGAGCAATCAATCTGAAGTTGAACTTATACCCGCAGATGTTCTGCAGGGGATCAGCTAGTGTACTATATTTTGGCATCAAAATGTAGTACTATTAACAGTGCTAATTTCAGGGGAGGCACAGGGGGCACGTGTTCCCTCCAAATGGAATAAAATTAATTTCTAAATTATCCAATTTAATAAACTTACTCATTTTTCTGCACTTTAATGTATCTCAATTGATCTTACGGGATACTGAAGGACATAAAAACTCTAATGGGAATTTTACTATGAAAATTTTTACGAGAGAGAATAACTTTTTACTTCCTGATAACCCGTCCAGAAATTAGTTCCCGAACAGCCCCTGACAATTAAACCCCATTCTTAGTAGCCAGCAAATTGGCTAATGTGGCAAACATACTACCAAATTTTTTACAGTTGAAATCAATCCTATAAAATGGTTCTTTTTTTAAACTTTTTTTTTTTTTAATACTGAATTGTGGAAAAATATAGAAAGAAGAAACCATGCTAGAAAATATTTTCATTTGAAATATATTGGTGATGGTATATGTAAATATAGAAAGTAATTATCGACAAGATTTTCTTTTCTTTTTCTTTTTAATGCCTAATTTGTTCGCAATTAAAGATCATGGAGCAACATAGAGAAATTGTAAAATAAAAGTACGTATTTTCTGCTATTTTAAATACTAGTACATGTTTAAAGTATGCGTAGTTCCATTGTTTCAATTAAAAGAAGTGCATTATATATTAGCTAGGGGTGTCTCTGTTTTACGGCCGTTTCCCAACAATCTTTTACAAGCTACTAAATTGACTAAAATGAAACTACTAAAATGATTACAAAGAACTAAAATGAATGTCTTATAATTTAAAAAAGGAGAGCACTTCGCGGATGACATCATTTTTGCGTGATTAATATCCCTTTGCGGCACGTTTCTTGACATAAACGTTGTGTTATACCCGGAAGAAAGCGATCTGAAATCGAGTTAAGTTACGTCAAAACATGTTAATACCTCAGATATGAAATTTTATGCAAAAAAAGATGCGATATTGAACGTCATTTTATAGTACAATATCCCCTCTTGGTAATTAAACAAGTTTATTTCCATGGAAGTTGTCTTCACTTTTCTCGAGCCGTCGTAAAAGGCTCATAATGTACATAGCATTAATTCCTGAAAGAAAAATAAAATATTTTTACCTCAGTCTTTGCTGAGTCATTATGTTCAGATTGCTGGTGTCGTTCGTCGGATGAGTGTAAACTACGCTTTAAATGTTAACAGTAAATGCTTCTGAATGCAAACATTATACTAGTAATAAAGCGAAGTAATAACAATAAGAAGTAATAACAATTTGAACATTTAAAGCAACTTTTATTTATGCTAACCAGTGATTATTTTACTAATTAAATTTTCGTCTTTAAGTAATAAAATCTGTTCTTCAGTTTCTCGTAAAATACTCTGTACATTTGATATAGTACAGTATCACTAAATTTTTGGATTTCTTAGTGAAATTATGTTTTGCATCTTGCAAGATCATCAGAACTTAATCCTGGCAAAACAAAAAATAGAACCCGTTAGTAAATGATGAAAACAAAGAAAATAAAAATATATTAGTGTTCATAATTTCAAATTTTTCAATATTGTTCGTGAAATACTAATTTGCTGAAAACTTTTGCACGCCTTTTTCATTAAATGTGAAGAGTGTTTTTTAACTTTTTATCAAATATTGCTTTACTTACAAACATTGCGTCATCGCCTTTAAATAAAAACCTTTAAAAAAGACAAGTTTGTTTCTTTCTACGTATATTATTTTTTAAAAATGTATTTTCTGACTTAGCATTCAACAGGTTATACACGTGTACCGGGCAAAATTTGTCATAGTGGCGCCATCTGTTACAATTTTTACAAAGCTAAAAATGACCCGATTAAGTTAGAAAGTATCGCTCCTCATGAAATAATTCTTAAGCATCACGAGAGCATTAAATAAGTACATTTAAGAAAAATAGAGAAAATTAAATAGATTCGCGTGGGCATTCAAGCTAGAAAATGTTAATAATACCACCGGTCGATAGATATCAGACAAAAAAGCGAATTGCATTTTGATTTGTGACGTTTTGACAGATTGATTTTGGACGCTTCATTATTTGGAATGAAATATACTCTTTAGCCATAGAAGCTGTCACAAAAAATATTTTATCATGCGTCAATAGTGTCAATTTTATCATAAATTACGTACGTACCCCGACGGTCTGTATTATTTTTCAATCGCTATGTTTGCCAGTGGTCTCGCCTCGAAATTGCACACGAATATAACGAAGGAATGGAAAGCAGCTGGTAGATCAGATATATCTATCTATCTATACATATATATATTATATATATGTGTGTGTGTGTGTTATATATATATGAATAAACGGATGCATCACATATTGATATTAACGGATACCCTTGTGTGACGGATCCGTACCGGATGTATGGCTCTGATATTTGGTGCTCACAAATTTTTCAAGCGCTATGTTTGCCAGTGGTCTCGCCTCGACATTGCACACGAAACCAACGAAGGAATGGTAAGCAGCTCGTAGATCAGATATATCTATCTGTATGTATTGTATATATGCATATACGGATGCATCGCATATTGATATTAACGAATATTAGATACAATTGTCTGACAGATCCGTACCGGATGTACGGCTCTGATGTTTGATGTTCATATATTCTATACGTATTTTTGAACATCCCATAGCTTCCCACTGCATTGTAAGCTTTTAATTTGCATGCACCAAAATATGGCGAAAAAAAATAAAATTTAAAAATAAAATTTAACGTGCCCGTTCGGTCCTTCCCGTAAGTGCGCCCCTGTATTTACATGAAATGTGTGTGAGCGAAACAAGCAATGCGTTATACTCCGTAATCTATAATTTGAAATTCTATAATTTAACTTTTAGAGCGATTAACCCTTGCGGTCAAGATCAACTATCGAAAGTAAGCTATAGTAGTACCATTTTTAGCTTGTAGATGCTTTTTAATTTCAATGTTTGTAAGCATTTTTTTTTTTAAATGATAGTTTCTATTACTGCAATGTGCAATGACTCGTAAGATAATACCAACCCGAATCGCTAATTTCGAGGCACATAACTAGTGTTTTTAACCCCACCTGATTTGATTTATTTGAATATGAATTTTACTGGAGTAAAACTTACCGCTTAGCACAAAGCATTTGATTCATTAATAGAATTATATATATATATATATATATATATATATATATAATATATCAAACGAGAGAGAAGTTTTTGCTTTGAAATTCAGTAAGTGCTTTGAAAAAAAAAAACTTGAGGCTGCGACTTTGGACCACAAAAAAGGATTTCATTAAAAAAGCAATTACTGACGCTGAAGTTATTTTAACAAACGCAATGTTTCAACTATTTCTTCCTAAAAATATAAATCTCTTTTTTTTTTTCATCCAAAAAAAGAGGAAAAGGTTTAGCACGATTTTTCTTCTAATTAAACAATCTTGACAAAAATAATATGCGTATATGTATATATATATATATATATATATATATAAAGAGTTCGTTTGATTTTGAGTCTTACGTAACAATTTATTACTTATTGAAAGACATTTTCACACTACATTAAGAATGCACGAATCTAGTGTTGAAGTCAAATTGTTACGCTATTTACTGCTTGCTTAACCAATTATTTATTCATTTATTAAATGATGTGTAACAGATATATCAAAAGATATTGAGAAGCAAGAGCAGTGGACATTGAGCGCCATCTGTACTTTAAACCTTCTCCTAAACTTCCACCCCTGCCAGAATCAATGTAGCGTTTGATTACGAAAAATTCATTTTTCGATTATGTGTTGCTATAAATACGTGTATAAAACACAATTTCACTACAGTTCAGACTTCTTTTTGATTCACCTAGAAGTTTGATGCTGAATCCGATCAGAGGAAGTTTTGTAAACGTCAATTCATAGATTTGTAAAGTGATTGTCATTTTTTAAAACTTCTTAATGTGTCGTTTTAAAGATATGGAAAATTTTTCAATGATTCCTCTCGCACCCTCAAAAATCGCCTACTTTTTTCGAACACTACATTTTTTTTAACTCTGTTTGTAATTTTTGAAAGGTTGGAATTGCTTTTGAAAGAACTTAGTTCTGTTTAAGTTCATTCTAAAAGTACGAATCAATTTATGAATGACGAAAATTTTATCCCATGGAATGCATTTCACAAAATTAATATCAGCCAAAAGTACATTTTTAATAAAAATATCTAATAATTACATTTAATGCACTTTTTGACATAAAATCAATTCAAAAGTTTTCAATGCTATCTCCTTAAATATAGCTTTTGTTGCGTCATCCCTTTCCGCTCTATTACTCCCTCCCTTTCCATCTTCTTTACTTATGAATTAATACGTTCAATATGTGATTAGTTACAATTAACTGAAGACATACATTCAATCATTCGTAGTAATGCAATATTTGCTGTATGAACTATGATTTTTATACTAAGTGGGAAGTGGCCTGATTCATGTAAACTGCACATTTTGGGAAAACAGCTCAATAACTCAGTCGTTCGTTCATGTAAGAAAAAACCAACTTGAAAAAAACTAAAAATCAAAATATAACAATAAAGCTAAAAATTATTCACAACATCCCTACTTTTGCAAAAAGAAAATTCCCTAAGGAAATATTAACGAATTTCCGATAATAATCGGAACTTCGTGGATTTCAAAATTTATCTGAAAAAACTAAAATAATAATGGTATATATATATATTAATTTATTCAAAAACCTTGCGTGAGAGAAAGTTTGTGAAAAAACACCTTCCGTGCAACGCACAATAACATTTTTACTCGGAACCGGCAAGTAACAGAACTTATGCGTGCTATTATTGTGTTGTATTGGGTTGGAAAAAAAAATAACACTCGCAGGTGCATTATACATGTTACCTTTTGCTGATTCTAACACGCAATGCGAGAAAATGATGTATGGACGATAACTTCTTTCTTTATCTAGTTTTACATTAATGCCATTTCTTTTCTCCATCTGATCGACTCTTTCGGCTATTTAACAAAAGGTGGTGATTTAATTTGGGAAGATGGTTATCATACTATATAATCCAAATCAATTTTGAAAATCACATTGATTGAATAAAGCAGCCGATGTCCAGGAAATTTGAATGCTCGTTTATGTTAAATCATGTTCATTATATATTAGCCACGGCAATTATTTACATAATCTTGGATGCATTTGGATAAATTATAGGCAAATTGTGTTATCTTGTCCTAATATCGCATTAAATAATTTTCTATCAAATTGGGTTGATAATACACTGGCTTGGTAATGGCCATTTTCGAATGAAATTTTGTAATGACAGACCTAAGCGAGAGTTAATGCTGCAACCGGAAAATGAAGTGTTTGTAATCTACGTGCTTTTACAAATTGAAACTCAGAATGTTACAACCAAACAATGATGTGTTTAATTTGGGTGCCGGTTGAAGTTTGGGAACATGATTGGCGGACGACAACTCGAGATCCTAAGTCAGTTGACGAATTCATAACAAAATTTTGGTGCAAGGCCGGGATTACACCCACCGAATACTGGGTCAAGAGAAGACATTGTAGTTTTGTAGTTAGTCGAGTACTCGGCTGATTTAAATACCGGAGTTCCCAATCACATCAGTCGACTCGACTACTTGACAACACGTAAGACAGCCAACAAATCCACAAGGAGCGTAGGTAAGATTACAATTTCTCTTGCGTTCCGTAAGTGACGCCACGCGTTCAGGCTGAATGCAATTTAACACTGTTAGTTGCATAGACCTTAAAGAAATGGACACCGCAATTACGCGAAGTCGACGGCACACAGATGAAGATCAGGGCGGGCAAGGCGCTTTACAGTAGAAATGCAGCTGATCAGCGAGCATTTCCCACTGCATAAAGAAACTTAGCTAATACCAAGTCATAAGACGTTGAACAAAACCGGAAGTTCGGCTTCACGTAATCCCTTATCCCTCAGTCTCTCGCAAAGCGAAAATGAATGCATGATGGCTACTCTATGGTGTGTTTGGTTTATGGTTTGCTACACAGTAAAAACTTTCTAAGTAGATTTCGTATTCCAAAATACGGGAATATAGGTAGGGCCGGGTTTATACCTATCGAGTGCTGGGCAGAGATGGTACGCTCGGCCGAGTACTCGACTAATGTGAATGGGGACTATCCTATTAAAATGAGGCGAATATTCGACCGAATGCATCGGGTCATCACTCAATAGGTCTAAACCCGGCCCAAGCAGTTAAAACATTCTGAGTAGATAACTTAGTTTTTAAATGAGAGAACCATATATTGAACTATATTTACCGAAATGTTGCACGTGGTGAGAATTGCATGAATTTATCTATAAATAAAATGGCTTTTCATTTCCCAAGCAGGTCACATATTTCCAATTCACTTCAAATTTGGGTTGACAGAACTCGTCAAAATGTTCTACAACTTTTGGGCGTTTTGGTTTTAGCTTGAAAATTGCGGACAACATTCGCCTGACGATTACCCGAACAATTAAATCATTTCAAGGTGTTAGAGAAAGGTGTTAGGTTTTTTCGTTGTAGGTATGTGAATAGTACAAGTTTTCTGAATTGATTACTTAGTTTTGAAACGTAGGATGCAGGGATATATATTGCACTAAATTTGTCAAATTCTTATATCAAAATATTATAGCAGGATGAGAATCGTAGGGAGCATGCTAAAGTAACTTTACTCTTACCATTCTTATGTAAAAAAAATCTGGGACAGTTAACAATCTATAGTCTATAAAAAATTTTTAAACATACATTTATAATTAACTACTTGTTATCCCAAGAAATTTGTTTTTATTTTTCTCTTTTTTCTTAATGGCATACCGGACAAAATTTCTTGTAAACTGACATTGAAGTTACATTTAAGAGCCGGGATTGTTAATTATGAGTTAAAACAGGCTTTTTGAACACATTACAACGAATATTCAACGAGGTTTTATGTGTATAGCCGAAATGAAATTCAAGGTAGGATTTTTCTTTATATATATATACCAGGTGCGCAAGCTTAAAATGTCTTTTATTTCATAAAAAAATACACAGTTGTTTAATAAAAATAGCAAAGTATTTTATTCAAAGTGCTGGCCCTCGCTTTCTACACATTTTGTCCATCTCTCGGGCAATTTATGGATACCATTCCAAAAGAATGCTTCATCTTTAATTGAAATCCATTCATCGAGCCATTTTCGTACATCCTCGAAATTGTTGAAGTGTTGCTCAGCCAATGCGGGTTCCATCGATGAGAAGAGATGATAGTCAGGAGGCACCAGGTCTGGTGAATACGGCGGGTGGGGTAGGAGTTCCCAACCAAGCGAAAAAATCGTTTCTTTGATCAATCCGGCTGAATGTGCAGGAGCGTTGTCATGCTGCAGAATAACTTTGCCGTGTCTTCGAGCCCATTCTGGGCGTTTTTCGATCGTTGCTTGATTCAAATTGATCATTTGCTGTCGGTAGCGGTCGGTATTGATTGTTTCGCCGGGTTTGAGAAGTTTGCAGTCGTCCTCAAACTTTTTTTGGTCGATTTTCGTGTTCTTTATCAATAACATTAAAATCACCACTTTTGAAACGTTGAAACTTACGTTCACAAGTCTTGACGGTTGGAGCAAGATTGCCATAAGTCTCTACAAGAATTCGATGACATTCAGATGCCTTTTTCTTTGATTGAACAAGAAAATCATTACCTGCCGCAAATGCTCTTTATTTGGCTTAAAATTGGACATTTTGCCCACACAAAAAAGGTATGATAGTTAGACATAAACAACTGACTTTTGTAAACAAATGACTAACAAACAAAATAGCATTTAGAGATAAACATATATGAAAAGACTAAGAGCGCATCTATTGGAAATTAAAACGACTATTTAAACTTGATCACAGGTTATATATATATATATATATATATATATATATATATATATATATATACGAGGGTAAGGAGAAAAGTTCTCGGCCTGACAATGAAAGATTGCGATTTTCAGTAAAAAAATGATTTTATTTTTCAACATAATCACCATTGACTTCAATACACTTGGTCCAGCGTTTTTCCAACATAATTATTCCTTCCCGGAAATGAGTGTCTGGAAGGCTGTGAAAATAATCATTTACGGCATTTTCAACTTCTTCATTTGATGCAAAACGCTTCCCAGAAACAAATTTCTTCAAGTGTGGAAACAGATGAAAGTCTGGGGGGGGGGGCAAATCAGGAGAATAGGGGGGATGGCCGAGCAAATCATACCCCAAATCACGCAGTTTTCCCATCGCCAATGCGCCCTTGTGAGCACGTGCGTTGTCCTGGTGAAAGATGATTTTTTTCTTCTTCAAACCAGGCCTTTTCTGGCGAATTTCGGCATCTAGTTGATCTAGGAGGTTGGCGTAATATTCACCAGTGATTGTTCGCCCCTTTGCAAAGTAATCAATTAGCAAGATCCCTTTAGCATCCCAAAACACACTGGCCATCACCTTTCCGGCAGATGCAATAGACTTCGCTTTCTTTGGCACTGAACCACCGGCTTCCACCCGCTGCTTGGACTGCTGTTTCGTTTCCGGTGTGTAATGGTGGACCCATGTCTCATCCATAGTAACAAATCGCCGCACAAAATCCGTCGGATTCCTTTTGAATTGGTCCAAAGACTGCTTTGAAAATATTTTGCGCATTTGTTTTTGGTCGGCATTCAGCAAATGCGGCACCCATCTTGCGCAGAGCTTTCGCATCCCTAATTCTTGGTGCAAAATAATCCGCATCCTTTCTTCGGATATCCCTACAGTCTCAGCTAGCTCACTCACCTTCACTCGTCTATCGTCTAACACTATATCATGCACTTTTTCGATAGTTTCTGCTGTGGTTGCGGTTTTTGGCCTTCCTTCACGTGGGTCATCTTCGAGGGATGTGCGACCCCGTTTAAATTCAGCTGCCCACTTTTTAACAGTTGACATGGAAGGAGCAGAGTCCCCGTAAACTTTTGTCAACTTTGGATGAATTTCTTTAGGGGTTAATCCATCCAAAACGAAGAACTTTATCACCGCACGATATTCAAATTTTTCCATTTTGATGAACAACACGCAAGACGTCTACTGCAAAAAAACGTATAAACAAACTATCTGATAGAACAAGCTTAAATTTGCCATATGCACTAACGGTAGATGCATCAGGGCGGGAAAGCTAAATTTTTGCCAATGAGAGCGCCATCTCTATGTCAGGCCTAGAACTTTTCATCCTACCCTTGTATGTATATACTATATATATGTATATATATACATATTTATTTTTATTTATTTATTATTACTTTTTTTTTTTTTTGGGGGGGGGGGGGTTACCTAAAGATATTTCTGATTTTCTTAATATCTGATCTTTTCCTAAAGATGTTTTCCGAACAAGTCAATTTTATTTTATCATAAATTTAATTTTTAAATATAAAATTATATATTTAATTATTCAATTTGTTTCATTTGCTGCATTGCAAGATTTGCCATATTGTCCAACTGTTATGCATTTTAGTGGATATAATTTGTAACGATAAAAAACGGATGTAAAATCTTTCTCCAAGAATAAATATTTTCTTTTTTTCCGTCATTAAAATAAATACTTTTTATACTAAAAACGACAAGACAAACTTGCATGCTTTATTGTTGTTAAGAAAAAGAAATAATTGCATTATGGGAGTTCGTCTTCTAAAATTATATCGTGCGTGCAACTAAGACCGTATTTCATCGTTGCCAATTCGTAACTAAATTTTTGCTTCCCTTAATTACTGACGAAAACCCACTTAGCTGCCACTCAACCAAAATTTACTTGCGTGTTGAGCACAGCAATCATTTTCACCCAATGAACCCGAAGCGCTGCAGAAATAACGAACCAATAAAAAAAATCGAACTGTATTAATAAGAATCCGAAGACATAGTAGTTTCATTAACTACTAATGCGGCCTTTGCACTTGTTTTTAAAATTCGTTACTGAGTTATAGCCGAATGCTTAGAAAGGTCGGACTCTTTCAAACGCAGCGGTTATTTCAAACCCGAAGCTTCCACGCGAGTAATCTATTTTACATAATAGAATTTAGTAAGAAAGATTGGAGAAATGAAGATTAGATCATTCATCACATTTTTCCCCATCATCCTCGAGCGTAGGGACAAAAGGGAATTTTGGTTTCTCCCTTCCACTCGTTTAATTTTCTTTTCCAATCGTCAATAGGGGATGGAAAACAGAAATGCTACGAAAAAAACAAAACAAAGAGTTTGAGGAATGAGTACGTCAAGTGTGCAGATGCTTTGGGGATGGGTTCTCTTGCAGAAGAAACCGATTGCAATGAGTAATGCCCGGTCCAAATTTTGAGAATAATTCAAAACTACTTCTCGCACACGTACTATCATTAGAATAGAAATCGATTATGGAATAAGAAAGGAATTGGGAAACATGCAATACTTGATTAGATTTGAAAAAAAAAAAAAGGTACAGTGGTGTTAATTTGAAGTAAATATTTATTATTTAAGATAGTCATGGTAAAAAAATAGTATCTTCACCCCCTTTTTTATTTCTAAGAAAAATAAAATAATTTGTTTTTCTTTAGTTTCTGAAGCAGCTGTTTTTTTCCCCTCCAGAAAAAGAATGATCAGTGATGTTAATTTTAAGAAGTTATTATCTAAAACAGTTCATAGTAACAAAAACAAAAAAAATGCTTTTTTTTTTGCTTCTTTTTTTCTTTTTTCTTCTTTTTTTATAAGAAGAAGAAAAGGAAAAATTCGATTTTGTTTTTTTCTATACTTTTTCTTCAAAAGCTATTTTTGATGCGCTAGCCAGGGGTCTCCAAACTTTCCTAGACTTCAAGTAAACAAGTCTAAAAACTCTAAGTTTACTCTCAGAAACGCATGCTCAAATCTCACGAAACTTTCGTCGTATTTGACGAAAGTTTCATTGCTCCGCGTAAAACTTCGTCAAATTGGCGAAATTCGTGTAGTAACTTTTTTTAGGTCACGTGATTGCGTGAGGAAAGTCGTTATAAATGACGAAATTCTCTTGACGATTGAAGAATCGTCAAAAGCGAGAGCTCCATTTCTGAGAGCGTAAATTAATTATTATTCTGTGTTTTTATCCAACTTTTTCACTGCAACACTAGCAACAATAAGAGGGCTTTCGCTCCAAAGGCAACGGAGAAATTTTGTCTCTGTTGCAACAGACTATAATAATAATGATAATAATTACATTAATACTACAAATAACAGAAAAATTATCAAACAGCGATGACGTATATATTCGATTACGCAATGAACTAATCCCTGTCGGCTGGGGGAAAGTCCCTCTTAATGATGAAATAAGAAATGTCAATTAGTCAACAGGAAGGCGTGGGTGAAATTAAGTAGAAGCAATGACATGCTCTGAAAAAGTTTGTATTTGTCGTATGTTGTTGCTGCGTTTGGAATGAAAGCCCCTTAAGCCATTAGCTGTCACGGGCCGGATTGGAGACATTGGCTGGATGAACTTGGCCCTCGGATCGTAGTTTGGAGACCCCTGCTCTAGTTTAAGCAAGAAGAGCAGCGCTCAATAGTCGGGTTCAAATTTAGAGCAAAATTAATTGCCCTTAATTATTTCGTTCCTTTTAAAAACGAGCAAATGGAAATTTTAAAAAGTTCTCGTTCAGGTAACCAACGCCACCATTTAGTTGTAAGAGTTTAAGAAAGAAAATCATCTATTTTTTTCGTAAATTTACATTAAAACTACTGTTTTATTTCGATTCTGCCCTTGCAGAGAGATTTTTTTCAACAGTAGCGAAAATCTATACCAATACTTCGACGCAAAATCCGGAATTAATCAATTTAAAATGAATTAATCCGCATCCAGGAGCCCCGATGGGCGGTTACTTTGACCTCCTAAAAATTTTCCTTATGAGGCAAATGTTGACAGACAATTCGGTAAATTTGAAAATTTGGTGTTCCACTCGTCTCTTTTTTTTTCTTTTAATTTCATGTAAATAGTTGATATAGCTGGCAATTATACACGTAGCTGCCAATAACCAGTAGTCAAGGCATCATATTTTATTTTGTATATACACAGATCCTTAATGCGCACCAAATTATGTTTAATTACGTTTGAACTGTTCGCATTTTATGATTCGTTAAAATTCGAAATTTCATTCGGCAGTTTGAGAATTTTCCTCTCTCAAGTTCTAAGTTTGAGACTACCTTGTCCGCAGCAAGGGCGTATTATGGGGAGGGGGGAAGCAATGGGAAAACGGAGTAAAGTCAAAACTAACTATTTTGAATAACAATTTCAATTTTTTGAGACTACAATTTGGAAATTTCTCTTTAGTTTGGCTTGGCCATCACCAAAATAAATTCCTAGAAACCCCTGCTCCACATTAATTCGTAATTTTTGGGAAAAGCTTTTCGTTTAGGTTTATTGATTTATTTTTATTTATTTATTGAATTATTATGCTTTCTTTCGTAGCCTTAATTAAGCATAAATTAGTTTTCACAGGCAGCCGTCTGAATTGGTGGATAAGGGGTCCGAAAGAGCGCCATAAGAATTTGCTTTATATTTATTAATTTATCGTGCATTTTTACAAAATGGTTTTAAATTCAAGTATTTCAAACGTAATTTCAGCATTTTTTAATTTCAAAAGAGTTTTTTGATGCCCAAGATATGGCTTGAAAGTCATAATGTTGTAAAAAATCTTATCAAAAGGAAATTTATAGTAGTCTTTTTGTTTGCTGTAGTTTTTTTTAATTGAATCTTGCAAAGAGCGTCGATTGATGAGTGTTTCGCTCATGTCGAGATTTCACCATGCCACAACTGTGTACACGGCGCCATCACTGGTCCATGTACCAAGTAAATAGATGTTCTAATGTGTAAAAATACCATTTTCTAACAACGTCAGTCAATTATCTTTTTGCCGTTATTATTTATTTATTTATTTATTTTGAATATTAAAATAATGTAACATACAATTCTTTAATTTGAAACGAAGTTTCCAGTTCTGAGAGCTCTTAATTTGGAGTAAAAATATGCTAGCGGGTTGCATTCTATTTCTTAGGGATTTACAGTTTGCAAGTAAACAGACAGGTTTGGTATTTCAGATCTCAACACGGAATTTTCAATACTCACGAGCTCACTGCTAGGGTCTAACTAGGGTTCTATGAGGCCCGGGATAAACAGTTCAAGAGTTATGTTGCAAATGGACTTTGAACACTTTATTTTCCGGTTCTAAAAAGCTGTGATAAATGTTTAAAACAATTCTAAACCAATTGATTGCTGTTATTACTGTGCTAAAACATTGAAGTCAGGCAAGTAGATGCGTTAAAACTTTTAGTACATGGACTTTGGAAGATATATGATCTATTGTACTAAATAATACTAGAAGATGTAAAAAGAGGTAAATAAACTAAAGTTAAAGAAATAGAATTAGCGAAAAGTATTAAAATGTACAATCTGTATGCGGTGTAGCTGTTTGATAAGATAGTTTATTTAAAGAAACGTAGTCTAAATGCTTATGGGAATATTATCTGTAAATTTATCTGTTTGTGTAAGAATATTATCATAAACCATAAAACAATGAAAAAACATGGACAACCTGTATATGATTTGATGAAAACTACTGTTAATGAAATGGCACAGAAACTCGAATGCAGTACCAAATTTCGCATGGAAACTGAACCAAAAAGGGGGAAAAGCATTAATTTGACTATGAAAGCTAAGTTTGTAACAGATGATTAAAAAATTTAACTAAATTTTGTCAGTTATATTTCGAATATTACCTTTATTTCTGTAAATGAACGATTCGCATTTCTTATTGAAGCTTTAGCTAATAAGAAAAGTTTTTTGAAATTGGATTCAATAATTTTAATATTTCATTAATTTTCATTGGATCAACATCGGCAGAAGGGTAAAACTATCACATTGTTGTAATTGATGTCATTATTTTGCTGTATTTTATATTTTCAAAAGAAAGAAAATGTCACCTACCTGTTCATGCATTTTTTGTTATTACAAAATTCAGGCTGATTAAATAAAATTAAAACGTTTAAAGGGTGGCATTTCGAAGACTTGCATCATACTGACAAAATCAAGCGCACAGCCTTGGGTGTATTTTCTCACTTTTTATTACATAATTTTTTACATTGACTCTTTTTTCGGATGTAAAAAATTACTGTTATATTGCAGTGCTACTAATGTTTTTTTTTATATTAATTTTTAAACAAAACCTTAGAGTTAATATTACTGCAGAGGTTAATATTTAATAATGTAATTATTCATCAAAATAAGTAGTTTTAAAATCACTTAAAACAGCAAATATACTGCTGCGTTGCTACTTTATCTGCATCAAGAGGGACATTGCAGAAGAAAATGTACAGTGGGATTAGACTGGCAGACTGCGTCTAATGTAGTATGTGTGTGCACATATGAGCATATGTATAAATATATCGTGGGCATGGGACATGGCTACATCGTGTAAAGGATAAAGAAATACCCTGCTTACAAGATTCCTGAATTGATGAATAAAATTCCTGAAACCAAAAATTTCCTCATAGACACAATGATGTAGTTCCGGCTTAACCGTTTATAAGGGGATGGGAGGTCATACTATCCACCAAACTCATCATCTTGTAAATGTTTATAGTAAGCTATTTGTATCCCTCTGATTGACAGAAGTTTGTAAAAAGAGTGCGGGAAGTATATTTACTACTAAATGCATCAATTTTTAAATATGAGAGGCATACTTTCTCGCTTGGAGGGGGAGGTAAGAAACGTGTTAATGTTTTAATGACCAAAATGAATTTTCCTTTTTTAAACTAACCTATATTTGAAAAATTTTAAGGTACGCTGCTAGAAAAAATGGCCTTAAAAAGAATTAAGAGAATAATTTCTCCACATAATGCAATGAGGACCCTCTCTGCTCTGACCCTTTTAAATGACGGGCCTAGTATCGTCAAATCGTAGATAGAATAACCTTTCACAAAGCGTAAGGAGTTTTGTTTTCAGCAAAGAACGTCCTAATTGAGCAAAATCTCATCTCTAGAAGAAGATTAATTTGTTGGATTGAAGTTAAAGGCAGCGAAATTGGAATTATCAGAATGAAAGATAATAATAGTGGCATAATCAATGAAATAATGAATGGTATTAGAAGAAAACCTGTCATTGGTTACATGAATTCGAAGCGCCACATAATCAGTGTCAAACCGAATAAACAGTTCGTTCCATAAAAAGCCGTTAATGCTAAAAACATAAACTCAAATCGAAACTGGGACGACGCAATCGCATCAGCGCTTCGGAATTTTTTGCAGTTCCAAGTTCCCAAGTGGTTTTTATATTTCTGGAAGACCAAGAATCCGAAGACGTCAGTCCTTTGAGCAGCGGCTCGTCAGCCAATCAGGGAGCCGGTAGGCGTGGCCGAAGCGTTGCTATGCGTTGCATGAGCAATGAGGCCGGAATCGATTTATGGAAGCGCGTTAGATTGTTTACACGGGAAGCCATGCTGTGTTAACGGTGCAGGCTTGATTTATACCGACTTCTTACCCTGAACTATAAAACAAGCTTAATAGAGTTTTATCTCCGCCGACTTTATTTATATGCTTTATTGCTCCAGAGCTCTTAGATTTCACACCACAGTCTAATTACAACTTTATTTGATTTACCTGACATCTTTCCTACTTAGTAAACCAGCAAAATTAAGAAATATTGCTATCACGTGGTACAGAAACTTAATCATATTTTCACTTACGAATATTAAAGAAACATCGCGCATACTATTGTATATATCTGATCAATTGAGACAATTTTTCTTTCGTAATACAATTAACAGAGCGGGATTTTTACGAATTTAATTATTTTTAGCTACTTTTAATTAAATATCAGTTTTTCAATTGATCACTTTCACTTTAAATTATGCAAATGTTATTAGCTCAAAATGAGGTTCTTTTTTTATTCATACTCAATTGAAAGAAGTTAAAATGTTTAATAAAAGGAAAAAAAGAAAAAGAAATGCGTAGGATATACAAAAAAGTTTTATCAAGTTTAAATCTTTAGTCTTATAACCCATGTAAGAATTGATCATTTATTTCTATTGTAGCCCCCAAAACGTACCTAGAAATGAATCCCTAAAAAAGACGGATTAATTAATTAATTGGTTTCTAAGCGAAGGGGATGTATAACACGGAAAATTAATATCAATCTATATAGTTCTATTCCTCTCCGATAGATGGAGCGGCGCTTTGAAATTGCTTTAGGGCAATGAGAAAGGAGGGAAAATTGACGGTGTATGAAAGAGATCGCAAAAACCAAATAACAAAACAACAATTGGAAGTGCAAAAGTCCCGTTTTCTTTTTCTTGTAAAAATTCATTGATCCCTAATATTTTCTTGAGTAATGGTTTTTGCATTTTATAAAATCTTTAATGAAATTCACAATTGTATTTCAAAAATAAATTTTTGTTTTTCATTAAAGGAGAAAAATTGGAAGAGCAACTAGAAGAAGTAGGATAAAATACTTCTTGCTTTTCCTAAGAAATAATTTTTCGCTTATTATTTTTGCTTTCAGAAACTACTAACATTAACAAAAAAGAAGTAACGGAAGAAAAACAGAACTTTTTTTCTGATTTGACAGATATTATCCCAAGCTTTTCTATATATATTTATTTAATTATCTATTAATTGTTCAGATATTTTTAGTGTAGTTTTTTTTTTCTGTAATACTATTACCCGTAAATCTATCCCATAAAATTTCATCTCGATCTTGAATGTAGAATATAAGAAATTTTACGCAACACAATGTTACGAATTATGTTATTTTTACAGAAAAGTCCTTTTTTTTTTTTTTCTAATTTCCCTCCTCAAATAGATTCTATCCGTGTCCTGTAATATCTGTTAAAGCATGAAAAATTCTAGTCTTTTTAGATTTAGTTACTTCTCTTTTTCAAAATTTTTACTTATTTTAATTGCTTTTTTAATGTAACTCGATACTTATTCAAATGAGGAAGAACTATCCAAACAATTAAAATACCTAAAAACTTTGATTTTTACGTTTTTTTAATTATAAGAGCAAAAATTTTAACGATAACCAACAGTATCTTAAAATTAGAAGAAATCACTAAAAAACACAAACTCCTATTGGGAAAAAATTCCTGGAAAATGTCACGAAGTTCCAAGACATGGAGACGGCGTGATGAAAGGAGAGATATGTCAGGGAACAACTCCTACAAGTGGTTGAAACTTTCTGTAGGGGAGACGGGGACAAAATTAACTCGGGTCAATAGTAACATTTTAATTTTTGTGAAATGTAACTTACACAGCTGTCAACACGGCGCAGTAAAATATAGTATAGTAGAAATAGCTTATTACTAATTAGAGAAGAACTAACTGATAACTTTATAGAAGGATTGAAGTATTTCAACTGTAGAAGTTTACCGTTACTTCTACATTGTAAAACTTTTTGCCCGAAAATACAATCTTCAGGAAATCTTTTAACCGGAGCCTGATGTAAAATTAGATACTTAAAACAAGAATCTACAAAACCTTTAAAAAAGGAAATTACAGAGAATAAGAAACAGAGAACATTCCGCAAATTGGTTGCAACAGATAATGTGCTTCATTAGTTGCACCATCTCTGGTACACAAAGTCGAAGGCGAGTTCAGTTGAGCCCACGCTGCTCTTATGTCTCCGCTGACCACCGAGCAGGGTATCGCTAGAGCTGAAGTTAAATCATTTGCCAACAATATCTAATTCACTTTTGACAATTTTAAATTTGGTAGTGACAGATCTCAGGCGTTTATATATATGCATTTGTTTGTAACTTTTAAACTGGTAGTCACAAATCTCAAGTGTTCAGTTTTACCTAACTTAATAAATCTTTCTCTGTAGTTTTACAGAATGCGAAAAAATTTTGCCGAATATATTTGAGGGTTTCAGTGTTCAAGGTTCCGAAAAAACATATAAAACTTTAAAGTGCAGTATCGTGTGCTGTTATCTAATAAATGCATTGTAAAGGCGACTAAATTGCTAATTATTAGAGCTTTATGGTGTATAATCGAATAAAAATATTTTCTGGCTTATGTTGCTTTCGCACCGACGACGGCGTCAACAAAGGACGTATCTTGAAATAGACCGTTTAGACCGTTTATACTAACATCACATCAACAGCGAAAATCTAGCTATTCCATACTACGTCATAGCGCGATTAACAATTCACTGTAATCTGGGTGAAAGTAATTTTTAATAGTGAAAAAATTCCAATAAGTAAGCCAATGGCAACAGAATTAAACTGTATAACCTCCGAGAAAAAGATTTAGTCACCGTTGCCGTTGATGTGAAATTAGTATAATACAGTTATATTGCACTGAAGGATACATTTCATCTTGAAATTGAGATTTTTCTAATACATATAAACATTCTTTTCTAACGCGCATAGTTAAGGTTTTTCAAGAACTTCTAAGCAAGTTATCTGGGATATTTTTAACAACACTTTCAATCCCCCTTCCAAATAAGACATCACGGGAACATGTGCATCAACCTACCTAGAAGCAGAGGATTATGAACTATTTCAGGCCTTTCGTTCTGCTTCGGGTAGAGAGGGCCACCAGCGCCCTCTTGGCATAGGGGAGGCTGTACAGGGGGCATGGGGGGTCGCGGAGGTTCATAAGCTGCCATAGCATCGTAGTCCTCTTGCAGTTCACCCCCACATTTCGTTTCACACTCATCCTCGCAGTCATCCAGGCCTGCATGGCAAAACGAAGGTTAAAAATCGGACAACAGCAGAAGCAGATATCGTGATAGGCGAGAAAGAGAAAGCTGGTAGAAATGTTCCTCTGGACTCTTCGATCAAAACGATCTGTCCCCACGAAATCCGTTGAGCTCTGAATTTTAATGGCTTTATAAAAGGCATCAGTGAATGGGAACGTCCAAATGGAGCTCTTAAGTTCGCAGGCATGCAAAGAGGAATGTTGAAACTTTCTGGGCAAGATTGTGCGGAAGATTTGCATGTCTGAGTGGTCCCAGAAAGCATTCAACCAAGAAGGTAGTAAGGTGGTTCATGCACGAGGGATGGAAATTTTATGATTGATGGAAAAGTTACAGTTTCACAAATCTGTTTTTCTTCAGAAAGATAAAATTCTAAAAATAGTCGGCAAGAGCTTTCGGAAGGGCTTCTGATGTGTTACAAAAGCAGCCAACTTAAACACAAAGTGCTATGTTTTTTATTCCTGTTACAACTGCGGTTAAAGTATATTATAAACAAAATATTTATATTCGAGTTTCGTCTTCGAGAGACAAAAAAAAAACAGTACTTTTTATGTATATGATAGGAAAAATTCACTTTTTCATAAATGCAAAACAAATTGAAATTTCATTTTAAAAATATTAGACAAAACCTAGGTATTTAATAAATTAGTATGATTACATTTTGAAGCACTGAGAAAGAAACAGCAAACGAATTATTATAAACTATCCGATATATTGCTATTGCATTTCAATTTACATGATGGAATACATGAACTCTTTTTTAATGTTTTCTTTTCTTCTTACTTTCGAACAATTTCTTTAATATATTTTCGGAAGAAAACAATACTGTCTTTATATCTTGCTGAGTAGATAATCTCTAAACATAATCCTTAAATTGTCCAATTAAATTTTAAGAACTAAATTCTAATTCACTTCCTCTGAAATGAAACTATCACATCCAGAAAATTACGCTACCAAAATTAATTTAAATACTTGAGCTAATTCACCTTTCATAAAGACGTAATATTCTACTCGATTTAGTCATTATGAAGCTTTTATCTCATTTAAACAATTTAACGGTTTAATCTGAAAGCAGAAATTGAAATAATGCTCTGGTAATTAACTAATGGCGACTTCATATTAAAATCATTTCATCCTCCAGATAAGATTCAGCAGTAAAAGGAACATTGTTAGGATGCAGACAAGTGCATATTTACTCTTGGGGAAATATGAAAGGAGATTAAATCAGTGGCCTGCGCAAAGGCTTCTCATTTTTCCAGGTATATCGTCGATCGATTGCGTCTCGAACCAGAACCGCAGCCCTCATAATTACCAGCTTAACTGGGTTGCGTGCACAACACTGCACAACATAGATTGGACTTGCCATTTACCGCTACTATCTCTTGCTGCGCTACCGAGTGATTTGTTGGTGCTGCTATGCAATGGCCGGATATTGGGTAGGCAACAGAATCCGGAGCACTGCTCATTATCGAAATTAATTAGTAATCCATCTATGGCAGAACTGCTTTGAGGTCAGTCCGGGAGATGAGATTCCAAAAAAATGCTTCTCTATTTTCGGATCGCGGGCAAATTTGTGAGATAGGGCAGATTCTTCAGCTTGTGTAATTCCACATATCTAAATGGTCAGCAATGACATAGAAAATATAGTTCTAATCAGCTTAATTGCAGCAGATTAAAATGAGCAGCAGTAAGCTAAATGAATTGTACTTCGAGCAGTTTTAAGGAATGAAAAGATATTTAACTGAATAAATGCTTTTCAAAAACCGTTTCGATTGTGTTAAGTCTTTTTGTAATGCTATATTTAGCAGAAATATTCGTACTTTTTAGTTCAAACACCCATTAAATATTACCATCTAGACGACTAGGCAGTTAAAAGTAAAGAAAAAGAGCTTTATTCATTTATAGTTGCTGAACTCTTTTCCTCAGTTCTTTTAGCTGGGCGTTGTTATGAACGAAAATAAATCCAAGAAAAAAACCGCATTTATTCACAGATAAAACGCATATTTTTTATTTTAACTTAAGATTATTTAGAAGACCTTCCCATTAGAAGTACTGGAATACTTCAACATTACAATACCTATATTATAAAGGTATATTAATTACATTGCATGTATATTTGAATTTATGATGTATTATTGTATGCTGTATGGATAAAGGTAGAGATATTTTGTAGTTTTTTTTCAAATTCAGTATTTTTTTTTATAAGTAAAAAACTTTTTAGTTTTTATTGACTTTTGCTCTTAACATGTTTTAAAAAAATCCATGTGACAAACTAATGTATCTTAGAGGTAGGGAGGGGACGCAGATTGTGAAATGAATACTTCCGATCGTACATCTTGTCTCATGAAATAGTTTTTCTTGTCTGCACCACTGTTCCATTTTTTTTTTTTTTTTTTTTTTTTTTTTTTTTTGCTAATGTTTGAGCAATAGTAAAGGTCTTAACAATGTGTACTTTCTTTGTTTCTCTTTTTTTAAGAAAGTATTTGTTCCGTTACGGCACACGTAATATATTCTTTTGATATTTAGCAGAAAACTGTTTCTTTATGAGTGAGAAATATCTTAACTTTTTCCCTAGAATTTTTTCTCCCTTCATGACATTTCTCATAATTCTGCGCAATTTATGAGATCTCATGCGAATGCGTGCATCTTTGAAAATAAAGCGTTTAAGTATAGAAATATGTGCGGCGTTAAAAATTATGCGGTGCATATATGTGATTATATATATAGATATGTGTGTGTGTGTGTGTAACATTTTTAAAAGGACCGCATTTTTCGATGAAGCGGCTAATTTGATGCTTTTGAAATAAATCGCAAAAATTAAATGTATAATTAGACATATGTACGCTTTCGGTGCATAAAAATTATGAGCTATGTTGAAAGAATAATTTATGCAGATTCCATTACGTACAAATGCTAAAAGTTTGTCAATTTAATGCATTCTTCAATGAAAGTATTTTAAACGACAATACTGACATTTTTTCTCACTTTTAAAATTTGACGAAATGAAATAATTATTAATTTTGTTTCTGCTGGTATGTTTGGAATATTTTAAAATAAGTTCTACAATTTGTTAGCCAATTACAAGAGCACTCGTGAATTTTTTTTAACTTGAGTCAGCAAAATATTGCTGAGTAACGTTTTCTAATATTTTGTAACTAAAATTATTACTGGTAAAAACTCAAGAGCCAAGAATTGTGGATTATCAATTTTGTTTTAGCAGATTGCTACCAGTAGAAAACGCAAACAGTGTTGCTACTATAAAGATGTTTTATTAGTAGACAAACATTTTTACGAGGAGTCATTATTTTACATAAACAAAGCTATTTAGTTGTCCTACTCAAGATGCTTTTAACAAAAAAAAAAAAAAAAACCCTAACTTGGAGCATTTAACATTTCTGCTTTTCAGATTATAAAAAAAAATATGGAAAAAACTAAACGGATATTTTGTTATCATTAAATTTATGTGATTTCTGATGGAATAAAAATGAGACTGAAAATTCGTGGGTAATTGGGGAAACATTTTTAGTTCTATAAATGAGTGAATATTACCTACTACCTCTGGAAGGAAAGTTAAATTTGACAACAATATTGTTTGCGGATATTTTACTTCGCAATGCACCAGTGTGCTGCATAGAAGTAGAAGAATCGTAAAGGAACATTTTCACCTGCTTTCTCCTTTTATCAATTCATGTCATTTGTTTACTACAAACACTGAAGATAATATGTTAGTGTTCCCCTTTGGAGATATGTATCTTATAAATAAATCTAATAATAAGTATCTCAAATGTTAAAGCTCTGTATCCTTCCTCTTGGAAAAGGACAATTATTCAATGCAGTGCATATTTAGCAAAAATAAACGA
Organism: Octonoba sinensis; assembly: GCA_038502835.1. Taxonomy (NCBI): domain Eukaryota; kingdom Metazoa; phylum Arthropoda; class Arachnida; order Araneae; family Uloboridae; genus Octonoba; species Octonoba sinensis. The sequence goes on from CM076598.1 coordinate 130,056,363, forward strand.
GCAAAAACTGAAATATTGCAATACAGATAATGTAAAAAAAAACAAGTAAACAATAAACATGAAACGTGCAAAGCAGGCAAGGTAGGAGAAAAATGGCAGTGGTAAGAAATAAAATGAAAACAAGCAGAGAATTTTTGGCTAAATTCGCGAAATTTTTCATTTACCAATACAATTTCTGTTACACCGTAAAGTGAGGGAAAGATTTAATCAGTAACTGAGATTCAGATTTTTGATTTGAAGATCGTTTTTGTATTTGAAAAGGAGTTCCATGTAACCCCGAAACGAGTGTACGCAATATATTTTGCAATTAAGTGTCACAACGTTTTTCTCTCAAGATAACGTGACATAACCACGTGAACGTTTCCTATTTAAATGAGTGTTGTGTATCCAGTCCAGATCAAGAATTTCGCTGGATAACATCATGGTAAAATCAGTAAAAGAATCAAACTAGAATGGAACGCATTTGACAAAAGCGACAATTGACTATGATTTGGCAACTGACGAGCAACATGGCACTTTGTTTGGAAAGAATGTTGTTTGAATTATGTGTTTTACCAGCACATAGGTACAGAAACTTAGATCCGGACCACCAAAACTTAGATCCGGACCTCTATCAAAACGATGGATAGAGAGAGTGTGTGTGTTTTGATAAAGGGAAAAAGAAAATCCACGGCCAACTAGATGCTAAAGGAAGAGAAACTACATGACCACGTGACTTTATCTGCCCCTTACTATGGGGGGGGGGGGGGAATCGCAGTGAACTGCCTTATAGTTGACACTGTTCTTCCCTCCGCGCGTGCGACATGTTTTCGTATGGAATGTGCCATGTGATTAAACAGTTAGCCTGCCCCTAGTTGGTCGTGGCCACGCGTATGAAAAGACGCTGGCCCAAGGCCCAACCATGTCTTTGGCAGCATTGACACTCGGTGGCTCTCTGCCATATTAGACTGGCATGCCTCAGACGTTGTAAGCAAGGTTTAACGAACTGAGAAATTTCGCTGGTGTTAATTGGAAGTTGGTAATAGCAGACCCATTTGGAGAAAGTTAGCAAAGACGTTCATCCGGCTATGAATTTAGGGATTACACAGATAATAAATATTCCGTTAACAATTTTAGGCAGTTCGCTCCCGTCTAGGTACTTCATCTTATGATATCCCAATTGCTAGATGTGCCTATAAAACGATCTTTTTTAATGATTTTTTTCTGCACCGAGTCCCAGACGTAGCAATTGTAGTTAATGCTAAAGCAGTATTAACGAAACAATATAAAAACAGCTTATACTTAAAGAATCTAATTAACTACAAAATGCCTTTATAGAAGTAAATGCGGTATCGTGACAGATGTCTCGATTATTTCAAATATTTTTATGTGATTAAATTCACGAATTTTAAGTTTTTTTATTAACAATGAATTATATTTTACAGTCATTTATTTATTTTTAGCATAACTTTTGAAGTGACGATAGTGGATACAAAAAATTAACAACTTCTTTTTAAAAATTAAACTTTTTAGCTATTCTCAAGTTATTTTACTTTGAGCAGACAGAAAATGTGAATTAGATCAATAATTTGGCAGAAATAATTTATGTCAGTCGAAAACAATAATTGTTCGTTTCATAGTTCTTATGAGGGTTTTATAATGTAATAAAATAATGAATTTTATATAATGTATGCATGTAGGTGCAATTATGAATGCTAATTGTTCAGTTTTTCGGCATAAAATATATTCTGTAATTAAAAAAAATCATTTTAGAACTCTGCTGTTAAATAATAAGTACGCAGTAGTTAATTACATCATATTTGTTAAAATAATTGTTTTTTTATTTCAGAAAAAATACATCAGATTGTCATTTAAATAGCTTTACTAATCTATAGTACTTTAATATATTATTAGCAATTTATATATCAGATATCTTTTCCATTTTGTTTTTATTGTTTCCTTCTCAAAGTTTTATCATTATGTTTTATATCATGCAAAAGTTAGTTTCGAATGCAGATAAATAATGAAGTCAAAAAAAGAACATTTAACTATCACGCAATATTTAATGTGTACATTAAATATATGCCAACATTTTACGAAAAATATTATTATTAAAAACGCCAACATTTTATGAAATTATTTGTATGGCACGAGGTGTTTGTATTGTTTCACGAGGAAAAAGGAAGAATAATAAAAAAAAATTCTTAATGTAGACACATGAATCCAGCAAGTCTTGATTCTTGTAATAACTGCTTAAATTGTATTGGACTTATATCTTGCCAGAAAATACTAGACTAATACTCTGTCTGATAATATTAATACTCGATTAATATTTTGTCTAGAAAATGAAAAATGTTTCATAAAAACTACTACGTAGTACTCTACTTTTTATGAGAAGTTTTAAGAATATTAAGTTTACAACGACACAATTTCCTTACAAATTCCTTTTAGAAAGAAATTTCTCAAAATGAAAATTATTTCTAAATGAAATTTTAACTGATTGACTTACTGAGTAATGAAGTTGAGCTACATTCTACTGTAAATAAAGCTGTGCTTTAATGTGCGCAAATTGATAACACATCAACGGAATATAGAAGTTGGACAACATTTTAAGTTTAATGAAGCTTTGTGCTAATGCGTAATATTTTGATATGTTACCCGTGGCTTGAAATTGGATCACTTCAAAAATTCAATGATGCTTTGTGCAAATATATGACCTTCTGATAATTTGTTAATTTATTCCTGATGTTGATTCTAAATCTATTGAAGCGTTGTGCTAATTAATAAATTTACTTTTGATATTATGCTAGCCGAAGTTGGCCTACATTTTAAATTTATTGACCTTTAGTGATGGTGTATAAACGTTTAATAGCGTTTGTTTATTAAATTTGTTATAATTATAAATGAAAGACTGTTTGTAGTTTTTTCACAAATAATGCTTCTGTATTACAGGAAGGGTATACAGTAGTTTTGTCTGCAATGCTGCGGCTCGAACCAATATGAGTGGGGGAAAAAAGTCAGAAAATTTTTTTTGAGCTAAGACGTCCTAAAAGTAGGTGTGTACTATATTCAATTATTACTTCTGGTTTAAAAAAAAAACCGTGTTAACAAAATGTAGTCGTTATTATTATTATCAATCTCATCCTTTTTTTTTTTTTAATTTTAGCACAACGGAGCTGTTGATTCTGACAAGAGGTGAAATTTCAGAGATTCTGTACGTGGTCGGTTCCCTTAAAGGTTTATGATCATAATTAAATTATATAAGATGAAACTTAACTACTAAACATACGGCAAACGACAACTGCACTACGTAAACCATCAACCAGCAAAAACTTTAAACAGTCAAACTGGGTAGTTTTCAGAGAAGCACAATGAACTCGAAATACTCTTAAGGCCCTTTCCTGATTGATGGGCACGGATTGTGGTTGTGGTTTGTCTTTAAAGCGTAGTTTACATGCATGAAACATCCGCTCTTCGTAAAATTTTAATCTGCAAATACATTAAAGAAATAAATTGCTACCACTGTCCGAAAAACGCAATGAAGAAAACTAAAAATGTGATTGCTTAAAGCCTTTTACTACTTGGAGGTTATGCATTGCGATTGCCGATTGCCACATAAGAGTTAACTACGCTTAAAATACTAAGCAGCGGTTTCTGAAACCATTTATATGAAAGGTTTATTCACAGGGAATAATCTGTATGATAATTATCAGAAAATAAAAATAAATAAATAAAAATTTTAGCACAAATCAAAATTTTCTAAAATTTATGAACGAAAAAAATTATAAAAAAAAACAGAAACGTTTTATAATGTTTCTATAGATAGTATTTTGTGATACTTGTTTCATTGAAAGTAGATATGAATGTAATGAAGATTTATGTAATGAATCTCCTATCCAATACTTTTTAAGACTAAAAAATTGCTATCTTGGATGAATTTAAAAAAAATAAATAGAAAATGATTGTTCTTTCCCTGTTAAGTTGAAGTTTTTCAATTCAGATAAACCAAAAATTGATGCTGATTTTTTGTATCTAAAATGACGAAGGTTGAACCACCAGCTTTAACTTTATATGACGTAGTGGTGAATCACCGCACGTTTAAAAGAACTGATCCAATATTAAAATAAAATTTTAAAAAACTGTTAACAGAGTGTAAATCTATTTTTAATTTGTATTGCGGATTTATTTATTAAAAATTGCCCAGAGAAGAAAACAAAAACATATATCCATTTTTCCCTCCTTGAGTGAAAGAGAAAAAGATCCGATTGAAAAGGTAGCCTCAATGTCTTGCTACGTGTGCGGTCTCTTAACAATTAATGTTATGCTGATTTAAGAAGACTATTTCAAATATATAGGAGTTGTTTTAAATTATAATCATTAACAATTGTTTTCTGAAATATCTTGAATATAACCCTAACCTAAATATATTATTCGATATTTTATTGAAGATTAATTTCTGTAACATTATAAATTAAAATTTAGCTCATAGAAATATTAAATTTCTATAAGACAATTAAGAAAAGTTTAAATTTCAAAACAAACATTTTAGAGTGTACTGCAAATCAAGTAGACAATAGGCAGTTTTCAAAAGTTTAGACAAAAATGAGTAATATAAAATCCGCAATCGAGGAACAATAATGTTAGAAATAAAATATAATAAAACAAAAACAAAAATAAAAAAGAAAAGCAAATCAAAGGAGAAAAAAAAAAGCTAATGTTAACCAAGGAAAGCAATAAGGATTCATTTGCATACGAGATATAAAGGTGAAAGAAAATCATAGTAATTTGTAAAACTACAGACAAAAATAATCACATTTTTCTTTTGTTTTGGCACAGTAAACGTCGAAAAGATACATATCGCCAAGAGCAAACACATTAGTGGATAATTTGAAGCATTTTCGCATGGATCCTAAGTGTCCCAAGGTTAAATAGGTTTATTCAGCCTTTTGGAGCATGATAAAAAGAAGAAATCCTCTGAGCTCTGAAGTTAAATGATAGAAAAGAGCGGTTCTATCGATTCTTAACAAAATGCAGTTTGCAATGAAGGGAAACACCCAACTAATTTGTCCGGCTCTTCGATGGATTCCAATTAGAAGAAATGTTTAAGCCTTGTCTAAATTTATCTCATAAAACAATTTCCAGTGCATTACTGATTATATTCTTGACATGATAACGTTACTCTCGTGCGGTAAAAAGGCAAGCGTTACATGAAGATGACAATATAGTTTTCATTTTTGAATGAGTGCCATAACATATTTTCGGTGTTATAGAATTGATAACGGTAGCATTAAATGCAATCAATTTTACAATTAAAAAAAACTAATTACCATTTTTGAATTGTCGCTTGCGGGAAATAAATTTCAAAGCATCCACTTTGATATAGGTTTGATAATTATGTGATTAAAATGAGCACAACACAATTTTATCCACTACTTTTTGATGTGAATTAAAACAAATCGCAGATTTAATCATTGCATAATTAAGAATTTTAAAAGTGGTAATTCAATCCACAAGGCCCAAGTGGTTAATCCTTTAAGGCCAACCAAAACCACTTACAATAGAGCAGTTTAATATTTATTCTTTTGTCTCCACGTCGACGGTTTGACTTTAGTTTTTATTTTTTTAAAAAAACTTGTTTATTTATTTATTTATTTTATTATTTATTATTATTATTTTTATATGTTTATTAAAATTTGTTTCTGGCCAAATTTAGCTCATTTTCAATCCCCTATTTCGTATTACCCAACAATTCCATTCAGCATTGCAAATGACTTAAAAGGAAAAAGAAAAAAGCATTTTTTTTTTTTTTTTGAAAAGGGACTTTTGGCCATAAATACATAAATTGTCAGAACTAGTTAAAGTTTGCATGAGTTCTGAGTTTAACTATTAAATCAATTTTATGTTGATCAAAATTCAAATAACAAGAGGTTTCGTCTAGAACAATACAAAGCTACTTTCCTATTTACACTAACTTCAAATTTATAATCTAGCTATTTCTCTCTCTCTCTCTCTCTTTCTCATTTAGTTTCAGTTCTTAATTACTTCAAGTATACATTTTTCAACGGATAATATATATTCATTCACTCACTCATTCATTCTTTCATTTATTCAGTCCTTCATTTATCAGTCCTTCATTTATTCAGTCCTTCATTTATTCAGTCCTTCATTTATTCATTCATTCATTTACTTATTCATGTACAGTAAAGCACCGTTTATACGTTTTTCAAGGGACCGAGCGAAAAAAACGTATAAATGAAAAAACGTATAAACGAAAATCACAAAATAAAACGAACATTTTCGTAATAGAAAACAAAACAGTAACTTAAAATATTATGAAACGTAAATAATGAGTACTTTTAATAATACATTGAATTACAATCACTACGTTTCATATTCATGCAGTATGTACATCCACATTAAAAACGTTCTTTGGTTCATATTCTTTTAGCAGTTCTGGCAATTGGTTTTGAATCCAATCATCCACTGTTTCACAATCAACATCTCCTGACTCTCCACTTACAGTTTTGCCTGTTATGCCGTGTTTTAACTTAAATTTATGAAGCCATCCCGAGGAAAATGATGCATCGCGTTCTACATTTAACTTCTTCGAAATTTCTTTTGCATTCTCCATAAGCAAAGGACCACTGATGGGAAATTTTGCACTACGACACTGATTAAACCACTGTAAAAGCACTTTCTCTACATCCGAAAATTTTCCGCTTTGAACTCGAAGTTTTTTTGAAGCACTAGCACCACTTTGATTATAAGTTTCCTCGATGATCTTACGCTTATAAATTATGGTGCTTAAAGTTGAAACTGGTAAACCTAATTTTTTGGCTAGGTCAACTCTTTTTAAATGTTGGTTTTCATTCGCTTGTTTTAAATGCACATTTTTTCTTTCAGAGACAGAGGTTTTCTACTACGCGAGCTCGAAGCCATCGTGAATGCTAGTGAACGATAGATCCCAGAATTTTATAAAGTTGGTAGGAGCAGTGTTGCTGGGTTGCCATAAAGTCCCCAGGCTACATACTGAAATTTAAGGGCGCCTGCCGTGGCAACACTGGTAGGAGAGGAAAAGCGCTTGTCACCTGCTATTTCTAGGTAGCACCACAATCAGAATGCTTTTATCTGTGAATTTAGGATATTCGCATTCTTCCGGGGTATGTCTTTTGTTCATTTAGGCAGGTGCGTGACCACCGTAAGTGGTCACAGCAGGTGTGGGTCAAGGTCAAATGGGATTTCTAAACTGGACAATCGCTAGCGTATAATCACGTTAAAATGTGCGTTTTTTCTTTGACTTGGGGAGAAAAAAAAACGTATAAATGAAATGTGCAATTTCAGGAAAACGTATAAACGAAATTATTTAACATTAATTTGTATGAGGTTTCGCCGGGGCCGTTCAAAAAAACGTATAAATGATAAAAACGTATAAACGAGAAACGTATAAACGGTGCTCCACTGTATTTATTCACTCATTCATTCATTCATTCATTCTTTCACTCATTCATGTATTTATTCACTCATTCATTCATTCTTTCCCTCATTCAATCAGGGTCATTCATTTATTTATTTGTGCACTCATTTATTATTTTTTCATTTATTCACTCATTCATTCATTCATTCATTCTTTCACTCATTCATGTATTTATTCACTCATTCATTCATTCTTTCCCTCATTCAATCAGGGTCATTCATTTATTTATTTGTGCACTCATTTATTATTTTTTCATTTATTCACTCATTCATTCATTCAGAAATATCCTTAAAAATCCCGATCAAAAAAATTCATAGGAAAATTGACGCGTTTAGTTCTGTTTGAACTTCGTATGTGTACATATTGAACGTCATAACATATTCCCGATAAAGTTTGTTCCAAGCAAATCCGTCTGTTAGATCAGGATTTATATAGGATTGACATTTCCCCGTAGGCGCTATGTAAAAATTTTTTTCAACTGTCCAAAAAAGAACAAAAAGTGTTCAAATCAAAAAATATTTCAAGCCGAGAGCTTCTCACTATAAGCTTGTTCAAAAGAACTTGGATCTTATGCGCAAAATGTCACATAATTTGCTTCATTTTAACATGGTTTTATTTTACTTGACTTGTGGCGGAATTTTGTGAGGCGGTTTTCGAAAACTATTACTGCATAAATTATCTTCAAATTTTGCACACAAGCTTATCTTCGGTGACAATACAGTAATCCATCCATTTTATAATTTCTTATAACGTTAATTAGGAAAAAAAATTAATAATTTTGGCTCTGAGGAAATTATCAGCATTATCATTTGCCGTTTGGCAACAATAGTTTTGTTTGGATAATGCAACGATGTTTTGAATTTAACCATGTAACTTAAAACATTTTTGGCGATTTAATATTATATTTTATTTTTCCGTTAGGTGCTTATGTTAAAATTTTTTGAAATGTTCAAAATTGAAAGAAAAATTGTTAAAATCAAAAAGCAAAATATGGAAATGAGATGTCTTTGGCCGAGATCTTTCGAATGAAAAAAAAAAAAAAAACTGTCTAAACGGAAAATTCACTTAAAAAAATTATTGGGGGGGGGGGGGACAGACACATATTTTCCCCATCTCAAAACCCTACTTTCAATTTTTTTATTTTTCAATCTCTATTTAATTACTTCACTTATTTTCGACTTTTCTTTATTTTTAATGATACATTAAGTCTTCTTTCATACTTTATTTATTAATTTTTTTAATTTTACGTGAAAGTAGACTAAAATCGACTCCATTGTCACCGAAGTTATATATGAAAAATAGTTTTTCATTATTATAAACATTTTGAATACGATATAAAATAGCGGATTTCGAACTGAAGTCGACGGTTTTTAGTTTTTTAAGTATGCGGAAGTGATTGGTAGGCTCATAATTAAAAAAGTAGCATTTCACTACATGAACGTCTCAAATGTAGCATGGAATCACAATTTCGTTTCAATCTTCAAAACTTGATTATAAGTCATCAACCGCTACTTCGATTGCAAAAACATGTCGAAAACCCAGGGTCCATATTCGACATGGAATCAGCTGGGATAATTGATGACATCCGTTTGAGCTCCGCGGAAGAGGCCCTAATGAACCAGAGCCGTAATCTCAGAATTTCCCAATATGAATTCAGATTCAACCCTATGAGTTACAGCTCTCCGAAATGTCCATTGTAAAATCGATGCAATGAAAGCTCTACCTGGGCGCATGCGTCGAAAGGGGTCTTCGTCTGACACGGAAATGGAACGGACAGGTGTGAGCATTCCGAAAAACTCGAAAGGATCGGTAAAAAGTTAAAACATCTTGGTTGACCTCCACCCACAATAGCATGAAAACCCCCTTTCCCCTTACCTCTTTACATGGAATTAAATCTAATACCAAATCTGGCAACTTGCCTGATTCTGGCAGCAAAAGCCGGTCGAATGAATTATGGGGCAGTAAAGATATATGAAACGTGCCTAAAATATGAATGACAAATGGGAACAATTGAATGGAGATTTCTTTAAATTCCGTTTAGTTTAAGACGTGGTATTAGTATATCTAACGGTTATTATTCATTATCATGTCTTAAAGAAAGATTTAAAATTTTGACATTGTTGAAATTGCCATTTTTTTTAAAAACCAAATTCTTTATTTTGGGGGGAACAGAATTTGAATTATTTAACAAGAATTTTTTCAGCATCTCATATACAGGTGGGGCAAAAATAATGCTCCGGTTTTGAAGGGTTATTAAAAAAACTATTACAGTTTAAGACTTAAACTTTTTTATATTTTAATCTGTATATAATCCCATTTTTTAGCATTAAGTTTTGAATACCACTTCAACAAGATGGCGACCTTCTGCAGCAATACACTGATGCAGTCTATTTTTCCGCGCAAAGAGAATAGACTGCATCTTTGTGTGCATTTCAATATCCCGCGTAATGTTACGGTCCCTAAGCTTTTTTTTTGTGGGGTTATTTGAATTAGGAAGTTCCCCATACTTTGGAAGAGCTGAAGTACCGAATTATAGAGGAAATATCCGCCATACCCCTTGAAATGTGCAGAAAAGTTTCCCAAAACTTCAGAAATGGACTACATCAGTGTATTGGTGCTGAAAGCCGCCATCTTGCTGAAGTGGTATTCAAAACTTAATGTAAAAAAATGACATTATATACAGATCAACATAAAAAAAGTTTTAAGTCTGAAACTGTATTAGGTTTTTTTTTTATAACCCTTCAAAAGCGGGTCATTACTTTTGCCCCACCCTGTAGTAGGAGATAGCCTTTTTCAGACACTAATTAAATAAATAAGTAAATATAACGCGTGCTCTCTTTTTCGACAGAAATTTCGTTTTGGTCGAATAGTTATTTCAATTTAATAAAATATTTTTAATTTCTCATTTTAAGCTTGCATGTACTTAGCATCTGAAGTTTGATAGGCTAATTAAAAAATGGAGAACTTCGGGATGAACGACATACTAACGCACTTTTGAAGTTCTTAGCAAATTGTTCGATATCACAGAGAAGGGGACATTAGCAAAATTCTGCTCTACTTTGTATGTCCTGTTGTAATAATAAAATATATTATTTTACGCAACAAGTAATTTCTACAGCTGTTTTTGTTTTCCTTGCTATTTCCACCGGAAAAATAAAATTTTCGCTAATTTGCAACACGACAATGATGCGACCTATCATTCTGCTTCAGGAAATTTTACGTTCTGATCAGCTGAATTTAAAGCATTCAAACCCGTTCGCACAGAAATAATGATTAATTGCAATGGATTTGAATGAATTAATGAAAAATAATTACAGAGCATCAGAAATCGTGATAAACGTGCAAATAAAGATAAAAAAGAAAAACAAAACCATAAAACAGCTGCACAGCTTGAACAAAGTAACGCATGATTTTATACAGAGTAAAAGCAAAGCAATGTTAATTCTTGTCAAGTCAATCACTTTTTGATTTAATTATAACGCTAAATTTGTACATAACTATATCATTCACAGACAATTCATCAGCTACGACCTGGAATAGGTAGTTGAAAAAATACGACAGTATTATTCATTAGGTCATTCAATTTTCGTTGCATCTTATAGCGCAAACATTTTGAGTTTGGTAACGAATTGAAATGTGAGCAGCTTGCTAACTCTTTTACTCCAAGGACACCACAAGCTGCAGCTGCGGAAGACCTGACTATCAATCTTGACCTATCTATTGCCTCATCGTCAATAACTTCGGAGCACCACTCTCCTATACAATTAACATGGGTAACGAATGTTGCAAATTTACACTGTTAAACTTTCGGGTTTTTAGGCAGCATGCATATGATTCATAATTAAATATTGTGGAGGTTTTGCATGAGATTGCATGAGATGATATTTATAAACCATGTACAAATGCACTTATTTTCTTATTACTTTCTTCTTTCAGTGTTGAAGTATTTCCAGGAAAATGAACTGGCAGCACCAGCATGGTGGATGGATATACGATTCTTATAATTAGAAATTTGTTGCTGCACCTCTCAGAAATATAATTCTCACTTTCGAGGATTCTTCAATCGTCAAACACATTTCTTCATTTTCAACGGTTCTTTCGTCGCGCGAAAGGTTTATTCGGAGCATTTTTCAGGAAGCCATTTCGTCAAATACGACGAGCGTTTCGTGAGATCTGAGCATGTGTTTCTGAGAGTGTGGCATAGCAGTGAATCAAAATGAAATTGTTTGTCATGTATTGCTATTTTTAATTTAAAAAAATGAGTAATTTATTTTTTATTCTGCTTCGAGTGAATATATAAGTTTCCCCAACTGGATTCCTTTGCAGAGACGTATTTGGCAATATTGATGCTAATTTTTAAGCTTTTAGGTAATTTAATTAAGTTTTTAGTAGAATATTATTTTGAAGATATATGTGATTAAATGAAAATGAATTTCTTCTTTACAATATATGACACAAACATATTGTATTATGCTTTCCCTGAAATCAATTTAAAATTAATATTTTTTTGAAAATATAAAGGACATAATTTTTAAGTATACAAGATTAATGTTTTCTCTTTTCTATCTCAGATAAATTAAAGTGGAATAAAGCAATGAAACACAGACAAATGACTCCCCAATAAAACTATGTATTCCATTATTTCAGTGCTATGAACTTGTCAAGCGGAAATGGTCACGCATATCAGTAGCAGTTATAGATTTCGAAACTGTTGCATATTTCAACTTCGTTACAGCACATATTTTCAATACTGTAAAAGCTTTTTACTTCGAAAGAAGAGGTTCACAGCAATTTTTTGTACAAAAAATAATGAAAAACGAATTTTTTGAAAAAAAAAAAAAAATGACAAGAAAGCATGAAGGAGTAATGAAGCACTCAAGATTAACTTCCACTAAAATGTGTACCGTTATTAAACATTTTGTGAAAGAAATGAGTTTCAGTAAATACTTTAGTAACGCAAAAAAAAAAAAGCATTTTTATAAAAAAATATTTGCTCTAAGGTTGTAGTAAACACGTAATTAAGATATTACATAAGGTTTTGAAATGATAAAGGACTTTAGAAGAAAAAAATTAAAATAATTCTTATTGCAAGGGAAAAATTACTAATTATTTTATAAAAATGGAATCCTCCCCCTCACTCTTCACATCTACATCAATGAAGCTAACAACTTACTTTTATGTTTAACCCTTCAAAATTTACAGCTCCTCCCCCCTCCACACACTCTCACTATGTTTCACTTTTCATTTTCGTATGTATTATGAATGGTCCTATAAATTCACCTTTCAACTACAGCACATCTGAGCAACTTTTATACTTTTCTTCTCCGCTATAGCGTTTTAATTGCTCATTAGTTACTTTTGGATAGACATTACTTTGCAATAATTACTATAGAGCGAAACTAATTTTCATGATAAAATGTGATACATACTAATTCAAATTCCCCAATATAGTTCTGCATACTTTAACCCCTTAACGGGTAGTTTTTTTCATAGAGGTATATTTAAATATTTTTTATTTAGATTTGTTTCTAAAAAGAAATTAATGTAGGTCATTCAGTGAAATTAACTTTACTGTTATCCCCTTCCTTTCTTTGTGTGGGGGTATGCTTCGCACATTTAAAAATTGATGCACTTGGAGATAAAGGGACTACTTTCAGTCTTTACAAGTTTCTGCTAATCACCTTTATAAATCCATGAATTTGGTGGGATGTACAGCACACTTCCCACAGCCTTAAACGTGTAATTTCATACATTTTATCTATAGGAAAGATTATCACTGCTAGTACTTCCGGCCCTTTATCGGGAACTTTGGCTCGTTTTCGGTTTTGGATCTTTTATTAACAGTAACTACTTTAAACATTTTCACACGATTTATTTGATCAAATCTACTGTTCAAACAGTTGACAAAAAACGCTTGTGTTGTTCAAATTGAGGAAACCCTTTCAACACATGAAAAGCTCATATTATATCCACACAATAAAAAAATATCAGGAAAATAAATTTGAAAACAAGTGTCTTTGAATTCCGTCATGTGTAAATAAAACAGAAATGTAGACTCAACGAAACCATTATCCATTTGAAGGTTGCCTGAAAATGCGGTTTTAAAAATTAAAATAATATCTTATGATGCAACATCTCAATAAAGTATTACATCAGTGGGTTCCACGATTCACATAATTTTAAGCATGCAATTATCAAACTTTAATTTAATGAATCAATGCTAATAATCGTTTAAACCATGGGAGCAACTTTTTTCTTTTACATCTACATGAAAATTTTGCTTTTCCTTATTTCGAAACCAATTTCTGAAAATTTATTCCAGCGTAATAGCGATTATAAAGCTATTGCAGACATATTTTTAAAAATCAACACGCGAAAAAGAATGTAGCTTCCTGGTTTTTTCGCCACAATCAGTTGAAACACACAATAAAACTTATACAAATCTGTAGATTTTGTTCCATACAAATTGAAAAGCACACCTTTGCTTCCCCTCTCACACACACACTATCGTAAAAACGAAATGGTTTCCTCAAAGATAAAATTTTAACAAAGATAAGAATTCAAAATTACAGTAAAACCCGTTTAAGAAGTTTTTAATTTCAATACCAGTTTCATTCTCATCTCCCCGTTAAAATAACCCTTTTAAAAGGATTTGATTTTATTTTTTTCCCGCTTAATATGTTTTCATATCTGTCAATTTTTCTTTCATATGACACTTTAGACTTCTCAAGTTTCTGGGTTTTTTTTCACGTTTTTTTCAATCTACGTAGCTATTTTTATTTCTGATGGGAAAAAAAAACATCAGAAGCTGTTTTGGTCAGATTTTTCTCAAAGGTACCCTTTTCTCAACATCAAAAGTTTTAGGAAAACAGGTGGCAGAAAGGATTAGTCAGTCGTCACGAGAACAATAATGACTGATAAGAGGAGATTGGAATGTTTGTAGAGTCTCCAATGAGGAGGGGGGGATGTCTGTTTTATGTCTCATTTAAATATTGCCTAAATATCACCCCTAAATACCATAAATTAAATTCATTTTCAAACATAGAGCCTACCCGTTTAAGAAGTTTTCCCACATATTTTTTTTTCACTTGATCCCCTGGAAAACTTCTTAAGCGTGTTTTACTGTATTTGAATTTTTTATTTACAAATATTAGTACATACACAAGCGATTTACGAAGCTTTAAAAAAGTATTTAAATATCAAATTGCATTCCTCTACAAAACGAAAATAGCTTTCATATTTAAAGCGAGTGAACATGAACTCTACCTAATATTTTATCTACACTATTACACAAGCATTCGCCTAAAATGAAATTTCGGAGATTTGCTGAATTTTAATAAAGTAGTAGTATGCACTTGTTACTATGAATGTCAGTAGAAGATGGATAACTTATCTAAATTTGATTTCTGGGCAATTGAATTTCACGGTTCAGCAGTTTTGATTGATAAAAAGAAAAGTACATTTTAAAAAAGTAAAAGGAAGATTATAGGTAAAAGCATTGAGCAATATTTTAGTTATAGTTTTCTTTAAAAAAATAGTAAAATAGATAAGGGTTGCATCACATTTCCGATGTAACTGAAGTGCAGCAGAAATGAGGACATAAATGGAATGAGATTACGCAATTAATTCTTGAAAAAATCAATTGATTCTCAGACGGTCAGAAATTGATAAAAAAATATCCCGATTCATCATTACATTATAGGATTTGAATTATATTTCGTATTTAGTTCATCCTACAAATATTCAACGGGTGTATATATTTCAGTTTTAAAAAGACACAAATATACATAGCCTCTTTTGAAGACTTTTCCTAAATTTTCATTTGTTTTCATCTATTTATAATATAAGGTTCAAATTAATGAAGTTAAATCTAATTAATGAGCAGTCAGAAACAGCCATGATTATTTCCTTACGAACAAATGTTTCTTTAGCCAAAAGTTTCACATAAAAGGAAAACTAAAACGAAACTAAAGTAATAGAAAATGTATAACAAAAACTAAAACAGACTTAGATGATGAAACATAAAAATGAAAGAAATAAAATTCACTGAGAAATCGCAAAATAAATCAAAAGTTCGGATCATAAAAAGCAAACACAATACAAAACTAACACATTCAGTAACATTAAGTGAAATAAATTCACTGTTTTACGTAACTCATACACAATACATACAAGTTTCACAAATTGTAGCTTTTTTATATACTTTGCACTATGAATGTAAAGCACCATAATGTTACCAATGTAACCATAATATTACCACTTAGTAAAACATTCCAAGCTAATGAAATTTCTACATTCAACAAAACAATATTTTCGAATCACAATGAAAAAATTTATTTTGCAAATTACATTTTGTAAAAGGGGAATAACTTTTTACACCTCAAAAAATTCGGAACTGGTTGCCCCTGATAGAGGAGTGGATAAAGCTTTACAGTTAGGATGAAATTGAATTGAAAATATGCAGTTAGAAAAATCGCACAATCTTCGGAAGTTTGAAATGTTGAATTTACTATAGTCAATAATGAAATTCCTTTGCATAAAAGAATAGCTGCAAGTGATCCTTTATTTTAGGTTTTGTTAATATCGTCAAAACTTACGCCCTCAAAAGTTTAATGCTTTAGTAAAGATTATAGTTGGGTTTAGTGAGGTCTTTCTGTAGGTTGTTTGCGCCCTTGAAGGTCTTGGCGGCTCGATTACTAACTATATTTTGATTGGAAAAATTGGAAGATCCTTCAAGGCGCTCAAATTTGTATCTAGGAAGTAAGAAATGGGGAGACTTACCGAACTGACTCCTCATCCAAGGATAGAGTGGACTGGGCATATTCCCAGCTTGAGGAGGTTGAACTTGTTGCTGTTGTTGAACCTGTTGCTGATTGGGTGGGGGGCCTCCGTGGTTTTGATACATCTGGGGAGGCGGCGGTGGCTGCTGTGGAGACTGAACCGGACTTTGGCACGGGGGCATGGGATTGGGCGGGGGCCCACATTCCGAATTCACCTGTCGATGGACCACCCCGTTGGGGTCGTGACCCAAGCCTTGCTGCGGATGAGGCGGACCGTGAGGAACCGGTTGCGGCTGCATCTTACAACTCGGGTACTGGGCTGGTGACATGTTAGGATGTTGGGGGGCGTCGTGATGGGGAGAGCCCCGGCAGTTGGTCTGTCCGTCTTGAGGGACGTAAGCGTTCGGATGGCTCATGGGCGCGTGTTGGGGAGGTTGGTGTGCCGGCTGGGGCAAGGGCGGCCCCGGGGGCCCCGCTTGGTTGCATGGGTTACCATAGTATTGCCCTGGCGGGCTGGGCGAGTTGGGCGATGAAGTGATGGGACGTATTTCCAGTCTATCGTAGGGGGGAAATCGTGGGTACGTTGCCCCTTGCACAGGCGACGAAGCATACTGTGGCTGGATGTATTGTCTCTGCCCTTGGTCGCACATGTCGCCATTGGGCTGGTTATGTACTGGTTGTCCATTGTACTGTTCTACTCCTCCAGGGCTTCGGAGGTCTGGTATGTAAGAGTTGGTGTAATACGAACTCATACTATGATCTTGTTCCGCAATTACGTATGTTGGAGACCAGTTCTTATATAATGCTTCGGTCGCTTGCGGGCACTGCGCTGAAGTGATAGAATTCGCCGTCTTGAAGCTTGACAACTACTTCTGGGCCTCTTACCATCCAAGCCTGACAAGAAAAAAACAATGCGTGAACATTTGATTTATTTAACAATAAAAGCACATTTGCAACTCTACGGAAATAAATTCCTCTTCCTCATTAAATGAAAGAGTGGTTCGGGCTATGGAATGTTTACAGGGAGAAATTAAATCTGAACTAGAAATCAGCAGCGCGACAACCAATAAGGGCCAAGGCCTGCTGCGCCCATCTCAGTTTCCGTTTTTGAGGGCATGGGGTGCAAAGCGGATGTCCCGGTCAGGTGGTCGGCCTGATGCGGAACCTCCAGTGTTCGGCTTCCAAGCCTGCCTGGTCCTCATTTTATCGACCTACTGAAGGGTTGAAGGACATTTTCCCCCTTCCTTGTTAGTGGGATGCCGGAGGGATGCCCTGGTGCAAGTACTCCCCAAAAAGCATTTTTTTCATATTTTCGCAAGCAATTGCAGTTGGATTTAGCCTGAGAATGACCGTTTATTAAATTAATTCGCTGATATGAAAGAAACGGTAATGAATTTTCATATATAAGCTAATCTTCATATGTAACCACATACTACTTTATCAGCTATTTTAAATGTGCACAGTATTGTTTATGGAAAAAATATTTATTTATTTATTCGTTTACATCGATAAAAAAAGAATTAGAATTATTGTCCTTCATTAGAACATCTGATGAGAAAAGTGTGCTGTAGTTACATTCCTGCACACTGGTAGAAGTTATCTTTGATTTATCCTATATTATAACAGCAAATGTTTCAATCTATAAACCTGAAAAGAAAAAAAAAAGAATCCGGTTTTTACTGTGAAGTGTAAAACTCAATGCTCGAAGCATAATGTTACTGACTCAATTCACCAACAGTACCCCCGCAAATAAGTATCTCCTTAGTGAAAAAAAAAAGTAACCTTATATTGATATATATATATATATATATATAAACGTTACTGAAAGAAATAATATAATGCTAGTGAGAGAGAAAAACTGTAAGTCAAACACAGATTATGCAAATCTCTAGGGCGGTTTTTTTACAGCGTTGGTCGTTTTGGTAAAACATTAATTGAGCACTTATTATTTAATATTGAATTTAGAAATGTATATGTACTTAAAAAGTTCAAAAATAATAATAATATGAAATCTCATTCATCTGACATAAGCGTTTTAATAGCAATAAATGCTCAAAATAGTGTTGCAGTCAAAATGACCGCTTCATCCTATACAATAGTTATCTGCCATTTAATTTGAAATGAAAAATTTTTCATCAGTGTATTTTACCAGCACTCACTTGGGGCAGAAGGTAGGCCTTTCCTTGCAGAGTACTAAATCGTTATTAGACCAACCAACTATGTATGGAAACATGTTTGCTGGCGACTGGAAGATACCATCATAAAACGGAGATAAAACATATGATAAAAAGTCAAATTAAATATTTAATACTTTTTTGATCTTAGCTATTGATATTTCCATTACTTTTACCTATTTAGATTTATCCAATGTATATATAACTTATTTTTTGAAAGTATACAAACTGAGTCTTATATGGAAAATAAACAATTTTTGAAAAATTGAGAATCTTGCCGGGAAACACGATGTAGGAGGAGAGAGAATTGTAAGACCGAGAAGTTCCTTTGTCAGAGAATATGAGTTTCAAGCCCAATGTTTAATTTCATGTTTCAAAGCCCCCCCCCCCCCTTTTGTTTTCTTTCTTTCTTTTTGTTTCCGTGAAGTTTTTGTCAAGTTTATATTTTTAGGTTGATGATGCGATCTAAGCTTTGCACCCACTGGACTAGTTTACAAAAGCGAAAATATATGTTATTTGTTTCAAATAAAAGCTTTTAACTAACGGTGCACAAAAATTACCAGTGTATACGAACGGACTTAAAAATCAATAAACTCTCAGATTTATGCCTAGAATTATTTGCGAAGTTAACAAATCTATTCGAATAATACTTTCAACTGCAACGAGAATCAACGAGAATGTAAAACAATGGAAACATTTTGTCACGTTTCTAAAAGTGAATCTTAGGGTATTGGATGGGGGTGTGCGAGAGAAGGCCCCACCCTTCCAGCAGCAAGTTTTGATTAATTGGCTCAATTGCTCAATATCATGAGAGATGTCCAAAGAAATACGTTGGTTATTCCGACTGATTGAAGATGGTCATGCAAATCAATTTGTCAAGAGCTGCAGGGGAAAAAGATAATGTTTGTGGGAATAAATCTCGTTCATTTCGGGGAAGGTAATTAGACTGAGTTCATCAATTTAGATGAGGTTTTCTAACTCTTTGGAACACTGGGTTTAATTATCGCCCCTCTTCCAAAATAATTGGAACCTCTCAGAAGTCAAGCTTTATTTCCGTCCTGTGTTTTAGAGCTGCACAATGTTACTGTCCTGCTTTTTTTTAAATAAAGCAATAATGTATCTTTTAGGAAATAAATTTTCTTGTGCCCCTTTTATTTGCTGCACTTTATTTCCTTTTCTTTCCTTTACATGTTAAACTTCGTTAGAAGTTTTTAAAAAATCCCCTTTTACGAAATACATTTTATAATCTTCCTCATTATTACTTACATTTTGTTTATATTTTAACAGTTAAACTTCGTTCCCTGCCCTTCGTTAAAATTCGCTTCCAAAATAAAACAGTACTTTATCTTTTTAGGGAATAAATTTTGTAATCTAATTTTTATTAACTACATTTTGCTTTGTCTATGTTACTAATTAAACTATGTTGCTAACCGCTTTCAAAAATAAAACCAGATCCCCACCCCCGTTTTAAAGAACGTATTTTGTAATATACCTTTTATTAAGTGCATTTTGTTTTATAGTCGCTAGTTGTTAACCTTTGTTATTAGCCCATTTCAGAAATAAAATACAATTTTTTTTTTTGTTGCAAATCATAAAAATCCAATGAGTTAAAAAGTATTTCTGAAAACGTATATTTAATCTTCAAGCAGTAAAAAAAAATTCTATTAGAACTGTGAGTCTTTAAGGCATTTAACACCCAATACTTCCTAGAGAAGTGAATGACCGTCATTTTAAACACTGTTAGAAATTTCATCATGAAATTACGGTTAAATAGCCGACAGCAGTCTGTCCATCTAATTCACCGTTAAATTTACGGTTTGGAACATTCTTCTAACTTTACATAACCATTTCCAATCAGCTTAAAAAGCCGTAAATACAAAAGTTTATGGTTTTATAACCATTTAAAAATGGTTTCAAAACTAAATTTTTAAGGTTGTAGATCCATATCGAGGCGAAGAACCTTCGAGGCGTAGAAAACGTAAACGAAGCGTGCGGGAATCGAACCCCGGGTGTATGGTATACCAACCTTGCGCTCAAGTCATTCGGCCATCTACACCACTCCAAGCGGCTGTTTATTTATCAATAAATCTTCTTTTCTGACAGGCAAACCGCATTAAAATTGAGATTTCAGTTTTTGATTGGATCCAAAGTCATTTTTGGTCTAAATTTACTGTATAGTGACGCAAATCATTTTATTTGCTGCAAAAATTAAAATACAAACAAGCTTCAGCAGCTCAAATTATGGGCTCGCTCATTCGCAGACAGTTCGGAAATCCGATGTCTCCAATTTTTTATTTACGTGTGTATGTGTTTCTATTTAGTAACCACTGTTTAAGCCACTTTTTTTTCCTCTTTTTTATATACACAATCAGATTTGAACTGATAAATCTTTATTCATATTTTAACAACAACGTACGACCAGTAAGGTTCCACAACTAAGATGGACTCCCGTTTCTTATTGACTACGAGACCTAGTGGCGCTTGTAAATTACGGTTAGTTAAACGTTTTTTAGGAGAAACAGAGAATAAACGATTTTTTTCACAATCGGCGATTTGAGTACCATCTTTTTAATGGTTATTCAACTGTTGTCATTAAACATGGCAAAATAACAATCAAATAAATGATTATTTTACTATTTTCTTACGGACATTTTTAACAGTGTAACAGATGTGGACGCTTTTTCCAAGCACCTATTTAGTCGACTTCCAGCTCATTCACACAACTTATTGAGTAGAATTTCAAAACCTAGCCTATAAGTTGTGCAAAAGTTTGCACAAACCAATCTAATATTGAAAAAATGAAATATTAAAAATAAAATTTGTAAAGTAAGTGCTCAATTAGTGAACCACTTGAACTTCTAGGTTAAAAGACAAGAAATTCAAACATTACAATGGAGACAGGAGATGTGCTCTGATTAGTTAAAAAACCCTTATCAACTAAATACCAAAAGCGAAGTCTTCATTTCCTGTTTAGTTAGAAGCTAGAGCGTATCTGAAAGAAGCATTTTAAGATTATTCTTAGTAATTTTCTAAGAAGGTAAATCTTCATTTAATTCCATCATGCATAATATTTGTTAGCAAATTGTTATGTATGTTATTTGATTATATATGCATTGTAACTTACATTAAATTAAATATTATTGATAATTAATGGATAACGAAGGGTGGCCCACTTTGTATCAAAGTTTTACTAAATGTCGCAGTTGTCGACAATTAACATATATTTTTTCTCAAAAAACTGCCTGTTCGACAAAAAATGCAAATCTCATGAGACTGGAATCTATCCATAAAAGGTTTCAACTACAACAAATCATTTAATGCATATTGTAAATATACTGTCATTGTTTCTATATATTATGAATTTCTTCTTCTTTTTTTAGCACTGGCTAGTTCACTTTTGGTATGTCTACTATTGGTACATTAAGTTTGCTAGGCAAATTTCTGGTACATAGTAGTGATGTATTTTTTTTAATTTAAAATATATATATGAATTGTTTTGGTATTTCAGGTGATTATTATTTTAAGCAATAATAATAGTAATAATTCATTGATCATCAAACAGGCAGTAAAACCATCTAATAGAAGACAATGTAAATATAAGAAGAAAAAAGTTCAAGTTTTCAATAAACGTTTAAAACATTTCTAACAGTATTTCAGAAAGTCTTTGCGTTAAAAATTTCGATACTAAAAGAATATTTGTCTAATAGTAATTTGTAAAACTTATGCAATGCATAGTTATTTTAAGCATTTTTATGAACTTGGCTTAAAGGAAACACACATTCCCTAAGGGGGCCACTGAAATATTTACCTTAACACAGGCTTTAAAAATATTCGTAGCTCTTTTAAAGCCCCTCAAATCAGCTTCAGAAGCGCGCCGAAGTAAGTTTCTTCGACTCATTATAAAGCAGAAAAAACGTCAAATAACGAATTAAAAAGTGCCAAAATGTAACTAAGTTGAGAACAACGACTATGTCTATCACAACGCTAGCATTTGATTGACACTAAGGAAACGTAAAGCATTTTTCACTGCTTTGTAGTGAGATAAAAATTAGACTGTCTGCAAAGAAAGCGGTTTAGAAAACATACAGGTCATACATTAGGCATAAAATATGACCTTCTAAATCTTGATCCAAAACACATGTTTTCTTGTTCTTTTTACCTGCAATACGAGAAGCAGAAGTAAGAACAGATTAATGTTTTGTCATACGAATTTCATCACTCCGAACACACGCGCAGTTTTCAAAATTCACCCAGTCTTCCAAATCCATAAGTATGAACTGAGAATTTTAAGTGGCTTTAGAAAAGAAGGTTAGGTTTTTGGCTTTCATTTTTGAGTCGCGAATCTGTCTTTTAAAGAAAAAATTTAAATAAAGTAGTTTGAGAAAAAATAGGGAACTGGTTTGAATAAAATACATTACACATTCAAAAACTTAATGTTATTTGGTATATTTTTGTAGTGAAAATTGTATAAGTTGGTTTCGAAGTCAGAAGGAACCTCCCCTTTAGGATAAGGAAATAGAGCTACGCTATAAATTTGTATGGGAAGCTATTTTGCTGACATAGCTCAATATGCTTTCATTTAATAATTGTAGTATCGAAAGAAGAGTAAATAGCATTGCATATTTGGCGAAATTATGCTGGGTTTGCTTATGTACCGGCACAAAGACAAATCATTAACAAAATTGCTATTTTTGATGCATGAGTAAACGTTGTTTTCCTACTTCACTTTTTTTTCTCTTTTTCTTTTACAAATCTACGAATATAACCTAACACATGACTTCTGCAGCATGTGTGCTGACAATGTAATTAACGTATAAATCTGGAATAAGTAAAAAAGAGATTGTGTGTGTGTATGTATGTATGTATGTATGTATGTTAATTATACAAATCCTCAGTTTTCACCTTCTAAAATTCGAATTTTAATTTTGGAACCCAAAACTGGATTGTTTCTTTAATGAAGAAATTACCGCACAGTTTTGAATTTGGTACCATTGGAAAGCCCGTAAAAAACTGCCAGTAAGAGTTTAACTAACATCCTTATTCTAAAAGGGATATTACGGGACTGTTGTTATTACCTGGCAAGGACTTTAAGGGGGACTGTTGATGTTGTCTGAGAACTGATACCCTTATTATATAGGGGATTTTTAGGCTTTAGGGACAATTGTCCTTATTCTGATGGGGATTTTTAGCGTGACCGCTAACGTTATTTAAGAGCTGCTGTCTTCATTGTTATAGTATTGTTTTTTGTGATTAATGTCGTGCATGAAAAGGGGATTTTTATGGACTGCTGTTCTTACTCAAAAAGGAATTTGAAAAGACTGTTGTCCTTATTCAAATGGGTGTTTTTAGTAACTTTATCCTTATTTATATAGAGCGGAGTGTTGAAGATGTGTCAAACATGATATTTTTCCTCCGCCTGGAATTGACACAATATTCCAGATATCCCGTGCAAAGTCGGGATACGCCAGCTAGTTTAGAATAAAAACAACACATGTACGATTTGTAAGATGATTGATTGCTTTTGCGGAATTTGGGGTAAGTATTGCCGCGCGCGGGAATCATCAGAGGTACCTTTATGCTCCCGTTAGCTCCTTAAAACTATAGATACCTGCCAAAAATTTTGCATTTTCATCAGAGGTACCTTTATGCTCCCATTAGCTCCTTAAAACTATAGATACCTGCCAAAAATTTTGCATTTTCGAATCACTAATTCCATGCCTTAAATGCCTTAAAAATGCTTTTTCGCGCGTTAATTCTTCAAAATCTTCCCTGGGAAAACACCTGTAAGCTCTATTTTCTGGGCGGAAATATTGATATATTTCATTATCTATCTGAATTAGCTCCGATCTGAATCCAACGAATTATTTATCTTGTATTCCTGCTTTGAAGAGACGAATAGACTACTAAAATTCTTGAATAGATCTGACGTCTCACGACTCGCGCGGTAAATAGTTCCTTAACTTTGATACAAAAAAAAAGCCATATTATTAATTTTTAAAATTAAGTTATTCTGTAAATTTTTAATTTATTGCAGAAAAAGAAAATAATATTTTCCCTTTCTATAACTATAATTTCTAAGTAAGTATCGGTACTTAAAACTGAGAACAGTTCTTACTCATTTCTGTACCTCAGGACCAGACTAACGTAAGTACAAAAATGGCGATTTTCAGACATTGTTTAATCGTACCAAAATTAACCAAGGGATAAAGCATACATATTTTTTTATTGTTAACAATCATGTTTTGCAGCCTAATTCATATAACACCTTTGTTTCTCGACAACGAAATCCTTCTTTTCAGTTTTTAAGGTAGTGATAGTGTGACTTACGTTAGTCTTACTCTGAGGAACAGATTTTTCAGAATAACTTTAAAAATGAGCAGGTATATGTCTTCCCCATTCTTAAGCACATAGTTTTAGCTCTTTTAACCTCAGAAAAATGTGACTTTAAAAAAACTAAATTTCAATATGATGGTTAAAATTTTCAATTGCCTCTGTTGAGAAAGTAACTAGTTTTGAGATGTGGCCCTCTTGAATTAAAGGTGCGATAATTTCTTTGTGTCACATTTAAGCTAATTTTTAAAATATTTAATCAATCCAAAAATAATTGGCATTTTATGGAGGAAGCCACAGAAAAAGAAATTGAAATCTAGGTGAGATTAAAAGACATGGTACTAATAATTTTATCTATGGATGTAAACTCACCACCTCCTTATCTTCGGAGAAAATAAATATGAAATACGGTGTGAGGGTGAGGATTTTAACACAAAAATTCCTCAATAAATCGCTTTTTTCGAATCTGCTTATCTTGTACATGGATCTGAATTGAGTGTTAAGCTATAACAGTTTACCCGTGAGGGTTTCAGACTTACCAGCTCCAGCTGAAGAGAGGCATAGAATACTTAAATACCTGAATCTGGTTGAGCTGTAGGCATAATAGCTCAGGTTATCTGTTGACGTTGGGGGGAATAAAAGATACGAAAGGATAAGTCTGAGCTTTGGACTACAGCCTTGTCCAAGTTTAGTGCGTCGCTTTGATTTGTAAGTTGAAGATTGTTTCCTTTGATTTCAAGCGGAATGATATATCTCGGCACACATATATTTTAGACTCTTGACGGAAAAGATTATTTTACAGAAGAGAAAACTGAGAAAAACGGTTTGTTTTAGTTTTTCTGTCTTTCTGTAAAAGGATATGAAACACCATGGTGCTACATAGTTTTACAAAAAGATTAGAATGATGCTTTACATTATGTCCCCTCCGACAAGCATATCTTAAATTCTTCAAGGCGTTCTAGGCAAGGAATAATTAGTATTGATCTTAGAAATTACAATATTCTGGATTGAAGCCCATATATCACGCAGACTGTAATGCATGCATAAAATTCCTTTTTTTTCTTTTTTTTTTTTTGACAAAATAATGAATGCTATATTTTGTTTCATGGGCAAAAAGTTCTCATCATCATAAATTTGAAAAAATGAAAGAGTATACGCTTAACTAATTGAAATCTTAGAAGCAAGATGACGGGTTAGTTAAAAATGTTGAAGAATGGGTAAAACTAATTTTTATTTTTCTAAAAGTGCATCCTATTTAACAGGGAATGCGCATCAATTGTTGAAGGGTAGATTATCAACCAAAGTCTTTCTTCTATTCGTCTATGTACGCTGTGCGATATTTTTTACGTAATTAATTACTTTCTGAAAAACAATAAAATAAGAAAATATCAAAACAATTTTTTAAAAAGAGGAGACCATACGATTTTTTACGAAACAAAACTGATTGCATAAGCCGGATGTGTAGACCATACCGCATTCGTAAACAGTTTCAGTAAATGTTTCAGCATTTCTAACAGTACAAGTTTCTACACGTTCAGCGTTTTCACAATTCAGAGTTTTTACTACTTCTGCTCGTTGTTTGATAGTGTAGTTTTTCTTAATTTGATTTGAATGTTTAATAATGATAGCGTAGGCAAATCTCTTCTCTAGTCTCACCAGAAAACAAATATTGACGAATTCAAAACTGTCTGCTCGTTTTATGACAGCTGGTTTTAAATTATTTTACCTACGTTAAAAAGTTAACAAAAATAAATACGATAACACTTTTTAATGTTTTTTGCAACAATAACATGCAGAAAACTCAAGACGGAAACTGCAGTAGGATTCATCATTGCCCTTTGCTTTCAGTACGTTTTGAAAAAAAATAGAATTATTCAAAACAAAATTGATACCAGAATTTGAAAAATTGAGCCCTATTGAGTTCCTCTAACTTTATTTATATTTATTTATTTACTTGTAAATTGGTACATAGCGTAAAATTACCCGGTATTTGTTGAAGAAAAACTTTGAAAGCAAAAAGGAGTAAAATCCTTAATCAAACTAATATTTAATCTAGATATAATGGATGCCGTTAAAGTCCATGAAGTAATCGCTTTGCAATCCAAAAATCTCAGTCTCAGTACTTATTTTTCAATCTTTCTTTAGAATAATAATAGCAATAATAATAATAATCATATTAAACCTTAAAAGCAAGTGAAAAGCACGTTAATGCGTGTTTATTTTAAAAATTTGCCAGTTATGTGTATTAACGTTAAAAAAAGCAAACATATGCTATTGCGTTGCCACCATCCGGAATTCTCTCTCTCCACCTCCAAAATAGTGTAACTTAATCTACTTTAGAGTAAATGGTTTTGAACTTAGTTAACATTCTTAAATAATTTTTTAGTGAGTGTGGACATTTTTAAAACGAAGGATTATTTTTTAACAAATTAATACATTTTAATATCTTCGTGTCATGTCATAAAAAACGAATTGTTTAAGGCTTTAAGATGAATATGTGTTAAATGGGAAAGATTTCTTTATAAATTTCAAGAACAGGAAAGTAATGTATGTAGCATTAATTTCTTTGACACACCTTATGCATTATAATACTTAATAGACCAACAAATAATTTTATTCAATAATCCATAATATATTTCTTTACAGTAGTAAGAAATATATTTCATCGATCACCTAATATTCGAGATTTTTTATAGGGGGCGGTGCGGGCGGGGGTACACATGTGTCGTTCTTAAATATTTACAAACAGAATATCCCGTATTATCAAGTAAATTATATACCATGGCTGTAATATTCATTTGTGTGCGGTACTTCACAAACAGTTCAAAGAAATATCGCCTTTCTTCAAATTTAATGCTTCAGATTGTTTAACAATGCAGAACTGTCTCCAGCAACTGAGATTTCTTCAAAGGCGCCTCAGTTATAATACTCAGTTTAGAAGGGGTATGTGGGTCAAAGTAGCAAACTGCTCAGGGCATCATTCGAAAAAAAAGACCCCCTGTTCCCATCAGAAAAACCGCTCATGGCCCCAATCGAACAAAAGCAAGCGAATGAGTTTTCGAATTACTAATGACAGTGCACACACCTATCAGACGGTATTGCCTCCCCACCCCATCACGGCCCTTGTTTTCGAAAAGCCACAAAGGGGAGTCCGCAAACCCCTATTCAGTGCCCCGTTGGATGGAAATGCCCAAGGCTGTCCCTTAGCACGAAACTCGTTAACGGAACGGTACCGGTGTGCTCTTGTAAACAAAATCCCTCTGGTGATATTGTGGAAATTCGTACTTTCAATGTGACAACGCAGACTCCTCCAGTAGATTTTGAAACTTCTGCGGAGGTAACTGGTTCCTTCAGTCTGTTTGTGGGTTGTGATCATTGGATTAAAATAATGTCGTTCATTTCTAGTGGGAAATTTTTTCTACATTAAAAATGCTGAAAAGGATTTTCAAAGGATTACTCAGGACTTTTGCTGGTAAATGGTAAGTACTTTTGTTCTATACTAAAATTTAATTAATTACTCCCCGTTACAATCCAAATTCAGTTACTTCTGCAGTAAAATATGTAGTCTTTTGAATTATCAGTTAGAAAGCTTATGTATTAAATTGTTTTGGTGTAGCTAAGTTTTACCATTTAATAACTATGTCATTAATTTAAAGTATTTAAGGGTAATTGATTCTGTAAATAAAATAGTAATAAAAAAAGAATATGCCGAAATACTCGTGTATAAGACGAAGCATTTTTATCAAAGTTTAGGAGTTGAAAACGGGAAGGGGATGTCGACTTATACATAAGTAGGGGGAAAACAAATTGTCGATGTTCAAGATCTTTTAAGACAACAACTAATTTCTTATGAGTTTTCGAGTTCTAAAAACTAGATTTCATTAGGTTTATGTTAAAAATTATTTTTTATCGCTGAACCTTATCGAAATTTAGATTATTGTTCATAATCCGAATAATCCATACAGTTCAGCTCACTAAGAATGCGATACTGCTACACTCTCAATATTGCTCATTCTTCTGATTTCATGCTTTTATCAGTGACGATTTATCATAACAAGAGTTCGTCGAGCGGTCGAAAATAGTCCGTAATTAATTAAACTTTTCAAGTTCAGCCTCGAACGTTTAAACAACCTTTAGAGATTTTACTTTTTCTATTTGACAACAGTTTGTTTTGTTTAAATATTTCAGTTAGCAATAATTTGTCCTCAGTGCGACTGATTGACCACTGAGTTATTTATTTAATTTAATGTATTTGTAACACATATTATACATGGATTTTATCCTTCTTCTCTCCTTCTCGGGTAAAGAAAATAGAAATAACAATTTTCATGCCATCCTATTATTATTGAATAAATTAAAAATACCAATATTCATTTTCAATTTAATCGAGAATTCAAAAAGATAATGCAAATCAGCAAACTTGCGAAACGTTGATTCGAAGCAATATAGAGCATCACCGCACTTATTATCTCACTTCATATTTGTTAGAAATTGTTAGCTTCAAATTGCATTTCATTTTGTTTGACATTTTAATGGACAAACAATCTGACTGACTTATCATATACATATATTGGTAATGGATTAACTGACACCTTAAGATTCGTGTTATTTTGCTTTGCCATTCATTTATTAAATACCATTTTATTTTTTATTTTATTTTATTTATTTATTTTTATTCTTTTGCTCTTGTTTAATGTTCTGAAAAACATTATTGACTTTGTTATATGTTAATGAAGTTACACGGTTATTTTCGAGAGATCCAGAGTTAATTATCTTTTATAATTTCATTTGACTCGGAATGCCAAATTTAGCTTTTTTTTTTTCTTTTAGAGTATATCACTTTTCTATTGAATGAATCATTAATCTAATGATGTAATTGCCCGTTTTTTTATTTGCCTTGTATTGACCTTGCGTTCATGTTGCAGTTTTAATTCTCCAATTTTAAGCACGTGAATATTGTAAACAAGACCTACGAGGAAACTGAAAAACAGGACTCGATATCTACCTTTGAAGTTAATGGTCGCTTGTTTATTTTGGTTCTGAAGTAAAACAATTAAAAAAAAATGTCTTGAATTGAATTAGATCTCGGACATTTAGATCACACATTTTGAACGTCGTGTCACATTTTCTTT
Source organism: Octonoba sinensis (assembly GCA_038502835.1). Taxonomy (NCBI): domain Eukaryota; kingdom Metazoa; phylum Arthropoda; class Arachnida; order Araneae; family Uloboridae; genus Octonoba; species Octonoba sinensis. The sequence goes on from CM076598.1 coordinate 130,086,232, forward strand.
AACTGCGTGCTAATTTGCAACGTGATATAATGAATAACTTTTATGTATTTTTGTTTACCCTTTGCTATCCCCATACTCATGGGTTATAAACAAGTTTTCTATTGTAGGGCGAAATAATTGAGTAAAATATATATTTAAAGCAGTGGTGGTAATTTTCAAAAACATTTTGTCTCAACTACTTTTAGTTCCACATTTGTTTAACCCCTTAACTGGTTTGCCCGTACAGCGTACGGGCATTGAAATTTCCGCCTTTCTTGTTTAGAGTTGCCCGTATCTTTAATAGATTGAAAGAGAGTCATTTAGGGCATTTGTGTTTCAAAGTTATAAAATAAAAAAATGCTTAAATTCATTATTTATGAAATTTTTAAAAAATCCTTTCATTTTCCTTTTATACCAAGTTAGGTCTTTAATTAATGCAATAAAAAAATATGCTTTTTTTAGGAACTTTTGTGGCAAAAAATTAACTAGTTAAGGGGTTAAAATTTTCATTTCTAAGTTGACCCAAATTTTTTAGCTCATTAGTATGACACTAAGTATAATTCTCAGAAAATGTTATCTGGTACGTTTTCTATAGTGGTAAGATGATTTTTTTTTTTTGAACCTGTGGTTTTTTCTTGATTAAAAATTGTACGTCTAACCTTTTTGTTATTGGCTATGGATGCAAAAAATGCGCTCAAAGCTTCATTTCATTTAATTTAAAAGAGCTGCTTTATATGTTCTATTAAAAAAAAGATAATAAAAATTAAAAAAAAAGATTCCAAAACGTATTCGAAATGTCGAAGAACATTATTTTTAGGCAGCAATTGATGGCCTGCTAAAAAACTAAAACAGCAAGCTGAAAAAGTATCAGTTTATGATTCTTAAACATGAAAAAAATTCACCAGCTACTTTGAACCTTCGAACTGCAGATCAAAGGCTTCCTCAGCCAATCAGAACGCTCAAATTGGCCGCTCGAGAATTTGACAGAGGTTGGCATCAGTTGGTGAATAAGGCTGTTAGCGGTCATGGTTAGTAAAGTGTCCTTTTTCTGATTCCTAACAAAAGTAGGCATTTCTTACTTGGTTGGATCTTGTTTACTAAAATGTACGTTAATGATTCTTAAAAACAAAAGCGGAATTGTTATTGATACATAATGTAAAATTAAAAGTTTTACTTTTTGATACTTAAAAGCGAAAGTACCACTGAACACATTAGGAAATATGTTACATAATGAAATATCATATTAATAAAAATATAATTTCCTATTCCTAGAAACAAAATTGCATTTATGTTTTCATAAAGAAATCAAAACTACACTCATAATGCTGCTCCGTCACGGCTGCTGACCAGTACCACTTCTCAGGAAAGGTTTTTACTCTTCAGTATCAGATGCACGGACTTCTCCTTTTTATCACGATTAAACAGGATTACATCACCTGTGCAACTTCAAGACAAAATCGAGTAAAAGAAAACACATATGGTCGGTTGAAATAGAAAGGGACCGCCATCAGAGGCTGGTCGTCGTGCTAACCCAAGCGCTCACATGTTACAGCCTGATAATAGCCAACGATAGCTTTGTTTCCCGCCTCTAAACAATTGATTTTAAGAAAGCGATCTTCTGAATCAAATCAAGCCACGCTTTGCTACACATGATAAAATAAAAAAATCTTCGTGTGCGGTCAGATTTAATTCTTAAGAGCATGTCTGCTAATTTCTTTTAAGATATTTTCAATGTCGCTTTTTTCTCACATCATTTTACTGAGGCTTTATTCGAGCCTAGAAATGTCAACCCTTCGTATCAGGGGCTGTCCAGAATTTGCAATTTTATTTTTTGCGTAATGGGATGAATTTTGAGGCATTGTTTTTGATGAAAAAATAAATTGACTGAAAATATATTTTTTAAGTATGAAAAGATAAAAATACGGAAATGATATGAAGAAATTGAGGTCTACATAAAAAAAAAAGAATTATGATACTAAAAATGTGATTTTATAAAAAGTACGTTTTCGCGCGATTTTTGAGATGTTTCTGCAACCGTAATTTTTGCAAACGATCAATTTAATTTTTATGATCTTTTTAAAAATTAATTTTTAGACTCTCCCCCCCCCCCCTTTTTTTTTTGATATCGTGATTCTCGAGAAGGATTTGTTTCCGAGTTTACAATTTTTGTGGAAGGGTCCTTTTCTAAGACCGTAAATTTTGTAAACTGGTTGGTTTTTTTCCTTTCTTTCTTCCTTTTTTTTTTTTTTTTTTTGCTTCTGTTTTGTTTTATAAGTGTTGTCAAGGGTCATTTCGGGACTCAAAATATTTTCTGACTAGAGACAACGTTCGTGGTTCATTATCTTTTCCGATATCAATAAAAACCAGAACTTTCAAAAGTTTGATATTTGTACAAACGGAAATTAATCACGGATGAGAGCAATACAATATATGACTTTTAGCAATAACTTTAGTAGCATCAACAAGACTATGAACGAACAAAAATTAATATAAACTCTTTAGCATTACTTTCAGCAAAAGTTTAAAATATTTTACATTTCATTTGTCTTTACCTTAAATTCTTTTTTTAACGACAAAATTGTCCAATTTCAAAAAAAGAAAGAAGAAAATCCCTTTTTTTACATCACGATGAATGCATTTCCTTCTAAACTAAAATATCTATTTAACCAGTGAAAATTATCACTTTGGAGTTTAACAAATCGAGTTTACGGTAAAACTGCTTTAAAATGTGAAATATATAAATAAAGCTAATGAACATTCATAATCCTTATTTCGCAGCAAATGCATTAGCTAAATGAACCCTTTTTGCTTTTAAGAATTAATTATAAGCACTTTGTGTAATTTTCTCGCACGTTGTTCGACAAAGAGCGGTTAAAAGAACAGAAATCAAATGCTTATTTCGATTAGCATAATCGATATGCGATAGCATACGAGAAAAGTTATCGTGATGAAAGAGATTAGAACAGACGTTAATTGTCGGCTACAGAAAGTCCCGCTGATAAACGCATTGTGTGAAAATAAAAGATTTTTTTAATCACAAATGAGGAACTGAAAAAGAATGCCTAAATGCAAATATAATCTCAAAACAAGATATCTGCTAATCCGAACAATTTCCAAGCAAAGTTTGGTTTTACATTTAGTAATTATCTGTGTATAGCCCACGGGTTATCTACGAAAAAACTTCTTTTTTTACTATCTGCGGGCAATATGACGATGCGGGCAATACATGAAATGAAAAAAAAAAAAAAAAAAAAGCATTATTAAAAAGACAACTACAGTTTAAAAATATCGAAATATCTTTTCCTGCAAAACAAAATGCAGAGAAATAAATCGTAGCTTTCGAAACAATGGTGCAAAGCAGATTGGGGCAGATACAGGCGAATGTATTGTTTTCTAGGGGTGCATCCCATGCTTTTCTCTGGATGCGGGTTATACACCGAACTTAATTTTTTTTCAAGGACTTTTTCTTCCTGCAGACTATACACCGATGCGGGCTATATACCGATAATTACGGTAATTAAAAAAAAGTTTCAATGTTCTTTTTTTACGAGCATCTAAAACTGCCTGCCTGAAAAGCAGAATATTTTTGAATGTAAATTGAGCTAATTTAGAATTCAATTTGAGAATTAACTTTTTTAAAATGGAAAAATTAGAAATACCTCTCTTACGGGGGGTGGATTTTTTGTTCTGTTCTCAAGATATGGATGAACGCGATAGACGCTGGTTACTTTGGGACTTTGGGGCATTCTCATTTAAAGTTCGAAATATTGCTCAACTGCTCCAAGAACTGGTAAAATTTCTGTTTATGCCGTAATAAAAATGAAATTAATGTAAGTTTAAGTGCATTGCCATATCTGTATTTTATTGGGCAATAAATTTTGTGTGTCCTTGATATGACAGGTAGTCTGATTACTGCTTCGATGAAACGATTACAAAAAATCCTTAAATTAATCATGTAATTAATTCATCATATGTATTATTTTACGATATATTACGATAACAACACAGAGCCTTATGCGGATCAAAACAAAAGTGCATTACCAGCCTTATAGTTAACTTATAACTTGCTCCTAATATGTCTTTTTATAACTTGAATAATTCAAAATCTTATGCATAATTACTGGTAAAGTTTAGCTTTGTCATCAGATATAGAGCTAAATATATGTAGGTAGACATCTCAATGCAATAATACTTTTTTAAAAAAACTTTTAAAAAAAGAGACATAGTTTTTTTTTAAATTAGCAAAAGCGTTATAATTTAACGTAATAGATTTAGTTCCGACGTATGCCACACTGAATTTATTGCTCGTTTTTTCGCAAAGGTATAATTTTAACGCAAATAAAATAACTTCAGGGAAATATGAAATAGCCTTGATGCAACATCATTTGGATGTCAATTACTAGCGACGAGAAAGGTTGTGAAAATTTCCCCAAAGCTGCTTTCAGGAAAATAATGTTTTCTATTGTTATCTTAGAGATATATGCATGCACAAATTCGTATCAGTTACTCGAATACTTAGGCTCAAGCTAAATCCAAATCAAAACTTTGCATGCTATAATAATCATGTTGTCTTTTTTTTTAATTTGTAGTGATTAATCCCCTCCCCCACTCAGTCGAATTTTTTATATTCGTTAGTTTGAACTTCAATTTCTAACTTTTTTAGCAACCGAAGTTGTTTTAAACCCGAAATGACTCGTAAATTATTAACTTGTATGAATGCATCGATATACTTGCTTAGAACTGTCACATTACTCTATTAACTTGACAGAAGTAAAATTCTCAAAAAGAATCATTTGCAATGATTGCTGATTTTTTCTATATATTTTATTTTTCTTTTTCGAAATACACTATCATTAATCCACTGACCGCCACATGCGAAATAAAATCCCTAGAGTTCATTTCATTATTAACGGTGCGTTTTCCTCCACCAAGAGCAAGTTACAAAGTTTCAGAAGCTTACATCCCACGCCCTTAGCACCAATGGAGCAAACCATAAATTTTATTCTCCCAGCTTTCAAGACAAATATTTTTTTACTGCTCTTGTATACCAAGAGGATCGGGGCAGGAAAGTTGGCCTTTTGCCTAGGGATGATTCACTAATTGATTTTTTATTAATTTTTCACACGTGATTATTTTACACGGCAGCTTTTGATCTATGGCATACTTTATATTTGGATGTGTCAATCACAAGTAATTCATGACACACATCGAATGAATCTATCAACCATACATCTAATCAGTAAGCGCAATAAAACTGATGCTTAAACTTTATAATATATACCTCAAAACATAAAACTGTTAGCAATAGGAATTTATTTTTGAAACGTTTATTTTAAGTGCTTACTTTATTTGGTGTGGTATGCGTTATAATAATGCTATTTCAACTCAAGATATACTATAAAGCGTAAAATTAAAAATTCAAATGATTACCTTTAAGTTGTATGTATACATTGAAAGTTTGGTTCAAATCTGCAATGATAATTGCATACACGTATATCTGCGCAAAAAGGAGTTTTTTACTGCAAGAAAATTGGAGCTATGCAAGGAAAATAACGGCTCATCTCTTGTAATGTTGTAACGCCAAAATAAAAGTATTTTTCTTTGCAAATTCGGGACTACTGCCATTGGACATCGGGAAACGTAAAAAGCTAATCGTTACATAATTTATTTTTAAGAGATTTCAAGAAAGTTTTTTTTGTAAATTGGGTTTAATGTTAATTATCCTTATATAATATTTAATTTTTGTAACAAATAATTTTTAACGTAGATTAATTTTAAGAAAAAGAAGATAACTTTATGATATGAAAATAACATCTTTAAGGACTCAACATATTTTTTTTAGCATGAAAGACTTAGCGAAAGATAAAAGTCACTTATTAATTGCTATTTGAGCATCAGAATGACGGGACGTTGTTAGAAGAGTTGCCGCAATTGCAATTCAGAAGTGCAAAAAGGATGAACAAAATGGAAAAGTCTAATAATCAACTGCCATAAGTATAAAAGTATTTATGAAACGAGGAATGTAAATTGAAAAGTATCTGTGGCAAATGTAATTATTGGTAAAGAATTGATGGCTTGCAATTAGTACTTTCAAAATTAAAAAAAAAATTAGCAGTTGCTGGACTTTTTGAGTTTCTTATCAACAATATATGTGTGAAAAACCAGTTAATTTCCCACAAAAATCTTTATTTTTTGATTAATTGCTTAACAATATAAGAAAATTTTCGAAGATGCCAAGACAGTTGAGTACACAAAGCTATTTTGGTGACAACAAATCTCAAAATCGTGTAAATAATGCTCTAATGAGATAAAAACTATCCAAGAAGACTTACCATGCTTTAATTATGAAAAATAATTGTCACACTCTACTCTGACCGCATGACAACTTTTTCATCGAAATCCCCTTGCTTAGTAATTGCCTTAAGCACAACTTCATTTTGCCTCTTCCAAGTGTTTTCTCTCTTATCGCGTCACTAATTCTTCCTAATTTCTCAGCATTCTGGTTTAAAGTTATTTATAACATCTCACTAATCCTTTGAAAGTCTTTAAGCCTCTTAGAATCACTGGGATCTTGTAGTAAAAGCAAATTCACCACATTTCGGTTGATACAATCTATCCAGTGAGACACAGTATTTAGAATAATGTAAGAATTCAGCTTTGCATTTTCTTCCTCGAAGGACGATCAGTGTTCTGAAAGAAGTTTATCACCATCTAAAGAATGTCTCTTCTTTTGCTCCTGTAAGCAAATCTTAAGCTTATGATCATTTGAAAGTGCAAATATTTAAAGAATGGTTTTCTTTTTGTAATCTGCACGAAAGGCCCTATTGTTGAATTTTAGTTCATGTTGACCACGGTTTGACCATGAGAAAAATGACTGTAAGAAAAAGACGCTGGACCATTAAGATTAACCACAATTTACTTTTGGAAAAATTAGAACATGAGATAACAATATCTTCTTTTAAGAAACCATTATGCTACACGCTGAAAACTACGATATTAGAATTGGCCAAAACTTTAAGCTACTTAAGAGAATTTCTTTTTATTTAGGAGTATTTAAACTTTGTTAAAGGAACCAAAAACGGAGATTGCCATTCAAGAACCAGAATTCTATTTTAAACATCGCGAAACGAATAATTCTTTTATCTTAATGTATCTTTTACTGTGGTTCCGTAAATGTTCTTGAATGTTGTTGGAGCTTCTCTTGGTCCACATATTTGATATTTATTTTAGATATATAGCTACTTCTAACGTAATAATTTGCAATTTAACTACCCGGAAGATGCAGGTCAATATAAAGATAGAAGATTTCACAATCAAAGTTTGTAATGGTATAGAAAATAATGAAAAATACACGTATTTTCTATGAAATCATTCGGAACAACTTCTAAAATATTTATAACATTCCCTCCTCCCCTTTATTTTTCTTTCCTTTCCTTTCTTTCTTTCTTTTTTCAAGTTGCATGACTCAATTGCATGACTTTTTTATTTTAAGTTGCATGACTCAATTGAATTTTTATAAATTAATACAATGCTTAGCTTTTATAAATAAAGTAAATTGTTTAATTTCATTTACTATGTTTCATCTTCCTACTCTTTGAATCTTTCTTTTTACATTTCTTTATTATAAATTTGAAAAGATTTATTAGGCATTTTATCTGTTTTTTATTTTGAATTCTTTGATATTTGTTGCCTTGAAAGTTGTGAAAGCTTCTCCAAAAACGTATACGTGTGAAGGTTGAGCTAGATTTTGAAGGTAGTTACTTAAATCGGAAGATGGCATAATATTACATTCTGCCTTTGTAACAATTCTGAAAGAACGTGCCACCGGAGATCGATCGTAATTTTTTATTTAATTGCATGTTACTAGATTATTAAAAGAGTACAATATAGCTTAAATTTTCATATTCAAGTTTTTGATTATTAGAGCGTTTCACGGTATTTACGGCATTACGTATAGTCCGTAACATGCATCATAAATGTCCTTGTATTTTCTACAAAAAAAAAACCAAAAAAAAAAAAAAAACAACGGTATTAAGACATAACTGCATGTCTTAAACTGAAAGAAACTACAAGGATATATTATATATATGCATATCACTAACTCTACTTTACATATGTCCTACAAACCGTGGAATAGCCCGTTTACAACGCTCATGCTTTTTTATCAGGAATCCATCAAAATATTTTATTCATTTTTGGTCATAGGTTTTGCTTTTTAGCGTGCTTTCCCGTAAAAGTAAAAAAAAAAAAAGAATGAAAGAAAGCTTAATGGATCGTAAAAATATCGTTAAAAATTAAGAAAATTCAAAAATAAGTGATTAAATAAATGTTGAAAAATAAAAAACTTGAAAGTAGGGTTTTGAAATGGGGGAAAATGTGTGCCTGTGCCTCTTGGTCTGTCTGTCTTTACCCCCATAATAACTTTTGATGGAATTACCCGATTCGAAAGATTTTTTTTTTTCTTTTTTGCATTCGAAAGGTCTCGGCAAGGACATCTCATTTCCATATTTTACTTTTTGATTTGAACAATTTTTTGCTCATTTTTGAACAGTTCAAAAAATTTCAACATTAGAGCCAATAGGCAAAAACGAATCAAATTATGTAACTTCTGGGCATAAGATCCAAGTTCCTTTGAGCAAGCTTATTGGAAGAAGCTCTCAATGGGAAACGTTTTGTGATTCGAACAATTTTTGTTCAATTTTAAACAGTTCAAAAAAAAAAAAAAAAAAATAGCATTAGCGCCTACGGGGAAATTTCAATCCTATATAAATCCTATTTTAACGGACGGATTTGCTTGGAAAAAACTTTATCGGAAAGATGTTATGACGTAGAACATGTACAGATACCAAATACTCCAGAACTCTATTCCCACGAAAAACTTTTTGATCTGGATTTATAAGGTTATTTGCGAATGAATGAATAAATGAATCAATGAGTGAGTGAATGAATGAATAAATAAATGAGTGAGTGAGTGAATAAATGAGTGAGTGAAGAAATGAATGAATAAATGAATGAAGATGTTTAAGACGTTGGGAAAGGTATTGGAGTAGTTAAGAACTAAAGCTAAATAAGAAAGAGAGAGAGAGAGATTATGAACTTGATATTGGGTTTATACGGGGAAGATGGCTCGTATAGCTCCAGACGAAGCTTCTTGTTTACTTTTGAAGTTATGAAATAAACAAAGAAAGAAATATCGAATTCTAATAATTCACATGAAATGAACTAGAACTTTCGCCTAAGTGTAAAGTACGAAAATAATGTTCGGAAGATACATACTTTAAAATGCCATTTACTTTTAAAATCTTTCGAAAATCGTGTCTCTTAGTAATATGAAGTATTCGTGCACTGAAGAGCACGAGTGCATGGTGCACATGCTGTGCAGTATACTTAATTGAACTCAAAAATCCTTTGCACAGACTCATGCATTGTAAGTTTAATTCTCAATTCTATTTTTTCCTCGCACAAAGCTGATTATGTATTGAAAGAGCGGAAGAAAATTGCCGAGTAGTGCAACACGATCCAGGGCAAGAATTATATCTCGGTAAATATGACGAGCAGTATTTTATTCGTGGGTTTCGTGACTCGCTGGGATGCATTGCTCACTCTCAGGTACTAAGGAGTGGTATTATGATAATGAAGCTTCGTTCTACGTTAATTTAGAGCACAACTCAAACTTGTTTCTAAAAGAATAATTTCAAGATCCAACTACTTTTCCCGATGAATAGTTTTAGTCGTTCAAAACTTTGCTTTGATTTCCTGCACTAGTGGAAAGTTAGCACTCAAGGTAACTTATATTGATTAATGTAAAAACTTCATGTGTTCGCTTTATCACATTAAATTGAGAAATTCGACGTTTACAAGTGTAGATATTTTCCTTACTCGAAACCTGTTTTGTAAAATGTTATTTATTTACAACAAAACATGGTATATGTCGATTCGGCAGGATTAAAGACGATTCGTGTGATAAAAGAATAATAGTGTGATCAAAGGATATTGGTGTGATTAAAGGATAATAGTGTGATTAAAGGATATGGGGCGCTGTGATTGAGAATATTGGTGTCGAAGTTGCTTCGTGATTGAATTTGTTGCAACTACTAATGTTTGTTTGGACTTTAAATACATAAATACAAATTAATGTTAAGTAAATTTCTTCTTGTACATTTACTGATACAATAGCACGTATAGAAATAAAAGCACAATTATGAATTATGTTTATTAAATTTAAATTTTTTTTTTCATTACATAAATTTTATTTAGTTGTTACTGCTGTTAGTACTGAATTCTAAATACTTATATTAGAAATTGTTTATATATATATAAATATATATATATATAAGTAAAAAATAGCAGATTTTTGTTTTTTAAAGTTATAATGTTTTTCAGGGTTATTTGTAATACAGCTGATTAGAATGTGACCGTTTGAGGTAAACTGAATCAAAGTTTGTGGCTGATGTGATTCTTCTAAATTATGGGGATCGTAGGATCACATGCAGTGCAGTTTCACGAAATATTCATAGAAGTTTAACAAGTTCACAAAAACTTATTCAAAAATTACCTCAATTTTGGGCCATTTTTTGAAGAACACAAGTCAATTGTAAATTCTAGTTCGTAGTTATGTAGTAATAACTTCAAACCGCTTAAGCAAATTTTACTATGCTGTACGCATATGTAATTTAAGAACCTAATGAATAAAAACATAATTAATTAGAAGACCCAGAATTAAACGCGAAATTATTACGATAATTCTGGATAATTATTAGATCCAGAATTAACTGCGAAATATCATTTATTTTGTAGAAGTGTATTTAGGTTAAGCAGCAATACAGATGCGCAAAGCTTTTACTTTAAGCACAAGTGTATGAAAGCTATATCGCTGCGTATAACTATCGCTTGGAATTTCAATGCAAATAAATTAGCTCAAATATGAACATTTAATCGAAATCCACTACAAAAAATTACCCTACAAATCAATTACACTACAATCAACTATAATACAATTGATTGTTTGGAACTTAAGTAATAAAGTTCTTTTTAGTGTAAGATAGACAAATAAACACTGCATAAATAATTAATTATTTCGTAATAATTAACTGTGAAAGAATAAATTACTCTAATTATCCTAACGCGCTTGCAATTTATTTATCATTTAGAGTCGTAACTTGTAATAATAATTAACCATAATCAGGGGAGCAGTGAAGGGGGGTTTTGGGGGTTGAACCTCCCTGCCCCAAAGCCCTTGGTCATAAATCATATTTCCCATTCTAGCATGGTAATAATATACATGCAAGTGAGGATTTTCATAAACCAATGTCCCCTCCCCCCCCCCCCCCCCCGCCCAGGAGAAAATTCTGGCTATGATGGTTACCCATTTATTTCCGAGCAGACTGATCGTTAGATTCATAGCAAAAATTGGTAAATGTTTTTTTTTTTTTTTTGATATTTTAGAAGGAATTTAAAAAATTTAAGTTAAGTTTAATTTTAGTTTCGCATTCGCTGCTGTTTTCTGTCTTTTTTCGTCACTCAATTACAGCCGTTGAAAAGCGTGGTGAAATGCTACACTATCGGGCTTTTGCTCACTTAAATGCACATGGTACACTTTTTTGCACGTATAATATATAAATTTTTAAAATCATCTTTATTCATCATATTAATCCTAAAAAGCATGCATTCTCAGTGTTAAAAACGCTTCCAGAAAGCTACGAAACATCATTGTTTCATTCAAAGATAACTAGGAAAACATGTTTACTAACTAAATTCACTCAGTTCAGAACACTCCCACGAGGGAATTTTTATGCCTTCCATCATGCTTTTATATTAAAAATGTAAAGGCATTTACTTTAAAAGCAAAATTTTGGTCAATATTCAAAGTCGTAAACCGGAGAAGACACTGACATGAAGATATGTTAGATGAAATTTTGAGTATATTACCTCCCAATTCTCCCGATTTTTAGCCCTTTCTTATAACACCGTGAAACAAATTTGAACCTTTTTTTGTCCTTTAGATGAAGCTATGTGATTCTATATAAACCTAAGGTGCTTGAAACAAATATCCATACGAAAACGGTCCATCACGTACCGTTTTTGCTGGAGACAGACTTCTCATATTTATACAAATTGGTTAAAAATGACTCGAAACTTCGTGAAAGTAGGCTTTTATTGCCAAAAATGTCATTCAAGTTACCAAGTTCATTAAAAAGGTCTCTAGAATGGCAACGATCTCACTGTCAATGGGAAAGATATAATTTATAATAAATTAAGTCAACAAACAACAAATTAAGAGCCCATGCACATTCAGAAAATACGTAAAAAGCTAAAACGTGGAATTTTGAGAAAATGGTACGTGGTAGGCAGCAAATAATTGCAGATTCGTAATTTTCAGGTAAAAATACATAAGAAACATAGATTTTCATTTAAAGGACACTTTTCGTGTTGCACAGTGTAATTACTTAGTTATTGGTTTACTATGCAGATGGTCGTGATCTGTCACTTCTGATAAAGTAATTTATCGTTTATGATTTCCATTTTGGATCAAACTCATCAGAAACATAGCGCGTTGCGCAATGAAATGGCCAAATTAGAATCTGGTAATTGAACAGCAACTTGAACGGCGATATTTTACTAATTTTGAAGCACAATAATCCTGTCTTCATACAAGTCTGGGGAGTTCTCCTTCCTCATCAGGTTGAATGTCAGGAAAGAAAGGGCTGTTTGTGTATGCTTAAATATCACGTCACAAAACAGACAATGTGATTTCGAACAATACGTCAGCAGACAGGCGTCGATAGTTTCCGCGAATGCCGACACTAGCCCCGCGGTAGAAAAGCCATTAGCGTACGGGTAACGATCTTTTCAGCGACCGGTGACAGCGCGCCGAGATTTCTCCGGAGAGTGGGGTTGCACGCGTCCCCGCTGGGAAACTCGACAGCGGCTATTTTATGACTATCGACTGCAAGAACGGTGCTCTGTCCCCGTAACAATGAGCTTGATAGGTCAGCATCGTCCACTGCTGAAAACAAACATCATTTCAATGACAGGACTGCCCGTTGTGTATGGAAAGGGTCATAATGGACATTGGCGGCGTCCCATTTACGTCGCCATTGTACCCGCTCTCAAGCAGGAAAAAAAGTTTCCAGCTTTTTAAGTGATCATCCACTATTATCTCAGAGATTCAAGTGATATTTATCACCGGTAGAGTCGAGTTTCGTTTATCAGCGCAGAAGCAGAATTGTGAACGGTTTTCTTTTTTTACTGCGAAGTCCATTATTTAATCAGAGAAAAGAAATAAAATGCCTAGAATTAAAATGAGAGAACTTTTTTTTTTATTAAAAACTACCATTAAAACAATTTGACGAATTTTTAAAAGCTTAACATTAGCTTAATTAATATTTTGCTTAAAAAGCATTTTTAAGCAAAATGTTGACTGAAAGTAAATTTTAGCAATGAAATTTTCTTCTCGGAGATTTTGTTTTCTTTTTCAAATAGTGCTTATTATTAGCATGTTGTTAGTCGGATTTTTTACATAAAAAATGAGCTTTTTAAATAAAATGAAATGAAAGAAAGCGAAAGAAAAACCCAAGTCAAACATAAATGTCTCTTAAAATTAAAATCTAAAGAGACCTTTTTACTTAAATCAGACATTTATGCTTAAATAAAGCAATAGCTTTATAGCTTTGTACTGCTATACGTGTTTTTTTTTTTTTGTATTATTATTTTTTTTTTAAACTTACTTTTTTACTAGCTCGAAGTCTTATAAATAACAGTAAACATTAATGTTTCGAAGAGCTTTGCATAAAAAAAAGTGGAATTACAGTTTCAATTTCGTGTTTAACCACCGCTCATAAAATTAATCATCACATCAATTAGCATGAGTTATTTTCATTTCTTGAACAATTAATTTTAATTTAATAATATAAATTTGTTTATAAAGACACTTTACAGTAAAATAAAAGGATAATTACATCACTCTTTTGAAGCTTTGGTCTTCATTAATTAAATAAACTAGACAATTTAATAGTTATTTGTTTCATTTTGTTAAAAATAAAAGTGAGAGAGAGAGATAGACTATTTATTGTGATAAGATTGTTTGCTAAGATAGATACACAAATTTTGTGGTCTTTAGTGAATCTATTGAGAATTAATTTAAATGAGAAACACTAAAGTCAAATTTGAAAATTTCTAAATTTTCCTTTCATGTGTTCGGTTACAGGTTATTTTTAGCATATGCTATAAAAATTTTTACTTTATACTTATGTCTAATGTATTATACAAACATGTATTTTCTTTCTTCACAAAAAAAGTTTTAAAATGTGTAGCACTGTTTAAAATTATCAACTCAACTATTATCTATGCTATATTTTAAAACTTCCTATATTTTGTTACCTGTGCTAGGTTTTTCCATTAGCATTTCAGCATTACTAATTCAGAATCGCTATAAATATACTTTTACAGCGAATCGGTAAAATATTAGAAGATTCAAATGTGTGTATTTATCTGAGAACTTGAGTATTTAAAATTTTCCTATTTAAATATACTTATGTATGAAATAAATCATCAATTTTTATATGTATTTAATTATACATATTTCATATCTTCAAAAGGCGGCAAAGCTATAAATCTTAATCCATCTGCCATACACTTAGATTACTAAGCGATTCATTTTATTTTAAGCATAAATGTATGTTTAACTTCAACTCAATGTATGTTAATTTGTATATTATGATACATTTTCATCAACAAGCTACAAAATAGAAACATGCTCGTGATTTTAGAGCTATTTCTTATAAGAAATGCAATACTAACAACAAAACAAAATGTTTTCTAATCGTTCTGTTATGATTACTGTTGTAAGCTTTATAGATATTTTAAGAGTAGTAAGAGGTAAATGAACAGGGAGTTATGTAAGAGATTAGTGTAAAAGATAAATGAATAAGAATAACAACAAAACTTTATCACTTTACATCATAAAATTATTAAAAATTTCAAAATGTTAAAATGGATAACATACTAATTGGTACAAATAGTTGCTGTTTAATATGCGTTCGTTAGTATAGATTAGCACATTTTTTAATATTTCAGTTTTTTAACTCGTAATAAAATTTCCGCTTTTGGTGAGTTTTGCTCGTTTTGAAAAGGAATGGATTAAGTAATTTTGTATTTTATGCCAAATTTTAGTTACCGTAATTATCTGTGTATAGCCCGCGGGTTATCTACAAAAAAAACTCCTTTTTTTACTATCTGCGGGCAATATAACGATGCGGGCAATACATGAAATTTTAAAAATATATATTATTAAAAAGACAACAACCGTTCAAAAATATCGAAATATCTTTTCCTGCAAAACAAAATGCAGAGAAATACATCGTAGCTTTCGAAACGACGGTCCAAAGCAGATTGGGGCTCGGGCGTTAGCTTCCTAGGGGTGTATCCCATGTTTTTTTTTCTGGGTGCAGGTTATACAACGATGCGGGTTATACACCGAACTTGATTTTTTTAGAATGAATTTTTCTTTCTGAAGACTATACAACGATGCGGGCTATTTACCGATAATTACGGTAGTTCAATTGTTTTCAAACGGAAAAGTATTTCGTATCAAGCAGCGTTAAGATTTCTAAAAAAGCACAGTATATTTAAATTAATTCCATCTTTGATTGAAAATTGATGCCTTTATCTTGCATAATGCACTATAACAAATAATAAATCTTAACTTTCACCTAAATTTCAGCGTCCACATTTGTGAACCCAACGAAGAAAATAAACACCCTACTTTAATTACGAAAGTAATTACGTATTGTTATAAAAAATGCTATCAAAATTAATACTTCATAAAGGTTTGTTGAATGTTGATCAATAATACATTTAGGAGTGCAAAATGTTTCCTATGGTATATATATAATATCAAAAAACTTGCCTTAAAAAGAGAAACATTTCAACCAAATCTCAAAATTTGAACTGTAATTATTGTTCAGAAAAATAAAATCATTTAAATCAGAAGAATTTGTGAAGCATAATTTTTCGGAACCTTGAATTACTTCATAATTATAACTAAGAAAAGAAGAAAGAAAAAAAAAGACATCTTGACTGATGTTAATAATTAATTTCAACTCGGATGGTTCTTAACTCATAGGAAAAATGTCGAGCATGATCATTTGTTTCGCCAACAAGCAGAAACGTTCATCCGTTACTAATCTCTCCGCCTTAAACTATATTCTACTCAGTATGGACCACTACTATTGTTACTGCTTCACTTCAATTTCAAAGTTATCATTATTGGTAATCTTACTTTTTCCAGTTCGTTCTCTATATTTTTGACTATATTTGTTCCCATGATTTCTTTCAAAATATAAATTCAGGTTTAATACATCCTTTAGCTTCATAACCTACTCACAACTTGGTGCTCTACATAAACGATAGTATTAATATAATTTGCTTTTAAAAATGTAAGTCAAACTTAGGATTCAAAATATTGCTATATGCATCTTTTCTCAACCTTTTTAGTACTGTGAACCCCTTACAAAAACTTAAAATACACTTTTCCTACTCATTTTTTTGTGCAATACTGCATTTTGTTACACTTGATCCTTTTAAAGAATCACAAAATGGTGTTTATTATTTTTATGATCAGATTGCAAACACCCTTGTCCAGGAGCGATATTCTCCTATTATTATGACTATAAATATTAACAGTTCTTTCATCTCATTAAATTGTACTTCAACGTAACTCTGCTTTAAATATTTATGTGATTCCTTTAAATTTCATTAAACTACACTTTAGCATTCTACGAAAATTTGGCTTAAAGCTTAGCAATAAATAATTATGCTTCCCCATATTTTATTAAATTCTACTTCAATAATATACGTTATATAACACTTCATATTCATTGAGTAACACTTAAGCAAAACTACTTTTCAAGAGGTTTCTCTAAAATAAATAAATAGATAAATAAAAGTTAATCTTCATATCGATATACATATTAATTATGTTTTAAATAGCATTATCCGAAGATATTGCTTGACTACCGTATTTAGGAACCACATTCCTTTTGATGCTTCTTTTATGCAAAATTCAGTCATCTAAATATTCCCATTGCAAATTTTCAGATTGAGATGTAATCTTAATTGATGTTCTATTTGCAGAATTTTTCTTTATTTATTGATAATTTTAAAGCATAATATTGACCATGGTATAGGTGAGATCACTAAAAAATATACTGTTATGGAAATTCGAAAAAAATCCGGATTCTTTTAAACTTGTGTTTTATTTAAATTTTATCTTTTTCAGAAAAGCTAAAATATTTTCCTACTACACGTGATGACACACTGTTGGCAAAAAATAACCTGTAAAACATGTTTTACTGCTCAAACTATTCCCTGTAAAGCTAATTTATGTTCTTCTTACCCAATACTTTATTAAAGTGATTAGGTTACTATAACACTACTAGATCAATCAGTTTATATTGATCAATTTCGTCCTGTATCAGTAAAGATAGCTAAACTATTCAATGGCTTATTGTACACAATTGTAATTTCTCCACGAAATGAAAAATGAATTGGTATGAATTACTCAATACAAAAAATAGAAAATAATTAAAGAGGTTTTCAGTATTTCGTCTCAATATTCCAAAAACATCACCATTTTGCTAATATGTTTTTAGATAAAACATTAATTGTATCATTCCGAAAATTCAATTGTTACCTTGAGCGCAGATTTAAAGCCTTTTTGAGACACAGTAATCAATTTTTGCAACTAATATGAGAACCTTCATTAGCTTTTCCCTTATGACTGGCAGCCTACAAGTTTCGATATTCATTAACATACCATTTCTTTTGATAACAACAAAAACTGCCTGAGGTACAAAACGCTTTACGCTTTTTATTCGTCAAATGCTCTTTCTATATGAGGAAAAAAGGCGTGCACAGAAAAAGAGAAAAAAAGAAATGGAAACTTTATCTCTCAACTAGCGACCAACCTCTAAGTGCTATCTCCCTTTCATTTTACAGCTATTAATGAGAAAGGACCACCGACGCTTTTACGCTGATTACATATCTTCCTGCTCTTTTGTCGGTTGAAAACGTGCAGCTAGGATGCCCAACTTCCGAACAAAACATCGCTACCTTAATGGTGCTGAGGACCCAACACCATGACCACGCATATAGTCTTTAATGACGTCAGAAAGAATGAGAGAAGAAACAAGTGGAAGTTCTCCAGATCTCGCTAAAACCGGTGCTGGTGAAATATCCCAACGATGACATATTCATGTCTAAGGTGGAGTCACGTGGCTTAACTTGCATGACCCCTGTACGCACGTGGTTTTTATCCAGCCGAATGGATACAATAGACAGGGGGATCGCTTTCAATGGGTACCCTTGACACTTTACACTCAACCCCTGTGGTGTGGTATTACATAACAATAGTGTCATTTAACAGGTGAATCGGTGTTTGGGTGTCGCAAATGCCACCACGGTGGATTTGTATTACGTCTTTACCAGCACTGGGGGAGTTTATGTATGGTGTCAAACACCGGTTCAAAATAAACATAAAAAATTATACCTTTGATTTTGAATAAATTAAAGTAATTTATAACTAGTTGCAAATAATTAATAGATAAATTCGAAGTAAACAAATAATAGACAAATGATTCAAGTACAATTATTGGCATACAAGACTCACTCATTTTTAAAAGATTATTGCTGGAATGCAAAACACATTTTGTTTACTTCTTTTTAAATTTCCAAAAAACAAATCAATTCATATACACCGTGTTTATTAACTCTTTAACACATTTTATAGTTTTTTTAATCTAAGCATGGCTAAAGGGGAGAACTGAAGAGCCTATTTCTCACATTTTGTTTACATTTGGTGCAAAAATAGGGATTATAAACTTTAAATACTTAAATTCACTATAAAATTGCACCAAATTGCCTTTAAATTCAGCAGAAATTAAATAGCATTTTCTGAAAATTTAATTGCATTTTGTTTAGAAGAAATTTTAAGAGTTATTGCATACTTGAGACACACATTTTTGTTTGAATGTTTTTCTGTTTGAAACACATTGTCGTTTGAATGTTTTTTGTCTGAAACATTTAAATTATGGATTGAATACTTTTCTGCTTGAAACAAATCTTTCAATTTTCACTTTCTCACATCAATGAAATTTTTCCTTCATAAATAGTAAACATAAAATTATCCTAGAAGAACTTTACATTTTGATTAATTTTCATGTTAACTCAAGAACGTTTTTATCGAATGAATTTCTACCCTGTATAATGTTGTAGAATGTAATACATTGATAGGGAGCGAAAAATGATGACAACCTTCAATTTTATACATTCTGCTTTATAAATATAGGTAAACAGAAGATAACTTCAAAATAAATAAATTTTTGAACTTTTAAAAACTGTCAATAATTTATTTAATGCCAAGCATTTTGAAAAATTATAGATACACTATTGGTAAAAAAGATTTCACTCAATACATTAACTATATCTTTGTATAAAAATTATTTAATATGAAATTTTAGTTTTAAAAATCATGTGCAATTTAGCAAACTCATGTTGAAAACAATTTTGTCAGCTAAAAAGTTTGCGTTTAAAAATAAATGTGCAATTATAGTAAATTAGCAGTTTGCACGTAAGATTCAATTTTATGCGTGAAATGAATATTTATAGTCAAACCTTCCATATTTTATGTTCAAATGTTGATAGCAAATAAAGCAAATAACTTTACATTTAGATTGGGAATCGAATAGCTTTGCGTTTTAAAATAAATTTTATTAGCAAAAAAATTTCAATAATTTAAAATTGTACAATATTTAGTTACTAAAAATTTATGTACCTAATTTTTTTTCCCTAATACTATTAATGGTAGTGACTACATTAGTGGTACGAATGAAGAATTAAGCAACAATACACCGAGTGCGAGCTAGCATTTAGTATGAAAACTATTTAGTTTATAATGTTAAAAGACTAGATTTCGAATTGTTTACATAAAACGCTACATTAACTTACATAGGAAAACATATATTTTCCACTTCTTATGCATTATTTAGTTCAAAAACAACAATTGAAGAAACATATATATATATATATATATATATATATATATTTCACATTTATAAGAGCATTTGTATTCTGAAAAATAAAATAACTTTCTTCAATGAAAATAAGCCTCCTAACGCTCAATGTTTGTTTTGTTCCATAAGTTTAAAATCAGTTTCACGTTTATGATGCATATTATTAACAATCTTTAAAAAGATTTCAAAGTGAAAATGAGAAGAAAACAAGTAAACAATAAGTACCGAGTTGAAAAGAAGATAAAAGCCCTGGACAAGTCAGCATGGGATACTCTGAATATTTTTGAGAAAACATGTGAAAACCTCTTTACAGACAAAAGACGTTAATAAACATTATTATCTTTCCCAATCGCAGTGACGGAAAATTGACCGGTTTTTAAGAAATACATTGTTTTACAGCGACATTAAATGAAGGCCACTGCAAATAAATGCATAAATTCCGAAGCTCGCGAATCCTTTCATTTACCGCGGCCGGACGTGAATGCACTTCTAAGATGCAGATTAAAAAGAAGAAGAAAAGTGAAAACAGGAGAAGTTGACCTGAGGATGTCGGGAGTGGAAAAGCCAGCTTCATCAGGATCGCAGAAAGTGTGTCCTGCCCTCTAATAGCAACCAGTCCACAGTCCGCACCCCGAACAGACTGGCGAGTAAGTAAAAGCGCGTGCTTTAAGCACCCCATTTGAGAGGGCAAATGGACAGATATGATTGCCCATAAATTTCTCGAATTACCTGGCATATCAGCTGCTGCTCCTACCTGGCGATACCGCTCTCGGTCCCAATGCACCAGACACGGCAGTAGGTGGTAAAAAGTACTCGCCAGCCGGCATTCCAAGAGGAAGAGTTGGAGAAAGTTCGTCAAGCTTTCCTGGTAGCTCCGAGGAGGACTGCTTGTCTCTCTGCTGTCGATCTCTCAGGGAGCTGATTTTTTTCTTATTATTAATGATAAATTCATGGTTTGAGGCGAGTGGGGGGAGAAACGGAGTTGCGTCACGTGACCGGGGCTCTCGGCCAATCGGCGTGCCGTATTGCCTGCCAGTGGTGCAGGTCTTTTCTGAGCAACGATCGCTCTACGCAAGGTGGTGCGTCCACAGAGGTACCTGTCTCAGGTGCAACTGCTGGATCTTCGCGCGGGTTCCGAATAGATATCAAAAGGCTGGATCGAATAAATTACGTCACTATCAGATTAAATTGGTGCAAGGGCTGGTCACGCGGGACGATCTGCGCACTCGTTTTGCACACGCAGGTCAATTATTAGGTCCTAGAAATGTTACTTAGTAAATCTGTCGGAACATTCGCTCAAAGATTTATGGCTGCGCATCTTTCGGCGGGGGGAAGGAAATTGTTTTTTCCGTTGTTTTCTTTACTTCTCCTTGCTCTCTTAAATATGCGTTTAAAAGACTGATTTATTGAGCTTTGATTTCTTTTATGCCATTCGATCGACTTGCGATCGCATTTCTGCTACAGGAGTTTACAAAAAAAAATACCATTTCTTGTTTAATAACTATCTCTGCACAAGCATTGCTAAAATTGAAAACCTTCACTCGTGGTTAATTAGCTTTTTAATTGTTTTCTAATTTTAAATGATTTAAAGTATTAAACATATTTTAATTTTACACGAAAAGAAGTCGTAATATAAAATTAATAAATTTTATACAGTAATAAGAAACATTTCTTGATAATATTTTAAATAATTTTTTATTCCAATCGGCCATTGTACTTATTTCAGAAAAGACTTAAGCATTTATTATTCAGTTTAAAAATAAGAATAAGCTGCGACTTAGTTCAGTAAGTAACTAAAGTATTCATTAATAAGTTTAAAAATAAACTTTTCAAACTTTTCAATATTGCATTGCATAAAAACTAAGCATTGGTTGAATAAAAATAAACTTAAATTATACAACTGTTCTAAATCGATATAATTATGAACTTTAAATAATTCTAAATGCAAAGTCTATGCATCCTTAACCGAACAAATTACATTATAAAATTCGGGATCATTATTACTTTTTAAACTTATTTTTATTTTACTTTCTCTTCTCTTTTTATAAAATTACACTCAAATTTCATGAATAAGAAAATGTGATGGCAATTGTTACAAGCATACGGAGTCAGTAGGAAGCGCCATTACGTAACATAATAATAATGTTAAAATGAAACGATAAAGTGAAAGTATGGTAAAGTCTAATATTTTTGGGAACACGCGTAATTATGGAAAATGTAACTAATAGTTTTTCATTCTAAAGGAGTCTCTCTCCTTGATCTTAAAGGAGTCAGGACGATACGTTTTAAACATAAAAATCGACTGACTGGTATTTTTAACTATAGATGCCATGAACGAAATTTGCGCACGTTCACGTTCAGTTGCGTGATTACGAATGCGTTAGTTATTTGGTTAAATTCCAACGATTTTTGAAGTACAACGTTCATGAACTCGGAAAAGGGAATTCTGAACACTTTTATGGTTGTAAACAAAGTTTTAAGTAAAATGCATGAAATATATGAAATTTATAATATAATAAAAATAAGTAGATAAAGAATGTGTACTTTGATTTAGAAAGTCAATAACGCGCTGCATTAAATTCTCATTTCTCCGTTTCATACCCTAATAACGATGCTCTCATGCTGAAGATAGAGTTTGGTGGAGTAAAATGAGTGTTAAAATGTCATTTTAAAGTTTGCATTTCATTCGTAAAAACTCTTTTCATAATAGTCTTTTTTTATAGATTATTTACACTGCATTTCTTGGGAGAAAACTAAATTTTTTTCCCCCAAATATTGCTTGCATTTTTCATATACAGTAAAACTCCTCCTATCGGACACACTTAGGTGGCCAGTTTTTAATTTCCCGGTAGCAAATCATTGAGCCTAAAAAAAAAAAAAAAAAACTCTTTACCGAACATCTCTCTTTTACACGCAAAAGAGAGGTGTTCAGAAGAGTTTAATTTATCAGAAGATTACCGTCTTCTGATAAATATTTTTGTCCCGCTGGAGTCCGCTGAGGATTTTTACTGTAATTGCAACACATTTTGAAAAAGTTGTTATTATACCTATTTCACAATGAATATAGCATGGGGTAAAATGGTTAATGCTTAATTTTACCTTTAAAAAATTTCATAACTTAAATACGAATGCCTGAAATCTTTATATTCAAATTACTCAAGCATTACCTGTGGCAGCATGTATGCATTTTTGTGTTTTACTCTGCTTTATAAGGTCTACAACTGCCAAAAACCGGATCGGGTACAATTTTAATTATTCGTAACGTTTCCACTTAATCAACTTCATCTCTTTCTGGAAATGTAAATTTTGCCCATTCCTGACTTTTTCAGAAACTTGACTATTCGAAGTTCATTTGCCAGATGCTTAGTCAAAGCATTCCGTAACATTATTTTTACCATAATAGTTCAATTGCACCCGGTTTTTAACTGCCAGATGTATGTCTAGGATTCATTCCTAGTCCAACTTCAACTAAGTTAAAATCTCTTTTTAAGGAATGTTCACAGTCAGTCAGTTTAATTATTTAAAATTTTTTAACCAACTATGATATATATAATTTAAAAAAAGTTTTTATGGTTGTATTACATGGTCAGGTGTAATACATGTGTCATCATATTATGCCTTCTGAAAGCTACACTAGGATATAACCAGCGCTATTTCATGATCAATATAACAAACATAGCATTTCTTTTCATGCCTTTTGAAAGTTACGAGCTACATTATAATGCATACCATCACATGAACAATCTACTGCCGTACTTTTCTCCACCAAACCCCTACCTGTTAGCCGAGGCCTTAGGATTGCTTACGCACGGGGAGAGGTAGTGGGGTCTACGGATTTTACATGCACATATCCCCAAATATACATGGTGGTCTTCAGTGGGTATCGAACGCGCGACCTTCCAGGTGGAAGTCCGACGTGCTAACCACTAGGCTACCACGGCCCACTCTACTGCCGTACTAAGTACAAAAGTCGTGCCTGCTCTTTTTGGTGAAATTGAGTTATTGCAACCATGTGGTTCTTTCTCAATTATTTTACCTAAATAAATGTTTTGTGGTGATATGTTGAATGAGAAAAAGTTTTTATTTTTAAAAAGTGTTTTTTTGAACCAAGTACAAGGAGGCGCAAAACTTTTATCGCCGATATCGCATTTTGAACTCAGATGCTCAGATGCAGATTGTAGTATAATACATATAGCATTGCATTATAGCTTGTGAAAGGTACACGCTGCATAAAAACCCGCACCATCATACACCTTGCTATGGCCATTCCTCTTGATCAGGGTGGAGCGAGATTGTCTTTCGGCGCCCTTTGGTCGACGCTTTCACTTCACTTAATTTTTACCTCACAAATGTTCAAAATCCAACTTTTATTGCAAATGCCAACACTTATTGACACTTTAATATTAAGAAAGTTTTTACTGCTATTTAGTTAAATTAGTATTTGGTGTGAATTTCAATCAGTCACTAAATATATCTGTTACCTATGTAGGTATTGTAATAACTAAGTAAAAAAAAACATTCCTTAATTAATCTATACAAAGTTTAACTTTCTTGCTTTTGCACTGGCAAATTTTTCAATTAAATTATCTGTAGGTATGGATTGAGCAATATCATTTTCAATTGATAAAATTGCCAGGTTTGACAATTTTTCCTGAGCTAGGGTCGATCTTAGGTAGGTTTTTATCAGTTTAAGTTTACTAAAACTTTGCTCACCTTTTGCGACACTTAGTGGAATAGTTTGTAGTATCCGAAGGGCAGTCCAAGTGTTTGGAGACAAATCGCACCGATTATTTTGGTTCAAGACATTATGAACATCTTTCGGTTTTCCTTGGTATGTGTCTTATAAAAATTGCTTCAGGCTTAGTATTTCTTGAGCCAGATCTGCTAAAGAACTATCGCTGTGTGAATCATATGTCCAAATATTCATTCTCTCAAGTATTGCTCCCCACTTCTGTTTTCCTTCATCTATTTGTTTGATTAAATGTTGATTCATTCCAGTTTGCGTTCCTAATCTTTTCCTAGCTTCTAACCATATACACGTTGCTGAATGATGATCCTTAGCAATCTCATGGTTTCGCAAGGCTAGTGTAATATGGGCCCAATCATCTTTATATAACCCTGAACAACGACACTGATTTAACTGAAGTTTTAGCAGCATCGCACACAGAAATAATCAAGTTCAAGCTGTGACAGCCACAAGGATTCAAAAAAGCCCTTGGAAATTTTCTAATAATACGGCTTTGGACGCCTTTCTGTTTCCCCACCATATTGGCGCCATTGTCATTGCTTTGACCCCTACAATCATGCATGTCTAAATCATGTTTCATTATCACCTCATCCAGAAATAAATCTGTGATACCCTGTCCACTGGTGTTCGATACTTGTGTTATATGTAACAAAACATTTTCGTATGCAATTGTCATCAATATCAAAAAATCTAAATGTGACACTTAACTGTTCAATGCGGCTGATATCAGGTGTGCATACAGTCTAAAATGATTGAAAAATACTTAGATTTCTTTATTTTCATGATAATAGTATTTCGTACTTCATTTCCAACTAATGCAATGAATTATTCTTGACTATTTTTACTGAAATAATAGTTTTCTGTTTCTTTACTAGAGATACTGCGTAAATGTTCTATCACGACGGGGTCAAACTTGCCTAATAGTTGAACCAAACCTAGAAAATTTCCGTTGTGTGGAGTATTTAAAGTGACGGAACGTCCCCTAAAAGCCAAATTATTTTCCGCGAAGAACAATGTAACGCAATGAGAAAACTGGAATACAAGAAAGGGGAGAATAGGATTCCCGCTTGCGTAGATGACGTCGTTTGCTCTCAGTGAATGGAAGAACTCGAATACAGAGTGTAACAAGAAGTTCCGTCTAGAACTATACGAGCCTACTTTCCCGTATACACCGAATTCAAATTTATAATCTAGCTATCTCTCTCTTTCTGTCTTTCTCGTTTAGCTTTAGTTCTTAATTGCTTCAAATATACCTTTTTCAATGGTTAATACATATTCATTCAATCATTATTTATTAAGTCATTCATGTATTTATTAACTCATTTATTCATTCATTCTTTTGCTTATTCATTTAATCATTCAATAATTAAAAAATATTCTTGAAAATCCCGATCAAAAAATTTCATAGGAAAATAGGCTCGTTAGTTCTTTATGAACTTTCTATTTGTACATGTTCTACGTCATAAGAGCTTTCCGATAAAGTTTGTTCCAAGCAAATCGGTCCGTTAGATCAGAAATTATATAGGATTGAAATTTCCCCGTAGGTGGTATGTTAATTTTTTTTGAACTGTTCAAAAATGAACAAAAATTGTTCAAATCAATATTTCACGCCAAGAACTTCTTCCAGCGAGCTTGTTCATGGGAACTTATATCTTGTACCCAGAGTTTACATAATTTGCTTCATTTTCACCCATGGGCGCTAATGTTAAAATTTTTTTTACTGTTCAAAATTGAACAAAAAATTGTTCAAATCAAAAAGTAAAATATGGAAATGAGATGTCCTCGCCGAGATTTTTCCAATGCAAAAAGAATTTTTCCAATCGGACAATTCGTTCAAAAGTTATTAGGGGGGGGGGGACAGACCGACAGACAGACAGACAGACAGACCGACAGACCGACCGACACACTTTTTCCCCATCTCAAAACCCTACTTTCAAATTTTTTATTTTTCAATCTTTATTTAATTACTTAACTTATTTTTGACTTTTCTTGATTTCTAACGATATTTTCACGATACATTAAGCCTTCTTTCATGCTTTATTATTTTTTTTTTACTTTTACGGGAAAGTAGGCTAAAAACGGAAGTAATTTAATTACGGACTAGGTTAGGACTAGCAGCTTTAAATAGTCAGATTTAGCTTTTAAAAAGGCAGGGATTTATCTGATCCGCTGGCAACACTGTTCCAGCGCCTCTCGAAAGGCGCCGTCATTTTTTTGTTTTGTTTTTTGCGCTGGAAATTGTTTTTTGCATTCGGCTTTTTGGCGCCTAGAGCGGCCGCTCCACTCGCTCTACCCCAGATCCGGCACTGCTCCTCACATAATCAAATGGCGCGAATTCTCCACTATTATTTTGCAGCCGTGTTGGTTCCAAAAGAAACGAATAAACAAATAAAGAGAGAAAGAAAGTCTAATTGTTGTAGTGCTATAGAAATAGTAATATTCGAATATTCATCCCTTTCTTGCAGAAAAAAGAACCGAAAATTACCTGAGAGGCTACGGAACAAACGTGGGTTTCCGTTCTGTATTCGCTCGACACTCACCACGGAATTGAGTTTTTGTTACGTGGACATTGCACACCCACTATCATTTCACTTGTTTTGATTTTTCTACGTGATTTGGACAAATACTTTACTTGAATTGTAACTTTTAGGCTCAGTTGCACGCTTTCTCACGACGTGCGATGGGATTCAAGCATTACTACTTGTTTACTACCTTAGTCATCAGAGAAAGATGGTTATAAAAATCGATTTTTTAATGCGTCATACAGTATTCGTATTTTATATTTGCGCTTTTAAGAATGATGTTATCGCTGAGCATTTTCCTTGGTTGTATTTCCATTGCAAATAAAAAGCAATGCAATCATCATCATTATTATTGCTATTATTTCAAAATGAATCAAATAGCTCATCACTTGCAGAAAATATTTCTTTTAACTGCAGAAAAAGAAGAAAAATATTTTACTGATGTATATTATATTTTCAATATTTAACCGGAACTATTGAACCGACGGACCGGATGATGGACCGGACCGGAACTATTGATGGACCGGAACTATTACGTGGAAAAATGAACGCTCGGAACTGGCTAGAAAAGTTTCTGAAGAATGTGATGTCCATCAAAGAGTTAAGCAAATTCGATTTTAAGTACATTTTTTACCGGATAAAGTATATCTTCAAGTAGAAAATGTACCACTAAAAGCAGAACATGTTTGTTGTGAACTTTCCTTTCAAATTGTAAGTATTTTAAGAATCTATAGTACGTACAACATTACATTTAAGGCTGATTTTCACCCAAGGTCTCAAAGCTTTGTATCGAAAGTTAACCTACAAGACACTTTTAGGGACCTTGTTTTACAAAGCACCTTTTGAATATTTTTATTCCTTTTCTTTCTGAATATTTTTAAGACCTGTTCCTGAGACTGATATTTTTTGTCTCAGAGTACATGCTATAATTTTAACTTTTAAGCTGAAATCTAAGACTGAAGAAAAAATTTCGGTTGACACTACCTAACTTTTTAGCAGGGTATATAATATATTTATGGATTTCATGAAGCACATGCATTCTGTTTAAATAATTCAAAACTTTTAATTTAACTTATATTTCTACGCCTCTTCAGTTTTATTTATTAACAATGAAAACTCTTCTTGCGTTCATTTACCATTTAAGCCTTTGCAGTCAGACGAAATCTGAAAGTTGGTACTCAGAAGCAGTTAACAAGTACCCCCCCCCCCCCCCAATAATAATAAGTATAAAACTTTCATCGAAGAACCTTAAGCATTCATTTAAACAATGCTATGATTCAAATCTGAAGCTTCGAAAACAATGTAGATATTCTCTTAGGTCTTTTTTTACACACATCATAGACCACAGAAAAGAATCTTTTATGTGAAATTGATATTTTAGGATCTAGTAATTTAAGGTCCTGTGTGGATTACATATCCACATAAGTCAGTACATAGTTCCTAGGTACTAAATAGCTGAAAATTTCACTTCCTTAAATAAGTTAATAATTTACAATGCTAACAATTTTATTTTTGATGTGTGTCAAATCAAGCTTTACGATAAATAAAAACTACTTCCGTTTTCGTCTATGCTGACTTTAAGTGATTTTGAGAGCTTAGATGAAAGAGTTCATCATTTTATAAATAAATCCAGTTTGATTCTGCCGTTTGCTGCCGTTTATTGATGCACTTCTACTCTTTTTTAATGATGTATTAAAGCTGCATCTTTCAGCTTCCTAGAAGTAAGAGTAAAATTCCAAAAAGTGAACGGTTTAGATTTTATGACGCACAGAAGGAAAGTCCATATAAGTGTACCTTAAGACTGGAAACAATATTCTGAACATATTATGCATTCTCAGTAACTAGAATCAGGGGTTTTAAAATATTCATAGATGATCCTTAAAAAGCGGTGCACTTTCAAGCTTAACCTATAAAACTCATACTGAACATTCCATGTTGTTAGCTCCCCCTCCACTCCCCCAAAAAAAGATGGGTATAATCATGTTCAGAAGTATAGACGACCGAAAACATAATATTTAGCAAATTTTTCATTCGAAATACATTTTACAATTAGAAACAAAAAGATTTAGCATACACAGCGAATTTTTTTAATGTAGAATGGCTTTTTTTTTTCAATATGCAGACAGTCTTAATCATCATTAATGCGAATTTCCATTTCTTCGCGAAGGGAGGAGAAAAAATGAGAGTTCCCCCAGCCATTATACTGTTTAAAAATTAAGCGGGGAGTATTTCAAGTATAACAAAGCGCGCCAATTTTGCATGTAATGATCCTCCCGATGTTACACTATTTAAAAACTTCTTTCGTACACCTGTTTTTACCTCTATCCTCAAATAAAATAGTAATTAATTTTTTTTGCTGCGTGCTTTTTGATTTTTATGGCTTCCTTGTATTACGAAAACGTGTTAGCTTCCAGTTGCCATTATTTTTTAGACTGCTAAGCAATTAGCGTCATAAAAAAAATCTCCTTGCATCTCCGAATTTATGAGAACAGGAGCTCGAGCATTCAAATTCGTTATTTCCCGAGAAACAACTCCACTCCCCCTACTCGACCCTAGCTTCCAGATTTTAAATCTTCCGAGGAGCTCTGGAAATAGCATTTTTTCTCCTCGTTGTATGTTGTGTGGTTGTCTTCTGAAAATCAATAAATCAATAACATAAACAGAAAACATTACTTTTCGAAGAAGGGAAAAGTTTTGACGTCTATTCTGAGCACGCGAAACAATCAATACTCAAGCCCTTTCTTAGTTTAAAACGCATCTGCTTCGTAAACACTCTTGTTGAAGGCAGATATCGACTCAATAATACACATACTGTAATTTCCAGTCCGAATAATCGCTTTTTGCTTTGATTACAACGAGCTAGAGATAAAAAGGGAAGAATGGCAAATTGAAAGATTCGTGGACCTAGGTTCATACATAGGTGTGCAAAAAATCCCAAATGTTTTTAACATCATATCTTTTAAAAATTCAAATATTGTTGCATTTAGTCTACATTTCGTTCTAATGCAGTATCTTTTGCTACTAAGGCCAGCAATCAGTTACTCAATGAGAATCTCACAAACTGGAATGGTTAAACCTCGGTTTTGTAATGTTAATAGTTTTTGATCGTATTTTTTCTTCTGCTTATAGTGACAACTAAGTAGAAAAATATATTCAGAATCACTGGGTGTTTTGGGGATAAAACCCTCCGTGAAATGGTGAAGATTGTCTAGAATTTAGCCAATTTTTCTTGTAAAACTATGAAATTAGCTCACTTCCCCCGAAAAAACCCCCCCCCCCCTGAAATCCGGATCTAGCTACGCTACTGTTCAGAGTCGAAATTCTTGAGTTGTCCATTTAGCATAATTAACATATTGTGATTTACAGGTCGAAGAATATTCCTATAGGAATCATTTCCTCAAATTCAGATTCCAACTTGAATTACATGGGTAAAAAGGGTTGCATTATCCATTTGAAGGAATTCCTATCATTTAGGGAATACCTGTTTCAGCTTTTCGTAAATCTAGTGCATAAAGAATTGCACATTTTATCGGGAATAAACTCATATTTGTTATTTGAAGTCCTAATCACCTGTAAATAAATAAGCTGTGCAAAATAAAGAATCAATGACAACAAAGCTAAGAAAACACAATTAACCCTTAAGGAATGTCTATTTATTATTTTTTTTTTATTATTAGCTTTCAAGTCCTAAAAGCCAGACAAACTAATCCTACCACGCAGATTCTTTTTGTTGCTGGGTATATCGTTTTAAGGATCTTTGTTTAAAACTAATCATGAAAACTGTGTGGTCCTGTCTCTTGGTAAATTTTTCTTTGCAATGACGCGCAAATGAAATGGATGGGAATGAGGAATTTTTTTTTTTTTTTCTCAAAGTATAATACCTTTCACTCGTAAAGTATTCCTCTGTTTATTTTTCCAGATTATTTCCAGAGTTTTTTTATGTATGTTCTCTGCAACTTAGACACAAGACGTATGGATTTTTTATTTAATGTTTCTTCACACATGTACACCATATGTTTAAACATATATTATATGTATTTAGTTATGTATATCCTAAATTAAATATGCTATGCCAGAAATTCAAAAAGAAAATTCACGTCTGTAATTAAATTTTAATGATTTTTTATGATAATAATGAGAGATTAATTATACACGAATGAGAAAATAACTATAAACGAATTACTGATTCTCAAAATCATTGAAGAGCCAGACAATTTAGCTGTTTTCTCCGCAAAAATTCTGGACATTGCCCTAAATACTGTTTGAAAAAGAACATATTGGTGATTTCTCGCAGAAAAATTCTTAAAATGAATATTCTATATGACATGTAAAAAGTAAAACGAAATGAAATTTTATTAAAATGTATATAATCACTCAGAAATGCACTTGAAAACTTGCTGCCTCAAAGAATATCAAACCTATTTTCATTATACATGTATAGTTATATATATATCATAAAATAAAGATATAAATAATTTGAGAAAAATAATCGGATGTGTAATTAAATGTGAATGATTTTACTCAGGAATAATTACTTACGCACAAATTAAATTCTCAAAATCATCGACAAGATTCAGACAATTATGGTGTTTTCTCCGCAAAACTTCTAGGTTTTGCCCTAAATACTGTTTGAGAGAAGACGTATCGGCGATTTTTCCAGTATAAATGCTTTAAAGATTATGTATGGCACGTAATAAGTAAAACATAAATGTAATTTTATTAAAATGTAATCAATCAATCAAATAAATAAATAAAGTCAAAGAAAAGAAAAAGAAAGTAAACGATTTTTTGAGTAAAAGGTTATTATTAAATTTATTTTGTTCACCTGAAGTGAACAGTATTCTGGGTAGTTTTTTTGTAACGGATATGAATCGATCCTTTTTCTTTATTTTCTTATTATTTCTTTCTTTTCTTTTTTTTTTTTTGAAAAAAAAATCTTTTTGTTATTATCTTAATTTGTAGATTGTTAACTTGATCGTTAGCGAAACACAATAGCCAAGTTGAATGTAGGGAATTGAAGACTATAAAGAGGAAAATGATTTGAAAAAGGGAAAGTAAAAGGAAAGAAAAGAACCAAAATCAATTCTAATGCTTGTGATGATGTTTTATACAATACCGGAAAATCCATTTCACTTAAATATGCATCGATTGGATTGGCTGACACGTAAATTGATATTCCCTGTTTATTATCATATCTTTGCTGGAAACATAATCAATGAATGCTGTGTAACAATTCAAGCACTGAAACTAAAATGCAATAATCCTGTACTTTTCCTCTTGTCACTCTCATATTATATCATCTGTTCATCATATAAGTGTGAAAATGCGTCTTCTTCTCCTTTTTTTCTTCTTTTTTGAATGCATGATAGGTGTAACATTGAGGAACAGAATATACAGTGATAAGTGCTAAACCCGGAATCCACCATACTTTGAAAATTCCAAATTTTGGATTCTTCCGAATTTTAGATAGACACTTTTCTCGTCATTAAACTAATTTATCTTTTTCCCTGAATTTGTTCATGTTATTTAGGACAGAAGAGCATTTGCAATACTAAAAAATCGGATATTTTAATTGTATTTTAAATTATTTATTTATTTATTATTATTATTATTATTATTTTTAGGGTTCGAAATAAATAAATAAGCTTTTATAACGATGCAAACAATTTTACTTACAAATCTTTTTCATTTTATTTATGTATCATTTGGGACAGTTACACCAAACACGTTTGTTACTTTGCGTTTTTTCATCAATTTGGATTTTATGCGAAAAACGTTCTCCTTAACTTTTTTCACAGCTAATAGCTCAGTCGGTTTGCAAAGCGTCCGAATTTTGGAGATTTCCAAAATTAGAATTCGGACATCCGAATTTGAGACTGTCAATTGTATTTCTTAATGCATTAATTTCAAATAAAAATTGCAAGTTTAATGCAATTTTAAATTTTCCTTGACTATTCTAGAAGTCCCATTGCGTTGCTTTCCGTTATTCACAATAAGCTTAATGTATAATTTCATTGTATTATTTCTTGGTTAATTTTATTAGAAAAATTGTGAAATTGAGTTTCAAAATGTAAGTAAAAGACTTCAATTCTTTTTGTAACAAAATAAAGGTAAAGCGAGACTATAAAACAGCCGTAAACATTTTATGCATTTTATGACTTACAAATTAAAAAGATGAAATTATTATTCGGTGTTAATAGATTTTCATTTATCCAGTAAAAATCTCTGCATTCAGTGAAATTTCCAGTTTTCAAACGTTTTTAAATAACTAAACTTCTTTTATACTAATAAAAATGTAGAGTGATTGCGGATAATTGATACTGAAAATTTTTAGGAAATATTCAGCCAAATTTTAGTAAACTATTCTAGAACACCGGTATTTTGTGAATTTAAACTTAGTTCTATACTCTACGTGCAAAGTATTATTTTTTTTGGGGGGGGGGGGAAATAATAAAATAATGTCTGAGAGATTCATGAGGTAACATTTTTTTCGACTGAACTTATACATAAAGAAACCTTCATTTTATTAAAAAATTTTGATTCAAATAATACTCGCTTAAAAAAAAATCTCAAGCCATATGATACTGTTCAACAAAAGTGCGTGCAAGACATTAAGAAAACTTCTTTCAGTCTTAAATAGTTTGTCTTCGAGCCATCATTTCCCTTTTCCCCGTGTTGTTTTGTTTCTGGAATATTTTTTTCCTAAGACGTTCATTTCAGCACTGGTAATTTACGTGTTCAAGCGCTCCAGGACGAAGTTTAGTTTTTGCATTCTGACGTGATGCTTTCGTTTAACATATTAAAAATAAACAAATGTTCCCAGAACCTGGGTTTAAATAATTTTAGGTACGTGATAAAAACAGTATTCGCGCAAAGTTTTATTTTAACAACAGATTCTCGACTTGGGAGACTCCATCCGCCCTTGGCTGCACCAACTTGTGTAGTGAGAGAAATACATATGATTCAGGCCCTATCGGTTAAGAGACTACACTGCCTTAAACCTAACAATAAAATTCGCACAAAGGAGAAATTATTTCGAATAAATTGGGAAAAACAAAATTAGATGTTATGAACATACGGTGATGTAACAAAATCATAAGAACTTTTGGAAATTAATATTAATGTTTGAATGGATATTATCAGGCATCATTGTCCCATCTTCAAAGTATCTCGATTTTGAACTTCACATTTTTAATGTTTATAAATAAATAGAACTCTTAAGGAATAAAAATATTCCTTAAACGTAGGCGTCACTGGATTGTTAATATTGAGGGGGATTATTGCTCTAATTCAGGGGGGTGTTACGACTCCTCTTCTCTCCCCACCCCTCTCCAGTATTTTAGGAAAAGAGGTCACCAATTCTGTTTCAAGTGATGCTAAAAAACAGCATGAATTAAATACTGTAAAGTATTTTTACAACTTAAAATAATTCCCCTCAATGTTATTTCTTAATTACTGAAACCAATCACAAAATTATAACCAAATTTCCGTGAAGTCTAGAGGGAACCGGAGATTAATATTTCTTACGGTTAGCTAATAAAAAAACGGGAACATTGTTTGGGTCAAATTTTGATATTCTTTCGTTTTACGATGAAATAGTTCTATTTTACACCCTACATCTGCGTTCAGTGTTGCACCATATGTAACTAAAACATTGGGAGCGGGGGACTTTTCACTATTCCGAAATATTAGGGGGACGTATCCCCCTTCAAGCCAACGACGCCTGTGTCCTTGAAGCTTTACCTTAGGCATTTTTATTGAATAAGAAACGAAATAGCCCGAACAGAAAACTCACATCTTTCTTTCAATCTCATTTCAGCAAACGTGTTTTTTGTGAAGCCATCTAGCAGGTGTTTATTACCGCAACGCTAGCCGGCGACCACCAATGGTGTCAAGCCATCACCGTTTATCTTGAAAGGTCTTTCATTCTCTTTAACTCGATAGAGCCTTATCTTGTAGCCATCCTTCTTATCCAAAGGTCATTTGAAACTGCAAAAAAGTCAGTTTGGGCTAACTTTTGAATTCTAGGCGTCTGTTTCGCTCAATACTAAGTAGGACAAAAGCAAAGGAAGTTCAAATGATAGCGCTCAAGTTTAGCCAAGTGGGAGGTTGCTTTTGAAAGGTTTTTGTTGAACGCGTGTGAACATGGTTAATCGGTGTGTGATTTATGTAAGCACTTTAAAATTTGTATTATTGTGCCTACGCTAAGTTCTCTAGAAACTTAAAACGCTGTCACTTCATGAATAAAATTCATACGAACATTTGCCACAATGATTTCTGCCCAATAAATCATCAATTACGAAAACAAAATATTCGTCGTATCATAATGCAGTGGAATATCATTTATACGACACCGACGGGACTATCGAAAAACCTCGTATAAGCAACAACGTCGTATAATCGATTTACCCTTCTGACTAAATTTAAGAATTGGGACCCCACTAAAACGTCGTATAAATGTAAACGTCGTATAAACGATACTCTACTGTATCACAATTTGTAGTCCCGGCTCGACATGTACTTCAAAAATCTCGTAGCAGTTGTTGAGAATCACCAATTTAGACCATTAAATTATTTTGAATTACAGCGAATCAAATTATTTTTACATAGATGGGGTTCAAAAATATTCGGAATTTTTCTTTGTGATTCTGTAATAGTTTTGAAAATAGGGAACACAACCTTTATTCGAACTATTATTTCTTGACGGTTTGAAAAGTATTCTTAAAATGTGAGCTGAAATTAATTTACTCCGAAAACTTAAATTATTGTAAGGGTTAGTTGTCCATTAAACTGAATCATTTCAACAAAATTATTTATCCTTTATGTCTATTGTGTGTTTTTTTTTTAAACCAGCGTAGCCATTATTTTCTTAACGTACAATTTCTAGTCTTTTGTCTATTTATGCTCAAAAATAATATTTTCACCATGAAAATACTCGAAAAAATATACATACATATTTATTGGAATAACATTTTACGTTAAGAAATTTCGGTACTACATTATCGGGAAAACTCAATTATATATTTAGAGTTATCGATGAAAGCTAAAATCGATGTGCCTTCCTTCCCTTCTACGTCTTCTACAAAAATCAATTCAGAGTCAAGTAATTTAAAGTGTGAAGCTGTCGAAATAGGGAAGATTTGTGATGAATCGATGAAATAATGACAACAATAATTGAGGAATGGCCGTCGGTAAATAATAACTTCCCACCTTATTTATTACTAATTCGTTTAACAGTCATTAATTTATTTCCCGTTTATTAAAAGTTTAAAGTGGAAAGCTATTATGTAAATATTTTCTAATCTTAGGAATATACATGTATTTATTCAAAATGGAGCGAAAAAATTAAATGATTTGTTAAATATTTTCCTTTCAGAAATCAGAAGACTTCGAACATTTCTGCATGCGCGAGAATATGAGTTTGGTGGTTAAATAGTGGTGAAATAAAATCAAGGTGGAATATTTACATTCTTTCTTAATTCGAGTTAAACAAGATGACTAGAGTATATAATAGTTTAATCTTGGTATGATCCCTTTTCATAAAACAGAGTAGAAATTTACTTTGAGCAACATTTCTCAGGTCATTTCCCCAAAATTCGACATCAGGTTCATGTATAATCGTAACAGCCAACAGAAAAAAAAAAGGCGATGGAGAAGACAAAAGCATATTAAGTCGTATATGGGCAGTGGTGAAGATCAAATTGGGGGTGTTTCTGTCATGCAACTGAATTGTCTTACTAAATAAAATACTTTTATATTTAAAAATCACTTCTACAATATTCGTTGTAAATTTGCCGCTAAACGTATTTATTTCCAATTCTTCAGTGGTACAAATCTATCGTTTGCCATTCAGTATCTAGTATCTCAGTTTAGATCGTGATCCTTGATCCAGTTATATACAGTAAAACCTGTAAAGTTGACCATCTTTGTAAGTTGTCCTGTCTATGTTGACCATTTTTGTCAGGAATGGAATTAGCCTTTCACCGTCTATCTCACCCTCTACAAGTGGACCACCTGTCTAAGTTGACCACTAAATTGCTGCATCGCAAGTGGTCAACTAACACAGGTTTCATTGTAGTTCCAATCCCAATGCATTTAATCCGTTATAGTTGCTTGTCCAACATACGTAGTCAAATATTTTTAACTCCTCACACGTAAAACGAAATCTACAATCCGCAAACGGTCTGCAACAAAGCCTTTAACCCAGCAACATCTTTAATGGTGAATAGTTTGTTGATTTTGGTCATCGTTTGCAGAATGAATGCAAATGATGCCCAATCATGTTTGAGTATTATTTTTTTTCGACGAACGTTGAAGAAGAGTGGATGAAGGTTTTACTGGGGGTTTGTCATTTGCTATTTCCTTGTCAACTTTTCAATCCCTTCAAACTTACTAGAACAGACGTTTGACGTAAAATTGTCTTTTTTTTTTTGGAAAAAGGCAAGTAAAGGATATAAAAAAAGATCTTAAATAGCTTCCACTCACCGACAAAACACAAAACCCTCACTATGCTTTTTTAACGCCTCCTTTTTCAGGTCACTTTCCAGAGCGAGCCAGCTACTGTGGCGGATAATTAATAAAACACGTTTCGCCCTTGAACGAGGCACATACATGAAATGAAAGACCGAGCATAATTTCATTGCTATTACGTTTAGGGTGTGTTTGAAATTTGTTTATGAATAGATAAATTTTAAAAAAAAGAAAGTGAGGGGAGGGAGGGGGGGAGGAACCTGACAGTAGGAGAACGCATTGTTGAGATGCAATAATGAGATGTTACGATAAACGCTGAACGAAGTTTTACATAAAAAGGAAGAACTTTGAGTTAGAATTACAACTTTAAAAAACAATATCTGGTACATTTATGATCAATAATTTTCTTATTAATAAAAATAAAGGTACACAATAAAAGTAAAATTAAAAATTATATCATTACTGCACAATATATTAACTTATCAATGCTAATTAAAAATAAATTTAATAATTAGTGACTGGCTTCTTTGAACTCGTCTCGCAGAGCAAAGTATTTTTCGAAGGAAGGCTTATTATTAAAAACAGATACTGAATTTTTTACATTTGGTTGAAATCTGTATATTGTAGTCACCGCAGAAAATATGGTTTGGCAAAGGCCGGATGTTGAAAATGCTAATAGAGTACAAAATGTTTTTAGTGAAAAACAAATCCTTACCTTTCCCTTCTCAATGCTCAAAGAATGATTTATTACTAAATTGTCTGTTGATTTCGCTACTTTTCGTGAGGTCTACGTAGCTTTTCTTCGGCAGTTCAGGTAGGAGGTACCTTTGGTTGCATTTTGAAGTTGATCCCAAACGCATTCGTAACTTGTTACCAAATTTTTTCAAAGAGAAAGTGCTTTTTAAAGTGCTTTACTGGGGATAAAAGTTTTTCAACAATTACGAAAACAACTTCTGGCTTTTCACCAACCTTGTAAGTTTTAATTCCCTCATCCACGTATGCAAATACTTCTAGAATTTCCTTTTCTGTTTCTGCTCCACAATTTTCAAAAAGCATTCCACAGTTTTTTCAAAAAGCATTAACTTTATCACTCATATTCCAACCAACATAATTACATTTGTTTCTTCGAATTGAAAGTTCAAGGTATTTAATTTCTTGAAATTGACGATCAAGTAACTTAATTTTATCACAGATGTTTTCTTTCACAATATGGTTCTTTTTAAGAAGATTGAAATATTTTTCTTATGATAAATGCAGTTACTTGTAACATTCATTGCATTAAGTTTAAAATGATCTCTCTTCTGCTCAAAAGCTCGTTCTCTAGCCAAGTACGATGGAAAAAATCTTAGAAATCTTTCAAAAAATAGTACTTTTGTATAATTTTTAATGTAATACCACAGGAGAATACAATTTCAGTATGAATTTCAAGGTGGAAAAGAATTTAATATAGTAAACAATCGTGTTTGCCGAACCTTCTGGCCGATCTTAAGAAGCATAGTAAATTGTAATTCCATTACAGAAATGAGCATAGTCATTCCCAAAAGAGTTACCTCTCCCATTTCGATTTTTTAAAAAGTAAATAAAAGGATAAAAGAAATACTTTTGATTTAAATTAACGTTAGAAGAGTGGAACGAAGGTATAGCATTCTCCTTTTTTATATTTCACACCTTTTGTTATGCATGATTTTCTTTTCTCTTTCTCTTCCCCAGCTAAAGTCATATTTATGAAATTCAATGAGGGAAGGATACCTAAATGACGAAGGATAAAGAATCTGGAAATGAGATGCATCAGAAGTAAAACTAGCAAAGCTTTTTCTAGATCATGGATGAAAGTACCACTTTTCATAGCGGACGAATATTGTTACAAAAAAGTATAGCAGTATTTTGTTTCGTATTAACATTAAATCTTCGACATATTCCTCTTTATTATCCTCTTAATCTTTACTCTCCTTTTATTCTTCCTTATTTTATAAAGAGTTATTTTATATGACGAAATTTAATAGAGGATATTATTTTTTAAAAAATGCACTTCTTCGTTTACGCAATAAATATATTATTAGACATTATGACTGGTTGGAAGCCGTTTTTATACTACCTTCTTGAAAACCCGGACACACTTCTAGGAGTGAGTCAATTTTACTTTTCATAAAACTCAACTAACCAATTTTTTACAAACGAAATTTAAAAGTATGAATGTTAACTTAAATAGTACAACATATCGCATTTCATATATGCATATGAATGCTTAGTTTAGCAAACGCAGTAAATTTTGAGCGGAAAAGTATTGCCAGTGGTCAACTGGCCTGCCTTAGCTACAGCCACTGGACTTCGGGATATAGCAACAGTCCAATTTGTCATACCTGTCAAAGTGTGGGAGGAAGACATTCTGGAAAGCTTCCAGCTGGCTTACAAATCTAAAGTTTGACCCGTAGGAAGGCCGAGTTTTATTAAATGACGGGAAATTTCGAGTTTCGTGGACCATGAGAAAATCGGAAAATGGTAGACACTATCCTGCTTGCTCCGAGAAGGGTTAATGAGTTTGGGAAATTCCGCCTTCTAGTATCTAACTTAATTCTCATTCTTCATGTGGTAATGTCCACTTTCTGTTCAATTGTTTTGCTCGGAGAAGACATTCGTTGCAAATGGAGATTGTGTTCATGTTTGTTCGGGATATGTTTCTAAGATAGTTTTAAAATATTCAGATTTACAGCACTTCAAGTATTTGAAATTTTCAGACAAGATGCTTATAAATTTCTGGATTAGTTTATAAAGTGTGCATATGATCTATTTTCATAGATGTTTCCAATAGACACTGAAGCATTAATATTGTGATGTTTCGGCCGTACGAGGCACAAGAAATTGAGTCACGTTATTTGGTTGTTGAACTTCTTCACATAAATTAAGTTTGAAGGTGTTTTTGAAATCATGAAATAACTCAAACAAATTCTTATATAAAAGTTGAAAGCAGGGAACATTTTTCAAAAGTATTGAATTAGTTTTTCTTGAAATGTGTTGCTATTTATTCGTAAGACTACAAAGTATCAAATTTATGTAATTTGCTATGGAAAGTTTTTTCTCAACATTTTGCATAGTAGATGCATCAAATCTCACACAAAATAACATGACGAACAGTTAGAAATTTTAAGTATTTTGCACATTTAACAATTTAATAATTGTTCATTATTAGAATTCCAAAAATTATAATGGAATTAATCGACAAAAAATGTTTCGGGTCAGTGATTTTCATCGCGTTTGGCTAAAATGTAATTCAAAAATTTTAAATGTATTATACTCTTGTAAGATTAATTATCAAAAAAAAAAAAAAAAAACGGATTTTTTTTTTTTTTTTTTTTGTATAACCACAGCATTATTATTTTCATTCCATCAGTAACATAACATGGTACAAGAATTTTTTTTTTATTTTTAATACCTAATAATTTAACGTTAGCATAGACATTTGCATGATTTAAAATTAAACTACATTTCATAATCCTTATAAAACTGATGGAAATTTTGTAAACTGAGATATGTATACAAATATATTAATGTAAAAAAACTTACGACACGATATTTTACATTTGTAAATAATTACCTTTGTGCAGACTGTATAAGAAACAAATTCATCGAAGAAAATCAAATTTGAAACGGAAACTGATACACGCTTTTCTGAGTTACAAGGGGCAGTAAAATGGAGCTGTGTGACAAAATGTTTAAAAAAAACCTCATTTTTGTACACAAATGATGAAGTGAATGTCTTTTAAATTTTTATTTGCACTTGTTTTTTCATTGGAATATAATTGATCTACATGATTATTCCCATGCTTAATCTATGCCATAATAAGTATCTGAATACTTTTGTTGAATTTTTTTTTCTTATCTGTGTAATCATATAGCTTTCAACGAAAAAATACATATAAAGGCAAAATTGTTCGGTCTAAATGACTCAAATGATTTAAAAGTAAATTAAACGGCAGTAATGTGCATTTCCTAGACGTTGGATGAACAAAATTTTAAAATCTACTTAGGAGACCCTGGAGCGGGAT
This sequence comes from Octonoba sinensis, assembly GCA_038502835.1. Taxonomy (NCBI): domain Eukaryota; kingdom Metazoa; phylum Arthropoda; class Arachnida; order Araneae; family Uloboridae; genus Octonoba; species Octonoba sinensis. Next base: position 130,128,062 of record CM076598.1, read on the forward strand.
TAGTTCTCAGTCTTTACTAGAGTATTAGGTTCCATAACACATTGAGGATTTTCCATTACAGGAAAAAGAAGCACACAAAAAATTTAATTTCTCCGATACTCAGGTTTCAGCGAAATTCAGTCAACTGCTGATTAGCGAAATTAGATACGCCAAGTTGGTAACAATAAGCAGATAAAAATATGATAAAATAATAATTACAGTGCATATCAGCAAGCATCTGGTAATTACGTGATTGTTAATTTCGCTAAAAATGATTCGTGTGTAGCAAAATGTATCCATCATTCCAAGTCATTGAAGATTAATTCCCATTTAAATTATACTCATATTCTGCTACAAAAGGGAAAGAGAAGATAAAAAATAATATATTTTTTAATGTCCTACACTTTAGCCAGTTCTTTTGATTCCAAATTTACCAGGAAAAGGTAAATTCTCTTTCTATTCTGCTACAGTATTGGTCCTCAACCGTTGCAGACCTAGTGCGTCCCCAGAGATTGGTACCAACTCTTTCAGCGGCACCACAATGAGTGTGGTATCATTTTTTGACTCTCAGTTTCCCCCTAGATGGCGGCCCCTGAGCTCTCATTGATGCAAACGGCACTAGGAATTTAATTTAGCCGAGAGTATCCATGCCAAACGGATATTCAAGGGATCTTTAACATGCCGTATAATCATACGTCATGGGCGCAGACATTTTGCATCTTGAAAATCCACCGACTTGGGCTAGGTTTGAACCTGCGATCTTGGGCGTACGAAGCCTGCGCCTTACCACCCTGTCTACCCAAAAAAAGTATACTGCCATTTTTTATTCAAACTTCCATCAAAGCATAACATATAAATAGGATATATTCAGCTACAGAAATAAATGTAATTTTTCGTGCTATCGATAACAATATATACCATTAATTTTTTTGACGCTGCACATTTGTATCGGCCATACATGTCGGTCACGTATTAATATAAATTTTAATCTAACTGATTGAAAAAATAGCTATCTTTTTTTGACAAATATACACTACAAATAAAATAATGTTCTTGTAATCAACAGATGCACAAAATAAGCCTGGTTTTTCAATCAAACTAAAAGCTGAAGCGAAAGTTTGACCCTATAGCAGCAAAGTAAATTATGCGCTCAATGATGTTCAGTCTTGTGGTATCCTTAGAAATTCGTTTTAACATAAGATAATTCCCTCACATCTAGCCTCTGTGTTCGTAGGCGTTCCTTCTTCATCAATCTCGGAAAGGAACAATCATCTAGATTAGGTTTTAGCGACACACATAATTTATTTCCCGGAGATTTTCTACAATTAGCGTGCCCCCAAATGCGCTGCACACCGCGCTGAGTTTTGGGATTAATTAATGAAACATTATTTCCTACGGCCCAGAGTTGGCGAATGTAAAAATATCTCCCTTAATTTGCCAGCGAGGTTTAGCGCTTTCATTATTAAACTGGACGCTAATTTTCCGAATTTTCGAGCCTTTTTGTTTACTTAAAACATGGAAGTCATTAATTTTCTTGGATACATTGACTTTACTTTAATAAAATATATCCTCCTGTTAGCAACGAACTTTGGCTAACAGACATTGCTTCCTTTTCGGAATTTTTGCATTATTTTTCTAATACTATATTAGTTTGAACTTGTTCAGAAAAACTGATTTTTTTTCTGAATATAGCAGAGTTATATTTTCATAATATTCTCAATGCAAGTCAGTGAGATTGTTCATCATGAGAACATTGATTGGATATTTATGGTACTAATTTTAAAAGGTTCATTTAATTATTGTCACACCACAAATAACTTCAAAATAGCATTTTTTTTTTTACTTCGCTATATTTTTCCAAACGCATTACATGTGTATTTGCGCAGAGATAAACTACTGCACGGTGACGCGTACAGTATTAACATTTTGAAAAATATTGAAATAATTTCTCGGGAAATGTTTTGCTTTTCGTCAGCATTTCGTAAAATTGTGTCTTTATATATTCTGCGCATATTTGCAGCTCTTGTTCCGCCAGAATTTGGTCCCATCTTTTGACCAAATTTTAGAGTCTGAAACAACTAATCAACTCAAAAATATGCATATTTTTCATAGAAATATTTTGGAGCTGTCATACAATAGTGAGCCTGTCAAGCAATGTTAAAAAAACAAATCTTGTTTCCTCACCCCCCCCCCCCCTTTATTTTCCCAAATATTAGTTTGGGTAAAATAAGAAGCATGTTTTGGAAACAGCAATACATAGCACTTTCTCAACTTACGAAATTCGATTTTGCTGTATGGCACGACATTTTAGTGAAGGATCTCAGACGAAATTACACTGTGCAGCAAATTTGAACTTTTTTTTGTCCTTTAGATGAAACTACGTGATTCTATATAAACAAAAGGTGCTTGTTTCAAATATCCAAACCAAAATTGTAAATCACGTACCGTTTTTGCTGGAGACCTACTTCTCATATTTATACAATTTGGTTATAGGAGAATGTAACTGCGGATTACTTATTGAAAACACAAACACAAAAAATATAGTTTTTTTTGGCCGTTTCATCTTGTGGGCATCTGTTGGTGTGCCCTGATAACAGATTAGCAATATTTAATTCGTATACTTCTATTCTATCGACCGCTGAAACGCTTTTAAAACACAGAGATACCCTGATGAGACCTTTCCAATTCTCTTCATTAATTACGCTAAGTTTTTGTGGAAATAAGTCCATATGGGAGTCCAAAAAGTGTAGTTTTAATAAAATATAGCAGCCTAATGATACAAAAGCATTTTATCATGTCACCAACAAGATTTTCGTAATTTTCAGCTTTCTCATTTCCAGGGAAACGTGCCCACACTTATTTAAAGGCCAACCAGGCAGATTTTTCGACTTCTCACCGTTTGTTTTCATATTCTTCATCATGAAAGACCTTCCTAAAGTTGTGGGCCAATAAAAATCCTTTCTTTTAGTTTTGCCTCACTTAATTTTTAAAATTTTTCCTGAAATGCAAGAAAGCCACTCCTTCTCTGTCCAGAGCTTTTACAAATATTTCGATATACCAAGTTTAATATAACTGTGGAAAACAGGCACATTGTAGATTTACAAGTGGCTAATTTGATATGCTTTGGCCACTCAAAATTTTGAAATTTCCTTTGTGTTTGCAGAATATGCTACAGGAATGAATAGGAAAACAATACTTAGATGGAAGACCACTGATCAACAAGCGCCACTCTGCTGAATTGTGCTCATGTCCTAATGCTTGAAACACTACATTCACATAGCAGCAGCATACTATTTTTTCTTTCTCCGGAAAATAGTCTACAAAATGTTTTTGTCGTCTTGTAAAAGACTCGAAACTTCGAGAAGTAGATAAAACTTTTGTTGCCAAAAAATGTCGCTAAAGTAACCCAAGTTCATTAAAAAGGTCTCTAGAATGGCAACGATTTCATTGTCAATTAGAACGATATAATTTATAATAAATTAAGTCGATAAATTACGAAAATATGCGCATTTATCCAGAAAATACGTAAAAAGCTAAAATGTGGAATTTTGGGAAAATGGTACGTGATAGGCAAAAAATAGTTGCAAATTCGTAATTCTCAGCCGAAAATACATAAGAAACAGACATTTTCATCCAAAGGACATTTTTCGTGTTGCACAGTGTTATTTTCCGTTCGTGCTATGTTAAAGGTTTGTTGTTGACCGAACGCAGGAAGTCACAAGAAATGGAACTACATGCTTTTTAAAGATAATGAGGAGGGGTTTTTGCCGTGATTAAATTTAATTTTGAAAGAGACTTATTTTATTTCGTCCAACACAATTAGATTTAGTTTCGAAAATGAAATGAACTAATAGCGAAAGCAATGACGAAATTATTTCTTAAAAGGACAGATATGACACTTGAAGTCAATATGGATGTGGTAACGTATCCGAGTTTCTAAAATGCAAAAATAACATAGTCATAAATGAAGCGATAATATCGTAACTCACTTTCCGAAACCACCAAAAATGACAATTTAAGCGCTAAAAATGAAGAAAGGATATATAGTACTTCTAATTTCTAAATAAAGTAGACACGGCAAGGAATAATTTTGAACGGGAAGCAAGGGATTTTGTTCTACGCTAAAATTGGGACGAAATTTAGTTCTTAAGTAATTGAACTTATGCCCTTAAAAGAGCAGAAATACCGAAATTCATTTTTAAAATATCATAACATTTGTTTCAAAATGTAGCATTTGTCATTTGATACATGACAATAAAAATTTTTTTACTGATATGTTGGCAAATATTGCTAAAACAATTTTGGGTTTTTAAATGGCACTGCGTCGGGTGTTTTTGGATGTGCAAACAAAAAGTGGTAAATGATCAGTGAATGAACACAAAATTTTCCAGTCAATAAACATGTAAGATTTTGATTCTAATAATCATTCAGGTGTCAGATAGCTTGGAAATTGCATGGTAGGAAATACCGTTGTCAATTCATCTAGGAAAAATCTTTTGAAACCTTATTTTTGAAAAGAATTGCAAACTGTTCGTTCACTGGTTGGTTTACCCTGATTCAGTCTCTAAAACATCCGAAGTACCGTGATTCATTCTTTAAAACGTCCGAAATACCGTGATCCAGTCTCTAAAACGTCCAAAATGCCGTGATCCAGTCTCTAAAGCATCCGAAATACAGGGATCCAGTCTCTGAAACGTCCGAAATACAGGGATCCAGTCTCTGAAACGTCCGAAATACCGTAATCAAGAGTTAAAAGTCAACTGATGATATAATTCGGTTCTTTTAAAGAAAAAATTGGCAAAGCTTGGTTTCTAAATGGGAGCAAATGAGGTACAAATTTTAGTTATAACGAAATTTAGTTTATAAAAGGAGTGTTAATTAAAAGTAGTAGTAATAGCGATTAGTAATAGAGATCGTTTGGAAAAGTTCGTGTTTCGCGACAGAAAAATCGAGTCAAAACAGTAACATACTCTGGAGCTCACAGTGCCGTATTCATCAAAATCAGATGAGTTGACTGTTGAAGTTAATTGTTAAAACTGCATGCACGATTCCAGGCATAATTGTGGAAAGCAAAAAAAAAAAAAACATCGATAACATAGCTCGAATTCTGCAAAATTTAAGATGTGATGCATAGCAAATTTCTGAAAAGCGTGATGTTAAAATAACATATAGGTCCTTTGGTATGGAGAAATCGATTTTTGTCCTTTGATACCAGTGTTTAACAAATGGTTAGCCACAAGTTCCTCTGCAGCACTAGAAAAGTAATAAATTTAAACGAAGAAAGGAAGATTTACGGCTCGCGCCACACAGCAGGATATGAAAAATCATTCGAAATCAAATCTGCCGATTCATCTTGCATAAAATATGAATCACTGAAATTTCCAGGATTTCATCGGTCAAGCGATACATAGATATTCATGTTACGGGGTGTGTTGAGAAATTTCTTATCCGGAAACATTTTTTTTTAAATTTTATTTACAACGTGGTGAAAAGGTTTCCTTTCCTTTTTTATATTTATCAGATTTGTGTTCAGATTTCTGCGAATGAATTGCATTTAGTTTGCCGTGTTTATCTCGATCTCTTATTTGCCTAATAGTACACCAAGTCAAGAACTTTTTTTATTAAGAAATTATGCAGTGTTCTTACACAGATTTTCTTTTAATCTTCCAACAGGCAGGTTCTCTAATTAAGGTGAAGTGTCGGTTGCACTTATCTCCCAGATCATTATGAAATGTGAATGTTAATAGGTTAACTAGTGAAATTGTGTTGCAATTAGTCGAGAGTTAATAAAAATACTTCATTTAAACAAATTTCAGTCTCAAGATATTACATCTTCTAGATACGCGCGACTGCTCGAAGGCTTATAAGATTTCTGGCATTTACTTCCTTCATTACATGATATCAGCAATTTTGAGAGTAGAGTTTGTGTTATTGATTGAATTATGTTGTTGAGAATGTGGATAAGTTAAAGTAAAAGTAATCCATTTGTCATTATGAAGTTGCAGGTGTAGTCTTGAAAAAAGCTAATTTGTAAAAGGAACTTGCTCTATTACAGGTATTTTCGTAGTTTTATAGTTATATACACATATATATATATATATTGCTCAGGAAGTTTTTTGAAATTCAATACATAAAAGTTTTTTTTTTTTTGAAGTACGAAACCATAGAAAAGTAGTTTGGTGTGTGTATGAAAGTTTTTGAAAAAGATGTTATATGAAATATGCAAAGTTTTTCTTTCTCTGTATCTCTTTTTTTTTTTTTGAAAAAACTTCTACTTTCCAAATTATATCTTTGAAATTTCTTTTCTTGGAGTTAGACTTCACTGCAAATGACGTAACTCAAGAGAAAGTACCAAATTTTTAAATAAATTCATCATCGATAACAAAAAAATATATTGTCAACTCCTCTTAGAGAGAAATAGTTAGTAATTACGCTATCAAATGATTTTAATTATTAATTGCGATATTTTCATCTAAAAAAAGTCAATCTGAAATCAAATCGTATTTTTTAACGGAAAAAGAGAAAAACTCTCTGAGATCAGAGCATAACTCCATTGTAAAAGTACTATTTTGTGTTCTCCAAACAAAGCAAAAAAAAGGGTGGGTGAGTATTTCTAGGGAAAAAAAACAACAACTGGGCAGGGGGGGGGGGGGAGGGTGACTTAAATGGATTAAAAAAGAAATATTACATTCAATAAAATGTATAGAAATTATTATAGTTTTCAAAGATTTCCTCGCATAAATTTAACAAGCGAAACGTGGTATTGAAAATAATCCGAAAGAAATTTAAAACTTAATTATATTGGCCAAGTTCATCTTCTCTATCTCTGTCTCTACTAATAATAAAGCAGTAATTATGTGTGTCTGTCTGTGTTCGGCGTAGGGCCAAGACCGTTCAGCCGATTTTCATGAAATGTGTCACAAAATTAGCTTTGAACATGGGGGTGTGAGTTTCTTCTGAAATTCGAATTTTTTCTTTTTTTATTCCAATTCATAACCGAAAATTGCATACATTGGTTCTTTTTTATGGGAAGAAATTACCACATCGTTTCGTGCTTGGTACCATTGGAGAGCCCGTAAAAAATTTGTAGAATGGGTTTGTTCTTTGTGCTACAATTCGAAGCGTCTAAATTAACTAGAAAAAAGTTATAAACGTTTTTCGCTGTAGTTCGAAGCTATTTTTTTACTGTAATTAACTTTAATTTTATTTTCCCCAGACGATTGATAAAGCGCGTTATTTTTATTTTATTTGAAACGTTGTCATTTTGTCTACATGTATACGTATTTTCTAAATAAAATTCTGTTCACAATGCTTTTAGCATTTTGAGGCGCAGCCGATTTTAAATTTATGTTTTTCCATTTATTGGCTTTGATTCTTTTTTCTTTCTATTATCATTATATTTATATTTTATTTAAATATATATATTTATATTTATATTTTTCTACAGTGAATCAGCACATGTCCTTTGACTATTCGAGCCCGGATGATTTTTTTTTTCCTCTTTCAAAATTTTGCATGCTGCTGTTAGTTTTTGCAAGCAACAAAATTTCGCCTTACTGTTTACTACACTCTCAGAAAAGCATGCTCAGATCTCACGAAACTGTCCTCGTATTTGACGAAATGGCTTCGTGAAAAATGCTCCGAGTAAACCTTTCGTCAAATTGCCGAAATTTGCGTAGTAACTTTTTTACGTCACGTGATCGCGCGAGTAAAGAATCGTTGTAAATGACGAAATTTTCCTGACGATTAAAGAATCGTCAAAAATGAGGATTCTATTTTTGAGAGTGTGTCAATGAATAATAGTTGAAAATGTAAAAATATATAGTAATTGTATTTAAGATGCACAAATTCAAACTATTATAATGCCTTTGTGTGGGTACTTCAACCAAATGAACAAAACTCGTTTTTTAATGCAGTATTTTTTTTCTTTTTTTCTTTCTTTATTTTATTATTATTTTTAAGTGTTTTTGTCACAGAAAATAAAGTTGCTTAAATATTTAGGATCGCCGGTTGATTGAATTGGGCTGCTAATTTTTTATCTCTGTGGAATGTTATGCATCTTAATAAAATAACACATATACTACATATAAAAAAGTACTAGTGTATATATGACGGCAAACCAGCTGGACTTTTGTCTTTTTAACATGGGCATGGCCGTGCGGGTACCGCGAGCTACAAATAAATTTCTTAAGAACCTATTGCAATTTAGATTTCAAATTTCACTCTTAAATGCGTTACGGAAAACATCAAATTAATCTAAATTAGAAAAATTAATAAGTGCATAAATGAATAAAATCAAATAAAAGTAATCTAAATTGTTTTCATATTGAATATTAGTATGTAGATCAACCATTCATAATTTAAGAAGAATTTGTGGAACATTATAAAAATAAAAGCAAAATTGAAACCAAGCAGAAATATATTTTAAAAAAGTAACTTAATAAACAAACATTATTATTTTAAGTGCATCCTAAACATTGCCTCCCCTAAAATAAAATTTATGTGCTATCAATATTCATTATTCCAAGTACCCACATTAAATGTCCAATCAATTGCTTGTGTTTGTAAAGAAGCTGCGATTAAACGAGCAGAGAAAAGTCACGAAATAACTGTTTGCTCGTAGAAAGAGAAAAAATATTATGGGGTGGGTGAAAAAAAATAAAGGAAAAAAAGACTTGCGTTGTTTATATCGGTCGTGACAAACTTGTCATGAGCTAAGGTGGATTTATGAAGCAGACAAAAACGGAGAAAAATGTAACACGGTACCGCCATCTATTGCCTGCGTTTAGAGTTACAAGTAAACGAATATTTCACGATATCTGAAAAACAAACACATAAATCTTGCTGAAGGACTATAAACAAAACCTTAAAGAAAATTTTATTCACTTGGAAAAAAAAGTCCGAAATGTGTGTCCTATTTTTAAGGATACACCAATGTTTTAAACTTAATTAATGTTTTATATGAATAATTAATCAGTTCAAAACCCTAAAACGAAAGAGAGAATAATTTTTTCCACAGTAGGGGTCATTCATAAATGATGTCACGCTTCGAGGGGGGAGGGGGGTTCTAGAAATTGTGACAGTTTGTGACAAGGGGGAGGGAGGGGGTATTAAGAAGTGTGACATCACCCATTTTGGTTAAAGTAAAAGTATTTAACACCAGCAAATTAATTTTTCTTTTCATTTTAAAATTTGTTTTGCATTCTTATTGATTTTATATCGATAACATCGATGCTGATAAAGGTTTAAATTATCTTCTAGATAGAGGTTAAAAGGAAATCTTGGGTGTTTAGATTCGTAAGACAAAGTAGCGCGTTTCATTTTTACTGACTTCGAACAATCTTAAGAGAAAAAATATCAAAATAAAGCAGCTGAACCCAAAATAAGTATCATCTCAATTTTGGTTTCCTTTCATAACTATTTTGATAAAATCCACACGTATGAGCAAAAGTATAGAGAGAGTACGATACCACCTAATTATGTTTTTGCACGAACATTTTTACACAAATTGATTCAATACCAATTTAAAGTAAATAGTATTATTTCATTCATTTTTTAAGCAAGTCGTTTTGATATAACACAAGCTGTCGAATTCAATTTCAAACTTTTCTTTTGCCTAAATTCTAAGATAAAAAATATTATTTATGGCGTAGTAGACATCCTTGCTTTTTTTCCTTGTGCATTACAACTACTACACTCGACGAGGTTGCGTAACAGTTAAAAGCGGGGCTCGATAAATACTGAGCCCCGACTAGATATTCAGTGCTGGCGCCAAAAAACACAAGGATTATTCTGCAATTCTTTTAAATGAGCTGTCATCACTTGGATGATCTACTTGGTTAGTTGAGGATATCACTTGGAAGCTGTTTACTGATGCCTCTTTTCTAAATGGATTTATTTAGATATCAAAATGTGCGAAGGGGGAGGGGTATATTCCGCTATCACCCCCCTCCCCCCTCTGAATACTCACTTGGGAGCTGGCTCCAGACTCTTTTGAGTGTCGCCTAGATTTTTAGAGAATTTATCAACTTTTGGGCTCGTGTGGATTTCGAGAAGCTTGCTTTTTGTTTAGTCTAGAAAAAATTTTATTGTTGGATTTGATTCCCCTAAGATAGTCTGGTGTTGTTTGTCTAATGGCTTTTGAAGTACATAAAGGGGCGGGCCTGTATGTGAGTTAGCGCTCGCACAACCAGAGACTATTCTTTTGAGAGCTAATTGCTAGTCTAAAATTTTGTACCTGTGTGAAATACAATACATAACACATAATATTATATATATTATAAATTCATGTGAAGAATGAAATAAGAAGGCAGTTTAGTTATGAAAAGTCATTTCGAGGCGGGGTTTTCTTATTTTGAAATTTAATCTTTTAAGAGTACTTTGTGTACATAAAATAAGGATAATGTTTTTAGAGCCAACTAGATCAAGCTCTAAAATTCCATTGTTTTCAATTGTTCTTTTGTATTAATATTTTTTTTACTATTATATTATATGCTAATTGTTTTTATTGTAAACCTTAATTTTATTTTACACAAATTAAATAGACAAATAATTATTATTCTTATGCTCATAAATGTCATAAAAGTTCAAAAATAAAATTGTAAATGTGATCTGTAACGTAGTGCTTTGTTTCTAAACTGCAAGGGTATATGCTTACGTAATATAGCGTCACATGGGACAAAGGGGGGAGGGGGGTATACTTAAGTGTGACACTTTGTGACAAAGGGGGGAAGGGGGGTCAAATATATTGGAAAAATGTGTGACATCATTTATGAACGACCCCGTAGCTATAGTTGATTCATTTGAAGTGCTTCTTTTGTATTAAACACATTTTTTCAAATGTAGACCACTTTCATATTGTGATCCACACACTTTTTTTCCATCCCTAGAGTTCGCCAGAACTACAAGAATTAAAAAAAAAAAAAGGATGAAGAAAAACTTTGGTTTTAATGATCTGAAACACGTGGCGACTCGTTTTATCAAAAAGTTTCGCATTCAATCGTTTTCTGAACCACTTTACCCTTTTTTTTTCTTTCAAAACATCATCTTTATTACACAGTTATAAATAAATAATAATGTCAAGAAATATTTACAGGTATTTAATTATATGCATAAAAAATAATTAAAATGCAGGTTTTTTTTTTGTGAAATTGAATTGAGAAACTTGATAGCAAAATTTTTATTCTTTGTAAAATTACTTATTACATTATTTGCCGATTAGTTAATTAAGATAGATTAAAAAGGAAGCAAATTTTGGAAAAATTATCTCCGGAAAGTGTTGCTCAGTAAACGAATTCGTGACTATGAGGAAAAGGGGGAAAGAGGGGAGGAGTCATTTTTGGAGGCTTCTAAAAGTCTCAGCAATTAAATGTCAACCTTCGAAAATTATTTGCCTGACATTGCTATAAAAATTACTTCTTTCCCACATGCGTATAATTTAACACAAAATTCCCTTTTAACGTATCAAAATCATATACATTATACCTGCTGTCTGATTTTTTTTCGAAATATTATTCCTAATGCCCCCCCCCCCCCCTCCGCAACCTGTAAAGCACAACAATGGCAAAGAAAGCTTATAATAATGTTTCCTGGGAAAAGATGTGGTCACTAAAATACAATGCAGAAAGTAATACTTGATATTATTACTATTATTTTAAATGTAATTTTTTCCTTTTATTGAAATTCAGAACAATTTTATAAATTAAAAAAAAAAAAAAAACATAAGAAGACCGTGTCGATTTTGGTGCCGAATAAGAATTTTATTGAGCAGCAGTTGAGTTGTATTATGAACATTTTAACCATAGGCATTTAATGCAAGGAATCTTTACACTGCATTAAAAAGAATATTTTTTCAAGTATTAATTAAAAATATATATTTATTGAAAATTCAAAATCGCATTTATTTTCCCATCGATTCCTCGACTCGCAATGAAAAATGACTCGTCAGTTATGTTTGCCATTTAGGTTTCTTAGAAAAAGCATTCACTTATTCATTGCCAATGCAGCTCATTTACATTCAAGTTGTAGTACTTTCAGCTGCTTAGTAAGTCAAAAACGTGTAGGTAATAAAAAGGACTATTGTTGCGCACTAGACCATTCTATACCTTTAAATGTTAAAAAATCTACATTGTTGCTCAAGTGTTATACATTGTTAGTCACCCCAAACGAAAATTTAAGCATGTATTTCCAGTTTAATCTTGAACGTTAAAATTTAATAGGCTCTTTTCCTGCCTGGCTGAAGACATGAATATTTAGCGACCCACAAAGGTCAGATGTTAATTCAAATGCTTTAAGCAGCCAATAATAAGGCTGAATAACGAAACTTAGTAAGAGAATAAAATGATGAAAAGTTTATTCGACTTTTGTTCGCTCAATCATTTATTAGTGTTTAGTTGAATGCTTTTTTGATGAAAATTATTTCCCTTAATCATACTCCAATTAAGGTGTGGTGGTGAACTTTTAGATACTCTCAACGCCGAAACTTGTGGACGCTCTTCATTTTGCAATTTAGTTACATTATTAGCTATTCTTTCATTTTAATTATCTAGTTGACAAGAATTGTTACATATAAAATTTAGATTAATTCTGGTTTTGCTTTTTCGTCTGTCTAGTTGAGGACGATTTTGGTTGTGCGAATCGTCGAAATTCCTATCACAGCGAGCTGGTTGATCAAAAGTATCTTTAACAACGAATTCGGCGGTGCGTTTTTCTCACGCTTTCTTTTTTCAGACTAGTATTATCGTAAAACACTTTGAATTGATATCTTAAACACCTAAACACAAGTCTAAATATAAGATTGCACTGCTGAAAATTTCCGTAAGATAATAGTAAAATAACCATAAGAATCGGGCGTCCATCTTGGTTGCGAAATCTTACCGGTCGTACGTTGTTGTTAAAATATGAATGAAGATTTATCAGTTCAAATCTGCATGTGTATATAAAAAAGAAGAAAAAAAAAGTGGCTTAAGCAGTGGTTACTAAATAGAAACACATACACTCGTAAATCAAAAATTGGAGACATCGGATTCTCGAACTGTTTGCGAATGAGCGAACCCATAATTTGAGCTGCTGAAGCTTGTTCCTATTTCAATTTTTGCAGCAATTAAAATGATTTTCGTCAATATACAGTAAATTTAGACCAAAAATGACTTTGGATCCAATAAAAAACCTGAAATCTCAATTTTAAGGCAGTTTGCCTGTTGGGAAAAAAAAAGATTTATTGATAAATAAACGGCCGCTTTGTGTTATGTAGAAGGCCGCATAATTATAGCGCAAGGTTGGCACACACCATACACCCGGGGTTCGATTCACGAACGCTTTGTTTATGGTTTCCACGCCTCGAAATGGTTTGATAACGGTAAAAATTTTGTTTTGAAGCCATTTTTAAATGGTTATAAAACCGTAAACTTTTGTATTTACGGCTTTTTAACCAAGCTGATTGGGAATGGTTTAGGTCCCGTTAAGATAGAAAAATGTTCCAAACCGTAAATTTAACGGTGAATTAGATGGACAGACTGCTGCCGGTTATTTAACCGTAATTTCATGATGGAATTTCTGGCAGTGTGGTATTTTCTAAAATAATGACCTGTTACTCATATTTTTTTCCTCGCTTTTGTTTCCTCATTCATTAGCTGTAAGCGGTTTTCAATGAAACAATTTATCTGAACAATTTTCCGATCAACTGTGTTTCTTGCATTATTAGGTAGTACCTTCAACAAGTGTTATACCTTGTCAGTCACCCCAAACGAAAATTTATGCATGTATTTCCTTTTTTAATCTTGAACGTTAAAATTTAACGTATATATATTTTTTATTTGAACAGTCTTACGTTCAGGTTTAACAGTTCATGAGAACATAACACTAGGTTCTACGGGAAATTTTGACTTCTGTAAAAATTGATAATCTAGCTATATATACACTGTTAGAAATTTCATCCAGAAAATACGGTTAAATGACTGGCACCAGTCTGTCCATCTAATTCACCGTTAAATTGACGGTTTGGAACATTTTTCTATCTTTACGGGACCTAACCATTTCCAATTAACTTGGTCAAAAAGCCGTAATTACAAAAGTTTACGGTTTTATAACCATTTAAAAATGGTTTCAAAACAAAACTTTCACCGCTTTTGAGGCGTAGAAACCGTAAACAAAGCTTGCAGGACTCGAACCCCGAATGCGAGGTGTACAAGTCATAATCTTTATCCACTCGACCACCGTCATCACTTAAAGCGGCCGTTTATTTATCAATAAATCTTCTTTTATAACAGGCAAACAGCCTTAAAATTGAGATTTCAGTTTTTGATTGGATCTAAATTTATTTTTGGTCTAAATTTACTGTATATTGATGAAAGTCATTTTATTTGCTGCAAAAATTAAAATACAAACAAGCTTCAGCAGCTCAAATTATGGGTTCGTTCATTCGCAAACAGTTTGGGAATCCGATGTCTCCAATTTTTGATTTACGTGTGTATGTGTTTCTATTTAGTATCCACTGCTTAAACCACGTTTTTTTCCTTCTTTTTTTTATATACACATGAAGATTTTAACTAATAAATCCGTATTCCTATTTTGAAACAACGTACGACCGGTAAGGTTTCGCATCCAAGATGGACGCCCGATTCTTATTGAGCACTTGAAAATTACGGTTCGTTAAACGTTCTTTAGGATAAACAGAGAATAAACGATTTTTTTCGCAATCAGCGGTTTGAGTACCATCTTTTTAATGGTTATTCAACTGTTGTAATTAAATATGGTAAAATAACAATCAAATAAATGGTTATTTTACTATTTTCTTACGGAAATTTTTAACAGTGTATACATATATATCTCTATTTCTCATTTAGCTTTAGTTCTTAATTACTTTAAATATACCTTTGTCAACGGTTTATACATATTCATTCGTTCATTCACTTACTCATTTATTCATCAGAAACATCCTGAAGAATCCATATCAAAATGTTTCATAGGAAAATAGGAAATAGGCTTGTTTAGTTCTGAATGAACTTCGTATCTCTACATATTGAACGTCATAACATTTTTCCGATATAGGATTGAAATATCCCCTGTAGGCGCTGTTAGTTTTTTTTTGAGCTGTTTAAAAATGAACAAAATTTGTTCAAATCAAAAAATATTTCCCTCCGAGAGCTTTTTCCAATACGCTTGTTTATAGGAACTTGAATCTTATGCCCAGACTTTACATAAATTGCTTCCTTTTTGCCAATAGTCGCTAATGTTAAGATTTTATGAACTGTTCAAAATTGAGCGGAAAATGTTCAAATCAAAAAGAGAAATATGGAAATGAGATTTCCCCGCCGAAATGTGTCGAATACACGAAAAGAAAATCTTTCGAATCGAACAATTACCTCAAAAGTTACTAGGGGAAGGGGGGGGGGGGGCAGACATACCAACACACATATTCCACACCTCAAAACCTTACTTTCAAATTTGTATTTCTCAATATTTATTTAATTACTTAAAAATAAGAAAAAGTCAAAAATAGTTAACTTTGGTTTTACAATACATTAAGCCTTCTTTATATATATATAAATTTGTACCGGAAAGCAGGCTAAAAAAGGACCAAGTTCAAAAAGCAGTGTTCAGCATAACGGTAAAAACGACATTCATAAAAGTCGGTGTTACTGATAAAAGAGCTGATATCTAACGGGTGCAAAGTTCCATAGCAGATCCTTTAATCATAACTGTAGTAATGTACAACATTCTTCTATTCATTTAAAAAAACAATTTTACTTTCTTCTTCTTTGACATCGGATTTCTGACAAATTTCTTGAACTTGTCTCTCGAGAAATTCGACTCCTCCAATTAGAAATTAACTAATATTTTTGCACATGATTTTACTAACTACTTATTAGAAATTTCTAATGGAGGAGCTAAATTTTTGAGGATAATTTATTTTAAAGAATAGGATAAATAAGAGGTAACCTATCTTAAATTACCTGATTAATAAGTAAACCAAACCTCTTATACAAATATAAAAGACATCGTAGACATTTTAATAGCGAAATGTGAAACTTCGTTGAATCGCCTGTTGATTTGAAAGATTAGAAGTGAAAAAAAGTTATTTGTATGCTCTGAAACTTTCATGTTTCAAATATTAATTAACCCGTGGGCAATTGACAGTTCAAAAAGACATTTTATTTATTTTAATCACTGCTTGGCAGAAATGTCCTGATGAAAATTTCAAAATATTTAATACGCTTTGAGCATTTTATACTTGACAATTTACTACGAGTACTTAAAGGTTGAGTAAGAACTGAAGAGTTTGTGGGAAACGGAATAAGTGCCAAAAATATCATTTTCAGATTTTTCACGGAAAATGTTCTATGTGAGGATTCTTATACTGTATTAATGAGTTTCAAGATAGTTATTTAATCATTAAAAGCCTGTAATATATATATATATATATATATATATATATATATGTTCCTAACTGAATAATAAGCAAGTTTACCCACAAACACTCCTCAATTGCTGCACGGATTTAGACAACTGCAGATTTGAGAGGATTATTCCTGAAATTCAGCATTGCTGAAAGGTTTTGACTTGACTGAACTGAAGCATCACCCAACACATACCTCACTGAATTCAATTAAAGTCTTCCAGGGGAAAAAAATGAAACTAAA
The DNA here is from genome assembly GCA_038502835.1 of Octonoba sinensis. NCBI lineage: Eukaryota > Metazoa > Arthropoda > Arachnida > Araneae > Uloboridae > Octonoba > Octonoba sinensis. The sequence goes on from CM076598.1 coordinate 130,144,681, forward strand.
TGCAGCGTTTCGCTTTTTTTTTTTCTATCGCAGATCTTGACGCATCTTTCCATGAGTGTAAGCTTTGCTCAAGTGGAAGGGCAGACCTATTCTTGCTCCAGCAGTTGATTAACAGAGCGTAAGGGGAGGAATTCTGGTCATTAACATCTTGATATTAGCTTAATTGACCCTTTTACATTTGGTTGGAAAACTAGCACTACTCCCTCGTGTGGTCACGTGGTTGGCTCGTTCAAAGGCCGCTCTTTGACTTTCGCGCCAGACAGTTACAGACAAAACTAGAACAAAAGAAATGGAAATAAGGGTAAGTGGAAAATTAAAAAATTACTTCGGCATCGTGCATAACAATCGTGAGCAGAATCGTAAATTTTGATCCCGAAGTTTCTCTTCTTACTATATTTTTTTCCAAACCGAAATTAAAACCGGCACTACTATGTAGAGAGTTTCAAAGACGTGTTGAGATGCACAAATAAATGTTCATCCCGATAAACGGCGAATTTCAAAGAAATGTTTTGTAACCCTTTTTTTTCAATTTCTAATGGGCTGCTGTGGCTTTTGCCAGATTTCAGATCTAGTGTGTTCCCGACAGATTGGTACCATCTTGTTCAGCGCCACCACAATGAGTGTGGTACCATCGCCGAATGAGAATTTTGACGTCCGGTTTCCCTACCTGAAAGGGCGAGCACCAGGACTCTGTTTATGCGAAATTGCACTAGGAATTTAATTTAGCCGTGAGCATCCAAACCAAACATCTACTCAAAGGATCTTTTTCATGCCGCATATTCATACGACAAGAACGCAGACGATTTTCTACATCTTAAAAATCCATCAACACTGCCAGGCTCGATCCTTTGACCTGGGCCGTACGAGCTCCGCGACTTACCACGACGCCACCATGCGGATATGTTTTGTAATCTTTAACATAGAAAATAATACTCCCAAGTTAAATTCAATACTGAAAAACAATATGGTGTCAATGGTCTGAATATCTTTGGGACTATATTATCAGTTCCTTGAACAGGTTGTGGATGATATTGCGATTTGAGTGTCACTTTCTCTACTGTTATTCTCCAGAACTGAAAAATATATCCAAAGGTCATCATCATCACGAGCTCAAAAACTGTTTATAAAACCTATTCATTCCACTTCATTTTAATCATTTCTTTGAATCATACATACTTTAAGTTGGACAATATTTTAAGATTGACTTAACTTTAATGAAATTCACAGAGAATGTTGAATTACATTTTGAGAAACTTATTACATCATAGCTACTACGTAGGCTGTACAGATTTGATAATTAACGATGATTTAACAAAACTTATATCACTTTAGGAGAAATTGCGGAAAATGTTGTTTAAAAATTTTAATGTTTTATATTTTATCTTAAGTAGTATATTTTCTCTGAAGAAAAAAATCCCTATTGTAGGTTATAAAATTTTACTCATGAACCCCTTGTGAAAAATTTAAATATATTTCTATGTTTCTCTACTTCGCCAAGTTTCGTACGTATGCTTTTAGATTTGGTCTACTTACATAACTCTTCAGCCACACAGGTTTTATGCAATAAAATTATTGGTCTTGAGATTAAATCCACGGAGAAAGATTCAACAAATTCATATTGATATCAATGTATACAGTACAACTTGTGCTGTTTAAGCGGCTGTTCTTACAGCAAGCAATTTTTCTTTTCAAGATTATTTTGCGTTTCAATTTAAGACATTTTTCTGGTAAAATTGTTATGTAACTTCAAATATTTCTCATGAATAACATATTATAATAACATATTCCTTCAGTAATTTTCAACTTTTTTTTTCTAATTTAACATTTATGTTTTTTCAGCTCTCTCCGAGCTTTTAAAGTAAAAAAAAAAAAAATCCATTGAACAAAGGTAAAAATTAGAGAGCTTCTTAAACCTATTATTATGTGTTTAGCCTTAATGACACACATCCTTTGTACTCCGATAATGAATACTTTACCTAAGTTAATTCAAAATATCCAATGTAATTCCGCATACCATGTAATCATTTTTCTGTTCCTAATTCTATCCCAGATTTGGCCATTGTTCGATGGGCGGAATCTAATAATAAAGGTTTTGTCAGAAGCCCTCTAGTTGGAAAACGCTTCGCCCAATCGGCAACCACCATGTTTACATACGTGCATAACTATCTTCCGATGAAGTAGATAGTAGACCTTGTTTTATTTGAAGGTCCATAAATGGAGATATGGGACAGTCCAGCAAGTCTGAGCGCATCTAAACTGGTCATGCAATGTCTAGAAAATGATTTATTGCCTGGATTAGATATTAACTGGAGATTCAGATACGCTCCAGTGATACACCACAAGATAGATCATCGGAGGATTCAAGACTACGATCAAGGATACATAGAAACAAAAAGCAAAATTCAGCATAACGTTTGTTTCAACTTGCGTCTTGTATTTTAGTTCATTAAAAGAATCTAATCACGTTTTCGTCGTTGAACGTTGACCATGCGTGCCTGCACTAGTCGTCGAATGATAACATGTTTCAGCTTTATAATAAACTGTCCGCTGAGAGTTTTGAAGATTAGAACCTGCGAATACGGAGAAAAGAAAATATATCCTCTTGGGATTTTCCGTTCATCTTGATTCATGTTTTACGGCTTTAAACGGAAATGATTTTAACTATTATTACATCACCAAATTTGCGTTTGAAAGTCTGCGTAAAGAAAGATATTGTAGACAATTGGCAGCATTTTGTCTTACACGGAGATCAACATGATTAACTGAGGACACAATCCGTGCTGTCGCAACTATAAATAAAAAGATGATGGCTTCATAATAATGATTAATGGTCTAATGTGTAATGTGACATTAATTTATTCAAAATATTCAATCTAATTTGAATCACTGATCTCTTCATAGAAAAGTTGAATAAAATAGCAGGAGATCATGTATAAGAAGATAGCGTAATTTGCCATCAAGCATAATCAAATTCACACAAAGTCTACCTCCGAAATAATGATTACAGATAGTCAAAATAATAACATATCAGTGTTTGAATAATGAAACTACGTCGGATTTGAAAGGTCATACTTGAAAATAATTGGATGTCATTCAAAGATGTTAGTTAAGTTCTGAAATCATGTGGACACAAATATAATCGAAGTATTACCGCAATTTCATGTGTGTGGTATTTTCAATGATGAGCAACAATAGAACAATGGCAAAAAATGGATAAATAATACATAAATAAATAAATAAATAAAATATTCTCGATTAGTTTCAAGTATTTTCAGCGAAGTTGTATAATAGCTAAAACTCGGAATCTGGTTTAAGTTCGTCGAGAAAAATATTGTTTCTGATACTGAAATGCTTATAATTATTTTACGCGCTTACAATGTAGATTCCGGAAACTGTCCCAGTTGGTAAACAGTTTTCTCCTGTTTTGACCCAAAAAATATCTAATGACTTCTTAAATGAATCTTCCCAAAAGCATTGTTGAAACAGCAAAGTTGCATTTTAAGGAAAGAACGAACCTTTCCGAGAGTAAGCACACATTTAACAATTATCATTGAAGACCACAGTGTCAAATACGGAATCGACTAAAGAATTAATATCATTATACTGGACAGTATTGATTTTCCAAAGAAGGAAGTGAAACAAATGCGATCAGAAACATTGCGCTTTATTTAAGTAAAAAAAAAAAAAAAAAGCACACTTTTAGATTTAAAATTTTAGTCACGTTATATTAGCGGATTGAGCGAACAGCTTTCTTATAAAATGGATGGGGCACACAAACATGGTAAATCAGAAAACAAACATGGTAAATCAGAAAACAAACATGGTAAATTCTGAAAATTATACATACAGGTTTTAGAATTTAAGAGTGCAAGAAGGATGTTGAATTTACTGCAAGAAGGATGTAGTTCTACATTTCAAATTCTGAGAAACACGCAGTAAAAGTATAAAAATTCAAAACTTTAAGTCACATTTTTTTTCAATAAGTTGCCTTGTGTAATAGTAATAGGAGAATAGGAATCCTTTTTGCATCGAATGAAATCATTTTATTGTCATTTGTTATTTTTTATGACAATACAAACTATTAATCAAAACGTTTCCTGTGTACATCCTTTTTGCAGCAAACCCTTCAATTACGAGAGACCTCTTCTTCAGTGCGTGGAATATGAGCTATATTATAAAAGTTTATTTTTATAGCTATTGTTTGTTTTTATTTCACAGCTATAAATTACTATCATCTATTATATATTTTACAGTGAAACTTCACTTCCATATTTCTTTAGTATTTTAAACGTGGGGCAGCAATTCATAAAAATCCCTTTTATATCCTCGATATTAGTAGGAAAAAAAATCCTATTAGACCGAGCACAACAGTTCCTAAATAACGTCAGCGGTTCCGCTAAAAATCATCATCAGAATAAGGACAGCAGTCCCTAAAAATCGCGGATATAATAAGGGTATCGATTCTCGAACAACTTCAACAGTCCCACTGAAAATCCCTATTAGGATAAATACAATTTTCCGTGAAAATCCTTTATAGAATAAGGGCAGTACATAAGAGAGGACTTTTGATAATAAGTAGATTATATTAATAACTAGCTGACTTTGCACGGGTTATCCCGAATACTGCATTCGTCACTGGCGGGGAAAATAAAGGAAACCACGTGTCATATATGCAACATTCTCTAACAAAAAATGGAAAAATTTATTTTAAACTTCCCATTTATGATAATCCATTCGAATAGACAACTTTTTCTAAAGCACGTCAACAATCTTCAAAAATCGTCATTAAAATAACGTTAGCAATAACCCTAAAAATTCCGTCTGTTCAAAAGCAATAGTTCTAAAATAGAAGGTCCTTGAAATTCCCATTTGAATAAGAGTAACAGTTCCTAAATAATGTCAACATTCTTTCTAAAACTCCAAAGTAAGAACCATAATCTTCAGAAATTTAAATCAATCCCCAAAAATCCCAATTATAATCAAGACTTAAAAATTACCATTATATTTAATCGTACAGTTCTTATGTACGGTCAGCAGGCCCATATAATCGAGTTTTGAATATAACGCAACAGTCTCTAAAATAAATAAAAATTAAAATGAGGGCCGAAGTTCCTCCAGAAATATCCTCTCGATTGAGGAAAATAGATCTGGTAAACCTCATTATAACGTAACTGTTCTAAAAATCAAAGTAAAGTACGATTTTATCGAAAAAATAAATATTAAATCGCCAAAAAAAGTATGAAGAATCAAACTCAAGATAAAGTAATTGAAAATCGTCTGCAGTTAATAAAATAGTATACAAAATATGCATTAAAATGAAATGAATTTTTAGAATTTGTTTCGCTAATAAAACGGCATGAATAAAGATAAAATAGGTTTTTTTTTCAATCGTCTGCGCTGTTCTAAAACAGTTATAACTTCTGCCCTAATAAACTTAGAAGCACGGAATAAAGTTCATAAAATGCAGACAATTTCACTCTTTCGAATGACATAAATCGGGTAAATTTTCAAACATTTCTTCGTCTTTAAACCAGCAAATTCATGTAATTTTTTTAAATTGGGATAAAAAAGGAACAAATTCGAATTTTGGGAAAAAATCTTCGAGGTGCACCAGGACCTGACCAAGGTACCTGTAACCGAAACTTCGTATTTCTAGACCGTTCCATCTCGCTAGCAGGCGACCGACAGACACACACATACACAAATACGAACACACACTTTTGGTTTTATTTATATAGATAACTGCAAGCAAAAGCTGAAAAAAGTATTTTGTAGCTTTTATATCACATTGAAAATCCGAGAAAAAGTAATGAAAATTCAAGCCTTTACATTTGGAAAGCAAGCAATAAAAACGTCGTTGTATCATACATACGTTGTATTCATAGTAGACACGATTTTTTTTTCTTAATTGCAAAAGCAACAATTCGGAAGAAAGAAATAAAAAAGAAGAGAAATCTTTCTGAGTCCATGTGCATTTATGCTACGTCTTCAAGATGCTTTGCTTATTTTTTAAAGCGAAAGAAAAAAGATCGTGAGAAACTGCTTGTGTACTGATGTGATTTCATTTTCCATTGGAGTTCCAAAGAATCATTCATCAGAGTCGAAACAAAACGAGATTTGCAGACTTATGCTTTTTGGTTGTGTGTCACGATTTTTTTCATTTTCAAGCGGATCTTGCTTACACACGTATCGACATTTAACCTTCTTACGATTATTTTTAATGTTTCAACAAGAACATAATCTTATAAACATTTGGTAATTAACAATACATGTTGAAAAAATTGTGAAATAACAATTTACTGAAACAAGCACGGTATTTTTTAAACTAATAGGCAGTATGTCAGGAATTCAGTCCAATAAAAGAAGAAAAAGTGCGGGATTTTGTGAAACATTAATCTTTTAAACTTTCTTTACAAACATGTAAAACTGTAAATACAGTAAAGCACTGTTTATATATCTCCCATTTATACGATCTCCCAATAAGTCTGTAGTCTTGTAGAAGATATAACTTCTTACTTGACTACAAGTACTTCTTACTGGAGTACAAATGCTTCTTAAACCACTTAATTTATTAGATCAAAATTTTTTTTTTATTTTATTACTCTGTATGTGGATGTGTTTTAGAATTCTGTTTTAAAGTCAATAAAAAATATAGTAGTTCATACAATTGTGCATTACTTGAATCATTTCTAATGCTATAGAACAATTGATACCTTGATTATACTCAAGTAAAAATTACATTGAAAAAAATCAATAATCAGATTTAATTAACTTATCACATACTCAGGAAAATTTAGATCAATGTTAGTGTACCATAGTTTTCTTCTCCAATCTCCTGTTAGCACTAGACCTTTGGGATGCCCTTCTCCGGGCGCGAGGTAGGGGTTCACGGATTTTACATGCGCGAATCCCGAAGTGTACACGGTGGGTCTTTAGCGTGATGGGTATCGAACATCCGACCTTTCGGTTGGCAGTCTGACATCCTAACCACTAGGATAGAATGGCTCTTAGTTTATCATACCGGTGTTTTTCTTCACAACATTTTTTAGTCCAATATATTAAATAAGGAAAGGTCGGGGAGTGGGGGAGAGGTTTAAACTTAAAACTTTAAATATTTTTTTCTCCCCACAGAACTTTAGTCAGCAATTCAGACACTTTTCTCCCCATCACCCCACTTCTTAGCGTAGTGCCATATTAGTCGCCATGCGTTTTCGCATGGCGTGAAAAGAGGGAGCATATTTTGAAAGGTACTTGAAACGTTTCCGTGATTTTGATGTGGAGATTATTCCTTTTTAGAACGGGTGAAATTTGGGAATGTACATCAACTCCGCTATCTATGAAAGTGAGGAATTGATGCAAGCATTTTTTTTTGTACAAAATAGAAAAAAAAAACATAACCAAGGCGAATACGAGATAATAATTTTTAAGAGAAAATGGTTATTATGTGAAAAAACTTACTAACGACTTTGAATACGAATAATTTTCATTTTAAAGAAGAAGTACTTGAAACAACGGTAGAAATGCAGTTTTGTATCGTAAAACCGATGATATGACATTATAAAGATATCTCATTACAATGATAATTTAAAGTTCAAATAAGATTTAAGTGCTTAAGCAGACGCTTAATAAAATAGGCCTCTGAATTTTTTTAATGTAAAGGACAGCCGTCTTTTATCTGAATGCTTTTAACGGGGGACGGGGGTTGAAGGTATTCGGGGTGTTTTGTGAATGCAAGAAACAAGCCATAAAATTATAATTATCTGTCTTTGTTTGACCAAAGCATCGTTTTTTTAAGACCAATAATAATAACCCAATGTCAATATATGACGTCAATATCTAGATACGTCAATCAATACCTTCTCGAGGAAACCAGAAATAGCCCCTAAAAATTAAAATTTATATGCACGTTTCATTCCCGTAAGCAGAAACGTGAAAAATCCCACTGCGATAGATTTTATTAACTTTTGTGTTTTAAAACAATTTTATAGTTTACATTTTAATCGTGAATTGCTACCTTTTTACATGTTACCCAAAATTCATTTTATGCAGATTCTGCTAAAATAAATTTACATTAGAAGTGCTTGTACTTCCAAAGATACTTTGAGGAAAGCAGCTGCTGATTTTAGAACTTCAGGGATCCCACCTGCGCAACTAAGAAGGTGCGTAACTCATAAACTCAAACTATGATTTAGTATCAATCGCACGTGACTGACCGCATAATTGTAATCATCGGTTAAACCAAGGTGGTTGAAAAGTTCAATCACATTCAGTGCGTATTAATTTAGCAAAATGATACCATTAAGTTGTGTCTAAGTAATGTCTGTTGAAAACTTGAACCGACTTGACTGCAGATATTCCTTTCCCAATTCCTCTCTTTTCCTTTCTTTCTTTACTTTTCTTTTTTTAAATTCCTCTTGTTCGTTGAGGGTTAACTGATCTTGAGTGACATTTGTTACCAACCGTTCACAGAATTGCAAGCAAATTGAAGTGAATGAATCTTTCTTTGTAAATTTATGTCCAATGAATTCAGTGAAAAAAAGTTTATGTTTTTTTAACGTTTATGCATCGTGAGGAAAGAAAAAAACAGTCGTCATTGTTTTTCCAGATTTAAAAATAATTCGTATATTTTAGTCTCAAATTATGCTTATTACTTCTCGAAAATTGTTAACAGGAGAGGGAATACGTCAAAATGAATTACTGTAAATATGTTTTGAGATTCTTAACTGCTTTGCGTACAATGCCTTTTTTTTGTGTACTTGCTGAGTTCATGTTTGCCTTTCTGTAATGGCTTATCATTTTTAATACTAGTTTCAAGATCTCAATTTTTGATAATTTAAAACTGAGACAGATGTTTAGTGTACCGAGAAAGCTCTAACATTCTCTGGTCATTCATTAATATTGCACATTTATGTAGTAAATAAAATAGCTCATTCACATTAATCCTTTAAAACACTTTCAAAATAATGCATTGGTAAAAATGTGAATTAACTTCATACACAATATCACATATAATTTTTTTTTGTCCTCTTCCCTACCCTCCAGTATCATCATTATTGCCTAACAATTGGTGCAATGGTGATATAACCATTTTAGTGCAATGTATTATAAAGAAAATGTGGATAATTTGATAGAACATAACAAAATCAAATCGTAAAGCATCGCTTGTACGTCTGTCATTAATATATCGTTTACACTTGTGACGCCTTTTCACCACAGTCCCAATTCATTCCCCACCACAGTAACCATTGTGATGTTCAAATACGAAATTCTTCGTTTAACAACGTTTTCGATTATACGTCGCTCTTTCTAAAATTCCCAACTCCCCCCCCCCCCCCCTTTTTAAAACTCCCATTCACTGATTTTTCCCGTTCCTTTCTCATCTAATGTGGGAAAAGTTATCCTAGAAAGTAAATTGTTATTACTCTGGTTTGACTAATATAAGCTATTCCGTCTCCAAGACCTGTCTTTGAGCAGCCGCGGTTCTTATCTTTCTGGTGTGTGTTTTCCTTAAAAACTTAAAAACTAAAACGTTGGTAGAGAAGGCACTCTCATTGATAGATAAAATTCAAAGTTTTAGAAGAGTACAGAATTAACAAAAATAGAATTGCCAAAAAAATTGAACTTTACAGTTTCCTCTTTAAATACCAATGTCTATAGCAGGAACAAAAAAGTCCAAGACAGCTCGAAAACTTTTTTGCAGTTATGCTTTAAAAACAATAATAATATACTAGTACTATTCCAAAAAACTTAAAATATTACTTCATCATAAATTTGTATTAGTATAGTACTAAATTTGCAATCAATATTTTAGTTAAAGTTAGTTTATACGTCTTTTCTCCTTTATATATTCTTTTGCACCAATCTGTGGAAAGACATATAGACGGGGCTTTACTATAGATAAATATAATCGATGATTAACTTTTAGTTTACAATTTAGTTTCTTTTTGATTGCATGTGAGCGACCATTCACACAAAAAAGTTTATTTTTCGTATCAATATTTATTTTTATAACTTTAACATTACATTTACATGGTCTACTCATCAAAAAGTCTGATTAAAAGTGCAAATAGGAGGAACAATAGGAAATAACAGGAAGATTTATAAATTGCAAAATATAATAAAAATCGTAGCTCCATTACGGACAACAAATGTAAGAAGCACTATTATATTGTTGCTTTCTTGTGTATGAAACTTTAAAAAGTAGTATGTATAAAACATATGAAACTGTTTTCCCAATCCAATAATTTCAGTTTTTCGTCACCTCTGTTATCTTTCAGTTGTACGTAAATTTTTAAAAGTCCTGATCAAAAGTATGAGAAAATTAATATAATTTAACTTTCATCCATGCGTCATTGATTCAAAGCATGCCTCAATTATGCGTCAGAAAAGTTTTGCACCTTTTCCCCCCACCCATTCTTTTCATAACTTCTGTGTTCTTTTAACTACTAATATCATGCAAAATTTTAATGTATTCGCTTCAAAACATCAACATTTGAATGAAATTGAGAAGGTTTTTTTTTTTTTTTTTTTTTAATAGTGCGCAAAGACTAAAACATTCTCATTTTGAAATATACTTCAAATTGCAAAGCGTGTAAGTGACGCAATTTTTCTTTTCATTTGAACTTTAATACTTCAACGTCGTTTTTTAGTGTTAAATTAGTTTTTAGTTTATTTAAAAAATTCAAAAAACTGCTCTTATTGCTACGTTTTTAATGCTATTTATTTATCCTTAAACTTAGTTTGACCTCAAACAAAGTTTAAGTTGATTTACAATAGGTCTCCCTCACTTCAAATATCCGAAGTACTTATAGTAGGAGAATGCACTCTCAGAAACGCAAGGTCAAATCTCACGAAACTTTCGTCGTATTTGACGAAATGGCTCATGAAAAATGCTCCGAGTAAACCTTTCGTCAAATTGCCGAAATTTGTGTAGTAACTTTTTTAAGTCACGTGCTCGCGCGAGGAAAGAATAGTAGTAAATGAAGAAATTTTCTTGACGATTGAAGAATCGTCAACAGTGAGAGTTCCATTTCTGAGAGTGTGTGGGTCAAAGTGAGATAGTTCAGATAAGTTACATTTTTCAAAATGAACAAATTAGAAATATATTTTGAAAATAGCAGTATATAAAGAGAGAACTATGAGTTTTACAATAGAACTTGCATTGAAATATTATTTTTCACTTTAGGCAGTAAACTTGTACGTTACACTAAAAGCGGAAAATGATCACTTTGCCCCATCTATGGGGCAAAGTGAAAAACTGAAAAATGTTCCTACATAAATAGTTTTCTATGTGATAATTAACCATTTGCATTCGTATTTCACCTTATGGTAGTCCAAATAACATGTAATGATTCATATTCACGAGTATAGAGGGATAAAAATACTTTTCTTTGAACAGGAAGAACTAAATGAATGAATGATTGATAAAACGAGCGAATGAATAAATGAATTAATGATTGTAAAAATAAAAATGGTTAATTAAACGAACGGGTGAAAAATGTACTTTATAAAGGAACAACTAAATGAATTAATAATTAAATGAATAAATGAACAACAAATTTAGTTATCTGAGGGTTGGTTCAGGGACTAAGTGAAATAAAATACCATTTCACGTTGCCTCATGACAATTTGTACTAAGCATTTTAAATAAAAACACCCAAACATAAAATAAATCAACGCTGCATGGGACATGAATAGGTCTTAAATAATATTTAAAATGTTAATAACAGGAATTTTATCGTTATATATATATATATATTTTTTTTTTTTTGACTTTACACGAAATATTAAAACACGAGCATCTAATTTTGAAAATGGCTTCAATGAACCTATAGCTAGAGCTTTAAAGTTTTAAAGTTAACTATTTTTTGACTGGAATCAACTGCATTTGGTGTAACACAATTAAAATGTTATTAAACAGGTGTCCCTCCAAACAAAGTAAATATTTTACCATTTCACTTTGCAACACTATGCTCCTGGTTCCACTGATAAAGAATTACGGGTTTAAAACAAAGTAATGATTGCTTTTGCATTTCGCATTTTCTTAAAATGAAACTTTAGAAGAAATTTAAAAATAATTTTGATTGTTGCACGCAGCCTGGGGGCGGGGAGCACACACTCCCACACAAACGCAGAAAGAGAGAGGGAGATATGTTTTTGACGTAGTGGTGAAAACAGGGGGAAACTGTATTATTTTAAATTCTGCTTAAAGATTTAGTGTATGAATGTGCCTTGTTACATACGATAATTTAAAAAAAAGAAAAAAAAAAGAGAAATAAATGTCCCCTAAATAATCATTGTTATACATTTCCTTTACAAGTAATTGTTAATTATTTGTGCCTCGTTTCCTCCGGAATCTGAGGGAATAAATAATTTTCGTCTCCTAAGAAATGTTTGAAATTATGCATTGTGATATTATTTTAAATGAACTAGGAAAATATGAATTTCCTCAATGATTATTTTTTAAAACGCACTTATGAAATACTCGTTTCTTCACTGTTAAAAATTTCCGTAAGAAAATATAGTAATATAACCATTTATTTGATTGTTATTTTACCATATTTAATTACAACAGTTGAATAACCATTAAAAAGATGGTACTCAAACCGCTGATTGTGAAAAAAAAACCGTTTATTCTCTTTCTCCTAAAGAACGTTAACTAACCGTAATTTACAAGCGCCACTAGGTCTCTAGGTCTCGTAGTCAATAAGAATCGGGAGTCCATCTTGGTTGTGGAGCCTTACCGTCAAATACGTTGTTGTTAAAATATGAATAAAGATTTATCAGTTCAAATCTGCATGTGTAGAGAAAAAAGTGGCTTAAGCAGTGGTTACTAAATAGAGACACATACAAACGTAAGTCAAAAATTGGAGACATTGGATTCCCGAACTGCTTGCGAATGAGCGAACCCATAATTTGAGCTGCTGAAGCTTGTTTGTATTTTAATTTTTGCGGCAAATAAAATGATTTTCGTCAATATACAGTAAACTTAGACCAAAAATGACTTTGGATCCGATCAAAAACTGAAATCCCAATTGTAATGGTGTTTGCTTGTTGGAAAGATTTATTGATAAATAAACGGTCGCTTTGAGTGGTGTAGATTGTCGAATGGTTAGAGCACAAAGTTGGTACACCATACACCAGGGGTTTGATTTCCGCACGCTTCGTTTACTGTTTCTACGCCTCGAAGATTCTACACCTCGAAATGGTTCAAAAAGTGTAAAAATTTAGTTTTGAAACTATTTTTAAATGGTTATAAAACCGTAATCTTTTGTATTGACGGCTTTTTAATCAAGCTGATTGGAAATGGTTTAAGTCCCGTAAAGATAGAAAAATGTTCCAAACCATGAATTTAACGGTGAATTAGATGGACAGACTGCTGCCGGCCATTTAACCGTAACTTCATGATGAAATTTCTAACTGTTATTCCATTAAGTGTATGCACTTCCGAAGTTTTAATTTATAGCATCAAATGTTAATAACTCGAGCAATTGCTGAAGAAAAAAATAATTGCGACAATTGAAAAAATACCATTTGTAATACTTAAAGGTTTTCAAAAAGCCATTTAAATGATTTTTACTGATAAACTGAAAGAAGTAGAAACATTTATATTCGTGCAAAAGTATTGCTTACACATGTTTCGAGGTTACATGGAAATCTTTCAACAATGCATACAGGGGGACGACGACATCCGAATGAAGATGACTTTCATCCTGAAGCTTACATCTTCATGTTTAAATGGAGGAGTTCTTTGCAACCGCGAAAAAAAAAATGAATGCTATATTTTTAAAAACTGCTTAAATAGAGTTATTTACCTCATTATTGATAAAATGTAGTTTATTTCAACCATTTAAAACTAGTCCTCACACTCCGAATGTGGGTTGAAGCTTATCCACTTATTCGAGAATTACGGTCTAGCGAGATTCATGATTAAACAATTTGGTTCATCATATTTGCAGATTTATTCGATTGCATTCAAGAAAAATATTAAAGCATGGTTCAAACAGTTCAAATGTCGCTCTAAAAAATTGCTTTGACAAAATGTTATATAGTTTAAGCAAGCAGAATCATTCTTGTTTGAAAATGGATAAATGAGGGAAATATACGTGAATCAAACTCTTACATAGAAAAATCATGCACGCATATTTAATAATTTTAAAGCAGAATATTTGAAGAAATAAACAAGATACATTATAAATAATGCACGAATACAAAAGATTGTTCAAAGGATTGGCAATAAACTGAACGTAAATACGATACAACACGTTATTATCGCATTACGATCGACGCCGCAATAAAATCATATGCTTTTTCTAAACATAAAAATAATCATAATTAGCACTTTATTAACATTGTGAATAAGTTGAAGCAATAAGATTTAAATGTAATTTGTGAGTATTCTTTGGAAATATTCTGTTTACTTCTCCCTCTCTTCCTTTAAAGTTAGCATATTTTGACACTTTTCCCATACTTTTGTACGTAAATGAAGTTCGAAGTTATAACTAATCCGCAGTTATATCCGTTTAGGTAACTAGCTCCAGGGCTGATGTGAATTTTGACATGGCCCTACTAAAAATGTTAGAGACGAAATAAATTAATAAATTAATTTAAAAAATAAACTGGATAAAAAGCGTAAATTGTTTTGCAGCAGAAAGTTTAAAGCTCAGTTGAGTTGGAATTATTCTCTGCTTTTATGTGAACAAAAACAACATAATAGCTACACATTTAACTGTCATTTTAATCTGTAATCTTTATTCCTACATGCATTGCCAAATCAATTTGATACTAAAGTTAAAAATATTCGTTTGTGAAACAAATTATATTTTATACAAATAAAGAAAATCTAACGTATTTTAACGCACAATATAAAATCTCGTAAGTACGATTATGACAAATTATTGCGAAATTGCTTTTAAATAATAATTTAGAAAAGTTCACAACTAATACAAACATCAGTTGTCAACAAATGACCAAGGCGAAATGCCAAAAACTAATACCCAAGGCTAAAGATTAATTTCTTTATAAAACTAAGCCGGTCTGTCATCATAAATTAAGAAATAATTTCGCGGTTTAATTAGTGCGATCATTCTTATTTGCAAATCATTACGGGAGTGTTTTAAAACACTTTTACCCCTACTACACCGTGGTATTGAGGAGAAATTAGTTTCAAAATCCATACGTCCCACTCCAAGTGTAATGAAATTGTAATGTACTAACATAAAAGGGGTGGACCACTAAGACGGGAAACAATGCAACTACTACTTACCGAAACACGGTTCTAGTCCTACGCTGTCTATAAAGTAGGAACGACATTTAGATTTGCTCCAACCTACTGAAGTAACGACTTTTTTACCTGAACCACGTGGTACAAGACAGGCGGGAGTACAGAAATCAAGGGAGTGTCTGAAGCATATCAGACGAACTCTAATCTTTTTGTCCGTCAGATCGTACGAGAAAATCAACAAATTTCGACGTATAGCGCTGCCGCAACTCCTCCTATATTCCCTCCCCTCTAAAGACAATTAGCAGGTAGCTAGCTACTCAGGGTCGCACTGGTAGCAACTTCAAGTGACATCTGGTTAGATGATTTTTCCAAATTGTTGTTTTCGGAATGGTGGAAAGGAAAGTTTTTTTTTGGTGAGGTCATGTGGTTTTTTTTTCCGCGAAGTTGTATACTAGTATGCCTTCTAGTGAAACGGATAGAAATGAGAGAAGCGACATTTAGAGCTTGGTTGGTTTGTAACAGGACTAATTTGAAAGATTAGATTTCCATTTTACATGACTCAATTGAGGGTTGGGACCTACATGATTTATTCTGTGACTCGCAATGCAGCTCTGTGGAAGAAATCAATTGATACACCCGTTTCTTTAATTCTTGCAAATATTCAAAAAATTGCAAAAAACGCGTTCATCGGTACCGATAGTTGTTTTGTGTAAAGAAATATCCGAAAAATATCTATTTTTGGTATTGATTTTCGTTTTTTCAGTGCTTGGAAACGAAGCTTTGACAAAGAAAAAGAAAAAAAAAACTTTTTTCTGATTTTGTCTGTTTCCCTAGTATGGGATCATTCATAAATGATGTCACGCTTCGAGGGGGGAAGGGGGGGGGGGGTTCGTGAAATTGCGACAAAGAGTGACACAGGGAGGGGAGGGTATAACAAGAAGTGTGACATCCCTGCTTATGCAACATAGTGTGACACGTGACAAAGGGGGAGTGGGTTCCGTTGAAGTGCGACATTTTGTGACAAAGGGCGGGAGGGGGTCAAATATGTGGGTTAAAAGCGTGACATCATTTATGAACGGTCCCTATCTAGAAATATAGCTTTTTAAAAAAATATTTATGGACAATCATAGCTTCGTATTTTCAATGCTTGAAAATGGAGCTCTAAAAAGTTCAGTTTTCCTAGCACTGATAGCTCCGCTTTGTTCTTAGCACTTTGAAATACAGCTATATGGAAAAAAAAAAAACTAATGTTGTTGTACTGAGTTCCTTCAATAATTAAAAATGTTACTCTGTAAAATATTTTATCTTTTTTACATTCACAGCCATTAACTGTAAGCACTGAAGAAGGAATTCATTCAAGTCTTGTTTAAGTTAGTGTTGCTTTGCGAGAAGTAAAGTATGTTTTCTGAGTAAGCAAAGGGAAAGGAGAGAAGATATTTTAAAACCTGGAGTTAGTTTGTAATAGTACTAATTTGTTTTGTACGCTGTAAAAAAATTCTGTGAAAGTAGAGAAGGGAAACTGTTTCTTTCAATTTACGAAGAACTTATTTTAAATCAAATAAATTTCTTGATGACAGTTTCTCAATTAAGTTCTTGTTTTTTCGCACTCTGTAAAACTACAGAGAAACATTTGTTAAGTTACGTAAAACTGAATACTTGAGATCTGTGACTACCAGTTTAAAAGTTGTAAACAAATGCATAAATACACGCTTCAGATGTGTGACTACAGTTTAAAAAATGTCGAAAATGCATTATTTATTGTTGTCATATAATTAAACTTCAGATCTAGTGAGCAACCTGTTAAATCTCGGCATCCAGCCTTCCCAACTCCGGAGGCATCAATTTTGCAGAACGACCTATGGCATAGCGATCACAGCAGCGTGGGTTCAACTTAACTCACCACTGTGTACCAGAAATAGTAATTCAGCGTACTCACTTACTGCGGCGCATTATCTGTGCAATCAATTAACAAAATGTTCCCTGTTTTTTATTCTTTGTAATTTCCTTTTTTAAGCTTTTAAGTCTCTGTAATTTTACGTGAGGCTCCGGATAAAGGATTTCCAGGAGATTCTCATGTTTTTCGAGCAAAAATATTTTAGTGTAACAGGACTAATTTGTGTAAAGAGATCTGTATTTCGAAACGATTATGCGATGTAGTTGTAACATTGCTTGAATAGCTGTTATCTTTTATTTGTAAATGGCTGTAAAATTAATTTTTTCTGTGTTAATATAAACTCTAGACCCTCTTTTTTCTTGGTATTGCGAAAAACATTTCATCAGTGCTTAAAAATTGACTTCTGTAAAAAAAAAGAAAAGACGCATTCCCAACAAATTTCTAGGCACTGAATTCGCGATGTTGTGATGACTTTACGTTAAAGTTCGTGTACTTTTTTTAAGCTAGTGGTCTTTGTAAACTTTAGTATGCAATTTTTAAGTTCGTGGATGGAAATGAGGGAAGCGACATTCAAAACTCGGTAGTTTCTGGCTGAATTAATCCGAAATCTTCATTTTGAAATCACTCTACGGTGGATAAGAAATGAGATGGTTTATATTTTAGGCGGAGAAAATAAAAATTAACATAATTAAAAACAAACAAACATATATGTACTTATAAAATGGATATCGAATTGATTTTTACAGCGTGATGTTATCGTAACATTTATCGAACCTTGCTTCCAATTTACAATTTCACTACTACATTCTTAATTAATAGACGTTTTACAAAATAAAAATTGACAGCTAACCGAACTGGAATTTCACTGCTTAATAGCTTTAATTAAAGCAAACTAAAATGTTCTGGAAGAACCAAGAACCACAACTGTACTCCAGACAGCATATACTGCAACCACTTTAACTGGTGAGGCAGTATTTTGCCAATTGTGAAATTAAAAACACACCCTCAAAATTGACCAGTTTCCACTCACCAGTCATATTCTTCCTATTTATGCTCATGAATCCATAATATTTTCTAGATGAAATAGTTTGAAAATTGTATACAACTGAAGCTTGAAATAGCTGACAACATAAAAAAGTAAATAAAAAAATAAAATGACGTATAAATATAAAGTGAATTAATATAGAAAAATAATTATTTTTCTATTACTTTGCACAAAGTTAAATTATTATTATCTGAATTAATATAATTCAAAGTATATAAATAAATAAAACAGTAAATAAATAAGGAATAAAGATGAATATGAATAATACGCATTTAAATATACATAAGGGAAAGGAGAATAAGAGTACGCACCTAATGGATTGTTCGTTATAAAAATGAGAATTGAAAAGTGAGAGCCTTGAAAATTGACTGAATCATAGTTTATTAACTTAGAAACTTAAGTACAAAAAATGAAAGTTTTATCTTAAAAAATTATATGAAAGAAAGCAAGCGGGAAAAAAAATTGCAAATGCGTACTCTTACCCGACCTGGCGGATAAGAGTACGCATCCAGGAAGGGTAAGAGTACGCATTCAGAAAGTTTAGCAGTAGTCACATACAAATGCTCCAGTGCCTTCGTAACTGGAACATTCATCAAGCCACCACTCCTTACACAATCCACACTGGATCCAATCTTCATCATATGATTGTTCGCAGCCTGGGCATATTGTCGCCTCATTGTTTGCTGAACTTGTTGAGGGAACTGGGCTGTCGATACAATGCAGAACAAGTTTTTTCTTTGCTTTCACGGTTTTTCATTTTTCAATTTTGGCCCCTTTTTTACTTTTCATAGCAGCCCGATTAGCCTTTGCTTCTTCTAATTCTCTCTTTCTCTCTACCTTTTCCTTATGTGCGTACTCTTACCCGCCGATGTATTGCTCCTCTAAATCGTCCATAGATGGCTATATCATTCACAATAGTAAAATTCAGACATGCCCACGTTGTTCGGAAGGGAACAAAGCTTATAATGATATCTACTTAAAAAGCAAACATCAATGCTTTATTGACAAAAAAATGAATATTTCTTCGCAGAAAAATTACATGCCAACATGCAGAAATCATATTTTACCTGATAAATAAACGACAGCAAGGATGAGAATAACAATGGCGGTCTCTTGAGCCAGTTAAAAACAAGCGCGTTGAGTTGATCCCACTCGCTTCTGCTCTCAGTGTTGCCAACAGGGAAAAAAGTCCCTGCGTACTCTTACCCTCCTTTCCCTTAATTGAATCTTCAGTATTAAATTAACAAATGTAAGTGAATTTAATAAATACATACTAGTAATCATGAATAAAAAGTTTTAAGAATGCACAATTAAATTTAAAATAACGAATTAAAAAAATCAAATTACATCTTAAATAATGGTTAAATAAATAAATATTTGTAAAATCAAATAAAAATAATTTAACTAAAATTAATTGACGAAAGACATTAAAAATACTAGAACGACTTATTTGATTTATTTCTTTAACAATGCTTCGTATCTTATTTTTTCCCGGTATATTTGTCTTTTGAAGCTAAATTACGAAATTAAAATTTAAGATCGTAGGAAAAAATAAAAGTAGTTAGAGCAATCTGCATGAGGGGGAAAAATGTTGCTGTGTTTTTTTACTTTCTACTATTTTACATTCTTTTATCACTGAAGTTTCATGACACAAAGAATGTCTTGACAGGCAATTTGAACCCCTGAATTCCTTTATTTCTCTTCGCTATTTTTAGGAACTCCGCCCAAAAGAAAGTTGCATTAAATTTTAATATTGAAACCCTTTCACTTTCAATTATAACACTGATTCATTATATATTAATGTCCGAAGCCGCTCCTTCGCTCTAAAACTTACTTCAAGGGTCAAAAAAATTCACCCGAAGACAAAACGAATCGAAACAAGATAAAATTTTATGCACCAGCCGAAACAAGTTTTAAAAAGAAGCAAAAAATACCATCGGTAGAGTAAAAACGGGAAAAACTTTTCTTCTGAACTTTTAGCAATCAAAAAGACTGTAACGACACGTCCCATTCATAAAAACTTTCTTCATCCAGATAAAAAAATTACTTAATGATAAAGACGTGATTTGAAGAAAGAATGCAAACAGACGCATTTAGGTTCGACGTAAGAAGAAAACGTGTTCAAGTCTGTCTTTCTTTGAAGTTCCAATTAAGAAGCTATCGTGATACAGAAAAGTATTTAAAAAAAAAAAAAAAAAATCAGCGGGGAGAGGAACCTAGAAAAGAAATTCGATTTTTGTCCATGATGTTTTTAACTGAACGTAGTAGCGGTGAATGGCAGATTTTTATTGCATTTTTTAAAGTCTGGAAGTTTCAACCCGTATGAAAGGAAGATTAGATTATTATAATTGCAAGCACGCTGAAATTTTTAGATATTAGTGAGCTGTATAGACGAAACTAAGTATAAATCTAAGCACTTACTGTATTCGGAACTAACAAAACCGCGTAGAATTTTTTATTGAAAGAGTATCAAAGTTAAAGTGTTTTTCAGATCACAAGGATTTTTGTTCTGTACAAAATAACCCATCATTCTTAGTTTGAAAAAACCAGCGTGATTTATTGATTGCTATCAAAAGTAGTTAATCCTATATCATTCAGCAACTCGGATTTATTTGACTTTTTGAATGCTGATAACAAAAAATAAAATAAAATGCATGTATTTCAGGATTTTACTTATTGTCGGATTTATCTATTTATTAATTTTTAACCCCCTATCACTCAAAAACTCGTATTTCTTTGATTTTTCAGATATGGAATAATAACAAATAAACAGGATATACGTATTTCAGGAATTTGTTTCATTATTTATAAAGAACATTGCAAATCAGCGGTTGAACGGTACATTGCTTATAGTCTACACTACAATACAGAGGGTTAACTGCAGAAGTACACCAATTTTTGGTTTTTAAGAAAAAAAAATGAATTCATGGTTAAACTAACTGGGAAGCTTTTGAGAGAGAAAAACAAATCTATAATAAAATTCAAATGGCTTAAAATTGTTATAGTGAGCATTGAAACATAAAACTGTATTACTAGAGTTAAATATCAGAGAGAAGATATCTATTTAAGCCCTTCACAGCAGCAATGCACGGCATCTTTTTTGCATTTTGCACAAATTAAGGAGAAATGAACATTATATTGATAGACAAGATACACTCTTTCCTTTTCAATAAACTGATATATATTCCCTTTATCAAAACCAGAGCTTTGTAAGCACAAGAGCGGCAAGAACAAAAATTCACAGAATCCTCTTCACTCGCACTATATGATCCTTTCTTATGCAATATTCTATAAAAAGATTCAAATCATCCGAAGGCAGCTACTAAAGCTAATTATCATGAATAGTTTTCATATTTGGCAACAGTGAATCACTTACATGTTCTTTCAGATGATTGCATGCTTATATTTCTGAAACGACAAATTATTATAAAATACAGCCCCCCTCCCCCCCAAAGTATTTAATTCTAATGATCTACCTAAGGCATCAATGGATCGTTTAGCTTTTGATTTTGCCACTATCAGCCAACACCTGTCCGGTGCCGACTCTTCTGTTCTTTCATCAAATGAGACAATTTATTTTCTTTTTCTTGATAATATTTTGGGACGATTGCCTGCCCTCAACTTCTGCCATACACAAGGACCTCCTGGGCATAAAGCTCCTCTCCTCCCAGCATTCTATAAGATGGATAGCTTTTTATGGACTTCTTTGTTGAAGCGACGTGTTTTCCTTTGTTGGAAAAAATCTGATGTGGGAGTCTTCTTCAGTGCTTTCTGCGCTTCATAAATCTCTGCCGGAATTTTTGGCGGGGTGCCCGCTTCCATAATAAAGGAAGCGGGCTTTCTCAAAATTAGATTGGAAGATTTGATAATGAGTTTTGCACTTATTTATTATTTCGAATAATGAAGAAGGCATGGGTGAAAATGATCGGAACGCGCAGAAAAGGAATATGATAGTTCTTTTTTTCTTTAGACAAGGTAAAAATAGATGTTCTTTTCAGAACCTTATAATAATATCTTCTACAGGAATATAAAAATACAAATGTAGTAAATAATGAAATTATAGATTTTGTGCAATAGCAGATTGTTCAGCAATTGTATTCGAAACTTTTAAGCAATGACAGTGACAATAATTGAGAGATCAGAAAAGCAGAAAACAAGCAAAAAGTGCGACGTGAAGGGACAATAAATAAATTTGCGTTCAATTGTTATTCTTCTAAAAATACTTCTTAGTATCTTAGTTAAGAGCATTTATATAAAAAAAAAATGTAATTTCGTTTAAGTGAGGTTGTGCACTTAAAGGTGTATTTCTATTCTTAGCGATTATTGTGATATCAGCAAGTTACATTCATAAATATTATTTACAATCGTCCAATTTCCACAGCAATCTAAACGTGGCCAACGGTAGGAAATTAGTTTTTGAAAATATTAACAATTAGGTTTTCACAATTTATCCTGTTTTAATTGAACTGCACCTTTAAGAAGGGAACAAATTCAATATATATATATATATATATATATATATATATACGAGGAAAGTAAGATAACTTCTTTACTTTCCTTTTTTAAATTTTTCATTCTCAATATGAACTATACACCGTATAGAAAACCACATTGATACAAAGATGTTCGCGTAAAGCGAAGTACAAGTCATTTTGTCATGACTTGTACAAAAACATACAACGAAATGTTTGTTTCATATGCTTTTTCAGCATATTGTATAACTTAATGGATATTTATTTAACATAAATCTCTTGTTATCAATTTCCTGTTCCGTACCAAGTAGAAAGACAAACTGAGTAATAAAAGAAAACATTTTCTTTTACTTTTTTTCAAGAAAATAATAATAGGATTCATTCCCTTCTTAAAACTGCTGATTCAATTTTAACACAGCGACTGTACCGCACAGAAATATCGTAACTATCAAGCAAAGAATTTTTGAGGATCCTTGTTCAAACAATTTGTAACATTATTTTACATTAACCTGCCTAAAGAACAAAGGCGAGATGTCAGTAATTCAAAATAATAATAATAATAATCTATTTTAAATTAGAAGTTGAATTAGCTGTCCACGATGTCCATTTCTTCAATACAATAAATAAAAACACAAAATAGTTTTCACAGTAATATATGATTTATGTGTCCGGCGTTTGCACAAGGAACAAAATAAGTTTAATTAAACTCGAAAGAAGGATAAATTTCAATATATTTTTAAAACTTCTTCTTTTTTTTAAACACTAGCATGGAAACATTTTTCTGTTTGAAAAGTGTACTTAATCTATATATTTACTAACGAGAAAAATGACATGGTAATAAAATATAATGCTTCTCTTCTTAATTAGAATGTGTACGTACTTTCTTCCTTTCAAAATTAAATATATGAAATAAGGTTTAAAATTAACGTAAAATTTAAAATCATAAGAAGAAGTCCCGTCTAGAACTACACGAGCCTACTTTCCCGTAGATTTGAACATCAAATTTATGATTTAGCTATCTCTCTCCCTTTCTCATTTAGCTTTATTCTTAATTGCTTCAAATACATATTTTTCAGCGGTTATTATCCATTCATTCATTCATTCATTCATGATTCATTCTTTCCCTCATTCATTTATTCATTCATGATTCATTCATTCATTCATTCTTTCTCTCATTCATTCATTCATTCATGATTCATTCATTCACTCATTCTTTTCCTCATTCATTTATTCATTCTTTCTTTCACTCATTCATTTATTCATTCATTATTTCATTCATTTATTCATTCATTCTTTCACTCGTTCATTCATTCATTCAATCATAAATATCCTTAAAAATCCAGTTTAGTTATGGATGAGCATCGCATCTGTACTGTTCCACGTCATAAGATGCTTCCGATAAATTTTGTTCCAAGCAATATAACACATTAGCATTTTTCCATAAATGAATGTATTCTACGTATTGGTTATTAATAATACCAGTAAAAAAGTAGAGGCAATCCCATAAATATAATAAAAATTGCAATTTAGGAATCGTAACTTTAAATTTCAATTGTTTTAATATACTAGTTTCCCAAATCTAGCGTGATGCTGTACAGTAAAATCAGTTTCATATTCTATTATCCAGATGTATTGACCCATGCAGTACATAGTTTTATTACGGAAGAGCTTTAGAAATAAGAATTTAAGTTGTCTACTAGGACATTAGATTATGGCCATTACTCAGACTTTGTTAGCGCCTTTGCTTTATGAACGGAAGTTAGAATGAAAGTACTATATAAAACTTGCGTGTTACCATGCAGTAAGTATTCATACAGTTTGACGTACTCGCACACAAGCTGGGAAAACAATTACCGCACGATCACTCTTTATCAGGTGTACGGAAACAATAAACATTTTTGGAAAAAATAAACATGCTGTTTTAAGATGTCAAATTTGTTTTTGTAGATTTTCGTGCAAATTAGCGCTTGAAATTACTTTGAAGTTTTCCAGCGTAACGGACGTGAAAGAAATCAGCATCAGACAATGAAATGTGCATGAATGCCGTTTATTTCAGTTAAAAACTCTGCTAAGCAGATGTTTGAAAAAGAAACAATAGTCATCATTGACAGGACATCCAGTTTCCTTAGAATATTCTTTCATTCTGCTGTATTGGGTGTTTTCCCCATCTTATCTATATATATTATTTCTCTAGCCTGTTATTCTGTCAGTCCGCGAGATCTCCCTTATTTCTTTATCAAATTCCATAATTGACCCCCCATTGCAAAGCTTATTGTGTTGACTAATGGCGAAAAATAGACCCGCGGTCTGAAAATGTACCGCTTCTCTTAAATTTGAGATTTAAAATCATCTAAGAAGAGGTCCGTTAATGGATGCCAAATTGGTGTCGTTTGTGATGGCGCCATCTGTGATCAAGTACACACAGGAAGCTCTTCTGTTTTT
The DNA here is from genome assembly GCA_038502835.1 of Octonoba sinensis. Classification (NCBI taxonomy): domain Eukaryota; kingdom Metazoa; phylum Arthropoda; class Arachnida; order Araneae; family Uloboridae; genus Octonoba; species Octonoba sinensis. The sequence goes on from CM076598.1 coordinate 130,169,757, forward strand.
TATTGTGTAGAAAATTGGACAGTTTTAGTTGAGTCTGTGTGTCAAACTTATTCAATTGTTCTGCACATTCATAATATAAATGAATGTGTAGAACGATTGAATAAGTTTAACACAGAAACAGGTTTTCTACACATTCATTTATATTATGAATTTGTAGAGCCTAACCAACCAACAGTAACTATATTTTAAGTAATGGAACTGTTTCGTATGTATACTACTAATAAAAATAATTATCATTATTATTGTGATTATTTTATTATTTTGGATATTTTAATAATAGGGGAAAAAATGTAACAGCCATTTGTACTAATGTGTTCAATGACATGTCTTCGCTTGTACCAACACCCGTTTACTTTTTTCTATTCTTCTTCATAATGTCCTTTCAACCAAATTTTTAAAGAATGGAATGATACACCAAACTGTTTAGTGCGGAGTGCGGAATTTCGCCCGAGTCGACTAGTTTCAATTTTAATACAATAGTCAGAAGATAAAAAAATGGTAAAATCCTCTCAATAAATCAAAAAACAAATTTAGATGCAATAGCAATTTGCTCTGTGTGAATCTAATGCCAGTATTGTTTTCTATTTATTATTTCAGCATAAAGTAAACATTTTATTTATTAAAGTCATCTTATCTAACTTAAACCTTCTAGACTATATATAGGCATTAATTAAAAAGTAAGGAAGGGAGTAATTTAAATTTTTTTTGTATATAGTTTATTTCCTTAATCATCAAACACAGAAAGGACAAAAACATGATCTTCGGATGACTACGAATGTCAACGCGTACTGCTTCATGAGTACAAAACAATTCAATTCAATTTTGTAATTGATTTGACTCAAGTTTTAATTGAAACACTTGAGTGTAAAGAAAAGCTACCAGGTGGTTCAGAAGCATATTTCACTATTTATTATATTTTTCCTTTTAAAAAGTAGAGAAGTTAAATCGAATTCTGGACTAAAAGTTAATGTTTTCTGAACGCGAAAAAAGTAATGTTTTGATGAAACCAATTAAGTTATTTAATTATCCCATATTTATTTCCTTCATTTATTATTAAAGGTTAGTTATTCTATCTTAAATTCAGTAACTGTGCCCTAAGAATAATTTTTAGTCGAAATAAATTTTTTAACCGTTTCTGCTTCTGTTTAGTTATTTATTTATTTTCCATAGAAAAGGTTTTCTTCAAAGGAGTATTCCCGGTTATTTCTGTTATCACAAAATAATACGATATAAAACGTTTGTTTTTTGAGCTGAAAATTGCATACCAAATGTGTTACATTTAGAACATAAGAGAAATGCGACTTAAAGAAAAAACTATTATTTTAAACATTTATTTGTACTCACATTTAACTGTAAGGATATCTCTTCTTTTTCAGAACTACACCATTATTCACTAAATATGTTTACCCAGCATTCTCAATAATGTTGATTACCTGCACCTGAAAGAAAGACGGAAACAGGTAAGTTAGTTTCTTTGAAATTGATTTAAGTGTCGTTGTGCACTGCAACGTCCTTAAAACGGACTCGGTTATAAGGAAGCATTGGTTGAGAAGAAAATATTTATACAATAAAAAAAAAGCATAGAAAAATTTATGCATCAAGTGCTTAAGTAGAGAAATCTGTATTTATTGTTACCGTAATTTATTTTGAATGAAATGTTTACATAAAGTTGTTTAATAATGCAATTTCTATTAAATTGCAAATATATTTATAGTATGAAATTAATTTATTTAAGGAAAATGTTCAAACTCTTGTACTATACATCTACTACTCCTTTGTAGTTCTACCATTTCAAATAAATACGTAAAAATACATTTGCTTATTGTAAAGAACGAGTACGTAAAGAACGACCTGTAAGGTCGTACGTTTTCCACAACCAACATGAACTCCCGATTCTTATTGACTTCGAGAAATAGTGGTGCTTGTAAATTACGGTTGGTTAAACGTTTTTTAAGAGAAACAGAGGATAAACGATTTTTTTTTTACAATCAGCGGTTTGAGTACCATCTTTTCAATAGTTATTCAACTGCTGTACTTAAATATGTTAAAATAACAATCAAATAAATGGTTATTTTACTATTTTCTTATGGAAATTTTTAACAGTGCGGTAAGAAACTCATCTAAGCAAAACTGCGAACTAAAATCATAAACAACACAGATTAAGCAACTTAATCAGCATGCAAATGTTTTTCGTTTATTTTTTACTACACATCTTTAATAAAATCATCATAATGGAGGTCGTGTTTTCATTTCAAGTTCATCGTGGATAATTTTGTACATATGAGGAAGAGGGACAAGTCATGTTTCACCATAGTTAACGGAAATTATGTTACTATCCTTCTGAAGGGGGCGATAAAAATCGATTTTAAATCATGACACAAACATGAAATTAATTTTTTATCAAATATATGTTACTTATTCGTTGATTAAAGTATATCGCAAAAAATGTCGCAATAAGACAAAAATTTGCTACTTCTTTTGCAATAAAAATTGCTTTGATATCAATGAATTTCTATTTCGGGTTAAGTATTTGAAATATTTTGACTATAATATTAATCTTTTTTTTAATAATCTTAATTCGAGTTAACTATTGTGTTAAACGCGACGAATTTCATTTGAAATGCAAAGACAAATTAATTCGTATCTGAATTTTCAGAAAGGTTTTAAATTTAATAGCATCAGACCATTTTATCTTCAAGAAAGAGATCTCTAATTGATCGGTTGCTTAACAATAACGTGGGGTTTTAGAATCATCATTTGGAGAGATGGTTTAGGTACAATGGCAGATTGCTGAAGAAAGCCAATTAGTTACATTCTGTCAGACAAATGCTGCGACTCGAGTTTTAAATTAATTACCATGCGCTGTCGATACTTTGTGCAATAATGGTAAACCATAAGTAGCTTTCTTTAAACCTGATTATACGTTACTTCTTTCACAACCACGATAATTACCAACGAGATGTTTAATGGCTGTTTAATGGTTCTAAAACATTATTGTAATAAGCATTTCAGCAGAAGTCGCCGAATTCCAGAAGTCAGCAACACACTGCAATAATTATCTGAGGAGTGCCAAAATAAAATTATATAGCATTCCTATAAGTTTAAACGATTGCCGAGCAGAAACTTAAATACGGAGGATGAGGGGGTCTGAATTTACCAAGGAAAAACAGCTCATAAAAGTGCTTGTAAGTATCTTGTTGAAATGGTGAACACCATCATTAACGGTGGCAAAGATGTCCATCCTCTGAAACGTGATCAACAATACACGATGAGATGGATAGAGGGTTGCATAATGCATATTGCACTTGACGAAATGAGGGAAATGTTCCGACTTGACAGCGTGTTCCAACAAAACCTACATCATACATCAAATCTTCGGGGAGGCAATGAGAAGCGTAGTGAATAATTTTGGCATGGTGAATCTTCTTCGTTTGCTCGTTAATGGGGTGCTTATGGTTCGGCCGCACCTTTTTCGTCATGGGTCACAATAAAAGGAAACGGTGTTTCCATCCATCGACTTCTGAAAACTGACATGGTTTTCAACATCACTTTCGTGAGCCGTGTCATATTTATAAAACATATCTTACTTATGGTTAGGATGTCCTGAAAGAAAAACGCCACTTGTTTTAAGTTTGGGATCTTTTTCAATCCTGGATTTATAGTGATAAGGGTCACTATTTAACGGGTGAGTACATTTTTCACTTGAGGGAGAGATTATATGCATGACAAAGCTTGTCCTCTATAAAATTTTAGGAAATTTATTACTGAGTAGATCATTACAGTACATTATTCTATGTATCATGAACTGCAGCAATATAATAGTAAGTTCTTTAAATTTCAAATTGCAAAACGAAAAATTGGAAGCGCGAAATTTTAATAAGTAATTGCAACCTAGAAACATTCAGTAATTTAACGTTTAACAAAAGCTTGTTTACAGTTAAACAAAGTATTTATCGATAAACATAATGCGACAAACAACAATGATGCATATTTTTTAGATACTTCAGTTTTTTAAAAAATACGTCGTCCAATCACTAAGCTTAAGTCTTTTCTTTTATACATCAGTTTGCTAAAAAATGTTTTTTTTACTGTACTGATCGTTTAAAAGCAGCAGTTAAACATATTGGGGTAAAATAAAATAGATGCTAAAATATAGCTGTAAATGCAGTCTTTAATCTCTGACTAATTGCAGCAACAATAATAATAATAATTATTATTATTATCAATAAATTAACTAATAAATATATAAATAAAAATTAAAAAATAATAACAAAATTTTTAAAATGATAATAAATAAATAAAAATCGGAATTATTCAGCCTTACAAATGCGTTCTGATCTCAATCTGCAGATTCATTATTGCATAAAATAAATAACTAAAATAAATGTTTGGATGAAAAATCCAAGTTTATTTTGCATTTTCATTAAAAGTATTTTAATAGAAACAGCTGCTAAAGTAACTGAAATGAAAAGCACATTTTCTAGGTATATATATATAAAATGAATCATAATAAAAGAATTGTATTTACGTATTCTCGCTTATTTGTCATATTACTTTAGATACTTCATACACCCTACATTTTTCTGTGCAAGAAAATGTCTCAGGTCTTTTTTGTTGAATTTTTAATAGCATGACTCATGCGTTTATATTTGCATTTTTCACACTTCTTGTTCGAGTTTAAAAGTTTAATGCCGTTACAGTCAATTAGGTGAAAACTATGAAAATGATTATCCGCTTCGAAATGACAAAGACTGGTCGAATCTCATATGGCCAAGCTCATATGATCAAGGGTCGTTCACATGGGTGTAAGACTTCCGTCCACGGGACGGATTTCCGTCTTTTGAAAATACTCGAGAACGGAAGAAGGACGGAAAAAATACGAAAAGATCGCGAGGAAGAAAGGGATTTTTGTTTCATTCGCAAACGAATTTTCCACTCGCTCTCATCAATTAAAAGTCACAAAAGCAAAAACGAACCCTTTTACACAAATCGCGATCGCAATCTCTATGGAGCATTTACAAGTACAAAAATTGCAAATTTCCGCTATTAAATTCCATCATTAGCTTTTATTTTCCTTCTTTTCAAAATCTTTGCTTGAATTATCGAACTATTTTTAAAACAAGGTGTTTTCAAAATGGCGCGCATCGTTTTACTTTACATATGACGACTTTGTGGGTTTATCGCAATCGTTCCTCAATTTGACTAGCTGATATGGAAAATATCCTATTTTAAATGCGTGAGTTGTACCATACTAAAAGTTTCTTTGAACAAATTAGGGATGACTCAATAATTATAAAATTAAAGGCCAACTGGCTGATGAATCATTAGAAGAATGTCTTACATGCATTTAGATTACGTAACGGAAGTTTCTCTTCGTGGTGACTGTTGATGTTGTTTTTGTTTTAATTTGCACTTATTATGTTTACTTCATTTTAAAGAGAAAAGCAGAACTGTATTTAGCTCGATAAAAAAGCTATCGGACTTTTTATTTTTCTTCCGTTTTTGAAAAAGAGAAAAAAAAAAAACCTTATTGTCGGAATACCTGTTTTATGAATGGAAAAATTAATAATTTTTTACCACATTAAAGCCTTCAACTGGTCATAAAGAATACATTCAATATGTTCTTTTTCTCACTTTTACTTTTTTAAGCCTTCTAAAATTTTCCGATTTCTGCAAGAATTAAGGGGGTTTATATCGGTATTTTTCAGATATTTTCGCTATTATACTACGGAAAAATGCTTTTTTTCTGTAGATATTTTGGTCAAATACCCCCCTTTTTAATGAAGGAAGCTGAATGTCTTCTCCGAAAACGGCGAAAATTGCCGGGAGAATAGCCCCCCCCCCCCCCCCCCCCCGAGCGAAAATTTTTCCGGTTTTCCTGGATCGGCCATTAAATTTTGGTGGAAAAATGCGCATCAGGCAAAGATATTTCCTTTAATTTCTTAATCAACCATAATAAGCGGGTCACAAATGATCTTTTGCCTAAAAGTCCCTCCCCCCTTTATTTTGTTAAATTTGAAGTCCTTTTTTTACAATCAAGCCTCAGTTTTTCCTTTACTTTCGTTTAAAAAGTACTTCTCATTATTATTTTTTATTTTAAATTCTCTTGATTGATTCATATTCATGTGTTCATTTATTATTTTTAATACATGAAAATGATACATGTGCGGTACCGGACCCCAAATACGAAATCCCGAACTTTTTCAAAAAATCGGCAGCTGAAAGAAAAACAGCTTTTGTTTTTCGAAGAAAAATCGGGAAAGATTTTGTACCGTTTTTTGGAAATAGTCATTTTTAACAGAAGGAAAATAAAAAGTAATAAACATTTTTAAGATCGGAAATGTGTAGTTTTCAAAAAAGTTATTTCGCGATTTTTTTGAAAATGGTTCGTTTTTGAGATTAGAGTTTTTATTAATTGTTGCTTTAATTTTAAGTTAATATCATTAAATTTTGCTTTTTTTTTTTCATTTCTTGTAGTTTCATTATATTTATTTTTTAGAATGAGGTCTAATTTTCGCGCGATACAGAATATTCGCGAAATTGAAAAATCGGCGCTTCTCGCATTTTCCCGCTAGTCTGATCTTTTACTGCAATTTAGTGGCTAGAGAATTAGAGTATAAAATCATATCGGGAAAAAACCAGATGGTTTCGATGTTTTGCCTTGAATGTAAGCCGACTCCAACTTCGTTTTTTGTGCTAAACTTCGCGACTTACAGACTAGTATATACGATAATAAAAAAATACTATAAATGAGCAAAATGCAATTAAAGTCTTCTAGAGCAAATTAAATCGCACTGATACTACTTACAAAATTCTTTGAATTAGGATCCAAAATCTGGAAAGATCGCGGCGCCGAGCGCTCCGGATTTGAGGTCCCATACTGTGTATTGCAAATTTTAACTCACTCACAAAGTATACTTAAAAGGAAAAGAATAGTGGCATCTCAATGAGGTTATAACAGTAAAAAAAGTAGTAAAACTTACCATGTGTAGGTATGTATATAATCTTATTGCTTATATCAGGTCGATTCAGCTTTTTAACAGGGTCTTTTTTTGTGAACTTTAAAGAGATTTTTGTGAAAAATCAATAATTTTGTGAAAATTAAAAATTTAAACATATAGTGATGATTTTTTTTTGTTATTATTTGCCTCTTTTATAATAAATAATGGTGTGAAAAGTAAAATTTGGAATTTTGTCAAGTTGTGTGTTTTGATTGATTTCACTTACTAAGGGTCCTAAAGTGGACCCGAATTTCCTCTGGCGTGACGCCTGTATATATATAATAAATACTCCCCCCCCCCCCCCATGAAAAATTTCCCGTGAGTCAGCGCAAAAATTTTTCAGTCCTGGCAACTTCCAGGACTTGCACCCATGGCTCGTTCATAAATGAGGTTTCCAATATATTTGACCCCTTCCCCTTTTGTCACAAAACGTCACACTTCAACACCCCCTACCCCCTTGTCACATGTCACACTATTATACATAAGCATATGTTCTTGCAGTTCAGAAACAAAGCACTGGGTTATAGATCACGTTTCCAATTTTATTTTTGAGCTTTTAAGGACATTTGTGAGCATAAAAATAATGATGGTAACATGCGTACTTAACCCTCTAACACTCAACAACTCGTATGTATTTAATTTTTCGGATACAAGATAGTAACAAAATAATAATAATAAAATATACATATTTCAGGGTTTTTAATTGACCAAAAAAAGAAAAAAATAGATATATACAGTAAAACCTGTAGTTGACCACCTGTCTAAGTTGACCTGTCTTTTGCCAGGAACGGAATTAGCCCTTCGCCCTCTGCCTCACCTTCTATAAGTTGACCACCTGTCTAAGTTGACCACTAAAGTGCTGCTCCGAGCGTGGTCAACTTACACAGGTTTCACTATACAGTAAAACCCGTAAAGTTAACCACTTTCGAAGTTGACCACCTGTCTAAGTTGACCCCTTTTGTCAGGAACAGAATTAGCCCTTCACCCTCTTTAAGTTGACCACTAAAGTGCTTCACCGCAGGTGATCAACTTACACAGGTTTCACTGTATATATTTTTAACCCTCTATCACTCATGAACTTGAATTTATTTGATTTTTTTGTGTGTGTGTACTGGCGATAACAAGGAAAAAATAAAATTTACGTTTTTTAGAATTTTTAAAAAATTATTTACAAACAAAATTACAAAATCAGAGATAGAACGGTATGTTGCCTACAGTCTACACTATGATGCAGATAGTTGATTTCTATAAAATGAAATAAAGTTTACAACAAAATTAATAGTCAAAAATATTAATTGTTCGAATGTTGAAAAAATAACATTCGCTATTTTGTCTTAAAAGTGTAAATGACCAAGATTTCCTTTTGCATTTAAACATTTAACGATCATTTAAATTAAAACGTTAATCAGCATTGATGTTTTCGATGCAAAATGAAATCAAAGGGAATATAAAACAAAATATATTTAAAAATAAATTAATATAAAAATGATTTATCTTCTAATTTTAAATATTTTTCTTCCAAAATGTGTGATATCACACTTCTTGCTACCCCTCCCCCCCTTTTGTCACAATTTGTCACCATTTATCGAGCCCCCTCCCCGCCTTAAAGCGTGACATCATTTGTGAAAGATCCCTAACTGTACGGACACAACATACGACATAAAATGCCTTGCTAAAGTGTGATATCAAATGGTCATTTCTCAAAACTTTAAGAAAAATTTACGTTAATAATACTTGCATCGTGCAATTACATAATATTGAATGTTTCTTTCTGAAAGAAATCTTCTTTCAGTTAAAAAGAAAACCAACAAATTTATTTTTTGACTTCCTATAGAGCTGAAATTCTAATTTGTAAATATGTTTGTTTAGTTTGATGTTATGTTATAAATTTGGATCACTTGTTTTAAACTTTAAGTAAGGTAAAGCTGGTTGAATTTGGGCACAATTGAAACTAAGGATAAAAGAAAATGAACATGTTAATAGTTTGCCAAACTTTTGGGGAATATCATAGCCTGCATTCCTTCTGCATGCATTCTCACCACTATTTCTTAGTTATGCAGTAATTTAAAATGACAGCAGGCATAAAGCAAAGACAGCTATTTTTCGCTTCCCTCCTCTAGGGCGGCTTTGCTCACCTGGGGGATGGCTTTCCATAATAAGTAGATTATGATAATAATAACTGCAAGCAAATTGTCAAAATAGTGAAAAAACATTTGCTTGAAAAGTATTTTGCAGCTTTTATATCGCATTAAAAATCAGCGGAACAGTAATGAAAATTCACGTCCTCACATTTGGAAGGCAAGCAATAAAAACGACGTTGTATGATACACTTTCAGAGGAAAAAAAACTTATGAATTCGAGTAGACACTGTGCTGTTGTGGCTGTACAACTACCTGAAACCGCGGTGCACTTGCACCCACCCTTCCCTCCAAAAATTCAAGTTGCGCCATCTCTCCGACCACACAATCTCTCGAGGCTTTACTTTACGTAAAAAAAAAAACAAATTCATACAATTTGCGGAATTAATAAAATGTTTAAACTAAAATAACTGAAAAATGTAATTCAAGCATGTGTTTAAAAACAGATCAACAACAAAATGTTATTATATAAAACTCCCAAAACCACAATGACATCCATCTTGGAGATTTTCGTCTTCTCACCTCAATACATTGAAGAACGTAGATACAAATTTTCCTTTCATTATAAGTAAATACTTTACATCAAAAAGAAAATTTTCCTTGAAATTGCAGGTAAAATATACGTTTTCGGCTTTTTATACTAAATATAAAAAACTTAATTATGCAATGGCAAAACTATCGTCTCTTTAAATCAGCAATTTTATTATTTACACATCATTTAATAGTTGAAATTTAGCGGCATGGTTTTTAGTTTGCGACCTAAACAAGGAAGTATTCTTTCCGATTCTACTGATACGAAAAGAATACATCTGATAGGGGAAATTACATTTAAAAGCACGTTATTGTAGCTTTGATTTTCAAATTTATTTAAATCACTGCATAATTAAGGAACGTTTGTTTTGTTCAGCGCTTCAGTTCTCTTAGTATACAAGGTGGTACAAAAGTAATGACCAGGTTTTGAAGGGTTATATAAAAAAAAAGCTAATACAGTTTGAGACTTAAAACTTTTTTTATTTTGATCTGTATCTAACACCAATTTTTTACATTAAGATTTGAATACCACTTTAGCAAAATGGCGACCTTCTGCAGCAATACACTGATGCAGTCTATTTTTCCACGTAGAGAGAATAGACTGCATCCTTGTGTGCATTTCAATATCCCGCGTAATGTTGCGGTCCCTGAGCTTTTTTTTTTTTTTTTTGCGGGGTTATTTGAAGGAGAAAGTTCCCCATACTTTAGAAGAGCTGAAGGACCGAATTATCGAGGAAATATCCGTCAAACCCATTTAAATGTGCAGAAATATTTCCCAAAACTTCAGAAATGGACTGCATCAGTGTATTGGTGCTGAAGGCCGCTTTCTTGCTGACGTGGTATTCAAAACTTAATGCAAAAAAATGGGATTATATGCAGATCAAAATAAAAAAAGTGTTAAGTCTCAAACTGTAATAGTTTTTTTTATAACCCTTCAAAACCGGGTCATTACTTTTGCCCCACCCTGTATGTTCAGTGCTTCAATGGGACCCCCGAGACATTTTTTCATTCATACCAGTCAGTGGCGGATCCAGTAGGAGGGAGGGGGGTTGATTAGAACGATCGCCCCCTCCAACAAATGAAATACAAGAAAAGAGCAATATGATCTCCACTAAACAAATAATGTAAAATAAAAAGTGAGCAAAAAACAGAAAACTGAATCTTTACTTGAAATCAACCCACCGAACACAAATTTTATTGCTCCACGAAAGCGGGAGGGAAATTTTTAAACTAGAGTGACTGAAATACCGGTAAGCTGGTAGGCAGAGGTGATTGATGTTTCGTTTTTTGTTGCCATATCAAGAGTTGTTTGCCAGTTTCCATCTTGATGCGAAAAAAGAAACCAACAGATCATCATCACACAACATCATATTCTTAGATTTAAAAAAATTATTCTCTTAGACCTTGATTGTGTTTTTAATTTCTAATTTCATTGTTTTTCACCTCAATAGGAGTACTTTCATTAAATTTTTATTTTATAATGGGAATAATTGCTTACTTAGTAATTTCTTCGGATTCTTACAGTGATTTCTTCCGATACGACATGTAAATAGAATATGTCATGTCGGAATAATATTTATTTTACATTCCTTGATGGAATGGAGAACAAACCATCTGAGTACCGACTTCAGATGAAACAACCTTACACACATTAATAACAAGGATGTACTAATTGCAAAAGGTCTCACATCCGATTTGACCGTTTTTATATATTGTTTTAAAAGAAAAATTATATTACTTATTTATAAAATATGGGTTTTTATAGCTGTAAGTTATATGTTGGAAAAAGGGCTAGCATTTTAGAAAGAGGAAATTAAAATCTGAACACGTTTTAAGCACAAAATAAGCTTTTCGAAAAAATTTAAAAGCTGGCAAACACATAGCGAAAGTTAATCACTGAAACATTAAGAAATGCATTTGAAAAGGAAAAAGCATACATTAAAACTCAAATTTTGCGTTGAAAAATTCAAATACGCATTTTACAATTACCAGGACTTTCTTGAATTCAACAGAAATGGAGCTATGTGCTTTGTCACACAGCACAACTTCTATTGCACTGACGAAAGCGTTTTCTGCACTACAAAGTGACAGAGTTACAAATGGTATCAGAATGTTTCCTGCTGTCAAATTTCAATTTGTCTTTAAAATGAGGAAGTCATGTAAAAATTATTCACATAAAAGCTTTTGTCAATGAAAAATGAGTTTTTCTGGGTTTATAAGCAATTAGTTTTCTTAAAATCGTTATTTATTTAATTAATTAATTAATTCAAGACGAATAGCATTCTTCGATGAAAAATACATGAAATTGCATGTGGTTAGTTTAAATAAAAAATCTAGTGTTGAAATAGAGCAAAACGTAAAAAATAAATTATTATTCTTATTAGGCGTACTATTGCGTTTTTTAAAGTGAAAACCGTACTCAATTGAAATATAAATAGTTACGTATTTCCTTTTTTAGTACAAAACGTGAACTGATTGGTTTGTTAGTAAAACAGCACTTGAAACGCTTTGAAAGATATTTCTGAATGAATTTTAACACATATTTCATCGAAATAACCCAAACAAATCCTACGGAGTGAGTGAGAAAGTTCGAATTTCTTCCATTCTACTTAAAGAGGCCGTCGCTTTTCTTCTATCCAATTGCATTGAAGATCTCGTATGGAACATAATGCCTACTTCATCACCTATGGTTAAAACCTGTGTTCCAAAATTGATACTTGTTCGTTTTTCTTTCATCGAAGTAAAAGCAGTAAAAAAAACAATCAAGCCTGCCTGTGTGGTCCTAGGAGACACCTCCAAGAGCACATTAGGCATTGCAGGGCATGCTATAGGACTGTAGTTAAGTTGGAGATAAGCCGATAGTAGACTCAGTCGACCTTTACCTTTAATGAGAGGTTTTTAAGTTACCGGAGCGGACATTAAATGGCTTTACACGTATTACACATTAATGGTCTTCAGGAGCTCGGGGTGACGATACTCGAGAACTTCTGTTTGCTACTGGTTGGGAGTAATATAATATCGTGGGAAGTTTCCCATATCACCAGGATTCGAGTGTGAAAATTTCAATAGGAAACAGTTTCAGGACGAAGAGGGCATTGGTTCAGTTTCACTTACTTTGGATGACTGGAGCATAGAATTTTTTTTAATCTGTAAACTATTGAAGAAAAGTATTTTCGAAACTTATAAACAAGATAGATCTCGATAGTCAGCTAAAGGAAATCTTCTGTTAATAGAATAGGCCGTTTATAAAATTATATGTTATTAAATCATATGCGTTAGAAATGCACAAAATGATATGTCACTGTGAAATGGAAGTTGGTGTAGTACAAGTTTTCAAGTATAGAAAGGAACGTTTCAAGAACTTATTTTTTTTTTCCTTTTAAAGTACAATGCATTAATTTTTTCCTTTGTATATATGCATAACTTTTAAAAAGTAGTTCTATTTACATATTTTTTGAGATTATAATCTGTTTCATTTCGATAAATTTTAATCGTTATTATACGGTTAAACAAATGCCAACTCATTCATCACATTAATTCTAAGTAATTAATAGTTTTTCAGGGCTACTTTTTCATTATTTTTTGCTATTTGCTGCAAAATATATTTTATTTATATGTATTAACACTGTAAAAATTTTCAATTACAATTCTAACTGATCAATTTAAATTTGAAGTATTTCGTTCTTTCATTATAAACCGAAACTTTAGAACTTAGGGTCAGGTGGGGTAAAATTTGTCAGTTTTAGCTATTTTCATATTTTAAGTTTCATAGCAACAAAACCAGAAACATTTCCCATTTCTTTTCAATTGCATCTTAACATTGAACTCCTTTAGATCAATTTTATGCCATTTTAATATTTACTTTTTAATTATGAAATAGTTTAACTGAGCTTATAAAGTTGTGACCTGACTTACTCCATCGTGGGTAAAATGGGTCATAATGCAAAATAATGCTGAAAACAGCTATTTATTGCTTTGAAATTGAAAAAAAAAAGTAAGTAACAAATTTAGCAAACATTTTGAATTATAATTACATTGAAATGTTAAAATAATATTGTTCTAGATTGTTATATATTGGTTAACATAACACTTTAAAAACATCACTTCTTTCTACCACATCAACATGATCTTTTTTAGGAAAATCATTCAAAAAAATTTTTTTTAATGTAATTTCAATAAAATAAACAACATATATTGTTTAAATTTAAGAATTTTCTGCAGTGAGGTGCAACAGAGTAAATTTTAAAACAATAATAGAATAGAACTAGCTAAGCCTAACCATGACCCATTTTACCCCATCCAAGAAAAACTGTTGTAAAAAATTCAATATTCATTTATTTTTTTTACATGCTCAGCTGTAATTAATCTCCAAAGTTTCTTTGTGCGGAAATCCTTTAAATTTGGGTTGTTATTTGATAATATATAGAGATTTTCATAAGTTGGTAAACTATGTGTTTAGCACACTATCATCCAAAAATTACAAAAATAGTTTTTTTTGTGTTGCCATATTTAAGAACCTAACTTTTTTTAGAATGAAAAATGATGCCAACACATTGAAATATAACATAAAAAAAAATTTGTTTAAAAATTTCAATTTGAAGTTCTATTATTTGAGTTTTTTATCAAGTGACCCATTTTACCCATCCTATTATTTTGAGTTTTTTATCAAGTGACCCATTTTACCCCATCCTATTATTTTGAGTTTTTTATCAAGTGACCCATTTTACCCCATCCTACCCTATTGATTTTGAATTGGAAAATAAATTTACGCTGGAAGCTTTGATGCTTGTTAATACGGTACAAAATTTATTATTTTGTAAATTTCACTCAGGGTTCCTAGGTATTACGCACTGGATAAATTTACATTTATAAAATAATTAGATTAGAGTACCGACACTAGTAGTCACCTTTAATCGAAATTAAGGGTGGATCCAGCTTATGATACCACAATAACCCTGAAAGTAAGTGTAATATACAAGCACAAATTGGGGGGTCCGTAGGTTTGCCTTCGTAAAATTTCCAAAACTGAAGTCGTGAAAACGCCGTTTTAGGTTATTTTTGGTCAGGTTATAGAGATCATGACACCCTGTAACCTTCCATTGGATTCGTGCTTGACCAGCATGTCGAAAAGTACGCTTAAAAGTACTCACTTTTAAGTCATAAGTACCAATCATAAATGTAAACTAGTGCTCAGTATTCCCTTTCACCAGTATTCTCTTTCATGGCTTTTACATACATATTGTATTATCATAGAGCACAGATTAAAAAAACCCACATGCATACGAAAGTGATATATTAGGGCGTTAGTAATTTGAACTCCAAATGTATGAACCTCAGCTCTCCATATGTAAAAATAAAATTCCTAGCTATTAAGAACATTTCGTTTCTTTAATCAAGTGATAGGTTATAATACCGCAAATGTTATTGTTAAAACTGGTTACTGAAAGTTTCAAGATAAATGAAAACTACACGTATAATTTTCTCCTCCAACCTCCTTCCCTGTTAGCACTAGACCTTAGGGAGTGGGGGCCACGGACTTCACATGCACATATCCCCAAGTGCACATGGTGGGTCTTCAGCGGGTATCGAGCACGCGACCTTCCAGGTGGAATTTCGACTTCCTAACCACTAGGCTACGACGGCCTACGTATATACATGCTGGTATCAGTGGTGGATCCAGACTCGATTAGGAAGGACCGAATCCAAGTCCGTCATTGAAGAGGGTTTTTTTTTTTTTTTTTTTCAAGAGGTGACAGTTCCTCCTCCCCGCCCTCCCTGGTTGAGAAATATATCTATGGCTATGTGTATATATTTTGCTGTTTTTTAATTATTATTTTGCCGTTTTATTTATTTTTTTAATTTTTAAAGCACAATGATTTTATTTTATTATACCCCCCCCCCCCCAAGCAAATGCAAAAATGTGCAATAATAGGCCTGGGCAATTTTATTCGTCCTCATTCGACACACGTGTTCAAATCTATATGGGTATATAAGATATTAGGTCGCGAATTCCATTTTTGATCGGTTTAGTTGCGATTTGCAAAGAAAGAAAATGAACTCCATCATTTTCCCTCGTTTAATTGATTCGGAGGTCCCATTGAAACACGGAACATACAGGGTGGGGCAAAAGTAGTGACCCGGTTTTGAAGGGTTATAAAAAAATTCCAATTTCAAACTTTCAGTTAGGTAAAACACGCGGGTGGCATGTATATATTATTCGCGATATGTATTATGCTGTACCTTAAGAAACTAGTTAAGCGTACGTTTACGCTCTGAAGTCGGCTTTCCTCAGAGTACTGTACAGTGTACTGTGTGCAACAGCTTTCTGCTATAAATTAAGCATCTTGAAAAAGGAGATTCACTCAGATGTATATAACGCCTAAAGTGTCACATTAAACCACTTTGTGTATGTTTCATTAAAGTTAAACTGCTGTAATTGACAAAAAAAAAAAGCTAAATGATTATTTTTATGTATTTATTTTATTTTTTTAGTTATTTATTTATTTTTTGATACAATATCGTTTACCATCAATAGAGTAAGTACATTTAATACATTTTTCCTTACATGTTGCCAATATGCACTAAATGTTTCAAACTTATGGAAAAGTGCTTCTCATTTAATCACATTGACGTTATTCATTTTCATTTAATATAAATATTGATTATGAAAAAATAATATTGAAGAAATATTTTTAGACAATCGTAAACGTTCCCTGGACTTTCTACACTGTCAACAAGTTTACGTAAGAGCGAAAAGGCTGGGAAACACTGCTGTACACGATATCTTAACTATGTTAATGACGTACTTTCGGTGAACAGTCACACTTAAAAAAAATTGGAAATAGTATACAAAGTAAAAACTTCTCCATATCAGAATATCTGCAACACACATATCGTATGGTTTTTCGCCTTTTTAATGGAAGCTTATGATATATTACCACTCTTAATACATGACATATTTAATACAAAATTGCATATCTATGCACATAAACATGTATGAATATTATTTTCGTATATATTAGGACACCTGAAAGGAAACTATTAAATAAATTCCTTCCTTTAATGAATTCCGGAAATGTTTTAACTCGGAAACTTACCTATAAGGAAAATAAGTTTCTTGAGGCTTGCGTCGGGTCTTTTTTTCAGCCAACCAGAAGTGCTTCAACCGCGTGACAGAAACGTATGAGTAATTTTAAATGTCCCCGCTGTTGTCGCATGTGGTTCAGTAGCTGTGACGGGGTGTATCTAAAGCAGTCGTTTGTAACGCTCGCTGAAGCCCAACCCATGAAATTCAGATATTTGATTGCACGGGCGGCTTGGTGAAATCAACGCATAGGAGTATCTACAATAATTATTTCCCGTGCGTTTGGAGTGAGGATTATAATAAATCAATACGAACTAGGAGGGTGGGACTTTGTCGCTGACAGGAACAATTCTAATCTGTCATCGAAGCTTTGAAGAAAGGCAGTCCAAATCGTATTAGGTAGTAATTTTGTTCTTAATTGTGTAATTTTCATTTGAGAAGCTTAGATGAATGATATCACTGGTCGGCAACAAAAAATTTTTTATCCTCCCTGTACAAAAAATAAATAAATAGGTGAACTATGTAGACTTGACGTTCCTAAATCTAAATATGACATTCACATTGCACCATTATATACCATTTTTAAGAGAGATCATAAAAACTCTTTTGGCTAACTATTGTCTTTTGTAGAGTGCTTTTGGTGTCTCCAGCAGTAATCAGCTGACATATTTTGATTGCATAAGAAAAAGGTCAATTAAGGATGAAGGAAATGAAGTTTTACATATTGTATCCTAACGCCCTAAATCATTTTCTTCCTGAGTTTGAAACGTTTATTTTCTAAGAAAGTCTTGCATATGTTTTCAAAGCTGCTTTCGTTTCTTTCTAAAATTTCTAACTCTAAACAGTTGTTTCACTTAACCCAATAAAAAAATTTTTTAAAAAAATATTTTGGGTGGCAATTTGTCTAAACAGGCAAATCGTTAAACCTTTTTTATTCATCCTTTAACAAATTGCTGAATAAGCCCAAGTCTTATATGGAGGTCAGGTAAATATATTTTTACCTTATCAACTAAGATGCTGTACCGGATGGGCAGCATTTTTTATGCCTGGAATATTTTCTCCTCTCATTGGCCTTAAGTTCACACATAGTAATAGGTGTCCCTTGATCGGATGTGTTATTCATATGCAAACAGTTGAATTTCGTTGTAGTTGAATCCTAGTTAGCAATGCTACAACTTTTAGGTCTGCACATATCGCAGTTCTGTACTGAGACATGTTAAAATTTTTTTTTTTTTTTTTTGAGAGAGAGAGAGAGAGAAACGAATTTTATCATTTATTTTCCCCGTTGTAATTCAGGAAATGTACCGAGGAAAATGAAGTTTGGGCATCACGCCAGTCTCCCACTGATGTTTTAAGCTATGTAATTCAAGTTTAGCTACAAAATGAGACTCTTACACTTACTTAGATACTTTTTTAAAGATGCCTCGCTTGAGCAAGCGCACTTGAATTAAAGCACCTCTCTTGAGCACTTGAATTAAAGCAGTGATATAATCCGCTTGGAACGTTTGTGCGGGATTTCTTCATATGACTTGCATAAGCAAGAGCTATTGATGGTTGCCTGTTTTCATTGTGAAGCAAAACTGCCTGCAACGTGTTTAAAATTCTTTTTTTTATTACAGAAAATTATTTATTACAGCATTTTATTTAATAGCAATGCAAAAAAGCGATTATTTTTTTCAACTTTTTTTTCTTTTCCTGTACTTATTTTTCAAACAGTCATTTTATTTTAAAAAAACATTTAAAAAATAGCATTTTTATAAGCATCTGGCCTTTATAAGGAATTAATTTCCTATTCCTAATCTCTACAAATACAACATCTTATCTCGTACGAAAACTATTTAATAAAATGGGCCAGAATATGAAACCAATAAAAATGTATCCAATCTCAGATGAAAATATTGTTTCAAATAATCGACAGCAATTCCTCAAGCAAAGCTTAACTCAAGCATCAAAATCTGATTGCATCACTTTGTACTGAAATTATACTAGAGTTGCCAAAGAAACCAAAAATATACTGATATTATCAATGAAAGCAACTATGTATAAGAAACAAGCAAAGAAGAAGAACGTTTCCAAAGAAAAATTCTCGTTTTGCTTGAATGACATTTATATTTCCGCCAAAATAAGTCATGACATACGATTTCGAGGTTAAATTTAGCGTTTCTGCATACTTCTAACTGCAAGCGAAACGCGTTATCCGTCTGCTTTTGAGACCTAGGATCTCGTCTTGTGATCTGTGCTCGGTAGATTTATGTTCCAAAATCTTTTGATTATAATAATTTTAGCCTAGAAATTGATTCTTGAAGTGCTAAAACCCATTTATGCAGTCTCTCGAGAGACTGTTTAAGGTATTAGTTTGTTCTTGCATTCAATATCTGAAAACTGGACTAGCGATCAGTGAAACTATGACTCCAAATATTTGTTTATATCAGATGAAGAAGCATCCTGAAGCAGAGCAAGGACTTTCATAGTAATTTTACATTGTTAAAGTAAACCTTCTGGGTTTCTAAAACGAATAGTTTGAAGAGAGAAAAAGTCATAAGCCTATGAAGCTGTTTGCATTCTGTAACAATTTTCCAAGCATATTTACAGAAACATTTTCCATAAGATGTGTGTGTTTTAAATTGTTAATTTGGTAGTTTTCTATTCGGAACCACTTGCTTGACATGTAATTTTTATGACAACAGTGCCGTTGTTAAAAACAATGTTTTTATTTTTCAATTATTATTTTTTTTATATTTACGTATTTTATTTTACCCCCCCCCCCCACCCCTTTATTTCTTCAGATCTAACGATGCATGTTGATACCTGACTGCTAGCTGTTTTTTTAATTGAGCCGTTCACTGCACACATTGATTGACGCCCCTTTTTGAAAAATATTAAGTTTTAGTGTTTTCATATTTAAGATAAGTTTCTTGGATAAAAAAAATTAACACTATTCAATCACATTTTTTTTTTTTTGCCCATTTAATAACAGTAATTTATTTATTTCAGAAGCCATTTTGATTAACTCCATACTGTAATGTAAATCGTTGCGAAAATGCACCTCAAATGCAAATTGTTTTCATCTAGCAGGCAAACCTGTTTTCATCACCCATATTTTAACAAAAGGAAAAAATAAACGTCTCTTGTCGTGGTCAAATAGTGCGTAATTTTTCAATTAAATTGTTCGTTACTGCTGGAATTCCAGTTGTATTGTTCGTTATAATCAAGGTGATTATTACTAATATCAATGTGGATGTAGAAAGCAGTGAATCAGCTGATGGTTCTTAATAAAGATTCATAATTTAATGTCATTAATGTAAGGAAATCTGCAGCAGGTAAACCGCAAAGCTTGAAAAATATGGATCAGCTTTAATTATATCCTAAGAGTGGAACTGTAGCAAGGGCAAAACGCAGAGACATTATGAACTTACTAAAATTTATTCCTCCTGTTAAATATGATTTTTATAAAACCTTGACAACAGTTCGAAATGACGAGTCTTCACATACAGCTGATAACGAAGACATTATTTATATTTCTGATGAATTAAGTACAAATAATACATTATGAATTCAACTTAATGAGTTTTTTCACTTGCCAAATCGATAAACTCCACCAATCACATAAAAATTGTGATATTGCTGATGATTATTTTTTGGCTATTTTATCTTATTAATTTTTTATAGCATTAGATGAAAGCTACATCTGAATTTATAGTGGTATTGAAAACAAAATGGTATAAAATTGTACAAAAGGTCTGCGCGTTTTTTTCTCTCTTTACTTAACAGATACAGGAAATTTCCTTTATTTTTTTCAGTCAAACTACTCTTTTGTTAAAGTGTGCCTAATTACAACGAAATTTTTAGTATATAGCTTACAATTAAGTGCCTTAGAATTAAAAGTAAGCCACCTATCTCCGAAGCCTAACTTTGATAAATCTTTGCGCATTTCAGTAACAAAAATTTTATGTTTCCTTTTAACCCAAAGCGGTCGTACTTTTCAACACAAACGTTTAAAAACACATCGTTCTAAAATTCTAACAAGTGTGTGGTAATAAAGCAGTAAAAAATTGTTAAATTATACAAATCGGAAAAACAATCGTGGTTTTTTCGCAGGTCGTTTTCGCTCTCTAAGGAATATCCTCCAAAGAGAAATATAAATGGGAAATGAATTCGGTCAAATGATTCTTGCCCATCCATTTGTTGCACTGAAGCACTAATGCTTCTCCCTTCCTATTTTTTGTGGTCATTTTCTTGAGAACTCAGCTATTCAGAAGATGTGTATCTCATTGGAGTAGAACGGTCACTTTTTTTACCATTAGTTTTCACTTAACCCTCCACAAACGAGGTGAGTTGTCATACATCCTTGAGTCACTGCGTAAGAAAAAGGCGTCACGTTAAGAGTTTCGAGGAGAGGGGGAAAAAAAGCTGGCTTAGTTGCTTTCAGAAATGCGATTTTAAAAGCTTTTTCCTAAACTTTTTGTCGAAGTGCAGTAAAAAGAAAAGCTGCATCATTAGATGTCACGTTTATCCTTGATTGCAACTAGCGACTGATTTTGAACAAGTAGTTTTTGAGTAGGTTGATAACCTGTGATAGCCAACGAACAATTGAAAAAAAAATAATAATAAGAATAATAAAAATTAATTTAATGCATGAAAATATGTTTTCTACACTAGAAAAAAAATCGGTTAAATAATTTTAATTAACGGTATTTTTGGCTTTAGGCATGTTCCCAAAACCAAAATAATTCAATAGAAGTAAAAACATTTGTACATTTGAGTCAAAAGTATGATTTTGTTTGGACTACCTGAAAAAAATATCGATTACAAAGTATTAATATTGCTCAGATCACACATGCACATATTTTTGTAAAACTTCTACATAAGTGGCCATTTTAAATGCGCAGCATTAAAATTATCTATATATATCTAAATCGAATATTTTTTTCGAAATGTGTAAGATAGCTTGTGTGTAATTGTACCAAAATATTCAAAATCAAGATTCAAAACTCCAATATTTTTCAACTTTTAATATCTTGTATCCTACAGCAAGTTTCAAAGACTTTTAAGCTGAGGAACGTAATGAACTCACGAAATTTGTTCAAAATTCTTCAATAAATTTAACAATGCATTGTGAGTTTCGTAATTGCGTGGCTACTTGAAACTTCACGTTGACAGCCATTTTTTTACAAAGAAGGTATATTCAGTCAATGGGAAAATCAATGCTATTACACACAAGTTTTATTTTCGGAAAATTGCAAAGCATCGCAGACATGTGTATCGGGGTGTAAAGGAGCCCTATTTTAGATACATACGTTTTGAGTTTCAGGCTGTAAATATTCCAAGTGAATACTTGCATCCTGAAGCTTACAATTTTAAACATTGAAACGGGTTTCTCGTAATCATGGAAGTACGTGTATTTTGTGTTACGGTGAATGTCGACAGACACCACACACAGAATGTCGACAATCACCGGTGAATGTCGACATTTACCATCTATCAGACCGACATATTCCGATTTCGGACACTCACAGTAACATATGCACTATGCAGATTTTTTGTAATTTGAGCTTTAAGACACGTTGTTTTCGTATCTATTGTACCGTACGTTAGGATATGCTTCACCAAAAGAAGCTTCGATTTTGATAGCCGTTTTGCGTTCTTCCGAAATTTTGCAATTTGAATAAATTTCTCTCTTATGCGTTAGTAATATGAAACTACAATGAAGCTTTCGATTTTTAGATGCAATCTTATTAAAATTTCTTCGAGTTGTTTGACCAACATAACCACCCATTTTAGACGCTCGACTCTTTCCATCACATCACTTAATCTAGTTTTGTTTATAATCCATGCTAGGGTCTTTCGACTTATTTTTTTAATTCGCAGTACTCATCCCTAGGGTTGGAAATGTTTTTTTCTACTCATTTTTACTACCGTTGATATCAAAATATTAGTAATTTTTTATTTTCCATAAAAACATTTGCTTCTCGTTATTAAATATTTATTTTCATTGATTTAATAGAAATGAGATATAATTTTTATTCGATCACTTAATTACCTGCCCTGGACTAGTCATCTGCTTTTGTCACAATAATGAATAAATGATATATAAAATGAGCATTTCTGCATAAGATTGATTTCTGAACTTCAGAAATACTCCCTTTAGAAGCTTTAACCGGGTTTTCAAAATTTGGTTAGGTTTTCTTCGTTAAGTGAAGGCGAAGGTGGAAGATATCAAGTCTGCATACGGGTGGCATGGAAATAAATTCGGCCCTGCATCATAGAGTAGTTATAAACGTTGGAACTGCTCAGCTGGTAAAGATCCACGTTTTTGCTCCACATGTTAGTATTGGTAAAGCCCTGAGTAAGAAATTTACTTTTCAAACAAATAATCAATATACTAATCTTATATATAAGCCGCTTAGGTGTATGTTTGTCGCCGATATCTTATTCCGAATTTCTTACTCCGAGAAAACTGCATCGAGCTGCCATCTGCACAGTTGTTTCTATAATGAAAACGACTAAAAATCAAAACATTTCTCTAGCATTTTGAGTGAGGCATTGCTACATTTGCAATATCCGTTAAAAATTAATGTAAACGCGAATTTAATTTAATCCTTCTTTCTTTGTCATAATTTATTTATCGTCTGCGCTTTTTATATATATTAAAGTGGCAGCGCACTTTTTTTCCAGTTTGGTTAAAACTATTGTTTTGACGATGATTTTGTTGGATATAAATAAATATTTTTCACAAACAATTTGATTATATAGTAAATAATATTTTTATTTTACAAATTATTATAACTTAGATGGGTTTTTTTTCGGTAAGAATATTTTTTCCCGAAATTATTATATGTTTATTATCTATTCATTAACTGTTCTACCTGATAAATGATGTTCTACCTTATTACTGTTCTGCCTAATAAATATCTCTTTGATTTGATGTGCATTTCCGGTTACTGGGAGAATGATATAATTATAACATCCAGAACAGCGGTTATTCCGTATGACCACCGATCTTACTAGTATTACTATACACATATAGATTTGTATAGTCCTTTCCAGAAATATCTAATGTACCTAAGACACCATGTTAACATCTATTTGAAATTAAAATCAACATGCGAATATATATGTAGTACTACACTAAAAAATTTAGCTGCATGTTGCATCAAAAAATTGTGCTAAACAATACTATATACACCAAAAAAAAAAAAGCGCTTACTACAAAAGATGCACTGTTAGAAATTTCATCAAGAAATTACGGTTAAATAGCCGGCAGCAGTCT
The DNA here is from genome assembly GCA_038502835.1 of Octonoba sinensis. NCBI lineage: Eukaryota > Metazoa > Arthropoda > Arachnida > Araneae > Uloboridae > Octonoba > Octonoba sinensis. The sequence continues at coordinate 130,193,781 of CM076598.1, forward strand.
GTCCATCTAATTCACCGTTAAATTTACTGTTTGGAACATTTTTCTATCTTTACGGCACCTAAACCCTTTCCAATCAGCTTGGTTAAAAAACCGTAAATACAAAAGTTTATGGTTTTATAACCATTTATAAATGGTTTCAAAACTAAATTTTTAAGGTTTTTGAACCATTTCGAGGCGTAGAAACCGTAAACGAAGCATGCGGGAATCGAACCCCGGGTGTATGGCATACCAACCTTGGGCTCTAGTCATTCGGCCATCTACACCATTCAAAGCAGCCGCGTATTTATCACTAAACCTTCTTTTCCAACAGGCAAACTGCATTAAAATTGAGATTTCAGTTTTTGATTGGATCTAAAGTCATTTTTGGTCTAAATTTACTGTATATTGACGAAAATCATTTTATTTGCTGCAAAAATTAAAATACAAACAAGCTTCAGCAGCTCAAATTATGGGTTCGGTCATTCGCAAACAGTTCGGGAATCCAGTGTCTCCAATTTTTGATTTACGTGTGTATGTGTTTCTATTTAGTAGCCACTGCTTAAGCCACTTTTTTTTCTTCTTTTTTATATACACATGCAGATTTGAACTGATAAATCTTTATTCATTTTTTAACAACAACGTACGACCAGTAAGGTTCCACAACCAAGATGGACGCCCGTTATTGACTACGAGACCTAGCGGCGCTTGTAAATTACGGTTAGTTAAACTTTCTTTAGGAGAAAGAGAATAAACGGGTTTTTTTTTCACAATCAGCGGTTTGAGTACCATCTTTTTAATGGTTATTCAACTGTTGTAATTAAATATGGTAAAATAACAATCAAATAAATGGTTATTTTACTATTTTCTTCCGGACATTTTTATCAGCGTGGTGCTTAATCGTACGATAATTTGGAGCAACATACGCAAATTAGCACCAAAATATAGCAAAATTAAGCACCATCCTTTGTAGCCAGCAAATCTGCACCATTTTTTGCCACAACATACCACTAAATTTTTTACAGCGTACATTGCATATCAAGCAAATCAATAATGCACACATTGCAACAGAGACGAAAAAGTAGACATTCTGCCTACGTCATTCCATTCTACATAATTTAATCATAACCTTTCCTTGCTACATTCGCTTTGACTGACTGTAATTTGTTCCACCATTAACAACTATTTAAACCCAGCGGCCAATGATCTGTTGATAGAGCTATGACGTTATATGATATTCACAAATTCTGATTGTTGGTGTGATATTGATAATAATAGTCGAATGAGACAGACGTATTTTGTTTCTGTCGCACTCTATGTAAAATCAGGAAAAGGCATCAAAATCCAACGTCGTATCTCAGGATACGCAATTGCATCAATTGCCACAGCGTGTCAGATTTAGAGGCATTGCTTGCTCCTGTTGATTCAACCCGAGAATAAATGACATTTTCTTGAGTACTTCGCGCATCTGCGGCTAAAATTTATGGACCTAAGTTTACAAACACAGACGCAGCCATCAATTCCACCGGAGTGTTTAAATAAGAAGACATGATTGCGTTCGCACTTCCTTGTTATTTATACGATTACCGTTGCATTGCTTTCGCAATATTTCTTGAAGTTAAAAGCGGATTTGAAAAACAAGCTGCGGATGAGAAAGTGCATTTGAATTCATTTTGAAGAAATGTGAACGAAAAATACTTTTTTTTAAAAGAAGAGATTCGTTTACTATAAACAAGTACAGTACATTTACCTTTTTTTTAAAATTGACTGTTGCTTTAGCAGTTTTAAGTAATCAAAATTAATCTTAAATTCTTAAAAGATTTTAATTTATTGTATTGGGAGATATTTGTAGTCAAGCAAGATATTATTTTTCCCATCCTGACTTCATATCTATGAGTTATCATTTCATCATGTTCAATTATGTGAGACGTTGAACAATGCACCTACAGTTTGTCTGATCACGGAATTTTGACAATTGGACGCTTCTGCGCATGGCAGAAAAGAACGAATCCATTCGCGCTTTCGAGAAGTTCGCTTTGCAGGTGCGTTTCTTTAGTGCGCCAACCAGAATGTGTGCTTCTCTGTTTGTTGAAAGCAACTAAATTTATAAACTGGCCTGTAGCATCAGTTCGGAAGAAATCAAGTATGCTAAACGAACTAGAACAAGAACAAACACGGCACATTTCTTATACCAGCAGTTCTTCCCTTGAACATGAATGGATTCTGCTTGGCGCTCTGCCACTCAAATTGCTTTGGTTGATGGTAGAACTGCATCAGTAACTTAAAAAAAATATCAAGTGAAAATCTTAGTGTTTGTGAATAAATATAATTTTTTTACCGGATGATTATGTTACCTTCTTTAAATATAGAACTTAATTCCTAAATAATTAACCCTTCAAATAACGCTATTTTTAGTGATGAGACAAGATCTACCCAAAATGAAGTGATAGAGTTGAAAAGAAAAGCAGACAACGGAACGAAATTAACAGCTGAAAGATTCAAAATTTACAATAGCAAGCTCTTTATGACATAAGTACTGAATCAAAGAGCAAGATAAAAAAAAAATGCCGGGTTTTTTTCTTATTTACTTATTTGTCACATAACATAGTTCTCTACGCTTTTCAGTTATACAAAATTAATGTGATACTATGTTATCTAAACATTTAACTGAATAATATTTCTGTACTTTAAACTTGGCAACTCAAAGTATCTTTATCTCTCTATCCGTAGCCAGTTGCTATAGCAACATGGTAATATATATGTTAAACTTTTGCTAGAGTGACACTACTTTTCCTAACTTGGGCTCAATTTGTGGAAACAGCAAACCTTAGTTAAAAGTATAAAAAGTTGTCTTACACTTTTCTGCATTTCGTTACCCATTACTAACGGCTAAGGAAGAGGGGTTCGTTTTGTTTTGCTTTTGAATTTAGAAGGGGTTCGCAAGTACAAAAAGGTAGAGAACTATTGGTCTGAAGTACAAGAGTAGTTGAAATCGTCTTTAAACACATAGTTTATTAGGGGTTAAAATGTGTTTGAAGGTGTGTTGCGTTTTATTGACGAATAGGAGGAATACTTGACTCGTTGACAAAACTGAAAACAAAATTTGTAAATTAAATTTCTAATGTATTGTTGAACAGTTAAACAATGTATCCCAAAATTTCTGCAAATAACAGCGAAGCATAAGTTTGAATTAGCCAAGTATGAAACTCCTAAAAAACTTTTTTTCTTAGTTCAAACTAGAAGCACATCTTCTATTTTAACTCTTTATAAGACTATTTTTATTTATAACTGCTTTTATTTTACTAAAATTGGTTTATGAGCTCAAAATCCTTTAGTCTATTAAAAATTATCTAAAATAATTTTTATACCCCCCTTTTTTTCCTTGACGGCTTGATGGCGATGTCTGTATTCCGCAAGCAAAAAAAATAGAACTAGGTAAGGAATTCCATTATGAACACTTAAATTTTGATGTAATATTTATCCTAGTAAGAAAGCCTAAATAAGAACGTTAATGCATAAATATCTTTTCCCAGAAAAATCATTTTTTTTTTTTTTTTTGAAAATCAGCGTCAAAACATGAAAAGCATCAGCTTCACAGTCAAAAATGTCATTCTCAACAAATCATTTTAAAGAAATTATACGAATAAAACTCGCGACCGAATGGAGAAAATGCTGAAAAGTAAGTTCAGCACCAAATACAATCTACTGTCCAAGAATCTATTAATATAACGGTATAATATACTTTGGTACTTACAAAGGCAAATGGTCCCGAGCAAAGCCGCATCCATATACCTATTCCGATTCATCCTCTCACAAGTGATATCCACCTAAAGCAAAGATCTTCCTTATACCTACGAAACATTTCGATGTTTTAAGCAGATTCACGACTAAATTGTAACATTGTGATAATTATGTAGCAATTTATGTAGATAAGGAAAGACATTGCGTCTGCTTCTCATTCACGCTCGTGTAATTTTGGAGAATTTTCACATGACGAACTAGAAGATAATGTTCATTTTTCCATCCGAAACAAGTTTTCAGATTCAGGATACTAAGGGATGAATCAGTAACAATCGCATGAAAAGCCATCTCTTCTAGTAAAAGTAAATCACAGCCTGTCCCCAGCATGAAAAAGAAGAACTAAGCATAGTTTCTGACTTTTTTTTTTTTAATTTTACCTGAATGAACAACCTTACATTTGTTGCCTTTTATTTATTTTTTTACTTACGTCTTATTTTTTTTTATTTCAAAACCAGATTATAAAAATATAACACATAAAAATTTTAATGTTTCAATATCAATCGATCGATTTAATGTCGGACAATGTTGTGAAATATGTAGGTGAATTCCATGTAAAAGTGGACATCTTTGGAAAACATTAAAATGAAAAATTTTAACAAGTAGGGTCAGTTGGGGTAATTGTAAACGTGGGGTAATTGTAACTAAGCTTCATAACTACACTTGTGGTGGTTTTGAAAACTTAACTGCTTGTGGGTGATAGGCTGGCAGCATAGGGAAGACATTGAAACAGTTTCGTAAGTTTCGAAACAACTGTGGAGGTGTCACTATTGTTTGAAAATGGCACACTGAAAAAAGTTGTTTAACAAAATTTAGTGATCTTAACATTTTCCTCTCCAGCTCATCTACAAAAGCGATGTAAGCGGTTTCAACCATTTTATTTGTTATATAGAATGCTTCTGAAAACATTTAGTTATGAATTTAACCCTCCCTGTTATTTTTCATGTGCAAGTTAGGTGTTTAGAATTACCCCATATATTTCGTACTCTGGGGTAATTGTAAACACTTAAATTTATCCTATTTCCAATATTTTGGGTGGACAATAAGTATTATATTTTGATGTAAATTACACTTTTGTGTCTATTTTACGTAACTGTTGTTGTTGTTGCTAATGCCACTTGGAAATCCAAGCCCCCCTTGGAGGGAGACCATGAATTAAGGAAGCTCCAACTGATTATTAATGAGCTCCGCTAGAATGAAGTATACTTGGCTCAAAGGGGCTCAATGGTTTTGAACCAGCTCCCAGATGAGAGATCGTCCCCTAGGTTGGTCCCTCAGCGGAAATGATTTCTAACTTGGTGAACGTTTGAAGCGACAATGTATTTTACTTGCACAGCTCCCTTTAGCGCACTCGGTCTCAGAGTAATCAGTCGCGGGAGGTGGTCACCCTCCCAAGCGTTGACCACGGCCAGTTGTGCTTCACTTTCGGTGTTCTGTGGGATCCAAGCTTAACCGACTGGTCCACTGCGGGGCAAATTTTACATAAATTTGTCGCATTACTTGATTTTTTGCAAGATATTTCTCGTTAAATGATCTCAGCCGACTCATAACATAACTCAGCTGACCACATGCGGCCTGTTGGCCGCATATTGAGAATTATTGCTCCGGAACTTCTTAATCCTTCAAGCAGATTGTGTATGAAACAATTTTCCATTTGCACCAACCTTATTCGAAAATAAATCACTGTTTACAATTACCCCAGATCTCTGGGGTAATTGTAAACACGAGCTCATTCGCTAACAAATATTCATAAAGTCAAAATTTTTGTACACATTTACTCACAAGAAGTACAGTAGTGGCTACAATGTTCACAATTTTATCTCTAAATTCATTCAAGAGGTAGGGAAGGATCAAAAGTTAAAACATTGAAAAAGCGTTTACAATTACCCCAACTAAACTATTACTTTATGTTTTTTGGGATACAGAAGTTATTTACAAACGTTCTTCCTACTCCCTTGTGAGAAAAGACTTCTTCACAATAAACAATTTGGCTGTCACTAAATGAATATTAGAAGTCCGTTTATCTTTTGTGTTGCGTCAGTTACTACTATTTTTTGTATGCCTAAATAATTACCTTAACGCCAAAGAATAATACAAGTGTACATCCTTTTAAGCATGCATTTCTTTTTCATTTAAATAAAAATTTGTTTGTCACACGTTCATAATTCAGATTTTTGAATTTGTTTTGTATTTTTCAATACATATCTCTATTTAATGTTGCGCCAGTTACTGTGTTGTTTTTATATTTTTTTCTCATCACGAGTAGAATAACAGGGTTTCAAAATAAGACCGTATACTAATGTATTAATGTAGCTATATAAGACAATAAAATAAACTATTTTATATTGAATACTTTACTTATTCTAGTTATTTAAAGTTTACTTTTTGCTTCCAAATGTTGCGTCAGTTACCGTGGAATGCACCTATAATATGAGTAATATGGTATTAATCCTGACGGGGCAATGCTTTTTAGAATGTCATACACTATGTTTCTTACATAGAACAACTAACACACGATGTCTAACCAACACATTTATGTTCGATATATGTTCTAAGAACTGTTTTACACTGATGTTATGTGTTGGATACAGACGGGGAAGACCAATTTACGTTCTGCTTCTTCACATTCACGCAAAAAGCTAAAATGATAAAAATTCCGTCGTACAGGTTTCAATATTTCATTTTTTGCACTTAGTACGCAGACGGAAAGTGTAGGTGGAATTTCTGTTGCTGTTGTTGCCAGTCTGAAGCACATCTATGGGATAGTTTTTAGAAAAACGAAAATCCACAGTAAGTGCGATTTGCGCTCGAATAATAATATGATAACTAAAAAACTAAGCATTTGCAAGTAATAAAGAAAAAATAAATTTTTGATTGAAATCATTTCATTGGCAGAACAAAGAATATCAAATACAATAAAGATAAATTTATTGAATTTAAAGAAGCTCAGCAACAAAAACAAAATCATATATTGCATTGAAAAATAAAAATAATTACATTGCTTTAATATTGTCGAACTGTGGCAAAACGATTTCTGACGTTATAGACCCTGAACCGATTGTAAATGATGTACAGTAAAATCACAGTATTTCGAAGTAATTTCAAAGTACAGTAACTTCAGTACAAAAGTAAAGTAGTGTGCATGCACCAAAGTACAGTAATTTCACTATCACAGTACAATAATTTCAAATTTGCGTCTTACTACACGATAGTATTTTTAATCCATAGATATATAATGTTGAAAGAAACTAAATTATAGTTTAGGAAAATATTTTTTTTACGAAAGCAACTAAGCAGCACTATTGGTTCAGGGTGCAGATAAAATGAATTGTACATTGTTCAGCCTTCAATATAATTATTCTGTAATTGTGAAAAAATCTATCATTTCTTTAACTTTACAAACCATCAAATCAAATAATTGCCGTCCCAAATATCATGGATCCCTCTTTCTTAAACAATGAATTTTCATGTCTAGCTACAACATGATGCTTAAATTTAGCACATCACACAACTGTACTTTATTATGTTACGTTGAATAATTTCAAAGAAATTTTCTAAGCATTATGTTTTACATTTCAGCTCAACTTCAAACCCATATCTATTGTTTTAATCATCAATCGTAAGTTTTCATCCTTCAAAAATATGTGATTTGTCTGAAAGAAATTTTGTAGTAAAAAAATCTCTGAATACATGGGAGAAAGTAATATCTATTGGTACATTTACACTGCACTATAAAAATATCGTTACAATTATATTTATTTAGTGGTCCGTTTATGAAACTGTATGTACAAAATCATAGAAAATATTCCTTTTTATAGTTATGTTGATTTTATATCACAAAATCTAAAGGAAAAGATTCAAAATTGTTTTGTTTACGGGAGTTCACTTGTTTTTATGGTTTTGGGCTTGTAATCCAGTTGTTAGTTAATTTAAAAGAAGACATTAAGCGTAAATTCTAGATGGATTATAGATTTTCTGCAAAGCATTCGTGAAATAACATCTATAATCATCCTTCGAGGTTAATTTAATACATTCATTTTTAAAAAAAGGGCACAAATTCCTGATTTTACTGAAAACCATTCCGCTAAGAAATCTAAATCATGAAGGATGACATTCCTGTGTTTCTACGTTGCTAGTCAGAAATTCCTTTAACTATCATATACAGTACCTTTTACGGGGGAAGACATTAGAGAATATTAGAAAAATTGATCCTTTCTAAGAAGGAATGTAGGTTTCACACCTCTGGTTTGGGAGTGACCGTCAGGAACTGAATCAGATCTTTGGAGCCTCGAACAGGAATCGGAAAAAATCAAAAACATTTCTTAAAAACGAACTTGGTAAAATACCACCCAGAAATCTCAAACGAAAAGCGACATAAAATTACTACGTTTGCTTCAGAAAGCTGCTATTATCTGCGGAGATTTCCCCCCGCAGCCCTGCCATTAGTTAAACTTTGTCTTTTACTTCAGCATAAAACGAAGAAAAAAGCGCTCTAGGCTCATGGTATTGTTTATGGGTCCGTAATGATTTCTTTTTTCATGTAATACCTTTATAATCTAACATTGGAACCATTTCATTATGCCTCGGCCAAATTTCTTAACACCTGGTGCAACGTTATAACAGCTATTGGACACGACCGGATGCGAAATTATAATATTTAATGATAACCTTTGTCTTATTGGTGTGAAGATACGGGTGTAATGAATACATGATTCGGTTTAGAGTGACAACTTAAATATATGTTGCTTTTTTGTAAGGCACGAAACTGGTAATAATACCAGAATCACAAAGTACAACTGAATGAAATTACATAAAATCAATTAGGCTTTCGGTTGCTATGAGAACGAAGGGCATTTCATCCGGACGCAGGGGCGACATGCCATCGTTTTTCTTTTAGGTAAGACTTTTTTCCCCACTTGGGACGAATCATAGTATGTTAACAGTTTTGCCCAAATTTCATTTTGGTACCTGAAGCATACAAGTGACTTTAATATTCACCGTATCCTCAAAATGTCTTATACTACCAAAGAATCCTTACACCCCCATATCTTATAATACCACCACTTAAAATGAGTCTTATAGATGTTTGAAGGCAACTAGTACTTTTAATTGCATTGTCTACATTTATGCTCATTTTGTTAATTGATTTATTTAAAACCGGATACACACACACACAACGCATGCATTATGAAATAAAATACATTCATTATGAAAAAAAAGTAGTTAAAAAACTGCTCTAAAAGTCTCGATTCACTGATAACTTTGAATAACTTGCCCATAGTTCTTACAGATAAAATTGAAGCATTAATCAAAATACAGCATAACTTCGATTTAACGATACTTGATTTAACTATTTCCTCAAATTAGCAATAGACAATTCTGGACTGGATGTCATTAGCATTATATGTCTCCCCGATTTAACGATATTCTTGATTCAACGATAGCATTTAAAAGTTCGCAGATTATCGTTGAATCGGGGTTATATGTAAGCTTTTAAATTTTTAGACCCATGAAATGTCATTCCCACACACCTAACCTGTCACCTAAAAATTTTATACATACCAGTTCTTACCGAAATATTTATTATTTCCTTGCTGATTTCCATCTTTTAAAATTAACACTTGAATTTTAATTTAAAAAAATCAAAGTCGCTTAAAGTTTTATTCCTATACAATTTTTTTTTTCTTTTTTTTTTCAAGCAATTTTTATCTGGGAACAAGTTTATAACTCTAATTTTGATTCATTCCATTCCTCATAGAAATTCAGAAGATTTCAGTTATAGGACATCACTATATAGGTGGGAAAACTGGCTGTGTGCTTAACACGTCAGTAACATGAACATGCCTGTAAAACAAAATTTAGCCAGTTTGGAGAAGTTTTTCAGTATGTAAGAAAGAACTGAATAAATAGGTTGGGTAAATGTTAAGATAATAGTACTCAACCCAAATCTATGAAACTATTATTATTTTTTTTAATGCATTAATGGCTGTTTTGCTTTTCCCCAAAAGACTAATTTGACATCATTCGTATTGTTTTTCAACCTACTTTTCCATAAAAGTAAAAATATACGAAAGAAGGCTTAATGTATCGTAAAAATATCGTGAAAAATAAGGAAAAGTCAAAAATAAATGAAGTAATGAAATAAAGAATGAAAAAGTAAAAAATTTGAAAGTCGGGTTTTGAGATGGGTGAATAAATGAGTGAATAAATGAATAAATGAATGAATGAGTGAATGAATGAATGAATGAAAGAATACATGAATAAGTGAATGAATATGTATTAACCGTTGAAAAATGTGCATTTGAAGCAATGTGCATGTTAAGCTTCATTTTTAAAAAAATGACAACTCCTCTTTCAGAAATGGAATGTTCTCTCCCCCTACTGTTCACAGTACTTTTTTTTATGCATATAATGCTATGTAGATTTTTATACGATGAAAACGGTAATTGTTCTTTTAAAATTATTATTACTATTATTCAGTTTGCTTGAAATGCTGTTTCACTTATGAACTTTTACCATTATAATTTATATTTTACAATAATGGAATCGTAGAGTTATTTCAATCTGTCACAAAATATCCTTACTTCTTCAAATTTAAAGATCATATCGTAAATCACCAATTAGTATTTTTAATGCATTTAATTTCAGAACTTTTATTTGTTATAAAATATTTCATATATTTCGGTTTGCTTACTGTGCTATTTGAAAATAACGTTTTAACAAAGTTTTAAGAAGAGGAAATTATTTGAATCATTATCGGTTCATATCATACAACGATCATTTGGTATAACGAGCCAAAGACTGGAAGGCCGAAAGGGCTCGTTACAACGGGAGTAGAAGGCATTTTAAAGAGGTTTTTTGTTCTTTTCTTTCTCCTTCTAGTTCGAGTGCAGTATTTTTGATGCAAAAAGAAACCCCATTGCTCTATCGTGGCACAAAGAGGAAACAATTTAATAAGAAATTTTTCGAACGTACTTCAACTCGTGTTATGTGTCTCAGAGATGTCAACAGAATATGAAACTTAATTTGACTACCGGTAACCTAGTAATCTAATGAGGAATATTTTCTTTCATTATCAATAATTAAAGTAATGATACATTGAAACATCTAATATGTGCATCAAAAAAATTATGTCTATATAATAGTAGATCTTTTCCACACTATTATTATTGGATAATTATAGGACTCAAATCATGCTACCGTTGGGACCACATGTGAGCTTGATTTAGTTCCTTAATTTGTTCGTCCGTCGACGGAGATGAATTTTCAGATAACATAATTGGATAAGTAATGCATTTACGAGATGTCGCTTTTGATACAAGAAGGAAGGGAAATCTGAGAAACATGTATCGGTTTTTAACAGATACTCACATTTTCTAAGTGTTTGTTTTACACTTCTAACAAATGACTTGAAGCAACTTTTGATTTATGCATTATTCTTTTTATATAAAGAAGATTGACGATTAACTAATTACATCGATTAGTACCTTTCGTGCTGAATGTATTCCTTATTAATATGCTTATTATTTCGTCGATTTTCCCATTAAAAAGGACTTAGCGTACCTGCTGAAATCAAATACACATTCTTAGTTGAAAAATATTTTAACACAACTTCGCCCCTCAGGAGCAGATTAACGTCCAAAAATGGATTTTCAGATATTGTTTAATTGTACGGAAACTAACCAACAAGGGATAAAGCACACATACCTTTTATGTCCTGTAGCTTAATTCATATAAACAGTTTTTTGTACCAGACAACGAAATCTTTGTTTTCAGTTTTTACCCTCTGTTTTTAAAGTAGAGATAATGTGACTTACGGCTTGTCTGGCCCTGAGGTAGGACGCTAGTAAAAGCTTCTAAAAGCAAAAAAAAAAAAAAAACAGTAAAACTTGCTAGGCTTACAATTTTCTCAGAAAAAATAACTTGTTGGCAATAATGCTTTTTCAGGGTCGTATTTTATTTATTCATTTCTTTCTTTTTTCCCCTCCCCGGTGTTGCCTTCGTTGCATCGTTTGTCTCATTTCCCTACTGTGTCGAGACAGTTAAGGCGACGATGAACCTTACTTTTCGAAGAATTGGCCGGAAAGTCGACTTTTTTCCTCCCACTCATTGCAGTGGACCTGTTTTTCATTATGATAAAAATAAAATTTGTTTTAGGCAGAAATATGAGCTAATTGTAAGGGTTATAGTTTAAAAGCAAGCGTGATTTGAGCACGAATGGCCATTTAAAATGCATTTTTCTCGAAACGAATTTTTCCTGTTTACTGAGATTTCCAAATGTTCCTTGCTACTTAATTTTTCTTCGATAAGGCTGAAACTTGGTGATTTACTAGTTTTTATATAGTTAAACAAAATTCGGCATTAATTATGTGATTGGAATGTGTTAAGTAATTTAAAAATATCAAAAATGTGAAATTTTGCGAAAAAATTCGTTGTAACTAACCAAAAAAATCATTAATTAAATAATTTGACAGTAGACTTTTATATGAATGCTGAAATTTGATGATAATGCTCCATTTCTTTATTATAAAAGAACTTCAGCTGAAAAAAATCGAAAAGTGTAACTCAAGGAACATTTTGAAATTTAATTAAAAATTCATTATTTTTTTCATTTAAAGGTCCGCCGTTGCCTTAAAATAGTAATTGATTTAGAAATACTTATCTTTATTCCGATAATGTACTTATTGTAATATCCTTTTTTTTTATTTTCAAAGTGGCAATTATTTTATTTTTCAAATCAACTAATGATTAATGAAAAGACTGAGCACAGGTACTTTTATAGCTGTTGTGCTTAAAAATGTATCATACTTAGTAACGCTGCTTTGCTGATGTTAACTGAAAATATTTATGATTTTCTCTCTCTCTCTTATTTAATGGAGATCCAAATGCCTCCATAGCCAAGGCAAATGGCATCACCGGCTATGTGGGGGCCCTAATTGACTATCAGGGGGAGCAATTATTCCCATAGACTCCCCCATAAACACATGTATTCGGGTAAATCAATTTTCGGCAATTTTCTCTTTATTAACATTATTTCCTCAATATGTACAAAATTTAGCAAAAAAAAAAGAACACACTCATTTGCATATACAGTAGAGTCTCGGTAATTCGAGGTGGACGGGACCGGAGCTACCTCGAACTATCAAAAACTCGAATTATAGAAATCATAACACTTTATAAATAAGTAAAAGGGAGTAAAGCAAATTTTAAATTTCAGTATCGTATATTTACAGGGAAAATGTACTTACATACAGTTACATGATTGAAAGTTAATTATATTTTTAAATTTGCCACCATTTCAAATCGCTCTAAATGTAGCCAGCCTAATTAATGAAATTTTTGGTCACCTGTCATAGATAAAAGTAGCCCAATTCGATGTTTTTACGCATGAACCGTCGAATAACAATAAAAACCAGATATGGTATCTCTTTCACGAGTTTCGCTGCTGTTGGTCATTATTTGGGAGCTAAGCCGATATTTTTACGTTACCTCTGGTTTATGGGAAACTCGAACTATTGAGACTCGAATTATCGAGACTCTATACTGTAATAACATATTAAGAACAAAACGTAAAAATATCATTTATAAAAACGTAGAGTTTCTTATTCACTTTTCTCAGCGATTAATCACTAGCAACAACTGCCCTCAGTAAATCAATCATGTATAGATTGTAAATCACTTGAGAGGGTGGCATAGTGGTAGGCGCATGCCTCGTACATCCAAGTTCGCAGGTTCAAACCTGGCCCAAGTCGGTGGATTTTCAAGATACAGAAAATCGTTTGCGCCCATGTCATATGATTATGCGGTATGTAAAAGATCCCTTTAGTAGACATGTGGCTTGGATGCTCTCGGCTAAATTAAATTCCTAGTGCAATCTGCATCAATTAGATGTCAGGTGCCGCGATCTAGGGAAACTAAGCGTCAAAATTCTCAGAGTAGTAATGGCATCCCCGCCGACAGTGGTGCTACTTGAAAGAATGGATACCGATTTCCGGGGAAAGGTCTGCAAAAAAGTTCGTAACCATATGCAGCCTTTTGGAGAAAAAAAAGATTGTAAATCGTTTGTATTTTTGATAGTTAAATGAATCCATTGTAGGAGCGAGGCGGAGATTTTCAATGAAAATTTCATACAGTGTTTCGGATTTAAGAAACTTTTTTTTCAGCACAAGGAATAGGAATATGATGATGTGTCAAAAATGATTACTTTTGTCACACAACCCAGTTTCCCGTACTGAACAGCAGATATTTCTATTATCGGAAAAGTGTGTACAATTGTTGGTACAAATTTTGCTTTACCTCGTTCGATTTCCGCTTGCAGATTAAAATTGTTTTTCGAAAGTTCCAATCAGATATAACATATAAGACATTTTTTTTTAACTTCTTGAACTCTTTTTTAGGGTGTTGTATGAAAATTTCCCCATTACTATCATTTTGCATAACCTTAACCACTATTGAATTTTCACGATTCCCTCAGAAACCGAAGCAACTACTTCATCACCTGCTTACGCATATCAATATATTTCTGTGAGAAATCAATGATTATTAACTGCATTTTATAGCAATTTATTAAATTGAAACATAATCACCATAGCAATTTAGGCATAAAATTGTTGAACTAACAGTAAAATAGGTAGTTCTACTTATACGCTTTTACTGGTACACTAAACATTTTGCATTTAGTTGCCACCATTTTTGGTGTCACTGAACACGATGTTTGGTGTTTAGTTGGTGTGAAGTTGAAAATTATTCATTTTTGAAACATTTTTAATCTCTTATGTGTCTGTCTAAAAAGGAATAGACAGTGTAATGTTTCATTGCCCATTAAATTTGTTAACTCCGTTACGTATCAAAATTACATTACGATTGCCCATTTCTATGAAAATAGGGTAAATGAGCAATCGTAATGTACTTTTGATACGTAAATGAGTTAACGAACATCATATACTTAAAAATCATTCTGCTGTCTGTATATTTTACGACAGACACATAAATTAATTTAAAATACATATTAAAAAAAAAATTCTACTTTACATCAATTGAACACCAAAATAGTGTTCAGTAACGCCAAAAATGGTGGCAACTAAAAGCAAAATTTTTACCATGTAGAACTTCTAATAATTTAATGTGCTTAAAACCCTCATCAGATACAATGTGTGAGTGCTTTACTAATAACAGTGATCAAATACTCGATATTATTAAGTTACCATTTGCAGCTCTTGTTCAGACAGTTACTTCCAACAATATCCTTCAATAAATTACTTAGGGATCATTCATAAATGATGTCACGCTTCGAGGGGGGAGGGGGTTTCGTGAAATTGTGACACGGGGAGGGGAGGGGGTCCGTTGAAGTGTGACATTTTGTGACAAAGGGGAGAGAGGGGTGAAATATATGGGGTAAAAGCGTGATATCATTTATGAATTGTCCCTTATGTAGCAATCTGACATAAACTGCCAAAAAAAACTTTTCATTTATTACGAACTAAATGATTTTATAACGCAGTACTGATTTTTACCGAAATGTTGATTTCGAATCCAAACGGATTCATTTCAATCTTTGTTGTTCCCAACTGCTTTGTTTTATAGAAGGTAAATCCTACGTGAATGGTTTTATTGCGTGAATGAAATAGATATCGTCTTCAACAGAGTGTTACAGTGTAGTGTGTACTTCAAGTTCTTTATCAATTTCCTGTCATTGTAAATGAAATCTGGAACCAATAGTATCTGTTGCAGCCCAAATTGTGGGCAGAACGTATGTCCTGTTTTGCCTGAAGCAAGTTATTATGATAATGCAAAAGTAAATAATTGAGGATTATTCAAAATAGTTGAAGCATCTCTGATAACCCTCTGATAAATAAAAAAATATATATATTGAAACTCTTATCGCTTATCATTAACTTTTAATCATGACTATGTAGTTTGACTAACTGTTACATTACAGAGGTAATTAAAGACGGAAAAGTGTCTCAAAAAAACTGACAATATATATGAACAAACTGCGAGTTCGCTATGAAAAACTTCCCAATCGAACAGATTTTAAAAATTGTAAAAATTCAAGTAAAAAATATTTTAAAAATTACGGAAACTTCGCAACTGTTGTTTCTTTTTTCTTCTTCCTCTTCTTTTTTTCTTTATTTCTTTGTTTAATTTTTCTTTTCTTTTCGGATTATGGTACTGTAGCCTTCGCTTAATCCCATGCTGACTTTGATAAAAATATTTCGGGAAGAAAAAGAAACTATATCGTCTTCATGCAGTGCTTGTTTGAATGCAAACATAAAAATTATTTTACATCAATCCGTCGTCTTCTAAGTCTGCGATCAAACATAAAAGTAGATTTTTTCAAGGGTAACTTTTACGCTGTCCCGTACACATGAAATACTCTCTGACTACATTCACGTGAATATTTGGCAGCTCAAGTCTTTTAGTCATATCTTTTCAGCAGAGTGGCTTTTCAGCAATGGTGTTTCTCCAAAATTTAGTTAAATAGAGATCATTTAATTGAAATGTGATTGCGATAAAGGTGCCAAATGCAAACCCACTCTATCTCTCTTTTTTGACTAGAAGATTATCTTTCATGCTGATAGCCACGTTCTACCTTGCGTACATTGGCACGCGCAGTCTATATCTTTATTGTTGGTCTGTGGTCGTAGTCAGTGGCGTAGCAAGAAATTTACGAAGGGAGGGCTCCTGTGTGCAACAATGGCTCAACTTGACTTGTTTGTCGCCCCCCCCCCCTCCCCGTTCCTCGTAGCGTGCGTAAAGCGCCACCATACTCATAAATTCGCGCTCCCAGAATAATATTATAGCATACTTGAAATTTGACCGAAAACCCCTTAACTTCCTGCAAGGGGGGGGGGTGTCAGGACCTTGAGCCCCCCTTTTTCTGCACCCCTAGTTGTAGTCAACAATTAGAGATTTTACATTCCTTTAAAGAGGTTTTGACATAATATTTCCTTTTGTTTGCTTACAAGGTTCCACCTCCTCCATGTTTTTGCGTTTATATAAGGAGAAAATATATTTCTAATTTTCCAGGTGAAAAATGTTAGCTCCATTTGAGACACTCTTTAGGAAACTTGAACCAGGTTCTTATGAGGCAAAAGAAAACTCGGTTATAGAATCAATTGGCTGTCACTGACATATATGTCAATGGGTTCACTGTTTGTTTTCAAACACAAATCAAGGGAGTTCAAGGCAAGCAAATGAAATAAAGAGCAGTTCACGAATATCTGAATCTGTTTAATGAATAGCATATACTGAAATTATCCATTAAATCAGAAAAATTATATAAATTTTTCTTCGCTGTTTTTGGAATGAGAACTTAACAATGTCATTTTTGTCTGCGTGTTATAATAGTTAAATAGAAAATTATCGTCTTCATTTATGAAAAATACAATTTATTGCGCCTTCTTTGTGAGCTGCGTTTCTCTTAATTTCTCTTTAAACAACAAAACTTGATCCCCCGCCCCTCCGTCTTCAGGTTTAGGAGTTACAATTCGTATTTATGTAATCTACTCTAATGCAATTTTATGAATTTAATGCTTAGAAATTAAACCATTGCAATTTTAAAAGCAAAAAGTTGCTTCGTTCTCGCTTTATTATTTCGAATTGCAAAGGTTCCATAACAGTTACATCAAATTCACGTTTTGATAACCAAATTTCTAGTTTTAAGAAACGATAATTAAATTAATGTTATAATTATTGTAAACAAAAAATATGTTATTTAGTCATTATTGTTAATAAAAGATGATACACTTGGCTGTTGCAGTAAGGTACATTATTTTTGCATCCCCGTCTAAACAGAAGCGTGACTTTTTGGGGTGGGGAGGGAGGGGAGGGGGTGATTCTTAATAATCCTTATGGGCGTACGTAAACATCTAAGGCTGTTCAAACCAGGTTCCAGCCCTTGTTTGCATCTCATTTTAGGGGCTAGCACAGTATCAAAGATTTGAGGCCCTGGTAGCATTCTACCTGGAAGGTCGCGTGTTCGATACCCGCTGAAGACCCACCATATACACTTGGGGATACGTGCATGTAAAATCTGTGGACCCCACTACCTCGCCCCGTGCGTAAGCAATCCTAAGGCCTCGGCTACTAGAGATGAGACGGGCTCGGCCTCTACATTTTAAAGTTACTCTCGGGCTCGGGCTCATGGTAAAATATTCATACATCAACCTACAGTCCGGACTAATGGTTTTTAGCTTGTCTTGTGTCCACTTTCATTTTCAATTTGCTCCATACTAGAGACATATCTTATTAGGTCTCCTAACTGCAATAGTTGCACTAAATATATTCCAGTTTTAAATTCGAGTGCGAATCAAGAACTTCCCGAAAATGCTTCCAAACCGAAGATTGTTCATGCATTTTAGCTCAGTAGAATTTAATCTCATCTGGAGCATTTCATGATTGTTTAAAAATATATGTATTCTTTATTTTAAATTAAAAGAAAAATCATTAGAACCAATTGCGATGGTAACAAAAAGCCTACATTTAATCGATGTAGCACCACATCTATTAACAACACTTTATAAAATTATTTCGGGCTCGGGCGGGCTCGGGCTTTGACACAGAACTCTATCACTCGGGCTCGGACTTCAAATGTTCGGGCTCGGGCATGCAAAAGTGAGCCCGAACTCATCTCTATCGGCTATCAGGTTGGGGTCTGGTGGAGAAAAGTATCAAAGATTTGCTTTCCAAAGCACTCAGAAAGCCGAATTTATGCCGTAATTCGAAGTAATATTTATTGCTTTAAGGAGAAATTACTCCAACATTAAACAGCTTCTTACATCCATGTGGCAAATTCAACAAAGCATGAGATTATGCCAACCGGACGTTTGGATTTTACCGTGGAATACTGTGCGGAATAATGTTTCTGCGGTTTCGCTAAAAGTTTCGATTGTAAGAAATTTGAATTGTTCCAAGGCAATCGGAAGAAAAAAAAGTCACATTAGCAGAAATGCATAAGTATTTTGCCCTTCAGATAATCATTTGACAGCGTATTCAACTACTCAAAGTAATGTCTTCGTTTTCCACTGTTATTGTTAACACTCGAGAAGTAAGTGTGAAAAATCTTTTTTATTATTTAGATTTTCTGTCAGCAAAAATACAGCTAATTTTCAAACCGTTTTGGGAAACAGTTTGGAAAATAAAAGAGTATGATAAATTTTTGTAAATAGCATTATAAAAAATTCAAAAACTCAAAAACGGTTTGGCTATTTTTATCTTTCAATCGTAAAACGAAAAATTTAATTTTAACCATAACGTTTTTCCCACATTAAACAAAAAAGAGGTGGAGGTCTTTCATAGTTTCTTTTGATTACATTATTCCACCCGGCAAATTAAATTCTTACTTTCTTAATTTTGCCTTTGAAACGTTTCCTCCGTAAATTTCCGAACTAAAAATTCGGTTACCTTTAGATAAAATACTGATAATCGCGAAACACATAGTGTTTTAACCGATAAATTAAAAAACTGCGAGGCATTTTAATATTTTGCTATTTTTTACAAGAATTTTTTTACGCGATTTTATTTTAAATCAGGGACTCGAATTCAAAATTCTTCAAAATCAGAAAGGAAAATACCGCAGACATGATTTAGTTAAAAAGTATATTATGGACGTGTGCTATACGTTTTCTATTATTTTATTTTATTTTTTTCTCAGCAAACTGTGCTGATATTGCTGCGAAAACAAAAGTATTTTTGTCCGGAGAAACCAGGGTGGCCACACCCCCTCGACGATGACGTAAGGTAAGAGCCAAAATGTTCCGAAGAATGCTATACACGTACCGCCCTCTACTTTCGTATTTTAGAGTTATTTGTACGTAGCAAAATGTATTGTTTTAATTCTTTTCTTAGAATAATTATAGGACTATCGATTATCCTTCCTTTTGTACATAAGTCGATTTTTTTAAATTGATATTTTTATTATTATTTTTTTAATTTAAATTTTAAAGTTTGGAGACATTCTTTTACAAAGACGTGAAATGTATCATATTTCCGCTATTTTAAAAGTGACTTTATGAGAAAAATTGTTGCTTTTACGAGCGTAATGAAAATCAACGCATACCTAAAAAACAGATGAAAAGTAATTTATTTTAAGAAAATTAAGAACTATTTTCGTGAGATAACTACTAAGTAATTTAAACTCTTAAGAAACATTTTTCATTAAATCATGCTAAGGACAAAGTATTCCAGTTTAAAATGTCGCTTTGTGTGCTTTGGAAGCTATTCATTTATGACATATTTTTGGCGATAGTAATGTATAAATAAATAGCTAAATAATAATAATAAAAAAAACAATAGAGGTAGTAATAAAGAAATTAACTTTTATACATAATGCTGGATATAATAGGTCTTTCATAGTACTGAAATACAAACTTAATACATATTACGATGTTTAAAACTACTTGTAGTATTTTAAATGTTATATCCATCAAGTGCATGCTGGGATCGAAATATTTTTTTATAATTCGTAAAATTTGCTTTAAAAGTATACTTTTTAAGGATCTGTACTTACAAAATTCATTTCAAAATATGTTTCTTATTCATGGTGTATTTTGTCCTACGATTCTGAGAAACATAAAAACTTTAAACTTGATAGTGAAACGAATAATATAATGTACCTCATATTGCACAATAACCCAAAAACTCCAATTCAAAACATATGTATATTTTATTTGTTTCAGGGCTCGAAAAATGTTTAAAATTGTACATGAAGGTCCCGAACCCTCCCCTTCCTACGCCACTGATATATATATATATATATATATATATATATATATATATATATATATATACATACATACATATAGGAAAAAAAATTTACATTTAAAAAAATAATTGTAAGTATATAAAAGCAAAAAACTTAATGGGGACTATAAATATAGCTGTCTATCTAACTATATATTACATCTATATATTTAGTGCAAAGAAGAAGCGTTATTTCATTTTTCACTAGCAATATACATTTTATAGGGCAGAAATAATTTTAATAGCACGCATAGTTTGCGAGCATGTAAGAACAAAAATAATCAAGTAAAAAAAAAAGGTCTAAAAAGGCGATTAAACTTTAAACGCTGAGTCCTGGCTCCTGTCCAGTAACCTTTTGTTACTAGAGGGGATAATTAGCGTAATGGCAGGGACCCCTGGAAGAACGACTCCCCCATGCTCGAAAGGCAATTCCTTAACCGCCTCGAGTAAAAACTGGCCCAATGTCATCTCTTTCCTTATAGCCTCTTTAAAGCGACAATGTATTTTACGTGCACAGCTCCCTTTAGCGCACTCGGTCTCAGAGTAATCAGTCGCGGGAGGTGGTCACCCTCCCAAGCGTTGACCACGGCCAGTTGTGCTTCGCCTAACAGCGCCTTTTTTGCGCCGTCTTTGTGAGCTGCATTTCTCTTAATTCCTCTTGAGACAACAAAACTTGATTCCCCGCCCCTCCGTCTTCAGGCTTAGGAGTTACAATTCGTATTTATGTAATCTACTCTTTTGCAATTTTATGCGTTTAATACTCAGAAATTAAACCATTGAAATTTTAAAAGCAAAAAGTTGCTTAGTTCTCGCTTTATTATTTCGAATTGCAAAGATTATATAACAGTTACATCAAATTCACGTTTTGATAACCAAATTTCTAGTTTTAATAAACGATAATTAAATTATTATTATAATTATTGTAAACAAAAAAGATGTTATTTAGTCATTATTGTTAATAAAAGGTGATACATTTTGCTGTTGCAGTAAGGTACATTATTTTCGCATCCCCCTCTAAACAGAAGCGTGACTTTTTGGGGTGGGGAGGGAGGGGAGCTGGTTGAATCTTAATAATCCATGAATGGACATAAACATCTAAGGGTGTTCAAACCAGGTTCCAGCACTTGTTTACATCCCACTTTAGTGGATAGCACAGTATCAAAGTTTTGAGACCGTGGTAGCCTAGTGTTTAGGACGCCGGACTTCTACCTGGAAGGTCGCGTGTTTTAACGTCGTAAACATAATGAAACTGAAATTGTACTTGCAATTTCATTTAAATTATGTTAAAATTGATTTTTACTTTGACATAGTTTGGCTGAATGAAGTGACGTTGTAAAAGATATTTCAAAAGATAATAGACAATGCAGTCATGAATTAGTAAGAGTAAATGTATACATTTGTAAAGAAAAAGGTGCGAAGAATTTAGTGATGCCAGTTTCAAATGAGAAGCAGGTTTAGTTGTTGAACAAAAGAATAATGAAAATGATGATTCTAAATGGCGCCACTGGGACTGAAAGGGTTAATTCAGCAGTAGGTTGAAAATTCGAAACAAACTGAACGAAGTAAGAACATGGTTTATTATATTTATTTATTTGAGCAATAATTGAAAAGTTTTTGAATCTGAAGAAACTAAAAAGCTAGACAGATGAGTATAATTTCAAAAATGATTGGTTTCATCAAATACTAAGGAAGCTAAAAAAATTTTAACCCGAAATTGGTTCAATATACTGCAAATTTAAAAGACTCCAAATCGACCTCGTATTCTGATATCAGCAGTCTTGAACTCGGATTTTTCCCAATATTTTTATAGAATCTTTCCGATGGCTTTTTAAAGTTCTAAGATTTAAAATAAGTCTTTAAAGATTGTCTAGCAAAAGGTTTTCTCTCTATGTGTACAAACAATGTTCTTGAAATAGAGACATAGTCTACAAAATTTTAAAAAGTCTTAAAAGACTCAATGAATAACTTTCATGATATTCTAGGACAATTTAAGTGTGCAGGTATTTTATAATTTTTCATAGTATCCAAATCCAAGAATATTATATCAGACAATAATCTAGAAGACATTATCTAGAATTATAAGCACTTTCCATGATAATCGTAACGCAAACTTCATACTGTGTCGATAATATCTAGAGATTATGGACTTTACATGATATGCATAGATACGGAATTAAACTACGTTGACATTCTAAAAATTTGAATTAACTTTGAGCGATGTAAACAAATTTTGTTGAGATACTGTATTATTTCCAGAGCTGGGTTTAACGACAATGTTGAGGTTCATAAGCCTTGTGAAAAGACCGAAGCAGGATTTTGAGGTAAAAAATAATCCATAAAAATCTTCGAAGGCTGCAAAAATTGGATCATGGATTGCTTCTTAAAATACTCGTACAATGATAAAATTTGTTTAATACTCAAAAAAAATTTTAATCGTGCATAACATTCTTCCAATTCTTGTTAGAACAGAAATTGTCTTTCGATTCGACAAATATTCTCTACGAACGACAAAAGCACCGATTTTGATAAAAAAAAACATGAAAGTGAGTGCGCTGAAAGTTTTTAGTAGTCTGTAAAGACTGATTGAGCACTATGGTAAGGTCTTTTAAACATTGTTTAAACGTCAGTTAACCTATACAACACCCTGCAACAAGTCCATTACAAGAAAAGCAATCGGTATTCATTAAAAGACCATATAAAATTAATTAGCTTGTTAAAAGAACAAATTTGTGAGCCCGTAAAACTCCTGCATTCCACTTTTCAATAATCGGCGCAATTATGTTAAAATTAAGAAGTAGTGACAGGGGTAAAAGTTGATCTAGCGAAT
The DNA here is from genome assembly GCA_038502835.1 of Octonoba sinensis. NCBI lineage: Eukaryota > Metazoa > Arthropoda > Arachnida > Araneae > Uloboridae > Octonoba > Octonoba sinensis. Next base: position 130,217,125 of record CM076598.1, read on the forward strand.
GTTTAAAAATTATTAACACCCTGTCAAATATATGATCCCAGTAAATTGACTGCGGTCAAGGTAAATTTAACGCTCATATTTCTTTCCAATTTAGTTGCATTTCGCCGGCTGGCATTTTTTTCTCGACCAGTCCCTTTCATTTGAAACTGACACTTTCGAAAAATTTAGTGTGTATCCCGTTTCAGCAGTCATCATAGACACCCGTTTTATTTTCATTTGATTTATTTTTTAACTCCTGAGTTTTTTTCTCTCTCTCCTCAATCTGGCGTATAGATTGAAGTCAGTCAGCTTTCCTAAGCCCGATGGGCCATAACAGTAAAGTGGGAACTATAAATTCCAGGAAACAGCGCTTAAAATTCGTTAACGGGGGCTGGGAAAGCAATGCTCGTAAAAATAAAACTCCCGTATTGATCGGAGCCTTAGTCGACAAGACGGATTGGAGACCTGTCGCTTTACTTCTAAATACTCCAATGGCAGAATTTAAAAAGTCGCCGTTTACGGTGAAGGAAGATAGAAAACCAACCTTCGTGTACTTGAATGAGGTTAATACAACAGTTCGAAAAGAGATAATATTCAATTACTTAGCTAGGAGGCAGCTTATACAATTATATTCTTTTAAAAGATATTCTTACGATTTACATATCTATATGTTATTACATGAAGAAAAAACTTTGTACCACTTTTTAAGAACATTGCGGGCATGGAGGAGTGTGAAATTTCGCATAAGTGAAGTTTACATGGAGAAGGAGTGCAGAAAAATAAAATACAGTGCTTATCGAAATGATAGGTCCATCAGTAAAAACGATATTCATGTTGGGGAAATTTTTTGTACTATGCATTAAGTACTATTTAATAATATACTCTAGTTCGTCCAATGAAAAAATAATGCTTAAATAATATACAAATCATAGGAATGATAAGCGGAACAAAAAATGTGTGAAATTGCTGTTTCAAAAAGATAGGTCCACTGAACCAAACATTAAATTAATAATCAATTAATAAGAAATTTTTCCACCTTTTTTCAAAATGAGCTCATAAATCCTATTCGGTATGGTTTCTACAAGTTTTTGCAAACAGTTGGTCTCGATTTTTGCCCATTCGGAGGAAATAGATCTTTTTAAGTCTGTAGTACAGTTGTACTGCCTTCCAACTGCATATACTGCTCTTGCGAGTATGCCCCACATGTTTTCTACCGGATTCAGGTCCGGGCTGCAAGGTGGAAAATCGATAATATGCCCACCATTATCCAGGAACCACTCAAAAGTGGACTTTGCAGTATGCACAGGAGCATTGTCATGTTGGAACATGAAGAACGGCCCTCCAATGTGCTCTGCTTGTGGAAGAAAATTTTGTTCGAGAAGCTGTTGATAGCCTGCAGCATTCAAGCGATTGTATACAAATGCTATATCAGTTTTTCCTGCGCATCCGAAGCCGGCCCACAGCATAACGGAACCACCACCAGCTTGCCTCTTCGAGAATATATCTCTATCGTTACGCAGATGATGCCAGTAATATTGCCAGCCATCTTGACCATCCAGATTGAATTTTTTTCATCACTGAATATCACTCGATGCCAGATTTCTTTCCAGGACATCACTTCCTGTGCGAATTTCAATCGCTTTTCTTTGTGATTTTTAATCAATTTCGGAGCCGCTTTCCTCTTCTTGTAAACTAAACTGCCGAACTTCTTTACCACTCTATGGACCGATGATTTTGATATTGCAGGAATTTGTTTTCTGGCCAAAGTGGGGATAAGCTCGTATTTCCAGATTTTAACTCCTTTACAATAGTCCTTCTTTGTCGGGGTGTCACTTTTGACGGCCGACCAGATGATTTTTTCTTACCCTAAGCACTTCTAAGTCTCACAAAATTATTTACGACATTATGAGATCTGTTTAAAAGTTTAGCTATTTCTCTATTTGATTTTCCACACTTCTTAAATGCATCAATTGTCAGCTCTTCAACCTGCGAAAGACTGCAACGACGACCCATTTCGTTTGATTACAATGTGGTGTTTAACTCCGTTTAAATACTTCCACGGCAGCCAGTGTAGTCCCGCAGTAAGACTTAACTGTGATGATTATGCAAATTTTATGGATAAAAACGTTTTGGTACAAGGATTTATAAAGGCGGACCTATCTTTTTGAAACGGCTTCAAAATAAAAATTTTCATAAAGTAAAAAAGAATTATTTATTTTTAACAAATTGCTTTCTAGATAATTATAACGATTATTGTTGAATTATCTGTACTAAAAAAAGTTATTATTCTCAATTAACAGTCGAAACATTGAAAAATGCGGGTGGACCTATCATTTCGATACGCACTGTATACGTATAATATGTGTTACAAGTACATTGAATAAATTTCATAGAGAAAAACAAAAGTCGCGGTTTAAGTTAATACTAAGAGATCCGTACATTCAGTTCGGAATCTTGAAATGTGGCAAATATTGGCAATAACACAATAGCAACCGTTTTTGCTTACTAACTACCTCCATAGTATTAAATGTCTGACGTATTGTAATTTTCAACATAGAGGAGAAAAGTAGACAAAAACCACAAAACTATGCTACCATCTATCGGAAATAAGAAGATTTAAAAATTGCAGAGTTAATTTGAAGTGAATGATTTGTAATTGATTTAATGCGCCCGCAGTAAAGTACACTGCGAGAGGGAGTTTATTTAGATTATTTATTTAAAAAACTCGAAGCAAAATACAAAACGTGGATAGTTTAAGTCTACAAAAAAAATGAAAAAGCCGTCGTCTACACAGAAGTTTGAAATTACTAAATCCATTTCCAAACTGTTAGTTCAATGAACATTTTTTTAACTGCCCGGTTTTTTCGTTTCAATAAAAAGTATAGTTTACAAAAATATAACGTCCTCTTAATTTCATTTTTTGTATTATTTCTTTATTTAAATTTTATATAATTTGAAAACGATTAGGAAAATTTGCGAAAACTGGCCAGTATAGGGCCAAAACTGGCCAGGTTCCGGGACGCCCTGGGATGGGAAACGCTGCTTTATTGAACTTAATGAAAAGAAAATAAAGAGGATAACTAACTCTATAAACTTTCGTTTTCTTGGAGAAAATGAACAATCAACGTAAATCACAAAAAGAGAAAAGAAAAGAGAAAGTATATAAATGAAAATAAGTAAATGGGCAATGATTTGCGTTTCATTAATTATTCATACTTTTGGTCAAAGAATGTTTTATCGCTTTTCATACATTCATATTACTTATTCAAGATATTAGCATTTACTAACGAAACTAATAAACAAAATACAAATCCGTTACGACTGCATAATTAAAATAATATGCCTCAAATTTTTGCATGTGAAAAATAGACATTAAACACATAAGACTGCTATCTCAAGCAGTTAAACACTCTAGGGACAATATATACCAGTATAAATAATAGAAGGCTTAACTTTTAAAAGGACCTCAAAATTTGCCCTGCTTAGGGTTAACAAAAGGTCATTAATATTAAATAAAGGAATGAATAAGCTTACGAGAAGGATATTTATACTTTCTTATGTTTAAGGGCATTTAAATCAAAATGTTAAACGAGGAAGTAGGAAGTATCAAGAAGAAAAGAATGTCGATTAATCGTGAATCGAATAATGTTTACTTGTTTTGAATCGCAGAAGGTTATTCAAAATGCTTGCACATAGAAGAAATATCCCAAGCATAAAATATTCTTCCAAGTGTAATAAAAATGCAGAAATCGTTAAAATACATTAGAAAGAAAACGCATCTGGAATTAATAATGTGTTTAATTAATAATGCGTTAACAATAATAATGCGTTTTAAGAAAACGCAAAGTAACCTGCGTCAGATCAAGATACTAGTAAATATCCAATCCTATGAAAATAATAATAATAATAAAAACTACATTTGAAGGCCAAGGCTTGATTTGGGAATGGTCATATTTATATAACGTTAAGAAATGTAAACTATTTCGTGCAACCTAAAAAATTGAATGCAAAACGCGATAAAAGTTTTTAGTGAAAAACTTTGATCTGTATAATTATAAATAGAATTATTGAATTAATCTAAGATGTGCCAGTTCGAATAATCTTCCATAGTGAATCGCAATATTCTAATTTGCTGTAAAAGATAGTTGCAAAATCGTTAATGTCATCGTGGAAAATTTGTACATTTCTGCACTGTTATCTAATATAAATATTTTTCGCCTTCAACTAAGCATCTAAGTCCTCCAACTATTAGCAAAACTTTCTAGTCAAATTTTAACCCTATGCTTTTTTTCATCACGAGAATTTCATCTTATGAGGGTTTTGACATGCTTGATGAGGCGATATTTTCGATTTGCGTATTAACGAATTTCATATCTTGCATCTAAGAATTATAAAACGCCCAAACAATCCGGATTAATGCTTAAGTCACTCATTACTGATGTTTTGTAACAAAGCATATGATCTATAGCATCCTCATCTAGCAGTACTTCTGAATCACTTATTTATCATGTAACATTTTCACTCCGTAAACTCCTCAATCATAAGCTACAGTGACAAAAAATCAATCTTTATAACTCATGCAAATGAGAGCCTGGATAACCTACTTTAAAACCTGGTGGTTTACTTCAGACTGAAGTTATTATTTTTTAAAATGCAAATTTCTGTGAAGAAGGGACCATTCTAGTTCTTATACATAACTGTATCATTTTTTAATATTACTTGAAGCAATTTTTATTATACACCTTCTATTACACAAAACTGTCTCAATTTATCTCTAAGTAATGTAAATCATGTATGTAAACATCGTAGTATATATTTATTTATTTATTTACTTTTATTCATACAGGTACTGACGTCTGAGCTCCAATGAACTTGGGTATCGGATATCGGGCGTTGTCAGTCATGATTAGTGACCACTGGAACTTGTGAAGTATCATGTTTTTGTTTTAATTTAATGCTCCTTGCAGGAAAAAAAGGTGTAAGGGACCTTAATTTGATACCCATTATACATGTAATGTGGAAATCTCATTATTGCCAAATGTATGAAATCAGTAGGGAAAAAATAGTTTTATGTTATGTTTTCGGATAATATGACAAAATTAATACCACAAATAACGAAAGCATAAGCAAACATTCTGTTTGCTTATGCTGACGTTTTCGGGAAACATTGCCAAACGATGAGATTTTGTGATTTACTAGGTGTACAATTTTGCTTCCGCCGTTTTCCGATAGGTGGCGACAACGGTAAGTAGCGGTCGAAATAAACAGATCGCTGACGTCAGGCAGTTAGCTTGGATCTCAGTCAACAGTACGCCATTCAAAGATTAGCCGATTTGTGTCTGCATCATAAAGTTGTTCTCGATTGAAAATGTCAGTTTACGAGCCAAATTCTCGTCATTTGCGGGAGGTGTTACTGTTTTGTTTCAATATGAAGAAAACGGCGGCTGAGTCTCATCGAATGCTCTCAAGTACGTATGGTGAGGACGCTATTAGTGAAAGAACGTGTCGTGAGTGGTTTCAACGCTTCATAAACGGTGATTTTAGCGTTAAAGACCGGTATAGTGGTGGAAGAGAGAAAGTTTTCGAAGGATGCAGAATTGGAGACGTTGCTGAGTGAAGACTCGGGTCAAAATCAACAAGAATTGTCACGATCATTGGGAGTGACACAGCAAGTCATTTCAAAACGTCTCAAGGCCATGTGCACGATTCAGAAGCAAGACAACGCTAGACCCCACGTTGCAAACGTGGTCAAAACGTACTTGGAAACGTTACAATGGGAAGTCCTACCGCACCCGCCGTATTCTCCAGACATTGCTCCCTCTGACTATCGCCTGTTTCGATCAATGGCGCACGAACTGGCTGACCAAAACTTCCAATCTCATGAAGAAGTCAAAAATTGGATCGATTCGTAGATCGCGTCAAAAGATGAACATTTTTATCGACGCGGGATTCGTACACTGCTTGAAAGATGGGAGAAAGTAGTGGCCAGTGATGGAAAATACCTTGAATGATACATGTGTAACCAATTTTTTTCATTAAAGACTCAAATTTTGAGGGAAAAACGGCGGAAGTAAAGTTGTACACCTAGTATCATTAATAAATGCTGCAATAATGGTAAATGAGCAATTCACTATATTTTTATGCCGTCAATATTGCAAATAGAATATTATTTTCTTAAAATTAACCTGTCGTTTGGGATTTCAGGCCATTTATATCATTGAATTTAAATACACAGTTCAGCTGCGTAAACTGAAGCTCATCGGCATAAAATATTTTTGAATTTATACAGCTCAGAGTAGGAACTCTCTTCGTAAAACAGTCACGTGTGAGAGGTCAAATGTATGGATAAGAAATCCTTGCTCATAGCATTACGAAGTGAAACATACCCACCTTGCCATGTTTTCTCTCTCCATTGAATAGCTAGTTGCTCTCCGCATAGAACACAGGTTGAAATTTTTTACATTAATAGTTAGAATTTACCCGCTTTTCATGAAAAGATATCCCTTGTCCCTTGCCATTGAAAGTTTCTCATCCATCCGCTGAATTTCACATATGAAGGGGATTTTTCACTTGGACATTAATAATTTTCACTTAGCCCTGTCACTTCCATACACTGAAACCTTTCTCGTGTCAAGATAATTTTTTACTTGGTCATTATAGTTTCCTTCAGCCATTATGCTTTCACTGCTCATTTATTAATATTTTTCATTTAGTCACATTGGAATTGGCATTTTATTGAGAGTTGATGCCCTTTTTTTATTTATTACTTATTTATTCATTCTTTCTCTTTTTCATTCATGTTACAGGTTTGGTGCCTTCTGCCTTTTGACAGGCGACCGATTTGTTTATACTATAAACCAACACGTAATGAACTAGCAATTTAGAAATTATTCCTGAAAATATGATTTAACCATCTCATTTTAAACATAAAAATTTTGAGCATTTCTGCCTGAATATACTATTTAGTTAATGTAATTTTAATGACTATAAGTAGAATTAATTGTGAACTTTATTCTATACGCATACATAACTGCAATAAGAACCTAACACATCAAAAATGCCTCTTATGAAAGCATGAAAATATCATTAAAGGGTTAATCAATACATGACTAAATGTATGATAGCCATGTTCAATGCATCATTATTATTATTTACTTCATCCATTTAGTTATTATTTTATTTTACTTTTATTTGTTTAATTTATTTTATATTTATTTATTGAGAAATTTTGATTGCAGTTACAGTCAATTTCTTCAGTTTTTTTTCCAAAGTGTTGGCAAAGTCGAACAGTATTTGTATAAAATAAAAATGTTCCCTGTATGTATATGAACAATATAACTTGATCAATATTTTGCAGGAATATATTCAGTAGGAATGTCTGAAACTGTTAATCCAGAGTAATATTCACTTATATTTTCAGATAATTTATGCTTTGAAAGAAGTCTTAACAATCGCTCAAGCGGTATAACAGAAGAAGAACAATCATCGAAAGAAGAGACATGAGAAGAGCAAAAAAGAAGGAAATACTCGAGAAGGACCTTAAGAAATGGGAAAATTAGTGATATTTTACTTAAAATTCTTCTTTTTTCATTAGTATATTTTCACGCATCATAATGCATGACAGTCACTGATGAGTGATATGATATTTGTATTTATTATTTCACTTACAACAATTGCTTTCATATTATTATATTTTTAAGTAACTTAATGCTCTTTTACTCATTGATATTACTACTGACTTTATGTAATTATATTTCATTATAAAAACAGGCACTATGAATTGTCACAAAAGTTTTATAAGGAAAATCTGAACAAAGTTGTTACAGTTATTGAAAGTCACAACAAGTTCCTTCTAGAACTATACGGGCCTACTTTTCCGTATACACCAATATCAAATTGATATTTTAGCTATCTCTCTTTCTCATTTAGCTTTATTTCTTAATTACTTCAAATGTACCTTTTTCAGCGGTCTATACATCCTTATTCACTTATTCATTCATTCATTCAGTCACTCATTAATTCATTCCTTCATTCGGAAATATCCTTAAAAATCCAGTTGAAAACGTTCGTGGAAAAGAGGCTCGTTAAGTTCTGGATAATATTCCTGTGCGTGTTCTACGTAATTTTTTCGGGAATGTTTGTTCCAAGCAAATCTGTCTGTAAGAACAGGATTTATATAGGATTGAAATTTTTAGTAACCCCCCTCCTCCCCCGTCAGTGAGCTCCTGCTATCCCGTATGTTCAGTGTATAAATTAGGCAATCCTGGTTTAGACCCAAATGTTTTCCCCCTCCTATGGTAGATTATGTTTTACCTCAAATGCATGCAATATCATACTGAGTCGGGTAAGTGTGGAGGGCGCATTATTCCATGTTCTCTTCGTTTCCAGAAGAATATCCACACGCATTGAACGATTTCGCAGGGCATTATTCAAAGGGCAAGAAAATGGACAAAATTTTTAATGGCACAATAAACTTGTGCACGTGAAGTATTATTCTAAGGTATAGAACAGGGTTGCTTGAACTGTTTTTTCCTTTATGTTTTCTTAATTGGAACTATTAGAATTAAACAAATGAAAAAAGAAATTTTAGATAGCACTCTCTGCGTACCCCAGGATTGCAAATATTAATTTGAAGCATTAAGAGGAACGTGTTGACACCTGGTCCCTTGGGATAACTTGTCCCGATTGGTTGGGTAAGTCTTGGCTGAGAAATATTTGCTACATAACTCAGCAGGTTTTAGTACACATTAAAGAGATAATTAGCTAATATTGAGGAACACTCTTGCAGCGAAGAATCGTTTCTTTCAAGTCAACATTAAGTGTAGTGTACTTTTTGAAATTTAATGAAAACGACGTCAAATATCTTTTAAGAAACAACGTACATTTTTATTTAAATATAGGTTCAGCTAATATTTCTACATGACTGGTTAGTGATCAATGATCATCGTTTTGCAAGCAAGTAAAAACATAATCCATTTATGTTGAAAGGAGAAACAACTGCTGGTATAAGGAATGTTCCGAATTCTGTTCTTGTTTTAATTCGTTTCACTTACTTTTACTCCGAACTGATGCTACTGCCAGTTTAAAAATTTGGTTGCGTTCAACAAACAGAGAAGCAAACATTCTGATTCGCGCGCAAATAAAAACCTGCTCGTCCTTTTCTTCTATGAAGAAAGCGCGTCCAAAGTGTCAGAAGCGCCCAAAGTGTCAGAACTGCGTGGAGCCGAACACCTACTTAACGTGCAGAAAGATAGCCAAAATTGTGATAAAGGCTTCAATTTCTAAAACTTTCCTAGATGAACTTTGGACACCTCCCCTTTTCCCTCACACGCAACCAAAAAATAGCCTAAAACTGCACATTTTAAGACATCAGGTTGGAAAACTTTTCAGGGCATCGCCCTCTTTTTCTTCACATGAGCAAATATAGACTAAAATTCCGTTTTTATAACTTCATCAGTTATGGAAAAACTTTCAAGAGAGATTCTCTGAACCCTCCTCTGCTTTAGCCTACATCACCAAAGATACCATGAAATTGCGCTGTTAAGACTTCCCTTTCAGAAAAACATGGAAGAACGATGCTGAATCCTAACTGCATTCACTGTATATTATCAGGAATCTATCATAAATTCAGATTATCATCATTTGTATTCATATTTATAAAACAAAAATAATATGATTTTGAATCATACACCGCTCCTCCTAATTCTTAACATGCGCCGGGAGCAAGAGGTCTGAACGAATCGTCGGCTGAACTGTCAGTCTCGTACACCTTGAATTTTTTTGAATTATTGCAACTGCGCCAACGTGCTACGGTCTATCCTACCCAATTAAAAATCTCTTGCGTTCAATTACCTTTTCGAAAACGAAAAATTCTGCAATGTCATTTAAGGCAATGCAGAATTTTAAGGTTATACAATCCAACCATGGAGTTTTGATACTTAGGCGCGCTATTGCGCATGACAAAAAAGTACGAATTTATTCGAGTTTTTTATGTAGGTGCGTGTATTAGTCATGCGAATCAGAATGTTAGCTTTTCTGTTTGTTAAAAGCAACCAAATTTATAAACTGGCATTTAGAAACAGCTCGGAAAAAATGAAGTATGCTAAACGAACTAAGATAAGAACAGAATACAGCACATTCTTTACCAGCAAGTTTCTCCTTCGAACAGGAATGGATTCCTCTTGGCACTCTGCCAGGAAGACGTCTTCATTTTCCGCAAGACTGTACGACTGTATCCCCTCAGACATTAAAACTGGTGCGATTACCAACTCAAGATTACATTAAAAAAAATTGATGGAAGATCAACCAATTCTGCACTCGCGTTTGGCATAATGGCGCGTTGGATTAGACGGTAAATAAATATGTCTTTTATCCCTAAACAGTACTGCTGATCATTTGCATACTGTTGATCAGTATTGTTTAAGTGTTCACAATGCCATTGATATCTCTTTTGTTTGTCGAAAAACCTCAAAAGAAAACAGAAACCAGTTTCCGGACACACAGATAAAAATTATTTAATTTCTGGCCTCATATTCCAATGCCCCTGTTTGTCTCTCGCTCCCATGCATATTAGTCTGCTTTTTTTCAATTATTTTTTCTATCGCTTATCTCGATGTAATGATTTTCTGTTGAGGTAGTGTTATGTAACAGGCGCGAAATGTATATCGACTGGTTATAATTTACGTTTCGTTGATACTTTAATTTCAGTAAAACAGTGAAACTCGGTCGAAGAGCCCGGGTTTAACGATGCTTATGTTTGGTAATATGTGAAAAACTAATTCCATTAAAAAAAATCTAGCATTTATAAACAACCTCTGAAGCTTACTGCAGCTGAAACTCTTACGTATTGAAATACAGTAAAAAATGTTACAATGTTTTTACAAAGTTGAAACAATTTTCGTTTAAGAAAAGTTTTTTCCCCTTTTTTTAAAAGTCTCAATCCTTAAGGCCAAAATTGTGGATAAGAAATTGAAGAGAGGGAAACTTTGACGTGAAATTGCAGTTCGTAAGATCCGTTGGCAAAGATTTCCAATTTCGTCTAGTTTTCTTCAATAAAAGTAATTGGCTGATAGTACAAATCTTCCAAGACTTGAAAGCGTCTGCTACGATCATTTTAAAGATAGACGCGGATGTAAGAAATTTGTTTCTTTTCTGCTTTATTCTTGACGTTCGTGAAAACATTTTTAGATAATTCAGCAGGAAAAAAGAAAAAAAATATATCAAAAACAAGAATGAAGTTTTAATTACAGCGGAAAGGGTACAATAGATAGTTTTAAACAACCATTTTCTTATTTTATTTTATTTATTTTCTTATCTATTTTTTGATAATTTAATTTTTTTACGTATTTCTTATTTTTTATATATTTCTTTATTTTTCATTTTTTTTTAATTCTCATTAGTAATACTTGTTTTCTTTCAAGTATAGATACTAATGCCTCTTATGAAATATTCCCCTCGTCTAATGCTCGATTAAAAATTCTTCATTTCATTACTAATACTAGTTAAAAATAAAATCAAAATATTATGGGCTACTAATATTAAGGATGATCTTTCTTAAATAGTTATTTCAGCGAAAAATAAATGTATCCCACATAGTTGGAAAAGCATGCTGTATTCCACACGATTTCCCAGCTGTTACGGTATTTTTATGCGCACAAGTCACCTGCGCATCTAAGTGGCGTACATAACTATAGAGCATGTCTATGCACATAACACGGGGTTCAGCTAGCTCGTAGCTTTTCTTTCGCTGCTGAGTTAGGTTCCCTGCAGTGGGTAGCGTACAATCTCGATACCAGCGGCGTAGCTAGACCCGGATTTTTTTTTTTTTTTTTTTGCGGGGGGGGGGGGGGGGTTCTTCGGGAAAAGTGAGTTTTGCAAGAAAAATTGGTCAAATTCTAGACAATCTTTACCTTTTCAGGAGGGTTTTATACTCAAAACTACCCCCTTATCTACGCCAGTGCTCGATACTATCCATCCCGTTCCCAAATATGACCAACACCCTAATAAGTCTTTGAGTGACTGATACATACGAAATTCTCTAAAAAAATTCGAAGAAAATAAATTGCCTACTGTCTACAGTAACGTATGTAGTAAATTTCTGAACTTGCAGAGACAGTGGGAGCTGGACATGTCATAAAAATAGGCAGAGCAGCGCTGTGGCCAACTTGATGCGCAGTCGGAACAATAATCTGGTACAGCAATATCTTTGAATAAGACTCACATCCCAATTTACAAAAAGGGATCAATTCCAACCTGCTGTAGGTCCATGTCATAGAAAGAAAAAAGTGGGCGGGGGGGGGGGGCATGGAGTGTTAACATTAAATTTTGCTAATACACATTAAGCCTATTCGTACAATGAGCATATAAATTAACTGTAAATTTAGCAGTAGCAAGATCCTAGCCAGGGGATCACGATCACACGATATGTTGAAGCAAAAAGTGATATAAAATACAATTCAAGCCAAATATTTCTTAGAATTGTGTAAATATTGCAATTGTCATGATACACTTCCTTACGTTTTCTCTTTTTTGACTCTTTTACAACTGCTTGAATGATAATTCCCTCTCGGTTTCACTCTGTTTTGGAACGTTCAAACATAAATATCACATTAATTGACTTATTTTAGATGACCCCTCGGTCGGAAAAGAGAAAAAAAAGTTGGCGAATTTTTGCTCTAGATTCATCTGACAATTTTTTTTTTTAGGAACTGTTGTAGTTTTCACTGCCAAAATTTTCTGTTAAGTGCAATACTTTCAATGCATATGAAGAATCTTCATGTTTTGGACAAAGTTTCTTGTTGTAACTAATGTATGCATTATTTATTATAACATAAATTTTAAGCATTTAAATGTATTTTAATGTTTGTTTTCCAGGCAAGACTTGCACAAGAAACTGAAATCCTTATCATGTATTTATTTTTCCAAAGCAAGAGTTTTACCAAAATAAGGTAAGATATTTTATGTCATTAATACCAATTAACATTTTGTATACACCAAGCTGGTACACACGAAGCTGCAGGAAAATTTTATGCCAACAATATTTTATGCATTTTTGACAATTTTTAAACTGGTAGTCACTGATCTCAGTTGTTCAGTTTTACGTAACTTAATAAATCTTTCTCTGTTGTTTTTCAGAGAGAGGAAATCAAGAAACTTGCTTATTAACAAGTTTTTAGTAAATTTATAGACACACGGTATCCCTTCAGTACTTTTACAGAAAGTATGTATAGTGTAGCTCTCCAGAACTTGCATTTGTTACATTTAAATCCATCTTTCTTTCCCAAAACCATCTTCAAATGTCCCACTACATATATTAACATATTTATTGTTATCAATTTCGCTTCTTTAAATGGTGCTCCACTTGTCTTCCATTTTTCAGGTTATTATTTTTTCTTTTCTTATGAAGGAACAACTATTAAATCCAAAACTCGTGAAGTTACATGTCTAATAGTACTGATGTTTTTTGAATACTTGGTATTTGTCTTTTTTAAGTCCCAAATATTCTTTTATCACCTGATGTTCTGAAACTGTAATTTGCAGTATCATCATCAGTCTCGTAACATGAAGCGAAAAATAAATTAATAGTAATTTCAACATTCAAACAGGAAAAGCTAAAGCCGTTTACTTCAAGATCCAACCACCCTCGCATCAGTAACTTTTTGACAATAACTTGTGCTAATCTAAAGCTTTTGGTGAGACAAGCCGCGTCTTAACCCTTGTCAATACACCATACATAACAGAAGGCATGAACCATCCAACATCTTTCTCTTTGTTTCTGACGGGGCATAAAGTTTCCAGGCATCGGATAATTCTCGAAGCTGCCAATGTATGACAAGGTCGTATTTTACAACCAATAAGCGCAGTGGATCTAATGCTTAAGGGGATCAAAAGCCAGAGATTTATGATCGGCAGTTATCGGAAACATGTGTTAGCTGCACATTTGTACCTTATCAAATGGTGCATGATGCGGAAAGCCTCCATACCTTGCTGCCTTATCTTGAGCTAGCACCCTTCCTAGTAAGTCATCCTTCAGACAATGCGATTTATTCAGAGACGATCAGATATTAACGCGTACTTGAATTGCGCAGATCACAAAAATGAGGTTTGTTTACTTTTGACATTGTAATGATCATTCATGGATTTAGAGAGCTATGTGGTTTGGGGATCATGGTGCGGGTCAGAATATGTATAACTAAATCTTCTCACTCATTTTTCAGCATCATATGGCAAGCTTTGAGTAAAGCTAGAAGAGATCGCGGTGGTACTGAGATCTTTCAATATGTCTTCGGGTCTATTATGTTGAATATGCAATACTGTACATTTAGCAATTTGTTAATTAAAATCGAGAAATGTAAAACGAAACGAAATGGATGCGCTCTTTCTCTGGTATATAGTAAAATAGCTACAAACTAAATACCTATAGAAGAACTAATAGAAGAGCGAAACTAAAGAGCGAAAACTAATAGAAGAGAGTATAATATATATATATATATACACAAGAGAGGGAAAGCAGGAAATTATTTGAAATGGGAAGTCATGTAGCTCCCTGCATATTAATATGCATAACACAAACCAGAATAGTTGCGTTAGATGAACTTTATCTTACTTTCTTTTAGTGCTCTTCTGCTAACCCCTTAACGCATTTGCCCGTGTCTGGCACTGGCGAAAATTACCGGCAAATTTACACATGTCCGTGTCTCACACGGGCGATCTTGTATCTCACGTTATTTTATTTCTAATGCCCGTCTGAGATCCGATTGCACTTTGTTTGTATGATACTTTTTTATATAACTTTTGCCCCATCCCCCGCTCTCTAGTCACCCCCTACAACTGAAATCGCCAAAAACAATTTATACTGTACCTTTATATTAATTTTCTGTCAAAAAAAAAAAAAAAACCCTCGATAATTTTTTACCAGTTTTTCCGAAAAAAAACTCGTGCTTCAAGGGGTTAAATCAGCTTTTGGAAATTATTTCATTACACATTATTTCATTAGTCATTCAGAGAGTTTAGATTATCTCATTAGTCATTTTAGATTATTTCATTCAGTCTTTGAAAATTTCCGAATACAAATATTTGGGAAAATATCTGTCTTAGCGGTAGAACACTTTTTTCTGAAGCAGATTAAATGAAATTTATTTCAAATTTACACTATAAAAAATTCTAGTTCAACCTTTCTCCAAAAAATGGTGAAATTTAGCTGCAACCAACATTTGATACTAAGCTGAACCATTATAACCGTGCAGTTTCACCTTGAATGTGAAACTAGAAGCCATTATAATGGTCCTACTTAAGTACCAAATGCTGGTTGCAACTAAATTTCACCATTTTTTGTTTTCCTCTTTTTTTTTTTTTGGTGAAATGTTAAACTATAATTTTTTACAGTAATAATTCAATGCTAAAATTTTTCAGTACAATACATTTCAGTTAGATTATTTATACGCCTGCATAAATAACTGTGAACAGATTATCTGACACTCATTTTAAACGTAATGAACCAGGGTTGAAATTTTGCAGCTACTAATGCTACATTGATTGTAACTTTTTAACTACGCCATTCCGTCAGACCTATACACCTTCATAAATAAATGTTGAGAGAAGAACTTAACAAGCCGACGGTATTTTTGGTATTTTTTTCCTTTTGTATTTTATTCATTTTCAGCTCTTAAATAAGGGTCACTAAATTACTATCACTTGGTTTGCAGTTTCGCAATTTAAGAATTCAAAAAAAAAAAAAATCATAACTATATCGCTTGGTATTAAATAGTCAAAACAAGAGTGTTTATACAATAATAACAACTTAATAAAGAAGAAGAAACGCTCTGATTAATCTGTTCAACCTTTAACGAATACAAAACTCAGTTCAGTAGACCATAAGGTTGATAACTCAAGAAAGAATAGTATGTGTAAATTGTACTTACATAAGATATAAACCTTTCAGGAATAAATCGAGATATATGGCTTTTATACCATTTCTTGTTTTGTGAGTCTCCCCGAGACCCAAGCTCATTTGATTCCACGCCTGAAACGAAAGAAAGAAAAAAAAAGATAAATAGGGTATTGCCTTATATTTTTTATACTCATCAAATATATATATATATTTGTTTTTCATGCTAGTTAAAATATTTGCACTAGTACAACAACAACTTCCGGATACTTCTAATTTTTATACATGAAAATCGATCTATGAAATTTAGTTTTCAACCAACTTCACAAAGGAAGGAGGTTATAGATTCTTTTTTTTTTTTGTTTACTCATAATTTGATCTTTTTTAATCGATCGAGGATTGTTTCCCATGGATCCCGTATCTTTGTTTGACCATATTCGACAGTTAGAAAAAAAGTTATGGGCAGAAATGTGGTCATTTTTTTGTTTTTTCATCCATAACTTTTTGCTATATTAACCGATTTTAATTATTTTTCCTTTAATTGATAGAGGGTCGTCAAACTCAAATATTGCACATCAATTTGACTACATTTGCTTTTTAGAAAACATTATGGGTAAAAAATAAGTATTTTAAATTTTAATTAAAAAGGCTTGGCTTGGTTTTCCTTTGTTATGAAAATTGTTAATAAACACGAAACTCATTGGAAAAAAAAGAGTTTGTTGCTGTAATATTAAAAGCAATTACAACGAGAGTTTGACTGAAGGCCTTTCTGAAGAAAAAAAAATAAATCCAATCAGTTTGTTTTCTTTAGTGACCTTTTAAAATCGATTTCAAAACGGAATTTATCATACAAACGGTTAGTTTTTAGTGCCATTCTCTCAAAAAAGGTTTCCCCTTTTGATATGGATTTTTTTAAAATAGAGTATTTATATAAAAATGTATTAACACTAAAAAGAATTTTTAAAAAAAATTGGAAAAAATATAACCGACTTCAACCAATTGCGCTAAAAAGTGAGAAATAAATTAATTCTTTAAACAACATCGATATGACTTTTAAACATAATTTTTGAAGTCGGTGCAAAATTATGACATTCTAATTATCATTACACCATGCGTTATTTTACATTGAAACTGTTGCAAACTCTAGGCCATTTATATTTGTAATTGATTCATGGTTATAAAAGTAATAATGAATCAAAATCTATCATAATTTTGCACCGACTTCAAAAGTCGTATCGATGTTGTTTAAAGAATTAATTTATTTTTCACCTTTTAGCGCAATTTATAATTTGAAGTCGATTCTATTTCTTTCCAAAAATTATTTTATTGTAAAATCAAAATATGTTTCTATACAAGGAAAAATTTAAAACTGAACCCGACTTCACAGGAGCAATACTTAAGTAAAATGCTATGTGTTCTGTTTTGATCTCTGCAATCAAGTATTTCTCAGTTGTGTTTGCTAGAAACAATCTGTGCAGTATTAAAAGGCGTCTACATCTCAATTAGACTTCTTGTTATTCGATTTTGTACATTTACAAGGAGTACAATAGTTAACGTTTAACATAAATAATTTTTGTAGTAATTGTAGAAATAAATAAAAAATTCCAATTTAATATATTAATTTGAAGCTTTAATTAAATTTGTAAAATTTGCAGTACTGTAAAATGTTTTTTATAATAACGTTTAAACATTTTTTTAGAATGGAATTTCTAAAAAAAATGTTTTAATATTCATATATGTCATTTTCCAATTTTCTTAATTTCTCAAGGTGGACCGCCCACGTTTTTTCAGATAACGATCAAACAAATTTTAAAAAATCATATAAGCATATTAATTTAACTGAGCAATTTTTATAAGCAATGTTCATAAAAAAGGCGAACTTTTTGTTGCATATAATTAAAATCCAAACATGTTATAAAAGGAAAATGGAAATATATTTATTTAATTTTCATAATTAATGAATTTAAGCTTTTTTTAAAATTTATTATTATTATTATTTGTTAGATATAAGTTTGGAACACAAATGATCCCAAAAGTTTGCTTTTTTACAATCAGTGTATATACAATGAAGACTCTAAATTACTGTCAATCTTGGAAAAGAAACTTAAAATACATTACAAATTCATACCTTTCAAATAAAAAAAAAGAAAAATATATTTCATTTTCTTTTTGTACCAAGTTTGAGACTAACTGTATGGAACAAAAAATGTGATTATTTTTTTGAACATTTCTGGTCAAAAAGCTGACAGGTTTAAGGGTTAATACCAAATTATTTCGTTCAGTCAATTAAGACTACGGGCAAATCACAGCAAGAAAAGAGAAAAATTCAATGTCCGTAGGCCGTATGGGCAAACTAAATGTGACCAACTATTAGTACCCCGTAAATAAATCATATCATACCTCATATTAAAAATTGAGCATAAGATAAAACCGAGAGAGTTGGCGCACAATTCGAAAACATTATAAAAAAGAATGAAAACGGTAATCTTACGCCGAACTTTTAGTCAATAAAAAAGAGTGCGTTCCTTTCGTATGCATTTCCATCACTATTTTGTTGTTACGCTGTAATTTTGAACTACAACTGGAGTAAAACCTAGACACCTTCTTCTAGGGCAGGTGAGGTTTCGTACATGAATGCGAGAGATCGCTTTCGATAATAAGTATATTATATTAATAACAAATACAAGTAAAGTAGTGTCACATAAAATGTATACTTTTTTTGCTTAAATACAAATAAATTGTTAAAATAACCCCTCTTCAGTTCTTAACAATGATAATTAAACTTAAATCATATTTCATTTAAGTTTTTGATAAATTTATATAGGGACCGTTCATTAATGATCTCACACTTTTTTCGATATATTTGTCCCCCCCCCCCCCGTTTGTCACTAAGTCTCACACTTCAACATACCCCCTAACCCCCTTTATCACATGTCACGCTATATTACATTAGCATAAAATAAGTTTAATTTGCTGATTTTAAATGTCTTTATAGAAATAAAAATGTACGTTGTCACACTTTTTGTTACCCCCTCCCCTTGTCACAAACTGTCACACTTTCTTGAACCCCCTCTCCCCCCTCGAAGTGTGACATCATTTATGAATGACCCCATAGATGGTATTAAGAGTGGATTTAATTCCCTTAAAAATTCAGAAAATTTACAGGAACTTCCTTTCCACGTTGCTGGAAGCTAAAATAGTTATCGTGTTACCGCCGTCAGCACAACGTGAGCAGTCAGTGGCAACATGAACATCTTTATTGCTTTTTGCAGCAACCCAGTTAACTAGACGCAATTTGCTTTGCTGAACTCCAACTCGTCAGTTTCAACAGGGTGCGCTTGAAGATCATTTTTGATACTAATTGAGTAAAACAAAGAGTCACACTTAAACAATGAAAAGTTTATTATTCCAAAATTTATGCTTCTTAGTTAGTTAAAACTGACTTAAGTAGGTATTAACAAATTAATTTATTGGCAACATTTATCCGCTGTTAGAAAATAGTCAATGCATGTTTAGTTTAAGATACGACGTATGTTTTCTTAAATTGTTTCAAAATTAACCATCTTAAAGTGCACCATCTCTAGTTAGTAGCACATGCCCAAACTCTCCTAGTTTGGTAGGAGAGATTGCGCAGACCATTTTTCAACACATTCTTTTCTACGAAGAATTGTAGAATAAGTGTTTACACAGTTACTCAAGGTTAGTAGCTTACTGAAGAAACATTTAATTTAAAAATATCTTGCAATGCTCCCATCCCCGTGAAAATATCAGAAACAGTAATGAAAATTTAAACCGTTGCATTGGGAAAATAAACTATAAAAACGACTCTATATCGAAGACATGCAGAAGAATAAACTTATGAATTCAAGTAGGCACTATATTGTTGTCACTGTAGAACTAATCAGGAGCTACGGTGCGTTCACACTTCCCCTTCCCTCCTAAAATTCAAGTACGCCATATGTCCAGGTTTTACCAACAGTGACTTTTAACGTATGAAAAACCTTTCATGTTATAAAATTTATTGTATAATCTATCATACATTATTTAAAATAGTCCAAAAGAAAAAAACGTCCTTTGTATCGTATAATATTTGAACTAGTCACGACAAAATTTCTTCTTTTCATTTTCAGCCAAATTCAACAAAAAGTTTCCAACAACTAGAAGCTTTTTTTAAATGCGGATGATATCATTATCGAATCAAATTAATTAATTGTTTTGCTGTTGTCCTAAAAAGAGTTCAACAGTCTAAATAATATAACTGAACAGAAGTTTTTCTTCTGATTCAATTTAAAAATAGAGACAAAAATACTTTAAACTATATTAACAAAATTTAAAAAAAAAAAAACTATAAAGTTGAACAATTTTCAAGTTTTTATGGCAGCAAAGTTGATATAAAATTCTAAAATGTAATTGTATGGAATATTTAACGCTCAAGACCGTTCATTCAAAGTATCACATTTTCAACGATAAATTTTAATCTTGTAAGTGATTTCGAGCTAAAAGTATAAATTAGTATTATAGTAATAACTAATACATTTTTTTTTTTTAAATTTCGAATTTAATTTCTTCAGTTACGTATACATTCATACTTGACGCATGTGTGCAACAAATGTTAAGTTGTTATTAAATTTTACTATCGATAGAAAAATTTGTTCCTTTTGCATAAAGTAGGTAATATTTTGATAACCTTTTTGACATTCTCACCAAATGTGATCTCGAATAAAATCTACAAAACCATAATAAAAGCTAGTTTTCGTTATCGTGAGACGTCCAATCTGGGTCATAAACATTGATAATCTAGCAAAATGCTGGAAACAAAGCACCCATAGATTGTCTAGATGTATTTGAAAGTAATTGTTCTGAAATGGATATGCGATTATTTTAAGCAAACGTGCTCTTTTGAAAGTCAGTGATTAATATCTGCGATATTGGACGCTGAAATTGCTTTTTTTTTTTTTTGGTTTATGTATTACTACAAATATAAACTCTTAACAGCTTACTTATTAAAAATCGCTATGAGGTACTAATTTCTTTTCGTTATGTTATAATAGACCTTTCGACATCAAACATGGAAAAAGTTACCTTGTTTTATTCACACGCAGATTTCCTTCTGAGTGATAGTAGACTATTTTTAATAGACCAATTGAATGTTTTAAACATAGTGATGTTTTAACTGAAAAAAAAAAATCACGTTAATAAAGCACAAATAAGCATTAAAATGCGGACATATATTTCGGGATTGCTTGGAATCCCTTTTTCAATGCAGTAGTGGAGCTTCTAGATGCAAAAAGGCTTCATTTGGGTGTTTTTGCACCTAGAAGCTCCACTACTGCATTGAAAAAAGGATTATAAGCAATCCCGAAACATATGTCTGCATTTTAATGCTTATTTGTGCTTTATTAACGTGAAAATTTTTTTCAGTTTTACTTGTGCACAAAGTTCCTTTATGTTTTATAGTGATGTTTTCTTTATTTTATTTTATTATTATTATATTTTATTTATTTTTTTTGTCATAAGATTAGTCGACAAAGACGGGTGCTAGTGCAATGGAAATAGGGCCCTGGCAGATAAGGGGCACCAGATGGGAAAAAAATGGATTAAAATGCATTTTTGTATATTTAACTAACAAAAATAAAATTGCTCCAGTCGCTTGATCCGGTAAGGGGGCTTAGTAATAAATGCGAGGATTGATGTTTTGAGCCAAAAGACAATTTCCGTTGTCCCCTCGAGAACGTTTTTAAAGATATTTCTTTTTTTTTTAGTGCGAGTGCAATTTGAAAAATATTTTGAATTATCTTATATGTATCAAATATAAAGTGTAATAGAAAAAATAAATTATTTTTATGAAAAATTCAGCAGTTTAAAGATTTAATAATGCAACAAGAAAATAGTTTTGGAGTTGACGGTTTGTTGAGGATGCGACAACTATTTTTGTTTTTATCTCTTTTATTATTCGTGCAAATATGAAAAAAAGTCTGCCGCAAGTGTTAAATGATAGTTTTTTTAATAAGTGCACTACAAAATTGTAGTTTTCCTTTTCCTTTATATTTGTAAACCCCTGCGTTTCAAACTGGAAGAATATGTTTTGACTATGCGCTTCGCAGTTTGTTCTCCCTTTTAAAATAGTGTATCAACATATTTTTGAGTTTTATTCTGAAGTGCGTAATTTTCAGCTATTCATTTCAATTGCTAAAAGATATAAATATGTGTGTCCAAATTTCTGTCTAATACGCTAAAAAACAGCAACACTTAGATCAAAGTAATATGAAAATAGTAGTAATAGTAGATTCAGATCTGCATGCAATGCAGCAGGAGAAAAAAAGAGATATGGAAAATAAGGAGCTAAAATTTAAAAAAAAATCAAAACACAAGCAGAAGAAAAAAATTACACTTATACACAATGACAGCGTGAAATGTGCTAACTGTTTAATTTGCTAACTAAAAACCATATCAAATTCCTAAAAAAATATTCGTAATGAATAAATTCCTAATTTTAGCTAAAAAATCCAAAGTGTTCCTTCCGCAACGCGATGCTAACTTTTCTTTTACCCTTTTCGCAAAGAAATTTATTTCGTTCAGGTGCAGTTTTTTGCCACAATGAAGTAGAATGGTGACATTTTATCGTCAAAAAAAAAAAAAAAAAAAATTCAGTACTTTATCACTAAGCGGAGAAATATGGATACAAAATGAAAATTTCAAAATTAGATGAGGAAGATTTCAATTTGCTGTCCCCTCCGCAATCCATTCTCATTCATTTTTTACAATCTTTAATTTAATCCTTGATTCTGATTTCATGTGGGGATGCTTTAAGCCTGCTTATGCACTCATTGAGAAAACTGAAGGTGGAAAACGATTAATTTGAAGTATATACTGACGTGAAATAAACACTGAAATGCCCCCTCCGCAACGAAATATCTTTTAAACGCTTTTCAGTTTAAAACAAGTAATTGTAAAAAAAAATTGTAGCCAGGCAATAGTGGGATGGAATTACCAAACAAGACTAAACAATGTCGAAATTGCAATGCAATAAATCTAATCAGAATGACCAGTTATGCTATGAAGCGTGACAGGAAGTTCGACGAGCGGATTAATGGCGCCTGGTTAAACAAGCCCTCAGAGCAAATGCATTAAAAAAGATGCCCCACTCGTAGTCGAATGTTTGATGTGTATTAAGTCATATGCGACCGTGTCCTATCGTTTTTCCGGACTCCTCCTCACCCTCCAATAACTCGTTTACTTAGCAGCACATGCTCTCTGATGACGGAACTGATTTCAGAGGCCTGAAACAACTGTTCCCATTGAAGATCCCCCTACTCATGGTCATTATTCGCTGCAGATTCGTCAATGTCATTCCACAATAGGGTTCGGGGAATCCCTTCCCATGGTTGCTTGTTGGGGAGAGAAAATTTAACGTCGCCAAGTGGAAAAAAATGCAGGAGAAAGGCGCCAAAGTATTCTTGAATACGAGTAAAACGTTGATATTGTACTCCAATTTAAGAATTTGACTCTTTCTATAAAAGTTACTCCATGGCTATGTTTACTTGTCCTTTGAAAAATTAAAATTATAAACAAGGTAAAAGACGGCAAAACAATAATTTTCACTAAAAATTGAATAGTATGAAAATAAAGCTAAGTTTTGTACCAGTATTAGTCAACATCTAAAAAATTTGCATTAGAAAGCAGAACCTTAAAATGTAATTTTCCAAAAACGAAAACTTCGCCCAGAATGCAGCTTACCCATTTTACCACACACGAGCATTGCCTTGTGTGGAGCATATATTCTTACGCTCTATCTCGTGAAATTGTTTTAAACTGACACTGGTATGGTCGAGAACACCTTTGAAACAAAAATGTTTTTAAAACAAAAAGAAAAACTTAAGGAACTGGTTTTAAACTTTTAAATGCGGAAGTTCTATTTTCTAGGGGTTTGCGGAATTAACTAACTGGCTGCTTAATAAATAATTTTACATATTTTTTTTTTGGTGTTTACGTGTTCTAAAGACCTTACATTACAGTAATTTTAATCAGTTCGAAACACTGGTAAAACAAAAGTAACACCTTTTGCTTTCTTTCAAACATAATCAAGTTCAGTTGCTCAATCCATTCTGCATGAAATTTTCAGTAAATTCTGACTATCAAAACGTTACATATTTTTTACGGTCGGCAAAAGTAGTTTGTCGTCAATAAAAAGATCATTTCTATAAATTTTGATTTCATAGTTTTCTGGAAGTTTTGTAACAGAAAAAAAAGTTGGGTATTTTAAAAAGCGTGTATAGGTATTTCTGAACACAATTTGTTTCGTTGTTGCGAAAGAAATGACGACTTTATGCTTTTTTAAAATTTAATACTTAGGTTTTTTTTAATTTATTTATTTTTTGTTTGAATATGAATTTAAGGTATGCCATTCGAAATTATACTTTTATTACATTTGCATAAATTTCTTACTACTGAAGAAGAAATATATTAAAATCGTTTTTTTACAACGCGTAATCCTTTTCCTGTCAATAATTATCAGTCATTTTATTTTTGTAAGTTACCCTTAATATTTATTTTTATATTCATAGCATTTTCCCTTATTGTTTTAAAAATATCAGTAAAAATTCGAAAGCCATTCGACAAAATATCAAAACATTACAATTTCGCGAACGAAGAAATGGAAAAGTTAGTTTTAACTGAAGAAAAAAAAATTACCGCTCAAAACGATTTCCAATTCTTCCCAAACTAAAATTTAAAAAAATAAATAGTAAAAAATTAATATTTAAAATTATTATCTCTTGTTACTGAATCTTGAACATAAATTCATAGAATTCTCCGAAAATTCTTAGACTTATTTTAATAAATACAGTGTATAAAAAAGGTGCGTTATTGATTCTGCGTAACATGCAAGTAAATTAATGTACAGTGCACACATGAAAAATATGCTATGAGCTGTTATAAAAGTTTATAACAGCTTTTTGACAATAGAGAAAAAAGTACGCAGAACTTCAAGATGATCCCCTATTATAAGTATATATCCTAAAATCTCCGCAATCGAGAATAAAATGGAACTCTTTTAATGAAAAATTATTTTTAGAGTAAGTACATTGTCAGCTTCAGCTCTCATGAAGAAGCTGTCATCGTCGCTTTATTATGTGTCTTTATTAATTTACATATAGTAAAGATATTTTATGATGGCGTCAGAAAATACCCGCTATCTTGAACCACAGAAAGCTACTGCAATTTCATTGCAAAAAAAGCGAACCAGGATAATAATTTATAACAACACTGAGGTGCTTTGGTTGAATTTCCTAAAATTTCTTAAGATGTAAAAAAACTTTGGAGCATTTATTTTGAAAAAAATGCGTGCTTTCAATGACATAGGAGAACCTATAACAATGATTTTTTTCTTCGCAGTTTGGCAAAATGTTCCTAACAATTTCGTTACAGTATACCAGAATATAATAAATACAATTCAAAGTTAAAACTAAAGGAATATACTTTGAGAAATAAATACAAATGCTTTTCTTTAGACGGAGAATTATTACACGGTGATTCATTATTTGAAAAAAAAAAATGAAGATACCTTCCAGCAGAAAATGAAATGGATATACATGTACTGCAATGTATGTCTATTTAATCATGTGGTGAATATTAAATAGTTTATTACAATATACTCTCAAAAAAAATTTTTTTGTTCAGCTCACGGGGTTTGCTTTTTTTTTTTTTTTTTTTTTTCTGCCTTAGTTAAATAATACGAAAAATGTGTTGAAAAAAATGTAGGTCACTACAGTCAAGCCAATTTTTATAAATGGGATGCAGTACAGTAAGAGAACAATGCAAACTAAATGCTGAAAAAAAATTCCGAAATTTTAAAATTAACTGAAACTGTTGGGTACTGAGAGCAAAATACTAAACAGTAGGGAGAAAATCTTAATGAGGAATAAAAAAGTATAATGTGTAAGTGCAAAATCTTAATTAGTATAGTTTTCAAATCATAATGGTAAAAAAGAGAAACAAAAGTACTGTAATGCCTTCAATGGAAAAAAAAACAGCTTACATAA
This sequence comes from Octonoba sinensis, assembly GCA_038502835.1. Taxonomy (NCBI): domain Eukaryota; kingdom Metazoa; phylum Arthropoda; class Arachnida; order Araneae; family Uloboridae; genus Octonoba; species Octonoba sinensis. Next base: position 130,243,030 of record CM076598.1, read on the forward strand.
GATATCTTTACCTGCTCAAAAACTTTTTTTTCATTTCTCCTTGCGCAAATTGAATTCATAAATTTTCAAAGTGGAAAATTTCTTATCATACGAACTCTTCTTATGTTGAAGTAAAGTTTATGTATAGTTGGAAAACGTTGATACATTCAGTTTGAGACCCAGGGTCTAACTATTACAATCGAAGACCTAAGACACAACCAGGGGATGTCCACTATAGGCGCCGCCTTTTCAAAACCCAAGAGGTGCAAGGGTACTGTGACATATTGAAAAGCAATATAAATAACAACATTATGCATACACATATATATTATTTTACATAAATAATATGTGATAGTATGATTTTTTTTTTTGTAATCCTGAAATCTCTTTCAGTAAGAATAAATGCTGTTTACTGAAATGGTTTTTATTTTGAGCCCCCCCCCCCCCAAAAAAAAAAAAAGAAAGTTATTCTGCAGTACGTCGCAATATGCAGAATAAAATCAGTAAAGCAAGTTGAAAATAAAAATATCAATGCGTGTGCTCAGACTGTGGTTCAAATAAGCGCGTGGAATCGCAATGAAAGAATGAAACGTAATTATTCAAACATTTTAAAGAAAAAGAAGGACGTAAGCCATAAGAAAGTAGGCTAATGACCAGTCAAATATTCAGTTCTTTTTTTTTTTTCCCTCATTGCCGAGAAGGCGATAGCTCACCCAGGTAATGCAACCCCTCTGCTTGCTATTCTATCCCCCAGGGTTATTCTTATTCAAATTTGCAAGAGCGATCATGCTATCATCTCTATTGGTCGGTGACATTTGGGGGGAATGCCGCAAGTAGGCGGGGATAGCCCCTATGAAAAGCAGGTTTTTTTCACATGTTCCACATTTCAGCGCGCATGCGTACCCTTTCCGAGACATTAGCGTGATTATGAAAGCAGATCTATTGTTCAAGTCTGGACTTGTATTGTGATTGAGTAAGGTTAGTCTGAATCCTATCAGCTGTGGATATTTAAAATGCATGGATACTACTTAAAAATTACTAATTATATTGAATATTACATATTTAAATCAGGCATCTTTCTGAGCCACTCGGTAAAATCTTTTATGCCCGAAAATTGGCATCAGACACTGTAAATGAAGTAAATATTTACTTTTAGAAATATACCAGCACCAAAAAAAGAAAGAAAAATTTTTTTTGCCCTTTTTTTTTCTTACTGTCCTTCTTTCTATTTTCTTTCTTTAATTTTTCTTAATTCTGCGTGATAAATGGCTTTTTATAACTTAACGTTCCTCGAATAATTTCAGAGTTTGTGTTCTTGTGTTCTCAAAAGTTTTGAGCTATTATAATTCATTTTGGTGTTTAATGGGTGATGGTAGATTCGGCTCTTTATTTTGTAGGTGAAAAAAAATTCAAATTATAATTATTTTTCTCAAGAAAAAGTTTTTAAAAGTAATGTTTATAAATAGGTATTACATTACTACTTGTAGAAAAATTGATATGCATTTCTCTCTCGGTCGTCATTTAATACTATGATTCAATTTAAAAACTGCCTCAAATCCCCATTCTTTATTGCTGAAACGTTTGCTAATCAAAAATTCCTTCGATGAGCAGTTGGAGATAACGTTCTTGTTGCAGTTTCTTGATCTTAGCATCGTTGTTTATTGCATATTTGGTAAATAATGTATTGCATTGTAGAACTTAAAAAGGCATTGCATTACATGGATTTCGTTTACATTAGTATTCTAATGAAATTATAAAAATTTATATTTTAACTAATGTTAATGCGCTATAAAAACATATGTTAATGTTTAATACGTGTATTTCTATCTCGGTCGTCATTTAATATTAGGATTCAATTTAAAACTGCCTTCAATCACTTTTCTTTATTGCTGAAGTGTTTACTAAAAATTCTTTTAATGTGGAATTCAGTTAACGCTCTTGTTTCAGTTTCTTGATTTTAGCATCGTTGCTTATTGCATATTCGGTAAATAATATATTGCGTCGTAGAACGTAACAAAAAAACATTGTATTACATGGATTTCATTTACTCATATTATTAGAATACATATATTTCACTAAAGAAATATATGTATTCTAATAAACTTCTAAAATCTATTTTTGAACTAATGTTAATGCGCTATTAAAATTGTACATATATTTCTTTAGTGAACATTAAATTATTTTGAAACCAACGTTAATATTTGAATAAAATGCTGTTAATTTTAGAGAAAACGTTAAATAATCAGCACAAAAATTTTTGATACACACGAATCTTGGTAAGCAGCTTAAATGTAGAAATAAAGTACAATTATTTTTTACGAAGCATTTTATTTAAAAATGTGGAATTATCAGGTATCTTAAAAACAGAAAGTAGTAATTAGTGTTTTAAAATGTAACTTCTTTTTCAACGAAATTGTTCCTACATTCTTATGCTTATTTATGTATTTTCCTTTAATTCAGATTTTTACGTAATTATAGTTTTCCCCAATTTATAAATACCGATTTGTTATAGGAATAATTATATAATTAACATTTTAAGTTCTTTATTTGGATACTTAATGGATAAAGGAGTGAACAGTAAATGAGTTTTTTTTTCTCTCTTTTTTTATTCTTCACGAATAAAGAGCAAAGAATTACGCGTAGTTTACATTAGGGATGTAATGAATATTCGGCCCTTTGGCCGAATACTCGGCTTGGCCGAATAGTCATTTCATCACCCAGCCGAATATTCGGCCTGGCCGAATACTGGGTAAGGTCAAATTCGGCCTGGCCGAATATTGATGGACTATTCGGCCGAATAGTTCTGCTGCAGTAAAAAAGAAAAAAAAAATAAAGAAATTAGATTTTTAAACATTTAAAATTGTATTATAATTATTGCAAAAGAAAACATTAGTTCACTATAGTTTTAAGAAATAAAAATAATTTAGAATAAACTACTTCTTTTTAATCTTGTTTTAGGCTTGACTGAGCGAAAACACGTTTTAAAGTTGGAATATTGTATTTTATATTTAGCATTTGCTCCCAAAAGCTGCCAATAGTTAATTATAATAGAGAATATGATAAATTCATTTTGTTATTATTAACAAAGTCGAAGTCAGACTTAGTTTGGGTAGACTGATTTATTGTGAATATTGGGTTAGAGAGAAATGTGAAAAGCCCAGATTATATCCTAAATATTTAGATAGCATAAGTTATTGAGGTTTTGGAAAATAAAAACATATTCCAATTAAGTGCATTAAGTTTTAATAGATCTTTTAAAAATAGGTAAGTAAAAAACCCCATAAAATAAAAATATTAACTTTTAAAATGTCTTCATAAAAGTTTTGAGCAAGGTAAAAGATCACTAAGAAGTAGTTTTTCTTTCATTGCAATTAAATAATTAGTAAAATAATGCTAATGCTTACTACCGTAAAACCTGTCATTTCTATTTTGCTTGTGGGTGAAATTCTTAGTTTTATTACATTCAAAACAATAGTGAAAATAGATTAATTTTAAATAGTTCTAAATTCTTAACAAACAGAGTTAAATCATATATCATAGATTGTGTGTAATTGGTGTTTGACTTTGTGAATAATTTTAAATTTGACAAATACTTTCTATTAGAACGGTTTTCTAGAAATTTTAATATTCGGCCGCCGAATATTCGGTATTCGGCCTAGCCGAATATTCAGCTTCGGCCTATTCGGCCTTTAAGAAAGGACCGAATATTCGGCTTCGGCCTGGAAGAAATGGCCGAATATTCGGTATTCGGCTATTCGGCCAAATCACTATTCGTTACCATCCCTAGTTTACATTCATATACTTGATGACACTCAACGATGCAAAGCAATTTCAGGACTCTCGAGCTACATTTATTTGCTCCGGCTAGTGGTACGCAATTCAGTTTTTATAATATATCTGAAAGATCCTTATACTCGGATATAGTACAAACACTTTTATATTTGTCACATCAATAATAACGCTTTTCAGTATTTTTGTCAAATTTTTCATAAAGGCTGAAATGTGTTTTTAAATAACTTACATTTTAGTTTCAGGACTGTCTGTGACTGATTTAATTGTTATAATACTTATAAAACTTATATTATACTATTCACCGCTCATAAATGCATTTTCTCCCCTAAGTATGAATTAATGAATTATTCATTTCGGCGTATTTTTGTTTCTAATACAACCTAAAGGAGAGGGCGGTAACCTGCGACACGCATGCCATACATGGCACGCCATTCTATTAACAACGGCACGCGGAAGCTCTTAATTTTACCTGTCAATAATTTGGTCATGATTGACACAAAAAGCAAAGCTACGAAAGCAAAACATTAAAATGAGCCGAATTTGAAATTAAAAGAACGGACTCAAACAGTGCGTGATCAGTTCTGTTATTGGGAAACATTTATAACGAAACTCGTCCTCCTTTCACATGCCATACTAAATTTAGGTGTTCAGAATTTTGGATCCTAGAGTTTGCTTAGAAAAGTCAGCTGATATTCATAACTCAAACTTTCGAAAAGCGAACTGCGTTTAAAGAAGGGGTGCGCCGAGTAATCTGCAATAAACGATAATCAATAGAATTTTAATTTCAGCCGATTAATCGAAATAAAAAATTTTCAATTAAAGAGAATTTAGTAAGTCATGAACAAAAAACTCTGCTTAATGAATATAAGTATTAACATTAAGTAAATGTAATTTTCTGGAAAACATAAGTTGTCAAGTAATATGAAAGTGTACAAACACTATTTTAAAAAATATGAATGTGAAATAACGTTAAAAATAATGCTCGTAGCTGATTTTGTCTTGACACTTTTATGACTAATGTATTCTAAATATTTTAAACATTAATGTAAAAGCACAGACACTTCGGCGTTGTTAAAGATAGCCTATTTTCTTGTAGGCTCATACATATTTCCTCCTTCGTTAAATAATCTTGCACTTTCTACAGATGATTTTATCTGTTTTATCAACAATCAATTAAAATTTTGGCTCACAGAATTTGAACAAAATTTGGAAATATTATTTTCAAAAAAATTCTGTAAAAGGAGGAAGGAAAAAAATATCACTTACAAAAATAAATAGACTAGTAATTGTAAATGAATGTTGTTGGAGAAGTTATAGTACTAAAAAAAATACCATTATAATTAATCGGTTGTTGGTTCGGCTATCAGTCATTGGCCAATTTACTTATTCATCTCTAGTTTTAGAAAAAACCTTAGATTATATTATTGCTAAAATCAATATAATTTAACTAATTTCTTTTTAAGAAAAGAATCGTTTCAAATTAAATTTATACTAATCACAAGACAGCATCAGTAGCTCTAATTGAAACATCTGAAAATCAATCTACTTTAAAGACATAACTTCCTCTAATGAAAACCATTATTTCCAAATAAATTTCTACTGATAGCCACACAACAGAAATAGCTTTAAATGATGGACCTAAATTAATTTAACCAGTACATCATTAAAAATGTGGAATCCACTTTAAAAAGGAAAAAAAATATTTCTTCACCACATAAAGAACAGAATTCCCCCAATCCATGTTGGAGAGGGAACTTGTTATTGGCCGCAGTTCCCGATTTAGTAATGCACCCTGGGGTATTTCCGCTATCAACCTAGTAGAGCTCCAGTACGGCCATTTGTTTCCATTAACACTACCAATACCCATTTGTTTCCGGTTGTCGTTTTGTAATTTTTACTGTTTTGCGGCGCCTGAATACAAAGCGCTCCCATGCGCATCGAGCCTTATTTTCTCTTGTTACCTAACTTTTTGTTGTCTTGTAATGTGTGGTCCCCCCCGGGAGAGCCCCCATAAAACAGATATCTCACAATGCTCTTAATGGAAAATAGACCAGATACGTAAGGATGTTGTAGTTGTATTTCACCTACAACTAATTACTATTTTGACTTCCAATCGATTACAAAGATGCACTCACTATTTTTTTTCTGATGGTAATTCGATATTAAAATATTTTGTGCTATTTTTAAGTGTTAAAAATCGGAAAGTTTATTAATTTTACTGGGCATCAATTTAGTTAATTATTTTTTCTTACAATGCAAATTACTGCTCAACGCACGAAAATAGTTGTTTTCCTACGCAATTATTAATACCCTTTATAATTCCTAGTCTTTCTTTAACTTCACCCACCTCCCCCACTTCCTCCTTTTTCTTGATTTACGGAAATGCAAATTTTATATTTCCAAGAAGTAAAAGATTTCTTTCTTTTTATTTTTTTATGTTGTGTTAGCAGCTGGTGGCAAATAGCAGAACGAACGGTTCCTTTCAAGACACGTGGTCCTTGGATCAAGTGTCAAGAGACCCTCCTCAAGTCACGCTTGCTTAAATACGGAGGACAAATTTATGTTCTACAAGCAACAGTAAAAAGAAAAACCATTTTTTTTCCTGCGCATCTATTTGCATAAACTACTTGCATGTACAAGTTTGGTCCTCTTGTCTAATATTACTTTGGCTTCTTCGTATTTTCTTGGAAATTTGGTCTTAAATTAAATTGCTTTTCTGTGACAAGTTGCTTTTTTTTCCCCCAGCTCGTTATGAAACGGCATTCTAATGATCTTAGATTTCAAATTGATGTGAGGCAATGAACATAAATATATTTCCGATTTTTTAAAAAGCTTCCTGCCGTTTATTTCTTTATTCTTTTATTATTCATTTATATATCTATTTACTTTTTGAATGACGAATTAAAATCGCAAATTCATTTGCATTGTACGTTCGGCGTACTTTATTGCTGTAGGACTGATTGGTACTTTTCTTTCGTGCAATTTATTATGCACACCATCAAAAAAGTTGAACAAAATTGAACCTATCTTTGTAACTAATTAACTGTAGTGCAATAAAATGAAAAATATGTGTAAAGTCCCTTATCTGCAACGACCCTTGAAACCTAAATGTTGTAAAACTAATTTAGTGTAATTACTAATTATGTGCGATTAGACTTTCATGAAATCTGAATTTGTAGCTGCAATGCAGGCACAACTATAGCTGCTTCTTTATTGTAGTTGTAATCTAAATAAAGATAATCCGCCTATTAGTCAGGTTCAGAAAAGTTCTCGGAATTTTCAGCAAATATCGCATTTTCTTGGGTTAACAACGTGCAAATAACTGACATGAGATAATCATTTAGTAATACAATAATAATTTCAAATTAACAATTTTATCAAACATTTCGCGAGGTTGTCAATACTTGAATAGAAAGAGTCAAAATTATCATAACCCAAAAAGTTGTTTGTCGATCCCCACAAAAGCGATGGCGCCCCCCTTCAAAAGCTACAGGGCACTCCACGAAGAACGGTACTCTCCCCATAAGGTCCACTGAAAACAGTTTCAATGGCACAGCCTGCATCATGACTCATTTCTAGTAGGCACTCCTATATAAAGTGAGTACCCTGCTATTTTATACGAAGAAAGTTTTGCTTATTTATGAAGGATTGGTTATTACGTCGAATTGTACGAGTATTTCTGTTCATTTTTTAACCCTTCACTTTATACTATTAACGATTTGCGAAGCTATTAATATAATTATGAGTTGCACCTTTGCGCTGCTAAGGGAGAATCGCTTTCATAGTTTTCACTCAAATTTTGGTCTTTATGATGATGTTCGTCTAATTTACAACATATTATATATTTTATAAGAATGTGTGTAAAAAAAATTCTTGTTCTTCGCGTTAAATATATATTTTACATAAATGTCTGGACAAAAAAAAAAATAAATAAAAAATCTGAATACACAAAATCTTCTACTTTGCACTGACCAATTTCACTCTTGCTCTTTTAGTGTCAATTCCTCTTCTTGAGGTGAGCATAAATAAATGGTACTATTTATCTGTCTGTGAAGCAACTAGCCAGCAAAATGTTTTAAGAGAATAGAATATAAAAATGAAAAAGGTGTATAAAAATTTTAATTTGTACCTAGAATAACAAATTTGTGTAGAATATGTAATGATATACAGTATTAAGAACACACGCAGGATAAACTTTTAAGTACTGAACAGTTTAATAAAAAACGTGTTTTTCAAGTTGAACTATTTACAAGACTCTTCATCAGACCGTGAGATTCTGATGGGCCGAAGTGTAAAATTTTCTTGTGATGGCAACTTGAGGGACAATGGAAATTCACCATGTTAATCGCTCCATCTTAGTTCCCCCATCACCTTGAAGAAAAAAAATGTGGATGCGTTTTTTCACAAAAATTCAAGAAAGTGAGGTGGCACATCATACGTTAGATCTAGATCATTCTCCTTTTGTCTTACATATCAAAATCTACTTCGACAAAATTCCTTTGCAACATTTTTATATTCATGAAATAAACGGTTAATAGACAACTTAAATGTCATTAATAATTACCTGCATCAGTTGATATTCTCATAATAGTATCTGTCCAGACTATCAAGGAATTCGTATATTAACGAAATTCTACAGAACTAAGAGAAACGGACATAATTATAGGGAAATAAAGAAAAATATTTATTACAAGGAAAGTTTATTAATCACGGGCATAATCCCATTTGGTTGTACCTATATTAGCTATCTTTACTAGAACGGGTTAAAAATCTAATTTGAAGAAAACATCTAACAGTAGCAAACTAGTTAGCGAATTTCTTAATCTAGATTTTCGTTCTTGCCCTCGTATCTCATGCAAACGAGACTAGGCTGCGTAATTTCCTGCCGCGAATATGACAACTAAACACTCCTCTAATAACTTACGGTAATAACTCACTTCCTAGCAGTACGTCACTTTGACGTCAACTAACGAATAACGTCTTTCGTGGAAAATACAGACTACGCTATCTCCACGCTTTTTAAAAAAATGCATTCCTTATACGCTTATTTATTTAAGCTATATGGTGTCAGTAATAATTGCCCTAAAAGATATAGATTGAATTAAGTCATATTTCGGAAGAAACCTTAAAACGTTTGTGTATTGTATATTCTCTTTCACGCAATTGTTGGGATCGATTTACTAGTTTCTTGTTAAATTGTTTGCTCTTTAGCCTTTTTTCTATTAAATGTAACAATTTTTATCTTATGTAATTTTCCACGGATAAGTTGCCCTTAGATTATGTATCTATAGTTTCAGTAGAAAACTCTAAAGCATTGTTTCAGTTTGGCAATGCAGTCTCGACTTGGCTTGAAAATTTATCAACACTGATAGGAATTTATATTGTTAACATTTTTTCCAGCTAAATTACACGAGATTTTTATGAAAAAAGAATGCTCCATAACAATGATCTCAGATTATTTCCATAGTTTACGCGCAAGCTGGTTTAGTTTTAACTAACATTAATATATGTGAAATCTAATAAGTGTTATGGAACTTGACAGTGTTAATTTCGCAAAACAATCGCAAAGACGAAACTTTTCTCAAGATTCTATTAGATTATTCTTAAGTTTTGAAAGCAATGTTTACAAACATTGTCGTTTCTATGGTTTATCGCGTGTGTATAATTTACGTAACTTATTACGGAACTACAACTATTCTCCAAAGTTTAGTCATCTTTTCCTCGGATTAGCTCCCTGGAATTAGCGGTCGCACATTACCTCCAAAACGAGGATAGAGCATATTTTTGAATTTTTAACAGTGCTTAATATATATCTTTAAAATTCGTCAAAAATAAAAATTTCATCTAGTATTTAGTAAATTACGTGATAATATTAAAGCACGAAATATATGCATTGTTCACGGATGTTCTTTTTATATAATAAACATAATATAAAAATCTAAACTTTTCCAGCTGTTGAGAGAGGTCGCACTGAAAAAAAAGTTTTAATTTGTAAATAAGAGCTAAAAACATACGCAGAATGTGTTTAATAGCAATTACTACTAATTCGTTCATAAAAGTTCATTCATGGGAGAATTGTAGGAATCAGCGTGTTATATGGGGCAAAATGTTTATAACCTTAGTTTGCTAAATTTTTGAATAGTTTTGAAAATGCGTATAGCTATTAATATTTTTATTATTAATTTATTATTTTTAAATATATAATTTAGGCGAAAACCAATCATCCTATAGTCGAATTTTAATTCGAAGAAAATCAAGCAGCTCCTAAATAATACATAGCATTCAGCGTAAAAATAGACTAACCCTTCGCGTATTTAAATTTGCGTTTCGAATATTCGAACTCGAATTATTGCTATTAGTGCCATTATTTGAAATAAGCAAAATGTGTGTCTTAGTCCGCTACTGCAGTGAACGTTTCATGCATAGTAAAAAAATTTTAGAAACATCAATGTATTAGTTTTCTAGTGTTGTAATTCTTCTGCACTTAATTGTATTAATTCAATTTCATCTGTGAAAAAAGATCATTACAAACATCTCAAACTTTTTTATAGTATCATGTTTGATGTGCGAACAGTCGATAAAAGTTAGAATTTTCGCATCATAATTTTATTTTGTAATTTTAATTGAACTTCCTAGCGTGATATGCAGTGTCAAAAGCTCTAAGAATGGTGATCACACCTGTGAATTTCCATCTTCAGAAAGCAGTCTGAAATATCGCCTGCGTGTGTGTGCCTCGCAAATTTCGAAGTTGGCATTCCTGTAATTCTGGCGTCTTCTCACAGACTAAGTGACATAACGTCCATTGTCCAAAATAAGCTTTTAAGCTTTGCCTGGAGGGTGTTATAAAACAAACTTTTCTTTCACATGTATGGCACTACTCTACCCAACACAAACTGGAGGGGATTATAAAGACGTCAACGATGGGGAATAATTTAGAGCTGAGCGTAACAATTAAGGCACTGAGACCTCCCCTACCTTCAGGGTATTTCCCTTCCGAGAAGATGTTTCCAGATTTTTTTTCTTTTTTCTTTTTCTGTCTAGAAAAGCAAGTTTCCTCTTTTTATCTTTCCAGTAGTCCTACTGCTTCTTGGAAAGATAAGACCAGAGTTGAAAGTTAGTGCTCTACTTATCCTCATTTACACTGATATGTAAATAATCACTTTAACGGCGCAAATATTTGTTTTTATGCCACCATCTCAATTTCAGATCGGATGCCTAATGGGACATCTTTGGGTTGAAAAAAATATCTTTCTAAGTGAAAAATTTATGCTTCGGAGTAGTGGTGTCAATAGCTGAAAAACCAATAACAAGCAAGTATTGGATAAAACTATCGATTAATCAACAACACTACCAACATTTTAAAACTTAAATTTCTTAATGTGCAGTTCATTTTATTTCATACGTTTTACTCAGTATATATACTTCATAAGTTTAATTCATAAACCCACTAATGATGTTAGAATTACTTATTTGTTACAAGTTCATATAAATGAGCAAATGAGAGCGGCAAAACATGTAGACTTAGAAAATGTTCGTATTTAAAAAAAATGCGCATATTTCAATGAAGTTTAACTTAACTGAAGTGAACTTTTGTGGTACCCCATATATTTTCTAAATTTATTTTGCAGATATTGTAAGTGTGCCCCGTTGTCCTGTAGCTGACAATAATTTTCTCTGTTATTAATAAATAATTTTCCTCTGCTATACATAAAGCTGGGACATAACCATATTCGGCATACGGATTTGTCCACGCTCGGGAGTAAAGCTGGAAAAACATAGTTTGGTTTTTGCTCTGCAATTTATTTTGTATTACAATTTTCAGTTAAAGTTGCTTTTCTATAATAATAAACAAGGTTTTCAATACATATAATGCATTAAGGGGAGTCAGCACCCAAAAATGTCGAAAAAAACGAAAATGTTCCCTGAAAGATTCAGTAAAATTGAAGCAATATTTATTGATTTATCATTGATTTTATAACCGTGCGATTTTCCACATTTTCATTCCGAATTCGAAACAGCTGCATATAAGCTACATATTTCTTTTTGAAAATAAAGTAAGCGAGAAGAAGCAATTTTACCGTGAATGTAACTAAAAAAAAAAGTTTCTTAGTTGAAATTTTGATAAAGATGTTGCAAGCCGAAAACTTAAAATGCTGTTTTCTCTCGCTTTGTTTTTTGTGCATTTCATATGAATTAAAATGATTAAATTTGTACCTTTAATTAATACTTTTTTAAAATTTGTACCTATAATGTGGATTTCCCCCCCTCCCCCCCCCACATGCTCCTGTAACTATACATAACAAATTTATGCATTATTTTTATGATGTCTTAAGTGCTCAAAAAGAAAAAACCTTTTTGCAAGTATTTTGAATTTTTCATTGTTTTTTTCTGCGTTACTTCAGTTTTTATATTTGTTTTTTCAAAAAGTATTTGACTTATAAAAAATTCAATAGTTGATTTATAAAACTCAATGGCTATACGGTTTTGTATAGGTTCCTCCTTATATGTATACAACAGAGAAATATTAAACTAAAAAGTGATGGATCATTTACAAAAGTTACACAGAGTCGCTTCTAATGTTCGAGCAAAAAAAAAGGAGGGAGTAGGGTTAAATTTGTTTAACGGCGTTGAGCATAGCGTAAAAAAATATTTTAATACTTGAAATATAATCCTTTTTGTGTATGGGATGCATTGTTTGTTTGCTTGTTTTATTTATTTATTTTTTTGCATCTTGTCATATTTTACATTTTATTAACCCAAATTTTCATGATTATTTTTTATAGCTGATGGGTTAAGAAAATCTTCCACCATTTTCATATCATAGTCCCATTATACAACTGAAGCACTGCAACTAAAAATAATTATCTAATTCACCAAGATCATACTTTGAAGCTTAGGATTAAAAAAATTGTCCAGAAATTCAAGCCAATAAATAATTTGAGTGACACACAACTATTTATGAAGCAAAAAATAGTGTTGCAATTAACTTATTTCCTCAGATACGTCATTTGAGTAGGTCAAAAGGGAGGAAGTACATAGTATGGCTTGCAAAAAATGGTGAATTTATATGCGTGTATGCATTTTTTTTAATGCAATATTCGCTGACTTTATAGAGACCTCTTTTTGCACTTTCTATTATCAAAAAATTGATCATATGAAATTTTTTGGAAAAGATTCATCAAAACATTAAACCTTTTTTATTTAATGAAACCACTGAAATGCTAAATCAAGTCCAACACATTTTTTAACGTACAAAACTATAATTCGTTTCTGGCAGTAAATTTTAATGTATTCTTTTTCATAACCTGCAATTTCAATACTTTCTGTCAAATATAGAAGATATTAATTGCACTAAAATTATATGTGTGTGTTTAATTTTATCTGATGTCAATGAAATGCATCATTGAAAGCAGTTATGACAAGTACGTTGAAAAATCAAAGTCAACGTTAGAAGCACAAACTAGTAACAGACACGTGTTTCGTTGTTAGAAGGAACCAGTTTTTCAATGCAGAAGATTTAAGCTTATGGAAGAAGAGACATCCGACAAATTTCATCCATAAGCTCACATTTTTTGCATTGAAAAATGTGTTCCTTGTCATCCCGAAACACATGTCTGCAATTCGTATTACTACTTGGTGCATCGAATGTTGATTTTGATTTTATGCATCTTTAATCGCGCAATCTTTTACAAAAAAATAAAAAAGGAATGGAAAATTTATTTTTATCTTGTAAGTTTCACGACGAAAAGGATGCAATTTTCAATCACAATGGGGACAGCTTGCATTTGCAATTGCAACGTTTTTCTTCAAAAACTTTCGAAAACATAAATATCCCCATCGGAAACTGGTAAATAACTTAAACCTGATGCATACGTAGCTTCCTTCGGAAAGAAAACCATTTCCAAGTTCTCGCTAGCAGCCAATAGTAGACAAAATCATAATCTCCGCTATTCAAAACCTCATTTGGGAAAAAAAGCAGTTCACATTATCCCCAAAGTTTTCTTGCACAAAAGCATTTTTTGCGCGATTTAGAAGAGAAAAGGGGACAGCTACTCGGCAACCGATAAGAATATAAAAGTGCATTCGTCTGAGGAAATAAAACTTAAATTAAAAAAAAGAAATATTTTTAAGCTCGAGGTCCCTCTTCTGGGGTCCGCTCTATTGGGGTATAGTACTCAGACTTCTCTAAAGCACTAGTACTCGTAGTCCTTTAAAGTCCCGTGAGGTACTGTCCTCTCTTCTAAGCGCGATTGAGCGAAATTGGACGAGTCTGGTGGCATTTATGGCCATTTTATGGCGTGTCAGAAACGGTTTATGGTAGTGTAATGTTCGTTTTCCACCTCCCCCCTTTGGTATATCTCAGTCTTTCTGCTAGGGTTAAGTTGGTCGACATATAAAAGCTTTATATAATGGCCAAAAGCTGGAAACGATAATATGAGCTTAATGCGCGAACTCATACATTTTGGGGGACAGGGAGCTTTTTCCCACTTTCGCCAAACTTCCCTCATTTGAAAGTCAGCAGATCAGTTAGCGCCGCCTTAAAAAATGAAATAAGAAAACTGGAAGAAAAACAACGCTTTATTTTCTCATATGATTTATGATTTCGATAGTGGCCGCATAGCTTTCATCTTTATTTTCTTTGCCTCTGAACGGCAAAAAGAAATGGCTTTTTTATTCCGTATTTTAACTTTTTTATCTTCGTATTTCTTTTTTTGATATATACATTTTTCAAATAAAGTGTTGCTGGCCTAAACTTGTTTGAAAGCAATTTTTTGCCGTACCCTAAAGATTTTTTTTCTTAACTTTTTCCCACTTAATCAGAAAGTTCAGACAAGTTTACACAAGCAAAAATCTTTTAATCAATCACTAACATATAACTCTTTGGCACTTGCCATTTACTTTCACAATGCTAGTCACAACATGTATTTATCTATTGTACTTGGCTTCTTGGGGTGGCTACTGTATCGTAATTAAACAATAAACGTATTATTTCAGTAACAATAAACAAATTATTTTATGATTCATGTTTTTTGCAATTGCTAACTATAGAGAATAATTTCCTCTTGGAATCTTAAATGTATAATTAAGGAGAAAAATCTGCAATTAAAATGTATCACATGATGTAAAATACGAGAGAATTACAGCCAGCAAATTAACATAACAATGATATGTTTGGCATGAAAAAAAGGGCACATTAAATTAGCAATCATTTTTTAACGTTGTATAAACATGAACACGGAAAAATTTTTGAAAACATGATTATTTTAAACTGAAGACTCCTTATTAAGAAAAGTTAGCAAGTCTTCCTTTTTTTTGTGCATCTGTATATTAGCTTTTTTAAACTAAAAAAATAAAACAAAAATTCTAAATTTACTTTTTCATCAATGCAGTTTGAGTTGTTTCTTTATTGCTCTGAAAAATTACTGATACAAATATCATTTCTTGAAAATCACACTTATGGGACCGTCCATAAATGATGTCACGCTTTTTCCCACATTTTTGACCCCCTCCCCCCCCTTTGTCACATGTGTCACGCGATGTTGCTTAAGCATGATGTCACACTTCTTGTTACCCCCTCCCATCCTCTTGTCCCAACTTAATGAACCCCTCCTCCCTCCTAGAAGCGTGGCATCGAGCAAGGAAGCGGAATCTAAGAATTGCACAGAAGGCATTTTACAACCCGGAAGTACGGATGATATGTACTTCTGGAACCAACGCTTTTTTTTGGAAAGTTTCCCAACTTCAGTGAACATGTGCTAGTTTAAATTGCCCATGGTAAAATATGTTCGTAGGCAGGGCCCGATCGACAGTATTCGGCGACCTTGGACTCTATAAAAATAGTCACCCCTAGCCCTCTTTCATCATACAAACTAAAATACGATTAATTCAAATTGTGTATAATTTTATTGCGTTTTCAATTATTTTAAAAACTTTAATAATTACATACATGAAACAAATAACTTTTTTTTTCTTTCTAATGGGCTTCTGTTGGCTTCTGGTAATTGCAGACCTAGTGCGTTTCGCAGAGATTGGTATCATCTAACCATCTCTATCAAGCAGTACCATCGCCACAAGTGAATTTTGACGGGAAGTTCTTTCACTTGAAAGATGGAGAGTCTGGGAGGAGTCACTATCATTGGGTCTGCCTACGTTAAGACAACTAGAATTGTTGAATTAATTTTGTAAAACACGTATTATTGTTTTTTTTTTTTTTTTTTTTTTTTGCTCTGACAATGAGGCGCCCCCAAGATGCTGGCGCCCTTGTACTTTGCACACTTTGCACATTGATAGGGCCGGCACTTAAAATAAAGATGTCATTTACTTTCTGCTATCACTATAAATTATTATTGATGAATGACAGCAGATTATCTTTCCCAAATTAAATATTTACCACTAAACAATATGATTTCTATAAGCAATGCAATTTCTTGCAGAGTACGCTTGAGTTTTTAACATCATGTTATTGATTGGTATAAAGCAACCGCTCACGAACAAACGGACATATTTTCTGAAAGTGAGCATTAAGCTCTTCTTGATGCATTTTTTAAATATATCAATCAGTAATAAATTGTTTCGAAGTCCTTTTACTTCGAAATTATTTCGCATTTGTAATTGTATTTAAAAAGTTAGCATTTTAACACAAGATCACGATTTTTTCTAAGACTAAGCAATAAACTAAAATAGCTATTCCTAATAAAAAACAAGCAAATATTCGAACAATTGTTTTATTTTACAGCCTTGTTTGCAACAGCAAACAAGAGTTAATGTTTTCATTATTGAAATTTAAAAACAATACGTAACTGATATGTATTACAGTGATTTTAAGCGCATGATGTTTGAAATGTAAATCTTAATAATTGTAAGTATAAAATATTTCTTGATTTCACTAAATAATACAGTCAGAAAATAATTTTACTTCAACAGAAAAGTTTCTTATTTATTTCTTAAGGCATGCACCGTATTCATTTTCCTTTTAATTGAATAAATAATATGAAACTTACCGTTTTTCCTCCTCTCTCGCTCTTTTCTTTTTACAATATACTGTTTTAGTGGTAGACCACTAAAGTTACTAATTTCAAAACATCCCACGAAAATAATAATAATAATGCAAAGATAAGGTGAACTAATCTCTATTGAAAGGATGCCAAAACAAATAGCAAAGTAACGTAAAAACGGGGCAAGAAAACGATCAGTTGATAAAACTAAGCTGATTCTGCCGGGTTTGGAGTCCCCATTTCGGCTTGCATTTTACTAGGTATTCGGCTCATGTTATCCGAACAAAACGTTCACTATGAAGAAATATATTTGATATGTTTTCGTTAAAAACTGAAGGTTAGTACGCAATAAAATGTTTCATTCATATTTCAAAGTATTCATTTTGAAAATCTTGATACTTCCTGCAGTTTTCTTTCAAAACGGTTTCATTTAACACCCGAGATTGAGCCATCAGATCCGATTGAGCCATCTAAATCATCAGTTTCTAACGGCATGACAGATGAATTAGGAGCGTAGTAAAAACAGTAGGAAGTGCGAAAACATAATGAGACAGTAAGCGTAAATAAACGCTTAGGCATATATATGTATTTTTTCAATACGTAGCATTTGATACATGACAGTTCATTCATATGTCGGATAGCTTGGAATTGCGTGAAAGGAAACTACCCTCCTGTTGTCCATCCATCAAGAAGTCTTTTGAAACCTTGTTTTTGAAAAAAATACTACTAACTGTTCGTTTTTTGGAGTGTGTTCATTCCCTGATCGATTTAACTTATAGGAGTTGTATATGAAAGTAGTTAGTGCATGTCCCTAACCATCTTGCATATTACCAACTAATTACTTTTATTTAGTCTACAGTAAAGCGTGATTTTTATGAGGTACTCACACCACAAATAAAATGTACATCTTTTTTTAAAAATATATTTCGCGTCTTGCATATTTTAAACTATTCATTGTCAGCAATCATAACTATTAGCGTACTTTACACTGGTGTAAACTTTGACATCGTGAAAAAGTGAATGATTTTTAATTCCTAATTTATCAGTATAAATTACATATAGTAAATACCAAATATAAACTGATATTTACATTTGTTTGCCAGTCTTATATTATTACAAAAAGTTATTCTTGATGTTCATTCCAAAACAACTCGCACAACTCCAAAAATAGAAAATAAAAAAGCAAATCACTTGTTTCCATATTTTTTGTAAACTGATGCTGAAACAGGGGTGCCTTTAATTTAGGTGCAATATAGCAAAAGGTTTATATATAATGACGGATTTTACAACTGAACTCGAGTCATCAAGTTACCGTGTTTGAAAATGCGAAGATTAAAAAGAAAAATAAGATAGGTGTTTTTTTTTTCACTCTAGCCTAATTTCGCTTAGTTTACTAATCATGATTTTCCGGTTTCAAATCCCTGGTCATGTAATTGTTTATATTCTCCATCAAAACAGGATCAAATGTTACACTGAACTAATTCCAAAAATTATCTTTGAATTTTAGTAACAATGTTTAAAATATATTTTACATGTACTTTTTAGAAATCGTATCCCACTCCAAATGCAACTCGAAAAAACATAACTCATAAAAAGTAAAAATGGCGGTAAATTAAGAAGTACGTATGGTTAGCTGAGTTTTTCTTTAACACTAGATTTGCCAGGCCGTTTTCCACCATTCCTAAACTTTCATTTTGCACCAAGTTGCTACTAATTACAATAAAAATGTCAGTCTCATTAACTTGTCCTACTTACCGTTTATTAGAAAAATCCAATGCAATTAAAAGTTGCACTATGCTTAGTAACAAATTATGCAAAATAAAAGTTTTGAAACAATCAAAATGACTGGCCTGGTAAATCTAGTGTTAAATCGAATGGTATATCATTATTTGCATTGCTTTTTAAGTTACTCGAGATAATTCCACTAATAACTGGAACTGAAATATGAGATAAATTCTTACTAATTGCACAATTTGTTGACATGCATATCCCAGTATACTTGCATAATCTGCAAATCTCAGTTTATTAGTCCATTTGATCCATTTAAAATTGCATTTAGTTATTCGCTCATTTTTTGTACTATTTTCCACTTATGCGATTGAAAATTATTTAAGATTGTCTTCATAGTAAAATATAGTCAAATCACAAAATTTCTTCACAAATGGCACCAGAATTTTCATCAAGTTAAAACCTAATTTCAACAAAACAGTTGAACAGTTTCAACATACCGATTCCTTATAAAAGGAATTTCTTTACCTTAATTATGGTATCAATAATTTATAGAAAATAATCGTATTTTACTTTGAAAAAAGTTCAAATGCATTTTTATGCCAGTATATAAAGAGTTGCTTTTAAATTGAGCTTAAAATTGTTTAGTTTAAGATAAATGAAGGTGATGAAACTGATTACTATGTTGAAAATACTACAACGAAAAACAAAGGATATTATTTTTTAAAGATGTAAATGGATGTATGTGTAGGGTCAGGTGGGGGAAAATGGGTCACTTTTTAGCTATTTTCATATTCAAAGTTTCATAGCAACAAAACCAGAAACATTTCCCTTTCAATAGCATCTTAACATTGAATTCCTTTAAAACAATTTTATGTAATTTTAATATTTATTTTTTGAGTATGAAATAGTTTAACTGAACTTATAAAGTTGTGACCTATTTTACCCCATTGTGGGGTAAAATGAGTCATAATGCAACATAATTTTGAAAACAGTTATTACTTTGAAATTGGAAAAAAATGTGTAAGTTTGACATATTTAGCAAGATTTTGCATTATGATTACATTGAAATGTAAAAACAATATTGTTCTCGATTGTTACATATTGGTTTACATAACATTTCAACAACATCACTTCTCTCTCTACCACATCAACATGATCTTTTTTAGGGAAAACATTAAAAAATTTTTTTAATTTAATTTCAATAAATAAACAGCATGAATGGTTTAAATTTAGGAACTTGCTGCAGTTAGGTACAACAGAGTAAATAAAAAATTAATAGAATAAAACGACCTCATCCTAACCATGACCCATTTTACCCCATCCAAGAAAAACTGATGCAGAAAAGAAAATATTTAATATTTTTCTTAACTGCTCAGCTGGAATTGTTCTCCAAAGTTTCTTAGTGAGGAAATCCTTTAAATTTGGGCTGTTATGTGATAAAAATACAGAGCTTTTCAGAAGTTGGTAAACCATGTGTTAAGCACACCATCATCCAAAGTTGACAAAAAAAAATTTTGTGTTGCCATATTTAAGAACCAAACTTTTTTTAGATTGAAAAGTTCTGCCAACACATAGAAAAATAACATTACAAATATTGGTTTAAAAATTTCAATTTCAAGTTCTATTATTTTGGTGTTTTTTATAAAGTGACCATTTTACCCCATCCTCCTCTATTCAATTCATGTGCTCTGTATATGTCCCATTCTCCAAAAGTTAGTTGTTAGAAAATACCTTTTACTCTACTGCTGTAAGTTAGGCATATAGATAATACATTCTTATCTAAAACAAACTGAATTGGCTCTTTTCCTTTCATTCTAACTGATACGAAAATGATAGTGCATTATCTATGTCGTATTATAGAGATGCACTGATAAGCTAATTGGTCGATTGCCGATAGTCTATTAAGCGGCAGAAGGTAATCGGCCGATACCGATTATTCGGCGGCCGATTAATTCATATGATATTTATCTTTCATTCTACCATTTCTCCACCACTACCCCTTTTGTTTACAATTTTCAACTTTACAGAATTAGCTAATAGTTCGTTTTTGTGATTAATGTTTTATTTTCTTCCATTTATAACATATTTTAAATAGTAATATTTTCAGATTTTATTTAAATTCTGTAAACCAATTTTCTTATTGCTTGTTAACTAAAACCACCTATTAACTGAACCTGAATTGTCACATTTATATGGTAGCCAGTGGCTAGTATACACTTTTAGTTTAGTTGCACTATTTTCATTATTAGAAATCCTTTATCCAGGATTTTTATTCTTCATAGCATCTGTAAAGAACTCTTAAAGTACGCTCAAGCTTGAATATACACGAGAAATGTTGCACTATAGTATGCATTTTTATATAAAATACAAAAAGTGAAAATAATAATATTTAAAAAAATGCATCAAGCATCAATTCTTGTGAAATAATATAAATTTTTAAAAATCAAAAGACAACTTGTTCAAGTTTTAGTACGCTCTTAAAGTTTGTAGCGGTGGACGATCTTATCCTCTTCCTCGGTCACCAACTTTTTTTTGAAAATACGATGCAATAAACATTTAAAAAAAAAAAAAAAAGAGAGATTCCATAACCCTTTTAAAAACATTTTGTTTCATTATAACTATGTATTGTTATTAGTTTATTCCTTTCGCTTTACTTTTGTTCTTAGATTTATTTTTACGGTTTTATTTTCTTTTTCTCCTTTTTGGAAAAATAGGCAAATTTTAAACGGGCGACTGCTGATTTTAAAGATTTTTTTTTCGTGTTCCTACCTATACGATGATACTTTATGAATGTTGAACAGAAAGGAGGCTATAATTCGAAACTATTGGTAGTTAGTCGTAATTTGCGCCCACGAATTTGTTTTACAGAGTGGGACACTTTTATCTTTATGTGACATTAAGACCTGTTATTTAGGGAGGTCAGGAGTTGGCAATTGCCTTCCTCCAGCTCGATAAATATAACGTATGCATGTGTTATTCACATGACATCTCATGTTGCAGAGAATTACATTTACTTATTGCAGTGGTAACCACAAGAGAGAGGAATCATGGCGCAGATTGCGACTATGGAAATTTTAGGGGAGTGGTGTAAAACCAATTCAAACAGTGCTGTTATAAATTTTCATCTCCTTTGTTGTATCATTTATATATTTTTTATGAAATCATATTTTATTAAATGTTATTCTGCTACTTTTGTTAGTTATGTTTTGGAGAAGTAATAAATTCATTCAACGTGTTTTCTTGTTTTTGGCGAACTAAAACTAATTTCAATAAAAAAAAAAATATTCGCCAATTAATCGGTCTAGATTTGCCGATTACCGATTACTGCCGATTAATCGATGCAAACCTATCTTATGTGTTTTTATTTTCAATGATTAAAAAATAAATTTTAAACTTAAGCATAGCATAATAAATGTCAAACTCCATGACATTCCTATTCTATTTCCCAGATGGCTGTTAAGCAACGGTAAAGTCCAATTATTCATTTCACTTAGCAATGGATGGTAGTAGAATGTTACATCTTGTAGTATATTGACTTTCTCTCTGACAATATGTCATCTATTCGATTTACTTGAGATAAAGTATAGAAAACAATTAAAGCGTGGAAGAGTAGCTAAGAACATAACTTTATGGTGCATTATTAACAAAATACAAAAGTGTATTTCAGTACTGCTTACCATCGATTGTAAAATGTTACATTCCGTTATATGTTGACTGACAAGCTGTTTTTTATTCGATTTAGTAATTATATTACAATAAGAGACATTTGAAAACAGAGTTAAGAATCTCTTTTTATAACACCCTTTTAAACATGCAAATTGAAAAATTGCATTTCGCTTCTGCACAGTAATCACATGATTGTAAAATTCTACATAACGCAGTATTTTCACTGACAATTTGTGTTCAAATCGAATTATTCAGAATCAAGCACAATTGTTGACATATAATCCAAGCACGGCTTATCATGGTGTATTTATTGTAAAGGCATATAAAATCTATACCATGTTGTATTTTGACTGAGAATCTATTTTCTGTTCGATTTATTTATGTTCAAGCAAGGAACGGTTAAAAAATAAATGAATAACTAAGAATAGGTTATTATGGTGCATTATAAATACAAGTAAAATGTACTGATTTCAGTCTAAAATGTTTTTAATTTTTTACCTTGATTTAAAACGTTTTATGAGAAGCATTCGTTAATGCATTAATGCTGTATTTTCCGTTAGCCAAAACAATCTCTGCTTAGTCTGTACTCACTAAGTTTTGTCAAATTAACTGCCCATTAACTTCAATTACATCCCATCACACAACGGGTAATAATAGCGTTTTAGCCAGGCACTTAAAAGTTTATTGGGAGCATTTTCTAAAATTGAGACCTTCCTCTTTAGAAGTTGATTTATTAACAAAACTTAGAAGTTTAGCATGATGAAGAAACTAGCTTCATTAAGTGGTTACTTTTTTAACATATTGTTACTCGAACAAAATTTTAAGATATTTTAAATATAAATAAATTTGTTGCTCAATAAATCAACCCTATACGAAAACTTGTACGATTGCGCTTCAAAGTCACTAAAAGGAAATTAAAGAGTTTATTTTCATGTGTGGATTATGACATTATTTTAGTTATACCACAAACTATTTACTCTATTTATTTAAATGTTTAAACACTAAAAAAAGTATGAAAAAAAGGAAAAGTCGATCACAATTAAAGTTTGTTTCAAACGGATTTTGAAGCTTGCTGTTTAATATTTTGTTAATGGGTATAAATGTTGTTAACACTTTCGAATTCCTTTGAAATAGAAAAAGAAATAGCTTAAATAGAAAAAGACTGATTTTAGTAAATTTTCATACAGTTTTTAAAAGGAACCTGTTTCTTTTACCTTTTGCTAAGTATATATATAGATATATTCAAGATCTAATGAAATAATTGTTTAAATTAATGGCAGAAAACTTGTGTAATATATCAACTTAAATGTTTGCACTTCCTCAAATTCTTTGAATATATTTGCACTTCATTTCGAACATTACAGCATTTAAAGTGTGATAAAATTATCCAAAATAGCAAAATTTTTAAATATTTATATGACCTCTCAGTCTTTTTGTTATGCATGTTTGGTTGCAGAACAAAGCATGATTCAATACAAATTTTATATAAATTGCATTTCAGTCTTTTTCTTTTGAACTTGCACGATCTCAAAAAGATCGTGGTACCGATATTACTAAAAGAGCGTGTGACTTGTCAATAATTTTTAATTTTGGCAATCATTATCGTAAACCCATTCCTGTTATTCTCCAATCAAACATTTTTACTTTTTAGCCAATGAATTTCTTTCCGTTAACAAGATAAAAGATCGAAGAAAAGAAAAAATTCGGTTTCTATTTGATTAAATCAAATTTTGATGCAACTTTTTATTTATATGTGCTTTGGAAATCTTACATTTCAGTGTGTTTCATAGTAATTTATACTCGAGAAGTCTATAATTTATTTGCATAAACGCATATAAATTTAAACCTTTTTTGGTTTTGTTTTTTGTTGAATACCATAACTACCATACGTGGAGAATACAGAACAGATAAAAATAGCTTTTTGAAATCGTGATATAGAACGAATATTTCATTGTTATTATTTAATTTTTTTTAAATTGCAACTGCGTAAACAAATTTTTAAATCATGTTTTGATTCCTCTATGTTTAAAAAGATGCCTGAACTTTACCTTAGAATATTTGATTCCTTCCATTAATTTCCATGAGCTAATTCATGTGTACATCTGCGCCTTAATTTTTGCATATTATGTAGTTAAGAGTTATGCGGATATTGCAGTTTTGTCATTTTTACGCGTAGTTTTCATATTGTTTTTCTATGAGAGTACGGAAAAGTTTGTACGCGTTTAGGTTTTCTTTCTTTTGCAGATTTTTTGGTAATCTTTAGTTTGTTTAACTCATACGGAGTGGCGCTTAGTGTTTTATTAGCTTAACATGTTTATGCATAGATAAGGTTTAAACAATTGGTAGAATTTTTACATGCTAATGATATAATTTATTTTTTGGTTTAGATAAGAGAACTATTGTTACCTTATTTTGCTTTCGGCGTTAGCGCATTTGGCAAGAAAAGTATATTTTAAAAACAAGGAAAAATACGGCGACTCGGCTTGAACTATTTACTATTAAAAACATTTGCTCCTCTACATACCAAATAATTGGTTTTCTTTTCTCCCAAGATTTACTCTCTTACCTACAATAATCTCTTACATGAATAGATGTGTTTCACTGCATGCTTGTCGTTTTTTGAAAATTGCTTAATGTATAAAAGGCTTAATCGAAATATACTGGATACATTTCTTTAAAATGCAATGTAATAAGATGTGACCTATAGTAAACAATTTTGAATTTAGTTTTTTTTTTTTCATTTTCCTCTTTGTTAAATATTTTTGGGCAAAGATTTTTTAATGAAAAAAATATGTTTCAATGGATGATAAATATGATTTATAAGTATTCTCTAGCAATATTTACTGGCTTTGCCTTAAATTTCTCACACACAATCGATTATACAAGCTTCTCTGTGGATTCTTTTAGCTGTTTGTAAATCATTTCTTTGTTTGGATTTGCATGGAGAAAATTGATTTAGGTTGTGTTACTTCGTTGTTGTTGTGTTAGTTCATTGACACAAGGAGTTGCAAACTATTATCATTTCCTATCCAAGGAGTTGTCTTCTTGCAAGCGCAGTCTATAACTTTGAATTGCTTCATGAGAAAAAAAGCATGACTGTTTGTAATTTCCGGTCAAACATTCTGCTTACCGCGAGAAAAACACGCTCCGTTTTTATAACAGGGCACCACTGTCAAATAATATCGCCAATTTAACGGGAAATGAACAGGCTGCAAACGCAGGCTATAATTTTGGTTTGTTATATGAGGAAAAAAAAGCAATGCTTTTTGTCCTTCGAAACCCTAATTGTAACTTCCAGACAAATGTTTTGTTAACCTCCCGCAACCTTTCCATATTATGACACCTCTATCATGCCGACTTTAGAAGAGTTTACAGGAAATGACAGGTTGTGACATCATGGACAACATTAACAAAAAATACTGACATTCCACTTAGCAAATAGATGTGGATGATCTTAATAGGGCATTCAATGGAAAGGGGGAAAAAATCTGTGCAATATTGGATTTCCATCTAATAGCGCTGGAAATGACGCCGGCTCACAGCAAAGAGAGCCAGTACAAAAGAAACTAAATTTAGATAGTCATTCTACATGTTTATGGGCCTAGGGAGCAAAGCAGTGTCATAAAGAAATTGCAATGGTTTACCTTTTGAAAGGGACTCGGGCCTGGGATGCGATGTGTGGTCACACGAGAGTTTGAGGACGTTCTATGGCTGTTGAAACGATATCCCTTAAACCAATCTCTGCCAGAGGAAGGCTCGTATCTTCTACGGAGGCGGCGCAAAGCGGAGGGCGGGACAATCAGCCAGCCTTGTGCGTCTCAAATCTGAAGTCAGGACCGATTTTTTTGCTAGTATTGAGTTAGGGTTTGTGTGAGAGCGCATTGTGTATGAACCCGCGACTTTCCACGCTTCAATTTCATTTTTTCAGCCGTTTTCAACCTTCGTGATGTGGATTTAATTTATGCATGTCCGTTTTTTTCCTTGGATGCTTTTTTTTAATACGAAAGTGTTTTCTGACCGTTATTAAATTGTACGAAGAGATATATATGTATTACTGTCCGCTGTTGAGAAGCGGTAATTTTTTGTTTGTTTACTGTTCATCTATTTCCAGATTACTGAGAAAGAGTTACTAAATATAAGAGCTAGTTTTCTTAATATAGTTCTAGTTCCGCTATCTGCTTTCCAATGGTGTAATATTGGGGTGAAAAGTGGAGGACACTTACATATACACACATAAGTTATTGAACTCAGAAAGGGTAGGGACAATTTTGCTACAAGTAATAAAGTGAAAGGAAGCCGTTACCCCTGGCTACGCCCTTAGTTGCACTACTGAAAGAGGAGTTAACTGAAGCCTCGAAACAGATGACTGTTCGTTTTATTTGAAATACATTAGCTTTCCTTCAAATAATGTTAGCCTATCCCTTATAATATGTTCTAATATAAGATTCTTAAATATGTTGTAAGACCAAAATAACCAAGCAAGTTATTGGGGGGGGGGGGGGGGGGGATTGCCAGCATTTTTTTTTGAATCAAGTTTTATAGTCTGAATAACGTTTTGTTTTCTTTTTATTTTTTTCAGTGTGTAAGACTTTATTCAAAAACGATTCGAGATAGTGTGCATTGTAGAAATAAAGAATAAAAACTTACGAAATAGCTCATTTTAATCATGAAATTTAATTTTGAAAATCAATACTAATTGAAAAATTTAAATAAATATTAATTTCGATCGTTTAGTGGCATTTATTAATTTATTTAATGATTATAATTTTTTAAGCTTTGTGTGTTTTCCTCCCTCCAGTTGTTATCGATTCCTACAAGTATAGGTCAAAGTTTTCATTAATGAATTAATATATCCTTTAGCAGCAATAGTTTTAAATGAAAGCGTCAATACTAAGGCGAAAATCTATAATTACAAGAAAATATTTAAAATGTTTATTTATACACCCATCAAATGTGAACTAATGTGAATTTATCTCTCACACTCTTACACGATGTACAATTATGTCTTTAAAACAAAACATTTTTGTGGTATACTTATTGTGTTTATTTGCTTTTAATTTCATAATTAATCGATTATTAATGATGTAAGGATTGTATGTACCACAGCAGTTTTCAGTTTTTTGAGCAAACATCCTAAACACATTTTTTTTCTCTATTTACGACAACCCATAGTCAGACCAGACACAACTGAATTCCTAGCAAAACCAAGATCTTTTTTACCAGAGAAACTGGGTGTTAATTGCATAAAATATTTAATTAGTATTGTTCTTTGAAGGTCTTAAATAAACACTATCAATGTCTTACTCTTAGAGTGTGTATAAGGTTTTGCTTAAAATACATATTTATTGCTCTTTTCCCCTCATTAAAATTATATTACTGTCCAATACTTTTATTTAAAAACTTAAAATTAACTAAGGATTTATTTTTTTTAAATTTCACTTTGTGTTTCTAAAAATTCCCCATTCCAGTTCATACTAAAACTGTTTAAGTATCGTTTAACATTTGAAATATTATTTTGGGGTGAATATATTACGGAAAAAAATATATTATAATAATTAAGAATTTCAACAACGATTTCTTGCTAGCAATGTGATTTCATTTTATATTCCGAATAGGGCTTTGGTAGATGTTTGAACATTCACAGCTCTCGGGTAGTTTTCATTAAATCCTAACAATACTTTCGAAGCACGAACCTATTTCATTCTATAATAGTTAAATTATCAACTTAATACAACAGTTGCGAAGTTAGTTGAATTTATTAGAGTCCAAAAAGTTTCCTAATTCATAGGGTGTTTTGTAAGCATAAGCTTGTTTAATTTTTTCTTATGGTGCAATAAACTAGACAACAGTTTGTTTCTTATTGGGAATAAAAGCTCGTAGTCCAACTATCTCTCTACATCGGAACTGAATTCCTTATTGTATTTGAGTGCAAAATATAAGTTATAGCAACAACTTAACTCAGTGCTCCTCGCCCATGAAGTGTCAAACATGGATTCTGTTTAAAGGCCATTGTAAATATATAAATACTAAATAGCTTTAGTGGAAGCATTTTACTTGAAAACACTTCTCTGTTCGATTAAGTATTTCATGTAAACGGCATTCAATCATGCTCAATATGAGCTGTTTAAATTGAAACGGATTAGGTGTTCTAAGCTTAATCAATTTCGGAATTAAAAGTAATTTTATTCCTTAATGCCATTTCAAAAAGTTTCAAACATTTTCACCAAAAGAATATTTCTTATTTTATCAGAAAACTACTTGGTAAGTTGCACCTTTCAAAATTCAATGGTGTAGTGATACCTGTAACGTAGTAATATTCACATGCTAAATCTTTATTGTATGGAACTCCAGAATGTGGCACTCAAGCTTAATTTCGCTTAGATGATATATTATTTTTATCATACAGAAAGCACTACTATATTTGTATACTAGCTCTTTGTTGGATGTAAATAGAAGCTTTGGGACAAAGTTTTAATTTTTTTTTCAACAACCTTATTTTTATTCAAACAAAAGGAAATATTTTCGTGTACGACATCTTTATTACATGTAAATCGAAACTTTTCTACTTCACTCCCCCCCCTACCCTGTTAGCACGTGGCCTTAGGGCTGCCCTCCCCCGGGCACGGGTAAGTGAAGTTCGACGACAGCTTGTGGCCGACCAGAGATAGATTTAGCTGGGCGTCAGCCCAGCCTTACTACCTTGCTGTGTGGACCTCGCCCCCCTTGATACCCCTATGCTTGAAGAACATCATTGAAGGGTTGTGGTTCCCTATGTAAATCGAAACTTGTGGGAATAGTATTTAATCTCATTTTGAACCTATATTACTTTATTCATACGGTAAGAAATATAATCGACTAAATCTTTCTTCAATGTAAATCGGAACTGTTGGACTATGGTTTAGTTTCGTTTTGAACCTATGTGATTTTTTTAGGGACTGGAATTTAGTTTCGTTTTGAACCTATGTGATTTTGCAGGGACTAGAATTTAGTTTCGTTTTGAACCTAGGGGATTTTTTTAGAGACCGGAATTTGGTTTCGTTTTGAACTAATGTGATTTTGTAGGGACTAGAATTTAGTTTCGTTTTGAACCTATGATTTTTATTTACACAGAAATAAATATATTCATGCAGTAAATCATTGCTGCATTGACATCGAAGTTTCGTTTTGAACCTATGTACTTTGACTCATAGAGACAGAAATATTCTTATGCATACAGAAAGTAATATATTCCTGTGCTAAATCTTTGTTGTATGTAAATCGAAACTTGTCGGACTAGGACTTAGTTTCGTTTTAATCATATATTTCTCTTTTATTCTTACGGAAAGAACTATATTCATGCACTAAATCTTTGTAGTATGTAAATCGAAAGTGTGAGACTAGGGTTTAGTTTCGTTTTCACCCTACATTATAATTATTTATGTACTCTGTATGTAAATCGAAGCTTGTGGGACTAGGACTTAATATCGTTTTAAGTGTATATTTTATTTTATTTTTCGAAAAGAACTATATTCATACACTAAATCGCTGTAGTGTGTAAATCGAAACTGTGAGACTAGGGTTGAGTTTCGTTTTGACCTTACATTATTTTCATTCATATACTAAATCTTTGCTGTATGTAAATCGAAACTTATGGGACTAGGATTTAGTTTCGTTTTGAACCTACATTATTCTCATTCATGTACTAAATCTTTGCTGTTTGTAAATACAAACTGAGAGTAGGGTTCAGTTCTGTTTTAATTTGTCACATTAAACTCTGAGTCCAAATGCAGCCAAAACCACGAGTTATTATTTTAAGCACGAATTCATTGTGTTGCTACTTAGTGATTAAATCTCGTGTTAGTGTTACTGCTTACTTATTGAACTCAGTGTGGAGACAGAATTTGTTTTCTGAGGTGAGGGCAGTGTTTGGACATAACAAACATTATATGTATACACATTATGGTTTTAGGTTCAGGGTTCGAGGGAGTTCTTAGGCACTAAACTCGCTTTTAGTTGCTACTAGGATTATGAACTCAATGAATTGCATAGGAGCTAACTAACCTTGTAATTCCGTTAATAGTAGGAAAATTTTTAAACTTTTCCCATTTGACTTTTCTTAAACTCTTAACTCTTCAGGTAGTAAGAAAGTAAAAGGTTTTCGTTTACTGTTTTACTTTTACTGTAGACAAAATCTGTGTCATATGGATTAAGGTATAATATTTATTGCTTTAATATTTCTACTGTTAACTATGCTCAGTTTTATTTGCTCTCTGCTTTGCTCTCTTTAGGTCCCTTTTATGTTTGGTATTGGTAAAGTTTACCTCTAGATATTAGATAAATCAACGAATGTTTTACAATTCACATATGTATAAATATTCAATCAATATTTCATCTCTAACCAAAATATTTTCAATCTATTGCAAGTAAATGAACATTTTCAACAAGCAATCCGTGTGCACAACATGAATGATTCAAAAACATTGCAATATGTCATTTTCATGTGATGTGTTTCATAAAGAGTATTAACATGCAGTGATAAATGAAACATGCAACATAATTGTGTTCATTTATTCATAGTTTATTGAAGTAATGGTGTATGTACATAAAATTGTTTGTTGATGTGTTAATATTATAACACATAAATATACCTGTGTAGGGAACAAAAATACAAGACAAGCTTCTGTCTTTTCATCTTCTTTTGTGCACGTCTGAAAAAAGGAGTAACAAATATTAGAATAAATATAAATATGTAAAACGTGCAGATAATATTATTTGATTTCAAGCAAAAAATCATTAATGCTTTTTCGAAATCGGGCAAAGCAATCATATACTAATAATTATGTAAGTTTCAGTGTAGTTCTCCATGGTAATTAGAGTAAAATTGCAGTTGGAAAAATTAGAGTTCTGGAGCGTTGACTCTTCAAACCGCCCCTTGGTTGTGCCCTTGTACGTAGAAGCCATAACAATAGGCACTTTTTTTTATTGTTATGGCTTTTCCATTGTTATGATTGGTGGTTTATAAAATATGTAAAACAAAATAAATCGACGTTCCCCCTTGTTTCCCCCTTTTTCTTCCTTTTATTTATTTATTTTTTTAACATTACCTTAACATTACTTTTTTCGCTTCTTCGCGATCATCCGAGTTACTGCACAATAGTTATTACATTACCAATTAATGCGTTGAATTCTGATACATTGTTATTGTAGTCAGTATCTCTTTTCATACACAACGATATTCAGATTGTGTACGTCAGCAGTATTTGTACATGTAGCCACCCTTGTTATCGTGTAGCACCTGTTTTTTATTTTTTTTTCTCAGCCGTACACTTATTATCAGTATATAAACCATTAAACCAAATCAATACAGTAGAAATAAAAATAGCAGCACTTTGTCATGCACTTCTGAACTATGACTTTTCCTTCACATTTTGCCATTATGTTCTGTTCCTTTAAATTTATTTCTCAGAAGCTTTTGCCCTTCTCATACTACTGAGAATACGATTGTTTTTGAATGAAATTACGTGATTTATTTTTAATCGATTTTATAATTGCCAGTGAGAGTACTTTAAATTTACTCATATCATGTATTGAGTTTTGTAGTTTATGAATTATATGACTGGTAAACTGTCTATTCAGCGTTCAAATGCATTCAACTTATAAATATTTTTTGTCTGTTGTATATTGAATACATCCATTACGTTCGGGAAAAATAGACTAGACCCATTACAATTCTCTATTCTTCAATCACTTGTATTCATAAGTCCTCAGTTCTTCTACAGTGACGTCATTCAAACACTAATTATCGTTAATTTCAAACTTGAAACAAGGCAGATGTTGCATACCATGATGCAGTTTCTTATTTAGTACTCGTCATTGAACACTGTACCTTTAAAAATGGCAACTGCTGCATTAGTGCAGAAGGGCGCATGCAAAAAATAAAGATATTTTCTGATGGCAGAGTGGGTTAGCCCCTTCCTAAGTATACTTGTTAGAAATTAATAAATATACTAAGGGGATATTTATTATACCCCTTAATATATTTATTAAGAGACTGAGCTGGGATGGTCGTGGAGGGAAAAAATCGACCTTGATTGTAACAACCAAACTAACGTAAAGATTGCTTTATCTTGACAACGCTTCTGCTCGCACAAGAGCAAAACTCTTTTGACAGTAAAAGGCCTAGCCATCGATTACCATCCTCCTTTTATTCTCCTGGCTTGTGACTTCTAAGTTCTATTAATGAAGAAAAATCTCAAACAAAAGCGTCCTTCGTTCCTTCTTTTTTTAATTTTTAAAAATCAGTTTTTAATTTCGGTACTGTCAATTACTTACCATAACTTCGTATCGTGATATCCGAAAGTATATCTTTCAACATTAGATGCAATTGCAGATAAAATGACTAAACTTTTCACATGTGAGAGAGGCAGACCCGTCATTTACGATGGTCAAGGGGGATAAGGGGCTGTATACATATTAAAATGAACACTAACTCCCAAAACTAAAGGCTATAGTTTTGATAACAGAGTTTTAATTTAGAGCGCACAGCATTAGCCTAATTACCAAATTTGAGTAAAATCGGACCATTGGAGCCGGAGATATTGAAAACGAGACCATCTCTAGTTTTAGTATTCTAATTTATAGGTCGAGGTTCATGAAACCGTAAAAGCAAGCATTTATGTATTTTAAAGAGTTAAGAACTATATTATTCATTATAATACGTAAATTTTAGGTAACTGCTTGCGAAATATTTTGATTTTGTTCAGATTCCTCACTTTTATTCAATAGACGGAATTTTATACATTCAGCAGTGGTATACGGCCCCTAAAGTGCCAGCAGAATCTATTTTTACCCATATCATGAAAACTATTGCATATTTTGATCTGAAATTTGATACCCATATAAAAGCTGGACTAGATTGATTTTTCATCAAAATATAATAAGGTTTAGATTAATCAAAATATAATAAGGTTTCAGTCATTATTTTTTTTAAAATGATTTTAAAATTCATAAAAAATATTAAATCAATATTTTCGATCGTAAAAATCACGTTTCTGTTGTTGGGTTAGCTCATATTCTTTTCTAAGAAAACAATCTTTGGCATGCACATGGTAGTTTAAATGTTATATTTTAAAAAATATCAGAAGCCTGTTTAACGTTACGAGACGCGTTTTTCCCAATTTAATTCTGAAACAGCGGGTGAACGGAATTACACGAAAACTGGTATACAAAGCCAAATTTTGATGCTGAATACAAATATGTCCTAAAAAAGGAGGATTGTCATTTGAAATTTTAAAGTTGGTGCTCACTTTAATATGAAGATTACCCCGTGGCAAAATTCAAATAACAGAATTTTATGGAGTACATTATCCCTGATAAAACAACTCATTTCATGTGTCTCTAGTGTAAATAGTATCCAAATACGAAGGAGTGTTTCGCCAACCCCCCCCCCCCCCGTACATGTATTTTGTTATTTTTTAATGCAATATATTTTATTAATTTTATACCCTTTGCACCCCCCCCCCCTCCCCCGGAAAATTTTGGAATGACAGGCCTGGGGAGAGGGCTTGATCTCACTTCGCTATTCCTGTGGTAGTCATAATTTTCTCCCTTCTCTTTTTTTTATTTTTTAAATTGTTTTACGACTCACTATTCTTCGCCCGTCAAAACATGTATCAAGAATCATTAATAGCCCCTGAAACAATCGTTTAGGGTTAAAAAAAGTAATATTACTTCATTTTTTATTGCTGGCATTGAGGACATATTGCAAGCGCTTTATTTTTAAGTCAACATTATTTTGCACCTTGTTATTGTTTAGAATTAACATATTGTAAACATTTAATTAGCATAGTAGTTATGTTTTTTCAGTGAAACAAATTTTTTTAACATGCAATTGCATTTACACTGCATATAACTTTAAGCAATTTTTCATGTTATTTTCTTCTTATTCAAAAAAGTTGAGTTTACCTTTGGAACCATTAAAATTTTCCTTTAACAATTTGGAGCCTGCCGACTACTCTAACAGTTACTAAATAAATAAGGACAACAGTTACTTAAAATCCACTTTAAAGTAAGGAAAATAGTCCCTAAAGAAGTCCGCTAGAATGACGAGAATAGTTTCTCTAAATTCCAAATCAAATTAAGGACATCAGTTCCTAAATTAAGAAAAGTCTATTAAAATATCCATTTGGAATAAGGACGAGTGTCCCTAAATAACGTTGATTGATAAGCTTATTAGAGTAAGGGCAACTGTTCCTGAATAATGACAGTTTCTTAAAATTCCCATTAGGATAATGACAACTGGGCCTAAAGTTCCTCATAAGAAAATTCCAACCCTCATAATAACAAGAATTTCTGTCTAGAACTATACGAAATTACTTTCCCGAATATATCAATATCAATTTCTTAATTTAGCTATCTCTCTTTCTTTCTCATTTAGCTTTAGTTCTGAATTATTTAAGTGAAGTAACTAAATAAAGATTGAAAAAAAGAATAATTTGAAAGTTGGGTTTTGAGGTGGGGAAAATGTGTGCATGTCGGTCCCTCCCCCCTAATAAATTTTGAGGGAATTGTCCGCTTTGAAAGTTTTTTCTTTTTTTGCATTCGGAAGATCTCGACGAGGACAACTCATTTCCATATTTCATTTTTTGATTTGAACAATTTTTCGTTCAATTTTGAACAGTTCAAAAAATTTTAATATTAGCGGCAATGAAGCAAATTTTATAAACCGTAGACATATACGGCAAGTTCCTTCAAACAAGCCCTTTTGAAGGACCTCTCGACGTGAAATATTTTTTGTTTGAAAAATCTTTGCTCAATTTTGAATAGTTCAAAAACAAAATTAACATTAGCGCCTACTGGGGACTTTCAGTCCTATATAAATCCGGATTTGCTTGAAACCTTGTCGGAAGGATCTTTCGGTGTAAAACATGTACACATACGACTTTCAACCAGAACTAAACGAGCCTATTTTCCTATGACGTTGTTTCATCTGGATTTTTAAGGCTATTTATGAATGAATGAACGAGTGAGTGAATAAATATATATTAGCCGTTGAAAAGGTACATATGAAGTAATTAATAACTAAAATGCTAAATGAGAGAGAGAGATAGCTAGATTATAAACTGAAAGTTGGTGTGTACGATAAAGTAGGATCGTATAGTTCTAGATGGAACTTCTTATTTAATTAGTAATTATCGGTGAATAGCCTGCATCGTTGTATAGTCCGCAGGAAGAAAATTCATTCTAAAAAAATTAAGTTCGGTGTATAACCCGCAGCCAGAAAAAAACATGGGATACACCCCTAGAAAACAATATATTCGCCTGTAGCGCCCGAGCCCCTATCTGCTTTGGACCATTGTTTCGAAAGCTACGATTTATTTCTCTGCATTTTGTTTTGCAGAAAAAGAGATTTCGATATTTTTGAGCGAAAATTGTCTTTTTCATAATACCCTTTTTTTTTTTGAATTTCATGCATTGCCCGCATCGTTATATTGCTCGCTTGTAGTAAAAAAAGGAGTTTTTTTTGTAGATAACCCGCGGGCTATACACCGATAATTACGGTAATGTATCCGTTAGGTAAAGCACCACATTCATGAATCCGAACGAAATGGGTTCCCCGGAATTTCTCGAATTCTACTCCCAATCTTTCTCGAGAAAAATATTTGAACTTAAATTCTTTGTATTTTAGTGCACAAACAATAATTTCCTTAACTCTGAATTCAGCAGCAAGTGAAACTTCAACCAAGCAATAAATTCCTTGAATTAATAAGTAAAACCACTCGAAATTAAAAAAAAAAAAATCAAAACCGGATTTCCTTCTACTCCCTTACTAACTAAAAATTTCAGCGCAATCTGACGATAGTTTTTGGCTCTACAAGAAATAAGAATATAAAATTCCTTTTTAAAAACAAAGACCAGGAATATAACATTCTTTTTTTTTCCTCAAAACATTCCTATTGTTTTGACTGAATGCTTTTTTTTCCTGAAGTTTCAGCTTTATACATATTGTCTGATACTAAGAATTATTAGTGTTCCCAAAGGATATTACAGATTTTACATGGCATAACTAAACTGCTGCACTTTTTTCATTGGTGTTGGGATCTAACTTTTGACTGACCATCTAATACTATCTAAGCTGTTTTTTTTTCTTCAGAATTTCTACCTAGTGTTTTTGCATGCGCTCACACAAGCAAAAAACATGTCCATGCAATGAGGATTTTGAGGGTGAACATAAAAATGCATTATACAGATTTAAATGTCGTAATAAGAG
Organism: Octonoba sinensis; assembly: GCA_038502835.1. Classification (NCBI taxonomy): domain Eukaryota; kingdom Metazoa; phylum Arthropoda; class Arachnida; order Araneae; family Uloboridae; genus Octonoba; species Octonoba sinensis. Next base: position 130,279,441 of record CM076598.1, read on the forward strand.
AATGATATAACTTCGCTATAAAAGTAAAAGGAATTTTTCACTTCAATATATGTAAACTTTTTATTAAAAAGAAAGAAAAAGGGAAAATTATCATATAAACAAGAGCTGCTTCGCCATATGCGTGAGTTCGTTAAAAATGGCTTCGCAATGCACTGTTAAAAATTTCCGTAAGAAAATAGTAATATTGATTGTTATTTTACCATATTTAATTACAACAGTTGAATAACCATTAAAAAGACTGTACTCAAACCGCTGATTATGAAAAAAATCGTTTATTCTCGTTTATTCTCTGTTTCTCCTAAAGAACGTTTAACTAATCGTAATTTACAAGCGCCACTAGGTCTCGTAGTCAATAAGGGCGTCCATCTTGGTTGTGGAACCTTACCGTCGTACGTTGTTGTTAAAATATGAATAAAGATTTATCAGTTCAAATCTGCATGTGTATATAAAAAAGAAGAAAAAAAAGTGGTTTAAGCAGTGGTTACTAAATAGAGACACATACACACGTAAATCAAAAATTGGAGACATCGGATTCCCGAACTCTTTGCGAATGAGCGAACCCATCATTTGAGCTGCTGAAGCTTGTTTGTATTTTAATTTTTGCAGCAAATAAAATGATTTTCGTGAATATACAGTAAATTTAGACCAAAAATAACTTTGGATCCAATCCAAAACTGAAATATCGTTTTTAATGCGGATTGCCTGTTGGAAAAGAAGATTTATTGATAAAAAAAACTGCTGCTTTGCGTGGTGTAGATGGCCGAATGGTTAGAGCGCAAGGTTGATACATCATACACCTGGGGTTCGATTCCCGCACTGGCACGCTTCGTTTACTGTTTCTACACCTGGAAATGGTTCAAAACATGTAAAAACTTACATTTCCAGTTTTAAAACCATTTATAAATGGCTATGAAACTGCAAACTTTTGTGTTCACGGCTTTTTTACCAAGCTGATTGGAAATGGTTTAGGTCCCGTAAAGGTAGAAAAATGTTCCAAACCGTAAATTTAACAGTGAATTAGATGAACAGACTGCTGTCGGCTATTTAACCGTACTTTCATGATGAAATTTCTAACAGTGTGAACCGGTACAATTAGCATCTTTGTAACTCCAACTTAGTGCCAAAAATTCAAAGTTTTTCTGAATTCAAAAAGGATTAAAAAACAAGTGCGTATGGTTTTACAAATTTATACTTTAATAGCGATTGATTTTATTACTTATTTTGAAACATTTCATTCCGTACAATCAACATGTGCTATAAAACGGTGGCTTTTATGTTACTTTTTCAGTCCCTCATCGGTAAAGTTATTTCTGCAAGCTCATTTTTCAGAAAACGGTCATTGCCACCATTCCCCATGAGAGAGAATCCTAAGGCCTCGGCTAAGAGGAAGGGGTCTGGCGGAGAAAAGTACCAATTAGAGCCGGCCATCAGCCCCACGCGCACGTAATCCTAAGGCCTCGGTAAAAGGTAGGGGTCTGGTGGAGAAAAGTACCAATACGAGAAGCGACCGAAGGTTCGAATAACCAATTTCCAGGTTCAAACCTACCCAACTCTTGCTCTGCCGATCCAGAGCCTAGAGGGCACGCAGTCCTGAGATAAGTAAAAATTATGCGCTTTAAATTTCCCAGAATATTTTATATTTTATCTTTTAAAAATGGCATGATTTAAAAAAGTGTTCAGTTTTTATCAACTAAACACTTTAAGGCAGGATTCCGCCTTTAAACAAAGAAACAAGAATTTAGGTAAAACGTCAAGATCCTTTCACAGTGATTACTTAGTACACCTGTTTACTTTTAAATGTTCTAAGCTCTTGTTAGACGAATTCTTTCCATAATATTCTCAAATTTAGGGGGCCGCACAAAAAATTTCTTAATTTAGCCATGTCAGTTACTTTACCGCAGACAATGACTGTCTATATCGAGGACAGTCATTTTCAGGAGTAGGGTAGTAAAACTAAAAGATTTTTTTAAAAATATTTTAAAATAAGAAGTTCCGAAAAATTCTTACCTGGTATTTCTTTAGGTGCTGAAAATTTTCTTCAATTTTCAAGAATTAGGTACACAGGAACTGTTGGTCAAATATAATCTTTTTCTTGCTGTACTGAAAAGTAATATGTGAAAAATTAAATTACATGGTAAAAATATGTATATATATATATATTTATTAATAATAAGAACAGTCTAAATGTTAAGACCAGTGAATTAAGAGTTTGAAACTTAATATATTAAGCCTTAAATATATTTTCAAATTCAAAATAGATGATATAACGAGTAATATAGTAAACACATTTAAGCGAAGACAAATTTCTAAACTTTTTATTAAAATTACTTTTCAATAATAGCAAGTAACAATTTTTAGCCTTAAGTAGTCTTTCCATCAGCAGGGAAATAGGGGCAATTCAGGAGAAGTACTATTGTCTAGTGCTGACTTTTTTTGTGGAACACCTTGCGCAGAGCCGGTTCTTGTTGTAGCAATCCGTACCAACGCTTAGGGCGGCCGTTAGAAGGAGGCAAAACATTGTTAGCTGTCAAAATTGTTGTTGTTGTTGTTGTCGTGTCCTCGCGCGAAGCGAGGAAGATGGGTGCGCTGCTCTTGAGTCTAACGGGGCCCTTATAGCAAGGAGCCTGATTTCCGCCCCTTTTTATGTGGTCTCTTAATTTTTGAACCAGCTCCCAGATGAGAGACCGTCACCTGGAGTTGGCACCCCCAGCGGTATCGTTTCATTTGGTGTACACCAGCACCCTTTAGCGTATACGGTCCCAAGCAATCTGCTGGAGAGAGGGTTTCACCATCCCAAACACTGACCTCAGTCAATGTTGCTTCATTTTCAGTGTTCTGCGGGAACCGAACTTTTACCGACTGGGCCACTATGGTACGTCAAAATGTTTTAAAAGATTTAAAATTCAAATTTGAAGTAAAGGTAATAGTTTTTTCTTTCGATATTAAACATCGAGATCATGACTAACAAAATCCAATAGTTTCGCCTTTGCAAGTTCCCCAAAGTACCTAGTTTTTCCCCCAAACAATCTAGGGATTTTCAAATATCTTAAAATTTTCAGTTTTAAATTTATTTGCAATTCTTACAATATTGCCTAAAAATGCGCGTTCTTAGGAAAAGGGCGGGGCAAGAGAGAGCTTACCCTGTAAAAAACATTCGAGGCAGCAGAACTACTAACAACGGCCTTATTTTACACTAATCATACAAGTATGCGTGGCGGAAATGAGTGGCTCAAAAGCATTATGTTTCGCATAAAAATTCTTCCTTTTCTCCAAAATTAAGAGAAACCAATCCAGTATTGGCCGGACAGTTTTGAACTTTACAAAATACATCTCCGCTCAAAGCCTTGGGAAAATTGCTTTAAGGCTGTTTTTTCACAGGTCTGACATAAGTTCCTCTAATTTGTTGTTCTTTCTTGGTTTCGTTTTTACATTGAAATGTCTAGGGTTTTCTCATCTTATTTATGACACTATTTACAGTTTCATATTTGATACATCTGGTATCAAAGCAAAGTTTATTATTGTTTATGTCCTTGAACTTTATTCTGATACCACTAATTCACTCATCGAGGAAGAGATCATTTCTTCCAAAACCTTCTACTTACACGCTGCCTTTGTTCTTATGGGAAAAAGGGATTCCAAGCAATCTCGAAACATATGTCTACATTTTAATGTTCATTTGTGCTTTCTTAATGTGAAAATTTTTCTTACATCACAATTATTCCGAAGTCAGTTTCCTACTGAAAGTACTGTTCACAGAAACGTAATTCTATTTTTATTGAAAAACAATCAAATTATAACTTTTTTTTCCATATAGGGTTACATGAAAAATAATTAAATATTGAAAAAAGAAAAAAATCAAACTTGAAATTATCGCTTAATTTAGAATGGTTTTCAAAATATATTAGTTGAAGTAATTTCTCGATCTTATAAACCAAAGTTCTATTAGAAATTTGACATTAAGACATGATTCAAATTAGACATTAAGATCTATCAATAAGACTATTGTTGTTTGATTGATTGTACTATTTATAAAGAATAATATTATGACGTTTATAAAATATAATATTATGACGTTGGGCTTAACTAGAAATATGTTTTACATACATTCACATAATATACCGGTTACCTATTTAAAAAATACATCCATTAAGTCATTAAAAAATCATTGGTGAAATATTTCCTTTAAATAAACCAAAGGAAAATTTTGCAATTAGAACTATGTCCATCTGAAGCAGCGTTAACTAAATTTGAAGTGTTTATTTTTTTTAACAGTTGATTATTACTTTGTAATAGTAAAAACAATTAGCCAGTAGTTGAAAATCCAGTAGCAAAATTTTAACAATGTAAGTATTATGGTTGGTTGGTACAGTTGATTATTACTTAGTAATAGTAAAAACAATCATCCAGTAGTTAAATATCCAGTAGCAAAATTTTAACTATGTAAGTATTATGGTTGGTAAACTATCTTTCCAGCACGCATAAAAATCAACAAGTCCTATTAACGTATAACGGAAGATACATAAAAACTTCAATTCCATATAATTCTGTTCATCATTTTAAAGCTAAGATATAAAAACGAAAACATCTTTTGCAAAAAGAAACAACAGTTCCACCCTTTCCTTGTCCTTACGAGGATGTTTCTATAGGATGCAAATCTCCCAACCCTATCCTTAAAGGGTGAAGCGATCTTATAGATTAAAAGACCGAAACACGTGGAAGCGGAAAGAAAAAAACAAATAAACAAACTGTTACGCAGATCAAGACATCCGCGGAATAGAAAGAAAGAGCCATCCACCTTATAATAAAACGACGGGAGATCAACGGCAAGTGACCGTAAATGTCTGTCTGAAAATTTACGATGCAAATCTCCATCCTTTACTTGGAGAAGCATGTCCGGTTGGTGAAGCTGAAGCACTACAAAGATCTCTGCCAGAACTTCCGGAATATTTTCACCACAAGCAACACAGGAAAAGGAACTCTTTCCTTAAATATAGATAACATGTATAAGAGTGTATAGTCCTTACTCGAATGAGCTTCTCTAAAAACGGAGAAAAGTACCGACTTGGTGGATTTGTTCTTCGTAAAAGAGTATGTATACAGGACCTATAATAATTTATGCTTTTTAAGAATCACAAAATTTTGATTTTAAAATGATTCAATATAATGTTTGTTTTCCTCTCCTTTGGTTTAATGTCCATATTATTCTAGTACGTAGTATATTTTCCAAGACAGTAAGAACTATTAATTTATTTACTATTTACACTCTTCATTACGATTTCCGTAGTTGCAATTATCTTAATGTTACGAAATTCGACTTGCAATAACGTCTAATAAATATAGTGTTTACTGTGCTTATTTTCTACACTAAAGCTTCTGATTCCAGCAACAAAAAAATAACGGAATTTGTTCATCGGAAAGGATTATGGGATCTAGATATTCATACTCTTCATAAGTCTCAAACTTTCGTCTTTAATTATGTGATATATTATTTTTTCTTACCTTTGATTAATTGTTCGTAATTTTTAATCATTACATTTTGTAGGAAAATAGGAGCAAGTGATTGCAACCTTCAATCGCTGCAATTACTTTAATTTACTAACTCATGGCATCAGACATTTCATGACTCCTTCTAATTTAAAGAGAACAACACATAGAATATCTTTACACTAAAAAAATTCTGCAAAAGTACAGCAGGGTGTGAAATGAGTGTTTCTGTAAATTTACGAAGAGTTTCTTTTAAATCAAATTTCTTGGTAACAGTTTCTCAATAAAATTCCTGTTTTTCCACACTCTGTAAAATTACAGAGAAAGATGTATTAAGTTACGTAAAACTGAACACTTGAGATCTGAAACTACTAGTTTAAAAATTGTCAAAAAATGCATTATATATTGTTGTGGTACAATTTAATTTCAACTCTAAGGAGCAGTCTGGCCGGTCGGCGACTAGTCTTTCCAACTCCGGAAGTATCTGTGGCAAAGCGACCTAAAGCACAGGAATCAACTCTAATTCGACTTTGTCTACCAAAAATAGTAATTCGTACAGGTGGTGCCCCCATCTATATGAATTAATATTTTTCGAATAATGGAATCATTACTAATTTCGAATTATGAGATTAATCACTAGTCTCCGAAAAATAGACTTAGGATACTACCGTTACCTGTTGCTATCAATTTACAGAATGCTGTCTGTATTTTATTCTCTGTAATTTCCTTTTTTTCAAGACTTTGCAGTTTCTTATTTTAAAGTCTGTAATTTTACGTCAGACTCCCGATAAATGGTTTCCAGGAGATTCTCCTGTATTTTCGGGTATTTTGTTTACAATATAGGGCGTAGGAATTCCCTACAGTTTATAAAACACATCTGCACGGTCTAACGCACAGACACAGGCACAGACACACACACACACACACATATATATATATATATATATATATATAGGAAGCGAACTTTTCTCAATATATATGGAATTAGCAAGTTACGTACAGAATAATTAATACATTAATATGAGATGTCTATCGACAGTAGATATTTTTTGCATCGCTATAATCTTGGGGTGCTCAAAAGGTGAATCCCGTTCTGTTTGTTTCTGAGCGGCATGGCTGGAACTCTTTCACTCAGGAAGAAAGTATAGTACTTGAAGACTGCGATAGTTGTACTTGTTCAGATAGCTGGCGGTTTCAAGAAAGTAGATAGCGGTGAGCTTTGTGAAAAGTGAAATGACACTGAACAGAGCCTATCCAATGTGGGGGATCTAAGATTCCAGCTGATGCCTCTGTAAATGCATTTTCAAGCAGAAAGTATGCTCAGTAACTCTTCGCTAACGAGGTTGCTCTGAAGTACAGCTGCATGATGCACTGCAGTTTGAAATATTTTAGTATTTCAAACTGCAGTGTACGAATAATACTTCTTTGAAATTAAATCTTAAATAGTTCTTGGTTCATCTAAATCAAATTTTTAAATAATAGAAAATTACGTATTTATTTATTTATTTTTGTAAAATATTGATGGTTGCTTCACCTCTTCGTGAACTTCCATAAATAATAATTTCAAATTTGGAAGTGCCAATTACCAACTGAAACTTTAATTAGCTTGAATATGTATTTTATAAGTTTAACTAATGGATTTCTTGCAAGTCATGAATAAAATCGAATAAAAATTCAGTGAAAAGTATTTTATAATTAAAATGAAGCCGAACTTGCCAAATTAAAGAAGAATAAAAAGCGGAATATGATAACTTATCAAATTTCGTTTAGCCAGTCCCGGCTTCCAAGTTGCGCAGCAGTATGCCAGTCCAGACTTCCAAATTATGCAGCAGTATGCCAGCCCAGTCTTCAAAGAGTTGATCGAATTTCCCCCTATAATGTTCCTGATATATTCTGGTACAGAAGATACTTCAAAACTGAAGAATCCTTGCTACCTGAAATATAAAATGTTGTGAGAATATAATGCAATGAAATGCTTGAAGGAAATCATACATATAGACTTGTCAAGGCCATGTTAAATTTTTCTAACATATGAAAAAATTTAAGTTTTGATTTTGAATTACGACGCGCTTATATTCTTTTGAATATAAACGCATATTTTGCTATATTTTACAAGTTAAATCTTATTAAATTGACGCACATAATACCCCCCCCCCCCCCCCATTCCCTGCACTGCATTTAAGAAGCTGCGGCAGACTTTAGAAAGCGTCGGCAGCTTATTTCCCGAATAGGGTATATTTTTTTTAAACTGCATTAAACTGAATAAACTTATTTTGTAATTAATATTTAAGCATACTAATTATTTGTAAAAACTAATTATTCATTAAACAATTAACATTTTTATTACTTCTACATAAAACATTTATATTTATTTCAGTATGTTTATTTATTTTACAGTTAAGTTAGGGACACTTTTAGCACAAAAGTAGACCAATTACATTTCCATTCTCTTACAAGTTAGAGCTTTCAATTTTTTGAGTGTTTTAAACTATTGCTAGAAAATTTAGCATAAAGGATCATTTGAGTGTAAAATTATGAAATTCAGCATTAAAAACATCGATTTTCAATCTAAAACCTAACTAGAAAATAGTATTTTACCAGGAAATAATTCTTGCAAATGATAGTGATTATGTTTTTTTTTTTTTTTTTTTTTTTTTTTTGACCGAAGCAAAATGTATATCTCAGTACAATTCAGGCCGCTAAGATTAGATTTTCACTGCAGCAGTTTTTTCTTTTACCCTTTTTAATAGTCAGTCTTATTTTAATACGCTAACGTCTGCTCTTGCCTGACGTTCAAGTCTCCTTCCTATCAGGCGATGCGTTGGTGGCTAGCGCTCTAATGTTAAAAAAAAAAAAAACAACAACCTAAAGCATATTGCTATATAGCTGAAAATTTAAAAAGAAAAAAAAAGGATTTACACCACTTTTAAAAGTAAAAGCCCAATATCGGTAACCTAAACAGCGCTCACATAACGCAGTCACACGAGGAGAAACCCAAGAGTTCTCAGCGCCAGCCTCAACGTGTTAAAATATTTCGCACTCAAAGTAGCGAAAAGTTATTTATTAAAAGTTACTTCTCATAATTTTCTCGATAAATTTTAATCAAAGTCTGTTTTGGCTCTTAAAATAATTATATATTTTTCGATTCTTTGCGAGTTTACAATTAAAGGACATACGGAGTAATGACGACAAAGCCACTGGCTAATGAGGGTTCCGAACATTTTAAAGCACCCGCCAGACATCTTTATTCTAAGCTTCGCACGGAAAATTCTAGTCTTTAGTAATAAAAAGGTTTATTTTTTAACTTCATTGCAAAAACTCGAAAAATGGACTCAAGATACTATGGCTCTGAGGTATAATTTTTAATTTATATATTTTTGTAAATATAGTGATCGGAATACGAAATGCATTTTAACTGTCTTTATCATCAGTAGTTTAAGAAAGTTGAGAAAGTTACTTACCGTACTTACCTTAAAACGTCTTTAACAACTTTTAAGAAACAAATATCTTCAAATATTTGCATTCAATTTTCTGCAGCATCTTTAATGCCTAAAATTTTGCTGTTGTAAACATACTCTGCGTGTATTTATTTCGTAAAATTTGAGTTGTGTTTGCATTAAATTTCTCTATTATGTTTGGTTTTTTATTACTTTTGATTTGCATTCTTCAATACTTTAGTGGTGAAGAAACAATTACTTTTGTGTGGTATTATCTTTTCTTCAGCTCTGATAATTTCTTAAGTGTAATACAGTGTTTATTACGTATTATAATGAGAAATTAAAACTGACTAATACTTCACATTAAATTTTACACCAACTGAAGTGATTAAGTGAGGAAATTAGCTTTCATATATTTTTCTACATTGTTAATGCATTTAAATTGTGTTTTGTTGAACAAAGCAAAAAATTGCTTGAATTTCTCTCATCATTTAGAAATATTATATTGGTAGTGATAAGAAAAGTTTAAATTATTTATTTATGCACTAAATAGATGAAACATTAAGGTGAATATTTTAATCCGGTTTTGGGAAGAATAAGCTATATCTATTATAGAATATTATATTAATCAATATTATGGCATTAACCTAACTATCATGGTACATAGGTGCTTGTTTTGTCACCAACAATAAAATTAATAAATTTATTACTAATTATTTTCAGCTAATGATGTGAATCCTGGCTTTCCCCAATCCAGCATGATGATTAACAGAAATCAAACTTGTGTTAGAATAACAAGATATAAGAATGACAAAATCTTCCTACTCTGAAGACTTAAGAGATCATGGAGGTACGTCTTTTTAATTTAATCTCACTTCTGCAAAGTAAATTTTCCCATTTCTTGCTTTTCTTTAACGCCATCTTGTTTGCCAATGTTTTTGGTAATGTATCCTGCAGAGCTTATATAGTAATTACTGCAGTTTCATTCATTGAATTCAGCCTTTCCGAAACTTTGAGCGCCCAACCTATCAGTGGTTCTTCACAAATATTAACACTTGGTGCCCCATTAAACTTGTTACATCGATTGCAATATTTCATTTGTAAGAAACTACAGGGAATGATAAATAAACCTTGACCGAACTTACGTACAGTTCGGTCTTATAGTCGTATGACATTGACTTGGTAGATACCATGGGTAAAAAATAAAATTTGTAATAAGAAAATAATAGTTCAAATTTTAACCGCCGTGAAAAAAAAATAATCTTCTTGCTTGTAATGTCTTTTTCACGCACCACCTTCTTACATTTAATTAAAATGTTTACCACCCTTTCTGGTGGTAAAAATTTGAACAAATAGTATTTTTTTGCATTGAAAGTATTGTAGATGATCATTTCAAAATTGTTTTCTCCTACTTTTTGATGCAGTGATTTTTTTAAAAATTGCCCTGCAAAAAGATAGTTAACGTTTTTATAACGTTAGGTCATGCATATAAAATTCTGTCACCCATTGTTGTTATTTTAGTTGTTTTAATCATCACTCATATTTCTTGATTTAGTGAAAATATGAAATATATTGTTTTGTAAATTCATAACTGATATATTAATGTTCTTAAATAAAACCTTTTCAAAATCTAATTTGAACCAGATTCTGGTGCCTTTAAAATGGTTGAGCAATATTTTTTTTTTCGAACTCTAGCCTCCATAGCTTCACAAAATATTTAATTTTATTCTTGTCAACACAATTTACAGCAAGGTTTTCAAGCAGCAATGCTTGAAAATCTGATTTATCTTGTTTGTTGAAGTTCCCACCCCATAACTAGCTCCAGAAGCTGATTCTGTTAAGCTAGAATAAAATAGTATAAGCCTCAAATACTCGTATAACAACATGGTGTAGTCCTGTTTCTGATGTGCTTTGCTCCTAATCTATATCTGTATACATATTTAGAGCACATATGAGGCAGTGAAAAGCAAAGTATAAAGTGACAAAATTGAAAAGTTGGAGATAACTAGTGAAAATGATAGGGAAAGCAACATTCTATATTGTGACAAAGAAATGTTAGTGATAGCTCTAACAGGTGCCGCTTCAAAGTGATTTAGAAAAAAAAATAACGTTGAAGGTCCCATAAGATCCAAACTTTGAACGCGTTTTGCTCACAATTGTTATTTGGTCACTTCCATTCCTTTGTTTCTCACTGCCTCCTATATATATTCAGTGTATATATTTTACGAACGTATTCCAGCTTCAAACTTTAAAATTTGAAATCATTCTGAAAAAAATTTTTTTTTGTTTTTTCCTAGCAATGACTTTTGACTTTATTACCAAATTCAAAACTCCTTACTAGTAATTTGAACAACATGCATAAATTAAAAAGTAAAAATACATGACCCTACAATATTTACAAATAGAACTGGTTTTTAAACCACTCAAAATTGAAATAAAAAAATTATACTTTGGAACTAAGATTTGTTTTAATTTCAAACTTAAAAAAAAATTATATATATATAATTATAAATTTCGAAAACGAATTGATTCTTAAATGTTTTATTGACAGAAGTTAGATCAATAATTTTAGAATCATACGTTACATCCGAAATTGATCGTAATAAGGTCAAAGTCTTACAGTAATGAACGTAATTTTTTGTTCAGAGGACATCAGTTCTGTATTCATCAAGTTGTGGTCTTAGATTCTAATCCTGAACCGCTTCAGCTCATAAAATTAGTCTTCCTTGATGTTGCACAGAGACTGGTCAACACGCACGATATGCTTTACGTAGACTTCACATAATGCAAATTCCTTGTCTTGCTCCTTCACAACTAGATCCTACCTCACATATTCAGTTACCTTATTTTGTTCTTTATTGTTGTAGCCATTCTACTTTTCAATTTTGTTTGTTTGTAAAAACAGAAAAATAATCCTTAAGGTTATAGTCGTTCGGCCATTGCCCAACTGCCAACATTAATGTGACATTTCAGTGGATTCCACACCCTTGGCATATAATATGAATTGAAAATGCTCTGTTCCATTTCGCTACAACTACCGAATATACCGTAATTATCTGTGTATAGCCCGCGGGCTATCTACAAAAAAACTTCTTTTTTTTACTACCTGCGGGCAATATGACGATGCGGGCAATACATGAAATTAAAAAAAAAGTATTATTAAAAAGGACATATACCGTTCAAAAATATCGAAATCTGTTTTCCTGTAAAACAAATTGCAGAGAAATACATCGCAGCTTTCTAAACAATGGTCCAAAGCAGATTGGGGCTCGGGTGTTACAGGGGAATGCATTGTTTTCTGGGGTTGTATCCCATGTTTTTTCTGGGGTGCGGGGTACACAACGATGCGGGTTATACACCTAACTTAATTCTTTTAGAATGAATTTTCCTTTCTGCGGACTATACAACGATGCGGGCTATTTACCGATAATTACGGTACTATGCGCCCGATATAACGATAAGCATTTACCTATGTGCAAGTCTCAAAAACAAAAGGAATGTAAGTCTAAAATATCTGCAGACGCAATTCTTCACTTATTCAATCTAAAGAAATTTGTCCAATATTTTATATTATTCATCACGCACATACCGAAAAACCCACATACTAATTCTACAATTCTTTTCGCACTTTAGAAATCAGAGCTACCGTTGCAATATGCACAGTGAATTTATAATAAATAAATCCTTAAGCTGCCTATTTATTAACTAAAAGAATACGTGTATTAATTAAAAATGAAATTTGTTAACATTATCTATAAAAAGCAGATTCTTATTTTATCGCGAGTAGAAATTAAGAAGTATACCTAATCAAGTCACGATATAAATATATAACATGCATTGAAAGCATTCCTATCGCTTATGCAAGCAAGTCGTTTTAGAAATAGCACGGATTTAACATGGCGCGAAAAAAAGACGCTACATTCGATTGCATACAAGAGAGTCCGGGTACCAAAATAGAACTTTTCTGCTCGATCTACAAACTCGGGAACTAACACAGATATACAAGCGATAAAAATCAGCGATGAAACCGTGAAAATTTTTGTTGATATTTCTCCTCGTCCCTGTCTTTTTCTTTTTTCAGATGCTTCACGACTGGAAAAAAAGCTTCAGAGAGAGGGGAAAAAATTGGAAGACGAGGCCCCCAAGGACCATAGTATGAAGAATGCAGCCCTGGAACCATTGTGCAGTACCACCATTTATGAATGTAAAGTATGAAATCTCCCCGCCTGAGGGGTTGAATGCAACCTATTCATAACTTCGACTCCTATTCACTCATCCAGTGGACAAAAAAAAGACTTTTCTGTTTTGTGTGCTCAGATTTGTATATCTCTCTAACACACACCGACCAGCTCGCCATGTGCGTTTGGTACGCTGCGAAGCTTTGTAGTCCTCCACGATGGCAATAAATTTCATATTTGGCGTACCCTTCGTTGAATAAATACTTGAAATTACAAACCACACCGTTCTCTAGTCTAACAAAACATTGGCATAAAATTGAGATTGAACGAAACGCCGTTATGTCCTTCTTTTTTTCTTTGTCAAATGCCATACTGCAGAAAAACCCAGCGCTAATTTTTAAAAATCTGAAAACCTTCATTAAAACATGGTCCCTTAAGAGCACATTTAAAAGTCATGTTGTTGTAAATGTTTTGCTTTTTATGCATCGAAATATTTTTAAGCTGACCCATTGTTTGAAAATAAAATCGATTAAAATTTATCACTCACATTTTCAGAAAAGACTAATACGCAATCATTGGCCCCATTCGCAAGTTTTACCCACAAAAGTGCGCTCTAAATTTGTACTTTTTGGTGAGACACAGTTAAGAATTATTTTGTAAAGCAGAATTAAGCACAGTGTAATTAACAACGAAACAGCTCTTGTTTTGACGGTACCCAACTTTCTGTGCGGAAAAAAAAACTGTCTTTTTAAAATGCGCGTATCCATCAAAAATTAGTAATTATAAGTATAACTAGGAAAAAAAAAATGCGTTTCATATTTTAATGTTAACTATTTTTGAAATCAAATTTTGCCCAGCAAGGAAGATAAATTACTACATTAGTAATAAATAATGATTTGCTCTTTGCAGCATTTGATATAATTTTCTTGCTAACAATCAATAGGATTCTTCCTGTGCGAAATATTTCCTTTAATTTTTCACTTAATTTTCACTCTCGGTATTTTTTACTAACTGCAGTTTGAAGTTATTCTCAATGATAAATGCACAACGCTGTTTAAATAAAGACGTTGTTTTTATCAAATTGTGCCGAAATGTATTAAGTAAACGCGAACATGATTTTAATAAATTAAATTATGAATAAAAATGAAAATAAATAAAGAAAATTAAGAAAGGATATATTGTCATTTTAGCAAAACTAAATTTTTATTGCTATTCAAAAATTGTTCAAATATTCAAAAATTGTTCAAAAATTTTTAGATTAAAAAGAAAAAAAAAAGGTCCAGATCTTTTAACTATATTTTTAAAGAAGCAAAATATAACGTAGAAGGACTAATTTCTTTGCTAAAATTAGTGATTTATGATTAAAAATTTATGATTAAAATTTTTCAAAAACAGAAATTGTATGCATTTAATTCTTGCAAAACTGAAATACACGCGTCAACAAATAATTAATAATATTTTTTGTACTAAAAACGTTTTTCCTTGAAGCGAGTTTTTCCCTAACCAAAAAATTTGCGATAGAAAGAAAAATCTTTCTTTAACCCATTCAATAAATAAAAAGACAACATACTAACATCACTAAATTGTAAAAAAAAATAATTATGATAAATCGTTTTTCATTAAAAATATTATTATGAGCTAATTTATTTTCATCAAATACATTCACTAAAATTTCAAAAACTTCTTCTATCCTTCTTCCTTAATCTGTAGCTCCCAACCATTTTTTAAACACAATAATTTTTTCTTTCATATCATCTCTGCTCATCATTATCATATTATTGAAAAAAAAAAAGGGCAAAAAATACTCACAAAAGCAGAGAGATACAGAGAAAAGCAACACTTTGCGTAGATTAAGTAACAACAACTATATCTCCCAGAACTAAAATGCATTAAGAAATTATCAACGCACAAAAGCAGCTTTGAAAGATTCCAGGTTAAATGTTCAAAGAAAGGAACATAGATGCAATCCCAATAGTCTTGTGCATTCATGGGAGAAAGTAGGAAGCAAGTTTTACAACCTTGTAAATTATAGCTGGCCCTAGTCCCCAAGAGCCAGAACCCCTCAAGACACTATCAGATGTAAAGCCTCCCGATTTGCCAAACAAGCTATTATCCTATGTTCGGCCGGTTTCGTTACGTCACATTTACAGCATCATAAAACACCCTGATGACAGACCTAGGGCCGTCCTTTAATCACTATTATTGCCCCACGTGACGTAAAACCCCCTATGTGGTTCTGTCTTTGGTCTTCCACTTTAAACAGACTGTTCTTTAAAAATCTAACATTAGTGGGATGTCAACACTGATTAATTTTAATTTCTGTGTAAATAAGAATCCTATGGATATTATTAATGAAAAATTATCGGATAACTTTGTTAGAGGTAAGCCAAATATTATTTCTTACCAATGCAAACTGAATGAAAAGTCCAGAATCTCCATTTTTTGTAATTTATTTTCGAAAATAATTTCAGTTGCTCAAATATTTTCAGCCATATTAATACTTAACGTAATATTTTTTTAGTTTTTTTAAAATCAATTGTTATACATACTTTACTTATTTTTTAGTCTAATGAGAAAAAAATAAAGCAACAGCACATAAATCAAAATAATGCAAGCGTTATAACTATTCATCATAAAAAAGTCTCAAAACTAAAACACAACAGGAAAGAAACTTTATGATCCAAAATTTTTATTTATTTATTTATTTTTTAGTATAGCCTTGTGTCATAAAACCTATATTATAGCAGTGACTAAATTCGAAATATTTTAGCGCGAAAATTACATGTTTCTTAAAAATGATAGCAAGAAAATTTATTATGTGCGTAAATAAATAAATCGAGGATACTTCCGGTAGCTTTCGTTAAAATTATCTGGTTTCAAATAATAATTTTGCGATGGGCTAGCTGTTAAAATAATAAGATAAAAATCCCAGAATATTTTTTAGGATTTTTTAAAATATTTCTATTATAAATAAATATATTTTTTCGTCTACATTTGGCTAATATTTCACTCAAAAAGATTAAACATGAGTAAAATATAAATAAAATGCAACACTTCCGTATCTTTATTTTTAACTTAGTGTTATCTTTGTTTGCAAACAAGCGTTTTCTTTAGATGTGGTTTTATTATTTTTATTTTTATTTATTTATATATTAAAATTATCTTTTATGTTTTCTCCCACATTGATGCTTGGCCGATTGATTGTACAAAACATGAATTCCATCCATTTTTTTATACGCGTGAAAAATATTGAAAACTTATTCTTCAACGTAAAAATCGAAAGCAGTTCAATCATATTTTCTTTTACTCAATTTAGGTGTTCATTTTTGCGTGAGCATATTTGTGAAAATTATCATACAGTATATATGTGGGCTTTTAGCTATTAAACTAGAACATAATATATTGTTGACTTTAAATAATGAAGAAAAAAATATTCCTCAAAACGTAACGTAGAAATTTATCAAAAATAAATAAATACAATGAAGTCGCAGTAGTTTTCGCCAAAAATTATCTAGTCTCAAGTAACAACAAAGTGATAAATAATTACGCAATTAGAGCATAAAAAAATTCAAGCAACTAATTTGAATGAATAAAAATGCCGATCGGGATGTTTTAGATTTTACGTTCAAGCATTTTAAACCTTAGAAATTCATTATATATCGTACGAATAGCTATGCCATGCATTACCTGAAATTTTTTTCGATTATAATTATTTCTTCACTATTTTATATACGTACGAGAAATTTTTATAAAATGAATAATCAAATTGAAAAGGAAATAAATGAATCGGTAAAGTAAACAAAAAATAAAATCACAGCAAAACGAAATGATATGTTTGCAAATATTCTTAACACTTAAAGATAAATAAGATGTGAAATGTTGTAAATAAATACATATATGAAAAGCAACAACGCTACCAACCTCTTAAAAATTGATCAATTACCTGATAGCTCTGAATTTTATTGTATGATGACATTTAATTCGATAATTTTACAATAATAATAACAGACAAACGTCAAGTTTTTAGTGAAGTATCGTTTATACGTCGTATGATCGATTTACCCTTCTAGCTAAATAAAAGAATTTGGACCACACTAAAACGTCGTATTAACGATCGTCGTATAAAAGATGAAGAGAGTACACGTATGTAGAGATAACGTAATTTTTGTTAAATACTGCTATGCGTTTTGGAAAGTCGCATAATCATTATGCGCGTTCCCCATCAGTAAAAGGCCAGCAATCAGGTAGAAAAAAAATGCAACTGTGTTCAATAAAATTACGTGAGTGCATTTAATTAAATATGCACAAATTGTAATAAAAATATGCAGTTAAGTTTTTTTTTTCTCTTAATGTACATATCTTAAAACTCAGTAAAACACGTGCGTAATTAATTGACAGCATGTTAAAAATGGAAAATCTTAACATTTGTAAAACTTCCTTAATTACTTTTAAAAACATCTTATCAGGATATGGCGAAAATCATCCTTAAAACACCTAAGAATTATTTTCAGGCACGCAGATATTTGTTTCGTAATAATTAAAATTTTGCTAATGTGCTGTTAAATCTTAAAATATACTAATTCATTTCTTTTATCACACACAAAAAAAAAAAAGGCACCTATGCATTTCTTAACATAACTACTAAATACACTTCCGGATGCACAGTAGGGTCTCTGTTGATTCTCCAAAACGCGAATTTTAAATGAGTAGTGTAGAATCAATTGTAAATTTAAAAGCTCCTTTGGCGCTTACGTATCCAGATGGAATTTCCATCCGCAATCCGAGTCTTTCACGTGATTTAATCTGATCAACCCGAAGGAAAAAAGTTTCGAGTTTTATCCAGTATAGGCTTCTCCGGCCTACAGGAAATGGTCGTTCCCAATATCTGAGGGCATCTATTCCGGAAAAATCGATGGCTTCGACTTGCCCGACGTCTGTAATCCCTCTGCGACGAACCAAGTGGATTAGGTTGCTGTACGTTCTCTATTTATTCTAAGAGGGTTATATACGTTGCAGTCCTGTTCTGTTTATAGTTCTGTACATCACCGTGCTCCAGGCTTTACGCAACGTGGTCAAATATTGATACATACGCACGCGGTGATGGACGGAAACGTGTCCCGAAATAGAG
Organism: Octonoba sinensis; assembly: GCA_038502835.1. Taxonomy (NCBI): domain Eukaryota; kingdom Metazoa; phylum Arthropoda; class Arachnida; order Araneae; family Uloboridae; genus Octonoba; species Octonoba sinensis. The sequence continues at coordinate 130,297,668 of CM076598.1, forward strand.
GTCAACGAAGATTAATTTTATCTTACGTACGAAATTTGCATATAGTCTTAAAAACGAAGGCCACATCAGCTGTTATTATGCGAAGATTACATACTTTCGCTCCACTCATGAAGTTTATGCTCTTTTATATAACATACGACTGTAATTTATATGTAATACTTTACTTTTATGTACGTAATACTTTTATATTACATACGAATGTATATACGAATAATTTTAATTGTGTAGGAAAAAGAACATTTTCAGTATGCTTCGTACACTAAAATTTTTTTGTTTTTGTGTGCCTCCCATTTTTAGTGTTACTCAACACAATTTATGGTGTTCAGTTGGAGTAAAGTTGAAAATTATTCATTTTTGAGATATTATAAAAATTTTTATGTATCTGTAAAAAAATATAGACAGTGTAATGTTTCTTAGCACATGAAAGTTGTTAATTCAGTAACAAATCAAAATTTCATTGCAATTGCTCATTTCTATGAAAATAAAATAAATGAGTAATCGTAATGAACTTTTGATACGTAAATGAGTTAACGAAAATCAAAAACAACATTCTGCTGTCTGTATTTTTCAATTTTTTGGCAGACACTAAATTTTTTTTTAAATACATGAAAAAAAAAGAATAATTTTCACCTTTACACCAACTTGGACACCAAAAAATGGTTCAGTAACACCAAAAATGGTGGCAACTGAACGCAAAACGTTTACAGTGTATATAATGCGATATTGAGATTTCATTTGTAATTATCATTCATATAAGTACATGTGAAGGTAATATACTTGAACATTGATATAGTGTAAAAAATCCGTAAATTTTACGGTTTTAAACTGGCAGCTGGGTTGGTGTGGAAAACCGTATAAGTTACGAAGTAAATCCGTAGTCGCTCGCTTTTTTTACCGAACGAGAATAACTTTACGGTAAAAAACCGTTGCGACTACGGATTTACTTCGTAATTTTTACGGTTTTCCGCAACCAACACAGCTGCCAGTTTAAAACCGTAAATTTTACGAGATTTTTTTACAGTGTACGAAGATCGTTTACCTTCAAATTATATACGCAGGTTAACAACTTTTTGATTTATGCAAAAGTTATAGATTTAAAAAGCAGTACATCTTTTAAGACATATATTTATGAGTCCGAGTGAAGTTTTATTTTAAATTCATTATTTCCTTCATCCAACCTGATATATCTTTAAGTGTACTCTTAATATGTAATTATCTTAATACATTTTAATTTTATATTCCTCATTAGTATCATGTAACGGTTTTATTCACAACCAGAAGACAGTTTTTTTAAAATTATAAATTTTCTAGTTCATAAGTATTTAGGATTGAAAAGTTGAAATGAAACAACCAAACAAAATAAAATATATATTTTAATTTATATTTTTCATATGCGAATAATAATTCAGCAAAACGCGAAATGCTTTTTAAACACAAAATTTTCAGCGCTGAAAATCATAAGGAAAGGTCGAATGTTTTCTAATTTGCTACACAGTTGAAACAATATACGATACACAATTAGAATTGCTGTGCTTTTATTATTAAAAAAAAAATAGCAAAGGAATATTTATCTGTAGTTTAAATAGTAAAGTGTTTTTGCTTTTTACCGAGAGCAGACTCACATATAACACCAAATGTCTCATTTATTAAAACGTTTTTAGCTATCGTACACATCATACCCAGATTTTGCATACTGTGTATAGTTAGGAGCGCAGCCAGAAAAGGATTTTTGGATAAACCTTCCCGGAATCCATGACTTTGAGCAATGCTCATCATGTATAGGAGAATGCGGGGCAAAGTGCAATATTTAAGATAATTTACATTTTTCAAAGCATACAAATAAGAAATTTATTTTGAAAATAACAGTACAGAAAGAGAGAACTACAAATATTATAATAGAACTTGAAATATCATTTTTATTTTAGGCAGCAAATTTGTACGTTAAAATAAAAGTGGACAATTATCACTTTGCTCCATATGTGGAGTAAAGTGAAATATCGAAATATTTTAATAATGAAAGTTTTCTATGGGATTTAACCCTTTACATTAGTATGTTGCCTTATGGTAGTTCAAATAACATGTACTGATTCCTATTTACGGCGACAGAGGGTTAAAAATTTTTTTCATTAAACATGAATAACTAAATTAATGAGTGATTGATAAAACGGGCATACGAATAAATGATTTTATTAAATATAAAAAATAAATGATGAATTAAATGAACGAATGAAAAATCTGCTTAATAAATGAACAAATAAAGGAATTAATTGTTGAATGAATGAATAAATGAACGAGAGATTAAGTTATATGTGATGCAGGGTCAAAGTGAAATAAAATAATATTTCACTTTGCCCCATATATGAATCCAACTGAATCCTGTGGCTTCAGTTTGATGTTTTTCATCTAGAAGCTCAATCTATTTGCATTGCAAAAGGGGTTTCCTCTAACCTTGAAACACGTGTCTGCAATTTTTGCAAATTTTTTGCTTAATTTTACGTTGATTTTTAATTTTTACTTTTCACAAAAGTTTACATTTTATTTCATTAAACAAAAAGTTTTTATTATACAGTAGTCAAAATAATTTCTGAACAAAATAAATTCATTCAAACAACATTTTTTTAAAAAAAATAGTAATTCAAAAAATTCTGGTTGGGGAGGGGGGTATTGAGCTGCTGTGTGCAGATAAGAAAATCCCTTCGCCTATATAAAACTGATGCAGGTCTGTATTATAAAGCATCCGAGTTTAAAAGTTTGGCTTGTTAAAATTTAACAAAGGACAATTTAATAAAATGGGTAAACACACATTTCCCTTATGAGGTGCAGTCTCATAAAAAGCATTTTGCATCGTACTTTGCGCAAATTCCCTACGATTCTGTAATTCCCCAAACTCTTTCTTTTTCCTTCGTGTAGGATTGTGAGGGAATCTCACAAGATTTATGACCAAGCTGTGACTTATAAGCAATAGCTAAGAATATCCGAACTCCGAAAGGCACAGCAGTAAGAAATGTATTTTTAACTTTGCGCTCGAATAAACTGTGCCATCAATTTATGCCAGAGCCTCACATTTGTACACCTAAAGATTCTTCAACAGAGAAAATAGTTTCATCCCAGCTATTATGATACAAGTTAAAAGTTTCCATCTAAAGACAGTATCCAGGGGAAAATGCAATTCTCACCTGTCGGATGCAGAATTTCGAAATATTATTTTAAGAGCATGGTATCATAGTACGGCGGTTCTCAAACACTAGTAAACAAGATATAGATATATTTTGAGAGGACATACGTAATTCTAGGTTTTCATGTATAAATCCAACGAAAATAGAATGATGATGATAACTAAATATTGGGAAAATATTTTATTCAATGTTTCTTCAAAACAAAAACATTAATTCTTTATAAGGTATTAAAAACGTTGTTTAAAAATTAATTTTATTCAAAAATAATGGAAGGAGAAGAAAGGGTGTAGCTTTTCCGAAACATTTTTTTTTTCTTCATTGTAGTAAGTAGTGAACATTTTTGTTGTGAAATAACATTGAAGACGACACATAATAAAATTTGTAATAAGTCGTAAAAAATAAGGAAACATGACATAACGTTGTCATAAAGAAGTAAAACAATGTGCCTTTTTGAAATATCATTATAACTAATTACTATCGAGCGATCCTACTGGGGAGACAAACAAACTCGTCAAAACTTTTTTTTTAATTCTCCCCTTAACCCATTCGAGACCGATTGCACACCGTTTGTGCAATTGATTTCCGAGGCTATAAGACCACACCATGTGTGCAATAAGAGTAATGTGCAATTATCAGTTATTCTGAGTAAACTAGTCGTCAAAATAAGATTTTTCTTGAACTAATGAAATCTGTAAAGTACAGGAAAATTGTACGGTGTGCAATGATCTTATTTATGTGAATTCACTTATGTATTAGGTGATTTCCATAGTAAACATGTTTGTTATTAAAAATGTTTCACTCCTGGGGACCGTGTTCGAAAAAAATTGTCGTCTCGCATGAGTTAATGTATCTTTTATCAAGCACGACAGAAAACTGAAACCCTTTAACTTGCATACAAAATACAGAAATTGATTCAGCAATCTACGAAAAATTTCAATATTCTTCAATTTACATTTAAGACTACCTATTATTTATTATAGATCATTTATTGCGTTTCTAGAATAATAGCATCGTTATAATATAAACAGAAGCACTTAAAAATAGTTTAACAAAACGAGTTGGAAATAGTCATTTCAACGAAGCCTTTTCCTCATGTATGATGTGGCAAAAACAGGGTCAGTAAATACATTTGAACTACAGGCATCCGTTCAAATCTATCTGCAAAAACCAAAGCTTCAGAAGATAAAAAAGGAAAATCTCCTAATAGCGCGGTTTTAAATCATGAATAGCGAAGATTGAAACAGAAGATTTTTCCCGTTTTCTCCTCATTGAAATAAACTGAAACGTTTTACTCCGTTCATCCGTTCTCAGATTGCAGATTTTAGCGCCCGATAAAAATCTGTTTCTGAAGAAAAATGGTAAAAATACAAGATAAATACCATGTGAGGGGAACGGGGCAGTTGGAAAAATGTCTCCATTGCTGTCGGTTGCATTTCCTCGCTCCCTATTGGACAATTCAATCTCATTACAAGCACAGATCTAGCCTTTGGAGGGGGGGGGGAGCTGGAGTTGGGGGGAGAATGGCTCTAGCAATGGGATCTGTTGAAAAAGGGAGTATGCAAACATTGAAGGATTTTTTCACGCGAATTGTTTACCTATCGCGATGAGAAATGAAGCATAGGGTTATAAATCGACATTCAAGAACTCCCTGGAAGAATTCTTCCCAGTCTGTTAACCTAAATTGTATGTTTGCATATTGGGGATTATAAAATGAATTTAAGCACCACGTGGCGGCCCATTTTAAGTTTCATGCCACTATGCCACTGGTACTTTTTAGGGATAATGTGTCTTTTTGAATTGTGACTTTTCTTAGTACAAGTGGGAGTGTACAGCGTAGAAAACTATAAGGGTATTTTTAAAAAGTCTTTTCTGATACATAACACTACGGAGAAATATTTTAAACAGTGTATATAACGCGTTATTATGGTAATAGGGTTTTCAAAATTGAAAAACTCGTTCAGAGTTAGTAAAACTTTGAACATTTTAATAAGGAATAGGAAATATCTTGCACCCATTAGAGAAAACAAATTGCATCGATTACCTACATTCCAATCAAGACATTTGACTGAGTGAACATCATAATTTCATAAAATTCCATCAGCAAAATGACATCCTTTACAGAGTTAGTTTACAGCTTACAGTTTATCAACTATTTAAAATTGTTGTCTAACCATTATAAGCGAAGAAGGAGAGAAAACATTTTTAGTTTACAGATTTACGTTTACCAGTACGAATGCATTCAATAAAATAGATTTTGACGCTACGAAGTCACCACTGAGGTTTTTCTATTCAGTTTATTCAATATATTAGCAGCGGGATATGATCACCACAGAGTTGAAATATTACGATCACTTAGTAAGAATAATTTCTAACATGGTTAAACTCTTCAAGAAAAAATGTGTATCAGACTTTATAACGAACATGAAGCGTCATTCATTATGGAACATTGTAGGAAATTATTTTCCTCAATATAATCAGAAGGATCATAATTTGACACACACTAGGATTATTTTACAATTCCGTTAGATTACAAATAATTAAACCGAAATTCACTGTTTCAGACATAATGTAAGTAGTAAAAGTGATCAATAAACATGAGCTATTCCTTTCTTTGTTTACATTTATGAGGATTAATTAAAAGGAATACTCTGTAAACATCCCCGAGTGAGTCGTCCTTATAAACTACTGAATGAACTGATGATATTACATTGCCAACTACCGTTGTTTTAAAATACTTGCAACCCCTAAAGTTCATTCTATTTATTGTTATTATATCAACTTACTCTGTAATTTTCAAAAAAAAAAAAAAAAAACGAACAATCTCGCTCTACTAATCAGTTTAGTCGGTGTTTCTCGGGTTGCGCTAATATCCATGGATTTCATTGATATAAGCATTGAACTCGCTGTTTTAATACCCTGGTAGAGACGTCACAATAAAACATTGGATAAAATGCATGCTCCAATTGTTATTTATGTCGTTTTATTCTTATTAGGTTCGTTCATTATATCGAGGCTCATTGTAAGGAGCGTCTACTCCAATTCGAGAGATCAGCAAACACGAGTTATCCCTCTCCACCGATTAGAGTTTAATACAGTATTGTTTACGAAACTTTAATAGGTTTGAAAAGGGAAGTGAAATCTCGAAGTTCAATATGGGTACGAGCCCTTGTCCAAAGGAGTCCGAGGACCGGGAGAAAAGATAGGAAAGCAAGCGTGCATTACAGTGATTGGAAGCGCATTAGAGCACGTTTTAAAAAGGAAAAACAGCCTGAAAGATTTATACCCCCAAATACAAAGAGAAGCGAGCGAGGGGTTTTAGGGGAGGAACGGAAAGAAAAGCCACGGCTGGGCTTTCTGTTTATCAAAGAACTTGCTTCAGCCCCAAGCCGGGGGGAGGGCAGGCAAATAAGAGAAAGAAATGGGAAACGGGTGGGATGATTACGTAACTTGCACTTATTTCGTTTTCTGGAGTTTCCTGAATTTTGTGAGAATGGCCCAGAAGAGCGAACGAAGGAAATCGCGTAAAAAATTTACTCTATCGAGCCTGAAAGTAGCGAAGGGAAACTTTGAGTTCGCTTCGATGGACGTAAAGTTAAAGAATGGAACTTCGAGCATGAATTTTACGGTGGCTATTCGGAAATGGTGTTCGGGAAATTTTTGGTCAGCGACACTACATTCAAAAACCGTCAGAACTACTCTTGTTTGCTTTAATTTTTTTATGTATATATATATAAAACCCGACCAAAACAGTTTCATGTCATTCATGAAATCCTGCTTAATACTTTAATAGAATATTCTTTTAATAACAATTTCTTGTCAAACCATAATAACACGTGCAACCCATGCCAAAAACTATAGTTTTAAGACACTCAATTTAAACTTTTAATTCACTTTTAAAAAAATTGCAAAAATTACTTAATACGTACAACTCGGTAGATGTAAGCTGGTTTAAGCCGTCAAATAATCAATTAGAAATTTAATAAACTGCAGAAGTTCCGTAAAACGCTTTTTCAGCCAGTGATTGTCTAAATGCAGATGATCAAACCAGAAAATACTTTCAATTCATTTTTATTAGTGTAGCAAATTCATTTATGATGATAGCTATTACAAAAAAAAAAAAAAAAAAAACTGGATTTGACTTTACAAAAAAATTCACAAGAAAGATCAACTATACGGAACTTATAAAATTCAACAATATAAATCCGATAGTATTAAATCCGATAGTATAGTAAATTATTTGGTATTATGACCTCACAATAATTTTGCTGGGTTCTACAATTGAAGCAATTCAAGTGAAGTTTTTGTAAAGATTCAGTGTTATGGAGCAATGAAGCACGATTTCAGAATGTGTGAGAAGAAAAATATTTCGTATGGCAAGCAGCACTGCATTACTTTCTCTTTTACAGAAAAATAATCTCAGATTTTCATATGAGTATAATGTTTGTTTCCCTTCTGTGAGGAATGATCTCAAGAAGAGGGAGGGGAAAAAGGGGGGGGGGTGATTGAGGAGGGGGAAATAGCCCCTCCCAAAATAGGAAGTTTAAATTTTATTATTCAAAATGTACTTTTTATTATTTTATGGGCAGCATCTTAGCTAGCGAGTGGAAATTAGATGGTCAGCCCCCCCCCCCCCCAGAATCCTTAGCTTCAAGTCACATGACCAATCCTTCTATGATAATATATATACGCGTAAATTCTGGTTGCTCCAAAGCTCCCCCTTCCTTCCCCTCCCCCGAAAGAAAGAAATCCTGGCTGCGCTACTGCTCAAGGAGTATCCAAATCTCCGTAGAACAGCAGTACTGAAATACTCTCGATTTCTCTGAAAAAGAACGAAAGGTAAAGGAAATACAGTGAAACATCGATAACTCGACACTCCAACGGAACAAGAAATCATGTCGAGATAAGCGGGTGTCAATTTACTGTGGTTCCGCTGTTTTAATTACTAATATTGGTCTGTATTGTTATTTACTTACCATTTAAGTTATAAAATCCAATTTCAGTAAATGAGATTATACCCATTTATTATGTATCTAGTATTATTATTTTGAAAAGGTATAAATTAGAAATAAATATATATAAACATAGTACATCAAATCAGAATACCTCCTCTTTGTTTGATGAAGAAACATCACTGTAAAATTCCCAGAATTGTACACCGTTAAAAAATACCGGAAGAAAAAGTTAATAAGAGTACAAAATGGAGGTCGACTTACAGGGGTTCCTAGAAATTATGTGTCAAGTTAGAGAGTTTTTCGCATATTGAAATTAGCATTGGGCCCAACCATTAGGGGACGGAAATGTTGACTTACCGAAGGTAGTCAAGCTACCGAGGTTCCACTGTATTTCCCGTTGACAGTAATACCTAAATACCTTCTATATTTGAAAAATAATCTTAAAACGCATCCTGCATAAAACATACGAATTTCAAACTAGCGCGAAAAGAGTGCCAAAATTATTTTTTCACTTGACAGTACTCACATACTTCTCTAAGTTCAATGTAACTTAATTTTATGGACATTTCACACTCATTCTTCACCAAGTGGAAGAATAGTTCATGACTTACCGCTTTAGGGAAATATTTGTCGTGTTATTGGAGATAGCGATTTTTATTTTAGGTATTAAAATTATTCATTAAAATATACACTTATTATTTTCCTTAAAAAACTACGGATTGAAAATAATATTGTAAATCATAAAGTTTAGAACTCTGCTCTTAAATTTATTTCACGTGAAGAAGTAGTTTTCACAGTGAAAAAAAAAGAATGAAAGAACAGAAAGTTTTCCTCCATTAAATTGAACCTCCACCACAGAGGAAAGGGGAAAATAAAATAATAAAAAAGAACGAATGGAGCAATAAAAAAAGTTTAAGCGCCATCTATTGAGTAACCCGAGAACAATGTTGTAATTGGGAGTTTATTTTGAACATAACGGCATTTTCTAAGCCTCTAAAAGCTTATTCGACTTTTATTATAAAAACTTTGTAGAATCGAGCCAAGCATATTTAATTAAAATATTTCGTTATAATTAAGAAAGATTGATGTAATACTTAAAAGTATTATTTTCTCAAATAACACAAAATTACTTTTTATGTAGATAGAATGTAAAGCCGGCGGACAAAATCCCAAACTATATATCTAATAGGAAGGGAAGATGAAAAACTTTAGCTTTGTGCGAGATATTGTAAAAAATATTGAACAATCCATAAATGTGCAAAAGTGCTAATTATATTTACTCTGTTTTTGATTTTTTGAATGCAACTGTTCTTCTGAGGCTTATGAAAGTTAGAAATTTTATGTGAAAAGGACCAACAAATAATTATAACATTACTGCGAACAAAGTTGGAGTAAAAATTACAGTAAGGACTGCTCACATAATTTTTGTTTAGTTCTTTCTTTAAAAATCGGAAATTTTTGTTACTTTACATTTATAATATACAATAAATAAATATACTAGCAGAAATAATTCATTTAATGAAATCAGGACAAAATATGTTGAAATCCGATAAAGTAACCTAGCTTTGGTGAAATACAAAATCTCATTTTTATTCCTGTCTTAAAATATGATAAGATAACGAACCTCTGAATTCCGAAGTGACATTTCAAGTCATTTTTCGAAGAATTCAGGTTAGAGTATACTTATATGGAAAATGGGGGTTAAAAGTGCAAGAATTTTAAGACAACCTTGTTAACAAGATAGATGTGGGGAAAACTGCAATGAATTTTCAATAATGTTGGTTCAAGTTAGCAAACAAACACACTTGGAATATCTAACCAATTGCTACGTTGCTTTGAATCTTTCACCTGCTACTTAAAGTTAGCACAACTCATGTTTTATGCCACATCTATTTTTTTAATGATGAACCATAAACTAAAATAAGTCAAGTTTCTGGTAAACCTGCCACGTATAGAATTTGCTTTTTAATTACGTTTCAGAGCTCTGTGTCACAGATAAATGGCGGGAACAGAAAATGTTGGGGGTTCTGGAGCGGCAAGCAATGCATTTTCAATGTTGGAGGTTCAAACTAGCTAACAAACAAACACACTTGGGATATCTAACCAATTGCTACGTTGACAGGACTGCGTTGAATCTTTCACCTGCTAATTAAAGTTAACACAATTCATGTTTGATGCCACATCTATTTTTTTTAATGAGGAACCCTAAACTAAAATAAGTCAAGTTTCTGGTAAACCTGCCACGTATAGAATTTGCTTTTTAATTACGTTACAGAACTCTCTGTGTTAGTGATAAATGGCAGGAACACAAAATTTTGGGGGTTGTGAAGCGGCACCTTCTTTTTGACCTGGGTTCACCACGTGTCACATTACGCCGAAGTTTTCGGCGTCTTCTGAAAAGCGGGGAACATGGCAGTTGTCGCCACTTTAATGAATAGTGCCTGAAACTCGATGCGAAGCTCTGTTGCTGCTGTAATGATAGAAGTGGGGATAGAGGGATAGATTGAATAACACGCCAAGAACTGGCGACGGAAGTCTGATGATTAGTGCCAGTGGATTCTGAGCCTTCGTGCATTCTTTTCAACAACAATAACAAAAAAAAAAAGGGACTCGGACAAGAAAAGCACGCTTCGAATTTCATTTTAAAAATTATTAAATTTTAATCAGTGTACCTCAGTAATTAATTTTACCCTATCTCGACAACCCCGTTTCTTAACCGCTTGCCTGATCATCCCTCGCTTGTTATCTCGGGTTCGTCTATATCGCAGTTGATTATTATCCCGAGAAAACTCGGGCGAAGCAGAATTTGCCAGTACGATTTGTTTTATCACGGATTTACTCGGCCTGGAGGAAATGAAAAGAAATATTCAGCTTTGATTGGCAGTTTGCCAAGTTTTGTGGGTTTGCTGTGTTGTCCCTTGTTTAAAAAATTATCATACAAAAACCAATATTTAATTTTCTTCCATTTACCCGAGATAACTCGGGATAGTAAACTAATATTAAAATGTAATTCAAAATAATGCTTTTACACCTACAAAAAATAAAAATTCAACTTAAAACTTACATGTTCTGTTTCGTTTCCTTGTATTTATCAATAAAATAAAATAATGTTATGATTTTTTGCAATTTTTTTCAAAAAAAATTGTAAAGGAAGTGGTTAACTGTGTTAATATATTAGAATTTGACTTGCTGAGTTAATCAACTGTTCAATGTCTATTATTTAAAAGTTTCACTTAGATTAGAGAACCAATATCCATGCACAATTTGATTCATTAAATTTTCTAAAAAAAAAAAAATAAATAAAATGTTGGTGAATAGTAGAATCGCGAAACTATTGCAACAAAACCGAATGAAGACAACTGGAAGAAAGCAATGAATTTGTGACGAGGAAAAAAGTTGCCGATGTTTTAAAAAGAAGCGATTTAGTGAGAACTTGAAAAAAAAAAAAAATCTCTATGAGTGTTTCTATTTATTTTTAAAATAATCTTAACCTTGAAAGACTTTTATTCAAGATATAAAACATACTTTTGGATGTGGTCCTTGATAATGTAAAAAAATATTCTTAATTATTCAGAGTAATTTAGATTTTTTTTTTTTTTAGTAAGTCTTTGATAATAGTGTTGTTATAATTTTTTAAAAAACATCTTAAACTACTTCAGTTGAATTTTGGCATCAGATCTGAAGTTCATTTTATAAGCTTTAATGGCATTATTTTTGTGCCATTTTGGGTAAATTTCTAGACCATATTTAGGGATTTTTTAGGTCATCAACTTCCGGGGCCTGGCCATTAAACTACGAGTGTTTTTTTTTTTAATAGCGAAAAGCACGTATTCTGATAAATTCTCCAGAAGTTTGTTAATGAGGCATGGTAACAGACGACATAAGTAACCCACAATGAGGGCGAGGGCGATCTATAAAAATGAGTCCTTAAGTGTAACTTGGACATTTTCAGGTCAACAGAAATAACTTTGTAAATTACATTTCTTTTATTATAAACAGATCATTAATCGTTAGGGCCTTTTTTTCTGCTCTGTATAGAAAATGAACCATGGCTTGAATCATTTATGCCAAAACATAGAGCATTAGATTTTTAAAGATCAACAAAATAGCTTTGATCGAGGTGGACAACATTTTAAAATTTTCTTACGGATATGAAAAAATATTTATGATACAAATACAAAAGCATTCGCAAGTAAGTTTGCCGAATTGTTTACACTAAGATTTGCACTACCATCAGTACAACTTCGATTTAACGATTGTATTGTATTTAACAGTCCATAGACAATCTTTAAATCGGGGAAATGAACAGTAAAACAAAACAAGTAAGAAATTTAACAACAATGCCTAAGCGGAAAGAATAATCAGAAATGCGCAGCGTTTACATAAAGACATACGACTAACTTCAATTAAATTACTACAGTCAAATGTAAAAAAAAAAAAAGAATGAAAAGAGGCACGTGTCTAAAATTTCGCAATACATTTTTACTTCACCTGTTCCCCCCTTTCTTTACAAAAAATGAACTTTAAATTGAAACTACCCGTAACGCCGTTAGAGAGCTAGGGTGGGTAAAAGGGGGAAAAAACTTATTTCGCACCAGAAGCATCTCTGGAGGATTTAAAATTTAAAACAAATTTCAGGAGAGAAATTTTGCAAACTATAAATCTCATCTTTGGCAGTCCGATTCTAAATAGCAAAGAAAAAACAAAACCCAAATAGAGCGGGAGGGTGAATAAAATAAAAGGAAAAAAAAATCCCTCCTTCTCTGAGGGTTTTCCCTTCTGCGGGATTAATTCATGAGCTGCGGGGTTTGGGGATAGCTCCCCTCCCCGCACGTCTAAGGGGGGTGGGACGTACGTGAGACCCACCCGTAAATCAAGTTGCCTGGCATGTTTGGATGTAATATTCCCGGAGGAGCGAAGCGCGCTTGCCGGCTGACGAATGGCTGGGATGCCTGCCGCGGGGAGGGATTCAGGGATTGTTAGAAACAGAATGGAGGATGGAGAGAGAGAATGATGCAAAGAATATCGCTCAGATGTCTCGATTGAAATTTGAGTGCGAAAAACAATGCATTCATCTTTTCTCTCCCTATCCATTCGATCTGTTTTAGTCATTATCTTACAAAATTTTACTATCAGAGCACCATACTCTTTTCTCATCTAGACAAGGAGCACATGGAATCTTGTCAAGGAGTAAAAAAATTTAACATTCTAAAATTTAAAGCTAATATACGATTTTTTTTCTTTTTTTGTTGAAGGACCGCAAAACTATTTGAAACATGAAACTGAAGCTTGTGAAGTTTTAAAAAAGAAAAAAACATGCTAAATGTTGAAATATCTTAATATCAGAATATGTGCACAGTTTTGAGCTAGACAAGGAACACAAGGAGATCTTGTCAGTTAATAACAATTAAACGGTTAACTCATTTCTAAAATTAAAAATTAGCATACGATCAGGCTTGGGGACCGTTCATAAATGAGGTCATGCTTTTTTCCCATATATTTGACCCCCCTTTCCCCCTTTGTCACAAAATGCCACACTTCAACGAACCCCCCCCTACTCCCTTTGTCACATGTCACGCTATGTTGTATAAGCCTGATGTCACACTTTTTCTTACCCCCTCCCCTTGTCACACTTTGTCACAATTTCAAGAGCCCCCTCCCCCCTCGAAGCGTGACATCATTTATGAATGATCCCTTATTTTCATAAATGGTTAAGCAGTTGATGAAGCCCAAACCTACACGTTTTGTGTAAGCCCTGGGTGTAATAATAAAACATAAACGTTTCAAGTGTAGGAAATTTTTGTTATCACAATACGTCTCTGATCTATCCGATGCCAAAATCCCACAGAAAAGTTAGTTGAAGCATTTACTTATAGCTTTTGTGCCAAACTTGAAAGATAACTACAACATACATGATATTGGCAGTTTTTGGAATAAGAGCAGTGTATCAATATTATCGAACTACATCAAAATATCAATGATGACAATCAATTTCACATGACAACTCTTAATATACGAGTCACTTATATTTTTCCGTGCTTTTATTACTGCAACAGCAGATTTTAAAGGAAATAGTAATACGATGTTAAAGAAAAAACGAGTGCTGAATGTTAAAGCATGAAATACAGATTGCGAAAAACCAGCTAATGCATATCGAGAAATAAGATATGATTAAATATGAAAAAGTGCGCTAGTTTTTCTATTTCAAATCCCCAAGGAGACATGAGTAAGAAAAATAAATTGCAATGAACATGAATTCAAATTTGCAGAGAACATAAAATAAACAGGAAATCAAAACAAAAGTAAAAATCGCTCGAGTAAATAATGTATACGAAAAGGACTGAACAAATTACATAATATATTGACTTCACATTTTCTAATTTTATGCTAAATGTATATTTCTATGAAAAAAAAATCTAGTCGTAATAGTAAAATTTACAATGCATTAACGTATCATCATTTATACAACAAATCATTCCAGTTAAATTGCTTACTTTACATTGAGATTTCAAATATATAGTACAAATACATAAAATATGTCTATAAAATTCTAGTCTTTCTCAAACATAAAAATTTAGAAAACAAGAACATAGGTTTCAGAGTCAGGAAACGGCTTTAATTGCTAATATATAATAACGAAGAAAGAAAACAATTCACCCTATTTTATTTTAAGTTGAAATTTAAGAATCAATATCAATAATCTTTATACATGTATTTGCAAATATAAAATCTAAAATGTTTAGTTATAATCAAAAGAGCAAATCGTTCTTAATTCACTGATTATAGGTATCACGCCTAAACCACAAAGCAGAGGCACCGACTTTCAAAAGCCCAAGGGGGCACCGGGGCATTATATATTAATATGTTGCAAAGCTAGGTTATATTAATGGAGATAACATTCAATAGTAGAATAAAAATAAGATGTCCACATTTGTGTGATGTGTTAACAAGTCATAAACAGCTTAAGAATAACCGCAGACGCAAGTCTTGATTTCACAGGGAACCATTTTTTCAATGCAAAAGAGATAGGTTCATCTATGAAAAGTTGAGCTATTCATTCGAATATGTAATTGTAAAAAGCACAGAAAGACACCAAAAAGTAAACGTTACCCTAAGATTCTCAATGGGGGCATTTCCCTCCTTGAAGTTTCCAAAGGGGGGCACGAGCGAATTCGGAGGCCGGCCACAAAGGACAGAGAAATAATGGAGGCAGCTACAATAATATTCACAACATTATGCTTATAGTCCGATTTTGCCTGTGTTTTAATGAAAAAAGGGATGAAGATGTCTTCCTGGAGGAATTATATAGGAAATCTTCATCTCGATTAGAAGAAAATTGTGAAACCCGTCAGCTGAATCAGCTCTGGACAAGTGGCAAGATAACCGCTTTATCCCTTCCTTTCCTACAGAACCAACATAAAGATTTCAACTTGGGACTTAGCAATTCTAAGCTGTGCGTGACAGAAGGTGTTAATACGATTTGTAAAACATTATTTGCAAAAAAATATTAGTATGATGGTAAGTATAATTATGCATCATTTCAATTCAAACATTAATTTTACTTGAACGCTTCGAACCAGTCAAAAACAGGGAACTGACGTAGTTGTCCTTTATACATCAACATCATACTGATGTATTAAAATAAAGCCCTTGTCATGTATTTTTTTTTACAACTTGATACATACAGCGTTCATTGTATAAGTGAAATATCTAAGGAAATCTATTTGTATCTTGGCGTAAAAACGTTAAACTCTACTTTAACAACACCAAATACACAATAAACTGTTGATAGTATTTAATCACTGTTTGATAACAGTTTATTGATACTTTCCCTCAATTTGGTTATCTTTTAGGCGCCTTTAAAAGATTCACCACGTGGAAAATAAAACCACGCTGTGAAAGAAAGCGAAAAGAAACTCGACGCACATAACTGACGATTTTTCGCTTCCGATTTGGAAAGCATAATAGTCTACTCCCCCTCCCCCTACAGAAGGCAAAAGGAGTGAAAAAATTGAAGAGCTGTTGGGTCGTCAACATTGCCGGAGACGATGGCACAGACATACTGCAAACAGGCAACACAGATGTCTTCCCTGTTCCTCCTAACTCCATATGAAACCCCCATTTCGGTTTTGTCCTTTCAGCGCAGTAATCTATGATAGCCGTTAATGTGCTTTATGTACCCCACCGCCATAAAGAGAACAATCAGCTTATAAGATGGCGGAGCGGAGAGTTTCGTGATGCCACCGCAGGAGGTCGCTGCGATCGATGCGACTGCATCTTATCCCCTCTCCGAAGCATCCTCTCCTCTCATTCTATTTCTTCCTCTCTCTATCAATCTCTTCCGTAGAGAGAGAAGGGGAGAAAAATCTGCAAAAGCATTAATCTGTTTCAAGACCACGTGGTTCAAGAGTTATTATTCTTACTACATCACTTATGCTATAAACAAATAATTCTGCGGAAAATTACTTTTTCTTATCGTGCTATAACATTTGTAGGGTAGAACAAAACGAGATATATTAAAACAATATTTATTTAATTTCAATATAAGATAAATAATGTGAACGATAACATCAAAAGGTTTAACTTCACGTTTATTTGTTTTCATTATACTTGCTCTGCCGGTGGTGTAAGTTTGGGGCAAGCTTTTCAGGGAAATCAAGCTGAGTCTTTTCAAAGAACCATGTGCTACAATGTGAAAGCAATGAAATATTTGTATCGAATTGCAACAAAGGATTTTTTTTTTAAATTACATTCCGGTATACATTTGTAGTTTGACCAAGGAGAAGCAGTTGCAAGATTTTCGAATACACAATTGCTGACAAGAGGTAACAGTGGTAACTCACATTCACAAACCAGTGATGTTTCATTTCAGTGGCGTAGCTAGATCCGGATTTTGCGGGGCGGGGGTTCCTTCGGGAGAAGTGAGCTAATTTCATTGTTTTGCAGGAAAAATTGGTCAAAATTCTAAACAATCTTCACCATTTCAGGAATCCCCTTATCTGCGCCAGTACTTCATTTGCACTGCTTAATTGATTGAACCGTTCTGTAAAATGAAGTTACGATTTCAATCAGAATGGTATTTGTTCGTTTGTTTAAGTATCACGGTAAGGAATTTTTTACTCATCCCCTGAACTGACGAAGAGGACTGTAGCGGATAAAGATAGATAGAGGGGGTATTGGAAGTTTGAGAAAGGAAAGTAGCTGGTGCGTGTGATGGGGGAGGGGAGGAGAACGCCGATGGGAAAGAGCAGTTCGTAATGGGTAATTGCATCGCAAACTCATCATAAGCAAGAGGAAGACCCTCAAAAATGCTTGTGTGACAGGGATGAGGTTAGTGAATGCTATGGCAAGAATGCTGTAATAACTAATTGGAAAAGGGAATTTCCTAGCGAGGGGCATAAGAAGTGTGTAGTGATCTATGAGTAGAAAAAAAGGGGGGGAGGGATCGTTTTAGTATAAAATAAGCTGGTCAGTTGAATAAATTTTAGTGAGAAAAACTCGTGTTTACCAAAGACAGGCAGGTTAACATATTTCCGAGAGATAAAAAATAGATAATGTCAAACAAAACAAGGGCATGGAAAAGCGCACAGGCACTGAGCATGTTGAAATTTGTTTTAGGATAGTTTGATGGAGCTGGGTATAGCAAATAAAGCATCTACGAAACTAAATACAAGTTAACAACTGCCACTAAGACAAAAACTGGATAAATGTCAAAGAGTACAAGCTGGATGAAGTGCTGTTAAGAAGTATTGGTTTCAGGACGAAACTAGCTTGGTAGACAAAAATCAGTTTGTGAAAGAAGTACAGATGAATAGTTGCTTCAAATATAAAAAATAAAAAATAACAAAATATACAAGTGTGCTGAAATATATCTTCAAATGGAAAGGACAAATCAATTGACAAAATTGCAAATAGTGCAAAATGATAGTTTTCTCAACCCTTCCGATTCGCAACTTGAGAAGGAAAGTTTAGGAAATGGAATATTGTATGAGCTATAGTGGCACTAGATGCATATAAGAATTCGAATAATTTAAAAACTAGTCGGTAAGAAGGCAAATAGAAAAAAAATAGGGGGGGGGGGGGTAAAAGAAGAGAAAGTTAACGTATACTGATTTCGATGATTCCCTTTCCAAAACTGGACAATCAAAATATAAATAACCTAGCTCAGGCAGATTCACTAACTATTCACTAATCATATTTCATTTTTTTATTTATCTAGTATTATTTGGAAAGCTATGTGGTAACAGATTTCGTCATCGGCATACAAAAAGGAAAACACGTGTAAGACTACCTTAAGACAAGTGAAATGACCCCAGCTCTTTTGAGTCCCCCACTTAAGGGTGAACAGCTGGCAATTGATTGGTGGTCACGTGAGCCTAGCCGATGCGTAGTTGCGTGATATAAGATGGGCTTCATAAATCTAGGCAGTCCCTGCGCAGAAAAGAAGCATTTGTAGCCAATGAAATGAGAGCCGCAAGCCCTCTTTTTTTCAATCAGGGGACAACTATAAATTATTTTCATTAATTACGGACCGAGCAGTTAACAGGACACTTTTATCGGTGAATGAATCACAAATCATCATCATTCTCAGTTAAGAATATAGTAATTAATCACGCACCAGAAATGATCTCTCATCGCCAGTTTACGTTCTTGGGGGTTATTTTTCTTTTTTAATTTATTTAGGACATTATTGTTTTTTAATACATCTTGTAAAAGATTTCTGTAAAACTTAATACCAGTGATTTTTTTTTTTTTTTTAACATTAAAAATTATTGACCAAAACTTGAGCTATAATAAACAGAAGGGCAGAATTTTCGGGGGAGGAGGCATACCAATGACACATTTCCCATCCGCGAAGAGCGAGTTCTTTCCTTTAAAAATCTATTCAAAAGTGCGCAGAAAGAAAATACTTGTGTCTTCATAAAACATTGAAATTACTTAATAGCTATTTTAGAAACAAATACATCTTTGGGTCAAAACACGTCATACGAGGAACTACATTTCATATTACATTTTAAGCTTTTTAATACAGTGGGGAAAAAAGTGTAGCAAGATGTTTTACCAACTTGAATTAGCTAAAAACGTTTTAAGGCTGAAATAATTACATTAACTACCTGATACTACTTCAACTTTAAAAGCGGAGAGCGTACTCTTGACACCCCCCCCCCCCCAAGTTAAAAAAAATCAACATTTTAACAGCCTGAATAAATTTCTTTTTTTAAAACTAAACTTACTCGACAAAAGTTTTCAATGTAACACTAATAGATTAAAATAGCCTTATGAAGGGTACCCACATCGAATTATTATTATTATTATTATTATTATTATTTTTGTTAACTGATTGATGAATCAATTGCTTCAAAATTCATCAGTACAGCTGAAAACAAAGCCTATCCTATTAAACCCAGCACCATTATATCAATGATATCATAAAATTCAATTTATCAAGGACCTTATCAATTATTACCTAGGGAGAAGTGTACTGATCACTCTTTTGTTGAGCCATCAACATTCATATTATGCATAATATACGATAGTTTTTTTTAAATTTATACTTTACAAATTTTAAAAATATTTTTTAGTTCAATCGTGAACATTTTTATCTAAATACAATTAGAAGTAATTATAAGTTATAATTGGAAAGTTATGTATTACCACTTTACCTATGTAAAAATAAAAACTTAATTGAGGAATGGAAGATAGTTTTAATTATCAAATAAATAAATAAATAAATATGATTTAAAATTACATGTAAGTCAAGAAAGCAAATACTTGTGTCTTCATAAAAACATTGAAATTATTTTATACCTATTTCAGAAACAAATACATTCTTGGGTATCACATATATATACATTAAATATATATATGCTAATGATGCAATTTTATGCTCAGACAAGAAGTAAAACTGTCATCCTCAGAGCAGGGTGGATGTGAGAGAAAGAAAAAATCGCCGAGTCTCTCTCCCCGGCAGCATAGTGGATCAGTATGTTCGCGCGGGGAATTCGCGATAGCCCCCAGGACAACCCAAGGAACAAAGCTCGTCTTTTGAAGCTCCTCCGCGAAACTTTTGTCGTGATTTGTAAGGACCTATTTATCTTTTTCGGAGAATTAAGGAAGGCAATTAATGAGAAAATAAATTACAGAATGAATCAAAGTGACAAGTTGTCCCAGTACCCTATGGCCCAAGGAAAAGTATTGGCGGTTCCAGATAATCATTTTCCGAAGCAGAGAAAAGTTTATTCGCACTGCCAGTTGAATTAATGATTGGATTTAAGTTAAACAAATCGCGCACTGAATGCAGTTTTACCCGAAGAAGGCGATATTTATGGGGAGGTTTATAATTGTTTCGGAATTCAGATGAGAATTCTTGAAAAGTCAGCAATGTGGGAATGGATGGGGTGCGGAAATGGTAATAAATGGCCCACGAATATTGGCTTCCCCAACGAATAACAATTATCAGTTAATCAACTTCAAACCAAAGACAATCGGAACTTTTGTCTCACTTGGCAAATGGATTAGGATAGCGAGAAAAATTCCGATTCAGTTTTGGCAATTCGGTAGCTGTCTGAAGTAAGTATCGAGTTAGCACTTTTTCTTCTTCTCACAGCAAAGGGTGTAGATACAACTGAAGATATCTAAAGGTTTGATGTGCTAAATCGTGGTAAATGGTTTGATTTTTTTTGCTGGATTTGTTCGCTTGAATACTGCCAAACTGGCTTTACTAAGAGAGTAAGACAAATATTAATTTTTTCTAGATTTTATGCCCAAATCCTCAGACTATATATACATTTATGTATATTGAATGAATGCTTATTTTATAAATCACGTATCTTTTGCATTTTTGAGGTTATTTTAAGTTTATTACGACAAGTTGGATTCGTGTGAATACATTTAAAATAAGTATTTATTCAATATACATTTATGCATATTGAATGAATGCTTATTTTATAAGTTACATATCTTTTGCATTTTTGAGGATTTTAAGTTTATCATGACAAGTTAGATTCCTGTGAATATATATATATATATATATATATATGTAGAACTTGAACTTTTTCAACAAAAGAGGCTTGCAAATCTATTTTCTTGTAAAATTATTTGTGTCCTTACTCTGTCTAATATCCTAATTTTATGGCATTTATATTATGCACCTAATGCTCTAATTTGTTACGTCCAATACTTGCGACCTCTCACTAAAAACCGATTATTACATTTTAACGTACCAAAAAATTTCACAAAGATTGCGCAATCAATATTCTTTTTGTTTGGAACTATGTCTGAACTAGAGTTAAGTTGAAAAAAGTTGTTTTATTTTGAAATGGCAAAAAAAGTGATTCATTTGTGTTAAAAAAAACACAAATGTGCATTTGATTTATTTCCCCTAAATTTCCTGTGCTGTTTGTAGAAAAACAATAGGAAATTAGAATTAACTCAGCCAAAACGGAGAACCTTCAAATGCATGAAAAACTCCCATAGGCCACGCAATTAATATTTTCCTAATGAAAATGAATACTGAAATCCTAAATAAATCATACTATTTTATCAATCGTTTCAAGTTAAGACTAACTTGCTGAGTAGCAGATAACAAGCACAAATGAAACGTATGAAAGCATCAATAAAGCAAACCAACACAACAAAAGTAAAATTTTTCACAAATAAATCAGTTTCATAACATGAGTTGTCAATTAAAAATACATCCAATGAAAAACAGACCAACCCAACTAATGTAAGATCATATGTAAGGAATGTTTACAAAGAAATATGAAAATAAACAGTACTTTTTACTCTAATTTTAATTATCATTTTATTTATTTATTTGTTATTTCTCTATAATATGTTTAATATAACTTTTCAAGCAGTTGCGAAAAGCACAAGGGGCAGCTAATGCTTCAAGGCAATATATTACAGATCAATTCTAGCATGATCACAAAATTTTAATTTCCGTAACAAATTTCAGATATAATCAACTTAAGTACGCATTATTAGCTCTCAAAACGTGCAACAAAGCGCACTTCAGGAAATATGATAATGCATTTTCACATCAAAAACGCATTGCAACAAAAGGCATTTGAGCACAAGAGCTGAATTCCCCCAGGCTATTTAAAATATATCGAATCCAATTAAATCGAAGAGTTTTTGAGCTAGCGAACCTTAACATCACAAAATGAATGAACACAAAGTCTGAATTTCTAACCAAGATGCGTCAACATGATTTATAAATGGAATTAAAGTTCTTGTTAATGGATGCAATATTAAATCGAAATGATCGCCAATAAAGTTAGAAAGTTTTGTTGAGCCAAGAACCCCCACTGATGGAAAATTAAATTGAAAATCGATAGCAGCTTATGCATATTGACGCTCAATGTAAGCTTTAATGTACCCAGAAATATTTTAACTAATCATTTAATCGTGATAAAGCAAAATCTTTATTGGATGTGTCTAAAAGTCATCATTGAAAATAAACGGACCCGTGTTAAGCTCCGTTCGTCAACGCAGTTCCAATAATTCAAGCTTACGTAATTGTTATTATCAGTTTCTGTAATTAAATACCCAGGGAGAAAGCGATATAATCAAAAACGAGAGAATCGCTATTTAAATCGATTTGGAATAAGGATTAGTTATCTTTCAAAGGCTGCAATGGTGATGCACCAATTTCGCTAAGTGAAGGGAGTTTAATTAAGTTGACTTAAGTGCCAAATCGTTCCTAGATTAAACCTAATCTCTAGGAGTGGACATTAGGAATGAGTTGGCTAATATTAAGGCAATAAAACTTCTGCTCAAACGCATTCTTAATGGCTTAAATAACTTTGTCTGAACCGGGAAGTCTATAGTCAAATAAACACATTTAGTAGCAGGAATAGCTTTCCGAAGTTTTCAGACTTATAACATTTTTCTCTAAATGACGCTTTCTTGTTCATCTAGAGAATTTGGAAATACCCCTTTAAAGGTGACATGATGGGCCTAAAGCAAATGAGTATTGGTTTGCTCGTCTTTGCAAATAGCAACAGCAAATGGCTGTGACAAAGATTGCGAAACATAGTTAGTTTTTCCGCTCAGATTCCCTATGAAATGTGTCTTGGAAATGAACAATTGAAGGATTCCTGACAGTTCTGAATGTAAGTTGAATGTGTTTGGCTAGGAATGAACTTTCTTAAAGTGTAAGCGACTCGTCAAATGAAATAGCCCACCGTTTAATAATACTAATGCGTAAAAAACGAATTTAGGGAATTCTGTTTGAAGAGTTCGGTCTTTCAACATGGTGCTGTTTCAAGAATACTTTTTCTTTACAGCAACACATGGATGGTAAAATTAAATGAGTCTAGAATAGTCATATCACAGTTTCTTTTATTATTTCTTTCACTTCTATTATTTAGTAAACAGAAGGGAATCACCAATAGTTTTTTACTGAATGGCAATATCATTAGCGTGTAAACAAGATGATGAATTAAAAATAAAAAAAAATAATAATAATTTTTAAAGCAATGGCATGTCTTTCAAATTTTCCGATTTCAAAATTGTTCCAATTTTATTCAAAACAAATTGACATTCATTACTGTGCCTTATTCAGCATCGAATTTTTTTTTGAAAATCAGTAATTAAAAAGCATCTTAAATTACTTAAACATAGAGACGAAAAAACATTTCGCGTTACAAAAACATATGTGCATTAGCATAACCTCGTTAAGCGAGACTTCGCTAACACGAATATCTATATAATGCGAACTGAGAAACGGCTCATTTTTGTTGTTAGACTTCATAATAGTATTGAAATAGTTCCGAAAATACCATTAAAAAATTATTTCGCACTTCGTGGAAGTTTCAGAAACGCGTCATTTGTTGTGAGGATGTAAACTTGACAAAAATAAAATAAAAAGTAAGCAAGAAACAAAACTGCAGAAAACCAAGATACCAAGAATTAAAAAATTCAATTCAACCGACAGTATTTCTTTTCTGTACTTTTCCAAAAGTATTTAAATATTTTTCCCGGTTTTAGAGTATATTAATGGGGGGGGAGGGGTATTTAGAGGGATAAAATGAAAACTTGCAAAAAATGAGTATACTATACAAAATATAAAGGGCAATTGCAGATAGTCAAGAAATGGAAAATTCAAGCCAGTTTGTCTATATAATTTTAAATGATCTGAAAGCAAGAAATTATTCTAATGCATTGATACTTTAAATCATTTTTCCCGTGCAGTTGTGAGTATGAATTGTAATAATGAAAAAATACATACATACATACATAAGGTAAAAATGGCAACCGTATGTAATTTTTAATGATGAAGTTCCATTGTTTTCCCATCATATTTCAGGATATTTTTGGAATTATTCGTTTGTCGATAGAGTGTAAATGTTCACAAAGCCAAAAATACAATTACGAGATAATTAAATAACAAAAACTTAATTCAATGAAATTTTTGTGCAAAATAAAAAAAGTGGGTTAGGGGTGAAATAGTATATTAGCTTAACTCGATTTTCTCGGATGAGAACTTAAAAAATATATCTGGTTACATTGGCGGTTTTTTTTAAGCAATAAATACGCCACGAAAATCCATGAAAGAAATACAAACGTCAGTAGCCGCTGGAAAGCGTCTTTTGAAAAGTTGTTAACTTCTTGGTTTTATGACGAGAAACAAGTTCGAGAGGACCCAATAAGAAGAGGGAGTCAATCTTTACAGCAAGTAAAGTGTGTTTGATAATGAACTATCCAGTTGCAAATAAAAGTCTGTGTTTCATAGGATGGGAGAGAAAATATATGGCGGCAAGGAGCGCTTCATGCTACATAGATCTCGAGTCCGTTATTTTACTCCTTACATGCCTCGCAGGTTGGAGATTAAAACAAGGGATGAAGCACTCATCGAGCCTGAAGGGGCCATTCGCATACTTCAAAAAAGAAAGATGGATTGAACAAGAAGTGCCGTTTTTTTTTACCAGAAATAAAATTGACATTTTCAGGAATGCACCTCTGTTGAGATTTTCACAGCAATAACATACATAAATAATCTTACTGAAATATGTGGCAAAAAATAATCCAAGAGGTTTACAGATACTGGAAACCCTAACAAGTACGGGGGTCATTTCTTATGTGATCCAGACCTATAAGATTGAACGTAGATTTAATGTTGATGCACATTTTTCTTTATTTCTAAAGAAAGACAGAAAATTTTCAATTTATAAAATGGTAATCCAACGAAATTATTTTTGAATTTTCTTTTCATAAAACCCATACTTCAAAAGAGAAAGTTGGATTGTACAAGGAGTGCCGTTTTTTTTCCCCAGAAATAAAATTGACATTTTCAGGAATGCCCGTCTGTTGAGATTTTCACAGCAATAACATACATAAATAATCTTACTGAAATGCTTGACATTAAACAACCCAAGAGGTTCACAGATACTGGAAACCCTAACAATACAGGGGGCCGTTTCTGATAAGATACATATTTATAAAATTGAGCGTAGATTTAATGTTGATGCATTTTACTTTATTTCTAAAGAAAGACTGAAAATTTGCAATTTATCATACGGTAATCCAACGAAATTATTCTCAAATATTCTTCAAATGAAACACCACTAACACATTGTGTTTTTGCAGTGTTGGTAAAAATTGATTAATGACTTCTGGAACTTTCGGACCCTAATGCCAGCAGGTAAATAATAATTACGGACAACTATTTCTCTAATAGAGCTTCTTTAAAGTATGTCATTACATTAGTATGTGCACCAAGAAAGAGAGGATTACGATGCGCCCGCCTAACAGAATTTTTTTTAGTAGGAATTATAAATAATCTTATTTGTTTATTATGTTCAATATACCAAGAACGAATTATAAATTTATTTTGATAGCATTTATGAAGAAAATGTTCGCAGCATAACCTTACCAAGAAGTGAAGAAAGAATTTCGTTATAATATATGCTAGATTGCTATTTCTTTTAATACTACGCACCTATATAATTTTCTTTTTATCGCTGCACCCGAATTTCAACTTTGGGAAACAAAAATAGCTTGTAAATTTTTATCATCAATTTACTAATAATGGCTTACTAATTAAAATATATATAATATTGATTTTTGACTCTTTCACAGAATTGATTACTTTTGTAAATGTATAGGAATTTTACTTAAGTTGAATATCAATGAAGAAACTAGGTTTTACAGTAGTAGGAAACCTCGATTCATCATTTTCACAGTTAGATCCGTAAAACACAATGGTACGGGTGAGAGATTTGGTGTAAATGATATCTTACAAAAAAAATAATTTTATTAAGAAAATCTTGCTATTTTACGACATTCATTTGGATACTTTTGTAAGTGTAAAGTAAACTTAAAAATATAATATATGGAAATAAAATCAAGCTAAATAATTGAATCCGAGATTATCATATAAATTCATGTGTTTAAAATTGCATCATTTTGAGACCTGGAGCGAAATTTTTAACCGCAAAATCATTAACCCCTTAACAGTCGGATAATTTTCAAGAGAACAACAACAGAAGCGCCTATTCTTTTCAAGAAAACATTTAAAAAAATGCTTAATCTCTAATTATACTATAAATAGTTTGATACTATCATCTAGTATGTAAGAGAAGAAAAAAATTAATTTTGGGGATTGAGGAATGGATTTAAAAAAAAAAAATGTTTTGGTGCGCTACTTTTGAACACTCCAGCCCGTGATTTTGACGGGAGCGAGAGAGAAGGGGTTAATAAAAGATATAACTCTTCAATGTTTCAAATGTTTTAAGCACCAGGCAAAATATGCACTTGACCTCACTGTCGCCGTTATGATGCGATCTTGTACCGTACCGCACTTCTTGTATAATCCATCTTTCTTTTTTGAAGTATGGATTTCATGAGGAGAAAATTTGAAAATAATTTCGTTGGATTACCGTATTATGCATTGAAATTTTTCTGTCTTTGTTTAGAAATAAAGAAAAATGCATCGACATTAAATCGACGTTAAATTTTATGGATCTGGATTTCATCAGAAATGGCCCCTTGTACTGTTAGGGTTTCCAGCATCTGTATAAACCTCTTGGGTTATTTAATGTCAAACATTTCAGTAATATTATTAACATCCTTTTTACCAGATCTTTCAAAATAAAAGCTTCTGAGAATAAACTAAATCCCCACCTTCTTAAAAGTCTGCAAAGTTTCAGCAGCCTTCTTTAATGTCTGATAAATTTTGAACGATTGATGGAAGAAATCGTCTTTTAGGGCAACAGTTTAAACGGCTTGAATTTGCGCATGACTTTATCTTACTAATAATCTTTTAAATATTTTTCCTTCCATTTATCTAGGCATTCACTTATATATATATCAGTTAAATCTCCATCCAGCCTTGCCTAAAACGCATTCTCGCCTTTATTTTGCTACTCATCCGGTGCATATACATCATTATAAATGCAGCGGAATCTAAGTTTCAGTTTAACGAACAATTTATATTCATGCTAAAAATAAAAACATGACAAGAGGCGTACGTGACGACAAGCATTTACGCAGCTAATAGGAAATCCTAAAAATCATTTGTATATTACATCAGGTCGTGCATCTTGTAAGCTCGAAAGGGGTACTATGTTTAAGTGCTATAAGAGAGAGAAAAAGTCCGCAGAGAATAATAAATCCTTAGTCTGGAAACACTAACTCCCAGGAGTCATACAACATTCTGTAAACAGAATGTTCGCACTTTCGGATGGAATGGTCGTTTATCATTTAAACGTCATTCTTCTTCTTGCGTCGATTCTAATATTTTAAACATTTTGAGCCTGAAAATCGGCAGTTTGAATATTTCCGAGTGAAAGTTCAAGTATTAGTGTAAAAATATTTAAATGTTCAGAAATGTGTCACAAAATATCGGTTTCAAAATTAGTTTTACGATTATTTAGAAACAAAACTACTTATTTTTCAGTGATCAATAGGCTTTCCTGCTGCACTTTCAAATAAAAAGGTCTTTTAGACTTTAAATTTCATTCCTCTTTCAACGATTCAAATGCTTTAGTATTTTGATCCTAAAATTTCAATGTTTATTAGTAACAATTTTAATATTAATTCATAAAAATAGTTGCTCTGAAGCTGTTGACATTAAAACCACGTCCGTGATTGTAAAAATTTAACTGCCAAATATTAAAAGATTTAAAAGTAAGTTTTACTAGCCCCAGAAATACGAAACAGCTAGAGTTTTAACGAGAAAATTTAGCCAGAATCTACAGATGATATTAATTGGTTGTCAGATGTATAAAGGGATTTAACCATATTTTTTGGGAGTTCTCTACTCCATCCCTTTCCCCTGTTAGAACGAGGCCTTAGGGTTGCCCTCCCCGGGCACAGGGAAGTGAAGTCCGACGAATGCTCATTACCGGTCCGAGATAGGTTTTCTGGGCGGCAGCCCAACCTAACTAACTCTTGCTGTGTGGACCAGGCCCTCCATGATACCCCTATGCTTAAAGAGTATCATTAGAGGTTTGTGGTTCCCATATTTTTTGGGAGTTGTGACAAACAAATACGTTTCACTGAAATTGCAAGGACTACACAGTTTTAAACGGATTCCCATGTTTTGTATCAATACGTAAACAAGTAATATTCAATAAGACGCTTCACTTTTAAAAATTTTAAGCTCTATTGAACCAGATTCTCTAATTCTCAATGAGTTTTGTATTTCATAATCTCAATACTCACCGGTACTACTTTGAATTTCACTACGAAAAAAAAAAGATAAAAAGAACCCTTTCAATTAAGGATTTGAAATATTGAAACAACATTGATAAAGCAATAATTAATAATTTACTAGAAAATTCACTCAGAGAGTCAGCTTTGTTGCTATTATTATTATTTGACTGGTACAGTAGATAGTAAAATCTGAAGCACTATAAATTATTTAAATTACCTGATTATAGTACAGATTTTGAAACAATTCCACAGATAATCCGTGCATGAATGTCGAATTGATTATATCAATTCGACATTTGACAACATGTATGTATTTGACAGGATGTATGTTATTTTTAATCGATCGATGGTTAACTGTCAAAGACCTTTTTCTACAAAAATGCCATTTTGAATCAAAGCGTAGTTAATAAACTATATTTAGTATATATAAATGTTTGAAAAAAAAAAACAGTATGGGCTGTACAAATTTCAATTTCATTAAAATTTGTTGAAAACGTTGGTGGTTATGATGAAACCAGTTTTCCATTGATTACTGAAAAATACTTTCTCTAGATAACCTAATGCAGGTTTACCTTATCCATAAATCCTTCATTTCATAAATCCTTCAAAGTTCAGCATGCAGTTTAATTTGAAAGCATTAATTTGTCAGTAACAGATGCTGAGTTTGAACTAAGTAATATCAGAATTCTAATGCTCATTACAAAATATTTAATGAAAACTTTCTTGGACAACAATATGTTCCAGATCATTTATGACAATAATGAACTGTTATTACCAATGCCAAAACCAAAGCGTAGCTTCATTAAGACATATCTATTGCTGTCATTTTTAATTAATTACACATTTTTGGATACAGAGAAAGCTTTTTATTTTTTCCATAACAAGATAAACCTTTAAAGGGTAACATAACAAGTCCGTTAATAGTACTATTAAGTAGTGCCATATAATGTTCAAAATTCTTCTGCAGAATGTTTTTAAGCATTTGTTTTTGTTTAAGGAGGGGAATAAAAATGTTGAATATTTAGAATTTTATTTTAAATTATAAAAGGGAAGCAAGAGCAAAAAAGAAAAAGAAAAAAATCGAAATTAGGTGGCATCTTTTTTTTCTTCCTGAAAAGCGTGCTTTGAATTGCCAGGAAATTTTCAAAAGAAAAGAAGCAACCAGATAAACAAAAAACAGAGCGTAACAAAGTTGAAAGAAGCGGCCAGCAAACTAGCATCAAGAACGTAACTTGAATCATCTTCCTTTGTATCAGGTGACGCGAGGGCACAGCTACATCAAGTATGCATACCACGACACCGGATCTGCGAAGATAAAGGAACGGGGAGGGAAGGATTTGCAGGGGCCAAGGGGGAAGGGGTTCGAGGGGGGCTCAAAATTTACGTTCTCGGGGGCGGCGCGCCGTGAATTATGGGGTGCGTTTCGCAGTGGTAATGGGCGCTTCGATTAATCAATACCAGGCAGCAATTAACGTGCAAATGCTGGGAGAATAGAGGCAGGAGCGCTTTGCTTGCAGAGGGTGCATGGAAATTCGGTGTGGGTGGTCTCGAATGCCTGAAATCCGTTGCATAACACCTTAATAAAGCGTGAAGCGAATAGAATACATTCCAGCGTGCGATATCTGCTACACTTATTCGCGTTTATTAAAGCGTACAACATGCTGGACAGCGGAGAGGAATTAGTAATAAAGCTGGGAGTTCAATTTGGATGAGGGGCCTTTGGTATAACTATGTCATTTAGCATAACAAAGAATACATTACCATATACCCAATTCCAAATTGATCTCAAAAAGCAATGCTCTTACGGTCGCATACAAAAGCCACTCGTTTACTAGGTTTTATAATAGAAACTGAAAAACATACTTTATCATCATAACCATATCTGAACATAACTTATCAATCCGTATTTAAAGTCTTCAACGATAAACGTTGTTAGCTTTTCAATAAACCTTCATTTGTTGACTGAAATATAGTTAAACAAGAAGCAACCTTAAGTTGCTGACAATATAAAATAATAAAAATAACAGGATTGAAAAGTAAAATAAATAAAATACTTTGTTTTTCTTTAAAACTACCTACGCGGCATTACCCCAAACATCAACTGAAGAATAAAACTGAACCAAGACTCAAACTGAATGGCAGGATTTATTTCAATCACGTATCAATAACCAATAATTAATTTTCTAATTAATGTACAAAAGACACCTATAAGCGGTACTAGCCTATTAATTGGAAGTGAAATGTTGCACTTAAAATATCATTATAACTGCAAACAAAAAGAATGCCAAATTCTCTCCGGTAATGAAGCCATCGATCGAAACGGCAAATCGCAATTACATTGGCAGGCGAAAAAACAGGTTTAATTTTTATCATTCCATTTCAGGTAGAGCAATTCCTGTCTCCAGCAGCAACGGCAGATAAAACAGAAAAATTTGCTCTAAAAAACCCTCCTTGGCAGTAGAAGAGCCCATCCTATTAGATAGGCACGTTTCCAACCCGGTACGACTTGTAAGTTATCTCGTTGGCAGATCAGTAGAAGGGAGGCCATTGCAACGCGTCGAGGACAATGGTGGCGAGATAGCCGCTGAAACACTATACAGAAGGCAAAGGCGCTTCCAGGCATATGGTGGTTTTCATTTCCTGGCCCTAGGTAATTAAATAAATTGAAAGCATTTCTCCCGCTACCAGCTCTGCCCCAGATTACGTCCAAGTTTTGATATACTGTTATAGAGATCTGGCAACGGAAGAGCGGGGGAAAGTTTAGGCGATAAACGCGCCAAGTTTAAGCGGGGTAAATGAAGTTAGCGCCAAATAAAGAGGTAAAGAACCTACTAATGGGAAATTAAACATTGTCCTAGAGCCCCCAGCGTTACCCCTACCCCACTACTTCCTTCAGCTAGTTCATTAAGGTTATTATTTTAATGATAAATGTGCTCTGTTTGTTGCTGGTTGTTCGTGTTAAATATTACACACTAATTACGAAAGAATTTTTCGATATTTTATCACATTATTAGATATTTGTGTGTTTTCGTGGAATAGGAAGATTTTATCAAAATAACTGCCGTTCTCGTCTTAGCATTTTAGCACAGGAATTCAATGAAGGTTTTCTGTTTTGTTTTCGGCGCTTTGATTTAGGTCTTGGCATCCGGCTCGGAAATTAATACCTCACTCATTCATTATACTACAACCTTATTAGCGGAGTTTCTCAAGACGAATGCAGTCCGAATTTTCAAGCTTTTCGCAAATCTCTTAAACGTATGATGGTAAAATGCCTATTTTTGTTAAAGCATTTCATTAGATGGGCAATATTTTTGTGAAGTAAATAGCTGGCCAAGAAAACAGTCACGAAATGTATAGGAATTATAATTATTTCTAGTCTATATATAGACACAAATTCGGATTTTATTGTTTCTACCAATAAAGCACAATGTTAAACTATTTATCCAGGCTTTATTGTGCCCAATGTGACATCGATGGTTGAAGATTGTACCTTACACAATAATGTGAAAGTGATGGTTGAAGATCGTACTTTAACTCTAGAAAAAAAAAAAAAAAAGAAATCGCTCTTTTTTTAAAATCCTATAATATTGATTTTTCAAATCCTGTACTACAGCGAAATTATTTTCCGTTGCATAAAATCAAGTAAATGAGCTATAGGGGAAGAAATCAAGCTAATACAACTTATCTATACTGACTTACCATGCCATTATATTTTAAATAAATGTTTGGTAATGTTTTCCATTAGATGTATTTTTATGAAATATTTTTTTTACCATGAATATAGGTTTCTAATCACATCTATCACTCAGTTCGTACTAGAGGTATATTAGGTTTTTATTTACGCTATAACTGAGTTCTCAACAATAATACCGGCTGTGAAAATCACTCGACTACCAATGAATTTTGTTATGGGAATCATAAGTTCTCAATCACAATTGGCATTAGTGGAAACTAGACCTTGTACGAAATTCGAGATCAGGGTGTTTAATGATAATAAATTCTACAAAAGCAGTTCAGTATATTTTAAGTGTTTTTTCGCATACAAAAGGAAAAAGAAAAATCCTCAACAAAGTACAGAAACAAAAAAGTATTGTCTAAGAAAAATTAGTTGAACACCAATTAAGAAAAGTGACATTAAAAATCGCTCCTACAGAGCCGTGAAATTACATCGTATGCGTCTGGAATTAATTTCGGTCTCCGAACAGGTTTGAGAAATGCATCCGTAATCCAATTAGAGAAAACGAAATTAAAATTTTTAGCTTTTGTCACTATATATATTCCTTAGTGTGCAGACATAGGAAGCGCTAAAGATTTCTGCGTAAACTGGCTCTCCGGAGAAGATTCATAGCTGAAGCAATTAATCTAATCAATTGAAGGTTCGATTTCACGAGACGAAGTTTCAATTTAAGGAGTTCGGAGAGAAGGGAGGAAGGATCTGGAATCTTTAGGCGCACCTGTCGTTATGTGGTGACGCGATCATCTAAAACCTGGCAACTAGAGACTCCACAAATCAGAACTCGACAGCCGAAGTGACGTCAGTTTCTGAGGCCATTAGCTCGGGAGTATTGAGTTGGTGCTTTTGTAAAACCGCAAGGGAGAGTGAAAGCGAAACCTATTTGGCCACAGCTGTTGGGGCCATTAAGGCCTAGGCCCCTTCAATAACATACGACGAGAGCTAAAATAAGCAACGTTTTAATATGTTGAACTGTAAATCTCTCTGGGTGGAGGTGCCAGGAACATTGGACTCCGAGTGCCACCGACTGAAGACATGATACGAGGAAAAGATGATGGATGTTCCAAAGAGCGGAAGAAGCCTGCGACCACGCGGGATGGGGTTTGCTTGCTAAATTAATAGAAAATCTCTGCTCTTGAATCCCAAATACATCCTTTGAGTATTATGGAGCTAAGAGTCATGGAATCCTACTCCTTGAATAAACAGTTAACAGCAGCGTATGTGCAAAATATTCAAAAATGTTCAATTTGTGTAAAAGTCACTTGAACCAGCAGATAATAGTTTCCTGAACATTGTGAAACAAAATTCGATAAAACGTTGGTTTCTCTCTCTCCTTCCTTTTTACTGGAACCATATTTTGACATAATAATCTTTGCAGTAGCATAAAGTGTTTGCTGAGAAATATCCTTAACTCTACTTAAGTATTGTAAGTTGAAGTAATGAGCAACGAGCAAAGACTTTCACATGTTTTTCATTCTTTTTTAATTCCTTTCCCTTTTTTCCCCTCGGAGAGGCGCAAGTCTTTAAAAAGAAAGCAAATCTTTTCTCTTTAAATTCAGAGAAACTTAATTTTCAAATATTGTGTATGAGTTTTAAATATTAATTTTAAACTTAAGTTGGGGAGAAAATTTAGTGAAATTTAGCCTTCAAAACCCCCTCTCCCCCCCCCCCCTTCCTTGCCGTAACATTTAGAAGATGTTATGGAGAACATCAACTAAAGGTTGCGGAAAAAGTGTGCATGATTTTTAAAATGTAGACAATGTCAGCTGCTAGTATTAAATATATATATTTTTTTACTCTCTAACACGAAATAATAAGGTTACAGTACAACTTTACATCATATACAACTTTTGTATATGATTAACTTTAAGAAAATGAACCTCAGTAAATACCACAAAAATTATACTAATGTTCCCCCCATTTATTAATTGATTATCCTGAATTACAATCTTTAACTTTAAAAAGCGGGGATTAAAAAAATGAATTCACGTCAAGAGAGCAATGAATGAAACACTACTACTATTAGAGTGGGAGATGCATAAGAAAGAAAGATTTCCATTATAGCTAGATAGTGCTTGTGGCAGGGGAAAAAAAACGCTTTCCAGAAAGCCAGCGTGTTTCGAGCACTTTTTCGCTTACTATAGAATAATCTTTTCCTCGTATATCTTCCCTGTCGACGCATTACTTTTCACAACAGCTGTCGGTCTAATATTTTAACACATTCACGTGTTTTTGGTCGTCTATAAATCAGCCGCGCCGTGCGCGCGCATATCAATGACAATTTCTCCTCTGTACAACATTGCAGCAGAAAGGCACATTCTCAGATGAAAAGCTTTTTTGTGTAATTAATGTCTTAAATCAATGCCGTTATCGCTTACATATAAATTAATTCTCCGATATGGTACATTCACACTACGTTTGTAAGGAATTTAGCTTGAAAATTCGTGCTGAAGATTGTAACACCGACATATCAATAGATTATTGTAATCGTTGTTATTAACTATGTATTTTCTTATGAAAATCTTTTTGTGCGTAAAAGATGCGTTTTTCTTTGTAGAATAATTTTATACGCTTAGATTTAAAAAATATTTAAAATTGTTAACCGTTCCGGTTAAATGACAATTTCAAATTTCTACGGGTTGCACTGGTATTATATCATAAATTTTTAAGTACCCCGAATCTTCTGCATTTTTAAATTTTTTCCTGTCGTTTTCGTAGTAAATTATAACAATGATTTATTGAAAGGTACAAGGGAAGAAATTTTACAATTCGAGGCAAAAGGGTTACAATTACTCTAACCAGGGATTACCATCATCGATCAAATGACTGAGATATTTATCAGAATGAACGAGGTACCTGTGTTTAAGAAAAAAGAGCTTAAACACAAATACTCTGCAAAACTTATCGAACCTACTTCTATGCATAGTAGGCACGATTAGTTTCGTTTATCTTACCTTACCCTTACGTGTTGTAATCGAGTATTTATATATTTGGGTACCCTTAGTCTCTTGTTATACTTTTTGCAATTAAAAATTCGTTTTTGGAACAAATAAGCAATAAAGAACCCTTCAGAATTTAAACACATTAAAGTCACTTTAATAAACATTCTTGTAGGTAAGTTAGTTGTTTATATTTATTCACCTATTGGGACATAACATTACAAAACAGTTACTAAGCAACAGGCCAAAGTAATAGAAAAACCGAACTGCAAACGAAAGCTATTAAGCATTTTAATTTAACAGGTAATTTAACGCTACACAAAAAGCCAACTTAACTCTCTGGAGAAGAGGACAGAAACAAAGTTCTTCCTTAGCGGAAAACGAAATTTAGTTGAACCTGACGCCATGATAAAGATTCAAGAGCCACCTCGTTACCATAATTCTTCCTTGCAGATTCTTTCTGGCTTCGGAAAGAATTCAGACAAGGGGTAATCAAATGGAAAGGGTTTTTAGTGACCCTGGATTGGCAACGGAATGAATGCACTTAAAGAAGTGTCTTAAAAAGATTTAGAAACTCGTATCACATTTTTCACTCAGCGCGGTTTTTCACAGCGCTGAATTTACCGGCTGTCGATTCGCTGCGCCTTAGAGACGTGTCTCCTGCAATAAGTTATGCTCACATTTTTTTTGCTTTTTAAGTGTTTGAAGCACTGCTTCTGATAACGTTTCTAGTCACAGAAAATAGCTGCTCCTCGCTCCCCAATCCCAAATGTAAGTTTTTTCTGCCAGAAAAGAAAAAAAGTCACGGGCTGTATTTCAAGTAATTATGTTACTAGCTCATAAACTACGGAATTGCGATAAAAACATATTGAATATTTATAAGTAAAAATTCGTTTCTCACATCGATTAATTATGGCTTTGGGAGGTTAACTGGTACGCATTACTCGGTTTTAATTTCTATTTATTTTTTGATAATCTTAATAAATTAATTTAAAACAAGACACTTAAAAGTAAACTTCAATGCCATTGACTTCCTATCCGTATGTTACAAAAACTATTTCGGAATTTGATGGTTGGATTCCGTTATGTTAATAAGCATTATAAGCTTCTGAAAATAAATATAAATATAATCTCACATTTTTCTCACGTTAGGAGTATGTTGAACCCAGCGATCGGTGAAACTATATGTACTATCAGCATTCAGAACAATAACTAATCTGGAAAATTGGGAAAGGTAGGTGGTAAGATAGGTCATTTTTGATCTATTTTCACATCTAAAGTTCTATAGCAATAGAACTATAATTTTTCATGTTTTCTTTCAACTACATGTTGACATCACATTCATCTTGCACTTTAATGTAATTTTAGGAGGCTTTTTTATAAATTAACAAACTTAATCAGACGTAAGATTCACCGTTTAAAAGCGGAGCCGGAGCAGGATTTCATTCGGCTATTTCTAATGAAATTTTTACTAATTATCACAAAACAGAAATTAAGTAAAAAATCACTTCATGATATATACAAGAAGGATACTGTTACATACGAATTTTAAGGAAATGATATAATTATGGTTTAAAGTAATTACTTTGGGTAGTCTTTCTGAGGCCTCAAAACTTCTAAAATGGAAACATAGTAATACATGCATGAAAACGTTTGTGTACATGTAATGAGACTCTAGACATTTGGAAATCCTTACATCCACTTCAACTACTTTTCCCAGTTATTTTTCCCCCCTCTAGCCCTTTTTTTAAATGCATTTATATTCAACTTACGATAATTTCACTGCACTTAAAATTGATCAGAATAAAGTCGATACTGGATGAACTTATTCTTATAAAAAGATGCAAACATAGTTATACATGTGCACCTTTTATTTAATGTCAAGATTAATTACTACACCAATTAACTATATGATATAGTTTATATGATTATCTTAATTCTAATGACATTAGTACTTAATACACTCAAACACTGATTTGCATTTATTAGGATATAGTTCGTGAGTTCAGGTTGTTTTTCCAACATCATCCGCTTTCTTCAATTTTTGAAGAAAATGAGTGATAAGTACGTATCTGGAGTTAAAGAGCGAGTGATTTACTTAAGTTTATTATACATTAGGGGAAAACGGAAACAAGAAACAAATTTGTAATGATGACTATACGTATACTTATTTGCAATGATGATTATGACATACACGTATCTTGGAGATACTAGTAATCCCTTCATTCGTGGAAATGGCTGAGTGCGATAAAAATAGCTTTGTTTAGTGTTACTAGTTCTTTAGTAAAAAATTTGTAAGTTTTGTAAGCTGTAATTAATTCACAAAATTATACTTTATCTACAAAAAAAAAAAAAAAAATAGTACAAATTTGTAAAATAAAATGTGCCTTAGTGAGTTGTTTTCCTCCAATCTATTCGGAATTTGCTGGTTGGTAAGCATTTATGCTAATAAAAATTATATACTTCTAAAAATAAACATAAATTCATGCAGTTTTCTCACATTACGTGGCGCCGAGATAATTTCGGTTAACTAAATAAGTGTACAAAGTTGATAGCATTCATATGGGAATTTAGTAGAGTGAATCAAATTGAGATTCATTTGTGGATTCTTATAAAATGAATCAAAGTGAGATTCCATTTATGGGTTCTTATAAAATGAATCAAATTGAGATTCATTTATGGATTCTTATAAAATGAATCAAATTTTAATTCATCATTCTTTATGTAGCAGCTCTCCAGTGACAAAGGAATTCTAGAATTAGTTTTCGTTTCAATTTAACTCTAAGCCTTTCTTTATTTTAAAGGGCCTCGAGAGGGAAGAAAAATTAAATTCAAGATGAGAATATACTCACCTCTTGGCGTGCTTATTTAAGGAAAACATCAACATCACGAACTAATTTGAAATGCCAAAACAAAACTACGTGGGGATTATTTAATAGACCTGTGAAATTAATGAAATAATTGCCTCTTTAAATACAATAGCTAACGGGGATATCCAGCTTTTTCCCTACTACAGGGATTATGCAGAACGCGAGGGAAAAGCGGAGTTAAATATTGTACCGTCCCCTCGAGACCAGAGACGTCTCTAACGTTAATTACCGAAGCTCCAGTTGGGAATAATAAATTCTAATAATTTCAATATTCTGCTTCCATAGCAACAGCGTTCGGCGTTAAGGCTGGAAACTAAAGGGGATGTATACTCAATATTTTCTTCTCAAACTTGAGTGAAAACTTACCGAGAAAATTAGCACGCAGAACTACGTTTGGAGAACTTCCGTTTTAAAGTTTAATTTTAAAATATTATGTTCACAACTAAATATCTTAATCATAGTTCACACAAGAAAAATAGTAAAATGGCAAGAAAAGTAGGTATAACCATTATTCCAACAAATAAATAACTAACGGACATACAACGAAATTTAAAAATAAAATGCTGAACTCAAATTGTTTTTTAAGGTAAAAAAAAGCTTTTGAAGGAAATTTATCAAAAAAAGAACCCTTTTAACATGCATTGTCATAGTACCTAATTGATCGACAGGATAAAAAAATATAACTAGTTAACACATTGACTGCCAACCTGCGAGATAACTCGTAGTAGGTGAACTTGTTGAGAGAGAGAGAGAGAGAGACCAAATTACAAGTTGTCTTGTTGTTGCCGGCTTTTTTTCATTTTTCAATACATTTATAGAGAGTTAGTAATTTTTTACTTAATAAAATGTTTTGTATAATATGTTTTAATTAAATTAAACTATCATCTGAAGATCCATAAACTACAAACAGCGCTGGCAGTCGACGTGTTAAACTAATTCTTTCGATTAGAGCATTCAAATAGTAAAGAAAATCGACACGCTTAATATAATTAAATAAAATTCATTTCTAAGTGAAAGGATAGATGTCAAGCTAAATGAAAAATGCTCATGTCGCTTTTCGTATTTAAAAATGCCTGATCACAGGAGGATGTAACTGTGCACCTCACATTATTTAGTGCCTCGTCATACTTGAAATATGCTTCATGACAAACTTCTGTACATTTACGAAATTTAATTGGTGCGAAAGAAATTTTTAGTTTAGTAGGATGTAGAATTTGAGTACAATCTTCGAGCAACGTAATTAATAATAATACTAATAATAATAACAACAATAATAATGATAATAATAATATCCTTGAAATATTAGTTAATATGAAAGATTCATTATTTGGGGTCTCCTAAAAAAATATGATAAGATTTCCGTCAGCGTAGTAATTTTTTTATACAATGGAGGAAGTTCTCATCTGGACAAGAGTACTTTCCGAAATTCGTGTACAAAACGGTTATTAAAAAATCATCGGATTTCTGGTTAAATGAGATTTCACTATAGTCTTTGATTTAAGAAACAATCCTCCTTTAAATAATATTTTTGAAGGAAGATTTTGAAAGTCATTCCTTCAAGGATTTTGGCTAAAACTCTTTAAAATATCGTTTTACCAATATACGTTCAAACGAGGCTGCTCTGTTACACTAAAATGATCATCCTTGAAAAAACATGGCTTATTCTGAAAAGGTAACAACTCCTCTTAAAATCATAATTTTCTTTTCAGGAGATAAAAAAAACTGATTCATGAAAATGTGGAAAAGTTACGGGTCCTGATCTTTTAGTATTTTATTTTGGTATGTAATATTAGTGAAATAATTAAAACAACTTTTGATAAATTATGTCATAAAAATCGATAAATTAAAACTGAGAATTGTTACCTTTCCAAAACGGAGACGTAACCTTTTCGAAATAAACGATTCAAATATTTTTACCACAAAGACGCAAATTCGGAAAACGATGCGGCCGGGAATGCTCGCGAAAGCAGGACGACCCCTGAAAAGCGCCCAGTGTATTAAGCATCCCAGAGCATTGCAGTGGGCATCTAAAATAATTACACACACAGCAGAGCGAAAGCT
The DNA here is from genome assembly GCA_038502835.1 of Octonoba sinensis. Taxonomy (NCBI): domain Eukaryota; kingdom Metazoa; phylum Arthropoda; class Arachnida; order Araneae; family Uloboridae; genus Octonoba; species Octonoba sinensis. The sequence goes on from CM076598.1 coordinate 130,338,060, forward strand.
GCAGCTTTCAAATTCTTCGTTAATTACTCTTTGCACTCAGAGGAACGGAATTCATTACGCACAGTCATTTTCCAGTCTTCTCCCTTCTATTCACCTTCTATGCCTTTTGCTCGGATCTGGATTTCGTTAGAAACAATCTCATCTCGGCCACCCCTCCACGCACACCCACTGAGAATTATGATATGTGTTGCTTGGACAAAGGTTATTAAACTCTTTTAAAAGACAATGATAAAAATATAAATTAAAAAGACAAGAGTCATTGTTTCAACTCGGACAAGGATGCTTTTAATTAGATTTTTTTTTTCTCCTCTGCGGAGCCCTAAAGAAGTTCCGCTATTTTCCATATATTAAAGGATAAAAGACTATGCGGGATTTCCGTCTGTCAGAGAATTTCTATAGGTGAAAAAGACCAATGAGACGAAAACATGCTTCTGCTAAGTGTATCAGAATTAAATTTATCAGGCAACAGGAAAAATACCCCTTCAAAAGTATCATAAAGGACTTTCTGATTAAGGATAATTAAAAGATATATGAAAGGATAAAAGACTATGAGGGATTTCCGGCTGTCCGAGAATTTGTATAGGTGAAAAAGACCAAAGAGGCGAACACATGCTTCTGCTAAGTGTATCAGAATTAAATTTATCAGGCTACAGGAAGCCCCTTAAAAGTATTATAAAGGACTTTCTGGGGCAGATGCTTTAAAGGATATTATTCTAAGTTGTAACTTTAATGAAATAAAAAGCTGTAATTTCCGTCTTTTTCTTTCTGGCGGTGAAATATTTTCTGTAAAGTAAAAATTTTACTTTAAGTTTCAATAACATTTTAAAAATATTTGATTTAAAACAAATAAAAATATTTAGTTTAAAGAGCCGCAGCTTTGACTCGCTGTTAAAAATTTCCGTAAGAAAACAATCATATAACCATTTATTTCATTGTTATTTTACCATATTTAATTACAACAGTTGAATAACCATTAAAAAGATGCTACTCAAACCGCTGATCGGGCGTCCATCTTGGCTGTGGAATCTTACCGTCGTACGTTGTTGTTAAAATATGAATAAAGATTTTATTAGTTCAAATCTGCATGTGTATATAAAAAAGAAGAAAAAAAAGTGGCTTAAGCAGTGGTTACTAAATAGAAATACATACACACGTAAATAAAAAATTTGAGACATCGGATTCCCGAACTGTTTACGAATGAGCGAACCCATTATTTGAGCTGCTGAAGATTGTTTGTATTTTAATTTTTGCAGCAAATAAAATGATTTTCGTCAATATACAGTAAATTTAGACCAAAAATGACTTTGGATCCAATCAAAAACTGAAATCTCAATTTTAATGCAGTTTGCATTTTGAGAGTGCAAGGTTGGTACACCATACACCCGGGGTTCGATTCCCGCACGTTTCGTTTACGGTTTCTACGCCTCGAAGATTCTACGCTCCTAAATGGTTCAAAATCCGTAAAAACTTAAATTTAGTTTTGAAACCATTTATAAATGGTTATGAAACCGTAAACTTTTGTATTTACGGCTTTTTAACCAAGCTGATTGGAAATGGTTTAGGTGCAGTAAAAAAAGAAAAATGTTCCAAACCGTAAATTTAACGGTGAATTAGATGGACAGACTGCTGCCGGCTATTTAACCGTAATTTCATGAAGAAATTTCTAACAGTGCTCTTACAACGATTTGAAGTTCTTATAGCGAATGTAATAATGTAAAAAAATATAATTTCATTTAAAGCACAAATGAGCAATAAAATGCAGACATATGTTTCGGGATTGCTTGGAATCCCTTTCATTTGGATGTTTTGCATCTAGAAGCTCCCTGTGCATTGAAAAAGGGATTCCAAGCAATCCCGAAACATATGTCTGCATTTTATTGCTCATTTGTGCTTTAAATTAACGTGTAATTATATTTTTTTTATTGTTTACTTGCACAAAGTTAAATTATTTTTATAACTTCATTTCTTTTCTTACTTTAAAAGTTATCAATGTTAATAATAAAAATCTATTTTAGTCATTGAAATCATTCGGAAAAAGTACCTTGAACTGCTCATATTATTCGAAGGCAACTTTTTACTTGAAACTACACACATATTCATCACGTTAAACTACCAATATTTTAAAAAAAAATTACTTTATTAAAAGAATGAATCGTTTAACGCTGCCGTTTATAACAATAGTAACCAATTTAATTAAACAAAAGTATTTAAAACCAGATATGGATTTCACGAATTTGTTATAGAACGACAACGGGACGTTGAAGACGCCTGGTGATATGTTGATCGTGAGTCGATTATATTTAATCTTCGTCGCCGTAATACGAAATGTGACTACAGAATTTTAAGGGAGAAAATGTTTAAGATTATTTTCCACAACGCAAACGAGAAACACAATACGAAGCCAAACCACATTATTAAACTTTTAAGAAGCGTAAAATTTAAAAGTTTTCTTTTTTTCCCCTTCCTTTTTCCTCATATTTCCTCTTTTTGACAACCTTAACGGAAGACTTAGTGCTCCCGCGCTTCTGCGGATGTAGGAAGTAGAGGATGTGGGAGGATGAGGATAAAGATGGGGATGCGGATCAGCAGAGAAAAGCCCCCCTGGCCACAAATCATTGCGTCGGTCCCCGCTATCCTTGATTTATCTAGCAGATGCCAATGAGAACCTAAGTGTAGGATTTACAGTTAGGGGCATGCCGACAAGGCCGGAGAACCAAGAAATGCTACGTTCGGGGGGAGGGGGCACTGCAGCCGGAGTTTGGGGGATTTAGGTCTAACTGCTAGATTGGCGGTTTTATTGCTTTTTTTGGCGAAAAGCAGAGACGAAAACAATTTATTACCATTTTGTGTTTATAAAAAATATATGCAACCAAAAAAAAAAAAAAAAAACACACACAAACCATGTCATATATATTTATATACGATTTAGCGCATCTTGATGCATGTTTTTATTGCTTTTATGACTATTATGATTAAGAAATTTTTGACTTAAATGTTTATCAATTCTGAGTGATTTAAAGGCAATTAATTATGAGTGCAAGTTTAGCAATTAACAAAGAACAGTAACTAACACATTAAACAGTAATTGCAACTACTATACAGCATTACAAAAAGTTTAAAAAATTTTCGTAAATATTTTAACACATGAATATAGTAATTTTTTCCGATATTCAATACCTTACTAGTAGAGTTGAACTAAATTACAATTTAGGCACAGACAACATAATATGAAAAACATAAGAATATTTTGAAAGTTTTAGTAACAATTACGGATGGAATTGCAAATATATAAAAAAGGAAAAGAAAAATAAAATAGTTAAATTCCGAAAAATCAGTGAGAAGAAACTATATTCTGTAAAAAAATAAATACTGAGATGGATCTGCATTATCTGATCAGTTGCTTCAATTAATCAGATTAATGGCGATTAGAAATTATGTTTCCTAGGCACATTTTCAGTGAAACAGCACTTGGAATTATCATTGAACTGGAGTTTAAAGTACTTTTTGAGAATTTATAAATCAATGTACTAGAAGAATTATAAAAAGAAAAGGTTTTACTTTTTTAAATGTCTGTAACAATCATTATCTATGATTATCTTTTGCATGATTGGTTCAAAATTCATAATGATTTATGCTGTAATCATAAATTTTGATTCGGAAAGTAGTAAAATTACCGCAGCCTCTATAACTAATTTAAAACGTAATATAATAAAGCTTGTTCATTCAACTAACGCATTCATGATACAGCAAGCAAATAAAACCATTTTTTTTTTAGTCTGAAGGTTTCTGTAACATAATAGGGAAAAGAAGTTATTTTAAAACGAATTGTAGCTTATTTAAGTAGTTAGTTTTGCATAATAGTTTCATTTTCTATTTTTTAAAGCGCTCTCTAAAAGTTGTCGTACATGATGGAAGATATAAAGATCCGCCATTTCTGTCAGTTCTTCGAAGTGGTGACTCAAATTCTATAAGATAACTCAAACTTTCAAAAATACAAACATTTCTAGTTTATTATGAATGTCTACTATGAAAGTGCTTCAATAATAATTTCAAAATCGGGAAGTCAGATTCAACTGCAGAAGAAAGAGAGCACTACCACATAATGACAGCAGCGCCCTCTAGTTCAAGGTTGCAACATCATTCTTCTAAAATATACGATCAATATCTATAAATTCGGTATTTTCATCTGACAATTCATAAAAATACGTTTGTCGGTTTTTAAGAAATTCCTTTAAAAGTGCGAAATAAAAATCAATTCTTATGATTAAAAAAAAAAACATTAAAAACATTTGAACAAACAACTATGAGCGAGAGTGCGTTTGTGTGTGTTTTGTAGACGAGAGAAACATGAGATTGATGAGATTGAATTAAGAAGGTTAGAGTAAATGGTCTTTAAAAGTAAAGTTTTCAGAGGGTTAAAAATGAAGCTTCCTCCAGGGAGCTGTTAAAACATTTGGGATCTGGAGAAGGCTTATTAAGGCTATTCTTTCTTATTTAAAGAAATGAAGGCAAAAGCAATCAACATTAAATTGTTATCCTTCCATATAACGATTAAAATTATTATTTATTTATTTTATTTTTTAATATTTTTTTCCTTCCAGATTTTTAACTTCTGCTTATGTTTTATAATAAGACTGTTTTTGACGTGAAGGGATACCCAGACGGAACAAATTAAGCATTACTTCTTGGATGGATTCGTACAGCAAACGCAAGCACGTATCAGCTATTTTTTCATTTCATGGTTAGTCATTTGAAAATTAAAAAAACATTATGTCACTTCGACCTTTACTTATTCTACTCTATGTCTATATTTATAAATTTTAACAAATAATTGAGTACCATCTTCACAAAAAGAAAAAAAAAAGAAAGCTCAAATTGCCAAAATTAAAACACATTTTATGAATTTTGCATTAGTGGTATAAATATTCTATTATATTCATTAATATGTATCTTTAGTCATACATTATTTTAATCTATTTTAAAAGTTATTGACTGAAATCAAAGCAGGGTATCCCTAAGGCCTAGGGCTAACAGGGAAGGAGGTGAGAGGAGAAAAGAAAAGCATTTTTAGTAGTACGGAGCGGAGCAACTCAAAAATGACCTTGCTCCAATTACTTGTGTTGAACATTTTACCCCCGTAAAAAGTTAAAGTCTCTCCTAAAGGGTGATATAAACTGCATTAATGTCAGATATCACAAGCGCAGAGCTCATAGATGACTATTATTGCAAGTGAACAAAAACAATCCATGAAACTAAGAATAAATATAACAGTAAATTTGAGTTGTTATTTCGCATTTCAGTAAGTGTTCATAGCGTATCATACATTCCGTGCCTAAGCTCTTAGGCGAATCATTTGTTCCGCTTGAATACGAGGGAATAAAAATAAAGGAGAATACATGAGAGTTATTACTTTTCTTATACCGCATTAGATTGCAACAATAAATAGCAAACTGACTCATATTTCGATTGAAGAATACTGATCCATAATGCATTTAAAACGCAACCTAAACTTTTTCTAATGTTATATTTCATAATTTCGTAATGTTATTACTAATAATTAAATGTCGGTTTTAATTCCGGACAAATATGAAGGGTCTACTGGAAAAACGACCTAAATCACATACTACTTTTTGAAATTTTCTTTTATGTTTTACTCAATTATTTTATAAGATAAATGTTAATTTTAACTATACGAGCCTACTTTTCCGTAACATACAAATTCCATATATTTATAATAAAACATAAAGCATAGTTCAAAAAGTTTTATGTGACTTAGGTCGTTTTGGACCCTTCATAGTGGGGTCAGTGGACCCTTCATATATTTTAAACTTTTCAGCTGGAAATGCCACCATCCGAATGCTTACGCGTCGCAAGTGAAGTAGCTGAAAAAATACAAATCTGACAGCTGATAAAAGATCTTTCAAGTGGTGGAACTCTCACCTTGAAGGAAAGGTGATGTATATAAGGCGATGGTAAGAAACATAACTCTCTAAGTGCATAATCTGAAATCAACTTGAAAAAAGTTAACATTTGAATATTCCAAGGAATTTTAATGAAATTGGTCTTTATCATAGTTATCAATCTCGGAAAGCGAAAGCTTACACGGTCTTGTTTTCTGTAAGAAGAATCATATTTTGGACAAACCTAAAACTTTCTAGAAAACTCGAAATCTGACCTTGGCTATGAAGCTTTGGCCAGGTTAAACATTGATGGTCCTCATACATAGTGTTCGTATTTCTGTGATTCGCGTTCTTTAGAATAAACCAAATAAAAGAAAAAATAATGGAATCAAAATTTCGTTTTTCCCATCTGACAATTCGAAATTTTGGAGCAGTTTCTGGTGAAATGCTATGCCTTAATTTCATGAACTCTGCTTGGAAACGATTAGTTTTCTCAACTTATGAGTCAACTTCGCCTTTAATTTTAGCGGAGCAATTAAATACAATTCAATCTAGCTTAAAACTTTAGCCCTTTTTGAACACCCATTTTCTCCACAACTTTTGGATGTTGCAAGCGGCGGATACAGGAATAATTTTTGGAGGGGGCACAAGGAGTAAAAAGTGGTTGTACCTCATAAATATTCTCATAATAATGTTCACATTAGAGTTTTTATGTACTTTAGTGTCCCTCAAAACCATTGGATTTTGATTAAAGTACAAAAAAATAAGTACAAATTATTCAACGGGATAACTACAAATTTCTTTCTTTTTTTTTTGGAGGGGGCACGTGCCCCCCTGTGTTCTCCCTTAAATCCGCCACTCTGTGTTGCATAATATTTATGATTCCAATCAGGATAATTAATTGAGATATCAACTCATATCAACGAAAAATTGACGCAGGCTTGTTGAGAACGAAATTCGAAGCATCGAGAGTATTTCAGGTATTGCTTAAAAAATCCTGCGAGTAGAATTCTCCATTTACAGAAAAAGCAAAGGTCCGAGAACATACCCGAAGGAATAGGCCATTCCTCCTATTTTACAAAACCTAAATCTTAATTTTCTTTCCGAAGCGAACCTCGAATGTTCGCATGAAAAGTGCTGTTTCGTGTTTGCGCTGATTGTGGTGGAACTTTGGCGATTTATTGCCATCTTCTTGGCGATAATCTTAAAGATGTTGCAACCCATAACTCCGCTGCAGAAGAGATGAACCGTTCTCATCGCTGATGCATGAGACTCTCAGATATTTTTTCTGCTCCGAAGGATTTCACAGAAATTTAATGTGTCAGAGAAATAAATGTGACTTCTCCGCATACGTACATATATCTACTCTACGTTTATATATAGATAGATACATATAGCTATATATATGGAGCATTATTATTCTTTATTTTTCGCTCTCAAATCTTCCATTGCTCAAATTTCAGAGAAGCAGGCAGAGTTGAATGCATTTCTTCAGAAACATCTCGTTTCTTTAAAAGCTATATTTTTCGCTCTACGAAATGAAGTTGGGTTATAATTTTTAATTTACCTCGGAAACTGCTCAGATTTCCTCTGGGACTGCTTATGGAAATAAAGTCTTCCTCTAAGGGAGAAAGGATATTTTTCCCAGTTCGGGCAAAAAGAAATATCATACTTTGACAAGCAAATGCGTCATATATATGGACAGGTTTATGCTATTAGAAAAGAAATCAGAAATACTCCTTGTTCAAATTATTGTTATACTTGGTCATGTGCTTGCCTGAAAAATTTTCTGTTACATATTTCACACAGCAGCAAATTTTAAATATGGGTATTCTACAAGTACGGGAAAATTTCGAATGCATTGGTTCGAAAGAGATAGTTTTATTTCAAAAGCTGCTTGTATTTTATAGTACTTTTGTATTTGCATTTTTATAGGCATGTGAATGACATAATAAGACAAAAATGGGCAGGTTTTGACATTTTTGAATATATGAATTTTAATAATGATTTATCCGTAATGTATACTCATCGTTATTAAATAACCGTTACGATCTTTAATCATTGTAAGAATAAATTACAATGATTACATTGTAAGAATAAATTAATAAATCTAACTGCGTTTTACACATAACAGAAAAGATCTGGGAATTATTAAACAAGAAGAGAGTGATTGGGAAATACTTTTAAGTAGCAAATAAGTATCATTGGTTTATATTACATTCTTAAAAATAATTCAGTACTGAAATAGAATGTAATTCCATTTCACAGGTACAGCATGATATTAGCCAACTAATCTTCATTACATGTTCAATGAAAGGCATGTTGTTGATATAAGAAAAAGGGCATTTGGATGGCGAAACGTAATTATTCCTCAGCAAGTTGCTTGTGAATCTGTGCAGGATTAATTTCTATCAAAAACTTCAGAATTGTAAGATTTATCACTGTGCATATTCAAAATTTGTTTGAATCTACATTTTATTTGGTTTCTGTGGGACAGGGATTAAAAATACAATGCTTGAAAAGAAATTTACGCTTGTGGTTAATACCATGTAAAACAGATGACAAAAAACAAACCTTTTTGGTTTGTTTCAGGTACTAAATATTAAAATACCTTAAGAAATTTTGATGTGCTTACACATCTTAATGACTACTCTAAAAATACTAGAAGAATTTTAATAGTAGAAATACATATATTTTGAATTATTATATAAAAACATGAAGGACATGAAAAAAATTGTACATTGTTTTCAGGTCATGTTTCTACGCAATAATTGAAAATATATTATAATTGAAAATTTTATTAAATAAATCAAAAATTTTCCCACTACTTTTAAAGTAAGCATGTAAATGTGTAAATTATTTTAACACTTCGTACTTGAAATAAATTTTTAAAAAAGTGTGACAGACATGTGACAAAAAACATAGAGTTTTACTTGTTACAAATAAAAAAATACTTGAAAAATTAATATGAAACTCCAATCTGAATAAACATGTGGATGACTAATATTGCTACGGACAACGTTCATATTCATTTTTAAAAAGTTTGTGGAGCATTACCGGAATTTTCTCATCTGGTAATCCAGCAAAGAAATTAATGAAAATTGGAATTTTTTTTTTTAATTAGCTACATTAAGATGAAAATGAGTTACTTGGTTTATGTACGTAACTGCGTCAAGTAATGACTTTGCATTTTATTGTTCATTTTGAATTTCAGATCTTTCTGCTTACCTGACTGTTTAGATGTAAACATATAATAAATGAGGAAAACGAAAAATTCGAATTACGCAAGAAAAACAGAAACAGAAAAAGAAAATCATAAAAAGTAAGAAAATTATATTTTTGATGTATTTTCTTAAATTAATAGAAATAAATTAAAAAAATATTTCTTAATACAAGCTGCTATGATTTTTTAGAAGTTAATATACAAGAAAAATTTCAACAGTCCATCAATTCCATCCCAAAGAAAAAATTATACAAACCCCTAATCAACAAGTTTCTTTTACTTCAAGGGACTTTTTTTGTTTTGTTATTACAGAATGGAAATAAGAGTACACATTTTAAAATATCATTAAAGGAATAAAACTAATTAGATTAAGGAAGAGAGAGAAAAAAACAAGGAGCAGAAAATATTGGTTAGTATTAGTTTTTAACCTTGTAATACTAGATAATGGTAAGAAGGGAAAAAATTATTCAATGTTACTCAATATTTTTCTATAATATTGCTGCACTCTATGTGTACCCACTTTGAGTTTTGTCTGAAATTTCTTTTCATTTTCTCTTTCATTTAGCTGAAAATTGAAATTAATTTAAGCTTGTAATTCGGTATAAGAATAACGTTTTTATAATAGATACGTGAGTTTTTGATATTAATTCAAATAAAGTGATTTAGTGAAAAAGAAACTAGAATTTCTAAATACGTCACAAAGTAAGAGTTTGTAGTCATTATTTTGAAAATACATTACATAGTAAGGAAAAAAATTAATTTGATAAAATTCGTTTGGATCAACACAGCATACGAATATAATAATTTCCGGATTAAGGAGCTTCTATTGCGCATAAATCCAATTCTTCAATTTATAGTCATCGAGTATGAAACATCAAACTGAAAATTATTTGTGAGATGGTTACAGACCAAACAAATCTGGACTTCTCAAATTAAAAAAACTTTTCATTTAAAGACAATCATTTCCAGGCTCTCGGAGCTTCCCTTGAGCCCCAAGAAGCAAGTCTGCTAGAAAAGGCCTATCACCTTTGAAGTTGCCGGGCTAAAAAGAAAAGGGTCAAAAAGAAAGGAAAGTTGGATGAAGGCGGAATGAATGCCTAAGAGAATCGCATGTGTTCCCGGAAATTAAAGGGATCAATGAGGTATCATCTAATGGAGGCAATGAACGAAAGAGGGCCAAGAAGATAAGAGGGGGCGAAGAATGAAATGAAGGAAAGATGGAGCGAAGGAAAGCAATCGATGAGGTCGTAAATATGAGGGCGATCGGAAGCATTGCCATTACGTGGATTGTTTTTCCTACTAGGGTTTCGGTCAAAATGAGTGGCATTAACTGCAACACTAGGAGGGAAGAAACGCTCCCCGACACTGGCAGGGGTTGGGCGACAATTGCGCGAGCCCCTATGATATCTTTCAACGATAAGTCAGATTCATTTCCATAAAATCTTCTGGAGGATTATGAAGGTCAATGGCTGTTCGGAACGGATTGAAAAGCGAAAAACGAAAGAAAGCATATTCTTTTTCTTCTCTAATCGACCGTTATTCTCGCTGGAGTTATATGCGACGTATGATTTTGTGGTTCAGGCGAATTTCATCTATATACCTGGCACTTGGGTGAAACCATTTTTTTGATACTGGGCAAAAAAAAAAAAAAAAAAAAGTCATCTGAAACCTCAAGTTTAAGCAAATCATGTATGTAAAAAAATAGAAAATGAGTGTTACTACTGCATCATTCTTGGATATTTAAAACAATATAGATTTGTAGAAAAAGTAATTATTTCGTTTTTTTACCCCCTATGGAGAGAATATATACGTTGAATTCCTCATTCCTGACAATTGATAATGCTTTAATGGATGCCGACATCATAGATTTCAATATCCTTAATTAACTGAATAGAAAAAAGTTAAGTCATTTTGGAAGGGCGTTTACTCATTTTCGAAATAAAGAGCTAAATTTCTTCATACAACAGGAATAAAATTAATGGCATTATGTACTGACCAAGCACTGACAAATGTCGTTAAGCAAAAGCGTTTCGAACATGTCCTCAGAATTTGCAACCGTAAAAGAATTTTGATCGCTTAAATTGTTTTTCTGATTTTCAACAAGTCACATTTCTGTACGAATCAAAAATGAAATTAAAAGAAAATTGCGTAGATGCTGTTGTTTTTCATACTAAATTAGTCTTTGATAGTATATTTCAAATCTAGCTTTTTATAGAAAATGACAATTTTTATTTATTGTTTATACAAAAGAGATATGAATTTTGACTTAACCACAGCACTCAACAAATATTCGGGTAAATTGTTATAAATTTGTTCCAGTATGAAGTTGCGACAGTTAATACAATAATTAGAACAAGAAAAATAGGCTAAAAATAGCTATAAGTGCCAGTTGCGATTGTGGATAATAAAGTATCATTAGAAATATGATTATCAACATAATTTAGAAGGGACTATTGTGCCGTTGTTGTTTCTCGAAGTACTTCATCCTCCATAACCGTAACTAAAGTTTTAAATTTAGTTTTGCACTTAGATTCAGAATACAAGACGCAGTCTTTTGCATAGGAACTAGCTTTTGGGATCCGTTTCCGAACCCCTTGGCAATGCAATATAGATGTAAGGCATCAGGCTAAGGGTAACCAAATCAGTTTTTCTGGAAAATTTGTAGAGGGAAGCCAAGTTCATTTGTGAATAAAATGATCATGGAAAAATTCTTTAAAGATTGCAGTAAACAACTGCTACAAGGTTACAGTGAAGCCGCTTCTCAGTGTAAAACAATAAATGCCCAACAACACAGTTGTGAATGACGTTTAAAGTCAAAACACTGCTGCTGAACAATTTTGACTGAGGTGGTTGCACTATATCCTTGAAATAGCTGTTTACAGCCATTGTATATGTAATTATTGCTTTACTTGTTAACTTTTACCTTGATTACACATATTTTAGCGCAAATTATTTCAGCTTTTAGTGAGTCAAACTCAGTCTATATACAAAAACTACCACAATAAGTATCAACAGCTGTACAGTCATATAGAATGTGTTTACAAGTGGTTATTAGATCAGTTTTGAAATAATGGTCATATTTTGATTTACTAGGCTCATAAGAGCCTCTAATTCCTATTATTTCTCCAGTCTAGGTGGCCAGTTTCTCCAACTACGAACAAAGAAGGAAATTTACGATCCTGATCCCTCTTCTTTAGAAGCTCCAGAGAGACCTCGAAAAAAGAAGAAAGGCAGCGGAAGAAAAATGAGGCTAAAGTTGGCATTTTCTCTTTTGAACTACATTAGGCCCCCAGAATTGTATTTATTTTTTCTGCTCTATTCTTTCTACTTTCGATTGGAAGAATCGACTGATGCATGACTCCAGGAAGAGTACTGAATGGCGCTGGCGAGATTCTTTATCTTACTCCCTCTCACAAGGCTTCGAGGCAGGAATTCTTATTCCAGGCGATGACCTGGCATTAGATGAGCATCTGTTAATGTTAGGAACGGAAACCTGACCATAATATCTTGGCAGTCTCGAGGAAAATAAAAGCCAATTCTACCTATTACTTTTCACTCTTAATCGACATACTAAAAACATCTACTAACAATCCAAGTATGAACGTTTATTCTTGATCACTGAATTAAGACAGTTCGGCCTAGTTTTCTCACTGTTGTGAATGCTGTTTCCCCAAATATCAATAGTATTTAATTTTAATTAATTTTCAAGAACTCGAATTCTGAACAATTATATTAAAAGCGCCTATTTTTAGTTTCAGTCTTATTTTGCACGTACGACTCTTATTTCAAAAATCAATCAAAATTTATGATAACATACGACGCATCGGATGCTCATAAGCGATTTCATTTATTTTGTTCATATTTCGAAAGCGAATCAATCATTAAAAACCAAAGTCATTCCATTTATAACCAATCTGATAACAGGAAAATAAACAACTCATCAAATCAACGAGTTTCACTATGTTTTTCGCCTGGGGACAATTACATTTTAATAGTAGTTTGAAATTTATAAACGCATAGTTTTTCATATAATTCAATCCGAAGCCATTTAGTTATCATACAGCGAATAATTTTAGTAAGTGTTAATTTCTTTCAAATTCTTATACACCCTTATTTATTTTCTTTCGGCGAAACACGCTAACGGCTTTCGATAATTTCAAGCACTTAACAAAGAACTAACTTAAATCAAAATTTGCAACATAGAATAAAGGATTACAATTCATCTTTTATAAAGCAACTAAATCCTTGAATGCATTTATGAATATGGAAGCTAAACATTAACAAAAAAATCTGAATGCAGCTTTAAAACAAGAGCCATATTACGTAATTTCTTTATTGTTTCCTTAAGATACATTCATATTAGAAATCGCAATATTTTGTGTTGTCCATCAACAATTTTTTTTCTTGAAAATTCTACTAAACTTACTATGATCTTGTGTCCTCCAATTTTAGGGGCCGAATGACTTCTAGAAAGCGGTACTTACAAGAGAAGCCTGGCAAGGCCAAGAAAATAATTTTCTGTATATTCTAATAGTACTTACTACAACAAAGAAAAGTACTTAAAAAGTACATATAAAGTAAGTACTTACTCATGTGATTATACCTTTAAAGCATTATATTCTAAGAACAATCTGTTTCCTGCATATATTTGGTTGTTAAAGTTTATGTGTATATGTTTAGTCTGCTTAAAAGTTTATTTGTTGAACTTCTTAATTAAACAATTTTAATTAACTACTAATTTTTACCGTAAGGAGCTCCTACTAAAAAAATGTAAAATTCTGCTTAAATTTTTGAAATCATCGGGATAATTATTTTAGCTTTGATCGCCTCTCGTGTTAATAAACTTTAAGGCAAGCACAATTTAGAAGTGTCTACATATTACGAACTGAACACAATACAGTTTAATACTTCTCAGAGGAATACAAAGCCTTGAGAAGCATTTTAATACAACTCATCCCCGAAGCAAGACATGAAAACAAGTAAAAGTAGCTCAGAAAAATACTTGTTTCGCACTTCTTTCGAATAGTGTGTTGAGCAACAGCCTTTGAGACATTCTTGGTAAAGTGCAAAATAGTTCCATATTGATTTACGTAAAACACATAATTAATAGCATTTTATTTTACTCATCACTAAAAGTTTTCCAGACTTTTTATATCAAAAGATAGTCAGCCCCCCCCCCCCCCCATTGTGGGGATAATTTGGGGGAATAATTGAGATTTAACAATCCTTCCCCGTATGTTCGAAAAAAGAGTAATTATTATACTTATAGATGCTTTTTTGAAATCATTTCTGGAGTTTTTCTTTCTCTGAAAAGATACTATTGAACTCCTAAAGGGTGTTGCAACTGTGCTTCCTTGCCCTCTTCCACCCCAACACATGCTTATGCTGGAAAGTTTAGTTTTAGTTTTTCAGGACTAATAAGAATTGAGGCAAAACATATTTAGAAAGATTTTCTCGTCTAGAGAGTCCAGCTAGTTTTAAGGGAAATATAGATTCATAAAAAATACTACTTCAATAGGGTTGTAGGCAGTTGGAATAGTTTACCGGAAGCGAATGTTAATTGCAGTGGGGTAAAAACTTTTAAGAAGGCTCTTGATGTTTATTGGGGACTGCTAAATTGACTAGGACCAGCCTAGCTGGGCCCTGAGCCTGTTGCTGGTAGTCACTATTGTTTTTGTATTTGCATTTGTATAGCTATTGATGTGCTTCACTACACTAAAAAATTCCGTGCACATTTGCTGGCAACAAAAGCTAGTGCTTAATTTTACCACATTTTGGAACTAACATTTATATGTTGCACCAGAATGCAGTAAAATTAAGCACCATCCATTGCAGTAAGCGACACTTCGCAATATATTTTGGTGCATTTGGCATTAATTTGCACTATTTTTTGGTGCAACATACTGCTAAATTTTTTAGTGTACTATTGGGGCCGTTCATAAATGACGTCACGCTTTTTTCACATATATTTGACCCCCTCCCCCCCATTGTCACGCGTCACGCTATGTTGCAAAATGCATGATGTCACACTTCTTGTTACCCCCTCCCCTCCCCTTGTCACACTTTGTCACAATTTCACGAACCCCCCTCCCCCACTCGAAGAGTGACATCATTTATGAATGATCCCATTACTATGAGCTAATTTTGCACGCAGGGTCTTGTTAAAAATTACTTTTATACTTATGAGGGCGTCACAGTCTCGCAGATTTACATTTATTCAACAAATCCGAAAATATTGACATATAACTGGTACTCGGGCATGAAAATTATAATTTCATTTTAAATTACAAGGTATACAGCTTTAGAATTAGCCTTTTTTATCAACAAAAAAAACTCACCCTTTCATGAGCAAAAATTATTTTAAGTTACAACAGCAACATTTACAGGTTTTTAAGAAAATTGCGAACATATTTCTAATTGTTAGATCTTTTGCTTTCTTAAAATTCTCTTCACAATTTAATACCAAATTAATGATTTGAAAAACTGTAGGGAAAATTTATAATCATATTGAACAACTCGTTTTAAGTGTCCATAGTAAATTATTTTACGACCATTGATTAGTTGATGTCTCCCTAAGTTTGCGGGAAGTATGCTCACCGCAGAATAATATCAGTTTTAAAATGTGTACTCTCCCAAATATAATAACAATCTTAGGAAACAAATAATTATATTAATTTTATTTAATTACCTAAATGATTTTAACTATTCTTGATCTTAAGAAATAATTTAATATACCTCTAAACTACCAACCAAAAATGGACCAAAAGCATGTTTTTAAAAAAATGTGTTTGTTGAATCATATTTTTTGCTTATATTTAATAAACAGTTCCTCAACAATTTTTGGAACTAAAGTAAACTAAACTCAGCGGCGCGACAGAACATCGGGGGGAGGGGGCATGGTTTACTGTGCCCATCCCATTTTTCGAGGCCTTGGGGTGCAAAAGCAGATGTTCCAGTCAAGTGGTCGGCCTGACGTGGAATTCCCAGTGTTTAGTTCCCAATCGTGCGTGGTTGAAATCTTGACATTGATTAAAAGAAAAAATTTTTGTTGTAAAACATTTTTTGCTCGTTTTTTTTAAATAAATAGTTCCTTTTCAATTTTTGACAGAAATTAATCAACACTAAATTTTTTAAATGCTATATTATTTTAAAACTGCTACTTCAAAACGAATTCAAATTTTTATTGCAGTGATAACACCGTCTAAAACAAATTTCGAAAATTCAACTCTACGATGTTTGTCGGTTAAATTATTGAGATTAAAAAAAAAAAAAAAAAAAAGTAGAAAAACAATATATTATTTCATTTTTATAGTGAATGAGGACCATGTATTTCAATACAAGCTATTGAATGAATAAATACTGCGTAATTTATGTCTTTCATCTATCAATAAATCAACAAGTCGGTAAAATAGCATTAATCAACATTAGCACAGCTCTGGAAAACAATATTTTAAATAAAACTAAAGCTAAACATGTATGTTTGAACAAGCGTTATCTTTACCTTCCTTTAAGTAAATATTTCTATTTAATATTTTGCCTTTTTTAAAGCGTGCGATAACGGAAGGATACTCATTCTCAATTACAGCGTTTGCATCGCCCTCTATCGACGATTAACGAAATTGCAATCCTCGTAACTAGAGCAAGAGATAAAATCATGAGGTCTTTTAAAATAGTACTAACCCCCCCCCCCCCCCCCACACTCCCACCGCCCCGGTCCCCAAAAAAATATGTAACTATTTACAAGTAATGTAACTATTTAATAAAATACTTTGTTTACATACATCAAAATAAAACTTTTATGCAGAGAAAAATCATTGGTATTTGGTTTACGTTTCCTGTTTACATGAACAAAAAAAAAAAAAAAAAAAACCGCTTTAGTTTTCAGAGAAGTTGGAAAAGTGTGAGAGGGAAATATTAATGTGGGCCATGAAATAAAAACGTTCGTTCAGAACTATACGTGCCTACTTTCCGATTATGAACATGGAAGTTGTAACCATATCTCTCTCCCTCTTGTTTAGCTTAACTTCTAAATTATTCCAAATGTACATTTTTAACAGAAAGAAGATAGAAACTAAAGGCTTAATTATTGCTTATCAAATTCATTGTCTCAATACAGTTGGGCATTATATATCAATAATTTTTAACTATCAGTGTTTTTAATAAGAAATTTCAAAAACAAGTAGCTGCGATACGTATGAAAGATAGATATGAATCATCAAAATTTCTCCCAGTATAAAACTTCAGAGCTGAATAGGTACGATAATAAATGGTAGAAATATGTGGAAAGAATATTAGTTTCATGTTAATAACCCCAATTTGCCTGTAGAAAACGATGTTTAAATAAAATTTACATCGTATTCATAACTTCATGCATTCAAGCAAAAATAACTATATTATTCTAAATTAACTTTTGAAAAACGAAAGCTTTGAAAAGGACAGGAGAGGAAAAATTACCTTCAAATAAACGAGAGATACCTCTGAAAGTGATGCATAAATGAAAGTAAAATTACATTAATATTTAATTATTTTTGGTCCGAATTTTATGAATCGACGCACAACTGAAAGTCTCATAAAAGAGGTGAAGCATAAATAAGAGGTTATAGTGTAATTAGTTAATCGTCGTCTAACTTTCGTCGTCTTCATCGCTAAATTTTCGTCAAACTTTTCGTAAATATGGGCTCCCGACACCAAAAAGTTTATGAAATCCTGCTATATTCTATTCTCGGACTGCAACATTAACAGGGTTCGTACGCTTTTGGCAAAACCAAAAATAAGGACTTTCTAAGGACTTTTTAAGGACCTACAAGAAATTTTAAGGACCTAACAAGTTTTTCGCAACATACAAACTGTTATGTTTATTTCAAAAGGAAACCACTATTGAAAGAGTAAATTGATTTAACATCGCATTTTTATTAGGAACACAGCACAAACACTTTTATGGAGCTCTCTTTGTCTTGTTGCTTTTCTAATGTCTAATACAGTCAGGGAGTTAAATAATTATTGGAGCTAGTAATAAGAAGCACACAGCACAAGTATTAATCATATATAAGCAAGTGAAAAATTATCAAAAATGGTTAATGCTATAAAATACAAGTTAAATGAAAAACAATTTAAATTAAAAAAAATTGTTAAAGAAAACGCTGCACTTTGTCTTGAGAATTTGTGTTTAATTTAGATTTTTTTTTCATTTTACTTAACTTATGTTGACAGCATCTCAATTTAGGCTTACTTAAATTTTTATCTGAGACATAAATAATTTTTAAAAATTATTTAGACGAGATTACAAAAATTCTGAAGAAACTTTTTCAACTTGAAAAAAATATTTCATTTTGGAAACAACATACAAATAAAAAAAGGAAGCTCTTTTGCTTAAAACTTTGTACATTACCCTCAAGTAGTAACTACCAAAATTTAACTAAAATAAAGTTTCAAAAAATTGAACAATATTTTTAAATAAAAAATAAAACAAGCAGGCCCCCCGCACCTTAAATTAAAATCAAAGTTTCAAAAGCAATATTTATTTACTGATTACTTGTTAAGAGCTGCTCCCACTTGCTTTATTGATAATTGTTTAGAATGTCGATGATTTAGTAACAATTTTCATGCGAAAAATATTTATTTACTTTGAAACTAAATTTAATAAATTGTATCGAATCCCAAATTTGAAATCCCGAAATTCGGCTCTTTTTCGAAAGTTCCCGATTTTTGTTTATTCATAAAAAATTTTCCCCTTGAGTCCTTAAAAGTCCGCTTTTCAAATTTTATTCCATTTTCTTTTCTCTTTAAAAAGCAAAATGAGGGAACTTGTGTAATTTATTTTCCTGTGCTCTTAAATGGTGCCCACTTACTGGGCACCATTGCATTTTGTAAATGCTTGTGTTTTGATTCTACTTCTCTTACTAATATTTAAATGTTTTTTAGATGTAGCTCGATTTTCTTTTTCATACAATTGCAGGAAATAGCAAATTGGGAGCTGCCATGTGGGTGGGTACAAGTTAATTTTAACTGAATTGGGTGTTGTAGTTTGAAGCATTTTATCAAAATTCATAAAATCTTTTCTTTTGATCAAAATATATAACACATCAATTTACTTATGACTTTTTAAAAAAAATTAAGAAAACAAGAGTTAATTAGTTGTTTACCAGTTGAGAAAGCACTGAAATTTGTAGTAAAAATGCGATGATGTTTATGTAAGTCCGCCATTTTTGGTCCTGTCAATCCGCCGTTTTGGGTCTG
Source organism: Octonoba sinensis (assembly GCA_038502835.1). Taxonomy (NCBI): domain Eukaryota; kingdom Metazoa; phylum Arthropoda; class Arachnida; order Araneae; family Uloboridae; genus Octonoba; species Octonoba sinensis. Next base: position 130,357,419 of record CM076598.1, read on the forward strand.
TCCGAAAGCCGCGATAGTACCGAACCCGAGCAAACCAAATCTGAAGTTCGATTAAGTAGTTGAAATGAAAGAAGTTTGATTCTTGTGAAGAATACAAAACATAGCAAAACAAACAGAGAGCATGGGTACCTTTTTAGTTTAACAAAAAAAATATAAATAAATAAGCACCTGGAATAAAAAAATAAGGACTATTTAAGGACTTTTTAAGGCCTTAAAAATGAAAATGAACATTAAGGACCTTTAAGGACCGTACGAACCCTGATTAAAATACTAATAAATTGCGTCGAACTGCCACCATGCTGATATGAACGGGAAAAAAATCATATTATAAGTAACGCTCATATATAAGACAAATGATCAAAATGCTTTCTGCTAAAATATGAGTACAAAGATAAAACTGCTTAAAAAAGCAAATAGATAGAAAAAATATCGCAAATAGATTACTGCGATATTTATCTATTTACGGATAAATCTATTTGCGATATTTTTTCTCTGTAAATTTGTGCTTTTTTACGTTGTTTAATCTGTACTCAACGCTCATATATATTTGATTATTTTTAATGACAGTTTTAAAATATTAAACTTAATTTAAAAACAAAAAAATGTTCGCGCTAGCAAATATGATAATTTTAGGTCCAATTATTGAAAAAAAAACTTTCATAATTTATCGCTTGAATAATTAATAATGCTTAGTTTATGTGCTTATGAGGAAGCACTTTACGTTTCTGTTTCTGTTACTGACACAGAAATACTTTTGAAAAACGAAAGCTTTGGAAAGGAAAGTTGGATTAGAATTTACCGAGGAACTAGGATTTAAGAAAGGTGATGTATAAAGGACTGATTATGCGAACCTTAGAGGCATGAAACCGAAAATAGCAAACAGAGCAGTTTCTTTTAATTCAATTAGTTTGAAACTGCGATAATCAAAACCAAGCAAATGAAAAGACAAGCGAAGCGAATTTAAATCATGGTCTTTGTGAACTTGCAAGTAATATATTGAAGAAATGAGCAGCAAAACTCGTAAATGAAGAACTTAATGATTGAAATTACCAGATAAACTGGACTGAATTTAAGGAATATCTTTAAAATAGCAGGAACATCTCCTTGTAATCTATGAAATTATTCAGTTCGGATAATCCTGAATGATTTGATGAAAAATAATGAATCGAAGAGAAGTAGAAGGAAAAAATGTCACAAGTACATAAACAAAATTAACATTTTGCTAATTTTGATCGATCTAAATACCCAGTTGAGGAAAGGTATAAAACACTGAAGAAAACAAAATATTTAACCTACAAAGTTATTTAGGCTAGAATCCGCTAAAATTTAATGAGAAATATTACAAATTTGAAAAACAGCGAGAAAAATATACTCTATGATTTAAAAGAAAAATAATATTAAAATTGAAAAAAAAAAAAAAAAAAAAGAAAAAGAAAATAATAACGAGGGGGTGGAGATCTAAAATCCACATGTAATATTAACCAATATAACGCAAAAGTTAAAAATTGTAGAGGAACAAAAATCAAAATATTTTCGTTCAGATAATCCGACCCTTTTTAGGAAAATTATCTGCAAACGTAAAACAGCAGAAAAAAATTGCAAATCATACACGAAGTTATGGTTTATTTATCTATTAAAACCTGACAGTATGAAATGAAATGAGATTAAATAGCTCAATAAAACCAAGCAGAGGTCTATTGTACAAACACAATAAAAGAATTAGACAACGACAATTTACAATAAAAACAAAGTATTCCGATTTTAAATATAATTTGTTTAACTACTACTATAATTACGTTAACAGTAATCTAGCAATAAGCTATTTGCATGAGAACTTAGGGTGACTACTTACGTTCTAATTTTTTTGACAAGCGTATGCAGGAGAATTTTGCATAAGCAAGATGTTTGTGCAAACATCCCGCTTATGCAAAATTCTCCTACAGAAGCGCGTATGCTTGCGCAAGCATGCTTGTAAAACATGTTGGAGCGAGTGTAGTCATTAGCTACAGGTGGAATAAACTTTTACGTGCTATAATACTTTCCAGTGGAACATCGATTATTCAATCAGATATGACTGTTCTCTTTCAAGACCCTTTTAGATCACATGATTAATATCACAAAATAATAATAATAAAAATAATAAATAAATAAATAAAATTATTAAGCAAGAAAAACAGAATTATTTCTCTTACTTAAGTTTGTTTTGCTTTTTAAGTCGGAACAAAATGTGTGTTCGTATAGTAAAAAGCATATCTGAAATAATAATAAAGAATAATACGGGGGAGGGGGTATTATTCCCATGTTTAGTGTCACATGTCTCTCACAAAAGGAAAAAAAACCTTATTATTATAATACAAACCCCTTCAATATTTATTGATTTGAAAATAACTGCATTGCATGTTGCATATTTGTATGCAACATGCAGGAAAACATTTTCGCTCGCTTGCAGTTTTCTTAAATCACCAAATTGACATAATCAAAAAAAAAGGAAAAAAGTTACACTGTTAAAAATTTCCTTAAGAAAATAGTAAAATAACCATTTATTTGATTGTTATTTTACCATATTTATATACAACAGTTGAATAACCATTAAAAAGATGGTACTCAAACCGCTGATTGCGAAAAAAATCGTTTATTCTCTGTTTATCCTAAAGATCGTTTAACTAACCATAATTTTCAAGCGCTCAATAAGAATCGGGCGTCCATCTTGATTGCGAAACCTTACCGGTTGTACGTTGTTTTAAAATAGGAATACGGATTTATCAGTTAAAATCTGCATGTGTATATAAAAAAAGTGGCTTAAGCAGTGGTTACTAAATAGAAACACATACACACGTAAATCAAAAATTGGAGACATCGGCTTCCCGAACTGTTTGCGAATGAGCGAACCCATCATTTGAGCTGCAGAAGCTTGTTTGTCTTTTAATTTTTGCAGTAAATAAAATGATTTTCGTCAATATACAGTAAATTTAGACTAAAAATGACTTTGGATCCAATCAAAAACTGAAATCTCAATTTTAAGGCAGTTTGCCTCTTGGGAAAGAAGATTTATTGATAAATAAACGACCGCGACCCGTGGTTTAGATGGCCGAATGGCTAGCGAGCAAGGTTGGTGTTCCTGTAGACCCAGGATTGATTCCTGCAAGCTTCGCTTGCGGTTTCCACGCCTGGAAATTGTTCAAAAACATTAAAAATTTTGTTTTGAAACCATTTTTAAACGGTTAAAAACTGTAAACTTTTATATTTACGGCTTTTGAACCAAGTTGATTGGAAATGGTTCGGTCCCGTAAAGATAGAAAAATGTTCTAAACCGTAAATTTAACTGTGAATTAGATGGACAGACTGCTGCCGGTCATTTAACCGTAATTTCATGATGAAATGTTTAACAGTGTATGAAAACACTATGAGTTTTCATACCTTTTTTCCTTAATAAAAAAGAAAAGGTAAGAAAAGTATTATTGCAAAATTTTCTTTGCGCTTTAAGTGTTTCTTACTTCCTCCCTTCACAGTTATTTTCATTTTCTAATTACTTCTCTTTGCTCTTGGTGTTGAAATACTGTCGGCCCCGCTTAAAGGAATACCGTCAGTTCCAACATATTTTATTCGATTATGCGGGGAAACTTCCAGACTGATAATATTGCTGAAAAGGAACTGATAATAAATATTGCCTCGAAACGTAATAATAAATCAGTATATCTAATTAAAAGAAGTAATTAATGTTAGTGTTTAAAAGATTTTTAAATAAAATAAATAAAAACAAAATAATTAAATTCATTATTATATATTTTTAAGTACAAATTAAAATGATGAAAAGTAAGGTGTTGCTGAAAGACCAGCTTGAAAATTCAAAAATTGTTCTTATTTACTTATTTATTTTTGAAATTTAATCAATTTTTTTATCAAAAATATTTCAAAAGCAGACCAGTATTATTGGATCATCTGGGAAAATTATTCGATTAAACCGGGATCTTTAACATTGCGTCTATTGGGAAATATTCGGTTCCGGAAGGTTTTATTCTTATAAGCGGGGTATTCCTTTATCCGCTACCCGATTAAGCGGGGCTGACAATATTTTCAAATCTATTTTTCAAATATAACTTATTCAGCGGAATTTTACTGAAATTTTAATTTTATGGCGTATCATGACAAACTGCATATTCAGCAACTGTTCCGTGCTCCGAAGATTTACAGCAGTTCGGATAATTAAGTTTCTTTACTTCTGAAGCATTTTCTATATCGATCCAAAAATTAAACTGCTCCAGATTTTTTAACCTGTCATACATATAAGCATTTTTAGAACTGAATGCAGAGTAATGCTAGGCTGATCGTGAAATGAAGCACAACATAGAAGAATTTAATTATCAACTTAAAAAAAAAAATCGAATTTTTAATTTAAATATCTGTTGGATTTATGCAACGTTCATTGTTTAATCCAAAAGTTAATTTAACACTTTTAGGGGGATTACTTTTCTTACTTTTGGTTCTTTATTTTTGTGAATTAAAGATAAAATTTCTTTTAAAAAATATATATCTTTCATTAGCCTGGTTTCTGCAGCAGGAAATAATGTGAGCTGCGTAATTGTGTTTCAAGTTGAAATTAAAATAATTGTTCATAAGTTTCAAAGGGAAATGAACAAAAAAGTTGTGATTTTTCTGTGTCTTAGATTTTTCTCTGTAAGCACTCTTTTTTCAAGATACCTTGAATTCATCTAGATGCCATAGTTTTCAAATACATAGCTCGCAATGTTTACAAGTTGTTGGAAGATTAGAAAAGTTTCAAAACAAATACTTGGCTTTAGAGAATTCCATCTTCTTTTCTTTCTATCGAAACAAAATTTTGAAAATGCTAATTTTGCTTTTAAAATTTTCAACGTTATAACTGAAAAAAAAAAAAGCCTGAGCCTTTCTATATAATAAAAATTTAATGCGTTAATACGAAAAAACTCAGCTGCCAAAAAGCAAATACAGCATCGATTCAGTTTTATATTTCCCATTTTAATAGCTGAGGAAAAATATTTTCTTCAATGTAAAGAAAAGGAGATAAATGACGTAAAATCACTAGAATGCATTCCAATAACATTCATGTAGATTTCTAAAAAAAGCTGAAATTAAATTAATAAACTTCTGGAGCCAGTTTTGTGCATGCATAGAGAAAAAAAGAGAGAGAGAGAGAGATTACTCAGAACATCGCACGTGAAAATGATTCAATGTTTAATTGCTCTTTGCAAAGTACAATTAAGGAATTTTATCAATCGAAATTAACAGTTTTGATATAATTTTTAAACACAATACTTTCACATGATCCGTTAAAATATTGCCAGTCGTTAGTATATTTCTTTAAACTACACTTGAATCCATTTCTCGACAGACCAGTATTCTTAAGAAAGTTGCATAGTTTTCTTATGAAATCGATCCTTCCTTCTTAGTTTTTTTTTTTCTTTCAAACATGTCGAACATGCAACATTAAGGTCTCTTAAAAATAGGCCTCAACTTCACACTTCAGTAATGTTTCCATGAAAATACGTTCATGTTTAGAAACAGAAAATTAAACTTTTTAAAATAGTTTAAATTTTCCACACAGTACAATTATAATTTTTTTTAAAAAGGAATCAATTACTACTCTAACGAAAAAAAAAAACTTTCCTCTTTTATAAAATTTTTCAACAATTAAAGTGTTCTAGCCATTTTTCACTTCCTCAAGCTTGGACTGCCAATTATGAATTTGGTTAGCAGCATTTTATTTTTAAAAAGAAATGATAGTACATACCACTTTAAAAGTTTTATTAAATTTACTTTACAATAAAATTCACCATTATCTTAAAAATTATTTTTTTATTTATTTATTTTTTGTCTTAATTTTTATTTCATTTTTATTTGTTTCGCTGCATTTTTATTTCTTGTGTTTCTTAATTTTTGCATTTGCTTTCTTTATCATCATTTTTTATTGAGATTTAATGCTTCGTTTTTGTGAAGAATAAGCCTGGTAGAGCTTCAATTTTCAAAAAAAAAAAAAAAAAACTAAAAGTACAATTCAATGAACGCTCTTCAAAAGCCCCTTTTGAAAATAGATAATTCTTCGAGCATTTTCGTTTTTTTTTTTTTTTTCATTGGAAGTGCAAGTACACATTTTCACAAGATTGGAAGAATATAATTACGACCTCGTTTCCACTGAGACATTAAAAATAAATAAATAAATAAATAAAGTAAAATATAAACTATAAAGAACTTTGAACTTTCCTAAATTCATTCCTCTGTTCCTACTGTTTTGGTCTACTGTTTTCCGATTCGCAACAGAATAAATACACTTCAATTGAATCATTTTCAACAACTCTTTGTACAAGAAATATTTTACACTTCTTGAGTTCGCAATATTTTTGTTCACAGGACAAGGGACGGGGAATCAAAGAAATTATTCCATTATACATTAAAAGTTTTTTTTTTTTTTGAATTGATGGCTTCATAAAGGGTTAACAAGATACATTAAATTGTTTTTAGTTTTTTTTCCTTTCATCTTCTTTCATATTTATTCATTTATTTGATTTTTCAAAGTTCAACTTAATCATTAAAAGAGGAATTAACAGACTTAACTTTGTGCTAAATAAACTGTAATATATATATTTTTTTCACGTTGAGAAAGCACAAATAAGCATTAAAATGCAGACATATGTTTTGGCTCCCTATCGCATTGAAAAAGGGATTCCAAACAATCCCGAAAGATATGTCTGCATTTTAATGCTTTTTGTGCTTTCTTAACGTGGAAAAAAGTTATTACAATAACAGAGTTCTTTGGTAATTGAAAAGAAAAAACCCCGCCTTATATCATTAAACGATGAAGATGTTTTCTTCTCCCAAAATATCTGATTCTTTTTTCCCAAAAGAGTGCGCTCCAACAAAAAGAAAAAAGCGCGCAGTGTTATTCAAATGAAGAATCGAAACGTTTAACATAAGTTGCTTCTACCTCAGCTGCCGCGAGGTGAGTCCCGATTGTCACTTCTGGTATAAGATTAGTGCTCTAGCCAATAGCGGGAACAACCGGTTTTCGGCGTAGGCTAACAGCCAATAAAAACTCGGAATGGGCCGTTAGCGTCACTTTTAGGGCGTCTCTTGAGTTACGATAGGACCAAGGCACCCGATTTTAATAAATCATTCTTTTCTTAAATGCATGGCGAAATATGGAAATGGCAATTGTTTTAGCGGATGCTTTGGATCCAAAGGGATAGATTATTAACTTTTCATTTCAGAGATATTATTTTTTTTGGTGTACTATTTGCACGAGAGCAATTTTCGTTAAAAGTAGCTTTCGCCGTAATGTTTTGTTAAATTATGCGTCTTCATACATTAAAGGCTCTATCACTTATTCACATCGTAATAAAACATACATTAATATGAATTATGAATATATTTTTTTCTAATGATCATTTTAAAGAGGTAAACACAAGAAAAAAGAAACATTAACTTAAAAATTTAGTTATGCAGATGCAAAATAGCATAAAATTTGAGTAAAAAGTGCAAGACAAATTCTGTAAAGTTGAAAACGACAGTTGTTAGCTTATTACTATTATTTTTTAAATGTTCGCTCAAGTGCTGGTTTTTCTTGCATCAAAATAGATTGTATGTCTGTATTTAATGATATGTGGCAATTTAGACTTAATAAATGTGATGTTGATTTAACTACAAATTAATGTGCATTAAATAAATGATTTAAATTATAAGAGTTTCTTTCATTTCATATTTAAAGCTTAGAAATACTAGCCAGCGACGCACAACTATATTTAGAATGATAATTCAGAGATTATTTCTGGATTAATATTTGAGATAGAAAGAGAAAGCATTATAGTTAAAATAACTTATTCTCTTTGAAGAATTTGATTTGCAAGATAGCGAGTAAAAAAATATTTTGCCACAAATAATTATATAACAGTGAAATATTTGAATGCATAGAAGTCATTTTAGAAAACAGTTCTTCAGTAATATACATTTCCTTTGTTTCCCTTATGTCCTCCTGCAATTATCTTAAACTAAAAGAATGATGATAATCTATACTTTACATTTTAAAAATGCTAATAATTCACTTAATTCTCTAATTAATTAAATTAATTTATTTATTTGTTTCCAAACTTCAAGTCATAGTAATAATAATAGCATTAACAAAATTAACAATAAAAACAAAAACATTAAATTATTGCTTGATGTTTACTGACTACTAAAGGTCATGTTCTGTTTTGATGTTTTTCTTTTCTTTTCTTTTCTTTTTTTTTTTTTTTGTAGTAACTCAAAGGATGCAGTTCCTTCCGACATCTTGATGCGCTTACAATGCTTTTCTTAACAAAAGTTTATTTTAGATTTAGAAGTAAACCAATATTTTGGATTTTATGTGAATTAGATTTTAAAAGGATTTTAAAAACGAGCTCGAGCAATAGAAAGTATTCAATTTTGAGAATAGCATCTCATTTCAGCACTGCCCTGTACTACTGTACGTGTGCTCGAGTACAAGTAGATCCCGTAATTCCTAAAGTGTAATTTTGAAAAACATTTTGCTTGGACTTATACACGGATTTATTTTTTTCTTTTTTAATTTTTGCATAACATCTGAATTTTGTTACGAAATCTATATTTAAACAGAAAACAATCATGACTGCGCTTTAATGACTGAGAGATTAAGCATTCATTTTTTTCTTAAATTTATTAATTTATTATTCATATTTTTAAATTATTAATGCATAATATATAAATTTCATTACGTACTCTACATTTTAAAAGACACCAGGGAAAAAATAATGCATAGAAAATATTCTGTTTTTGATTTCAGGTCCAGGATCTCATTGCATCGCGTGTTAATTGTTTTAACGAAGTTATATGCTCTAAAAAAGATAGTTCATATAAGATTTGCTGCATAGATCATCTTTCATCATACACTTAAATGTTTGAAAATAATTAGCTAGTCATGAAAAAAATGTTACAGTTAATGCTGTGTTTGCCAACTCGACCTATGCTTTCTCAAAAGAGTAGCCAATCGAGAGAAAATCTCGTCTCGGATTATCAGTCATAATACGTATCTAGATATCATTTCATCAAGTTACTTGGCTATTTTTAATATTTTGAGTATTAAATGGTAAAGAAAAAATAATGCTTTAACTTCTATGTAACCCCCCCCCCCCCCCCCGCTATTTTCTCTAATCACGTGCATAATCACTCCTCCACCTATTCGCAGTGTTAGAGAGGCATGCGGAACACTTTTCAATATTTCGACAAGAAATAAATCTTCCCTTAACTCGGTGGCCAAGTTTAAAAATTGGCCCCCAAGTAGAGAAACAACAGCAAAGCACTTGGAGTAAGAGTAAAAAAAGGAAGAATCGTACCATTTCCGCGAAAAGATCTCGCAACAAGCCATCCATTGAGATCCAAAGATGTAGCTGGAGCCCGATGGGACCCATCCACAACAGATGTTACTCTTTTAGAGGAGTTGAAAAGAAGGAGCTAACAGACTTAAGAGGGTGACGCAAAAAGGAAAGTGTCACGTGAGAACAGCGTATTACAGCAAGTGTCATATTGCAAGACGACATGCAAACAAACGGGCCTTTTCTCTCCTTTAGCCCCCATCCTCAGTATAAACCACTCCTCTACAAGCATAAATTCCTTCTAATTTATGGATGGCGGCTACAGCTGCTAGCATCCCATGAAAGCCGTTCTGTGGAATGAAACAGCTGTAAAAATGTCACCAAGTTCTTTGCTCAGGGTGGGAGGCACGATCACATCTAACGGTATTAATGAGTGATCAGATTTTTTTCTCTGTCCCGCCTTCAATGCCATTTTAAATAATCACTGTACAAGCAACAGGGATCAAACTTTGTGTAACTAATTGTAACTTTGGAGTACGCTCATAATTATTTCATTGAAACTTCTGATGAGAGAAATATTTTTACAAAAGAAACTAACCAATTAAAGTTACTTTAAAATCGAAAACATATTTCACAAAATGACTCTTTACTTCGAATATTTTGACATAAACAGTTATAAAAATTGAGCTGTTGCGGTTGCTTAAAATTTTAACGGAATAAATGCTGTCACATAAAAAAAGAAAAAGAAAAAACCTACACTAGAATATTAACTATTTTAAACAAAATAATATGCATTAAGGACGAATTAAAATCGTAAAGAAAGCAATTAAAAATTAGATATTTTATGTAAAAACCCTTTTATCTTACTATTTTACAGTAACTTTACATCTGCGGCTGAATTTTCCAGTGTTATATAGGAATATTACTTTACCATGCATGTTTGTATTATTTTAGAGGGTAAGAAACACGTTTTTCGCGCAATAATACCATAAAAGAATTACAGAGGAAGTTATTATTATCTTTTAGTTCTACAAGCAAACTTCATATATGCATTTATACTTTAGATTTACGCAACTGCACTGCTGCACAAGTTGCTAAATTATAAATTAGTATGTACTGACTTTCAGTAGTATTGCTGAGTTTTAGTTCAACAATTAACGATATTTTTATGTTATAAAAAGAAACCATTCTTTCACATAAGCGTTTAAGAGTCGTATGAACGTAATATTCCCTCTGAAAGTAAAATGAAGTTTTGTATTTTGTTTATTTATAACAATTTTCAACATAATTGCACAAATTTATATCCTCGTTGTCAATATTTTATCGAGTTCAAATTTTAGGATAACAATCATAATTTATTTCAGGATATTTTCATCAGTTCAGTAAGACAAATTGAAATCGCAAGCAAATTATCATTTAACACGCATAATTTTAACAAGAGAAAACTGCACTGTAAAACAGAAAATATATTAGAATGCGCAGCAGATTTCTTTCGAAACAACTCGAACTGCTAATATTAAAAATAGCTATTTAAAAAATAAACATTTAAATTAAAATTTTAAAAAAGGGAAACAGTTGTGTATAAAACGTAAACAGTTGTGTATAAGTTTTAATTTCCAACACAATTATATTTTATCTTCGTACATTGATGTCTTGCAAACTCCCCAGGCTATTGGGAATAATATTAACTAGATTGAATGAAAAATTTAAAGTGGTATTTTTTTTTTTTTTTTGGTTCTTGAAAAAGAACTTGTACAATTACATAACAACGATGTTGCAAGTGATAAAATCTAATTTCATTATTTAGTTTCTCCAAGCTAGGTTACTAAGGGAGGTTAACATATCGGAGATCATCCAAAAAAAAAAAAAAAAAAAGCTAAGTGCACGTAGACAAATCGCCGTTAGACGTTCTTCGTTAGATAATAGCGTTTCTTCTTCATTTTCGGTTTTGGCACTTCTGTTGGGCTTGTGTAACACAACATACCTTGATTAGTTATTATTATTATTATTATTATTATTAAATTGATTGAAGCACTCACTCTAAGGAAATATTGTTGGTATTATATTGCACGCAAAATGGTGCCAATTTGCTGGCAACAAAGAATGGTGCTTAATTTTTATAGCTTTTGGCTCTTACTGAACCAAAATATAGAAGCATTGAGCACCATCCATTATAGTCAGACAATTTAGGCCTTTTTTGCCTTTTTAAGCCTTTTTTTAAGCCTTACCACCAAATTGTTTTACAGTATGCATATTTTGAGTGAGTATTTTTCTTTTTTTATTTAAACAGTGGCATTATTTTGACACATATTTTCATTGAATTTTTATAGTGACTCGATGCATAAATATATATCTATGTAGAAAATGATTAATTTAAGACTGAAGCAATCGTGGAAATATTTTGAAAATTGAATTAATATTCAGAAGCATGTTCAGCATTCAGATTTCGAGAAAAAAAATTGTAATATTTTCTCGGAACTCTCAAATGCTACCAAATTATCTTCCATGTAACAAACTATTACATGCAAACAAATAGATATTTGTACCAAATTAAGTACAAATATCCCCAATATTCTTCAAATAACACAATAAAATCTTTTATAAGATACTATGAATTTTATTTTGTTTAAACATTAAATTCAATCGACATATTGAACCTATACGAGGATAAAGCTTTCTAATCACATTCTGTTATCGGCTGTTTTTTCTGAGAAAGATAAATGTTTATTTCCTGTAATCAGTACCATCATATTATCTTTGTGAATTGTGATCTAACTATTAACTTTTGAAATTCCAGGTATAGCATCTATCAACAAGACTCACACACGCTGCGATAATAAAATAGCACATTGTAAATGTAAAAAACAGAACTAAAGCTTAGTTGAACAAAGTTTCGGTGCATATTTTTACCCTGGAGAAATTGGGGAAAATGCTATTTTTTTTAAGGAAGAGAAGTAATCCTTACCAAGCTGCGTAATGAAGTTCATTAGCCACATTCCGCAAAAAACTGGCAAAGCAAAAAATAGTAAAAGGTTGAATTATTAAATAAGAAACTGGATATTTGCTATATAAAATTTCGTAAATTAGGAGAAAAATGAATTTAACGAAAGGAATTTTTTTTTTTTTTTTTAAATCGTTTCCTCCCTTCTATATCCAATGTGTATAAGTATATGTTGGTGATCATACTAAAAATTAAAAATACAAACAAACAATAAGATTCGATTTCGAAGTAATTAAAGAGTTCCTTATGACTTAATCATCCATGTTTCATGTGCTCATAAAAGCGAGGTTCCGTTACAAAATATGTTAAACTTTCAAAAATTTTTATTCCGGGACAAAAAGACGCACGATGAAGAAAAACTCCACAGTGCGTAAATTTCATACCGCGACAAGCAACAGACCGTTTCTTTACAAAATATCTTTCGCTCGCAGTGAAACTTTATTTTTTGTTTCGGAGGGCAGCCTTTGCTAAGCCGAAGGAAGATACTAAGCTTCAAAAATGCCATCTATATTGGTGGGGAAGGCGCATCAGAAGCCATCATATTTTTAGTGGCAATTCATGAAAAAATAAAACCCCATACAAAACATAAAAAGCAACAAAGACGCAAGCCCCGCACTGCCGCTAAACTTGGGTCAAATCACGTCCGCAGAAAATGGAACTTGAAAATTATCCGCAAAGTCGGCTATAACAACATCCGCACGTACATGTCGTTCATAAGCCGAGCTAGTCGCCGGGGGCAGATAATGGAGACAGCAGCAAAAGCGGACCATAATAACAGCAGCTATGAGTCGGGGGCCCTACTCGGGCCCTAATGTCTTTGCCACTGATGCATCGAAAGTTATGCCCGCGCGAACGCCGGCTACGCTAACGGCAAAAAATTACGCGGAAAGCTACGCGAGCACGTGGAAAAAGAAATTTGACGAATATTTAGGCAAAATCTTCTCGATCGGAAGCTATATATGCTGATGCATGCGCCTAAAAGATTGGCAATATACTTTTTTTTAATGTCGTAGCCACCCTAAACATGATCCATTAGGTTTCTGTTTGCAGTTCATTGGAAAAATGGACAGGTCTGTAACCCCTTCGCTGCCTTCAAGAAGAAAAATGAACTCTTCAATTTTAAAAGCACGTGTATTTCATATTTCATCACATTATATAAAAAATAGATTTTATCGAAGATATGTATTTTGATGCACACATAATTTTAAGCAGGCGCTTTTCTCTCGTACAATGCAATTTCAACATAATTAACGTACGAACACCGTTATATTTTTCCCAATGATTTTGATGTGCTAAGAAGAAAAACAGAGCTGCCAGAGGATTCACGTGGACGCTTACAGCCTACGTGGATTTCGTTTGAAATAAATCAAGTCCTTGTTTAATACTATTTCATATATATTTAACAGGAAAATACAGTTAAAAAAATCTACTTAAAATTAAGAACGAGGGACGCACCGATTAATCGGCAGTAATCGTAAATCGGCCACTTTGCCGATTAATCAACGATTTTTTTTAAAATTAAAATTACTTTTAATATGCCAAAAACAAGAAACCATGCTGAATGAATTTATTAACAATATCAGACATGTCCTCCCTCTAGAGCGATGGGTGCACCTCCCCCCCCCCCCTTTCAAGAAATAACTAAGAAAAGTATCACAGTAACATTTATCAAAATATGATTTCATTAAAAAAAAAGATATAACGCAGGAAGCGGAAATTTACAACAGTACGCTTCTTTTCAGAACATCCTAAAATTTCCAATGGTGCAATCTGTACCACGACCGGCCCCACTTGTGGGTACCACTGCAGCAAGTCAATGTAATTTTCGGCAACATAAGACACATCTATCTATTGTATATGTATAAAAGGATAATACGTAGTGGAAAAAGGGATTTTTTTTTTGTTTCCCGCTTGCCAACAACTCCGTTTGTTTACAAAAATTGCATCGGTCGAGCGTTTCGAGTTTACGGTATTTAACTTATATTTCATTTATGTTGAATGATGCTGCATACTACTTGAAACATGTAAATATAAGACCTGCAAGTTAGAATGATCACATTAAAAATGTTCTCTATCTCTCTGCTAATTCAAAATATGTAAGTTGTGCACTATTTGCTGTGTATAATCGTGTGAATATCATACGTTAGATTTTGTTTTCGGTACTAAGAAATAACTATCATACACTTTTACTGTACATGACTTTACTTCGATTCTATAATAATGAAAGTCATGTTGCATTTTTTTTCAATGTGTAAATATAACAAAAATAAAGGCGGGGGAAGGATGTAGGACTAACTGCCGAAAATTTTTTCCGCACTGCTTTCACAGAATGTTAAAAGCGTTTTCTGTTTGCAACGTATAAATATAGAAGCTAGATTTTTTTTGTACTTATTGGTTGTACGCCCTACCTCTTTTTGCTCGCCAAACATTGTCTAATGAAATATTAAAAAAAGCAATTTTAACTCTTTATTAATTTCTCTTAAAAACTGCCCAAAATCGACCCTGATTTAGACATAAGATATGGCAAGGTTAGGCTTTCCTTCAGCCTGTTTTGTTTAAATTAATTTTGGAGTTATCTTGCTTTTCTTTCATTTCATTTCTTTAAATTACTTTTACAGTTAAATATCTAGAGTAGCAAACGTTTTGGGAATATCTTAATAACCTTTTCTCAGGATACGATTCGCTTTGCTTCAAATTTCAGATTACTTCGTAATTTTACATACAATTTTAATTGTGGGCAGGGGTGGGTTTTCCTTCATACGTAGGCGTAGGTATCCGTGCGTCGTAGATAGCCCAATGGACCTAGGTATTGTGTCCTTAAGATTACCATTAAATTATACTTCTCTTCGCAAAAGGGAAAGCGTTTATTGCGGTCCAGCGAACACTGATAAAGAAACGCCTACCAGTGTAAGATAATGTAGTACTACCTAGTGAGTCGAGATTTTAAAATAGAGAGAAATTCATGGGTTTGCCCCTAGCATATTATATTTCTCAATCTGGGAGGAGGCATTTACTCTCTCCTGACCTCCAAAAATAACAGGTCTGAATGTTACACATGAAGAACATTTAACCAAGTCTTCACATTCTTCAAAAATAGCGAAAAAACATTTATTTGAGTTTTCCTCGGAAGAGTTGAATTGTAGTTACTGAATTGTAGTACTCAGCCCACGATATATTGATTAAATAATAAAAGCATCATGTGCTCGATTTTCGCACCTTATCGTAAATAATTTATTTCCTTTTATACGTTTACACTATTACAAATGCTTCTATATTTAAATTAAAACGTTTCTAAGGAATAATATTTCATTGCGATTCTGCAGTTCATTAACGATTAAAAATGTTATAAGCAGAATGCTAATATTAGGATTCTGGTTGTTCCAAAAATACTCGTGACGTATAATTCTTTTCTGAACGTAATCATTGTGAACCCTGTAAATTAGCTATATTTTGAATTGTATGTAGGTAAATATGTAACGAGAATAAATTTCAACTTTCATTTTGGCGAATTTAAAAGTAAATAAAAGTCTTTGACTTGGGGGTATTTTCACTTGCGAAAGAGAAAAGGCATTATAACTGAGCGCTAAACGACCATAATTTAAAATATTTTCTAAGTTTAACATTTAACTAATAATATTTTTCTCTTTTTTTTTTTTTTTTTTTGGAGGCTTAACTTTGGAAAAAGAACTGGAGGATGAAAATAAGGCACGAGCCATTATGTATAAACTCAGAAAGAATTTTGCAAGACGGAATGATGAAAAGCTGATAAGTGATTCTTTATGACTTTTTTTCTATTGTGACCGTTCACAATTGTTTATTTTTCTCCCCCCCCCCCTCATTTTAATATACAAAGTTATTTATGAGAATAGTCTGGGTATCTTTGAACACTATTGTATTTCCATGTGTCATTTTATTCAAATTATGTACATGTTAATTTTGGACAACCAGCGGAACATTTCCGTAGCTATCGTTACTACAATAAACCAAGTATTAAGCAATTACAAGAGATAAAATGTTTTAAGTCTCAATATTGTAGCATTGCAGTGAAAATCGCCGCTGCACTTATCAGCATGTTTTTACTGAAGTATTAAGCAATTACGAAAGATAAAATGTTTTAAATCTCAATATTGTAGCATTGCAGTGAAGATCTCCGCTGCACATATCAGCACATTTTTATTTAAACCTTAAAAATATCGGAATATTTTGCTATAGACAGTTTAATTTCATTTAGCGTTATTAGTAAATATGATTTACAATTCTACAAACTATTTCAAAGAATTAAACATACACCAGCTGTAAAATCTTTCCTTACATTCAAATCTAAACATTTCAATTATGCTGCATGATATTTAATAAAAACATCATAATATGTAACCAATACATTTTTAAGAATTGCAACTAATGTGAAAGCTAGTACACTATCCTTATTCATATTGCTCTGCAGCAGTAACTTGGTAAGAAAGCGGCATATTCGTCTGTGAAAAGTTACAGCCAAAGCCGACGACTAAACATCGTCAAATAAAAATCGTATATATCCAATAAACCGATTCATTTCGCCAAAAAAAGCTTAAAATCTCTCCTGAGGACAATCTGTTTTCACTTCTGGTACTATTTAAGAATGATGAGCAAATTATCACTTCACTAATCTCGGTTCTCGGATACTTTAAAATGTAAAGGACCATCATTCCATTTATCTCACGCATTATCCTTCGACCATTTAAACGGCAATAAAAAGGAAACGAAATGGGAAAAGTAATAGCTGTCCTTTCTATGAAAGATTAATCGTTGCTTAAAGCGGACAAAAAAGATCATTGGTCACTTGCAGACAATATCAGCTCCTTGGGCAAAAGTTTTACTACGAAAGGAAAAAGCCAGGGGGAAAAATGGGAAGTTTTTTTTTTCACCAAGTTTTGGAGCTACTTACGACCGCTTTCGAAAAATTTTTTTTTAAAAGATAAAAATTTTCATTTCTCTTAATTTCTAACCGAAAAAGAGTTTGTATTTGCATCAAATTAAACGGAAGGAAATGATGTTGTCTTGTAAGATTAGGAAATAGTTTCTGCGAGGAAGCAAAGCACATCGATCATTGCGCATTTCCTTTAGACTAAATTTTGCTTATATTTTAGGAAGTTTGCTATTGTAATGTTTCTAACGCTATAGCCGATAATATTTCATATGTTATCCACTTTTTAAATAAAACTGTAAGCTTTAGATTACAATCATGATGAAATTGAAATTATTTTTAAATGTGGCTCTTGGCGCTTCATTTTAGTGTACAGTCAAAAGCAAATTCAATCCGTGTTTCAAGGATTATAATTTATTTAGTTGCAAAATATTTAATAAATATAGAAAATAACGACATAGGAAACTAATAAAAATGTTTCAAAAGAATAATATGTTCAGTAAAAATTTTAAGCAACGCTGAAACCCATTACGAGACGCTTAAAAATTTGGAGAAAAGATGAATTTAATTTCATGCATTTATATTTAAAAAAAAAACACAATGTGCAGTGTTATGATGCGCATGCTTCTCAAATTAAATAATACATAATTTTCTTAAATGTTAGCGAAAACAAAGGAATTTTTTGAAAAATCGAATTAGCATTTATACAATATTGATTGTATTTAAAACCAAAAACTTCCCTTGTGAAGATAGTTGTTTCAATCGCTCAAAGAACGCTTTGCTGATGGGCGTATCGTACCAATGCACCTTTAAAAAGAAAATGAAAACAAACTAGAAAACATCCGTAATTTTATTAAGGAAAAATTAAATTTAAAAAAATAAAATTCTCAATAATCAGAAGTGCGGGAATTGTTTTGAATCATGAAATCATGTCACTGAATTCAAATTGAGATCGATTTTTGATTGTCAATAAGCGTTAAATTTTCGATCGTATAGAATGCAATTAACGAAAATAAAAGCACGGCAATAAGGCAGCATTGAATCTTTGATAGTGTAGAATACAATTTAAAGAGAAAAATTATGCAAGTATGTTTAACTAATAGTTAAAACGGACCGCTTCGTCACAGAAAAAAAAATCTTCTAATTGTTGTAATCTTAAACTAAAAATCTAATGCAAAATAAGCGAATGCTATATATGCTTCAAAACAAAGCAATATCGAATGCTTCGCTCAGTATGTACAGTAATTATTCATGTTATTTCCTTATCTCCATTTACTATAATATATCTTTGTTTCTTAACACTCCGTCGGGCGCGCTGTATCTCACAGATACATTTCGTAATAGCAATGCGTAAATTTAATTATGAAAGTTTTTTTAAATGTTTTTTTGTTTTTGGTATCAGCCTTCCCCTCCCTTACACTCGGACCCTTATCTCTCCTTTATTTACTTTATTTAAATACAAAATACAATGAAAAAAATAAATTACAACGCAAATACTTACTAGAAAAAAGAAATGTAAATTAATAAAGTATATGCGTACAATAGGTGTTTATATATAATTATATTAAGTGAAAATATTCTTAATTGAAATATTAACTATTCAAATAATTTTAGGAAATGAAAAAAATAATTCGACTCCGATACATTTGGTTCATCAGTTGCACTTTTTTTAAAAAACATCACGGTATGTTCTAAGCAAAAACCTTCGCTGCATTTTAGACACTTATATTGCGTTTACCTAGTCTTTTTGTTGAATGACATTCCATGAAATCTCCATTGTCCTTATCACTTTGATCGTAAATTTCTAAATCTAAATCTTAATTTTCATCAAAAAAAAAAAAATTATGAATGTTTCAAGATTTTTCTGATCATTTAAATCTAGAAAGCTTTTTTTATTCATTTTCAAAGTAAAATAAACGCAAAAATTAATAAAATTAGTATAACAAACGGAAAACGACATCGGTCGCGCTATATCCCACAGATACAAACCGCAAATGAACCGCCAAAAGTGAGGGAAAAAATCCCCCGACACCTACTCCCACAACATTCTAGGAGACCTAGTGACCGGAAGGGCAGATATTGCTCTGGTCAAGGTCGTGACATTCCTCCTTCAATTTAAAAGAGTAATTTCAAAGCTTTGTATCTGAGATACAGCGCGACCGACGGAGTGTTAATAAACTACATACTTTCGCCCATACCGATTTTGTACACTTTCATACTTGACGAAAATCCGATTTTTCTTCTAGCCATATTTTTATTTTTAATTTCTTCATAATTATACATCCTAAATATTTTGCCTGAATTCATTGCAAAGTTTGAGTGACAGATATATAATGAGGCAATAAACTTCGCTACTTGATAATATTTATTTTGCTTATTATTTCTCAACCATAAATGATATTTTTATATTCCAACTTATTTTTTTTTCAAGTTTGATTGCTATTTAAATACATCATATTTCCTGTAATCGTCTTCAATGTTTTTCTTTAATCAGATTTATTATTATTATTTATTTATTTTACTTCTAAATATTGTTAGATTATAGAAGAGAAAACTGCACTTCAAATTGAGGATACTAGAGAAGGAGTCCGTTTAAATAAAACAAAAATGCCCCTCTTTGTTCAAATAATGATTTTAAAGATAATAAATGAAGTTTTTGTTTTAGAAAGGGCACAAGTCGAATTTCTTTGGAATCTAGAAGTCGATGTTTTTAAAAAAATGTATTGGGATAACAACGTTTTGTCTAAAAGAGCATGCTTCTAACTCGACTCTATTCATTGTTATGCACGTTAGAAAAGAATGTATCTCTTAGAAAGAGCCTACCATATAAGAGAGATATTAATTTTTAATGCAAAAATTGAAGAATATGCCTTGTGCCTTTTCTACAACAAACGATTTAGATATTTCTTAACACCTTTTTATGATAAAAAATTGGTATAAATTAGTTTACTGTGCACATTTAATGAAAAATAAATTGCTTTGAATACTGGTTTAATTATATAAAAATATCTTGCAGTTCAGTGCGAATGAAAAGCAAAAGAAGAAAAAATATGAGAATAAAAGAAGAAATATTCAACTTTAAAATGACTGCAGAAGATGTGTGTTGGAAACATTTAAAACTAATAAGTAGGCATATACTTTAATTTTATAAGGCCCAAACCTCTATATTTTTAAGTGTCCCCTCCGCAACGAATTTTTTTTTCTATTAATGTGGTTCAAATTGTTAATTATTTCTCAATCTCATTTTTTTTTACAAAAGCCTAAGGAATGTTAAAAACACATTCCCACATGAAAATTGAACCAAGGATAAATGGAAAGAGTAAAAAAAAAAAAGAAGAAGATCGTTGCGGAGGGGACAAAAATTCCATTTATCGTAGTTTGGCCAAATACATACACTGTTAAAAATTTCCGTAAGAAAATAGTAATATAACCATTTATTTGATTGTTATTTTACCCTATTTAATTACAACAGTTGAATAACCATTAAAAAGATGGTACTCAAACCGCCGATTGTGAAAAAAACCGTTTATTCTGTTTCTCCTAAAGAACGTTTAACTAACCGCAATTTACAAGCGCCACTAGGTCTCGTCGTCAATAAAGATCGGGCGTCCAGCTTGGTTGTGGAACCTTACCGGTCGTACGTTGTTGTTAAAAGATGAATAAAAATTTATAAGTTCAAAACTGCATGTGTATATAAAAAAGAAGAAGAAAAAGTGGCTTAAGCAGTGGTTACAAAAAAAATAGAAACACATACATACGTAAATCAAAAATTGGAGACATCAGATTCTCGAACTGTTTGCGAATGAGCGAACGCATAATTTGAGCTACTGAAGCTTGTTTGTATTTTAATTTTTGCAGCAAATAAAATAATTTTCGTCAATATACAGTAAATTTAAACCAAAAATGACTTTGGATCCAATCAAATACTAAAATCTCAATTTTAATGCAGTTTGCCTGTTGGAAAAGAAGATTTATTGATAAATAAATGGCCACTTTGAGTGGTGTAGATGGCCGAATGATTAGAGCGCAAGGTTGGTATACCATGCACACGGGGTTCGATTCCCGCGTACTTCGTTTACGGTTTCTACGCCTCGAAGATTCTACACCTCGAAATGGTTCAAAAACCATAAACATTTAGTTTTGAAACCATTTTTAAATGGTTATAAAACCGTAAACTTTTGTATTTACGGCTTTACTGTACACCAAAAAAAAAAAAAAAACCCTGATGTTTTATGCTATTTTAAAATTCGCTGCCAACTTCCTACGTACTGGACTCACCCACTTAATATTTTGAATATTCTCAAGCGCTCAACGACCAAGAATAATTTAAACGACAAACATCTCTAACATTTTTTAACGAAATTCTCAAATTATCTAACAATGCACTTTAAATTCACCCTCCTTATCAAAAGCAACAAATTAGCCCTGATAACCAAATTTAACTCCTATCAGACTTCCCTCTCGTGAGCATAAATAAACCCGCTTTTTGCCGAAAAGTTGGTACACGTACTTCCAAATCCAGAAGCACAAAAAACAGCACCTTTAATCAAGATTTAAGAGCCCTTGGCAAACATAATGGTGACTAAGTGAGGAATTTCGCATAACAATATTTTACCGCAAAGTGTCCACCAAGCGTGTGTCACACCGTTCGCAAAATGAAAAAATCACAGCATGGAGGCCTGTTCCAAAATCCAAGATATATCCAGCCTATAAAAATGCTTCATGATTCCAGAGGTGTTTGCAAGAGGCAAGGTCCACACACCGCATGTCTTCCAGAAGATAAGATTGCTGGCTTTTGAGAAATAGTCTCCACAGAAAGTATGTCGTGCTTTATAAGAATACCTTAAGTAAAATCTATTTTACTGACAAGGAACTGATTGTAGCCATACTTTTACTTTGGAGGAGGGGGGGGGGGGTGGGTGGAGGATATAAATTTGTTGGAAATCGCTCTGGGAGTAACACCAACTTACCGGATAGACAACACAACAAATCTTCTCTGGGCCTTGCTGTGTTTTGCTGATATGTCCACGTGATGTAGTATTCTTTTCTTCAATTGGGGATCGTATTGGTATTCTGCTGGCAAACTGTCGTATAATTGAGTTTTCGATATAGCTTGTACGAAAATATTATGCTTCGGGAAAATAGCATGATCATTTTTGAATTACCGAACTTGTTTAAGCATGTTTTAAAAAGGCATTCCTAAAAGTGTCTATATTACAAGATTTTTTTCATCGTGTTCTTGGGAATTCCATTAAAAATACATGATAGACTATGTATTTTTTGAAAGCTAACATTAAAATCAAAAAATGTTGCAGTAGTTATTCAGAGTGCTCCAGACTAATTTTATTTCATGAGTTGGCATTTTGCTGTATCATCAAATAAATAATAAATAACATACGAGCTGAATTATCGAAAAGTTAAAAAGCTATGCAATATTCCGAAATATTTCTAAGCAAGGGTTAATGGCAGTTAAGAATAAAAATGATTGCTTACCATTTGACTAATGACTAGATTTATATATGTATATAAAATTTAAAAAATCTGAGTGGCTCATTTTGAGATTTTGTACTGCTGATCAATTTTTGTACTGCTGCTCCCTAACAATTTTCTTATTTCTTAGTGTCAATGCGATTTTATTTTATAAGTGGTTTTCTTTTTCCTGGCCGACAGTCTAAAAATACTACAAAATTGTAAAGAAGGTTTTCCCTGCTGACGTCAAAACAAGAAGCATTTCTTTGACCGGCGACCCTAATCATAAGTAACTGTTTATCTTAACTAACTAAACAAAATAAGAAAGTTCAGAGAAATATGCAGTGTAAGACATTAATAAAATAATCATTCCCTTTCTCAATCTGTATATAATGTTATATTGCATACAATGGAAAACCTTGTCTATATATTTCGAAAGCTACTTTCTGTACATAAAGTTTAACCCCATATAATGTTATTTTAGTGTCATTATATTTAAAAAGTTACTTTTCATCAACCAGAGAGCAACCGAGTTTGCACCTTCACTTGCTCAATTAATTTTTCTCCGCAAAATGCAAAATCAATAGAAATTAACTCATCCCATTCATTGCGAAGTTTCGATGTCCACACGAGAAGTTTTCGTTTTAACGTACTTCTTATATAAGAATTGCAATTAGCAATAGAGAATAAATGATACTTTCTGAGCAACTCGGAATTAGAGCGCCACATGAAAATCGCAGTTTGCCGATTTTCCCTTCGAGGGTGTGTTTGATGCATTGGAACATTTTTATTATCATAAAAGCTTTTGTTATTTTATTTTATCTACGAGAAAGCCTAATCTGTACGTTATCTTGTCTGGAGCAATGAGACGCGCCAGATTTCTCGAATCGGCCATTATTTCTCGAGCAAGAGATGTATGCGCAGCTACTCGCTCCACAAATAAATACCCATTTATTTATGGCCTTCATTTCGGTCGCATTATTTCTGGCAACAGCGATGAATGGCACAAATCCTCCCCCTAGAATACCTAATATTTTAATATAAAATAAAACATGAAATATTGATGAAAATGAGTTTCTTAACCCCGGATTTTGAATGAAAAAAGTATATTGTTTGTTTAAAAACAAGCACTTTTTAAGTTCGGTCCGAATCGCCCGCAGGGTTAAGAGTAAGAGCAAAAAGCGAGAAAACTCCAGCACAGAGCGAGATTTATGCTGCGCTAAGTTTATTGATAGCCTACATTACAATGCTACAACACGATTTTATGAAGCAGTGGATTATGGAAGCATGCTGTGACCCATTTTATACACAGCAGTGAGCAGATTATTTTTTATTCCTTCTGGCATATAAATACTGCCTGATTAACAATTTTGATCATTCTTCGCCGAGGTTGACCTACGGGCCAAGCGCAATTTTTTAATAACGTAATCACTCTTTCAAAACTAACCGCTGTGTCCTTACGCAGAAAGATTTAAATGATAAATGCAGAGAGAGATTTATCCAAAACATCATAAATCCAGTTAGACAGATAACAAAAAAGAGCATTTAAAACTTTCGCTACCATAAATTAAAAGGGAAGTTTCGTTTTGTAAAATTTGTTGCATATCACGTTCAATTACTGAAAAGAATAATTGTCTTTTGGAGAGTCATATATTTTTTGTTAAGAATTGGATGCTGAATTTCTATGAATTGTGAAGCAGGTGAACGTTAATGAAAGAATGTGATAGTAAAATGCATAATAATATATATAACAACTATAAATGTATGTATGTATGTATGTAATGAAAATAAAAATGAACAAAAATGAATTCAAATCAACCTAATGCATCCTAAATATTCTTTAAATAGTATAAGATAGCAGCTTTAACTAGATAGTTAAACGTTTTTATCTGAAAAAGAAAATATTTTTTTATTATTTGTTCAAGGTGGAAAATTTTATATATTAGCCAACTTATTAATTACATATGTTAGGTGGTTTTTGATAAATGAAGTTTTGTTCTATTAACCCCATTTTAAGCCTTTCTCAGACGGTAACTCGATAACATTTAGAAAATTTCCTCTAATAAGTCATCTCATCAATTGGATTGCCGTCTCACTGAATTTTTAGCATATCCGAATTTAGTAATTAAAACGCTTGCATTGGAGAAAGTAAAAACTTCGCAATTTTCAAAATTAATTCCTGTACCTTATGCTTCTGACAGTATGCTTGATTTACAACGCAACTAATAAATATAATTAATAATTAGTAATACATTATAAACAAATAAAATATATTTGTTTAAGCATGTTACATTTCGACATGTAAAGGATAATACTTTGCAAAATTTTCATTCGTTCACAAATATTTCTGAATGATGTTTTGAAATGCTCAAACAATTTATGAAACCTTATTGATGAAAGTTAGATTGCAACTATAAAATTTTAATGAATATCTAATTGATTGTAATTGTCTCTTTTGGTCGAATTAATTAAGCTACTTAGTACAGTGCAATTTAAAATCCAAATTTCGTATGAAACTGAAACTTACAAAATTTTCTTTAAAATAGTTTATCAATACATATATGTTGCCTGTATTTTACTAAAATATGTTTTATTTTTTATTTCAGATGACTGCGTAAAACATTGAAGAGTGGATTTATCCCCGCTGATTCCAAATCTGTAACTTTTACTTTTGTATTTTTTTGCATATTTTGCTTGTATTGAAGTTACTTAACAGCATTTAAGCATTCCAAATTTTTATTCTGTACATTTATCTACACAAAATAAATTCGGAAATATTTTGAGACATATTTTCTTTCATTATATTCGGCTACGATTATTTTGACAAATATAATTTTCCATTCAAGGAAAAATTTCAATTTTGGCGTTTTTAGCTATTGACATAGCCTATTTAATCAGCTCACAATAACTTTTGGTGTATGTATGTATGTGATTTAACTCCCAACATATTTTAACATCTAAAGAACGTTAATATTACAGTATTTATTTATATTTACAAGAAGACGTCAAGACATGAAACCAATCACTTAATTGGAGCGTAATTTAGTTTTTGCGATCAAATGTGGCAAGAAATAAGAATTAATATCTTAATCATCTTATGTTTGTTTTCATTTATTCATCAGCAAATGCAAACATCAGCGTATGAATTTTCTTTATTGACTAATATGAGTTAATAGTATCACGAACCATATTCGCATTAAATAAGTTAACAAGCTAAATAAATAAACAATCATAATGTCAAAATAAGTAACCCGTCTAAAACAAAATTTCAGAAAGGGAAGATTCAAAAGAAAAATACAGCAAGAAATATTTTTAATCCATTTAGAATAGGGGGACACATCTAAATTATCATGATATATCATCAATGTTCGAAGTAAACTTCATTGCCCCAAATTCGAAAATCAAAGTAAAACCAAAACTTGCATTCACGAGCATTTAAAAAAATAAATAAGACGAAAGAAATAATGAATCAATATTAGTTAACTAAAAATTAAAAAGTGAAAAATATAGATAAATTCATTTTTAAAGAAATGCTGTTCACACCTAAACATTTTCATTGTTCGTTGTGTCTCAGTGCTCTATTTTTAATTATGCTTGAACATTTTGACTTTACACTCAAATGATTAAATTATAAAATCGCTAGAAACATACTGTTATAACCAGAATATTTTTGCAAAACAAACTAAAATATTTAAATTCCAATCCAAAAATATTAACTCCTCACGTCCTAAAAAAAATTAGTAACCATAGCAAAAGACTGATTTTCTAGAAACTTTTACCAAACTTACGATTGAGGTTACATCCCAAGCCCGATAAAAATCTGGACAAAGCCAGCTCACACTTAAATCATATTTCCAGGGAAAACATCACTGGGTGCAGATATCAGCTCATAAACTTTTACTCTTCTATTCAAAAGTAAACCTTTAAGAACTATCAGAAGCAAGGGGAATTGAACTGCCATCTGCTCATAATCGCGTTGCTTATTGTTGATCCCACAGTAGCGGGCCTATCAGAACGGAGAGCCTTATAGCCTGTTGCATACCCATAGGGGACACATTCCCCTAGACTTTGAAATAAATGCAAAAAGTGCTTATCTTAGGGCCCCGTTCCGGTCTCTTTGATTTGCCTCAGGCTTCAAAACACCGCCCCTTTTACAGCTGTCAGTACTGTCGATTTTTATGTCTTTATTGCCGCTATTAGATTTCCGATGGCGCTAACGAGCTCCCACGGCCCACGTTGACAATTTTCGCAGCAGTAGCCACCACTTATGGATACTTGAGTGACAGGCTTAAACACACTTGATAGAGAATTTTTTTCCTTGGTTTAAAAATGAATATAAATTAATTATTTTTGCTAATTGGATACTCTCCCGGTGTTCTTCGTGTTTCCGATCAGGTATGTCCACACTTTTTGCAATAGGCGGTCATAACGACTAGTTATTTTTCTGTTTGTTTGCAAAAACATTTGGATTACTGTTAAAATAATTACTTTTTGAATTAATATTTCAGTTCTTTCATTTTTTTCCCGCCCGATATTAAAATATTAATTTACTGAGTAATAATTCAATAACTCTCCCTTTTACTTCTCTGATAATACTGTTGTTTTAGTTTAATAGGTGTGAATTGTGCTTTGATTGCAATGGAAATCGACGGTACTTTTTTAAAAATTAAAACAAAATTTTTAAATCATTTTCAGTCTGAATAGCTTAAATTCAGAATTTTTTCATTAAAAAAAAATCAATTGATTGAATTTTTTTTCTGCGAACCCCCTTCCCCCCCCCCCCCCCCGCCCCATAATACGTTCCATAAAACTTTGACATTATAGCGTTGCAAATTGATATGAAACGACGAATAGAACGCACAAGAATAATAGTGTTAGTAAATACTCGTACGATGTACTTTACTTAGATATTACCTTTATACAACTGGTTTGTGACAGATCATGTCAATTATCATTAATTATTATTATTATTACTCTAATTCTTTAGAAAAATCTAAATTTTAGTTGATGCTGCATTTCGTATTTTCTCCTTCCTTTTTCAGCCTCATAGCAAAAATGATTTTGCATAATAAAATATTAAAAAATTACATAATTGTTTTTGAGTTCAATATTTCTCGACATAGTGTATGATATCTGAACCAAAAATCCATAACGTACAGTGAAAAATTAAACCCTTGCAAAAATATGCTTTAAAATCTTAACCGTGTTTTGTATTTCATGGCACATTTAAGAAATCTTGTTCTTTAAATTAAAACTTTCTACTTTAAATAGTAGTGTTTTAAATTTTCGATCACATTTTGAAAGACAGGGGGAGAAATCCAAAAGCTAAAATTTAGCAAAATTAAATTTTTTCAGTGTGAAGAATGAAAAAAAAATCTTTACGTTTATAAAAACTGTTGCCAACTTTTAATTTTTAAAAAACGTTCGTCCAAGCTCATCGATACAACACGTTATTAGAATTAAAATGTCTTAAATTCAGCAAATCTGAACTCGTAAAAATATCAATAGTCACATCAAAGGAACAAAAGGTCAAGTACGAAATGTAAATAAAACCCAGATAATTGAAACCACCATGGTTGTAATTGTAAGTAAAAATAAATCATTAAAAAATATTTTATTGTTTGCTTTTATTTTCTAAAAGTAGGTTAAAAAGGCTACAAAAAAAGCAAAACATTAAATACACATAAAACAAATAAATAAATTTTTTCAATTAATGTTTATTTTTAATCTGGAAGAGAATTCGACAATAGTTAAATGAAAGCTGTTATTGTTAGTAGTTTATGCAAATTCAAATTCATAATTGAAGGCTGAAACGAAAAGGTAAACAGCAAAAAGTGAGTCCTTAATCTCCATAAAAATATTACTACTGAAAAACATTCAATCAATTTAGGTATCTAATTTCTGATTCTAAACGATGTCAGAAATCGACAGGTTTTACTAAAGCAGTTACTAAAAGTAGATTTTTTTTTTTTTTTTCAAATTAATATATTTTAAAAATCTTTTTTCGGGGTTGCATTTTTTGTTCTGTCTTTAACATTTTTCAGGTACTTTTTTTATCATACATCCTTCCGGAACTTTTTTACGCACTATTACAAATAACACGATTAGATTTTTTCTGTCAATTTAGTTTTTAAATAGCTTGGGAAAAAAAGAACGATTTTTTCTTTTTCTTTTTTTTTTTTTGCTAGGATAGAGTTGCCGGTTTGATATACTTATCGAAATAGTATAAGGAAAACCTACTGAGATGGCGCACTTGAATTTTAGGAGGGAAGGGGAGGTGTCAACGCACTGTTACTCCATGTAGTTGTACAGTAACAACAACATAGTGTCTACTTGAATTCATAAGCTAATAACCATGAGTAACCGTGCAAACATTTACAATTTTTTGTAGAAAGGAATATGTTGGAAAATGGGGTACGAATCTCTCCAATTGCTTGTATTACTAAGGAGAGATGGCGCATTGTTATATTACCTCCATCTGATTGGTAACGGTGACCGTTGCAAATCACATGTTAAACATAGAAATGGGTTAATTTTGGAAAAAATACATGGTTTCTAAAAATAATTATGAAATGAATTATTTTTAAACAGTGGATAAATGTTGCCGATAAATTTACTTGCTAATACTTATTTAAGTCCCTTTTGACTAACAAACATGAATTTTGCTACTTGGATTAATCAAGGACTAAAAGTTCGGCAAAAAATTGACGTTTCATTCCTTTTTATAATGCTATTAAATTGTGCGCGAACTCTCCTGGTTTTACTATATAGCTGCTTGATATAATCGTAAAATCTATTACATCTCAGAACAAGATAAAATCTTCAAGAAGAGTAAACGCTTTCCGGATCTTTTTAAAAGACCATTAAAGACAGACAACCTAACGTTTGATTAGTTAGAAACTGGAATTATTGAAATATAGAGTGGCAGTTGAAAGATTTTATTTTTATAAAGCAATTAATTTACCTCATTTCAGCAAAAATAAAGCGGATAAGTTTAAATGTATTTTTAAAAAAAATCTAAGCTCTGACAAAAATATAAGAAGTTGCAGCGAGTAAAATTGCAAGCAACAGAATTTAATAACTTTAAAAACTTCTGTTCATTCAGAAATACCTAGTATATTTAATAAATAGACCACTTCATATTCAATTTTGTCCCCGAATCATGCGAAAAACCTGATAGAAGCATGAAGTATAGTCTTACTATTGTATGAATGGTTTCTTATTAGAAATCCAGCATCCTATATATGGTTGTTTACGCAGAAGTATCTGACCTATCTATTATAGAATCATTACAGAAGCTAAAGTGCTACTACAGTCTCAACATTAAAACAAAATTTCAATTTCCGATGAATCAATCACGTTAGTTATTATACCCTTTATGTAAAGCTTGTTACTACTGCTCCAAAACAACTTTTATTTTCCGATTGCTTTAAAGAAAAATTTATTTAGAACGAAAAAGAAATTGTTTTTTGGGACCTTCGCCATCCCCTTTCTCAGCGGAGTATGCTTTATATATTTTTTTAAAAAAGGGATTTAGGGAATAAGTACGCCTCTCAGCCTCGAGTTTAATTCACTATCCTTAAATTGTTTAAACCTGAAGTCAACACGTGAGGATTTAAAAAGATAAAGTTTATTTAAACCTTTCAATGTTTAACTGAGTACAGATTATTTAAATCTTTTGCCTAATGTATAAAAAGGGACTGAACATTCATTCCTTTCTAATGAATACACTGTGCAACACGAAAAATGTTCTTTGGATGAAAATGTCTGTTTCTTATGTATTTTTTGGCTGAGAATTACGAATCTGCAATTATTTTTTGCCTATCACGTGCCATTTTCCCAAAATTCCACATTTTAGCTTTTACGTATTTTCTGGATAAATGTGCATATTTTCGTAATTTATCGATTTAATTTATTATAAATTATATCTTTCTCATTGACAGTGAAATCGTTGGCATTCTAGAGACCTTTTTAATAAACTTGGGTTACATTAGCGACATTTTTTGGCAATAAAAGTTTTATCTACTTCTCGAAGTTTCGAGTTTTTTACAAGACGACAAAAACATTTTGTAGACTATTTTGCAGAGAAATAAAAAATAGTATGCTGCTGTGATGTGAATGTAGTGTTTCGAGCATTAGGGCATGAGTACAATTCAGCAGAGTGGCGCTTGTTTATAGGTGCTCTTCCATCTAAGTATTGTTTTCCTAGTCATTCCTGTAGCATATTCTGCAAACACAAAGGAAATTTCAAAATTTTGAGTGGCAAAAGCATATCAAATGAGCCACTTGTAAATCTACAATGTGCCTTTTTCCCACAATTGTACATTAAACTTGGTTTATCGAAATATTTGTAAAAACTATGGACAGAGAAGGAGTGACTTACTTGCATTTCAGGAAAAAATTTAAAAAAATAAGTGAGGCAAAACTAAAAGAAAGGATTTTTATTGACCCACAACTTAAGGAAGTCCTTCCATGATGAAGAGTATGAAAACAAACAGTGAGAAGCCGAAAAATCTGCCTGTGTGCTCACATTTTCCTTGGAAATGAGAGAGCTGAAAATTACGAAAATCTTGTTGGTGACATGATAAAATGCTTTTGTATTATTAAGTTGCTATATTTCATTAAAACTACACTTTTTGGACTCCCATATGGACTTCTTTCCTCAAAACCTTGGCGTAATTAATGATGATAATGGGGAAAGGTCTCATCAGGATATCTATGTTTTAAAAGCGTTTCAGCGGACGATATAGTGGAAGTATACGAATTGAATATTGCTATTCTGTTATCAGGGCACACCAACAGATGCCCACAAGATGAAACGGCAAAAAAAAATCTTTTTTGTGTTTGTGTTTTCAATAAGTAAGCCGCAGTTACATTCTTCTATAACCAAATTGTATAAATATGAGATGGGGTCTCCAGCAAAAAAGGTACGTGATGGACCATTTTGGTTTGGATATTTAAATTAAGCACCTTTTGTTTATATAGAATCACACAGTTTCATCTAAAGGACAAAAAAAAAAGTTCAAATTTGTTGCACAGTGATATTTCGCTGTATCGGTATTCACCAAAATAAGATTTCCTTATATTTAAATCGTTAACTTTAAGCACTTCGATTATTTAAAATTGAAACAAAGTTCTCTCCTCCCCCAATTTCCAGCACATTTTATATTCATTTCTTCTCTGAAGACGAGGTAAATATAACAGTAAACTTTAGTGTAAGCATTCTATCATTAATATTCGACTTACCCAACAAATTAATCTTCTGAACTATGAAATAAAAATATTATTTGAAAGTGTTTCTTAACGCTTAATAGAAACAAACTATTATTATTCACGCCAGAAGGAAACAGGCAACAAATGCCCATCGAAATTCTCATTATCTATTACTTTAAAAAGTGAGGCCTCTTTCCAATAAAAGCAGAGTCTTTCAGGATTTAAACAGGAAAAAAACAGCCACGGGGGAAAAGTCTTTTTTACCAAAATCGCTAAGAGGCGTACCACGGTGGATCGTGTGAATTATCGATTCAAACCCTACATCTCTCTTTTTGTGTGTGTTTGTCACGCATAAATAAGGAAACATAGGTTGTTATGATAATGGGCCTTTAGTTACACAAAGATATAGATAAAAAAAAAAATTCTAAAGGAGTTCCCGCGCCATGGACGATTAAATAAAAAAGAAAGATGCACAGATGGTATTTTCCGGAATGGATAAACATATAAAATTATTGTCGGTTGTAAGTTTTGCAGCGCAATGTGATTTTGTACTAAGCATTTTTAGCTGGCTTCTATAGCAGCGTTCCGCTTTCGTTTGAAGCAGGCTCAGTTACCGTAATATATCAGCTATTTATTTTCGAAGTTTCATTCTTGAACTCAAGGAAGGCTTGATAACAAATACAGGTAACGCATGTTAATGTAATTCTCCGTTTTAAATACGTAACAATCTCCTTTAATATTTTTTTGCATGATGAAAAACCTTTATTTTAGCGCAATTTATGTCTAAATAAAACTTTTATTTCTTTGCAATAATTTGTGTAAAAGTTGCAATTTGTTAGAATATTGAAGCCCATTAATTCATTTACTTTACTAATACTGGCTTTAAAACTGACAGCGCTTAAAAATATAATAAATATTGATTTTTATTTTAATTCAAAGTGTTTTAATTCATTTTCGGACTAAAAAAATCATGAAATTTTTTTAAACCATATATTTATATGCATTAAACTATGGTGGTTATTTTTGATTATTAAAATATAAAGAATGTATAAATTAAGTAAAAAAAATATAATATAAAAAAATAATAAAAGAAAAACATTCATGATAAAATCTTTCTGCTTCATTTACAACACAATTCAGTATAAAGAATCAGTTTTTAGACTGCAAAATCTTTTTGCATACAACAACGTAAATTAACGTGTCAATATTTTCCAGATTTTTAAAATTCTTCTAGCATCGATTTTGATTCAAAAGTATTTTTCTTTGTCAAAATTTTTCGTTCATTGCACGTAACATGTTTTCACAATTAACCTGTAGACCAACAGCAAAAATTACTAGTAAATTTGAAAATATTTAAAATTATATAATATCGAAATGTGTATTTTCTTTTGAAAGATACACCTTTAAAAACCAAGTTTATGTTTATTCAAAATCGCAAAGTTTCACGATGTACATGCAAACATTACTGTATATAAATGGCTTAACATTGGATAACGCTTTTTAAACCGAGCAGATTGTAATCAACTCGACACAAGTATGTTAGTATTAAGAGAGGAAACATATTGAGCACTAATTTTTGCTTATATTCACAATTTTAATGTTTCGTATTCTTAATGCTACGTGCTAACACGTGATTTTAAGCTTTGTAAAAAGCCAATCAAATATAAATTTTATTCACTTATGATGCATCCATTATAAAGGATTCGCACGAGGTGCACACGCCCTTGTCTTTCGTAATGTTGAAAAAAAGAAAAACAGAATAAATAAAATTTAAAAAAAATGAGTGGGGTGGGGGACTGTGGAGCGAAAGCAAACTACGAAAGCGTCAAATATAAGGGGAAAAGACCAATGAAGCGCATGGTGGCACTTAACGTGTTACATCATTTCTTTATTTATTCCAAAACTCGGTTTGGAGTACATTTCAGTAATCACAATGCGGAAAAGCAACAGTCTAGTATTAGGATTAGGAATGTTAATGAGCTATAAAAATACCGAATAACCTTATTACTAGCAATAGCAAGTGATGGCAGGTCTGTCGGACGATTAATGCTGCAATAGTATGGTTGGTATCTAATCGTATTAAATATACATTTTCGTGAAAAAAGTTTATGCATATATTTTTTAATAACTACCATTCTATAAATATATAAAGCATTGAAAACATAAACCACACTGCATTTTTACACGCAATTCACTGATTTCGATGACGTAAATTCAAATTGTTCTTACAAGTTATTTTTTGAAGAGATTATTTGTTCAGAATAAAGTTAGAAATTATGCGTAAAAGTATTAAAATTTCTCATTGTTTAAAAATGTTTCGAAATTTATTATACTCGTTGACATCTTTAGTGTAGTTTTAATCAATCATTAATAACAAGGAAAAAATGATCACCACTCAATTAACCAAGATGAAAATAATTTATTTTTGAATGCATATTTAAAAACTTTGACTTCCACATTGAAAGGCAATTTTTCGAAACATAATAGCCTTAACTTTTAATAGCGGATTTAGACATAAGTCTCAAAAACCAATTATTGATTCCCACTTTCTTCTTTCCAATTTTAAGCCATTTCTAACATAAAGCTATTTCACAAACTTTAAAAAACACAACATGTTGTTGAGCTGACAAAATCCAACCTACACATAACTTCGATGCCTTGTGTTGGAAGCATCATGTTTTTATTTAGAGAGCAAATTTCCTGTAAACGTGAAGTTATAATTAATTAGTCAAAATAATGTCCTCCTGTTTAGTTTAAAAAACATTTTACACTGAACATTTACCTGCTCTTTTAAAAATACTTAAAGCTTTTATTTTTAGAGGTAAAGGTATTTAATTGTGCTTTTTCACGTTAGCTGTTTGTTGATAACGGAACCTGTCACGATTTTTTATGTATGTTATTAATGTTATGTACTCACAATTTTTTTTTTTTTTTTTGAAAACATTATTTACCCGACGTAAGAGCTTAAGAAATTGCTTTTTCGAGAAGCATTTCACCTTAAATGTTTGGTTTTGCTGAAGGAATTCCTTACTTTTTAAAAATAAATAAGTTGCATCTATAAACATATTAGGAAAGTGTTATAGTCCATTACAAAGGTTGAGTTTTTTTTTAAGATTCAAAGTATTTTAAAATGCGGTATTCCCTTTTGTTTTTGACGCACTCATTACAAACTTATACTTCGCAAAGGTTACATCACATGGCAATTTAAATACTATTTATTTTGAGCAAAAACTTTGAAGGTATTAACATAACCCATTCGCTGCCATGATCCCCTATTTAGCACACCTGACAGTTTAGTTTCATTCTACATATACGTCGGTCAATGTTGCGCGTAGCAAAAAGTGTATTCTATAATCTGTACTTCGTTCTTCACAACCAGCGAACAAATTTGAAATTCGCCTGTAAGTTGAACAGACCAGAATTGCTATATTGAAGCACTGTATTTTTGGTTTGATTTTCATATTACATACTGCAGTATCGTATACAAACATATAAGAGGTTATAGTAACTATCTGGTTACGTACTCAGACTTTGGTGTTCCATTGAAATGGTTATACTAATCATTTTATAACGATACCCATTTAGCCCCCTCTTTTCAAAAATATTTTCAAAACAAAACACAATTTGAAAATAATTAAACTATTGTACAATATTTTGTGCATTCTACTATATATAATCTTTCCGGCCAAACATTTCAAAAGGTAATTAATTTGCCACAAGAATTTTGATTTGCAGTATGGATCCGCAATAATTTTTTCGTTACGCTGAGTGTGCCGCTGAGAGTAATTTATTTCAAAAAGTACCAAATTAGGGATATGTTTCTGTTCCTAACATACACAACGAATCTAATTGCGTATACATGCAAAAAAACTTTGGCAGTAATCCAGAACATTCAGCACACGCCCTGCAATTAGACGTAATTAACATTAATATTTTACAAACTCAAACCGTACCGCTAAATAAGTCATTTCCTCCCTAAAAGATTGACCTACCCAATTAACTTTCAAAAATTGCTTTTGCAATTTTGCTTCGTTCATTTAGTTAGTGTTCGTTAAAAGTTTGACAAAACTCCTACAATGAACAGTGCGACATTAATGCACACAAACAAGCAATAAGCCATTTCTTTACTTAAAGATTAACCTCTACGATTTAATATTACTTTTACAATTTTGCTTCACTTGTGTATGACGAAAATTTCATAAAGACTCATGTATTGTGTGTCAAATTGAAGAGCGCGCATTAAAGTACTCAAACAAATCAACATAAATGAGTCATTTCCTTCCTTAAAGGTTAACATCCGCAATCTAACATTTAAAGACTGCTGCTACAACTTTGCTATGTTTTAGTTGATAAAAACTCGTTTCACACTGAACAGTACTACATTACTACACACAAACAAAGCAACATGAATAAATTCTTTCCTTCCTTAAAGATTAATATCCCAAATTTAGCATTTAAACACTTACTTTTACAATTTTACTTCGTTAGTGATTGATACAAATTTGATAAAAACGTGTATATTGGGTAAGTATTACGTTAAGCAATGTGACATTAATCAACGGAAACATTATCACTAAACGATTGTGTTCACTTTAAAACCTTAAGTGAGTAGAATCAATACACGAAAGCACAAGAACAACAATAGTAATTTAATAAAATCAAGTAACTTAATTTTGTTTTGAAAAAAGAAAAACATGATTAATTTAATTAAACTCAGGTCATTGAATTAAATATTAATGCTATCACTTCGTACAGAATCGTTTGTTTAAATACTAAAATTATTCGGAACGTTGAATCTCCACAAGGTTCTTCATACTTATACTTTTTAAACGACATATCTTGTAAAATCACAAATTGAAGCATCAATCAATTTAAAACTCGCCGAAGCCGCTCTACACCAGTAAATCTTCATTATTATTATAATTGCCATACAATATGTATCTCAATTGAAATGATTTTAGGAATGACTATGCAAAAAAAAAAAAAAAACTGCTTGTCATACTCTTTATCTGAATCGGCATTATTTTAATTATGAATATGAAACAGTGTAAAGTCATGCTATGAAAAACAGTAAGCCGGTGCATACCTTATTAGGTATGCACCGGCGAGAACTGCACCGAGTGAGAACATAGGGCAAACGTCTCTTTTTTAAATTGTCTCAACTTAAAGTTACAACGCAAAGAATCTTCGTTTTTCACATTTAAAATAAAGTGAACGCTAATATGACAAAATTAAATTTGCAGCAAAAATAGTTGGCAATGGAGATGTTGACTTATTGCCCTCCCTTCTGAGTTTATTACAAATTCGGCTTATAAAATTGATGCTGATACTCAGCACGGTGTAACATAGCAAATTTACAAGTGGGTCTGAAAAACTATTTCTTTGATTTAAACAAAAATACTGAATGGCTAAGATATATGTTCTTGAATCAATACAACATCCATGTCAGAAGGTTTATCATATAAAGGGGGATAATTGGAACCCGATTTGTAAAAAATAAGCATAACAAGAGGTGTAACTTTAACACAGTTCTGGTTGCAAATTGAACATGTGTAACCAATTTTAACGAAGTACTGACTAACTGTAATGATAATTTTCTCAGCATAAACAATTTCAATCTTCTCATTGCTTATAATGAATGTTAGACGTGATTTCTTTTATTTATTTCGCTTGTATTTTATTATGAACGATTTTTTGTTCGCTTGTTATAATTATTATTTTATGCGCTAAAAAAGAGGGGTTTTTCCTTTCTTTTTCTTTTCTTTTTTTTACGAGGGGTAATTATCACTACGAAAAATATAGAAGGGGTACACAGATGATTAAAGTTTGAGAAACAACTGATCTAGAGATGCACCCGCCATCTAGAGAGCAAATACATAAGAAGTTTCATTTAATTAAAAGGATATCAAAAGAAGTATGTCGCGTCTTACCAATAAAGTGGATTTGAAACCAGTATATTTGCATATGAACTTTGAAAAAACTACAATCAGGTCTCATTGACAATGGTAATATAAAACTATTTTTTAAATGGCAAACATTGTAGCGTATCGTATATTTTTATTAAAAAAAATATGTAATCAATAACTATTTTTCTCAAAAATATTGGGTGGATTAGAAAAGACATTGATTGTATCACTGATTCATTTAATAAAAAACTTCAACTTTTGCTGCCTTTTAAATTAATTATGCAATTACTGAAAATAATGTAGAAGGGCTATTTAAGAAATTAAAAATATGTATTTAAAGAAAAATTTTACTACAGTCGAACCTGTTTTTCTCGAACCTGTCTTTCTCGAAAACCTCCCTATCTCGAAAATTTATATTTTCCCTGCATTTATACCCTAAATTCAATGTATTTTTTCATGTTTATCTCGAAATGTTTTCCCCCAAAACCTCCATATCTCGAATTCTGGTTTAGCTGCCATTTTGGAATTCGAAGCCGAGTGACCTTTCGGCAGCAAACAAAATTGATGCGGAAATCGTAGAGAACGTAAAAGGTGATTCGGAAGTAGAAGAGGAGGTTGAGAAAAACAAAGATGTCGCGAAAGTCGCTGTAAAAAGAAGCAGAGAAATCTATTGAAACATTAACTTTCCTCGAATTTCAGGAAAATTTTGGTCAAGATGGATTTACAGTGATCGCTACCCTCAAAAGTATAATCGAGTGGAAAACAACCAGACTACAAAAAACACTAAAAGACTATTATTCTGGTACTTGCTAAAAAAAGTAGTAGTACGTGTCTCGTTTTTGAGAGACTTGCAAAAGGGTATGCTGAATACTATTTCTTTATTGTCGATGCTATTTATACGAGTATAAAACTCGTTAAAAAAAGTTAGTATAATATTACAGTAAAATGCTTAATAATATTAAGGCAGAAGATTTTTAACCTACATTATATAGTCTTTGTTTCAATTGCAAATTTTAATAGTTTTATCAAAACCTCTGTATCTCAAAACCTCTTCATCTCGAATATTTTTTCCTTCCCTTGAAATTTGAGATAGACAGGTTCAACTGTATAATCATTCGTTTAATAGATTTTTCTGAGTTAATGCTAAAATATCTAGGTATTTCATACAATATCACTTTTTTATGATGTAGTTTTATAGTATTCATTAACTTGTTATACAACATTCATTAAAGTTTTAAATAATTTTATGTGTACAAGAACTGGCATAGGTTTTTTTCTACAATGCGTAAGACAACAAAGAGTGCATAGCACGAAAGTCAATCTTAATGCTTTCACAAAAGATAAGGGTTTTATTAAGTAATTAATTAATTTATTTTACGTTATTGAACTGTATTCGGAACATGGCACTATAAAAATGTTTCGTTAAAAAATGCACGCTTCAGCTTTGTTTTACGAAAAGCTTTATAATTTGCACATTTTAATGCGTTCTACTAGCAAAATCTCACTGAATATTTGACAAATTTAATCATACCAATATATCGCTCATGGGCTACAATAGTGGCTGAACTCAAAAAAAAAAAAAAAAAAAAAAAAAAAAAAAAAACAGCATTGAACTAAAAATAGTTGTAAATATGAAAATACACATTATTTTCAGCAGCAATACTAGCACAACTCATAATTCAATATTAGGCCGTAAAATGGCAGCAAACTAAAGCATTTCGTATGCATTTTTCTTAGCAATGAAAACTTAAAACCCACTCTCTCAAACATAGGCGTAACTAGGGTTGGTGAAAGGGGGGGTCACCCTAAAATTGTACAGACTAAACACCAATAAGAAGTGTAAAAGAGTTGAAAATTTACTAATCATAAATACTTATCTCTAAAGATATATACGCCATGTTTATTTCAGGCATCTTCCGCGGGGGGAGCTACCCCCCCCGGAGCAAGTCAACTCCCCCTCCCCCCCCGGCAAAAACATTCAGATCACAAACTTTAAAAAAAGAAAGAAAAGAGAAATTACGCTTTTAAGACACTTTACTTTCAGAAACACTTTCAGGGAAAGGACATTGAATACTATCACGAGCAAAACCAAAAGTAACTTAAAAGACATAAGACTTTATTTTGAAAAAAATTGCGGGGGGAGAGTAACCAAACTCCTTTCTGTTTCCTCTAACATCACCAATGTATCCCGAAATTGCATTGCTAGGAAGATTTCAAAAAGTTTCCTGGGAAGAGCCCTCGGAGCTTGCCTAAGCGTTATACATGTAAGACCAGTTACAAAAATTTAAGTTGCAGAAGCCCCAAATGCCCACTCCTCTAACTTCACCAAAGATCTAAACATACATCTACTATATATACATCAAAAAGCTATCATATATGTAATAAAATTATTTTTTTCATCATTTCTAGTCATATATATCTATATATGTGTGTATATAAAGGGTATGGTTTTGAAGCATACACTGCCCTTCCTAATTCTTACCATGCCCCCCCCCCCCTGCTCCGGAACCAAGGCTGTATCCAGAATTTTTTTTTCGAGGGTCCCCCTCCCCTTCTGGATACGGCCTTGATTCACAAAAACATTAAACATTCATTACTAGATCTTAATTCAAACGCAATAGAAAATTCAATATTTAGAGGCTAAGCAATCTTCTATGTCCAGGCATTCATAATATTAAAACTGGGAAGTAGTGGCATTTTAGAGAAAAACATCCAAATTCCCCTACAAAAATGCTCATCCCCACCATAAATCTCTAAAAATTTTGTTAAATTTGTTACAAAACATACCTCAGAAGTGGAAGCGTCTTAATCAAATTTTCTTTTCTTTTTGGATGACGAACGTGTCCATCGCTGGAGTGCAAAAATTATTATGTATCGAAAATAATTAAAAATTTAGCTAAAATATAAATAATACTTGATTGTAAATTAAAATGCAGCATTAAACCGTAGCAGTGAGATTGGAAACGTTGAACGGATGATTTCCAGAGTCGTAATGCAATCAGTGATGGACCATAATAAGAAAAAAAAAAACATTAAAAATATAAGAGATGAGAGAACATCTGTAAATGAGAAGGCAATGCAAATACAGTTCATCAGTTTTCCAATCGGCTCATCTACAAAAAAGATTTTACCAAAATGGGTGTTTGGACAGGAAATCATAAATAAATAAAAACTGCTCTTTAGGTTTCTTGATGAGCATCCCTTCCTGGCTTGAGGGTTTAACCCATTAGGACATTTGGCAAGGGGTCCCTCATTTTCAGACCCCAGCACAAAACATAGGTTTATCAGAAAACAAAATTCCATTACAGTAGAGAATATTTTCCACGAAACTTATTACTTGTGCGATTGAATTCTCAAATTGCTGCCTTTGGGTAAAAAAGACATCAAGAAGGAAAGAAAACCCTCTGGAGTGATTGAAAGGATCTCTATTTGTCTGTGTGTTTTTAATGGTGATTGAAGCCACCTTTCGCTGTAACCCCCCCCCCCCCCCAAGGGGATAAGGGGCTTGATTATAACCAGATGAAAAGTCCTCTTTATTATGAGCTGCATACTTTGGTCATGATCACAACCCTTCAGAGAAAGAGGTAATAAAATCATATGCATAAGTGTTTAATTTTCTTAGAGAAAAAAAAATATGTGCTTTGCAAGGCCGTAGCCAGAATTTTTTTTGTGTGCCTTAATGTGCCGAAATAAGTAAATACCCAATGGGGGTGGGGGTTTGAACCCCCCCCCCCCCCTGGTTACTCCTATGCTCTCAAAACTTGATTTTTTGAGTTGTGCCGCTATTGCAGCCCATGAGCGATATTATGTGCTCAGCTTGCTGTATTCTGCTTCCGCAAAATCTGATTGACTATTTCACAGATTTTGAAGGCAGTAATGTAGTTTTTCTGTGAAATTTTTAACGTAGTACAAATACAGGTTTGCACCCAGAGTTTAAGTATAGCAATAAATCATGCAATTCAATGCAAGCACTCTGTAGAAATTACAGAAATATCATAGGTTTACTGTATTACAAAGAAAACTGTTAATAATTAAATAATGATTGCGATCAGTTGCTAAATTCCCAAATTTTGCTAGGTGCAAAAGTTTAAATTATAAATTAAACTGCAAAATTTGAATAGAGGATATGGTGTAAAAGATTCTTCACTTACTTAATTAAGATGAAGTGTTTAGATTTACCAAGTTTATCAATTATTAGGAAGCGTTTGTATTTTACATGGTACATAAGTTAACATTGAGCCATTTAATTTCACTTTCGTTATCAATTCATATAATAGTAACCAAAATATTGATTGGAATGAATGAAGTGGTTTGCGAAATTTTCATTGATATCAAATTAAGTTAGACTGAAGATATTATGAAAAAAAATACTTCCCTTCATTTAAAACTGTGAGAAATTCTCAGACATATTTTTAGGAAGTCATTGTGCATAGCTCGAAAATGCGTAGTTTAAAGGAGTTTTCACGAGAAAATCCATTCAATGTAACAGTCTTAAAAAATAACACATTTTCGTGTAAATTTCGCTAGTTGTGAAACTTCTGAGTAACATATTAAATTATCATAACGTTTCCTTTAAGTAATAAATTGAAATAAACTGTCAGAACACTATTTTACATTCATATATTTTGTGTTTAAAAATTACTATTAATTTAGGAAAGTTATCAATATTCGTTTAGTAATAAAATACGTTAAGCTTGAGCATTAACATACCGCAACACTAAAACAGCCAGCTTGAATATTTATCAAACAAGTATATCTACCAAAACAGAAGAAAAATCCTTTTTTTAAATTTTTTAAACATAAAATTTTTTTTTCAAAGAAGTGAAAACATTCTAAATTCTCTGGATTTAATTTATAAAATCAGCGCTGCAACTAACAAACTTGCAATCAAAGGGTGGAAAAAAAAAAAAAAAAAAAAAACTGGCTACGTGTAATTCGAACATTTTTTTCAAATATCTTCGAAATGTTGACATGTTTATTGACAATTTAACGAAATGAAATAGAAAATGCACTACTAATGTAATACGAAATTTTGCACTTAGGTACTTTTTGGGGAAGTGCAATTACTTTTAATTATTTTTTGGAAAATCCTTATACGTCAATTTAAAGTGTAGTACTCATTCGCACGTAACATTGATGAGATTAGATAAAAATTTTAAAATATTCTCACCGATTTAGCGTTAAAATTTCTCAGCACATTTTCTAGACACATTTCAAAGCACCGTGGTATTTTTTCCACGTACAATTATCCAACTGAAGAACATACATATATTTTGAAGCTAAAATCACACAAGGACAGCTTTTAATGAAGAACTATCAGAGCACCTGCCAATTTACCTAAATTAATAAAATAAAAGCTGATTTTTATGGACAAACTACCCGACTTCTACCACCTGTTGTTAGAAAGTAAAAAAGGGAACTTGTGTTTCAGATTCCTCGCTTTGTTCTAAATAAAAACAATTTTGAAAGCACTTAAACACTGTTTTAGTCACTAGAGGGCGCAAGCAGATGGTAAACATGACGGCTATCACGTGATCTATTCAAATCAGGTGTCGTCTTGCAGCTAGACATTATGGCGTCAGGGTCATGATGGATTGCCTGGGAAACCCAAAAGGGGCCGCCTTTGTCTATTGGATCCCCTTCTGGGATAACGAATGGTTGTCCTCTTTTCTTGGAATTACCCCAATGGAGAACATTAGTGCTTTGGATTGGTTCGCAAAGCAAATGTTTCCACCCGAAGAAGGTGGGTTTTTAGAACATGTTTTGGACAGGGATAGGACGATAAAATTATGGGTGGTCGAGATGTCAA
This sequence comes from Octonoba sinensis, assembly GCA_038502835.1. Lineage (NCBI taxonomy): Eukaryota > Metazoa > Arthropoda > Arachnida > Araneae > Uloboridae > Octonoba > Octonoba sinensis. The sequence continues at coordinate 130,401,058 of CM076598.1, forward strand.
CAATATTAATAACTCCTATGTTAAACCACTGAAGAAGCACAGAATAATGATCCAGAGACAAATATATCTGCGCATAAAACAGGAGGAGTTATATTATGGCCTATGTGTGTGTGTGTGTAAAGTGGGCGAAACAATGGTACATTATATCTTGCGTATCACTTACAACGTGTTTATAGCGTCATGAACGAGAAGTTTTATTGGGTTGAGTAACAGATACGTGTTGTCAAACATTTAAAATGAGAATAAGTTTTCACATAACGTAAATTTATTGCCCTATCATGCTTGTCTATTTTCTTTCACAGATTTTCAGTCTTCTTTAATCCAAATCTTAGCTAATAGCAATTGGGTTCAAGCTTGAACCTTACTAGACCTTTTTTTTTTCCAAAGAGGCAAAAAAGAAATAAACAAAATAAAACGCAGTAGTAATAAATAAACTATTACAATGAATAAATGATAATATAGTATATTTATCATTACCTGATGGAGATAGATAGAGCATACACGATCACCCAGAAGCTCAACCAGTTTTTTTTCCTGGACATTTTGCGATGCATATTTATTTTTTAATAAAGATTAATTATTCTTTCAATTCTATTATTTAATTGATGTCAGGAGAGTATGTAAATATAATTCAAAGTCAAGAGTTCTGGTTGGTGACCTCACCCCCCCCCCCTTTTTGGGTATACCACTGCGCGTATGCAACAAGAATTTATTAACGATATATATCATAGCATGAAATTCTGTATATAATTCATTTTAATCTGTAAAGCGTTTGTATTAAATTTCATTTAAAATTAGTAATTTTGAAGCAACCATTTATAACATGCTTTTAAAAAGGGTTTTAAACAATCGAAATAGGAAACAAAAACGTGCTAAATGATAAACGAACATTTTTGTTTCTTTTACTCTTTCTAAGCTTTGAAAATAAAGGACAGAAATCTTTCAAGACTATCTAGATTTATGAGGTGCTAGGTGTAATTCATCGTATAGAAAATTGAGATATCATGTGCATTACAGCCAAGAAATTGTTTATCATTTCAGATGCTTCATAAATTTAAGTCGCCCGAAAGGCATCGATTATCAGCAACTGAAATAAAATCTTTTGATCTCGGAGTGGTCTGGTAGTGCTATTGCTTATCTGTAAGAAAATAAACGAATGTTGACGAGTTGTTGGTGAAAGGTTTTCATGATATAGGGTGTTAAAGTACAGTTTCTAACTGATAAGCACTTTAGTTTCTGTCTAAGAGATAGTTTTTTTTTTTAAATGCATTGTACGATTTTCAAAATCTAATTCTTTAAAAAAAATCAACGAGACATTTTAAAGTTGTCTAAAGCTTTTCATCTGTTGTCGAAAGCAAGCAAATAAGGTAGCCTCTTTTTCAGATTACCCAACGAGGAGAGATATTCACTGGAAATTGCAAGAACAGTAGCGTCACTACGGGGGGGGGGGGGCAGTCCACCAATTTGAGGGGTGTTGCGGGGGTGTGTGAGCCAAAAATGAAAAAGAGTTTTTGAAAAATACATATACTTGAATTATACAATTTTACTGCGGCTATTGCAACGTATAACTAAAAATAAATTGCAGTTTACTGAAAGCTATAACAAGTAAATAAAGTAAAATTTAGCCTTCTTCTTTTTTTTTTTTTGCACTATTTAAGCTACTAAAGATAATATAAACTACAACAAAATTACAAATTTGTACGACACAACAACTTTTTTTTTTGCGGTCAGGGGTGGGGTGACATCAGGAATTACCGTCCCGGGTGACACCCATACTAGAAATGCCACTGGCAAAAATGAATAGAAAACGTCTGAAGGATAAGCCACAGGGTTTTTGATGTGCTAGGGAGAAAGATTTCTGTCCAACCAACTTTGTCTTGGACGTCTTTACCAACACGAAGTTGGGCAAAACTTAGCTAGACAAGTGATCAACAGGTGGACAAAAAGCATATGCAATGAAAACGGACTGATTAATGAAGGAATTTTGCTGACATTAAATGGACATCAAACGCAGCAGAAAAAAACAACTTTATCTGAACAAAATTTAATCCAAAGTCCCATTTGGATGAGGGTTTCATTTGGTGGCTTTCATTTTTACGTAACTTAATAAACCCTTCTCTGTATTTTTACAGAGTGCCGAAAAACAAGCCTTTTATTGGCGCAAAATGATGACAAAAAATAAATTTAAAAAAAAAAAGAGAAATAATGAAAGAAAAAAAAAGGGTGTCATTGCAAAGAAATAAAATGTTAAACTATATACTATTAGAAAAAGCATCCGAAAAAGATTTCTTTCAATAACTGAAAATCCCTTCAGGAAAATGTACAGTTCTCAAGAATTTTGAGCTTCCGCCAATGTAGTTGAAAGGTATAAAATTCTGTGGAATACTTTTAAATAATAAAGGCACTGGTATTTTTCATCGAGCATACTCCCGCACTCCTTTGCTACTCATCTTATATCCTACATTACCCATGGAATTCAAGGATAGATATATATATAATGCTTTTTATTTACCTGTAGCAAGAAAGACACTTTCACTTATATATTGTAACTCTAGAGGAGATCCTTGAATTACGGGGATAGAGGTAATTGAATGAATAAATAAAAAAGAATGTCGAATCCAAAATATAAAGCACGTCTATTGTGAATAAATAACTAAATAGGCACATTAAAGTATCGCTACAGACCTTGCCATAACGCTATTTGCTTTGAAACTTCCTTGATGGCTGTTAGGCTGCCATTAAAGGAATTACCTCGACTGGAGACCAAACGCTGAAATGATCCCCTTGTGGATTAAGCTTTACGGGCGAGTCACAACGTACAATTTCGTGTCCCTTTAATCCTCCTTCAGCAAAGCAGTTCCTTTACGGGAACTGTCGCAAATTTCCTACTTTACGAACACGATGGAAGATTCAGGCTCGTATTTAGGGACTTACAGGAACCTCCTAAGAGGCATTAGTTCGAGAGTGAGCTTTTTGTTATTTCGTTAGCACTTCGGGATTCTGGTTGGGACGTTACTCTTCCCAGATCAGGTTAACAGTTCACAACGCTATTTTTAATTGCGCTGCATTTGCGGTCATTAAAAGCCCACATCTCTTAGAAAGTAAAATAGAAAAGGGATTTGCTTCACTGCTACAAAAAGGAATATTTATGTAAAACCACATAACCTCAGCTGACTACAAATTAATCAACAACTATAAACGGTATGCATGAATGCTATTCCGTTTCATAAGGAATCTGATTGTTCCTAATACGAGAGAAAAAAAAGATGCATGCAATATGCTTGATCTACTTTTAAACGATTTAATTTAATAATTTAATAGTTGATTCAACGTTGATAACTCAATAAAAAAAATCATTCATCTGATGAAATTTAAAATTTTCTAGAGAATAATTAATTAAAAAACTCATATGTTTACAATAAATTTTACGGAAGTATTTGCCATTTTACTAACTAAATGCATGTTTAACCCTTCACATCTCCAAAATAACACAATACGTGTTCAAAAGTAGATACGTAGCATATTTCTCTGTCGAAGAAAAACAAATACGATGAAAGCAAAAACGGGATATTTTATTCTCTTGTGTAAGGCTTGGAACTTAAAACTTTCTGTTTTTCTGGTCTTATAGTTAAATTGCCTTCTCAGTTTTGAACTGCAACTTTATACATTTCAATGTCAAAAAAACGAAACAGAAAGTATTGATCAAAAATTACCACTGTAATGGTAAATAAATTAAGGTTTAAAAGATTTATTAACTCATTTATTTTAAAGGAGGCAAGGCATCTATTAACGTTAAGCATAACAGCGAAATATTCTGCGCAAACAGTACGCAACAATAATTTGAGTTTATGAGCCATTAAAAAATAATTATAAGGGAATTTGTAAATTTACCATATGTGTACGAAAAGATTTAGTTATTCAAAAAAATAGTTTTTTTGCATACTATGCAGCATATAAATTTGTGCTAATCTTGTTACAAATAACAGAAAAAAAAAAAAAAAAAACAATTTCCCAGACAAGAAATTCACAACTACAGAGAAATCTCGTTATAATAAATGCCAATATACAATGAAATATCCGCTGTGACAAAATAAAGATTCAGTCCCATAAAGGTCATTCCATAGCATGTAAAGAACCCAATTGGATGTTAAACGAACACGGCTAATATTTTGTTACACACATTTATGAATTTAAAAAATTGAAACGAAATATTATTTGTTCTTCGTTTTCGTCTTAACTGCCCCCCCCCCCCCCCCATTTGCTGTTTCAAAATTTACAATGTAAAGAAATTTGTTTATATTTATTTGCAGTATAGTTTCAAAGAAAATCAATATTTACGGAAGAAAACAAGCTATTAATTAGTGCAATCATTGTATCATAGACAGCTTTCTTAAACAATAATAATAAAGCAAAAAATCAACAAGGAGTTCACATATAAGTCAACACTTTCAACTAATAAAACGGATTTATTTCCGACCTACACGTTAAAAATTTTGTTTTTAAAATAAATACATAAATAAATAAAAATTCTACTTCATAGACAATTTTGTTGATTCAACTACCAAGAGAAAAATAGATAACGAAAAATTGGTTGATTATTTTCAAAGTTACATCTCTCAAGCAAACACAGTGCAAAAATTTGCTTTAGTCGAATGCTTAAATCCGAATAACACCACTACGACGCGGCAGATCGCAATTTGTGCAAGGTCCCCTCAGCAGCAGTCACGTGTGTTTTGGGACCAAGACGCTACTAAACAAATATCGCGGGCATAAGCGAGCTTCGAGAGGTAATGATCCTCTATCTAGCGCTAAGTGCTCATTGGAAAGACACTAAGTACCAACTCTAAGTTTTATGGAGATGACTTGTTAAACTCCTCTCCTACCATGCGTTTAGGAGGAATCTTGGAGCGCTGGCTTACTACTTATGATCTCATTAAATCATATCCACGGGTGCTTGCTCTTTATACCCTACCGTTACTCCTCTTCAACTTTTCCACCGCAGCAAGCACGAAACGCGAGGCAAGAGAACAGTCCGTGCGGGTCTTCCGTCTTAAAAGCACAAAACGTTGAAGAGTTACTGGAGAAAAATATCAGATTTTAACCATTTACTTTGTATTTTCTTCCACAACACTCCCAAGAGCATTTACGAGCATCATTATTTGCTTCGATCGTGAAAACGCGTGCCTTAAAACAATTTCGGGAAACGACTCGACTTTTCTATAATGCAGATTAAAACGCCCAAATCGAGCCGAACCTTTCTAATCAAAAGTTATCTACCGTTTAGATTACTTCGAAGGAATTCTTTGGATTTTAATGGCATAAAAATAAACCTTCTGAAAAGTTTTCTTAGTTTCGGCACCTGTGAAACCCATGTATAATTTTCTTTGCAGAAGTATCACATTTCAATATTTGTATAGAACAAGAATTTGCTGCTCGTTTACCACACGTTACGAGTAAAATACAAATAATAATTAAACACAGAATAAGTTTAGATCTTAAAGTTGAAAATAATCAGATTTTAACTCTAATGACCTAGATTGTTTGTCTATATCACTCTATTTGAAGTATTCCAGCATCGATGAACTAAGGATAAATCACATTTTAGATATCGAATAGCTAGTCCTCGGCTGTAGGAGTTCTAGCTCCAATGAAGTAAAGAGAATATATTCAGGTCTTAATTAGCTAGCTATTATGGGAATTATTTTACCTCCACTGAATGCGATACAAATTAAACCATAGCTGACTAAAGTACTCAGCTCTCGATTATGAGGGTTATTTTAGCTTCAATGAATTGAGAATAAAGATCGAAACTTAAATAAACAGGGAAAGCAAAGAAAACTCTTTGTACTCCGCTGGTCCGATTAAAAAAATTTTCTTTTTTTTATCATACTATAAACAAATTAGGTAAAAAGTGGAAATGAATAATGTAATCTATTAAAATTGTTCGAAGCACGAAGTGGAGTCAGAAGAAGTATTTAAAAGTTGGAGCAATTCAAAACTGACTACTCCAGATTCCTAGTTTTTAGCTCTCTATATATGTATTTTTAAATTGTTTGGCCTATAGTTTAATTCTGATGATTTTAAGCTCACTCAAAACATTAAATTATACTGAGTTGTGATTCATCCCATTACTACTGAATATGTTTTGGTTTAACTTTTATGCTCATATTGCAATAAAACTATTTGTGCTAGTTTTTATTTTATTTTATTATGATTTTATATTATGACAGCAAAGGCCGTGTCATACCAATTTATTGAAAACAATTTTTTTGAACATCAGCGTTATTATGAAAAAAGAAACTAAATTTTCGTGAAATAAATTGTAATTTAAAACATTTTGTCACACCAGTAAATATGTACAGCAATTGCAGCATTTAACGCATAGAAAATTAAGGTTAATATTTGAATATTTCAAAAAAAAAAAAAAAAAAACCCGGAAATCTCTCTTTACGGAAATTATTTTAAAAAGAACGATAAAGCTGTCGAAACCAAGAAACGGAAGCGCACTTGTCAATGGTTACAAATGAGAACTTGACTTCAGGCGATGAGACAATGCGACATGTGGGTTTAAGGGGGGAATAAGTTCGGGGATCTCTAGCTCCGTTCTACGGCGACCGCGCCATATGTTTAACCTTAAAGACTTCATTCTACGCCAAGACAGAGTTCGTATCGCCAATGTTGTAGCGGATTTATTTCGCTTTAGTAAGTAAAAACTTATAAACTGACTGCATTTAACATGCAGTAACTTCAAATATATGTTTCAATCACATGAACTCTCGATATTTCGTCATCATTTCATTAATTTAGGCCTCTTTTAACCACAAAAATAGAGGGAACTATTTTTCAAGGCGGAGCATTACATGCTCTACCTTCCACAGTGCTGCCAAGTTAGGGTGGAATAGAGTATAGCTCTCGATTATGAGACTTTCTAGCTTCAATGAATTATGGATAAACCTAATTTAGGCTCTCAGTTATTTACTTTTACTCTTGCTTATGGGAAATGATCTAGTTCAGCGGTACTCAACCAGTTTTTCTCTCGCACAGCTCTAGCTCCTCACAAAAGCTTGGTGGGTTGCAGGTTGAGTACCTCTGATCTAATCCCTCATTAGGATTGAACGATGCATCGATGTCTCGCGAAACACTGGGCTACACACAACCACAAAACCGGTTTATAATTATTTTTTAAATTGATGCATCGATAGAGCAGCGACCAGGCATCTAAACATCAACACTTGTGCATGAGACATCAATTCACAATCCTGTTGCTTTTTGAATCTAATGGAGATCTAATAGAAACTTCTAATTAGTTAAGGACAACTGAACTGAAACTTTCATTTGGGTTCAAACTAATGAATGGAAATAATCTTTAGTTGCAATGATTCGAGGTTAAATCACATTTTGCATCTCAGATTTCAGTATTGGGTCTCAAATATGAAAAATAGTTGTAATAGATCCTTGCGAGATTTCTAACCAGAAAATAATCATTGCCTATTTTATTTGAAAAAATGTTTAGAAATGAGTCTCATCACATTTCCAGATTTTGGAGCTAATCAAGTATAACAAAAGGTAACTTTAAAGAAACTACTACTTATATTTTAAGCTGTTTTAATTCTTACTCTTGCTGAATATGAGCATGTAAGTTGTGTAACCTTTATAACACTACCTTTTTGCAAAGCGCTTTAGTTACTATCAAAATTTTATTGAAATTTTGAGAGTAGGTAAAAGAAACTTAGGAACTCTAAGTTCAATCCATTTATCTCAAACAAAGTAAAAAAACCAAAGAACTGCACTAATATCAGTTCTAATAAATATTGAAAATAAAATGGGTGGTAGTAGGGCTACCTGTTTATCCTTCAAACTGTCAAAAGGATCTATTACAATTATTTCCCACAACCAGAAAAAAATTGAGATAACGAGATAACGAAGATTGACTGAATACTCATATATTAACCTAAAATGTTAGCGAAGTGTAAGAACCAATAATTACGAGAAATGTTTCTTCAAAATAATTGGTTCTTGATTGGATATTGGAATCGCATAGGCAATAAAATAAATAAATAAATAAATAAATTAATAAAACGTAAAATCATATCGACAATTCTATTCTATGTCTTTAGCAGAAGATAATTGATTTCTAACATAACGATCCCACATTTGATATAAATAGGAAACTGCCGTCGACACTATTTTTATTAGTATTCGAGATGATATTCTACCTCCTAAACAGATTAATATGAATATCTATTATAAAGGGTTTTGTAATAAAATAAAAAGGTTGAGATATCTTAAAAGTTCCTCTGTATGCAAAAATCATATTAAAAAGGCTGCCATTTAAAAGGATATAACCGAAAATGTATTTTAATGGTAATCTGTAAATAACCCCACTTCTCAGTTTCCATCCCTGAAACCAAAATTCATGAAAGCATAGAAGATAAATAACATCTGATAAAGCACTAACTATTTCGGGGTTTTTTTTTTCGCCCCTAGTCTGTCAGAAATATTTGAGCTTAAAGATCCAAAGTGAACTTCATTTTTGACTCCATGATTTGTCGATGTATTCATTGAGAAAATAAGCTGTCAAGGATGTTTAAAAACCAGGTAAAGTAACCAGCCCGACATAACCCAGAGAATTTCTCCAGACATAGCGATAACAAACTAGAGCATGAATCAACGGACTCAACAATCTTGGAGTAGAGGGGGTGGTAAACTCCCACGTCGAGTTTATTTAAACAGAAAATCTGCTGAACACGATCCTGAAGAAACAGATGATAACATTAAACAGATTCGCTCAGACTCACAGCCACTTATGAGATTTCGGTTTACTTTGATGTGCCCGAGAGATTATCAGTTTAGCCAACGGATGATATTATCCCTCTCAGCCTCTTTTAAGATCATGGGTTGGAAATATGATCTTAGAAAAGTAAGACCTTTTGATCCAAACTTTATCCAAAGGAATGAGGTTGTCTCGCAATTTTATGCTCATTTACAAGAATCTTCTAGTTGAGTAAGATTTATGAAGATCTTGGGGAAGAAATATTAACATTTCACTTTTTTTTGCAAGTAAGCCATACTTAATTTCTATTTTTAAAACAGGTATCTTTTATCTTATTTTGTTTTTGATTTGATTTGACATATTGATTTGAGTTTTTTACTTTTATTTCCCCTTACTTACATATGATGTAATAATATTTTTAAACTGTATATAAGTACCGAACAATGATTTTAGGTCCATCTCCGATACCAAGATTATAGCTGTGCAAAATATATTATGCAGACGATTTTCCCGTTTATTCCTAGCTGTCTCACACAATTTCCAAAATAGATGCTAAACGACGTACAGTTCTTAATTTCCATTCAGTAGAAAAAGAAACTTGTTAGATCTTTCAAAAATTGACACATTATAATGAAAGAGGGGAGTTCATATCGTTTGCCCGGTGGATTGGCGACAATGGGTGAGAATATATTTTTTTAGGACTGAAAAACATGCTGGAATTCATGCAAAATCACCACAAGATATTCCACTTAGAAAAAAATATGAATAATATTTCAGGAATATCGTTTAGCAATTGTTTAGGCACTAATTAGCAAAAGTGGAAAACTGCTTGCTCTGTTTACACTGTTAAAAATTTTCGTGAAAAAATAGTAAAATAACAATTTATTTGATTGTTATTTTACCATATTTAATTACAACAGTCAAATAACCATTAAAAAGATGGTACTCAAATCGCTGATTGTGAAAAAAATCGTTTATTCTCCGTTTCTAATAAAGAACGTTTAATTGACCGTAATTTACGAGCGCCACCTAGGTATCGTAGTCGATAAGAATCGGGCGTCCATCTTGGTTGTGGATCGAAGAAGTGTGAAGATTAGAATTCCATCGCATAACATTGTATAGTTTTTATCTGAAGGGGGAAAATTAAGAGACGACGAAGTTAGTAATAGACATAAAAACTAGTTGTGGAAACATATCCCATTTAATTATTTTTTGATATTGCATTTTTATGTTTCTCAGAGTAAAAAAACTTCTCGAAATCTTGGACATCCAGTAGGTACCTCTTGGCAAAGCATGGAAGTGCGGGCTTTCCACCGAGGAGGTCCGTGGTTCTATCCCGGCAAACCTCTTGCTCTACCGTATCCTCGCACCTCGTCGTCCGCCACAATATAGTAGCTATGAATGGTTTCTACGCCTCGAAGATTCTACGCATATAGTTAATTACCATAGCCTGCAGTATGTTATCACTAGTGCTACTAAATGGTTATGAAACCGAAAAGTTTTGTATTTACGGCTTTTTAACCAAGCTGATTGGAAACGGTTTAGAGCCCGTAAAGATACAAAAATGTTCCAAACCGTAAATTTAACGGTTAATTAGATGGACAGACTGCTGCCGGCTATTTAACCGTAATTTCATGATGAAATTTCTAAGTGTACTGAAAAGGGATTGAAAAATAACAAAAACTATAATTTAGAAGATGTTTAAAAATAGTAATATCTTATTATTAAAGACACTAAACAAGTATATTCTAAAATGATTCAGTTACTTTTGAGTAACATTCGCCACATTTCATTCACATGAGCAATCTTAATTCACAAGACTATTGAATACAGAAGGTACATGTGTGTGCAGAGAGTAAATTGACGGACTTAAGCCATAAAATTTCAAAAAGATTTCTCCTTTTGAAAAGGCACATACTGCAGCGGAAGCCTTTTTTAAGATGATATACCATTGCTAAAATAAATCGAGAAAGAAGAGAAAATGGCAACAAAATATGAAATAAGCATTTCTCAGTTATTAGTCAAAATACTAAATAATTTGACACCAAAGGCATTTCTTTAACCGTCACTTATTTGTGGGCATCCTTCCATACTTGTCAAGCTTACACACATGTATATAAAAACAAGCTTGAATCCCTTTCCGGTCCAATTCTCGGTCCGGGCCCCCTCGCATTGTTAAACCCTAGCACTCTGCCATGTGAGGACCACGCTCCATGCATATCAATGTTGTTATACATTTAGTCGTATATGTTTGAGGGAAAAAATTGAGAAATTACCTTTTACACTTTGAAATCTAAGTGACACTATAAGTGCGGATAGGACAATATAGCGTTTTAAGTCAAATACGATGACAAGGGGGTGGGGGCGGGGAGAAATAAAAATAAAAATTTTACCTAAAGAACTCTGTCATATAAGTAATAAATAAAATAGCAACATACTTCAGTATTTCTTTGACACTGTTGTAGTAAAACTGCATTGGAGGAATATTTTATAGACAAATTCCAATTACAGAATGAATATTAAACATGAAGATCTCTCACAGATAAAGGCTATCGCAATAATATATCTACATAAAAACTGGACATAAATAAATAAATGAATAAACAAATAAAAGCGTTTAAATAACTCCTTATTTAATGTTTTATTTGTTGGATAATAATAAGTCTATACTATGTTAACAAATAAATAATGCTATTTTACCTTTATTTGATGTCACATCTAAATGAAATAGGAAGTTTTTTAACGCGTTCTAGTGAAGTACAGATAAAACACTTCAGAGTACAATAAAAATCATTCAAATATGTCGAATAATCTGGATTAAAAGAGTTTTAAATTTATCAGCTACCAATTGTGAATTAATTATTTTAAACTCTCAATATAGAATCTTTATCCACTAAATTTCTTAAATTTCCTTTTTAACTCCTTAAGATTATTGGCAGGAAAGCAAATCTTTTGGGGGAAGCTATTTCAACGTAGTATCATTTTATCAGCTAAGTAGCTGGCGTTTAAAGAAGAGTTGATCTTAAAACGTTTCCACACTAATCTAGTAACTATTTAAAAACTATTTTTAGTCGGTAGTTTCAAACTGGCAAAAAGATTTGCAGCGAATATAAACTGAGTTTTAAGCACTCATTGTCCATTAACTTCAAAGACACTGGGAAAGATTTCGTCAAGACGATTCGTGCTATAGTAAGCTGTTCTACCTAATTCCCATATAAAATAAGTGAAAAACATTCGAAATCGAACTAGTTATGTGCTATGAAAAGCACATCGTCAGTAACTTGCAGCCATCTCTGTTCAAGTTCTGAAGGCATGCCTCTCCAATTCCGGAGAACCCATTACTTTAAATTAATTCTAAGCTGGATTCGCTTCCAGCCGCCATAAACGAACAGAGCGCCCATTAGAGGTATTAGTGATCAGGAAAGAGCCCAGCTGAGCCGCATGCGATGACGTCATCGCAATTCCAGCAAATGAGCGGTAGCTGATCCACTGCCACACGTGGTATAAGGGGAAGAGATAGATGGCAGGGGTGGTCCTGATCCAATTATCGACGCATACTATTGTCCCCCTGGCTGAAATAGACCCAAAGCCTTATGAATCCGTTTCACCCGTTTCGGACGAACCCAGCTTATCTATCAGTAACATATGCCTCCATCCACCACATTCATAAATAAAGATGAGCCCCAACACGGAACACAAACACGGTAGAGGACTTTAAGACAAATAGAAACCCGAGCTCTTGTACAGGATGGAATCCAAACTCAAATTATGATGAGAATATACCCAATTGTCACATATCGACAAATATAACTTCTGTTGTACGGTTAAGTGAGCGCGGTTTCTATTGGCGAGTTATCCACAAACATACAGATCTAAGAATCTACATTTTAATCTAGCGATGCTGCAATTAGTACTTATTAATCAAAGTTGTCATGTTCAAATCATTATAATTTAATATTTCTGTTTTATAGGATATTCATATTTCATAAAATGTAGGATTAAAAATTGCCTTATAAGAAATGAATTGTATGAAAATTTGCAAATAGCACAACTGAAAACTATTTTTTCTTTTTCCCACACCGACCCAGTCGGACCGGTTGTTAGTCGGGCCCTCCCAAGAGTCCGACTAAAAGTCTCAATTATGCTATATAGTCTAAATTGTAGTGGTTTTCACTTTGAAATAAAACAAGTAGTCAGTAATTTGTGAGCTCTATTCTCCCAATTAAAAAAAATAAATATGTTTTTTTCCTTTTCTTACATCGAAAGACATGTTGATCGTTTTTCGAGACATTCTGTTCAGAGTACTTTCCGAACCTAGCCCCCCCCCCCCCCCCCGCCCCCGTCTCATTTCGTGCCATTTCTTTGATCTCTGAAAACTACATTTATTCAGTCTCTCTACTGACACTAATACAAGGATTAAGATACAATAATATAAATTAATACTTGAACATCGCTACGTACACATTGATAACAAATAATTGTTGCGAAAATAATCATCATATCACTTTCGATTATAGACTACTGGGAATGAGAGAAACTTTTCATCGAGAGTTCTTAAAGAATTTCCCCCTAGATTATTTATTATCTATATCTGTCATAAAGTCAGACTTAATTTATTCCTCAATTTACGTACTAAAAGAGCGGAATTTTAATTTCTGCGAAGCTTAGAAGAGTGAGAAGCTTATTAAAAGCACGCGCTTCTGCTGATTTATTAATATCTTATCGCCAATAAAGAGCTATAAATTGCTACAGCTAATATTAATTTTGACAAAGTCATTCTTATTGAAGATGCTTGCAGGAAACTAAGGCTTTTCTAGATTTTTTTTAAAATTCACTCCGAGGGATAGCTCAGTTGAGACACGCGTAAAAAAGTATTTTAGGGGAAGAAAGAATAGTTAAAAAATGATTAGACTAGAGTAACTGACGAGAAGTCATAATTTATATTTATCACCATTTTGTATGCATTATTTTCTTTCACTTTTCTCTCTCTGTATATAATATTTGAACATACACTGTGCAAAATCCTAGCTCAACCCTTCACCAAAAACATGGTGAAAATGGTGAAATTTAGCTGCAACCAACATTTTGGATAAAAGTTGAACCATTATAATGGTTCCTTGTTTCCCCCCATTCATGGTGAAACTAGGTGAAATTTTACCATTATAATGGTTCAACTTTTATCCAAAATGTTGGTTGTAGCTAAATTTCATCAGATTTTTGGTGAAAGGTTTACTGGAATTTTTCACATTGTACGTAGTATTTGTATGTATATATAATGCTAAAAAGCGCAGCGGCAAAAAGGAAGATAACTTTTATTTTGTCGATTGTAACAATCCGTTTATTTTAAAAACAAATTGGTATCTAATCTTCTCGACACTGTTAAAAATTCTAGTTCAAACTTTCACTCAAAAATGGCGAAATTTAGCTGAAACAAAATTTGCTACCAAGATCAACCATATTTATGGTGAAACTATACCGTTATAATGGTTCAACTTAGTACCAAATGTTGGTTGCAGCTAAATTTTACTATTTTGTGGGTGAAAGGTTGAACTATAATTTTTAATAGTTAATACGTATTAAAGTGTAATACGTATTTATAGTGTATACGTGATGGTTAGTGTATGTGAACTTTCATAAGGCATAATATTGAGGTAAGCTTATTGATGAGTAATTTTTTTATGTATCGATCACTATTTTGTTTTCTTTTTTTATGGTCACTTCTCACAAGAGAAGTGAAAAGAGTTTATGGAATAACTCACTATATTTCTACTAAAAATACTCGGAAAAGCAAAAAGTGTGCGAAAGAAATGCTCGTTGAAAAATTCAAATGAAATCAGTTGGGAGTAAAACAGATAAAAGACTCGTGAAGGAAAAAGAATAATGAGCGTCAAGGTCAGCCGAGAATAAATCAGGTTACTTTATATATTGATCATCATGAAATATCTCATAACTGTGGTATGCATTTCTTTCACAAAACTTACATGAGGTTTTATTATTGTTTATATAACTGAAGAAATCGTTACTTATTCACTGATGGAGGAAAATACATTTGAATACTATAAAACAGTAATGAAACGTAACATTTGATTGAAAATATGTATCATATCTGATTCCAAGGTATAATTTATTTTTTAAAATTCTCTTTTAGATGTTTTGGAAGAATTCTAAATTTTACAAAGGCAGAGGAAAATGAAACAATCTACTTTTGAACGACTGGAAATTAACGCATCGTAAGCCACTATCACCAGGGGAAAAAATCAAGTAATTAATTCCAAGTTTTTCCACTTTATGTGACAGACGTATTTGTGTTTTCTTACGTATCTGTATATAAATAGGCAAAGACAAAACACTTAAGTACCATTTTCTCCTCTGTTTGTCAACATATTTTATTATTATTATTATTTAATTTAGTAGCTATTGATCAGTTTTAGGGTTATCAATGAAAACATTTCGGATATAGTTAGAAATGTTAAGAACAAAACAAAAGAAAAAATGTAATCGATCAAATTAAATGTCGAAACAAAATATACTAATCTTAAGCTGTCGCTTAACCCATTTCCAAAGTATATATATCTGTATATATGATATGTCAGTCAGGCTATTTGTCCAGTACAATGTAAAATAAATTAATAGGAAATTTGAAGCTAACAATGTCTAATATAACATAACATGTGTTAATTAAGTGCAATGACGCGTTCTTTTGCTTCGAATGTACGTTTGTAAGTTTGTTGATTGGCATTAGCGTTTTGAACTCTTTATTAAATTGAATGTGAGAGTTTCTAATTTATTCAATAATAGGGTGCCACGAAAATTTTTATTTCTATTTTCTTTACAGAAGGACTGCAGAAAGTTAAAATTTAAGTATATTATGTGTAACAAATGCGTTAAATTAACTGATTGGTCAATCACTCGCACTGAGTGGGGATTATCGCTAATTGAAATATTTAAACAAAACAAAATGTTGTAAGCAGACAGCTAAAATGTCTAAAAGTTGTTTAAACCTTCGAGAATGCACTTGAAAAATTTAATATATTGCGGTCGAATTTTGACCGTTGGGTCAATACTATTTTTTAAAATGCCCGAACAAAGACGCAAAATATATTATCTACACAAGTCATATACCACCTGTATCGTTTGCATATGTTTTTATGCTAAACGATATAATTTTGCTCCTTGTACATGTTGGCGTATACGTTGATAATCCAATGGTTAATTTTTGAGAGCACTATAATATAAAATCTCATCTAAATAACAAAAGAAGGAAAACATTGCCTCATTATTGAAAAAAAAGAAAAGGTCCTTAGACCATTACTTTTAAATTTAATCTATAGCCTATGTTGCCTGTCAATTAAGAGCAGTGTATAAACATTAAAAGCAAATTTGAGGCAAACGTTTTTTGTAAAACGAAAAGAAAGGCCAAGGCCAATCAAAAAAAAAAAAAAAAAAAATCTGAAATATTTTGAATCGAGTCCATGAGTTTCCACAAAACGTTTCTTAGTTAGGGCAACTGGGGAGGGGGGACTTAATAATTGTAAAAATACTTATAATAATTATTATCAATGTACGTATTAAATATTCATGACACTTTTTATGATATTAACAGCGTAAAAAGTGCTTCTACATATTAATGTACGTTAGTGCTTATTTTTTCATTTTAATTAATTTTTTCATAGGACTAAACCTTTCTCACAATCAAGCTCACCGAAAACTGATTACTTCCGTACCCGTACAGGCGTAGTAAGTAAAGTTTCCAACTAGAAAATTATTTTTACTTACAGCAAATGCATTTTCGGGAGATTTAAATGCACTACAATAAAGTTTATTTTTTTGTTTAATCTATTCAATAACATCATGCTCCATGATGAATTATAGTATATATATTTTAAACTAAAGGAATGGCTCAATGAGATTTTCAAGAAATAAATTTTTCTGTAGCAAACTGCGATTACAGAAGATATACTATTGATGAGTTGAAAAGCCTCAAAACTAATGTAATCAATTACGAATCTAACAAAAGTTTCAGTATTTAGTAAAACATAAAACACTCTACGGGTTAAAAAATTAAACATTAAATTTTCAATTGGAATTAAAATGAATCATTTATTTAGAAAATGTAACAACTCTTAAAAACAAAATTTTTTTTTCAGGAGATATAAGAAGATGACTTGTGAAAAGTTGAAAAACTTTACGGGTCTGATCTTTTACTATTTTATTTTAAGAGGAAATTGCGATGCAATATTGGTAAATTAAAACGATGTTTGATTAATTATGCCATAAAAATTAATAAATTAATACTGAGAGCTCTTTCTTTTTGAAAACGGAGATGTTTCCTTTTCGAAATAAACGATTCAAATGTTAACTACTTTTGCAAAAGTTTTTTACGTACATCAAAACAATTTCATTTAATTTGATAAGTAGTGGCTACCATATCCATACATCGGTTTCTTTAGTTGAAAGTTTAAGACTGAATTAAAACGGGTGGTAGGAAAAGAAAACAAAAAAGAAATAAAAGATATTAATTTCAAAAATAAATGAAAATTAAATGATTTTTCTCATTTGAGGGAATAATCGCGCAGTAGATTCATTTTGCATTTCCTGCACATTTAAATGATTTCGAATGAAAATCGTTTCGCTAATGCCAAAATAATCTTCGCAAGAAATATAATCTGGCTACAAACAAGGAATCATTTGGGCATTCCCATTTTATCAAGCAGTTATTCATTGTAATAAATTAAAGCAACGAACGATCCCATTCGGTCATTGGCAAAGATTGATCATCGAGCCAAAACAATGAGAAGCGAAATTTATTTTTATAGTTATTCCCTTTAAAATAACTTTTGCAGATAAGACAACTTGCTGCCCAAAGTTTTCGTTTCGTCTTGGAAATGACCTAATATCGTTAATTAAAATGGCTATACCAATCATAGATAAATGCCTAATGAGGTCGTTAAAAGTGACTGTGTTGCCGAAGTCTCACGTCAGTGCTGATAATGAGCCCCATTTCCGGCTCTCAGCATAATTACGCTCAAACTCGGCTCACTCTTTTTTCCATAACATGGATCCATGCGTACACATTATTTTCCATTTTAATTTCCAGTTAGCGAGAGGGGCAGTTGTGATTATGAAATTACGAAAGGAACAGGGGTCCCTTCAAATAAAAAGAGCTCTCTGCCCTACGCACGAGTTTAATTGATTTCCACGATTGCTGCTACGGATTCCCCTCTCGATTTTAATGGGACTTGATCCCGGATCAATTTCTGCTTTTCGGAGATTTATATTACGATATTTCCTCCAACTATACAATAATATCATTCGTAAGTACAATACAACGAGACTTATCGCAGAGTTACAGCTTTACGACACCCCTTCAGAAATATTGTAAAATATCATAATAATTAAAACGTAGAATCATTTCATTACAGTAACAAATATAACGTATTAAAGCAAAAACTTCAGCACATATATAGTAAAAAATCTGCTCTTTACAGATGTGGACTAAACAGTCCGGGGAAATTAAAAACGTATCGCACATTAAAAAATATTAAAAAATAAAAATAATTAATAATATATAATTCGAAACAGAATAATAAATAATGTTTCACATCGGCTTATACAATAAACTAACTGAACTAACAAAAAATCCATAATATTACTGAAATAAACATTATTCCGAATTTTCAGCTAAAGCAGTGCGTTTTTATGAGAAGCTATTAAATGCTTTCTAATGTTATGTATATTACTACACTGAAGTAACGACAAAGGAACAGAGCACTTGGAAATACGTGTTAGCTTTCACCATGTTTAAATTGGGGGGAAAAACAAATAAAGGTAAAAGAAAATGTATTTGATGTTTGCCGATTCAATTCTAAGTAATACACGAATTATTATACTCAAATACAAAATCTAAGCCTATTTTAGTATTGTAACTTCTTTTTGATTTTGTGATGATATTTCAGCTAGTAAAGCAACGATCGACGCATCACTACTTAGCATACTTACATACATATCATACATATTTTCGCTGCAATCGAAGTAGTTTAAATAGATCAAAGAATCATGAAACCTTCACCAGAATAAAGCCTTAAAAATAATGATTAATGTTAAAGTTTTCTTAATGTAAAATCAATTTTAATAAATCGTCACAAAAAATCACCAAAGCAAAATTTTGCAAGGAATGGCAACATTTTCATTTTTGCTTGTTAGAAAAATTTAAAGTACAAAAAAAGAAAAAAGAAATGAAAGAAAAAATTATTTAAACACAATCAAAAAGCAAGTTCTTCCAATTTTACATAATACAAATATTAAATATACGAGTAGTTGTCAAAAAGTAGTATTTAATGGATTTTGAAAAAGAAAATGTAATTGAGTATAATAATTTACGTATTCCTTCCGATCTAAATGACCAAAAAAAGGTTATCAGAATGCAACGTGTATTATAGAAAACTAATGAAATAGAAAGGAAAACTTCAACTAGTTGTAGGAAGCATAACTGCGCATACATGCGTGATATGCTTCCTCCAGTGCGTTGACATTCAATGCATAAAAATGAAAAATTTTAAATTAGCACAAAATCAACTAGGGCTATGTCTCTAGGAATTTTAGCATGGTATTTTTAAATTTTTATTGTTTGCAATGATATCCGAGGTAAGGGGTACAAAGAAATACAATAAATATATAAATGAAGGGAATGTGCGCAAACGGAAAGATTGTAAACGTTGATCTATGATATTTAAGACTCGCAACGCCAATCGTTGCATCCTGATAAAACCTTTTACTTAATTATAATTATTATCTAGCTAAATAGAATTCTTCCTTATTCCTTATGTGTTTAAGTGGAAAACTACAAACGCGTGTTTAACTTCCAGAAGTTGAAGAATCTATGACATCCGTTTCTGTGACTGAAGAAGAAAAAAAATCAACAAAATTAAGACACAAGGTAGTTAAGTAAAGTCTATATTTCTTTCACGTCACAGTTACGTACGGCAACATTTACACTGTACATCTCATGGAAGATGCAAATTTTGAGAACAATATCTTATGGATGCCAATTCAGGTGCTTACATAAATGCTGCCACAAAATTCAGCATTAAAATAAATTTGAGTTCTTTGATTTGCGTATGCAGTGATAATTACGAATTTTCCGAAAGACGACGATATTACGTATATCATGAAATCGGCATACTATGGAGTATAGTCAATATGGAGTAAAGACTATGGATATAATATAATTTTCTCTCCTTTACAGATAATGCAGCATGGAGTTGTTTCAGCTAAGTGAAACAGAATGATTGATGGCAAGGAATTTTACGTATATTAAGGTAATGTACATAATAAAGACATATAGAACAAATATATGTATATATGTATATATATATATATATCATTTTCAAGGTATAAATTTTTTACGTATATAATTCGCCACTTGGCTGTCATAAAAGATCTACGCTCAAATATCTATAAAATAAACTAAAATCTACTTTTTAATATATCATTTCAATTGTCAAGTGAAACTTTATGCTTTGCGCTTAAAGAGGGAAAAATAGCACGAATTTAGTTCATCTTATTCAGCTTCGTAAATTATTGACCCATTCCGCTATTCTTTCTGTTATAAGTACGTGTATACAATTCTCAACGCGCAAAAGAAAAGAAAAAAGCTATCTGCAAACATGAATCAGGCATTCGTGATAAGTGGACACAGTTTTATAAAGTGAAAAGCTCCATTATGATAAAGAAATAGTGATTGTAGAAAGAAAGTGGAGAAACGACACACGTGCAGTTTTAAGAGTGAGGTATGATATGAATATTTTAAACTATTATTGTATTAGAATGGAAAGATGTAAATCTCTTGAACAATGCATATTATTCACAACACTTATAAGCCATTCATCATTCCACTAACACAGTTACCTTTTACCGACGCAGTTGGCGGGAGAAAAATAAGCGACGAATATTGTTATGTTGATCGCTGAGAATGAAAGACTAAATATTTACGTTTCTCTTATGGTTGGCTCTTCAGCAACATCTTCACGTTCACGCACTTATCTGCCTTCCGTCACTACAAATAATATAATCTTTACGATAAACTTCTTTTAAGAGGGGTAAAATGAATCGAAATTAAAGTAAGGGTTTAATTTTTAGAAATATTATTTAATTTTCCCCCTAATGTATAAGGAAGGTGGAAAAGGGACAATGACTGGTATTTCGTACATTTTACGTGTACAGTAAAATAATAGAAGTTGATAAAATCGCAGTCGTATACATGATTTATATATTTTCTGTAGCACAAAGTTTTATTTATTTTTAAAATTATTATTTATAAAGTTTCAGGGGTGAAGTGAATTTTGAACTGCACTGTAGGATTTCAGTACCCCTCGTTCTTGTAATGTCAACTATTTTTTTTTTTTTTTTTTTTTTTTTGAGCATAATGACTCCTGGTTAATAATTTGCGAAGTGCAGCCAATCCTGTTTAATACTTTGTGAGGCACCGAAATAGTGAACTCACACCAGATGCTGCAGGAACAAAGTTTTATCGTCGCAGCAGACTTAAGCTATGAATATCAGACTAGTAGCGAATATTTATCTGTTTCAAATGACATCATACAGTCATCACCAGTTCACGCTCCTCTGGATTAAAACAATTTTTGATGAGGATGAAAAATGCCAATGAGATAGCGAGTGGCAGCACAAGGGAGCGGTAATTGAATCAATATAAAATCAATGACATGAACAGAAAGTATACGACTAACTTTTTGTCTCGGTTGCAAACAGGGCTACCAAACGTCCCGGATTTTACGGGAGAGTCCCGTATTTTGAGAAGTTGTTTTGCGTGCAGGGGAACTTCAATACGGGACGCCAAAAGTCCCGTATTCCTGTCAGGATATTGATTTTGCCGGATATCGGATATCTGATGACTCTTGTGGAACGGGTCCATACCGGATATCCGGCTCTGGTTTTGAAACCTGTAAACTATACATTTTTTAACATCCCACAGCTTCCAACTACGTAGTAAGATTTTAATCCACTGTTTTTAAAATATGGTAATTGATTAAATTTAAAAAAAATAAAACTGACATGCCGGATAATCCAGATTTTTTGTGCAGCGACCAAATTGGGCCTCCGTTGGGACTGTCCGGTATTAGCTGTTTTTAAATTTGCAACCCCGGTCGCAAATGGTGTGAAATATCCAGAACTTAAGCTGAAAACTAAGAACATTAAGCTCATTTATTGACGAACATTTTAGCGGTTACATGTATTTACTCTTGATTAGAGGCAATGAATTTGCCATATCAATTTTATGACACAGATTTGGTAGTTTTGAAGCTTCTTTTCAAGCCAGAATTAGCAAAAAAAAAATCATTCGTTTTTAAAAGAATAAGATGAATTAAATATCGTGATAATGACAGACTCTTTAGTAAAAAAGCTATGCAGTAATTTCGAAAAATTAACAGCTGTCACACATATAGAAAAAAAGGAAAGACTAGGTATTTTAGGAACTTAAAATCAGAAAATTAAAAGGAATAAAATTTTGCTCATGTAACGCATAAAATTTCACTCAACGTGTAAAATTTATCACTCTTTGAATTGCTAAAATTTAAATATAATGCTTCAAAACAACGGCTTTCAATCCTTATCAAAATACCTTAAGAGTAACAAAATTGCACTTGCCTGTTCAATAATCTTCAAACAGCAAATTTCATCTTTTTTACAATGCTTTTAAACAAATTTTTGTCATAAATATTTCAACAGAAAAAAAAAGATGTCTAACATTTTTGAACAGTTTGTGTACTTAAATTTTACAAACCTGAAACTTATGCACATAAATCTGAACAAATGCACATGATGAAAAATAATATATATATCTTACCTCATTGGCAACTTTGAATGGCACTGTATATATAATAATGCAGGACAACACAGCTAAAACCAACAATTGTGAACATTTGAAACAAACAACTAATACACTGAGGTTACGTATACTTTTTTCACCTTACGGCTACTTCTGAGATCAGTGTTAAGCACAATAATTTTACGTATAAAGAATGATGTTTTGTTCAATGACTGATGAACTCACAATAATTACATGAAATTATAAATAAAAGCAGATCAGGAAAAGTGATCGGAGGTCAAAATTGATCTTAGACACCTTAATTAAACGTTCACATTTAAATAACAATAAATATCAAACAAATATACATGTTAAACTAAAGCAGCAAGTAAGTAATAGTATTAAGTTTAAGCACGTGATTGTTTTCTGTAAATGAGGAAGTTCACTTTTATATAAAAAGGATTTCTTGAGGGTTCATCTGTTAAAATAATGTTAACAATGAAAATTTTATAGACTTTGTATTTTATGACTAAAATTATGCTAGAAACCTGAATATTTAACAGTTATCTCTTGAACTTAAAACAGGTTCAGAAGCAACTTCATTTCCTTTATGAAAATTGTAGGCTACATTCTTTTATATTTTATCGTTAAAGCAATTTATTTCTGTAATGTTTTACCGGTTTTTGTTTTGCGAGATTTTAGTTGCAAGCCTTCCAGTAAAAATATTTACTTTATTTTATTGTTTTCTTTTAAAATCAAATTCATTGATTATAACAGTAAATCTATTTTTTCTTACGTTATCAGTATGTTTTTTTAAAATGGAAATAAATAAAAATGTGTCATCTGCTTAACTAGATACTTTAATATGTTCATGCTAGTGCTTCTAATTCTATTAAGTATAATTTAAATTGATGCATTACTTTAACAGAAAATTCGCTTTCAATCTGTTCCGATCATTTCTTTTCCTGAAATGCTGTTAAGTAGTAGTTTACGTACAGCCCTCACTGAGATAAATACTTCAGTTCACAAGTGCACTAAAAAGAGTTATTCTACAAAAATCACATTTCTAACATGACGTTTCTCGGATGTTCACTAAAAGCATTTCGCATAAAGAACATAAAAAAGTAAATATTTTGATCTCATACTGTATTAAATGCTGTGGATTCCATTATTTTGATAGTACGTATAATAAGATAATCTTTCGTGAAATATTGTTTTCAGCATTGTATAAAAGTAATTTATCTCCTGCCTTGCAACATTTGTGACAAAAATAAATAAATAAATAAACAAGAGCATTTACTATATATTTATACAAATAGAATTTCAAATGCTTTTCTCACAGAGAGCTAAAATTATCGCAGGGTATGAAGTGTCCCATTAAACTTGCTAAAATGTATAAATTACTTCATTATGATGTCTTTATGCGGAATACTTGATAGTTGGCTACACGGCAGTTATTTAAAAGCTTGCGCGTAACTACACTACTTAAATACAGCCTTAAAAATAGGAGGACAAATTTCCATGCTTTCATGTGTGAACCTTCCTCGTCAGCTTAAAGAAATTACGATGTAATAGTCAGGCGCAATTGCAAATATAAATGATTCATCAAGCATCTCATACTGTTCAGTTCAATTAAGAGTTCGGATTTCTTTTTACCATGCATTAGTTTGGCATGTGACACCTGAATACGTCATCGTATACTGCCGTGTTTGTCATGTTCACAAAAATCTGTACAAAGGAAACAATTCTTGAGCACAAAAAACGGAGAAATTCACAGAACAAGACAATTATTCCATCGTACGAAAGCTTTGCCTAACTACCAGATTTAAGGGAAGAATGGATTGAGAAGTCAGGGCAAATGTTCTTTGATGCCGTTGCAAAAAGTTCATCGTCAATACAGCGGCTTGAGCACTGAACTTCTCAATAAATGACACTGACGCAGTCGCAGTTCTATTGTTGCGCTACTTACTATTCATTATACAGATCAGTTCTCAAATATGATGCTGCGGAGACATTAGAGAATTGATTTTAGAAAAAAGCATGCATGTGTGCCGTTTTTGTGTCTTCCAGTTGGCACGTTGAATTATAATTGCAGTAGTGTTTGCCCGTGGTTGGTCAATAGCGATTTCCATGCTATTCACGACTGTAGTTCAAAATTGAAATGTCTACATAACTGGTGATTAGTTTGGCAACGTGGGGAATCAAAATTACGAAAACTAAAATAATGAATAAAACTCTAAAAACTAAAATACTCAAGCGCACTTTGAAAATGGCTTCAATTAATGCATTGCATCTGATAAACCGGAAAAAAATCACAAAAATGAAGATTCATGACAACATTCGAAATCCTTGGTGTTCCGCTGGTCCACGAAAACTGAAAATTATTTCGGACCACCAGAAATAAAAACTGAAAGGGCCTTTGGGACCTGTAGCTGATCGTCGTTAATCAACGGCGGATTAATCACATTGTCTTCGAACCAGTATATATTCATGCTTACTGGTAAGGAGAACCAGTTCTTTTTAAAATTATTTTTAGGATTTCTAATTCCGTATATATGATATCAAATAGGGTTAAATAGAACTGAAACCAAAATTCGTAAAGCAAATGCAAAATAATTACATTGATTTGTTTGTATTCATTTTAGATAGAACTAAATTCTAAATTAATGTAGAACAATATGAAAGTAGCAATCTTCTCTTGTACACAACTTATTCAAATAACTTTTATGAAATGTATAAATCTTGTTTTACTGCTGCAAAATTAAATTAATTTAAAAAAAAAGCTTATTCTTGAAATTTTTAACGTGGAAAGCTGTAAAATGTGATGTGATTAGTGTTTAATTATTCTTTTCCTCCTGAATTTGAAAGTTATAATTTTTATTATTATTCTTTGAAAAATTTTGAGAATTATTTCAGATCTTAATTAAGGCTCTCTAAAAGTCTTTTAAATGAGAATACATTTCACAGTATAAATCGCTAGTATTTGTAAAACATACTTCTGTATTTCATAGCACTAAATAAGTAATTTGTTTTCAACAAAAAAAAAAAAAAGAATCGTTTTGTTTGAAAACCTTTGCTTTCTTTTTTTTTTCCTTAACACAATCAATTGATAACGTTCATTAAAATGCATATTATGACATTAATTTAGCTTAAAAAATTATGGCTTCCTAGCATTTTTGTTTAATTCTTGCAATTACAAGAAAATAAATGCATTTTAATTATGTATTAAAAAATCATTTCTTTGCAGTTCAAGGCCGAAAAAGATGAAGACAGAAAATCGAATATCACAGCTTAACGGTTTGATTTTAAATGTATTTACTAACGAAGTTTTATTTCAAAAGTATCAGAAGTAACTTATTTTATGCATTATCAAGCAAATATATTGTAAATGTAATAAATAATCAGATTCAAAAGAGAAATCTTACCTCCTTTAAAGCAGGGCTCGAATCCAACCTTGATAAATTAATTTTAAAAATTTACTACACTCGCTTATTTGTGCATCCTCAACCAGACAGTGCAAAATTTTCTACTCGCCAATCTTGATTACTCGCTCACATACTAACAAAATTTACAGATGTTTCTTGAGCCCTGCTTCAATAAACGCTTACAGCTACGCTTGAGTAATAATATTATGCTAATGCTTCGATAATGCTATGCTCGCTGATCTATGTGCCCAAAGCCAGTTAAAGCACCCAATCACTGCACTTTAAACCCAGATGGGGGTCAGTTAGAAAGGGAAAACTTACATCGTTTTTCCCTTTTTTGGAGTTTCTAGTAATTTTTAAGTACAGGATAGCCTTAGCATGGTTTTGATCACTTTAATATATTTTATATTATATATTGAAAATGTGGTCAATATTTCTGTCGTTTCATTTACTTACATTATTTTTGTAGCAATCATAAAATTAATAAAAAATAAAGGTAAACACACTCGTATACACTCTCAAACTTTCAAATGTTAATGTCATTATTTCGTTATATATTTACGGACATTTTTAAGATAACTTCTTATTGAATTAATAAAAATATATGTATCTAAAAACTTCTAAAGAAAGCCTTTAACAGATGAGGGAGGGGAAGGGGGAGTCCGATTTTGGCAATTTTTTTTTCTATGTTACGTGATTTTTTACCGAATATATCGAATTTCTGAAGGGTTTGTTCGAAAACCAATAGTTTTCAGATAAATAAAATCCCCCACCTCCTAACTTTGGAAAAAAGGTTGAATACAAATTAATGAAAATATGGGAGGAATTTTACGAACTCCTTATTCCTAGCAATATTAACAGAGTTACTCTTACCTTAAACTCACATTGCGGGAAATGCTTAAAACAAATTAAAACAAGATTTTTAATATAATTTATACTTAATTTGTTCGCCTTAATTTTGTTTACTCAATTTGTTTGAGATTTTTGTGTGCCTTTTCAATCGTGTTGAAAGAAATTATGTTGTAGTAAAAGGATTTTTCAATTTTGCCCTTGCAAAATATTTTTCTAGCCTCATTTTACGAGAAAAAGTTAATTCTCATTTGAAATAATAAGGATTAGAATTTTCCGAATTGCTGGAATCCAGAGTAAAAATATATATGTTGTGAGCTCAGGATATTTCTATTTGTATTTGAAAAGAGATTTGCTGTTGTCTCTTTTTCAACTTCTACTTTTAATATCTTTATATTCTTGTTTAAAGTTATTGTTAGTCACACAATGAACGAAATATTTGTTTTAAAACAGGCTAAGTAATGAATCTATTTCTGCAATGGAAGTTAAGATAACTATTTAAGTTATTTGTTTTAAAACATAATATATTATTTCAAAACTAAAATCAACTTCGCTAAATTGAAGGAAAAAAAAGCACTTAAGTACTTGTACCATCCGCTTTTTTAAACTATACGCCGTAAACGAGTTTTCAGAAATGCCAACGTATTTAAAAGCCACAGGATTGAACAATATTTTCAAATTTTAGACATGATCTTAGTATACAAGAACAAAATATTGGCTGTAAGGTAACATCCACTTTTTAAAAAAAAATATTCAAAGCTGCATGAGAAAACTGACATACTGAATAACGTAAGATTACAACGCAGCGTTATTTACGATCTTGATATTAAATCATGCACTTACATTTTCTAACTTATTACTACTATCTACTTAATTCAAATATTTGGATTTGAAAGTGCTTATTGATTAGCGAGTCTCTTAAGATTGACGAGCAGATTTGATCAAGCGTTCTCATATAAGCGATATGACAGAACTTAGTACATATATGCATTAAATAGTACATGCGAGAGAAACTGATAGGCATTAAATCATTGGAAATAATTTTTGAATTTTTAATAACAGTATTACGTACTTGTAAATTTATTAGAATTTAATTTTAAATGCACTTTTCAGCGAGTTATTCTTTTGAAAATAGGAAAATTTAAAAGGAAAATAAAATCACAGAAGAAAGGAAATTTTAAAAAAATCAAGTAAGTTCTGGTTACTTTATTTTTTCTTTCAGTTTGTCTTTTACGACCTGTTAGCTTTTTCTCCTTTTCAATACCTTCAAATTTCATTATAAGGGAAAAATAATACAAACGTTATTTGAGTTTGTGGTTAACAAAGTCATGGGAAACTTTGTAGTTCCCTCGCTTTATCACGTGCTACTTTAATGTTCAATTACAAAAGTCGAACATTTAAATTTAACTTTTATATTGACCTCAGGAAAAGAATATTTCTACTCATCTTGTTATGAACAAAATACCTTCAAAATCCGAATATGGGCAATGATAAATTGCAAATAACACAAAATAAATGAAAATAATAGTGTAAATACTTTCTTCTTAGTTTGAGAATATTTCAGATTCACTAGATATTTTTTGCCCAGCCTAGAAAAAACTGAAATATTGGTTGGGGCTCAAAATTAAAGTTTAAGGACATCGAGACAATGCACGAGTTGCGATAATAATTCCTTGCTATAATAATTCCCGGAAATTCAATATTAAATTTTACAAACCTACTCTTTATTGCGTGACAATGAATAATTATCACTCCTTAGCAATGAATAGAAGATTTTAAAATGTTGATTGTAACCTCTTACCCTCCCTCTGTCTCAAGATTTAGATTCTAAATTTTCTCTTTAGAATATTTTTACGGTGTCAAAACCATCGCACGGGGAGGTGTTAAATGCATTCATTTTACATTAGTAGTTTTTATTTCAAGAATCTACTTTTGCTTTTACTATACCCTGATTTAATATGTGTATATTCCTCACAGATATAATACTTATGCCTAAGAATTGAAACTGATATTTTGCTCAAATATATCTCTGGGATTATTCTAACAAAATCTGAAATTTTCTTTAAAAAAATATTGAATACTGAAAAATATATAAACGCTAAAAATAAAAATTAACGCTAGAATAAAAAAATGTATCTGTAGACACGTATTTCGGCCCTTTTCAATGCAAACGATGTGAGTTAAGATAAAAAGACATTCTAGTAAAGTTTTGTTGGATGTTTTTAATCAATAGTTCACATTGCGTCGGTAAAGGGGTTCTTCGTAACAGCGAAACATGTGACTGAATTTTTTTTTTCTGCTTCTAACTTGATTTTGAGTTTTAAAATTTTTCCCAAAGGTAAACTTTTTACCTTACTTAAATGCTATTTTGTGAGTATTTTTACTAAAGGCTTTAGAAGGGGGATATTTTTTTCAACGTATGTGCGGAATGTCATTCTTAAAACTTGAGAGAAATATGAAAAACTCTTGATGCGTTTTTCTCAGCTGTAGCTACATCTGATATATTCAACCATTCGGATGCTTCTTAGTTAGTAGTTTTACAAAAAATACTATATATAGAATATTAAGAACTATTTTCCTTTTTCCTGAAACTTTAGGTCAACGAAGCTGCACACGTGAAATGTGATATTATTATTATTATTATTATTATTATTATTATTATTACTATTACTGAATCTCTGAAATATTGCTGCTGTAATGAAATGCATTTGCTTTACGAAACACTGCAACAACCAATATTTTGTGCGCAAACTGTTGGTCCCCTCCCCCTGAAATTACTGTTAGTTTTGGGAGCGAAACCCAACAATGGCACTAAATATACTGCACAGCATACGCAACTTTCCATTGAATTTAAAATATTCAAGATTAAAAAAATCTTCGTCGTATTACAATTCCATTTTACCTTCCATAATATTTTTCATTAAAATCATGAAGAAAGAAAAAAATGTAATGGATATAAAGTTTACACTTGTAAAATTTGTTTTAATCAAACGAATTAACCATCACAGGACAATGCTGCATAGGAATCTAATAGCAGAATACTAGCAAAAAAGATAAATGCGAAGTCTTTCGTTTTAAAAATGTTATCTGTAAAAGTTGCATGAACACTTTTTCCTTAATTCCCACAAGAATGTATTTTCAAAGAATACCGCCATTTTGACAAATTTGTTGCAGTAAAGCTTAATGGGCACAAAGGAATTAGTTACGCACTGAACACCAAGGAGAGAAATTATGCATTTTTTACAATTTCCGAGGGTGGATAGGTGTTTTAACCGTGACCTAACATTAAGCGCAATAAATAAGGACGTTTGCGCCGTAAATCGCATTGAACAACCACGGGGGTTTTGTGGAAAGGAAGTCAAGTCCTCAAGTTTTTTTCTTTCCATGCAAAGAACGGAAGATATACGACACTCACTGCTGCTGAAAGAAAGGGTGAAACACAGGGGAAAAGAAAACTAAATTCTCAAAAGAAGAAGAGGAGGAGGAACGACCTTACGTTTTTGTTGCCGTTGCAGTGGAATCATTGTTGGTGGCATTGTTACCTCCACTGGATGCCGAGGTCTTCTGGTGCACTGCCAGTTTGGCAGCCTGTGCTTGTCGCTCTTGTTCGTTCAGTTCCTTGATGGCTTGGATCTCTTTCTTGAGCTTCATGCGCCGGTTCTGGAACCAGATTTTGATCTGTCGCTCGGTGAGGCAAAGTGCGTGGGCCATCTCGATGCGACGCCGTCGAGTTAGGTAATGGTTGGTGTGGAACTCTTTCTCCAACTCCAGAGTCTGATAGCGCGTGTAGGTCTGCCGCCCTCGCCGCCGCAATCCGTTGGCGCCTGCAAATATAAACACTCTGCTGCAGTATGAAAGTTGAGACAGCCCCATCGGCCAGCAAAACACAACCAACCTCTTATCTCCGAGACGGGAGCTTTTTATAGATCACACGCAACCTTACCAGACTTTACGCTCTAGAATAAAGATCCTTTTTCTAGGGAAGCGGCTCGCAAGCATGTTTAATACCGGAGCCCTGTTTTTCCCCCTCAGAACGATACATTAAACATCATTTTTATTTGCCCTTACTGCCATTACTTTACATTAAGCGTCGCCTTTGAAAATAAAAGAAAACAAAACCGCATAAAATATTAAATATAAATAAAGCCAAGCTTGATTCTGAGAATAAGGATATTCTTTGACACTTATTTTTATGCCAGACATTAAATTTTACACAATTGCTCGAACGTGTTTGATAGCGGAACTGCGTTTTACTCCGCCCTATCACTTTTTTAGTAGTGTCTGACAAAAAAAGGGGGGAAAAAATCTTAAAAGATAGATTATGAGTCAAACTCTTCTATAATCATTGTTTCTTGTTTTGATATTAGACATTTAAATTTAGGTATGTTCTAAAACATGTTAAGGACGTGTAAGATATTGTTACACATTATTTGTTTTTTGTTTGTTTTCGTTTACAGTTAAGGAATTTTAAACTTTGGTTTTTAATTTTTATATTTTTGAATGTAAGTAATGATAAAGTACCTTAATACAAAGTATCAAACTTCTAAAAAATATATTGCACTGAAAATATTATAATTTGAACATTTTGAGGCAACATGGATGAGTTATTTTTCAAATTTAAAAAAAAAAAAAAGAAAAGAAAGAATAACACGCACACGCAAGCAACTACGTGCAAATGTTACAACCGAAAAAACGGATTGAGCAATTTTTACATCAGTTTAGTTAGTAAATTAGACACGTGTTTAGCATGTTTGATCGCAGAACTCTGTTTTCTCTTCAAAAGTAGATGTGAGCATCCTTCAAATTTATTCTTGCTATCATTATTTTACATTAGAGTCACCTCGGAAATCAAAGGAGAATAATTAATTCGCAAAATGCTTCACTGAACATAAATAAAACTGCCTATAAATAAAAAATCTTCATAAGTGCGCTCTTCCACAATTATTTTAATATCAAGATACTAAAAGTAACTTACGAGTCCAAACATGAGTTATCGTGGAACTCCGATTGAAATTTCTTTTAGAGAGACATTAATCATTATATCAAGAGCGTTTAATTAATTTTCACTGTCATTACTTTATATTGTATGTTAAGGGGAAAAATTGAAGTTTTAAAAATATTGCTAATAAATAAAGTTCTCGGCTTAATTATAAAAACGAATGCCCTCTATGTTGTTTTGATATAAAGCCATTACAATCTACATGCGCAGAAACATATTTAGTTGTAAGCTCCGTTTTTATTTGTGCATTTACATTTATTTTCAGACGAGGTATTACGCACTTTATTCGATTCACTTTTTCCCGCTATTATATTATAATAAATATTGCATTTGAAACTAAGGAACAAAAAGTGTGTGCACGACAAAAAAAATCTCATTGACTCATTAAAAAAAACCCTAGCAATAGCTATACTCATACAAAAGCAGGACATATAAATATATTATGTGTTCAGTATAGTTTTCTTTATTCTACAGTTCAAAATAGCATTTCGCTTTTAACATTAATCAACTTATTGTGGAATGAATTTAAATTTCGAACGTTCGTTTACTCTAATCAAAAGCATTTTTTGTTACATTATACATTTTGACTTGATTCCTTGACACTAGTGGTAAAGAAATGGTTCAGTAAAAGCCAGAAATAAATTTTAAATAATTCCACTTTCACGCTCTTTCTTATGTTTTAAAAAATACAACAATATTTTTATTCAATATTCAACAATTTTTTTAAAAACTATTTCAACGCGATATTTCTGCATTTTGTCGTCAGTGCCGCCCTTCCTATACTCCTTTCTTTAGAGTCGTAATAAAATTCAATATTTTCTTTTTTCTCTGCACTAATAAAATGCCATACTGAGAATCCACGTGTAGAGTTTCTCAAAAATCGGAAACTAGATATTATAGTCCATTTAGGAATTAGTATTACTTTTTCTAAAAAGTTTCAAAAATAAATAAAATATAAGAAACGGTTCAAATAAAATACTACACTTTTAGTAAGATGTTTCGTCAGTGAAATGTTTGTAACTATTTAACAAAAAGAAAAAAGAGTAAATCAAAATTTTGACGTCAAAATGTTTTCTTTATAGCATGAAATGCCCATTATGCTTAACTCGAAGCTGTATTTTTTGCTAAGTTATCCAAAATATTTCACATTAAAAAAAGTTCTCTTGTCACGATGGTTCAAAATATGAAGTTATTTTTTTCTGTGTGATTCTAAGTATGCACTTGAACATTATATATTCAAGTTAAACGAATGCGAAGCAAGAAGTTGCACGAAGCAAGATTGGTAATGCCCCCACATCTTTTGACATAGTGACTGTTGCTAATAGAAAATTCATGCTTATTCATCCGCAGAAAGACTTGTGCTACGTGTTAAAAAAAATGCTTTGCATAAATACAAACGTGAACCATATTGCTTTTTACTTGAGCAATTATTTATTCTATTAATCACGTTAAATTTCTACGATTTTAATCTCAAAATCTTAGCAGACAGCAAGCCTGTTTGATCCACCACCTGCATGATCCAGAAGCAAAAGAAAACTCATTTTTTCAAAATCTACCAGACTCACTTTTCCAAATCAGTGGAAGTCCGATTTTTTCTCTCAATAACGTCAAGGTAAAAAACCTTCCCTCCACTGATTAAGGAAGTCTTATTATTTTCTGCTCGTCCTTAGCGTAATACTCTGATAAGAGCAATTCATACATAATTCAGAGACTTGAATTTTGAATTCAAATGCATTGTACTTGCTTTTCTGTTACCGCATTGGAAGCTCTTGTAAAACGGTATAATTTTACAAATAACTTAAATAAATAAATAATATATATATATATATTATGATTTAAAAATTCACACTGAAAACACATTTTCTGATTTTGAGACCATTTCAAATACAGATGAGAAATACATAAACTAAAAAATTCTACAACTGAAAAATTCAAATCTCATTTACAACAAGTAAAATTATCCTAATTGAAAAAAAGCAGCTTTCCACGCAATAATATTTAATAGAATAGACCTTATATATATTTTAAAGTTATTTTATTTATTTAAGCATTATTATTCACACTTATTTTTATTTTGCATATAATTATTTTTGATCACATTTTAAAAATTTCGTCGATACGAATGACTATAAAAATTGACGATTCATGAGCTACAAACTAAAAGTAAAACTACCATTTAAAAGCTCGATAGGGCCCTAAATTTATTTAAAAATTTCAATTGCTTAATATCTCCGTCCATTAAAATATTCTATTATACACAATTCATACTTTCTGTAAAATTGAAGTTTATACTATACGATAAAAACGAGTATTTAGTGCAAAATCTCAAAAAAATGTAACAGGCAATGTTAATAACAATCGTTCCACAAAACATTAACTAAGCTCCTCTGTGATTGGTCAAAGATGATAATCGAAAGAAATAGAGCTTTGAGAAAATTCTATCACATCGAAAATATTAAATATTTCACAAAAAGCATCTTTTTCGTTCATTTTTATTTGCGCGACATTTTCACAAATAAATTTATAACATGGATAAGATATAACACACAATAATATGAAACATAAGAACACAGAAACAGCTCTGGAGACAACCCACAAACATTTCCAAGTCCTAAGTTTTTTCTTAAATGTAATTCTTAAAACGTGAGAGAAATGCAGCTGCAAATAATATTATATATCGTAAAATAAATAAATGTGCTTAGAGTTATTGTAAGAGAAAAAATACCTTCCTCCGTTAAATTGATGGAATATTTTCTGAGTAATTGTGTAACCTTATTTTCTGAAATCAGATATCTCTTAATAGAAAATATAAGAAAATGTTATTTCTCATATAAAATTCTCAGGGAATTGTGTGCATGCTTGAAGGAATAGTGTTTTGTTGAATATATAAAAGCTGTTATACTGGCAATTTTTTTACATTATAAAAAATTTTTAACACTGGTTACTTCAACAGTTTATCAATACTTTTACATAAAAGAATGTCAGAAGTTTTAGAAGCAGGCGCGGATACATGGGGGAGGCAATGGGAACAATTGCCCCTCCCCACGAGCGTCAATTATTATTAAAGACTGAATATCGAACCAAAACATCATAAATTTTCCTGTTTGGAACAATTTTTTCAGGGGATGAGTAAAATTGCAAAGAAATTGCCCCTTCCTCGGTAAAATTCTGTATATGCGCTTGTTTAGAAGTACATTTGGATTTACATTAGCGCTATATCCTTCCCGTAACATAAGCAGTGAAATATTTTCAAAGGTATATTGTTTATTTTAGCTTTGAAGTTTTTTTTTTCTTTTTTCTTGCTTCAAAGGACTATTTTTTTTTTTTTTTTTTTGAAACAGGGGGTTGGAAGCGTTGTGGAAGACTGTAGGAAATAAATAGATTAATGAAACTAAATCAGAAAATAAAACCCTGACTAAAAGTTATGGTCCCCCCCTTCTCTTTCTCGGTTTTGAGCTTCAGAACGGTTTATTTCTCTGTACAAAAAAACAGATATCAGTTGCTTTTTGCCATGTCCATGATGAGAGAAGATGTAAAAAAAACTTAATATGGTTGTGGGTATCAATAACTACCTTTGCAGATACCAGTCTTAAACCGTTAATTTAATTTTACAAAAAAAATCTTGCAAGATAGTAATCAACCATATAACCTCGTAAATGCCCATTTTCATTAAAATCCAAAAATGCTTTCTATTTCAATGTGCTGAAAAAACACATAGGAGAAAAAAACATGGAAAGAGAAATGAGAAACGTTATGAACCTCTAGAAAATCATGAGAAACGTAAGTTTTTAAAAAAAGTGCATATAAGAAACATATCTGTATGCCTTTTATTAAAATAAATTTCTAATTATGAATTTTATGTTTAACCTTTAAAAATGATATTCTTCGCTGCAATGTTGGAGAAAATAAAAATCATATTTTAACCAATACTGCAGCAAAGTTTTTTGCAAAATATTTCTTTATATTTTCCTCCGAAACTTTAGTAAATGATCGTAATTGTGAAATTATAATTAGAATATATAACTAAGTAGCTATCATACATAAGGATAGAACAAAAAGAAACAGAGTATAAATTATGTTGTATACAGGTCTTATTCAATGGTCATTAGGTCGTTTACCGGAGTTGCTATGTAATTTGTTGTATATTTATAATTTTCGCTATCAAATATACTGCTACAACAGAGAGCATTTCCTAATAAAGCTAGATGTTTTTTTAAATAACCTAAATTACGGAGGCTCCTTGAATGTAAAGGCTCATGCAAGAGCATATAAAGATAAGAATGGTTAAATAGTTCAAAAAAAACAAGAGTTAATAATTTTAAGAAAAAATGTTTAGATATTTATATTAAAATTAATTTTTGGTACATCGATCAGAGAATAATGCATAAATCTTTATAAATATGCATTATTTCCAAATTTAATATAAGCAGAATGAAATAGTTTATTGAACAAATAGTGTGCTAAAAAAAAACAGGAGCACATAACATTAATTTATAGTTTATAACTAATAAAAACGATGCAGTCGCTCCTAAATGTGTCCATGATATGTTATTAAAATATATTAATACTACTTTTATTAAATTACACACGAAAAGCATTTAAAAATCGCATAACTTACTGCTGTTATTTTTTTTCGGAGAACTTTTACTTTAAAAGGTCATAGATATTTTATTCTTATTTTAGCTTTATCGGAAACAAGAAAGTCGTCAAAGTTTTTAAACGTTGCAGAACGTGATTTCTAGCCGTACTTTCCTTGCGGCTGATTCATCCCTCGCAGGTTATTTTTTTAAAGAACAGATGTTTCAGAAAATAAGCAACAGGAAACAATCTGACGATTTTCAATTAACCGTTTTTAGCCTACTTTCCCGTAAAAGTAAAAGAAATAATAATAAAGCATGATAAAGGCTTAATGTATCATGAAAATATCGTTAGAAATCAAGAAAAGTCAAAAATAATTTAAGTAATTAAATAAAGATTGAAAAATAAAAAATTTGAAAGTAGGGTTTTGAGATGGGGAAAAAGTGTGTCGGTCGGTCTGTCTGTCTGTCGGTCTGTCCCCCCTAATAACTTTTGAACAAATTGTCCGATTGGAAAAATTCTTTTTGCATTCGAAAGAGCTCGGCGAGAACATCTGATTTCCATGTTTTACTTTTTGAACAGTTCAAAAAATGTTAACATTAGCGCCTATGGGTGAAAATGAAGCAAATTATGTAAACTCTGGGTACAAAATCCAAGTTCCCATGAACAAGCTCACTGGAAGAAGTTCTTGGCTTGAAATATTGATTTGAATAATTTTTGTTCATTTTTAAACAGTTCAAAAAAAATTAACATACCGCCTACGGGGAAATTTCAATCCTATATAATTCCTGATCTAAAGGACCGATTTGCTTGGAACAAACTTTATCGGAAAGCTGTTATGACGTAGAACATGTACAAATAGAAAGTTCATCCAAAACTAACGAGCCTATTTTTCTATGAAATTTTTTGATCGGGATTTTCAAGAATATTTTTGAATTAATGAATGATTAAATGAATAAGCAAAAGAATAAATCAATAAATGAGTGAATAAATACATGAATGACTTAATAAATGAATGATTGAATGAATATGTATTAACTGTTGAAAAAGGTATATTTGAAGCAATTAAGAACTAAAGCTAAACGAGAAAGACAGAGAGAGAGATAGCTAGATTATAAATTTGAATTCGGTGTATACGGGAAAGTAGGCTCGTGTAGTTCTAGACGGAACTTCTTGTTAGTTTTGTAAAACAGGTATGCAATGCAGGACACAAATTATTCCAGCCGACTTTTTACATTTCCGCTTTGCTTGTTGCGAGCTTTATTTACCACGCAAATTAAAAAAGCGCTAAAATTACATGTTTTTTTCTCCATTTGCGGTGACAAAAAATGTGATTTGATATTGACAATGAAGATATTTAATTTTACATCTGAATAGTCAAGGTATATTACATATCGTTTTATTTAGCGTATGCTTTGGATTTCTATTTTCAATCTAGTCTTTTTTTTTTCATTCATTTATCAGAGGTTTGTATTATGGTTTGTATTATATCTGTACCTAAGAGCCATAGTATCTTAAGTCAATTTTTCGAATTTTTGCGATGAAATTAAAAACTAAACATTTTTAGCGCAATAAGACTAGACATTTCCGTGAGAACCTTAGAATAAAGATGTCCGATGGGAGCTTCTAAAGTTCGGAACCCTCATGTAGCTAGTGGCTTTGTCGTCGGTACTTTCTATTAAGTCCATTAAGTGTAAACTCGCAAAAACTCGAAAAATGAACTTATGATACTATGGCTCTCAGGTACATATATATTCTAATAGTAATGTCTGCGTAATTAACACAACACTGGCAGTTAATGACAGAAGCTACGATTTGTAATCAATAACGTTTTATTTAGATTTGAAAATAAAAATAAAAATATTTTTTAATCACTACTAAACGAATTATTAAAATAATAATATTATTATTAACATTTAAAATTAAAACCCATAACAAAATATTTTAAATCCAATACATAAGAATTCAGAACGTAAGACGATTAATCGACAAGCCGGTTAAATAAGAGGTGCTGGCGAAGATTTTTCGCACAAAAAACTTGATCCGAATCTGGTAAGTCCATTAGAAGTTATTAGACGGAAAATACATAGACTGAAAATTATTCCCATCTCTAAAAGCCTACTTTAAACATTCATATTTTTAAATTGTCCCATTATATATATATATATATATACTTTTTAATGGCATTTAACTGTTTTCCAAGAATTCTAGTTAGCCTTTCCATACATTACAATTTTACTTTGATTTATTTCTTTTTTCCACTGTTTTAAAAATACTTTTATTCGAAAGCACATAAGAGACATTGTCATTACATTAGAGTACTACATAAAAAATACGTTTGACAACTGAAATATGCTGTAGAAATTAAACTAGTCAATAAAATGTTAAAAGTGCAACAAAAGCAGAATTGTTGCAATTACTACCTACGGTTAAATGTTGCTATTAATGTTCGTTAATCTATGGATGTGTCAGTACATTGTGTTTGTTTATAGCTTCAGTTTTCAATGAGTGATTCATACAGTAATGCTATTAGAACAAGTAAGTAATGGAGAAACATAAAAACATTAAAGAGAAAGTTTGTTCTAAGTATTAACAAACTTAAATATTTGTTGCCAGTGAGGAGGAAACATTCAATTCCGAACACAGAGACAAGTAAACATTAAAAAAAGAGCCCATTTTTCGATGAACTTCAAAAATGTGGTCATATTTCGAAGGACGCCATAAAAAGCAGATCCCATAATAAATCGAGTGTTTTAAAACTTTCCTGGATGTTACCCAGACGAATTCTCTTGCAGACAGATCAGTGCTCCCCATTTACTTTGTAAAAATAAACGGACAGAGGCGGCTGTGGAAAAGAAGGTTGAAACATTTATGATGAAACATACGTTTATTAGTGGGTAATAAGACTGCTAACCATCGGCTCCGCTTGAAAACGCGAATTTAGAATATAAGATATAGTGAATCAATATTAGCATACAGTATTGGTGTTGACTGAAGTTCGTGTTGCTAAGTTACGGAACAAAATTTTAATCTGAAAAGGCGAAAAAAAAAGTTCACATTTTTGAGTTTGCCATTTGTGTTTCTTTATCGTAGAAGTCCTAAATATTTAACTACTAAACATGAAAGAAAAGTAAACAATGACATTAAATATACCGTCGGCGTTAAGTCACTGCACATAATTGCAATAGTTTATAACATAAAACTATCGCACAAATACGCCTACTGCAGGAGTTAGGAGTAAAAAAATATTTTTTTACGATTTTTCATAGTGATTAGAAAGTTTATATTGACAATATCTCAAAATGAGAATTATGGACTTATGAAATTACTATTAGCAGAACACCGACGACTAGCTTTTGTAATTTTGAAAGCTGCTCATGACTTGAACACTTATATAGTATTTATTCTGAAATCATACTATATTTATTATTATATTTATTATATTTATATTATACTAT
Source organism: Octonoba sinensis (assembly GCA_038502835.1). NCBI lineage: Eukaryota > Metazoa > Arthropoda > Arachnida > Araneae > Uloboridae > Octonoba > Octonoba sinensis. Next base: position 130,440,965 of record CM076598.1, read on the forward strand.
ATTTATTATATTTGCATTATTATTAATGTTTCCAAACTAATCTTTGCTTTATTGTTAACGTCCAAAATAAGCGACACTATTCTTAATAATTCAAGCTTTTTTTTTTGGCGCCAACTATTTTGGAACGGCTATTAGCTATAATTGGGATGCTGAATCAAAATATGAGCAGTTTTTCTCTGCCAGCTCTAAATTTTTGATCAGTGCTTTTTTTCAGGTACTTAGACCTGAAATGTGCAGCTCTAAGCCCATTTTGTGCACTTTTAAAAAACATATAAGGATTGGTTTCGGTATATTTATTGTTTATCTTGGCTCACTTTGGTGTTTGGTGTTGCGTTTGACGACCAGAAATAAAACTTGGACACCACCATCACGTCTTTAAAACTCACACAAAACATTTACGAATGAATGGTAATTCCGGGAGAAGAAAAAGTCTGAAATTCGACGTACCGATGATGAGGAAAGAACTGAAAAAATAATTCTATGGGCTCTTTTCTGCCTGTTAATATTTGTATAAAATATTATAACAAAAAAAATCCGTTTTTGTTTTCCTTTACTTGATCCAAGGTTTTAACTTTAAATGATGTTATGTACATTTCTCTAATTTGAAAAAACTAATGTCATATTTGAATTTAATTCATCTATTTCATATAAAAACAGCGTAAGTATCATCTATTTCATATAAAAACAGCGTAAGTACCCCGGCACCAAAAGAACTGCTGCCCTGTACAATCAATATCAATGTAACAAAAAAACTAAAAGTGAACTCGATTAAAATCAAATTCAAACCTTCAGTTGGAAAGAGTACTGAAGGCATAAATTGAAATTTTCTTCCCAGAAAATTCTTCATATTCTTCATAGAAAAAAAATTAATTTCTCTTCTTTTTCTAGGTACTAACAAAAGCTATTTTGACTTTGAACCTGAAAATTAAGAATTGAAAAAGTCTGGTTTGTTAGAGCAGAAGATTAGAGGAACGCTCTGAAGAAGGCCTTGGCGCATTACGTCCTGTCGTGCCATTGATGATGATCATAATGATGATGAGCAGAAGCTATTCAGAAACCGTAAGAGAAACACACTTATATTAAAGTCTCTGAGGAAAGAAAAATGTATACCTAATATAGAATCTGATAAGTTTTTGTCTCCTTACCACTGTCTTTTTTTTCTCATAATGCTTTCTACCGGCGTGACTAAAAACGGAAAAACCTTCTCAGATACACTATTGAAAATATTTTTAATGTGGTCTTAACTGTTTTTACTTTCAGTGAAGTTTGATTAGCAGAGTTTGTATGAGACGTTTAGTTTTGCGTTACAACAGTAAGTTACCAGGTTGTTCTTACTCGTCATTTATTATGTTCCTTTCAAGTTTGTTAGTGGAACCATTTAATTTTAAAATTTTTTTTTTTATTTTGCTTTACAGCAAATTCAGTTGCTAAGTCTATTCCTATTAGTATTAAGAGTAAATCCGAAAAATCCTCGAAAGCAACTAAATAATTTTAAAAAATAATAATAATTTAAAAAAACCCATGCTACAGGACGGAGGAGGGTTATATATATATATATATATGATCATCCTTTCTCTGTTGGCAATGGAAAAAAAATCAGTATTTTTTAACCTAAATATCGCGTTAGTGCAAGTTAAATCTATAAATTGCTCCTCTGGACATATATGAAGTAAAATTTAGAGTAGTAAGAAAATAAACTAAGTAAAGAATGCTTCATCATTCAAAAAACTGTTCAAATGCAAGTAGTGGGGGAAAAGAGTTAAAAATAAATGAATAAATAAAAAATATACATACAATTGAAAAAATAAATAAATATATTCATACAATTAAAAAATAAATAAATTAATTAATTAAAAAAAGAAAAATATATTTTAGGGAGACTTGTCCTAATATTAAGGAATGTGGCTCACAGAATTATCTGAAGGCCCTGATATATAAGTATGTCTGCTTGTGTGTGTGTGTGTGTGTGTGTATTCTGAGTTTCAGGTGACCACACTCTCCATGAAAAAATTCTCACTTCGACTCTTTTACATCAGATGACCTGATGACAATTCCGAATACTACGAAATAAAGATTTACGCATCATTCCAATAAATGTTATAACTACGTTAAATAATTTGACTCTTGAGATTTGAATGATTGATGCACCATTCCATTCTTGTAGCGAGTCGAAAAATGAATGAAGCATTCTTTTGAAAAGTAGCAATGGCGAAAGAGTCCAAAGCAGCTAAAAAATATGCCACCAGACCAATCAAGGTTCCTATAAATATATAAATCCAGCGGCAGCGCCCGGTATTGATTGTGAAATTTAATGTTCCGAATCCTTAAAAGTGTAGCGAGGCTTCCCCAAGCGTAGCAATAAATCTTGTTCATTGAGCGTTTCCAAAAGTTTCGGAAGCGAGTCGGCCGGCTCTTCCGAGCGAGCCAGAAATATGTTTTAAGTTACAATTCCGTATATGATGCCGGATATTAAAGCCAGTCGGGTCAGAATTGCTACTTGGCAACTTTGCCGGCTTGAATGTTAATCAGAAAAATGCGCTCAAATTTTCGGCGCCCGAACTTAAAATGCATTTTGTGGTTGCAGTGGCTCCAAAGGGAGCCGAGAAATGCAGAAAAGTTCGAATTGATTATTTTTTGTTTCCAAAGTTCCGATTCAATTTCTATTTGCCGGAATAAATTAGACTTCCGCGCCATTTGTGCAAATGGGAATGGCTTGCCGTGACACTATGGTTGAGTATTCCTTGTATCTCTTCGAGCGTGAGATACGTGTTGAGTTTCAAGTTTTTAAGATGAGCTAAGTAGCGACTAAGAATACATTTCGAGTCTCTTTCGGACGCAGACAAATTATTTTGCAGACAAATTGTTTCGAAAATTGAATTCCAACTCGCAACTTTAATCGTTAGGCGATTATCTTTCTTAAACGAATGGGTTTTGGACCGCGTGATTTAGATTCGATGCGCACGCTAATGAGGCACTAGGGCGGCAATTCTACTGGAAAGAATGTCTAATATTTGGGATTGAGAGTAAACGAATTGTGTGTCAAAGTTACAATGATAGCAATGAAAGGAATTAAATTAGTCTTTGCACTTTAATCAACTTTAATCATTCTCTCGATGATGGTGGGTGATGAAATTGATTTAAAAAAAGCCCATTTTTTATAAATGGAAAGAAATAAATTCATTCAAATTCAAAAACACAACAACATTGATGACTAAAAGAACGTTATATTCATTTTTATCATTTTTCTTCACTTATGATAATGTAATTAATGAAAAGGGTAATTCTTGTAAAATTAGGGGAAATGTTAAACAAAATGTCATGTCAAAACTACTGTGATAGAAACGAAGTGGAAAAGTTTCATACGGAACTTTTTACAGAACGTATTTTTTAATAACTGAAAAATTTACTTTCGACTCGTTATTTTGCTTTAACAATAAATAAACAAATAAATGCATACATTTTTTATCTTCCAACAGACAGTTGGAAGATAAAACACCACCCAACAGAGAAGACAAAGAACGAAAATGAAAAAAACCAAACGTTTCAATAAAAGTTTAAAACATTTCTAATGTTATTACGGAACTTCTTAACATTAAAAATATTACAACTAGTAGACTATTCGTTGTATAATTTGTGTAAAAAGTGCGTAATTAGCAACAGCATTTATGTTAATTTGGTCTAAAGTCTTGCATTATAATTACGATACATAAAATATATTTCATTGAGAAGATATGAACACTTAAGTTTATTATGAATAAGACCGCAAGAAAACATTAATAGCAAATATTCACATCTGCCTTAATCGACTTAATCTTAAAAATATTTCGCAAACTATTCTGACGATAAATCTCTGTTTTAAGGACAGAAAAAATTTGAAAATATATTTTGAACTTTTTCAATGATAAATATTCTGAGCTGGGATCCCAAATAACTGAATTAAAAAGCGTAATAACTGAATTTACGTCGACAAATAAACTAGTTTTCCTCTTTATAAAACCCTTTTTTTTTTGGTAAGGGCCTGACACAATGACTTTTATATGATTACGAAAGGAAATGTCGGAATCATAAACAATATCAAGATCCATAATCGAATTTATTTTTTTCAATAAAACTATTGTCAATATTATAAGTGTAAACAATTGGCAAAGGTTTTTTTTTTTTTGTATAAGTAACCTGAAAGCATTTTGAAATGCTTAGATGTAAATAAGGTAGCAAATTCAAAAAATTTGAACTTACATGAATGACCTTAATCTAAAACCGCATTTCTACAGACAATTTAGGCAATCTATATCGCCAGTCCTTCTCTTTTGCACGATCTTTGTATATGGAATGATAAACGCTTTCATACTTTAGCGTATTTCAGACGAAACGAGAGCCAAATCCCACTGCAAAAAGTGTTCGAAAAAATCCCTTGGAAATAATTTTTGATAAAAATGAAGCTCATATCCAACAGTTACTCTTACGTATAATCTACACTTAAAATTGACGTCATTAAAAATGAGAAAATATACCTTCTGCTATAAATGAAAAATATATACAGCAACTTCATGTTCAAAATTAATGCAGGGCTTTGTTTTTCTATTACTTCTTTAGAACAATACTATATGTATCAAAATTTAGGAACTATTCACCTCGCGAGACGCCAGAACAATTCAAGAATATGCGTAGCCTGTTCGTCTCTTCAGAGCAGGAATACAAGAGGAATGATTTCTCGGATTCAAATTGGACGCAGTAAAATAAGAAAACAGAAGGGATGAGTGGATAACTAACACTCTTCTGGATTGAGCTATGTGGCACGGAAAAATTAACAATTTTTAATTTAGATGCATTAAAACGATACGTTTTAGTGTTATTGATGGATGAAAAAAGTCATCTAATTTTAAGTAATTAATTTTCAACTAAATATTAACTTAATATGTTCTTCATGGTTTAGCTAGTCGACTAATAATATTGTTAAGCATTCCAATTTAGCATATGACGAATGTATACGAACAAAAATACATCTATATGTCAATATTTTAGCGTATACGTTAAAAAATGTTGTTTCTTTTCTTCAGCATTCGCCACTTGAAACTTAAACATATATTAAACTATAATAGCCTAAGCTATAACCGTTTAGAATGCTCATTATTTCGACTTTATCTGAGATTAAAGGAATTACTTGATAACATTCATAGGATTTTTTTTTTGATTGCATGCTAATTTATATGATTTAACTAAAAATCAATTTTGTTCTCCTTCAATTTTAGATGTGAAAACTTAAAGACAGAATTTTTATTAACAAGGAGCCCATAGATTTTTCTCATCGAAAGACTCAAGTAAATGAAAGACAAGAAAACTGTTGTATGGTAACGAAAAGTAGTATGCTATTTTTGTATTATTGGACAATTTATATTTGTAATCAAAACATTGTAAAGCTGTGAAAGAATGTGTTACATTTCTACGGACTGAAATATGTTAAATTTTTAGTTTCTCAAAAAATTGATTTTCCCCCCAAAATTTCCCCCCAACTCATACTTGGGCAATAGATTGTTTATGGATGTAATATTTTATTTTTTTCTTCTTTTACTTCTAACGATAGAAGAAACTATTAAAGAGAGACTGATTCACATTAAACAGTTTAATTCATACGGAATTTTCTTTAATCTGCCGTGCATAGTTTTCCAGAAAGCAATGTGATTTAAATAATGCAGGAGGAAGGGGGACTCGAATTTACATACATTCATTTTAACTTAAAGCGGGCGGTTTCCTTGAAAAGGTTTTCTGTATTTTCTAGCCCTTTTGTCTCCCATTAAAAATTGGAAACTAAAAAAACTGTGAAAACAGGAAATTATGCAATGTAACCTTTTTTTTTTCTGCAAAAGAAAAATAAAATAGCGATTCAAGTAGCCAATAAACTCTCAGACTGGATACTCAATATCTATAGCGACAAGAATTAAAAAGCGATTAAATAGTCTATTATCGTCTTCCGTCCAATTCCTTCGGCAGCTATTTTTATTGCTTGAAGTTTATCTTCTGGCGTGCACACTCACAGGAGAAAAAAAAAAGACGGGATGGTTTTGATGCGCCATTTCTTTGAGGACGAACAAAATGTGTCATCAAACTTCGAATGACTAAATAGTACCGGGGGACAGAATTCTATAGCAACGAATTCAGCTTGCTCACTGAATAGTTGTCCTCTGCATGTGCTAAATTCCAGTCTGGAGGAGGAACAAGTGTTACAACGTGCCAAAAATTCTCTGCTGGGCATGACAATTAATTTCCTGCCCCAGGCCAAGATAAGACCAAACGTGAATGGTAGGCTGAGCAATATATCATGCCCTTCTACTCTCCAAAAAAGACATAAGACTTCAAGTGGATATTGGATTTCTTCAACAGTGTTGCTTACTCAATGGAAAAGAAAAAATACTTGGGAATGTCAGGGAAAAGGAAAATCTTGGAGGAACTTGGTGTTCAGACTGTTTTAGAATCATGAATGACTACACAGTATACCTTCTTAAATCAATCGAACCATTATTTGATTTTCCTGATAGGTACTTGTCATGAATTTCTAGTATGATCCGCAGGAAAAAGATGTATTATATCAATCAAATTCATCACTTGACATTATCTCCTCAGTAGTAATTTTTTGTTAATTTTTAATTCATCATTCAGCTATAGTTTTTAACACTCAAATAACGATAAAAATAATTAAGTCTAAGTCTAAAACCTCTTCTTATATCACATGCTAACGCACTCATGATTTAACAACTCTGCTTACAAAGAGCAATATAAAACACTAGCTGATATCCCGGAGAACATCTGTGGATTATAAGTTCAACATCAAACTTGATAATGATCGCTCGGTATAAACAAGCTAAGGTGTTGCTACACTTAAGAATCATAAATTAAAAACTGAGTTATGAATGGAAATACTTTTTAAGAAATATAAATAAATTTGTTCACAACCGTTAAGTTATGATTATAAATACAAAAATTATGTTACTTTTCTATGCTAATCATTAAACAAATTTTTAAATATTGTTTTAACACAGTTTTTTTTTTTTTTTTTGCATGATGTCAGTATCGTGTCGTTCCACAAAATTCAACAGTGACTGGTCCTCGTTAAGTGAAATTTTAAAATCGCAAAAAAAAAAACACTTAAAAATTTGAAAGGCTTAAGAAAAGATCTCTAGATATAAACATGAGAATGATTGCTTGGTATAAACAAAATAAGGTGTTGCCACTCAAAAGAATCGAAAATTTAAAATTGAGTTATGAATGGAAATGTATCGTACCGCAAAATTTGATCGTAACTGGTCCACGTTAACTGAAATATATACATAAAGGTAGTTAGTTACATTACTAGCCAAAACTCTTGCCATATATCATTGGAAGGAAATAATCTCAAAGTCATCCCACTGCGGAAGCGACTGCTTTAGGAAATAATAATGATAAAAAAAAAAAAACTGGCACTGTGAAATACAGGCAGAAGTGCAGCAAAACCTTGTGGATTCCAATTCCATGCCTAAAAGGGTGGCATCTAGGGGCAGCCCAACAACATATTAAATGCTTTTCGGTTCAACTACTCATTTGATTATCTTTGCTTGAAGAACTTGCGCTTTGCTCCTTTATTTCATTTTATTCCGGGGACCCTACAGTTTGTTTATGCTTATTCTTTATAAAAATAAATGTTTACTTTTTTCCAATAACACAATCATATATTGTCTTTAAACAGATTTAAGATATTAACATTAAAAAATGTCGATCATTTATTTCCCTTTGTTTTTGTCGATTATTCTTTCTTCGGGGGAAGGAGGGGGGGGGGTGTATCTTTGAAAAATGTATATATATATTTCTCAAACTTGAAATACTTTTGGCCAGTAGCGTGTACATGCGTAACCAGTTATTTCTTTTGGTAGAATACTGAAATAGAATTTACACCTGCTCGCCTTAAAAGCATTTTTGAAAACAAGCAAGCTAGTTTTTTAAAATTGTTTCAAAGGAAAGTCAAAACGAATGTTGAGGCTATTGCAAATTAAAACTACATGATTCAACTCTAGTTTTGCCTTTTTTCTTCTTTCTTCTTTTTAAAATGAAATGAAGGATTAAGTTTTTTAACACACCAAGAGGAAAAGTCAGGAAACGGACATTATTCAAGTACAAGGTTTACTCCCATGTTTCACCGTACAGTAACTTTAGTCTATATTCCTTTAAAATGCTCCGTAAGTGAAATACTTCAAACAAAATTCCATTGAAATTTCCAAGCCGATTATTATTTTTACTATTTACTTATTTATTAATTATGTCGGAAAATTCTGTTAACATTTCATTTTTCATTTAACTTACTTAATTTTTAGCTTACTGCATCGTATCAGCAAAAATTGTATAACATGCACATTTTTGAACAATCGATTTAAATCGCAGATAACACGCAAATATTTTCACACATCATTTCCGGTAATAAAAATACATAAAAGTATTTAAAATGCCAATAAAACATTTTCACTTGCAATTAAAATGGAAATCAAAGCATTGAGTTGTCATCTTTCCAATCTAAGTAGAGTTTTAAAATGAAGAGATATTTCCAAAAAGGAAAAATACTTCGTTTTCCAACAGCTGTCTCGACAAGTAGTAAGCAATATAGCTTATAGTACCGATTATCTACTATAAAGTATTTCTAGATAAGAATGACTTTAATTAATCCTACGCTTGGGGCAACCCAAAGCATATCATTACTTACTTGAGCAAAAGATAAAAAAAAGCTAGCCAGATAGGCACTTTGCCAAAGTGTAATCAACGACATTTTTTCCGCAGTGTTGCGCATCTATCTCTTTTCTCCGACACTGGAATTAAAAGAATTGGACGCCGTAAACTACATTAAAGATAGTGCCGGCTATTAACTTTTCAGTTGAGCGCTTTTTTTTAGGAATATTTCAAGTTTAAAAACAGTTGAGGTTAACATTCTCAATGATCGAAGGTTAAAAGTGTCGGTCAACTTAAATAAATTTTAAGCAAAAATAATTTTGAAAATCCCTCCTTTACCATTCAGCTTCCGTTCAAGAATTGTCTTAACGGGCTATTTCACTCTGTAAATAAACGGAGAGTTCATTTAAAAAAAATAAATGGGCTGCAGTTTTTCATTAAAAAACGCGGGATGCGTTTCTGACAGCATTCTGTGCTGAGGCATTTTAAACTGAAATACTTTCGATAAAGTTCTTTTGATAAAATTTATAGAAAATTCAAGTTTGCTCCGCATATTTATTCAGATTGATATACAGAGTTAGTTCTCTAGACAAACCTGTTTACAGCTATATTATAAGATAACTTCTGTTTTAACCTTAAAAAAATAATATTTTGTCATTGCTCCCTTTCAGAAACTATACTCGGTCGTCTCCGTCTCTTAGCAATTAAACATAACAATTTCTACTTTAGAGGGGAAAAAATTATTATTCCCAATTTAAAAACTATATATTCAGCAGCACTTTTATGAACTGAATAAGAAATTTCCCAATTTAGCAAGTAAACATATCAGTTGCCTTTTCATAAGAATACTTTTATTAAACTTAGAAATCAAACTTTGTCATCTCTTCTCTAGGAGTAAGCAAGCCATCGACTGCTTTTAGCAAACTAAATGTTGCAATCTCCCTTTATCGAAATAATTTTCTTATCTCCATTTTAAAATTTATTTTCAGTGCCTGTCGAGATAAACAGGCTCATCGCCCGGTTTTATCAATTAAATATAACAATAATCCCTTTATAGGAAAACCTTTGTTAACACTTCTTTAAGAATTAAACTTAGTCATCCTCGGACTCTAAAAATAAATAGAGCCATCGCCCGCATTTGCATTATCAATTAAATATAACAAAAGTATTTTCCTACGAAAACCTTTAACACCAGTTTACGAATTAACCTTAGTCTCTATAACTAAATAAGGTAATCGCCCTCTTTTAACAATGAAAACAGCAATCGCTCCTTCAAAGGTATTTTATTGGCCAATTCAATTATTTAAATCTCCCGATTTTAACAATTAAACATAACAATCGCATCCTCGCAGAATAGCTTTTTAATGTTTCTTGTTAAATCACATAGTAATTACATTTCGATATCTTTACGTGCAGACCCATCGCCTTTCACTTATGAAGGGGTCTTTTGGCTTCTCGAAAAAGTGTAACCGATTTTCATTGAATTATATGATTTACCTTGCTGAATTTCCTTGATAATAATTCTTTTTTGCCTTATTCCTTTTAACATTCGAATTATTGTAACATATATACTTTTAATGTATGCACCAAATGTTAACTCAATAAAAAATATTTTATTTTATCAATATTTAAAAAAAAAAATAAATAAATAAATAAGCGCATTTCTAAAAGAGGGTAAACTTTATTGCTCTTATTTTTGGCATTTAATTAGAGCTACATTTGCAAATCCTCAGAAATAAATGCGGAACAAAATTTACTATTGCCAATCCCTACCAAATAGTTTCATTATCAAACTGCTACATATTTTTTTCATGAATGCTACCATTATTCGTAATTTGTTTTTTAACTTATAATTTTAAACTGTGTCATGCGCAAAAAGATTTCAAAACCCACCGTCATTCTAGCTAACGTGCAAAGAAACGCGAACCGAAATAGTATTTTGGAGTCTATAAGTTTTAATAACTCTGATGTGATTACGTCGATTATGTCAATCAGGTAGGGGGGAGGGGATTAAAGCGCAAATCTAGACTGTGCTGTTTACTTCTTATTCAATTACTTTTTCTTATTTTTATTCGCGTTTTAAATTTATTTACTTTCTATGTTGGTTTTTTTATCATAGAACTTGTTGCAACACACTCTTTTCATTTTTCTCCATAAAACTAAAATATTATTCGAACTACAGCAATTGGTCTTGATAAAACTTTCTTTGATTACCTAAAGTTTCTCTAACTGATATTCCACCAATCACTTATAGCAAACATGTTACAGCACATGTCACTCTTCCTAATCTTGACATTACCCTAAATTTTCCAAAATTTGTGTACAAATTTTTCAGAAAGATTCCAACACTCTCGTGCTTTAGTAGGAAAAAAATATATTTATAAGAAAAAGCTTTAAAAAAAAAAAAAAAAAAAAGTGCACATTTGTACCTTACATATGTTGCAACGGAAACCGTATAACGCAATGAAATTTATTGGGTTTAAATAAGTTGTGTGGTTGATTGCTTTGTATTGGGCTTGTCAGCAAATTTTCTACCGTTTATGAGTGATTTAGCTGTTGCTACATCAATATAAATCTGTGAACACGAAGGGTCGTTTAAAGTTCGAATTATTGTAAGTGAAGAAAATTTATCTTAAGATATGATTTCTTAAATTTATTATTATATAACAGTTGTAACCAGTGCTTCATTAATAATAACAAATAAAAAAGTACAGGAACTTTGTGCTATTCATGCGTAATTAACCTGATTGAGAAGCTACTTAGTTTTAAATATGAACTTTCAGCATCATTGTTCTTCGTTTCAGAATTTATTTATTTTCATATCACTTGTTTTTAATAATAAAAAATTTAACTTTAAGATTATAAAGACATATTTCGTTGTTCTCATAAAGTTTTTTCGAAATGGTCACGCCATTTACCAACGTTAACTGAAAATTTCAGGCATTGCGAAGACCATTTCTTTTTTCAATTTTATGTGACCCCCAAAGAATGCAATCCATTCATAATCATTATCAAAAAATTACCGATAGTGCAGGAATAGGTACCAAACGATATTTCTTTAGGTGAAATAAATATCGAGTTTCATAACCGTCATTTATTTTTATTAATGTATAAAATTCCAAAATTATATTTAGAAGTCGGACTTGCTCAATACCCTCATTAAAAATTTTTAGATTTGTAAATATTCTAATATATCGACTAGAATGCTAAAATAACTCAGAAGGGGATGGTGATACTACGAATCTGACGTCATGTTTTGTTTGTTTATTTTTCATATTTATGTTTCATTTTATTAATTATGTTTTCGTGTTCTGATCCGAAAGCAATTGCTTTCATAATTACCACAGAAGTTTATTTTTTTAAGTTAAAAAATGTCCATTTTAAAATGAAAAACTAAACGAAATATTAAAAAATTAAAAATAATGCAGCTTTAATGTTCAAAATAAAATAATAATAATAATAATAATTAAATAAAAAAATGATTTAAATCAAAAGTTGTTGTCATTCGTGATTATTTCACCGGATGAAAAACATTTTTTGATGTTTCACAAAAAGTTTCCGCTTCTAATTAATACTTTATTCTTAACGCTTCTCGTTTTTTGAAAACACCTTCAAATACTAGAATATGTTCGGACAGATAAAAAATAGCGAAGAATGTTCTTTTAGAAACAATGTCTTACTGTTATTAGTTTACAATTTCAAAAATTTAATTTATCAATCCGTACTCTTGCTTCAATTTGTCCATGTATATGTTTTGTATCTTTCAGAAAGAATTTTGAGTAAAATAATAGAAAAAATAGTATAGTAATTAATGAAAAAAAACACCCCAAAAAAAATATCTGCTGAATATTTAGCAGTATAGTACATGATTAAACAAAGAAAACCAAAGTTGAAGTTTTTTGCAGAACTCATAGTATGAGAACTGACTGTGAATTATCAAAGCAACGCTCTTCTGGCATGTTAATTACGATCGACCTTGGGAGACAGTTGAGACATCAAGAGGTATCCAATCTCAAACTTCAGTATGAACCCTGCGCATCCATTTGTTTTCCATACGATTATTCCTGAGACAACTGATAACATCATTTAGGTTGTTGATAAACAACCGGTTCACAACCTTACACAAAACGGAAGTATGAATTGTGATTGAAATTCACATTCTGTGGTAAACCGATTTAAGATTGCATTTTCTTTTTAAATAAAGTTATTAAGGGTTGGATTGAGTAGGAAACGTACGCTATAAGTCCCAACTTCTAAAGGAACTAAGTACAATTTAAATATCAAACGTGATAAGGAACTCATTTGCAAATTTGCGTCTTATCGCTTTGGCATAATTCTGTTGTGTACTTCTGGTAATCATTAACAATTTTGCTTTCATTACTCCATCAATGTATATGAATAGGAATTGGCTTTTGGGGAAAATAAATTTAAGTTCTTTTATCAAGTAAAATGAATAGGCATCGTTCATTAACTGTATCTTTATCTTTGCAATATTCATGATTTGGTCTGTTGGCTTAAAATATGTCGACCATTAATCTGTTACAGTAATGTTTCCGTTACAGTAATGATTCATATGCCAACTACTGCATTAATTATTTTCTAAAAAACATTAAAATTCTAACGGGAATTTCGATGACCTCACTATTTTAAAATGCATTCATTTATTTATTTTTAAAGCCACATAATTTTTATTATTATTTCTAAAAATATTTCATTAAAAAAAAGTGAGGAAGAAGTTTAAAATAATTTAGAGAGATAAGAAATTAAAATTTACGCTTTTACAAGAAAAAAACAGATCATCAACTCTGTACGAACTAAATAAATAAGTAAATAAATAAAGAATGGACATTAAGCTCTCAGAAAATTCTATATTTTCAACACCCATTTGAAAAACTAAAAGGAAAAAAATCCGCATAACTGACTTTAGATTCCTAAAGCAATTCATAACATTTTTAAATTATTTAAAAGTATGACGCATAATTGAAATTTGTCCGATTTCCCTTTATCTTTGAGAATGCTTGTTTACGAACATAAGAATTTACATTAATGTTCTGTACTTCAATAGTTTTTTATAAATCGCTAATACAAAATTAAGTAGCTTGATTATTTATTTATTTTTACTAATACATGTAATATTTTTTTCTTTAAAAAAATGAAGAGGCTTTTAAAAGTATTTTTCATTTATGACATGTTTTACATTAAACAATATTTTGAACAACTGACGGCCAAAACCATATTATATGTACAGCAATAATTTTCATTGAGATTTCGATGGAAATCCGAATTTTTCATGTTTTGAAATCGAGAATTTCCGGCTGCAACAGGGTTTGGTAAAATATTTACTCTGTTTGGGCAGGGTCACATATTTATGTTACAAAACATTTAGTTGATTCCAGGAAAAAAATATTTAGCGCTAAAGTTCAAGCTTTGTCACAATACAAGAGACTCAGTCATTCATTTAGTTATTTATTTTTAGTTCAAAATACTTATAACCCTCTGTACTTTTAAATATGAATCATTACATATTATTTGAACTACTATAAGGTGACATACGAATGCAAATGGTTAATTATCCCATATAGAAGACTATTTCATTAGGAAAATATTTCAATTTTTCCCTTTACCCCATACATAGTGCAAAGTGACAATTTTCCATTTTTACTTTAACGTACAAATTTACTGCCTAAATGGAAACATAATATTTCAATGCATGTTTTATTATAAAATTCATATTTTTCTCTTTATATACTACTATTTTCAAAACAAATTTCCAATTTATTCATTTCTAAAAATGTAGTTTATCTTAACTATTTCACTTTGCCCCGCATTCCACTACTTCGAGTATGGAGTAACTTTAACAAAAGTAAATTTAACAAAACCATGTTATATGCACAACGACGATAGCAATCTGGATATAGCCGACATACCGAGTATTGCTATTTCCAAACCTGAATTTTCCGGGTGAATATTATGTATGAATATTTCATCAACATTGTGATCGTATTTGAATATATATGAATATCACATCAACGTATAGTCCTTCTTTGAAATTACATCGGATTTTTTCCCCTTGCTAGTTTTCAGGACCTTTTAGAATGAGGGAACATGTGCTTCGGGTTGCGACTGTAATCATTTAATTGCTGCATATCTTCATTTTTCCTTTTGTAACACGAAATATCGAAAAGGCGACATTTTGTCAACAGTTTCTTTTTTTTTTTTTGATTAATTAAAGGAATAAAAATATATTTATAAAATAATGAAATAAAAATAAAAATTTGCAAGTTAACTGCTTTTTCTCTAATCTATCGGATACCCCTAACTGAATTCAACTCTCGTACATACATAAAGTTCTTTAAAATCCTGTCCAGTTTAGTTTTAACAAAAGTAAAAAGAAACTATTTTCACTCCTTTATAATCAATAAATTCACCTAAGGCACTCCGTTTTGTGAGCAATAAAACGTTTACAATCTCAAGTTAGCTAGCTTTTAATTTAAGGAATATTTTCATTTCCTGAAAACCTCGGCAAAGTCACTAATCGAGGAACATCGTTTTTTTTTTAATTGTTCCAGGCATTTTTTTTTTTTTTTTTTGCTTTATTTCAAACGCCATTAAAAACTTATCCCGCAAAAGATTTCTTTTTTTAAATCAAAACGTTAGCTTGATTAGAAGACCGCTACGTACAGTGACGTTACTAATAATTTCTAGGGATAACGATAAAGAATAGATTTTGACTTAGATTCTTTTCACTCAGAGAACTTAAATGTTGCATTCATTTCACTACTTGGACAGAAGTATTCACAAAATATACATTTAAAATGTTAAATGTCATTAAAAATTTGTTACGAATTACATCTTTTCATCTTTCTAAAATCAAATCAACAGTTTGATTAGAACAGTCCAAGAACGCAATGTATATACTTTCATTTACTACATCTGAAAAAAGAAAGGATGTGGAAAATCATATTAAATCCACATTTACATCGTGTCTTACACATTAAATACTTATGATTTACTTAAAAATGAGTATTAATTAAATCTCAAATCAAATGATAATCATATTTCAAAACATCAGAAAACTGAACATTAAAGAATTTCTCATTTTTGTGCGTGAAAAGGATCAAATACGTAGACAGACAAAAGGTACAGAAAAACAGAATACCTTAAAATAACTGTAACGATAATAATCATTCCAAATTTCTCTTAATTTTCGATCGAAAGAAAGAGAAGTTTTGAAATAGTTACTATAAATATCTCAATCAATAAAATTAATATTACCATCCGTTTTACTACTTGGACACAGAATTGTGTGAAAAATTATATTAAAACAATATTTGCCTAGTGTTTTCAGTATGAAATACTTATGCTTCACTGAAGAAATAATATTAATTAAAACTCAAGTTACTTTTTATATCAAATCGCTTTTTATAATGTTCGTCAATTAACTTAAATGGTTAAAAAATATCTTATTCTTTGAATGAAAAAGTTCAATTACGCAAACAGAATAGAAAAGGTGAATGCCTAAAAAAATAATAATAAATGTACAAAATTATCTGATTATGTGCAAGGTAAAAGAAAATCTACATTTTTAAAAATTGAAGCACTATCAGCACATTAAAAAATATATATGTTTTCTGAATTGGGTATAAAAATAAATTTTTATAGATTCAATTCTCATGTACTGAATGCTCCATAAAGTTTTATTTTTGGAGTTTTTCCACAATGAAAAATAACGCCAGTTCTAAATACGCTTGGAAAACGCAGCAAAAAAAAAAAAAAAAAAAAATAAATAAATAAATAAATAAATTAAATAAATAAATAAATAAACAAAATAAAATGCTCATCTACTATTCTATGGGAACATTTTCAAATTTAACATCCTTACAATTTTACTTTTATTGCATAAAAAATAAAGCTTCTAAAAGTACTTAAAATACTAATCGAAAGTATCTGTTGACTATCAATATTCATTTATTTAGGATACATTATTTCCTGTTCCCCCTACATGTCCTAAAACCTGTAGCAAGTCATGTATAGCCCACAGCCAAAAGCAAGAACGCTATAAAATGACGTTGAAATTGCCATAAATCGTACCTCATTGCTTTCACATCATTCGCTACTTTTCAATTATAGCGTAAAACGGAAGCTAGCCATTCGTTGCTTTTTCTGTTGCTACTGAGGCATCCACTGCAATCTTTCTGGGGATGTCTAAGAAATGTGACAATGACAACTGACGTCACAGACACCTTATTATCATATCCCCAATTTCATGGTCACGACAAAATTGCAGTGAGAAAAAAATATCTCTACTCGCGTTTTAAATCGCCGTACGAGGTTAATTGGGTTAGGAAAGAGTTTAATGGAGAAAACGAATATTCGAGTTATTTATGTGCTATGCTTAAGTGAAATTTATTGGATTACCCACTGTGTCCGTGATTCAGGATAGACGCTTCTCTTTGTAAATTTGGATACTTCATTTTTGCTGTCTCGGTAGGAGGTAAGCTTCGTTTTTTTGTTTTTCGTGATTCATAAATCATTGGAATGATTAAGTGCTTACGATCTTCTAACCGCTTTGTCAGACATAGATTCTAAATCACGGCGTTGGCGTCAAAATTGTGCAATTAATAAATCAAGGAAACCCGACATCTTTACTTAATTGTAAAAGAAACGGAGAAATATATATGAATTTGAAGTCTAAACTTAAATTACTATAACATTATTTAAATGTTGTATTTTTTTTGACTAGGTAAAAACATAGGCATTTAAAATGCACGCAATTTGTTTTTACTTTTTTATCTCTGTGAATAAATTACATGATTTTTGCTTCTTTTATCATAATGCTCATTCAAGAAGTTTTATACGATTGATATTTGAAATGATATGTTTATGTAATACATAATACTTTCTAATTTTTATTAATCCGTAATTTATGGTTGTTATATTTAACTACTCAATGCGTGCGATAAACTTGTAAAACAAATTACAATTGGAAGCTTGAAAAATTGATTTTGCACGTGAAGATAAATTGAACCTATATCACCTACTATCATGCCTTATGTGATTTTCAAAATTTTAACTTATCTCAAGCCTTTGAGAGAAATTTATCTCTATTCACAGAAATATTTTCTGGATTGATAACATCATTTAATTGCAGTGGTCAATGTAGTATCGAAAAGCTCTTTTATACTGTTTTCCACACATCTGTGAAATTATTTACGTTCACAGTAAAGAAGACTAAAGATAAACAAATAACACTTGTTTATTGAAAGCATACCTTCTCACGTTTTTAAAGAAACTCAGATCATATAGCGTGTCTTGCAAATCTATCGCTTAAAGAAGCCCGTAACAATAAAATATGCTTTTAAAATTATATGAAATTAACATAGTAAAATGATCTTCAGTTATGGTTTAATCTGTAGAGAAAATTTTATTATCATGCATTCAGTTGTAGCTCATGTATTTGAAGCTTTCATACTGGTAAAATTACTAAATTCAAGTTTAATAGTTTTAAATAAACTTGCGCCATTATAAAAAATGGTAGATTTCAACTACCGTTACATGCATATAAAGATAATTTAACAAATTTAAATTCTTCGCGTCATTTATAGAGCTAAACTTTCGAAAAAACTTTTTAAACATTTATATTTTCTCTTTTATCTATACGCATATTTAAAAAATATGAATTACTTTACATTTATTTCCCGTACTCACCAAAACACCATTCACCATTTTACTTTAAATAGCATTTCCTCCAAAATAACTTTAAATGAGAAGCCAAAGTTGGCCGACACAAACTCTTAAAACAACGTTTTGAAAGAGAGAATTTATGAGGAAGACACACCAACTTAGACCTACGCTGATAAAGTCTGTCATTATTGTCACGTAGTACATTTGCATTTAACGAGGAGACAGACTTATGCACGACTGCCTTTGTTTAACAAAACAACTTTCGCATTTTTAACAGCGGCTCCATTACAATATGCGTGTAAGGAAACTCGCTTCCCGTGACTATCGCTCAAATTACAATTACAGCGCTTCTAATATAAAAACACATAACTTTGCAATCTTGTCACAGTTATATTTTGCATTACGAGTCTGACGGCATATTTATATAAATAATATTTGTGTAGTATGCAGCGTGGGCTCAGCATATTCATGAGAACTTTTAAAATAAACTTTCCATTCGCAATGAATTAAATGGGTGGCTTAATCATTTTAAAAAAATTATTTTATTTGACATTTAATACTAAAAATCAAATATTAATATTGTTTTTATGCGATAAAAACGCCGTGTTATTAACTCTTTTATTTTGTTAGCTTAAGAGCATATCGCCGTTCTATTTTAACCCCCCCCCCCCCCCCACTGAGACATCTATATAAAAAATATCTCCAAGAGCTTCAATTTGTAACTAAATTCTAATTACATAACTTAAAACAACAGTGTGAGAATAGTATACCCGAATTTCATCTTCCTTGGTACATTTCCTAACAGCACGGATAATAAATGTTTAACTGCGTTTATTTCAAAACAGCAGTTTAAGTATGTCTTAGTATTGAACTAAGGCAGCGATAGAGTGTACGTTTTAAGATAACTAAGTAAATAAATAAATATAAAAAAATATTAATTAAAAAATCAGAGCAATATTTATATACTATTAAAATAGCTTTCATCAAAAATTTTCTTTGTTTGCTTTTGCTTTTCATTATTCCTAAATCGAACCTAAAGTAACATCATACTGTAAAAAATTTAACTGCATATTTCGCCAAAAATGAGTGCAAATTACTACCAAATGCACTAAAAAATAATGCAAAGTGTTGCTGACTACAAAAGTTGGTGTTTATTTTTTTTATATTTTGGTGCAACATACGCAAGTACCTCCCAAAAAGCACCATCCTTTGTAGCCAGCAAATTTGCACCGTCGTTTGGTACAACATACCACTAATTTTTTTACGGTGTAGGGAGATGGTGTAAATCAGAAATATGAAATTAAAATACGAGATACCATAGTACGAAAGGCGTTCAATGCAAAAAGTGCGAATACACCAAAACTGTGAAAACAAACCTCAAAGAAAAAGAAACTACTAGTTTCAAAGCGACCACTACTGTAAAAAAAATTATTTCAACCTTTCACCAAAAAAATGATGAAATTTAGCTGCAACCAACATTTGGCACTAAGTTGAACCATTATAATGGTGTAGTTTCCCCTAGTTTCATCATGAATGGGAAACTAGGATCCACACACCATTTATCGCAGTTTGCCGTTTCTCACGACTTATGCGCCTAAGTACTACACGGAAAAATTCTAGTTCAACCTTTCACCAAAAACATGGTGAAAATGGTGAAATTTAGCTGCAACCGGCATTTTGGAGAAAAGTCGAACCATTATAACGGTGAAGTTTCACCATTAAGTTAATTGTATTTTTGAGTTCACCAGCTGTCCTCAACATCTGAGCGAAGGCGAAAGTAGATTGTGAGTTCTAAGTCAAATCTTTAGTGTAAATTGCTCTGTCTGATATAATTTTTTATGTTGCTAATTAGAACCTCGTTTTAAAATTGCCCCATCAAATACAGCTTTTATATTATCTAGTCCTAAGTAATTGAAAAGATCCCGGATTAAGACAAGGAACTGATGAAAATTACGCTTATATTTCATTTGTTTATTCATTTATTTCGTTTAAACGAGTGATGTGTATTGTTTCGTTTGAATAAACTCTACTTTTTACACACGGAAAACAATTATAATAGGATATTTTGGCAAGTTTATAACGAAAATATTTATGTAAAAAAGTAAAAGGACCAATCGACTAAATGTAGTTTTAATTTTTGTTCGTTTTGCTTTCTAAGCATTTTAACAGTATACTGAAAAATTAGGCTGAAACTTCTCTACCCATTTCCATTTCATTAAAGTCATCAATGTTATTAATATTTAAGCCCTGCCTTATTTAGTCGGTATTTTAATGATAATAAAATAAAATCTCCCTTTCCCTTAGCATTAAAAAGTGCGTGAAATGTTTTAATCAATTTCTTTTAGAGAAATATACATATGATATTTAAACATATTTTAAACTGATAAACACGTGACGTTTATCCCGTGTCTAGGAATATTTGAATTAAAAATATATAAAATTGCATCTATCAATAATAATTTTTAAACATACTACAAAAATAATTTTGAAAAATTTTAATCATAATTTTATTTTGTGATATCTTTCTGTAATCTTATTTTAAGGTTAGTATACTAGTTAGGAATTATTAAAAAAATTTGTTTTTTTTTTAAATTTCAATTAAAAAAAACATTTTATATTTTTTAGTACATTATGTAATCTTGCTTAACAACATCTATTTGAAAAAATTACATGTTTAGCCTTATGACTCGTAAAACTGCAATGTCGGGTGCAAAAAATTTAATTGGAGCCCCAGAACCTTTTTAATATTCTTTAATATCTACATTAATTTGGCGAATAGCGATATTTAGATTATAAACAAGCTCGAATAAAAAAAGGGGAAGGATAAATCCATTTGTAAACCGAATAACCACAAAAACGTGAATCCAAAATCGGAGCTGAAGCACGGGTGGGAGAGGGGTGCTTATTTCTTGGTCATTCTGTGGGAGCAGAAGGCTTGGAATCGTTTTGGAGGGGCCTATGATGTGTTTGCGAATCGAATCGCCCTCAGATAGCTGCTCTTTCTATCTATTTGGGAGGCCATAAGACAGTTACCGCTCAAAGAAACGAGGAAGATGATCCACAGAAGGGGTTTTCCACAAAACACGGATATATTATCCATTTGCTCTTTTTCTTTGAGTCTATTGTGCTCACGCAAAGAATGCTTCGTAGCTCTTTTGAAAGCAAAATTACCAGAGCCCTGTAATGGAGCTTGAAGCAGGAACGCGGAACGTGGATCAACAAGTTTTTACTTGGATCATGTCAATCGGAACACAAAAAAATGTCGTGCTCCTACATATTGTTATTACAATTTCATTAAATTTTCAAAATGACTTTTTCCGCATTAAAATTACTTTTGAGGTGAACAACAGCAACAAATGAAAGATGATTTTGCATCTGTAATTTTATTCAAAAGAACCAAAGACGAAGACGAATAAATATACCACGCACTGCTTAGTAAAAATAACATAAATAAAACAAATTAATTAAATAAATAAATAATATGATTCGGGTAAAGTTAGTCATAGCACAGTTGAAGCAAATATTTAGAAGTATTAGCGGAGTAACTCAAAAAAGTTGTTGTTCCAGTTCGCTGAAAACTTTTGTCTGCACGGAATTTTTTTGTAAAATTGTATTTTTGTTTAAAGCTGCTCAGGTACTACATTTTGATTGTGAGTAGCCAAATGGAACGCTTTAAAAAGTGCAATTCACGAGAAATCATTTAAGCATTGTCCAAAATACTCAGGAGGGCAAAATAAAGTTTCTTTCATTTTGATGTTCGACTATTGAGACAGATGCGAAAAAAAAATCAAAATAGTTAATTTTCATAACTAAGAAAACTCTTTCAGAATATTCTCTTAAATAAATTCGTTTCCAAGCGAAACTGTTTTTGGGAACGTGTGCCACAGTTTTCCGAATGTAGGACTATTTCGTGATTAACTGACTTAACTTAGTGAATAGGAAAATACTGCAATCTAGCGCATTTACTCTCTTATACTGGATCAGGCTATTACACTGTAAAAAATTCTAGTTCAACGTTTCACTCAAAAATGGTGAAATGCAGCTGCAATTAACATTTGGTACTAAGTTGAAACACATTCATGGTGAAACTAGACGAAACTACACCGTCATAATGGTTTAACTTAGTACTAAATGTTGGTTGCAGCTACATTTCCCCACTTTTAGGTGAAACGTTGAACTAGAATTTTTTAGTGTACAGGCTAGTTCCATGCGTGACTCACACTACAGGTGAAAATTATTACGGTATTGAAAATATTTTAGAGCCGTATAACTGATTTGAATCGGTAATTTATTTGCTTTTGCATTGCAATTTGATAATGAAATTATTATGTTATACTAGTTAGGTTCAATTTGATTCATGTTATCCCATGAATATATTCTTCAACACAGCTATGACTCACACTACATCGAAAAAAAAGAGTTAATTTGTTCTACGCTTATATAGGTGAATTTCTTTCTTCTGTACATGTTTAAATTTATTTTGAAAATATAACTACGGTGCTTGAATAATCAAACTTTGGATCATGTTGAAAAAATCATTAAAATGTACTTTTTTAACAAGGGGAAAAGCACTAACTAATGTGACTCGTACTACAGTTCGCATTTTCTATTGAAATAACACATTTTACTCTTGTAGCAGTACTTCAAATTTTGCGTTATTTGTTTTTGAAAAGTAAGATAACATTTTTGAGATGACATTTTCATTATGAAAATTAGAAAAAAAATCCTTTATATCAATTTCTTAGCTTATAACAATACACTAAATAAAAACCGAGTTTAAAGCACAAAACAGCAACAACATATTGGGCAAAATAGCAATTACGTCTCGTATAACCCCCTATTTTGGGGCTGTAAGAACCGCATTTTCAATGCAAAAAAAGATGTGAGCTTATGAGTGAAAAGAAATTCAACAAAAGTTTCGACTTTTCGAGGGTTTTCTGAAATTTGTTCGAAGTTCTGGAAAGTTTCCTTGTACTATACTTTTGCGTGGAACAAACAGCCTATACCAAAATTATAATGCAGACATTTTTGAGAACTTTAACTAATTTGACACTTGAAAAAATCTACAAGGTGAGTTTTGAAGTGTCATCTACACTGCAAAAAATTCTAGTTCAGCCTTTCACCAACGAAATGAAAAAAATAATGTAATGTAGCTGCAACCAACATTTGGTACTAAAGTGGAACCATTATAATGATTCCTAGTTTCACATTCACGGTGAAACTGGGTAAAACTACACCATTATAATGGTTCAACCTGGTACCAAATATTGGTTCCAGCTAAATTTCACCATTTTTTTTTTTTTTTTTGGTGAAAGGTTGAACTAGAATTTTTTACAGTGTAGATGACACTTGAAAAAAAAAAAAACCATAACGAATCACTTAGACACTTAGATACACGGATTGCAAGAATTTAGAACTTTTTGTAAACAAATCAGTTATTTTTAATTACCTTTTTCTAAAAGTTAAAAAATTCTTAAGCTCACTGTAAAAAATTCTAGTTCAACCTTTCACCAAGAAAAAAGAAAAAACTGTGAAGTTTATCTGAAACCAACATTTGGTACTCAGTCGAACCAATATAATGGTGTATTTTTACCTAGTTTCACAGTGCATGTGAAACTAGGAACCATTATAATGGTTTGACTTTAGTACAAAATGTTGGTTGCAGCTAAATTTCAACGTTTCTTTCTTCTTTCTTTTTTTTTTTTTGGTGAAAGGTTGAACTGGAATTTTTTACACTGTATTACTAGCTGATTAAAATATCACAGTACGGCACAGACAAGGACACATACCCAGATTCGTTTTGAAATGCTTTGCTAGAATGTTGTAATGTAAGTTTCAGCCAAAAAAAAAGCGAAATCAAATCATTTCGCGTTTAAAACAACAGAATGATACAGAGGCTGCTGGAAACGTTTCCTTGATGATTAAATATTACCTACACGAGTTGAATTAATTTAGTGTTAAATTTTAATATTTTGACTTGAAAACGTTACTTCAAACAACATTTCGAGTACAAATCTTTAAGTGACGGTTAAAATATTAGTAACCAAATCATCGAAATGCTTTGTATTTTTCTTAAAATTCAGAAACATCAACTAAGATTTATCTTTGGAAATTTGCATTTGTGGCATCAACAGTATAAAGCAAATATATCAAGTTAATTGTGACGAAGTGTGTGACGTTTGAAACAATATACTAATTTAAATTTCATGCACCTCTAATTTCATAAAAAGGGATCGCGCGACACAAATGTGATTTTACAAATGTGAAAAATAATGATGTTATTTAATTATATGAACAGTAATTTTGAATTTCATATAAATAAAATTGAATTATGTGTAGTAATGAGTCAAATAATCTATATATTTTAAAAATACTGTTTTGAATCAGCGAATAACAATAGGTTTTAAGATTTAAGAAGGAATGGGAGATATGACCGCACGAAAATGAATTTCCTTTTCTTTCAAAATTTCTGTGCGCTTTTTTTTAAAATTTTGTTTATTTTTTCAACAACGCAGACTAATGCGTAAAAATTATAGTCTTTCACTCGTTTACATATACGCGTATTTTATGACATTACTCTTTTCATAAATTTTAGCCGAAATCACTACATCATTTTTTTTTTTTTTTTGCTTAATCAGAACACGAGAGATTTGCTAGAGAAACTAAATACACTCAAGTTTTTGCCCAAATCTGTTTTAAAAAGCTGCTTTTTTATTAAAAAGAACAGTTTTAATAATACTAATGTTATCAAAACTAAGCGTGTAAATTCGCAATCATTTAGGATTAATTCATAGTTAACCCCCATCCAGGGTATTAAAAATTCTATCTTCAGTAACATTCCCAGTGATTTGCTGTATAAATTAATGCCCTGAGAAATTTTGTTTAGTGTGGAAATTCAATTAAATTTTTCCTGAATCACTATAAAAAATTCAAACTTTATGTAATATATTTAACAAGAACAAGGAAATTGCTATAGAAACGAAACATGTAAATTTGTAACCATTTATGACCGTTTCACCATCGACCATTTAGTATTTTTTTTTTAAATTTTTCTATAGGAAACCTTGTTGTTAGTAACACTGCAAGGGATTCAAAGAAGTTAAAAATGCAAATTCGCGCACTGTTACAAAAAAAGTGTATTTTATCCCAAATCCTCTTTTTAGAAACATTCTGAGGAATTAAAACGTTACAGAAATTGTAAGTGTAAATTTTAATATTTTTCACCTGACTTATTACCAAAAAAAAAAAATTGCTTTATTCTAAAGCATTCTTTTTTTGGACGAGAACTGGCGCGAAAATGTATAGTTTTCCATACCAATATCTTATTTTAATTTTCTAGGCGGTCCCCAACTGGTTTTATCTCGCCCGATAAGGGATAAGAAAAGCAAGCAAGCGAAAGTAAGATTTGGTAGATATATTGATTTCCCAGGCAGAAGCCCAGTGCCCGTGAAATAAGTGTGTGCCTATGGAGAAGAAGGGGTAGACAAGGATTACGACCACAATAGACTATTGGCCATCCCTCCCCCGCACTGGGAGCCCCTATCATCCAATGCTCCAATTGTCTCTAAAGCCATCCTCCAATGTTCCCAGATCTTGAAACCCAGATTACATTGGAAATTATTTTCGCACCTGCTCCTCTTTTCTTTTAAACATTTATCTTAGAAGGCAACAAACGCGATGTGAACTTTTTAAAAACCTTTTTCGTATTACTTTTAAGCTCGTTGGGCTCATTTTCTGGTTTTAATTTGGTTTGAGCCAGCTTCTAACTGAAAAACGCTTCATTTAGTTTTTTTTTCTTCTTTCCTGACTGAGCTTGCACATCGAGGTGAAGCAAACTGCTGATAGATTTATTCCCAAATTCGGTTATGTTAACATTCACAAGCTGCAACGAATTTCAATTAACTTGGGAAGAATTCTTGAACAAGAGCTGTTTAAGTAGAAATATTTATTATACTCGCTGACAATGCAACGTTGACCATAGGAAACAGTTGAGAAAGAATAGCTATATCGAATCTGCGTCTCGGAAGAATATTTTTTGCCTCTTTTTTTACCGTTTGCAACACTATGATTTTTAAAAATTTCGATCTGACTTTTATAATTATAATAATATATTTTTTTAACGTTTTAGGAGTTCAAGAATGTTAATGTGCAATAATATAAATATTTTGCGTTTGGACTGCCATATTAGTTTGAAAGTCACATTTTTTAACTATTTCCTACTACTTCGTCATTATTTTAGTTTTTGTTGGAATCCTAGTTTTTTTTTTATATTTTGTGTTAGAGACAAGTACTAGTATAAATTGAATTTTTTTCAATAATTATCTGATTTTCTTTTTCTTTCAAGAGAAATTATTGACAAGTGCTAATTCTTTAATTAATTAAACTTTGATCTAATTTAATTGGGGAATTTCGAAGCTGAAAAATAAATAAATAAAATGAAGAATAAAGTACAATAAAAATAATAACAAAATGAAAAATAAGCAAAATATTTAGAAAAAAGTAAGTAAATGAAAACAAAGTAAAATTAAAATAAATTAAACCGTACTAATGTACATACTAATGTAATTTCGTGAGTCACTTAAGAAAATGCTTATTAACTCGATTTGAGGTAAACTAAATTCTCTATAATATCTCAATGCATATTCTGAAAATGAACTAATATTATGGTCCTCTTAGAAACTTAGCATACGAGTATCATGCTTATTTTCGCAAATAGAGCATACGGAAAACTTGCATCAATAGTATATCTTACAAGCTTGGCGTAATGCAACTCGTTAAAGGGTCAAGCGCCTTCTTTATACAGGGTCATCGAAATTACATTTTACTTTTATTCGCTAGTAAAACAATTTTTGTTACAAAACGAAATTGCAGCTCACAAACATATTTGCATATTTTAGCCACTGAATTAATTCTACATCGCCTTTGCTGTGCGAAACATTCGACCCGAATATTCCCAGGATTAATTAAATAATTACATATAATTAGATTACATTTCATCTATTCAAAATGGGTTAACGTGGTAAGATTTCCTTAATGCGACGGCTTTTACCTATTACAATAAACAAACCCGCTCCAAGTGTATAAATTAGCATTTTGCGTCAATTTTCTTACTGAGAAAACAAAAGCACACTATATCATCCAGAGAAGCAATCAAAAGCTCGCTTTGTAAAGCGGAATAAAAAAATCTATTCAGTCCTATATTTCGAGAAGAAAAAAAAAACGTTACTTTATATGGTAAGACATGTTTATGAGAGTTTATCTCCTATATTCACTCTAGCTGTAACTTTTACGCTTATTTTATTCTTTTTATGGTACGGATGAAAATGCAAACTGGCATACTTGTTTTCAATTGTTAAGTGTATAAAATGCATATTTGAAACTTGGAGACATTGGAATGATCTTTCATCATCTTTCAAAATGTTTGATTGTAACAGTTTCTCCTATTCTAGACCACGACCTTCTAAAATGAAACGTTGGATCGGGTGAAAAAGAAATATCAGTTTGAAATGGAGCTGCTTTAGGGCCTTTTTAACTCACAGAAAAAGTCAGAATACTATAAAATGAAATACATCGTTGTGTGAATAATATTTCTAATTTTGATTTGTACAAATTAGTTATAAAAACATTTCATTAGCGTGTAAAAATCAATAATAATATAGTTCTAGAGCAAAATTCTTCGCGACGAATTATTAAGTGCAAAAGTTAAATTTAGTGACCTTTATCGTTGCTTCAATTTTGAAAGTAAACTTATAAAGCACAGAGAAAGCGAAAAAATAAATAGATTAGATTAAACGATGTATTTTAAAAATAAATAAGTGAGACACGTGAGAACATAAAGTAGATCAATATGTCTGCTAGACTGTAGCACTTTCCATACACATAAATAACATTTTATCAATTACAGACATTGCGAGCAAATAAGTGAAAAACGATTTTGAAGATAAATGTTTAAGATAAATGATGAGAGCAATTTTGAAATATTTTTATAAGATTCGAATTGACTGATTAACGAAAGTGTCAATCTGATCTAGGTATACTTTTTTTTTATTATTATTTATTCATTTTTTTTTTTTTTTTTTTTTGTCTTTCAAGTTTTTACTTTTGATTTAACGCTAAATTTAAGCTCTTGGACGACATACGTACTTTATGTTAAATAATTTGGGTTATTTTCATTAAAATTTATCTTTTAATGTAGCAGATTTTTTTTATAATGTCCCTTTCTGAAAAACTTGGGTTGCGCTTCAGTTTATCCTATTGAAGAACGGTTCAGATAAAAATTTGTAATCCAGAGTTAATGAAATATTAATTCGGAGAAGCAAATAAAAAATAAAGAGAGAAGCACCCTTATTGCCTATGCAAAAACTTAGAGCGGAAAATAATTTGTTGCGGAATAATGAACTAAATCTAATTAAAACTTTTAAATCATAAAATAATTATTAGATTTTTAAAATGATTCTTATATTATTCAAATGCAGAATTTGTTTGCAAAAGCTTGAAAGAATTGGAATAAAAAAGATTGCTTAATTTTAAACGTTATTTATTTGAAAAATTGAGCTTGATCGGTTACCGAAGCACTGGCTGATGAAGAAGTAATTCATGTGTTGAATACTGCTAAATTTTAGATGATATCTTTCCATAATACTTCAGATTACGCGTTACATAAATGTCAGATGTAAGTTTCGAACTTTTTGAATAAAATGAGAACATTTTGAAATTTTAGAAATTATGCACTATATTTTCCAATCAAAAATGAAAGTGTTCGTTCTTACAAGTAGATATTGCTTTCTTCTATCATATTGTTAAAAATTATCAAAATTAACATTTAGTACTAAATCGCAATTTTAACGTAGTCAAAAATACTAAAATTTTATATTTCCGAACGGAGGTCAAACGTAAAAAAGGTAAAGGAGAAAGATGTGAAAAACAGTAAATCCTTTGAAATAGGGAGGATGGTACGTTTTAAGAGTATGGCACGAGCAATTCGTTCCCAGCTCACGCAATATTTGAACTTCAGTGAGTTAATAATTTCGACGAAGAGGGATTTAGCTCAAAGTCATTCCCCTGCACGTTTATGCAAATGATATTTGTTTTATTTGGCAGAATCTGGGAAAAGCTTCATTTAGTTTTACGAAGACGGGCGACCGATGAATAAGGGAGCATTGCTGCTAAATCCATGCAACTCTTTAGTTGGTTGAACGACAACTGATCTTTCACAATTGCATCGTGTCACGCTAAATGAGGAAAGTAAGTTGACTCAGGAAAAAAAATCGATTTTTTTTTTCATTGGAAAATTAATTTAAGAAAATTCTAGAGCCAAACCAATCGGGAAAGCGAAAAGGATATTTTTGAGAAAACAATCACATAATGGGAAATATATGTTTGCAATATTTACAAATAAAGCAATAAGGTAAAAAAAAATATTCCCGTAGCATATGCAAGCTGAGGAAAATGCTTTGCAAACATTTATAAACAAATAAATAGTTTTTAAAAAACAATGAAATATATTCTAGAAAACTGAAACATGTTTTGGCACTAAGAAAAACGTTTTCGTAGAGTCACTGTCAAACGTATTTTATTTTGTAAATTTTCTTTTTCCTAAAAAAGTGTCTTTGTAAAGTGAAGCATATCCATCTCATTTTGTAAAATTTCACTATACATGTTTTCAAGAAAACATTCGTATTGGCATCTCGACGGTTTATTACAGGCGAAATATTTTTCATAAATAACACTGTGCAACACGAAAAATGTCCTTTGGATGAAAATGTCTGTTTCTTATGTATTTTTGGCTGAGAATTACGAATCTGCAATTATTTTTTGCATATCACGTACCATTTTCCCGATATTACACATTTTAGCTTTTTACGCATTTTCTGGATAAAAGTGCATATTTTCGAAATTTATCGACTTAATTTATTATAAATTATACGTTTCTCATTGACAGTGAAATCGTTGCCATACTAGAGACCTTTTTAATGAACTTGGGTTACTTTAGCGACATGTTTTGGCAACAAAAGCTTTATCTACTTCTCGAAGTTTCGAGTTTTTTACAAGACGACAAAAACATTTTGTAGACTATTTTGCGGAGAAAGAAAAAATAGTATGCTGCTGTGATGTGAATATAGTGTTTCAAGCATTAGGACATGAGCACAATTCAGCAGAGTGGCGCTTGCTTATAGGTGCTCTTTCATCTAAGTATTGTTTTCCTATTCATTCATGTAGCATATTCTGCAAACACAAAGGAAATTTCAAAATTTTGAGTGGCAAAAGCATATCAAATTAGCCACTTGTAAATCTACAATGTGCCTTTTCCCCTCAATTGTATATTAAACTTGGTTTATAGAAATATTTTTAAAAGCTCTGGGCAGAGGAGTGACTTTCTTGTATTTCAGGAAAAAATTAAAAAAATTAAGTGTGGCAAAACTAAAAGAAAGGATTTTTATTGGCCCACAACTTAAGGAAGTCCTTCCATGATAAAGAGTATGAAAACAAACAGTGAGAAGAAGAAAAATCTGCCTGGATGGCCTTTAAATCGGTGTGCTCTCGTTTCCTTGGAAATGAGAAAGCTGAAAATTACGAAAATCTTGTTAGTGACATGATAAAATGCTTTTGTATTATTAGGTTGCTGTATTTCATTAAAACTACACTTTTTGGACTCCCATATGGACTTCTTTTCTCAAAACCTAGGCGTAATTAATGATGAGAATGGGGAAAGGTCTCTTCAGGATATCCGTGTTTTAAAAGCGTTTCAGCGGTCGATAGAATGGAAGTATACGAATTGAATATTGCTAATCTATTATCAGGGCACACCAACAGATGCCCACAAGATAAAACGGCGAAAAAAAATCTTTTTTGTGTTTGTGTTTTCAATAAGTACGCCGCAATTACTCTTCTATAACCAAATTGTATAAATATGAGAAGTGGGTCTCCAGCAAAAATGGTACGTAATGGACCATTTTGGTTTGGGTATTTGAATTAAGCACCTTTTGTTTATATAGAATCACATAGTTTCATCTAAATTACAAAAAAAAAGTTCAAATTTGTTGCACAGTGTAATTTAACAAAATACTTAAAAAATACAATTATCACTACTACTTTCACCGGTTTCGTTTGACAGCATTCATGATACATAGCTTTAGTTTGAATCTGTAAATGAATGACAAACATATCGTGTCACATCGCCTCAACTGAGTGCGCATCTTGTTACTAGGTTAAGCGCTGATGTCAATGTAGTTGTACCGATTTAATTTGAGGAGAAATTTTGATTGAAACTTAAGTAAAACATTTTATGAAGAATAACTTACGATATTATAAGGATCTGATGAATTAAAAGGTCGGCACAGAAATGAAATTACACAAATTCTTTCAGCACTTTCAAATTTAAGCAATCCTTTCTACTTTAATTAAATATTAACATGCATGGCTTTCTTACATTGATCTTTAAAATAGACTGCTCAGCTCAACTCACAAAATTTTGAATCTTAAGAAAACATCAGCCTGATGGCAAAAATAAATTCCCCCTGAGATACTCAGTTAATCTATTTTACTGTCATTATATAAATACAAATCCATACTAAATTCAATGTTGACACAAAATGCAAATTTTGATTATTATAAAACAATTTAAAAGCAAGAATACAGATTTATACTTCCACTTCAACATCTTGAACATTTATGAAAGAGGATGCAGGTGTTTAGTTATTCTGTAGCTAAATCTTAGGTCAACATCCCAAGTTGACTTTTATCAACCCTGCAAAAGAGCAACATTGTTCCTTCGGTAATTCCAATGAAACATGTTAAAAAGTTAAGCATACTTACCCAGTGAACATACTTACTTGAACAGCGTACGACCGAACGAGTAAGCAAATAATGAACTTACCGTGATGACACACATTTTGTTGGCAGAGCAAATATGGACTTACCTGATCTGAATGTGCTTCATAGACAAGATGACTGACGATGATTCTAGAAATTCTGCTCAGTTTGAAAGGAAATCATAAATTTTTTGCTTGAATCAGTACAAATAATTCAGCCTTATAACATAAATGCACCCTTTTAATGCAAAAAAAAAAAAAGAAAGAAAAAGAAAAAAGAAAAGAGCGCAGTAGAAAATGTTTAGTGCACTAAATTCAAGAAAATTCAGCTGAGGAAAAAAATTATTATCCCGTTTTTAATAATGATTACAAACATGTCAACATAAAACTCTTAACTAGAATCTGGGGCTAATTAAATTTAGTTAAACACGTAATGAACTAGAGATGAAAAATGATTTTATAGAAATATTTTTTTAAAAAATCAACAATTTGCGATTAATTTTATCAGGAAGAATATAATACATTTCGTAAGTTAAAGTTTAAACATAATCATCAGGTTACATACCCCGTCACGCGCGTAAGTCTAGTTCCAATGTACTGGCTATTTTTAAAAGCTACAATTAATTTATCATTCATTGGTCGTTAGAAACGTTACAACAATTTCAAGATTATTTGTTAAAAATATTGTCAAGATTATATGTTGTCATTTTATTGAAGAAATATGTTCATTGGTTTTCCTAACAATTACATTCTAGTACTACTTTGGAACTTCAGGCTTTTATTACATTATTTGTGTATTCTTCTTAAGAAAATTTCTCGACTGTTTACGCATTGCACTGAAACAGCTGTTCTTGCATATTTTGTATGTACAGACAGAATGACAATGATAGCTGGATAGTTTTACAGGCACTATTATACAATGTATAAAATTTTATAAATGTAACTGTGAAAAGATACACGAAATTGTGAGAAAAAAACTGTAAAAATAGTTTAGTCTAGAATTTTAAACATTTTGCGTCGAGAAAATTTATTCTTCAAGAGAACATAGAACAAGTTTTGAAAATTTCACTACAAAAAAAGTAGTTGAATGTTTAAAAAAAAAGGGTACCTGGCTAAAGGATGGTGCTCAATTTTACTATACTTTGGTGCAATGTAAGCATTAAAACATAATAAAATTTAAGCAGTACCTTTTGTAGCCAGAAAATTGACACCAATTTTTGATACACGATACCACCAAATTTTTTAGTGTTCCTTAATATTTCATATATTTTATGAGCACTGATTAGCTCTCTAAACTTAATATCTGCTCATCATATAACTACGTAGTAATTTTGACATGTATAATCATCCCCTGTTTCAATCAAAGAATAACTTTGTTGAAGTTTATTCCAAAAAAAAAAAAAATCTTTATGCGTTATTTAGATTGTCATTTTTCGTATTTTCCCGGCTTATATAAGTGAAACAACAGCATTTAATAGTGGACACATATAAATCGCACTCGAGCCAATTAATGATGGATATCTTGTAAATGTTCTATACAATTTATAGAAAAGAAATTTCAATCAAAAACGAATCATTCTCTTAGTGGCCACAACAAATCAATGCACTGTGGTCTCAATTTTAGAGGGAATTTCAGGTGGTTTATTGGAACATCCTTTCCTCCTTTCGATATTTCTTGTGAAAAGAAACATTTAGGGTTTCGTCACGTACTTTAATAGCGGTAGCGAGGTGATGTATTTACCACGATGCTCTCACCCGGTTGGGCCATACCGAACTAGATGGAACCTCCCTCCTTTTGTTGTCCACTTTATAGCAATCTGGAAGCCGTAGTATTTCAGACGGGGGAAAATGTCCGTAGATAGACAGGGAAGATTTGATTGTCGATCGCATTTTATTAAGTTGCTCGTTGTTGTAAACAAATTGAACGGAGGGTTTGGACTCGCGTGGTTAAAATAAATAGGTATGAATGCATTTCGGTGCTTTGCAGCGAAACTAAATAATTACTTAACCTATATTGACTATTTTTTAATATGTTGAGTAGTGAAAACTTACTGAGCAGTGACTAGTTTTGATATGTTACTCGGTTTTAGGATGTTGACCAGTGACCATTTATCACACGACTTAGTGATTATTTTTAAAATGACTTAATGACAACTTCCGGCATTTTGACCGACTACTTTTGATATTTTACTTGTTTTTACGATGTTTACTAGTGATTATTTTTGACATCACTCAGCGGAAACGTTCGATTTTTAGCCGGTGACATTTATTGATATTCTGTCAAAAAGTAGACCGATAATTTTCTTGCTCGCATATACTTCGAATTAAAGAGGAAAATAACTTCCACTTAAGATTTTACCTCCAAAGCAATCAATTCGTTTTAACTTTTGAAGATATATTCATCATCCTTTTCAAATATCTTATACTGAAAAAAAAATTCAACGCATCATGAAAAATTTTAGTGGGATATATTTAGCTGTACATCAACTACAGGATACTTCAGGTATGTGAAAACTATGCATCTATCAAGTTAGTTTAATACATTATTTCTTAGCAAATGTTTTAAAATAAATTATTAAAAGGCTGTCAATCGTAAGTTTCTTTTGTAAATGTTATGTCATACGGTCACAGATGCAATTAGTGGTAGTTTACAAATGAATCATCTATATGGCCTCCTCTCCCCAATGCTATGTTTTAATATGACTAAATTTAATCAATATGGTCCGAAGTAGGTTTACATTTGAATCACAACATTAAAAAAATCATAATTTATAAATTCAATTACATATACATTGAAATAATAATGGTAAAAATAATTTAAAAAAAAAACAGAAGTTTCATGAGAGCATAAAAACAAGCGTTGTTTTGATTCATTTAAAATGATTTATTTTTCTTGAGAGAAAAAATATCCTTCAATACTTTAACTCTCAATGCCTCCCAGAAAGGCAGTAATTTTCGCTTTTACGCACAATATTTTGTAATTTTACACTAAGATCAATTAAACGTTAAGAGAATTATAAAATAATTTAATGTTAACAGAGATGAATTTAAAGAAATGAAGCAACTAACTATCGCAAAATGTCATGAAACATTTCAGAATTAGAGTGATGCTTGTGAAAGCAAGTAGCAAGCATCTTAATTACTCAATTGAAAATTTTTTATTGGGTAGTTAAGAAGTTTTTAATTAATAATTTTGACTTAATAGTCTAATTGAAAAACAAAAAGCGTGGAAAGGAATGGTTTGCTCTTTCTCTTTCTTTCTTCATTATGTACGAAACAAAACTATTTTTAAATAATGTATACAAATGATGCTGCAATATGCATTGCTTTCCAAATTTTTGCAAACAACACATACTATTGATAAATAGAATTTAGCCGTTTTTAATTAAACAAACTAAAATGAGTTAAAACATATAGCATATCTGATGTTTTTAAAGCATTAAAAGATTACAACATAGTATAATAAGTAATTAAATCATTTGTTCATCCCTCAACGAGCTGTGAAATTAAGCAATGCGCTTTTCAAACAGAAGTAGAAACACAACTAGATCGTCGAAAACCCATAAAAAACAAATCATTCTTTAAGATGTTTGTTTACATTGCTATGATAATAGCAGCACAACCGCAAAGAAAGTGCTTCGATTGGGTGGTAGCGGAATCTCAAGGCGTGCGTAGGGGCTTTTTGCCACTCTGGGATTTGATGACCAGTAAATAGTCATTTTACGACTTCTCCCCCACCAGGGTGGTATTTGGGTAGAGATGCATGAGGTATTGCTTTGTGAGAGGGTCGTAAAAGAATTTTACTGCCACTTTCAGGAGCCATAAAACAAGTGGAAAGCTTTGCTAACTTGATTTCTTACTTGTTTGAGTTTTCATTTTCAACCCGAGACTGATGTAGCGCGCTCACCTATGACAGTTTACTTTCGTTTTCTCCTAGTTTTTTTTATACTCAAGTCATTTAACTTTTGTGAAGGGTGTAAAAGTCTTCTTGATATCAAAACTTATATGTTTTGAATTTTTTGTTCTTACGTTTATCATGTATATAGTAGTGGACGGTTTTGCCATTCTTGAGATGGCTTCCTTGAGAGTAAAGAGAAAAGGTGCGAAGTTAAGTTAGTCTCTCTCTTTCTCTCCTTTAATTTAATGATTACTTCTTCAAAATTTGTGAAAATAATTGCTAATATGCAAAATTTGTCACCAATATAACATCATGGAAAGTGATGTACACATTTGTAGAGTTTGGGTGCTCTTAAGGTGCTATTGGATGCTGTTTGAAACGTTTAGTGAGCAAGCAACAGTTTGCTTTCACCTAGAATAATAATGGCATTTTACAATTTCACAATTTGTGAGGGATTTTAAACGTTGCACAAATATTTTAGAATTTGCAGCTACAATCCATCAAAGCCCTCAGTAATGCATATTGAATGAGCTGAAAAAAAATCTTTAGAATGTCATAGAGAAAGAGATACCAAATCATTTATTTTTCAGAGAATAGTTTCAAATATCAGGGGCTATGTCTTTAGAAAAAAGCTAAAATATTTCAGGGGCAAGCTCGTACTGAAGGAGATTAACAATTGTATCTGATTTACTCATATTTGCTTCTGCTTATCCCACTGGTTCGTTTCACATCCCAGCCATCTAAATCTCTCTAGGGTTTCGCTTGACCCCACGCTGAAGCTTCTGTCGTTCCAATCGCCCCCCTTAGGCCCCTTAGCTCGGCGGGAGCTCGAGCCCTTTAAAGAACGATGGGTGGAAGATGTTTTGGGAGTTGTCATCAGAGCTGTCGATGTATGCAGTAAATGGAAGAAAAGGAATAATGAAAGGCAACTTACACCAACCTGCTATGGCCATCCACGGGTAGAAAGCATTGGCAGGTGCTTGAGCCATAGGAGGCGTGCTTTGGCAGCAGGTCGACCAAGCGTCTGTGACTCGGGGGGTGGCGGAGTTTTCGGCGGGAAAGGGCCGCATGGCATCGCCACTCATGCCGGCGGGCCGTAGCCCGGCCACAGAGCCAGACGGCCAAGCGGCCATCTCCTTGACGGCCTGGTTGAAGCCATTCTGATCCTTGGCCAGGCACTCGGGCTTGAAGAGTGCACCGCCGCCGCCGCCCGCTTCACTCGCAGAGTTCGAATAGAGTTTGCAGGCGGCCGCAGCCGCCGCGGCGGTGGACGCGGCCGCGCTGCCGTTGTTGGCGGCGTCGACGGCGGCGTACGAGGCGGCGGCGGAGTTTTCGTGTGCGGGCTGCGCGCGGGCGGCGGCGGCTGCGCTGGGCTGAGGTGGATACGGCGGCACCAAGAGCCCCTGCGGGAATCGGTACGACTGCTCGGACTGGCCGTTGTAAAAGCCGCCCTGGTCGAAATACGAGTTCATGGTGGGATACGTCGTGCTTCCGCACTCTTCTACATCCGAGTTCGGAATTTGGAGATTTCGGACGCGCGTGAACGGAGAGGCTCGGATTCCGTGTGGGCCCACGGCTGCCATGGATACACATTCGTGAAGGGTGGTGCCGGGGAGGCGGCGCCCAGCCAATCAGAGGCCGTGCTGTATCCTGCCGCCGAGCAGGCACGCGGGGATGCTTGCTGACACCGGGAGAAGGCGCGTCGACTCTCCATCCACTCAGACCCTGAAACACACCAAATTACATCACATCACAACACACGAGAGGTTAGTGCTCGCTCGATCATTCCTCATTCACTCTCACATCACACAAACACTCCTTCCTACCTTTTGCAATGCTGCACAACAACAATCGGTAACGAAACTCAGCATTATCTTAGATGATGTGATGACTCAGAATTTTAAGTTGGATACGCTTTATAAACATTGCAGATGTAATATGAGCATACTGATGAGGAAATTGTCACATAATGTCTTATTTCGTGGTTTACGGATATTTTTTTTTATCTTCTTCTAATTTAATATTGATAACTATAAATAAGTATGAAATGCAGAGATTAGTTGCTAACTGTGTTGTTGAAAAATGCAGCATATCGATAACAGCACAGATAAAGATTGAATTTTTAACTATGACTAAATTAAATTAGTTGAGTTGTAATAATTAATAACAAATTTCAAGGCACTAATTAACGTGTTATGAAAGTTAAATGCAAGCATTCCCTCTGTCCAACAAAAATATTCTTAAATTTATTACAAAGTTAATGCACGAAGTCATTGTATGATAATAAAAAAAGTATATCATATTTCCAATTGATAATGATCCAATATTTAAATAAACATATATTGCAAGGAATAATCGGTATTAGAACCGAAGCGTTAATTAATAAATATATGGACTGATTACACAAGAGTACCTTTCTAATAATATATTTTACTTTAATCAAGTAAACATCTTCGGGTCAAATTTCGATTGCAGAATGTTTATTTGTTAATTAAATATACTCGCTTAGAAGTATTTTCCAGAAACGTATCCGTTTTGTGCATTTCTTTTCTGCTGCACAATTAGATATGTCTCTACGGGATTGATACTAAAAATATCTAGGTTATTTCAAAAAAATTATTAGATTTTGTGCAGATCACACTTTGAGGAGGGTATAAATTTTACTCTGTTAAATTTTAATTTGAGTTATGACCAGAGCTTCAAATATTTCCTTGGTGTTGGGATAGTCCTGCTTATAAATGTGCACAGTGCAAAATTTTATTGCTGTTCAGAAGAGTACAACAAAAGGATTTTTTTTTTGAAAACTAGAATTACCTTTTTTTTAAATGAAAAATGAGTTATTAATAATTTTAAAACTTTTAAGTTTTTAAATGCACCTAGAAAACTTCAATTAATGTGGTATCAACTCTTTAACCCTTTATCTACTGCATTATGATCTGCAGTAATTTTTTTACAGAAATAGTTTGTCTAGGTATTTACACTGAAAATTAAGGGATTTACGTAAATAAAATTCTCTGTCTATAAGTATTCATTTCTTTACAGCTAATAAGTGCCACTGAGTATTTACCCTGTGAAACTAATTACATACCCTTTTTAATCAAAATTTTTCTAAGCTCTTAACTAACACATTAAAAAATCAGTGACTTGATTCTTGAATTATACTGTTTTTTTGAAGCGAAACTGTGAAGGAGCAATCTGAACAAAATAGAAGTTCAAAACACAGCATCGGTTTCAAAACGATGTTCCTTTTCTCGCTAAAATACTTTTTATAGAACCCTTGCGCGGGTGTCGGGGGACATGTTTGGCAGTCGCGTTATAACATAACCGCGGTATAGTGAAACTATATCGCAGAACCATATTCATGAAATAATACTCGCTCTTGTTGCATCATTTTTAACTTTATTAATTACTCGTAACTTTTCTTCCCCCTATAGTATTCTTTTTCTTTTCTTCTTTGCCATTTTATTAACTGTAATTGCTGTGCAAGAAGCCCACATCTCAGCTGCACAATCAGTCTATCGAGCGATAGGTTATGAACCAGCTGTGTTCCGAGAAAAAAGGTGCTTAACAATCTCTTTATGTTATCAACATGGGATTGTGTAGGGGGAGAGTTCTTAGGAAAAAAAATTAATTTGGAAGGGAGAAACGTACTTCTCACTGGAGAATATGTTTACTTTTCAGGAATGCTAAAGAATCTGGAATACAAAGGTTGATAGCGCTATAAAAGAAGTTACACATGCTAACTAGACTTCTGAAAATGGAATAGTTAAGCTTTGAACAGAACAGTCCCTGACAGATTGGGCTCCGCCAATGTTAAGAGAAACAAGTCAGGACGATTTCACCCGATTTTGAAATCAAGCCATATGTTCTAGGTTTTGAAAGAGAGAAAAAGCATGCAAACGGTGTACATCACGCCTATCACAATATGGCTTTATCTGTTAGTGTGTCTGGTGGGAGGATGGGTGCTCTTTGTCTAGCCTAGAATATTTGTGTGCTCGGGCTGGCTTTATTTACAATGGTAAATAAGGAATCACCTTTGAATGGCAATGATAAAGAGTTGGTTAAACGTAGAGGGACATTATAGTCACCGCGGTATATCCGATTCCGCGGTATATAACGGGGTTTTACTGTATTGGTAAAAAGGATTGCTGGGATGGAGTTTATAGAGAATGGTACTTATAAGTACTGTCAGTAGATAAAGGGTTAAAATAGCATGTATTTGTTCATGTCCATACGAGGATGTGGGAAAGAATTTATTACAGTAATACATAAAATCAAAAAAAAAAAAAAAAAAGTTTGAAATAATAAATGTTAAACTGATTTTCTAACGAAACGAAGACAGTAAGCACACCATTAGTGGGCAATTTGAATTTCCGATAAGATTATCCAAGATAAAACTGATGAAAAATAATAGAAAACACAAACATTGGAAAAAGATTTTAATTTTGTGTTGATCTCAGAATTTAACTTAGTATAATAAGTATGCTTAAATTAATGTTCCTTTGAATTATTTTAGAACGGTATGTGTCGTAGGAAGAAGTTATTATTATTATTGCTTTACAGTAATATTAGAAATAAATGAAAATATGAAAAATAAGTCATTCATTTTGTTTACAAAATTGTTGATTCCATTAGCTGTTACAGTGTTTTAATTATCCGTAATTATGAATATCAAATAGGAAAATGAAGGTGCTAACATTTTTGCATCCAGAAGCTCCATTATTGCATTGAAAAAGGGATTCCAAGCAATCCCGAAACATATATCTGCATTTTAATGCTCATTTGTGCTTTCTTAACGTGAAAATTTTTATTACAGTAAAAGATACTGTTGAATGTGAAAATTTAATTGTAAAGGGAATTGAATTTCAATCATTTTTTATGGATCATTTTTTGCTGACTAATTCTAGCTAACATAAGAAGCGAGGGAACTTTTTCGTGTTCAAATAAAAAAAATTTTGAACTTCAATAAATGTTGTTTCCGATGGGGAGGCCAATTTCTGTGGCTTTTGAAAGCTACAGAAATTGCTTCAATTAATCGATACTTGATAATTCGAGGTCTAACTAAAACTACATTTCAATTCACATTCCACTCCGCTTCTAGATACACTGACTTCTTGAGGAAAAAATTATATAGATTTAAAGGTTAGGCAGGGATGCCCCTCCTCCCCTGATGGCGTATCCCTCCCAAAAAATTACAATTCATTGACACAGGATCGGAGAAGTACCTTACGGATCATTCATAAATGATGGTACGCTTCGAGGGGGGAGGAAGGCGTTCGTGAAATTGTGACAAGCGGAGGGGAGGGGGTAACAATAAGTGTGACATCCTGTTATGTAACATAGTGTGACATGTAACAGAGGGAGGAGAGGGACGGTCCCTTAGTTAAGGTGCTTCAGATCGTGTGGGAGAAATTCTAAAAAAAAAAAAAAAACAAAAAAAAAAAACTGCCAACAGAGTTGCAAGAAAAGGAATATGAGACATTGTAAAAAGGAAAATTGAACCTCTACTTGATAAAGAAAAGTAGAAAAAGTGCATTTGTGCTTTTCCTGATCAAAACTTATATTAAATCATTATTTTTAGCATTTTTATTACAAAAAACTCACTCCCTCATTTTGATAAAAATTTGGATTTTATTAGAAAATTAATCGAGTCTGCAAATTTTTGCCCTGAACACAGAATGTATCAATTGAAGAGCTTTAAATGTACAGTGTTTCTTTTCCTTCTCTCTTGCCTTTTAAATAAACCTTTTTTCAGTATTCAGACAAAATACTCTTAAGTTTCAGAACTTGAGTACAAAAGGAGTATTTATACCGGCCCAAATTAGCAGCTGAAAAAAAACAGTTCCTTATACAGTAGTACCTCCTTTAAGGGACACCTCCGAAAAAGGGACACTTTTCCTGGTCTCAGTCCCTTTGAATAAGAACTGCAATGCATTAACCTTTGAATAAGGGACACTCTATTTATGGGACATTCACAGAGAAAAATTTCAAAACTCAACTTTTATAAACAAGGAAAATTTAATGGAAGCTAAATTTCTTTTGATTTTCTAAAAATTAGCTTTTTAAATTTGGTATGAGTCCTAGAAGCATAACAAACAAACAAGTGAATTTTAAAGTGCTTGCCAAAAACTACTTGTGAAGGCTTTTCCCTCTTTCGTACTATTGAAGACAAGTGGGATCAGCAT
Source organism: Octonoba sinensis (assembly GCA_038502835.1). Classification (NCBI taxonomy): domain Eukaryota; kingdom Metazoa; phylum Arthropoda; class Arachnida; order Araneae; family Uloboridae; genus Octonoba; species Octonoba sinensis. The sequence goes on from CM076598.1 coordinate 130,483,228, forward strand.
TGACAGACAGTACCCGGCTACCACCAAGTTTGGAAGGACTGGAAAAAGTATACTAAACGTAATTTATACTGTATTGCAAATTAATTACTTTTAAACAAACCCATCTAATAGATTATTTCAAATACATTTCTTAAGTTACAAAACTTTGCCAATACAACATTTTTGATTTTATTTTTTCAATGAAAAAATTCTAAATTTCAATAATTTCGACAGCTTTTGCATGCATGAAACGTTTCAGTATTTTCGCTTAAATGATAACACATGTTTATAATTAACTTAAACTAAGTTAATACATATGTGTATGCATCAATTTATGAGCCTCTGAAGAAGGGACATCTCTATTTAAGGTACAGAATTTCCAGTTCTCTTAGTGTCCCTTATTGAAAGGTTTTACTATCATCACTAACACCGTATTTTAAAAAAAATGAGAAGAAAAAAAAAAAGTTATGATCGCTTGGACAAAGGAAAAGAGTAACAAAAAACTTTAGAGCTGATTCACTTATTTTGCACTTAATATGTTTCTCTTCTAACATCTTCAATTATGAAACATTATGAAGAAAGTTACTTGACTATTATAACTGATGAGAGAAAGAAATAATAAACCGTGCAAAATCAATGAAGGGGCCGTTCATAAATGATGTCACTCTTTTTACCCATATATTTGACACCCTCCCCCCTTGTCACAAAGTGTCACACCTCAAAGGACCCCCTACTCCCTTTGTCACATGTCATGCTGTGTTGCAAAAGCAGGATGTCACACCTCTTGTTACCCCCTTCCTCCCCTTGTCACATTTTCACAAACCCCATCTCCCCCCGAAGCGTGACATCATTTATGAATGGATCCCGAAGTTCCAAGCAACGATCATTTAATTATACACATTGAGTGGCCGCCAGATAAGCTATTAAAAGACACTAAATTTGAAGATTAATTTCAGTAATTTTCACTTTGAGTAAACCTCTGCAATAATAAATGAATAAGCAAATAAAATTAAAATAACGTAGTAATAATAATCATTATTATTATTATAATCTGAGGAAAAAAGAAGAAAACAAAAGGGAGTAATACGAAATAAAATATATACATTTATTACAAAAATGAGAGTAACGACTCCGTCTTTCAAATGAAAAATGAAACGCAATACTTAATTAATGTTGGGAATCTGAAAATAATTCTGAAACAAGAGAAAAACGCGTCACGTAAGATCAACAAACTTTAAAATAAAAATCCACTCAATCTACATTAATTGGATATCAAAGTAGCGTTAACAGCTACTCAATCGTCCATTTCGGCCGTTAAAGTCACATAGAAAAGTGAAGGTTAACCTCTATTCGTATATAAATTGTTAATATCTCTTTTATGAGAAATAATATGCGTGTCGACTGTCACCTATAGAGGAGCTCCCGTCCTTGAAGCCATTGGGCAGCTACGAGGTTGCCTTCGACCGAATTGCACCTCATCATCCTCTGTATACATCCGCTAGGATTGTCACTCGTAAATGTAGTCCACACTCGAATCCGCCTTTATAGAAAAGCCACCCAGACACCAAAACTCTCTGCAGCTACTCGGCTACTTCAGAGAACTTAAATAAACAGAACAGCCATTTTCGAAACCATTATTTTGTGCGAGTGCCTATCTCAACCAAGATAGAGAAACAGAGAGAGCGTTTCGGGGGCCAGACACATATTTAGAGAACGCTTAATATTTCAACTAGCGAGAGAAGGTGGGAAAATGAAGTTTCCACCTTCTGAAAAAAAAAAAAAATCTTACAAAGTTGATGCGTTTTGAACGTTGCTGTGTCACAATAGCATTATTGCCGACAACACCACACTATAAAAAATTCTAGTTCAATCTTTTTGTTTAAAATGCTTTAATGTTCACGGTTAAAGTTAAACCTAATGGTTTAACTTTTGGTGAAGGACTTTTTGTTGAAAGGTTGAACTGGAATTTTTTAGAGTAGAATTATGTATATTTAATACTGCACCACACCAAGATTTTATATTACACAGGGCGAAAAAAAGGGTCATGAAATTGGCCTTTATGGAAGATGGTCGGTTCACTCTTCAAATTAATAAAATGTGCTAAGTGTAAATTTTAAAAAAATCAGGAATTTTACTAATGAAATTCCTCATTTTTAAAATTTTTTTATAAAATACACTTTGGTTTTCCTAGTTTAAACCATTAGAGCTGTAGTGAGTTAGCATTGCCAGTAATCTAGTTCCAGAAAGACTTATTAAAAATATAAATAAATAAAGTAAAGACTAATTTTAAGGGTTCCTTTTGATTTATTATTTTTTATTATTTATTTAATTTCTTTTTCAGTAATTTTTTTAAAGACTTTGTAACTGAAACAAGTGAATGAAAAGTCACAATAAAAAGTGAAAAAAAGAGAAACGAAGTTCTGTCTTTTAGAGAATGTGGGGAACAACAAGATGACAATTCAGTCACGTAATGAGAGAATTTTGTAAGATACGAGTATCTATGGAGGAAAATTTTGCTCTATCAAATTAGATAAGTGGTTGTTAGATAAGAGATAGTTGGTTGAAGGGGATTCATTGTACATAAAACTTAACAAGAACATTTTAGTAAAATATTGTATCCCCGTATCTCTATCATGGCTCCCATATTTACTACGGGCCTCCTTGTCAGATCATGTTTTTACTCCCATCTATTATAGTCAAGCTTAGATTTATCTTTTTTACATATATATACATATATTTATATATATATAATATATATATATATATATATATATTCTTTTTTTCCAATCTTGCTGTGGTACCCCTTACCCCCATGGAGGGCATGCTCTCTCTCTCTCGCTTATAAATAGTAATTATTGTATTATCTCGATTATAGATAGTAATTAAATGGCAATAAATGATAAATTGCTTAAGAGTACCATCAATATCAAATTAGTGTCATAATTTTACAAAAGTTCAAAGTTATTGTTTGCAATTGTTTAATATTTTTGACAATATTATAATTATTGAAAAATAGTTCCATTTTTATAAATTTATAATTTAAACTTTTTCAACCTGAATGTAAAATTTTATTTATAAAATAAGACTATGTGGTACGTGAGGGACATTTCTGAAATGAAAATCCGCACATTGACGAAACTGGCACTGTAAATAGAAAAAGTTTAGCAGCTGACCAATCGTCTTGGAACTGATCAGATTAATACATTAAGTTATTAGTAGTTGATTGGGGTCAAAATATTTGATTGACTGCATAGTAACTGATTTATTTATGTAATACATTTTTCCTATAGAATTCCGTATAATTGTTGTTCTTAAGAAATATTTCTGTTCCATTCAATTTTATTGCCATATAAAAAATTATATTGCACATTTTTTACTAACAAATGCGCATAATACGTGTTCTTTGTTGTATTTCTCTTGTATTGTAAAATCTTTTGTTGAATAATAAATTACATACTTTGCAACAAAGTGTTTTCTTATGATCTTATGTAACTCCATGCATCTCTTATAATCAAAGTGGAAACTTCAGTTTTAGCCTACTTACCCGTAAAAGTTGAAAAGAAAAAAAAAAGAAGTATGAAATAAGGTTTATTGTATCGTGAAAATATCGTTAAAAACAAGAAAGAAGTCAAAAATATAAAGATTGAAAAATAAAAAATTTGGAAATAGGGTTTCAAAATGGAAAAAATGTGTGTCGGTTTTTCTGCCCCGCCCCCCCAAGTGTGGGCCCTTCCCCACACTTCCTCTAATGTCTTTTAAGGGAATTGTCCGATTCGAAACTTTTTCTTTTTTTTTCATGTGAAAGATCTCGGCGTGGACATCTGACTTCCATACATTACTTTTTAATTTGAGCATTTTTTCGTTTAATTTTGAACAGTTTAAAAAAATTAAACATTAACATCTTTGGGGAAAATGAAGCAAATTATGTAAATTCTGGACATAAGAACCCTTTTGAGCAAGCTTATTGCAAAAAGCTCCCTGCGGGAATTTTTTTGAGCAATTTTTGTTTAATTTTGAAACAGTTCAACAAAATGTATCAATAACGCCTGAGGTGAAAATTTTAACCCTATATAAATCCTGATCTAACAAACGGATTTCCATGTATCGGCAGGATAAGCTCCTTTAAGCTCCTTTTCCAACTATCGGCAGGAGCTTAAGACATAGAACATGTACAGATACGAAGTTCATCCAGAACTGAATGAGCCTGTGTTCCCATGATACGTTTAGTCATTACATCGTATCAATTTTAGATAGTCTGAATTTTTAAGGATAGTTCTGAATAAAAGAATGAATTAATAAATGACTGAAAGAAAGAATGAATAAATGAGTGAATGAATTCATTAATGAATGATGGAATGAATTAATAAATGAATGAGTGAACAAAGGAATGAATAAATGATCGAGTGTGTGAATAAATGAATTTGTGAAAGAATATATATTAACTATTAAAAAAGGTATATTTGAACTAATCAAGAACTAATGCTGAAAAAAGATAGAGATATAGCTAGATTATCAATTTGATGTTGGTATAGAGGAAAATATAGCAGTTAGTATACGAAAGTATTGTAGTCACATAGTTCTAGACGTAACTTCTTGTTAAATTTATAGTTGTAGAGAGAAGAACGGCTTACAATGCGATTATGGATTGATTATTTACTGCATTTTGTTTTTGACCTATTTGGTCCCCTTCTCATCAGGTGGTAACGTGCATTTTTTACAACAACATTATATGTATCCAAAAATTCAGAGCTCAAACCTCCAGAACCCTTGGCCTTGAGCAGTGTTTCTACATTTTGCATATTAATGTCTATACATATAACGAATGTTATTAACCAATATAAGTAATCATTTAAACAGATAATTGTGAAAAGCCAGAAACAAGAAACAAATAAGAGAACTAAATCTTCCCAAGGAGGCACTGCTTCCTCTTAAAATATTCCAATAGGTGATGTGCCCCGGAGAAGTCGGAGCCTATGGGTGTGAAAAACAGAAAATATAGAGATACTGAGTGCAATTGATATGAATACTATCAGCAGCGTCACTATGGGGAGGGGGCGGTGTTGGAGTTGACACCCAAATTGAGATGAGTTTGAAAAATATGTATACTTGTATTACACAATTATTTTATTGATGCTATTTCAACATATAACTGAAAATAAATGTTACTTACTAAAGAATTTGTAAAAGTTTTTTTCTTTTTTTTCGCACTATTGAAGCTACTGAAGATAATATAAGCTACAAAATTACAAGCTCATAAAACCCCGTTTTTTTTTTTTTTGGGGGGGGGGGGGGTGACACCACAAATTACCGCCCCGGGTCACACCTCTGCAAGGAACGCGACTAGTACTATTCAGCGTGATATGGGGGGAGGGGGGGCGGGAATCATTAAAGCAAGCTCCTATTTGATTTGAACTTTGCATACGGTAACTTACATTCTTAAGTACCTCATCGTATCAATTTTAGTTAAATAACTGATTTACCTGGAAGAACATTTTTAAGAAACACATACATAGAAAATAAGTAATTTATTTATGCGATGGAAATTCAAATCTTTCAACTCGACACAAAGTGTTTAAAAATAGAAATTTAAAAAAAAAAAATCCGTGGCACCTTTGCTGAAATCAAGAAACGAAGTCATTTACTATTCTTATTCAGAAGGCAAGCATTGAACAGTTCATAAACAACTAACTTATTGAAGGTAAACATCGTTCACAGCTATAACATTTTCCCCTTCAGGAACTATAATAAGATAGCCCACGTAAACACCACCGATTTGTAAAAAGAAAAACAAATCTGTGACAAGAACTGACTAAAAACATATAGATGTAGAAAATTTTTTAAACTACAATGGTTATACGATTTAACAAAAAACAGTGAAATCAACTGAGAAGGATTTTTCTGGAATGTTTTCTTATTTTGTCTCTTTTAATCGAAGAGAATCCTGGCCCCTCCCGTCGCCCATAAATAAAAGAAAAAGACGAATGCATGAGGAAAAAAGATGAATGTTCATATATCCTCTAAAGTTGAGTACTCTGTTAGAAATTTCATCATGAAATTACGGTTAAATAGCCGGCAGCAGTCTGTCCATCTAATTAACCGTTAAATTTAAGGTTTGGAACATTTTTCTATCTTTACGGGTTTTAAACCGTTTCCAATCAGCTTGGTTAAAAAGCCGTAAATACAAAAGTTTTCGGCTTCATAATCATTTATTACATTGGTTCCCAACCTTTTGTTCTCTGCAAACCCCCCTTTTTCCGTAAAACATCCAAATTTAAATAAAAACTAAAATTACTTTTTACACAATTTGTTCATTTTGAATTATTAATAGGGCAGTAAACATGTGTCGCGAAAGATATCTTTAAAAGTTATTTTCCTGATAGTGTAAAAAAGTTATGTGTAAAAATTTTTGAGCCGATTAATATCGTTTGGTTTCACTTTAGGGTTGAAGTACACAAAATTCGCAAAAGTTAGAATAAAGTGCGATAAATGTGAGTGCAAAGTTTAAAATTAATGAAAAACTATCTTCCTGTTCCCCTTTGGGGTCTATATATGAGAAATTAGCGGAAAATATTTCAAAATTTTACATTTTAGTAAGTTTTCGTATTTCCGATTCTTTCTTCGCGCTATTGAGGAAAAAGGGGAAAATAGTAGGAGAAACGTAATTTCAAAATTTAAAATAAATGAATAAGTATCTTTCGAAGCCACTTTGAGACTCAAATCTTCGAAATCAAGTAACACTAGGGAAAAAAAAAGGTTTCAAAATGTGTGCATATGCTTCGTTCCACAACTTTACGCATCATTAAAAAAAAACATTTATTTAAAAAATCGCTTAGCCCTTCCGCCCCAATTCGTATACATATATTTTTTAAGAGAGCAAGTAAAACTTCCGCCATTGCCATATTATTTTCGCGAACCCCCTTTTGACAACACGCGAACACTTGGGGGTTCGCGAACCACCGGTTGGGAAACACTGATTTAGTAGCACTTATGATAACATACTGCAGGCTATGGTAATTAACTATATGTGTAGAATCTTCGAGGCGTAGAAACCATTCATAGCTTTTTATACTGTGGCAAACGACAAGGTGTGAGGAAACGGTGGAGCAGGAGGTCTGCCAGAGACGGGGGTAGAACCCCGGACCTCCTCGGTGGAAAACCAATACTTCTATGCTTTGCCAAGAGGTACCTACTGGATGTCTAAGATTTTGAGAAGTTTTATTTATTCTGAGAAACATAAAAATGCAATATCAAAAAATAATTAAATGGGATATGTTTCCACAACCAGTTTTTATGACTATTACTAACTTCATCTTCTCTTCATTTTCCCCCTTCAGATAAAAACTATACAATGTTATGCGATGGAATTCTAATCTTCACCTTTCTTCGATCCACAACCAACACGTAAATTACGGTTAATTAAACGTTCTTTAGGAAAAACAGAGTATAAACGATTTTTCTCACAATCAACGGTTTGAGTACCATCTTTTTAATGGTTATTCGACTGTTGTAACTAAATATGATAAAATAACAATCAAATAAATTGTTATTTTACTATTTTTTTTACGGAAATTTTTAACAGTGTAGATTTTGTTCGTTTGTAATTAATTTTTCATTGGCGAAGAATTTGACTTTTTTTTGCGATTCAAAGTTATTATATATGTATATCAAATACATCATCATTGTTATTATTACAATTATCATTTTTTTGACACAAGTCAGTATATAAAAGGATTATAGGAACCATAAACAACAAATGAATGCGACTTAATTAAAGTTAGAAAATAGCAATGCAACAACAACAACAAAGAAACATGTCTTTCTCTTCGGGGGGGGGGGGGGGGTGAGAGCGGAAGAAAAATAATAGATACATATTTATAATGCATACATAGTCAGTCTGAATTCCGTCTAATCAGTAAAAAATAGCATACATTGGAAAGAAATACAGGAACTGAACTCTCGTGAGCGCTCATGCAAATTAAGCCCTGTAGGGATCATTCATAAATGATGTCACGCTTCGAGGGGGGGGAGGGGGGTTCGTGAAATTGTGACAAGGGGAGGGGAGGGGGTAACAAGAAGTGTGACATCATGCATTATGCAACATAGCGTGACGCGTGACAAAGGGGGGTTGGGGGTTCGCTGAAGTGTGACATATTGTGACAAAGGGGGGAAGGGGGGTCAAATATATGGGAAAAAAGCGTGACGTCATTTATGAACGGCCCCGTATATAGTATATCCCTTTGACAATGTCAAAACTGTACAAACCAGGGGCCCATCCAAAAGGGCTAAGGTTCGTGCAGCTTTTTTATTAAAACAATGCAATTTCATTTCTTACGCCTAAAAGAAGAAGCAATCAGTTCGCAAATATGATCCTTAGGGACCGTCCATAAATGTCACTTTTTCCCATATATTTGACCCCCTTCCCCTCTTGTCACAAAATGTCACACTTCAACATACCCCCTCCCCTCTTTGTCACATGTCACGCTACGTTGCATAAGCATGATGTCACACTTCTTGTTACCCCCTCCCCTTTTCACAGTTCTACGAACCCCCCTCCCCCCTCGAAGCGTGACATCATTTATGAATGATCCCTTACTACTGAAACATCATCACCACTCGGATCTAAATTCTAAATGCTTCAATATGAGCACGCCCCTTATAAAATGGAGCCCGGCATTTTTTGAACGATCCGAGCCCAATAAAACGCGATCCCTCCGTCGGCCATTTTTACGGTATGCGGCTCCCAAAGCGTCGCCATATCAATTTGAAACCCTTCGAGGCTGTCAGCGCGAATCATTCTGTCACATATTCACTCACCGTCTTCATATCAATAAGCATTAAGCCCGCATAACGTGCTACTCCGTCAATTAAAGGCTGCTTAAAACCGCGGGATATAGGTTGTAAAAAGAAAGCATTTCCAGCATCATATATATGACGTAATGAACGGCGAGCTCGAGCGTTGCCTTTTAAATGTGGCGTTACACGTTGTGTTTATTTTTACCTGTGTCACGTTGCGCGTTTTATGGAAGTATAATGCGGGCTCTAAATCAGCTTGGAAAGTGACAGCGCCGCAATCTGGAATGCTTTCTTACTCCAACTCAGTTTGTTTTTTCTCCTGTCGGAGCGAGCATACTTTCAAATCCTCTTTGTTCAACGTCGCTCGAAATAATGACGTTTCGATCCACTCTTTGGGACATTGATGCTAAAGGATCGAAAAAGGCCTTACGACTCGCTATGGGACATTTATCATTCACAACAATGGTTCGGGTTGCAACTTTCGCTTAGTTTGTTTACTAAACACTTCATAAACATATGATGATTCTTTTTAAAGGCAGAAAGGCTTATGTTTCTGAGTTTTAAGAATGTTTTACGAATGACTTTCTATAGTTAGGTAAAAATTGACAAATGGAAAACGATAGGACAAAAATAGATAAATAAATAAATAAAGTATGAAAAAAAAATCCTCCACAATGTTCGTTGCTAACATAAAGATATTTTAAATTTAACAATTACAAAAATCGGCAGAAAAGTACCTTAAAGTACCTTGGCATTTTACAGAAATTATGTGCTGGATGATGCGTAGTCTCGAATTTTATAACGGGAAAAAGGCCCATAAAATGTAAAAAGAGTATCCTAAATACAGCAAAAAATACCCCAAAATGTAAAAAAAAAAATGCTTTAATAATTTGACAAAAGTACCATTCAAAAACAATAGTTCTTTCCTAAAATTACAATTCTATTATATTACATTAAGATAAAGTGATACAATATATATAATTTACAATTCGAGTGGACATGTAAACGAGAATCATTTTTGCTTTTCTTAATATATTATTAAGAAAAGCTTATTATCTTATTATCTTATTATCTCTATAGAAAGATAATTAATAATAAACCTAATTTTAAATTACTCTGAAAATACATTTTTAAAATGCAAAGTTCTCTTTCATCTCTATATCTGGGGATTTTGAAAAATAGTATGTAAATGCGAGAAAATGGGAAAACTATAAATTAAAATCATTTGAAATGCAAATTACTGATCAATTCCAGGTCTCAACGCATCAGTGGATGCATACTGAATATTATGACTGTCTCATTTTATTTAAATCGACAGTTTTAAAATAAATAAAAAATAGTACATAGATGTTTATTTTTTATTTATTTTATTTTTATTCATTAATTTATTTTATTTTCACTCATTATTTTTATTGATTTACTTTTGAGACTGATATATGTTTTTCTTGTAATGAAAATTTCAAAAACCTCTTCTGAGTGTTTAAAATATTGGGCTACCGTCTAAATGCTAACAGAAACAAAAAGCACAAATTACCTTAATGGATTTACAAAACTACTTCAAAACTAAAATTTACTGCACACCCACGAAACGTTTACCCTTACACGTTACTTAATATTGACAATATGCAAAACGACTGCAAAGTGCTGCAGAAAATGCATTCACTGTTCAGTTGAGCTGAAAAATAAAGAGAAAACAGCAACTCCAAAAAACATCAGGTATCTTCCCTTTACATGAATTCAAAGAATTAAGTTCCTGTCATCATATATATCCCTGTCTTGGAAGTTAAAAGCCTTCATGGATTTTAACCTAAACTAGGATGCGGTGAGACAAGTGACAAAAGAAAGATTTTGAGTAAGATGTGTATGAAGTTCGAAATATATGGGAGCCTTAAAATAAATTCATATCGAAATCGTATGAACAGAAGTAATAGTCAAGACTATCGGTAACATATCTTGCTACAAAACAAATGGGTGTTACTATGTCCAAATTTGCAATATTGAACCTTACATAAAGTTACTTTACTCTTAAGTCCCTCTATTAGGTCGATAGCTAGATAGCAATGCTGGAAAAAGGGCCGACTCCAACTCTGGAATTTAGACTCCAACTCCGACGCCATCAAAAGAAAAAAAAAATATTTTTTAAAAATGAGGTAAAATCTTAAAATCATTTGTCCTCCTGGCATGTCACCACTAAAAATTTTTTAGTTGCCACCATTTTTGGTGCTACTGAACATGATTTTGTTTAGTTGATGTAGAGATGAAAATTATTTATTTTATCGATATTTTAAGTTTTTTTTATGTGTCTATCTAAAAAAATAAAGACAGTATAATGTTTTTTAGCACATGAAATTTATAACTCCGTTACGTATCGAAATTTCATTACGATTGCTCGTTTCTATGAAAATGGGATAAATGAGCAATCGTAATGAGCTTTTAATACGTAAATGAGTTAACGAACATCATATGCTAAAAAAAACATTCTGCTGTCTGTATTTTTTTTCGACAGACACTTAAAAGAATTTAAAATACATCAAAAAATGAGTAATTTTAAACGCTACACCAACTGAACACCAAAAATGGTGGCAAATAAACGCAAAATTTTTAGTGTAGTTTATGGATAACTATGATCACAGAACTACAAACTACAAATAAAAGCAAAAATAAGAAATTATTGTAATAATTAATAGATTTCCAAACTTTTTAATTCATTTATAAAAAGTTATATTTTAAATAAACATAAACTATCTTTGTCATGCGTTATTGTCACTATCTTGCCCTTTATATGCCAGAACGATGAATCGGTTTTTATTCCTCATATCTACCCGCCCCCCCCCCCCCCATCATATTTTTTTATAAATAAAAAAATGAAGATTGTCAAACTTACGAATTCCTACTGAAATAGCAGTAACAAATTTCGACGAATCCATCGTCAATGTTTCCCAATGCTCTGAAAGCAACCATCTTGCAAAGCATCCTCTACTTGTTTACTTTTTCTACTTGGTCGAAAGTTACTCGGCTCTGACAGATCCTTCGGAAGTCTTAAATCTTTTTAGATCCAATCATTCAAGCCCAAACGCATCTTTCCTTCATGGGGCTGTTTCTCTTTTAAGCGCAACGCAGAAAACAGCGAGAGTGCAACAACTTCCGTTGCTTCATAAGCCGCAGCACCCGGCTGGTTAAATGTGACATTTATATGCGTCACCCAATTTCTTTGAATGATTCTTAAAGAGAATTCTGCCGTCTGTACTCATGGTGGCATTACATTTTTATTCTTTTCTATGCATTTTGTTACATTGCTAATGAGATGTTACTTACGTTATGATGCTTTATGAATACAGGATCATTAATTGAAGTTATTACTTTTCGCTGACAGTAAACTTAAAAATCAAATGTTGAGTAAGCAAAAATGTGCTATGAAGACTGTACACGCGTGCTTCAGATGTAAAAAAAAAAATCCTTGTAATTACGAAACACGTGTATATTTTACCTGAAAATTAGCTCTTAACATTGGGGTTTTCCAAATTTAAAGTAATCAAACACACACATGCATCAAATGGTATTTATTCTTTATTCCATTTTACTCCCAATTAATCATTTAATCAGGGATGCCCAGTCCTCTTAAGAGCAATGGCGCACCCCCCAAAAAACTATGGAATCCCCAAATCGTTGACCCCCCAAAAATTCGATCAAGCAAAGTCGCCCAAAAGACCCTGGAGACCCCCCAAAAATGTCAATGGCTTAGTCTGCGCCATGACCCCCTCCCGGTGGGCCCCCCTAATTTAATCCATCATTGTCACGCTCTCATAGTTATTGATATCTGCGGTTGAATTATATATATGCAATCCTTACATTGTTTATCGTTCACTGTTATTGATTTTTGCCTAAATGTTATCATATTTTGGATTTTTTTTTTTTTTTTTTGAAAATTTAACATAAATTTTCTTGTTTTTGATTACATTTATTTACTTTTTGTTGCATTTTTTATTTACTGAATCTAATTTACAATTTATATTGCAGTTCGAATGTTAAATGTCAGTTTTAAATGTTCCAATAAAAATAATTCAATTACAAGCAATACTCTCCAAAAGTTACCCACCACTGAGTAACTTCTAAGAAATTTAATTATATTTCGAAAAAAAAAGTATGTTGGATCAAACCAGTCAAGTTTTTGGTGATACAAAATTTGGTTTTCCGGTGGTTTCGTACCAATCATTTTCAAAACGGTATAAGCTCTATGAATGTATCAACCCCATACCGAGCAATCTCTGAAATTCTATTGTATGTTAAGCATCAGAGTTATGCATTAAATATTTCCACGTTTCTCGTAGTTGACACATATTGTGTATTATCTAACATCTTTAGTAAGTCGTAATTGCAAGATTACAGAAGTTACTTCGCCCCTAGTTGGACATTAAAGCTAAAAAAGAACTCGAGTTGTGGTTTTAATCAAGTGGTGGAAGTGCGTGATACGAGCAACTTTGAGAGCAATTCATAATCATGCTGCCACTTTTCTCTGAAGAGATTGTTGTTTCTGACACTTCCTGTGGTCACTATGCTGTGCCAAGAAATCGTATTTTAGCATTATCTACGCGACCTACTGCTACAGAATTAGCTACTTCAATTACTTTTGAGAAAGTAAATTGTAAAACAACCACTTATCATTCAGATGATTGTCTTCAAACGTGTTAATCTTTTACTACTAACGAAGTCACAAACGGACTTGCAATGTTCACTTTGCAAATATATAATCAATAGCTTTCAAAATTACGACGAATAGTACTTAGTAGTGACATTAAATGTACTATACGTGCATTTTTAACTTCTATTTAATTTTAAAAAGTGAAAAGAATGAAAAAAATTTTAAATTGAGAGAAAAAAATCAGTTCAAAACATTCTAAACGCATGAGTAAAAAAATTAGAGCCTAAGATTAAAAGTAATATTTTCCACAGAGAGAACAGCCTCTGATAATAGAGATTACTGATACAGTGAATATACTAGCTTCAAGTCAATTTATCGTAAGATTAACGCAAAATCGAATTTCTTTAATTCATCGTGCTGTACAAAAATGAGGATTCTATTTTTGAGAGTGTAGGTTTATGTATTTACACTAGCTGGTACATATCGAACTGGACTTTCCAAATGTCCTTATTATCTATTTTAAACCATCTCCTAAGAAACAACTATCTTAATTAAATTATTCCTTTAATTAGTAGACAGGAAGGAATTTACAAATTTGGTTTAATCTTGGTAAATCAGTTCTACCGTATGCTTTTATAAAGCTCCTGATTTTTAACAACATATACTATTAAAAGCAAGTTTTTGCTCATCTAAAATATTTTGCATGGGCAAGAAAACTCAGGCAAATAGTAAGTTCTTGTAAATAGTAATAAAAAATATAATATATAAAGCGAGGTCTAAAATTTAAATTCCTAACTAGAAAAATATTTGTTATTGAGATAAATTTGCTACTTACTTTGGCTTTCGAAACGGATCAATATTTTTTAAAAAGCTAAAAAGTCAAGTATTTTATTTTAAAGCAGCAATTTGGTTTTACTTCTTTGGAGCTGTTAATAAACAAAACTTATGGAGATAACAGAGACGCAGAGTCTCATTCCCGACTCTATTGTCATTCCTTAGAGCCATTTCCTCATTTCATGCTTAATGACATGACATTTTGCTTCTGGCTGCAATTATTCTCTTACTCCGGTCTGAGATTAGAAGGAATGTTAAGCATGTGTTGAAGAACATTGATTGGTATGATGTGATTAAAAAGTATGCTTTTGGTTCTATGTCCACAAGAAACAATTGAAACAACGCATCCAAAAGTCAACGACTTATTTCGAAAAATAAATTATCACTTATTTATATAATGTTGTTTTGAATTTAATTGCATTAGTATTGACTAGGGTTGCCCTATAAACAACAATTAAGAGAATGTCACTTTCAGGTTGTTGTATGAAACCTTTCTTTTATCAAGTTAGGTAAGGTCACCCCCATTAGGTAAATAGTTATGGTGAAGATGCTTCACTGGGTCATTATCTTACATCCAAAGCAACATCATTAATTCGAATCTCCTTAATGATATATCCAGTTAATATGAACATATTCTGATGAAAACATGAAACTGAATGACAGGGGAGAAAAATAAATCTTAACTTATGAAGCAGTTTGTATTTGAAAACTAGCAGAAAACAAATTAAAGCAATTTTAAGTCAAGTACAGCACTGCGTTTGATACAGTTATTGACAAATTTATCCGAAAATAGTTTGCATTTTAGAATTGGGAGAAAAAAAAAGAAAGAAAGAAAGAAAGTTTTAAATCTTGAATACAATATTATATTAAATATTTTGGTTTAATGTTTTTCGAAGCGTTTTTTGCCTTACATTGTTTTTTACTGCAGGCTAAACTAAACGCATGTTTGTGGCAGCTTTATACTTTTTAGTAAAAATGAAATTATTTACTAAATTGAATCGAATTCTCGCACTGCAATAAAAGTGTTTCTTAAATCAAATGTATTTATTTTCCAGTTTAGTTAATTCCATTTGTGTAAAATGAGACCGAATCTAGTCAATATTAATCCAAAGCAACAAAGGTTCTAATGTACATCGTTGTATTCCTAACTAGCAGTACCCGCACGGCCATACCCGTGTTAAAAAAAAAAGGGAAAAAACCAGAAGGTTCGCCATTACATATACAGTGGTAACTTTTTTAACGTGTAAATTATGTTATTTTATTAAAATGTATAGCATTTCGAAAAATTAACAATTAGCCGATCTCGGCAATCAACCGGCGATCCTACATATTTAAGCATCCCCCGCTCCCACACACTAAACACACACGTTAAAAAAAAAGAAAGTTAAAAAAGGAAAAACCCTATAAATTCAAATAGGCACTGTACAACTACCTGAAATCCCAGAGCACTCACACTTCCTCTTCCCTCCAAAAATTCAAGTGCCTGCCATTTTTCCGACAACGCCATCTCACCAGGTTTTACCTTACAGAAATAATTACAAGTTTTTAAATATAACTTTCCTAATTTCCCTTTCAATGCATTGGCAAAAAATATTATACAAACGCTCTTTCTCCCCGGTTGCCTATATTGTCTTCTCTCATCCCCAAATAATAAAATCGCTAGTATTTATGCATTGCAAGACATACTACAACGGTCAATCCACAACTGATGCCGGAATTACAACTAGTGATTTTACCCTCATTACATTCAATACAAACATAACTCCCTCTTTTTAGCCTACTTACCCGTAAAAGTAAAAGAGAAAAAAGAATGAAAGAGAGAAGGCTTAATGTATCGTAATACTATCGTTAAAAATAAGAAAAAGTCAAAAATAAGTTAAATAGTTAAATAAATGTAGAAAAATTAAAAATTTGAAAGTAGGGTTTTTAGCTTTGGAAAATGTGTGTCTGTCGGTCTGTCTGCCCCCTCCTCCTTAATAACTTTTGAAAGTATGGTCCGAATCGAAAGATTTTATTTTTGCATTTGAAAGATCTCGCCGAGGACATCTCATTTTGACTTTTTTCGTTTGACAATTTTTCGTTTAATTTTGAGCAATTCAAAAAATCTTAACATTAGCGCCTATGGGAAAAAATTATGTAAGCAAATTATGTAAACTCTGGACATAAGATCCAAGTTCCTTTGAACAAGCTTTTGGAAAAAGCTCTCTATGGAAAACATTTTTTGATTCGTATAATTTTCGTTCAATTTTGAACAATTCAAAAAAAAAAAAAAAAAAAATCGCGCGTACGCGGAAGTTTTAATCCTATATAAATCCTGTTTGAACAGACGGTTTTTCTTGGAACAAACTTTATCGAAAAGATGTTATGACGTAGAACATGTACAGATACGAAGTTCATTCAGAGCTAAACGAGCCTATTTTCCCACGAGACTTTTTGATCTGAATTTTCAAGGATATTTCCGAATGAATGAATGAGTAAATGATTGAGTGAATGAATGAATGAATGAATGATTGAGTGAATGAATGAATGAATAAATGAGTGAGTGAATGAATGAATAAATAAATTACTGACTGAATAAATAAATGAGTGAATGAATGAATGAGTGGTTGGTTTGAATTAACGAGGAGAATTGGTTTGATATAACCGCTCATAAATTAAATTATTGATAAAAATATACATAAGCTTCAAGATGAAAAATACAGAAAGTAATTGGGAGGAAAAAACGAATATGTATTCTTACGCATAAGTTAATTATCGCTCATACTTGTAAGTGGTTAATGCACTTTTTGCTGAAGAGTTATGCATTGTCGTCTGGAATATTCATGAAGAATATAAATATTTTCTAGACTACTAACCTTGCGTCCTACGCGTTCGTCGTAGACATTCATCATGCATACATCATAGTTTTTTTTTGTTTTTTCATCCTTTTATTCCAAAAAAAAAAGAAGCGTTTACCAGAACATGACAGTGTTAATCTTACGCGATAGGTACCAAGGGGGAAAAAAGACTATTTTTTTAAAAAATGCCAATTTCAATAAAATGATGCATTTGCTGCAAAAAATATCCCAGCCTAATTTTCAAATGAAGAAACTATATTTTAAGTTCCGTCACATAAGTAACTAATTTTGTTCAACGAGGTAGATTATAATATTATTGAAAATTTAAAAAAATCATATATACCCATTAGTTTCTGAGTTGCTATGATATATTAGGTGTCAATACTTTTTTTCGGTGTAAATAAATTAAAATTACAAAATCAAGCTATGTTAAAGCTATAACAGGTAATTATTAAAATTAGTGCCTGTAAATTAGAGTACACGCAATCATTTCACTGCGTGTGCCTACACACAAATTTCAAACCCTGACAAATTAATTTTCAGTTAGCATACGTATACCTTTGAAACAAAGACAACAGGACTTTCAAAAAACGACATACACATACATTAACTAAAGATTAATTAGAAAAAAAAAAAGAAAAAAAACTTAATGAATCTGTGCCGGAACTTTAAAAAAAAATCTTCACAAAAGAACTTCCCCCTATCAGGAATTTTTTAATAAAATTACGCAAACATTATAATACAGACAGACTCGGTTACAGTGAGGGTGAAAGGACTGAGACAATTTGCTCCTTAAATCCGTGTGCCCGTAGTAATTATTTATTTTTAATTCGGGTCTCATTGCCTAAAAATATAACTTTAATAAAAATAATTGTTTTATTTTAACAATAATTTTTATTAAAAAACTTTACTTTAGGTTTAGCTGTTAAAGTTTTCTGTTTGTCAGCTCTTGTCGGCGTTAGAACTGCAGATGAAGATAAGATATACTTTATGCAGATTTCAACATTTTCTGTGCCGTTATCCACTTCTCGTAAAATTTCAATTCTTTTCATTAAAATGTCACTGAAATTTTGAGAAACTTGTTTCCGAAAAAAATGCTCTCTAAATCCGAGTCATGCCTGTAATAATTGGGTTTCATTGTATTTTTCGGCTTTTGATATTAAGCCCACCATTTATTTAAATCCTCCTCGTTAAATACTGATTAAAACTCGAAATAACCGGGTTTGACTTGGGTGAGAAAACAAATAAATAATGAATTAGTTATTGGGTAGAAACGAAAACGAGTTTCTGCAGGAATCAGTTGCTATTTTGACGCAATTTAATGGCTTGTAAAACAGCCATTTTAGTCCTTCGTATTAAACATCATTCATCGTGGACACACGGCTGCAACGCATCAGGGGACTCTTACTTATCTGGTTGTATGTGCTTCTTAAACGTTTGCGGAGGTAGGAGTGCTTGGCAGCAACTGTCAAGAGCATAAGTACACGTGGGCCCCATCTTATCGCTCGCAACGTCATGCGAAATGTCCACTGCAATGGAGAGACGCCTCGTAAATATGTCATCGTTTCGAGTGAAGTTTTATTTCTATAGCCAACCGTTTCTTTCCCCAACAATCTTGAGATTTTTCCGCTATTTTAAGAGGGTGTATTATTTTTCTTTTCCTTTCCTAAAAAAAAAGGGAGATTTCACTTAAAGAACGGGTTTGGTTAAGTTTCCTTCCCTAGTCATAGAGATTGTTCACTTACACTATTAGAATTTATTCTCTCCAGTCATTAATATTTTCCCCCAAGTAAATAGGACTTCTCCCTTGATCATTTAAATTTCCCCCTTGTTTTCTAAACTTCTCTTCCCTTTAGTTATTAGAATTTTTCACTTTGTATTAGGAATTTAACCCTCAGTTATTAAGATTTCCCTCTCAGGAATTCCATTTCATTAGAATTTTTTTTTTTAACTACGAGTATTATGATATTTTTTTCGAAAATAATTTTTCGCTTAGTCCTGGATTCACTTATCTTTTTGTGTTTACATTGCGGCCTAAACGCCTTCGGCCGACAAACATATACCAATTGCACCCATTTAAAAGTGGGGCATCCCTTCGTCAGTATTTCGTAACAAAATACCTTACGTTTTAGTTTCTAGTGCTCTACTATGTTCTTAAAACATTTTCCAAAATATTGAAGATAGCAAATCAATCTCAAAATGTGCCTCTTAAAGTATTAACAGAGCAAGTAATTTTAAATCCAAACAAAATTGTTTTAGTAAATGAACCTAAATTTCATCCCGCCACAAAATCTGGGAAATAGGGGAAGATATCGCCTGCGGAACATCGCCTGTTCATACCGTTTCTACTCGTTTGCTTAGCATTTTGTATTTAGAAGTACAGCATTTTACTGTATAAATATTAAGTAACAAATGTACCGTATCACTTGTAAGTTTTAGTAGATTCTACCTAAACTCTTGATTATCACAATCTTAGAAGTTGAGTGATTATGTACTATGTTCCCTGATAGTAATTCACATCTTCATCCCAGTTTATTTTCTGATTTAAAAATAACTTTTTGAGGAAATATTTTGTAAAAAGTACTTTCATAGTACAGTGAAACCTGTGTAAATTGACCACTTGCGGTGCCGTCCTTTAGTGGTCAACTTAGACAGACGATCAACTTATAGAGGGTGAGGTAGAGGGTGAAGGGCTAAATTTTTTTTTGGTCATTCCTTACAATATTCATTTTTATCCATTTGCAACTAATTAAAATATAGCTTCATGTATTGACTTTACTTTAAAATACTAATTAGCTAATTTTTCCCACAATCATCTAAAATATCATTAGAGAAATTTAAGCTGAATGACTTACAATGTATCCTATGGAAATTTAAAATTAAAGTACTTAGTTAAGGTAAAGACAAATATCTTATTAATTATGTAAGTTACTCATTTGATGGTAAAGCTTTTCTAAAAATGCACTATTTTTCAAAATCGCTATATCAGATAGAAGAAAAAAGTTTTAAACTTTTCCTATATGGTTAACTTACAAAGAACTTTATGCAAACTTTATATTGATGTTTCATCCATCCAGACAAATACTGGTCTAACATTATAGTATACAAAATAGCCCAGAGAAGTTATTTTAGTTTTTCTTATCTTTGCAAAAATATATACCGTAATTATCTGTGTATAGGCTGCGCTTTATCTACAAAAAAAAAACCCTTTTTTATTATCTGCGGGCAATATAATGATGCGGGCAATACACGGAATTGAAAGACTAAGGAAAAAGTTCTGCAAGGTTAAAATTGCTTAAAAGTATTTGCACTTAAACAAAATATGTTATTTCTGGGTTTTGTATTATTGCAGAAATTCATATAAGACTACTATATTTTATTTCAGTTAAGAAAAATATATATGAATTTTACCTTTAAAACAGATGTACCTACATTGTAAACAAAAAATATTGGCTTTTTATGTTTGGAACCCTTGGGGTTTTTTTTATTTTTATTGTGAAAATCCCTCCTGTGTACATGTGCGACTTAGATCCATAATATTTAATTTAACGTTCTTCATTTAAGTTGCTTTAAAATAATTGCTACTCTTACGCTAGTTTCAGTTATTTCAGTACAACAGAACTTTGCCACAAGCACGTTTAATGTAAAATGCTGGTTCAGTGTAAACTTGCTCCTTCTTCTTTAAATTCATTTTAGTATTACATATGTAACTGATAGCATTCATTCAATTGAATCAAAATGAACTCTTTAGTTACATTCCCGTAGCTTAATGGATTTGACAAATGTTGCATGAACACGACTGAACGCATACATAAATTCATATTCTACGCTTTTGATAGTAGCCGTATATCTTATTATAAAATTCCTTAAAATTTGTTTTTGTTAATTTTACTTATATTTTTCATTCATTAGAAATTTAAATATTGGCTTGTTTTATAATGTTTAATGACATAGCTAAATCATACCCACTTCATTTAGCATACAACATTCAAATTTGCTTAACGATTCATTCACAGAAATTTCAAACTCATTAAAAACCGTCTTCTGTTCAATGTCTCAACCGACAGTACGAAGAAATAAATAAGCTACGAAGCTAAAAAAAAAACACGAATAGTAGAAATGCGGCACAAGCCAAAAGCAACGATAACGATCAAAATTATGAACGAAAAATGAACTCTTATAAAATGAAGTGTTGTGATACGCTGAAGGTCAAATACAAAAACATTAAATCACAAGAAGGGAAAAAAGTAAAACAGCGAAACGTTTGTTCGATTCTTTTTTAGAATCACCGAGTCAGAAAAAAACGAAAGTAGACATTCACTTCAAACTAACTAGCTAGTACTTGCAACATTGTATTTTCGTAGAAAAAAGCTAGCTTGGCGGGCAACAGTCAATTTACGATATGCAAAACAATTAGGCGAAACTTGTGAAGCATTATATCCGGCTGAGAAATTATTCCAACTGCATTATCGTGCCATTTTGAGAAAACCAACTGCACATTAACCAAAAATTTCTAACGTTTTATGCTAAATATTGCGTGTTTTTGAAAAAGAAAAGAGCTTAATTAAATATAAAGGATTTAAACATCCTTACAAAACAATTTGACAGTTGGTCTTTTGAGTTAGTTTATTAAAACAAATGTTTTAGCGCAAACGTGCCAGGTAAAAAAGATTTTCATAAAAAACGTGTTTGGGGGGGGGGGAGGAGTGAGGGATTATATTAATGAATAATTAAATTAGGAGATGTAGTACATAACAAATTGTTTTGTTATTTTCCTCCAGATACTTCCGAGAATTTTCTGCTTGGAAAAACAAATGAGTGAATAAAGACTTTTGCCAACTAATTGCAGGATTATGGGCCTTTTTTTTCTTTTGAATACCATATCTGACTGAAGGCAACAAAATAAGTTTGTTGCAATATACATGCTATGGCTATCACACCAACAGCGTGGATTTTATCTGTTCCATATTAAGTCATAGAGCAGTCAATAAAGCATGGTCTTTTTGGTGAAAGCAGGAGTTAATGATAGAATAAATGAAATTTAATGAGTAAGAACAAGTACGCGTTTATTAAGTAATGTGGAACCTATGACGTACGCCGAAACCTACGACAAAGATTTTGCTGCTATCGCCGTCAGTCTTCAATTAGCATGGAGGCAAAAGCGCTTTCAATTATAATAATAATAGTAATAATAAATACATATGGAGTAGATAAGTTAATTAATCAATTAAGTAGTTAAACAAAAATCAGATTATATGAAAGAAGAAACGATTTAGTAATTGAGTATGAATAGTCCAAACGAACATGACGAACAGCATCAATTCCATGTTTTACCTACTTTCAGCAAATTGCCGCCCTGGTTAGAAAATAACTTCAAAAAATTTCCAGCATCATAACGTAAGACCGAAAAATAGTTTTGGGATTGTTCTGAAAACAATTTTCAATTCCTTTGTGACGCGTGCACTTAAAATGTTTTTTCAATTGTTTTCAGAAAAGTTTTAAATACTTTCTCTGCAATACTGAAAATGTAAGAACAATTACTTATGATAGTAGAAATGTTTTTAAAATTGTTTTCAGAGCCATAAAGGAAGAACTTTTGACATTGTTTTTTGTCAGTGTCAGGATTTTAGCTTTTTTGTCGTAGCAGATTAAGTTAAATGGAATAGAAGCAAAACACCATAATAACATTATGCAATTATGGTAAAATTATATTAATACAATAAGGATTAATTTTGGAAATAACATTTACTTTCAGGTTTAATGTAGTGAATATTTAAGCAACGTAAAAAAGGTTTCATCCTTAAAAAAAGAGTGTCATGAGTTTAAACACACTTTGGTTGGAAATTTCGTTTTTTAAACTATAGTTACCCAAACTATAAAGCCGGTAAAGGTAAAAGAGCAAATAAATTCGGAAATTAGTTCCGAAAAATAATTTTTTCGATGTGCAAAATAAATTATTCTGACTAAGCCGGCACGAAAGCTTTAGAGACAGCTAGGCAAAAAATATTGCCTAATGTATAACGAAAAAGAAAAAAATGAAACACTCAAACACTAACTAAGCTTTAAGAAAACGAAGAAAAAATATCCCTCCAAAAGATTTCTGCACAAATATACCTTGGGCTGATGAAAGCAAGTTTCGGCAAAAGCCTGAGAAAATCCCCAGACGAAGTTGGTAGGAGGAATTCCTAGTCCTTATCTTCGTGCCATTAACGTCCTAAATATGCCCAACCCTGAAATGCTATTGGCTCGCGCCGAGATACTTCAGATACCATTATTCGCAAAAAAGGGACACTAATCAGGGCTTAGGAACATTCCCCTGGCAATAAAAATCACTGTTATTGCTGAAGAAATGTTCGAGAATGCTTAAGAGCTCCTGCACCCTGGGTTAAGAAAAAAGTGCAGCCCCCTAACAAAAATACAAAGAAATTGGATCTGTGTTATGATTGCCGCCTTGCAATATACTACTTTGAAACATTGCTTAGCTTGCCGTTCAACAAAGGGAAGTCATTATTGAGCAATAAAATTTACACTCTGTGTTCATGACATGTGAAGAGTATTTCTGGTGCACATAACAGGGTCTTATGGCAGTTCCGGATATTTATACGAAGTGCGGCATAACGAATGTGGTAGTGTTATTGATAACGTTAGCCATTAAAATGAACACCATTGTATTCTGTAAAGAAGGAAACACTATTAGAGAGTGAAACCGAATACATGCGTTTTTTCTAATTACGGTAAGTCTTTCAATGAAATTTAAGGATTTACGTAGGTGAGAAGTAAAAAAAATTGTGTAATAATGAATTTTCGCTTATTTCATTTGCATATTTGCTCGGTTTTTGAAAAAAAAAAAGAAAGAAAGAAAGAAAAAGAGACAGACAGAAAAGAGAGAAATCGTCAATCAATGAAAATAGGGAAAGGGAGAGGAGAAAATAGTTGATTTATTTTGCCCTATGTACTCCTACATAATCTTCAATTCATACATATTTTTCAAAACCTGCCTTCAATTATTTAACAGTAGTTATAATTATTTTTATTTTCAATGACTGCAAAAAAGAAAAAAAAAACTTTATATGCCATATTCTCCAATTTACGTACAATGGCACATTGTTGAAGTAATTCAAATAATGAGATTAACTTCAAAATAACATTTAGTCGGTTGCAATAAGTTACTAATTGCTTACTCTGTTTCCGATAAAAAAAAAATACATATCATACCTATTTCTAAGTACAAAGATCGACCTTCAAAGAAAAATAGATCATAAAATTGTAGCAAAAAGCAAGGACCGAAAGAAACCATTAATCAGAGCACAATATATAATTTTGTCCCTGCTCTGATAATTAATTTCCTGAATACTAGTTAATATATTAATTGTACAAATTTCTAAGTACTATTTCAAAACTGATACCATATATTGTTTTAAAATTTTCTAAATAACCTTAATATAAAACAAGCATGTTATTATTCGCATAGCATTCCTTCCTATCGTGCCCCAATGATTCGAATTCTACGTTCAGCTGTACCATTGAGCAGTGGCGTAGCTAGACCCGGATTTGGGGGGCTGTTTCTTCGGGAAAAGTGAGCTAATTTCATTGTTTTACAGGAAATACAGGTCAAATTCTAGACAATCTTCACCATTTCAGGGGGGTATCTTATCTACGCCCCCTCTTATCTACGCCAGTGCCACTGAGTTATGCAGTCATATCTACCAAGCATCAAGGGACATTAAACTGTAATGTAATTTCAAAAATTCGTTGATGCTCATCAGAACGCCGTAATTGAATTGATTATCTATAGTATCTATAAAAACAGCTGCAATGATACGCCGAGGAAGCAAGAAACATGCTCTTCGTGTTAAAAAAATTTTCAAAACAGCAAAAAGAATTTTTTTGCTTGTGATCAGCTGGTGTTAACCAAGCAATTTAATTAAAACATTTGCTTCAGATCATCTTACTCTAATTTGTAACCAACTATTCAGCAATGTCGAATTTCATGCGAAATATAGTCAAAAGATTATTTTTTATTCTATAAACTAACTTCTGTGCTGTACATCACAAAATATAGTAAAAGAGTACAATGGAAATAAGTTATTTCGCTATGTGTTTTAAACTTCGCATCTTACTTGAAGATTGTCAGTACATTAATTATATTCGATACTTAATTCATCTCGAAATGTCCATTGTACTAATATGCACTAAATGTCTATAGTTTAAAATTTCACTACACTATATGTAATCTCTCTCTTTGTTTCTTTTTTTTCATATACAGTCGCGCTCGTTTATAGCGAAGTCTTATGTAGCGAATTTACGTTCATAACGTAATAATTTAAATTCATCCCTGTTTTGCAGCGGACTATTCGTTATTTCTTGTAACGAAATTACGGTAATAACGAAACTTTTATTGGGTCCCTTCGCTTTCGTTATAAAGAGGCGTGTCTGTATATATTTTCCTTTTTTGTCATTCATCAGGAAATACAGTCAAAAAGCATAGAATAACGTGTTTACTACATTTTTGTAATGTGTTTTCTGCTGAACATCATCAGTGTTGAATTCGTAACACAGCTGGTACATTTAAATATTTACGCGTTTCGTTTTTTACTTTAAATAACAGGAATTTACTTTAATAACAGGAAGTGGATCCATGTAGATTATTTTCATTCATTAAATTTAATGATCCCCTTTAAAGAACGGTTTAGCCGACTGCCTTCCCTTTCAGTGAGATCTGCTGACCTCAAATTGGAGAAGAAACCCACTTCAGGGCAAGGGGCCGACACCATTTTCTTGCACGGAAATGGGGAAGACGGTCTCAGTCTATCTTTCTCAAAAGCAAACGGCCGCCATTTTCTCTTTCACCCCCCTTTTAGCTTCCAATGTAATGGAATCTTGCCAGAGGGGGGAGGAAAGGCCCAAACGCCTCCTAATAGGCTTAGAGACTCGAGAGGGGCGGGATCTAACGGTGGTGATAAGTGGGCGTTGAGCCCAGAGGTTAAAAGAAAAAATTCCAGATCGATTATTTTCGATATCAGGTGTTTAATTGAAGAGCATAAGTATAGAGGAAGCTTAGTTAGCCGGATTTTAATGGTAAAAAGTATAACTAATCAAAATTTCTGACTTAGAGAACCAAATATAGTGAACGTCTATAAATTATAATATTTTAATTTTATGGGACACATGATATTTAATGTTTTTTTAAATATATTTTAAGCATCTGAAATATATTTTAAGGTGTGCAATCAAACAAGAGAAATATAAACTTTAATAAGATGGATTTAAAGAAAAAAATAGTGGTGTGACGCAAATATTACCAATTAAAATCTAATTGTTATTTCAGAAGGCGAAAATCGTCAGCACATTAAAAAATATATCACTTTAAACTTTAAGCATATTGTTCATATTTTCTAAATTATCAAATTATACTTGCTCATGATCATGCAATGTGCTCTATGTGACTTTCAATTAAATTAATTACCATGTAACTCAGATTTTATCAGAGAGATAATTAAAAGTTATTTTTTCTTTAATAATCAATTTTTAAATAATTTTAAGTAATTAAAATATAATTGTTATTTCAGAAAGCGCCAAATATAATTACGGTAATAACGAAGCTTTTATTGGTTCCCTTCGCTTTCGTATATATATTTTCCTTTTTTGTTATTCATCAGGAAATACAGTCAAAAAGCATAAAATAACGCGTATTAATTCAGAACATTAAAAATATATCACTTTAAACTTTAAGCTTTTAAGCATATTGTGTATATTTTTTAAATTATCGAATTAGCTCATGCTCATGCTATGTGATCTAGGTGACTTTCAATTAAGTTAGTCACCATGTAATTTAGATTTTATCTGAGTAATAATTAAAACTGTTCTTTTTTCTTTAATAATCAATTTTTAAATAACCAGGAAACAAATTTGGAACATTACTACACGCCGAAGTGTCATGTACCAAAATATATTTCGAAATAATTGAATATAAAAAAAAATCCATTAATGTGTTTTACATTTTTAAAAAAATTATAAGTGCATAACAAAGAACCTGGAAGGTCGCGCGTTCGATCCCCGCTGAAGACCCGCCATGTACACTAGGGGATAAGTGCATATAAAATCAGTGGTACCTCGCCCCGTGCGCAGGCAATCCTAAGGCCTCGGCTAACAAGTAGGGGTCTGGTAGAAAACAGTGCATAACAAACATTAAAAGGGCAAAAAATATTGCAGACAACTGGAATAAATGAAACACACACACACAGATTATTTTATCCTACATGAGAAATAATTAAATAACGATAAATAATTACAGGAAAAAGAAAGTATGAAATCGCATTGATAAATAAATAATAATATGGTAGCAATAAGTAGTATTAATTTTGAAAAGATGAATATTATGTTATCGTTTGTATACGCATTTTAATGGACCTATTTAATACTTAAAGTGACTTTAAATTTGATTGTTTCCCATTTTAAATTTAACAGTATTTAAATGTTTAAATTCAAACCCTAAATATGGTAATAGAAATTTTTAACTTACGAAGGTAGAAATGCAAGAAATGGAAAGCCCATACAAAATTTCTGATCGTGTTAGTACAATGATTTGTCTAATGTTTATGAAGTTGTAAGCACTTATTATTTCAATGAAGTTTTTTTTCATGTTTGTTATCTATGTACACATATAAATGTCATTTACTATAAATGTTCTAGTCATTTGAGTTTATGATTGTTACTTCACTTGTGAAGTTGATTTTCAAGAAATGTCTTTTTAAAGTAATTTTATCATATAGCAGTCACATATAAAATTACTACATTGTGTTTAGATATTTTATGACTTGACATTGATTATTGAAATGTTTGTATTCTTGTTTAGTGGTATTTTAAATGTTATTTCTGTTAAACTCTTTTAATAACTATGTCAATTATGTCTGTTCAATACCAATATAAGACCAGATTTTATGTTCACAATTGCAATGAAAAAGCAGTCAGTTTGTACTGCTTATATTAAAATGCATTAATTATTTATGTATTAATATGTATGCTTTTGTATTTTATATATCTTTTATAATTTTCTACTTCTTATTTTTGCTTGTATAACTTTATATTTATTACATGCGAAATATATTTTCAATAAATATGTTTGATTAATAAATTATGATAGTATTAATAAATGATGTTTTTCCTCCCGTTCGCTTATTTTTACGATCCTCCAATTTTCAAACCATGACAATGTTTTAAACTAATCCCTACCTCCGTTCTTATATAGGTTTCACTTTCCCCCTTAAATTTCTTAGTCCGTACTACTTCGTAAATTTGATAATCTATCTAATGTATTTAAAAGGATAGAAAAATGAAATAAGTATTTTTTGATTATGTTAATTTATTTTTAGACCTTTTCTTCATAAATTTCGAGAAATGATTTTTAGGAAATCAAGCTTTGCAAGAAATTCGTGAAATGCATAAAGCAGAGCATGCATATAGGAAATACTAAATGAAGACCAAACCAAAAGATTGGCGCAATATTTTTAAGAATTTTTAATATTGCGTGAACACATGTTAATTAGACAGTTAAAGTAATAAATTACATCAAATAGTTTGTGTTTTAAGATTATGTGTAATTTCACTGTTATACTCATCCCTTTCACAGTTGTTTAAAGTAGTAATGCATATAAAGTATTCTTTTATTTTCAAATTTCATCATTTGTTTATTCATTTATCCTAAGTATATATCAATGAAATGCGCCTTTACATATAGGCAAATTACGTGCATTGTGTTTAAAGCATATGTGCTTAAAAATGACATTATTCTTAAAATATTGCATGTTATGCTATACATTTGCTTGATATTTAACGTGTTTTGTGCATACATGTATTGATAAATTGAATAAATCGTGTGAGAAATTATGATAAGACTAAATTATTTTTCATTCATATAATATCATTCATTCATAGCGAAATAAAAGAACTGGCTTAGTTTTTGCATATACACATAATGCGGGTTTATTTGGATAAATTAGTTTTTTTTCTGTGATATAAATCGAAATATTAATCTGCATGTTTTTGTATTTCTTTCTGCCTTTTTAAAATAAATCAAGAAGTGGGAAATAAGTTACGAAATTAAGTATGTTTATATAAAGTTTGTGATGTTCAAGTGAATATGTACATCTCAAATATGAGCGTTCTCAGCTGACAGAAGGGACATTTTAAATTCATATCAATATTAAAACAGCATTGATACATACATGAAATATTTCAAAATTACTAAGCTAAATTAGAAATAATGAAAATATTTTATTAATTGAAGAATTGTTTTAAGATAGTTTCCAACTGGCAATTTTCCTTTTACATTTATGAGCTATTTTCATTTCAATTAATTTGTGTACTTTTTCGCATGAATTACTTTGAGTTATGAATTGAGACTAAAATATTGTTTTAAGTTTTATCATAATATATGTAAGCTTTCAAATTATTTGCTGCTTTCATTTTTAAAAATCTGTATTAGGGACGTAAGGATTACATTTATAAAACTATATCATCAAAAAGCAGTTCAGGACGGCGGAGAATAGATTATCAGAAAGAAAAAAAAAGAACTTGAAACTTCTTACATCTAAGATCATTCCAACCTTACATCCATAAGAACAGGAAAGCAAACAGTAGGACTGTTCCGTCGGTGGTTAACTCAATTAAAAATCCTTGGTTTTAAGCCATATTGTCAATCCCATAATGCGAAGATACATGTTGCTGTGAATGTCCGAAATCGGAAAATGTCGACAATCACCGGTGAATGTCGACATACACCAAATACAGAATGTCGGCAATCAACGGTGAATTTCGACATTCACCAACTATCAGACCGGTGATTGTCGACGTTTTCCAATTTCGGACATTCACAGTAACATATACATGCATGTAATTACTGCTATACCTCCTTCCCCGCCTCCAAAGAAAATTCTGGCTGCGTCGCTGTATGATTTTTTTTTAAATCTGGATTTAAAATTTGAAATACTGCACATTTCATTGCACAAAAATATAAACATAAAAACATCATCAAACACTGGAAAAGGTTTTGTTGATGCGTGTGTGTGTGCATTTTTACTTTTAGTATCAGATTATATTTTTAAAATTAACCTTTAAAAAAATTACAAATTTTATTGTCATTAATTGCATTTTATAATCGGTCCAAATAGAATACATAATTGATCCGCTGTTCAATTTAAAAAATCCACCTGATTTTTGAATTAGGGTGTTCCAAAGCCTACACAATTAAACCAAATATAAACGCATAGCCAGTAGCGGGAAAAAAAAAAACAGAATTTTCTACTAATACTAGTGCTACTATTTATAAGTTAAAATTTGATTAAAATAGCATCTTCCGTGCAAATCTTATTGGCAATATCAAGAGAATGAATGATCTTCCACTTAATTCTCATCGTAACTTAGAAGACTAAATTGGGTATGTTACCCAATGAAAAGATGTTGCATTTAAGGGTTAAATACATGCAAATAAAGATTCGGAAAAACGGTAGAGAAAAAATTACGAAACATAAGTGCGAAATTAGAAAAAACAGTATAAGTCTTTCTAAAAATTTGCAAAACGAACTTCAAACGTGAGGAGAAAGTTGCATATGCTACATTAATCAAATAAAGCCTATTCTTTCTTTTCTATGTGTTGCTGTTAAGAAAGAAAAAGTTGCATAAGCTACATTAACAAAATAAAGCATATTCTTTCTTTTCTATGTGTTGCTGTTAAAATAGATTTTCTTCTTCAACAGCAACACAGAATTATTTTCTATGTGTCGCTGTTAAGATAGAAAAAGTTGCATAAGCTACATCAATCAAATAAAGCATATTCTTTCTCTTCTATGTGTTGCTGTTAAAATAGATTGAAGCACATTTTAAAATACTCCTTACTCATAATTACATGCTACTAAATGAAACAATAAGTCATAACTGCATACTTTCAGATCCTCTCAACCAATCAAATTCAATAATATCCACGAGTCGTGTTTCTGAGTCCGATTTTCTCCAAAGACGGCGGGGAGTTGGCCATCGGCTAATTTATGGGACTCGATCTAAACCATAGTTCACCAGTTTCCTTTCCTGCCGGAGACGAACTAGCAGGAACCAGAGATCCCAGCTGGTTCATATTACTCGCTCTGTTTGAACCCTGGGACATAAAACACACTTTCTCTCCCATTTGGATCCCCCGGCTTAGCTCCAGAAAGCTCGTTGCGCGCTCTTCAAGATCGTCACCGATTCGAGACGAAATAAAAATATTGAAAGTTAAGAGGCCTGTTTTGAATATAATCTTTTTTTAAAGTAGGGGAATGTGGGGTGAAGTGAAATGTAAAATATTTACTCTGTTCGCAGGGCCACCTATTGAACGACATTTTAACTACGTTGCATAGCATGCAGTTGATCCAGGCAAAAAATAGTTAACTCTGAAGAGCAAGCTATTTGGTAATACAAGCCATTTTCAAACTTAGATGCTCATGTTGCAATACTTTGAGTGTCAATTTTTTTTCTTTTTTTGCGATTATATAATAATATATTATTATTACTATTTTAATTGAGACCTACTAATGTCCAGAGCAATTTTAATTTATTTTATGTTAGGCTTTTCTTTTTTTTTTTTTTTTGGTTTCAAATGCTTAGTACAATTTGTCATGTGCATCTGTAGCAATGTGAAATACACAGTTAATTTCACTTTGTCTCTACATCAGTCATTATGTAATTAAATTTGTCGTTAATTTTTTCATTCATTCAATTATTAATTCATTTATTCGTTCATTTATTAAGTAGATTTTTCATTCGTTCGTTTAATTAATCATTTATTTTGTTTTACATTCATTAATTCCTTTATTCATTCGCTTGTTCAATCGTTCATTCATTTAGTAATTCATATTTAATAAAAAGTCTATTTATAACCCTCTTTACTCGTAAATATGAATCATTACACGTTATTTGGACCACCATAAGGTGACATACGAATGCAGACGGT
The DNA here is from genome assembly GCA_038502835.1 of Octonoba sinensis. NCBI lineage: Eukaryota > Metazoa > Arthropoda > Arachnida > Araneae > Uloboridae > Octonoba > Octonoba sinensis. The sequence goes on from CM076598.1 coordinate 130,515,293, forward strand.
TAATCATCTATCTTATAGAAAACTATTTCATTAGGAAAATATTTTAATGGAGCAAAGTGAAAATATTCCGCTTTTACTTTAACGTACAAATTTACTGCCTAAAATGAAAAATATACTTTCATGCACGTTCTATTATAAAATTCATAGTTCTCTCTTTAGGTACGGTTATTTTCAAAATAAATTTCCAATTTGTTCTTTTTTAAAAAATGTAATTTAACTTAACTATTTAACTTTATCAGACATTCCCCTATTTTAAAGGTTCCCAATGTTTCACATAACTATTTATTTTTAATGGAAAAGTCAAAATACGCAATTCTGCATCATCTTTCCAATGGAAACCGCGAACTTTTATGAAGAAATTTAAATACCTTTGTCACAATTTTAAATTCTTTCATCACTTGCAATTTATATCCACCTTTATCCATCTCTCTCTCAGCACAGGAATATATTCATTCCTCTTTAAGGTTATCTACAATGAAAGAAAAACAAAACAAATATTAAAATAGTGGCACTTGAAATGTTATTAAAAGCTTTATTTTCGCTCTGGTAATAGGAAAAATTATATACTATATAGTAGTAATTTGTATTACATAAAATAAAAAAGTGGTTAGAGTCTATGGAAAAGTATCAAGTCTATGGAAAATCTGTAAATTAATAAAGATACTTTCGTAATTCAGGTTATAAATAGTTTAAAATAACTTTAATAATGTTATGTATATATATTTTTTCACACGCATTTTAATATCGCATTCAGAGTAATTATTCGAAGTTTAGAAATTAAGCTTATTGAAGTCGTTGGCAAGACGTTAATACAGAAGAATTCATGTCATTTATCAATAGAGAAAGAGAAATATAAAAGCTATTCAAACAGCGAAAATGTAAAAATAAGGTACAACAAAGAAACATAAAACAATGGGGCTAATGCTAACTGAAAAGTTGGCATAAATCCTACATTTACTACTTCACAGTTCCGGAAACCTCTTCCTTTGTACTGAGGTCAAGTTGTAGGAATGTTTACAAATTGAATTTCTGAAGACTTCAGAGCAGCCATTGGCAGAAAATGATTTTAAACTTCGGTAATCGGTAATACTACTTCTAGAAATTATTTACAGCGTAGAAAAAGATAATTTTACATTAAATGTGACCAAACATTGCATAGAATTCAGTTAAACATTTTTATTTGCTGTAGATATAAACTAAGACACATCGTTTGGAAAATGCAATTTTAATAATTGACGAAGATACTCTGTAAATCAGTTGTACAATTACGTAATCACTTTGTCTACAAATACCCGAAATAAAACTGCATTCTTTAAAAGCAACTAACAATACATTATTTTTAGTAATATGGCAATGACGTATAATATATTCAGTGTCATAATTTCATATTTTATCAAAAAACTTATCTACTTGTCGAACCTTGAAGCTCATAATTTCCGAGACCTGCCTTTGTCCGCTCATGCTTTAAAAATAGAATTGCTATTTTGAATTTACTTCAAAGTGTTTATCAACATTACATGCAGCAGAAGAGCAATCATTATGACGGATTTGTTTTTCACGAGTCGTATATTTATAGGCACAAACTGGAGAAAAATTATTAGCAAACATAAAACATTTCAATAATTTTCTGAAATCATGAGAGCGAGCATACACTGCCAAAAGAAAGACAAAGAAAAAAACAACTCTTGGATTTACGAGAAGGCGAGTACTGAATATTAAAAATACTGGCCCCTTTGATTGAGAGTTTTATCTGAGCAAATGGCGGTATCGCAAAATTTGACGGTAGAAAAAAATGTGAAGTAGCTACATTAAAACCAATAAAAATAATTACCAGTAATATTTGTGTTTGGATTTACAGGATAATAACGATCATGAAGACCGGCACGGATGCAGGGGGGGGGGGGGAGCAATGCAGGTAAAACTAAAAAATTATTAAATTCACTAATGGAAAATTATTAATTTTCTTAGTCCGAACAACTTGCTTTGAAAAATTGTTTCAAGTTAATTAACTTTTATTCCGTTTTCTGAATCTGTATATCTAAGAAAAATTCTTAAAATCAAATTTAATATTTTGCAATAATTTTTTAAAAACTTACGATTGAATTTAACAGGAAATTCAATCGCAATTTGTTTTCCGAGCACGAGTTTAAGCTGTAGTAAAAGTAATAATATTCATTTGTTGTTCTGATTCCAATATTACTTATATTTCTGTCACATTGCGGTGAAAAAAAAAGTTAATAAAAGATATAAACTAATGAAAATTGTGTATTCAATCCACAAAATCGTTCCTAATTTTCTAAAAGATATTTTTCAAAGCAATTTATTTTAAAATTATACGTTTTGTAAATTAATTAAACATGCATTTTAAGAGAGAAATTCTTAATCTTGAAGCAAATCCTATTTAAAAATAGAAAGAAACATTACCACGCAAAATAATGCAAACAACTTAATGTTCTATTCAATTAAAATTATATATTAGAAAACATTATTGTCGAACTCCTCTTCTTAACTTTATGCCCTCTAAGTGATCAGGCAGCGTGAAGGTCATTTGAAAATGTAGAAACATTCCCTGTGCTTTGTACAACTCTTAACTAAATTAAACCTCCTTCCTTATTAGTCTACCCATTTCACATAACCGCAACTGCCAAGGAGATGATCTACTCCTTAAAGCTCGCAAATAAAAAGAAGTAAAAAAATCTAAAAATCCATTCGACGATCTGGTAATAGCCGCCATTTTGTTGCCTGAGCTTTCAGTTAAGTAAGCTTGGAACACAACGGCTAATTATATTCAACCAAAATATCTGCCGCTACTTAATTTGAGCGAGCCCATTGAGGCTCGTTTTGTTGACCGTAACCTAGCCGTTTCGAGGCAGCATTCCTTTCTGGTAACGAGCGCTTAGGAAGACCGTTTGGCGAAGTCGTTCTCTTGTAGTTTGAACGCTGCGTCATGGGTGCTTCAATGCTCTAGTTTCCCCTGAAAAGCTTTAGTCTAATTAAAATTTCACGCTGGCATCCATGGTCTGTGAAGAAAATTGATATCTTCCCACACGACGCTCTAAAGGAAGCTTTCTAATGAAGAACTATAGCCTACTTTCAGAGAAAAGCGCAAAAAGTTCGGCTTTTAAGAGGAATCTGTTTACTTTCCGCTGCTGAAGAAGGTATTTGGGGCTCATTTGGATCTTCCTTCTTCTTACTTTCTGAACAGTAATTGAAGAAATCCTTATTTCTTATAAAAGAAGAAAACCAAATGCATCAGGGAGCCACTTAATAAAATTACTTCTCGCTTAATCGTATTTTCAGATGGCTGAAAGGTGCAATTAGCTAAACATAAAAATCAATTTCTGTCCGATTAAAGCAGAACTATTTCTTAACAAAAACAGATTAATGCTACCTACTATGAATAACGCATTCTTCCTTTAGAAGACCAAAACAAGATTTATTGAACACTATTAACGGCCTCACGAATTAATTATCACTCAAAACAGAGACTAAATGAATTGGTTTTATTCCGCAAACGTAGAAACAAGATTCCACTATCGCAACCAAATGTGGTCTTTAGATGCCGGTTAGAAGAACAATTCTAGTTATATGAGGATGGAAAACTTCAGGAGCCATTGCAGGTAATGGCAATTTTATGTAACTGAAATTAGTTTCCTTTCCTCCGTTTTGAAAGGGGTTTTGAAAAATAAAAGATAAAAGTAGTACTGAATAAATTTGAAAAACTGATCTTTTTCGGCAAATATTTGCAATGAGAATTGCCCACACATGTTTCGGAGTTACGACTTTTTCAGTGCAACAAAGGTGAATGTTCTCGCACTGATGAAAAGCTTCTTGTCGCTCAAAAACACATGTATAAAATTTTCATTGCAAATTTGTCAAAATCAAACAACGCTGGATTTTTCACTGTATACCGTCGGTGCAAAGGTAATTTTTCAATTCATAGCATTGAATGTAAATATTTTTATTTGAAATGAAAGAGTACTCTAAACGTGGAAAATAATTAACACGGGAAATTTCGACATTTAAAGCATTACATAAGTACGGGAGAAAAAAGCACATTGGGACAAAGGCTATAATTTCATAATAACTAAAGAGCCAAAGTTATATAAATATTCATACTAATATGCTTAGTAGGATTTGTTTGTAGTTATTATGTCAAGTCATTTGATGAAGCCTATTACTTATGAGCTAATATTGCTTTTGGTTATGATAAGTAATATTTCTTAACTAGCTAATTGTCAATAATTTCCTTAGTAAAAAAGAAAAAAAATGCAATATAAGTCTAGATTCTTTCAAATAATAAGCTTTTCTTTCTAGTATAAATAATAGTTCCATATGTTCTAAAATAGTAGGTAATATTAGGTTGGTCAATTCTTTTAAAAATGAACTGATGGGGTAGTTTGGGACACTAATGTATGAACGCACTTAGGAGAAACCCAAAACATAAGCGATAGTGCTTATACGATAGATATGCTCTTATGTGATAACACCTTTTTCTCATTTTATTTTTTGTTTTATGGCAATAAGAGTCGCAAAAATAATTTTTACTGTCTCCCTTGTTTCAATGTTTTGATGCATTGCTGTTCTAAGCTTGTACAATTAATCTTTATACACGTTCCACTATTTTCTAACATGCGATCTCAAGATTTCTCTCTTTGAAAAAATACATTATTTCTACATGTATGTGTGCATACGGACACATACATGTAGAAATAATGTATGTGTGTATGCGGACACCTACATGTAGAAATAATGTATGTGTGCATACGGACACATACAAGTAGAAATAACCTATGTGTGCATAAGGACCTACATGTATTTGTGCATTTACAAATAATTATTTGCGGTTATCAGAAACAGGTAGTTGCCCCATAACCAAATAAATGTTTTCCAAAAGAGATTCAAGAATGGAGCACACTGAGACATTTTGAGACAGTTTATGGATGCTTATTTATTTATTCATTTTACATTTTAAACTCATAATAGACTAGTATTTAAATGATAAAAATAATTTAACTTTGTGCAAGTAAACAATAATAATAAAATTACACGTTAATTTAAAGCACAAATGAGCAATAAAATGCAGACATATGTTTCGGGATTGCTTGGAATCCCTTTTTCAATGCGACAAGGAGCTTCTAGATGCAAAACATCCAAATGAAGCAGACAGAACAAGAAAAACAAAGCTTATATAGCCTAAGAATTATCTGTAAACCAATGAGAATAAAGGCAGCGTGAAGTGGAAGTAGAAGTAGCAGGAAGACACCAATAAGAGAGCAACAAACGAATCCAGTTGAAAGTACAGGAAGTAAAAAGGAATATCAATAAAAAAAAAGCAAAAAAGACGACAGCATGCATAAAAATTGCAAAAATAATAAAATAAAATACAAAGAATAAAATTGAAATAAAAATAAGTACAGAAACCAAAACAAAATGCAAAACAAAGTACACATGTAAAGGAGGGGGAGGGGAGGAAGGAGAAAAATAGACACAAAAAAGGAAAACAACAAGAAAACCTAGAAAGAACAACAAATTAAAGAAATTTATGCCAGACCTGTGAAAAATAAGGAGTTGAGGAAGAATCATTAACCAAATTAGAACTATTCCTGTTAATATGATAAGCTTCCCAAAAGTCAAGCTCTAAAGGGGAAGAACATTTTTGAATAATTTTACCAGAATTGAAATCAAAAGAGTGGTTGGAATTCCAACAATGTTGAGCAATGCTAGACTTATTTAACTCTTGCTTTCGTACATAACCTTTATGCTCATTTAAGCGAATTTTCAGAGCACGTTTTGTCTGCCCAATGTAAGAAAGGCCGCAACGGCAACTAATTTGGTAAATACCCCAAGTGTTAAGTTGATCGACAGGATCCTTAAGAGAAGAGAAGGAAAGTTTGTTACTAGGAGCAAAAACGACTTGAAATTGAAACCTTTTTAGGATTTTAGCAATACGGAAACTGACAGAATGAAAGAATGGTAACACAACCAAATTCTTTCTAGAAACCACATTATTGGGACCAGAAGTTTTCTTAGAAAGTTTGTTATGAATAGAATCAATTAAAGAGTGAGAAAATCCTCTATCAACAGCTACAGCTTTCAGATAGTTGAGTTCAATCTTGAGAAGCTCAGGAGAAGAGCAAATATTAATAGCACGATGGACCAGAGCATTAAAAGCCGAATATTTTTGGTTGGGAGGATGAGACGACAGTCTGTGAGGAGGTAAAGAAACAGCAAAAGGTTTACGATAGACAGAAGTAGTGAAACCAGACTCACTCTTAGAAATAAAGACATCAAGAAACCCGAGGCTACTATTAAGTTCTTTCTCACAAGAAAACTGGATATTAGGATCAATGGAGTTCATAATAGAAAGAGCATCATCAATACCTAACAAGTTACTGTCCGTTAGGACAAAAACAATCATCCACATAACGAACATAAAATTGAAATTGCAATTTCTGGAACAGTTTTTCCTCAAAATAATGCATATAGAAATCACTTAAAATAGGACTAAGAGGACTTCCCATAGCCAGGCCATCTACCATAGCATAGAATTTACCATTAAATACAAAAGTGCTCTGTTGCAAGCACACACGAGTAAGGAAAACTAATTCCTCAATTTCCACAGAAGTAAAATGGAATTCAGAAAGCCTTTTCCTGAGGCAAGTCAAAGCGCCATCAACAGGAACATTAGTAAACAAAGAATTAACATCAAAAGAGGCCATAACTGAATTATTCGGAACGAAGTTATGAAGTTTCTTAACAAAATCGGTGGAATTTTTAACAGTGAAAACATTCTGACTTCTAAGTGGAGAAAACACAGAAACTAAATACTTGGAAAGTTTATATGAAGCAGTGCCAATATTGGAAACAATTGGTCTGAAAGGAATACCTGCCTTGTGTACCTTTGGTAAAGCATAAAAACGTGCACAATTAGCAACAGAAGGAATCACAGACCGTTTAGCAATCAAAGGAATAGAATGAACAGACTTAACAGCAGAAGAAATAGCTTTTAACTCTTTGTCACTAGGATCTTTATATATTTTAGAATAAGGACCAGAAGCAATTAAGTCATCAGTTTTTTCAACATAAGATGATTTATTAAGAACAACAATCTGACCACCCTTGTCTGCTTTGGTAATGACCAAATCAGAATTGGAAACTAAATTATTGACACGAAATTTACTAAGTTGTGTAACGATTCAAATGTTCCTGTTCCGGCTGATTTGCCTCTTGTTAATAGGAACACGGTTGTAAATCTTTCGAAATTTCCTTTGAATAGTAATGAAATCAATGCTCTGAAATGTAATAACAATTTTGCTTTGGCTAAAAAGCCTTCTTTTTCTGAACTTATTGCTCCGGTTGAAAAAGCTTTCAAATTTAGTGCCTTAACTTCCACTCAAAAAGAGTCGGTTCGGCATCTTATTGCTTCCAATGTTGATTTCAATTCAAAAGTTCCTAATACTGGTTTTACCCATTCTGTGAAACGATGTGTCAATAATTTAGTTTCCAATTCTGATTTGGTCATTACCAAAGCAGACAAGGGTGGTCAGATTGTTGTTCTTAATAAATCATCTTATGTTGAAAAAACTGATGACTTAATTGCTTCTGGTCCTTATTCTGAAATATATAAAGATCCTAGTGACAAAGAGTTAAAAGCTATTTCTTCTGCTGTTAAGTCTGTTCATTCTATTCCTTTGATTGCTAAACGGTCTGTGATTCCTTCTGTTGCTAATTGTGCACGTTTTTATGCTTTACCAAAGGTACACAAGGCAGGTATTCCTTTCAGACCAATTGTTTCCAATATTGGCACTGCTTCATATAAACTTTCCAAGTATTTAGTTTCTGTGTTTTCTCCACTTAGAAGTCAGAATGTTTTCACTGTTAAAAATTCCACCGATTTTGTTAAGAAACTTCATAACTTCGTTCCGAATAATTCAGTTATGGCCTCTTTTGATGTTAATTCTTTGTTTACTAATGTTCCTGTTGATGGCGCTTTGACTTGCCTCAGGAAAAGGCTTTCTGAATTCCATTTTACTTCTGTGGAAATTGAGGAATTAGTTTTCCTTACTCGTGTGTGCTTGCAACAGAACACTTTTGTATTTAATGGTAAATTCTATGCTATGGTAGATGGCCTGGCTATGGGAAGTCCTCTTAGTCCTATTTTAAGTGATTTCTATATGCATTATTTTGAGGAAAAACTGTTCCAGAAATTGCAATTTCAATTTTATGTTCGTTATGTGGATGATTGTTTTTGTCCTAACGGACAGTAACTTGTTAGGTATTGATGATGCTCTTTCTATTATGAACTCCATTGATCCTAATATCCAGTTTTCTTGTGAGAAAGAACTTAATAGTAGCCTCGGGTTTCTTGATGTCTTTATTTCTAAGAGTGAGTCTGGTTTCACTACTTCTGTCTATCGTAAACCTTTTGCTGTTTCTTTACCTCCTCACAGACTGTCGTCTCATCCTCCCAACCAAAAATATTCGGCTTTTAATGCTCTGGTCCATCGTGCTATTAATATTTGCTCTTCTCCTGAGCTTCTCAAGATTGAACTCAACTATCTGAAAGCTGTAGCTGTTGATAGAGGATTTTCTCACTCTTTAATTGATTCTATTCATAACAAACTTTCTAAGAAAACTTCTGGTCCCAATAATGTGGTTTCTAGAAAGAATTTGGTTGTGTTACCATTCTTTCATTCTGTCAGTTTCCGTATTGCTAAAATCCTAAAAAGGTTTCAATTTCAAGTCGTTTTTGCTCCTAGTAACAAACTTTCCTTCTCTTCTCTTAAGGATCCTGTCGATCAACTTAACACTTGGGGTATTTACCAAATTAGTTGCCGTTGCGGCCTTTCTTACATTGGGCAGACAAAACGTGCTCTGAAAATTCGCTTAAATGAGCATAAAGGTTATGTACGAAAGCAAGAGTTAAATAAGTCTAGCATTGCTCAACATTGTTGGAATTCCAACCACTCTTTTGATTTCAATTCTGGTAAAATTATTCAAAAATGTTCTTCCCCTTTAGAGCTTGACTTTTGGGAAGCTTATCATATTAACAGGAATAGTTCTAATTTGGTTAATGATTCTTCCTCAACTCCTTATTTTTCACAGGTCTGGCATAAATTTCTTTAATTTGTTGTTCTTTCTAGGTTTTCTTGTTGTTTTCCTTTTTTGTGTCTATTTTTCTCCTTCCTCCCCTCCCCCTCCTTTACATGTGTACTTTGTTTTGCATTTTGTTTTGGTTTCTGTACTTATTTTTATTTCAATTTTATTCTTTGTATTTTATTTTATTATTTTTGCAATTTTTATGCATGCTGTCGTCTTTTTTGCTTTATTTTTATTGATATTCCTTTTTACTTCCTGTACTTTCAACTGGATTCGTTTGTTGCTCTCTTATTGGTGTCTTCCTGCTACTTCTACTTCCACTTCACGCTGCCTTTATTCTCATTGGTTTACAGATAATTCTTAGGCTATATAAGCTTTGTTTTTCTTGTTCTGTCTGCTTCATTTGGATGTTTTGCATCTAGAAGCTCCTTGTCGCATTGAAAAAGGGATTCCAAGCAATCCCGAAACATATGTCTGCATTTTATTGCTCATTTGTGCTTTAAATTAACGTGTAATTTTATTATTATAGTATTTAAATGACCAATATAGTATAAAATTCAAAATAAAGTAAACTTTAAGTCATAAAAATCCATTAAAGTTAGGAAAAATAGGGTTCTATGCCCTTCTTCCCCACAGCTTCTGGCAAAAAGAGTTTTGCTTTTGTAAGAACGACGGCCCTTAAGAGCATTATATTCGAAAGAGATATGGAATAAAATTTTCAGTAAAAGAATGCTTTATCCTTTCGCTTTGCATAAAATCGCTTCAAGTGTACCACTTATTAGTTATTTTTGGAAAATTCTCTCTCGCTTTTTTCAAAAAAAAGCTAATTCGTTCCAAGTTTTTTAACGCAACATAGGTGTACATTTTTAACCATTAAAAAAAAGTTGCATTACTCTGTTAATAGTAGGCTACACAAAAGTGACTAGCAAAAACAAGCAAAAGTGATAAGTTGATAGTTTTATTTCCTTTATAAAAACATCGTTTTTGCGAGATGAATGTTATCATGACTAACTACTGTTGTAAAATTACAATTCAATGGATATTTTAAAAAATGAATGGTTTATTTTAGCATTTACAGTACCTGTAAAATCATCTCAACCATTTAGCTAAATCTGTGTTTCCCTTCTTGAGCTCAAGAAGATGAATTGAGGAAAGAAAGACCATTTTGTAAAGATGTCTGAACAAAATATACTCATTTATTGTAAGATTACACTTTCTTGAACCACAATAATTCTTGAAATTTTACAAATTAGCAACCGTTTTTCCCCTTTTATCATTTATTTGGCTCGCAAAGTATTTAACGAAGCATTCATCTTCATCTAAAGTGCGTTTTTTTTCTCATGTTCATAGAATAAGATGGTTACATAATATTATTTCTTTCTAAAAACCGCCATTTCAGTTTTGAAATTTCCGAATTTAACTGTTACGTTTTGCTATGTTTAAATTATCGTTACAACAATTTAAAATTTACCAAACCCAGCCATTAATAACTTTTACAGACTTAACTACTTGCAATTTAGATTTTCCAAACGCAGTGACATTAGCCAGCTATTGATATACGATATTTTTAAAACCCAGCTATTGATATTTTGCAGCTCCAGTCACATCAGTTTGATACTTTTTAAATCACAGTATCTTAATACAGTCGACCTTTGCTATAGCGAACACGGGATATAACGTTCCCCCGGTAGTAACGAACCTTCCAAGTGGTCCCAACTGAAACCCTATGTCATTAACGCATTTTCAAGCCTCACCAAACGTTAGAAAGTCGGCTATAGCGATCCAAAATTTTAAGTTCCCCCACGATTTGCCTCAGTAACATTCCCTGACATTTCTGTTCTAGTCTAGTCAAACACTATTTTTTACAATGGTGTATATAAAAGCCAAAAGTTTACAGCCAATAATAACATGTTTTTTGTATACTATGGAGAAATAATAAGGTACATTTTAAAAATTTGTTTGTTTATTATTAAAAACCATATTTAAAGTTAATATTTTACTCCTCTACCCTGATTATTGTTAGAAATGTGTTTATTATATAGAAGTATCTGAGTCGGTTAACACTTTTTTTGCAAAATCGGATGTAGCGAACCCTCGGCTATAGCGATCGCCGAAGTCGGTCCATTGAGGGTTCGTTATAGCGGGGTTTGACTGTATTTACAAACCAATTCACCAGAATTCCATATTTTCAAATTTGGCCGTTACTATATACCTTGATTAATGCCCCACAGTTTTGAATACTAAAGCTCGCAGAAGTGGATCACGTTTTTCAGTCTAATTACTTTCAAAAAGTTGCTCATCTATTTCCCAATCTACGTTCGAGTTCGAGACGAATACATTAACGATAAGAATGCATTTCTGAAGGCAGCCTCCTGCCGAATCTGTTTGTAAAAAAGAGCTTCTGAACAAGATAAGATCTTGTTTTACGGTTCGCAGGATCTCAGCAAACTAAGCTCCAGAAGTGGATGTCATGCTAGCGTCCTCAAAAAGGTCGAGCTTGCAGGAAGGGAAATTTGACCTTGCAGGAACGGACCTCATAACTCAGCAACATTTGGAAGTACTGATCTTGTGTGCTTTTTGCAACAAAATTCTTATCCAAGCTGGGTGTGACCTAAACCTATACAAAATAGTGGAAAAAAACAAGTCATATATTTCTGCTAATCCAGTAAGATATGCTTCAATTTTTTTTTTTCTTCTTTTTTTTCTAATTTTAATATTTTTAACGCAACTTAGAGGTACGGGAAGGACAAGACCAAACACGTAATTTCGAATTAAAGGAAGATGAATATAATAGACGAGTAACAGGAATGTATATAGAGATTAGAATAATGCTACTATAAAAAAACATTAACTAACTTAACATATCTGTTTAACAGTCTGTTTACACTCTCAGAAACGCATGCTCAAATCTCACGAAACTTTCGTCGTATTTGACGAAATGCCTTCGTGAAAAATGCTCCGAGTAAACCTTTCGTCAAATTGATGAAATTTGTGTGGGAACTTTTTTAAGTCACGTGATCGCGCGATGAAAGAATCGTTGTAAATGACTAAATTTTCTTGACGATTGAAGAATCGTCAAATATGAGAGTTCCATTTCTGAGGTTGCAGTGAGATTTGTTTAGTACAGATTATAGGTATTTTCTATTTTATGTTAGTAAAAGGATGTTACTACTGCTCAGAGTATCAAATAAACTCCAGCGAGCATACATTTTCTTTGTCCATTAAGAAGTTTCCTTTACACCAAAGAATTTTCATCTATAGGAGTAAATTGGTAAAAATACTTTTTAAATGGTTGTAGAAATCTCGAAATACAACATCTCCGACCAATTGAGTCTGCACAACTTTTCGTTTTATTGAATGTCTAAAATAATAAAAGTAATTTGACATATATGATAGTTACTATTTTCAGAAGCGAACGAATATATATTTTAAAAAGTTAAAACACAAAAGAATTAATTTATTTTTACATGAATAATTACAAATTTCAAAGTCACAAATTTGATCTTCCTAATCGTATTAACGATCGCATAATTTTCAAGAAAACAGTGAAAAAAGTGCCTATTTTTTTATTCACGAAAATTTCAAAAACTGTGTGGAAATTATAAAATAAACCAGCTACCTTGAATTACATTGTAAAAATTCTGGTGTTAGCATCCGGTACATAAAATAAGAAATCAAACGTTTTCCAACCATAAAAAAAGGATAGTTTTCAACTTTTCGGTGTCCTGCTTCTGCAGGATCCAGCCCGCATATTTCACAGGCACCAGAAATACACGGCGAAACTCGTCCCGTGATTTTCACGGGAGCGAATGAGAAAGTGCTCATCTCTCAATAAGAGCACTGACCAATTTTCTCAATAAAAGCACTGACTAATTTTCTTACACATCGTTTTGCACACTAATTTTCTTATAATAAGAGCACAGACTAATTTTCTCAATAAGAGCACATAATTTTCTCAATAGGAGCACAGAATTTCTCAATAAGAGCACAGACTAATTTTCTTACGCATCGTTTTGCACTGCTTTTCAAATGACACGGCATAAAGATGACACAAGTTTGTGTCACTTAAGTTTAATATTATTTTTCCTGTAATACTTTTTCATTCTTCTTGTAATTCGGTCTCCTTTGACTTTCTCATTCTTCTTTCAATTTAATCTTCCTGTGAATATTTTTTCATTTTTTCTTTTAATAAAAGATATTTATTTATATCTTTATTATCTAAGCGAAACTTTGTCGTGAAACATTCTTTGAAATATGTTCCTTATAGGAGAATATTAATAACTAAATTTATGATGCGAAAAGAACTTTCAAAAAATTATAAAGAAATTTCAATTAGATTTTTGAAAAGCGTTGTTGCATGCAAAAATGAAGTTTTTGTAAATTAAGCTTTTCAGATTCAATATCTCTGGTAAAATATATAACTTACATTCTAAACCCTTTATTACTGCAAATATAAACTGAGTTCATTTCCAATGATAAGCTGAATGTCCCGACGTTTTTGATATCTGTAATTTTAACAAGATATTTTTAACAAACGAAATTACTGACAAGAAATTACTTACAAAATTATGAATTAAAAATTGGCTTATTCTTATTTTATAGCTTAAATATGTTAAGTTTTTTGGAAGAATTTCTGTGCATACGCCTCTGTTGTGTTAGTAGAATTCTTATATTTCCCTCGCATTTTCCCGCTGGAAATCTCAATTCAACTTCTTCCTAACTTCTCGATTGACATTATAACACATTGCGCCATCTATCGAGCGTATCCTCAACTACTCACGCTCTTGAATGTGACGAAACATGCCTTTCAAATAACGGAATGCAATTTTCCGAGAAAACTTTTATACCCAGTGGCGGATCCAGAAAAAAATTCTGGGGGGGGGGCACAATGTGGCTGATGTGCGTGGTTTCAGCTTAAAAACAAAATAGAGGGGGGGGGGGGACACAACTCCAGAAACTGTGATCCGTTTTAATTTCCAAATATAATTTAATCAATTATTTAATTAAACTTAATTGATTTATTAAATTTAAATTATCAATAAAATTTTAATTAATTATTCCCTAATTAAATACAAAAAAACATTTTTTTAAAACTGGACATATATAATAAAGGAATATATACTGTGAAAGCACTTATTTTCTCGAGCACTTTTTTTTAACTTTTGGTTTTCTTCATATATAATTCGCGAAATTTTCAGCTCGCAAAATCACCAATAACTTCTTTTTCGCGAAAATTTAGGGGGGGGGGGGGATCAAATGGAGTCTTCTTCAAGTCTATTGAAGATTTAACGTGAGCATAAATCAACTGTCTAAGTGATTTTGCAGGTGTCTGCTTCTTTCTGTCTTAGCAATTACCCGGTTATCTCAGTTTGTCACATAGAATTGAAAGAATAGAAGTCACATAGAATAGAAGTTCTATCGCTCCATCTGCAAAATAGTTTCTTTTTCCTCGTTTTTAGCGTAAAGGAAGAAAAGAAAGTCAATTCTTTCTAGTCCTTACCTAAAGCGTCTGGAGGGGGCACGGGCCCCCGTGCTCCCCCCCTCTGGATCCGCCACTGTATTATACCCCTTCCCCCTTCCAGAGGCGTAGCTAGGTGGGGGCAAGGAGGGACAGCTGTCCCCGGGCGCAGCGTCAAGGGGCGCCAAATTAATGTTAATTTATTTTATTTTTAAATGCGAAAAGAAAATTATCTGAACTGAAGAGGTGTGAATATGTTCGACAAAAAAGTGGGAGCACCGCAAATCATATCGGGAAGGACCAATGTAGCAAAAGCGTGCTGGGAAATCAGACAAATAATTTTGTGAAGCCAAAGTGTCCCATTTTTCCCTTAGAAGTGAATGGTCGCTAATAAAAAAGAAAGTTAAAAGGGCTGCTTTTTAGAGCTTTATCATTTAGGAAGAATACAAGTTTTTTTAAATTCCCTTTAGAGGCACCCTTAGGCCCCCAGGGGCACAGGAGGGGGGCGCAAAATCTTCAGTTGTCCCCGGGCGCTGAAAACCCTAGCTACGCCTCTGCCCCCTTCATATGCATATTAGGGGCATCCCGCCTCCCACTACTGGTTCCGAAAAGCCGTTCTGGTACTCTTTCCCTGAGCTTTTGTTCTTTTTTTGCCTCTTATATATTAATTTGATTTTTGTCCGGTTTTTCATTACATTACAACGCTAAGTAATCATTTTTTTTATAATTTTGACACATATATGACCTACTGCAGAATTGAACCTTATTTTTGCAGTATGCTTATAATACTAAATCAATCGTTCTGGTATTGGAAAATTTACGAGTACATCTACAAAATTAATTTACAAAGAGTCTTTCAAAATTATTTGACATAAAATGTTGGACCAAAAATACAGAAAAAATCGTTCGTCTCTAGAAAACACAAAATTTGCTATTTCTGGGATGGATTGCTCAAAGTTATGCACCAAAAAGTTACAAAAAATTCATATCTTTAGCTTTGGAATTTTTTTTCTTATTATTTTACATGTCAAATGACAACACCATATAATTAATAATCTAATTCGAGACAGCTGGTTTATTTTACAATTTTGGCAATTTTCTAATAAAAAATAGGCACTTTTGTTACTTTTTTCTTGAAAATTATGCGATCGTTAAGTGCTTACTTAATCTTACGACTCTTTTTGACATATGAAGTGATCTTCCGAGTTTTATGAAAATACAATATATCCTTCAAACGCTATTAAATACATTTCGAAATTTTGATAATCATAATTTTCAAACCATTCTTTTATTACTAATTTTGTTGTACAATTGCAATTTCCTTGTCAATAATAACACTTCATTAATACCAAATTCTTTCATTACTCATAATTTATCTTTGGTTAATAGTCTTTATCAATTCCAAATTTGGATAAGTTAGCCAAATCATCTGAATTATTGCACATCAAATGATGAAAACACATAGGGTAGTAAACTAAACGATAAGGAAAACCGTCCTCATTTCTTAAGGTTACAAGTAACATATTCAATGTAAAAGTGGCTGCACAAACAGAAGTTCAAACCACAAGTTATTAAGCTTACTTTTGAATAGCTGACAAAATTTATCATTTCAAATTTGCTTAAGCGAAATAAAATTTATGGCATACTATAAGCTTATCATGAAAACTCTTTGCAAAATTCTTATAAAAGTTGGGGGAAGGGGAACCAGTGACATAAATAAGTAATTGGATTCTATACTCTTTCTTTCATCAGTTAAATTCAAAAACTCTTCATGAATTTTCTTTAATAGAGGAGAAGTGAAAACACTGGAAATGCAATGATGAATGGTTCGCATCTCCGCTATCAAATTACAGACGCGCTCGTTTATAGCGAAGTCGTATATAGTGATTATGCGGGTATAACGTATTAATTTAAATTCCCCTTGTTTTACAGCATAATATTTCGTAGTTTTTATAACGAAATTAAGGTAACAACGGAATTTCTATTGGGTCGATTTCGTTATAAACGGGCGCGACTGTATTAGCTTTATTTCAAGAGGAATGAAAATTTAAATGTATCAAAAATGTTTAGCATGTACATTTTAGCAAAATCTTTTTATCTTGTTCCTGCTGATTTAATGGTAAAGTAGTTTTTATTTATTCAATTATTGTTAATTATGTATACAAATTAAAAAAAAAAAACATAATAGAAACAACTTGTCTTTCACATTTCTAGGTAGGATAAATTTCCAGAGAAAGTAAGGGCAAACCAAAGAATTGGATCATCAATTAAGAAAATAATTGTTACGACCAAGAATATGATACTATTGATTACAGGTATAATAGGAAATATGCAGCTGCTTTGTTCATCTTAATTTTTCATACTTCATCCAGCAATATTGCACTAGACCAATAGTCCCCAAAATGGTCCATGTCCTAAGGGTCTTAGGACAAGTTTAAGACTGGTTCTTATTTAAGTAGGTTATCCCCAAATTTCATCCATAATGTGTACTTAAACACGCAGTTTGACAATGCACTTACATCATACTAATTTATACTATAAGAGTATAAAGTAATTAATTTTGTATCAAGTAAATGTATTTCGTAAGTTGTGTAAGTAGGTACCCTTTCATTTCGCGCTTGTAACTTGCACTTTTAATATCAGTAGTAAGGTTATAGCTTAGGGAGACCTCTCTAGGAAATGTTGACACATAGAAGGTGAATTTTGGAACTCTAGAAAATAAGAATTTAAACAAAATTTTCTTAAGCATTTGTTTTAAGTTACATTTCACAATTTCACAAGAAACAACCATAGATTTTACCTTCTCCAGATCGTTTTAAAACGGCTTGAGTGAAATCCCTTTCTTTTGGAACTTTCAAGTAAAAAAATTGCCCTAATTGAAATTTCTTTGGATTATCGATAGCAAGGGGTCTAGGAAAAACAGAAAAATGACAAGGGGTCTACGCGATTTAAAAGATAAAAAAAACCTATGCACTGTACTTTGAGTACAAACATTTATTTAATAAACTTTTACTATATTCAATATTTTATAGGGGTAATGTTAGTTTACAAATTTGTATATTTTACATAATACTATGAAGAAGTTCAAATGGTGAGAAATAATTTAATGAATTCAATAATGAAACAGTTTTGAACTTTTTATTATATTTTTAGTAATATATTAATTCTGAACTTTCCTATAAAATGGACAGTGGTAGATGACAATATATAAAGAATCAATTTGTTTGTCTTACCTGAAAACTAATAGTGTCTGCAGTTTAAAATGAGTCGCAGCTATAAGTAACTATATGTCTAAAATGGACAGTGGTAGGTGCCAGTATATAAAGAATAAATTTGTTTGTGTCTTACCTGAAAACTTATAGTGACTGCCTTTTTAGTGAGTCATTTTTTTTTTCAGAATTCTAACAAATAATCTATTTTACTGTTGTATAATAATTATCTTTTGTGTTGTAAACCTTAATATCATTTCATGCAAATTAAATGCACATGTAATCATCATTATTATGCTCACAAATGTCATTAAAAGTTCAAAAATAAAATTAGAAGCGTGATCTATAACGCAGTGTAAACTACTGTAAAGTACAGATGCTTATGTAATATAGCGTGACATGTAACAAAGGGGGAAGGGGTCAAATATATTGAAAAAAAGTGTGACATCATTTATGAACGGTCCCTAAGTGCTGTTGGAAAACTGAGAGCATAAGTGAAGTACAAAGACAATTTAAAATGAAATTTCAACGAGATGCACCAACAAAGAATGTTCTGTAACTTGTCGGTCAGCGTTCTTAGCTGTGCCGGGACCACAATGGCTGACAATTTGAACACTTTCTTTAAATGGCCGCGTTTCCTACTTTGTGCGCATTATTTTGATTTTTGAAACTTTTCTGTATTAGAGTAATTGTTAGTCGTTTAAAGGTTTTCATTTGTTGGGACACTCCATAACCAAATCTGAAATAGTTTTTTTATTTGTAAATAGTTTTGTTTTGTTTGTAAATAGGGTTCAGAATTTAGTAATTGTATTATGTTAAAGTAAGTCTCATTAAGCAAAACTTATTTAACTTAATGCTTGCACATAAGATCAAGAACTATACTGCACTGTGAAGTTTATTGAAGTAATTGCAAAACGTTCTTTCAAAGTATAAGTTTATTTATTGAAATATTGATATAAATGCATTCTGATTACATATAATCTTACATACAAAACGTGAAGCTTAAGTAATAATTAAAAGTGCGCGTTCTTTCCTTTTGTATCAATAGTTTTGTGTTATTATGACCCTTTTAGAAGTTCATATTACAACTAGAAAAATTTGTTAATTCTATCAGTAAAGCTTCTTCAGGAAAATAATTAACAAAACTGAAAAACGATTCAAAAAGTAAAAAAAACCGAGAATTCTGTGTGGAGATAATATTCCTTTTAACTCCTCAATGTTAAAGGGATTCTGAAATGATAATTATGAAAAACAATTAAGGGCAATGTGTACATTTTTTCTATTTTAGTTTCAAGTTCAATAATAGGAAATTCATATTGAAAATTGTAGCACGTTACTCATTAAGTTCATAGTAAGAATTTAATTATTAATTGCACTTTAACATATCGTTTGAAACAAATTGGGTATGCTAAGTACTAATTCTGAATAAAAGTAAATAATTCATAATTATACATTTCTTTCAGAATGGTGGAAAAACTGGAACGTCACTAAGAGGATAATAGGGTTTCAGGAATAGTAACACAGTAAGTACTTAGCTATAAGACTTAGCTATCTCAAAACCTACAAGCTCACGATTAAAGTTCACAAGAATTTTCATTATTAAACTGATAGTTTTTGTAATTACATTTATGTTTCGTTTTATCTAAATATTTATTCTGTATCCATAGAAATTGCAAATACATTAGTAATTAGCAAATCCATTACACTGTTAAAAATTTCTGTTAGAAAATAGTAATATAACCATTTATTTGATTGTTATTTTACCATATTTAATTACAACAGTTGGATAACCATTAAAAGATGGTACTCAAACCGCTGATTGTGAAAAAAATCGTTTATTCTCTGTTTCTCCTAAAGAAGGTTTAACTAACCGTAATTTACTAGCGCCACTAGGTCTCGTAGTCAATAAGAATCTTGCGTCCATTTTGGTTGTGGAACCTTAGCGGTTGTACGTTGTTGTTAAAATATGAATAAAGATTTATCAGTTCAAATCTGCATGTGTATATAAAAAAGAAAAAAAAGTGGCTTAAGCAGTGGTTGCTAAATAGAAACACATACACACGTAAATCAAAAATAGGAGACATCGAATTCCCGAACTAGTAAATTTAGACCAAAAATGACTTTAGATCCAATAAAAAACTGAAATCTCAATGCAGTTTGCCTGTTGGAAAAGAAGTATTATTGATAAATAAACGGCCGCTTTGAGTGGTGTAGATGGTCGAATGGTTAGAGCGCAAGGTTGGTACACCATACACCCGGGGTTCGATTCCCGCACGCTTCGTTTACGGTTTCTACGCCTCGAAATGGTTCAAAAACCGTAATAATTTAGTTTTGGAACCATTTTTAAATGATTATAAAACCGTAAACTTTGGTATTTACGGCTTTTTAACCAATCTTGGAAATGGTTTAGGTCCCGTAAAGAAAGAAAAATGTTCCAAACCTTAAATTTAACGGTGAATTAGACGGACAGACTGCTGCCGGCTTTTTAACAGTAATTTCATGATGAAATTTCTAACAGTGTAGAAAAAACGACATTTTCTAAAATAATGATAGCTTATTGGTGTCTGGAATGTAATAATATTCAACAAGCTAATTGAATATCTCGCAGTTCGTAATGTTAATGACGGCATAATTTGAAAGGAAAAAAAAAAGTATCATTTCAATTTTCCCAATAAATACAAACAAGTTCAGATAAGGTGTCGAAAAAAGAAGTATTTATTAATTAACTAAACACAAATTATGAAATTGTTGTAACAGTTTAGTTTAAAATTCCAATTCAAAAAATAGGGAACCAAGTTGGGCTATAAATTACATGATTGACATGAGTGGCTAATAATTGCTTGTTTGTAACGGGCTAAATTTCCTGCGATACAAACAATTAATACAGAAATAATACTACAGAATTTTTCTCTTAGTTCATTTAAATTTTAATATATTTTATAATTAAAAAAAATGATTTTCCAAATAGTTCAACAGGGACATCTGAATTGCCACTTTTACGTTTTGAAATTGCAACTGATTCTAGAAAAAAAATACAAAAAAATGTCATTTCAGTTTCTTTACATATTTTCACATGTTCAGTTTTTATACCGAACACGTGTTTAATTCAAATTCAAAAAATCATAATTAGCATAAATTAAATTTATGACAACAAAAATCAGTTTAAAAGAAGCAACCAAGATTTAAATTAAAATGATAAATGACTTTTATTTAGTTTCAATAAATTGCTATAATCCACAACAGTCTCTATAAAAACTTAATTATAGAAACGACACCTTTGCAAAAGTTTCAATCCGAAAAACGGGTACTTTTTGAAAGTTTTGACGACTAAAAGAAGATTCATTAAAGCAATTTCTATCATAAGAAGCCTCTTCACAAAATTATTTGCATAAAAATCAGCTTAAATGACGAATTTCATTCATTATATGTAATTTTCATATAATTGATTTCATTTTGGTCAATATGTATTATGCATATTTCGTTTTGGCTTCTATACTTTTTTTTTAAATTTATGTTAGTGTTCAGTTACGTTATTTATGTCAATTCATACATCAACTTTTTTTAGGTGAAATGCACGAACCAGATTCATGTGTACCAACTAAGCAACATTTCAGTTCCAACAGCTGACAAAATAGTTTAAACTATATTGTTATATCCACCACATTTTTGATAAAGACTATATGATTTCAACATTACATATATTTGATTACAAACAGCATTTAACTTAAAGTTAAATAGGCTTTTAATTTTATTTAAAACTTTTTTTGTCAACATAATACAAATACTGAAATTTAAAAAAAAAAAATGTTTTGCTATTCCTAAAGATACTATAATAAAAACATAGAAGTTCGAAACAGTAAAAAAAGGCTAGAGAAATTATGAAATTTAAAATCTTTAAGAAGAGTGATTCAACTTTTTAAAACATTAATTGTAAAGGATTACTTCTGCGCCAAACGTACATATTAATAAATTCAACTTTATTAGACACGAAAACGGAATGATAACTGTATACATGTGATTTACAGCTACAATGATATAAGGAAGATTATTCTTCAGACGGTCCCCAGGCAATGGAAAAATGCTACGGCCCCAAAAACCCCTTTGCCCACCATGGTAACTTTGCTTCTGTCTCTCCCTAATATAAATGAATCATGAGTTCAGAACTACTACTTCTTTTTTTTATTTTTATAAAACATTTTTATTTATGAACAGAACGTGAAATTCGTCAATAAATATTTTTAACCCAAAAAGTAATTTGTGATCACAAATATCATGTCTATTTCTTGTTTTCAGAGTACGAAAATAAAATCATGAAAGTCATCAATATTTCAGCTGTCAAGCGAACTGATTCGTTAAAACTTTAACCATCTTGTCAGCAATAACAGATGATTGTAAGAAAAGTAAATTGAATCTGAGAGGTAAATATATGAAGCATGATGTAAATATTTGAATCATGTAAATGTATGAAGGTATAAATACTCAACATATTAAGGATTTCAGCTCATGTGTAGTTCACAATGATCATATAAACCAATCTCGGTCAAGAAATAGTCAAGAAAAATGATGTAATCTATTTCAAGAAACTCTCCAGCGCCCCGTTATTCTAAATTTTGCAGTGAATATTTTCTATACATTTTGTATAAAATATAAATTTGCAAGAGCTATAGAAATACCCAAAGAAGGGTTTCCTGAGCACTGGGGGTTGGTAGAACGAAATCTAAAAAGTTGTTTTAAATATATCTTGTATAGTAACACCTCAGGTATTCTGGTTCTGCAGTGCTGCTACCTAGCGGAGATACAGTAAACTACATGTGTGCTTTGTTTTCTAGTAACTCAACTCGGCTCAAGTGACCTCATTTGGTACTGATTTGTTTAATCCAAACAAATCAGTACCAGATTTTTGAACAGTTAGCTTTTCAAAAATATGTAAAACAAAGTACATGCATTTAAAGATCCCCTTTACCATACAAACTTTGCACTCAATTTATAAAAAAAAGTAAAATGTATAAAAACATATATATCTTCATCTATGACAGGCATATATCCAAAACACGTTCATGAAGTCCCATTATTTTAATTCATACTTTTTTACAAATTATATGCGAATTTTTGAAAAGAGTTATGAAGAACTTCCTTTTAAGTATCATTAGAAAGTATATCCAATAAAAAAAAACACAAGTAGAGTTTTTTTTACATCAATATAGTAACAGAAAGTATGCATGAATGTTTATCAAGAATAAAACTTTATCATGAATCACATTTTCATTTCCAAATTTAACTTAGTTATTCAAACTGTGAATCTTTAATAAACGGATCAAGTTATGGCACCTTTTACCAACCACATAGATACATTTCAAATCAAACAATTTTCTGGATTTTGACATTTCAGTTTCAACAACATTTCTTTAATAGTTCGTCTCCAAAGAATATAAAACATTAGTTTTTAAAAACACAAATATTGAAAACAAAGGAAAGTATTTGTGTGTTTATTTTAATTTTTCATTGGTACTATCATAAACATATTTAAATATTATATTTAATTATAATTTTATTTCTCATATTAATTAATTTGGAGTAAAAAATTTAAATTAGTGTGCTACAAAACTATTAATGGCACAAATTATGAAAAAAGAAAAATATTTCTCGATTTCAATTTAAAAAAAAAACTGTTGCCTATATGTTTAACTTTCTAAATTTTATTCTAACCCGAAACACTTTTTGCCCTTCAACTAAGAACATGATGATGACTTAACTGTTACTCATAAACATAAATTTCAATTTCATTTGCTATAAATTTCTTTTTTTTAAATTTATGTGGCACATACTTAAAAGATTTTGTTTTCTTTTTTACAACTTTTTAAGACGAAAGACAAATGTGTTGAACGTTACATTCTCCCTTTGCACCCTTAATGCTACATTAAAATCACTTTAAAAAAAATCCACATCTCAACGTTTCTAACATTTCGCCAATTTGAAACAGCATATTTGCAATCAGTAAGAGAATAAATAGCAAATACTTTAGCGAAAAATAAATCAAAGTTTTGCTTTTGAAAAAAAAAAAGACACTTAAACCCAGGAAAAAATACATTTAAAACTATTTGTTGTATGTCATGTTAAAGTACACAAGAATGTGTACTTTAACAATATTTGTTCTAGATTTATGACAGATTTTGTGAAGATGAACAGTACAAAATTTGGTAATCAAATAAATGACGTGAAATGAGTTGAGTGGCATCACTTATGCAGTTAAAGTAACAAATAGTTTTTTATATAATAAAAATAATTACTAGGTTGTAATTCGAAAACATTCCTTGTAATTTGAAACATGTTTGACACTCTCACAATTTATATTATAAAGTCATGGATTAGTTATCTTTGCACGCCAAATTCACCCTTTAAAATTAATGTTGACTGCATTTTTATTGTAACATAAGTTCACTCATCTAACTGCTGTTTTCCAATTGTTAATATACTTGAATGGTTTAATTTACAAAATCATTATTTACTTTAAAATCTTCTTATGGTATGCTTAAAAATTATTCCCTTGACCTTTACTATTTCATTTTACTTAACTTGTCTGATTCACGCATTATTATTTGGCATATTTAACTACAATTTCAGTCTCAGCATCTGTAATAAGTTACAGTAAGTCAAAGAGTTTCGTTAAAAATGAAAATCTCAAATAAAAATTAAAGCAAGCATGCACATATAGAGCAAACAAATATGTAAGTAGAAAAGGTATTGGAACTAGTTTATCATGGTTAAATAAAGGGTTTACAGAAGAGTTTCTGTACACCCTTGTAGTATGCTTATCTAATATTTTTTAAGTTATCAATGATCACTTTGAATGAGTTGTTAATAGCAATCGTTTTGGTTTGGATGAGAATAAAGTTATTGGGGACGTGCAATGTAACACCTGAGTAAAGAATAAATTCGTAGTGGCTTTGACTGATGCACAATTTCTAAAGAGATAAGCAAAATACTAAAACATGTTTGACATGGATACTCTCGTGTTTGATAAGCTTATATGGGGCATAAGCAGGCCAAAGTTTTGGGCGAGTTATTACTGCATAATCGTTTCTGTTGTGATGCATGGAAATGAGGTTACTATGAACGTGCACTAATAGACTTAAATTAAGCTTGACCTGAAATTATTAGATCATAGTTCCACAAAGTGGTATGTAAATGCATCATTGTGATGCTCATTCTGGTATTGCATTCGGCTATGATGAAAACAGGTTCATAGAATTAAAATAATCTGGAATAATATAGACGCTTCTGTTGCGATGAAAATAGGGTTTACCATGGATGTGCAATCATATACATAATTAGAGAAATATCTGATATCCCTATTCCAGACACTTGTAAGCAAAAACAGTCAAAGAGTGAACTAGTGAACATAGTGATTTCTATTGTCAGGAAAAAAAGAAAAAAGAATCATTCTGGTAGCATAGGCATTTAGTTGATAGTTCTGAGGAAATAAATAATATTATTGTCATTTCAACGATGAAGAAAATGAGATTACTCTAGATGCTCAACTTTCATTTTTTAAAAAATCAATGAGGTCATTTATTATTGTAAGTAAAGAGAAAGTTTAAGGATGATTTTTGAAACCTTCTATCATACGACTTAGAATTGCAACTTAAAATAAAAGAAAATACTGCTTTCAATGTAACTGATTGGCAACTTGGGTCTTCCTGTTTTCATCATAAATTTGGCCTATGTATATGTCCCCACATATGTACTATATCATGTAATATAAATGCAAGAATAACTGGGTATAAAAAAGAAAGTTATTAATTTTGTCTACTGCAGACTGATAATGTTGCAGAATTATTTTTATCTACTGCTCTTAATTCAGATCAAAACATAATTTAAATGTAATGAGTTGAATGTTGAGTTACACAACACTTTAGGATTAGCCAATAATCCTGACATTTTTCGTCTTTGTTAAGAGAAAATATATATAGTCAGTAGGAAATATAAAATGTATAACAGTACATTACTCATAATAATAATAATATAACTTTGTACAAATAAACTGTAATAAAAAATAATTTCACGTTATTTTAAAGCACTAAAAAGTACACAATTTTGAGCATTTTCCCAATTCACTATAGCTTCGAGTAACAAAGTATCAATTTTTACACAAGCCCTCATTGTTTTTAGTACATTCTGGATCTCAAATGCTAGTACATATTTGCTTCAAATATAAGCATGTATAGAAAAAAAATGAGCACTTTGATTTTAATTAAGTGAATTATGTGTACTATGCAAGTGAAACTATTTTGAATTAATTGTTATGTTACTGTCAGTTGAATGTTTTGTACGTCATTTAGGACATATTTGAGTAAAGGAGCTTATCTTTGGCGCCATCATAGTTTCAAAAAACAGATTATTTAGAGTACATTATGGATACCAAATTATTCGTTTCAAGTAGACATTTTTTGAAATTTTCTTAGATCGGAAAATTATCACTTTTGATTTCAGATAGGACATTAGTACTAGAACGTTTTTAAAAACCATTTATTATGACAGTTCAGAAAAAATACAGTAATTTGTTTTTAGAAAATCAACTGATAATTAGCATAAATTAACTTTTTTCCCCATAGGGAGAATTTATGAACACAATTTTTAAAATATTTATGGTCTTAAATAAAATGTTGGAAATATTCTTTCAACACTACAGAGAAAAAAAATCTTTGGAAAATGATTACTTTGTATAAGATTAATTTATTCGCGGGAAATCTATAATTTACTGTTCCTTTCGTGCATTAGCAGAAAATGTTAAAATATATTGCCATTATTCCAATTTTCAATTTAAAACTTATCATTAAGCCCAAACTCTTTTCTTTTACTAAATTGACTATAACTAAACTGCTACAAATTTAAATTCTTGCATTAGTTCAAGAATAATAAAAAAAAAATATTCGGAACGAATAAAATAGGCCCAACTTACTCTAACTTAGTCTAAATATGCACCAAGGATAACATAATTCACTCAAAAATATCCTAAATTACTTACAAAACATTTAACTCATACTAAAATAAGAATTACTTTTAAATAGTTTCACTTATTTTCAAAGTTCCGTGAAAACCGAACCTTCAGCTTTCCTTCCTTGTTTACTCGTCCACCATAGCAAGAGAGCACATAATTACTGAATACGGCTAACGGCTTGATCAAATCTTGCGTTACGCGATGGTGCTTGCGCAATAAGAAAATAGTTCGAAGGGCACAAATTTTATACTTCGAAGTTTTCGCACATTATACTTCCGATTTACATATGCATATTCATTAAACAATATTTCTTTAAGTCTATAGTACGTTAGATGCAGTAATATAAAATTATATCCAAATTCTTTGATGAACTCGTTACAAATACCTATATTCGGTGTATCTTGCTCTCGTTTTTGTAACAGTTGTGCTTAAAAATATGAGTACGGCCTAGTTCTCATTTCTAAGTAGTTTTTTTTTAACAGTATAGCATACTTTCACTGACGTCAGACAATTGCATATGCTAAAGCTTTTCAAAGATATCTTCAGTCTTTTTAAATACAATAGCTAAGATAAGGTTGCAGTTTGAACCATGAGAAAATTGAAAAGCATCATTATTCATGCAGCTACTACTCAGAAAATGCATATGTGTATTTTGTGTTTGCTTTTAGAAATTAATAAAAAGGTCATTAATCACAAGATACACCAGAGTGAAGTATGCCTTTTAATGCTTTAGGAACAAATCATTATTCTCTCCAGAAAAATTAAGTTTATGCTGCTAATGATCAGATTGTGCAATTTTAAAGATGAATGTAATGTCAGAAATAAATGATTTACAATAGTAAAAATAATAATTACTCATTTTAAATATCTTTTTAGATTCCAAATTTCGCCTAATGAAAACAAAAACCAGAAAATAAAACGCTTCCCAAATAACAAATTAGCTCAAAAAAGGTTCGTTTTCTATTTCCTTTTCGTGTATGGTATTTGTATCAATTATTTGTGAGACATGTATATGCAATGTTTATCATATTTTGATTAATATATTCTAACTAACAATGTATTTGTTATTTTTTAAACCGTAATTAACTGTTATTAGTAGTATAATCATTAATACATTAATCATTGCCAATATTATCAATCAAAATTTTAATTTCTTTGCAAAATGAATGTAATATAGAAAGGATGCATTTCGCACATTGTAATTGATTGAGCTAAACTTTTAACTGAATTTGAGCAAGTCATTTCATTTCATTTTCTTATAGCAATACAAAAATTGAAATACGAAATGTTAGTGTTTTATGTTTCAAATTTACTTTTTAACTGATTAGTTGATATCCTTAGATTAGTTCAATAAGTTGGTTACAAGTATTGAAAAATATGTAGTGTATAATTAAGGAGAAAATACTTACTTCAATACTCAACTGTTTTAACATACTTGCTATCCGTTTCCATAGATAATATCTAACATTAATATCTTGAGATCCTAAAACAAATTGAAAATGTTATTTTAATGGACAATTCGTCTTTACTTTAAAAGAGTAGCATCAATTTAAATTGAAATTAAGAAATTTACACAAAAACATTGGCAATACTCTTACAGTTACCACATCAGTTAACTGTAACTTTAAATTCCACACTTGCTATTTCTTATATGCTCCCTCACATCAATCAAAACATTTTAAAGACATTATTTTAGAAATATGCTGACTTTTACTGCGTGAAGTGTAAAATGATTCTTAAAAAATGTGTGTAGTACACAAACATGTTTTTTCAAGTATTAATCCTAATTTATTGCTGAACTTCTAGAGCAATAGAACTTCTTAAGTGCTTTTATCAGTGCGTTGGATTGCAATTGTACTTGTTAAAACACTGTAATATGGTTATATTAAATATTTGGTTTTCTACTGCAGAGTGTGTTTGTTGTTGTTTGTTTACTGCGTATTATTGAAAATTTAGAACTTTACTGCAATAATTAAAATATAAAACTCGATTGGTTTTCTTTTATAGTTTGATGACTATGTAAAATGTATAGCGATAGCTACAAAATATTATTTCAAAGCAAATATTCATGTACTAGAAAAGACCAATGAATGTTTTTTTCCTTCATAAATACAGATATGGAAGAATTAATAATTACATTTTCAGTTACAGATCCGTTGCAGATCGTAAACCTAAAAGAAGAGTATGCAAGTGCTACAAAATTATTACTTATCCAAGAGAATATTTCAAATCAAAAACATCTAACCACAATCGATATTTCACTTACTTGAAACAAAGTTTTTAAAATGAAATTAACATTATAATAGATTTTAATGTTGTAAGAAGTTGGCCATTATTCTAAATTAATGCAATTGATTCATGGAAAGTTAAAACTTTCAGTGTCCATTATTGTGAAACTGAAGACAAAAAATTTAACTTTGAAGTCAACCTTTTAAATGATGCTTGCTTGTTATAAGACGTTAAGTTAAAAATTCAATAATTATTTTCCCCTAATGTATAGAATATTTAATGGGAAAATATATATTTAATCCTTATGTTTATTGACTACGGAATTTATTTTTCAAATTAGAATCTATATTTCAATGAACTTATTTGGAAACAAGTTTCAAAATGATTATTGAACATTTAATATTTTTAAAAATATTGTAATTAGTTAGCTGCTGTAATTTAATACAACTGATTCTATAAATTCAACGATGAAGTTTCTGTAAGTTGATGATATAACACTCAACACTGAAGACAAACAATTTTTTAAATGATGTGTGTGTACAAAGGGTTACAATTGGAAAGAAATAATATCGTGCCATATATTCCATTTTGGTAGCAATTATAAAATTGCATGGTTAATAACTGAATATGATAAGCACCAAATCGAGTAACATAAATTTGCCAACGTTATGTTACAAATAATGCTTAAATTTTGTCATCTACAATGAAACATAAGCACTTTTCTACCATGAAACGTTGTATTTTTTCTATAAACTATATTTAATATTCAAAAACAATATTCTGCTATCAAAGCTTACATATGTTTTACAATGGAACCGAAAACTATAGCTGAAAAATTAAAACATACTTTTGGTAATTGAAAGTTACATATTTCTATGTTTGAAAGCTATTATACAGTTATGTAGTTTAAAGTACATAGTTTCTGTAATCGAAGTAGTATGCCTTGTTTCAACAAGGCATACTACTTCGAAGTTAGTATATATTTTTAATAGAGTTACATACGTTCTGTATATTAAGAAAATACGCTAGTTTTCCAACATTATTTTTTCTCATCCCGACTTGAACATCACATTCTTCATCACACTTAATCGAAACAAAAGTGATTTTCAGCAGAAATATTATTGTTACATCCAGAGATTAATTCACATGGGAACTCAGCTCCTGTACTTGTTTTCCTTATATGTGCATATTTGCCTTTTACAAGTATTTTTCTGATTATTTACGCATGAAAGTTCAGAAAACTATGGGTCTCTCACACTTCATTTGTTAAAAATTAAGCCTTGATTACTTCAAAAAAATTGAGCTTTGCAGTGTTTGAGAAAAAGAAATAGCAATATATTTTCGGTTGGAAATACATAATAAATACTAAAAATGTTGATTAACTTTGTAATGAAAAATCTTCACTTTAAATTTCCTTTCTGTGTGTTTGTGTTTGAAGCTAATATTAATGTATGAATATTGCACCAATATAAAGTATTTTTTAATACAAATAATATGTCACATTGGAAAATGAGCAAAAATGATTTGTTTACCATTATGTAGACGCTTTTTGTTTTCATCATGATATTAGTGCTCAAAATCTATAAATAAAAAAAGCAGATATTACTAATTGTGTATAATAATAATAATACCGAAATTATCGTTAAATAGCCTGCAGGACGAAAAATTTATTCTAAAAAAATTAAGTTCGGTGTATAACCCGCACCCAGGAAAAAACATGGGATACACCCCTAGAAAACAATACATTCGCCTGTAGCGCGGACCCCCAATCTGCTTTGGACCATTGTTTCGAAAGCTACGATTTATTTCTCTGCATTTTGTTTTGCAGGAAAAGAGATTTCGATATTTTTGAACGGTAGTTGTCTTTTTAATAATACTTTTTTTTTTAATTTCATGTATTGCCCGCAGGTAGAAAAAAAAGGAGTTTTTTTTTTGTAGATAACCCGCGGGCTATACACAGATAATTACGGTAATAACATGACGCATAACACTTAAAAAATTATAAACTTACAATAAATAAATGCTTTGGGGGGGGGGAAGGGGGTATATTTTTGTTATTTATTATTTGTCCTTTGTTAGCACAGAAATACTTTACCTTATCTTTTTTATTATATTTTGTTTACTTTGTTTTCATAGATGAAAGCTTTGCCGGGATTTCTTTCTCGTTAAAAAAAACTACTTGACAGAATGCCATTTTTGAAATTGATAATATAAAAATAATGCGAGATAATATATTTTACTTAATTAATCTAATCATAAAAATATGATAACTTGTATTGATTTGCTTTTTGGCTGAAGTTATAATATCATTATTTGGATTCTTAAGTGTTTCTTTAACTGCAATGGTATTGGGAAACTGTTGAACACTTCAAATATCTTCAGATCAACACCACTTTGAGTCAATGATAATTTAATGACATTTACTGATCAGTATTTTTAACACACATACATATCAAAATACTAATCTGTAAATGCTATTACAAACCAATATTTTTCATTCCAATTTTTCTTTCCTTCGCAATTTACAATTGTTTCCATGCCAATTTTACCCTTAATGTGTATAATATTTCATCTAATAATACAGATATTATATTAATCTTTAGGATATAGGGCATTTTTTTAAAATATCGTTTATTAAAGAAAAAAATACACCCCCCCCCCTTTTTTTTTCTTTTTTATGCCGTCAGATGTTTTTATTTTTCATTCTAGTTTGCAAATCTCTTCGGGTGTTTTCTAAATTCCAAAACGAAACTATGCTCAGAAAATGTAATAGAACAAACAATTAGTTTAGAGTTTGTTTTAAATTGAAACAATCATGCTAAAAATACGGAGAGAAGGAAACAAACAATCAGGACTGACAGTTGAATGTTTTTGCATCAATGAAGAGCCTCTATTGTAATTCTGAAACAGGTGTTTCATGAAGATAGTTAACTATTTATATTTTTTATGGAGAAAAAAGCATCACATTTACAAGTACAGAAACAATATTTAGTTTTAGTGCAAAATTTGCCAGACAAGTGTATTATTGATTCATGAGCATTATTATTATGCTATTTGTATTTGTTATATAATTAATGTGATAATAATAATGATTTATTTTCTTTATTTTAATGAATTTTATTATTGTACTTTGTTTGTTCAGATGGATGTTAAATTTTCAACGACAAGTATAAGTTAACACATTTAAGGTACAGTGGTTTCGACAGAAGGGAAACAACACTGCGAACTTTTCATTTATATTTATCAGAAACTCAAAAACACAGTAATTTTCCCAGATGTCAGAAACAAACCATTGAAAATATTTTGATATCTACCGAACCGTTAAAGAAACTTTTTTTTCTTCCTGCGAACGAATAACTTCATTTTGGAGTTGCGTAAGAGAAAAAAAATGTATAAATGTAGTTATTATGAGCGCCATCACGGAGAGTATTACCTAACGGCATATAAGAATATGTAACATAGTCTATTTCTCAGATAAGAGTGGAGAGAGATAAAATGAGAAAAAACATGGTGGTATAAAAGGCAATGGGTGAAAAGGAAGGAAAGAGGTCTTATCAGTGAAAGTGCATATAAAACAAAAATAAAAAGATAAGAAAGGGGAATATAGTTGATCGATAACAAGGATATTGTGCAGTACAAGAAGATTGGGAATTTCTATTTCTTGCTCCACATTTGGCTATTTATGGACACTTTTGGCCATTCTTCCTTCAGAAAAAGAAGCACATTTACAAATTTAAAAATTATATTTATGTTTTATTTATAAAAAAACTTGCCAAAATGCATCGCAATTTTTTTAAATATTAATATTATAGTTAAGGCTGCAACAGCAATTGATTATCATCATTATTATCATTAATATCATTATTCTAATTACTATGGTTAGTAAAGGCAGTAGCGTATCAGTATTTATTACTATTATTACATCATTTTCCAATTAATTCACATTATTTCTTTTCGATTTCTTTCCATTTGCTTTATATGTTTATTTTAATTATATGCTTGGTCTTGTTGCTAAAAAAATCTCTTCAATTTTAACTACCAGAAAAGTGAGATTTTAAGCATACTTATTTTTTTGTTCAGAATTAAGATTTAAAAAGGAGGATATTTGCTTTATTTTTAAACTTTAGATTGATTTAAATATGTCGTTTACCCAGGTTGAAAATAAATTCATGAACTTTAAAAATAACTGAAATATACCTATTGGTCATAGGTGGTAGCTTGAAATTTATTTCCTTCAAATACTGCGTAATCTGACTGCAAATTTTATAATTTTTTCTTACTATTACTGTATTACTGTCCACCTTTTTGTTTCAAATGATCGTTTCGGATTTTTACCTTTGTTACATTTTATAGTCAAAACTTTGCATTTTTTCGCAGGAAAAATTTAAAATTACGCATTTTGATCAACACACCACTTTGAAAAAAAAAAATAATTCTTTGGATAGCTTTTTGAAGTTTTTAGCAAAACAATGAAAAAAAAAAAACTTGTTCTAGTTAAAAAATCAGGGTTTGACCCATTCTGTAAAAATCTGGGAATAAGACGAAAAGTTATGCACTTCTGTTTATTTTTCAAAACTTTAACAATGTATCGTAATTTATTTTAAATTTCATTGTAAATTTTAAAATGATTTTTTTAACTTTCAATTTACAGTAATAAAAAATGAAAATTTCCAGACAACGATTATTATGTTAATAAAAAAATACCTCAAGGTGGTGCTTATGCAATATTATTTATCTGCTGCCGCAGCAGCAGATAAATAATATTGCGTAAGCCCCACTATTGGTTTATGGTAGACATAGTTTTGTAGTGAAAATAACACACATAGGTTTCAGAGATACCAGGAACTTCAAACGAGCAGAAATGTAGCGATGTAAAAAAAAGTTTTACTTTCATTTTTATTCATTTATTTCTTTATTTTTGTTATACATTTTCAATAACTTGCTACTTTTGCTGCAAAATAGTCGCATACGCTGCATAGAACCTCCTGCAGTATTTGGAATGCGAAAAATACTTTTTCGTTTGTTACATTGCTTATTTTGCAGGTACTAAACGCATTTTACACAACAAAGAAAACAAAAGCATATTCAGTTGTATTTATTTCCCTATATTGATATTCATTGTTTTTTGTTACATATCAGCATAAGATAATTTATTATTTATACCAGAATATTCCTCGGTGGGAAAAGACTTTAACAAATTACTTTTCTTTAACTCAGTTCGTTTAAATGCCAAAACTTTTTATTACATATGCATTCAACATTTTCCCTTCTTCTTTTAATAAATAATAGGATACTTTTAATATTGTTTCTACTGCAGATCATTTCCTCGTACTGGAAAAACGTAATGATACATTTTTTAATGCCAAACATATTGATATAAGCATCCTCTAGTCCCCAACCCCATACTTTCTCAATAGAAAGGAGCCTTTTACTAATGTTTACCCTGAAAACCATTTTCCTGTGCTAGAAAAGACTTAAAGTACTTATATTTTTTCTCCTCCTTCTAATGTCGAGGTTTTTTTTTAGACATGCATCTATCCCATTTCTGGCATTTTTTTCAAAATAAAAATATCTTTTACTGAGCATAATAATGCTGATCAGAGTATTTCTGTTGTGAACGTCTCGCGACAATAATGCCAGAAATTTGAGATTCATTGGCGAATATTCTGGATGTTCACGGAAAAGGGTGGCGAATTTCTTCAACAGCAACCCAAAACGGTATCGATTTCCTGCAATGACGTCACACTTTGGCGCAAAGGCGTGACAACGCATGTTATTGCACGATAAACTGCAGATACCGGCCGCAACGCTTTTAATAATTTAGAAGCCAGGTATTCATTGTGTAAGGAAAGGCCTTGCAGTCTATAATAGAGGCCGGTGACGTAATTAACAGTAAATCACACACAACCGGCCAGGGTTACCAAACTCTAATTATCTGACATGTTTCCTACTGTTATCGGCAGCTTCATATTTTGCGGCCCGCCGCCCGTTGTAATTATTCTCACCCAGAATTTATGCGCTTAATGGGCGCAAAATGGCGATAACGCGGCGAGTTTCTTGTCATTTATTCCGAGCCTGCAGACAATGGATAGCCGCTCTTGCTAATCACGAACGCCACTTAATTGAACCGGGACATCGGCTGTCGCCAAATATTTTATTTTTGCTTTAGAGTTCGTAATTAATTCTAATTTAGATTGCAAATAAAAACGCTTCATCACAATAAATAATTTTTTCTTAAATCCGAATTTATTTAAAAAGTAAAAAAATACAAGATAGTCTCTTTCGCTAAAGACAAATAACATTTGCAGCGTTAAAATTTTGCACTAATGTTTTCTTTTAAGGAAACAAAGTTATAGTTTGCGGGGGAGTAGGGATATTTCTTTTAGCGGACAAGCCATTGGAATTTAGCAATTATAATGCAATTCAGCAAATAAGTATCGTGAGAATATGAATTAGTTTTGTCAGTGGTTCTCAAACTGGGTGCCACAGCAAGAGATGAGGGGTGCTATAAAAATATTTGTTCCTAAGCGAACAAAGTGATCGTAAAAAGTACTTCGCTGTTTTAATATGACTTATAATCCTTGTTATGTAACCTCTGTGATTTTACTTCCCTTGTAAACCGCAAAGTATAGTTTTATGTTTGTGTAGATGCTGATAGATATGATTATGATTAAGGTGCTGTGAAAAAATTGCAATTCTTCTAAAAGTGCCACGGGTTAGAAAAAGTTTGGGAACCCCTGGTATATGCGATGAGGATTTGCAGAGTATTTTAAAGATTGGGATTGTGTGTCTTATTAAAAACAATCATTGGCAGATGTTTCGCATAAAATGCAACAGGATTTTTTAAAATTATCTTTTAAACGATTCGGGTTTTTCAGATTGGAAAACAGGAAAATGAATTTTCAGAGGAGCAATTTATGACCAATTGCTGCCACTATATTGTCCATTTGTGAGACAAAAATTTTTCTTATAATAAACGCGTTTTTTTCCAAAAAACCAAGCGCAGAAGTATTTTAAAAACTTTCACAGAAAAGAGCTTTATATCAGCATAATTTAAAATCTGATTTTTTAAGAAATGGCGAATTTTATTTTCATCCAAATCAAAACGAAACTCATTTGTCCGAAATTCATTTTGAAGTAGCAACTTTTTTTTCTCGCAATAACGAATTCGTATCTTTATTAAATCTGGTCTTCAAAATATTACAAATGGAACCGTTTTTTAAAAGAGACATTTTGCTCAATCCATTCTTGCGGTTGAGACATTGCACGTGTATATATTCACTACAATTAAAGAATTTTAACCTCTAGCTTTTAATTATTATTTTTTTGAATGTAAGTAACCATCACTTATTTTAATGCAAAGTAGTATCAAGTTCCTAAGATACACCATTTTATTTAAAAAATGTTAACTTGTGTATGTTCCGGGTGTGACACCCGCAATATGCACAAATTATTATATTTTTATGTTATTTATTTATTTATTTTTAAACTTGATACTTTGTATTTAGGTACATGATGGTTACTTATATTCAAAAATATAAAAATTAAAAGCTAGAGTTTAAACTGCTTTAATTGTAGCGCAAATATATGCGTATAAATGTCACAACCGCGAAAATAGATAAAGCAATCTATGAAATACTTTAAAATTAGAAAATAGCGGTTTTATGAAAGAGGTATGTTTTAAATTATGCGTAAGAAATTGTTCAGAAATGACTCATAATTTATTTTAATAATCTGACAATTATTTAAAAATCTTACATAACATAATTAGTTAAAGTTATATGGAAAGTGATATATCACTTTAAACGTGACTCATCTTCTGATTGCTTCCATGATATTTCCAAGAACTCAAAATTCTTACAGCACATAAATAAAAGGCTTAAGAATTACGAGATTCTCATGTTGTGAGAAAAAATTTTGACGCTGAAGAAATTTAGAAAATTGAGCCTTTTTGTTTCCCCTCGAAATTAATGTCTTGTTATTCTTATAATTAGTCAACTTAAAAATAAAAAAAATCTTAGTTCAGAATATTAACGAGAATGATATGCTTAAATTACAATCAATTTTACGAAAATTGAATTAATTGGGAAAAAGCGCGAAAGTGAGCAATATATTTTGAAGAGAAAAAAAATAAGGGGCGGATATCCCCCTAAAAACCTCAAAATTAATAGTGTGAAAAGTGATGAGCCTTATGAGTGTTTTGCAAACTCCTTCAACTTTTGATGTCCCTCTAATTCAGGGATGTTTTCATATGTTTTTGAGGATATTTTGCAAAGAAATATTAAAACTAATAGATTAAAGCACAAAATAAATAATATAAATAAAAAATAAAATAAAAATAAGAATAACGATGATAAAAATAAACTGTTTTTTTTTTTTTTTTTAATTTTTATTGATTAAGTGTGTACGTCCAAAAGTTTATCTTTCAAATTGCTCGTAAGATTTTTCGACAGTTTAGATCAAAAAGTTTATTATATTTTGTACGGAGCGCTCGCTTCAGCTAGCGTGACGTTTGGAGGAATACATAATTTTAGCAGAAGGTTAATTTTTGAGCAATATTTTCAGAAATAGGTCTGTGCAGTTATTGTATTCATTAATTTATTTCATTTACTTATATAATTTTATTTTATTTTTTAACTGTATATTTTTTTCCCTCAAATACCTAGGCGTTTCTTACTTAATTAAAAAAAAAAAGAGAAGAAGTAGTAAAGAAGACTTTGCAGTCTTAAGATTAATACAAGAACAAACATAAATTTTAAAAAAGATTTTAGGTCAATCCATTAAGCACCTCCAGATATCCTCCTTTCAAAACTTTAAA
Source organism: Octonoba sinensis (assembly GCA_038502835.1). NCBI lineage: Eukaryota > Metazoa > Arthropoda > Arachnida > Araneae > Uloboridae > Octonoba > Octonoba sinensis. The sequence continues at coordinate 130,553,107 of CM076598.1, forward strand.
AAATATACTGAAAACTCCTTTATTTATTAAGCGTTTACTTTCAGTTAGTTTTCTCAAGTGCAGCATAAATTTAGATTTTTTTTCTTTTCCTCTTTACAGAAAGCTTAGTTGATGGTGTGAGAATAATCTTCTTGCTGAAGAGATGAACTTAAAGCGATGAGCCTATTCCTGAAGAAAGGCGGAATGGTGTGCGGCCATTGCAGATTGTGTCCTCTCTCTTAACTTCGGGAGGTAGAGATGAAGAATCCTTGGATGCAGGAGGGGAAGCTTCGGCCAATAGGCGTAAGAGCCAATGACGTCAGTAGTGAAGAGAATCGATATTGCTGCAGTATGGGCACTTGGAAAAATTTTATGGTGGTATTTTTCAAGACTTTTTGGTTTTCCTACGCTTCAGACTTGCTTTGAAAGATGAAAACTTTACTTTTCATCTTGGCCATACGAAGTAATAAACTTAATCATGTACTCTTTCAGTGCAACCTCTCTAAAAGCGACAGCCAATTTTTCCTTTCAAAATTAGTCATTAGAGGAAGTGGTCACTTAATAGAAGACCCTTGCGAAAAATCATTAAAATTTTGAAAAGCAAAACGATAGACCAAGTTTTATACAGTCCGTCATTTGGCTGTAACAAAAACGCAACTCGAAAACTTATAATTTTTGTTTGTTACTGTATAAATAATTGCAATGATCCTTGTAATTATCCTACAGGTTTACTTCAAAAATTATAATTTTCGAGTTATAACATTGTTGTAGAAAATAAGCGATGTCATGATTGTTTAATTTATTGGCATTAATAACAAATTGGGAATATAATCATATATTATTAGAAACACGTAACTGAATTTAACGGATATTTAACTTTTTTAAGAAAAGGGCAGAATTTTAAATGTATTTGTTATTAATGTTGAATTAAGAATAGCAATCGAACTTGGAAAAAAAAGTCACATTAAGACAATGAGAACAAGGTTAGTTTTACCTAATTTTGGTCCCACAGAGAAGTGGTCGTTTAATAAGCGTAGTCGCTTGGAGTACCTACTTCACATAAATATAAAATAAAAAAATAAATTGTAGTTCAGAAGTTGATTGCTACATTCCCAATCATCATAACTTTTCTACAACCGGGTGTTCATTTTACGAAATTAGCTGACATTTGTAAATATTAAAACGAAATTTATAATTCTATGAAAAATTTAACTGCAGTTCTGAGAAAAATGTATGAGTAAGAATTTAATCATCACTATTATTACGTTGTTACTAAAATATGATGTTTTTTGTATTATTTACATATTCTGTGATACAACTGCTCATATACACTGTTAGAAATTTCATCATGAAATTACGGTTAAATAGCCGGCAGCAGTCTGTCCATCTAATTCACCGTTAAATTTACGGTTTGGAACATTTTTCTATCTTTACGGGACTTAAACCATTTCTAATCAGCTTGGTTAAAAAGCCGTAAATACGAAAGTTTACGGTTGTATAACCGTTTAAAAATGGTTTCAAAACTAAATTTTTAGCTTTTGAGGCGTAGAAACCGTAAACGAAGCGTGCGGGAATCAAACCCCGGGTGTATGGTATACCAACCTTGCGCTCTAATCATTCGGCCATCTACACCACTCAAAGCGGCCCTTTATTTATCAATAAATCTTCTTTTCCAACAGGCAAACTGCATTAAAATTGAGATTTCAGTTTTTGATTGGATCCAAAGTCATTTTTGGTCTAAACTTACTGTATATTGACGAAAATCATTTTATTTGCTGCAAAAATTGAGATAGAAGCAAGCTTCAGCAGCTCAAATTATGGGTTCGCTCATTCGAAAACAGTTCGGGAATCCGATGTGTCCAATTTTTGATTTACGTGTGTATGTGTTTCTATTTAGTAACCACTGCTTAAGTCACTTTTTTTCTTCTTTTTTATCTGCACATGCAGATTTGAACTGATAAACCTTTATTCATATTTTAACATCAACGTACGACCGGTAAGGTTCCACAACCAAGACGGACGCCCGAATCTTATTGACTGCTAGACCTATTGGCGCTTGTAAATTACGGTTAGTTAAACTTTCTTTAGGAGAAACAGAGAATAAACGATATTTTTCACAATCAGCGGTTTGAGTACCATCCTTTTAATGGTTATTCAACTGTTGTAATTAAATATGGTAAAATAACAATCAAATAAATGGTTATATTATTTACGAGTGTTAAATTAGTCATTGCACATAAGTAGTTAATTCTCTATCACTCAACAGCTCGGATTTATTTGGTTTTCTTGGATTTGAAATAAAAATAAAATAAAATGCACGTATTTCAGGATTTTAGTTTTCTTTAGACAACAGGACACCTTACCAAAATCAAATTACTATTTTTTAAATTTATGTTACAAATAATGTCTGAAAGAAGGGGTTTATAATTAAGCAACCCTATTATATTATGAAGAGAACCAGAGTTATTTAGATCACAGACTATTGCATACATTATAGAACGCAAATGAATAAATAAATAAAATTACCACAAAATCCAATGTTTTTGTGAAGTCTAACTGATTGTCTGCAATCTTCAAGGCCATAGTTTCAAGGTTTCAAATAAGCTTCTTTAAATTTACTGCTGAATCTACAAATTGAACATATAAAATAATTTTTCAGTGCTTTATGCATACGACATTACGAAACATAAGTAAAGATGATGTTAGAAATTTAAACACATTTATTTCTTCAGAGCTGAAACATTTTGTATTTAGTTCATTGACAATTATTTCAAATTCAGTTTTACACTGTTAGCATAAACATGTATTTAATTAATAGTAATAACTAATCCAAGTGCTAATTCAGTGAAATCAATTAGTGTTATTTGTATTTAATGTAATAAAAGTTAGTCGTATAAAAGTTTTATGAAGAAGTTATTAATTTACTTTAACTCCGGAGGATTACTTAGCGAATACTAGAAAAACATATTAAACTTTACTAATTTGTAACTTGCTACTTTTAAATAATATATTTATTACAAATCTATATATATATTGCGTGTCTATATTTAAATACCTATTTTCATAAAAGTATATTAAAATATTTATCATTCTGCTTTAAAATTTAGCCCAAAAAAAAACCATGTTTCTTAATGTCTACTGCATTACTATAGCGGATGCTAGTAAATTTTTAAAAAAAATTATCAGTAATGTATACTTTAGCTGTTTTTAAATGAGTTATTTTTATCACAAAGCGGATTGTTGAAAAATTCATAAAATCACATTATTTATATATTTATTAATTCATTTATTTTTTACGAATTCTGCAACAGTACTAACTTTAAATTTCAAATGCGTAGATGCTTCCGAATAAATTTAGGTATAAATAATTTTTAATTATTTCATTTATATCAGAATTGTTTCCTAACATCAATTAAACTGAATATTTTTTTATCACAAAGCGTATTGTAAAAAAATCATAAAATCACTTTATTTATTTATTTATTAATTCATTTATTTTTTACGAATTCAGAAACAGTACCAACTTTAAATTCAAATGTGTAGATGCGTATAAATAATTTTTAATTTTTTCATTTATATCAGAATTGTTTCCTAACATCCATTAAACTGAATTTTCTTCATCGTACTCAACATTCGTTTCCCCTGTTTTTCATGAAGTTACTTGTTTAATAATTCCTCCCGTACATTTTGTGGCGGTATATTTCAAACTTGACACTCACCTTCCCAATTTCTGAGATACCCAGCACGAAGATTCATTGCTTACGCGCCTTTTCATTGATTCACACATTCTTCTTTCAACGCTTCGTATATGCGTTTATTTAAAGTATAGTTTAAAAATCAGGGGGGAAATAATCTTATCCTATTGATATTCGGGAAAAAGTTCGCATTTCTGCTGGATATGCATTTTCCACAAAATAAAAGAAACTTTTTCAATTTGTGGAATTCCCCCATTTTGCATTTCATACAGCAAAAAGGCATAGAGGCCCGTTAAAAAGAAAAAATACGTTAAATGTTTTACGGTGCCGTAAGTTATGGTCGCTTTCCTACAGATCCTACAATATTTCCCCCCTCTGCTAAAATAAAAGGGGATAGATTTCTTTGCACATAAATCGGCAGTCAGAGAACTGGAGGAAAAAAATTAAACTGCCCTTTCGTATATAACGGCGCCTGAGAAGTTTTTAGAGAATATCCATCGATTTTTGGGAAGGACGGCTAAAGGTTGTTTTTCAACGAGAACTCGGGCCAAGATGAAAAGAAAGGATACACGAATGGCAAAAAATGCTCTCGTTTTTATGGAAATGAGGCTTTGAGAAAATGATTTGATGAAAAATGCGGTTTACGGCCCTTGCATACATAGTTATTCAGGAGTGCAAAAGCACTATTAATCAGGTTTTTACATCAAGTGGCAATACACTGGCCAAGAAAATGCGACGGTAGAAATTATGCAAAACTGTCTCAGAAAATTCAAAATTTAGTAGAATCTTCACTTATTTTTCTCATATGAAAGAAGAATAAAGCGGACAATATGCATATTATAAAGGGGATCAAGACACTAAGCCATTCTAAAAGCGGACCGAGGCACCGAATATTCTTGACTCATCTATAATGTGATGACTGAAACGTAATAACCGTAATACGAGAAAAATGTTCCACAAATGAAACAAATATGTTTAGCTGTACAAATAATAAATAAATAAATAAATAACAGAAGAAAGGGGGGAGATTAAAAAAAAAAAAAACTTTGGGTATATTTTGGACTGAGCCTTAAAACACATGAGCTTACACTGATCTCAGAAGTTAATACTTGCTCGAATCAAAACTGGTTACATGCTAACATTTCGAAAAGGTTATTCACTAATGCATCACAATCTTTTTCCATAAAAGTACATAAAATTACTTAACTCGTCAAATAGCATGAAGTTACATTGTACAAAAGATTTCATCAATGCCAAATTCAATGTTACTGGTGGCATGAGCCCCCCCCCCCCCCCCCCACTAATGACTGAACTAAATTTCTGAATAGCACTTAAATAGCAACGCTATCGGCAAAAGTATTACTTTATGCATCATAGACATCAAAAGATAAAACACGTAGTTTTTTTTTTTAAATAAAGGATGATAATCTGTAATACATATCATTTCACAAGTGCATAGGAATTAAAATACTTCCTTCTGTAACTCAGAATATCTGAAAGGCGTTTCATAAAACTTTATCATATAAATCAACTTTATGAGTAAATCTATGTACAATTAGTAAAAAAAAAAATAAAGCAATTAAATTAAATTGCTTAAAATCATACGTATGATGTATCCTTTGAAAAACATTTTTATCACACTAACAAGATACAATTAATCGAAAAAATCATTAATGGTATAAATAAGAACACTATTTCAATGAAAAAAAAAGCAAAATAGTTTTGTAAAGTAAACTGGTGTAAGATATTACTTGAAAATGTGCGACTGAAGGCATCGCAATTTATGTAAATAGTCGAATTCATTAAAATAGTATCAATTTACTTAAATAATTAATTTCCTCAAAAAAGAAAAAAAAAAAAAAATTCACACTGACAATGACAGCAAACGAAACTTTTGTCGTAGTACGAAGACTTTCGGTGCTTATCATTGATTCTACTAGTAACTGTAACTCATTGATATTTTTGTAATGCAACCATTAAAATGTACTTTAATCAGGAAACCTATCTTATTGCTTAAACGCTATAACATAATATAGAATCAATAAATCATGGAGGTCAGTGTGACATCCATAGTAATAGTCATTGCACCGGACGTATTTTGCTGCCGTCTCAGTATGTGTCAATTCTGCATAAAGCACATAATTGTAAATCATCACTTTTGTGCTAACTATAAAACTGAAAATAATCCTAAGTGTTAATGTCTGGCTTCTCAACATGGGGGTCGCGCGCAAGTACAAGGGGGTAAGAAATATTTTATTATGTAATACCTGACGTTGTAATCAAATGCTATAAAAAAATCGATATTTTACAAATAAACTATTGTAGAAAGGAGGTCTCCACGTTTTTATACAAATTTTCGGCTTTTAAGGGGTTACAATGCTAAAAATGTGAGAAATGGCGTGGTAAATTATAAATATTTTGACGGAAATTCAAGCACTTCATTAAACGTAATGCATAAATCTATTTAACAGGCACTGACACCTGTTTTTCAATTTTGCTTCTTTTATTCTATGATGCTTAGTTTAATATTGCTGTTATTCTTTCGTGTATTGCCGTATTCATCATGTGGTACATCTATTAGAATATTTAAAGCAGATACCCCCCCCCCCCCCAAGAAGTCAATCAAGTATTACTGATTACGTAGAACAGGTAATATACGTATTTTAAAGTTAAAAAGACAACGCGTCGAAACTTCTAAAGTCTTTAAACTCAACCGATAAGTGACAACTTAACATGCCGACTTGAATAATAAATTATTGGAAAGTTGATTGGGGCAGATGTATTTCTCTGTAGACAATTTTACCAGACGCTACGATTTCTGTGTATCTCACTTCTAACGCAAGATTATCCCAACTTAAAATTGATTAGTTTTACAGGGAAGTTTCACCTATAATTTAAAAATCTAGTTTATTTTATTTCACATTTTCCTCAGATTGAATAACGTTTTAGATTACGTAATCATATGCGAGTATTATTATTATTAAATAAGTGAATAGTTTTGTATAATAATATTCAGTTTTGTTTATTACTGGAATTATCTCGAATACCTAAAAAGGAATTTTTTGATGAAATTTGCTGAAGTGCTATCATTCAAAACGCAAGGAAAAAGGCTAAATGTTTCAAAATATCAACAACTAATAATAAAACAAAATTCATTCTTACCTCTACAGAGCAGCAGATTGTAGGCATTAGTAATTGAACAATAAACACAAAAATATTCTGCCTTTCAGACTTTCGCTGGACTGAAGCCTTGGCCAGTCTTCCAGTTTTTCCTCTCGGAGAGGCGTTACTATTTACCCCCAGGTCTTGCTATACCAGCCTATGGTTGAAGAAAGCATTAGGTTAGCGATTGGTCACGTCCTCAACAACAGGGAGACAACGTGTCACCGTACTAGATTAACATATTTTATGCAACAAGAGAATTTCAGAAAGAATGCATCAGCCCTAGTGTATAAATATATGTTAAATTCTTTACAAAGTAATATATTCATAGCCTTATTATGCAGTTAGGTTTGAAGTGCTTTTAAAATCAGTGTTTTTGAAAATTCATACTCAAATTCTGCAAAAAGTTCCAAACTTTTCCAAAGCAAATGAAACGGATTATTAGTCCTTATTACACACATTTAAATAATGCAAATAAAAATATTTTATAAACTGAAATGCAAGATAAAGTTCCCCTTATAAAAACTGCAGAATAAAACTTTTACAAAAAGAAAACGATGGTAAAAAAAATATTTTTCTTGCACCACAGTAATCAGACTAGTTTGTCAAAGAATACATTTGAAAAAATTCGCCAGTATCATTTCGACATCAAATCATTACATATTCCGAACGTTTTTAAATAAAAAATTGCATTTATATAATAATCCTAGAATATAATTTATATAAAGATTATTCTTACTGAAATTGCATACATCTGCAAGTTTATCCAGCAGCATTTTTCTGAAATAATCAATATTCTTTCATATTTTCAGCAGCGAATTCATTTCTGTAATGCTTCAAACATAAATATAATGCATCAAAAGATTAAGTTATCTATTATTTATTTATCAAAACTTTCTACAGAGCTAAAATTTACGTTATTTTTATCATTTTACTTAGCTTACTTTGAAAAATAAAAATGTTACGTTGTTTCAGTCTGCATTTCAGAATTTTACATGTGTATATTTTTTCCTCATGTACAATTGTCACCATTTTATTTTCAATTGGTAGAACGCTAAATAGTCCTGAGCTATTCGCTATTGAAGATTATAATGTTGCAAATATAGTTAAAAAAGAAAGAAAGAAAAGAAAAGATAAAAAAAAGAAGTTTATCTAATTATGATTGCTTTATGTTAAGATTTAAATGCATGAAAATAATAACAATAATAATTTGAGAAAGAGATAAATGGCGAACTAAAATAATTTTGATTCACATACTCCTTTCTTAATTGAACTTTTCTTTTTCTAATGGTATTATTTTGTGTAATGCGGAAAATTAAAGATTATCAAGCAACCAGTCGCATGTAAGATTATAATATAAGATGAAACAAAATATAACTAAAAATTAATATATTATATTAGGAGCAAATTTGGTCTAATATAGTAACACGCGTGCAAAACATTTTGTTGAATTTAGTGAATTTGCAGCAATACACTGTTAAAAATTTCCGTAAGAAAATAGTAATATAACCATTTATTTGATTGTTATTTTACCATATTTAATTGCAACAGTTGAATAACCATTAAAAAGATGGTACTCAAACCGCTAATTGTGAAAAAAAATCGTTTATTCTCTGTTTCTCCTAAAGAACGTTAAACTAACCGTAATTTACAAGCGCCACTAGGTTTCGTAGTCAATAAGAATCAGGCGTCCATCTTGGTTGTGGAACTTTACCGGTCGTACGTTGTTGTTAAAATATGAATGAAGATTTATCAGTTCAAATCTTCATGTGTATATAAAAAAGAAGAAAAAAAAGTGGCTTAAGCAGTGGTTACTAAATAGAGACACATACACACGTAAATCAAAAATTGGAAACATCGGATTCCCGAACTTTTTGCGAATGAGCGAACCCGTAATTTGAGCTGATGAAGCTTGTTTGTATTTTAATTTTTGCAGCAAATAAAATGAGTTTCGTCAATATACAGTAAATTTAGACCAAAAATGACTTTGGATCCAATCAAAAACTGAAATCTCAATTTTAATGCAGTTTGCCTGTTGGAAAAGACGATTTATTGATAAATAAGCGGCCGCTTTGAGTGGTATAGAATGTAGATGGCCGAATGATTAGAGCGCAAGGTTTTTATACCATACACTTGGGGTTCGATTCCCGCACGCTTCGTTTGCGGTTTCTACGCCTCGAAGATTCTACGCCTCGAAATGGGTCAAAAATCGTAAAAATTTAGTTTTGAAACCATTTTTAAATGGTTATAAATCCGTAAACTTTTGTATTTATGGCTTTTTAACCAAGCTGATTAGAAATGGTTTAGGTCCCATAAAGATAGAAAAATGTTACAAACCGTAAATTTAACGGGCAATTAGATGGACAGACTGCTGCCGGCTATATAACCGTAATTTCATGATGGAATTTCTAACAGTGTAGCGAAATTGCACCAAATATTATGTTCACACACATTTCTTTCCACCCCAGAACAATCCAAATTTTTTCTGCATAGTTTTGCAAACAGATTAGCTGAAAAATCAGCTCTGATTTTTCTCAGACACCAGTATTATCCAAGACACTTGGGGTTTACATTTCTTTTAGATAGGATACTAGATGTGTATGGCATTATTTGTACTTCTAGTTTTTCAAGTTCACTCTCAGAAAGACATGCTCAAATCTCACGAAACTTTCATCGTATTTGACGAAACGGCTTTGTGAAAAATACTCCGAGTAAACCTTTCATTAAAATTGCCGAAATTTGTGTATAACTTTTTTAATTCACGTGATCGCGCCAGGAAAGAATAGTTGTAAATGACGAAATTTTCTGAAGAATCGTCGAAAATGAGAATTCGATTTTTGAGAGTGCTAGCAAAAGTTGGCCCTCGTAGTATGCTTTATCCGCATAAAAACTTGTTACTCCATCCCTGGAGGATGGGACAAGAAATTGTGTACTGCAGAACAGTATTTACAACAATTATTGTTAAACATTTGTAGGGGCTTGTAAACGGAGTCAATTTAAAAACCTATAATCATTTGTATATAACTCAAAGCCCCTTAATATTTTTATAAGAAAGTCAGAAACGTATAATGTGAGGAAACAAAATACATGACCTCACCATAAGCATTCTGCCTTGCCTTGCTGGAGAGACCATGTAACAACAACTCCACAGATAGGGGCTGCAATACTCACTAATTTAAATAAACTTAAAGTTTGAATTACTTTTTAATTACAAATCTGGCATTTTAAGTGTGAATAAATTTAAGAATATTGTTCATGTACTTGCTGGAATATATCTTAACCATCGTCCGAATACGCTTAAAAAACCAAAGGAAGTTCTTGTTTCTTAGTGCCTTCTGTATGTTTAGGTGGTGAAATAACTTTTAGCACCAGAGGAAGACGATACCTAACGTTCAAGAATAATCACTAATATCAAATGTGTACCTTGATCTGAGTTTTTGAGTGAAATGGAGAGGGAAGACAAGAGGGGAAAGAAAGAAGAAAATAACTCTACAAAAAGAAAAAACCTGTTATAGCAGTAAAGTTCATAACAATGAAAATTAAATCATCGTATGATCTTAAGTTTTTCCTCTTCTTTTTTCCCTTTTGCACTCTGAATTTTCAAAAAGCTGATTATGTGTTCATATATGGGTGAAAATTAAGAAAAGTGCCAAATTGAGTATAAAAAATTTCAAATTTTAAAGATTTTTAAAAAAGGATATTTATAGTGTATTTTAATTAAAAATTAGTAACAGTTTTTTTTAATTAGTGGCAAGATCAAGAGAAAGAATTTCCTTATGTTTAAAAGATTTAATTTCAGGCCTGTTACAGATCTGACAATTGTTACAGCTTCTGCCCTTAACTTGTACAAAGTATACTCCCCATAATCTTTATGTAAAATAATATAAGGTAAAACAAATAAACCCTTGTAGTAATCATTTATAAATTGTAATATTGTTAACATTTAAGCAAAAAAATAGATATTTTATAAAAATATCACATTGAAAATTTCGATTCAAAAATATTTTTATAAAGTGAAATTATTCCGATTTATGATAGATCAAATGTGTGGGTGGGTGAGAGGCTAATGTTTGAATGGGTACACTAAATGGATAAAACACTCATACCTTTAGGTAATATTGTTTATGTTTTTTTTAATACAAATTGCGGATGCGGCGCTTACTACCGAAAATACGGTAGTCATTTTTTTAGGTGGATGGGGGAGTTAGCGCAAAGTGGTTGAGTAAATTACATATTTTTGAAAGCAATGTTGTGTTTTCAGAATTCTTGACGATTGAAGATCCGAAAATTTACAGAAGAAAAGGTTTTATTTCTTAAGAAACATTTTGTGACCGAAAATAATGTCTGGAGAAATCAATTTTGGGAAATTATCCTAATTTAAAAAGTAATCGAAACTTTGGCTACGACAGTGATGCATTTAAGCTTATCTTATTCTGCGAAAAGCCACTCTGAAACACATAACCAGAAACTAATTATGGAAAAAAATCGGGAAGCACACGCATCAGATCGACAAAGAGCTGCTTTATTGTTACCGATCTGATTGTTACAGATCTGACGAATTTCTTTTATTATATTCACTAAACATCGCTAATTAATGAACTGAAACCAAAACGTGTAGTATTCTGTTCATAACATTCAATTCTTTTTTTTAATTAACATTTTTAAATTAAAAAATGATTAATTTGGTTTTAACTTGTGTTACCGAACTGATTTTTCATTTGGTAACACACAATTTGGACGCAATAAAATAAAGATTGGAAAATCTTATCTGTAATTCTGCTGAACTGAAGTTCAAACTTTCAACTTGTATTTGCACTTCACAAAAAGGGGTCCTAAGCATACGCTGTTAGTTGGCGCTAAAAAAGTTTTTTTGACCTGAAATAATGTCTCGGAAGTCGGTGTTACCGATCTGATACGAAAACTTGGGACAAGGGTAGATTTTGGTTTAAGGCGATGTATATTTACGTTTTCGAAAACATGAAAGTCAGTTATTATAAATAAACATAAAATACATTGTTTCCGCTGGTAGTTGTTTTTCTCACGATGTTTTATAATGCACAGGGTTCTCAAAGATCGCGATTCGTAACTGGAACACGTTAGCGATCTGATTTTGAAGAAATAAAAAGCTTCTTTTGCCATAAATTAAAATAACAACTTGGAAATTTTGCCATGGATTGAATGTAAAACGAAGTTATCACTATTAAAAAAATATTTCTTTGGTATTTAATAGAAAATGTTTTAGAAATTTCGCTGGGACTCAAATTATCACTTTTCCTAATATTCACCCATATATGTACAGCAAATTTTCTGAAAGAGCGTTTCATGAGTTCGTTTGTCCAGAACTAAAGAATCTACTTTCCCGCAAACCAACATAGATTTCCTAATACTCTACTAAATCTTTCTCTCAATAGGCTTAGGATTTCCGACATACCAACATCGACTTTTTAAGCTAAATCTCTCTGTATATATTCATTAGCTGGGCTGAAAATTATTTCAAATATACTTTTTTAACAACTAAACACAATTTTCTTAAAACAAAATACCTGTCTTTAAATATATATATATAATATATATACAGTGGCGTGCAAAAGTTTCCGGCCATCCTATTTTTCATACACATTGCACAGAAATACGATGGTGAAAGAAATATAAACGATCAATTATAGCAGATATTCACTTATATTTGAAAAGAATGAGTTATATACATTGATATTACTTTCAAATATTTATTTAATCAACATTTTTTAATTAATGACTGTGCAAAAGTATCGGGACGCATACTACTTTTTAAAAAAATGGAAAAAAAATAAAGGAGAATTGGGGTTAAATGTCTTGTACTCCTTCACTCGACTCAATACTTTGTTGCCATGCCCTTAGCAGTAATGACTGCAGCACACCGACGAGGCATTGAGTCGATTAACCACGAGATTCGTTCTTTCGGCAATTACTCAAACTCTTGTCGCAAATGGCTCCACAATTCCGGCTTGTTATAGTGATTTTTCGTTCCAACGCGAAGCTTTAGGTCTTGCCACAAGTTTTCAACGGGATTTAAGTCCGGTGACTGCGATGGCTAGGGTAGGAGGCGGTTTTTTCGGCTCTGAAGAAATTTTTTCACAGGACGCGAAGTTTGTTTTGAATGGTTATCTTGTTAAAAAATCCAACCACGAGGCAAATTTTTCATTGCAAATGGAAGCATATGGTCTAGCAGAATGTTCTTGTACATTGCAGCGTCGATATTGCCGTGAATTTCCAACAGCGGACCGACGCCATCAGCAAAAAATGCTCCCCAAACTTTGATGTTCCCACCACCGTGTTTAAAGTAATAGTTTGATACCTTACTTTATATCTGGTACTTGTTGGAGGTCTTACGTATTTCCCACCATCACTTCCAAACAATTGAAATTTCAATTCATCAGAAAATAGCACTTTCCACCAATCTGATCCCGTCCAGTGCTCATATTTTTTCGCAAAGTCCAAGCTAGCCTTCTTATTCTTTTTGCTAATTAATGGTTTCTTGACGCCAATCCGTCCAATCATCCCTACAGCATTCAGACATCGAGACACTGTACTCTGGCTAACATCGGGTAGATTTTCACTTCGTAATTCTCGTGAAATATCGGCTGCGCTTTTTCGAGGATCGACAACACACTTTCTTCCTATAATTTTGTCGACACTACTCAAAGTTTTTCGCGGATTACCGCTCCGTTTTTTATCACACGGTTAGTTAGTTGTTTTATACCTAGAAATAATATGATTAACAGTACTTTTACCGACAGATAAAGCCCTTGCAATGAAACGTGAACTTTTTCCTTCTGAAGAAAGTTTCTCCACGATTTCTCGAACCTGAATATTCGTGTGTTTCTGCATCGTCGCCACAAGAAGACTTATTTTCCTTTGTGTAGCATGCTTTGAAACCAGCGAGCCTAAAATGTAAACAAACCGGGAGTACAGAGCCGCGGCGAGTAGTGGCCTAATATTTTTGCACACCGACGAAAGTCATTTTACGTAGTACACGTAGAATATGCTATGAAACAATGTAATATTTGATGTTTCTGTGCATATTCCAACTCTCTCATATATTTCGGACAATGATCGAGTGGAGGAATAACATTTCTTAGAAATCATATGGAAAAATCAGAGTGGCCCGAAACTTTTGCACGCCACTGTATATATACCACTTAAGGTAATAAGGCGTTAAGGTTAAGGCGTTATGCTCCAGTAGATTCCAACTATTAATTATTTTTATTGCTAACATTTTAAATTCAATAACTGTTTCTTAATATTTCAGTTGATAAATGTAGGTGAAACAAATTGAAGTACTGAATCATACATTTACCACGATGTAAAATTTCGAATATGAATAGGTGAAAAACAAAGTAAACGAATAAGGCATAAATATTAAGCTATTCCAAAAGAAAATATTATATTTTTTATTCGTTGCTGATATATTATATATATGTTTAAAATTTTAAAATATTAGAATATATACATAATATATACCTCAAAAAATCAGTTATATTAGCTCTCTCGTTTTCAGCTTTTCTTTTGAGCGAAAAATTATGCACTTCGACATTTCTAAATCATTTGATAAATCTTTTACTTTTTGTTACTGTTATGTCTATCAGAAAATGTATTTCATTATTTTTGCTCTCTTTCTTTAAACAAAAAACTAAAGCTAAATCCATAAATTCGGATTTATTTTATTATTATCATTATATTTTAATTAAAAGATTTGAATTTTTACGGTAGTTGATAATGTTGAAAAATTTTATTGCTCAAAAATTACCATTAGAATATCATATCAAAATGTTATTTTGTGTACATGTTTTATGCTATGAGCTCCTCCAAATAAAGTTCGCTCGAATCAAATCGAACATTTAGTTCAAGATATATTACATGCTTAAAAAATTTTCCCTTTCTAAGAATGCTAAGTTTTTTAAATTCGAAATTTTTATTATTATTATTATTTTTAATAATAAAAAAAATAAGTAAATACAATGGGAATAAGGTGCTCTTCCGAAATTTTTTGAACAAATTTGTTTTTTCTTTCGAATTGAACGATAGTATGATAAAGTGTGTGTGCGAGAAAGGGGGGGGGGGAGGGTTAATAATATACATAATTAATTATATAAGTTAGCACAGGTACTTATATTGTTCACAGAGGCGCAATTTGGAAAAATTTTTATCGGATATCACTCAAGTTCTGGCATCTTAAACTCAAATTAACAAACATAGAGAAAAAAAACTGAGTAATTGTCCTGTTAAATGCAAATGATTAAATAGGTTTCCTGGAACCAGCACGTGTAGGAAATATATTTATTGCTCATTAATCGTTTCTGCATAAAGGTAAACGTGTTATTATTGTTACAGACAGAGATTATACTTTGAATTTTCCACGTTATCCCAACTAAGTTTCATTTATTGTATTCTTTAATTATTCAGGGTCTATAAATAGCTCGCATAATTCCCACTTGTTTCAATAAAATAAGTAAATGTACCGGCACAATTACCCAGTAATTTAACACCTATAAGTGTTTTTAAAGAACATACAGGTAATTAAAAAAAAGAAAGAAAGAAATGAGCATAATATGTTTTGTTTTCCCAGTAGAACTCGACTACAACCAATTTCCTTTGGTTACTACAAAGGGAAGCCTTAGTACAAGAATAAACCATTGTTCAAATTGTATTAATGTACCGCATTAATAACATCACAAAATTATCTTGTCGTGCTCGTTTTGTAACTTGCACGTAACAATGCAAAAGGAAGCTACAAACTGAGTATAGACCGTGCAGCTTATGTCTTTTAATGAAAGAATGAAGAAATATGTCAAGTTAATGGTTAAGTTGCTGCAGATAAGGTTCTTATAACAATTTTCAACTAAAATAAAAACGTAAATCGCATTTTTTCGCCATTTGGATTTTAGTTAAGGGGTTAAAATGTTAAAACATTAAATATAATTGAAAAAAAAAAATCAGAAAAAATATATGTAAAACAATTCCGCTGCATTCCATTGATGCATATGTCACAAAATAAAGTAAGTTAGAACCTTTATGTGAAATACCGAAAAGGGAAAAAAAAAGCAAAAGCAACGTAAAAATGCAAATTTCAAATACTTCTTTCCAGGTAACAAGGAACCCCTTTTATTAACCACTTAACGCATTTGCCCGTGTCTCACAAGGGCGATCTTGTATCTCGCGTTATTTTATTTCTAAAGCCCCTCTGAGATCCTGTATTATTGTATAATAATTTTTTATATAACTTTTACCCCATCCCCGCTCTCTAGCCCCCTACAACTGAAATTTCCAAAAACAATTTAAACTGTAGCTATATATTAATTTTCTGTCAAAAAAACTCCATTTTTTGCCAGTTTTTCTGAAAAAAAAGGAAAAAAAAAAAAAAAAAATCGTGATTTAAGCGGTTAAGGCAAAGAACGTAAACTTATTGATGAAATGTCAAGCTTACTTCTTTTGGATTGAATCGAAAGTGTTTGCAAGTCTGCTCACTATTTGCGCATTTCTACGTTTTTTTACCGATTTTTAATACTACAATTAAAATAGAAAGATATGCATGCACTTTACAGAGCCAATACTAAGGTGTATAATTTTAGAATAATATTATCGACTTCTTTTTGCTGCATTTAGCAATCCTTCCACACATAAATGTTGTTTAATTTATGTATATTTTGTCATAAATGGCATAAAAAGTGGGAAATATTTCTTCGGTCTCTAGAATTTCGTTATCCTGATTTATTTAGATTCAATCGTCACAGTACAGCGATTCAAAGTCATGTGATACCTTAATAATGTTGCAAAAATGCCTAATTTCTTTTTTCTGATGAATGGGCAAAGGTTAGACTGAATATTTATTGTCAAAGCCAATATTGGTGTGTTATATTTTAATTTCTGGAGGGCGTTATATCAGATATTTTGCAGAAAATTGTATCGCAGAATTTTATGTCTCTCAAAGTAGCGATATAAAACTCAACCCCTATTTTGTATAAGGCGAGGAGGGGACTTTATTCCAGTTAGTTCCACCATTACATTATTTTCATTCAATTTAGAGTTACTGCAGAAATTTGACTAATTTTGATTCAAAGAAAAGGGTTCTGAAAAATCCCATGATACATTAATATTGGCGGGAAAAAATACCTGCATTTTTTGAACTTTTTTTCTAGATTGAAATTTCTTGCTAGCTAATTTGTTGTGCTTCTGAAGAGAAGTGCAGAATTTGTTTATTAAAACCATTGAATTTTGTATCATTGCTATTTGTCTTTAATTGATTATGGCAGTGACTATTTTCAACATTTAGATGATAATTAAATCAATTTCAAGTTTAACACGTTGAGTGCCACGCGAATTTATAAGGAAATTCCAGCCAGGCCACGCTTTTAGCATCAGTCACCAGTAACCGATGCGGCATGAACGGAAAGTTCATTGTGTCAGTAAAATCCTGTAACAAATAAAAATTAAGTAAATTTTTGAAAGAATTTTAGAAACTGCTAAAAACAGCGTAATTTTTAAAGCTTCACATCATATTTACACCGTCAGTCACCGATGGCTGACGCGGCCTAAACGGAAATTTCAGTGGCAGCCACCGATGGCTGACATGGCGCTCAACGTGTTAAACGAATATCTGAGTAGTTATTATTTTGATATTTAATATTTTTAACATCTAACTTCAACATTCCACCCCCCAGATGATTTCATAAGAACACTGAAGTATGCGCCTTCACATTCAAGGAAAAAGATGTAGTTTGAAAACTCAAACTCTGAATGAAGGGAAGACATGACTGCCAAGTTGAATTCCGGCCGCAGTTTATCCACTACGACAACGTCAACTAACGAAAAGTTTTGATTTATTTATTTCAATTCATTTAAAGTATTTGAATTACGTGTTTTAATCCGTTTAAGGCCTACACATGGGCATAATTTGGATGAGTATTGTACACTACATAAACGTATGCAGGGCTGGCCCGACGACATTCGGCGCCCTTGGACTTTATAAAAATAGTCGCCCTCTTTCATCATAAAAACTAAAATCCTATAAATTCAATCGAGTATAATTTTATTGCGTTTTCAATTATTTTAAAACTTTAATAATTACATAAATGAAACAAATAACTTATTTTTTCTTTCTAATGAGCTGATGCTGGCTTCTGGTAATCGCAGTCCTAGTGCGTTTCATAGGGATTGGTACCATCTAACCATCTTTATCAAGCCCCACAGAGGGTGTAGTACCAACGCCACAAGTGAATTTTGACGCTAAGTTCTTTCACTTGAAAGATGGAGTATCTTGGAGGAGTCATTATCGTTGGGTCTGCCTATGTTAAGACAACTAGAATTGTTGAATTAATTGTGTGAAACAGGGATTATTGTTTTTTTTTTTTTGCTCTGACGCTGAAGCGCCCCCAAGATGCTGACGCCCATGTACTTTGCACACTATGCACATTGATAGGGCCGGCCCTGAACGTATGCATATGCATTTAATGAACTATTCAATAGCACCAAATGTCAATATAACGAATTCTATGAACTGTTAAATAAATAATCATTAATTAGAGCAAGAAGGTCTTTTAATCTATATGTTATGCTTTGTACATTTGACTGAGTACAATACTTCAAAATATAGTTTCAAATATCAATGGAATACGTATAAAAAACCTCAAAAGCTTTCATTTACCTATATAGAAATTATACTTTCCATTTTGAGGATAAGGAAGAATAATGTTTCAGACAAATGATATTAATCAATCGTTAATCATTATTCATGATTTTTGAAAATTTTGTTTCAAATAAATGCAGTCAAGGTGTACAAAAAGGAGAAACATAAAGCACTTAGACAAAGCAAAAATAATTTAGCATTCGTTATAAATACAGTGAAACTTATGTAAGTTGATTACTTGCGGTGCAACACTTTAGTGGTCATCTTAGACAGGTGGTCAACTTATAGAGGGTGAGGTAGAGGGTGAAGGGCTAATAACGTTCCTGACAAAAGTGGTCAATTTAGACAGGTGGTCAACTTACAAAGCTGGTCAACTTTACAGGTTTTACTGTATTTTTATCATGTCCGATTTATCCTGTAAATAGAACATTACACATAAACGAGAAAACTATAAACTCCAAACATTCGTATGTGCTATTGCTCGTATTTTTTTTTTTTTTATTGTTATCCTTTAAACTATTTTGAGCAATTGAGTTGTTTTAGTTATTTTCCCCAGCTGCTTATAGGGATATAAATACAACCGGAGCATGTTTAGCTGCGCATGTTTACTGAAAGCTGAATTTAAAGAAAAATATGTTACATATATATTTCTTCACCATAAAAAAAATTAATTAATGGTATCGTATGTTAGCAAAATAACACTAAAGATGGATGTATTTTTGATATCTCTTTGGGAAATCGCACCAAGTCATTCAGGATACTGCGTATCCTGAACAACGGGTTGAATATCACGCACATTGTTCAATAATTATACACATTAACCGATTTATACTACTGTGATTATGCATTCAACCCAATAAATAACATCAACCATAACTGTTGTGTTGCAGTTCCATTAAAGAAAATGTATGCAAAGTGCGAGAATCATGTTCAAAACTTAGCTTTAAAACGAAGTAAGACGAGTTCATGAGTATAGTATTATGCATTTGCTTCGTATAATAGTTCCTGTACAAAAATAGCTTATCTCTACGGTGAAATTTTTAGTTTCACCTCATGCTACATAGATAATATTAATATTTGAGAAAAGATCTTGGAGACTTTATTCGGAGAAACAATTCTCTCAATTCATAAGAAAGCTTATTGATACGTTATTTTTATTAATAATGTCAAGTGACGGTTTTTTTTTTCAATGTACATATATAATGAGATGCATTTATTAACTGCTACTATTGGTTTTCATTGTTTAAAGATGTTGCTTAAGTTTCTGAAAAGCAGTAACAAAATAATAACAACACAGTGAAATGTAAAAAAAAAGTAAAACATAATGAAATAAATAAAATAATAACTGATAATTTTAAGATCTGAGAATAGCGCTCCCGCATTTTGGCAATAGCTGCTCCAAGTCCCTAAGTAATAATAATAATAAGGCTTTCCTTTTATGACTAACTTAGGTTGAACAGTTTCGTAATGTGCATTTGTTAGTCACCTTGAGTAAAGCCCCGATTCGGACGACATGAACTCCGGAACATGAGAGACTTCGGGACCCGTCCCTCTTATCCGTGATACATTAATGCTCAGTTACAAAAATTTGAACTCTAAACATCAACTTCTGCATTGATCCCATAAAAAGTATAGCTCTGCTCATCTTATTTGGTCCCTTAAATTTGACCCATTATATTTACCTTTTAACTGTCATGCCCGAGATTATCTCGGGCACAGTACTTGTGTTCCTAAATGTCATGCCCGAGATTATCTCGGGCATTTTGAGAGCACTGGTCTCTCAAAATGTCACGCCTACGTATGTAATTCAAAATATCGATTTTTAACTATAAGTTTTCCTTTTGTACTACACATTTGATTTTTGCAATAAGAAAATTACAATAAATTTATGTACACAAATCATCAAAATAACTTGACAGTTAAAGGGTTAATACTCTTTTGAAAGTAGTGCATTTTCTGATCCAAAAATAAAACAATGCAGCACAAAGTACACAACCCATATATAATGTGACGTTAAATGTATAGACGTCAAAACTAAAAATAATCGCTTGTAATATTAGTCTATATATTTTCTTTTCAATAAATAAAATACCTACAAAATCAGAATATGAACAATAAACAATTTCACATAAGTCAAAATAAATGAAAATAATAGTGCAAATACATTAATATAAATTATAAATTTGGGGAGATTTTATATTAATGTTAGTAGCATATATATACGGTAAATAGCCCGCATCGTTGTATAGTCTGCAGGAGGAAAAATTCATTCTAAAAAAATCAAGTTCGGTGTATAACCCGCATCGTTGTATAACCCGCACCCAGAAAAAAAACATGGGATACACCCCTAGAAAACAATACATTCGCCTGTAGCGTCCGAGCCCCAATCTGCTTTGGACCATTGTTTCGAAAGCTGCGATTTATTTCTCTGCGTTTTGTTTTGCAGGAAAAGAGATTTCGATATTGTTGAACGGTTGTTGCCTTTTTAATAACACTTTTTTTTAATTTCATGTATTGCCCGCACCATTATATTGCCCGCAGATATTTAAAAAAGGAGTTTTTTTTGTAGATAACCCGCGGGCTATACACAGATAATTACGGTATATATATATGTATATATTTATAATGTTAGTAACTTTATATTAATGTAACCAAAAAGTTGAGGGTCTCGGGACAAAGCTCGATTTGCCCATGATATAATAAGGCCCAAACTACAATTAATACAGATCATAGCATTTATTAAACATATTTTTCTAAATATTTTTTACTGATTTTCAGACGACATTGATACAATAGAGTAAATACTGCAAGTTAAATTTATCTACTTGGTGTACAAAATAATAAACTGATTAATTAAGAAAAATAAATAATATGCACTAAAAATAATTTCTCGACAACTTTAAATAGCAAATTGTTACACTTTGCTAATCTACTTTTAAGAGAGATACTGTGATTGAGAAAAATAATTCCATCATTTAGCAGTAAAATATCGTAAACTAAAAACGTGCGTAAAGGAAAAAGTCCTAAGTAAAAACTTAAGAGTAAAATCTTAAATAAGTATATCTTCCTTATTTACACACTTGATTCAGAAGGAAATTATTAGTATAATTAATACATCATTTACAAATGCAGCACACAAGCAAAGCTAAATATTTTTATCACTTAAAATTATTGGGTTTAAATATACAGTGCCTTTCTCTCTTTAACGCAATGAACGTAATGTAATTAGTTGGTTGAAATTGCTATTTATTATCTATAGGTTGAAGGCTTCCTAGGTAGAACATTACGTTTCGAAAAAAGCACTCATTTAGGACTAAAGTATTTTAGTATATGTCTTGATGATTGTCTTGTTTTTGTTCCGTTTTTTACAAATGTCCATGACTTTCATCGTGACATGACAGTATATTTGGTGTTGTATGAGCGGAATTGTATAATACACAGAGGTTGGCCGATAGTTACAGAAAAAAATATAGCGTTTATATACGATAAATTTATGCAAATATACGCTACATTATATAATAAAAATTAAAAAATCTTCTCTGTTTACTTAGAAAAACTTTTAAAAAAACACGAAACTCAAATTTGATGTAAATTGAAAATGAGTAATTACATTCTCATGCAGTGATATAGTACTAAGCATTTTAAGAGTAACCAATACAACCATAGTATTAGAGAGACATAGTTAAAATAACATTTTGATTAAACTAGGGATAAATAGTGTTTAGAAAAATCTTCGTGATTCATTTCTGTAAAAATACTGAAAAAGAAAACAGACACCTACAAAACATGTATTTGAAAAACATAACCAATTACTTCGATAACAAAACTCTCACACGTCATTTACATATCTTTTATGTGTCATAAAAGGCAAAATGAATTGTTAGATATCACTGGGAAAAAAGTATACCATTTGTAACTCTTACTACGATCCAACTTTAAGATTAATGTATTGTTAATTTTTCAATTAAAGTGCTATTAAATTCATGTTTAGATCAGCTTATTTGGAGTTTTTACAACAAACAAATGTATTTGAAACGATGTGTGTATATATTTTCACAGTACTCCATGAGTTTGAAAAATTTAATGAATCTTTGTTTTTAATGTAGGGTCTTTTCTCAACAAGTTCCTCTTCTGAAGCAAAGAGAAGATTTTTAAAAGTTATGAAGAAGTATGTCTGGAGGAAAATTTTAATCTCTAAGTCACCTGAAATCGAACATTTGCGGTGGAAAGTAAGTTAAGCATGAAATATAATGGTTGCCGAGTTATGTTAATTTGAAATGAAATTACAATGAAAATTTTGATCCACACAGTTTTTCTTTGAACTCAGAACAAATAATTACTCATGTTATTTCTAATCATTGTATCAACTCTATTTCCTTCCTTATCATTCAATGTATATACATCAGTTGTTAAAAGCATCAAAGTTCAATTACATGGATTGTCGTATTGCACCTCATTACCATGCTTTCATTTTCAAATGAATGAAAGTTTTAATTTGTAAGTCATGCACATGATTTTGTTAAGAAATACAAGGCGGCGTTTAAAATAAGTACTTTGACCATTTGTTTGCAATTTTATTTACCTGTTGTTATTTTTCTATAAGAATTCTTTTCCGGATAACTGTTAAAATGCTTTCAGTTAAAATAAGGCAGAAATCAATGGCTTCTGCCTTACTTTTACTCTGTATTCCTAAAATTAGGAATGAATATAGCTCAAATAATTTTTTTTTATTTATTACTATTTTATGTACTTTATAAGCAACTGAATCCTGCAAATGTCTCAGCAGTGTTTTGAAATAGGTATCAAAAAGCCAAATTTTAGAGGGAAAATTCGCACACACAATTTCTGTCGGGCCAATTTCTACTGTACAATAACTTTAATATTGTGATTTGCTTAAACATGATTAAGTGAATTAAAACTAATTGCCGTTTACAAAATGCTATTTTAAAAGATTTTATATCAATTAAAAACATTTCCTCATACCAGTTTCTAAACCAATAAGCTTTTTAGGCAACTAACATACGTTGAATGATTGTTTGAGCGCAGAAACTAGCTTAAAGTGTTCGTTTGAGAAAACTACCAAGATTCATTAACACTAATGGTTGATGTAAAATCAAAGCTTTAGTTTCTTTTCGGTATTTAAATGTACATTTTATCTGTAGCAAGTTTAGTATGGATTTATTCTGTAAGAAATATTTATCCTATGATTTTCTTTCTTAGACGGTAAAACCATATCTCTAAATGTTTCCTACTAAAACTCGGTATCGTTAATTCACTTAATTTTTTTCAAATGTGTTTGACTAATTTTCGTTTAATTGAGAAATTAGTATTACTTACGAAGAGGAAATGATGCATGTTATGCTTGTATGATCGTATATATGAGTGTTTTAGTAGTTTCTTGGAAAAGTTGCCTGAAATACGCTAAAACTTTGATGCATTTTGACAATGCTTGTGTACTTATAGTCGTTTAATCGAAACCTAAATCTTTCTTTAATACCTCACAAAAATTGTTTTTCCTTAAATATCGTTAAATAATTAGAATAATAAACCTTGATGTTTCAAGATTACCATGTAAAGTTGTCAAACGATATAGCTATTCATACTCAAAAAACAATTATGTTGTATAACATCAACATTAGTAACAAGAAAAAGTCATTTAAAAACATCGCATAGCACTCTTTGCATGCAGGTGACATGCCACGAAGGTAGTATATTCAACTAAAGATGAAATTACAACATAAATCATTTGAAAAAAAAAGCATCCTAAACACTTTTTTTTGACAGAGTAAATACTGAAATAAGCAGAATTAAAATAAGCATAATTATTTGCTAAAGAATTAAGGAGTTTCCATTAACAACTAAGCAAAATGAAAATTATTTATTTAAATCATGCTAACGCCTGAATTTTTAAGCAGATTTTATTAATTTCGCATGCACTGTGGAGTTTTGGGCGTGCATCTAAGTTTTAAACGTTTTTAACAATTAAAAAATATTTTAATCATTCTGCTGTTAAACATAAGCATGATTCATTTTAAACTAGTTAGTTACTAATATTCGCTGAAAAACGAGACTAAAATATGTTTTCTTATTATTTATATACTACGATTTCTGGTTTGTCAGCTCAGAAAGGAGTTTTGGCTTAGCTACTTGATTATGTATCTGCAAATGAATCTGTGATTGATAAAATAGAGACATACCTCGCTTGAAAGTAAATCTGATGAACTTGGTAATCAATTAATCCAGCCTTTGAAGTGTTTATAATAACTGGAAGCTGGATTCGACTTATGGATTGTGAATAAGTTGACCATAGTTATGGATGCTGTTGTCTTTCTTAGCTTTTCTGTGGCCTCTGAGGTAGAATATCAGGAAGGCTTGTCCTGTTCTAGCCTTAAAGAAAATAAACCAAGACTTAGTGCAACATCTCATCAAATAAAAACTTACTTTCCCCAGTGTTATCAAGACATAAAATTGCTGATTGCCATCATAAAATGCTTCTATCCGTGTTCTCATTGGCCAAAGCTGGCTCACTTTCAAGAATGGCGGCGGCCATCTTGTTCGCTCCAGCCAATGGCAGAAGTTGAAGTGCAAATCAGAAGGGGGGCTTGTATGAATGATAGTAAATTATACATTAAATATAAAGTCCTGAATTAAGCAATTTAAAATCTCAGCAGGTTTTTCAATATCTTTATCGTGTTCTTGGGAGACACTTGTGGCTGTTTGGGATGACTTTACAAGGAATTTGCCACAGGAATGTCCCAAAACAAGAAGATTTTCTACAGTGTGGTTTTGATTGACATGTCTTCCAACATATACGTAATGAGATGGACATAAAAGGGGCGGTCACATTCTTGCGGCCATTTTGAATAGTTAGCATGGGTGCGTTTTGGAATGTCAACTTCCGGTGTTGGGTCTGAACAGTGTCGCCGCCTTTCAACGATAGGATTAAACTTTTAAAACGACTTATATTCTTTATACTTACACTAACGGCAAAACTATATATAAAAAATAAAATGTTATTTGATGAGTATTTCTACATAATTATAAATAGATAATCTGTTGGAAGTTTCATTAATAGCTTTGTTTTATTAGGTAATTTTATTCAATCATTTAGTCATCTTTGAGCGTCGTAAATCCGGTCTCATTGCCCATAAATATTTAACGTCTCTTTTCTATTTTAAGATTTAGCAAACGTGTTTACTGAGCAAGAACATTGCTTAGATTTGTTTGTTTAAACTCAAATGTATAGATACAAATTATTCGTAAGCATAATACTTTTATTACTTCGGTTTCTAATATAACTTTTGTTGATGATTTACTTCTGAATTTAAAAATGCGCTAAATGTTTTTGCTTCTTATCTAAAATTTCAAAACTAAAAAGGAATACACAGGCTTCTCATTTGAGCAATCAGGGGTCATTTGCTTTGCCCGTCATTTGGGCCGAAAAAAAAAACAATATTCTGATGGAATCTAAGTAGTAAAAGTACAACTTAGATTCAGATCCTAATTTCTAAAAAGAAGGGTGAAGGGAGGGGGAGGCTATGGTCTTAAGAACTGATTTTTATGTGTGAGTAGTTTGAATTCCGTAAAATATAAAAATTCACACAAAGTTAAAGTACAGGAGCTGAGCTTCCGTGTGCTTCCATGAAAATAAAGTCCCTGCTTACTTTACAATAAAATATTACTGATGTGAAACTTATCGGAATAGTCGCTTAAACTCACAGGGGATTTTTGAAATACATATATATTGAGAGAGAGACAGATATCCTGAAATTATATATTTGAAAATGTTTTGAAACTCAATTTTACTTGATCAAACAAAATCTAGGAAAGACAAGTAAGCACATTTTAAAACTTAGCTAGTTGGCAGGAAGTTTGCATAGTTTTTATTAATTGAATACTTATAACGCAAAAAGGAATATATTAACTAGAAATTCCGGCAAATACTACTTGAGTTTTAAAACTTCAGGATTGAATAAGTGATGGCATTTTAGTTAGATATAAAGACTTTCAAACCAAAAACATGTAAACAGTTACACTTTTTTTTAACTTTCCATGTGTGACGACAGCGTATTGAAATTTAAAAAACGAATATTCACATTAACATTTTTGCGTAGTTTTTTTTCCGGAAATTTTACTCCCTCAAAATTATGTGTTTACTTCTAACTAGTAAAAACCCTTCATTTCTTTAAATTTAGTTGTCGGTTTTCTGCAAATGTATTTCTGAAAGTAAAATTAAAACATTCAAACTTCCAGTGAAATAGAAACCACACTTATGTTCTTCGTATGATCTATGTGTTTAATTCACAGCAACGTGGCGTGTGATATCAAATGCTAATTGTAAAAATTTAATCTCAAGGAGATAGTTAATTCTAAAGAAATGAAAAATAATAAAAGAATATGTCATTTTAGCCAACATTTTAAAAAATAATTCTTCTTCGTCGAAAAAGCACATAACATTCATTAAATTGCTTGTTTTTTCTAAATATTATTTTAAGGAAATGTAGTGGTAGGATGAGAGAATATTTTGTTCTTGAATCAAATTAAACAATGAAAAAAAAAAACTTCTCATTAGCTTAAACATAGCTCAAAAACTGAATTCTGTTCGAAAGCACTCAAAATTTTAAAGAAATTTTGAGCCATTGGACAAATTTGATGCCGCTAAAAATATAAAAATTTTGCAGAAACAGAATGCCCCATTGCAAACTGCGAAGACTACGACATTACATTATACACATGCAATTATATTCGTGATAAAGTGTAAACATATTTCACGAGAATTTGGTCCAACATCTTTCCCTATACATGGTTTACCAGTGCATAGAAATGTACTTTAATTTTTAAAATTTAGAAACGTTTCTAACTTTCTACTTAGAATTTTGATTCATGTTGAAATTAAGATACTTATTCAAGTTAAAAATAGTACATATAAGCAGCTAGGAATGTGTGTCATAAAATTTTGCAAATAAGCGAGTCAATAATGCTCGTTTAAATTTTAAATAAAACTGGGCTTAAATATGTATTATGACATTGCTCAATTTTCAATGGCCATATGAGAAGATTTTAGCCCATATATACACACATTATATATATATATATATATATAAATATATATATATATATAGAGAGAGAGAGAGATAACACACACTAAAGTTTTATCTTTTTAATAGACTTTACTCTAATAGTTATTTTGATTTTCTAATAAGTTGAAAATTAGATTAAATCTCTTTCCTAAACTTCCTTCAACTGAAGACAGAACAACGAATTGCCAGCAAATTCAATATATGAAGCTCAAATAATAAGAAGCAAATTCAAACCAATATTCAGTTAAAAGTTGCTGACCAGTTGGATGCCAACTTGGTGAGATAGAAGCAAGAAAGGCACATCTATTGCTGCTCACGTTGACATTAACTCACCTATAAATGTTGGAAAAGTTCCAAGTAAAACATTGGGAAAGATAAAACATTGTGAAGGAAGAAGAAGCTCTTTCAGAAGGCAACTCATTAAACGCAACCGTAGAATATACAGCAGCAAATCACAGACGCCAATTCCTTCTAAAAACGTTAAAACGTTGCATCATAGTTACTGCAACAGAGTTGATATTAAAAACTGCGACTTTTAACAGAAATGTAAATAAAGTCAAGTTTATTATATTATTTCTTCGGATCTATTTCTATATTCATCTAAAACTAAGGCATTTTAATTTCATATTAAGTAATCGTTCTACACTCTCAAAAATAGAATCCTCATTTTTGACGATTCTTCAATCGTCAAGAAAATTTCGTCATTTATAACGATTCTTTCCTCACGCGATCACGTGACTTAAAAATGTTTCCACACAAATTTCGGCAATTTGACGAAAGGTTTACTCGGAGCATTTTTCACGAAGCCATTTCGTCAAATACGACGAAAGTTTCGTGAGATTTGAGCATGCGTTTCTGAGAGTGTAGTTCTTGTCCTTAAAATTTTGTTTAAAAAATTCTACGGATTTGGAATTGAAGTAAAGTTGAAACAATATTTCATCATATTACATAATACATTTTGCTGAAAAAAATTGACTAAAAATTATCATTATCATATCAATAAGGTTTGATTTTTTTAAATAATATAAATACTTCAAGCAGAGATAAAAGAAACTACTGTGACAAATTATATAATTTACATATACGCTGTTTAATAATAGCTATCAGTTAGATGTAGTTTGAATTATGACATATTTGAAAAGAAGCCATCCTGTTCCTGGTGATAAAAGTAATAAGATGGTTTTATCACTTCAGCTGTTTTTACAGCTTGTGTTTCTATTTGATCTGGTTATGCACTTTCTAATCAAACTTAAAAATTTATGATGGTCGACAACATATGTCTATTTACACATTTTAAAGCGTTGATTTCTTTTTTTACAACCCAATACAAAGTCTTGATATTTTTCGAAACACTGGATATTTAACTTTAATCCGTAATGTCACACAGTACCCCATTCTACAAATATACCATTTTATACTCCCTAGAACTTTGAAAAATTAGTGCTCATAGTTTTTTCCCCATAGAAAATATTAGCTCTTATTTTAATTCAGCAAGTAAAATATACTCTTTAACGCCGACGCTATCTGCTTTGAATGTCTGTACAAGTTTTGTCCTCTTCTGGATACAACATTCAATTATTTTGAAGTCTTCGTATTTTCACATTTTACTGCTCTAATCTTGAGTTGTAAATGGTTAATCACTGTCTCGTAATATTTAAATCGTTGTTTCATGAATAAACAATAAAACATAAACTGTGTAATGAAATCAAATCACGATCTTCGATGATGATTCACATGATACTTAAATTTCTTGTGTTCTCAGATTTCTTACATTCGTTTCTTCATTACGTCTGTGCGCAATTTTCGACTCCTCCACTCCGTTTAAAGAATCGAGCAAATGTTAATATTGTAATGTTAAATTTATTGTCTTGCCCTTATTGAACAGTTATATTAAAAACTCGTTTCAGTGTTGCAATGTTGAGAGTAATCTCGCAAGCAATGCATACATTGCATATTTACCTTATATATTACGTAGCCTTATGCATTTCATATAAATCGTAACAAGTCTGCACTAATATAAGTAAATTACATCCGCATCTTTAAAATGAAGCCCAATTCTTCCTTATTAAGATAAAACTCTGCATCGTGTTACTGACGTTTGAATTAAAAATTTTCTTTGGAAACTTTTAACAAAGCATAAATTTTCTGCAGTCCACTGATAATAGATATTTTAAAAAAATTTATTAAAGAAGTGTTTTAAAAAAAATTCTTTACCTTCAGAAAGTGTTTGGAATTTATTTGCATCAATTTTTAAAACTTATAATCTGAACAAAACTCAACAGTTACCGCAGGAGGATATGAATAACAATAGGCGGAAGAAAGAAATTATCTTCCGGAGAAAACCTGTCTCATTTCGGCAAGCAGCAATTCCCTAGCCGGTACACATAGCAACGATTTCTCATGCCTCTAGATAGTATTACTCAACGACATAATGACGAATTCATTCGGGGAAAATTTGCTTTTAAAAAGTTACAAAATGGTTCTTTAAATTTAAAGTTCCTACTGTAAAAGGGGAGAATATATGGTGCAAAAATTCACCATCTCGTCCTCCTACACTGAACTCTGATAAAGAATTCAGTGCTGGAGGGTATGCATTGACAGTTGTTGAAAAAATTATTTTTAATGAAACGTACAGTCTTAAAAAACATGCAAAAAAGACGTTAAAGAAATTTTAGCATAGAGAGCTATTAATTAAGAATTTTGGATAAATTTACTGCTAATGAAAAGTTACTTGTTAGAACAATTCTTTCGCTCTGCATAACATTCATTTGTTTGAGTTCAAAACGAAGACGAAAATATCTAAAAAGACTAGAGCTTGTTTTGACAATGATAAATTTGGTCCACAAATTTGAACTTTATTGGCTTGTGTGGAAATCAAGTTTTGATCTAGTACATTACACATTGAAGTTTTGCTGGATATCCAATTGTTGAATAACAATAATAGCAATAGAAAACCAGAACACATATTGCTTTTCTTTTTCGCCAAAATAAAACAAGCAGTTGTTGAAATAAAAGATTAAAGATTTCTCACACAAAACAATTTTTAATATTTATGAAATTCTAATGGGACAGGAAAATCATTTTACATATAGGTTTTTTTCACTTAATCAACAGTCATTGTCGATTTGTTATTATTAGAGTACTAAAACTTCATGTGTTTATTCCGCAAATCAAAAAGCCGATATACACAGCTCGAATGGCTGTTTGAAAAATTGCTAACATGTGTAAATTAAATGGCTGAAATAATGTAAGCAATGGATAATCTACTAGAAACCCGGTAAAGTTATACCGTAGTCTGTAAAAAAAAAAACCTCTTCGAATCTGCCGATTTAAACCGTCATTTGCTTTGAATAAGCAAAATTTGGTAATTACTCGAGCTTCTGCAAAGAAAATAGTTTCTAAAAAAACTGCATGGAAAGGTTAAAAATTGTTTTAATTACGGAAGTGTACTGTATCCTTTTGGGGTTTTGTATAACTAACCCGAATGAAAGTGAGAAATCGGCAATTTTACAGAAAATATTTTAGTGTATAAAACGTAAATGGATAACTTGGAACGTAAAACAGGACCAGACATCCAAGTTTATTGAAATTATAATTTATTTATTCACTTATTTATCACTGAAAATACTCCTTAGAAAAATATAGAACTCTTGTAAATTCTCACATATATCTAAACAGTAGGGATGTAACGAATAGTGATTTGACCAAATTAGCCGAATACCGAATATTCGGCCAATGTCTTAGGACGAATACTGAATATTAAAATTTCTAGAAAATAGTTTTAAATTTGACAACTTCTTTCAATTACAAGTATTCACAAAGCCAAACACCAATTCCGCAAAATAATCTATGAAGTATGATTTAATTATGTTTGTTAAGAATCTAAAACTATCTAAAATAAATGTATTTTCTGTATTGTTTTGAATACAATAAAACTGAGAATTTCACCCAGAAGTGGAATAGAAATGACAGGCTTTAATGTAAGCATTAGCATTACTGTAATAATTATTTAATTCAAATTAAAGAAATGCTATTGCTTAGTGAACTTTTATCTTGCTCAAAATAGTTTCACGAAGATATTTTAAAAGTTATAGAAGTTAATATTTTTATTTTATGGGTTTTTTCACATACTCATGATATATTTTAGGCGTTTCAAACATTTCTCTCTCACCCGATATTCACAATAAATCAGTCTACCCAAACTGATTCTGACTTCCACTTTGTTAATAATAACAAAATAAAAGTATCATATTCTCCACCATAATTAACTATTGCCAACTTTTGGGAGCGAATGTTAAGTATAAAACACTTAAAAATTTTTTTTGTTCAGTCAAACAAAAAACAAGGGTTAAAAAAGTAGTTTTTTTATAACTATATACTATTATTTTTTTAATAACTATTATTTTCATTATTAAAACTACATACTAATGCACAATTTTGCAATAACAATAACACAATTTTAAATGTTTAAAATCTACTAATTTCTTTATTTTTTATATTTCTACTGTAGCAGAACTATTCGGCCGAATAGTCCATCAATATTCAGCCAGGTCGAATTTGATCTTACCGAGTATTCAGCCATATTCGGCTCGGTGATGAAATGATTATTCAGCCAGGCGAATATTTGGCCAAAGGACCGAATAGGCCGAATCATCAATAGGCCTTTGATCAAGATTACCCGATTGGTTTGGCACTTCAAAAGCTTCGGCGAAAAGTAAACTAAAATTTTTGAAACAGTATGCTGCATGGCGAAACGAGCAGGTCATGAGTATCCGGTCATGCTTAATTTCCAGAAATACTGATGAAATTATATACGATGCACTAATTCTGAAGTTTTCATATTCTACATATTTCTTTCTTTATTATTTTTTTTAAAGTGAGTAATTTAATTGCGTACCACAACTTTGGATCGAGAGCTTTATGATAGTTCAGTGTACTTAACATGAAAACTCAATTAACTGAGTATAACTAATACTAATGAAAAACCATTTTAATATTTTTTTAATCATTAACCGGTTCTAAAATTGCCCATAAAAGGGATATTATTTTGATACTCATGGATTGAAAAGGATTAAAGAAAAGAAATTCCCATTTGCGATTTACTACGTATTCAGAAATATTAAATACGGAGTTTCGGATTTCAAGTGTTTTCATTTACATTCGAGTCATTGACCATGTCTTTGTTTTCCCTTGTCGGCGCATTTTTGCATTTAAGGGGGATATACGTGTAAAACGGCGTATTAAGAGCAATTTTCATGATTTTTTTTAACGTGTAAAGAATAAATATATTTTATTGAGATTTTGAGGTTATTTATAGATATATTGAAGAACATTTACTGAAATTTTCAAACATTTGCGTACATCCTGGAGGTCACAATTTTTATCTGAAATCAATTTTTTTAAAAACCTACATTTTTTATAAGTGTCTCTTCTAGTTGAACTAAAATCATCACAAAAAATTAAAAATTTCTACTTTTTTTTGGAATGGGGAAATTAAGTACGATTTTTAACCGTTTTTTTTTACAATAAAAAAAGTAAAAATAAAGATATGCTTATGAGTCTAGTTCAACTAAGGCGTGTATATATGAAGAAAATGTGTGCTAAATTTGATAAGGATTGATCAAAAACTCTGCGAGTTAGAGTGTACGCAAATTCGAAAAAAGTAGTTTCGAGAAAAACGCGTTCGAAAAAAAAAGAGTGATATTCAAGGTAAATTTACGGAAGTAATGAATCAATTTTTTTAAACTTATAAATACTAATACTTATAGAAATTTCTATCCGAGGTCTCAATTGTTAAAAGAAATAAAAGGACATCTGCTAACGTTCTCTAATACAGTTCAGGTCATTCATGAGGCCATGAGGGACTACCTGCTCAACTGCTCCAAAAGGGGCGCTCGCTCAAATGCTTATAACTTTTAAACGACTTGGAATTTCGCTTTGAAATTTTCAGGGTATATTATTGAATAGTTGTAAAATCGATTTATGAAGAAAAAAAAAATTTAATTTTTTGAGACCTTTACACGTATTTCCCCCTTAAGATAAATTTTTCTTGAATGTAATATCAGTTTAATGTTTAAATATTTCAAAATTATCTATCTGCATTATGCAAATTTTATGAAAAACATGTAAAATGTTCGTATTTTTCAAATAACATATCTAAAGTAGGAGTCCAGTCACATTATGGCATCAAACCTTACGCATCCAGAAAACAATATGCTTATGAAGAATGTTTTGATCTTTGCGTACGTTTGCTTCCTACAATGGATACATTCCTTTCGCTAAAACAACAAAGTAAGCCAAGTGCATCCAAAAAACAATCTTTTTACCAACAAGCTGACAAATGGATGGTTTTCGAAATAAACGTGCAATCGGCAATGTAGCACTTACTACTCAGATTCTGCTATTTTTAGTTGAACATGTTAAGAGATCCTTTGGCGTCCGCCCAAATATCTAATGCTTGCTTTCACTATTTTGAGGGAGTTATGGGGCTGTGATTTATTAAGTCTGTTCGCTTGATAAAAACACTTATCCCCAATCCCCTAATTCTTTCAGCAAAACGCGTATGTCGCGCAGATTCGTGATAAGGAAATCCTTCGTGATGAATACTTAGGCAAGCACATTTTAGCATCTCGTCACGAACGTTGATGTTTATAAGGAATCTGTCATTGCACAATAAGATATTTCATTAAAAAAAGGCCCACCTAAGTTTTGGCACGTGGGTCCTGAGTTCATTCCATGAATGAAATTTATTTTCATGGAGAGATAGAAGTTATGAAATAGTTATAGAATGCGAGAAATAAATTATATAAACTTAGATATGACACGAGAATCCATTTATGCAGCATATACAGCTATGTCTACTACAATTTCATATTGCCATTTTCCGATATCACTATAATGAAGCATGTTGATCTCACACAAAAATTCGTTGCATAGGAAATTCGCTGTATCGGAGATTCAGCGTATGAAAATTACTTTGAAATTATTTAGACATACACGCTATAAGAGAGTCATAGAACGGGAGACTAATTTACGAAAATGTAGATACGAGAGAGATCCACCTTTGCAGTTTTCACTACGATGTTTACCAGGACTTTATATTGTGTCGATGTAACGAAATATATTGATTTCAGACAAAACTTTCGAAAGATAGGAAATTCGCTCCGTTGAAAATATACATTTACACTATTAGAAATTTCATCATGAAATTACGGTTAAATGACTGGCAGCAGTCTGTCCATCTAATTCACCGTTAAATTTACGGTTTGGAACGTTTTTCTATCTTTACGGAACCTAACCATTTCCAATTAACTTGGTTAAAAAGCCGTAAATACAAAAGTTTACGGTTTTATAACCATTTAAAAATGGTTTCAAAACAAAATTTTCACCGTTTTTGAACCATTTCGAGGCGTAGAATCTTTGAGGCGTAGAAACCATAAACGAAGCTTGCTGGACTCGAATCCCGAAAGCGGGGTGTACTAGTCTTACTCTCTACCCACTCGGCCACCGTCATCACGTAAAGCAGACGTTTATTTATCAATAAATCTTCTTTTCCAACAGGCAAACAGCCTTAAAATTGAGATTTCAGTTTTTGATTGGATCTAAATTTATTTTTGGTCTAAATTTACTGTATGTTGATGAAAATCATTTTATTTTCTGCAAAAACTAAAATACAAACAAGCTTCAGCAGCTCAAATTATGGGTTCGCTCATTCGCAAACAGTTTGGGAATCCGATGTCTCCAGTTTTTGATTTACGTGTGTATGTGTTTCTATTTAGTATCCACTGCTTAAGCCGCTTTTTTTTTCTTCTTTTTTTATATACACATGCAGATTTTAACTGATAAATCCGTATTCCTATTTTAAAACAACGTACGACCGGTAAGGTTTCGCAACCAAGATGGACGCCCGATTCTTATTGAGCGCTTGAAAATTACGGTTACTTAAACGTTCTTTAGGATAAACAGAGAATAAACTATTTTTTTCGCTATCAGCGGTTTGAGTACCATCTTTTTAATGGTTATTCAACCGTTGTAATTAAATATGGTAAAATAACAATCAAATAAATGGTTATTCTATTACTATTTTCCTACGGAAATTTTTAACAGTGTAAGAAATGTTTAGTATTGAGCAACAAATGATGATAACAGAATCTATATTTCTGTACCACTGCTGAAAGTTGTTGTTGAGATTTTTGATATCTATTGTAAAAAAAGTTTCTATATTTAATCTATAACTATTTCAAATAGGTTGATTTCAGAGAAAACTTTCGTAAGATAGGAAATTCGTTCCGTTGAAACTTTACATTTAAGAAATGTTTAGTATTGGGCAACAAATGATGACTACAGAATCTATGTTTCTGTGTCACTGCTGAAAATTGTTGTTGACATTTCTGATATCTATTGTAAAAAGTTTCTATATTTTATGTATAACTATTTCAAATGGTTGGATTTCAGACAAAACTTTTGTAAGATAGCAAATTCGTTCCGTTGAAAATTTACATTTTAGCAATGTTTATTATGGAGCAAAAAATGATGATAACATAATCTATATTTCTGTGTCACTGCTAAAAATTGTTTTTGATATTTTTAATATATATTACTAAAGACTTTTCTACATTTAATCTATAACTATTTCATATCTTACTTTCTTGAAGGAATAAATATGAATGGGATAGAATAGGAGAAGATATTTATAGAATGGGGGAAATAAATTATGTAATCTTATGGTAAGACACAGGAATCCATTCACGCAGTGTATGTTCCTCATCGGGTAATCAAAGCCTCTTTTGTTTTTTGTTGATTAACCTTTCACTGGCCAAATGCTTTCACTGTCAAATGCCTCACTTTAATGTTTAGGTATTATCTGAACTAATATTGTCGAAGGGAACGAAAAGTTCGCAACATCTACATTTTGAAATAAATTTTGATTTGTTACATATTTATTAAATTATATAATGTTTTGTCATTGAGCTTACGAAAAAAAAAGAAATTTGTTTAGTCTCGAAAATTCAACCGTCTTCCATTTTTAGTCGTACATTGTTAAAATATTACATTTGCGATTTTATTGTCCTAACAAGCAATCTGAAGGCCATTTAAGGTCACTAAGAGGCACTTTGAATAAATTCTCTGTTTCTCTTTAATTTTTTGTGAACCCTTTTCAGCAATGTTAATTTTATTCCCTCCTTTTTTTTAATTCTTCCGCCGATTTGTTCTCTGCGCATCGACATAAAAATTCCCAGTTTTCTTCATCGCACATAAAAATATTGTTTTTTATCTTCTTCCTGCCAACTTTCTTGAAATTTAAAACTAAATGTTGGAAAATTTGTATTATGGTTTTGTATTATGTTTGACAACGAATTTCAATCATACAAGTAAGCAAAAAATGACGAGTTAGTGTAAAGTTGAAATCATCATGTTAAAATTTTTATTATAAAAGTTAGGCGTCAAAAATCACGACTCACTGGACGCAAAATGTAGTCGTCAAACTGAAAATTAGAGGTGCAAAATACGACTGACTTCAACTATTAAAGTAAATGGAAGGGTTCAGTTTTTCTCGCTCATTTGTATAGACACACGAATCCTTTTTTAAAATTAAAATACTTTTTTGAATAGAACACTTCTATTTTTTTCTTCTGTTGACTTGAACCTCCTACAGATCAGAATAGCTCTCTATGTATTCATGTGGACCACTACTGGTTCAAACGAAAGGTTAAGTTATTCTCTTGAACGAAGTTATCGTTTCATTAAATGTATAGGATAATGAAATCTTTGTCACGAATTCAAAATTGACATGGGCATTTTTGGTAATAAAATAGCGGCGTTATCAAGCTTAAATCCTCTTCCGCTTTATTTGCCTTTTTTTTTCTTTTCCTCTTCTTTTTTCATTTTAATTATATCCCCCCCCCCCCCCAATCAATATCTAAAGTCGTAGATTGGAAATCAATGTGTTAAAAATATATTAATTTCGAAATTTGAACATTTGGTAATGTGATAGTAAATATTTTTAAAAATTGCACTAGGAAGTGGCTACTTTCCGTTTGATAAAGGAACTTCGTGCACAAGTAAGCTGTAAAAAATAATTGCACGTAACTAAAGCACAAATGAGGCTTCGTTTGGATGTTTTTGCATCTAGAAGCTAATTTATCGCATTTAAAATGGGATTACAAGCAATTCCGAAACATATGTTTGCATTTGAATCCTCTTTTGTGCTTTAATTACGTGCAATTATTTTTTACAGTTTACGTTTGCTCGTTGTGAAGTTGTACAACAAACACACTTAATTCAAAGTTCTCCCACAGGAAATCTCAAAAGGTAGATCACATCCGTGTGAATCTTCCTTATAATTTCAAACATAGAAAAGGAAAAAGAAAAACAAAAAAAGAAAAGAAGGAAAAAAAAGGAAAATATGATCACCGAACAAACACGTAGTCCTATAAACATTTATATTTTTATATATTTTTATTCCGTGGAAACACCTTTTTCATATTTTATTTTACTTTAAAAAAATTTTTTCGTGTATACGGAGAGAAAGTAGCTCCACAAAAATAAACATTGTTATCTTGGCCATAATTTGCAAATATATTTCCTTCCTCTTTTATGCTTTATTATACAAAAAGCTGACAGCTATGAGCAGGGAAGTTATCATGTTCTTCAGAATTTATTACATATCGTCGGCGTCCTAGTAAAAGTCACTAAACCCAAAACTCCAGTTTTATGATATTGTCAATTTAAAATTTCAAATCGTTATGAAAAATACTAAAAATGCTTTTACAGATCCTTTACTGTAACAGTAAGTACATTTATGTAACTTTTAAATTGCTTTCAAGCATGAAATAGCTAATTGCAATCTTTAACTCATTGCAAGCAGTAGTCAGGTTTTTTTATATTTTTTTATGTGGTCTTGGTGAATTTTACAAGAACACTGACGATATGGTTCTGCATATGACACATATCTATTGTCATATTCATGGTTGTATGAATGATGTATTGAAATAAAATGGGCATACGTAACCATAATAACACGATCAAGAAACACGATCAAGACTATTAAAACACACTTTTGGAAAATGTGATCGCGTACTATTGGGCAGTAATAAGGTTTTAAACAATCCAAAACTGAAAATAAGTCATTTATTCCAATAAATTAAAAATAATAGATAAAATATTTTTTGATTTAAATTGAATAATACTTAATACGAGTTGTTTTGTGATGCTTTCATTATCTTCTTTGAAATTGATACATTTATTTTGCATTTAATTTTAACGAATCATTTTTTTCCAATATTTAAGACAGAGGTAATACTTTATGCTCTGTCTTGAATATTTACTCCCTTGAATTCGAGATTG
Source organism: Octonoba sinensis (assembly GCA_038502835.1). Lineage (NCBI taxonomy): Eukaryota > Metazoa > Arthropoda > Arachnida > Araneae > Uloboridae > Octonoba > Octonoba sinensis. The sequence continues at coordinate 130,592,031 of CM076598.1, forward strand.
AAAAATTGTGTTCCGCATACATGGCCTTAATACCATATCACGTTCACGACATTTTTAAGGAATGTAATCGCCTATTAACGGTCCGTCAGAGTAATATATGAAATGTGCATTGAATACACATCCTTTGCTCCCCCCCCCCCTCCCCGGAAAATTTTTAAGTGACGGACCTGTATTTAACTCCTCACTGGTTTTGGCCCTGTGACAGTAATATTCCGTTCAAACGGAATTAATTTGAAAATTGAAATTAATTTTTGAAGAATGTGATAGTGTGTCGGAGTCTTGAAAAACAAAAAATTGAGACCGAAACAATTAAAACTAATTATCAAATGAAATCTCTTTTAGACTTGGCATAAGAGGTATGCTTCAATAGTTAAGTTGTTTTCTTGAAGTTTTGCACGCGAATGAAACTAAACATTTCTCATTGTTTTTCATAATATTAACGTGAAAGCAAATAATGATTTCACCATCCGCAATTCCAGTAGCGATTAAATTGATTTCAAATCAATGTTCTTAAATAAAAGATTGGGCGCTCTTTAAGTGCACAGCCCATTTTCTTGATTATATCCTTTAATCGGCCTTTTATGACATTTATGTAACTGTTGAGTCTGATTGATAGCTCGTTTCATTCTGACCAATGTCCAAAGCTATTTTTTTATATATTCCGAACCAGTAGAATCCCTATTCCGGGAATTTAAGACTTATTCTTCTGTAATTCCAATGAAGTCGAATATCTCAGCCCCTATAGCTCTTTTCCAAAGAAATCGGTTTGCTCCGCTGAATCCGATATCTTCGATATTTTAGTGGATGATTTTGGCGATAAAATGCCCATCGGCTATGGCAACCCTGAATAGCCAGGGAAAGCCTTTCCCAGTTCCCCCCCCCCCCCCGGCCCTCTTCGTCTTTTATATTTTGTTTCGATCCAGATAAGGAAGAAAGTTTGAAATCGAAATCCTGACCAGAATTGAAATACGATGTCGCCGCAGAAACTGAGACAAAAAATGGAAAGGAGGGAAGGGAAAAGGGAAGATAACTAAGATGACTTCAATTCCTATCAAGACTCGTAGTCTGAGAAAGAAAACTGAGATGGACAATAATTTCCCCAGTCTTTTGAGAGCTGTACTATTTCCTTTGAATTGTGGAGATAGCTTTTTTCTCTAGCAGTCATAAATTTGTAAAATCTCTGAATATCTGTCTCCTTTAACATCGGTCAGACCATTCACAGTCGCATTTCCTACCATTTGATGGTATCGCACGACTGTTTTGATGAGCCGGAAGACCCAGCATAGATTTGTCATAATGCTCTCAAAGAGGACAAAGATTTTATTCATGACTAATTCCAAGTTTTCTTCATTTCTTCAGTAACTGTCTTTAATGTCTTCAATTTAACTCGAAAGGGAGGTGTTAGCTTGATTACTAAATCGTTAGTCCATTTGACGCTAAATCTTGTTTAATGCTTGTAATTTTTGCCTCCACTAACCAAGACAAAGAAAGAATAAGTTTTAAAATTATCATCAAATTTTAAACTAGTTGCATAGTTGTGCAAAATGTTATTTTCAAGATGTTTAATAAATGACCTCCCCCCCCAATATGAAAATGCATTCTTACAATACTGTTAAAATATTTAATAAAGGATTTAAATAAGAATTAAAATAAGGGACTTTTACTCTAGTTTTTAATAAAGAAGCAAAATAAAAACGGATCATAAATTATTACTTGTTGTAAAATAATGTAGTAGGAGCGCTACTGAATTATTAATAGTTTTGGATTATCATCTAATTGATGATGTCTTTAAGATTTGAGTTGACCTTTATTATAAAAAAAATAATAATTAAAGGAAGAAAAAAAAACCAAACTTATTTTATATTAGTATTAAACACACATTCACATAGTTATATACTTTCCCAAAGTGTTTACATTTTCCTTTCAATAAATAAAATGTAATCAAACTCAGATATAAAATCACTGTCGGATCTGAATGTAATTTTGCGTTATATCGAGTTTGGCGATATGGCGCCTAAGTCGATACTATGTATACTCGGTGTACCAAATTATATAGCAGACATAGTCACATTACACACACGTGTACACATAAATGTAGTATGCTGTTGCTGAAAAATGCGATTGGAATGAAGCAAGAATTCGATTGAACTCTGCAGAACCCAAACGTATAAAAACAATTAAGTTTTAAACAGAATCATAATAATCAATTTTAATTCAATCTACAATCTTATTTTATATTATGCTAACTATTTTTCTAGGGGAAAAGAAATAAATGCTATTTCGACTTCTTTGCTTTTTCTTTCTTCTGCCGGTAAAGGATTATAATTTTTTATTTTTTTTTATTTGTTTTATTTTTTGATCGGTAAAATTTTCTATAAACTTTTCGGCATCGAATAAATTCTACAGTGATGTCATGCAAATCTCCTAATCACTACAACAGACTATAACAGTTGCAGTTCATAACGAAAGTAAATAAAAGGTACAGGGAAAGACAGATCAAAGTCTTATTTTTATTTTATTTTCTGGTTACTGAGGAGATGCTATACAAGACAGCTTGTTAAAAAGTGTGAAAACAATGATCACTGGCGGAATAAAATGCAATTATAATAAATTACAGTAACACTCCTCTATAGCGAACAACAGCTGGACAAAAATATTTGCTCGTAATAAAGAGGTGTCCGTAATAAAGAGGTTTTTTTTTTATGCTCAATGATTTACTGCTGGGGAATTAAAAACTGTGCGCCTTAAGAGAGGTGTCCGTTAGGAGGAGTGGAGGGGTTTTACAGTAAAATGATTATTTTTAAAATGCATTCGAAATTTCTTTTCTTCCATTCATTTCTCAGAAAAAGAAAAGTGATCTTGATAGTTCTTCCCTGTGCTTTTCAAATATTTATTCTAGAAATAGTACTTTAACATTCCTTGTTCGTTACTAAATAATGCTTATAATTTTAAACTACGTCCCCCCACCCCCCTTATTTTAAATTGAAAAAAAAAATTAAGTAATAATCGTGAATTTCCTCGCTTGTAAAATTGGGAGCAATAAGAATGTTTCCCTTTTCAACCTTCTGATAAAAACTGTTTCATATCAAAAGAGTTCCCTTTTTTTCAGAAAAGAAGCTGACTTGCACGCTGATAAAGCGAAATTTTCCATATTATTGCCTGAAGCATCTAAACTTCAGATAGCATTTCATGACAACCATCAATTGCAGTAAATTCGAATACATTTTAATACTTAATATCTTTAATGTCTTAATTTTATTTTTAATGAGATTCAATAGTCCTTAATATTTGATGTATTCTAATTTCAACCTAGTTTTAAAAAGTAAGGTTCGAGATACTTCGTTCTTAAGTAGTTTGTGATGTAGAAGTCAGAAATTTGTCTTCGGGCTACTACTAATTTCATGCAGCATTCAAGCAGAAGTAAGCTAGAGATAAGTCCAACCACTTAAAACTTAATTAAGGCTCATTTCTTACAGGTTACGTGTTTTATTTTTGCTGATGCAGATTCTAATACTATAGCCTGTCATAAAATCGTGGATTTTTTTTTTCAATAAGGAAAAAAATGCAGAAAAATTAATTTTTTTTAATTATTTTCACTGAAAACGATATAAATGCTGTCACAGTTTTAGTAGTAGCTGAATACTATTATTTTCGTTGGTGTAGCGACCTCAGTATCGAAGGTTCCAGGGGCGGATCCATGGCCGGGCGACCGCCCAGGCCGCTGGCTTATTATTATTGACTTGTAATTAAAAAATAGTTCCCAGGGATGATAATGACGGCCCCATAAGGACTAGGGCCGACACAGCTTCATTATAATAATTTCATGCAAATAATCATTTGCGTGAAAATTTTCTTAAAAATAACTCAGTATTCAGTTACTTTTAAGAAAATATTTGAATAACTTAAATTCTTATTGTTTAATGTATTAATGTTTTATAAAAGGGCAGTTTTTTATTGTCTCCTTTTGTAAAATTCTTCCCTTTTCAAAACTCAGTAAAAATCTGAAAAATAAAAAAAAATATTTAAAACTTACAGATCATTTGCGAACACTAGCCTTGATACGCAATGATGAAATTCTTGTTTATGATACATTATTTGTTTGATCTTCCACCACTATGTCGAAAAGTTTGCTATAGAGGTGGGAGGGGGAGGGGGACTTGTAGATTGAGAAGTTATATCACCACCGCTGCATAGAGACAGAAATTTAACATTTGATGAACTAAGAAATCGAATTCCAGACGCAAAACTCATCTATACCTTTGATACCGATTCCATCTTCAGAAAAGGCAAAAAACAAAAAAGCAAAAAAACAAAAAAACAAAACAAAATGAGCGTCGTCCGAGACCTCAGTTATGGTTTGCTTGAAAAATATTTTGAAGATCAAAATTGAAAGGGTACAAGTCATGAATACAATATGGATCCCTTCCCCTTTCCTCATTTTCCTGCTCCTTCGCTTCCGGCTCTTATTCCATTCGGTATTGCCTTTTCCCCCGTCACCATAGCTCTTATTCCTTGACAGCAGAGCCAAAAATATGGACTCTGCCGGACCGTCCGGCCCACTTCACAATGCACTGGGACTATGTGGACGCTCAGCCCAGCGCAAGAAAAAGCGGATACCAGATATTTCATTCCATTTACTCACAGGGCCCAAACATTCGTGATAACTGTAAATTTTTTTTTGGCCTTATCGCGAAGTCTAGAGGCTAGCTATTCCTCGCGGTGAAAAGCTACTTTTGCGCGTGGTAAGGACATCTAACTGTCGCATAAAAACGCAATTTTTTTCTTTGCCAAAGGCTTGGGTGGTACTTATGCGTTCCCGTTTTGGAAACATTCTTTTCGTTTTTTTGGGACTTTTTTTACCTTTTTTTTCAACAATATTCCTTCTTTTCTTTCTTTTCTGTCTTTTTTTCCTTCTCAAAAGTTGCAGTTTTGCGCAATCAAAAATGCACTTTTTTCAATTTTGTCAACAGAAAAAATATTGTATGAACATTTGATAGATTTTTCTTCTTTCCCGTATCGTGTTTATCAGGTGCTATGCTATCTATTTCCTCGTCATGCTCTTAGTTTCATTTCTGCATTTTTTTCTTCAAAACTTCCAAAATGCTTTTTATGATTTAATCCAACATAAGTGATAAAAGCTTTAAGCAAAACACTTCAAATTTTCAACAAAAGAAAGAAATCAAGTTTTACTCTTTTCACCACCTATTTGCGATCTCATTAATAGTCGTAGGAGAAAAACTACCCCCCCCCCCTCCCTCTATGAAGTTGACTTACTCTTTTCTCTTGATATTTAAACTTTAGTTTTAATACACTACTAGTACTATTTTACAGATGCTTTATTATATTAAGAATTTCAGCAATAAGAAAAAAGTGCATAACCATTTTTATCTGCAATAGCCTATTAATTAATGCTAGTTTGGTCAAACTATTATGTAGAGCCGAAAATCGATGCCATCTATATTTTTGAAAAAGAATTAATTTTAAATAAATAAAATAAAAAGGCTAATTATGAAGACTTTAGCGTAGAAACTCACTATTATAATTCATGCATTAATTACTTCAGTTATAACTTAATATAAATGAACGAATAGAAATATTAAAAGACTTTAAAAACATTTATGCTGAAAATGTATGTGTATTTTAAGAATTTTTAGCTTTATACTTTTTTGCTTGTAACGAAACAAAACAAATGGATAAATTAGGCTTCTACTCAACTTATTTACAGAATTTTGGATTTATTTTCACCTCTGCTTTATGTTTGTCAACTTAGGGGAAAACTAGAAAAATATAAAACATTAACAGTGAAGTACGCAAATCTTTAAATATCGAAAGTATAAAAATGAATTTAAAGATCATAACATTACAAATATTAAATTTAACTAAAACTGTTTTTAGATAGTAATATCGTCGTAGTAATATATATCTATAAAATTCGAGAATCAAATAGTAAGTCGATAAATTAATAGTGCTATTGATAGTTTGACATCACTACTAACTGCATTATTTATCAGATATAAAATGATTGATTTTTATCAGCATGATGCACACACAGTAATAAATAAAAATCTCACTTCATGAATACTTGTAAATTAAAGCTTAGAAATCTGTTAAAATAATTCATAATTCATTGCACATTTTGAAGCATTCAGTATTAAATAAAATAAGAAATTAACTTTGTGGAAAGTAAGCTGTAATAAAAATTTTCACGTTAAGAAAGCACAAATAGGCCTTAAACTGCAGACATATGTTCGGGATTTCAAGCAATCCCGAAACATATGTCTGTACTTTAAGGCTTAATTATGCTTTCTTAACGAGAAAATTTTTATTACAGCATTCAGTATTACATAATTATAGGAGACCCCCTCCCTCTTATATTCAGTTTATATTAATAATAATAATGAAACGTTCTAATGCAAAAATTATGTTTGTCTACCTTACATTCTAAACAGTTCACACATGTTTTTATCAATTCAATTTTCTTCATTAAAAGCAAAAATGAATCGTAAAACCTGCAATCTGATTTAGAACTTCGGAACTTTTCTCGTAAGCCGGAAATTTTAGGCAACAAAAAAATATTATAACTTCTTTTGTAATGTTGTTTTGGCTGTAAACCCGGTAGCCATAAATTGCAGATCTTTATCTTAAAAGCTCCCTCAGGCTGCTACTGATCACTGATACTGGGAGAGCAGAGCTGAGACAAGAAACGTGACGTCAATGCTATGGGACAAAGGCCTAAAGTGATAACTAATAGAATTTTCGGGGGTTAGCCCACCCCACACTTTACGCGCTAGTTTCCACGCCTACGAAAAGTAACCAATGATTGAAGGGACAGTCCTTCAGCGTGAAGGGCATTTCACCCCCCTGAAAAAGATGTTCCTAGCAAGCTGTCGATTACACTAAAAATTTAATTAAAATGTATCATCCTGTGTTTACATTTTCGTGTTTTAACATGCACATTTCCAGTGTAAGTTTTACGCACATGCATCTACTTTTTTCCTGTGATAATGAATATTTGTCTTTTTTTTTTTTCGAAATGGAATATAAGTGACAAAAAGGGTGAGTCATTTACACTATTTAGAAGTAGATTATGATGTAAAGTTGACAAATATTTTTACTCCAAACAAATATTTTTATTTCTTTTTTAAGGATGAATTTTTTGACTAATGTTTATTGCATCGTAGTACAAAACATAAAATAATAGTATATATTTTGTAAAGTTATCCATTGATTGAATATAACATTGCCTTGTCTAGAAAAGGCGTTGTTTATTTTTTTACTTATACGTTATTAAAATTATTTTAGCTGTTCAAATGGTTGTGAGTTATTTTTTGGTATCGGTAACAAAATCGTATAACTAACGAAGGCATAGAACACGATTATTAATTTTTTTTTAAAAATTAAAACATCTGTTTCTATACGCGTACAATCGCTGTTACGGAATGTTACTGCATATTTGTTGTTTTTCTTGAGAGAAAAAAAATCACTTATATTGTTTACTATTGGAACTTAAAGAAACTAATAGTCAATTTTTCTACGGCATAAGTATGAAATACAAGACACAATTCGTGTATATTTTAATAACAGGATTTTTACAATAATATATAATATGTACATATTTAGCACTATTATTTAAAGCTGTTCATGTAGTGAACCTAACAGTTAAAAGCATTTGAAGTGTAAAGAACTTTAGAATTTGTTGAATGTACTTTGATGCATAGTGTCTTACGTAAGATAATAGTAGTTCTTATACAAACTATTTTGTGAAAGAGTTGAAATAATTTGCATTTAATAATTTCTAATTTAAATATTTAGTATATTTTGTACAGCTTGATAGATATGCTTTTTTTTTCAGTTGTTTCTCAAACTAGTTTAACCCAAGTAAGACTTGAACTCACAAAATACGTTGAAGAAACTCTTGTGTGAGGGTTTTTAATATTTCAACAAGATTATAACTTTTTTTGTAACGAAAAAAATGCATTTTGAAAATATAATATTGCTGCACATCCTTCTTTTTTCTCCAAACGCAAGAACATGCTCATATCTTAAGTTATGAACACTTAAAAAAAAAAATAGTTAAAAATTTGCAGAAAGCAATAAACATCCACACGCAAGGTTTTGTTCGATGTATGTTAAATCGTTGTTTTGCTTAAGAAAATAGTTTAAAATAGTTATTTTGAGAAGTAACTAAAGATAACATTCATTATTTCTAATTCACGTAGATCGTAAAACCTTCAAACGAACCTGGAAACACATAATTTTATTTTTTATTTTAAATAAAACTATGCCTAGCCATGTCAGTAATGTATTTAGTTGATAACGCAGCTTTAAAGACAAGATATTTTATCCGCTTTTTTGTAGTAATGTCATATGCTTTCTAAAGCATTGTTGCATTTTAGTATAAAAGCTAATTTTTTGCGTTCAATTGATTTTCTGCAGTTCACTCGTAAAATGCGAGTAAGGGCGAACCCTGAGTATATTGTAATCTTTACAATGAATTGAATAACATGGCCAGTTGAAAAAATTTCAGTAATTATGGAGCAGCATTTCATAATTTCATTCTTTTATCAATTACATTGTTTTGAAAATTGACGTAAATTAGATTTCCTTCAAAGATAATTAATGTTGAAATTCATATTTCTTAGGGGAATTTATTAATTTTTAAAATGAAATAAATCATTCTTAATTTTGATTATAGAGTTATATTTTCAGAAATTTTGAAGAATTACCAGTTAAAAATACATAAACAAATGTAACAATATATTTGCGCTACTGAAAGGCAAAACTGATGTGAAAAAGTCAAAAATTATATGTACTAAAATATGAAAAAAAAAAAATGAAATGAATAATCAACGCAAATCAAGCACAAATTGTTGGCGCAGTACTGTTTAATTTGTGTGTGAGTGTGTTTACGTTGATTTTTCATTTTATTCAGGAATGAATAATCTACGCAGATCAGGCATAAATTGTTAGGATATTACTGCTTAATTTGTGTTAGAGTATGTGTGTGTGTGTTTACGTTGATTTTTCACTTTATTCATGAACTGAATGTTCGTGAAAAGTCTCCTAAGTATTCAGAAAATATTAAAGGAGTTCCAATCTTAAAAGAAAAACACATTTGCAAACAGTCGGATGTTTTTAGAGATGGATAAGAATAAGTACATTATCTCCGACGGCAATTAAATCATTTTACACGCATATCAACCAAGCAGGGAAAAGCGTATCATTGTAAGCAGCTTGTTTTTAAAGACACAGCGCCGACCCATTTATTCTTATCTGCCCTTGGTAAGAGATCTACGATGCTGTAGATATATATATATTTAGATGATGGTAATTGACAGATCGACTGCCGACATCAGTAGCCTATCAGCTACACGTGCAAAAATCAGTTTTGCCATGCAGATAAATAAGTAATTTTTTTCCATTTCCCTTTCTTTATGTATTCTGTTAATCAAGATGATATGAACAGCAATTCATATAAAAAACTCGGCATTCATTTTGAACTTCATATTGGGTACTATAATAAGTGCAATGCTTTTTATAACTTTTGGCTCAAATTGAGTATTTTTTAAGAGAACTTGTTCTAACTGTGGAACATTTAGAGTTATGTAACAAAATTTATATTGTAAAAATTAAATTGATTCCGAGTTAACTGCATTTCACATGCGAAGGAATATCTTTTTGTTTTATTGTAGTTTAGAGTTAAAATTAAAATTAAACAGCTATTGTTTGTTTCGGAGACATTCGTGGGAGACACAGAGATATGCAGGTACGGGGCGTAATCAGAGAGAGGGGGTACAACTAAAAATAAATAAAAGCTGGGCAGACAGTTTATTGTATCGCTAACCACTAAAATAAGTTAATTCAATAAGTATTGAAGAAAAAAAATAGGAAGTAGGCTTTTAAGATGAGGAAAGTGAGTGTCGTCCGTCGGCGTCTCTGTTATGGAGCTCCGACAAAACATGATTCTTTGAAAGAACTTCCGCGGGACACATCAGTCCTAAGCTTCAGTTTCAATTTGAGCAGGGTTTTTTTTTGCTCAATTTTGAACTGGAAGATTTAAAATCTATATAAATCCTCATTTAACAAAGGGGTTTGTTTCGAACAAACATTTACTGAAAACAGCTATCGAAGTGGAGCATGTAAAAAACCTATTTGTTTCGTTACATTATTTCAAGGGTATTTTTGAGCAGGTACATTATCATATGTGAGAGAAACATAAAGATTTTTTATATAAAAAAAAACTAAAAACAACATTTTTGCACCAAAAATTACGGAAATTACGGAAATTATAAATGTAATGGCTGAACTTGAAAAATTTAATGAATGACGGTCGAATTTCGACCGCTGGGCGACATTTTAAAGTTTGCTACTTATTTAAAATTTGTTTTACGTCTTACAATTAAAAATAGTTAATGTCCTGAGACAGTCTTAAAGCCTACTGTAGTCTTAAGACCTTAAGACTGCAGTAGGATATTACAATATAAGTGAAATAAACTGACAGTTTCACTCAGGTGTGTGTTAGACTTGCGCAATGTTTATTGAGTCCCGCAAAATTTTCGTAAATATTAAGAAACCCTGGGTTAGCTTAGTTACGTGTTTGTTAAACTAACTCGTTTTAAGAGCTTAGTAGGTTAATTAGTAAACAAAAAATTACACTAAAAACTTTAAGGTTAGAGCCAATGTTTGTGTTAAACTAACATGTTTTAATAATTTAGTTATATTTAATTAGTTTTAAGTTATAATATACAAAAGTAAGATTAGCGCGACAGATTAGCTTGAATCTACCTGTAAATGCTAGAATTTTTAACCTGATTTTGAGAAAAAATATTGATAATGCTTGGTATCAAGCTGCGCAAAGGGCGTAAGCTCGATTCTTAAGTAGTTTCACAAAATCCTGATAGCATGATTAGAAATGTATTCAAGATTTTTAGTTAAACAAGAATTGCAACTCAATGCGTTTCTTTGAGAAGAACACGACAGGTGAAATTGACAGAAATACACGTACATGTCGTGCTGAATTTAATTTCTGTTACTTGAAGATGAGTATTAAGATGTTTGAAGGCAGTGACAGGGCGTGAAAACGATGGATTCTTGCAGCTTAAGTAGGAAAAAGATGACTCTGTGCTGGTGATGCGGGAGAGTCTTATACCCAGCTTCCAGCAGCGAAACGACTCTTTAAGGTGCTAAGGGCGGACTCGTTCGAAATTTATCGAATGAAAGTGGCAATAACGTTGCCAGGTCAAGCAATAAGAGGAACGGCTTCGCCCCATGCTAGCTGAATTTTTTCGCCACTCCGCTTTCGCTCTTTCAATCGCAGCATTTCTCTAAATTCCAATTTCTTGTCATTTTGGAGAATGCTGCATTTGGCGCTTTGTAGCCGTTTAGAAACTTACTTGGATTGCATATTGGATTGGGAAAAATTAATTTATGACGCTTTAAAATTTGGATTAAAGCTAAAGTAGTGGCATTAATATAGATACATATATAGCTGTGTTTGAATTTTTGTGAAGAAACTTGCAATAAATGTCTGAAATTCATATTGAAATTTATTTGTAATACGTATACTTATGCATTTTATATGGGAAGCACTATAATGCATCCTGGATTGCGTTATTTTATAACAATTAATACTTATATTTCATTCAAGATTTTCCTTCCACAACAAAGCCTTCTGATGCGTATCAAATAATTTTTGATTTTTGTTTCTACAAAATAATTCAAAAACACTTTTAAGATAGGAAGGACGTAGGATTTACACGAAATAAATAAGTAAAATGAATTGATCAATTTTTCCCTAGACCCAATCTCTTCAAGAAAAATGAAGATGCATGTTGCATGGTTTAAATTTTCACTCTCCCTCTCTTTGTATAAGAGTGTAAATTATAACACTTTTGACTGAAAAAAAGAGCTGCAATAAAATTATTTGAAATACATAAACCGAATTTTTCCTGACCATTTTCGATTTTTTCCGGCAATTTAAAATGTAAAAGATATTTCAATTAGTAGTAAACAGTCAAATAGATCACTGATTCGGAGATTTATTCCACACTAATTGTCTACTTGGTATTTATTTGCCCATTTTTAAGTAAATTTGCCCATTTTTAGCCTACTTTCCCGTAAAATAAGTGAAGTAATTAAACAAAGAATTAAAAATAAAAAATTTGAGAGTAGAATTTTGAGATGGAGAAAATGTGTCTGTCGGTCTCTCTGTCTGTATGAACCGGGGGAGGGGGTATATTCAGTTGCATAAAAAAATACACGAAAATACAGAATACAATAAATAAAATCGTATAAAAATCGTAACAAGAATCGGCAGATACATTTCGGTTTTTCTCAATGATAAACGTCTTCATTGCTTGACAAGCAACAAACAATATTCAGTTGCCAGTTTCATTTGAAAAATGTGTCAGCCCAGGATTAAGTAAACTAGATACAACTACACTGGCATACAACGTAACAGAAATATGTGTACGCATTTGGCTGTGTCTGGTAAATATTTTAATCTCATTTATACTGGTTAAATGACAAATGATATTTAGTTCCATTAAAAAAAAAACACTGGAGAATACTATATGAAATAAATGAAATCGTATAAAAACATATCAAAAATCTGCTTGTGCATTTTATTATTTCTCAGGGATAAAAATATTATATATCAAGCGATAAACTATATTAAGTAATCGTTTCATTTTTGTAAAAATGTCAGCTCCGGATGAAATAGCTGCACGCGCACATAAACGTAATAGAAATTTCGGTATTACGGAAAACTGCACCGCTGAAAAATACATTAAATTGAAGCCCGAAATAAACACAGTCGCGTGAAAGCAAAAGATAAAATGTGTACTATAATTACCGTAATCTCTAGACAAATAGTACCATATAAAATAATATCAAATTACAAGAAAGGGACATGTAATCATAACTTGTGCAAAAGTCACATCAATCCCAAAATTATTCCCAGATGCAAAATAGCCAAAAAGATCCAAAAAAAGTAAAATGGAATTTAAAAAAAAAATGAATTAGAAGGACTTATAAAAAATATCTTAATCTGTGGTCGTATAATGTACACCAAAATCCGTTATGGAACAGGAGCCATATGTATATGTTGAGTAAATACAGCAATAGGCTTAATGAAAGATTTAAAGTCGACAGCTATGCGAATTTAAGAGCTCACCACCGCAGACATCCGTCTACGATCCATTCCTTAAGGCAATAATTGGCTTAAATGTCACACTCGTGTAATGAATTATTGGCGAAAACTTGCTGTTCCCTTATTTAACGGTCGCATGGATTATTCTTGACATTTTGATCATATCATGTTTCGAGATAATTAACTATAAGATTATGGTTTTGAAATTTTGGTATGAAGTCTGTCAAAAATTCAACTAGCATTTGAAACCGATTTTTGGAGAAATATTTCGATTTCCACAGGTGTCTCGTTAAACTAAGTGTTAATGAAAGTTGTACAAGCCTCACATTTGGAAAAGCATTCTCTTTCGCCGATGCATGGTTTGAATTCTCCACATGCAGGAGTTATAACTGGATTTTTTCACTGGATTATAAATTTATTGGTTGAATAATGAATTTATTGCTGGGTAATTTGATTGCTAAAAATCAACAAGGTTTGTTTTTTGAAATAGTTGCTTGTTATTGATTATTGATTCGTTTTATTTACTTCTAAGCATAATGTGACAAAATATTTTCATCCCTTTCTGCATATCAAGTACTACTAATTAGACATTTGAGTTCAACTAAAATCAAGAGTAAAAATCTATCAGTGTTGTTTTTAAAGAAACATTACGTTTTGATTTATTTGTTTATTTCGGGAAAAGGGTTGGTTGGTTTGCTTGTTTGAATGTGTGATGTAATAAAATAGAAATAAGTCAATAAATTTCGTCAAGGTATATATATATATGTATGTGTGTGTGTGTGTGTAATATTTATCTTGTTTTTACTTACTTGTTTATTTAAATGCATAAATTTTAACGTATATTTTAATAAAATGAAGTTAATCATTAACATCACTTTTCTTTATGAAAAATTATGTTTTCCTTTAGATTTTTTTCTAATGTGTGATATGATCAAATAATTGCATCGGTTTCTGCCTTAACTGACTGTTTCAATTCAACTAAAATAAAAGTAAAAAAAATAATAATAACAAAATTATATATAGCTGTTTTTAAGCAATCCTTGCATTTCAATCATTACTGTTTTGTTTTTTGCCCTTCTTTTTTTGTTTCCTTTCATTACTTACTTTATTATTTATTCTCCTGTGCCTTGATTTTTTTCCCATTTATTTATTTACTTAATTTTTAGTTATTTATGTATTTTCTGTTTTTCATGTAATTTTCATTAACTTACCCATTTTTTTTAATAATTTAGTTGAGTTATTTTTTAGTTATTTTTAGTTAATTTGTTTCTTTATTTTTATTAGCATATTTATTTTTTAAACTTATTTGTATTTATTTTTTCACTTACTTATCATTCACTTCTTAATTTTTATTCATGGTTTTCCTTCCCATCTGAATACCCACTGTCGCTTTAACACATGAGCTGTGTGTATTATACGAGTTTAACATGCGATACAGTTTTAAGAAAAGTTAAACGTTTTTCCTTCCACTAAATCCTATTTTGAACAGCGTTTAATAATTGCTTGTTTCACGCGTTTTTCAAATTGAATATATGTGATTAATTTTAAACAAATGTGCATTAAAGTGCCAGAAATGTAAGTCGGAAGATTTCCTGCCCCTCAGAGGGAGACAATTTCCAAAAATTATTCCTCCCTTGATGAAATGCGAGAGAGAGCGAATGTGATAATAAATAGCAAGACAGTTCGGAGGAGCTGTAAGCCGACTTCTCAGTTACGAGCCATACGCAGTCGGTATCAAGTTATTTATTACCAGTTGGGTATCAAGGTAAAAATTTTCACGTACCGAAGATAAAGTGGCGCCCTACGCACGTCGCCAGTAATAAGGAGTTAGAGGACGAGAAATTTATTCTGAAGATGCGGGTTATGAGGAATTATTAAAATATTATTACGCTTTTTATTTCGGGAGCAGGGTTGATGGAATTGGGCGACCGGGGCATAAAGTCGGGGCACACTTACCACCGAGGAATACAAATATAGAAGTAGAAGTAACGTTGTGGGAGTATTTTCCACGCTCTCTCTGGAATTTAATTCTCGAAGCGGCTGAGTTTTTTTTTTTTTTTTTTTTTTTCTCGAAAATTTTGCTAAAAATCATCGGAAGCTTGATTTTGTTCATGGTATTTTTTAAAAGGAATACTGAATAAAAATGAATATAATAGTTGATATTAATTTTTAAATCAGTAATTTTTGAACAATCAAATGAAAAGCAGTATCAAAGGGAAATAAATCTGGCATTTGATGCCAGACCACGAATTTCTGGATTAGCAAATGAAAAATAATATTTAACGGAAATAAATCTGTTAGTTGATGCTAATTTGAAAATCATGAGCTTCGGGACAAAAAAAAAAACATTTACTAATCAGTTGTGAAGAAAATTCAAGCCATGAATTTCTTTAAATAATTTTTATCTATTGAAAAGAATTTTTATCACGCCAAAAAAAAAATAACTTTTATTTAAAACAGGACCAATTTTTCGAAAACTATCAAATTAGGAATACTTCGTCCATAATAATAATATTACAACTAAATCGAGAACAACATTTACATTGTGTCTATATCTACGGGTTTATTCAAAAAAATCATTGTGATTTTAAAAAAAGAAGGCTAAACAAAAGAAATAAATAAATAATAAATAAATAAATAAATAAATAAATAAAATAAGTAAATGAGAAGTAGAGCCACTAATACGACTGCAAAATATAATTAAGTTTTTCGGTACAATTGATTTTACATTTTCCTGGGATCCGTACTCCTCGATTATCGTTGTCAGTTTCTTATATTTTTCGATTTTGTTTCATAATTATAAAAGTTTTTCATAAATATTTTACAATTTCAACGACCCCTTTATTTATGCGCTGTAATGCCCTTGCACCAGCAGGGGCTGCACTTACGAGACTGCCAGTGAAGTAACGTTGTGTTGAATAGATTAAAAACACTGTCGTTTTATTTAAATTCCCAACTCTCGCTATGTCTGTCTATTCCGGCTGAGTTACTTTTGACATAAGCACGAAATATAAATGCGGAATTAATGAAACTTAATAACTATCTTAAAGTTATCCGTACTTAATACGAATATTTGCATTCCTTAATCGTCTGTATGTTAGAAATGTCATCATATTTACGCAGCAAACTATATTAACCACTTAACGTATTTGACCGTGTCTGACACGGGCGAAAGTTACCAGCAAATTTGTGCATGCCCGTGTCTCACACGGACGGTTTTGTATATCGCGTTATTTTATTTCTAATGCCCTTCTGAGATCCGTTTTCACTTTGTATAATAATTTTTTATCTAACTTTTACCCCATCCCCCACTCTCTAGTCACCCTCTACAACTGAAATTTCCAAAAAAACAATTTATATTATACCTATATATTCATTTTCTGTCAAAAAAAAAAAAAAAAACCTCGATTATATTTGTCAGTTTTTCTGAAAAAAAAAAAAAAAAAAGAACTCGTGCTTCAAGGGGTTAAACAATAAGAATAGCACTGTGTACAGTATTTGATCGCCTTAAAACATAAGGCTCATTTTAAAACATGCCCCGCACATTTACTCTTCTTTTAATTTTTAATGTAATTATTTAAGCAATACATAGCCGAATTGACGAACCCTTGGAAAACAGCATGAGAAAGCAGCGAATGTGAAAAATGAGCGTCTAAAGTAAACAGCTAGGTATAGACAAGAAACCAGTAAGAAATGGGAAAAAACACCAACTACTGTTGGTAGAGCAGCAGTTAAGTACGAACCCCTCCAAATCACCGTCACTCGGGATAATTAAAGCCATCTTCACAAGTGACAAGTTATGCTGCTGTATTTCAAGTTAAGGGTTTTAACAGTTGTGGATTCATGTCGGGCTGGCTTTAAAGTGGAGTGTTGCGTTTCACGGGGGGGGGGGGGGGGTTGGAGGCTCCATCTTGCTTGGCTACACCCCCACAAATAGGGGGAGCGATGGCTGCAAACGAGCAACTCGAGATTAAAACTGCTTGCGTTCTGTCGTTTTGAATATGCAGTAATTTAGAGGGGCTGGATTTCTGAGTTAAATTTAGGGAGTTAGCCCGAATGTCGGCTTCAGTTCCAAGAGTATGTTTAAGATGAAGCTTTGTTTTATTTGAGGCGGTTAGTTATTTAAAAACTTAAAATTTTCCGAATGCCAAAACAGAAAGAGAAACGTAGAGATTCAAATTTGGATATTCTTTTTGAAAAGAAAATGAAATATCTGTAAACTCTCAATTTAGGTGAGGGTGGTCCTTCAAATGAAACTTTTAAATTTTTACATATTCTGTACTTGAAATATTCTGTACTTGCAGCTGACTCAAAAAATGTATAGAATTTTTTTTTTTAAATTGAAATTTTATTTTTAAATTTTAAAAATTAAAAAAATAATAATCAAATTTCAAAGAGTTCCTTGAGTTACAATTTTTTCATTTTTTCAAAAAAGTTGTTATATAATGAAAAAAATAGAAAATTATAAATAAATTTGTGCATTCATTAAAAAAATTGTTGGTAAATATTTTGTTTTTGTTAGTTACCCCTAATTTTTTCGCGAAATTTCGTATTTTTGAAACATGATTAATATTTTTAAATTACTTAATATATTCCAATCATATAATTGTTGAATAGTTTTCCTTTACTATATAAAACTTTTAGCCTTGTCGAAAAAAAATTGAGACGCAAGGAACATTTCGAAATCTCAATGAGCAGAAAAATTTAGTTTCGAAAAAAATATATTTAAATGGCCATTCGTGCTAGAACACGCCCCCCTTATTGTCAACCCCTCCCCTCCCTTATTGTCAAACTTTAACCCTTAAAATTAGCTCAAATTTATGCATACATAAAATTTTCTTTTGTCACAATGAAAAACACGTTCACGGCAAAAAAAATATGCGTAAAAAATCGATTTTCCGGCTGATTTTTCGAAAAGTAACATCCACCTTCGCCTTAAGGCTTAGAGTATGACATCATTCCAAACATACCCAGCAAGTTTAATTATAAAATCAATGAAATAAAGTTAATTCCATAAAGCCAACTATTATTATTTATTTGTTTACATATTCAGAGACAAAACAAACATGATTATTAAGTTTTCATTAGCAAACTCAGTATATTACTAATAAATATTTTTGAATTCAGTTCATTTCCTACAGGAATAAATAGTATCTTTGTTTAATTCTGCTTATATTCACACAAATGTTTCATCGCACTCCATTGCTAGAACACAAAATGGAAAAATTTTACTGATGTTTATTGTTACAGAAATTTAATGCCAGCACAATTTTACTGTTGTGATATTTTTCGCTATGTGTAGGAAATGTGGGGAAAAGTTAACTATTTAAGATACATTGCATTTTTCAAAAGGAAAAATTTGAAACTTTAATAGTACATAAAGAGTGAACTATGGATTTTATAATAGAATTTGCATTGAAATATTATTTTTCATTTTAGGCAGTAAATCTGTTTGTAAGTAAAAGTATGAAATTATCACTTCACGCCATGTATGAGGCTAAGTGAAATAGTAAAATATTTTCCTAATGAAATAGTTTGGGATAATAAACACTTTGCATGTCGCCTTATGGTAGTGGAAATAACATGTAATGATTCATATATTTACGAGTACAGAGGGTGATAAATGCTTTTTATTAACCATGAATAGCTAATTGAATGAATTATTACTAGAGGGATTAATGGATGTAAAGAATAAATGATGAATTAAATGAACGAATGAAAAACCTACTTAATAAATGGAAAAAAAATGAATAAATAATTGAATGAATGAACAAATGAACGACAAATTTAGTTATCAGGCGACATATGTAGGGACAACATGAAATTAAGTATGTATTTCACTTTGCCCCGTATGCGCATAAGAAATAGTACTAAATATTTGAAATCAAAACAAGCCTAACATAACATAAACTAACCCTGCACTGTTATTAAAAGGTCTTAATTAAACTTGAGCATATTAATTAGTATAAATTTTATTATTATGAAATGGCACAAAAAAAATGACTTAACACAAAAAATTACAATGTAAGCATCAAATTTTGGAAAGGGCTTGGATTATCACATAGCTTGATCGTTAGAGCTAACTGTTTTTCAACTGGAAGCAACTACATATTATGTAACATAGTTAAAACATTATTATATAAGTAGCCCAGCAAGCCAGAATAAACATTTTACCATTTCATTTTGCCCCACATTCCCCTACATACGTGTATGTACTGAATATTACGTAGTTATTAATTTTTGACGTAACTATTGCAGTAAGCAACTATTTTAGTAGGAATAAAAGAGAATGTAATTAGTATGTGTTATCAGAAAAGAGGGTTTTATTCAGACAGCAAATTCGAGCGGCATTTGGCTCTTTGTCTGAATCGTTTTCCTATTTTCAATAACTTTTAATTTGTGAACAGTAAACGTTCTTTGTTCCGAAAAAACTAAAAAACTAAAAAACTATCCTGTGTTTTAAAGAAATCTACAAAAGTGGTTCCTTATAAAGTCTTTTATATTTTGCTAATTACTTGGCTTTATTGGTAATGATCGTTTATTAGCAAACTCTTTTAGATTTATTCTTTAACTCAATTCAGTTTTAGAACGTAATAATTCTGGTTTTAAGGTTTATTATTTTTCTAAAATTCATAAAATATATTTTCAATCTCATCTTAAAATACAATGCTATACATTTGTTTTTCATTAAAATGTGTAGAATGACCATGTTTTGTAATTGACGTAAGATTGACTTTTTTGCATTTCGTGATCCCCTTTAATAATAATAATAATGAAGCACAGTATGTGTTCCACCCACACCTCTCAGGACTAGTTTTTTAATTTCATGCTTACTTTTTCATTGCTTGAATTTCAGTGTTTATTCTGAGCAAAATGTTTTTAAAAAATCCGAGCAGTTTAAAGTTGACTTTTGAGCAAATTTCCCAATTTTCCGATTCGTTTGCTAATTTGGTACAGTGATCGCGCAAGAGACAGTGTGAATTCGTGATTTCGGCCTGGGTCAGTGGAGTCGCTGCCGATTTTAATTGGGCGTGAGATCGGAAGCTATTTTTTCTCCACATCAGAAAAGAGACAAAGGAGCGAGCGAGATTTGAAGCGCTCCATTTTGTATTGCATCCCCCTCTCTTGGGGTACCAAAGAAAAGTCTCGCAGCTGTGTAAGGAGAGGGGAAAGAGCTTCAGCATTGGAAGTGAAAGATTATCCCCAGCTGCTACATTGCGAGCCCGGCCTATCGCTGGCTCCAAAACCATCGAAAAACCCGCATTTCCTTCTTCCCATAAAACTCCCTCATTGCTCCCTGAAGGCACAGCAAAGGGTGATCCAAGCAGGCACTTGCAGCACGTGCGCAGGGCCAATTCCCATAATTCCTTCGCGGGAAAAAAGAAAAAGAAACATCACAAAAGAAAACGAAAAGAAGGAGGAAAAAAAATCTAAGACTTTGTAGCATTGGAACCACTTTTGGTGAAGTTCTTTTTATCTCGCTTCTAACTGTACATTTCTTCCCCCCCCCCCCCCATCATTGTTCTCTTCATTGGATCGATCCGCCCTCCACCCATCACCATAGCAACGGAGATTAATCGAGCCCGTTCTCATTAAAGATGCCGTTCCTCAAACATTTCGATGTTCCAAGTTAATTAAGATCGGGTGCTTTAAATTCGTTTAAAACTACAAGTCCTTCCATCGAAGGCAAGTTCGGGAGAGACTTGGAAATTAAGGTGCCCGGCTTCTCTGAAGAGTTTTGAAGGAAGAGAGCCAGGCACGATGTTTCTTTATTGGGCTGTAGGCGCTGTTGACATAGCGCACTTACTGCACCCGAAAGCTGTCGACCCGATATTGAAGTTGCTCTTAAGAGCTACACACAATTTCCCATTCTGCAGGTTTTGTTGGGTTATTTGATTCTGCAGTTTCCGCTTGGGGCCAGCTTCCACATTACGTCGAGATACCTTCATGCGCCATAGACACTAACTGACGCCATTTCTTGATTTGCTTTTTTTCTTTTCTTTTCTTTTTTTTGGCGCCGTTTTAGAAGCGCTTTTTTACAATTTCTGTCTAGTGTAAACTAGCCTCAAGTCCACGGAATGAAATTTTGTCTCTCTGAATCTCACATTACAACTTCGATCAATTTTCTTTTTCATAGTATGCCTCATAATCCTAAATGACAATGGGAAATCTATAATAAATATTAACTTACTCATTTTAATGAAGTTTGATGGGCGTAATTTTGCACAATAGGTCTTGCAATAAAAGTCTCTATTAAACTAATTTTATTTTTTTACGTTCAATAAATGCTTTGAATCTTATTTGTAAGTTGAGCTGCGTTTATAAGTTAAAGTTTCTGTACAACTGCAAAATTTAGAGTTTCAAGAAGGAAATGTAACAATTTCTTACCTGAGAAATATTGTTCGTAGCAGCTGATATTGGCTTAAAAAATTATTATTTATTTATTTTTACGTTACCAATGCTACAATCTGCATTTTATGATTGGCATTGTATAGGTATTGCACAGAAAGTTTTTCTGGCAATGATTTCTGAGTGCTAAATATTTTTCATCACTACTTCGCCCCTAGTGTCAGGTTGTTTCAATTAGCAGCCAGTTATTAAACACAGCAAAATGTAAATATATGAACTGATTCACTGCACTACATGAGATCTAAGGAGTTAATACACGAAAGAAATATTTTCTCCCAGAACCTTCTACGAGTTCGTAACTTTCCTTTTGCGTATTAAATAGAAAACAAACACAGGAAAATACCTATTAGACAAAACAAAAAATGGACCTATCGTTTATTTTTAATGTCGAGCAGCGGAGAAACG
Source organism: Octonoba sinensis (assembly GCA_038502835.1). NCBI lineage: Eukaryota > Metazoa > Arthropoda > Arachnida > Araneae > Uloboridae > Octonoba > Octonoba sinensis. Next base: position 130,613,995 of record CM076598.1, read on the forward strand.
AATTGCAAATTATTTACATTTATTTCATATTTAAACATATTTGCAAAACACCTGGACTATTTTTCTTATATTTACAACGCTTTTTGAAATACATATGCAGTCTGAGTGAAAACGTGTGCATGCATGTAGTATTTCCGTATAAAAAATGAAACTAGCTTTTGTGTAATTTAGGATTTAAAGTCGTGATCATTTTTCTAATTAGAACATAATCCCCAGTCCGCTAAAATATACATCTTCAAATGTTGCGCACAACTTTTTATACAGTAACATAATGTGTAGGGCACCTTTTTTGCATCTGTATAACCATAATAACTTCAAGTTAGGAAGCAACTAATTTATTTCGGCACTAGTTTATGTACTTTGAAAAATGTTACGTTCCACCAGTATTACATTTTTAATGATATGAGTATTGGATTGTGTTCAATAAAATTTGCATAAACTTTCGCTCCTATACTCAATAATTAATAAATTTATTCAATTTCTTTTAAAACAGGAAGTTAAATGTGAAGTTTTCAAAAATCAAAATATTATTTTTTTTTAAGAAAAAGAAAATTTCTGTTTTTTTTTTTTTTCAAAGAAAAAAACCTTGGATTTCTGTTTTCAAAACTTTATGAATGAATATATATATATATATATACTACGATAAACTTTTAATCATTGTTATCATATTTTTGTTATATGTAAGATTTCTAACACATGGTTGAAAATTTTTCATTAACCCCTTAACTGGTCATATTTTCCCCAGAAATGTTCATAAAAAAGCATATTTTTTTATACATATGATTGAACTCCAAACTTAAAAAAGAAAATGAAAGGGTTTCATTTTTTTAACTTTTCTCTTTTTCTTCTTCTGTCTAGAAACGAATGGCGCTTAATAGTGCCCTAAATTGTTTGCTTTTTGCAATCACAGGGTATATACAATGGAGGTTGTATTACAGATTGTATTATCTAAACATACTATACATTAAAAATTCTTAATTGCTTATGCTCTGTAATTGCATAAATCAAACATTTGTGTTCCAAAATTTAAACAAAAAAGTTTAAATTTATGATTTATGAATATATATATATATATATCTTTCATTTTTCTTTTACAAAATATGCATAGTTTAATTATATGCGATAAAAATGCTCTTTTTAATGAACATTTCGAATTTTAAAAAATGACCAGTTAAGGGGTTAATACTAAAAACTTATTTTTTCTACATTTCTTCATTCTGCCGTCTTAGAAAACAAAAAGGTAAAAAAAAAGGGGGGGGGGGAGGAAAACATAAAATATAGACGACGAAAAAATGAGTTAAAACCCTGTAAAACCGCAATTTAAAAAAAATCAGTAACGATTTTATCAATAGCACTACTGCCAATATAAACGATCGATAATACCCAATTTTGAAATATTATCGATGCATCGAGAGGATTATTGATAGTTTGACATCAGTAAAGCGCAAACCAAAGGTGTTGTCAGTATTGCTCAAAATCTCCACGATCGCGAATTGGCAGCGGCCGCATAAAGCTTATCGATAGAATATTTCGCAGAATTTAATTCGTTGTTTCACACTGAAATGCAAACATAATTTCCAAAAGTTTAGATGACAAAAGCATAGACAAGCTTCATAGTTAGCGGAGCGCATTTTAACAGCAAAAAAACTGGTGAACAGTCCCTTATTACGTATTCCCGGAGCTTATCTCGCTGCCGGTCATTTAAATGATTGGATAAAGTTTCGAGACATAATTGGAAAAAATATGCCAAGTATTTGCATAATCCTGGCAGAGAGAAGGCTGCGAAAAATTCCAGCACTTTCTTCTGGAAAAATCTATTGATTTTCCCCCTTTCTTTTCCATTGTAGGGTTTTTATGAGAGGAACGTGGGAAGTGTTGCTGAGTTCCGTCCTGATGGCATTCAATTGCATCTGAGCTCCAGTCTTCGCAATTTCCACAACCCAAAGAGTCGATATCTATCTAGTGTATTGTGTTCTTTAATCCGGTAAATGTAACCGTACGAAACGTGACCTAAACTTAGTTTGTTAAAGTGTATGGCGTGAGTAAATAGGGAAGAGGCTTTCTTAGCTGCTTCTATAATTACTTTCGCTGCGCGTTCTCTTCCAGAGAAACTAGCACCTGGGTATTGTTGCAGAGAAATGCAATTTGGGCTATCGGTTCTGCAGCTTTTTGTAAAACGGTATAAAACCTGGATGAAAAAATATTCCGCCTTCACCGTTTCCTTTGATTGCCTCGACTCTTAAAGGAATTTTATGCCGAGATAAGGGTTCTTATAATGGGTAGGGATATTGGCTTGATGAAATTGCGCGATAGGGTATAAAGGAACGAGAAAGTATGTTCGGAAAAACTAGCTACAACATTTGCGGCTTCACGCCAGTTGACAAAATATTTTTTCGTTTATATTTCACTAGCAGACCCGAAAAATAAATATTTTTAGTCTAACAAATGCACGATTTTCTTTCCTTTTTTTTTTTTTTTTGAATTAATTCGTGAAAAAACTTGGCGGTCTTTTAGTCATCGCTTTCGCATAATTGGCTCGATATCGGTTCAATACATCAAGGAAATTTTTCCACCTCGAGAGCACTTGAAAAACAGTTAATGTACAAAATGCATTATGCTGTGCTTTAAAATGTAATTAAGCAGTTACATCAAACGTATCCGTTGGAATTAGCATGTTATGGGGATATACTAAAAATTACTATACTATTATACTTTATTTAGAATATGTAAACTTGTAAGTTCGTTAGCCTGTTTAAAATTTGGATTAATAAATTTATTACAAACCTTCTTTAAAAGCAAACAAATTGCTTGATTTTATGTGGTACGAACCAGGAACTTAAATTTATTCCCTCAAATAAATCAACTTTAATCAACATTTTTGTTCCTTTAACAAATAATAATAGGCATGTCAGTGCTCCCAATAACTCCGACTAAAATAGTCTCTTTATTTTATACTAGAGGTAAACGCACGGCCATTTCCGAGCTAAAAAGTTAAAAGACCAGTTATTTCACCATTATATATATACTGGTAAATTTTTTTATGTGTATATTATATTATTTTATTAAAATATATATCATGATACATAATTAAAAACTATCCGCCCACGCCAACCAACAGACTATCCTACACATTGAATAAATTTTATTTTTTGTGACAAAGCAAAAACACAAATATTAAAAAAAAGAAGGAAAGAAACGATAAGAAAAGGAAAGGGAAAAAGAAGAAATTATAAAAAAGCGCGTTTTGCTTTTTTAGTTCAAATACCCACACGATTTTAAGGCAGTATATTTGTTTAAATTCAAGCATTTTAAGCATAATTACCATTTTTTAAATAGCTTTTATCTATTACTCATTGACAATAGGCCAGAAAGACGAAATCTTGTTGCTTGCAGAAAGAAACAGCATACAAAACTTTGAAAGAGGGGGAAATGTCCCCATCCGTGTTCAACTAGTCAAATGACATATATGCTATTTCGCAGGGATGGCAGTTCTTAAAAAAAGCCTGTAGAGTATGGAGAAAGATCCCATAAAAATACCTGTTAAAATAAGGAGATAAAAATAAAGCAATCGGTCGCCCGTATGCTGCAGGAAAAATAAATTTTAAATTGATTAAGAAGACAGAAGAAGTAAAAGCTACCAACTTCTCAAAAGAATAATTTTAAAATTACGCCTAGCAGAACATTTTGGCAACTAAAACAAAACAGCTAGGTGCCAATGACGCCTCATTTTTGCATCTTAATTTCGAACCATGGTTCTACAGTTTTTAAATAAAGTAGATATTTTTGGAATCGGAAATTCAGCTAATCCCGCTATCAGCATCATGTGCGATTAACGAGCAGAAACTTCGCAGTGAGTGCTCGTCTCTCAGTATGCATAACAAATGCGGCAGGACGATCATGAACAGTGGTGGGAGAGGAGTGTTCTCATCTGCATGCATATCACATCCAGTCAGCAGGGAAACTATTCACGGCGTTACAGCAACTCATAACTCCTCTCGACTCTACAGGCCTTTTAACTTAGGTCATCCTATTGGACTGCTTATCGTTCGAGATAGTGTCCAAAAAGCCGTCATATATTCACCAGATAGTCTTTCACGATCCTGTTATTTTAGCGAAAAAGTCCGCTGCCCCCTTAAATAATAAATAAATTACGGATATATGTAAGACCTGAGCTATATTTATGATGAACTGGGCTTTTGTGGAAACAATTGACGGTAGTACTTGATTAGAAAGCAAGTTTGAATAGATATATTTTATTCATTTTGTTTCCGGAAGCTTGATGAAGACCATTAGATAAAGGTCTTATCGCTAGAAAAATGGCTTACAGATTTAATAGGATGAAATATCATAAACAAGATTTCACTGAGCGCTGATATTTATATGCCTTGTTTCAGTTTCACTCGACGTGGCCTTTATATTAACTTTATTTTATGCATAAAAATGTTCCGACTTGTTTTATTAGTGACAATTCTGAATGCCATTCTTTCGACTTTTTAACTCTATCTTTTTGGAACTTTCTTTGCTTGAAATCTAGAAATAATATCAATAAAAAAAATAATAAATAAATAAATAAAACAAAATAAATTCAAAAGTAGCTAGAATTTGTTCATATGAGATTACATTAAAAATTAAAGGAGTTTCCCGAGTGATTAACATGGCAGTGCACCTGACGCTTTATAGTTTTTTCTCCCCTGAGTGACATATTCTATAACTCCTATATGAAACTGAAAAATAAAATTAAATAAATAATAAATATCTTATTAAATCTGCCGCAATAATTATTTACATACTTATTTCTGTCATTTAAATGTTTAGGCAACCTTTAATTAAATTTGAAAGTACTATCATTTTTATTTAAATTGTGTGGTATTTCACATAATTTACTGTTATCTCAAACAGGTTATAAATTAATAATAATAATTTAACTTTGTGCAAGTAAATTGTAATAGAAATATAATTTCACGTTAATTTAAAGCACAAATGAGCATTAGCTCATTTGAGCTTTAAATTAACGTGAAATTATATTTCTATTACAGTTTATAAACTGTAACTTTAACATTTTATGGAACATATTCATAATATTTAAAATTAACAAGTTTAATAACATTTTTAAAAAATAAAATTAAATTAAAATTTTCGAAATTGAAAGCGAAGCTTTCTACTATAAAAGGTAAATATCTTTAGAGTGACCCTGTAACTTTACGCGAGGAAAATGTCTTTATACCATTCATCCTTAAAACAGTGAAAAACTAAACAAAATCCCACAAGAAACTGCTTAGAACAAAACTTATGTTTAGCAATGTATTTTTCTAATAAGAAGAATAGAGATCCAAACGAAAACAAATTTCTTACTCATTTGAAAATTCACTACGTACTAAAACATTAAAGCAACCATTCACTTATTTAAAAACGCTTTAAACCATTCCTTATGCATAATTTATATCCACCTGAAATTATAAGCTGTGATTTGACATTACCCACGTACACAGGTGAAATTATGATTTCTTAAGATATATGACCGAACTAGAACCGGTGGAAGAAAATCAAAAATAATGGTTCTTTCTTTCACCCAGCATCTAGCACCAAACGTCCGCTATAATTTTATTGATGAGTCTGTTTCGACGGTTTTGGAACGCTAAGAAAGTTTATGCCTTGGAAAAGGCTCGTTTACTCTTTTGGGACATATTCTATACCGCCTAAAAGCGAACTTTTATATCTTCAAATCATAAATTTCTAGAATAAAATTACTAGTTCTTACACTATTTGTAGCAAAAAATCCTTTTTTATCGAATTTCAAAGAAACATCTGTTCTAGATCCCGTTTGCTTTTAATGTATACCTTAAAAAAGAAAAATTCACTTGGGAACAGTTGGATCAATTTTACCTTTAAATTCCACAATGCGCTCATTTGCTGTAAAATATGCTTATTCTCGTTATTTGTGAGATTAATAATGCACTTTTAAGTTCATTACTAGAAGTTTAAAATGTTCGTTTGGATGTGAAAAAGTCCCAAAATGTGTTTTTCCGCCCTTTCAACCTGTACTGGAATGTAAAAATGTTTCAGAATATCTAAATTTATGAGTATTGTGAGGGATCCTCTTTTTGATTGTACATAATTTATGTGATATTAATTTTCACATGACATGAACAATTGCTCAGACATTTGATAACAAAAGTTTAATTTCTTAAAAACTGAACGAAACATTTTGGTTAAGTTTTATATTGTGATTATTGGCATTCCCCATTAACTCTTTTTACCGCATAAAATATGGGTAAGGAACAGTTCATAGCTGATTGGCAATAGTCGTTAAAAGGAATATAAATTATTTTGAAACTGGAAAAAAAAAGTCACGCAAAAAAAATATTTTGCCTCAATAGAAACAAAAGTAGTTTTATAGAATGGCTGTTTATAGGACAAAACATTGTTTACTATCTTAATGCCGTACGAACACTTACTATAATAACATTTTAAAGCAAACTGCTTAATTTACGTTTATTGCATTTCTCACAAAAGAAAAGTTCGGTTATAAACAAATATCGTTAATATGTAAATATGAAAACTTCAACAATTACGAAAACATTACGAAACATTTTAAAATTATTTATAGCTACTAATTGTGGAAATAATATTTCGCTTTAAACAGCTTTTATAGCCAAAGTTGTTTTATTTAGGTGCAATTATTTTAGCTTGATTTTAGGATTAAAATTCAATCAGCACTAAATTATTGAACAGCTGAAATGAGTCTTGTATGCTCCAAAACAAGGTTTTATCTTCAAATCGATTGCATTGAAATGAATACGGAAGAAATTTAAAATTGGTAAAAAGTAAATAGTCATGAAAACTAAAAGTTTAAATTTTGATAGTATATTTTTCTTATGCTTTGTGGGGGGGGGGGGGGACATTACAACATGGATAGAATGAAGTTATTTCAAATTCTTAAACTTAGTTACGATTCATGAAACAATTGTAGATTACGACTGAACTCTTATGGAAACAATCAGCTAAGTAATTTCAAGTTAACACAGATTTAAAAAAAAAAATAGGAAATGGATAAACACAAGTAAATATCGTATATGTAACTAAACCGGTTTACATTACAAAATAAGTACCGAAGTACTTTCTCCCCATCATTCCTGAATTTAGAAGATGAAATTACGATCATTTATAGATTTTTTGGAAACCAGCCGATCCCACAATTCGAATTTTCTATCCATCCGGGTATTCTAATGCGTTTTGAAATGGCTGATTTATAGCTTACAAGGACGGTGAAGTAGTGTTTAAAACATCCGAAAATACAGCAGAGACTCGCCTTGGGTTATACATTATTTATCAGCCAACGTCTTTGATCTATAACAGCTGTCAGAATTTGGGGATGGTCGTAAATTTGACCCCACGTTGGAAGCAATGGAGGGTTAAAGGGGGGAAATGTGGAAAAGTTTCTCAAACTGGCTCCGATGCGAGAACCAATAAGGAAACATTCGCCAACTTAGCGTCCCGAGGTTCCTAACGAAAAATGGTATTTGGCAAGAAGTGCCTGTTTTGGCGACAATAATCCTAATACTAAAATATTTTCACCTTTTTTTTAACTTTATTTTTTGATTATTTAAAGCAAGACCTAGATCTAGCCGCACCTGTGGGCAGAACTTGATTTGGTAACACTATGATCTTACCACCACAGACTAATTCTTTTATGAAAAGTTGTTTTTTTTTTTTTTTCTCTTAGCCTTGAATGAAAGTGAAAAACGATATTAGCTACGTTCAAAAAAGTAAAAAATGAAAATATTTTATAAATAATTATAATAATACAGAAAATGTTACACAAAACACAGACTTTGACGGTGAAAAAATGTCGGATGCCTTACAAACCCAATTTTCTGAACAAATATGAAGATAGATATTATTTTCATCAGAGGCAAAATGACGTAAGCCTTGAAATGAAACATATAGAGCTTAAGTATAATCAGTTTCAACTATGAAGAATGCAAACCGAATTTTCTATGAGGAAAGTATTTTATCACATAAATAAATATTATTCCATAGCAGAGTTTCTTAAACTCTGCTCCGTGAAACAATTTTCAGCGCTCTACGAAAGGAAATGTTTAAAAACTTAAGTATTACTAACAAGCATATTTCAAAATTTAAAAGCATTTTTTTTTCGGTCTGCAATAGGAAAATTAGTTCCGGAAATAAATAAATAAACTGAAATATAATATCTTACAAGTCTAAATGATAAAACTACCTTGGTTCGTCCATGTTGCTTAGTCGTTTTTCTTACTATATAGCTAAGGGATAATATTTAGTGTCCGCCGTTGAATTTCTAATATCAAAGGAAATTCACTAATTTCACTGAAAATATTTGTGAGCTTCTGTTGTAGAGCAAAAAATACTAATTCAAGTACAAAACAAATTTATCCTTCAATTTTAGGAAATCTTCCAATTTTCGAATTTGCATGTCTTAATCTTGTTAGTTGATGTTTCAATTAACCAATAACGAAAGTTTAATTTATTAAATGCCTAATTTATGAAATCCAATTAGCTACGTGAAATCTTATTAAAATTTACTTAATCGGCGAAGAAAAGTTTTTGTGATACTAGCTGGCAATTCGAGTACATTTAAATGATGTAACACAAGTTTAGCATTTATACTTAATGTCTCAATAACCCAGGGGCCGACTTTCAAGTTTTCATGCCCAGGTCACTTTCAATTTTTTCCACCAGTTTTTCCGTAAAAAACTCGTGCTTCAAGGGATTAAAGCGGTTATGTTATATTACGATTTTTTGAAAAAAATTAAATGATATTACGGAAAAAATTCCTGCCCCTTAGAAAGTTACAACCACACGGGCCCCGGGGGCCCGTGCGATAGTCAGGTCCTGCAATAACCAATAGTGATACATGGCACATAAACCAAATGTGGAAATGCAGGTAAAAGCGTGTTTTCTTCCCACTTACAGCCATAATGATCATTCATTGAAAGCATTATGGCAAACTCGTTTCCATGAAATGAATCGCACAATAAAAGTTAATCCCACCCTCAGCCCATAGGCATTTTCCAAAATGAGTTCCAAGTCATTGCTAAGCAATTATATGATCTTTAAAGTAGTGAAATAAGCTCGTTTTAGCTTTAGATTGATTTGTTTTTTCTTTTAATGATGTGATTACAAGGGTGACATATAAATGCACAACGCTGTCACGTATTACAGGTATGTTATGATTATCTATGTTAAGTTTAAATTTTTTCTACAATTATTTTTAATAGAACTGCGTTTGAAATTTGAAGATTATAAAAATTTACAATGCGATATTTATACTCGGTTTTCGTTGAAAAATCATCTTTTTCATCATCGTATAGTTTCAGTTTACTTCTTGGTAAAATCTTGGTTTCTCGAGTCGGAGTTAAAATTATTCCGCCTAAAGCAAATAAAATCGAAGTTATTACGGATTATTTCGGAGTACGGATAGTACTCCGTGGTATATACATATTACTTAGTTTTATTTTAGTCCAAAAGTACCTACAGCTTTGAAACAAAATATTGATTGATACTTACGCTAACCGATTAAAATTCTTAAAGTAAAAGAAACGCTAGAATTCATTAATTCTACTTAAATGAGACGCAGATCTGTAAAGAAAATTACACACAATTTTCAGGATTTTGTGCTTCAACGCTCCTTTCTCCACGACTCCGTTTCTGAGTGTATGAAAATGGAAGTTTTGCGACAATAGGTCTAGTTTTCGCTCATAGCTCTATTTCGTGCAGTGTGAAGAAGATAAACCTCATTACTCCAAAAAACGTGTAAGCAATTATATTGGCAAAATTGTTCTTTATTTACGTAGAATAAATGAATGTTAAAAATTAATTTCAGTTAAATCTTCCGAGATTAAGCTATTGTTTCTCAAATATTTTACGTATAACGCGTTTAATAATCTATTTCCTTATACGCCGTTACACCAACACATACTTCACTTATGTTGAGAATGTAAATCTAACGATGACTGATTTTCAAGTTCGGTTTTGTTTTCCATGTTTATTTTTATTTAACATGGATTTTAGGTGATTCAAACTTGTGCAGTAATTGATGTCTAAAAGTCCAAAGGATAAATAGAAAAAAAAAAGACTCCTTTTTTATCAGCCAAGTAGTCGTCTAAATTACACTGTTTCTATCCAAATGAAGTTCATCAAAGGCATTGTGTAACTGGAAAGTCTTTGAAGAAAAACGTACCTAAAATATTAAACTAAAAAAATAATAATAAAATAAAACAAAAATCTTTCTCTACAGTGCTGTATATACGAGTATGGGTCAATAAATTAAAAATTAAAAAAAAACAAATAAATAATACTTGTGAATTTACTTTAAAGAAAAGAAATATGATATGTAAGTGCGGTATCTTGGAAATTTATGAAAGAGACGTCAAGATATTTTTTCATATACAGCACAATTCATATTAAGCCATTACCGAAGAAATACATCTCATTAAACATCCAGTACACTCACCCTGCAGATATATTCATTTAGATATAAACAAAAATTCTTAGATCATATAAATCTATATAAACACAATTACGGTGGAAAAAATCTTTACCGAGGTATAAATGGCTTAAAAATACACCATGTTGAAAAGAAAATTTATAACCTTTTCAGTTTTCCTCATGTCAAATTAGGAGGAAATGTTTTTGTTGTTATGTCTAAAATGAGTGTGGTTTCAAAGACGGCTTTATGATCTATTTTGCAGGAACGTGCTTAAGTATAAATTATTCAAAGTTTGACTCGTTTCATTGCAAAAAAACACTCAAGTGAAATATTCAGAAATATCTCATTACGTACTTGTTCTCCAAAGTCATTGTTAAATTTAAATATGAAGGTGATGGTTCCCGGGCTGCCTAAAGTTCGACTTTATCTCACGATTTATCAGCCAAGGAATTGTTGCTAATGTTAATATCTGCGTGCGAAAATCCCCTTTGGCGACTAGGAAAGATCGTCTACTTACAACCCTATTGTTTCGGTATTCATTTCAGCAGGTTACCCAATAACGTCGCCTTTTTTTACTTTAGCCCGGTCAAATTTTACGACCGTAGCCGTAATTTTATGTTTAGTAAAATAAAAGATAAAAAGAGCCCTGTTATGCTGGCGTCACTATTACCGTCAGTCACAAGTTCGTAAATTGCAAATAAAACCACTTGTTACTGTTTCAACAATACGAACACGAACTTTTTACAGCGATTGAAACTTTCGGCGCCTACCTGTAACTCGAAGTTCTTTAGTTGTTATATTGCTCTTTATACACCAGTTCCCGAGTTTTATCTGTGGCATTAACTGTCCTATGAAATGCTTCCGATAAATTACAAGGCAGTTTGATACCATCTTTAACACATACTTACCACTCCACAATTATTTATCTCGCCTATGAAAATGATCGCTTTTCTTCTGTTTTTCGAGTACATCAATTACTTTATGCAAAGAAAAAGGAGCTTCTTGAATAAAATCACCACCCCACCCCCCTTTAGACGCCTCCTCTTTCGCTTGTCTGGATCACTCCATAATTGTCTGTCTAGCTTGGCAAAATGATCACTTTGATTCTGAAGTATACACCTATTCTGATGTGAAGAAAGAAAAGAGAACTTCATGTATGAAATGATTTCTTTAAGTCTTCTTATATTCTTACTTGTATCACAGTGCAATTATTTTTACATGACCTACGAAACTAGTCAGTTTTCTTGTTTCTTGTCAGTTCTCTTTATGCAAATGCAAAACAGAATCTTCTTAAATGTAATAATAATAATATTTCGAAACATTTTCTCTTCAGGGCCGTCATTTAGATGATCAGGCGGAAGCAACTGCTCCTTCTGTGTTTTAGAAACGCAATGTATCTATTTGATTGCTTTTTTTCATAATATGCATCGAGTGTGTGCAATCCCCCACCGCCTGGAACATTTAAATGATGGCCCTGCTTATCTTCCTTTTGTCTGAACAATTCAACAAGTATATGATTGCCAAGGAAAATGGTCACTTTTCTAATGTTTCTCGAGTACACATATTCAGTCATTTTACAAGTTTAAGTCATTTTATAGTTCTGGAATGAAATAATTTCACTTGTTTATGACTCTTATGCGTTGACAAGAGCATAAACAGCACGACACATTCTATGCATCTAAATTTGCATTTTCATGAGCTTAATTGAATCTTAAGAGAAGGGGGGGGGGGGGCTACAACGAGCCTTATTTTATCAAAATTTAAAAAAAATGGAAATGTGATGACTTGTTACTTAAAATTCTTAACTGTTTTTATAATTAATGGGCTGCTGTTAGCTTTTGCCAATTGCGTTCCCATGAGATTGGTCCCATCTATTTCAGCGGCACCACAATGAGTGTGGTAACATCGCCGCATGAAAATTTTGACGTCCGGCTCCTCCAACTCAACGGGCGAGCACCCGGACTCTGTTGATGCGAAATCCCTCTAGGAATTTAATTTAGCCGAGAGCATCCAAGCCAAATGCCTACTAATAGCTGCCTGCGATCATATAGCGGCTGTCCAGACGCGGCACCAGAACAAAGGAAGAAGCGTTCAAACGATAGTTATTTTTTTCCTCACTGGTGCGCTGCAAGCATGTACTAGTTTTATATGGAAATACATTACGAAAGCATTGTTTTTGCCGGGTTTGCAGCATGCATCATGAAGATTTCTTTTTGGTAATTTTTTAGTTCATGCATTACTGATCGGAAATATGTCTCCCGATGTTTAATTGTGTCTAACCTATATATATTTATTTTAAAGAAATTTTTCATCGTAAATGAAATAAAACGACAGAAAGCAGTAGAGTGTTTTTTCTAAGCATTAAATTAGTGAATGCATACATTTTATAATTTTAAGGATTTACTAAATTCACGTTTGGTTTTATATGCATATATTTTGTTTGTTTTTTCATTCCATGTCACCTATTCAATTATTCTGCAAATAGAAATCGCGAGTTTGATGCTTTAGATTTTAGATGATATGTTTAACCAGTGAGGGTTGACATTTGCATTTTCCCCTTATGTCTCGAACTTTACTCGATTCATTTATTTATGCATTGTTTTTATTTATTTGTACTTCATATTATTAATAAGAAAACAAACGTCATTAGAGCCCAAACTTCAGAAAACATATTTCGGGACAAGAGGACTCCTTTTATCAATGAATAGAGTTGTATGCATCTGGATGCAAGTAATTCGAGTGATTTACACTTACTTGGATTACTTACATTTTATCGGTCAAATCTTTACGCATTGATAAAGGGGTTCCTTTTAATTCTAAAACATGTGTATGGAGTAATTTTTGCAACTTGCGCTATAAGAACGTTGGTCCGCTCATTAATTTTTTTCCACTCAAAAGTAAACTTTGAACTTCATATTATGTCTAGATTATGCTTTTAATTTTTTTTTTTTTTTTTTGTTCTGAGAAGTTTAAATTTCTTATGCTTGTATGCTTGTATATAATGATAAAGTTAAAAATGGAGTGAGTGAGAGAGAATCTATATTATAAATCTAGTAATGTACCTTTTTAAAATTAAACTCACGCTACATGAACATGGGTTACAATTGCAATATCTAAAAGGAAGGGAGACTTCCCTCTAAGATTTGTTGTTGATTCTCCACGCGTTCATGAGTACACCCATTTTTTACACCATAGAGTCTTAAAACATAGAAAACTAAATAAACTAAAAAGGGACCGTTCATAAATGATGTCACGCTCTTTTCCGATATATTTGACCCCCTCCCCCTTTTGTCACAAAATGTCACAATTGAACGGACCCCCTCCCCCCCTTTGCCACATGTCACGCTATAAGCCTGATGTCATACTTCTTCTTACCCCCTCCCCTCACCTTATCACGCTTTGTCACAATTTCACGAACCCCCCCCCTCCTCCCCGAAGCGTGACATCATTTATGAATGCCCCCTAAAGCGTATTTCTGATTTCTAATTTAAAAGTGGGGAAACATTAATTGAAGAAAGGATTTAAGGAAAGTCAGGTTACAGAAAATCAGAGAATCCGACAGCTTTTGGTAGATTTCATCGAAGAAATGCCGGTTGCAAAGTCTTGGTATTAAAAATTGAGAATATTCAGTGTAGTCCAGAAAAAAAAGAAAAAAGAGGTGAGAGGGGGGAGGCTTACAGAGAAGAGCATAAGTTATTGTAATGAAATAGTGGTGGGGGAGGGGGCTTTTGAAAAGTGGAGTGACGATCGTGTAAAATAAAAAGTTTTCGGACGGTCCTGCCCCCCCCCCCCCCCGACTGAGAATACTCATTGCTTTTTGATGTCAAGGAGGATGTCATCTTAATAAAAAAAAATTTTTTTAAAGGGATATTTAAAGAAAAATTGCTCTTATCCAGGGGTGTACCCGAGGGAAGTTCATGGCGTAGACTGCGCCATTAAATCTTTTGATGAAATTTTTGACACCCCCTCAACAGGGGGGCATGCTTTCATCGAATTTTAGCCCTTTTGGGTGGTTGTCTTTTTTGGGGGACTTCGTACCTATTAGTATGCACCATATTGCTTAGGGGGTTGGCACCCATGTATTGTCAATGACAAGTTTTAAAAATAATCTTGATAACTCTGAACTGCATTTAATGAAGCGTTTTAAGTAATTATTTTTAATTTCTCATTTATTGTACTTAATTGTAATATTTGAAAATATTTCCCCTTGATTATTTATTTTATTGAATCGTTTTCTTTTACAAAGACCTAATCTTTGACCTTTCTTACTTAATATTTTAGGATTTTATTCTAAATATTTAACTAGTGCTTTAGATGAGACCAGCAAAAAAAAAAAAAAAGTCGCTACTCTTATATGATAATCCATCTGTTGAAGTTAACTGAAGACAGCTATACTATACAATACAATATTAGTTATTAGTATTATGCTATTAGTCTGTCAATAACAATAAAAAATTGTGGCATTAATCACTTACTTAATTGCATAATTGTTCAACTAATCTTTATTTGTTAAGTCACTTCACAACCTAACTGTTCCACTTTCCTGTAATAATTAAATTTACAATAAATGGAATTGAAATAATTCAATTAACACAAATATTAAAAATAACTTTATTAATCATAATCTGTCATTTTTCTTTTAACTGCTGCAATTTAATAGTATGAACATGAATGTATTGAAAATTGCTGATTAATAAAGTAACCATTTAAAGACTATTCAATACGGCTTTCAAAAACCTGCTAGCCAATTTATTTGTATTACACAATGTGAAAGGATAAATGTATTTCAGAAAATTATGCGCAATTATTGTCGTTCAAAATAAAAATAAATCTGAAAGCATAATATGATCAGCCAATTGCGAAGAACATTTTCTTTGTGTTCATTATATATAAAAGTATACGTATGTATGAAAAGTTGTATCTTAACGAGCAGCTTCAAAGTCTGCATATGTTACTACCAGGAAAACGATCTTTTTATTTTTTTCTCTGTATTAAAAACCCTGCAACGTATTTTGGTAGTTACTTTTGCCCTCAACACTTAAATGCTTATCTTTCTTGAAATTCAAGCCTTTAACGCGATGATATTGCAATGGTTACACCTTTAAATCCTCGCTTTTAAGTACATGTTAACAACGCCAATTGACTGAAGTGGCAGAAAATGTAAGCTCTGCTTGCACGCACTTTTTCGCCCGTTTGGACAGCCGCTATATGATCGCAGGCAGCCATAACCTACTCAAGGGATCTTTTACATGCCACATAATCATACGACATGAGCGCAAACGATTTTCTGCTTCTTGAAAATCCATCCACATTGCCAGGCTCGACCTGAGGCGTACGAGCTCCGCGCCTTACCACGACGCTATCATGCCGCCAATTCTTAACTGTCTGGGGCCTTTTTTTTTTTATTACCTTACATGTATTTCCTCGAGCTGAAAATGTTTTGGTCACATTTAAAGCGAAGCTTTAATTTTTTTTCTTTTTTTTATAACTAATAAACGTCGTTATTGATTTGAATTATATATTTTCAATAGCGTGGGGCGGCAGATTAGAAGAGCTCTGCTCAAATAACATTCACCGCAACATTTCATATGATATCCTCAAATGAAATTTTAGTCACAAAAATATCAATAACAATAATGTCATAAAAAATACGCGTCAGAAATAACGTAACTATGAGAACAAATTTCGCTAGTCTGAAGTACATGCTACTGAATTTTATGTATAGGTTGTACATTAAAACAAATGACTTTTTTTTTTTTTTTTTTCGTTAACTAGACCGATTGTTCCTGTTATGTGTCAATCCTTATTTAATGGTTGTTAATAACTCATTTACAAAAATTAGTTTGATTTCTCTTATCATTTTTGATAATTACATTCACATGCAACAGTTTAACAAGCATTGAATTTTTCCTTGTCCCCCTAAAAATGACTAACTAAATATATTTGATGGATATGGAATGCTAAAAAGAGAACATACTAATTATAGGTAATGAAATAAATTAAATTAAAGCAATAAAAGGATCAATTTTTGTTATTTTTTGCCTAACTTAATACACTGATTAACAGGTTCCTTGATTTCTGAAACATCTCATTTTTTAGGCAAAAATTGACTTTCGAAATGTATTTTTTTTCTTTTCCCACAGCTGAACAATATTCTTGTATATGAGACTGTTCATAAAGGAAAAAAAATTCAAAATAGATATATTTAATCTCCACTATAAATAAAATGAAATAATTCTTAAATCTTTCAGAAATTCTATTATTTGATAAGTAAAATTATTTCTGAAATATTTGTGTCGTGACTAAAAACTCAGCTAAATAAAACTTTCCGAGAAAATGATTGTAAATCACAATCTATAGCTCCCGACCTAACATTTTCCTGTCAAATAATTGCTGCACCGCTTTTAAAAGATTTAACTCTAGAAATAAATTCCATTGCCATAAAAATATATATCAACCATGATGAAGTTTCAGGCCATTAATATCACAAATCATAGCATTAGAGAAGTTTATTTCGACTACTAGCTCATTCTATTATCCTGTTTTATGGTAGAAAAGGAAATGAGAGACCAGAGAATGCAAATTTATGCGCATATATTTGCATCCCTAAATTGTAGAGAAGGCGATAGAGGGAGCCACGTGTGCCAACCATTTGACGCACGTTCCGCAGCAAATTCTTGGAAGAACTACAAAGCGCTGAATGAACGTCTATCGATTTAAATTCAGGAGGAATGCTATTAGAAATTTTAACTCCAGTTGAATAGTAAATCAAGCTTGAAATCAATTATAAATATTCACCTTTTGTCATTCCTATTCAGAGAACGCAGAGAATTATTATATTTTCAGTAAAATTACCCACAAAGTATTTAATGTATTTACTAATGGCAATGCATATCAACTTGATAGTAGTGTCATGTGCCTACCAGCGCTCGAAAAGTCTTTAAAATTTTGCATGCCCTGCCGGGCATATTTGTTTAAAAAATACATGCCCGAACTAAATTTTTACATGCCCAGAAATTGTTTTATTGCATATTAATAAAAACATTTGAATTTGTCGTATAGCATTGATCAGATTAAAAATTAAATCAACAGTTTTATATCTGAGTCAAGAATTCTTTTAACGTTAATCTAAATCATTAATAAATTACGTTACAAATAAATAAATACATAACAAGTCGGCGAAATAATAATTTTGGAAAGAAGTATTTGATTAAAAAATTACATGCCCTGCCGGGCATATAAGGGTAGAAGATTCATGCCCAATCGGAATTTTACACGCCCCGGGCATGTCGGGCAATGTAATTTTCGAGCCCTGGATGCCTACATTCAAAACTTCATTCAAGTCCCCAATATTCGAGAATTTATAAAACAATCATTTAAAGAAAAGTGAGGTAAAATGAAGAATATAAAATCCAACGAGGAAAATGAAAAAGTAAAATTGAAAAGTGATATAAATTGAACGTAAAACACGAAATTTCTTCATAAATAAAAATAGCACAAAAATAAATAATGAAATAAAATAAAGAATAAAAGCCCGTTCACGCACAGGCATAAAATGTATTTCTGTATAGTCAAAACGATAAGTGGAGTAAAAGAAAATCTTTAGGAAAATAATATTGAAAGAATGAAAATAACACTATTTCAAAGCTGTAGTAATGAAGTAAGCGTGCTGTATCATGGTTGGGACATAAGAAAAATCAGTATGGAAGAATATTCTAAAAAAATTAATTGAAAGCTATACCGTCGCCTGGCACTGAGTCGTTATCTTCCTCCCAATATTTTAGTTTTTCCCATTGCTTTTAAATTTATGTAAAAAAAATTACCTTCAACACAAAATTTGTTCGGAACGATATATCACAAATAATAATAATAATAAAATAAATAAATAAGAAAATAAAATCCCATCTTTCATACAACAAATACTGCACAGAGTAGTATAATATAAATACACAATAAAAATATTTACTTACATTTTTAAAAAAATATAATATTTAGTTTCTTTAAGTAAAGTATTTCGCTTATTTTTTCATGTATACATAGATAGAATTTAGTGTGATCTGGTTTTTAGGCTTTCAAGCTAATCAACATAAATTCCATTATCGAGTAATGCTTAAGGCTCCCAGAGTTTATCGGAGTTATAAGCGCGACAGTTCAATTCGACGTTCAATTTATATCCATTTTATGGCATTTTTTTATGTGTAGTTAGTAGCTAAATCCTGTGTATTTGTTTTCTCATATTTCCCCATACCTATCTATTACATGAATTATACAATCAATACCTTACATTTTCCCGAATTAGTTTGTATGCCAGTAATAGCTGATTGCTGAAGAAAATATGTTTCCTATATGCAGCTGTAGCTTTGAGGGCGTCTCTCTAACGAACCAATATATATATAGCTTTCATTTCATCTGGATGTGCCCGAATTTTGATTCAATAAAAGCGCCTGCCTGCAAGGCTTCCTTTCTTATTCCTCTGTCTCATATGCGACGAACGCAGCAAAAGATGACCCACGTAGGCAAATAAAAAATATCGAGTTAGGAAAAAATATGCTTTCTCAACGATAGAATTTCGTACATGGTCTATCTCTGAAATCAGATTTGGAAGGCCGATTGATGGAGAGCTCCGAAGAAGGAGAAATTTTATTTTCAAGATTATGGTCATTCAGATTTATGAACCATGTTCTGAAGTTCTCAAGCATCACTGGAAAGTACGAATGAATTTTTGAGGAAAGATAACATTTCAAACATTGTGTTCAGGATGACTGTGCAATCTCAATTAAACTGAGTCGAAGTTATTATATCTTTATTAAGCTCATTTAGTGATCTTCGGACATATTTTGTCCTGTTTTAAGTGACAGGAAACTTTTATATTTATGTTTAACAGACTTTGCAATTTTAAAGTAAAATGTGAACTATTTCAAGAATTGCGTTTACTTTATGTTCAAAGACATTTTGAACTAATGCTTGGTAAATTAACATTCAACGTGATTTCAAACTAATTTCTGCTTAACTACTTTGCACGCCACGAATATTTCATGTTACGTAATTTCACGCAAGTAAGCTATGACAGTTATGACCCCCAAATCAGGTTTTTCCAAATTTAATCAGCAGACCAATTTCATAATACGGTTAAACCTAATTTGAAAGGTTTAACAATTCCGAATGATAAAAAAAAATCACTTTTTTACAAGGATATATATAAACGGAATGATAATTGTGGTAAGGCATTGTCATCGAATTAATTTTGTATACAAGAAGAAATGCGAAAAAATTTAAAGGAAAAAAATGTTCGTGTATATCGCAGTACCTCATCAATAAGGGTCGGGCCAAGAAATGGCCCGGGATGAAAAAGAGATTAAAACGTCTTTTTTTACAGTACCTAATTCTAATCTTGACAAGAATGTACTCATCTCTGAATCTTAATAACGCGGACTTTTTAGAGAATTATATTTTATTTTCGTCCCTTTTCAAAGCTAAACTTTTTTTTTTGTCGTTATTCTTTGGGCTGGGAGATTATTGTCAACTGATAATTAAGTTCTTTGATTTTGTTTGTGTTTGTTGTTTATTTGTTTGTTTCATTTATCTTTTTAAAACCATCAATTCATAACAATACTTAGTTGACGTTCGTTTCAGACTGAACTGTTTTCATTCCTTTTCGAAGCTAGAGTTTGATATTGTCCACTAATAGCTAAATTTTGCTATGCTCCTTTTTCGGAACCAAACTTGTTCACTGTTTTTCTTTTTTAGACAAAATTTTGGCATCACCCTTTTCAGGACTAATTTTTTATTCCCCTTTTTCAGCACTACACTTTGTTATTGTCTATCCCTTTTGAGTAGTAGGATAATGTAAAGCAAACGGAAATAGTAAAATATTTAGGCTGTTTGCAGAGTAACCTATTTAACACCATTTTAACTGTGTTACATAGCATGTAGTTGATTCCAGTCAAAAAATAGTTTAACTCTAAAGATCAAGCTATATGTAAATAAAGCCATTTTCAAAAATTAATGCTCATGTTGCAAAGTTTTGTGTTAAGTCAAAAAAATTCTTTTTGCTATCAGATAATGGTACCATACCACCTACCATAAGGTGATATGCGGATGTAAGGGTTAATTATCCCATCAAAAACTATTTCATGGGTCAAAAACTATTTCAAATATTTCAATTTTTCTCTTTGCCCAATACATGGTGCAAAGTGAGAATTTGCCATTTTTACTTTAGCGTGAAAATTTATTGCCTATATGAAAAAATAATATTTCAGTAGAAGTTCTATTATAAAATTAATAGTTCTCTCTTTATGTACTGCTATTTTCAAAATAAATTTCTAATTTGTTCATTTTGAAAAATGCAATTAATCTTAACTATTTCACTTTCCCCCACATTCCCCTAAGTTTCATTACCACTCCTTTTGAAAAAATTTTTGTAATTTTTCTTTAGGAAACAATTTTCTCTTATATTTTGACATCAAAAGGTTAGTACTGTACTTGTGATTGGGGTGAGAAAGAGAATTTACATTGGTTACAGTAAATAATTGTTTCTTTGAATTAAATTTAAAAAAGGAGTTTCTTTCGTTAATAATATAAAACCCTCAGTTTTATAAAATAAGTTTTATAAAAAGTGCTTTCGATGAGCTTTTTTTTAAAATTTGAATGTTGAAAAGTAGAAATAATTTTTACAAGCGGTGTTGATTTTATTTATGACGATTATGGTTTCTAATTAAGTTTTCTTCCAATAAAGGCAATATTAAAGTATTCAAACCGATACGACGTTAGATGATTGATGACATTAGTTTCTAAACGGGCTAATAACGAAGTTTACTTAAATTAAAATATCACAACCAATGTCAAAAATGCATAGATATTAAAAAGATTTGTAGATACGTGCTTCGTGGTAAAAAAGAGCCCCGTTTTCAATGTTAAAGAAATGAACTTATGGATCAAAAGACATGCGAGCAAAAGGTTTGCTTTCTTACCGAAGCCTAAAAAAAAACTTATAACACAAATATCTATTGAAAAATATTAGTTACTAAATGAAATTTAACAAATCTTCCTTTTAACAGGGAGAGTGATAGCGAAGTTGAAATATTAAAAGAATAAAATAATGAAGTAAAAACACCAAAAGAGGGCGATGACCTACGAAATTCGGTGAAGCACTGTACTAGATTGGATTTGGTTGGCGCACTTTTTTTTCCCGTTTCAAATATTAAATACATGAGCCATGCCCGAGATATCTCTGAAAGATAAATAACGCCAACTCCATCAAAACATCTAGGAAGATAAACTTGGATCTGATTTTTTTCCCTCTCAGACTGACTTATCAAAGACGAGGGGTTTTTCGTCACAACTATTTCATCAGAGTCGTAAAATCCGAGCTCGAAACTGGAGGCTGACAAAAATTTTTATTACGCGATATCCAATTATCTAGATATACAATTTCTTAGATAAGTGGAAACGACTATTCCGAACACAAAAGTCGCTTGTGGCCGAGGGATATGGCATCGCTCCTGCTCGTCTATTTTCGCTGCCAGTGAATTTTACGATTTTGTTAATGGCGTTCGTAAATAATTAAAGTCAAATTTTTATTTTTCCGAAGACAGACGAGGAAGAAATAGATGTTTTTTTTTTTTAACATGGCTTTCATATTTCAGTTCATTTCAACTGAATTTTGTATGATAACGGCGTGTTTGGTTAAAGTACGCTGACGATTTTATTTATTTTTTTTTGTTGAAAATATTCGGAATTTTACTGGAATTACGTGGTGCTTTGCATTTATACTGCTCTCTTCTGTTCGCAAAACATGAGTTTGGACTTTCCGCCGAGTAAATTCGTCTCTATTTATTCAGGCTACTTCAAACTTCTATTTACCGATACTCGATTTAACGATTTCCCCAAATTAGCGATGGATTTAACACGTTGAGCGCCATGTCAGCTATCGGTGGCTGACACTAAACTTTCCGTTTAGGCCGCGTCAGCCATCGGTGGCTGACGGTGTAAATATGATGTAAAACTTAAAAAATTACGCTGTTTTAAGCAATTTCAAAAATTCTTTTTAAAATTTACTTAATTTTTATTTGTTACACTATTTTACTGAACTTTCCGTTCATGCCGCATCGGTTACTGGTGACTGATATTAAAAGCGTGGCCTGACTGGAGTTCCCTTATAAATTCGTCTGGCACTCAACGTGTTAATAAGTCCCTGTTTGGATTTAATAAATATTACGGTTCCCCAATGTAACCACATCCTTGATTTAAAGATAACATTTAAGTCTATAGACAACCGCTAATTCGAAGTTCATTCTAATACGGAAAAAAATATGACTTTATATTCAAATTATGCAAACTAATGCCCCAAATGTTTCGTTAAATATCTAAAAACGCAAAATGAAACGCACGCTTACTGACACATTGATTGAATTATCACTTATTATCTTATTAGTATGGGCATAGTTATTGCCATTGATAAAAGTGAATTTCATATCAGATATGATTTTATAAATGTCAGCTTTTGAAAATCGTATAACAACATTTCAATAACGAATGTCAGATTTCATTAAAAAAAATTAAGGACATTTTTTAAATGACAATTTACTTATAGCTAATGCTTATGGTTAGCATCAGGTCATGTACCATAAATGTGAAACCGTTTAGTTAGTTTGAACCCCATTTGGAGTTTGTGTGTTGCCTTTAAATTTTGATTAAATGGACAAAATTTTTAGGAACAAAGTATTTGCTAAATTATGCTGATCGTGTTCATGTCATGCGCTGTTTAATGAGTATTATCAAAGTGCGGAGACGTTCATGAAAAACTGGCCCATCATTATCCACGCAATTTTAACTATGTGCAGTTAAACATCAGTGAAAAACTGAAATGAAATGGCTTACTAGAATTATCCACTAATATTATTTTTTAAAAATATATAGATATATATATTGAATTTAGGGTCTTTTAATCCCCCCCCCCCCCTAAATGGTTTTTCAAAAAATTTTCCCTGGAGTCCATATACTTTTCCTATCATTTTTTCCAGCTGGAACATACTTCCTAACGACAAATCTCTCCAAGTCGAACACATGTTGTTTGCTGGAAATGTAAACCGTCTGTATGTGGAAAACTTTTCTCCGAAAGGCTAATAAGGATGGCAAGGAAGAAGGGGGCTTGAGCATTTTTTCGTTCCCTGAAGACGGCTGAAGGGAAAACTTTCGAGATTTATAGTCGTTCGCCTCTTCCCTGGAAAAAGAAGTCAGCTTCTCTCCCCACTGTAGGCAATCTTTCTTTCCATCTTTTCTTTTTTTATTTCCTTCTCTTACATTCCATCGGAACGACAGATCCCCCTCAACCGACTGTCGCGCCATCTCTGAGTTATAACGAGAAGCATTATTTGGAGTCATTTAATTCAAATCCCCTGTTTAACGTACAAACCCCTGATTTCTTACTCAGCTAAATACTCGCGGCCATGCCTAGCTGGACTCCCTCCCCCCTCCCTTCCACACACGCGGAGGCGAAATACCCCACAGCGAAAAACATCATTGACCTCACAGGGCGCACACGAACACTGTATTATCTCTTTCCAATAAATTCAGCATTATGAGGCAGAAATTTGAAACGAAATATTGCATTTGTCCAATTGTTGCAAAAGTAATAATTTACCTGTGTAATTTAAGGGCGCACTATTGCAGCAAGAGCTCTTGTTCCTGAATATTTTAGTTTTTCAATCGAACAAATTCGATGTTTTGCGACAAAACGTTGAATTTGTTAAATTTTAGACTACGGGAAAGGTAATTATTTAGTTTACTTTCGTTATATTAGGGTGCACAATTGCCCCCATAACTTGTGCTTGTGAATATAATAGTATTAAATAAATTTAATGCTATAAGGCAATTTTAAAATATAACTCTCGAATTGTGTAACACTGTTAGAAATTTCATCATGAAATTACGGTTAAATGACCGGCAGCAATCTGTCCATCTAATTCACCGTTAAATTTATGGTTTGGAAAATTTTTTCTATATTTACGGGACCTAAACCATTTCCAATCAGCTTGGTTAAATAGCCGTAAATAGAAACGTTTACGGTTTTATAACCATTTAAAAACAAAATTTTTACCGTTTTTGAACCATTTCGAGGCGTAGAAACTGTAAACGAAGCGTGCGGGAATCGAACCCGGGTGTATGGCACACCAACCTTGCTCACTAGCCATTCGGCCATCTACACCACGTAAAGCGGCCGTTTATGTATCAATAAATCTTCTTTTCCAACAGGCAAACTGCCTTAAAATTGAGATTTCAGTTTTTGATTGGATCCAAAGTCATTTTTGGTCTAAATTTACTGTATATTGACGAAAATCATTTTATTTTCTGCAAAAATTAAAATACAAACACGCTTCAGCAGCTCAAATTATGGGTTCGCTCCTTCGCAAACAGTTCGGGAATCCGATGTCTCCAATTTTTTGTTTACGTGTGTATGTGTTTCTAGCTAGTAACCACTGCTTAAACCACTTCTTTTTCTTCTTTTTTATATACACATGCAGATTTGAACTGATAAATCTTTATTCATATTTTAACAACAACGTACGACAGTAGGGTTCCACAACCCAAGATGGACACCCGATTCTTATTGACTTTTCTCCACCAGACCCCTACCTGTTAGCCGAGTCCTTAGGATTGCTTACGCACGGGGAGAGGTAGTGGGGTCTACGGACGATTCTTATTGGCTACGAGACCTAGTGGCTCTCGTAAATTAAGGTTAGTTAAATGTTTTTTTAGGAGAAACAGAGAATACACGATTTTCTTCACAATCGGCGGTTTGAGTACCATCTTTTTAATGGTTATTCAACTGATGTAATTAAATATGGTAAAATAACCATCAAACAGATGGTTATATTACTATTTTCTTACGAACATTTTTAACAGTGAAGTGTACAGTGGACGCAAATGTACCTGTTTACGATTAATTGCAACTTTGCTTTGATCATCTATCAACAATTTTAGCTAAAGATTTTATGCATAGTTTACCGGCAGCAGGATAGTTTCTTTAGGGTTTTATGAGTTTTTACAAATCTTATTTTTATGGTTTTTTTCCATCATAAAAGCAATATATAAGTTCCAAGTCTCTACACAATTTTTATTTGCTGTTTTATCATCTACTAACACTTATCTGAAATAGAAAATATATTATAGAATTCAAAAAAAAAAAAAAAAACTTAACCATCATTGTGTGTGTGCCCAATCCTGAAAGAGCCTATGATTTTATCAAAGGTTTTTTAATGACTTTGGCACTGCTTGTAGATACAGCAGAATATTTATAAAACTCCTAGAAAAGGTCTGATGTGTGTTAGTGTAAATTGCTCACGAAATCTGTAGAGACAAAGAGAACTAAATTTGAGGAAATCAACCAGTAAAATCTGCGGAATCTTTCAAGATTTCACCCGAAATTCCTTAAAGGTTTCGGTAGTATCAATAGATGTGTGTGAAAGAATACCTAACAATATAAAGTTACTAATTATATATTAGTAAAAACATATTACATAAATTGTGCGGGTAGGTTCTCTCTTTGTGCTTGTAACTAGGAAAGTCTTGCAGTTTTAATGTTAGTAGAAAAGCCGCAGCCCGGGGGGGGGGGGAGACCTTGCTATTAAATGTTAATACACAAAGTAAAGTTTTATATGACAGAAAAAAATAATTCTTAACATTTTGTTTCAAATTACATTTCGTAACCTTCACGGGATATTTCAGGACATTTTTCCGTATCTCACTACTGTTTTAGAACAGTTGGAAAAAACTTTAGCCTCTGTTTTGGAGCTTTCAAATATGTTTTACTACAAATATAAATAAAAATAATAATGTAAATATAATTATACTTTCAAATACAATTGATTTCTTTTAAAATGATCCTTTTGAAAGGGGCTTCACGAAAAACACAAATGAATGACAAGAGGTCCACGGAATAAAAATCTTTGGGACTTATTAAATGAAAGCAAAACTTCTTACGCACATTAATCTAAATAAATGAAAAATTCAACATGCAATATTCTGTTAAATGAATGCAAAACCATGTATACACTATTTCTCAAAATAAATAAATACATAAATCATGCTAAAGCTTATATTGACCTACACCGCTAAATGAATGCAATATTGTATGCACACCATTCTGTTCAAATGGATGAAAAAACGCACATTATATACTTCTAAATATCTAAATGACGGCAAGCCTCATATGCACCTGCAACATTTTGCAAAGTAAATGCGAAATCTTGTGCACATCATTCCTTAAAATAATTACAAAATTCTTTAGACATTATTTCTCTGAATGGGTGCAAAATTCAATGTACATTATGCCTTTAAATGGACATGCATAATCTATTATGCCCACGTTTCCTCTAAATGAATTCGAACCAGGTAACTATTCCTCTAAAGAGATTAGTGTAAATTCTTACACTTTTATTCTCGCAATTGAATTGAAAACTTAACGTACACTATTTCTAAAAATGAAAGTAAATCTTAGCAGATGCTATACACTGTAAAAATTTAGCTGCATCTTGGGCCAAAAAATAGTGCAAATTAATACCAAACGCACCAAAAAATAATGCAAAGTGTTGCTCACTGCAAAAGAGGGCAAGTTAGCACCTACATTTGGTGCTAACTTGCTTATGTTGCACCAAAAAAGACTATATTTTGGTGCAACATAAGCAAGTTAGCACCAAAATGTAGTAAAACTAAGCCCCGTACTTCTAAGCCAGCAAATTAGCACCATTTTTTTTTTGTACAACATACCTCTAAATTTTTTAGTGTACGAGCAGCATTCCGACATTGAATTGCGGCAATCTTTTAATATTAGAAACACCTTTCACGTTGCTCTTTAAAACAAAGCTTTTTTCTTTGTTCCGTTTACAGGATTTTAAAAGTTCATTCCATTTGTAAATTCAAAATTTTAACTTTAGATTCTTTTAAAACAATATTACTTCACTTACCCACTACGCAACACTTTACGAGTTTAGTGCCTTTACGCGACAAAAGACGCGTCACGTTTTCCATTAAGAGGAAGCAAATAAAAGTATCGTTTCGCTAGTTTATCAACCAACACATATCCCATTAAAAATCATCCAGACTCCTATTATAGAGATATTTATCCGTTCGTAACGCTTAACGAAAACGTTAGTGAGCTATCTCTTCAAAGGGATGGGATGATATTTCTTTTTATTTTTTCAAAACTTCCGAAATAAGAGTTAAGTGAGAGATTTGTGAATATGAAGGGGGGAAAAAACGTAAACGCTTGGAGATATTAAACTTCAGGGAGCGTAAGAAGCAAATTAATGCAGGGTAAGCGCTTTTTCTTTTAACTAAAATCACAGAGTCTGCTTAATTGCGCAGTAGTATTAAAGCGTCATGGTATTATTAGGGGAGGGTGGGACTAATTTATAAATAATTGAGGATCCTGTTGTGCATGTTTAACATAAATTATTGATATTATTGACGAGATGATACCGAAGCAATTATCAACAAGGGAGCCTTTGGTGCGGGATGTGTTTCATTATGCATTTTGCCTGTAAATGAGATGCTTGTTTGGAAATGAACTTTGAAACATGTTTTAGTAAATGACAGTTTTGGATTTTGTTGATTTTATAGCAAAAATTGCAGTTTAGCAAAAACGTGAGCAAAGACTTCGGAAATTTCGCAGAGAAGTACATTTTATTATATCTTGCAAGAAAGTCAAACTTTAAGGGGAAGTGCATTTTATTGACAGTAGTAGCAGCCGCTTATAACATCTCTGTGCAAAAAAAGAACATATTTTTTATTAGTATTTCTTTTTCAAAAATTCGCAACGGATAAAAATTATTTACTTTTTTCCCCGATATTGAAAGCTATGGACTACTTTAACTTCGTGGAAATAAACACTTTTTCATATAACGACGGCTTTATGGTATTTATGACGCTGTGACGTCAAGTGCAGAAATAGAATTTTGCTCAGGAAGGAGAAATTTCATTGTGATTTTACCAATCTCCCCTAAGTTCCAAAAGGGGAACAACGCAGTTTTAGTTGGTTATTCATTTGATCTTGAACTCGACTCTCAGGAGAGGGACAATTGTTTACATTGCCTCCCCTTGTATACGCGCTTGTATGACTTACGGCCTCTTGTCCATTTTGAACAAGTAGATCATTAAAGAACACTGTATCAAAGCATACATTTCCGTTACTGAAAACTGCACAGACTTGCAATAATAAAAACTACAAGATACTGCAGATATGTTTTGAAATAAATAAAACTTAAAAAAAAAAAAAAAAAAAAAAAAACGCTATCAGTACTCAAAAATGCTACTGTCTGAAAATTAAAACAACATTTTTCACTTTATGCATGCACTTCTAAAACACTTCTGCAATTTCAAATGAAAATATATGCTTTGATGCATTATTCTTTGCGAAATATGTAATTCGTTCCAAGTCAAGCATACACATTTTCAATTGCACGATCCTATACAGAAAAGCGTTATCTCGTCATACACTGTTTTAAAAATTGTATTTTTTCACTCTTTTTGTATATTTCTTTTATTAATACTTATTTTCTACAAAGTTTCATCCTCTTATTACCGATTCCAGTGTCCAGGTTGAACCCTGACCTAAACACATAAATCTGTAATATAATTTTTAAATTAAAAAATTACCATGACCCCGTGATATTTATTCAGTTTTCTATGTGTTACTAACATTTTAAGATCATATGTCACTGGCCATTACTTGCAAGTGCATAAAAATCTGCTCTCATATTGCACTAACATGCGGACTCACATGTTAGTGCAATATGAGCGTAGATTTTAATTGAACTTTGATGCTTCTGTTTCCCATAGTGCAATGATTTGATGTAATTTTAAAACATCAAATACGTTTTTTACAATACGTATTTTCATGTTTTGTATTATTAGTAATTTTGTATTTCCATCAATTTACTAGAAGGTTTTTTTTCGCAATCAATAAAGCCATGTTTTGTCTCGTCTAATTTCATTCTTTACCATTTCTTCAACACATAGTTTATTACAGCAATGTACAGATATAGCACACGTACGTAATTAACACAATAGCTGTAACAACATACATGCTATGTTCTTGCACTTAAGGTAGGCGGACACCTTAATTTTTGAGATTCCGAGAAATTAAAAAGCCTCAGCATTTTTCTTTCTACATCTGCACAAATTTCTGGTAAAGGAAAAAAATGGTAAATGAAAGTTAAAAGGAAAAACAACTTTTTTCAAGGGGAAATTTCGAACATTTTAGAATAAAATATTTTTTAGCTCTATTTGTGAGTTTGGGGGCTCATTGAATTCTCCGGTACCTAAGAAAGAGATAAACATTAAAAGTTTGCAAAACTATGAGAAGCAACGTATTTGCAGTATTGAGGAAACAATAGCTTTTAGCTGAAAAACTGTAGGTAGTTTTAAAAAATAAATAAATATTTTTTAAAAATGTAAAAAAAAAATAAATGAATAAATAATTTTTAGAAAAACATTACTGAAAAAGTATGATTTATGTTATTTTGCACACACATGTTAAATTTTCGAAAGATATAATTTATACGAAAAAAAATATATATTTTTTGGATGCTCGCCTATATTAAATAATGTGATATCACCTACTGATAACTGATTACGAGACGCAACATTACTAGAAATTTTATGTTAGATTGAGTTCAAGTTTGGGATGAATTTGACTCTTTGATTATTTTATCTTTTCATCAAAATTCATATGATGTAACTGGTGACCACAGGAGAAAATAATATTTTCTACCGATTTGTTTTTTGTGACAATGTTTTTGATTCTCAATTAAAAAAAAAAAAAAAAAACCTTTAATAACGAAATAGTCATCCTTTGAAATCTTATTTGTTAAAACTTGATAGAATTTGCAAAATAAATATCATGCTCAACAAATAATTTCGCAACTAGGTAAGACCTTACTATATTTCTCTCTCTCGTATGATATTTGCGACTCATCTTCTACGCCACAGACTAATATTGAAAATAGAGACTTTAAGAAAATTTGTCTTTATTTTAATGAATATATTATTCAGTACTACATGCACAAATTTGAATGCAATGAAATTTTACTCATGTAGGTACATTGCTTAACTTTTGATGTTACAGATGTTATATGAGCAAACTCTAAAAGAAGAATGGATGATTTGCATTCGTAAGCTTCCTACGATCTATCAACATATACAAAAATATATGCTTGCGGAAAATTAACTTTTTGAATTGTACAATAAAAATTTATTAGGTTTAGTACATTGATAGGGTTTCTGCATAAAGAATAAGAAAAGTGATATTATATTCGTTGCAAAAATACTTCAAAAAGACAGAGGAGTCACAAAGTTAAATTTTACGGAATGAGTATGTAAGCTATGATATATACCAGAGACATTTTTTGGGGATACATTTTCACCCATCATTCAGACAATTGGTGCGGGGCATTTTAGAAAAGAAGAGAGTCATGCCTTTAAAAGAAGTTTCAAAATAGCCAACAATTAAACTCACTCTAAAAATGTCATGAAAATGTGACTTCAAACGGGCAACTTGATTGATTGTGCAACATCGTGGAAAGTACAGTAACTTCCAGGTTGGGGGGGGGGGGGGGGAAACGGTTTTGAAGCAAAACTGGTAAAATGCTTTTCACTGCTACTGCTTCTTCTATTGTTACGGTTTGCCCCAACAAACTCAGCAGCCAGTTTAGTCTCGTTGAGTGAACAGGATATTTTTGTGTCTTGAATATCAAAAGTAATAATTATGAATAAAACGTTTCTGTTGGCCGATCTTCTGAGAAATTCTCAATATGTCAGTCGTTATGAATCAGATATTCACATATACAGGTAGCCGACAGCCATTGTTTTGAACAGCACTGTAATGTAGAGCACACCTGTGGAATCTCGAGAAATTATCTTCGAATGAGCCATCTTTAATAAATAGACAAATTATAATTGTAACCGTGACATTTTAATATAAATTTTAATGTTTAGTAAGTGCGTTTGATGTTTTCAATAAAACTTTGCCTCAAGCATTAAGTCATTTTCCCCCAAAACGTATATTTAACCTAGACTCGTTATTTGACAATTATATGTTAACTGATTTTTGGGATTCCTAGCATATTCTTTTGTTATGGTCATCTATTTGAAAATATATAAAAAAACCCATAAAAATATTTAATGATACATATACAAGGACAAGTATGTTACATTTCACTTTTAGTTGTACAACATCTACTGCAATCTGACTTACATATTTACTTTTTAACTCCTTTCTTTAAAAGCAAAAAATACCAATATTACATTTCCGAGCAAAACTGACGTTAAGAGCTCTTTCGGCAATGGTTGATATCACCCCCAATTGTCCGTCAGGAAATGTATCTTTTGACCCAATAAAAAAACGAAAATCTCCCTCTCGTTTTAATAAAGACTTGACGCAACGAAGCGGGTCCCCCGGGATATTGTGGAAAGAATTCAAGAGGAATGCAAAGGATATAATCATATTATATTTCCCCCTTCGTATCTCGACATTTTTGAGGGGAGGGGGGATTCTGAAGTATTTCAGAGGGAGGGACGCCAACTTAGAAGATTCAAGCTGGAGAAATTTATATCTGCTCTCCAACGCCCCTTTAAGGGACACTCTCGAAATGTAATTTGCAAGTCGATTTGCAAATGGCGCCAAGGCCGTTAGATGAGTCTCTTAACTGCATCTTGCCACTCCGAGCAATGGAAATAGAGGCGCTTCTAAGTATTTATGCGTCCATTGGGCTTGTGGCAAATGGGCGGGAGGCCCAAACTTCTAGCACGTGCCTTTGCCTTCAAATGGCATTGTAGTGGTGGCCTCTACTAGATAGCTTCCGTGCTGCCCGCGGTGTAATCGCAACGAGTGTTGTCTGATGTCTGCGTAATTATTAGGCCCCCAACTCTAATTGCGTTTCGCATTTGCGGTGGGGATTTTCGTTATTAATTTTTTACGCCTGCGGGAGTTGGAATTTCCTTCGGCTTTTTTATTATTTCTACCCCTATCTTTTTAGTGCTTCCAACTTTGCGGTCTACAAGTTGAAACGAGAAATTTATCCGCCTTTAAATGGCGATCTGTATTGGTTTTTTCGGCTTTCTTTAATGTTCGGACTCGAAGAGAAAAATGTTTCATTTTGTAAATTATTTTGGAATGTCCAAATTTTATACACAGTTTCAAAAACAAGAAGTTTAGAAACTACTAAACTGTACCGAATTACAGTTACTGGAAAATTTTTATCGTAATAACAGCTATCGTGAGGGTTATTACTACTAATTGAAAATTTTAATTTAAAGAATACAATTTTAAGACGTAATTTTTTTCTTCAACGGAGAAGCTTAACAATAAGGTAAATTATAAAACTTGCAAGACTTAAAATAAATAAAATATCATTGAAGCATCGGTGGTAACGAGTATAAGAGAAAATAGTATTATGAAGATATGAACATCACACTAGTGTTGTTGACCGTAAAAGCATATCATAGGTTTTTGGGAAAATATTTTCCTTTCTACATCAGCCAAGTGTTTCAATACATGTGCCCACTAACGATATACGCCGACTTTTCTGTGAAGAACCTGTGCAGCTGCACATAGTTCTAATGACGTTCTAGCAATCACGTTTAAGTAAGGGGCCAACAAAATACAGCTGGAAAGACTCGTAGCAGGTGAAAACACAAGACCTCCAATTTAGAGTTTTTTCAATTTATCACTGAAATTCAATTCTTTATGCATTGGGAAAAGCATTCTTCGTGGAAAATGACCTTGAAAAATAATGACATTGGGGTAAATTGGTTCACTTTTGAGCAACCAGAAATGCTTTAATGAATATTCATCTACTTTCTATAATAGAAGGACAAGATTCGAATGCTTCATAAAGTTTTTAATCATGTCGACTTCAGTACTTCATTTGGCCGTACAAATTTAGTTTCGCCATTTAATTTCTAAATACCCAAGTCAAAATTTATGCTAGTAGTAGCATAAAAAATATGCTAGTTTATGCTATGTATGCTAATTTTTTGCTAAAATATGCTTCCTTATGCTAGTTAGCATGCCATGCTTATGAAGCTAGCATACAGGAAAAAGCATTTCATGCTATAAAACTAGCATATGATGCTAATTAGCACTGCAAGCTTCTCAAAAGCATGCTGAGGTAGTTACTTTGACATGGTAGTTTTTGCTTTTTTATGCTAACTAGCATAAAATGCTATACAACTAGCATACAGAAAAGAAAAGCATCTTATGCTATAAAACTAGCATATGATACTAACTAGCACTGCAAGCTTCTCAAAAGCATGCTGAGGTAGTTACCTTGACAAGCTATTTTTTGCTTTTTTATGCTAACTAGCATAAAATGCTCTACAACTAGCATACAAGAGAGTTACATACATGGTTCATACAGCTTTTAAAAAACAAAAATTAATGAGGTTTTAGTGGTCTTTTCATGACGTGAAAAATATTTTTTTGTTTTATCGGATATTATTATAAGTATTAGTTTAAAACACTTATAAATGTCCGATGTAGTACATTAATATACATAATTTAAAGGGTTTTCTTTCCCTATTGGACAACATAGCTCGCGGTTATCCCAGTATTTATGCTAAAAAAGCTAGCATCTGATACTTTAATATTATGCTAAAAAATCAACCCAAAGATAAGATATGATGCTTAATACTATGCTAAAAAAAGCAATAATTTATAGCACGTGATGCTATAAAATTATGCTAAAGCAG
The DNA here is from genome assembly GCA_038502835.1 of Octonoba sinensis. Taxonomy (NCBI): domain Eukaryota; kingdom Metazoa; phylum Arthropoda; class Arachnida; order Araneae; family Uloboridae; genus Octonoba; species Octonoba sinensis. Next base: position 130,648,211 of record CM076598.1, read on the forward strand.
CAGCAATTTATAGCATGTGTAGCGGTGCGAGTCAATGCTTCAAATAGCCCTCTTTGCTCCTGTCCGGGGGGGCGCGCCATTTGGGAAAGCGGTAAAGAATGCGCCTACTACCAAAACGATCTTGGTTCTACTCCCGGCGCTTCACAGCCACTCTCGCACCGTTACATCTGGTGACCCGGCATTTACACACGCAGCAATGGATACTCGAACACTCCACAGATGGCGCCACGAGATAACTTTCTCGCACCCATTCGTGCAGTATGCACGTGCTCGCACTTGAGCCCAGCCACGGATCCGAGCAAACAGGCCCAAACTTCACTCACTCAAGCAGCAACCTGACGCAGCCTTTCTCTCGCGCTGGTGCACCTATCTGTGGTAAAATATCGTTCACTGTTCCCCTACTCGTTCACTGGGGGCGGAGTATGTAGCGGTGCGAGTCAGTCCTTCAAATAGCCCTCTTTGCTCCTGCCCAGGGGGCGCGCCTTTTGGTATAGCGGTAAAGAAATGACCACCAAAACGATCTCGGTTCGACTCCCGGCGCTTTACAGCCACTCTCGCACCGTTATACATGTGATGCTAAAAAATTATGCTAAATAAGTAACAGTTTAAAGCATGTGATGCTATAAAATTATGCTAAATAAGTAACAGTTTATAGCATGTGATGCTATAAAATTATGCTAAATAAGCAATAGTTTATAGCATGTGATGCTATAAAATTATGCTAAATAAGCAACAGTTTATAGCATTCTATGGCTTTTTGTTTATGCTAATAAGCATAAATTGTGTTCGAATTTTAATCATCTCATGCTGGTTTTTCATGCTAAACTAGCAAATATTTTAAGCATCTCATGCTAATTTGATATGCTATCAGTAGCATCTTTTATGCTAGTTAGCAAAGCAAAATTAGCATAAATTTTGACTTGGGTAAACTTTAAGTCAAATACATTAAATTATTCAACTCAACGTTTGAGGGTTTGACTCTATGCAGCAAAATAAAAGTGTCTACCGTGATGGTGATACCGTATTTCCCCCCCCCCTAGCTTCTTCTGTGACCCATTTTGTGTAAGCGTTAAAAAGCCCTTTTTAGATAAAAAAGCAATTCTGTTGATTCATGTTTAAAATCTGAAAAATTGAATGAAAGTTGACTTTTAGTTGAACTTTTTTTATCGCTAAGCTATTAGACGAAGGCTTTTATAATTATTTTTTTTCGTAAATAATACTGCGAAAACATGGGTTCTGCCTAAACTGAATAACGCACTCACATTTCGATGGTTATGTTCTAATCGATTATCCTTTATTCCATCATTAAAGGTCACATTTGAAGCAAACTATAGAAGCATCCAGCCAATGTAGAAGTGTGCCTGATTTGGCTCAGTATTGCTCTTTTATCCATTAAACGCGCCATTGTTATGACCTCTGTCTTCCCTAGAAATGTAAAACAGTTTTCCTCCTTTTTGAAGATTAAAATTGGTTTTGAATGATTTTCTATCCGGGGGAAGAGAAATTATATTATTTCCTAGATTAATAATTTCCTTTACTGAAAGGCAATACTGCCTTTTCCTCTTATGTAGATCAAATTGGATAGTATTTCAGAATGTTTTTTTTTCCGCCCGGACAGACATTGATTATTTCTAGAGTGCCAAGCGTTAAATTGTATTTATAAAAGACTGAATCATGTTCGAGATTTTATGTATTAAATGCAAAATGTTTCACTTGGAAATCATGCTTTTATAGATATCATTTTTTTAAATATAATTTCACACAGAACTGCAACTAAGAGTTATCCAACGTAAAGGGTAAACTAAAATAGTCTTCGGGATAAGCTAAAATTGGTTTATATAACACGTAAATGTAAGTACAGATATTGATTATTTCTAGAGTACCATGCGTTAAATTGTATATGTAAAAGACTGAATCCTGTTCGAGATTTTATGTATTAAATGCAAAATGTTTCACTTGGAAATCATGCTTTCACGGATGTCATTTTTTCAAAATATAATTTCACACTAAACTGCAACTAAGAGCTATCCAACGTAAAGGGTAAATTAAAATATTCGTCAGGATAAGCTAAAATTGGTTTATATAACACGTTAATGTAAGGTCGTGTCATGCTCGAATTCTTTTAAAAGCGAAATCAATTATTGGATAGACTCCTCAAAAGAAAGATTTTACGTTTTGCTATTTTTATTCAATTCCGAGTGAATTAACAGAGCAGAGAAACGCTTCCCAGAATCTGCAAAGATAAAAGTTCCGGTCCTCTATTAATCCACGATAAAGGATTAATGAAACGAATCCATATAAATAAAGGCGCTTGCCTTCTTGAGTTCATCCTTGCTTGAAAAAGCATTATGCTGAAAGTTCGCGTATCACAACAATGGCCAAAGCAAGCTGACTAAATGGCCGAGTTCAGTGTCATCGGAGCAATCATTTTTCAAAGAAAATGCCGTCCGCTCCCTAAATTATGGCATCTTCCCAACAACCTGCGCTAGATGGGGTTGCTAGCCTGCGGATTAAGCTTTCATTTGGCGTCTAAAAAAATTAATAATCTTTCAATTTTTTTCCCCGAATTGGAAATTGCACCACAGCGAGCCCACTTTTAAAGAAAATCAGGAATTGCACAAATGCAACCTTTTTACATAGTGTCCAAATCATTGAGAATTTATTATTTTATGATTATACACTTTGAAAAGGTGTGTAATTGAGATAAGAAATGAAAACTGCATACATTTCTGTTCGAGACCCAGAAAACCCCCTTTTTCAGTAGAATTAGAGCTTTAATTCTTGAATAGGCTTTTTTCTCGGCAATTCAAGCCCTAAACAGTTATGATACACCACGTTCTTGCAATTTACCCATTGATTTTGCAATTTAAAAGTTAGAAGTTTACTTAAAAGTTTAGATTCTGAAACGTTTTATTGCATATGTTAGAAGAAATAACCATTTTTGAGCAGAGAAGGATAATGTCTGGTAATTTATTTGAACAAATTAAACATTATAAAATTTCTACAATTTTGTAATTAGTACATAGTGAAATAAAGAATATCGCGGCGTGCAGTATAGACAGCAGAAGCATTAAAACTATTTTCTGAAATTAAATGTGATTATGTTAATGTTTTCAAGCTTGTGCTACAACTATCAATATTACATTCAAAATTTCATTACTAGTAGCATACATTTATTGGTTAAAATATACAAGGTGAGTATAACATAACGTGAGGTTTTAAGCACGTACTGCACAGAACGAAAATTGAGAAAATTTGATGTACATGCGTCAAGTATGCGGTTTCAATTTATAAAGGAAAAACAATAATGCAACAGTTAAGGTAAAATTTGGTGGAAATCAGACGTACGAGTACGTTCTGCTCCAATCGTGGTATCGCTTTCTGAAGGCTATCGACATGCCAGGCAAAAGCGACTGAACACGTTGTTAATGCACCTTATACTTCTTGTTGAGTCAAACTGTTTAATCATTTTTCGTAAGTAGATTATCCTCCATCAATACTTTTTTTTACTTTTTTCAATCACGGAAATTCCTGAAGGTCAACACTGGCGTTTTTACTCCGCTGATACAATACAGAATATATACAGTCACTGCACACAAAAGATAAATATGAACTGTTCAGAAGTCAAACAGTGTAAGACCCAATTTACTGATGTTGAGATATTAAAGGTTTTGAATTAATGACTGGAATAAATTATTAATTAATACTATCACAAAGTATTTCATATCAGTATTTTATACACTTTTATTTTAAAAGGTTCCAAGGATAGTGTATTGATTAAAAATGTCAGAACTCAAAAAAGGTAAAAAATTCCAATTTCTTACTCCAGTTACACTGTTTGACCTTTAAGTAGCTTATATATGTCTAATGATTATTTTCTGACCCTTTACTTTTATCTTCAAATCTCTGCAGAGAGCGTTTTTTCTTGCATTTTTTCTGAACCACAGAACCTTCTCCTAGCAGCGAGTTTTGTTACTATTTTTATTTTTAGAAATCAAAACCGCATACTGAACTGCTCATGTGCGCCAAATTTTATAAATTTTCGCCTAGTGTAGTACGCACTACAGAGCTCTGATCATATCACATTATTTTATGCGCAACCAGGTATTTACTGAATAATAACGAAATTGGTTTCTGGTGTGTAAATTGTGATTGTACTGAACTTTATCGGTGACTCTACAAATACGTATATTCTTACTGAAAGTTTAATTACGTTTAACACTATTTAAGATTGATTTGCTATCTTTAAGCCCTTCGGAACTTTTTGAAACCTATTTTGAGAAAATATAACTCTCCAATGTAATAATACTCTGGCTACTTAAACTTAATAACGAGTTAAAACGTACCGGTGAGTAGCAAACCGTTTCACGAGAAGCTGGGAATGCTATGGGACTGGATAAAGGCAGACACTGACCATCCAATGCAAAGGAATATTGGCACATTCACTTTATGACTCTGATGTCTCGAATTGCATCTGTAACAGAAATTCGAGACATTTTTACATGTTTGATTCAGCGAACTGCATCAAATCGATTATTCGATAATAAGATACGTGCCAGACGCTTGATGAAAAAAATACTAACTCCAAATCACCGCAACCTTTGGTGGTGTTGAGCTACAGTTTATTGAAGGCTGGAATTGAGATATTAAGGATTTTATCAGATCAGACTACTCATAACCATATGAAAGTCGTTTTTTTTTTTTTTTTTTTTTTTTCGCCTCCCGTGATGAACTTGAATTGGTTCGAAGGAGGATAAACGGAAATTTCAACTGAAGTAGTTTGCGTTGTAGACATACTGAACTTACACCACGAGTTATGAATTAGACAAGAACACCTTGTCAAAGCATCAGGACTACTCTTAGCTGTCATTCTTAACACACTAGTAAGTATTACACTAGAATTGTTATTTAACCAATTGCGCTGCCCTGGGCAGTGTCCAGGGAGATCTTTCCAGAAGGATACTGCACATCCTATAGTGCTGCCGTTAGTCAACATACTCTTACCGTGCTACCTACCGAGCCTCCGAGACCACCAGATTTGTCTCAACGAGCATGCATAGGAAATATAGGATGTCTATCCCAGCGTGATCCACAACAATACTCATAGCTTGACTTACTAGGTGTAACACGCACAAAATTCCATAATACGAGTGCAAAGCGGAATGCGACATTTATTACGATAAAACGCTTGCATGTTTGTATTTAACTTCAGGAAACTACATCATGGCGTTCTTATATGGTGTTGTTAATGTACCATTATGTCCCACTTAAAATGTCTCTTGAGAGCATACTTTTATTGTCACGTTGAAGCTTCAATGAATAAATTAATCCCCCACAACAAATAAGTCATTTGAATTTCATGCTCTAAATTAACTTGATCTTAATGATGGGAATGCATATTTCCCTAATATATAATTTATTAAAATGATTGAATAATAAATATCTGATTGTGAAATAATAGTTAACGTGAAGAAAGGATGAAAAAGCATTAAAATTAATTTTAATTCCACGTTGATACTAAAAACGTAGTGATACGAAATATAGCCATACAATCATGTTATGTATGACACACACAACTTGATGGCATTTTTAAGATTCATAAAGTTACGTTTCTAAAAAGTAATACTAATCGTACCTGAATCCTGATGGGATTCGGCAATTAGTTTTGTTTATAACCACTTTGAAATTTGTTCTAACAGATATGCGAGCTTGTATTTGAAACGTTTTTCCACACACCCTTTATTTCAAAAATTATGTATTTTTTAAGGAACGAACAAAATGTCTGCAGCATCATTATTTCCACACATATTAATTATATCTTCCAATACAATGTGTTCAAGTATATTGTATTTAGGTTTCTCGGGCAGCGAACAATTTCTTTAAGTTGAACACTTATTTGGCTTTTGCATGAATTTTACCGCAGCAAGGCTTTGCTACTTGAACGACGTTTTATAAAGTCAATTAATATTTTCTATTCAAAAATTTATGGGCAAAAATATTATGGTAATAATTTATGTGATCTGTTATGGAAGACTATACAAAGTGCTTTTGAATAAGTTACTATAAAAACAATAATAAAAATACACTTTTTTTAATTACTGACATTTATTGCATATCTGTAAGTACCATAAATGGTCAAGCAATCAATCGTTGTAGTTTACAGTAAATTATACAATTATTTAATAATAAAGTATAAGGCAACGGTTGAATATCTAAAAAATCATTGTAGTCAATGAAAAATATTGATGATAGCAACATATATAAATTTTATAGTTGAAAGTTTACAACCGGTCTGTTGAGCGACTACGACAGGTTTACCATTAAAGATTAAAGAGAACCTGCCCATTAAAAATAAAACTAACTGCTATGAATTATGAAGTTTTGGGAATTAAATTCTCACTATATTAGGCAATCACTAATTTCGCTTTTTAATTGAGGTTCATTTTGGGCACAATTCTAAGAACCAGTGCAACGGCTTTATGTAATCACCCATTCTCTATGCAAGAGAGGTCTTTAAATTTTATTTGCCTTGGCGCTGGCAGGGCTTCTCCCGCAGAGCCATTGTGGAGCCTGGCAACCCCCAAGTGTTCTATCTTCAGCCCTTACGATGCGAGTGATTGCTGCCCAGTATAAAGCAGCCCGTCACTGCGTGTCAAGAACAAAGTACGATGGCTGTACATTATGGGGAAATGTTCGACAGGGATGGGCTCAGCAACTTGATATGCTGCCCGGCCCATTTCTTCAGCTGAAGATAAATCATAAGGCCGTCGCTGAAGTTTGAAAGAGCTCGGCTGTGGACATAAAGCTTTGCCATTTGATTGATCAGTAAAAGCGACATTTCCCAACAACTCGATGGTTGCCCAGTCGATACGATTTGAGCGAATTTCTTGTTTTTGGAGTTTTGATTTTTGGAGATCGGAAGAAGGGATTTATAAACGAAAGGAAAATGAAAAGTCATTAAAAAGGCTTTCTTTAACTTGTTTTTCTCGCATTTACAATGTCATTTTTCAAAAAGTTGTTGGGTTGTTGGAACATATTTTTATAAAGCACGTTAATTTGTTAGTTTCAGAAGACGTGACTATCCAAGTAAAACATACAGACTTTCACATTTATCTCTTAATATGTATTAAGATACTGATTTGTCCAAACAATGAGACCGTAATATTTAATAGGCTTAATTTATTCAAATTCCGTTTCCGTTTATTATTTCGAGCTTAGTTATGTTGATTGCGCCCATGTTACTCATTCGAAGCGACTCTCTCAAAAATACCGTCAAAAGTTAACCAATTCATACAAAAAAGTGAATTCGTAGTAATTGAAACAGAACAATTTTTCACTGAAATGTAATGAAATAAAAAATATAGATGGAAAAAATTAATGGCTATGATAGACATTCAAGACAACAATTGATTGAGCAATATGAATCTTGATTGAGCCAGTCTTTGAAGCTCTTAACTGACTACAAGAACAAATGAATATATTAATAAGTAAATATTCAATTTAATATTAAAACATATTTTTAACAAATGATTTAACCTTTTTTCTGTATTTTACAGTTAAATTGTCTTTCTTTCTCTCTTTATTATTATTTGCATCAAAAAGTTCGAATTTACTGCTTTCCATTAAAATTGTCTCTACAACTAATTTAATACGCAATATTCATACATTTCTAGCTTTAATATCAGACTTTAAAGTATTCCTATAATCTTTTATCCCATTCAACTTTTGCTTTCATCACTACTCATTTTCTTTCATGATGTAATTTTTAATAACGATTTGCCTTGCATACCTGCTGGCGTCAAACTTCCATTTTTTAGTTGATTTTCTAACAGTAAAATTTTTTCTCTTTAACTTATTTTGCCACTAGCCATAATATATGTTTTCCACCATTTATTGTTATCACCCCAACACTTCATTAATGTAAATAAAATCTCGATAAATACAACATTTCATTTCGTGTGTGTGTATGTATATTGTCAATAAATACATTATCTACATTTTCATTCAGCCGGACTTAGATTTCGGTCGTATATACCACTAAGAACGAAACATCAAGTAAACCATTGGTTTTCGTTAAGCCCGGAGAGCAAGATTAGAGACAACTCTAAGGTCTCATAAAGTCCTCTTTCCTTTCCAGTTGACATTAGTACCGTCTTAAACATGGCTCCCGCCGTATGGATAGTCAACGTAAACAACGAAACTACACGGAATTTCGATATCCCTCCATGTGCTATTTCAGCCTAAGTCGTGTAATATACATGTAAACAGACTGTCCGCCACACACCCTTTCGGCACTTAATCCTGGAGAACTGTTCTCCGGGGAACAGTCTTTTTGCAGGGAACGTCACCTTCATCAAACGAAAATGCCCATGCTTGCCGACTTCTAATGATCTGCTGGTAATAATTATGCTGCCTACGAGCCTTATTAAACGCGGCTAATAATGTCTTATGTTACTCGGACAGCAGTGCAATTGGATACGACACTACGGATTCAAAAGAAGGTTTTAAATATTTAACATATTTTTTCTATCAGGCTAACATATTAGCTAGTTAAACTGATTTATGACAAAGATGTACCTCTTCTTTTTTTTAAAACTTTTTTTTCTAATTTTGAAATATTTTTAACAAATGAAATTTGAACTATAGGGACCGTACATAAATGATGTCACGCTTTTTGCCCTTATATTTAACCTATTCCCCCTCTTTGTCCCAAAATGTCACACTTCAACGGACTCTCCTACCACCCCCCCCCCCCCCCAATCATCCATTCCTTCCTCTTCTTTTTTTTCTTTTATAAGACCGTTCATAAATGATGTCACGCTTTTTCCCCATATATTTGACCTCCTCCCCCCTTTGTCACATGTCACGCTATCTTGCATAAGCATGATGTCACACTTCTTGTTACCCCCTCCCCTCTTCTTGTCACACTTTGTTACAATTTCACGAACTCCCTCCCCCCTCGAAGCGTGACATCATTTATGAATTATCCGATAAAGGTGTGAGAAAATTAAGTATTTTCAGAGCGCTATTGCTCCAATTCTTCAGGTTTATATGTGTTCTTCAAAATCTATAATCCAATATTAAGAGTCGAAACACTTAATAAAAATGATTTTTTCATTCCTAGCATTAGTTACGTAGCATTATCATTCCTAGTATTACTTACGTAGACTAAGCTTCAAGAAGAGAAAAAAAAGTTTGAGTAATAACTTTCAGGAAAAATATGAAGGAAATGAAATATTGCAGAACTGATACATACTTGAAAAAATGCACGTGGGGCGTAATTTATAGATCCAACTGTGCTGCGCATTATGTATATTTTGTAGAACAATATTACATTAGTTCATGATCAAAAAATAAACATAATTTATTTATATTTTTTAGGCTTTCACGTAATTATTTTATTGTTTTCTATTTAAAGAAATATTTATAGCGATTTTCCAATAATTCATTTTCACATGTAAAACATAACGGACGTATTTTCTTATAGCAATTTTTTCAAAATGACCTCTCGCTTCACATAAATTAACGATAAAATAGACTTAGATAATTAATGATGCACTTTTCTAACACTTTTAAAAACTTTTAACATAAAATCGGTTTCACTAAAAGCATGAGTTTTGGAAGTCTCCATTTCTGTATCCATGGTGCTTATGAACTTTTCTTTTTAGCATCCCTAAAGCATAGGTTATTCATTTTCACTTGCAGAATATTAGGAATTATAAATTTTACTGGTGCTGCAATATGGAATTTTATGTAAAAATAAATAAATAAATAAAATATCTACCTCACTAGTTTCCATTTTTTATGATTTTTTTCTTTTTTGAGATTTTAAGACGAAATAAATTTCATGATAAAAATAAGTTACATTTCAAGACTGAATGTTCCAGCAACATTAATCATAAGGAAAAGTGGACTGTCTCTGGCACATGACAACAGTTAATGAGCAAATAACCAACGTTGTTATGGCACAAATTGCAAAAAAGTATTGCAAGCACATCAGGGTATCACATAAACAAGTTATGCAATTTGTACTCTAAAAACGATGGTTTGCTCATTGACTGTTTCCGCACAAAAGTAAAAGTTTTATTTCTTAAAACGAGTAATATTTACAAAATGGTACCCTAATCATCGAAGAAATTCTTAATATTTATTGTACATATTTGAGAAAGATAACCGGTTGATACCGGTGGACTTGCGAAATGCAGAAAACCTACAGTGTCCATGTCGTTTGATTATGCGGCGTGTTAAGGATCCCTTCAGTATCAATTTGGCTTGATACTCTCCGGTAAATTTACTTCCTAGTACAAAATTCTCATCCATGCATCGATCGGTCCCTGGTGTCTCTCACTAGTGGGAAAGCTGGGCATCAAAATTCTCATGTGTCTATGGACCAATATACAAAATTTACACGACATAAAATAAAAGTTGACACGATATAACATAAAAGTTTACAACATATAAAATAAAAGTTGAAACTTCATTTGCAAATGTTTAAAAACATTTTGAAATTTGAATTAAGAAATCAATTCAGATGTGTTGTATTACTTCTACACCTTGCTTAATTGCCGAAAACGATAACTTAGGTATGGTACTTTGCTAATAAAAAGACGAGCACTGCAACAGACTGCTTGACTCAGCTGCAAAAGAAGGTCTACTCAACTTTACAATTCTCAAACATGAGGGCATTTGAGTTGAAATATGTGTAATTTAAATGACAATAAACAGCAGCAAGTGTTGCAGCAATTTATTCATACAAACTAATAAAGAAAGTGCAATACATTAAAGAAAAAAAAAAAGAAAAGAAAAGAAACCTCAAGGCTGCTTTTCTTAATCAACTAAACGAAATAAAACGTACCACACATGCCGAAATCAAACAGCCTGAGCTTTTTTCCAACATCAATTAATAAGTCCTTTTAGGAAATAAACAAATTCTATTTTTAAGTGCTATCTCCTTGCAGCCTCAAAAGAAGGCCGCCGATAAAACGACCAGATAAGCATCTGTTCAATCGACGTTGCGTGATTGCGCCGGGCGCTGCCGCTCCAATAAAACACGACATTCACTGTTCCAACCAACATCAGAGTTGTCAAGTTTGGGTGGACAATCGGTTGTCAAATTGCTCTTAAAACACTCGCCGAGGGAACAATGGCCACTTAAATAAGTTTCACTGCTGATAAGACGGGAGGGTGGCCAGATATTTCATTCTCGACGCGTTTTCCATGCCAAAAGGGCTGCTGCAAGAATATTCCTACCACACATCGGGGAGGCCTTTAGGTACCATAGGACAACGTGCAGGTCATTACATCTGCAAAATGATAGACTTAATTCGAATGCATTATACATCAAAATCAAACAACTCGACCAAAACATGAAAATACGTACGAAATTTTCAAAGAAGCGTTACTCTCTGAGAAAGAGCACAACCAGTAGTACAACCATTTGTACAACCCAATTGCAAAAATATTATTTCAATAACCCGAAAGCCAAACTAATGAATAAAGGATTTTTCTCCGTGAAGTGCTTTTCGTTAGTTTTGTTGCAAATGGTTAGTAACTCCTTGTAAGTATCAAAACACAGAGTGCGTTGTTTTCTCTAAACAGAGTAAAAATGTTGTCCACAACGGCAAAGTTACATACAATATCTCATTACAAAAGTTTTTTAAAATTTTCAGGTTTTTGTTTCCCTTTTTCTCACTCAAAATTTAAATGAACTTCTGTTATAATTTAATTCTTGTAAAATGTGATGCGAATATAATACAAATTAGTTATATGATGCATTCAGGACATGACTTACGACCGATATATGATGGAACTTTCAGAATACGTGAACAGGGTTTGCAGGGGGCCTCCAAAACTCCTTTTCCACTAAGAGTACTATATGTAAAAAAAGTTTCAAAAGCATGAAATTTAGAAAAATATTTCAAATAATGATTCATCCAAAGTCATCAAAGTCTCTATTTTTCAATGATAAGTCCAACTGGCCTAATATAGGATTTAAAAAAAATGATAAAGTCTAAAGATTTCTTCAAAAGGTATTTTAAAATATTGCATTGGACTCCTAAATTTCTCGGTCACAATCTGCTATATCTATTAAAAGGAATTATTGAGCGGTATGTAGGGGGCTAGTGTGGACAACTTTCATCAATTTTGCAAAAGAATGTACTAAATACAATTTTTTAACAAGAATATAGACTATTACTTTAAATTTTTCCGATATATGAAATTATTTGGCTACAAAGTTTTTAATTATGTATTTTTTAAGAAAAGCTGTTTTTGTGCCTTCTTGAACAATATCTGAAGCGTACCCCAACGTCTTGGAACGTATGAAGAAAATTGAAGAAACAAATCCCTGCCTTGATTTCTGTTTTCTCACTCTTTTCCAGTTCTTCAATTTTTAATTCGTCAGTATCCATAACGAAATATGCTGCTTAAACTGTGTTACAATATGATCTTCATATTAAATTTATATTTTTGCAGGCCGACAGCTGAATAGGGCTACCTTAAAAATGCCCACAATACCCCCACAACCAAGTGTTCATACTATCTCCATGGTGTCAGTTACCACTTATCGTGTAATACTGGTAAGTTTGAACCTTGCGAAACGGAAGTGAGTATCAGAACATGAAGTAATTACATTTTCAACATACTACCCCCTTACGTTTGAAATTTTTAATGAAAACAGTCATATTTAGCAGTTTAAAAACAAATCAAAAGCTTACTTTGGCACCATAGGAGCCTTATTTTATTATTTCCAAATTACATCACATTAATTCTAAATGAACTATTAAATGAAATTTTATGGAACTTCACCTGGAAGTATATTTCAGTGTTGCAAAACTGCAAAATTTTACTGAAAAACTTTTAAACTGAAAAATAACAGAATTTTTCACATTGGCCCCATGTCCCCACTAACCCCCTTCTCCCTCATTTACCCCATCCCCCATGTACTGTCTGAACATTTAGCTCTTTCAGAAAGAAGGGATAGCAGGTAATTCAGGAGGTTCTTTCAACTAGAGAGCAGAAATCGTAGGTTGACTTCGAGGAGAAAACAACAGGAGAAAACATGGAACAACTAACGCCCTCTACCGATGCTTCCGTGAGGTTTTGAACGCCGCAATGACTCTACAGAATCTGAAATAATGCACTTGAAACATTACGCAAATATCAGGGAGATTAGAGACACAATTCGCATGGTGTCCTATAAAATTAAGCACGTTTTCATGGTGGTGAGAATAAAACAAATTTTCTATATTATATTCCCTGTGATAAGCTGAAAGTCACATTAGAACGAATTTAAAAATCCTAAAATATATAATATGGATTGAACCGCTAAACAAGAAGTGTATTCATGTTTTTTATTTTGCGCACTTACAAAAGTGCGTATATAATTGTCGTTTGATACAGTAAAAAAAAAAAAAAAAACACTTTATACTAGGCCACTATTAAAAATGTGTTATAAACTCTGATGAAATTCAGCTCTGCATAATTAAAAAGTTTCAAATCAGTCAAAGATGTTATATACTGTGCCTTATTTACCATTAGGCCCGTTAAGGCCGGGCCTAGGCCCCTTTGAGAAGGCCCCTTAATTTTGGTTATTATTGTCATTTTTTGTAATTTGAAATTTTTTAGAAAAATATTTAAAAATAGCATCTTTCAAAAACAAACTGTTAGTGTTCTGTTGCTTCACAGAAAATTTGTATTATTAAATTATTTTAAAAGCACAAGGAATTTTCATTTTGGGGCCCCAAATTTTGGTCTGACAATTTGAAATTTGAAAAACAACATCGATTTTGCACTTTGGGGGCCCCCAGATTTTATTCAAACATTTTGTAATTTAAAAACAAAATCATTTTGCACGTTGGGGGATCCCAAATGTTAGTCTGACTCTTTGACATTTGAAAAACAAATCACATACCGAATGTTATGTTTAAAAAATGTTTGTTGCGTGAGGGGCCCCAAACATGAATTGTGCCTGTAGTGGTTCAAATTGTAAATCGGGCTCTGATATGCATCTCGTCAATTTAAAGTGTAAAAAAGGGATTTCATTCTTCAATGATAATGCCCAGAATGGGTCATATGATGAAGGTTTCGATACCTCATGGGGAAAAAAATTATCAGATTAAAACGAATAAATTAATATATATTTAGACAAGCACACAAGAGAACCAGTGAATAATTGAAATGCCACAATCCTAATATAAACAAATTTTTAATTTTTGCAATCGAGTCGGCGTTTTGGAATTAGAGTAGAACCTCTATTAACCGGCTTAATTGGGACCGATGGTAAGCCGATTAAGTAAAAATACGGTTCAAGCGGGGGATGGAAAAATGGGAAATATTTTATGCAATTTAAAAGAGAGTGTGGAGGTTTGATGATTTATTGCATTTTAGTGCAGTTACTTTGAGAGTTACATACCAGTTAACAAGAGCTAGGCAGGGCTCTATTGACTGACCCACCTGAGATTAGCAAATAGCCACACTTGATTTCATAGGACCCGTACGTGGATTCCCAGAACTCCCCCCCTCTCTCCGACATCGGAATGTCGCTTTTGTCCGGGGGGATAAGGATTCCACGGAAAAATTCGCTCGAGTACCGCAGCACCTTTTCTTCCATATAACTAGCGCTGTAAAAGCTATATTTGCATTTTGAAAATATTTTCCGGATAAAGCGAAGGCCGGTTAATCCGAAGGCGGTTAAGAGAGGTTCTACTGTATTTGCAGGAAAAAAGCAGAAAATTGAAAATGACAGAAATAATTATTTTTAATTAAGCATTGAAATATTGACGGATTCTAAAATATTTATCTCTGGCTTTTTTGAAAAAGTAATCGCAAAATATGGCTTTTAAAAAAGGGTATATTGTGCTTGGCTTAATTTGTCTTAAACTTTATTGCCGGGAAATATGTATATGTCGCGCGTTTAATGCAGTTTATACAGTATTTTTCAGCAACAGTGTTTTTCCCTTTTTACTCTAGTTTCTTGCTTAGTTTCAAAATGAGCCATTAACGATGCATCCTACAGTAAACAAAAAGAAAGAAAAGTACCAGAGAGCAATAATAAAATCAGGGCTGTGGAGCCGGTTGGGAGAAAGTCCGACTCCAGGAATTTTAAAACTCCGACTCCAGACGACTCATTTACTTATAAAAAAAAGGTAACTCACTATTTAACGAATTTCTCTATTTAACGAACCTTTTCGCTGAATTTTGCGACTTCCTTAAATAGAGGGGCGACTGTATATATTAGGGATGTAACGAATATTCGGTCGTTTAGCATACTATTCGGTCAGGATTAAGGATGCACCTAACTGCCCTTTTGTCAGATATCCGATACACTGTTAAAAATTTCCGTAAGAAAATAGTAAAATAACCATTTATTTTATTGTTATTTTACCATATTTAATTACAACAGTTGAATAACCATTAAAAAGATGGTACTCAAACCGCTGATTGCGAAAAAAAATTGTTTATTCTCTGTTTATCCTAAAGAACGTTTAACTAACCGTAATTTTCAAGCGCTCATCAAGAATCGGGCGTCCATCTTGGTTGCGAAACCTTACCGGTCGTACGTTGTTTTAAAATAGGAATACGGATTTATCAGTTCAAATATGCATGTGTATATAAAAAAAGAAGGAAAAAAAAGCGGCTTAAGCCACTTTTTTACGGGATCGATTTCCCGGGTTCGATTCCTGCAAGATTCATTTACGGTTTCCACGCCTCGAAGATTCTACGCCTCGAAATAGTTCAAAAACGGTAAAAATTTTGTTTTGAAACCATTTTTAAATGGTTATAAAACCGTAAACTTTTGTATTTACGGCTTTTTAACCAAGCTGATTTTAAATGGTTAGGTCCCGTAAAGATAGAAAAATGTTCCAAACCGTAAATTTAACGGTGAATTAGATGGACAGACTGCTGCCGGTCATTTAACCGTAATTTCATGATGAAATTTCTAACAGTGTATCGATGTCCCTTGACTGATGGATCTGCACTGGATATCTGGATCTGATGCTTGAAACTGAAAATTCTACACATATTTTCAAAAATCCCATAGCCTTCCAAATATGTAATAAGCTATCCCCCACCCCAAGAAAATTCTCCTTTTATTTCCTGATCTCTGAGATACCCTATCCTAATCAATAAACACTAGTCGACCCGTGCGGAATTCCGCACTAATTTGGGAGAAAGGACATTATGAAGAATAGAAAAAAGCAAAAGGGCCCCAAGGTACAAAAGAAGACTCGTAATTGAACACATCAGTGCAACTAGCTGTTACAATTTTTTCCCACTATTATTTAGGTATTCAAAATAATAAAATAATCACAATAATAATGATAATTATTATTAGTAGTAGTATTCATTGCATTAAAATACACTAACGAAAAAGTTCCACAACTAAAAATATAGTTACGGTTGGTTAGTTAGGCTCTACCCATTCATAATATAAATGAATGTGAAAGAACATCTTGTTTTCACATAAAATGTTTTAAATTCAGCAGCTTATAAGTTAATAATAGTAATAGAGTATGTTTGATGAACTCATTCCAAAAAGTTATTTTATGCAATGACTATTTAATTTAATAAATGATTTTAATAGTATATTTTCTACTATTTTTAAATTTACTGCATGAAAATAAAAACACTAAATAAAATATAAAAGAGCCCTTTTTTTATATTTAGTTTATCAAAAATCAACGATCCAGCAAAACAATTAATTGGAGAAAACGGAAACGAGGGACTCGAACCATGGGTGTTGGGTATACCAGCCTTGCGCTCTTAACCACTCTGCCACTCGACCTCTAACCAGCAAACACACCAACTTGGCATCCATTAAAGGACCTCTGCTTAAATGATTTTAAACTACAAAATTTTTTTGCATATTTCCGTATAATTGTATATTGTATATTTTTTTCGGTGTAGCGGTTAAGGAAGGCTTTAAAATGATGCCTCATTCATGAAATTTGATGAAGTATTAAGGAAGTTATGGCGTACCGACAAAAAAAGGCCTTGAGAAATAATCTATATGATGATGCTACGAGGGCCGTGGTAGCCTAGTGGTTACGATGTCGAACTTCGGATCGGAGGATCTCGGGTTCGATTCCAGAGCCACTGAAAACCCACCATGTACACTTGGGAATACGTGCATGTAAAATCCGTGCACCCTGAAGTCAATCAGGGTCCATGATCGCTCACTCAAGCGATCATGGAACCCTTGAGTGAGCGTAACACAGTCGTATCTAATAAATGAGTAACTAGACTAAAAATTTTGCGTTTAGTTGCCACCTTTGTTGTTGTTACTGAACACGATTTTTGGTGTTCAGTTGGTGTAAATTTGAAAATGAGGCATTTTGATGTACTGTAATTTTTTTTAATGTGGTTGTTTACAAAAATTTAGACAATATAACGTTTTTTAGCACATGAAATTTGTTAACTCCGTTATGTATCGAAATTTCCTTGCGATTGCTCATTTCTATGCAAGTAGGATAAATGAGCAATCGTAATGAACTTTTGATACATAAATGAGTTAACGAACCTCACATGCAAAAAAAAAAAAACCTTCTGCTGTCTATTTTTTTAGTCAGACACTTAAAAGAATTTAAAAAGCATCAAATAATGAATCATTTTCAACTTTACACAAAATGAGCACCAAAAATGGTGGCAACCAAACGCAAAATTTTTAGTGTACGTATGTGTCACCAGAACGTTCGTGGCTTGAGAACTAAAACTACAGATCTGTTCGGTTCTGTTGCTTCTGAGAATTTCGCTGTTATTTTTTTAACTGAAACTTGACTTTGTAGTGATATCGAGTCTTCTGATGATCCATATATTGTTTTCCGGAAGGACCACTATTCTACAACAAGTGATTATAAGTGTGGCTGTGGCAATTATTGCGGTTAAGAAACATTTTTCAGTTGCTAAGATCAACGTTCGTAAAATAGACCTTGAAGCTCTTTGGATCTCGGTCTATTTGAAACATAGACGTAAATTGCTATTGTGCGTCATCTATTAGCCACCTTGGATCTAGAAATGAAAAGTATGTGCAGTTTTTGACTGTTTTATAAGGTTTAAGTTTTATGAAATCGTCTTTATCTGTGAGGATTTTACATTCCAAATTTTGGTTAATTTAAATAGTTCTGATCCTACTATAAGCTATTTATTTAATTTTATGAAACTTCCTAATTTTAACCACTGAATATAATCATACCTCTGAGCCTAAAAAGTTTTGCTCTCATTTCAATCAAAACAAATCCTTACCTAAAAATACATTTTATGAGGTAAGGATTTGTTTTGTTTAAAATAAGCAGAGCTCTGTGTCTCAATCTAGTACTTGGTACGATAGAAATTCTGGCCATCTAGATAATTACGTTTGTGATTAAATTAAAATTGATGTTATTTCTTCTGATGATTATTATAGCCAATTAATTACTGATTTAAAATCTTTCCCATCCATTGGTGTTGATCGTGTTCCTTCTTTTACTGCGGTGCAATATATCCTCTTATTTTATTCAATCTTTTATGTAAAACTAACACTTTTCCCAATGTTTGGAAACGAACGAAAATTATTCCTGTTTTTTAAAACGGCGAAACAAATGATTGCAAGAACTATCGTCCCATCGCTACTTTGAGCCCTCTTTCTAATATTTTCGAAATTATAATAGATAAAAAGCTCTTTCGGCAGGTTAATAATTTGATTTCTTCAGCGCAACATGGTCTTTTCCCAAGTACTCTACACTAACCAATTTATTTTGTTTCAAGTATAAAACATTTCTTCTTTTGAAAGTGGGCATCAACTTCATATTATTTATGGAGATTTTACAAATGTTTTTCATTTTATTGACTTCTGTATTCTTTTAATCATCTTAAAGGCATCTTTCATCATTCTTTTAATTTTATCTTAAAGGCACGAGTTTTATTCTGAAAAACTATTATAGTGTAAGTTATTCTTTGCAATTTCAGATCATGGGGGGGATTAGGGAGCGGGGGGATGAGGTAAAAGTTAACATAGAGAAAAAATATTATACAAACAAAGTGTGAACGGATCTCAGACGGGCATTAGAAATAAAATAACGCACGGGCATCGGCAAATTTTCCGATAACTTTCGCCTGTGTCAGACACTGGCAATTGCGTTAAGGGGTTAAGGAGACAAACTAATATTGGCTTCCATATTAATATTACTGGCTGGTTTTTTTCTTATTTAAGTAATCGTAGGCTTTATGTTTATTTTAATAGAGCTATTTCTGATAACTTTACTAATACTTCGCTCTAATTTGAGTGATGCCTTTCTTTAACAAAGTGACCTTGATAATTTGTATAAGTGGTGCCTTGACAACAAACTACTTTCGAATATCAGTAAATACAGCATTTTAACCCCTTGAAGCTCTAGTTTTTTTCGAAAAAACTGGTATAAAATGATCGAGGTTTTTTGACAGAAAATGAATATATAGGTATATTATAAATTGTTTTTTTTTTTTTTTTGCAATTTCAGTTGTAGGGGTGACTAGAAAGCGGGGATTGGGGTAAAAGTTATATAATAAAATTATTATAGAAAGTGCAAACGGATCTCAAACGGGCATTAGAAATAAAATAACGCGACATACAAGATCGCCCGTTTCAAACACGGGCAAATGCGTTAAGGGGTTAAGCTACACTCGTTAGTCTCAGCGCTTTATTTATTCTTATAAAATTAATAATTGTGCTTTATTTCGTTCTGATTTTCTAACTGTTTTGGGTGTCACTTTTCATATTAGGTTGAATTTCACTCTGCATATTGATAATATTATATCAAAGGTTTATCAAGTGCTTGGCTTCCTCAAGCGGAGGACCAAAGACTTTTCGAATGTACAAGTTCTGAAAGTTTCATACTTCAGCATTATACGCTCTAACCTTGAACAATGCAGTATTCTTTAATAATAAAGTTAAAATTCTTGAACAGTTCCAATAAAAATGTATACACTAGTACTTCTGTCCTATGTTACCAAAACAATAATCTTGATTCTCTTAGTTATTCATCTTCTTATTTATGCAACTTCCATGGCATTTCTAGTTTGAAATCCCGACGTGAACGTTTTTGCTTTTTATTTTTTATAACTTACTTAACGGCCTAATTGACTGTAACGATATTTTATGTTACATACACATCAAGGTACCGCATAGATTACTCAGAAATAATCATTTATTTAATTGTGTCAGTAACAAATAGAATGGTATAGACAAATTTTCTCTTTATAAATTTTATATTTTTAACAAGTTATCCAATAATCTTAATATTTTTAACATGTATTTTATTGGTTTTAAAGTTAAGTGTATTGATTTTTAAATTCTTAGTTTTTCATTGCTGTTTTTCGTTTTTTTGTATGTTTGTTTTTTACTTGCAACACTAAATAGATTTTTCTGTTGTGTGCTTTAAAAAATAAATAAATAAATAAATAATATTTGCTGATTAATGTTTCCAGGCCTCTCATGTAGGGGGGGGGGGGCAGGTTTGAGAAATACAATGCATTTATGCGAATGCGTTTGTATTTTGCTGTTGTAAGTTTTTTTTTTTTCGTTTTTGCCCCTCAAGAAAAGACGAAATAATGTGCATATTATTACCGTACATCGAATGAAATTCTATGAAGAAGTAGAAGTATTAATTTCTTTAAGAATGGTTTAAAAACAGCGTATTGTATAAAGGTGAGTTTTCGCACCATGTCTGCGAAACCCTGAAGACGCCGTCTGGTGGATAAATCGAGAACTTTTGCTAGCCTGAAGCAATCGATAAACCGAAAGCGAGCAGAGAAAAAAAAACCAAGAAAGCAAATCTTGGAAGTCGTGGAAATCTAAATGTATTCTGATCGTTAGAGAGCCGTTTCATTTTCGGTTGCTACGGACTACGAAGAGCTAATCACGCTTGTTGTAATTTATGTTCTTTACGACGACATCCCGAACTGAAGCCAAAACAGCGCTTTTTTTCGTTTCCGACTTGGAGGAGAATGGGTATATAGCCATGCGGTCACGTTCGGATAGGCACTGCATGTCATTATGCTAAAGAAGCCGGTATGCATTTCAATGGGCAATTCAATATAGGTAGATCTTTTTCACTGGGCAATCTTGGACTGTTTGAATATGCACACAGCTAAATATATATTTGCCATAATAAAGAGCTTTCCACGATAAAGCGGATGTAGACAGCGAGGGTAATGTCGGATTGAAAGACAAATGAGTCGGCCGGACCAGATTAAACAAATTTATAGCTACTTCGGAAGCTTCAATCAAAGGATGCTTTCGGATATCATATCACGATAATATGCTCATGCAAGGGGTAATTGTACTGCTTTTTTAGATATATATTTTCATCTTTCACATAAATACACCTATTATCTTCAAATTTCGAATTGTGCACGAAGTTTCGTTAAAAGAACACTTGAAGCTAAAAACAAAAGAGCATGTACTGAGATAAATAAATAAATAAATAAGTGAAAAAAAAATATATGGTTAAAAAACCTATAAAAATATTTTAAATAATAGAATATGTTAAAACGGAAAACAAAATGTCAAGATGCAACATTAAGATAATGTAACCTAAAACATTGCTTACTTTGAACTTCTGGAAGCAAGCTGAACCGGAATTCATAAAACGAATCTTCTTTCACATGATACTAGTGAAGAGCCATTTATTTTATGAGAAATAATGTTTGCATAGAAGTGGAGAAATATAGGGGGAAAATAGCTACTTTTTCATTGTGTCACGGAATTGTTTTAGCAAGATATAACAAATAGGAAATTGATTTGTTTTGGCTTTTCGAATGAATTCTTGAATTGAATAAATTTGTCGAATTAAATAATGCATATATTTATGATTTTTCTTTTTTATTCTCTTTTTATTTATTTATAGTTATCTTATCTCAGGAACACATGCCCCCATGCATCCAACACCTAGATGACTGATGTTGGTTAAAACGAAACTAATGAAGAACAAAAGCACGATGAAGACATAAAATTCAAATTTTATGTTTTTGAATTTTAACTGTATATGAATTTTCCCACACTATTATTAATTCATTTAACGAAGCAATTGCCACTAAACGCTCTTTGTCAGTCCCTGGACGCTTCTCAAATGTTTTTTTTTTTTTTTTTTTTCATTTCAACGAAAATAACGTTGCGACTACGTTAAATATTTTTAGCAACGTATAATGTTTCTCATTTTTTATACGAAACCTTCTTTTTTTACAAACGCGTCAAGTCAAAATATATACTACAGTACTTACTAGTACTACATAAGTGTTAAAACTGTGTCTCAATTTCACAAATAAAATTAGTATACCAAGTAACAACAACACTCGATTCACGCAACTTTCGGCGTAAAATATTGTTCAGTTCTTACGTTCTTTAACTAAAATATGTTGAGTTAAAATTAGTGAAATGAAATTGTAGCATTTCTGGTTAGTGACGAACTGTATTTTTAGCAATTCATGTTCCTAGCTGTGTATGAGATGGAGTTACACAGCAATTAAAATTCCTCCTTTTTATTATCAACCTTTTAGAGTTTCCTTCGGAGTATAATTATTTTCTTGTCACTTCTTTTTTTTTCTTTTGTATATTCAAATTGCAGTTCCTTTATGCACTTCGAGATGTTTCTATGTTTATTTATTTTTTTATTTATTTATTTTTGCAATATCAAAATTTAGTACTTATTCGCGACTTATTTTATTTCATATTATATGTGAATGGTTAAATTTACACATGATCAGGAATAAATGCTACAATAGTAAAAGAAAACTAAGAATTCTGAAAACAGTGCTGTCTTAAAAATTAGATTTTATTTATATCTTATATTTATGTAATAATATATTTAATATATACACTTTTCTTTTTAGAAGCACAGCAGCATTTTTTAATTCCATCTTCAACTTGCATTTTAAAATATATGTGAAGACCTAGTTCAAAAACTACTTTAAAGAGACAGAGAAAGGAGTAAGTACTAACATTGGAAATGAAAATAATAAGAAGAATCGCTTGGTCACTATTCTTCAAGTTTTATATTTCAACTATGATCTAAACTCTACTATGATATTTTGTTCACTTCGATTATGTATTCCTTAAAAGTGTAATATGTCTCGAATAAAATATTTTATTTTACGTAAAATGTAATTAGATACCTCGTTTAAAGGACATAACGCACATTATGTGTCTCATGATAAATGTATTTTACTCTTGTAAAAAGGACTACAGGTACAATCACTGTTCCTTTTTTAAAGTATTATCAGACACATACTCCAAAACAAAAGTAAGTTAAATTCTGTGACTAAATCGTGTGACTTTTGAAGGCTTTAAAAGTTTGATCCCTGCAACATGTTGCTGTGCAATAAAATTTATTCACCAACTCGAATGTACAATTTAATATTCATCTGTAGGCAGATTAAAAACTTGTTGAAACTAAATTAGTTATTGTCTCATTGAATGTCAAAAGAAGGCCTATTCAAGTTGTTTTTTCTTGGACAAAACCAACGACGTAAGCACTTATTTCTAACCAAAATGGAGCTATACGAGGAAAATAGTAAATTATTATACTGAAGCACATTTGTGTGCAAAAATCGAGAAAAAAATCTATTAGATAAGACACGGACCTGTTTAAAATTGTGACATTAAATACAAAAAAGCGAGTAACAATTACAAAGCGAATGCTAAACTAAACAGAGGGATAAAAAATGGATCAAACTATAATTCGGTAGATTTTTCAAAGTGTGGAAAACTTTCCAAAACTCAAGATGCGTTACCGATTTCAAACAAATATTACCGATTTTTAAAATATTGAAAAATCTACATACGGAAAGAGATTTGTTTCCCCCACTTCGTTTAAGATTTTATTTTTTAAATATTTTTTCCCTTTAGCAGAGTCTGATGCAAAGAATCAATGATGTATAGTATCGAAACTGATAGTTCGCACTTAAAATACATTTCAGTTACTCATGCATGTCAAAATATTGGTAATTCTCTTACATTATTGGTATTATTTCGGTAAAATAATGGCAGTAATATGTCTAATGGTTGTATATACATTAATGTAAAAAGAGATAATAACTAATACCAGTAGTACGGATATTATACTTCTGTAGTTAAACATTTTGCTTTAAGAGGTTGGTCAGACTGTTTAAGACCTTTTAAGTTCTGAGTTTTTATTTTTAAGAACGAGCCCAAAGAAAAAGCTCTTTTGCTCTACAGAGCGGTAATTTATTATTTTCATAAACCAACAGTTTCTTAATTTTATATCCTCCACACGGCAATTATTTGCCGTAATTGGTTTTATCACATAATGTGAAATAATGTATGAAAAAAATACCACAAGCACGTCAAATTATATTGACCATTTATCACTAGATTACACTTCTCACAGTAATAAAAAGATGGTTTGACTTTCAAGAATCTGTACATTCTTAATTTTAATCGCTCATGTGGAATACTTTCCCGTTTGCCATTTACGTATTCTAGATACCGGAAATGAGTAGGCGGTTATAACTGTAATTTCTCCCAATTAAATAACGCATGTTGCGCTGTGCCAACACTTGGCCTTTTAATATTCTTACTATATAATTTAATAGTTGCCGATTCTGTAATGGTCAGATTATTTGAGATAATAATTCAGGGAAAATTGGAGAATCCTTGCCCCAAACTTTTGTAATTAGATGGTTAATTATCACTATATTTATTAGTCTGCCGAAGTTTATTTGGTAACGAAGGCTATCCGATATTGACCTTTGATGCCTATTTCACTCGAGGACGTATATCATTTTGCGATTTATCATGGGCTGGATATGGCAATTTTCTTGTGTAAAGAGAAAATGATTTAATTGCTTCAAATCACGGAGCATATCCTGCTATAATTTAGATTTGAAAAGCCGTGATCTTAAATTATAGAAACATTTATGATGGGCAAGTAAATCGTGATAATAGCTTACATTTATGCGTAATAGATGAATAAATGAATAATATATTTTGTTCATTTTTAACCTATGAAACGTATGAGTAAAAACATCGCCAAAATTACAAGTAAATAAACCGTGCTCTGTCTGAAGGGAAAAACAATGCTAATTGTAACTTTCAGTTAAAATGACGATTGCAGATATTGGAACGTGTGACGTAAATTTTGTTTTTCAGAAACAAAAAGGTACTTTTTTTAGAGCACTCTCAGAAATGGGGCTCGCACTTTTGACGATTCTTCAATCGTCAAGAAAATTTCGTCATTTATATCGATTCTTTCCTCGCGCAATCACGTAACAAATTTCGCCAATTTGACGAAAGGTTTACTCGGGGCATTTTTCACGAAGCCATTTCGTTAAATACGACGAAAGTTTCGTGAGATTTGAGCATGCGTTTCTGATAGTGAGGGGGAGGGGAAAAGACATTTCAATCAATTTGGTAGTTAAATTTTAAGAAAAACAAGATAGCTCATCGGGTTTCCACAAAACATTATATTTTATTTTTTTCAGTTATCGATTGGTAAAGTATAGATTTCATTATACTTGTTTTTATATACTTGCCAAAGCAAAAAAAATCAGTTAAGGGACCATTTGGATACTGCAGATGTTTTTATCGTCATTTTATTGGGGATTTCTACAGGAGAAAAAGATGCACATTAAAAAAGAAAGGAAGGAAGGGGGGGGGGGGAAATAGAGTGAAAGAGAAACCTATTTCCGGAATCGTAAGAACTTTTGAAATTGTTTAAGGAAAATCGTCATTG
The DNA here is from genome assembly GCA_038502835.1 of Octonoba sinensis. Classification (NCBI taxonomy): domain Eukaryota; kingdom Metazoa; phylum Arthropoda; class Arachnida; order Araneae; family Uloboridae; genus Octonoba; species Octonoba sinensis. Next base: position 130,673,917 of record CM076598.1, read on the forward strand.
ACCCAACAACTTTTTCCTCCCAAAAGCACTTCTAGAAGTAATTACTTTTGGAACTGCACATTTTACGCATAACTGTGCAAGAATTTACAAGCAGAAAACACATGTGTCAACACGATATATATGCTATATTAAATACTCTATGGAAATTTGAAAGAATTTAATTGCAAAATAAGCTTTCATATGATGTAGTACTTAAGGGTCACCTAACACTGCTCAAGTGAGGAGAATGCAGTTGTTAAAATCTTATTGCAACAACAATCATGTGTGATTTAAAAACACGTATCTTCTCCTTTGATGGGTTCTATTGTTTTTATTTTATAAAATTCAAAATATTGAGCAATTTCAGGGCATGTTTTTTTTTAAATTAATCAAGAAGAATGTACATTTGATCAGAAATGATGTCGGATTGTCTTTGATAACTTTATGTGTATTTACAGTCGACTCCGTATTAACCGTCCTCTCCAAAGACGAAAGAAAAATTGCGGTTTCCTCCCTTGTCAATACCCTAGATAATCTACACTTCAGGAGAAGGAAGAAAAAACTAACACTGTTATTAAAAAAAGGAACTTAGTTGTACGTATATTATCTTTATTTAATGGCAAACATAAATAATTTAAATAATGGCAAAAGTAAACATGTAAAAAATAAAATAAAAAGTAAATATAAATTCAAATGACGTGTTTAAGAAATTTTAACTGCAAAAATCGGATATGCTTTTTATGCGACTATTTTGTTTAACTGGAATTTAATATTGATGCAAAAGTAACACAATCCTCTTGTATAAAGCAAGTTCATTTCACATCAAGATCAGTAATTGTTCTCATTGTTATTACTTTCAGACTTTTCTGAAACTCTGTGATGCAAAAATTTTTAGAATATTTAGCAACGATAGAAAGAGACGCCCATAAAAGATCATTTCATGAAATTGAATGACTAATGAACTGTAAAAATAAAAATTGTCGAAAATTGGTAAGTTTTTTTTGTTGTTGTTGTTGTTTTTTAATGTAATCTTATTACTTATATTCTATTTTATTTTATCATGTAAAACATTGATCTTTATATGAACACTTTTAAACATTGTCTTAGGAATATTTAAAAAAGGGGAGGGGGTGGGGAGATTACAATCAGATGCAAAGACTTCAAGCGCAAGTCTCTAAGTATCAAGCTTTCATGGCTGATAACGCATCACATTAAAATATGCATTAAAAAGGATGTACTTCATGCATTATATGCTTCAAATTAGTTCAAGCCACAAAATATAAAACATTAATTGATTTAAGATTCTAGAGTCGAGTAATTTGAAAAATGTCTCTGCTCAGTTTTTGTTAAGTATTAAATAAACACAAAAAGCAAGAAATAATGCGCAACAGAAATTTTACGAGTCAAAGCGGGAATTAATTATAAACATACAATGAATGTTAATGAATTTTCATTTTTCCGAGAAGTATTTTTTCCGCGAACTAATTGGCATCACAATTGGAGTTGATTACTATAAAAAAGTCGACAACACTTTCTTATGTTAAAAATTTGTTTTTTTATTTTAATTTGAGTAATAGTTCCTTAAATTTTAAGTGATGGAGAGAACACACATTCAACACATTATAAAAGCATATTTTATGCATGCGAAAATAAAAACATGTTCATTATGATGGTATATGTTTTATGAATTAAATGAATTGACAAGAAATTTTTGAAAAAGTTTAATAAAATATGGATTAAAACATTTAGATTACTACATATTAAAAATATTTAAGCGTTTTATGGATAAAATATCACTCATTAATCCCACTAATAAAAATATCTTAATCTCGATTACAACCTGAGAAATCTCGTTGTTTTTTTTTTACGGTAAACTGTTCCGCTCTGTCTCTCTCTCGTATCCTTTCGAGGCAGAAGTAAATAAAAATAATGAATTTTGTGTCTATGTGCTCCATGTTCTTAAATTTACTATGTAACTAAGCATTTTTAATTTAAAGAAATATTTTAAGTTTATCTCGCATAAAGATGCGATAAAAATTGCCATTTCCGTTAAAATTATTTATCTAAATTGCTGATAAATCTATTCTGTGCACTAACAAACACGGATCAAATATTCAACAAATTCGATTTTTTATAAATTAAAAGAACAACTTACCTCTTCACCGGTGTCCACAAAAAAGCATTTTTCATCATTTCACCTCCGTTTGGCGCTTCATAATTAAACTTTGAACTGTGTCCTTTGCTCCATTGACCAGAACTTAACCTTGCCATTCAAAATCTTGACTCCCTTGATTTGTGAAGGGCGGGGACTGGAGGCGGCAACCTTTCAAGGTCGTGCCCTGCTCTTGAAACATTTTTTTTCTTCATGCTTACGCGTTGCAAATAGTATGCAAGTGGGGGAAACTCAACAAGGCCACCACACATTGGCCAATTGTTGGCGATATCCTTAATGGCTTGTAGTTCTACTCAAGCGCATACTATTATGTTGGCGCTATTGTTGTTTATATGTCGCGTCGCTGTAAATAAATTATGCTAAAGAATGCACAACAAACTTTCTTTTTTTCCTCGATGAAATGCTTTATATCAATATCACTTTCACAAAAATTTAGCAATGTAATACCTATTTTGTCAAAATATGGAATTGTGAAGTTTTGATTGTTACTGCGAGTGTTTTCCTATTCTTGATTTAACGATTCATTTTCAAAGATTTTTTTAAACTGTTTCTATTTACACTTTACAACAACGTTCCCGAACCGTTTGACTCTTTTATGGAACCCTTTTGCCAGATTTCCGGATTGAAACACTTGATTTTCCTGCCAGATTGAAACGCTTGATAGAGGACTGATTAAATATGTATAAATAACTACCAAAATGTCTTAAGAGTTAATAGTATTAAAAATAATACACCACATCGTTTAAAGTTACCAAGAGTTTTATTTAAAGAAATCTAGTAGAATAAAGATGCTTTATTTATTGCGGAATTCTTTGCAAAAAGAGTTAGCGGAACCCAGGGTTCCCCAGAAATCTGGTGTTGGAAAACAAGACTTTATAGTAAAACTTTAAAATTTTAAAATTAATTTTAAGTCTAATACACTTTTGTAAGTCAAAGAATTATTTGGAGACCTATTATTTCAAACTTTTCTTACTCTGATGTTATCTATAACAATTTCTAGATACATATGCATATAATGTAGAGTTGTATAATCAATAGTATATATGCGACGGAGGGACTCCCTTTTGAGTCAGTTTTACTTTAAGTAAACGAGTTTCATTTCCGTAAGTTTTTTTTTGTAGTTGTCTATATCCCTTTAAGGGAGTTCAACTACTAAAAACAGACGAAATTTTGGTACTAATCCTGGAAGGAAAAAAAAAAAGAGATTTAAAAACCAAATTATATTTTTGTGTAGGAACAACCATATAAAGAAGGGGAAAAAATCGTTAGTAAATCGCGATATTGGGAAAAAAAATCTGACACGTATTTGCTTGTATTGCGTAAGAGTTTTCATACGCCCCCCCCCCCCCCTCAAGCTTTATTCACAACTTACATTTTTATGCATTGATAAAGAGATTCTTTGTAGTCCCGAATAAATGCGTGTCTTCTGTTTGCTATTTTGTTCTTAACTACCGTTTTGCTTTTTGTATTACCTCCACGAAGAATTTAAAATACAGAGTATCCTGGTGAACAATTTACTGATTTTCCTACAATAATGTACCATTGATTTTCTTATTCACTTCCCAAAGTAAAAAGTCCCATATCCAGGCTCTTAGTTTCTAATTTTTTTCCTGGGGGAGGGGGAGGACAAAGTGTAAATTCTAGCTGTATTTTTCAATTAAAATGCAAAAATACATGCAAATTCAAGAAAATCCATTATATTCTCAAAGCCGGGGGAGGGGGGAGGTAATTACCCCTTCCTAAACTCTCCCCCCCCCCTAAATGACGGACCTACCAATATCAATTTTCTCTTTAAAATTATATGTACGAAACGTTAGTAGATCCATACCTGCTGTCATCATTCATTGCGTTATAGTAAATAAGTATTTTTAAAATCGCAAAATTTTATATTAACAGAAAGTTGCACCTAGAAATTTAATTTTAAGCTCAAATCAACTGAGTTCTGAGTCGGAAAACGTTGTTTTTAGGGAACTAGATGATTTTTACGATTATCAACTTTTTCACCAATAGGAAACCTTCCTCATTTACTACTAGTCAACATATTAGTAAAATTTTGCATAACACAATGCCGGACCAATAAGAAGACGAATTGTATTTTAAGTTGAAAAGGATATGCTACAGAGGTGGGTTCGCCTCTTAGCGACAGAGCCTGCGTAGCTTTTTTATGTTGATGAGCAATTTTAACAAAAAGCTAACTTCAGAAAAGATACCATTAAAATACCGAAAAATAATATGGTCGTTCTTTTGAGCTTATTATGTTTTAATGAATGAAATAGGTCAAGACATATAAAAATATACTTCACTTTTTCAATAGTAAATTTAAATGGAGAAAAAATGTGGTTAAATGTAGCCTATTTATTTCGAATGTAAAGATGGAAAATTTACTGAATTACGTAGTTTGAAAGTGATTTTTTTTTTTTTTGTTGCAAATTTGTGCCTCAGTTACGTTGAATTAATGAATTTTCCACTAAAAATATTGTAGATAGTCTCAAATCGTTCAAATTTGAAGATAAGTAAATCGATGGTTATTAAAGCCTTGAATCTTAAACTCTTGAAAATTAATTTAAACTCGCGATTTAAGAGTTAAAAAATATATAATAATCGTAGGTGATTATGCTTAATAACTAAATCTACTGTTGGGGCAAAAGTGATTGTCACCAAAATTAAAGCATTTGAGATTTATGACTAATAAATAAAAATAATATGTTGAAATTGTCTTGATATACATATTTTTTGCTAAATATAGTACATTTTCATGCTCTTTATGGAGGTTTCATTTTATTCTTACTTGCATTACGCATTTTCAGTCTTGAAGCCGGGCTTCCCGCTTCAATGATTTTATCAAACATCAGACAGATGTAAGCATTTTATTATGCAGTTTTCTAACTCACTACATTCACACCAAAATCGAGTGGGCGAAAAGCTACGTTTCTTGTTTATTTACATAATCAGTACGATGACGGAAAATTAAAAAATAAATAAAAAATAAATCTATTTCTTACACTCCGGTAGTTTGAAAAGCGTGTTTTCTTTATTTATTTTAATTTTTTAATATGTACCTTTTAACTATTGGTCTCCGTTGGACCATTATGGTAAATCTCCATACTGGTCTCCTGGGACCACTACGATGCTTTACGTATTGTTAATATTACTTAAGATTCAAACAACGTTTCACCGTAAACATCAGAAGAAAACAATCAAATCAATCTAAGGGTCAGATGTGTTCTTTTCAGAGCTTCTTTGTGCAACAGGAAGTAACTACCAAACGTGATTTTTAATGCGTTATCTGAAGAACAGCTGATTTTGAATAATATTTTGTATTTTAAGAACGCAAAAGGAAGTACATTTACATGAAAAAACATTGAGTAAAAAAAATCTACTTTAACTTTTCCTTAAGTAAATTAAAGCTTAAAAAAAGGGAGATATCAATTTGTTTATGAAATGCGCTAATTAATTAATTACATAAACGATAATTGCGGAGATAAGCGTTAGACATGTTCCAAACAATAATCGTATCGTGTTAAAGGAACATTTCTGTAATCATTAACTGAGTCTTATAAGTAAATCAATTAAAATTCAGGACACGAGTAGATGTAGCAAAACATATCGTGCTCGTGTTAATAATTTGTTTGAAAGTATAGCATTGACAATATGAGATACGATAATTAGGTACACTGCACTAAATATAGATTTGTACATTTATTATTATTTTTTTGTTAAGAAGCTGCAATGTGAAATATCACGAGGTGACAATGGCACATTTTTTTTTTAACGACAAGCGAAAAGGGGAGGAGTGATTTGACCATTCAAGTTAGATGAGATATGTATGCGTTACATTCGAGTTGTTGGGGGGGGGGGGGGGATAACGCATTTAAAAAACACATTTGCAAAATTACTCAGCTGCTCCAACATTTGTAGACGCTTCTTTGAAGCACATTAGTAAAGCAATGGGGGCGGGAACCTTGTTAATGTAATAACAGTAGCTATGGACGCAATTTTTCAGAAATCGGCTCACAGAAATTTTTTACTCGAGTAAATGAATTCAATCATTAAAAGTGCGGGAACATCCATATATATATATATTTACTTAACGTGGACCAGATACGATTAAATTTTGCGTTTCGATACGATACTGACATCATGCAAAAAGCAAGCTATAGTAAAACTTTATTTTTAATGATCATCATAAAAAATAACATAATATTTGTATTTATCACCATAACTTACAGGGGAGGGACTTTTTAATAAAGTTATTTATATTTATTAAAAAGTATTTCCATTTATAATTCACTTTTTAATCCCGAATCGTTGGAGTGGCAACGCCTTAGTTTGTTTATATCAAGCGATCATTCGAATGTTTATACCTAGCGACCTTTTCTTAAGCCTTTCGCATTTTAAAGTACTTTTTACGGGTTTAAATGGTTATATCCCGCAGATGTTCTGAGGGGGGGGGGGGATCAGATAGTTGCATTTGGTAACAGGAAACGCATTTGTCAGGTAGGCAAAAATAAAATTCTAAACGGCAAGTAACCTATTTGTAAATGACCGACAAACTTCTCGCTCATCTATTCTAATTTTATATTCTGCCAAGGCACTAGAAAAATGTAGAAGTATTGTTAAGTAACGAAAAAAAGTTGTACAAAAACGATTAAAACAAACATTTGGATTGTTTGTTTTCAGATAGGGCACAAGGTCACAAGTTGTATATTTTACACCAGACAAAAAGTTTATCCCCTTAAAGCACGGTTTTTTTTTTTTTTTGAAAAACTCGTATAGTGCAAGTTATTCTTTGCAATTTCAGGTTGTGGGGGGGGGGGGGGGTGACTAGGGGGCGGGGAGTGGGGTAAAAGTTACATAGAGAAAAAATATTATACAAAGAAAGAATGAACGGATCTCAGACGGGCATTAGAAATAAAATAATGCACGGGTATGGGCAAATTTTCCGATTACTTTCGCCCGTGTCAGACACGGGCAAATGCGTTAAGAGGATAAATAACAGGTTCTTTCTTAAATAAACACGTTTTTCTAACGTCCATAACAATGAATGAAGAACAAAATACGGCTTCCCTAACAAAATAATGTTTTTATATCAATTTACAAAAAAAAAAAAAAGTGACTTGTTCTTTTTCTGAATTAAAGGTTCCAATTTCAAGTATACTTTAGTTGTGTTGCTTCTTTTTAGAAATTTATCAGTATTTTTAGCTACTTTCTGTCGAAAAGATGTTTTCTTTTAAAAATCTAAGTGAATTACTATAAATGTATTTATTTTTGAAATGCAAATTTCAAATTCCAAAGGATGTTAGTTTAAATTCAAATATCGATCGTTGTGATTTACAACTCTTTCAAATAAAACATATTGACCCTCGCACTTTTCCTATTTAAGCTATCACAATTGAAATCATCACTCGAATTATGTCCTGACTCAGTGACTGAATGCAATACCAAATGTTGCATCTACAATGTATCGCTTTTTCAATAAGAATAATGGCTCGAACTTGGTAGCCATGAGTTTCTTAAACAAACCCTACATCAGTAATAAAAAATGTTGCACAAATTTAATAGCTGGTGGTCTCTTGCAGTGTTCCCAGCATTTTTTAGCCATGTCTCACCAAACCAGTACTAAAGTCTTGATATCCTCTGTTGGTGATACTTAACAATTTAGCCGGCACGGTGGCGTTGTGGTAAGGCGCTGGACTCGTACGCCTCAGGTCATAGGATCGAGCCTGGCAGTGTCGGTGAACTGTTTCTTGAGAAAAAATGTTAAAATCAAAAAATGCTTCCCGTTGAGAGCTTCTTCTAATAAGCTTGTTCAAAGAAACTTGGACCTTATGCCCAGAGTTTACATAATTTGCTTCATTTTTGCCCATAGGCGCTAATGTTAAGATTTTTTGAACTGTTCAAAATTGCACGAAAAATTGTAAAAATAAAAAAGTAAAATATTTAAATAAGATGTCCGCCGAGATCTTTCTTTCGAATGCGAAAAAAAAAAAGAAAAAATTATTTTGAATCGGGCCATTCCTTCAAAAGTTATTATGGCAGGGGGATGGGGGGGGGGGGGGCATACACACCGACAGACACACATTTTCCCCATCTCAAAACCCGACTTTTATTTTTCAATCTTCATTTAATTGCTTCACTTAGGTATTTTCGACTCTTTCAAATTTTCAACGATATTTTTACGATGCATCAAGCCTTCTTTAATTTTTTTTTACTTATACGCGAAAGTAGGCAAAAAAGAAAAATAAGGAAAAAAGGTTAAAGGAAAATAATTCAAATACAAAAAAGCTAATAATTCATCCTTGTATTGCCCACCTAAAACTTCAACGTGTTAGCCGTTGGGATTTGGGCCCAACGTTAGGAAGCATTGATCTATAGTCATATTTTGCCTTTCTGTATATTCTTGTTAATATTTACAAATCTAATATACATTCAAATGTTTATTATTCAATACTTTTGAATGTTAAAAAGCACCTCATGAATAAAGCCCACAAGAATAATAGAAAACGGTTGCAGTTCGTGATGGGCAATTGCAAATCAACCTCATGTGGGTGCTAGCCGAAGGCATTTGCGCTTATGAATGGACCCCATTAACTGGAATACCACCTCTAACTGGACGAAGCCTCACTGCAGTTCCAGAGCGCTATTTTCGTGATTTGATCGCATTAAAGCTTTGCAATAAGGATTACTGCCTCAACTTAGTCCAGAAAGATGGATGGAACGCCTTACTTAGCTCTGTTCACCAATTTCAATACGAGGAACTAAAAGAAGGTAAAGCCTAAGATGACTGCGTATTTAAGCAAAAGTCATCAGTTAAATTGCTGTAAATGTTCTAGCATATTCGGCAGAGCTTTTAATTTGCTACTTAAGTTAGGAATGAGTCATATTTCATGGCTTATAACAAAGGCACTTTGTTGCTCGTAGCGCAGAAAAGTGCCTGTTTTGTCCTTATTATTCAAACGCTTGAACATGGTGTTGGCTTTAAATCGCGTCGACTTGTTAGTAAATGAGGGTTGAAAATCGTCAACATACTTAGTTATGGAGCTTACTGTGTGAAGTATGGTGGCAGTGGTAAGAGCATTTATTAAGAAAGAAATCAGTGAATCTGGAAAACAAAATATCGTGGAAATGCGTACCAAATTTATGTTTTTTATTAAATGCGGAATATTTTATGGAAATAAAGTTTTCATGTTTTGAAGTTATTTTGATGGTGAATACACTTTCACGGCTACTAGACAATTTAAAATGTATGCTTTTAATCCATTCTAGTTAATATCATCAAAATTAAACAATATTTATTGTGTGATAAAAAAACCTTAAGGTAACATTTCGTTTTGTTGGTAAAAGAAATGGGAATTATAGGGTTCGAAATTGCAGGTCGTTAGTCGTATTTTGCAACTAAAAATTTCCGTTTGACGACCGTGATCTCACATCCAGTCGTCCCTTTTGAGGCCTAACCTTTCAAAAAACTTTTAGTTTGACAATCACAACTTTTACCAACTTTCTTAAAAGTTACTAATAGATATTGATTTTTGAACATTTTTCTCTTACTTAGCAATTTTCTCAGTAATGTTGTAAAGTTTTGCGATATTTTTTAGCAATTGCACAACTGTCTTCATAGTTACCCGTTATTATCTCTGCCCAAGCAATTGGAATTATTTTAAAATTACGCCTAGCAGAACACTTTTGGCAACTAAAACAAAAATGCTAGGTGCCAATGACGCCCAACTTTTACATCCTAATTTCGAACCCTGTAACGACAGTACCTTTGCTATATTAATAACTGAATTTTGAATAAAATTAGCTAACATATTGGCAAACAATTTTGTGAGTCGCATCGAAACTTGCAGCATAGAAAGTCACCCATTCGTTTCGAAATAAGTCTGACAGTCTGTTGCCAAATGATTTTTTTCTCTTAATACATGCATTTCCACTTTTTATACTAAAAAATAATTCACAACAAATTTTATTATTGAAAATTAATTCTCCCTGCATCACAGCTTTGAAGTTGAAATTCGATTTTCCACGATTATACACTATCATTCCATATTTTGCTACAAAAAAAAAAAAAAAAAAGTTCTGAAATATTCACCAAACATTCTACCTTGTAATTTTAAGTGAGCTATCAATATAAACCTCGACTTCCAATAATGAATGTAACAAATAAAATTACTTGTAGTACTGTAGAAAAATTATAGACTGCCACACTGTTAGAAATTTCATCATGAAATTACGGTTAAATAACCGGCTGCAGTCTGTCCATCTAATTCACCGTTAAATTTACGGTTTGCCACATTTTTCTATCTTTACGGGACCTAAACCATTTCCAATCAGCTTGGTTAAAAAGCCGTAAATACAAAAGTTTACGGTTTTATAACCATTTAAAAATGATTTCAAAACAAAATTTTTACCGTTTTTGAACCATTTCAAGGCGTAGAAACCGTAAACGAAGCGTGCGGGAATCGAACCCGGGTGTATGGTATACCAACCTTGCGCTCTAGTCATTTGGCCATATACACCACTTAAAGTGGCCGTTTATTTATCAATAAATCTTCTTTTGCAACAGGCAAACTGCCTTAAAATTGATATTTCAGTCTTTGATTGGATAGGAAGTCATTTCTGGTCTAAATTTACTGTATATTGATGAAAACCATTTTATTTGCGGCAAAAATTAAAATACAAACAAGCTTCAGCAGCTCAAATTATGGGTTCACTCATTCGCAAACAGTTCGGGAATCTGATCTCCCCAATTTTTGATTTACGTGTGTATGTGTTTCTATTTAGTAACCACTGCTTAAGGCACTTTTTTTTCTTTTTTATATACACATGCGGATTTTAACTGATAAATCTTTATTTATATTTTAACAACAACGTACGACCGGTAAGGTTTCGCAACCAAGATGGACGCCCGATTCTTATTGAGCGCTTGAAAATTACGGTTAGTTAAACATTCTTTAGGATAAAAAGAGAATAAATGATTTTCTTCACAATCAGCAGTTTGAGTACCATCTTTTTAATGGTTATTCAACTGTTGTAATTAAATATGGTAAAATAACAATCAAATAAATGGTTATATTACTGCTTTCTTACGGAAAATGTTAACGGTGCATACAGCCAGAAATGACAAATTAAGTGAGGGGAGTAAAATAAGTTTAAGAATTGGATAACTAAAACGTCACTGCTTAAAAGTTGAATAAAATGCTTACACTGATTTTTCAACATAAACTTATGCTTGCGGTGTTTTACACATAATATACATGCTATATTTCGATTAATATGTTTCCTATAAGCGAATTTATTTCAAATAACTGCTTTAAATTTATTAAATACGGAATACAATCAATACCTATGCTAAATGCATCCTCATAAGCGAGAGTATTTCCCTTAATTTTAGTGGTTTCTTTTTGTTTGAAAGATGTTCCATGACGCAACATGTAAAATATTACATAATTTTTCTTTTTTAAATATTAACCCACACACAACTGTAATAGTAAATATATTACTCGTACAATAAAATGAAGCCATGAACTTTTTAAATACACTGATGTAACATGAACAAGTCATTCGGCATTTTCGAGAAACATAGAAATTTCTCTGTTAATGAAAATTGTCCCACTAAGCAAAGCGTACGCATTTTACATTAGGCCCGATTTTTACATAAAGGATCTTTGAAGCTCTACTTACTCCCATATTAAAATATTTAATTATTGCAGAACATGAAGACATGTTCCTTTTAGAAACGGCAATCTTAAAGTTTCGGAATGAAATTTACTTTCCTCATTATCAATTCACTGAATTAAGTAGCAAAATTTTTTTGTCAATGTAATTAATTACGACCAAATTTCGTATGTAATTAACTTATATTATATGTATATGCTAAATCATTGCAAAATATAACGTAGAAGACCTGATTTCATAATCATCACACATTGTCATCAACAAAACGTTATAAACAATTCACCAGGGCAATTAGAATTTCTGAAAAAACATTGATTTCCCCGAATAAATAAATTGCATTAACTACTAGTAATAATGCAAATATTTGAAAAACAGAACGTAGAAAACCTGATTTCGTAGTCATCAATCAAATCACGGAAACATTTCGTCCATTTGGATTACAGCTTCAAGGAAGTCTTTTCAGAATTGAGCCATCTTAAAATTTCTGATAAAATTTTCCTTTTCGTTATAAAGTCATTGAATTAACTACTAACATTCTATCTAAACATAATGAGATTTGCAAAATATATCCTCACTTTTTATACTATGTTTATAGTAACTAGAAAAACATTTATTGTAAGCATGGATGCGATTTGCAAATCCTCGTTTTACATTGTATCTTTATAGTTTGCTTTCTAATTTCTAAACGTTTGCAATTTAATGTTTTTTTATACTTCTATTGTATTCGCAAAACGTGAATCGTTGATAACTACGCAGTTATTTATTAAGATAAAAAAGGTCTTTTATCATTTCAGATAAATGATAAAAGACCTTTTTTCTTCTTTAAAAAAGCGAGCTTTTTTTTCTTAACAATAGCGACAAAACGAAGCACTAAGTACTAGTCAAAATGAATGCAAAAATTCAATTACCGTTGAAACATTACAACTATAACTTCTTGTTCTGTGTGCCTATTATCGAACAAGAAAGTAGAGGCCCTCTTGTTATGTGAAGCTATATTTCAAGAGATCGCTCCGGATAAAAGATATCGACTAGCTATACATCTTCAAAGATTTCTTTTTTTCTTCTTTTTCGCTCTTTGAGAAGGAAAAGGGCTTATGTCGGAATTGGTGGGGAGATGCATTTGCTATGGTGTCAATCGTGCTTAACTAATTGTCCAATGACGCTTCGATCCCTCTGTCTGCTACAGCTGCAACCAATGAGAGCTGGAAAACGGCGTCGTCTTCTAAGCAAACTGTCCAAGATGGCGGGGAGGATAGCGGCAGGGGGCTATATACAAAAGAAAATAAGCTGAAATAGAGGACAGGATCCTAAATACACTCTCCCATATTTGTATGTAAATTTCTGAAAATGCCGAACGCATTCCATTTTAAAATTAGGTCAATAACCGAGTAGTTAGAAAGCATTTTTCAAAATAAATTTTATTCTAATGTTTAGTAGAAAAGAGCACACATACTTAACTGAAACTCTAAACAATAATTGATTCATTTATTAATATATTATTTATATTTACTCCATTTGTGCGTAAATTTCTGAAGCCAGAAAACAACTTCTATGCACTTTTCTAACAACTATGCACTATTACGTTCTTCCCTAATACTCACTTTCATTTTAACTAAAAGTAGGATAATCTGGCACCTGAAATAAAATTAATACCTTCGTGTGAAAATATCAATCATAAAAACGATGTTAGAAAGAACACAAAAATTGCAAATGATTACAGATACGAGCCTGCAATCATTTGCTAACTTTGTTCTTTATAAGAGTTTAAGTCATATCATTTCTACAGGAATGATTCTTAAAATCTTATTCTAAGTCTTGAGACTACGTTTTCCGTTATTTCAAAGCGTTAAAAACTGATTCATTCATTTATCATTAAATCATCTACACTTTCGGTGCATCTTTGCATAAACTTCTGAAATTCTGTAATATTTTAGTTGGAAGTACTGCTCAATAATTTCAATTATATGTTCTGCTTGACATTCATTGTTATCTAAATAAATTTATGGTATTCAAAAAAAGGTTTTTCTACAAAAACTATATTCTATAGCTAAGATTTGGAAAGCCTTGCGCGTGGTCATACAACAATTTCCGCAAATATTTTATTATTTCATTTTAAAATATGGTTCAATCACTTCGATACAGTCGTGTTCTGCCTATAACTTTTTATATCTTAATTAAGCGTATACAATCCAATTCACTCATGATTAATTCATTTATTAGCAAATCATTTGCATCTTCCGCACACAAACACATCTGCGCATAGGTTTTCAAAAACCCTATGGTCATACCATTGTAGAATATAGCGGAATGTCTTCGTTTTAATAAATGAATAAATTTAACATTTCAAACATCATACAATGCTGCTTCATTTGAACATCGTATAATATTTAGGAAATTAGATGAAGAATGTTTCGGATTTCATTCTTCGTTTATGGAATACCTTTTGAATAAGATAATTCCATAATTATTCCACAATATTGTGCATATATTTAAAAACAATAAGGCCCGTATGAGATTATAACAATTCAAAGCGTTACTTAACCTCGGATAAATGTCAATTAAAAAGAAAATGATAATTGTCATGCGCCTTTCCTGATAAAATCGTTGATTTTGAGATGCGGCCTTTTTTTTGCTGAAGGTGCCAATCTATGAACAACGTTATGACGTCAGAAAGCATTAAATCAAATGACACTTGGTGGTAAACAATTGTTCTTATCCTTAATGTGCTAAAAGCATTTTCAATATTTAAGAAACAAACACCATAAATGAAATTATTTCCATAAATGATCATTTTCAATTACAAAACAGCTTCTGTATTAGTTTTGCTTTATTATAGATTGAAATGTTATTATCATTTAATTTATTTATTCATGTTAATAATATGCAAATCATCTAACTGACGTTTTATCACACGTAAACTATAATTTATCAAATAAATTTTTATAATCAAGATCAAGTTCGATAGGTAGAAAAGGACATTTGTTACATAGTTTAAAGAAAGCAGATTTTTTAAATAAAAATATACATTATGTAGATTTATTTATACTTATTTATTTTTCAAGCTCATCCAGTTTAAAAATTAAAGGTAATTATGTACTACATTGATGATACACAAACTTCGATTTGCCCTTTAAATTAATATATTGAAACGAAACAAACTCTTAACAATAAACAAAAATTATTTTGAAGCTTAATTGCACATACATGAAGGTCCAAAACACCGTTCAAGTTGAACATTTCAAATAATTCCATCTGAAGCTCAATACCCAGTGAGATGACTCGAGGAAAGTATACATTTGCTATGGAAAGAAAGACAACGGCAAAACTATTTTGAAACAAAATATAAAATGATTCTACTTTTAAACAATATTATTTTTAAAAAATCTGTACGAAGTATTTTATGACATTTGGAAGAACGTATTCGTTATTGTAATATAACAATAAGGAAATGGTTGTAAGAACTATGAACTTTTACCTATTAAAAACTAGATATGGGCAAAAGAAAATCGTGAAAAATGAATTTTTTAAATGGCAACCCATTTGTAAGTAGTACATTACAAATTTACTTTTTTAATTGTACCCGATTAGTAATTAGTGAACTTTTTTTTTTCCTTTTTGATATCGCAGATATCTTTAAGAATAATGTTGAAGATATTTTTTCCTCCTTATCACATTATCCCATTTTTAAGAATAATGTTTACAATGCAATTTCCTTCGGGAACATCTCAATATTTAAGAATAACATATTTGCAGTATTTTTCCTCCTACATAGCGCCTGTATTTCCTCCTACATTCTCTTACTTTTATTTAATACTTGTCCACATTGTTTGATTATTACGACTGTTGTTTGAAAATTATTTTTACTCGTTATAATTTTCACCTTGAGTGATTTTTCTTAAATTGGTAATGTTAAAGACTTATCCCCCCCCCCCTATTGTCTAACTTAAGAACAATTACTGTTAGTATTCTGTGTTTTCCTTCTCGACAACATTTGAAGCTTTTTTAAAAATGTTAACTCTTCCCTTGACATAGTCTCATTTTTAGCCTACTTTCCCGTAAAAAGTCGAAAAAAAAAATAATAAAGCAAGAAAGAAGGCTTAATGTATCGTAAAAATATCGTTACAAATGAGGAAAAGTCAAAAATAAGTGAAGTAATTAAATCAAGATTGAAAAATAAAAAATTTGAAAGTAGGGATTTGAGATGGGGAAAAATGCGGTCTGTCTGCCCCCCCCCCCCCCCCAATAACTTTTGAACAAATTGTCTGATTCGAAAAATTATTTTTGCATTCGAAAGATCTCGACGAGGACATCTCATTTACATATTTTACTTTTTGATTTAAACAATTTTTCGTTCAATTTTGAACAGTTCAAAAAATCTTAACATTAGCGCCTATGGGCAAAAATGAAGCAAATTATGTAAACTCTGGGCACAAGATCCAAGCTCCTATAAGCAAGCTTACTGGAAGAAGCTCTCGGCGTGAAATATTGATTTGAACAATTTTTGTTCATTTTTGAACAGTTCAAAAAAAATTAACATTAGCGCCTACGGGGAAATTTCAATCCCATATAAATCCTGATCTAACCGACAGATTTGCTTGCAACAAACTTTATCGGAAAGATGTTGCGATGTAGAACATGTATAGATACAAATTTCAACAAGAACTGAACGAGCCTATTTTCCTCTGAAATTTTTTGATCGGGATTTTTAAGGATATTTCTCATTAAATACATGAATAAATGAATGAGTGAAAGAATTAATGAATGAAAAAATGATGAATGAATAAATGAATGAGTGAAATAATAAATGAGTGAATAAATGATAAAATAAATAAATAAATGAATGAATAAATAGGTAAATGAATGAATAAATACATGAATGAGTAATTGAATGAATTAATAAATGAATGATTGAATAATTGAAAGAATGAATGAGTAAATGAATATGTATTATCCGTTGGAAAAGGTATATTTGAAGCAATGAAGAACTAAAACTAAATGAGAAAGAAAAGTGATAGCTAGATTATAAATTTGAATTTGGTGTATACGGGAAAGTAGGCTCGTATAGTTCTAGACGGAACTTCTTGTTAAAACGTTTATCGCTTTCTTTCATTTTTTTTTTCTCGTCCTTTTTATCTGACGTTTGGTTTTAAAGAATAACGTTTACTGAAAAAAGTAACTAGTATCTACCTTTGGACGGAAAAAATTCAAGAAAAAAAGAAAGGAAAACAACGTTATGAAGTATACATTGAAATATACTCTATACTCTGTAATTTTGTGCTATGCAATGCTGGTTTTCTCATTAAATTCTTACACTTTCCAAGAGCTGTTTTTAGATTCTCGAGCTATTAAACCCAATAAATTCAAAGATGTTTTTTATCTAAATTGTCTACCTCAACAAAAGTATGCTCTCTTGGGGATCCTCTACCAAAAACACCACTTTTATTAAATGGGCCCCAATCACGACAAATTCAAAACTTAATATCCCCGTCAACAAAAAGCCACAATCCAGGTATCATTTTCTTCAAGAACTCTTTAAAAAAAAACACAGCCCTGATTTCCGATGTGGCCAAGCTTTCAGGAATCGATACCTTCCTTAATGTAGATCCAACATCACGTCCTTCCCCTGGGGTAGAACGAGAACGGGGGGTTAAAAGGGGAGGGTTAGGCGACGCCGCTGGAGTGTCAGCGAATTTCCGACTATCTTGGGGTCAGCGGAAAATATAGACAGCCAAGTGGCTTGGCGATTAATAACAAAACCATGACAGCTAATTATCGAGAGCCGGGAACCCTTCAGAAAGAGCCGAAAATGATTGTCTGGCAATGGTTGCTCTATTTTTGCCAGTGTTCGTTGGAGCGTTCAATAATACAGACTTGGAGATGAAGATGTGTCTTTGGCTCCAGTAGAAAGAAAGAACTCAATGATGCGTGATAAATGGTAGTATTAGAATAGAAAGCATCTCTCAGTGGAAGCCGACGTTATTATCAGATTGTTATATTGTAACAATCATTATAATAATGCTGTCGGTTAATATGAGATACGGGAATATAGGCATGATAAAGAAGTCTCTGTATTCCAAGTGACGTGATTGTTTGTAGAAAGGAAGAAATAAATGACAGATAAGTGGGGGGAAGCCTTGTACTTCAGATAAAGTTTCTTTGAAACATTTTTCTGCAAATATTTGCTTTAATAGAATTATAAAAATAAATGTGCTGTTGAATACTGTCAACAATGCAAGGGATATATGATATTATTCAGCCAGGATGTCAAAAATAATTGTGCATAATAAGGATCTTGTGTCACCAGCCTCACAAGAAGATGCACTAGATTATTGTACTTAAGTATACCATTACAATTCATACTGATTTCACAGAGACCGGGACGATTATAAAATACATTCTTGTCGTTCCCATTGCTGTGGTTTTAAACTGGCAACGATAGCTTACCTGTTACATTTTAGGTAATTGCGAAATCAGCAAATCATATACCTCAGGGTGAAAGTAATTTTAATCATAGAATAAATGACAGTCAATCAGTAAGTGATTGGTAGTAAGAGAGAGCGCTAACTAAATTATGTAGAACCACTAAAATGGGCAGAAAAATCTAAGACAAAAACATTGCCACTGTTACAATCAGTGTGAAGTTAAAGCTAAAGTAATTGACACTTCACCCCATTTTTCACGCCATGCAACGACGCATAATAATCTTAATGGTAAAAGGTGGGAAGTTGAGAAGAAAAGCATTGCAGCTTGGTTGAAACCGCGGTTTACCGCTAATCTGGTGACTCAAAAAAATCTTTAAAAGTTAAGTGTGATTTTTAGAAGACCTATTTCTCCATAGCAAAATGTTAATTCACAATGAGTAGCTTTTCTATATGCATACCTGGACATTTAGGCATTTAATTACCTATGGCGACTTGAAGTTGTCATCAGTTATGATAGTTGGTATCGTTTGTAATCCTTATCCATTATTGGCAAAACATTGTATATCTTGTGACGTCTGTTCTGACGAAAAAGGTCAACGGCATATCACGTAAGATCGAAAGTTATATTCGATACGTTTTTTCCATTCAAACCACTATTTTGGTGTTAGTTCCTCGGAGAATTCGGATTCTTGTTAAATTCAGGCTCGCTATGTACGAACTCGGTTGTGCTACTCTTGTAACGAGTACTACTAATGCAGAGATTGTTCAGGTTTAAAAGATACTGTATTTATTTCTATGTGCAATTATTATACAAGTTATGCTCGCTATAAAAGGGTTATGTTCCATACATTTTTCCTATCAAACGAGCACCTTGCTTCATTCGTCAGTGAAACGGGTTCTCGATAACAATCGAAATAGCTGTGAACAAGATAGATTGTATCACTATTGTTACTAGTATCGATGCCAATGCAGAGAGTGTCCCGATTAAAACAAAGTATTTCTCGCGAGGTTGAACAAACACGCTCAATTCCTTCCAGTCTTTTTCGATGTCTTATTTATATTATCTTTTAACAAAGTATAAAAAGAAAGATATGTTCTCTGCCATATTAACTCTTCCTTCATAATCTGCGATAAATTTTGTAAATTACCTTAAAAAGGAATCCATCGAAAAGCAGAACGATTCCAAACCAAAGCACGCATTTAGAGTCTCGGCAAAATAGCTCGTAATAATTGCCGTTATTAAAGCTACCGAGCATTTTCATAATCAGTATTTTTTTCCCTCATACTTTATGAGGGTCACGCGAAAAAGTCATATACAGACGATTACGCATCGATACATTTTTACTTAGCATTTACAAAACTACGAAATTGTTGCTAATATTAAAAAACGGCTAGTTTTTTCGTATAGTCCTAATCGAAGTTTCGCTATTTTGTTGATGTTTTTTGTTAGATGGAAGCATTTACTTCTTTGCTTCATTAATGCTATCCCCATTTTGCAGAAGATTAATGTTTTATGGCCAACTTTTCCGCAGCAGAAAAAATTGGAATACTCCAGTAGTTTTTATATCAGAACCTACTCTTTATTAGGGTGATTTAGAAACAAAATATTACCACTGTCTTCGTAATTATGAACTATAACGGTTTGATATCTTAATAGAAGTTTTTCTTCAGCCATTAGTTAATGTACGCTCTCCGTAATAATGTTCATGAAGTTGGCGCATTAACTCATAAACACGAATTCGGCGGAGGGGGCGGGGGAGAAACCGCCACTTGTTGGCCTCATCAGGAAGAATAAACTAGATAAACCAAGCCGATATTTTAATTAATGATTTAATTTTTACCAGGACGTAGTCGTAATGACTACCCTAATGAAAATTTTTTTTCTCCTCCTGGATCGATATTCAAGTTGTATTTTATGGCTTTTTCGGCGTTATTAATTCCTCCGTATTTATTTCATGGTCGGCTTCTTAATTTCTCTTTCTAGTAAATAAATTACCCGGCAAATGTTTATGAAAATGGTGGTTATAAAATACGATTCTCTTCTTAACTTAAAGGGTAGGCTTAGTTACGACAATCATACTTAATCCGCATTTTCGGAGTTTAATGGTCTTTAGTTATTAATCATCAAATAGTTCCGATGGCGCACTTTTGAGTACGTATTTGAAGCATAAGTCTCTGGCAATAACTACACACATTCACTTATTTTTTTCAGACGGAAGGTTATAAAATTTTACTTAACACTACAGGGCACAATATCGTCTGAAACAAATCGTAAAATCACTTTCATTACAAACCTTAAATTAAAAGGAAAGTAATTTTTTGTTGACTTAAAAAGGTTTAAGGTACAATGTTTCAAAAGTTCTTTTTTTATTTATTTTTTTTAAGTTCTTACTCTGTATTTAAATTTCAAAATAAACATTTCCGAGCAATATTTAGGATAAATAAATTTCAAAGAATTAGGAGTGAAACGATTGAAAATACTAATAAGCAAATAAAAACGAGTACAGCTTTTAAACAAACTTCCTCGGATTATAATAATCAAGTTTCACACGTACATAGTTAAGGGAAAACTCTGAACTAACGATATAAAAAACATTTATGACGAGTGAACTTTGCCAGGAATGCTCAATTTACTTAACATACTTAGATGACAACTGAATGATGAAAAAAGTATCTATAATTCCAAGTGCCCATTTCCATTATTAATATCGGAATAACGGAATCTAAAAAACAAACGCGATATTACTAGAAATAGCATTAATATAATTTAATGCTATATAATAATTATAAATATACTCAGCAAGTAGCAAATGATCAACAAAACCGAAACGCTGATTGCAAAAATGAGATCTAATCACTACCTTTCTTTTTAAAAATCGGAAAATTAGTTCTCCGTGGGAACTATTTACCCTTCTTGATCAAATAACTCAAAAACTATCGTTTGAAGGCGAAAAAATGTTAACAATTCCTATGTAGACTTATTCTGTTTGATTTAAAAATGGCTCACAGTTCCTCTTATTGTATTATCAACATTTTTTAAAAAGCAAATTAAGGCACCAAAAATTGCATTGCAATTTACCATGTACTCTGAAAATTTATGCATTAAATGCATTGCCTTTCAAGAAATGCGTAATCGGCAACGAGACAATATTTTACATTGTTAAAATCAACAATAATATTTTCAAATTTTGTTACCAGTTCGTCGGTGATATTAAAATTCTTAAGCACCCTATCAAATATTTTAATTGAGAAAAAGTTTCGAACATCATAAAGTTTGTCTTTGAACTTACGTCAATACAAAATACACTTATCAAATAAACTCATTACAGCCTGACAGCAAAAATCAAGACACTTCTCTTCACTTATTTGTTTGTTTACAACCATTTCAGGTCACATATACACTCTATAACAAAAAAAAACGACGCACCAGGAAGGGGTTGTCCGATGGAGGCAAAAATTGATGGATCAGGAGAGTTTGTACAGAATAGAAAATGACTGAAATTTCAGAACAATTGAATGATTTATTTCAGAGTCACAGTAACGAGCTCAATAATTTGTTGACCCGCCTCCAGCCTGGATGCAATAGGATGATTCCTTCTTGTTGCGTCCATTTTTTTGTTATAGAGTGTATATTCGAGTTTATGTGCTTTTCTCAATGGATATGGGTCTCAAATTCTCGTCCAATGTTAGAGATAGAACAAGACAGCACGATAGACTATTAAAGTACAAGGAAGGAAATTACAAGAATACACAAGGTGGGAATCGAACCCATGACCTCGTCACTGCGCAGGCAGGCAGCGGAAACTGGTACTAGGGCCGCTCGGACCACTGAGGCCCCTTCTCTTCACTTCACAGATACTTTTGTTTAATTTTCAATTCACTTCCGTTAATGGTTGATAGTTACTAAATGCTGCATGAAATTCAAAACCATACAAATTCTCAAACATAAATGGATCATGATTTTGGAGTTAATTCATTAAAATAATAATAATCATCATTATCATCATGGAAGCAAATTATAATTTAAAAAAGGAGTAACCCGCTGTAATACTTCAGCCATATTGCATTTAATTTCATATAGAAGACGCAATTATAACGTTGATGAGTGCAATACACATTTTATTTTTAGTCTCTACTACATTGCGGTCAACAGAGTTCAATTTCAGCATTATTTTACTGATACATTTGTTGCAGAGTGCTTCCCTTTTACCAATGCACCATCGGGTGCGTTAACACTCCCCCCCCCCCAGAGATTATGTGATGAATACTACAGAGTCAAGTCTCTCCACCTCATTTTCTATGGTAGTACTATTTCCTTTTTTTACACACAATACACTGCTAACTGGTTCCTTATATGCAATTGCAAAAAAAAAAGTTTATATACTGCCAATAACTCGTACCAGCATGAGAGTTCATCGCTCTTACCACGATTTAGGCAGATGCCACAAATGAAGTCCACGCTTACACTTTATTTTGTTTGCCAAATATCATTCCATTTCAGCAGAAAAAAAGAAACAGAAAGTATTGATTTCAATTTAGTAATTTTTTTTATCTATCTCACAATCTTAAGCATCGGTTGTGCAATGCATTAAACATAACCATTGCCACAAATGAAAGTCAAGAAAGAAACTTTGTAATAACATTTGTTAAAATATTTCCTCTAAACTTCTCAGATTTCTGTTAACTAGCAAACATATTTTACGAAATTCTCCATTCAATGACACAATCTGTTCGATCTCCCCTCTGCATAACCTCTTCTTTAATTAACCAAGAACTCCTCCAAGATCACGTCCGATTGATTATGAATTAAAACCCAAATCCAAGCTTCCACTTGATCGTATCTTTCGGTCGAACTGCGCTTCCACAGTTGGAGCTCAAAATGAAGGAGCACCTGGAACCTTGAATGTGTGTCGATATTAGATTGTTACCATGCTGGGAGCCACACCCATGGCTGTGAATCCGTCCGTTTGACAACTTAATCCGCCATTAAGTGTATAGCGCCCTTTGCATATTCAAAAGCAGTGAGGAAATTGCTGTGAAGGCAATTTGTCGCACGTTTGCTCCTTAATCCCCTATCTGACCCATCAATAATTTAACTCGAAATTTCTGTTTTAAGACCATCAAAGCAGTAGACTGAAGCGAAGTTTAATGTTAACGATCCGAGCGCGACCGCTTTGTCGACAAGGGATAGGCCTATTAAAAAAGACGCTTGTGGTCAGGGGCACGGTTATGGTTTTCACTGAATATATTGTTGCTGCAAAGTATTCGGTGGTAAGGTAACGTTTTAACTAAAACTGGCTATCATTGATACCTGTTATGAGGGAAAAACCTTATGAATATTAGCAGTTATATCAAATAATTTTATTACTTGAGGAAATATTATGCTTTTCCGAAGTGAATTCGTTGAAAATTTATAGTTGATACTACTAATTATTTTTTTCTGAATAAAATCGAAAGAGGGAATCTATTCTGTTTAAGTCATAAGAAGCATAATCATCTGTCTGTCTAGTTAGAGCGCCAAGACAGGTGAGGTGATAAATTTGTAGACAGACACAATCATTTTAATCACCTTCGATGCAATACTTTATACAATTCAGCTTAAAATTTTACACATTGTTCCAGAACACATTGCTTTGCGAATACTGATTTCATTCAGTGTTGTTTCAATATCGAAGATCAGCGGTGCAAGTTTTTCCAAAGACATCTTTCTTTTCTCTGTAAATTACCATCATTTTTAAAGGAAAATATTACATTTTTCAATCGGAACAGGAAAACTAAAAAGTGGTTGGGCGCATGCTTTCTTTTCGTTTAGCCTTGGTCAGCGAGAATGAACGTAGCGATCTCTTAAAATTCGAGTCTTTAAATTCCAATCCCTAGCACATTGATTTGTATTGAAACATATTTTTATCGTGTACTAATATTGTAAAGAATGTTAAACATTATTGTCGACCATTTTCCGATTTCGGACATTCACCGTAATATATATACATACATTTAACTTTTTTGCGTGTGTGGAGATGCTTTCACTCCTTCGGAGGGTCATTGTAAACAAATGCAGTGGATGAATAACGTTTTTGAAGAATATTTCGGTTTAGATAGCTTCCTTCAGTTTGCAAAAGTTTAAATAAATTTTTTTTTATTGATTCTGTTTAGTACATTTTACTACACTGTAAGCAAAAGCTAATTTCTGTCAAATTCTGTATATCATCTTTTTTTTCTTCACATCTTTTGATATTTTACTTGATCTGCTATTGAATTTTAAAGTTCGATTTATAATTGAAAGAAACAAATAAATTATATTTTACTGAGCAATTCTGCAGAAGTAATTACAATCCACACGCACTTAAAACAATGCATTTCACGTAACTTAGTCAAACTTAATTCGCAATTATAAAATATCTAGAATAAATCATAAAACGTAGTTTTTTATTCGACCAATTAAAAAACTGGTGTTAGTAATAATCCATTTATATAAATAAAATTATATATAATTAAATTTAACGTGAGTCACAACTAAGAAACATTAGGAGCATCATTACAAAAAATGCCGTTAAGTTTTTTGATTGTATTAATTAAAAGGACATATTTTATTAACTTAGAGCTGGTATACTTAAATACAGTATACTAAACTAGAGTTCACTTTGATAACTTGGAATAAAAGCCTAATGCATTATAGTATTGAAATATTACTTGCGACGTTCATATTGTATAGGTTTTAATGCGTTTTTGATAGAGAAAAATGTATAAATAACGTCATTTAACTTAGGGTCCATTAAGAAATTGACTTTCTGAACACCTTACGTGATAACAAAAATATTAATTATTCAGAATCATTCATGTGATTTTATTTTCAGAGCTCTCATGAATTCAATGGAATATAATTGTCGTCTCTAAGAGCTTCAAGCTTGAACTTTTCAGCCAAGAAACCATAAAGTTTTTATAACCGGGGACAATAGGCATTAAAATTCAGAAAGGATATCATTAAAATTATTCCCATTATAAAATTTATGACATTTTTCTTCGAAGTGATATGAACATTAGATTTCCAGATAGTGTTTTATGCTAGCAAATAAATTAACCGTAATGAAATAAAAATTAAAATAAAAAGAATAGAAACGCGAGATATATCAATGTGAAATATTAGCTCAAGCACTAATTTTTTATCTGTAATTTCTCGATTATGTTTCAAGTAGTAATAGGGTTGCTGGTGTAAAATGCGTATACTGAGCTAATAATTGGCAAACAATTTTCTCTCAACATATTGCTACAACTAATTATGTACAGTAAAATCTTGTTATAGCGAATGCCGATACAACGAAGCATACGTTATAACAGAATAAAAGTTCAGTCCTGTTTTAAACCACATTAGGATAACGAATATTCTTTTATAACGAACATTCTGTTACATCGAAATATTTTCCCGAAACCTTTGGGCTCGTTGTAACGGGATTCCACTGTATATACTTTTTCTTTTAGATTTTTAGCATTTATTTGGATTTATTATACGACATTTTTGACATATTTGTTGAGAAGTGCCTCAACATCACTAAAATGGTTTATGTTTCCTGAATATCTTACTTCAACGAAGTATTTTATTTATTGTTGACGTCAACGGAAAATGAGAAACGTACTGAAACATTTATATTATTATATGTATAAATAGTATGGCTCTGAGCTCGTGGTGCCTGACTTTGAGACAGTACATTTCTTCTGTCCATCAGCCCCATGCGCAACCAATCCTAAGACTAAAGGATAGAGATCTGGTGGAGAAAAGTACATTTCTTCTTGGAGAAGAAAGATGAAAAATTCTTGCATATTCGCAAAGAGCGAATAACCATCCTAATACGTTATTGGCGACGCAAACCAACTATCCTCACCCGTATTTTAAAATGGTTACGTGGGTTAATGGTGGTTTAAAATCGTTTAATCCTTCGTCTCTCGGCATTCGAATTATCAGAGCTAAAATATTTTACAAGTTTGCATGGAATGTTTACTTAAAATATACAAATAATTTATTTAAAAAATGTACAAATAAATATTAAATTAAAAGTGTATTTATTAGATCTTTAAACATATTTTTGGAAGAGGGTCTGAAGCAAATTGAATTTAATCCATTTGTGTCTAGCGTTCCAAAAATGAAACGGTTCTTTAAATGGAAGTAATTTCTATAATAACAGGCTGAAGTAATTTTTTGTGATGATAAATTATTCCTAAGGGATTTTGCTTTAAATATTAAATATTTAGAAAGACATTCGTAACACTGTGCAATTAAGCTGTTTCTTAAATATTAGTTTATGCTACATCCGAAAAAAATTTCTTGCGTCTTTCAGCTTAGACGCTTTCAGAGGTAAGTATTTTCAGGAAGTTATGTATTTTTAAGAGAAAGCCTGCACCCTCTCATACCTTCCGTCCCATTTTTGGGGTGTTTAGTTTTTTAATGTAAATTTTTAAAAATGAGTTTAATTAATTATAATTTTTTTTAGTATTTTCCCACTTCATTTTTCACTATTGCAAACAATATTTTATTACAGATTTTAAGTGAAGAAGAAATTGGGCATTAATGGGTTGAGTCAAAATATCTCAAATGCTTCATTTCAAAGTTAAAACGAAAAAATAAATTAAAAAAAGATCGGTATTTTTGCCATCACTAGAATATAAAAATGCATTGCGATGTTTAGATTATTGCATGTATAGTGTTTATGTTAAAAACAACATTTAACATTGATAGAAAACTTTAAAAAAAAGAAAAAAAGAGAGAGAGAGAGGGGTTTCGGGAGAGGGGTC
Organism: Octonoba sinensis; assembly: GCA_038502835.1. Lineage (NCBI taxonomy): Eukaryota > Metazoa > Arthropoda > Arachnida > Araneae > Uloboridae > Octonoba > Octonoba sinensis. Next base: position 130,700,950 of record CM076598.1, read on the forward strand.
ATTCTCTTCTCTCCACTCACAATCCGTATAATGCTTTTCAATCGATATGTGCTTCGGAGCGGTCAACCTATGCTGAAAAATGCTATATTATGATGACACCGAAATTATTTTTTTAACTTTCTCTATTGTGTACTATCAATTCGTATTCTTTCCGTGGAATTGGTGTAAATATATCTTAAGATTTTTAAACTCCAACTTCAATGCATAAGAAACTAACCAACTACAATGGTCAATCTTGGTTGACAGCTTGCACAATTTATTATAAAAAATCTCTCATACATCTTTCTAAAGACCAGAATAGTATTTACTAAAAACTCATATTTCTAATTTTCTCCCATCTAAATGCATGACTTTTTATGACTGCATTTTCTAAAGGAACAATGAGCATACTTTGAATCCAAGCGGAAATTAAACTCAAATTTGATTATCTGACTCGTAATTCATATCTTTCTTATTTATTTTATCCCATTGTGCTCTATGCATGTTTACGAAAGAATGTGGCTGCAAATCAACCAACAAGGCATAAAAATCATGGGAAATTTTGTAATAAAAACACCCGGGAATAGATTTATCAATTTCTTAACTATTTGATTAACGTATTATGTGAATGTTTTCGGAAAGGAGATAGCGGCCGTGCTTACTTTCTACAAACAAAACTAGCTTACTTTATACAAACAAAAAAAATGGGACATAAAGCGCAATAATACATTTCGCACCAAATGCTAATTTATAAAATTAAAATACACATTAAACTAAAACGGAAACTAAGCTAACTTAATTTTTAAGAACACACCCCTAAGAAATAAAGCTACAATCCTTGTGTCGTGTTGAAGTAATTAGTGTGCAATTTGTGAAGAATATAGATCGGTTTTACTAAATAATTTTAATTTGGGTCAAATGGTTTAATTTTATTCTGGATCCTTGCATGTGGATTCATTCTTATATTTCATTGCTTTTATTGATTCTTTTGACAACTTCCTTTACGGATTCTGAATTCTTACTTACTTATCCAAATTTATCGATTCTTTTACGGTATAATAATTAATTTTAAATATGCACTAAAACATTTCTCATAAAACGGCTTGTTTTAAACCGTCCCTTGAGCCGACTGCTCAAAACCGAAGAAATTATGGCACTTCCGCAATAAAAAGATAAGTAGTTTTGAAGCAAAAAGGTAAGCGAAATTGTTAAGAATGGCTTGAATTGCGGAAATCTACAGCATCTTCTTCGGTTTTGAGCAATCAACACAAAGGACGGCTTCAAACAAGCAATCTTCAATGCAAATCTTTAGTTAGGTTTTAATTTGCTTTCCGAACTTATGATGAATACAATTTGACATTTTTGATTTCACGTCTAAAAAATATTTTCTTTTGCATTTAATATGGTGGTTTTAGCTCGCTAGATTACAGGTCAGTTTTAATTATTGAGGTTTTCACGCAAACTGTTGCGTTTTCTGCGTTTCTTTTATACGTAAATTGTTTTTAAACGCAATTATTGTTTTAATGTACACACATTTGTTTTCATAAGTTTTAAAACGTGCAAAATTTCCCATAATTAATGTTGACATTTTTCACTTCTTATATTTCTTTCTATCAGTCTTTAAACAGTTAAGTTGAACAAGCGTAAAAAGCAAATGCCATTGATTCAGGAAAATTTTAGGTAACGTTATTCGATTTAATAAAAGACCAATGACATTCTTTTTTGTAAAATGTATTTTTCTTTTTTATTTGGGTTCGAAAACAATTCTTGGAAATGCACTTTTCCCTTTATAACTTGTTTTAATTAAAGAAAATCCACCCCTCATTGGCAACCGAATATCTCCTGCCGTAGCTCGACAAATAGTTTTAAGTAAGTTAGATGAAACTTTGTAAGCAAATTTACTTCATAAATGCACCTCACTATAGATGCACCATGGAAACCACACTTCACTTTTACTGTCATGCCCAATTAACTTGTAATTACGTTCAAACATTTGCAAGAATCCTAAATCAATCTTATGAATGTATAAAATTTATGCATCAATCTATGATGACTCTAAAATTACTTCCGATACAGCTTTCATTAGTTTTAAACAAGTTTTAATTTCCGCAAGTCGTTAACGTAGGCGCAGTAAGCCTTCCCGAAATCCTTACTCCTAGCCCACTTTAAATCACCTGAAAGTAATCGATGGATGCCAAATCCCCTTGGACATCTACGAAGATTCAAAGATCAGCCGCAAGAGCTTAGAGATTAAGCGTCAAAGAAGACTCCCTTTGAGGGGTTTGGGGAACAGCCAGCAGCTGCATGACGACAATGATTCAGGCTTTTTGTCTGCAAAGGAAATTTAGTGTTAGTATTTTGGCCATTATTGACGTACCATGAGGTGGATTTGTTAAGGATTTATGTAAGCGTTTTAGAAGCTAATATGACGTACCTTCTGTTGCGTAATCATTAAGAAACTGAATATTGGTCAAATAATTAGTTTAATTTAGATATTACGTTTATTCTAGTTTCACCACACGGTTCAATCATTAAATTTTATGGAATGTCATTATTTCAAATTCATCTTTGTCTTTGACGTCAATTTAAAATTATAGTTTGCTATTCGTCTGGGCTATTATGCTCCACTTCACGGAATTAAAAAAAAAACTTTTCTCTTTGTTAGCGTTAATGTTAACTTAAAAGTAAGTTCTTTAGCGCAAAATCATGCGACTTAGTAATAAACTATTAGTAATGAACATTCCAAAGTGCCTCCTAATACAATTTAATTTAGGAATAAAACGTACTTTGCTCAGAACATATAAAAGCAAATGTAAACATTGAAGAAGAAAAAAAATGCATGCAATTTTTTCCTTAGACATTTTAGCGTAGGGGAGAGCGGGGCTATACCGTACACATAAGGGAGATTCGTCAATACATAGCAAATTACAAAGTAAAGGTTATATGAACAAAAGCAATATGAAATTTGATTATTCGGCTACTGATCATACATAAACATTTTGGAACTATTCCACTTTTTACATATAAAAATTGGTGATTAAAAAAAAGTTACCTTGTACGAAATAGCAATAGCCCCGTGGATCGGGGCTATACCGTACAGTAGAAAGGGCTATACCGTACAGTGTAAAAACCATCTGTTTAGGTAAGTAATGATTGTAATGCAATAGATTACTGTACAAAAACTTTTTATTACTTATAAAGGTCGTAACTAAGAAACTGTGCATTACAATTGTAAAATTTTAGAACAAATTACAATCCAAAAAAAATCAGGTTAACTTTAATAAAAAGGTTCTAAGATTTCATTACAAACCTAAAAGAGAGCAGAAAAAAAGGTCACACGTTAAACGTTGTACATAAATCACAAATGTAGTTGTCTGCAGACTCCGCAGCACTGCAAGCTGAATGGAATGGCCTGAACATGAGCAGCACCTGTATCACAGCTCTTTGACCTTGCCGAAATTGCCGCACAAAATGCAAACATCCTTGGATCCTGAAGCTTCTCTTGTGAACCCTTTATCAAGAAATGACTTCATTGGGTCCACATCATCTAAATAATCGTCTTCGACAATGTCTTTCATATCAGGAAGTTCGTCTTCTGATGATGAGTCATCAAATTTGATGTTTCTCCTGCTTTTAGATTTTGCAGATACTGTTGTTTTAGAAATTGTTTTCTTGGGTTTAGGATTCGCTTTTGTTTTACTTTTGAATCCCATTATCACCTGTGTTGAATTTTTCTGCCCTACCTTTTCAGCTTTTATCTTTCCCTGCAGTTGTTGAATTTTTTCTTTCAGCTCGTTTACTTTAGCTGACTCTTCCAGTTGTGACTTTTTATACCTATCAAGTCATAATTTTCTTATAACTATGAAACAATTGTTAGAAAGAAATATAAAACTTTAACATTTTGGTAGGCCTACTTTCCTCGTAAGTTACAATCGATGTAGGTATCTTGCCATAGCAAACCATTTGGGGCTAAACCGTACACTTCTGTACGATTTAGCCCCAATCTGTACCTCGTGGAAATATATTAAAATAACCTTAAATTCTATCACTTAACCAATTATCGCTAACAACCAAAAGAGAGCTTAAGAGAAGTAGTTTATTATGATCTTACAGTTACTGGCATACAAGAAAAGATTTTTCACTTACCTTTTATTTAGTACTGGACGAAAATTAGAAGAAAAAGAGTAAAAACAGGTTTTTTTACTGAGAAACTGATAATCGTACTCATAACGAAACGATATCTATACTGTAAACTTGCGTGATCTGCTGCTAGACTGCAGCACTTGACGGGATAGTCTAGCTTGAAATCTAGGCCCAAAAAAAAAAGGCGTACTGTTTAGCCTCGCTGTACGGTTTAGCCCCGCTCTCCCCTACATTTAGCACACACACACACACCAAAACACCGTCTAGCTAGGAACAAATTTTTAGGTTCTTAGGAAGTATTGGTTGCTTTACTATTGGTCACATTTTAGCCCTATGCAGAGAGAAAGAGAGGGAGAGAGAGTATAGTGCACACGATAACCCCTCTCTCTCTCGCTCTCCCTCAAACACATACAAAAAGGACTAATGTTCTAATTGACGTAAGCAAAAAACTTTTAAAATTAACTTTGCGTGTTATTATCAATAATGTTAATGATATGTAGAGCCTGTGTCTGGTTAACTTGTGAGAATAGTAACAAGTTTTTAAGGATGGCAATGCATGATATAAGAATGAATAAAGAGGCCCACCGACAATCATTTGATGAATCCAAACCAAAAACACACTGGTAGAAAAGCCAAGAGTATAGAACGTAAGATACTTTAAAACTTGCAACACTTTTCTAACCCAGTTGCCTCGACCACATGATGAAGTTACCCATCCTTTAAAACGACATCATTACAAGCTATTGTGCGAATGTGCGTCCCCTTCTTGAAATAGGCGTGCACATATGTTCAAGTAGTGCAATCGGGGGACTTTACTAGACGCTATTGAAGCAGTCCCCACTCTTCAAAAGCGAATAGAGTGTCCTTTTACAGAGCAGATGATATTTTATAGTTTTCCTGACGATTCTCAGCAGTTATGTTTTGAAGAAAAACTTAGTTCTTATTGTTCAAACTAAAATGAAATCAAGATTTTTTTTAGAGATTATTCTTTTTAGTCATTCCCTTTAGACATTCTTGTGGAAAAGAACGCGCCAGAAAATACATAATAATAAAAAACAAAAGCAATAAATAAATATTAATAAAATAAGGAAAAAACGAGGGACTTTTTAAGATAAATCACCTTGTAAGCAAAAAGGTAAACACTGTATGCAATTAACTAGAAATCTTTCCTTACATTCTTTGCATACTATTTTCTATTGTATGCTATTTTCTGCATTCTACTTTCGGTTATAAGAAACTCAAAAAGAACGACATGTTACTCTCTCAAAAAAAAAAAAAAAAAAAGAAGCAATGCATTTAGTTTAAGAAACCGTTTGGAAAATAAACTAAGATAATCAAAATGTTTTTACACCGAAAAGAATTAATAATTTTACCATGTATTTTTTTAACGTTCCTAATAAAAATAAAACGTACAAAGAACGTGACAGGCTGAGATAAAGAGAACGAAAGAGGGGGGGGGGGGGAGGCGAGGGTTGAGCTGAGAAATTGACCCGAAATCAGAAGGATTCAATTGCTTGTGTTTTTGTTTGTAAGTGTACAGGTCAACTAAAAATTTCCCCATAAAAGTAATCGATGAATGTTTTATATAAATAAGAGTAACATGTTTGAAAGATAAACTGCAATAAAATTTTAAGCTAGTCATTTGATGATTTCGTTGATATGTGTACTCCACCTCAAAGGAAATGCGCAATGGTCGATGAAAAATTTGCCATCATCAGCTTCTTAGCGCATGCTATCTTTGTTACAATATCGATGATGAAAGATTTGGAAAAGAAGCCGCCATGTGTGACGTTGCTTTTGAATGCCGCATTCTCTCCACAGTTATATCACTAAAGTCTTGGTCATAAAATCATAGTAAATGGTGACAAAGGTGAAGTGGTGTTAAAACTCTGGCTACTAAGCTGTTTGAGAGTCCATTCCAGAAACGAGATTATCTAAAAGCATAGAGTTTCTTTATAGGCTAACTGGCGGCTTAATGCAACGAAAGATGCAAATCGCTATCTTTATAGACCTTTATGAGCAACTGTCATCTTTCAAAACACTGGGAAGTATCTAGTACGACAGCGTTAGTAGGAACTCGAGACTTACGATGGGAGATGTTTTTGGTGTTGTGATTACTTCTGCTGGACATTTCGCAAAAATAATTATTTTGATGTGATGTCTTTTTATTTAGAAATGTAGTTATTATTTCAGAAGCTTTTCTTTTACGGATAAATGCCAGAATCTAATTTAATCTATTTTTAGAGCTAGAATTGAAAAATAAATTGATAAAATAGTTACACTAATAATAACTCCTCACTGAACAAAATTCTAAAGGTAGTAAATAAATGATCGAATGTTTTTATGGTTAAATGGCACTTGAAATTTATTTTAGAGTCCCCAAATATCTACTAAACGACAGGTAATGTACAAGTATACTGGTATTAATCTAATGAAAAAGTTCTTTTTTTAAAAATATAAATGAAATAACGGCTAGATTGTGGTTATATTACGAATTCCAGAAACAAGTTAATTTATTCTCGAATTCAATATCTAAAATAATCTTAAACTTATTAGATGTAAGATTGTTTTATATATTGATTATAAAGGCACATTTTACAGTTTGATGTTGGTTTGTAATTGGACGAATGCTGCTCTAGCTAATTAATATTTAAGAGTTATTTAAGAGTGCTTAAGGTTTATGTTAAATAACAAGTAATGTACAGGAAAATTTGAATGACTTTCATTATTATTATTTTATGTAATACAAAACACAAAATGTTCTTGTTACATATGGCAATATAAGATATTTTAGGATTAAAGACCTAGAACAATTTTAAGCTTGAATGAGTAAAATTTTGACGTCAAGAAGAAAGGGTCCAAATGACGATGCACTTAAGTAACCATTTAAAAGTCAGTTAAAACTTTCAAACATTCCTGTTAAATGTACTTTGATCTCTAAATCTGTAATATATAAGAAATTTGAAACTAATCCCGCAATAATTTTTTACATCATTCAACAAGAAAACATTGCTTACACTACAAATGCCAAAATCAAGTCCAATCTATTCTCGGTTTAGAAACACCTTAAACTTGTCTGAACAAAATACTGATATCGGTTAGTGATTCGAGGAATGATCCGAGAGTTAAATAACACTTAGTTACTTAGTAAATTTTTGGTTTTTGTTAAATTCCAAACAATGTACAGCGAAATCGGAATGATGTAGATTTTTCACATTATATGAAAAGACAGCTAGAGCTAAAATAGAATGGCGCAACGATAAATCGCCTATAGAAATGAACAGTGTCATATCTGCAAAATGCACATTTTTCAGGAGAGGAGTTTAAACGTTTTACAATTTGTTTTATTTAATTATCTTATTAGTTTTAATGACTATTACAATCGATTTTGTTCGGAAAATAATTATTGCTTGCTTCTCTCACATGATGGATGTTAAAAGATGTCAAAAAGTTAGAAATAACTGTAAAAAATGCAGCTATGACAGTATTGCACCAAAAAAATACAGTTTGTAAGTTATTAAAAGTAGTACAGTGACTAAGTATTGTTCATTCCTGTAGCTGAATGGGGGTAACACTGTCCAATTCCTTAAAAGTTACTTGTCTGCGATTAATGTTTTTATTATTTTTTTATTTTTACTTTTCCCCTTGGATCATGTTTATATTATTTGATTAATATAAGCTTTAATTAGGCCTTCATACTACCTGTAAATTACCTGAAAAAAAAAGCAAGCTAAGGAGTATTTAAAAAAAAAGTAATACAAAATATAAAAGTTTATTTACTTAGGAAATAGGAACGTAATGCTTACAATTTAGAACAAAAATAGGAACGCAATTCTAATTATTTTTTATGAAATGCACATTATTGTGATAGTTGTGCTGCAGCGCCATTAACAAAGCAACCAAATAAATAAAAACATTGAAATGAATACTGCCTTATGCACCAATCAACCATAAGTTTATTCGACAAAACTGCTGAAAAGTAATAATAAATCAGAAATGGAAACTGCCGAATTTACCAACTCGACGGTATTCATCTTAATGAAGGACGTCAAAAAATAAAAAATAGAAATTAATACTGTCGTATCGGATGTTACGTCAGTAGTTAAATGTGTTATGAGTATATAAACTACATGGGTTTTGAAATTAAAGCTGATAAAACATTGTACCTGCAAAAATTGCGATGCTATTCCGTTGAAATTCTATAACCAACCGAATTATTCTGCAATAAGGTGGTGTTGACATGTGAGAATTGGCGGTTCCAGCCAAAACGCATAGTGACACTAGTGTTCTCTAGCCTTAATTTTTTAACATTTACTTGCAACAGTATTCCCAATATAAAGAGCGCAAAAATCTGAATATTTTGATATAAAAACCAAAAAAAAAAAAAAAAACCGATTTTTTTTTTGCAGATATGACACTGTTCATTTCTATAAGCGAAATGTTTACAGAACATTACATTGCTTTACTTATGGTTAATGACAAGAGCTTGCTTCGGATGAAGAGCTTCGTAATATTTTTGGGAAACATTCCAACACGCAATTTAGGGTTGTTCCGTAATTGGAATACATTCGAGTCTCGGGGAGTGAATAACCTCTAAAGTTATCCCTAGGCATAATTAAAATAAAAACCCCAAAACTTTTGCGGTTCCGAAATCCCCTACCTTATTTCTTTTAAGGCTTGTCCACAATTACCACGCTATTAATGAGCAAAATGCGGGAATGGTGGGAGAAATATACCCGCTACCGGGCAAATTACTAAATTACGGAGGCGCTGGGAAAAGGGCATTTTAGGCGCTCGTAATCTAAATTACCCGAACAAGTAGTTCATCGTGAAGCTGGGAAAAAGGTATTCTAATGTTCTGAAGCTGCGCCAGAATATCGTCCTGTATCGGAGAGAATTCTAATAACGGCGCTAAATGCAGAGCATTTTTAATCAGAACATGCTCATAAACCCAAGAAAGAGATGGTGGCTCGCCCAACTTGGGGGGAGATCCACATCTTGCAGCAAGACTCGTACCAACCAAACATGTATCGTGCTTCAAAACTTCGCTTTGTTGCACGTGGTTCCTCTTTTGACTAAAGATGAATGGTATAAAAATAAATGGTTAACAAAAAATGCTGCCCTTCCGTTTGTCTCTTTGCCTTGTAAACTAACAAATATTTTTAAATCAGTAAGTGAATGCTGTTATAACAAAGGTATAATTGAATGGTGCCGTAATTAACGCGCATTCGGGATTGTTAAGATCTCCATTCAAACAATTTTTTACATGATTCTACTTTCGAAATCTATGTGTAAGAAGCTTATGTATTGCTTGCAGATAGATTTTGTAATTTAAGCTGGCGAAAGTAAAATTGAGGTTTTAAACATTCAGAGAGCTTGTACATAAATATTTATCTTTTTGCGTCAAGATTATTCATCAATCCGAATATAAATAAGTCAAACTCAAAAGGAAAGATGCGTACAGAAGCTTCAGAAGAACTATAAAACACGTGTATGCAAAATTCTTTGAAAATTTGAATTCTATTTACGATAAATTGAACTTAGAAATAACTACTATAGATCTGGAGAATGTTAATTTTAAAGTAATTATTGCTTTCAATTATTTATTTAAATGCTTCAAATACTATTTTACGTCAAATTTCATTATTTTCGCTATTCACAAGTCGTTTCAATTTGCGATAACATTTATATTTTCTAAAAATTAAACATTTTAAGCTAGGAAATCCAAGTAAGTTAGGTAAATTGTCTGATTTGAAACCGTTTAAATTTGGAGAAATATAAAAAGAGATTTTTGAATAAAGCAATAAACCAATTGCAAAATTGAGAAGTTTTCATAAATTCACTGTCACAGTGAAACACAAAATATTTCATAAAAACTTGACACACATTTTCGAAAAATTTCGTATAATATGTTTAAATTAATTTTGTACTAAGTGATGTACACGCATTATTAAACATAGTAAGACAGTAGAAAAGAGAAAGCGAAAATAAAACGTTCATAAAGTATGTATAAATAAATATATGAAGTAAAGAATAAGAAGTGCGAAAATATAATATGTTTAACCGTTTTAACATTATTGAAGTATAGATTGATGGTTGTTTCAAGAAATATTTAAAATGGTGTTATGGGGGGGGGGGGGGTAATGTCATAAAAGTCAGTAATGCGTGAAACATTTTATCAAATGCATTAGTCGGAAAAGAAAAGTTTACCAATTAAGAGATAAAAATAATAGACTTCTCGAAGGGAAGCCAGTAATTCACCAGTCAATGTAAAAATAAAAAAAATACCTGACAAACAGGTTCTGTAGATTACACAAAGTTGAAATATTTAAAAAAAAGACGAAGGTGAAATGTGGGCTGTTGTCTTTTAGATACGTAATTATGCAGCAAGAATTCAATTTCATATTTAGGTTCCCACTTTTCAATTGCTGTTTTGAACTTTGCTAAAATACAGTTCCATATAGTTCATGATTTGGTTTTATATTTGAATTTATTTCCTCAATGTGAATTCAGAAGGAAAAATTGTTATTTTCTTATTAAAAAAAGCAACATTATTTTCAAAATTAAAGCATTCAATGAAAACGCAAAAGATACAGCTGCCTTAATTTTGAATTTCCTTTTACATTTTTCCTGAAGATTGAATTCTTACAATGTACTTTTAAAGTAATGTGCTAAGTATCATATAAAAAAGAGGGATTAAAGGAAAGAAAGAAAGCAGAATAGGGATAAATTATAGAAAATTCCTTTTTTAGTGTGAGAATTATAACTACCTGCAAAATAAAAAATAATAGCAGTGATAAAGTGTAACAATAATAATAATAATAAATATACCGTATCTCTAGAAGGTATTTTCTCTACAATTACAAAACAAGTACGTTCAGTTTAAATCGTAGATTTTTACTATCTAAAATCCCTAGTATATAGTTTGTGAATGTTTCGCTTATCAGCACAAACCATAAATTTCAGCTCTTTTATAGTTCAGTTATTAGTCAAATCATCCATTAATTACAAATAGGTAGCGAGCAAGCAGCATTTTTTAAAGCTAATCTGTACTGTCAGATTTCCTTGTCTAGACCTCGCAGAGAATCTCACTTAGAGAGAGAGAGAGTATGCTCAGAGAAATAGAACTCTCACTTTTGACGATTCTTCAATCGTCAAAAAATTTTAGTCATTTACAACTATCACGTGACACGCGCGATCACGTGACTTAAAGTTACTACACAAATTTCGTCACTTTAACGAACGTTTTACTCGGAGCATTTTTCACGAAGGCATTTCGTCAAATACGACGAAAGTTTCGTGAGATTTGAGCATGCGTTTCTGAGAGTGTCGGACCCTTAATGTGCCCAAATACCAATATTGTATATAGGAATACTTGGTCAAAATAATTATATTTTTTTACATATGTAATATTTGGGATAAATTCAAAAAATAATAACACCATCACAGACACATTATATCTTCAATTTATGTCTAATTTGTTTACGAAAAGAAATCATTATATTATTTTGAATGTGTGGTTCAGCTTGAAAGAACTTTCCAAGATTTATGACTCGCAGTAGAGTAATTCGTCATTCATAAACAAACCTCTCAGACTTTTCCTAGAAGACGTCTTTTCGACAAAAGCTCTGATCATCGATGCTGAAATGTCTAAATCCCTGATGATTCGCATCGTTTTCTGACACATTGACGCATATCTTTCCTAGAAAGAATTGTGACGGTCCATTTGAGCGTAATTCTAGAAGAGACGTGTAAACATGTTTAGAAATTAAATGCTGTGTCATTGTTTGAGAGGTCTTGCTGCTCAGTATAGGGAGCAAGAGAAAGAGTCTGAAAAGGATGTATGCTTTTGTTTTGAACCAGTTCTCCATTCACTATAACTCCTTGACTAATCTTAAGCTTTGATCAGTGATAGACCATAAAGAAGGTCGTAAAAGTTAGAATTCCCTCATCTCCGACTTTTTGAAAACGTATCAATGCGTGGTGTTGAAATGAAAAAAAGATTTATGGTTGCTTTTATTTATTTATTTTTTTTTTGCTTCTTTCGTTCGTAATTCTGGTCCCTTTAGGTTTTAATGACAAACGGATTTCCAATGCTTCTTATGTGATAATGATTTTGCGGAAAATGGTACGAAATATATAAATGCTTGAAAAAAAGCGTTAAAATTAAAAAAAAGGTTGATTCATTGGAAATTTTACACCCTTTAGGTTTATAATGGACCGTCTATTTCTGATTCTTTATTGATAAAAAAAAAAATGATGACTCACTGAGATGTGTGTACAGAAATAATAAGAAAACTATGAATGAAAAAAATATAAATAACAGAAAAAATAGTAAAACGAAAAAAGCAAAAATATATTTTTGGTGTCTTTCATTTAGTTTTTACTACTTTAATTCATTTGTAATTAGTTCACCCTGCTTTTACATTTTAATGTTAAAATCCACTGTCCATCCTTTTCATTTTAGTATAAATGTGTGACTCAGTGATATAAATAAAGACAAACTAAGGAAAAGTAGTCAAATGAACAAAAATAGTAAGATAGAACGAGAAAGAGTTATTTTCTTCAAGAAAGACTCTTGAATGATATTTACTATATATGCTCTATTTAACTATATTTTTGACTATAAACGTGTTGTTTAACAGCATCTTTATTTCATTTTATTTTTAAAAGTACAGAACCAAGGCAGAGCTTAAGGGGCTAAAATGCTATAGTTCCTTTATTTCTTCCTTTATTTTCTTTCCTTTTTTGCTTCCCTTTTTTAAACTTGCTGCAGAAAAATTAAAGATAAACGTATTATCTATGTTCTTTTGTTGTCATTTTGATGTAGTCGCATGTTTGAAAAATGTACATTTCAAGAATGATATTATTAAGTAGCACTGAAATATTTAAATAGTTGAGGCTGTTTACCATGAATCTCAAACGTAATTAAAGTACTTATGTGTTATCATATGTTTTCAAAATCGTGTATTTGTAGAACAGCAAGATCAAATTTAGGAAAGGGAAGAAAAAAGCGCTTTTAAAAAGTAATGTTTATTATTTGGCGGCAACGATTTTCATGCCCTAGCCTTGAAGGAATTAAAGTAAGACAATTCAGGAAATTGCAAGAATTAACGATTTTTAAAAAATATCACATCATAATGTATCATATCGTAATGGATGTATCTATTAGTTGATAATATACGCTTCGTAAAATTTGTACATCTGTATTTTTTATTTTTTAGTATCGGTCTTTCGAAATACTGAGCTCTTTTGTAATTAGCAATTTAGTAAAGTACGTCGTATCATTAGTGAAGTACACCCAAAGAAACGATAATGAAATTCTTGTTTGAAATAGACTAAAAAATCTTTTTCTTTTTAAATATACAAGAATGCAATGTTAAAAAATACTTTATCCCTAACTAGAAAAACAGCAGATTGGAACGTTTCGAAGCAGGTATCTCTATCGTAAGAACCTGGAGTAATGTTTCGTAATTTTATGCACACCCCCCTTGGGAGAGATGCATTCTCTAGCGGCCATAAATAACACGATATCGCAGTTTCTAGCCGTTTTAATTTCAGCGTAAGCCACCTTCATATTCTTGTCAAGTGTAGATATGCCTCCCTAAGTTACAACGGTGTGTGCTACAGGCCTTCCTATGCCGGTACTTTAGGTCTGCGCTCTGCAACATCGGATGGTAATTGAATTGATCCAGTCGGAACCACCAAATGTAGCATCGCTTTGCCCATGCGCGTCGGGAAAGCGTACCTCCCCCCGACATATTTTATGGTCATATCGGTTGGGGTGAATTTTTGATGACGATGGAATTTCGTCGAGGATGGCTGCAAGCGGTGAATTTAAAATAACGGATAATGCAGCCCCACTTATCTGGTTCCATTTATGGTTTGTTGGGTCATCATGACCCTCATTTTTACGGAGACGTAAGCTCTTATATCATATATGCTCAGCCCGATGGCCACTGGAAATCACTGATGCGGGGCATATTAGATCCTTCGAGTTCCAAGTTTCATTGAACTAATGTCATAAATTGTGACTGCAAGTCTCTTTTATTTCGCCTTTTAGAAGGAGAATCGATCAAGAGATGGCTTTCCAGTGCCGACGCTTTCTCTGCCGAAAGGCCCAATTCAACCGGTAATATTCGAAACTTGAAATTGGGAAATAGTTGCGGCAAGAAAACGAGATGGACTTTCTGCTAATGGAGTGGAAGGAGCTATTTCGGAAATTACGTTTTCAGTTAGATTTTGAAACCTTTCGACTTCTTAAGTGAGAAAAACATTTGATCAAATTATCCCGTCACTGCTTTTCTATTTGCATTATTTTATGTATTAAAACTTAGTTTTTATTTCATGAGCTTCTATATTGATTGAAAAAGAATGAGTAACAAATAAATAAATAAAAGTATGAAAGAAGGCTTAATGTATCGTAAAAATATCGGTTAAAATAAAGAAAAGACAATAAATAAGTGAAGAAATTAAATAAAGATTGAAAATAAAAATAATAAAACTAGGGTTTTGATATGGGCTACATGTGTATCTGTCGGTCTGCTGAGGTCTGTCTGTCTCGCCTCTCCCCTAACAGCTTCTGAGGGAATTGTTTGATTCGAAATATTTTTTTTTGGATTCGATAGATCTCTGCGAAGACATCTCATTTCCATATAGCATTTTTTGATTTGAAAATTTTTTTGTTCAATTTTGATAATTTCAAAATACGAAAGTTTTTATTTTCCAAAGACAAATTATAATTGTCGTTTAATATTATCATCGAGTAAATACGTTTTTATATAGGGAAAAAAACAGAACCTAACATACATCTACTTTTGGCAAAAGTTCCCAAGGTTAAAAAAAAAATAAATAAATGAATAAATAAACACAAGACATGTTAATTTTTTGGTAAACTAAAAACAAGATTCGTACAAGATCTATGTAACACATAGAATATTTTATATCCTCATCGAAACAACATCAAAAATATTTAAAAAGTGGATTAATTTATTAAGTATATACTGGAAAATCTATGACACATGTGCATATTTTATAAAAATGTAGTTAAAAAATTACTCAAAACAATCTAGACAAAACTTCAACACTATGCAATTCAAGCATTGCGAAGTGTATTTAAAAAAAAAAAACAAATATGAAGAAAATTAAAGCTTTTTATTATTGTCTGTGTAGTTCAGCTGGCGTTGTTCAAAAGAAAAAAAAAAAAAAAAAAACACTGCTCAGAAATTTTTTGTGGCGTTAGAAAATATTATAGGATGAACTATGAAGACAAGAATGCAAAATTTTAACATGCTTATTTCATTCAAAACGTGCATTGATGCATTACAATGTTGCACGGCAAGAAAAAATGTTAATTATTAGATTATTAAAGAAAACTCTTACTCTTCACCAATAAAAAGCAAAAACACATACTTTTTTAAAATGTATTTCATCAGAAGCTTAGAATATTGCTGCTTTATATATTTCATAATGAAGTTTTCGTTACACAACTAACTAACCTTTAAAATTAAAATATAATGAAATTTAAAATAATTAAGAATGTATATACTGATATGGAAATTAAACTGGTTCGTTATTCAAACGAATATTAATTAGCTGAAATTCCAGTTAGTCTTAATATAAAAACTTTCAAAATCCTGACATGCATAATACGAAAATCTAATGTAATAAAATTCTCAAATACAAATGGCATACATATAAGTAATCAAACACCAAGTCGACATAAAATATTTATCTTTTGTTTGCTTGATTGTGTACATTACAGGTTAACTTAATTGTCTTCATTACACAACTAAACACATACATGTCTTGTACAAGAAAAAAATTCTACAGCAAGCAAAACGAAATAGCGAAGCAAATGTCTGTTCATAAATAATCTATCTTTGCCATCGCAAAGTTTCCAAACGTACATCGATATTGGTGTTTTTACAGGTGAAAATAATTCAGAAATGGTGTCAATATGGGTAAGAGTTCACCAACTTTCAGTGTAAATTACACCGCTTAAAGTGTTTATGAACGCATGATTTGGTGCTAATTTAAAAAATTGAGCTTGCTTATTCTGTTTTTAAGGTTTTCCAACACAAAATATTTAGCTACTTTAATCCAGTTTTTAGTGTTTATACCAACCACACGGTTTTACCACAGTTTTTAGTGTTTAAAACCAAGTTTATAAACCAAGAGAAACTAAGTGGCGTAGTCAGAATGATTGCTGAAGACAGACATGAAAATTTAGTTTTAATAAGAAATATTTCTAAGCATATGTGAATATTATAACGTGATTGAAAATTTCTTCATCATATACCTTTTCTTCTGTTAGAACTATCGATACCCTTCCCCTCCCCTACTTCTAAAACAAAATTGTAGAATTCTATCTGTTTCTTTAATTCTTTTCGAATTTTATTTTAATGTGGCTTTTTGCAATTAAGAATGCAACTATTTTAAAGTGCTTCCCTAAAAGAAAAGAAAAAACCTTTTATGTAATAAGATTAAAATTTATTATGTAAGTTTATACAGAAAACATAAATAAAACATTGGTGTTAGAAACCAAAAAATAATCTGTTCAGTTTTTGAGTGGTTTTATGCTTTGGAACAGGTTGAGGAGAATTAGTGTGGCTGATGATGTAACGGAGTAATTTTTACGAGCAATAGCAGTTTATACTTTATTAAACAAATGTGCCATGAATTACACTAAATTGTCAGCTTCCGTTTTCAAAGTTTAGAATAATTGAACCAAGTGTCTTTCAACCAGAACGATACCAATTTCTTACTCGAGCAGAAAAAGAAACTAAATTTAAAATTAGTCAAATTTACCCTATTTATAGTTTTAAAATATTCTAGGAAATCAAATGCATAAAATATAACAAGTTTACCCGTAGAAAAAAAATGCAGTTTGGATTGCGTTCTCTAACCACATTTTTTAGTTTTCCTCGGTAGCAATAAAGAAATCTCTCCTTTCTGCTTAGAACTTGGCAAAGAACATTATCCCGAAATCTAATTTTCGAGATCGCTTTTTTCAAAATTCTGGCATTTGAAAAAAAAACGGATATTCTATGGCAAGAAAGAAGAGATATTTCCATTCGACTCCCCCACTATCTCCTTTAGAGCAAGTCCGCTATCTCGTTTCAATAACATCTCAGTCCGCATCTTATCAGGCATACAAAACCGATATGGGGACGTTATGAAAGCCATCCCAGAGCAGTATAAAGCAGAGCATCAGCTGTAAAAGTCAGTCCTTCCAGAATTCCTCTTCTCTTCGCATTTTAGGTCGTTGGCTCTTTCATTTCTGCAGTGTAGGAAATGCTCTGCAGATAATGGAATGGGAGGGCGGTGTAATGGTAATGACAATTCCTCTGGCTTTGGATATTCCTCCCTGGTTATTGCAAGAGGAGGGTTTAAGGCGTTTGTCAAGGTACAAAGTGGACGTTTGACGTAGTGGCGGCCTTCTAGTCTTTGAAGAGCTGCAGATCTTGATGTTTATCGTCAATAGACAATGCTTTGTGGGGACTTTTGGAGAGGAATTTATTTCCCAAAAATGCAAGATTCGCACAGTGGCGCCGAGATGTTTGACACAATATTTACACTGGTTTCCATTTCATCAATGAAAGGGGATTTCCTTATGAAATTAATTTTCCTAATACAAATCATTCCCATAAGTAACAAAACACTCCGTATAAAAACATGTTGCTTATCCGTCTGTATGAAATGTCCGAGTATAGTTATATTACAGAAAAACTTACAATTCTCTATAATAAAATTCTACTAATTAGTTAATGTTCTTTAACATTTCGATATTTATTTACCTATTTATTTTTTTAATGGAAAAAAAAAAGTATTTAAGAAAAAACAGTACTGTTATTAAGAATAGAATTGCCTCAATAATTATAATTCATTATTATGAAATGTGTCTTATATGAATTTTATACTTTTATTCCCAGAAAGCTCGCTTTTTTAAATACTTACGTTCAAAAAATAGTTTTAAAGATTGTTGTTGAAAGTTTTTCTTTGAATAACTCGAATATATAAAAGAACGCAATTCAAAACGAAAATTTCTTTGAAAGGTTCATCTCCCTCCTTAACAATAAATAAGACAGTAGAAAATTAATTTATTTAAAGTACTGGCGTTTAGAAATCATCACCAATTTCCATTAAAAATCACTTTTTTAAATAATTGTATAAAATAAATCCCATCATATTAAAAAAAAAAGCATCTAATGAAAATACTTTGATGTGGTTTTATGAATTTCGGTAATTATGTAACATTGTTAAATAATTCCAGAAAATTACATAACTCGCCAATTTTAATCAACTTCCCTAGGTTTATTGATTTCTTGTTCTATGTCATTGACTTTTATGCAGGAACTAACAAAATAGAAAATCAACGTTAATTAAATGCATGCGTCTTTGTCAATGTTAATATGGGAGATGAGTATCAAACAATCAAGGAACATTGAAAATTTCTGCTTTACCTATCTCTGTGTTGCATTTTTTAAAAATATTTTATTTATTTATTTATTTTTATTAAGTAAGTCCGCAATTGTTTTTTTTTTAAAGGGACGTCATTAGGAATATCATAATATCAGTCTCAATTTCGTATTCGTCAATTTCTGCATTAAGAATATGTGAAAATTAAGTTGCATATTCCGGAAAAAAATAATGATATTTTATTTATTTATTTATTTATCGCGAATAAAATTAATTCGCGAAAGTGAAGGAATGTTGTTCTTATTGAAACAGAAAATGATCCTTGTCCATAAATATCCATTAAAGCAAAAGATTGATTTCAAAGAGACAGACTTAGTCATGAAGTATTTTTTACTTGAAACTATGAATAAGTAATTTGTCTCTAGTCATCAATTTCCCCTAAAAATATTAATGAAAAAATGTTGCTGATAGTTTTTGATTTTGAGTGAATGTTCCGTTTCTCAGGTAAAAACTTTCATTACGAAATGTTGATTAAATAAACTATAATTTTCAGTTAAATACAATACTACACATTTATATACAGTGTTCGTATCATGAGTTAAAAAAAATGAGTCTTTAGTTACTTTAATACATTAAAGCTTGCAATTTTTAGTGTACTATGATACATTTTCGTATAGCTTTATTCTGCAGAAGCATATTATAATAGTGTAGGCTTTTAATGTAACTTTTTCTGCAGGGTTGTGAATTTAATGCGAAAGATATAAAGTATTTCATTAGTATAAAACTTCAGTTTTCCCCTCTGAATGAGGCAACATAAAGACGTTTACAATTAACTTTTGTTACTTGAGAGTAAGATATCCCGATAACAATTCCTCCAACATTCTAAAAGAAATTTTTCCTCGACCTCACTTGAGAATCGCATAAGGAATCAATGAATCGCCTCGCTGATATCCCATTGGCAAGTGAGGAAAATCTCGGCAATTGACTAAGCAATCGTGAGGACTCGGCAAGCACAGTGGGACTGAATCTCAAGGGGCTGTCTACATCGAAGGCTATAAACTGGGGGCCCTCAGATGAAATGGAAGAGTGAGCTGGTCACTTAACAGCCTTTTTGACCTGCACTTTTTCCCACTTTCTCTTCGCAGGGCTGTGACTGGCTTGTCGAAACGGATTTTGCTGGTATCTTTTGTCTTGCTGGGGTAGGAGAGATGATGAGTTTTGAAGCTTTTGGAGAGTCTGGAGGTCAAGAAGTTTTACCTCTTTTTTCGAGTTCTTTTCACTCTACGTACTTATATAGGAAAATTTGGCGGACATTTAAGTTTAAATTATTCTTGCAAATAATCAGGCAGATTGTAATAAAATATGTAAATACCTTTTTTTTAAAGCTTTAAGTACCATGGTGCGAACGTTTTTCTTGAGCTGTTATGAGTTTCTGAGACTTCTTTTGAGAAAAATGGGTACATCTAAATGTTACTTAATTAATTATTTGTTTTAACTATTGCTACAATATCCTATTATACACAATCATAAAATATTCATCTCTTTAGTTTTTTACTTTTAGAGTTCAAATATTTATACTGTATTACATGGAAAATGTAAAAGTACGGGTTCCATACACATCACAACACGGGATCTATACGCATCATAATTTACAATTCTGTACAGTAAAATTCTACTAATTAGTTAATGTTCTTCAACATTTCGACATTTATTTATAACTCCTTATATTAAGTTTAAATTTAATATGAAATAATTGCATACACTCACGTTTCTTACTTTTTAATAAAACAAACGGAAACATGTGTTCAAGACGACGTTTTGCATTTCATTGAACTGATTTTATTTATATTTTTTTAAGTATGTGTTTCTCGATAGCACGTAATTTCGGGAAGCAGAGGTGAAATGTGCATCATTTTAAGAGAAATTGCTCCAAATCGTTTCTAAATATCCTAAAGGTCAGTGTGTGGTGAGTCCCGAAGTTTCTCTTTTCCAGGTGCTAGAAGTTGCTATGATGCGAGAAAAGGGAACTTCTTTTCCTCACAAGAAACAGGTTCCATTTGAAAGCAATAGCAAGCCTCCGTGTAAAATTTTGCACGAAATGGTGTGCCTTCGAAGGTGAACTACGATATGTGATGGTATTTGCAGGCTTTTACGTGCGTAAAGAATGCAATCAATTTTTTTTAAGCTGTACCGAGAGAATTCAAAAACTGACTGTTACATTTCCAGCAATGGCGAGAGAAAAAGGATCAAATTATTCTGTATGATAAGTATGTACTTGGAACGAAAGTTTAAAAAGTATTCTTCAAGATACATAATATTTTTAACACTGAATAAAATCCAATATTGCGTTGGCAAAGAATGCAGTAAAAGTTCAAAATGATGGAACCAAACAACCCTCTTCTCCATAATACAATATATATAGCTTGCAACAAATTTGCAAATGAAACCTAAGAATTTCCATCTCATAATATAAGTAATGTCCAACAAATTCGCTGGTACTTTTCTCCAGTATCTGAAAAGCAAGTATCTAACACTGCTTAGATATAATATCCTAACCGTTATGGAAATTAGAAAAATAAAATAAAATACGTCCTTACGTTTAGTATTGTATACTAGTACTAGTTACGGTATAATCCTGAACACTATACGACGAATATGAAACTAAAAAGAAATATATTTTTTAAAAAATCTTCAATTTTCACGTGACTAATACGTAATCAATCTCTAAAATACCCCCGCCCTTTCAAAAATAAAATAAAATAAATAAAAATATTTTTAATTAAAAAAATAATAAAGAAAGAAATAAATAAAGATAAAAATAATATTATCTACAGCAATGCAGAAAGCGGTCGGTTTTATAAAAATCAAGAGGATGTATATAGTAGCTCAAGATGAAAATAAAATGAACATCAATGCGATCTCTTTACCCACTCTAGTTGGAAGTAGCAAAATATCAAATCCTCGATTAAGACTAGCACCCCTATTACAAACTTTTCTTGAAAAAAAAGTGTGGGTGGTATTAGAGAACATGGTATTCCATCTAAGCTCACCTCAAATTGTTTTTACAGAAATAATAAATAATTTTAAATTATCTTTGAAAAAGCATGCACTTGTCCTGGGGTCCTGATTGTTTCTTTCTTGTTCATTTCATTTTGCGTTGCATTTTTAAAAATGCACTCTGGGGAAAGACTGAGTTCAGCGCTATTTAAATTTCCATTAGGTAATTTATTTGAGTAAATTTATTTTAAAAAAGTATTGTAATTGCAATAAAAAGACCCGCAAATCAAATGAATTTCCTTTAAGAGTGCAAAAAATGTTTTCCACCTAAAATCATAAAATATGCTGCAGTTCCGTCTTGATAGGAACTAATTCTCATGAGCTGGCCCACGTAAATTACTCAACGGACCATTAGCCAAACGTTTAGCTTACCACCGGTTTTACATGTTATTTGTTGACTACAAATGGGCTCTTCATCTGAACAAAATGGCGTGGTGGGAAAACAAGTGAATGTGGATGTCGTACCATAGTGCCAGGAAATTTCAGCGGATCTCCAGTTATCAGCATCTAAAGAGATTATTTAAGGCTATTTGTCTTCAGTTGATTGTACGCAGAAAACATACATCTAGCTATCCGCAGCCATTTATTCCAGTATGAATCACTCGTTCTTCATTCAGGCTTCGGTTTCGGGGAAACCAGCGCCAATTATTGCAATAAATTACTTGACCCGATGTTGCTATTCTAGTCTTAACTTCCTGCCTATTTGCAATTGCTGGGTTCATCAACAAAGGATTAAATGCTTTTTCTTGATGCCCTACGCAAGGTTAACTAAGATATTACTTTTTTTTTTAGTTCAGCTATACTGCTGAAGCATCATTATTCGATTGTGTTGATGCATCAATGAAGCATGCCTTTTTAAGCATATGATTGGGATTAATAGGAAATTATTAAAAGCTTTGACTCCACAGCCTTGCTCGGAAAGCTTTTCTTTTTCTTTTATTGAATCCTAAAGAAAACTTCTGTTCCACGAAGAAATTGTTAGGTTATGATAA
Organism: Octonoba sinensis; assembly: GCA_038502835.1. Lineage (NCBI taxonomy): Eukaryota > Metazoa > Arthropoda > Arachnida > Araneae > Uloboridae > Octonoba > Octonoba sinensis. The sequence continues at coordinate 130,723,542 of CM076598.1, forward strand.
ATAAATAAATAAAATAAAGCTGTGTAGGAAACAAAATTAATAAAATAACAACTAAAATGATAAAAATGTCAAAATCGGAGAAACAAATTCAGACTAAAACTATCCAGAGACGCTCCTCACTTTTAACCGTTGAGCTCTGAAAAGATTCTCATTTTTCAAGAATACTTTTGATTTAAAGACCCAGTTTTTATTCGTCTGTACTCTCAAGTTTCGCATTCTTTCGATTAAAATCGTTCGGCTTTAATGCATCATTTAAAAATTTATTTTTAATTCGTTTTCATAAATTTACTAGTTTTTAGCTCGAAGTTTTTATCTTTAAAAAATATTTTTAGCACTTTGTTCTTGCTATTTTTTTCCCGTTCCACTTCAATGCAGTTGAAAAGAGGGTTTACTCTAACTCGTAATCACGTGTATGAAATTTCACTACAGATGTGTGTTTTTCTCTTCGTTTTCTTGTCGGAAGTGTACGAGCAATCCTGATTCAGTTTGTTACATCTGCAGACGTTTCATAATTCTCCATGAATGCATTTATAAAGCAAGCCTATTTTGCATCCTTCAACGATAAAGGGGATAAAACATGTGCTCATAAGTAGTCTACGGAGGTGCAAAAGGGAAATTCTTATGACAAAATCCCATTTGGAATGCCTATTACTTAGAGAGCATCAAAAGCTGGGGGGTAGTTATTGCTATTTTTATATGGTCTAAAAATCTTGACTAAAGAAGGAAAATAAATTTTGCATAGATTATCCTAATTCACTGTCAGCGATATTCCTACAGTCTAATTCAACTGAAATCCCACTGCCGGTTTCTGCGACATGACCTTCTCTTGAAGATTGGTCCTCAAGATGTGATGTGTGACAATAGTGATACCGATTTTGTAATAGAAAATGATTAGGGAACGATGTGATTTGACAAACATTAGTTAAATGATTTTGCACGTGACTTGGGTATTTTAAAGAAATCAACAGAACTGAATCGAGACTGAGCAAAAGGAAAACTGAGAACATGCGGGTGAGAGAAAATTTGTTCGGAAAATCGTATTGCTCTCACCAAGCGGAAAATCCCATTTTAAAACTGTGTTCGGCGAGACTCTCCAGAGATTCTAGACAGACGCGGATGCAGCAGGAAGGCAATTGTACCCCTCCCCTCGGGAGTCAAGTATTAGTTAAAATCATATGAGTAACAATCCACTCTGGCATTTTTTTTTATTTTAACTACTATGCCTTATACACAATTTGACGTGGAGCAACCTCTTACGTGATCAAAATAGTAGTAAATAAATCCCTTTCAAGCAAAACATGCATTGTTTTTTGAGGTGTTTGAGGAGTAATCCATGTAACAAAAAGTTGATGTGATAGAAGAAAAAAAAAGATCATACTTGGATTCATCACTCCAAAGTAAAAACAAAGTGTCAGACCTACGTCAACGAAAACTGGGGGAACATCCCTAGTGTTATAAAAGAACAAATTTTATTCTTCAGGGATAGGCCTGTCGCCGTTCATGAATGGCACTGCTGAATCATTGTAATCAATGAAAGACTTTTAAAATTTAAACGCTTCTTGTACTCGCGTTGTTGGTGCTTAGCCACAGCAACAGGGACGACCAAAACAACGCACACTGTGCCTTCCGCGACCGTTGTAAAATCAGAATGTTATAATTAATCGAAATCATTGGATGAGTTACTAAGTAATAATGACAGAAGTAGTGAAAAAAAAAAGCTATGTAATATTGCGAAGAAAGCATAAAATTCGTTTTAACCGATGATAGTTTATTTAAAGTAAAATCGCGGAAGAAACTTCATGAACTTCAACAATGTATTTTTAAGGTGTATGGTTCAAATACTTTATTTTTCATGCAGATTATTTAAAATTTCATGTGAAACTTACGTCGATTTAAAAAGAGGAGAACCATTGGAGATTGGAAAAAAAAAATGTGTGTAATTTGAAAGTGTTTAAAATGCATCCGAATCCACCTAATAACTATTTTAAGACCATTTGTGATCATTACTCAAAATCACCATTAATTATCTCTAAGAAACTTAAACGTAGAACTTTGTGATTGTATGCGTACAAAGTATTGTTTCCCCCCAGATAAATAAGATAATCTCCTTAGTGAAAACGTTACGACAAACTTACTTAAATTAATTTTTATTGAATAAACAAGCTACGAATTTGTTTTAATGCAAGCTATTTTCTTCCGCAAGTTGTAAATCAAGTGTAAATAATGGTTTCCTTATCACCATCATTCAAAGCTTTTTTCTTTATTATTAAACCTTTGCCATAAAATGTAAAAACTAAGCTTACTTGATTTTTTTTCATAAATTGCCCTATCTTAAAATAATTCTTCCGCACTAGCCAATTCAAAAAAGTGCATAAACCTGCCAACAGATTGTAAGTGATTTTTTTTCCTTATAGTTTTATACACCTTCGAGCAACAATGAATGATCTAAACATATTTAGCTGGTATCAATGAATCTACCTATTGTATCTCTCCGAAAATTACTTTGCAAAGCCATTCGTTCTAGATAACAAAATTACCTCTGATTATGTTCCAAAACACTAAAAAGATTAAATGCTGATAAGGCACGCTCTCATCTGTATCATTCTATCCGATTGTAGGCAATTACGTCTGATAGTATCAACACACGCTTTTATAAATATTCAATTCTTACATAGAAAAAAATCTTGTAATTTAGTTTTCAAGGTGTATTTGTATGCACACGGTTAGGTGAATGATAACTCTTATATTCTCAAATTGCAAAGATTGGAAATAAGTCCCGGTAGGGGGAAAAAATCCTCCTTTAGGCAAACATTTCAAATAAAATTTAATTTTTCCCATAGTTTTTAACCTGCAATTTTTGAGGCAGTGTTGTTCTTATCATTGTATTACTGCAATGAAGAATGATGAAAGGGCAAACTTTTTTGAATTTCTTAAAATTATCCCTTGCGAGCGATCAAAAATTTGTAAAGTTCTTGTAAGCAATATGTTGCACGGATACACAATTTTTGCGTAAGACATTTTCTAAAAGAACCTTTTTTTTCGTATTCTTTTCGCTCCACCAGTGTACAACATTCCTTTACTTTTCATACAGTTTTGTCTTCTTAAATAAAACTTATTCGCTTAGAAAATAGTTTTGAGGTTTTTAAAACTCCAAATTGCTGATTTGTTGTGGGTTATACTTCTGCAACATTTAAGCTATCTTAGCAGGTTTAATCTCTTGGGTCAACTAGTATGTTTCTTGAAAACTACATTGATTTGCATGTTTTAGTGTTTTAAATTTGTTGTTCATATTCTTTTAAGGAGATTCTCATATGATTAATCTAGGCTTTTTTTTTTTGAGAAATTAAAAAAAAAAAAAGCTTTTAAACTGAATTTGTAGATACAGTGAAACCTGTGTAAGTTGACCACTTGCGGTGCAGCACTTTAGTGGTCAATTTAGACAAGTGGTCAACTTATAGAGGGTAGAGATTTTTTTTTTTTTGTAATTTCTTACACTAAGCATTTGTTCATTTGCAACTAATTAAAATATAAATTCATCTATTATAATTCTATATTAACGTTACTTTAAAATGGTAATTAGCTTTTTTTCATAATTATATATAATATTATTAGAGAAATTTAACCAAATTGACTTATAATGCGTCCTATGCAATTTTAAATTAAAGTAATTAGTTAAAATAAAGATAAATATCTTATGAATTATGTAAGTTACTTAAATGATAGTAAAGATTTCCCAAAAACACCTAATTTTTCAAAATGGCTACATCAGATAGAAGAAAAAAGAAGAAACTTATTTAAAGAATAAAAAGAGCTCATATTTATATTGAATTTCATCCATCCAGAGAGTTACTGGTCTAACATTATAGCATAAAAAATGTTCTGGAGAAGTTAATGAAGTTATTTCAGTTTTTTTTTTAACCCTGCACTCTCAGAAACATAATCCTCATTTTCGACGATTCTTCAATTGTCAAGAAAATTTCGTCATTTACAACGATTCTTTCTTCGCGATATCACGTGACTTAAAAAAGTTACTACATAAATTTCGGCAGCTTGACGAAAGGTTTACTCGGAGCATTTTTCACGAAGCCATTTCGTCAAATACGACGAAAGTTTCGTGAGATTTGAGCATGCGTTTCTGAGAGGGTGTGCAACAATAGATAAACAATTAAATATAGTAATAATTCGGTGGTCAACTTACAAACGGTTTTTTATAACACTCCCACCCAAATTTGGCGTACATAAGTGGTCAATATAGACAGGTGGTCAAGTTAAAGGTTTCCCAACATTATATAATATAGAGCTAATTCCGTTCCTGACAAAGGTGGTCAACTTTACAGGTTTTACTGTACTATTAAATTGTACGTATAATCCTATAAAAGTCATAAATTTTCTAAGAAATGAGATTTAAAAAATTTGATTTTAATTTTTAAAAAATTAAGATTGCTATAGAATAGACTAGTGAGAAAGGTGCATGAGTTTCAAATCAAGGGTGAACAAACATCTACAAACGAGGTGAATTACAAACAAATGGAGGAATTACGGATTTTATACTACACTGCTTTTAATAAACACTTTTGAAATAATGTAAAACATAAAAACAGACAATGAAGGTGCAAATGCGACAAATAGGTTTGAATATTTTTCATATACTGGTAAAAACCGTAATAATGTCTACATTGGCAGTTAGAATGCAATAATTTTGAATGATCTAATGTTAAATTAATTACTTTAATATAGCTTTAAACTTTTAAAACTTTAGCTCAGTTTTAGTAATAGTGCTAATATCAGTATTATTAAATTTAATTCATATGATTCATAGAAGCGCTTTAAATCAAATCAAAATATCTAGTGTGCGTGTTTTAAAATGAATCTTTTGTAAAATTATTTTCATTCACTGGTGAAACAATCTTCTACAAATCTGAAGTTTAAATATTTTCCTGAGAAACCTTATAACCCCTCTGTTATAAAATGCTCTCTTTCAACGAATAGCAAGCTGAGATAATATATAATCAAATTTGTGATATAATAATAAAAATAAAATATTTATTATACACATTAGCAACATTAATTAATATACATATAACACTAAGTTGTGCATTATCTTAACAACGCAATCAATCATCACTGGGAAAACTTTGAGATATTCTCTTGCTTTAACATATGGCTTTTTGAGTTCGAGTAAATGAAATCAGGCATTCAATTAATGACATTTCTTTAATTTTCTAATTTTACAAGATGTACAATGTGTAAAAATCTCAAAGTAATTCAGCCGAGCTATTAGTCTTGTAACACAGCTCAAAATATAATCTTTCGCAAGTAATAATTTGTTCTTCAATACTAGAAACAGAAACCACTTCTAATATATAAAATAGCCCAACAATGCTTGAAAAAAGACTAGATCAGCAATTGCACGGGTCAATGAACAAAAAACTTGGAAAACCGACTTGTTTTACTTTATGGATTTATTGAATTTTCAACCCTAAAACAATTTTCTGAAAGACATGCTCGTGCTTCACCACCATCTGACATAAGGTAGTGAATTTAACACTCTATAAACTCAGAAGCAGAAAACTTCAGTCAGGCTGATTTCATTCATATATGACATGAAAAATGAAAAAAAGAAAAAAAAATCATAATTAAATAGTAATCAGAGGCACTTACTTGAAATGTCAACAGATTCTTAAAACAGTGTTTTTAAGATTATCTTTATTTGGCAGACTTATCTTAGACTAATGCCAATGAAATTATTTCAATTAGCTGGATTTTTATTATCTTTTTTCAGAGTAAAACGCGTTTACTCTGAAAATTGTTAAGATTTAGTTTTTTGAAACCAGTTTTCAGGCAAAAACCGATTGCTTATTTTTTTTTGGACTGTAGCTTTGATTCCAGAATTATGAAAGCTGATATTAAACTAAATATCCAAAAATTAAAATGCTAGTTACGATATTACTTTCTGGTTCTGTGAATGGCTTCCAGTGTAGAATTAATTTATTCATTGATAGTTTGTAAACTCGTACTTACCTTAGAGCTGAGAGTCAGAAATGAGGACTTACTCCATTTTTTTTCTTTTACATTTGCAAAACTTTAACTGTTGGTTGAACCAGATTTGGAGCTAGCTATCAAGTTTTAAAATATCGAAGCAAATGGCAAGCTCTTTTCTACTTTACAATATAGGTATAATTAAATGTATGAGATGTATGAGATTTTAATGTTTTTGTTTTATTGAACAATTTGTGTCCACAATTAAGGTTCAGCTGGTGTCTGCTTCTTATCGCGTCCTAAATTTGGTTCAACAAATTCGAAAGTTCCAATCATGTAAATTTATCAAAATAGTACCAAAAATACTTACATAGGAAAATTTGATTTTTTTCCCTATCCAGAAGATTTTGTACTGAATACTCACTTAATTAACGTTTCAGAATCAATTAGCAAAACACCGTCTGATAAAACATAAACAAATAAACTTTCGTAGTGTGCTTAAACTGACCTTCAAAACAGTGTGTCAATGTTTGTTTGACCAAATATCCTTTTCTCCTTACTGAATTCAGTCACGATAGTGTTTTAGAACATTATAAGCTATTTTGATTTACTGTAATAAAAAATTATTTCACGTTAAGAAAGCACAAATTAGCATTAATATGCAGATATATATTTCGGGATTGCTTGGCATCCTTTTTTCAATGCGACAGGGAGCTTCGAGATGCAAAACATCCAAATGACGCAAACAAAACAACAAAAACAGGGATTATATAGCCTAAGATTTACCTGCAAACCAATTAGAATAAAGGCAGTAGGAAATATAAGCTCAGTTTTTGTTGTTTTATCTGCTTCATTTGGATGTTTTGCATCTAGAAGCTCCCTGTCGCATTGAAAAAGGGATTCCAAGCAATCCCGAAACATATGTTAGCATTTTAATGCTAATTTGTGCTTTCTTAACGTGAAATAGTTTTTTATTACAGTTTACTTAGCACAAAGTTATTTATTTTTATTTTTTTGATTTAGTTTTAAAACTGCAAAAGGCGAGCTTTTTAAGTTATAAAATAACTTCAAATTCCTATTATACAAATATTGAATACTTTTTACCTTAGAAAATGCTTACAGTGCGTGGAAATGGGTTTTATTGATGTTCTGCTTACAATGTTTGAAATTGGAGAAATAAACAAGGTTTCATGAATGTCATTTAAGTGGTTACGCGCTTTTTAATGAAAGGGAAAGATAGTGGTAGCAGTTAGTGGCTCAACCAGAATTTTCTCGTGCCGAAGGGGCGGGATAGTCATCACAGCTTATGCATGTGTATATATATATATGTATATATATCTTAACAGACTAAAGGTGGCAATATGGCTTTGAACCAAGGTTAAGGTTTCTGGAGAGGATTATCCTCTAAATCCCTTCCTGGTTGTCCCCTTGTAGCACGTACACCATGCTTCTTACACCCTATATATGTTTTATTCTCCAGAGGTACGGTTTTTGAATTTGAGGAAATATACAAGGTTTTATGAGCGTGAAGTTGTGAAGTTTAAGTAGTTCAATCATTTAATGAAAGGGAGAAGTGATGAACTCAGGAAAAAAAACCGTTACTTTATGATCACTTTACAGACGCTTTATCATTATTACATTATTCTGAAGATAAAAGGCAGTATTTACAATGTCTTTGATTTTCTGCTTTGCATTTCTGCAACATATAAAATAAGGTAGATGCAATAATGCAAAGCAGAAAAACGTAAAAATTTATAGATTCTGCAGTTTACCTGTCATCCTCAATTGTAATGAATAAAACTAAGGATGGTTGAGATATTTTTTTAAATTTATTATGAGCATGAAATTTTCAATAGGAATAAGATCTAGTATTACATTTTGTCTAATTTTGTCGACCCACTGGTATGGAGCAATACTACTGCACGAACATTTTTGAGACATTCTTGAAGTGGATCAATATCTGGTATCTAGTAATCTATGCGGAGAAAATATTTTTCCTCAAATACAGAAATAAAGTTAATAATTTTGAAATGTAAACTAAATACCGGAGAAGAGGTCGATCATCAATTATTTCGTTTTTTCAATTCATACTATATTTTAAAGAACTTTTAAAAGAATAAAAATTCAAAATGTGCTCAAAATTTGGCGGCAGTATATTCATGAAATCCTGTGTAAAAAGAAATTAACGTAAAATTTTATTTATTTCTATTTTATTAATTTTTTAAAGTCTATTTAAATTTTTGTCTTGATATAAAATAATTTAGCATATACTACATAAATTTTAAATGTAATTTTAACTTGAAGTATTTTTAGGAGCGTAAAACGATGAGATAAATTCTTCCCCGTCATATTCCTTAAAAGTGATGTATGTTAAAATGTTCTATGGACCACATAAAAAATGGTACTTGGAGTCAAATGTAGTATTTTGGCATGTAACAACTATCTAAAACTCAGTAAATTACCTTCTAAACATTTTTAATTCGAGTAATCGTCTTTAACTGGTAGTATTGTCGAATGATGAAAGGCCCAATGTTGGTAGAATTAAAATAGTAGCCTTTATTGATATTATCTAAAACTATTGATTAAAATTGTACACATATTTCCTTCTTTTCTTATTTTCAAGAAATCCATATTTTTATGCATTTAAGTAATTGCAACTTCAACACAATCATTTAAAGCACTTTTTTTTTTTTTGCTTACCTTCAACTTTTAAAGTATTCCGAAGGAAATTGAAAAAAAGTTTATCAACAAGTCAACTTACTTGAACTTTGACACAGGCTGCCTAAAGTCTGGAAGAATGAAATTACCTTTATGCCACTCTGTTTCTATTATTGATTGATTTCAGTTATTGTGCGATTAGTTGAACATTTTCAATTTAATCGCACAGTTATTCCCAGTGGCTTTTGATCAATTCGAAAAAGCAAACAGGAGACTAAAGAAAGACACAAAGTACTTCTTGCGGTGTATATTTATTTGACCAGTCTTCTGAGTTATGTCTGTAAGTACTAACGTATATGACGCATGTTTCATCAGACTGTAGAGCTACACGAACTTACAGGCATAGAAGCAGTCCAACAACTAAGATTTCTACAGGCTAAACACCTTTTTTCATCGCCAACGTTACAACGTTCTTCTAAGTAACATGAAGAATAGCAGAACGTTAGTTGATTTCAGTAACATGCTGAAATTTAAAATTAACCAATAAGACGTCCTTAATTAAAAAGATAAAAATGTTAACAATAAATTTTCTTCGTGAGCAAAACTCATATAAAGTTTGGCTTTGAAGAAATCAAGAAACGGGAAACTTGATGGGTAGTTTTGACACATTTCATATTGACTCATTTCATGTTTATGTCAAATTAATTTAAGTAAAACAGACACTCTCTAGTATAAAAAACTAAACAATAGGATAGGATATACGAATTTTCTAGAAAAAGTTACGAAACCGGGAACTACTTATGTGAGACATTTAAAGAAAATTAAGCAACTATCGTTCTGCTTTCTGAAAATGAAACTGGAAATTTATATATTATTGTTTATATATTAAACATATGATAAAATAAAAAAATAAATATGTTAAACACAAACGCAACGATGAACTTTTGGCGTTGAAAGCAGGTGGTAGTACGTAGTATAGTATTTATTACACGTTTTCCTGGCCCATTCAATGGACATTTTTCTACGAGAAAACATTTGAAAATTTTAATAATCAATCATCATTAACAAAAGAACAGAATAATAGAAAAAAAAAAAAAAAAAACTTTTACAACTCACGACTCACACTAGAAGTAACAATGATAGTTATACGCGAACAACAAAGCCGTTTTGTCAGCTGTATATTGCATGCCAAGCCACTCAAAGGTTGTAAAAGATTATATGTATATATAATATATTATGTGATAAAATGTTATTTACCAACAACATTGACGACTGACGTATGTGGTAGAATAAATACGTATGAGACCAAGAGAGACTTAAAACATCAAACCGTGTTTCGAAATCACTCTTTGGGGTTTACATTCACAGGTGCAAGGTGTATTTGCAATTCTCTCTGTCGACAATAGCACATAAACATGAAAACATTACTGTACACTTTCACACAGAATTTTGACGCATTTCACGATGATTTTCGACTCCTGTTTTTGTCACCAGTGACATTTTTCACAAATGGATACTTCAAACACCTAATCCTGGCGATAAACAGTTATCTGTCCATCGTTTTTCTTTAATGGACATCAAAAAGGTAAAGATTAAATCGATGTATTAGAACACACAATCTGTCAGAAATTTAGACACGCACCACTATGTTTCTCACTTATACAGTCGAATCCGCTTATATACGAGTAGGAAAAGATCAACAGCGCGTTAAACAGAACGTTCATTAAAATATAGAAAATGACAAGCATAGTTTTCTTAATCTAAGAATTAAAGAAATTAATATTGTTTGGATATTTTCACTCTGTCTCGCTTCTTTTAATATTAAAAATATGTTTATAAAACTATGGGAACGAAATTGTACAAATTACACTCTAACTTAATTATGATGTTTCTTTTTTTTTTTGCTTGTTATATCAGGGTTTCAGTCGTATTTAAAAAAAATATTGCTAAATCTGAGTCGCTATAAACGGATTTGACTGTCATAATTTTCTAAATAATTGTAAATAATTTATATGCATTTTATCAGATTTTTATGCCATTAAATTAAAAATTTATGCAGGTAGAAATATTTTAAAAACACTGCTCAATAAGTCTATAGATGTACTTGAAACTTACTTCAGATTTCAACATAGATTTATCACTTACAAAATAAAGCTACATTCGTGATGAGAAATTTTTAAGGAATCATTTTTAATTAAGCAGCATGATTATTGAATTTTATGCAACACATTGGTTCGTGTTTAAAACCTGAGGAATTTCTGTAAGATGCGTGGGGTTAAAATACTGTTTGTACTAAAATTAAAATATGGTTTGAAAGCATCATTCACATTTTGTGATAAAATCAAAGCATGAAAATAAATCCAGACTAACGACATCTCTGTAAGCTTTGCGATGTTGTTGAGCTTTCAGATTCGAAATATGAAGTAGTATCATATGTATGCGTTAGAATCTAATTTGTCACAAGCAAAATCGCCAAGCATAAAAGTTTGTCGTTATTTAAAGCTTCAATTAAAACAGAGCTGCTTGTTTCAAAGCTTTATTATTTTTGCAAAACCGCATTGCACATATTTATATCACATTAGGCTTCAAACGTAACAGTAATTCTATTAACAATTATTTAGAAAATAAGACTACCATATAACTATTTAATGGGTTCATCATTTAGCCCATCACAAGAAAAACCATTTCAAGAAATTCAAACAATCAATGCTACCTTTTCACATATGAACTTGAAAAATGCTATTACTCACTGCCACTTCTAAAACGAAATTTTTATACCAATATATTCCTCTACTAGTTTTTTCGTAAAATTCAAACCTCATATTAAAACATTTGTCAAGCAGCTCTATTATAAAAAGTAACTCAATGCGCTTTTTTTTTTTTTTGGCTTAGCAAATTAAATCAGCACATCAAATTAGAAACATAATGATTAAATGCATAATTATTATTTATGAAATCAAAAGTAGTCAAGGAATAAGGGACATTAAATCGGGAACAGAAAATGACATTAAATGGGAGAATTTTTCTCTGTAAAAAAAGTAAAAAATAAGTTTCGTTTTCTGTAAAAAAAGAAAAAAAAAAAAAGAAAAACTACGCGTTAAATTTTTTAGTGAGATTGTATAATTTGTTTAACATAAATCACCAAATTTCTTAATGCGCTATAAATAAATTGTTCATTTTTTTTTGACCATCGTTAAAATTTGTTTTTAAGGGGTTTTTAATCATTTTGAAGTAAAACTGCATATATTAGGGGAAGGAGACTGCAAAGCAAAATTACAGACGTCTGCATAATTTAGTTTGTACTGTTAAATATTTCAAATCAGATAGATTCATATTTTTGTGGTAAAATTTCTTACTTAAAATTGTACCAACCATAATAATTTAACTTTAACTTGTTAAGCATTAAACAAAATTCATAAGTAAATAAATATATCACAAAACATAATTTGCGATTTTGAAATATTTTTTAAAATCTTGATATTTTTGTTTTAAAATATATTTTTCTCACAGAAGAAAGTCCATACCTAATTAAAACTCAAAATTTTTAATGTCCACCATTCCTCACTAGTAAAAATTAGATAAAAGGTCAAAAACTTTAATTTAAAACATTCGGCAATAATATTCACTTCCATCTTGCCAAAAATTATTTAGGTTCAACAGCGAAGTCACCACACCGCTAAACCTAATGTGGATTGTCAAGCGAAACGTATATTGTTTTCAAAAGATACTTTTCGCTAGAAGAGCAATTAAAAAACGACAAATCAAAAAGTCACGAATTTCATCACAAGGAAAAACTTTTATAAAATATTTCCTCATAATATTTCCTTAACATTTTAAGCCATTACATATTTTTTACTGGATTTGAAGTTACGTATATACGTAGTACGTATATTGATATTTAGTTCAAAGTAGTCTAAATAGGAGAGAGCATCCTTGGATTATGGCAATTGCTCAGGAGGGATATGTGCAAACAGTCATAATCATGAAATCCTAAATTAAGTAATAAAAACCATTTTTGTCATTGGTTAAGAGATCTTAATTTTTCTTTATTTCTCTTTTGATTATTATTATAACTATTTAAGATCGAGAAATAAAATTAATTTAATCTCTCATTTACTTATACACAATTAATACCTTTCAAAATGAAAATCAATAAAATTTCAAAATTACAAAAGGAAAGGATATATTGGTTGTAAAACTCCTGCTTACTATTATTTCCAGAAATATATATATATATATATATATATATATATATACATTGCAACGTAAAGGCTTTAATTATTTTAATTTGTTCTTAAATTTATGCTTTACTGTTTTTATGGTTATGTTTATTTTTAATGATTTTCTTGATCTGTAATTTCCTGATCTGTATTTTTTACGTAAAATTTTATCTAAACTCTCAGTTATTGTGAGGGTTTGGCTAATATTTTACGAAATAATTTAGGTGTAACTTTTTGGAAATTCCATTCCTATGAATAAAAATTTCATTGTCTATTGTTTTCTTATATTTATATAAAAAGCTTAAAATTTTAAAGTACTGAAAAACAAGAAAAAGGACAAAGTTCTTAAGTTTTGTGATTTCATTAAAGCTAATGATAGAAGTAGCATAAATGATAATAACAAAGTAAAATAAATCTGGTTTTCGTATACATTTTAACTGATGAATACGAATATCAAGAAAATTCCATCAGAAAGAACTAGTACATAATACAGAAAAACAATTAATGTATTTTGTTTATATCTAATTAGAATTCTCAGTTAATCTGACGGTTAAAAAACATCTTACCGCTGCATAAATCTGATAAGAGTACTACATACTTGAAAGTTTGAGATGAACGATGTTCGAAAAAACCAGCTTTAGGATAAAGATCAGTGATAAAAACTTCATATCGCTCAAGTTTTGCTCAGGAGCACCACGCTCAATATCAAAACCACCTTTGCGCAAATGCAAAATTTTAGCAACGGGATTTCTGTCTCTGTCTTTCGATCTGAAACCAACGTAAGAGTTTGCTGAAACTCCTTTTTATTCAACTTTTATATCAGTTTAGAACTTTTAGGAAACTTCTATAAAAGCGAAGAATAGAGATATCAAGGGCCATCTATATAGGTATGTGTACGTGTCTGTAAATTTTCAGTTTTCACATGTTGTATGAAAGTGATGCACTTGTTAAATTAAATGGAATATGTCTTTGTGTTTGCATTCGTTTGGATTCTACTTACGCAATGTTAGCTTCTTCAGAGAAATTTTAATCGAACACTATTCTACTTTTCTTTGCTTTTCAGTTTTCAAATTGAGTAATAATGTTGTATTTTTTTGTTACAGATAATCCGCTCTACGTTACGGTATAATAGATTCTGGAACTTAAAGAGGAGTTTTACAAGATATACTAACTAAAAAGTAATGAAATAATCAACTCTTTCATTTTAATATATTGACACTTAATGTGCAGGAAAAAAAATTGATTTTTTTGGCTGTTTCAAATATGAGGGGAATTAATAATTCATAGAAATATCACTAAAAAGTTAAAGGTAGAACAAAACTAATAATTCAAAAATTTTCAGTATTTATTAGAAGGAAACGTGAAGTATAAAGACTACTTCTAGTCAACGTATATTTCGGTAGATATTGTTACACTAGAAACCTTGTATTAAGAATAACGGGACCTTTCACGTACTTGAAATCATATGTATACACATCTGTTTTGTTCAAAAATACAGCTAGAAAACAGAAAAAGGAGTGAATAATTAATAAGAATGAGATCAATCTCAAAAAAGTCAAGAAAAGCTGTTTACATTTTAATTTATTTTTTTAAAAACGTTGATCGGATTTTATATTTATTGAGAAAACGTTTCAACTGTTCAGAATTAATTAAGCGTAAAAAATGACTTAAAATATCCTTAAGACAGAAAATGTAAAAAAGGCTAACTTTTTTTCATTTTAGCAAATTTTTATCAGTTCTTCCAAACTAATTTAACATAACGTAGTAAAGCCCTCACAAGACCTTTTGGGTTAATAAAAATCCAGTTAGGGAAAAATCAGCAGTAACAAGAATGAAAAAGAATGTAACAGTGAACGATCGTTCAAAAATTAAAAGAAAATCAACAACTAGTGCGTTAAAATTTGAATGCAATGATTCAGCTTCAAATAGAAACTTAGTTTTTCTGAAAAAAGTATGTTATTTTTACTTGAATAAATTAATAAAAAATAGACATTCAAAGTCGTTAAAAAAATTTTCTTTTTAAAACGGTATGTTTCCCAATTAGATTTGAACATTTCTTGTAAATAAATAACAGTTGAAAATGCAAGGCTTTTTCTTTTTATACTGAAGTTTGTGGATCTAAAAAAACTTAAGCATCACTTAAGATATGTACAAATTAAATTATAAATAAGTACAAAGCCAAATATATATAACTGAGTCATTGCATTTGCTGGTGTGCATGTTAACAATATGCGTATCACAAATGTGCATTTGCAACAAGAAATAAATATCATACATAATGTAACTGGCCAAGTAAACAAAATGAGATTTAGAAATTTTTAAAATTAATTAGAAAATGAAATTTCTTTCCATTCACGATGTCTTTTAGTTTAACAAGTGGATAAAACAAAATGCCGTCAAAGGAAGGCTAAACAATGACTCGCTATGTCTCCAAAATGATTCAATGAGTTTCTCAATAATATTTCAATGGTATAACAATCAACTCGAAAATAATTTGTAAGTCACCAAGTCATGAAGTAGAAAACGATGAAATACGTATAGAAACATTCAATGAGATAAGACGCAATACAAAATTAATTCTGAGACACGATGATTTGTTCTCGTAGCAAGGGGTAGAGCGATTGGGATTGGAAGGTGAAGTTCTCTAATGACTATAATTAATTTGCAAAACGAAACATTGAGGCTTTATTTAAAACTGTCTTTATGATATAGGGTTCCCACAATAAGATCCTGTACAGAATAATAACGCCCATGTGTTTTAGTAGATTAATTATAAGTAGTCAAGTTAATAAAGTATTGTGCTCAAAAGATATTTAATGTACTCGAAGGTTAGTCAAGAGCGCAAACTTTGTCAAGTACTTTGTACGAGGATGATGCACTCATTACAATTACTGTAATATCTACTACGTATATCGGAAAGGCATTTAGCTGCTGCGTGCCGAGGTTCACACAAAAGAATCAAATGTTGATAAAATTGAAATGAAGTACGTCAGTATTTGAGCACATAGACATGTTTCCTGAATTAAAGACTCTTTGTGCATTAACGTGGGAACCCTAAAATGGCAATGTCACATTCATCTCGACCCTGAAATAAGTAAAAACCAATACTACACTTTTGTAGTTTGTAGCAGCAACATTTAGGATATCTTATTATGTCGTATATTGGTAATCAGTCGCCAGATCCTTCTACTCTAGAGAGGGAAGGACTTTACGGCAAGCTAGCTTCATCAGAACTAGGAATCAGTGGTCTAGCCGCTAAACGATCGACTCCAGGGCTCGTATCCACGATATCTCCCACTGAGGTGGTGCTGATATCTGTATTAGTGGAATTTCTGGAATCGTTGTCCTCATCTTGTAAACTTTCCCGCCTTCCTCTCGGATCACCATCAACGTCGTGTTTGATTTTCTCCACGTGTTGATCCTTGCCAACCGACGACGAGGAGCCATCCTTCTTGTCGCTATTGCTTGTGGCACTGCTGCTACTTTTCCGCTTACCATCATCTTGGTCTTTCAATTTGGCTTCTAGTCTAGCTTGTTCATTAATTTCTTTTACCGCTCTCAGTTCCTTTTTGAGCTTCATGCGTCGATTCTGGAACCAGATTTTAATCTGTCTTTCGGTAAGGCAGAGGGCATGTGCTATTTCGATCCGTCTCCGCCGAGTCAGGTAGTGGTTAAAGTGAAACTCTTTTTCCAGTTCCAGGGTTTGGAACCGAGTGTATGTTTGGCGACCACGACGTCTGGGGCATCCGTTGGGACCTAAAACATAACAGCAAACCAGATTTAAAGGATGTAATTTCACATATATAACAAGTTAAAAACTAATAACATTTCGCACAAACAACATTCAGAGTTACAACCAAACTTTCATTTATGCATGCGTTTTCGCCTCAATCTCACTCGGACGTTGATTAATGCATTTAATGTCTGATAAATCAGCTGATAAAATAATGTTGAAGTATGTTCTTTGCAATATAAGTAGTTTCGTAAGGTACATATATTTTATGAATACATACATGAATATCTTACGCCTTTGATGTTTCTACTTTAACAATACACAGTCAGAGCATATATTGTATGTCTCGATAGGTTTATATCTTGCATTGTGTTCCGAAAGGTATGTATGAAAAAATGTTTGCTTCAAATAATTTTTCAATAAAAACGTGATTATTTTTATGTGGAATTTGAGGTTTATATAAAAAGATAATGAAATATATCAATACTATTAAATTCATAGTTTTATAAGATAATAGGGGGTGGTAAGGTATAAGAGCGAATGTATTTTTTTTTCATAGGAACCCACAGAATTTTTTTACTACAGACAAAGGCATGATATTTAAAAGTGACTTAGATTTCAATGTAGTAAAATTCCATTTTATCTCGATATTTTCTGTTTTCTTCTTGGAAATAAAACCAGGAGAGGTTTTCAAGGGAAGGATTCCGGGATGTTTTTTCTCAGGAGGGAAGCCAAATGAACCTCTTTTCCCACATTGAAGACACCCGTGCACATTTGATATTTTTGCTTCAGCGAATAAAGGATCTCACTGAAAAAGATCACTTAAAGTGTCACCAACTTGGTGTTTTTTATTAAGAAATTACAGTATGTAGTGAGTGCATGTACGAATAAGTAACTCTGTTGTGCTTGTTTCAGGAAACTTTCGTGCCCAGTTGAACATTGCGAAGGAGGCTTCGAAGTGGGCCAAGTGTACTTGGAATCTTCACCAACTGTGGCATGGGCATTATACCATGTTCTGAACATTACTCTACATCACGGAAAGAATACAAAGTTATCGTGTATTTTCAAGTATTTTTGAGCACAATTAGAACAGTACTACATTTTTGAACCTCAAATACACATGCAGTTTTCTTTATTTTGATTAAACATAAATAAACAAAATGATATTGATCATATTAGTTTCAAATAGTCATACGAAAAAATATTAAATCATTCTGTTGTGCATTAAAAGCAATTATTGTATTTTTATTCACTTCGACATTTATCTTTGTCAGTTATATATATATATATATATAACAATGTATTTACAATTTCTTTTATTACAAAGCATTTGCTTTGAGATATAGTATTATCGGTAATTACCTATTAAGGAACATTCTCAAGAATATTCCCATGATGGAAATTATTCGAGAGTATTCTTGTAAAATTTCGTTACCTTTACATGATACCTTTAAACATTTTTCTCCAAGCAAAAGAAGCTATTCATACAATTAACATTAACATTTAGATTCGTTGTTCAAGATCATTCAAAACTGTTCTTAAACATTGTCCCAAGTTGTTAGCAAAAATAAGATAACTTGTTCTTATAAACGTTTCTAGGGAGTTCTTAGAAACAATTCAGATGCAAAATGTTTTTAAGAAGAATATTCTGAAAAATAATTATATTCAAATTGAAACTGATCGTGTTTAACTATAATAGATTTTTAACTATAGTTTAAAAAGTAGGGTTTAAAAATAAAGGCTTTTTCAGCAACATCCTTCTACATGAAACTTAATTTCTACTTAAAATAAATTTAAAAAAAAATCATTTTACAATCCTTTTGGTTGACAAGCATTTGTTCGACTAGCCATTCTTCCACATCGTTCAGAGAAAGTTATCCTAAATAAAATCATTGTAAAAAACAAAAAAAAAAAAAAAAAACCCTCAAAAATGGTGTTACTTACATGCTTTGATAGTAAAACTGAATATTATTTTTGACCATTAATAGTGAATTTATAATGTAAATAAAACTAAAGAAATTGGTTTTCCAAGAATCCCTTAGCGAACCAGAATCTTGTTTATTTGCTTCCGCGCCTCTAGTTAAACGAAGAGCTTTCATTTTTAACACATTCTTCATTACATCTAAGAACATTTTAAATTACGTTTCTTTTACAATAATTACCTAGCTTCTGGATAAAGGTGTTATTTGGCCGTTATTCAGTACGGTTGCCTTCATACTTAAGCTATAACGAATATATATTTTTACGTCCATTTTCGGATAAAATAATATCTTCCCAGACTTAAAATTATGTACCGCAAAATTTAAAAGGAAAAAAAACCTATTAGACTTCTTTGTAGACATTTATCTACAAGAAAATTACACAGACTTAGAAAAAAAAATAATTTTATCACCCAACATTATAAAAAAATTCGTTAAACAGTGGTTTTAAACCGTCATTTGAGTTGATTTTACAAAACCATGGAAAATAAACTTCAGAACAGTTTATAACCATTTTGTTCAAGCTTTGCTTCAAAACCGTTTCGTTTTCGGTAGTTTGCCATAATATCTGCGGTTTCGGGTAACCAACCTATCTGAAGACCTAAAACCGGTAATTTGATGCTTAAATTTTTTCTGTGTATATGAGTAGTAAGAAATTAGTGACGAATTTCTATATGAACTAATTCAAGTACAATGGAAACAATAAGGATTAACTGTCATAATATGTAACTGTTTAACATTCTGACGACTTGAAAAAAGGTTTTTTAACTATGTTCAAGGGATATATTTTTTCCCTAAAGTTACCTTAAAAACATAAGCGCGCATAATTTTATGCGTTTTCTATATAGTTTCTGTATTTGCATGCAAAAATATAGGATATGTTAGTAGGCATAATTATTAATGCTAAGCAAGTTTCAGAGAATTAATTTTAGCCTTCACAAGATCAAAACACACTATAATTAATTCAGCAAGGTAGTGATTTAATGCTAGGAAAGCTTTTCAGTCATAATTTCGGCAACACTGAAAAAAGCAAAAGCTCCTTCTCGTTGGAAATGACTTGGCGACATCGACTAAAGAAGTTAGTTGACTCATTTCAACACAAGAATGAGCTACAGACCGCAATGCTATTAATAAAAGCTATATTTGGCTATAAAGCAATTTCAGTCGCATAACTGGCTTCAGAATATGACATTTAGCCCACCCACATGGACAGCTCGTGTGACAGACTTGGCTGTCTCTGTGGAATGGAAAAGTTTTTACACGACGGATGTTAACAATAGAAGTAGTAATTTATGTTTCCAACTGCCATTTACACAAGTACAGTAACACCAATAATGGGTGTTTACGTTTTTTCTTATCCAGAAAAAAAAAAAGCGTGTGGCCTCGCCGCGGAATCCATAAAAAATCTATTCGTTTTCTGCCCGATAACGCGTTTCAAAGTGCCGTAACAGCGTAGAGGCGTCGCACCTTCTTTCATGGGAACCGGGATGAAAAGTATTAAGAGTTTTTTCAGTGAGAAAATAGAAAGATGAAAAATGGGAAGATGTAAAATTTGATACCATAAGGATTTCTTTAAAATACAATTAAAATAATAATAATCTTTAAAAATGTGTTCTTGGCTCAAAATTTCAAGCTTTTTAATGCTCATTTTAAAAAAATGCCGAATTTCATACATTGCAGGTATCATACGCAATGAGTACTTTATTTATTTTTTAAAAATCAAAGCCAATTTTCAGTTAACATTATTCTAAGGAAATGGGTTCTGCTTTTCACTCTTCACAATCATCTAAGTACACAAGCGGAAAATATTTTGCTACTGTTATTTATCTTGATTTTATGTTATATATATATATTAAGAAGGGAATGAAAGACACAGCTCGCTAGACATCTAAAAAACGAGAAGTTCACTCGAATCCATTGTAAATTGGCTGGATATGTAAAATACATCTAGAAATTCGAATACATTGTAAACTGTCAATTGTCAATACACTTTCTCTATTGAGAAACCAAAAGAGTGTTAAAAACGTTTCTTAAATGTTGACCTCTTTGGCGAAAATCGTGTGTCAAGTACGATAAATTCTATATAACTGACAAAATACCCCTACATTGATTCAGTCTTTTCCAAATTTAATTCTAAGTAAATATCCTAAATGTTACGTCATACATTGAACGAATTTTTCCTTCTATTTCAATTGCGTTAGAATAATTCAAGTCAATATTATTATCATCTGTGCATACAGGTATAACAAATTACTGCAATATAAAAGACATCGGACAGCCCATATATACTTAAGTCTACAAAGAAAAGTACAAGATACAATTGCTGTTTATGACATTCTGCTTCAACATTTAGTACAAGCTACCTGCTGAGTGTAAAAAGTTAACTTTTTATAAACAACTGTATAGGAAATTCATGACATCCTTGTATTATGTGAAGCGAGTGTAATTAATTGTTTTTAAATTTTTAAATAACATTATTTATGCGAGAAAACATGATTCTTACAGGAAAAACTGTCAGCAAGAGACATAAGGCCACCGGGAAAATGAAGAATTGTTTTCATGGAAAATGAGAACGGAAAAAATAAACTTCTAATCAACTAGTAAGTTTTATTTAATTTCTCTTTTTTATAGTTATTTTTGACTAAATACTAAATGTCTTCAATTCAAGCATGTATTTTTGCATAGCGAGTTGTTATTTTGTGGTACTTAAATACTTAAAATTGATTCTTTATTCATGAAGGATATATTTTTGGAAGTGCGACAACAGTTTTTGTAATTATTCCTTCTGTTTTCATATTTTTGCATTTCTTTGTACATTTTTTGCACATTTCAACTCAAAATGAAAATCATAGGGCTGAAAATCATTAAAGCAATTTTATCATTTTTGAAACGGTTGAAAGTTTTATTGAAATGTATTTCATTTATATTTCAGCTAACTTTTAAAAAATAGGATTTACTTTTACATCAATTTCGCACGTAAAACAATAAGGGCATTGCGTGGTAATTTTTATTTTACTATCATACATATTTTTGCATAAAATGATGTTTAACTTATAGGGAAACAAAAAAAAAAAAAAAAAAATATAACAGTAGTTTATCTGATTAAATCGTAGTTCATAATGGCTTTTTAGGTACATTTCTTATCGATTAACCACATTTGCACCCTATTTCTTTCTTATGGAAAGAAGTGCGGGTGGTATTCGGGATTATACATTACTGTGTCTCTCTGCCCCCTGTCAAACTCCCTAATTTCATCAACATTTTCAAAACTGACAAATTTAATTATTGCTGCCTATAATGGCAGCAATAATTAAAACATTGTATAATGTTCCGTTCTAAAATGAATAATGAAATAAAGTGAATAAAACAAATAAAAATAAAAAAATTTAAAATAAAGGAAATAAATAATAAAAAAATGATTATTGAAACCAAAAAAGCACGATTTATCAATGCTACCAGCTGAGTAATAGAATTTCATACTTCGTTTTAGACAACAAACATTTTTAAATAAACATTTCCTTATATTAGACGTTTAGAAACAAATGTTTTTTGCAGATTTAAATAGAATAAAAATGATATTCTTCTTAGTTATTAAAGGATGTACTCATTACTTCGTTTTTTTTTAAAGTTAGAAAACAGTTTTTTTAGAGATTACGATTAATGATATTGGAATAAAAAAAATATCTACAACGACGTATACGTTATAATGGCTTTGAACAGAAAAACAGTTTTTTCCACAATCGATTAAATGACCGTGGAGCATGGGTCTTGATATAACGATGTATACTTTTTTTTTTAAAAACTTTACTGCACCAGAAATTCTGGTTTCGTTTCTTCTCTTCACCCCTGTTATATAACGCATTTAACGGTACAACTATTCAAACAGTCACATAAAATCACTACTTTAATCACATTTTTAGACGAGTTTATCAAATCACATTACTTATTATTTAATGTATTAAATTCAAAACTTATGTGAGATCAAGTATTTCATACCTTTAATAGTTTATGTTTTATGTACCATTTAAAAATTATGTTCTAACGAAATATAAAGGAAGGGTAATGATTCGAATATTATCGATTTATTCGATAGAGCGACCATTTGATATAATGGCCCAAACAGTGAAGTCTCGTATGGGATCGTATAGCACGAATCAAGCCCATTAAAACGCATTAATTACTTAATCATTTACCATTAACTGGACTTAATTACATTAGCTTTTGGTCGAGTTAGCTTTACAGTTTTAACAATGTTCGGCGTTACCCATTATGGATAACATTTACAAACCTGTAATATATGGCATTCCAACAGTTTTAACGTAAAACAGGTTTATTTATATTTCTGTATTCAAGAATGCAGTCATATTGAACATTAAAGACCAAAACTTTTAAAATTAAGTAAATATTTGAATGATTTTTGAATTTAAGGTAGAGTAGTTTGCGGCATCATACAATGGATAGTATTTATGTCCCACGTAAAAAATAAACTACTGTTTTAAACTTCAAACGCAGATTTTTTTCACAACTTATCGGTCGTACAAAGCAAGGAGAAAGATTAAAAAGTCATTGTAAATGCTTTTCTTCTATGGTTCTTCTATTTTTTTAGTTTTCAGAAATATGTTTTAACTTCCTTACGAAGCATACATATGTGAAATTTAACTATAAGTTTAAAACATTTAGGATATTTCGGATAAAGATCATAAGACTTATAAAGAAACTTCAGAGCTTATACAAGCCTTACACGCTCAAAGAAAATTGAAGAGTATACGGGCATCTTTTTATATTTACAGTATTATATTTTATATTTATATGCTTCTTTTACTTTCATAAACTTTCCAGCTTTTTGTACTTGTGTTACTTTTATACTTTGTACGCATGCTTTTAAAGTTAGCATAAAGTTTTATTACACAAATGTTCAAGCAAAATGACCTTCATATGAATACATTAAACTTTTTTTGAAGAATAACCGAAATATTAGACTAGTGCTTAAGATTGCGTGGGTTCACACAATTCTGAAAAAATACATTTCAGCCATTGAAAAGTTTTTAAGCTTAATGAGGCTACAGCACATACGGTTTTAGATTCGAAATAGCACCCTACGGATTTAATTCGGCCATTCAGGGAAGCATTCGATTAATTTATGCAAACACCACTTTGCTGAAAACTCTCGTAATTTTTTCAATATCGCCGACTTTATATTCCCCTACCCGAGTCGTTGAAGTTTTACATCTTTTAAAAGCGTCCCTCTATTGCCAAAAGGGATAGAAAAAATCCCCATCAGCCCCTCCTTTCCCTCCACTCTTTTATTATTTTTCCCCCTTAAACCTTAGACGCATTTTCCTTAAGAAAGCAAGGAAAAAAAGGAAACTATTTCTCCCCGGAGGTTAGACAGAAGAAAAAGGGAAAGAGAGGCTCAGGTATCTTATAGCGCTATGGAGAATTCTATAGAGAAAAGGGAAAGATATAAATATATCTTTTCCCCCTTCCTTGCGATAGGATGGAAGATTTTGTGTGATGGCGTTCTATCTCGTTATGCGAATGCAATGTAGGAGTGCAGTAATCAGAAGTGCAAGCAATGCATTGCCCAGTCTTATGAACACTTGCGCAAAGCCATCTCAGTTTCAGGGAGGGCTCAGAAATTGTGAAATATATCCTGCAGTTTAGCCCGAGGCTCACCCACCATAAAAAAACAACAACAAAATAAATCATTTCGGCAAATAAGGGATGAAATTTTCGGAATTTCTTCGCTGAGGATTATGAAAGCTCCAAGTGGATGCATATTCCAGTACTTTAGACCAGAAATGACATTTTAGGATATTTTATTTTTACATTTCTGGCATAGATGGAAAATTATCGAGATACGAGATGCTAGAAGTGTTTCATTTTTATTTTGTTTATCTTTACGTATCTCTTTTTTTTTTTTTTTTAACTCTCCGATCGATTTTCGCAGTTTGGCTCACATAAATAAAATGACCTTTAGATAAGTAATTAATTCGATGCGAATAATTAAGTTTGCGTACAAAATTATTCAACAAGAAATTTACTTTCACATAGAAAAGTTGCATGATTTTTTTTCCAATCGATTCAAAAATTTATTACTGCATAATATTTAAATTTTTTTGCATATTTGAGACATTTTAAGCGTATAAACTTTAATGATTTTTTATACATATTATCCGGGCTCTATACATTGCATACAAATATAAATTAAAAAGCTTTTTGTCATTCAAATGTGATACTTAAATGAAAAAAAAAGAAAGACATTAAGTACAAAACAATTTCTTATATATGAAATTTTTAGGTGATATATTTTTCCTAATACACTAGTGTATACATTTAAGTGTATTTAACTTATAGTTCAGTGTTTTAAAGGCTTTTAATGGAAGAATTCTACGACAAAAGGGTGTTTTGATGAAAATCTTTAAACAACATGCCGTATCTTTCAAAATTTTCTCTTATTTTGGAAAAAAGTTGTGGACTAATTTGATCTTATTTCGTAATTCATCATAAATCGTAAGAAATCATTAAAAAAAATTGGACAAAGATACTTTTAAAAAATTAAAATCTAGTTTGAATGACAAAAACAACTTCAGCACGTTTGATTTTTTTCAACTAACATGTTTTCTTACTAAATTTACAGTTTCAGAAATTTATTTAAAAGAACGAAGAACTGTATCAACAATTTAAAAAATAATTATAAATGAATAAATAAATAATATTTTTAATACTTTTTCATTCGTTGTCTGCCCAGGTTTTCCTTCACGCTACATTAAACTAATCGGTTTAACGGATCCTGTTAATTTAATAGTTTTAAAATTAAAAGTACATACAATTGGAGCATGTTAAATAAAAATAATGAGAGCACAGAGCTGTAGATGAACTAATTTTAAATTCTTCCTACACCTGTGTCTTTTTACACAGCACAACTTTAAAACAAAAAAAAAAAAAGAAACATAATAGTATATTTCTTTAAGAAGAGTTTTCAGTTATTGTTGAAATGAACTTGATTTATTTGACATAATAAAATCTAATCTAATTGAAGCGTTCACATGGAAAAGGGAGTATAGTAGAGTCTCGATAATTCGAGGTGGACGGGACCGGAGCTACCTCGAACTATCGAAAACTCGAATTATGGAAATCATAACATTTTATAAATAAGTAAAAGGGAGTAAAGCAAATTTTAAATTTCAGTATCGTATATTCACAGAGAAAATGTACATACATGCAGTTACATGATTGAAAGTTAATTATATTTTTTAATTTGCCACCATTTAAAATCGATCTAAATGTAGCCAGCCTACTTATTAATGAAATCTTTGGTCACCAGTCATGGATAAAAGTAGCCCAATTCGGTATTTTTACTCATTAACCGTCGAATAACAATAAAAACCAGATGTGGAATTTCTTTCACGAGTTTCGCTGTTGTTTGTCATTATTTGGGAGCTAAGCCGATATTTTTTTTGCTAGCTCGGATTTATGGGAAACTCGAACTATCGAGACTCGGATTATCGAGACTCTACTGTATGTACAAAAAAAAAACGTTTTCTTTCTGAAGTAACAGATGGTTAGTTATAAAATTTAAATTTGTGAATAAGGGGATAAAATTCCACCGTATTTATGAAGTTGAAGTGCTTTTAGAGTGTTTTATCAATAAGCATACTTACGAAAAAATGACTTCAGACAGGTTTCTGTCGTCTAAATATGTCGTATAAAAACCCAATGTCAAAGCCTCACTATTATATTATTATCTTTCAAGTAATTTTTGCAGATATTTTAACATTTCGCAGGAGTTACTTTAATACCCTGCTTTTGAATAATAAGTATAAAACTATTTAGCGCAACTAGGGAAAATTCGTAATATAATAGTAGTTGCTAAACATGTGCGGACTTCCTCCTTAGAAAATTGATTTAAGTTTACTTCATCATGGACATTTTACTCGTTATCTAAAAGTATCATTCTTTAAATGTAAT
The DNA here is from genome assembly GCA_038502835.1 of Octonoba sinensis. Taxonomy (NCBI): domain Eukaryota; kingdom Metazoa; phylum Arthropoda; class Arachnida; order Araneae; family Uloboridae; genus Octonoba; species Octonoba sinensis. The sequence continues at coordinate 130,750,082 of CM076598.1, forward strand.
CTAAAAATGTGTCATCCTTTAAGGTTATCAAATTGAGAACTTGCTTTGAGTTTGGTTAAAATTATATCTTAAAGTATAAAGTTATATGTAAAAACAATTAAACCGTGACACTACATATGATGATTAATTCCATATAAGTATGACTAGGGACGAAAGACATGTAGCCTTTTTCTTGATTTTTTATTTTCTTTTTATTATTTTTTTTTATGTAGCCTTATTACCTGACTAAAATAGTCAGCCTTAGTGCGAACTGCTGAAACAAATTCTTCGTGCTCTACTTTGCTTACTTTGTTCCTAAACTGCTAGGATTTGGAGCGCAGCATAGAGCAGGAGCACGCAACAAGAGTGTGGAGCAAACTGATTTCGTTCAAAACTGGAGCAAAGAAATTTATAGAGCTCCACTGACTCGATTTTCTTTTCTTTTTTTTTTTTGAATGACATTCATAAAAATTTAAAAAGAAATGTGCGTGTGGGTGTATTTTTTTTTTTCGAAGGGAGGGTTTCCTATTTTTTCTTCGCAACACAGGGAATATCAAGCATTATATACTTATTGACAAACAAACCTTTAGGTAACTTTTTTAAATTTTCATCAAATATATTCATAAATATAGTTAAAGAAAAATAAAAGAGATGAATAATATTGTTGCAACTAAACGGAGAGGAGCAGGGCAGAAAAGTAGCTGCTTCACATGCCTGTTAAAGTGTAAAAAATTACTTATTTTTCAATGATTATTGTACATTTAGATTGTAAAATATCAAACTTGTTATTGTAACCATTCACTACTAACATCACTAATCGATTAATTAGTGTATTAAACGGTCATTTTCAAACACTTTATTGCCTTCAGATCAGGATTTTCAAGTTTACTTTACATTAACTTGATCATTTGAAATTTCTCAAGATACTTATTATATCCTGTCACTTATTATATTATATTTCCTGACACTTTATAAAACGCGTTAGCCGAATTTTTGCAAAACATATTTTATAAAAGTTATCTTCTTAAGTACAATGAAACAATTAATTAAAAAAAACAACTAAAATGAAATTATTGATCTAACAAAAATACCTCTTGCCAATGAAATATTTTTAAGACACTTCAGCTCATAAAAATAAAACTTTAGAAAAAGACTGATGCAAATACACCAACCTTAAATTTTTACTTACTACATAGAAATAATACATATTTATTAAGTATTCTTTACCAATATTATTTGCAAAAACAAATTTGATTTCTGATGTGACGTACAAATAACACAATTTTAAAGCCGTGAAAATTTTTGCAGAAAACTTGCAAACGAAATGTTTAGTCTTCTTATCAAAGTGTTGAAAGATAGCAAATGATATGATAACAGTTACAAACAAATTTAACAACCGTAGAATTAATTTTTACTTAATAATTATGTATTATTTCCATGTAGTAAGTAAAAATTAATTCTACGGTTGTTAAATTTGTTTGTAACTGTTATCATTTGCTATCTTTCAACAATTTTATAAGAAGACTGAACATTTCATTTGCAAGCTTTCTGCAAAAAATTTCAAGGCTTTAAAAATATGTGTTATGTGTACTTTTGCAAATAATATTAGTAAAGAATTACTTAATAATTATGTATTATTTCCATGTAGTAAGTAATTCTTTACTAATATTATTTGCAAAAGTACACATAACACATATTTTTAAAGCCTTGAAATTTTTTGCAGAAAGCTTGCAAATGAAATGTTCAGTCTTCTTATAAAATTGTTGAAAGATAGCAAATGATAACAGTTACAAACAAATATAACAACCGTAGAAATATCTGCTTCTTAAAAATGTCTCAAACTCCGACATCCATAGTGAAACAGAGCATAATGGGTTGAGTCACAAAGAGTCAATAAGCTTATCCACTTCGGATTTAAGAGAGAAAGGACGTTTTCTGCGGATCCGTTTGGATGGAGAAATAATGAAAAGGAAACATTTTGGTTCCACCGGTGCCATCTGCAAAGAGGATGCACTGATACTGGGATCAGACAACCACTCAAACTGCAACAAAGTCACTCAGAAATAATTCGAATTTCAACTCATGCAGAATTAGTGTCAATACAAGTACGTCACTACAAAATAAGTCAATGGTATGCCGAAACGCAAAAATGTAAGGGGTAGAGAAAAGTTTTGAAACTTTGGTGGAAGACTGTATTTCATCCTGATCATTGTTTGAATTTCTATTCATTTCAGCAAGTCTGAGCTATTTATTTTTTTAGCATTTGTGTATGTAACACTGACATACAAAAAAATAGCAAAATATGTCAAGTATAACATTTTAAGACTTTTGAAAATGATTGCGTTTGTGCCAATGCATACAATACCAACTCCAGCGTAGATAGGCACAAGCTTCCAATACAATTTTAATAATAATAATGCTCATAAATGAATTTAAAAAATTAAATTGATAGTTATATTTCGCGAAATGGAATTCAAACGGTGTCACAGTTTTAATGCTTTCCTAGCAAAATCTTCCAAGTCATAAGTCAAAAATTTAATATAGCGAAAAAAAGCAAATATCTGTTTTTTATTTAAAACGCAGAAAGGTTTTTGAAGATTGATAACTTTGATGAGCTTTTATGACGCAAATACTTACTTATTAATTAATATTTATAAAGTCAATAGTATTGATACTATGTTTTGCTTTCTTAATCGCACATTAATGTGTACTAATGAGCGCGAAGTATCGATGAATATTATTATTTCTTTTTTTTAATCGGATACTGAATGAAGGAACTTCCTTATTTTTTACATTTCTTTCAAACCAGAAAAAAATGGAACTCGCTGGAACACTTGTTTCCGAGCAAATAGAGAGACAATAGTGTTGCCGAATAAAGTGGGAATATTGGACCGAAAAAAAATCGATTTTTCTTATCAATTCTAAAATAAAAGGGGCGATGAAGAAAATGAAGTCCGCATTTTTATGACGAGCATATGTTATACAGGCGGAGGCAGTAAAGCTGTAAAGAAAAGATGGAATATCGTAAAACTTTCACCCAGCCATTGAGATTTAGTTTGTTATGCGAATTTTATAAAGAATGTTGAATTTTGTGTGAACTGTGTTTTGAAACGTTTTATCATTTTTAAGGCACGCAAAGATCGTAAAATTGTATGTTTGCTTGTTGTGAAATTTTAAATCTAAAAAAGCTTTGATCGCGTATAAAACTCGCAAAGTATCTTATCAAGTACAATACGAAAGTAAATTACCATCGAAAAACACATTTCGGGTAAAATCAACCTCTATACGAAATAAATGTTTCCAAGTTATCTAGTTATTGCTCACGTAGAGCATAAACCGCAAATGTACTTTAAGATGATCGTGATGAATCAGTTTTTGGCAAAGGAAAAAACGACTCAGAAACCGATATCACAGTTTAGGGCTAAATTGTTGCCTCGAATTTAGTGCACAGTTGAACAAAATTTTGCGTAAAGAAAATTCTTCATAGGAAGCTCTTTAGTACACATTGAATTATAAATACTTTCACGTCGAATTTCACGAGAAACTGACCAGTTTTCTTCAGCGGTAAATATTTTATGTGTTGAATATAATTTGAAATGTAAGCAAAGAAAAGAAATTTTGCAAAACTTGCCTTTATACTGCTTGATACCCAAAAGTTAGTTAGTTTAACAGATAAGGTTTTAAATATTCTTGTCTGAATCACTAGAGATGAAAAAATATTGAAGACTTGGACTTGGAAGCACTTTTGGTTTATGTAGTTCTTCTACAATATAACTTCGATCAGACCAAATAAGTAAAACAAATTAATTAAGCCTGAATCTTCAGGTGTTTGAAGTTCATATTCTTTGGTAGCAGTGATTTAGTCTGGGAGGGGGCGTACCCTTCTTTTTTTATATTTACCTAAACTTCCCCCCACTCTTTAAAATTTTAACACAAGTGAATCCACAATTTGATTTCGATAACTTATACTCGTAATCCTGAAGCAAGCTTCCTCCCATTCCATACCATAATAAAATCACCTTTTTCACCCTTATAGTTATCTATATTTTTCATCTATGCAACGTAACATAATTATTCTACAAAAAATATGATGCCCGCTATTAACACATAGAAATTGAGCAATTGATGTAATAGCGCACGTGGATAAAAATTGAAGCACGTGGTTATACGAGTGGTTTTATAAGTAAAAATTTAAAAAATAAGTCATCCGAAGAGGGATACTAAGAGACGCCATACGAAGACAATTTCTCACCATTCTTACAATTATGCTATACGGCTTTTTTTCACTACATTCTCGCTCGGTACTGTTCACGAATAACGGATGATATCTAAGCATTTGTTAAGAATATAGTATTGCTATAGCAGATGAAAGTATGCTACTAATTATAGGCTTTTTGTTATAAAAATGAAGCAATTTATTGAGCATTTTTAATTATTATTTAAACACAATAAAACCTTTAACACAGTGAAACTCTGTGTTATTTCAGAGTGTGCCAGTTCTTAGTTGTAGTACGTGAACTGTTGAATTATAAATATTTAAGCCATTGTATTTAAGAAGGAGAAATATGCCACTGCTTCAGAAAATCTACTTTCTTGTTTAATTTAGATGACTAAATTATTTTTTAAAAACATACAGCTACGTGTACCATGTACGTTATGCAGTTCATCAAAAAGAAGAGTGACAAAATAATTAAATGCGTGCAGAGAAACCGTGAAAACTTTTATCTTTTTTCTAACAAAATATACAAGTGGTTCCAAGTGTTCAAAGGTAAAATTTATGCTTCCTAGTCAGTTGAATAACATTATTTTTATAGGACAATAAGTCGCTTCCATAAAGAGAAGCAATAAAATGGACTTTAAATTCGTATAACTGCCACTTCTCAAAGGAATGTATAGCTTCGGTGAAAATATTGAAGTCCTTGACAAGCTATGGGCCATTGACAACAATAGAAAACTGCTACTGCGCATGAAAGCACTCGAAGTGCTATTGTAAATGGCTTTAGTTCCTATGTAACTTAATCCGGTTTTGGTAGGAAGGTGTCATCGGTTCACAGTGTTTTAGATCCGATTTATTTATCGGTATTGAAAATGATTTCAGAAATCTGTGTATTGGTAGTATATCTTCTTTATTCGATTCGTCCCAGCCTAATGTCTTCGTTCAGTTCGTAGGAAAAGGATTGTTTTGTGACGGCTTTTAATAACGGGCTTTTATGTCGCCATAACGGATATTTTAACGGTTCGGGATAGCTATTGCTTCACGTTTGGTTATCGTGAAAATAAAGAAGTGTGTGTCAGACTTGTTTTCCTTCCTTTTTTATGTTTGTCTCTTTCATGGAACTTCCCATTTCGTCTTTCCCGTTCGTTGCACGGCATAAAAAATTTCTAAGAAAATGGTATCGAATTTCAGTGAACAGTAAAACAACAACGAACACATAATTTCATTTTGCTGTAAGTATAGCCATAAGAAGGGGGAAGCCTTTACATTTTAATGTTCGTTGTTAAAACAACAAAATTGAGTAATTATCAAAACACATTTCCCCAGACAAGGCCGCAGCCAGAAATTTTTTTTCGAGGGGGGGGGGGGGGACCGCCTGACTTTGAAACACTAGTGCGGAGGAAAGTTTCAGGGAGGAATATATGCTACATTGCGAAAATTTCTGGGATTTCGGGGGGGGGGCCCATTGCCCCCCCCCCTCTGGATACGGCCTTGTCCCCAGAAAACATATGAATAGATCAATAGAATAAAATAAAAACAAAAAAATACGCAAAATAAAATAAATAAATGAAAATAAAATATAAAATAAAAATTCTTTTTTTTTTAAATGATTGTTTTTCTTCCCCTTTAATCAACTTGCATTTTTATAACTATCTCCACAGACGAATTATTTAGCTGTGTAACATCTTATCAAACTATTAAAAATTCACTTCCCAGTTTGTTAAGGTTATCCTTATTAACTTCCAAAGTTGCTGAAGTTACTTGAAAATAAATTAGACTATAACAGGAAGAAAGCTTTATGGTTTTGTTAGCAGCGGAAAGTACGATGTTATTTTTATGTACAAAATATTAAACGAAAATTTTCATAAATTCTAAAGGCAAGTCACGAATTTCATAAATTGAGCTATCAGAATATTAAGGTACTTCTATATTTAACATTTTTTTTTTAAATTTTCCTTTTTCTATTTTTATTTATTGTTTTCTTTTTTCAACTAACTGCAATATCAAATTCAGGACTGCAAATAAAAGTTTTATGCTACTAGTTCTGCTAGATTTTTTTAAAGTGCACATGAAAGTATATTCCTTGAGAAGCATGCTTTTGTGCAGCTACGTAAGTTAGATAAGTAGCATATATACATTTGTTTTACATTCGCATTGTAAATATATTCTCAAAGTTTTATCCTCTGTTTTTATTATTATTTTTGGTATGAATTTCAATCTCTCTTTATTATTTATCTTCATTCTAAATTTTTATCTTTGTTAATTTACAGTTATAGCAACAATTCGGTAAACATTACATATTTGGAAATTCATACGAAAAGTCATTTTTATCGGGCACAATTAAATTTCTACTGGTACTAAAATATTCTTTTACACAAGTTTGATATGTGTTTTTGTTTTTCTAATGCACTTGAAAGTTTTATTTACCCCGCTATCAACTCATTTTGGAAACTTCCATATTTCTTTTGCGGATATATTTTATTGCTTTTGATTTATTTATTTATTCATTTATCTATTATTACTCTATTTTTTCACAACGCAATGCCCGCCATAAAAAAATAATTTTGTAAAAAAAAAGAAAGAAAAATAAAGAAGAAAAACGAAAGAAAACAAAGTTAAAACACTTTATATTTTCCTTAGGTGATTCATTGCATTTCTTTTTTTTTTTTTATTTTTAAATAAGATTAATAATTTTTCCGTATTCTGCTGTCTAATTCCGCAGCAAACCTCCACCGTCATTCCACATCTGAAAATTATTGTCGAAATTTATTGTAAAGTAATTTCCCGGTCAAGTCGGTTGACCAGAATCGTAGAAAGCACAGTAAACCTCCGCAATTATGCAGTATTAAAATACTGCATAGTATGCAGTATTTTATTTTTTTTTGTATAGAAATGTGTTTATTACGTTTGCTATGGTTTTCAAAAACAACACATGTTAAAGAATATTTTTTCTTTGAGTCAACTCAACGGCTGGTTTTGTTTAAAATCAACACCTTCCAAGACATTTTTTTACCGTGAAACAATCAATAGTTTTAACCGCAATCGTTACTTTTACGTCAAACGCACATTAAAATAAACTTTTGAAAAATGCTTTTTAAAATATTACATGTTTTGCCCGCAAACAATTGCGTGCTGTTTATTATCTTATTAATTACGTTTCCATGAACTGTTGAACATACTTTCTAAAGCTATCCTCAAAATTTACGACTTTAAACATTGGTTGGGCAAAACCGAAGGAAGTACGGCAAACTACAAGAAAGGATTTTACAACACCAAACAGCCCATAATAAATAAAAAAAATTAGCTCCGAAGTTAACTGTATTTTTGTACTATTTTGCACAACCAACAAAGCTACCAGTTAAGTCATTTAGTTCAGCGGAATAATTAGTATGGCTATCCAAGCCCATTTGTATTAGCTAGCCTGTTAACATACTCATAAATATAAAATATGATTTTTACGAGTCGGAAAGGAAATTTGAATATGTTCTAAAAGACTACACGAGTTTCAGGCATTTTAAAAATGTACCTCGATACAAGTCGTTGCAAGTTCCGCCAACATAGCAGTTTCCCCGTGATTATTTTTTCTGATATCTTTATGTATTTTGCAACCTAACTTGGTAATGACGAAATATTCAGAACACGTAATAAAACACAACGTTTAAAGGCAGAAAATTCAACATTCTACCAAGAGATAACCAATTTGTACATTATGTGGGATGACTAAAAGTAAAACACAGGTAAACAACACGTGCTATTTTAACTTTATCTTAATTAAAATTGCCTTTATTTTGAACAAAAGTGCTTAATGTCATGTTTTCAACACTGTTGAAGGAAGGTAATATAGTTGAATCTATGGAGAAAAAGACATCAGGCCGAAAAATAGTTTCCACCAAACTTGTTAATTAATGTTATTATTATTAATATTATTTTTTTTTTCAGATTATAAAAGAAAAAAAAGAAAAGAAATTTAATATTGAAGAAGAAGCCACACAAAAATAAGCTACATTGCTGAAGCCACGAATTTGAACATCATGGTATCAGGATTGAGTGAACAGCCTATTTCGCTTAGTTTATGAGAATATTTTAATGCAGATTATATTTAATACATAATGTCTTATGTACAGACATAATCTCTGAAAGGAAACTGTTTTATTTTTACAGAGCTTTTCTTTCTAATTTTAAAACAATGTATTGTGCACTAAAATAACTACTTTTAATCATGATGCAAGCATTAAGAAATTTAATTTAGTTTGGTGAAAATTTGTATGGTATGGAGAATTACATACAGAACAACCACTCCTTCTTCAGTCCAACGCAAGAGAAGCTTGTGAGCAAAATAGATTATTCCATAAAATAGCGTCATTGACTTGAACGGAACACGCAGGTCCCTAATGTTCTTATTGCAGATTTGGACCAATTATTGCATTTTTAGTTTATTTAGTTTATAATCCTTTGATTTGATCACTAAATTTATAATTAGTAGCCTACTTTACTTTGAAATATTATACCTAGAATTATGCCATCTAATTAGCTAAAACTTATTGATATCAAAATGCATGTGAGAGAATTTATGTAATTTTTACACTTTAGCATGAAATTACGTTTTTTTTTTACAATAAATGTAGCGAACTTTATCAAAAATCGATAATTATTTTTTCATCCAAAAGGCTCCAAATCATGTCATTTGATACATAAATAAAATATAAATTTAGAGTTTTAAAATACTCTGCATAAACAAATTACATACCATTAGCTATTATATTCAGATCTCTAATTCATCTTTACATCAAATATCAGAAATCGCAAATTTAGATTGATTCACTCTTAAAAAATTTCGTGAAAAATAGTAATATAACAATTCATATTATTGTTATTTTACCATATTTAATTACAACAGTCGAATAATCATTAAAAAGATGGTACTCAAACCGCTGATTGTGGAAAAAAAAATCGCTTATACTCTGTTTCTCCTAAAGAACGTTTAATTAACGGAATTTTCAATAAGAATCGGGCGTTCATCTTGGTTGTGGATCTAAGACTTGTGAAGATTAGAATTCCATCACATAATATTGTATAGTTTCTTTTTTATCTGAAGAGGGGGGAAATGAAGAGAAGATGAAGTTAGTAATAGTCATAAAAACTGGTTGTGGAAACATATCCCATATAATTATTTTTTGATATTGCATTTTTGTCTTTCTCAGAATAAAAAAAAAATTCTCAAAATCTTGGACATCCAGTAGGTACCTCTTGGCAAAGCATGGAAGTACTAGCTTTCCACCGTGGAGGTCCGGGTTCACAGGCCTGTAGCCAGACTCTGACTCCAGGAAGGGCAAACTTTTGGACAGAAGGGGAAGACTAGTTTTTCATTTTTGTTTCTAACATGTTAGAATTTATGCTCCATTTTGGGCGTTCTCTTAAAATTTAAAATAATAATTTATTTAATAATTAATGCAATTATTTAATTTATTAATTGATTAATTAAACAGTTAATTAATGAAACTAATATTAATTTAATTCAATACTGAAATTATTTGATCTTAAAGAAATACTTGATTAAAACTTACAAAAGGCAGAATTGAATTTTTAAAGCTTATTCTAAGAATGTCTTTTGTAAATTAATAAAATATATGAAATAACATAAAGAAGTGAACATTTTTTAAAGATAATTTTAATGTGAATGATCATTCAAAGTAAGATATTGAAGCATAAAACATGTATCGGTATGTTACAGTAAAAAACTGGACTACCCACGATTCTTTTATTAGTGCCTGGTTTAGATTGAAAACAGGAAAAAAAATGAGCTGGATACAGGAAAAGTTCATGTTTTTTATTTTTTCTAAAATTTGAATTAAGGGATAAAGGTGCATGGGAACAGGATTTTTTCGATATGACTTTGCGTTTAAACAAATCAAAAAGTTAAAAACTGAAATACCATAGATTATTAAGGTCCAATTAATGATGCTGGGACGGGCAAAACATTTTTCAGGTCGGGCATTGCCCGACCTGGCCCCCCTCTGGCTACGGGCCTGCGGGTTCTATCCCCGTCTCCGGCAGACCTCCTGCTCCACCGTGTCCTCGCACCTCATCGTCCGCCACAATAGCTATGAATGGTTTCTACGCCTCGAAGATTCTACGCATATACATAGTTAATTACCGTAGCTGCAGTATGTTATCATAAGTGCTACTAAATGCTTATGAAACCGTAAACTTTTGTATTTACGGCTTTTTTTTAACCAAGCTGATTGGAAATGGTTTAGAACCCGTAAAGATAGAAAGTTGCTCAAAACCGTAAATTTAACGTTTAATTAGATGAACAGATTGCTGCCGGTTATTTAACCGTAATTTCATGATGAAATTTCTAACAGTGTAGCCCTATGGAACCCTTAAGATTTATTTATTTTTAGTTACCTCTCTGTTCGAAAAATTCTCATTTATCTCCTTTTCATTAGTCTAAATTTTTCGTATTCACTTGGTTACGGGTTATGATAACACATAAAGCAACCCCTTCTGAGTACTTTATTATCATGTAACATCATTTACAAATCACTTTTTTCCTTCAGCAGGTGAGACAAATGATCCTCACCTACTTCGCACAAAAATCATGGAGAGTAATAATAAGAAAAAAAAAAAGAAAGAACCCATTGCGATCTACGAAGAAACCATCCCTTGGCTGGCACGCCAAATTTATGAAGCGGATCTTGCTTTTGGAGAACAAGTCCAGAGCTCACAGCGGGACTCCAGATGAACAGTCCAGCTAACTTCAATGACGTGTACTTTATGAGGTGAACGAAAATAACCCATGTAATTAAACTATGCGGGCAAGCCGATCCCGACTTGTGATAAAGGGGATATAAAACACATAGAAATGGATATTCTTTTGGATTTAACTTCGATTTCGTTACTTTAGCGGAACAAAAAACAATCGCATTACTATTTTTCTGAGAAGAGTCGGCTTTCATAAAGAATGCTCCATCCGGTGATGGCAGCGAAATTTTTAATAAGGAAACGTTAATTATAATGATTAGAAATATTCTTTACTTCCTGATATTATCACAGGACCGCTTTAAGAGTCGGATTTATTTCGAGCAATCATTTCATATTTTTTTCACTTCAAAACACACTCACACACTCTCGTAAACACGTCACTTTTATCAGATTATGCGTCACGTTGATTCTTAAAGCGAGAAATAAGAGTTGTACTTAACCTGGTGAACTTTGCATTAATAACATTCTAAATGTGCTTAATGGGAGGGGAAAACCTGACCTGCTGCTTTAAAAGCAATTCTTTGATATTTTGCTTCAAATCTCGCTGGAAAGTGATTTCCAATCTATTTCTTTTTTTATCTTGTGGGAAGATTGGAAACCGCCGGTAATAGATCAATTAAATTCCCCTTTTATAGAATATTTTATAAAATATCAAAAATACTTAAGTAACATGACATGATAAACCACATTAATCTATTTCAGAATTTGTTTTTCTCGCCTAAAACACAGATCCCATTCAATTTCTGTTACCAAAAAAATTTCCTGAGACAAATTTGGCCGTTTTAAGTTGTAATACTAAAAGAAAAAAAATTGAAAGCAAATGAAAAATACATTTTTTTTTGTCGGAAGGGTGCTGAAACTTTGTCATTAAAGAAGCATAAAGTCTTAAAAACCAACAAAGCATATTTACGTAAATAAGCATTTTTTTAATCATCTAAGTTTATGAAAATTTTTTACAGATATATTAACAAAAAGAAAAGTACCAACGTAATGCGAAAAAGCAGAAATATTTTATAGGCGCTCTTTGATTTGATTTGCATATTAAAATATATCATAATGTTAACCTGCTATGAAGAGAACGCAATGTGATACGTCCGAATACTTCATAGAATGTTTTACATTTTTGTTTACTTAAATCATATGAAAAATAAGTAAACATCTAAATTAATATCATTGATTGCCTTTACAAAGTACTACACTATTGTACTCTTAAAATCATCAACAAAGTTCCGTCTACATTGAGCAATAAATACTAAGTCTGGATGTTTGGCTCATAAATTTCTTAAGCTCTTCAGCCAGAAAATTTGAACATCAAACTGAAAGCTATAAATAACAAAAAGCTGAGGTGACGAAGATTCAAGCACGTATATCATCCAAGAACATGCGAAGAACGCAATAAGTTCCTTCACTAATTATCACTCTGTACAGAAATAGAAGTTACACTATCAGCTTTCCAAGGCAAAAAGACAATGTATATCCGATTTGGATCCTCCATACTCAGACTCCGTAGCAAGTGGAACGGTTGCTAAATATATGAAACACTTCGACTTTTGTCCGTGTGTTCACTTGAAGTTATGATGATGGAAGCACGTTCATCTTCCACCAAATATTTTTCGAATTTTAACAGATATTTCAATGATTTTTTGTTGTTGATAAATTAGTGTCTATTAAGCAGGTATTTTGAAGCTAGTTCCAGCTCGTTTTAATTGGTCTTAAAAACATATATCTTTATATATATAATACGACTGTACGTTTCTAAATAGCATAAAGACTTTCGACCCACTAAAGTAATGTTAGAGCTTTTTGCACCAATAGATAGAGTGATTCACGATTAAAGTTTAGGTATGTAATTTGTGTAAATTGGTTGAAATATAACGGAGATATAATTAAAAAACCTCATATTTCAAACCATTTTCATAGTTCATTTCTTTTTCGATTATTGTAATCTTGAATTACTTTGGCCCAAAAGGCTTACCTCTGAGTTCATTCGCTCAATTTGATATTTTCAATTTTCGCCAGAATAAAGAGTACTTTTGTTGCTAAATAGATGATTTCTGTTAACGTAAAATTAATGAAAATTATTTTTGTATTAAGTGGTATACATATACACAAGATTGTTAGGTTTTCGATATCGCTGATTTTTGATGAAATTTAAAATTTCGAATTGGCGTCCCCCTCCATGCAGTTAATTGTTCTCAATATATTATTTTGCGCTTCGTAACTTTTCCAAACTACACCAAAAATCCTTATTACTAATATTGTTCTCATTTAATTCAGTACGTGATTCACACTATAGGAAAATGGTGCATTTGCGCTATGCTTCCATTACTATAGTGCAATTTGGCGATCTTCTGCTTTATTTTAATCCTTTAACTTAGCGGTTTTGATTGATTCCATATTTTACTCAAGTGATTTATTTCATTGCATTTATTTAGTTTTTGTACTGTCTATTTAAAACCATTTGGACATAATTTAGTTATTTCTTTCTATCAACTTAAATTTCACACGTCAGTTTTGGTTCAGTACTGAACATATTCTAACCTAAATGTGCAATGTGCATGTTTATTTGCCTTTGGAAATAATGCTCTTCTTTCTTCCGTTTTTAGCTGAATTTTATAAAAGAGCTATTTTATTGAATTTTCAGGAAATGTTTTGCCAATTTCGCAAGCGGGATTTTTAGGAACTTTTGTCGTTATTCTGATGAGGATTTTAAGATGGACTGTTAGTAATTTTAGGAACAGCAGCTCTTAAAATTCTGCGGTCTAATGGGTTTTTTAGTCACTGGTGTCTTTATTCAAATGGAGATTTTTTGGGACTGATGTCCTTATTCTAATAGGGATGTTTAGAAATAGTTGTCTTTATTCAAATGGGGAGCTTTAAAGATTGTTTTCTTTATTGATGGCAGAAATATTCAGGGGTCGTTGTTTTACATCCGATGGGAATTTTTGAAGAGAATACTGCTCTTATTCTGATGTGAATTTTTAGATGTGGATTTGTCCATATTGCAATTGGGATTTTTATGGACTTGATGTTGTTTTAGAATTATTGTCCTGCGTATGCGTATTTTTGCTTCTGCTGCTCTTACTCTAAGAACTGTAGTTTTAATTTTAATGAGGATTTTTATGGACTTATTTTTACGCTAAAAGGAATTTTTAGGAATTTTTAAGGAGTTTTACTGTTTAAATAGGATTTTTTAGGACTCTTTCCCCTCTTCTACTGGGATTTTTTTTCTACTAAGTTTTTCTTTATATATTTACAACAGAATTTCGGACATGTGTCTCTTGGCCTGGGAATAATGCAATGTTACACCGCGCAACGCCAAGTACTTCATCTAGTTAGATATATATATTCTCTCTCTCTCTTCTCTCTATTTTTCTTTTGGCGTTTTTAAGACAATGAACTCTTATGAGAGATATTCCTTCACTTTAATGATTACTTCATTATTCAATCACAATTTATTTTCTTCTGCAAGAAATAATTTACAAAATCGTTTAACACCGAAAAGAAAGCTTCTGTGATTGTAATCTTATTTTTTCCTACACTGATTTTTTACATTCAGTCTATTTACATCAAAGACTTCCTGACAAAAATTTAAAAAAATCATTGTGGAATTCTGGGGAATGAAAACGCTGATTTTTTTAGCTAAGAAGGGAACGTCGGTCATCCCAAAACCCTCCCCAACACTGTCTTTTCATTAGGCTAAGTTGCTGATAAAAAGAAAATTTGGGTCATCCAAAATGTCTGATTTCTCTCGTGCTGCAGAGGGTAAGAGATAGAGTGGTATCCTTACTGAGAGGGGTCTGGTCCCAGACCTTCCTAGATCGGCAGCGGTTGCCAGTTTTAGACAATTGACTGGGCATAACTTTACCTGCCTACTTGTTTCGTTTTAAATTTATAGACTCTCCTCTGTGTGTTTTCTGTGACTCTGGACACGTTTTTAATGCTGATCACCTGGGCAAGTGCTGTGCACTCAGAAAGTTTAAGAATTTATCCCAAAAGTACTGGAGAGCTCGAGAACTAATGGCATAAACGCCAAAAGTTCGGCATTTGTCAACAACAAATTTAAAAAAATACAACAATCACAATCAACTGCTTTTCACGTATGCTCTAAAGGTTTTGCGCGCATATATATACATATATATATATATATAACACATGTACAGCCGACTTTAGCTCTATATATTAAACCATTGGTATAACAGAAATGTTTCGGTTGATAGAAATTTCGCTTTATCAAAATAATGTTTCTAGTATAAGTTTGGGAATAATACGCATTCTGAAAATCGAATAGAGCTCACCGACAATAATAGCGGCTCATCACAAAAAAGTAATGGAGAAAATCAAGGGTTTAAATTATACTCAGTTTAGTTTATTTTTACTTAAATACTACTCTATAAAAGAAAACAGTTTTGAATTAAGATTAATTCTTCCGTCAAAATGCTGTCACATAACACAAAGTAGTCACAAAAGGGCGATTAAAGAAAATGATCAAGACGTTTTAGACATAGAGAAGCGTTTTTTTTTTTTTTTTGCATTTATTGACTTCCGAGCTTTTAGAGAATGAGCCAGTTTTTGAGACGTATAGAATTTTAATGCATGGAGGAACGCTGTAATTCCTAAAGAATTATTATTATTAACATTTAGAAATCACATTCCGCAACTTTTACTCAAGATACAATGAATCAAATAAATACATGCGCTTTATTGTTTATATGACCTTAACTTAAAGGATGTTATTAAATTGCAAGAAAATCTGCGGATTACTTATGACATTTTTTTTTTTATTTTTTTATATCCTTCTTTTACTTTTTTTCTTTCCACTATTATTTTTATTACTACATAATTCTCTAGATTCCATTTTAAATTTCTTATTTCTATGTGCCTAAATTTCTTAACTTTGCAGAACGGTCGATTTCAATGCGTGGATATCTGGCTCTTTAACCTGTTTGGGTTTTTTAAAAAATATCTCAATATTTGCTTTAAAATAATATTTTCAGACAATTACTTCCATTAATTTAGTTTAACCTAAAATTTTCAGTAGAAACCATATTTTCTTTGTCGTTATTTAGAAAACACGATCGTTTAAATTGCTGCTTAAAAGCAAAATATTTTCTACATCGTCTATTCAAATATAAGCAATAGTTTTATATAATAAATTTACTTATTTATTTATTTAAAAATATATAGCCAAATATGTGTCGAGAGACAAATTATTGATAGCGCATTATAACACTACATTGAAGCATAATGATATGTCCTCACATAGCCGGAAGGACATTTTTATTTCTTCATTATGTATCTTAAAAGACGCTGTCCACTGCTTATGTCCTGTGGACATGTTTGGTAACTAGGACCAATGGCTGGAAAGAGGGGGCAGTTAGCACAACTTTCTGAATGAAGATAGTTCGATTGTATTGTATTGTATCTCCCTCCTCTGTCGATATCAGAAAATCTCGATGGGAGGGTTGATCTCCGACCCCCCTAGCTTTGGTGACAGATCACCAGGACCATTTTCTAAATTTGGGAAATGTTTCCGAGCTACTGTAGTTAGTTTATTCAAATGGATATATTTTGCGGAACAGGAAGTGAATTGTGTTTCCCACTTTTGCCTTTGGATTATTTTATTTTTCTACTTTTAACGGGGTAAGTTTAAAATATGCATGTTTCAGTATATATTTCAAATGTATCCTCTTATTCCGATGACTCTAAATTGTTTTCAGTTTGTAATGTGTCACAATTTCTAAAAAGTCACTGAACAGGGATGTTATTTGAGTCGTGAAGCATTAAAGTTTTAGTGAAATATCAACACATGAAAGTAATATCATATAATGACAACGCTATCAAATATTTCAAAATATTTGATAACGTTGTCAGCAACGTTAACGATACATTCTAAAGGAAATATTTTCTACGAAGTCAAAATTTCTGGCAAAACTTTAGTTATAATTTCATTAAATTAAAAAATAACTTCATACAGATTGATTATTTTAATTGCTTTAAATTCATAATGTGTGTCAACATCTAAATATTCATTTAACACGGAAATTATTTAAGGTGGAAACGATTTGAATTTAGTTAAATATCAGGAAAATATTGCACTAAGAAGATAATACCTTTTGAAATTATTGATATTGTTTTGTCTTCATACCTCTTGAAATTATTGATATTGTTTTGTCTTCATACCTTTTGAAATTATTAATATTGTTTTGTCTTCAAATGAAAAGGTTATTTTTTTATGACAATGCGAAACATAACATGGCGAAGGAGAAATGCATGACATCTGCTTATTCTACTAAAGTTAATTGCTTCACTAAATTGTAAATCGCTACTTGAGTCAAATAATTTGTTGCAGAATACAGCCTTTTAATATTAGCTAAACTTAACGTAAGTTTTGAATTGTGTTTTTTATTTGATCAATCTGTACGCAGTATTTTTTCCTGAAGTGCAATTTCTCTTAATCTAACGCAGTACTTTTATAATATATGCATGTGAATTTTATTGTGATCAATATGAAATTTGTTTCCATTCAGACTTTATTTTTCTATGATATTCATGTTTTGCTTTATAAATTGTTGAATGAAATGCATTTTTTAATTAATTATATATTTTCTGTTATACACATTACATGAATTTCTATAGTATAGTGTTTATCTGGCTCTAAATTTATTCCTTTTTTAATCATGCTAATTATGGTTATGCTTATCATGCACATGTTTCAGAATTTATCATAAAAGCATTGTTAACTGGTATGTTAAAACTACATCACTGTTAATACATGCTGACAATTTTCATTCAAGGTTATCTATTTAAATTAAGCAAAGTCGACGTGCTTTTATTATTAATGTACTTCGCCTGTTATATGAATATTCAACGAATATATATAGCATAAAAGTTTCAATTCGGTATAGCATTTCCTTAACTTATCACATCTAATCGGACTGTTTATAATTTTTTCATGATAATTTTATGAACATACGACTTTTATTCTGTTTAAAATCCGATACTTCAAAATATAAACAGCATAAACGGATTTTAAACTCAAAATTAGTTTTAAAAATATTTTACAGTACTTTTAAGAAGATAAATGAAAATAAACACAGCTTTCCTTTATTTTCAAACAAAAGATAGAAATTGTTCATTCTTTATAAGCACGCACTTTAACATGAAAGCACTTTCGTATTTAAACTGTGTAAACATCATTTTCATGTCAAAATGTAATTCTGTAATATTTTATGTCTCTAACAACTATAAAAACCCTACTCCTTTTTCGTAATGATTTTAAATATTGTCAATGTTCGACTTTCAGATCATATAAACGACCGTTTCAGGAATCAACTGAAAATAAGTACTACCTTTTGCCTAAAGTATTTTTAATTAGTCGATTTATACTTTTTAAACTTAATACTAAGGACTCTTGTTCCTAAATGTACCTAAAGCGGTGACTTGATTTTAAAAATTTTTCAATAAAAGATAGACCCTCAAATTACTATTTTTAAAAGTAGAATTAAAACACATTAGATCAAAATATAGTATTATTATTGAAAGGAAATTTAAAAAATTCGGAAAAATACATCAAATATTCTGTTTAAAAACCAAAAAAACTTAAAACTGAAACATTTTAATATATTACTTAAGCGTTCAAGGTTCCTTTTCTGAAAGAAAATTAAGTGATAAAAATGCTAGTCATGTTTTTATTGCTTTGATGCAAAACGTGGGAAAGGTAATGTAAAGTTTCGTTCTCTATCTCTCTCTTTTTTAAGTAAAAGGTTAGCTTGTTTTGGTTGCGGAAAAATGCAGTCGTTTGTCTTTTCTTAATTTGCGTAATCTTTCCTAATTTTGATGTAACAGAAAAAAAGTAAAGGAATTCAAACATTTATAAGCTAATAAAGTGTATATGAATAAGCATTTTTAAAATGAAAGCAATAATACTGGGTATATTAAGCAATTGCTGCCGTCCATGCCAAAATGTTTCTCCCTTTACACTTTTTTGGGATCATGCTTTTCTTTTGTTTTACTATGGTCTCCAAATGTTTAAAATGTGGAGTCTTTAAATAGGTTAAATTGATTTCGTATTACTTATTATATTTTTCTTGATTTTCGATTGATTTTTAAGCTTCAAGCGAATATTATTTTTAATCCAAGGCTTTTTTGTATGAAACTAACGAAATATAAACAGCAAAACTAAACTAATAATTATTATTATAATTGTAATAATTATAATAATAATGACAAGTTGAAATATCAGTTTATTTTTTAAATTTAGCACTCAAATCATTTGTAAAATAAAACCTATAAACAAAAGAATAAACAATATGATCTATTAATTAACAAAAATGTTTTGTTCAGAAGTTCTGCTAAAATGAAAAAGACTATAGAAGACAGAAGTTACTATAGATCAAAAATGGTCACCATGATGCTAGCTGGCACTGCAATTATTTGATAATGCGTAAAAAGACCAAAAATTAAATTTCAGTTTAAAAATATAAATGGATCGTAAAGTATTAAATTCAATTTTTCTGAGTAGTGACAATTTAAGGTTTTACGCGCAAGAAAAAGTTGAGGGGTATTTTCTGAGCTAGCTGATGGTTCAACTGTCTCGAATGATCGAATAATTTAATAGCTCCCAATAGACTATTATTTTCATTCACATTTCAGATTTACACACTAATGCACTCGAAATGCAAAATAAAGTACCAACTTCGAAAATATGACAGATCACAGCGTAATTACAAAGTATTTGGTGTAACTTTTCTGTATAGAGACATTCCCAGCGTATTTCGCATTAGCATTTCGAGAAATCTTTTCCGAGGAAATGCTCCAATCGGGTGTAGCGGTCGACTAAATACAGGGTCTTCTATATTTGCCTTTCAGACCTATACGTCATCTTGCATCGCAATTCCTTGTTATCCCGCTCGAACTGTAAAGTTAAATGTCAAATCTGAAATATGAACTGCCAGGCAACGTAATCACAAAATATACAGCGTGATTTCTTTTATGGAATGGAGACATTTTTAGCGATTTTCGTACTGGAATGGAAATTTTGAAAACTCTTTTCTGAAGTGAGACTTCAATTATCCGTAATGGTCGACCAACTTAGCAGATAATGGATCGCAATCGGTTGCCATCTTCCTCGATGTGCATCTTTTAGAGCTATCCGTCATCTGACAGTGCAGTTATTTGGGGTCACGCTTGAAAGGCGAAATTAAATTTCAAATCGGGAGGATTCTGCATTAAGAGTCGCAAGTGCAGTTCCTCAGAAAGGCAAATGGGAGCCATTTCATTACTTTCTCATGTGCTACTAGGAGGCCGGATCCGGATGAGAACCTATTCTCAGAACCGTGAACATTGAAGCGGGCGCCGTGTAAACATAATGCAAAACAAGAGCTGAACCTGTCTTATTTTATGCACGCATCGCCTATAAATTTGGCCTTTTCCCTTTCTCTGAATGAAGTTTTGTGCAAATTGAACGTGACCAAAGGACGGCAGTTGCCTATCAGGAAGAAGGGCCGTTGCAGTTGCGTCGATAGCGGACCATTAGACGCTTTAAACATGTCCTGCCATAGACGTAGCTAGCATTCTGGAGGACTCTTGCTATCGATTGGTAAAAACGGTCGTTACAGCTCCGCTCGCTGCTATTAAAATCTTCGCTATGAGCGATGCTTTAGAACGGAAAGCCATTTCCAGTTCCCAGCGCGGCCTGGATTCATCAAATTGAACAAACTTTGAATGGCGCTTTCTCCCCGCTACTTTTTCTTCTTATCGACTAGCTATTCTTATCGTTTCCGCTGCATATATCGCACCAGAATAAATATATAAAATGATTTCTGCCTGTGTTTCGATCGCTGCGGGCAAAAACTCCAGTAAGGGAATAGCCGCATTTAGAGGAAAACATTTTTCAATCATTACCCCAGGGAAGTAGTGTCATTTAGGGGGGAAAGGGGTACTCAGAAAAGAAAGAATAGCATCGTCTTTTAAATGAAATTCTCTACACACAGACGTTACAGAATAAGTAAAGGAGGTATGAGATCTACTTTATACAAAAGTTTCCATACAGCCAAACGTCAAATATATAAGCAGTTTAAACGCGAATTTCAAGCTTTCTTGCACTTCATAAGAAGGTTTTTTTTCAGAGAACAAATATTCGCACCTCAATCGTGTACGATATTAGGCGTAGGCTTTTTTATAATTTTGATGAATTTTGCATGAACATGTATATAAAAAGCAAATAAACTTGAAACGATGTGACGTGTTTTTCCTTTTCATGCAACTAATGTTTTTTTTACCGAACTGAACGCGTGCATTTTAAAGAAACATAACTATAACTTTTTATCTGTGCATATAATAGTGTTTATTGTGCAATCATCTTCTGAGTTCGATGCAAGTTGCAATAAATAACATATAACATTTTTGATTATTAAGCCGTTTGAACCCTTTGACAATTCAGATTTTTTTTTTTAATATTTGAAATAATTCTTCAAATTTTACTGGAAGTAACCATAAGTATGATATACACTTGATACCATGCCATAGTGCTTCGAAATAGATTTTTTATGAACACGTAATTGTATACGCAACTATCATAAATTTGAAGGAATCTAATAAATATGACTCTTTGTAAAAACTGGTTCAATGTGTTCTGCGGCTTAATAACTACTATTACAATCACTTTGAGAGTGACATTGCCAAATTTCTAATTATACTTGAAAAAATATTCAATTTTTGATGACAAAATAGATTGAAAAGCGACACGTAACAAATTTCACCGATGGAATAACAAGTTAATTAATTATTTTAGCTATTTAATAATTATTAGAAAAGACACTTCCAAATTTCTTTTGAAAAATGTAGATTCTTAGGACGCAGCAATGATAAATGCTGTTTGTGAAACGCATATGCAGCAAAACCTGTAAAGTTGACCGCTTTTGTCAGGAACAGATATACATTTAATGTAGGGAAACCTTTGTAGTTTGATCACCTCTCTATGTTGACCACCTACGTGCACGAAATTTAGATGGGAGTATTATCAAAACCCTGTGCAAGTAGACCGCCTAATTATTATTTTTATTTATTTTTGAATAAATAAAAATAACTAAAATAAATTTTACGAAATATTTTTTATGCTATAATGTTAGGACAGTATTTCTCTGAATGGATGAAAAAGAAATATGAAGTTTGCACAATCCTTTTTGTAAGTTAACCATATGGGAAAATTACTATAAGCACTCTTATTCTTTAAATATTTCTGGTTTTCTGTTCTATTTGAGGTAGCCATTTTAAATAATTATGTATGTTTAGGAAATATTTACCATGAAATGAGTAACTTACATAATTAATATGGTATATATCTTTATTTTTATTGTATTTTGATTTTAAAGTTGTATTACACAATGAAAACCATTCTGATTAAATTTCTCTGATGATATTTTAGAAAATGTGAAATATAATAGCTACCGTAATTATCTGTGTATAGCCCGCGGGTTATCTACGAAAAAACTCCATTTTTTACTATATGCGGGCGATATAACGATGCGGGCAATACACGGAATTTAAAAAATAATAATAATTATTAAAAAGAAAATTAAATTGAAATAAATGAATGATAGGTTTCGAAACGATGATCCAATTTCACCCATCCCCTCTAAACTTCCCCATGCAAGCCTTTGCTTCCACACCAATTAAATCACAATAGGAGGGTAGGACCAGAGCAGAGGTCCCTGTATAAACAAAATGTATAAACAAAATGTATAAACAAAATATGGTAAAATGTAAACTTTTTACAATATAATTTTAAATGTTAAGTGTTCTGTAATTGAAAATTGTTTCCTTATAAACAGTGCACCTTACAGAGTGATTTGCTCATGTAATTGTTTTTGTTTTGGGTGCGAGTAATACACCGAACTTGATTTTTTGGATGAATTTTTCTTCCTGCGGACTATACAACGATGCGAGCTATTTACCAATAATTACGGTAATTACTGTTTTAAAGTAACGTTAAACGTAAAGCTAAACTTAAAAGTATTTTAATTAGTTAAAAAGGGATGAATGAGTAGTGTGAGAAATGACAAAAAAAAAAAAAAAAATCCTTCCCATCCTCTATATTCCTCTATTATTCTTCTATAAGTTGACCACCTTTTTATTAGTTGGCTGCACCGCAAGTGGTTAACTGTATAGATAAAAATACCGTAATACTACGTTAAAAACAATGCGTAATAAATTTAATAAGTTCGGTATCGCATTTGTTTTAATAAGTTAAAAAAGCAAAAATGGTCTCTTGGGAAAAAAAAGCATCGTTAAATTTTCAAGTTCATTTTAAATATCCGATTCTTAATTTCTGTTGAAACGGTAAACTTTGATTAATCGTGCAAAACATAGACATACGACGACTGAACCGTGACATTAAAGGACACCTTTACTAAATTTCATTAACTCTAATAACCCTTTACCTTTAGTGGGCTCATAGCTATTACAGTCATTTGAAAATAATAATAACAAAAAACAATGATGATTTTAACTGTAAACTGTCCACTTCTACTCGGTAAAGTTCTGAATTAATCATATATTGATTGCATTCGCGTTCAACTTTTATAAAAAACGTCCATGGTAAATACTCATTCAAACATGGTTTAAAATTATGGAAACTGCTGGGGAAACTTTTAATGTTTCAACAGCACTTCGTGCATATACGCACTCTGCACAAACTGCGTAATCTGCACATTTTATTATAGAACATTTTATTTGTCGAAAACGTGATTAAATTTTTTCCCCCAAGTTAGGAAATCAGCTACACAGTGAGGTTCAGTCTTGTAAAAAAAAATATAATAATAATGATGTACTCTTCGTGTTTAGTTCACACATTCCTGTTCAAATTACCGAAACGAAAGCGTAACTACTTTTTCATCAAAATGAAAAACACTTTGTAATCTCATTTCCAACTGGACATGATTACATCAGAAACCAAATCCAATACAACGCCATTTGAATCGATACTCTGAACCAATTTAATGATCTCTTCATAGTTTCTGTATTGGGGTGCTTCGATGTTAAGCTTTAGACATACAGTTAGTCACAAGTTTCTTTTAGACGGAATTGCGATTACAATAGAACCAGGAATGATTTAAGAGCGCAACTGCAGCGATTACAAGAATCTGATTTTGTGACAACTCCTATTACATCACGATTATTTCTCGTATATAACTCTCGATTCTGACAGCTATGAGTCGCGATATTTAGCTAACCCCATTTTCAGTAAAGCTAAAGGCACGCCATTGCAGAAGTAATGAAAAGCGGGAAAAAATCCACCTTGTATTCACGGTTATTGAACACTCGACAGTTGCAATTCGCAGGTGTCACAACACTGAATGTCACTTGAATAGTTTCATTTTCAGACATTTCTTTTTTTATGATGGCTTATTTTTTAAAGGACTGCAACTTTTACTGTCTGTAAAACGACGGTGAAAGCAATAACATTTTTCCTTCATGCTTTTCGATCATTGCAATTGTTTTCAAGATAATAGCGCGAAAATGGATGGATTCCGGAATATTTACAAAAAATGTAGAAGTCGAAGTTTTGATTATTATCCTTGTATGACGGAAAGTCTCGTTTGTCTGGTTATATATTATAATGCTATTCCATAAACACAAGATTTATAAGTAGCACTTTTTTCAATATTTGTTAAAGATATAAAATGGCACTTTATCATGGCACAAATAAGTATTAAAATGCCGACATGTTTCGGGATTGCTCGGAATCCCCTTTTCAATGCGGAAGTGGAGCTTCTAGATGCAAAAACATCCATTGCTCAATTTGGAGTTTTTGCATCTAGAAGATTCACTTTCGTATTGAAAAAGGGATTCCAAGCGATCCCAAAACATGTCTGCATTTTAATGCTTATTTGTGCTATAAATAACGTGCAATTTTTTAACTTTACTTGTACATAAAGTTCCTTTTATTACCATGGATTTCAATTAATTAGAAACATATTTGACATTCTTATTATTTAAACTGTACAGATACTATTAACGTAAGCGTGGATTTATTTATTTATTAATTTTCAGCGTGAGGGGGAGGAATAGTAGTGGAAGATTTATTGATTTATTTTACATTTAGGAAAGCGGAAGGGTCTTAGAACTAAATTATTTTTGTTGCATAACGTATGGAACAAATTTTAATCCTGATGAACAATATCATCATATTAATTTATCTAGTATGCACTTATTTTGAAAAATGCACTGAACTCTTAAAAATAATTATTACTCCTGTCCTTCCCCCTGAAACATTTGTAATAAGGATACATTTTAAAATAACATTTATTTAGTAGTAGTATAGCAGGTTAAAAATATGATAAAGACAATTATTTTGCAAATAAGCAAAACAACGTATTGTAGGGTTTCTATTGTAAAATACTGTTAATACATTATAACAAATAATACTTTTATGCTTACATAAAGTACTGTACTTCAATCATAAATTTATCTTTTAGCTTAAGCCAAATTTGTAAGAAAAAAAAAACAAATTAATCAATTATTTTCAAACGAAAAAACATTCACTAATCAAATTGAAGCAATAGCAAATAGAAAAGAAGAATATTTTTGCCAATCACGTTACAAAATGAACGAACAACAATGTTAGAAATAATTTTATTTGCGACATTGATTTTTTGTTCATAATTGTTAACAAATTAACTTAATGAGCAATACTAAGTTAAAAATTACTGTATATTTGTCTGGAATAAATTAGTACCCAGCAACAAATTTGTCCAACGTACTCTTGGGGTACATCACATATAATTCATCACGTCTCTGAAAATTCCGTGGTAAAGTTAGCAATTTTAAAAAAAATGTAAAAAAAATAATTAAATAAACCATTGCTTTATTTTAATTTTATTAACTGTAGACTTTAAGGGGAAAAAATGAATGCCAAAATCGTTTCTGAAAATTCTTGCTATTTTCTGCAAAAAATTTGGGCGGGCGCAAATTGCTTCGGGGATAAAATTAATGTAATTTTAAGGCAACAATGTAGCTGTTATTATTGTTGCACCTGTGATAAATATTCGCGGTAGCTTTTATTCGCTCAATTATTCCTTAAAACTGTCCTCTTCTCAAAATAATAATAATAATAATAATAAATAAATCAATAAATAAAGTAAATAAACGAAAAATAAAATATACAAAATATATATTTTAAAAAGAAAGAAGTAACATTACTGAATAATAAAAATGACCATTCATATCGGTTATGTTAAAACACTCATCTCTTAGACAACCATCAAATGTAATAAAAGTGAATCATTACACTCACTAGTGCAGTTTGTCTCAAATTGATTGCCACCATACAGCGCCATCGTACCTATTCCCCATTAAATCTGAAGCAGGCCGTTTGCAATAAAGAAATGACTTAATATTCCGGTTTTAGAAACGGTTACAAGTATTTAACTTAATGGGGAGAGATCAAAAATCAGGTTGGGCAGCATTCAGACATTTTGTTTTTTTCTGTCCATGCTGATTCAGGCCAAGGTTCATTGGCCGCTGTTTACTGACCCATCACAAAACTGAGCCCACAGGGTACAAACTAAAATATTGAAGAACGTCCCATATGAACATTTATTGAGCAAACCAATAGCTAGTTTAATTCAAATATTTCTCACATGTTTGTCCGTTTTTTTATTCTCTTTTTGACGCGACTTTTACTTATATCGCACGTCCACTGCAAGAACGCCACAACTCAAAATCGACGACTTTGTCAGGAAAGCGTTTGAAAAATTTAACCATAATGTTAAAATCTCGTTTTCTTTTACGTTCATTTCTATGATGTTAAATAGCGTTTTGGAAACTTATATGTAGGCATTAATTTTCTTCAATCTATGTAAAAGTTCGTGCGCTTATTATGGAATTACCTCAAAATTTATTTACAGCTATAATTTGAATTATCTGGAATGACTGAAAAAGTAATTCAAATGAAAACATGTCATTACTACACGAAGCAAAACTTAGTAAAACTTAATTAATTCTGCATTTACTGCAATTTTTCGACTTTTCTGAATTATCCCCCTCTTGCGCTGGGGAGGCAATTTTAGAGAAGTACCGATATTTGTACTTTTTTTTCGATATACTATTAAGAAAAAATACGTTAGAATTTAGATATAATGTAATGTTTTACAATTAACATAATTTTATTTTCTACAATCTTACTTTATAGCAAGCGTATAGCCATATAATGGTTTAAGTGAGAATATTCCGTTTATGAATATCACTATTCACACTTTTATCACTGGGAAATATTTGTACATTTATAAAAGTTGGAAATAAAACTGTAAAACGAAACATGCTGCCGAAAATATGTTGAATTTTTTTATATTCGTTTATTCAAATTTATTTTCCAAAATTACATACATGGCTTCGAGAAGCTTCCCTTATATGATTTCATAGTAGTTTAAATAAGATTCCTCCGTTTATGAATATGAATTTTTATGCACTAAAAGTGATAGCAATGTTTGGAGACTTAAGCAATTTGGAAATAAAATCGCAAACAGAATCATACTGTTGAGGAAAAAATGAAATAATTAGCTAAATTAGTATGCGTACATTATTTTCCCACAATTACTAAATTTTGATTTTCTACAAGTTTCCGTTACGTAATTTCATAGCGATTTAAATGAGATTCTTCCGTATATCAATATCAACACCAAGTACTGTATACTATTGCCATAACTGTCTAACATTTGTAGTTTAATGTTTTCATAAGTACCATCTTAGAATTTTGCCAAAATTAACATTTCAAAACATCGTAAAAGCTTTGTTGCTTTTGTTTAAACATCAGTGATATACGAGTAGATTTTGTTCATTCCCGATTCCATCAAAATCATAAATTTCTTCAACACATATTAAGATCATCCCTAAAACGCTCTAGTCCTTTGTTGTTAACCACGTGTATTAAATGTTACTCGAAAATATACTTGGCTAACACTGTTTACCTAATGTGTATAGTTGTTAGGCAACTGAGTTAAATATGTCTCATGTGAAAATAAAAGGCGAATTCCGGGCTTTTACGTTCTCCCTATCAAGTTTTAAATTTCTCTTTTAGACACCTGTTCCTGATTTATTATCTTGTCGCTTATGCAAATTTACAGCTATAAATATGTTTATGGTGTTTCCGCAAGATTTTGTAAAGTAACAATTTGTCTTTGCATCTTAAAACTTCAGCTTATAAGTATATCGTAGACTTCCTTTGAAACACTAGACTCGCCTGTCTTGGATGAAGCAATTAAATCTTTACTTGCTTTTTCATAGCATCATTTCAGTTTTTACACGTCACAGGTATCTAACAGCAGAAAATAAATCTTCTTCTTTTCAAAATATGTAACAAATATTAAACTACTCTCTAAAATTGGTTTGCTTTGCAGTATTAAGAACTTAAAAGAGCATTATTGCATTGCAATGCATAAAAGTCTAAAATTAGACACTTAATAAATATTTGATTATTAATACTTGTACTAAAATAGAACAATTAATAAATGAATGCTTGTGACTTTGACAACAGCAAAGAAAAAAAAAGGAAAAAGAAAGCAAGGGGTATGAAGTTTACTTCCTTAAAAAAATTTTATGCACATGTATCAAGATTTTATTACAATTAATTAAGCTAGAAATATGTCTCTATGGCCGAAGCTTTAGTAATAAAGAAAAGTTCCTTTATTTTGAAGACGTTTGATTTTCCTATTTTAGTGCTCTTTGATAAAAAAATTTTTATCATTCTTCGAATCGTCGAACAGCTGTCGGCGGGAGAAAGTAAAAGTCACAGTTGTTGTTGGAACTTAAACCTCCTGCTAGTTGAGCGATTTAAGTAAACCTATCTCATAGGCATCCTGCTGCGAACGAATTGCAAAAAACAATGTACTAGCACTACATTTTAAAGGAAACGATTTAGCCTCAATGAGATTTAGGAAATCATGGTCATAATTGTGTAACGAGATGGATTGTGGCTTGTGTTTACTGAGCGTCCCGTTTACAAGCATCGTGCAAAAAGCATGCTTCGAAGCACTTTATTACAAGTTTTACTGCATGCTGAAGGGAGGCTAATCGTTTTGTGCTCCAACTCAGCAGGTTGCTTCGAGGCAGGGACTACCGAGATGATGCCCGCTTGCGAAGTTGAGGACAATTTCAATGCCTCTGGCTGGTATTGATACCCTTTATGTTAATGATCTCGGCATGACGGCCTATGGGAACTGCTGTGAAAAACCCACATTTTCAATGATATTCAGATGCAGAAGTTACGCGAATATTCTTTAGACGGCATTTTGAACTTCGTACATTACCTACTTTCGATACATACCTATATTTTGATTTTTAATATGTTTCTCAGAGAATAAAATACAAATATTGTACAGACCTTTCTTAATTACATGTAACTATATTATAATTTTATAGCAGTGAATAATGTTTGAAAGTGTGCCGTTTGGAAGTAATTGGAAATGCGCGACATTTATGAACATTTGTTATTGTTTAAGGGGTCTGTCTGCCTGCACCAAAAGGACGATTTTTGCGAAAAAATCGATATTTTTTTAATTTTATATTTAAAAAGAATAAGTATTTAAGATTTCAAAAATGTTTGGTTTTTGTTTCTACGATACATAGAAACGAAGTTACACGCAATTAAGTTAACCAGAAGTCGCATCGCAAGCACATAAAAGTGGAATTTAAATTGCGTTTTCTGAAAAACTACTTTTTTCGATATTTTTGTTCACGGCAGATCTCGTAGCTCGAAAAGTTTTATACCCATTACTGTGATTTTTTAAAGAATTGTTTCACACATTGCTATCTGTGTTTTGAACTAAAATCTAAGCTCTATGTCAGTTTTTAAAAAACTTACAGGCATTTATTTGTGAAATATTGTGTTTTTTTCGGTGAAAAACGTATGAATTTCTACAAAACTGCTATATTTTTCTCAATTTTGGACCTATTATAAAACTTTTAGTTCAGAACACAGTTAAGTAATATAGAAACATATATTATTAAGGATTTTAAAATATATCGAGTTAAAGTGAGTATAGAGTGTTTGGCGCAAACTGTAAAATTCGCCTATTTTTTGCTAAAATTTCCCAATTTTTCAAAATTTTATAAAAATATAGCTATTATTTTGTTTGTTTTCTTAATTTCAATTACTTTTTAACTTAAAAAAATATGCATTTAGTAATTATTTCATTGTTTTGAAAAAAAAAGCCTCCGAACGTAGGCAGACCCCTTAAATTGAAAAGTTTGTTATTTATGCAAAGCAATGTTATCTTTCTTTCTTTTTCCTACTTACTTATTTAGATCGCTGTAATCATAGAAAAAGGGGGATGATCCTATTTCTAAACGTCATTTTCGATAAAGGAGTAGATGAATTATTAATTATTAAAAATTGCATGTGAGATCATAAAATAACTTTTTTCCCCTCTAAATAAAACACTGATAAGAATTAGAAGCATTTGAATTAGAGTTATATTGTTATTTCTTACGACAAATATTTTTACGTTAATTTTAAAATGTGCACTATAGTCGCACAGCTATTTTTATAATTTTTTAACAAAAAATAGTAATAATAATAAGAAGAAGAATTTCAATATTCAAACTTTTATAAAACATTTTGTGGAGCGTTAAGAAACGTTTCCTAAAGGCTTTGATTGAGGATTAAATTGATGTTTCCCGAATCTTTGATGCATTTCATCGTAATATCGTAATATTTCGGTTACGGCAATTAGTTGATGTTTCATTTCATGTACAATATTTATTTGTAAAATTTATATATGGAGTACTGGCAAGAGAGCTAAAATTTTATGAGTGAAATTAATTCCTAATAAATTCAACGTAGAAATATTTATTTAATTTCAGTTATTCAGAATTACCATGGTCTGAAACACAAAAGAGAAGCTGAAATTGCAAATAACGTTTTATTCAGTTGTTTGTGCTCTCTTGGCTGTTTTTTCGCTTGTATTTTCCAGTTTACCCGTAATACTAGCAATCCGAATTTTCTCCCTTAGAATTGGCAATATGGTTTAATTTATGGCACTAAAAGTGTTAACACCCAAGAGACCCATTCGCTAAGTCCCTGTCCTATAACATACCTTCTAATAGCTGTAGAAAAAAATCAATGCACATGCAGAATCAGCATTTTCGATTCTAATTAAGTTCATTTTGAGCATCTGACGTATTTTATGTAATAAGCAGAAATACAAAAGTAACCTAATATTATTATACATAAAAATTATTCAACAAATTCAATTTATGGACTCGAATCAAAATGGGGAAAAAAATGTAGCGGCTTTTACAATTTTCGTTCAAGAATTTTGAACAAAAGCAGGAGAAAGATTTACGATGAATTTAGGAGTTTTCTAGAAAATATATTTTCATGTATTACTTGTGTAAATTACAATATTTATAACTTTAGGAAGCGGTAAAAATGGGTACTTGTGTAAATAATTTATTAAAATGAAATCATACATTTCTTTCAAAGCTTTACGACTGAATATACAGCATTCTCTCTCGGAAGCGTGAAAAATCAGAAAATCACCGTCTTTTATTTTCCAGAGTACCCGAAGACAAACTGTTAAGAAATTTTGACTTCTCAACTACACTTTTAGAACAATATAGAAGATGTTTTATAGTTTCGAACGTGCTAAAGAAGTATTTATACACTAAATAAAAAAGAAACTTGCCCATGCCGAAAAGTAAAGTGGGCATTTCATGTTTGGATATCCAGATGGTTATTTGCGGCAGAATGCGCTTAAGCATGTCAGAGGAATACAAATACAACAGCTCATTCTTTTTTACCGCATCCCTAATACAATGCAAAAGATGACATTTACTGCTCAAATAAAATTGGAATCTTTTGTTATTCATCTAATGTGTAAGGTAAGTGCTTGTTTTGTTTTATCTGCATCTCTTTCGCCAGAAGAAAATCCACGATTTCACCTTTAACTGGAAGCCGTTCTTTTTCTTTCTTTCCCCGAAATGTGAATTGTTTTAGCTCTCAATTAACATTTATAGTTAATGGATGCGAAAGAATGCGGCATATTTGCGCATATTTATGAACATAAAGAAGTTAGAAACTTCTTTACAGATACTTTCTCTCAGCGCGTAATCATGAGGAGGAACAGTTTGTTACTTACTATTATTCAAAAAAACTATCATTCTTTACTAAAACTAACTTCTTTATGCTTATTAATAAATAAGCATAAAGAAGTTAGAAACTGCATTGCAGTTACTTCTTTCTCTCGAAATATGTAATCACAAGTAGGAATAGTTTGTTACTTAATATTAATCAAGCAAATTCCATCATAGGAACCAGGGGCAATGGTGGTGGGAGCACTGCATATCTCCTTTAGGAATTTTTGAGAGGGATAGTGAGTCCTTTGAAAAAAACTGATCCATATTCTGAGGTAAGAAGAAGCAGGTTTTGCTTTTTATTTGCTATTTTTCAAGTGGCGAATGCGAGCAAAGAGGTGTCGCAACGGGACTGTATATATTTGCAGTGATGCTTTGGTTCATAAACAATCTATGTAAGATTAATCTTTTTTTTTAATTACTTAATTTAAATGGTTGGTTATTGCTGTTACTATAATCAAACTTATTGCATAATAATATTTACTTATTATTAACAGTAAAATAAAAAATAATGTGTAAAATCTTACTGGAATGAAGTGTAACACAAATTGATCTTTACGAAGTGTAAACATCTGAATTGATATATAGCCATTTACTGAAAAATCAGTAACTGAAAACATAAAGATTAAAAAATAAGGCTCAACTAGATCTAATATGGCGTAAAATAAGCCCATCTAACGAAGGAATATAGATGCATAGATCGTAGGATCAACTTAAGATCATGTTCTTCCATATCGTCCTGGTTTCCAATAAGACCTCCGATCCGATTAGACAAACTAAACAGAGGATCACCGATCGCCACTTTTGTGTACGCTATGCAAAAAAAACTCATAAATCCTAGAGCTTAAAGGTAGGGAAAGGTGGAGAAAAGTCTGACAAAAAATTTTTTTCAATGGTCATACCTTATTTGAAATAATCCATTTTTTCTTTCAATTCATATTCAATTTAACACAACTAACATTTACTCCAAAACTTTGAAAACAGGAATATTTTTTCTTTTTTTCAATTTATTAAAAACAAATTAACTCGGGAGTGTAGAAAAATAAAATTGCTATCAGGTTTTTTACTGAATATATTAGGACGGAAGTCACGTCGTTTGACTACTAAAATTATGCAGCACAAAAAATTGAGCATTGGTAAATCAAAGTGGAAATTAATGTTCTAACGAGGCTTTAATCAAATATTCTTATCTTTTTAGTTCATTACCATCAAGTTCGGATGCAGTTCTTTATTTTGTATATCCTTTAATGATTCCCATCTGTTAATGCCTTTCTAAACAACAACTCAACTCAGCGTCACCTAATGGTATTTCAAGCCCGATGAATATTTATGAAGTTGTAACAAAAACGCCGACGCTAAGACACGCCAATTTTTATTTCATCTCTTAAGTTCTCTTTTTAATGCAAGCCTATGAATTCCAAGCTCAACGTAATGAGGAATTCATAATAAACCCACGAGATGAATTTGGATTGCATTTTTTGAATAATTTTCCTATTTAGCTTGTTTTGAGTAGCAGCTAAATTAATATAACCGATAATTACACCTCGGTACAGATATTTTACCATCCTAGCTACCGGTTTTTATTTTGTTTTGCCACCAAGTTAGGCCATTAGCAAGGGGGTTGCTAGTCCTTAATAGCAATTTGTATTCTAAAAGACTTTCAGGGATGTTTTCTGCAGCCGTTTCGAGCAACTACGATCGAATTATGAAGAATTTAGTTTTTTTTTTGAGTCCCTAATGAACATTTTTGTTGAGTGAGCTTATGCGTCGGTAGCGATTAAAAAATAAATGATCCTCTTTTCAAAGGAAACTTTTAAAAAGTTAATTCATTTAATCAGTGACACGCATGTAATTTCAATATTTGATTAAAAAGAGAAAATTAGGTTACTTTTCTTAAGTACTTTTGGATCATAATTTTCTATGCATATAGTTATTGGAGCTGGAACAGGGAAAAAAGATTTTTTTCTTCTTCTTAGTGTGATGGAGATATTTTTTAAAAATTACAACACATTAAAAAACTTAATTAATTCTGAACATTTATAATTAATTTTTATAAGTAATATTTTTATAGATTTGGTTTGATATATATGTTCTCTTTTAAACACACTTTTCAGCTAATTCATTAGCCCTTTAAATCATAGGCGTAACCAGGGGGGGGGTTTGGGGGTTAACCCCCCCCCCCCCATTGGGTATTTACTTATTTAGGCATACAAAAAAAATTCTGGCTAAAGCCTTGCAAAAGCACATATTTTTTTCCCTAAGAAAATTAAACACATATGCATATGATTTTATTTCCTCTTTCTCTGAAGGGTTGTGATCATGACCAAAGAATGCAGCTCATAATAAAGATGACTTTTCATCTGGTTATAATCAACCCCCTTATCACCTTGGGGGAGGGTGTTTACAGCGAAAGGTGGCTTCAATCACCGTACCACACACAGACAAACAGAAATATTTCAATCACTCCAGAGGGTTTTCTTTCCTTCTTGATGTCTTTTTTACCCAAAGGCAGCAATTTGGGAATACAATCGCATAAGTAATTAGTTTCGTGGAAAATATTCTCTACTGT
The DNA here is from genome assembly GCA_038502835.1 of Octonoba sinensis. NCBI lineage: Eukaryota > Metazoa > Arthropoda > Arachnida > Araneae > Uloboridae > Octonoba > Octonoba sinensis. The sequence goes on from CM076598.1 coordinate 130,784,746, forward strand.
GATGGAGTTTTGTTTTCTGATAAACCGGTGTTGTAGCCTACAACACCGGTTTACAACTTGTAGGCGCTGGGGTCTGAAAATGAAGGAAACCTAGCCAACAATTGTCTAAATGGGTTAAACCCTCAAGTCAGGAAGGGATGCGCATCAAGAAACTTAAAGAGCAATTTGTATTTATTTATGACTTCCTGTCCAAACACACATTTTGGTAAAATCTTTTTTGTAGATGAACCGATTGGAAAACTGATGAACTGTATTAGCATTGCATTCTCATTTACAGATGTTCTCTCATCTCTTATATTTTAAATGTTTTTTTTTTCTTATTATGGTCCATCACTGATTGCATTACGACTCTGGAAATCATCCGTTCAACGTTTCCAATCTCACTGCTACGGTTTAATGCTGCATTTTAATTTACAATCAAGTATTATTTATATTTTAGCTAAATTTTTAATTATTTTCGATACATAATAATGTTTGCACTCCAGCGATGGACACGTTCGTCATCCAAAAAGAAAAAAAAGTTTGATTCAAACGCTTCCACTTCCGAGGTATTTTTTGCTACAAATTTAACAAAATTTTTAGAAATTTATTGTGGGGATGAGCATTTTTGTAGGGGAATTTGGATTTTTTTCTCTAAAATTCCACTATTTTCCAGTTTTAATGTTATGAATGCTTGGACATAAAAGATTGCTTAGCGCTAAATATTGAATTTTCTATTGCGTTTGATTTTAAAAATAAACTAATAGATCTAGTAATGAATGTTTAATGTTTTTGTCTATCAAGGCCGTATCCACAGGGGAAGAGGGTCCCAGGGGCCCCCCCCCCCCCCAGAAAACTTTTGCAATGTATCATATATTCCTCCCTGAAACTTTGCTTAACATAAGTGTGTCGAAGTCTGCCCCCCCCCCCCCCGAAAAAATATTCTGGATACTCCCTTTGGCTCCTGAGCAGGGGGAGCATGTTAAGAAGTAGGAAGGGCAGTGTATGCTTCAAAATCATATCCTTTATATATACATATACATAGATATGTATGACTAGAAATGATGTTAATATGAATGTTTTTACATATATGGCAGCTTTTTGATGTATATATAGTAGATGTATGTTTAGATATTTGGTGAAGTTAGAGGAAACAGAAAGGAGTTTGGTTACTCTCCCCCCCCCCCCCCCCGCTATTTTTTTCAAAATAAAGTCTTATATCTTTTAAGTTACTTTTGGTGTCGCTCGTGATAGTGTTCAATGTCCTTTCCCTGAAAGTAAAGGTCTTAAAAGCGTAATTTCTCTTTTCTTTCTTTTTTTAAAACTTGTGATCTGAATTTTGTGCCCGGGGGGGGGGGGGAGTTGACTTGCTCTGAGGGGGTAGCTCCCCCCCCCCCGGGAGATGCCTGAAATAAACACGGGGTATATCTTTAGAGACAAGTATTTATGACTAGTAAATTTTCAACTCTTTTACACTTCTTATTGGTGTTAGAGACAAGTCTGTACATTTTTAGGGTTACCCCCCCCCCCTTTCACCAACATTAGTTACGCTTATACTTTAAATAAATCTGTATTCAGCGGTACGACAAGAGCATTCAAGGTTAAAGAAAATCAGTTGAAAGGATTACCATTTGTAACAGAAAAAAGTTAAAATTTACCATAACAATGCTTATAAATTACAATCACTACATTGCGAAAAAAACTTCTGATTGTTTGAAATACACGAAAAACGACGGAAGCTGAAACCTTAAACACTGATTTTTCTCAAGTTTGCGGATTTGTCTCATAGCGTGTTCATCCTTTAAATTCTTCAACTGTAAGCGACTTTCTTTAGGCCATAAGATAACACGTTTCAGCCAGAAAACTTTTTTCTTTCCATGAGGCGACATGCGCATTCAAATATCATAGGCTATTATTTTAATACAGTAAAATCTCAGAAAAATGAATACCGATGCAATGAATTATACGTTCTAACGAAATAAATGTCCAGTCTCCTAAACGCCATTAGGATAAAGGGATTCCCCTTGGACTTCGCTGTAACGGGATTTCACTGTACGCTGTTTTACTTAAACTTAACCTTCTCTGGTTAAGCTTAAGTTACCTAAACTTAACATTCACAACCAACACCCCCTCACTTTACCTTCACTGTATTACCTAAATGTGAAAAATCCGTAGATGTTCATAAATAAAACTCATAAGTAGTACGTTTACAAATATTTACCAGCAAGATCCAGATCACTGAACCTTTTTTTTTTTTCTTTTTTCTTTGTGTAAATCATTCATGGCGTAGTTAACAAAATTACCAACACACCTGTGTTGAAAAGCTTGGAAAATGTATTTATTTCACTTTAATAACGACTTTAAAAAAGGAGAGTGCCACTGATTATGTCTGAATTTTATTTTTTAACGAAAAACAACCAATAAAAAAGTTAAATAAAAATAATGCAGCTTTATTTTAGAAAAGTTCATTAAGTGTACTTGTTTGTTCATCCATTCATAATAAATTTTGAGAATGATGATTCACATAATAATTTCTGAGTTAAGCCCACTTATTATCTGTGTGACAACAAAATGCATACTTAATGGAACATGTCGTTTCATACATAATCATTGCATCAGCGTTTAATATACGCTTCGGTGAACGTTTTTACATTTACATAGCCATCGTAGTATCCGTTAATGATATGTACTTAAATCATTCACGAGATAGCGGACGTAAATGCAGAAATTAACAATTAAATATTACGTAAAAAGTAATCAAAACATTGTTAATATTGTAACAAATTGCGTTTGTTAATTTAAAAAAAAATCGGATTATGAAAGTCAGTTAAAATGCAAAGAGTAAATTTGTAACATAGGGGTAGTGGTTTTTCTTTGAAAATGCATTGTGAAAAAAGCAGATTTAAAAAACACAACACAAAAAAAAAAAAACACTACATTTAAGCTAAAAGTTATATATAAATATATATAAGTATTACTTATATATTTTTAAAGCACGTTTTGTTTCAGGGTGGAAGTATGTTTAGTAAAAGTAAGGAAGTAAGTTTAGTAAGTAAATAAACGCTTATTTCGTATTAAACAAAGAACAACGGTAATTAGATTACTGAATAGCGAGTCCATTTGCCATAATGGCGAATTTTTCTCACGTTTAACACACATAGAGACAAAACAAACCATTATTATTGCTACAATTCAGACGCAAATCCTTATCTTTCATCGGAAAAGCACTCAGTTGAACACATCGTGGTGACCTGAACAAACACAATATGGTATTTTTAACTCATCTGAGCAGTGACTCAATGCACAGTTATGATGAATATCAGTTGTGAAAACATAAATGATTTCTCTTCTCTTGTAACACCCATCTTAAGCTTACGCAAATATTATTTCCTTGGCTTTGCACTGAGTAATGCAAACTAGATAATATCCCGAATAGCCTGAAAGCGTATTAACTTTATGGCCGGAGGTTCAGGTGATTCAACAACGCCGCTGGTACTATTATATCCGATTCCTTCTAGACAGATGTGTTCAATAGTATCACTAAAATACGGAGTTTAATATTTTTAATCTTGTTGAAGTTTAAGTGTGCGTATACTCTTCGGTCACTTAGCAAAGAACGAATTCACTTCACTAGTTATGTCAAACAATTCAAATAAATGATCCTGTAAAGTTAAAGTATCTGATAATAACTACGGCAAATTTGATATGATGAATGATTTAAGTGGACTCAAGTTCACGAAATGCGCAGCAGCGATAGCTAACTTTTTCTTTCTTTCTTTCTTTTTTTTTTTTTTTGATTTACCGTTATTATCTGTGTATAGCCCGCGGGTTATCCACAAAAAAAACTCCTTTTTTTACTATCTGCGTTCAATACATGAAATTAAAAATATATATATTAAAAAGACTACTACCGTTCTAAAATATCGATATCTATTTTCTTACAAAACAAAATGCAGAGAAATAAATCGTAGCTTGCGAAACAATGGTCCAAAGGGGGGCGCTAGGAATGAAAGAACTTCATGGAAGAACTCAGTTAGGTTGCAGGCAAAAGTATTGTTTTCTAAGGGTGTATTCCATGAAAAAGGGGACTTGCGTGGGGAGACTTCGTGGGAGACCTTTCCTTATCAGCGAAGTGGTATGACGCTTCAGAATTAGAATGCTGTTCTATTATTATGATAGTTTTTTACGCGGTTCCTAAAAAAGACAGCTAATCTTGAGTGCTGTTTTGTATTGCTCTTAAATAAAATGTAATGCACAAACGACAGAAGACCAGGGAGAAGAACAGAGATAAGCAATCTAGATGTCATAATAGGAGCCTTTTCCTCCCCACCAATTTAATTACAATAAGAGGGTAGGACCAGAGCAAAGGTCGTTGTCCAAGAAGAGACACATCTTCGTTTCGGGGGTAGCCATGTATAAACAAAATAAGGTAAAATGTAAACTTTTTAAAAATTTTATTTTAAATGTTAAAAGAGTTTCGTAATTCAAACTTGTTTCCTTTCATTATTTTTTTTCTGTTTGCGGGTTATACAACGATGCGGGTTATACATCGAACTTAATTTTTTTAGAATGAAATTTTCCTCCTGTGGACTATACAACGATTCCGGGCTATTTACCGATAATTACGGTAATATAAAATGTAAAGCTTCAAAAAATCTGATTTGTCGTTACCAACAAAAATCAGACTGAATATAATTGCTTTTCCGAACGCGTAAGAATAAATAAACACTCCTAAAATAGAGAGCTCATAAAGTAGGAAAGATTGATAGCTAGATGTAAGAACGTTGGGACGAGTAACTGGTTCGTAAACTCGTGAGAGTTCGTAAAAAAGAGGAAGCATTTGCTATTAAAACAACTTAATAAAAGTAAATATTGCACTGAAATCTTACAATTGAACATTTTTCTCATTATTCACGTACATTACGTGTTACTGTATTTCACGTGAACAGATACACCGAGAGCAATATCTACTAATAACATAGATAACTTCTACACAGATATTGAAACCTAATATTAAAAAAAAAACTATTCAGGAGTGTTTTAACTATAGCACAAAACACGCATTCATAGTAAGCTCTTCAGATAACCAACGAGTTGAAAGTTCCCCTGACGAATGCATCCGGCTTTAAAACACTCCTTTCCAAGTTCCAGAAGGTTTCTTTTATCGAAGATTTGACATTTACAAGCTCTAAGTTTGGTAATGATGCTGTAAAAATTGGGAGAAGAGTCATTCTGCAGAGTATAAGGAACTATATTTTCCTCTCGAAACTTTGCGAATTCCTGTAACCTGTCAGCTTATTTATTCAGCATAATTTACAGCTTTTGCCCTCTTCATGTGGCAACGGTAAGCTGTTTATCTTTGCAACATCTGTTGCTGGCTTTCCATCTCAATCGCAACTTGCAAGAAGGAGCATTGCTGTTGGTATTTTCCCATGTCCTCACAGTAGCTCTGTTTCATTGCCATTATGATGAATGACAAGTTCACGAAAGACTTTTCTACACCACAGTGATGGGGACTTCAGTGAAACTTTGAGAGCGTATTAAGTGGTAAGCATTCGAAAAGTGCATCAGAAAAAAATTAATAAATAAGAATATATACCACAATACATTTCCAGTGTCAATTTCCCTCTTACATAACTTTCCTTCAGTTAATTGTAACTATTCTTCTAAAAACAACATTTTATTTTGTTCGAAAAAGATAGTAACAACTGATTAACTCGGTGATTCATGTAGTTAGTACTAAATATTTTCTATTTGTATAGTAATATTAATCCCTGTGGTTGTATCAATAACAATAATAACAATAACAAGAGTAATTAAAAAATTGCCTCAAAGCATTGAACAGGAATTATTAGTCATTACGAATTGAAAATATTAATATAGAATTAGTGTTACTGCTAGTATAATTATCATTCATTTAATGTATACATAAATAATTTTACAACGACAACAACAATATTAATCTTTATTATTATTGAGATTTCACTTTCATTACTGTTGTCAATATTATCATGCGTATATTAGCTTGGAGTTCATATTTTTTCATACATTTTGCATGATTAATATTTAAACTTTTCATGAAGACTAAAATTTATGGTTAAATACTCTGAGTGTAGTTATTGCAGACGAGTGAATAAAGCTAAGTGGCTAGACAGACTAGAAGAAGGAGATTACCCCTGATTTTCAGATAGTTAGATCATATTTATCCTAGTAGTTTAGAAATGGGTTTATGACCACATTTTCTTGTAATACACTTCCACTGAAGTTGTCGTAACATTAAAGAATATTGCTTATCAAATTATGCTTCTCTTTGTTTTTACTGAAAAACCTGATATGCTTACATTCATATTAAAGGACTTCGCTTAGTTTTTTTTTTTTTTTTTTTTTTTGGTATGTTTTTATGAACTGCGCTTTAAAAAAAATCAATCAAACTTAGTGACTGGAAGCTAAACTTCAAGTTTTGGTTTGAATTTTAGTTAAATTGATGGCAACGAATTCTTTATTGCAATAAGCTACTCTTGTGAATCAGAATTTGTATTTTTGCAAAACTATACACAGATCTGAATTTTGTGTTATTTGAATATTTTGATAATCAAATGGTATTTATTCTTGCATTTGTTTTTTTTTTATTCCTTAATTGTTTGTTAATAACACCAATATGCGAACTCTACCCGCTGTCGTTTGTGAAACAAAAAACTCTAGAGAATTCAAAATGACGCATATTTCTTTATAAATCACATAAAAATTGCTTTACTAACGTCATTAAAGCAAAGACTTCACAATGGAAGACTTTAAAATACAGCTAGTATATTGAAGATCAAGTTGTCATGTAGCAGTTTTTAAAACATTTTTGCGCACAATTCTTTAATTTATTGTGTAAAACGCTTATTCGAAGTGTTATCAAAATGGCTTAGATGCAATTACGATAGCTCATCTCAAATATATCACATGCACATGAAAATAAAAAGAAAAATAAATTATTGGTTTTAATGATGACATCAAAATTTTTTACCCTGGGAAATTATTTATAATGAAAGAGAAAAAGAAGGTAAGAAAGAAGAAGAAAATGCTATTAAAGAAAGAAAAAGTAATAGAAAAGGGAAAATTATGGAAAAAAGTGCCTTTAACAGAATTTAAAAATACTATTTTTAAGAAAGTGCCATTGCTCGACGAGATGCTTTGTATTAATAGATGAAACTCTCATTGATGTCATACTATAAATACACCCCTTTTTTTTGAGTAATCCGTGAAAAAGAAAAGGTGGGACATGGTGAATGCTAAACGGATACCAGAAGTTAAAATGATATCAGAAAAAGAACTCAAATTTAGTAAACATCATAAAAAATACAACGATTTGTGACAGTAAACAAAATAGTTACCCCTCCTAAATACTTCAGACTAACACAATCTCATACTTAGGAAAAGATTTTGGTGCGAAAAACTGATAGAAACTTCGTAAATTGTTTGAGAAGCAGCACTGGATTCGTATTGGCATGTGGAAGCAGTAAAATACGTAGCTCAAAAAAATCGTGTTTTCCCATTCTACCATAATATACCATAATTCACAGCCATTTTTAAAGTCTATTCTTGGATTGAAATTTCGAAGGAAAAAAGTATACTATTAAAAGATGTTTGTTCTCTTTGTTCTCAAAAATTATAGCAAGTATAGAAAGCCTAACACAGCAAAATCGATTGGAGGCCTGACACATATTTTAGGTCTGACGATCAATGAATTCTAGATCAGCTTTTTCAAAGTGGGTTCCTCGGAACCCTAGTGTTACGTAGAAAGGTGGCAGGTGTTCCTTTGTCGAGTTGTTATTGCATAAGATCACATTTTGTATTTGTTAGTGACGATGAGGCAAAAAATCGTACTCTATACCCGATCTAGTCATTTCACACTGCTCAGAATTATGAGAAATATTGAATGCCTGGATGAGCCTCACTTAGGTGAGTATGCCTTGAAAAGCAGAGAAAAACAACTCAATGGTATGGTAGAAAACACTATTATATCTTAATTTTTAGAATGTTTTTCAGTTTAACACGAATTTTCAGCTGAGATATTGTTATATGGCGAAAAGTTTGACGCACTTTTGTAACAAAAAAAGTTAACACACACACATCAAGATAGACATGAAGAGAGCTGGTTAAATTGTAATTTTACAAGATTAAAATCTTCAGTTCAAAATAGGTAGTATTCAATTTATTTCCGGAGAGGGGGTGCCCTTTTAATTCAGCCTTATTCATATCATTAAATTTGTGAATTTCAATATGAAGACTAATTGGGGTTCTTCAAAGTAAAAGTGAATCGTTAAGAGTTCCGTGGTCAGAAAAGTTTGAGAACCTCTGTGCTAGATCACTAGTCATCAAAATTACTTTCTACGATCTTTGAGGAGATGTTACGGTCCTTCGTGGGTGAAGTTACAATTTTTTAAATTTAATTCATATTATCCCTCCTCTAACGGTCTATGAAGGTCAGGTCACGATACCCAAAAATGGCAATAAGAATCTTAAACAAGATATTATGTTTATGTGCGTGATATTACATTTTCAAACATTAATTAAAACAACAGTGAACGCGATGCCACACGTGCTTCACTTTCACCTGTCATTCTTCACATACGATGCGACCTCGCGTTCAGTAAAATGATATGTTTCAACATTGCAGATTGCTGGGAAATTATTTTTCAACACGTGAATAAGATGTTAAATGTACATCACATTCAGTTGCTTACCTTAACTTTGAGAACATGGTGTCATTTTCAAGAGCACAAGACTGTTAAGTTAAACTTTACATTTTAACTTTACAGACAACCGATTTTTCAGCATTTAATTTAAACAATCTCGAACGTGATATTACGTGTACGTCAAGTTCACATCCGCTTACAAAAAGCTCTCGAGAACATGGGGTCACGTTTGCGGGCATGAGGAGGTGCAGAAAATGCTAAGTTTCAACTTTGCAGGCAAATAATTTACTTAACATGATTAAAAATACCTTATAATCCCGAATACTACCTACCCCCGACTATGACGCATAATTTATTATGGGGAAAAAAATTAATTGTTCTTTTAGAATTTTACTCAAATCCTGCTTAACTGATAATAAATCATCTCTAAAATGCCCTCAGGAAAAAAAGTATCGACAGCATCAACGAACAGTGACGAAAAATGTAGTCGGAACAATAATAAGGTAGAACAATATTAAATCGTCAATTATTATTTATCACCTCTCTAGTACTTACAAACCTACATTTTTAGGGGGAATGCGGGTGTTATTGGGGTTATTCTAGCATTTTTTTTGTCAGCATTTAGTAACTCCTTTAACCAATCATTTTATATACAAACATACTTTATAACTTTGGCATTTGAATATTTTTATTAACTTGCACTACAAAATATCCTCAGTTTTCTATTAAAATGTTAATATAGATTCATAGATGTATTCATTGTTTTTTCTTAATTTTCAATTAATACTAATAATTGTGTTAATTTGACGTCTATTAAAAGAGTGGGTAAATGAGAAAAACATTAAACATAAAATCTCACACAAAACGTGTTTAAAAGCCTAGGTTTAAGATTAAGTTTTATTTGCTTTAGAAAGAGCATGTAAGAAATTCTGCAAGGAAGTGTAACAATCATAATCTCTGCATTGATAAAGGAAGATTGCATTCCAGAAAAAAGTTCCAGCATAAAATATGATGTATTTGTTATAGGCTCGCTCATGCTACTAGTTTAAACAAAAAAGATAATAACATAAATACATTCAATGACCTATACGAATGACCTATACGAATGAAAAAGTTTCGATTAAAATTTTTGATAAGGGAAACGAAACAAAATATCTGCAATAAAAGATAAAAGAATATGTAGTTTAAATCAACTTTTCGTGAAATGTTTTATATAAACATGAATACAATATTACAGGAAATTTCTAAAAAAGGGACCTACGAAAAAGCGCAGACTGTCGCTAGACGACAAGCCACCGCTTTTCCTATCAAACCCAAACTCCTCGTGTGTGAAGGTCGCCGATTTTTTTTTAACAGTACGTGTGTCTACCTGCCGAAAATGCACGCAATGAATGTTACGCACGAGAAGAACCTTAACGAGAATTAGAAAGGGGAGGAGGGATATAGCTATTCACCTTAAAATTAACTTTAGTCTATATACGGGTAAAAGCAAGTTTTCTCTGAAAGCTAATTGGCAATAAGGTGAAAATAATCTTTAAAAAAGGAGATGATCATTATTTCAGTTGGCTGTAAACACGTTTGGAGGAACAATTTTTGCATAAGAATGCGATTGAGATTGCCGACAGGTTTTTCCCCGAGCGGTAACTTTTTAAATAAAGCTTAGACTCAGTTTATCTGAAACGTAGAGATCGTACGAAAAATTACGTTAGAATGATTAGTTTATGCTCGAACGTGCTATGCCAATTACCTTAATCGCGTAAGTTTTTCTTTTAGTTACAACATTTCCAGTTACATTATGTATCACAACAAAATTTACGTATTACGTTCATTTAGCATGTTATTAACAATGCTTTATTTTGTCTTCAGCGCATGCATTTGGCCCGTGTTTATACAGCTTTTTTAATTAAAATATTGATGTGTTTTGAAAGAGCTAAATCAAGACATTGCACAGGATAAGCAACTGAGTAGAAGAGTTTAGGGGTCAGGTATAGATTCCAAAGGGCAGTATAAAAGCCAGGGCCGTCGAGAGGGGTTGTCAGGGATGTTTCATGGGGTCCGGCCAGGTTCGGCATCGGAGTAGGGCAGAGGGTAAAATGTAATGCCTAAAATGCGAGCGTAAGGGGAGGAGGGCGGTGACAAAACTGACATGGGGCTCGCTTTGGCTCTGTTCTGCCCTGAATGAAACAGCATGTTTCACTGATATAACCCAAGGGTCCCAAATTTTTTCAAAGTCGCGGCACCCTTGGCAGAATAAAAACTTTTTCACCGCACACTAGTCATATGATATATATCCATGATACACATGTAGCATAAATATAATTGTATATATGTTGATTTTAAGAAAAATCACAGAAGTGGTAATAACGTAAAAACATAGATTATAACTCATTCACGAAAGTTACTGCAACAATAACCGTCACGTTTATATCCTTAAATACAAAAGTTTAGTACATCATATCATAAGCTCCTCGCGGCTCTCTTCATCTCTAGTTGTGGCGCTCAAGGGTGCCGTGTCATCCAGTTTGGAAACCACTCATATTACCGTTAGGCATGTGTCTTCTTATATTCTGATATAAGTATTCAAGTTTCGTAAAGCAATTACTATATAAAGGGAAGTATACTGTAAAAGTACAGAAGGAAAACTAACTGTTTCTTTAAATTTACAAAGAACTTGTTTTAAATCAAATAATCAAGTTTCTTCATAACAGTTTCTCAATAAAATTCTTGCACTTCAGCACTCTGTAAAACTGCAGAAAGAGATTTGTTAAGTTACGCAAAACTGAAAACTTCAGATCGGTGACTGCAATTTTAAAAGTAAATCCAGTGTCAAAAATGCAGTATATACAGTTGGGGCCGTGGTAGCCTAGTGGTTAGCACGTCGGACTTCCACCTGGAAGGTCGCGCGTTCGATACCCACTGAAGACCACCATGTATACTTGGGGATATGTGCATGTAAAATCCGTAGACCCCACTACCTATCCCTGTGCGTAAGCAATCCTAAGGCCTCGGCTAACAGGTAGGGGTCTGGTGGAGAAAAGTATATACAGTTGGCGTATAATTTAACTTCAACTCTTATGAGCCGCCAGCTAGCCATCAGTAGCCAGCCTTCCCGACTCTGGAGGCACAGGAATCTGAACAGCGTGGGCTCCACTGAACTCACTTTCGATTTTATGGACCCAAACTAGCATTCAGTGTAATCATAGATGGCGCCACTCCTGTGGCACATTATTTGTTGCAATTATTTTACAGAATGTTCTCTTTTTTATTATCCTTAATTTCCTTTTTTTTTTCTTGTTGAAAACGTTGCAGTTTCTTGTTTTTAAGTATCTAATTTTACGTCAGACTCCGCATAAATGATTTCCAAAAAATTCTTATGTGTTTTGAGGCAAAAAATTTTTACAGTGTAGACAGATATTACATGCAAAAATACTAGTTTCTGTACCTAATTTAGTAAATCTTAAAAGACATTAAAAATTCCCTTAGGGTTGATTTTTCCACTGTTTGAAAAATATATCAAGCATTGTTTTCTTCAGTACACGGATAAAGAACTGTAGTACAACAATGTTTTACACTATTTTTAAAAGCAACGACTTTTATACAAAGTTAAATTTTCATTTTATAGAATATTTTAACTGCACTTCAGTGCTCAGATTTTCTGCAATATGGTTATTGACGTAAAAGTTATTTTCATTTACATAAACCGAATATCGCATAACATTCGTTTCCTTTAAAAACTTTTGTACGTCTCTCGAATGTTCTACAACACACGAAAATATAACATAAAAAATATACAGGTTACATAACTGGATAATCATTGTAACACATCACATTCCCACCTATTAAAAGCCGCAGTAAATACTTCTCCTAATCATTAGTATTATCAGAATTATTGTAATTATTTTACATGCGTACACTGGTTAGAAACATGCTTTTTATCCAACTTTTAACACAATTAATAATTATTCAAATAGTAAGCTAACAACATGGTTTTTCCCCTTAACCAAATGAAAGCTGTAAAAAGTAAGCACTGAACCACTCGAAACTCAGTACATAAAATTAATGTCGGACAAAAAGTGACAGTACATAATTCTCCTAATGATTAGTTTTATCAGAATTATTGTAATTATTTTACAGAAACATGCTTTTTATCCAACTTTCAACTCAATTAATAATTATACCTATAGTAAACTAACAATATTGTTTTGTCCCTTCACACAATTTAAAGCGGTAAAAAGTAAGCACTAAACCATTCAAAGTTTAAAAGCTTCAGTACATAAAATTTATGTCGGGCAAATAGATCATAAAGGGATTTTTAGAATTGCGAAACTCAAAACCTTTTAGGAAAGTTATGCAGTGTTAAAAACAGAAGATAACAAAAATATTCTTATTATTCTAAAACTTAAAAACCATTTACTGAACTTATTTAAGGCGTTAAACGCCAAAAAATCAACCCTCAAATTCCGCAACTCAGAAACATTTAGTAAATTTATTTACAGCTATAAAATGAGAAGTTGGTAAAAAGATACCCAGCATTCTGAAATATTTAGTAACTTATTTTCAATATTAAAATAAAAAATTAACAAATAGGTCCCCTAAACCGAAATCCAAATACTTAGGGGAGAGTAGGGATACTTGATCATATGGGGATACTTAAGCCAGCCCCATTTTCTCTACAGCAGGTTAATTTTTCTTTCTAACATTGGCAACCCGTTAACATATTTATAGTTCTACACAAAAGAAATCACATAGCTTGATACATTTTCCAAATTGAAGTCATCAGTAGTTGCTTTTTTTCCTATCTGAAGTAAATATCGAGATAAATGCTATTTATGTTTCATTGTAATCAAAGCTTTGTTTTAAGCTGCAGCAATGTAGATACACTTGATAATTATAATTTAAGTTACATTTTCAATATGAAATAGTTCAAAAAGCTGTATCTTTATTTAGTAAAAGCCTGTTAAACAAAAATTGTGGCAATGTGGATACTTGTACCACTGAGATTGGGGATACTTGAGCCATAATGCAAAGCAAAAAGTAAAAATTTATTAAGCAAAGAAAAAATGGTTCAACTCAAAGTTATTTTCATTTAATATTTTAGAATAAAATGTCAAATTTTCAACTACAATGTTTCATTTTGCTGTAACATAGTATCATTTTTTTTAAAGAATAAAATTAAAAAGTGGCTGAATTATCCCTTATCTTCCCCTAGTCTATTTAGTGCTGTTCGAGAATTTGGCCTCTTTATCATTGTCAAAAAATGTGTTACTTAGTTCAAAAACAGTTTATCACTGTGACATCAGTCAGTTTATCACTCATCATTGTGATTTATAGATCTAGTTTCATTACTATAATGACATTATGCATGCATCAATGATAGTTAATCAGAGCATGTTGTTTTTGCATGTTTTTGACATGGATATTTTTGACACGCACTTTAAAAATCACATTTATTTGAACTGCAATGTTTATGATTGGTGTTGATTAAAAAAGTGGAGCAACAATTATTCAGTGTATAATATATAAGCAGAAATAATGTATATAGTTTGCTATTATAATTTTAGGAAACTCTTTAATAATTCTAGAAATATTACAGAAAACAAATACCAATTACTATTTATTTTTTTACGAAACACATATTCTCTAGTATGCATGGTCAAAATTTTGAAAAAACAAAATATAAAACAACGTAAGTACACACATTTTTACTTATTTTTTTAAAATCATATGTTCATTAACAGTTTGTTCTGGCTCTTTCATTTCGTCTAAGGAAATACTTGAAATGATACTGAAAACAAAATAAGGACTTTATGCCAGAGAATATGAAAAACGAAGGGAAAAAGTATACACTTTCGCATTCATATTTAAATTTCGAAAAACTAAATCTGAATAAAATTATGGATTTTAAAACGCAAACCTTATGTTTTTTAGATATCTATTAACTATTTAGACCAACTAAATAATAAATGCTTTGCTGAAAATTACTTGCAAAATATTGCGTTTTCATAGGTCTTCCCTGCCTGCTTAGTTGAATATTTAAAATGCTACTAGAAATAAAATGTTGATTTCAAGCACTGAAAAACCATTCGCATTGATACTTGAAGCTTCGAAAAACTATAAATCAAATTATGCATGAAAATCTTTTTTTTAAATCATGCGTTTTGTGATAGCTGTTAAGAGAGCTGAAATAATAAGCATTTCTTATGGGTCATAATTATCTCCCATTGTAATATTAAGGAACAAAAAGAAGTTTAAAAATTGCTTCAGCATAAATTGATTAACGTTAAAATTGTGTTTAATCTTCACTGTAAACAACAGCGTAGTATTTGTAAACACTGAATAAGCTTTCAAACTTTAAGCGTACACATCACCCCGAGCAAAGATAAAGAGACGTCGATAGCGTTGAAAATAAGATATCTACGTTAATATTTTAAAAGGTGTATTGATGCAGAATAAATACATTGTGTAGATTAATCTTGCCACTTTCATCATCGTATCACTGCTCCACCTCAACATGTTTTCCTAGCTTAAGTGGGGAAAAGGCTCGCTAAGATTACGAAAACTTCGTAGGAAGAGAGCTAATGCTTAACGTCCAACCTGTAATGTAGGACCTGCCCAAAGAAATGGGCACACCTCCATCACCCACAATCTTTAAATGACCCGACGACCTTTGAAGTATCTCGGAGAAGGGCGGAGATACTCAGCGAAAGGGCGTATTCCCCGATAACCATCTCACAGTGGGTAAAAAATGTTGGCACCTCCACAAAGAACTGAGATATAAATATCTCCTTTCATCCTCATGTTGTTTTTAAATATATTTTTGGTGCATGCATTTCAAACTATCCCCGATGTCAATTCCTGTCATGTCGAAGCAGCAGTCCTAATGGAAGAGGGACTGAAAAACAAGCATATGTTAGCAATTTTAATCTGGAGAGACAACGGTTGTCTGGGCATTAAACGACATAAGGAACAATGAGATTGGAAAGAGTTCCGCCGTTATCTCCAGGTGCGAATTGATTGTCATTATCCCTTTCTCACTGAAAAAGCAATAACTCAAAGTACAATACATACAATCGTTAAGTTCCTGGATAATAACTACAGAAGACAAAATTAAATTGAGGAAAAACAATGTATGGCAATCAAGTCTACAAGATTTCCCCTGAATAGAAAACATATTTTTTTATCGTTACCACCTGATATAACGTTGCTTACTTTTGCTTAAATCAAATGGGGAAACAACTTAAAAAGGCAAAGCAACTGGAACCAAAACAGGTCAAAGAAGGACATCCCTTTGTGCATTTGCAGTATAGTAATTGCCTCTAAAATTCAAATAGGTTAAATTTTAAAGCCCATAAAATGACGGATTCCCACACATATGCCAATGAATATATAATATGTAAAAATATGATAGTTCTTCCGATATTTGTATATTACATATTTTACTCAAGCGGTGTCGCTTAGATTCGCATAGTTGAAGATTTAAAATAGCAGTAAAATCTATTTGTAGTCGATGCTCGACAATGTTATTTGCTCTTGACCGCTTAAGGAGGATCTGGAGTTAGATAAGCTAGCTCAAAGAAATGCATATTTTATTTCTGAAGACAATGTATTTACCACAATATATGCGCATTTCTTAAGAGCAGGAGATAAAGAGAAGAAAACTAAACATGACGTACAAATTGTATCTAATATTTGAAAAAAAACCAATTTCTTTAACGAGATATGTGATTACAATTTGTTGATACAAAATACGAATAATTGATAGAAAAGTTTTCAGTTATTTCTAATAAACATTAAATAAAATCAGCAGTAATTTTAAAAAGTTTTTTTTTTTTCCCTCCTTGATTTTTTTTTTTTTTTTTTTGCAGATTTTTCTTCCGAACCTTTCAGCATGAAATTTTTGGATTTGCATGCGCTTCCGTATGGCGCTGAAGCATCCCATGCAGGGAATTGAACAGGGGTAGGGCTGCTTTGGTGAAAGACATTCTAACCAACTTGACTACATGGAACTTTGTGTTACATGCTTTATATTCAATTGCTGCTACTAATTATTTCGTTATTTATTTTTTTATTTAATTTTCGATAAACGTTGCATCCATTTCACGCGAATGACTAGAACGAAACTACGCTCGGCAGAGCGTGCACAATATGGGCAGCTTGTATCTGAGCATTATGTTGTCCTAAAATGTGGTTTAATCCTTCAAAATTTACCCAGACAAGAAATTAGCCTAGAACGTGATTCAACATTGATTGGAATTGTGGACAGCGTTCAGAAAAATATTGATGTAAATAATCATAATGATGCTAACTTACAAAAAACTTAAGAGATGGGATAACATATACAAAATATTTTAATAATATGCGAATTATGAAGTGTTATATATTTCGCTTTAAAGTTTTATGTCTAACAACAATTACAATTATTCATCTTGACATCCCCTCTCCTCCCACTACTTTTAAAAGTTAATTTTAAATTGAGGTGTTTTAGGTAATTTAGGTACTTTATAACTAAAGAAATATTTAATAAAATATTTTTGTCAACAAAATACTTCGTTATAGATTTATTGAAATATGTCATAGTTCAATGTCAAAAACATAAGAGCAGAAAATTATATAATTTTTCGGTGAAGCATAAATTTGCAGTCGTTACATTAACTCATATTCTCCAGTATTTTCTTACGTATTCCGTTATTAAGAAATTACCCATTTCCACAGCGAAAAACAACAATTTATGAATGCCAACGAATTTTTATAAAATTCTATTAAGCACCCATTAAACATTGACAACCTTAATTGAAAATATTTTAATTTTTTTTGCAAAAGTGAACAAACACTTTGCAAGAGTTTAGTTCAGTTAAGAACACACTTTTTAAACAACTGTTTAGCACATCAATGTACATATGTCATGAACCAATATATCGCCGTTCCGGAAGAGCAATGACATATCTGCAAAAATGTGTCTAATGCAAATAATTCCACAGACAATATCAGAAACACATCCCTTACACAGGGGAACATGGACGTAACTGTAGAACGACAGTTTGTGTTTTCTAGAACAACGAACAATTTTTGGAGAAACAATGACATAATTGCACTTGGGGGTTTCACTGTATATATGAGATTAAAAGGAAAATTTTAAAAAATCTTGTTTAAACAGCGGGAAAATGGCTTTTGTACCTTCTGCTCACCCTCTTAGTTTAGGTCAATGAGACATCTGTATTTTAAAAATTAATTGAGGACCAACTCAAGGTATTTTTTACATTTTGTAGCATTTAGGATCATTCCGAGTACATTATCAGAGTACTTTATAAAGACATATAACGGGCGCAACCGGGACAAACCAATAAATCCTATAAACCTTTGAAGAATTGAAGATATTAATTTATATTTAAGATTTGGAAGTGCCAAAATTAGCATCAGGAGCCCCATAGACAGTAAAGCAAAAAGATATAATAAATCAGATTGAAAAGCAGAAGCATTATGAAGAAAGTTTTTCCATTTTTTCCCAAACCAACATTTTTTCCATTACATCGGATGTCAAAATTTGGCGCCAAATATTTTGATGCAATTATCTTGGTAGAGATAAAGTGTCAACAAAATGCTTGTAGCAGGTATTTGTTCTAAATTCGATTTGGTAGGGGTCCACTTACATATTTCATTCTTATTAGCATTTTTATTGACTCATAATTCAAGTGCTGCATATGTACTTCTACCAGGAGAAGAAGTGAAAAACAAGGAAGTTGCCTCCACAAAAGTCGCCAAATATTCTACTTCGGACGACAGGGAATAATTTATTGCAAGAATGTTTCTAAAAGCAAAACACAAAGTAACTTAAATAAGATACTTTTGTATTTTAATCGCGCGCCAGGTGTTCAGTTACGACGAGCGTAAAAAGGTGTCAATCTGTTTTACAGCAGAATTCACCGCGCAACTAAAGTCGGCCATACGCTTCACTCTGGGCTATGAAGGGTGCTGGGAAAAACGCAATAATATAGCTATGTTACGGCGAATATCCAAAATTGGAGAATGTCGACATTTTCCAGTCTGATAGACGGTAAATGTCGACAATCACCGGTGATTGTCGACATTTTCCGATTTTGGACATTCACCATAACAGCTATATATTTTATTGTAGACGTTATAGGTGAATTCCATGAAAAAGTGGACATCTTAGGGAAACATTAAAATGAAAAATTTTAACAAGTATTACTTTCTTATGTTTTTTGGGATACAGAAGTTATTTACAAGCACTCTTTCTACCCCCTTGTGAGAAAAAACTTCTTCACAATAAACAATTGAGCTGTCACTAGATGAATATTAGAAGCCCGTTTTTCTTTTGTGTTGCGTCGGTTACTACTATTTTTTGTATGCATAAATAATTAGCCTAACACCAAAGAATAACACAAGTGTCCATCTTTTTAAGCATGCATTACTTTTTCATTTAAATAAAAATTTCCTTGTCACAAGCTCATAATTCAGATTTTTGTATTTTCCAGCACATATGTTTATTTCATGTTGCGTCAGTTACTGTAATGTTTTTATAATTTTTTCTCATTACGAGTAGAATAATAGGGTTTCAAATAAGGCCGTGTACTATTTTATATTTAATACTTTATTTATTTTAATTATTTAAAGTTTACTTTTTGCTTCCAAATGTTGTGTCAGTTACCGTGGAATGCAACTATACAAGGAGGTGAACTAGGCATCGAGAGAAACAATTGGCTAAGAACATGATTTGCGTGAAACAACTTTAGTCTGTGAAAATCACAAAGTTACTGACCTGACGATTGGGACAAATGGCCAACAATAAGTAGATAAGCATTTATTTGACCAGCATGATCACAGTGCATCCTAGGATGTGTAAAATAATGAGTAAAAAAATAACTGCTTAAAAACATGATTTCATTACAGCCTGTTCAGTCCATGTCATGCTGTCAATGGTTTTATAACATTTTATTTTCACTTTTTCTTATTTGTGTTCAATTTTGTGCCGTAGAAGATGTGTTGTTAGCATGCTGCATGCTGACATTTAGTATTTAGTTTGTTTTCTATTTATGATTTTTTTTTTTTTGATATTCTAGCTCAGTTTGCATGTATGGTTCTAGTCTCGGTTCAATTTCATTTAATTATTAGTTATAAAAAGGATACTTTTATTACAACAAAAATAAAATTTCAAATAAAATGATGACATTATTTACTTCCTAATACTTGTTGTTAAATGTTGGTGTTAAAAATAAAAAAATAAAGGAAAAACCTTAAAATGAAGATTTTGAGATAAAAATGACAACTAAAAAAAATTAGATTTTTGCCTTTACTCAGTACTTCTTGTCAAACTTCATTCATTTGTACAGTTAGTGTTAAAAGATATTTTATAAAAGGAAAAAATACTGTTTATGTGTATGAGCTGATGATCTGATATGATTGAATTGAAATGAAATAATAGTGATGTAAAAGTTAATTTGTCCCAATAATAAATAAACACAAGATAATTAAGCTAGCTTAAGACGATTTGAAACTTATGGATATTGACAAGCATCATTTGACCAGCCTTTTCTGTCACTGAGGCACAAATCAAGCAACGATTCAAGCCGTAAGATAAAATAACAGATCAAATGTTTATAGACTTAAGAATCGTAGAGAGAAAAATTATAATTTTAAGGTACAATGGTCAACAGAGAAATATTTAAATTAGAACTGAGCTTTGCTATGGTCGAAAGAAAACTTCTTAAGTACTAGAGGGAAAACTCTATTTAAACTCAATTAGTACAGGTAATAAAGGAGAAGAAATCATGTAAACCAAAACTTTCATTTGAAAACTCCTCAGGGATATAATTTATGGTATAAAAGTTGACTAATAGCTCGCGAGAAATATTTTTTGCGCATTTACATATTTATTAGCGAAACAGCTTATCATTTAAATATATAATTTTTGATATTGTTCTAAAAAACAAAATTCCTCTTCTTTCTCTCTCAAGTCTTTGGAACTAATTATGTTGGTGGTAAGAAATGCAACATTATTTTCAAGCATAAAACTTTAATTTCAGAAAGATTTGCTAAGATTATTAATATTTTCCAAATCAAATACAATGATAGCCTTTTCCTAAATAAATTAAGTGCTAGAACGCATGAAAATTAAAATTTTCATACGTTCTAGGCCTAAACCGCAAACACAGACATAATATTTTTCCTTGTGCGGCATATAATGCCACATTAATCATTTTCCTAAGCTTTTGCCACGTAATGCACACATCCTTGTTTGGTATTTCTACGATTATATATTAACAGTTTTAACAATGTCTTATTGCCTTTTACACTAACTTCAATGTTTAAAAATCAATACTTTTATTCTGTGAGCTTTGGAATCACCAACAAAACTGAAATAAACCAAAAATCTATGCCAATGAATTCCTTAATATTTTAGAATTGAGAAGCTTTTGAGGTTTTACCAGATAAACATATTATCTCAACTAATTATTATAAAGATAGCAGAACATCAGTCTCATAAGTATAAACGTAAAAAAATATCAGAGGTTGTAGACATAGACATTTTATTATGAGAACATTTAGGTTCTTATATGTACATAAGAGCGTAAATACGGTTTTTAATATCAACACTACACTAAATACATTTCGTACAAAACACTAAATTCCTTTTTATACAAAAAGAAAAAAAAACCCTTCATTTACATTGTATTCTAATACGTAACATTTAAAAGGACTTAAAACCAAATTAATAATGAAATTCAAGATATATGCGATTTTTCGTTGAACGAAATTCATTTTACGAAATTTCGTAATTAAAAATTCTTAAAGAATACTGATTTCAAAATCAGCGACCAAAAATATTACATAGTTAGCACACAATGACTATATTGAGAAAAATGCTAAAATATTAAAAATAAAATGCACAATGGGACACAAGCACATGATAATAAACAAATTGTGGTATAAATTGAATATTAGGTTGTCACCTACTTCTTAAGGATCTGTATCCAGCGTGTAGGGAGTGTTCTGTCCATCCTGCATAAAATTTTATTTTAATAAGACTTGAAATGTATGGAAAACTGATATAATCCAAAACAAGGAATGCTAATAAAATAGAACACTAAAATTTGATTAACTCATTAGAATTTGCAAATAAGATACCAAGGAAAGCAAACAGCCCTGATCAAAGTCATAGATAGCTCTACATCCTAAGAGTAATTTTCAAGTTCGTGCCAATGAAATTTAGTAACTTTATCATTCTAAAACTAAATTAATTTACGAATTAACAAGGGCTTTAGAGAGACTCATTTTTGTCCATGCATAAATTAAAATTACTTAAAACTTAAAAAAATAAGGGATTTTTTATTTAAAATTTAAGGTCATGCATAAACAATGCAAGCAAACCTAAATGTTCACATGCAAAATATACATTCAAATATATTTTTAAAGAGATGCAATAAAGTTATGTGCTCGCCTTTTATACTTAACCCCTTAACTGGTCATTTTTTTACCACAAGTGTTCCTAAACAAGCATATTTTTTATTGCATATAATTAGAGTCCTAACTTGGTATAAAGGGAAAATGAAAGATTTTTTTTTTTTAAATTTCATAATTAATGAATTTATGCATTTTTCTATCTTATAACTTTGAAATACAAATGCCCCTGAATGACTCTATTAATAATACGGCCAAATCAAAACAAGAAAGGCGGAAATATCAATGCCCGTACGCTGTACGGGCAAACCAGTTAAGGCCATTTTTGGGTAGCCCGTACGCCATACGGGCAAACCACCAGTTAAGGGGTTTAATTGAAACAGTATTATCTTCTCTTTGTTTTTTTGCTTGTTTAATTAACTCTAGCAATACTCATTGCATTTACTCATGCATTTTTTTACGAAAATATAAAACAAATCTTAATCTCGGACAGATTTCAAAAGGTATTTTAAGTGTTTCAAAAACCTTTTTTTTTATTTAGTTTTTAGCACTAGCACTTGAACAAAAAGTGTTTCTAAACATCATTTTAGTTTAATGTATTTACATTCGGGGTAAATAAGTAATTATATTTCAAATTTAAAATAACTATGAAAGAGTTTTGATGATGGCATCAAAATGATATGCGCAGCCGATTAGAAATATATATATATAATGATAATGTTACGTCAAACAAACCTGAGTATAATTTTCATTTCATCTAGTAGATGTTCACTATCTGATTAATAGTACTTGTGATACCTAAACAGAAAACGCCTCCACCTTGCTCAACAAACAACACAAAATGAAACCCCTGTTCGGTTTATCGCTCATTCCCAAATTTGTCGTTCTTAAAATTATCCAGATAAGACATTTGCATAACTAGCATCATAATCTTTAACCTCCTTTAGATTATTATGGGTACGTAAGGCACCGTAAAAGGATCTGAATGGCTATTACCTAAAGAGAGGCAACGCCAACAAGAAGCTAAGCAGATACTTTATATACAACAAACGCGGTCTTCAAAACATGAGGACACCACCAGCTAAATTGAGCAGTTTCGGTCCCTTTCTAACAATCTTCAAGCCATTTGCTTGATGCTTATGGTTCCCAAACGACTGGATGGCCATGTCTAGGAAAACTAACGTCTTAAGCAGACTTCAGTTTTCGTATCGAAATTCCGTCGAGCAAACAAAGAGCTTGAGGTCGTAATGGGAACCACCAGCAGGGAAATTACCCGGATTAAGTAAACCGAGATAACAATGTAAGCTATTAACGGAGAATTTATGAGATTCAATATTTAGCTGGTATGCGGTGCTGAATCAGCTTTACCAAGTGCTTCAAAATTTTATAGACATTTTGTTCGTTTGCTACTTGAATTCGAAACGGCCGCTTATAATCTTGAAATACTATTCCATTCTCGATTTGGTCTTGAAATAATCATACATTATTTTACTTAACGTAGAATAACTCACATTTTATATGGAAGTTTTGTGTTCATGATAAAGAGAAAATATCCTTGAATTTAATTCTTGAAGCAGCTTTATAATGTGAAGAGCCTTCCCAAAAAAGTAATTGATAATGGCTATTTGTTTATTTACACGGATAAAGTCGGGGCTGGCGTTTTCGGGAACTGTTATCAAGCTTTCTCATCAGCTTTCAATCATCATCTACTCCCATTAATCGAAACAAGCTTCAAAGTAAATAGCCCCTGCTGACATAGATATGTCTTTTGCAACTGTAGATATATCGACAGCTGAACCAAATAATGATGTAGATGAAATTTTCGATTAATACTCAGATGCATTTTTCCCTCAGGTTTCAACGCATTTCAATATACATTTTCAAAAGTAACTTTTGATACACCTGTTACATTTCAACAAATCGCATTTCAATTCATATAATTCTTCATTATGTGAATTTTCGCTTTCACCTCGTAACTCCTACAAAATAAAGTAATTTCGTATTTTTTTTTTTTTAAGATTTTATCCTTTTTTGGGAAATACAACTATCAAATAACACAAAACGACAATTTCAAAAAGAGTTTGTTGGAAATGCTATATTTATCTAATGAAATAAAATGCTATCATTTTCTTAAACACGAAATGAAAATTTTCATCAACTTCAACGATAAACAGCCACAATTATAGTATTTTCCCATTATACCCCATAATACTATATTTGTTATTTCTATTCCTGCAGTATAACTTTCACGTTGCTGTTTAGTATTATTAAGATTATACATACATGAAGATTTTATCTGTGCCTTACAGTTTTGAACAGCAACAAACGCAAACAGCTTTTAAAAGAACAATCACTTAACTACTTATTAATTGAATAACTTAAAGACTGCAGCTTTTATAAGGCCTCATAAGGGAAGCAAGCCCTTTACCTGCCAAACAAAAGCAAAAAAACACTTGATTAAAATTATTTTTGCTACGACACAAACAGACTAAGTAGTAAATGCACTGCTTTAAGCTTGTAAACAAAACAAGTAAACTCGGCATGGATGGCATTAACTGTTTAATTTATTATTCATATAATTAATTATGTATTTATTTGACTTATTTAGTTATTTATTTTTTGGGGAGTGGGGAGAATAAATTCAAGGATTTTAATTTTTGTTTCTGAAATCATACACAGTAGGATGGCTTGAAAGTTGTTTAAAATCATTTCTTTATATAGGGTTTTGTGATTGGTTAATAACAAAACTGGCACATACAATGAATCAAAATAAACCTAAAGAAATGATTAAATTAGGATGCTTAGCTTTTTGAGGTATTTTAAAGCATGTAACTCAGATACACTTAGAAACCACTAACGACTTGAATGGAATGATCGTCTGAAGAATCAATGATTAATTTTTGTACATTAAAATTCCCAAAAAGTTCATAAAACAAACAAAAAATAAAAGTTCAATTAATATAATTTCGTT
This sequence comes from Octonoba sinensis, assembly GCA_038502835.1. NCBI lineage: Eukaryota > Metazoa > Arthropoda > Arachnida > Araneae > Uloboridae > Octonoba > Octonoba sinensis. Next base: position 130,809,796 of record CM076598.1, read on the forward strand.
CCTTAAAAATCTATAAGCTTCAAAAAGAAAAGAAACAAAGAGTGTAATAAGCAAAATTCGATGTCAAACATATATTTACCGCAGCAAGATAAGCATAAAAACTCTACATTTCAAAATATATAGATCACGTATTGATATTTTTACGTTTTAGCACACATATCCAGATAATATGCATATTTTCTTTGCAATGTTAGCTTTAAAAATGTTTTTATATTTTTCATTTTGTGGTATTAAAAGTTCACGATTTTTAAATTTTAGAAAGAACAATACAAATATTTCACAAGTTAATTCAAAAGCATTGCATATTTATCCACTTTTGTCTAATGTTTATTTTAGGTTACTTGTCACGTTTTTGATAAATTCAGTTTCATAAAAAATGGGGAGTGAACTCAAATCTTAAACTATAGTACATTTTTTGACGTTAGATATCCGCACTAGCAACGTATAAACAAACCAGAGAGCAGAGGACAACAATGCTTGTGGGGATGTCGAGAGCGGGATAAATAGGATCGGTGACCTCAAAAGACCCCCCCCCCCCCCATCTGTTTGCAGAGATGTTGCAGAGATGGTGAGCATAGTTGTGTGTCATGGGACTAAGCCCGAGGGCAACAAAAGGCGAGCACATGAGGACAGATGAGGGTAGAGTGACACTTCTTACCCGCTATGGTCATCCAGGGATATCTGGGGACATCAGGGATGGGGTCCAACTGTCGGTATCCCAGCTGGGAGCAGGGGCTAAGCGATGAGGCCAGGTCAGTCGCAGGATGGGGCAGAAACTGTGCAGGGGCCATCATTGCCTGTGCGGCCGCGGTGGAACTGGAAACGCCGCAGTTTTGCAAGTTGAAAGCATAGCCTGTGGAGGAAATGTCTATGCCGTTGGCCTGGGCCGAAGAGTTGTAGCGACAGGATTTGGCTAGATCCGAGTTGGAGGTATAGTAGAGCGTACCAGATACGGCTACGGATGATTGTGGAGACAAAGATCCGTACGGATACATCCTATGCTGCGGATGGTGGCCGTAGGTCTGGAGAGCAGCCGCCGAATTGACGGCATCGCTAGCGTACTTGCTCCCCAGAAACGAGTCCATGAACGAATTCGAACTCATTCTTACTTCATTCTCGAGGGTCCTCGGAATTCCAGAGAGTTAGTTCGATGAGTTCCGGCACACGAGCTCTCGAGCGCGCTTCAACCAAGCAACGCCGATCAGCCAGCCTACGTTTCAAAGCAACCAATGACTTGTCGTTTTCGCCACCACGCCGAGAATGCTCACACAGTCGTCTGGCGAGCCGAGTCGGGCCTGCTCGTTCGTTCGCTTCTCCTTCGCCTTTTTTCCCTCTCCCTTACTCCATCGTTCTCTCCTCTGCTGTTGGGTTTTGTTTAACGGGCTTCTAAGACAACTCAGAAAAGAGGAAAAGGCTCGATTATAAATTACGGCTCCCCTCCCTGCCTCGTTTCACCTCCCCCCCCCCACTCGTCCACCTTCTCCATTTCGAAATGAATAACTTTTTTAACTTTTTTTTTTTAATGTCCAGTACGAACACCAATTTCAATCAAAATTAAAGCGCAAATTTTACTTTCCACGTACTAAATAAATAAAAAACACAACAACGTGTCTAACTTGTATTTAAACTACTGATAAACTCAATAAATAAGTATGTCAAGTGATAAATGATATTCTAATAAATTCAAAAAATTAAAAATCAAACGAATTGTTAAAATATCTTGCATAAATATAAATAAAAAATAAATAAAAACTGTAGGAAGATTAGAGCTGTAAAAAGAAAAAATGTCGGGATCGAATTCACAAAAATTACATAAAAATACGCACATCGTTCAAGGTTGAAGCGTAAGTTTTGGTTTCCAAATACGAAGTAATTAATAAATACATAAACGTGTATAATATTTTAACCTACTTATTAATGTCAAGGAATAACTGTGTCAAGCAATGAATGACATTTTTTATAATACCAAATTTAAACAATTAAAAATAAACGGAAATATGAAAATATTATATTGCATGGATAAAAGTAAACAAATAATAAAAGAGTAGGGAAATCAACGTTGAAAAATGAAATATTGAAACTTTAATTTACTATACGTAATTAAACAATATATCATTCAAAATTAATGCGCAAGGTTTAGTTTCCAAATACCAAATAAAAACAAAAACGTGTCTTACATTTACCCAACTTATTAATGTCAATAAGTAATTGTCTCAACTGATGAATAATATTATTTATAATAATCAAGATCAAATAATTGAATAATAACTAAATAAAAAAGTAAATACATAAATAAATAATAATAATAATAATAATGAAATATTGAAATTTATTGCATAGATACAAATTTAAAAAATTAATAAATAACTGTTTAAAAACAATAGAGAAATTGGAACTATTAAAAGAACATTAAAAATAAACTTGACTCTAACAAAAAAGCAAAAGAATCCGAAAACTGCTGAGTGATTTTATGACACAAACACATTATTTGAATAAACTAAACCACTTCTTGAAATCATTACGATCAAATTAATTATCGCTAAATGAAAAAGTTCGAAGTAAAGTTATAAGTCTATTCATTTAACCATAAAAGTTTGTTAATTATTGCAGAACATAAAAAATGCTGAACAAAATTTTGATTCAATTTCTATAAACTAAGATTTATGAGAAGGCAGAAAACAATCTAATAAGTATCTATTATTATATGCAACCCACAAATGACACAAACAACTATAAAAAGTGGAGCATAAGAATTTAATAATAATTTCCAAAAAAAAAATAAATAAATAAATAATAATTTAGTTGAACTAATTAGTATTTGAAATTACTGAAAAGTTTAATAAAATTATATGCAACACAAATTGGGAGTAAAAAAACATTTAATAAGCAATGTAAAACGAATAAATTAGTTATTATTAGAATGATTATTTTCTTTTCCTAATTTGGTATGCCAACAACTAAATTCCAACAAGTAAAAAGCAATGATAATTTTTAAGCCAAAACACTCTTTTTTATGTCATATGTAAGATGATCGAACGAAAAATTAATTGGAAATCTAACGGAAAAAATAGGCGTAATTTGATAATAAAAAATAATAATTAAGAAAAATAATCGAAAAATCACAATATGTTGACAAAAAAAAAAAAAAAAAAAGAAAATTAAAATATATTTATAATTATTAGGATTTCCTCAGGCTGCTGGTGATAAAAACAATCCACATGTTTCAGTCAAAAACTCGAAGTAAGCTAACTTTAAATAATATCAAACCAATGTTTAATCCTCGAAACACATTTCAAGTTTATTTAAAGTCCTCTAAAGTTACAAAATGTGAGAAGAATTTATTTGTGTTAGCATCGTCACAAATGCAGTTGTTCATGTATTAAATTTATTTTTAAATAAAAATAAATTCTGCCTACTATGTTTAAGAGGTGTCTTTTTCCTTTCCCCGAGAGTCAGATTTTACAACGTTTACAATTTTTAAGTAAAATATTGATACGTGTTTTTTAAATAATTTCGAGACAAACTTTTTTTTAAAAACTGTTTTCTTTTAATATTGCATCAAAATTTAATTTGAAGCAGTTTTAAAGAATATGCAATCGTTCTCAATGGATTTTTTTCCCCCCAGCGAACAATTTCTGTAAGGAGAAGTTGAAAAGTATCTTACATTTCCTTATTCCTCACCATTTTATTTTCCCTATTCCAACAGCCCTATATTTTCCCTATCAATACATTAAGTAGGGATAATTACTTAAATTGCAGCTGCATTTGTCATAAAATAACTTTTTTGTAAAAAAAAACATCACATTAATGCTTGCTTTTTGCTAAATTTGATAGTTCTATATTTGATAGATTTTGCAATATTAGGATGTTTGCCACGGGTGACTCTATACATTAAAATAACTTTGTTAGTTCAATATGTAAACAGTATACACAACAAAATATTTTTATGACGTCAGTAAACAATGGTAGACATGAAAATGAATTAGTTAATCCAGTCAACAAGCATAATAGAATACTAGGCTCGCCCAATATAAATTTTCGATTTAAGTAGGCTACATAAAAACATCTTGTGTCTTTAAAACACGTATTTATATTAAGTTTAGAAAAAAAATATACATTTGAATCGCGAATTAACACAGCGTGAAAACAACGCTAAGATATTTTATCATAAAGAAGAAGTAAAAAGGACGAAAACAAAAAAAAAAAAAAAAAAACTCAGAGATAAGAAGATAGAGCTTACTATATATTAATTTAAACAGAAAATACAAATCGCATAAAAGTCATGCGGTTAATTTTTCTGTTTTTTTTTTTTTTTCCTTTTGTTTCAAATAGGCGCAGAACAGTGAAGTTATTTGTGAATTTTGGATTGTTTCTTTTTACAAATGAAAATGCAAAGAAATCATGAATATGCGAAGAGGCTACCTTTTCTATCTACATGCGGAAAAAGATATCAATACAAATACTAGTAGAGAATAATTTATTAATTTTGCTTTTAGAAGAAGAAAATATATATATATATTGCTCCTTTCTCTTAAATAGAAACAAAATACAAGGCTTTCGTTTTCAGTCCTGTTTATAAAAAAGTTGCAGTGACTACTTCCTACAAATGTGGCTGGTAAAAAATCATAATCCTTCCTTACTATACTGTTTTATACAAAGTTATAAACGTTCATCTTTAAAAAAAAATCGATATTTCGAGAGAGGAAAGACTACGTATAAGTTTCGAACCTTCGTCCAGAAAATACAATAATAAATATTGTAAACTGCCAAGATATTTTAAATTTTGGGCACACAGGGCATACAAATTGTTAAACGATAATTATGTTTCTTTAGTTTCAAGATTAAGGGTAGAAAAGTACAAAGGGATGGAATGCCTCCCCCTTCTTCCACTATTAAATTCACCATTGTTCTAATTGCAAGATAGGCCACTGTGTATAAGCCACAATGGGCTGTCTGGCAAATTAAAATAATTAAAGTTTTTCAACAATGGAATTTTATTGATCCTCAATCTCCAATTCTTCTTAAGTGAAGAAAATTAGAGTCAGTTTCTTATTCCAGATGGTTTAAAATACAATATTTTTTAAATCACATTGTAACCTCGTACTTGGATCACGTGGGCCATTCAATTGATTATATTTATTTTTTATAAATTTTATGTCAGGCTTTATGTAATTTTTCAAATGAATGTAATTATGTCTTGTAAATTTCAAATACTATTTTTTTACACAACATAATTTTGCACAAAAGTACTTCATAGAATTTTTCTTTCAAAAGGTACACTTTGGTTTCATTGTGGTTCAGTTACGTTAGAAGTTTCAGAAGCAAAAGTTAAGACAGAATGAAAGTTTTACCATTTAAGAATTTTGTCTTTTTTCAAAAAAATAAGATTTAATAACTTGCCTTAGCCTATAGAAAGCACTAATTGCCAAAAACATTATGTTCTGCACTTCAGAAAAAAGTTTGTTATCAGCAGAAATAATTCAGTCCAGGAAATTAAAGCTATTCACAACACAGTTTCAAATTTTTAGGAATCTATTTCAAGGTCTCTCTTTTTTTAAATGTCATGTATTTTGTTTTAATTTCTTTAGTAATTGAGCCCATTTGATTTACAGCTCATCTAAGGAAGATAAATGTTGAATCATCACATAGAAAGTAGAAGTATACGAGCCTACTTTCCCGTATACACCCACATCAAATTTTTGTAATCGAGCTATCTCTCTCTCTCTTTCTAATTTCGCTTTAGTTCTTAATTACTTAAAATGTACCCTTTTCAACGATTAATACATATTCATTCACTCCTTTATTCATTCATCACTCATTCATGTATTTATTCATTCATTCATTTACTGATTTATTTATTCATTCTTTCACTCATTAGTTTATTGATCCATTCACTGATTTATTTATTCATTCCTTCACTCATTAGTTTATTTATTCTTTCACTCATTCATTTATTCCTTCCTTCATTCAGAAATATACTTTAAAAAAAGAAAAAACCTTCATGGGGAAAATAGGCTGTTTGGTTCTGGAAGAACTTCGTGTCTGTACATGCTCTACGTCTTGAGCTCCTTCGAATAAAGTTTGTTCCAAGCAAATCCGTCTGCTAGATCAGGATTTATACGAGTGTAAGATTGAAATTTCCCCTAGGCGCTAATGTTAGATTTTTTATAACTGTTCAAAATTGAACAAAAATTGTTCAAATCAAAAAAAAAAAAAAATTCATGTCGAGAGCTCCTTTAAATAAGCTTGTTGAAATGCACTTGGATCTTATGTCCAGGATTTATATTATTTGCTTCATATTTCTCACATAGGTGACAATGTTAAGATTTTTGAACTGTTCAAAATTAAACGAAAAGTAAAATATGAAAATGAGATGTTCTCACTGAGATATTTCTAATACAAAAACAATTTTTTGAATCGTACAGTCGTACAGTTCCCACAAAAGTTATTATGGTGTGGGGCAGACAGACCGACAGACACACATTTTCTCCCAGCTCAAAACCCTACTTTCAATTTTTTGTTTTTATATCTTCATTTAATTACTTCACTATCTATTTCATGTCCCTTCCACATCCAGCTAACCTCCCCTAGTCTATAAAAAATTAAGTGAGAACTCTTATACTATTTTTTTTAGATTTAAGTTGTGTTACGAGTTGCTCACAATTGGGTAATGGCACAAAGCTGAAATGTATCAAAAAAATTATATACAGAATTTTAAATTAATACAAATTAATTCTTAATTTTAAGTACGCATTTGTTTTCATTAAACTAAATAGATATTTTGTAAATTATTTTGTAAGACATTTAAATGGATTTTAAAGATATGTATGACAAATCAAGAGCCAAATATCCAGTACAGATCCGTCAAAGAACATCGGATTTCATATTATCCAGCAAAATCAATATTTGATGCATCCTTAATGCTGACCTTAGTCTCCCCCCCCCCTCCTAATGTAATCCTGAGGGCGCTTATGTAAGCAGCAAATATTAGAAGTTAATTATCTTCGATTTCAAAATGTTGGTACGCAAATTATTCTTGCATTTTTGGATCGTATATGTTTCTCAAGAGCAGCATGATTACATAAAACGACAAAAAAGTACCTAAAATGTATAATTCATGCTTTCGGAAATATATGACTGCATACTTTAATTTTTCGCGTCGTCCTAGTCAAAATTTAACGGAGACCTTTTTCAAAAAAATAGGTAAAGAGTTGGGAAGCAGAGTTGGGGATCATTCATAAATGATGTCGCGCTTCGAGGGGGGAGGGGGGGTTCGTGAAATTGTGACAATGAGAGGAGAGGGGGTGAGAAGAAGTGTGACATCATGCTTATGCAACATAGCGTGACATGTGACAAAGGGGGGAGGGGTTATGTTGAAGTGTGACATATTGTGACCAAGCGTAGGAGGGTCGTCATATATATGGGGAAAAAGCATGACATCATTTATGAACGGTCCCTTAATTGAAATGTGTGACCGAAGTAAAAGTAGCAATTTAAAGATTGAAACAGTTAACTGATATACTACAGATAACTTAAAGATAAGTGTAAGCCAAAAGATTAGCATGCATAGGAAACACATTTTGCATTATATAAAACTAATTATGGGGTGTACAAAATTTATGATCAAAAATGTCCTAGATACAGATTTCGGTAGCCAGCAATTAATAAAAAGTAATTTCAGCATTCTTTTATTTTGAAAATAAATTATTTCCTTCAATTAAAGCTGAAGTTTCGAAACAAAACTAAATGTTTGATGATTGTTTGACTTCATCATAGATAATCTTAAAAAGTATATTATTTAAACATGAAAATTGCAAAAGAAAACGAATGGGTATACAATGAAAGATCTAACTTCATAAAACTCCAAAAAAATATCCGAATTTTATTATCTTTTTAAATTTTACATCCTTCATCCTTCTTTCTATCACACGAAGCACTTCACCTAAAGGAGCAATGCTTAAATAATAGTTAACATAATAATTTTATGAGAAAAAAAAGTAACGCGTATGCTGAAGTTCGCTTTTAAGTTTTAGCATTTAAAGTGTCTTTATAGAACCATGAAATGTATCTTAAATGGTAAGAAACTGCTATGCTCATATCTTCAAAGAATTGCATAACAGCATGGTAAACCGATTTTCAAGATCATTTTTTTTTCGATAGCAAAGGAAAATACACCAGTAGATGGCAGCACTGAGATTTTGTCATTTCTTTTAAGATATAGGAAATGGTTTAATTACAAAAATTATAGGATAGGGGAATGACAGAACCACTAATTGACTAAAAATTCAGTGAACAATTTTATGAATTAAGTTTTCTTCTAAGGATACGTTCTTTCGTTTAAATTACTGCTATTAGTTTTTGAAGTAGTTTTGCATATGGAATGTAAAATATAAAAACTAGAAAATCAATGAGTAAATATATATGTGTGAAAACATTTGAAAAATAAATCAATCTATGAGAAAAACAATTTTAAAAATGCAAAACAAAAACAAAAAAAAAAAAAAAGAAATGTATAATAATAATAATAATAATAATAATAAAGAAGTGTAAAACGTAAAAAAATAATGTTTCAATGCCATTTTTACTAAATTTTTCTTTACATTATTCAAAACAATGTCAATAACGAGGTCAAGTGAACGCATTTAACGTTATAATTTTATTAAAAAACATGAAATTAAAAAATAGGAAAGAAGAGATAATAAACTAAAATAATGAATGAATATACTATTATATTGCATTTAATTTTCGAAAAATTTACAAAAATGTCAGTATAATGAAACAAACACAATTTGAAGACATTTTTGCCGCATTTTATTGATTATCTCATTAAAATTAAAATCAGATTAAAGTCTTTTTCCAAATTAAAAGTAAGTTCGTGAAAAATGCAAGACCAAACGATCTCAAATATACGCATTTTTAAATTTTTACTATGGTACATTAAAGTAAAGCTCATTTAGCACCCACAATAAATAAATAAATATATAAATAAAATATATAAATAATAAATATATAAATAATAAATATATAAATAATAAATATATAAATAAAATATATAAATAATAAATATATAAATAATAAATATATAAATAATAAATATATAAATAAAATATATAAATAATAAATATATAAATATAATATATAAATAATAAATAGAAATAAAAAATAAATAAAAGCAAGAAAGAAAACTAAGTAAATTTGGCCTAACAAGCAACCTAAATAAGTCTTCGCAGCCATACTAAAACAAATATGACAATCTCAAGTAAGCGCACTTCATAGTAACATTATTAAAAATAAAAATTTTAATGAAACCGTTTGCCACAAATAAATAAATAAATAAAAATAAATAAATAAATGAAAGAATAAAGAAGGAGGGGGAACAGAACTAGCCAAAACAAATTATCTGACAGAAAGTAAATAATATTTTCCAACTAGAAACACGTGATCTCGAAGACACGTGTCGCACGCTGACAAATGAAAGAGCAAAAAAAAAAAAGAAAGAGCAAAAAAAAAAAAGCCAAAAATATTTTGCACATGCGAGTAAAATCATTAAGCTCACTAAGAAAAAAATTAATAAAACCATTGAAAGCATACATTTGACAGTTATTTCTTTAAGTTAAAGTTAAATCTTCAAACAATCGCCTTAAAAAATAAATAAAAAATAAAAATAAAATAAAAGCACAGGCATGAGAATTATAATAAACTTGGAAGCAGAAATTTCTCAAAATTCGGTAATTTGCGGGAAGCAAAAATAATTTAAGATCAATTGTTTGTTATTTTTTATGGTTAATTGATTCTTTGTTACAATCAGCAGGAGGTATATTACGGACCAATCCAAAAATCAACCCGAAAATCCAACAAAATACTACTAATACTACTAATGATAATAAATTACTTAATTAAAATTTAATGCATGTTCTTTTAACACACATTTATATCATTTCGGATGCTTCAACCTCCAGAAAAAGAAAAGAAAAAAAAAGGGAAAAGAGGAAAGGAAAGGAAAGAAAAAAACGAAAAAAAAATATTTCCATTGCGTTTTAAACATTTCTGCATACTAAAGAATTTCATTAAATTTTATTAAGTACTTCACACGTTAAGACCGCCATTTAAAAGTTTATTTCTCTTTTTTCTCTCTGTCTCCCTTTTTGCCGGGAAGTTCTCTTTACACACACGGAATAATTAAATTGTTTTTACTTTTTCGCGTGCTTTTTATGTTTTTATTTCTAGTCATATTACAAATAATTTTTCATATGCATATTGTAATCTCTTAATATCTAAAAACGTTTTCCTGAAGCAACTTTGCCATTTGCAGGTCAGTAGCCCTTACAGAAAAAAAAGAAAGATATTTTCTCACAAAGATGTTACAATTAAATCTGAAGTTTAAAATTATTGCAAATGTTGCCGAACAAAACTATGTAAATTAATAATAGTTTTAAAATTGTTAATATAAATACATTTTTTGTCGTGTAAATAAAGCAATTACCTTAAGCAATGTAAAAAAAAAACACTTGTGAAATGTATGTTGTGAACGAATTTTCGAAACGATGTTTCATATAAGTCTCAAATTAAAGATACTTGATACTTTTTTTCAGGGATACATGATCCCGGGGATCAAGTATCCCTGTAACATTAGCATCATAAAACTAATTTTTAAGAGATTAATACTTCTCGGGAATCAGCTGAAGATAAAAATAATTATTAGTTTACATGATTATACTGGTGAATTTTTTTACGACTAATCTATTGAAATTGAAAAAGCTGAATTAGATGATCCCTTTTTTTAACATGCTATAGTTTACTTTGCTGTAGTTATATTTGCAACGAAAAAGAGTTATCCATTATGTTGGTCGAACAGAACGCACAGTTGGGTTTTCAAAATCAAAAGTTTTTTTAAGTAAAAAGGCAAGTATTCTTAATCAATTTATTTTTCCTTGAAGAAATTAATAAAAGTAGTAAATGGGAATGATTGCGGGGAACTTTAAAAGCTGCAACAACCGTCATGTTTGTCTTTGACTGTTCATATTTTTAAAACATTTGCTAGGCTTTCTTCCTTTCTATCTTTCTTTTTTTCCTTTAAGCATTCTGGTACCTACATATATACTCACTTTTTTCCCTCGAAAAAAATCCATTGCTACAACTCTTTATTAATTTTGTTATTTCATACTTAAAATTAATAAGTTGATTGTGGTATTATTTGTCGCAATTAAAGCTTTATTAATAAAACTGTGTACTTTTTCCAAAAAAAAAAAGAAAAAGCTTAGTTTTACTTGTAAAATATTGTCACAATCACAACTGCATCGGGGAGTAACAAATTGATCAAAAACGTATTTCATAAAATTATTTTTTTATATAAATTCCAGAGCTGAATTCAAAGCAGCAATGTGCTATTTTTACCTTCATTTTGTTATCTAATTGTTACCTAAGAAAAAACATTAGAGTAATCAGAAATATTATTTATTAAACTAAAATAAACACGCAAAATATTTATTATTGAATAGCCTATGTAATTTCAAAGTGGGATCAAGTATCCCTTGGGAAAGGATCACGTATCCCTGGATGTGGGGATACATGATCCATGTAGAAAAATATTGAAAAAAAATATTTTGCTAAAGTTATCTGTTTATTTTCAAGTAAACAAAATGCAGTCTGAAGGAGGAAAAAATTACTATATTGCCCTTGTCAAAAATGACTGAAAACAGATAATTTGCAGCTGAGAAAAAAATTGAAAACCAAAGTGGGGATGAAGTACCCCCAGTCTCCCCTAATTGTTATATATATATCATGATCTTACATACAATTTCTAAAGAAGTTTCGGTGAAATGACTTTCACATTCACAAGTAAAGAGCATTTACAGGGGAAAAAAGAAGATATTTTCCAGCATAACTACTAACACAGTTGAATCATAATAAAAAAATAATCTCTTAATGTATATATTGCCGCTTAAAATTATCGCAACTTTTAAAAAATAAATAAACACATAAAATGTATGCTGTGCCCAACCAGGTGTTGTCAGTCACGAATGAAAATTCAAAGTCTCAGATTAAAAAACATTTACCGCTTACCTTAAATATTAAGGATTAAAGTTATCGCAACCATCAATAAATAAATAAATAAAATATATGCTACGCTCAACCAGATTTCGCAGTACCGAAATGAAAATAAACCAGATTACAGACAACGAGTTGTGTTTACTTAGTCTATGCAGCTGTTTTGGTACAGTGACCAGAAGTACATATTTAAGTATTTTTTTGTTTGTCCTTTAATCAAAATTATAAAGTGATAAAAGGGGTTTTGCTTCCCCGTGTGGTTTCAAGTTTCAATTTTTTATCATAATTTATTTATTTGTCACATGCTTCCTCTGATCTTGCAGACATCATCTACATGCATTTCACTGAAATGGCTTTGGTAATTGCAGGTAAACTACATTTACAGAAAAAAAAAATTCTCTCTCGTAATGACTCATAGAGTTGCATAAAAACACTAATTGCTTAACTTTGAAGACTGTCGTTTCAAAATACCGTACTGTAAGAAATTCATAATATAGTTTACAGAAGTGCATTGTGTGTGCGGGGTTCCCCCCCCCCTCCCCTCTTTCTAAAAACGCCCCCATAAAACATTAAATAACGCAAGATGTGCTGCTTGGTTTTATCATTTACAGCAGCAATTTAAATTGGAGACTTCCCCCATTCGTTTCTTTTTACTCGAGAAATTAGATATTTTACAGATGAGAAGATTTATTTATTTAATAATTTTATTTATTTGTTTATTCTCTTTTTCACGACCATTGTTTCTTGAATAATAAAAAAAAATCAAAAATATGTTGTACAACATTTAACACACAGTGCTCTAATGCAATTCAAAGAGAAACAAATGCGAAAAATATATTCACTTTTCAGAATCTTCCTCACATCCATAACACTATTAGTAAGGATTTTAACAACTAAATCTCATTAGCCTTGAATGCAACATTATTAATTATGAACTAACCCCAAAAGAACAGCAATCCATTAATGCAGGTGTAATACTGGTGTTCCAATGCCCTATCCTTTGACAAAAAGTTTCACTCTAACTACAACAAACGAAGAAATTGGCAAAACGAAGAAATTATTCAAGAATAAATATCCTCTAAATCATTGCAAAAACCTGTAAGTAAGGATTGTCAAGAAATAAATCTCATTAAACCAAAATGCAACATTATTAATTATGAACTAGACAAAAAGAAAAGCAAGTCATTAATGTACATAAAACATGGAGTGTCAATGCCCTATCCTCTGGCAAAAAGCTCACCCAAGCTACAACAAACGTTCGCTTCGTACGTACTCTCAGCCGCCATTATGAGAGATAGGCAAGAAAACGCAATGCTACTGCGCAAAGTGCATTCCGTTATCACCTTTTACGACCCTGGTATAGAGGTGAAGTCTACGGGGAGCCAGCCCCTCTGACTCTACCCCTCCCCTACGCTGACCGTGCATTTGGAGATGGAAGTGCGGAATCGACGAGTCCTGTTAAGCAATCTAAGTAGCTCACTCTTTGTAAATGAGTCTGCAAAGACTTGCCCCAGACAATGACACAGATAGGGTTTTTATAGGGGAGAGAAATGGGTTTTATAGCACACCGCAGGAAATGGCTGATGTCAGATAGGCTATCATTTACTTAAAATGTTTTTCTGAGATATAGCCTAATAGCAGCCGTAATCTGGAGGCATAAATTAATTCTAATAACATTTTTTCGTTGCACACTACTGATACAGCTCTTTGATATTACAGAAGATAAACGTACTGTTTACGTCATTTTATAGGCAGAAAAATATCTTCAGTAAAACCCGCTTAAGAAGTTTTTAATTTCAATGCTAGTTTCATTCTCATCTCCCTAATGTTAAAATAACCCTTTTAAAAAGTTTTGATTTTATTTTTTTCCCGCTTAGTAAGTTTTCATATCGGTCAATTTTTTATTTCAAACGACACTTTAGACTTCTAAAGTTTCTTTTTTTTTTCATGTTTCTTTCAATCTACGAAGTTATTTTTCTTTCTATTAGAAAAAAAGATCAGAAGAAGGTTTAGAAAAGCTGTTTTGGTCAGCTTTTTCTCAAGGGTACCCTTTTCTCAACACCAAAAGTTCCAAGAAAACAGATGGCAGAGAGGATTAAGTCAGTTGTCACGAGAGCAATGATGACTGATAAGGGGAGAAATGAATGTTTGTAGAGTCTCCTATTGGGGGTGTCTATTTTCTGCCTAATTTAAATATTGTCAAATAATAAAATATCAACCCCAAATATTATAAAGTATATTCACTTTCAAACATAGAGCCTACCCGTTTAAGGTTTTCCCTCATAAGAAGTTTTTTCTCTTCATCCCCTGGAAAACTTCTTAAGCGGGTTTTCCTGTATATAATTATCTATAATATGTTAGAAACTAGTTTATTTGCTACAAAGACACTTAGATTTAGAAAAAGGATCGGTTATTTGCATACCAAGATTTTCTGTTTGTTCAATTATACGCCAGCAATACATAATTTTCCAATTTTAAAACTGGTAGTCACAGATCTCAAGCGTTTATTTATGCGTTTGTTCACAACTTTTAAGCTGGCAGTCACACATGCCAAGTGTTCAGTTTTACGTATAACTTAACAAATCTTTCTCTGTAGTTTTACAGAGTGCGGAAAAATAAGAATTTTATTAAGGAACTGTTTTCAAGAATCTTGATTATTTGATTTAACTCTTTATAAGGCGGTGGGGAGTATCTTCCCACCTAATTCATCAACTTATAGATGCTTATAGTAAGTTATTTTACCCTTTCTAATTGGTAGATTCTTGCAAAGACGCTGGGAAGCATATTTATCACCACATGCATCAGTATTCCCATATTAGAACATTCCCCCCCCCCCCCCACGGGAGTTCGGGGGGTACAAAAAATCATGTTAATCTTATTTAATGTCCTATATGAATTAAAATATTTGAAACGAACCAAAATCCGAAAAATATTTTCATGCATGGCTGCTACAAAAAAATGGTCTTATAAAGGATTAAAACAAGTTCTTCGTAAATTCAAAGAAACACTCAGTTTCCCTTCTGTACTTTAGCAGAATTTGTTTTACAGTGTATCTCTTTAAATCCAGTCAAGTCACGGTATGCATTTTTACATCTAATGTAAACATCATTAAACCCATTTTTCCAAAACAAAACCAGTAAATCTATTTCAAAAGCTCATTAATCATGCATTCAAATTTTAGAGATTATTTTTAAGTTCACAAAAAAAAAAAAAGAAAGAAATGGATCATAAAAGCCTTGAATCGACAATAAAAGCAACAACATTTTAAAGCCATTTCTTAAAACTTTTGATTTTGTCAACAACTGGAGTAAATAAAGGTTTCTCTACTAGCACACAAACTTCACAATAATAAACCCCGGTGGGTAATATAAAAATTAAAAAATAAAAAAAAAACATTTCCGTTATTCTACGCATTACCCACGTCGGTCTTTGCCTTTGCTGTGTGTTGAACAGTACAATAGAAATTCTTCTATCTAAACTCATGTTTGTGAAAATTGCAACACCATGAAGGACTTACGCGAGTGAGCTGAAATTTTCAGGAAATGCAAAGTAGCGCATGATATGCAAATGATTAGAATTTCAAATCCGTAGCGCATGCGTATGCTGAGAAGCGCCCTCTGAACGGCGGATGGATCCGAATAAATAGACGGCTGTAGCGAGGCGTGTATGGTTATCGGTGGTTATCTGCTAGTGGTAAACGTTAGCTCAATCTTTACTTATGCCTCTTCGACGAAAGAGAGCGAGATTTGAACAACTTAGAGAGTTTGAACGGGGGAGAATCATCGGCCTTCGTGAGGCTGGATTGTCGTGTCGTGTAGTAGCCGCTCGTGTGCAGCGTAACAGCAGCACAGTGATGCGTGTTTGGAAGCAGTGGACGGACGAGTGTCGGACAACTCGGAAATCCGGGAGTGGACCCCGAAATGCGACGTCAACTCGCGATGATAGACACCTGGTCCGCATGGCGCGGACGGACCGTACAGCTTCCTCTAGACAATTGGCAGCACAGTGGTCAATAGCTACAGGTGTTCCATTGTGTGCTTCATCAATTCGTAGACGTCTGCTGCAGCGTGGACCGCGCGCAAGGACTCCTTTATACAGGATCCCCCTCACGCTAAACCCTTAGGCTAATCCATCGCCGCCTGCGGCTACAATGGGCCAATCAGCATAGAGACTGGCGTGCTGATTGGCAGCATGTCGTGTTTTCTGACGAATCCCGCTTTAATTTGTGGTACCATGATGGCCGCATTCGTGTCAGACGCTATGCCGGTGAACGCCACCTTCCGGAGTGCATTATCGAACGCCACAGTGGACGTACACCCGGGGTTATGGTCTGGGGCGCCATAGCCTATCATGGACGATCTCAATTGGTACGAATTGTGGGCAATCTGAACAGCAACCGGTACATCAGTGAAGTTCTACAGCCCCAAGCTGTTCCCTTCCTTCAAAGCTTGCCAGGCACTGTATTACAACAGGACAATGCCCGCCCTCATATTGCTAGGACTGTTCAATCCTTCTTTGCAACGCAGCAGGTACAGCTTCTTCCTTGGCCTGCGTATTCCCCGGATATGTCGCCAATTGAACATGTGTGGGATTTCGTTGGTCGGCGTCTCGCTCGTGATCCTCGTGCTGTTGCTTCTGTAGACGAACTTTGGGTACGCATACAAACAATATGGAATGCTCTTCCTCAGGCAGACATTCAAAATTTGCTCGACTCCATGCCACGTCGTGTAGCAGCACTTATTGCGGCGCGTGGTGGCTACACAAAATAATGATTCCGATTTGTTATTGTTTGTTTGCTTTGAAAATTTAATCATTTATTTGTACCACTAACACTCAACTGTATATTAAATTTCATTCAATTATGACGATTCCTTCATGGTGTTGCAATTTTCACAAACATGAGTTTAGATATCGGTTATCTAAATCCTTCCATGCCCGAATGAGAGCTGGTTAGAAAAAACCGCTTTAAGCTAATTGCATCGAGACTGAATCGTTAATTTCAGAAACCCTTTTTATAGGTTTTTGCTTTAATATTTTATAATAGTAGCTAAAACGAAATGACACTTGACGGCATTTTGTTGGTATTGCACACAATATTTGCTCACAAGTAAATGGAAATTATTCCATAAATAGAAGTAACGATATAAACATAAAAGTTTAGCAACATAAACTTCTACAAAAATGTATTTTTATAAAGCATTATCAACAGCATTATACTCAACTTTTTGCATCTTACTTTAATACTGTAGATCGTTATTTTTTAGTAATGAAAACATTTTAATATTATTTTCAGGACCAATTTCGAAAGAGTTCAATTTTGTACTTGATGTTTTACAATGTAGGTGATTGCATTTTTTAATGGGGCATAGTTTTGTTGATTTTATCATTTCTTATGTTATTTATATCCTATAAATAAATGGATAAGTGACATTAAGAATTCATTTTTCCCCTACGTTAACACCCTTTTTTCCTCCGACATCTGGAATTTGTCTCAGTCGGACAATTCTCGCTCCCATTTAATCCAGACAGGAGAACTTTTACTTTAGACAAGATTATTAAAATGTGAGAACGTGTGGTTATGAGTGAAAAGTGATTTGTTTTTTCAACGGCAATATCAATAAATAAATAAAACATTAAAAAAAATTCGATTGCAAGTAGTTTTATTGGAAGTATTTGAGCTGGCAACATTAACCAAACTGAAATTATAAGTTGATCACAGCAAGTAGACTGAAATAGCTTAAAATTACAACAACAACAAAAAGTAGATATATGAAGAATCTATAACTGTTAAAATGCATGATGTTGATGATTTTCGAGGGGTTTTTTTTGTCTTCAAATGGGCTGCGCATATTGGTTTTTAACCATTGCAGACCTCGTGCGTTCCCAGAGATTGATACCAACTCCTTCAGCGGCACCACAATGAGTGGCACCATCGCCGCAATTTTATTTTTTTTGACTCTCAGTTTCCCCCTAGATGGCGGCAACTAAGGCCTAATTGATTCAACCTGCACTAGGAATTTAATTTAGCCGCGAGTATTCACGCTAAACGATACTCAAGGGATCTTGAACTTGCCGTTTAATCATACAACATGGGCACTGACGGTTTTCTGCATCTTGAAAATCTACCGACTTGGGTCAGGTTTGATCCTGCGAACTTGGGCGTACGAGTCCTGCGCCTTACCACTACGCAATCCTGCCGGCGGTTTTTCGAGCATTGTATGCAAAACATGAATGTGATTGGTTGATTGATTGCCAATGTGGAGAGGCATTTGCCTTGTCGGTATTTGCCTTTTTCAAAGTCACGGTAATTACTTCTTTATTTTTCACAGGTCACCTGATAGGCATTAATCTTACACACTACCATCGATGACAACAGAGGGCGCCTCCACAACTATGCCCCTCCCCTTTTAGACCTGAGACTGAAAAGGAAGGAAATTTACTCCAGCATCCGGTCTCCTTGGAACTGACCCGGGTTTTCAGTGTCCACGGATTTTACATGCACGTACCCCCCCCCCCCAAGTGTACAAGTGTACAGCGGGTCGCGAAAGTGATAACACGTAAAAATATTAAAGCGAGAAAGGCTTTAGTCCAACAGAAGAGATTGAACCATATTTTGAGGCAAATCAGCAGTTTCCTGAATTTTAAGACCGTAACAGAATTGATCCTCAATCGATCAAACTATCTTAAAATCTAAATTTTAATTTAAAATTTAAACAATACCATATTTAAATTAATCACTCCATCAGAATGTCCTCAGTTTGAAGATGTGTTATTTATTTTTAAATTTGAAATTGAAAATAATGTACTACCTGAAATTGCTTAATAAAACAGGAAAGCGTTTAAAGAAACACCATTTTTCCTTATTATGAATGCAGAGATTTGTAGGCGACTCTTCAAACACAATTCCAATGCCACAATGATTCCAAGAAAGTTATTTCGGTCCATCAATTAAAGCAAGAACAGCAAGCTTTCTCTTACTTTGGGGGCAGGCTTGATATACGAGTTACGAGCACGTACGTACATTGTCATGTCATCCTTTTCGAATGGCTTTTATAATGAGCGGCATAACAAGAACAGACCAAGAAACAATTTGGATATTTATGTACTCGTGTTACTGCGCTCATAAATAGGCTGGACGGGGATATCTAATTACTCGAATTTTGCAATAGCTCTTCCTCCTTGGCGGCACGAGAGGTTACTCCTAAGGATCCTCAGCAAATAGACTCGGCCTTTAATGACTGCCACATTATATTAATGCCGACAAGACGCCGTTTTTGTTGTCAAGTACACGCTGATAAACGTGCATTTATGCTTTGCAAATGTAGCGTTAGCCGAGCTGAAAATACCTAATGTTGTCAGGGAAATGAGGTATGAATTCGCGTAAAGGTTTTTCAAATGACAAAGAAATTTTAAGTTGAGAGTTTTATTTTGGTTTTTATTGGGGCTTATTCGGAGTTGCTGAAATAATAACACTTTGTTTTTATGTAATAGTCAAGTAGGTGCCTGAGATGTTCTGATACTAGATTTTGATTGCTCCCCAAGTTGTCTTCACCTACACGATTCACGACTTTTCGTTTGATACACTTGTGATTTAACCACTTAACGCATTTTCCCGTGTCTGACACGGGCGAAAGTTACCGGTAAATTTGCACATGCCTGTGTCTCACACGGGCGATATTGTATCTCGCGTTATTTTATTCCTAATGCCCCTCTGAGAGCCGTTTGCACTTAGTTCGTATAATAATTTTTTATATAACTTTTACTCCATCCCCCGATCTCTACTCACCCACTACAACTGAAATTGCCAACAACAATTTGTACCATGTCCATATATTCATTTTCTGTCAAAAAAAACTCTATCATTTTTCACCAGTTTTTCCGACAAAAACTCGTGCTTCAAGGGGTTAATAAAGAATCTTAATCAGGTGAGAAACGTGCATAAATGCTTTTCCAAATGTTATGTTATAGCAAAACGGAAAATATCTAATGCTGTCATAGAAATGAAAGGAAATTGACGAGTGAGATTCCGTAAATTTTTTTCAGATAATAAAGACATTTTGAGTTTTTATCTAGAGCTTCATTGCGCTTTGTCGAGGATGATGAAATAACACTGTGTTTCTCTGAATTTGACAAAGTGCAGTGTTTAAGATATTCAAATTTACGTAATTGCTTTCTAAGTTCTAGTCACACACAACTCCCAACGTTTCATTCCTTACGTTTGTGTTTAATAAAGAGTATTTTTAATCATTTATTTAACTCCAATACTTGTTATTTTTAATTTTGTTGCTGCTTTAGCTACTTAAAATAATAATTTAAAAATATCAATCTTGCGGATCACTATCAGCATGAGATAGGTGATTTTAATTATCCTTCTTGCCACTAAAAAACTACTGTAATATTAATAAAATAACAATTATGTATCTTTGTGGAGATTTCTTTGTCCAACGCCTTATTAAATTCATTTTTCTTCTAATACCCTTCATAATTGAACATTAAACTCATTATGGCACACGTAAACATTTAAATTATGATTATTTTAAACGTGATTTATTTTCTTTTTTTATTTATTCATTTTTTCTTTCTTTTTTATTTATTTATTTTTTCTTTCTTTTTTTAATTATCTTTCATGATCTGCTTCAAATCGTAGGAAACTATATTTTACAATTGAATTCTAGATGTTCATTTTCAATTAAATCAATATAATCACTTTCCCGGAATGCTGACTAGGTGACAATTTTTTTGAAGGATGCCATCTACAGTTTAAGCATCAATAATTCAGAGGAACAGATTCTAACAGCAAAACGAAAAAAAAAAAAGTAAAAATGCCTATGCTTATCTACAATTAAATTAAATAACGAAAAAATACCATACGTTAATTTTTTGGAAAACATTTTGTACATTTTCGTAATATTCTGGAATTTTAAGAAAATATTTCTATTTAGATGAAAATTAGCACTTCCATAATTAGAAAAATTTATTTTCATCGAAATACTGAAGCATACTTAGGAACCAATTTCTGTCTCAGAATTTTGGGGAAAAAATTATTCAGTTTAATTCCTTTTCTGGCACATGAATTATATTTCACAAGCAAAACGTTTCCGCTATTTTTTTTCCTTTTCAACTTAAAATACATACATATATCAATGACGTAGGTAAGGTGGTGGTCCCCGACCCCTCCATGAAGCTGAAGGTAAAATTCCAATAATAAAAAAAAAAGTTACACTTTTGTGTTTGCTTTTTTTAGTTCAAAAAGATTAGCTTTCAGTATTCTTAGGTTGGGCGCTTGAGGAATTTCCTGCTACTCCTCTGATTTATACATATATATATATGTGTGTGTGTGTGTGTATACACTGTAAAAAGAAATCAGGAACGTTACTAGGAAAACCCTAGGCACCTCATGTGCCTAATTTTTACCAGTAACATTCCTGGGATTGACCTGGAAAGTTTTTTAATAACTGGGAAAACTTCCCACAGAAAGCCAGTAACTTTCCTGGAATTAACCAGGAACCTTTCTGAATAACTGGGAAAACTTTCTACAGAAAACCAGTAACTTTCCTGGAATTAACCTGGAACCTTTCTGAATTCTAAAATTTCCCACTAGAAGCCAGTACCGTTCCCAGAATCATTTTTGATGATATAACTAACAATTTTAATATCTTAATAGTTTTGCTAAGTAATTTTTGTACATTTCATGAATTTCAAAAGTTAGCTCATTGTGAAGTTAACTTTTGAAATTCATGAAATTTACAATTACTTAGCAAAAGTTTTAAGATATTTAATTTTTAGCTATATCATCAAAAATAATATTGATTCCTCAGAAGCATCCCTCAAGTCTATAAGAAGTTTCCAGATATAAGTATTGGATTTCTAGAAACTTGTCTGAATTCTTCAAAATACCTTTGTAGTTTAAAAAATCAAGATACTTACCTTGCAATGAATAGAGTACATATCCGAACTTTTTGAAGCCTATTTATTACCTGTTTTAAGAACTTATTATTTTCCTGTAAACATACTAATTTTAAAATCAAACTTGCCCATAATTTCCTTGTAAATATAATAGGACTTAATTTTATTCTAATTGTTAGCATATGAATAATTACCAATCATGTTAAAACATAAAATGTTATGACGCTTAGGTATTAGAAAAAAGAAAAAAGCTTGCAGCAATTAAAAAGCGATTTATTAACAATTGTTTTTCACTTCTCTGCCATTTCTAAGGGAAAATATTCATTTATGAAGTATAAAAGAAATAAGATGATTTTCCATGGTTATTAGTATAAGTCGAGACAAAATTGAAATAATGAAAACATTTGTTTTGTAAATTAGTAGCTGCAAATAGCACATATCAAGTTTAGAATTTGAAATATTTTTTAAAAAATTGTAACCACTTTAAGTTCATGTTTTTACAAGAGTATTTTGTTTAAAATAAAAATTTTAAGCTTTCAGGAAATTACCAATTAAATCAACTGAAGTGATATTTAATTGTTGCCGCACTTCGTACAACCATAGAAAAGCTCAAGTCATAAATGTTATAAATAAATTTACGCGTATATCCATAGTTTAATATAATGCACAAAAATTAAAAAAGGAAGTTATCAAAATTATTATTTGTTAAGATCAAGAATAATATCTTAGTGTAAAGTGTTCTGCAAAAAAAAAAAAAAAAACAACAACAACAAATTTAGACAAAAAAGAAATAAACAGTAAATAAACATTTTTAAATGACATTTTTTAATCTCTAAGTTCACACAACACCTACATATAAGTAAACATGAAAATGGGATTTTTATATGAAACTGCTTGACAAAATAATAATAAAAAAGAGGCATATGTATAAAATGTGACAGGCCATCCAACAGTTTTTCAGCTTGCATGCAATCATGCATAGCAAAAATCTTCCAATCATTTAAATTTCTCAAAAAAAAAAAAAAAAAAACTAAAGTAATCTTGGTCTAACTATATACATTATTTAATTATGATTAACTAGAAGTATGGTATGAACATAAATTGATTCTCAGGGGGTGGTTCTCAGTACAAAAACATTTTCTAAACACAAAATTTTCGGAACACTTATGCCTCTCAACCCCCCCCCCCCCCAATTAAAAAATATAAACTATATAATTAGATGAACACCTACCCTTATGTAGCAATATATAAGCTTGAAATAAATAAATAAAACATAAAAATCAAATTAATGAAAGCATTGTAATATTAATTGCGAACTCATATTCCCCTGAAACAGTATTGTTTGTTAAAGTATTAAATAGTTTGCTCATCCCAATGTAGAAAGAAAAGCACAGATATTATTAGCCATGACAGTTGAACATTGAAGCCAGCACTCGTCGTGGAGCAGACCGCAGACCATAAGCTTGTCCCCAAGGAAAACTAATTTAAAAAATTGACTTTTATATCAAATTTTAAAACTGAAAATTATTAACAATATTCCTTACACGCATTGTTAACTATCATTGGTAAGAGGATAGAGTCAAACCTCCCCAAGAACAATCTCATTCAAAGAATTTAAAAAATGAAAAGATGCAGAAAAGCATTCCTCGTTTTCAAGGAATGCTCAAAATACTAAATGAGAACAAAATGCAATAAAAGAACTTGAAAATATTGTTACTGCTTTACATTTTAATATGTTTGAAAGTACATGTGTAGAGATTCATAGATTATTGCGAGTAATGAAACTATTTTAACTGTTTCAAACAAAAATCAAGTACCAGATTTGTACCTTTAAACTAAAATTACAAAATAATAATGAAAAATATTACAGTTACATGAGCAATAAGTATATACTATGCAATTTTTAAAAAACATCAAGCAATTTGTAATAATTGTGTTTCAAATGAGATTTAGTGATTTATGTTCATGCCATACTTCTAGTTAATCACAGTTAAATAATGTATATAGTTAGACCAAGAATGCTTTAGTTTTTTTTTTTTTTTTTGAGAAATTTAAATAATTGGAAGTTTTTTGCTATGCATGATTGCTTTTTACAGATTCATTAATAATTATTTCGAAGATGCCAATATAAGTCTATTTTTAAAGCATTTTAAAAATAGGTTTCACAAATATTTTACACTACAGCAGTAATATAAGCCAAACAGTGGCGTAGGGCGGAATTTTTTCAAGGGGGAGGTTCATAATGTTCTGAAACTACTAAAAGAAATTCGAGTATGTTATAAAGCACTATTATTTAGGGCTCAAGGGGGGGGGGTTAAACCCCTAACCACATCCCCCCCTTGCGTACGCCACTGAAGCCAAACATGAACATAATGCAGCCAACACTGGATGGAAATTGAAGAATTTGCAACAGCATCCCTCTGGCTATCCCCTTCTGGTGTAAGAACATCTGGCACGGTTGGAATATTTGGAAATTCAGTATAACTTCAGATTGTAACCCTGGTCTCTAGAAAAGAAAAAAAGGATATACTATTCATGCTCTTACTGTGCAAGCCACAATGCACTTATTCATTCCTCTTCTCTGAGAGTAAAAACTACATTAAGACAATTAAAATTGTATGATATTAAAAATATGAGCAGTTTTAATTGCTCTTAAAAGGGGCTGCATTCTAACTTTAGTCCTCAAAGAGCAAGTGGCAAATGATTTTAACCAATAGGAAACATGATATACACACATGAGGCACTTTTCAAGAACAAAGCATACTATAAAATGCTATTGCTGCTAAAATTATAATATAATTTATATAATATATTTTGACAAAAGCTTCAGCTTTCAAATCAAAATATCTTTAAGAAGTTTCATCAAAAGAAAAAGCTTAGTGTAATCAGAGCATTTTGGAAAGCTTTATACATCATAGTTAAAGGAAAAATATACTAATAAACGCAATAAAATGCTCAAAAATATATTTAGCATATCATTTTCAGAGAGGAAATAAACCAGAGTCCGGGCTGGTAAAAAAAAGAATCGTCCACTTCTGTTCCGTCTTCCACGTAAACAGTTACAGATGATGCCATCACAGCTTTTCGTTTCGTTAAAATCCATACCTGGAATAATCTTGCCACTTCTACAAATAATTAGTAATTTTTTAAATAATATGGAGGCATGAGCTTCACATCACAAAAATTGGTTGATGCATACTAAGTTTGATTAAATGAAAAACTTACAGGTTACTGGTACAGCTGGTGACTACTCGCCAGCGTAAATGGTGGATTTCTGAATTATTTACAGTATCTAGCAACTTATCTCTAGAAATAGTGTTTTCCCTCAAATCTGAAACACCAATACCTAATAGGATTTTTCTATTGTTGATTAGATAAGTTAGTTTTTTTGCCCCAATCGAATAAAATCTGAGAATTCTTTACAGCTTTTGCTTGCTGTAGGATTTTTTTTAGTAATGTACCAAGTACTCGGCCATTACTGGGTAGTTGTAAAAATTTCATAATTTTCTTTAAGATTACCAATAGTAGACAAATTTATAACTGATTAGTACAATAATATGCAATATAAGTATGTAATATGCAATAACTAAAAAAACTGAAGTATATAAAATATTTTTACGCAGCTTATATATTGGTAAACTTCATATGCAAATTCGACTATTTTTCTCATTTTATATTTTGTTTGGTACTATCTTAAGCTGCACGAGTAGCGCCCAACATGTTTGATATAACGAATTGCTGAAATATCACTTTATTATTAATTACAAAAAATTAAAAAAGGAAAATAAAATAAATAAATAAAAACATACAGTGTGAATAGACTTTTTTCCTTGGGGGGGGGGGGGGGGGATGATTTGGTGATTATGAGGCATTTTACATTATTGAATGAATTTTTACTACAACCAATAATCATTTTTGAAGCTGATTTTTAGAAAGAGTTATAATGTTTAAAGAATTCTATTTTCGAACTCTTACATTTATTTTCTGTCATTAGTTTATTTGTTAGTTTATATATATGTAGTTAAAATGTATGTTTTCATTTCAATATATTCAAAATTCTTCATGGGCACATCATTATTCTTTTTGATTCACAACTACTCGAGATTCGGTACTGGGTCGAGTACTCGTTACGACTGGGCCAAAGTGCTACTCGAGACATCCCTTAAGTGTTCTTAATGAGGAAGGTGACTTTGAATGCTTTTGATGATTTACAGCTAGACAAACAGATTGTATTTACTAACTACTGCTGAATATTTATTACTGTCCCAAAACTGTATTTAAAAAAATAATAATTCGGAATTCTTATTCGCACACCACGCATTATTGTGACATTTGGTCTAAATAAATGTCTCGCAAAAGTTTAATCTATTTGAAACATAATTAATTCACAGTTCAATGCATTGCAAATTTTTCAAAAAGTATGCTTAATGTGCAACATTTAAGTTTCATAAAATTTTATAAAATAGCATACAACACAAAAGTATGCATCATAAAAATTTTTTTTGGTTATAATTAATCATCACAATCATATACATATGCCAGATGCTACTAATAAAACTTGGAAAACATAATTAAAAACTAGATTAACAAGATATAATTATATGAATATTTAACTTTCAAACCATCAGACAAGTATATTTACCTGCATAAGAACAACATTTTAATATCTTATTTTAAATTTGGCCTTGTTGAAAGAAACATAACATGCTTAAATATGCAGCGGTTCCGTAAACTACCTTCTAATGTAATACTATATATAAAAAAAAATGAGTGATTTTTGGATTTATAGTTATAACGAGACATTACATACAAAAACAAATACATAAACAGGGTATCCAACGTTTTGCAAAATTACATTCTGACACAGGCCTTTTAAAATTCACAATAATTTTAAATTCCCCGTTAAATATGTCCCAATTACAATAATAGCTTTAAAATATCTTTCCACTGTTCCAAGCGAAACGATCTTAGTTAAAAATTATGTATGCGTGTTCCTTGTCGGAAAAACAATGCTGCTATAACAGCAATAGCAAATGTTAAAATGTTGCAGAACAGTTATAAAAACGTTTCAGACAGTTCATTAGGTAAAACTCAAAATGAAAGATCACTACAAGAATGAAAATTAATCTACTTACACGCCGTACGACTAGTGCTGTGCTGGCTTCAAACGTTCAAAATGTCATGGCGCACCCGCCAAAACACAAAGCGTAGAGCAGAGGTGTTGCCACTTCTGAATTCAGGAACCTTTTCGCAAAGAAACCTATTTTAAACAGGAAGCTCTCGGAAACCTGTGAACACCCCGAACGTTGCTGGAAATTACGCGTTACGTTACGGAATTTTCTTACAGTGTACGTTGAACCAAGTCCCTTCATTCATCGATGGATAGTAATTATGATCGTGTAGAGCGTCACTTGGATATAGCGTCATAAATATGCGAGTACCTTGAATGACGCTATAAGAGTTTACTTGATTTAAAGTGTTCAGTTTTACGCAACTTAACAGATATTTCTCTGTAGCTGTACAGAGTGCCGAAAAAGAAGAATTTTACTGAGAAAATGTTATAAAGAAACTTGACTATTTTATTTGAAACATGTTCTTCTTAAATTTACAGAAACACTGTATCTCTCAATTTATTTTCTGTGTTTTTACAGAATTTGTTTTACAGTGTATGTAGCCTAAAAATAAGATTAGTTAATCCGGACGTTAAGCTGTGTTCTGAAAAAAGTAGTAAATGGATAAATTGAGCAAAACATAAATAATGATGTAGAATCACCATTATTTACTAGTTGTCTTGTCCAATAAAACACACAAATACATTATAAATTATACTCAACTGCAATGAAAGTATAAGGTATTTTCAAAAATCCTTTTGTATGGTGAGTGAAAGTATCACTTCAGAAAAATAAGAAATGAGGAATAATGCAAAATTTAAATCATCCTTTAAAAAAAGCTGTTTTAAAACATATGTTCAAATTTTTAAAAAAGTGAATAACATTTCAAAATTACATTACTTTTCTGGTCGGAGGGGATAGGCAGAAAAAAATCTGAAACAACACAGAAAGGAAACTGAGTGCTTCTGTAAATTTACGAAGTACTTGTTTCAAATCAAATGATCAAGTTTCTTGATAATTTTCTCAATAAAACTATTGTCTTTCTGCACTCTGTACAACTACAGCGAAAAGTCCTGTTGACTTACGTAACACTGAACAAAAAAAAAATGTGACTACCAATTGTAAACAAATGCATAATTAAACGCGTGGAATTTGCGACTACCATTTAACGAATTGTCAAGAAATGCATTACATTATACATTTTTGGCATACAGTTTGTTTCGAATTCAAATGAGCTGCCTAGCCCTCGGCTACAAGTCTCACAATTCCGTAGGCATCTTTGGCCAGACACAGGAATCAACACAGGGTAAGTTCAATTCCTCAACTAAGTTCAACTTCGTGACAGAAACAGTAATTCAGCATACTCACTGTAGGCACCACAACTGCGGCACATTATCTGTTGCTATCAATTTATAGAAAGTTCTTTGTTTTTTTTATTCTATGTAATTTCTTTTTTTAAGGGTTTGTAGTTTCCTGTTTTTAGCTCTCCGTAATTTTACGGCAGACTCCGCATAAATGATTTCCAGGAGATCCTTGTGTACTTTCGAGCAAAACGTTGTTGTCTACGGCTATCGTAATATGGCAAAAAGTTATGTAATACTTATTGCATTGTAAATATCATTCATTTTATATGTGAGACTTTGCTGCGTCAATTTAAATGTCATTAGTAAAATAATCTTTGTTAAATGCAAGCGCTCTAATTCCTAAATTCATATCAAGCCCTCAGATAATTTACAGGACAGTGATGTTCAAGTAGGTCATTTCATCTTCTAATCGATCTACTGTAAACATAAAAGGCAACAGCCTTCCCAAATGCATACATAATCATTGCCCAAGAAGCATATATCTGCACTAAAATTTTGCAACATATCGGAAAAACTATTTAATGTTTCGATCGCAGCGACTTACAGGGATATTTTGAATTACTATTTATCGACTGAAAGGAAATGGCGACAGGGCAATTTTTTGTTCTCTCTCTCCTCCCTCCTATCTCGATTATATTGATCGCTTCTCAAGCTGGTTGCACACAAGTTTAACAACCTGTATTGAAGCAAAAAGTATTTAATAATTCATTCATTATGTGCGGACGGGGATTGTAATAAATATATTACATCCCGCAAAATCCGCAATCGTTCAAGATGCAGGAATTTATTTATTTATTTATTTGTACCTTTGGACTTTACAGCTTGTAGACTACTTTAAAGTTGTTTTAAAAATAAATCAATGAAACTGAAAACAAAGCACTTTAAAAAATAATGCAAAAATGGTTTAGCGTTAGATTATGAAATAAATATAAATATATAATGTGTTCATATTTAAATCATAATTAAAACACTTTTATAATATATATATGTAAGGTAAAACCTGGTGAGATGGCGCATTTGAATTTTTGGAGGGAAACGGAGGTGTGAATGCACCGCGACTTCAGGAAGTTGTACAGCCACAACAGCACAGTGTCTGCTTGAATTTATATGTTATTTTCTCTGAAAATGTATGATACAACGTCGTTTGTATTATTTCTCTATCAATCCCAATATATCTGTATATTTTTCACTCATATTTATAAGTTGCTTTTTTAAATGATTTTCCGGTGCCCTTAAGCCATTAATTTTTTTTCTTTTTATGAACTTTTTCATTTGACATTACTATTACAACTTCTCAGTTTCATTTATTAACTTACATACTTTGACCATAATATTCACCAGTTGTATATAATGTAGTTTAAATTATCAAATGTTAATAATAATTGTTAGTACGTTGTAAACATTCATTTATTATCACCATTTATGACAATTTAACTATCACGATAGTAAGGATTGACTTGAACTTAATCGACGGATTGAATTAACACGCTAGTAGTGATAATAATGGTTGACACGCTAGTAATGATTTGAAATCACACACACATATCCTCCAAGAAGAGTATTGGAAAATAAAGCAACAATTTTTTTTTAAACTTACGCAAATAAAGCAATACATATTTCCAACATTTTCCATTTGAAATCAACAATTTTTTTCAACGTTATAACAACCAATTAGACATGACCTTTCACAACAAATTGAAAAAAAAAATGAAAATTTGTACTTACGTGATTTTGCAGAAAATTATATCCAAATATAAAGGTAATCCAAATAGGGTATCCATTGTTAATGTGGTATCCTAGTAAAATAATAAAATGGTTATTATCTGGGAAAAAAATTCTTAAAAAAATACATTTGTTTACAGTTTTTATTTGCACAATTAGCAACAAACGCGCTTTATGAACACTTTAACCTTAAAATTTATTTCGATGTTCCAACAAAATATTTCACTTCAGTTCTTGCAAAATCGATCTAAAATTGGGAAAATATGGAAAACATTTAGCCACATGTAATGAACTATTTTTGTGTCCCCTCCCCCTGAAGTTCCAACAGTAACAGCAACCGTTAATTCAGTGCAAGATATTAGTGAGGGACAACAATCGTATTTCGAGAAGAATTTTTCAATAGGAATTGCTATCCCGTGTTTCGATGACAAAGATTTGGTCTCAAGACGTGTCTGCATTTTTTATTGCGATTGGAGTGTGAGTGAAAAGTAAAGCTACAAAGAAAAAAGGAAAGGAAAAAAACATCGTTTTAATAACTTCTTTCCTGTACAAAAGAGTCATAATTTTCTCTTCGAAACATGTGTATGCAACTTTTATTGAAAGTTTCACTCTTAATTATGTTGTTCACACGAAATTAGTTATCAGTACAGGTGTAATATATTAAGTGTAAACAATCATTTGAAAAGTATGTATGAATACACTGTTAGAAATTTCATCATGAAATTACGGTTAAATAACCAGCAGCAGTCTGTCCATCTAATTCACTGTTAAATTTACCGTTTGGAACATTTTTCTATCTTTACGGAACTTAAACCATATCCAATCAGCTTGGTTAAAAAGCCGTAAATACAAAAGTTTACAGTTTTATAACCATTTAACAATGGTTTGAAAACAAAATTTGTACCGTTTTTGAACCATTTCAGGCTTTGAATTTTCGAGGCTTAGAAACCGTAAACGAAGTGCTTGGGACTCGATCCCCGAATGCGTGGTGTACAAGTCTTGCTCTCTATCCACTCGGCCATCTTCAGCACGTAAAGCGGCCGTTTATTTATCAATAAATCTTCTTTTCCAACAGGCAAACTGCCTTAAAATTGAGATTTTAGTTTTTCATTGGATCCAAATTTATTTTTGGTCTAAATTTACTATATATTGACGTAAATCATTTTATTTGCTGCAAAAGTTAAAATACAAACAAGCTTCAGCAGCTCAAATTATGCGTTCGCTCATTCGCAAACAGCTCGGGAATCCGATGTCTCCAATTTTTGACTTACGTGTGTATGTGTTTCGTTTTAGTAACCACTGCTTAAGCCAATTTTTTTTTTTTTTTTTTTTTTGCTTCTTTTTTATATACACATGCATATTTGAACTGATAAATCTTTATTCATATTTTAACAGCAACGTACGACCGGTAAGGTTTCGCAACCAAGATGGACTCCCGATTCTTATTGAGCGCTTGAAAATTACGGTAGTTTAACGTTCTTTAGGATAAACAGAGAATAAACGATTTTTTTCACAATCAGCGGTTTGAGTACCATCTTTTTAATGGTTATTCAACTGCTGTAATTAAATATGGTAAAATAAAAATCAAATAAATAGTTATTTTACTATTTTCTTACGGAAATTTTTAACAGTGTAGTAAAGGGCGTCACCGATAAAATATTTCTTTACGGTTAAATTTGAAATGTAAATGTTATAGACTCGCATTTCTTGAGCACATGTAACCCTCAAACAAAGCGTAGAATAAACTCATGTGGGGGAAGAACAGCTCTGTGTTTCTCGATAACCTTGAAACAGTTATTTCAATTTTCATTTCAAATTCGTACGTATTTGCTTTGTATTTTCTAATCCGATACAATATGTAAGTAAAACATATTTTGATTTTTTTTTCTTATATGCCTATTAGTATTTTCCCCACCTTCCCCTTCCAACTTCCACCTTTTCTTCAAAAGTTTTCTTCGCTGTAGATAGGCACGAATTCCTCTTATTGTATGTAATATTATTTAATTTTATTTTTTTACCATTTAAAGCATTTTTCAGCAAACAAATATTGATACATTTATTATTATTACCTTAACATTATACTTCCTCGTAGAAAAAAAAAATGCTTTTTTCTTTTTTTCAACATGAAAAGAAAAGAATATAAACAGTTCAATGTTCTTTTAACTTAAAACTCGTAAGCGCAAAAGGTGGTATCGCGCTTTCGTTTAGTTTCTGTAAAATAATCTTGAAACAGTTTTGAATTACATTGGAAGGCATTCTACAGTAAAAATATCGAATGAATCATTAGAAGTCGTTGCAAAACTTTTAATACATATTTATGTGATGAATATTCTTTTCAACTTGAGAAAAGTTATCCTTCATTTTCTTGCTCACCACATAATTGTATTGCGATTTTTCTCCTGGATTAATTGTTCGTCAGCATTAGAATTAATTGTCAATTAATCGTCGTTACACCAATATGAAATGATCTGATATCTGTGTTAGATCTAAATTCACCACACATAATAAAAAAAAAAAAGAAAAAAATCTCCGCCTTCAATAAAATATCAATAGAAGCATACGAAAAATGTCATCATCATATTCAATTATAGAAGCGAAGGGAAAGAAGGATCTGCCCTCCTAGTTATGAACAAAACATTCCCCCTAATGCAATTAGATGAGCGCAGAAATGCAACTGCTGGGCTTCAAGCATAATAAATATCTACTTAGGCTTTTGTGGTGGGAAGGATAAATTATGCACCCTAGCTCAGCATATTTAGTCATAGCTTATAATATGTTTCTTTAAAATTAAGATATATTAAACTATTCTTTTACGAAGTACTCGAGAAGAGTATGTACGTACCAATGAATTAATGGGGAATTAAAGGTTTTCAATTTCTTTATAGAGTAAAGATTTTTTCCCATGAACATCGAATTAATGAATCAGATTCAGACAAAATGAGAAGCGGGGAGAAAATCAGGAGAAAATGTTTTTAATAATTTCAGATAAGATGAAACAGTAAACAAATAACAATTTTAAATAATAATTATTAAATAAAAGGAATTTGTATGCGTGTTGCTTCTGAGATGCAAAAAACATACACGATAGAATATGGAATAAGTTAAAAAGAACTGAAAATTGAAAAGTACGAATGGCAACCGATCTGACTTCACAGATTTTTCTCATAACGCCTTTCATCTTCCAATTAAAAAACTCAAAACATATTAACAAATTCATTCATTCATACCGTGTATAAAAATAATCCTTGGAATCGTAAAATAGACCTTCAGTTTTTTACAAAATACATTTTTTGAACTACCTATGATTTAAAGTTCATTAACCAATGCTCCTTCAAATGGATAAAAGTGTCCATAAAATTTATTCCCACCTATTTTTCTTTACAAGAATTACACATGATTTACTATTGCACATATATAGAAACTACATAAAACAACTGTAATTACTGTAGAAAAAAAAAACGGAGTGGGGGGGGGGGGGGGGTAACGAAAAGTGAGATTCAGAACTATGTTTAAGATCATGACGTTTTATGTATCATTGTTTAATTCAAGCACGTAGTATCAGCGCGAATCGGGTACTAATATTAAAGCATTAAATCTATTTTTCCTCGTTATAACGCAGTCCGAGTGCATAATAAAATAATATTTAAAACTCTTTATGCCCCATCTTTTGCTCGAAGTTTTACTTTGTTAATTACTGGCTAGCAAAAAAAAAGAAAGAAAAATTTCAGATATTTAATCTGAATGCGTGAAAAAATATCACTCGTTACACCTGTAAAAAACGGTCACAAATTGTGCTTTTAATATGATGGCCCAGCCGTTAAAATTTATGCAGCGTCAGCTCTATAGCACGCTCCTGATAGGGCAGTGAAAATAATATGATTGCCAGAATCTTTCGCCTGGAAAGCGCGCTTTTCCGAAAACCCCATCGGGAAGTGTTTGTTGTGGTGCCGCCATTTTGGTGCTTGAGCTGTTTTATGACGTTTTAGGGGTAGAAGAAAAAAACAACCAAGACTCCACGCGGGGCTCTGCTTTATTGCAGTCGACGGCGGCGTTTTACCTATCATAAACCAAACTGATAATGTAATAAACGTGCAATTAAGTTACATAACCACAAGCTTACTACACACTATCGGCCAAGCACTTATATCTGGGATTTAAGAGGTTTTAAATTATCAATTGATGAGTGATACTAGCGACCAATCGCGTCATCTTTTGTGGGAAAGGTGTGTTAAATGGGGAGGAGCCATCATAAAACATTGCCCTTTCTATCTTAGCACAATGACTGCGAAAAAGTCATTGTTACAACTTTTATCGGTTTTTTTCTACATTTGTGGACAAATTACGATTTTAATAGTCACGTCTTTTTTTTTTTTTTTTTGTCCTTTTAATATTATGTGAAACACTGCAATACTGTTTAGTTCTTTAAACTTTAAAAGGAATTTTATAATGCGTGTACTTTGAGCAACAAATGAAACAGAATCTTCACAAACAGGTTTACAAATTCGTGGTTTTTTTAACAGGTGAAAAAACTTTAATTGTTAAGTCTAATAAAATTCAGTTAACAGATTTTGATTTAATTTTCTTATTTTTTAAAATTTTCATTTTTTTTAATTTAATGGAAAATTCATTAAATTTGTGTCTCTTGTATAAATGAAACACTTTTAAAGGTGCAATTATATACATTTATTTTATTAAATTCATGTAAGCTTATAGTTATCAAAAAAAGGTGTGAAGTAAAGTAGCGAGAACATAAATATGGACCTTAAAATTTTCGGCCTTAAAGGAAAAGTTTTTATGGCTTATATATATTTATATATATTTGCGATGGTAAAAATAAAATTAAGCAATAAAATTCAAATATAATTAATAACAATAAAAAATAATAATAAATACAAATATATAAATATTCATACAAAATAATTAGTACATGAAGAAGTTTTTGTGGCTAATTATATGAGTATTATATGGTTAAAACCCTAACTAATTAAATGGTTAATTGTATAAATATTGACCTATAACCTAGCAGAGTGCCCGAAAACACGATTTAGTACGACACGTTCAACTACGTTTTTATGTTTCAATGACTTATATTAGGTTATTATATGCTATTTATAGCATATGAAGTAAATTAACAGTGTTCAAAAATTAAATTAACAATATATGCCTATAATTAGTTAAAAAGCATGCTACATACAATAAATTGCATAACATTTTTTGTAAATGTTATAAATCTAATGGATTTATAAAAATCTTTTAAAACTTTTTAAAAAATATAGCGAGGAATCTATCCCTACATCATGTATAGTAGGACTGCTCTCATTTTTCTCTTCTAGGGTATCTGTTCTTTTTGGTAAGGAGAAATGCCCCTTTACGATTTTCCTATTAAAACAACGGTTACTGCTATCTGGTTTTACCATGCTGTATATCAATAAACTCAGCTTTGCTTGTACTTGACGATTTTTTCATATTAACATAATTACTTGTGTTCACGTTACAAACAAAAAACCACAAATTTTCATTTCAGTCAAACGAATAGGTCTTTTGACAAAAGACTTAAATATCTTCGATTCTTTTGCCACAAAAACAACACATTTCATACAGTGCAGCATTCTGTTTATACGTAAACAATCCACATAATATGTGTTGCCTTATTCACTATTCTGACATAAATACACAACCTAGGGCATCGAATTACTCTAATAAAAATAGTAATAGCTTCGCTTTATAGGAGTTACATTCCTGTACTAAAATTAAATTGTAATTTCTAATTACAAATTTAGGAATCGTTATAAATTTAGAGTGAAAAACCCTTAATGCGTGAAATATTGCATGCATTAAAATTAATTAAAATAAATAAATTAAGATATAAAATTGCAGAAATTAATAACAATATTTACTTCAGGTTCAAAATTCCCGAACGCTATGTGAACAAAAGAAACCCAAAATCTTGTTCAATCTGGAGTAAAGCTTTGAATAGTATAATAGTATTTACTCTTTATTAACTGTTTTTCTTTTTCATCCGTTTCTGGGCTTTGTATTGTCTTAACTCTTTATTAATTGCTTTTTTTTTCATCCGTTTCTGAACTTTGTATTGTCTTAACTCCTTGTCTACAACAAACTTTCGAAGGGAAAATCAATTTGCGCTGCGGCCGCGACCCAACAATTGAATGAACTTCGGAATTCCGTTAATTTTAAAAGTGTTCAAAAAAAAAAAAAAAAACGAGAGAAAATAAACGGTTACGGAAGACTAAATTATTAATTGAATAAATAAGCATTCCATTGTTTGAAGATTGGAAAGGTCATTCTGGATGACAGAAGAGCGTTTGTAACATGCGAAAAAAATTCAATGGGAAATTAAATTATTAAGTTTTTAAATGTTACTTCAGTGCATAAAAGCTTTCAAATTTACTGAAAGGAAAGTCAAAAACACATAGTTTGTGCTAAAAGGTAAATAAGTTCGTTCATCGCATTCATTTTTGTCTTGCGTGTGAATCGTTTAAAGCCACTACCAAGGACTTAATTATGACGAAATGCTACTTTTTACTAAGAAAATTACGTACTGAATTAAAAGTATTATAACTAAGAATTTTATAAGGAAGGAAAGGGTTTTAAAAAAATGTTCTGTATGTAATTCCGATCTCCAAGATCAGTCAATAAGCTTAGGTAGATCCAGAACTAGTGACCTTGCCCTGGTCCTGTACTTAATTTAAAATTGTATCTTACAAAACTTCCCCTACAAAAATTTAAACTTACGAGATTGTACAATTTATCCAACAAAATTTTCAAATTACTGATATCATATCCAAAATACTCAACATTAGAAATGCAAAATAGTGGTTGTTTATAACCCTTCTGATCTAGAAAGTTGCTTGATGTTTTGCTGCAAACTAAAACTTACTACAAGCCCGATCATAAAACCAACTTAAATTCAAAGTCGCGTTGATTTATTTTTATTGCGTTGTTGATATGAAAAAGTGCCTTCTCCAAACGAGTGCAAGTTATACGGCACGTTTAGAAATTTTCCATTGATTAGGATTTATGCAAATCGGCAAGAGCTTTCGTCCAGTTCCTGTAGCAAACCAAGTTCTAGCTTGAAATGCAACTTTAGTTATTGAGGAAGTTTAATACCATTATGATGGCTTGTGCCTCATGTAAGTTAACTGTTTAGTTTTTATAGTCACGATCGAATTTTATTACCTGAACAGAAATTTACTGTTTTTTTTTTCTTTTTTTTTTTTTTTGGTCTCTTAAACAAGAATGTAAATAAAACGCTGTGAAAATAGTGGGTGGAAGCCTGAGGGAGCTGTCCAATCCATTATAGGGATTGGTCAAGCGGGAATACTTCTTCTCAGAAATTTTGATTGCCAGTTTACGAATTTTCCAGCACTCCTTTGGAGCAATAAAGCATCTGCAGAGATTGGTTATGTCTTCGCATATTTCAACTTGTCCTCGAGCAAATTATTCTCTTCAAATGAAGATGTCCAGAACACTTCCTCATCCTATACTGCATTGAAGCTGATTACATGAAACTTTCAAGAAGTCATAATGATTCCGATTTTTATAATAACCCAAGGGCACAGTAAGAAAACAAAACGGAAGACTGTGGCAACATACCTTTCAAGTTGAAATCAAAGCAACACTTTCTTTTGCATTCTTAATTTACATTTTGAAAGGTATCTTTGAATTCTTCACAGGGGCGACAATATCAGTAATGAAACAAACATTTTTCGATTATCTGTAAGGCATTCGTCAATTCCCTGTAACTCATAAGAAAGATTCATACTGAAATTTCAGTCCCTTCGCAAGTAACATTTCCCTGAAGTACTTCTGAACCTGCATTTTAAATGTTTGATAAGAGACAGCAAATTTATAGAGAATGTGCATCATAAATTCTTTAGTTATTATGAGGACAAAATAGTTTGATGGATAAAGTTTCTTACAAAAACGTCCCCCCTAAAATTGAGACACACAAACATTATTATTCAGCATGAGAAAGAGGTACAAATTCCTTTGCTTCACTGAAATTCCCATGCTTCTTACGAGTTATTTGGACCTTATAAGAAATTTTATGGCATTGTTCGGATCTAAAACAATAATCCTTTATAAGCAAAGTTGCAACAGGGTACAAGAAGAAATTTTTCAATCTTCGACGTTACGTTAGGTTAAAGTTTTAATTATTAACTAGGGTGAAACTCAAGTACTGACAAATGAATCTTCAACAGTCCAAGCAGTCATAACTTGGCGAAGATCTCCCAAATAAGGAACACAATTCTCTGAGAATCGTTGGATTGCAAGCCCAAAACTAAATGGTATAGAAAGCAGTAAAGAACATTTCAAATCAGGCTTTTATGTTCCAAAGTTATCATTAAGCCTTAGCGCAGATGCATTAAATCATCATACTTGAGCACAAATCTATATTTAACAAGTTAAATATAGATTTGTGTTAAAGTAATACATGTCGGCAATAAAATCTTCAATCAGTTCAAACTATATCTAAGTTTGCCGAAGTTTATATCTCTGAAGTACTAAGTTCTATTCCCTAAAAAGCGATGGGTTACAAGAATAAAACTAAATGTGATGGCCTGATGATATGGACAATTAAGAGCAATTTTAATACAGGCGCCATCGATATTTTCCAAATCAGACATTAAACATTAAGCTAGAAACATTACCGTTTAAACCTATTACGGGAACACTAATTTAACAAATGTCATTGTAAATTTGTCTTAAAGTAATAGGCTTGCCACATGTCAGCAACAGAACCTCCAATCAGTCCAAGTTATCATAACTTGCCAAAATTTATAGCTCCCAAACTCAAAATACCTCTTCTCTAGGGATCGATGGCATTCCTAGACACGTCGGACACACTAGGACGTGCCTCAGTGCCAGTAACGTCTTTATGTCCAAAATGGTAGTTTTGTTGAACAAGATCCCTCTACAGTAATTCGCTTGATTTCTTATGGGAGGAGTAAAAAGAGGACCCGTTGTTGGGGAAACAAAAAAGATGTGGAAAGGGAAGGATGAGATGACGAGAATAAAAACGTTTACGAGTCGGTATCGAGGCGTGAGCTAAAATTTTTCGAATATTATCAGCTATGATATAAATATACAGCCGCGTTGTCTCGAGCCATGAAGTTTAAATGCATGGAATCAATCACTTTACAGCAAGGAAGGGCCTCCCATTTCTGAAGCGAAGGATATAGGGAAAAAATGTTTCTGAACGCCGTGCAAAGCAGTTAACTAAATTCAAACGGTTGCAAATATACAATCCTTTATTATAATAACTTCAGAGAGCTTCGGACGAGAAATATTTTTTAAGGTAGAAATAATTTAAGAGTTTTTAGGTAGCGCATTTATTAAGATATTTTATTACGCATATTATGTCAGCTTCCGCTTTGGCGAGACTTTACAGCTATCGTTTTGTGTCAAGTGCACGTAAGAAAAATGCAAATTTAAATGCATATCTACATGTTATATATATATATATATGTTCTTGTACCTTTTTGTATATTCGATATAAGGCCACTCAAACTGACGGATCAGAATGAGATTTGGCACAAAATTCAATCATCCTCTGAGAA
Source organism: Octonoba sinensis (assembly GCA_038502835.1). NCBI lineage: Eukaryota > Metazoa > Arthropoda > Arachnida > Araneae > Uloboridae > Octonoba > Octonoba sinensis. The sequence continues at coordinate 130,849,528 of CM076598.1, forward strand.
AGGCAAAGCGCGAAGTTCCATTCGAAATATCTAAGTAGTGTTTTTTGTCTTCCAATTTCAAGATTGTTTCGAACACAAAAAATAGGAAAAATTAGGATTTTTCAGAAATCGCTAAACTGATTGTCCAAAAATCTAAAAAAAAATGTTTTTGCCCTTTTCGTGATGGATACTGCCATTGAACAAAAAATCACCCATTTCTGAGATGCAAGATTCAGACCATTGGTTGATTTGCTATAGAATGACCCATAAAGGAGAAGTGCATTGGCAGAGCTTTTATTTATATTCAGCATATTTATGTGAAAAGATTTCTTACATGATTATGGCCACACGACGGTAATGAACAGACTTTGAACACGGAGTGGTAGTTGGAGGGAGATGCATGGGACATTTCATTTCAGAAATCGTGAGGGAATACAATATTCCGAGATGCACAGCGTCAAGAGCGGTTCAAGAATGCCTATTTTCAACCATAACCTCAGACCATGGACCATGCCAGTGGCCGACTGCCTGCATTTAATTAACCGGCCACGTGAGGGCAAAGTTGTCAGTTAAACTAGATCGGCAGAGTAAGTGAAATAACCACAGTGTATTTTTATACTATAATATTATAACGGTAACACCGAGTAATGTTGCTAGTATATAAAAATTAAGTAAACCGTAATAAATACAAAAAATAGCCAATTAATGACGCTATAACGCTTTATAATAAAAGCTACAATCAACATGGAAATTTATCTATTTAGCAAAAACATATTTATTTCTATCGAATGTTCAAGTTGTTGGCTGTCATTGAATATTTTTTTTTTTTTTTTTTTTAGCCGAGGGACAATGCAATGTATTAATTTCTGTAAGAACTGTGAGAAATTGTCGTCGAGTACGTAGAATGACTTTTTTTACATAGGTTTTAATCACATAGGTTAATAGGTATCTCGCTTCAAGCGGGTGGGTCAATTTTTATCGCTACGTAAGTTACTCTTTCCATTAACTTGAAACACCCTAATTTGAGATAGATTGAACAAATTTTTCGGGATGCAGGCCCTGATTTAAGTATGATTGGCAGATCCACGGACCTGGGTCCTCATTTTAAGAGCCTCCTTCGATACCATGTTCAAATAAGTTAAAATAATTACAGCTCCTATGAAATGGTCATAAGGCATTTTTTAATTTCCTTTTCTATCCCTCAGTTGTTTACATATGAAATTGAAACATTTGGGGGGGAAAAAAACATTTAAAGCATTCAGGCAAGGAATTTTAATTTTCCTACCAGTGTGACAAGAATTAATAAAATAAAACAAATCTGCAAATATTAATTAAATATTGCCGAAAACTATTACTAGCGTCCGCTTACATTAAATGGTCATTTGAGTAATAGCTAAATTCAATAATTTTACCCCATTCTACGCTTACTTTTCACCATTTGCCTTTCATGATCTGCACTAAGAACTGCGACTTGGAGACACATAAAACTCTCCTTGTTTACTCAAAGAGCGAAATGTCTTTAAATCACTCATTTTCAATTCGCTTGATTGCAGAAATTATTGTCGATCGTACTTTGAAATCGTGATCATTAAGATGACCTTTAATATCTCCGGCCACGTCATTAGTCGACTCCGGTCCGAAATGCATGATATATCACAGGATTCTATTGCGCGCGGGGAAAATAAATTCAAAAAGGAGCTCACGACAACCACTCCAATCTAACGCTTGTTTACGTGGTTATAAAAGTTAAAAAAATGGGCAATAAACATATCATGGGTGTAGTTGGGGCGGACTCATTCTTGCGTAGAGGGGGCGGGAAGATCGTGATGCTTTCAGAGTCCCGCAGTTGGTCAATTTTCCTTTTACGGCATACTTTTATCGCCTCGGGTAAAAAGACTTATTAGCATTATTCAGAAAGACAGTTTGAACGCCAAGGGTGAAAAAAAAAGCTCTTCTTAAATGTTGCAATAGTTGTCATATCGTGACAGCAAGTCCTATTGTCTACCAAAATTATGCAGATTTGGCTTTTATTTCTCGTTATTTACGGTGTCACGGTTTTCCATAGGCACAGGACGAAATTAGGCATTGGGAATTGCCTTCATTCGCATATGCTTAGAACAGTAGATGCACTATGCGGACAACATTTTATGGCCTTTTATGTATGCACGCCAACCATAATGGGCCCTTTTTGCGACTCCTACATGACACACTACATGTGAAGCGGATGTGGCCGTGGAAAGGGTGGATCGTCGCACGCACAACTGGGAGACTGTCTAAGGTGCCAACCAGAAGACTCTTATTAATTGCACCATTCCTTCTTGCTGACGCCAACTAAGTGCACGTCTGCTTCTAAAGAAGACCTTTGGAGATGTTTCGCATCGCGGTCTAAACATGCAAATGACAGTTTTCTTATTCGTTAATGAGTATTAATGAGCACTTGCTCCATAACTTTGGTTATTGCAAATGAGCGCTCGTATTACAGACATTTAAAGAACCCAACACACGAAGTATCTTAATTATCAGCATTAAGCTTTGTTATTGTCTGATTATTAACAGTATTTCCTTATCAACACCTTTCTTATATCCAGTAGTAGCAAATATAATGGACTCATTCTAAAGAACAAAGATGATGAGAATATGCGATGTGACATTCCAAGGGGATAAACCCTACCGTTACCAACACCTTTCTTATATCCAGAACCCCCCCCCCCCCTCAAATGCATTCTGAATAGAAAATGTGATGAAAAGGGGGGGGGGGACACCGTACTATTATGCTGGTAAACTGTACTGAGCTCGTGATGAGCCGCCTGTTTATATCCAGTGCTATAAAACTTTAATGCAGCATTCTCAACCTTTTACTGCTCGCGACCCAAATTTAATCACACATTTCATTGTGACCCCTCCCCTCCGTTGTGTGTTATTGTACAATAACGATACGCACAATAATATATTTCAAGCATTTTGATTATCACGACGACCTACTGTCCTGACAAGTTACCAAGAACAAGCAAATTTCGATAAGAACCAAGTAGAATAAGTAACTTCCGTTAATACCAAGAATTAGTAATTACTCTTTTCGATATGGTTGTGCTCCTAAGGGAGCACGCTCCACTGGTTGAGAATTGCTGTTTTGATGGATGGATCATTCCAAAGAGCAAAGGTGATGAAAACGTGGGTTATCGACACATGTGGTAATAAACTATATTGGGCTCTTAATCAACAATCAATTTAATCAACTCTTTTCTTCTATCCAAAATTCAAAACAATAATGGAGACATTCTGGAAACACGAAGATAATGATAACGGCAGATATCTCACACCTTCTGACGATAAAATACACAAAAAGGGAGGAAGGGAAGAATTTCTGCGGAAAGCTAACAAGTGATATGTCTTCATAATTGATAAGATTAAAAGGAATAATTACATAATTCGGCTTTATTTATGTCTTACAAAGCAATTTTAAACACAATCTAAAAAAAACATTGCAAAAACCGAACAGCTGCTGTAGCTGTCGAACTATTTGAGCAATAATACCGAAGAAATAGCTTCAGCAGCCTCAAAACAGTTAATTCTTTATCTTTTATTATTATTAAAATTATATGTATATGTTTATTGAGCTTTTCTCCAAATGCAGAAATTATCGAATGAAATTTATTTTACCATGAATCAAGATGAGTGAAATAGTAAGAAGTTCGTCCAGAACTAAGTGAGCTTACTTTCCGTGTACCATTATCAAATTCCTAATATCCAGCTATGCATCTCTCTCAATTGGCTTAGACTCCGAATTAGTTCAAATGCAGCTTTATAGTAGTTAAAAAATCTTGTCTGAAAGCAAAATATGTTTTTATGTAAATAGAAATCTTATTTAGTATAAAAACGATACAAGTTATTCAAACTCGCAGACGTTAAGTTTCAGTAAGTTCAACTTTATTTATTCGTCTATTTATGGGAACATTTTATACGTAAGCATCCCCCTCCTCTAGTATTTAATCCGAAAAAGGAAGGAAAAACTGGTTATTGAACTGAATTGCAGCAAAAATGTCCCCAAGCACAAAATTTCCAACCTGAAACGTAAAACGATAATTCCTTAAATTTAAAACAGTTTTTATACATTACTTTATAAAAACACTTTATTTTAAGTTGACATTATTAAAAAGAAACAAAAAATAATATAAAAAATAGCAAATGAAAATATAAAGAATATAATTACACTACAGATTTGCATCAGAAATAAAATAGTTTACAGGATAATATTGTGTGTAAAAAATAACAAATTAATTGACAAATTAATAAACATTTCCTGAAGGGGGGGGGGGAATAAATTCGCCTTCTAATTCGAAAGTCGTTTGATTTTTTTTAAGCTATAAACTGATGCTGTCGCGATCGACTGAAAATGGGCTCACGATCGAACAGTCGATCGCGATCGACGGGTTGCCGACCACTGGTTTAAAGTCTTTAAGTAGTTCAAAAGAAAAATCCTCAAAATAACAAATCAAAAAATGATTTTCTGCAGTGTGTTACATCAAAAGCACTTCCCGACATAGTTTGTACAAAGCAAATCCGTCTGATTTATCAGAATTTATGCAGGAATCAGATTTCCCCTTATGCTCTAATGTCAAGCTTTTCTAAAATGTTCAAAATTGAACGAAAAATTGTCCATATAAGAAAAGTAAAAACTTCGGAATAAGGTGTTTTGTAAAAGATATTTCGAAGAAAAAAATATTTATATGAATCGGATTATTCTTTGAAAAGTTACACTGTTAAAAATGTCCGTAAGAAAATAGTAAAATAACCATTTACCGTAATTATCGGTAGATAGATCGCATCGTTGTATAGTCCGCAGGAAGAAAAATTCATTCTAAAAAAAATAAGTTCGGTGTATAGCTCGCATCGTTGTATAACCCGCACCCAGAAAAAACATGGGATATTACACCAGTAGAAAATAATACATTCGCCTATAGCGCCCGAGCCCCAATCTGCTTTGGACCATTGTTTAGGAAGCTACGATTTATTTCTGTGCATTTTGTTTTGCAGGAAAAGAGGTTTCGATATTTTTTAACGGAAATTGTCTTTTTAATAATACTTTTTTTTTTTTTTTTTTTAATTTCATGTATTGCCCGCATCGTTATATTGCCCGCAGGTAGTAAAAAAAGGAGTTTTTTTGTAGATAACCCGCGGGCTATACACCGATAATTACGGTATTTGATTGTTATTTTACCATATTTAATTACAACAGTTGAATAACCATAAAAAAGATGGTACTCAAACCACTGATTGCGAAAAAAATCGTTTATTCTCTGTTTCTACTAAAGAATGTTTAACTAACCGTAATTTACAAGCACTCAGTAAGAATCGGGTGTCCATCTTGGTTGCGAAACCTTACCGGTCGTACGTTGTTGTTAAAATATGAATAAAGATTTATCAGTTCAAATCTGCATGTGTATATAAAAAAAGAAGAAGAAAAAAATGGCTTAAGCAGTGGTTACTAAATAGAAAGACATACACACGTAAATCAAAAATTGGAGACATCGGATTCCCGAACTGTTTGCGAATGAGCGAACCCATAATTTGAGCTGCTGAAGCTTGTTTGTATTTTAATGTTCGCAGCAAATAAAAGGATTTTCGTCAATATACATTAAATTTAGATCAAAGATGGCTTAGATCCAATCAAAAACTGAAATCTCAATTTTAATGCCGTTTATTTATCAATAAATCTTTCTTCTCTTGTTGAAAAGAAAGATTATTGATAAATAAACGACCGCTTTGTGTGGTGCAGATGGCCGAATGGTTAGAGAGAAAGGTTGGTAAGCCATACCAACGGGTTCGATTCCCGCAAGCTTCGTTTACGGTTTCTGCGAAATGGTTCAAAAACTGGTAAAAATTTTGTTTTGAAACCATTTTTAAATGGTTATAAAACCGTAAACTTTTGTATTTACGGCTTTTTAACCAAGCTGATTGGAAATGTTAGGTCCCGTAAAGATAGAAAAATGTTCCAAACCGTAAATTTAACGGTGAATTAAATGGACAGACTGCTGCCGGTCATTTAACTGTAATTTCATGATGAAATTTCTAACAGTGTATAACGAAGATACAGACAAACTGACAGACGCGCATTTTAACCACTTCAAAGAAGCTTACTTTCAAATTTTTATTTTTTAAAAATATTTATGGAATTAAGTAATTATATCTTATGAATTTTTTGCTTTAAGAGACATTTTTTATGTGATATCAAACCTTCTTCCATGCTTATGTACACAGTCGTTCTCGTTTATAGCGAAGTCGAATATAGCGCATTTTCGGTTATAACGTAATAATTTTAATTAACCTCTTGTTTTAACAAATGGTATTTGTTATATTTATAACGAAACTACGACAAGAACGAAATTTTTATTTGATCCCTTTGATTTCGTTATAAACCGGCGTGACTGTATATATATAACATATATTTCTTATTTTGTTTTATCTGTTGCATTTGTACGGGAAAGTAGACAAAAAAGAGAGGGTAAAGCCTTAAGTCCTTGAGATAAAGAGTTTTTTGCTTTTCCACAGCACTTTCCTACTTCGAATAAAATTCTCGATAATTAGGCATCCAATGGAAAATAATTCACTTCCTTTAACACGAAATATCCGTCAGAACTGTCACTTGAAATAAAAAACTACCACTTCATTAAAGGAATGAAAACTGAAACCGCATGTCGCAGACTATTGCCTTGACATAATTTCATGTAAAAAAAAAGCGAAAAAACAATAAAACATCACTCAGTGTCATTCTAGAACCTAAAGAAGATTTACAGTTCAAGTTTAATAGCGAAAAAAGATAACACAGAACTAAACACTCAGCCCGAAGAAGCAGGATTAAAACTTCCCGTTTACAGGGGCAACAGCAATCACACACCGGTCATGCATGCAACAGATTTCAAAAGGTTGTAAATCAATATAGCACTAACGTCAATACTGCGTCGCCAAGAAGTGAAAAATGTGACGCCAAATCGACCAGTAAATTGTCGATAAGTACACATAGCTGTTTTTATTGAGCAGCGGTCGCCAAGTGGCGCTTAAGCGAGAGCGTTTTCTTGCTTTATGTATTACTGAAAGTCTACGGATTTGTATATGGAAAAACTCATAAACCTGGCATACGAAAGAAACTTTCTTTTCTCTGTGAGCGAACCTTTCCAGATCACATTTAGCTTCGTTTATAGCGAAGGAAAGGCTCGCAAACTATCTAAATGTTTCAAAAGTAACTTTATGAAGGGTTAAAACTATCGACTGAATTTTAAACTTTGACTTGAACATCGATAGGCTACATGGAGAAGTATAGCATTGAAGTACTGACTTTTATTAACCAAAAACTGAGTTTGAAGATCATTGCTTATTATTTCATGATAATGCATCGAACGAATTACACACAAAGCCTTCGTGAAACAACAAAATGAGTAACTTTGGCGTTTATATGGAACTGGATAATATATTTTTAGTTAATTGTTGAATTAAAAGTTAAAATGTTTCATAATTACCTATTCATTAAACTTTGATTTAGACGAAATTTGCTAAATCTCGTTTTTCTTTGAATCTCAGTTTTTCAGTTCAGTTGCTTCTTACCCTTTTTTTTTTATCGTCATATTTTCAAAAAAAGGGGCTATGTCAAGGCGAATTTAATAAGAATTGTTTGAAAAAATTTAATTTTCTTTAAAGAAAACCACTCATTAGCTGGAAGGTATTTCTAATTCAAAAACTGAATTTTAGTACGCCTGTGTTCGTGTGTTTTTAAAGATAAAACACACAAAAAGCAGTTTTTTATACGCTTAACTAAAAATGAAGGTGATCTGAGATTTCAAAAGAAGTACCATTATTTAACTCGAAAATGAAAGGATTAAAAAAATAAAATTAAAAAATAATAATAATAACAATGATAAAAAATACTTTTATACGTCATCGGAGTAAGTGTTAAATATGTACACATTTCAAAAGTATTACAGCAGGGAGAAAATATTCTGATCGTTTCCAATAAAGCTTAACATCCTTTTTAAAGCACCATAAATTTTGCTAGTGGTAAAATTATCGAGATAAAACATTCCAGTTTATTACAAAAGAAACTACAAGGACGTAAAGCCCGTCAAATATGCTACATCACTATCATTTTGACAGTAATATGGCGGAGTCCTTTTCAGAACTTTTGTTACAAGTTTTATACCTTGATATAAAATATTATTTTTTTTTTTGTAAATGAAGTGTTTTACAAAAACAAATAAGATTTGCTATAAAACGCGTTGCATAAAATTTGCATAGCATTGTCCTTCACATATTTCGCTAAATAAATCTTATTTTGTAGCAAATAGAGCTAAATATTATGCTCCTGCTGTTAGAAAAATGAAACATTTTGAAGAAAGCACTCGGCGATATTTTGCGTTTTGAGGTTATTGGGTAGCACCATGGCATAGTTACATTTACGCATTATGCATATTTTGCTATGACTTTGAGCGAAAACAAGCGTAGGAGTGCTTCCGAAGGAAAAATCTGTTATAAATTTTTATCTGCTTGCGAAGTTTCTGAAAATAATAATAACAATAATTATGTTATGCGTACTTCAGAGCCTATTTCACTACTAATTTTAACCTCCTTTTATCTAAATATATTCATTTCATCCATCGTACCTTCTTTTAAATTTTTAAACTTTAATTGTTCAAACAACATGACGAGAAGTGGGGAAAAGTGTCAAAATGTAAATAAATCTGCGGATGACGCCTCAAAATGTTTTTTTTTTCTCTTGTGTTATTTGTAGTAAAAACTAATGCATTTATTAATTAATAGAAACATTAACAAAAAAATTAAAAAGATAATTTTTGTCAATGTCTGGAAAAATCAACAACAAAATGCATAAAACCACTTCCGTTTCATGCCTGTGTGGGCTCTATTTAGAGCCTTAAAACTTCAACTTTTACGTTACTGTACATTGTACCTTGATTTCAGGTAGCGGTACAGCCACAACAGCATAGTGTCTACTTGAACTCATAAGTTTTTTCTCTGAAAATGTATGACACAACATCGTTTTTATTGTTTGCTTTTCAAATGCAAGGGCTTGAATTTTCATTACTTTCCCTCTGAATTTCATTGTGACGTGTGTACTGCAAGATACGTTTTAAGCAAACGATTTTCAACTATTTTGACAATTTACTTGCAGTTATTATTGATATAATCTAATTATTATCGAAAGCTATTTCTCTTGCGTGTGAACCACCTATTTGCGCAATATCTCCCGCCAAATAAGGAGATAAGCGAAAACTAGTGTTTTAGTTTCATTCCAGCCGTCGCTTTAATTTATAGCGTAACGACAAAATGATGATGGAAATGCATACAGAAGGAATGTGCTCTACAATATTCACCAAAAGGTAGCCAAAAAATTAACGTTTTCATACATTCTTATGTTTTCCAATGTTGCGCCAACACTACCGGATTTACCTTATACACTAAAAAAATCTTGCTCAACCCTTCACCAAAAAAAAGGGGGGGGGGGAAATATCTGCAATATTCAGTACTAAAGTTGAACCACTGTAATGGTTACTAGTTTCACATTCATGGTGAAATTACACCATTATATTGGTTCAACTTAGTACCAAATGTTGGGTGCAGCTAAATTTCAGCATTTTTTCCGGTTTTTTTTTTTTTTTTTTGGTGAAAGGTTGAACTACAATTTTTTTTATAGAGTATGGTATATATGTGTGTGTGTGCAACGAATTAGCTCTTGTTTTTACAGTCTAATCTTAACTAATCTTAATGAAAGGCCTACCAAACCCTTGAGTAAAGTTACTTATTGGTGAAATGCAAAGTAGTTCACGGGAAATCGGTTAAAATTTTAATCAATGTAATCAGCACTTCGTAAACGTAGTACGCAATTTCTCAAATACAAACTTATTGCAAAAAAACGGAGGGAGAACTACGTTTAAAATCTAAACTAACTGAACAAAAATACACTACACTGCAAAAACTGCCTCAAAACGCAATAAATTCTAAATATGCATACTTGTTTAAGAAGCAATTCCCTTCACTGACACATTCATCGTATAAAATTTATTTGAAACTTTGTTTTGATAGCCTAAAATAAATAGCTGAAGCAATTCGAAACAAGCTTTCAAACTGAACGAAGCACCCATTATGCGACAAAATTCCTTTTTAGCTCGGCATCTTAAAAAATGAAACGACTACTCAAAAAGAAACGTTAATACGTTAACCATTTTGAGCACTGGCAGTTAAATATGGGCAACGAGTTGCTAAAATATCAGTGCAGCATCGTTATCCAGTCCATTCGAAATTGCTTTCGCTGGCAATGGGCTCTTTTTATTATTATGGAATGTATGAGTGCACATTAAAGTTTACGACACGGTGAGAATATCAATCGAAACTGCTATTAGAGTTGAGCTTGTAAAGACACTAATATTACGGTGAGCGATTTAAGACGCTCTTATGCAAATGATAGTGTCAAACTTAAGATCTTAGTAGACGTCGAAATATTTTGCGTTCAAATTCTAAATTTTTGCTGGTGTCAATCAATGATAAGCAAAAGGTTGCATATTTAAAGAAATTTAGAGTTAAATAACAAATATTAGGGACCGATTGATGTCACACTTTTCTCAATATATTTGACCTCCCTCCCCCCTTTGTCACAAAATGTCACACTTCATCATACCCCCTACCCCCCTTTGTCACATCATGTCATGCTATATTACATATTCGGAAACAAAGCACTGCGTTTCTGATTTTATTTTTGAATTTTTAATGATATTTCTGAGCATAATAATAATAATGATTACATGTGTACTTAATTTGTAATGAAAATGAGGCCAAGGTTTACAATGCAAAAGATAATTAATATAGAACAGTGAAATATATTGATTGTTCGAATTCCAAAAAAATGACCTATGCAATTTTATCTTAAAAGTGCAAATGTCTTAGAAAATTTACATTTAAACTTTTAACAAGAAGTAAATTATTTGCTGATTTTAAATGTTTTTATAGAAACCAAAATGTGTAATGTCACACTTCTTGTTACCCCCTCCCCTCCACTTGTCACAAACCCTGTCATAATTTCTCGAACAGCCTCCCCTTTCGAAGCGTGACATCATTTCTAAATGACCTCTGAGGTAGAACGCGAAATAAATTTCTTACATATCTTTGAACTAAGCTGAATTAGTTGGAGTAATATACTAAAATAGTATAATAGCGTTTGGTGTTTAGATGCGTCCTTTATTTCACAAAAAGCTGTTTATGATTAAAATCTAAAAGTTTTTCTTCTTTCATCTGCGTCCGGGAAGTTAAGTAAGAAAAATATTGCAATGTGTTTGATGTTTGATGAGTCAAATAAGATGCAAAATTCTTTTAACTTAATTGTTTGACAAAATAATTAACTTTAACAATTAACGCATTTAAAGTACTGATGTTGCGTACATAGGTTGAGGAAAAACACTTTTAGTTCAGAGGAGGGATCACTAAATGACCGCCGCTTTATTTGATTCAGATCTTTACCAGACTGACATTTAATATAATAAATTATAAATTAAATATAAGTGCTAAATATTAAAACTATGTATCATTTATGGAATTGAATTCCAATTAACACTTTCTGGTGGGGAAAAAACTGATTTAAACAGCAGTTAATATCTACATATTCATAATTTACCGACAAGATCGCTATAATCTTAAAGCTTTTTAAAACAGACTTCCAATAATTGAATCAGTCATTTAAGAAGCATCCCATGTCTATTTTTGGTCAAAATTGAGTTAAACATATTAAATTGTTGGTGAAGGCTAGACAAATCCAATACGCATAAAACAACTCATGTGCACTTAGTAACCATGGTGATGCCGCATTTGAAAATATCCATTCCTTTGAGAAACACCTCATCTCATGGAAATGTGTTGTTTCTCAAATGACTTGCAAAAAAATGTAGCTGGTGGCAGCACTGTTTTTTGTTATTATATTTTAAAGTAACAGTATTTACACAGTAAAGCAGTATGCTGAACTTAAGTTGCACTCTTCTACTATTCAGGACAAGTTCCTGGTGGAAACAGTAAAAAGTGAAAACGTAAAAGATTTTAAGTAATGGTGTGGTCAATTTTATGAAAAAAATGTAATATCTACGGACTCTCAAGCAAGGAACATTCCAAAGGAAAACAAAATAAAATTCAACATTTCAACTTTTATGGAGTTTTATTACTCTAATAAACATGTAGGCCAAGTTAAAGTAAAAGACTTTATTGGTGAACTCAATGAACAAATTTTTGATTTGAAAAAAACCGAGAGCTGGTTTACCAGCGCTTCCAAAAATCAGTGACTACCCACAAAAATGTGTACCTATCAATATCAACAATATCAATGACCTCAAGAAAGTTTAATTCTATATACCTACAGACATTGTTGGTGAATTTTATTCAAAAACTTATGACTGGCCAACTATCGATATGGATGACATTGAACTGTTTTAAGAAACAATGTTTGGAAAATGTGTATATATTATTTGAAAAATAAAATACTGATTTTTATTAATAATTTGATTGTTTTACCCTTATTTCATACCTGATAACATATTGTCGTTTAGTCAGTCATTTGAGAAGCAACACATCTCCAACAATGTTTATATATTTTTTAAATATCAAAATAAAAATAATAAAATTTTGTTTTGGTAGAATTAGCTTACCAAACCTCTGTAGAAACATATTTAAAAAATTAAAAAATATATGATGTTAACTTATGGACCAGCTGGGGTTTTTTTTATTTCCCAAAAGTGTGCTTTTTTGGATATGAGGTGTTTCTCAAATGACCGATTCAATTGATGATTCCTGGTTTTAGGACGTAATTACGGCGAAAATAAAGTTAAAACTCTTGTAATGGATTCAACTGTGCCTAAAGCCGTGAAGTTGATGTTGCATTGAATTTTATGAGTAATGAGTAAAATAGGTACATAAAAGAAAAATAAAGAAAAAAAAGATAATGGTTTTAGTTATATATAAGGGACCGTTCATAAATGATGTCCCGCTTTTTTCCCATATATTTGACACCTTCCTCCCTTTGTCACGTGTCACGCTATGTTGCATAAGCATGATGTCACACTTCTTGTTATTTCCTCCCCTCCCCCTTGTCACACTTAGTCACAATTTCACGAAACCCCACTCCCCCTCGAAGCGTGACATCATTTATGAATGATCCCTAAGGTCAAGAGCACACAAATTGGCTAATAGAAGTGTGTTTAGCCTTTAAGAAATTAAAACTATCATATTTAAATTCACTTGTTGTTCCTTTAAAAACAAAATTACGATTTTTCTTTTTATATATTTTACTGTAATAAGTTCTGTAGCAAAATGTATTTTATTTTAATCAGGAGAAATAGCTAATGAAACACCAAAAGCCATTTCAAACGCCAGACGCAATGATATCTAATACATACGATGACAACTACCAGGGAAGAGTCATCCATCAACGAGGATTGGCACATTTGCTTCATCCCTATTGGTGGGCGATAAAGGAAAGAATGTGACACTTGAGTAGGAAGATAAAAAGATTCCTTTCTGTCAGCCGGAGGACAGAGGAGAGTTTGTAGATAGAAAAGCAGTCAAACATATATATTCTAAAAGAGCTCACGGTTGGTAGTTCTGGATCTGGATAAGAAATATCTATAAGTGCCTGGGTGCAAGCATGAATCTAAATATTTGCGCCTTATTTTTGGATGGTATTGACACAGAGGGATTTCGCATAAAATCTCAATCTGAGTATTATGAAGTATTCTTTAAATATAGCATCCAGTTTTAATTACAAGCAGTATCTGAAACGCTATATTAATGAAATTCTAGATGATCAAACAACACTTCGGTTCTCTACTAACTCGAACAAATTTACGCCACTGAGAATAGCAAGCTTGGCCCTTTCCTGATCAGATATTATCTTCTGGACAACATGGACGCCTGAGAAGGGAGCGGGTAAGGGGGGTTAGCTTTTCGTAGCAATAAAGAATGGAGAAGAATGAAATTGAGCAATAAAATATTGGGAGCATTTCACGCTTTATTAAAGCTTTGTTTTTGTATTTTAAAGGAAAATACTTTGTTTATACATTTATAATAGCTTATACTTCAATCTTCAAGTAGAAATAAAGAAATGATTATGAAAAAAAAAGATTCATTGTTATAAAAGGGAACTGAGTGGAGCGCTTTTTTTTTTACGCCACTAAGAATAGCAAGCTTGGCCCTTTCCTGATCAGACATCCTCTTCTGGACAACATGGACAACGTTTTTCGCTGTAGTTCGAAATTACTTTTTAACGGTAATTAACAATAATTTTATTTTAACCAAACGATTGATGGCTCGCTTATTTTTATTTTATTTGAATCGTACCCATTTTGTCTGCATGTATATTTGCTAAATGAAATTCTATTCACAATGTTTTAAGCATTTGGAGACACAGGTAATTTTTCAATTTAACCTTTTCCTCTTTTTTTTTTTGGAGTTTGATTCTTCTTTCTTTTTGAACGATTTAAATTTTATTTCTACAGCAGACGGCCGATCGATAGCTCTATTTCGACAAGTATTTTTACGAGACTCCATATTCTACAAGGTTTTTTAAAAGAAATATTATCCTTTATAGCAATATTTGTTATTTCAAACTATTATTACTTTTATGTTTTATTTGTTTATTTTTTTTTTCCAGCGAATTAGCACATATGTCATTTGGGTAGCTCGGATAAAAGTTTTTTTCCTCTCTCAAAGTTTTGCATGCTGCTGTTAGTTTCTGCAAGCAAAAAAATTTGTCTTTCTGTCCTACTATCAGTGAATAGTAGGTAAAAATATTTTTAAAATATTAATTATACTGAAAATGAATGAATTTAAACTATTCTAATGCCTTTGTGTGAGTACTTAAACTAAGCAAACATAACGCGTTTTTCTTTATTTCTTTATTTATTTGTTTCACTGTGTGTGTTTTTGTCACAAAAAAAAGTTTCTTAAATATATAGGATCGCCGTTGATTGCCGTGGGTGGATAATTTTTAATTCTGTGGAATGCTGTACATCTTTATAAAATAACACAATAGGCATATTAAGCAATTACCAGTGTATACCAATGCTCGAAAAATCTTTAAAATGTCACATGCCCGAACAAAATTTTTACATGCCCAAAAGTTGTTTTATTGCCTAATACTAAAAACATTTGAATTTGTTGTGTAACATTAATCAGACAAAAAAAATAAACAGCTTTATATCTGAATCAAGAATTACTTGAACGTTAATCTAAATCATCAAAACAGTACATTACAAATAAGTCGTTACAAGTCAAAATTTGCAAAATTTAAACTGTATTGCCAATTTTATTGTTGACATGCATGTCCGTCAACATGTCAATTTTGAGCTCCGGGAAGGATGCGGTGATTTTTCCATTAAATACGAAATAATAAAGTTTTAGAAAAAAATATTTAAGTAAAAAATTACATGCCCTGCCGGGCATGTAAGAGTAGAAAATTCATGGCCGATCGGAATTTTTACATGCCCCGGGCATGTCGGGCAATGTAATTTTCGAGCCCTGTTGTATATATAATTATAAACCAACAGGTCTTTTCACTTTTTAATACGGGCATGGCCGCGCTGGTACCGCCTGTAAAAAATAATCGTGCATGGGTTCACTCTTCTTCTAATATAAAACGCACACGAACGTTTAATTAAAAAAACGAATTAAGTTAGTAACATAGTTGTTAGTAGATGACGTAACATTTATTTGATCTAACTTATCATTCAGAAACTGCTGTTCAATGTATTTATTTATTATCGAAATAGGCTATGGTCGTTAGTGTGCGAAAAGTGTCTATGGAGTTTATGGATGAAAAAGTTTCTTCCTTTGAATACGAACTGAAATGACAAAGAATGATTTTAGTTATTATTTCCTTAATTGATATTTAATTCCATTTAAAAAATACATCTTTATAAAGTAGTATATATATTGTTGACCGAAAGCTTATAAAAATCCAAGATGAGGGTTTCATAAACTATTCAAATTTGATTAATTAAAAAAAACATTTAAAATATTCATAAATTGCCTTTTAAACATAAATTACATTTCAGTTGAAAACCTGAGTTTTCACGCTTTGCGTATATTTATGAAAACTCTAAGCATTATATTTAAATTTAAGCGAAATTATTTAAAAATTTATTTTAAAATTCTTGAATATCTTATTTTTCCAAAACATGGAAGCCTAAAGTCTACACTGCACAGACCTTTGTATAAACAAATTCTAATTGTGCGAGCATGAGCCAAATGTACACATAGAAAAACTTCCCAAATAGTTGAGAGATTATGCGATAGATGGCGCCAACTGTCCCAGAAATCCGAACGCATTCGGACTTAAGTTCTTTTTCCGCCGGCTTCATGATTCTACTTTTGGACCATGTAGCTTACTTTTAAAATAGCTGGCAAAAAATTTAAATATTGCGAAATCCGTCAGTTCTCTCTTAAAGGGGGAAAAAACCTTTGCACTTTTAAATCGAAATGGTAAAAACAAAGATAATAATTTTTATATTTAACGTAACACAAATATTTACATTTAGAAAATTCGTTTGAAATTTTAGTGAAAATTTGAAAACTTATAAAATAAAATTAATCATGTGAACTTCATATAAAATTTAAAAACAATTTTTCGGAATCACGTGTTTTAGAAAGTATTAAAACATAAAACCCTAACTGAAGAAATATTTTCCGAAAAGGGTTTCAATATTCGAAAGGATAAAAGAAAATTCGTGTTCCGTCGTAAATATTACTAATTACATAAACTTCCTAAATTATTCTCAAAAATCCAGACTGCATACTAACTCTAAAAAATACGGACGATGTTTCGGGTATAACAATGTATGAGGACCATATTTTATGGATACATACTTATTTGAAGCACAAAGAAGTTAATAAACTCCTTCGTATTTCATAGAGAGAATTCGGGTACAACAATGTATGAGGACCATATTTTATGCATACATACTTATTTGAAGCACAAAGAATTTAATAAACTCCTTCGTATTCCATGGAGAGAATTCGGGTACAACAATGTATGAGGACCATATTTTATGGATACACACTTATTTGAAGCACAAAGAATTTAATAAACTCCCCTTCGTAGAGAGAATTATGCTAATCATGTTATACATTTTTTATGCATGGGACGGGGTTTTTTTTTTTTTTTTTTGAAAATTTTAAATATTTATTATTATTTCAATTAGAGTCATCCTAAAATGACTTAGGGGGTAACGTCCCCCACCACATTATAAAATGCTAGTATGGTATGCTCGCGCTAGTAATTAAAAAACCAAAAAAGCTGCACTAGCGTACTATCGAAAACAATTTTAGGCTTTTTTTTTTTACAAAATGAGTTTTGGTTAGTACGTTGATTCAATGTTCCCTTAGTACATTTAGAGAATAACATTAAGGTGCTCTACTATAAATAAATTCAAAGAATAATATTCTAGGCTAGCTCCCTGCCTGACTCACACTACGATAGAAAATTTTTATGGTATAAAAAATAAATAAAATAGAACTGTATAATTGATTCGAATCTGAAGTTTATTGCTTTAACGTTACAATTTCGTAGTTAGATAACTAAGTTAGAATCAACTTGATTCATGTGATCCCATGAATATGTTCTGCAACACAAGGGTGACTCCCACTACATTGAAAATATTTGTACTATGTTTATATATGTGTATTTCTTACTTTTGTACGTGTTTAAAACTGTTTTCAAATGTAAATAAAGTTTTTGAATAACCAATTTTTTGATCTAGCTGCAAAATCATTAAAGTGTACTTTTTTTAACAGTGAAAAAAATAATTATAATGTGACATTCTACAGCTCACATCTTCTATTGATACATAATTCCCCCCCCCCCCCTGCATTATTACATGACATTTTACATTGTATGTTTTTGAAAGCTAAGGCAACATCTTCAGAATGACATTTTCATTATAAAAATTAGAAAAATTGCATTTATAAATAGGAATTTCTTAACCCATAACAATACACATGGTAAAAATAGTGTTCAAAAGCATAAGAAAAGCAAAAAAAAAAATTCATAGACATGTTTTGAGATAGCAAGAGCGCATTTTGTAATGCAAAACAGGTGTGAGCTGATCGAACAACAGGAGTTTTGACTTTTTGAAGTTTTTCGAGGGGGGAGGGGGGAGGGATCTTTCTAAACATTCTGTGGTGCATTTTCGCATAGAATTAGCCTTTATTCTATTAATTTATTTCTGATGCATAAACCTTTAGCTTTGGTTTTTGAGTTTATTTCAAAATTGAAATAGCATCCCATCTTAGTCATATTTCCCATATAATTTTCATGCTACTGTTTGGATAAAAAGCATACCGTTAAACTTTTGAAAAAAATATCTTTATTTTTGGAAATTTTCATATTTAACACACATTATTGCTGTCATAAAAGGAATAGCCGTGATTATGCTGCCAAATTACAGAGAAAAAAAATCCTAATTAGTCGTCTTACTGAAACATTACTTTTGTAACTAAACTCCCCGAATAAGTGGTGCATTTTTTTAATTTTCCAGTCTGCATTGTGATTAATTATACGCTTGTAAAGATTTTCCTGTTGCTCAAGCCATAAATCAATTTTAATGAACCACAGCAATTAACGCTCGTAAAATTCGAACGGACGACTTTAACTGCAGTCTCGAAGTGGCATCGGGTTGGGAAATAGTTTTTGGAATTTCGAGGAAACTAAATACTTCGGAAATTCATCTTCGACGCAAGATTTTTAGGATGGTGGTCGTAAAACTAGAAGAATTTGATTTACTACCTGAAACTCGTCCTTCCGCAAAGAGGGAAAAATGCGTTGTTTATGGATTTCTGGCAACGTTTCAGAGACAAGGTGATTTTAAAGTCAGTTTAATTATACTTTTTTTTAGAGCAGGGCATATTCTGAACATATTTTCTTTCACTTGAAAGAATATATTGAAAGAAATAAGAAACTCTGTAGGTTTAAAGACGTAGCTATGATGTACACTTTTTGAAAATGGAGAAAAACTTACTTAGAAAATTTAAAATACTTTTGAAGTAAAAAATATTGGCGCAGAATGCGTGTTACACTGAAAAAAAATTTGCACGAAAATACATCAGAATCTCCTAGAAATCATTTATCCGGAGTCTGAAGTAAAATTACTTAGAAACAAAAACAGGAAACTACAAAGTCTTTAAAAAAGGAACAGATAATAAAAAATAGAAAGCATTCTGAAAATTGATAGCTACAGATAATGAGCAGCAGTAGTGGCGTCATATGATAATACGCCGATTCACTACATCATGGTACACAGATGCCCCAACCCCCCCCCGATGGATAAGTTATTCACTAGAGCTGAATATAAACCGTACGCCAAAAATGTATTATGCCTTAATTGATAATTTTTAAACTAGTAGTCACAGATCTCAAATGTTTAATTACACATTTGTTTAGAACTTTTAAACTGGTAGTCACAGGTCTCAAGTGTTCAGTTTTACGCAACTGAATAGATCTTTCTCTGTAGTTGTACAGAGTGCGGCAAAGCATGAGTTTTATTGAGAAACTGTTAAGAAACTTGATTATTTGATTTGAAACAAGTTCTTCGTAAATTAACAGAAACACACAGTTTCCTTCCTGTATTTTTACAGAACTTTTGTACAGTGTATACAGAACTTTTGTACGTGTAACCACGTTAAAAAAATTAGTTGAATGTTACGCCAGAATATGGGGCTAATTACAAAGGAGGTAGGTCACTTTTATATCTTAATGCTTACTTGTGTATACTGCGCCGAAATATACTAAAATTAAGCGCCATCCTTCGTAGCCAGCATATTGATGCGACTTTTTGGTGAAACATATACCTGCCCCCCCCCCCCCCCAAAAAAAAAAAAAAGGATCTTGGTTGAATCACATTTCGGGCTAATTTTTCGGAAACATGTTGCTCATAGAAAAGAGTTTAGAAGCTTATGCGTAATCGGACCGTAGATAGTTCGACAAAATTCTATATTTATTCTCAAATTATTTCATCAGAAAATTCTATTCTATTCCAGTAAACTTGAAATCTTAGAAGTTTCTCAGATTTGAGTTGCTTTGGAACTTCTCCACAGCATTTGCGGTTTCTTCCTTATCATAATTTATACTTCTATTTTTTAGTATTATTCGTGAATTTGAAATGCATATTAGACTTCCATATCATGAGAAAAACAGAAACAATACAGTCGTGCCCGATTATAACGAAATGGAAGGGACCCAATGAACATTTCGTTATCACCGTAATTTCGTTATAAAAATAAAGAATAGTACGCGGCAAAACAAGGAGGAATTGAAATTATTACGTTATGACCATAAATTCGCTATATGCGATTCCGCTATACACGAGCACGACTGTCTTTTTAAAAAGAACTGTTCCTACTGTTTTTGAAAATCCAGAACACACCAACTAAAGATTAATGTAACAATAAATAATGATAAAATAAGAAATGTAAATAAGTTGCCAAGGGGGAAAAGTCTGCAAATAACCTTTTTTTTCTTTCCTTCTAAATTTAAGTTAGTTCATAAAGTATGTTCCAGCAAAAAGAGAGGCCCACTTCAACACTACGTTAACAATACTTACAGATTACGACGCAAGTAGCAGAAACCAATTCATACGAATACATTTAATTTTTAATAATGTCAAAATATTGACAAGAAGTTTTTAAAATGTAATTTAAAATGTCTGACCCCGGACCAAAATATACTGGAATGTGTTTCGAGTTTATCGAAATTCATTCAATGATTTTTTTTAATTCATTGTTTTTAAATTCGATTCCCTTCTCCCACCAAATGTAATAATTTTTGGAGCATTACGAAAACAATACCTTTAATTTTATCAACCAAAAAATGTTCATCCTAAACTAGTAACTTATTATCTATTTAAATTTTATTTGTCTTATAAGTCCGTTTCATCGCATTGATTACAACTATTTACCGAAAAAATGCCCCTAAATACTGTTTTGAAAAAGTAAACGAAGGGATAGCAGATAACGCACATATTCGTTCGTTATGAAAAGCAGAATCAAACTGAATGCATTCTCCAAAGCCATTTTCCCAAAGACCCTCTATACTGTGGCGCCCTCTAATGCCGATATCAAACCACGCCTTTTAGCTGCATATATTTAAATTCCCTCTTCGTATTGGCTGATCATTAACATGATATCTTGAGTGACGTCGGCTTATTACATTTGATGAAAGGAGGCGGAGCTCGTCTTATATTGGAAGAGGCTACTGATTATGCATGAATTTGCCGTTAAATTATCATTTCTTTCATGAATGCAAGCCTGCTGAGTCCCACGTGATCACTCCAAACGATTTAAGAGGATCCAATCAATGACGTCAAGACGTCTAAGAATCCTTAAGGCAGTAAGATACTGCCCTCTAGTGAGCAATTACGCACACATTTCAAAGAAACACAATTTCGCGATTTAATAATTTCTAAGCTCAATTATATATTTGAATATAATTTTCTATTAAAAGTACAAAACGATAAGTTTTTTTGGTTTCAAAAGTTCATGGAAAACTTTTTTTTTAACACTAATTCAGTAATAACAGTAACAGTCGTTTTTGCAAAGAAATATTTTAATGAGAGATATATAAAATTTTAAATCATAAATATTTAAACCATTTTTAAGCGAAAACTTATAAAATGGTTTTGACTTAAAAACCATTTTTAAGCGAATGTAACCCCTTACTTTGTAATCCCTAAAAAGCTTCAAAATCTTGCGATATATTTTGTTGTTTTAATGGAAATATTCTTGCCAAATATTGAATATTCATTTTTAAAATGTAAAAAAAGTCTTTTAGAGTGTTTTTTTGTCTTCCCTAATTTTTCCTTTCATAATATTCGATTAAACTATAGCGTAAAACCTCATATAAGAATTAGGATAAGGTAAATGTAACATTCCTGTTTCCTTAATAAAGAGAAAAATCAGCTAGAATCTTTGTTGGCTAAAACTTAGAAACTACCCAGACCTGAATTATTTTCTTCTCGGCATACATTTACAGCAAAAACAATTATTTCCTTCTCGGTCTACATTTAGAGCAAAAAAAATTATTTTCCTCTCGGTATACATTTAAAGCAAAAAAAAAAAAAAAAAAATCCAACGCACCACTGATCATGCAATTTTTATTTCTAAAATACGGACGAAACACAGTTAGTTGAAACATAATCTATAATCATTAACGTATTGATAAATTTAATAATTATTAACTTAGCGTATTGATAAATTTAATAATTATTTAATAATTATTAAATTTAATAACTTCAATCTTAATTGAGGACAGATAAAGGTTTTGAATCATTCATTGTACTTGCTTTAAGAAATCATGCAACTTCATGCACGCCTACTTCTCTTTGTGGTCGTTTAATATTTTTAAATAATTGTAAAAACAAATAAATTAAAAATAAAACCTTAAGAGATAAGTTCTCCTGCATTATTCCTAACAGTCTATGACATATGCTGTGCGCTTAAATAAAGTTTTTTCTAATTATAAAAACAGCATTTGTCAAACTCAACGCATATCAACTTTTAATTTATGTGTCTGAAAATTTTATTTTATTAGCATCATTACCATTAGAATTTAATACTAGCTATAACTTTAAAGTCAAAGAACATAAAAACAATAAATAAAAATTAGAGAGTGATTAATTTTTAAAAAACCACATATTTTGTGCATTGTAACTAAACACTTGTAAGTAGAATTACCTAACCAATCCAAACACCGCAAGTTTAAAAAAGAACTAGCATTAAGATTTCCATGAGTTTTACCTTAAATAAACGATCAGATCTTTTAGCTTTATTATTACATTTCACTTGTTTACCATCTCTAGCAAATACTCTGCAACGACATTTCTCTTCTGCACAGAAATTTTGTGCAAAAATTGTTCGAGAGCCATCAATTTATCGTGAAATCTTACTCGCTTTTCCTGTATTTCATAATACAGCATTTTATAGAACTTATGTATATTGTGTAGCTTGTTATGGTAAGTTTCATCGAGGTATGGATCAATGCTTTCTGAAATTTGTGGGACTACGATATTAGATCTTAAATGACGTTAAACATGGCTTGAGACATTATTAGCCGTACGTAACAGCAAAAGGCATAAGCTCTCAACAAACGTTTTCTGAATAAAACCCGACAGGGCTATGAGATTTTATGATCATACATCATATGCTTAAAAACAAAACATGTCTATTTGGCTTCTGTTATTAATATCATTTCCTCAAAATATTGTTCCAAATTTCTCTAAATTTTAGAGGTTTAGCTGTAAAACATAGTTAAACTTAGCGTGTAAAATGATTCAACGGTAAATTCCTTGCGTGGTAAGGTAAGCAAGCCAGCAATTACATGAATAAAAGGAAATTCTTATGAAATTGATGCTAAGTTTTCTTATAGTGTTATGTTCATTCATCTTTTAGTTAGAAACGAAGCATTCCTTTTTTATTTTTAAGGTAATTATTATTGTTATTATTAATTTGATTTTTATTTATCTATACATGTGTTTATTTATTTGTGTATGTATGTACCTGTACATTTACTAACTTTCTAACAATTAATTAATTCATTCATTTGTCTTGAAAAAGTCAAGCATCGCCTGTATAATAAAAGTGTATAAAAACTTTTAAACCACCGTTTGCATAAAGTGTACTGATTAAGAAAAGAAAAAAAAATCAAAATTACAATCTTCATCAAATTAAAACTTCTTTTTTGCTTTAAAATTAGTATTATGACTGTTATACATTTATTTATACATATTTATTTATTTATGTATTTTTTGTGTATGTGTTCATTCATTGACAGATTTATTTATTTTTACATGTATTTATTATACGTTTTATCATGCAATTGAACTACTGATACAATTATTTTATCTCTTTATCAGTTAATCTACTTATTTTGAATTTTATCTATTTAATGTACACATAGCTTGTTCCTTTTGATCAACCTTTATGGAAGTATATAAAAATTAGTTACATAAATTGGGCTGATTAGAAACAAAAGTTTGATTTTTTGAACAACATTTTTAAATACTATCCTTTTGTTTTTCATAAGAAAAGGGAGATTGTTTTCTCATCAAAGTGATTATTTATCTTCATACAACATCCGTTTTTTATACACTAATAGATAATAAAACAGCAACATAAAACAACCTTAATCAGCTTAGCTCAGGACTCTTTTGTTGTAAAGTAAGCTCATCTTTTAACACTATTTATATTCTATCCTAACATAATTTACGCCGCTATAAAACTGATAACAAACTCTGAAAATAACATCAAAGTTAATGCCCTAACAGAGGCGATTAAATAACCGTAACCTGAAGCCGTGCAGAATATTAAAACCCAGTCACACACATATAAGCAACCCTAACTTTCTCATCCATATCTTAAAAAAGAATCTGAATATGCTTCGGTGAATATTCTTTGTAGTCTATCTGGAGTCAAAGGATATTATCAGAAATTGTGTCGTTTGTCTATGTGGATCTAGTTTAATAAATGTTGGTAAATTGGATGTAATGACGTGGAATGTTTATTATCTAAATCTGAAAAATGATAGTATTTCATCAAATAAAAATATCTTTAATTTTCTAGATCACTTAAATGAAAATATTTTTTAGAAATCCCTTAATAGTAATGCGGTTCTGTGCAGATTAGTACCTCAAAAGGAGAGCTTATGAGAGTATTCCTGTGTTTTTACAGAAGAATCCATTTGTCGGGTTAAAACCGCAAATAATAATTGTTATTATAGAGGCCACCTTGTACCGAACCGAATGTTTGCGTTCCGGTATTGTTTTTCTTCGAGAGAAAGGGAAAAAAATGCTCACAAAGCATTTTTTTAAAATAATTATAAAACGCTTTAGTTTGTAAATGTCTATCAAGAAAGAGTATTATTTCGTTTAAATGATGGGTGTAGTGTCAACTTCTTTTACTATGAATTACCTTGTTGAAAAAATCATCTAATCATTGAAAAACTCTGAATTTAACAATGCTTCTCCTCTTTACTCATGATTGATTTTTTAGAACCCTTTTTAGTACAGAAAAATACTTTCATGTTTAGAATAATGTGGAGAACTTTCGTCCTTCACCAAAATTTTGTAATATAATGCGTTATTTAAGCAATTTGTGCACCTTAGTACAGAGTTACTATCACTAGGAAAGTTTTCATAAAACTGGTTAAATCTTATCCCAAAATTTTAGAGCCCCAAAACGCAGAGAAAATCAGGTTGGAAGTTTTAAAATTTAAACTGAAAATCATGAATACATGAGCGAATTTCTAGGAAAAATCCCTCTTAAATAGTTAGTGATTAATTTATCGAACTGAAAGTAAAAAAAAAAAAATCTATGGTAGTATACGCAAGGAGCAATTCAATTTTTCACACACATTTTGCTTGACGTGATAGTAAAGCAAAATTAGAATCCAATGCTTTTGAAATATGAAATCATCGTTTTGTGCTGTTTTAGTTATATTTATAGGTATAATGGGAGTTAAGAATGTCTGCAACAATTCAAAAGTTGAACTATAATATTTAAAAACGATAAAGTAGTTTTTTCTTCTCGTTCATTTTGAATGCCATATAAATACTAAAATTATAAAAAAGTAAAAAAGAATAATCTTAGAGGTGGTAAACCATCACTGAATTTTTACTCTCTATACATTGTAACTCTGGGACTAACTAGCCCGAGAGTGGCTAGACTTTTTGTTTGCTAATGTATAATGATGAAATGCTGGTGACTGTGAGTTGTTTTTTTGGATGACGGTCATTCACGAAATATTTGGCGGTATAGCTCACAACTTGCAACTTTGGAATTGGTTTATTGAGGAGCAGTTAAGCTTTATTTTTTGTAACACCCGGTGGAGATTATGTAAAACGGTTTCTACATTCTACTGCCTTTCTCGAAATTGTTTTGGGAGATGCGGATCTCGATGGCTTAAGAACGCAGGGACTAGCTAGCAAGGTAGCTTTATTTTTCGTCTAATATCGTACATTTAAAGTACGTTGGTTTTTGAATTATTTGACTTTTCTTGGAATTTTCTCTTACTAACTAAAGAAAGGGATTACCGTAATTATCTGTGTATAGCCCGCGGGCTATCTATGAAAAAACTCATTTTTTTTCCTACCTGCGGGCAATACAACGATGCGGGCTATACATGGAACTTTTTTTTTAAAGTACTAAATAAATAAAAGACAACTACGGTGCAAAACATCAAAATCTATTCTCCCGCGAAACAAAACGTAGAGAAATAAATATATAATAATAAGAACGATGATCCAATTTCACCCTTTTGCAGTCAGGTTTCAGGTTCAAAAATCCAATGATAAAAGCAAGTCTGTCGGTGATACCAGGGGGACTGACAAAAATTCTCCAGCCTTTGGACATTTCAGTAAACAAAAGCTTCATATCTCATGTCCGACATCGATGGGAGAATTGGATGTCTAATGCACTGCACAGCTACACCAAATCCGGGAAAATGAAACGCGTTACATATGCCGAAATTGCTAGGTGGATTAAGGACTCTTGGGACGCTGTTTCAATATCTACGATTAAAGCTGGATTTCAAAAAGCTGAAATAACTGACGATGTCAGAAGTTATGAAGATCTTGAAGCCAGTAGTGAATCAGATATTGATGATCAAATTCCAATTCACAATTTGCCAGAGGACCTAATGGAACTTTTTAATTCTGATACAGAAGAATATGATTTCGATGGCCATGTATAAGCAAAATATGGTAAAATGAAAACTTTTTTATAATCTTGTTATTGTTAAAAGTATTTTGTAATTTAAAATTAATTACTTACATTAAATAATTCCCTATACCGTACACAGTGATTTGTTTATGTTTTAGTGTTGGGTGCGGGCTATACACCGAGCATGATTTTTTTAGAATGAATTTTTCTTCCTGCGGACTATACAACGATGCGGGCTATATACCGATAATTACACCCAATATAAAGCATTACCTCATGAACCACCAATTCCTTGCATTAAGATGGACAAATATATTTTCATTTTTGAGCCTACTCCAAGAGAAATGAGACATTAAATTTGATTTATTTTCACTTTGCTTTTTGATGTATAAATAAGAAATTATATTATTTTGATTACTAATATTTAGTCTAAAATTTAGTAATTTTATCTTCTGTTCAACACTTGTGAAATCAGCTTTAAATGTCTACTATTCTCCTGCAGTTTGGGAAGATAATTTTTTGAAGTGAAATACTATATGGAAAGAAAAAGAAAGAAAATATTCTCCTCAATAGGTAAACAATCATCAAAATCACTTATTGTTCTGCTTTTCTCTGAATATAAATTATAAATCAATGCATGAACTCTGTACCCAGTTAAGTTTGAAAAACTGCGAAGGTACTTCAATCCGACATTAGGTAATATGACATTTAACTTTAATGCTTTCTTATCTAAGAAAAGTACCGTTTAAAATCAATGATTTTCAAATGGCACACGGGCTTGTTGCACCAAAACATTTGAAATGCCCTAAAATACCGGAGATAACACAATTTTTAACTATTCTTTAGAACTTTGTGTTAAGAATCCTGTGAGTATCAGGATTCTTAGCTTATTCAGTCGGGACTTCAAGTTAAGTCAACAGTACAGCACAGCACGTGACACAGCTAACATAATGCTTGTGTTAATCCATAGATCTCTTACGGATAAGTCTAAGAAAGTTCTTCCATTCTGTTTATTTCTATTTCTAAGAAAAATCCCTCTTAAATAGTGATTAATTTATCGACTGAAAGTGAAAAATCTATGGTAACATTCGTAAGGAGAGTTTCAATTTTGCACACATTATGCTTGACTTGATAGTAAAGCAAAAGCAGAACCCGATACTTTTGAAAAGCGAGATCATCGTTTTCCACCGTTTTAGTTATTTTTATCGGTACACTGCAAGTTAAGCATGTCTACAACAATTTAAGTTTAACTAATCTTCAAATACAATAAAGCAGTTTTTTCTTCTCATTCATTTCAAAATTCATATAAATACTAAAATTATAACTAAGTAAAAAAATTAATTTTAGCGGCGGTAAACCACCAATGAAAATTTCATTTATTTGCTTAGTCACTACCTTTCAGTAGTTTCTGCGTAAATGGATATTTTTGGTAAGAACATTTGGAGTAAAACCACAAAGGAGAGTTACTAGGTTGGTAAGTGGTCTCTCTCATTTAGTAGATTATGATACTGGACTCAAAAGGCTTAATATGTATATTCTCGAGCAAAGAAGAGTTAGGAAAAACATGATGCAATTGTTTAAATTTATTAAAATGGAAGATGTTGATGGGTTACGTTTTTGCACAGAAGATACGTAGAACCAGAGGTCAATGTCTTAAGCTTTTTAAATCTCAGGCTCATCTTGGAATAAAGAAAAATTGCTACTGTAATATACTTGTAGGTATTTGGAATAGTTTACCAGAAACAACGGTTACCTTCAATGGGATAAAAAGGGATTTAAGAGGGCTATTTATCTTTATTGCGCATTGATAAATTGAGTAGGTTTTGCCTAGCCGGTTTCAAAGCTTGTTGCTGGTCGTGTCTTTCGAATTTGTATTTGCATTTCAATTGAGATTGAACGGTAAAAAGGGCTAGTAAGGACAATACAAACATACCGAAAGATATTATTGAAGTGCACTTAAGCTAGTATATACTATTAATAATTTAATATTAATACACTTACTTCGCATTAATATACCCTACTCAAATAAGATTTTCTCACATATTTGTATCACTTAAATCAAATTACGTCCATACACATATTTTTTGTTGAGACATTTTCCATATTACCTTTTTTAAATTTTAATATTTCAATTTCTTGTTATTTTGTCGCAGTTTTCATGAAAATCGTTATTATTATATGAATATTTAAGTGAACATTCAACGTTTTTCAGTGTTGTGTATTAGTTTATATTTTAGGTCTACTTCATTAGGTTTGTTCATAAATATTGTGCTGCTCTTTGAAGTCGAACATTAATATAATATCCTTTAATTCATTTACAAGGCTACTAGACTGTTATCTGGAATTACTGATCTCTTATAAATTTTGACTTTAATCACTAACTAAAATATAAACTGAAAAATGAGTAAATTTTTCATTTAAAATAATTTGTTTCTTCCGTTTTTTTCCGAATGGTAGTCCAATTTTTAATTTGAAAGGATTAGTGAAAATATAGTTCTCAAACGTATACCTATATATTCGCACAAAACTGACATAAAATAGCTCCGACAAATGAAAATTTTATTATACAGTAGCGCTCGTTTATAGCGAAGTCGTATATAGCGAATTGGCAGTTATAACGTAATAATTTCAATTCCCCTTTGTTTTACCGCGCAGTTTTTATAACGAAATTACGGCAATAGCACCATTTTCGTTGGGTCCCTTCGATTTCGTTATAAACGGGTGCTACTGTACTTCCGTATATGGCTAAAAAGGTTTTTTTTTCGTGAAGAAATTGCTCAGGCCACAGTTGAAGATGTTTTAATTGTACCAGAAAATTTGTAAGAATCTTAGAGTTTTTAATGTTCTGTTTAATTTTTTAGAACATTATATACTGCATTTATTGGAACATCAACAATTGCTTTCTTGAAGCAAGACGGATCAGTAAGCGTGTATCAATGTATCATTTAAGATCAAACAAGTAGAGAAAATTTGATCAAGTATTGTTTCCAGGTTTTAATTAACATTTATTAAAAAGAGACACAAAATAATGCATACTTTTAATGTGCTGCGCTTAAAATGTAAGTTAATTCATTGCATCAGATTTTTATATTAAATGCCGAGAAAGCACGTTCCAGATTTATGGGGAGAGTGTGTAATGCATTCGTCTCCCCCGTAATGGCCGGCAAACTTATTTCATTTTAGAGCCGGCCTCTTTACTTGGAAAAGGAAAAAAAAAAGAAGAAACTCATCACCTATAAATCTCAACGAATGCCGTCAAAAAAACTAAAAGCCGAAGATAAAAAGGGAGCGAGAAGATAGAAAAAAAAATATTTTGCTTCACATAACCGTGTTCAAAATACAAATAAGACTGCAAGGAATGAAATCCAACATAAAAATTTTGGATCAATAATTGAAGTGGCTTCAGCATAAACCGGGAACTTGGATTTGGGCTTTTTCTCTGGGAGAAAAAGAAGTAAAATAAAATCCACGCCGGAGAGGAAAGAAAAAGATTTCGCGTCATATCCACAAAAGTACGCGAATCGGCGCTTCACTAATGCCGTCTCCGTGCTACTCTCTCCCCGCAGCGTCTTCCCTGAAATACCCGTCGACGAATAAAACCGTCACGTAGGAAGGAGAATAAATTGGAAGTTATAGAACTCGTAAAGCGAACGCGCGAACTAATAGACGAAAGGCATACCTTGCGAGCTCAAAAATAAAAAGGCTCTAAAAAGAGTCGGATTTTTCTTCCGACGGCCTTTCAGGAATTTTGGTTTTCTTGCCTGCAATGAGGGATTTTTCTGTTGAATTCCGACAACTTCCGGCTGGTGTTTTTAATAATGCTTCGCTGCTGTCCACTGGTTCGTCTACTATGGGAGGGAAAAAAAATCTCAATATATTGCGAATGGTCATAAATTTTGAGGGAAAATTCCAGGATTGCTTATTGAAAAGATCAGGGATTTGGAATCTTTGAAGTAGCATGGGTTTTCGCAATCAGTGAAAAACAAAAAATTGAAAAATTAAAGTTCACGAAAGGATATTTTTTCTAAAAAAAACATTGGGAGAAAAATAACCGCCACAGTAGCGTCGGTTGTCTCATTCATCGTTTAAAACAAAGAATTGGTTTCAAGTTTAGGAAAGTTGTTATTCGTACTTGAGTGTTTTTGAAATAAATACATGTCACTTTTAAAAAAGGAGTGAATATTTTTATTTCGGAGAAAAAAACTGTCAAAAATAGTTAGAGACGCATAATATTACTCCATATGAAACAAAATATTCCTTTAAACTAAAATCAACAAATACAAATTTGAGAACATTGAATATCGTTATCAATTTATTCCAAGATTCATCTAAACTCTGATTATATTGTGCTTTTCTTGGCCAAATTTAGCCGTATCTTTTCTTAGTTTGAAACAGGTTGTGTTACATAATCCAAGGAAAACAAAAGGAGAAAGCATTTCTGAAGTATAATTGTATTTAGGGTTAAAAGTTTGAATTCTTGTGTCTTAAATTTATTTCCTTACTCTAACATTTAAAAGCAATTGCTTATAGGTATTACTATTTATTCCTTTTAAAAAGTGTGGCATAAAAGCAGGATACAACATAATTAGGTTCTTGGATAGGCAACTCGATTTTTAAAGTAACCAGTAAATTTAGCATTCAGTAGAAAGAAAAATAGTTAATATATGTTAAATTTCAACACTCTCAGAAACGCATGCTCAAATCCCACGATAGTTTCGTCATATTTGACAAAATGGCTTAGTGAAAAATGCTCCGAGTAAACCTTTCGTCAAATTGGCGAAATTTATGTAGTAACTTTTTAAAGTCACGTGATCGCGCGAGGAAAGAATCGTTGTAAATGACGACATTTTCTTGACGATTGAAGAATCTTCCAAAGTGAGCGTTCTATTTCTGAGAGTGAAGTGAATAAAATTACGCACAAACATAATGTTCTTGTATAATCATTACCGAATTATAATTTCAATAACAATTGCTTGCCAGGTAAAATATCTTGTTTCATTTCATAAACCTTGGTCATTCTTTTTTGCGATAAGTTTCAGCTGAAAACACTTCGACTAGTGTTGTTAAATTAAAACATTTTTTTCGTATAAAATCCACGCTTAAAAAAATAAATTAATTAGGTAAAAAGATTGTAAATCATTCATTAGGTGGGAAGTGAAACAAAATGAAAGCAATCGGAACTACATTAATAACAACTAAGTAAATATAGCTTGATAATTTACATAATTTTAATTTTCTGGTTCTTTTAAAGCTGTATAACGTATGCTTATTCATTGTAAATAGTAAACGATACAAAAATAAATGAATAAAAATAAAACAAAATAAAAGTAAAAAATATATAAAGCAAAAACAAGCCGTACGCGAGTTATAACTCTTATCGTTTAGAGTAGGGGTCTTCCACCTTTTACGTCCGAGGGCACATCCATTAGCTCGAGAAGATCGGCGGGCCACACCATAGGAGGGCATTCTCAGTTTAAAATAATTCTGAACTTCACACAAAATTTTCCGAAAAATTATACACGACGAATTAAAGAAAACAAGAACTATTAGGCGTCACCCCCCTCCCCCCAGTGTCGGATCTTGGGGGTTTTCCGTGGCGGGGCAAAACTTAAAAAAGCCCCCCCCCCCCCTTCCATCCAATTATTGTTCTTTATTCGTAAACTTTTATACGCTGGACATTTTTGAGGTTTTTAACTTGTGGGCCATGGATAAACGCATTAAACTATAATTAATGTTTCCACGGCGTGGCCCTTTCAACTCTGCATTAGGAGGTAGAGCCATATGACTAAACTGGAGATACGTAATTCTGACAGTCGAAGGGGGCCCGGGGGATTCTCTCCGGGGAAAATTTTGAAAACTATATTCAAACTGGGGTATTTTGAGGCCTTTGGAGACGCATTGGGGATTGCAAAAATATCAGGTAAGAAAAATCAAACAAAAAATTTTTAAATTTAAACGCTTTTAGTCATAAAAATACTCATAAAAAAAGGCAGAACAAAATAAGCATTTTTTTTTAAATCTTGGGGGCAGGGCGCCACCTCCTCTTCTTACTAACGAAAATATCGAAGAGCCACGCGTGTCTGCCTTCTCAAACGACACTTACAAGCTCCCCCCCCCTTTTTTTTGTAAAAGAAAAACTATTGTATTCTTTGAGCATAGCATGATTTATATTTCCCTATTACAAGGGGAAAGACCTTAACTTTTTTAAATTTTAATTTTTAGAAGAGGGAATATATGGTGGTATTCCAGCCCCGAAGAGCCAACAAAATATATGCGCAGCTATGAATTAATGAGATATTCTCAAAGCCCTTCTCCCCACAGACCCTCCTATATATATATATATATATATATATATAAATGAAGAGTCAGTTTTTAAACAAGTAACATATAAGTTTTTCTCTCAATACTGTTTTCCCCCTAGCGCATGTTGAAGTGCCTTTTTTTTAATCTGTGCTGTAGCAATCGACCGCTTTCTTTTCCGTTTTATTTTATTTATTTATTTATTCTTTTTTTAACATTTTCGTTTTTAACTTATTAAAAAAGCCACGGGTTGAAGACTCCTAGTTTAGAGGAAGCTGCTGCGGAACGTTTGTCAGGACAGGATTTGAGATTGGCCAGTGAAATCTATCCCTTGCTTAAATCTAACTCTATATCTTTTATTAGGGCTCAAAAATTATTTATACAAACAGTATTTCTGATCTGTAAGGTAAACAAAATATGGAAATGAATACATGCTTTCTATAAACAACTTTATAAGACTAAATACGTGCGTATAGCTTTAATGTGTTCCGTAGACAGGCACTTTATGTAAATTAAATATTTCATTTTCATTTGAATAACAGATGAAAGTGTTCAGAAGAAATGCGTCTTTTGTCCTGATGAAAAGCATTTGTTATTGAAATTTATGACACAGAAATATTTTCCATTATTTAGGCTATTATATGGATCAGTGTTTAAAAAAAGGTGAACTTGTGTAAATCTTTGTCACAACGTTTGTCACAAATTGCGAAATGTTTGTCCTAACAAGATTTGAGATTAGCCTGTCAAATTTATCCCTTGTTTAAATCTAACTCTATATCTTTTATTAGGGCTCAAAAAATATTTATACAAACAAGATTGTTGTTATACAAACAGCATTGTTGATCTGTAAGGTAAACAAATTATGGAAATGAATACATGCTTTCTATAAACAACTTCATAGGGCTAAATATGTGCGTACAGCTTTAATATTTTCCGTAGATAGGCAATTTATGTAAATTAAATTCTTCGTTTTCATCTGAATAACAAATTATTGTGACCAAAAGAAATGCGTTTGTTATTGAAATTTATGACACTCAGAAATATTTTAAAGTATTTAGGCTATTATATGGATCAGTGTTAAAAAAAATGTGAATTTGTGGAAATCTAAATGTGTTTTTACCTACAAATTACTTTTTCGTTTATTGTATCGCTTTTCTGTTCTTTTTCATATGTATAAAAACAATTGCCTTTCTAATAAAATTACTTCTTGTCTATTTCAGATGGGACATTCATCTTAAGTTGCTGACCCTTCAAGCGGTACTTGGACGTAAGCTATGAATTACAAATCAAGATCAATTATTTGCAAGTTCTTTCTGAAGTATCAAATATTTAAAATAATATTTGTAGTTATATTGTTACATATGTAGAACTAAAATAAAACAAAAAGTATTTTTTCAATTTATTGTAAAAATAACGAGTTTTAAAAGAGTTCGAAACTTTCTTATTTCATTCATTTATTTGAATGTAAATTTTGAAAGAAAGTGATCATAATCATAAACTTGATTATGTATTTGATGGGAAAGTTTTTTCTTGTTATTTGAGACCAAAAGTATTTGAATCTCAATACTTTTGGATTACGATTGGTTTTAATCTCAAATTTCAAATGAAAGACATAAAAAGTATACTTTCAAAATAGTCTTTTAAGTTCCTTACATTTAGATCTTGTACTCTGTGTGTTTTAAGGACTTCTTTTAAATTATTATTAATGTAACTTTGTTTATTCATTTTCAAGTCACTTTCATCCATTCCGGCTGTGCCCTTCTGCGTTGTTGAATATGCTTAACATATTTCTTTGTCTTAAAAAAAAAAAAAAATCCCTTAGAGCAACTCAAAAAGGGGCATATTTCATACATTTCCAGATGCCAACATTCTCAGAGCCAAGCCATTCTAAGATTAATGATGTCCATTTGGCATCAGAGGCTGCTCTAGAGGCAGGGGGGAAATAAAATGAATATGAAGATTCTTTATAATATAACGGTGCTCCTTTGAGATCAGAGGCAGCTTCTAAGGTTGAAAAAAAAAGGTAAAATAAAGAACATGATGATGCTAAATGGTATCACTGGGACTGAAGAGATTAACGTAGATATGAAATACAAAACTGATTTGAAACAGTTCTTATGCCAGACGAGTAAAAGCTATTTTTTAAAGTTTTCTTACTACTAACAGACACGTAACATTTCATACGCACATGTATTTTTCTTTCTGGACGCAAACAGCTAGATTGAAGTTACCTCCCCCCCCCCCAACCACGAATTCTTGGTTATAACCCATATTTCCAATCCTCTGGTTGTGTCAATGTTTTCCTAACTATTACTAATTGGTTGGTATTACCAATCAGCATTTTCTGTAAGAAATTGTTTATAATTTCTTCAGGATTATAATATTTTCATGTAATGTACTACAGTTCGGCGATCAATATCGAGCTATATGAAATGCATGAACATAATTGTAAGGGAAAGATAAAAGTAAAGTCAAATTCAACCTTACGACGAACGCACCTATTACTTAAGTACAATTGTAAAAGGCAGATCCCGAAAGTTGACTCAAATGCTCTAACGCATTTAACTATGCATCTTTCTAGGGGTGCAGGGGTGTCCACCAGATGCGGGGGGGGGGGGGGAGCGGTTCATGAAGCAGACCGCGACATTGATATTTTTAGGGGATTTTGGCAGATTTTTTTATTTGGGGGGGGGGGGGGAGAAGGGGGCGTGAGGTCCGTAACTTTTTAAGGGGAGGGATGCGCCATCACTCTGAAGAACAAGTCACCCCCTTGGTTATGTGAACATTTTCCCATGAAACGTTTTGTTCCCATGCCCTTTGTTTATTTTTTGAATTGTACTTTTAATGCATTTTTAAATAAGAATTTATTATTTATATTTTAAAAATAATTCCGTGATTTCAGATAAAGAAGAAGATGGTTTCGAACAAACTAAAGAGCGAAATCTTCACTGCAACAAAAGGCCTTACATTACAACCAGAAGAAAAAGATTAGAGAACAAATTCCAGTGGCTCCTGATTTCTTACTATCAAGCATTAATTAGAAAAATTGTAGTACTGTTTATTTAGCTAAATGATCTAAAATACTGACGTAACATTGATGGACTAATGGGTTTGTAATGTTTTGACGTTTTCTTTACCTCCTTCTATGAAAAGAAAAATTACTTTTGCATTATTCCAACCCTTTATTACTGTTGAATTTTGACGGCATTTGATAAATAAAACTTTGCCAGCTACTGCACGAGTTCATTACCTGCGCCACAACTTCAGGAAGATCAATTGAAATACTGTCTTTTACTTAGATATCTCTCTTTCTCCGTACTTTAAAGCCAAAAAAAAAAACTTAAACCTCTCGTCCCCCTGACCCTATGCTAAAGCTCCTAATTCAAATAGCAATTTTTTGTTTTATAAAACCGCAAAACTTGCCTTTATTTTTCTCAGTGACACCTCCTGTCTAAAATGACTACAAGAATCATTAACTATAAGTTAATGATTCTTGTCATTAAACAATCAATTGTTCATTTATTTTGAGCTTTATATTTCACAGCATTTATCCATATAAAAAATGTATTGAGTATACACGAATAAAACAAAATTTATAAATAAAAAATACTGCTGTTGTCTATATTTCATTGATGCAATGATAATGCTGCCGTCTTTACATAACACTACAGTATCGTATGACGCTCGTAAAAATAAGCAGGGAGGAAAGCTTTTGAAAAAGGATTTTTTTTGCACGCGGTTTGTAGCGGCAATTACTACACATTAAATAGTAGGAATTTTTATTTTTCTTATTTTGACATAATTCGGTGACTAGAGGGTTAAGCTGTGGGATGCTTGATGTTCTTCAAAAGAAGTAGATTGTAATATTTGGAAAATCTGGAGACTTCTTCCTCCATCAGCGAACTGATAATGACTGAAAATTACTACGCACACACACTCGCTGATGGACAGAACCACACATACATATAATAAAACAAGAAGTTCCCTCTAGAACTAACTATACGAGCCAACTTTCCCGTATACACCCAATTTATAATTTATAATCTAGCTATCTCTATATCTCTCTTATTTAGCTTTACTTCTTAATTACTTCAAATAAACCTTTTCAACGGTTAATACATATTCATTCGCTCACTTATTCATTCATTTATTAATTTCATTCATTTATATAGGATCGAAGTTTTTCCGCAGGGGCTAATGTTAAATTTTTCTTGAACTGTTCAAAATCGAGCAAATATTGTTCAAATAAAAAACTATTTCACTTCGAGAGCTTCTTCGATTAAGTTTGTTCAAAGGAACTTGTGTTTTATGTCCAGGGTTTACACAATTTGCTTCATATTTTGAAAGTACCGCTAATGTTAAGATTTTTTGAACTGTTCAAAAGTGAACGAAAACTTGTTCAATTGAAAAAAACTAAGTATGAAAATGAGATGTCTTCAACGATATCTCTCGGATGCAAAAAAAAAAAAAAAAAATCTTTGGAATCGGACAATTTCCTCAAAAGTTATTAGGGGAGGACAGACAGACCGACAGACACACATTTTCCCCACATGAAGCTCCTCCTTTCAAATTTTTTCATTGCAAAATCTATTTTTCACATATTTTTATCGATATTTTTACGATGTATTAAGCCTTCTTTCATACTTGATTATTGTTATTATTTATCTTTACTTTTTTACTTTTACTTGAAAGTACGCTAAAAAGAGTCACTTAGATTTTTATTTCGCCCTTAGTTTATTAGCTTAAGAAGTGATCATTCCCGCTCCCCATAGCTTCATATGAAGTATTGCACTCCACTGCTAATTCTTAACCATCTATCACTCAACAAATCTAGAATTTATTTGATTTTTTTAGATTTGCAATAATAAAAATTAAAAAAAAAAAATACACGTATTTCAGGATTTCCTAATTTTTTTCTTTCTTTTTCTTTTTCTTTTAATTTTATTTTTCTTTCTTAACCTTTGATTACTTATTAACTCGGATTTATTTGAGTTTTTGCAATCGAAATAACAAAAAATAAAGTACACGCATTGCATAAAAAAATATCACATATTAAAAATTTCACTTATAAAGGAAATTACAAAAACAGCGATTGAACCAACAAATTGTTGCCTACAGTGCACATGGTGATACAAAGAGTTAATAATACGGAATTATTTCTATATTAAGGGGGGAAATACGTGTAAAACGGCGTATTAAGAGCAATTTTTATGAATTTCTTTAACGTATAAAGAATAAATATATTTTATTGAGATTTTGAGGTTATTATATAGATATATTGAAGAACATCTACTGAAATTTTCAAACATTTTTCTTGAAAAATCCCGGACATATCGGCTGCTGTACACTGTAAGTCGCCACCCGGGTCGGCAGTTTGCGTACATCCTAGAGGTCACAATTTTAATCTGAAATCAATTTTTTAAAAAATCTACTTTTTTTTATAAGTGTCTCTTCTAGTTGAACTAAAATCATCACAAAAAATTGAAAATTTCTATTTTTTAGAATGGGAAAATTGAGTACGATTTTTACCTGCTTTTCTTTGTTCTTTTTTTACAACAAAAAATGTAAAAATAAAGATATGTTTATGATTCTAGTTCAACTCTAGTTTCAAAAAAAGAAAGGTAAAACGTTTGAAAAAAAAGAGTGGTATTGAAGGTAAATTTAAGGCAGTAATGAATCATTTTTTTAAATACTTATAGATACTAATACTTATAGAAATTTCTATCCGAGGTCTCAATTGTTAAAAGAAATAAAAGGACATCTGCTAACGTTCTCTAATACCCATCAGGTCATTCATGAGGGACTACCTGCTCAACTGCTTCAAAAGAGGCGCTCGCTCAAATGCTTATAACTTTTAAACGACTTGGAATTTTGCTTTGAAATTTTTAGGGTATATTATTGAATAGTTGTAGAATCGATTTACGAAGAAAATTTATTTTCAATTTTTTGAGACCTTTACACGTATTTCCCCCCTTAAGGTAAAACCTGATGAGATTGCATGGTCAGAGGGATATCGCACTTGAGTTTTTTCGGGGGAGGGGAGGGGAGGGGTGAGTGCACCGCAATTTCAGGTAGTTTTACAGCTACAACAGCACACTGTCTACTCGAATTCATAAGTTTTTCCTCTGAAAATGTTGACACAACGTCGTTTTTATTGTTTTATTGTTTACAGAATTTTCATTACTGCTCCTTTGATGTTCATTGTGACGTGAGACTAAAAGATAATTTTTAAGCAAACGCCTTTTCAGCTATTTTAGCAATTTACTTGCAGATATTATTAATATAATCTACCTATTATCGAAAACCATATCCCATGCGTGTAAACCACCTATGCGCGCAATCTCAACCTCCCTATAACGGGAGGAGGGAAAAATAGGTATTTTAGTTTTATTCTAGTTGTCGCTTTAATTTATAGCGTAACGACAAAATAATAATGGAAATGCATACACAGGAATTTAATCTATATTCACCAAACGTTTGGCAAAAAATTAACTTCTTCATTCTTTTTTATCATGTTTTCCTACTGTGGGCCAACTCTTTACCTTATATACTTAATTCCTCTCCCTCCCCCTTTCTGGTTTAGTTTTTACGTTCGTGACTTACAAAGTGAAGCGTGTAGAAAAATTAAAAAAAAAAAAAAAAAACAGTTCAAATAAGACTAGCTGACATTTTTTCTATCACAATCAAACTGAATAGGGTCGAAACTTTCGTAGATATTTAAGTATAATTCCGCCACACTTGTTGGATTAGGTCAGAACCAGATTCTGAAGCAATAGGGAAATTTCGACGTATTAAAGTTTCCTATTTTGACAGCTAACTATGGTTAATACAATAAAAAAACTTTAAAATT
Organism: Octonoba sinensis; assembly: GCA_038502835.1. Taxonomy (NCBI): domain Eukaryota; kingdom Metazoa; phylum Arthropoda; class Arachnida; order Araneae; family Uloboridae; genus Octonoba; species Octonoba sinensis. Next base: position 130,889,399 of record CM076598.1, read on the forward strand.
AGTCGACGCCTGACTCAGAAAACCAATTATTGATATATAATTCATTTTTAAAAATCCCACGCGCAAAATACGAGCTGGAGCTTAACGCGCAAGTCCCTGACGTCAGTCTATATCATAGGTTCTCAACCTTTTTTTTGCTCACTGCCCACTTTGAGAATATTTTTTTTTTCTAATGCCCACCTTTTTTTACTTGCGAATCTGAAATAGCTATTTCCACGAATATGTTTTTAAATGTGTAATATTATGCATTTTATTCGTAGATAGAATATAACCCTATCCTATTTCTGTTTTTAAAGCAGACTATTTTAATGATAGCAATCAAAATGCATTTTAAGGAGTTTGCTAATATCAGGCTCGATTTTACTTAAAAACAATCGTAAGTCGCCGCGTTCAATAATATGGAGCCGATTTCTCTTTTTGGTTACCAATGTTGCTACAGCATTATAGCCACTTTCAGCTAAATATGAAGATGGGAATGCTATCAGAAATCGTTGAACAATCGACCATAAACCTAATACTTTTGTTAGTACATAATCAGCGTGTTTAGCCTATGTTAGACTATATTTAATAATCTGTCCATGCCCCTCCGTATCATCTCAACGCCCCTAGTTTTCTCTGGGTCTTTTACTGCCCCCCTGAAACTCTCAAACGCCCACAAGGGGGCGTTATCACCCACGCTGAGAACCTGTGGTATATATGTTTCACTGTACACTGTCAAAATTTTGCATTTAGTTGCCACCATTGTTGGTGTTGCTAAACATCATTTTTGGTGTTCAGCTGGTGTAAAGTTAAAAATGATTCATTTTTTGACGTATTTTAAATTCTCATAAGTCTCTGTCTAAAAAATACAGACAGCAAAATATTTTTTAGCATATGATGTTCGTTAACTCATCTACATATCAGTTCATCACGATTGCTCATTTATTCTATTTTCATAGACATGAGCAATCGTAATGAAATTTCGATATTTAACGGAGTTAACACATTTCATGTGCTAAGAAGCGTTATACTGTACATTTTCTTACACCGCCAAATAAAAATATTTCTAAAGTACATCAAAAATGAATAATTATCAACTTTACACCAACTAAACACCAAAAATCGTGTTCAGTAACACCAAAAATTATGGCAAATAAACACAAAATTTTTACAGTGTAGGCTTTACGTTGCGCCTGACTAGTTTGCTTTCTTCTTATCGTTTTTTTTTTTGTTACACTGAAATTATTACTTCATTATGGAGTATGTATTTGTAAAAGGTCAATCAGGTAACGTACCAAAAAGTAACATCAATGATGTTTTTCATTTTATCTAATTTTTTAAAGCGAAATTTTCTTACTTAGCGACTTTTATCGCTAGCGAACATTTTAAAGGCAAATCTGACGCAATTGAAACTTGTTCTACGAGTTCACTTTGGTGGACATCCCCGGAACTCAAACCCCGAGGGTGTCGCTCCTATTGTAGCCAAGTGTCACCACAGAGTGGGGACGTTTTCCCCTAAAGTGTGACGCACCTGCACAGAAAATTGTTTTTGCGTCGCTTACTGCCGATTTGAACTTTAAAAGCAATTTAAATTTATTAATAATGAATTAAATTGTTCTGAAGTTCAAAGATTTCCGTGACTTCCAATTGAGCAATATTTCATTGATTTACATATCACACTTTGAAAAATATCGCTTGAAAGTAACGATTTTAAAATTACAGCTGGGTGTTCCGTATAAAACAGCAAAAAATTAACTTAAGCAAACAACGGTTTTAAAACGCGAAACTGCAAGCTATTGATTGATAAAGATACTGATTTAATAAAGAAGTTTACTTATATGGGTTTGAAAGGAAAAAAAAACTCAAAACAATTTTATACGGGGTAATTTTGGAAGTTAAAAAACGGATTAAACAGAGTAAGAATGCGCAATTTTAAAAAAAAGATCTACGATTGAACATAGAAGAAAAAAAATACTATAAACTTTAATGTGTAGTGCACATTTTTTAGTTGCACCGAAGTTTAGTTAAAGTTCACGATGCTTTCAACATAAATTGGTGAGCAAAATTCAAAAATCCCGCCTGTGGTACAACCAGTTACCAGTTGCTTCTACGTTTGGAGTGCGATACCACTTTACCGTTGACCACCACCTTATTCAAATGACGTATTTCGCTATCTAATCTACACACTGTAAAAAACGGGGTAGGATTTAAACCAATATATGGTTACATTTTCTAGTTTTACGAAAGCACATATAATTGAAGATTCAAATTCATGCTGCTTCACCACACATTAGTGACCATTAACAGTTTTAAATGATGTCTTTGGTAACTGCCTTTCAGCCATCCGGTGCCATGGCGGTACAGCACGCTGATTTGACGTCTTGTGTCGCGTGTTTGAACCCGGAAAGAATTTTATTACATTTTGGGTGCTTACTTGCATTATAACATGGTTACATTAAGCACCATCCTTTTGAGCCAGAAAATCAAAATGGACACCATTTTTTGGTGCAACATTACTGGAATTTTTTTTACCGTTGTACAATATTTTACTCTTGGTAATTGCATTTATAATTAGTGAATATACGTGCTTTTGATATATTATTGAAACAATAATTAACGCTCATTCAATGGAAAAAGACATTTATGTGACGCAAATGAAGATATATTTCAGTAAAATTAATAATAATAATTATTAACGATAATGTAAAAAAATAATAAATCACAAGTACCTGTGTGATTTTTTAAGCAAAAGTATTAATTGATTAATTACATTCATTATTATTTTTTTAAGGAAAAACAGCTGTCACGAGTGTAACATAAAACTCCTGTTTTTTATGGAACGGCCCCAAACCCAAATTCATGAAATTAGAATACAGTCGTGTAAAAGGCGAATAATCCGTTGAACAAAATAAATTTCTAGTTGCATCTAATTTTAAATAATTAATAAAAACTAATTACATGTAATTTCAAAAAAAAGAATTCTAAAATTATCAGGAAGAATATCATTTATAAAAAGATATATCTATAATTATGTAGTATGATGTATTATAATAAAATTAGTATATCTTTGACTTAGAAATATCACTGCAAACGTCACTAGAAATTAAGTAAATTACATTTTAAAAGCAATTAATCAAATAAAAAATCGGTAAATGATTAGACGGTTTTCGAATGAAAATGGGAGACTTCATTTTCATTTACATACAATATCATTACATATTCATCATTTTCCTATACAATTTTCTCATCATTAATGTTCATTAACAGCAATTGATTTTGATTATTATGGTCAACAGCTCAATCAGTGTATTATTCCCAACATTGTTGAATTTCGTAATTTAAAGCAACTGAAATACATTGTTTTTTACTAAGGATTTGTGCTCTGCAAAATAGGAATGGACAAGTTCAGACTTACCCGGAAAGAAACATGCCTTTTCAAAGCAACACAATGGACTCTCATTTTGAAAATGAAGACGAAACGGAACAAGAAAGAAAAATCGTAAGTTGCTTTTTCTTTTCAAAGTCTCTTTCATTAGTGTTATTTTTTTAGTTCCTCATCACTTTAATTCCTCCGGCTTTATTAATGCAAATACCAAACTCAAAACTTTTCTGCAGAGACAGAAGATGAATTCAGACAGAGCGCTATGTTTATTAAGCTTAATAAATGTTGCCCTCTAATTCGTGATCCAAGAGTCGTAAAATTATGGCATCTGTTGAGTTTGTCATTAGAGAAAGCAAACCCATTTTTTCCCCGTTTCTTTGTCCCCCTCAGCGGCGTATTTTTATTACTAGAAACAAAAATCATAGAACGTCAAAATGTTGAATAATTTTTATATTAACAAGAATTAATGCGAGATTTAATTCTATAGCTTTTACTTTCTATATCGGTAATTGCGGGCGTCTTTTGTTTTTGGTAAGACTAGTTTTTAACAACCAGGATATTTAATTACAATTATTAATGATATGCTTTCTTACTAAAAAAGTTGGGTACTAAAATTAAATACGACTTTGTCCAGAGTGGGAAGTGCTTAACAAGTGGCTTTTAGTTTCTCCAAATAGTATTCAATTATTCTGCACTTCGGTTAAGCAAATATTCAAGCTATAAGAATACTGTTAAAAACAAACAACCAATCCTTTTCGGATAGTATTAAGAATCGTACTATAATTTGTTTATAAAAATAGAGTAGCTATGTTAAAAATGCAATAAAAGAGGACCTACGCTTTTTCGTGCATGGAATTCAGCAATGTTTCATCATCGGCTGCGTAAAAGAATAAAAAAAAAAAATGATTTCGTGGTCAAAATTTTATTATGAGGTGAAAGATAGGTTAAGCCTTATTTTATGGCTCTGAAATACGCAAACTTTTTTTTTTTTTTTTTCATATTATGGGGAATTGCAATTTTATAACAATCTGCAAAGATTACATACTAATACCGCCAAGTTTTACAAAATACGAGAAACTTTAAACATTTCTACAGAAATTGATCGACATTTTTGGAATAATAAAGTTTGTAAAATGTCAGAAAAATCTGCAACACACACAAAAATAAAAATTATCAGAAAAAGACTTTGAAATTAACTTTCTAGGAGTTCTTTCATTTATTATTAACACTAAGGTTTTTCTGTTTACTTGTTGCGTGTTTGAGTTGTAATTCTAGAAAAATTTCAGCAGTGTAATGATAGTTCATAGAAACGATTTGACACCCGAACTATGAACTATCACCACTAAAGGTCTCGTAGTGTGGATTGGGCATTAATTGCAGATCAAAGTAACGATGCTCATAGTTTCTCAAGGTAGGGCACTGAAGATGTAGTCTGGTGTAATTTCCTTAATTAATAATTATGTCATCGATTTTGAGTTAATCATTGGGGAATGTAAATAATATCTTGAGTTTTCATTTTCTAACCCACTCACTGTTTTCAAACCACATCATGTATCTCAGTTGTAGACTGTCATTATCTTATGCGAATCGTATTTGTATGAGCCTTCTGCTATTCTCTTTTGCGTCGTTTCTCTACATTTTTAGTATTGCAACCCGTTTAAATAAGGAAGAAAAAAGTGTGTAATTAGGCTTACGACTTCTTTACATCATCTATGATGATGTAAGGAAAAAAAAAAACGAAAAACCGTCGTATTAATAATTAAGGACTAACTATATCAATTAGTTGTTTTTACAAGGTTGTTATTATTTTGTGATGTACTGAATTTTTCAGCCCTTGGTTATAATTAAAAACACTTTATTTAACAAAAATATGTTTTGCGTACTTTTTTGGGGCAGATAGCGACACCCCTTATTCTTGACGAGATTCTCTCTCAAGGTGTCAGGGACCCCCTGGTTGATTGGCACATGAAAGGAAACTGTTTGTCACTTTATAATCCTCAACTAATGCCAGAGGTCTAATTATAGGTCTAACGCTGCTTTTTACTGTTGCAATAAAACTACGCACAAATTTAAAATAGCTGTAAGTGACCTTAGAAGTAGAGCAATCAGTTAAGAAAGTTAGATAGTTCACTTTAATCCCCGTTTCCGCAATTAGCTAATAAGCGTAAGGGGATCTAGAGAACTAGTGAACGTTCCTCAATTTTGTCTTATTTCATGCATTGCACTGCTTATCGTAATGCTTCAAGATAAAAAAAAAGTAGGGAATTTGGGAGAAAAGTTCCACAACAGTCAAAAATGGGACAAATTTAGATTTATTTTGAAGTCGATACACTGAATCCAGAATGCTAAGGCTTAGGGCTCGACCGATGGCATTTTTTGGCCGATGGGCCGATGCCGATTGTTGGCCGATTGCCGATTATTCTCCTCTTCCATCGGCCGATGGCCGATGGAAAAAAAAAGTCGCTTTAAACCATTAAAACGCTTTAAACCATTAAACCATTACAATGCTTGTCAAAAATGTCATTTAAATCATTTACTATTTATTTTCATGTTTATAAAAGCATAAATGCATTATTCAAGCACCGTAAAATTGTTTGGGTTAAGTTTACATAATAATTAAAACTGAACGAATCACTCGCGATTCTAGTAAAGTAATTAAACTAGTTGGAGGTTAAAAAAATTAAAAAATGCTATATCAGAGAATTTTCAATTCTTTTTTCTTATCTTTAAAAAAAAAATACTCAACAACTATTGAATCGGCTCGGGTCTAATTCCCTTTCCTTCAACATTTTCGCTTTATAACACCTGCACTGCAAATGCTAAGTGGAGCTGCCTTTATTTTCCTATTTTTTTCATGGACAGGAATGCAGATGTTACGACACAGACTAACAAATAATGTGGGCTTGTATTTTTAACGAAACTGGCAACCCCCTCCTCTCAGATTTTTTTCATGATCCCCCCTCCCCCCCCCCGTTTTTAAAAGAAAAGCGGGAACGATTACATGTTTATTTTTCATTAAAAAAGTTATTTTAAGCTCTTTTTCTGAAATAAAAATAAAATATTAAAAAATTTCGCTCGCAGTATTATTCCTTGTATAGTATATCCCTTGTTCATAACCAAGAAATACTGAATATTGCTTTAAAAAACAGACGTGAGATTTTTCTGTCATTACAAATGAATGCTGGGTCTTAAGAACTAATCTTATTAGATTTAGTTTTTTCTTGTGAGTTGAAAATTACACTGAAATACTTGACATGTTCTTTATATTTTCATGAGCACAATGTAAGGTCACCGAAATAAACCAATATTTTGAGCACCAGCAGTTTTCTGTTGACAAATAATCTTCTGAAAACACGTGATCGTTTATGAAAATTAAGATGTATTTTAAAAAAAAAAAAAAAAAAAAAAATTATATACGTTGACAATTTTTGAAATTAATGACATTGTAGCATTTTTATTAAGGTATTGTTCCACCCTGTATCCCAAACTCGTTTTTAAAGAATTAAATTTTTGAAAATTGCAAGTCGAACTTGGACACATAAAATTTCGATCAATAAACATTTATACTGAAAAATTGATTCATATTTTTTATCAATATGTTCTATGTTGTACAAGAAATATTCTAAACTGAAAGCAGATGGAACGAAATTGTTGTACAATAGCAGAAAAACTGTCAACTGTCTAACACGTGGCATCAAAGAAGCCAAAAAGATGCGCTAAAAAAATGAAGTATAAACGGGGAAAAATTAAAATAATTATCGTATAAAAAATGTTAAGATGTATTTTGAAAAAAAATATGCATTGATCAATTTTTGAAAATAAAGAAATTTTAGCATTTTTATTAAGATGTTATTAAATCCTGTCGCGCGAACTCGCATTTTGAGAATTCAATTTTTAAAAATTGCAAGTCGAACTTGGACACATAAAATTTCGATCAATAAATATTTATACTGGAAAATGTTTCTTATTTTTGACCAATCTTGTGTTTCTTATTTTGACCAATCAATGTTGTAAACTAAAAATGAAATAATGAGAACAACCGCACACTAAAAGCAGATGCAACAAGATTGCTGCACAATTGCAGAAAAACTGTAACTCGTGGGATCGAAGAAGCAAAAAAAAAAAAAAAATCGCAAAGAGAAAATGTTTACGCTGGTAAAAATTAAAATTATTATCGTACTTTAATTGAGTTGACTTTTTATTGTTTACAATTTCGGAATAATAAGAAACATGACAAATTAAAAGCAGATGGTATAATATTATTGGACAATGACATATAATGCACTAAGTCATTATTAAAAGAAAAACGGACAAAAATGAGGCAACTAACCTAGTGCGAAAAACAAATAGCACTCATAAGACGCCTCTATGACTTTTACTTAAACATATTCTATTTCGCGAGCATTCTGCTCAAAGAGAACTATTTTAATAATGATGATTTTCGGGCAGCGATCGCTTAAACTAGTTTTCCGAATTTTTTATCAAATACTTTGTAGAATGACATTATTTTTGTGTGTGTGTGTTTTTTTTTAAACTTATGTGCTGCCTGTTATTGTATGGAAATAGAAATTGAGCTATGGAGAAAAAAAGAAAGTGAAAGACAGAATGTTTTCTGGAAAGTTGTCACTGCGAAAAACATCGGCCTTGCATCGGCTTTTAGATGTTTTTTACAGCCGAAGGGCTGATGTTTTTCTAAAGTTAACATCTGCCGCCGATGCCGATGGCAACTTTGTTGAACAATCGGCGCCGATGCATCGGTCGAGCCTTACTAAGGCTGTTGAAGCTGTATTTCACCAATTATATTTGGGCATCCCGGGGAATATGTTGCAATCTCCTTTATAGTAACTGGGTAGTTCAAGCTAATTTCATCTCTGAATAGTCACTGTAGAACCAGAAGAATCATTGAAAATATCGAGTAATAAAGTAATTAAATTAATTAAATTTTGAAGACATCGCATAAAATATTTGTAGTTTCATGGATTTAATTTGAATGACAACAGGAAAATCTCGGTTTCTTTTATCTTGCCGACTTTATTTTTTTCCTTGTGAAATTCTAAAAACAAATCAGACATTCCCAATTGCAGTCACCGAACTGAAAAATAAAAGAAAGTTAAGTCAAATCCATTATCACGAATAAGGATTAGACTGAAAATTTATAGTCTACATGACCGTCCAGCTACTCTAAATGGGGGAGATTTTACGACTAGAGTAAAACGTTCATTAAAAACAAGACTTCCCTTCGTCAAAGGTCCCGGCTCAGATCTCGATACCTACTCACAATAAGATCTACCCAAAAGATGGAAAACATAAAAATACATCGCTTTGTCGTAAATCAAAACTGTTCATTTTATGCCATGCCTTTTAATGGGAGGATAGAAGCTCCGTAGTATCTACCATCCTGGTTTAACAAACGGCTTTTGGTAGATGCTTAGGAGGTGAGGTTTAGCAGTTGTCATCAAGCGAGAACAACGCTATCTTGTGCTTCGACCAGCCATGAGCAGGTAAACCTTCTTGATCATTTGTATGCCCGTCCAGCCGATTTGTTTTGCTATCGCAACAGGTTGCATTAATATTTAGGCAAAAGGCCTCTTTTCCGTTATCATCTGTGTAGCAGCAATTTGAATGCGCCGTGACTTTCAAGTTACGGTTATCTCTTTACCTTTCAGTCTGCTATCAAGCGCCAGATGAAATAGGCGCCAGATTTCACTTGGTCGGCTCGTTTAAATTACTTAAGTAAGCGATCCACGAGAAAATTCAAATTATGACACATTCACGCAGTGTCATTATTTCTTGAAATTCAGTGAGATATTTTTATTAAGTGACCGCGGTCGTGGAAAAAAAAAGCACAGTATAAACTCTCTTTCTAGGGGAAAAGAATATATACTAATAATTTTAACAGGATTTTTCCAAAGACTCCATCATGTCAAGTGAAGGTAAAGAAAATCGCCAGTTGTATGGTATATATAGTCCTATAGTTCGTTCATATTTATTTATTTATATATTTGAATCAGGAAGCAGGATTTGATTGTTAAAGGCATTAATTGAATTCCATGAAAATGTATTCGTTCAGAAGACCTTTTTTCACACAACATCGGTAAAGTTTCATTTTATTCTTAATACAGCATAGGGAAAAAAAATACTTTTAAAACATTTCGTTACTCTCTTTACTTTTCTTAGACTCATTAGCTTATCGTTTTGAATTCAACAGTTGCGCCTAATGAAGGAAGTTGTTTTATTGTAGAATTTCACATTATGCACATACGCAATGTTTCTCAAAATATATTAAATTAAATGTAAATAAATAAAAAAAAACGAATTTAAAATTCAAATTTTCAAAACTAACGATGATAAACCACTACAATGTTTGACTATTTTACTTTTCGTTTTAAGAGGTAATTCAACATGATTTAGGTACACAAATTCAACAAATTATTGAAATCAATATCGATATAATCAATTTTTTACTAAAACGGAATTCATTATAACCGAGTAAACGATTCGTGGCTGTGAATTAAGCGGCAAATATGAAATGCATTAACTATTTTCCATTCTAGTCGATGATAAGGTGCTCCCTTGGATAAGATAGGTAATTCAACTGTTAAAATAATGCATGTCTTATTTTTGCTTCACTCTTTAATTCGTGTTCAATTAAGACTTAATTACTTAACTTGTTTAAATAATATTTTTTATTTCGTCATTGAAAACGTTTACGATCAGATTTTGGTACGCACTAGTGCAAATCACATGAGAAATAATAATTTCACTAATAATACTTCTTTTTTTCCTTTCTATGTCTTGCGCTGACTATTGTATATCCCGAATCTTTAGCTCTAAACTTATGACTTTTTAAGAATGGGTTTGTTTTATAGCAAAAAGTTATTAATTCTATGCGAAAAAAAATGCATTTCTAGTTAAATATTTCATAAATAATTTCACCACATTTTGGATATGATTTGATGCCTTTAAAGTTTTGGGAAAACTTATTCTAGATCCTAAGAAACAGGATGCTCCATAGCTTGCTGCGCCTGTTACGTCACTAGATCATCTATAATTTCATGAGATATTAGTGAAGTGCTAGGAATTTCACGAGAAATTGGTTCAGCATTTAAGCATTTTTAACATCCATAACAGCAATTGATTTTTTTATCTTCTATTTCGAAAACAATAGTTATTAATTTGACACAAAAATAATGACATTAATTAAATATTAATAATTTTTTGTTTTAAAACAATATTTAAAACTGCTAAACACAGTGCAATTCATTCAAAAATATTCTCAGACAGTGATTTTTCTTTTTTTCAAAATAACGTTCATTTTTTTAAATAGAAATACAAACAATTACTTTAATTACACTTGTAGTTTTCTTCTGAAAATCAAAATATTATATTAGTTGCTACAATTTCGAAAAATATTTTTTATTAAGAAGCGAAAAAAATTTTTTTCAATATTTGGCTAACACTTTTACATTTGTTTTCTTTAGTTAATCGGTTAGTCGAGTTCTGAAAAACGCAATGTTAAGTTCTTTACTACTGAAACAACGCATCATATTTTTAATAGCAGAAAAATTAGAGCAATGTGTTTGTTTTAGTTAATTGATTCTTCTTAAACCTAAAATTCTCAGAAAACCAGTAATGAACTCAAGAATTTAAACTGAGAGTCATTAATGTTTCATTAATGCAAATGAAGACATTACTCCAAAGCAGTATGCCTGTTTCTAGTCTGATTTACTACAGGAATAACCAGCCTTTTGTTTTAAAAAAAGGAGGGGAACGGTCACATAAGTGCTTCACGGAAAACCTTCATATGGTCACTTTACTTTGAATTGGAATTTTTTTCATTAATTGCTAGAACTTATTCAAATTTTAGCTGAGTTTTGAACTGAATTTTGCATTCAATAGAATTGACATTAGGATTAAAACTCGAGTTCATCATTTTATAACGTCAGAATATGTAAGAGAGATTTTGATTGACATAAATGAAAAATGAATTTTTAATAATGAATCATTTAAACATCATTTCACTTTTCAATTTTACAGAATATTAACATTTATGTCTAGTAAGATAATTCAGAACTCCGTTAACTTAACAACGAATAACAAAATATAAATTTCTTGCACAGTTTTAAATTTATCATTTTTTTTTTCATTTAAGCAGTTCTATATTATGAACGAGCACTAATTCTGTTACTTTAAAAGAATGAATAAAATTGTCCGCATACACTTCAAGGAAAACTTTAAAAAATTGTTTTATGAATAATTTAAAAGTTACCGTTATGAAATTTTTCTGTTAAAACAAAACCATATTAGGAAAAAGAACAACATTTAGCTTACACTGTTAAAAATTTCCGTAAGAAAATAGTAAAATAACCATTTATTTGATTGTTATTTTACCATATTTAATTACAACAGTTGAATAACTATTAAAAAGATGGTACTCAAATCGCTGATTGTGAAAAAAAATCGCTTATTCACTGTTCATCCTAAAGAACGTTTAACTAACCGTAATTTTCAAGCGCTCAATAAGAATCGGGCGTCCATCTTCCTTGCGAAACCTTACCGGTCGTACGTTTTTGTTAAAATATGAATAAAGATTTATCAGTTCAAATCTGCATGTGTACATAAAAAAAGAAGGAAAAAAAAAGCGGCTGAAATTTCTAATAGTGTAGACAAATTGAATGTTTTTCAAAACACTTTAGGAATAGATTTTGCAACACCGACCAAATATACATTACCGGCATTTCGTATTTCTTTTAAACGTGATACCGGAATACCGATATCAATACCGGTATTAAAATATTTTCAAAAAAAAACAGGAATATTTCTGTTTCATTACATATTTCGTAATTTCATGTAAAAAATGTATAAACTAAAGCAATATAGGCAATTTCGGCGTATACAAATAAAATAAAGGATCAAAAGTTATAATCAGATATCTATAATAAAAGCAGTATTATAATAATTTAGGACATTTTCAACAAAAAATAAAGTGAAAAAATGAACCATTACAGCATATCGAACAAATATATAATTTGGAACGGTAAAGTATGAAGGTGAATTATATAGTAACGGACTTTACATACATTCGCAAAAAAAAAAAAAAAAAATGCAAAACAGATCATAAAATGCATACTAATGTTTCACAATCAAAACTAGCTTTTTCTCCTAATGAAACTAAGACTAAGGATAAACTGTACATATTTGAAAATTTATATTATGATTCTGAGGTAGCAAAAAAAAATATAAATAAATAATGTTTGACTAACGGATGTTTCATAAAATGAAACATCTTACACCATAGTGTAATTAGTTGAAAAAAGTCTGTAAATCTATTATGTACATTTGATTCAGTAATGAAAAAACACATTACAAGACATGCAGACAATTTATCAAAACCTTCAAATAAAAATGCTGTCATATTTTGCTGTTATAAAAAATTAAATATGTCGCGTAACAGACGTTATTGTATGAAACGTTCTACGACGGCATGATATTTCTGCACTGAATGTTAAATCTATATATGAATCTGTAATATCTTTACTTCTTGTAAACCATAATGGAATCACAAAATTCACATTAAGTGTGTTTTAAGTTTTAAAAATTGATCTTTTAATTATAAATGATAATTATAGTATTACAATTATAAAGTTGAAAAAAAAATTCCTTTGAATTAAATTTAAAGCACTGATTAATGTAAGATGTAATTTTAATTCATACAATACGTTACAAAATTTGATACATTATAGTTTTGCCTTAAATTTAAAAAAGTGGAAAAGCTAATAATCCTCAAGCTGACTAAGGCACTGGGACGCTGATTTGGCTTATACCACTCAATGTCTGGTTTTGGACCATTTTCAGTTCTCCCCAGACTTGTGCAGCTACAAGCTTTCAAATGATGCATGAGAAATGTTTTAAATGATTTTTTCGTTTTTTTTTTTTTTTTTCAATTTGTTTCAAGATAGCTAAAATTCATCTAATGCAAGATGTGCTTATCTGGGAAAAATAACTCCGCAATTTAAAAAAAATCTAAATGCTCAAAGACCTTTAAAAATAACCCACAATTCGTATATGGCTTTACTTGACTTTAACACTGCGCAGACAAAGAGAGAAAAGAGCAAAATTAAACGTATGAATACACATAACAAAACCATGGTTATATGCCAAATATTTGCGACTGATAATGCTCATGATGGTTGCCGTGGTATAAAGTAAATTAAAATATGTCTAAGTATAAAAATATATTTTATTTATATCTAATACCAAACACACCGGTATTTTACCGTAGCCAAATACTGATTTCACGCATTTGCAAAAAAACACTAAATATCGCATTCGGTGTACCGGAATACCGAGATTGTTAACACTATTTAGGAATAATTGTCAAAACATAATTTTAGAACACTCTTGCAGCTTAAAATCATTTAGGTTAAAAATTATCGAAGCACCTGGAAAATATCACAAGCGTGTTTTTTTTTTTTCAAAAATACAATTTTGGACAAACTTCATGTTTTTTTATTAAATTTTCCTATTTCTTAAAAACTGCATTAAGATATTTATATGACTGATTATTTAATTGCATTGACTGTATATATTGTACAAATTAATACATAAGTTGTACAATTAGATTACATTAACGTTTTAAAAATGACAAAGCGCTGCTATAACTGTTTTATATATTTTTTTTCTTTTTCTTTTCCTTCTTTTTTCCACTAAGAGCGTTTTGTAGAATTCGTTGTAAAATGAATAAAGAAATAAAAAATAAAATACTATCGATACTTCCTGCATTTAATTCATTGATTCCTATACGACTTCTAAAAATGTATTTAAATACTGAACAGTCTATTTAGTTTATCAAGACATGATGAAGCTTGATTTAATTTACAAAACAATATAAAGTACAGAATTTCTTAGTTGAAAAATCAAAAACTCGTACTTATAATGTATGAAAGAAATTTTAAGAAGTGAAATGCGAAAAAATAATTAGCTTGTAAAAATGAATGTTTTTAATATTAATTAACTAGAACAATTGAGAAACGGTCGCGCAAAACAAATTCAGATCAGAAATGTAAATAAAATAAATATTTATGATAAAAAAAGAAGGAATGTTTACTCATGTGTACTGACATATCTAGAAGAATAGATAAGTAAAAAATTGCGCTTTTAAACTTTCATGAAGTATTTTGTAGTTTTTCAATGTGTTATGTACTTTTTTTTATATTTCGGATGAACATATGGAGGCTTCAAAGCCGTCCACCAAAATGTGGTTTGAGTAGCTTAACATTAATACTGAAGGTCTGAAAATGGCTTAAGTTGCTTAATCGCACTAAGAATCGCAGTTTTGCCATTAAACACATATTTTAACATTTTTCAAGTTTCTTAATTCTTTAACGGCTCACCAAAAACGAAAGTACACTAACAATTAAATTTAAACTATTTTCTCCACTGAGCCTTAATTTCAATACTTGTATTATTATTTTAAAGACAAGCCAAAGGATTTTTAAAGCATTTTAACAAATTTCAGAAACGAAATTTTAAAAATATGCTCTCACATGTGTTGTACAACACAGAAAAATAAGAATTGGAAATTGCTTAGGAAAACATTTTACGGTTAGAGCTTAGGATACTTCGGTATTATTTTTAGGCTTAGATTGGTATGCAATTCGCTAATCTTATTTTGCTGTTAGCTGTCTGGACCACGAGTATCGTATCAAACGTTTCATAGTATCATAAAACGTTTACTGTGTTGTTGATGTAATTACAATTCGACATTTCTGTTTGAAATAGTATCAAATACGCTTCCTTTTCATTTCAGAACAGGTATAACTGAAATTAATTTAGTACTGTACATTTACATTTAAAAACATTTTAAAACATGTACAAGAGGAAGTAAAGTGCATATTTAAACAGTGTATAAAAGTAACTTCCTTTCCAACGTAGTAACAGTCGCACTTTCGTGGCAGCGCATATTTATGGGATAACATAGATCAAGTTGATTATAAGTACTGTAAAATAATTGTCTAACTACTAAAGTGCAATATAGGAACAATTACAGATTCAAATATGTTATACTGCTCTACAAATTTTTAAACACCATAATAATTTTCATTTGTAGTGAGACTCACGCATGGAACTAGCCATATGTGATAACTAATAGAAATGTGAATAAAGGAACTGTACAAAATTGGGATATTATTATCCAAGAGAAACTTTTCTACGTGATTCAGAATACGACCCATTTTCCATGGAATTTCTTAAGATCTCATGCGCATGTTTTTGCTAATTTTTTGACGAGATTTCATGTATTAAGCATAAAAAACGGAACTGTGCTGCTTGAAATTATTTTTCATATTTCTTTGTTCTATTAAATAAAAAGTATGTCGTTACGAAAATTGAAAATAAATCAATAATTACTAAATAAGTAAGTAATAACTTCAGTAGGTGATAAATTTTCTTTTTTTAGTATAAATTTTCCGACACATTAAGGGGGAAACATAATGAATTTACAGCAGATAAATTTTAAAAAGGAAAAAAAATGGTTAAGAAGAAAGAATTTGTTTTAGAATTATTAAGATTATATTTTTAAAAGTAGTATTTTATTGCATTAATTTAATATTCGTATTTCGAGGAAAGCGTTTTAACAATAATGTAAGTATAGTTCAGACATTGAGTAATTTCTTTGATATCCATTTTCCGAAAACAAAATCTTTTCATGCTTCTGTTCAATTAAAAAACCAAGTTAATTTCTATTATAATTCAATTATAGAAAGTTATAAAACACCAATAAGACCTTGAATAAATCTATGTCATCATTTTAGGTCAGTTGTTTAATTCCAATGCATTTGGAAGTTGATCTTAAGCAAAATATAAATGTAAGTTTTCACGAATTAAAAATTGTTCATAAACAGTAAAATAAAGTTCACAAAGTTTAAATTTATAGCTTGAACCTCATCGGAGTGAAGAAAATCGTATATATAATAGGCAACACAAACTACGCAAACCCGACATTGCATTGCTGCACCTAGCGCTGATTCAGTTTGTATAATTTCACTAAAAGGCCTAACAACTAAGAAAATTCTTAGCACTGTAGTGAATATAAATATTTTGCATTACGCTCATTTTGATCATTTTATAACTATTATAACGCTCACATAATATTTGAAAGCAATAAAAAAAAGAATATCTTCTCGCCAGATTTTAATGAATAATCAATGTACGCAACTTACATTTAAGCTGTTGAAAAACGTAAAGCTTCAAATTCAGAAAATAATGAAACCTAAAAATGATATTTTTCCTGCATGTTAACAATAACCTGAAAATGATATACCTGAATAACTTGGAAATGATTTTTTTTTTCACTGAAGATGTCAGTACACTAAATATGTTGAAAATAATTATTAATCATTTGGTGGCACTTTTATTATTATTATTATTATTAATTTTTGTTCGATAATTTATTTTTTTCAAACAAGTTTTCGTTGGTTTATATCGAGCAAAAGTTAAGGAAAGATCATAGTTTTTACAAAAAAATGCTCTTTGACAGCTATCAAAGCAGAGAAAGTGCAAACCCGGTAATGCCTTCCCAGGGGTTTCTTTTTATAGCAGTGAATATCATATTAGCTAATCCCAAAGGGCCCATAATTCAAAGGCTCCCTGAGAACAAGAACGTAGGATTCCAAGAAAGATCCTTTGTCGTAAAAGCATCAGTTACAAAAATTGACAAGAACGAAACCTTGATATGACGAACGAGTTGGGTGTGGTACCTGGAGTAAAAAGGATCTCATTAAATGCAGCCTTTCATCAAGGAATCTCTTTCGGATCAGGTCACATGGTAATAAGGACTGGGAAGGAGCCTTTAATCTGGATGACACTGACTCCATGATGGAGATAAGTTGTTCAATAATTTGCTATCTTCAGTTGGGAAAGAGGATAAACAAAATTTAAAAGAAAAGGTATTTTTGTTGTAGAGAACACTAGAAACCAGGGAATTAATTAATCTTTCTAAACTTTGCCCTCGATTAAAATGCCATTTAAAATAAAAAGTTCTTCCGAAAGTGAATCCAACTGCTTCTAGTTTTTATATATTTTATTACTTATGTTCTTGCTGTTATTTTTATATTCTGTAAACAACTGTCAAAACTTTCAATTTGATTAGAATGTTGATGTAATTGATCAACTAACAAATAATGTAGTACAGAGGTGAAGCTATTAATATTAGATTACACTGCTCAGTTGATTTTTAACCGAGTTCACATAGTTTTGCAGTATTACAAGAAGCAGTTGCTTCTTAAGCAGCAATGTATTGGAATGTGTGGGCGCGCAGGAAAAATTTCCACTTTCTTGAGATTGATCCCGAAATAAATGTCGTTGCATTTATAACGGTTGGTGAAGCAATGTTATTATAAGATTTGTAGTTGTTTTTTTCGCAACTATTTAAAATGAAACAAATAAACTAAGCTGTTTAACAGCAAGTTTGCAAATAAAACACTTGTATGTGAACTGAAATAAATTAAATTCAACAGACCAATTATGCCATTTCTCTATTGGCTTTTCTACCCACGATCTTCATGTCAAACACTAAAAATTTATGTGTCAGCGAAAAGATACATGCATTATTAACCAAAATATATTTTTTATGAAATGGATAGAGTGCTAAAAAATTTCGGATTCGGATGAACCAAATTTAAATTTTTATAACAATACTAAAGAAGATTCAAGAGATAATCAGTATAAATGGCAATATAAGGATATTGAGCACCCACTGGACAAAGTGCTTAATAATTTGGGATTGGGCTGAATCAAACTTTATGATAATGATAAGAGAATAAAGGTACTGAATAGACAGTGTTAATTTAATTGCTATATTAAACAAGGTTCAAGAGCTGATGATCAAGGTAGGAATCGAAGCATATCAAACCAGATAACTCTAAGTCCTCCTCACTCATTGTATTCCAAACAAGAAAGCATTTTAAAACTCTGAGCTTTATCCGCATGCAATGTATTACTGGAAACATTTCCAAACAATATGATCATACGCTTTATTCCAAAATGATATTCACAAATGAACTCAAGTGTAATTAATTATGTTAATTAAGACAGTTTAAACACTATGAAATCAGCACTGCAAATAATTCGTCCTTACAGCGTTTGAAAAATTGTGACATATTAATGCTTCTCCCTACCTCTAATTAGGCCCTCTTAGACAAACCTATTTTTAAAATAACTATTAAATAAATTTATATCAACAGTTAAGCATTATCGTAAAAAAATGGTGAAATTTAGATGCAACCAACATTTGGTACTAAGTTGAACCATTATAATGGTGTTGTTTGACCTAATTTCATCATGAATGGGACACGAGGACCCATTATGATTGTTCAACTTTAGTACCAAATGTTGGTTGCAGCTAAAATTAACAATTTTTTTTTTATTTTTTGGTGAAAGGTTGAACTAGACGTTGTTACAGTGTATACGCGTTATATTTTGCTTTCATCAGATATGTAAGTTCTAAGCTTTTACAAGCTTACCTTTAACAATTGACAAATTTTACAAAGTTTGATCGATATATATAATCATTAACAAAATGCATGCAATGTTCGTAATTTCAAACACTGTTTCCCTGAACTGAACATAGGGATATAACTGTCAAACGAAGTAATCCAAATAATGGACTTGCATAAAAATATATGTTTTTCCCGTCTCTAGTGGGAGAAATCAAGTGGGGTATTACAATCAGTATTTTAAAGTCAATTAAATTAATCTTAATTGACTTTAAATCATTTATTGTGTTGCTTCTTAATTTAAAGCCAAAAATTAGGAAGCATTGCCTCCTTTTTGACAATTATCGAACACAACTGGAAAATAACAGAAAAATAAACTCTTTCTTGTTTTGTAAGACAATGAATGCATAATTTGTTCTTTCTGAACACATTTTTGTATCATCGGTATATCTAATATAGTTATAATTAAATATGCTGTCACTGTTAGCAGTCAGTTGTAATTAAGTATCGGCTGATGCAAGATATTTTTGAAGAAACAAAAAAATACATACTTTGTTGTGGATTTTCAAAAATATCTGCAACTAGGACGAAACAAACTAAAAAATTTCTTCATTTACGTTTTATCTGTTACGTTACATTCCGTTCATGCTACCAGTTTCGATTGAATGTGTTGTACTTCTAAACAGTTTTGATAATTGTTGTGCAAGGCTGGTAAAAAAACGAACTGTGCATTTTTTTAAGGTATTGGTTAAAAACAATACTTTTCCAAACCATTTTGCCATAATTGATATATTTATGATATACGTATGAAATTAAGAGCATTGTCATTTTTTAGGGTTAAAACTCGACAAAATTAAATATCGGTACTATTAAAAAGAAAAGAAAAAACCTGAACCTACTTTGTTGTAAATTTTTTGAATTATTTTTTACAATTAGTGTTAAACAGTTTAAAAACTTTTGAGTATAGTTTTGATTCTAATTCATTCATGTGAATGAATAACTGTAACCGAACTGCATTAACCGTCAACATGAATGTATAATATCTGTTAATAAGAGCAAAAAGCCAATCTTAACTGCCTCTAGTGTAACAACATATGATGTTCACAGTAAACAGCATAATGTTTAATGGAAAATAAACAATCTATGTAAAAACTCCTTGCATTGCCCAAGTTGAGCAAACATTTGCACAAAATCAGTTCGCTTAGTAGTGCAATAACTTTAAACATGGAGTGGTACATGTAATCAACACTTCTTGATATCGATCCCTTATTTGTCGAAAGCTTAGCATCGTCCCAGAGTTCGATCATAAAATGTAGAAAATTAAATGCACGAAAGAAATGTTTACGACGCCGAGGGTTGCGTGAGTCAGATTGAATCCTAAGTCATTCAATTTGGGAAGCCATTCCAGAAAATCGGCATTTAAGAAATGGATTTTGGGCGGCACTTTTCACTAAATATATTCAGCAGAACTTTTTCTTCTTTTGGTATCATGATAAAAAAATAAGTAGCCTTAAGTTTTAGCCAGTGTAAACTGCACGCACATAAATTGCTTCACAAATACTGCCACTTATATAGCGTATATGCCAGATAATATAGAAAACATGTAGGTATTTACATAGAAAAAAAGGTTTTTGTGTTTGTGATATTTTGTTAACGTTAAGGTTGCGAATTTTTATGCTTTGCAGTTTTGCCAAGTTTGTTAATCTTAGATATGATTTATTAATATGTTTTGAAAAACACTAACCAAACAATGTATACAATAATAAACTCAAAAAAAAAAAAAGGAACTATAAAGGGATTAATCTTAAACAACTTGCCAGCATCTTAATTTTATTCTTAGCAGTTTATGTGGGAAAATATTAACATTTCAGAGCTTGCGTCAAAATGAGTAACCTAAGAACTCGCGGTGAGAATTTTTCTCACATCACCTATTTCTCTCAAAAAAGGAAGAAAAATAACAGTAAATGAAATATTCCCAACTTGACAATTTGTACTATGCTAACGTCTTTACTCGATTAAATATTTTACAAATATGTTAAAATTAGTATAGAAATACATAATAGCGTGCTATCTAGTTAAAAAATTTTGGTTTTCATCCGTCGCATCCCGTTTTATGTATCAGGGAAATAAACAAAAATCCGTCAAATATTTTTACTAAAACGAGTCACAGCATCAGTTGTGTACTTTTTGTCATTAGCAGCACAAAGTTTATTCAAGACTAAAGCAAAAATATTATTTGATAATATTAAGACCATCTTTCGAAACATTCCTGAATTTAATTAGTGCCGCATTAAAACAATTTTCTAATGTATACAATCTAAAATATGTGTACATCCTTAATAGCAAAGAATTTATATAATTACTACTCAGTAAGTACACATACACAGCTTTATGTTTGTATGGCTTTTAAAGTACATCTCTTTAAGAAAATAAAATTTATTATCAGTTACGGATGAGTAGCAAGACTAAAGATGTAGCTATCAGTGCGTTCTTCCTTGCGTTAACCACAGAGTTTAACTTAACTGTGCTCAACAGTGTCTAAATCAAAGTTGCCCTTCATTTGGCTAGGAAAAAAAAATGTTCTGCCAAACAATACGACAAAGAGATTTTGCTTGCCTAATCCCAAAACTATCTACCTCCACAAACTGAAAGCTTTCGTGCGTGCTAAGAGACGTCAAAATGCCCAACTTTGCGAATGAAATTAAATTTGATTTATTATTATAATGAGCTAACGAAATGAAAATCTCAAAGAAAAAAATAGCGAAAATGAAATTACACAGTAAAATATAACTATGGGTAAGGCATGGACTTAATGACTATTTTTTCTTTTCTTGGTTCTTGAAAAAAAAAGAAAAGAAAAAAAAAAAACCTCAACAAACTAAAAGTAAAAATATTATTTTAACCACGAAGCTATGATATTTGGTTTACTATGAATAGGTAGAAATGCATTTCCAAGCTGTTTTACTGTTTGCTGCTCTTTTAAATTTGAAATAATTTCAATCGGAATTGCCATCATGAGCGACAGCAATCTGCGAATATTACCGCATATTTTTAAAAATTGAAATAATGTAGTTAAAAATAATCAATTTGAATATATTATATCAGAAAATGTCAATATAATTCATCTGAGTTGCTGTCTCGTCTTAATTTGTGCTCAATAAAGCGCGCGAGAAGTCAAAAACTGCAGAAAAACTCGTTGAGCTCTTTTAGAAATCGAAACTTTAGAAATCTCTCGCTTGTTCGCATAAAAGAATTTCTTTTCCGTTTGCAATTTCATAAACATAAATTCAGAAGTAATGCAGAGTCACGGTTTTTAATACTTTGACCAAAATAATGATTGAATTCATTTTTGGACCAAAATTTCCAATTATGAAAGACGAGAAAAACTAAGCCCGCTTTGTTGTACAACGACAATATTAATTATAAGCAACAAAGTTTCAAACACTTAACACTTAGAAATTTTCTAACTTGATTGAAAAGAAATCTGCAGTCTTTGACGGAGCTGCCACGTCAAAGGAACAATCTGTTTGCATGAAAGCAGATTGCATTTGCATTAAGAACAGCTGTATCACTTTACCGGGAGCGCGACAGTTAGGCAACTTTGAAAATAAGAGAAAGCTACGTGTACAAAGATGCCGCAGAAACGGAAGAATTCTACAAAAGGACAGAGATAACATTGAGGATAAGAATGTCGCATAATCTATTTCAGTCTTTCCAACATTTCCTTCAAGGCAAAAATTTGACCATCATATAAACGTTAATTGCTTTTCACAAAATTGTAATTGGGGAAATGTTTTGTGAATGCTTTTTATCATATTTGTGTAGAAGCATTTGTAAAATATTAATGTGTAGGTGCATATGGTAAAGTGTACAAAGATATATATATTTGTAAATATTTCGACATTTAGAGAAAGCGTGCGGCATGGCACATTCGTAGCACGCAAACCCACATGCATACCGTGGGAGAATTATGCGTTTGTACATTAGGGTGGGGCGAAAAAACCTTTTTTTTAAGTTTCGAAGTTGTAATAGCGCGGGAAAACTTGCGAATCATATAGAAAAGAAAAAATAAAAAAAATTTATTAAAATCGGTTGACATCTTCCGGTCGCGCATAGGCCCTAAAGTTTGACAAAATATGAAAAAAATATCATTTTCACTATATTTTCCAAAATTTTTGAATTAGATGTTTTCGTAATGTAATAGTTTGTAACGTCTTCAAATAGAGCTTAAAAACATTGTGTTTTAATTTGGTTTAGATAAGTTGATATCTTCCGGTCGCGCACAAGCCCCAAAATTAGCCAAAATATTGACAATTTCACATTTTTACGAGTTTTTTTTACAATCTTTAATATACTTAATTTTAACGTAGTAGTTACAGCATTTTTAACTTTGAACATAAGGAAATTGTATTTCATTATGGTGTGAATAAATTAAGAACTTCCGGTGTCGCAATTACCCCAATGCTATACGAGAACAGTACCCAAAAAAAGATAGAGTGATCGGATGGTGATAACTAAAAACGGGCATGGTTCTTTTCGACTTGCTCTATATTTAAAAAGCTTAAATATTTTACAATTACACATCCCCACCCTCTTGTACATGAAATATTGCACCCCCTCAGCCGTAAATAATGTACTTGAAACTTGGCAAAAGTGTCTCTTAAATTCATGCGCCCTCCCCCCGTTACGGGATCTGCAAGTCGCTAGTTACACGACTGACATGCAGAACCAATCATTACATAAAGCATCACAGTAATGACAGAAATATCTGTTAAATTTCAAACAAGAATTATTTATTAATTAATATTGTTAGAAATGAAGGCTGTTCAACATCACAGTACAAAGAAAATCAAATTTGGTAAAAAAAGCAATTCAGTAGAACAAATAATTTGTTTTTAAATGAAAAATTTGAGTAATTTGAATAACATTTAACAAAAATATGACATTCAGATTTAGTTTTCAACCTTGAGCTACAAATTTTTAAGTGATGCCTGCCACCATGAGTTTATAGAGTTGATAAGATCAACCATTAAATCCAGTTTTCTATTTTGCTTTTAGTTTCTAATTCAAGATTTTTTTAAAAATTATTTTAACTGATATATACTACGTATTTACCCCTGTCTCAACTTTTGCACTGGGATAATGAAATTTTTAGGGAATTGCTTTCAGGTGTTCTCTTCGCTTTTAAGCGGTCATTGTTCTTGGCGCTCCATAGCTTTCTTTGGGTATGCGGGATGGGAAGAGCATGCAATCGCTTTTAGGAGGGTATCCTGTTGATACCAAAATCAATTATAAAAATGATTTATCTATTTCAACATTCAACAATTAAATGTTTAAAATAATAAAGGAACATTGTGCACAATGAAACTGTAAAAGGTAATCGCATGTAATTAATGCATTTCAATGCTCATTTCTGCTTTAGTTAAGTACAATTACTTTTTACAGTTCAATTAATTGCTTATTATGCATTTAAATTTTTGTATGGTAAATATCAGTGTTAAACTTCAGGTGAAAAGCATTTAAAATTAAGATTATTGGAAATACTAGGCATTTAATGTTACGAAAGCAGTCAAAGGAATCTCAAATTTTGTGAAAAAAATAAGAGCAACAAGAATTTGTTTTCAAAGTTAAAAATTTGAGTACATTTAAAGAACAGTAAACTAACATCTGGCAGCTTTTTTTTATACCTCATTATCAGTTCGTGTGAAAAAATGCTACGGCTATTGCATTTAAACAATAATTATTTATCAAGTACCAAAAATGCGTAAAAATGTAAAATGTTCAATATTTTGGCAAATTGTGGGGCTTATGCGCGACCGGAAGATATCAACTGGTCTAAACCAAATTAAAAAACAAAGATTTTAAGCTCTATTTAAAGACGTTACAAACTATTACATTACGAAAACATATGATTCAAAAATTTTAAAAAAAAAATCGCAAAAATGAGGTTTTTTCATATTTTGTCAAACTTTAGGGCCTATGCGCGACCGGAAGATGTCAACCGATTTTGATTTTTCTTTTTTCTTTTCTATATAATTCGCAAGTTTTCCGCGCTATTACAACTTCGAAATTAAAAAAAAAAGTTTCTTCGGCCCACCCTATTGTACATCTAGACAGGGTTCGAAATTAGCGGTCGTTAATCGTATTTTTCAACTAAAAATACTGTTTGACGACCATGATTTTACATCCAGTCTTCACTTTTGACGATTAACCTTTCTTGAAACTTTTAGTTGACGACTGCAATATTTCACTGTCATTTTTTTTAAATTTAGTATTTTTTTAATCTGATGTAATGTTATACAATTACATTTTTATGAACAAATTTCATCTAATCTTCTGTATTTTGAGTTTTTGCGATGCCTGTGAAAACTATCGTAACTTCTTGACCTTCGAGTTTTAGAATTGAGAATTTTTACGCATTTGTAAGTAATTTACCATCAAGTGTTACGTACAAAACGTACTTATTTATAAGTAACACTTGATTGTAAATAACACTTGAAAAAATAGTTAATCCGATTAACTCATATTTTATTTTATTAGGCATTGATTAAAATAAATGTTTATATGAATGCGTAAACTTAAGTATAATGACCAACTTCTTAAAAGTTACTAACAGAAATTGATTTTAGAAGATTTTTCTCTTACTTATCACTAATTTTATCAGTACAGTTGTGATGTTCTGCGATTTTTTTAGCAGAACTGTCTTAATAGTTATTAGTTGACATCTATGCCTAAGCAATTTTAATTATTTTAAAATGACGCCTATCGGAACATTTTTGGCAACTAAAACAAAAAGGCTACACTGTTAGAAATTTCATCATGAAATTACAGTTAAATAGCCGGCAGCAGTCTGTCCATCTGATTCAATGTTAAATTTACAGTTTAGAACATTTTTCTATCTTTACGGGACCTAAGCCATTACCAATCTGCTTGGTTAAAACGCCGTAAATATAAAAGCTCGCGGTTTTATAAGCAGTTAAAAA
This sequence comes from Octonoba sinensis, assembly GCA_038502835.1. NCBI lineage: Eukaryota > Metazoa > Arthropoda > Arachnida > Araneae > Uloboridae > Octonoba > Octonoba sinensis. The sequence continues at coordinate 130,915,237 of CM076598.1, forward strand.
TGGTTTCAAAACTTTTACGGTTTTTAAACCATTTCGAGGCGTAGAAACCGTAAACGAAGCGTGCGGGAATCAAACCCTGGGTGTATGGTATACCAACCTTGCGCTCTAGTTATTCGACCATCTACACCACTCAAACCGGCCGTTTATTTATCAATAAATCTTCTTTTCCAACTGGCAAACTGCATTAAAATTGAGAATGCAGTGTTTTATTGGATCCAAAGTCATTTTTGGTCTAAGTTTACTGTATACTGACGAAAGTCATTTTATTTGCTGCAAAAATTAAAATACAAACAAGCTTCAGCAGCTCAAATTATGGGTTCGCTCATTCGCAAACAGTTCGGGAATCCGATGTCTCCAATTTTTTATTTACGTGTGTTTGTGTTTCTATTTAGTAACCACTGCTTAAGCCACTTTTTTTTTTCTTTTTTTATATACACATGCAGCTTTGAACTGATAAATCTTTATTCATATTTTAACAACAACGTACGACCAGTAAGGTTCCACAACCAAGATGGACGCCCGATTCTTATTGACTACGAGACCTAGTGGCGCTTGTAAATTACGGTTAGTTAAACGTTCTTTAGGAGAAACAGAGAATAAACGATTTTTTTCACAATCAGCTGTTTGAGTACCATCTTTTTAATGGTTACTCAACTGTTTTAATTAAATATGGTAAAATAACAATCAAATAAATGGTTCTTTTACTATTTTCTTAAGGACATTTTTAACAGTGTAGGTGCCAATAACGTCTAACTTTTCTATCCTAATTTCGAAACCTGCATCTAGACTTTTGCGTTTCTTGTACTTTGCTGAATCTGTTATGTATGTGGGACAGAATTTGCATTCTGCTTTTTTTCTTTTAATACGAAAAATGCGTTGTACTTCATAATGTAAACGAGACAAAAATATTGACTTTTTGAAAGAAATTTAGCTCTTGGAGGTTTGCTAACATCGGAATTTCCCTATTAAGTTGGCCAATAATTTTTAAATAACATCACCCTGCAAAACTCCAGTACAGTTTTCGTTTCTGGATGGCTTTTTTTCTTTGCCTTATTTTAGCATTATATTCTCATTTATTCTCCACCATTAGGTGTTTCTCTTATACAGTAAAACCCCGCAAATCCGAACCCCGAAAATCCAAAATCCCGGGAAATCCCCGAACGAATTCTTTTTAACAAATTTAATTTTGAAAAACACACGCAAAAAGAGAAACTTATTTATTTTGTCACAACAAAACAATTAAAAACTATTACTTATTAAATTTATAAAACAATTACTATAACAATACAAACTCACTAAATATCAATTTCACTTGAAGTCAGTTAACTTCTATTGTCGAAGTGACGAAAACCTTCCAGCGGAGGCGATGGCGCGCCACTTTCGCATAAACATGACATCGTGGCTGCTGCGTGTTACTATTTTATGCTATTTTATGATTATAATGCATACCTATTTATTATTGATTTTCTTTCATTTATTAAAATGATTATATAAAAATATATTGTTATTACCCATAAATGCGCAGTGTTGTTTTTAAACAACATGTCAAATTTTCTCGATTTCTATTTTTCCGAATTAAGTAAGAATTTTGTAGTATGTTTTCCACTTATAACTAGCACAAACAAACACACACACACAAAAAAATATTTTACAAAGAAAAAAATTGCGCAGTGTAGGGTTAATTCCTATACCGTAACGAGGGTTCGTTTATTGTGTTACGAATAGTTTTCGGCTAATCCGAACAAATTAAAATCCGAACAGGCTGCAGCCCCAATTAGTTCGGATTTGCGGGGTTTTACTGTATCTTAAATGTTACGTTAGTTATCAAGATTTTTCACTTAGGCATTAGGTGATTTTTTTCCTCAGTAATTAGTTTTTCTCTTAGTTTAGTTAGATTTTTTTATTATTTTTCTAGGAATTATTGTCGATTCCCGAACTTTTGCTTAATTATCTGGATTTTTCGTACAATCATTACGATTTTTCCATGAGTTCTTTGCATCTTTGATTTATGTATTAGAATTTTTCATTTAGTCATTAGGCTCTCTACTAATCCCCAATGTGAAATTTCCCTTGTTAATTGCATGATCTTTTTCCTCACTCATTAGTTAGAATTTTTGCTCAAGTCGCCTAGTTCACGATGCCAGCACTTTTCCATTTTTAACTTTCCCCTCGCACACCTAGAACCATCTATAAAGTCTGGTCCCTTAATTAACACGTTGAGTGCCCCTCGAGTTTTTAAGAAAATTCCAGCCAGAGCCACGGCGGCCTTAACGTTAAGTTCAGTGCTAGGCACTGCTAACTGACGTGGCACTCAGCGTGTTAAAGCCTTTTGATTTATGTCAATTTCCATTTGGAATCTCACACGCAGAAAAGTTTAAAAGTCATTGGAAACTAGTATATTTTATGACTGAATAGTGAAGTCCAGAAAATAATACTACGCCTGTTCTCATAAATAGGCACATGCCCCCAGACACAAAGTAGGAAAAAACGAAACGTAAAAGCAGAAAACAGAAAAGAACGTTGTTTTATTGAAAATTGTTGGAAATTTTGTGCTTAATTGCATCGCTTTTTATCATATTTCAAAGTCTTACTGTCGCAAAATTGTAATAACTACAGGAAAAACCCTTATAATTAAGAAAAAAGAAGATCTCAGAAAAAATAATTGTCGCGGAAACTCTTACATATTTCAGGTTGATAAGAGTATAGAAAGTCATCCTGAAGCAATTGGTGGATTCGACTTCGAAATCAAGACGACGCTATACGTGACGAAAGCTCCAAATAGATTTCGAAAGAGCTGTTTGGCTTAATGACCCCGACTAGCATGCATAAATGGCGAATTCAGTCTATAAAAGGTCTGCCTGACTGTTCCGGATTTGCGCCTAGGTGGCTAGTAAATGTCTCACAGATTTGGACACTCGGGCTCTAAAGGCAGCGATTACAAGCGTCCATGACAGGAAAGGATCTTGTAATGAAATTCTAACGCCGTTTTAGATGCTCACAGGTCCACCAAGAAATACAGGCCGTAAACGCTGTCACTTAATGGGAGATCGTAAATTACTGAGATCACTCCAGTGACACTGCCAGCAATAGCCCGAACAGTTTCTTATGAATAAACGTTTCGTGAGTTTATACTAGTGATAAAACACCCATGTTCGCTACGGAAAAGCAGTTTTATTTTTAAATGTAGCGTTTTGTTCAGAAAATTCGGCTGTGAAATGTGTAAAATAGATATGTTCTGTCTAAAAGTCGTTGAGCCCTCGTAAACAGAGTCTAAAAGGCAGATTAAAATTCAATTTGTTTGCTGAATAGTCGGCCGCAAGCAACAGTGGCATTTATTTATCAATAAAATGATCATTTTATATCTATTGCGAGTTTTGATGGCCGCAGAAACAGCTCCTCAGAAGACAGTATAGAAAATTTTGTGTTTGAGTACCTCATAATTGTTTTTTATATGTGAATTTGATTTATTCCTTATTGTGAGCCATAAATTACGTTTAACTGTGTATTAATGTTATATGGGCAATAAAACTCGAAGAAATGACACTCGTGACGTAAAATATCTAAAACAAGATTTCATGCAACTGTAATATCTTTATGATAAATCGACTTTCAGACATACTGCTTGCCAAGCTTATATGTACCGGAAGAAAATATCTTTTAATTCCATCTACAATTCCTTTCCCGTCCCTTCGACTTTTGCAAGAATCCCTGCTTGTTGCTTTAATCTCCATAGTTATGCCTTTTTTTAAAAACAGGCATAAAAGTTCGTATTAATACTAGATTCTTAGACTGAAAGTGAAATGATACTATTGGTATTAAGGATATTTTTAAGCATTCGTATTAAAATCTAAATGTAATGTTAAAATTACGTCGCTATGTATTTAGAGTAATTTAGGCAATAAGAACGATATTTATGTCAGACACACAAAAGTATTTCCTTGTATAATCAACGTGAGAACGCGTAACCAGAATCTTGCGTATGTAAAGATGCACAAAAATGTCTTCGAGTGTAAACTCGTAAGCTGAAAAACAATTTTCTCTACGCTGAATTTACCATTAATGTGCAATATGTTGCAAAAGTGCGGTTTACTCATGTGACCTAATGCGTTGCAAAAAATTCTTTTAAATATGAGTAGATTACGAAGTGTTGTTTTTTATGAATATGTTTCCCTTAGACAAAGCGGCAACAAATTTGACCTATTTAAGTTGAAAATGAGAATTTATCTTAATTTCAATTCTGTTCAAAATTTCGTTATTTTTCTTTTCTTTTTTTTTAGCCTACTTTCCCGTAAAATTTAAAAAAAAAGAAAAAAAGTATGAAAAAAGGCTTAGTGTACCGTAAAAAAAGTGAGAAATTTGAAAGTAGGATTTTGAGATGAGGAAAATGTTTCTGTCGGCTTGTCTGTCTGCCCACCTCCCCCAATAACTTTTGAAAAAGAATTGTCCGAGTCAAAAGATTTTTAAAAAAATTTTTTTGAATTCGACAGATCTCGGCGAGGATATCCAATTTCCATATTTTGTTTCTGATTTGAGCAATTTTTCGTTCAATTTTGAACGGTTCAAAAAATCTTAACATTACTGCAATTGGTAAAATGTAAAGCAAATTATATAAACCCTGTGCATAAGACCCAACTTCTTTCAGACAAGCTTATTAAAGGAGCTCGCCACGTGAACTATTTTTTTATTTGAACAATTTTTGTTCAATTTTGAACAGTTCAAAAAAAAAAAAAAAACATTAGCGCCTACGGGGAAATTTCAATCCTATATAAATCCTGGTCTAACGGACGGATTTCCTTTGAACAAACTTTATCAGAAAGCTCTTGTGACGTAGAACGTGTACAGATACGTAGTTTATCCAGAACTAAACGAGCCTATTTTCCCACGAAACTCTTGATCTGGATTTTTAAGAACTCTTCCGAAGGAATGAATGAACAAATGAGTGAGTGAATGAATATGTAAAAAGCGTTGAAAAAGGTGTATTTGAAATAACTAAGAACTAAAGCTAAATGAGAAAGATATATATATATATATATATATATATATGTATATATATATACACAGCTAGATTATCAATTTGATATTGGTGTATACGGGAAAGTAGGCTCGTATAGTTCTAGATGGATTTTCTTGTTTTTAAATAAAATAATGTTTCTTTGGGGATTTATCACATGATTTTTGTAAAATCCTAAGACTTGGGTGGGGAAAAGACAGTAGAATCTCCGAATAAGAAAATCGATTGTTTTCAGTTGAGCAATTCGCAGTCGAGAAAACTTTGCTGTGCTGTGGTTCTAGATTTTTTTTTTCAGTTATTTAAGTAAATATTCCAAACTTTTTGGTACGTATTGAATTATGATTTTTCATTAAAATTAAAATAACATATTTATTGGACAAATAAAATGGTCAAAAGTGAGGACAATGCAACAATTTAGATAATAGTATATTCTGGTATATTCATAAGTTTATTTTAATTAAGAAATGCTATTATTTTTTAAATTTGTTTGCGACCGAATTAGTTGCTAAGAAATTAGCCCCTTTCTTCATTCCAAACACTAAGAAATTCTAGTTCAATCTTTCACCAAAACAAATGGGGAAAATAGTAAGTTTAGCTGCAACCGACATTTGGTACTAAGTTGAACCATTATAATGGTGTAGTTTCACCTACTATTACCATGAATGTGAAACTAAGAACCATTATAATGGGTAAACTTTAGTACCAAATGTTGGTTGCAAATAAATTTCACCATTTTCTTCTTCTTTTTTTTTTTTTCTGGTGAAAGTTTGAATTAGAATTTTTTACAGCGAAAGATAAACGTCTGAAAAAAAATCACTATTGGGGACATCGTTTTATAGAAAATGTCATTTAACTTTCCCACTAAAAATTCGTTAAAGGGAGATTATACTGTAATATGTGTGTTCTTATGAAATAAATAAGTATTGTAAAATAAGAAAGTTGAAATTTTACAGATAAAATATATTTTGATAAATGAATTTTACTGAACTACTTTTCGAAGCATTTATGATTCAGATTTAGCAGTACTTTCCTTTCTGTATTTTTTCTGTTTAACATTTTTATTTCTGAAAACAGAACGTTTCTTCTATTGCAGCCAAAAAAGAGCGACCTCATTATGCAACTTCCCCAATTTTGAAGTGGACCAATAGAACACATGAAGACGCAAATCAATAGATGGACTTACAAGAAGAAATCTTTACAGATCAGAAAGGCAAAGAGAAAACGTTAGAATTGGTATCAGCTCAAATTATTTATGAAGCAATGATCTCATGGGAAGGAAGGTAAAGGCAACGCTGGTTAAGAAATACGCATAAACCAAGTCTTAACTATGTCGCATACGTCTCAAAAATGTTATTTTTTTCTTAAGTTTAGATCATATACTTGATTTTATCAGCTATTTTTTGCTTGGAACTATATATAAACTGAGCGAAAAATATAGTGTAACTTAAGTAATATTAATGCTTAATTTTAAGCACCTATGATGCAGTACACTCCGTTATAAATTGAGAAAGCATTAAATCTAAAGCTTTAAAATTTAAGATTAATAGTGTCTTAAAGATATCTCTGCTATATTATTTTCTGAAAGCCATAATTCTTATTTACGATATTCCAAGAGATAATATTTTAAAAAATAAATACTTTTTGAAAATGAATAAAAAATAACCATCTGTGGAATTTAATCACAGATAAATATTTCTTAACATCTCATGCAGTATTAAATTGCTTTTTACGTGAAAAATTCATTTGTAGGTATTAAAATATTTTACTTCACGTTATATTTTGATTAAAATTGCATTTCAGTCAACTTTGGGTGAACTTCTTGATTTAGATTAAATAAGATATTGCATTAATCATAAAATATTAGCTAAAAAAAACAGAAGGAAAGAAAACAAAAATGCAAATTTAAATCAAGAAATTAATTTATTAACTGCACAAAAGAAAATGACAGCTTATTGTCTAAGATAAATTCATTTTCAAATTTTTATAGACGTTAGAAGCTATATTATTTCCAGTTTCAAAATTTCTAAAGATAATTCCAATTAGTGTTTTTATTTGGGGGGGGGGGATACAGTGACTCTTTCAATATTAAGCAACCCCCCTCTGATGTTAGATACGTAGTTAAAACTTTATAATTAAAAAAATTGCAAAAGTAAATATGTTTTTGGTAAAACCAAAAAAGGCAGAAAATGAATTACTGTCAATTATGGATGACACGAATTTCATCTTGGTATATTTGAGCCAAAGTCTTGCTCATGTGGCTTTTTGCAACATACACTGGTCATTGGTTGAGGTCGAAAAATATGTTGGTGTCTTCATTAATAAGAATAAATAAACAAACCAGAGACGGTTGTGTTAAAAATGGCCGTCAATTCGAGGTTGCCCAGTAGGCAGAGACAATCAACTAAGACTTTACTGGGTCGTTACTACTTTATCATACTACACTGGCAAAAATTCTAGTTCAACCTTTCACTACAAAAATGAAAAAAAAGGGTGAAATATAGCTGCAACCAACATTTGTTACTAAGTTGAACCATTATAGTGGTGTAGTTTCGCCTAGTTCCGCCGTGAATGGGAAACTAGGAACCGTTGTAATGGTCCGACTTTAGTACCAAATGGTGGTTGCAGCTAAATTTCACCATTTTTTTCTCTTTTTTTTTGGGGGGGGGGGGGGAGTTTGAACTAGGATTTTTTACAGTGTACAAATAAGGATCCTTATTGTATGTAATAAATTAATAGTTGGGTATGCAATAAATTAATAGCTGTAAAACAAAATTAGGTTTTTGAAAACTTTTAATCACGATGTCATTCGTTTCATAAATTAATGTTCCCTTCAAACTTCATAGCGAATTTTCAAAATTTTATACTGCAAGCAATGAAGTATAACATTTGTTGTATATTTTATTAGAGAGAAGATAGTTTTACTGAGCGGATATAGCTTAAAAACGATATTATACAAATACTAAAATAATAGATGAATAGTAATCGATGCATTTTTTTTTAAATCTGAGCATTTTATGAACTCATCCTCCTCTTTTCACTCAGCTTTTCCTTCTTTCTTTCTTTCTTTTTTTTTTTTTTTTTTTTTTTGAAAGCATATAACCACACTAAAAAATTGTAGTTAAACCTTTCAGCAAAAAAAAAAAAAAAAAAAGGAAAAAATGTGAAATCTAGCTGCAACCAACATTTCGTACTAAGTTGAACGATTAAAGTGGTGTAGTTTCACCTAGTTCCACTGTGAATGAGAAACTAGGAACCATTAGAATGGCTCAAATCTAGTACCAAATGTTGATTGCAGCTAAATTTCAAAATTTTGGGGGGGAAAGGTTGAACTAGAATTTCTTACAGTGCAAAAAGTCTGATATTTTTGACAGTGAAAAATTTGAACTCTCAATTTTCGTCAAAATGGTCACGCACAATATTTATTTATTTTTTATTAGTTTGTCGTAATAAAAGATACGCTAGAGAGTCATTGATATTTTTGTGCTAGAACAGCAATTAGAAGGTATAAAGTTTACTGTCACTTCGAAAAAAAAGTACAAATATTTTGAAAATTATTAGATTACTTTCAAATTTTATTACGAGTTGCTCTAACTTGGAGAAAAAGTAAAATAATTATATACTTAAAGCTCTAACGAGAATTTTTAACGGGCTTTATATTTACAACTTAGTTAATTTATCTATAAAATATTTGAAAAACATTCACCTGAGATGATTTACATTTCATTATCCGAGCCCCTAATTTTAATCGAATATTACAGATCATTCAATTGCTCAACATTCAAATTCAAAAATCCCACAACTTTCAGAGCCTGCAAATTAGCCGAAGAATTGAGTTCACCCTAGCTAGACATCTTAACTGTATACATGAAAGACGAATTTAATTCTACAGATATCTTATGTAATTCATAGCCTTTGATCAGAAAATAAAAAAAAAATAATTACGAGAGTTAAAATTCGTACTATTTTCATATGCCAAATTGAAGGAAAAGAGGAGCTTTAACCTCATTAACTAAACCTTTGTAAACTGCGCGAATACCTGCTAATTCGAACGCAGCAGAGGTTTCGTAAATTAGCTTGCACCCATGCTTTAAAATAGTATTTCACTCTACTAATAAATATACCTCGTCTTTAAAATTTTGCATTTTGTATGGCAGAATGAAATGCCCTTGCCATTTAGAAGCAAAATACATCATAATCTACTTAGCAAGTTTTTTTTTTTTGGTCTTATTTTCGAAACTAGATCTTATTTCGAGCTTTGTGGGGGATATAGGAATTGGTTTGCTTAAATTATGGTAAACACAACTTTCCTGTCATTTTGTCCTAGCCAAAACCAAAATATTTACTTTTTTCTCTTAGCCAGTTATGCTTTCTATTGACTTAAAAATTAACATTTCAATAAATTTTGATATTTGAAAACTCAAAATATTTCAGAAATGCTGCTAAAAGATATGCACTAAGAAACTTAGTTAATTCACCGCTTGTAAGGTATGTGTTGAGGAAAATAACTTTATATCTGAGCGATATCTTAATGCATCAAATTAGAATATATTGATATATTGGTAAACACTCTAAAGGATCTAAAATCAAGCTTTTATACAAATACTGCATCGGAATAAAAATAAATAATGATAATAAGAATTAAAATTAAATAAATAACGATGATCAATATATTTCCAACAATGATATTTTTATGAAACTACGTACTGAAAAATCATTATTTTAAAAATAGAAAAATATACTTATATTGAAGAATTAAACTTTCCTTTTTAGTTTTTTACCATAATTTAAAGCTTTTGGTGTACGAGGGGAAAAACTGCGAATTCATATTTATAAAATTTTAAATAATTTAAACACCAATTAAAAAATGAACGTAGCAGCATAAAGACGCAAAATGTGAAAACATAAATTTTGGCAAGGCAAAAATTAAATAAATAAGCAGTGCAATTAAACAATGCAAAAACAGTAGGAATTGTTAAGAAAAATATTGTGAAAGAAAAAAACTCACCCCCTAGATACGGCTGAAACTTGAGATGTTAACACGAACTATAAAATTCGACAGATATTTTAGAGATACCTAGGTCCATGGTAGGTCAGAGAAATTAACGTCCCTGTGACGTCACAATAGGTTGTACCTAGACCAATTGGGCAGCCTAGCTGAAGCGTATTGCCGGAAGGCTCCACAGAAGTTAAGCGATATTGAGTTCGACAAGCTCTACAGGAACCAATCTAGATGCATTCCTTTTTTATTACATAAGGGGGTAGGGAGTAAGTCTAAGAAAGGGAACGGTAATTAATACCCCCTTCCCTCGCAACACCAGGAGCCTTGTGGACACTTAAATGTGTGACTTATCTATCATAGTTTCTCTGAGCTGGGTCTGGTAATTTTTAGGCTTCAAGATTCAGGGAAAAGTAAGTAAATTTGAAATGATTTTGAAAAAAATATATATATAAATATTTTGCTTAGTTGCAAAAATTACATTCATACAAAAAATATGCCTGAACCCATAAAACTTCCCTTAAAGAAAATTTAATTTTCAATAAAGGACTTTTAATTGAATTCATGTTCTTAGCACGGAAATATGTGCACACATAAATAAAGACTGCTATAATTTATTTTTAAAGCGCATACTGACGTATTTTTTTAAATAAAAAGCACATCTCTTTTGCTGAAAGACCAGTTTCTGCGCATTAAAAGATATTATAACAAAAAATCAAACTGTTTTAAGGTGTAAATTCTAATAATCACAATGTGTACTGTAACTCTATTAGGCCATTGCCTTTATTGCTTTTCGGTAAAATCTTTTGAAACTATTCTACTGTGAAAATAAACCTTTTATATTCTATTAATGACTTTAAATAATGATCATTTTAGGCATGAACGTTAATTAAAATTAGTCGGATTTGTTTCCATGCATTTAATATCAAATATTCAGTAGGCTCAACAGATGCATAAAAATGCTGAAGATTTGAATGGCGTATTGTTATATGTTTTATTTTTTTAAGAAAAAATGTATAAGTTAGTAAGTTAAAACTAATAAATGAGGCCATAAACTAAGAAAAAAAGTTATATACGCTTAAACTATGTAATTCATAAAATAAAAATATTCAGTTATGTGTGTCTTTAAAGTGTAACGGGAAAATTGTTTAATATTTAGATGATATAAAATGTAAATGAATGAGTTACGTATCAGAGAAAATGAACAATTGGGAAAGGCTCTCTCGCAAACCATTACCGCTAAAAGAATGAGATTAATGTATATAAGATTGCTAAAGAACAGCCTTTTTTTCATACAAAAAAAGTAAACCTAATTATGAATATAGAAAAAAATGGGTTACAAAAACACTTTCAGCCACCTTCATGTAATTACACATGCAAAGTATGTTATTTTAATGCCTAAGTCTGTTAGCAATATTTGCAATTTTTTTTTATATTTCGGCTTAGTTTTATGAAATAATTACTTTCGCATTTCATTACATACCAAATTTATTTTTAATGAATAAAGAGATACATTTTTATGCCTGTTGAAAAGTTTTTTGCTTCAATGAAAATGTGCCGATTAGTCGGGGCAAAATTTGCTTGGATATACAAAATTTGCTTGGTATATTTAACAGAATATTAACGATATAGATATCAGAATTATAAAATAATTCTGAAATAATTGAAATTTAAAAAAAAAAAAAACGAATGGTTAAAATAAAAAAATATAAATAAAAACTGTTTTAAGTAAAGCGATTCATTTATTGATACCCGCCATTTTTGCTATTTTATTTTAACATTCTGTATGTCATTAAATACTTTTAGTTTGATGAAAAGCGATTAAACCAAATTTTGCACGAAAATTCGCGTCAAACGACAAGGGAACTGATAGAGAATATAGAATGGCTCCCAACATGCTCTACCCTAAAAATGTTGGTGTTTAGTTGTCACAACTTTTGGAATAAATTTTTCAAAATCACTTTCAAAATAATATATTGTCTATATATATATATATATATTTCTTTATACAGACACGAAAAAAAATAAAATGAAAATAAATAAATAAATAAAATATATCAAAAATGAATAATTTTCAAATTTGGTGTTACTGAACACCAACAATAGTGGCAACAAAGTACCAAAATTTTTAAAATGCAGAAAAGCATCTTCCCCGGATGGGAAAAGTTGTGGAGTATGGGTTCTGCATGCCATAAGTGACAGCAACAAAACTCTACGAGCCACAATCTCTGCTAGCTTGCTTGCTCGTCACCGCGCAACTCATGGACGCAAGCAACGATTTCTTTACTGAATTGTTCTTCAAGTTTCGTTCAATACTGATGCAGAATTGAGTGCTTGGTTGGATGATTTTTTCTAGTCGAAACAAAGTATCAATATATATTTCTATCAAGAGGCATAGAAAATTCTGTTAAATTTTGTGAAGGAGTTGTAAACAACAAGGAAGAATACATTATTGATTAATTAGCTGTTAATTCTATTGAAAAAAATATATTTATTATTTAAAATAACGGTGGGAGTTTAGTTGCCAATCCAATACTGTGTTAACGTTGTATTATTTAGTATTATGCATTTGCACAAATGGTTTTCACTTTACACTTTTATACAAGAACTTAGTTCTTATATTTTGCGTGTGTAAAAGATAACTTTTTTCGAAGATTGTTTTACTGTATTTTAAAACGTTATAACAAAAAATGCTCAAGTTTAAAATATAGAAGATGTGAATGACAAAAATAGAAAACATAAATTTTTAGCATTTTACAAGTTCTCCAAGTCTCTCTTTTTTAAAACAGTAAAAAAAAAAGAATGTGGCTTCATCCTATACCTGCAAAAAACGTGTAGAATTTCACAAAATGAATATTGTAATTTATAACAACGTAAATGGAGAAGTTTTCAGATTAAATATTGTGATAGAGCAAAAGATTTGCTTCCCAGAACAATACGCGTAATCTTGTTACACTCAATCATTTGCAGTTATTATGCTATTTACTACGTATTTCTTCTTCAGAATTAATTCTCACTTTTGCTTTTGCTTTGAGTTTTTAAGTTTCTCTAAACTGAAAAAGGAAAATAAAATTAAATAAAAATATAAAATAGATAAAGAACGAAATGAAATAAAAAAATCATAGAAGCGTCAAGAGTTAGCTGAGTAAGTATTTGCAAAAATAATGTCTTAAAAATAATATAGATAATAAAAACAGTGTTACGTATGAATTAAGTTTTTTCGATAAAGTATGCATGTTTGCTACTGTTTCTAACAATGGTATAAGTTTTCTTCTAAAATTATATCATTTTATTTAATATTTTCAATGCGAAATATGAACCCACAAATTGAAACAGTTGTTTACTTTATTTTGTCGATTCGTTTAGCTTTTCGTAATAAAAACTTTGCTTTAAAAATTATATTACCGTGTTAAAGCAATTTCGATCCTAAATTTTATATATTAAAACTTATAAAAGCAGCTGTAAAGACACGAATAAAAATATTCTATAATTTCCCAACAGACAAATACAAATATAAATTAATTTTGTAATGCAAATTTTACCATGCATCAAATTTATTCTCAAGTTTTATTCATTTGACCTTTATAAAAACGGCATATTATTTTTCAAAAAAAAAAAAACAAAGAGAAAAAAAAAAAGGACCGAACACATTTTAAAACTTAAAACATGTGCTCCTAGCTCAATAACTCAATAATATTAAGTTGAGTGACTGAAATTACTCAGGAATAGTAGGTATTTCACTAGTCATAATGTATTCAAATTCAAGTAAGATGATATAAATTTAATGTGTATGTAGGTGTTATGTAGTAATGTGACCATTGAAAAACATGAAAACATTCATTTATTAGTTTTAGAGGCATCAAAAAAGTATTTTTGTCTCTCTCTGATTTTTGAAGCTTGCTATTTGACATTAAATAGAAAAATATATCTAGTATCTGCTATGGTGAACTAATCTAATTCATTAAACATAGAATAAGCAGTAAATATTTCATAATATTTTGCTTAAATATTTTGTGGTTTCAATTTCAATGTTAGGTGCCGGTAGTGGCATAACTATTTGCTTTCGCTTAATGAAATTGTAGGTGACAAAACTTGCAATTTCTGCAAAATACGATATTATTGTCTTTTTCTGTTTCAACATGTTTATGACAACGATTGCTTTGTGCTTGTAAAAACTATTTTAAAGATACTCTGACAACGTATGCAATTAAGTAAATTTCAGACACTATTTGATTACTGTATTATTTGTATTGGTGGATGGCTCATTATATCTCACCCGTCTTAACTGTTAAAATACTCTATAAGTAAAAGTTCACTTTTCTTTTACCTCAAAAAAAATCTTCTGCTTTTTTAAAACCATTCATTTGAGGAGACACACGTTATTTAACTTCGTAATAACGTAAATTATGTAGCAAACCTTCATAACTTTTCTCACAACTGAAAGTGAAAATTTTACGAAAGAACAAGACCTCAAACTCGGGTAACTTCCCCTGATATGAACAACTCCAACCAGATAAAAAAATTTCACCGGGTTAAAATACTTTTTTTCCCCTATAATTTTCATTTTTCCAGCGAACCATACGAAACGAACGCATTACCATACTGAGAGAAATCATTCACTTTTGCTTTGGGCAGCATAGCCATGACCGCTACAGCTATCGTATCGTGACAGCTTGTCTAGTTTTACTTTCATTTCGTATAACAAATATAAAGATGTCACAGTTAAAAGACGCGGATCCACGCTTTGGTAGCTGGAATCGACATGTCACGTTGCTTTTTTATTTACTTCTTTTGCCGCTTTCCTTCTTTGGGCTCGAATTAAACGGAACACTGCCCACACATATATAACAGCAGTTCCGGACGGCTTTATAATAGCTCGTATTAAACTGTCTTAGCCCTGAAATACAGACAAACCGAGTAGTTTACGGATGTTTCTCACAACGTTTGAAAATGGACATGTACATCAGAAAATAAGCATTTTAATCGCATAAACATCAACACGTAAAAAACAAAAATACGAGATAAAATTTGTGTACAAATGGAATTTTGAAAACAATCTAAGTTTAAGTAACTGTAACAGCTAATTTAAAGAAATTCTCTGTACTCATTCCTTAAGAATGCAATTCAAAATTTCCTACTTCTGCGTCCGTGAAATTTTAATACAGCGAATTTCAATAAATTGATGTTCCTTTGACGTAACAATTGTGTTATTACTCAGTAATCAGTTGTAACTTTAATCTCGTATTTGATTGTAATTAAAAGCAAGAATCGTATCATTATCCAGTCGCAAGCCCCATTTGTGTGCGAATCATGCATGTAGAGGTTCATCGCGTGCAAAAATAGTTTGTAGACGTGCTATGCATAGTAAAAAACAATTTTCGCTGATACATCCCAGACAAACTTTGCGGTGACGGTGGATGATATATATATACCTACATTAATGTTATATTGGGTGAAATTGCTGAAATCGTATAAAATCTTCCATATACCGCTTTTATCTTATTTCTAAAATTGATCGCAGCATTTATAAGAATATACAGTATCTCGAGGAACTTAAAAGGATCTCAATCTGCAGTTGACCAAAAACAGCGCAGTTGAATGGTTGATAATTTTCCTATTAAGTTAATTCTTGGGAAGCTCTGCGTCATTGCTGTCAATCTGTCAAGGCTTGTCACCACTTGCACTTGTAGAATTAGTGTTTAGATGACCTTATCCTAAGTATTATCAGTTTATTTCGAATTCTTAAATGTAGCTTTGATGAACAGTTTGTATCTCGTTATGTTACATGCTGAAGGGTCGTCAAATTTCTCTGCGAAAGGTTTGCGTGCCACGATAGTTAATAGAGGTTCAGGAAAAACATAAACTTGTTTAATATCCTTCAACGGCTGCCAGAAATTCAACTATTTTGACGAATGGAAGCTCTGTGTAAAAATGAGTGTGTATTAAGTAAAATTTCGAATGATCGCTAAAGATTAGTATTACATATAAATTAAATACTTTTCTTTTATTAAAACTATTGATTATACGTTATTAGCCACGCAATAAATATGTTATATATCTCTATAAATTTTTGGTTAAAATTTCAAAAATTGTAAATTTTTCTATTTCAGAATTCAGAAATCTTCCTCCTATCTTTCTCCCCATCCCCATTGTTTTCTTTTGCGTCCTGTTGTGTTCTGATATTTATGAATGAATAAAAGGAGAAGAGGAGAATGCGCCAGATTTATAAAGTCCCTTAAAGATTGTGCGACACATAGAAATTTGAGAAACTACTGATACATTCTGAAAAGTCATGTGGTAAAATTAAATTCCTAACAACATTCCTATCATTATTACCCTCATTTGAGCACAAGGGAGCATGCACGTGTCTTTTATACTTGTAGGTGAATTTATATTATGCTAAACAGGTAATAAATAGGTCCCTCTGCAGGTTACCAGATGTAACTTGCTTTGTACTACATGTCGAAAAACTGCTACATAAAAAAATAAACAAAAGTTACAAAAACTATATTTAATTTCAAACCACCATGCATTAAAACAGCAAATATAATGCGGCATAGCTTAATCGTAACCAACATTTCATTTTATGTTTCCTAAATGCATAAAATACGTAACTCAAATTATTAAAATTAACACTTCACGTTTTTAATAAAATAAGCTATTTCTTTTCATAAAATAATGCAATGTTTTCTCCTGGGGAAATATGAGCAGTGTTATAGATAAAGACCGCCTATATTGGACATGAAGCTTAAATATAATCATTAAGTCTCTATTAGAAGAAAAACACGGATCTAGTCCTTTATAGGATACGACGGAAAAACTTTAATCGTTGTCGAGGTGGCTTCGGTCATCACCTTATTTTTTCATTCATAAAATCTTATTTTGAACATTTAAGTTTAGTCAGCTAATACAAAGACTATTACAGAAGATTTCGCGATTACACCAAGCCTGGTAGAAATTCACGACGTAATAAAAAATTTTTGACGAACCAAATTCAAAAAAGAGATGTTTTTCGAACTACTGTGCTTATTCACAGAACCGCTATATCCCTTCTTTTATAGAGCTATTAATATAATGCACTTTTATATCAATGTGTCTATGTGCGCTATTTTGTTTTATTTATGTGTCTGGTTTTATTTATCTTGTTTGATGGAGGGTAATACGGTTAGACTTAAATTAATGTGAGCAAAAGTTAGCTAAAATAATAATTCCTTTTTCAACATGTAATGGATTGTTTTTATTTACAAAAAATTTATATTTTAAAGCATTATGCAAAAGAGCAATGCAGTAGCTAGTCATTTTTAAGAAACATTTTGAACATGTTTCGAAACATATTAAAATTTTCTTTCTAATAAGCTTATTCATCACTTTGTAAGAAGCTTATTTTCTTTTAAGTAATGAAATTTTATGTCTTTCTTTTTTAATCAAAACATCTTAAAGTTAACTGTAACAAAGAGATGCATTTCATTAGCATCCTAAAGAAATCTCATCTAAACGAAGACTTTTATTACCTTGTTCTATTTTCTTTTAACGCAAAAGTCGCTTGGTCCTAGATGTTGTTTTTACTCCCTCGGCAATAACACTAACGAGAAAACAGCTTCCACTAAAGGTTTCAGGTAAACACAATTAACGACACGGTTGCTAAAAGACACATGTATCTAAGATTTGTTCTGTTTAATTTATCTTCTAAACTAAGATTGCACATATTTTACTAAATATCACAAACATAAAGGAAAAGCACATAAAATTGGAAAAGAAGTGAGTCCACGGAAATTGAAAATATTATGGAATCCTGATTAAACCTAATCGAATTCAGTATTTTTGAAACCGAAGTTAAATTTAAAAAAAACTTTGTGGAGGGGGAAAGGGGAATAAAAATGATTAAACTAAACAGGTTGCCCTGACAGAGAAACAAGTAATTCATCTGTCTAAACGCGTTACAAGCTTACATTACAGGGGGGAGGGATTATTCCAGTATTGTGCGCAATAAAAAATATGACGCATCAAATTAATAAAAAAATTAATTGTTACTCTTCATATATTTCGATTTGTAAGTAGAAACGGTCGGAAAAAACGAGTTTTATTAGAACTTCTTCAATTATTTTCTCCTTTTTCTGGGTAACAGGAGTTTGACTTATTTTAAACTTACGACAACGACATTGAAGACAAAATATGCGCTACGTGAACGCCACAGTATTGTTTTCAAATTCAATTCACTTTCGGAAAAAAAAAGTCTTTCACTGGAAAAAAGAGCAAGGATTAAACAGCAATTTCTTTGATAATACCTATCCTTCCATGACATCCATACCCGCAAGTCCCTAATTATAATTTGTAATTCCTCCGAATGGACTTCAACAGAGGTTCCTCAGCAAATGGTAGCTTTCTTTCGACAAAGGTGGGATTTGTTACAAGGGAAAGAACAGTAATTCAAGATATGCATGAGCAATAAAACATAAGGGTGGATAGAACGCGCCCAAAGCGTTGGAGGAAGACGGCAGATAAATTTTCGTGCAAAAGATTTGTTCTAAAATAGTTTCTAAGAGCGTTTAATTTTTTTAAGCATGCAGAGGGAAAAACTATAAATTTAACATGAAAAGAAAAAGAAAGTGGAATTTATTAGAAATTCGGTTTGGTTTATTGCAGAATGTTAACATTGAACTGAAATTAGACTTTTGAAATAGGAAAGTACTAATAAAATTGTGGGTCGCAGACCAATAATCCTTTACACATATCACTTTGAGGGACACATTTCATCCTTTTTTACACGAATATGGTCAGCGAAAATGTAATTCAAGAAGACAGATTAACAAAAACGTACGTTCCAATGCTGAAATAAATGAAGTGCAATTATCTTTTGCGTCTAGTAGACTAATAAAATTTTTAATAATTTCCAACGAGGAAAAGCTGAAGTTAGAATGAATTTGGCAAAACAAATAAAAAGTCAACACTCAATTGAAGATGGCCTTCTGAATAGAGAATAATAAATGTACACATCATACCCAATAATCCTTTCCATATTCCTTTTTGTTGGAGCACGAATCTTTTTATTCAAAAGAAAATATCCGGTCATGACTTAATGATGAATACAAATGTGTGCTCATTTGTATGCCAAGCAAATAAAGTGTAACTGCATTGCTTGTAGTACAGTAAACTTTTAATAATTTTAAACGATGAGAAACCAAATCTGGAAGGATTTTTGCAAACAAGCAGAAGTCATCAGTACAGAAAGTATTTCACGTTAAAAATATGCTGCAACTTTTTTACTCTTGATTATTATTGATTTTATCTCATCAAAAGTATTATGAGGAATATTTTAAATACATTTTGAAAGAAAAAAAACTCGCTTACATACTTTCTCTCAGACACAAAAGATGTGGGAGTCTTAAATGTAAAATTTAGTATTTTTAAGATAAAAAAACAAGTATTTACACTTCTTAAAAGATGACGAACATTGCTACCGAAGCATTCATATTAAGTTATGGAACGACGGTTTAAATTTATAACATCTTAGCTACATATAACTTACATAACTTACTGGCACTTATGTTATAATGAAAATTAAAATCGAAGAAATACGGAATTTTGATCGCTAAATACCAACAACTTTTAAAAGACCTGTAATATTACGTTCGTAATCTGAACAAAGATGACCATATAGGTTTTACTAAAATGTGTCTTAGAAATAATTTACTCGTTCACACCTAAAACTTCTGCAAAACTAATTGAGAGTTAGGATAATTTATATGCGATAAGTTATGTTACAAATTGTATAATATAAGAAGTGAAACAATTTCATTATTACATTATTTTTTATTCCAAACGTAAAAGTTTTATTTCTGGTAAAAAAATTTCTTGCATTGTTTATAACAACTGTCTGGAGATTGCTTACTCAATTTTTGAATCTAACTTAGTTTTCATATATTTGCGAAGTGAGCAATTTTTGAGTCTTCATAACACTGCAAAAATGCTGCGAAAGAAAGCTGTGGCTATTTCTGAAGATAAAAAGCATTTTATTCTATTGATTTCCTGGGCATTTTTAAGAAGTTTTCCTAGAGCACGCTCACTTACCAGCCTTTTGTAAAGTATTGAATTTTGACTAGTGCTAAATTTTGAATCTGGTTCTAAGACCTTAAAATGTGCTTGAGTGGTTGTGTAGAAACCTAATTATTTTTATCACCATAAAGTCCTTTCTTTTACAAGCTTTCTTTCCCGTAAGCTTTATAACCTGTTTAAAATAATATAATAATAGATATTTTTGATTCACTTAACCCTTTCTAATCAAATGTGATTCCATTTTAAATGAAATCTGAAAATTGTTTTGAAAAAGAAATCGGATTGTTTAAATTATTCCATTTAGAATCAGTAATAAATCGTGATTAATGCTGAAATATTATTTCAATTGTATATGGGCATAATAAGTCAATTCGATGTTTCCAACTGGAATCGCATGGAGAAGAAATATTTAATTTTTTCAAAGAATATTGCACGTGTGCATACCAGCAAGACATTTAATGCAAAAAAATCCAAATAGAAATTAATTAATTGGAGTAATTCGTAATGAATCATCACGTTTAATTTTTATTCAGTGATTAATTTGACAAAAACTAATCATTATGCACAGCTCTGAATCTTAGAGAGCCAACACCATTTAAGAATCTATGTGCGAAGAGGAGATAAAAAAAAAACTTAGAGGATGTTTTTGTTAACGAAACTTGCTTGAAATGCCCTAACTGTGAAATGCTGATTTGATATCAAGAGTCTCATTGTAAACCCAGACTAACGCCCTCGGCAGGAGAAAAAAAAGATTGTTATTAGACGCGGCTGACCTTAGCTAGTGTTGCATCTTAAATCCTTCATCCATTCATTGGATTTTAGCTCAGAGAAACATCATAAATAATAGAAGCAATTTTCTAACGTGCTTAAGACCTTGATGAATGCGTGTGGGCCAAATAATCGATTCGTTGAATTTAAACCAAACCTTAATTTCCAGTATAGTTTCGTTTGAACGTTATGTGATTTGAGTCGGAATGGCCTTGTTAAAGTTTAGGCTAAGGATTGGTTTCAAATATTACTCTTAGCTCTCGAAGGGGTATCGGTTTTACACAACACGCATAATTTTAATTTAAATCAGTTGGTACTTCGAACATTCACACAGGCAGTGACCAAATGAATACTTTAATGCTTTATATTCAAGATGCTTGCTAATACCATTTTAACGCTATAATATTTTTAATAATATCACTAAGTGACTAAGTTTATGTTTTCAGTACACATTCAGAAAAGGATAAAGACGTTCAAGACGCTTCTGTCTTTCTGTTTTTAAGTAGTGAAATTGACTTATAAATCTAAGAATAAAAAATTGCGTTCCATACAGATTATTGAATACGTAACAAATTGTGGCTAAATCCTATGTTTCAAAATTTACGAATAACTACTTTGGAGGGTTTTTTTTTTTTTTTGTAGAAAACATACTTTCAAAGCCAAGAAATTCTTCAAGGCGCTTTTCTGTTTCCTTAACGTTAGTATTCAGTGAACTATCTCTGCTGCACAATGTAAATGACGTATATTCCTACAAAGACGAGATGGAAATAAATGAAAACATTTAGTTATATAGATAAAAAAATATTTTTCTTTATTAGTAATATAGAGTCATGAACTTTTCCAAAACAAAATGAAGCGAGCTGAAATTCCAAATTAAGACAGTAGTTCCTGACCCAACCAGGAGGTTCATTTGTATTTTTCACTCCTCCCCCTCCTATATATATATATATATATATATATATATATATATAGTGTGTGTATACATATATAGTGGTGCACCAAGGATTCTGCCTTGGTGAGGGACAAGGTTAGGGTTAGGGATAAATCAGATATTGATTTTCCGCGATATCGCAGTCTCTTGTGTGACTATTCGTACCATACATTCGGCTCTGGTGCTTTAAACCGGTGAATTCTGTACTTCAAACATCCCAACGCTTCCAGATACATAGTAAATTTTTAATTTACATATTTTCAAATTAACTAAATTTAAAAAAAAATCAAATGTGACATGCAGGATAACTGAATCTTTCGTGCAATGACCCAGTCGGATTCCGGATATTTAAAAAAAAAATTGGTCGTATACCGGATATCCGATTAATTCTGTGTGGGGACCGGTCCGGTACGTCTCCCGTCGGTGTTACCCTGTATATATATATAATATTATGGAGATATATAGACAGTTCGGTAATCTATGCTGTCGTACAAAATTTTTCATTCCATTACGCTTGTTAAGCTACATAAAAGTTCTTGAAAGTTTTTTTGAATTGTAATTTTTATGCATTGCTTGTATTCCTGTTCTCATCAAATGCAAACACCCCAGTTTGTGTTAGGTGCTCTATTTCATGGTGCTGCATTGAATTAAGAAACATGGGTAGGAAAAAATATATAGTTCCCATGCTGAAGAATATATTTTTCACTGCTCGGAAATACTATTTAAATTCCAGAATAGTGGCTGTCAGGTTCGACTTATGGTAGACAATTTGGGTACTTTTTTACAATTGACTAAAAAAGGTACTATTAGCAGTAGACAAACCTTTTTCTCTTCTTTATAATTATTAAAGTTAGGAATTATGTTTTAGTCAACACTTACATATTCTCTATTACTAAAACTCAAATATCAAAGAATAAGAAAAGAATGTGAAATTCTTTAAGGAATTTAATACTTAGGATCTATATGCAGGTACAATCATATAGGTAATACAATATATAAATAACAGCGAAGTACCATAAAATTTATTAAGAGGCAGTGTAAAAAATGAAAATTATAACAATGTTAAAAGAAGTAACAAATAAATTACAAAACCCATACACACAGAAATGTGTTAGGAATACGTTATAAATTTTCGAATATCATTACAACATAATAGTCCGCTAAAGATATTCGATAGTGGCGGAGTGATCTCAGGTTTTTCACACTTTGGCTTATTTCGAAAAGCGTTTTGGTTATTTTCACATCTTGTCACCTGACAACCCTAAAAGAGAACACCTAATAAAAATCGAATTAAAATTTGATCTTCTTTATCATGCATCGTCAAAAGAGAATTATGGCAGACGAATGAGATATTCGAATTCTATTTCAATCCCTAATATGACAAAAAGAAAAACTCCTATGATTATCCCCAATAAGCGGTAGTTTATCTGATATCCCTGGCAGAAATTTAGCAAATCATGCTGATGCTATAGCTCGAAGTTCTACTCCAAACTAGTCTATAAATTAGATCAACGATCCCTTATTATCGAGCAATTTCCAAGCACGGAAAGTTTCCTAATTAGCAAGTAGAGAACAAAGACAATTCAATTTTAATTTATGCAGCAAGGAAGGGCGATTAAAATAAATTAAGCGCGGAGTTTCGTTTTACTGTTATCTACACTTGCTCAGAAGTGGCTTTAATTTGGCGCCGGGGCTTGCTGGCTGGCATGGTTATTGAAATATTCAGGTAGTCATTAAATGCCGGGAATGTTATCTTCAGGAGTGATAAGAGAGCATAGTGATAAGCGTTGTCGGTCTTGAATGTTTTATCAGACAGAGGACGAAAATTCTGCTCCAGGGTTTGGCGGAGGAAAGATTTCTGCCCACATTCAATTTGCAATAAAAACAAACAGCCGCCTAAAACGTTTCCCCTCTGGAGTTTTATTTCTAGAGAGAACAAAGAATTCTTTTTGGGTAGAGGAAGTTTTTAACAGAGGAATAACAGACCTGAAGGCGTGAAAGCGGAATTAGGGTTTTGAAAGTGGTAACTTGGGGTTGACTTTTGTTTTGCAATAGAACCCAGAACCTTGCAGTTATTTTTTAAAACCTGACCAAGAAGATTTCTAATGCAACTGCCGCATAAAGAATGAATAATGTCCAATGCAAAGTAATGTTTGTAATCAATGATGAACAATTGTAAGTTGCGTGCTGCGTTAAAAAAATTACCTTCAGATCACGAGGAATCATTTTTGTATAAAACTTGAGACACGTATGATACAATTTCCATTCTTAAGAACAGCTTTATTTTATGTCATATTGAAAAGGATGACAATTTTGTGACAGATAAATTTTTTCGACAGCAAATTGTAATGTACTTTACAAATACCGTTATGTTTCAGTCAACATCACATCCAGCCATTGAGATTTGCCGTGGCGAAACTTGAACTGTTACAATCCCATCCTTTTCAATACGATATCAAATAACTGTTTTTTAATTTTAGTAGTGGAGACCCTTCCTAATACATGCGAACGTTTCTCACAGGCTTTATAATACAACAGGGGAACTATAAGCAGGGCCCGATTTACATTTTGAATCACTATAGGCACAACTCATGTTTGGGGGCCCCTCACGCAACAATTTTTTTTTAAAACATAACATTCAGTATGTTTTTGCAAAACTTGCCAGTCACACCAAAATTTGGGGGCCCCCAAGGCGCAAAAACTAATTTGTTTTTCAAATGTCAGAGTCAGACTAACATTTGGGAGCCCCGAAAGTGCAAAATCGATTTTGTTTTTCAAATTTCAATTGTCAGACCAAAATTTGGGGGCGAAAATTCCTTGTGATTTTAAAATAATTTAATAATACAAATTTTCTGTGAAGCAACAGAACACTAACAGTTTGTTTTTAAAAGATGCTATTTTTAAATATTTTTCTAAAAAATTTTAAATTACAAAAAAAAGAATAATAACCAAAATAAGGGGGCCCTCTAGGCCCGGGGCTCACGAGCCTATTGGTAAATAAGGCCCTGATTATAAGCCACTGTTGCTTTTGCTTCTACCCACTCGAAAAAACTCGGCGCGTTACACACTGGGTATCGGTGCTTTATAGTACATAAAGACTTTCGCATAGGCACGCAAGTATCTTTTTCTTTAAATTTACAATGAGGTAGGTCCTAATGAAATTTTGTGAGGGAACTACTTCTAAGCCTTTCTTTGCATTGAAAGTACAATTGTTTTTATGAAGATTTGTCAGTTATTTTATACCTAATAGGGATAAATATAAAACTTTGTTAAAACCGTGGTGATTTTTGTTAGTCTGCTACGGTAAAATGTTTTGCTTATAATTAATCATATTAAGTATTTTGCTCAAATCAAGAACTTTTAACTCGTTCTTGCCATTATATACAACGAACAACCACAGATTGAATGAATATTAGAAGCATTTTCAAATCAGTAGAGCCATCTCCGTCCTCCTCCCCATGATTGTTAGTACGTTACGATGGAATTGGATTAAAATCTGTATTCGGTACGGTAACCACTTCAAAAAAGATTTCCCCCATCAGTAAGTTAGTACAGTCATTTTTCATACCGTGACGCAATAATAGTGCTATTTCCGAAAGTATTAACAATTCGATAAAGAATAAGCCTGTAAAGACTGACTTGGTTTTGGATTTAGTTAATAAGAACGGCAAGTCTTCCTGAATCAAGGTAATTTTTATGCCTGAAGCTTTTCGAGAAATTAAACTTCAACCCATTCACATAATGCCATTATTATCGAAGGGTTATTTATTGACAAAATTCAGAATACTGCTATCATTTAAAGCATGCGATCATGATTTTTTTGAAGTCCTCGTCTAAAAAGTTAAAAAGTTATTCATTAGCCTAACATTTTCCGAGGTAGGATCCTCGGTTATATAAATGTAGTCAAGTTAATCTTTTGAATTGCCTATAAGAAATAATAGTTTTAATTTACCATTGTGTAATAGCACTACAGTAAATTAAATGTAACTGTATGCGTGTATAGCTGGTTAATGTCATGAAATAAATAATTAGAAATTCTTGCCCATGACAACAGCTCGTTATTATTATCTGCATTATTCTACCACTTTTGATTTGTGGGTGCGTGATGAAGCGCCTATTTTAGCTTTTCAAAACGTTAGCAATGGACGAGTCTATCAATATAAACATCATATGTTGATAATTTTGTGCAATGTTGTTGGTCCAAGAGTGAAACAGATGACAGATAAATAAAAACGCTTATCTTCGCGCAAATAATTAAAAAAATAATAATTAAATAAAGGATAAAGCCAATATTATTAACGAACAAAAATTGTAAAATTGTTGCAGGCACGTGTTTCAGTTTTACAGGGAATCCCTTTTACAATGCAGAAAAAATATATTCTGTTTAATTTATTAGTACTATGTTAAACGCATTTTTGAATAAATATTGATTTGTGGAAATAAATTCATTTAGGCAATTAAATGATTAATTTAAATTTTAGCCACCCCCTTTTCGGGGGTGATATAGTTTTGAAATGCTTCTGTAGAATTCCAGTCCTGAGCAATCAGTTTTGAAATGCTGCCCTATTTCGAAATTGCTGCTTTTGGTGTACTCACAAAGGTATCAAGTGAGTCGTCTAGATTCAAAACCAGATACAACCACTTTTTTTCGATTTCAACTTTTTTACACTTTTTAATACTTAAAAAATTAACACCATATGAAGATTACTTTAAATTTTCTAAAGCAGCTACAGCATGCTAAAAAGTGTGTTTGAAATGTGCCGGTTAGTTACAAAACCAGATCCCCCCATCACCACGCTTGTCAGCTCTTCTTTTTTTTCCCTCCAAATATCTTTCAAGGAAAAATTATTTTTGTGTTAAAATTTCAGCAAGTTAAAAGTCCGTGAAAATTTTCAATTTTTGGATGTAGCTGGTTTTGAAACAGACGGCTCAAGTAATTAGTAGTGGTAAAATAGTTTACTCCTATGGACTAGTAAATTTGATTAATTTGAAAAGAAGATATTTCTCTGTGTGCTTTATAAAGAGTTAACCAAATATCATGACATGTCATAAAACTGTTTTTTTGTCGGTTCTACGCAGTTCAAAACTCAGTTATTTGATTTTTGTGCTCAATACAGAGTGGAAACAAAATTAGTTTTAAATACAGATTTACTTTGAATGTCAAAAATAAAATTCAACACTAAATGTTATTTTAACATTTCTTATTCTTTTGGTTTTAAATTTCGCTGACGACGTCATTGGCTGGAGCTAAAATTCGATCAGCGAATGAAAAGGATTATTACACTGAGCACACAGAGGACCAAGAAATATCCATAAAATGTTTCATTACTTTACGAATTTCGGTTTCCACACGAATGCATGAATATTTATTAACCTTTAGAGCAAAGAGCGCTTTCATGGAAGCGATGGGTTTTAACTTGGAAAAGATCGTAAACCTAAATAGCTATGCTTTACTTTGAGCAGAAATATACGCACCCAAGGAGATAAAATAAAAAGAAAGCCCGAAAATACATACACATATATGTATCTGTATAAATGCGTGTACATTTGGTATTCTAACACATACCATTATTCCGCGATTTGGCTTTTTTTCTCCTTTTCTGATGTTACTAGCTAAGGCGACATTTTTTTCTCGTCCAGCTTTCATTTCTCTAATGAAAGCCGTGGGACTTTTTATTACCATTTATTGGAACCTATAAAGGTTCGAGCCTCCAGAAAGAAACTTTTAAAGCCCACAACGGAATTTTCAGTTTTTGTGACGCCTACGACAAAGATTTCTTTCTTTCTTTCTTTTTCCCCACAAAAATACGCTGAATGGGATATATTTGTTTAAAGTACATGCTAAAATCGATTCCTTGTTTATTTCATTCCAATATTTTTTCTCCCAAGATTCAAATCTGAACATTTCCATTATCTTCAATATGAAAATAAATCTCAAAAATTTAAAACTTGCATTAAGACTTTGAGCTTCTACGACTGGTTGCAGCGATTTTTCCTTCCTTTCAATGCACTCAAAGAACAGCTAATTTTTTTTGACTTTTAAAGCCCACAATGGAAATTGAGTTTTTTTTTTCTTTCTTCAGAAGTACCACGAATGAATTAATTTGTTTAAGGCATATGAGAAATCTATTCCTAACTTGAAGCTTTTATTTTTTCTAGCTTCAATGTTTAATTTTAATACTTTCTGAATTTTCCTTAGATAGAGTTTTCTATTTCTGGTTTGGAAGAAAAATTACAGCTTTTGTTTTTATTTGGAAATATTTCTAAACGATTTCATGTATTACGTCTTTAAATAAGTAATCCGTTAAGCTTACTCATCTACATTAAACCTATGAACTAACGGCAACAATGAAATAAATAAATTTATTTATATTTATTCAATTCAATAAATTACATAATGAAATTTATTTACAGTTTAGTAACAAGATCATGAAATTTAAAGCATTTACTAAGTAAACAGTTTTAGGACAAATTATTTAAAAAAGTTAAATTAGTACAGAAGAGTTAATAAGTGAACTGGGGAATTTAGGAAAACAGCACAGCACTAAACCAACTCATGAAAAAGTACTGGGGATACTTGATCAACCACTTTGATTTTCAATTTTTTTTTCTTTGCTGCAAATCAGTTTCCAGACATTTTTGACGTGACCAATGGTAATATTTTCCTCTGTCAGACTGTTTTTTTTTTTTTTTTTTTTTTTTTTTTACTTGAAACTAAACAGATAATTTCAGTAAAACAATTTTTTCAATATTTTTCTAAAGGGATCATGTAGATAGATCATCAAGGGATAGTGTTGTAACGATGGAATTTATTTGAGGGAGGAAAAGTGGGTATATATGTAAGCACCCAGCATGTTTGAAGAAAAAGCATAACAGCTAAACTTACTCATAAATAACAAAAAAGACCTTACTAACCTTCAAATTTGTAAATGAGCGTATTAAAATATTTATATATTTTCTTTGAAATAACATTGCACTTATTATTATTATTTTCAAAACCGCGCTCATAAAACTATTACGATGTCTTGTAATCAGTATGTAAGTGTATGTTTTTATAATCAGAAAAACTTTACAGCACTTTATTTTAGAGCTTGGAAAATCGCATCGATAAATGCCATTTTTTTCATATCATGAAAGCATAGCATTTCTCACTACCGTTCGACTGTCATCTTCGTTTAAGTTACGTATTTCATGGTAATCTTCGATGTTGGTATTAACGAAAAATAATCAGAGTCATCAACGAATAGGTTCTTAGGGATGTTTGTTTTAATATGTTTGCCGCGGTATTTCCGCTTGAAGTATTTCATTCCATTTGACTATCTTAATTTTTTTTCGACGACTAAATAGCGTTTTAAGGAAAATAAATTATGGAGAGTAGCACGCATGAATTCCAATGAAAGATTTAGTGGAGAAGGGGGAGAGAATATAAAATGATCGCAATTATAACTGAGATCGTAAAAATAAATGCTTTCCTACTGCCTTTTTATATCTTCGCAGAAACACACTTCCACATTTTTACCGAAGATAATTGTAATAAGCTCTTTTCCCCCTTCAATCTCTTACTGTAATTTTGATTTCAGAAGGGTTACTCAGCTTTAGATATTTTTTGAGGATTCGCAGTTCGGTAATTGATTTTAGTTTTAAACATTTTATTTTTCCCCCCGTTCTTTAAATAGGTATTTGATATTGTATGTACTTAGAAATTATAACAATAGTAACGATGCAATATAAAAACATTTGGGGGAAAAATACCAATGCAATTTTTTCTTTTCTTTTTTTTTTTCAATTTTTAGAGCCATTAATTAAAAAAAGAAAGCCAGTACTTGAAGAATTACTCGCTACTATTATGGAATAATAATAATAAGAAAATATCATCTTGTAAGGGAGAGAAAGGATAACTTTAATCTGTAAAGTATAGTCGTATCATGCTTTCAGGCGAGTCGATTAACATTCGAAAATTTAAATTTAATGCGCAAAATTGATTGAGAACGTTAAACTAATTTTTCGTGCAGTGCGTTTTTTTCAACAGTATTTCTTGCAGCGGGACGATTACAATCTGAATTATACACACACACACACACATATATATATATATATTGAATCATTTTCGGTTTTGTCTCAGCCTTTTATCGAGCGTGTTTTACTACGTTGGAAACAAACATCATTTCACGCATTTCTCAAATTTTATGGTATGAGTAACGTGTCTTACTTTAAGTATTTTACTTGCACACAAATATGTATTTAATTAAACGGGAGAAAAATAGCTTCATACATACAAAATGTTTCACAGAAAAGTGCATTCGAAAGACCTGAATTTCTCTAAAAACAACAATAAGCGTTCTTATTTCTGTGAAATTCTGGTAATATATACCTGGACCAAATAAATAAAACTCGTCTTTTCAATCCACATCAAAAGAAGTAAATATAGTTCTTGAAACTTTATATTCTGAAAATCCCAAAGAAACCAAGCATCCCCAAGCACCACATAAAGAAAACCGTGTAAAAATGTTTGAAGTTACGCGGGTTTAAAAAAAAAAAAAAAAACTAAAAATTTCGCCATGATTTGAGTGTTTTAGAATTCAAAACATCGTTTTATTATCCAAACATTCCAAACAAAGCCATCGTTGCCATTCGATAAATAATAATTCTGAAAATTTTCTCAGAGCCAAAATTATTATTATTTTCCTAATTAACGTTATAATTATAAAATGGATGAAATATTGTATTGGCATCGAAGATAAGCTTGTGTGCAAAGTTTGAAGATTATTTATGCATTAATAGTGGTCGAAAACCGCGTAACAAACTTCCGCGACAAATCAAGTTAAATAAAACCGTGTAAAAAGTTCGTTTCACTGCATTGGAGAATTCGATCTTCTCTGAAATAAAAATTTCAGTAGGTATTTTTCAACTTCTTTTTAAATAAATGCCGCTGATATCCATAAAAAATGGGAAAATGAAGAAGAATCCCGCTATTTTGCGAATAAATCATCAGGAAATTTTCAGCAGTAAAAATTAGAACATTAAAAAATAGAATAACTAATAATTGAAAAGAATTAACGAAACAAACTGCATCACGTATAAATTATCCTAAGTAGTTCCCAAGAAGGCGAATAACGAAGGTGAGGTCATTATATATGCGAGAGTTGTTTAACCGATCAAATTCAAATAGAATAACGTAATGAGGTATTTCAAAAAAAAATACTAAATCAGCTTTGCTCATCGAATTTTCCTTGCATTGAAGTACCTTTTGAAAAGCTAAATAAGAAAATCTACTTGAAATAATTGTTCTCTGAACCCATCGCTTTGTAGTTGCCCCTCCTAAGGCATTATACTCAACCCCTGGCAGGGACCAATCAGAAATCATTTCTAAAATGGTCTTTTCAGATTTGAACGTTCGTTCACTCCAGGGGAATCTGTGGAACATGAGGCTCGGTCATAAAACATACCTCGGAATAGCTCGGGTATTACTGACAGGGCGATTTAAAGTCATTTAAAGAAACAGCTGTAATCAGAGTCGAGCTGCTGTCAATCACGTCGAATCCCGTCGCCTGATTGGCTAAAATAGACTGAAAGGTTCTCGCCAGCCAATTAGCATTTGAGCTGGACTTGTTTAAATGACTGGAGGGCAATAGGGGTTAGATACTTTACTTTTATTTTTGAGAAAGCGGTCGTATTTTTTCCAGCTGACGTTTAACAAGATTTCTTTTGTATTCGATTATTTACGGTTGGGTTGCACTAATGGGGAGTGATGTGACAACGAAATAAGAAATTGAACGTAAGAGAAAAGAATTACTTTTCAGGTGCGACGCTGAAAACTTGTTTTCTTAGCAGCAACATAAGACCTTGAACTATGAAACTGGTACCTTATTTGTTCATTTTCACGTCCAATCATCGGCTAAAGTATGTAGCGATGTAAGCACATACAACTCATGTCAGAGGATTTTTTCTAATGAGGATCGTAATTATATTTATTCTTCGCTTAGATTCAAGCTTTCGCGTAGATTTGTAGATACTAACTTAACTTACATTCGCAGAAATAATTTGCGAGAATCTTTTGTTAAGAAAGAAATAAACAAAAAGCGGAAATATCGGTGTTATATTTTCTTCCAAAGTATATCTTCTTTTCCTTTATTTTTTTAACACGTAAACTATGTTGAGTTACTCTGAGATTTTACCTCATAGGCGCTGCATGTATCACAGGTAAACGCAAATTGTCACCTTAGATAATTAGTGAATTGGAAGACTAAATTCATGCCAGAAACGAGTATAACAAAACAGTTATAAAACCAAATTGTTAATTTTCACTTTTTAGTAACTTATTCTATATTTTATTAGTATAAAAATGACAAACAATGAAAACGGCTGATTAAACCCCCCCCCCCCCCACATGGAGTTCATATAATTCCTTGTTATTTATTTATCTGAGAAACAAAGGTATTGTTTTACTACCGTTAGAAATTTCTTAACATACAGTCTGTTTATCAATGGCACCTAATCATTTACATAAAACACATTAATCAATAAATCTATGTTGAACTTCAAATACTACGGAGATATCCCTTGTAATATTTTTAAATTATTCAACTAATGAGTATTTACCAAATTCAACATAGTTAGCCACAAATCTACTGCTAAAAATGCCTACGCGTGCTTTGGAGTGAATCTATGGAACAAGAATCGTATTTTTCTCACACAGCTTCAGTTCCTTGCTCTGAAACAACTCTGATCTTCCCTTGTGTTTCTTTTTAACTCAGAAACACGTTTATGCAATTTCAGTTTGCGTATTTGTGTCTGTGATATAATAATCAGGGATTTGGAGTGCAGCATGGGGCAACGAAATTTTGCTCGAAATTGAAGCGGAACCGGAGCAAAAAAAAATGCCCTCCACTGACCTGATTTTTTTAAAATTTTTGATTCTTCATTATATAAAAATAAATTAACTAAGAAAAACGAAAAAAAAAACTAATACATTAAAATTATTCGAAGCAAGTATTTAGAAGTCGGAGCGGAGTAACTCAAAAATGTGGTTTCCCCGGGTCCCTGATAATAATTTGTACATCATCTGGAATTGGCCTTTTGGAACTGAAGACGAATTTGTTTTACTCCTTCAGACCTTTAGGTTCATAAAGGCATCGAAATTTCATTTCATTCCCTGTTATTTTTATGTTATCAACACACTTTCAGAAATAGAACTCTCACTTTCGACGATTCTTCAACTGTCAAGAAAATTTCGTCGTTTACAACGATTCTTTCCTCGCGCAATCACGTGACTTAAAAACGCTCCAACACAAATTTCGTCAATTTGACGAAAGGTCTACTCGGAGCATTTTTTATCAAACTCATTGTACTTGCATTACCGATGCATCTGAGATTCAAAACATCAATTTAATTTTACACTTTCATAGAGTATTTTAAATTTTCATAAATTCTTTATGCGTTTATATATTAAAACACCTACTAAATTCAAAATCGAAAATTATATTGAATGTGGCTAAATGTGAAATCACACTCTCAGAAACGCATGCTTAAATCTCACGAAACTTTCGTCGTATTTGATGAAATGGCTTCGTGAAGAATACTCCCAGTAAACCTTTCGCCAAATTGACGAAATTTGTGTAGTAACTTTTTTAAGTCACGTGATCGCGTGAGAAAAGAACCGTTGTAAATGACGAAATTTTCTTGACAGTTGAAGAATCGTCGAAAATGAGGATTCTATTTTTGAGAGTGCAGATTTAACCAAATCGAAGATTTTGAACATACGCGATACACTTCTTCAATTATCGACAAGGCAAAGAGCTTCATTTCCATGAACAAAAGTTAGATGAGGCATAGTAGAAAACAAAATTTTGCTTTGTTTTTATTGATATTCCTTTTTACTTCCTGTACTTCCAACTACATTCGTTTGTTGCTCTCTTATTGGTGCCTTTCCTACTACTTCTACTTCCACTTCACACTGCCTTTATTCTCATTGGTTTACAGTTAATTCTTAGGCTATATAAGCTTTGTTTTTGTTGTTTTGTCTGCTTCATTTGGATGCTTTACATCTAGAAGCTCCCTGTCGCATTGAAAAAGGGATTCCAAGCAATCCCGAAACATATGTCCGCGTTTTAATGCTCATTTGTGCTTTAATTTAACGTGAAATTATATTTCTATTATAATATAGTATTTTTTTCACATCATCTGTAGAAAGTAATAAATAAGATATATATGCGCGCCGCTAAGTTTTGCTGTTCATCAAACTTCAATAACCTTCCGAGTTAAGAAAACAGCGTCAGGGCGTTAAGATTAAATGTCCCTAAGGAGTCTTCAAGCTCTACTTGCTTGATCTTGTTCTTGCACGTGTCAAATATTCTCTCATATTTCTTCCGCTGATAGCAAGCTATCTGGAAAGACCCACGAGTCTAAAACAAACTAAAGATTAAATTTACAGCTTGCAGAAAAATAAAACCGATTTTGTAAGCCAAGTAATCTTTCACCGTGGCCCTGCTAGAGAAAGTCTCCGCCAACTGTATAAAACATTGAAAAAATTATTTGCCGTTTTTCCCCAGTTTCTAGAAACTTACGGATACCTTACCATAGCACAATATTTGATGTTATCAACATTTTGCATTTCTCTTTTTTATCAAATCACTTAGAAATGTTGCGCAATTTTATTCACACCTACACACAAACAAGGTTTCAACTAGGATATTTCCCTTTGGTTAAGATTGATGAGATTAGTCAAAGATCCTGGTGGGTTGATAATAACCCCATCCCATATTCGCTTGCGCCTATGCTTGTAAGAGGATTTCGTGTCGATTTATCTATGCTATATTTATAAAAGACAGTAAAATATCCCGTTTTTAAATCACATTTTCATAATGTGATTTAAAACGTTATATTTTAAATATTATCACATTATTGTTCCTATAAACATAGAGATAGTTAAACGTAGTAGTAACCATGAGAATCCGCTCGATTTTTTAAGGAATGGGGAGTAAAAATGGAACAGCTTTAGTAATCCTCTTTTTTCCTTTCATTTCATTTTTTAAATCAATTTCTTATAAATTAATTACGAATTAAACTTTTAGTAATTAAGTTTAATACTGCTTCTTTTCGTCTTCCACACATTTTACAAGTCAGGTAAGAATTTCTGAATTTTCAGGGGGGGGGGGGAGATAACCTCCCTGTGCCTTTCTTGTCAGCACCTAAGTAGGTATAAAAGGCGGGTTCTGCGCCACCTGAGGAGCGAGGAGCCATTCACCCTCAACCCCGCCCTCTCATATATATATATATATATATATATATATATATATATATACACTTAGCATATAATAACCTAGAATAATTCAACATAAGCAGAAGAGAAGCAAAAAAAAAAAAAAACTCCGCATTCAACAGAAAAAAGTATTAAATTTTAGTACTATAGTATTTTTAAGATCATTTTATCACGTACACACCCGAAATTACATAAATAAATAGTTATATTCAAGCAAAAATCGAAACATACAGCGCGAAATGCTTTAAAACCAATTTTCTTACTAAGGAAAAAAATCGAAAAAATATCAAATTTTATCGCTAAATAAGACTTTAGACACCGTTTTCGACCAATCAGAAGGCATTTTAGACTAAATCTAGGTCACATGATACTTTTCAGCCAATGTCATTAGTAGATGATAAATGGGCGTTCTACGCCAAGAGGCGCAATGCGCAACGTGCCACGCCCCCCTTGCGCCTCCTCCGCCTGCCGAGTAGTGTTGAGTAGTAGGGTTTCCTCGTAATCTTTTACGAGGGTTTCTGAGTGGAGTTGAGTTGTTTTCTCCGGAATTTAGTTTTTTCAGAATGGCAACACGTGAACTTCTATGAAAGCTTTTTTCGGAATGGCAACGGTTTTGGTTGTTATGGTAACGTACTTGTAATCTTTTACAGACTTTTTGAATCGATTGTGCTACCATCTGGCGAGAGAAATTAGAATTAAATTCGAAATTCGTCGTTTTTACTGTTTTAAATTTACAATTTAGTGTTTCATGAATGGCAACAAGTATTCATAGGAGCGACATCATACTTTTAGGTTTGTTTGATGGTAGAGCGATCATAGCGCCATCTATGAATGGAAATTAGAACTATTACCGACTTAATTCATTGTAACAAGAAAAGAAAAATGTTTATGTTAGGATTTAGTAATACAGATTATAATGAAGCAGAATTTCATAGATTAATTTAAAAAAGAGAATTAATAAGAAAACCGGAGTATAAGAACTTGAAACAATGATACCAACTTTAGATTATTTTAACATGAAATTTTACAAGTAATAATACTACAAATTACAACGACATTATTAGTAGTAAACTTCAGATTCAGAAATATACTAGCACTAACAACTGTATAATTTATAAACATAGAAAATTTCACACTGAACTTTCAAACTTATAACTAAACTACACTAATATATATATATATATGAGAGGGCGGGGTTGAGGGTGAATGGCTCCTCGCTCCTCAGGTGGCGCAGAACCCGCCTTTTATACCTACTCACCTACGGCAGTAAAACTCAAGATAAATATCTTTGGTCGTTACATTAAATGTTAAATACACAGGATTGTTGCGAACAGGGCGATTGGAGGTCATGGAAGGTCACAGTGACTTTCCATGGCAAAAAATGTCAGAAAATTTTGTTTAAATATTCGGTGAATTTGGAAACAGTATTTTTTTTCTCTTTTTTCATATATATGTTAAGGACAACTAACTATACTTTTGATAATAATAGTTATATTACATTGTTTATATAATAAGTTTCTGTTTTTATTATTTAAATTTAAGCTGTACTCGCATTTCGTGATTCGGGAAAATTCTGAGTTTCATTCCCTAAATTGGGAATATCCCCCTCCGAAAATTTAAGGTCGAGAGCTTTGGTTACAAATTGACCATCAAGTTGCTGTTCGCAGCCCTAACAAGACAAAATTCAAAAGAAATTATTGACCCATATTATTACCGTAACTATCGGTAAATAGCCCGCACGGTTGTATAGTCCGCAGGAAGAAAAATTCATTCTAAAAAAATTAAATTCGGTGTATAACCCGCATCGTTGTATAACCCGCGCCCAGAAAAAAAACATGGGATACACCCCTACAAAACAATACATTCGCCTGTAGCGCCCGAGCCCCAATCTGCTTGGGACCATTGTTTCGAAAGCTACGATTTATTTCTCTGCATTTTGTTTTGCAGGAAAAGAGATTTCGATATTTTTGAGCGGTAGTTGTCTTTTTAATGGTATTTTTTTTTTTAATTTCATGTATTGCCCGCAGGTAGTAAAAAAAGGAGTTTTTTTTGTAGATAACCCGCGGGCTATACACAGATAATTACTAGTTGCATCTGTAGATATGCATGGGAAACATATTATGTATTTATTAAGGCCATGCTCTCCATGTTTCAGAGAAATTTGCTTAAGAAATCTAATCTTGTGGTCTTAAACTTTGGGGGCAACCTAACAGGAAATTGGGAACACAACACCAAGCGGATGCTCTTAAGCATAGGATTATAGTTCAGCACGAAATTCATTCATAGCAGCTCATACAGATGAGTAGCACAGCAATAAAACCCTCCCCTATCGCGGATAGAAATCACCTGCAACTTTCCTGCGTGGGTGGGGGTGCAAGGGTTGATTCACCCTCTTCTTCGAACTACTTATCCTTCGGATTGTGTATAAGACGACTTCTGTATCTTTCAGCTGTTGTATATTTACGAGACACTGCAATTTCTGAGAAATGATACATGCAGTTCGCCCGCGTTCGAACGTATGTACATGAAACTCAGAAAGGAAAAATCAGTAACGTATTTTTTTTTCTGATGAAATTGACAGGCCATTTAACAAATTGTAATAAAAAATGATTTCACGTTAAGAAAGCCCGAATTAGCATTAAAATGCAGACATGTTTCGGGATTGCTTGGAATCCCTTTTTCAATGCGACAGGGAGCTTCTAGGATGTTTTGCATCTAGAAGCTCCCTGTCGCATTGAAAAGGGGATTCCAAGTAATCCCGAAACATTTGTCTGCATTTTAATGCTAACTTGTGCTTTCTTAAAGATAAATTATTTTTATTACAGTTTACTTAGCACAAAGTAAATTTATTATTTCAATTAAATTGTTTATTTACTTGCAATTTAATGGATTAAGGGAAAAATCCCATAAGTAGTAAAATTCTCTGTATACAAAAGAACAAATATATATGCATTACCATTATCAATCATTGGGTCGATCCATTGTCAGACGAAGGGCTTTGCGTGCATATTTTTTTCTTCTTCTTCACATAACGATCCGTCGCTTTTAAATTCGAACTAGTTCTATTGAAATTCCTAAGTTAAGCAGACCATCCCGATTGCAAACACTTTCTGGTAATATGTCAGCACCAACAATCGATTTTCTGATACTTAAGGACATCCACTGTAATAAACCAAGATCAACATGTAGAGAGAAGAGATATCCCAAATATGCTTAGTACTCTGTATTTTTGCCGTTTTGATAGTTCATTTTGATTAACTACATGAGCTGTATTGTTTTTGAACTAGAATCAACATTAATTAGTTAACTTTAAAATTATACATAAAAACTCAGCGGTGTGACAGCAGATTGGGGGCCATGGCCTTCTGTGCCCATCCCAGTTTTCGAGACCGAGGGCCCTGGGGTGCAGAAGCAGATGTTCCGGTCAAGTGGTCGGCCTTCCGCGGAACCCCCAGTGTTAAGCTCTCAAGCATGCTTTGCTATGTACAAAGTTATACATAGCTGCTCAAAATTGCCTAACAATCGTAGTTCACCATGTTTTGTACGAACAACGATTTTAACTGCCAGTTTACAAATGAAATGGGTTCGGTTTGCTTTTGTGTTCACTAATATTACATTTCGTGATACTGTAATGTAATCAGTTTAGCAGCCTTTGTAGTTTTCCTTTCAATTAACCCACATTATAATTTGCTTCTACAACTTAAAGTGCTTAATCCTCTAGATGTCACGTTGGGTCATATTGACCCAGGTACAAATTTAACTTCTTTTCTTTTCTATGCTTTTTATATGTTCTTACATTATATTGATAATAAAACACAAGGTTTTACAATTTTTTCATACCCAATTTACTAAACTTTTAATTCGGGTCTATATGACCCGACGTGACGACTTGTGTGATGTCTTGATAGGTGACAGCTCAAGGGTTAAGTCAAGATTACAATCGTCTGTCAAAAAACGTTTATTATATGTTTAAACATTATGTCCAAAGTATTTTTGTTTTACTGTTATTCTTCAGCCGAACATTTGTCTAAAAGTTCAAATATATATATATATATTCGCAATAATATTTATGCTCTTAATTTATATTTTTGATGAGAAAAAAATAAAACGAGCATCATCAGGTGCCGTAATTAAATACCTTGATATTCAACCACGCACTTCGAAAATCAAACATTAAAAGTAAATTATTCATCATCACACTGCACTTATCAAGCAATTTGTTGTTCATTGAAGTAAAAGTATGTAGTTTGATAATATTTTAAGTGAGAAACTCTTGCAGTATTAGGAAAAAAGTAGTTCATTTTTGTGTCATTTTTTCCTAGTCCTTTTATTAAAATTACTAGATCCAGATTAATTCCAGTACAGCGAACTGAGAAAATAACTAAAATTTATTACATATATTCTTTCAGGTATATATATGTATACACACAGAGCACCTAATATATTAAAAGTATAATTAATCTGTGGAATCGGAGCATTGTAATTATTCAGGAAATGTAACACTAAAATCAAAGAATTCAGGAACTCATTAGTAAGGTCTTCAGGAAAGATGCCCGTTTATACAGCGGAGATTTGTGTTGGTAAAAATGACAGATGCTTAGTGATTGCACAATTTGTGGTCTATCATGTAGTTCTCTGGCTCGCAAAGGCGCGTCGAAAGCTTCGTTAAATTTTATGACCAGGCTCCTTTATCAGCTGTTTTTCCAATACAGGTGATTTACGTTGCGTGATGGTTTAAATCGTGGATGATAACCGAGTCGGTCCATCTACACGAGATCAAATTTGCAGGCTCACGAAATTAAAACGCGGCATAAGCCAGTTATAGTTCTTATCAGACAAAGTCATAAAAGATACAACTGGTCTCAGCTTCGTTTGTCTTAGCAAAGCTGGAGTTGATGCAGATACTAAAGATATGCATGTGAGTCTGTAGCAATGAAAATATTTCGTCAAGCAGCTCAATAATCTTCGTTCCACCCCACAAATTCGATGACAAATATTAAGAAATAGAGATCGGAAAATTTTCAATATTTTTTGCACTCAAAATGTATGCACACATTTAATAAAATGACTAAGACATTTAGAAAACAACATTTTCAATACTATGCAGTGAGACTTTATGAAGGCTGTATGTGTATCATATCCTAGAAAAAACAATATTTACGTCCTATTCTGCGTCAACTACAAAATAAATTAAAATTATTAAAAAAAGTAGGTTTCTTTTTTACCATTTTTTTAATCAGCATTGCGATACTCATTCAGTTTATTTCCCGATTCCACAAATCAATTCAGAAAGATTTTCGCTCTTTGTTCCGCATAACACTTTTTACTTACTGCATACAAGGGTGCAACCAAAGGGGGTTTTGAGGATCCACCCCCCGGTATCAAGAATGTTGACAGCTTTAGTATGTTAGTATATATAATAAATGATGATATTATACTAATATATGTAAAATAAATGATTTATTAACCCTCCCCCCTCAAGACAAAAATTCGTAACATTAATACGTGATGCTACTCTCGTCAACAATCCACATCAAATTGAGGTTTACGTGACCCTATACTATCTTGATAATAAATAAAGACGTTTCTCAAAAACTTAATTTTCCGCTATGAGCCTCTTTAAAAGTAATGATTTGGAGCCTCTTAGTAATTATTATTTTTTAAATCCTAGCAATTAAATTAGATTAATTGATGTAAATATTAACTAATTATATTAACTATATGTTATAATATTAACCATAGGTTAATAATTATATTTAAGTCTATACTAAATGAGTCTTTGATGTAAAATAATATTTGAAGGAACATTGAGATGCGCTTTTTTAATTAGGAGGGCTGTGTAGTCATGAAAATGAGGTGAAAAATTTGCTTCAAATAGACATGAAGGTATACGACTATGTATTATATCTCGCTCATACCTTTTTGAAAGCAATCTACTAAGATACGACGTCACTTTCATAACACCAGAGGGTTAAGCGAATTCATAACCCGTCAAGCCTTCTTATTTTTATTCTCTTATCTTAGAAATATGTGCATCACATTATTGTGAAGCAAAATGCTACTAAGTAGAAAAAAGATTTTATCCCCTTGAAGCGCGAGGTCTTTTCGGAAAAACTGGTAAAAAATGATCGAGGTATTTTTTTTGACATTAAATGAATATATAGATATAGTATTTCAGTTGTAGGGGGTGACTAGAGAGCGGGGGTGGGATAAAAGTTATATTGAAAAACATTATACAAACAAAGTGCAAACGGATCTCAGACGGGCATTAGAAAAAAATAACGCGAGATACAAGATTGCCCGTGTGAAACACGGGCATGTGCAAATTTTCCGGTACGTTTCGCCCGTGTCCAACACCGGCAAATGCGTTAAGGGGTTAAAGCAAAATGCAGCATTACAAATGAGAAGTTCCAAATTCTGATTTTCATTGTCATATGCATCTCAATTGTGCTTTCAAGATCAATTAGAGTAGAGCAAAACTTCTGCTTTGCCTATTTTAAGCAGTTTTCATGTTAAAAGTTACAGATCTAATGACTTATTTTTTCTTCTTCTTCTTCTGCTCACTTCTTCAACATATTTCATGATTTAATTTTTTATATTTTCGAATATATTTTGCGTTTAAAATGCTCTTTAAAATATGTGATAGGCTGAAAATGCATTATGTTTTCAATTGTTTCACATTTGTTGTATTTATATCATTGATGTAATATAATGTGTTATTGTTTTTTTTCTGTGTATTCATTATTGTAAACACATAAATGTATGTGCAAGACATTTGAATAATTATTTCAGATCAACTAGTTGCATTGACAAAATTTCATTTTTCTAAACAGAATAACTTTAAATTTTTCGTGTATTTATTATTGTAAAATGCTTTGGTATGTATGTAAGATATTTGAATAAACGTTTTACCTCAACTGAATGCAATGATGAAATTTCACACTTTTCTTAAAGAGTTTTTTTTTTAATTTATAAAGGCGACTTGCTTATATAACAAAACATACATTTTGGATCAAGAAACCTATGCCTGTAAAAGTGCACAAAAAGCAGAATGCAGCACCAATTGAAGGGATATCTGCAAAAAGGATGTAGCAATACTTTGAGAAACTTCTGACTTTGTACTGTCTTAAAAAAAGAAAAAAAAAACTGCTTTTGTTTTATACAGAAAGGATTCCAATGATTTCAATACATAATAATTTATCAAAAAAAAAAAAAAAATCGGAGTGTTTTGAATTCTCAAACATCATTACATGTATACATTAGTAAGTTGTATACATTTATTAAGTTGTATTTCAGTGATCGTCGGAAAAGAGTTGTATCGTAAAGGGTTATTCACAAACCAGCCGCCCATGTTCGCAATCATTCAGTGGAGCTATGCTGTGCTTTGTGATAAAAATTTACTGCTTGTGAACAAACCCTTATCATCCATGTTCTTGGTAAGGTTGGTAAAGGATTCCTCACAAACACTCAATTGTAACAAAATCAATAAAAGTATTACTAAGACTACTTCTCAATACCAAAAAAGGCGGGTGGGGGAGGGTTGGATAAATTAAAAGGAAAAATATTTAAATAAAACTAAATTTATTACACTGGAATAAATAAATAAATAAAAAAATAATAAACACATTTTTTCTTATTTTTAATTGTGAATTTAAGGTTTAGAAGTCTGATGAAAAATTACCGATTCATTGAAAAGCTTTACATATTTGTACAAACTGAAATTGTTTCTCATGGTAGTATATAAGGTATAAGTATAGTATAGGGTAGTATACTTATACCTTATATAACCTAGTATGTAAGGATGCGGCGATTGCTATAGAAACTTCTCATTTAAATTTTCCGTATTTACCTTTACATGTCTCAAGATCATGAAGAGCTATCCCATTCTAATAAAGCTTACTCAAAATTTTTGGACTTTCATCACAAATTTAAATCAATACACAAAGCTCGAAATTCGGAAACATATCTAAAACAAAAGGTTACTTCTATATTATTTACACATTTATCTCACATAGAGTTTTCAGTTAGTAATACGAGAAATAAACAAGAGGAGAAGTGCACGTAATGTCAACTAAATTTAGCACGAAAATAAAACGTTTTTCCGCGACAGCGTTTATACGCAATATTCGGCGCGGAGTATTTTTTGTCAGCTGTTTCAAATGAAGAAGAAAATAGCTCAGGTTTATTCTCTGTCTCTGCAATGAACTGTATAAACATGTTTCAGAATCCTTAAAAATAAAATAATGAAGTAATTGCTCGTGAATTAAGGCGACTAATGTCTATTATGGCATTCAAATGCCGAATCGCAAATTCTTGTAAAATGTAAGACCATCTCCAACCTCCCCAAGGAGAAAAATGTACATTTTCCCAGGTATTTCCTGTAGAGAGAAAAAGTGGGGGGACGCATACAAATAACAAAATAAGCTATTGAAATCAAAGTGGAGGATTCTTGTACTAAAAGCTTGATATAAAATGTATAAACAGGTTCCAGAATCCTTAAAAATAAAATAGTGAAATAATTTCTCGTGAATTAAGGCGACTAATGTCTGTTATTGCATTCAAATGCCAAATTATTTCCGGTGGTATAGTCCTGGAGAAAAAAGTTGGGGGACGAACACAAATAAGAACATAAGTGATTAAATTCAAAAAGTGGGGGGGGGGGGGATTCTTGTATTAAAAGCTTGATATAAAATTGAAAAGTAACAGGATTCCAACCCCCGTGCTTCCCCCTCGACTACACCACTCCGTATTTCAGCCTTTCATAACCCCTTCTTCCAAGTCCGCTGTTAGTTTTCACCAAGAAGGGTGAAATGTGACCGAATGAAAATCAATAAACAGGATTATTGATTAAAGAAAGACTACAGAGAACAGTTACCTTCAACTATACATGAGAGTGTTCGTGCGGGAGGTCGCTATTCTGGAAAACTCACTGAAACATTTCTCGAAAGGGGATGGCACACACAATGTAAAAAAAAAATACTTTGATCTAAAATAATATTTTTTGCATACAATTATTTAACAGCTGTTTTTCTTGAAGAAATGAAAGACAAAACAATACATCACAGAATATTTTTTTATTATCTTAAAGCAGCTACGAAAATAAATGAATAATTAAATAAATTAATTAAAATAATAAATAATAAAATTAAAAATAAATAAATAAATAATCGAAACAAGCTAGACCTGAAAGCTGATAAGAAAAATATGATGTAGAATATATTATATAGCTGTACAAGATTTTTGAATGAACTAAATTCTGGAGTTCGAAAAGAGAATCGAAATCGCCTGGATTTTAGAGCACCATTAGTTTTGGAATGAACCAGATTCTATCAAGCTGATTCTATAGTGCTGTTGAGCAGGTAGTCCCTCATGAATGACTTGAAGATTATTAGAGAACGTTAGCTTATGTCCTTTTATTTTTTTTAACAATTGAGACCCCGGATAGAAATTTCTATAAGTATTAGTATCTATAAGTTTTTAAAAAAATGATTCATTTACTGCCTTAAATTTACCTTCAATACCATTCTTTTTTTCAAACGCGTTTTTCTCGAAACTACTATTCCGAATTTGCGTACACGCTAGCTCGCAGAGTTCAATCCTTATCAAATTTAGCACACATTTTCTTTATATATATACATGCTTTAGTTGAACTAGAATCATAAACATATCTTTATTTTTACTTTTTTTATTGTAAAAAAAGAAAAAAAAAAACGGTTAAAAATCGTACTTAATTTTCCCCATTCTAAAAAAAAAAAAATTCAATTTTTTTTGGATGAGTTTAGTGCAACTAGAAGAGACACTTATAAAAACAGTAGATTTTTAAAAAAATGGATTTCAGATAAAAATTTTGACTCCAGGATGTATGCAATCTGCC
Source organism: Octonoba sinensis (assembly GCA_038502835.1). NCBI lineage: Eukaryota > Metazoa > Arthropoda > Arachnida > Araneae > Uloboridae > Octonoba > Octonoba sinensis. The sequence continues at coordinate 130,960,128 of CM076598.1, forward strand.
GACCCGGGTGACGACAGTGTGCAGAAGCCGATATCTCCGAGATTTTTCAAGAAAAATGTTTGAAAATTTTAGTAAATGTTCTTCTAGTATGTTTATAAAATAACCTTAAAATCTCAATAAAATATATTTATTCTTTATACGTTAAAAAAAAATCATGAAAATTGCTCTTAATGCGCCCGTTTTACACTTATTTCCCCCCTTAAAGCGAACGTTTTAAACATTATCGTCTGGACAGATATGCAAATAAATACTGTTGTTGATATGTCCAATACAGTGTTTTTTCTTGCACCGGCAGTGACGTCATACTTTGTTTTTCTTATTTAGGAACGCTTCTTTAGCAGTTTTTACGTACTCCCAACGAGGAGTCCAGCTGTGCAGAGTTTATGGGGTCGTTTTGGAGCACCGTGTATAGTAATTTAATTTATGAACACTTAATTATTGCATATGCAGTGTTATTTAATTTATTTTATATAGAGTTAATCAGTTAAAATTATATATAGTTTGCTTAAATTATTTTATATAAAATATCATATAATAACAAAATATAAGACAAACATAAAAACTCAGTTAAATATGTCTTCTCAAATCGTGTTTTCTTGATCTCTCTTAAGATACTATAGGTTAATACTCATAAAATTAAGCATTCACTTAACCGTGTTATATATCATATAGTACTTATATAAATAACCACAAAAACTTCTTCATGTACTTCTTATTTTGAATGAATATTAAATTCCTTCAATTTACTGCTTTGAGTGCTGAATGAAGACTATTTACAAAAGGAAAAGTTCTGAAGGAAGGAGAGAATGTTGCACTGAAGAAAACTGTACGGGAACAATTAAGATAATTAAAACTGGATTATCGATGACAGTGCTATGATAAAGCAATTACGTTAACCTCATAACTGTATCTTAATTACAATAGTTTTAAATAATATGTTAATGGAAGAATTATTCCCATTCCTTAGATCCCATTAATTTCCAAAATTACTGCTTGTTATCCGAAGGAAACAGTTTTCATTCCTTGCTGAGAGCAATAGTTAAAATGGCTTTAGACCAGGGGCAGTAGCTACAGACCGTCTCTGAGGTTCTGCAATTACTTCACTCTCAGAAATAGAACTATAGGATTCCTCAATGGTCAAACAAATTTCCTCATTTACAACGATTCTTTCCTCGAGCGATCACGGGACTTAAAATAGTTACTACATAAATTTCGTCAATTTGACGAAAGGTGTACTTGGAGCATTTTTCACAAAGCCATTTCGTCAAATACGACGAAAGTTTCGTAAGATTTTAGCATCCGTTTTAGAGAGGGTTACTACTTTCAATAAGTTATATTTGCATAAAATGCGTGGGCTCGAAATCGGATCGACAGAATTATGTTGCTGTTGCTTCCGGTATGATCCCAGCCTCAAACACAGATCTGTGCATGAAATTTAAACCAAAAACATAAAATTTAGAATTCAAAAAATATTCTTACAACTTTAAACTTGATTAGATAAAAGTCCGAGGAAGAATTGCAGGGTTCCTATAAGGACAAAATACTATTAGACGAGAACATGAAAATATTTCGAATTTCTTTTTGTCAACCAATATATGTCAGAGCAGGACTTAGATAGTCGAGTGCATAAATAGTCACTCGTAGATAACCGTTTATCTCCTTAAAGACTAGACAAAATCATCCTTTATGAGCAATGTCATTAAACTTTTTTTTTACTCAGTAATTCAAGAGTTTTAGAAAATAAAGCAGAAATAAGCTGATCTGTGCACTCTATAGCCATTTCTACAGCTACCTTGCGTTCGTACTATAGTAGCGTTCAAAAGCTCGATTGCGGGAGCGTAACAAATAAAATGGCTTTTAGGTATCCATGTGACATTGAAGTTTACATTTCTTGATCCGGAAGCGTAAGCAAATTCATGCCGCAACCGGCAAAATGTACATATACCAGAATTCGTTTCAAGCTAACGTATAATTACTATCTAACATAGCATCCTATTAATTCTAAACATCGCATTCATCTACTTTGTTCCGTTCTTTATCCTCACAAAATTAACTGATGAGCTGAATTCGAAATAACATACATACGCAATAATAATGCCCTTTAAAAGTAATAAGTTGAAGTAATTTGATCTGGAACGTACTCTCCATAGTTTCACTATGAATTATAAGCATACACTAATTCTTTGATGTGGAAATAAATTGAGCTAGATTTTCTCAGTGATCAATGAATACATAGTTCATTATTTATACTTCATGAAAAAGGCTAACACATATTAAACATTTAACCAACCCCGTTCATTTTATACACAGTCTAAACCTTAAATATTGAACTATAGTTCGACCGTTTTGACAATAAGATTTTCAAAGGAAATGTGAAAGGAAGATTTTTTGCATAGTAGATTTACTTTTGAATAAAATTTGATCACAGCAAGGGTAAGTTTGCAAATACTAGGGCTACACTATTTATAAGTACACTCTCAAAAACGCATGCTCAAACCTCACAAAACTTTCGTCTTATTTGACGAAATGGCTTTGTGAAAAATGCTCCGAGTAAACCTTTCGTCAAACTGGCGAAATTTGTGTAGTAACTTTTTTAAATCACGTGAGCGCCGGACGAAGGACCGTATTTTCGTATAAATGACGAAATTTACTTGACGATTGAAGAATAGTCGAATTTGAAAGTTCTATTTCTGAAAGTGTAGTTAATGTGTAACAAGAGCATTTAAAGTTTTCAGCTCAAGTTTCAATTACGAAAGTATGAAGGATATTTGCATAGTATGTTTTATGTGGAGATTACAAGATTTATTAATTTGATAATTGCGGAAACATAACTTGAAAATCAGTCGATAAAATAACTTAAGCATTTTTTTTTTACTAGTCAGCCTGACAGGGAAAAAAGGCATATGTTTCGTAATGAAAATCATATGTAGGTGGACGAACCTTTTCCCACATTATTAGAAAACTTTATTTGATGGTGAGAAGGAATATTTATGGATTCAAATGCAGCTCTTTCGAGCCTTCTTTTTTTGTCTGAAAGGCGTCGGCGCGAACAAGTAATTACAAAAGCCTTATTTATGTGCTCATAAATAAAAGCCCATTTAATTAACATTCAAAGCATGCTTAGTGAATAAACATTTTCACCTCGCTGTGTCACCGTTAAATACTGATTTTTTTAAAAAAGAAACACAATGTGAAAAAGCAAACGTTTGCGTTGGAATTTTTTTTCACTAGAGGACGGGTGTTTAGCTCAAACATTATCATGAACGAAAAATAAGTTTGAAGTAGGTCTGAAAATAATAAATAAATTGAGCGCATTGAATAATGAAATAGATTAATAGTACTGAAATGTATTATTATTTAAAACGTAATGAACAATAAGAAATTAAAAGAGTAGCTTCGCGCTGAAAATCGGAAGGATAGAAAAACGTTAATAAAGCACAAATTTTACGAAAAATTGTACACATATGTCTGGGGGTTACAAGATGGCCTTTTTTAAATGTGAAGTGAGCTTATGGATGAAACACATCTGAAAAAAGCCAACCTTTTGATACCGAAAAAATTTCCTAAAGAGATAGTGAACGACACTTACATTTTAAATATCCATTTTTATCTATTTTCAACAAAATTACTCTCCTTGATAAAAGCTATTATCTATTAAATATATTTCATAATTATCTTTGTCCATCAACATATATATCTGAATTAATCGTTCAAAACGTGACTATTGCGAAATTTTCCATTTTGCTTCAAACTCTGCTTAAATTGTTTTAATGCATTCAATGTATTTTTTTCAACTTTTTAGACAAGTTTCTTCGACATAAAATGGAAACGCGTTTGTTAATGATAAGTTAGTTCTTTAAAGTAGGTTTAAAATAAATAACTAATTATATAAGTAGAAATAAAGTCTTAATTGTGTGGAAAATCATTTTGAATATCTCACTCTGAATCAAAAGGTATAAAATGCAATTATTTCCAGAAAGCAATAAGAAAAAGGCGACGTTTGAAGTTTATATATGCAAAAACATTTTTTTATAAATATTTGTACAAAATAAAACAAGTACTCGCAGTTTCAAATATTAACCAAAATATTAATACAGAAATTCACATGTCTATGCACGCACACACATACACACACAAACACATAGAATGTTTTTATAGACTTCTGAAAGGTAAGAAATAAATAATGTTCAGTTGTATCTTTTATAATATTATGCAAAAAGCAACTTCTTATCATTTTGACATTGCACATTATTTGATATCTTATCACATTACGCTAATTTTAACTAAAACAATTTCAAGAATCTATTTGGTTACAAACTCTATAAAATGGATGCAGTACTTGGTACGTAGTAGAATATCCAAGAAGCTTTTTTTTTTTTTTTCTTTTAATTGTAAAAATATAAGTTAGTTGAAGGTAGTCAATCTAAGCAATTAAAGAGAAAATAATTCCTTTTTATGCCGCGAGATGGCTTAAGTGTAGCATGAGTGAGCTTGCATACGAATTTTATGCTTGCTCAGCTGAGGACGGAAGAACAAGAGTTGATGTGTTTAGAAACTTGAACAACCGGTCTCATAGAAAAAGAGGTTATTGTAATTATCATGCACATAAAGAGAGCCGGCATCATACAACTGGAAGCAATTTTATGTTTGTAAATTCAGAGAGAAGAAGAAAAATTTATTTGGGGTTATCTACTTTATGCATTTTACAACGGATTTTTATCAATTTTGGCACAATTTTAACGACATCAGCATAACCGTTACTTTTTTTCTTTTGATGCGCAATATAAAATATTGCTGTCACTTCCGATTTATCAAAATCTTGCATTATCTAGATCGGGTTGACTGATGTTCTAGGAAACTTCATTCCAGCATTAAATGATTCATTTAGGCAACAAATAGTGAATCTTGTAAGATTCTTAAAATTATATTTTCAAACAAATATTATTTCTTTCTAGGAAATTCAAGTAGTAAAGATATTATCATTACATACTCTAATTATAATCAGTAGTGCAAACTTTTCATTTTCAAAGAAAGAGCTTGTTTAAGCAATACAGTGATCCCTCGTTTTTCGCGGTTAATGGGGACCAGAACCTTCTGCGAAAGTCGAAAAACCGCGAAGTAGAATTTGCCCCTAGGAACTTTCGTGTATGGGAGTACACGAATGTTTTAAATGTGTAAACAGTATTTATACTTTACACATTTAAGTCAAAAATTACAACAGTATACGTATTTACTTAAACGTGTCAGTGCTAATTAATAAGGTTAATTACAAAACCTTATCAGTAAAAACATTAATCAATATTGCTTTCTGAGAGAGGTGAAGAGTCTTGTGTTGGTGGAGCTTTTGAGAGCCCGTGATATGTACTCTGAGTCAATTCATCGCTTTGTTTGACCAAGCAGGGATCCTTCACTCTTTCGCAACAACATGAAACAACGCTTCTTTCCGCAATGTGGCTGCCGACATAGTTGTATTTTCTCATTTTAATTTTTGATGAATGTTTTGTAAAAACCCGCGAAGCACTGAAGGCGCGAAACATGAAGCGCGAAGTGGCGAGGGAACACTGTATGATTAACGAATTATTTTTAATCAGGATTTATATTGGATTGAAATTTCCTCGTAGGCAGCAATGTTAATTTTTTTTTGAACTGTTCAAAACTGAACAAAAATTGTTCAAATCAAAAAAATATTTCACGTCGAGAGTGCCTTCGAATAGCTTGTTCAAAGGAACTTGGATTATATAATATTTTCCATATTTCCCCACAGGCGCTATTGTTAAGATTTTTTGAACTGTTCAAAACTAAACGAAAAATTGTTCAAACAGACAGACAGAGAGACCGACAGACAGCCTGAGAGATGAACACTTTTCCCATTTCAAAACTCTGCTTTCAAATTTTTTTTTCAAATCTTTATTTAATTACTTTACTTATTTTTGACTATTTTTGCTGAGAAAAATTCCAGTGAGTTAGCATACTCTTGGCAAGTAAACGCTGTTATTTCCGAAGCGATTTTACCGGTTTAATCCACAAAAGAACTGTAAAGGGTTGATTCCGTATGCAATCGGTAAGTTGACTGTAAAGTTTGTTGTTTCATATTTAATCAATACGTTTGGTAGTTGGGTGTAAGATTTCAATTCTACATTCAATGATCAATTATCTTGACGGTTATTACTCTAGATTCAATGGGAAATTTGGTCTTAATGTTTTTTTTTTTCTACATTCAGTCAAATATAATGGTAAATTTTTATAACCATGTGAAAAGCCCGCAAACACTAATTCTTTGATTTTAATTCCTCTATCACGGATTTTCTGTTACTTTTACTGAAATAAAAAAAAAATCCTTGACAGAAAGTTATGGCATACAGCAAGAGACTCGGCACTTAGATGGCATTTACAAGATGGCACTTATTTCATGCATGTTTATTTATGACAAAACTCAAACTCAAGGTTGAACAAGTGACAATTCAACTTCTTATAAATTGTACTCAGAGACTGATAATATAGTAATCTTTTCAAAAATTCCTTTAGGATTCTCTTAATATTCAGAAGATAGTTCAAGGTTAAATGGAAATTCCTTATAAAAATAGAATTTTCCTTCTTTCAGGCATAAATGGTTTCAGGGTCATCGAGCGCTTTTATATACTTTAGCGTATATTAGCCTATTTAAAGAATGCATGCTTTTCATGATAAAGCAACTTTTGGACTAAACCTCAAAAATAATTTCATGGAGCTTTCAATAATAAAGTTGAAAAATAGAACGTACAATTATAGATATTTAAAATTTTTAATTATCAGTATACACACGTGTTTTTAAGTGAACAATATTGATTTAAGTAATAGATGAAGTGATCTTTTAACTAGAGGGTAGCCGTCGTGAAAGAGTCACCGTATGTGACAATATAATTCAGATTTTTTTTATGCAGGGCTAGAGTTATCCTAAGCAAATGGAAACATACAGCCTTGTATATTCAAACATATGGTAGAAATTTTCAACAACCTGAACTGTTTGTAGTCATTACTTCTACAAGGTCGTGGTGGCCTAGTTAGCGCGTCGGACTTTCACCTGGAAGGTCGCTTGTTCGATACCTGAAGACCCACCATGTACACTTGGGGATACGTGCATGTAAAATCCGTAGACCCCACTACATCGCCCCATGCGCAAGCAATCCTAAGGCCTCGACTAACAGGTAGGGGTCTGCTGGAGAAAAGTCATTACTTCTACATGTTTTTTAAGTTTTACGCGAGCGGGGTCTTTTTAACAATAACTACGGTCCAGACAATAAATAATCTAGAAAATTGTGTGTGTGTGAACAGCATTTTACAATCTCTTTCTTCCTAAAATACTTGCGGATTGCTTGAGAAACATTTTTATGCCCTTACGAAAAAAAATTCAAAATATCAAATTTTGTGGCATCCAGAACTCATGATAATCTGAAATAATAATGATAATCTGTTTGGTTTTAACACCAAACAAGTTGCTTATGTACAAATTTAGTTTTTACAATGTAAAGAAAATCGGTTTATGTTACATTAAAAAAAATTGCCGGCGACAAAGGATGATGCCTAGTTTTGCAGCATACCTCAAACACTAAAAGCAGAATTTACAATGATCATTTGTAGCAGGGAAATTTGTCCCATTTTTTGCAGTCAACATACCATTACATTCTTTACAGCGTTAGATGGAAAAATACATTAGGTAACCGTTTGTTTTAGAACATAATGTGGCAAAAATGTATATGTTAATATATATATATAACAGATGAATATACGCTACCAGAAAGTAAAACTCTTTGAATGCATGGTGTAAGGAAAAGGTTAAGGAAATTCATAGGACTTTATTGAATACGCGTTGAATATATTATTCAGCGTGTGAGAAATTCATTGTGGATTATAACTACTCGGTTTCCCAATGGCCGCCGAGTTCAACATGCAATGTTGCTAGGAGCTTATATGCCTACAACGATACTTCAAAACCGTTACGAATTTTGCTATCGTCTACGGATACGCGCAAAACTGCGGAGACCTTTTTTTTCATCTCGACTGGCCCAAATTTTCGCTCGTTTTATGACTCGAGAGCTGCGATAGATGAAGTAAAGATTCGGATCAATAAGTGCTCGGATCATGCTGCTCAACTTTTCTTCTTGAGTCTTTTTTCTTCTCCTGCTGCTTTGTTTATATGAAGTTCTATTCTTGATTACAATACTTGGTTTTATGAGCGCAAAAATGTTTCTCACGTACGTTTGTCACGTGATTTTCTTGCGCCTTTTAAGACGTGAGTTCCCCTGTCACCGAGGTAAAATCGAATAAAGTAGTTCTGGGGACCTGCCAACTGCGATAGCTCCAGATTGTAATAGAGATAAAGCGGTAGAATGCATAAACCTTTCGCTTTCGATTTTTTTCTCTGGCTCACTACACTTTTACAACTCCTCATTGCATATGAGAACTTTTACTATCGTTTTTTTTACAGGGGCAGAAGCCTTTTGGTGGCGTCTGCTTTTATTTAAGCAGTGTGAATTATAGAAACGTGGAAAAGTAAGAAAAGAGGCGCAATAAATAAGGATATTGCGAGCTAAGGATTCCACACATGCTGATGTGACAAAAAGAGTAAAAATGGGTTTATGTTACGAGTGAAATTAGCAACTACACAAAGACAATAAAAGTTTGCTTAAGAAGACGATTTTTCTGAGCGCAACTTCGCTTGGAAGTTTTATCCAGAACGTTTGATTTACAGTAAAAACAAAGAATCGAAAAAAAAATTGCATTGTAATTAAAAAATTGTTTCAAAATATTTCATTCTCTGCATTTTTCGTAAATATACTTAAAAATTATCGTATATCATCGTGTTTTAGTCGATTTGCGTATAAGTCGACCCCCTAACCTCTTAAGTGAAGTTTGGAAAAAACATTTTTAAAATTAAAATAAAGATTTTTAATAAAAACGTTATTTGCACAGTTCGAATGTCTTAAGATTTTGAACATTTGAGATTTTATGCGTACATTTTTCCCCTCTAACCGTTGCATAGGTCTAATTATCTTCTTTAGTCCCCAAATATTGCAAAAAATGCTTCGACTTGTACACGAGTATGTACGGTATTTGCGTTTAAGTTACTGATCTATTTACTTTCATGTCGGAAGAAACAGCTGAAAATAATTACTTGAATGCAATTTTGTTTTTGTTTTTGTATATAGTGAAGTCATTAGTTGTTCGGTACTCTTAGACATTCAAGTCAACAAAAAATGTATGTTTAATATGCGTGAATTCTTGCGGTTTTATTATTTGAGGTCAGAGACACGTTCTGAGCGACGGAAGGGTTTGCAATAATTACTGCCCAAAATTTTAAAAGGAAAGCAAGAAGTAAATTTGAATATTCTTTTATTACTTCTGTATATGACTCAAACCTTTGAAATGCACAGGAAAAAAAAAAAAAAAAGAGCCAAAACTTTCGGTTGCATTAAAAAATACATGACTTCATTGGATTCAGACTTGTCTTGCAGGCTAGTCGTTTATAGTCAGTGCCAGCGACATCTGTAGTGGAACAAACGCTACTTTTTTCTTTTTTTAAGAAAATTATGCATTGGAATAAAGTTACTTTAAATCTAAGTGACTTTATAAGGAAGCATAGTTATTAAATAACAAATAACTGGTAAAATAGATAGTTAAATTCCAACTTCTGTGATCAGCCCTTAGGGTTAGATAGATCCAAAACTATAGACATTACCCTTTTTTTTTACAATTCTATTTTCTGCAATTATGAAGTAAATGAGTAGTGTGAGAGTTAAAATCGGTACACTGTTAAAAATTCTAACTCAACCTTTCACCCAAAAAATGGTGGCATTTAGCTGCAACCAAAATTTGGTAATAAGTTGAACCATGATAATCGTGTGGTTTCACCATGAATGTGAACCACACCCATATGTCAACTTATTACCAAATGTTGGTTGGTTTACCATCTTTTTGGTAAAAGGTAGAACCAGAAGTTTTAACAGTGCAATAATGTATAAAATTTTAAATCTGGAACACTTTAAGATATATTATTTCAAGCAAACAAAATTATATGTGACTGAGCAGATTTTGCGCACTACTTCTTCAATAGGATAAACTTACTGACCCTGTTTCTCAAAATAATTCATATTCTAAATAAAAAATTCAATAGTGGTACAGAGTACTTCTTAACTAGCGAAATTACTTCTATGATGAAGATCTTTTTTATATTTGGAATTTATTCAAGGCAAAATATTTTTAGAAAGGTGCTTTACACTAAAAAAAAAAAAAAAACTGCAAAAAGACATAAAGGAAACAGTGTTTCTGTTAAATTACGAAGAACTTGTTTCAAATCCAATAATCAAGGTTCTTGATAACAGTTTCTAAATGAAGATATTGTAGAATTCAAACCAATTTTTTTAAAATTATTTTTCTACCTAAAAGGCAACTTTTCCCTACTATAACCAAACTAAAATCTAGAAAAAATGTTTAAAGGCCTATTTTATAATTTATCAATTCTTTCATTAAAAAAAAAAAATAATAAACTCTTTGCTGTTTTAGTATGGCAATCAATTTTTTTTTTTAAATTGTTTTTGCACCTTAAAGGCAACTTTTGCCCACTGTTATCGAACTAAAATCTAAAAATAAAAAAAGGAAATTCAGAAGCTATTTTCGTTCCACCCTTGTGTGAAGTATTTTGGTCGATTTGTATATTTGCAGTATTTAATTTCAAATTTTTTTCGCCACAAATAAGGGGCATAAATATTTGCCACAAGAAAAGTAAAGGATTTGTTTCTGGATATTTGAGTTTAATTAAAGCAATGTTACAAAGTAACTTTAAACTGAATAAAAACAATGTTTTACAAAATAAAAGCAAACAATCAATCTGATTCTCGTTCGTACATTTCCAATTTTAGAGAAGCTTTTCTCGGTACATAACAAAACCTTCACCTTCGTAATCAAAGTTGTATACAAGGTCCCTAGGAAAATGCACATAATTTCATTTTTTAAAGCATTTAGAATGTTGTTGTCCATAGAAAAAGAAAAAAAGGGGGAAAGAAAACAAAGAAAGAAAGAAAGAAGAAAAAATATATATTTAGTAGTTGAAAACATTACAAAAATGCCAATTAACGTACAGTATAGAATTTAAACAACGGAGGAATATGCATTATGAAGATATCTACCTTGCAATGGCGGTTTCACCAATGAAAAATACTTAGCAGATAAGCAAATGTCTTCCGACAAACCAGAAAAATAGTGGAAACTAAGCAGCAATAGATATTTCAAATCTTTATTTTGATCAAGAATCTTGTGTTCTTTCTTATCTCAAAGCCTTCGACAGCAAAAACCGTTCCAGAAGACTGCAGACAAAGCCGTCAAATACGAGCCCATTCCTGTGTTTTGCCATTGTTATTCAGTGCAAGCACTCATACTAAGCAGCTGCAAATGTAGCTGACTAAAGGATAGATAAGCAACAGTTATGTTAGGTACCATCTCTAGCGCAAGGCAGAAACAATTGAAAGAATATTCACTGGCACATTAATCTGTCTGCTTTTTAGAAACTTCTTTTTAAGCGACTGTTACTTGGCTATCAAGAGTTTCTCTTTATGTTCAATGAACAATATAATTCAATCAAGCTAAATAAATACAATATGAAACATGGATTTATAAAACAAGAATGGTGAAAGAAAGTACTAATAAAACAAGAAGATAAATGAGACTCAAGAGTTAATGAATTAATCACGAGCATAAATACAATAATTAAACAGAACGCTTTAAGTCGTGTCCAGAAATGAACTCAAATTATGAAATTGCCGCTGTTTTTCATGGTACAATTAAAATAGAGATCCTTATAAGCAACCATTATTAAAGATTGTGGTTAAATTATGCAAAATTACACAATCGAACAGCGCATAGAAAGTGTAAAAAGCCTCTTTAAAAATAGTGAAACATTTAACGAAACTGCTCTCAAATGTGATGTTATATATATTACAGTGATATGGCAGGCAAAACATCTCACAGTCATGCTTTTTATTTGAATTATCGTCAATATTTAGTACACATCCCAATCCCCCCCCCCTCCCCACTACCACTACGCGAAAAAACCATATAGTTAAGAATCTCGAAGAAGAAAATTGGCGCAAAATATCCCAGACATACGTCAACAAGTTATGGAACATTTTGTACAAGACTGAGCATGTTGTTCCTACGTCTGGCACTCATTTCCATTTGTCATGACAAAGTAGGAGTTCACTGAAAGTTTACATTCTGCCTAGTGTCAAATTTAAAGAAAAATTCAAAGAAGTAATTGAAGGTTTCACAATCGAGCTGCTTGAATATGATGCATAATGTAATACAAATTGCAAAGTGGCTCAGCAAAACAAAAGGACTGGGCATACAGAAGTAATGACTGCAAAAAATTCATTCGCTCACTGTTAACCCAAAGTTAACAGTGAACGAACAATCTCGCTGTTAACCCCTGTAGATGTTTACCGTGAACTTGGACACGCAAGTTGTACGTTTCAACGTGATTAGGAAAATCCATCTTTCTCAATTCCGCATTTAACAATCTAAATTACATTTCAACACGTGCTATGTTTTTTACGAGAATTCCCTGCAGAAATCAATGTATATTATGGTACTACGAGCTGATTTGAATCGAAATTGTATTGAAAATTTCTATTGAAGGTATATGCAAGTATAAATGTTTGAAAAACACACTAGTGATTCAGTCTGTAATCAAATTAATGCGTCATAATGAATAAATTAAATGGGAAAAACGAGTGAAACCTATAAAAAATAATTGAAAAATAATTTCGAACAACGTAGGATACGTGAAACTTTAAATTTTATCAGCTGTATAATGCATAGAGCCCAATTGCAAGCTATCTATAGAGACCGGGGTCTAGTTGTGGATCAAAATATCTGTAGGGTCAGGTGGGGTAAAGTGGTCATAAAATCCACGTTTTTCAAATTTCTTTGTCAATAAATATAACAATTTGTTCAAAACCTTCAGATTTTTTGCTTGTTATTTTACATTACATTATTAAAGAACAGATTGCATTATATTTTGAGCAGAAAAAAAACAAGTAAAGTAATTTTATGACGCCTTCTTTCTGGAATGTATGACCCCTTTACCCCATGGGATGGGGTAAAGTGTACCCCATGGGATGGGGTAAAGTGAGTATTGCATGGGGTAAAGTGGTCATAATTGAAAAAAAAATCTGTATAAAAGTATTAATAACCATAATACTTCAAAATACTCAACAAAGGTTCATTTTAGAACGAAAACAACTTTATTTCCCTCAACTGAATTTATTTAGGTCCTCTATTATGGTCAAAAGTTAGTCTCATCTTCATAACGTCTCGTAAGGTACTTCAGTCTCTTCAGCTGCTGCATATATGGTCTTAAAACGAAGTTATGTACCAAAACATGTTAGGATACATAATAGTAGGCATTCTTGGGTTTTAATCCCTAAATATTAGATTTTAAGTCTGTCCTTTAACTCAATACATATACCCATAAATATGAAATTCAAAATTTTCCGTAAAAAATTTAAAATAGCTTTCAATTGATGACTAAATTACTTAAATAACATATTAAGAAAATATTGCTAATAAGAGAGTTCTGGATAATTATAGCTTATTAAAAATCAATGGGAGAAAAATATATATTAGCCTAGCTATTTTTAATTATCTCTTTCTTTCATGTATTATTCTTGTTCGAAGCACTGATAGTTCTAAATATTTACATCTTAATAATGCTCATAGTAAATCTGTTTATAGATGAATCATTGATACTTGAAAATTCTTTTATTAAAAGTGCTTCTAAAAATTTTTGAATACTAAACACACTTATTATAAGAATACTTCATTATAGTAATTTCAATCTCTATTGCATTTGAGGTCAGTTGTGTTAGTTCCGGTATACTAAAAAGTAAATTTAAAAGTTATTTTTTTAAAAAAATAATACAGCATTTGTGAAATTAAAGTTTAACTAACATCTGCCTCGTCGCTTAATTTCTAACAAAAGAAGTGCGAGCATTGTAGTCTTTAAAATTAATTTTCTTGCGTAAATAGCCTGAATTCCCTTTAATAGTTAAAAATTGAAAATAAATATGGAAACTGAGCTCTCGTGAATTCCTATGCAAGTTAATCCCTGGTCTTCCGCATAAATTAACCTAAAGTAATTTTAGAACATCGGTGCATGTTAAGCCTAATACTATAACCACTTTACCCATCTTACTTAAAGTACTGTAAAATAATATATAATTTAAATCTAGCTTCACGGTTAGTGAGGAAGTACTTTTGAGATCTGTGCAAAACTACCTGCACCGCCCATTTGCAACACATTCTTCAAAACAAAATATCAGAGAGAAGTTAAAAGAGCTGTTTCAATTTCATAGTGTTGCATAAACAAACAAATCGAGTGTTTTCTCCACCTAAAGTGTTGCTATTAATATAATTTTGTATGTAAAATTTAATTTTTAATTATTAAAAGCTAAAATTAAAAAATTACACCAATTTCGTTATTTATTTCAAAGCTATAGCTTTTTATTTACCGTATGTCCACTTGACCCCATTGACCACTTTACTCCACGTGACCCTACCCTTAGTTTGTAAAATTAACGGCAATTAGCTCTTGTACTCTGTGTGCAGAGCATGATAATATGCGAATGTTTGTTTCATTATTGCTAGAACTTTGAAAGGGGAAATAAGTGAATTTTAAATTATATAATTACTCCTGTATGAGGTGAAGTCACTAGATAGGCATCGAGCTCTAGTTCTGGATCAAAGTATCCATAATCTTAGCTTCAACAAAAAAATTTCTCTTGAAGTATGCTATGAGTGATTGCTTGTGATTATATCATTTGGGAATGAGAGGAACCATTCGGAGTAACGGAGGAGTGTTTGTAATATTTTTTACAAAAACTTTGAAAATGAAATTAGGAAAGGTGAATTGATAATTGTAATGATTTTTGCATTTATCACAGAGCTTTCGAATTCACTAAAACGAAACTTAAAACATTTTGTTGTTGGTGTTGTTTCTTATCCCGTTTGATCGAGAGCATTATTTTATTTTTTGGATCAAATCCATAAACCAGTAAGTAATCTGACAATGAAGCACCGCATCGGGCTTGGATTGCATAATGCTCTGCGGTCAACCAATGCATGTTAAGATATTATAAACAGGAGTGGCTTGAGACAAACTGCAATTCGGGCAAAGAGGATAAACCACTAAAAATACATAGTTTATATTAACCCCTTAAAGCCCGAGTTTTTTTTTTCCGGAAAAACTGGTAAAAATGATAGTTTTTTTGACAGAAAATGAATGTATAGGTAGAGTGCAATTGCAACTTATTTTTTTTCAATTTCAAATGTGGGGGGGGGGGGGGGGTCGACTTAAGAGCGGGGGTGGGGTAAGAGCTATATATATATATTACACAAAGTGTAGCTTTCCGGTAACTTTCGCCCGTGTCAGACACGGCAAATTGTTAAGGGGTTAAGAAATAGTTACATGATTTGATTTAAGGCATTCCGTCTTGCTTTGCGGGCGAGTCTTTCGCACCCATGAAAAAACTTCACATATAGGTGAGGGTTAAAACACATGTTGCTTACAACCTGGATGCTCATGTAACTCAAGAGAAAGTTCTTCTGTCTTGGTAGTATTCTTTAAGTTTAGGTTACAAAAGAACATTTGGGACCGGAAGAAGACAATACTAAATCTTCAAGAATTATCTCTACTACCATATGTGCAACTTCGTTAGACTTTCAGATTAAATTAAAGGAAAAATTAACAAACAAAAAAAAATCCTGAAAAATGAAAACGGGATAGCACCCAGTTAAAGGGGGCGAAATTTATAACAATGAAAACGATAATACATGTGGTGGGACATTTGAACTTGATTTTAGGAAAAAACGTTAGATCTAATGAAACGAATGAAAGTTATGAAACCTCAAACATGTCTGAAATTGAGCAGTAACGCTCTTTCAAAAGAGACAACGGTCCAGTTCCAGAACAGACTTCTGGACAGTATATACAGCTTTTAACTAAATGATGTAATATTGGGCATGCATTTAATATTCTGAATTTTGATTCACAACTAGTTCTGGTAATTAATTATGGATCAAAACCTGGCAGTAGGGTACTAATTGCGGATTAAATGTCACTTTTTACTATTGCAGGTATTAAAAGCTCTAAATTGAAATTGTTGTAAACATAAATGACCTTAAAATTCAGTTAAAAGGTTGATTCATAAGTTTCAGGTAAAATATCTAGTTAATTATGATTCTCATCTTCGCCAGCAATCAACAAACATTGGTTGAGCAACAACTAATGAAAAAGTACACCTGTGAAGCATTCATTCTTGCCGGCAATCGTTTACAGCCAATAACACTATGCAACACACTTCATGCAACTTATTATTTACGACATGTATTTTGGATTTTTACAATAATTTCTTTAAATCTGAGTGGATATGTAAACATGGGTAATATAAACGATATGCCGAGCTTTGATCCTCAATTAGTCCCAGTCATTAATTTGAGAATACATGTGTTATATCATCTCTTGACTGTTATAATCTCCTGCGCATTCAATTGTCATTTTTGCAACTGGCTAATAAGCTTAGTTAGATTCAGAATTAACGAGCTTAACCTACTGCTTACCATTAATTGCTTCATTAATTATTTCCAATGAACTTCTTTGTTTAAAAAGAAACATACATTTTTTATGTTCTTCTTCACCCCTGTGCCTCTCAAAAGAATTGATCTAACCAGTTTGGGCAGGTCCAGGGACGGGCATTTTTATATTTTAGACACCCTAGACCACTAATTTAACTAACCAAGAAAATGTAAATTTCTCATTCTGTTTGAAAAGAGTACAAATAAGTGAATGGAGAAAGTTGGAAACTGTTCCTTTTTCCCATGTGATCTTACAATCACAGAAACAGTGTGCAATAAAACTGAATTTTAAATACAGTTTATGAATACTGTATACAGTGCTGCAAGGCACACGTTTTCAATGAAAATTATATACACGCATTTTTGGAGTCTCAAGATATTTTTGTGTCAGGAAATGGACCTATGTGAGGAAAACTAGTAAAACCTTTACCAATGATAACTTTTTATTCAGACAGGTTCTGAGTTTGGGTCATTGGGACCCCAGCAAAGATGTTTTTAAGTACCTACGGTAACTGTACTGATATTAGACACTGTTCTAATAATACACTTTTCAATTCATTAACAAAAAATAAGTTTCATATACTTTTCAGAAAGTGGAAGAAACAGCAGACATGCAGTTGATTTCTGCATCCGTAAAATTACTCACCCTTGAACGAACTTCGTTTTCAACTTAAAAAAAAAAGGACAGCAGATCCTTATATTCTTCAGAACTTACATTCACAGATAGTCTGAAATTCAGACTAATCTGTAAAACTTCATCGAAAACGAAAAGCGCTGCAGGAGTTGAGCTCTCATGCAAACTAAGCTTTGCTTGAACTATCTAGAAAGCGTATGAAACTTGTCTATTGTTTATGAATAAAAAAATGCCCATTGCTATAAAAGAGTCTATTAGCTGCGTATTTACCTTAGTTTACCTTTATTTAAGTTTTCAATCTTAAATACGAAAATTAATAATATTTGTTATTGAAATGAGAATTGCTAAAATGTTTTTTTTACAGACATTTTGATTTCCCCCTTGTATTCAAATATTATAACATAGTCGATTTATGCTTTTATAGGATGACATTTAAAATTACTTACCGGTCAACCTTGGGCACCTAAGAAGAAAAAAATCAGAAAATGTCAAGCGATTACGTCGTTACGTCAAAGGTGGGCCCCACCTACCTGGTAAGGAAAAAAAAGTAAATATTTTTAATTTCAAGAGATATCAATTACTGTTAATATCTGTACATAAGATTTAGAGCATAATCAATATCATGACAAGCAATTTAAAAAATAAAAAGACAAGTTATTTCCCCAACGACATCTAGTATTCACTTACCATCAGGCTATTACGAAATATATATATTAATGAGAAAGGATGTGCTTGAAGGTGCAGGCCCCATTTATAATGATTTAAATATAGGCTATAGTCAGTTTTTCGTGCATCGCATCACATCAGCCATTTTCTGACTTGAATGCATGGACTATCTCTGCGTTTTAAACACATTTTTTACATTCAGAGTTTTTGTTTTTTACATTCAGCGTTTTAAAATGATTTTATGCATAATGATAGTAGTGGTTAATTTTCTCTTTTTACAATGATTATATTTTATTTAAACAATTTGGCAAAACATGATACCTTCATTTATGTGTATCGGAAGTAAAAGGCACTATGTCCATATTTAACCATCAATAAAAGTGCACAATTTAAGAAAACGTGGAAAAGAGTGATTTTTTTACAAGTTTTTTCTCGAAAATTTTGCACTTTTATGAACGGTCATGAGAAATGGACACAGTGCCTTTTACCTCGAATACACAGATTTATTTTCTAAAGTAATAAGCATAATTAAGGAGATATAACACAGATTTATGTTCCATTTAAGGAAAGGCGAGTATAATATAAAAGTGGTTTTATCTTCAATGTAATCTTCCAATTTTTAATCGGCAACCATTGGTTGCGCTATGTAAGTAAGTAATCAAAGGAAAAAAGACACTATTTAGAAGAAACTATAAAAGTAACGGGCAAAAATGCCCCACAAATGTAAAATGTTTTTTAAACATCAATGAGTGTTTTTGACATAAATTATGATTATACGCATTCTTATGTCATTTATAGATAATAAAAATAGTAATACATTTATTAGAAAGTACATTATTATATTGGAAGTATTTTAAGCCAAGCAGTAAAATAAATAAACTCAGTGAATAGCTAAATACATATTAAAAAATCTTAATAAGTAGCAAATGTTTAGCGTTACTTTTCTTATTTTATAAAAAAATATTACTAACTTTGTAACTTAAGCATGGGTTAGCTATTCCATCTAATTTCACATATGTTATTGTAACTATTAGCATGAAAATAGGCTGTATTGATTACAGCTAAAAGAAGTTTGCGCATCAGAATTTATTTCAAAAATATATTCTAAGGCACATACTACGTTTATTCTACGGCTCGAATATCGCAATTTGTATACAGAAACAATTTTGCTACCTTAAAATTTGTGAAACGTTCAAGTAAGCACCACAACAAATAACCGAAGAACTTATCAAACGGTTATAATTGTATCAATGAAACCAATTTCTGTAAATGGGTTTGTAATACAAACTGAACTTGTCCAACGCTTGGAAATTCGTCACAACAAATAGTAAAATGCACAGAGTAATCTCCACAGTATCTCAAGAGTAGTTACTTTTCCGATTAAACAAAATAATTGCAAAGGTATAAGTTATTTTTTTCGATATTCCGTAGCAATTTATTTGAAATTGTTAAATGTATATTCGAAACAATGGTAAGATATTGAAAAATGCTTCTGTCAACTGCTAAATAAGAAACCGAACCGAAATTAAAACTGTGGTATAAGTGCTTTAAAAAAACCAACAAAAATGCAAATATGTTACAGAAAGATTAAAAAATAAAAAAAGATGTATCTGACAGACAGGAAAATATCTTAATAAGATCAATTTTAAAAGATAGCTGGTTTTTTGCTTACCTGAAAATATTGCTGTCAGTGGTTGCAGAAGCATGCGACTTGGAGAAAAAGCGTTTGTTTCCTAGTGTCAAAAGTATCTGTCACGCTGTAGTCATAAATAAGTGCGTCTGACATCTGGCATCTTTCCAGAGGAAAGTATTTCATTCCATTTGTGGACCAATAAGCATCACGGATCTGACAACCCACCCCCCAATTTAGCATTTGGTTGACCTTTCCCCTCCACATTCAGCCCCTAAAATGTTTCGCCCCTTCTCCCAAATAAATACTTTGTCAGCACCGTCAACATGGGGAGCTCTGATCTCGGAAGGGGACGTTCACTCTTGGCGCCGTAGCGCTCGCTTGGCAGCTTTTATTCGATTTGTCACAGAACGTATCTCCCAATTTCTTAGATTACTTGGGTATGGGAATTTAGAAATTAAACAGCAGTTATGCTCAAGGCTTGTCTACGCTCATTGTAACAATTACATTCATATATATTTCAAATGAACTTAGTACATCTAAAAAATATGTCAGTTACTTTTTACCGGCATTACATAACGTTAATGAATTATTTCAAGATGTTGGTCATGAACGGGGTATTACGTTCTTAAAAAATAAACAAATAAAAGAAAAACAATAATACTAATAAAACTCTGTTTACAATACCTATCTATGAACTTGAGGTTACGTTCATGGTCGTTTGATTTTGATCCCGAAAAATGTAACGCTTCACGCTTGAGTCATTTGTTGTGAAGAACGCAAGTTTACACTCGTGAGCAGTTTAACGAGTTAAAGCGCCTTTTGTCCACCCTTTCAAGAATTCATATTTAAACCAAATTTTATCTCGATGTGTTTTTTTTTTTTTTAATTTTACAATTTGCCTACCAAATTTCTATGGTAAATGGGCTATCTACATTCCAGTAAATTACATAATTGTTTATTCACAATATACTTTTTAGCTTTCAATTTTTGTGAAATCATGAATATCATACATAAACAAGCCCAACATATTTTTTACAGGGTAAATAATATTTTAACACGTCTGCGATCGCGAATTATATAATTTATTTTAAATGCAATGACACGAATGAAATTACATTTAAAGTTATAAGTCTTTTCTATTCACTATAAAAATGCGACGTCTTGAGCACTCGAAATAATTTTTTTAATGAAATTATATATAAAAAAAGGCTTATCAAAATGTTGATATGGCAGTTTAGTTTAATACGGTGGAACCTCGTTAAAATGAACCCAAAGGGATTTTCAAAATAAATTCGTCTTAACCGTAGTTCCTCTTATCCGAAAAACAATGAAATACATTTTTTTTAGAGAGCAAAAGAGGAGTTTCACGCTATTTTCCAGTATACACAATGCTCAATTTAAGTCCCTAATGCATATGTAAATCAATGCTATAGATTTCGAATTTGCCATAAGAAAAAAAAAAAAAAAAAAAAAAACAATTTCTGGTTCGCAAATAAAAAGTTTTAAAAGTAAAAATTCAATTACCTGAAATTACATATCAAGAGAAAATCTTTCAAAATTATCGTAGATATATATCGTAATGTTTTTAAAAAATGCTCAGTTATAACACATTGTTTCCTACTCTTTTCTGATCAATTGCTCCAGAAGTCTTCGTCGGTAGCTAAATTGTTTCGACATTCTGATGAATTATACTTTTTTTTTCGCTGTTTGGTAAAGTAAAAAATGACGTTTACGTTTGTTTCGTATTGACCTGAAGTTCGAATGGGTAGGAGCCACAAATACTTTTATTGCGTCTCTGTTTTTTTATTTATCATTCAATAGAGTGAACATTTAAAGAATACCTATAATCTTGATAAAGTAATTTCAGGAACGCTTGGGGTCAAGAATTACCCCAAGGGTCTTTAGTATACACAAAATGAGAGGAACCCACGAGGGCTAAACGAGCATCAGCGGTTCCAATATGTAATCATCGATTATACTGGAATACAGAAAACTTATTTATATGGATGGTTTAATTAATGTTATGCTTATATAATAATAAATTATCAATAATATGTTTCGGTATTTGAATATTTAATTTACATTGTTTTTTCTCTATAATAAAGTGGTGAGCATAAAAATAATTTATAAGGAAAATTAATACAAGAAATACATGAAGAAATAATGTGCTTTTGCAATTTTATGTTTTCCAAATAGAGAATTAAACACACAAATAGGAAAAAAAAATACGTGTCTGTTTCAACATAGATTACGTCATTTTCAATTTCATTTTCTATAATACTAAATCATGATTAAAAGTGTTTAAAGTTACACGGTTTTATGGAAGTAATAGTGGTCGAAAAACAAACTTCCGCGACAAATCAAGTATTGAATTCAATTGAAGTACATTTATTTTCCAGTTCGGGTGCTTAGTCTCGGGACTCGCTTATGAAATGTAGTCCAATATGACAGATAGCACAAGACAATACATGAAAGATTTTATTACATCACAAAGAGGTGAAATAACAGAAATACACCCAGGGCAAGGTGGGAATCGAACCCACGACCTCGTTACTGCGCGCAAGCAGCGGGCGGAAACTGGTACTAAGACCGCTCGGCCACCGAGGCCCCACGAATCAAGTTATATAATATGACCGGTCCAATCCAAACAAAGCTATCGTTGCCATTCGACAAATAATAATTCTGATAATTTCCTCAGAGCCAAAATTATTAATATTTTTGCAAATTAACGTTATAATAAGTTATAAAATGGATGGAATATATTATTGTCATCGAAGATAAGCTTGTGTTCAAAGTTTGAAGATAAGTTATGCAGCAATATTGGTCGAAAACCCAGTAACAATCTTCCGAGACAAATCAAGTTAAATAAAACCGTGTAAAAAGTATGCGTCACATAAAGATTGCATTTACGACATTCAATACGACGTCTACTAGACGACGAATAAGATTTTGAAGTTTTACATTTTATTTATGGTAATAGGACTATCTAATAATTATATTTTTTTCATTTTCAGATGTAATGAAATTTTGTTAACGACCATTTCAGGTCACATAAATATTCGAGTTTATTTGCTATTCTCAAGGATATGACTCAAACTCTGTAATGAAATTTTAAGCTCCAGCTTCCGTCGTTTCTCTTTTAAATCATACAATATTGCACAAATCATTTTCTTTCGAGTATTTATAATTTGTATGCAAATAAACCTTAATTTGTTTGGAAATGATATGTAAAAGTCAACCTACAATAAAACTAATTTCAGTGAGAAAAGTACCAGCCACTGTTTGTGCAATTAAGAGACGTAGCGGTGTAAAAAAAATTGTTATCCCGGGGAAGTTTAATATTAGTTTCTATACCAAAAATTATCAATAAGCTTACATTTTTATTAACAGGGTTTTCAATTCTATCCCTGACGCATTTGAGTAGGGACGTATGTGTATAAATAAATTAGTATTGAAAAAAAAGGGCTTAAATATGAGCCAAAGAAAAATATCCTTAATTAAGTTTTCGCTGCTTTACGAGATTTTTTTTATTGCTGCGGCAAATGTTTACTATATCAGGTATTTAATCAGAAGTACTTTTTTTTTCTACTTTGCGGTAGAACTACTTGCAAGTAAAATACATACGCATCCTAAATACGTAACACAAAATAATAAAAAATAGCCCCAAAATACAGCACAATGCAATTTCTAAAAACTTTTCTGACCAGGATTCAAAATTAAGATGTAAAAGTTAGGCTTCATTGCCACCTAGCTTTTAGTTGTCAACATAATATGCTTAAGGGTCAATTTAAAATAATTTGAATTGCTTAAGCAGTGCCGACAACTGTTAACTTTTAACGATAATTAAGTGATTGTTAAAAAGTTTCTTTTTGAATAAACGAAAAAATATATATCTTTGTAACCTTAAAATACCACAGCTTTACTGACTTAAATTATTGAATGCACTTCAGCAGTATAAAAGAAAGTCAATTTTGATAAAAAGCTTTTGAGACTTTAGCAATTTTACTTAAAAAGTGTACGCATATATACTGACGCCTATTGTATAGTAGTTGTAGAACTCTAGAAACATTGAATGGCTTATTTATGTTCGATGAATAACTACAATTCATAAGAGATCAAATAAATTGTTAACGATGTACGGCGAACAACTTTTGTTGTCTGCTTTTCAAATTTTATTAAAACTCTTAACAATAACATACCGTATATACTCACTCAAGTCTAAGTAATGGAATTGTCTGCAAAAACTGATATTCTAGGGGGGGGGGGGGGGTCGACTTATATGCGGAGCCAAATTTCCAAAAACATTTCTTGAACAACGCTTGAACAGAACATTCGAATTTTTCGAATTTGCCCGAACATTTTCTGATTTTGGTTCAATCCTCCCACTAAGCACTAAAGAAGTAAATACTGACATATTCTTATTTAATTTTATATTCTCTGGCCGTTAACTTTAATTATAGTAAAAGCATGGGACTATACAAAAAGCGAGGAAAACGCCGCACTGGATACGAAACATGCGTATCACGTTGAAATTAGAGCCTGTAGAATGAAATAAGACTACAAGAAATTAAAATGAAAAAGTTTGTTGATATTAATTCAGTAAAATGTAACAATTAACAAACATATCGTTATCGTGAAAATTAAACGCTTACATAAATAACGATTGTAAAATTAAGCCCTTTAGAAAACAAAAGAGAAAAAGAAAGAGATCGCAAAATAAAATTACACTTTCCTTAGTAAACATGTTACTACATTTCATTTGAATTCTTTTTAACCCCTTGAAACACGAATTTTTTTCGGAAATACTGGTAAATAATAAGTTTTTCTTTTTTTTGACAGAAAATGAATATATAGGAGTAGTATAAATTGTTTTTGTAAATTTCAGTTGTAGGGGGTGACTAGGGAGCGGGGTATGGAGTAAAAGTTACATAAAAAATTATTATACACACAAAACGCAAGCGGATCTCAGACGGGCATTATTAGAAATAAAATAATGCGAGATACAAGAGATCCCGCGTGAGACACGGGCATGTGCAAATTTGCCGGTAACTTTCGCCCTTGTCAGACACGGGCAAATGCGTTAAGTGGTTAAATCGTTTATTTTTAAAAAACTGCTGCAAAACGTTCTCCAATCTTTCTCTGAAAATTGAGGGATCGACTTTTACGTGAATCAATTTATACGCGTGTATACAGTAGTGGCCAAAGTTGTAGAAGCCTTTGAACAAAAAACTAGCATTTTTCAAGTTTGATGGCTCGTTACACTATTTTATTTTAGAGCAATAACTTAAAATTGTAGGGTAATTCGAGGAGAGTTGCTCCACCGTAAAAGAAGTGGCTGCCAAATCATAAGTTGTCAATAATATCAGGAGAAATTTTCCTAAGAAGCGCTGTTATGTTATAGTTTAAATACATATACCGTAATTTAATACTTGAATGTTTACTTTTAAGTAGCAGGAGAAACTTCACAAGATCAAATTTGGCCATCTCTCCCTACATGTAAGGTTAGTTGCCCCAGTGAAGAGGGAGTTTTGCCCCGCTAAAATAAGTCAATTAAAATAGCAGACACGAAAAATGTTGCACGTTTCTTACCATAAAAGAACATAAAAAAATATTTACCATCTTTTAAACTTTAGAAAGAACATCAGAAATGAAGGTATATTTCTCATATTTGAAAATAACGCTAAATGTAAATCTTTGTTAAATCTTTGTTAAGTTAAATCTTTGAAGTTTCAAAGTAACCTAAAGAAGGGAAATCATAATCTACTTTTAAGCTTTGAAGATTTAACATGAAAATAAAATTGCATCTTTAAACTTTTAATTTTACACCTTCTTAGATAAGTATTGCGCATTTCACCCATACATAGTAAAACTCTCATGCTACCACTTTTTGCAATGAATGTATCGAAACCATTCAATAATTGGCGCGGTTTTATTATAATTTTCAAGGCATTTTAGCAAGTATTGATTATCATTGATATATACTGGTTTAATTATTTTAATTGTTATCCTAAGGTTTTCTTAAGTCAAACATCCTCTCCTTTCTCCAGAACTTTTCCTTTTATACATCGTCTTCATTCAGCCCTCAAAGCAGTAAATTGAGTGATTTTAATATTCATACAAAATGATTAGTACATGAAGAAGTTTTTGTGGTTAATTATATGCGTATTGTACGGTTAATGATATGGTGAATTATATGAGTATTGTATGGTTATTAACATAACTAATTAAGTGGTTAATTGTATGAGTAATAACCTATAGTAACCTAGCAGAGTGCAAGAAAACACGATTTTATAAGACACGTTCAAAGAAGTTTTTATGTTTCAAGCAGAAAGATGTTGGCAGAATTTGCGTGATTAACACTAAACCTACCAAGTACCGGTCAAATTTGACCGTTTTCTAACTTTTATAAGAATAACACAATTTAAACGTTATAATACCGTTATCGAACTATATGACAATTCTTAGAATATACATATAATATTTGTTTCACTCTGTACTTCTAGTTATTTTTTCTCTTTTCCAAGAAATATCTATCACGTGTCCTTGTGTCCTACCTACCGCGTCGGTCAATATGACCGACCGTCGATATGAGACAATACTTTACAATTACACTGCTCGCTCGAAGAGTGAAACTTCGAAGAGTGAAACCGCACATAATGGCGATAATGGTCGAGCCATGACTAGCAAAAAACGAGCGTTCATTCGGTCCTACAAACATTTGAAGAGCGAAACACCACGCCCGGGCAGTCACTCTTTGAGCGAGCAATATACCTCAGAGTCGGTTGCGATTGAATAGAGCAGACAACAATAGTATTAAGTAGCCTCAAGTAGGGCACTTGCGTTTCTTTGGGCGAAATTTCATGAAAATTCTTCATTTTATATACATTTAGCAATAAATCAACCATTATCTGCATTCGATACTAAAACCGATAACATTTTTAATTATCGGTCAATTTGACCGTGAGCAGTAGGAATAGGTATACAAGAACTGTCGGTAGGTTTAGTGTTAATGAAACCGTTACTTCCCCAAAACACCTAAATGATACACTTAAGTTTAAACTGAAGATTTCTTCATGTGATCTTTTCCAACATAATGTATCATTTACATAGGTTTCAACAGGAAATCAGTCCCGTTATCAAATTTCACTACTGGAAAGGTCTGGGAACAGCCGTATTTTACCCAGCAACAAAACCCAATTAATAGAAGCAATAATCACATTCTTGGTACCATATTATAAAAACTGAAGGATTTAAAAACTTGGTTCATTCCATGGAAAGGCGTTGTAATGTCGTAATTTTAGTAAAGATCACGCAACTAAGTATGTACTAACTTAGAAGTGCTGTGTTTTTTCTTCTATGTACCTCTCTTGTACTTCTATGTACCGTCTTTGTAACTTTCAATAGACAAATCCCCTATACTTTGTGCCAGTATATTTCTGATAAAATTATGTTTTCATTGACCAGATAATTTTAGGGTATTACTCTAAAATAAAATAATGTAATGATCAATCAAACCTCAAAAATGAAGCAATTTTATTCAAAGCTTTCCACCATTTTGGCCACTTCTGTATAATTAATACTAGATCTGAATTTCATTTTTCGTTGAATGGTAATAAAATTATATTAGACATTCACGAAAAATATTGGATGCTATTAAGGGTCCCCACATCATTCTTATAGGGTCGCCGTAGCCGGATATTTCAATGGGCCCCTCCCCCATATCGTTCATTGTGTTTTTCCCCCCTTCTAGTAGTTTAGCTTTAATACTCTATTATGCATCTTAGGAGCAGTCATTTAACTCACTGCTCCTGAAAAATAATGATTTAAATGACTTTTTACTAAGGAGGATGCTTGAGAAAAAAGGACGAAATTGTTTCTATAGCCAACGAATAAACTATCATCGCAAAGCAATTACAATGATAGTTTTAAAGAAATAAGCTCCTTATTTACAACTAAAGGATAAATATAAGCAGAATAAAAGTTGTACTTTTTACAAAGAGTGCAGAGTTGCATTTTTGCTCTTTTTGTACTGCTTCGGGAGAATTTGCACCGGCTAGCTTGAAAATGCTTAATTTCGTTCTATAATGTATTCCTTTAAGTTGCATTTTTTGTTTTTTTGCTCTTTTCTCTTTCCTTTACAGCAACAATTTTTTCCCAGTAAACAAGCGGTTAACAACACAAACAATACTCTCTACTTTTTGAAAAAGTATCATATCTAATAATGCTACTTTGTTGATGCTAATTGAAAATATTCGTTTTTTCTTCTTTTTTCAATGGAGACCAAACAGCCCCATTGCCAAGGCAACGGTAGGACCGTGGAGGTCCTGATGCCAATATCACTTAGATTGTTTTTAGTAGTCTTTTAAACTTCAGAAGACCATACTAATTATGATGTGTGAAGGATAAGAACACAAGAAATAATGGATATCTTATTTCCTTTGGATGAATATATTTTTCATTAGAGATTAAACAAGTGGTTAATGGCGTAAACACAAAACAATTGTTTTTTTTATTTTCAATTTTATCCAAATTTCTTTCCAGTGACTTAACTCTTGAATTCACTAAAATTGCACAACAATTCTAAGCTTCAATAAACTTTTGAAATCCCATCTAGACATAAAATTTTATTTTTAGTTGAGTGGTTTTAAAGTTACGTCAGTTTAGTCCAGGGGTTCCCAAGTTTTTTCTCTTCGCGATTCTATTTTTAACAAATAAGCAACCCGCAGTCCCATATACATACACTCACATTTTCACACAAGTATTTTGACACAAAAACGATATGTTTGATTCCAAGCTGCTGAATCCAATTTCACTATAATCGTGTTTTTCTTATACTGTAAAATAAACAAATTTGTGGGGCTGGACTGAAAAATTGCATTAATAAAATAACACTTTTATGTGTCCACTCTAACTGAAAATGTAATGCTTGGAATGGAACTAAATTTGGTAATCCACATGGACCCTAATGAGAAGTAGTGCTGATTAGTTTTTGTCGGTAATTCCGTCAACAGCCGGGCTCAATTAAATGTTTTTTTTCGTTATACGTAACTGCTCCCAAGAAATAAGGGAATGAGTGACAAAAAATGACTGCCCCCCTATAATGAAAGATACGCTGCATTTATTTGAATATTTCTGTAAATTATTTGAATTTATACAAATTCTGCTTAGCATTTGAATAGTTTTCGTGCATTATTTGAGCATTTCTTGTAAATTTCTTTATTTTAAATAATTTTGTTGGATTTTATTCTGGTCGAATATGACAAAAATTGCCATCTCACTAGACAGTTATTTCTTGTACAAAAATTGCAACCATATAAAAAGCTTAAGAACACGTGTTTAAATCACTTAACACATTTGCCCATGTCTGACACGAGTGTAAGTTACCGGCAAATTTGCACATGCCCGAGTCTCACACGAGCAATCTTGTATATCGCGTTATTTTATTTCTAATGCCCGTCTGGAAGTTGGAATCTAATCTATCAGAGTAGGGCTGGAACCGAGAAATAAGTTATTCATTTGTTGTCGGGCTATCAATAAATTCAGTATGTTCATTTCATGTTACTTGTGAAAATATCATATTTTTGCAGCGCAGCTTTGCGCTTTGATAAAAATATCTCTTAAAAATGCCACTTTGCTTATTAGAAAAATGCCAGTTTGAGAATATTTTTGGTGGTCTTTAATTTTATAAATGATTGTTGGCTTTAATTCTGGTCGGATATGACAAAAATTGCCATCCCACTAAACAATGATTTCTTGTACAAAAATTGCAACCAAAAAAAACTTAAGATCATGTGCTTTAACCACTTAAACGAATTTGCCCGTGTCTGACTCGGGCGAAAGTTACCGGCAAAAATTTGCATATGCCCGTGTCTCACACGGGCAATCTTGTATTTCGCGTTATTTTATTTCGAATGCCCGTTTGAGATCCGTTTGCACTTTGTTTGTATAACAATTTTTTTATATAACTGTTACCCAACCCCCGCTCTCCAATCACTCCTACAACTGAAATTGACAAAAACAATTTATACTATACCTATGTCAAAAAAAAAAAAAAAATAAATAAAATAAAATAAAAACTCGATGATCTTTTACCAGTTTTTTCGAAAAAAACTCGTGCTTCAAGGGGTTAAATTATTTCCATAGTTTAAATAAATTTCGAAAAAAGTGCTTTACGAAAATATTTTCTGAAGAATTTGCATTGTGCCGGCTATATATGTTCTTTATAATTTCACAACACACAGAGCAAAAAGAAAGGCTAAGGAAGCGTTCACAGCAAAGGCGATAAAGACAATATTCCTGTCTTTTCTCATCTACGCAAGCGCAGAACATATTTTTGCCTTCAAAAATATACTTGATATAGACTTGAGCAAAGAATAGTTAGAGGGGACATGATTCGGTTTAAATTCTTTAAAATGGTAAATGCTGATGGGCTACAGTTATTTGCTGAAAGTAGAACCAGAGGGCATTGTTTTAAGCTTTTCAAATCTCAGGCTAATCTTGAAATTATAAAAACTACTACTTTAATAGGGTTGTGGGCAATTGGAATAGTTTACCGGAATCTACTGTTAATTGCAGTGGGGTAAAAACTTTTAAGAAAGCTTTTGATGATCATTGGGGACTGTTAAATTGACTAGGACCAGCCTAGCTGGGTCCCGAGCCTGTTGCTGGTCGTCACTTTTGTATTTGTATTTCATGTTACTTGTGAAAATATCCTATTTTTGCAGAGCTGCTTTGCGCTTTGATAAAAAAAAAACCTCTTAAATTAGAAAAATGCCATTTTGAGAATATTTTTGGTGGTCTTTAATTTTATAAGACCAACAAATAATAAAAACAAATAAAGTTTTTCGATAGAAAAATATTTTGAACTTTTGTTTTAGCTTTCTTTGTTTAGGTTTATATGATGTTTCCAGTACTTCAACAAATCAGTTTATTATCAAAGTGACGTTTTCAAAAAATAATGATAGACTGTTTCTTTAATGCGTTTAACATATTTGTCTATGTTATTTATTCATATTGATAGTAGCAATTTTTTTCTGAAAATTAGTTAACTTATGACATTGAAAAATAGTTAGTTAGAATTTGAAAGTGAATTAAAAGTAATTTGACAATTGGCAGCTTTTCTTATTTCGCATCAATCGAAAACAAAGTACAATATTAAAAATAAATAAATTAATAAATAAGTAAATAAACACCAACACACACGCATTTGTATTATTAAAATATTGAAATGAGATAAAAAGTAAAACAAAATCTATTAGCTGCAAGGTTACATTTGTTATAATGAATACAACAAACTTAACAATTTTCATTTTTGTTAAGTTAACTTTCATTTAATAATTTATGCATAAATGAAGAAATTCTGTCTTGTTTCATTGCCCTTTTGAAAAATTATAGACTTAAACTAATAACGCAAATTACGATTTTTTAATAAAAGCATATAACTGAAAAAATTTATTCAGAAGTTATCCTTGTAGGATGTAACGAGCACTAATATTATAAAGATCCTTCTAATAGAGCCTGATGGAATTTCTGTTCATCATTGACTGAAACATATTTTAACTCTAGTGACCAAAATGTTTCGTTCCCCCCCCCCCCCCCGAAGAATTTCCTTAAGAAAATAAGAATTTTTAAATATTTCCTTTTCCTTTACATTTTTTTGTTACATTATCGAAACAATTTTATTTTTACGAGTAAACTATTCTACGATTTTTTCGATGTAAAAAATGCAACACTTTTCGATAGTTTAGAAGAAGAAAATGTATTGGAAAGTAAACATACGGGGTTATTCGGTTATATAGTAAGCATTTAAAAATATCCGTTGAATTTCTCTAGAGCAGGGTTCGATTTGTAGTTATTTATTTATTTATTTATTTTTTAACTACATTGTTATGTGAGTGTATGCTCTTTTTTTTTTTTACCTTCTTTCATTCACTTCCTTATTTCTCTTAATTTATTAATTGTTTTTCAAATAGTCCTTAATAAGAACTTTTAAATTAAGGTTTTTAATATAACATGCTGTTTCTGCAAGGTTTTCCGAAAACTGTAAGACTTTACTTATTGGTTAATAAGTTTTTTAATTTTTCCACACACTGAAGAGGATAAAACTACTCTCGTTTTGCAATGTTTTGGACTTGTTTTTTTTAAATTATTATTGCTATCAATTGTTGTCTGGGAGTTTATTTATATTTCTTCGTGATTATTTATTCACTGAATTGTCATTTAAGGGGTTTAAAAAGGAAAAATTATTTATTATAATCATCGAACTTTTAACTTTTAACATTTTATGATGGCAGTTTTTAAAATTGCTTCTAAAAGGGCACTACGTTTCAACCTCGGAGGTTAAATCATAAGATTATGACATACATTAAATGTGAAAAACTTAAAATCAATGTCACATAATTTAATAGCGAAACATTAAATAAAGCTAATAAGCCCCATTATACTCGCTAACAGATGTAGAAGAAAACTGAAAAGACAATCTGTGATGAAGATGAATCAAGAGGTTTTGCGTAAAAAGTTTCAATAAAAAAAAACCCACCCAAAGAAAAAATGTTCAATTTCAAAGATTATTTCTCGAAATTCATGACAGTTGATGCCCTCTCTTTTCGTTTACTTTGTAGAAAGACATCAATTTTTATCGGGGTCATAAAATCCGAAGGAAAATTAGTAATCTTGTCACGATACAAAGTCAATTATCTTCAATGCAGACGCTACATTTCCAAAGGCCCCAATGAAATCAACTTAAGATAAATCAAAGTCACTTACTACATTCACAATTCCTCCCCCTTGCTTTTTAATTCCACTTTCATTTCGCCTGCCCCAACTCTGGAATCCCCAATGGCTTGGCGACATTGGCGTGCAGTGAAACAGCATCTCTTCGGGGAGCAACCCTAATTTAAGGAGATCTTGAGCATCGCTTTGTCTTTGAAAGGTGAGCTAGCACACTGCACATGCTCCGAGCACTAAAACAGCTCTTCGCTGGAGGAGGGTTGGCGCTTAAAAATGGATAACATGATTTTTCCAATAGAGTTTTATAATAAAACTCCTAAGCAAACTTTATGATCCTAATAAATAAGAATTTCTTTAAAGAAAGCCTAGCTCAACTATTGGACCGCAGTGCTGACCGTATTAGAGATTGTTAAAGTGAAAGGCAAGGCTAGGGGCTGTTTCTGGCGACAAGATTACTCCAAAGGATACGGCTCAAAATTACAATCAGAATTTAATATTCATATTTATGTGTTCTTCGGGTCATAAACACCCTTTTAATACCCCAGCACGGGTAAATAGATATTGAGAAACTAGGGGGGGGGGGGGAGTATCAAGCAAAATGTCGTTTTATGATTTTACTTAGGATGGAGGTAGAGGTTGTTGAGTTTAGTGGACCGTAACAAGGAAAATAAGCGATTTTTGGAAGAAAAAAGTTATCTTTGCCTTGCAATGTTAAATTTTAAGATAATTTTTGGATTTTAAAGAGCGTGCGTAAAAGTTTCAGTAGTTTTCTGAGCTCCGGGAAAATTGAAATTTTGTCTTAATTCAGAAACTGCACTTTTATGGTTTTGTGAGGTGTAAACATTTTATTTTTTGTTTTTTTTTTCCTTGCAATTGATAGAATAGAAGCAGCAAGTTACTTTCTGAATTCGATAATGTTTCTGTTTAATCAGGAAAAAGTGAATAATTCTTATTTTTGCAACTTATATTGCACTTATTTCTGCTTAAGTAAAAATGTAATGGCTTTGATGATAGATGGGAAATGGCACTTAATATTTTATTTCTTATTTTGTTTCCTATACCTTATTATTTTTCATTATAGCTCATTGTCCATTTTACTTATCAGCTATGATATAGAATCATTACTTCACTATTTTAACATTTAAATATTGTTCAGGTCATTTTTCCATGCATTTTGCAAATTTCTCTGCAAAAGCAAAAAGAGGAAATTTATACACACACATCTATATATATATACATCATGGCGGTAGTGACAATGTGTTCGGGAGTTACAAGCATTATTTTTTCCCGTAAACAAATTTGGATCTAGATGACAAAAATAGAGGAAAAATGTGGGAAAAAACTCTTTTCCCAGTCCAGTTACCTCTTTTAAACTCAAGTACAACTCGACAAGCACACTGATTTCCAACTGCATTCTTTTCATACTTAGACTACCATAGATTTTCAGTCAAATGTATGGCAAGAGGTAGTTTTTTTGGCACTAAATTTAGGGATGACATTTCAGTCACAAAATGTAACACATTAAAATGTTTAATTTAATTATTTATTGCGCGAAGATTACTTTAGAAATTATAATATGTTGCTTGTATGAGATTCAAACTAGATCTTCGAATTAGCACAGAAAAAGCGGAAGGGGGAGAATAAATAAAATAGAAAAAGAGAAATTGTTAACTATTACATTTTGTTTTCAAAAATGAAAAAAACAAGATGGCAAAAAATAAATTCATTTGGAAATAAAATATTTCTTTAAATTGCATGCTTTTTTAGCCATTGCATAATCCAAATATTACAACCGTACTTTTTGTGCGTGTGTAATTGAATTAGAAAAGTATTTTTTTGATGAGAAGAAAATTACTAACCCTTCATTTCATGTTGTTGCACATTTGCAATACAACGTTAATAAACTTCTCTCTATATATACATCAATTCAATGTACTTTTCTGTAAAATTATATTGTCTCCCATTTCACATACAATTCTGAACTGCAAGGGCTACACATACTTTAATAATGTGATGCGTGAGGGTTGCACTTTTGTCTTACTAAGAATAAGAATGCTTTCATAACTCATGGTCATTGAATTCTGCCAAGTAAATTCAGTTCATTCTCATATTTCTCTAAATTTGCGCAGCAGACTACACATTTTATATACATGTCAATAAAAAAAAGGTATTTCGAAGACATTTTCTTTTGTTTTCCCTATTTATAATACATGTGGACAAAAGTGTCGCGCAATATTTTTCAATTCATGAATTTAAATGAGAACGTTTTTTTCATCTTATAGTAGTTTAGAGCGGTATTCCAGATTTCAGACCTACGCATTTACATGAAACAATCAAAAATCCATGTAAAGTAAATAAAACCGTAAATAAACAAAAAAGAAAAAAAAGAAAGAATGAATGAAAAAAAAGAAAAGTCCTCAACTTGGAGAGGCAGCAGATTAAGAATTCGGCAGATTTTAAGCTTAATGCATATTTAGCATTGAAAATGCGTATTTGCGATATTTTACGCATAATATAACAAAAAAATATTCGACTGCGTAAATTTGGTTTCTATTTCTTGTGAGATGTATAGATATATTTGATAATTTAGATTTTTCTACCATCTACAGTGTTTCATGCTTATTCCCCCCCCCCCCCCCCTCCTTTCTCTTCGTCCTTCTCTCTTTTTTTGCTTTCTATGTTATTTGCGAAAAAATAATTTATTCTGCGAGTCAGATTTTGATTCGTTCGTGTTAGGCAATGTTGTTTCGGATTCCTTTTAAGCTCTTTTTCCAAACTTCGTTGCAAAGTGGCCAATAAAATACAAGAATGCATTAGCGATAATGTTATCAAATCAGTGCTCACGAAGCAATCCTTTTAAACGAAACACCGTTCACTGAAACGCATTAATGGAATGGAAAATTTACTGCTTTTTTCCCTTAAACGATTGTGCGATAGAAAAATGTCAAGACACTTAAATGTTCAAAAGCGTGAGACCACCCACTTGGTTCTTGATCCGGGAATTCACGTCCATCCTATTTTCTGAACTGCTATTGGACGAGAGTTTCCCGCGCTGCGACGTTCCCAATAAACAAATTAGAGCTGGACATGAAAGGAAACATTTAATTAGAGAAAAAAGCGTAACTCATACCCAAAAGCATTTGTGTGCCAACAGTTGCAAACTGAGTATTTTATAGCGCTTTTGACACTGGATCGTAATTTAGGTAAAAGGCATTCCTCTTCTGGCTCTGACCCAAAGCTATTGGCAATAAAATACTGGAATAGCACGTTGCTGGAATCGGTGCAATAAATCTTGACACTGGAAGTGGAGAACACCATGTAATCCTATTTCTGTTAGCTACTGCTTAGGACGATTGCTCATTTGTCCTTGCTAACTTAGAGCCATACAGCATTCTCCGAAGAGATTTCAGAACCTTCCTATCACTGTCCCTCTGGGACTAAATGGATCCTAGAAGATAAACGTTAGGATTCGTTCTCTTAAATTGATCAATACTTTATTGGTGAAAAAATATTCCCCAACATTCGAGTGTTTGAGTGGACATTGGTTACATGGAGAAACCAAGAATGCTATTGCTTCTAATTTTAAGCTGACATAAGTCCTTATCTATTAAGTTTCTATTATTTTATTAGATTATTCACGGATTTATATTTAACCATTTAAAGCACGAGTTTTTTTCCCTGAAAAACTAGTATAGTGCAAGTTAGTCTTTGCAATTTCAGGTTGTGGGGTTTGACTAGGGAGCGGGGGGGGGGGGGGGGGGAAGTTACATAGAGAAAAAATGTTATACAAACAAAGTGTGAAGGGATCTTAGACGAGCATTAGAAATAAAATAGCGCACGGGTATATGCAAATTTTCCGCTAACTTTCGCCCGTGTCTGACACGGGCAAATGCGTTAAGGAGTTAAGTACCACTTTCGCACCATTTGTTAATTTGACAAATTTTTCAGAAGCTTCTTTGATGCCCACTGCTTAGCAGCGTAAGCTCAAAATATTTTCTTCAATGAAAAAGGTTGCTTGTAACCCCGAAACACGTGCATGAACCCTTTTTGAAATTTTATGCTTTCATGACTTTAATTTTTATGTTTTACAAAGCTTACGAATATTAAAATTATACTTAGGATTTGTCGTCTTAAATTGATCAACATTAATGAAAAAATAATCATTTTGAGCAAGTAGAATCCGATAATTATATCGCTTTTAATTTTATGCTAGTTTGTTCAAAGCTCCTATGAATTCGCAAGATTATTCACAGGCATGGATCTAATGTACATATTTCATATTAGTTGCTATTTTTTCAAATTTCGCGCACAATTCGACAAATTTAAGAATAATAAGATGTTAAGATGAATTCTCGTCACTTTCAGTATATATCATTAGTAAAATATAACCAGTATCATGCGACTGTTTGATCGAGAATAGTGACTTCTCTGTAAAACAATCGCATCAGGGGAAAAAAAAGAAAATATCTGCCTGACAACATATAGAAGTTTTTAAGTAATATAATTAAAGTATTTTGTTCACTCATAAAACATGGCTTTTTTTATTTATCCGTATATATTATTATATGAGTAGGTAAACGGCAAAACATGGTAAATTTGATGTACAACGGATAAATTGAAAAGTACATTTCGCACACATATGTAGCTTTCAAATTGAAAAAGTACTGACACGGTCTTTTGTGACAGTGGGGAGGAATATTCATCTTTTAAATTACCCCAGAATTCCAGTGCTAAAGGAATTAAAATTTTTGCAGCAAGAATTAAGGCTCAGTCAGGTATCATGTCAATAAAAGCTATATATTCTTCTACTGCATAGGGTTCTCAACGTGGGCGATTACGCCCCCTTGTAGGCGTTTGAGACTTTCAGGGGGGCAGTAAAAGATCCAGAGAAAACTAGGGGGCATTGAGATGACACGGAGGGGCGGAGGCAGATTAATTAAATATAGTCTAAAATAGACTAAACACGCTGATTATGTACTAACAAAAGTATTAGGTTTATGGTCGATTGTCAACAATTTCTGATAGCATTCCCATCTTCATATTTAGCTGAACGTGGCTATAGTGCTGTAGGGCCATTTCACAGTATTTTGTACAAATGTGGAGTCCACAACATGACGCTTTTTTTGTTATAACTACGTAATTTACAGTTTAATTATCACCAAATTTTATTTTCAAATAATGTGTTGAGCACGTTATTTGAAAATAAAATTTATTGATAATTAAACTGTAAATTACGTAGTTATAACAAAAAAAGTGTCATGTTGCGGACTCTACATTTTTAGGAAATACTGTGAAATGGCCCTGTAGCAACATTGGTAACCAAAAAGAGAAATCGGCTCCATATTGCTGAACGCTGCGACTTACAATTGTTTTTAAGTAAAATCGAGCCTGATATTAGCAAACTCCTTCAAATGAATCAAATTCAACCTTCTCATTAGCTATAAGTTACGAATTCGATGTCTGAAAATTTTAATGAAAATACTTTTCAATATAATTAAGTGTGCACTTTGATTGCTCTCATTAAAAGTCTTCCTTAAAAACAGAAATAGGATAGGGTTATATCCTATGTACGAATAAAATGTATAATATTACACATTTGAAAACATATTCGTGGGAATAGCTATTTCAGATTCACAAGTAAGAAAGGGGGGGTGGGGCATTAGAAAAGAAATATTCTCAAAGTGGGCGGTGGCCAAAAAAAGGTTGAGAACCTATGTTTTACTGAAATGGTTGAAATCACACATTGACAACAACTGGTTTTAACCATCGATTCATTTTCGTATTTACTCTACCGTTAATTCGAAAAATAATCATCACAAGTTTCAGTAAGACCTTCAGAAGGCTCAAAACTTTCTCGAGTGAATGTCTCCCTAATTTAAAACTTTTTCTTTTATGGTCAGCATTTAATTGTTGTGAAAAAATTAAAGTACTTAGAAAGCATATACAATTTCCAAATTTTACTTTTGTCTTTAAAATATTTTTTTTCATGACCAGTAAATACACTTACTTGTCTGCCTTAAAGGATCTAATTACACTCTCAGTAACGCATGCTCAAATCTCACGAAACTTTCGTCGTATTTGACGGAATGCCTTCATGAAAAATGCTCCGAGTAAACCTTTAGTCAAATTGCCGAAATATGTGTTGTGACTTTTTCAACTCACGTGATCGAGCTAGGAAAGAATCGTTGTAAATGGCGAAATTTTCTTGACGATTGAAGAATCGTCGAAAATGAGAGTTCTATTTTTGAGAGTGTACGTTCATTGAATTTTGTGAAAGTGTTTCTTAAGTATCTAATTCTAATCAGCTTATTTCTATCAAATAGTCGACTTTTCAATTCGAAATAGGGTACAAAATAGCTTGCCTCCTCATGATGTGCCCTGTCAGTTCCAAATCTCCTACAGCGGCCGTCTATATCAAAACATTGAACTGAAAGCCTGCAGCTGGAAGCCTCGCCGTGGTATGAATGAACAGTCTCGAATGTACGTTGGCAAAACTACACTAAACAATTTCAAAATAGTTTTCTTAGAAAAGGCGTGCCCCTCGTTCTTTAGCTCAGAAACACAGGTTAGTTAGCTTTTAAACCCATTTATTTATTCTTCAACAAAATTTGAAAAATTATTTCAAGCAAAAATTGTTAATGATGTGCACAATAAATACTTTCATGGGTGCAACCAAAAGGGAACTTTAGGGGTAAAATCCAAAACCCTTTTGTTTTTATGCCATTTTTTCAATCCTGCTATGTTAATAGTTACACATGTAAGGACTCTTATAAACCAATTCCTTCCCCTTCCCTTCCATGAATAGAAAATTCTGATTGCTTCAATGTTGTTCAGAGTAGAAAATGAAACAAGCTATTAAGGAAACACTTTAGGTTTTAAAACTCAATCTAGTTATGTTTATAAGAAACATTTTAACACTCTTTTATATCCGTGTATAGGGAACTTTCCTGTTAGTTGATCTTTGAGATCCCCTATCCCAGAGATGGCGAACCTATAACACGCGCGCCAGTAGGTGGCAAGTAACATGCATTTTCATGCTGCCAGCAAATAAATATGAAGATTACATTAGTCAAGGTTTAAAAAATGAAAATACATAAAATGCATTAAAAAACAAATAATAAATTTTTCGTATGGTGGAATTTAATTCCCCCTGTCTGGCGCCTGAAAGAGAACTATCCTTAATTAATATTATTTAATAATATTATTTTTCCGACTAATTTTTTAAAAGAGCGTATCATAGATAATGCTATTAAAATGATGAAAAATTCAAAATATTGGAGAAATATTTACATTTATTGCGACTTTAAAAAATATCTTCGTCATTTTAAATACATAAGTTAATCAAACGTCAATAATAAAAAAAAACATAAACATTTTAACGTATCACAACTCATCTTTTCCTATGCTCCAAAAAAATACAATAATGTCTGAACCACACATTCTATATTAAATCAAAATTTGCCTCAATATGAGTATTTTTTATTCACCCATAGGAAAAAGAAAATGCTCGATTATTCAACAGCGTAAGGCTGTTAGTTAAATCATTATTAGGACAGAAGCATTTTTTTTCATACTGAAATGTCCAGCGAGGTGTTTTAGTGACTTAAACATCATTTATGAGACGGGCTAATATTCGAGCGTCTGCAATTGGTCACGTTGGCTGCACAGTAAGGTGTGAAAGTTGACAAGGAGAACCATAATGAAAGACATATGAGGTGTAAAAAGAGTCGTTGATGTTAGGAGCGTAGTTACTTTACGATGACTTATGGCGATATCATTATTTTTTTACGAGATCTTTATTGCTTGTTTTTATTACCTCCATCCAATTGTTGTTACTCTGCAAGTTCAAGCGCATTAGAATCTCAGTCCGCCATTTCATGCATGCGCCGGATGTTGCCAATGAGAATATTCAAAATAGTGTCATTCCGTGAATAAATGCGCGAACACACCAATGAGCTTTCTGAAGCCCGAGTATTTTTGCTTTAAATGGAATGATTAGCGACCATTTCCAGAGCAATAACACGTGCTTTATGAGCATCCGGAATCTCCAAAGTCTAGAATGGCGTGAAAAGGTTTTAGCAGAGAAACAGACTCATACGGAGACTTTACTTATATTAATTTATTTTATATTAATATACAGAACAACGAATGAATAATTTGTACTTGCAATTAGCTGTCAACATGGCAATATCTCGTCAAACAGAAATTACTCTGTGTTTAAAATCCTAATTTTAAGAAATAAAAAGCATATTTTATATTTAAAAAAAAAAAAGTGGGTATTGTTAAGACTTATGATAAAATTTGAACCCCATTCTCGCGAATTCGTCTGTGTTTCTTCAGTATTTAGTGAAACTAGGCACTATACATTTAACACATTGTCCGCAGTATGCTACTGAGCATTGTGCTTTCTTCTGACTTTGCCCAATTAATCACCAATTTATAGCAAAATGCGTGTCAAAAGGTCTTGAACGCGAATTTTCGTCTTTTTTTTTTTTTTTGCTGTTTTAAAAATCACTCAGTTTTTCAGCACATTTTACATTGAATATTTAAGTTTAAAGTATCGAGTAAAATTTCATATTTATTCTAAATTTATTTAGGAAGATGGAATACTTTAGTTCAATATTTTAAGTAAAATGACGCATTTTAGCTGAATACATCTAGTAAGGTTATTACATATATTAGGTTTAATGCATGAAGTAAGATCACGTATGTATAAAAGCTGTGTATAAAGTAAGGGATATTAGTACTCAGGGAAACAAAGATAAACATGGATTGAGAGCTAAATGTAATTAAGTGAAGAAATTTTAAATATTGTATGTTTAAATCTGTTTATTGGCAAAATATTTAGCACAAAACGTATTATAAACTGAAACTAAAACAAGTTGACTTTAAAATAATGTCAAAATTTGTCTCACTATGGTGCCACACCTCCTATACAGGGAGACACTATTAATTTTTGCATTAAGAAAAAGGAGAGATAGGGGAGAGTTGGGAGGAATAGGACAGTTGTATTTATGTCTAAATAAAACATTATTATTGATTTCTAATTCGTCTAGTAGATGGAACAAATATAGCTTCTTGCATGATTCTAATTGTTAACCAGCTGCATTATTGTCTGTGTTTAAAATCGGGAAACCTTGTTTTTTTTTTTTTTTTTTTTTTGCCTGATAAATAAATATACGTTTTCAATTTTTCAATGATTTTTTCCGTCACATTGCAACTAAAATAAAAATGTCATAAATGGTAATAAAATTCAAAGATATAGTGTTTGCGAACTAACAATCAAATTTAGCCTAAATCCAGCATGTTTTATGTGACAGGCATTTTAAGAGACAGGGTGTTCGGCAGAGTGAAGATTGGGACATCAACATTTCGGGAGCAATGAGACAGGTCTTATTCCTCCCTGATTGATATTGTTCCTTTTTATTCTCTTATTTTTTATTTTTTTAAAAGAGCTAATTATGCTAAGGACTCAAGTTTTTACCGGTTAACAGCTAATAAAATGAAAGCAGCACAAAGTTTGGAAGAAAAAAAGTGAACGGGGAATTATCTGATGATGAATCAATTGATGTAAAGCATTAAATTGATGAAAACATCAAATGGATGTTTTCTTTTCACGACTTTATGATGAAGAGCTTTTCTCGTGATGGTAGTGAATTTGTACAAAAAATTAGTTGTTTGACGAAGGATCCAAAAATAGGAGAGAAGGATTTTATGCTTGTTAAGTTTTTGACGAAGAAGACAATAATTTATTATAACTGCAGAGTTGAGGATATAAACAGTGATATGAAGTCTTATCATGTTCAGTTTATGAGCAAGGAATAGAAAGGAAAAATTTCATTTTCCACAGGAAAATGACTTCATTGTAGTAGAGAAAAATGAGATCATAATGAAAAGCCCCAACCACAAGTAGGGGCAGCCTGGTAGTTCCAGCAGAGCCCAAACTTTTTTTAATTTCAGTTTTGACTTGTTAAAATCCAATATTCGTTAATTTTAATATTTTCTGAAATCCTGTCTTATTTCTCCCTTATGTGTGTTCCATACCTCCCTCATGTGAGAGAGGTGTTAGACAAAAGTGTCAATATGTTTAAATGTGTTCATAAAAGTAAGTTATCATTATTTTGCTGCACTCTTTATAAGTATAATCTTGTTTTTTTTTCAATAATTGCAAAATCTGTCCCACTCCTCTCGACTCTGCCTACAGTGCTCTTAGGTAGAAAAAATCGAGACTGCTTTTATACTAAGATACATTAGTTAGACTGAAAAAAAAAGCAAACTGGCATTTTTACCATACCATGTGGAAAAGTATGTGTGAAGGCCTGGGTGGTATTGGGAAAAGATTTGCATCTAAAGTTCGTCTTCAAATGACCTACGATAGCAAGATCAGGACTCCACAATTGTTGCATGATTGGGTAAATGAACACATTCTATCAATATATTATCAGTGCAGAACAATTGAATAATATAAACGAAAAGACTCAGGACACTGACAGACAAAACTATACCTTATACTAAGTTTCTTCCACTGAATAACTATCAGGTGTAAAAGCATTTTCAATTTCAAACTACTCAAGATTTGGTTGGATTATCATGTTCTACATATATTATTAAAGCTTCGAACGATTTAATTGGCCTACCACCAGAAAGTAATGCATCCGACAATGTATAACCATAAGTTTTTCGTTGTTTCGATGTGTAATACTTTTGGAAATATGCTCAGATCCCATC
Organism: Octonoba sinensis; assembly: GCA_038502835.1. NCBI lineage: Eukaryota > Metazoa > Arthropoda > Arachnida > Araneae > Uloboridae > Octonoba > Octonoba sinensis. Next base: position 131,003,180 of record CM076598.1, read on the forward strand.
AAAATTGCAATTCTGTTATGAGAATGTAAAAGGTTAAAATTCGTTTTCTTCATGAACCCACGGCAATCCCATTCTGAAATTTTTACCACATGTTCACCACCTTGGACGCTTAAAAAGTTTTTTTTTTTTTTCAGATTTTTGAAAAATACACTTTGATATATTTAAGGTCAAATAACGGTTTCAGTGACCTTGAACACTTAATTGCCGAGTGACATAGCATATGAAACCCTACTCCAAGAGCTTTAAAATGACATCAAAAAGATCGCTCTAGTTCTAATAGGAGCAAGAAAAAAATTGTTTTGTAAGAACCCGAACTTCACTTTTTTTCATTTTTCTATTATTTTAATATGCTCCACACAAGAAACGGAAATACCAAAAATTTATGTATATATATATATATTGAATCATTTCATTGATATATTCGACCCCGTAAATGTTATTGAAATTGCTGATGGTCAAGTTGAGAGGTTTGTTGATTTGATATGGAATGACCCATGCATTAATAAAAGTAATGAAATGAAATAGGTTTTCATGTACTACACTGTTAGAAATTTCAACATGAAATTACGGTTAAATGACCGGCAGCAGTCTGTCCATCTAATTCACCGTTAAATTTACGGTTTGGAACATTTTTCTATCTTAACTGGACCGAACCATTTCCAACAACTTGGTTCAAAAGCCGTAAATACAAAAGTTTACGGTTTTATAACCGTTTAAAAATGGTTTCAAAGCAAAATTTTTAATGTTTTTGAACAATTTCGAGGCGTGGAAACCGCAAACGAAGTTTGCAGGAATCGACCCCGGGTCTACAGAAACACCAACCTTGCTCGCTAGCAATTCGGCCATCTAAACCACGGGAAGCGGCCGTTTATTTATCAATAAATCTTCTTTCCCAACAGGCAAACTGCGTTAAAATTGAGATTTCAGTTTTTGATTGGATCCAAAGTCATTTTTAGTCTAAATTTACTGTATATTGACGAAAATCATTTTATTTGCTGCAAAAATTAAAATACAAACAAGCTTCAGCAGCTCAAATTACGGGTTCGCTCATTCGCAAACAGTTCGGGAATCCGATGTCTCCAATTTTTGATTTGCGTGTGTATATGTTTCTATTTAGTATCCACTGCTTAAGCCACTTTTTTTAATCTCCTTTTTTTATATACACATGCAGATTTTAACTCATAAATCTTTATTCATATTTTAACAACAACGTACGACCGGTGAGGTTTCGCAACCTAGATATACACATGCAGATTTTAACTGATAAATCTGTATTCCTATTTTAAAACAATGTACGACCGTAAAGGTTTACGGTCGTACGGTTAAAGGTACGTAAGGTTTCGCAATCAAGATGGACGCCCGATTCTTATTGAGCGCAAGAAAATTATGGTTAGTTAAACGTTCTTTAGGATAAACAGAGAATAAACGATTTTTTTCGCAATCGGCGGTTTGAGTACCATCTTTTTAATGGTTATTCAACTGTTGTATATAAATATAGTAAAATAAAAATCAAATAAATGGTTATTTTGCTATTTTCTTACGGAAATTTTTAACAGTGTATAGCTAAACTGCATTTTTGCAAATATTGTTCCATATAAATATTTCTCCAAAATTTTGAATGTAATTCAATTTTTTTTTGAAATTATTATTCAACTTTTTTGTTCGATTGTTTTGTTTATTTTTAATGGTGTCATGTTTCAATTATCGATTAGTTGGAAAAGTTTTTTAAAAAAAGCCCTGGTTTTTAAATGCATTTTCTTGATTTGAATGTAAAATTGGCATAAAATTTAGCTTAAATTTTTTCGTTGCTTATTATTCATTTTAATACAAAAATACATTCTATATAAAATATTATTTTGTTAGTGAAATATGGGTTGAACTTTTCAGACATGCCACGAGTGAAAATTCAAATGTTAATAAAAATCACTTTTTAAGTTCTCGATAGTTTTTTTTTTTTGTGAAAATTAGAAAATTAATATTTTATTCTAAAAAAGTATTAAAAAACATGTTAATAAAAGTATTGTCCATCGATAGCCACTACATTTTCCCATCTTTCTGGCAGCATTTGAATTCCCCATCGGAAAAACGACAAATCTTTTGAAGCTATCCAAGAGACGTTCCAATTTTTGGCATATTCATAAGAACGGAAGTTCTTCTCAGCCACTCCATGGGTCACCGACCGGAACAAGTGGTAGTCGGAAGAAGCAATGTCCGGTGAATACAGCGGGTGAGGTCGACTTCCCCCTTAAGCGTTTTCAAGTAGGTTTTTACCGGTTTTGCCACATGTAAAGGAGCGTTCTCATGCTGCAAAAATGACCTTGTCGTGTCTCTGCTCGTATAGCGGCCGATTTGATGATGAACTCATAATGATTTTGCAAGTACAGCTAGCGTTTGACACGAGTCTTCATGAAGTAATGCTTCAATTTTTCGTCTTCAAACTTTTTCGGTGCGCCATAGAGTTCTTTATCTTCAAGCGTCTAAACCAATATCTACAAGCTGTTTCAGACAGAGCATGATCACCGTAAGTCTCAACAAGAATTCTGTGAGCTTCGACTGCAGATTTTTCAGAAATAAAATAGTGCAGTAAAATTCCCCGCAAATACTCGTTTTTGGCACGAAATTTGAGATATTTAACGTAATGAAAAATAAAGTTGTTTGCTCTTCTGCGAAATAACATACACAAAATTTCAAGCTTGCTTATAGTACTTGTAAATAGATATGTCACTATCATAAACTGACGTAATCAGTTCGGGTAACGCCATTCCGGAAAACAGCAAAATCTTATTCAACTACCCCAATATATATATATATATATATATATTGCTCCTATTCTCCAGAAACATCCAATTTCACATTTTTCTCTCGATTTGTGATCTAAATTTCAATGTGCCGTAAACAAGTGGGATCGTAGCGTTATCTGAAAATATAGAAGCCTTGAAATATATTTCTCCTTTAAATGGTATTTTTTATTTTATTTTACCTCGGAAATATTTTTTTTTTGCATCTAATTTTAAATCTAAATTATTGTTATTTAAAAACGAAATAATTGCTTTTGTTCACTTTTCAAGCAACTTTAGAATGTACAGATTTTAAATATCTAATATTTTATGTGTTGCACGTGTTTTTTAAGCCTTTTGACTAGTTATCATCTTCGGCACATCCGTGCACACACACCTTTCAAGCTAGGTCGATAGATATTTTGCGGTTAATCTAGTTGCTGCCTTGAAAATTTGAGAAACCTGTTTGAATTTGATTAGAAATATAATAATTCGTGAAAATTGTATCTTAACTGTGTTAGTTTGGTTATGCATAATTTCAAAAAGTACTTATGAAGTGCAAAATGTTTCTCGTGAAATTGTGTTAAAAAATTTAAATACTAATGTACTTTTAGTCTTTTTAAGAACGGGGTGACCTTTTGTAGTTTGTCCGCAGATTACCATCTGCTGAATGTTTTGCACTGAAAAAAAAAAGATTCCATCCTACTCTGGAAACAAATTTTTCCCGCATTTCTTGACAAATTGTGCTTTATGAACCATGATTATGAAGTTAAGTTATACTGAAGAACTATTAAGTTATACTGATGACTATTAAATTTTAACATAATTAATTCAGGGTCACAGTGTTTCAGGACTCACCTCATAATCACCCCTATCGCCTCATAACTTTTAGTTACTGATTTGTTAAAATTAAAACTTCATCCAGTGTGCTGCAATATATTATAATAATCATAGGTTGACTGAAGAGTCAAAGAATCAAACATATTACTTAAATAGTTGATTATTTAAACAACATATTTGAAATATAATATAAAACGTCTTTAAGTAATATGGGACCGTTCATAAATGATGTCACGCTTTTTTCCCCATATATTTGACCCCTCCCCCTTTGTCACAAAATGTCACACTTCAACGGACCCCCTACCCCCCTTTGTCACATGTCACGCTATGTTGCATAAGCAGGATGTCCCACTTCTTGTTACCCCCTCCCCTCCCCTTGTCACAATTTCACTAATCACCCTCCCCCCTCAAAGCGTGACATCATTTATGAATGATCCCTATGTAGAAAATATAATTAATTTTTTCATTAATTTTTTCCCCAGTTTCTAAAAGGCATAATAGACTAAGCGAGTTACTGAGGAAGATTTTTTAAATATTATTTTCTTATTATTAATTGTAGCTGTGTAGTTGTAATGACTCTTAATTCCTGTGGGGACAAACCTTTCTCAATATTTTACACGTTATTGAGACGTCCCTAATAGAAAATGCACTTTTTAATTGAAAAGAGTGCACAAAAATAGGTAATATAAAAAGATGCTGAACATTTTAAGCTAACAAATAGCGTTTACTTGGAAGTTTTGATTCGTCAGGAAGATAATAACAAATAGCGTTTACTTGGAAGTTTGGTTCCTCAGGAAGATTTTTCAAATATTATTTACTCTGATTATCAATTGTAGCTGTGTAGTTGTAATGATTCTTAATTAATGTGGGGTCAAACCTTCCTCGAGGTTTTGTACGATATTGAGAAGTCCCTAATAGAAAATGCACTTTTTAATTCAAAAGAGTAAAAAAAAAAATAGGTAATATGAAAATATACTGAATATTTTAAGTTACCAATAGGGTGTACTTGGAAGTTTTATAAGATGAAAAGAAAAATTACTTTTGTAAAAAGCGGGTCAAACCTCACATGTTTCTTCCATTTGAAAAATCTCTTAAACTTACCTTTCTAGGACAGGATGTCGGACATGTAGATAAAAGAATCTGTATAAGCTCTAGAAGTGTGAAGAGAATAATACAACTGCAACAGAGAAAACATTACACAAGAAAAAACGCTGGCGATGTTACGCCAAAAATGGCTTTTATATTGTTCCTATAATTAGAATAAACGCAGCATCTATTTAGGAGAAAAAAAAGATGCTTTGTTACGAGACGAGAAAAACGCTATTGAAGCACATTAATTAGGCTTTTTTTGGTAATTATTTCACAGAACATCTATTTATTTTATTTCACTAAATATATTTTTTTATTATTTAACCAAACTTTTACAAAAGAAAAATACTTTTGTAAAAAGCAGTTCAAAACTCCCATATTTCTTCTCTTTAAAAACTCTCCAAGTGCTATAACCCTACGCCAGAAATTAAGCTCTAGAAGTGTGAAGAAGGTGTACAAGAATAACTTACCAAGAGGAGAAAATATTACTAGATAAATTGGTGAAGGTGGATGTTACACCAAAAGTGGCTTTAATGTTCCAACTAATTAGACCCAATGAACCAACTAATTAGGGAAAAATATGTCTTATAAAAATTATTATTAGACAAGAATAACGTTATTGAAGCACATTAATTAGGGTGTCTTTTGGTTATGTGTAACTAATCAAAGATTGGAAGCAATCAAACTACTACAATCGGAGAAAGAGCTCTAAATATGCATGAAATTATCCTATGCGTAGTATAATATATTGCAGCACACTGGCTGAAGTTTTAATTTTAACAAATAACTAAAAATCATGAGGCGATAGCACTAGGTGGTCCCTGAAACACTGTGAACTTGAATTAATTATCCTAAAATTTAATAGTCATGTAGTGTTTATCAGTTCATTTATTAATGTATGTTTAAGCATATATATATACAGTAACCCCTCGTTATATCGCTCATTCGGATATATCGCGCTTTCTCTATGTCTCCCAAAACTTTTAAGTTTGATCTCTCGAAAGTAAAAGTATTGCATTTCTGAGTAAAACCCTTTTCCCCCCACGAAGCAAAGCCATCGAACAGGAATGTTTTCCTTTCTTCTGAATTTGCTGGAGTTAAAATCTGCAGCAATTCTAATCCCACTCCCCAACTTACATGCCTGCAGAATGATTCTACTCAAACCATTTGACGTTATACTTGTTCTTTTTGTATTGATCCTAACGCCCATTAATAAATGAAACTGACAGATGTTTACTGCCCAAGGAGAAAAAATACTACCATTTCTGGATACCTTTTAGTACAGAAAGGATTCGCACTGGCTGAACAAATCCAAATTGTACAATCCCCTTACCCAAGAAAGGGAGAGTGATATCTAAGCTAATTTTCTGGGAAGAAAATGGTTATCTTCATCTTTGACATCGTTTTCACACCATGCTTTGGTGGCATGCGCAGTTCACTCAATTTACTTGTACGTTTTGAGTTATTTCTAACGGCATCGGTTATATCACACTTTCTTGCTGTTCCCCGAAAAGCGCTATGTTCATTTGTTTTATATATTTTTTTGTACAAAGGCAGAGTGGTTATAAGATGTCAGACGATTTGGTAGCTCAGAATTAAAACATTGAGAGTTTATTTTCTCATAACAATGTTCATGTTATTTCCAGTTTTCATGTAAGTAAATTATTAGTTATCTCATATCTATGACATTTAGTAAAATTAGAAATGTTAGAGTTAAGTTCACTAAAAATATTTGAATAGAAATTCAAATAATTGCATGGGTTTCCAAGCATTTGACTGTTTAATGAAGACTGAGTTTTACATTTTTATGCAAGAAAAAAGAAAATGTTTTTGTAAAACACATTTTAAACTTTGATGGGTGATAGCAGAAGAAGTTCTCTAAAATGAATAGAATTTAAAAGATCGAGGACAGATTTATACTGAATCTTTCTACATTCTTATTTACCGTGCATAACCGTTTTTTTTCTTTCTATCATGAAAAGCTATTTTATTAAAATTTTCTTCAAGAATATGGTGACATTCAGACATAAAGATAGTAGGGTCAGTTGAGGTGATCGTAAACATGGGGTAAAGGTAAACAAGCTTGATAAATTCACTTGTGGTGATTTTGAAAACTTAACTGGCTGGTGAGTGATGAATTGACGACATAAGGAAGACATTCAAAGAGTTTCGTATGTTTCGAAACAACTGTGAGACCTCACCATTGTTTGAAAATGACACAGTGAAAAAATGTGTTTAATAAAATGTAGTGATCTCAGATTTTCCTTTCCAGCTCATCTACAAACGCCAAGTAAAGCGGTTTTAAGCATTTTTATTTGTCATATGGAATGTTGCTAAAAACATTTACTTATGAATTTCATCCCCCACGTTAGTTTTCAAGGTACAAGTTAGGTGTTTGCAACTACCCCTATATTTTGTACTCTGGGGTAATAGTAACCACTTAAGTCTATTATTTTCCAATCTCTTGGGAAAACAATAAATATATACATTTTGATGCGAGTTATACTTTTTTGTCTATTTTACACAAACGTTGTTGTTGTTGATAATGCCACTTGGAAATCCAAGCTCCCCTCGCAGGGCTTGCAGGAATTAAGGCAGACAAAGCGAGCGTCTTCCATTTATTAATGAGCTCCACTAGTTTGAAAGTACAACTTGGCTCAGAGAGACCTCCAAATTTTGAACCAGCTTCCAGATGACGGATCGTCAGCTCGTCGAGGTATTACTACTTCAAACTGGGAGGACAATTGTAGCCATGACGGATTTTACGTGCACCAGCTATCAATAACGTACACGGTCCCACGGCAATTAGTCACGAGAAGTGGTCACCCTCCCAAGCATTGACCACGGCCAGTGCTGCTTCACTTTCGGTGTTCTGTGGTCAGTAGTTGAAAAATTTAACATTGCTTTTGCGTATTATTCTCTGTCTTTATTGCTGTTTGATTTTTCTTATAATATGACGTCATGATATTTTTGTTTAAAAAAATATTCCCAATACACACATACACCTATATTCCCTCTTCCACACACTCAAAGTCCTTACATTATTTTAATGATTTTTAAATCACAAATTTACACGTGTAAAGAAATATAACGAATTTTATCCTCAAAAACTCATATCACTATCGATATCTTCTAGTAGCCCCTGGTTAAATCACGAACCGGCAGGTCCACGCACTTGGACTCCCATTTTTTTAACTTAATAAAATTATTTTATGAAATTTGTTCCGAAACTTATAATAAACATTTCGGGACATGTTACACAACAAGTTGGAAAAATTCACTTCACAAACTGCAGTAGAACAAATCAAGTGCTGGGACTCACTAATTTTTCATATCTTCAGTCACAATACGTCAAGCAAAAACTGAATATAATTCCCAATACAGTTCCTACCAAACTGTTTAATTCTTGTACTATAAAAAATCAGTCTAAAAATTTAAAGGACCATTTAATCATTTCTAATGCAAAGCAGTTTCGTTATACGTATGGCTAAAACTGTAAAGTTGATTACGTACACATACAATTATTTTATTATATCCTAATGGTCTATTAAATATCTATTTAACATTGAACGTTTACGACCTAAAACTTGGTATCTTGTATGTTAAACTTTATCTAGGGTGCAAAAGAATTAAAGAACGCATTAAAAATTACTCTCGATCACTTTCGGCTATGTTCTGTTATTTTTAGACCATATGTATATAATTCTGCATAATTCAAATTTCAATGTTCCATTCGATATTGAATTCCCTTCTTTTTCAAAAGCCGTAATAATCCTTTTAAAACTAAAACTGTATGTTTAATATTATTCACAATTGCACAATTTACACAAGCAAACTCTGTCATTAATCTGATCAATTTAAGGGGGGAAAACGAACTCATCACCAAATACGTTTTGTAGCTTAGGACTTAATTAAACACATCATGATGATAAAATTGTATCAAATCAACTCTTTTTTTAAATTACATTTTAATGGCGACAGCTGTGGAGGTACAGAAGTGCTCCAGCACTCCCAAACATCCCAAAAGTGATTGTGTGTGGGGGGGGGGGACTAATCCTCCCCACCCCAAAAGTAGAAGAAAAGAATGAAAGAAATAATGAGGAGAATCTTAAGTTACCTTCCATTTTAGTAAACAATAGAGCATAACTATCTTTTTTTTTTCACCATGGGACCGTTCATAAGTGATGTCACGCTTTTTTCCGATATATTTGACCCCCGCCCCCCCTCTGTCACAAAATGTCACACTTCAACGGACCCCCTCCCCCTTTGTCACATGTCACGCTATGCTGTATAAGCCTGATATCACACTTCTTGTTACACCTCCACTTGTCACACTTTGTCACAATTTCACAAACCCCCCTCGAAGCGTGACATCATTTATGAATGATAACCATGGAGAGCGACGTAGAATTTGGTTACAGCAGAGACTTCATTACTGACGAAAATATATAAAATCGAAATGAAAAATGCGTGTTATTTATGCTCAACAGAGTTACGATTCATCTCATCATTCAAAGAACAAACTATATTCTTATATTTATAGAAGTTAAGATTCTCCTGTACATTTCCACAATTAAATATAATTTTAACTTTGATTTTTTATATATTTCTTTTTTTTTAATTATATTTTCTTTCTATCTTTTTATTCTTTTATTTTTCTTTCTTTCTTTTTTGCTGTCTGCCGTACATTCGGGTATAAGTCGATTCGTGTCGACGAATAAGTGTATATGTCGACCAGCTAGCTTTTTAAGCGAAATTTAGCAAAAAAACTAAATTAAAAATTCTTTTCCTGTAAATTTCGCTTACTTGGCGCGCAAAGCTCACACACCTAAAATTTTAGATACATGAACTTTTGTGGATATTTTTGTATTGATTCTTGGGTTTCACATCATCGGCGATTTGGTATGTACATTTTCTCCTCTAACCCGTGTATAAGTTAACCGTCTAACCCGACCCCCACCTCTTTTTACAGCTCTCAAATTTCCTGAAAAAAACTTAGACTTATACACGAGCATATATGGTAATATATTGCTGTGAAAAAAGTACTGAATATAAAAATAGTTTATATTTTCCCGCATCAAGAATTTCTGATAAAAATATAAATATATAATAATAATAATAAAAACTTCCAGCACATTTTCATGAGGATAAATATTTGATTTTTAAACTCTTTTTGGACAGCCCCTCCCCCCATTTTGACTGGGCATGAGCGTCCCGACTGACTTTCTAAACACGACATCACTGGTACATTTACAATATTTATCAGACTATAATCCAACTAGCAACAGTAGGGTTGCTCTACTAGACCTCCAGTTTTAACAAGATATAAGCTGAAGGTTTTAAAACGGCTTAGTAAAAAAAAACTTAAGAGTCAAAATAATGCGACGACTTTCTACAAAAAGCGTCATCAGTTACTATACTTAGGTTATATATTTAATTTGTACCTTCGAATCATTACGAAAAAGGCAAAAACTATTTTAGATCTTTAATAGGTTTGTTCATGTCCCAGTGTAACTGATTTATATGATTAAATAAATAATTAGAGATTGTAGTCGATTGTCCAATCAGAAAATCCACAATTGCTGGTGTCAAGCAGCACATCGTTCGTCGGTTTTTGCATGGACGGAACTTTACTTTTGTTTAAACTCATTCACTTAAAATATTACATCATCGTAAAAATGTTTACTTTCAATATTAGTTACTTTCCTTGGCAAAAGATTATCCTATTTTATTACAAGAATACCTAATCGTTCATATTAAAGTTTTAATATGACATAATCAAAGAACAAACTTACCACCATTCATTGTGTATATTTCTTTTAACTTTTCTGTTTCACGTGTTATTTCTTCTACTCAAAATATTTTTTATGCGATATATTTTTTAACAAAGTTGAAAAAAAATCATTAGTTTAAGTGATAAATGCTCTCTCTCTCAAAAAAAAAAAAAAAAAAAACTTAAAATATCTAGTGGCGCATAATTTGAATTAGACAAACTAACAAAATTTCAAATAAGAAGACAGAAATTGGCCATTAGTAGAGCTGGAAGAATTAATGTGTGATTTTCAAGCACAAATTCATTAGTTCCGAGGCCTTATAAGGTTACTTTTATGTTCTTTTACATGCAAAATGTTAAAATCTAAGCACTTTTTTTAGATATTGCAACAGCAGCTTTGGTCATTTTAAGGAATCACTTTTACATTGCTGAAATAATGCATGACCTCAAACAACGGAATTTATAACAAACGGTATCCCAATCTTTAAAAAAAAAACGTCTGCTTTGATGAAATGATTAGACATCAGACATCAATATGATTCTAATTAACTAACATATAACACGCCAGGCACATGAAAATAATAGTTAAAATGAATCATTTTTATTAACATCTCCAACAAGCTCTAAAGGAGCAAATATGAGATAAATTATTGGGGAATGTTAAATAAATATAATATAAATCATTAATATTGAATAATGAATTCTAATGCCACTGATGTTATTTCAGATGTTGAGACTCCTTTAATTCCAGGCTCCAAGGGCTGTCTGTAGAGGTGAATGTAATGAGCCTTCTGTTCGTATACTGAATGTATCCTGATTTTCGTTCATTTTCCGGTATACCTTCAGTATACGTAACAGACCACTCTGTTATACTTCCTGCTTTTGCGACTCCCAGAGACTGCAGCTAACTGCGCTGGTCCGGATCTTCTACTGTTACATACTCACTTCTGATAGGATGCATTCCAGGTGAATCTCATTTCCATATATCCACATACAACAAAACAAACGAATATACAGAAATTTAACTTACAAATAAATTGTGCTGGTGTCAAGCAGCAGATATTTATTTGTTTACTTTACGCAGTGGTACACACTAGAATATTAATCAGAGCCAACATCTAGAGAAGTAAACATGAATGTCGCTCTTGCATGTTTTTGCATTTAAAGGTATAAATAGTAAAATGCATTATTCGTATGCCTTAATTATTAAAATGTAATGATTAATATTAACCAATTTATTAACTTCATTATATTTTAAAAATAACAGCAATTTTGTTTAAACTAAATAATCAGCTATTTAATAGCATTTAATGCAAATACATAATTTTTACAAAAATTTAATCTTAGATTTCTTATGTGATTGGCTAAAATCTCAGCTTTTTTCTAAGAGTTCTACCGATTTACAGGTTTTATTTTTCTTTTTTTAATAAAAATTTTCTCAAATACGTATTTTAATTTATGTGCCCAACATGAAGGGCTGCATCAAATTGATTCGAGAGTCACATGTAACCGATGTGCTTCATAGTGAGTGTACCACTGCTTAATATAATTGCTAGTTTACTAAAAAAAATAGTATATGGTATATCTCGCGAAATAGCTAATTCACAGAAAAGTAGCGTACGTACATTATTTTATACGGATTGGCAAAACGTCCCATTAATGTGTTTGAAATAACTAAATTACCATTTAAAAACTTGTAAATTATAGACTTTTGTTACAAACTATACACGGTGCGGAAACCTAACTTCCTTTTTTCAAAATTCAATGAAACCCGTTTCAAGAATGGGAAACTTAAAAAAAAAATTTTATAGTGTATGCACATGTCTAAAGTTATGTTTTACACAGTTTTGACAATCAAACCAGGTAGGTGACTCCCCCTATTAACCATGCACTGAAAGCCGATTTCTAGACGATCCTTAGCAGCATAGCAGTGTATGTTGGCAATTTCTGTCTGGATGTTGGCCTTCAGGTGTTGTAGGATCATTGGACGATTGACATAAAGGCGGTAATCAAAAAAAAAAAAAAAAAAAAACGAAGAAAAATCGCAAGTTGCCCAAATCCGGGAAGCTGCTGGCCACTTCAAATCACTGAACATTCATTCGAAAAGTAGACCTCGATAAAAAACGCACGCTCATCCAAGATTCTAGTGCAGAATAGAACTGACCAAAATTGGGAACGGAGCTTTGCAACCATCCCTCTGGTCCTCTGGATTAAGACAACTCCCGCCACACAACAACATTTATAGCCTGAAAGTCGCACATTTCAAAAAAGGAAATTATGTTGCCGCACCCGGTATAATAGAATTTTCCTATAAGATTGAATACTAGATGTCTGTAGGATGCCTTTAAATAAATGCTAACAGTCTGATGTAATGAGAAAAATGTCTTTTGTAAATGCAGATTTATAATGCAAGTATAGCTTTAATAAATTAATTATTCGTTGAAGTAAAAGTACATTTTAAAATTATTTTTATTTAAAATACAAACAAAAACTGTTGAAAAAGCAACGTTTCAGCATTAAAATGTATAACTATCCTGTTGTACTCATTTAACTATAAATATCAATAATAATAATGAAAAATTAAAGCGCATAACAATTGTAAAAACGTCCTGTCCCGTATGTTGGAAATATAATCGTTATTGTAATGTGTCCTACCTTTATCTCATTGATCCATGAATATCCGAGAAAAATTAAAACATGAAAATATATTTCGGATGAAATAAAATCTAAAGTAGTGAATAAAAATGAAGAATTCATTGGAGCACAAAACTGGATAAATAAGATATTGAAGATCAAATTCAATAAAATATTTTTTTTAGTGTCAAAAAATTTCATTTTTATCAGATATTCATTGAAATCAAAACATTTCTCTATTTAAAAAATGTTTAGTATACTAGCTACAAATGCGATAATTATTATTATTTCAATACGTTACAATAAAGCGACTCAAAAATAAAATAACAAAACCAAAACCATATGTCTACAAGTAAATAAAAATATGAGTGATACCAAATATTATCACAATAGATGTTAAAAATGTTCTTTTCTAATATTTAAAAGCGTAAACGATTCATACTCATAACTAGAAATCTAATCTTAGATTCTAGATAAACATTGTGAGATTAATTTACACATTATAATTATAATATAACCTCAGATGCCAGAAAATGAGGCCGGAAGGGAGGGGAGCTTCGAAAATGTTTTGAAAGTAAGTCAGCTTTTAGAAAACTTGACTGTTGCTCCCCGGCAAACTCAATTTATTGATATTTTAGTTTCATATTCTAGATATTAATTACAGCTTAATTTTCAACTCAATGATGTAAAAATATAGTGCCGCATCAGACATCAATTAATAAGCGTAAAAATGCAATATATAAAGGCATAATAAATATTTACAACTAGTCTTCTCAAAATTCTCAGTTAATAATTAATCATCTGTAGATCAAAATGCTCAGAAGATTTGGTGCTTTTCTTGCAGCTAATTTTAAGCATTTAAAAATTAAAACTGATTTTGAACTAAGTTCTAAAGCTTGTGCATTAGTATAATGCTTGTTGGAAAAATAAAAACAAAACAAAAAAAAAAAAAAAAAAACAGTCACTTCATGGTATAAACTGCTGTTCAAAACAATCTATCTGAATATCAATAAACTGTACTTACCGTATATCAGACATTTATTGAAACGCAAGTTAGACTTTCACATAATTAGACATAGGAAAAACAAATAAGTAAAAAGTAAATAAATAAAAATAATAACAAAGTATTAGTTGATTTGTTAAAGCAAACACGTCTATTAAAATAAAAAATATAAGAATCAAATAGAAACTTCAAGAAACAATAGAAACTGAATAATTCTGAGATTATTTCCAAATGGGAGTCATTTTGTAGAAGAAGGGAAAAAATAAATAAAAGAAAAATATTGCATTTTTCATGTTTAAATAGTTAATTCTTTACATTGTCATGCCGCAATTATCGTGACTATATCATTAATAGTTTCGGTCAAATACGACGAACTTACCGTGTTAGAAGGAGCCGCTCTTGCATCTGAAAATAATTGTAAAGAAAAAAAAAATGTCTTACTTTATGGGAACAAAATCCGTTAAAAAAATAAAAAGTATGTGAGTAAAAGTCCAGAGCATTGGAAAGTAGCTTACCATGGGAGATATTTTAAGACGAAATCGCGGAGAGAGAGAGGGAAAAAAGAATGTCGATGCAAGAGCGGCGATGGCGAGACGTCTGAAGGGAAGATAGGCAAGAGCATGGATGCATAGAGGCAGAAGGACATGCTCAGCTCACGCGCATCTCAACTGGAGACGAAAGATGGCCTGGCAGACGAAGGCATTGGTTCCTGCGCTGGAGTCAAATGCGCTATGGTTGGGCATTGCTGATCCCTATATAACCCGACCCCTCTCTCTGCAGCCCACCCCCCGGCACTGCGGATAGAAGGGCACACAAAACAAAGGGTACTGCTGCTAGGGGGGTATTTTATATTGGAGGCACTTATTTCCCTGCATTTCTATGTCTTCCTCACGGTGCTACTGGCTTTGCAGCCCTCTCCCCCAGTGACATTTTCTTCCTCGTCCATAATTCTTAGCTCTCTCTCTCTCTCTCTCCCTCGGCCTACTTTTTCTTCATTCTTTATATTCCGCTGTTTCGCATTGCTACGTCGGATATAAAAACCATAGGAGGAGAAAGCTTTTTCTTGCAAGAGTCGCTTTAAAAGCCGCGCCCATCACTTTATCATTGCCCCCCCCCCCCTCCTATTTTTTTCCTCCGAGGTTTTACATTTTTTGGTCTTGAGATTCAAATGTCTTCCACAGGGCAAACATCAAGTCAGAGATTTGGGAAATAAATCGACCCCCCCCCCCCCCTTCGTCTTTAGGATCATGAATTGCTACTCGAATCATAAATTTTGAGACATTTTAAAAGAAAAGTTTTATAAAATGAGGGAGGGGGAATAGAAAGTTTTCATGTTATTGTAGTACTGAAATTCTTCCAGCTGAATGTTTGAAATTCTTATCTCATAACGTGTAAAGAAATCAGATATATGTTTAACAAAAAGCTTTTGCAATTGTAATTTTAAGTTGTATTTGTTTTAGCAAACAAATACCTCATAAGCTTTTTTGAAGCGACAAGCGTTATACTTCTTATCGTTTTTTAACCAAAACCTAAATTTCAACTAAACCAGTTATCACAGGAAAAGGAGAAGTCCTATACTTCTCTGGGTATTGACTATTTGGGCCCCAGACTAATGTGTCTGACAGTATCTAATTAAGAAGGTTTTGGCTCAATCTGGGGAGTCGTGCCATAAATAATGAAGTTGATGAAAGCATCAAAACATCCCGGGCTATTTCTATTGAGGTCTGTTACATAAAAAATACCTTTATTTTTACTGTAGAAAAATTTCTAAGTACTTTTGAGCTTACAATACTAATTAACCAATTGTACATGGAAGAAATGGGGCTTCAATCAAAACAGTCGAAAACACAAATACCACTTTCTCTTGTTACATGTGTGAAATAATTTAAAAGTTCATCAAATTTTTATTTTACTCTGGAATTATATCCGTGTACACATATTTCGTTACCTGCAGCTACAATCTAAAATTTAATTCTTCCAACCCTTCCGGCACACACTTAAGAGGGTTGAAAGAAAAAACATTTTCAACATACTTTGAAATATTCATTATTTATCCAACACTCAATAACTCTTTTTTCAGCATAAAACTAAGACTTGATTTGTCCTCAATTTTTATACTTACACGTCCTATTTTTACAGAATGAAAGCATCAAAATAATAGTAATAATAATAATAATAATAATAATAATATATAAAAATAAATAAATGAATAGAAATAAATAAATGAATAAAAATAAAAAACTGAGGTATTTGATAAACAATCATTTTTCAACTGTTACCGTTGGATATTTCGTTGATGTTTAATATTTTTATAGCTTAATTATTTTTTTTAATAAGAAGCAGCTGCAAGAAGAGCCATTCTTGGATTCAATGGATAAATGTTAAAAAAAAGAACAAAAAAAAAAAAAAAACTCACACACACACACAGCGATAATATTATGAGATATACTGCGCAATGATAACTTTTCTGATAAATAATCTTTTCTGATTTTTACGGTATTAACAAAAACATTTGTAAAAGTCAAATAAGTTGCGAACAGGCGAATAGGTGGAACAATCAAAGAGGGTATGAGATAGGAAGAAGCGGCATTATGCCCTTTAATGTGAGGAAATGATTCGTAATCATAAAGTAATTTCGTAGGAAAATAAGCGAAATTGGAATGTGAAAGTATCATATCTGGCATCTATGATTCATTTTTGCACATTCTTTGATCATCCGGACATCATATGGAAAAAATAAGACTCATCTTTTCGAAAATTGGAAAAGGCACATCTTAAACGGATATGTAAGTACGGTTTTATTTCAGAAAGCCCTGATTTGTTAGGTCTTTTTGCTTATTAATGCAATCAACGCAATTATTTTCTACACGTTAGGAAAAAGTATAAATTTAGAAGCTAAAATCAGAATCAAAACATAATTTTGTATAACCGCAAAACCAAAATAGACAAAGGTTGTATTAGAAATATTTACAGAATTCAGAGAAAAATAATAATAGTCGAAGTTGGATTCCTTTGCCGGACATAAAGAAACTTATTACACGCATTAATCTATATTTTAATGAGTTACTTCATCTGACTTTGCATTTTTCCAAACTTCTGTCATAAATTCAAGACTACTTATATACCGTCAAACGGGGTGACTATGTGCCACTTTTTGACGTTTTCGTGTCATATTTCCTCTATTTTTTTCACCTATCGGATTGACTATTTAATGCAACATAATTACACCATCTTAGCTTTCAATTCACATATTAAAAATGATTCTAAGATATCATGGAAGGGAGATATAATTTTTTCTTAGTGGCACTTACTCACCCCGCACTTGGGGGTGACTAAGTGCCACGCATGTTTCCTCCTCTTAAATCTATTAGAAACGATCGCTGACGACTTCTCACCCTTCAGAATTCATCTCCTTGTCATTTTAGCTATTATAAGTTAATTTTTTATGAGTATACCTTCAAATTTTAAAATAAAAAAGGCCATACATATGGAAAAACTGTTTATTAAAGAAACTCTTCAAAATGTTTTTCAAAATAACTCAATTTATTAAACGAAACACAAACTACAAATTTGAGATAGAAATTCTCTCTTCAGTCAATTCGAGTTTAGAATCCGAATTAGGACCTGAGATTTGTCGCCATTTGGTAGAGGTACGGGAGGACAAATCTTCTTCAGGATTTGTTTCTTTTTGTACCACAAAACATCAGGGGTGTCAGGCCACTTCCAGAATTGTCCACTTTTCTCCAGGCATTTCACACATGCCTCGTTGCTACTGTCGAAATTAGAAATCATTTGACCCGGGTACATTTTTCCTTTATATTTTACTGCAACAAAGTCACCTTGCACAGGGCCAGTGCTTTTTTGCGTCAGTGACTGACTCACTGCTTGTCAACGGTTGACCAGAGACTGTTGTAGATGGGTGGTCAACATCTAGGACATCAATGACATTCTAGAAACTTAAAAATGGCCAAAACACTGCAAAACAAGATGGCACCTTGTCACCCCACACTTCATCGAAAATTAAATTAAGGGTTATAACTGGTTAACAAAAAATCATTTTGAAACGTCGAAGCGTGTAGAACTTCTTTGATAGTTTGGTAACAAAAAACTAAACTTACCTTTTTTCTGGCTGATTCCGAAATATGATTACCAGACCACACTTCTTTTCCAGATCACAACACCACAAATCCACGTCGACACAAACAATGGTAGGTTACAATTCAGGTTATAATTTGATTGGTGTAGTACCCCAGTTAAAATCGCCCTACTATCCTGCTACCTAGTGATAGTTTTCCTTTTTCGATCGGCTCCTTCCTCTGGCGCCATCAGCCGCTTGAGTTTGAAAACCCAGGATGGCACCGAGTCACCCCGTATGGAACTTAGTCACCCCGTTTGACGGTATTATATATTTTTTTAACTCATATTTAATTTAAGCTATACATTTTCTTTTATCCTTTAGTATATGGAAAGTACAGGATAACGTATTCGGCAATTTTACTTTTGTTTCATAATTAAATTTATTAATAAGCACTTTCCACAACCTCAAGCCGCGCAGGTTATCCATGTGATTTTCTGTTCATGCATTAACGGACAGCTCATTTGAATAACTTTAATAAAATGCTTAGCAACTAATGAGCGATTTCTAAGTGGCTATGCACTGTTTGATGTTTTATCCTATAACTGAACTTGGGAACTGTCTTGCTGAACCTAAATATTGGCGAAAAATCAGGCAAAATGTTTAGAAAACTTCCTATCAATCTAGGCAGATACGAAAACCAATTGATGTGTGGTTTCACAAAATTATGTTTAAGCGAAAAACAACTAAGAAGGATATGGTTTGACATTTTCTAAAATTTTAAATATTGTGTAACAGGATAGTTAAATTGAGGAATCATTATATTAGAAAACTATTCGATATAGAACTAAGTAATCAAAATGTTTTGAGAAATTAAAAAACATACACACAGAAACTAGGATAACATTTAACAGCAAGTTAATCACAGATTTGTAACAACCATTGCCCTTTCTGTTGAGGATCAAAATTGTTTTTGACCACTTCTTTGAAAAAAAAAAAAAAAAACAACGTTGTAATGGTATTATTGAAACATTTTTAACAATCAACGGTTCTGTATTATTTTGCCAGACATCAAGCGAAAACTACTTTTGTTTTGTCCCGAAATTGCTTAACATGTTATGAAACGAATTTGAGGCTATTAGTAGCATAAAATATTCGTGTTAGTTAATAAAAAAGTAGTAAATTTTTTATTTAATATTTATGCATGGAAATCAATAAAGAAAGAAAATCCCATAAATTTAACCATTAGCTGCAACTTTTTAAAAAAAGAAATGTACAGAAATTACTTCCAATACAATAATTAATGAACTAGTATAATAGAATGAATATATTGACCAATTGGTGGGAAAGAAAAGAGCTCCCTAATTTATGCTCCGTCGACATCAAGATTTAAATATTACGGCTAAAACTATCTATTGCTGAATTTAAGTATGCTCGTCTGAAATATATGGCATTTGCTCATTTTACATGAAGTTCTATAAATTTCAGTAAGCATTGCATTGATTTGTATTGAGGTGTTGTTTTTTTCGTAATAATAATAATAATAATAATAAATAGTGTAAGATAAAGAAGTGCTGTAACATAGTGGAAAATTTGTCCAAATAGGGAAATTCGCGAGTTGGAAGTTTCATTTTTAAAAGAAAAAAAAAAAATCGGAGAAACTACTAAGTATGCAATATTTAGATTCATACATTGATTTGAATTTCCAAAAAGGAGCTTTTTAATCGTCTCCTATACATATTTAGTGCTTATAAACAGAAATAAATTTCATTGTGCTATATTGTATATAATGTTTCAAAATTTATCCTAATGGGTATTAATCTGATTTTATGCAAATATTTACTTAATTCACTTAAAATGTGTATTACATGAAATATTTATTTATTTTAGTAATTATATGAGAAAATTTAAACTTTAAAGGGAGAGGAGAAAAAATGTCTTCATGAGAAATAGTGCTTTCTTTCCGAGCCTACGTATGTCAATTATGATAAAACATTAAACAGATCTCATTACATAAAACTTCAATTAAATAAATGACGAAATTTTGTTATGCTACAGAATATTGCATGCAATCAGATACCTAGATCTTGACCGATTAAAAAGGACACTGTGTATAAAAAGTTCGGACATCTGAAAAGTCTACACTCATTCCCGCTAGATGTCGCTGTAACGTCGATTAAAGCACAATTCCACTTTGGGGGAGAAAATACCGACAGGCAGAACGGTTATAATGAACTTTTCAAAATGAAAAACGATTTTTGAATTCAAAGTGGCACATTCTGGCACGTTCTGTGACATTGAACTTGAATGCTCAGTGGGATTAATTTTACTTAAAAGTGTGGGTGGGTGGTGGACCTCAAAACTTTATTGGATTTGTAAAATTATTTTAACGATGTTTTACATTTTTTTTTTTTTCAGATTTATACAATATACACTTTATTTAAAAACAATTTAAGACCATGGAAAAAGTTCAGATGAATTCAGTTCATCATTCCATGCACGGTTCAATTTTGTCGGCTTTCAAAAATCATTTCCAAAATAATTCATAAGAATATTATAAACTGAATAGCTATTTCAAAACACCAAGAGTATTTTGACAGTAGTTCCATTCGGAAATAATTCAGTTAAATACGCGAGCTAATTTAGGTTGACTCTGCTTACGATATGAAAAAAAAAAATACCGGAAAGTTCTGCTTTTTTCTTTACATTACTTTTTATTCTTTCATTTTATGGACAACTTGAAAGAATTTCACTTTGTACCGACTTTTTACTAGTTTTTATTACTTTTATTATTTTTTCACATATATTTAAACGCTCCAGTGGTCTAAATTCAACGATTGAAATCTGACAGTTGGATTTCATCTTTTGTTAGGGACTCTTGAACCTGTTTAATTATTGAAATATTTAACACTTGGGTAACTCATTTACATAAAAACAGTTTTGTTTTCAAAAATATATTGAGTTTTTTATTTTAAATTTAATGTCAGTAAATACTTGCTCTTTGCTGATTTTTATGAAGGTACTGATTCAACTACTTTAAATGATCTCTGTATTGGATTCAATCAGCCGGTGTAGCTTCCCTAAGTTCAAGCAAAACGAAATGTTTTTAAAATATTTACTGCATTTATGACCTGCACACATTATAGCTCTCAAAGGAGGTACAGCAATATCTAATTTTTAAAGGAATAAATACTGTAGGTGAATTCCATGTTAAAGTGGATATCTTTGGAAAACATTAAAATGAAAAATTTTAACAAGTATTACTTTCTGATGTTTATTACAAGCGTAAGTTATTTACATGCACTCTTCCTACCCCCTTGTGAGAAAAAACTTCTTCACAATAAACAATTTGGCTGTCACTAAATGAATATTAGAAACCCATTTTTATTTTGTGTTGCGTCAGGTTCTACTATTTTTTGTATGCATAAATAATTAGCTTAACACCAAAGCATAACACAAGTGTACATCTTTTTAAGCATGCTTACTTTTTCATTTAAATAAAAATTTACTTGTCGCAAGTTCATAATTCACAGATTTTTGAATTTATTTTGTATTTTCCCGTAAATACGTCTACTTCATGTTGCGTCAGTTACTGCAATCTTTCTATAATTTTTTCTCATTACGAGTAGAACAACACGTTTTCAAATAAGGCCGTATACTAATGTATTAATGTAGCTGTATAAGAAAGTGAAATAAACTATTTTATATTTAATACTTTACTTTTTCTGATTATTTAAAGTTAACTTTTTGCTTCCAAATGTTGCGTCACTTACCGTAGAATGCACCTGTATGTATACTTGGGTAAAACTCTACTTTTGACTCAAAAAAGCAACTTGACTCAAAAGTAGGTGTGTGCTTACACATGGGGCAAAAAATTTCGAAATTTGAGCCACGGAATAGAGACCTGACATGTGGTAATAAAGGAAGTAACATATGAAGTTCTTGTATTCGAGAAAGACAAAAGAATACACAGAACAAAAACATTACGCCATTATTCCAATATTATTTGTCGTTGGAGTTTAGGAAAACTTCTTCAAATTCGCTTATAGAGTTGAATTGGCTGTAAATATTAAAGAATAGTACACCTTTGAATGTGTGAAGTAAAACTGCATTAAACCTAATTCAAAAATCTGTGACACTTGTAGAAAACAGCTTGGTTGAAAAAAAAAGATGAAGAAATAAATTATCTGCATTGAATTTTCAATTTCTCTGATTTATCACCTATTAGGAAAAATCAGATCAAAATTGCTCCTGTATGTTGCCAAAGAAAACTTACCAATTCCTGGGTAAGATAAATGATGGGATGACCTACCATCACCAAAGAAAGCCTGAAATTGTAGTTTCAGGATTTCAGTTTTATTTTCTGGGGGAAGGTTACTTTTCCCCTTTCCCTGATGTCGACAAAGACCATCTAAAGCAGCATTTGTGAGACTTATTTTTTTATAAAATTGGTTTAGGACTAGTTTCTAAAAAAAAATTCGGGAGTACAGCCATCCTCCTTTTTTTTCTTTACCCTTAACGCCATAAAGGCAGCCTAAAATTGTGTTATGACTTACTGAAAGCATTTTTAATTGATAAAAACTATTGGTTGCTATTAAAAACATCTTAAAACTTCTTAAATCTGAAAAATATGCATTTTTTACAAAATTAAATGTTTTTGAAAATTGGGATCCCATTGATATCCCAAATTGAAATTTTGCATAAACAAAAATAAAATAGACAGAAATATTTGCGAATTTTTTGAAAAATTTTCATTATACGTTTTTCAAGAAATTTAAAATTTAAATTTTAAGGTCATTTTTTTAATTTAATTTTTTTATAAAATTAGTCATGATGCATAGCATATGAAACATCATTCTATATAATTTAAAATGCTTTTTACTAGAACTTTTAATCTCTATTTGTCGATGAGTTATGAAGCACACATGTAAAAATGTGAGTTTTTTAAAAATATCAAAGCCTGATAACTAAAACACTAACGAAGAAAGATATAAAAAAAATTGCATTTTTAATTACCTTCAGTGGGTACAGTTGATGAGCCAAATTTGAAAAAAATAAAAAAAGGTGAGTTTTTTTTTTTTTTTTTCCCTCAGATTTTGGATCACTTGACATGGAATGACCCATTTCATACTTTATCAGGGCAACATTTTAAATGTATTCATATCTCCTGGCATATTTTAAAAATTTTTCAGACTTCTTTTTTTTTCTTTTCTCTCCCCCTCCCCCGTGGAAGGTAAGAGGGTTATAATCGTTTAGAATGTGATACATTTTACAAAAAAATAGACAAATAATAATAGAAAAAAATAAATAATAACGGTCTTTTTTGTAATGTAAATAAAATTTATGTCAATTGTTTTTCTCATTTTTATTATTTTTGCTTCACGTTTTATTTTTCTTGCAGACTGATGATTTTATTGTCTCCCATAGATTACGTTACAAGTAAGCATTTAATAAACTCAGCAGGGTAAGTTTTATATTTTTTATACGAAAGCTATTTTTCTTTAAATATTGTCAATCAAAAATAACGTTTTTAAGACAGTTTGCTTATTTCTTTGATGTAAATTCACGAAAATAAAAATATATTTCCTTTAATCATCAGAAGATTTGGATTAATTACAGTTTTAAAATTTTAAACACGCTGAAGGACAGACAACCTAGAGCTAATCTGCTGCCCCTTAATATTGGCGACATAGCTTTTTAGATAAGCTTTTAGAAACTGAAGATTTAACGGCAATTAATTAATAATTTCCCGACTAAAATTTAAAAGTTACCTGAAAAAAAGTTGCATTGAAATTTTGCCAAGTTCAAGTTAATGAAACTGAACAATCCCAAAGTAAGCTTCGTCATGGTTTTCACAAGGAAGCTTTATTTCAAGCCGAAGCACACAAGCTTTTAGTTTATTTTTACAATAATCGCCTCCGGTATTGAGATATTTGTGGTATCTTGAAATCAATTTTAAGATTCCCATTCCTGGTAATAATTAGTTAAGTGCAGCAGGTTCATGCTTCATGAAATCTCTGGGAACGAAGCTCTTTCTTTGAAACTAATGTTGCGGTATAAGAAATTGTATCTATATCGGTGGCATCTATGTGAAAAAGAAAAAAACAAATATATGCATATATGGTTTGGTAATTGTATGTTTATGTTCATGATATAGTTTTTGTGTGAAAAAGCATGGCAAAAAGTACATTCGGAACGTCCCCGGCATTTATTTATTTATAGTTAAGTTAAAAATTAACTTGTGAACTCTCTCGGATTTTTCAGGTATGTTGGAATGCACCAAATTGTATGAGATTTTTGCAGATATGGACAGAAATTATTTGTACAGTAGAAGGAATTCGTTTATAAGGCATGCATGTAATGAATTTATTAGGTATAAGTTGCTTACTTTGCTTAGATAATAATTAACTGACTAAAATTTAAAACTTAAATGAAAAAAAATGTGCATTAAAATTTTGTCAAATTCAAGTTAATGAAACAGGACGCTCCGAAAGCAAGCTTTGTCATGGTTTTCACAAGGAAGCTTTTTAACAAGCCAAAGCACACAAGCTTTTGATCAATTTTCAAATAGTCGCTTAAGACACTGATACAAATGCTTTCAAAAATTGAGAAAAGTAAATTCGAATTAATAAATTAATTTGAAAAAGAAAAGGGTATAAGAAATATACAACATACTTTTTCTGGTGCTGAATGTATTAACCGCTTTCTAATTAAAAAAAGTACTTGTTATCTACTTATAAAATATCAAGAAATACCAATTAAAACATTAGTATAGTATACTCAATTGCGAAGTACGGGCTGCACGCCACCAGCGGAGTTTTTGCGAGTGGATCGAAAAAAGGTAGCAATTGCCCTAGTTTTCATTAATTAAAAATAGTTAAAAGAGGAATATGAAATGCGACTGGAGGTAACGTTAATGCAGACTTTGACAGGCTTGTGTAAAAAGTGCTGAAACGTAATATAGCTGTAATGTAAGACTAGACGACAAATGAACCGTGAACTAAGGTTTTTAATGAGGAAATTACATTAATTTTGCATAAAAAGTTTTATTTAAAAACATTGCTCCTTTTAATTGTCTGTATGTAAATGGCAGATAATGCAGATAGGCAAGTACTTTATGTTCCTCTCATCTACCTTAAATAACATTTTCAGACATATTTTCTAAATGCAGGATGGGGTTCCCCGAAAAAAAAATCTTATAGATTTCATAACTCGACAAAGTTTGCAGAGCTAACTATTCAAAATCAACAACTAATTAATAATCCATAAATTGCCTGCTTGAAACGGACTTCTTAAGCGAATTTTTGGAAAAAACATTTTTTTCATTAAACTAAAAATTATAGATGTATGACTTCTGTAGATAGTGTTATTATTATTGGGTTTTAAAGTTTTGACCTTAGGCGATTTGATGTGTACATTATCCTCTGCTAACCCGTGTGTAAATCAACTAGGCTTTCCTTCAGTCTCCTCACATTTTGTGAAAAGTGCTTCTAAGTATACACGAGTACATCTGGTAGTTATTTTAGAAAATAACGGATTCACGCTTTAACGGTAACAAATATAATAAATTTATTTGTTTTAGCTATCAATTTTTCTTATCCTTTTCTTACATTTAAATTATATTTATCTAAGAAAAACGTTATTAAAAGAAAAAGGAAAAATGATTCGAGGAATTAAATGATTGCATGCTTTTGAAAAAGGATTTATTTAAATAGTTTTATCTTTTGTAATCGATTAGATGCATCACTAAAACATTACATTTATGTACGCAAGGATTTATTTTGTTTCACCTATCTTAATTTATTAACTAATCTATATATGCTTATTAGTATGTTTTTAATTATTGTATCATTTTTGGTATTGATTTAACCGGTTGACATTAAAAAATAATTGTTTGTGAAACTTTTAAATTTCCGACTGACGTAAAATGCTGCATCGAAAACAAATGAAAAAGCATAATTTACAATTATGTGAATTTTGGTACAGACCACATAATTTAGATATAGTGTTTCAATGTGTATGTGTATTAGTATATGATTTTCTATGTTTTAACTTTATGTGTAGTAATAATGCTCACTGAAATTAAATATTGTGAAGTAGCTCACTTTAGAATATTTTTGACTACACTGAAAAATTTTGCGTTTAGTTGCCACCATTTTTGGTGTTCAGGTCTGGTAAGTTAAAAATTATTCATTTTTCGGTGTATGTTTAGTTTTTATAAGTGTCTGTATGAAAAATAGTAACTTTAGAATGTTTTTTTAACATGTGATGTTCGTCAACTCATCTACGTATCAAAAGTTCGTTACGACTGCTCATTTATCCTATTTTCATAGAAATGAGCAATCGTAATGAAATTTCGATACGTAATGGAGTTAAAAAATTTCATGTGCTAAGAAACATTATATTTTTTTAGACAAACATAGAAAAAAATAAATATATCAAAAATTAGTAACTTTCAATTTTACACCAACTGAACACCAAAAATAGTGTTTAGTAACGCGAAAAATGGTGGCAACTAAATGCAAAATTTTTACAATGTACAAAGAAATAATTATAATTATATAATAAATTAACCTTGTGCTAAGTAAACAGTAATAAAAGATTATTTATCGTTAAGAAAGCACAAATTAACATTATTTATAATTAATTTCCGCACATTAATTGATATAAAAGTTAAAAAAATATGTTCTCACCTATCTTTTGCTTTTCAGCTGCAGAAAAAGAAAAAAAGTTGAACTATCTCCCAGATTCCTTTTTAAGCCGCAGCGGATGGACACCATTTTCTGAGAACAGCGCGTCATCGTATGTGAGGTCGAAAAGATTTACTTTTATGTTGCTTGGTGTTTATGTAGGTTTTTATCTTTTCCAGATAAGAGGCGAAATATTTCGTCATGAATTTCGTTTATAAAAACGTACTTAAACTAGCTGGTAAGTTCGAAACGTAAACAACAAGGAAACTTTTCGCTTATGTTCATATCAAGGAAATGCCATCGGAAATTAAAACGAAATATTCATTCATTTCAATATCTCGTTCAGTTTGAAAACTAGAAAAACCACACGTTTACCTATTTCATAGTAAAAACCTTTTAAGTTCGAAACACATTTTTACAAATGTAACGTCCACAAATATTTTAACTATAATACAAAAATCAATCCGAAAGTAGAATGCATGCAAAATATTGATTGCAACCAATACTAATTTTTTCGACACAATTGAAGTGAGGATTTGGAAAAAAAACCCACTTTTTTGTATTCATTTTTTCCCCCTTCATTTCTATAGTGATTTATTGAAATAGTAAGTCCACAAACAAAACCAGCTAACATGAGCTACATAAAATGCATTTTGCATTATAAATGTATCAAAAAAATTGTCAATTAAAAATATTCTAATATACCTTAACATTTAAACATTTTCAAAGAAAATTCAATACTCAACTGCAGATTTTTGGTGCAAATGGAATCAGTTGGATTTTAAAAAAGTAAGAACAAAGTAAAAAAGAAAACAAATCCTAATGGCTTCATTTTCTCAACTAAAAAAAACGAATGTAGCAAAAAGAAAAAAAAACCTTCTTGAACAGCCTTTTAAAATGAAATCCCACTTTTTACAAAAGTCTTATAGATTTTTAATGAGTTTCAGATTATGATAAATTGCAGTAAGTTTACGAGGATAGATTCGGACATTAGCGGTGGTGGGGAAACATGAAACAATTTTTCAAAATCATATAACTGAAACTTAGCGTTTTGTAGAACAAATCTCTCAAGAAAATGATTCATGTAAAATGCATACGTTATGAAAATTTATAAACATTATTATTATTATTGAGCAGTATAATATTTAAAAATTCATGACACACTTTTTTCAACGTAGCTTAAGAGCTTGACATTCTTTATGTAACTGCTCTGTTTACGAAATATTGTCGAATAACTGCACTGGTGCAAAGAGATTTTATCAAAATACCCACCAGTTATTTCGAAATTAAGCATGTGGGTTACAAATTTAACAGAAAAGGAGGGGGAGAGGGTAAAACAAAAAAGAAAAAAAACACAAAAAGAAATATTTATGACATACTTTTTCAACCCGTAATTAAAACGTAAAATAAAATCTTTTCGGGGCTTACGTGCAAGAATGGTACAGTAACATTTTGTGAAAATGCTGTAAAAATAAACATGGCACACTTTCTCGATGTAATTTAAACGTACATAATGTTTAAAATTTTAAGATTCGCAACACTTCTACAATTTCAATTGATTTAAGTGTTGTAGATCGTAAAAGAAAATAATTGCAATAACATGATAAATTTAATGTATTTTTCGGGAACGATTTTCACGTTCGGACATTTCGGAAGACCTTTTTTACTTCCGGATAATCCGTGTATTTCAGGAAATATTTTTAAAATTTTAAAACTCCTTACATTTAGGTAAAAATTTTTACTTTTTTTAGGAGACTGTATTTTCTGGGAGACATTTTTACTCGAGGACCTCATATGGGGGGTGCTAGGTTATACTACGACAATGTGGGCCGGAATTTTAAAATGTGTGCGTGTGAGTTTAAAATGTGCTTTACAATTCGTATTCCTGATATTAAAAAAAACTTGAAGGGGGCTCGTGGATGATCTGATAATATAGCTTTTTAATAAATTTGGGTGCCATGCTTTTACTGTTCGGAAAAATTATGCGTTTTGTTAAAAGCTTTTACTTTGCGGAAAATTGTAAGTTTTTAGGTACACACTTCCCTTTACGGAAGCTTGGTATGGTTGAGGAGATATTTTAATTTTTTCGCAACTTAACTTACAGTTTGCGACATATATGAAAACCTTTGTAAATATTTTCATATTTCAAACTTAGTTCAAAATAATAATAAAAAAATAATGATGATAACAATATTTGAATCTAACTTTCAAATGGAATAGTACTTATTCAAATGTATGATTCACGCGGGTAATGATAACAACGTAACCAAGCTTTAGAATGTGGAATCAATGTTTACGCGGAAAGTTTGAAATAGTACAGCAGTATAAAACGCTTTACACTTTAAAAACTATTTTGTAAAATTAACGGATTCAAATTGACCACTGGTGTGGTTGCAGAGAACTGTAAGAAATACAATTTCAAGCGATTTGAAACCGAAAAACTGACCAGAATGATTGAAAACTGCTTAATTACGAAAATTTACTGTATTTTCCCCGATTTTGCGCATTCAATCTAGTTAGCTGACTAAAATGAACAATTATGTCGTTTTAACACAATTAAAGCAACCGCTTTCTGATGAAATAATAATGACGTGGAAGTTTTCACTTCGCTCGTTCACCTTTCGGATATTTCAGTGCAAACAGGAATTTTCATATTTTGTGAGGGAAGAAGGTAGCTTGATATTTTCGCAAAATGCTATTTTGTCGATATTTTTATCGTTATTCAAGCAAAATTCAACATATGACAGGCGTCCTGAATAACATATGGGGGACGTCCACAATAACGTAAAACACACGACTCGATTTGGTTTTATAACCAAACAGTTCGTTAGATTTCCCAATTAATAATTTGTAAACCAGTTTTACAGTTTCATCAGTGAACCTACTGTAGGAGTAAATATTTAAAAAACGATTTTTGTGATTTTACACAACGATTTAGAAGTTTGAACTTAATGTTATCTAAAAACTAGTCTTGGACTAAGAACGACCGAGTTATTGCGAAAATAAATTTTAGTTTAAATATTATATCTAACGCAAGGGCATATGTACTTATTTCATAAGCGATATACAAGAGCATTTTAAGTATT
This sequence comes from Octonoba sinensis, assembly GCA_038502835.1. Classification (NCBI taxonomy): domain Eukaryota; kingdom Metazoa; phylum Arthropoda; class Arachnida; order Araneae; family Uloboridae; genus Octonoba; species Octonoba sinensis. Next base: position 131,033,147 of record CM076598.1, read on the forward strand.
ACTATGAATAAGAATTAATTAACTTACCTGAGTATAAATTAATAACATGACTGGATGCGGAGAACAAACAAATGGCAAAAACATTATCCCGTTACTATGGAATTTATTAATATGAAGGTCGAAGTGGAGATTTACACGCGACAAATTTATAGAATAAAATAATACAGTACAGCTCATTGAATTACATTTTTTTTAAGCGCCACATACTTCCATAATTTAATGTATTTCTTTCTCTAATGGGCTGTGTATGGTCACTAACCTTTGCAGACCTAGTGTATTCCCCGGAAATAGGCTTCCATTCTTTCATATAGCACCACTCCATAAATTAATATCATAGCCCGCTTGTCTGCTAATCGCATTTGTAGAAAACGAATATAAATATCAACGCAATAGGGCGAATTATCTAAATTTCGTAAATGAAATAAAATGCTTAGTTGAACTAGTAGTATTTTATAACGATTATTAAAAATAAGCTTACAAAATTCTCCTTATGACAAAACACACTTCTTTGGGTTAATTTGCGAAATTATTTTTACTATATTTATTTATGTGAATGCTCTCACATAATAAGAAAAACCAACCTGTCTTTGTAAATAGAAATGTGACGTGTCTGTTTAGGTATAATTCTAAATAACGAATGCACTTTCCGACTGAGATTCAATGTATGATTTTAATTTTCTAGTTGCGCAAAAACTCAGATAATTGAAAGTTCAAGTTTATAATGCTTCACCGTAATTTTTGCGCAAATTCTAAAATTCTATTAAAAATGCATTATAGTAGTATTATAAAATGATATAATTTCATAAAAACGTATAGTAGTTTTTAATAATGCTATTAAAAATGCATTGTAGTATTATATAATGATATGATTTCATAGAAACTTATAGTAGTTTTTAATAATGCTATTAAAAATGCTTTGAATTTCTAGCCATGGTGCAACCAGTTGCTCCAACATTTGAAGTGATACCTGTTAACTTGCTTAAATGATGTATTCTCAAGCTAACTTGTATCCACTCAGTATCTATAGGGGTAGATCAGGTTGAGGTTGGTTCGGTGTTTGGCGTCATGCGTTCGAACCCAGCAAGACTAAACAATTTCGTACAGGGGAACATCGTTTATACGAAGTTCACGTTCTACGACGTTTTAGTGAGGTCCCAATTTTTGGATTTAGTCCGAAAGGTAAATCCATTATACGACGTTATCGTTTATACGACGTTTTTCGGTAGTCCACCTTCGTCGTCGTATAAATTGATGATATGTTAGACACAAAAAATAAGAAAAACGGTACAGCTTTTCCAAACGGCTAATTATTAGTGTGTATGTTCTACCCAAAATATGGTAAAATGAAGCACTATCCGTTGTAGCTAGCAAATTTGCACCATTTTTTGGTGCAGCACGCACCATTATTTTTTTTACTGTCTATAGATCCTTCCATTTCGAGGAGAGCATTAAGTACATAGGTCGTTAAATATGATTAGCAAAACAGCGCCTTTTTACACTCTTCAGAAAAAAAATTTATAATCACAAATCTCTTAATTTGGCGTTCGCTTAATCAAAAGATGCTCGTTGCTAATTTGAGGTACATTATGATGTAGTGCAAAATGTTGAAATAACGGGAAAAGTTCAATCGAATGTTGCCAGTATTTTTGAGACTTTTACTGTATTTCATGCGCAGTAAACAGAAATACAACTTCAATTTTGTTTCATCACTATCATTAGCTTGTACGATCATTTGAATGACGTCGAAGAAAAAATATATATAAATATTCCCCTTCTCAGCTACAAAAATAATGAGTTTTCCTTCTAACCGCAAAGTCTAATTTCCTACCGTAACGTATTGTCTTTTTCTTAAAATTAAGATGAATATTAATATATTGATTACTATCCAATACTTAAGTAATTAGGTAAGCGATCATTGAAGCGTATGAGCGTCGTAATATGTTTGTTGTGCATATGAAAATAATAATCATTATAAACATTTTTTCTATTGTGGGGGGGGGGAGCGGAAATTGCGAAGTACTCCTTGGATCTTATGTTTACTTCCCTTGAACCCCTCAGTTGCCATCTACAGAATTTCCCTAAGGCTTTAACTAGTAGTTGTGCTTTCGAAAGATGGGAGTCGAGATCTAGGCTCTTGATTCGTGGCTTTGACCAATGGCCTCCGTTGGCCGACAGACGCCATATTTACCCATTTTTTACTGGCAACGCGAATGACGTAGCTAATCCAACTGATTCACATCCAAAAAATATTTACTATGAGAAACTTTGGCGGTGGATTTTCCTTAAATTAAGAAAAAATTGATTTATTTACGTGGAATAAAATATTTTCTGAATTTTATGGATTATTTACTTCTTAGCGCCGAGTAAGTCTATTTTTTTTTCTTGAGAACATTTATTTTGAATCAGTTATGAGTATTTTTTGATAATAATAGGTTATATTTACATATATTAGTATTTTTGAATATTGTTTTGTTGAAATTTATATATTTTTTAAAACATTTTTACTGCATATTTAATATAACCTTAATTTTTTTTTTTGCTATGGGTGCTTTGAATCTATTATGATAATTTTTGAAAAAATGCATTTCTCCCCCTATGTCTGGCTTAATTACGAGTATCATGAAACCTTTCAACGTGTCTTGAATAATAAATTGATGTAAGTTACATCATTTATTTTTCTTCATTTTATGTATATATATATATTCTGTGTATTTTTAATGTTCTTGTTCAAACACGCGTTCATCTTTTTTTTTAATTCTTAAGCTCAGGATTGTTTTCGAAAATTTAGGTATACCGAAAACCGTGCATTTTCATAATGGTGCACATTCATCTTTATTTTCAAACACAAAAATCAATGTTATTGCATTAAGACTGTGCACAATAAAAAAAGCTTTTCGTGTTTGTGCTTAAAAAAATTTCCTCACAATATAATAAAGGAACTTTGTGCACAAGTAAACTGTAAAAAATAATTGCACGTAATTAAAGCACAAATGAGCATGAAAATGCAGACATATGCTTCGGGATTGCTTGGAATGCCTTTTTCAATGCAATAGTGGAGCTTCTAGATGCAAAAACGTCCAAATGAAGCATGTTAATGCTCATTTGTGCTTTAATTACGTGCAATTATTTTTTACAGTTCATCACAATCTCAGCGGAAATCCACTGTTGTCTTTGACCGAGTAACTCTAATTTAGAAAAATACATTTAGAATGGGATGTTTAACTTTCATGATAATAAATATAATTTCGTGTTTGAAAACTTATTTTAAAAAAAATATCATTTTTTCCCCCTTTTCTTGTGCTAATGTTATCACAAATGTTCAATGTTTTCAAATAGAATGATTCCAGTTATATACATTTTCCCCGAAAGTATTTCCGTGTATTAACTTTAAAAATACCCGATAAAGAGCTAAAAGAAATGAGGGATTCTGCCTAGCATATAATTTGATAAATAATGCATTAATCCACAGAATAATGAAGTATGAATAATCGCTTTATGAATAAAAAGGAGTATTTTCAAATAACGATCACGCGTTCGAAAAGAAATGAATCTCTGAACATAATTTCTGAAGCGCGTTGATTAGCTTTTAAATGCATAGTTGATTCTTAAAAAGAAAGGTCTCGCATTTCTAAACTCGATCCTATTTTGTAAGAAAGTTTTATTTTCAAAATAACGAATTACAAGGCATTTGATTTTTACTCAGACAATGTCATTATTTTACCTTGTAAACTAAGTATTTGCTCCTTTGAATACATCATTATTCTTGCGTATTAATGCAAAAAATCAAATAATAAGAGAACTATGTTGATAATCTCGAATTATGTTAATATATTTTATCATTTTATTACTTTTTGCGTCACAATTAAAAACTAATGCACTTCAACAGATTTAAATTCAAAAATAATATTTCCTCTAGTTTTTGAATGTTTATCGAGTAAATTATTGAACTTGTATAGAAAGCTTCTTAAAAGCAAAATTTAAATTGAAACTTTGATTTCCGTACTAAAAATATAAATGATTTTTTCCCTTAATATGTTTGAACAGAGTAAACGGTAGAGTTATCAGAGGATTCTATTGATAAAATTTACATCAAAGAAACCCTTATAAATTGTAGATAAAACTCGTTTCTTTTAAAATTTAATTTTTTATATTTTTATTATTTACTCTTTTTTTTAAATAAAATAATCACTACTGAACCATTCTGATTTCAAATTGTCATCACAAATTTTTATAGCTTTGCATCAGGGTTCGAAGTTAGGATGTAAAAGCTAGGCGTCAATGGCACCTATCTTTTTATATTTTAGTTGGCAAAAACGCTCTTCTAGGCGTAACTTAAAAATAATTGAAATTGCTTAAGCAGAGGTGTCAATTGTTTAATAGTATACCAATAAATCACAACCTTACTGAGAAATTTACTGAGAAAATTGATAAATAAAAGAAAAATTTTCGAAAATCCAATTTATATTAGTAACTTTTAAGAAGTTGGTTACTTAAGTTTATGTATCCATATAAATATTTATTTTAATCAGCACTTAATAAAATCAAATCTGAGTTGATCAGGTTAACTATTTTTTCAGATGTTATATTTCATCTGAAAGTAAAAATTCACAGTTGTACAATTTGATGGTCAAGAAGTTACGATAGTTTATACAGATCTTGTAAACACTTAAAACACATTGATGATTAGATGAAGTATATATCAATATAGTTATATATCTATATAAAATTATATTTAAAAAAAAGACGACTGGGTGAAAAACTGCAGTGTCGTACTACATTTTTTTATAAAAGGGTAGGCGTTAAAATTGACGACTGGATGTAGAATCGCGGTCGTCAAACAGCAATTTTCAGGTGCAAAATACGACTAACGACTGTTAATTTCGAACCCGGCTTTGCATGTTTCCCTTACTAATTTAATAAGGTTAATATTTCTAATAATATATAGGCAAAGAATGGCGATTGTACGTAAAAGAATAAATTGAATGTCTTTTTATTGACGATTTAAACTTACATCCGCAAGAGCAGAACAAGATGATAAAGATCAGCTACTATGTACGTTATACCTATGTACTGCCTTAGTTAATAACGTCTAGTAGATGATAAAGTTTTGAAATGCAGGATTTTGCATTTAAGATTTCTATTGCACCAGTCCTTATTGTATTTAGTGCGGATTTTGAATAGTCGAAAATTACCAGAAGAGCCTTTTTTTTATACTTGACTATCAAATTTTGCCACATTTTTCACGCTTTAGCAACACACTAATACCTTACAAAATGCATGTGTTTTCGTTGCTTTTTTCTTTTCCTCCCTTTTCTAAAGCATTATTCTCCGTTTCTGGTTCTACTTTATAAATAACTTTCAACCCAAACAGCAAAAATCACGATTTTTTTTTCTTCTGAGATAAAGCAAAATAACCTTTTTTTATTAGAAAAAGGTAACGGTTATGCCTAAGTTATGCCTAGTTACGTCTAAGTTATGCCCAAGTTATGCCTAAAGTTCCTTATCAAGCAATTCGCAAAAAGGCATATTTTTCACATGATTTTTTAAAGGTAATTCTATATAAAAATGCTCTCATAAATTCATTTTAAGTATGAATTTTTAAAAATGATCAAAATCATATATTTTTTTAGCCATTTTCAGTGGCTTCATTATTTTTACTCAATTTTTAAACATGCAAACCGCTGCATGGCGGGAAGTTATTTTCTTTTTCTTTTTTGCGATTATTTGTCTGAATAAAATAACCTTTGCTTTAATCGCGTTATTATTTTCCCATAACAATGACAAAATTTTTAGTAAGTACCTGCAGGAAACATTAGGATTCATAAAGCAAATCGAAAACATCGAATTTAAGCTGACTTAAAATAAATGTATACGAAAGCAAGTAGTAGTAATAATATTAAAAAGTATTGCTTACTGTTTTACAGGATTTTTTTTAAGTAAAGAAATAGTGATTTAGTACTTTATGCTACAAAATTCGCTAAAACTGAAACGCTGATTTAATTTATAAGCATTGAAAATCTAAACATTCAGAAGAAAAGCTTTTTTAATAATTAAAGGTAAAACTGGTATAGTTTTCTATCAACAAAAAAAGTTTTTCTAGAAAAAGTCACATAATCTTTTTTCATTTAAATTCAAAGCTTGAAATAATTTTATTTTTCAAGATGAACACTGATATATTATTTTAAAAACTTTAAAATTATTAATCGCCAAACCAGACTTTCTCAAAATGTGGTCCGTAAAGCATTTAGGGCTCTGCAAAACAATCTCCATGACTCGAAACAGGGCATGTTATTTTCTAAATTAAACATATTTTAAAGTTAAAAATATATTTTTCTGATTGCAATGGGAAATTAGTAAAGGAAAAAAATAATAATAGTAGTAAAAAGTTAAATCTAATATCCTGCTAGCTTAAATGACGAACAGCCTTGCATTGTCAATACCATTTTGATGTTATATTTATTAAATACAGTATACAGCTGCGGAGATAAAATTTAGAGCTCCGCGTTGAATTTCCAATTTTAAATTGCTCCGTGACTAAAAACGTTTTCGAAACTCTGGTCTAAATCAATACAAAAGTGACAAATTATGAGTAAATTTGCGATCAATTTGTTTAATAAGCTGCATAAGTTATTTATTTATATGTCTTTCTTCAACTCAAAGAGTACCTACAAAAATTTAATATTAACCTCAAAATTTGTCTAAATTAAGTAACCTCTATACAATTACGCTTAGCTGTTTTCGTTAAAATAGATTTAAAGCTGCATAATTATCGATACTCATTCTGTATTAGATGAAGTTATGGAAGGTGCTAAGTAAAAATGTGGAAGATATAACTTTTTAAATGAGAACGCAATCTCCATTTTATGCTAACGTTGATGCACAATGATGCACACATTTCCCTCCTATTCTAACAAACGGAGTAGTTTAAAATTTGAAAATGAATTGCTTTAAGAATCAAAACAGCTTAAAAACTTCCTTTAAAAACACTTTTTCAGCGTGTGACTTATTTGTACATCAAAAACGGAAAAAAAGAACATGTAAAAATATAACATCGTATAGATTAAAACAAAATGCTACTTCAAAAGTGCTGTCGTAAAATAAATATATATATATGTTTTTCCGCTTTGGAAGAAACTTGACAACCCTAGCATGAGCATACATGTTATACTGGACTTATGCATGCAAAGTTATGGGTACTACATTAATGGGGGGATAATACATTAATGGGGGCTATGGGGGAAAACGAAACTGACCATTTTGGCGAATAACCACAATCAATCACCTTTGAGTTTTACCACAATAACATCTGTTACCGACTTTATGAGTAACCCTAAACTCGACGCATGGCAAAATATTTTCACTTATAGTACTAAACAAGTTTAAATGTAAACATGAAATTTATCTAAAGATATAAGCTAAGAATGCATATATTTTGTCTGTGTCTTTTTTTTTAAATATAATTATGAAAAAAAAAAAAAAAAACAAGTAAAGCAAAACAGTATGGAGAGTCATTCGCACACCTATAAATTATAAACGGTTCTTTACTTGTATTTTCATTTCGAAAGATTTTTAAACAAGAAATGTTCTCTAAATTACCCGAAGCATTTGTTAAAACGTAGATGCATCAAAAAATTAACATTCATGAATTATTCTCGAAAATACGTACATGAAACCATAAAATTTAATCAAAATAGAAAATTAAATTAAAAAATATTTTCAAATTTTTCCTAAATTTTAGGCATCCATATGAATTTCAAGTTATTGCTAAGGCGATTTTGAAACTCAACATTAAAGAACGGCACATTTGTTTTAAAACTATCAAACATTTGTATAATTTAAATTCAGCTCAATACGTATTTAAAAAATAAGATGGATACATTATAAAAGGATTTTTTTTCTTGCAACTGTACAGTTTTGAAAAACAGGGTAATAAAATGGATAAGTAGTTGAAAGTTTTAAAGACTAAGTTTACAAAAAGAAGTCTAGTCAAATGTTATTGTTATCTTAAAACAACAGAACAAACGCCCACAAAGCTCAGAGATGTAAAAGCAAGTGAAAATGAGATTACAGTGTAATTTTAGTCATAAAAGCTTTGCTTTTATTTCGCTCAACTTAAGCAATTTTATGACATTTATCATCTGATAAAACATGCAAGTTTCTTTCGCACATTTTTTTTTTTTTTTTTGCGACTGTACTTTTGTATCTGGTGTTTGACCTCATAAATTTAATCGTCGAAAGATCAAAATATTGCTTTAAGATTAAAGAAAGGGAGATAGCGAAAATAGAGACAAATTGGAGATTGGCATGAGATTATATAAATTTATTTTTTGGTAGAAATTTTGAAAAGAGAAAATGCATGTAAAATTCAGTAGTTAACACAAATCCGTTGCTAGTATTTCATTCAAGATTCAATTTTCAAATTAAAGTGGCGGTACTATTTCAAAAATACGAAAAAACGCTGTTTACCAACAGATATTTAGAGTTATGCACAAAATACTGCAGTAAGAAATAAATGTAGATCTTTGTGCTAAAAATATAAAGGACAAAGTAAAAACGTTAATAAAGAGGTCTAAAATAATTTTAGACGGATATTATTAAGTTCCCTTCTTTAGTTTGAAATACGGGTTCTTTGTAATATTGAAACACGTGTCGGAAATTTTTGAAAATTTTGTGCTTTATTAACGTTGTTTTATAAATACTGTAATAGTTTTTAAGTACTGAAGTTGCGATTTCATACAGCACATAATGTTTGAACTGAAGTAATATTCTTCGTTCAGAACATACCGCCCGAGTTGACAGATTTTCAATTCCAAACATTTACACGTTTTGAAATACGGAAGAAATGATACAATATTTAACACATGTTGTATGTCACTATCTATACCTCTTTAAATTAGTAATGCTTTTAGTTCAGAGACATGAAACCACAACTATGTCGACAGACTTTTCAGCTTTATAAGTTAAGACACATTTGGAAACACGAGCAAAATACTGCAGTATATGGGTGATTTTCAAATGTTGGGTTCGGCACAATCTGAAAATTTTTGTTGCATCAAACATAAAAACTTGCCTACGCATGAATGCCTTACAGTTTACTGCATTCTGAGAAGGTGTTTTTTTTTTCGAGTTAATTTATTTATATTTTAGATATTTCAAAAAGTGTCTTGACAAGTGATGATTTTTCTCATGAGTGTTACCGTTATTAAACATTCTGTAAAATAATCCTTATCAATAATAATTCTAAAAAATCTTGTTTAGGTAATCTTAAATACTTTGTAATAAGTGAAAATAGTATCAAAATTTACTTATTTAAAATTTTTAAACTATTTTAATAGCACTTTATCTCAGGAGTGTTACTTTGTTTCCTAAATGAAAGATATAACTTTCAATAAAAATGTATTTTATTAAAAATTAAATGTTTTCACTGCAAGTATAAGAAGTAACTGGATAGACTTAATTAGCAAACCATTTTTTAATTATTAACTAACAAATATATTAATGCAATTCTAATTTTTAGCTACAGTAACACTCATGAGACACACAAACAATCCTCTTGCAATAATGCACCAAAAATAATAATAGTAGTAAAAAAATAACAATAATTATAAAAAGAGAGACCAAAATTGAAAAATTTTTACCTCATTAATTGCTATGTTACATTAAAAATGTAATAAAACATCACTACTCTCATGATTCTGATCCAGAAAGATATTTTTAGACAGAACTAATGAAAAATTAAGTTTTGTTTTAAACTAGGAAGTAAAAATAAGGAAATGAATAGTTCTAATTCTGCAAACCATATCTTTAATTTAAGTAAAGTGAAGATAATAATTTGCAACACATCACTTTCTTATTTACACAAAAGTAATAACTGGCATACCCGAACAGATGTTTATTTTTTTACTTATCTATTTATTTATTTATTTATTTGGGGGGGGGGGGGTTACAAGTACGGGAGTTTTTCTTTATCCCTTAAGAATAAAACATATCTTAAACAAAACACAAAAATCATATCTTCCAACGTTAAAATTTTGTGTCAGGGTGTCTCTTTTAATATATGTATATATAGTAATAAAATATATTCTTGGATAAAAAAAACTAATATCAGCCTGAGTTAAAGCACATAAAATATCTATATCTGCAGATTTATTTATTATTTGGTTGTTTTCAATCATGATTGTAACTTCCTTCTCTTTCCAAGTAACAATCTTGAGTGGGTAACACTCATGAGATTTATTAAAAAAATTCTTCACTATAAAAAATTCTAACGGTGTTCCTGAAAATGTGATTATTGGACCGATTGATTCCTCTGCAAGAAATACACCATTGCTGAATTGCTTATTTTTATGCTGTAAAAAATATTGGGAAATAAATGGGTAACACTCCTGAGAAGTAATAAAAATACTCATCATGTTGAACTTTAGGTTCCACTATAAAACAGTAAGGAAATAAAACTAACCCATTCTACATGGTACGAGGTTAAAAGAAACACACGAGACTTCAGTACTACAGAAAATAATTACAATATTTAAACATTTTGAAAGTTAAATGATAGGAACTTTCTCGAGATAACACTCATGAGCTGCATGTCCGGACAAAAAAGTTCTTTAAATTTTAAAATATTAGATAAATATTTCAGCAAAATCACTTGCATTTTTGTTAAGTAAACACATATTATTTCATGTTTTAAATCGTATTGAATAAAAAGGTTACTTGGAATGATAAAAAAAGACTCTTTTTCTGTGAATTGTTTGTTTCGGACGCGCAATTTTCTATTACTTTCCAACTAAAGTAATAGAAGAAGCCTACTACTTAACAGCTTGGAAAAAATGTAATGAATGCATTGAATTAAGTATGAAAGGATGCTTCCCTGCAGGTTTTTACAATAGCTGAATAATAGTTTTATCGACATTAAATTCAGATTTTATACAGCGGACATCAAACTGTCAATCTTTTTGAAAATCACCCAGATAATACATACCATTTTAAAATCACACGATTTTAAAATGGAAATGTTTATTTTATTTCAAAACCATGAAATTGCACTCTGTGCAAGTATTTTTTTATTGTACGAATTTTCGCATTTTTGAACAACGTACATGCAAATATAACTCATTGTTATTTACTTGTTGTCTTGCAATTGTTTAAGGGCAAAATTCGAAGATAAAACTTGCAATGAAGTTAAATTCAATTTAACTTTACTTCATTGCTTTTTATAAAGCAACAGATTGAAGAATATAGGCATTACTTAGTAATGCAATCTCTATTTAGTTGTTGTGAGCCCCAGATAATGATTTATCAGTAAAACCTCATTTTTGGTTTCAATTAAACCAATGATACACATTTTACAAATAGATTACATTAAATATTAATAAAACATAAATTGGTTGCCTCAGAAAGTGCAAATTTAAGTTAAAGAAAATAAGTTTCACGCTGCAGCATAACTTTTTAATTCATAAATTTGTATAACACGAATTAAAACATTCGTTCCTTCAGATTCATAACCAAATGATCACAGTTATAATTCAGAAATTAGTCATTTTTTTGTAGTTATGTACGATTTACATTTTCATAAGTTTAAAAGAGATGTAATTTTTTATATGAAACTTCATATGTTCGTCATAGAATCAGGTTTACGTAGATATTGAGTCATGTGAAACAATGCACTGACAGTTTTATCAAGGATTCAGTCGAATTCACTGAAAAAGGACATGCTTTCGTCAACAAAACTTTCTCCGTGGTTCCTGTCAAGATTGCCGTTGTTTTGATGTAAATAAAACGTCATTTCGTAATAAATGTATAACAGGAATTATTAAAAACTAGTCGTGCCGCCCGGTTTCAAATATTGCGCCGCTTCCATGCGTCGCACGGCATGGCACGGGCTGCGCGAGCTTAAATACAACACGGCAATGAAATTCTTTATTATCTATCCATACACAGACATACAGACCCAGACCGATATTAATAAGCAATGGCCTTCGCGCGAGCCTAAATAAGAGCAATAGTCGCTAAAAATTATAGTTTAATTAAGTACAATGCTCCCAAAAAGCAGTTTTCTTTTGGCGTTCAATTTTTGTTAAGAAATCGTTGTACACCCGGCGCTGCGCGAGCTTAAATACAACACGGCATTGAAATTCCTTATTATCTATCCATACACAGACATACAGGACACGGACGGATATTAATAATAGAGAAATGCAAAACATTCGCATTTGAATAAGAACAATTAGTTATCCCTATCAATCCTTTTTCGACTTTACGCCATTTTCGTTTCATGCATGCAGAATTAAAACAAGCTTTAAAAGTCCTCTTTAAAATACGAAAAACTATTTTTTTAGATTTGATTGATTTGTTACAAAAATGGCAACAAATGCATTGATTTTAATTCACATGGCAACTGTATTATATATTGTTGGAACGATGCCAACAATGCAAAAATAAAATAAAACTTGCAAAAAATTGCGCATTTAATTAATATCTCCGCTAATTAAAGCCGGACACTGATGAGACCGGGCGATATGGCTTCCCCGGAAAATTCCGAATCCTACGATACCCGTCCCGACGTCGGGCAACCTGCCGTTCTCGAGGAGATGAGGTGACAGACAGACAGACGCGGACAGGTTTTAATAGTATTTACTAGGCGTGCCGCCCGGCGTTGCCCGGGCTAAAATAATAGATTGAGGGCGCCGGGCTACGCCCGGCGCTGCTCGAGCTTAAATACAACACGGCATTGAAAATTTTTATTATCTATCCATACACAGACATACAGATCCGGACCGATAGTAAGAAGCAATGGCCTTCGTGCTAGCCTAAATAAGAGCAACAGTCCCTAAAAATCGTAGATTAATTAAGTACAATACTCGTAAAAATATGCTTTTTTTTTTTTTTGTCGTTCGGTTTTTGTTAAGAAACCGTTGAACGCCCGGTGCTGCTAGAGCTTAAATACAACACTGCATTGAAATTCTTTATCATCTATCCAATCTATACACAGACATACAGACACGGACCACTATTAATAATAGAGAATTCAAAAAATCCACATCAGAATAAGGACAATTAATTATCCCTTTCTATCCTTTTTCGATTTTACGCCATTTTCGTTTTGCGCATTCAGAATAATTAAAACAATCTTTAAAAGTCCCCGTTAAAATACGAAAAATAGTTTTTATTACATAGCAGACGATAAATAAATTAAAAAGAAAGAAGGATTAAGCTACATTAATTTTTAACGGAGAGCAAATACAGTTAAGACTCACTCAAAATGCTAGAAATGATGATTATTAGTATTGTTGATTTGTTTAACAATGGCAACAACTGCATTCCTTTTAATTCAATCGGCAACTGTATATTATATATTGTTGGAACAATTCAACAATGAAAAAGTAAAATAAAACTTGCAAAAGTTTGCGTTTTTAATTAATATCTACGCTAATTAAAGCCGGACACGGATGAGACCGGGCGATATGGCTTCCCCGGAAAATTCCGAATCCGACGATACCCGTTCCGACGTCGGGCAACTTGCCGTTCTCGAGGAGATGAGGTGACAGACAGACAGACGCGGACAGGTTTTAATAGTATAGACTAGGCGTGCCGCCCGGCGTTGCACGGGCTAAAATAATAGATTGAGGGCGCCGGGCTACGCCCGCCGCTGCGCGAGCGAGCTTAAATACAACACGGCATTGAAATTCTTTATTATCTATCCATACACAACCATACAGACCCGGACAGATATTAAAAAGCAATGGCCTTTGCGCGAGCCTGAATAACAGCAACAGTCCCTAAAAATCATAGATTGATTAAGTACAATGCTCCCAAAAAGTAGTTTTCTTTTGGAGTTCGATTTTTATTAAGAAAAAGTTTTGTACGCCCGGCGCTGCGCGAGCTAGAATACAACACGGCATTGAAACTCTTTATTATCTATCCATACACAGACATACAGATCCGGACCGATATTAATAATAAAGAAATTCAAAACATTCGCATTAGAGTAAGGACAATTAGTTATCCCTTTCAATTAAAGAGAACATTTCTAAAATAATAATCTGTGAAATAAAAATTTATTTACTATATCATCAAAATACATATTAATATCCAAGTACTATATCATCAAAATATATATCAATATCCAAGATAAGAACTTTCAAAATTTTATGCTTTTCAAAGCAAAAGTTTTAACGAAATTTCAAAACTAACACATAAATAATTTCGGGATATAGTCTTATCAATCTGTAAAACAAAGTTATAATAATCTGTAAAATAGAAATATTAATTACTATATCATCAAAATATATATTAATATCCAAGATAAGGACTTTCAAAGTTTAATGCTTTTCAAAGCAAAAGTTCTAACGAAATTTCAAAACAATAATTTTATCGAAAGTGGAAAAAAGACCGCTACCACTCTAAGAAATATACAAAAAGCGCGAACGATAAATAAATAAATTAAAAAGAAAGAAAGATTAACATCGCGTACATTAATTGTTGAGATTGCAAATACAGCGAAGCCTCACGAAAAATAGTTTTTATTAAATAGCAGACGATAAATAAATGAAAACGAAAGAAGGATTAAATTTATTATTGCAAATGCAGCAAAGCCTCACTCAAAATGATAGAGATACATTGATTATTAGAGTATTTGATTGGTTTAAAAATGGCAACGGCATTGATTTTAATTCAAAGGGCAACTGCTGTGTTATACATTGTTTGGAACGATGCCAACAACGAAAAAATAAAATAAAATTTGAAAAAAATTGCGTTTTTAATTAATATCTCCGCTAATTCAAGCCGGACACGGATGAGACTGGGCGATATGGCTTCCCCGGAAAATTCCGCATCCGACAGTACCCGGTTCGGCGTCGCACAACCGGCCGTTCTCGAGGAGATGAGGTGACAGACACACACACACACAAACAGACGCGGGCAGGTTTTAATAGTATAGATAGTATAAATGAAGGATCATATTTTTAAATACGCAAGGTCGTCAAATTTAATATATCTTCTTCATCTCTATAATGTAGCAAAATATAAGAATCTATAGTAATATGTATCTTTTTCAAATTTAAATTAATATAATATACAGACTTTCGTTTAATAAGGAAAATTTTTGTGTGTATATTTTCTTTTATGCACGATGTCTGAAATGAAACAGTAAAAGCATAAGCAGTAATGCTTTGAATTTTTCATAAACATTTCGGAAACAGGGTGTTAAATTCTTGAGTGGATTTTATTTTTTCCAAATAAAAAAATCAACGAAACATCTAATCCCAGGGTTTAAGAGACTACATTCATACGATTAAATTATATAACAGAAGAAACACTTTAAAAAAATAAATACTTAATTAGTGTACATATTCGAATATAAGTCAAAGTTTTAAGAAAACTTGGAAGATGAAAAGGGGGGGGGGGGGGGCAGTTGACTTATACACGGGTTCGTGAAAAGCAAAAACGTACGTACCAGAACCTTTGCTGCTCAAATTTTTTAAAAATAGCAAATGATTATTTACAGAACTTGCGCACTCTTAAAACTATTTTCATATGAAAATTTAACGTATCACTAACTCTTTTCAAAATGAAGGTTGTTGCTTAGATTATGAATATTCATAAAGCTCAGCTAAATAATCGGGAATCTGATATTGTTGCTCCATCAGCATTGAATATACATTTCGAATTCCATGCATATCCGCGACGATTCATCAGAATATGAGGGGGAGAAATGTGATTTCAATCACACACGAAAATTTATTTTTTCTCCATCATTGCACTTAAAAAGTTAGATAGTCGACTTATATACTAGTCGACCTTTTCACGAGTATATATGGTAGCTAAGCTGAAACATTTTTTAAACATCAACTATGGGATAATACGAAAGTAGGGAATTTCTTTATCATCATGTTAGTTAATGGCAAATAATGGCACTGTTTTTTGAAAATAATTATAAACATTTTTAAAATGCAGTCTTGCAAACTTTTCTATTGTAGCAAAGATACAAAAGATATTCGATTTTTGGAATAAAAGCTTCTATCTAAGCAGGAACTTTTATAGCAAATGTAATAGTTCTACCCATTTCTAAGAAGAATATTCCATCAAAAATTTAGTTAAATTTGAAAACTAAAATTTGCTTTACAAACACGATATTTTAATTTTTATGTTATTTCATTCATGCATAACGTTTGTCGCTTCACCCATTTGTTTTGGAGGTTCAAAATCTCATTTTAAATACCATCAACCTACAATCGAATTTGTATCCATAAAGTATTACTTAGCAATATGTTTCAGAACCGCATATTTAGTGTGTTTGTATTTTCTGTGTTTTATATTGTTGATATCTATAGTGTTATAAAAAATATATAATCAATTGGCTTAACAAGGTCATTAATTATTTATATTGTTCTACATGGCAATGTTAAAGTGAGGAAAAACCTTTATATAATTAATTGTTGTGTAAAAATACTTATAAATTAACATTAGAAATACAAAGTTTATAAAATTACTCAATTAAAATTTCCTTGTTATGTAATGCATAATATATATTATTTCTGCAGTGCAGTACAATAACTTTCTTTTCAGTGTGAAATTGTTTTTACTGCTATTGTAAATAAAAGATAATCGAATGCATAAAATATGAAAATTTCTGTGAATAATAAAAATATTGTAGGAATTTTTGTGTAATTCTTTGGATGTCAGCAAAACTACTATTGGAGAGACGATGAATTCATTTAAACATTTATATGTTTTTATACTCATAATTTGCCATTTATTGTTTTATATATACTCCACACACGAATTCATACATTTCTGAGACGGTACAATCGTGCTTATATTTTTATTAATTCATATTGTTTATTATCTTTATCAAATATTGATGCTCGTAAATTATGGTAACAATCAATGCAATTAAGTTGTCACACATTTGAAATGTTTTTACCATAATACACGGCTTGATAATTCGTGAACAATTTTTTAACCCTCATGAACATTTCAAATTGTTGTCCGTAATTATTTCTTCGTAAATTCCAACCCCCAAGCCTTATCTAGTTTTGCATATCCCTTTTTTGGTCTAAAAAAATCTACAAATCTAAAGTTTTAAACCGGCAACTCTGGGCATTGGTTTCATAAAATAGTGCGAAATATAGTAAACTTAATTGTAACCGTAATAGTAATAGTAACCGTAATTGAAAGGTTTTAATCATTCTTTGAACTTTTGCTTTTAAAACCATTTTATTTACGGACGCTTTTAGCATTTTCTGCGACTATGCACAAGCAATTCCTTTGCAGTTTAAATCCGTTATTTTAAGAAATATTTTTTGGGTGTAGGTATGTGCAGAAAATCAAGTATTACAGTGCTAATCGGTAATATGCCAGCAAAAATTCTTAAACTGAAATCGGTCAACAACATCTTTTGTTTAGAATGTCAAAAGAATGAAATTGACATTTACAATAGTCTAAGTTCATTTTTACAAACGTAACGCAGATACTAGATTTTTTGAATTTAATTACATAGTTACTGTATTACATAATGGTGCAACACCATCCCCCCTCGGCTGACATCTGTCATTGTATATTTCAATTGCGGCGATTTTAAGAAATAATTTAGGGATAACATTTGTTGTTGTTAGTTATTTATCTGCAGAAAACAGTCACGCACAGAGTTTGAAGAGTTTTTATTGAAATATGAAAATAGTGCATTGAATTTCATTATTAAAGTAAAATCAGTTCTAAATAATATCAAATGAAAAAAGGAAAAATAAAATACCTGAGACAACGCTTCCACAGATTTCCAGATTCACACTTTTTTTTTTTTTTTGCAAATCATAATGTTAAGTAAAGTTGTTTAAGGAATGATCACTTTGGTCACCTGAAATAAAAGCATTTAGCTTTCACTACAACATGAGTACTATTTTTTCAATTACATAAACATTCTCAAAATTTAAATTCAATAATAAACTGCAATTAATTTTCCTTTATTAATGTAAAATGTAAGATCGTGTTCATGCTATGCACGCAACGTTATGACGTTAAAATCAATACTGACATGACGTTCAGGAAATAAATTGGAATGTATAAGCTTCGAGCTCATTTTGCGCTTAAGATATTTTACTAGCACCTATTAATTAATTAATCAAACTTTTTGATAAATTAAATTTTAGGAACTCTTGCTGTTTAAGCAAATATTTGCGCAGAGATACTCATTTTATAGCACTATTTATGATGTATTCAATTGATTTTTAATCACTCTACAGTTACAGTTATAAACCAGTGAGTGACTAAATAATCCAACTACTAACTATTATTATTAATTAAATATTGCTTTTTATTATTGTTTATTCACTAAGTAGTTAATTTTAAAGTCTTATTCTTACAAAGCAGCTATATCTGTGATATAATAAATAGCACATGTTAGCAATTTAAATGGTGTATCATAGGTTGAGCCTCATGTTTTACGTCAAATTCAAAATTAAAACTTAAAATCATTGTGAAGAAAAAAAATTAGAACTATTCACATAGAACTGGAATTTTGACAAATTGCAATTGAATTTTAAAGAAGAAATTTTAGAATTAATTATTCCTCAGGAATTAATTGCATCGTATTTTTCTAAGCAAAACTAAAAATCATATCCACCGGTTTAAATTTCAAAATTACTAGATTTCTTGTGAACAAGGTTTCTATTTAAAGTTATAACAAGATCCAGGGCCGTGGCGTGCTGTGATACAGGGAGTAGCAGTCCGAATCGACTGGTCGATAGCGGCGTCGATGAAATTCTATATGAATTGATTTTATATTACTTTTATAGGGCATTTTTACAGTATGTGTTAAATTCTGTCTGTTTAAATAGTGGAATAAAAGTTTTTTTTAAATAAAATTAATAAAATACTACTACAGAGAAATTCAAGTTAAGCTCATAGTTATGTCATAAATTTCTATGGAACGTAATGGAATAAATAATTAAATAAATAAATAAGCAATACTGAGGAATGAGGTTGCCACGACATCCATTTAGCTGCTCAACTTTAGCTTCGTGTTCTTCGTTGGGGCGGAAATGACGTTTCTGTTTGTGCAGAAATATTAAGGCATCCGTAATAACGTCGTTATAAAGGAAAACAAAAATGATGCTAAAAATGCTATTCATGTAATTGCTTATAAAGTTAATAATATTTTACATTCTAAAATTATAAATGCTGTCGCTACAATAAAAAATGTCCCGCGACCCAGAGGTTGAACTCTCGATTTAAACTTAAAGCATTAAGATATGAATGTTGAAAAACATTCTAAACAAAATAAACCTATGTCGAGCCAAATACATGAGACACTTTTCGTAGTATATGAAAATTGCATAGCATGTGTGTTTTTACAAAAAATAAAAAAAGAGAGAAAGAAAAAATAATGAAAGAAGGAAGAAATGTTGAGAAAAACCATTCTAGTACAATTGGATCAGAAGTTTCAACTGCTTTGAACAGTGCACATATGAATAGCAAACGATTCATTCAGTTGCAGATGCAGATAAAGGATTTTCCTCGGGTCTTCTTCGTTTGCCTATTTCTCGGAAATTTTATTCTAAAGTTATACAGATTTAATTTGTCAGTCATATGATCTTTTATGCTTACTTGACTCTCAGGGAGTGGCAGTTGCGCACATTTTTGCCATCTCCCTCTATACCGCGCCTGGATTCCTTCACATCTGCTGTACAGCAGAATTGATCCAAAGTTTCGAATCAAGATTTTCAATGTAATTCAGTTCATTTGTTTCAGATTAACAAGGACTCTTTTCATCAGTGTGCAAAGAAAAGAAGCTATACTCAAAAGCTTGTTGACCGCAAAGCTCCTTTCTATTGAACTGAAGAAGGGATTTCTTGTAACTTCGAATTGCATAAATATGATTCTTATTCTAAAAATACTGCCAATGTAACTATGCGAATTCTTACTTTCTAATAATTATTTTAATATTTATTTTTTATTTTATCACTATGAATAATTACGGGGACCACCTGTTAATGAGCCTCAATCACACTAAACAAGGTGTCTCATTTACATTTAAGGACTTAAAAAAGGTCATTTGAATGTTCACTAAAAAATTAGAAAGACCTGCATTCATATTCCTTTTTTCAAATTAGCTGTGGGGGAAAATATATGCATTCTTGAAAACACAAATAATTCCTACAAAACATAATGGCACCCACTTTGGTGAATACATGCCATTGGTGCTTAAGGATAGCCTATGAAGCACACAATGGCCATGCAGACTTTGAAAAAACATTTTAAAACTTCAAAAGTCTGAAAGGAATAAATAGCTCTTCTAGTTTCCTATTGGCTGGATTTTTCCTGCGGCACACCTTGACATTTTTTTTTCTTCTTTTCAAAGAGATCATTCGTTGTGGCCGGAACGTGAGCGACATGTGAAAAGTGCAAGATACAAATTACCCATGAGGCCTTTCTTGTAGATTGTTATTATGACATATGGCTAGGATTGTTCTGTGATACACTGGGCGTTTAAGGCCTTAATTCGCCTCAGAGGCCTTTTTATTCCGTTGAGAAGAACAGATGTAGAGCAAAATCTCTGTTACAACAGAGAATATTTGCATACGAAGCAATACGAATTCGTCCCATGGAGAAATACTCCACAAAATAATAAATAAATAAAGTGCTTTAACGATGAGAGATCCTTAAATGCTGGATTCTTTGGTGCATTGTACGAAAATGAAAGGATCCTTGGGTAGATTGTATAAAAGTAAATTCATTACAAATTTGTACAATCATTTGGATTCATGCTTTACCTCAGGCTAAATTTACAATATGATATGTACACTATACATGTAGACAAAATGACAACGATTAACTGAAATAAAAATAAAGCGTTTTATCAATTGTCTGGAGGGAATAAATAAAAGCTAATTACCGTGAAAAAATAAATTCGAACTACAGCGAAAAACGCTTATAACTTTTTCCTAGTTAAATTAGAAGCTTCGAATTTAGGTTCTGAGAGAAAAACCCCTTCCGGGACAGTTTTTCACCGGCTTTCCAACGATTTCAAATTCAAAGCGATGCGATAATTTCTTCGTACAGAAAAAGCCCTTTCAATCAATTTTGACAGTTTTCTAAAATTCGATCAATGAATTCGAAATTGAAGACCCCTCCTTACGACCACCCCGGATGTCTAAGTACCAATGTACCAAATTTGGTGAAAATCTGAAGTAAACTGGATTTTTATAAAGTACATAATACATAAATACACAGCTTCTTCTTTGTTTATATAGATTATCATTTATTAAAATGTTGTTCAAATAATTAAGGACTACAAAAGGGATAACTGACTTTTCGCTCTTCCATACTCTACTCCGGTATTGCAACACGTTTATTTCTATAAACAAACATAACTAACCAAATAAAAATAAGGTACTTAATATTTAATTAATCTAAGCGTTGCATCATTTGCAAAATTAATCAAGACTTTATTTTTACATTCATTATCTGTATAATGTAAAAAAAGTAATACATTGCAATAAATACATTTTTAGGAGTTAATTTAATCTAATACAGTAACTAATATATCATTAAATAGTTTAAGTATTTATTAAGTTACATAATATATAAATAGCTTCCAGATAAAATAATCCCCCCCCCCCCTGATAGAGAGACCAATTAGGTAGAATCTAAGATTCAACTTCGATATATTAAATTCACTCAAAATGTAGGGTCAGTTGGGGTAATTGTAAACGCTTTTTCAATATTTTAATTTTTGATACTACCT
Source organism: Octonoba sinensis (assembly GCA_038502835.1). Lineage (NCBI taxonomy): Eukaryota > Metazoa > Arthropoda > Arachnida > Araneae > Uloboridae > Octonoba > Octonoba sinensis. Next base: position 131,054,889 of record CM076598.1, read on the forward strand.
AATCTCTTGAATGAATTGAGGGATAAAATTGTGAGCATTGAAGCCAATAATATAGTTCTTCTGAGTAAATGTGTACAAAAATTTTGACTTAATGAGTATTTTTTAGCGAATGAACTCGTGTTTACATTTACCCCAGTGTGTTTACAATTACCCCAGTGTCTCTGGGGTAAATGTAAACAGGGAATCATCTTCCCATGAGATTGATGCAAATAGAAAACCGTGGCATCACAGTCTACTCGGAAGCTTACGAAGTGCTGGAGCACAGGTCCTCAATCTGCAGCCCACAAGCCACATGTGGTCCGCTGAGATCAGTTAATGAGAAATATCTTACAAAAAATCAAGTAATGCGGTGAATTTATGTAAAATGTGTCCAGTAGTGGATCAGTCGATTGAGCTGAAATAATACCTTTATTAGTACCAACCTAGTGGACGAACTCTCATGTGAGAGCTAGTTCAAAATTAGGAACTAAGTCGTACATTTACTTCAGTGAAGCTCAATAATAAACGAAAGGTGCTCCGTTATCTGCCTTAATTTCTGATTGCTCTGCGAGAGGAGCTTGTATTTTCAAGCGGAATTAGCAACAACATTATGTAAAAAAGACACAAAAGTATGATTTACATCATAATGTAATATTAGTTGTCTTCCACAAAGATTGGAAATACCATAAACTTAAGTGTTTAAAATTACCCAAAGCACAAAATATATGGGGTAATTGTAAACACCTAACTTGTACATGAAAAACAACAAGGAGGGTGAAATTCATAACTAACTGTTTTTAGTAACGTTACATATGACAAATAAAAATGCTTCAAACCACTTACTTCACGTTTGTAGATGAGCTGATGAGGAAAATGTAAGATCACTAAATTTTGTAACTTTTTTCACAGTGTCATTTTCAAACAATGGTGACCCCTCGACAGTTGTTTCGAAACATACGAAACTCTGTCAATGTCTGCCCTCACCAGCTTCATCACTCAAACCACCACAAGTTTAATTATAAAGCTTGTTTACATTTACCCCGTGTTTACAATTACTCCAACTGACCCTAAATTTACCTTTAAGCGATTGAAAAGCCTAATGTGCTTCGGTTGCTCAAAGTCATAGTTTTGTCCTTATAAAAGAAACAGCATCGACTTAAAAGACTGATAACACGAAATTAGTGTTGAGGATTTGAACCAAAAGGATAATTACGAAATACTGAAACAAGCTTACCAGATCACTAACAAGACCATAAACTCAAGAAAAGATAACTCACCATAAATCGCAGCATAATAAAGAATCAGACCGATTTCCTTATAAATAGGAAATGGCTAATATCCTTTTAGCAGAAGCAACGAATGGGTTAAAGCATACGACGTGTCCATTTTGTAGGCTTCAGCTCGAGCTGTCATTTTCAAATCCAACTGCAATTTGGTTCAATTTTTACGACTCTCTGAAGGTTTCTATGCAATTCACGTGCTTTAACGTTCGCCGCACGTTTTAGTTTGGACATTTTGACAGCTTCCTGTGTTTCTGCCGGGCAGCCCGAACCATTCTGACTGCTTTACTACCAACTCAGTGCAAAGCCACAGTGACAGCATTGAAAAAATATTATAGTAGAAGTTAGTTTCCCTGCTAAAGCTATAAAAGGCGACTTATGGACAGGAGGGTCTTGTTCTTGCGCATGATGAGGTAAAGAAAGACATGTCCGCCCGTGCATAATGTCTTTTGCAATATTAGTCATAACGTCTAAGAAAAAAACTATTTATTTTTACAAGATTAATATAAATAGTGTAGAAAAAAATGATTCATACCTATATTTTTGTCGTTTTTTACTTACTAAAATGCATTTATAAAAGAATCCTATCCAGACAAAGCTGTTTTTGATATCCAGTTCACAATTTTGTGGAAAATGCTTAGTGAATAAATAATAGAAAACAATGGGAGTCAACTAAGCGGTTCTCTCATTGATGAATGAAAATTCGGTTATGGCCATCAAAGTACAGAGAAAATAATCAAATAAAGTATAATAACAATAGCAAAACTTTAAGTTTCGCAGCGTATGTACGTTGTACGAATGTTGTGTAAAAACGTAAAAGTCTGCGCGTGATAGGTACAGTATACCTATCACACGCAATCCAAGTGGCGCAGCAAAGGTAAATTTGAGAGTTGTATCTTAAAATTGCCCGAAACAGTCCAGAGTTAATAAAAAATATTCGGGAAAATACTGTCACACGTATAATATCCTTTAAAATAACGCTCATGAAACACAAGTTTGCACATAATGATTAAAAACAGTTTAAAATACTGAATATTGCAGGATTTTGCTCAACCAAACAATTGCTTCGTTAAAATCGTGCATTTTTCAATATTTTAGGGATGTATGTAATTCCAGATTGAGTCAAAAGATTTTTTGCATTTTTACTTTAAGGAAAACACGCAGCGAATGAAATAATATTGAGACTTCATTCGGTAGAGGCAAGTTCCATCATGAAATGTTATATTTTTCCAACTCTGACCAAATGGTGAAATTCCACGATACTCAAAGTACTCGCGACATTCGTTCTTGTCATTATTCCCATAATTGAACTCGAGCCCTTGCAGGAAAGGAGAAAATAACAGAAAAGTATCATTGAAATTTGACATTGCAAGACCTAAACTGTATGCAGCGTGAGGTAACATTTTAATACCTTTCAGTTCTTGGAGTTTTACCTTGGTTGATTGGATTTTGCAAACTGGAACAATGTGAGAGATAGAAAACACGTGCTGGAAGAAGGATCGTTTATTGTTAACTAGTGTTCTGTGTCTTCCGACCGTCATAAATTCTTTGAAACCGTTAAATGTAGAGGTCAGTGTCACAGCGACACCGTCTGAAACAAAATACGTCACTTCCCCTTCGAAATTCCACCAAATCCACATATGAACAACGTGTCCTTCCGCTTTTGGTGTTAGTCCATTAGAATTTTTGAATTATATATTATTTTCTCCTCTTACTTTCAACATTGATGTTATGTCACGTGTCCAAAAAAAAAGGAAAGAAAAAAGAAGATATTTTTTGAACATTTCCAACAGAGATTCTGAAGGCAAAGTTAAAGATTTTGGAAGTCAACTAGTAATTATTTGCCATTTCCATTCATATATGCTGCTGAAATAGTGCCAACTCCAAGAAATTTCTAGGCAACGCCTACGCACTTGGATGTAGTGTACATTGATCGTGCTCTAGACGGACCAAGTTCGGCGAATAATTCACTAGCTCTGTTCAAAGCTATAGAACAGTAACTTCGATACTGTACTACAGCTTCGAGCAGAACTGCGTTACTGACAACAGATTGCTGCACAAATCTTGGTTCGTCGACTTAACCTGTGCTGCGCTGTATGTTGTACGAGAACCCCTGAGGCCCTCCATATCATTTTTCTTTTTACCAAAACTAAAAAATTTCAAGTCTCCCGTTCGCCACTCTATCTAACAACAACACACCAACACACGTGTAGCAATTAACTCAAACCGATGAACAAATATCAAATATAAACCCTGCTTTACCAAATCAGGCCTTTTGTGCATAAACTGGATCACATCACGCATATTAAGTATTATATATAGTATATATATATATATATATATATATATAATAAGGTCACTAGTTGTGAGTCAACCTATGTTTGTTGGTTGATTGCAGAGGTGGAAATCAAAGCTAACTACAGGTTGAGCACACTCTCAGAAATAGAGCTCTCCCTTTTGACGATTCTTCAATCGTCAAGAAAATTTCGCATTTACAACGATTCTTTATTCGCGCGATCACGTGACTTAAAAAAAGTTGCTAGACAAATTTCGCCAATTTGACGAAAGGTTTACTGATCATTTCTTACGAAGCCATTTCGTCAAATACGACGAAAGTTTCGTGATATTTGAGCATGCGTTTCTGAGAATGCATAAAATAACGTAAAGTGTTCAGGTGCCTGTAGCGCGTATTCTACTGCGTGAAGTGTAATAAATTTGGTGTACGTGCTCAGTAGATGTGGTTTCTTTTCCCAAAGTATTAAAAAAACGGGGGAGGGGGAGAAAAGCAAAAGAAAAAAAAATGAAAACTGAAAATCAGGTAAAACAAAGTTTCTCAATTGCCGCTAGAGAAAGTTTGGCGTTGCTATCGTAATTTGTGTGGAAAATGTATGCATCGTCAATTAAAAACTTAGTTAGAAGTAAAAAGACGCTTATTGTTATTTACAAATGAGACTAAAATAGTGAAATTATGACAATCGTTATACTTCAATCGTGATATATTGCAAAGTCCTGTAAACACATCCGCATGATAGGAAACAAATCTATCTGTTAGATCAGGATTTATATAGGATTGAAATTTCCCCATAGGACCTATTGTTAAACTTTTTTTTGAACTGTTTAAAATTGAACAAAAATTGTTCAAATCAAAAACTATTTCACGATGAGAACTCCTTCCAATAATCTTATTGAAAGGATCTTGATCTTATGTCCAGGATAATTTGCTTCATATTTCCTCATATACGCTAATGTTAAAATTTTTTGAACTGTTCAAAATTGAGTCAAAAATTGTTCAAATCAAAAAGTAAAGTACGGAAATGAGATGTTATCGCCGAGATCATTCGAATGCAAAAATATATCTTTCGAACCGGACCATTCCTTTAAAAGTCAGGGGGGGGGGGGGATGGAGGCAGACAGACACATATTTTCCCCATCTAAAAACCCAACTTTGAAATTTTTCATTTTTCAATCCTTATTTAATTACTTTACTTATTTTTTGGCTTTTCTTTATTTTTAACGATATTTTCACGGTGCATCACGCCTTCTTTCTTCTTTTTTTTCTAACTTTTACTGGAAAGTTAGTTAAAAAGCGACTGCGAATAAAGCAGGTCACGAATAGTCCACACATACGAGAGAAAAATTATTATCTAGAACTTTAGCTCAATCTTTCTTGATCACAATGCCAAAATCTCCCCTAGCGGCTAGTCTTAGTATTAATTTTTTTCTTTCGGAACTCAAAACCGCATGCCCTGTTGTGCATGCGCACCAAACATCGTTTCATTCACCCAGTACTGTACATGCAAAAGGGCAGAAGCACTTTTCTTTATTTTAATGCCGACCTTGTATCTTTCACGCAAATTTTTGATGAAACCCTTGATTGTTTTTAAAGTCACTTACTTTCACAACAAGTTCAGTTTAATGCGTATTTTCCCCGCAAAAAACAAAATTGGTATTTGATTTACAATTAGTGCCCCGGTACTAAATGAGGATCACTTAAAGGAAAAAAATCTACTAATTAAGTTATTCCATAAATACACGGTGCTTGTGATTATTATAATCCACAGATAAGATAAAGGATGCGGCCAGAAATGATCGGTACCAGTTATATCAAATTTAAATACAGCTTTCTCTCCAAAAAATGTATGTTTTATTGGCTTAATACTTTAAAAGTATTCCCTCCATGTCGTTGACCGAGGTGCAAAGTTGAAACAAAAATATTATTTTTCACCTGAAGATCATTCGAAGGTTTTTGCACTATTCCCCCATCTTTGTTCTCTCCAGGCATCATAAGATAACGCAAATATTTTCTTATTTCGGATATTGAAATTATTCAAAAAAAAAAGAGAGCAGGCAGACAGTTCCGTAGCTAGAACTTTATTTCAGTTGTGCGTGGGGAGGGGGTTCGGGGTAAGCTGCGGACCGCAGCTAATTTCATTGTTGCACGAAAACAATTGGTTGAATTCTACCAAAATAGTACTACAATATCGGTGGGAGGGGGATCTCTTTATCTACGTCAGCGGGACAGGATTACTTTGGTACGAAATATTTCCAAAGCGCATATACTGAAGAAATCAGTTCTAATTAAAATTTATTACTGACTAGCTGACATGCCCGGTGTTGCGCGGGATAATATTACATCATTCGCAGGTCAAGTGACACATGTCCAAAATTCTGTTGTAAATACATAAGGAAAAATTTTCTTAAATAATCCAAGTAGAACATGGGCAACAGTCCTAAAAGATACCATTTAAACAGTAAACCTCATTAAAAATCACAATTGCACTTAAAACAACAGCCTCGAAAAATTCCTTTTAGACCAAAAATAATAGTCCATAAAATCCACATTAAAATGCCATCAACAGTTCGTAAAAATTGCCATTAGAGTAAACAATATAACAATAACTAAAATGTACATATTCATCAGGATAATTGTTCCAAAATGATATGAAGAATCTGTAATAAACGCAACTACAATATATAACACCACATCTAAAAATTCTCATCAGAATAAGAGCAGAATTCTCTTTAAAAATGCTCATCATATGAAGGACAACGGTCCCTCAATATTTCTGCAGCAATAAAGAAAACATTCCTTAAAGCCCCCATTTGAATAAAGAAACATCCTTAATAGAATAAGGACAATAGTCCCAAAAATCTCCATTAGAATAAAGACGTCAGTAACTAAAAATACCCATTAGAATACTGACCTTCAGGAGCTACGATTCCTAAAATTACCAACAGTCCATCCCGAATTCCCCATTAAACTATGGACACCCGTTCCGAAAAATCCCGCTTGCAAAATCGTCAAAACATATTCTGAAAATCCGTCTAAATAGCACTTTTATAAAATTCGGATAAAAACGGAAGAAAGAAAAGCATTATTTCCAAAAGCAAATGCACATTCAAGTTAAAAAATGTCCAGTACTTAACCAATTCTGACGAAATTTAAGTTGATAGAAAGAAATAACTAAATTCAGTCCAAATGACGCTAAATGTTAGAAAATAATTCACTTGAGTAAAATATGGAATCAATCAAAATCTCTACTTCAAAAAGTTAAAATGAAGCAGAAGATCGCCAAATTGCACTATAGTAATGGAAGCATAATGCAAATGCGCCATGATCCTATAATGTAAAGCACGTATTGAATTAAATGATAACAATATTACTGATAACAATTATTGGCGCGGATTGGAAAAGGTACGAAGCGCAAAAATAACAGCAATTAACCGGACAGGGGGCGAGAAAAAAGTTATCACCACTTAGCGAAATTTTAAATTTCATTAAAAATAAGCCATATCGAAAACCTTCCAACCTAGTTTTTAGCGAACGAATAAATACTAAATTTATAAAAAAAAAAAAAAGAAAGAAAAATCAACCTCAAGATAAAGTAATTGAAAATCATCTGCAGTTCCTGATCCACAAAGTATGCATAAAAATGAAATGAATTTTTAGAATTTGTTTCGTTGATAAAGCTGACACATTACCATAGGAAATGTTTCATGAAATTGTTGAACTGCTAATATACTATTAAATTGCCAAAAAAGGAAGGAGATCAACCTCAAGGTAAAGTAATTAAAATTCGTCTGCAGTTCCACAAAATATGTATAAAAATGAAATGAATTTTTAGAATGTGTTTTGCTCATAAAACGGCATGAATAAAGATAAAGAAGCATTTTTTCAATCTTACGTTTTCAGAAATCATCTAGTTGGCGACAAAAGTAATATGTATTTTGGCGAAAACACGCAAATTGAGCAGATAAATTCAGAGGTAAGCCTCGTTTTAAAATTCGAAAACGACTTTAAATTAACGTTGCGCGTGTTCTATTTGTTCTACGAACTTCAGAAAAAGATCATCTTGTGCAGTTTTTTACGGGCGCTAAAATATGCTGCAAAAACCTAAAACGTGGGACAGTTCTTCGATGAGATAATTAAAAATTAAGTTTTTCTTAAAATTGGGATAAAAAAAGAACAAAATCGAATTTTAGGAAAAACGCTTCGAGGTGCACGAGGACCTGACCCAAGTCCTCGTACTTCTGTAACCAAAATTTCGTACTTCTGGACCATTCCATCTTGCCAGGAGGCGATCGACAGACAGACACACACACACGCACACACAAACTTTCGGTTTTATTTATATAGAGATTGCTAACGGTTCTACAGCGGGATTAGCACTGAGTGAAGCCTCACTAATGGAGGAGCTCCTATGTCAGTATGGGTAATCATTTGCATAGATAATTATGAAAAAGCAAGAACGTGCCGAAAAATGAGGGTTTAAGTTTACCTAAGGGGGGCATTATCCCCCTTGAAAATTGTCAATGGTGTCAAGTGCCGCCGATTAGTCAGTGCCTGTCAACCAGTGCCGGAAGAAATACTTATCTGAGCTTTTACCAAATGTTGTAAATTTCCTGTGCTCAAAATATTTTAAACAGTGGAAACTCTCCCCGACCTTTGGTGTCATGAAAACTTCATCATTAAGAACTCAATTTTATGCTTAAGAATGAAATTTCCCGATTTAGAGAAACGTCTCATGTTAAGAACCAAAAGTACATTTGGAAAACAGAAAGAATACCGATAATAAAAAGAAGAGCTTGTCATGAAACGTAAAAACACACTATTCCGAAAAGGATTTTTTTTATTTGGCCATGTGTTGACTGTCACGAATTGCATTTCAGCGGCTTCTTTTCAAGTGACCGCAAGACACACAAACGTTTCGTAGTTGCACGAGATTTATTACCACGAATCCTGGTGGTCCTACTACTCTAAACATTGGTTTTTTGATTTATATCGGGATTTACAATTTTACAAGCTTTAAAAGCAGAGAACAGTGTCAGTTCCTGTATACTGAGTTCCAAATGATTCAATTGCTTATAGGTTGAGTGGTTTGGGGCTATTTCGAAGGTTTTGATACACAGAGTACTTAAGAGATAAATATAATTTAAGGCTCGAGGGGTCATAAACAAAACCTTTAAGTGCGGCACTGGTAAAGGAAGTTCACTACTTTTCACGCTTTTTTTTTTACAAAAAAGATATACACACAAGACTGGATAATAGTATGGCTGGGGCAAAATCGGCGAAGTTAGTTTTATATTTGTTGTAAGATAGCAAATTGCTGCCGATATTTCAGTGAGAGATTCAGATACGTGTTTCGAAATTGAAGGGAACACTTTCTGCATTATGTAAATGCGGAAATATATTAAATCAAATTGGCATTTTAGTATATTCAAGTTCATAACCAGGCAAGAGTCATGTGCATAAGTATTATTGTTAACAAGAACGAATAAAGGTGCTTTTGCGAAATCTTTTTCCAAATTTTCACGAGACATTTCATTAGCATCATGTGAAACTAAATGATCGAATTTACGTTATATGCTTAGTACATACGTAGTTTCTTTTTGCTAAAATGGGGTTCAACCTTTCTCCAGATATTCGAAACAGTAAGGTAGCCTTAAAATGTGATTTAAACAATCGTCTTACATCTGTACCTCAGGACCAGACGAACATAAATCCAAAACGATTTTCAGATATTGTTTAATTGTACGAAAATTAACCAACAAGGGATAAATCATATATGTATATTTTTAATGTTAACAACCAGGTTTTATAGCCTAATTCACATATAACAGCTTTATTACTAGGCAACAAAATAATTCCTTTCAGTTTTTACGATCACTTTTACAGTAGTGACAATGTAACACTTTAACTTCCTGAGGTACAGATATTTAAGAGTTAGCATCTTAACGCTGGTGGAAATTTGATTTTCAATTGCGTCGATCAATAAGTTTATCTCTGTTACACGCAGAATCGGAAGGGGGGGGGGGTATGTTTATCTGAACCGTATGGCGTTTGAAGCTTTTGCTCAAAAGTTTTGTGGATGGTAAGCTACAAGAAAATGGCTTGTTTGAACATGAAGGTAGAACCACTTTTGGGAAAGGTAAAATGAGTACTGTACTCGAAGATTGAAAGAATTTTGAGAGGAACAGCATAATTCAATTGAACATTTTTTAAAATTATTTCTAACTAGTTGACATGCCCGGCGTTGCGCGGTATAATATTCCATCATTCGCAGGCCAAGTGACGCATGAAGAAAATTCTGTTGAAAATATATAACGAGAAACCTTTCGTAAAATATCCAAGTAGGAGATTTGATACAGCCCTTAAAAATCGTATTTAAACAGTAAAAATCATTAAAAACCACGATTGCATTAAATGAACAGCCCGGAAAAATTCCTTTTAGACCAAAAATAACAGTCCATAAAAATCCCCATTAAAATGCCAACAACAGTTCATAAAAATTACCATTAGAGCAAGGGAAACAGTAACTAAAATGCACATAGCAGCGGGATAATTGTGCCAAAATGATATCAAGAGTCCGTAAAAATCGCAATTGCAATATCGACCACATTACGTTTAAAACTTCTCCTCAGATGAAGAGCAACGTCCCTAAATATTTATGCTACAATAAAGAAAATATTTCTTATAGCCCCCCCCCCCCCCCCATTTGAATAAAGACAACTATTCCTAAACATGCCAAATAGAATAAAGACATTAGTCCAAAAAAATATCCTTTAGAATAAAGACGTCAGTGACTAAAAATACCCATTAGAAAACTGACCTTCAAGAGCTACTATTCCTAAAATTACCAACAGTCCATCTTAAATTCCCCATCAAAATAAGACACCAGTTCCTAAAAATCCCACTTGCAAAATCATCAAAACATTTCCTGAAAATTTAATTAAATATCACTTTCATAAAATTCGCATAAAAACGAAAGAAAGGAAAGCATTATTTCCAAAGGCAAATGCACATTTAAATTAGAAAATGTTCAATACTGAACCAATTCTGACGTGTGAAATTTAAATTGATAGAAATAAATAACTAAATTCTGTCCAAATGGCGCCAAATAGAAAGCAGAAAAATTAAATAAATGTTAGAAATAAATCACTTGAGTAAAATATGATACACTCAAAACCGCTATGTAAAAAAGTTTAAATGAAGCAGAAGATCACCAAATTGCACTGTAGTAATGGAAGCATTCCACGAATACGTCATGACCCTATAGTGTGAATCCTTTAGTGCGAAATTTAAAATTTCATCAAAAATAAGCCATATCGAAAACCTTTCAATCTATTTTTTATCGAAGGAATAAATATTAAATCGGCAAAAAAAAAAAAATCACCTCAAGATAAAGTAATTGAAAATCGCCTGCAGTAAATAATCCATTAAATATGCATCAAAATGAAATGAATTTTTAGAAGTTATTTCGTTGATAAAATGGATACTATACCATCAGAAATAATACGTTTTAATGAAATTGTTGAACTGGTGCCGTAATATTAAATCGCCAAAAAGGGAGGAATCAACCTCAAGATAAAGTAGGGTCAGTTGGGGTAATTGTAAACATGGGGTAATTGTAAACAAGCTTCATAACTACACTTGTAGTGGTTTTGAAAACTTAACTGCTTGTGAGTGATGAACTGGCAGCATAGGGAAGACATTGAAACAGTTTCGTAAGTTTCGAAAAAACTGTGGAGGCGTCACTATTGTTTGAAAATGGCACTTTGAAAAAAGTTGTTTAACAAAGTTTAGTGATCTTACATTTTCGTCTCCAGCTCATCAACAAAAGCGATGTAAGCGGTTTCAACCATTTTTATCTGTCATATGGAATGCTGCTAAACACATTTAGCTATGAATTTAATCCTCCCTGTTATTTTTCATGTGCAAGTTGGGTGTTTACAATTACCCCAGATATTTCTTACTCTGGGGTAATTGTAAACACTTAAATTTATCCTATTTGCAATATTTTGGGGGGACAATAAGTATTATATTTTGATGTAAATTACACTTTTGTGTCTATTTCACATAGCTGTTGTTGTTCCTGCTAATACCACTTGGAAATCCAAGCCCCCCTTGCAGGGCGACCCTGAATTAAGGAAGCTCCTACTGATTATTAATGAGCTTCGCTAGAATAAAGTACACTTGGCTGAGAGGGGCTTAACGATTTTGAACCAGCTCCCAGATTAGAGATCGTCACCTAGGATGGTCCCTCAGCGGAAATTATTTCTAACTTGGTGGACATTTGAAGCGACGATGTATTTTACGTGCACAGCTCCCATTAGCGCACTCGGTCTCAGAATAATAAGTCGCGGGAAGTGGTCAGCCTCCCAAGCGTTGACCACGGCCAGCTGTGCTTCACTTTCGGTGCTCTGTGGGATCCAAGCTTAACCGACTGATCCACTCTGCGGGACAAATTTTACTTAAATTTGTCGCATAACTTGATTTTTTGCAAGATATTTCTCGTTAAATGATCTCAGCGGACCACATGCGGCCTGTTGGCCGCAGATTGAGAACCATTACTCCGGAACTTCTTAAGCCTTCAAGCAGACTGTGTATAAAACAATTTTCCATTTGCATCAACCTTATTCGAAAATAAATCACTGTTTACAATTACCCCAGATCTCTGGGGTAATTGTAAACACACTGGGGTAATTGTAAACACGAGCTCATTCGCTAACAAATAGTCATAAAGTCAAAATTTTTGCACACATTTACTCACAAGAAGTTCAGTAGTGGCTACAATACTCACAATTTTATCTCTGAATTCATTCAAAAGGTAGGGAAGGATCAAAAGTTAAAACACTGAAAAAGCGCTTACAATTACCCCAACTGACCCTATAATTAAAATCGTCTGCAGTATAAATCCACAAAACATGTACAAAAACCACATGAATTTTTAGAATTACTTGTTTCGCTGATAAAACGGCATGAATAAACATGATATAGCATTTTTTCAATCTTACGTTAACAGAAATGGTCTAGTTGGCGTCAAAAGTACTGTAATTATCTGTGTATAGCCCGCGGGCTATCTACGAAAAAACTTCTATTTTTACTATCTGCGGGCAATATAACGATGCGGGCAATATATGAAATTAGAAAAAAAGTTTTATTAAAAAGGACAACTACCGTTCAAAAATATCGAAATCTGTTTTCCTGCAAAACAAAATGCAGAGAAACAAATCGTAGCTTTCGAAACAATGGTCCAAAGCAGATTGGGGCTCGGGCGCTACAGGCGAATGCATTGTTTTCTAGGGTTGTATCCCATGTGTTTTTCTGGGGTGCGGGTTATACAACGATGCGGGTTATACACAGAACTTAATTTTTTTAGAATGAATTTTTCTTCCTGCGGACTTTGGAATTGGTCACAGGTTAATAGTTTAGCTAACAAACCGGAACTGCCATCTAGTGATTACCAGATACAAGGATCAAAGCATTTTCATATACTTTAAGAATATTTTCGAGAATTTATAGAGCTTTGTGAAGTTAAATGGATTAAAAAATCAGTCAATAGAAAGTACATTGATTAGCCTAAAAAATCGATTTATATATTCTGAACGTGATGAGATAGTTTATACGAATTATACAAATTTGGGCAAAAAGGAAAAGAAAACAAAGAGAGAGAGAGATTAGCTTTGTGCAGTTTACAAAGAAAAATAAACTTCCCTTTGCTTATTATTTAACAAATAATTAAGTTAAAAAGTCGGCAATGCCCTCAGATCAAAAAGTTGCTCACATTTCATGAATCTGAACCAGAAAATACCTATAATGAAGCTTAATCAGTAAATGTGAAATATTACTTGCGTAGTTCCTGATACGAATTTAGTTCAGCTAACAAATCGATACCGTCATCAGCTTGTCTGAATGAAGATCAAGGAATTTTCAGCTCCATTTGAGTACGATCCCTCTTTGTACCTCTAAAAGAATTTGTCCCCATCCCCAGGAAGTAGGGGCTGATTCCAGCGAATAAGCGACCAGCATCCTTTCAACTGTCACCCTCAAACATCCCGACCATTAGCGTTCCCCGTCTTTTGATGCTTTAGGAAGTCTGCAGGGGGGTGGATAATTCAGTTCTGTCGGGAACTTGGTCTTTAAGAGCCAAACTTTAGCCATAAATTAAGTCCAGTTTTGTTCTTCGAAACCTAAAACAATGTTCTCTTGTAATACTTTAAACACATAAAATAATAAATATAGAGCTGGATCTTAGGAAGCAAAATGACTCCAATTATATAAACGATTAGATTTCATCCGTTGGAATTTCAAAAATAGCTCAAGATCCAGTAAATAAATGAATCCCAATGAAGGCCAAAATTTTTTGCACCTTTTTTACGATTTTTTTCTGTTAATCACAGTTCAAAGAACAAACAATGAATTTTTAAATCTTTAGCAAAAAGTTATCACATTTTAAAGTAGCTGATACATTAGAAAATTTTACAACTTTTATCGTATAAGCCGCATGATATACGGATAATCCAACAATGTTCACAATAACAAATGTTCAATGAGTTTTAAGAGCCAGTTTTTTTCGACAGGCCGTCTCGGAAGTTTACATTTTTAATTTGGCTGAAATTTTCAGGATATGCTTTTTATGTAAACACTTTTTATGTAGACACTTGTTTTTTTATTTTTTCAAAAAAAAAAAATTTGTTAAAGTTTTGGGAGGTTAAAGTTGAAGTTTGTTTCCTTTTCGAAGAAAAGCATACCAATTTGCATAAGCTAATACTATTTGCGCCAAGAGTGAACCATGCAACTGTCAATTATTTTGTGTTCTTCTACATCCACAGAAACTCTTAAGACATAAATGGTTATGGCTGACTCTTGGCGCAAAGGTCAGAGGTTACTCAAATTGGTTAAAAAAAAAGTTTTTTATTGAATTTTTGACCGGTGAAATCTCTTTGCGCCAACAGTGAACCACAAAAGCATGCATTTCAGCAAATACATACCATAGAGCAGCTTCTTAAAAGAGTAAGATATGTGTGGTAGACTTTTGGCGCACAGAAATATTTGACTCTGAAATTGAGGAGAACACACAATTGCATGATTTTGATGATCATTTAATGCTTGAGCAAAAAGAGATCATGCATGAAACTAGCCTTAGAAACATTTGATATAGTAGAAACATTCAATGCACAGATCAATGACAATTTATTTAACTTTTATATATTATGGCTTTAAACTATGCTAAACGAGTGTTTTGCGACACTTTTATTTTCATACTGAAAAGAGAATTAACTTGTATACGTAACAAATTAAATATTGAAAAATAAAGTGTATTTTTTCATGATCTTGTTACTTCATTTTCAATGTACTAATCGAAAAAAACCTTAAGTGTGGCGACCCCGATTTACCTTACTTGTGTTTTTAAAAATTGAATCTTTGTTATTTGGAGCTATAGTGAATTGGGAAAATGCTCAAAAATGAGTACTTTTTCCTCATTTTTGAGTATCTATTTTTAAAAGTGATCTTTGACTGGAGTATATTACAAATTAAAGGGGCCCAATATTATAAAATTGTTTAAAATATCGGCACACTTATAATAAGACAAATATTGTGTGTGTGCACACTAGCAAATGCATATGTAAATTGCAATTTAACCCTATGTATAATAAATCAACAGGGAGGGTAAAAAAATATATATACTATATATATACTATATATATATATATATATATCTAAGAAATATAAATGGCACATAGATTTGTTTGTGTTTAACCCTCTTATGCATAAACTTTCATTTGAGTTACGTAAAATATTTATATATGCCACAAACCCATTTAGTCTCTTAGAATTGTGGTGTAACAAATTTATTTTTTGACAGTTCTTTCCTGTATAGACAAAATTTGGTGTCTTCGTATGAGGAACTTGTGTGCTTTTGCGGGATAGTTAACCAATATAATAATAAACATGAAAAAACTGAATGTTCAAACTTCATTTATAATATGTGAAATAATACCAGCCTTTCCAGTACTGTAATATACCCTCCAATACAAACAAACAAAATTTCATTTGAAAATGATTCTCACTTTTTCCTTGAACCCTTCATTGGGCTTCCTAAGAGATCACATTATTTTAACTGTCTTGAATGGCCTATTAACCTTGAGTGGTTTCCAAGAAATGTTTGGAATCACCAAATGAGGACTACATGCAAATAACAGTACAAATGGTAATTTGAATAACATTTTGAACAAAAAATTATGTGTCCTCATATAAGGCTCATATACACGACAGGGTACAGCAGTAGCCATGCGCAGGGGCAGATCTAGAAATAATTTCTGGAGGGGGAAACAAAGGGTAAAAAGTGGTTCTTCCTCGTAAAATGTTTTTCCAAAAAAAGTTCTCATTAGAGTGATTTTTAGGATCCCGAAAAACCAATTAATTAACAGGAAAAATACTGACTGAATAAAAAAACTTATACACTAATTTACTTCGAAGAAAAATTACAATATTTAATTGAAACATTTAAATCCAATTAAACACTAAAATAATTTTAACAAATGCCATAATAATGAACCTTCACAATTAGAAATATGTTTATAAGATAAATAATATAAGGAATAGGTTAATGATTGTACTTTCAGTAATTGTAGTGAAAGTTATTAATACACTAAACCTAAACTTTTGCCCAGAAGACAGAATCAGTGGTTATTGTTAGCTCAATGGCTATGAGTATCGGACAGAAGTGATTTCATTGAAATATTTTTAATTTATTTTTACTCAAAAGTTCAAGCATTTTAGAAATATGTGCAATCAAAAAAATAACTGAAAATTGCTTAATGCAATAATTTCTTTTATCTCTCTGGAAGCCACGAGGCTCCTACCATCCCCCTCACCCAAAATCGTCCCCTAGTCAGGCGCATTGGTAGGTAGGTCTGCACTAGGTAGGTCGAACCGATTGAACTCCCGAAGTTGCTTATGGAGAATTCGAGTGGCGGCACGTTTTTAGAATCTTACGACACTGTGGTTGAAAATCAGTGTTGTTAAAATATTTTTCGTTTCCCCCCAAAAAAGACTGACATAGTAGGAGTACCACTGAACTCAAAATAATTGTGAGATTGAAAGTGAATTCATTCAGAAAATTTTAAATTTTTGTGAAATATTTCCGATTTTACGAACTCGAAAAATAGTCTGAGCACGATCAATTCAATTCATGTAAAAAAAACTCGAAAACGTATATTAATTCATTAAAAAGAAACCGAAATATTTGGTATTGAACCTAAGCATGAATTAGTTCTTTCAAAATTTCGGAGAAAATATAGCATTTCCAAGTAAGCTAGGTAAAGGTAACCTATCATTAACACGCTACCAATTATTGACACTTGTAATTTAAATTTGGTAAAATAAGCGTTAGGCGTGACCTAGGACTTCAACTTAGAGACATTTTAATGCTCCATGATTAAGCTTTGAAATGGTAACAAGTTTGAAATTTAGCAAAATGTTCTCTCGTTTTTTTCTTTTGATATAATGTAAGTATTTTACCCTTTGTTTACTTTGAAAATAGCAGCAAAATGTTTCGAATTTTTAAACTATTCTTAACATTAGTTTTAAATATACGAGTTATAGGTTCAATCACCTCGAGGTATACAAGATAATGACAGGGTTTTGTCATTCAAAATGCAGGGAAATCAACAAATGTCGAGTTGGGCAGATTATAGAAATGCGAGGAAAATTCATTCAATTGTACTAAAGTGTTATAGAGCAAGACCTTAACATTTATGCGCAGTTGAACACGTGTTTCCCGAAAATTATCTATTCTGGAAACATGCCTATCACAAAAATTTATCTACCAAAAAAAAAAAAAAAAAAAATAAAAACTTTTTATTTTAGCCCTCTGTATTATAGTACAGACTGTAGGCAATTTACCGTTCGATCTTTGTTTTTTAAATTTTTCTTTGTAAATGCTGTAATTATCTGTGTATAGTCCGCGGGTTATCTACAAAAAAACTCCTTTTTTTACTCTGCGGGATATATAACGATGCGGGAAATATATGAAATTAATATATATATATTATTAAAAAGACAACTACCGTTCAAAAATATCGAAATCTCTTTTCCTGCAAAACAAAATGCAGAGAGATAAATCGTAACTTTCCAAACGATGGTCCAAAGCATATTCAAGCTCGGGCGCTAGGAAATAAAATGAAATGCACAAACGACCAGAGAGAAGGACAGATATAAACAATCTAGCTGTCATAATAGGAGCCTTTTCCCCTCCCCACCAATTTAATCACACTAGGAGAGTAGGACCAGAGCAAAGGTCGCTGTCCAAGAAGATATATGCATCCGCGTTTCGGGTGTAACCATGTATAAACAAAATACGGTAAAATGTAAAATTTTTAAAAATTTTATTTCAAATGTTAAAAGAATTTTGTAATTTAAACTTGTTCCTTACAAACAGTGTACCTTACAGAATGATTTGATTATGTAATTGTTTTTGTTCTGGGTGCGGGTTATACACCGAACTTATTTTTTTTAGAATGAATTTTTCTTCCTGCGGGCTATTTACCGATAATTACTACTTCAAAAAAATTCTGAAATACGTGTTTTATTTTTACACGGTTTTATTTAACTTGATTTGTCACGGAAGTTTGTTACGCGGTTTTCGACCACTATTACTGCATAAATTGTCCTCAAACTTTGCACACAAGCTCATCTTCGATGACAATAAAATAGTCCATCCATTTTATAATTTATTATAACGTTAATTAGGAAATAATTTTGGCTCTGAGGAAATGATCAGAATTATTATTTGTCGAATGGCAACGATGTTTTGAATTTTAAAATACTCAAATCATGGCGAAAAAAGAAACTGCGACGCAGCAGAAGAGGCACCTGGAGAAAATAAAACCGTGCAACTTAAAACATTGTTTACCTATTTTATTGATTAGTTTTTATTATCTTGAATCCAAGAAATCAAATAAATCCGAGTTTATGAGTGATGTAAGGGTTAAAAAAATAAAATTAATATATATATTTTTTCAATTAAAAATTCAGAAATACGTGTATTTTATTTATTTATTTTGTCAATAGCTCAAATAAAAAAAAATAAATAAATCCGTGTTGCTGAGGGATAAAGGGTTTAATGTTTTCTTATCTCTATTTTTCGGTCCAATCCAATATTCTCCTATCTCGAAAAATCTGCCTTCCTCGAATGTCTTGATTTACGTTTTTTGAATCTGACAAAAGTGAGCAAAATTGGATTCATGGAAGTAAGCTGCCAATTCGTATTGACTTTAGAAAGCAAAAAGAAAAAAAAAGCTAATGTAAAGCAGGTTACTGTAGGAATAGGCGTGTCCAACGTTCAAATAACCTCAAACTTACAGATACTCTTAAAACAAACATTTTCAAAATCTATTTTTCTTCGCAATGTTTATTGAATCTGAGCAAAGAACTTTTTTTACACCGAATAAATGAAAAGCTGTTTTATTGACTTGTTGAATGAAAACAGTGCGAAAATTGTTTAAAGATACACAAAAGTAATAGAGTTCCTTTTTTCCAGTGAGTACACACAACTGTTCCATGTTTCCATTCTCAAATATTTATTACAAATAGATCTTTCAAATTTTCCCATAGTATCAGCGTTTTGGGGGGCAAAAATCAAATCAAGTTAAAATACTTTCAATGGAAAGAGTATTTTACAAATATTCGATTTGGGTGAGTGCATCAGTGATTGATTTGCTTCAGTGATTGGCACCTTTCCATGAAATAAAAAATAAGAAAAATAATAAACTAGTACATAAATGCTGCTTATCTATAATTACTTCATGAAACTACTGATTTATCTTTGATTACTACATTGCTCCCCCAATAGTATTTCTATCACAAAAATATGAGTGAAACATGTAAAGTGAAAAACATAGCCATTTTTTTTCGTTCTGCTTGTTTATAGGCTTAATATGAATCAATGCTTCAATCGGGTTGCATCTTAATTAATTTCAGCAATATTTCTAAATAATTACAATATTAAATCTATGTAGATACTATATAGTATATAGAAATACTATAGAAATCTATATATTACAATATTAAATCTATATATCTAGACTAAATATATTAAATGTACATAGTTAACTACTAAAATGTAAATTTAAGTGCTTGTTTATATTTTGTGAATTAATTAGCTATGTCTCTTACTGGATCATTCATTAGACTATGTAGGTATCAAGTCATTGGCGTAGGGTTTCAATCACTGGTGGTTTAATTGACATTCTACGTTATTAAATTTAAGTGTATAAAATTTGAGGGGTTTTGCATGTAAATTAATTTATATTAGTTTTGAATTTTTTTATTCAAATTTTCCATTAATTATTGACATAGGTGCTCCGGTAATTGGCGTCATTCTCTTAAAGGGGATTTAAGAGAACTGTGCCAATCACTGGAACAGCTATCTCAGTTACTGCCACGTAAAGTTTTTCTTTTTTTTCGATGCAATTTAACATTTTTAGATGTCTTTAGACAATGTATAATTAAATATTTCTTGAACTAAATTTATTTTACGTTTATAAGCCATAGAAGAAATACTGTGCATATAATATTAAGTTTATGTTAAGCAAATACTTTACATATTGGAATTTTGATACAGTCTCATAGAGCATATAGGGTTTATTATTGGTAAAAAAAAGGCAGCGTCCATTTTTGGAACAATGAGTGGGTATAAAATAAAAATTCATTAATAATCAATTTTAACTACCGAATGGATAAAGTTTAAGATATATATAGTTCTGAATGTCTTTTATGACATATTTTAATTTAAAAATTATGTAAAAATAATTTATGGTGGTTAAACTGTTAAAGTTGTGATAAATCACTCTAAAGGTGTCAGTCACTGGTGCACTCACCCTACTTAAGAAACTACGTATGTTTTAATAAACAAAATAATTTTTAAAACGCATACTTTGTTGAAATATACCCTCATATAAGTAATAAATAAATACTGTTGAAAGCAGTGGATTTCAGACACGAAAGCGCTGACTAGTACAGTAAAAAGAGCGAAAAGTCTGAACTACGCATCATTTTAAAATAAAAAATCTATTTCAAAATCTCAAATCCGAACGTCCAAAACCCCATATGCTTTATTAGGTAATATTTGAAATTTTGATTATATTGTATGTTACAATAAAGCATATATGTATATAATTTCTCTGTTGGTTCTACACTATTTCTCGACACCATTTGTTGCTTTCGTTTTATTCATCGCTTATTCTATGTTATGCATAAGTATTACCACCGATCCTCCGAATATTGTTGTGAAAAGATTCTATTGGAAAAACTCCTTGGTTCCTCAAAGAGTAGAATAGTGATACTTTGTTATGGACAGAATTGAAGTCTGTTATAAAATAAAGGAAAAGGTTTTACTGAAAAATCCAATGAAGCTGAAAAATAACGGAAATGTTAAGTGTAATCATTGCACAGGATGGTTAAATTACCCTTGACGTTTGCAAGTAAAATTCTTTGTATGGTTGAGAAAGTTTTTTCTTTACATGTCTAATTTAAAAAATGTCTTGTTAAAATATATGCCTTTTTAGCATTGAAAACGCAATCTATACGTAAACAACTCGTAGACATATTTTTATAAGTTCAAACTCGTAAACTACAAACAACATTAATTATGATGTCACTTATAAAAACTTAGTATTTCATAATAAAGTGAAATAAAAGAATAGAAATAATGGAACTGCATAGCCGGAATGGAAACGAAAAAAAAAAAAAAAATTAAGAAAGAAGGAAAAGAAAATCAAGTCTTATTTAATTTTACTCTTTTTAAGACTTAATAATGGTCAAATGAGAGTAACAATTAAGCATTACTTTACAATAGACAAAGCGCAGCCAAAAGAACTCATTTTTTAATAAAAATTTGAAACCTTTACTTTAAATTTTAGTTTATTTCTACAGCATGAAAATGAATTCAAATAAACATACTTGACTGTATCAAAGTGTATTTTCAAAAGGCAAGATTGCAGCAGTCCATCGCACACGATTTTAGAAAATAACGTAAATCTAGAGTTCTTCAGGAGTGGATTGGTTTCTGAATTATATACGTTGAGTTAAAAAATCTTCGATCTCAAGCGAGCTGTGTCAAAATTCACTGCTCACAATATTATGGATTTGTTTGACGTTTCTTTGATTAGCATTTCCTCTCTCTCTCTCTCTTTTTTTGAGACCTTCACAAAATAGTTTTTGCAATTGCTTATGAAAATATTTAAAAATTTTCTGAACTTCGTAAAAGATTAATAAGAATTTATGAAAATTAAGTGAAAGACACATACCCAAACAGCATAACTTCAACATTAAAAATTAAAAATGAAAAAAAAAATCGGAAGAAAATTATCTGCAAGCTAAAATGTCCCTGTACCAATGAAAGAATTAAGAGAATATAATGCATAATCTGAATCGTTAAAAATGGGCAGGATATATGGCTCGATTGAAATGCTTATAAAAATAAACAATATATTTTTTTAAAAAATCGTTCCTCTCTGTCATGTTCTTTTAAAGGAGAAGCAGCAAAAGAAATTTTTAATTTATGAGTTGAGAAAAGCTTTCCTTTATTTTATCCTCAAACATACATATATTAATGTCCCAGCTTGTTCATTATCTTTAAAACATTATCAAAAAGGAAAAAGTAATTTGAACTCTCCCTTCGTAAGATTATCTTCGGTGAGGTGCTCCTGAGTTGGATTTGGGGACCAACTAATTAATGCTGCGGGGGTGTATGCTAATAATGAAACATTAAAGGATGCTCCCTACCTGATTTTTCACAGCTGACTTGTCCAGATGGGTGAAGCTGGCTGTGGCGTAAGCACTGTACTAGCTACCGGATTCTGCCCGCTAGGCATTAAAAGGGTCAAGCCGGTAGAACCGGCGGAGTTAAGAAAAACAAAATTAGGCGCATCCCTAAAAATAAAAAAAGTGTGGGGGTGAAAATACTCGGTAAATCTCCTTTATAACTCTTTGGCCGACATTTCTTCATTTTTATTCTGTTTTGGTTTTTGTGTGTGCGTTATCCGAGGAGTTTATTACGCCGTGAGGGTGAGCTGCGTGCAGTTTCCTGGGTGTTAAAGTGCTGCTAGGGTAGGTGGGAAGTTCGATGTCAGACATGGCGTGTTTTACAACGTCTTTTAATCACCTTTCTCTTTTATTCTTAAGGCCTGTTAGGCTCGTAAAAACGGCCTTCAATATCCCTAGGCGAAAATTTATTGAATCCGCGTAATTCCCTGGAAAAATGGAAGATAAGCCCATGCTGGACTCTGACGGCAACCTTATCTGAGGGGATTATTCCGACCCCTTAGCTCCGCCTACAGAACATAGTTCCGTCCAATGGCCTGCGAGACTCTAGGGTAACCTAGCAACGGGTGAGGCATTTAAGGGGGTGCTTGGTGAAGCAGATAGTAGGTGGGTTTCCTGAGACAAGTATTTGCATATATGTAAGCTGAGCCCCAGGCTCGTATTTTATGGACTAGTAGCCAATCCTTTATATCGTCTCTGGAAATAGAGCCAAGGTTCGGTGCATTACGACAGGCCTGATGCTTTGCATTGTCATGGCAATAACATCTTGCTGATTGGCGTTATACAATGATAAACATATGGTTTTTTTGTTCTTTGGAATCATACATTTTCTGAAAAAAATGAAAGAATCACTCAATATCATTAGGGGTTGGGGAGTTGCGCTTTCTGAAACGGTTTTATTCATTTTTAGTTTTCTAAAAATAGTGTTGTTTTTTTCTATATTAGGAACTGCATTATTCTTTTCACAGTTTAGTGGTTGTCCAGCATTATTTTTAGGTACATCAATAACACTTTGGCAATTTGAGTGAAGTCAATAAACAAAAGCAGTCGTTTTTGTGTTTCTCGAAATTCATAAATTTCCAGATATATTTTGAATGCTCACTTACAATCATCGAAAGAAAAAAAAAACCATAGCCATAAATGAAAGAAAGAGAGAAAAGATAAAAAATCATTTATCTCTTTTTGAAGATGCTATCGTGCTACAGTTTTTACATCTTCAAAAAGACCATTTTCCAAGACGCAAAACTGTAACGTGTAATCAAAAGATCATCATTTATCTCTTTTTGAAGATATTATCGTGTTACAGTTACTGAGCATATTTACAAGCTTCTAATGTTGCTTCAGCATTTGGGGAAATTCAACCATATTTTGGTAAAAAGAAATACGTGAGATCAAACATAGCACTTTAATTATGTACTAGTACAATACAAAATATCTCATGGGAACTTTTTTCAATATTTTTATCAATATATTAAGTTGTTCTACTATTTAATTTTCCACCGGAATAGCAGTTATTTCAACCCTTTAATACCCCAGAAAACTTATCATGGCAGGCATCAGAAATATTTTTAGAATGTTTGGTATTTTATTTCTGTTAATTTAGAAAATCTTGAGTACGTTATTTTTGTCAATTTACAGAGTGCTCACTGTATTCGTTTTTTATTCTCTGCATCTCTCCTTTTTATATTCTCTGTATTTTCTTGTTTTTATCTCTGTATAATTTTACAACAACCGCCGGAAAAATGATTTCTAATAAATTCTCATGTATTTTTGGGCATTTTATTTTACAATGAGCAAAAAATCAAGTGCAAATTATGGTTCAACAAAGCTTAAAATTTTCGATTTTATTCGTTACACTGCAATATATTTAACTCATGATAGAAAACAATTTTATTTAAAATCAAAAGAAAATTTCGTATTAAAAAAATGAAATTTATGATTTAAAGTGCGATGTATTTTCTTGAAACGACGATTCTTAGCCTGATATTCTGTGATTCTGATAAGAAGCCCAGAAGGAGAAAAATGCACTGTATATCTTTACGTGTTTTGTTTTTCAAAGAAACATGTAAAGGAAAAAAAAAGCTATATGTACAGTTTGAACCAGGCTCGCAGTGAAAGTGAAGGAGGAAATGAATTGTCCCCCTCTAGAGCCCTTGGTTTTAAGCTATACTTCCAATCCCAATTTAGTAACATAGACCATATTTCAATCTTAGTATGGCGTCTCCGCCTGAGGTTGTGGTACGAAGTGAAGTCACAAAAGTGCTGTTCAAACGATTGTATCTCTTGTAATTCTGAAGGAAAACTTATAAAACATTAAGAATGTATACATTCTTAATATAGAGGGGATATTCTATGGAAAATCCTTTTCTTCCCCAGTCTTTTTATTATTATTTTTTTTATTTCTCATCTTTTTAAAACTGCATTCCAGTAATACCGCGCAAAATGGCGAATAAAATTTTAAACCTAAATATCACAATCACTGACGTTGTTTCCTTTTTTAATAACAATTCTGATGGTCACATTTTGAGTATCCTATAATTAATTTGTAATAGTTTAAATTTGTAACACTATTTTAACGAAAATTTTCATCGTTTTAATATTTTAATAATGTTTTTGAAATCGAGCTGTTTATAGTGATGTATAATGAATAGCCTATAATATAATCAATCAGGGAAACAAAACTACATATTTTCACCCTCAAGATTCCTCAAAGCCAATTAAAAATACTGTAATGTTGACACAATTTAAATTTGTTCTACAATTTATATTTTACCTTTTGATGTATTATCGACACATAGATCTGATATTTTGATATAATCTGTGCTTTATTTTCTACTTTGATACATAACTTATATACTTTCAATTTAATTTTTCTTGCGTATTGTTTTTTTTGCCTTGACTCGAAATGCGTGATTTAAAATAGTACTGTGATACCGAATCACTCAATTTCATACAACCATAATTATACAAATAACATATAATCCGTAAATATACCTTTCATATCACGAAATATATACCTTTCGTCATTGGTATAAATATATTAACAAGATACACAATCCTCGATGAAACTTTCATTTTACAGTGAACTTTATCAATAGAATTGATAGAGAGAAGCTGAAAATTCTGAAAAATATGTGACGCTTTCTTCTAGATTATTTGTCTCTCTCTCTCAAGCATAGGAAAAATACAATAAGCTATTCGTCAGGCAAAGAGACGCAATTTCATCTGAACCAACCGTTAAGCAGGTTACACTTTTTCTATTAAAACTTAAACTAAGTACAAATGCACTTTGTTTTGTTAGCATGAAACCTTTACTTTCCCAACTAATAATATCTTATGCATTGTATTTCTTATAATTGTGATTTGAACAACGTTTGATCTTGTTTATTTCTACCATGATAGTTTTTACCTTCTATTGTTATTTGAATATTGTTTGTCTTACTCAAAACGTACGTAAGCACAAGACAAATTAGTCGTTTGACATTTGCTATCGCATTTTATTTTAATGGCGTCGAAACCATAGCTGTACAGCACTCAGAGGATTCCGCGTACAGTGCGCCTCTTTACTCTGCGCCGGCGGCAATCCTGCCCACCAATGGCCGCATCCGTTCTCGTCTTCCATCGGTTATGGGGGACGTTTTTGCCCTGAAAAGCAGGGCTCTAAGTTAGCGATCGTTTAGTCGTATTTTGCAACTAAAAATTCCCGTTTGACGACCGAGATTTCACATCGTCACTTTTGACGCCTAACCTTTCAAAAGACTTTTAGTTTGACAACAACAATTTGCACCTATTCGTCATTTTGTATTTATTTAATTTTTTTAAATCTAGCATAACTTTATACAGTTATATTTTAATATACATATTACATCTAATCTTATGTGCTTTGAGACTTTACGATACCTATAAAGACTATCGTAACTTCATGACCTTCAAATTTGGAATTGTGAATTTTTACTTACAAAGGAAGTAAGTAGACTGTAAATAACAGTTGAAGAAATAGTTAAGCTAATTAACTCATATTTAATTTTATTAGAAACTGATTAAACTAGACGTTTATATTGAATCATCAACATAAGTATAATTACAAACGTTCTTAAAAGTTACAAATAGAAATTGATTTTCGAACATTTTTCTCTCTCTATCTTCTATCATACTTATCAATAATTTTCTTAGTAAAGTTGTGATGCTTCGCAATATTTTTTAACAGTTGCACAACTCTCCTCATAGCTACCAGTTGTTATCTCTGCCCGAGCAAATTGAATTCTTTTAACATTATGCCTAGCAGAACATATTTGTAAACTGAAGCAAAAAAGCTAGGTGCCAAACGCCTAACCTTTACATCCTAACATAGCCCCCTTAACTAGATGCCTAGCGATTTGCGGGGAAAGTTGGCCGCGGATTTTAGTTACTTTTTCCCCCACCAGGAACGCTACTTATCTGCTATAACAAACCGCGCTCTTTCTATTAGTTTGAAGGGTAAAAAATTGGTTTTCATTGCTATTTCTTCTTTTTCCCCCTAATAATTTGATTGTTTTGAATAAAAACGGTGCTTTTCAGGACCAGTATAACTAAATGAAAGATGGTTCACTGTAATGTTCCATTTTTCACAACAAATTCAGTAAAAGAAAAATTTAGTTTCAATCGGACATTAGTTTGCGTGAAAAATGAATCTCCGCTACATCAAGACAAGGGAATTATTATTATTATTAGTATTATTATTATTATTATTACTATGTATGTGTCTTTCATATGTGTCAATGTCTATTTGGCAAAAAATAAAAATAAATAAATAAATTAATAATAATACAGTGCAAAACTGTTTTTATATAAATGTACATTGTTTATTATGTTGTCCAATCTTTACTGTAGCTTGTCCCTGGAAAACGAATGATTATATATTATGATGCATTTTATATTATGCAAATATTAATTAAATTGAGCTTATCGATTTTTTTATTAAAAAAATTTAACTAGTTATACGAAGACATATATGGATGAATAAGAAATAAGGAAAATTAGTAAGGAAAGAAATTCAAATTATTATTCATGCATAGAATCGAATTCTAACCATATTTCAGGAACATATTTAGTTCTATGAATGAATTAATGAGGATTGTCCTATTCTTCATGCTTGAAATATGACTTCAGTACAATGCATTATTAATTGTAATTATTCACATATTTCAACATTTTTATGTTATTGTATGTATGTATATTCTTTATTTATTTATAATTTTAGTTATTGATTTTCAAGATCACTATAAGTAAATAATAATAATAAAAAGACTTCTTTTTTAAAAAAACAGATGAATCCATATAAGAATCTATTCAAATATGTATCACATGTATAACTTTGCTGTTAATCGATCATGGAAGTTATACATTACATCTTCTCAAAAATTTTCAAAATGCTCCAAATAAGTCTTTGATTATTTTATCTATAGCATTGTTCTCAAACAAATATTAAAATTAAAAGTTTTAATCAAGAACTGGATTTTTATTTGTTTTCTTACAACAGTAAAAATGCTCAATTGAAATTAAGTGTATTATATTCTTTATGTATGAATTGCATAAATAAGTATTCTCTTTCTTTTTTTTTCACTGGATTTTTATCTATTTATTTATTTTTTTAAAAACATTTTATAATGTACTAGTTTAAATGTTATGATCAACTACCTAATTCAGTTGCAATAGAACCTTCGGTTGCAACAAAATTGAAATTTCATAAGCTCGATTTCGATTTAAGATATGAAAGTATTTAAAGTAGTATTTCGCAATCGAAATTTGATGCATTGTCTGTGGTACAGGTTGGCTAAGTACGCGAATGTTCTCGACTTTTGCAACTGGTCTTATAGAAAAAATATTTTTTAAATGGAAATGCTTTAATTTTTTTCTTTTAACACTTCTTTATATATTATATATATTCCATTTAACTCGAAAATAAAAATAATAAAATAATTAAAAATAAGTGATGACATGCAATTATAATTTTAACTACATTTATAGATTACAGAAACAATGTTTTATTTTGCTGCACAGCACGTGTGCAAATGTTTAAAAAATAATTGTTTCTTCAGCGAAGTTTCATTTTACAGACTAAAATAATTAAATCATTACATTAACGAAAATTCTGTCCATTTGTGTAACAAAATTTTTCTTTTAAAATACTTACAGTTAGGGGAAAACCACTTTAATAAAATAAAAGTTTTAAGTTGATGCTCCGTTAAAATGTTCCTAGACTAACCAGATATCAAAAATAAATAATATCACTTAATTTCCTGCTGTTTTATTGCACCATAACGTAAGAGCGAAAAAATAATGTAATAAATGAGTCATATTATTAAATATTTTTCAAAAATTCAAATGATTTTTTTAAAAAGAACAATTTTTACCGCAATTTATCAAGCGTTAACAAGTCAAACATCGTTTTCCAATAGCAAATAGGTAGTGCCCTCTAGCGGCGTTTTCGTTATCAGCAGGAGAAAATCGTTGCCGGTAGGGTAATGGGTTTCGCTCCATTTCGGAAGGCATCTAGTTAAGGGGGCTATGATCCTAATTTCGAACCCTGCTGAAAAGTCACATTACATTTGACCAATGGGCAAAAAGCCGCTTAACAAGAATCGTAAGAATTATTCTGTAATCACTACACTATTTTTTAAATCGTCATCCTAAGCACTAAAGTTCTGTGAGTGTGTCGTTCTTTTTTCAATTCAAACTGTAAATGGCTGATAAGGACACTTTACAAACTCACGAAACCCATGCCTTAGGATCGTTTGATAGAAAAAGTAGATCTCCTTGGGTATAAAACTCTAACCGCCGTATTCACCGTCAACTCTAACCTCATGGTTTGACGCGAAACCGGTCTCCAACCTGGAGTTACCGCGGGTTTCCTATTCACCATCAACTTTGACTACGCGCAAACAGGTTCCCGGAAACCACGCCAAGTCGAGTAACTCAACCAAGCTCCGGAGCAAAGTTAAGGTTTGAGCGCATGCGCAGTACATGTAAACATTAGCAATGGCGGACTGGATGTTGCGAAAATTGGAATATGTTGAGTTTTTAGAGCTTTCTTCGCCTTACACGATCTTGAATTTCTGAAGAGGCCTTACAAAAAATTCAACTTTAGAGTTGTTTTAATTTTATGAACTAGTATTGTTCAATGATTTCTTTGTCACTTTTGTGTGTTTCCGATAATGTTTTTCTCTCGGGAGCTATTACTTCATTAAAGATTTTGAAACTTTATCATGATTCCTAATTGAACAGAAATACCAAACAATGGGGGGTAATATATCTTTAGTATTTTTATTTAATTAGTTATTTTTTTCTCTCCTTGTTGCTTTTTGATATACTTTTATTCTACTTTAAAGTGTACATGTATATACTGAACATTTAACATGCGTCCTGATTTTTTTGCCAAGGTTACTTCTGGGATTGCGAAGTTCATGTGGAATATTTTGATTTATGTATGTCGAATAAAATAAACTTGTTGACCTTTACCATGTGTTTTATGTGATTGACCAATTTACATTTGCTTCTGTATTCTTTTCTTTTCTTTTTTTTTTTTCAAATTTAACAAAGGTTTTGAATATGTGAAAAGCTTCTTTTAAAAAAAAAAGACATATGAAATGGATCCATAATACTAATGGCAGTTTTGTGTTTAAAGGTAAACTGCAAGGTTTTTGAAAAAGTCAAAATATTCGCCATATGTATTTGTATTAATGAATTCATATTTGCATTAGAAAAAGGGTTCTTGTTAACCAAAAAAAATCACATAATTTTGAATTGCCGTTTCATGCAGTTGTAAGACTTAAACCAAATTTTTACTGTACTTTGCCAATGCGAAGTGATTGTAAGAATAAAGTATTTACAATAGTTATAATTGAAATCAAATGCATTTTTTAAATACTCTCATGAATTTAATGCAAGGCCATAAGCAGATTTTTTTTTGGGGGGGAGGGGGGAGGCTTTGAAACAGTTATGTTGAGGAAAGTTTCAGTTAGGAATATATGCTACATTGCGAAAATTTTCGGGGGGGGGGGGGGGTTCGTGGGCATCCCTAGTTACAGCCTTGATTTAATGAAAGAATATTCAAATAAAAATTTAAAAGATACAATAATACGCTACTGCTTGGTTCATAATGGTACATTTCTATATTATATATATATCGTTTGTGAATGGTACATTTCTAATGTCAGAAAGAGATATATTACAATGATAAAATTGGTTATAATTTCCTATTCGTTATATATATATATATATTCATTTTCCGAGAAAAATTTTATTGGATTCTTTACTTTTCAATATTTTTAAATTTTTTACACGAGTGCTAGAAGTAATACCTTCTCAAACGGGCTAAAAACCACTCGTGTTTTATTCATCGCTATATCGCAGAGAACGGGAATTTTAAAAAACGGGAAACGAAATGTACACTGCGCGGCGAAAAAGCATGAAGAAAATCATGTGATAGTTTTGACCAATAACGGGCCTGCGTACGTTCCCACATGGCGTCGAGTTGACTAACTTCGTGGTTGGAAAACCCCAGGTTGATTTTCCTCCGTGAATACCGATTTTTAACTTCGCAGCGCTGAGCCCCAACTCCGAGTTAACGGATCTCGTGGTTTCACGCGTGGAGTTAGGTTGACGGTGAATATGGCGGTAAGATGGTATCGATACTGAGACCCTCTGCTATAATGATCATGATCTTAAGTGTACTTATACTAATGATTTGAAACAGTGTGATAATTGTAGTCAGACGATAACGAATCGTATGATAATTTAAAAGTAGCAGAAAAATGCATATTTTCCCCGTCATGAATAAAAAAAACATATGACTTTTATCTGGTTTTCTTTTCTGTATATCTCTCAAACATTGTCAACATAACACATTCATGCAAGAAAGCTTTTCTGGGTTACTACGGCGTGGTCCTGCCATAGTTTTAATTTTTTCCTCAATGCAAATATTAGTGCTCTAATGAGAACAAATACTGTTGTTTAAATATAAAGAACAGTATAAAATTTAGTAAAGGGGCCGTGGTAGCGTAGTGTTTGGGCGTCGTTCTTCGAATCAAATGGTTTGGGGTTCAGAACTCGACCCGCTGACGACCCATCATGTACACTTGGGGATATGTGCATGTACAATCATCCGACCATGAACTTCCGAGGCAGTTCAAAGGGTAACGGAGGCTGGAGAAAATTTCCCTCTCTTTCAGTCTCAGGTCCAAAAAGGGAGGTGGCGCCATATGATGTCATCTGACCATAACATGTTAGGGTTGATGCTGGCCGCCTATCAGGTGACCCTTCAAATGGCCAGCAAAGCTAGTAGCTTTGAAAAAGGCGAATGCTGACAAGGCGCGTAAACAAGTTATTCTACAAGTAAACCTTTTCATGACTTTAAGAATTTCATGTGAAACGCAGCTTCAATAATTTAAAATAAAAACCTTTTATTTACAGTGTTTACAAGGTCAAAACCAAATTTAACACAACAAATTAAAATTAAACTCTACTGCCAAGTAGAAAAGAAACCAGGGTCGAATCAAAAACGAAATTCGTAAATGATGTCTTTTTTTACAGTTTACAACTACGCCACCTAGAGGCCATTTGTTAGTTTCTCAAAGTAAAGAACAAAAAAAAAAAAAAAGGAAAAGAGAACGTGCAAATTAGTTAACAATGCCTCCACGTTGGCTGAATAAAATGGGAAAAAGTTTAAAATAAATATGTACGGCTCGTAAAAAATTATTTTTTAAACATTTTCGTTAAGATAAGTTTAAAAATTTGAGGTCTCGTATATTTTCTGTACATTATGAAATAAATCAACAGATATTTCACAGGAAACATTGGCCTTGTTAACACCAAAAATATGTCTATGTTTAATACATAACAAAATATTACTTCAAATATTGAATTTAATTTACTACTGTTATTTCTTTTAGTAAAATACATATGTGTATATGTGTATACACAAAATCTTCTGTAGTGTATTTAAAACGAAATAAATTGTGATACCAGCAATGGCAGTGGCTTAACATTTTAACACATGTAATGTAATTATTGTCCCGCAGTGGACCAGTCGGTAGAAGCTCGGTTCCCGTAGAACTCCGAAAGTGAAGCAACATCGACTAAGGTCAGCGTTTGGGAGGGTGACAACCTCTCGCGGCTGGTTGCTGTAGGTCCGTGTACGCTAAAGGGAGCTGGTGCACGTTAAATAAGTCGTGGCTCCAATGTCCTCCAAATGAAACGATGCCTCTGAGGGTGCTAATCCCAGGTGACGGTCTCTGGGAGCTGGTTCAAAAAAATTAAGAGACCTTTCAAAGGGGCGGAAATCGGACTCCTGCCCATAAGGGCCCCGTTAGACTCAGGAGCAGCGTACCCATTCTTCCTCGCCACGCGCGAGGACACGACAACAACAACAATGTAATTATTATACAGTGTTAGACATTTTCTTTTAATTACTTAAATATAAGTAACGTAGGGATTTTTATAAGCAAAATTTAAGCTTAAATTTCTTTATTTCAGAAAACCGCCTTCGATAAAACTTTGCAAAAGCGCATTTTTATTATAGATTGTAGTTGAAAGTTAGGCCAACGCTGTCGTAGGAGGATGAAAGAGATCATGCAAACAGATAAAAAATTTAATCAATCGTATCAGTTTGGAAAATATGTAAAATATGTTATGCAACGTATTATCAATTTTACTTGAATGTTTCATTAAAAAGCTTAACAGATGAGTAAAAAAAAAAAAAAAACGCTTTTAACAACATAATCACTTCTTTAATCGCATATAAAATGTTTACTGGTATAAATTATATATAGCATTAGGGAAAAAAGAAGAAGAAAACTAGTAAACACCTTTGGCAAAGAAAGCGCTTTAATTGGAAGCAGAAGCAGTTGAATAAAAGTTAAAACTGTAAAAATGTATACTAACTATCGACGTACAACGAAGAAAAAAAATATTGAAAAAAAAAAAAGCCGTGAAGTATAAAATGTTACTCGATAGAAAAGACATCATAAATTACTTGTTGAAACGAGAAAATTGATGCATTTTTCTATTGTTGGATTCCTTCCTGCCCAGTCTACTGTTTATGACTTTGACATTGATGATATATGATGCTGGAAAAAAAAAACTTGTTTTTCTGTATTCGTATCGATCTAGTGCAGTAGGTTTTGATAAATCTTGCTTAATAATTTTCATGGTGTAATTTGATGAAATAACGGATATAAGAATTATTTTCGAGTAGAGCACGTTGTTTTAAATTTAGAATGTAAAGGATGATTGTTAACAGTAAATTTGCATTTTACCCCAGAAAAAATTTAACTCAGTCGTATCAGTTTAGAAAATAGATAAAATATGTTAAAATGTCAAATTTAGAATGTAAAGGATAATGGTTAACAGTAAATTCGCATTTTAACCCTCCAAAAATTTAAATCAATCGTTTCAGTTTAGAAAATAGATAAGATGTGTTAAAATGTCAAATTTAGAATGTAAAGGATGATTGTTAACAGTAAATTTGCATTTTATACCTACCTCGTCTGTTGAAAAATTAAGGGGCTTAAATTGATGTTTTTAAAATTTGCGATGTAAAGATTAGATGCAGTGGTAAGTTCTTAGAAAACACATAACATTTTAGTTATGCCCTAATAATCTGTAAACTAAGTCATTCTATACCTTGGAACACCAACCAACTTAGATGCAATATTTCATTTTTTCTTATTTTTTGGAGAGCTTGTTTATGTTTTATTTGTTGCATAACATGAATATAGCTTTCTTTCGCTTGTGCTTACAACTTTACAGAGCCTTGTTTTTAAAAGAATAGATACAAAACCAGATTTTTCTTTCTGTTACAGTATTTACACACACACATATATATATATATATATACATATATAAGATACATAAACATTTAATTAAGATTTATGATTTGATTTTTAATAATTATTACTTTAATTGTTTAATTATAGCAATAAAAACTTCTCACATTTACTAATTTTCATTTGAGCAATTTTCAGATGGTTTGATAAAGAATATCTCTCGAAAGTAACTGCAGTTTCGAAGCTAAAACTTTATGTTCATGAAATTTATGGGTCTTTTTAGGAGTCAACTTCCCGATCTCATAGTAGTGTTTATTTGATTCTACTTTGAAAAAGAACGATATGCAAGTATTGCATCAGGTTATGTGGGTCAGGTCAGTGGCGACGCTAACCCCTTTTGGTTGTTCTCCCAATAAAGACTGAGAGTCAACTGAAGAACTACATAATCAAGTCAAACAGTCTTAAAATTTCATATAAAAAAGGAAAATAAGTATCAAAGGAAAAAAATGGAAGGAAGGGGGGGGGGGGGCAGAGAAGGAAAAAGGGTACAAATAAATATTTTGTAGAACTACGTGTCTATTTGTTCTGTGAGAAGCAAACAATTTGCTTTTTGTTGTACAAAACTACCAGTCATGTTTTAGATGAAGTCAATCTTTTTATCACAGTATTATTTTTTTCCAAACTAGTCAAAGAATACATTGCACTTGATTTTACAATGCATCAAATTTAAGATTAACGCTTCATATTGGTTCTCTCTCTTGCTTGTTTTGAGCTAAAGCACTCCCGTAAGACATGAGGGGCGTAGAGTGCGGTACAAATGAAAATAATGTTTTCTTTCTTGAAAATGCGATGAATGATGGAAGCAAGAAATAACCAACGCCGCAAAAAAAAAAAAAAAAAAAAAAAAAAAAAAAAAAAAAAAAAAAAAAGGCTCAAATTTGCTAAAAATTCAACATAAAGCATAAATTTAAGCTAAAAAGTAAGCGTTCATGTTTTCTAATATTTTGTCTATCAATTGCATAATTTTTCATTTAATTTAAAACGGATATTGTTCATGGAAATCCTGTTATGAATCTGGAAATGAACTCATTTTCCAGGAAATCATTGGTAAAATAGTATGAAGAATAAAGGAATGATAGAATCCTGTACTGAAAAAGTGTCTTGCTACGGCTTTAGAATTTCAAACTAAGCGTCAATGGATGAAAAATCTAATATTCTGTGATTTTAGTTGTCAGTAAAAAATACCAAATGGCTATAGATTATTTAACGAATTAACGAATACATATGCTTAATGAATGATTTTGAGTTAAAACAAGCAAATATAATTTTTACGTATATATTTTTCTTTCTAGAAGCTCCTACGAAGGTGCAATATAGATGTGAAATGAAAAAGTACTGGCTCGTTTCCTGGTCAAAGTAATTTCTCATTTATTGAAATTAACCGCTTATTGGAATCAACGCCTATCGGAATGATACAATCACATTGAGCAAAGGTAACTATTTTGATATTCTGCGTAATCATTTTTCATTCACATCTAAATATTTATGCATTTAAAATAATCTGAAAGTTAAATTACATGATTTTTAGCAGGAGTTCTTATGAGGGTCTGAATGACT
This sequence comes from Octonoba sinensis, assembly GCA_038502835.1. NCBI lineage: Eukaryota > Metazoa > Arthropoda > Arachnida > Araneae > Uloboridae > Octonoba > Octonoba sinensis. The sequence goes on from CM076598.1 coordinate 131,090,678, forward strand.
GAATAGCAGCATAATCATCACGTTTCAAAGAAATAGAAATAAAAAGAAATTATTTTATTTATTTATTTATTTATTTTTTGTTTGATAATGCATTCACTTGCCCTAAAAATCATACGTTAAAATGGAAATGCAGTAATGCCTTTTTGCTTCGTTAATAAAGCAGAAATACACTTTTTAATTAACTGAACACTGTATATATTTTATTTTTCTCTCCACGCATTTCATACAATCATCAAGATAAACCAGAACCTCGGCCACAAGAAACGATTCATTTCGCAATAGACATTACTCAGCTAAGTCATATAACTGGGCTTGATTGTGTTGATTCTTGTAACGAAACACACGAATTACCTACTTATATTTAAAAGTACGATACAAAGACTGAATTTAATATATTAAGTGAAATAGTATATTCCCTTTTTATAAGCTTTAAGGAACATTTAAATTCAATATTTCTTGTTATAAAGCTATTAATAATGATGCTGTGAAATGCATTTTTGAGTCAAAACTTAACTTTCATTTTACTAATACTTTTAAACAACAATGTCACCATTTCATTACCCGTTTTCATTTAAAATTATTTGCTACAGCTTTATTTGGACTCCGGTTGTTGTTTATTTTCTTTTCAACTGAGTGCATTTTGTCAAAAACATCGTGATGTGGTGGTTACTTCAATGAAACTCAGGTCTACTCTATGCTACTTCTGAAGGTTATGTTCAACACAGGTACGTAATACTCTTGTGTAAATGCTGTACTAAAAAAAAAAACGATTCTTATGTGTTAACCATGAGTTTCAAAGCTCTATTTTGATTTAATATGAAAATATTCTGATTTTCACTATAGGTTAATGAAAAATCACACATTAATGAATGCTTTTCTAATTAAATTCGTGTTCACGTATCAGAATTTTGATGCTTCAATACGCTAACATACAGCCTTGTGTAAAAAACCAAAAAAAAAAAAAAAAAAAATCAAATTTTAGATAGAGGTCATTGCAACTCCGTAATACGCATTGTGTTCTGTATAATGCGTATAATAAGACTGTAGAAGAGAGAAAAAAACTCGCCGATGGTTTTATATTAATTTTTATTCAACTTGAAATAATAATAATAGTAATATTTCACGTGTGGAAGCAATGCAACAAATTAGTACGGACATTATTATTATTTTGTAATATCACTCTACCTACAATAAATTTAGAGCTGCCTATTATTTCAAACGTGCATTAAGTTTTAGAATACTGGTGTAGCTTTAATGTATTAAAAAAAAAACGCTCATGTTAAGATCTCAAAAAAAAAAAGGCAAAATTAGAAAAGCAAAAGCAAAATTTATTCAATTTACATCAATGCATGAGCATTTGCTCCGTAATGAAACAATGTTGCTTATTTTAAAGGGAAATAAGAATGTCAGTTCAAGACTTTTTGAAATGCCGTTAAAGGTAAATACATCACAAACGCTGGTTTAAATTTGGCATTTAGTCATGATTTATTATACACAAGAAACGATTGATTTTTAACTAATAGCGTCCATGTTATTTTAAGTTTTTAATTTAAATATTAATCTTGAATATTCAATCCATCCTCATATCAACAGAACTTAACAATAGTCAGAGAAATTAATTATTGGGACGATCTTCTAAGTTTCAGAAATTGAACTATTTCCTAGCCTCATTTGGCAAAAGGAGTAGCAATTCCAATTTGTTGAAAACGTGAAGTGAAATAAATATAAAATGAGCCAGTTCTGAAAGATAAGCATAGCCTTCGGTTAGTTGAGTCGAAGAGTTTCCAAGAAGAGCACTTAGCTCTTATTGGAGCTCGGAAAACCGATCGTGGAAGAATCGTTTTCGTGTTTTGTTGCTGTGGAATGCTTGCCAAAAGTTTTATTCTCTTTTCCAGCTAAGAAGACCTGGAGTTAGGCAGTGGAAAAGTTCCTGATCCTAGGCCATCGTCACAGAACACAATACGGAAGTTTCTTTCAGGCTGAAGAGTTATGGGAAGGCTCGCTGATCACGTAATCAAGCGAAAGAAAACTTTCCGATCCCATATATCACGGGAACTCCCCATAAAAGTCTCTGGGTGAGGATTAATTCGAAAAAGGGGGCACCCCAACCCAGATCGAAGTCAAATCTTGCAACGTGATTGGACCATCGACCACCACGTCGCCATCCAATCACGAATTGCTTCTTCTCCCCCCTACCTTGGGTCTGACTCTAGCCTGGGGGCATTCTCGGAAATTAAGGGCTTGCTGGGGGATTAGATGAAAGCGGTCAAACACAATTTCCAAAGATTCCGAAGCACTTTCTTGAAATTAATTTCCTCTGGCATGATGATGGTAGCTGGACATAGATTAGTTTCGGTGTCCACGCCACTCCTTTATGGGTGACTGGTTGCAACTGCTCCTGGGGTAGATTCTATACAAAGAAAAGGGCCCGGGGTAACTAAATGCTCATACATAATAAAACAATAAACGAGTTACTCAAGAAGCAGATAAAGGCTCATTTCATTAAATGGAAATGAAACTGAATTCCAGTTTTGGTAGCTTGTTTAATAATCCCCTTTTATGATGTTTCCTCTGGAAAAGAGAGGAACTATCAGGTTATTGAATAGAGGCAATAAGGAGAGTACTATTTTCTGGTGGAATGTGAAAGAGAGCAGTGTGGTACTGGGTATATGGTATTGCATATAACATATATTTCTCGCTTTAGGATAGTGCAATAACTTATGCAATAAATGACATCACACCATAGAGTATACGTGTATTTTCAAAATTTATGTGTTTCACGAAACAGTTAGAAAAAATATTTGTTACTACTTTGTAAAAATATGGCAATATCTGGTACTACCCAAGAAGACATATTTCTATTTTTTTAAGATAATGAAGCAACTTTTGTCATAAATTATACCTAAAGTATAAAACCAATACGCATGTTTTTAGAGTTTGGATGTTTGTCATGACATGTAATTATTTTACGAAGTGTTTGTTGTGGTTTCATAGAACTTTTCGCCCGAAAATACATAGGAATCTCCTGGAAATCAATTATCCGGAATCTAACGTAAAATAACAGAGGCTTAAAAACAAGAAATTCAAGAGTCTTTAAAAAAGGAAATTGCAGATAATAAAAAAACTGAGATCATTCTGTAAATTGACTGCAACAGATAACGTGCCGCTGTAAGGCCGCCGAATTACTATCTCTGGCGCACAAAGTCGGAAGCGAGTCCACAAGTGAGTTGAGCCACGCTGCTCTGATTCTTCAGCAGTGGGGAAAACTAACCGTGGAGTCCTAACTGGGTGCTCAATAGACCTGAAGTTAAACTAAAAGCCAATAATATATACTGTATTTTTGACGACTTTTAAACTGGCAGTAACATATCTCAAGCGCTTATCTATGCATTTGCTTACAACTTTTACACTGGTAGTCACAAATCTCAAGTGCTTAGTTTTCCGTAAATTAATAAATATACTGCATTTTTGACGATTTTTAAACTGGCAGTAACATATCTCAAGCGTTTAACTATGCATTTGCTGACAACTTTTGAACTGATAGTCACAGATCTCACGTGCTCAGGTTTCCGTAACTTAATAAATCTTTCTCTGTAATTTTTACAGGGTGCGGAAAAACAAAAATTCTATTGAGAAACTGTTATCAAGAAACTTGATTATTTGATTTAAAACAAGGTCTTCGCAAATTTAAAGAAACACTCAGTTTCCCTTCTGTGCTTTTAGATTTCTTTTTCAGTGCATTTGGAATTTCCCTTAAAAAAACCCATATCTATGTTAATGGCTAATGAATAAGCCATATCTTATAAAATGAATTGTTACCGCAGAACAACACAACATTTAGCTTAACAAAACAGTTAGCTTATTAGCAGAATATTTCCTATAAAACCTTCAGCAAAATAGGCGTTACTTATAAGGTAATTGAAAAGAAATAAAAGAAACCATGTAGTGCACATGCGTTCAAAATAGCCAATGTTTAATATAGCTTTGCCCCAACTCTTCGGCTTATCTAATATTGGTTTTAGGAGAGTTGAACGCTGACAGTGACAATATTTACATGATATGCAAATATTTTATTGGCTTCATCCTTCATGTTTTTAAATTAATAACAGCTCTATCCCGTCTTCTGAATCAAATTTCAACAGAAAAACTTATTTTGACTAATTAGTACAGAATTATCACCACTGAGGCGAATTATATAACTAAATTAGATTGATATTTTGCTTTTATAATTTCTCATCCTCATTCACTGACTAGTAGCTTTTACATTACAGTTCTGGAAAATTCTACTGGTATATCAAAGCTGTTAGAGATCTTGCACCCGATTTATGAATTATAATCATGACTGAGACTCGTCATATATTTGTTTGGGCAAGTTATTCTTGACGAATCTGATTCGTCACCCGAATTAAAATAGTAGGTCTTAGGGCCTTGCGGATTCTAAAATATAAATGTATTCCTACACAAAATATATTATACTTTTAAATACTAATCAATGCTTCAATAAATTAAATTCGTTCTATGGCATAAAAATCTTCACATAATTGTGTACTCAAATGGTTTTGAGAGTGTCAAATTATAGAATAGGCCAGTGTCTTGTTTCTCGATAAAAAGGTTTTGACAGCTGAAAAAAATTTGTCGAGAAAATATTAACAATATTTCGTAAAATTATGCGTCAACGAACTCATGCAGTTAGCGCAGTATGTTATACGAATATTTTTTCTTTAAAATCTGGTTTGATTTTCTGGAATATTTAGCGCTAGAAAGTAACCGGCTGAAACGTTGTTCGAAATAACTCAAAATAAATAAGAATGTACTTTAAGAGCTAGAAAATTATCTCTAAATGTGGTATATGGCCTTTTTTTTTTTTTTCATTTTTTCAAAGCTTAACTATGTAGGTTTAACTAAAACTTACAAAATTAATTCACGAGAAGCAGATCTCAAGCCTGTTTTAATTTGCTCCAAGTTCAGTTGAGCTTCAGATTTAACTCACAATCAATGAATTATGAATTATCTTTTATATATATATATATAAATATAATTTAATTGTCTGCGTCGAGCAATACATCGGGTAGAACGGGCCTCTAATGCATCATAGCATTAACGAATCCAACCACATGACGAAGAAAGGATTCCTAGTTGAATTTTTTTTTTTTTTTTTTTTTTTCATTTTACGAGAGCTTTCTTACGACGGAAAAATAATTCAAGTAATTGAATAGGGACGCAAACCCATTTTTGTACAGAAAGGGATACATAGCATTGCACCTATGAGGCTCAAGTCATAAATTTTCGAACATTAAGTTTGAATATAAAATTTCAAACTCTTTTTTTTTATTTAAATTACAAGGGAGACATAAATTAACGAAACTACGTAAAGTTTCCTTGGTTTAAGTATTGAACGTTGCAATAAATCGGCCATTTTAATATCAGAAGAGCCAATCAAAATCCTCTCTCTACATTCCTACCCCAATAGTTGACGTCCGTAGCTCATTATAATGAGAAATATTAAAGTCACCATCAGCGCAGATCAGCGATATAAAGTTTGATCACAGGAATATTTATGAGTTGCAATAAAAGTGTTATAAAATCAACTTTGTAACTTGTCGTTGGGGTCTTGTTATTTTATCTGGCTCAACCTTCGACGGCACATACACTAGGGTGATTTAATTGCTGCAAGAGCCCCGATATTTTATCCACGGTTAAGGGATGGAACGGGGGTATTTTATTATTTTTTGAGGTATAAATTTGAAGATTTTATTCCATAGATGTAAGATTCGCACGGTTTTAAAATTGAGCGTCTTTTTATTTGAGTAAGAAAAAAGTTACAACATTGAATCGAATTTTATTATTTAAATCCTTTAGTATTCGAGCGCTGAAAAAACGTGGGATTTTCATGCTTTTGTGCCATAAAACTAAAGCGACCATTGCACTTCATGCATTTCGCATTTCTAACATGTAAAAGTTATTGAATAAACTATCGGCAGATATAGATTTTGCGTTCTGCTAAGTCATTTTTGCTTTGTTTTTATAAAATTATCATAACATTAAAACATACGTAAAAGCTATTTATCTTACGCAGATACACAAAAAGGGGAGAGGGAAGTAATTATTTATAAAATAAATACATTATTATATACAATTAATTCTGTGTATACAATGTATGAATCTTAATTTATTACTTACAAATGCTTTTGAGTTTATTATAGTTAATTTATATATAAACTACATTTAAACATATTATTATTTTTTCCCTTTTTCTTGTCTACCTACATAAACAAGAGACTGATTTTTCCCTAGAAACCATTAGTAAAGGCATAAAATGACGCCTAGAAACTCATACATCTACTTACATCAAAAGTTGAGACTAGCAAATGAAAATTAATTTTCAAAACATATATTCGTTATCTGTAATTTGTAATTGCAGAATGAGAAAAATAAAATATATGTATAGTTCAAAAATTATACTTATAATAAAACTATAATTGTTTAAGAATGTCATTAATTTACTTTTTTAAACATCTGCTTTGGATAAATTACCTTTAAATTGTAAGATAGCTGTTCCACATTTTCTTTTTTTTATCAGTTAAATGTAGCGGAAAAATACGCGGCATTTACTTATTTCTTATTTTGATTAAAAAGTTCCTAATTTTCGTCTACATAAAATGTAAACTCGCAGCACACAAAATAAAGTGTTTTTTTTTTTAAAGTTATGTGTACTGTAAAAAATGTTGGTAAAAAGAAAGAAAAAAAAAAAAAACGAGTGTTTCTTTAAATTTACGAAGAACTCCTAGAGCTATCAAGTTTCTTGATAACAGTTCCTCAGTATTTTTTTTTTTTTTTTTGAATTCTGTGAAGTTACGTGTAACCGAACACTTGAAGTCTGGGACAACCAGTTTGAAAATTGTAAACAAATGCATAATTAAATGCTTGAGATCTGTGACTACCAGGTGAGAATTTTTCAAGAATTGCACTATATGTTGTTTGCGTACGGTTTAGTTCCAGCTCTATATGAGCAACTTGGCCCTCGGCGGCACAAGTCCACCCAACTCCGGCGCGGAGGCGTCTTGGGCTTAGGACACAGAAATTGCAACAGTGTGGAGCTCAATGGAACTCGTCTTCGACTTTGTGCACTAGAAAAGATACACTCACAGAACTGTACTCACGGATGGCGCCACTATTGCTGCACATAATCTGTTGCTATTAATTTACAGAATGTTCTATGTTTTTTACTGTAATTTCCTTTTTTAAAGATTTCGTAGTTTCTTCTCTAATTTTACATTAGACTCCGAATAAATGATTCTTAGGAGATTCCTATGTATTTTCGGGCATTTTTTTAGTGTGCAATGTGAAAGAGATTTCTTTTAGTTCCGAAACACAAGCATTCAATTTTCAATGCGAATGAGTTACATTCTTCAACCTGCACGTACACATAGTTTTTAATAATTGCAATAAATGAAGCATAACAAATTGAAAGAAAGGAACATTTTTGGTACGAAAATAGTTGAATAAAATTTGGTACTAAATATTTTAAGACTAAAGAAAAAGAGAGACAAATAGAGAGAGAGAGAGAGAGTATTTGGGGAAGTCATTAAAAATTAAACGTTCAATGACAATTACATTAAAAATAAAAATAATTCTTCGAGAGACAATTTTAATAAAATCAAAATATTGCATTCCTGCTGTTATGCAATAAAGGACAAATCTTTAGCATCAAAACTCCTAAGAAGAAACGATGTGCATTTAAGAGTTTCCTGACTACTTAAAACATTACCGTTAAACTTAAATTACTTTCATATTACAGCTGAAACAGTCATTATTTTTTACTTTGATTTTATCTCTATTTTTCAGCTCTTCCCTCAGCTCCGTCTGGAAACAACTACAATTCATCCTACTGAGAGCGAGTTCCACGTACATCTTTCTCTCATTTTCTCGAATGGGATAACAGATTTTTCGAAGAAACATGTCAACTTAAGGTACGCAATTAATGTTTCTGATCTTCGTAATTAACTTTGGCATTTAATTAAAGTTCTGAAAGTCCTTAAAATGTTTGACTGTTTTCAGTTTCAAATAATCAAAGCAGCTTATGAGAATTTTCATTCTTAAATTGTTGCTACATTTTGGATTAAATTTTAATTTTAAATTCATAACTATGTAATTGTATTCTTTATGTATGCTTTTTAACGTTATAACTAATAGTTTTTTTTTCTGTGTAAGTCAAGAGCGTTTCTTTTAAAACAGGATTTTATTTGCGTTTTTATGAGTAAAAAAGGATTTTTCCCTTTTTTTCTGTATCTGGCGGCCCCCTCATCTCCAATATAAACCCATCTCCATCCTTTTTTACTTTTATTAAGAAAATTTTTTCGATTCAAGAACTTTTTTTTTAATGAAGAAGAATCCCACTCCCCCTACCCTCACCCAGATGCTATATTTTTATTCTGATCAAATGCATTTTAAACAATACAGAAACAAATGTTAAATCAAGGAAAACGATAACTCTTAAAAGGCCCGAAGGAATATAATTTAATATCTAAACCAATACAAAAAATTACTATGCGTATTTAAATCATGAAATGTTTAATTTTTAATGTTTTTTATTTTTTATTTATTTATTTATTTATTTTTTTGATGCAAATCCCCTTTGATCCAAAGAAAAAAGATTTCTGCATTTTGTTTTGAATTAATTTACAAAAAATTGTGTATACATTTTATAATCGAAGATACTTTTAGCTTATTTCTAATAGTTGAGCCTGATACATACTTTTTATAACTAAATACAATAGATAGAATATTCAATAGGCACAATTTTCTATGAACAATGAAATTTCCACATTAATCCTCCTCTCAATATCAAGTATCTTTTTTAGGAGACTAAAACCATATCAAGACAAACAAAAAGAACATCTCGTTTTGTGATAATTACATGAACAAAAATATGTTGCAAACGTTGCAAATGTATTTCAAATTTCAATTTGTAATTTTTCAAAAACATATTTTCACACACATGTGCATTAAAATTTAAAAACACTAAAATGTTTTATTAAAATAGTTCAAAACATGCATGGTAACTTTCTTGCATCCTTTATGCTATGCAACATAAAAATAATAAAGGTACATTCAAAAATGATCTCATTGAAAAATATTTTTAGATGTAAATCGGAAATGTTTTATTCCGGAGTGACAACATTTTTCGCTAATCTTTTAAGGGGAGTCAGCACCCAAAAATGTCGAAAAAACCGAAAGTTTTTTTTATTGGCTTAAGTAGAAAAATAAATCTTTAAAAATGATTCCTGAAAGTTTCAGAAAAATTGAAGTAATATTTATTGATTTTATTACGGTGTGATTTGCCACCTTTTCATTCCAAAACCGAAACTGTGCTAAATATGTAAGCCACATATTTTTTTTTAAAAATAAAATAAACGAGGAGAATCAATTTCATCATGACTGTAACTGAAAAAAAAAGTTCCGTACTTGAAATTTTGATAAAGATATTGCAAGCCGAAAACTTAAAATGCTGTTTTCTCTCGCTTTGTTTTTTGCGAATTTCATCTCAATTTTAATTTATAATTGTTTTTTTAAATTTTTATCTATAATGTGGACATTTTTTCCACGTGTTCCTGAAACTATACATAACAAATTTGTGCTTTACTTTTATGATAACTTAAGTACTTTTTTTTAATAATTTTTTTTTTGCATATTTTTTGAATTTTTCGTTGTTTTTCTGTGTTATTTCAGTTTTTATTTTTTTTCTCAAAAGGTACTTGGCTTATAAAAAATTCAAAGCATAAAATGTTTGCTTTATGAGTAGTGAATTAATAAAAAAAAATTGAGACTTTACGCCAATTTTTGAAAAAGTAGATGCATTTTTAATTTCGGTTTAAAAATTAAAATTTTCAAGTTATATTTAAGAAATAGTTTTTTTTAAATATTTCATTTCTTATGAAGTGATATAACATGACATGAGACAAAAATTGTAAATAAAAACACCATAGAGAAAAAAAATGGTCTCATTGTGCCTACTCCCATTAATTTGAAATAAGGTAAAATATGCACGGACATGATTTATATGTTCATTTAACTTCAAATTTTTTACTGTTCACGACTTCGAAAATGAAAGCCAGCGTTACTCAATCTTTTCTTTGCTCGGGCAGCATATACATAACAACTGTTTTACACAGATCTTAGCACGGAAGTTAATGAAAATGTATCTGTTTTTTTTTTTTTTTTTAAATAATGCCGCACAGTTCATCTAACAAAGTCATTTTCAGGGCCAAACTCGAATGTCTAGTAAAACGGGGGGGGGGGGGGGGCGTTTTACGGTTTTCTTGCACAAAAATATGTTTGTATCACTGGTTGTCAACGTTTTTTTTACTGCCGTTTCCGAATTGCCGGAAAAGCTCACCAGGCAGAACCAGGCAGATCACCGCTCTTCGTAAGATTTCTTCGGTGGTATTTAAGTTTCCACACTTGGAATTCAAAATTCTTTTCTGTCCTGCTTATAGCCTCTTGTTTTGCTTCAGCTCAACGATTAATAATTGTGATACAGCAAATGTTCATAGTAATAAGTATCAAACATATCTGCACTTATTAAACAATGTTCTCTTCTCTAACAAATTTATCAGAAAATCGCAAGGAAGGTTTCTGAACGGAATTTAATCACTGTGCATTCGTGTAGTAAGTTATTTTTGTCTTCCTTTTTAATTGCTTTATTTGGTTTTAATCAGTGGGATTTTAGACAAGATGGAACTTGAATGTTGAACCTTGTAGGTTAAAAATGAACCACAATATTTAACTTGCAGTGTTATCAGGTTTAAAATTGTGATTGATTTGTATTCTATAGATATGAGATTATTTTGAATACAACTTAAATTGTGAAAAAAAAAAATTTGGTGTTCGTTGAACAGGACACAATGAACATTGTGTTCCTTTTCCCATCACATTTAACAGAAAATGTTGAGGAACGTTTCCCCCTAACAGAATTTAAGCATTGGGCATTCATGTAGTAAAGTTAATTTACAGTTTTGTCTTTCTACCTCATTGTAGCCAAATAGGTCACAACTTTGACAAGGCGAATGCAAGTTTTGTTTGACTTACGCAGGGTTATTTTCTACAAGCTGGATGTTTAACCATAGTGTTGAAGATAGTAAGTTAAAAATCAATCAAAATTTTGAATCCGCAATGTTCAGCAGGTTAAAAATTTCGATTAATTTTAAAACTGCTGGGCATTGAAAATTAGTTTTATTAAAATTTAAATTTTGAAGAAATATCAGCCAGTCTAAACCATTGAACTTTATTTCACAGCTCATGGGTTGCATTAAAAATGGCGAATGGTTGAATTAAATGCTGGGAAAAGAGAGTGCTTGGAAAGAACCCACGTAAATTAGAAGAATTCGATGATGTGGACTTTTAAAAACTGAAGGTAATCCGCAATAAACTGGCTTAACACTTTATGTGCCTTTAATATTTCAATGCAATTTCGCAAGTTTTTTTTAAGTAAATCTATTATCTGTGAAACAACTTTTCCATTTTAAAAATTGACAAGACAAACGTTGCGTGCAAAATTTTTCACCCTTTTCAGTTTTAAGTAGTAATAAATTCAATTGCGTGAAACTATAGGAGCCGTTTTGTACAAAATTGTATTTTCACCTTTTTTTTTTCCACTTATGAAATCTTTTAGCTACTTTGAAATCACTTAGTTTGTAAAATCGTTTACCATGTCAGCGTATTATGTTAAATGCAAGTGCGGAATTACAGTCTCTGTACCGTTGCAAGGGCAAGGATAAAACTGAGCTACTGTTTGCTTTACGAACGTTTAGTGATGATAGATGGACATTATTTAGCGAGAGATAGCATAAAAAATATTTACCGCCTTTAAACTTTGGAAATAACATAAAAAATGAAGGTATATTTCTAAGCTATGAAAATAACACAAAATAAAGTTAAATCTTTCAAGTTTGAAAGTTACACACAAAGTAAAGTTAAAATTTACTTTTAAAATTTGAAGATGCAACTTACAAATAAAATTGCATGTTTAAATTTTTAATTTTACATTTTCTTCCACAATTATTTCACCCACACATACACTGTTAAAAATTTCCGTAAGAAAATAGTAAAATAACCATTTGTTTGATTGTTATTTTACCATATTTAATTACAACAGTTGAATAACCATTAAAAAGATGGTACTCAAAGCGCTGATTGTGAAAAAAATCGTTTATTCTCTGTTTATCCTAAAGAACGTTTAACTAACCGTAATTTTCAAGCGCTCAATAAGAATCGGGCGTCCATCTTGGTTGCGAAACCTTACCGGTCGTACGTTGTTGTTAAAATATGAATAAAGATTTATCAGTTCAAATCTGCATGCGTATATAAAAAAAGAAGAAGAAAAAGTGGCTTGAGCAGTGGTTACTAAATAGAAACACATACACACGTAAATCAAAAATTGGAGACATCGGATTCCCCCGAACTGTTTGCGAATGAGCGAACCCATAATTTGAGCTGCTGAAGCTTGATTGTATTTTAATTTTTGCAGCAAATAAAATGATTTTCGTCAATAGACAGTAAGTTAGACCAAAACCGACTTTGGATCCAATCAAAAACTGAAATCTGAGTTTTAAGGCAGTTTGCCTGTTGGAAAAAAAGATTTATTGATAAATAAACATCTGCTTTACTTGGTGTAGATGGCCGAAAGACTAGAGCGTACGGCTGGTATTCCATACACCCGGGTTCTATTGCCGCACGCTTCGTTTACGGTTTCTACGCCTCGAAGATTCTCCGCCTCGAAATGGTTCAAAAACGGTAAAAATTTTGTTTTGAAACCATTTTTAAATGGATAAAAAACCGTAAACTTTTGTATTTACGGATTTTTAACCAAGCTGATTGGAAATGGCTTAGGTCCCGTAAAGATAGAAAAGTGTTCCAAACCGTAAATTTAACGGTGAATTAGATGGGCAGACTGATTCCGGTTATTTAACCGTAATTTCATAATGAAATTTCTAACAGTGTAGTAAAACTTTCACTTTTTTCAATGAATGCATTCAAACCATTCAATAATTGACGTGGTTTGACAGTAATTTACAAAGCATTTAAGCAAGTACTGATTATAATTCTTATCTCCTAGTATAATTATTGCTTCCCTAGTTTTTTTCATTCAGTCCAACTTCCTCTCCTTTCTCCAGAACTGTTCTTTTATAAGTCTTCTTCATTCAGCACTCAACGCAGGAAATTGAGTGACTTTAATATTTATACAAAATGACTAGTACATGAAAGAATTTTTTGTGTTTAATTATCGGAGCATAATATGATTAATAATACGGTTAATGAAATGGTTAAATGTATTAGCATTAACCTATAGTAACCTTCTTTCTGACCTGGCAGTGAAAAAACACGATTTCAGAGGACACATCTGGCTGTATAGAGCCGATATATAGGGTCTACAAAGTAAAACTAATAAAAGTAACGATATAAATGAATAAATATAGAAAGAACCTGAGGTATATAAGCAATTATTCAGAAAGGTCAGCTGAAAAGTAAACATTTTTTTCAAGCTAAACTAACCTGTTTTGCTTGGGGGGGGGGGGGGGCGTGGAATGTGCACATGATTTCTAAATCTGTAGAACCTTTTCTGAGAGACTTTTAAACATCTTCACAGCAATTAAATATCTACCCTAAAGCAATCTAGTATACATTCGATTCTGTTACATTTTGATTCCAATAAAGCCTTATGTAAAAAGTAATAACGATTCCGTTACCTGGACTGCAACTAACGTATTTTTATTGGTTGCTAATCACGGTTGTAATTTCTAGTAATAACACTCGTCATAACCATCTGTACAAGATTGCACAAGATCAATTAATGTTTTCTTCTGTCGCCTTTCGTTTCGCAAAACGTAACACGCGAGACTACATTGGGTGTAAAGCAATGAAAAGAGATATCAGTTGATTTTTAAATTGACAAAATATATCGACGTGATTATTACTAAACAATAATCAAATCATTTAAAATGGAGAAAAAACAAATTGAGAAAATTGACATGGGGTGGTTTTTCGTAACACAAGCGATTGATGGTACTAACCGTGACCACAATAAGCACCCAGACAGCACAAAACGTCCTTTGGATGTCCATTTTATGTCCAGAACGTCCAAATCTGGTCCGAAACCAAAACCGATAAAATTTGGGCATACTCAGATGGGTCAGACAAGACGTCCCTGTAACTACCACTTAGCATGACCTACGGACGTCCAAAAGTGGTCCGCATCCTTTCAGGTCGTACCACGGACTTTCTTTTCGGATGCCCTAGGGACTGCGCTCAAAGGATATCCCGAGTTTGAACTAAATCATACGTTTGTAGGATATTTTTCTCAACTTAGAAGACAATTTTTATTTTGTAATTTTTTTCTTTTGTTTCTTTATTTTATGGTTTACCAGAAGAAAAGCAGGTTTAATATTTAAAAAATAAGTTGAACGTTTTACCATTTCAGGCAAAAATAGTTAAAACTACATGAAAAATAGTGCTGATTTATGTTTTCTAAAGTTAACTGCTGATAAAAAATTGATTAATTTTCCTGCACATAATATATTTACGCCGCCTGTATTTAAGACATAAGAAATATTTTCTCCGAAATTGTAAAATTTCACATAAACAATCCAATTTTTATCGTAAGTCTAAGGAAGTCCACATTTTGACATCCATAGACGCGTCAAGCATGCCGTCCTTGTACCTAACATTTTGTTTAGCTTACGGATGTCCAAAAGTGATCCGCATTCTTTCAGATCGTACCACAGATTTTCTTTTCGGATGTCCCAGGGACTTCATTCAAAAGATATCCCGCCTTTGAACTAAATGATACGTTTTTAGGATATCTTTGTCAACTTGGAAGATTTTTTTCCCTTCTTTATTTAACGGCTTACTAAAGAAAAAAACAGGTTTATTATTTTTTAAAAAAAATTGAAATCTTTGCTATTTTAAGCAAAAATAGCAAAAACTGAATGAAAATTAATATCAATTTATGTTTTCTCAAGTTACTGCTGATATAAAGTTGATTAATTTTACTCCACATAAAATATTTACGCATATTTTCTTATAAGCACGAGAAATACTTTCTCGAAAACCGCAAGAGATCTCTCAATACTTGGCTTTGAAGGCAATGAGCTGGCGTCAATTCTGTTCTGACTCAGACGGTTAATCCACCAAAGTTTATAAATACTTATCATGTTCTTTGTGTCGTCAGTTGTACTGTATGTGTTAAATGTATAGCTCAAGATGTTATTTTGTCTATTATCAGCAGAACGTGGTTCTCGAATACAGTAATATGCAGATGTTTTTATAGCCTTAATCCATTCGTTTCGTTGTGGTTTTGTGAGAGAATTTTGCTTTTAATTTTTGTTTTTATCGGACAGGATGTGTTCTGAAAAGGAACTTTGTGGAGTATCGCTTTTTGATGGCGACAGAAAACGAATTTTTCTGTTTGGAAGCGGCGTATGCTTTCATGTTCTCACTACTAAGTGATAGCGTTCTAATATCACTTAAAGATGAAACCAGTGCATGTGAAATTTGGAAGAAAGTAGAAATAATAAATAATTGTGGCAAATTGGTACATTTTAAACGTAACTGAAAGTTGCTAAACTTTCAAATGAAGAAAAGTGTGCTTTTTTCAGCAGTATGTTTCATTGCTCGAAATGTTATAAAGGATGAATTTATTGTGGATTCGGGAGCAACACGTCTTGTTTCGCGTAGCTTTAAGCGAAAAGGAGTGGATTACAGTGAAACATTTTCCCCTGTGATAAGTATGCCAGCTTTGCGTTTAATGCTTGTGATGATTTTAAATGAAGATTTGCATGCATTTGCTTAAGATTTAAAAACAGCTTTCTAAAATGGTAAGTTAAATGAAGTTGTTTTTATGGATCAGCCCCAAGATATGATGATAACAGTGGACGAAAATGTAAACTTTAAAATAGTTTATATGGATTAAAACAGTCACCTCGTCAATGGTTTCAGAGGTTTCTTGAATTTGTTTCAAAATTAAATTTTCAATCTCTTGATAATGGACCTTGTATTTTATTCGTAACAGTGATAATCATAAAATTATAATTGCTCTTTATGTAGATGATATGTTAGCAGCAGGCCCAAAGGTCAATGAAACTAAAGTACTTATTTCTTTACTATCTAAAGAGATTAACATGTCAAAATCATAAAGTGTTTATGAATTCTTAAGTACATTAGATTGACATTCACGTCTGATAGTTTGATAATGGATCAAGAATCTTATGTAATTAAGTTGTTAAGTAGATTTAATATGATAGAATGTCGACCCAGTGATATTCATGTTTTCCCTAAGTCTACACCATCTGATTGCAAAAATGAAAAACCCTTTAATGGTCAATTTGAGTAGAACTTTTTTTCTATCTTAAAAAAAAAAAAAAAAAAAAAAAAAACATTTTAAACTATTCTTTTTTTATTTCTGTTTATATACTTTTATTAAGTTGGCTGCTTTTGGACAATAATTTTTCTACATTAAATGTCTGTGTTATTATTTTGAACTTCATATAAATTTCTTATGTATCATTACCTGTTTGTAGAGTGCTGTAATCACAATTTTGCTATTTGCCTAATGATCAGGAAAAACCCAGAAAAACTATCAGGCAATCTTAAACACTATACGTATGTGTACTACAGTCATTCAGGGTAACTTTGAAAAACGTTATTTCTTTTAGTATAGTTGACTAAATAAAATAGAAGGTCCAGTGCTACACTCAGCCAAATAGGTTATAACTCAGTTTTCTACTCCTAATTTTTAAGTTCAGTCAAATATACTAAAAAATATGACGTGGTTCAATGTTACCCCTCAAGGTTCAAATTTCCCTGAATTACTGTATTTAATAATTATTCTTATATCAGTTTGTCCGTACTGGCATTTATTTTCTTTATTTATATTTTTAAAAGTTGTTTGTCATTTGTTGTATTTAAATAGTTGAATTCTAGGATTTCTTTGAACAATGTTTTATGAATTGTAAGAAAATTTATTCTCATCATTAGGATGCTTATTAGTAATAAAAATGTAATTAAAAATAATACACTTAAAAGCAAACCACTTTATTTATCATTGTCATGGATATCATTTTCAGTAGTCATAGAAATATATTACTTGTACTTTAAATCATGTAATGGTATTTAGGGTTTTGACAAACAATAGATTTAAAATAAACTATTGCAAAACAAAAATTAATTCTCATAAAACCGAAAAATACTTGGAGGGGGGAGGGGGTAGTTTTTTTTAGGAAACAAAGCTAGGTGAAGGGAAGTTTCAAAGAGTTAAATCATTATTTATTTTCCTCTTTGCACTTTTCATCCTGTTTTTATTTCAAAACATGTGAATAATTATTTGCTTTCATAATTTTTTCCTGTCCAGAGAAAGAGAAAGCGAAAGTGATGAAAAACTTTCCCATCTCCATGGTTTTTATAACTATGTACTAATTTGTTTCAATAATAAAAAAAGGTTTTAACTTCTGAACCGTGTGTTTATTTTATTTTTCAATTTTTATTCTATTATGATTTTTCTGATTCTGAAACTGAGAACTCTTTATCAACTAATTATTATATCATTTCTGATTTTAATTATAGTACTATCATTTAATAAAAAAAATCATAATTATATTTTATATAGAATATATATAATTATATTTATAT
The DNA here is from genome assembly GCA_038502835.1 of Octonoba sinensis. Lineage (NCBI taxonomy): Eukaryota > Metazoa > Arthropoda > Arachnida > Araneae > Uloboridae > Octonoba > Octonoba sinensis. The sequence continues at coordinate 131,108,360 of CM076598.1, forward strand.
ATTAAGAGTTGTTTTCTAGTAAAATTTCTCGAGGCATTTTCAAAATAATAAATATATATACATATATGCACTTCATTGAAATTTTAAACTTTGTGTATTGTGACGTATTCAAAATGAGAATGAATATGAATCCAATAGTACAACATGTTTTAAAAAAAGTATGAATAATTATTTACTCTAAGCAGTGATTGTCATATCAGTTGTTATTAAATTCCAAGGTAACATGAAATTAGAAACAAAAGTTATCACAAGTTCGCTGAAAATATTTTCCTCGTGCATTAAATTATTTACTTGAAATATTGGTATAACTTGTATTTCAAACGAGCAGAAGTTAAAAATATAAATATGGGTTGCTTAAGGGAAATTTCAAATAAAGATTTTAAAAACAAATTATATATTTAAGTTGCTGATATATGTAGTAGTCCCTATTTAATTGTATGCAAAAATTGTTTCAGAACGATTATACTATTTTCATTAAAGTACTCTTATTATCATTTTCATAATGAGCAAATGATAAATTGCAAGTTTCAGTATATGATTATATAGCTCAAAGTGTTAACATTAAAAAAAAATATTCACAACTGGTTTTATTCAGTCCTGTAGCTGTTTTGTGGATACTTCTTTTTCAAAGTAGTATTTGGTTAAAACCTTAGTATTTCCTGCTGCAAGCTACAAATTTACATTTACAAGATAACTCTTTTAGAACATTTAATCAGAGGAATTATATACAATTAAAAAAAAAGTCAAATTACTGTTGAATTGATGTATTAAAATTGCATCTTGCGGGTATAAACACCGAATAATATCTAAAAGAAGTCATGGGAATATTCTAAAATAGTCTCAAAGACATGGGAGGATAAACAAATAATTCATTGACATCCTTGGGATATCATTCTAACGAGGGAAGCGTCCTGTGGGCATTTAAATATGTTGTAGTTTTAATGACCTGGGGAGCTATGATCTGTATGTCCAAAAGAGGGCCGGAACAGTGACATATGTCCTAGGGATCTCACTGGAATGTCTTTAGGCCGTTTAGAAGTATTGTCTTTTTAGCGTCTTGGGAACCTTACAGCGCGATTGTCCAAAATAAAGCCTAAATATGAACGATCGGACGTCCTTAGGACCAATTGAGAACAGACAATTCGCGGACATTAGTTCTACCCTGGGATATACTTTGTACTTCGCAGGATAAAAAAAAAACACGTCCCTCGGACGACCTGTTTTTACGAAGATGTCCTGAAATGACATCATTGGATATCCTAGGGACCTCACTGGAATGTCTTTAGGACGTTTTGATATGTTGTCCTCTTAACGTCCTGGGGACCGTATTGAGGGCTTGTCCAAAATATAGCCTAAACATGAACGATCGGACGTCCTTAGGACCAATTGAGGACAGACAATCCGCGGACATTAGTTCTTCCCTGGGACGTACTCAGTACGTCGCAGGATCAAAAAAACACGTCCCTCGGACGTCCTGTTTTTTCGAAAAAGTCCTGAAATGACATCATTTGGACGTCCGAAGGACGAAGTTATGCTGTCTGGGCACATGATTTTTCCGCACTTCACGTTTTTCTCAATTTCTCCGCACAATAAATAAAGAAAAATGAAAACAGTTTGTTCAAATAGTGTTAAAGAAATTGTAATTTGTGAGGATGATAACGGACAACTGCTTTTAAAACACTTTCACATATGGAAGACATTGTAACACAACAATTTGTTTTTAAACGGAACAAAATTCTAAAATTACATTATATGGCCCACCCAGAATTCTAGAAATGTAAAAGTAAGTTTTTAATTGCATTTATTGCAACAGGTTGATGTTTTTTCCGCTAGGTTATTAAATTATTAAGCATTAATGTTACTAATATATATATTTTTTTCCCCATAGAAATAATGAAGAACGTGATGAGAAGTTGGAACAATATTACAGTAATACAGTTCTGAAAGGACTCGAAAGGTAATGTTCCTGAATACTTTCAATCTTCTAAATTATAAATAAGTGTGTCAACTTTAAAGCACAAATCTCCTTTTCTCTAACAATTACCCGTCCTTTAAAATTATGTCAAAATTGATTATAGTTTAAATTTGTATTTTCTCCTCTGTCATAACGAAAATACAGCAATAAAATAATTCCATACATTTTAATAAGTATAAATTTTGTACATAATGGTTTTAATTTTTCACCCCAATGTCTTAAATTCAGATCATTTTTTAATTTGTAGATGTGGAAAAGCTTTGTGAAACAATCTCGTACTGTTTTTCGCCAACATGGATGCTTCTTTCTTCACTTGGAAAATCTTTAACTCTCTTTGAAGTGTAATCATGAAGAACTTTTTGGCACAAACTCTTTCTATTATAAACACGTGATTATTAGTATTGTTAAATTTCAGGGAAAATACTGAAATATTACTTTCTGTACGCAATGTGTGAATAAAGTTATAGTTTTAGAATGTTGTTTTGTGTAATCTAGCTTTAAAATATATACACATTAAGTAATTTCAGCTTAAAACTTATTTTTAAGCTGTTTAAGGAAGAAAGGATGAAATAATTAAAAAAAAGCGTAGGTTGTGTTGGAATATAGCCACTAATTTTAACATTTAAAATAAGTTTAAGAAGCCAGAACAATGGTTTTGTTGATGCTGAAAATACTAAATTTTTTCGCTCATTTTTAGATTTCAAGAAAAGTAATCAGTAATAATCATAATTAAACAATGGTGTTTTTAATAACCTATTTTTCTCAGAACAGAAATAACGCAAATGACATCTAAAAGGACGCTTTAATGGAAAAGAAACTGGGTCTAGATTAAATTTACCTCCCGCTATGCGTATTTTTCGCAATTCCACATTGATTTCCTATTGTATTCAGTTTTTGATACCGCTAAATTCAGCGCAAAATTCAGAAATATCTATAAAAAAATGTGCTTTCCTAATGATTTAGTGAATAAAAAATTCATTATTTATATATACTGAATTTTCATACTATAATTTTTTTATTCGTACATTTCGTGACACTCATGTCTTCAGTTCGGCACTTTCCAAGTGTTAGACGTATTTATACGTCAAAATATTTTGATCACTTATAATCCAAGAGAAACATAACATTTTCATCATATATGAATGTTAACTAAACTTTTAACGTCTCAATGTAAAATTCATGTCATATGCCTGATAAAACTGATAAATCGTCAACAAATGCATTATTCAATATTATTATGTAAATGTTCAAAGTGAAAGAAAAATTAAATTCTGTACCTGAGAGCCATAGAATCTTAGGTCCATTTTTCGAGTTTTTGCGATAAGTTAAAAAAAAGAACATTTTTAATATGACAAAGCCGCTAGCTACATGAGGGTTCCGAACTTTTAAAGCTGCCATTGGACATCTGTATTCTAAGGTGCGCGCGGAAATCAAAACTTCGATTAAGTTAAAAAATAAGCATTTTTAATACAATAAGACTAGAGATTTCCGTGCACACCTTTGAATACAGGTGTCCGATGGCAGCTTTGGAATGGCAAGTTCGGAACCCTCATGTAGCTACCTGCTTTGTCGTCGGTACACTGTACCGGACGGTGCAGATTTGCTGGCTACAAAGGATGGTGCTTAACTTTACTATATTTTGGTGGGAACTTGCGTATGTTGCACCAAAATATAGGAAAAATAAGCACCGACTTTTGCGGTCAGCAACACTTTGCACTCTTTTTTGGCGAAACATGCAGTTAATTTTTTTAGTGTAGTCTGTATGGCCATTAAGTGCAAACTTGTAAAATGAACTTAAGATACCATTACACCCAGATACATAATTAATTAATGTAAAGAAGATTTTCGTATACTTAATTGCAATCTACTCCATATGTGAAGATATATATTTAACTAACTTACTAACGATATTTATTTTAAATAATAATGTCCAAATAAAATCATGCCATATGTTTTACATTTAATATTTTGAGGTAAATGAATTATATAAGTTAATAAAATTTTTAAAAAATTACAAAAGGAAATCATAAGGTTTTTTCTTTAAGAGTACCCCATTGAAGAAGCAAAAAGCACCTAAAAAGAAATTTTGAAATGTAAAACATATAAAACTTTTTTCCCTAGTTAGCGTTTAAAGCTTTCACACGAAACCTTTACCGAAGTCATCGAACTTTACGATTTCGTATTATATAATTTTAGTTTTTACTGCTGTGAAAGTATTTAAAAGTAGTTTTAAGGGAAACTCTTAAATTATATTATCAACTAAAAAAATACGCGTGTTCCTGTAATGTCGTCTAAAATGTTCATAATCTAAAAAAAAAGTAAAATTTTCATTCACAATTTACAAACAGATATGTGTGGCAGTTAATATATACATTTATTAGTATTTTTATTATTATTATTTTTGATTTTGTAGATTAAACTACAATAATACAGCTGGATTTAAATATTTAAACCTAGTTAATTTTTACTTCGTAACCTGACGTCCCATGATTTATTTTAAAATCATCTAAGGAACGTCATTACATCATTAAGAACCACATAAATTTGAATTATGGTTTATTTCTTAATTTTTTCAAACGTATTATAAATTTATATCAAAGTTATGAAATTATGAATAAATTATGCAATTCTCAAATTGAAAATTAAATCTTTATTTCTTATTTAAACTTTACTTTATACCTAAAATCAATAATTGAAACTTTTGAAACAACACGTCACTAATAACTATAGACATAAAATAAGCATAATAAATCACCCAGAAATAGCAATCTTTAAAGGGGATAATAAAATCAATCATTTAAAGTAAAATTATTTATTTGCTTATTTTTTTCTTATTAACTGTACCAGGAAGTTTTCGAAGAAATGTGTTTAGTTATGTAATATTAAAAAAGGAAACCAGAAGCGATATTTTCTGGGTAGAATTCACACGACGCGCATTACTGCCGAGCACGGATAAGTACAACGAAGCTTGATTTATAGTGACGATAACTCGCAATGAGCTAGATCTCAACACATGTTTGAGCTGGAACTTAACCATACAATAAACTAGACTATGTCACATTATTACGCATGCAATTTACTCAAAGCACCTATATACATTGCGATTAAGAAATATATTTTAAAGTTCAATGAAGTACTTAGTGGAATTCCTTACAAATCTAATGGAGAAATGCCATAAATTTCTTGCCTTACCGAATAGTCTTTGACAATCCTAAGCTCTATTAAGCCTTTATATACACATACGCACTAAAATGTATTGACATTTTCCCGAGAATCAATATTTGTACTGGATTACGAGAAAAACAAATATGCACACCAAAAATATTTATTTGAAAACAAATTTTATAAATCAGTTTAACGTCATAAAAAATGAGATTATATATATATATATATATATATATATATATAATATATTAAATATACTTTTTTTATATCTAGCGTAGCTCCGAATTGCGAGTTTTGAAGAAAAAAAAAGTGACTAACATTTTTCCTTGTCCACAGCGTTAAACTTAGTACGAGAAGGAAGAAAATCTAGTAATTTCTCTGATAAGCTTCCCCTCGTAAAATTCGTGGAACATTAAATTTGTTATTAGAAAAAATACTGCAACATCAAACAGGGTATTGAACAAATTGTCCGACCTTTCCGTGGGGAAATGCATTGCAATGCGTTAAACACCTTATTATAAACTTCCAAAGTTTTAATCCTAATACGCCTTGATGTTGAAAACTTCATCAGAAAAGTCATAACTTATATTTATCATTATTTCATGTTAACTTTAATTCAAGTTCCTCTAAACACTTAAAGCACATGTTACATTTTTGAACGCTTATCTTATAATCTTATTGCGAGTTTTAATGCTCAAAAAAGGATCGTAAGAAAATGTAACTATTCAGAATCTAAAAATTATCTAATATTAGCCGTCGTTTTAAAATTCGAAAAAGAGAGACATAGTTGCACTTATTAATTTAAGTGATTTAACAAAGGGTTCCTTTTCTGTTAAAATATTTTTTTCAGGGAAGAAAATACACACATGTACTTTTTGTAATATGAAAAACACATTTTCAGTGTGTCAAAATAAACAATGTTCACAATAACAATTTTCAAAAGTAATGTACAGGAAGACAAAAAACAATTTTAAAAAAAATAAATAAATAGGTAGATGGATATGTTTTGCCTCGTTTTTACTTCCATATTTCCATCTTTGCGAGTTGATTTTTAAGAGAATGTTGAGTAACATTTAACATTTGAACATCACTTATATATCTTTTGTGAACGAGAATATCTAAATTACAGTACACCGTATGCTGAAAAGGAAAAAAAAAATTATTTTCGCGATATTTCTACTGGCAAAAATTATAGTACGTGAAGAAATTCCTATAACATCAATGACAACATTTATAGATGTTGGCTCCTTGTTTCACTAGGATTCTAGCATTCATTTAATTTAATAATGTTTATTAATCATAATTTCGTTCGATTTATTTTTATAGCTAAATTTATTATTACATGGGTTTGAAAGTCATTGTTTGCGCAATTGAAATTTGTTTAATTTATAACAAGGTCAAAGGGGTTAATTCAGAAAGCTTTAGCCTTATGAATCCTTAATAACTTATAACATATATTTTATTAAAAAGTAAATTAATTTTAAAGGCTATGTTTTAAATATAATTGTATGCTTATGTGTATTGTATTTTTCACAAAAAATATTTAAGTAAATTACGTCACTTTTGCCCAAATCTCATATTTTGAAGTGTACTTCAACGAAGTGCACATGAAAATCGTCATTTAAGCTATGCCCCGACAAATATTTCTTTCATTGTCAAAGTATTTTTCATTTTTCAAAAACATTGGAAAGAAATTTTAAAATCGAGAAACGTTAAAGTAAGTGGTGAATTTTTACAATATAATCTTCAGTCATCAACAGTACCAAATAATAACAATAATAATAATAATAATAATAGTAAATAACAATAATAAGAATAATAATATTAACTAATTAATAGAATTAATTAATTAATAAAATTAATAAATAACGGGTTTAATTGTATGTATATCGTAAAAGCATATTGTAGAATTTAAAAAATCTTTATATTATACGAACTCTTTATAATATATGAAAGCTTCGTATACGAGTATTATACGCAAGTTTTAAGAGACATAAACATAAGCGAAATTAACGTAACATAACATTATGATGGTTTTAATATTTCTACACGTTTTATAAAACATGACTGCAACACCGCAAGTGAGGCTTAGTAGATGAGAAAACACACTTGGGCTGAGAACATTAAAATCATTGAAAGGAATCATTCACAAAATAAATTTTTTAAGTTAAACCGAAAAAATATACATTTATAAACGAAAAAAAATTTACATCAATTCTTTATTTAAACTTCATGTAAACTTTGTGTAAAACTTATGTTATATATTTCCGTACGGTAAAAAATTGTCGCGACTACGGATTTACTCCGTAACTTTTACGGTTTTCCACAACCAACCCTGCTACCGGTTTAAAACCGTAAAAATTACGGGATTTTTTTTTACAGTGTACCACTGTAATATACCTTTAATCAAAACGTGATTTGATGCATTATGTTTAAATGTATCATTTATTGTTGCATAAAAGTGTTTAAATTTATAATGCATTTTCCCCCCTACAATTTAAAACTAGTTTTTTCGGTTCAATCATGTAACTGTTATGATATTCTGTTTATAATTGTTTCTCTTTGCTTCATAATATCTTAAAAATCTTGATTTCGCACGGAAAATTATTATAATTAACGATAAACGCTACTAAATAAGTCGTATTAAATCAAAGAAAAGACGAAGAAATATTTTATACAAAGAGCATAAATATTTTCAAAGCCATAACTTTAAAATATTTACTTATAGAGATACTATATCATTATTTTTTTACATATAATACATATATACTATTCTGAATTGCAATTCAGTATGTACTATGCCCCTACTGAAAACGATAAAATTACTAGCCAATTATCAATTTGAAGCTTTTCTTTTTTTATTATTATTTAACAAATTAAGGCAAATATTACAAGTATACTCTCAGCAAATCAGATTTTGTCACTGCTCTATTAATGATACAGAAGAATGAGATGTTCTTAAAATACCTCCTCCAAAAACTGCTGTTGTGATTGGTCCCTCAATGAATAGAGCTATTATTCCCTATCGAATCCTTCGTGTCACCTAGGCGCCAACAGACAAGAGGGGTCAGTAAAACCTTAGGGGGTTTTCTATAGAAATTACATAGATATTCGCCCTCACATGTTGGATAACATATCTTCGAATTTTCACGACATTTTCCTTTAGGTCTCGCATGTTTTTTAGAAAAACTGGCTTATGTTACCTTTATTTTATCTGGAATGAGAGGTAAGTAGGATTAATTTGTAACAAATATTAGACCACTAAACATTGCAGTGATACAATTACACGTTAATGTTTCTTTTGTATTTATAGTCATTGCTTTTAAAGCTAATTCAAATACTCTGTTAATTTTTATTTTAATGCGTTTTGTTTCCTAGTAGTTTTTCTCTGTAATTATGGAGCTTTATGAATCAGTAATACAACATTTAGCACTAAAAATGTGAGAAACAGATTATTTTGAATAGGAACAAATCTTATGTAAAATCAATAAATGAAGTTTAATACCGAATATATGTCATCACATTTCTTCTTATGATTTTATTTCGCCAAACCGTTTACTTTCCTAAGTTTTACTCATGTTTTTTTTCATGACACAATATTACTTTGTTTACAGTTCACATTTAGGAACTTTTGCAGCGTCATTATGCATAAATTGTTTCTATTTATAAATTTATCGCGCGTTTCCAGCAGGATTAAAATCCAAATTTTGTAGCTAAGATATAATTTTGATCATACTAATTTTTAATATTTTTTATTGGGTTGTATCACTCGAGAATATAATGCAGAGAAGTACTAACAAAAATAAAAACAGTTGGCAAATATAAAAAATGTACGCCAGCAGACGTACTGTATACGTTTAAATTGATAAAAATTGCAAAGTGTGCACTAAATATAATCAAGATCAAATTCTATTGCCTAAATGTTAAACGCAAAAACTATTAATCTCCAGTCATCAAGTTTCAATAATGTACACATTAATGTTTCTTCGAAAAATTGAAAAAAAAAAAAAAAAAGTTCTGAAATAATTTATTGCAATTGCAGTATCAAAAAACCAGAAAGACATTATATGGTAATTACGAAAAAAATTGTCAAAAATCATGGAAATATAAAATGCAGTGTAATAAGAATAGAAGGTAAAAAAATGAATTAAAAAAAATCATGTTAGAACCATGACAAAGTGCCATACAAAGCATACTACCAGCAAGAATATCAAAAATTTAAATAAAATCAGTAAAGGGTCATTAGTGATTTTTGTAGTTACTGCTGTGCTTAAAGATGGTTTCAAAGATTTAATATTATTAAATGAGATTTATTGAAAAACTCATATGAAATTATTTGGGAGACGTTTTTATATGAAGTGCAAAAAAAGAAGAACAATTTATTGCACGCTCTTTACAGAAAAAATATTTTTGGGAAAACAATAATGTATTTAACATTTTACAGTTAAAAGCGAAGAAGGAAAAGAAGGTGGTGATACTACTTTGTGTTTTAATAAAGATAAAAAATACCTTCAACGTTAAATCATTTTTTAAATTGAGTTTATTTCTAAATATGCAACGAGTTTTGAATTCTAATGCCCCCAACTTCTCGCTCGACATTAAAAAAAATTCTGAAAAAGAACAGAAAGGAAACTGGGTGTTTTCGTAAAGTTAAGAACTTGTTTGAAATCCAATAATCACGTTTCTTGATTACAGTTTCTCAACAAAATTCTTGTTTTCTACCATCTGTACAAATACAGAGAAAGATCTATTTCGTTACGTAATAACTATACACTTGGGACCTGTGAGTACCAGTTTAAAAATTGGCACGAAATGTATTATATATTGTTAATGTTCAACGCAAATTCAGCTCTAATGAGCAGCCTAACGCTGGCAAGTCCTTCCAACTCCGGAGGCACAGGAATCCCAATCGTGTGCTTGACTACGAAATCGGAAAACCATTTTTTTTTCACTTCTAATTGAAGAAAATATGTTGAGTAACACTTCACGATTTTTCTCTCTTTATTTTTTTGCTTACATTGCAAGTCAAAAAAAAAAAGCACGAAAAGAGATTAATATTTAAAAGTTATTTATGCTTCCTCTTGTTTCTGTCCAGAGCTCACTGCTTTCAGTATTCAGATGTTTACTTAACTTAAGAACATAAGTTTAAAAATCTACCATAATTAAAAAAATAATACTAATAAAGACATAAAAAAGGACATGTTTTGCACCATCCAGATTAATTTTACAGTAACTGGAGATACTGTGAAAATGAAGAGTTCCTAATATTTTAAATTCCTCTTCGGAAGATCAAAAAATTGCAATGTTTTTCATACGATACTTAACGGCATTGGAGTACTAGATTGACGAAATATTGAAAGCATAACTGAGTAAACCCAACTGATTTCGTAATATATTGTGCGAAATGAACGATAGATTACGAAAATTGAACAATTGAATAAAAGCAAAACGCCATAAAATTACCCTTTACATCTGTTATAGATCCAAGTACTTTAAAAAATATATTTATGTAGATCGGTTTGTCAAAATTAGCAAAAATCTTAAATGCAAAAGTTTGTAAATGTTATTTTTTTCTCAAATTATAGTTAAAAAATTAAAATAAATAACTTTCCTAAAATATGTACACACATGTTAAATATTTCATTTTTCAAAAAAAAAAAGGCAAACAAGTGGATTTTCGCCATAAATAGCAGTTAAATTATACATAAGGCATATTTTTATGCTAAACTGCAAAAGCGATATATATATTAATAGCATACAATAAACATAACATCTTATACAAGTAAACAAAATGAGATGCAAATGTTCTCTTGTAAAAGATTTAGAATAAACACTTGTCTTTCTTTTACAGCAAAAGTATATTTTGACCATTGAAGAAATCGTGGAAAAATTTTCATGTCAGAGAATTATTTAAAAAGAATATCAGATACTGCTTTGTTTAGCTTAAAAACTCAAGAAAATTAGAAAGTACACATTTTTGCTGCATGCTTCTTTTACTTACTTTCTGCATCTCCCTTTCATTTATTTATTTATTAATTATTATAATTAGTAGTAGTAGTAGTATTTTTTAGTAGTTTTTAAGAGAATAATACGTACATCTAATAGTTTACGTTTTTGAAATGTAAATACAGTTGAACTTTCTTAATACGAACACGGTTAATACGAACATTTTGTTCATAAAGTTTGGTTTACTATTTAATCACACTTAATATCTCACGCATATTACGAAGGCTAAAATGCAAATGTCGGCTAAGGCGAACAAAATTTCTGACCTATTCACGAAAAATTTTCTCGATTGCTACATAATTATTATTGGTAGTATTATTATTTTTCGAAATTGTTGGTTATTTTGCGTCATTGTAAACCACCAAGTACGCATATGATAAAATTTACCTAAAAAAACAACTAACCATTACGGATTTTTTCTAAAGTTGTTAAATTTTAAAAGAGAAGTTCACCTTTTCTCAATGTACTAGTAAGATTTAAAAGTGTATATTAGTAAAAATAAATCATTTGTTTTCAATATTTATTTGACTTTGTATTATAAATAGTAGTAATTGCTTTTAACACGCATTTCTAATAGTTTTCTTATGCAATTTTAAGTATTCACGGTTTTTGCGAATAACGGCTAATACGAACAAATTCGCGAATTTTTGGCATTTCGTATTAAGCGAGTTCAACTGTATGTGAATTAAATTACACTTAAAATGATGTTGAACACTTGCCTCTTACATCAAAATTTATAGTTCAATTTAACAATTCGGCACGAAATAAATATGTAAAACAATTATAAAAAAAGCAGTATTATTAACTAAAATTGGTAGCAATAGTGAAATCATTTGCTATTCTTCTTTTATTTGTTCTCAACGTTCAGTAAAACACTAGTTAAATAAACATCAAAAATCAGGTTTCAAAACAATGGTTACTAATAAAGGAAAATCCCAGAAATACTTACGCTCATAAGTGTTATATATTGGTGGATTAAAATCTCTACACTAAGCTTTAAAAAAATCCCTATCCGTGTAAAAATGTCCCATGCGTGCAGAATGATCTGCTGATTTCACAGCCCAACACAGCACGATGAGTGACAGCAGCGGTATAGGGGTGAACGCCATCCTGGTGAGAAAATCCCCTTGAAGAATGATCGCCCAACCATTTCAGTCATAGGTCGCGTATACATTTGCTGTCTAGGTGTTCGAGATAACAACAAGAGTGTTTCTATTGTCATAGAAATCTCTTGGTGCAGATCCAGTGTGTCTATAGCGCAGATTGCTTGTTTCCTGTTGTACTAGCACACAGTGATCAATGGCAACATGATAGAAACTGATTAATATAGTACTCCAATGAGCTTGACACCAGTTAAGTCGTAGATGAAAGTTGACTGAAGGTTGTTGGGATGGACTGTACAAGGAGTACGGCTTGGAGCAGTCTCTTAAGTAATCGATTTGTTGTAGTTTTTACTATCACTTTGTATAAGAGTAGTTCAAATTTCTACTGCAAATGGTATATGATGCGACACAGCCATGCTGTGGGCTGAACTGTCTGCCTGGTCTTTACCATAATTCCTTCCTTTTTTGAAGGAATAATCCGATTCCGAAAGCTTTTTTTTTTAACTTAGCACCTTAAAGTTAACGTTATTTCTTTATTTTAATTATTTCCCGACAAACTTTGAGCAGTTAAAAAATTAATATTAGGCTTTACGGGAAAATTTTAATGTTATGTAAACATTGAACTTGTCGGCGGATTTGCTACAAACAAAATTTAATGGAAAGAACTTAAAACATAGAACATGCACAAATAAGAATTTTTGATCTAGTTCTTTTATTTTTATTTCCTGAACAATTAAAAAAATTCACATTAGTGACTGCGGGAAAAGCTCAAAATGTTATTTCCGAAAAATCTACTAATAATAACATTAGAAGTTTCATTTTTGCGCCGGAAAATTTAAGAAAATTGCAGATGCAGTGAATACATTTTTAGTTTTACAGAACTAAGGAATAAACACAAAGTTATGAATAAAAACTAAAAAAAAATTCTTCGAAGACAACATTGACGATGTTAAATGATTGAAAGGTCTGATTCAATTTAAGAAATCTTGAAATTTAAAGCGTTATTCATTTTTTATATTTTTTTCAATTAAAAGAAGGAATTGCAAGGTATTTGCTTTAACACAAATCATTATTGATTTGCAAAACTTCAATTTCCATCCTTAATTTTCAATGTAAATGTTTTTTTGTTTTTTTGGCAACGAATTAAAAGTGAAACAATGTGTTTTTTACGTAATAAGAAATTCCAATCTCGATGAATTTGACATAAAATGATTGCTTTTGTATATGTAGCATAATCAGTGTCAAATAAAAGTTTCACTTAATGATCAATTTCGTGTTTATTAATTGTTATTGTTTCTTAATTTTCGATGTCACAATATTTATTATATCAATAAAAAAAGGATGTCTAACCTGTTTTTACCGGCAGCAATAGCTGGAAAATATTTCTTAAAATTCTGATTAACTCCAAACAAAACAATTGTTGAATAGACAGTTTTCTAAATCATATAACATTTTCAGAATGTTTTTTTTTAACTTAAATGTTTCAAATGATTTGAAATTTTCCTTCGAAACTCTTAATTTATGCAAATATTTTTTTTATTATTTCTTCTACTTTCTGAGGTGCTTCGAAGATAATTTAAAACAAAACCTCAAAAATATAATTTTAATTCGCTTAAAAGGGAAAGCATGTAACATCGGTAAACTACTCTTATAAAATTCTCAAAGTTGTGAATTCTGCTTTTAAATAAAAGCTAAAGGAGCTCTCTCTTAACAATTAGGGACAAATTAGCAAGCTGCTACATGTGCAATGAGCTAACTTTGAAAAATATCAAAATATTTTTTATGGTCCCCCCCCCCCCCCCCTCTTTTTTTTTTGGTGACCGATTCTGAACTGAAGAATATACATGTGCAATGAGCTAACTTTTGAAAAATATCAAAATATTTTTTATGGTTTTTTCCCCTCTTTTTTTTCTGATGGCCGATTCTGCACGGAAGAATGTGGAGTATCGTTTATATGACGCTGAAGGGATTATCGAAAAACGTCGTATAAACGGTAACGTCGTATAATCGAATTACCTTTCTGGCTAAATCCGAGAATTGTGACTACACTGAAACATCTTATAAGTGCAGACGTCGTATAAACGACACTCTACTTTAGTTGCAAAACGTGTTAGAAAACATAGATGAAAAAAAATAAAACTATTGATAGTATTTATTTTAAGTAACATTTCACTTTATGAACGTACATAGGATGTAGATACTAAGTCGAACCTGTTTGTAAGGAATCTGCCTATCTTATAAACCTCTTTATGTCGATATTTTTAAAATGCTCGCAGTTTTTAGCATATATTCTTTTTTCTCCTGTTTATCTCGAATCAATTTCGATCTATATAACAGCAGAAATTAGAGAAAAATACTTACCGTAATTATCTCTGTATAGCCCGCGGGTTATCTACGAAAAAACTCCTTTTTTTAATACCTGCGGGCAATATAACGATGCGGGCAATACATAAAATTCAAAATAAAAAGTATTATTAAAAAGGCAACTACCGTTCAAAAATAACGAAATCTCTTTTCCTGCAAAACAAAATGCAGAGAAATAAATCGTAGCTTTCGAAACAATGGTCCAAAGCAGCTTGGAGCTCGGGCGCTACAGGCGAATGTATTGTTTTCTAGGGGTGTATCCCATGTTTTTTTTCAGGGTGCGGGTTATACAACGATGCGGGTTATACACCGAACTTAATTTTTTTTAGAATGAATTTTTCTTCCTGCGGACTATACAACGATGCGGGCTATTTACCGATAATTACGGTATATAAAAATATTCCTTTTTATATCAACAGTCGTATTTTCTTCTGATTCACCGGACAAAAATTGTTCAAGGAACAATTTTTCTAGAACATTAAGAAACAGTGGTCGACTTGACATTTTTAATTTCAAAAGTCATGAAGTAAAGGAGTTTTCTGTGGTTTTAGTATGTATTTAATATTGTGATTCGTAAGCAAAGGAAACATGTAGGTGCACAAAAATAAAGTTAAATGATCTTGCGATCGAGGATAAAATCTGCACGTTTTGTAAAAACAATCTATTAAATATTAATTTTAAGTGATTGATATTAATGGTATCTATAAACTCGTTATCAATACGTTTGATAAAATAATAAAAAGGTGTATTTACAATAAATCAAACAGTAAAATCTTCAATAATGTTAATGTAGGCAGATTTTGATGTGTAAGAATATCCATTCACTCTTTGACTCGCATTCTAACTACTCATTTTTATCGCTTTATTAAAACCTATGCACTTCGAAACCTTCTTATTTCGAATATTTTTTTCCCCTGAAATTCGAGGTAAACAGGTTTGACTGTATTTAGGTCACGCTCACGAAATATATTATTAAATACGAAATTTCTTTATTATTATTATTATTATTTCCTCTCTGTCTGTAATTTCTTTCTTACCAAGAAGTTTATTGTTGATTCGACTAATAGCTCTAATACAAACACGGTGGAAGTTTCGCTTCGGTTTTTTTCGCGTAGTACACTAAGACTACCAAGACAAATAGTTTCTCTTGTAGCTGAGAAAAATAACTCTCCAATTTTCTAATCAAATAAAACGTGGCTCCAGCTTTAACGAAATACAGCTCCACTTTCAGAGTACTATCAGCGGCGAAACATTGTTTGCGAATAAAACAAAAATCCGAAATAATTCTTCGAATCCCAATGGGCCGAATGCCAATTCCGACCTGCTGGTCACTCTGAGGGAAGGCGGGGTTTGCCGATTGCTTCAGGTAAGAATAGTATTCTTCGGATTTTACTTCCTTCTTATTGGATAAGAGGAATTCCTAGAAAGAATGTCAGGATTGAGAAATACCTGCGCTACTCCCATTATGTTAAGCTATGCCATTTGACGTTTGTTGGACGTTAGTCATTGGTGTTCGCTGGAATTCGAAAGCAATCCTCGAACTTACACGATGCACTGTATTATTGAATAGGGGATTAGTCTAACTGTCACGTATTTTCGAAGCATCGATAATATTAAATGAAATACATTACACGATTGGGGTACTTTAATTCACCTAAGTAAAGCCACATTGCTAGTGATTACTTGCAGACTTTTAGTCGTAAATTGCCTTTAACAATTTGGGGTTCCAAATGCAGGAACAGAAAAAGAAAAATTAATAAACTGTTTATAAGTGTTTATAAGCTTTCTAAAATCTGGTAGGAAATCGTTCCCATACCTCCTTGTGTTTACAATTAGCATAAATTGTTGAAAAGGGCTCAATGCTGCAATTTTACTAATACACACGAACAGACATGTTTCGGAGCTAGAAGGAAATCTCAGTGCTAGGAAGTCGAACAACCGGGACAAAAATACAAAACCCAAATCTTAAGGCATATTTTAAATATCCACAAAAATGCTACCAAGAATGTGGGATAAAAAGTATTAAAAAAACCGATGAAAAAATAATAAAAGAATCACTTTAAAACTGAAAAAGACTGGAAACTACAAAAACTAATGCCAAATGCGAGAGAGAACACATGAGGGGCCGTTCATAAATGATGTCCCACTTTGATTTCTTTAGCACCTGAGTTTTTTAATTAGAAAAAATAAATTTTGTTGTTTTTATCACCTATATAAATAAATAAATGAAAAACGTACTTGCGCCAGGAATTTTCCTTTATTATCCGACATTTTCCTGCAAAAATACTATCAAATTTCGCAATCCAAATTGAATCGTTTATTTTGTGAAAGTAACAAACTCTGAAAAACAAAATTTTTTTCCGGAGTAAAGTTGGAAAACTTTACGGGTCTGATATTTTACTATTTTATTTTAGTAGGTAATAAGCAATGCAATATTGAGAAATTAAAACGATTATTAATTATTCCATCATAATTAATAAATTATTACTGAAAGTTCTTTCTTTTTCAAAACGGAGATGTAACCTTTTGAAAAAAAACGATTCAATTATTTAAGAAAGTACTTAGTTTAGAGTTATTATTAGAATTTTTGCGCTGATAATTAATTATACACCAGTTCTTACCTCTATCTTCAACTATCTCAATATTAGAAATACTGACAATGGTACTGTTTGAACTAAGCCACATATATAGTTATCAAAGGAAAAAAGTTAATGAATTCGATTTGCATCTTGAGTAATCACAAATTGAATGCAAGAAGTAAAACGTCCATCTTTGTTAGGAAACAATTAAACAACAAACGTATTCAGAGCACAAATTGGAAAAAATATTGCATTCGCGAAATTACAAAGAACCTATCCTTAGGCATGAGTTTTTTTCGGAAAAACTGGTAAAAATGATAGTTTTTTAGCAGAAAATAGGTATAGTGCAACTTATTTACTTATTTTTTTGCAATTTCAGGTGGGAAGGGGGGGGTTGACTTAAGAGCGGGGGTGTGTAAGAGCTATATATATAGATATATATATATTATATTATATAAACAGTGTGTAACTTTTCGGTAACTTGCGCCCGTCGCCCGTGTCAGACACGGGCAAATGCGTTAAGGGGTTAATGTAACTTTGGGGCTGTAAGCAAGACTTAATTTCTAAAGAAAAAAGTACGGAGCTCTATAGTCTTCAAAACTGATTTTTTAAAGCGTAAATAGTCCCACATATATATAAACTCACATAAAAATGAAAAGAAGAGCAGCAGCAGCGACTTCCCGTGAACTCCCCTGCAAATTAAGTCATAGCTGCAAGTAATGCTTATGTATTTCGACAATTACAACTTTATGCATTGATAAAAGAACACCTTATAATCCTGAAACACGTGTATCTTTCACAATTTATGTTAAAAATAGGTTTGTTTGCTCATAATCTGAATGCTTACGTATAAAAAGTTGCATTTAAAAAGTGTTGCCTTGAGACTTTTTCCCATGCTGGAAAATCTCTTTGTGACGTAACTTCAACATCTTGAACACCGAACGATAACGGTGCTATTAGTATTTTTTTTTTCACCATATACATGCTTCGTTTTTTAAACCAACATTTTCGTTCGTGAAAATAGGCTTTATTTGCAACACATTTCCAAAAATATCGAGAATAACACTACTATTCCAAAGGAAAATGCTATATTCTTTTTTGAATCCTTTAAAACAGTATTTCCCAAAGTGGTTCGTAAGGACCACCAGTGCCAATTCCCGGATTGCAAGGAGTCCAGTTGAACAGAAGAAAATTGGGCAATATAATATGTAACTAGGGGGTCTAAAAGACTGTTTCTCATTTTAGAAACCTTAATAAACCTAATAAAAAATTTTGAAATATACTTATTGATATAATAAGCATTTATATAAATTAGCTAATTATTAATCTCATAAGTAAGTAAATAGTCATTATTTTTGTGAATTCAACTTTAAAAACTTGAACTTTTCTTTTTAAATTTCAGTAGCCATGGCGAAACCCCCACTCCCCAAGAAACGTTGATGAATAAAGTGAAATTTTACATGGTTGGAAAAATTAATTCATACAAAATATTTATTAAAATTTTGTTTCAACGTTTAATTTTACAATTGTCCCACGACATTTCGATATATATTTTGCTCTACCCCGACTATTTTAGAAACTTTGCCCTGGGTTTCACTCTGCTTTAGGACATTCAAGTACAAACAATGCACAAAGTGTCTTCTTTTAGAACGACCTCTAGATACGAAAAACTTAAGAAGTGGAAAGTAGTCTACAAGGAAAAATAGTTTGGGTATCTTTGATTGAAAAACAAACCGTGTCGCAAGTTTTCAGCGATGAAACAAACGTATGAATTCAATTCTCTATTAAAGTGGTACTGTTTATGGAAATGGTACGCAAATTTTATATTTTTTTTATAAATGAACATCGTACTGTGTAATAGGGATGTAACGAATAGTGATTTGGCCGAATAGCTGAATACCGAGTATTCGGCCATTCCTTACAGGGCGAAACGGAATATTTGGCCATTTCGTTAGGCCGAATAGGCCGAAGCCGAATATTCGGGCAATGTCTTAGGCCGAATACCGAATATTCGCGGCCGAATATTAAAATTTTTAGAAAATCGTTGTAATAGAAAGTATTTGTCAAATTTAAAATTATTCACCAAGTCAAACACCAATTACACACAATCTATGATGCATGAGTTATTTCTGTTTGTTAAAAATTTAAAACTATTTAAAATTAATCTATTTTCTCTATTGTTTTGAATGTAATGAAACTAAGAATTTCACCCACAAGTGGAATATAAATGACAGGTTTTATGGTAGCAAGCATTAGCATTATTTTTCTAATTATTTAATTCAAATGTAAGAACTACTATTGCTTAGTGAGCTTTTACCTTGCTCAAAACTGTTTTATGAAGAAATTTTAAAAGTTATAAAAGTTAATATTTTTATTTTATGGGGCTTTTTTACATACCTATTTTTAAAAGATCTATTAAAATTTAATACATTTAACTGGAATATATTATTATTTTCAAAAACTCCAATAACTTATGCTATCTAAATATTCATGATATATATTCTAGGTTTTTCACCATTTCTCTCTTACCCAATATTCACAATAAATCAGTATACCCAAACAAAGTCCGACTTCCACTTTGTTAATAATAACAAAATTAATTTCTCATACTCTCCATCATAATTAACTATAGCCAGGTTTTGGGAGCAAATTCGAAATAAAAAAAATTCAGTATTAAACCTTTAAAATCTGTTTTGCTCAGTCAAGCTTAAAACAAGGTTTTAAAAAAGTAGTTTTTTTCTAAATTATTTTTATTCATTAAAACTATATACTAATGTATTCTTTTGCAATAATTATAATACAATTTTAAATAATTAAAATCTACAAATTTCTTTATTTTTTTTACATTTCTATTGCAGCAGAACTATTGGGCCGAACAGTCCATCGATATTCGGCCAGGCCGAATTTGACCTTACCCATTATTCGGCCAAAGGGCCGAATAGGCCGAATACTGAATAGTGATCAATACTGTGTAACTTGTGGGTGTGAGATATATTTGATGAATTAGTCAATTCTCATTAAGTACAACACTACGTGTTTCTAAAAATTTCACTTTATCTCTTGTCGTTACACATGCGTACCTTTGATAATGGATTTATCAATATGTGAAGAACGTAAGCTCGCAAACATAACGAAAATTCTTTACTAATTCACTAAACCTCTTTTTTTAGGTGTAAGCCAAAATAAATGGGAAATTCAAAAGTCACATGAAAACTTGACTTCCAAAGAATATTTCTCCTATAAACGGTTTGCACAAGCAGAATTAATTAAAGGTATCTGCAAAAAGAAAAAAAAAGACAAAATGACCTTAAATAGAAGTATTACCAAACTGTCCAGTTCTTTCTTTTAGTCAATTACCTGCTTTTAAGTTCTTGAATTCTTTTCAAGCAACGTTTCGCTAGTGGTTGCAACAGAGACGACATCTTTGTCCTGGATTGTCTGCTAACGTCAGTAATTATATATGCTAACATTATAATTTAATAAACTCGCGCTGAAGGTCACTTATTGGTTGTTATTTTTCTAAAATTCAAAATTACGTTCACTCAGAGTAACATTATTTGTTGATTGCGCTATGACATAAAAGGGAAGAAGAGAGCTGTCGAGGTTCTTATAAAGCCATAACAATAATCTAGAGCAGCAAATATGGATAATGTGGCAGTAGCGGTCTTTGTAAAATCAGCACTACGATTGTAACCACAAATCTTTCTGACGATCTTACGGTCTCGGAATAATTGGAAACTGTTAGATGTTCTTAGTACTCGATACTGCTGCGGTGTTTTCACCATGGGGCCTTTTTAAATTAATATACACATTTAACTGTAACTTTTACTGAAAGAAAAATATTATTTTCAAGAATGGGCATTTTGACAAAAAGGCATAAGTTTTTAAAGGTATAAATTTAAGATAAACGTTATATTAATTATTACATATGTTAATTGAATTACGCTTTATTTGTACATCAGCATAAATAAAGCTAAGTATATAAGTAAAACGAGTGTTATGATGAGGCAGGCGCTTTATTTACACAGAGCTATTCAAAACGAAGGATTAGATTTATTTCTTCCAAATTACCAAAGGTAGAATCATCATTACAACCTTTGTGGACGGGCAAAAGTTAAAAAATTTGAGCAGTCCAAACAGAAATTCCAATCACGGCCGCGTTGGCGCTGTGATTGGAATTTCTGTTTGTTGTATTAAAGTTACAGAACATTCTGTAACTTTAATGCAACGGATAACATGCCGCAGTAGTGGTGCCATCTTTGAGTAGGCAGAATTACTATTTCTGGTATCCACAGTCGAAGGTGAGTTCAGTCGAGCACCAAGCTGCTCTGATTCCCGTCGGGAAGATGGAAGCCGCGGGTTGGAAGTCTGTCTAACTTGCGCTGAAGTTAAACTACACGCCAACAATATGTAATGTATTTTTGACAATTTTTAAAGTGGTAGTCACAGATCTCAAGCGTTTATTTATAAATTTTTTCTGCTTTTTTTTTTTTTTAAAGTAGTAGTCTTACTACTTTTAAACTGGTAGTCACAGATTCCAACTGTTTAGATACACGCAACGTAATAGGTCTTTCTCTGTATTTGTACAGATGGTGTGTAAAAACAAGAATTCTATTGAGAAACTGTTATCAAGAAACTTTATTATTTCATTTAAAACAAGCTCTTCGTAAATTTAAAGAGACACTGAGTACTTTTACAAAAAAATTTTAGTCAAATTCACTGAATAAAAAAATGAAAATGTTCTCCTTCCAGGAGTGCTAGGAATTGTGTCTATCTTTTGCAGTTTGAAAGAAATGAATGCCTGAAATCTGATCCTTTTTTCTGAATAGCCCTCTATATAAATACAGTTCGGAAAGTTACATGTGATTGAGTGAAATGAATAATCAATCCTTGATTACTGCAAAACTACAGAAACCACTCTTGAAGTCCTATTTTTTTCTTCCGCTAACAACACAAGCGATAGCGAAAATTTGCAACAACCTTCAAAAATTATGGCTACCTTCAATTTTCATTCTCCTTTTAAATCCATTTTGCCGGTCATCATGCAAGGACTATGAACATCATGCATGACCGGCATGTAAAGCATGAACATCATGCTTTACATGTTTTGAACGTCAAAATGTTCGGTTCATTTCAAAAAGGTTTCGTATCTTACTTACTGATATTTTAAACTGTCATTTGTACTTGTTAACGTAATTACAATTCCCAAATATATCGTAGAGATTCTGATACAGGCAAAAATATACAGTTGTTGAAATACATACTTTGTTTTTATTGAAGTCGGTACTGTTTGTCAGTCATCAAGGTTTTCGTTTGCGCAACCCTTGCGTGCATACCGTAAGCTGGGAACCGTTGTATGAAATGTTAAGAATGTAAGATTTAAGGAAAAAATCGCATAAAAATGTATTCGTATAAAATCTTCAGAATTTTCATATGCAAAATGACTGTTTACAAGTTTAATGCACGCATATAAAAAAATTGCATGAACAGAGAAATATTGAATTTCTATATTTCATGAAATGAATGACTTC
The DNA here is from genome assembly GCA_038502835.1 of Octonoba sinensis. Lineage (NCBI taxonomy): Eukaryota > Metazoa > Arthropoda > Arachnida > Araneae > Uloboridae > Octonoba > Octonoba sinensis. The sequence continues at coordinate 131,131,083 of CM076598.1, forward strand.
AAGAAGAAGTAAGCTACCTCCAATATTTTTTTTAGAAATCTTAATAAGAACAGGTCTTTGTATTTTCCACAGGCGTTATTTAGTTACAGATGCATTTGTTACCTATCTTTATGCAAGTTCAAATAAAGAATAGAAGGTAATAGGCCAAAATAAGTAAATGTTCTGAGCAAAAAAAGGGAAAAATATGCAGTTAAAGAAACATTCAATGATAGGTCTAAAATATGGCTTTGGATACTGCACTTATGCAATAACGCATAATACTGCCACTATTTTTTTTCCTGGCAAGGACTAAGCATAATCGTGCGCAGAGCTTTAGTAAGTTGGGTACCGATGTGCCTGGAATTTAAATTACACCCATAAGATGTGCACATCAATGGAAACTTTTGATGAGTAAAGTGAAACTAATCCTTTCCTATGCATCTTAGTTATGGACATAATAAATCTAAAACGCAAAATGCTGACCAGTTTCATATTAGCGTTCGTTTAATGGGGGTACCATGGTTACCCTGGAGCCCCCCGTGCCGTGAGCATGCCTATAGCTGCATGCTATTTGAACTTACAAATCTTTAAACTTTGGTGCAACTATAAAATCTACATTACACATTTCGCTAAAATTTCCTCAAAATGTTTAGAGTGTATCGCTAAAAATCAAAGAAAGTAGAAACTACACTTGTTACACATGAAATAATAATTTTAAAAAGTACATTATTAGATGAAAATTGCACTACAAAATCTTATGTAAAAGTTGTTAGTAAGATCTTACTCTAAGAGAAATACATAACATTTACGAAAACTTGATCACAGTTTAAATTTCATTCTGAAATTTATATTTTTTCGGATGGTATATGCTTTTTTTTTTTGTGATTAGGCAATATAAATTCATTTAATTTTATTTTCTGTCTGTTTTTGAAATTTTTTCAGCTGACTTTCAATCATCTGTCAAGGATCTTACAAGTAATAGAAATTTTCTTAGATAGTTTCCCTTTTCCTAATAATCGAATTCAACTGTAGCTAAAATTATAAATGCAAATACTAAGCACCAATTATTTTTTTAAATGACATTAACAGGTCAATTAAACTCTTTTCAGTTCACAACGCAATTCTTTAGCTCAGAATGAGTTTTTCCTATAAGCAGAAAAACGGACAAACCATTAAAAAAGAAATTTTCATTGTATAGTAAAAGAATAGTTAACAATTAATTCCAATTATTTTAATATATATATAATATATATTAAAATAATTGGAATTAATTGTTAGTAGTTGTCCGCTGCTTTTCAAGGCTGTTAAAAACAATAATAGGGAATAGGGTAAATTGGCTTAAAGTCATTGAATTTGCATTGCTCTCAATGCGAATTGAGTGTACAAAAAAGAAAGTACAAGACAAAATATTTGGCTAAAAGAAAATATCGCCATTCCGAGAAGCAAATGAAGAGCATGGGCGTGCTCGATATGGTACCGTAGGTCCCTAATTACCCTCCAAAAATGAGCCATAATGCGAAATTAACAATTTTTTTGCTTTTAACATTTTTTTTAGTTTCAAGCCTCAGATGGCTTAAAAATGCTTCTTTTCTGCTGAATTATTCAAAATTTCCTGTTGCAGAATATTTGGAAATCCCCCCCCCCCCCCATCGTCAAGGGATAATCTAAACTCGGAGATCATTGTACAGTGGTACCCCCATTCCCCATTGCAAAGCTCTGGGCATGCCTGTTGGGAGGGTGTTGTGTAAACATGATAAATACGATCTACTGTTAATAAGCATAATATTAAGTATATCTATGATATATATATATATATATATATACAGAGAGAGATAGAGAGTAATCTCGCCATAACAAACTCAAAGGGATCGGGGAAATAATTCGTTGTAATGGAATGTTCGGTATAACGGAATATACGAAATTCTAAAGGCGTTTAAACCATATATTACATTATATCAGTATTCTATTTCACGAATTTTCACTGTATATAAGCCTTTATTATTTTGGTCGTACTAATAAAGTAGCATAAATGAGTTTTTACAAAAAAAAATGCATTATTGATTATATGAAGTGTTTAATATAGCTAAAGTTACTTATACTATGTTTTCTGGTTTGCAGAATCAAACATGTTAATTCGAGAAAGAGAATTCATTCAAGAAAATGCCATGTACAACGTAAGCTATCATGTTTTTGATTATATAAATTATCATTTCATAAACCATCTTATTTCTACATACGTTTTCACAATACATATGCTATAAATTTTGTTTCTACTTAGAAATACATTAGTTATGATACAAGACTTGTTTTTTTCAACGGCAATATGCGATTTGTTTAAAAACTGTGATAGATAAGAATTTAAATCAATATTTTCTTAATAATGTTAAAAAGTCATTGCTCTATCACTTGCTCCAAATTATCAGTATCACATATCTATAAAATTATTATTTTTTTATTAAAAAGTAAAAGGTATTTTCAACTTAGAATGCTTAAATAGCAATAGATTGGAATGTTTCTAGAATTTTAAATGTTTGTAAATAAACATAATTTTTTCAAGAACTAAAGATGTATATAATATTAGTTACTAGTTAAAATCTTCAATCACTTTTGGGCTAGAAATTAATTCATAGCATAAGAAAACAGCCACACACTCATCATGTATATACATATATGTAAGCTTCAGAAATACTTTTTAAAAAGTTACTACGAAAATGTACTGGTCCGCCGACAGTTGATTGCAATCAACCACTAGTCCACTGGTCCCTTGAACCACTGAGTTTTATTTAGAGTTTATGGGCCGAATCGGTTGTAAGGGGTTTCAGACCAGCATACCACCGATGATTTCGAACGCTTTATATGTATAATAACTAAAATTATTTAATAAAGAATACACACACACACCCATATATATATGCACACACGCACACAAAGGGTGGATTCTGTGTTTGATAAGTTGTAAAAAAAAGGAAAAGAAAAGTAAAGAAGAAAAAAATCGAAAGCACCAATTTTTTTTCACCATATGTCATTTTGAAACTTTTTGTGGTGGAAACTTAACTACTTTTCTCAAGTACAACAAACTGCATTCCTTTTTATCGCCGATCTTTTTTCCATTCCTTTTTTAAATCTATAGATTCATTTGTCCATTTATATATTCACGAAAAACCGTAATTACAATAGTTTTAATATAATAGATGCTACTTTTCGCCGCGGAACATTTGTAGGTTCATATGTGATCCATTTGAAAACTGAAATGTAAAAAAAAATATTTTTAGTATTTCTCTGAGCACAAATTTTAAAATCTCGTGGTTTAAGAATATTTCTTCGATTATCTCGTCTTCGAATTAAAATAACGTTTCTTGAAGACAGAAGAAATATTTCCCGGACAGCGAAGGGGGGGAGGGGGTTGTTTTTTCAATTATTTGTAGCTATGACGCAACAGATTAATCCGTTTCATAAGAAAGGAGCGCTCTGCACTGCCACGGAATTCTGTACAGAAAAAGTGAGCTAATAAAAGACGACGAGGCCGAAAGTGAAGCAAAGCCCTTACCTGGTGTGTCATTAGGCTGTGCAGCGGTAGAGATAGATGCCCAGGTGAGTGAAGTGACCTTTCAGCCGAGATAACACAAAAAAATGAAACCAAGAGATAGGCATTCCGTTATTTGTGAAGAGTATCTGCGGCCGAATAAGGGGCTAGTTTTGGTCAGCCGAGTGCTCGTAAACCGGGCAAGCAGCCGTATTCGCTCCGCGGCCATAACCGAGTACAGGAAATATGCAGATATGCGATTCCTACAGCCCGCCCTCCACTAAGCGGATGGGCCTAATGACCTGAAAATGTTTTTTTAGTGCTTTTAGCCCCAGGGCCACTCTGCGGCATCCATCATTTTGGGAGCGACACTTTTTAGAGCGAACAGTAGTTACCTCTCATTGGTGCATTTGATTTCAGAAAGAAAAAAAAGAGCAGTTGCTGGCTTGAATGACGTGTTTCTTCCTAATGCAAAATTATTGTTTTGGTGAATTTCCTTTGCGAGAAAAATTGATATCATCAACAGGGCTTTGGTTTTTATTTTATGCGACACATACATAAAAATTATTTTTTGAAAAAAAAAAAAAAAAAAAGTAAAAACAAAATATGATAAATAATATGAGTCACACACTTTAGTATTAGTTAGTTTTTTCTATCGGCATCATAACAATTATTGTTGCTTTATTTATTTACTAGCGGAACCCGCATGGCCATGCCCGTGTTAAAAAGTGAATGGAGAGCCAAAAGACCATTTGGCTCGACATTGCATATGTGCACTGGTATTTTTAAAAATATGTATATATTATGTTATTCTATTAAGATGTATAGCATTCCACAGAATTAAAAATTAGCTGCCCACGACAATCAACCAGCGATCCTACATATTTAAAGAAACTTTTCTTGTGTGACAAAAACACACACATAAAAAAAACAAAGAGAAACTATGAAAAAAAAAACGCGTTCTAATTGTTTAGTTCAAGTACGCTCACTAAGAGCACGATTATAAGGCCTTAGAATACCGTAATTATCGGTAAATAGCCCGCATCGTTGTATATTCCGCAGGAAGAAAAATTCATCCTAAAAAAAAAAGTTCGGTGTATAACCTGCATCGTTGTATAGCCCGCACCCAAATCAAAAACAATGAACAAATTACTCTGTAAGGTACACTGTTTATAAGGAAACAATTTTAAATTACAGCACACTTTTGACGTTTAAAATTACATTGTAAAAAGTTTACATTTTATCATATTTTGTTTATACATTTTGTTTATACAGGGACCTCTGCTCTGGTCCTACTTTCCTATTGTGATTTAATTGGCGTGGAAGCAAAGGCTTGCGTGGGGAAGTCAAGAGAGATGGGTGAAATTGAATCATCGTTTCGAAACTTATCATTTATTTCTTTCAATTTAACAATCAATTTAATTTTCTTTTTATTAATAATTATTGATTTTTAAATTCCGTGTATTGTCCGCATCGTTATATTGCCCGCAGATAGTAAAAAGAGTTTTTCGTAGCTAGCTCGCGGGCTATACACAGATAATTACGGTAGTTTCAATTCATGCATTTTAAGTACATTTAATATATTTTTATCCATTATTCATTGACAGTAGGACAGAAAGACGGATTATTTTTGCTTGAACACTCTCAGAAACGCATGCTCAAATCTCACGAAACTTTCGTCGTATTTGACGAACTGGTTTCGTGAAAAATGCTCCGAGTAAACCTTTCGTCAAATTGGCGAAATTTGTGTAGAAGCCTTAAATTATCTCATGAGGAAAGAGTCGTTGTAAATGACGAAATTTTTTTGACGATTGAAGAATCGTCGAAAAAGAGGATTCTATTTTTGAGAGTGTAGAAACTAACAGCAGCATAGAAGAAAAAACTTATCATATGAGCTCAAATAGTCAAATGACGTTTGTGCTAATTCACAGGGGAAAAATAATGAAATAAATAAAAATATAAATACCAATAACAATTTGGAATAACGAATCGCTATAAAGGTAACATACCTTTAAAAAATCCTGTAGAGTATGGAGAACAGTCCTTTAAAAATACCTGTTAAAAAAAGAAAATCAAAATAAAGTTTTCGATCTCCTGTGAGCCGCAGGAAATAACATTAAAATTGTTTAAGAAGAAAGAAGAATCAAAAGCCCAAAAAAGAAAATGATAAATTAAAATTTGGTTGAGCCTCAAAATACTAGAAACATTGTAAATAGAATTTTTTTCAGCAAATATAGATGTAAGCACAAAATGGCAACAATTCAAATAAAATAAAAAGCAAGCGTTTTATCAATTGTCCGGGGAAAATGAAATGAAAGTAATTACCGTAAAAAGATAATTTTGAACTACAGCAAAAAACGATTAGAATTCCTTTTCTCATTAATTTAGAGGCTTCAAATTTTAGCACGAGAAGCAAAACTCTCTGGGACAGATTTCACGGGCTTTTCAATGGTACCAATCTCGAAACGATGCGATAACTTCTTCCTACAGAAAAGAACCCTTTTATGCAATTTTCGGCCGTAAATTGGAATAAAAAAAGAACAAATTCGATTTTCAGAAAACACTTTTCGAGGTACACACCCCTAAGTTCAAACTAATTTTGGGCCAAATTTCATGAAAATCGGCCGAACGGTCTTGGCCCTACGCCGGACACAGACACACACAGAGATAGATACACACACAGACATACTTACTGCTTTATTATTAGCAGATGTTTCTTTATTTCATGATACAGCATACATTACAAAAGTAAAGTACATTATACAAACTTTAAAATAATTTTAATGTAACACTATTTTATCAATGTGTACTGAACACAACAGCACATCAATAACCAATTTTGCACTAAAAATTTCAAAAACGTTATTTTGATTTCCAGAAAGTCCTGTCCACAAACAAGTAAAAACAAAAACCAAAGAAAAAAAATTAGCTAACGATTACTAAAGGGGACGGTAGTGAGAATGGCTGGAACTCCAGCCATTCATTTGATTTCAGGATTTAAGCTCAGGTAAATTATACTTAACTAAATGATTTTCTTTCACGACTTGAACTCTCGACAGGAGATCCACGTTTTAAAAATATTTCATGTTTGTTTAATAATTCACCTTTTATAGTTGAATAAATTCTTCATTTTACAACAACTTTTTCCTTTTTTATGTAAAGTTTTTACCTTCTTTTAAAAAAAAATAAAATTTGGCACGTTTTCGCCAATTTGATTTCTAGTTTTTACTTTTGTTTTCCATCTCTTATACACAAAAGAAGGAGGGATTCCTTGTAGCACAGAAACGTATGACTATGATTTTTGAAACTTGAAATGTGTGCAAAGGTAAAATTACGATTAACTTTGATTATGATTCATTTTCATCAATACTATTGGAACTACTTTCCCCCTTCGTGCTCGGTGAATTTAAGCATAATAATAAGAAAACTCGGTAAAGTTCATATTCTGATCACTCTTTTTTTTTTCCAAAATTTTTTGACATGACTCTCACAAATAATTATGGTTTAAAAACGCTATTACGCTGCTCATTTTAGTACGGCAAAATCTTCTATATCGTTAAAGAATTCCTTAGTTTTGCGTGTGATTCCAAATAATGAAACTTAAACTTTTTATTTAAATAACACTAACATATCAGAATCAGGTTTTTGGCACATTTTTTTCTATGGCATTCATTTGAACGTGATTTTCGTTTTACTCAGTCCCGAGGATAAAAAGACAATGTTAAGCTCCAATATTTTTAGTATAGGAGAGACGGGTATTATGAAATAGTCGGGTTACATGGAATACCGAAATTTCTCTTCCCCTAAGTAATGTTGTCAAGCAGTTATATTAAAAATATTGAGTTTAAACTACTTCTAACCACACTCATAAATTCTCTACAGTCAATTTCGTTCAGTTGTCTGCTTTACTACGCTTACTGGGAAGCAATTTATGTTTTTAACTTTGAAGGAATTTTTGCATTTAACAAATAGTTTAAGTTTTTAACAATCTGCACTAATTATAAAAAAATGTAATTTTAAAATGAGACAACAAGTAATGTAGGGTAATTCGAGGAGAGATGCAACAGATTGTGTATTTATGTCAGAATATTAAATAAGACAACAGAGGCCCACCTTGCGTGGACTGTCTACTTATAAACCGAATGTATGAAATGTGCTGTTTTTGTGGCAAAAGAACCAAAGATATTGGAGTATTTTACCAAAAACTTTTTTGACTGAAATAAAAATTCATGGTTTTTTTATTTGTAACCTGAGCACAAATAATTATGCTAATATGGAAAAATCTTTATATGAAATCAAGGCTCAGTTTATTGAATTATAGCATAGTAAAACCAGATAGCCATGATCGTTGTTTTAATATAGAATTATGTAAAGGGGCATCTTTCCTTACCAAAAAGGACAGATGCCCCAGACGAGAAAAAGGAGGGATGTGCATGATGTAGAGATAGATCTTTTGCTGTATTTAAAAAAAAAATAAATTTTAAAACGCGCAAAATGTAATATTATCCTAGTTATACTTTTTATTAACCGAATATTTAGTGTAACTCATTAAATATAAAAAATTAAATTCTGGCTGACCAAATAGCCGCCTCTGGACATTGTGCAGCAGTTGATTCGGTCAAAGTTATTTTCGGAGACGTTTTTGCAAGTTTCTCGGCTATAACTTGGGGGAGGTTCGAGTTTAGGTGCTAAAATCGTCCAGGTTTGTTGATATATACGTGACTCTTAAGAAAACCGCACAAAAAGAAATCATATGGTGCCAAATAGCATGATCTTGGCAGGTAGTTGATGTCACTGTGATTTAAAATAATGCAACTTCTGAACTTTTCACGCAAAACATATAACGTTTCACGCAATGTGCGGCATCTTCATGAAACCACGTGTCCTCCACATGCATATCCTCGATTTCATACCAAAATTAAACGGTTATCATGCGCCTATAGCACTCAGTGGCGGATCAAGCCATTTGGGGGCCCTAAGCGGTAGAATACTTTGGGGCCCTGACATACAAGTCAAAAATTAAAGTAAAAAAACAATTTATCAACAAATTAAAAAAAAAAAAACAAATAGTAAAAATATTTACTTTTATTTACACATTAATGTAGTTACAAAAATGTCCTTCTAACTTTTATTTTTTCAAAATCATCAATTATTTTGCCAGAATCTACATTGCCATAAATGTCTTGTTCTATGTACAGCCTTGCTAAGTTATTTAATTTCTCCTCCCCCATGGTATTTCTTAAATAATTTTTACTCCTTTTAACACAGAAAAAGACCTTTCTCCTGACGCATTGGAGATTGGAATCGTCAAAAAAAATCTTCAATTGTAAAAATCTTCAATTATAAAAAGTATTAGTTTACTCAATTTTACTCGAATAACTGAAGCAATTATAGTCTGCGGTCATAAATCGGTGTCTCCAACTGTCATAGCACTCACCGTTAGCTATATCTGCCTGACCTTCATCGCTTTTAAAATTACGCCTCCTGACCACCGCCGCGCACCGCACAGTAACTTTTTGCGCATGCAATGGTATCTCGTGCATTACGTGAGGATTTTCCTCTCCGCAAATGCGTTAATTTTGTTCATTAACATACTCAGATATCTGGAAGTAAGCTTCATCACAGAAGAAGTTTTCTATGTAAAATCAGCATCAACTTCCTGCTGCTGTAACACCCAATCAAACGTTGACAATTTCTATCATAACAACAATTTCTATCGTAAATGCGTTGTTTTAAACTAACAGTTGGTTTGGATAAAGCGCCAGTATCCACAACCGTCTAATTTAGTGTTTCCAACATATGAAGCTGGAATTAGATCACTCTGTATAATAAGCAACATTGACAAATAAAAATGATATTCCCAAGTACCACCTCTCTCCTATATTAAATAACTAAATTTTTATTTTCATTGCATATGACACATCAACTTAAATACAACTAAACCACTTAATATTAAGCTTGCATGAATTATTAATTGATACTCTAATTCACGTGAAAATAAAAAAAAGTTCTGGAATTCTTAATACGTAGATTAAACGTTAAACATGAAATTGTTTTTATATTATGAGTTAAGACTGCTTTGAAATAACTTATCCACAATAATCGTAAGTTACTTCGATCCACGAGCATCCGTCATGAAGACAACGCAAACAAAAAATACACTTCGTATTCAATCTACCTTTTGTTTCTTCTAATTTTAATTTTCGCCGCAAATTACGATTGCACAAAACGTTCAAACCTTTTCACTATTTTGTTTCTCTTGGTTTGCTTTAGTTTCTTTCTGCACTCAAAATCCCTTTTTTTTTTATCAATAATATTCTTCCCAAGTTCAGCTCTTTGGACGCTAAATTTTAAATTCACAATTTTATTGTCCATTTCTGCTAATATTAAATCTGGTCCATCTGTCCCGATCGCCGGGATGGGAAATTCGAGCCATACTAATACCATAATTGTTGACGTTAAGCCGCCAGTTTAGGCAATTTAAAAGCCCAAATGTTCCTCCAGGATACACCATCAAAACTAGGTGAATCATCTAGAAAAAAAAATAATTGCACTACTACAACCGCTTGAAAAAAAAAAAAAAAAAATTCACTGTTCAAAAGCAAAAAAAGATTTTTTGCTTTGAAAGAAAAAAAAAACATGTTTTTTGAGGAGCAAAAAGTAGCACGCCATACATAATGTATTTCAGTGTTGACTGAGATAGTTTCAGCATGTGTGGGCGGTGCATTGTTAAAATATTTCTCTGGTCTATCTCACTCGATTATTCAACTCTCCCGGAATTACCTTATATACTTGATCAGTATTTTATTTTTGAAAGTTGCAACATCCTTAATAATCTTCCTCTCTTTCACAACTTTAGTCTTCTTAATATTTTACAAAATAGTGAATAAGTTCCACAAAGTATCCAAATAGCTATTTTAACTATCTTTTACGTTATATGTACAATGATAGATGTTAGTTTAATATGAGTGATTAAGTGTAAAATAGTTAAAATTAATTCCAACCTTAGAATAAGCCCACTCAAGGATAGGTCTTAATAATGAACAAGCATTCTAGTATAAATTCTTTAGTGTATTAATTTTTCGTTATTGTTAAATTACATTTGGAATCTATTTGAATAGAAATATGTTCTCAAGAACATTTTGCTTATCAGTTAAGTGACATTTGTAAACATATTTCATCAAATATCTATAAATTACAACTTAAACATAACCATGGAATGTTTTACTTCATTGCTCAGAGATTACATGTGTCCTCTGGGATTAACAAAACAACGTTTTGTGCCTATTTCGAATTTATTGTATTGAAGAAAACATGTTATTCGCTTTTTTAAAACTTCTATTATGACAAATATTTAGAAGAGGAAACCAATTCAAGTAACAATAAATTCTTTCCAACTGTGATTCTTCATTTACTATAGACTGAAATTCCAAAGGCTTGGGGCGTGAAACGGCTACGACACTCGTACCATTTGGAAACAAGGGAAATTTTTACGATCCCAAAACTTTTCCCAGCCATTGGGGCTCAGAGCCATAAAAGAAGAAAACTTCTGGCAAGAACTATTACGTTCGAAACAGCGCATGGAAGGAGTTCAAAAAGTTCTTTGGGCTAGGCCACCACCTTGGAGACGAATAAAACCTTAGCCATGCAGGTTCTCCTTACTTTCGTAGACCCGCCTAAGTTTTTATGACCTTTTGCAGTAATATTGAACAATATCACTAAATATAGAAGAAGAGTGGTTCAAGGCAGTATAATTTGAGAGTATCAAGAGCTAAACGATTGTCCTGAATATCAACTGCACGATGAATACCTAATGCAAAAATAAACAAATAATTACATCACATCTTTATGATTAAGACATTTCATTCATACCGATAAATGTCATTTAATACAAGAAAAAATTTGTTTCATCTCACTATTTATGATAGGTTTATTTGTTTGTTTAATTGGTAGAAAATCAAAATACCCACAATCAATAATTGAATGAGAAACACCTAACATGCATGTGTAACACAATTTAAATTCCATTGTAGGTTTTAAAAACAACGATTTCGCATCAACATTAAAAAGCTGGCTCCTTTTTATTAATGCAGTAAAGGCCTAAACTCTACGCCTAATGTTAGTTTCAACACTTTTTATCAAGATTACTTTTGATAGCAGTACATTCAGTGAGTAAGTCAGTGAAATCCTGCAATCAAAAAATACCAACTCACTCTCATTATACAATAAATTTTCACGAAACATCATACGCTAAGTACTTAATTTTATTTCAAAGTAGTAATTTTATTTCAATTCAACTAATTTATTGTTTCTTTAGATTCTGCAATAAAGAAATGCATAATAAATGATAACCGTGACCAATGCCCTTACGTCACTTTCTCTCACCTCCCTTTCTTCCACTATCGAAGTTTCTGATTTTTCCGCCTGCTTTTTATTGCAATCGATGGCAGCATGAGTTTAATTCCTTTCTCCGAGTTCGATTCAATCTGTTCCGTGTCACTCCTTGGGGAAACTAGTTTTCCCATTTTTGAAGAAGAACCGAGATTTAGAAAAAGTTATATCAGAAACCTGGACCAAAAGTAAGCACTTTTCTTTATAAGAGCATGAATGGGATATAATAAAAGTTATAACATTTAATAAACATTACTCAACGAGTGACATTAAGATTTTTCTTCTGATGGTTAATTCATAATTTTATAATGATTACTAACTTGATACTACGTGTAAGAAAATGTGCAGGATTTTGCATTTAAATAACGACAAATTTAGACAAATAATAATAGGAATCAAAAAGAAGCTAATTGAAGAAAAATTGCTAAATATGGTATCTAAAACCACAATTAGTAGAGAAAACACATTAGTCTGATATGCAACTTCAATGACATGGAACTGAACTCATACGCTTGCTTCGCAGTCACGTTAGCTTTTGAAACTCAATGTTTTTCTAAGTATTTGCTGCTGGTTAGGCGAATATTAACCAGGTTAGGCGATAGATAAATGTACAAGAAAATAGGGGATGTAAATTGTCTGGGTTCAATTTTCTACGCAAAAATTAGAAGCTGCCTGTAGGATAGCTTTTAATGGATTCCCTTTCATCAGATATTGAAAATAATGTAGCTACGGAAAAAGTATTAAAACGTAATATAGTTTTAATATTTTTAAATACAGTGGAATCTCAGAAATCCGAACCCCATCAAACAATTACTGCTGTTTAAAAGCTGAAACAATACTACTATTTAAAAGGAAAAACAATAACTACTATTTAAGAGCTAAGTTAGTTTTTTAATGACAGCTGCTTTTAGCAAACTTTTGAATGCATTGTATAGCACAGCTCTGTTCCTTATTATGTAGAACTAAATTCGGTAATATTTTGTTGACGTAACGAACTAAATCGGCCACGATGTTGTACCAGCGAAGCATGAACATTGCATTTAATAGGCTGGCGCGTTACGCGTACAATGTACATCACACCGCCGATACGCATAATCATTACCGTTAGTACACTCGCTTCGTACTTCTTTATACTGTACTGTACATACTGACAACTATATTTCTGCTACAATAACATAGAAGACATATTAAGCACTCAGGCAGTATCAGGGTTAATATATTGATTTTTGTTATTGAGATCACTATTAAGCTAATAACAAGAGTTTAAATAAACGTAAATATAAGTAGGCCACCCGAGCAATCGGAACTTTTGGGATCCGAACAGCATTCAGCCCCAATTAGTTCGGATTTCTGAGATTTCAGTGTATTACGTAAAAGCGATGTTCAGAAACGAATTCTCCCTCTCGAGATTTGATCTTTTCGAGAATACCAGCAACAAATGTACTTCAAGAAAAAACAATGTAAACAATTTTTATTCTGGTCTAAAATATGTCTTTTATTTAGTTATTATTATTTTTCTTTTGCAGATACATAAGCACTGTTGGAGCACACGTTGGAGCAATGAACTCAGTTAGGATCTAAATTCTGCTATTATATTGCGGACAAGGTATGACAGCTTTAGTGATGCTAAAATACATAGAGAGCCGGGGCTAGTTGTGACAAAAAATTTTAATAATTTTCAGTAACCACTAGGAGTAATAATTTTTATTAAATGTACTGTAACTATTGCAGATTCATTGTATATATTTTTTAAAGGATTAGGTAATTATAATTCAATTTGTGTACAATAAAATGCAGTTAAGTATTTTGTAATTTTATAACAACTTGATGAGGACTAGTGAAGAAGCCCCAAGAATGAAAGCAATCATATAACGAAGAATAGCGAGTTTCTCCACGCGGTTTGTTTTGTAAAACCTCTCAATAAGGGACACTAAGGGGACTGGAAATTTTGTCCCTTAAATAGAGGTGTCCCTTCCTCGGAGGTTCATAAATTGTTGCATACACATATAGTGTATTGACTAAGTTTAACTTTTTAATAGTAAACATGTGTTACCATTTAAGCTTAAATACTGAAAATGGCTCATGCATACAAAATATAAGTTAAAATTATTGAAATTTAAAATTTTTTCATTGAAAAACTGAAATTTTAGCATAAACATCGTATTGGCAGAGTTTTGGAGCTTACAGAAATTTATTTGAAGTAATCTGTTAGATGGGTTTGTTTCAAAGTACGTAATTTGGGCAATACTGTCGAAATTACGTTCAATGCGCATTTTACAATTCTTGCATAAAAAAGCTTGTCGGTACTGTCTGTCCTTGCTGAACACACATGTATTCCACTGAGGTGTAGCTAGTTGGGGGCACGGAGGGACAGCTGTCCCCGGGCGCAGCATCAAGGGGCGCCAAATTAATGTTAATTTATTTTATTTTTAAATGCGAAAAGTAAATTATTTGAACTGAAGTGGTGTGAATATGTTCGACAAAAAAGTGGGAGCATCGCGAATCATATCGGGAAGGACCAATGTAGCACAGGAGTGCGTGGGAAATCAGACAAATAATTTTGCGAAGCCAAGTGGCCCATAATTCCTTTAGAAGTGAATGGTCGCTAATAAAAATGAAGGTTAAAAGGGCTGCATTTTTTTTAGCTATTTATCATTTAGGAAGCATAAAAGTTTTTAAAATTCCGTTTAGGGGCGCCACCAGGGGTACAGAGGGGCGCAAAATCTTCAGTTGTACCCGTGCGCTGAAAACCCTAGCTACGCCTCTGGTATTCCATTGTACAAAAGAGGAAAAAAGGCTTTACAATTAGGTTTTGTCGTGCTTTAAAATACACTTTTTTCTTTGTTCATGCTTCTAGAACTCATACCAACTTTCAGAAGTTAGTTTTTAGAAAAGAAAAAAAAAGAACTTTAGCTTCCAGTAAATTTTCTTATCTATATAACTTGAATTTTGGAAAATTTTTTCCAAGAATGTCCCTTAGAGTGTCCCTTATTCAGAGGTAAATACATTGCAGTCCCTATTCAAAGGGACTGGGACCAGAAAAAAATGTCCCTTAATTAGAGGTCTCCCTTAAAGGAGGTACCACTGTATATATATATATATATATATATATATATATATATGATACATTCTATACAGTGTGTCTCAAAAACGGAAACACACACTTTAATTGATAGTATAAATTGCAAATAAGAGATTGTGGCAGATTTTTTCGATTTAACTGTCTTATAATTATTTTTCATAGAGTTACAAGAAATAAACATTATTTTTAAAAAATGCAGTCTGTATGCCATTTTACGAATAGTATCCCCATGTGAAAAAGCAGAAATAATACACAATTTTCCCTATAGTTACTCAGAAGATTTCAACAATTTTTGTAAAAAAAATTCAGCAATATTAAAAAATAAATTAATTAATAGCTCAGAAAAGAAAATCTAAATAAAAATTAAGAAATTTATAAATAAGAAAAATGTAGTATGTTTTTCTTCAATACTACTAGTTAAAATACTTCTTACTACTTGTTACAACAAAGTTGACTGCTATGACGTTTTGAGCAACAAATGAGAACAGCTGATTTACATAAACCAGCATCTCTAAGAATAGTGGTATTTTCTGAGTCCTTGTCCACAAGCTAAAGAAAGTCTTTTTACTACTTCACGTACTTATTTCCTCTGTACCAAGTTCTTCGATATTTGAAATTTTTTCTTTGCAAAAGGTAAACTGGTTTCTCCTGTACAACGATTTTAATTTACCAAATGTAGTCCAAGGACCAAAAACTCGTCATCTTCAATATATGTAATAACGGATATTACTGGTTTGGGCTTTTGGGAGAAAACAGAAAAGTGTCACGACGGGTTGTGTATGCGCAGGAATATTTAATGTCGGTATAAATCCCTCGTTTCATGCTTTTACCGGAAGTTGTCGGTAACTGCTAAGTTTTACCGCAAAGGCTTGGAAAATCCAGAAATCAAATCATACTAAAACATACTTCGGACTCTTACCATACCACTTCGGTAAAAGCTAGGTTTTTCCAGTAAAAAAGTAGGTTTTGCCAGTAAAACCTAGAACTTACCAGTAAAACCTTTATATAGAGGACCACTAGAAGTTCAAAAATATTTGTCCCGATTTGCTTCGAAAGAGCATTTGTATTAATTATTACCAAAAATTTGAAAAGGGAATTAAGAATCGCAAATTTTAAAAATTTAAATTAATTCTGTATATAACTTAAAATGTTCAAACTCACTAAAAAGTAAGCTAAGAATATATAGATTGTATAAAAATACATCACTTCATCTAATTTATTCGGAATCGCCTTGAGAAAGGAGTCGTTTACAACGATGAAAACCTTAGTTGTAGTCGCGTTAAATTTAAATGAACTTAAATCGTAAATCCCTTTTTAAGAAAAAATCGGACATTTAAGTGAAAAATTAAGTAAATTAAGTAAAATAAATTAAGTAAAATAAATTAAGTAAAATAAATTAAGTAAAATAAATTAAGTAAAATAAATTAAGTAAAATAAATTAAGTAAAATAAATTAAGTAAAATAAATTAAGTAAAATAAATTAAGTAAAATAAATTAAGTAAAATAAATTAAGTAAATAAATTAAGTAAAATAAATTAAGTAATTAAATAAATTAAGTAATTAAATAAATTAAGTAATTAAATAAATTAAGTAATTAAGTAAACTAAAGAAACATTTGAAGATCTTTTTGGAAAGAAAGATTTAATGAAACAGATGTAAGTTGGTGATACTAATATGTCGGAAATTCACCCATAGTTTTAGAACGGAAGAGTTTATAAGAACTAAACGTATTATACTACTATGTGTAACAAAAAGCCTTTAATTACGTTACTCAATTTCAAGTTACTTCATTATTAGAACATGTAGTTCGGATTTTCTGGATAGTCATTTTGAAATAATTTGCGCATGGTATAGTGAATTTTGGGATCCACAACTAGTAACTGTAACTGGTTTAGGAATTTTGAATCTTCCTGTGGATTTGGATTATTTTAATCAAATGTGCCGTCTATTTGTGTGATTATATTGTTATTAAATACAATTTAAAATGACTTTTTTTTTTTGACCGATCCTCGGTAATAGTTGTGGATCAGATGCCACATTTTAAATTTGCAGGAAAAATATACATTAAATTGAAGTTTCTGTAAGAATCAGTGACATTAAAGAAATAGTCAAGAGAAGGATTAATAAATTGCAGGTTAATTGAATTTAATTTCCACCTCGACAATCAAGCAACAAGCATAGGCTGATCTACAACTAATTATTCATGCTCTCCCTCTCTCTGTATACGCGTATATATACATATATATATAACACAAACAACTATATAAACGTCCATCCATTAACAATTTCTCTTTTACATAGACTTATTTGTTTGAGCTGAGTAACGTCTCAAATGATTTGCACTCAATTAGTGTATCTTTACGAAAATTGCAAACAATATAAATGTATAGCAATGAACTTAGCCCGTTTTAGCTTTAGTCCTTCTCTTTTGGACAAAAAATGATTTCAAAAAGAAATAGGAGCAAAATGTTCAGTAACTAAAAATGATTCACTGCCAGTTTTATAATAATTAGCATTTCGATTCGCGTTTTATATAACGAAATATATTCACTTCCAGCGTTGGTATTTTGTCAGCTAATAGATTTGAGCGTTACCCATAAAATTTTAGTCTTCTGTTTTTTCCAACTCTTAATTACGCTACTCGTTTAATTCCTCACACTACTGTCGTCGTACACAGAAACAGCAATAAGAATCAAAATCCCGAAAATCGTATTCGTCTTACTATAGCCAGAAATTATAAATGGACTCCAAAAATTACATGCGCATTGCTGATTGAGCTACTACCGCCCTTGGCTCTGGCTGTAGTCGATTCAGTTGTATATCTATCTGAGATATCAATAAGAAAAAAACAGATCATTAAGAGGTATTTCCAAACATAACGAAAAGCTCGTCCGGAAATAAACGAGCCTACTTTTTTCTGTGCCAGCAAAGGCTTTCTGGCATTATAGCTACAACTTTCTCTCTCTTCGACTTGAGTTCCAAATTGTTTTAAATATAATATATATTTAACTGTTAAAACAATTATGTCTTAACAAGATAAATCTTATTTTTGTAAAAGTAAAAGTTATCTATTGTGAAAACCATTTATAACATGCTACGACAAACATTTTTATGACTCGAATTTTATTCGAAGAAAATCTGGCTGTTTTTCAGGGACTTTTCGAACGGTTCGAAATAAAAACGAGGGCGTTGTAGCGAAAATTTTTCGTGAGAAAATTTTGTTTGAATTGGAGCATTCCCTCAAAATTTTTAAAGAGGGAGAGCGGGGGGGGGGGGGGGGTCAGGCAGATCCACAAACACATATTTTCCTTGTCTCATAAGCCCACTTTAAAAATGTTAATTTTTCAAAAAAATTTCTAAAACTTTTACTGGAAAATTGGACTATATGGGCTCGTTGCTAAAATGTGTTCTTAGAAAATGATCATAAATTCGGTCCACATAAGTCAAGTAGATTATAAGTCGATCCCTGATTTTATTGTTTTCTTTTTTTTTATTAAAGCTTCGAGCAAGTGGAAGTAAATTTCAATTCAATTGTTTTTTTTTTTTTTTTAGCTAAAGTCAACTCAAAACGGAAACTGAAACTACAAAGAGGAAAAGAAAGGGGCAGATGGCTTTACAAGCACAATGCTGCAGTCACTAATGAATTGCGTACAATATGGTGGTAGATGGTAAAAGTACTTTAGTTATTTTACCTTTAAGTAGAATTTCTTTCAGTTACATTTCTTCAAATGCAAAGAGAAGTTTAAACGAATTCCTGTGGAAATAGGGAAATATGTATCGCTCATAGAAGCTCATATGTTTCAAAATGAAGTATCTGATAGTATTTATTCTTACTTGCACCATCTCCATAACTATAGTTTCCTTGCATGAAAAATCAGCCTCTAATGTACACTTTATGTATTTGTTATTCATTTATTTTAAAATGATGAAATCAATAATTTCAGGAAAACAACACTAAAACAAAAAAAAGGTTGAAAGAATTTTTTTTTTGTTATTTGATTTTATTTAAAACAAGAAATTGTTTTAAAAGGAAAATTGCTAAGTTTACTTCTTAAATATGTCAGGATTAAACTAATTCAACTCATTTCTATGTAAAGTTAAACAACTTCAGCTTCATGCGACACGAAAGTGCAATCACAATTGCGAACACGTGTTTCGAAATAAGGAAACCGAAAAGATCTTCTCTAGTGAAACATAATACAACGATCCTTCACTAAAATTACTTTCTTATCCTTCACATACAGTTTTGTAGTTTGTTTCTCCAAACTGTTGGTGGACTTTTTATTGTAAATTCAGCCAAGCACTTCTACAGTAACTGGAAACAAAATTTTGTGGACAAAGTTGCTTTGTTTGCGATATAACACTATCTGAAGAATGGGTTCATTTTGACTGCGAAACATGTGCATGTTCTCATTTGCAGAGGTGCAAAAGCATTTCACTTAAAATTTACCTTGTAACTCTGAATTTTGAATTTTGTGTATGAAAATTGCTCCTTACCAATTCGTGCGTTATCACTGTTGGTTTTCTTCAATTTTCCGTTGAAGAAAAGGTATGCATTTACTTCGTAAACTCTAAATGGTGCGTATGAAATTTCTGCTTTAAATGTTGCTCTATCATGTTGGTTTTTCTTAACATATAGTTGACACACAGATATTTATTAAAAAATTTATCTCGCAATTCTGAATCTCGAGTTTCTGTTTCGGTTTCCTTTAAAGTGCAGTTGACGAAGTGAAATTCGTTTAAAATTTGCTTTGCAACTTCAAAAACCGTGAATGTAATTTTTTTCACTTACCACATAAGTTTCCTTTAATCTACCACAAGCACAAACCCAGTCAGTTAAAATTTATTTGATGTTTAACTAAAGTTGAAATAGCAATAAATAGTTAAGCATATCCCCTTTTGAATCAGCGATTATGACAAATTTAAGAAAAAATAATTCGTTAAATGAAATCTGATAAAAACAAATATTGTACGATGCATATGAAGAAAATTATATTATGGCTATAAAAAATTACAGAATTTCTTTAGTTAAAGTTCAGAAAATGTATACATTTTTTCGTACTTTTAGGTATTGTCGCGTTACAGTTACTACAAATAGTAATATCACTGCTGAAAGCTGAATTTCTACGACGTAAAATATCCCGATGACCTTGACTGTCTGTATTTTGTCAATGCGTTAACGGCTGCTTTCAAAGCTTGCACGCAAATTTAGGAATTTAGCTACTGTCAATATCCAATTGGAGCCTGAATAAACTTATTCCACAAATATTTTGCAACTTTTAGTTAAACAGCATTGATTCAAAATTGTGTCGATAAATGCGAATTATGCTTCACGAGCACGAAAACTAAAACGAAGAGGTGAAATTGTGTGACTTGTTAAATGTTAATATAGTTACTTTTCAATGACATCTCAAACTTTTAAAGGCGCTATCAATGTATTCCTAAACATACCTTAATTAGGAATGAGCGAGTTAAGCACAAAGATCTTGTTGAAATACATTTAAAGCAGGGCTTGAAAATTATACTGTCCCACATGGACCGGGGCATGTAAAAATTCCGATCGGGCATGAATTTTCTACCTTTACATGCCCGGTTGGACATGTAATTTCTTAATCAAACATTTCTCTCTAAAACTTGATTATTTCGTATTTTACTGAAAAATCACCGCATCCTTACCGGAGCTCAAAATTGACGTGTTGACGAATATGCATGTCAACAATAAAATTGGTAATACAATTTAAATGTTGCAAATTTTGACTTGTAACGACTTATTATGTATTATTTATTTGTAATGTAAATTTTAAAATGATTTAGAGTAACGTTAAAATAATTCTTGTTTCAGATATAAAGGTTAACACCTTTATAATTTTTTAACTTATTTTTTTTTTGTTTGATTAATGCTATACGACAAATTCAAATGTTTTTATTAATATGCAACAAAACAACCTCTGGGCATGTAAAAATTCTGTTCGAGCATGTAAAATTTTTAAGATTTTACGAGCCCTGATTTAAAGGCAGCATTGTTTAAATGTGGAGAAAGTGTGGACCGGATTTTGGGAAGACTCTAGGACGAACGGATGGACGTACGGAACTATGTAAATATCATGTTGTACTGGTGAAAATTTGAACATTTATTCTAGAGATTGGCTCAATGTTTTACTGTTTTATAAATGTATTATATTCAAAATATTATTGTTTTTTGCTTAGTAACAAAGATTAGTTTTTCGGGGGAAAAGATGATAGTTATAGAAACCAAGCACAGCGGAATTAAATGAGTCAGGGTAGATGACGCAGTTTATTACAGGTCGTTTATGCAGTTTGCGGGGCTTGAACATACTTATATTCTTATAGGTTTTCCATACGATATTTCTTATAGGTTTAAACATACATTTCTTAACGAATAAAACAATCGAAAAATAATCTTACAGAATGTATCTGAGACTGAGAAGGAAAAGACAATTCAAATCAAACAAAGTCAAAAGGCTGTTTAAAGAAGCACAATGTGACATTTTCAACTTTATTACACAATGCATAATTTACGAAAACTATTCAAAACATTAATGAAGGAAATCAATCGCAATAAACAGTATTTTTCTGTCAGGAGATATTTGATTTTTTTATACTGAAATTCCGACGGTTCTTGTTTTATGCTCATTTCTGAAAACCTGAAACAATTTTTAGTTTTTGTGTGTTTCCTAAGATTTTCCGGTATCTACATCCCAAACTTTGAAAGAATTTTAAATTATCCTAAATGTATCCTAGGATTTCTTCATATCTGTGAAATCAAATGATTTTGAATGTGTCTTGGTGTTTCTAAAGACTTGGTGTCTATAAACTTTTAAATAATCTTAGCTCTAAGGCAAGGTCGGGATTTACAGAGCACAACTTGCCCTATCAGAAAATTTACCTGGCACGCTACAAGATTAAAAATATTAAAAATAACTATTCATAACTAGATTAAATATTAGGTAAAATATTCGATTTACGTCACAAAAATTTCAAACGTTAGAAGCACACTAACAGAGGAAGATTAGCAGCCTGCATTACCCTGAAATCGACAACAGACCAACCTGATATTAATCTTTCAAACAACGTGAAAGAAGAAAAAACTTCTAATGAATCACAAGAAAAGTTTTTTAATTACTATTAAAATTTGACATTCGTTTTAAATCTTAGATACAAATTGTACTCCATCTCTGTTTTCTTAATATTTTGTTACCGATAAATATACATATATAAGTACTACGTATAAAAATTAAGTTTTGGCACTCGAAAAAAATTACATTTTAATTTACTTGTATTTTGACTTTGATAAAATCCTGTTTGCTGCCTCTGCTCTAGGTCTTCCTCGTATCTATTGCAGAACAATACGCAATCAATTTTTATTTATTCATATATTTATTTCCTTGAATTGCTGTTTCATTTATTCGAGGTTTTATGAAGGTTACTGAAGTCGTGAATCCACCGAATTCATTTAAAATTTTTAATTTAAAAAAATAAACACCTATTAGCAGCGAAGCATATTAACAGATGAGCTTAAAAAAATCTTTAGTGAGATACAGTATTAAATACGTCCTACGTGAATCCACATAAAACTGCGGAGAAAATTGGAAATAGTTGAATTTCTTTACAGATAACACATTCAGTCATATTTTGCGCATTGACTGTCAAGAAAAATATATTTTTTAGAAGTCGAACTGGGCCGAGAAAGCTCTAACTCTGAATTGCGACGTAGTTGCACTTTCATACAGCTACAATACAAAATGATGGGAAGAAACGTAATAAGCCGTAAATTATACTATAATATAAGAAACAAATATAAAAATGAAAATTTTAAAAGTAATAAGAACAATAAAATGATTATAATAAAAAAAGTTTCACGTTACGAAAGTACAAATAAGCATTAAAATGCAGACATACGTATGTTTCGGGACTGCTTGGAATTCGTTTTTCAATGCGATAGGGAGCTTCTAGATGCAAAAACATCCAAATGAAGCAGACAAAACAACAAAAACAGAAATTCCAAGCAATCCCGAAACATGTCTGCATTTTAATGCTTATTTCTGCTTTCTTAACGTGAAATTTTTTTTATTACAGTTTACTTAACACAAAATTAATTTATTTTAATTAAACGATTGATTGAAATTATAACTCTCTGTACATTAGAAGTAGCACAATCCGTTTTATAAAATGGTACATTTTTGGATGTTTTGTACAGCTCAGCACATTCAGTCTAACGTAGCTATTGTTTAAGCCATTCGGTTATACATTAACATTTAGTTTATACTGTGATTCAAATTGTTTTTTCATTTGTAAATCATATTTAAAAACTGTCTCTTAACTAATTCATTTATGTTTAAGGAAACTGAAAATGGGACGTTAGTTTTACATGCGAAACAATCACTCGAAAAACAAATAAGAGATAACTTCGCAAGCACAATCTCAATAAAAACAAGGTAGAACTTTTTATGACCGAATGACAGGTGAGAAAAAGACAAATAGAAAGCCCGAATAAATACTACGTTAAAATCCTGGAACTGCGGAGTCACTTTTATCTTTTTACTCACATCATAGCTATCCATGCATTTGACGTGAGAAATTTCGCAATGCCAAACTTTGATAAGATATTGCTTTCCACCATTGTTGGAGGTCTTCTTCTAGGGGGTACTTTGAGGTCAAACCAGTGTAAACCTAAATTATTTAAAACCGAACCAGTGTATGACAAAATATTTTTTACAGAAAATTAATTAATTTGGAGGATTATAAAATTATATTGGAGGACTGGGATAACTTTACTGGAAGCAAACATTTCATTGAGTACCACTGAAGTGTTCTTAAAAAGATGAGATGTTCATAAAATTAAAGGTTAAAAAAAATGGGTTTTCTTTTGAAAAAAATGAAGGCTTTGCCTCAGTAAAATTTAAAAAAAAAACCCTGCGCTAATTTTTCGTTGTATAATTAAAATGTACCCTTTATTTGACACGCTTGCTCAGAAACAACGTGAGTGTTCACTGGTTGTTATGAGAGATCTGCAGCTCTGATTAGTGACTGTTTTGGTATTGTTCTGTATTTTTGCAAACAATTAAAATAAAATTTAAAAATTTTTAAATTTTAAATTATACTGTAAAACATTAACACTTATAAATTTCGGAGAACATGAGGACATATTATGCATATTTTCAATAAAAGCATGGTAGAACTTTTGATATTTTGTTCTCAGTATTTATTTTGGGTTCTCCGAATTTATTCAGTGTTTGTTCTCAGTATTTATTCTAGGCCCTCAGTATTTATTATCAGTATTTATTCTAGGTTTCCAGTATTTATTGGGGCTTTCTGTTTATCTTTTTCTGACCTGCGATTCGGTCGTAAAAAGTTCTACCTTGTTTTTATTTAGGTTGTACATAATATGTTTTCGTGTTCGCAGAAATTTATAAATGACTTAGCATGTGCAACTATAAAAAAATGTGTGTGCAATGATACATCCATAAATCACCACTGCTTTTCAATCTGTCAATGAGCCAAATTGACATTTTAAAAAAGATGGTGCCACTGCTTAACGTTTGTTTTTACAGATACCTTAAAATTAAAATTAAGTCCATAAATGTGAGTTACATGAAATGAAAACAGTAAAATTTAAACTCCATTTAAATGGACGATTTCACACAATTTTCGAAGTGCAAGGCATATTCGTTATTATTTTCGCGTATTAAATAGATTAATAAATGCATTTAAAAATTACCTTTTCAGTAAAATTCTTTAATACATTTTTCATACGCATGTATTATCGGTGTATAAATGGCTATTTTCATTACTGGCTGTTAAATGTAAATTGTCTCTATTTTTAGGTGTGTTGATGGCGATATTTGAAGCTAACACACAAAACTTCTGAAGCTAAAAGAAATATTATGAATGTAGAGAGGAAATACTTTACAGAGATGAGAAATGCTTATTATTTTCTGAAAACAAGTATGGAAATAACTGTTTCGTATGTATTCAACACACAAAACAATGTAATAAATTTTAATCCTTAATACTTTCTTTGTACCTTTTATTTAATCCTTTTCTAATTAGATATCATATGATTCTCAATTACAGAGAAAAGTTTTAAAATAGCCTATTTCCAAGAAAAATAATTTCATTCATTACAAATAAAAAGAACAGCGAGAGAGAGAGAGACAAAACCGTAATGGCTCTTCAAAATGATCATCTAATTTACTTATCATTTTATTCAATCAATATATTTAAAAGTTGTAAAAGCCGTGGATAAGAATATATAGGAACACATTTGCATCAGTTATTTTTTTAACACGATGACCAACATGAAAGTTATGATTATCTTTAAAGTCAATAATTTATAATAAATCAAAAAATGATTTTTATTATAAATTGAGGAGAAAAACGAAAACTTTGAAACTATAAGTAATAATGATTGTTTTAAGGGACGAAACTTTGACTAATGCTGAAAGCAACAATATGTACAAGTCAAGAAGTAAAATATTACTTTGCATATGCATAAAATTGAGAAACGTTATGTAATAGAGATTTAAAATACACAAAAAAATAACAAATACAGGGAGTTTATTTAAAGGCCACAGAAAGCAGTTTTTCGATTGTCAGAGAAAAAGCAAACTTCAAGAAACTAATTTTAAAAAGTAAACAATATAAAATAAAGGGTTAATAAATACATAATTAAAAATCAGTAGTGAACTAAATAATAAGCTCTAAAGTTTCACAAGAGCTAATTAGAAATGTTCATTGAAGCTTGTGTAGTGCTATTTTTTGTCTATGAGTTGAATATTAGCAGTTAATGAAAAAATAGCTCAATTGTTTATAATTCTTTCAAGGGGGAGAAGTAAAACAGAAACTGAACAACACTTCACGCAGGCTCATCATTGCAAATTCTTCCGACGGGGCGAGTGGGGTAAAGAGCATATATTTAATGCCTTTGCCCATTATAGGTAAAAAACAACAAAAAACATACAGTCGTGTATAAATACCTTGTGTTTATAAAAGTCGAGGGGGTGGCATTGCCCCCTCCGAACCCCCAAATTACGGGCCTGACTTCACGATAAAAGTAAAGAAAAGTAGTCAAACTTATAAAAGTTAATAAAACTAATTATTTTTGCTTTCCAGATTTTTTTTTTCACAAGGGTTTTTCTAAACAAAAAGTGTTTCTTCAAAACTTGATTTTGATTTGTCAACAGTTCGTAAAAAAGTTATTCCATAAGAGGGAAAAAGCTGATTTTAAAAATGCATCATCATTAGTAAAAAGTTTTTAGAAACTCATTGGAACCACAAAATTTCATTTTCCTTGCTTCTACTTTATGGAAGGAGATCATGAAAATTAAATAAATAAATAAAATTAAAGGAGCAGCAAAGCACGTTTATTGGCTAGAACTATTTGAACTGTGAAAATTCAAAAGATCTCATGAAACAAACGAAAAGGAATAAGCCACTCCTATTTTATTCAACAAAAGATCCCAGTTAACGATTTTAGTTCAATCAGCGTCCTTGCTAAAAAAAATTCTAAAGTGCTCATTATAAAATGCTTAAGGGGCACGATTTTCCCGGCCCAATGATTGGTCCTCTTCTAAAATTCTCTCTGTTTTGTTGCCTCAGTTTGACTTTTTATCCCGTAAATGTACTAAACTTATCTGGATATTGGGAATTTATTTTGAATCAATGTTAATGTTTTTCGTCTCTCAGAAGGTAAGTCCTAATAATCGTAATTATTTCGGACCCAATACTATTGTTTCTCATATAATACATATCTATGTGTATGTGTGCATATATATAAGATTTAATTTCTAATGACAAGTGCGGGAGCCCTATAAATAGCCTATTACATTAATTGTCTGAATTATAATATGTAGTAGTTTAATATGTAAAAATTCACACAAAATTGATATAAAGTACAGGAACTGAGCTCCCGTGAGCTCCCATGCAAATCACGCCTTGTCTATAGGCCTTGTACTATAAAATATAAGTAAAAAATGTTAATGTGCATTTTTTCCACATATGAATTCTATTTGTTTGTTTAAAAATTTTATTTCATTTTTTTAATTTAAATTTAATCAATTTATTTTTTTTTTATTTTATTTATTTACTCATTTTTGTTAATTAAGGGTACAACACCTGTTTTATAATTAGAGATTGTTTAATATTTCTGAAAAGAGTTCAATATTTGTAAAACGAGTAACATTAAAAACTCTGATCACAAAGATTGTTATTGACGATACAGTGTGTTTGAAATGGATTTCGCTTCCCGAAAATGTGTTGCTTATATTTACCGGTACTATGAATCGGTATTATGTATGTAATTTAAACCTATGCCATATTTCTCTTAATATAAAGTCTTTAATGAAGTAAGTGAATTTAAAACTGTTGAGGTAAATCGTATATGCTCGTGCATAAATCGAAGCATTGTTGGCAAAATTTGAAAGCTGTAAAGGGGAGCTCGGCTTATACAAGAGGTAGTGAAAAAATAAAATACTTATCAAATGGTCAATGGCACTTACCAATTGTCTTCGGAGAAATGTAATTGATTTATACAGAAAAATTTAATTTTTTTCCATTTTTCCACTTAAGAAGTTAGGGGTCTATTTACACACGAGTCGGCCTATATATGTATATATACGGTATTTATTGAGTTGAAGAATTCTAAAACAGTTATTTTCCCTTGAATAATCTACCCCATAATAAAACAATAACAATAATTAGTTAAATTAGTTATTATGCTTGTACCGACTTTACATTTAAATGATTACAAGCTTAGTAAGGTATAAATTTGCAATAAAAATTGCAGAAATTGTGTCGGAATCACAACATCTTATTTATAGATTCTTTCCCCCCTTTAATACCCGTGTCTTAACATGTCATTTTAACTAGAATAATGGCAAAACATACGTGTGCTTTGGAGTCTAGTATTTAGTTATAGATTTTAGACATTGAGCATTAACGAAGAATGGAGGGGAACGAACATATACTATTGGGAAATATGGATAGATATTTTTAACATGGCGGCATGGTGTAATCTGATTAATTATACATAATAAATCCTTGTTATATATTTTAAACATTGAGAATTAACTAAGGGGAAGGTGAGCGAGCAAATACTGGAAGTATGGATAAAAAATATTTTTATTACATGGCATGGTATAGTCTGAATGATTACAAGCTTAGTAAGGAATAAATTTGCAATAAAAATTGCAGAAGTGTCGGAATCACAATGTCTTATTTATAGATTCTTTCCCCCCTTTATATTCCCCTTAATATTCCCCCTTTTATGTTCAAAACAAAAACCAGATATTATTAAACATAACATTCAAAAGCTAAAATAGTAGCTTTCCTAGAATATTAGATTTTCAAAAAGGAGATAATTTAATACAAATCAGAAGTGTATCTTTTATTAATATAAAATTTCTTTAACTAGTGATATTTTTTTAAAATATAAATATATCTCTTCATTGCATTTTTTTCAAGTGGTACAATTGAAATACCTCGTGAGAAGTTTGAAACATGATAAAAATTAAGAATCTATTACAAGTCAGTTTTGAAAAAGGTATACAAACACACATTAGTTTACCTTGGAAAATATCTTAACTTTCATTTTTTTTTTAATCATTGCGATATATGTCATGCATTATAAAATGTATCTCATGCTTTTCAAAATTACTTTATTTCTTGTGTTGTTTCAATGTTCGACGCATTGTTTCAATTTACATCTAATTGTGATATTTAAATAAAAGCAAAATAAAATTTGAAATACATTTTTCTTTTACTGCACCTTATAAAAAATGTAATGTCTAGCTTTTGACATTTATTGAATGGAAATACTTATCTTTTTACGGGGGGGGGGGGATTATACAAATAGACAAATCAACACTCTTTGGCACAAATTTGCAATGAAAATTGCAATACAATGCTATTTGGCCGAATACTAAATTTGTGCAAAACAACGATGTAATTTATGAGTTTAGACTTGCTGTTGAATTGAAATTTTACGGAGCTTTATTTAGTGTTGCAAAGGACAAATATGTTATTTCCTTTTAAAAATAGATAAACAAATCGATCTATCCTTAATTACTAAGATTTTCAATAGCGCTAATTATATTTAAAAAATTTCCATGGAAGTTTGCTTATACCAGAAATTCTACTGCATTCATACACTTCAAAGAAAATTGGAAAATTGTCATATAATTTTTAGGGAAATGCTATAACAGAATTCACCTAATCTACGCGTAATTGAATTTACCTAATCGATACTTAAATGATTTTATCTAACATGAAGTACTGTGGCTTATTATGTTGAACTTTGAATCCAAAATATGGTTCAACCTTTCAGCATATTTTACAGGCAGGAAACCAGTCTCAAATATGATTTGTTTTAATTTAAAACTTTTAACTGCACAATGGAAAGCTGAGGATTTTCTGGGGATACCCAATACTTTCAATTTATATTTCCCTTGCTGCTAAAAATAATCAAGAATAGTCCAATTTGGGCTGGGTTTCAGTTTTACTGGATTTCATGGTGTGGGTGGAGAAACTAAATAATATGAATACAGTATTCGTCGTATTTTATAAATGAAGGGTTAAGAATAAAATAATGACGAGCGGAATTATTTCAAACTTCAGCATCATAATAATATGAAATTGTTTTAAAATTTATTTTCCAAATTCCGAAAAGACTCCACTCAAAGTTTCTTACCATTCAACTCTTGAATTAGGCAAGAAATGGAGAAATAAAATAAAGATTTTGTCTCAGATCAACCACGAGAAAATTTATCTTCGCATATCTTGAAAAATAAATGAATGAATAAACAGAACAACGTTTAAAAAAATTGCCCAAAGTACATGAGAATCTCCTGAAAATCATTTATCCGGAGGCTGACGGTAAATTTCATATAACTAAAATCTGGAAATGATAAAGTATTTTAAGAAAAGAAACTATAGCAAATAGAAAACAGGAACACTAAATGGACAGCAACAGATACTGATCCGCAGTTACGGCGATATCTGCGAGTATGTTGAAGTGCTATTTCTAGTACACAAAGTCGAACGGGAATTCAGAACTTGAGCCTAACGCTGTTGGAATGCCACCGGTGTTGGTAGGATTGGCTGCCAAGGAGCTAGACTGCTCGCTAGAATTGGAACTAAACCGAAAGCCAACAATGTATAAAGCATTTGTTGACAATTTTTAAACTGGTAACCATAGATAACCGAGAATCTTAATTCGTGGCTTGTAAGGAGTACTTACGTAACATAACGCATTTCTCTGCAGTTGTGCAGAGTGCGGGAAAACAAGAATTTTATTGAGAAACTGTTATAAAGAAACTTGAGCATTGAATTTTAACCAAGTTCTTCATAAATTTACAGGAATACTCAGTTTCCTTTTCTTATTT
This sequence comes from Octonoba sinensis, assembly GCA_038502835.1. Classification (NCBI taxonomy): domain Eukaryota; kingdom Metazoa; phylum Arthropoda; class Arachnida; order Araneae; family Uloboridae; genus Octonoba; species Octonoba sinensis. The sequence continues at coordinate 131,161,459 of CM076598.1, forward strand.
TTCAAAATTTTTTTAGTGCAGAGGAGCCTGGTGTCAAGTATAACACATTTTACATTTGAGGCACTTAGAAGCAAAGGGGTGTAAGTGACAAAATTGAAAATTTGGAGATAACCAGTACAAATGACTAATATACACTGTTGTGGCAAAAGATGTTAGTGATTTCTCTAGCAGGTGCTCCGCAAAAACCAGATTTCGAACAAAAATAACATTAAAGGTCCCATAAGATCCAAACTTTGAACGCGTTTTACTCGGAATCGTTTTTTGGTCACTTACATCCCTTTGCTTCTCACTGCCTTATTTCTGCTCCTAACTAAGCAAGTTTGGCCATAGAATTATCAAATTTATGCAATAAAAAAAGTTAAAACTCTCCTATTAAGTTTGTTATATTCATAATGGCCAGAATAACTTAATATTAAATTAACTTAGATAGCTAGCCAGAAGGACTGTTAGTTGACCCTGCTATAGAGTCAATTGTAACAGACAAAAGGGGCAATTGTAACACTAACAAAATTGCATGGTAAATCCAGGGGAGATGGACCAATTAAATATTGAGTGATTAAGCAGCCCCACTATTGGGCGCACCTAAAGCACCCTTTACACATACGTTCTTAACCGCGCGACTGAACGCGGAGCATCCAACCACGCTCAAGAACGCGGGTAAAATTGTGGTGGTCAGGAATGTGTCGCAATAATGTACCACATTCTTAACCGCGCGCAAGAACGGGTTCAGATGCGGGGCGTTCATTGAAGTCTCCTACAAAGTGGCGTATGGACTTTCAGAGACTACGACGTTCCACGTTCCAAGCTAGCATTCACAACACAATAAAATCTAATCCATTAAAGAAAAATCATTAGTAAATGAATTACAATAATATACTCATAATACACACACCACTTTGTGATTTCAGACACAAAGCCGAGCAAAAGGCATTTTTTTATTGCAGAAGCAACAGCCTGCAGAATTGTCCAATCATCCCACTTTGATGCGCGGTTAAGAACGCGTATGTAAAATGTATTGGGTTTTGGTGCACGATCATGAGCGTTCATCTGAGTGTCACACGAACCGCGTTCTTGAGTGTCCTAAAAATGCATTTACAAGCACACTCTTGAACGCAAATCTGAATGGTTCGCCGTCTGGAGCGAGGTTAAGAACGTGTGTGTAAAGGCCGCTTAACTCAGTCACACAACGAAAGACATATATGGCGTTGGCGAGAAACTTTTTGCTTCACAAATAACACAATATTTTTCACCTAAAAATCATTGTTGATTTAGAGAAGTCAAATAATTATTTTCATTCGGTTATACTTATGCAATTAAAAACTTTATATGTAATCTTTTTAAGGTTTCCAATCTTTTTTTTTCACGTATCACCATTTTTCTTGTAAACCATTTGCGTACCACTGCTAATGTAAGTTTATTATATAGAGTAGAATACTAATAGATTATAGAAAAATACTACGACGACTAGGTTATTTCAATCACACCATTCTTTATAGTTAATGCAGAGAAAAGCGTTTATTGAAATAAAGCTGTATGTATAAAATAAAATATATGAAATATATAAAATATATTTTTATTACGTACTTCCAAAATAGCATTAGAAAACGTCTTTAAGTACAAAATACCTATCATGTAAAAACAGGAAAAAACAAAATTAATGAGAAGGTTGCTGCTGCATGGCAGGTACAAGCAAGGGGATATCCCGTACCTAGTTTTAACCTCAATTTGGGTCGACATTTAATTTGCTTTTATACTTATTTTTTACAAATATCATATTGGAAAAAGCAGTTTCACAAAGATGAGTGGTTATGAACTGAATTAAAAACAACAATGCTTTTGTGGACAATAACTGGAATTCATTTTTAACTTTGAGCCAACATTCTCCCTACTTTAATCGGGCAAATTCGATCTTCAATCCTGAGATTTTTTGTTTTAATCTCTTTTTTCTTTTTTTTGTCTGCACGCGTACCACCTTTAGCGACTTCGCGTACCATACAGTTTGGGAACCGCTGTTCTAAATAATTCAAAATGACGATGCAGTATCCACATGTAGAGTCGGAGATTACTTCGCACCCAAATGATCGGGAGAGATGGACCATGTCTAGATTGAAGAGATAAACCAAGTTTTCTTTCGCGAAAGTTGGATCATACAATCTTGAATTTTAAATTTAGCTTTTGAAATAACTGAATTTAAGAGGAAATTACGAAGGAATTGTATTTTACATGTTTCAAAACATATGGACTAACTATATTAGAAAAAGTTCGTCGAAACGAGGGAAATGGATTGAGGGCAATTTAAAATTGCCTATTAAATCCCTTGACGAAAAGAATAGGGCAGTCAGTCATTTAGAAAAGACTTTTACACTGTTAGAAATTTCAATATGAAATTACGGTTAAATGACCGGCAACAGTCTGTCCATCTAATTCACCGTTAAATTTACGGTTTGGAAAATTTTTCTATCTTTACGGGACCTAAGCATTTCCAATCAGCTTGGTTAAAAAGCAGTAAATACAAAATTTTACGGTTTTATAACCATTTAAAAATGGTTTCAAAACAAAAGTTTCAGCGTTTTTGAACCATTTACACCATTTCGAGGCGTAGAATCTTCAAGGCGTAGAAACCGTAAACGAAGCTTGCGGGAATCGAACCCGGTTGTTTCCCATACCAACCATTTCTCGCTAACCATTCGGCCATCGGCACCACACAAAGCGGTCGTTTATATATCAATAAATCTTCCTTTTCAACAGGAAAACTGCATTAAAATTGATATTTCAGTTTTTGATTGGATCTAAAGTCATTTTTAGTCTAAATTTACAGTATATTGACGAAAATCATTTTATTAGCTGTAAAAATTAAAATACAAACAAGCTTCAGCAGCTCAAATTATGGGTTCGCTCATTCGCAAACAGTTCGGGAATCCGATGTCTCCAATTTTTGATTTGCGTGTGTATATGTTTCTATTTAGTATCCACTGCTTAAGCCACTTTTTTTAATCTTCTTTTTTTATATACACATGCAGATTTTAACTCATAAATCTTTATTCATATTTTAACAACAACGTACGACCGGTGAGGTTTCGCAACCTAGATGGACGCCCGATTCTTATTGAGCGCTTGAAAATTACGGTTAGTTAAACGTTCTTTAGTTTAAACAAAGAATAAACGATTTTTTTCGCAATCAGCGGTTTGAGTACCATCTTTTTAATGGTTATTCAGCTGTTGTAGTTAAACATGGCAAAATAACAATCAAATAAATGGTTATTTTACTATTTTGTTACGGAAATTTTTTAACAGTGTAGCATTTTGAAACCAGTTTAAATTGAAGAATTGAAACATACAGCATTGACAAGGATTCTTTAGGCCTTTTTTAGGCATATGTATTGAAAACGAAACAAAAGTGCTTATCCATAATTAAACTACAGGACTAAGGCTGTATATCGAGTACAGACGAAGGTTTAAAAGTAAGAGTTTACTGCAAAATAACGTTAACTCACGTTATATAAAAACATTTTTGTACTAACGTTTAAATATGTTAAGAATTCAAGAGAAACACATTTTTTATCACATTGTAAAAAAAATGGCAAAATATGCTTGAGAATCTCGTGGAAAACGTTTATCCAGGATCTAAGGTAAAATTACAGAGACTTGAAAACAAGAAACTACGAAATCTTAAAAAAAAGGAAAGTACAGAGAATAAGAAACATCAAACATTCTGTAAATTGATTGCAAAAGATAAGGTGCTGCAGTAGTGGCGCCATCTTTAAATGCGCTTAATTACTATTTCAGGTACACAAAGCCAAAGGGGAGTATAGTTGAATCTACGCTGTTCTGATTCATGTGCCTTAGGCCAATGATGCCTTCGAAGTCGGGAAGGCTGGCCGCTGAGGCCTAGCAGAATGCTCACTAGAGCTGAAGTTAAAATGTAACGCCAAAAATATATAATGTATTTGACAATTTTTAAACTGGTAGTCTCAAATCTCAAGCATCTGTTTACAAGTTTTAAACTTGTAGTTACAGAATCTCAAGTATTCAGTTTTACGTAGCTTAACAAATTTTTCTCAGTTGTTTTCGGAAAAACAAGAATTTTAGTACGGAGTTGTTTTCAAGGAATTTGTTAAGATTTAAAGCAAGCCCTTCGTTAAGTTAAAGAAACACCCAGTTTCCCTTCTGTACTTTTGCATAAATTTGTCACAGTGCATAGTATATTAAAAAGTGAAACAATAATTAATGTAAACTTAGTGTTAAATAATTTAATTGTAAGTAAGAGAATTTTATTTTCAATCATTTATGAATGCAATATTTGTGCAAATATTGCATTATTTATCGTGGTTCATCTCTCCCATGCCCATGGTCCACATTTTAAGTAAACTAGGTTAATTTATTCAATATAAATTAATGTCTAAAATTGTTTACAAAACATAAGCAATTGACTCATTTGATACCATGAGACAATTAAAACTCCAAATAATAAAAAAGGAAAAGAAATGTGTAGGGGGGGGGGCGAACCAGAAGCCTTTGGATCCAAGTGGGTACTTATTCCAATTTGTATGATTTCATCCATGAATGCGATGGTCTGGGGGATCCGCATCTCCGTCGTTTGTTCTGTCTTAGTCTGCAATCTGGCTTGATGCCATGGTTGGGGGCGACCGATGAAGTGGAGGGAGGTAAATTGAACCAGAATTGGCCAATACCTCTCAACAAATAAAAAAAGAGCTTCGGTTAAATAAAACCAAAAATCTCTGAGAAAATAGAGGAGATTTTTTTCTTGTGTGTTTTAAAGTGGAGAGGTGCAGAGATGCTCCTTAGAAAAGGATGGCGACTTTATCTCAAAAGGAGTTGAACTTCAGTTCTTCTACGGGGAATAATTATGATGCTGTTTCCTACCGAGGAGTCCCATGCAGTGCGGTACCCAGGAGCCGCAATGATGGTGATAAGCCAGATCGCCCCCATACTTCTATTACGATAGTCCATCTCACTCGGACTACTCCGGGTGAAGTGACAGTAAGGCAAAATTTTATAAAATCATTTTAAAAAATCCTGTAAGATATGAGCTTTTGCATCAGGATTTTTATAAGACACACCAGGAACAATATGTATACACTATGGAAAATAAAATATATGTAAATATATCGCCTTTGGAGAGCGAAAAAACGGGGCCTGACTCTCCGGACTTGCCCTACATCTAAATTTATATTTATCTATAATTATAGTACTGATGAACCTACATATAAATCCTACTATTGGTATACCTACTAAATCCCCCCCCCCCCTTTTTTTTGCATCCCTCCACTCTCAAGGCGGAAAAAATATGAAAAGAAAAATTCCATAATAAACCATACAATTTCACCCAGGTTATACTTGTATAACATAACAGGAAAAGCAAATGTTAATTTTCATTACCCACTTTCTTCTTGCAACGATTACTGTTATATCTAACGCAAAAATTCACAAATGTAATAATGTAAGGCATTTTCCATAAATTTTGCTTAATTTCGAAAGTAGCAGGAAACTTAAACTGCTGCAATAAAAATTAGTGAGATAAAATATTTTGACAGCCTCAAGCCTGCACCCTTCCCTTACCCCGCAACCTAATTTTTTCAGCTTCTCAAGTTCTGAACGTTAGTAAAAGGTAAAACATTCAAATTTCATTTTATGCATAAAACGTAATAAACTTATTGTTTATCATTTAGATCAACTTTTAATTTCATTTTTTATGCTTTGTACGTGCATAGCATGTTTTTGCTTTACGGAAATTATTAGTTTGCAATTCGAAACACAAAGGAAAAGCTTTGTAAAGCATTTGCAAGGTTTTGCGAATATAAGGCCTTTTTTCAAGAAATTGTTTTTGTGAATTGAAATGAAATTGTAAGGGTGATGGGGGGGGGGGGGGTATGGGAGCCGATCGACATTCGCATTCAAATTTATACTCCCTAAGCGCTTCAACAATAAACTGCAGAGCTTTACTTTCAGCACTGTTCGGATTTTTGCATTCAGAGACGCTAAAATCCTTTTCAAGCGGGAAAGAAACAGAAAATATTTCCTTTCGAATGCAAAATCATTCCTTGCCCCTCCCAAAAGAGAAGAATCCAACATTTTGATTCGCCAACCATCCGGATCGTAAAAAAGGCAATAAAATGCTGGCACCGCTGTAAATTTGCATGGCCTAGACCCTCCTACTCAATCGAAATTTCATGAAAAGGCATTATCTGGAGACAGGAAAGGTATCGAAGCCGTAAAAGCCTGCCTTCCAGAAGCTTTCCTCAAAGGCCTAGGGAGTAAAAGGTCATAACATAAGGACTGGTCGATCGAGGACAGCAAAAGAAGCCCAGGAAATTGTTTCCACTAAAGGGCAAATTGGTAGGAAGTAGTATCTTCTGGAATTTTAGAGTAAAAGATTTCTTCAAAGTTTTTGTTTGTAAGGGCCTCAGGAGGTCTATGAAGATTGAAACTTTTCACGCGTGAAAATGGAAGCCCACCTTGAACAGCCTGAAACTCAATAAGCCTTAAGTTGATATGTTGCTCTGCCAAACATCACTAAATTTGGTTTCATCGACTATAAAAAACTATGGTAAGAAGTAGCGTAGTCCAAATCCATTATCAGATGAAAATTTATAGATATTTACTGATACTAATTAATAAGAGCAAATTTGTAAACGAATTTGTATCGGTGGGAGTTCTTTGAGCCAATAAAGAGGGGTTACAGTACGCATGAAAACAAACAATTTATTTAATATATAGTCGTATTCTACTGAGTATAAACTTGTAACTTATAATCGTATTCAGCATGCATAAGTCATGGTTTCTGTAGCGACACCAAAATTAAACCAACTGTATTTCTTCTTCTCAGTACTCATGAAACAATGAATTATACAAGATGTCCGCTGATAAAAAATGTTTTCTTTCTTGAAAAGAGTTTTCAAACGTATTTTTATTTTTCTACCGTTGTCTTCTTTACCATCTATTCAGTATCAATCGCTATCCCATACTCGCTTTGCTACCAGATTGCATTATTTTTCGCAAGCAACCGTTCAATGATTAAAATGCAGCATTTAAAAAATAAATTCTATTGAATTTAAGGAAGCTGTTGGGAGGAAAAGAGAGAGAGAGAGAGAGAACTGAGCAAAAATTGAAGTCCACTGTCGTAAAATGCTTCTACTTCTAGATATTCAAAACCGCTTCTCCGGTTTTGCTTACAACTGTAGTAATTATAGGCCTGTCTCTGAGCACATACACATTTGAGCACCTGCAATCGATTTCAAACCATATTGTCAGTCTCTCGCGGTGCTTGATTGAAGAAACGTTACACGGGACGTAAAAACTTCACGCTTTTTTTAGGTTTCATCGTGTTTCCCTCCTGTCAAGCTAAATTTCACAAAATTTTCTTTTCTCCTGAACTTTAAATTTTAGAATTAAAATATGCAAATCGTCTAAGAATTTTTAACCCTTTAACTACGGGTAACGTCAATAGACGGTTTGGCGAAACTTTCCTGTGGTACGGGTGACGTCAATTAGCGATTTGACGAATTTTTGCTGAAAATGTAGGTTTCAGAATAAAAAGTTGAACAAATGGAAAGACATTCGCTCTTTACATTATAAGTAATAATTTATTCAATTGAAAGCGGCAAAATTAGAGGTGCAGAAGGGGGTATTGATCACCCCCTTTTGCTAGTGTCTCACCGATTTGCAAGCAACAAAAGCTACATCTCATAGGAATTTTGATCTTGAACAAAAAATTTCCAATCAACATCTCAAATAATCGCCATAGACCGAAAATAGGGCGTCTACGACTAATGTTGATTGGAACTCTCCAGTGTTGCCTTTTTCATGTAAGAAACTCATGACATATACATAAGAAATAGATATATCGCCATTTATGCAATTTTTGGATATTTTTTTTGGCGTTCAGACAAACATATTTGTGAATATATTCCGGTAGTTAAAAGGTTAAAGAACAGCAATTTGTATATTTATTATTGTATTTAATAAGATTTTGTATACTCCAAAAAAATTTTGAATAAGAGGAATGTACAAACTAACTATTAAGAAGGTTATAAAGCAAATTAAATTCTTATTTTACTTAACGTCAAAAAAAACGAAAAAATCGAGTCGATTTCTAATGTATTCAAACACATAAAGTATTTTTTTTAGATAAATTTTTGTTGCTCCTTATTGCAAGCATAAGAAGTATGCTTTCTTATTATAAGTGCAGATCACTCACAAGTGAAACTGAATATGTGGCATTCAAGGCAGAGTGCTCTAACTCTAAGTGCAAACCACTTTCACCAGAAATGCAATTTGAAAATTTACCAGAATTTTGGAAAATCTTTGCATTAAATGCATCATATATATATTTTACAACTTAGTCACTTTTGAAGAAAGGCACTTCAAATTAAAAAATAATTTTAATAGATTTCATTTCATTTTATTTCATTTTCTAAAAAGCTGATGATGCAACATTTTGTTGCCTAGTCGAATCTGGCGCTAAACGCCTATTATAACAAAATGGGTTATGACACCTGGGGACAGAAAATAAGTATTACTGTTTTATCTGTAAGTTATGCAAAATTAAAGTGCAATAAAAATTGAAATGCATAAAAGTTAGAGGGAAAAAACTGAAAAAGATAACCTCAAATAATTACAAACAATCAGGTTAAGATACATTTTTATGTAGCTTTTGTGCACGGTATTGCCATGTCTTCGACAATTTCTGAGAAAATAAATGATTGACTAATTATTTTAAAAGTAGGAAACTTGGCTAATTTTTACCCCGAATATAAGCATTCGGGCGTGAAGAGCACATCTGTAACTGACAAAAAGCTTAATTATAAACATGCTAATGAAATACTACAATGTAATAATCCAGTTTTTATCAAATCACCAACCAGAAACCACAACTTTAATTTTTTTTATTAACGGAATAAGTGAAATTCAGTCATGATTTAAAATAATAAGCAATAGTACAGGGTAATAGTGAACTTTGAAAATAACTGCATGAACCCTTGTACGAGTTACAGAACTAGAGCCTTCTATTATACGTTACATCGTTTTACTTTGAGGTAGGCTGCTATATAACATGTCAAATGCTTTATAGCATTACGTTTTCCACTTTCTTTCGCACTTTTACTTTTCAAAGTATTATCACTGTTAATAAACTACCTTATAATATAACCTTAATTCGGTACACATCTTACAGTTATAAAGAAAGAAAAGAAAATGGTATTACATTGATCAAACTTCAAACACGCACCACTAACACATAAAACAAGTTCGTCCTGAAGTTTTCACGAAGATTGAAACATAAAGCCTTTTATTCATTTCTTGATGTCACTTTGAAACCATTGGCAACTCATTTCTTTAATGAAAGATTACTTATTTATACACACTCACGAGCCCCAAATATTCATTAACTTTTTGCGTTCTAAAAGAAATTTTCTTCCTGACAGCCCTAAAAACCCCAGATGTCACACTAAAGATGGGTCGCCAAGAATTCAGCCAAGTGAATGAGAAGAAATAAAAACACTACTGTTTAGGGTAGAACATACCAGAAAAGAAAATTCATAAAATTCCCGAGTAGGCGATTAACGCCAACGAATTTGGTTGAAAAACGAAGATGCACCATCTACTTTTGCAAAACAATACCGAATAATAATAAACTATTTGAGATAGACATAGGAAAATAAAAAGAGGAAAAATTATAAAAAAAACATGAAGTTTACTTTGACTTTAACTGCTACAAACAGACACGCAGTATAGTTATAAGAAAAGCCTTCTAACTTACAGTAAATTAAGCAGGGGATGAGGTAGAAAAATGTTTTTAAATTTTAATTCGGGCTATTTTTAAAGAAATTAAAAAACACAGATGGGGAGGGGGGAAGTTTAGATGGATATATTGTGTGGAAAAGGGGAATAACTGATGCCTCATTATTTTTGACTTTTTTAAAGCTACCAAAATGGTTATGCAGGGATCGCTGTGGCCTAACAGTTTTTCTATATCATCCCTGATGAGTACGGAAGAAGTTGTAGGTTTGATTCCACCCTTTGGCCCTGGATGTAATTTTTGATTTCTTCTGTGCCCAAAATCCGTCATGTATTACCCGTAACACTGGACGAGGACTTTTATATCCTGCGTGATCAAGCATCATAGTTCGAAGACATATGCATTCCAATAACAACAGAAATGGGAAACAAAGTTTTCTATTTGTGTTGTAAATGATAGTCCATACGCTCTTGTATAACTTGCATCCCTGAAGCTCTTATCTATTTTCATTGACAAAGGGGTTCCTAGTAACTTCAAACACGGACATGCAATTTGCATGTTTGTGTGTTATAACGTTGTTATTATTATATTTAACAAAATTGATGCTTAAGCAAACCTTCGAATTTTGTTATTTGGTATACGTTTGGAGTTTCATATTTTAAACTTATTCTGAAAAATCATTAACACATCTTCAGCGTTTGTTGAATTCTTTTGGAAAATTCGAAAACATCAAATAGTTTCGAACTTAACCTACTTCTACATATAATGAAGTAGCTACATCGTGGTCAGCCCTTCATCCCTTAAGTGGGGGTTATATTTCATAAACATTATTTTGGCTTTCCTTTAATTCATTGAATAATTAAAAAGGGAAGATAAATTGATGTTGTTTCCACTGCTTTACGCATGCGTAACTTTCCTAATCGATCAACTGTAGTCATTAAATATATTCAGATTTTAATGTTTGAAGTTCTGTCCATTTTTTTTAAATTTAATGAATTAAAAGTATTTTACCTTATAGCATAACTAATACGGTAACTATTATCGGTAAATTCTATTCAGGAAATTGTTCGGTTTCACTCTATTTAAGGAATTAAACTACCGGAAAACACACACATTTTGCGACTCTAACAGCATTGTTCTAATAATAGTCAGTAAGTCGATCGGAATCGATTCGGAAAAAAATCATTGTATCCTTATCAATACAAAAGAATGTCATTCTTTTAAATCTTTCGCTTGAAGCACAGCTTGTTAGAATTCGAGAAGAACTTTTTATCAATTTATTCCAAAAGAAAGCATTAAGTTTCACAAAAATTTTAGTTCAATTGCAGGGGTTTTCAAACTGTAGTACGAGCACCACTAGAGATACGCGAAGCCTCTCCATGTGGTCGCGTGCAGGTCAAAAAATGAAGAGAAAGTCTGATTGGGAAGCATTGCATTTCTGTTTCGATGGTGGCAGTGAGGGTAAACACGGAGAAGTTTTTCCCAAAATGAAGTTATTTCATATATTATATTTTATATACAGCTTTATTATAATAATTGCTTTTCTCTGACTTAATAACTATAAAAACTGCATAATTTATATTACCTAGTCACCTTAGTATTTTTCAATTATCGATTAGTATTCTATTGTATACAATAAAGCTATATTCGCAGTGGTACGCAAATGGTTTTGCAAGAAAAATGGTGGTACGCGAGAAAAAAAAGATTAGGAACCGCTGTTCTATAGCTATCTAAGATTTGTGCTATTCACTACATCTTTGTTCGTTTACTTTTAAGTTTTTGCTAAATTTCTGTAAATAACTCAATGAAACACTAATTTCAAACGGTCTGCCAAGTGCATGTTATTACAATATTTTAACATCGTGTCATTTAGGTTTTTCTAATTAGTGACAATAGTTTGTTGAAAGGGTTGTTTGTGGATTCAATAAGTGTTAACTGACAAGAAATACTCTTCTAATCCGTCCCCCTTCCCTGTTAGTACAAATAGCTGTTGCAATTTTTTTTTTTTTTTTTGCACTATTACTAGTTAGATATTCAAAGTAATAAAATGATCACAGTAATAATGATAATTATTTTTATTATTAGCTTACATAGCATTAAAATACAATAACGAAATAGCTCCATTACTTAAAATATAGTTACTGTTGGTTGGTTAAGCTCTACGCATTCATAATAAAAATGTATGTGTAGAGCCTAACGATTGAAGTTTAACACACAGACGCAGCTAAAACTGTCCAATTTGCTACACAATAAAATCAGAAGAGTATCTTGTTTGTTTATTTGATAACAGATGACGCCAGCATAGACAACATCAATTTAGCATCCATTAAAGGACCTCTTCTTAGATGATTTTAGATCTCAAATTTAAGAGAAGCCGTACATTTTTAGACTGTGGGTCCATTTTTCGTCATTTGCCGGCACAATAAGCTTTAAAGTGACGGGTAAATCATGAAATTTGATAAAGAATTAAGGAAGTTCTCGCGGACCGACGGAAAAACAGGCTAGAGAAATAATATATATAGATTCTGTAATTATTTATTAAGCATATCACAGTTTATGGTAATTTATGGTTTTTGGATTTAGTCACTTTTACCTTGATGAAAGATATGCTTATAAGACTGAAACCTTAACATATATGTTTCTTGGAAACGGAAAGTCAATGGACTAAGTGAGTTTTGTTCGATTATTATGCTTTATTTCTAGATGAAGAAATAGTATTTACCTCAAATTCGCAATTTTTGGACTTAGTGACTTTTACCAGAACGCCCACGTTATTTAATCTATAGATTTGGTAAACAACTACTACTATAATTGCTTTAGTTTCGTTTCTATATTATTTTTCGGAACTTGCTCAGGATTTCTTTTCAAATTAAAAAAATATATATATTGTTCTTAAAAAAATATTTATAGCCTAAATATATTTATGGTGGATTTCCTCCCTCGAAATAAATTTATTTTCTGCAATATATTTTTTTATTTGATTTATTTTAAAACTACGAATTATATTTTTTATTATTCACGCTTTTTTTTTTTTTTGCTTCATCATCTTTGCTAAGATCTCATCACTATTTAGTGTTCAAGTAAAATAGTTTGGAAGCTCAGAGTAGCATAACAATTGGTAGAAATTTTACTAATAATTCCTATTAAAAGATCCACATTTACAAGCTAAAAATATCATACCATAAATAATACACAAAAAGAGGTTTTATAAATTCATTTAATTTGAGAGCACAAAAACACACATTTTCAAATCCCGTTAAATTTAAAATTAAAAGTTTGAATAATCGAGAAAAAAGAACTTTGAAATCATCACAACATCATACTTGCACTAGAACTTTGGAAACACTTTGAAACAAATATTAAAAAATCTAATTTTGTTCTATCAAATGCTCTATAAATACACTATTTTATGAACTGATTTATTTAATTGAGCAGTTTGGATTTAACAGGTGTTTCTTATGTAAAAGGGAAAAAGTAGCTTTCATATATGTTCGGCAGCTTATTTTTGTTTAATCTTGTTCTCCCAAACAAGCGAAAGCACTGTTGCTATGAAATTTAAAAGAAAACAAGAATGATGAACTGAGGTAAATATAAAATCAGTGGCTGAGAGACAGACAGTATTTGAAATGTGGAATTAAATGGATTTTATTCTGCTTCTAACAAGTACGCATTTGAAAAGTTTGGGCATCGACAGTTTTTGAAATTGCAAATACCACACGAATGAATTAAGCTGGTTTTGCATCTGTACCAGTGAGGGACTTAAGGTTTTGAATTATAATATTGGGAAATAATGCCTAATCAAATGAAGATTCAGCAGAAATCAGTCTCGTTTTCTAAAAATATCAGGATTTAACGGATTTTGCCCTTTGCCTACTATAAATAAATAGGCAAAGGCAAAACAGTTAAGCACCATTTTCGCCTCTGTTTGTCAACCAATTTTCTTACTTTTTTTTTCTTTAATTTAGAAGCTATTACTGAGTTTTAAAGTTACCAATAAAAAAAAATTGAGATAGGTTTTCGTTTTTCCCCTACTTTTGACGTAGATTCAAATCCTTTTTTTTTTTTGGAAGTTTTTATTCGTCATATTTTTGTACTACTCCTTACAGACGAAGAACCTACAATATTTTAAATCTCTAAAATCTACACTATTTAAACAATACTCAATACATTTTTTACTACATTTAAAATTCAAATAAGAAGAAATGTCAAGAACAAAACAAAAGAGAAAATGCTTTTGGATATGATAAATCAGTCGGACTGCTTGACCACAACAATGTCAAACAAAATTAAATGCAATTTGAAGCTAACAATGGATAATATAATATAAAGTGCGGCGACACGTTATTTAGCTCATGATCAACATGTCGTAAGTTTGTTGATTTGCAATAGTGTTTTGAACTCTCGATGAAATTGAAAAAATGAGTGCTTGTATTTCTAATTTATTCAATAATAATAAGGTGACAGGAAAAGTTTTAACTATATTTTCTTTACAGGAGAAGGAGTGCAGAAAGGTAAAATTTATGTATAATATGTATTAAAAATACATTAAATTAAATAACTAACTCAGTGGTCAATCAGTCTCACTGAGGAGCGATGATCTCTAATTGAAATATTTAAACAAAACAAACTGTTATCAAACAGAAAAACTAAAATGTCTAAAAATTGTTTAAACGCTCGAGGCTAAAATATTTAACCCTCTCATGCCTGCATTTATTTATTTGCGTCACATAAAAAAAATTCCTATGCTACAAACCAATTTAGTAACTCAGGATTGAAGCACAATAATTTATTTTTGGAAATTTTTGTCCTTTAGATCAAAAATTTGTGCCTTGTATGAGGACATTTTATGCTTTTTTGTCATATTTATTCAATATAATAATAAACATGGCAAAACTGAATATTCAAACTTCATTTACAAGGAATAAGAAGATATAAAATAATACCAAACTTTCCAGTAGTGTAATACACGCTTCAAAATAAATACACAGAATTTAATTGGAAACTGTGATTTTCTCTTCTTTCTTGAATCCTCCATGGACTTCTAAAAAGATCCTAATATTTCAATTATCTTGAATACCCTATGAAACCTTTAGTGGTTTCCAAAAACTGTTTGGAGTCTCCAGATGAGGACGACGTGAAAATTTCAGCACAAAAACGTATCTGCATAAAAATTTGAAGCAAAAATTTATGTCATCTCCTATGAGGTGCATGAGAGGGTTAATGGATTACGGTCGAATTTTTGACCGCTGGGCGAAATTTAGTATATTATAATTGGTGCGAGGATGTTATGCCTCGAAAAATCTGCAGTTGCAGCGAAGTTTTTCCACCCCATATCACATTGCATTTTGAATGGGACTTTGCAGTGGAGAGCAATTTAGGGGAGATGAGGAGAATAGGAAACGTTTGAAACACATTTTATAATTTTGGCTGTTTTTCAATATTTTTTATAAAATTTTGAAACAAAAAAATGTCTCACGTATAAATTTAGACCTTTCCTGCATTTTATCAAGATGTATTTATCATGAATTTCTAACCAATTGTAAAAAATTAAAAACTTTGTTTTCCCGGTAGAGGGGTAGTTTTGAATGCACCTGGGGACATTTGAACACATGCACGAATAAAACGAAACTCGATTTTACAAACTAGCAAATTTATAGCTATTAAAATTTACATTTATAGTAATTAATTAAGTTGAATATTTATCTTTCTCTATAAGCACTTTTACACATTTCTTCCTAAATTAAAGAGGATTTTATTTATTTATTCATTTATTACATAAAGAAAAAGTTTAACGACCATTATATTTGTTCAGCTTCACTTCATAGGAAAGCGAGCCAGCAACTCGATGTTTGGCGCTTCAAACTGATGTCTTGGGCAGTTTTAGTAGGATATCAGTTCTTTTCTGCGAGTGTTAATCATCAATTTCAGGGAAAATAAACGTTTCGTTACTTTGTTCTCTCATGAACTTACATATGCATCAGCCAATTCCATTATTTTAATCCGACCAACATAATGTATTTCAGCGTTTTTAGTAGTGAATTCTAGAGGAACAAAACAAAATCATTAATGGCCAAGACGCTTAGTGTTAATATCAGGAGGATTTCCGGCTTCAATGCTGAAATCAGACTCCGAATCACTTAAAACTGTTCCCCTTAAATTTCATTTATGATAAAATGTTAACATAAATTAAATCTTCCTTTTTATATACGGTTAATGTATTCCTTTTGAGTTGGTTACAGTTATTCAGGGTAACTGTTAACTGTAGGGGTTAATTTTGAACGATGTCCTTTTTTAGTATAGTTGACTTTAAAAAAAAAACTAAAAAGTCCAGTGCTGCACTCAGCCGGCTAGGTTATAAAATCAGTTTTTCTACTCTTAATTTTACGAAATAAGTTTGCAACACTGCTTACAGATAATTGCATAATATAGTCATACTAAAGTCGCTGCTTGGAAGCTATTTTTAAATGCCAGTTTGAAGTTTGTTGAAACCCTTGAAGTTTTAAAGTTGTTCTATGCTCCATTATAAATTATAGAAATCCTGTGATGTTGTGAAATAAAATTTAAAAAATGAATAAATATTTATGTTTTCTGTCTTTCTTTTTGTCTTCTTCTTTTTTTCCTGATTTAAAGTTGCACAACTATGACACTTTTATTAAAATCATTTTTTTTTTTTGGCGTGGCTCAAAGTTACCATAAATAGGAGGATCACTGTGAACCAGGTTAATAATTCATTTTAAATTGTTTAATTATTTTTTCTTAATTTTTAATGATACTTTAGGAGTTGTTCTTCAGTTTTATTCGAATAAATACAATAAAACAGTAGCTCCTTGTTATATGGCACTTGTCGAGGGACAACAAAAAAGCGCGATTTATACGAATGATCGATATAACCGATGCCGTTGGAAATAACTCAAAACCTACAAGAAAATGGAGTGGACCTTTGCATGCCACCAGAGCATAGTGTGAAAACGATGTCAAAGATAAAGATAACCATTTTCTACCCAGAGAATTCCTGATAGGTAATATCACTCTCCCTTTCTTGGTTAAGGGGATTGTATAATTTGGATTTGTTCAGCCAAGTGAGAATCCTTTCTGTACTAAAAGGTATGCAGAAATGGGTGTATTTTTTTCTCCTTGGGCAGTAAACATGTGTCTCTTTCATTCAATGGGCGTTAGGATCAATACAAAAAGCACAAGTAAAACGTCAACTGATGTGAGTACAATCATTCTGTAGGCATATACGTTGGGGAGTGGGGGGAGAATTGCTGCAGCTTTAAACTGCAGCAAATTTAGAAGAAAGGAAAACATTCCTGTTCGATAGCTTTGTTTATTGGGGGAAAAGGGCTTTACTCAAAAATGCAATATATTTACGTTCGAGAAATCAAACTTAAAATTGTCGGAGACGAAAAATATATGCGAATGAGCGATAAAACGAGGGGTTACTGTACTATTAAAATATGAGTGGGGCTATAAAAAATAGTAAAATTGTGGATAAAAGTTACTCTGATTCTCTGTAATAACATATTCATTTTTAATAAAGCAGAGTAAAACTTTAAATAGGAGTTATTCAGTAACCAGATTTTTATTGTTATTTAACTCAATTTTAATTTTGGCATTTATTAAGTTAAATATCTTACAACTTAGTGGTTAAAAGGGAAGTAGGCGATATTAACTAGACTGGTTTACGGAAAGTGGCATCAGCTACTCGACAAAAACCTTTTCATATTACAACCCTCCCCCCCCCCCCCCATAATACCACCTTCTCCCCTATATTAATTTGAACTAAATTAATTCTAAAACCAACGCATATATAGCTTAATATGGGATATGAAATAAGTATGAAGTTCGAAAGTTCTAAAAATACTGGGCTTAGAGTAAAATTACTTTGATAATAAAAAAGAAAGGGGGGGGGGTGAAGCACATTACTGTTGAAATCTACCCCCATTTATAATATTCAAATGTGCCCTAACTGCCAACTACCAACACAAGTTTAATTTGGTAATAAATGTATGTAGATTTATATGTATATCTAGATAAATATCCTAATTTCATATATATATACAGTAAAACGTGTAAAGTTGACCACCTGTCTAAGTTGACCACTTTTGTCAGGAACGGAATTTGCCCTTCACCCTCTACCTCACCCCCTATAAGTTGACCACTAAAGTGCTGCATCGCAAGTGTTCAACTTACACAGATTTCACTGTATATTATATATATATATATATATATAATATACAATATACATATATATATATTGAAATTTCGAACCAAAACTTTTTTTTAACTTACCTTATTAATGCCACCACAATGTATTGCAATGCTGAATTTCTAATAAAAAAATACCTTGAACGCATTTTTACACCAATAACTTGATAAGATTTTTTTTTATTTTTCATCTCCAGAAACGGACAAGTTACAACAACTTAAAAACAAAATTTCCCACTGCTCTGAAAATTCAGGATAGTACTCCTAAAGAAAACCTCTCCCTCCAGGCCCTGAAGAAACTTGCTCACTGCACCTTCGGTTTCTCTTCTGAAGCTTTTGAATAAATTGTATTTACTGAATTCTTTCGTATTATCGTTTATGGCATTTTTTCCATTTAAACGTAATTGTATTTTCTTCTCAAAACCAATAAATTAATAAAAAAGGAAGGAAAGAAAAGAAAGAACGAACGAAAGGTGAATGAAATCATCAAAGATCGGAATAGAAACGAGACGGCAAATGATTGATAGTGGTACTGTCGACGAAAAATAAACAATACATATCAAATAAGTTAAGTTAAACCGTAAAATATATATATATTTATTAAAACTAACACAGAAAATGCAGGTATCAAAAGCATCACGAAATTGCAAAATAGCACGAAATACTGAAATTGTGATCACCCAACTATATTTATATTTATTCAAAGGAAATAGATGCGGCATCCGAGATGCAGTGACCCCCTCAAAAATTTATCAATTGTCCATAGCTACAAGGTAATGCTTAGTTTCCATGCATTCGAATATGTACTTTCTATTGAAATTTCAATCCACTGTTTAACACTCCGTCGGGCGCGCTCCAAATTTTGCACCATCTAGCGCGCTGTATCTCACAGATACATTTCGTAATAGCAATGCGTAAATTTAATTATGAAGGTTTTTTTAAAATGTTTTTCTTTGTTTTTGGTACCAGGCTTCATCTCCCTTACACTCGGACCCTTATCTCTCCTTTATTTCCTTTATTTCAATACAAAATACAATGAAAATATTAAATTACAAGGCAAATACTTACTAGCAAAAAGAAATGTAAATAGATAAAATATATGCGTACAAAAGGTGTTTATACAGAATTATATTAAGTGAAAATATTCTTAATTGAAATATTAACTATTAAAATAATTTTAGGAATGAAAAAAATAATTTGCCTCCGATACATTTGGTTCATCAATTGCACTTTTTTTAAAAAACATCACGGTATGTTCTAAGCAAAAACCTTCGCTGTATTTTGATTGACATTCTATGAAATCTCTTTTGTCCTTATCACTTTCATCGAAAATTTCTACATCTAAATCTTAATTTTCATCAAAAAAAATTTTTTTTATGAATGTTTCAAGATCTTTCTGATTATTTAAATCTAGAAAGCGTTCTTTATTCACTTTCATAGCAAAATAAAAGCAAATATTAATAAAATTAGTATAACAAACGGAAAACGTCATCGGTCGCGCTGTATCCCACGGATACAAACCGCAAATGAACCCCCAAAAGAGGGGGAAAAAATCCCCCGACACCTACTCCCACAACATTCTAGGAGGCCTAGTGACCGGAAGGACAGGTATTGCTCTGGTCAAGGTCGTGACATTCCTCCCTCAATTTAAAAGAAAGTAATTTTAAAGCTTTGTATCTGTGAGATACAGCGCGACCGACGGAGTGTTAAATATGCATAGTTATAGTTTAATAACTATAATGCATTCATATTTTTAACATTAACCCACTATTTTAATAGGGCATGCGTTTTATTGTACGTTGAAAATAATAAAGGTCGTGGGCAGATTTACTGCAATGCCGCACCCCCCCCCCCCCCCCAACGCTTTCTCTAATTGATTTCGCCTCCTTTTTGGCGCCAAAATTCTGTCTGTCGTTTTCCTTGTCGGTTTGGTGGATTATATTTCATTTAAAATATTTTACATTTATGAGACCCCAACCGATTTGGTTTTTGTATTAATAAATTTGCTTGATTCTGAAAATCGAATTTTTAAGCTGAAATTTTACTGCTTTCCAAAATTTGCTGCCACAGACATGTGCGTAGCCTGCCTGTGCGTAAATCCGATCATGATCAAAATTATAATATACTCCTAGTTAAATACCTCATTTATGCTAAAATTTAGTAATGTACACATTTTTTTCCATTTTCCAACGTAAATTCGTAATTAAGTGTATTTAAATAGATGAACCTAGTAAAACTTTTCAGTGCATTGTGTCGCAAAAAGATTGATGTATATTTCTGGAAAATTTTATTTTCGTGTGGTGCTTTAGATAGCCTTTCACGCAGTGTCTGGATCCTATTTTGGCGTAAAAATTCCCAGGTTTAGCTAAAATATATGTAATCCGCATATTGTCAAATTACAGATAAAGATACCAGAATATCAAAAGTTGGTGAGGAAAGTTTTTTTTTTTTTTTGAGAACAAAAATGTATTTGAAAGTGAGAACGGAATTGCATGTTAAAATTGATTGATTTTTTTCCGCATTGATAACGAAATTCCAACACTGTCTCTCTGTCCTGTAAGCTTGTATCCAACGTTTCATCATTACAATAATATTTGTCTTTCAAATCAATCTCAAGAAAACACTTTATTAAAAAGTCATACAATCTTCAGAAGTTTATTGAATCAGATTATATTCTTCGAGAGCGTAGGATGCTTGGCTAGTTGCTACACCTCTCGGGCAGATGGCAGCACTAGGACTCAAATGGAGGAAAACCAAAGCGGTTTCTTTAAATTTGTGAGGTACAACTTACGATATTTCGAACTAAAAATTCCTCTATTATACTTGAATAACAATGGATTTACGGCAGAGGTTATGGTGGAGGGAACCTCCCCCCCCCCTCTAAAAGGAAATAATAACTTTAATCATCAATATTGGCTAGCAATTGGTAAAAAAAATAAATAGCAATTTTTTGATAGACTGTCTATTTTTTACTGCTATTTTTTAATATTTTTTTATGAGTCAATGATTGGTTAAGTGAGAATAAACCTTCATTTTTTGAAGAAGTTTATCTACAAAAGAAAAAAAAAAGTTTCTTCAACTATTTGTATCTATTTTCATTTGCTTTCTTATAACTCACAGAACAGTTACTTTTTATCAGGTTCTCAATCCCTCTTTCTTGACTGCTACTCTGAATTCGCCTACATGCATGAAAATAGTATTAATTACCAATTGCTACCCCAATATGAAATAATGAGCAACGTCAAGTTAAAAAACGAACTGAGATAGTGATATAAGATAATAAGAAATGTAATAGTTATATCTGCACCAGCAGCGGTAAATGATGTTGTATGCAAAAATAAATGAATTAATAAATAACACAGCAAGTTGCCTCTTGTTAATGAAGACATCTCGTTTTTCGCAAAATAACTGCTTTCCCTACCTTGCTTTTTAAATTTATGGGATATCTAAAAATTATAAGGTGTAATTTCGCTAAAAACACTATAATTAAGACAGATTTTGTAAGCTGATTGTGTACAGATGTTTCAAAGAAGCACTCTCAAAAATAGAATCCTCATTTTCGACGATTCTTCAATCGTCAAGAAAATTTCGTCATTTACAACATACTTTCCTCGCGCGATCACGTGACTTAACCTCTTCAGACCCCAGAACTAAGCACAAACAATTTTGACGCAATTTTTTGGTTCTCCGATTTATAAAATGATTACAAATCAAAATAACTAATTTTTTTTTAAATTTCAATTAATAATTAGTCTAAATAATAAGTAATGCCCAATTTCCATGTTTAAAACGAAGTAAACTATCTCTTAATTAATTTCAAAAACAATTGGGTGTTTTAGCTTTCAGATTGCACAAACAGTAGTTAATAAACAGTATTTTTAAATGTACCCAATTGGGGTACATTTGGAATGAAGAGGTTAAAAAAGTTACTACGCAAATTTCGGCAATTTGACGAAAGGTTTACTCGGAGCATTTTTCACGAAACCATTTCGTCAAATATGACGAAAGTATCGTGAGATTTGAGTCTGAGTTTCTGAGAGCGCAGCATTGTGCCTTCGAAGGGTAAAAAGAAACTAACGAAAACAAGGAATATTTTCTTGGATACCTGATTTCAAGAATTACGATATAAAGTTCCACAGTTGCGCTCTCTCTCTCTGAAAAGAGATTTCTCTTAATTCACTTAATTGCTATTATTTTTTAAGATATTAACAGTAATAGTTTCTCTATTTGGCCGTTTAAAAAATTTCTATTTAAACACGTTATCATTGACTTATTTACAACACAATGAGGAAATTTGAGAAAAAGTGAAAGGGGCTATCTGTAACAGCAGCCTCCAAACCTTTCAATGCTAGTATTTTCATTTATTTATTTATTTATTTAAATTAAGCGTTAAGGAACTCTAAGAAACAGCAAGATCTGAATTGTAATATTTTCATGATCTTAAATGTTACTCAATATCGCTGGCATTTATATAGATAAATTCCAAACTACTTTTTTGGACTCCATCAGATGTCCGATACACTGTAAAAAATTTAGTGGTATGTTGTACCAAAAAATGGTGCCTATTTGCTTTCTTAACAGGACGGGGCTTGTTTTTACTATATTTTGGTGCTAACTTGCGTATGTTGCACCAAAATATAGTAACATTAAGCACCATATTTTGCACTGAGCAACTCTTTGTACTATTTTTTGGCGCGTTTGGTATTAATTTGCACTATTTTTTGGTGCAATATGCGGATAAATTTTTTACTGTGTAGAATGCTTTGTTTCCTAAACAGGTATGTCAACATTAAGGACGCTCAGGGACGAAACAGGAGGGGTATTTCTAGGGTCAATCCCCTCTGGAGTCCATGGACTCGCTGTATGTTACCAATCCTGGTATGGCAATATATGTACACAAAATAGGAATGATGTGAACGAAATACCACCCTTCCCTAGAAACGATTCTGGTTTCGCCACTGCTTACACTTAGGCATTGCTTTAATGAAGGATTCGTGCACAAGATATTAAAATTAACCACACGTTATAATATTAAAGTACGAGAAATGTTGTATACTCTCTTGTCAATGTTTATTATAACTATGCTCTAAATTGTGACGAAATAAACGATCGACTGCTGTCATCGAGTGAAAGAAACACCATTTCAGCAATAAGATGACAAAAAAATAAAACTATATATAAATTTAAATTTATATATGCATATATATCTGTATATATATATATATATGGTGATAAATATAATATTTCCTATACAAATTAGGCGGATCCTAATTTGTATAGAAAAGAAAAATGGGGAATTCAACTAGCGAAGCCCCTAGTTTTGTGATACTATCATGAAAAATAATGTATGCAAAATTTGAAATCATTTGGAAAATAATAACACATGCCCCTGGGACGTTAAAATTTAAGCTTTGTAAGAAATTCACCACAAAACCTTGAGTTTTTATTTTATGCGCAATTAACTTTTCATGGGTTAAAAAATATTTTTATAATGAGATAAGACAAAAATTAAATGTATTAATTCAATAAATTGCCGATACAATTCAGAATTTTCAAGACATTCAATTGAGATGTTATTATGAGTTGCCCTGTGCACCTGAGTTTGAAATTATGACAGTTAAAAATTGCAATATTTCGCGCATGCGCTGTAAAAAAATTAATTCATATAAATGTCCATACTTTATCAAATATTCAGCATTTTTATTTCAAATTTCAGCATAATGCTTCAACTCTATGATGTAAAGCTTTCTGAAAGTATGGTAATGTTTTGTGAAAACTTTGCGTGTCTTTAAGCCAAAAGCGTGTGAAGGATGTTGGAGAAATACCTATATCTTCGTGAGTATAAGAACAATTTTTACGGAAATGCACAAAATAATTGTGGGTGACAATTAAACTATCTTCTGAAATGTACAGCTTATTGCCCGCTTTTTACGATGCAGGATCATCCAAAACATTTTATAATTTTTAAATTTGTTTACGTTGACCTAAATGCAAAAGAGAATGAATTTTTACCGAAAAGTGTATATTAGAACATGAACAAATGAGTAAAAAACAGGTTTTTGCATCTGACTCAAAGTTAAGTATAAAATTACGAAAACTCTGTAGTGCGTCTATTAATTTGGCCAGTGCGTCTATTAATTTGAAAAGCAAAAAAATATGCCTCTGAAGTAAAATATTTCTCAATATAAAAGCAAGTGCAGCCACTGAAAATGCTGCCAAATTGTTGAATAAAAACCAAGCTTCTCAAATAATATTAAGACAAATAAGACAGATATTAAACCACCGCTGTGGGTTTAACAGGATATTTCCCACCCTATTTGTCGCACGAGCAAGTGTAGCTGTTCCTCCTATCGTGCAAAAACCTTTCCGTTTCATGAAATTGTAACGCTTCAGCAATTTTGAAGCTGACGGCACGTGTCCTTATGAGTAAATCGGTGACTCGATAGACATTTAAAAAAAAAATAGTTTAGCGGTTTTTTGAATATCATTTTAAAAGCAATTACAGTAAAATTTTGCAGTTCCTAAAGATCTAACTGACGCACATAAATTTATCGCATTGAAAAAACAAAAGCAAAAAGCTTTGTTACTTTGATACATTTTTCGCTCAATGCAATCCCTCAAGCATACACAAGCTATTTTAGGCGTTATACAATGATTTAAGAAATAAAGGTTTTCTAACTTAATATTCGAAGTTGCATTTAGCTAAACGGCAGAATACGTTAAAACTGAAATACAGATGATGACTTCGCTTTCTGTATAAGATCTAGGATTATGTAACTATTTTTTCGGTTTTAAAAAGAAAAGGAAAACATTATCTCTAAAATTAAGGTAATATGTACGAATGTACGAATGCGATTTCTAGTAAACACAGTCTATTTCTGAGTTTACCCAGAAAATCTGAGCTAACACACATTACTTCTTTGTAACACAGTGCATATTTTGACAATTATTTAGAAGAATGAAAAAAATCCACGCGTCCCACGCAATGCGTGACCCTGAAATAATGTAATTTCAAATAAGAAATATAAATTTCTAATTTAGACAAGCGAGCAATAACACATTTTATTCAGTTATAATGCTCAAAACTTTTTGTCTGCATTTTAATTTTTCAGCCATTTTTAAAATTTTTCATTCTTTCTCTGAAAGGGAACAAGTTTACAAGAAAAATATCTATGATGTCTGTACCCTTGATAACCAGGTTGAAAACCCCCAGTGGCAACCCTATATGTGTGAGTATGTATTGAGAATTTTAAATTCCAAGTAATAAATAGTTAAGTGCGAAGAAAGAAAAAAAAAATGGTGTTGATGTAGCCTATATAATCTACCTTTATATAAACAAGAAGTTCCGTCTAGAACTATTAGAGCCTACTTTCCGGTTATACGCCGACATCAAGTTTATTATCTTGCTATCTCTCTATCTTGCTTATTTAGCTTTAATTCTTTATTACTTCAAATATACTTTTTCCAACGGTTAATACCAATTCATTTACTTATTTATTCAGTCATTCAATCATTCATTCATTCATTCAATAATTCCCACATTCATGTATTCATTTATTCATTTAACAATTTATTTATTCATTCACTCATTTATTCATTAGTTCATTCAGAAATATTCTTCAAAATCCAGATTAAAAACTTTCACCGCAAAATAGGCTCGTTCAGTTCTGGATGGACTTCGTCTCTGTACATGTTATACGTAATAAATTCCTTCCCATAAATTTTATTCCAAGCAAATTCGTCCGTTAGATCAGGATTTATATAGGAATGAAATTTCCCCGTTGGCGCTAATGTTAATTTTTTTTTTCAACTGTTCAAAATTCAACATAAACGGCTCAAAAAAGAAAAAAAAATTCAAGCTGAGAGCTCTTTTGATAAGCTTGGGTCTGAATTAACTTGGATCTTAAATCCAGTGATTGTATACTTTACTTCTTATTTCCTCATAGGCGCTAATGTTAAGATTTTTTGAACTGTTCAAACCAAAAAATTAAACTAGGGAAATGGAATGTCTTCGCCAAGATCTTGCAAATGCAAAAAAAGAAAAAAAAAGGAAAAAAAAAAAAAAGCATTCCAATTGGACAACACCCTCAACAGTTATTAGGGGATGAGGACAGACAGACCAGACACACATTTTCCCCACACACATTTTCCCCATCTCAAAATCCTACTTTCAAATTTTTATTTTTCATTCCTTATTTAATTACTTCACTTATTTTTGACTTTTCTTCATTTCCAACGATATTTTTACGATACATCAAGTCAGCCTTTTTTCATACTTTTCTTAAAACTTTTACGCGAAAATAAGCTAATAACAAGAAGTTCCATTGAGAACTAACTATACGAGCCTACTTTTCCGTATACACCAACCTCAAATTCATAATCTAGCTATGTATATATCTCCCTTTCTCATTTAGCTTTAATTCATAATTACTTCAAATATACCCTTTTCAACGATTATTATACATTCATTCACTTACGTATTTATTAATGTACTTATTCATTCGTTTATTCATTCATTTATTCACTTATTTATTCACCCATTTATTCATTCATTCTTTCACACAATCATCCGTTTATTCATTCAAAAATATTCTTAAAAATCCAGATCAAAAATCACAAATAGGAAAATAGGCTTGTTTAGTTCTGGTTGAACTTCGTTTCTGTACAAGTTCTACGCCATAAGATCCGTCCGATAAAAGGATTTATACAATATTTATATAGGAAATTTCCCCGTAGGCGCTAATGTTAAATTTGTTTTGTTTTTTCTGAACTGTTCAAAATTGAGCAAAAATTGTTCAAATAAAAAAAAAAATGTCCCGTCTAGAGGTCGTTCAAATAAGCTTGTTCAAAAGAACTAGTATTTTATGTCTATGACTTATAAAAAATTTGTTTCATATTTTCCCAATACCGCTAATGTTAAGATTTTTTTAACTGCTCAAAATTGAACGAAAAATTGCTCAAATCAGAAAAGTTATGTAAATGAGATGCACACTCAGAGATCTTTCAATTGAAAATAATAATAATCTTTCGAATTGGACAATTTCCTTAGAAGTTATAGGGGGGGGGGGCAACAGACACGCATTTTCCTCATCTCAAAGTCCTACTTACAATTTTTTATTTTTCAATCTTTATTTAATTACTTCACTTATTTTTGACTTTTGTTTATTTTTAACGATACATTAAGCCTTCTTTCATTCTTTCATTCTTTTATTTCTTTTTTTTTTTTTTATTCTTACAGGAAAGTAGGCTAATAAAAAAGAGACTGTGTGAGTGTGTGTGTTCATGTTGAGCTCATATGAGTGTGTGTGCCTGTTCCTTATACTAATCCAAAATTTACATCGGATTTTCACCAAATTTGGCACAGGGGCCCCGAGGTTGTTCGTAGGAGGGATTTCGAGTGTTAAAAAGGTTCCAAACCATTCGAATTTTAATTTTAGAGTCCGAAAATTGCGAAAAAGGGCTTTTTGCTTTATGCAACCGTTGTCTATATTCTATAGGGCTTAAAAAGAAAAACACACACACGCACACAGACACAACTGTTATCCTTATTATTCTAATGGGGATTTTTCTGGGTTATTGTCCTTTTTTTTTCTTTTTAACTGGGATATTTCTGGTGGCAATTTTGAGAAAGACTGTCGTGAATGGTTTTTAATAACTTATATCCGTACTTTAAAAATGGTTTTAAAGGTTAGTCGCCAGTATCCTAACAAGAGCTTTTAGAGGAACTGTTGACGTTGTCTCAGAACTGGTACCCGTTTTATATTAGGGAATAATTCATTATTCTGATGACAATTTTAGCGGGATCGCTAACGTTATTTAAGAACTGTTCTCTTCATTAGAACGGGATTTTTTTGACTAATGTGGTGGATGTAAAGGGAATTTTTAGGGACTAAACGTTAATTTCGAAAGAATTGACCTCATTCTATTGAAACATTTTTAGTAACTTTCTCCTGTTTTTTATAAGAAACAGAGGGCTGAAGGTGTGTCAGCGTGAAATTAGTCTTCCCTGGCCCGGGGATGGCGCAGTATTCGAGATATCTCGGGCAAAGCCGGGGCAACGCCAGCTAGTCTATTAAATATAAATGAAAAAGATTGTGCGTGTGTGTGTTTGTGTTCCTTATACAAATCTACAGTTTAAGTTGGATCTTCACCAAAACTTTGCGCAAAGGTACTTAGGGATCCTGGGAAGGTCGTAGGGGTTTTTCATACGTTAAAAAGGTTTCAAACCATTCGAATTTTAATTTTAGAACAAAAATAATAAAAAATTTTTAAAGAGAAAAAACTTGCTTTGAGAAGGTTTATCGCGTCCCTTGCTACTAATACTTCATTTTTGCTCAAACTTAAAACGTAAGTATCTCGAGAACGTTCAGACGAGGATTTATGAGCCAAGAAATATGTTAGGCTATACTTTTTTGAATGACGATGATTTTATCGATTTTACTGATTGGCGTAATATCGTGGCAAAACTAAAAATATTGCGTTCAAGAGACATGACATATGACAACTTAAATTTCTATTCATATTCATTTAAATTTTCAGTCACCCTTATTTGTAGTTCATTTGTCAACCATTCATTTGTAGTTCATTTGTCAACCATTCATTTGTAGTTCATTTGTCAACCATTCATTTGTAGTTCATTTGTCAACCATTCATTTGTAGTTTATTTGTTTGCCTTTTTAATAGTTAAAAAACCGTTGCGACAGCTAACGTGTTGAGTTTCTGTACCGTATTTTCCCCCGTTTCATATAAGATAAACTGTTCTTCCTTCGATTCTTTAATCTGTTACCAATAACTCTGTCAACAGGATATGTGAAGAAAGTGGATCACAGTTATTAATATACATAATAATCCGATATACAATGCTTATACCCAGTAGTTGTTTATTTTTCTTACTGCAGAGAGAGAGAGAGATATCAGATAGGATTGTACGTAAATACGTTAACAGTTATGGATAGTAGAGGTCAAGATATGTTTTATCTGCCGGGAATAAACACCACAAATGTTTCATCAACACGCAATCAATCAATAGTTCATGATCGCTACGAAATTTTGCATCCGTTACGAAGACAGAAGTTCTTTTCACATTCAGATAACGTGCTCCTCTTTTTTTTTTTTTTACTGTAAGTTTCGGCAGATTATGCTGATTATTTAGTTTAGTTTAGTCGTAAAATCCTTTTTTCACACGAGAATCTTTTGTTTTCTTTTATTTTTGTTAATTGCTGAAATATGCGCATGTTTATTTTCCAATGATAAATTCACAGCACAGGGGACAGGGGCAATCGATAGATTTATTTTGACTAGAATTCGCCCAGCGCACGAAAGTCGACTGTAATTCATTACATTTTTCAAGTTCAGTATCGAACGTTTCAACAACTTTTAGACATTTTAGATTTTCTGTTTGACAGTAATTTATTTTGTTTTATTTTTCAATTAGCGACAATTTCTCCTCAGCGCGACTGATTGACCACTGAGTTAGTTATTTATTTTAATGAATTTGTAACACATATTACACATAAATTTTATCTTTCTGCACTCAATCTAATACAACGAAAATAGAAATAAAATTTTTTATGTCATCCTATTATTATTGAATAAATTAGAAACACTTGAGTAACTTTCAATTTAATCAAGAGTTAAAAACACTAATGCAAATCAACAAACGTAAGAAACATTGATTCGAAGCAAAAGAACGTGTTACACCGCGCTTATCTCACTTTATATTACATTAGACGCTTGTTAGTTTCAAATTGCATTTTATTTTGCTTGACATTGTACTGGACACACTGTCTGACTGCGTTATGTTACATTATACATTATTATATCATACTACTTAAACATATTCTGGAAATGGCTTAAGATTAGTGTTAGCTTAAGATTAGTGTTATTTTGCTTTCGCATTCATTGTGTTTCATTGGATTTTCTTTTTTTGTTTTGTTCTTGACATTTCTCTTCTTGGAACTATAAATAGTAAAAAATGTATGAATTATTTTTACAAATAGCATTTTAGATTGTAGATGTAAGGAGTAGTATGAAAGAATGACGAATAAAGACTTCGGAAAAAGAGCTTCGAATCTACGTGAAAGTAGAAGAAAAAAGTAATTAACCCTTATTCTCACAAAGTAGCACATATGCTATCTGGGGTTTTCCTCTACTTTCTATTTGTTAAGGGACGTCAGCGCGTATGTTGCATTGTTATTTGCTAGAGGAGCAGTATAGAAGCTTTGTTCAGAGTGAAAAGATAGTACAAAGTTAAAATTATTTAAGTTTTAGAGGAAGGTAACTTGTTGGGTTGTTGTGTTTGTGCATCATGTCTCGTGGTCTGTACAAGGTAAGTTCATTGAATTATTTTTCATATTAATTTTGAATTTGGTTACTTTGAAAAATATTTTTCACTTTTCTTATGTTCTGTAGTTTTAAAAAATTGTTCAAGTTGTCTGATTACCACTGCGTTTGGAAAAATACAAGCTAAAAACTGAAGGTTGCATCTATGCTACTTCATGAAATTAGGGTAGTTGTTAACATGATCAGTTGTTACTTACACTTGAATATATATTTTTGTTAATTTTACCTAATTGTTATTTTACAATAAGATTTTTTTATTTATTTCTTACGTGGATTTTGACTTGATTTAGGACTTCACATCTAGAGTACAATTATTATATTCTCTCGTTCCTCAATCTGGGGCAATTTCTGAAGAAGAGGAAGATGTTGATGAAGAAATCCCCGACCAAGAACTAAATTTAGAGGTCGATAATTTTTTTGACAAATATGTTGCTTACATCGATGTAGAAGATAAAGATGAGCTGGAATTGCGTTGAGAAAGCACATCATTAAATATAGGAATATTGTATTGTATATAGATTTATATAGTTTTGTATATATAGCTTTGTGGGTTTTTTTTTGTTTCATTGACTTTTATAAAAAAATTTCATTAAAATAATATTTGTACGCAGCATAATTTTTTTGACTTATACTGCCTTTATCATGTACCACAAATACTACAACAAGCCTCATGAACCAGTGACCCAAATCTCATGCAGTAGCATATATGCTACCTTTTATAAAACTGTAATTAATTTCTGCACTAATTAGGTTAGAAAGGTTATGATACTAAATAGTCTTTATTTCAGGTGTAAAAAAACAGAAAAAAAAATTAAAAAATTAAAAACATCGAGGGTCATGAGAATAAGGGTTAACTGTATATTCAAAACGTTTTATTGATAACACTAAAACTCATCAATAACTACTAAGCAAAAAAGAAAAAAGTAAGAAAATCAGTTGACAAATAGAAGAGAAAATGATACTTAAAGGTTTTGTCTTTGCCTATTTGTGTATAGAATTCTTGATTTTGAAAGGTATTTTTACGTGACCGGTGTCCGTAATCTAGAGGGCTTTAAAAAAAAACAACAACTGTTATCCTTATTATTATAATGGGCATTTTTTTGCACTATTGTCTTTTTTTCTTTCCAACTGGGGCAATTTTTAGAAAGACGGTCGTCGATGTTATTTAATAACTTATATCCGTATTTTAAAGGACAGTTGTCTGCATCCTAACAAAGATTTTTAGAAGGATTGTTGACGTTGTCTGAGAACTGAAACCACTTTTATATTAGAGAATATTGTCTTTATTCTGATTTCTCAAAAGGAAATAAGTTTTTAAATGGTTTCCATTTTCTCTTAATTGGATTTCAGGAATGTATAAAAAAAACAGAGAAAATAAAACATTTACTGCTATTGTATATATTTCCCGTTATTATTCTTTATCTATTTTTTATTGTTTATATATATATATTTACTAAGTTCCATAACTCTGCTCTGGTTAGTCGTGAAACGGCCTGTATAAATTTTACACCTAACCAAAACATTTTTAGTCACCTTCATCTAAACAAAGGGAGGTTCAGTATATATGTACGTATATATATATTATCTGTATACCTGTATATACATGTGTCAACACATACGCACGTGCCTTTGTACCGTACTTTACGAAAGCACAGCTTATATTGAACTTACGATCATTTTCCATAAGAAATTTGATTTTTTAAATCCGTTGTAAAAAAATAAAATAATAATTATAAATAATATTAAACATTTAGAATGGATAGAAATTAAAAAAAAAAGTTTCTGAATAATCATTTGTATCAAAAAAAAAAAGAAAGAAAGAAAGAAAGAGAAGAATGTTAGCAGTTTTTCTTTTGCGCCAAAAACAAAGTGATTTAAGCTTATAACACCACACAAATGTAAATAGTATCGCACAATAGTAAAAACACAATGGGATCATCTCTTCAATGTTTATGTTGACTGAGAAAAGTATTTCAATTTTTATTAATAAAGTTTAATTTATTTATTTCTATTTATTGCTACTTTTATTTGTCTCTTACTTGTTTCAAGAAATTTCTTAATTTCTTGAAACAGGATTCTCTGAGAAGAGAATTTCTCTTGATAACATTTTTTGTTTTTTTCTCTTTATTTGGAATATAAAATGGAACAACAGGTAGATGCACAGAAGCTGCAATTTTATCTATGTTTTAGTGTTCATTTTATTTATTTATTTGTTGTTAATAGTTATATGGCTCAGACAAGTATCAAATTTTCAGTAACATACATACATTGGAGATATTTTAAATTTATAACCAGATAATTGTTAACATTTTATGTCTTCTTCATCGGTACCATACACAATACTTCATTTTAATTGATTAATTTATTTCAATGCTTGGGTAGAAATCTGGAAAAAGAAAAATATGTAGTCCAACCTCCCGTTATGTATTACAGTTTCAATTATTCGCAGCGTACTCATAAGTGAAGAACTCTCCAAGTCAAGAAATATTAGCGAAGCACGGAGGACAAGGAGAAATGAAAAATAGCTATATATTGATTAATGAGATACGATTTAGCCTATTGTACATTTCCAGTGAAATGTCCGCCAAACGTGTTATGACAAACTTCTCCAAACTTACATAAATAATGCTAAATTCCTTTTTTCAATATCTATTCCTGCGTACTGTGTATGCAATGATGACATGTTAAAAGCAGTGCGCAACTGTAAAACCTGGGTGGAGTTTTTGTGACTTTTGTTCTCTATCTGAAGCAAGTTTGATAACAGTGACACAGTGACGATATAATGACAACAAGACAAAAACATTCATTCGTACTTTAATAAGCGTGATAAAAAAAATAATAAATGCTAGGTCAGTAATCGAATTCTTCTTTCTTTAAAAAAGTGAAGAAAATCCTGAGTAAATATTAGAAAAGTACTTGTATTATTTTCATTAAAATAAATATTCATTTTAGATACTCCCAATTACGTCATATAATTGAAGCACGTTCAAGCTTAGCAGTTAAACATTTTTATGCTCGTAATCGGGCTGTAGAAAAAAGTAAATGTGTGATCTTTAAATCATTAATATATAAACTTAGCAATACCATACATGAAATTACGATGTTAATGTGTTTATTGTGTCAATGAGGTTGAAAATAAATGAATATATTTTTTAATTTTATAGCTCAATTTATACATCATTCACTTAGTTTTCGTTATGGTATACACTTTTATTTATCTGGCTTAAGATTTCTCTCTTTTCAGCTGTTGTTCAGAATAAGGTCTTGCACGTGGTAATGTGACGAATAAGGCAATGTAACGAAATTGTAAGAAGTTAGTTCTTGAATGATAAGCTAACTTTTTCTCTTAGATCGGGTTTCTTCTTGAAGGGTAGAAATAACATCAAGCAGTATTTTAGCTTAAAAGCAGAGTAACATATTTAATGGCTTTGATTTATGCTTTGCCTACGTTAATTTTTGTCTTCTGTTTAAAATTTAGGTATTGATTAAAAAAATAGATGGACTTTTTTTTTTAAATTTAGTTCCGATTTGTGATTTCCAAGTTTTAAAATAATTGAACGAGGTACAGAATGCGATTTAATTCTACTTCTCTGATGGAGTTAGGTTAAACTAATGCCAAAGGAATTGCGCAGCGATGCTTGTGAAGGAAATGTACAGTTCATACTTTATTTTTTCAGGAAAACAGACTAAACAGCTAAAGTTTTTAATTGAAAAAGTAGCTTACAATAAAGAACCACCTAGTTTTTTCGAAATTTTTTCTGAAGCGAGTAAATTTCATCGCTTATAAATAACCGTTTTCTAATTAATAATAAATTGCACTTTCAGTTTAACAAATATTATGCAAGTATAGAAGTGTTCCTAGTTATTGTAAAGCCTTTTCTTTATTGATAAATAGAGATTTCTAGTTTGTAGATATTCTGAGCAAATATTTAAAACAAAAAAGAAAAAGGTTTACATTCTGCTGTCCAGAAAGAAAAAAAAACATGATTTAAATATTTTTAGATTTTTTTTTCGGCTTCAATTCACATACTACTGAGGAACCAATATTATATGTTAGTATTTGTTGCAGTTATGAAAATGGTATCGAGGAAAACAGTTAGCTCATATTATAACTTAAAATAGATGAATGATTGTAACTTTCTGTTTTTATGTATTTTTCGTTCACATAATTTTGCACTTTTATAGTATGTACTTAAACATAACTTGAAATTCAGTGGTGTAGTCGAGGTGGGACGAAGGGGACGGCGTCCCCCATCTTTTTTATTTTAATACAAGCGTCCACCCCCCCCCCAAATTTTTGACATTTTAACATAAGCTCCCCCCCCCCCCCAGTTTTTATTTCAATTGCATATCTTCGTACATATAAGCGTGCCCCCAACTTTTTTTTCAGGACTACACCACTGTTCAAATTTATAACTTCATGAAGGAATGGGTATGAAAGATACTCTTTCTTTAACTCTCTTACATCTTAAACTATCTTATATGTATTTTATTTCACAGAAAAAGAAAAATAAATGTTTAATTACGTTTTGTATATTTATTCAACTTCTATAATACAGAACACTAAATAAGTAACGTGGGCCAACTTTCCCCGCAATAGGGCAAGTTAGCCCTATGCGGGGTATCAACTACATATCAATAATTTGCAAATTCTTGTAATTATTATTTTCAAATTTCACAATGTGAAGAAAGTACGCTGATTGCTCTAATTTAAAAAATTGTTCTGAATGTTTGATTCTATTTATCTTTAAACCATAGAAAAAAAGCGGGCCAAAGACCCTCAGTCTCCCCTACTCCAAATAAATCTATTTATTTTTTTATGTATATATATTTTCAGAATTTTCGAGAATTACTGCTACTGTATTGTACGATCGAAGAAATATAGAAGGATAAATACACAAAATTTGTAAGCCTGCATGACTTCATTCACAATATCAATTGTTGATGTATGTGTTGTAATGTTTATATTGTTGTATGTTGTGTATTGGCGCAAAATGTATTCAAATGTAATATTTTGTGCTATTTTTTAATTCTAGGAAGCCATAAAGTACAGCGAAGAACAATTTTGAAAATCATCTCAGAAAATACCATTTTAATGTGTCAAACGTTTTTGAAGCTGGTAAGTCTTCCTTAACCTGGAAATTCATAGGTTTATAAAAATGTACCTAGTTTGTAAATATTTCTCATATAGGGTGAGTTTGATAAGCGTAACCACGTACTGGTATAGTTCAACGTTGATCTCAAATTGTCAATTTGTTATCATCGGGTATGATTCTAAAATTTCTCATGCATAAACATAAACTAGTTGCCGTTACAACCATATACATTTCCATTTTGGAGAACAAAAAAAAAAAATATTCTCAAGTCCGTAAAATATTTTATGTGAGTAACTTTAACAGAAAGAAAAAGTTCATCTACTTTACTACCTCAAATGTTTTCACACATAAAGTTGTTCAAAATAGTAATAATAATAATAATAAAGACAATAATTAAAATAATTTAAATAAAAGTTACATAACTTTAATTAAAATGTATTGAATTGTTTTCTAAAAGCGCTTGATCAATATGTAACATTTTAAATTATTTTGCTATCAAACGACAAAAACAAATTTTTCAAATTGAAACAAAAGAAAAAAAGTCACTCATCCCACAATAATTCGGAAACAGTTGACCGACTGGAATTTCTCAAATCTTCTATAAATTATTTTTATAATTCTACAACAGCACATGTTATATTGTTTGCTGCTTATGAAATGAATTTTAAAATTTTCGACAAAGTAAAGGAAAATTTAGGTATTACTTTAATTTCTTTTAATGCTGCAACAATTTCGGAATTCTACTAAAACATAACTTATAAGTCCGGGCATTCGTTCAAAGCGAGAAGTTGAGGTCATCAAAATTGCTTATAGTGTTAAAAATATTAACAGCTTGAACCATATTTTATGGAAGGACTTGCTGCTCTTGGGAAAGAGTTGAACCCAAAGCACATAAAACAAGTTTTGGGGACATTGAACGCTCCCAAGCAAAATGCACAGATTACATAAACTAGAAACGGACCAGTTACATGAAATTGGTGCGTAAAAACGAAATCAACTAAAATCTAGTACTTTCCGATGTTCTTCCAAAAATAAAATAAAATGAAAAAAAAAACATGAAAATACATTTTCACGGTTAACTTACGGCGTTTCAGGACAAATTGAATTAACGTTTCCATAATTACTGGCACATATACATATACTCTGAAAATTAATTTAATTATTTGGCAGAAGAATTCATTTTTCTCTTGTTATCCCCTTTCAAACTCCGAACCCCCTTTTTCAACTGTTAATGACGGGTAACAAAATAATAAAATTCGCTAGCACATTTATTTTCCATGTTGCACAATGGCTCATAACAAGAAATGCACAGATAATTTATTGTAAAATAACTAAGTTTAAATGAAGACTAAAATAATAACAAGAAAAAGAAAGCATATTTTTTTAATTGCTACTTTTTTATAATTTGTTTGAATTTTTATAGGTCAGTATTCTTACAAAAATATGATTTTAAAATCATTTCCCCGATAGTGGGAAAAAGTTGTTTAATAGCATGAAAAATGTAAGAACAAAATTTTCAGTCAATGAATAAATACCTTTTGGTTTCAATACGGGTTGAAATATACAAAATTCGCAAGAATAATAGAAATTTACAGAAAGGTTTAAATTGATACATTTTCAATTTTCTCATTGCATTGAAAACCTTGAAACACGTGTCTGCAGTCTTTTGTAAAATTTGTGCGTTTTACCGTTGTTTCAATTGTTTTTAATCTAGAAATATCTTCCGGCTCCACTTTTGGGTCTATGTCGGAGAGATTAGCCGAAAATAATGCAAAATTTTACAATTCAGTAAACTTTCATATTCCCGGCTCTTCGCGCTAGCACGGAAAGAGTGGGAAACGGCAGGAGAAACAGAAGTTCAAAATTTAAAATAAATCAATGAATATATTCCGGTACCATTTTGTGATTCACATTTTCGAAATCAGGCAAAAGTAGAAATAAGTGTTTTCAAATTTTGTATATATGTTTCTCATACCAGTCCACTACTTTTTTGCATTATCGGGCGAGCAATTTATATATAAAAAAAATTTACTCTTCGTCCAAATATACATGTTAATTTATTATTTCATTTAATTTAGCAATTAGAAGTTCCGCCATTGCAATATTATTATCGCGAACCCCCTTCATACACACCGGTTGAGAAACGCTAATATAAAATAAACAGTTCTCCATATATATATACAGAAACAATGAAAGAATTTAAATTGCAATGACAATCAAATTATATCAAAGTTTTAATTGTTTTCCATTATACCAAAACATTTTTTAATTTACTCGGTAAAACGTCATCTAAAAGTATATTTAGGCATATTTTACGTGAGTCTATGCTTATAAACTTAAATAAAAGTAGCTTTGCAGACAGTTAAACTTTCGGAAATTACTTTTAATGAAGTTTTTTAAATCAAAGAAATCTTTTCTTTTGTGTGCTCAGGTGAAAACCTAATAACAAAGAATATTTATGAAAAAAATATTTACTTAAATATAGTTTGTCTTTTGTAAAATTTACAATAATCTACAACTGGTTAAAATATTTGTTTTCAAAATCATGGTTGGAAAATAACAGGTACCATTTCCAGTTTCGAAATGATATTTACACTGATTGTGATTTTCAAAGTGAGCAAATACTGATAGTTCGTGCGATCCACTTTCATCTTATATCTGAAACTTTAATATTTACAATGGCTTTTTGATCTGAGCAAGATCACTGACGTTAGGATTGAGTTCGGGAAAATGTAGGAATCAATTCATCTGAAATCGTGATTCAAACATGTTAAAAATTTCTATCTTAAGTTAAATCACATTCATGCACGAATTTAGGCGAAAACCTCTGAAAGAGAATGGTGGTAATATTTTCTGGACAGAAGGTTTTCCAGGGGATCTGGGAGACTCTCGCAGAAAGGTTTAAAAGTATTTCACCAAAAAATGCTGATAAAAGTTTTGAATTTGATTTGAGGTTCATTAAATGTTGGAATATGAAAAACGGGTTTTAAACATTCTTAAATTTTACATTTTACGATAAAATGCATTATTCCATTATTTTTATAAGAAAGAGCTGTTATTGAAAGGACTATTTAAAGTCGCTCTAAATTGTCAGGGGCAGGACTACCCATAATTCTGCTCACATGATTTCCGGAGTGAGTTTGCTTTCGGTATGTTTACGAAGCACTGAAAGTATTTCAAGAAATCTTTGTCCCGCATTCAAATATTTTTTAACAATAAATCTGGAAAAAAAAACATTATGCAGAACTGACATTCAAAAACTATCATATCAATACCCCACAAATCTAAAAAAAAAAAATCCGTTCTGTAACAAATATTGAAATCGATGAAACAAATGTCCATACTAAGTTTTAAAATTTAGGAGATTGAGATTTAAATTGAAGAACATAATTGGACTAAATCAATATTTTTAGCATTTTCTGAAAAGAGTAGTAGGATTTTGTGTAATTTTCCTTTTAGAGGAAATTATATTTATTATTACTTTTTCAATAATTGCAATTATTATTATTATACTTTTTTTTGGTAGAGGACGATTTATATGAAAATAAATCAAAATATGCATTCAACTGTGCAGTAAAACGTTTGTAGACGTGCATTCAAAGTAAGAAAACTTTTTGTCTGTTTCAAAACAACTTAACTTTTTAATATGGACATGAAATACCATATTAAATCATAATTAAATCAAATGGATACAGTAAGTTGATATTTCTGATTTTTTCCCCCTAGTATTTTATCACTGAGAAATTGTATTTTCGCTTCTACCAAAGTTACAGAACAGCACTTAAGCAATTTCGTTTATTAAAAAATTTAAACGTCTACTCTTTATCAATCTATCAGATTTTTAAAGCCATATTACTACCTATTGTTTTACAAACCATAAACGGTGTTTATTGAAAGACTTGACAAGAATGCAAATCGTAGCAGATTTTTGATATGTAATTGTAACTATTTAATCTGCTAAATAAAGAAATAATAAATAGTAATAAAAAACAATGTAAAAGAACAAAGTATCAATACACATTATTGTATACCCGTGTTTCAAGGTCACAAGGAATTACGTTGTTTTTTTATCTAATATTTCTCACAAACAGTAAGCTTTTTACTTCTCTTAATTAAATGTAACATCAAATTTTTACAAGTATTTTTTAAAACATTTTTTTTTTAAGATTTAGTAAGAATACGAATTATACCAATGTTTTTTTTTTTTTTTGACAATGTAATAGTAACTAACTCAATGTTTTACTGCATTAAGAATTATGCAGAATATTCACAAGTTTAGATATTATTTTTAAAAATGCAAACGGAGATTTGTAACAGGTTTGGAAGGAGTACGAATCATACCATATTTTTTAAAGCGTAACTAGCAACTAATTGTATGTAATATTACATTAAGAATTATTTTAAGTTTTTAGTCATAGAAGTTATATAAATACATTTGCACAATTGATTTTTAATAGTAAGAATATGAAGCAGGCCCATTTTTTTGGGAACTAATTAAATCTAATATTTCATATAGAATGTGAAACAAAACACACCTGTAATTAATATTCTCCTTTTTAACACTTAATTTCGGGGAACTCGCGTCATCTATGATGCACGCAGGATAAGTGAAACAGTACGTATTAAATTACATGTGTCACAGAGCCAAAAGATTAACAATTGTTGATAGGAGGTTATCAGTTGTGCACATACATATGCACAGTTGATTGTTAATAGTATACACGTAGGATAAGTGAAACAGTACGTATTACATTACATGTGTCACAGAGCCAGAAGATTAACAGTTTTTGACAGGAAGGTTATTAATTGTTCACAGACATATACACAATTGATTTTTAATGGTAAGAATACGAAACAGGCCCAGTTTTTGGAAACATAACTAATTAAATCTAATTTTACATAAAGAATGTGAAACAAAACTCACCTGTATCTAATATTCTCCTATTTTAACAGTTACACTTAATTTCGGGAAACTCGCATCATCTATGATGCACGCAGGAGAAGTGAAACAGTACGTATTAAATTATATGTGTCAGAGAGTTAGAAGATTACGTTCGAGGGAGACTTTGGTTTTCTTCAGTGTCGTGAAAAATACTACGCTTTTCAACTGACGGCAGAGATTTGACGGTGTTTTTTGAAAGAAGGCTTCTTTCCAAAGAACTAGCATCCAAAAAAGCACTTCGCGGTGCATTTAATGGTGTATTACGGGCCAGCTTGTTATGATGCGTCGGCCAATGATCGCGAAACAAAACATGCGGAGAAAAATATACACTTTATTTATTGCAGGATGTAACTTTTTAGTGCCTGCTAAACTGCACATTAAAAGCATAATTTTCGCGAGGCGGAATAGCACAGCAGCCAATGTGTCTAAACGTAACGCTATTTGATGGTAGGTACTAAATCGTTGTTTTTTGATCTCTTAATATGTCAATTGTAAGCGAATGTGTTGACTTTGGAATGACATATTATGATACAGGTGTTTTTTCAAATCGTACAAGTGATGAAGTTAGTTTCCGAGATTTTAAAAAATATCTTAATGAATTTGAAAATTGTTTATAATTTGGAAAAAATGTAAACTCTATTAAACTACGAAAAAAAAGGTTTTTATCTACATTGAAATTAATCACTCGGTATTTTTCGAAATTATATTTTTTTGAGAGGAAAGAATAATTGATAATAAATATATATAGCCACAGCTGAAACTCACTTGATTGAACAAAATCAGTGAAAATTGAAAATTAAGAGAACACACACACACAAAAAAAAAATTCTATTGATTTTGTCTGCATGTATGTGTGCTGAATAAAATTCTGTTCGAAATATGTTTAACATTTTGAGGCCCCTGACAATTTTTAATATTTCTTTATCTTTTGTTTTGCTTTTAACTCTTCTTCCTTTTTAAACGATTTAAAACTTATTTTTTGCAGCACAAGGGCGATCGACAGATTTATTTTGACCCCCTACTTTTTGAAAAGGGAATAAAATAACACGAGATAGAAGATCGCCTGTGTGAGACACGGGCACTTGTGTTAATTGGTTAATAAAGTTTTTTAATTGAAAGAAAACTTTTCTTTTGTGTGTTCGGGTGAAAACCTAATGACAAAGACTATTTCTGTAACAAAATATTTACTTAAATTTAGTTAGTTTTGTCTTTTGCAAAATTTACAATAAATCTGCAACTGGTTAAAATGTTTGTTTTCTAAGTTGGTATGTTTGTTTTCAACGTCATTTATGGGAACGTAGCCCATATTCTCTATTTTTTTACATTTTAATTATTCTAATGAGAATTTTTCTGGAGTATTGTCCTTTTTTCCTATTTGGGACACTTCTGATGTCAATTTTTAGAAAGACTGTCGATGTTATTCCATAATTTACACCCTTATTCTAAAATGGATTTTATGGAACAGTTGTTATCCTAACAAGGACTTTAAGGTGGACTGTAGATGTTGTCTGAGAATTCATGCCCTTATTATGTCAGGGATTTTTAAGAACAATTCTCCTTATTCTGATGAGGATTTTTAGCGCGACCACTAACGTTATTTAAGAACTGTTGTCTTCATTCTAACGGGAATTTTTCGTGACAAATGTCATGGATGTAAGGGGACTTTTAGGGACTGCTGTTTTTACGCAAACGGCGATTTCAAAAGACAATTGTCCTTATTCTAATGGGATTTTTGGGATCATTCATAAATGATGTCACGCTTCAATGGGGGAGGGGTGGTTCATGAAATTGTGACAAAGTGTGACAAGGGGAGGGGATAACAAAAAGTTAGACATCCTGCTTATTCAACATAGCGTGACACGTGACAAAGGAGGAAGGCGGGGGGGGGGGGGCTTGAAGTGCGACATTTTGTGACAAAGGGGGGGGGGTCAAATATGAGTGAAAGAAGCGTGACATCATCTATGAACGATCCCTTTAGTAACTTTCTCCTTATTTAGATA
This sequence comes from Octonoba sinensis, assembly GCA_038502835.1. Classification (NCBI taxonomy): domain Eukaryota; kingdom Metazoa; phylum Arthropoda; class Arachnida; order Araneae; family Uloboridae; genus Octonoba; species Octonoba sinensis. Next base: position 131,203,804 of record CM076598.1, read on the forward strand.
GAAAAGAGTGTAGAACGTGTGTCACGTGACATTAGCCTTTCTCCGCCAGGGAATGGCGCAATAATCTCGAGGTATCCCGTCCAAAGCCGGGCAACGCAACTAGTCTTTATATGAAAGTATTAGTCATTATATATGAAGTATCTTGAACTACTGACTGCTAATCAGTGCTTAATTTGCATTGGAGATCACGGAGTTTACTTCCTGCAATTCATTTCAATTTTATGTGCATTTTTACATGTTAGATCAAATTTATGCATTGAAACAAGTTCTGAAGGCTATAGGGCTCCCACACCTTTTTCGTTAGAAATTAAAGTTCCATGAAATTAAGCTAATTTTAATAATCCTTATATTCTTAAAACTCTTCGCTTGTTAAACTGAGATTTAGTTATTATCACTATTTTACTGAAGTTTTTTCTTTCTTTTTTTTCTTCAATCCCCTCATTTCATTGGTAGTCTTTTTAAATGACTTCATTTTCAGCTGTTCATTTAACAAAAGTTTTAAATCGCTCTTTTAAAACAAATTTTCCCTTGTGTATTCGTTCAGTTGCTTTAAAGAGTATTTGGACTATTTCTTAACAGAGTTTGAAATATAAAGTATTGCGATTTTGGGTTAGTAATGTTGTAGTAAAACTGGCCATGATAATCAACAAAAGAGCGAAAACATTGAAGGTTTCACTGATAAACATAGGTTAAATATTTTGTTTACATTTATCCATAGTAGTTATAAAATATTTTGTCTTGAACATAAAACTCATACTTGTTCATATGAGCTCACTTTTTATTTTAGGAACTTATGAAGCAAAGTTTGAGCGAACATCATAATTTTTACTAAGAAGTAAAAATCCTGCCAAAGTCAACAGTATAAGTTGAAAGTATAGCTTTGAAATTTTTGCAGTGTTTAATGGTATTATATTACTAATGTTATTATTTTAGGCATTGTAATTGTTATTTTTATGGGGGATCTGGAGCAGTCACTTTTTTGAGTCATTCCGCTGCGACTTTTAAGTAATTACAAAGGTTCCGATCCAACTCCACGCTGTGCTCCGAACAGTTGTAATAGGATTCATATTTCTTATGCTTTATTAATTCATTTATTAATCAGCATATGTGAGTTAAAAGTTTAAGTAAATAATCTATAAGTAACTTTAAACGTTTAGTACTTTATACGTACTGTGTTGCGAAAAAATTCCGCACCAAAAAAAAAAAGATATAAGGAAAAAAAAAGAAGAAATCTGAAAAAAAGAGGAAAAAACCCGAATAGTGTATTATACCAAATTCCTTTGCTCCCGCTCCGCTCCAGTTTCGAGTAAAATGTCGTTGCTCCACTGCTCCACGCTCCTGTTCCCCACTCCGCTCTAGATCCTTAATTTTTATTCATTTATTTGTTTATTCTCATTTATCCATTTATTTTTAGCAATGTTTAACTTTTATGTATAGAAATAAATACATATCATGTTTAACTTATGTTGGATGTACTTGTCACAATAAAAAAAGAAGAAAAAAGTATTTAAATGTAAAGCATGCACATCAAGAACTTAAGACGAGTACATGAGTTTGAATATTGAAGCTACATATTTTCACAGTACGCTGTTAACAGGAAATTATTTAATAAATGTTTATTCATGAAATCAGCACGAAGCCATTATATATATGTGGGCATATATATGCCCATTTGATTACATATTTTTAATATTTTGCTGCGCAACGGCTACGGTATTAAATATACGAATATATATAAATATATCGTGCCCCAAAACCGCCTTAATCTTAGAAGGAATGCTTCGGTATTTAAAATTTGTTGAAATCATCATTGATACAACAAAAGAATCAGCTAGAAAGAAAACATTAGTACAGTACAAAATGGAACAGCTGTTAAAAAAAAACCTTGAGATTTAATTGTTTAAAACAGGAGACACATTTCATTTATTACCCTTAAAAGTGCATGATGAAATGTATTTAAGTATTTAAGTCTTCAAATTCTTTATATATATGTATTCAGGCCTCGCAATTTAAATTTTTTTTTTTAATAATTATTTTCGAATATTTTTGCTTTGAAGTTTTCCTTTTATAAATTCCTCCTTTCTAAATGTAAGCATTTAAAATATTTTCCCTTCCAAAAAGGCGTCTCTTGAAATAAAATGCAACTGCGGAGAACTGCCAGCATTGGCCAAAGTTCTAACAATATAGCGAATTTTGAGTGGTCGACTATATTTCTAATAGAGCTGGTGACGTCATGCCAACTGTTGTGTACCAGTTCACTGTGTTTCCATTATGATAGTGCCTACAGCACTTCTGTACGAATAATTTTTTTCCACACCACGAAAATCATCAGCGTTAAGGTAAGTCAAATCTTTACATAATTTAAAACAATTGTCTATGTGATGCTTTTCCTATTTGGAAAAAGATGGAGTGATAGCTGGTATAAGACATAAATTATACATTTTTATAAGAAATTCATAAAATATTGCTTCTTCGGTAATACACGATTCAAACGCTCAGCGCTTGAATTCAAATTAACAAATTATTTTTAAAATCTTTTAAATCGTGGGTTTCTCTTTTTAATTATCAAATTAAAATTAAAGAAGAAAAATGTATATTTTTAAGTGTCACTATGAAGTGTAGCAGCAGTTTAATTTCTAGCTATGTACACTTGTAAGCATATTCTTCACAGAATATATACTTAATAAAATTTACTTAATATATTTAATGTACATTATACTTAATAAGATACTATCATTACAAACTAAATCTCAGAAAATGTCCAAACGTTACTTAAGTTCGTATTCAAGATGGGCTAGGTTTTCTCTCGGGAGAATTTTTAATTTAGCATTTTAAACAGTTGAATTTAAAAGGATAGTAAAAAGGAATAGTATTTTACTGTTTTCATAAAATGTTGACTACCTCTATAATAAAGGCTATCTACTTCCGGAAATGAACTGATGGCAAGTTGAAATTGCTATGAAAGCTCTTGAAGAAAAGAATATAGATGTCAACCCAGTGGACAAAACTTTACCATTCAGGAAATTATTTTAAACAGGAGAATTGAAACAACTTTACCAAGGGTCATTCATAGTCAATATTTTTTAAATGTCGCTAAAAAAAAATCCTTTAAATATATGAACTTTTGCATCAGACTTTTTATAAGAAACATCATGTAATATACGTATATGATATTGTGAAAAGTAAACTATATGTAAATGTATGGCTTTTCGAGAACAGCCCGGCCCATCTCTCCTACACGTACCTCACCATAATTCGCATTTTCCCAATTTCTTAATTTTTTCCCAAGTTCTTTCATTTAGAAGTATAATAATTTATTACCTGTACTGTAGGGCACTGTGGGGAGGGGGACAGCCATTTCAAAAGCGTTGCAAGCACAGCATTACAGCGCAAGTCATACTTTCTTGTTTTGAATAATACTTTTTTTCGTATCAAAATGTCAACCAAGAGCTACTAAAGACTTCTTTTTTTCCTCCGTCAGTCTTTCAAAATATATGGATTGCTTTCCTATTTTAAGCACTTTTATTATTAAAATTTTAAGCATTTGAATTTCATTATTAAGTAAGAAGTTTAAGTGAGATGTGAATGGAAATATATTTTTATTTTCAAAATCTTTACTTTCACTATGATAACACCTCTTGCTCTGAGCATATGGGATATTTAACTTTTTCCCATTTAACAACAGCACAATTGAATAGGTTTTTAAACACAATTCAATAGGTTTTATTTTTCTCATTTAAACCAAAAAAATATTTATCCTCTACTATAATCGATAAGTTTAGTTATTTAATGGCAATCTTAATAAACGACTAAAAGTATTTTATAGGGAAAATGGCTTTGCTACACTTTGAATTTTATACAGTTTTCATTTTTTTCTCAACGATTTCATTTGAAAGTCAAATCAATTTTTTGATGGTTTTTAATTTTGTGGAAATCGAATAAGAGCGAAATCAGTGTTTTGATGTTTCCAAATTCTACTAAAACTGAATAAAATTAAAATTGGATTCTAGACGGTTTTCAATAATTTCTGAAACAGTATAAAATTATAGTTTAATTTAGTTGTATCCCTGTTGTTATCTCATTTCTGTATCGACCGCACACTGGCTTAGTATAACTCTAGTGTATTTAAATTACTCCTTAATTTGAGATAATTGCTCAAAATCAATTTTGTCTCTTCGATTCTTATAAATTAATTCCTTTTCTATGTGCGCCAAAACATTAAAATTAAATTTAAGTGAGCTCTTCACAAAATTTCAAAATTACACAAATGGAATTTCGGCCGCTGAATTTTTTAACTCGTGGCGAAATTATGAGAAAACAGGGAGGATCACTATAACTGATAATTTAACTTTAAATATCATTCTCTCGGTAAGGATTTTGCATTTTATAAAATAAAGATGAGGGGGGTGTATTACAATGAAAACGAAAGACAACCGAGACGCTGGGCGTGATGATCCCATTAATTACGTACACTTCTCAGGAAAAGTTACCCCAACTTTTATAACAAATTTTTACTCTTCCTTCACTTTATTTATTTATTTATTTAATTTATTATTTAAAACAATATTTTGTGAAGAAATTTTTATTTTTCTTTCATAAAAAAAAGAAATTTTCAAATCCCAGAACAATATTTAATAGAAATTTCCCAGTAGCTTATATTGCGAATGTATTTAAATTTACATTTAGAGTAGTTTTCGTTTCGAAAGGGTTTATTCTTTTCACATTTGGCAAATCTTAAATAAATAACACGAATCATGTATCTGATAGAATTGGGGAAATTATCGACGTTTAGTTTGACTGTGAATGTTTTGTTGCATATATTTATATGTTTTGCAACATAATATATTTTTTAAATTTCCCTTCTTAGGAATTTTCGAAAAAAAATTTAAGATTAAATGCACTGAAATTCTAGTTATTTTACCTTTTGCATAATGTTGGGCATTCATTACACGTTTTCTGCATCGAATAAGCAAGCATTAATGATTCAGCATGAGTGAGAATTTTTTGCTTTAACCTTTTCAAATTTATCATCGTTTTAAATATTAAGAAACTGGACAATGAGTTTTATTGGACAATCATGTATACGTATCAATCAATTCAGAAATCTATTCCCAGCTTGCGTTAATTACTAGAAGAACATTATATGCAATATCTATTAACTTTATGAAGGAGTCAATATAAATTTTAAATATGTTTAAATTTTGATAAAAAACTCAAAAACTCCTAAGATTTCATATCACTGTGCTAAAGTAGCATGATGAGAATTACGCACTTTAAAAATGGTTTGGTATCGCGAATACAATTTGTTATGTAATAAGTAACACTATTTATTTGCTCATAGCTATTTCATTGCAATAGCAGTATGAGTAAAGTTTCGAAATTTAAAAAATGTTTTGATATCAATCACAGTATTTTTTTCATAATTTATGCAATTATTATTAAGTTATTGTGAAATAAGTCAGTGTCATAGCAGTTTCAAAATACCATTTTGCCGCTGTTGAAGTTAAGAGAAACAGAATGAAGCCCTTCTTCCAACGTGTCGTTTTGCAGTCAATATGCTTCTGAAACGTACCAGAAATAATCTGTTGGCTCATATGACGTTACTCCAAAACATTAGGCCACGTTGACGAGCGGTGTGCCGTTCAATAATATTTGTCGAATTGTGTCTTTCTCCCGGAAGTTTCCAGATTTTAAAACGGTGACAATCATCAAACAAACAGAACAGAAACTCGTCGCTAAACACCATGTGTGCAATTCAGTTCTCCAAGTGACTTATCTATCACACCATCTTTGACATAGCGAGAATAAAGGTTTTTATTGTGACGTTTTGTTCTCTATACATTAAAAAAATGCCACTAAACATAATACTTACCGAAAATATTTACGTTGTATAAAATGAAACTGAACTTATGAGATTAATGATTTCACTGAGTTTTTTTATATATAGCAAGTAAACGTAACACTGACTTCCATATGGAATTCAAATAACTCACTAAAAATCTCAAGACAAGAAAACAATTATATTTTAATTCATAGCTTTTCATTACTGAGGCTTATCAGGTAGAATTATCACATTTCTTCAATCAATAGAATAATACCAACACTTTAAAAATTTTTCAATACTTAATATATATAAACTGCTTAGAGAGTAATCAAATTTAAAGAGATTTTCCGGATAAATTTTTATGAAATAATACTGAATCGGAATCGCAATATTCATGCATCAATTCACAATGTCAATAACACAAATTCATCATATATATATACATACTATATATATTTGCACACAAATAACCTAAAAAAATTACTTAACCTGTTTTATTGTTTTGTGTGTTTCTGTTCTTAGAGGTTTAAAAGCAAAAGCGAGGTCAGTTTTATTCAATTTTGGGAAAATAAAACGCTAATTGTAGCGTTCGAGAACAAAAATTGACACGAACGATGGACATGTCATTGCAGCACAGACGCGAGGACATAACGAACAAGTGAAACGTTTGCTTACCTGAAGTTGAACCTCTTCCTCAGCTAGCCAAGACGGCAATTCAATCGCAAAGCGTTCGAATACAAAATATAAATAGCTGGACGACTGCCTGATAGATTTATAATCTAAACTAAGATTTGTATGACAAGTATATTGTAACATATTGAGCGATAAAACCTCAGCAAAAACCAGTCTCTAGTTATAGACCGTCACTCTTTATTCTCAGAAGCCAGCCGACTGTTTTTTGGAATGGGATGGACTAACTGTCAAATTTTTTAAACACTAGCTCCGCCCTATTATCACGGTTTCAAAAAATCAGTCATCCACTTAAAGCCGCGACAAAGGATAGAGCCATAGTTGGCATTGCCTTTGCCGGAAAAAGGTCGAATGTGTTCTCCACCACGAGTTTTCAATTTTTATATATATTTTATTTTTCAATGTGCCTTCGATAACCTATTAGGGTGTTCTAGATGTGTCAATGGGTATCGACAATCACACCGATAAATTGTCACATTTGAAGTCGGCTGTATAAATTCAACCAGCTGAGTTTGTTCAGTAAAGGAATGCTCTCGAACAGGATAGCTGTTCTACGAAAGAAATCCATTGCAGTAGAACAAAATCAATCATCTCTCTTTGTATTGTTTGCAACCTGTCTTGCGTTCGAGAACTGTGTATTTTTAATGGTGTTTTCTAAGAAGATGTGCTTTTGAGTTATTTGATGAAATTTCTTCCTTTTTTTAATTGGACCTTTCATTTTTTCAGTGGTATAGCATATTTCCTTTTAACTACAGTAGTATATAGAATTGGGGTCTTCAACCTTTTTAAGTCCTAGGGCCACATCAATAAGCTCATACAGATCGGCGGGCCACAAATTGTCAAAAAAGTAGCGTCAGACAGAAAATTTCAAAAGTGGTTTTTATTCAAAATAAGTAAGGTTCAATGAAATGCCGAATAAATATTACGTTGTACTTTTTTCAATTATAAAGGGACATGGTGACAATTAAAAAAAATAATAATAATGAACTCGCAACATTTCTGGAAGAATTTTAGTCCCTTCAGTCTGAATGAGATATTTGGCATTAAAAATAATTTAACTTTGTGCAAGTAAACAATAATAATAAAATTACACGTTAATTTAAAGCACAAATGAGCAAAAAAATGCAGACATATGTTTCGGGATTGCTTGGAATCCCTTTTTCAATGCGACAGGGAGCTTCTAGATGCAAAACATCCAAATGAAGCAGACAGAACAAGAAAAACAAAGCTTGTATAGCCTAAGAATTATCTGTAAACCAATGAGAATAAAGGCAGCGTGAAGTGGAAGTAGAAGTAGCAGGAAGACACCAATAAGAGAGCAACAAACGAATCCAGTTGAAAGTACAGGAAGTAAAAAGGAATAACAATAAAAATAAAGCAAAAAAGACGACAACATGCATAAAAATTGCAAAAATAATAAAATAAAATACAAAGAATAAAATTGAAATAAAAATAAGTACAGAAACTACCAAAACAAAATGCAAAAACAAAGTACACATGTAAAGGAGGGGGAGGGGAGGGAGGGGGGAAGGAGAAAAATAGACACAAAAAAGGAAAACAACAAGAAAACCTAGAAAGAACAACAAATTAAAGAAATTTATGCCAGACCTGTGAAAAATAAGGAGTTGAGGAAGAATCATTAACCAAATTAGAACTATTCCTGTTAATATGATAAGCTTCCCAAAAGTCAAGCTCTAAAGGGGAAGAACATTTTTGAATAATTTTACCAGAATTGAAGTCAAAAGAGTGGTTGGAATTCCAACAATGTTGAGCAATGCTAGACTTATTTAACTCTTGCTTTCGTACATAACCTTTATGCTCATTTAAGCGAATTTTCAGAGCACGTTTTGTCTGCCCAATGTAAGAAAGGCCGCAACGGCAACTAATTTGGTAAATACCCCAAGTGTTAAGGTGATCGACAGGATCCTTAAGAGAAGAGAAGGAAAGTTTGTTACTAGGAGCAAAAACGACTTGAAATTGAAACCTTTTTAGGATTTTAGCAATACGGAAACTGACAGAATGAAAGAATGGTAACACAACCAAATTCTTTCTAGAAACTACATTATTGGGACCAGAAGTTTTCTTAGAAAGTTTGTTATGAATAGAATCAATTAAAGAGTGAGAAAATCATCTATCAACAGCTACAGCTTTCAGATAGTTGAGTTCAATCTTGAGAAGCTCAGGAGAAGAGCAAATATTAATAGCACGATGGACCAGAGCATTAAAAGCCGAATATTTTTGGTTGGGAGGATGAGACGACAGTCTGTGAGGAGGTAAAGAAACAGCGAAAGGTTTACAATAGACAGAAGTAGTGAAACCAGACTCACTCTTAGAAATAAAGACATCAAGAAACGCGAGGCTACTATTAAGTTCTTTCTCACAAGAAAACTGGATATTAGGATCAATGGAGTTCATAATAGAAAGAGCATCATCAATACCTAACAAGTTACTGTCCGTTAGGACAAAACAATCATCCACATAACGAACATAAAATTGAAATTGCAATTTCTGGAACAGTTTTTCCTCAAAATAATGCATATAGAAATCACTTAAAATAGGACTAAGAGGACTTCCCATAGCCAGGCCATCTACCATAGCATAGAATTTACCATTAAATACAAAAGTGCTCTGTTGCAAGCACACACGAGTAAGGAAAACTAATTCCTCAATTTCCACAGAAGTAAAATGGAATTCAGAAAGCCTTTTCCTGAGGCAAGTCAAAGCGCCATCAACAGGAACATTAGTAAACAAGGAATTAACATCAAAAGAGGCCATAACTGAATTATTCGGAACGAAGTTATGAAGTTTCTTAACAAAATCGTTCCGAATAATTCAGTTATGGCCTCTTTTGATGTTAATTCCTTGTTTACTAATGTTCCTGTTGATGGCGCTTTGACTTGCCTCAGGAAAAGGCTTTCTGAATTCCATTTTACTTCTGTGGAAATTGAGGAATTAGTTTTCCTTACTCGTGTGTGCTTGCAACAGAGCACTTTTGTATTTAATGGTAAATTCTATGCTATGGTAGATGGCCTGGCTATGGGAAGTCCTCTTAGTCCTATTTTAAGTGATTTCTATATGCATTATTTTGAGGAAAAACTGTTCCAGAAATTGCAATTTCAATTTTATGTTCGTTATGTGGATGATTGTTTTGTCCTAACGGACAGTAACTTGTTAGGTATTGATGATGCTCTTTCTATTATGAACTCCATTGATCCTAATATCCAGTTTTCTTGTGAGAAAGAACTTAATAGTAGCCTCGCGTTTCTTGATGTCTTTATTTCTAAGAGTGAGTCTGGTTTCACTACTTCTGTCTATTGTAAACCTTTCGCTGTTTCTTTACCTCCTCACAGACTGTCGTCTCATCCTCCCAACCAAAAATATTCGGCTTTTAATGCTCTGGTCCATCGTGCTATTAATATTTGCTCTTCTCCTGAGCTTCTCAAGATTGAACTCAACTATCTGAAAGCTGTAGCTGTTGATAGAGGATTTTCTCACTCTTTAATTGATTCTATTCATAACAAACTTTCTAAGAAAACTTCTGGTCCCAATAATGTAGTTTCTAGAAAGAATTTGGTTGTGTTACCATTCTTTCATTCTGTCAGTTTCCGTATTGCTAAAATCCTAAAAAGGTTTCAATTTCAAGTCGTTTTTGCTCCTAGTAACAAACTTTCCTTCTCTTCTCTTAAGGATCCTGTCGATCACCTTAACACTTGGGGTATTTACCAAATTAGTTGCCGTTGCGGCCTTTCTTACATTGGCAGACAAAACGTGCTCTGAAAATTCGCTTAAATGAGCATAAAGGTTATGTACGAAAGCAAGAGTTAAATAAGTCTAGCATTGCTCAACATTGTTGGAATTCCAACCACTCTTTTGACTTCAATTCTGGTAAAATTATTCAAAAATGTTCTTCCCCTTTAGAGCTTGACTTTTGGGAAGCTTATCATATTAACAGGAATAGTTCTAATTTGGTTAATGATTCTTCCTCAACTCCTTATTTTTCACAGGTCTGGCATAAATTTCTTTAATTTGTTGTTCTTTCTAGGTTTTCTTGTTGTTTTCCTTTTTTGTGTCTATTTTTCTCCTTCCCCCCTCCCTCCCCTCCCCCTCCTTTACATGTGTACTTTGTTTTGCATTTTGTTTTGGTAGTTTCTGTACTTATTTTTATTTCAATTTTATTCTTTGTATTTTATTTTATTATTTTTGCAATTTTTATGCATGCTATCGTCTTTTTTGCTTTATTTTTATTGTTATTCCTTTTTACTTCCTGTACTTTCAACTGGATTCGTTTGTTGCTCTCTTATTGGTGTCTTCCTGCTACTTCTACTTCCACTTCACGCTGCCTTTATTCTCATTGGTTTACAGATAATTCTTAGGCTATACAAGCTTTGTTTTTCTTGTTCTGTCTGCTTCATTTGGATGTTTTGCATCTAGAAGCTCCCTGTCGCATTGAAAAAGGGATTCCAAGCAATCCCGAAACATATGTCTGCATTTTTTTGCTCATTTGTGCTTTAAATTAACGTGTAATTTTATTATTATATTTGGCATTGTTTTTGTTTCATTAAAGTTTCGACAGCCGGAAGAATCTGTATTGTTGCGATTCATGATATATTCTCCATACGTTGATCCGTCAGATGTGTTCTTGTTTTTGATTGTGTTTTTTACATGTGACTAAATGACTTTCCAAGCAGTATCTGATCTTGGTTTTCCGTGGAGGTGCAAAATTTAAAAATGCCTCCTCACCATCCAACTATTGTTCATATAGAATTGCGACAGTTGAAGGGGGTCCAAGGGATTCCCCCCGGGAAAATTTTGAAAACTATATGCAAACTGGTGCATTTTGAGGCCTTAGGAGATGCATTTGGGACTGCAAAAAATATTAGGAAAAAACAAACAAAAACTTTTGAAAATTTAAACCTTTTTATTAACGATCACATCGAAGGGCCAAGTGTCTGAATTCTCAAACGACACTTACAAGCTCCCCAATCCCATCGCGGCCTCTTCCCGAAAGGATGCTTTTGAAATTGATAAAAAAAAAACTATTGTTTTGTTTGAGCATGACATAATTTATATTTCACTATTACAAGGGGGGAAACCTTGACTTTTTAAATTTAAATATTTAACTTTTGACATTACAAAATTTGCCGCCCTATAAAACTGCCTTCCCAGGAACCTTTGCCTGAAATGGGAAACTGATAGGCCCACTGATCAATGACGCGACATATTCAGTATTCCACTGTTTTAAAGTTTTCAACAGTTCATACAAATAAATTATCGGTTTTAATCGTTAGCCAAGTAGCCGATCATTGATTAAATCGGAGCGCCGTACTAGGATTTTAATTCTGTCTTACTAAAAGTTAAATTTTCTCAATTAAATATTTTTGTTCTAGTTTTTTCTTTTCTTTTCTTTTTTTCTTCTTTTTTTTATTTATTCATCACAGTCACATTTATTCATCATTTGTGCATCACAGTTGAATTTGCCGTCCCCCCCCCCCCCCCAGAAGCGCCGCCGAGGGCATGGACCCCAGCTTGCCCTTCCTAGATCCGGCACTGTCCACACCAAAGATAGAAGGCATGAACAGTACATGTTTACGTATTCCTATTCCTAGATACTCGTTTCGCACACGTAGCTCTAATAAAAGTCAATTAAAAAACTTATATTTTGCAGTAGAGTTACACAGAAAATCTTCTATTTCTATCTGAAGTTCAGATTGAACGCAGTGAACCCAATGAGCATGGCGAACAGAAAATTTTCACGAAAATGTTATTCTCACGAAAGACTAAAACTCTACACGTAGACGAGCGAGTTCATGCTCTCATACAGCGTCCTATTCTCTTTGTAAAAGTGAATTTTTGAATCGTTTTCGGCCTTCTCTTTCCCCCTTTATTATTTTTATTTTTAAAAAGTTTCATTTTTATTTAATCAAAAAGGTTTGGCAGGCCACTAAACTACCTTCGGCGGGCCACGGGTTGAAGATTCTTAATACAGAATGTAATGAAAATATATGTTTTTTTAAATATTTCTTTTTATTCATTGCAATAACTATTAGTAAACGATAAACAGAGGTTACGCGATGTAACAACCAAACTGAAAAAAAAAAAAAAACTTTGAACTTCTTTTCCTTAATTCAAATCTTATCCATATTCTCCTATAAATGAGATTTTAGTATAGCTTTTATTTATTTTCTTCTAATCAAAAGCTTTAAGCTCAAAATCCCCGCATGCAAGGAGATGATGCTAATTCGTTTCAAACGTCATTTTGGTTTAAAGTCCAGCAATTAATAATCTTTTGTAACATTATTTTTTTATTTAGTAAGAAACAAAATCCCTAGTGAAGCATTCTTTCCATAATAGACTAACATCATACAAAAAGTTGCTTCTAAAATTTTCAGCTATAAACATATCTTTATCCACGGAATTAAAACAATCATAGTTTTATAACTTTTTCGGTACTGTAATTACAAATTAAGGACAAGAATGCCCGTACTATTCACAAAAGGTCCACTCACTATCTGGGTGGGCTTACTTTCATGGGCGAGGATTGTACTGTGACCGTATCGCCACCACTGTCTGTACAATAACAATTGTGCAAGCTATACATTCTTTGATGACATAATTATTCTCTGTATGCAGAATATATTAGCTTAACCACTGACCACATTGCGCATTGTCTGACACAGGCGAAAGTTACTGGCAAATACAATAGCTTCATGCGATATCAAAGTAACAGGAGTTATCGCCATTTAATCAATTCAGTTTTTCTTTCTCCTGATATGTTGGAGATGATACTGACAGCTTAATACGCCTGAACATTTTTTGTGTTAGACTTTTCGATTCCCCATCACTTTTAAAGTAATAAACATCTATTACAAGTCGTACAAAAAACAGAACTTTTATTTTACGGCAGTTAAATTATTTTACTATGCACACCAATTTTATATGGAAACATATAATGCACGTTCACTCTTTTATAATGCGACTACTTTGGGTAATGATGACATCGACGTCGATGATGATGACGCCGACAGGGTGGCGTAGTGGTAAGGCAGCAGGCCTCGTACGCCCAAGATCGCGGATTCAAACCTGGCCCGAGTCGGTGGATTTTCAAGATGCAGAAAATCGTCTGCGCCCATGTCGTATGATTATGCGGCATGTTAAAGAACCCTTGAGTATCCGTTTGGCATGGATACTCTCGGCTAAATTAAATTCCTAGTGCATATTGCATCAATGAGAGCTCAGGTACCGCCATCTAGTGGTAACAGAACGTCAAAATTCTCATGCGGCGATGGTACCACACTCATTGTGGTGCCGCTGAAAGAGATGGTACCAATTACTGGGGAACGCACTAGGTCTGCAATGGTTGAGGACCAATACCGCAGCCCCATTGGAAAGAAAAAAAAAAACTTTGGGTAATGAAAATAATAATAAGGGAACTTTGTGCACTAGTAAATTTAAAAATTGCACGTTATTTATAGCACAAATAAACATTAAAATGCAGACATATGGTTTGGGATTGCTTGGAATCCCTTTTTCAATGCAATAGTGGAGCTTCTAGATTCAAAAACATCAAAACTTTCTTGAAAACAAGAGCTTAGAATATAACACTTAAAACTGGAAGCTCTTAATACATACTGCCAATTTCCCTTAATACAATGGAGGATGCTTTTACAGGTATATTTTTATTAGTCAACAGTACCAAAAAATTATTGGCATACCCATGGCTCTATCTGCAAATGTCAGTTTTATCCGCTATTTTTATTGTATATCTTTAAATCCACAATGACCATGTACCATAAAGACGTTCTTTATGTAACATTATACTAATAAAAATTTCGACAGTATGGAGTCGCTACGTCATTAAAAATAATAATAATAATAACAATATGTCAGTTAATGTATTGTACTGCATTACTGAATTATTCTTTTGTTTAAGGTAAAGATGCTGCTTTTTTGTTAGAATGATATCATTTTTTTACTTCCCCTATGAGTTCCACTTCAGAGAAAATATGCCTTTATGAATATGACAGGTTATACGCTTAATATGTTAAATATATATTCTTATGCAATGTCTCTTAATGTCTAGTAATATATGCTTATATTTCGTACAATCTAGCTTACCTGAGTGAAGTAACCGGCGTTACCAGCAACAGAGTTTGAATTCAAACAGTAATAATAATAATGATGATAGTAAATTTAAATATTTTGCTCTCCGTAAATACACTTCGTTTCGTTAATTTATCATTCCAGTTACCAGACAGCAAATATATACTCGTAACTACTCGGCTAAATACTCAGAAAAGTCATCAATAATTGGTAACAGGAATTACAAAGAGAAAAGATACTCACGAAGCAAAGGTACCTGGTTTTACATATAAATAACCCAAAATACATCCAGTGATTACTTGCAAACTTGTAAACTCGATTCATGTCGTGTGTCACTCTCTTTTGACAAGAATGGAAAATTTTAACTAGCATGGAGCTTTGTAGGAGAGTTTACTCAAACTGGAAAATCTATTTGGGGGGGGGGGGGGGGGAATACAGCAAAATGTAGCTTTGAGAATATTTTTAAGGTTCATTGGTATTATAATAATATTTACTGTTATGAAAAAGTTTTCCCACAATAAGAAAACGTTATAGTACTAAATAAGAAATTAATTTTAGTAACTTCCTATAGGGAATTCAGAAAGTAAGGACATTTTTTCTTACTCAGTAAACATTCCTTAAAAAAAAAGTGTAACGTTTCAATAAAAATATCAAAAGTGGTAATAATATTGAGTAAAATCATCAAATACTATACAAAGTGCAAACATATATTTCCTTTTCCGGGCATAAAATCAGCATATAAATTTAGAAGGAACTGTTTATCTCTTCACGTAAATTTGGAATTAGTGTTGATTTGATTAATTATTTTGGCACTTATTAAATTTTGAAAGGACAATGAGTCACAAATCAAATTTTTAAATGCATTCTGTGTTCTTGAGCGCAACCCTAAAATAATTGCAGAAATGTATTATAGATTATGCAGAAATATAGCAGAATATGTTAAAATTGTGACGATTTTAAATTAATTCACGAGACTTCGTGTTATTTTATTTTTCATGTTTGCTAGCCTTTAAAATTTTAAAACCGCCATCACATCTTATTATAATCTCCCTACCCTCAAAAAAGGGGAAAAAAAACTTTGAATTTATTTTCCTTATTTCAAATCTTATCCATATTCTCCTATCAATGAGATTTCAGTATTGCTTTTATTTATTTTCTTCTAATCAAAACCTTTAAGCTCAAGATCCCCGCATGCAAGGACATGATGCTAATTCGTTTCATACCTCATTTTGGCTTAAAGTCCAGCAATTAATAATTTTTTGTAACATTATTTTTTTATTTAGTAAGAAACAAATTCCCTAGTAAAGCATTCTTTCCATAATAGACTAACATCATGCAAAAAGTTACTTCTAAAATTTTCAGCTATAAACATATATTTATCCACGGAATTAAAACAATCATAGTTTTATAACTTTTTCGGTACTGTAATTACAAATTAAGGACAAGAATGCCCGTACTATTCACAAAAGGTCCACTCACTATCTGGGTGGGCTTACTTTCATGGGCGAGGATTGTACTGTTACCGTATCGCCACCACTGTCTGTACAATAACAATTGTGCAAGCTATACATTCTTTGATGACATAATTATTCTCTGTATGCAGAATATATTAGCTTAACCACTGACCACATTGCGCATTGTCTGACACAGGCGAAAGTTACTGGCAAATACAATAGCTTCATGCGATATCAAAGTAACAGGAGTTATCGGAGTTTAAAGTTTCATTTTTATTTAATCAAAAAGGTTTGGCAGGCCACTAAACTACCTTCGGCGGGCCACGGGTTGAAGATTCTTAATACAGAATGTAATGAAAATATATGTTTTTTTAAATATTTCTTTTTATTCATTGCAATAACTATTAGTAAACGATAAACAGAGGTTACGCGATGTAACAACCAAACTGAAAAAAAAAAAAAAAAACTTTGAACTTCTTTTCCTTAATTCAAATCTTATCCATATTCTCCTATAAATGAGATTTCAGTATAGCTTTTATTTATTTTCTTCTAATCAAAAGCTTTAAGCTCAAAATCCCCGCATGCAAGGAGATGATGTTAATTCGTTTCAAACGTCATTTTGGTTTAAAGTCCAGCAATTAATAATCTTTTGTAACATTATTTTTTTATTTAGTAAGAAACAAAATCCCTAGTGAAGCATTCTTTCCATAATAGACTAACATCATACAAAAAGTTGCTTCTAAAATTTTCAGCTATAAACATATCTTTATCCACGGAATTAAAACAATCATAGTTTTATAACTTTTTCGGTACTGTAATTACAAATTAAGGACAAGAATGCCCGTACTATTCACAAAAGGTCCACTCACTATCTGGGTGGGCTTACTTTCAAGGGCGAGGATCGTCCTGTGACCGCATCACCACCACTGTCCGTACAATACAATTGTGCAAGCTATACATTCTTTGATAACATAATTATTCTCTGTATGCAGAATATATTAGCTTAACCACTGAACACATTGCGCATTGTCTGACACAGGCGAAAGTTACTGGCAAATTTGCACATGCCCGTGTCTCACACGGACGATCTTGTATCTCGCGTTATTTTATTTCTAATGCTCGTCTAAGATCCATTTGCACTTTGTTTGTATAAGATTTTTTTATATAACGTTTACCCCACACCCCGCTCTCTAATCACCCCCTACAGCTGAAATTGTCAAAAACTATTTATACTATACCTATATATTCATTTTCTGTCAAACAAAAAAAAAAACTCGATCATTTTTTGCCAGTGTTTCCGAAAAAAACTCGTGCCTTCAAGTGGTTAAAAAATAAATTAGTACTCGAGTGTCGCGATTTCTTTACTCAAGGATCGTTAACTGCAGTGAAAAAAATCCTCACAATACCAGTAAAACTCCCGTTCCATCTTACCTACGACACATTCAAACTATTGTAGAAAGGGCCTCTTATAATGATTATTACTAAAAAAATTGAACATATTCTGTTAATTTTCAGTTATCGCAATCTAGATGTTAAAATTTTTATTTTAAAACAAATATGTTAATATGACTGAAAATGTATATTTATCGGACGACATACTAAAATTTACGAATTAGTCAATGTTTTAAAATAAAAATCCATCGTAAGATTTTAGGAGATTTCGAATATACTACTTTAGACGTAAAATTATCATCCAAATTCGTTCCGAAAACCAGCAGTTTTGAATTGCTGATACAGAAAACGCTGAAAAAGAAATGTTTCACTTCGAAAGGAAAAAGAAGAAAAGAAAAGAGGGGTTGAAATACAGATTTCGGCTAAGCTTGAAAAATGAGAGAAATATAAAATAATTTTTGTTGAGCGAAGCAGTTTTTTTACAGATGTCCTGAGAAGAAATATTTCCTTGCACTAAACAAAGGTGTAGAAAACTCCCTTTTCCCACTTAAATGAACAAAAATCGGTTTTCCAATGAAGCCTTAAAATAACTTTTGACTTACTACCTATATAACTAATTCTTGTTCAAAGCATCGCGTAGCTCCGAGAAATATATCAACCAGAAATGTAAAGTTCCCAACAGGAAATAGAAGCAATCCCATCTTTCTCCTTGACCTTCCATTACATCTTTTTTAGGAGTAAAAGAGAAAACAATAGCGTGTAGCCTCAGTTTGGCGAAGTTTTAAAATACGAGAAAGCTTGCTGGAATCTGCGGGGAAGATGGGGAAAAAGGGCGCCGCCAAAAGCAACGGGATATGTATGGTAATGAAGCGTAGGAATTAATTAACCGTCGCCCCAGGATATCACCTATCTTGGACACCTGCACTGGTTTCGGCGCCTCTGACGCCAACTCATACCCCCATACTTAACGGAAACGGCGATTGCTTCATTTCAAATTTTTTTGGAAAGAAAAGAGCAAACTTTTAATTTTACTTCTTCATTCCACAAAATAATGTACGCTAAGCAACCAATGTAATTCCATTACAAATAAAACCGAATAAAAGATAGTTAAACACATAACTTTAAAAGTTTTAGCAAGATATGATCATCAGGTTTTCATAAACGTTTGCTTTCTCCAGCATGATCCTTAAACATACCCTAACTGAAAAAAATCGTAGTACCCTTGTTGCCATAAAATTAAACCGAGCGCCATGGACGAATGCCTCTATTCATATTTTTTTTCGAAAATGAAGCTCAAATAAATTGCTCCTGAAATAAACCAATTGCATACAGCAACCGGGTTAGTAATTCACCTTCAAGTGTCTTTCGAAAGAAGAAAACCAATACTTTAAACTTTACCTTTTAACCCAAAAACAATGCAGAATATACAAATGTAGAAATGACATTAGAAAAAGAAATTAAAAAAAAAGATAAATACTCGTTCAAATTATTTTATAAGTTATATCTGAATTTAGTCTATGATTTTACATAAATCTTTGTTTCATAACGACTCTCTTTCACCTTCTCGAGAGAAGAAGAATATGTAGGAGAATGTGGGGCAAAATGAAATGGTAAAATATTTACTCTGTTTGCAGGGCCATCTATTTATTAAAATTTTAACTATGTTACATAACATGCAGTTGATTACCGTCAAAAAGTACTTAACTCTAAAGATCAAGCTATATGTTAATACAAGCCATTTTCAATATTTGATGTTCATGTTTTAATATTTCGTGTTAAGTCAAAAATATGTTTTGCTATTACATAATCATAAAATTCATGTTATTAATATTTTAAATATCAATTAAGACTCACTAATGTCCAGTGCAGAGTTAATTTATTTTATGCTTGGCTTGCTCTGATTTGAAATGTTTCGTACAATTTGTTATGTGCATATGGGGCGAAGTAGAATAGTATTTTTCTTTTCCGTTGTCCCTACCCCAGTCATCAGATAGCTGAATTTGTCGTTCATTTATTCCTCCGTTCAATTATTAAACAAGAATAGCTTAAGAAATCCCACATATCTTTGATTGCAAAAGAAAAAAGTTCTTGTTCATTACATTTTATAATTATTATTATATTTTTTCAATATATTTGTCACATGTGGGACATTTTTAAGTGGAATGGCACTTTTGCTTAAACCTTTGCTTTTGCGGGATTTCCATTAATCGTCGCTGACGAAACAATACGTAGAATATTTATCGTCATAAATATAAATGGAAGGAAATGGCGAAGGAATGTTTTCTCCACCAGTTCATAAAAAAATGAATAAATTATAAATATTTATTAATAAAGTACGTTTATCACATTTTCTTCTTCATCTCTCCCTAGCTTTTAGATCCAAATTGCATCTGTGCTTATAGTGTAATTTAATTCAGAATCTTTAAAGCAGATACCATAAGCGGTCCTATATTCTACATCGTAAAAGTATGCTAACCACACGAATTTTCACTGATTATGATTACATTACATCTGAATACGACTTTCTTTGAAAGTTATGCGTTAATACTCTAAAAGTTAAAAAAAAAAGAAGTCGTGATTTTGATAGTATGCTCTTAAGCACTATGTAGTACAATGGGATCTCATGTTATTACATGGAAATTAGTCACACATATTTTAAAATATTCGAAAGCTATTTATTTTGAAGGAAAATTTTATTGCTCAGTTTAATTTTCTCTACTCTCAACTAATAATAAAGCAGCAAGCATGTTTGCGTCTCGCATACGATTAAGACTGTTCGGCCAATTTTCATGAAATTTGACACGGAATTAGTTTGGAATATGAACCAAATGATGAACATGACATGTGCACCTCGAAGATTTTTTTTTTCGAAAATTCGAATTCGTTCTTTTCTTATTCCAATTTAACACCGAACATTGGATTAAAGGATTTTAGGCAGAAATTCCCGCATCGTTTCGAAATTGATATCGTTGGGAAGCTCGCAAAAATCTGATCTAGAAAGATTGTTTTTCCTCCTGCTAAAACTCGAAGTCTTTAAATTAACTAGGAAAGATATTATAAGTGATTTTCGCTGTAGCGCAAAATTAATTTTTCACGGTAATTAAATTTAGTTTTATTTTCCCCAGACGATTAATAAAGCGCTTTAGTTTTATTTTATTTCGAACGTTGACAATTTGTCTACATACATATTTGCTAAACAAAATTTTATTCACAATGTTATTATCATTTTGAGGCAGCAACCAATTTTCAATTTATCTCCCCCCCCCCCCCTTCTTTTTTTGACCTTTAATTCTTTGACCTTTTTAAACAATAAATATTTATTTCCTGCAGCAATTAGGCGGTCGAGAGCTTTGTTTTCCTTATTTTGACAGGTATTTTTAAAGGACTGTTCTCCATTCTCTGCAGGGGTTTATTTCGAAATGTTACTCTTTATAGCGATTTTTGTTATTCCAAATTATTATTACTATTTATATTTTTACTTTTTTATTTATTTTTTCCTCCTGTGAATTAGCAAAGTTATTTGCCTATTTAAGCTCGGCTGAAAGGTTTTTTTCCGATTTCAAAGTTTTGCTTGCTGCTGTTTGTTTTGGCAAGCAACAAAATTTCGTCTTTCTGTTTTACTGTCAATGAATAATAGATAAAAGCTATTTACATTAAAAATTCATGAATTTAAACTATTCTAATGGCTTATAATTATCCTTTTTGTGTGGGTACTTAAACTAAACAAAGAAAATGCGTTTTTTTTAAATATAGTCTTTTTCGTTTCTATTCTTTCTTTCTTTTCTTTTTTTTAATGTGTGTGTTTCGTTAAAAAAAAAAGTTGCTTAAATGTGTAGGATCAACGGTTGATTGCCGTGGACGGCTAATTTTTAATTCTATAGAATGCTTTGCATTTTAATAAAATAGCCATAATTTGCGCATAAGAAAAGTTACCACAGTATACATAATGCCGAACCGACTGGTCTTTTCACTTTTTAACACGGGCATGGCCGTGATGATACCGCTAGTGTAAGAATGAATCTCAAGCTGTTGTGATCCTAAAGTTAAGGTTTAAACTGATCAAACTATTGAATGAATATAATGATTGTTATATAATATTGAAAATTTTAAAATTGTTATGAATGATTGTCGAACTATCTGATATAAAATATTTACAAACTGATAGTTTTATTAATTTGAAATATTTAAAAAAATATTCGGTAGGTAAGTGAATACTATTTTGTTCCTAGCAAACAATTCCTTTTGAACTGGTTTTAAATTTTGAAGTTCATAAAACTACTTTGGTAAATCTATTATCTGAAACAATTTGTGACCCTTCTTAAAACAAAAATGACTTCCTTTCCGTATTCTTTCAGAACTGGATCGTAATTGTATTTCATCACACTTACCAGAAATTTCTTGAATCCATCCTCACCTCAGGCAATATTTTATACTTTTTCTTAGAAGAATACTTAAGAAAGTATCCTGTTTCATTCTATCATTGATTTTAATTAATAGATTTTAATGGCTTTGGAGTCGGGATAATCCAAAGTGGTTGCAGCATATCATACCTGTGGAAGACCTTAACAAACCATGAATTCTTACGTGCGGCTACTAGAGATTGAGGCAAAAATTTTCTTGAGGTACTCAGAGCGGAAAATATCAAGATATTGCTAAATTAGAGTTAAGCGCATGAGGAAGAATTGCGCTCGCTAGTCTGTCAAGCGCTAGTCTTCCTCTCACGTTTTTCTAATAAAATGCGCAGACTAACGACAAATTTATCCGAAAGATCTCTTTTCACTTTGAATTTGGAAGACGGAACAGATGTTAAGAAATCAATTTTGATAATGTTGCTTTAGTTGCTTTTTAATTATGTAGCAATGCTTCCGATTGGCTAATCTATTTAAAATGTAATTATTGTTAATTATCTCGAGACATATGTCTCAATGCCTTTCGCAATATCTTGGAAGGATGTCATTAGATGACATTTAGACCCCTTACTGGAATGTCAACTTAAAGTGGAGATAGAATTTTAAAAAAAGGTGTTCGCACGATTTCCAATTCAAATGAAATTTTACCACGTCATCTGGTCATATTGACATTTTAAAAATATATATTCTACAAGTACTGCCTGAATATCAGTAACAATAGATTTTAAACCGGCATAAAATTGTAACCTTAACAGAAAAATAAGACTCTTATAAAATTGAATATACTCTATAATTGGTACATAATTATAAAATTATAAACTACTACAAGGTTTTCTATTTCAGTATCTCAGGTATTTTTTATCCAATTTATGTTAAAAGTAACTTCCAATTCAGTCATCAGTCCCATTAATGCAGCACTTTTCCAGTATCTCCTAAGGCGTAGATGACTGCGATTTAAAATTACAACTAATTGTAAAACACTAATCAAAATTTACTCAAGTCAATTAATATAACCGTATGATATTTCTTTTAGTGCCCATTGATTCCACTTTAAGCAGTTTACAATACTTTCTTCAGACGTATTTTTCTATGCATTTTAATTTAGAGTGAAACGGGGTAATAAGAGACTTAAGGGGTAATAAACGGCAAAAAAGTGAAACATTTAGCTTCTACTTTTACAGAGCTCAAGTTACAGCGTTTTCTCCATAAAAGAAAGGAAAAAATAGTTTAAGAAATTCTAGAAATTGAATACATTTTAATCAATGCTTCAATGTGTTAAAAATTTTGTCTCTTATTTCCCATACAGGGGGGAAACCGAGCGTCAAAAATTGCGGCAATGGTACCACACTCATTGTGGTGCCGCTGAAAGAGTTGGTAACAATCTCTGGGGACGCACTAGGTCTGCAATGGTTGAGGACCAATACTGCAGCCCCATTAGAAAGATAGAAAGAAAAAAAATCCCATACAGAAATTTATTTACGCTAGATCTCTCTGCTCTCCGGACAAAGACACCAATTTACAAGTCCCTGAATTGAATATTATTCGTAAATTCGAATACTAAATTATAACTTTGTTCCCTTACATACACGAATGCATATAACCCAAAAGCTAGCAGCCCAGGGGTATGATTAGTTCTCAATCAGATCCTAATTGTATTAAGCCTTCAATGCAATAACAGACTGAGTTTGCTTATTTTAAGTTTGCTTATGATAATAAAATCAATCGGGTACCATTAGGTTCAATGCAAAGCACCTTTATTTAATATTCAGTGGCTTAACTGCTATTACAGCTTGAAGTCTAAAATACATTTTTAGAGCAAGAATGGTTAATTCTTCATATAGTTATCTCAATATTAATATGCTGGGAGGAATCATTATAGTGCTGAAAACTCATATGTATGCGATTTGTAAATGCACGTGAACTAAGACAAACAATTCAAATGAAAACTCTGTTATTTTCGAGGCAAACAAAATGAATAAAAAAGCAGTCAACTATCATTTTTGCATACACCCAACTAGCACGTATGAAAGGTACAGGGAAAAAATTCTCTCACAATTACCTCTAACGAGGAGAGTGAGTTGGAAGAAGCCCCCCTAACGTGCTACCCGAGGGGTTGAGCTCTGTACCACCCTCCTCGTCAAGGCTCTGTACAATATCCTGTCATCCCGGAAACGAGGCCGCAAATAAATATATCTGCCTGTCTTTCGGCTGGACTTCGGTACTGATGTTGCTGATGTCTTGTTCTGTCGTTACCAGCAATTACAAGCTGACTCACGTAAATTGGAAATCGCCGTAGATATAAAGTTCATTTTGAATGGTTATCCTTCTTTGGTCTTTTGCTCTGAGATCATAAATAACTTTAAGCTGTACTGCAAGTGGGGGAAGTCGATTGTTGTTTAGACAGTACAGGGAGTTCTCCTTTACTGAAGAAAAGCTGCTTAATGTGAATTAAGCACGTCGGAATATATTAATGACTGATTCTTCTAAACAAGTACCAATAACGATAGACATATTAGGTATATAAATAGACCACAGGCTTGTTTTTATTTTTATCGTGAGTGGAAAAGAGTAAAAATTAAACTTATAAATGTTTACTTTGCTAGGGCTAGGATCATGTGTAAAAATACAAGCATCATATTGCTTTATATTCTAAATTCGAGGGTCGGTGTAAAAACGGCATAATAAATAGCGACACATCTTTAAAATTTCCCAATTTGCAAGAAAAATTTGCAAAATTTGACTGTGCACTATGAATTTAGACTAGAAAAGCAAACAGGACGCAGGGGGACGGCGTTCCTTTTGAGTTTATTGTATTATTTAAGTATAAATTGATTAAAATTAGTATAACTTAAAACATTATTCTCTCCAATGCTGGGTTTTTTTTTTTGGTAAAATCATAATTTAAAGTTATCAAATTACACGATTTTTAAAATATTTACCACGCCGTATTAATTAGTCTCAATTAATATTATAAAGTAATGTTTAAAAAAACATCATTTTCAAATATTCCCCATAATTTATTCTTTTTTTTTTTTTTTTTCTGTGGAAAGAATTGAATACAATTTTTTAAATTAGATAATATTTTGAAAGTTGTGACGAAATAAAAAGAAAATTTCCTCCCAAGCAAGTGAACATTCGGAATCTTATCCATAAAGCTATCAAACTCATTTTTGTTGAAAATGCGATTTATTGTAAGTGGTTAAAATAAACTGAAGAATAAGTTTTGCATAATAACAAATATTTAATTATGTGAAGCTTTTCCATATATATAATGTTCAAAATGTACTCAACAATGTCCCTGACAACGAGGCTGCTTTTGAATCTAGAATAAGATACGATTAAACGCAAAACCTCTGACTGAATTTTATTCGAAAACGCATGAATATATTTTTGCTATTTAAACTTGAAAATATTGTGCAAGAAAATTTGCAATTAGATTATGTGTGCGTTTTTATAATACTGGTTATCCCATTTTTGTTATTTATGAAGAATGGTATTTCAAATTTTAAGATACCAGTGCTAATTATGAGACAACCAATGTTACGAATTAATTGAGCAACAATACAATTGAACAAGTTTATTTATTGAATTTATATTGGACCAGCTTCATTTATTGACCAGTAATCATTTATTGATCTTCACCGTACCGACTGAGTTTTTCAATTGGTTTAATAATTCAAGTTAGATAATGGAGTTTTATGAAGTAAAGTCTTGGTAATAATACAATTTTCTTAAAAATTTGTTCTGAATATAAAATTCGACGATCCTGACTTTAATATGAAAAAATAGTACATCACTAATGACAATGTGCTAATTAAAGTAAGGATCTTTATCTTAAAGATGAATATTTTTATATATATTTTTAACCTTAACGATATTTGCTGTAGTTTTCCGAACTCATTTCAAATGTAAAAAAGCGAAAAGGTTATTTTTCTCAGCTATCCTATAACTCGAGGTCATTTTCTGTTTTGTACCCTTGCCGCTATTTTCAACGGAAAAAATATTGAAGCTCTATTCTTGTTCGACTTACTGGAAGAGAGACCCGAAGCCTCATAACTTCTCAAGTTTCAAGGTCGAAAAGAGACGGAAATCGTCATGGAAAAGACGAAAGTTCCCTAATCTTTTCTAATTAGTACAATGGCAAAGTTCATCCCGCCAGGCAGAATGAGATATTGTTGGATAATATAGTGAAAAGTGGCATTAAAATAAATATGTCCCAAATCCACTTCCAGATGAATAGCGGGTGGCTTAAGACAATGAAAACAAAACTAAAAGTGGCACAAAACTTGGTGGTTCCGTAATTGCCAGTGTCAGGTAACAGAGATAGTTTTGAAAAGTGACGCATTGTTCGAAGAAAAATTGCTTTCGCGGCGGCTCTTTTTGTCAGCCTAATAGTCAAGAGTGCTTGGCTTTAGCAAGTTACTCACAAGAGTTTTGGCGCGTTTGAACTGCAGGACAGAAAGAAAGGGTTAAGTTTCTTGTGTTGCGCTCACACCATGCAATGACTCGTTTTCTTAAATTATCCACAAAAAAAAAAAAAAAAAAAAAAAAACATCAGTTTATACAGCTGAATGTGAAATATTGTTCGCTTGCTGATGAAAGACTTGATATTACTGTTAAATCACATCCACCTCCACAAATACGTCATAGTCGCTTTGAAGAGAACCAAGACGAAATCGACTTAGGAAATTTCGAATTTAAGACTCCTTGCACTAAACGTCATATATCTTTAAATAATATTACCAGTACAACTTAAATTTATTTTCTGCCTAACAATGACATTTTTGTCAGTCTATAGAAGTACAAAGTATTTTTTTATTTTGTGTAAAAAAGCTTTTTTTTTTTTTTAATTTTTAGCTGAAAATCGATTTGTGGTTTGGAAATAGGTACCAATTTAGATACCATTAAAAATATGTCATTATATTCTTCTGTTTTTTTTTGTGCTCTTACAAGGAATACTTTCTATTAGAATGAACCAACTTTTAAATATTAATTAGCATATGTTATTTTTCATGGAAATTAGGGAGCTGCGTAGTTATGATAAATTTTAGATCGTTGTAATATATTTTCTTTATGAATGAAGTTTTTTTATTATTATTTAGGAGTCATTTAGAGAAAAACTATTTTTAATTCATTATATTAACTGGTATATTTTGTAGAAGCACAAAAAATTTGTCCTCATGCTTTGTTTTTTAAATGGTACCTAAACTCTCATATAATATTACGCTCCGCTCCAAAACACAAATCCATTTTACCTAAGAATTTGAAAAAAAATAAACTTCTTGTCAGAAGAAAAATGTGCACTTCTATATACTGATTAAAATATCATTATTAGACAGCAAATAAATGTAAGCTGTACTGGTAATTTTTAAAGAGATATGTCGCCGAGAACAAGGAGACTGAAATTCGATATTTACTATGTCGATTTTGTCTTGATCCCCTTAAGTCTTACTGAGAAATAAATCCCTTTAACAACCACAAAAAAGAGGGGGAAAGACTGCCTAAAACATTAAATTTAAATTTCGAGACATCTGTATTAGAGTGGGCCGAAAAAAACCTTTTTTTTTTATTTCGAAGTTGTAATAGCGCGGAAAACTTGCAAATTATATAGAAAAGAAAAATAAAATTTTTTTTATCAAAATCGGTTGACATCTTCCTGTCGCGCGTAGGCCCTAAAGTCTGACAAAATATGAAAAAAATCTCATTTTCACTATATTTTTTAAAATTTTTGAATTAGATGTTTTCGTAATGTAATAGTTTGTAACGTCTTCAAATAGAACTTAAAAACAATGTTTTAATTTGGTTTAGATAAGTTGATATCTTTCGGTTGCGCACAAGCCCCAAAATTAGCCAAAATATTGAAAATTTCACATTTTTACGAGTTTTTTTTTTTACTATATTTAATATACTTAATTTTAACGTACTAGTTACAGCATTTTTAGTTTTGAACATAAAAGAATTGTATTTCATTATAGTGGGAATAAATTAAGAACTTCCGGTCACGCAATGACCCCAATGCTATACGAGAACAGTACCCAAAAAAGTGTCTCTCAAATTCCTGCGCCCTCTCCCCCAGATACGGGATCTGCAAGTCGCTAGTTACACGACTGACATGCAGACTAGGGTGGGCTGAAAAAACTTTTTGTTTTTATTTCGGAAGTTGCACTAGCGCGGAAAACTTGCGAATTATATAGAAAAGAAAAAATATATCAAAATCGGTTGACATCTTCCGGTCGCGCATAGGCCCTGAAATTTGACAAAATATGAAAAAACCTCATTTTTGCGATTTTTAAAAAATTTTTTTGAAGAATTGTATGTTTTCGTAATGTAATAGTTTGTAACGTCTTTAAATAGAGCTTAAAAACGTTGTGTTTTAATTTGGTTTAGACCAGTTGCTATCTTCCGGTCGCGCATAAGCCCCAAAATTCGCCAAAATATTGAACATTTTACATTTTTACGCATTTTTGGTACTTGATAAATAATTATTATTTAAATGCAATAGCCGTAGCATTTTTTCACACGAACTGATAATGAGGTACAAACAAAAGCTGCCAGATGTTTGTTTACTGCTCTTTAAATGTACTCAAATTTTTGACTTAGAAAACAAATTTTTGTTGCTCTTATTTTTTTCACAAAATTTGAGATTTCTTTGACTGCTTTTGTAACATTAACTGCCCTGTATTTCCAATAATCTTAATTTTTTAAATACTTTTCACTTGAAGTTTAACACTGATATTTACCATACAAATATTTAAATTCATAATAAGCATTTAATTGAACTGTAAAAAGTAATTGCACGTAATTAAAGCACAAATGAGCATTAAAATGCATTAATTACGTTCGATTACTTTTTACAGTTTCATTGTGCACAATGTTCCTTTATTATTTTGAACATTTAATTGTTGAATGTTGAAATAGATAAATAATTTTTATAATTGGTTTTGGTATCAGCAGGATACCCTCCTAAAAGTGATGGCATACTCTTCCCATCCCGCATACACAAAGAATGCTACGGAGCCCCAAGAACAATGACCGCTTAAAAGCCAAGAGAACACCTGAAAACAATTCCCTACAAATTTCAATATCCCAGTGCAAAAGTTGAGACAGGGGTAAATATTTAGTATATTAGTTAAAATAATTTTTAAAAAAATCTTGAATTAGAAACTAAAAGCAAAATAGAAAACTGGATTTAATGGTTGATCTCATCAACGCTATAAACTCATGGTGGCAGGTATCAATTAAAAATTTGTAGCTCAAGGTTGAAAACTAAATCTGAACGTCATATTTTTGTTAAATGTTATTCAAATTACTCAAATTTTTCATTTAAAAACAAATTCTTTGTTCTACTGAATTGCTTTTTTGACCAAATTTGATTTTCTTTGTACTGTGATGTTGAACAGCCTTCATTTCTAACAATATTATTTAATACATAATTCTTGTTTGAAATTTAACAGATATTTTTGACATTACTGTGATGCTTTATGTAATGATTGGTTCTGAATGTCAGTCGTGTAACTCTCGATTTGCAGATCTCGTAACTGGGGGAGAGGGCGCAGGAATTTGAGAGACACTTTTTTGGGTACGGTTCCCGTATAGCAGGGGTCTCCAAACTACGGCCCGAGGGCCACATCCGGCCCGCGGACAGATTTTGTCCGGCCCGCGGAGAGCTAGCATACTTGACAGAAAACTCCTTCTAGAGAACATATTTATTTTTTATAGCAAATTAAATTAAGTTTACTGAAGTAATCTATTTTTATGTTGAATAATTATTAATATGACATCTACATTGATATGGTCATGGGCTAACTACTCATAACATTGTTGTAGGTTATTATTTACTAACTAACAAATTATTGAAATGAATCCAACTAACATTTTATACATTTTAAATGAAAAGATAACTTATAACAAGCATAACGACATATGAAATACTAATGAGATTTATGTAATTGAGATTTTCCACTGACAATAGTTTGTAGTTGTGGACTAATTTTACTTGTACCAATTATTAAAAGAGATTTAAGATGCTCATCAGTTAATTTAGATCTGTAAACATTTTTTGTGTACTTCCTTTTTTAAAAGGTCTTCTCACACAAATAAGTAGTACCAAAAACAGAAAACAGCCCACGAGCAAATTTATGCAAATTATCAAATTGTGTCAGTGGAAGACACTTATAAAATTCCAACAAAGATAAGTTTTGATATTTGTTCTTAATTATATCACTGCACTGTAGATCAATCATTTCCATTTGAAGTTCCGGGGCTAGGGTTTCAATGTCAGTATCAAAAGGATTCTGAAAAATCTTAATTTGATTCGCAATGGCATCAAAGTCCGAGAAACGAGTATCAAAATTTATTTTCAAAGCACTCAAAGTTTCGATTGCAAAATCGATAGGAAACTCGGTCTCAGTGGTGTGGCTAAATATTTCACATGTTTTAAAATGTGAAAAACATTTACTTCGTAGTTGTGATTGAAACAATATCAATTTCTTCCGGAATGATTTGATATTATTGTATAAATCAGGAAGATGCTGGTTTTCTCCTTGCAATCTCAAATTCAGTTCGTTCACATGTTTTGTCAAATCAACATAGAATGCTAACTTCCACAGCCATGCGTTGTTTTGCAATTCAGTAAGAGGGCGATGCTTTTCATTCAAAAAAAATTCGATCACTGCTCGAAGTTCAAAAAAGCGCTGAAGGACTTTCCCACAACTAAGCCAACGTACGGCAGTATGATAAGGTAAGTCATTTTCTCCAATCTCTTTAATAAATTGTACGAATTGTCGGTGATTCAGCCCAAAAGATCTGATAAAATTAACAGTTGATATGACTGGTTTCAGAACTTCAGACATATCCAAACATTTTCCGCACAAAGACTGTTGATGAATGATACAATGTAAGACTATTGGTTTTGAACCACCGTCATTTTCTACAGCCTTTGACACAAGAGCGACCACTCCTTTATCTTTCCCACTCATGTTTTTGCCTTCATCAGTTGTAATACATTTCAAGTTTTTCCATCGAAGGTTCTTTTGCTTAATGGCCATTTCAACTCCTTTAAAAATATCTGAACCAGTAGTTGTGCCATGAATACTATACATATCAAGAAGTTCTTCATGCACTTCATAGCTTTTATCTACTCCTCGAATATAAATCAACACCTGAGCAGTATCTGACACATCCGTTGACTCATCCAAGGCCAAAGAAAACCACTCAACATGTCCATTTTTGTTGAACAGTTGAGAGGATATATTTTCAGCGATGTCTTCTACCCTTCGAGCCACAGTGTTTGCTGACATACTGACAGTTTTTAATAAATTTACCTTTTCAGGGCACATTTCTTCGGCTACTGCGATTATGCATTCTTTGACCATTTCTCCATCGGTGAATGGTTTTCCACGTTTTGCAATTTCAAGAGCCACACGAAAGCTGGCACGAGTTGCAGCCTCTTGTTCAGTTTTGAGTTTTGTAAATAAAGATTTCTGCGATTTCAATCCGCGCTTCATAGCTTCGAATTTTTCTGTCCGCAAACTTCCTGTATATTTTGAGTAATTTTGAAAATGTTTTGCTTCATAATGACGTTTAATGTTATATTCTTTGAGAACGGCTATGCTTTCATTGCAAATCAAACATAGCGCCTTGTTACTGGACTCAATTACGAAATACTGAATGTTCCACTGATCTTTGAATTTTCTGCATTCACTATCAATTTTTCGCTTCTTTTCCATTCTACTAAATCACACACAAAAGCAACAATTCAAATAAAAATATTGTTACAAAGATGTCTTAAACTTAAACACGCACAAACACGTTTTAAGGAGGTACGCACTATTTTATTTCACAGCAGTGTCATAGGAACTGACTTGTGGTTGCGCCACTAGCCTTCTTATATATTTCACTTACTGCCATCTAGAAGTGAGTGGAAGACACCAGAACTTTATCGAACCAACGAGATTATTCTGTAAGTGCTATTAGCGCCATCTGTTAGGGGTAGAAGGTACTACCTATTTCTGCTTGTGTCCACCAGATGTCCTGTCACGTTACTCCTCATGGCTCGCTCGTACTCTACGACTAATCTAGAAATTACAGATAATGACAGGAAAATTAATAATATGCAGTGTTGCCGTTTTGCGGACTTTAGTTCGATTTGCAGCCTTTTTTAAACGTGGCGTACTTTTTCGGACTTTTTTTTTCATGTAAAAAAATACTCATTCGTTACTTGAGTACTCGTTAGGAACCGAAGTAACGATTACTGAAGAAAAAAGTAATCAATGATTACTTGTGTATTTCATTACTTTTGTAATCAATGATTACTATGGCGATACGATGCGGGTACCCCATTATAACGGATACCCATACGATACAGAAAATACATCAGCTTCCCCGTCGCTAATGGCATCTGGCAAAAAAGTAATCATATTTTACACCACTAGTGGACTGATTCAACTTTTTACCACCGGCAACAATTAATGATAATATGGTTTTGGCCCTTGGAATTTACTGGAGTAATCAATATGGCCCTAAGGCAGGAAAGTTTGGAGACCCCTGCCGTATAGCATTGGGGTCATTGCGCGACCGGAAGTTCTTAATTTATTCACACTATAATTAAATACAATTTTTTTATGTTCAAAACTAAAAATGCTGTAACTAGTACGTTAAAATTAAGTATATTAAATATAGTTTAAAAAAAACTCGTAAAAATGTGAAATTTTCAATATTTTGGCTAATTTTGGGGCTTGTGTGCGACCGGAAGATATCAACTTATCTAAACTAAATTAAAACACATTGTTTTTAATCTCTATTTGAAGACGTTACAAACTGTTACATTACGAAAACATCAAATTCAAAAATTTGAAAAATTATAGTGAAAATGAGATTTTTTTCATATTTTGTCAAACTTTAGGGCCTATGCGCGACCGGAAGATGTCAACCGGTTTTGATAATTTTTTTAAATTTTTCTTTTCTATATAATTCGCAAGTTTTCCGCGCTATTACAACTTCGAAATTAAAAGAAAGGTTTTTTCGGCCCACCCTAATCTGTATGAGAACAATGTAGCATTTTGTAAGAAATGGATGCAAAAGAGTTTTAGGTCAGAAATTATATAAGAAAAAGAAGCGGGGGGAATTAAAATGGTGCATTTATGTCTTAGGTAAAAATTAGCGTTATGTTTGCTTTTCAGAAATAAAAGACGTGGTTTATATTTTTGGCTGATTTCAGACCTAGATTATGAATTAGTTTTGTTGTTTCATATAGCATTTAATCGAAATTTAAAATAATCGGTTTGCTTTTGTTGCTAACAGCGTTACTTCCGTTAAATACTATTACAATCAGGCAGGGTTCGCGCTAGGCCGCACGATTCCCGCAATATTTTTTGAAATCCCACTCAAAAATAATTTTTTTTGGGCTTAAACTTTAAAAATCCCACTTAAAATTTTGGTCAAGGAGGAAAATCCCACCTTGTATTTTTCCCTAGTGTGAACCCTGAATCAGGGCTACAACCTTGGCAATGACAATGTCAATGGTTGTAATCAATGACGTTTGTTTTCTTTTTCTTTCTTCTTTTTGTGTAGCTCTTATCGCAGAAATATGTAAAAGATGGTGCTTTTATATTGGTGACGAAATCGTTTCAATATAGCTTCTACCGCACAGTGAATTGAAACTTGCATTTGTTTCATTAAACTCATTGCCACGATCTCATGTTGAGAAATGTTAATGTAACAATGGAGCAAAAGGTTTCTAATACAGTTCAACACTTTTTTAATAGCAATAAAAATAACAAAAATGTGTTTAAAAAGAACTACTCGTATCATCAACATTTTTAAAAAAATCACTCTGACACTGAAGAATTACCTACTAGGAAGGAAAACTTAGCAAAACGCATGGCAGTCAAGTTTCCATTTAATTAATCTCCATTTAAAGAATTTTGCTATTTAACAAACATTTCTACAGTTTTAAAATATATTTATCTGCCATTTAATCTCCACATTCCATAAAGATGAGTTCTTTGTAACGGAGGTCATCCGGCAAAATGTTATTATTATTATTTAATTTTATTTATTTATTAATTAATTTTTATTTATGTATTTATTATTCATTTTTATGTATGTACGCATGGATTTATTGGAAAATTTTCTAAATTGTTTTCATCTTCCCTTTCATTTTTGATTTATAAATTAATTGACAATTTTTCTTTAACTTGCAACATTTCCAAAGTGTTTCATCGATTTAAATACTATTTTTCATCACATTTGTTGCTTCTTATTACTCTTCCAATCATTCTCGAGTTTCGATTTTGTAAACTAACTTTATATATATGAAAAATTGACAAATTTGACTCCATACACGAAAAACGGGATTTTGTGATAGAAAGGCTTTTTAATGTCGAAGGTTTGGGTACATAACTGAAGCGTCTACTACCCCTCTGTTCTAATGCGAAAAAATTTAAGCATATATAAAGTGATATCCATAAGAATGCACACAAAAGCCACCAGAAGTCATAAAAGTGAACGTTAATACGAAACTGCACCAGTTTTGCATTTTAGATTAATTGATTCCATATCCCAAATGCTTTAAAAACACTTCCTTACGCTTAATTCTTCAAAATTTACCTTGAAGAAGTACAGTAGAAACTCTGTTAACCGGCTTTTACCACACATACATAGTTTTAAACGCATATGTAGTTATGTACTTAAAGCAAAATAAGTAGCTTCAAGCTCTTGAATCATCTTTTACTCCTTATTACCAAAAAATGCAAAGGCTAGGAGAGTACAGATGGTGTTATATTTCTTACCTTCAGCATTACTATATATTGGTCTAGTCCCCCCACCCCCCGAATTCTTCTGGCTGTTGAAATATTTTTTCTAGATTATCTGTGTACAAATGATACGATAATGTCCTTAAACCATCGGTGATACATTCAAAATTTGTCCCATCCAATAATTGTCATTAACATGTTCAATAAATTTTCCAATTTAGAATGCATGCATTGAGTTATATTTGTTTAAGAGGCTGGTAGTTTTCTAACTGATTCCACTTCTTGTTTGATCGTGCATCCCATGTAAGCATTACTATTATAGGATAGCCAATAATGTTTTGATTGTATACCTACAATAGATTTTACGTTTGTTGTTACATGGTATTTGATGTAAAGCCTGTGAGTTTAAAACTAGTAATTGGAATGAACAGCATTAAATCACGGTGCCTACACTTTGTGCAAGGTGCTATTTAAATTCTAAGAAGGTTAAGTACAATTTAGCTGTAGTAATAGTGTAACAGTATAGCATATTTCTCAATAAAAAAGGATTAAATCTTATATTAAAATGATTAAATAAGAACAAGTTTGAATTTCTGGCTTTTTTGAGAAACGCACAAAAGGCCCTTTTTTAAAAATCATACAAAGTTTCTGGTTCAAAAATACACAATATAATTGATAGCAGCTCATTAAGCACTTCAAAGGCAACAAATGGCCAAATTTTCAGATTTTTAAAAAATGGCTTTTTTGAGTAATCACACTTCAAAAATTGAAATTTTTGATCATTTTCAAATTTCAAACTTTAAATTCTGAAGGGATATGCATCTAAGGCTTACAATAAAATTTGATTCAAACCTTCCATAACAGCACTTTAGATTGCTACTTCTGTTTTGTCAAAAATAAATTTCTTTCATAAGAAAAAAAAATCATAAAATCGGTCACAATACTATTTTGCACGTCAAAAACACTTGTTTTCTTTATCAATAAAGCCAACTAGACTTTTAAAATAAGTATCTAAATAAAATACCATCCTTTCATTATTTTTTGAAAATAAATTATTTGAATCGGTTAAAAACTTTTGAAACAGAGGCCATTTTAAAATTGAGTGTTTTGCTGATTTTCTGAAAACAGCCCATTTTGTTCCAAATTTTAAAAGTCTGCAACCAGAGAAATAATATTTTTTTCGCAAAATCCTTTTGGGATACTTTATATTTCCCTTAGTTGTAACTACTGTATTTTTAAAAAAAAATCTCTGAGGGTCATGTGACACCCTCTGCCTGATCTGAAATGGAATGACTCATAATCTATTATAAACAAATATAATTTGGATTGTATTATGATATATATTATGCTATTTATTTAATAATATAATATATTATTTAGATCGCACAGTTTTACTTATTTATTCTTAAAATATTGATTTATACATTAAACTCAGTTTCAATACACTTTAACAAAACATTATGTTTATATTTGTACTTTTCGTCTTTTTACTCTCTAAATTTCAGTGCGTGAACGAAAGTGCTTTTGATACAAATAAAAGCCTAACCCTATTAAAATATTCTTTCCTGTTACTTTTGAAAAAATAATTAAAGAATTTTTACTCAAGAATCAAGGTAGCTGAGAAGATATTGTGCTACAGTGAAGTATTTTCTAACTTTGCTTTTCACTTTAAAATCTCATAATATCGGTGGGTCAAATACGTCGTATTGACAAGTTGTGTTTCATTTTCATTCAGTGCTTTTGATACATATAAAAAGATAACCCTATTGAAATATCCTTTCCTGTTACTTTTGAAAGAATAATTAACTTATTTTTACACAGAAATCAAAGTATCTGAGAAGATATTTTGCTATCGTGAAGTATTTTCTAACTTTGCCTTTCATTTTAAAATCTCATAATATCGGTATGACAAATACGCTGCGGTTTTGGAAACGTCGTATTGACAAGTTGTGTTTCATTTTAGTTCAGTGTTTTGATACATATAAAAACCTAACCCTATTAAAATATTCTTTCCTTTTACTTTTGAAAAAATAGTTAAAGAATTTTCGCACAAGAATCAAGGTATCTAAGAAGAAGATATTTTGCAACCATGAAGTATTTTGTAACTTTGCCTCTCACTTTAAAATCTCATAATATCGGTGAGACAAATACGTTGCGGTTTTGAAAACATCGTATTGACAAGTTGCGTTTCATTTTAGCGCGGCTTTCGCAACTTCCACAAATCAGTCAAATGTCGTGGGACCAATGAAGTTCGCTAAATTTGGGCCTCACGTCCAGCTAGGTTAATGACTTGCCCCATGGCGTTTTCAAAGGTAAAGAGCCGATGCAGTTATCACTTTCCAATAAGACCCGGCTATCGCCGACTTGAGATAGCTGCTAAAAAATTCGAGAAATCAGTCTAAACCAGCTGGTTTCGGGTTTATCTATTGTGTGTGAGTCGGGGCTCCTGCTTTACCTGTCCCAGTATGCGGGCCCGACTCGTAAATTTGAGAGCCGAATGGAGTTACCCTGCCAGGCTGACAGTACTAATAGCCTGTATCGCGGTGGGACTACATCTGGACGGGGCCTATCTCCAACAACACTTTTCGGGTATCTCTGGCAGCCTTTATTTATATTTATAAAAGGGAGGGGGGGGGGACGTCTCTACCCTCTGAGAGAAATGTTTTCTGCAGCTACTGTTTCCTCTGCTGCTTGCGCGGAATTTTGGCGCTGTTAGATTGAGAAAATAGTTGTTATTTCATTAGAATGCGCCGTGCAAACTGGTGGATGCCAATCCTTTCACCCCATTTTGCATGACATTTTTTTCTACCTTGATTTTAATGCTTAGAATAGTTGCTACAATACGTATTATGCAATTAGAGATATTTTTACTCTCTAGCCCCTGCACCATTGTACTCCTTTTTGAAATAGCTAAGGGAAAGCGGGTAATTAAAAAGAAACAATTCTTGAAAAATAATTAAAATGGCTTTGACTTTGCAACAAATGGAGATAATATTTTCTTGATTTTCTGCTTTATCACTTTTTAATTCACTTTGAGATTGTCAACACAGAATAAACCTTTTACGAGTCGTATTCTTTCTCCCCCCAAAGATTATAAATAAAAATAATTTTATAAATTGTGAAAACTAGCAGTTGATTAGTTCTGCTAGCAGGATATGTCCGTCTCTTATTTGCCTTGTTCTTCCCCTACAAGCTCTAACTATAATAACTGCCCCTTTTATAATAACTTATTAGTACAAATATCACAGAATTACCCATTTCCAATTAACTAATTAAACTGTTACTTAGCTTATTTAATAAAATCTTCATAAATGATTAGTATTAACAGTGAAGTTATTCAAAAATAAAAACACCATACAGACAGCCGTAAAATCACTAATTGTCAGCATCCACTAAGAGCTGTATTAGCTTAAAATTTGGCGGCAGATTTCCCAAGAAATTTTTGCTTAATTAAATTAAACGCCAACTTCAGGAGCTTAAATGTACCGTTGTAATCTCATCTGAACGAGCTAATTTTGGGACGCTCTTGAAGCAAGGCCTCATTACGAAATTGAAACAGCGCCTGCAGTTTCTCAAAGACAGAATGCGAGGAGAGAATTCTAATCTCTGAAAAGTTTTGGTATAATTAAGCACTTACACAAACTCAACAGAACCCGCTAAGTTTTGAAGTATTCGTATCCAAAACTAGATTGTATTTCAATGAGGTAAGAATACTTTTCCTTAATTTAATTGAGTTTCTTAGGACTTCAAATTTACTTTAATATAAGATTAAATTTACTTAGAAATACAAATAATTACAAATTCTTCTTTTTGCTAATTTTTCCCTTCTCAAAATCAAATACACTTTGCATTCATTGGACTTGATGAATTCTTTCGCTGCGTTGCAATCGTTGATTTAATAATTATGGCTGTGAATTATTTTTCATTAACATGAAAGGGCTGCATTATCCTGATTGGATCAAATTGGGTGATAAGTAAAATAATTACACGTATGTCCTAAGATAAATAAAGATTTAAAAAAAAGTAATATATTAAGCTGATAATATGATAATTTCATCCAGATGGCAGTCATTAAAATAAAACTACCGATAAAAGTGAATTTAAAAGAGTAGAGAAGCGTGAACTTCGATAACTATCTAAGTTTACAAAATTTTACTAGAATTCTTTTAAATTCATTCTTCCTAACTTATCTAATTAGAAACACTTAGTTAAAAGTATAGCTTTGTAATATGTTTCGCATATATTTACCGCATTACTTAGTTCTTTGTAAGATATTTCTCATCAAATGAGCTAAGGCTACATTAGGATAACTTTTTGCTTCAGCCCCTTTTACTCAACTTTACTGCGAAATTAATTCAAAAAGTCAGTAGCCTCACTACGGGGGGCGGAGGGGCAGTCCGCCGCAAGTGACACCATTTGGGGAGTGTTGATAGGTGACACCCAAAATGAGATAAAGTTGAAAAATACATATTTTTCAAATGAGATAAAGTTTTTGAAAAATACATATTTTTCAAATGAGATAAAGTTTTTGAAAAATACATATTTTTCAAATGAGATAAAGTTTTTGAAAAATACATATACTTGTATCATACAATTTTACTGATGTTATTTCAATGTACAACTGAAAATAAATGTAGTTTATTGAAAGTTACACCAATTAAATGAAATAGAATTTCGAAGTTTTTTTTGCACTATTGAAGCTACTGAAGATACTGTAAACTACAAAATTGCAAGTTTATACAACACAAGAACTTTTTTTTTTTTTTTTGAGGGGATGACACTTTATATTATTGCCCCGGGTGCCAGGAACTTCATTCCAAAGCTTTATTTTCGACTTGCTTTTTTTTTTGTTTTCATTTAATAGGAAGCAGTTCGGAAAAACTTAACGTTAGGTTGTAGAGGAAATTTAAACACAACACAAATTCTAATCTATTTAACGGATTTACTATAAACAAATGTTATCGGCTATTTGACGAAGGTTTTTTTTTTTCCTCAAAACTTATTTTTAATAGTCTCAATAAACTCTTGAAAAAATGAAACAGTGCGGTGTAAAAGAAATTGAAGAAATGCACAAACAAAGAAAAGACATTGAAAGATTGTAGTGACAACAATAAACAGATACAGATATATCCAAAATGGCATTGGATAATGATTATGTCAATTTGAATACATTATGATTAAAATATTACGGTGCTGTTATTTAGTTTTAAATCCTTACTTAAGTTTGTATATTTAAAAATACTGCTACTTGAAGTTGATTTTTGTTTACTTTTTTATTATGCTACAAAGCTAGATTTGTTGAATACACACAACTAGCATCCCAAAGTCTTTGTACAGCAGCGTTACTCTACGTACTTTTTCTCTCGGGGCCGATACACACCAAACTGAAATGCTTCCGAAACGTTAAAAGAAGGGGGGGGGGGGTAGGGAGTGTCAGTGCAAAATTAAGTTTTATATCACGACTTGTCCTGTGCCTCTACTGCGCTACTCAAAAAGATCAGCGGACCATATGCAGCCCGTGGACCGCAGGCTGAGTATCATTGCTTCGTAACTTCTTAAACTTCGAAGCAGAGTGTGTATGCCATCATTTTCTACGTGCATCTACCTCCATGAGAAAGGAAATTCCTGTTTCCGTTTATCCTGTCTTTGAGGTAAATCAAAAAACGCTAGTGT
The DNA here is from genome assembly GCA_038502835.1 of Octonoba sinensis. Classification (NCBI taxonomy): domain Eukaryota; kingdom Metazoa; phylum Arthropoda; class Arachnida; order Araneae; family Uloboridae; genus Octonoba; species Octonoba sinensis. The sequence goes on from CM076598.1 coordinate 131,244,101, forward strand.
AAACGGAAACATGAATTCATTTGCTAACAAATAGTCATAAAGTAAACATTTTTGTATGCATTTACTCACAAATACTTTAGTATTGGCTACAATGTACAAAATTTTATCTCTCAATTCATTCGAAGGGCAGGGAAGGTTTTAAAGTTAAAACATTGAAATTTTGGTTCCCATCAGCCCAATTGACCCTTATGCTTTGTCTTTAAACAATTGTTTTTATTTCAAAGATATGAGTCGAAAAAATGCTTTTATTAATGAGACGGGTTTTTTCATCATAGCTGTTTGTAAGGTATGTGCTCATTCAAAATGCTTGGTTTCGTATCCCACGTTTTTTTTCTTTCTTTAATTATTTTTTCTTTATTTTTGCATTCTATGATTTGCTTTCGTTATGATTAACCCATTCTGTCCTGCGGATGGGTTAAAACCTTCTTCCGTTGCAGGTTCATTACTCAGCGGTATGTCTACTACGTTGAATGCTACAAGCTCATTTTGAAGGCAGACTCTCTAATCATCACATGCTGCTTAAAACCGGAACTCAAAACAGCAATGGATTTCCCAATTATAAGTCATGAATAAACGCGAGTTATCAGGCTCTTGTGTGAATGCTGTTACTTCATGACCAAATGAGTCAAGGGAGTTATTTTTTGATCAGCGACTGGAAGCTAGAATCTACAAGTAGTATGTTGAGGAATAAGTTGCTCTTCTAGCAGTACATGTAAAAAATCCGCATTTCGAATTATGAAACAGCAAAAAGTGTTAGGGGAAATGAGGGTAAGAGATTGCATCTAGTAGATTTTTCGTTATAAAGAGCGGAATTAAAAAGTCAGAGATACGAAAATTGCACAGAACCATAGTTTAATGATTTAGCCAGAAGGGTACAAAGAATTAAATTTTTAATTTGATAAAAGCACAATTCAAATTAAAAAAAAAATGCCAAATGCGAGCTCTTTCCCACCACGTCGGGCAATATTCTTCCTTCCACCACTGCTTACTAATCCATACTTGATCCAATCTTCATTACATGTTTGCTCACAGCCTGAACATTTGGCCTCCTCATTATTTGGCAAACTTGTTGAGAGAACTGGATTTTTGGCAGAATTCAGGTAGAGTTTATTATTTGGATTCACGGTTTTTCTTTTCTAATATACTGTCTGTATTTTTATTTTTTTGAAGAACTCGATAGGCCAATTTTCCTTTCTATTCCGGTTTTCTCTTACGAATTTTTGAAAGAAGATGAAGTCATGATCTCAGATTTTTGAGATTTCTATTCCTTTTAGCTCCTAGTTTTTCATGTCGAGGAAATGGTGCGAGTCATGATCTCAGATTTTTGAGATTTTCTTTTTCTTAGTGACTGAATACTGAAATCTGTCCCAGAAGTTTAAGGTGAGACTTCATTCTCAACTGCAACTGGCTTGGGTGCTGAAGACACAAGGGAAGGAGAATAGGCAATCTCATTTATAGTACCAGAATTGTATGGTTCGATACCTGACACTAGAAAAGCTTTTTCTGCGGTTTGTGCTAGACACTCTGGAAGGGCTTGTTGAAATTACAGAGCGGATAAAAGTACGCATATCTAGTCGGTGCGTACTCTTAGGCGCCTATGTATTGTTTCACTGAATCGTCCGGTACTGGCAGTAAAATTTATTATAACGAAATTCTAACGTAGACATGTTGTTTGGAAGGAAGGAAACAAGCTTTACTTCTTTGTTTACACAAAAATTAAGATTTCTTTAAAAAAATTACAGGCGTACGTATCAAATTCGTTTCTTGCCTGTTAAATGATATACAATAAGGTTAAAAACAGCAATAGTGGTCTGTGGAGAGAACTAAAAACATATGAGTTGAGATGATCACACTCGCTTCTTCTTGCAGTTGACAAAGGGGAAAAAATGCCCGCGTATTCTTACCCAACTGCGTACTCTTCCCCTGCTTGTATAAATTTTGGTGATTTCCCTTTTTTTTTTTTTTTTTTTTTGAATGACACCGGTTGGGATGCAAAAGGGAAGTTCCAGAAGTTTTTGAGCAAATATTGAAAATTAATTTGAAATTGTGCAACAATGAATTTCCAAAACGTTAATTCATGACTAAGCCTAAGTTACTAGGCTCTTGTCTAAATGCTATAACTATTATGAGTTCATTAATAAATGTGGGCTCTTTTTTTCTTTTTCTTTTTTATTGTAATCTAGCCATAAGCAGCATTTCTTAACCATTAAGCTGTTGTTTGGACTAGGCCAGGAAGAATGGTAAAGACAAAAAAAGGTTATTTCTTACTTTAATTTTCAGAGTAGAAAATTTCGTTCTTGTAAAACTTGTAAACAAGTCATTACACATTATTTTGAACTTATACAGCACTTAATACCTATAATGCAAGTCGCTACTTAATGAATACAAATTGGACTTGTTCAAGAAACCCCGCTTCAAGATTTGTCCCCGGGGTTGTTAACGTGTCTTGGGAGATTTTTAGCAACTATACTATGGGTGCTTGTTCAATATTAAGAGTTCCTCTTTTATATTTCTTGCAATTTAGTATGAATTATTTTCAGTAAAATGTCTTAAAATTCATCCGTTTTCTTTTTTCCTCCTTCCGTTTTTATATATTTATTTTAAATGCAAGATATGATTTAGTGCGCTTTTTATGCATGGTGCTTGCTGCAGAGCATCCTCTTTACCTCAAATGTGCTACTTTTTTACAATTTTTTTGGTTTTTCCAATAAATTTCGGATTTTGGTCTTTTTTAGTGAAGTACTAGCGATTTTTAAAAATAACATAGCTGTATTAAATAAGTTTGAGAAATCATTGGCCAACTGTACCATATTTTGTCGCTAACGAACGACTTCATTATTTAAGTTTCAGACAGAGAGTACTGTTGAGTATGCGTGAATATTTAGAGCTAACATTGAAAGAGGAAAGAAGAAATTCGTTCTTTAATGCTAGCAGAAACTCTAGAAAACATTTTAATTAATAATGGTCATGAAGAAAACACAGTGATAAACAATTTTGCAACTCGTTTTTGGCTCACGCTAAAGAAAAAAAAAAACAAAAGAAAAAAACTAAATTTATTTATTTTGTTTTTATTTATTTATTTATTTTGTTTTTATTTATTTTTATATAATTACTTATTTATTTTATTAGCGTCAATAAATTTTGCTTATGACGTTTTTTCCCCCTATAAAACATGTTTTTATAATCACTTTGCTTAGATTTTAATGAAAGCGATTTCAATCATTGGACTATTTATACAAATTATAATGATTGAATTATTTTTATTTTAGTAATAACGACTTTATTCACTGTATCATTTATATATTAATTAAGGTGTGTGTGTGTTTTAAATAAATGCTGCATTTTTTTAAAGTCAGTAAATGACATTCACTATTTTCCACCTTTTCCTAAATTCTTCTGAATTTTTGGAGAAAACCTTCTGAATTTTTATCTCAAATCGTTGGCAGGTACGAAACTGATTCGATTATTGTTCAGTATGGTTAGCCTTAGGGCTTCCAATAGTAAATATATTTCCGGTGTAACAATGAGGCTGAACTATTACCTTACTAGTACACACCTGAGCAAGTATTATTCGTCATGATATATTAGGTCTGACATGGAATGTAAATACGTCAATTGGGAATCTTTACGAGGACAAAGATTAAAAAGCATGATTGCTGAGAAATGTCATTTCAACGACAGCTCTGATAATGTTCAATGAAATCTTAGACTTATTTCTGTTACATTAAATTCCTTGTTACAACGATGTCCCATATTCGTTTCAGATAAGGCGTTCTTTATCAGCAATCTGAAAAGGACTCGAAAAGAGGAGGTGTGTGACGCCAGTATTGATGCATTGCTTCAACAATTGCCGTGCGCGTCCCCTTAAATTACCATAGTTATTTTCTAACCCGCTGCAGTTATTTGTTATGATACAGAAAACAGTCATTCTTAATCCTCACTATTCATCGCTGCTGTTTTAGTCTTTTTATTTTTTGTTTTCCCCTGAGATCCCTTTCATCTTGATGTTTGACGTACTTTAGCAATGCAATTACTTAATATTGCATAATATTTATACTTTTCTACAAGCTAGATCTTGTAGGGGTTTATTTATGTTATATGATTTCGCTGAACAATAACATTTCATAACATACAAACGAAATAAGTAAACGTTCTTAAATAAAAAGAATTGTCAAAAGGTGCCGAGTCCTCCAACACCTAGAGTATGAAAATCTCATCTTCTTCTAGTGTAAGCTGGGAGTCGTGGATAGTTGGAAAGTGCTTTTCATAGCCAATATTAATGTATGGATATTGATCCCCTCCCCTTTTTTTTTGAGTCTACAGTACTTTTTTTTTTAAAACTCGAGGCTCCCATTATGGCGGGAGGCTATTCTCTCTATATCGTGTTAATAATGTTTGCACGTTATGTCATTTCTTAAAGAAAACAAACATTTGTGTCACAGATCAACTTTTATTTCTGTACTTCACAACATATACATATATATCACACTCAATACGTGATATAGTTATGTACATATATATATATATATATGAATATTTATACAAAAATGAAGTAATTTTTTAATGAATGTAACTGAGTTTGAAACATTTTATTTTGTTTCAGAAAGTATAAAAATCTTTATATATCTGCTTAAATAAGGTACTTATCATTGCACACTTCATAAACAAGAGCAGATTTTCTAAGCATGATAACAATTCCAGTAACGATTGCAAATTCTATGGAAATCTTATTTCCATACGCATGAACAAAAACAATGTTTAGAAAAAAGAGGTAAACTTCCCATAGATTAATTCTAACCATGGATTGCACGAGGAACGCTGCAAACAGTTTTGAGCGATGTTAAGGAAAGTTGAAATATTTGCACCTGTGTTTACTAATTGGATTTCTCAAGACAAAAAGAAGCTCGATATAAGAATCATAAACCAATAGATATTTCAAAACAATGCCTCAGATAAGTAAATATCACTAGTTAAGCGGGCATACAACTGATTGTATATTCAATTCATTTTAAGGAAGAGCATTTAGTACCCGAAAATTGTCACCTTACATTTTGCATAATGAAAATATGGTTTACTTAACTGAACACAAAATGCATCAGAAACTAAACTATTGAATGCAAAAACACTACACTATAAAATGTTTGAAATTTAATTTTAAAAATTCCTGATTGGGGGTTTCCTAGACGTTGGTATTCTGTTTGTAGGCATTTGCGTCCTCCGATATGCTTTAACTTCTTAATTACAATCTTAAATACTTGAAATATTACGCAACTAAAAGTTCTCGAAAGTTACCAAATATGTCCTCGTAAAAGGATGCAGGGTTCAGTTTTTTACTACGTATGTGAGACAACATCACAAAGTTTTCTGAAAATGAAAGTTGATTTGAGTCAAAACAGCTTGACCAATCTAGACCTGTTCGATCATTTAGTTTACAAAAAATTTTACGAGTCTGAAATTGATAAATACAAACTTAAATTACTGCATAAGGGCAGAATTTTATGCTGGCGCAATAGTATCTATACATTAAAAAGGGGGCTTTTCATTCAAAACTGATTGCAGAGAAAAATCTGATTGCCAGCAGCCCATGTTAACCATATTTACATATACACACACAAAAAAAAAAAAAAGCAATTTATTACTATAAAATATCATGTGTTATTTCAAAGAAATATTCACTTGGCGTCTTCAAGTACTTTACGTAATGAAAATGGAGGAACAATCTTAAATTAGAATGTGCATGACAAACGTAACCAAAACAATAATGAGATCGCATTTTCAAACATTAATGTACATGAAATTATTTTTGAGAACTTTTAAACAGTATTTTAGAATTGAATCGTTTATTTCGAAAAGGTAACACCTCCTTTTGAAAAAGAAAGAACTCTCAGTATTAATTTATTAATTTTTATGGCAATATTAATCAAAAATCGTTTTAATTTACCAATATTGCATTGCTATCACCTACTAAAATAAGATCAGACCCGTAAAGTTTTCCAACTTTTCATAAGCAATTTTCTTCTATCTCCTGAAAAAAAAATTGGTTTTTAAGAGTTGTTACCTTTTGGAAATAAACGATTCAGTTATGCTTCCTGAATATTATTGAATTTCAAAGATTTTGCTTCATAGATATTTTTAAGTATTTTTTTTTACGCTAAAAACAAAACAACGATGTGTACTATTGCATGAATTTATTTAAGTGCTATTCCAGAAAAACATTTTCAAATCAACAATTCTATAATTTCATGTGTTTCAGGTTATTAAAGCCAAAAATTCAAAGTAAACTAATCAAAAATGAAACTTTAAAATTAACTTCACAATATAGCAAAAATTGAACCGGATTTTCAAGAACTACTGGGTAGCATTAGGTAAAATGCGTATCAATAACTTCGTAAATTCTTGATAAAGCTATTTAAGAAATTTAATATAAGGTAATTTTATATTTTTCCTCATTATTTCCACCTTAGCTATGCACAAACGCTGTAGACAACCCTGGGGGTTAGGAAACTTTCGATTGCTGAAATAAATTACCGAAACATTAATAAATGTAGTTATTTAGTCTAACCGCATAAATTGACATAATTAACGTCATTATCAGATGTTTTAACCAGTAGTAACTGCTCTAAAAGGAACCATGTTGCTTTAGTTTCCATATACATCTCCATCAGTTTTTGATTAAAGTAAGCAATTTTTCAACTGGTATTTTTCTACTGGTATATTTCTCAACTGGTATGAGAAATACCCATGGATATTTCTCATTCAGGAAGGACATGTATACCTATCCAGGCATCATATTTTGCTGTTTTGAGTGTTTACTATTGGTCAAAACATCAAAATATGATGCCAATCAAATCAAAATATGATGGAATCATATTTTTATGTTTTGGGTGTTTACTATTGGTCAAAACATCAAAATATGATGCTAATATCCATAAAAATGCCTTTGGAGCACTGGTCGAGAAACTGTTATGACTCAATTCTTGTTTTCCAATTCTGGCCGATTGGTGCGATGATGCTGAGCTCCAGACATCAATTAGGATTTTTAATGAATATTTAGTGCTGGAAAGGTAGAAAATTACCTAGAATACCAATACTCATACTCAACCATTAATGTAGGATGTTAAAACTGATATCCCATAGCATGTCCGAGTATTTAAGGTACTATGATTCTTTTCTGATACTTTGCTTTTGCTAAAGGTTTCAAACTATAAACTCATTACCTAAAAAAATTCCATAAAATAGGTTGTTAGGATTCAATTCTGGTTTCCAGTTCTAGCCGATTGATGAGATCTTGCAAAGCTCCAGACAACTATTAGGGTTTTTAGGGAGTATTTAGTGTTCAAAAAGTATCATATTACTCAAACATTTGTGCAGGATGTTAAAACTTGTATCCTTTAGCAGATTTGGGTACCGTAAAGTAATATGATTCCTTTCTGATCATTTGCTTCTGCTTAAAGTTTCAATTTATAATACAATTACATATAAAATGAAAGTAATTGGCAACAAATTTTTCAAATTTATAATTATACCCAAATAAGAATGTGTGATGTATGTTTCAAACTTGAAGAACAGATGATCTATCGCTCAAGTCCTTGACACTCTATAACGACCGAAGAATGCAATTAGTAAAAGGAAAAAATTCCATGCTTCATTCTTTTAAATAACATAAATATTACACTTTTATCCTCAAAATTAATAGTAATAACCCTGATAAAATACAAAACACCTTGACTAATATAGTGGAACATGTGTGAACTGTAGGTTAAAAAGAGAGACTTTTTCTTAATTATTTCTTGTAAAAATCGTTAATAGTTTTTCACAACTCTTAATAGTCTCCCACCATAAAAATTACCTAAAGTCATAAATATGTGTTTGCTCTTTATTGAATAAAGATGTGAATATGATATTGTGTTTAACAGCGTAATTACTGTTTCGTGTTTACATTAATATTTTTTCTTTGAAATATTCATTAGCAGATAAAGTCAAGAAAAATCTGAGTCATTCTTTCGCTACGCTTGAAAGTAAACGTTATAACTCAGATTTATGCCCATTAAATTGCTTATACATATTTTGGAGTTAAAGAACCCGCAAGGGCAATTCAATTTGCATTTTTGAGTTTTTAACTGTTGTTATTAAAATAGTTTTAAATATCAACTTATGTGTTGAAATTGTTTTAAGTTTCTCTAATAGCAATTTACTTCGAACGATTAATGCGTTTTTAATTGGAGCTGCACTATCAACCAAAGGGGCACACACTTTGGAACTGTCATAGATTTTTTTTTCCAACCAACAATTTTAAATTTCTGGGAAAAGTTAGGTTACAGTTAAAATTTGAAACGAAGAGGTTTTTTTTCCCTCTCAAATTGAATGTTCTTAATGGTGATTAAAGAAGAAGTTCAGAATGATGACCTTCATCATCGATTAATCTATGTGCACGAATCAGAATTGATTTCTTGCTTCGCACCAAACCATTCAGTGAGATTACGAGACACATTAATTGAATATCATTCTAATGTGTCTCCAAATTACATGGTGGTACGTTACTACATGTCATATTTCGCTATTATCCACTAGAAGAAAAAAAATCGAACAACGTAAGAACTAGAAGGCGTGAGAAAATTTCGATTGTTCTGATGAGCTCTATCCACTTGCTTGGTTTCAGGTACGGTTGTATCCATACGACAGAACGGCAGGGCGCCATCTTGTTGGTAATAAAACTACTATTACTGTACATTGCAGGAAAATTGGAAGTTATGGGGCTTTTTTTAACTTAGGTACTAGGACTAGATTTGTCTGTATTGATTGGTACTTTTCTTCAGATAGAGCACGTTTATGAAAATGCGAAGGTGGGCTTAGATGTAGAAAGCACCGCGTAGATTGTTGCCTCGACAGCACGACCAAAAGACGTCTGACCGCAGTAGAAAATGGTTGGATGGTCGGACTGTCTGCCGCACGTTCCAAACGGAAAGGCTCAATGGTACACTTACTTTCAGACTTTCAGATTGGACTGTGTCTAAGTCCTGAGAAATCAAAGCATTGAAGAACCCAGATAAATTTTCTATCACGGTTCAAATTGTGTACTTTTTCTATGCTCGCTAAAAAAAGTGTTACCAAACAGTACAGAAAGATATTTAATACATTTTTGGTAACTGGCCCTATTCATAATACAGAATACTGAATCACATTTTAACAGACACAAATTTTAATCGATAACTTAAGAAGTATAATCTTCAACACAAAGTGTATCATTGTACCATGAGAGTTTTTTAACATGAAAACAAGAGGTGCAATTTTTCCCGGAAAATGATGTTATAAGTGGATCCTCCTAAACTCGACAGTTCATGGCTAATTTGGCACCCAAAACAAACAAATACTAATAATTTAATAAATAAATGAAAGAAAATGCATTTTAAAAACTACCGTCTTGATTACTTCCACTCGTTTGGTAGTTTTATATATTTGTGCCTGCAACACAGCCTTTGATTTTTAATGGTATAAACATTTTTTCTGATAAAGCCAAAAATATAGTAGATGGTTAACCTGTTCAAGCAGTGTCTCATTTCAGAGATTCTGGTAATTCGATATTTTACAAATGCTGCATCAATTCAATATACAATATAGCGAGTTTGTACGACTCGATTATAATAAGCAGTTTTGTTAGTTCAGTCACTTCACTGATATTACATTAGCACAACTAAAAGCATGATTTATTTATGAGAAATACTTCAAAAGCACCTCTTATGCAGTCTTTCCACTTATACATTTCTTGTTTAACATAAATTATTCACTGAAGATCAACAAATACTTATTTTTTATTTAAGAACAAAGATTGAAAAAATGATAAATTTAACCTGGACTTATGCACAAATTTTGCTCAGTTTAGTGATTACTTAAACAAAATAATTTATCATAGAATATACTTAGAAATGTAACTTTAACTGTAGTGGAACAAATAAACAAACATAACCTTTTCCAATACATTAATATGTACAAATAACTTATGACTTCGTTAAAATTCTTTAATGAACAAATTTAAGTAAATTTTGAATTTAGTATATTTAACAGACATTTCACCGATGTGTACTTATTGGAAAATATTTATATACATTAATTTATCAAATTTAGATGGTTCAAAGTAATTCAGCAACAAGTATAAAGCCGCATCCAGATTAGAGAATGGCTCCATATGAGACACTGAAGCCCGAGAAACCCTTCTGAGTGGTTTCTCGGGCATGCGCAGAAGCAATGTTTCGTCTTCGTGACAAAACGTTCTAGTCTAGATGCAGCTTAGGATTTAGACATGTGATCAGTTTTCAAATTATAGCTTAAAAATGAATTTACATGCAGTTTAAATTTAAATTCCTGTAACATATTCTTGAATACAAAACTGCTTTACATTACAAAACATTACGAATCGGTACCAATGAAAATCACAGTTTCGAAATTTGCATCTAAATCAAGATAATAATGAATTTCAGCCTTGAATTGTTTGTACAAACCTATTGATGTATTGCTTTGAAATCGGATGCTTCAAGGTCTAAGTAAAACCAATCAATACGCACATGAAATATCTTTAAAATCGATCAAAAACAGAAGTACAGCCATCTGAAGGGTACATGTACTGAAATAAGCTCATATTGTGGAATCTATATAAAAGTTTCAGTTACAAAGAAAGATTATGGATTGCTCTATTTTTTGCATTATCTTCCTAAACTGAACAGATAAAGAAATGTCCTACAAAATTTTATAACAGTTACATAAAATATATATATATATATATATATATATATATATATATATATATTAACTTGGTATGCGTTTTTGCTTGATGTTTTAGAGCAGTGAGTTTGAAAAAAGATAAATTAAAAATTAGGTTGCTACAGCAGCTCTTAGGTGGTTTTTCTTGAAATCTAATAAAATATTAAATGAATAAATTAAAAACTTAAATGAAAAAATTGATAAATGCGTTTTTCTAAGTTAAATATTTGTTTAAATTATTTGGAAAATACACTCGTCAAAATGTATATGGGTGCTTATTACTTTATTCCTTTCTATTTTTAAATTGCAAAATCACAGGATTTAATTCGCTACACTCGATAAATATAGTTCGACATGAAAACTGCATACCAATGTTTCAGACATACAAGGAACCTATTCTTCAGTGCAGCGACAACAAAAATAGCTAGGTTTGTTGCATAGCATTGGAAATGATTCCAAATATGTGTATGTAATCTTCATCTCAAATTCGCGCTTTACCACGTTGGGTATAAGCAATAAAGTAGAAATCTTTAGTTACTTTTTGTAGAGCAAAAAACTGATGCAAATGATACAATAAATAGTACTTGAATCATCCCTTATTGAAAGCGTGCAATAAGGCTAAGTTTTTCACATTGCATATAAGTACGTTTCAGGCTTAAAAAGTACCCTTTCTTTAGTCGAAGCTCTAAGACAAGCTATGCGGTAAAACATATCTCTAAAAAGGAAATTCCTCGTAATTTTGAAACACGTGGATGAAGTTTCTAAATTAAATTTCTATACTTTCCGTTAAGAAGCAATACTCATTGTATAGAACTATATTTTGTGCTCTTCAAATGTATAAATCGCAGTATAAATATGAAAAATCAAGATTTTCAAACGGCTTGCATTTTCTTATTAATTTATAAACATTTATTTCATTTTTGCTTATTTTTGTTCTCTCAAACATTCTATTTTAAGTAAATTTTAAAAAACACCGCTCTAAAATTCGAAGCTTTACTATAAAATATAACTGCCGTACCATTATTTTTGCACTTCTGGAATATGTTTCAATATTAATTTTAGTTATTTTCGAAATTTAATTTTCTTTGAAAATTTACTTGAAAAGGTAAAAAATAAAAAAGACACACAAATAAAATGTTTCGCATGCTTAGGAGTTTATATCTAGATGGCACTATAAAAATATCAAATATTCCTTGCATTCAAATGTGCTTCATTCGAATGTAGAGTTATGTTTAGTGAACATAATTCCAGCTGACAGTTTTGTATAAGAGAATATAGAATTATCTTATAACACCTGCGTTGCGAACTAGGAAAATCCCTGGTATATAACTTGCTTTGAACAGTTTTTGAGTCTTCTGCTTGTGTCTGTATCCAGAAACTGCAATCTCTGAATTTGCTTGTAGAAACGTAATGCACACATATTCCACTATCTGAGGTTATGAGGTAAGATATAAAAAAATCTATTCAAAACTGCCAGTCCAAAGCTTCCTGCGCTTTCAGCTAGCTCTGAGTTCTTTTGTACAATGAAAATTGGTAGCTTTGTACATTGAGTACACATTTATACATGCGAAGTAAACTCGCAAAATACATGTTTATATCCCTGAATAACTGCAATCCAAAGTATCATCTAAATAAACTTTCCATTATTTTGTGTGGACAATTATGGCATTCGTTTTTAGCACTTCGGCCTTCGTGCTAAAAACTGGTTATTGTTCTTGTTTTGTGCTTTTCTAAGCGTTAAATATGACGATTAGATTTCGATGTCATTCATTAGATGACCAGCTTTGGCACGCTGTGATGTTATTACTAGGAATTATTGGATGAGGCAAAATTTTTTGTGAATTTCTTTTGTTAAATGTGTTGCACCTAAAATAAGTTCACGAAATCATAAGCCCGAAACAATTTCGACGTTAAGATTAACGCTATTATTCTGACGAGCATTTTTCGTCAGAATCAATATTAAAAATGTCACCAAAATGTAATGGAAAATATTTAAAACTTCTTCATTCTTTATTAGTAGAAAGTTTTGGTGTGTTATGGTTCATTATTATTAAAAATATAACTGCGAAATTTACAGTAATACTTTCGTGGTAATGATAGAATATTCTGTGGTCTCAAAATTAATGACTTTATCAATCCTAGTCTGTTTTTAGGGATTTGAAAATATTGTTAAGTTTTCTTCGTAATTGTTTGAGTTTTTCCAACTTAGATTCAAGATATTGAGAATAAACTGATGTTTTATAAAGTGAAATGCTCAGAATGCGTCAAAAAGGCCTGTTACTTTCTAAAACTTATTTGATAAAAAATATTTTGTTTTATTAAACTAAATAATTCCCACTACGGAATACTTGCCACATCCAAAAACACTCCTAGTGTCAACACAACGTATTTATTACACAATCAGTTTTCCGATAGTTTGGCGAAAATACCACACGCACATGGCTTTCAGTTTTGAGTTAGTTACGCGCTAAGTTTGGCTGCAGTAGTTGTATGTTGACTATTACTGCTATTATTGGCTGTGTTTGTATTGTTTTGGTTATTTTCTGAATTCCGTTGACTGGTTTTTTTGCTTTTCATTCTCCGGTTTTGAAACCAGATCTTGACTTGGCGCTCGGTGAGGTTCAAATTTCGTGCCAATTCCCAGCGCTTTTGTTTTGAAACATACGCGTTAAACAGGAACTCTTTTTCCAACTCTAGAGTCTGAAACTTAGAGTAAGGTTTCCTCTTCTTTCGTACAGTCACCGTACCTGTCCATTCCAAAGGATTGGTTGTGGTCATAGGCTCGCCTCCTGTAAAGATAAGACAGATAAATTAATTTTATGATTTCTTTTTCAACTCTAGAACATTTGAATCTATTTATATTTTGCAATGCAGAAAAGAGGAGTGGACCAGAAATTAGTCCTGAAAAATGGTAAAAGTTAGGAGCTTTCGTTATGCAATTTGGACACTAAAAAAGCTGAGTGAACTTTTCATCGATACATGATACAAATGGTCTAGTTACATCAAAGTTTAGACAGTTGAGTTCAAGTTCATGCTGCTTTCACCATAACTGATGCTCAAATTAGAAATGCTATTGAGATATTGATTATATAAAAATGTAGTATTTCATAAACTCAAATTATAGCAGTTTTTGGTTGGTTGGTTGATGTCGTATATTCAATTGAATCATAACTCATGGTGTGCTTGAATAGTCTTTGCTATCTCTATGGCATTATATGAGTATAAGTCATCTAATGTAGGGTAGTTTAAGAGGTGAAGGCCTGCAGCGACTGCAGGGCAGTAAAAAACATGATATGGTGTGAGTTTCACGCCGAGACAGTTGCCACTGTTTTGATATTTTCTAGTCCCATCTACAGAGATTTTCATGTTAACAGTTTTTATTTATGCTATTAAGAAATCCTAAAAAATTCTAGCAATAGTGCAACCTGTCGCTCCAACACTGGCGTGCGATATCGTTAGCTTGTTTATTACATGATGCCTTCACTCGCTGAGCTGTATCCGGTCACTCGCATGGGCTGTACATCTGGTTGATCTCGTGTTTCAGGTCTCCAGTTTGAAACCGACCACACTATAAGGAATTTAATGTTAGCCGCCCCCCCCCCTCCCCCCAAAAAAGAGTACATGTTTGATAGCTATAAAGAGTAGTGTTACATTATTGCTTACATGCGTATGTTGTACCAAAATATGGCAAAATTGAGCACTATCTTTTGTGTACTGCAAAGTTGAAACCTTTTTTTGGTGCAACAGGGGCACATTTTTTATAGTGAAATGGGATACCACTGGCAGGTAGACACAAAATTTTAGCAGTAACGTTTCAAAGGTTACTGGCCAGGATTCTTTTTTACCAGCTATGTTTAAGTTACTTAATGCTCAAAATGAGTTAAACAGTACAAATGATGTAACTGAGAAAGGTATCGGAAAAATGAAAAGGCGGACGTTTTATTTTACAATATTTCTCGAAGTTTCATGAAGTCTTTGGAGAGCAAGGCCTAATGAGTTTTTACGTAAATCGATAGCAAACAACTTTGTCTCCCCAAAAATAATAGTAATAATAATAAATAAATAAATTATGAGCAATGAAAATACGTGTCGATGTTGGAGACATTCTTACTGGTATCTTTTCGGCGTTTGCTCTCAATATGGCAAACGACAGCCATTAATTTTTACCTCTACCCCTTAAGCAGTGATTCCCACAAAAACATTTTTGACGAATCCCCTGACCCTAAAATCATAACGACGTTCACCTCCGAAATATTGTATGTTACGTCCGGTCATAGGAGAAAGTTCTAAAATGGACAAAAGCTTTATAAAGCAAAAATAATCCATTTCACTTCTTCATCTAACTAAAAAAAACCTGAGCTTTCGCTGTTTTATTTTTACGTAAACATGACTTTGTTTCTACTATTTCATGGGTTTTGTGTGGTAGGTGGTCTAAATGAGTAATAAAACAAATATTAACGAAGCGTGGCCCTGATTTTTCATCTTTGAAAATTACAGTAACACATGCAGATAACACTATACCTTGAGTTATTAAGTTGAGTAAAGTTTAATTTTGGAAAATAGAACTCGACCCAACGAAGACCCTGTCTAAAAGACCCATGGACCACTTGAATGCAAACCAACTGTTGAGTACCATTGCACCGAATCGTAAAATTTTTCTAGTAGTAACTAATATGACATTAATATTTAATTATTTTTGCACAACTCATAAAATACTTTTTGGCTTTAAGTTAAAAAATTTTCATTGCGTGTTTAACCCTTTCAAACGGAATTCAGAAAAAGGAACGCTATTTTTTTTTTCTTTTAAAGCATAGCTTCTTGACATATCCAATGTGAATCATTCAACGTTTAGAGCTTTTTCAATCATAAATAAAAAAAAAGTTATGACTTGTCCGGTTTTGCAGGCACGATGCAAAACATTTAAATTTTATGACAAAAAGTAAGTTCAAATAAAAAAATTTTTGCTTGTATTAAATCCTTATACTATATCTATTTCAAATATAATGTAAAACCTGGTGAGATAGCGCGGTCGGAGAGATGGCGCACTTGAGTTTTTTGCACAAAGTAGGGGGGGGGGGGGTGTGAGTGCACCACGATTTCAGCTTGAATTCATAAGTTTTTTCTCTGAAAATGTATGACACAATGCCGTTTTCATTGTTCGAATTTTCATTACTGTTCCTTTGATTATCATTGTGATGTGAGTGAATCTTTGTGATGGAAGATACTTTTTAACCAAACGCTTTTTCAACCATTTTGATCTACATATTATCGAAAGTCATCTCCCTTCCGTGTAAACCACCCATGTGCGCAATCCCACCCGCCCTATCAGGAGAGAAGCGAAAAATAGGTGTCTTCGCTTTATTCCCGCTGTCGCTTTAATTTATAGCGTAACGGCAAAACAAAGGTGAAAATACATACAGTCGGAATGTAGTCTTTAACATTCACCAAAAGTTTGGCATAAAATTAAAGTTTTCATTTTTTTTTTTAAACCATGTTTTCCAATTGTGTGCCCAACTGTACCGGCTTTACCTTATACTAAAAAGTTAATTTAAGTCCCAAGCATTTTCAAAAATGTAAGTGTTTTTACTACTCAATCTTCTGTTCGGCCGATGTGATGGAAATATGTAAATGAATGCTATTTTTTTCCGTCTTGAAATTATTATTATCTTTTATTTGAAAATTTTCGATTTATCATACATAAAGCTCTAAAGAGATAATCAAAATAAATTTGATGACCATAGCTTGATATCGCCCGTTAAAGTTAATGCCCAGTGTACCGGACACCACGACTGAAAGAGTTAATTACTTGCTATAATCTACCCATGCAGGGTATTAAATGCTATTATTTTAAGACTTAGGTTGATGTACTACGTACGTGCAGTCTCATTTCATCTTATCTTTTCTATATTTAGAACCAAATTTGTCGTATTGATGGCGATAGTAGTTCAATAACTAGTAGTTTTTCTCAGTCATTTTTTACACATTTTTCTTATAAGCAATGAAAATTTAAAAATCCCCAATGACTCTATTTCGAGCAATTTACGAAACTTTATGTTCTTTCACGAACATTTTTACCTGGGGAATAAGATTTTTATAAAACATTTAAAATATGAAATACAACATTTAGTACGTTTTGAAAAGTATAAAATACATTTTTTAGCGCTTTCGTTGAGCAAAAATGTTAAAAACTGGGCCCTAAGCATCTGTTATGAACGTTTCCTTCACTTTGTCTTAGTTAATTATCTACTGGAGGAAGGGTATAATAAGAAACATTCTGTGCAATAACGGACTAAGCTACACATTTTTCATGTATGAATTATTTGCATTATACACCATTAAGTCCAAAGCAAAAACTGTCTCAGCAAATTTTAATTTGTATTCAATATATTACAGCCTTAAAATCCTTATTTCATCAAACTTGATTGCTACCCACAGATAAAATTGTGTTCCTTTTTATCCCCTTATATAGCACTATCAATAATTTTCCGAATCTTAATATTTGCAAGATTTAACTTAAAAGGTTGTTTATATATACAGTAAAACCTGTAAAGTTGACCACCTTTGTAAGTTGACCACTAGTCTAATTTGACCACTTTTGTCAGAAACGGAATGAGCCCTTCACCCTCTATAAGTTAACCACCTGTCTAAGGTCACCACTAAGGTGCTGCACCACAAGTGGTCAACTTAGACAGGAGGTCAACTTATAGAAGGTGAGGTAGAGGGTGAAGTTTTAATTCCATTCCTGACAAAAGTGGTCAACTTACAAAGGTGGTCAACTTTACAGGTTTTACTATATTATTATTATTGGTTGTATTCAGGAATCTTTCAGCCATCAAAACTTGAGAAAAGTAAAATAAGATCTTGAACACTTGCAGTCCCAGTGATGCCCTTTGGTATCATCACATTCTTCACTTTTCCTTTTTATTTCTTCAACAATGAGAGTCATTAAAAGTTCATTCAGTTTCAGTGATAATCATTAAATTTAATAGAGTCATCACGTTCATTATTTTCTTTGTCTGGCATCTACCAAATGAACATCCTTAAACGTATTTATTTTTTAAATGGCTTGAGTCTGAAAGAGTTAACATGTCACTAGGCATCACCCGGAACCAAATTTGAAATTCAATTTCACTATTATTTATTTTTTGCATTAATTTATCAATATCGTTCTAAATGAGTATATTACTTAGCATATAAAAATCTTTCTGAAGGAAATGGTTTCGTAAATAAATTTCAGAAAAAGTATATGATCCAGTTATCAAAATTCATCTATTTTTTAAAGTTACACGCACATTTGGTTCTCAACCTTTTAGAAATACGGGAGTCCCGAAATATGGCATGATAAAAATTTTAACAACGTAAAGGGTGTTAAATCATTGACTGAATTACGTCTTTGTTATAAATCTGAAACAATGTTAAAATTTTATAAATCAATTTGTTATTGACAACTATTACTTTTCATTAGTTACACACTTGGAAGTCAGCACGATGTTAAAAGTTTACGAAATATTAAATCAGTTCCAGGTGCATATGTTTAATCTGTACCAATATTTGCAGAAAGTACACATTATCAATTTTACATAATTTGAGCTAATTGCTATCACGTAAAAAATACTTTCCCAGAACCTGGCTTATCCAGTGTCTAAATATTAGCTGTAGGAAACCAATCTCGCCATACAAGTGCTTTCTCTATCAAAAGGTCGCGCAGTCTTTTTAAAATTATTTTGGTGATAGCCGTTTCTGTTAAATTATGCTGTAATTAGTGGAGAGTTAATAAAAATATTTTGTTGAAAAAAATTGTGCCCTGAAGACAAAATCGAATTCCACCTGCATCTCCCAGATGCGCGCGCTCGGTAGAAGGTTAACACCTGAATTATGCATTAATTTTCAAAACAAATGTTTATTTGGCCTTTTAGTGTGAAAAGATACCGAAAATGCATGTAGGCATGAAATGTTTCGACACGTATGATACGAATTTTACAAGCAGTGCCAATCAGACAATGACAAATACATTATTTTAATTTTAGTTTTCATTTATTAGTTTATTATTATTATTTTCAAATTTAAATTAGTGAAAAATAGTGCTCAACATTCTTTACGTTGAGTTTTCGATAGCTATTTACGAGATGATTTTTTTTTAATACTTAACTGAGATAGGCGTTATGAACAAATACAAATATTCTTAGGCCACTTTTACTGCATAACAGAATTTGCTACACAAACGGCATTCAATGAACTATACCAACTATATTTTAAAGATTATATAGCTTAATTAGTTTACATTCATTATAATTTTGAGTTTGGGATTTGCAAAGAAATTAGCAAACATATCTTTATTTACGAATATTTGAGGTAAACTAAAATGCATTGAAGCCCTTTCATTTCTAATTTAAATTTCTAATACTATCATATTACTTCCGCAAAAAAAAACTTTTTTCCCCTTTCATTTCAAGGAGCAACTGCAGTTACACGGAATGATGTATGTTACGGAAAATTAGGCCTTTCTCTCACCTCATTTCGCCTACTTTTTTGAAATTTCGGATGGAAGGTGGGAAAAACGGCTTTAAGGGGAACGTCCTTTAGGGGAGAAAACTGCGTAGATGGTATTTCGCGTTTGAATACTGAGTAAAAAAAAACCGGGACCCATAAAAATTGTGAGACAACTTGACGATCATTAGAAAACATTTCACTTATCACTTCATTTTCTTGCTACTCAAAGCAGCGATTTGGAAACGTTGAGGGATCTGTACGTTTTGCTACTACAGTCAGTCGCTATGTTCCGCCATGTAATTTAAGATTAAATGAATATTTTGTGTTTATATCTAACTTAGCAGCTACAACGTAATGATCTAGACGTGGGCTATAAAAGCGGAAATTACAAAATATTTTCATTGCTAGATATTTTGACTAACCTCGTATATTTCATGACTGATCTTCACTATTGTCCACCAATAAAATATAATTCAGACTCACCTGATTTTGGCGAATCTCCGAGATATTACTTCGAATGTGTACCGTAATTAAAAGTTTTCGTACTTACCAGACTAAGATTATGATGATTAAGTCTCATGTCGACTGAACTGACTCAATTTGATTAAATGAAATTGATTTTGCCAGAAGAGATTGAAGTAAAGGCTTCCCTTCTCTTTGAACAGAATTTCCAAGAGGTTTTTGCCTAATTATGACATTTAGAATTCAGCTTGACTAAATAAAAGAATTTTGTGCACTAAAATATTTATTTGTTTAACTTTATCTTTCTTCCTTTCTTTCGTAAATAATGGTGGACAAAAATCAGGCTCGGTTCTGACTTATTATGGTAAATCTTAAGCATTTTCTTCTTAACATCTAAAAGCCTAATTATTCGCTCTAAAAATGCATGCGTAAATATCTACTACTAACTGGACCTAATTATTTGCTTCAAAAGTGCATATAACCGTACTAACGGTCTAAAATATGCTTTCATGAATGTAGCCTACATAAAGAATGATACTTTCATCGGCCTAGAGTGTCTGATTTCCATGTATGTACATTAGTGAATAAATTTGATATTTTCTGCGCTTAAAGGTATGTTTTTCTGTGCGTAGATGCACCAGTAAATATCCTACAAATACGCAAGTTGTTACGTACAGTTAGTTTAAAAAGAAAATATATTTATTACAATTTTACAAGCAATGTGGAGAAGAGTGTATAACTGAATGGGACATGGTGTTAAATGGGACAGTAGTAGTTTCTACAAATGGGTACCCAAAAAACAAATTTCATTTTGATATAATACATGACCTAATCATTCAAGTAAACTGACAAAAAATTTGTTCTTTTTGAGCCAGTTTCTTCGGAGAAGTACAGAATAATCTCAGTGAATTCTAAATTTTTACTTGCGTTTTCCCCAGCAGCAGTAATTTAGAACTAACGCTTCATCAGTCAAAAACATTTCTGATTCCTGAACACAATTTGTTTACTTATTTGATCCGTTTTAAATGCCTTTAGAGTTAATTTTTCATCTATCACTAATAAACATGCAACTATGTTTTAAAACCATTGTTGGGGTTAAATGAGACACAAGTGTGGGCAATGGGATGTAATTTTGGTTTTTTAGTTTCCCGTGAGAGCTTCTTTTGTCATTTTTTTAATGTTTGTAGGCATTTTATAAATTGAAAGAAAATATTGCGCCCTATACAATATCTTCACTTCAAAGTAGTGTTCCATTCACCTACATAGGTGGTGTAGAATGGGGCAACTGAAGAACTTCAGTTTTTTATTATTGCTGTTGTTGTTATCCATTACAGGGGATTTTCCTTCAAATTTTAATCCTTATATGATATAAAAAACGTTGAAAAAAATATGATATGTAAAAATAATACAAAATGAAAGGGGAAAAAAATGTCCTACTCATTACTACTCTCACCAATGCATAAAACTTTTGAATAGAAAGATTTAATTAAGGCGAAAAAACTTTAATTGACTTTCCATTGTACGGATATTCCCCCCTTTTTCTCACAATGTAGAGGCACGCTGCCTTGTCGGCATCAGCCCTTTGTACGGAAGTAGTGAAGCATTAAAATTGGAATAGAAACTAATAAAAGTTTTACTTCCTAATTAATATTCTTTAAAATGGAATGTCGTATCATATTCAACGCGATTTAGTGTTATCTAAACCTAGTCTCTAAAAATAATATCGCTCTAATTCAAGGAATTCCGATTTTGTTCTTGTCCTAAAGAGGAAGGGTAGAATCGGAAAGAATGTCTATGAGAGCTATCCTGGATTTGCGTTTCAATTAGCAGATGACCAGAAAATACCTTGCTCATATTAGCACCACCAAACTCTAGGATTTGAACCGAGGAACATTCGGTCATCAGCCAAAAGTATTACAACTGATCCGCGATTTGTGTTTGCACTAGCAACTGATTTACACAAGTTAAACTTTTACATGCTGAATAGGAAGTCATCATCAAAAAGTATTATTTTCCAGAAGAAGAAAAAAAACATGTCATTCTACAATATTATAATTATTATTCAGGTACCCGTATCACCATTGAATTCCGCTAAAAGTTGAATCTATACTTTAGTATCAGTAAAAAAAAATAGATATTATTCTAAGAAGTCTCCGATATTTTTGAAATAGTATGTCTTGATTGCTTTTGTAAGCAATGAGTCTTTTATTTTTAAAATTTTGTTATGCATTATAATAAATGTTGGTAACCTACTAGTATAATTTTAAAATGTATCTTTCAAAAACTCTTTATCTTATTTTGGGTGTCCCCCCGAAAAAGAGTGTCAAGCGAGGCGGACCGCTTCCTCCGACCCCCGAAGTGATGCTATTGATTAACAAATTTCTTGATGCAAGCACCTTTTACCTTTCATTAAAAAATTTAATGTGTAGAAGAAAAAAGACAGGCTTCGGTATGCACTCCCCCCTTAACAGTTCTTAGTATTTCTCAAGTCATCATGTGTTGAAGAAAAAATATTAGCAAATGGCGCGGCAGCTCTTTGGTCACCTACTAGTGTCTTACCGCGGTAGTTATTGTTTAATTAGTAGTTTGGGCAGGTTCGATTTTAAAAAAGAGGCTTTTAAAATTTAATTTCACAAGCGTTGATAAAGAGTCGTTTCCAAATGAACATTTTATTTGTTTTTCAAACAAAAAATAGTGCATTTTATGTATAGAAACGTAAAATAAAATACATCAAATAAAATGTTTTTAAGAAGCATGTTTCAGAATCATTAAAATGAGCTGAACTTTCATTACATAATTTAACTAGAGAAATGATTTTTTTCCCTCCCATACTTTAAAAATGTACACAGATTAAACAACAAGTAAATAAATAAAAATGGCAACAATGAACTAGATTTTTTTTTCTGACACGAAACAAACATTGAAAAAAAAAAAAGCATGGAAAAAATAATAGAATAAAATTTTAATATATATAAACATGTGATTTTGAGTACTCCATCTGAAAGCCAGTCTTTGACTCGTAAATGATGATTAAAATTAAGCTTCATCTTTAAGCTTGGCATATTTATAAGTTGAAACAAAAGAAAAGAGATAAATTTTCGCCTACCAACGGCGGCTATTGTAAAGATTTAAGTAGGATTGTCATGTCCGAAATGATCCCAAACTTTGTAATTTAAAGAGATACTTTTCTCAAAAGAATAGATGACGCAATGTGGACAAAGGCTAAATTTCTAGCAAATGTTTTCTGTTCTCGGTCTGCAAGAAATCTGGAAATTACGGGTGGCGCTTGAAGTACAATACAAGAAAAGCGTGTGACTCTATTACGTCTGCCACTTTTAAAGTGGAAAGAAAAGTATCTTTTAGAATTTTGCTATTGGTGGGACTGTTTCTAAGCTTTAAAAATTGCCATCTCTCAAACATATCTAAAGGATTTCAGAAGTTAATACGAGGAAAAAATCTGTGTATCTATTTGGCGCTTTTGATTATTTTAGTTGAACTTTTAGTCTCTCTCTCTCTCTCTCTCTCTCTCTCTCTCTCTCTCTTATGTTTTATACAATCACTAGCTGATCTCCCGGAGAACATCTGCGAGCTATAAATTCAGCAATCAAACTGAACATGACAATGATCGATCGATTGATACAATCAGACTCTGGTGTTACCACTCCAAAGAATCGGAAATTAACCATTTTAAAATCGTAGAAAACGCTTTAAAATTCTAAAGGCTTAAGAAAAGATCGCTAGATATAAACATGAGAATGATCGTTTGATATAAACAAACTAAGGTGTTGCCACTCCAAAGAATCGGAAATTAAAAATTGAGTTATGAATGGGAATACTTTTTAAGAAATATAAATAAATTTGTTAAAGTTCGTAAGTTACGATAATAAATACAAAAAAAATATGTTACTTTTCTAGGCTAATCATTAAACAAATTTTTAAATATTGTTTTACCCTACATTTTTTCACATGATGTCAATATCGAATGCTATCGCAAAATTTAATCGTAAGTTATACACGCTAAGGTAAATATATATATAGATATTGCTTTGCCATACCTTTTTTTTTTTGGGTGATGTCAGTATCGTATCGTATCGCAAAATTTAAGCGTAACTGGTCCACGTTAAGTGAAATATATGCATAAATTAGGGGGGGGGGAGAAGGCAGGGGGGAGCTATACGGAGAAATAAGCTCGCTACTCATGCTCGTTGCAAAAACTGCAGACATGTGTTTCAATGTTTCAGGAAACCTTTTCTTCTTTATTTTTAAGTAAAGTTATGCAAATACAAATTTATAAATGTAATGTTTGTATTCCTTGTGTACAAAATTTAAAACATAGCATTTTTATCCAAATTATAGAAAAAACAAGTCCTGCCTACAGATATTAAATTAAGTGGGAAAACATTTTGAGTCATATACTTTATGGAAAAGTTTTAGAAACTTTATTATTATTATTAAAAATTATTATCATTATTAGTAATATTATTTTAATGTGAAAGGTCTTTCTATTAAAACCTTTTACACGCCAATGTTCCATTATTGGAACATCAACTCTAAAAATATGTGAAAACTACAATTTTGTGTGCATTTGAACTATTGATTGATTTTTGGACATAATGGTTACACTACTGAAAGTAGTGATATCAACAATAAAAAAATTGTAATTGATTCATTTTTCGTACTTTTCATCAAACAAGATTAAAAAATTCACACAAAATTTGAAATTTAATTAAAAATTTCATAACTAAGTGAGGACAATTAAAAATAGTCATATTTTTTTTTGAACATGTTTCACCTTTTAAAAATTACGTTATTATAATTTTTATTGGCGATAAAATTTGCATGATCCAAAAGTGGAACATTGGCGTGTAAAGGTCTGCGTTTTAACACATTACAGTTCTGCATTGCATCAAATAAATAAGACGACAATTTTTCAAATGTTGGAACTCATGGTAAATGTAATGCGGATGTATTTAATGACTGATGTGTAGCAACCCTTCCTGTGACCTGAAGGGGATTACTTTTCTCTAAAAACTTTATATGCTGTTTGATAGCTAGACTTTGTTTATGACTCTAGGAAGTCGAGGATAAAATAAATAGTTCAGGGATAAAAAAAATTCATCACAGTGGTGCTAGTGGAGACAACACAGAGAAACACTTGTTTTGGGAATCCCGATAAATTCTTAGCTATTTTTCTTCTCTGCGATTTTCCTCAGTTAGTAACTATTACATAATTACACTGATCAGATGTCTCATTCAAAACCTTTTCGAACTGTAGCAGAGGCACTAGATTATTTTTATACAGTTGCAGATTTTTACGCAGAAACTTACGTTGCTTTCCCTTTTCATTCGTCCCCCCCCCCCCAAAAGGAACAAAGAAAAAAAAATCAGGTTGCGCCACTGATATTAAGTACAGATTCTTTTAATCAAAGTGAATTTCAATATACAACTTGCAACTAAGGAATTTTATTTGTTATTGGTTTTGAAAAAAAATAAATTGGAATTGTATTTATATTTGTCTCGTAATGGCTCAAAGATGTTATCCGAATGACCGGAAGTAAATTATACCAACTTTACATGTTGCGCCACCTGGTGACAAAGTTTGTCCGAAGCATGCCCTATTGAATTTCCAGTAATATGAATGATTACTGCACAATTGCCAATTTCAATGAAAAAACATAAAAGCATTTAATGATTTAAAAACTTTTGCTAGTGTCCTAATATTTTTAACAATTCTAAAAATAGCATAACAATAAAACACGTATAATTGCGCTAATAATGGCAAACAAGATGTTTGAAGCTCATCCAAAAGAAATATTTAGTGTTTAAGTAAAAAATGCAGCCAAACGTACGGGCTTTCCATGTCCTCTTTGAAGTTTTTTTCCTCACTATATATTCACAGAAAAGCGTTCAGTAAGCTCTTACAGCGTGTTCACGAATTGAATAATTAAGCTAATCGCGTTATCAATTCCGATCAACGATACCAACTGCGGCCATTAGCGCTCCGTTGATTTCAATTTGCAACCGATTTCGGAAGGGCTTTTGCACTTAGCTCCTAAATCATAAATCGTTTCTTCGAGAAACTGCTCAGGGGATCTTCGTGACCATTAAGTCGAAAAGAATTCTTTTAGAGGGGCCATCTCCACATTGAATTTTGGAAATAAATTTGTACCTAAAAACCATAATATCTTAAGTCCATTTTTCGAGTCTTTGCGATGAAGTTAAAAAATAAACATTTTTAGTATTATAAAACTAGAGTTTTCCGTGCGAACCATAGAATAAAGTTGTCCGATAGGACCTTTAAAAGATCGGATCGTCGGTACTCTGTATGGTAAGTCCAATAACTGTAAACTTGCAAAAACTCAAAAAAATGGACATAAGATACCTATGCCTCTCAGGTACAGAAATACTTCTCTATTAATATGATGATATAATGTAAAGTTTATGTTCAATGCAAGTTGTTAAAACTTAATTGAAAAAGCGATTATGTTTTTTTTTTCATTTCCAGTATGTTATTTTATTTTAAAGAATAGTTCTGCAGACTACCTTTTTTACCATTAAAATATATGTGTGTAAACGTCAATAACTTTTAAAATTACTCGCTTTGTGAAATAATTGTGTTAATGCAGAAAAATCCTTAATCAAGCCGAAAAAAATCACATTTAATGTTTTAATCATCACTTTGAAAAACATTTCTATCTTGTTTCACTTTAGAATGCCCACTTTACTGATTTTAACAATATTTTTCATTTCACAGGGCAAATTCTGACGTCTTAAACGCATTATGCATTTTAATAACGCGTAAAGGACTTAAAAATGTTCCTTTCAAATTTTGTAAACAGCCTTTCATTTATTTATTTGTCTATCTGTTTATTGACTAATTAATTTATTGGTCGCTTGTTTTATTCCATCGCCATCAGTTTGATTGCATTTTTTTGTTATCAAGTAATATCCTGTTCTAAACATATTTTATCTATTAGAAAAAAGAAGTTTCTTCATTGATACTTAGTAAAGTTTCATTATTAAAAACAGAATGCAGTCACTATTAGGTACTAGTCGGGAAATAAGGATACATTTATGTTATCAGAATACTAACCCTCTCTTGAAAACATGTACGTTATTATTCACTAAAATTACTTAACTACTATTAGCCAGGATAATGTGCTACGTTGGACAGAAGAGACGGCTGACCTTTCGTATGGACAGGTTACCTTCAGCCAGAATACCTTAACTATTACTATGTAAGATAATAGGCTTAAACGGTGGAGTTTCAAGTATATACCTTATTATTAACAGGTATACTTCAAGTACCTTTAAACGAGACAATAGCTGTTTCTAAGACTGGAAAAGGCAATCCTTCTGTGCAAATTTCTTATTAGATGCTACATTTCAGATAGTACGTATCAGTATATTAGTTATATCGCGTACACCAGGAAATGCTAACATTAAAAGTAGATATGTTTTAATTTATCAAGACACTTTAGATATTATTAACCAGGGTCATAGACATTCTTTAAAATAAAGAGAATGCGTAACATCCGTAGATACCATATTAACTATCATGACAAGGGGACGGACAATAGTCATTTCTCAATTGGTAGAAAATGCTTTATGTCTAATTGCGTTGCAACAACGAGGATATTTTAATTATTGCTAGCCAGTATAGCAATTAAAAGTTATGTACAAAATTTGATCTGTATTTCACGAAATCCCCTTGGTCTTTGAGCATACTTCGGTAAGCGATTTGACCCTAGGTTAATATTATATAGTTAATCCTCGTAATCCTAATAATAAAGCAGCAAGTATGTATGTGTGTGTCCGGCGTAGGGCCAAGACCGTTCGGTGATTTTCATGAAATTTTGCACGAAATTAGTTTGGAGCATGGGGGTGTGCAACTCGAAGAGATTTTTCTAAAATTCGAAATTGCTTTTTTTTATTCCAATTTACTGTTGAAAATTGCATAAACTCGTTCTTTTCTACAGGAAGAAATTATCGCATCGTTTCGAGCTGGGTACCATTAAAAAGCCCGTTAAAAACTGTCCCAGAAAGAGTTTTACTCTTTCTGCTGAAATTTGAAGCCTCTAAATTGACTGGAAAAGAATTTATAATCGTTTTTCGCTGTAGTTCGAAATTATTTTTTCATGGTAATTAACGTTTACTTTATTTTCCCCAGACGATTGATAAAGCGCTTGCTTCTTATTTTATTTGTATTAATGTCATTTTGTCTGCATGTATATTTGCTAAATTAAACTCTATTCACAAAGGTTTTAGCATTTTGAGGCGCCAGCCGATTTTCAATTTATCTTTTACTTTTTTTTTTTTTTACTTTTGATTCTTCTTTCGTTTAAAACGAATTACAATTTATTTCCTGCGGCTCTCAGGCAATCGATAGCTTTATTTTGATTTCCTTATTTTGACATGTATTTTTACGGGACCATTCTCCATTCTGTACAGGGTTTTTTAAAGAAATGTTATCCTTTATAGCGATTTTTGTTATTCCCAAATTATTATTACAATTTATATTTTTATTACATAACAAAAATGATAAATGTGAGAGAGATACGATGCACAAAATTGCAAAATGTATTGCATTGCGTTTGGGTTTCAATGAATCCCTTTTGACTGCTGCTTGCTTCGCGAAGATCGAACCATAGAGAAGGTTAATTTCTAACGCCGAAACACGTATATGCAATGAATGTTGCAGTTCTGTGCTTCATATTGCTATTTTCTAAAATGTAATTTTCGCACAAAGGTAAAAGGTGTTTGCTTAACAAAATACGTATTTTTAAATCCCCTCTATCCTGATGCCTTGATCTCCCGAATTCATACCCACTCACTCTGAAGACAATTTATGGATATTTATACCCAGATTGGAGTTCCTGTTCTATAGGTTTCGGCATCTGCCTCTTATGCCCAAAAGAAGTAATTTGTTGAAAGATATAAAGAAATCTTTGTCAATGCAAGTTTTACCAGGAAGCTTTTATCACTATCTCTGGCGACCATAGCGTTCCACGTTTTATGCCCCGAGCTTAGACTTGTCCTTTCAGAGTTCTAAGAAAAAAAAGAACCAGAGGACAGCAATTAATTTACGGGGCGTTACAAAATAAAATGAATATCCAAAGAAAGAAAACATCTGTCAGAATTGTTTGAACCTCAGGAAAGTCTAGAACTAATACCATGCCATTGCCTCGAGGGTCCGGCAATAAGTCTAAGCTTGGAAAAAAAATTTCTCAATTGCCTCGGCAATCGAGCAGTATATCGAGCAAAGAGCAGTTAAAGAGCGAATTTCTTTTCAGTTGTCGAGGTCGGTCTTTCCGAATAGCATCAGGTACTCGTAAACGGGGAAGAAAATAAGATTCTCTTGCCGCGCTTCTGGACTGGCTTTAGGGTACCGCAGCTTTTTCCTTACAAATAGTACTTTTTTCCCCAAGATAAGCTTCTTTTCGTTTACGCGCCTATTGGCTGCTAGCTAGGTGACGGCCGCAGTTTTCTCGGGTAAAACATTTTGCAAATTGCACCTGGCAGATTACTTCGATTGATACGAAGCCAATTCTTTTCCCTTCTTTCTTACCATTTTATGGTTGATTTGTAAGAAATTGATTGAAAAGGGTGCCATTTTCTAGCCTAGTTCCAATTTTTATTCCTACTTGTTCCGATTAATTTCACTAGCTAACAAAATTACAACTCATTACCATTAATTTAAAACACTATTTTTCCCTTTATTATGGATAATTTTAAAATATCTTTTTAGTGGCATTTAAACATTTTAATAATGATTATAACATATTTTTTTTAATCTGAACCGCTTTTTTAGTCGAGGATAAAAATGGCTAAAATACCTCTTTTCGTTTTATTGCATGGTTGCTGTATAAGAGATTGATAGTAAAAACAGCCATTTTCTATCCTTGATTTTAATCCCCGTTTATTACCAATAATTTCAAGAGTTAACGGTTATTTGATACTACTTTTAAGATATTTTGTGTACTTTAAACAACTATTTTTAGTGGGATATAAATTTTTTTTTTAATATGATGTACCTTAAATAGTAATGATTAAACTTTGTGCAAAGTAATAGAAATAAAATTTCACGTTAAATTAAAGCACAAATGAGCATTAAAATGTGCTTTAATTTAACGTGAAATTTTATTTCTAGTACCTTAAATAGTTTTTAATCCGAACCACCTTTCAATCACAGATTAGTTATGAAAAACATGAACTGATATTGGCATTCTAAGGTGATAAAATCTAGCTCATTTTCATTAAATGGTTGCTTTATAAGCGATTTAATGTAAAAATAGCCAATGTGGATATGGTAAATTATAAAAATATATTCGTGTTGATATCTTAAACATTAATCATGAAAAAGTCAAGGCTTACCTAGATTTCTAAATGTAGCAGATGATTAAAGAGATCGATAAAAAATAAGAAAGAAAGGTGCATACAATTTCGAATAAGCTTAAGAAAGTTCTGCCTTTATTATAGAAGTTTGGTAAGAGCATTTGAAGTATGTTGTTTAGTTTTGGTTTCCTTATCTAAAGAGAGATATTAGCTTATTAGAAAGGGTTCAAAAGAAGGCTGCACACATTAGGTTGGTAAGAGATCCTTCAAATTTAAATTATAACGTCAGACTTAAAAATTCGTGATGTGTCTTATAATCTCGACCAATAGAGAATTAATGGGGACATGATTCAGCTAGTTATATTTATTAAAATGTATGGTGTTGGTTTTCTATGTTTTTGCATAGAACAAGAGGACATTGCTTTATGCTTTTCAAAACGGCAGGATAATCTTGAAATTAGAAAAAAGTATTACTTTAATAGGGTTTGGAATAGTTAATAGAAAGTAACTATTACTTGCAATGGGGTAAAAAGTTTTAAGGGGGCTAGTGACCTTCATAGGTGATTGATAAATGGACTAGGACCAGCAAAGCTGACGCCAGAACTTGTTGCTCGTCGTCAATTATGTTTTATATTTCTGAATTTAAAATATCTCCGCTATTAGTAAAACAGTGTCTGCTTTTTCTTGACTTAATTTTCAATAAATATGTAGTATGCACGTGGAAGACAAAGTACATTAAAAATACAACATCGCTGAAAAGTTGACTCAAAAAGTAAATTAATTCCTATATTAAAATTATCGACGTACAAGGATTATAGGACTTTTAATTCTTGAGCACAACACGTAGTAATGTATATGTGTTTAAAAATGTGTTGCTTTCCTCTTACAAAATTATCCGCTATGCAAAATGTTATGTTTTTAAAAGATGTTAGAACACTTTGACAGTATCATAACGTATGTACAAAGATTCAGTGGTCAATTAAGCGATTTGATGTTTACGTTTTTGGAAAAAATTACGGAAACATTCGTTAATGTCGACAAAAATTCTTTCAATTGTTTAAAATGAAAGAAATTAAATTATTGCACCAATGAACAACGGATCGAATAAAAATTGAGCTCTCTAACAGCAGTAAGAAAATTTTCTTGGCATTAACCCCTTGAAGCACGAGTTTTTTTTTTTCTTTTTTTCAGAAAACTGGTAAAGAATGATCGAGTTTTTTTTTTTTTTTTTTTTGACAGTAAATGAATGTATAAGTATAGTATAAATTGTTTGTGGAAATTTCAGTTGTAGTGGGTGACTAGAGAGCGGGGGTGGGATAAAAGTTATATAAAAAATTATTATACAAAGAAAGTGCAAACGGATCTCAGAGGGGCGTTAGATATAAAATCACGCGAGATACAAGATCGCCCGTGTGAGACACGGGCATATGCAAATTTACCGGTAACTTTCGCCTGTGTTAGACACGGGCAAATGTGTTAAGTGGTTAAAAATCAACTAGCAGAGCAAGTGAACTGCAACTGTTGAAGTGAAAAATAAATTCAGAAATATGTTAATTTATTTCAAACTACGGAAAAAATCAAACTTATTACGTAAAGGAAAAGTAGACCAGGAAATAAAGAAATCTCGTAGCAACTGTCCATTAATCATATTTACTAGAAAGTATTGCCTCACGAATTAGAGGAAATAAAATACGAAGATGACAACCGTCTTCAAAGCGTAAGCATCTCCAATCTGAAACAAAGCTGCAATGCTTCATCACAATTTATGGGCATGATCAGGAGAATTTTAATCAGAACATTTAAATTGGGCCGATAATTTACAGGATAGATACTCGCTGAAGATCTGCCTTGAACGAATCACTAGAAGCTGGTTTTGTGCAGTTCACGTGTACGCGGGTAAAAGATGAAGGGAGCCATAGAAAAAAAATGATAAAAGGCTCAGGCCTTTGCAGAATGCAAACGTAATAAATCGCTCAATTCAGTCAAAAGCGCCTCTGGTCTGACGCTAGACAAGCCCTGAATAGACATCAGTTTACTGGTAAATACATTTATTGTGAGGAAATGGCAACCTGATCATTGTTGAGGAAGAGGGAGGCATACATTTTTCCCTTACACACAGCTGGAAACAGATTTATTCGGCTGTGGAAAAAACAACGAAATGAAAGTTTCTCAGAAATTTCGAGAAAGAGGTCAATTATTTTATTTTATTAAAGGTAAAACGTAAGAACCGAAATATTATTTTCTTAATTGCTGGTGTAACGAAGTATTTTTTAGCCTACTTTCCTGTAAAAGTAAAAAAATAATAATAATAAAGCATGAAAGAAGGCTTAATGTATCGTGAAAATATCATTAAAGATCAAGAAAAGTCAAAAATAAGTTAAATAATAAGATTGAAACATAAAAATTTTGAAAGTAGGGTTTTGAGATTTAGAAAATGTGTGTCTGTCAGTCTGTCTTTCTGTCCCCCCTAATAACTTTTGCAGGAATTGTCCGATTCGAAAGATTTTTTTTTTGCATTCGAAAGATCTCGGTGATTCTGCATTTCTTCTAACAGTTTAAAAGGTTCAATTCTTCATTTTTTCTTTCTTTATTACGTAATGTTTATTATTATTTATCATTATTCATTTATTCATTTAGTTGCAGACGCCTTTTAAAATGAAAACTATGAGAGTTCTGAGGGGAATTTTGAGATTATTTTTATCAATAAAAAATAACCCTTTCATGCTGTATCTCATGCATTTCAAATCAGAGTTATATAAATTTCAGTTAGGAAATAACAGTTGAACTTTAAAACTACCGTTAAAGCTAGACGATACATACGGAAACGATGGATCGAGGTTCTACTGTATTTGTAGTTAGCAATTAATATTTATTTAAATTTTAAGCGAAATTTATAACAGAAGATTCGTACAGGAGAGTGTGAGAAAGCATTTTTCAAGCAGCATCACCATTATCCATCAAAGCACCTTTAATAATAAAAGATATATATATTTGCTTTACCATATTGATTTTTAAATCCAAATTTATTATAAAACATCCTTTTAAAAGCTCCAAAGAGTTATCTGTTTACATGTGCAAAAAATTTTAATTGAAAGGAAATCAGATGATTGTACTTCAGATAAATTTTTATTCGCGGCACTTATTTGTAAAACCGTTGCGCTTTATGGTTATCTTTAAACCTAGTTCTTCTTCGGAGTGCAAAAGATGAAAATAAGTTTATTTTGATATTAAGTTTTATTTTTCTAACTTAATAAAACGAGTGACATAATTAGAAATCAATATATATATATTTTCCTTAAGTACCGAAGTCATTTTGTGTAAATATGTTATCCTATTAAATAATGTGTTATCCTATTAATTTATTCATCAAATTTTTCAAAGCGAACATGCACGAGAAAACTACTGTTGATAAAAAAAAACTTGCTTTTTCATCTACAGTAGTTCGGGAAAAAAGGAAATT
Organism: Octonoba sinensis; assembly: GCA_038502835.1. NCBI lineage: Eukaryota > Metazoa > Arthropoda > Arachnida > Araneae > Uloboridae > Octonoba > Octonoba sinensis. The sequence continues at coordinate 131,277,603 of CM076598.1, forward strand.
TATCCAGTAAGGCATTATGTTTTTGACGATAATATTAAAAATTGCAAATTATTAAACTTACGTCGTCTTGCACCGCATTTTTAAGGGACCATTAGCATTTATTAGATATGTACAGAAGCATAAAAAGTCGTTACTTTTACACTGCAGTTCATAAGAATACAAAAATAGTAGTAATAAAATTAAAAGAAAGAAAGAGATATCAAATTTCATTAGAAAAAACTACACTTAAAGTTAAGAAAAAGTCGCCATATTAATAAGATATCTGAAACTACAAAAAGACAACACAAAGGAAAAGCTTTTTGTTGCATGTGTTTTCATCCAAGAGCTCACATCCTTTCCACTAAAAAGGGATTCTTCGTTAGGTCGGATCGGTTGTATGCAGTTTAATTCGCATTGTGCGTTATACATTGTTATTACCGTACACTTTTACTGTACCTAATTTATCTTTCTAGCTATTACAATTTAATTTCTGTTGAAATTAATTCAGTCCGTTTACGATCTTGCCCCATTTACGATTTTAACCATATTAAAACTGAAAGTGGTAAAATATTTTACATAAGAATGCATCTCTGTTAAGTTATTCGTATAAAAATGCTATGAAATGCGTGTAAATGGTATCACAACAGCTACTGATAAAAACGAATTGTCTGTGTTGTATCGTGTAATGCTGATAATTATAATAAAATCTCTGACGAACAAGCATTTATACGAACAAGTATATATAACATAACAACCAATCTAGTAGATTGTGCAAAATGTATGATTTTAGCAATGCTATATGAAGTTAATTAAAGAAGTAATTAAGAATAAGGGAAGTTTTCCTTATCACTGACACCTTTTAACTTGGGAAAAATATTTTTAAAAAATACTAAAATGCGAGAAGGGGAAAATTGTATATGAGAATCGCTGCTAAATATTTTCCTTTAAAACTTTTCAAACACTTTCTGAAAGTTTCCCAGGGGGGATAGCTTAGGAAGTTCTCTTATGAAGAGCTTCAGTAATTTCCTGAATATCAACTAAGGAACTAAGGATATATATATATATACATATAACATAACATACTATTTTTAAAATATTGCTGCTTAGAAGCAGTAGATGAAATCTTCAGTAATCACATTATATTTGACGAATCGAAAAAGGAGCCCTCTTAAGAGATGGAGGATTGACCTTGGAATGCCTAACTTTTTCTTCTCTTCCGCCTAGGTGACAGCGTAAATTGTCGCCTTGGGCTTGTCATCGGACCACCTAGGCAAGAGGCACCTCAAGCCATAATTTTTTCCATGGAGTTCCCTTCAGATATCGAAGTCGTAAGGGGCAAATTTTTCTCCTTTGATAATTTAGTTGGCATTTTGATATAATAATTCATATCATAATGCCTCTTCATCTTCCGAGTTTACTTTACGAATTAGCACAACAGTTATTGATATATTTCTATACTGCGGTTTTGCATATACATTGCTTATTCCCTTACAGTGTAACCTGGAAGACAAGTTTTTATGCAAACGATACAATTTTATGCAGTATCATTACAAAAGGCTGTAAGTTTGTAGTTAGACGACCGTTTCAGAATGGATGAATATTTTTACGATTTATAAAAGATGTACCTTATGAGCTATCCCAGCATCACCATTTTTAGTAGTTAAAAACAATTCAGAGGTTATATACCAATTTAGAGGTTTATACAACAATTTCATCTATCAGTCCACTGATAGATGAAATTGTTCTATAGCTTGTGTGTGAAGATATTTTTTATTACGTGGAATGATTTTTAAAGTTTTATGCAACTTTAATTTTTTCTTCTTCAGTTTTTGAGTATAATACACTCAAGCTTATTACTTTGATTTTTAAACATTCAATTTTTGAAGAATTTCAGAAATATGGGGATATGGTGCTTTTATAAATTGAAAGTCAATATCAAACATTAAAATGCATTTCATTTCATTTCACAGAAAAGTTTTAGTAAACGAGCGAAATAACCGTCATAATAATACATATAAACATATACGTTATAATAAATATTACTTTGCAGTAAATTAGGGCTTCATTAGTTTATTTATTTATCCATGAGATTCGTTTTTATAAATGACGCATTTTGGGTGGAGTGACTTTTTTCTATGAATACATATTAATGGCAAAAAAAAAAACAGAATTTGTGTATTTATTTTTAAATGTATTGAATTTTCATAATTACACTAAAAAAAATTCTTTTTTGGCATAAGTACGCTGGGAAAAGAATGGTGTAAAATGTAATTATATAAACTAGCACAATACATTCGTAAGTATTTTTCAATAAAGTAAATAAATGTTTTGCATGTTGTTTTAAAAACTATTATTTGAAATAGCATCATTTGTCTAACTATTATCTAGTGTTTCTAGAAAAATAATATAGCTAATTATGTTTCTTAACGATAATTACGTTTGTCCCTTTTAATACTAAGAAGAGCTGTTGATTCCAGTTCGAACAGACTTTCTTATTTGTTCTTTTAAAATGTGGTGTTTTATATGAATGCAGAATAAACATTTATGTAGACTTTTTATGTTTCAACTTCGTCGCAAAAACTCGAAAAATGGACTTGAGATACAGAGGGCTCCGAGGTACAGAATTATTGCAACGAATATCTATAGCATATTACTTTTTTGAACGCATGTTTGCACAAAGGTTAGTGTTTTGCTTTTCTATAAACCTTTCGAAAGTTTTTGCTCTTAACTACAAAGGAAATATTTGCGAAAATTGATATTAACAGAAACATCTTGATTGTTCCGACGAACGAAATTGTTATGTTTTACTGAAAATCTCAATTATAAAGTCAATATAAAATTTTAATCTTCCCATTGGGCAAGAAAATGTGCTTCATTAATTATATATGTAAGTTACATAGCTAGAAAATAATAGGTAACGTTATTCATTCTCTCTCTCTCTCTCTCTCTCTCTCTTTTTTTTTTTTTTTTTTTTTGTAGCTTTTAATTTTATATGTTTCTGAAAGTTAATTAATTTGTCTCTATGTCCTGAAACAGCACTGAAAATTTTATGACATATCGCCGTTCCGGAAGAACAATGACGTAACTGCAAAAATGTGTCAAATGAAAAATAATTCCATAGACAATATCAGAAACACATCCCTTACACAGAGGAACATGGACGTTACTGTAGAACGACAGTTTGTGTCTTCTATAGCAACTAACAATTTTTAGAGAAACAATGACGCAACTGCACTTAGGGGTTGAAATCAGGGTGATTAAATCCTAATCCCTGGTAAGTAGTATATATCTTACATAGATAGTATATATCCCTGAAAGTGAAGTATATATCCTACATAGTTACTCTCAATATACCATTATTTTCTGTCATTTACACCCTTTTCAATTATATGTTTTATACAACTGAAAATCGTTTTTTTTTACTCTTCTGTAAAATTGAAGTTTTTGCATTTACGTCACTGTTCTTCCGGAACGGCGATATGTATCAAATTTTAAACCAACTTTAACATCACTTTCCACTAAAGAATCTGTATATCTATTAATATATTAGTGCCTTTTAAATAGGAAGTTGATACAAAGAAAATTGTTTTTCTTGACGTACTAAAAAGCAAAAAAAAAAAAAAAAAAAAAACAGCACTAAGTAAAAGAATATGAAAACGTGTAGCATTTACTAATAGCTGATGCAGGATGAAAATTGAGTTAACTAGTTTTAAAGCTAAATAATAGCAAAATTAATGGGTAGTGTAGAATTTATCAGGAAATGATATATAATCATTAACAAAGATGAAAAAAGTTTGAGTATTTCTGTGCAATAATTCTAATTGCAATTCCGTGATGATTGGTGCTTATTACATTCATTTTAATATTTTTAATATTGCAAATAAAATCTCCCATCTTGATTATATTAATGAAATATTCCTATAATTAAGCATTATTCCTCATAAAACATTGTATTTTTATGTTTACGTATTTCTTTATTTATTATTATTTCTATTATTATTAATTTTTTTCAATATTTAATAATTATTAGAAAATGTGTCAGGACCTATATGAAGACTTGCGCCCTGAATGTTCCTTTTAATTACAATCAATAAGTACGATAAGCATTAATAATTCGTTTTTACTGCAATATGATTTTTTTAAATGTTATTTTCAATGCTTTGAAACGCGCATTTAAAAAAGTATGTTGTTAAAATTGTTTGAGAAATACGTTTTAAAAACATGTATACAAGTTCTTGAAGAAATCCATGAAATCATCAACTGCAAAATTTTTTACACATGACAGGGAAATTTTAGATGCATACTTCATCTTAATAAAACTCTTTGGAAAAGAGAATGTACATTTTAATGACACTTGATTTAACAAAATGCGATTCGAAAAAAATATAAAAAACGAAAAAGAAAACACACGTGAAGTAAATGTTTCAGGTGCCATGCAGAAATATATTTTTTGCTTGAACGCTACCCCCCGCAATTAGCGTTACATTTTAATAACTTAATACGAGAGAAAAGTCGTGTGTATGCATTTTTTTTTAATAAGTGAAGGTAAGAATTAAATCTTCAGCTGGAAAGGTATAATTCTGTAACGAACACGTAAAGTGGCAGAAGCGCTGGCTGCTGGAGATCCTTTTTATTGGCGTTTTATGACTATAACAGCAACAGCCTTGGGGTTGCGAACAGATTGGATGAGAAGGAAATAAGACGGCGATCGAACAAGCCCAGGGGAGCTTTACCGGAGTCCCCCAAAGCGATGAAAGAGCCCCGAAACTTCGGGAGGTTTTAAACCAAAAAATGCACTCACGCTTATATACCTTATCCACGCGATGTTTCTTATTTCGGTCACCATTATTTAACCAAAAATTTTAGACAGTGTTACAAGGCTATTCTCAATGGTTTATTGACGCATCGAAATGGCGTAATATATTTTGTAATGAATAGGTCTAAATGGGTGCGTGTTTGAAAGTGAGGAAATTAATATTTTGATTTTTCCTCTTCATCCCCCCGCATTAAAAAAAAAAGAAAGACAAAGGGGAATATGCATGTTGTTGAATTGATTTCGTATTTAAGTGTACTTTTTTTCCCTCGAATTTGAAACACGTACGTATCAGAAAGTACCAACTCTAAAAGATTCATTCGTAAAAACTACTTTTTCAGTCAATCATATAGATTACGTATTTTTCAAGATGTAAATAAGTACTTGTTAATTAAAAGCGTGCCGTGTTCAAAAACAGCATATGAAAAAGAAAAATGGGATTTAACTTGACAAACAATTGACAGCAATGATTTTGCAATAAATACCCAAATTTATGAGTATGCACACACTAAAGTAAAGTATAGGTATAAAAGCTTTATTTTTATATCGCATAACGAGCATTTTGTTGTGTATGTAAAATATATAATTCAGATTTGGAAATTTGAAAAAATTCAGCTTTTAGTACCTATGTGTTAACATTGTTCTTAATGATAAAGTAGCAAAAATATCTGCTTGAAACATTTGATTACATATATATATATATAGTAAATTTAAGGTAATCGGAAGTTTTTTGCAAGGGCTGAAAATTGCTAAGAATTTTTTCAGAAGGTAACGGAAATTTTCCTGAAAAAACTTTAACGATTCTTTAGTTCTTAATTTAAGTGTAAATTATAGTCTTTAATCAAATCGGTTTTAGTATGATTAATCTCGTCTAAACACATAATTTCAGTTGAAATAATCTTCAAACTATTTCGAAGAAACTCTAATTCTTTAATTTATGGAAAAAGATATGGATTTTGAGAGAATATTTTGGAAAGTTAATATTTTGCTCAAGATGACTAATTGGTTTTTTAATAGTTTGACTTCAAACATTTGTTTTATTTTCTCTAAACACGCAACTTGTCGCAACAAGCAAAATCAATTTAGGTTGTTTTACTTTTAAAATCGATATACTGTATTTTTCGTTGGATAAAAAAATATAGTTAAACTATAAAACTAAAAACGTGCTAACAAATGTCGTTTTTCAATAATATCATAAATACTTTACATGTGGTATAGATTAAAATATTTAGCGCTAGTGATTTTTTTCTTCTACCTTACGAGACTCAATTTGAGTTGTATTTTTAAGCAAAAATGAATTGTAATTCCAAATGAAGAACGAAATAGAGTAAACTTTTTTCATTGCGATAACTTCTGAGTGTTTGTCAAAACATATAAAGATAAACTACTATTACGCATGTTAGGGGAACCTTTTATACCGTTACGTTTAAAACCACATTCCTCTTTTTTTTTTTTTGATAGCTCAAACCATTAAGTTTTAAGAAATACAATTGTATAACTTCCTAATTTCTGCATAAAACAGGAAATTCTGCAACCCAAAATTCGAAAAACCAATCCAATTATTATTCATAATAAGTAAATGACAAAGTAAAAAGTGTAATAAACTGTTGAGAAGCAGAAAAAGAGAAGTATAAAAGAGAAGTAAACATGTAATATATTTTAGAGAAGTAATTGAAATTAGCAGTTTCAGTAACCAAGAGAAATAATCGCCTAAAAATAAAAGAAGTAAATAAATAAGTAAGAGAAATAAAAAAGTAAATAAAATTGCCTTTATGTGTATTTTTGCTATTCTTTGAGTGCGATAATTTTCCCCTCAGACTCTGGGAGTTTTAAAAAAAATGACAATGTTTTGAGTGTTATATCCTAAATTATCCAAAAAGTAATATTTTTACACTCGATTTCATGCAATGAATATATTTTAAAATGTCACTTAAAACCGATATCTTTTTATTTGATACGACGCATCAAAATTTGATGTTCATTTTCAGTTCGACCAATACTTTTCGCTAATTGGAGAAAATTCAAATTCAATTCAATATCCACAAGCATATATGGTTTAATTTTACTAACTGGTTCTTTTGAGCACATCAAATAAATAACGAACTCTAATGAATAATAAACTATGAATAAATTTTTACTAAAACATATCACATGCTAAAAACACGAATCTTTATAAATTCAGCTTAATTTAGTTTTGCGAAATCTTTTTGACACCTTTTAGTACATTACAAATTTCGATGGCCAATCAATTTTCAACTACTACTATAATATTAGAAATGCTAGGAATATATTAAATGAATTCATATTTCATGAAAGAAAAGAAAAGAAGTGGAAGTTTTTAGCTTCAACAAAACATTCTAGCTCACTATAAACACCAGTTATTTATAAAAAAAATCCACATTAACGTAGTTTGTCTGCTTACACATTAAAGATATTTCCAGTTCAATCAGGAAAACATGTTGAAGCGGGAATTATTTTATTTATTTTTTTCAGTTGTAAACTTATTCCGATAAAAATTTAAAATAATACCTGACTGAATTTTCATAATTTCCAATACAAATTTGTGAGAACATGAAATCGTGATTTAAACATCATAGTGAACAGAAACCAAGAATAACGGCCTCATTTATTACTGCACATCAAAACTTATGAGGGTACTCTCGAAATAATAGATATTTCTAGAATTCTTAATGGGGACATTTTTAATCCTTAGACTGTTGATATTTTTTCATTATTTTTTTTCTTAAAAACTCTCGTCAAAAGAAAAGCAATGCTACTTACATAGGTAAGTTAGAAATGTTTATTATTCGAAAGAATATTGTGAAATTTGACAAATTCAACTCGTTTTATTTCAAAGCATTGAATTTATTCTTTAAATTAGCTAAAGCGTCATCTATTAAAATCGCAATTAAAATAAATAAATAATCAGTTTAATTGAATAATAGAATTGCAGTACATTTCAAAGTCTCCAGGTGTCTATTACTGTTATGACACCTTATTGCATGATGCATTTCAATAAACCATGGGCTCGCTTACGATGAGGAACTTCAAGAAATATTCAAGAAATGTAGGAAAATATGTGTTATTATTATTGTACGTGACACAGTTTTCTTGTAAATACACTCTCAATGATTCAAAAACTAAAGGGGGAAAAAACACATAATTTCCAATAAGGAGAATTTCATTTCATCAATAATCATTGAAAAAGTAAAATAGTTTTATACTTATTCAAGGCACATTATCGTTAGTTTCATTGCGATTACAACCGCATTCATCAATTAAGTTTTCAAAATGTCCCATATATCTTCCTGTTCACTACAGATGAGAGTTCTTGCCATATATATATTTATATATATTTACATATACTTTTAACTATGAAAATATTTTATTTTGTTTAGTTCATCTGGAAATTAGGAAATTATTCAACTTTTAAATAATGCTTGCATTTTACTCAATTTTTGGAATTTTCCCTATTTTTCTACGAAGTAATTTTTATTTTTAAAATAAGATTTAAAGTATGAAACACCATTTTATATGTATATTTTATACATTGTTGTTCTTTACAGTCCTTAAGCCAAATATGCTTTGGCGTTCAGATGAAAGTCAGTAAATCAAAAACTTGTGAGGTATTGCCTATTTAAGCTTCCGAATCTTTGCGAAAGGTAGTAAAAATCATTTTAAAGCGTCTAAAATCCTACAGTAGGCTCACTAATGCAATTCTGATACTTTTCCATTGCATTTTGGTTTCTGTTTTAAAATGCCTATCTGTAAATTCTAATTCACTGCAGTAGTCCATGGATTTTAATTGAGTATATTAAATTAAAACTACGTATTTTGCAGTTCTCAATAAATCATTTTTGCGAAACGTTAATTGATTACTTTACATTTTCAATCCCATGATAATGAAAATAAATGGGCAATTTAACCTATGTAGTGTATGTGCCTAACTGACTTCCGCTAGTTTTAAAGAATGAAAAGATAGAACACAAACTCAAATTAAAAATTGGGAACCAAAAATGAACAGAATTTAATTTACATCCGAATAAGCTATTCTGATACTTTATAAACAAAAATTTATACTCAGGGGTCAAGGAAGTGGCTAGGAAATATAGAAAGCAGAACCGCACCTGAAGGAATGTTTCTGAAGGAAGGTTAATTTTAACTTGTGGGAATCAATGCAACTAGTAAGATTATAACTTATATAAAACTGTTCTTAAAATTATTGTCTTAGTGCTAAAAACATATAAATTTTATACTGCTTAAATAAACGTTTTTTGATTAATTCAGGTCGCTTTAAGGTGAAATGAGACGAAAAATTGCAAATTGTGTACAATTCACACACACAAAAAAAGGGGGGAAATAAATACATGAGTAAGAGAAGTCGCAAGTAATTCATAGAACTAGAGGAGAAATAATTGGATAACTTGTGTTCAAAGAAAAGGTGTTTCTACTAGTAGTGTCTATGAGTAATCAGTGAGAGAGCACTACTAGAAGAGAATGAATTGAGAAATTGTAACTTCTTAGTAATATATCTTTAAATAATTTTAAGAGTTTCTACATCAAAACTAAAAGTTGTTGAAGGGTTTGTAACCCCCCCCCCCCTCCTCCATAGGATGTAGTTTCTTAGTAATATGTGTCAGTATTTGTGAGAATTTCTACATAGAAAATGCAAAAAATATTAACCGACGTAGTTTTTAAGTTGTATTTATAAGTATCCTGGAAAGTTTCTACATAGAAAAATCTTTAAACGTTAACCTCCCCTCCGTCCCCCTCTTGGGACAAAGCTTTTCAGCGGTATCTACGAGAATCTCTGACAGTTTCTAGATGGAAATCTTGAAAAGTCTGCAAACCCTCTTAGCATGTAGTTTCTTAATAATATCCATAAGCATCTCTGTTAGTTTCTAGTTGTAAAATAGAAAATGCTCAAAACTATTCCCTGAGGATCTGATATCTTAGCAATGTCTAGAAATTTTTCTGCGAGTTCCTACATGGAAAATGAAAAACAGTGAAAGATTTGTAAACGCTAAGCGATGTAATTTCTCAAAAGTATTTATAAGAATATCAGTGTTTCTTCATGACAAATATTGGGTAAAAATCCTTCCTTTTAACCCCTGGCTATGTGGTTTATTAGTCAGATCTACAAGCATCTCTGAGAGTTTCTAGTGGTAAAATTGAAAAGGCTCGAAAGTTAACTCGAGAGGATGTGGCTTCATAGCAACATATTAGTTTTTCTGCGAGTTCCTACTTGGAAAATGAAAAACATTAAAAATTTCTTAAGCCCTAAGCGGATCTTCTCAGAAGTATCTCAAGAATCTCTAAGAGTTTCTAGTGGTAAAAGTGAAAATCCTTAAAAGTAAATCGAAGATGTAGTTTCATAGCGACGTATGAGAGCTGTTTATGAATTCCTACATGGAAAATGAAAGTACTCTAAGGTGTTCAAACCCTGGGATGTATTCTCAGTAATATTTGCAAATTTTTCGAGAGTTTCTTTATGGAAACGATAGATGTTGAAGGGTTTTTAACCCCCTGGGGTGCGCTGCAGGGTATGAAGTTGCGTAAAGGTGACTTACCTGAGGTGGTCTGGACGTAGGTGGTAGGGCAGTGGACTTCGCCGGAGAAGCTTCTGAGTCCATAAGCGTCCGTCTGCGGGTATCCGGTGTCTGGGACCCTGGCTCGATCGTCCGGGAAGTAGGAGACGGGCTGTGGCTCTACGCGCGCTCCGGCGTACGGCGCGTATCCGCACCAGGATTGTGCACCGAAGGGCTGGTCGACGGCGCTCGGTCCGGCCTCGTAAGAGTTCGACCAGAATTTGAGCGGGGAGCTCTGCGCCGGCTTGGCATTATAGTAGTAGCCGGCGTCACGAACAGCATTGCACAGGGGCTGCGTCGGGTACTGGGGCACGTGGTCGACGAAGGCGGACTCCGGGTATCCTGCCGAGCCCCAGGCCGGCTGGCCGTTTCCGTGCCGGATGACACTGGCCGGGTCTGCGCCGCCGCACTCCGCCGGATAGCTCGTCGGCGTCAGTCTCTTGGCAGGGATGTGCAGGGGCTGCAAGGATTCTCCGCCGGCCGGCCGGCTCGCTTCGTCGTAGATGCCGCCGCCGCCGTTCATCGTTGTTCCCTCCGCCGCGGCGCTAGATCCCACCGCCGGCCGGGTCTCTGCGAAGCCTTCCTCCTCGCTAAACCTAGAGCATCGTTCGGAAAAGAGGGAGGGGAGGGGAGGAAAAAATCACGTGATCAACAAACTGACCAGGTAGGCACAAAAACACAACACAGCTCCGATCGCTCTTACTCAGACTCAAGCATACCATTGACAATGACACTCAAAAAACAAAGCAAAAGAAGCGAAAATGTCTTTGCAAAGTTCTTACCGGACTGGGACCCATCTCCTTACACTCGCTACGACTGACTACCCGCTTTTAAAATTCAATCTCTACTACCTTTTTTCAGTGTTCCCATTAAATCGAAAAAATAAATACCGACACCAATGGCAGTTAGTTAACAAAAATAATCATCAAAAATTAAGATATTTCCTTTTCAAAGCTGCAATGGAAGAACTGTTAAAAATAGAAGAAAAGAACGGGACAAGACTATTCCCTCACCAATTAATTTTCATCTTGTCTTCCGTCACGGTCGAGTCGTTCGAGAAAATTCCATTGGAATATCCATGAAGAAATTTTTAAGGAGGTACGACCACCCCTAAAAGTGAACTTAGGTTTCGGGAGTAGTTAGTCAGCTGCCAGCATGAAAGGCAAACATAGCGAGTTGTTCAACGACAGCCTTAACACGAGTGCCTAGCACAGGAGATTTTCGCGTGTATTTACGTTGAAAGGGATTCTTGTGTGAAAGCACCGCGTGCATTGGAGTTTCTAAGCACTCTAAGGCTAAGCGGGCGGAGGGGGGTCGTTCTAGAAAGGAAGGGGGGGAGGGAGAGCTGGACTTTCGTTCGTTCTCTGCTCTCTGCGGCTCACCAAACAGAAGAAACGATAGGAGAAAGCGTTTCCGCGGCTTTTCATTGGTTGCTGGATGTCACGTGGCGCAGCTGGCGTTGCTAGAGCCGGGGGAGGTAAATATTATTTGTTTCTACAGACCGTGTGTGTCGGAAAAAACTGAACCTCAATATTAATGGAGTTTTTGTACACTCTTTTTTCTATTTATTTTTTTAATTCAAAGAAGATTTCTCTAGCTCATATTGATATATTTGAAGGGAAAAAATCTTGAACATTTTCCCCTACACGGTGAACTATGAGTCAGTGACACAGTAATTTAAAAAAAATTTACATTTTACACTGCCTGAGGCTTACCGAAGTAAAACATTCGTTCTCTTTCGAATGAGTGTTCCTCGTGAAAGTGTCACATGTAATTCATCTTTACTTATAAATTGAAAACTTGTTTTTCTTTCGCACATTCGCTAACACAAAAAAAAAAAAAAAAAGAAAAGAAAAGAAAATAAATTCGTGAACATGAAAAAGGAATTCCAATAACAATTAGTTCAATATCTGTAGCAGAATGTGTTTCCTATTCACACATATGTGTTCCCTATCCTGTTCGCTGTTGTATTACAATGAACGAAACGTTGAGTACAAAAATAAAATTCAGAAGCCCATTAAAATAGTCAATTTTAGTCATCCATTCTTGTTATTTTATTTGTTATTTTTGTTATCATTATTTTGCGCCAAGCATGCGTACATGTAGTTTTTACGAAACACCTCTGTAGTTTAAATGTCAAGAAGCGGAGACGGAAAAGCGGCAAGGGAAGATCGAAACCAAACGACAGAAATATCATGGTGCTGCCATCTAGTAGTCAAGCATAGTACTAAACGATTTTTGTTATTTTGAGCGATGTCTTTCGTCTTTAAAAGCTCTGTTAAGAGATATTATAATTAACTCGAATTAGATAGATAATTTTATAACAATAGAATAATTATTAATACATAGAAAGATAATTTCCCTATTTAAAGAACCTATTACATAAGCACAAGGTGTTTTACTTCTTTTATGTTAATTCTGTTTCAAGTTTTTATTCCGTTTTTCTAATCCTCCAACAAGCCTATAATATGTTTTTCAGTTTTTAATGCATATCCACATGCGAGGATATTGTCAATATATAAATAATTCTACGTTCAACGCATATCGTTTCATTCCTTTTTACCTTTCTTTACTCCCCCCCCCCCCCCCCAAATCAATTTTACTTACTTTCAGTTTATTTAGTTAACCTATATATATGTGTGTGTGTGTGTACATATATATAGATATACACGTGTATATATATATATTTATATTTATATTTGCCTTCTACCAGGATCCAAAGAAAGGCAAAAAAAAGGTTTTTTTCAGTGAAAAATAGCAACTTTTTTCGAAATTGAATTAATAATAGTGCAGAAAAGTTACCTTTCGCCCTCCGTGTTTTACACATATTTTTAAGCCACAAAGCGACTTTTTTTTTTTTTTTTTTTTGAAGAAAGAATATGAAAACCTCTTGATGACATACATTAGTTTAATTATAACTTCAGTTACAAAGTCATTCCTTGCAATCTTTACTAGACTAAACTGGAGGCATTTAGCCCTCTGGATTGTAATTTGTCCTAGTTAATCCGTCCGTACTGTCGAAAGCTATAACTGAAGAAGAAACACCCTCTTACGAATTACACGCATCCTTTCTACTGCAGATTATGGCATGGAAACTAAGTTGTACTGTTTTTTTTTTTTTTTTTCAGTATCATTATTGACAACATATTTTATTTCTAAGGCTTGTACATTTATTACCAAAGTTTGTAAAGCTTGTTATATATTTTATTTTTAAGGCTTGTATATTTATTTCCAAAGCTTGTAAAGCTTGAGATATATTTTATTTCTAAGGCTTGTATATTTATTTCCAAAGCTTGTAAAGCTTGTTATTTATTTTATTTCTAAAGCTTGTATAGTTTCGCAACTTTTCCATTCACTAGAACATTTACGTAATCGAAATCATAAGAACATAATTCCGGGGTTTTAAACATCCGCTACTGTTTGTTCATTCGCTTTGTTTCTGAATTGAAAAAAGCATCCTAACGCAAGTTTTCCTTTTTATTTCTTTCTTTCTTTCTTTTTTTTTATAATGTGTAATCTACCTATAGAGTTTTGTGATAAATGCAATATGTGTTACGTTGGATAAAGGGGCTTGTAACACGGTTTAAATGAATTCACATTGCAAAGTTATTAACTTTCACTGCGTCTGAAACATGAAAGCCGATTAGAACATGAACTCTTCTTAATTAAGTAGGGGAGACTGGGGATACCTGATTCCTTTGCAAAAAATATCTCAAAATCAATTAGTAAAGCATTAAATTATATCGACAATCTTAAACTTATACTAGTACACAAAAACACGCAACGCTTAACTTTTTTCAGCTATTTTGTTTTAGCTCAAGAAATGATTGTCTGAATATGGCCAAGCGCAACTTTTTTCAAGGTAAATATTTCAATGTTTGTATTGTCCGTTACTAAATTAGGTGTAATTTTAAAGTATAGATAGTCTTTAATAATTAAGTTATTTCTTTAGCAAACTATCGTTGAATGTTTATTACTCAAAATGTATGTTTCATATCAATCTCAAATTAGGGATACTTGATAGCTTTCTTTCAGGAATACAGGATCCCGGGGATCAAGCACTTCCAAAACAATATTAGCACAATGAAAAAAAACTTGCAAGACTAGTACTTCTCGGGAATTTAGTGCACAGATAGCCATCAGCTGAAAATACTGAATATGGTGGTCCAATTGCAAGTACGACTCCTGATAAATTGGCCAACTTTTTACTTCAGACCAAAAAAATTGTTATATACTCCCAAAGGCAGATTCGGTCTCATCCAAAAGCTACACCGCATAAAATAAATATGAATAGACAAAGGGAAAGATGATCTACCAGGATTTTAACACATACTTCTTTAAAAAAAAAAATGCTGATACAAGATTTAAGAAAAATAAGTAAAATTAAACTATCATGCACTCACTCAAATTTAAAGTCGAAGAAATAGATGCTGCAAAATACGTCATCTGAAGATGAAAATAATTCTTAGCTTGCATGATTCTGCCGATGAATTTTCCAACGATCAATCTATTGAGATCCCATGCACATGGGGATACGTGCATGTAAAATCCGTGGACCCTGAAGTACTGAGGCAGTTCCGAGGGTACCCGGAGGGTGGAGATTTTCCCTTCCCTTCACTCATAGGTCAAAAAGGGAAGGGGCACCATCTGGTGTCATCCAAGTACATAATGAGCCAAGCCGTACTTCCACCGTTGTGGTGCTCTTCTATAAATGGAAGTCGCTCCTTACTGCCTTAATTCGTAGTCGCTCTGCGAAGGGGACCTTGAATATCCAAGAGGTATTCGAAACACCAACAACGAAAAAGAGTTATCCATTATGTTGGTCAAACAGAACGTAAATTTGGATTTTTAGAATTTGGAATATTTTTTTAACGAAAAGAGGTAGTATGTTTAATCTATTTATTTTTCCTGAAAAAAAAAAATCATTAAAAATGTAGTAGAAGCGAATGATTGAGGGGAGCTTTAAAAGTTGCAACAACTGTTATGTTTGCCTTTGACTTGCTGGTACAGTAGAGGGGAAAAACGAAGCACTCCTTCGCATTTAGACACTATTCACACAAGAGCCAAATGAAATATGTCACTTTATTAGGAATAAGTTACTTTATAAAATTATGCTATTAAAATTTTGTTAAGGGGTCGTCTTCACATTATAATTAGCATCAACTTTAAAATTTTCAATGACAACTTTGATGTTTTATGACATGTTTGTGTTAAGCATCAAAATGAAACCTTGTATACCAATTTTCGTGTAATTCCGTTCATCCGCTGTTTCAGAATTAAATTGAGAAAGACACGTCTTGTAGTGCTGAAAAGTTTTTTGATACTTTTGCATATAATACCTAAACTACCATGGGTATTACGAAGATTGCTTTTTTATGTAAAAATATGAGCTAACCCAACAATTAAAACGTTGTTTTTACGGTCAAAAGTATTAAATTAATATTTTTAATGAATTAGGAAAATTATTTTAGAAAAAATTATGATTTGAAACCGTATTATAATGAAAAATCAATCTGTATGATCTTTTATAAAGCTATCCAAAATTTCAGCTAAAAATATGTAGCAGTTTTTGTGCTACACTTAAAAATTCAATTTACTGCAGATTAGGGGACCGTATAGCTGAGCCGTATGAGCACTTTGTGCTAAAAATCAAAATATGAAAGGCAACCACCAAAAGGCGTTTGTTTCGTAAATAATTCGAAAATTTATTTCATTGTGTTTCGCTGGATTTGCTTTCACTGCTTGATAAAAATGCACCTTAAAAGAAGCAATTTCAATGCAATGACGGCCCCTAAAACGTTTTTCGTTAATATATCTTGTTTTAATGAACAAAATGCAATCAAATTTGGTATACAGACTGAATTGAGCGCTCTAAACTCATTTCCGGTGTCAAATATAGGGCATTGTATTTGAAATTTCAGTGTTAGTATTCATTTTAATAAGAATACGGCCCCTTATCGAAATTTTATTCCAATAATTTAAAAGAAGACATTAATAGATGAACAATTGACACATTACTTGTGTTTCTAGAGCGTATGACGCAGAGTAATTTTGAGTGGAGTTTTTTTTTTTTTTTTTGAAAAATATTGAAAAAAAAAAATATTTTAACAGAAATTATCTCTTTGGTTTCAAGTTAAAAAAATACAGTCTAAGAGAGGAAAAAAATACCATTGTTGATGTCAAAAATGTCTGAAGACTAATAATTTGCAGTAAAAAATATAAAAACCGAACTTCGATCAAGTCTCCCCAACAGACCAGAAATACAGTGGAATCTCGCTATTCGTACAAAATTCGTTCTAGGAGGCAGGAAGAAAATTAAAATTGTCAGTAAAATCTCAAAAAGTATTACATTTTTTTTTAATTTAAAACACCAAACAAATTATTTCCAGACGAGTTCAAAAAGAGCATAATTTCTCGATTTTTTTTTTCTTAAAAAAAGCCAAAGTAGCAACCCTAGCCCCTGGCGCCGTCCGAATATCGGGGCAAGCGTACGAATGACGAGTTGAATTTTACTTAAACAAGTTGGACGAATAACGAGTTGTACGAATAGAGAGGCGGACGAATGGCGGGGTTTCCACTGTATTTGAAATATGTGCGACAATATCCAAGAGTAAATGCCTGTTCGAGTTACTTAAACATGATGCTGGGAAATTGAATGACTCAAGATGGCTGACTATCGAATGACAGAATTGAATTTAACGTGCCCAAATTAGCCAAATACCAAATTTGAGTAAAATCGGACCTTTAGACTTTTATGAGCTGAAATTTGGGGTATCCATATACAATCATCTCCGGATAAATTTTCCCTCGAAATATAAGTGAGTGGTAATTTATTATCGCCAGAAAGGCCCGGAAGATAGCTTCCATTTGCTGAATAAATTACATGACCCTGCTTCAGGATTCAATTTTCATGACCCATCCTCCCCTCCCTCCTTCTTACTTTGTAAAGCACCGAGAACTCTAAATTTTGAAAATCAGCCTGTAACTACTAATAACTGTTTTTCATTACCTCAATCTCAGTATGCTTATAAAATATTGCACTGAGGACCCAATTAAAATCAATTCCATTTGAAACTAACGCAAGTAAATGTAAGAAGAGGAAAAATAAAGTGTACATGCTCACTTTCAGAAACTATATGAACTTTTAATAGAGAGCATCACACTGTAAAAAGTGTGGAGTAAATTAGCTCCAAATTTGGTGTTAAAATACCTTAAAAACTGTGTGAACAAACACTTTATTTCAAGCTAACACCAAATCAAGGGTTCATGAACACTTTAAATGGTGTAGTTTGCATTAAAACTCCAATACTGGTGAATTTTTACACCACATTGACACCTTTCGTGTATTATTGTCACTTGTGAAAACACCAACTTTGGTGTATGTTTCAAAACTTTTGGTGGTAACGATAGATTATTTATAAACAAATATTTGATTCTGTTTGCTTCGCCATTTTGTTAAAGTCGCTGCAATGGTTGCTGCCGAAACGAAGTTTGGTTTTATCGAGGTATGTTTGTTTCTAGTTGTGTAATAAAGACAATTAAGTTAACGCAGGATAATTGTAACTTCATGTGTATGTCATTTGTATTTAAGTATTTTGTTATATTCAATTTATATGTTACGCATTCCATGATACATTAAGCCTTTTTAGAATTTGTCTCCATTAGAATTCGTCGTTTTATTTTTCAATCAGCTTTAGTTTTCAATCAGTTATGCATCCTTAATTATTTTAAATTGTATAATTATTAATTTTAAATCCTAATTCTAAATTACATAGAAAAAAATTATTTTCGAAATGTTTTATCAACAATGTTTTTAGCTTCTGATGAAATACATTCAGAAAAAGTATCAGTTTATTCGCTTTTTATTACTGAAGAATAAGAGCTTTCTTTAACTATGTAATTCTTGGTATTTTTACTTGTAGAAGAACATTACAATTGCCGTAATGCACGTTTTGAATAAAATGTTATCAAGTAAAATAGAATTTGCATTCTCGCGAGGAATTGTTCATATACTGTGTAATTTTCCAACAGTTTGAGAAATGTTCTTTCTGTTTTTATTTTGTTTGAACAAAGCTGCCTAAAACCACGTAGACGATAATGAGACAGCTGCTTTTATTTTATACTTGTTTACTTTTTTACTGATAATTCGCGGTCTTTGAGTTGCAACGGTACAGTCCTGAAGTTTTATTTAGATTTTTTAATAATGATTTTAATTGCATTAGTTATTGATTTCAGCAAAGAACCTCTCGGAGGTACTGAGTCTTAAGAATTGATTTTGTAATACAATGTGTTTAATTACACCCATTCTTGTGCATTCATATATCTTAAGCAGGCTTTTTTTTTGTGACAATATTCATCTTTACTTATATTTCATATAGTATGAATAAATACATAGGTGTGGTATTTTCTAGTATCTTTGTGTAACAAGCAGAGTTTTGTTTTATTTGACGGCATTTCGTGCAATTATATAAAATATTATTCTTACATTGGCCCTGCAAATATCTTGTTTTAAATGTTCGTAGAAATTCATATGTCCTGCCCCCCCTTTCCCCGGGAAGATTAACTGGTGTAGATATATGTTTGGTTCTGCTATAAATATAGGTTTTCCAATACAAAATTCCATACTATAACATGCTTTCAATTCATACTTATAGTTTGAATTTTTATTCTGAAAAAAAAAAGTTCTCATATTTTATGATCTAAAAGCTAGACATCCTGTCTTCTTTTACTTTCCTAAATAATGTCCGTTTCCACCAGGGATGTGGAACCGGAGACGGATTTGGGCTCACTTTGGGACAGAAGAGTCGGAGTCGATTAAAAATGGGTCGACTGCTAATAAATATATACCATAGTAATTGAGTTGGAGTGGAGTCTGTGCTTTACGCAGCCGCCTCCGCAGCCCTGGTTTCATCATTTATCAAAAATCTTATAATATGTAAGCGGCTTGAGCGTCTATTTGTCGCCGATAGCGTATTGGTTGCTAGCGTAACTGTACTAGCCAGTGGGGTGAAGTTGCCACGGCATTCAAATAGTACATATACACTAATACCATACATGAAGTTATCATTGTTTTAATTACATTATCATGGTATTTAAGAAGATTTAAATATTTTTTTGTTTGCTTATTATGCATTTAACGGTAAAGAGTTTAAAATTTTGCCCGATTTTATTCCGACATTGTATTTTAAACTGAATTTTCAGCTGAGCGCAAATTGAGCGTATCAGGGGGAAGGTGAACATTTGTTTGTATTAGTATTTATAATATCTAGAAAGCGGTCATTTCATGTGACCGCCGGGCTTTCTAGTATTATATATTTATCAAAAAAATATTTTTTCATGTGTATTGATAATTTTATTTTATAGCATAACACTTTTTCTGGTACGGTTGCTGGAGTTAATGAAAATCAAATAATTATAGCATTTTTTGTCCTTGAAGTATACAGCCTACTCATTCAAATGGGTATCTTCAGTGAAGTGTAACTACTTAACCATAAGCGGACTATGTTGCCGTTAAAGGAAAAAAATCCACTTGACCTGCTTTATCAGTTTCTTATTTTTGTAGTATTTAAATTATATTTAATCTTTTGTACGTTTTCAGAAAATTGATCAAGAACAAATCACTTTTTCAAAATTGAAACTCGTTGTGAATTATTTGAATATTATTGTTATTTGAATTTATCAAATATGAGTAAAAAAAGATTTGTGCTGGCAGAATAATCAACGTTTTGGTTATTTTACCAGCATTTTGGTTGCGTACACTCTAAGAAGTTTTGGTGTGACACAACACCAAAAGTGGTGTACGAAAACACTACAGTTATTTTTGGTGTACTGAGAATTATCCTTGGTGTTTGAGAACTCTAAGAATAATCTTTGGTGTTTCAGTACACCAAAAATAGCCTGGTGTTTTCGTACACCCTTTTTGGTTTCGAAGTGTTGCCTCCACTTTTGGTGTTGTGTCACACCAAAACTTTTTACAGTTCACGAGCACAATGATGAAAAAGTTTTAAAATATAGCTGTACATTCTATACCTAACTTTGCAATTATCTATGCTTGAACCTCGACCTATCTATCTATCTGTATATATATATATATATATATATATATATATATATATAGAGAGAGAGAGAGAGAGAGAGAGAGAGAGAGGCGAAAAAACACACATTGATCACAGTGTGATATGTGGGCTACAGCTTTGTGGGATTGCCAGCTTTGTAAAAAATATCATAAACTTCTGAAACTACAAAAATATAAAAGTTCTTTTAAAGAAATTACTGGGTTATTGTTTGTATTTTGCAGGGTTGGATTTTTTCCGTCCAAACCTAATATTTCCCATCCAGTGGAAACGACTAGTAAATTCCGAGGAAATCTGGGAAATACTAGGGGAAGCTGATAAATAATGGGAGGTGCCATGCAAAATGTGAAGAAACCCAACTTAGAATATAGTACGTCCATAAAACTCAGTTAGTAGCCAGTGACCAATAAACGCTTTTACTTCAATCGCCACTTTATCCAAGACTGAAATTGATAAATTTTCGCAATTGAGACCTCCAGCAACTCTTATGCAAGCAATTTTATGTAATATGAAGAAAAAGAACTGCAATTAATATTGGTTTATAAATTTCAGTAAAAAGTAATAAAGTGCAATTAATATTGGTTCATAAATTTCAGTAAAAAGTAATAAAGCATGTACCTTATAAGTTACATTCGTATGACGTATTACAAATTTCAATTTGAAGGAGGTAAGGAACTTCCAGATTGGTTGCTAGATATCTTTTTGACTCAGAATTTCCATTTTAAAAAGTCTGCAAGACTTACTTCATGTGTAGCATCTGGCTAAATAGTAAACTATGCACTAAAATAGAGAAAATTCAGAAAACAAAAAATAATTAGAAATAGGGGGTCTTGATCATTGGTTAGCTTCTTCTTCCTTTTTTTAGTACTTCTTGATTTTTAAATTTTATTGTAATCATGGATATTAGGATAAAAATGAATAAGAAAATAAAATGTCTGTAAGGATGCTGATGCAGTCCCTGGATGTCAAAAGAGTGTGTAGAAAACTTAATTAAAAGCTGACATTTATATAAATATGTGTACAATAACAAGAATGAAATGTACCGCTATTAGAAAAAATTTTACTGCGTATTTTTATAATTATTTACTTTTTTGTCGAATTCAGTTATTGAGAATGTAGAAATAAGAGAAAATAAATATATGAGTTATAAGTATTCATTACTTCTACCTTCATTCATTTGGCCAATTGGCCAATACACACACATTTTCCCCCAATAGTAAAATCTAAATATTTCCCAGGACGGATTTTCACCATGGGTACTTATCACCAGTGTCCAACTGGGCCTTTCAACATTATCTAGAGCTCAACATAAAAACCTGAAAGCAATTATCTTAGTATTTTAAAGTCATTTTTATAATCAGTAATCTTTAAAATTTTTTAGGTATACATATGGTTACCGCTATAATAATAATTCAAAAGAACAAATTTTAAAAAAATGTAATAACAAAAAAAATGTTTGTAGCTATATTTTAGTTTTTATTTAAACTTCGATGTTTTACAATAATTATGTTTTCATTTCTTGTTATGAACTATTGTGCAACACGGAAAATAAATGTGCTAGTAAATTTTATACTTTTGTCACCCGTTACTAACGACTACAAAAAGGGGGTTCGCCATTTTCTATCGAATCTTAGAAGGGGTCCGCAAGGGAAAAAAGGTTGAGAAACACTATTGTAGTTCAGTAATGGCAAACCTATAACATGCAGTCATAACATAAGTCAGCATGTCATAAGGTGAGATGCTGACAAATGTCGTAGGTGGCAAAAAAGCCTCAAGAACAACAAAGACAAAAAATGAATTATTAAAAAAAAGATGTCTTATTTTCTACATTTTATATTTATCACGTTTCCATTGTAAAAAAAAAGTTTTCCAGTCCTTTTTTGCTTTTATTTATTTTTCCTTAAAGGTAAATTTTAAGAAATATAAGAAATAATTAACATTTTTTAGTTTTCTAAATTTTTTTTTTTCAATTTTTAAACCATTTTTCAATTTATTACTGCATTCTGCAGTCAAATTTCAATTTTCCAAACTTTCAAACCAAAGAATCAAAGCTAAAGCAGTTTCAGGCATGGGCGTAAGGGGCAGGGAGGGGTAAATGCCCCTCCCTAGATCAGGGCAATGGGGCATCTAGTTGTCCCTCCTTGATCAGGAAAGTTTAGTTCTTGACCTTGCATTCGTTGTGAATGCAAGATTTCCACGACTGCACTATCTTGTTTTACAAGTAAACGAACGGCCGTGGTAGCCTAGTGGTTAGGATATCGAGCTTCGGATCGGAGGATCTCGGACTCGATACCCGAGCCGCTGAAAACCACCATGTACACGAGGGGATACGTGCATGTAAAATCCGTGGACCCTGAAGTCCCGAGGCAGTTCCGGGGGTACCGGTGGGTGGAGATTTTCTCTTACCTTCACCCATAGGTCTAAAAAGGAAGCTGGCGTATTTTTGGTAGCGCCATCTGGTGTCATCAAAGTACATTATGAGCCAAGTCGTACTTCCACCGTTGGTGCTCATATTGAAACGGAAGGCTCCCCCTTCTGCCTTAAGTCCAGGTCGCTCTCCGACGGCACCTTGGGTATCCAAGTGGCATAAGCAACAACAACAACAAGCAAACGATCTCCTGGATGACCATTCAATGACAAATTGTCGTAAAACCATCCTTCAGCACAGGAACGCTTAGTTTTTCAGATGAAAGAAGATAAAGATTCTCAAAGGGTGCTGGCTCATCCCAAAACTGTGGCATTTTCATCAGATTCCTTCAATCATTAGAAACCAAACAAAATACAAAAAACTTTTGGAAATGCTGATAAAAATAGCAAGTAATAAAAGCCCATTCACCTGTTTTGTATCTTGTTTGACGATTGCCTTTTCAACCCCCATTAATTCCAGAATTAGAGGAGTTACTATTTATTCTTTGGAGCCGACATTGTTAAAAGGCTTTTGCCATGTTATGACATCAATATTCCTTGAAGCAATAGAGGAGATTTCTACTCCATTGGTTGTAAAAAGAAAAACACACACACACACACAGAAAGAGAAAAAGTAATTCTTGAGTCTTGACAAATATGGCCATTTGTTAGTTGACGGGGAATTTTTACTGACTGTTCGTTGTTGTTCCAGAGGTTTCATTTTAAACGTTATTTCTCTGCTGGTCGGTCGGGAGTAAAGAAGTGACCGTTGTTGAGGAATTACTGTTGTTCTTGTTCAGAAGCTGGCTTTTAATAGTTTTACTGCAGCAAAAAAATTGTAAATCTCGACATTCGCAAAATTCTTACTGGTAAGAGCTTTCTATTTTTTACTTTTTGTACCATTAAAGCCATAGGATTTGTGTCACCCTGCTAAAATTTCACATTTTTGAAGCTGGGTTTGGTTCCCTTCGATTTAGTATACAACACATTGTCTAAATTCTATGTGCCCATCCGTTGAATCTTAACATCTCCAGGATGGTACTTTTTTGCAATGTTTGCTGGTGGGTAGTATCAAAAAGGTGTTGTTGGTGGTAAAGAATGCACATAGCAAATTGAAAGTTTGTATCCCAATTTCTTCGTTTTTTCGCAAATACGTTGAAATTTCAGAACAAACAAAACAAAATTTGTAAAAAGTTTTTTTCTAATTTTCGATGATGGATAGCGAGGAAAAGACGCCATTAGTGTCACCAATTGCTCATAAAAAATTAAAGAGTGCAAAATAATTACTTCTTTGTCGTAAATGCGCAGAAATTTCGATCAAAAATAGTATATAGCGAACTATAGTATTTCATTTTGGAAAAATTTGTTCACAACTTAAAAAAACGCCCATCATTGAAAATTTTTACAAACTATGTTTAAAAAAGTGTAGTTAACCGAAAATTCAGCATGATCAATGGAAAATAGAAAAAGGGTTTTTTCCGCTCACCCTATTTTTTGAAGTCTATGTCAGCATTTTTTTACCTGTATCTCTGCATAAATCAACTTATTGGTATATTTTTCATATTTTTGACAATAGTGCATTTCTTTTTTACGAAAGTTTTCCTAAAAATCCCCTGGAATGATATTCAATAAAATATGTCTTTAAATGGTTTCGTAGAATTTTTTCACTGTTGCAGTGTTATGAAAAAACAAAATTATTTTGTTTTCCTAAATATATTTTAACTAGTATTTGTTTATTTCTGATTACATAGATATTTGACTTGAGAATGATCCAATATTTTGTTAATTACCAGGAAAGCTCCAGTGGTAATATTTGCTCAGTCAGCTACATCCTCCTTTGTGATCTATTATTTTGGCAAACTTTGTGAAGGAGAATGCTTTTTCACGCACGGTATGAATCACGAATATATATATATAAATCATTCATTCATATATTCTTCCCATCTGTTTTTTAATCCAAAAATGCTTCTTTTTTTTTTTTTGGATTATTTGAGTGCTATACATGGTTTGCTGTCATGAAAGTTTGGCAACTGAGGTACTGGGAAGAATAAAATAGATTTTTCCCGTTTTTTAGTCCTTTGCATAGTATATTTAACTACTTAAAAGGATGTTGACCAACTGGTTCACCCTTTTTCTGGTACTAAAGATTTGACAGATTATTTTAAGTGCATGAATTTAAAATTTTAAAGTAAATGAAGATTCATTTCGTAAGACATATATTAAAGGGAATGATACTCTTTAAAAATGTGTCTATCATACTTTTCTTATGTTTTAGAACGTTTCAGACATTTAATGATTTTTAAATTTTTGACATTTGCCCATTTCCTCCTTCCTGTAAATGTAAAAACGTACCAAGCAAGAATGGTTTTTCCAATATTGTCCAATGATTTCATCAACATTAAGTTCTTTCTCGCCCACATTAAAAAGAAAACCTTTATGAGAAAATATTTTACTGTCCTTACATTGTGATTATAAATACTAATTAATTATTTGTTGCAGCAAAATAGTTTTAACACACATTAATGCATGCGTTTAGAAATTATTCCTTGGGTATGAAGATATAAAAGTTAAAAATTACGGCCTTTCGTACATCCGCAGTAAAAAATTATCTCCTTTTATGAGCATTTAAGCTCATAATTTAACTTAAAGTGAATTTTTATTTCTAATTTCAGTATTACGTTTCTAGTGTGAGTTCTCAATGTTTCTTAAAGTTTAGTGAGATTCCGTGAACAATTCGGCGTGTTATTATAGGTCGAAAACATGCTGAGGAAATTGGCATTTTGGAAAGAATCGATTATAACTTCGTGAATATGCGTACTAGTTCTATGAAAATCAGCAGAAACATTGCACATAGCAAGTAAATTCTTCAAGTGAAATATACATTTTACGAGACAGGATAATTGAAAACATCTCTTTTCTGCAATTTCTTGTAGGTCCCCTAAATGCACGCGTGATGAAATTATTACTGGAAAATGTGAAGTGAAGCATGTCTTTTATATGCACGAAGTTCCAGAACCTTTTGTCATGCATTTCTCTAGTACGTTGAAAAAATGTGTGAAATGAAATTGTCCCAGCACTTTTGGCTATATAGTCTAGATCAACGTTTCTTAAATATGTTTATACGTTGAACCCTTTTTAAGGTCGACTCTGGACTTCAACCGAGGAACCCCTGTTTTCTTTACCATCGAAAATTGTGGTATTGAAACAACATTTTGAAAATAGATGATTTTCAATAAATATGAAATTTGCTTCAAATAGTATTTGTAGGCTTCATAAAGTAATTTTAAAATTTAACAGTTAAGGCAAAGGTTCTTTAACCCCTTGAAGCACGAGTTTTTTTCGGAAAAACTGGTAAAAAATGATCGAGTGATTTTTCACAGAAAATGAATACTAAAAAAATATAGTATAAATTGTTTTTAGCAATTTCAGTTCTAATGGTGACTAGAGAGCGGGGGTGGGGTAAAAGTTTTATTAAAAAATTATTGTACAAAGTGCAAACGAATCTCAGAGGGGCATTAGAAATAAAATAACGCGAGATACAATATCGCCCGTGTGAGACACGGGCATGTGCAAATTTGCCGGTTTCTTTCACCCGTGTCAGACACGGGCAAATGCGTTAAGAGGTTAATCAAAAAAGAACTCTACGCATTTTCGAAAATTTTATTGTTTTTTCAACGCCTTTTATGAATATTATGAAAGGAAAACTGCATGTTTCATGGAACCCTTAAGTAATCTCTACGTAACCCCAGGGTTCCGCGGAACACAATTTAAGAAACGCTGGTTTAGACACTAGAGGCCAGGGAACTCTGTGCTTGCATGATTTTATCCATCCCATTAAGCGGGAAAGAAACCGGCTGTAACTGCTCTTCTCCACGTTTACGTTAAGTTGATAGACTGAATGATTCACGTAACCATTCAGTTTTCCGGACAGTTTATTCTAGTCAGTAGTAGCTAACCAGCTGGTTTAAAGGAGAGCTGGTATAAATGGATATAGTAGCATTAAAATAAAAGACACGTCAAGAAGTCCTTTGCATAGTTTTTATTGCTTGGTGCGTATAAGTTATGGTCTGCTAACAATGGAAAAACAAAAGAAAAGAAAAAGAAGTGAAAAAAAAAAAAAAAAGAAAAAACACACACACACACAGTAGATAATTTTTACGTTACAAAAGACAGGGATGTGTGGTAGATCTTGTCAGTGTGATGGAAGGCTTCAAAGTCTACCTCCCACCCCCTTTTTTTTTTTTTGCAGTCAAACCTGTTTTAGTGCAGTAGATAGGGAACGCATAGAAAAAAATTGCTCAAAATTTTTTTGTATGAAATTTCATAATTAGCTATGAAAAATATTTTTTTACAACATATCAAAAAGAAAAACAAAACTGCGGTGGATAGGGGCCGCATAAAAAAAGTTTCGCTTAAAATGCCAAAGATTTACGCAATAGCGAGAAAGTGAATTCCAAGCAAGCTAAATAATTATTTTAACACGAAAACAGTTTCAAAATACTTCATTTTTCATTTTAAACCCCCCAGGACTCAAGTAGCCCTCTAGTTACAGTACATTAAAATCATATCAACTACAACAATCTATTCAGTTTCACCCTTTTAACTTTAACTTTCGGAAATTCGTTGATTGAGGTTGTGTAATTTAGTGACAGTCAATGAAGATTCAATAGCAATTAATGCCAGATTTCTGAGTTTATTTAACTTATTATACTTCTAGAAAAATGTTTCATTAATTTTTATTTCTAAAAACTTTTTCCCTACTGGCTAAATAAGCAGGAAGTGTTAATGAAATTCTTCAAATCATTAATACTATAGGGATACAAGTGATTAATTTATTTTGGCCCGAATTAAATAATATTTAATTCGGGGTTTAATATTTAATTAAATATATTTATTTAATAGTATCTAAAGAGGTTTCATTGAATAAAATGGAATCAGCAACACGCAGGCCTGTCATTTTCAGGAATTAGGCAAGAGGAGGATTGCTCCCTCCCCCCGCCTTACCGTAATATAAGTAGGCTTGCCATACGTCCCGGTTTGACCGGGACAGTCCCGATATTTTGCTCTTGTCCCGGTGTCTTATGTTTTTTTTTTTTTTGAACTGTTTAAAAGTGAACGAAAATTATTCAAATCAAAAAAAAAAAAAAAAAATTAATGCCGAGAGCTCCTTTCAATACGTTTGTACATAGGAACCTCGATCTTATGTCCAGGGTATAGAATTTGCTTCACATTTAGCCATAGGCGCTATTGTTAAATTTTTTTGAATTGTTCAAAATTGAACGAAAAATTGTTCAAAAAAAATTAGCAAGGAAATTATTCCTCACCAAGATCTTTCGAATGCAAAAGAAAATTTTAGAATCGGACAACTGCCTCACAAGCTATTAGGGGGCCCGACAGCACACCTTATCTGTGTGCTGTCGGGGCACACAGACCGACAAACACACATTCGCCCGATCTCAAAACCCTAGTTTCAATTTTTTATTCTTCATTCTGTATTTGATTACTTCACTTATTATTGACTCTTCTTTATTTTTAACGATAGTTTCACGGTACATTCAAAGCCTTCTTTAATGTTTTTTTTTTTTTTTTACTTTTACGCGAAAATAGGCTAAAAAAATCCCGCCTCATGTTTTCATTTAGAGAAAACTATTTATGGCAAAAATGAAATTATAATAAAACACCCATCACATGGTAAAATCATTAAAACTATTTATCAGGGGTGTCCACCCGAGGAGGAGGGATCGTGGTGCAGACTTGAAAATGGCCGCGTAGAAATTTGGGGTGGGGGGTGGGGGGGGGGGGGAGTTCGTTTCAGGGGCTTTCGGGGGGCTTGGTGAACTATTTTTCTGATTTTTGGGGGTCGTCGTTTTTGGAGAAGGTTCCCTCGTGGGGTCTGCCATCGCTCTGAGGGGAAGGGGCACCCCTGTATTTACGAGTGTACACAAAACACTAAACATGTTATGATGAATGTTTGTGAACTAACATTCAATTATTTTGCTATTGTTTCGTCAAGAGGACTGAATTTGGTATTTATAAACTTTCCTGCTCCCCCCCCCCCCCCCCCCCTCCAGAACCGTTATATGTGTTCAATTATTGATTTCTCTTTTCACTCAAATTTGAGTAAACTTGTGCTGCCATCTATATTTGCGTTTTGAAAGCACAAGGTGGAGGAACTTATAATAATACTTCAAGACATGGTTGTCTAAACTATGACCGTTTGAGGGCCACATTGCAAAAAAAAAAAAAAAAAAACAATTTGCTCTGCCGTACATGCAATATTTTTTCAACAAATTGAAATAAAAATTAACTCTATGTAGTTTTATTAAAATGAATTATTTTCTTTTTATTATATATATTTTTTTAAATTTAAATTAGATATGTATAGGTATATTTTAAATTTGTAAAAGTTCCATCTCATTTAGTTTGGTTTCAATAAAGATTGAAAAAATTCAAATTAATGAAATGGATGAATTTGTTTTTGTTGAAAATGCAAATCGATATCGGGTTCAGTAAACGAGGTTGCAATTAATGCATTTTCAGTTTGTCAGTGATCTTTGTCCTATTTTGCTTTTAATTTTTGCTCTTAAAGTTTAAGAGGAATGTAGCAGAATATTCGTACTTCTAAATGTCTTTCAAATTTAGAACTAAAAAATGAGGTATCTTGACATACATCGAGCACCTGCCCCAAAGTTTAAAATTTGCAAAAAAAAAAAAAAAAGAATCGGTCTTCAATTCATTATTTTTTATTTATGAAGTTTTAATACTCTTCTACTGTCGTATTTAACGGTTTTTATTGATAAAGAATTTTTCAATGGAATGAATGTTTCTTTCTGCAATTCCAAGAAATTAACCGTATATCGCTGCCAATAAACCGATAAAATAATAAACATATTCAAAAGGTTTTTAAAGAAATTGCTAATTTGGACATTGTTGCCAAGACAGGTTTTTTTTCTCTAGAATGACCCGACAGCTGCAGAATTGGTCACCATGCTGGCGACACTTGGCGATGATACCTCAGTATCACCAGTTGAGAAGAGACTGGAATAATATAGAGAGCAGCGGTTCCCAATCTTTTTTTTTCCGCGCACCGCCATTTTTCTTGCAAACCATTTGCGTACCACTGCGAATACAGCTTTTTTTATATACAATTTAATACTAATAGATTATAGAAAAATACTAGGGCGCCTAGGTACTATAAATTTGTCATGTATGCCAGGTAGACCGAGATACGATACGATTTGTTTTACATACACACAAAGAACATTTATTAGTATTAAGATACACAAGCACGAACGAACATAACAACTACACCGAACATGTACAATACGAAACTACGGATACTACGGAACCCCACAAAGGTAAACAAAGCACGCGCGCGTCACACAGCTTGGAAGCTTGTCTCCTCTGGCTGTTGCCAGATACATAACAGTTCCTCCCCGACAAAATATAGAGTCACAGGTCGAGTCTCTTTGGAGGTCTCCTGATTCGGTTTGAGCGTCGGAGTGGCACATCAGTTTTCGGCTTTCCGGAAGCGTCTGGTACAGGCCTAGGTGGCATATCATCACCTGGAGTGGCAGGTACAGGTACATCTTTAGGTTCAGGGACAACTTCAGGTACAGGTGCAGGCGGTTCCGACTCAGCAACATCATCGGATACTGGCTCATCTGGAAAATTCAATTCTTTATTGTAAATTGGAATTTCAGTAGCAGCTTCGGATAATTCAATCGATTTCCCACATTTCCTTATTTGATCTACGTGTCTCTTCCAATTTTCATTTCCAACTTGTATGCTATAACTCAAGGTTCCATCTCGGTTTATAATTGTTCCAATTTTCCATTTGTTAGGTCCGGAATAATTTCTTACGGCTACTTTCTCCCCTTCCTGAAACTCACGCAAGATAGATTCTATGTCAAGTCTCGAACTCTGTTTCTGAACAACTTTGTCTCTCAAATTTGGTTTAAAAAGATCAAGCCTAGTGCGAATACATCTCTTCAAAAACAAGGCACTCGGAGTTTCTCCCGTGAGAGAATGGAGTTATTCTATACTGTAATAAAAATCTTTGTAATTTCACCATTTAGATCTCCAGAATCTCCTCTACTCGATTTCAACGAAGCTTTGAATAACTGCACTATTCATTCTGCCTGTCCGTTCGTAGCAGGATGGTACGGTGCTGAAGTCAGTGGCGTAACTAGGGGGGGGGGCGGTCCGCCCCGGGCGGAGCTTTTTTGGAGGGCGGCAAAAACATCGGATTGCCCTCTCCAAGTTCGCAGACTCTTTTTTTCAGTTCTTTTCGTCGCAAGCAATGCAAAATTTTCAAAATGACAATGCATTTTCAAGTCTACTTTTTTTCCGAAAAAGTTCCATTAACAACAGTTAATTCTCGCTCAAAGGTACTTCCGAACATAACCTACTAGTTTATTTTTTTATTCCAAAGAATTCCTAAAAGCGACAAAGTTTCCGCGTGGCTTCAGCTTTTGTTGTACCCCCTAGGTACTTTTGTTCCCTTAATAAAGACCAGGTTTCTTGGGATGACTGCTAGAGCTTAGACCATATGGTAATGGTTTATGGTCTCAAGTCCCAGAGGGGGACAGTAGAAGTTCTCGGACTATTTTCAAGACCCTGGCATTTTCTGGCCTTATCCGCCGCCGCCGGCAGCAATGCAAAGTGAACAAATATGAATTGTCACCTAAAGATGAATGACTGGGTTATTTAGAACTTCTACTGGTTCCAGTACAGGTCCTTCATTATCGTTCTATCAGTTCAAAGAGACATTAGCCAAGATCCAGTCCCAGTCTGTTTTTCTTCTACGAAAATCGTGATCCAGCACAAGGAAAGAAAATTTTGAATTAACTCCTCAGAGATAAAACAGAGGCAACCAATTTCCACTCTAAAAAGGAGGCAACAGGCAAGTTATATTATAACATTTATTTACTTCCCTTTTTTTCTTTCTTTCTTTCTTTTTCCAAGGAGCAATTCGTATTTCGAACGAAAACGTATATGATTCATTCATTTCCATACCTTATTTTGTTTTTATTCATTCTTTGTTTTCTCATTTAAAAATTAACAACACATTAAGGCTTAGCAATTACCGTAATTATCGGTGTATAGCCTGCGGGTTATCTACAAAAAAAACTCCTTTTTTTACTACCTGCGGGCAATACATGAAATTAAAAAAAAAAATTACTATTAAAAAGACAACTACCGTTCTTATATCGAAATCTCTTTTCCTGCAAAACAAAATGCAGAGAGATAAATCGTAGCTTTCGAAACAATGGTCCAAAGCAGACTGGGGCTCGGTCGCTACAGGCGAATATATTGTTTTCGAGGGTTGTATCCCATGTTTTTTTCTGGGTGCGGGTTATACAACGATGCGGGTTATACACCGAACTTATTTTTTTTAGAATGAATTTTTCTTCCCGCGGACTATACCTATACAACGATGCGGGCTATTTACCGATAATTACGGTAATGCAGAATTTTTCAAACTGGGCGCCACGTTCATGTCACCCTGAGGTGTCAAAGCGAGAGATTAGAGGCGCAGTGCCGAAAGACAGGGACGCCCACCAGAAGGGGGTCATGGCGCAGAATGCGCCATTGAAATTTGGGGGGGGGGGGGAGGGGTCATCGTTTTTCGGGGATGGCTTCATAGCTGATAAAAGTTTCTTGTAACCGTGAAACTACTGCAACTGTAGAAAAAAAGCAGCACGAGAAAAATATATCTGTAATAATAGATGGGTATCCGCAAAACAGGAGTTTTTTGTCTTTGACGTTTTCTCATTCTCTCTCAACATAAAGTAGTTAACAGTTAACTGTAGGGTAACTTTAACTATCTTACACGCTTTAGAATCTGCCTTACTTTTCAATTATTTCTAAATTTAGGTTTTCAAAAATATATAACACAATTTATCTCAATTTAGCACAATAGCTTGTTACCCAAAGTGGGTAGCCAATCGGAAATGATGATAGTAATCAACCAAAACTTTTTATTCGGATTTATAGCAGTCAATTGATAATATATTTTTAAATTTTGAACTTTAAAAAGTTGAACACTGACTGCTTTTCCGATGCAGCCATCAAAAATATGTCTTTCTTTAAAGATTTAATAAATCTGTTTATCCAACACCAAATTTATTAATAATCTCCAGTACACGCTCTCAGCGAGTTTTTTTTTTTTTTTTTTTCAACTGAAGAATATAACGCAGGGCTTAGAATTCAAAGTCATCTGCAGCACTCTTGAAGTACTTGCAGATTTTGCTGTTAGATCGTACTTGATATTGGCTTTAACCACATAAAAACATTTTTTATCGCTGCTTCAAACTTCAAAGATGCATAATTTATCCAGAACAGAATAAGGCAACAGCAGGGGAGCGGTGGGGGGGAGGGGGGCGAGAGAGAGATAACAGAAAAAAAGGAAACTAGGTAATAAAAATTAATTATGTTGTAAAACCTGAAACATTTTATATAAATGACGAAAAATAAAATTTTTAAGTAATGTTTATATTAATTTACTTTCTTACAACTCGTATAATTAGCCTGAAGAAACTTAGATTTCCCGATATTTAATGATTTACTTCTCGAATTTTACTTTTTTCCTGACGAAATAGTGTTTAAAATTTATCTAGTTCATCCCAAAATAATGTTCGTTTCAGCAATTGAGGATATCCGTAAGAGCTGGGGAATCCAACCTTTCACACTTTGGGGAACACTAAGCTTACCGTTTTCTTGAGGGAACATTGATCAAAGAGTAGAAAAAATAGGATATATATATTGTTGCATCTGGATTTTATCACAAAACAAACATCTTAATTAGATATTGGATGAACATATAGCTAATAAGGTCTTTTTTTAATACATGAGGCACAATGATTTTGCTGCAGGGTAATTAAAACCCGTCCGCGTAACAAGGCCGTACCTAGAATTTTTTTCGGGGGGGGGGGGGGGCTGACTTTGAAACATTTATGTTGAGGACAGTTTCAGGGAGGAATATATGCCGCATTGCGAAAATTTTGGGAATTTCGGGGGGGGGGGGGAGCCCCCCTCTGGATACGGCCCTGCCACGTAATAAGAGGAGAGTTTGTTAGAAGGGGCTATTTTCGTTATAGCAAATTATTAGCTATATATTAATATTTTCGTTTTAATTATATTTCGTTAGAAGCTTCTATTTTTTTTACTGCATATAAAGGAAATAAGTAACTGAGAAATGTTGATAATGGTGCAACAAAAACTCATTTTTATGATAAAATTTTTTAAAAAAGCAACATACCTTCGGCAACGTTTTGTTTCAAACTTTTGATAAAATTGTTAGAGCAAAAAATATTTATAGCATAGTTCATTATACAATTTCCCTTTAGCTAGATACTTCAATTTAAAAAGAAATGAAATGCTTCTTTTTTTTTAATAAGGGGGAAAAACACAGGTAAATGTCTCCTCTACAACAAAATCTTCATCATAGAACCGTTACTTGTTTTATCAAGTGAATTATTTTTTTTCTCTTGTTTACGTTCTATTTCTCACTTATTTGAATTAAGCTAAATATAAGTACTTAAATTAAAATACAAATAAATTTTGCTACAATATATATATTTTTTTTAATTTTTCATTCGAAAGCTTTTAATAAATTTCTCATTCGCTCAGCCTAATGTAAAGAAGAATTTTCTATATTGTCCTGATAGATACGCTTAATACCTCATTATTAACTAGACTTATAGAAAACTATTCGTAGCAGTTCCGATTTTACTGAGACAAGTGTGGATCCAAGGGGGATTTACAGCAGGTGCCATACCTTCCTCTTGACATGACGAAACCATACGAACCAAAAACTGCGTTTGTAGGACCTCTAAAATTTCTTGAGCAGAGTCCGAATATCCTAATGTCTCCAAATATAGATTGAAATTACGGTTTTGGGCATCAATTTCGATGAATTTCCAGAGAAAAGTACCTGAACTCCTCTTATCTCGTCTAAAATTACGCGTTTTAGATTTCAATTTCGAAATATTTCAAGGGCCGTACCCCAAATTCTTGTTTTTCCCAAAGTCCTTAAAAAAAGCCTAATATAGCTTTTTTAAGGCTTAAATTTCGAAAAATCTTCGGGGGTGAGCCCCCGAACCCCCCTATTCTACATCAGTGTTACATAACAAAGTTTACTGTTTTTCCGAATGCAGTGCCCATCTCTATTAAGATCCCTGCTTAATAAAATCAGATTTAAAAAAACGGATTCACATCTATGTGAAACCTTTGTTAAGACACCGCTTTTAAAAATAAAGATTTCAGATACTTTAATCTATTGATGGCATGAAATAAGTCATTAGGAGCTTTTCATTTCAAAACATGTATGAGTTGCGATGCTTAATCTTTTCTTTTTGGGACCATACCCCTTTATTTCACATTCAGCAATACTTAACTGATTAACAGAGCGATCATATTTTCAAATCAGAAGAGATGTGCGTGTATGTACACGTGGAAAAAAATGGTATGACCAATTTCTTACCCCCCCCCCCCCCCCCCCCGTGTCCTGACTTCAGACGACTTTGTTCTCGGCAAGGGAAGGGGCGGCACTTTCATTATTTGCCCCGGGCGCCACTACGGCAAGTTACGCCACTGGCTGAAGTTATATGTTTAATATTATTCAGTTTCAAAAAATGTCGAAATTCGTAACTAGTAAAACTTGCGCCGTTATCACTAACTAAAGTTAAGGGAATTCCATAATGAGCAAAAAGAATACAAAGATGATGAATTGTGAAACTAGCTGTAATATTTTTCATCGGAATGACTTCTATCCACTTCGAATATGCCATCAGAGACTACAAAAAACATTTTCCCCATAAAAGGACCAGCGTAGTCAACGTGTATCCTTTGCCAAGGTCCATTTGGCCATTCCCACGGATGTCGATTTATCCTTGCTGGTTCGTTCCTCGTTGCGATACAAGCTGAACAGTTCTGAACAAAATTGGCTATACTGGCATCAATACCTTGCCAATAGCAGTAGCTTCTAGCTATGGCCTTCATTTTGACAATTCCAGGATGTTCAACATGAAGTTCCTTTAAAACTTGATTCTGGTACTTTTCAGGAATGCGTACTCTATGACCATACATTATGCAACCATTTTGCAATGAAAATTCAGATTCTCTACCTTTCCAAGGCACAGGTAATTCAGTTCCAGTTTTTAAACTTTCATACAGTTCGAACAATTTCCTATCAGTTTTAGTAGCTCTAACTATGTCAGTTGCTGTAACAGGCATTAATTCAACTTGCGAAATATTTGTCACGTCTGCTTCAGTCAAGTACTCACCGTCCTTGTCAACTGCTAGTGGTAACCGTGAAAGTGCATCGGCATTGCCATGATTCTTAGTGTTTCGATACTTGATTGTATAACTGAATGCTTGGAGAAAAAGTGCATAATGAACCATTCGTGTTGCTTATAGACATGGTAAACTACGATTAGGTGAGAAAATTGATACTAGGGGTTTATAATCGGTTACGGGATCAAAATGTCGACCAAATAAATATTGATAAAATCTCTTTACTCCCCATACGATATTCAATGCTTCCTTGTCTATCTGCGAATAATTACGTTCCGTTTTAGTCAATGACCTTGATGCAAACATTGCTGGTTTTTCTGAACCATCTGGCATAATGTGACTTAAAACTGCTCCTATTCCAATTGGTGATGCATCAGTTTGTAATACAAGAGGTAACTTAGGATCATAATGGCATAAAATTCGGTCTGAAGCAATTTCTTGTTTCAATGCCTTGAAAGCTTTTTCACATTCTGCAGTCCACAAAAATTTAGTACCTTTCTGCAGTAAATTATTGAAAGGAGCGACACGAGTAGATAAGTTGGGAATAAATTTTCCGTAGTAATTGACTAAACCCAAAAAACTTTTCAAATCAGATACAGTTTTTGGAACTGGTACCTTCGTAATTGCATCGATTTTTTCTTGTGTTTTGTGGAGCCCGAATTTATCAATTGTATGACCACAATAATTCACAGATTTCTTAAAAAATTCACTTTTCCGCTTATTTACTCTGAAACCATATTCTTCTAGTCTCTGTAGTACTAATTCTAACCTTTCAAAATGCTCTTGATCATTTCTCCCCGTTACGGTAATATCGTCTAAAAATACGTGTACCCCCGCGATGCCTGATAAAACTTGTTCAATGGCTCTCTGCCACACTGCCGGAGCTAAGGCTATACCATAATTCATTCTCTTGTAACGGAACAAACCCTTGTGAGTATTGATCGTCAATAGATGTCGGTCCTGCTCATCAACTAACATTTGAAGGTATGCCTCAGATAAGTCAATTTTAGTAAAGAACTCCCCTCCTGACAGTTCAGCAAAAATGTCCTCGATACGGGGTAAAGGATACTGCTCAATTTTTAGTCCCGGGTTGATAGTCACCTTATAATCACCACAGATTCGTAGGTTCCCATTCTGTTTGATAACAGGAACAATTGGTGTATCCCAATCACTATATGTCACCGGCTCAATGATGTCTTCTGCAACTAACCTATTTAGCTCAGTTTCTATTCTTTCTTTTAAAGCAAATGGTACTGGTCGAGGTTTAAAAAATACCGGTTTGTAATTAGGTTTCATTTGAAGACGGCAACAAAACTTTTCCAGTTTCCCGATACCCGGAGAAAAAATTTTCTCATACTTTTGAAGCAAGATATTTAATTTATTGGTTCGAGAATTACAATTTTCAACCCGAACTGCTTTAATTGAGCTCCAGTCTAATTGGAAATTTCTCAACCATTCACGACCAAAAACTGCGTTTACTTTTGCATGTACCAAATAAATAGTTTCTGTATTAATTTGATCTTTGTATTGAATTTGCACCACTGCTTGGCCAGCTGATGTTATCATAGAATTATCGAAATTTCTAAGCAATAATTTGGTAGGCTTAATGGCTACATCCGGGCAAAGTTTCTTAAATTCATTCACATTCATACAACTAATAGCAGCTCCAGTATCTAATTCAAATAAACATTTATTCCCTTCAACAAAAATTTCTAATAAAATCTTATCCCTTGCATGTCGTGGTGATTTAACGCTATTAACTGGTACAGTTTCAGAACAAGATTCTATTTGTTTAACTGATTCGTTACGTTTTGAGCGGCAGACTTTTGCCAAATGCCCGTTCTTTAAGCAATTCCTATACGGAGTGTTCTTGTGCTTACATTCGTGAGCTAAATGTTGAGTACTATCACATCTGTAACATTTCCGAGATTTATCAAACTTCTTTGTAGGTTCAGATTTCTTAAATTTAGAAAAATCTTTTTTTATAGTTTTATCTTGCGAACTATAACTTTTTTATCGATACCATTTGATTCTGAATTTCACACACATCTCTCTGAGCAGATTCCATTGCAAATGCAATGCTCTTAGCTTTTTCGTATGTTAACTTATCCTCTGCTAACAGCTTTTTCTGTATATTTTCGTTTTTGAGACCCATCACCAATTTATCACGAAGCATCGTACTTAAATTGTTCTCAAAGTTACAGTGTATCGACAGTTTTTGTAATTCGGCACAATAATTTGCTATGGACTCACCTTCAAATTGCTTCCTCTTGTAGAAACGAAACCGTTCTGTCATCTCTAGTGGTTTAGGATTCAAATGTTCCGAAAGTAATTTTACGATATCGTGATAAGTCAATTTAGAAGCAATGTTCGGAGTGGCCAGATTCTTTAACAATTTATACGTTGTTGCTCCCATAAGGCTTAAAATAGCAGGGACTTTCATTTTATCTTCGATCCCATTAACAACGAAGTAAGATTCTAAACGTTCCACATAACTGGACCAGTCTTCCACAGACGCCTCATAAGATTCAAAATTAATGTTCGAAGATCCCATGCTCGTCACCAACTCTTTTGTCATGTATGCCAGGTAGACCAAGATACGATACGATTTGTTTTACATACACACAAAGAACATTTATTAGTATTAAGATACACAGGCACGAACGAACATAACAACTACACCGAACATGTACAATACATTTAATTTAATATAATTGAAGTACATTTATTTTCCAGTTCGTGTGCTTAGTCTCGGGACTCGCTTATGAACTGTCGTCCAATATGACAGATAGCACAAGACAATACATGAAAGATTTTATTACATCACAAAGAGAGGAAATAAC
This sequence comes from Octonoba sinensis, assembly GCA_038502835.1. Lineage (NCBI taxonomy): Eukaryota > Metazoa > Arthropoda > Arachnida > Araneae > Uloboridae > Octonoba > Octonoba sinensis. Next base: position 131,316,604 of record CM076598.1, read on the forward strand.
AGAAATACACCCAGGGCAAGGTGGGAATCGAACCCACGACCTCGTTACTGCGCGCAAGCAGCGGGCGGAAACTGGTACTAAGACCGCTCGGCCACCGAGACCCCATGTACAATACGAAACTACGGAACCCCACAAAGGTAAACAAAGCACGCGCGCGTCACACAGCTTGGAAGGTTGTCTCCTCTGGCTGTTGCCAGATACATAACAAAATTATACAATTTTTGATAGTTATTAAGGCAGAGAAAAACGTTTATTAAAATAAAGCTGTATATAAAATAAAATATATGAAATATATAAAATATATTTCATTTTGGGGAAAAAACTCATCCGTGTTTCCCTGTAATTGTGCCCGAGTACCATCAGAACAGAAAGCAACGCAATGCTTCCCAGTCCAGTCGTTCTCTTCATTTTTTGACCTGCAAGCGTACCACCTGGAGAGGCTTCGCGTACCACTAATGGTTCGCGTACCACAGTTTGGGAACCGCTGACATAAAGTTTTCCTCTTTCTAGTCCGCAATACAAGTAATTTCTAAAATATTCCAGGCTGATTAGCGTCAGATGTAAAAGCAACGTGCGTGATACAGACAAGGGCCGTCCATAAATGATGTCACGCTTTTTTCATATATTTGACCCCCCCCCTCTTTATCACAAAATGTCACACTTCAACATACCTCCTCCGCGCTTTGTCACATGCCACGTTATGTTCCATAAGCATGATGTCACACTTCGTGTTACCCTCTCCTCCTCCCATTGTCACAACTTGTCACAATCTCATGAACCCCCTCGAAGCATGACATCATTTATGAATGATCCCTAAGATGAGATTGATTTACGATTAGCTTTTATTTGAGCTTTGCGAGAGTACGTGATATGGTTCCGAGTAAAAAGAGTTGTTCGTATATAAACGATTTTCCAAGCAGCGTATCGAAAATGTAAAGCAATAGTGAAACAGCTGGTTGAGGGAAAATTGTCCAAAATTTCTTGTTTTTTATAGACAAGATGTCCAACTGTTTTAGTTTCGGAGCACCTAAGAAAATTGGAAATTCAGCATGGAGCACTAAGTTTTATCTGGCAGTTTTATACGGCATTCATTGAAAACTGGCGTTCAGAAGTTTGTTGAGCTCTGTTGTAAGTAAAGGCCTACCCCAGTTTCCCCTATGCATTAGTTACTGAGCCAATTTTTAAAAATTACAATAATTCTGAAAACAAAATCAAAAAAAGAATAGTAATCAAAAGATAGTAGACGAAAATGAGGATAACACAATCATTATCCCAGACAGCAGGACATTGGTCATCTGGTACACATTTTTAACAGTGACGTCATCAGAGATCAGAAATGACTCATATCTATGTCAATACTCGACCGATTTACATGTAACTTGAACTTTTATACTAATACGTCCATTATAAAGCTAATGGAAGAGGTTTTGGGTCCATTTTGGGTTTGGGTGGACATTCGCCACCTGGTACATTTTCCAGCTATGACGTCATCAAAGATGGCGGCCGCTCGATCACATAAATATTCAGATAAATGTTAATACTTGACCGACTTGCATGAAACTTACCAATATGAATCGAATCTAATAGAAAAGGTTTTGGGTCCATTGGTACATTTTCCAGCTATGACGTCAGTAAAGATGGCGGCCGCTCGATAACAGAAATTCTTATACTATGGTAATACTTAACCGATTTGCATAAAATTTTCGTCTGAATGTTGTAATTACCGTTTAAAATGTTAATAACAATGATTTAGCATATTTTAGTAGTTAGTGCAAATTAATAAATAATTTTGTTAATTTCCTTATTTATCATTATTATCTATTACTTCATAATTAGATACTACCCGAATACAAGCAGTAATAGCATTGAAAGAGTGTCAGTACTAAACGAGAAGGACTTTAGTAAACACACACAAGGATGCATGATTTAAATTAATCAACACTCTGAAATCTGTTTCAACTTTTCTCAGGTATACAGACCAATAATACCTCCTCTTCTTCACCACCTTAAAAAGCTCTAAAATGTGTGATTGGTATTACATGGTGTTTGAGTCAATAAAGCTATAACCGGCAATGAATACTTGTAAGATCAGTTTCTTCCTTGATGATCCCCAAAAGCTGCTGAGTTGGAGAGGCAATGAAACATTTGGGATGTTGTTATGGAACAATGCCGCTGTCTTATCTTTTCACTTACTCATGCCTTTGGCCGAAATTTTAAATTACTTTCAAAAACGTAATGAACTATGCGACATTTTTTTTGTGATATTCCCAATCAGGGGCATATACAGAATAGCATTTTAGGGGGGGGGGGGGGTCATGTTCAGGACTCAGGTACGGAAATTTTCTCGAACTGTTTGGGGGTTAATAAAAAATCACCAAATCAGCCGGGAATAAGGCGTTTGGGACTAATAGTATACTAATGCCACCAGCGCCTCAAAGCTTTAATTTAAATACAAAATTATAAATAATATTGGAACATCGTTTATACGTTGCCGAAGAGGCTACCGAAAAATGTCGTATAAACGATAACGTCGTATAATCGTTTTACCCTTCAAGCTATTTACAAGAATTGGGACCACACAAAAACGTCGGATAAATGTCGTCGAAAACTTATGAAAGAATGCAGAATTAACTTTTTAAATTATTAAACCGCATTAATATTGCAAAATATAGTATCGGATCCATGTGACCTATGTCATAACAAGATATGTTTCGATAGGACACAGTGATAGGGCTAAGCATTGTGAAGGCCCCTTTTCAAAACTTGTTGACTTTGTAGTAACATTCATGAAGTTAATAAAAGAAATGTGAATAAATGTTTCCCTTCATAATCAGTTCTTGAAACTAAATTTCAGTTTAACTAATTTCAGTAAACATACTGAACATTTTTTTCTCGTCATTCAGCTGGTTAGAAACTAATTTGGTTGGGCTATGCAAAACCGTACAAATAAGTAAACGATAAACAAAGTGATTTTGAAGCAAAGAGTTGCACACATTGCTTAGTGATTGTTTTAATTACGAAAGATTGTTGCATTTTCTATGGTTTTGTGCAATTAACTCAAACGACAGTTTCAAACACAGAACAAATATATTTTCCTCCTGGAAGGGAGGGGGAGGGCGTAGTCCTTATATCTATATATATTACCATACAGGGCCGGCAATACTGCTTAACACCAAGGGGGAATCATGAGATTCTCACTACCCTGGTTACGACCAGGCTTGGAGTAATCGCGATTACGTAATCGTAATCGGCTGTAATCGATTACATTTTGACAAAATCGTAATCGTAATCGTAATCTGACAATGGCATATTCTCATAATCATAATCGAAATTGTGTAATCCCATAATCCTTTTTCTCCCGTAATTTTAATCGTAATATTAAGGAAAAAATCCGTAATCTGCTGGTCCTGCAATCGTGTAATCTTGACCTGCTGAAAGCTGAAATTTTTAGCTCTACCATTGGATAGAAGAGATAAGATTACAAGAAAAAGGATTGAAGCTGTATACTGAAGTCCTATCCTAAGCGGTCTGTAACCTACGGGCGATCATAATATAAAAGGTTCTGTGTGGCGGTCGCAGAGCCTTGATGGCAGGACCATATAATAGTCTGCTAGAGACGCTTGTTGTCCTACTTGTTGCGGTCTCTCAGAATTCTTAATTGCGGCTCCACTCTCCACGGGGAACGGCTGGAGAGCCCGAGAAGAAAGAGAGTGGATATGTCACTCGCATCGCCTTGGGGCTCTCACGGGGGGGGGGGGGGGTCTCCGGTCTCCTCGCATCGTCCAGTTTCGATAAAAGAGCGGTAATCTGTCCGCAAGTCAAAGATTTTTGGGTAGATAAGAGAGGGGAAGGTGTCTATAGAAGGACCAAGGCCCTGAAATGCATCGGTCATTTTGCTTCCTTTATTACCCCTTCAAAACATATTCAAACGGTTGGGCAATAGGCGAGAGTCTGGACGGGATCGCCGCGAGTAAAAGAGAGTGTCCCCTTTCTTCTCTCCACGTGGGTCCCGTTCAATAATCGAAGCAGACTGCCCCCTGAAAATCTAGTGGAAAGAGTACTATCACCTACACACATAAAGAGATACGAAATGCCTTTTGCGTTTTCGCCTTTCTTTAACGGCAGAAGTGAAGAATTTTTCTAAAGAATAGCACATTTACACTTCAGCAATTTAGGAGCTGGCGTTACATGATGCTCTATGCTTAAGATGCATGAAATCTTAACCCTAGTACGTGTGATTATTATTATTTTTTTAAATATGTTCTTCGAATATTTAAAAAAGTACATACATTTAAATCTTAAATTTATTTATATTTTAACGCTAATATTCTTTTTAATTAATAGGTATGTAAAAGAAAAAGTGATTTATGTTCAGACATTCTCCCAATTGTTTTTTTACATGCATGAATTAATATTTAGGAATTATTTTTAAAAGTTAATTATTTTTTTCTTCTTAGAATTACCTCAACAGAATTTTGTATCTCAGTTTAATCATGTAAGTTAAATTTGTGTTGTAAAATTACTTGCACTTTATTTTTTTATTAAAACAGTTAGTACAGGGAAAAAAATTATATGCTCGTGCATGTTAAAAAAAAAAAACACCACAAAAATCATATTAAAATATTATAGTCATTCGTATCATAATTATTCTTCATATTACTTTTTAACGATTACTAATTTTGCTAAGAGTTATTTGAATGATCATGTTCAAATTTTTTGAAATTATTCTAAAATCTTTATTTTCAAAAGATTATTTATCTCTTGCACTATCTGAATATTTTGTTATCCCGTGCAATTCATACACATCTTATAAGTGATTTCATAAAGAATCATACAAAATTATTATTTTCAGTAAACTAATTGGTGTTATGTAAAATATTTTCACAATTTAAACTAGAAAATAAATACAATGGAGAAATATACTACATTGTCAGAAATTGCGGCCAACTAAATTTTGATTGCATGCGCACAAAATAACAATGAGCCAGGTAAATCACTTATGCATTATATATACATTTAGTGCATCGTCTTTGCTTATATACAAAATACGTTCAGTGTAGTTATCCCTCAAATGAGCTTTAAATATTCGAAAAATGCTGAATGTGCCTTTCCTGATTATATATATATATATTACAAATTTTCATTTCTGCAACGACGTCATAATTCCAGAACTGTGATGTTGAAATTATTTCATTATAATTGCATTCATCATCATTTCAGTTATGATTTTTAATAAAATTTTTGATATAATAAGAGAAAATTTTTTGATTTATGACACTATTGTAAAAATGATAGTTGTATGCATAATATCGGATAATTTTATGCTAATCTAATCGTAATCAAAATCGTAATCGGATGTCATAATCGTAATCGATTACATTTTTCAACGACTGTAATCGCTTCCGTAATCGTAATTACTTTTTGGCAAAGGATTACAATCGTAATCGTAATCATAATCTCTCAATTTCTCCCTTTGTAATCATAATCGTAATCGATTACGTTTCTTTGTAATCGACTCCAAGCCTGGTTACGACCCTGGTTTCAACCAGGCTTGATAGTAAAATTATCTTATACAGATTGGGGCAGAAGTAATGATCCAGTTTTGAGAGCGTATTTAAAAAAAAGTAACACAGTTTGAGACTTAAAACGTTTTATATTTTGATCTGTATATAATCTCATTTTTTACATTAAATTTTGAATACCACTTCAGCAAGATGGCGGCCTTTAGCAGCATTACACTGGTGCAGTCTATTCTTCCACGCCGAGAGCTCTTCGTGTACATTTCAATATTCCGCGTAATGTTACGGTCCCTAGCGGAAGCCTTTTTCTGTGTGGTTATTTAAAGGAGAAAGTTTGTGAACCTCGCCCCCATACTTTAGAAGAGCTGAAGCATAAAGGAAATATCCGCCATATCCTTTGAAATGAGCAGAAAAGCTTTCCAAAACCTTCAGAAATAGACTGCATTAGGGTATTGCTGCTAAAGGCCGTCACCTTGCTGAAGTTGTAACCAAAACTTAATGTAAAAAAATGGGATTACATGCAGATCAAAATTTAAAAAAGTTTTAAGTCTCGAATTGTATTAGTTTTTTTTAAAATATCCTCTCTAAACCGAGTTATTACTTCCACCCCACCCTGTAGTATAAATGGATTTGACTTTTTAGAGTTGTTGGGAAACATTGTCTTTTTTTGAGCACCTGTGAATCACGCTTCAATATTTTTCTACCCTTACCAATGCTTTTAGTGGCATATAACAGTAATAAGAAAACACTATGATATAATAATATCAGCTTTAAATTGATGAATAAATAATATGAAAATATTTCTACAATGTTTTTATACGCACAACAGTTAGTTTGTTGAAAATGTTGTAGCTTAACTTTTTTTTACACTTGAATGGGACATTAATCAAATTTGACAATAATTTCAGAAGAAAATTGCAGCTCACACCAGTTTTGCTTCACTATTTTCGTGACATTTTCAATGCCTTTGCCAATGTAAATTTACAAAAGGAATAATAGAAAATGTGAATTAAAAGTCATGGAAATAAAAATTATAAGTTGCCGCACCGAATTATGAATTATTTCTATTTGTTACTTTCTAATTATCATTAATAGTTAATGTGACTTACTTGATTCTATTACGTGTTGCTAACTAAGGAGTCAAATTTTACTGTTGCACACATGTTGGAAGTGAAATCTATAGCAGTTATCAGACTGCATTGATTATTTGTCAGGCAGTACTCCCTTATTAACTGCCTTGATTATCAAAATGCCCTCCCCCCCTTACTTATAAGTTATGCTTTTAGAATTCTCACTCTTTTATCATTTGAAAAAAAAATAATGATGGAACTTCATTATTTGTGCTTATGATGCTTCTTCATTTTTACGATTTCTGGAAAGTAAAACATCAAACACATTTTTCCAACTTCTAAATGAAGATGCAAGGAAGGATATGATGCAAGGTTAAGTGACATCTTTGAAGAGATTGAAATTTTCGTCCGATTAATTTTGTTATTATTAACTTGGTTCTCCCTTTCGCGGAACCTTGAAATAAAGTATTTTCAGCAGCCCGACAATAACCGTCGAAGTTGAATTTCGTTGAAAAGAATTATTTTTTAATAAAATCATAAATGTTCAAAACTTACAATATCTTTAAAACTTACCTCATCACTATATCATTATGAAAGAAAAAAACTTATTGTGTAAATTGCAGAAAATGAACAAGTTAAAACTTTTAAAGGTTTTATTTTCTGAAATTCACTTATTTGTCCCATAACACCTCATCAAGCTCTTCAATCAGAAATACTCACTATCATTTTTTTGACAGTTTATGAGGTAGTAAAAAGATCCCGGTTAACTTGTGCTTAAAACTAGACAGTGTGATGTGAGAAATATATTTTTGTACGAATAGATAAAACATTGTTGTGGGTATGTATTATTTTTCAAATTCACTTATTTTTCGCATAATACCTTCATCTACTATGTTCTCTCAATTAGAAATATTCGCTGTCCCATTTTCGATAATACCATCATCCACTATGTTCTCTCAATTAGAAATATTCGCTGTCCCATTTTCGGTAATACCTTCGTCCACTATGTTCAATCAATTAGAAATATTCGCTGTCCCATTTTCGATAATACCTTCATCCACTATGTTCTCTCAATTAGAAATATTCGCTGTCCCATTTTCGATAATAACTTCATCCACTATGTTCTCTCAATTAGAAATACTCACTGTCCCATTTTCGGCACGTTACGTCGCAATAAAATGGCTCGAGTTAGTTTTTGCATAAAACTATTCATACACGAATGATTTTTCCAAAGATAAATAGGGGATTGGAACTTACTAATCCTGACATGCAGAAAAAAAGAAAGAACTACATAAGTTCTAAACAGAAGAGTTACGAATGTATTTTTGCGTTATTTCTCAAATTCACTTATTTGTGTCGCCTAATATCTTCATCCGCTATGCTTTTTAATTAGAAATATTCGTTATCAGATTGACAGGTTATGTATCAATAAAAAACTCACTGTCAACTTTATTTTAAAACTGTTGAATATACACAAATGATTTTCCAGAGGTACACACAGTCAAATGTTATCAAAAAAAAAAAAAAGCAGCGTAAGTTTGAAAAAAATCAAATGAGAAATATATTTTAGTAAAGACTTAATGAAACACTGTTCGGCGTTAGTGTTATTTTATTATGGAAATAAAGTCAATTTTATATGCCCTAAAAAGAGACTTACCGATCACGAAGATTTCTTTTAGATGCGCAATATGATTTGACAAAAGTGGTGTACATGCTTGAGCTCTAACTGTAAGTTTGAATATAACTTTCTGCTCGGCATTAACTGGAACATTCATACAATTTTATTTGGACCACTGACTCCTTTGCACCATCCCCCCTTATATTTATTATATGACTCTACCCACCCCACTAGTTATTCTATCCCACCCTTTGCTCGTAAAATCTTTCAAATCACACCCAATACGGCCAATGGCAGCTCGATCTTTATATCAAATCCATTTCACAAATATCTGTAAACGCTGTATTTTTGTACATGATGTACAACTGTTACAAACCGTTAGAGGCTTTTCTTTTTATTCACTTATTTTTTTTTCATTTAAAGGATTGCGGACTTGTTATTGTTTTCATACGGGGATGGAAGATGACGAGGATCTGGAATGTATGTTACGCATGCGCATATCTATCCAATGATCGCAGTGAAAAAGGAAATGAGCTGAATACAGATGGATTCATTACAAAAGAAACAAATTTTCGTCGGTAAATGCATGCTAAGTTATGAGCAGTTCATCGAGTTACGCCTCGATATAGCGCCTACCGCGATTTGGTTTTCGCACTAATTCAAAAGGATATAAAATTCTCCACTCAAACTCTAAAAGGAAATTTATTATGCAGGAGGATTTCACTTTGGATTTTGGAAGTGAAGGTTTTAAAAATAAAAAAAATCCTGAAAGAAACTGGAGTAGATAAGGAAGTTAAATAGGGCCAAAGCTAGTGCTAGCTCTCCAGATAGTACGCCTTTACACCTCTTTTATGGTGGGAAGTGAAAAATGATGTTTACCCCTCCTTGAATTCGTGACGTCGACAATGCTGTTGATAAGTTCCCGAAATTTAACAATATTATTTAAAAGTAATCCTTAAATAACTGGCATTTACTGTCAAACTAATAGCAATATTGTAATGTAAATTGACGAACATTATTTCTTGGAATCTGAGCTATTATATCAAAATGCGAAACTATTACACAATACTTCTAATTAGAAATCGGAAACCTGAAGATTAGATTCAAGTCTACGTGAAAATACTTTGGTAAACACTCCGTTAGCTCGTTTGCTGGCGTAACCATAAGATTCCTATTCAATGTGATACCTATTCAATATATTTCCTGAGTCTCTCCATGTAGTACTTAAAAGACTATGTTCGTAATGAGCTTGCCTGCTTAAGCATAAGAAAAAGCTCTGAAGTTCATCGGATAATATATGTCTACGAGTTCTTCCTATATCTGAATCTAATCGTATCCCAAAGAAGCGATCATTCTATATCAGGATTGGAAAAATCGTTAAATAAGTTTTGGTTATAAAAAAATCTCCATTTTACATTACGTATTTTTCAATCTTTGTTTGTTTGTTTAATTATTATTACTTTTTTTTTCTTTTTTTTATTTTTTTTTCTTATTTTTCATCTCTCCAACTCTTCGTTTTCTAATGTTTTTGTACATGCGTTACCGGTAATGTATGAGATGCTGGCATTAATTCTTAGAATATCAAGTCATTTCATGGATTACCGATGATGACATTTTGAAATTGGCTAGGACATTCTGTTAGCGCCAGAATTTCCTTCATTGCTGGTAATATAATTATTATATCAAAATAACCGATTTTTTTCTTGAATATTTTTAATTTTTCCCCCCTCCCCCGAGTTTTAGCAAATATTGTGTAATCAGGTTTAAATTTGTATCTAATCACCATGGTGGCCAAAAAAAGTCCCACATTAATTTTAGTTACTAAGAAACCCTACTCTGACTAGTTTTCCATTTTTAGGTTTGCGATGTGAATGATTAAGGATTTTTTTCACAAAAGAGCGCATTCAAAACCTCGCATATTCATGATCAGACGAAATGCCAAATATTCCGTCTGTTGAATTTGTAACCTTGTCGCATCTAATTGTATACTTCGTATCATATCTACTGCATATTTTGTTTTAAATAAAATTTATTGTCCATGCCAACCTAATAAAGAATGCACAAGTCTTTAATAAGGAAACACAACTTTTTTTCCCCGATTGCATTTTTAAAATTGAAACGTAAAGTATATAAGATAGGGTTATGTATGAAATAGCATATCGGGCAAATGACCTCCACGGCTTTGCTCACAGATACGCACTTTAGTCGAAACTTTCCATGATCCTTTAGCATAAAAACGTGGATGAATTTCAATGATGCAGCTTTGAAACTCCTTCTTCAATGAGCGGGTGGATTTGGGCTTGTTGACATAGACCTTTGACTTTAAATAACCTCATGGGAAAAAAATCCAATGTTGTTAAATCACATAACCTAGTCTATTTTGATCACTGAAATGAAAGGGTACCAGGAAATGTCTCATGCAGTAGTTGGATTGTTCAACAATACAAAAGGGGTTCTTCTTTCGAAAACTGCTGCAAGCTGTCAAACTGTTTTCTTTTTTGGTTTGCCTACACTAAATGAATTAGTTTTCCATTTTCAAATCTTGCGTAAATTTTCGGGACACCCGTTATATAGTCAGTTGTTTTTCTAACAGGTACTACTCCATTCACAAAATTGAAGACGGTTTCCCCCACATAAACTGAAATTTTATGAAGTAGACCTCCGTAAATGTGGTACTTTTTATTTGGCAATGAAATCTAATAACACTCGTAATGACCTGAGAAGTGCTGCTGAAATACACTTTCACGTTAACCTTCCGCGTTTCGTACTTTCATTCAATAGGCGAAATCCTCTTTCAGGGACCGTATTGTTGGGCATAAAAGATAAGCCTACATTTATGTTCAGGGTGGAATTTACTTATACGAAAGAAGGGTTTGAGTAAATGAGATTACTTTGACCACAAATAATAACTTTCTATACTTTGTCGCACCGAATAAATTACTTTCCTGTGAATGAAATTTTTGCTTATTTGCCTTTGAAAACATAAGATCATTTTTGGATTATACAAATGAATTATGCATTTAATGCGTCAAAAAATGTTTCAAGTTCTTATTTAAAATTCTTTACGTTGGAAATGTTTTTTTTTTACTGTTGAAATTCATTGCTGACTGCAAATTTCATGTGTTTACTGGTATTTTAGAGAATTTTGTCGCACAACTTTAACATTTGAACTACCTTTTCTACGATTGGTGCAAAGTTAAAACTTCATCATTTTATTCAGCTAAATGCGTGAAATTTTGATAATATTGCAATAAGTTCAGTAAAACTATTTAAAATGCTATCTATTCATTTTAAAATGATAGATTTAAATTAATTTTGATTAGATATCAGCAGGATATTTCAAATTTTAAAAAATGTTAGTATTAATCTGCCATATGATGCGACGTTTTTTCTCGCATAACGTTGGGAAAATATTGCTAAAATTTTTATTTGAAAACAGCCAGAAGCCAAAGTAATTATTTAATTTTTTAAACTACTTTAATTATGCTTGTCTTATTTGAGAAATTTTATTAAAGTTGAGATAAAAATGAAAACTTAGAAAGTTTTATTTTATTTTATGTATATATTTGAACTGTTCATTTGTATAATAATTTTGGTCATAAGCGTACAAAATCCTCTCCTTCTGAAAACTTTGTCATTGAAAAGTCGGGAAGTTTAACAACACTAACACATTTTATGCCTTATTTTTAACTAAAACGTTTATGAAAAGGTGAAATATATGTTATTGATTCCTAAATTAGTTTTATTCAAGTACAATTATAATTTACTGCTGAATTTATTACTTCTTGTTACATAAGAGTTCACATTGATTCTTAGTTTGCACAATCACGCCACAAAACCAAACTATGGTTACATGTGAATGATTTTCTTACACATATGACAGCATTTACTTCAAATACCTTCAATAACCTCTTTTTTTTTTGGCTCTCATTCGCGTTAGAGAAGGTATCTTTAATTTGATTGTCTCCATTAAAAGTGCAGAAAATAAACTATAGCTTCTCTTTGTCACTATATATCCCACATAAATAGGTACTTCCCAAGCTTTTACTGTATTTCAAAATCGATCAATATAGGTCATTCTCTAACAAATAGACATTTTGGATTCTCATTTATTACTTCTTTTGTAAGGCTGATAGAGTAGAAATCAGTTACTCCGTTAAATGGTGGTGTTCTTTTAATTTAAACATAATATTAAAGTGGATTCTAAACTGTAATCAATAGAAGCAACCAAGTTCCTGTCCGGTGTGCAGCGACTGCCCCGCACGCAGGTGGTAAAATTTAGAGATGCAAAATTTATTCGCTATCCTAGTATAAAGCATTGTTTCTCAACCTGAGGGTAGCATTCAGTTTTAACCCATTAACCGCCAAAAGTCGAAATCGTTATTTGTTTTCGATACAATTAACAAAAGTTGTTATTTAGGTCACATGCAATAGTAATATGCTGCAAAAGGAAGAAAATTGTAATTATCTTTAGATATATGGGGTGTTGCGTTGACGCAACGTCAGCGGAAAAGGAGTACGGGTGCAAAGAAATTCTCGTCAAAAACTATGCTGCGATTTCAATGTGTTTTATAAGCATTATTATAGTTTTAAAGTATGCTTTACACCTTATAGGATACTAAAATTTATTAAACATAAGGGTATATGCGCACTTGAGAAATTATACATTTGAGAAAATAATCAGTAACTATTTTTCATACATGATATGCTGCACTGCAGTCATGTTGTAAAGCAACATTACAAATACTACAGCGATAAATTGTTTGACTGTGGCAATGCTTGCAGTGTAGTCTTTTCTTATCGGTTGATTTTACAATAAAATGTTAACCAGTTACTGGCTTTGGAAAGCTGAATTTACTCGGCCGCCCCAAGGCTGATTTTTTCTGATTTACATCACTATCAAGGGGGTTCTGCTAAAGACGAAGTGCAACCTCCCGTCTAAAATCCAGCAGTGCCTTCTTTTTCCTTCTTCAAATAATCTTGAAAGTTTCCAAGCATTTGCCAATGCAACATGCATAATTTGTAAATATTGGCGACCACCATTTTTTACTTCTAACTCTAATTCTGTAATTTGAAACCACGTTGTCACACAAATCAACCCCCTCCCCCATTTTCAGGTTATATTGCTCAACAATACGTGGCTGGGAAACTAACACCTTTCTCTTCCGGACTTTGGAGTAGCGAGAAACATTTTTTACAGGTTCAATATTTCCAAAATCCTCCTCCTCATTCGCATCGCCATCGGAGTTTTCATCTGAAACCCGTGATAATGCATCTTCAAATGTAAGAAATTTTGTTCTAGGCATTTTTTTAGAAAAAGGAGAAGGGAATCAAATTCACATTTAAATTGCAGAGAATAGAAACCAAATGTCTTTACCCGGAAATTAGTAGAAACATTTTACCCCTTTTCCGCTGACGTTGCGCGAGCGCAACGCCTGTTTTTGCTTCCCCCACCTCCCCCATACAAACAGTTGATTTGCGAAATATGCTGATAAGCTGTGACCTTGAACAAAAGTATTTTACTTCCAAGCCCTATTTTCTGTTTTTTAATAATCTTTCTAGAAAAATCCGAGATCTCAAATTTTAACAAAAAAAAAAAAAAAAAAATCAGCAAAAATAGCGCTTGTTTTTAAAAGCAAAAAAAAAACATTTTTTTGAAGCATTTTTTTTATTGTGGCACTTCTATTGATAGTACTAAATCTAAAACTGCAATCGATACAAAAATAACTTTATTAGTGAATTTCTTACGATTTTTTATAGTAGCCGTTGCGTCAACGCAAAACCAAAATAAGTTAGACAAATCACTTTATTAAATAAAGTATCATAAATTACGGACAAGTGTCACAAGTTGTTGTTTCTTATCCCCCTAGCGCAGGAAAGCCTACACCAGGTATCCACGACTGATCCATGGCTAAGGGTAATGGGCAGCTTCACTTGAGCGAGGAACCACGCGGGCTGGAGACTGACTAAACCTCAATTTTTGAATCAACTCCCAGATGAGAGACCGTCACCAGAAGTATCGTTTCACTTGGAAGACATTGGAGCCACGCCGGATTTAACGTGCACCAGCTCCCTTTAGCAAACTAGTCCACAGAAACCAACAGCGAAAGGTTGTCACCACCCCAAACACTAACCTCGATCAATGTCTACGGGAACCGAGTTTCTACCGACTGGTCCACTGCGGGACAGTCACAAGTTCAATATTGTACAAATTAAGTCGTATTATAGGGGTCGCAGCAATAAAAAGGTTGAGAAGCGATGCTCAAGTGAAAGGTACAAAGACAAATACATTATCCAATAACTTTGTCCAATATTGAAAATACAATATGCCAGTGTTGTATCTGTAACAGATTTGAAGGTGGAGGTATTCAATACCTCCAATTAAAATCTCCCTCTCCCGAAATACTGTCTTTTCCACCTACGCGGATGATCAAAACCCTCCTCGTTATAAATGGTAAAAAGTCCTTTTAATGACATATTTTTTTCTATTTATTTTCTCATTGGAAGGATTTTACTTTTTTAATATTTGTGAAAAAAATGCATTAATTTAGGTCATTATTAATTCAGGTCCTTAACTTTAGGCTTCAGTTCATTAAATTAGGCTAACCTAGTGGCTCAACTTAGGCAAATTTAGTTGAAATTAAAAAAAAATCAAAAATATGTTTATTAAAAAAACATAATGGAATCTGGAAGAGATTTCGCATGGGAAAGCATTCCTTTTTTTACTTTTTTCTGTGTGTGTGTGTGGGGGGGGGGGGCATTCTTTATCGAAGAAAAGCTTGATTTCTGTAAACGGCTGATTAATCAAGATAGCATGAAATTTAACTTCAAACCTGAAATGTAATATGGATAAAAAACTATTAATAATTAAACTTTCTAGCGATAAATATAAGAGCTTGCACAAAAAACTACTTTCAGGCCTTTAAACTTCGTAACCAGGTCTGGATATGGTGTTTCGTTCGCCTTAAAGTAAACTTATGAGTTTTTGTAGTGAAATAAAGATGTATGATGTTTTCCGTTTCATAGTAGGAAATTTAGCTTAGGTGTTTTTGTAAATTTTATGTTTATTGATTTCAGCAATAGTTCGGCCAAATTTGTCCCCATATTTTTCTGCTTCTCTCTTTTTCATCCCTTGTTATTATGTATTTCATGAACTCTTACGATGATTGGAGTGGTCTTAATCATCATAAGAACTCTATGAAGAACTGGCGCATCGTCAAAATGACCCACACACCTCATGAAGATCGTATTTGCTTTCAGTTGCAACACGTATCCATCCGCTTGTTTATCAGGCAAGCGGAAAATAGTCCGCCAATTCTAATATCCACTCTTTCAGTACGTAGTCTGGAGGTTGGTTTATAACTCTCGTGCCATTAATATTCGAAGCCAGGAACCAATAAAAGGAACCCCAGGAACATGTCTAGCTTTTACGATCGTTATGCTTATCATTTCCCAATGGAAATGGAAAAGAGGCGTATGAAATGCAGGATCGATATTTTTGCGATGAAAGGAAGTTACGATGCTATAAAGGAATTTGATTATAAATAACTCACCTCCATTTGCTCTTTTTTTCATTGAAGATATCACGTTTGTTTATACAGGGTGTTAAAAAAGAATTTTACATTAACAAAAAATTCGTTAGAAAGAAACTATCAAAAATACACATTTAATATTTCTTGTTCTTTTTATAAAATGTTAGATATTTTTCAATGATTCAAAGTTTTTCACCTCGAACCCCTTTTCTTTGACTACTTTATTTAAGAGTTAAAGAACCCTTAACCACATATACATTAGGGCGGAGCGTAAGAAACGTTATGGAAATTATTTTCGCGAAAGTGCGGAATACTTGCGGAAGGGCAGGAGGAACATCTACACAAAATTTTAACTTAATCAATTAATATATTCCGGTTTCAGTTTTGGATAAAAAATGAGGTAAATTTTAACAGTTTTAACAGTTTTTCTTCTTTTTTTTTTGATTGTGCAAAACAGAAGAACGTACGAGAAACGTAAATAAAAAAAAAATTATAGTGAGTCTGAGTTTATAGTGAAAGTATATCCACCTGCGGGATTTAGGGTCAAACCACATTACAATTGCACAGATAGTCCATGAAATATTTGAAAAACAATTTAAGATTTACGTTATCTTACAGATCATCTCAAGTCAGCTGTGGATTTTGTCATCCAGTTGTAGATTTCAATCCCTTCGGTCCCCCAGAAGAAGTAATCCTTGCTATGCTTGATGGCCCAGATCAAAATGTGCAAGAAATTGGCCTCCGCAGGAGTTTGAAACCAAAAGACCAAGCCCACGTATTGGTATGTTCCAAATTCTTGAACTTGATTGTAAACCTAAATCTTATGTAGATTTAATAGATTGGCAGAATTACCAAATAATGGAACCTCTGATTACCACTCACTTATTAAACGAAGATATGGAGAAAATTAATAAAATCTGGTGAATCTCCAGGAAACAAACTTTCCATGCTATACTCAATGTGATGAAAGAACAACGAAACTGACAGCAGAAACTTCATTTGCAGTCATCGATGTGAAAAGACGTGATGAATACATTAGGTGCAGAATGTAGTCAAGGCAGATTATGCCATTTTTTGAAACCAAAAGCCAGTACAGAGCGCAAATATAGATCTTAAGGAATGAAGTCGTACGTAATGCACCTTGGAAACCCTGGAGCTTGAAATACATTTACTAACAGAAAAAAATGGTATTTTGTTCGTTACATCATTTATTGTTCAATGTTCATAAGGTATAATTTCTATTTTTGAGCATCTACACTGTAAAAAGAAAACAGGAACGTTCCTGGAAAATAACGGGATCTTAAAAAAAAAATCGCGAATTTCTTCAAGTTTAAGTTAATATAAGAATATTTTGTTTTACAATACAAGTTTTAATCTTTCAGGAAATTACTAATTAAATCAACTGAGGTGATCTTTCATTGTTGCTACGTTTCGTACAACTATAGGAAAACTTAAGTCATAAGAGCTAGAAACAAAATTACCCTTACATCCAGTTTAATATAATGCACAAAAATATAAACATTTAAAGTTATCAAAATTATTATCTGTTAGAATCAAGAATAATATCTTAAAACAAAAAGTGTTCTGTAAAAAAAAGAATAAACAACAAATTTAAGCAAAAAATAAATAACAAACATTTTTAAATGAAATTTTTTAATCTCTATAAGTTCACATAACACAAGAATATATAAAAATGGGACACATTTATATGAAACAGCTTTACAAAATAAAAAACAAGCAGGCATATTTATAAAATGTGACAGGAATATTTTCATTAACTCGATATCAACTGGCCTCCCAACAGTTTTCGCTTCTCCCCAAGGAAAAGAGGGAAATCAACTTTAACAAGAAGTTCCGTCTAGAACTATACGAGCCTACTTTCCCGTATACACCAAATTCAAATTTATAATCTAGCTATCTCTTTCTCTCTCTTTCTTATTTATCTTTAGTTCTAATTATTGAAAATATACCTTTTTCAACGGATAATACATATTCATTCACTCACTCATTCATTCTTTCATTTATTCAGCCATGCATTTATTCATTCATTCGTTACCTCATTCAAGTGTTTATTCATTCATTTACGCATTCATGTATTTATTCACTCATTTATTTATATTTTCATTTATTCAATAATTTATTCATTCATTCTTTTCCTCATTCATTTATTCATTGATTTATTCTTTCACTCTTTAATTTATTCATTCATTCATTATTTCACTCATTGAGTCACTGAGAAATATCCTTGAAAATCCCGATCAAAAAATTTCATAGCAAAATAGGCTCGTAAGTTCTGGATAAACTTTCTATTTCTACATGTTCTACGTTATAAGAGCTTTCCGATAAAGTTTGTTCCAAGCAAATCGGTCCGTTAGATCAGGATTTATATAGGGTTGAAATTTCCCCGTAAGCTCTGTGTTAATTTTTTGAACTGTTCAAAAATGAACAAAAACTGTTCAAATCAATATTTCACGCCGAGAACTCCTTTCAATAAGCTTGCAATAGGAACTTGGCTCTTGTGCCCAGAGTTTACAGAATTTGCTTCAATTTTGTCCATAGGCGCTAATGTTAAAATTTTTTGAACTGTTCAAAATTGAACAAAAAATTGTTCAAATCAAAAAGTAAAATATAGAAATGAGATGTCCTCGCCGAGATCTTTCGAATGCAAAAAGAATTTTTCCAATCGGACACTTCGTTCAAAAGTTATTAGGGGGGGACAGACCGACAGACAGACAGACCGACAGACAGACAGACCGACAGACACACTTTTTCCCCATCTCAATACCCTACTTTCAATTTTTTTATTTTTCAATCTTTATTTAATTACTTCACTTATTTTTGACTTTTCTTGATTTTTAACGATATTTTCACGATACATTAAGCCTTCTTTCATGCTTTATTATTATTATTTTTTTTTACTTTTACGGGAAAGTATGCTAACAAATTTTTTATTTTTCAATCTTTATTTAATTACTTCACTTATTTTTGACTTTTCTTGATTTTTAACGATATTTTCACGATACATTAAGCCTTCTTTCATGCTTTATTATTATTTTTTTTTACTTTTACGGGAAAGTAGGCTAAAAACGGACTTTCATATAACCTGTGAGGAAAGAAAAGTTATTAACTTATATAGGGTCAGGTGGGGGAAAGTGGTCATACGGTAAAGAAAAGGCTATAGCTTTAAAATAAATAAAGGAGTAATTTTTTAATTTTAGATTTCAATAATTAGGAATTAAATTTTACCTTCAAAATTGTTTTAATAGCAACTTTTTAGGTGAAGAAAACAGTCAATTTGCTTATACAACACTTTGAAATTGAAACAGCTCTTGTAACTTCTCTCTGACATTTTGTTTTAAAGAATTTGCATCTAATTGACGGTGCAGTAAGGTTGGCACAGATCTCAAAAATACTTCCTCAGTAACCATGAAGCTAGATTTAGTTTATATATTATTTTACAGTAGTTTAAGTAAGATGGGGTAAAATGGTCATAGTATTAGGCTTAAGATGCATCGATGCTCTAAAATTACTTTAGGTTAATTTATGAAGTAGACTAGGACTTAACTTACATAAAGCTCACGGGAACTCAGCTTCCATATTTATTTTCAATTTTATGCGGACTTTTAACTATTTGAGGGAATTCAGGCTTAATACGCATGAAGGTAAATTTTGAAGACTACAGGGCTCCACACTTATCTTGTTTGAAATTAAGCCGTAAGGCAGATGTTAGTTAAACATTAATGTTAGTAATACTGAATTATTTCTTTAAAAATAACTTTTAAAAGTACTTTTAGTAAAAAGTATTAAATGCAACTGAGCTCAAATGCAATGGAGATTGAAATTACTATACGATAGTCTTTTTACAATGATGTGTCTAGTATTGACAAATTTTTAAAAGCACCTTTAATAAAACAATTTTCATGTTATCCCAATAGAATAATTAATTTCTAAATACTTATTATAAATATTATTAAGCTGCAAATGTTTAGAACTGGTTGTATTTCGAACAAGAATAATGCAGTAAACAGAGAGAGAATACAAAATAGCTAGGTTAAAATACGTATTTTTCTCCCATTTTGATTTTTAATAAGCTGTAATTTTATCAGAACTCTCTTACTAGCATTGTTTCTTTAATATATAATTTAAATAATTTAGTCATTCATTAAAAGCTATTTTAAATTTTTTCACGGAAAATTTTGAAAAAAAAATTCATCTTTTTGCTTTATTATATGTATTAAATTAAAGGGCAGACATACAGTCTAATATTTAAGGATTAAAACTTAATAATACCTGTTATTATGTATCCTAAAGTAATTTGATACATAACTTTGTTTTGAGACCATCTATGCAGCTGCTGAAGAGATTGAAGTACCTTACGAGACGTTACAAAGATGAAGCCAATTTCTGACCATAATAGAGGACCTAAATAAATTCAGTTGGGTGATAAATAGTTGTTACCTTTCTAAAATGAACCTTTATTGAGTATTTTGTAATATTATGATTATTATTACTTTTATAGGGTCTTTTTTTTCAACTATGACCACTTTACCACATGCACTACTCACTTTACCCCACCCCATGGGGTAAAGTGGTCATAAATACATCCCAGAAAGAAGGCGTTATAAAATTATTTTACTGCATTTTTTCTGCTCAAAATTTAATGCAATCTGTTCTTCAATAATGTAATGTAAAAAATCTGAAAGTTTTGAACAAAATCTTATATTTATTGGTGACGAAAGTTGAAAACCGTGGATTTTATGACCACTTTACCCCACCTGACCCTAAACTAGCAATTTATATTATTTTGCTGAGCACAAAGATATGAAGCTGAAAAAAAAGGAGCATTTTCAACAAATGTATTTTTGCATTAGCAATCAATTTTAATGATCTATCCACGATCTAAAATTGGGCAATACTTTTCTACTTCATCCCACTACCCTATTAGCACGAAGCCTTAGGGCTGCCCTCCCCGGGCACGGGTAAGAATTGAGCAATACTAAAGGGTATTTTTTAGCTGGGGCTTTTAAATCGTGCGTATGGGTTTGAGTGGAGTTACGCATGTGTTGTAAATTCATGCCCATTTGTGGGTTTTGTATCGTAAATTTACCTAAGAGATTCAAGGACGGTCGCCTGAAAGTTTAGTTCCTGAATGTTTGGTAACTACACTGATGGAAAAAAAAAAAATCCCAACACCAAGAAATAATTATTGTAGAGTAATGAAATTTCAGCAATACATTTATACAGGTAACGTACGTAATTGATTACAATTTCAAGATCACAGGTTAATTTAAGTCCGAGAAGAGCCATTGCAGAAGTGAAATACAGGTGCATTAATAACCGGTGTAACTGCCAGAATTTTGAATGCAAGCATAAAAACGTGCATGCATTGAATCATATAGGTGCTGAATGTCCGTTTGTGGGATGGAGTTCCATGCCGGTTGCACTTGGTCGATCAATACAGGGACGGTTAATGCTGGTTGTGGATGACGCTGGAGTTGTCGTCCAATGATGTCCCATACGTGCTCAATTGGAGACAGATCTGGTGATCTGGCAGGCCAAGATAACATGTCGACACCCTGTAGAGCACGTTGGGTTACAACAGCAGTATGAGGTCGAGCGTTATCCTGTTGGAAAACACCTCCTGGAACGCTACTCATGAAAGACAGAACAACAGGTTGAATCACCAGACTGACGGACACATTTGCTGTCAGGGTGCGTGGGATAACCACGAGAGTGCTTCTGCTGCCATAAAAAATTGCTCCCCAGACCATAACTCCAGGTGTAGGTCCAGTGTGTCTAGGCCGCAGACAGGATGGCTGCAGCCGCTCACTTGGACTCCTCCTAACCAACACACGGCCATTACTGGCACCAAGGCAGAACCGGCTTTCATCAGAAAACACAACAGATCTATACTCCGTCCTACAATGAGCTCTAGCCTGACACCACTGACGTCGCAAACGGCAGTGGTTTGGCGTTAGTGGAATGCACGCTACAAGACGTCTGGCTCGGAGCTTACCTTGAAGTAACCGATTGGTAACAGTTCGTTGTGTCACTGTGGTGCCAACTGCTGCTCGAATTTCTGCTGCAGACGCAGTACGACTCGCTACGGCCATACGCCGAACACGGCGGTCTTCCCTCTCAGTAGTGCCACGTGGCCGCCCGGAACCCGGTCTTCTTGAGGCAGTGCCTTCCCTTGACCACTGCTACCAACATTTATGCACAGTGGATGCATTCCTGCCAAGCCTTTCTGCAATTTCGCGGAAAGAAAACCCACCTTCTCGTAGGTATATTACACGACCTCGTTCAAACTCAGTGAGCTGTTAATAATGGCTTCTTCGTCTTCTTAAAGACATTAAGGACTAGCATCAACTCACTACGTCAAATCTCGACGCTAAACAACACTCAGGAATGTTACAGCGCGTATTTAAAGCAAACCTGATTTGCATCTTCCGTGTGTCGCTATTAGCGTCACACTGATGCGCCGAGCGCAAAATTTGAATCGACGTCATCTTTCAGATGTATAAAAACGCCTGCCAAATTTCGTTTCGCTAGCACAACTCCTTCTTGGTGTTGGGATTTTTTTTTCCATCAGTGTATTACAACTCGTATTTAGTTTGAAATATACACACATGATTATTATAATTTTAGTATATTCAAGTAATTTAGCTTAAAAGTCACTCAGTTATGAGTTATTAGTAGGTATAAAAGGCGGGTTCTGCTCCACCTGAGGAGCGAGGAGCCATTTACCCTCAGCCCCTCCCTCTCATCCCCTCTCCCTCCCTCTCACACATTCCCCCTTCCCCTACCATCGTCGTTCCCTTCCTTAGAGCCTTTTGCTAGTTACTGCCTTTATATTTGTAATCATCCTTTAATCTACATTATATCACTTAATGTTTTGCAAAGTTTAAGAGTTTGCATGAAATAATAGAATGGAATGATAAAATACATTTAGCGAACGTTTCATGTAGGCCAAGATTTATTTTTCTTAATTTAGAATTTTCTTTTCAAGCGCTTATCAGCTGACCGCGATAAGGATTCAGCTTTTCACCCTACCGAAAAGTTGACTCATGCAGGTTTATCTTTGGCAATGACGTAACGCTCAAGTTAGAATTCAGAATCACTATTGATAAACCACTTGGAATTCAACTGAAGTTGAATACGTATGCAAACTCAGGTCTTATTTTGAAATATCCCTCATACAAGCAACCACATACATACGTATAAATTGAATAAATTTACATTAAATTCAAAACCTATGTATTTAACTTCGCAAACTTAGAAAACTTTCGTTACGCGTAGCTTTCTTCATAGGTATTATTCTTTAACTCATTACTTCCGAGTTAGGAATTCTGTACTTTTAATATTATAATCAAGCCATACAATGCATTTAACGATTGTTTCATCTATTCAAAGAGTTTCAAAACTTAGTCTTTAACATAACTTTTATGATTTACACAGCGCTTATGATTTACACAGATTTTATGATATACAACGGAGAAAAATACTTAACAAAACTACCTGCAACGCGACTTTCACACATTGAAAAAGTTTATTACTAAAGTACGAAGAAACTTTAAAACTATTTACGTCAGAAATTTCATGTTTTGATGAAGTCTATTACTTACGCACAAACATCATTACTTTAAAACTAAGATTACATGCATACAACCCAACTTAAATACAGAATTGCTTAAAATCATACCAAGTACAGAATACGAAAAAGTTAGAAATGTTATGTTCAAAGACTTACATTACTAATTGAAATAAAGAAACACAGCTTTCATCTACTACTACCACAGCAAAACTAAGATTCTTCTAATAAAAATAGAAAAGTACTGTGTACAAACACTCAAAGCTTATCAAATTAATTTTAAAATTAAATAATAAAAATGAGGAACAATGTAAAACTGAAATAAACAGTCAAAACTGAATTTAAAAGCACTATAACAAAGTTTCCAAAATTAAATGCAACACCTATTTCGCTAAAAACAATAGAATAGAATTGTAAAACTTTCGTACTTGGTAATTTTACGACTTCAGTCTGAGTTTTAGTAGATAACTCGTAACTTTTTTTTACGTCGAGCTTTAAATTCTGATATTATAATTTTTTTTTTAAGTTTTACAACTCTATTCTATTGTTTTTAGCGAAATAGGTGTTGCATTTAATTTTGGAAAGTTTGTTATAGTGCTTTTAAATTCTGTTTTGACTGTTTATTTCAGTTTTACATTGTTCCTCATTTTTATTATTTAATTTTAAAATTATTTTCCTAAGCTTTGAGTGTTTGTATACAGTACTTTTCTATTTTTATTAGAAGAATCTTAGTTTTGACCATAAGATTTCTAACTTTTTCATATTCTGCACTTGGTATGATTTTAAGCAATTCTGCATTTAAGTTGGGTTGTATGCATGTAATCTTAGTTTCAAAGTAAAGATGTTTGTGCGTAAGTAATAGACTTTTTCAAAACACGAAATTTGCCACGTAAATAGTTTTAAAGTTTTCTCCGTACTTTAGTAATAAACTTTTTCAATGTGTAAATATCGTCTGGCAAATAGTTTTGTTAAATATATTTCTCGGTTGTATTATTCTGTGCAAATCATAAAAGTTTTAAAGATTGAGTTTTGAAACTAAATAACTCTTTGAATAAATGAAATGTTTGTTAAATGTTAAAGACTAAGTTTTGAAAATAAATAAATCTTTGAGCAGATGAATTGTTCGTTAAATATATTGTATTGCTTGATTATAATATTAAAGGTACGAAATTCGGAGCTCGGAAGTAATGAGTTCAAGGATTATACCTAGGGGAAAATAAGTATGTGTAATTGAACCTTGTCTGCGGTAGGTGAGTTAATGCCTAGGTTTTAAATGCCAAAGTCCTAAATTTAACGCAAAATTATTAACTTTATATTACACTTTTGCATTAAATTTTAACATTTTGCAAGTGCCTAACACTTTTGTTTTGCAAATTTACATACTTTTACATTTATGTTATAAGTTTTTTTGGATGAATTTAAATTTCTAAGTTTTATAGTCAGTACTTTTACATGCTTTGTTGTGTTGTACTGCGCATTTTTTTAATTTTTCAGTTTCAGCATTTCGTTCTTAGAAGTTTTATATTTTTGTTCAAGATTTCAATGGACAAATCTCTGTTTTGATACTTTATACTTGTTACTTATGCATTTTTATGATGTTTTAACTTTTCGTACTTGGTAATTTTACGACTTCAGTCTGAGTTTTAGTAGATAACTAGTAACTTTTTTTTCGTCGAGCTTTAAATTCTGATATTATTATTATTATTATCATTATTATTAAATTTTACATTTCTATTTTATTGTTTTTAGCGAAATAGGTATTTCATTTATTTTGGAAAGTTTGTTATAGTTATTTTAAATTAAGTTTTGACTGTTTATTTTAGTTTTACATTGTTCCTCATTTTTATTATTCAATTTTAAAATTATTGTTCTAAGCTTTGAGTGTTTGTATACAGTACTTTTGTATTTTTATTAAAATAATCTTAGTTTTGCTGTGGTAGTAGTAGATGAAAGCTGTGTTTCTTTATTTCAATTAGTAATGTAAGTCTTTGAACATAACATTTCTAACTTTTTCATATTCTGTACTTGGTATGATTTTAAGCAATTCTGTATTTAAGTTGGGTTGTATGCAATCTTAGTTTTAAAGTAATGATGTTTGTGCGTAAGTAATAGACTTCATCAAAACATGAAATGTCTGACGTAAATAGTTTTAAAGTTTCTTCGTACTTTAGTAATAAACTTTTTCAATGTGTGAAAGTCGCGTTGCAAGTAGTTTTGTTAAGTATTTTTCTCGGTTGTATATCATAAAATCTGTGTAAATCATAAGCGCTGTGTAAATCATAAAAGTTATTGTTTACGTTGTAAAAGTTATTGTGTTTTGTATGTTAAAGACAGAGTTTTGAAAATAAATAACTCTTTGAATAAATTAAATGTTCGTTAAATGTTAAAGACTAAGTTTTGAAACTCTTTGAATAGATGAAACGATCGTTAAATGCATTGTATGGCTTGATTATAATATTAAATGTACGGAATTCGTAACTCGGAAGTAATGAGTTAAAGAATAATACTGTAACGTCTTCTTGGCGACCGCATCCGGTCAGAGGGGGCATCCGGTCCTTTTTGCCTCGTTCCGACGTATCCACTTTCCCCTCGGTTCACTTTCATGTTATCTGCGTCGAGAAAACACGATACTTCAAAAATCCAGATGCAAGCTGACTTTTCCGTCCGAATTTGGCCCCTGACCTCTGGCATCCGTTTTAGCCCAAATCTATTTCCGTTCCCAGGGTTGTGTGCCCGCCGACAAAAGGGGCGGCCGCATCCCTCTCTCGGTTTTATCTGAAAGGGGGCTGGGAAGTTTCCGGAGTCCAGGCCAACGCACATGTAAGGAGGAGTAAGAAAATTCTGAGTTCGAGGAGAACATCTTTTGACGAGGAGAGAAACGGACGTGTTCCGTCCACCTCGGTCACTGTCTACCAACCCTAAGTTTTAATGAAGCTGTAAATAATATGTAAATAAAATCTTGTTAAGTTTTACCATAGAAGTCATGCTTTACCACTCGGCATATACACAAGTCCTCACGACGTTACAGCTTAATTTGGTGTTCAGCGGTGCGATGCGTAGACAGTGATAAAAAGTATCCTATTTCTCCCTTCTCCATGAAGACAAACGAATGCTTGCCTTTCGAAAGGAGATGTTTCTGCACCCCGCAGAGAAGATATACTCGCCCCGAGTGAATGAGGAAGTTCGACCCTGCTGAGAGCTTGCGGTTGAATCGAAGGAGGAAAATCTCCGTGAAGTTCTTCGTCTGTTCCCTTTTCGTTTTTGATGAAAAAAAAATTGTTGTGCTCTGCGAACATCCAGTTTGCAGTTAGGAAACATCCGTTTCCCCGTGTCATTTCGTGTTGCAGCTATCCTGGCTGAAAAGAAGAAAAAAATTTGTTGTGCTTGGCGAACATCCAGTTTGCAGTTTGGAAACTTTCGTTTCCCCGTGTCATTTCCTGTTACGGCCACCCTGGCTACGTGTTGAAGTTCTTTTATATTGCAGTCACCCTGACTGATATGAAGAAATATCTCTTCAACATTTTTTTTTTTGAGGCTAGGAGATATCCGGATCTCCGAAGAAAAGTCAAATAGAATTTGAAATTTTCGCTGAATCCATCAGTGCGCGTGTATGTGTTTGTGTGTGAAAAAAAAAAATGTGTTCCAAATAGGATTACCAATGCTGCAGAGAGGACAACCATGAAACGTGAGTATCTTTTTCTTGATTTGTTGGTTGTGAGTCAAATTTTCTAAAATTAAACAGTGCATTTGCTTGATAAAGTCATTTTCTCTTGAAGTGCTTTAAAATCATGTCATTGTGTTAATTGTAGAATAATTTAATGCATGTGGAATTACCCTGAGGTAAACAATTAGAGTACTATATTGTTTTGTTTATAATTTCATTTTGATTTGTGAAAAATTTTTGTAGTGATTTAATTCCTTAAGTATGGCATTTTTAAACAAATTTTAAAAGGAAGATTTGCAAAATCTTGCATCAGAGCTTCGTATAGAGGTTACCCCCATGTTAAAAAAAAATAGATTTGGTCGACTTGGTCACCGGAAATGATAGCTACGAAGAAAATCTAGCTAGAAATTTAGCAAATAAAATTGCTCAGACTAGGCTAGAGCGGGAACGACAAACGAAAGTAGAAAGAGCGAAAGAATGGGTAAGAGAAAGAGAAGAAAGACAGTTTGAGCTACAGGAAATATATCCAGAAATCGCATACCTCAATGAGATAAATAGATTACATAAATCCCGTGTTAGCATTGTGCAGCCTAACGTACGAATTTTAGAAACAAATACTGAGTCGCAGAAGTTTCCGTTAGCTGAGATAAGTCCTACTGAGTCTGAATTAGAGCACCCTGCTCATGAATTATTGATAAATAGTGTAGATAAGAACACATGTTCTGAGGAAAATAATTTCGATTATGGCGAAAAGGGGATAATAGATATGGTGAGAGAGAACACAGGTTCTAAGGAGAATAATTTAGATTATGTCAGAAATGGGATGATAGGTGTTGCAGAAAAGAACACAGGTTCTAAGAATGTCGATTGTGTAGGAAAGTTGATTTTAGATATCGCAGAGATAAGTCGTACTGAGACTAAAATAGAGCACCCTGCTCATGAATTGATAATAGATATGGTGAAGGAGAACACAGATTCTAAGGAGAATAGTTTAGATTATGTCAGAAATGGGATGATAGGTGTTGCAGAAAAGAACACAGGCTCTAAGGATAGGAGTGTCGATTGTGTAGGAAAGTTGGTTTTAGATATCGCTGAGATGAACATAGGTACTGAGGAAAAAAATTCCGATTGTTTAGGAAATGGGATTTTAGCAGTTTTGGAAAAGAGCACAGACTCTAAAAAAGGAAAAAGCTCAGATTGTATGGGGAAAGAAGTTTCATTTGATAGTGAAAGTAGAGAGAAGAGGGAGGAAGATAAAATTTCCCCTGTAGTGACCAGAAGTCGGAACCGCGACAAAAAAGGGGTAGTAAAAGTCCCCTCGGTGGGTTCGAGGCGTTCTTCGAAACAACAGGAACCGTCTCGCAGTGGGTTCGGAGATAAGAGAAAGACAGAGAAGTTTAGCAGAAATAGAAGCGGGCGTGAAAGTCACCCCTCTCCCAAACAAGTTTTATGCGGGGGTAAAAACGGAGGAAAACTCGAACAGCTAATAGACCCAATGGGGGTAAGAGCGTAAATGATTTCGCAAGAAAGAATAGAGGGTTTGTTGACCCCTCAAGAAAACAGAAACTTTCTGCAGGCCTGAGTTGCTGTTTAGATAATCGGATGCTAAAGAGCTATAGGAAAGGAAAACCGATTACAAAACGGTTTCGGTATTTTGAAAGGTCTGCGGGAAAAGAAAACCGTAGGTTTGTAAATGGGATTATGCTCAATCCATGTATTTATGATTTTGTGATATATGACAAGTTGGTGTCAAAATCAAATATTAAAAATGCCGGAGTCCCTAAACTACATCGTATATGCCATCCGGATAGTTGTGACTAACCAATTATTCCGAATAAAAATTCCAGGGCGGATTTTAAGTTGACGACTATTTTGTATTTTTATTGATGTGTTTAGGATACGAAAACTTTGTGTTGTGTAATTGTAATTGTAGTCTATGTGTACAACGTTCTGACCCTCAGAATGTAGCTGTTGTACTAAAGTCCTATATTATGTAATATTATGAGCAACTGATAGAATTTAAATGCTTTAGCAGTTTTGTATTGCAGAAAATTTCTGAACTGGTTAAAATTCATAATCAGCTCGTTTATTGATTTTTAATCATGAACTTTGAGAATTTTCAACTTGTCAGGAAGTTAATTCAAATATTATTAAGTACTTCCATATCCTTACACTAGGGATGATGAAGAGAGTGTATTTATTGCTGGAAAGTTTGTTTTAATCAACTACTCATTTTTTGTTTTAAAAGAAAAACTTCTAGTTTAAAGTGTGAAAAATTGGAGTCTTGAAAGTTATGGTTATTTGCTTGCCGAAGTAAAGTATTGGAATTAATTATGGCTCTAAAATCATAAATTATATACTTGAGTTCTACTTTTCATTATTGATTGGTTGTGTTTATTGATTTAAGATCTTTGTTTAGGAGAAGCTCAGAGTTAGAGCAAATAATTGTGTGAAAAACACATCTTAATTAGTTGTGTTGAATGTTTTATATACATTAGTATGTGTGTCTTTTTGAAGCAACTGCACTGACCAGTTATTATTATTTTTTAATTTAGTTATCTTTAACTTACTTTGAAAATATTGGTTTCAATTAAAATATTAAATTATTAACTTTAAAATCAAGTCAATCGTTACTTGTGTATCACAGCCAACTCATAAGGAAAGGATACTTTTTTTATTGAGTTTACTTTATTGTGTGAAATTGTTCATTTTTGTCATGGATTTTTGAAGTTCTGAAGGGGGGAGGAGTTGTAACGTCTTCTTGGCGACCGCATCCGGTCAGAGGGGGCATCCGGTCCTTTTTGCCTCGTTCCGACGTATCCACTATCCCCTCGGTTCCCTTTCATGTTATCTGCGTCGAGAAAACACGATGCTTCAAAAATCCAGATGCAAGCTGACTTTTCCGTCCGAATTTGGCCCCTGACCTCTGGCATCCGTTTTAACCCAAATCTATTTCCGTTCCCAGGATTGTGTGCCCGCCGACAAAAGGGGCGGCCCGCATCCCTCTCTCGGTTTTATCTGAAAGGGGGCTGGGAAGTTTCCGGAGTCCAGGCCAACGGACATGTAAGGAGGAGTAAGAAAATTCTGAGTTCGAGGAGAACATCTTTTGACGAGGAGAGAAACGGACGTGTTCCGTCCACCTCGGTCACTGTCTACCAACCCTAAGTTTTAATGAAGCTGTAAATAATATGTAAATAAAATCTTGTTAAGTTTTACCATCGAAGTCATGCTTTACCACTCGGTATATACACAAGTCCTCACGACGTTACAATACCTATGAAGAAAGGTACGTGTAACGAAAGCTTTCTAAGTTTGCGAAGTTAATTACATAGGTTTTTAATTTGATGTAAATTTATTAAATTTATACGTATGTATGTGGTTGCGTGTATGAGGGATATTTCCAAATAAGACCTGAGTTTGCATTCGTATTCGACTTCAGTTGAATTCCAAGTGGTTTATCAATAGTGATTCTGAATGCTAACTTGAGCGTTACGTCATTGCCAAAGATAAACCTGCATGAGTCAATTGTTTGTTTGTTTTACGACCATTTCAGGTCACATAAATATTCGAGTTTATTTGCTATTCTCAAGGATATGCTTCAAACTCTCGTCTAATATGACAGATAGAACAAGACATCACAACAGATTTTAATATACAAAGAAGGAAATACACCCAGGGCAAAGGTGGGAATCGAACCCACGCCTCTTTCTCTCCGCGCAGGGAGGCACCGACCGGAGCCAGTCGATTTGACCGCTCAGCCATTGAGGCCCCCATGAGTCAATTTTTCGGTAGGGTGAAAAGCTGAATCCTTATCGCGGTCAGCTGATAAGCGCTTGAAAAGAAAATTCTAAATTAAGAAAAATAAATCTTGGACTACATGAAACGTCCGCTAAATGTATTGTATCATTCCATGAAAACCGACTTGTTGATAATATTGTAACTTCTATTATTTCACGCAAACTCTTAAACTTTGCAAAAAATCAAGTGGTATAATGTAGATTAAAGGATGGTTACAAATATAAAGGCAGTAACCAGCAAAAGGCTCTAAGGAAGGGAGCGACAATGGGAGGGTGTGAGAGGGAGGGAGAGGGGATGAGAGGGAGGGGCTGAGGGTAAATGGCTCCTCGCTCCTCAGGTGGCGCAGAACCGGCCTTTTATACCTACTAGCTTGCACAAAAACCGCTAGACTTTTATGCAATTTTTGAGGGAATATTAAAATTAATTACATTTTATTTCTTATTATTCAATAGCACCAAACATGATTGTTGATTCTATTTTGTTTCTAATAAAAAAAAATTATTAGATGATTTGCTGCCTGCAAGGGAGAAGTCAAAACAGGCAGAGGACACCAGTGATCTGGAGTCAGATTTTTCTCCAACAGTTGCCTCCCTGTTCACAAGACAAAAGAAAGATCAAACATGTAGAAAGACTTATCAGCGCTGCCGACAATACAAGTTCAGAATCGGACAATTCAGATTTAGGGACATCTCCTTCAAAAAAAAACGCAATGCAACTTTTGTTCAAGAGCCCATTGTGCTTTTTTTTAAATAAAAATATGAATTCAGGCAAGTATGATAAGAAATTGTTTTTACAGTTTTATTGTTTAAATTAAGCAAAAAGTCGTAACTACAAAGTTATTTCGGCTTCCAAGACTAGATTTTTGTTCTTTCTAGTTTTTTATAAAAAATGGAAACTATTAGTCACTTAAATGGAATTCCTTCATTTCTTCTGAACACTTAAGTTTTTCCAGAAGAATAATTTATTCATTCATTATTTTATCCATGCAGCATTTACTTACCAACTAGTACTTAATTTCAGAGAATACTTACATTTTTCAGAAAAAATTATGTGAAATTGCCATGATAAGTAAACCCCTAAGTTATTTTATTTACTTACTTCGTAATAATGATTGACTTGTTTCATAATTTTAAGGGTGTTTAATGTAATTTTGTATGTACAAAATAATATATAATTTCAACTTCAGGGAAATATTCCCCATTTTGGAATATTCTCGACTCTCATCTCTCCATGCGCTGTAAGAAAAATTCTTAATTTGATTCTAAAGCTAATTTATTTAAAAATTTTATGCTTTGTTTCTTTGTGTTTTTTTTTATTACACAAAATACTAATTTAATAAGTATGCATAGTTAAAAAAAGGTTTTGTCAATATTATTTTTTTTTTTTTTTACATTTTGTGGCAAAAAAATATAAATGAATATAACTTGAAAATTAGAGTTTAAATTTTTTTTGTATGTTTGAAGTCTTTTCATGGTTGCATAACATTTTAATGTATTGAATTAAATTTAAGTTTTTAAAAGCTAATTTTTCTGTTGTAGATGAACTGAGTGCATCGGAAATACTTGAAAGAGAAGGAATTTCTGATCAGTCAAAAGGACAAGTTGTGAATAAACCATACATTATAAAATGTAGTACGACATCTACATCTGATGGGCCAGAGTTGACAGTTACTAAAAATCTGTTAATTCAATTTTATTTATTAGATTGAAATATAACTTATCAAACTTGTCAGTCCTACTACAGCAAGTCCGTACGGTGTACAAGTAAATTAAAAATGCAAAGGATACAAATTATGCATTTTATTGGTATTCATATCACTCAGAAAATATTAATATTCCACCAAATTCATCTTACAATAGCTGCGCCAGGGGAAATTCGGGCCCGTATGCAGACCTTTCCCAAAATTCCAAACTACGAAGTCCTACTTTTCATAGCATTATTTACTATGATCAGGCTAGCTGGACTCTGCCTGTGGTTGATTGTCATTTGTATCTGTATAAAAAAAGCTAAAAATAATAGACAAAATTTCACCACTGAATTTTGTCACTTTCTTTTGCAAAACATTAAAACACAAGACGGCAAAAAATACCAGATGATCAGATACTAGATCCCTTGAATTGTTTAATTTTCAAATTTATTTAATAACAGCATGTCAGCTGACGGCTGTTTTAAAGGGAGGCTTCTTTTTCTCAATATTGCCTCATGATCTAACCTGTTAATTCTGCAGCAAAGAATGCATTAAAATTAATTATTGGATAAATTTAGATACTAAATTAAATTTCAATCTTTAGTCTCTACCTTATTTTAGTACCTGACTCTTCATATGTTATAGTTAATTTTTATTTCAGTAATCATTAGTGGCATAAGAGCAATTAATTATATATCATTAACAAATCATCCGTTTTTTTCTGTAAAGTTAGTTGTTTTGAATAAAATAATGTAACTTGTTTTCTATATTTGAACATTTTTCTCCCCCAGCACATCAGAAAAAAATATTGTCACTGTTGACGGAAATAAAGGAACAAAATGACTAGCTCATACTGATGAATAGAGTGCAATCCCATCAACTGCTGTACGGTATTGTGACTGCTGACGAGAATAAAGGAACAAAATGACTAGCTCATACTGATGAATATAGTGCAATCCTACAAGAATAAACGAACAAGATGACTAGCTCATACTGATGAATAGAGGGCATTCCCATTAACTGCTGTACGGTATTGTCACTGCTGACGAGAATAAAGGAACAAAATGACTACATCATACTGATGAATAGTGTGCAATCTCATCAACTGCTGTACGGTATTGTCACTGCTGACGAGAATAAAGGAACAAAATGACTACATCATACTGATGAATAGTGTGCAATCTCATCAACTGCTGTACGGTATTGTCACTGCTGACGAGAAAAAGGAACAAAATGACCAGCTCATACTAGTAGGGGAATAATGGGTGTTTACCAACAAGAGGCGGATCGCGGATCAGAGGGGCGTGGCTGATCCGCCTCCCAATGCCTCCAGCCGTGCCCTCAGGCGTTAGTCGAGTGGAGTTGAGTTGTATGCCCTCAGGCGTTTTCCGAGTAGAGTTGAGTTGTTTTTGCCCCCAGGCATTTTTTCGAGTAGAATTGAGTTGAATGACCTCAGGCGTTTTTTCGAGTAGAGTTGAACTGTTTTTCAAAAGTTGATAGTTTTGGAATGGCAACACTTTTTAGTTTAGGTTTTAACCCTATTATTCCGCCTCGTAGTGGCAAATAGTGGAACTACTATACCACTGTTTTCAGTACTACGAAAAGTGTTTTTGGAAAAGTTAATATTTTTAAAGATGGCAACACTTTTTCGTTCGTTAGAATCAGGACTTTGATGCAATGCAAAGTCGATTGCGGCGCCATCTACGAGAAGAAACTGGAACTATTATTGAACTTAGACTTTTTTCACTGTTTTCTCTTAGAATTCGTGCAGGAACTATTTTATATTAACAAAAATTTTTATAATGCATAATGAATTAAATTTCTTGTTAATGTATAATGAATTAAAAATCTTGTTAATTGCATCCTGATATGTATTATTATTTATTTTTTTTAGACTTAGAAATATTTTCTTTGTGGACTTTTTTAATATTTCCACTTAGTGAAGTGAAGTCCACTATAAAGTGAATTCGTAATGTATTCCTACACTGTAATTAGAAAATCTCGTATTTTTTACTTAAAAAAGGCTTAGAAAACTTTTTTTTTTAGTTTTTATTTATTTTTTTTAGACATAGGAAACTTTTTAGCTGAAAATGATTTTTTTTTTCTTCTTAGTATGTAATTCAAGCATTTTTTTTTATAAATCTGAATTATAACTGCATTTCACATTTCATTCTAAAGTTATCTTCTACTTCATATATAATTGTTATACTTACTGTTTCCATCAAAGAATATAAAGTGTATTTTATAAAACTCTATTATTTAACATAAGAGCGCAAAAAAACTCATATTAAACTCGTAAAACTTAGAATGATAATGTAAACTTACTAAGTACAATATGTTTAAGCAGTATGAAAATGTAAAAGTACTAGATACAAAATGTTAAAACAGCATGAAAATATTTTTAAAAAATACCAAGTATTAAATGTTAAAACAGCACGAAACAAGAAAAACATTCATGGTCTCAATTAGCAGCGCGCTTTGCTACGTCATGAATGTTTTCACTTTATACGTTAGAATTTGTTTCTAACAGAATACAAGCATCTAACATAAAAAAGGTTTGTTTTTGGAAAGGTAACACTTTTTCGTTAATGATTAGGACTTTGATGTGTATTCAATTATGGCGCTATCTAAGTGTACAATTATGATTATTGAGCTTAGACTTCTTTAATATTTCCTTTCAGCATTCTAGCAGGAACTATTTTATATTAACAAAAAAAATTATAATGAATTAAAAAATTTCACACTTGCAAGTGATTTCCCCTCGTAACTATATAAAACTTAGGAGAAAGGTTGAGAAAAATTTTGATGATATTATTTGTTTTAAGTCTTAATTTCAACAACATATTTTACTTCTTCATTCCAAGTGTACCCAATTGGGTACATTTTAAAATACTGTTTATTAACTACTGTTTGTGCAATTTGAAAGCTAAAACACAAAATTGTTTTTGAAATTAATCAACAGATCGTTTACTTCGTTTTAAACATGGAAAGCATGGAAATTCAGGGTAATCATTATTTAAACTAACTATTAATTTAAAAAAAAAATTTTTTTTTAGTTATTTTGTTTTGCAATCATTTTTTAAATCAGAGAACAAAAAAATTGCGTCAAAATTGTTTGTACTTAGTTCTGGTGTCTGAAGAGGTTAAGAGCACATTTCATTACAAAATTACCCTTTAACTTAAGCTATTTCATATCTTTACTTTTTCCAACTTAAGCTTTAAAAAATATCAAGTGGATTTTATAAAGATGTTTCAGAAAGCATGCAAAAATAAATAAATAAAATGAAGAAAGAAAAAAAAACTTACACACAGTAAAGAGACATATGATAATAAACAATCCATTTATTCAAAATAAACAAATATTTTAAAAATTACTTCAAGACTAATTTTTTTCAATCTATTTTTATACATAAGCATTGGATGTAAATTGGTATTGCCCTTCAATATACTATATCACATAGAAATAACTATTCTAGCAAATAAAAATTCTAGATAAAGAACATATTTAGAAATAAATATTAGACACAAAATATAGCAGGAATAAATATTTACAGTAACTTTCAATTTGCAAGATTCATGTATTTATGAGATGATGACCATATGCTAATGTATTAATATGATCATCTAAAATGAATATTTTGTCATCGAAAGGAGAGAGGGCTGTTTAGTGCAGTTTTTGTGTGTATAGTTGATGACAGTCACTCCCTATTTCCATCATTTTTTCACGAGTTGCTTTAACATTCTCTAAGCAGTTTTTGTAATCAGCATGTTTAATTTTTTGCTGTACGACTTGTCGAGAAACACCTTTAGCAGTTTTTTTCTCGTGATGTATTGATTTTATGGAGTACATTTTTGCTGTAAGTCCAATGAACTCTTCAACAATTTCACCATGGAGTTCGTCTTTAAAGCAGCTGATTTTCCTTTTATTTTGATTGCTGTATAAAGGATGATTAGTAGGATATTCGGAAGCATCATATAAATGGAGAGGATTTTTCATATCCTCGTATACATCCTCTCTCTGAATTTCATAGGTGAGAGAATCAGTATCTGTGAATAGCAGCTCTGCTCTCTCACCGTAGACTTGTAATATATGATTGTAGTGAAAATCATACATCAGCACTTTACTAAATTCTAGTATAACAAAACCGACATACAGTGGACGGTTGAGCATGATGTTGGTTTTCACTCTTTCCACTCCTAAGTCCTCTGAAAAAATTTTAAAGGTTCGGAAACTGGGTGCTGCAACTAATTTTTCTCCACGCTTTTCTTTGTGCACAAGTTGTATGTCTACTCGATTCCGTAAGTTCTCCATAGTTTTTCTGTATACAGAATTATTTAACAGTTTAAAAAAGTCATTTTCAAAGGAATGTGCTGCATGTTTCCTTTTTTCAGTGTTGAATTCTATATACGGTTTCAACCAAGGTTTTTGTTCAAAACTTAGAACTTTGTGCACGTTTTTCAGTTTTAATCCTAAGGATAAGTACAACTGAAGATTTCGGTGGTATACTATATAGTTTTCTTTATCATGCAAGTTAGGCACCAGTTTCTCAGACTCTTTGAATTTCTGTCCATGCAGCTGGTTTAAAATGTCTTTTGCAGCAGGTGACAACATATGGTCATAATTTTTCTACTGCCAATGGATATAAATTGTGACTTTTATGCAGATGAGGTCCGTATTCCAAATCAACCTCTAACACATATCCTCTGTCACTGTCAGAAGGAATGGATTTAATCCGATGTTCATCCACCTGACTTGCATCCATCCATTTAAAATCTCCACAAGGTAGCGGCTGAGACATTGCACATCCATAGAGATTGTTTGCATCTAAATACATAATGTTCTTAGATGGCTTTGTAGGATCAAAAGTTTTCAAGTATTTGTTGTTAGCAATGGAATGCCTTTTCGTAATGACCGAAATACTCCCTCGAATGCCACGTTAAATAAATATATGCTTGTCGATATCAGTGAACAGTTCGAGAGGTTGTTGTGTCATTTTCAGGCAAGTTTGCCATGCTAGTCCAGGTGCAGAAAACATATGTTCAGGGTCTATTTCATAATATTTACGACACAATTTTCGAAAGTTCTCAAACACAGTTGAAGCACAGGTAGTTGAAACACATCACTAGCCAAGTGCAAATCATGATAGTCTCCCATGGATGATATCTGAAATTCTTGCCAAACAGTTTGAGCATGATTATAATCATCCTGAGAGATTTCTTCATTGTTAAGGCTGCTGTAAAAAGCAGATAGTGGTGGCAGTGACGTCTCACTGAATTTTTGGAAAGAATCCATGCATTCATGGGGTAGACCCCTTTTCTTAGCAGAAGGTGAATTTTATTCGCTGGCATATTTTACTGTAAGAGATGGAAATTGTCAGGAGATAAATTTGAAACAAGTTTTTCCAGTGATGTAGGCAGGAACTGGAAACTGTCCAAAAATACCAAAGAAACGTTTTCCCCTCGTTTTTCATCTTTCGATGAGATGGAAAAAGAAATGTATTTCTCCATATTAGTAGGAATCAGGTGATATTCATAATCTTTAAATTCCCCCAGTGTTTTTACAAGATGAAGGGCATCATAGTTCTTTAACTCACCGGCGGTCTAGGCCGTGATATCACGCCATGAGAAATCTTTCTTGAGATGGTCGAAGCCGTGGTATTACGATGCATTTTTTCCGCGTCAAAATGGTCAGTAGCGTATATTTGCGAGATTCTTTCCCCTCTTTCCAAGTAGGCTCTCTGGTGCGCCGGAGGCGTTGCTTTTCCGCCCCTTCTCTCACATACGCACACAATGACCATTCATTCCCTTTGTGCTTTCAAGTTTCAGCATTCAGCCACTATCCCCTGAGGGGGCATTGAAATCAGCTTGCAAGTGGCTTGAAATCCTTCTTGATTACAACGTTTAAAAATGCCTCAATAGCAAGTGAAATTTTATTCTTAAAACTGAAAAAATATATATATCTGTCCTCTGTCGTATCTTGTCAGTTTCTGTTTGGTTGTCTGGTCAACGAACGCAATTTACTAAAATTATTTATAGGTCATCGCATTTAATGAAATTACGAAGTTTGAAAAATTAAATTTTATTCGGGTGAGAATAAATTGATCCTACTTTTTAAAAAAAACCTCATTTCTATGGAGGATATACATTGTATATGAACAAGATATATTCACAGAAATTAAAATCAGTAACTTATAGTGGCGAGATGAGAAGATTAAGTTATAGTGAAGAGGTTTTACATTTGGTTTTTATTACAATCCCAGTCAAATTTGCTGTGCATTCCGGGCCGATGTCAAGACGGAGCAGTTTTCCGAAAAATAAGCGATAGCCAATTCCGATTTAGAGATGTAAAACAGAAAGAGAGGGAGGTATGGGGAGAAGGAAAACATTCTAAGTCTTTAAAAAATAATCAAAATTGAAAAAATATCGCAATATAAAGCAAGATTTTTTTTTTTGTTGTTAAATTCAAAAAGATCATTCGTTTTAAAAATATTATAGCAATACCGGCCAATCTGCATTATCAAGATTACCTTTAGATTAACTGAATTGAACAATCCAAACATTTTTTTAAGACAAAACATTTTAAAAACCCAAGCAAGCCTTAGTTTTTCTAAGTGGATAAATAAACGTGATAGCTTCATGGGTTCACACATGGGGCGAAACATTTTTAAAAAATGGCGAAGGATTTGCCGCAATCTTCATATTTAAAAGAAATAAAAGGAGGCTTAGGGACATAACCAAGGGGGGGGGGGGGGCACGAGGTCGATTTCTTCCACTAGCGTCATAAAGCTGGCCAAGAATTGCGTGTTTAGGACTAGACTTCAATTTTGCCCGCAGGGAACACTCGATACCCCTGTCTTTTAGCGTTACTAAAAATATACTAATATTTGTTTTTAAATACTGTACAAAAAACTCACGTGTAAACCCCGAACCCCCTTTCCTTATCTTGATCACCTAAAATCACATTTTTAGAACCTCAATTTCGAACCTCCCGGGACAGAACTCCCCAAAACAGCTCTGACATATCCAAGATCGATTAAAATTACGTTATTAGGTATATATGTATATATATATATATATATAAACAAACGTTTCAAAATGGAGGGACCGCCAAACACATAGCTCCCCTCCCCTCCCTACTCGATATTTTTGTACTCGCAACGACCCTATCTGGTCATTATCAAGATAGAGAGCCGTTTTCAAAAGTTTTTGTACTTTTTATAACATACGATTATTTCCATGCCTGATAAGAGCTTCGCTGTTATATACATGTATATTATTGCGGAGCGAACAAAAACTTCCTTTCAATATACCCTAGCGTTGAAAGGTTGTGTCTTGATAAGAAATCCATGTGCAGAAAAAATGGAATGAAATTAAAATTAAGGTTCCTTATGGGACATAAAATATAAAATTTTCGAAACTGGGCATAGGCGTAACTAGGGTTGGGGAAAGGGGGGGAGGGGGGTCACCCTACAATTGTACAGACTAAACACCAATAAGAAGTGTAAACGAGTTGAAAATTTACTAGTCATAAATACTTGTCTCTAAAGATATACTCCATGTTTATTTCAGGCATCTTCCGGGGGGGGGGGAGCTACCCCTTCGGAGCAAGTCAACTCCTCCCCCCCCCCAGCAAAAAAATTCAGATCACAAACTTTAAAAAAAGAAAGAAAAGAGAAATTACCCTTTTAAGACACTTTACTTTCAGAAACACTTTCAGGGAAAGGACATTGAACACTATCACGAGCGAAACCAAAAGTAACTTAAAAGACATAAGACTTTATTTTGAAAAAAATTGCGGGGGGAGAGTAGCCAAACTCCTTTCTGTTTCCTCTAACATCACCAATGTATCCCGAAATTGCATTGCTAGGAAGATTTCAAAAAGTTTCCTGGGAAGAGCCCTCGGAGTTAGCCGAAGCATTATACATGTAAGACCAGTTACAAAAATTTAAGTTGCAGAAGCCCCAAATACCCACTCCTCTAACTTCACCAAAGATCTAAACATACATCTACTATATATACATCAAAAAGCTATCACATATGTAATAAAATTCATATTAACATCATTTCTAGTCATATATATCTATATATATGTGTATATAAAGGGTATGGTTTTGAAGCATACACTTCCCTTCCTCATTCTTAACATGCCCCCCCCCCCCCCTGCTCCGGAGCCAAGGCTGTATCCAGAATTTTTTTCGAGGGGGCCCAGACTTCGACACACTTATGTTAAGCAAAGTTTCAGGGAGGAATATATGATACATTGCAAAAGATTTCTGGGGGGAGGGGTGGCCCGTGGGTCCCCTTTCCCCTCTGGATACGGCCTTGATTCACAAAAACATTAAACATTCATTACTAGATCTTAAT
Organism: Octonoba sinensis; assembly: GCA_038502835.1. Taxonomy (NCBI): domain Eukaryota; kingdom Metazoa; phylum Arthropoda; class Arachnida; order Araneae; family Uloboridae; genus Octonoba; species Octonoba sinensis. Next base: position 131,357,447 of record CM076598.1, read on the forward strand.
TCAAACGCAATAGAAAATTCAATATTTAGCGCTAAGCAATCTTCTATGTCCAGGCATTCATTATATTAAAACTGGGAAATAGTGGCATTTTAGAGAAAAAAATCCAAATTCCCCTGCAAAAATGCTCATCCCCACAATAAATTTCTAAAAATGTTGTTAAATTTGTAACAAAACATACCTCAGAAGTGGAAGCGTCTTAATCAAATTTTCCTTTCTTTTTGGATGACGAACGTGTCCATCGCTGGAGTGCAAAAATTATTATGTATCGAAAATAATTAAAAATGTAGCTAAAATATAAATAATACTTGATTGTAAATTAAAATGCAGCATTAAACGGAAGCAGTGAGATTGGAAACGTTGAACGGATGATTTCCAGAGTCGTAATGCAATCAGTGATGGACCATAATAAGGAAAAAAACAACATTTAAAATATAAGAGATGAGAGAACATCTGTAAATGAGAATGCAATGCAAATACAGTTCATCAGTTTTCGATTGGCTCATCTACAAAAAAAAAGATTTTACCAAAATTCGTTTTTGGACAGGAAGTCATAAATAAATACAAACTGCTCTTCAAGTTTCTTGATGAGCATCCCTTCTTGGCTTGAGGGTTTAACCCATTAGGACATTTGTCCAGGGGTCCTTCATTTTCAGACCCCAGCGCACAACATCGGTTTATCAGAAAACAAAACTCCATCACAGTAGAGAATATTTTTCACGAAACTTATTAGTTGTGTGATTGAATTCTCAAATTGCTGCCTTTGGGTAAAAAAGACATCAAGAAGGAAAGAAAACCCTCTGGAGTGATTGAAAGGATCTATGTTTGTCTGTGTGTGGTATGGTGATTGAAGCCACCTTTCGCTGTAACCGGGTTTTTTTTTTCAATAGTCCGTAGTGTTGAACACTTGTGTGCTGGCAGGAATCTATGATTTTTTTTTATATTTATTATTATTGTTATTATCTATATATAAATAGGCAAACCCAGAATAGTTATTAACCATTTTCTCTTTTGCTTTTCAACCTATTTTCTTACTTTTTTTTTTTTTGTTTTGTAGCAGAGTTTTTTGTTGACGAGTTTCAGAGATGTTATTTAAAACTTTGGGAACAGTTTATTATTAGTTAATTATTTCCCCTTTTCGTTTGTCAGGCAAGGCTCATTTATAATTGTAATGTTATATTGTTAAACATAGCAGATGAGATAACATGTCTTGATTGAGTAAATTATTAATTAGGTAATAAATATAAACTTATTGTTAAAAAGAGCTTGATGCCCTTAAGCAGTAATAATAAAAGTAAAGAGTTTGAGTAAAAGCTTCTTTTAAGCAATGAAATTAAAAATGAGAGTAGTGTACGGAAGCAAACATTGAAGTTTTGTTCAACTTCCACTCAGCTTAGTACGAAATGGGCAGAAGTACAAGCTGCTACATTTATAAGCGCAATTGACCCTGCGCCGACAATGATTTAGAATACGCTTTCTTTGAGTGAGGATGATCAAAATAAACTTACGGTTATCATCGCCAAATTTGGTGAAGAATACTTATATAATTATGGGTGGGGGGGGGGGGGGGTAGAAAAATGTTTTCTATGCTAAATTTAATTAGGGTCGAATTTCGACTGTTGGGCAAACTCTAGTTATTATTATTTTACTAACTGCCCTATCATCGAAGATTATATATCGCTACCTAAGATACAACAAAAAGGAAACGAAAAAATATAGTAACATTTAATATTTGCCTAAAATGAGAATTTTTGGGACCCATGAGGAACCGGTAGAATTAAATTCTCTCAATTTTTTGTACGTGGATTTCTCTCGTCAATACACAACTTTTTCGCGTTAAAGCATATTGAAAATTAAAAACATCAAAGCTATGTTTTCGCTCCGCATTAAGGTATGCACAAGGGCGCACATTTTTAAAAAAAACTTAAAATTAGAGACTTTTTTACTCAGCAGCCTCATTTTGGGGACTACTTTTCGAATATTTTAGGGGAAAGGAAGGCTGCACTCCTCTTGTTTTAAAAACATGTGTGTGTGGGTGTATGTGTGTATACTTACAATGTCTGTGTGTAAAATGTCTCATTCTTGCTTTATACTTCTAAGACGGACATGAAAGGAAGTAGATGCTTTGTTCTGAATCTCCTTGTACTTCAGTCCTATTAACTCTTTGGTTGTCAAATAACAAAAGTAAGATTATCTAGCATACAAAGTGAGCGTACCACCTACGTTTCCTACTGACACTTACGGACACCCCTTTAGTTCTTGCGAAGTAGAGAAAAAGTATTTTATTCTAATAAAACTATCAGGTTCAGTAATATTCTCAATTTCAAAAGCTATTGACACGTTATTTGCTCTCCTATTTATTTGATTTGGATGCTTACCGTTTCAAGAATTTCTAAAACTCAGCAGAATGCAGCAGATAACAATTGTCAGTCATAGTTAATGGTGCATAGTTAACTGTGTATGTTAGTCCAGTCATATAGCTTAGGAACCGTTCATAAATGATGTCACACGTCTTTTCAATATATTTGACCCCCCTCCTCCCTTTGTCATATGTCACGCTATATTACATTAGCATAAAATAGGTTTAATTTGCTGATTTTAAAGGTTTTCGTAGAAATCAAAATATTCGATGTCACACTTCTTGCTACCTCTCCCCTCCTCTTGTCACAAACTGACACACTTTCTTGAACCTTCTCCCCACTTGAAGCGTGACATCATTTATGGATGACCCCTTAGATGCCTTTTGGTGTAGTAATCGAAAATACTTAGAAGCAATGTCAAATTCTACTTTATAGCAATCGCACATATATTTATGCTTAAACGCTTTTTTAACTTTTTTGTTCAAAGTAAAGGAGCAGTAAATTCCTAATCAAAATCTTTTTCCTCACGCTTCAAAGCCAGAGTTCGTGTTGGTGAAAAACAAGAAAATAGTTCCCAAATTCTTTTTATGTAAATATATTATTTTGTGTAATAAATTTATAGTATTAAAACAGTAACGCTTACGTTTGTATTCACCAGTGGCTTAGCCCGACACTAGTTTCGGGGGAAATACGATTGCTCGCAGCTAATTTTATTGTTTTGCGAAGGTCTCTCAAAGTATCTACTCACAAATTCGGTGGGGGGGGGGGGGGGGGGGGGACATCGCCTTTTTTTGTGTTAGTGGTATTCACAGTAAACAAGAAAACTATAAGCAAGACATTGAGCACTTTTCCAATTCATGTCGAAAAATACTCAAACTTTTAACTTAAAATAATTTACCCTTTAATGATTTTAATGTTACCCTGTCATCTTGAACCTATTGATATATGTACAGTTTCATTAAAACAACAACAATAAAGCAGATTGCACTTTATTAGCTACGCAAATACTTCTGTATACTTTATCTTTTCCCTTGATCAATATTACACAGGTTATTTGTTAGAATAAAGAGAATGTGACAAATGCAATTGTGCCCTTTAGTTTTGTTTCACAACAAACACTTTTTCCAGGTTCTGTAATTGTCATACAGGTTTTGTACAAACTTCATCTGGCACTGTCTTTTACGAGCTGAAAGTGGCATAAACTCGAATCGATATGTAGAAATTCTATGCATGGAAAAGATAATTTTTTGCAAATTTATAGTTGACTGTTTTAAATTTCGGAATTTGAATTACTAGAAATCAATGTAACTCAATCTCAAATTTTGCGAACATTCACAGTGAAGTGAATTTGTATAAAGAACATACACACAGATTCAGAAATCAACAACTCCACAAACATACATATATCGATTAAATTAGACAGATAATATAAAAAAGTCCTGTTTATATCTTTCTCAGTCAATTATTATTACTTAGAAAGCATGCAAATATTTACAATTATTTTTAAATGCATTTGGAAATTTCAAACTTTAAGATATTTGTTCCAAAATGATAAGTAGGGAAACTTGATCCTAATAAATGTACGCATTCTGTTTTATTTTGAAATATAGGTTTTAATCGAGAAATCAAGTCATGTAGATATTTAAAAAAAAAGAAAAGAAATAAAAAATTAGTGATAAATTGCTTTGGGTAAATAAGTTCGTTTTAGAAGCAAAGATTCCACATCATTACTTTCTAAACCCTATACCTGCAAGCGTGGCTTGGACAAAGGGAAACTTGTTTCCTAAAGAAACACGTTTAGCGAGGAGGGATTCTAAACAGCTGTCCCTTTCGTCAATTACAATTATTTCCACTTGACCACCACACACGCCTACTTGGAGGGGAAAGAATTTTCCTTGAAATGCCTTCAACCGCTTTGGAAGAGTCTCGTCCATTATTGAAGGAACCATTTGAAGGTGACAAATTGACCTCTGCCTGACTGTGGGTTAAATTGTGGAAAATCATGGGATCATTTTCCTCATCTGAGAAAATGGGTCCAATGTCATCTCTTTCCTTATAGCCTCTTTACTACGAACCACCTTCCAAAGGTACAAATATTATCTAAGATATCAGAAAATGGGTTATGGGAAAATTATCAACTTGAAGTTTTAAATTGGGCAAAGTCACCCCAGTTGACGGTATTTAAGTTTTAATAAATAATTCAAATATTGAAATTTCACTATCCAGTAATTTTTCTGGAAAATGCTAATACACCATATAGCATGATTCTGTTTTTGCTATGATTAAAGTTAATGATGTCTGCAGATAGCGTTTATGATATATATTAATAGTAGTGCCTTGAAAAATATCTTGCTTTAATTGTCTATTTCCTGAATCTTGTACCAAAACAAAAAAATGAATAAAAACTGTTTGAAGTTTATTTGGTTTTGTGTTATTCTTACTGTTTTTTAATTCACTGTTATTGAGTAAGTTTCTAAGTATCTGTGCACTAAAAAACGACCTAAAGACATTTAAAAAATTATATATATCAACTTATAAAGAAAATTAAATAGATTCTAAAATAAGCTGAGTTCTGGAAGGAGTACAGTAGATTATAAAACGTTGTCGACTGACGTTGCTAAAACGCATGCATATAAACTGAAGTGTACAGCCGACTACAAAACGTTGTCGACTGACGTTACTAAAACGCATATAAACTGAAGCGTACAGTCGACTGCAAAAGGTTGTCGACTGACGTTACTAAACCGCATGTGAACTGAAGCGTAGTGTCGACTATGAAACGTTGTTGAGTGACGTTACCAAAACGTACATAAAGCTCAGTCGATTACAAAACGTCTTCGAGTTACGTTATTAAAACATGCAAAAACCAACACGTAAAATCGACCAAACGACGTCATCAGGTGACGTTTTCAAAGCGTATGAGTTTCTACAAAACGTCAACTAATAACGTTTGCTAAACGTTTTTGAGAAACGTCTGGATTTACGTTTACCGTCGGAACATTTCGACTAAAAATTGACGTCTGCCGAATTCTTTCATATAACGTTTCGAAATCGTAGTAATGTTGCTTAGGTAAACTCGAAAAATGATGAAACATCTAACAATTTTCTATAAGTGCATTCCAGTGAGAAGTGATAGCTGAAGTAAACAAAGCAACGTGACACTTGGCTTTACCGTTGCCTGCTTGGCGCTTGAGAAGTGCAATCAAACACGCACAAGAAAACAAAGAACTCGGACAACTAATCGTCATTCAATATGAACATAATCGCTTATTCAGCAAGTAGTTCTTAAATGTTGCAAATGTTGGCGATCTGTTTACTTACTTCAGCTATCTCTTGTCGCTGAAGCACTGGATAGAATATTCCGTCTTTCTAGTAACGTTGTCTAGTTTCATGTACGCGCACCGCGCACGAGTTTATGGCATGACAATTTTAATTAACTTGTATTAGTATTTTATTAATATATATATGTTTATTTTATTAATAATTTTAACTTCAATATTATTCCAAATAATTGTTCTAATAAGATAAATATATTTCGATCGATCTGTGAAGGGCCTTCTAAAAATTTTATCCCTTGTGCCCTGAGTTAGCTCTCAATTGATCCTGCTTATGAAGCAGAATTAACGGCAGAAGAAATTAAAATAAACCGAAAGGCTGTTACGTTTCTGTTCCTCGTTGAGAAGACAACTGTTTAGATTTAGAGCACAGGTTCTCAACCTTTTTTTGTCCACCGCCCACTTTGAGAATATTTCTTTTTCTAAAGCCCCCCCCCCCCCCTCCTCCTTTTTTTACTTGCGAATCTGGAATAGTTATTCCCACGAAAATATTTTTAAATGTGTAATATTATACATTTTATTCGTAGATAGGATATGACCCTATCCTATATGACTGTTTTAATGAGAGCAATCAAAATGCACACTTAATTATATTGAAAAGTATTTTCATTAACATTTTCAGACATCAAATTCGTAACAACTAATGAGAAGGTTGAATTTGATGCATTTGAAGGAGTTTGCTAATATCAGGCTCGATTTTACTTAAAAACAATCGTAAGCAGTGCCGGATCTGGGGCAGAGCGAGTGGAGCGGCCGCTCTGGGCGCCAGATGGGAAGGGGCGCCAAAAAGCCAAATGCGAAAAACAATTTCCAGTGCAAAAAAAGTTTTGATGGCGCCTTTGAGAGGTGCTGGAGCAGTGTTGCCAGATTAGATAAATCCCTACCTTTTTAATAGCTAAATCTGAATATTTGGAGCGGCTAGTCATAACCTAGTCCATAATTAAATTACTTTCGTTTTTACACGACCCCTTTGCTGCTTCAGAAGCCGAGTCTCTCGCCCACCACATAGATCAATATGAATTTTTGCTCGTTCTTTTAATTTGGTATGATTTACAAAACCAAATAAATGTTGTTAGCAAATCCATGCAATCAGAGTCGGCAGATTTGCTAAATGCAACGAATCTTTTACACAAATGTTGCCAATTTGTTAAGCAGTATAGGGATACTGATTACGCATCAGCTATAATCATAGCAAAAGAAATTGCCAAAAAAGCTGAAATCCTACCTGTATTTCAAAAACAAGAAACCGAAAAAGAAAAATAATGTTTGACTATGAAATCTCAAGATGAAACGCCAATAGACACAGAACAAGATTTTAAGACCACTGTGTTCTATCCTTTGATAGATACAATTGTAAATTCGCTGGAAATACGTTTTGAACAGTTGACTAATTTTAATGCAAGTTGGAGTTTCTTATATGATATAAAGCGACCGGTCGATAAGCTTGAATTGAAGCAATTCTGTTTTAATTTGCAAAATATTTTGACACATGATTCACCCAGCGATATTTCTGGAGCAGATCTGGCTCAAGAAATACTAAGCCTGAAGCAATTCTTAGACACAGACCAAGGACAACCGAAAAATGTTCTTTATGTCTTGAACAAAAATAACTGGTGCAATTTGTTTCCAAACACTTGGACTGCCCTTCGGATACTAGAAACTATTCCAGTAAGTGTCGCAAAAGGTGAGCGAAGTTTTAGTAAAACTTAAACTGATAAAAACGTACTTAAGATCGACCCTAGCTCATAAAAAAATTGCCAAAACCTGGCAATTTTATCAATTGAAAATGATATTGCTCAATCCATACCTACCGATAATTTAATTGAAAAATTTGCCAGTGCAAAAGCGAGAAAGGTAAACTTTGTATGGATTAATATAAATCTAGATCGACATAAGGAATGTTTTCTTTTAATTAGCTATTACAATACCTACATAGGTAACAATTTATTTAGTGACTGATTGAAATTCACACCAAATACTAATTTAATTATATAGCAGTAAAAGCTTTCTTAATATTTAAGTGTCAATAAGTGTTGATATTTGCATTAAAAGTTGATTTTTGAAAATTTGTGATTATTATTTATTTAACATTAAACAAAGTAGAATTTACGTGAAGGGAAAGCGTCGACCAAAGGGCGCCGAAATACAATCTCGCTCTACCCTGATCAAGGGCTAGGGCCGGCGCTGATCGTAAGTCGCCGCGTCCTATTTCGCTTTTTGGTTACCAATGTGGTTACAGCACTATAGCCACGTTCAGCTAAATATGAAGATGGGAATGCTATCAGAAATCGTTGAACAATCGACCATAAACCTGATACTTTTGTTAGTACATAATCAGCGTGTTTAGTCTATTTTAGACTATATTTAATTAATCTGCCCACGCCCCTCCTAGTCATCTCAACGCCCCCTAGTTTTCTCTGGTTCTTTTACTGCCCCCCTGAAAGTCTCAAACACCCACAATGTGGGGCGTTATCGCCCACGTTGAGAACCTATGATTTAGACGATATCGCTGATTGGGGCATGGGGGAAAGATGCTTGGACAACGCTACCCAAGTAGCACAAAAAAGAAGAAAATAATATTACATAAATTAAAAAAAATTATAAAAAAACAACGTTTTTCTTGCGCACTAAAAAGGTAGAAAAAAATTTTCCTATGAGCCTGGCAGAATTTTTGAATAAATTGGTCACATTATGGTAGCAGAGTTTCTAATCCTTACAAAACGAAAAACGTTGGGCGCATGAATTCTTTATATTATTATGTTATGAATGTTTGTTTTACAGAATCATTCATGTATATATAAAGTTTTAATGAGGATATACTATGCGAATCAGTTATTTTTGATGTTATGTTAATTTTTGAAAATTTTCTATGACATTATGATCGGTATGCATGGGTATAGGTAAATGAATTCTGATCAAAGTTGTGATTATGATCTGTTACATATAAACATAGATTGTGTTTATAGAAGTATTTTCATCCTAAAATTTTGTTCAAGATATGTATAGTTCAATTCCTTTAGAGTAAATCTCATTCATATCTCCAATGAAGGAAATTGACTATGATATAATGAAACAGTATTAACCAGGTTTTCTTTCATAGAAATTTGAGTATGTTAGAAAAGTCTTGATGTTTGAGTACATGCGCCCAACGTTTTTCGTTTTATAAGAATTAGAAACTCTGTTACCATAATGTGACCAATTTATTCAAAAATTCTGCCAGGCTCACAGGAAAATTATTTTCTACCTTTTTAGTGAGCAAGATAAACGTTTTTTATAAAAAACTTTTATTTATGTAATATTTTCTTCTTTTTAGTTTCTGATGGGTGAAATTTCGCCCATAATAAAAAAGCGTCGTCTACTTATAATTAGGATACAAGTTATGGAATGTAGAAGATTCCCTTTTAATTTGTAGTTGATCTTGATGCATATGGTTATTAGAGTTTTTTTTTTTTTTAATATATATGGCAATTGCATAATATACACTTTCGGAACGTCAAATTACAAGTAATTTTTACTAATAGAACAGAAAAGTTTATTTTTAATGCGACAAGTGCTCAATTTATGCTATGCTGGTTACATCTACAATGAAGACACAATTTAGCTAACCTCAATTCTCTTAAATCCAGGCATCCATGTTGACTAGGACAACAAGAACTCATTTGTTTGCTAATTGATGATCTTCTAAAATGAGATCTAGATAGTCATCTTTCATGGAAAATCGAAACTTTGTTGACATAGGCACTACTTAAATTTGAACTAGAGTATTTTCGTTTTTAGCAGCTTCAATAGCTAAAAAAATTTTTGCAGATATTTCAAAAGAAATATCACTGTGTTGCAAAATTTTTTCACGTATGTCAGGACTAGATAGCGCATGTATAAACTATGCTCTGAGAAACGAATGCAAAAAATCTTTAGAACAGGCATCCTGTTTACATAATGATACAAATTTAGTGTTTCTGCTCAGTTCTTTAACCCTACACTGCGCATTTTTTTTTTCTTTGTAAAATATTTTTTTTTGTGTTTGTTTATGCTAGTTATAAGTGGAAAAAATACTAAAAAAAATTCCTATTTTATTCGGAAAAGTAGAATTTGAGAAATATTGACATGTTGTTTAAAAACAACACTGCACATTTAGGGGTAACAATAGTAATTTTTTTATATAATCATTTTAACACATGAAACCAAATCAATAATAAATAGGCATGCATTATAATCATAAAATAGCACTAAAATAGGAAAATTTATTAAAATAATTTATTTTATTATTATTTATAAATTTAAAAAAATTATTAAAGTAAAAATTTGCAGATGTAACTAATAATTATTAGTTACATGTGCAAATTTTTACTTTGATTACCAATAAAGTTGAATAATAATTTAACTAAAAGATTTTAAACAAGAAACCTAACATCTGTAGGGGTCTATGCGATAATGTTCGTTTCTTCTTTGGTTGAGAGTGAATTGATTTTAAACAAAATTCCTAAAGAATAATTTATCCGACCACTTTAAGCTAATTTATGGAATATTTAACAATAATCTTCTAAAAGATACTAAATAAAGTGAAATAGAACAACCTGTGACACCTGTTCTTGTTTATACTGCGAATAATGAAGGAGCATAAAAATTGCCCCCGAATGCGCAGTGTTGTTTTAAAACAACAAGTAAAAAATGCACCTTAATATATATTTTTCCCGAAATTTTTCGGACAACTTACATTTATTTTATTTTAAAACTATGTAAGCAATTAGAGACTATTTTTTAAAATAAAATTGTTGCTTAAAATTTGTAGAAAAAAATTAAGAAGTTACTGTTTTTTTCGAAATCAACATGTCTTACGATTTTGCGAAAAAAGATGAACCTTGAGTTCAGTTTACAAGATCTAGGGGAAACTATATTAACTAATATGATCACACGTACAAAATGAAACGAAAGAATGCGCCACATGTTAAAAATATTACAAAATAAACGCTTAGTGAACGAAAAATGGAGGTGTTGTTTAAAAACAACACGGCGCAGTGTAGGGTTAAGAGATGTTAAATAGTTCGATGTTAGAAATAGACCTAACAGTAAACGTTCTCTGCCAACAATCGGGGTACATGGGTACATATGATCAAAAACTACACCACCTGAATAGTATAAATGGAATTCTAGCGGCAGATGTCAAACGGCATAGAAGTTATGAGGGGTTTTAGATAAAAATGTGGTCTATATTGGAGGAAAATTCATTAGCCCCACCACATAAGCAGTTTACATTCATTCAATCATTTTCAAAGTATCATACTTAAGTTACTAGGCACCAAAAGGCATTGTCACATACTGATAAAGGAAATTAATGCTAAAAACGTTCAAATTCAAACAAAAAGTTTTATTTCATCCAGGAACTGGATAGCTTAAATCACACGTTGAAGCAGAAGCAATGTGGCGAAATCCATGTTTCAGGCTCATCATTCAGTTATTGTTCAGCTACATAAAATGCAAATCTGACCTTGTTCTTGAATCGCAGGGCCGAGCATTAGAGCATAGTGAATGATTGAACCTTCAAATCTTGTTCCTATGCCAGATTTGCTCATGCCCCTGAAATCACCGTCAGCAATGTACCTGATGAGTGCTTTATATGGCGAAGAAGTGAACATCACTATTCAGAACGTTTTCAGACATCAGTTGCGCCTTCAAAACAAGCTCGCGTATCGATCTGAAATAAAACTTCTTGGATTCTGATTTGAATGCTCTTAATGTTCAACGCTTTCGAATCGATAATGTCTTTAGGCGTCTAGTAACTTAAATAAGCTTGCTTGAAAGGTTAAATGGAATAAAAATTGCTCATGTGTGGCAAATGAATCCTCCAATTTAGACAATATTTTTACTTAAAACCCTCATAACTTCTACGCCGTTTAATGTCTGCGCGAGAATTCCACATTTTTACTATTTAAGTGTCTAGTTTACGTCTAAATATATATATGCTCAGATCCCCGATTGTTGGGACATATCGTTTACTGTTGAGTTCCGGAAAAGGATTTATGTTGTTCCATTAGAATAGTAAGTGTAGACGATAAATTTTTCTTTAGCAGGGAAATTAATTCCATGTACGTTTGCTTATCAGGTGCATCTGAAGTCAGCCATGATAACGGACGGAAATATTTCGCACCAACACAATTGATTAAAATCCTTGCTTTTGTTGCATTTGAGTCATCCATTAGTTTTCTCAAATGAAAATAGTGTTCAAGTCGTTGAGAATAGCAATCCAAATTTTCATCTTCCTCCTTGAAAGACTCAAAGTTATTTGGTGCAACTGGTGGTTGATGAGTTGGCATTGAAACATTTAATCGAGAAACAAAACCCTTTAAAACTTGAATTAATTCTTGGAGATCAGCCATCATTAGTTAATTTTTTGGCTTTACCTTGTCGCCAAATGTTATGTCGTCATTCTACACTTGAACCCATACATACAGTTTCAAAAATATAAACAGTTATCAACAATACACTAAAACTGTAGTTGCCATTCAACAAAAACATTTAACTTATAACACTGAACCATGATTATTTTGCACTACAAAATAATCTCATTCCCATTTATCATGAAATATTCTATTTCCATTGTTTTTTTGTTGTCTGTATTTAGAAGACACTCTTAACATGGTACTAGATATTTATAAGAATTTCACATGTAAAATGGTTACCAGTTCGGTGATGCATTTTCTTAATGAAAAGAAAGTACTTTTTTGGAACATGATGCCCAAAAGTAAACTTATATCAAGACTTGTTTTTTTTTTTATTACCCAGCTATGACTGGGATTTGCACAGAAGCTCAGCGACCCACATGTAACCCGTGGACAACAGGTTGAGTACTACTGATTTAACTTCATGTAACAGGAAATGTATCAAAGTTCTGTAAAAGGCGAAACTATGTAGAAGAAATAAACAAGAAATAAATGGTAGTTCATTTCATGTACATAAAAATCACAAGTTTATTATAAAAATTTACATTACTTTCGTATCAAATGAACCATTACCATGGGAAAAATAATAAGAAATCATATTTTAAAATCAAACACGTGTCGCAACCACGACCAAACGTGAGGAGCAGTACTTCACAAAGTAAGGACAGGTATTAAGAACATGGGACATGACTTCAGCAGATTCAACTCTTAAATTGCTGCATCTGAAAAAAATGGAACAATTATCTTTGTAACAATTGTTTTGTAGCAAAAAGAGGAATTTGCAAAAAAAAAAAAAAAAGGGGGTGGGGGGGGGGGAGAAAAATATTATTTTCAAACATACATAACAACATTATACAGGGTAATTTAATTGCTATTTGTCCAAAGTTAAATATTTTCAAAAGAATATTTTTCCTCCGTGGTGTTGAAGGAATATTTTCAACATTTATTTACCATTATAAATATTTTAAAATTATGTTCATAAATTGTGTCTATGGGGGGAAAGTGAATTTTAGCTCATTTTGTATAAAACATTTTGTTTGTATTTCATATTTTGTCTCAACTCTCATAATAAATGGTTTGCTAAAAACGTTCTTGTACTAATGTCTTAATTGAAATAAAAAATGCTCATTTTTAATTTCAAAACATCCAGACCATTATGTACTCAAACTAATGAGTACTTGTGTTTCTTCAAAATTGAAACGTCGGTAGTCGGAGCTATAGCGATTGGACAAAAAGCTCAAAAATGAGTATTTTTCCTTATTTTTAACAGTGTGCAATGTTTCATAGTCACAGTGCACCCCCTTTTCAATGAAAATGTGAGCAAAGACATCAGACAAAAGAAAAGAAAAAAAAGGAAGAGGAGCAGAGGGAGGACCTCAACCCTATAGAGCATGTCTGGGATGCTCTGGGGTGGGCAATTGCACCTCGCAAACCCCCCTCCGAGAACCATCCAGGAACTGAAAACAGCGTTGGTGAATGTGTGGGACCAATTGCCACAGGCACTTATGAACTGCCTTATTTCCAGTATGACATCACGCTGCAAGGCGTGTAAGAGGGGACCATATCCCCTATAAACCCATTTCTTTTGTGTATTCTGCAACTGCTGTTTCAGACCTTCAGACTCCCAAGAGTGTTACGTACAAACATGCATGTCTATTATAACTATTGAATGTTTATCTTGTTTGTATTATATTAACCTATGTTCACACCAAATTTTATTAAAATCTGGGCAGTAGTTCTGGAGATTGTAGATCAAGTATGAAAATTCTCTTAATTTCTTACTCCAGTGTAGTAACAATAATATGCTTTTTGTTATTGTTACTGTTATCAAACTCATTATTTGCCACTTAAACTGGCAGTAAAGTATTCATTATTCATACAAATTAAGAGAAAAACTTCCCCTAAGGACGACTTTTGGTATTATTTTTTTTCTTTAGAGATTGAAACCTCTTATTGTACTGTTCATATGTACTAAACTTTATTACATTGCGCCTTATACAGTAGGTGGTATCTGTTCCTGAACACCTCACATTATTTTAAGCTCACCCTGTATATTTAAAAAAAAATGAAAATAAAGGAAGAATACTTTTTGTTTGTAAACATTATTGGCTGTTGTGTTTTGATTTTATAATCAGTGTTGTAGAGTTAAAGTTTTTTCTGTCATTCTTTGTACATCGATATAATACAACTGCAAAATCACTATATATTAACATTACTTTTAAGATCGATGCATTAAAATATTACATGTTATTTATTAACTACTAATAAACGACATTAAAATAATACGAAAAACAGTATATGCTTTCAGCTAAAGAAACTTTGAGTTGCAAAATTCTACAATATGATGCTACTTATCTTTTAGAATAATGAATCTTTACATTTGCTTTAAATAAGTACTAAGTATTAAGCCCAAAATGGTAAAGATTGCAAAAACTATTCAAAAAGAAAATCTTACAAGGATTTTTACTTTTTTTAGAATCTTTACTACACTAGCGTTTAGGTGTTGAGTTAATTCTACTTTACGCAATTTAAAACAACGTTTTCTTTTATGAGGTTTGAAGATATTTTTTAAAAAATCTATTTTCTGTGGGATTCAGATTTGAACAGTCAAATTAGTCTGTTTTGTTTCGCAGAGTAATTAAGACTTTCAAATGGAATAAAAATAAGTACTGCTTGAAATAAAACTTGGGAATAGCCTTCCTCCTAGTAGAAATATAACAGAACACCACAGCGGCATATTCTGACCATACTACACCCCTGTTTATAATAAGAAAAATTAATAACAAGAAATTGAAAAACATTACAAATTTCATACATAGTTATGAAGCATTGGATAATTAAAATAAATTTTGCAAAACATTTTCAAATAAATATTATTCAATAAATAATATTATCAAAGAAATATTACCTTTTTTTTCTTTCTTCATATTTTCTTATTAGTTTTTTGAAATCGTATGTTATTATGCAGTGATCAGAAGCAATAGTAGATAAAAACATACCAGTTGAATCACAACATACACTTACAACACAGTCTGTGTGATCATGTAACGTTAACAAAATTGTTCCTTTGATAATGCTCCATATACATACTCTGCCAACCTGATCAGCTGATATTAAAAATTGGCCGTTGGGGGTGAAAACTAAAGCAGTGATTCTAACATCATGTCCAAGAAACAGTCTGACAGGGTTTCCATCGACTGTTTTAAGCAGAAGGATGGTTTTATCTGATGATGCTGCAGCTATGTACATGTTATTTGGATGAAAGCGACAAAGCTGTAAGAGAGAATACACTATCATAAGAGACACCATTTCAAATAATTAGTAATAATAACACAAAAACAATACATATAGAAGACTTTTCCTCACAAAAGTAAAAAATACTACAAAAAAAAGTTTAAAGAAACTTATTTTATATTATTAACAACAACAATTACAACTCTCTATATAAAAAAAACCAAGATTTTTTGAAAGAGTTAGTTTGTTAAATGAGCAAAGTAACAATGAATGTCTTTCTTTAATGTGGATGGTTTTTTGAAGTATAGTAATCATTATAATTTAATAGAATGCATATGAAATTAAAACATTAAAAAGTTTATTCAATGTAAAAATGAAATGTATTATTTTTCAATGCAAAGTTGCAAGCAATAAATATAGAATTGGTTTAAAATTTAAATATTAGAATTACATATTTCAAAAACAGAAAAAACTTTCCCTCTTTGTGAAAAAAAATAAGTGCAAAGATTGACATTCCTAAACAAAATGTGGCATCTATGTTGCACCAGCAAGCACTATTTTTAAGAGAGGTCATCTTATATTAGTAAAAAAGTATCAACTAAAATATTGATATACTTAATGACAATAATATATAAAAAGGAAAAAGTAATATTTTAATAATTAACAAATCAAAAACAACTCTTAAAAACTCATTGGGTTATCTTTTGTATTATGCTTTTGGTATGTCCTGCAAAAGTGCTCAGCTGTAATCGCTAACATAGTTTGGTTCCATTTGCCAAGATATATATTTTCCATTTTAACTACACCCTGTTGGAATCTCTCTTTTTTTTAATTATCAGCATAAATTTCTTTATAGTATAAAAGAAAAGATCAAGTGGGAATGAAGGAAATAAAATTTTATACAGACATATTGCATTTAAGTGTCCTAAGTGATGAATGTATTTTTTCCACAATATTTAAATGCTTTTGAAACTTTATATTTCAGAAAAAGATTTTACATAGGTTTTTTAAATGATCCTAAAGCTGCTTTATCAGCAGCACTATTAACTCGAAATAGTTGATAAAAAGTTGTTGGCTAAATGAATCTTTTTTTTTAAATCTAAGGTATTCAGGGGTTTTGAGACCAGGTTACTGATGTGAACCCCCTCAAATGAATAAAATGCATATTGTCCCATAGCTGCCAACCTCTCAAAAAAAAAAAAAAAAAAAAAAAAAAAAAAAAAAAAAAAAACAGGAGCATTAGAAGAAAAAATTAGGTGTAGGGGGGGGGGGGGGGGGGGGGATAGGAGCATGAAAAATTTAACGTCTAAAATTTTAATTCAATATCATACTTCAATTTGCATTGCTTTACATTTTTCCTGTTCAGTCAAAATATTTAAAAATAATTATTCATTCAAATCTATTTCAACTGGAGCTAAATCATACACAATGATCAAGCAAAAATATGCCCCTTCCTCCTCAAAAACAAATACATTCAAAATTATTAATTAAATTGAGAAGTACCACAAAAATACATGTTTTAGATTTTAAGGAAACATTATTTAATGAAACTAATATAATAAATTTTCAATTTTCAAAGATAGATTAGTTATCATTTTCTGAGAAGACCATTAAATTGAATTTTCTTTTCTTTCTGCAACTCTGCACAACTAGTTTTGACTTTTTTGTTACCTCCTGAAAAATTCTTTTTGAAGCTTCATTTAACTCTTATGATATCCTTTGCTTGCATATGTAATTAAGGGTAAACAGCAGTAAGGTTTGAGAATTTTTCAATGCATACTTTCTTTTAAAGTGTAAGAGTAAACATCTGTTAATATTTCATCTAATTAAATATGAATGAACGATTTTCATTCATATTGATTATTTATTTTCTCTTCTGCTACTTCTTTTCAAATTTTTTTCCAAGTAATATTTATTTACTTCAATAGGATCTTTAGCAAACTTGAAAAGCATTATTTTCTGAAAAGATACAAATGAAAAACTGCACACTTAAGAGCTTTTTTGTTAAGTTAAAAAAATTAATAAATTATTAAAATAAAAAATAAAACAAGCAGATTACAGGTTGCAGATGGTAAAGTAACCATCGACTTTTGAAATAATTGAAATATTACAAGATGCAAAGAGATAGAAATCTCAAATGCTGCATACAATTCCCGGCGAAGCACGTGCTTGGCGTAGGCAAGTTTCCAAAAAAGATATTTTTATCATGTGTTTAAGCTATAAAAATTCATTCAAATTATTACATATCTTCTTTAATAATTGCTTTTATCTTTAAATGAAAAATACATAAGAGCTTAAAAAAATCGGATTTTTTTCAAAATGAATCGGATTTTCGGATTTAACAAATAAAATCGGAAAAACTCCGGGAAAAATGGAGCACTTGGCAGCTATGTAAAATGTCCACATCCATTTGTGGTCCCCCATCCCAAATTCTTGGAATCGTGACGAATAGAAATTTAGAAATTTCTACATTTCCCTTTCTACAAATTCAAACAGTGGGGAAAAAAATCTGAAACACTCAAAATTACTCTGTCATCCTATTCACTAGAAACACAAGGGATCATTCTTAAATGATGTCATGCTTCGATGGGGACGGGGGTTCGTGAAACTGTGACAAAGTGTGACAAGGGGAGGGGTAACAAGAAGTGTGGCATCATGCTTATGCAACATAGCATGAATGTGACAAAGGGTGTAGGGGGTCCATTGAAGTGTGACATTTTGTGACAAAGGGGGAAGGGTGTCAAATTTACAGGGAAAAAGCTTGACATCATTTATAAACGGTCTCTAAGGCGCCATCAATAATTGTCTTTTTTAAATTATTGAAAGAAAATATCAATAAAGAGATGTATTTATATAAAAATTAGTAATAACTTTGGAATGCCTTATATATGAATATATGAAAATGGAAATGAGTTCAGCGTGCTCAAATTGGCCAATATATATCAAATATAATTGCACTCTGTTCATTAGAACAGAAGATGTTAAAGAAACTCTTCAGGCCTGCAACTCCATTCAGTTTACTACTTTTAAGGTCCATGTTTTTCGAGCAATGAAATTGAATCCAGCAAAACATAATGAAATAATTTTTCACATTATTTACAAAATAAACATGTTTTTGGGGTTTTCAAGTAAGTGATAATATTGTGTTTCAACATGAGTGGATATGATTTAAAATTATGATTTGTACATTAATATCCTGTTACATAAAATAAAATTTTTTCACATTTTGCTATAGTAAACTAATTTTTTAGGGCAACTCTTAAGAGTTTAAAATTTATATAAATGCACAATTGGGGAAAAAAACTTCCATGCATGCAGGAAACTATTTATTAAAGCAAGAAGAAAATGGTAATGATATATTAAGGAAATAACTTTAAACCAAAAATAAGAAAACAAATTCAGCAAGTTTTATCCAAACTACGAGTGATTAATATTTAAGTATGTAAAAGAAACGCAGAAAAAAAAAACCAAATAAACACTATAAATATATTTCAAACCTTAACTTATATTTTTTACTAAATTTGGAAATATAATTCCTTTGTAAATATGAAAGCTTATTCAGTGCATTTCTAGCATGGGTCATACCCCCCCCCCCCCCCACCCAGGTGGCAGTGGATTTTAGGCAAAATACAATTTTACTAAAAGATTAAATATATTTAAAATGTACCGTGGGAAAATGCACAATTGTCGTACATATTTCTTTCATAAACTCTTCAATACTGTTTAATTGTCATCCCTAAAAGGATGCCATCCAAGACAAACAGCAGCTTCCCGCCCCACCCCCTTGTTGTGGCGCTACTGGCTTACTTTCTTCCTCTGGAGAACATCAAATCAACAAAAATACATTAGCAGTGAAGCTTTTTTTTGCAGTTGCTTTTAAGTGTTTTATTTTGAGAATATCAGGTGGAAGTCCTGGCATGTGACTTTATGACTTTACTTAGAATTAAACCGTTCAGATGTTCACCATGAGCTCTAGTGAGGAGGGTTCCACAGGGATTTGCTTTCCTAGACTTCTGGGGGGTCCTTCTATTTCTTATTCAGCTAGACCTTTGGGAGTAGAGAGTGGTTTTTAGTAGACCCCTTCCAGTTGCATTTGCTCAAATGCTTAATAAAGAAAATGCCCGATTAGCTTTCAGATTTAGCTTTTGTGAACCTCTATCTTTAAAATATTGCTTATGCTTGAGTAACTAAGAAAAAAAAATCTTAGAAGGTGGGAAACCTTCTAAGACAAATGACAAAGTAACAAAAATATTCGTCTTTGTTTGCTGGTGTTTGCTTTTTTCCTTCTTTTTCTTTTACATATACAATTTTGAACGATAGTTTCCATGAGCACTAATTTCAAGAAATAATTTTCAAATGCATGCTCTACAGTAAAAACAACGTTAAAATTGCAGTAGCAAAATGAGTAGAGAGTTGCTGTATTGTAGTGAAAAGAAAACCTGTTAATTATCTACGGCATGCGCTGAACTGCTTTTCGTCCTGTTCAGAAACTGGGTTAATTTTGTTTCATTTCTCTAAAAACAAGTTTCAAATGATAAACATTTGAAACTTGATAAACTGCTTCAAATGATAAACTGCTTTTCGTCCTGTTCAGAAACTGGGTTAATTTTGTTTCATTTCTCTAAAAACAAGTTTCAAATGATAAACATTTCTACAATTATTAATTATTTTTTATATCAAGGTAAATAAATTAAAAGAATCTTGAAACATGAGACATAAATGCATTCAAATAGATATAAATACTTACATAAAATGCAGAAGAATGTTTGAAAATTCCTATTGGGCTCTTGTCATGAACAGACCACAGCTCAACAGCTCCCCCTGAAGGTTCTTCCTTACACTGCACCAAAGGTCCTTTCTTAAGTTCTCCCGGAGGTTCTTCCTTCCATTGAAACAAAGGTCCTCTTCTTAGTTCCCCCGAAGCAGTCACAAAAAATTCAGAATCACTGCTTACATCAATGTCTAAATATGCTGACGAATGTGTATAAATTTCAATACAAATTCCTGCTCTCTCAACATCCCATAATCGCACTATAAAAATTAAAAATAAAGCAGAAGCTAAATATAGTTCAAGCCATTTAAAGTATTTAACAAAAAATTAAATTACAATCATAGAATTAAACCTGACTAAACATTTTCTTTGGTAACAAAAATTCTCCAAAAAAAAAATCACAACTTCAGATTGGTTTGTACAAGGCTTACAGCAGTTTCCTTACATGTATTAATGATGCTATATTTTTAAGCACACAGAGAACAAATATATAAACTATATGTGAACCACTTTTTGTAAAAAATGAGCTAACAAGATAAACTTAAATATGAGGGAGTATATATGTTTTGAAAAAGCAAATAATTAGGGCCTCGTCATAGATGAAAATGGAATTTCAAAATAAGTAGTTGAAGATAAGCAATACGAATGAATATAATAAAAGCACAAATACTTTAAAATAATACAATATTTTTGTAGATTTGTGCTTTTATTGTGTTGATTTTTGGTTTAATATTTCTGCAAAGGTACGTTTTTTACTTCTTAAAGGGAAATAACATAAGATGTGTATCAAATATGCCAAAAGTTAGTTAAAATTTTATCATCAGAATGATGCTAATTGGGCTTTTAACAAAAAATAATAAACAGGAAGACAATAATAGAAGAACTCTGCAAGTGTGCAATAGTATCTCCAGCATATGGAATGGAATAACTATAGTCACAGCTCATGAGACAGATGACTGTAACATCTCTGAATGGATTCCATTTATGGAATGTTGAATGGCATTTTTTAGTAGCATTAATATGGCTAGAGAGGACTGGTACATAAGAAATTTTCAAGAGTTGCACAATCAGATTGATACTGCCTTGGCTTGTCACATAATCTTAAATAAAAGTATTTAAACAAATGTCTTTACTAAGTGCAACGGGGAAGGGGGGGGGGGGCGGGCAGAGCATCACCTGCAATAAGCATGCCACAGCCAACACTTCTTTTCAGCAATTTAGGAACAATGTAATCATGAAATGAGTGAACTGCACAGCCAACACTTCTTTTCAGCAATTTAGGAAGAATGTAATCATGAAATGAGCGAGATACCATTCAAATCACTTTTAATTAAAAAGTGAAGAAATGATTTGGCAAACCCCTACATAAAACGGAAAACCTCTTTCGCTGATTTCTTAGCCCTGTACTTTTAAACACAGATTTAGAAAGCCTGTTAGCAAAGTATTAAGGGTGAGAAAAAATAGCAACAGCTGTATACTCATCAAATCTATGGAAAATTTGCAGCACCTTTTACAGCCACCAATTTTCCTCTGATGCTGGGCAATGGTCTTCAAAAAGAAAAGCTCTAAGAGGAATGCTGTGGTGAAATCATCAGAAACTCATAATGGGAGATTACAGAAAGTTGGTTGTGCAATTAGCAGATCAAGTTGCAACTTTTCTGCATACAGCCCCCCACCCCTTTAAAGATGGTTAAACTGTTTCTTTCTTTAGGATTAATGCAAGCAAAGGAAATATAGTAAATTTTCATTCAAATTGAACATGCTGTTTAAAACTTTTTACATTAATAAAAATGTATTTCTCAAATGTTACTTCATGCATCTTTTTGCCTGAACATAATAATGGGGACAGGTTTAACCCTTGTAATGGCAGGAACTGTAAGGGTGCTTTCACATCAAAGGTGACCAAGAAAATATTCCTGTTTTTAATTATTTTTATTAAAAATATATTTTTGTATATTTATTTTTACAAAAATTACTGCAATATTGTTTAACTGTCAAAAGATTTCCAATTTGCGAACCAAAGTAACATGTTTCTAAATAAGAAATATTAAACTCTAATCCTAAACAATGCAAACTTGGATTCTTTAATAATTGTTAGAGACAAAAATCTAACGTTTAGTTTTCATAACTTTTTAGAAGTAAAACAAAAGGTTTCAAATCATATTTACTGTTCTATGTAAAGACAAAATG
This sequence comes from Octonoba sinensis, assembly GCA_038502835.1. Taxonomy (NCBI): domain Eukaryota; kingdom Metazoa; phylum Arthropoda; class Arachnida; order Araneae; family Uloboridae; genus Octonoba; species Octonoba sinensis. Next base: position 131,379,771 of record CM076598.1, read on the forward strand.
AATTTATTACTAAGTGTTCAGTATCTGATATTGTTTTAATTTAATAGTTTAAATATCTGATTTTTTTCAGATAATGGTTGCATCTCATGACAACTGTACACTGGGGTGGTACAATAAAAGGCCCATTTTTTTTTATTTACATGTAGCTATAGCACAGAAAAATTGGGATTGGTGGATGCTTAAATAACAAACAAAAAAATATTGAAACCGGATAATTTCTTCGGATCCTGCAACAAGCCTAAATTTTTGCAAAATAGACAATTTTCACTATTTTTTTTGCGATTTTTCAAACATTTTGCTCTTGTGTTTTTTTTTTTTTTTTTTTCATTGCCATTGAACCAAAACATTGCAAAATTCACTATAGTTACTATGCATGAAAAATAATTTATTCTGTATTGTAAAGATATCTTCCAACTATGGCAAAGTACTTACTCTTTGCAAACCATTGCTCTTTTTTTTTATAATGTCTATAACACGTATAACAGGTAGTATAAATGAAGTCTTTAAGATTATAAAAAATGTTTTGTACAATGTTTACAAATGAAAGCATGTTGATGGAAATATTCGTTTTGTTCTTCTTAAAACTCCTAAAGGAAATATCCAGTGTTCAGTACAACTAGTGTATGATTTAGAAATGAATCTTTAATTTGTCAATTGGAGTACAATTTACTTGTTTGCTTGTTAGTTTGATATTATAAATTTATTACTCTTTTCTCAAACGTTTAATTTAAATTTCTAGTTTGAGCATTTATGAACTGAAGGAGTTTTCAGTGATTTCATTTTAAAAAGGCATCTCCATTGAAATGGAAATTTATTTAATTTAATATTGAAATGATTTTATTTATAAGTTGGAAACTACATAATCTTTATAGAAAAGGGAAATTTTCTTTCTTTAAAAGAAAGATGTGGGTTAATATTTACATAATTCAAAGATTTCAAATGATTAATAATGGAGAAGTTCGTTTACCTTTCATTTGCGTTAGGAATGACTAAATAATAGGAATGTTAAAAAAAAGGTAATTAATAATAACTGTATGCATTTAAAGTTTTCATGATTTTCTGTATAATTGTAATTTGTGATAATAGTTTGTAAATTTTGTTTGATTGTAAGTTTATTTGGACTTAAAAAGCGAACTCTTTTGAGTTCAGGTGGGGAGCTGTTATGGAATATTCAACTCCAGGAGAGTGTGCTGTAACAACATCCCATAAAAAGGACTGAAGTTTACTTTCATGGCTTTTTTGTGGCAGGTGAAAGGCATGGAATCTTGGAATATAAAGTCATGAACAAGTGTTGAGTAAATCGTATGTATGTAAATAAAGGAAATTAAGTTTCATCTAAATGGACTTGTCAATGGAATCAAAGCTACCAGGGCCACCACCAAACTTCCTCCACATTGACCGTTACTCAGGGGATTTGAAATTTGGCCAAAAACAAAAAAAAAAAAAAAAATACAGGATTTCATCCAGGGAAGGGAGTAATAAGAAATAAACCTAACTACATTTTCGTATTGTATGAAATAAAGCCTTTTTAAATGCCTATTACATTAAAAAAACAGTATTTCAAATATTTTCACTTTACTACTGCATTTATGCACTTATATTACACTGGAGTAAGAAATTAAGAGAATTTTCATATTTGATCCACAATCTCCAGAACTACTGGACAGATTTTAATTAAATTTGGTGTGAACATAGATTGATATAATACAGACAAAATAAATATTCAACAGTTATAATAGACACACATGTTTGTGCGTAACACTCATGGGAGTCTGAAGGTCTGAAACAGCGGTTGCAGAATACACAAAAGAAAGGGGTAATAGGGGTGTGGTCCCCTCTTACAGCTATACACGCCTTGCAGCGTGATGTCATACTGGAAATAAGGCAGCTAATCAGTGCTTGTGGCAATTGGTCCCACTCATTCACCAAAGCTGTGTTCAGTTCCTGGATGGTTCTCGGAGTTGGGTTGCGAGTTGCCCTCCCCAGAGCGTCCCAGACATGTTCTATAGGATTGAGGTCTGGAGACCTAGCTGGCCAATCCATTCGGTGAATATCCTCACTTTTGAGAAATTCGTCGACCAGAAGAGCTCTATGTGGCCTTGCGCTATCGTCCATCAGTTGAACTCGGTGCCCACTGCACCCCGGAATAGGCAAACAAACTACTCCAGGACCTCATCCCTATACCTCACACCAGTCCCACAGCCTCTGATAAAGACATGGAGATGTGTGCGGCCATCCAACATGATGCCTGCCCAGATCGTTACACCGCCACCACCATAATTGTCGATTTCGCAGACATTGGAGGGTAGGTAGCTGGTCCCTGGCTCGCTCCATATGAAAGTACGTCGAGAATTGGTATTTTGGCTAAAACGGGACTCGTCGGTGAACATAACGGTCGCCCATTGCTCCATACCCCAATCACTATGCTTCCTGCACCATACTAATCGGACTCTCCTGTTTGTAGACTTAAGTGGGACGCAAACAGTCAGTCTTCGGGCAAACAACCCTCTCTCATTCAGTCTTTTGGAAACAGTGACCCTTGTTACATAAGTTCCTGCGGCTGCACACAGGTCCTGAGAGAACTGAGAAGCTGTAGCCCCTCTGCTACGCCTCACAAAAATGGGTAATGGCGATCTTCTCTGGCCGTCGTGGATCTTGGACGACCTTTACCAGGCTTTCTCTTGATGGATACAGTATTTTGGAACTGTTTCAATAGGTTACACATGACGCTGCGCATTAAATTAAACTTTCTGCATATCTTGACCTAAAATTGGACTGCCTCTAGCCTCCCCACAATTGGCCACCTCATTCCATCATCTAAACGTTAGTAATTACTCATTTTTACTGTTCCGATATGAATTTAACTGAATGCTGCAAGATAACACCAAGAAATTTGCCGAGGTGTGCTAGCGAACAAAATTCGTCATAACCTCCAAACGCTTATAAAGCCTGTTTTTCTCCTGGCTCCACCTACACATACAAGCACGCTTACGTATTTGCCATACAAGATTTGCCTTGTTATCTAGAAGCAGTGGATTTTCCTTCAGTTCAGTTTTTTTCATGCAATTCGATAAAATATGCAAATTCTCTTAATTTATTTCACCAGTGTAGTTGGTTATTACAAATTCTATTTTCATCAACTATGTGAAAACCTCTTGCTTCAATTTTTACTCATTTAAAATGACTGCAATACTGTCATAGAATTAAAATGAATGATAAAATCTCAGCAAACGACCATTTGATGATTATGAATGAGTTCAGCCAACAATTGAATCTTGCTTCATAATGTGCGCAAACAAGTTCCTCTCGGGAGCAAGATTTCGACTGAAATGGTTAGGGTCATTCCACATCAAGTGATCCAAAATTTGAGAAAAAATTTACCTCACCTTCTTTGATTTTTTTCAAATTTGGCTTATCAACTGCATCCCTAAAGGTAATTAAAAATCCAAATTTTTAGATTTTTATCTTGTTTAGTTTTTTATTATCAAGCTTTGATTTTGTAAAAAACTCACATTCTTACATGCATGCTTCAACACAAAACAGACCATAACTCATCAACAAATAGAGATAAAAAGTTCTAGTAAAAAGCGTTTTGAAGTATATTGAATGCAATTTTATATGATATGCATCATGACAAATTTTATTGAAATTTTAAATTTAAAAAAATGACCTTAAAATTTAAATTTTAAATTTCTCAAAAAACGTATCATTAATTTTTTGTTTTAAATTTTCAAATATTTCTGTGCATTTTATCTTTGTCTGTGCAAAATTTCAGCTTGGGGACTCAATGGGATCATCTTTTCCCTATTTTTAAAAATATTTGATTTATCAAAAAATGAACATTTTTGTGATTCAAGCTATTTTAAGATGATGGTTTCTTAAAGGAGATGATTTAATTAGCCTTCTAAACACATCTATGCATGAGTGAACCAGCATGGACATGTCTGTGCATGAAATGAACAAGTTCAAATTTTATTTGGGGGAGGGGGCAACGAATACATTCACATTTTTGTCTTATCATAGCTATTTCAAAATATTGTTTTCAAAAAATTCAATAGTTTTTTTAAATGAACAAATTGATTTATTTTATGCATTAATAATAATTTTTCCTGATTAATTCTCAGATTTCAGATATAATTTTAATGAGATATATTAATCATATGAGAGGAAAAAAAGTACATCTCTTTAAATTTCTTCAGCCAGTCAACACCTTTCATCATATTCACATGTAATGTACACTTTCAGGTTTGTCATACATTTGAGGTTTCTTCAAAGAATTTCTGTTTCTGAAAGTTATTACTATGTGAACACACTTTTGTAGCAATTTCATGTTCACTGAATGGAACAAATCTGTGAAACTTCTGTGTTCCTTCTACTGATAGTGCTCTTAAAAATCTATCTTTTAATAACTCCCTTTCTTCTGAGTATTCCTGAACAGTTACATAAAAAAACTGAATTAAAGGAATGTTCATAACACTTCAATTGAAAAGTTGAACTGCTGTCAGAATTTGATCTGAATGCAGTTTTTGAAGGTTAGCTTTGGCAGCAAGACGTTTCACTGTCCCGCCAAAGTCAACACATACTCCTTTCCCATGATCTGTAGCAAAGAAATGAAATTCCACAGCAGCTGCAATGTCTGTGTTGCAGCTCCTTTAAATTTCCTTCCTTCTTAATTATTTTTTATTCATGTTTTGGACGTGAGGTATGGAATTGCTAGGATATACAGGTAGATAAAATAAATAGCTTTGTTTTTTCTTATAATGCTTCCTTTTTTTCAACTTTATTTGTAACCCACAACCTATTCAGGGGGAGGGGTAAGCTACATAGTTTTTTCTTTTCTTGCTTTGTCAAATATTAGCTCATAAGCGCAAATCAAGACTAACAACCAAAAGCTGCAAACTCTAGCAGTTGGGCCACTTCTATCACAATTTCATATGAGTTTAGTTAAATACTTTTTTCCCTTCATATCATTAATATCTCATTAAAATATGTCTGAAATCAAACAATTAATGAGGAAAAAATTATTATTAATGCATAAAATAAGTCAATTTGTTCATTTAAAAAAACTATTGAATAATTTGGAAACAATACTTTGAAATAGCTATGATAAGGCAAAAATGTGAATGTATTCGTTGCCCCCTCCCCCAAATAAATTTTGAACTTGTTCATTTCATGCACAGACATGTCCATGCTTTTTCACTCATGCATAGATGTATTTAGAAGGCTAATTAAATCACCTCCTTTAAGAAACCATCATCTTAAAATAGCTTGAATTACAAAAATGCTCATTTTTTGACAAATCAAATATTTTTGAAAATTCGGGAAAATATGATTCCATTGAGTCCCCAAGCTGAAATTTTGCAAAGACAAAGATAAAACGCACAGAAATATTTGAGAATTTAAAACAAACAATTAATGATACGTTTTTTGAGAAATTTAAAATTTAAATTTTAAGGTCATTTTTTTAAATTTAAAATTTTAATAAAATTTGTCATGATGCATATCATATAAAATTGCATTCAATATAATTCAAAACGCTTTTTACTAAAACATTTTATCTCTATTTGTTGATGAATTATGGCCTGTTTTGTGTTGAAGCATGCATGTAAAAATGTGAGTTTTTTACAAAATCAAAGCCTAATAACTAAAAAACTAAATGAGATAAAAATCTAAAAATTTGGATTTTTAATTACCTTGAGGTGTACAGTTGATGAGCCGCATTTGAAAGTAATCAAAAAGGGTTAGAAACGAGCACCGCTCGCGTAGTGAAATTTTTCCCCAATGCGCGCGGACGAGCTGAGCTTGTTCACCATTATTATTCTGCATCTTATATTTATTATTAACTATTACTACTTATATAATTGATTATAATTATTTATAACTTACTATTTAATAATTATCATTTATTAATTATTTTAAAGTACGTAAAAACTGTTATTTATGTACTACAAATACTTTAAAAAAATTTTTAAAACGCATGACGCGAGCTACCTACGTCATCGCCAGAAAAGGGTGACATTTTCGGAAAAACGGTGGGGGAAAACAGCTCCCACTTTCGACTACTGTTTACTCGTAATAATGCGAGAATTAAATAAACGAAAACTGCTCAATTCCCTAACCGTCAAAGGGTTAAAGGACCATTTCAATGTCATGAAACATGTAAAATCATATATACAAATATATAGGTCATTGTCACAAAATTGGCAACATTTCAGTGCCAGGACATTTTTTAAAGGATGTTATAATGTCTTTTTTTTTCTTTGGAGTATATACAAAAAAAAAAAAACAGCAGTGTAAATGTGCAAATATTGTGAGGAGAAAAAAAAAGTTTCCCTAATGTCTGTACTTTTCTCCTCCATTTTCCCTGTTAGCACGAGGAAGTAATTTATTTACATATGTACTTTGCAGAGACCATATTTTATAGCAGAATTATTTATCTTTTTTAATACAAGTAAAATGTTCAATTTGTTTTTTTTTAAAGCATCGATTAGAACGAATTTTGGTTATATGAATGAGTGATAGGTGAGCCTTTACTGCACAACTGCTTTCAATTAATCATGGAGTGGTACAGCTTATAATCGGTACGTTTTTTCACTTGTACTGTTTAAGCGCCCCTCCTATATTTTCATGAATTTCATAAAAAATTAGGGGGTGGGGTGCTTATTCAGTATTTTACGGTAGTTTTCTTTTTTATCAATTTTTAAATTTACAAGAACTCTAAGCAAATTTTTTCAGAATGGGCAGCAAGTTATGTCTCATTTAACAATGTATTTGTTACGCAAAGCAACACTAAACAGCAATTTTTGGCTTTTCTCACTTTCTAATGAAATAAAGTTACAACTGAAGGAACACTTCAATTGGAAAAAACACATGAAATTAGATTCTAGAACTACATACCGTTATCTAATCCAGCACTGAACAACAAAAGCTCTGATGTATTTTTTCTAACTGAAAAACGTAAGCTGTAAACACAGCAATGATGACCTTGAAGCACATAATGGTTTCTAAGAAAAGGAAATGAAAAGTAAACACATAACATCTAACATATTTTATAGCATTTGAAAATTTTATCTTGAAACTGATGAAAGGAATTATTTCATTTATAATACATATTGCTTTAATATCATTATCAGCAATTACGCAGCTGAATGATCTAGCTTTTTCAAAGGCTACAACTTGATTCATTTGGTTTCTAATTAGACACAGCAAGTTTACTAGATCATTATGAATGAATATTAAGACACTAGTTTGACGTACTATATATATATACAGTCAATCCACAATAACTCAAATATTATCATTACTTAATATTTTAATCAGGCCCCATTCTTTTTGCCTGCAGTTCCATGTTAATTATTCTTCACACCTCAAAGTTCATGCATGCTTTTTTAGCAGGTAATATGCAAGTGCAACACATCAGCGAGAAGATTTCCATCCACTCTAGCCTTCAGTCAGTGGCGTAAATAAGGGGGGGGGGGGTGGAGGCGGTCCGCCCCGGGCGGAGCTTTCTTGGTGGGCGGCAAAAGATTCGGATTGCCCTTCCCAAGTTCTCCAAGTACGTAGACTCTTTTTTCAGTTCTTTTCGTCGCAAGCAGTTTTCCTGTTGAAAATGTATTTTTAAGTTTACTTTTTTTTCCCGAAAAAGTTCCATTATTAAACAACAGTTAATTCGCGCTCAAAGTCACTTCAGAACATAACCTCCTAGTTTCTTTTTTTCTTTCCAAAGAATTCCTGCAAGCGAAAAAGGCCGCCCGGCCTTCCGCTTTTGTTGTACCCCCTAGGTATACATTTTGTTCCCGTAATAAAGGCCAGGTTTCTTGGGATGACTCCCAGAGCTTAGACAATATGGTAATGGTTTATGGTCTAAGTCCCAGCCCAGAGGGACAGTAGAAATTAGTCGCGGCCTATTCTCAAGACCCTGGCATTTTCTGGCCTTATCCGACGACGACGCCGGCGCCAGTGCAAAGTGAACCCAATTGTCGCCATTAGCCAAAAGATGAATGACTGGCTTATTTAAAACTTCTACTGATCCTTCATTTTCGTTTATCAGTCAGAGTGACATTAGCCAAGGTCCACTCTAGTTCCAGTCTGTTTATCTTCTACGAAACACAAGGAAAGAAAATTTTGAATAAACTCTTAATAAGAGATATAACAGAGGCAACCAATTTCTCCTCTAAAGTGGCAACAGGCAAGTATTGCTATAACTTTTATTTAGTTTTTCTTTTCTCTATCTTTTTTCAAGGAGCAATTCGTGTTTCGAACAAAAATGTATTTGATTCATTCATTTCCATACCTTATTTTGTTTTTATTCTTTGTTTTCCCATTTAAAAATTAACAACAGATTTAGGGCCGGAGCTACCAATTACGACAAACTAGGCCACTGCCTAGGGCACAAACTTTGAAGGGGGCGCAAAAATCCAACCACCTTTTTAAAGCTACTCTGTTGTTAATTATATAATTTTAAAAAATATAAATTGTGATTCGGTATGTGTAGTTGATCACTCCCTGCCCGTGACAAAACTTCAAACATTCAAACTCCAAAGGCACGTGACTTCTTTCTCTACAGTTACCTAGAATTATGCCCCCTCTTACCCCTGGGGCGAAGAGGTCATTGTGTAAAATTCTCTAATTTCCAATGGATCTCCGGACACAAAACCAGCACCGGGAGTCTTCTACACTCTGTATGGGAAGAAAGAAGCACAACTGAATGAAGTGCTGGATAAAGTGCAAAAGCTTTATTACAACCATGATTTGTTTAATACTGTTGTTTTTAATTAAAAAAATATAAGTTTGTAAGAAAGGGGCACGCCAATCAACTTTGCCCAAGGCGCAAAATTACCTCGCGCCGGCCCTGAACAGATTTTAAGACTTAACAATTAATACAGAGGTTTTCAAACTGGGCGCCCCGTCACCCTGAGGTGGTAAAGCGAGATTAGAGGTGCCGTACCGAAAGACAGACATACAGAAAAAGGGGTTCCCACCAGAAGGGGGTAATGGCGTAATCTTGCGCCACTGAAATTGGGGGGGGGGGGAATCATCGTTTCTTGGGGAGGGCTTCATAGCCTTTTAGCGGGGCACACCATCGTTCAAACGGGAGGGGGGACCATATTATATTAAATACGCTTATTATATCAAATCTTTGTTTTTAAGGGAAGAAACAACTACTATAGTTACAATTAAAGTACTTTCGCTAACTTAAAATGCAAGATATAATCCCTTATTTTTATTACCGATTTACTTATGTAGTTCTTTTTTTGTCAGAACCGTACATATATACAATTATATATATAGATAGATAGATAGATAGATATACTTATATAGGGCCTATTGGTGCTGATAAAAGTTTCTTGTAACCGTGAAACTACTGCAACTCACTGTTAAAAATTACCGTAAGAAAATAGTAAAATAACCATTTATTTGATTGTTATTTTACCATATTTAATTACAACAGTTGAATAACCATTAAAAAGATGGTACTCAAACCGCTGATTGCGAAAAATATCGTTTATTCTCTGTTTATTCCAACGGCGGATCTAAGGGGTGGGGGAGGGCGATGGGGCGATCGCCCCCCCCCCCCCCTTGGGCTGATTCAAGTGGATACTACAACGACACTCCTAAGTGAGTTTTTACTCTTTGTGCCCCGGGACCAGCCATTTTTTTTATGTTCTTGGAATCCCAGCCTTTAGGCTGGGATCCCTTCAAGTTCTATGCTTTCCCCCTGTTCCTTTGGCCTTAAGTATTGCTGAGTTGCTAATCCTCGGAGTAATGGGAAAGAGATTCCCTGCTCTTTTCTTCTACCTATCAAACTGGTGACAGCTAGCCAACCCTTAGCACGTGGTGTAAATTCCTGCAGCATTTACGCTAAAACCTGCAGTCTGAAACATTTCATTGAACGTTCATAATTACAGATGTTTATATAAATTGCACATACTCGTTGATAGTTCTTTTAGTACATATTTAGTATTACATTTTGAAAATTTTAGAAAATATATTACTAATAATTGCTATTATTTTGTAATTTAGACATATCAACTCAAATTTAGAAAATGTATTTACAAGCCTACATTTTTCTTGAGAAAGCTTGAAGGAAATCCTAAATCGGTTAAAACTTGGCTAAGAAGCAGAAGGAGTGATGATAGACTCACTGAATTAGCGTTATTGCATATGCATAAAGATATTACATTGGACGTTGAAAAAATTACAGACAGATTTGCGAAAGCAAAAAAACGTCAGCTTGTGTTCCTTTTATAAGGGCTTTGAATAAACGTATATGCATTGAAAAAATGTGCTAGTAAAATTTTAAATAGCACTACACTAGCATTGTTTTTGTTGTTCCTGCTGTTTGAAAAAAAGGGGGGGGGGGGCGAGGGACTGTTGAAAAGGAATAAAGAATCTCCTCCATCCATCCTTACATTGAACCCTGAGATTTCCAAAATCGCCCCCCCCCCTTGAAGATTTTCTAAATCCGCCCTTGGTTTATTCTAAAAAACGTTTAACTAACCGTAATTTTCAAGCCCTCAATAAGAATCTGGCGTCCATCTTGGTTGCAAAACCTTTCCGGTCGTACGTTGTTGTTAAAATATGAACAAAGATTTATCAGTTCAAATCAACATGTGTGTATAAAAAAAAGAAGAAAAAAAAAGTGGCTTCAGCTGTGGTTACTAAATAGAAAGAGATACACACGTAAATCAAAAATTGGAGACATAGGAGTCCCAAACTGTTTGCGAATGAGTGAACCCATTATTTGAGCTGCTGAAGCTTGTTTGTATTTTAATTTTTGCAGCAAATAAAATGATTTTCGTCAATATACAGGGTGTCTACCATATTTCACTAAGTCAATTTGGTGACCTTTTAGTGACTTTTCGGGGACTTTGCAAACTTACTTAGTGACCTAGTATATTTTCATAAAACCTGTTTTTAAACACTTTATTTTTAATAACGATTAAATAAAATGACGAATTAATGCTGAATTTCTTAATATAAATTATTTGAGTTTTTACATTTTTTTTTATTACTGGAGCTCAATGTCTAACAAAAAAAAAGTGTTAGTCCTACATCCTTCGGAACTTACGATAATAAAGTCTGAATTAAATCTGTAAAAACTCATTGCATTTTTTAAAGAAATTAACATGTTTTCAAGCATCAACTTTTAATACTTGTGCACACCATAGTAGATGTTTTATTAATATACTAGCGGTACCCGCACAGCTATGCCCGTGTTAAAAAATGGAAAGACCAGTCGGTTTGCCATTGTGTATATAGTGATAACTTTTTTAGGTGTAAATTATGTTATTTTATTAAAATGTATAGCATTCCACAAAATTAAAAATTAGCTGCCCACGGCAATCAGCCAGAGATCCTACACATTTAAGCATTTTTTTTTTTACAAAACACGCACAATTAAAAAGGAAAGAAAGAAACGAAACAAAACAAAAAAGAAAATATTTGAAAGAAAACGCATTTTGTTTGTTTAGTTCAAGTACCCACACATAAAGAACGATTATAATAAATTATAATATTTTTAATTAATAAATTTTTAGTATAATTAATTTTTATCTATTATTTATTGACATTAAAGCCGGGTGCAGACGCTACGTTTTGTACAACCTTTTGTCTACGCAGTCTTAATACTGAATGAAAACGTTGCAGTTTTTTATGCTTCTACATGGTGCAGAGATATCTGTACATTTCACTCAGTTTTGTGCGATATCATCATGAAGGAGGTACTACTCTGGTCAATTTTGGCATGGTGTCATGTTAAAAAAAAAGACTGGAACGTCTCAGAAGTACCCGGCGTTTAAAGTGGTCAAATGAGTACATAAAATAGATATTTTTTGTTGCCTGTTCTGGTGGTTCGACAACTGCAATCTCTTTATTTTCATCGATGGTATTCCTAGACTGCCTTGGTGTCTCCTGATCATTTAGGAAATGTAACAAATCAAAATACCAGAGAGATGGCTTGTAGATTTCGTCTCCAGCCCCAGATCGAATCGATTTATTAACTTTTGCCAATTTTTTACGGTAAACACTTCTCAAAGAATTAATTATTTACAACTGTTTCTCTGTTTGCGGTTGCATCAATTTCCTTGAACTTTTCCACTAAACTCTCATAAGCGTCCCCTTTTTATCCCTGTCACTATGCTCCTTGGATTTGACACGCCAAATGCATGGGAAACTTTCGCATAATGCAATAAATTTTGTGAGAAACTCCTGAGAACATTGCCGAAAGTCGGCCATCGTCACCTGACGAATTGAAACTGAGAAACAAAATGAATCGGAAAAGGGTGCTACCGTCTACATGTGCCGATTTGTCTGCACAGTTCAAAGACATCTATGCTTTCTATCTCAGTTATCGCTGCAACTGTACAGTCTTCGCACCGGACTCAAAACTGTGCACTTTTCTAATCTATAGCAACGTTTTATCTGCAGCGTGTTGAACTGCGGAGACAAGATGTTGTGCAAAACGTAGCGTCGGGACCCGGCTTAAAACAGAAAGACGAAATTTTGTAGCTTGCAGAAACAAACAGCAGCAAGCAAAGCTTTGAAAGCGGAATGAACCTTTCATCCGCGCTCAAATAGAAAAATACCATATGTGCTAATTCACAGGCGAAAAAAAAAAAAAAAAATGAAAGTATAAATAGTAATAAGCTGGAATAACAAAAATCGCTATAAAGAATAACATTTCTTTTAAAAACCCCTGTGCAGTATGGAAAATGGTCCCGTAAAATACATGTCAAAATAAGGAAATCAAAATAAAACTATCAACCGCCTGTGAGTAGAAAAATGTTCCAAACCGTAAATTTAACGGTGAATTAGATGGACAGACTGCTGCCGGTTATTTAACCGTAATTTCACGATGAAATTTCTAACAGTGCACAAATTTCTTCAATTTGACGAAAGGTTTACTCGGAGCCTTTTTCACGAAGCCATTTCGTCAAATAATACGATAAGTTTCGTGAGATTTGAGCATGCGTTTCTGAGAGTGTATACGTAAGTTTTTTGGCACAATTACTTTTTGTTTGTTGGAAATAAATTTCAATTCGCCTTAAAAAAATAATAATCAAAATCTAAAAAAAGAAATAAATAAATTAAAAATCGGCTGCTCCTCAAAATGCTAAAAACCGCTAGGAATAAATTTTAATTCGTTGAAAGAAAAAAGGATTAATAGTCAGTCAGCATGGTAACAATTAAAATTAAAGTTAATTAGCGTGAAAAAATAATTTCGAACTGCAGAGAAAAATGCTTATAACTTCTTTTCTAGGTAATTTAGAGGCTTCGAATTTTCGCACGTAGAGCAAAACTTCTCCCGGGGTAGTTTTTTACGCGCTTCAACGGTATCAAGCTCGAAGCGATGCGATAATTCCTTCCCATAGAAAATGATTATTTTATGAAACTTTCGGCTATAAATTGGAATAAAAGAAGAACAAATTCGAATTTCGGAAAAAACTCTCCGAGGTACACACCCCCATGTTCCAAACTAATTTCGTGCCAAATCTCATGAAAATCCGTTGGACGGTCGGAGCCCTACGCCGGACACAGACACACACACACACATACTTGCTGCTTTATTATTAGTAGAGAAGATATATGTGTATTAATTTGAACTACTTGACTAATGAATTTCTAAGATCAAAAAGAGACAGAATTAAAAACATTAGTAGTATTTTGTTGAATTTAATGATCACTTTTGCTAAAGTTTTTATATGTTTTTAAATTATATATTAAAAGAAAATGGAAAGAAATGTTATTTATTTATTTTGTAACAATACAAAATGAGCACTTGAAAGGGGAAAAACCTAATGTTAAAGACAATCTAACATTAAAAATCATTTTTAATTGTATGCAAAAAAATAAGTGAAATTTTTTCTAGCAAAAATATTTTTTAAATAATATTCTTAATAAGGCTGCAATATTTAATAATTATAATCAACTGATATAATCACTAAAACCTCAAGGCTAAAAATGAATTTTAAAAACTCCTTAATTTGATTAAATTTCGAGGGGGCGCAGCAAAATGACGTCCGAGCAAGTCCTTTTTTACAGAAGTTGAAACTTGCGAAATATTAAAAATAATGGTAGACTCGAAGTTATTGATGTCCCACACTGTAAAAAAATGCTGTAATTTTTACAGCATGTTTTGCTGTATTTTTCCAATCACGGCTGCTGTAACCTCATTTTACAGCACTTTGTGCTGTGAAATCGGATTTTTTTATCACGTGTGTCATCAGAGCCAATAGGACACCAGTTTCTGCCAACTGTCGACTTTTGAACTGTTTTATTCTGAACTTACTTCCTCATCGTCTCAGCAGTGTACGTGCAGTGTAAGTGCTTTTAACAAAATATAAAATGTCTTTATATCAAGCTATCATTAAATATTGTGTCTTCAAATCTGTGTTTTCCTGAGAAATAAGAACTTGCGCCACAACACATTAAAAACACGTAGAAAGATGGTAAGTAAACCCATTTCATACAAAGTATATTGTATGTTTTATGGTTTGATTTAAAAAAAGACTTTTCAAGACGAGGCAAAATTGGAATTACTAACAATATAAAGATATGAATGGCAAGCTATTCGATGTAAATTTAAATGTAAACCACATATCTAAGTTTAATTGAGGATATAATTATTCATTAAGATCAAACATGTACTAAGAACTTATGAAATAGTGTTTAGGAACATTCTAAAATGTTAACGTTTTTTCCACTGTCTTGTATGTTTATATATATGTTATGAAGGTTAATAATTTTTTGAATACTTTAATATTAAATGGAAATATAACTTATCAAATTATGTTTAATTAGTCTATCAAGTTCATGCTGAATTTATTTTTAACAAACATAATTTATCAAATGATGTTTTTGAGAATAAAGTGAGGGAATTTAGAGAAGTTTTTTTTTTTTAATTAGCCAAAAGTTTTATAACTTAAACAGCACTTTTTCTTTTAAATAAAAAATTTAATTTTTATCTTTACCATTAACCATTACATAGACTGATTTGCTGTATAGCTTTAAATAATCTTTTATAATGTGTTTAATACACTGGTGATATTTTTGATCCACTTTTTACTGCGATGAAATAGGAGAGAGTTGGGGCTAATAAGACAATATTTATAATGTTAACTAAAAATGAACTTGACGAATTACTGTACAATTATTTTATATACACAAAAAGAGAAAAATCGGCTTTTTAAAAAGACATAATTTATCAAAGTTCTAGTCATGTTTATTAAAAATAAATTCAACATGAACTTGATAGACTAATTAAACATAATTTGATAAGTTATATTTCCATTTAAAAATAAAGTATTCAACAAATTATTAACCTTCATAACATATATATAAACAGACAAGACAGTGGAAAAAGCATTAACATTTTGGAATATTCCTAAACACTATTTCATAAGTTCTTAGTACATGTTTGATCTTAATAAATAATTATATCCTCAATTAAACTTAGATATGGGGTTTACATTTAAATTTACATCGAATAGCTTGCCATTCATATAATGATATACTTTTTCAATATGCATGTGTTTAATTTTAATTCCTCATAAGTATACTTTCATTTACATCTCATAGAAAAGAAATACAAAGTGCATACATTTTTTTGTATTGTATTTTTTGATAATTGCAGTGATTATACAAATGCACTGATACAAGACTTGTAATCTTGGATTGTAAAAAAAAAAAACGGGGGCGGGGTGGGTGGAGAAATCCCAATAGTCTTTTGATTACGTTTGACCGTAAATACTTAAGGCATTCGTTTTTAATTGACTTTTAGGATATATGCCTTTAAGTAAAACATAGGTTTGCATTGCATACACGAATAGACAGAAGACAACAATTTGGAATGCTGAAAAGCACATATTTTTATACCTCTGTAGCAAAGGATAAAATGCGTTACACGCATCGTACTTTTAAAAGTTTTAATTTCGAAGTAAAACGAAGTCACTTTTTGCCTCTAGAATTTCAGAGACATGATGTGTCTCAGAGGCAAAAATATTTCATTTTTGCCTTTGAAAATTCAAAGGTACAATCACGGATGGCGTCACAGCTGTCTGATTATTGAGGGGGACGACGCCAATTTTTGACTTGTCTTCCTAATTTTGCCAAACAGTAATTGAAACACTTTATTATTTCAGAAATAGTATTTCCCATTTTTTTTCTATCGATACAAATTGTGTTAACTATTTACTTATTTTGTAAACTTAATTTGCGACAAAAACTAGATATGATCTAGAGAAATGAAATATGTTCAGAAAACATTATTTATGCAAAAAAATAAAAAATATTTATTTTACTCTGTACAGAATCATTTTTATATGGTTTATAGTTAATGATGTGCCGACAGGGGGGTATAGTGGTAAGGCACAGGACTCGTATGCCCAAGTTTGCAGGTTCAAACCTGGACCGAGTTTGAACGTACGAATTTTCAAGATTCAGAAAATCGTCTGCGCCCATGACGTATAATTATGCAGCATGTAAAAGATCCCCTAAGTACCCGTTTGGCATGGATACTTTCGGCTAAATTTAATTCCTTGTGCCATTTGCATCAACGAGAGCTCAGGTGCCGCCATCTAGGGGGATACTGAGCGTCAAAAATTGTGGCGATCGTACCACTTATTGTGGTGCCGCTGAAAGAGTTGGTACCAATTTCTGGGAATGCACTAGGTCTGCAATGGTTAAGGACCAATACTGCAGCCCATTAGAAAGAAAAAAAAAATAATGATGTATTCGGATTTATTTCATTTTTTTTTTGTGATGGTTGCTGTATCAACTTAATCGATGACATCTTGATGAACGAAACATATCTCAATGTGATTCAATCGCTTTTTGTGTCATTGTTGAGCGCAAATACAACTTCAGCTTTCTTAAGCGATGAAACTTCTTTCCGCCTCACAACTGGATGCTGGAGATACCAGCAAAAGCCGTCCCAGAATTTCTATATTAGAGAATAATCGCCTACATCCTGCTTCCATTTGTAGTAATGCTTTTCTAACACCATGTGCGCAAGTCATGTCTTTGAACTCCTCTTTGAAAAGTGCAAGTCGAATCTTTAATTTTGAAATATTAAATTCTGGGTAGTTTACTGCAAGCTCCAGATTCTCTTCATGAAGTAGCATTTTTTCTAATTCAACTTGTTTTTGAATTACCTTTGATTCAATCTGCAATTGAAAGAATTCAATGCGATAGTATTCTTCAAATGAAGAAAAATCATGACCTTCTGCCGGACTATCAAACCGCTTAGGAGGTCTTTTTCTTTTCTTGGCAATTTTAGGGGTTCTAGTCCAAGTTCTATTTTTTGACACAATCATCAAAAATGGTGGAAAACACAGCCTCGTTTCGCATCATTTCCAAGTAATTAACATCTGTTTGAACTGATTTGACCAGTCCAGCTACTGTACTTTTCCTCCATTGGAAGGATGTGCTCAGTTCTGCCAGTAAATCAATGGTTTGTTTCCCCAAAACTAATCCCAGATAGTTGGAACCGTTTTCGAAAGCAGCTAAGACTGCCACCGCGATCATAAACGTCTTCAGCCAACTGACTCAACGTGTCCATAATTAAAGAATATTTTTTCAGTATGTCTTCAATTTGAGAGCTTCGATATATATATCTTGTTCGACACAGAGGTCTAATTTTGCAAGTTTTTCCATCGGGACATTCAGATTCATTTTCTAAAAGGCTCTGAAACAAGCCGTTTGTTTTTGTTCTAGCGTTTCCCAACCGGTGGTTCGCGCAGTGCAGAAAGTGTTGGGCTTTTAAGAAAAAGTTAATTTAAATTTAGAATAAAGATTCTGAATTCAAATCCCAACATGAGCTGTCAGAGGTGGTGTCAGTTGGAGGTAAACATGAAACAATTTTAACAAAATTTGGATTTATTTTAACATTTAAGAATACAGTAAATATACATTACCACAGGAACATCCGATGGGTATAATAGCACAATATCTAGTCAGGTTAAACCATCTTGAAAAAACTTCTTAAACTGCTGAATTTAAATATCACATTCTTTTACTTGGTCACGAGTATGATCACATCAAATTCACGACTGTTGAGAATTAGTCCATGGTATAGTGTGGTTACACTGGAACAAACACTGGTTCAGTTGAATCTACCCGTCAGCATGTAGACAGTCCAAGAGCTTCACTTACAGTCGTACGAATTTCAGATGATTTCACCGGTAACTCGAAGTCAGTAAACACAATTATGAAGATAAAATATTTTGATGGTTGACATTCTGACTAGAAACCCGTTTAAAATTAATGTAAAAATAAAATCTCCACTCTTCTAAAAGCAAAACATCACTAGATTCTGAAACATTTTCACAATCACTGGAACGTGACAAGCGGGGAGAGAAGATACTTCAAAATTTTAAAACTTAACCACGGTCTAACATTTCGACCATGTTCAAAATCTGTTGTCAATCCAGTAGCTTCATGGCAAGGAGACTAACTCCATGAGAGGGAGCAACGACCAACAGGTCGACCGAAAATGAAACCAGTCGGAGACTGAATCCAGTGGATCAAGTGAAGTTCGTACGCACTCATCCTCCCTTTATACTTGCCAAAAACCTATGACGCGATGGTGACGTCATTTTCAATAACTTCTACTTCAACCTCATTTACATATACGTTGAGGTTGACCTTCTCTCCACGCAAGTCACACGTTCCAACAAAGTTGCCACGGTTTGGCAACACCGGGCTAGCATCATGGCGATGTTTACATCCATCACATCCGCCATTAAACTTGGCGCGTGTGGTTTGAATGCCTGAAGAGTACCCCAAGACCAGTTAGCTTACAAGCCGTCCACAGAAAAGAAAGTAGGTACTTAAAATACATTCAAACTTTACTAGTGGGCTGAGAATTAATAAAATTATGGGTTTCTGCCCAACAGAAAGGGGGTTCGCGAAAAAATTATTGCAATTGCTTAATTTTTTATCGCTAACGCAAAAGAAAAAAATGACAGTATAAATATGCATTATTAAGTAGGAGAACAAAATGATTTTTTTTAGTACGAACATTGTTTTCCAGATAATGCAGAAAAGAAGTGAACTGGCATTGGAAGCATACATACAAAATTTGAAATGCACTTATTTCTACTTATGCCATGCAAAAACTACTCAATATTCAACCTAAAAGCAAAATATTTGCCTCAGCTGAACCATGGTGGCAACGGAATCCAAGAAAAAAAACCCTGATTGGGCTCCAAAAATTTCCTTGACGTTATAATTAAATTGTGAGTTACACAGCGTCATTGCCATGTGTATGACAGTATCACAGTGGTGAAACCAGAAAAAATATTTAGGGCAGGGGGGGGGGGGGGTTACTGTACTTTTCCAACTGAACTTAGTGCAATTCTTTTTTTTTTTTTTTTGATGCAGTGAAAGAGAAAATAATGTCATTTATTAAGTAATATAAACTGCAACTGTTGAGAATTTTTA
This sequence comes from Octonoba sinensis, assembly GCA_038502835.1. Taxonomy (NCBI): domain Eukaryota; kingdom Metazoa; phylum Arthropoda; class Arachnida; order Araneae; family Uloboridae; genus Octonoba; species Octonoba sinensis. Next base: position 131,399,214 of record CM076598.1, read on the forward strand.
ATCTGAAGTTTTTTTTTAAGAATGAAGATCACCCCCCCCCCCCCGTCATTATTTTATCCTTAAAAAGTTTTATTTTCTCAAGATGCATATTGTTCTTATATTGAGTACAAAAAAAGTTTTGAAAACATTCCAAATCATCAATCGGGGGGGGGGGGGCGGTATGGGCTCTCTGTGCCCCTCCCTCTGCACAGCAAGGCCGTATCCAGAGGAGAGGCCCAAGGGCCCCCCCCCCCCCGAAATTTTTCGCAATGTAGCATATATTTCTCCCAGAAACTTTTCTCAACATAAGTGTTTCAAAGTCATGCCAACCCCCCCCCCCTCCCAACCCTGTACGGCCTTGATGCACAGTACCAAACCCCGAATTCGGCACACTGGAGAGCAGTGTTAGGCCGAATTTTGGAACGACCAAAAATGGTGGATTTACAGAGCCAAAAAGGGGGGATTCTCGGAAACATCATTGCTGACAAGCATCTTTTTACGTAAGATTGCAATGTATTCGTAAATCTACACCTTTTTTTGTTGCTTAATCGATAAAAGAGCGCTTTCAACCCATGGGAAATCGGCAACCAAGCTAACCACGCGCAACGAAAGGAAATTCCGCAGCCTTATACTCCAGACGCTTGCCGGTTTGAATCATTTTCCCTAATACTTGGGGAAAATTTAAATTATTTTCCAAAACATAAAAGTTCCCTGATTTCCCGGCTATGTATAAACCCTATGAACATTAAACATAAAAAAAATCATTGATTTATGATATATTTTGAATAATACAACTAAGCAATTATGTTTACAACACATTACAGAAATTAAAAGGTTAATAAAATTCCCAGTAAGATTATTTTTCAATATGAAATACAAACTTAATTTCTAACTGAATTCGTTAATTAATTTAGGACCAAATAATTAGTAACCAAAAGCAAATGATTTACGCAACGAAGAATGCAATAAGGGTCATTACATATCAAGTGATCCAAGGAATTTTACCTCACCCTTTTTGGTTTCTTTCAAATTCGGCTCATCAACTGTACACCTCAAGGTAATTAAAAATCCAAATTTTTAGATTTCTATCTTGTTTAGTTTTTTAGTTATCAGGCTTTGATTTTGTAAAAAACTCACATTTTTACATGTATGCTTCAACACAAAACAGGCCATAACTCATCAACGAATAGAGATAACAAGTTCTAGTAAAAAGTGTTTTGAAGTACATTGAATGTAGTTTTATATGATATGCATCACGACAAATTTTATTAAAATTTAAAAAAATGACCTTAAAATTTTAATTTTAAATTTCTCAAACAAACGTATCATTATTTTTTTTTTTTTTAATTCTCAATTATTTCTGCGCGTTTTATCTTTGTCTATGCAAAATTTCAGCTTGGGGACTCAATGGGATCATATTTTCCCGAATTTCCAAAAATATTTGATTTACCAAAAAATGAGCATTTTTGCATTCAAGCTATTTTAAGATGATGGTTTCTTAAAGGAGATGATTTAATTAGCCTTCCAAACACATCTATGCATGAGTGAACAAGCATGGACATGTCTGTGCATGAAATGAAAAAGTTCAAAATATATTTGGGGAAGGGGGGCAACAAATACATACACATTTTTGTTTTATCATCGTTGTTTTAAAGTATTGTTTTCAAATTATTCAATAGTTATTTTTAAATGAACAAATTGACTCATTTTATGCATTAATAATAATATTTTCCTGATTAATTGTTTGATTTCAGATATATTTTAATGAGATATTAATGATATGAGGGGGAAAAGTATTTAACTAAACTCATCTGAAATTGCACAACTGCTAGAGTTTGCAGCTTTTGGTTGTTAGTCTTGATTTGCGCTTATGAGCTAGTGTTTGACAAAGCAAGAAAAGAAAAAACTATGTAGCTTACCCCTCCCTTGAATAGGTTGTGGGTTACAAATAAAGTTGAAAAAAAAGGAAGCATTATAAGAAAAAACAAAGCTATTTTTTTAATCAACCAGTATATCCTAGCATTTCCATACCTCACGTCTAAAACATGAATAAAAAATAATATAAGAAGGAAGGAAATATAAAGGAGCTGCAACACAGATATTGCAGCTGCTATGGAATGGCATTTCTATGCTACATGGGAAAAGAGTATGTGTTGACTTGGGAGGGACAGTGAAACGTCTTACTGCCAAAGCTAGCCTTCCAAAACTGCATTGAGATCAAATTCTGACACCAGTTCAACTTTTCAATTGAAGTGTTATGAACATTCCTTTAATTCAGTTTTTTTACGTTACTGTTCAGGAATATTCAGAAGAAAGGGAGTTATTAAAAGATAGATTTTTAAGAGCACTATCAGTCAAAAGAACACAGAAGTTTCACAGCTTTGTTCCATTCAGTGAACATGAAATTACTACAGAAGTGTATTCACATAGTAATAACTTTCAGAAACAGAAATTCTTTGAAGAAAGTTCAAATGTATGACAAACCTGAAAGGGTACATTACATGTGAATATGATGAAAGGTGTTGAATGTCTGAAGTAATTTAAACAGATGTACTTTTTTCCTTTCATATGATTAATATCTCATTAAAATATATCTGAAATCTGAGAATTAATCAGGAAAAATTATTATTAATGGATAAAATAAGTCAATTTGTTCATTTAAAAAAAACTATTGAATAATTTGGAAACAATACTTTGAAATAGTTATGATAACACAAAAATGTAAATGTATTCGTTGCCCCCTCCCCCAAATAAATTTTGAACTTGTTCATTTCATGCACAGACATGTCCATGCTTGTTCACTCATGCATAGATGTGTTTAGAAGGCTAATTAAATCATCTCCTTTAACAAACCATCATCTTAAAATAGCTTGAATCACAAAAATGTTCATTTTTTGGTAAATCAAATATTTTTGAAAATTCGTGAAAATATGATCCCATTGAGTCCCCAAGCTGAAATTTTGCATAGACTAAGATAAAATGCACAGAAATATTTGAGAATTTTTTTAAAAAAATTAATGATACGTTTTTTGAGAAATTTAAAATTTAAATTTTAAGGTCATTTTTTAAAATTTAAAATTTTAATAAAATTTGTCATGATGCATATCATAAAAAACTGCATTCAATATACTTCAAAACGCTTTTTATTAGAACTTTTTATCTATATTTGTTGATGAGTTATGACCTGTTTTGTGTTGAAGCATACATGTAAAAATGTGAGTTTTTTACAAAATCAAAGCCTGATAACTGAAAAAGTAAACAAGATAAAAATCTAAAAATTTGGATTTTTAATTACCTTGAGGGGTGTCGTTGATAAGCCAAATTTAAAAAAAAAAAACAAAGGTGGTGAGGTAAATTTTTTCTCAAATTTTGGATCACTTGACATGGAATGACACATAAGCAACTGCTAACGCCAAAAGCACATGTCGTGCTCGGTGCAAGTGTAAGCGAAAAAACCAGAAAGCTCTCGCCGAGTAGAACAGGGTTGCTGTAAATATTGTTCCACATGGGGAGAAATTCCCCTTAGAACCAGAATTTCGAGCTTTCTAACGTCGCCTATCTCTTATTGTTTGCAGTTCTACGAGTGCTTACTGACATTCTGTCCAATTGTCAGTAAGCACTCGTTTTAGCAACTGTTGGTGAATCTTTTTTTATATACCCGCCAAGAGTGCGAAAGCGTTTCCAAAATTAACGGAACTTTTATCAAGTCTGAAAATTAAATTGAAATCGATGACTACGCGAGATCTACAATATTTAATTTTAAAACAATACCATTCTGAAAAAGAGGACAAAAAAATCTATGACTTTAGCATCTGTTAATCTTGTCCGTGCGCATGTGCAATTGCTGCGGAAAATTCAGGAGGAACTTGATTTAACCACTACCATGTGAACCAATCAGATTCTCTGTGTTCTGGTTAATAATGAATGACTATTACGCCTTTTTGTTCTTCCGAAACCGGAAAAACAGCCTTTATCAAATTAATATTAGATTTCACAGCCCAAAATACATGATAAACTTTCGATTTCCATAACTTGTGAGCATTTTTCACTGAAAAGCATGACTTTCTATGACCAATTTGATCATGTTCGAAATCCATGACTTTCCAGGTGCGCGGATACCCTGTATATATATATATATATATATATGCAACATAATAAAATTTGTTTAATCTAAAAAATTAAAATTTAACACATTTATCCCAAGTACTTTTTAATAATGTAAATGTATTTAGCAGTGTTTAGCATCATCTAATACTTACTTGTAATCAGCAGCTATATTTTCATTTTCATCTGCAGTTGAAAATGCTACAGACGATGAGTTATCACTATCGTATTTTCCAAATAAAGCATCTTTTTTTCGCGTATATAGGAAGATCTTGGCATCATCAAAAGAGCAGGCAATAAAGTTTCTGTCTGAGGTAACATCTACTGCACTGATGCTAAAGTTACAGGAAGAAAATAAGAATAGAATTTTTCTACATCATGGTGAATCATAACAATTCTGAAATTAAACTACAATATTTTTATTGATAACAAATGCATTTTAATTTATCACATGTAGCTAGCAATTTTGAATGCAATGCAATTAAATAATTTCTCTTGATGCAAGTCAATCAGTCACATAGGCGTAACTAGTGTTGGTGAAAGGGGGGTGGGGGTCACCCTAAAAATGTACAGACTAAACACCAATAAGAAGTGTAAAAGAGTTGAAAATTTACTAGTCATAAATACTTGTCTCTAAAGATATACTCCGTGTTTATTTCAGGCATCTCCCGGGGGTGGGGGAGCAACCCCTTCGGAGCAAGTCAACTCCCCCCCCCCCCAGCAAAAAATTCAGATCACAAGTTTTAAAAAAAGAAAGAAAAGAGAAATTATGCTTTTAAGACACTTTCAGAAACACTTTCAGGGAAAGGACATTGAACACTATCACGAGCGACACCAAAAGTAACTTAAAAGATATAAGACTTTATTTTGAAAAGAATTGCGGGGGGGGGGGGGGGGGGAGAGTAACTAAACTATTTTCTGTTTCCTCTAACATCACCAAAGTATCCCGAAATTGCATTGCTAGGAAGATTTCAAAAAGTTTCCTGGGAAGAGCCCTCTGAGTTAGCCCAAGCATTATACATGTAAGACCAGTTACAAAAATTTAAGTTGCAGAAGCCCCAAATACCCACTCCTCTAACTTCACCAAAGATCTAAACATACATCTAATATATATATATATATATATATATATATATCAAAAATCTATCATATATGTAAAAAAATTCATATTAACATCATTTCTAGTCATATATATCTATATAGTATTTATATGTATATATAAAGGGTATGATTTTGAAGCATACACTGCCCTTCCTAATTCTTAATATGCTCCCCCTGCTCCGGAGCCAAGGCAGTATTCAGAATATTTTTTCGGGAGAGGGGGCAGACTTCGACACACTTATGTTAAGCAACGTTTCAGGGAGGAATATATGATACATTGCAAAATATTTCTGGGGGGGGGGGTGGCCCGTGGGTCTCTTCTCCTGTGGATACGGCCTTGATTCACAAAAACATTAAACATTCCTTACTAGATCTATTAGTTTATTTTTTAAATCAAACGCAATAGAAAATTCAATATTTAGCGCTAAGCAATCTTCTATGTCCAAGCATTCATAATATTAAAACTGGGAAATAGTGGAATTTTAGAGAAAAAAATCCAAATTCCCCTACAAAAATGCTCCTCCTCACTATAAATGTCTAAAAATTTTGTTAAATTTGTAGCAAAACATACCTCAGAAGTGGAAGCGTCTGAATCAAATTTTCTTTTCTTTTTGGATGACGAACGTGTCCATTGCTGAAGTGCAAATATTATTATGTATCGTAAATAATTAAAAATTTAGCTAAAATATAAATAATACTCGATTGTAAATTAAAATGCAGCATTAAACCGTAGCAGTGAGATTGGAAACGTTGAACGGATGATTTCCAGAGCCGTAACGCAATCAGTGATGGACCATAATAAGAAAAAAAACATTTAAAATATAAGAGATGAGAGAACATCTGTAAATGAGAATGCAATGCAAATACAGTTCATCAGTTTTCCAATCGGCTCATCTACAAAAAAGATTTTACCAAAATGGATGTTTGGACAAGAAGTCATAAATAAATACAAACTGTAAGTTTCTTGATGAGCATCCCTTCCTGGCTTGAGGGTTTAACCCATTAGGACAATTGTTGGCTAGGGGTCCATCATTTTCAGACCCCAGCCCTCTGGGGCGCCTACAACTCCGGTTTATCAGAAAACAAAACTCCATCACAGTAGAGAATATTTTCCACGAAATTTATTACTCGTGCGATTGTATTCCCAAATTGCTGCCTTTGGGTAAAAAAGACATCAAGAAGGAAGGAAAACCATGTGGAGTTATTGAAAAGATCTCTGTTTGTCTGTGTGTGGTACGGTGATTGAAGCCACCTTTCCCTGTAAACCCCCCCTTCCAAGGTGATAAGGGGGTTGGTTATAACCAGATGAAAAGTCCTCTTTATTATGAGCTGCATACTTTGGTCATGATCACAACCCTTCAGAGAAAGAGGAAATAAAATCATATGCATATGTGTTTAATTTTCTTAGGAAAAAAAAAAGTGCTTTGCAAGGCCGTAGCCAGAAATTTTTTTGTGTGCCTAAATGTGCCTAAATAAGTAAATACCCAATGAGAGGGGGGGGGGGTTGCACCCCCAACCCCCCCCCCTGGTTACGCCTATGATCAGTCAACCTTTTGAAGAAAACAGTCCATAAAAGAACAAATAGCACAATACGACAGACTGTAGCACATTAATTGAAATGCTCAAGTCAATGAATTGCCTACTAAAAATTATTTTAAAAGAAGTCCCTTATCCGTTTTTACATTGCATTATAAATTTCCATGGTATTTTATATGGTTTAACAAAGCCATGTTAAAAGGTGAAAAGACCAGTTGGTTCACCATTATATATACACTGGTATTTTTTTTTCCATGTGTTTCTTTTCATGTGGATTCCACAGACTTAAAAATTAGAGATCCACGGAAATCAACCAGCGGTCCTATATATTAGAGCAACTTTATTTTTTGTAACAAAAACACATTAAAAAAGAAAGAAAGAAAGAAACTATTAAAAAACACATTTTGTTTGTTTAGTTCAAGTACCCATACAAAGAGCACAATTATAAGGCATTAGAATAGTTTAAATGCATGCATTTTAAGTACAATTAATATTTTAAAACTTTTTATCTACTACTCATTGACAGTAGGAGAGAAAGGCGAACTTTTGTTGCTCACAAAAACTGACAATAGCATGCAAAACTTTGAAAGAGGAAAAAAACTTTTATCCGAGCTCAAATAGACAAATGACATATGTGCAAATTCACTGGGAAAAAAATAAAATACAAATAGTAATAATAATTTGGAATAACAATAATCGCTATAAAGGATATGGAATTTTAAAAAAACCTCTGTAGAGTGGAGAATGGCCCTATAAAAATACCTTTAAAAATAAGGAAATCAAATTAAAGCTATGAATCGCCCATGTGCTGCTTGCTGCAGGAAATAAATTTTAAATCATTTAAAAAGAAAAAAGAACCAAAAGCCAAAAAAGAAAAGAAAAAAGAAAACAATAAAAAAAAAAAACAGCAGTGCCTCAAAATGTAAATAAATTATTCTGAATAAAATTTTGTTTAGCAAACATAAGACAAAGTGGCAACGATTCACATAAAATAAAAATAAAGCACTTTATCAACTGTCTGCAGAAAATAAAATAAAAGTTACTACATTACTACAGCAAAAACTGTTTATAACTTAGTCTTGAGTTACAGAGCCCACAAAAAATTATTAAAAGTTCAATTTCTCCACCCCTTTTTGAGCGAATGGCAGCAAAATTTAATTAGCACCTGTTCCTATTGGAGTCCACTTATATATCAATTTTTATTCAATTTCTTCCATTACTTCTTGAGAAATAGCAACCATGAGAATCAAGAAAACATTTGATTGCTCCACCCCAGTCGAAGAGATGCACGCCAACACTTATCAACACCACTTCCCATCAGGGTCCATGTGTGCAGGGCTATAAAGATAAGGAGAAGGGCTAGTTCATTTCTTTATGAAGCGCTTCACCGATGTGGTCCCTCCGGTTTCTCCCTGTGACGTCACTGTGCTGACTGACCACCTTGGAGAACCTAGGAGGTGGCTAGAAGGTGCCCGAGTGCTTGGACGCTGAGAAAAATATAATTAGAAATATTTTTCCTTGCGTCCATATCAATAATTTTCTGAAGTTAAATTTTAAAATGTTTGGGTTTCGTGAGAATGCAGTTTGTTGGCATCTGGTTGCTCTCTTGCCTGGAGTATTGCTGGTTTTAATTAGCAACCACTCTCAGGCGCAACAGGGGTGTTCCTGTTTGTTGTGGGAACTTCCTGTTTTTTCGACGTTGTTTACAAAAAAAGGGTTGAATGTTCTCAGTATAATGTTCAACTGATTTAACGAATTAGATTCCGTGGGAATTATTTTTACTCACGCCCAAAAATGTAGTTAGCAAATAATATTTTTAAAATTTCCCTTGAACCAGTAATTTTTGTGGGGAGGGATTTTTATACCATGCCCAAAATCAGAGTTTCCCTCGGAGTGTGTGTATATTTATCTTTCAAGAAATAAGAAGAGAGATGGAGTTATAAAAAAAACACTAAATCGCGTCAGCACGATGCTCAGTTCGCCAGCTCAAAAAAGATTACATTTTAGCAGTTTTTTGGCCTTCTCGTATTTTTTTAGAAAGCAGATGCTCTAAGCTCATTGCAGTTATACATTAACATGTCATCCTGTGCGGTAGCAACATGCCGGAATACTCATAAAAATACAAAAGGTAAAGGTATAACGTTTCATTCTTTTCCAAAAAAAAAAATAGTTTACTGTGCAAAGAATGGCTCAATAAATGCCGCCGCCAAGATTCTGTGAACATTCAGTGTGCCAGAATATGCAGCAATCATTTTAAAGAGGCTGATTATGAAGATGATATGAAAAATCGCTTGCTGGGACTCCCGATGCGGAAAATTCTAAAATCTGATGCTGTGCCGAAGATTGATATTTCTTCTGCTACCTCTGAGAGTAACTCCCTTCGAATGCAAAGGCTGAAAAAACGAAGTACGTTAAGCACAGCTTTAGAGAAATTAAACAAGGTGAGCCCAAAAAAGTTATCATCATTAGAGTTCAAAGCTGAAGAAAATATAGATTTTCTTGACCATGACAATTTTGAAATTTTGATCTTAAAAAATAAAATAGAAGCTCTAGAACATGAGTTAAAACTTACAAAAAATGACAGAAATAGAATTAGAAAAGAATCTCTTCGGCGAATGAAACGGTGGAATAAATCACGCAAGTCTTTCTTAAATAAGATTCAAGAGCAAAAGACTGAAATACGAAAAATGCGTTTAAAACTTAAAAAGCAACATAATTTAGAAACAAAACTTAGTCGTATGTTCTCTAAAACGCAAATACAGGCATTAAAGAGAGAATCGCAAAAAATAAGATGGACTGTGGAAGACATTTCTCGTTGCAGTTATTCGCGCTCTGTCTGCGAAAGCTTATGATTTTTGGAAATTTAAGATGCAGATTCCACTGCCTAGCGCAAGCACTTTGAAACGTTGGTGCACAAAATTTTCTTGTGCCCCTGGTTTACAAAGAAATGTTTTGTTGCTGATGAAGATGAATTCGGAGAATGCAACTAGTTTAGAAAGAATGTGTGTTCTGAGTTTTGATGAGATGCATGTGTCATCAAATTTATGTTACGACACTGGAATGGACGAGATTCTCGGTCCGTTTAGAAAAGTGCAATTTGTCCTTTTAAAAGAATTGTTCTCGAATTGGAAGCAGCCAGTTTATTATGATTTCGAAGTGAAAATGGACAAAGAGTTACTTTTTAGAATCATAACACAATTAGAAAACATTAATGTAAGCGTCAAAGCAATAGTCTCCGATTTAGGAGGTTGCGGAACGCTTTGGAAATAATTAAATATAACACTGCAGCAAAGCTTCTTTTTCAATCCTGTAAAAAGCTCTTCAAAAATTTATGTGTTCGCAGATATGCCCCACTACATAAAATTACTCAGAAATCACTTTTTAGATAGTGGTTTGCTTTTAAAAGATGGGACAAAAATAACAACTGCAATTATTGAAGAACTGCTGAACAAAGACAATGGCGAAGTTCAGCTATGCCACAAACTGAAACCAGCCTATTTACATGTTAAAGGCAATGACCGCCAAAAATTTACCCCAGCAAAAACATTGTTTTCAGCTACTGTAGCAACAGGCATATTAAGATTAACTGGGAATCTTAAAGCTTGTAATTTTTTCAAATAGATCGACAGTTTTTTGGTATAATGAACAGTAAGCATCACGATCCACCCCCAGGGAAAAATTTGCGAGCAGCATTTGGAAATCCAAAGCATTTTGCTGAGCAAAAAGATATTTTACTTAAAGTAAAAGAAGAGATAAACGATATGAGAGTTACAGGGAAGAAAGGGCTCCTACCATTCCAGAAAGGAATTATAATTTCTATAAATTCTCTATTAGCTTTACATGAAGATTTAAAGTGCGATGGAGTAAAATATCTGCTTACTGCTAGGCTCACGCAAGATGCCTTAGAAAGCCTTTTCAGTCAAATACGAGGACTTGGACGGTTTGATGATCACCCAAGCCCTTCAGAAGTAATTAAACGGTTGAAACATTTATTAATGTGTAACAAGCTCCCTAATTTATCAGCCAAAGTAAACACAGAATTCCAAAGCGAAAAAGAAAGTGCCTATTTAAGTGCTGAATTGCTCAAAAATGCTTTTGAAAATGAGTTTCAGGAGAACATTGTTGCAGAAAATTCAAATGAAGAGGAATTCCTTCTCACAAACTATCCCATTCCAATGTCTTGGGAAATCGAAATGATGAATCCGGCTGAAAATGAAAATATTGAAACGTTGGAAAAAGAAGCATTAGCCTACATCGCTGGATATATTGCCCATAAGATTAGGAGCGTCGATAGCTCCTTAGGAGCAATATCGGCCAAATCTCAACAAGAGGATGATCATTTAAAGTGGACTAAAATGTTGTCTTTGGGCGGACTTACTCTTCCATCATCTTCTTGGATGAACACCGTTTACGAGATGGACAGCATATTTCTGTGTGTTCATGGATCCTCTTTCCGAAAGGGTAAAGGAGTCATTCAGGAACTTATTAATGAACTTCAAGAACGTTTTCCGACAGTTGAAAAAAGCGCAATTCGGCTGTTCTGCCGTTTGAGAACATTTATAAGGATCCGGCAAATCAACAGAAAAAACTCAGTTTCATCCAAGCGAAAAGAAATGCAGAAAGTTCAAAAATGGGTGAAATCGAAAAAGATCAAAACTTGAATCAAGTAAGCTCCTTTTTTTTTAAATTCCAAATTTAGTGTCCTTAATGATATTATGTTGGTACACAAAATTTTAGAAACAAAGAATCAAAGTCATTATCCCTTTTTTAATTTGTATTTTAATTTGCATTGTACTAAAAGAAATGTTCTTTTTTTTTTTTCAACTTCTTAGAACTTCATTTTTGTCTGTATCAAAATTGAATCAACTACTCTTTATTGCTCTTAAGTATATTACAACCACCTCATAACTCCAAAATCTGTTTGCGTTTGAAAAAAAAAACTCTTTTTTTTTATCAATTTTGTTCTTAGCAGTACGCGTTTTTTCCCCTGCGATCTCTGTACTGTCAGCATGCCTACGTCATCACTTGTTTCCTCCCGGTTCCACGGAAGAGAAGCGAATGAACTAGCCCTTCTTCTCTCTCTCTATAGCCCTGCCATGTGTGTACCAAAGTTCGTTCAATTTCACGAATTAGATTTTGAGTTACACTGGCTATAGCCAGTGTAACTCAAAATGTGTGTGCGTATACGCACACACACACACACAAAAAAGACCACATACAGATACACATACATTCTCTCCAAAACATGTCAAAATAGATTCAAGGCACCTAAAAGCATGAAAAACTGTCTAAATTCAAAAATTTTCATGAATGCAATACCTGCTTCTCTTTATTGGATAAAGAAGAAAGTAAAAAGAAAACGTTCTGTTGAAGCAAAAAGCTTCTTTGTACCTTAAATATTATTGTCACATTTTGGATTCCAATTGTCGTAATTGTGACACTAAGAAGATTCTACATCGATTCAGATAACTAAACGCAGCAAATATTTTAAAATGATTATAAATAAAAACAAAGTCTGTTTTTTCAACTTGGGGTAAGTAAAAGATACATCAAAGTGGAAATGTGGATGAAATTATTCAACCTTCAAACAAAACACAAAAAATACAGATGGGTAATTCACTTTCTTTTTGCATTTAGGAAATGTTGGGCTGCTTGAAAATGAATGATATTTATTGCAATAGAGAACTCTCTAACAAAAAATGCTTTAAATGCAATGAGTTATTTCCCTTTGGTCCCAAAACGCATATGTTTTAATACATTGCATTTAAGTCCCATTCTTACAGGATTATTTAACGTAACAGAACTTTGTAGCATTTATGGCTTGTTGCATTTAAGCTAATTGATCTTAAGTCATATATTCTGATTAGGGCTCGACCGATGGCATTTTTTGGCCAATGGCCCGATGCCGATTGTTGGCCGATGGTTCCAAGGTCGGCCGATGGCCGATTATTCTCCTCTTTCATCGGCCAATGCCGATGGCCGATGGAAAAAAAGTCGCTTTAAACCATTAAAACGTGTAGAATGCTTGTCAAAAATGTCATTTAAATCACTTATTTATCTTTATGTTTATAAAAACATAAATGCATTATTCAAGCACCGTAAAACTGTTTGGGGGAAGTTTACATAATAATTAAAATTAAAAGAATCATTCGGGATTCTAGTAAAGTAATTAAACTATTTGGAGGTTTAAAAAAAATTTAAAAATGCTTTTTCAGATTATTTTTAATTCTTTAGTCTTATCTTTTCAAAAAAACTCGACAACTATTGGATCGGATTGGGTCTAATTCCCTTTCCTTCAACACTTTCTCTTAAAAACATGCACTGCAAATGCCTTTATTTTCTTATTTTTTTCATGGAGAGGAATGCAGACGTTATAATACAGACTAACAAATAATGTGGGTTTGTATCTTTAATGAAATTGTCAACTCCCTCCTCTCAGATATTTTCATAATATCCCTCCCCCCAGTTTTTAAAAGAAAAGCGGGAACGATTATAAGTTTATTTTTCATTATAAAAGTTATTTTAACTAAAAATAGCTCTTTTTCTAAAATAAAAATAAAATAATAAAAAATTTCGAACGCCCCCCTGTTCATAGCCAAGAAATACTGAATATGGCTTTAAAAACATAGACATGAGAATTTTTTTTGTCATTACAAATGAATGCTGGGTCCTAAGAACTAATCCTATTAGCTTTTTTTTTTCTTGTGAGTTGAAAATTACACTGAAATACTTGACATGTTCTTTATATTTTCATGAGCACAATGTAAGGTCACCGAAATAAACCAATATTTTGAGCACCGGCAGTTTTCTGTTGACAAATAATCTTCTGAAAAACACGTGATCGTTTATAAAAATCAAGATGTATTTTGAAAAAACACATTTATATATACGTTGTCAATTTTTAAAAATAATAAAATTGTAGCATTTTTATTAAGGTATTATTCCACCTAGTCGCGCGAACTCGTTTTTTAAGAATTAAATTCTTGAAAATAGCAGGTCCAACTTGGACACATAAAACTTCGATCAATAAACATTTATACTGAAAAATTGATTCATATTTTTTATCAATATGTTCGATGTTGTAAACTAGCTATAAAATAACAAGAAATATTCTAAACTGAAAGCAAATGCAACGAGATTGTTGTACAATAGCAGAAAAACTGTCAGCTGTCTAACATGTAGCATCAAAGAAGCCAAAAAAAAAAGGGCCTAAAAATCGAAGTATAAACGGGGAAAAATTAAAATAATTATCGTATAAAAAGAGTTAAGATGTATTTTGAAAAAAAATATGCATTGATCAATCTTTGAAAATAAAGAAATTTTAGCATTTTTATTAAGATGTTATTAAATCCTGTCGCGCGAACTTGCATTTTGATAATTCAATTTTCAAAAATTGCAAGTAGAACTCGTACACATAAAATTTCGATCAATAAACATTTACACTGGAAATTTTTTTTCTTAGTTTTGACCAATCTTTTCTATGTTGTAAACTAAAAATGAATTAATGAGAATAACCGCACACTAAAAGCAATATGCAACAAGATTGCTGCACAATTGCAGAAAAACTGTAACACGCGGGATCGAAGAAGCCAAAAAAAAAAAAAAACGCCAAGAGAAAAAAAAAATTTACGCTGGTAAAAATTAAAATTATTATCGTACTTTGATTGAGTTGACTTTTTATTGTTTACAATTTCGGAATAATAAGAAACATGACAACTAAAATCAGATGGTATAATATTATTGCACAATGACATATCTAATGCACTATCATTATTAAACAAAAATGAGGCAACTAACCTAGTGCGAAAAACAAATAGCACTCATAAGACGCCTCTACTACTTTTACTTTAACATATTCTATTTCGCGAGCATTCTGTTCAAAGAAAAATAACTTTAATAATGAAGTTTTTCCGGCAGCGATCGCTTAAACTATTTTTCCGAATTTCTTATCAAATACTTTGTAGAATGACATTATTTTTGAGCTTTTTTTTTAAACTGATGTGCTGATGTGCTGCCTGTTATTGTATGAAGTAGAAATTTAGCTATGGAGAAAAAAGATAGTTAAAGACAGAATGTTTTCTGGAAAGTTGTCCCTGCGAAAAGCATCGGCCCTGCATCGGCTTTTAGATGTTTTTCAAGGCTGATGGGCCGATGTTTTTCCAAAGTTAACATCGGCCGCCGATGCCGATGGCCGATGGCAATTTTGTTGAACAATCGGCGCCGATGCATCGGCCGAGCCTTAATTCTTATGATCAAAATAACAAGAAAAGGATGGCAATTTGATGCCTCAATCCAAAATAGTCACTGTTGTGGAAGAGACATTTTTCTCTCATTAAAAAATAAAAACTAAAATTCCTACACTTTACAAAAAAACAAAACAAGCTCACAAAAATGAAACCTTTTCATAAACAAGAGTGAAAATGGTACATTTTCAATCTTAAATACTCTCTTTATTACCTAACTTTCCTTTTAATAGCTAAAATAAATATACAGTCAAACTCCGCAGTAACGAACCCTCAATGGACAAATTCATTCCCTCAAATTCAGAGATTGCTATAACCGAGGGTTTGTTACATCCGATTTTGCAAAAAAAAAAACGTTAACTGACTTAGATACTTCTATATAATAAACATTTTTCTAACAATTATCAGGATAGAGGAGCAAAATATTAACTTTAAATATGGTTTTTAATAATAAGCAAACAAATTTTAAAAATTTACCTTATTATTTATCCGTAGTATGAAAAAAAGATATTATTGGCTGTAAACTTTTGTATTTTACATACACCATTGTAACAAATATTGTTTGACTAGACTAGAATAGAAATGACAAGGAATGTTACTGAGACAAATCGTACAAAAGACTTAGAAGTTTGGATCGCTATAGCCGATTTTCTAACGTTTGGTGATCGTTATAAACATTTGAAAATGCATTAATGACATAGGGTTTCAGTTGGGACCACTTGGAAGGTTCGTTATAACCAGAGGATCGTTATATCCCGGGTTCGCTATAGCAAGGTTCGACTGGGGTAATTCCATGTCAACTGGACCAATTTTGAAAATCGTCCCCACTCGACCATCTCCAATTTTGATAAAATTTTGCACAAAGTTTCTGGTGGGTATAAAACTCAAGTTACAAGGGGCATTTAAGTTTAAGGACCAAAATGGCTGCCTCTGATGAACAAACCAAGTAGCCATGTTTGGATGTACCTCGAGAGCCACATAATAAAAATACAACTCCGAATTTTTTTTTTACCCAGACAACTTTTTGTGCTTAATCTAATAGCAAAGTTTGAAAGACCACCGAGAAAGTTCTTTTCTATTGTGTTCAGTCAAAGTTGGCTAAAAATTCAATTCCACAAAAATTTTCAAAACTTTATACTGCTCTAACTCGTCAGTAACTAAACTTATACACTTGTAATTTGGTATATATCTAAGTCAACTACTTTTCGACACATTCTGAAAATTTCAAAAATTTCATTAAGTTAGGTTTTGATTTATATTTACCTAAACATGTAGCGGTTTTCAAAAATGACCAATTTTGATCCCTTTTGAGCCATCATATCTGAGGGGGAACCAAATGAATTTTCTTCGTTTAACTTTCATTAGATAGAGGAAAGCTTACTCTACCAAGCTTGAAATTTTTAAGAAGGTGTTTTTTCGTAAGCCGCAGAAAAAATAGTTCAAATTTGAGTCAAAAACCATGGTGATATGTGCACATTTTTAGCCTCAATCTAGCTTTTTTGTAGTTTTATTTAACATTTAAAAGGAAAGAAACTTGCGTTGGGTCCTGCAGGGCTCGCGCATACTCGTATTTGACGCATAAATCAATATTATTTGAAAAAAAAAAGACTCATTTTTGGAAGATGAGAGTCAAACTTTGACTGGGTAAAATTTCGACCTAAAGACATTCTAATTGAATTGTATTTTTGCTCAATATGCGTTATATTGTGAATTATTAATAAAAGAACTAGAAATATTGTAAAATAAAAGCAGATGCAAAAAGATTGCCTCACGATTGCAGCAAAACGCTCTTGCTGTTCGTAACAGGCGGCATCAAAGCAACGTAAAAAATAAGCTAAAAGTAAAAAATTTTCAGCAAATAAAGACCCAATGTGAATAATTTTAAACATTAATATAAGTAAATAAATGAATTTTTAAAAAAAGAAAAACTTATTATGAAGAGTTTAAGAAATTCAATTTTTGGCAAAATGGCTGCTGTTTATTTCTTTGCATCAGGCTTGAGGTCTTCCTCCCTGGGTCCTACAGAAAAGAGAACTACGCATGTGGCTGACTAGCGTCACTATTGGACATGACCCCTTGGCAAAGGGGTTATCTGTATAAACATAAACTAGTAGTAGTTCAACCACCAATCAAGTTACTCTAGGCTTGAAAATATGCGACTATCAGGCTGACTCACAATTAAAAAAAAGTAAGTCAATTTTTGGAAAATGCGAGTCAATTTAGATAGTTTTACAGGGGTGATTGCGACACAAAGTAAAAAAAACCCTGAAAATTTTTTATGCAAAAAGTCCGTATCACTTTTTATGCACCATAAATTATACGACACCTTTTCTACACATATCGTTACAATGGTATGTTTAAAATAACTTTTGAAATTAAAATTTATATTTTACTTATCTACTTCTATCTAATAAGAAAAATTCAATTAATTTATTTTTTTGAAAATAAATTGCAATTTATAGTAAAACATATGAATAGGAATTTCCCATGACTATATATTTTTTGCCAAATTTTTGCAGTGATATACTTTTTCTATTTAGAGTTATTATTTTTTTCATTTATTTGTCAAATATCTGCGACTTTTAAAATAAAAGTTGAGAAAATAACTTAAAGTCCAGCGCCGATTTCAGGAAAAGGACGTAAAAATGCGTTATTATGCAAAAAAAAAAAAAAATGAAGTTCGGAAAATGAATTCAACTTTTGCGATGATTGTCGGAAAAATAACTAAGTTCGCAAAACCGACGTCGTTGCACACAAGTATGAAATTTGCAATCTTTCTGCACGTAAACATGCTTCTTAAAAGAAAAGGATCTCCAAATTGAACTTCGGGAGTATTCTAGAATGTGGCTGGAGCGGGATCTTTTAATAAAAAACAACATCGACGATGCAGATATAGCCTACTATATCTAACGAACGTTGCCTTTAATTAACTAAATAACTTATACAGCAGTTATGGAACAAAAATATTTTATAGACGAAACGCACATAATGGCTGTTCGAAAAATCCAGCAATTGCTTTTACAGCAAAAGCCTAATTTTCGCCAACTGAAACTGTTATTGAATTTTATCTTTTAATGTTCTTTTCTTTCACTATTTCTTAATTTAAAAGTACTTCTTTACTATTTTCTACTTATTTTGAAGTATTATTACCATTTGTTATTGTAATTTAGGTTCCATAAACCTCCGAATATCGGCATTTTTTAGCAATCCATAAAACCGGGAAATCCAGTCATTCGGGATAGCGATGGTCCTGAGAATGCCGGATAAGAGGTTCTGTACTGTAATAAGAAAAATTAATTATTTATTTTCTGTATTTATAATTTATATTTTTAAACTGTAATTTATAGTAAAACATAATGAATAGGAATTTCTCACGACTATATATTTTTTGCTAAATTGTTGCAGTGAAACACTTTTTCTATTTAGAGTTATTATTTTTTCATTTATTTGTCAAATATCTGCAACTTTTAAAATAAAAGTTGAGAAAATAACTTGAAGTCCAGCGCCAATTTCAGGCAAAGGACGTAAAAATGCGTTATTACACCAAAAAAAAAAAAAAAAAATGAAGTTCGGAAAATGAGTTCAACTTTTGCGATGATTATCGGAAAAATAACTAAATAATAATAAAAAAAAACTATAATTTTTTTTTATCGTTCTTTTTAAAATAAAAAAAAAAGTCCGGAAAAAAATTACCGCTTTTGCCGATGTTTACATCGGGAATGTAAACATCGCCTACCCCAGGGTTTGGCGGCGAAAAAAATTCCAAAATGGCGCCACCGCTCAGTTATCAGCAACAACGAAAGCACGTGGGACGTGGTATCGTTCGTGTTCGAAACAAAAATGGTTGGGGCCGTTACAACTCTAGCTGCGCAAAAGGTTGCTGCAAAGCGGATGTTTATCAGTTTTCGGCGTATTTTTGTTCCTATCCGCTAAATTTTTTAATTTTGAAGACTAAAAACTCCGATTTTTAAAACACGGAAGGAGGATATGAAAAACCCGGACTTCCGGGGTACACCCGGAATACAATCACCCCTGAGTTTAACGAAGCAAAAGTCCCGCAATGGACCAGTCGGCAGCAGGTCGGTTCCCGTAGAACACCAAAAGTGAAGCAACATCCACAATAAGTGTTTGGTCAGTGTTTGGGAGGGTGACAACCTCTCGCGGCTGGTTCCTGTGAGGGCGTGTACGCTAAAGGGAGCTGGTGCACGTTAAATAGGTCGTGGCCCCAATGTCCTCCAAGTGGAACGATACCTCTGGGGGTGCCAACTCTAGGTGAAGGTCTCTCATCTGAAAACTGGTTCAAAAAATTAAGAGACCACATATAAAAAGGGGTGGAAGTTGGACTCCTGCCTATAAGGGCCCCGTTAGACTCAGGAGCAGCGCACCCATTCTTCCTCGCTTCGCGCGAGGATACGACAACAATAACAACACCGAAAGAAAAATATTTTTAAAAACGCTGTCGTAGTCATGATGATTTTACCCTGAAATACAAAAAGTTCTACACTAAAATATGGAAGGTTGGTATAAGGAATCTGTAGATAATCAATTAAAAATTTAGATAATCTATTAAAAACTTTTGAGGTGTGTATTGTATGTCATTGCAAATTACATAAAACTATTTTTTTAATTACAGATTTAAAAAAAAAGCTATTGGAGACATTGTCTGATCTTGAATGTTTTAAATTAAATTCTTGTTTTTATTAAAAAGGAGGTGAATTTTATTTTCAATCACACTTCTGAATGCAAAAGTAATATTTTCTTGTTGAGTAACTTTTTGTGCAAATAAGTAAATGCTTAATTACATCAATTTAAAAAGTCAAATCCTAATTCTCTGACATGTTATTCCTTCAAAAATTTTAATATGAAATTAATGATTGGTTTAGAATCAACCGATTATTGCCATGAGGAGAAGGAAAATACCGGCAGCCATTTTGCCAAAAATTGAATTTCCTAAGCCGCGTCCAGACTAGAGCACGCTCAGGGTGAGCATGACGTCCCGAACACGAAAAACAGCTTCTGCGCATGACCTGAGCACGCGAGCAGCCACTGGGGTGAGCCGCTGCCCGCCGCTCAGGTTGAGCATCGCTCAAGTGTAGACGCAGCTTTAAACTCTTCATAATTAGTTTTTCTTTTTTTTAAAATTCATTTATTTACTTATCTTAATGTATAAAATTATTCACATTGGGTCTTTATTTGCTGAAATTGTTTTACTTTTAGCTTATTTTTTGCGTTTCTTTGATGCCGCCAGTTACGAAGAGTAAGAGCGTTTTGCTGCAATCGTGCGACAATCTTTTTGCATCTGCTTTCATTTTACAATATTTCTAGTTCTTTTATTAATAATTCACAATATAAAGCATATTGAGCAAAAATACAAATCAATTTTTCAGTATTAGAATGTCTTTAGGTCGAAATTTTACCCAGTCAAAGTTTGACTCTCATCTTCCAAAAATGAGTAAATTTTTCCAAATAATATTGATATATGCGTCAAATGCGAGTATGCGCGAGCCCTGCAGGACCCAACGCAAGTTTCTTTCCTTTTAAATGTTAAATAAAACTCCAAAAAAGCTAAATTGAGGCTTAAAATGCGCACATATCACCATGGTTTTTAACTCAAATTTGAACCATTTTTTCTCCGGCTTACGAAAAAACACCTTCTTAAAAATTTCAAGTTTGGTAGAGAAAGCTTTCCTCTATGTAATGAAAGTTAAACGAAGAAAATTCATTTGGTTTCCCCTCAGATATGATGGTTCAAAAGGGATGGAAATTGGCCATTTTTGAAAACCGCTGCATGTTTAGGTAAATATAAATCAAAACCTAACTTAATGAAATTTTTGAAATTTTCAGAATATGTCGAAAAATAGTTGACTTAGATATATACCAAGTTACAAGTGTATAAGTTTAGTTACTGACGAGTTAGAGCAGTATGAAGTTTTGAAAATTTTTGTCAAATTGAATTATCAGCCAACTTTGACTGAACACAATAGAAAAGAACTTTCTTTTTAGTCTTTCAAACTTTGCTATTAGATTAAGCACAAAAAGTTGTCGGGGTAAAAAAAAATTAGGATTTGTATTTTTATTATGTGGCTCTCCAGGTACATCCAAACATGGCTACTTGGTTCGTTCATCAGAGGCAGCCATTTTGGTCCTTAAACTTAAACGCCCCTTGCAACTTAAGTTTTTACTTTCAAGGTCTAAAAATTTGGCTAGCTTAGTTTTATACCTACCAGAAACTTCGTGCAAAATTTTATCAAAATCGGTGATGGTCGAGTATTGGATATATATATATATATATATATATCCAATAGAACAGTCACAAAGTTAAGAGGACGACTTTTGCGTACATGGGTTCCAGAGATTTTTTCTCTGAAATAATATTGTATAAGAATATGTGCAGCACATGCTTTTTTTAAAGGCAAGCTATAGAGTGACCCGGGGTAATTCCCGATCGTTGTGTTTCTGGGGTAAATATTGATCACTCATTTTTTATGAATAAAAATTTATCTTTGTGTAATTTGAGATATAGTCAGGTATTCTTGGACATTTTGATAAAATATAACTACATTTACTAAATAATTATTTGCTCTTAAGTGTAATACATTAAGTAATTTCTAAACTGCACTCAGAACTTGCCATTTCAAAGATGGGTTCCTAAATATGCACATTTTTACAAAGATCCTTCTTCCTCTTTTATTAGAACATATTGTGTTCTACTTTGTATTCATATTATCTAAAAATAGTGTAAGGTTTTGATTGGTTGTTTCACATCTTCTGTATACATTAAAATTTATTATTTAAGGTTGTACCGAATGTTGCTCCGAGTAAGATGGGGTAAATATTGATCACTGGGGTAATTCCTGATCACTTGCTTTTCTTGGCATAAATTTCATCAGAAATAGCTAAAGCAAATAATTTCAGTTATTTTTAATGACAGATCAACAAATGTGGACGAAGACTAATGGGTATAAAAAGAAACAAAAGTATAGAACAAGTTATGAACAAAGAGGATAGCAAATCCGTAGTGGAAAATTTACAACTTGACCAAATAAAAAAATCCACCCAATTAGATGACGCTAAATTCTTGTTGGATGCTATTCACAAGAATATACCTTTACACAGCTATTATGCACTTTATTATGATCATTATCCAATGTAAATTTGAAAATCTTTAAATAGAGCAGGAGATCTGATTGAAATGAAGTTTTTAGAAAATGGTATAGGCAACTACAGATGGCCAAAAAGGAACCAAATTGAAAAGATAATTGTGAAATACATTTTTTATGATCCTGTGACCTTAAATGGAGCTGATCCATTCACAGTTTATGACACTGCCATAAACATTACATATAAGTGTTACAAGAAAGTTTGCAAAGATTTTTAGAAAATATAGTTATTTTTTTGAATAAATCAACTTGTCAGCAGATAAATTATGTTTTGCCTATTTGTTTATATTTTAATGTATTAGTTATTAACTACATTCATATAATTATTTATGAAAGGCCTATCGCTTTAAAAAAAAAATCGGGTGATCAGTATTTGCCATAGTAGTGATCAAGATTTACCCCGTTCTATGAATAATTCCTAGTCTCTGAAAATTTTAAATATTGCAAATTCTTTTTTTATTTTCAGGAAAATAAAGGTTGCACAGGAATCTGTCCGAGCCATTCCAATTCAGATCAAGCATACGGTGTCACATGACCCTCACAGATTTTTTTTAAAAATTACAGTAGTTACAACTAAGGGACATATAAAATATCGCCGAAGCATTTTGCGAAAAAAAATTTATTTCGCTAGTTGCAGAATTTTAAAATTTGGAACAAAATTGGCTGTTTTCAGAAAATCAGCAAAACACTCAATTTTAAAATGGCCTCTGTTTCAAAAGTTTTTAACCGATTCACATATATATATTTTTTTCTATAAATAATGAAAGGATGGTATTTTATTTAGATACTAATTTAAAAAGTCCAGTTGGCTTTATTGATAAAGATAAAAAAGTGTTTTTGAAGTGAAAAAATTGCATTTTTACCGATTTTAGGATTTTTTTTTTCTTATGAAAGAAATGTATTTTTGACAAAACAGAGGTAGCAATCTAAAGTGCTGTATGGAAGTTTAGTATCAAATGTTATTGTAAACCGAGATGCATATCCCTTCAGAATTTAAAGTTTGAAAATGTTCAAAAATTTCAATTTTTGAAGTGTGATTACTAAAAAAAGCCATTTTTTAAAAATCTGCTCATTTGTTCCCCTTGAAGTGCTTATGGAGCTGCTATCAATTATATTGTGTATTTTTGCCCCAGAGATTTTGTATGATTTTTCAAAAATGACCTTTTGTGAGTATCTTTAAAAAGCCAGAAATTCAAATTTATTCTTATTGAAACATTTTAATATAATATTTAATAATTTTTATTAAGAAATATGCTATATTGTTACACTATTACTACAGCTAAATTGTACTTAACCATCTTAGAATTTAAATAGCACCTTGCACAAAGTGTTGGTACCGTGATTTAATGCATGTTATTCTGTTCATTCCAATTACTAGTTTTAAACTCACACGTTTTACATCAAATGCCATGTAACAGCAAACATAAAATCTATTGTAGGTATACAATCAAAACACTATTGGCTATCCTATAATAGTAATGCTTACATAGGACGTACGATCAAACAAGAAGTGGAATCAGTTAGAAAACTACCAGCCTCTTAAACAAATATAACTCAATGCATGATTTCTAAGTAGGAAAATGTATTGAATGTGTGAATGACAATTTTTGAATGGGACAAATTACGAATGTATCACCGATGGTTTGGGGACACTATTGAATAATTTGTACCCAGATAATCTAGAACAAATATTTCAATAGCCAGAAGAATCCGGGGAAAAAACTAGACCAATATAAAGTAATGCTGAGAGTAAGAAATATAACACCAGATGAACCCTCCTAATCTTTACATTTTTTTGGTAATAACGAGTAGAAGATCATTCAAGAACTTGATTCTACTTATTTTGCTTTAAGTACATAACTACATATGTGTTTAAAACTATGTATATCAGTGCTGTAACTTGATATTTGATGTAAAGTGTGTGAGTTTAAAACTAGTACTTGGATTGAACAGAATAACATGCATTAAATCACAGTAGCTACACTTTGTGCAAGGGGCTATTTAAATTTTAAGATGGTTAAGTACAATTTATCTGCAGTAATAGTAAATAGTGTAACAATATAGCATATTTCTTAATAAAAAATGATTAAATATTATATTAAAATGTTTCAATAAGAACAAGTTTGAATTTCTGGCTTTTTTGATAAACACACAAATGGCCATTTTTGAAAAATCATACAAAATCTCTGGGGCAAAAATACACAATATAATTGATAGCAGCTCAATAAGCACTTCATGGGGAACAAATGAGCAGATTTTTAAAAAATGGCTTTTTTGAGTAATCACACTTCAAAAATTGAAATTTTTGAACATTTTCAAATTTCAAACTTTAAGGGGGTATTCTAGTGTAGAGGCATAAATTTCGCCCGGTTTTTGAAGCGCCGTACAAAGGGAAAAAAAAACTTTTAGTATCCATTTTTTTATCATTTGTTTATTGATGTTTTATTATTACATACAAAAATTAATCAAAAAAATAATTAAAATTGACAAAATTATGAGCAGTCAAAGTGGGGGCTTCAAAAAAAAAGAGGGTGTCCTGGCGTGCATGATTGCAACCCTCCTGGTGATCTGAAAAATAAAAAACAGACCGATTCTTAATTATTATAGATGCCGCTATCGTATGAACCTCGGACAAGTTAATTTTTTTTTTTTTTTTACAAAATGGCGGCTGTTTGAACAAAATTGTTCTTTTTTGCATCTTTTTTTTAACAATTACGAATTTTTTAAAAATACTAAATGAAAAGTTGTTTTTGGGCAAGGTTCACACGATAAAGGGATGTATAAAGAACATCCTCTCCAAATTTGAAGCAAATCGGTCCATTAGAACTCGAGATATCCTTACCGCCAGCTCGAAAAAAGTAGTTTCGAGAAAAACGCGATCAAAGTTTTGAGACAAGTTTTCGGCAGTTTTACTTATAGAATGGTACAGAATACTTACATATTTTTAATCGGCGATTCCTGCTCCATATAAGAAACCTTCCTCTACTTCAAAATGCTCATTCTCCGATGTTCTCTGGGGAACACGAGCTGTTCTACCCCCCTTTGACGCCTCTGAAGTCCGGAGTTCCGAGCGCTCGATACGCGCTTCGTCCCGTCTCGCTGCAAAAGCATTAGCTTCTGTGCCAATCATGATTCCCCTAACATCTAAGATTTTTTATATGGGTATAAAACCTTCATTAAAAATACTAACTGCGAAGGTTGGTATGAAGGTTGGCTCAAAACTAACTTAAAATAAAACTAAACGGAGAATATTCCAACAAAACAAGTTTCTATGTCCTACAATTAAATATAGATTTAAGAGATGTTGTTGTCGTGTCTGGATAGTAGATTTGGAATGTCAAATAGGGCCATGTACTATACAATAAAGATTCTATAAGGGATATTCAATCGTGGGACTCGGGAACGTCTACCGTCTTTTGTTGACTTGTGTCGGTCGGACCGTAACCGATGCCACGTCACTAAAACGACTATAACTCATGAAATAATAGGAATTTTAAAAAATCCTTTTAATGGCATATTCTTCAATATCTAAACTTTGGAAATATGAAGAAATTTTTTTTTTTCGATTTTTAAAAATTCTACACTAGAATACCCCCTTAAATTCTGAAGGGATATGCATCTCGGTTTACAATAAAATTTGATACTAAACTTCCATAACAGCACTTTAGATTGCTACCTCTGTTTTGTCAAAAATAAATTTCTTTCATAAGAAAAAAAAATCATAAAATCGGTAAAAATGCAATTTTTTCATGTCAAAAACACCTTTTTTTTCCATATCAATAAAGCCAACTAGACTTTTAAAATTAG
Organism: Octonoba sinensis; assembly: GCA_038502835.1. Classification (NCBI taxonomy): domain Eukaryota; kingdom Metazoa; phylum Arthropoda; class Arachnida; order Araneae; family Uloboridae; genus Octonoba; species Octonoba sinensis. Next base: position 131,425,144 of record CM076598.1, read on the forward strand.
TACCTAAATAAAATACCATCCTTTCATTATGTATAGAAAAAAAATTATTTTAATCGGTTAAAAACTTTTGAAACAGAGGCCATTTTAAAATTGAGTGTTTTGCTGATTTTCCAAAAACAGCCAATTTTGTTCCAAATTTTAAAATTCTGCAACTAGCGAAATAAATTTTTTTTCGCAAAATGCTTCGGCGATATTTTATATGTCCCTTAGTTGTAACTACTGTAATTTTTAAAAAAAATCTGTGAGGGTCATGTGACACCGTCTGCTTGATCTGAATTGGAATGGCTTGGAAATTTTTAAAAGTCTGTAACCAGCGAAATAAATTTTTCTCAAAATCCTTTTGGGATATTTTATATGTCCCTTAGTTGTAACTACTGTAATTTTTTTTTAAAAAAATCTGTGAAGGTCATGTGACAAGTTTTAGACTTGCCTGCCTGATTTGAAATGGAATGACTCGTCCGTAAGTCATCAAATTTTCAGAAAAAATTAGAATTCTATCGCAAACGGTTTTTTTCCAAAACTGATATTTTTATTATTTGATCGGGAATTACCCGAAGTCACTCTAAAATCTTTTTGCTCATGTTTGGATACTATTAGCAGATTTTCATATAAAACATATAAATATTAACAAGTTTGGAATTAGAACACTTTTGGACTTAAAAATACCAAACATGAAAATTAAAGTCTTAGGAATATTTTGAGGGTTTTAAGTCAATTAATAATGGATAATTGACCTCATATGGAATGAAATATGTGGAAACTGTAGAGCTACACATAGAAGGTGTGTTTAAGTTCTAAGGTCTCAAATTTTTTTCTTACAAAACACTTAACTCAGAAAGTTGTAACTACTTTTACTTTTTGATGTAAGCATTGTGAAGTTGAACACATTTTTCATGACGTCAACGGCATGATAAATGCATGCGAGGCATTGAGTGCTATAAAAACTTTATCGGGGTTTCTTGAACTACATACTGACTATTCAGAGGCAGCAAAATTCCATTACAAATATTGAAAATGTAATTTTTACTCCATCATCTAGACAACGTAACAAATAACTGATTATTTTTCCAGATAAATACATGGGAGTATGGCAAGTTTTTCATTTTATTTTAAGAAACTTATAAAATTTCTACTTAAAATCTCTGTTATTGCACGTGCTATTATTTTCTGGCACGTTATGCATTGAATTTTAATTGGTTAATTGTATAACATACTTTGGTTATAATATGCAATATTTTCCGCGCTCTTGACAGCATGTTATAACTCTAGTCAACTGCATTGAAAAGACAGATTAAACTAAGATGGATTTAATAAGACTTAATACTTGAATCTTCTATATGGTTCTTTGGATGCTTCTTCTATGAGCTTGTCCCTACACTTTGAACGTATTCTGTAAGAAGGTTCAGCACCAATTTCATCTCGAGGAAGTTCCTTGAAAAACTTGCTATATCTCAATTCCTTATGTATTGATTTCTACAGAAAAAAAAGGTTCATCAAAAAGATGAAAGTACTTATTATACACACATAGGTACTACATAAAAACAGTACAATCCCAATTTAAGGATACTCAACATAATGATTTCTTCAAATTAACCATAGATTTTAAGAGTACTAGTTTGGATTTGATAAATGTTATACTTCCTTGATATAAAAATAGCATTTATTAGACCATAGACAATCCTTAAATTAGAGTTATACTGTATTATAAAATGTAATTAATATTTACTGTGAAAGACTGGTTGTATGGTAAATGTTTGCAGTCACCAAGTCTCTAGTTATATGTCTGAAATATTTACTAAATGTCATTATTTTTGACTTACACCGGCTGTTATCGGCATTCACCATTTACTAACAGGGAATGTGAAATGAAAATATTTTTGTCACGGTAAGTAGGAGGTTTTATCAGTGTGGCTTTGTTGATATGTTGATTGTATTCCTGCTTTCACTGATTTGTGGCACTTATGAAAATTAACAAAAGTTGATAATTAATTTGTTTTCCTAACAGTTTTAATTTTTTAATCATGATTTAGTTATAATTCAAAGTGTAAAATATTATTTTATGCTTAAAACACCTTTTTATTATGTTTGTTAGTAACTATTATGAGTACAACTTTTAACCCCTTAATGCATTTGCCTGCATCCGACACGAGCGAAAGTTACTGAAACGTTACTTTGTTTGTATAATATATATGTATATACACTCATGGACATTGAAAATAGCGCACCAAGAAGGAATCATCGGATTGAAATGAAATTTATCTCAGTGAATGATAAAGATGAACGACACACTTGATCAAAAAAAAACTAAACAATTAGACAATTACAAAACCGTCCAGCCAGATATGCTCAATAGCGCGTCGGACCGCCTCGGGCTACGATACATGCCGCAATACGGTCTGGCATTGAATAGAAAAGACGTCTGATGTTGCCCTGAGGCAGCCGTGCCCACAAATCTTTAGCAACTCTGTCCAAATCATGCAAGGAGTGGCACGACAGCAACTGCCGTTTCATCTGGTCCCATACATGCAAAATAGGGGAGATGTCCGGGGAGCGAGCAGGTCATGGAAGGGTCAAAACTGATAATTAAAAAATCGAATCTTATATTATTCTTCTGAAAAATGCAGAGTACCATAGTGTGTATAATCTTGAAAAATAACAAAAATTAAAATCAACCAATATTTTTATTGGTACGGCACAATTACAATTAATTTAAAAACAAAATAACATATATTAATCAAAACTCATATTAATTATCAAACAAAGATTTTGACTGGGCTACCGGAAAAACAGCTAACTCTTTCTTAAGACTAAAAAACATCAAGCCGTGAAACAAGTGCCGAGCATAGCAGCCATCGGCCAATACTGACGGCCACAAAAACAAGCTCCTGGAAAGCGAGCAGGTACAAACGACGTTGAGCCCGGAGACGCGCTTATATACCTCGCTCCCATGCCAGATCCGCCAAGCCTCATACAATTCATGCTAATTTGGCAGATTGGAACTTTGGAGACCGTCATCGTTTCGTACGCGTTAGCATAAATTCCCGTTATGGTATAAAGGGATAAGTAGTGAGACACAGGCTAAATGCCAACACGAACACATCGTAAGAAGTCCCGTCAATCCGAGCCGCGTGCGGACGAGCATTATCCTGCTGGTAAATTGCACCTGGAATGCCGGTTAAGTATGGAAGCACATGAGGCCACAGGATTTCATCCACATACCGCTGAGCTGTTAAGGTACCACGTACCACCACCAGAGTGGAGCGGCTATGGTAGGCTATGGCCCCCCAGACCATGATACATGCAGTGCGGAAACTATGAATAGTAAGTGTGGGATTGCACCATTCACCAGGGCGTCTCCACACATGTACACGGTGATCCATCTGTCCCCAAAACGAAGTGGCATCCATCACTAAATACCACACGTCTCCAATATGTGGCGTTCCACGTCGCCCTCGCTTGGCATCACTGTAGTCGGAGCCGTCGATGTGAGTGTTGATGGCAGTATATGTAATGAGAGCTGGGATTGCAGATTCGCTTCTCTGAGGCATCTAGAAATTGTTCGCGGACAAACACGAACCCCTACATCTACTTGTACAGTGGAACAGGTCACTGTGGGATCCGTCTCGCGCCGCCGTGGCTCCAAACCCGGGATGTTTGTGCGTGGGTGCCTTCACGTGTCCACTGCTCCCAACACCTTCTGATAGCACACCCAGAATGATCGACTTGGCCTCCTGGCGAGAAACACGGCGCATCGATCACGCTGCAGTCTTCGGGCCCATGATGAGGCCCCTCTCAAACTCACTTAATTGGGAGAAATGTCTTATACACTTTTGTACACCATATAGTGTCGATTCGTGGTCCTCACGTTTATGAATCTTCTACAATACACCCGTTTATATCGGCCGCGTTTCTTGTTTGCAACGCCAGTGCAAGATGCATGGACACGCGCATGCGCACTAAACTTACATCATTTGCATACCGGACGTCACTCTACTAATTTGCATAGTTTCGAGGTTGTAGCTCGTTTCCTTCTTGGTGCGCTATTTTCAATGTCCGTGAGTGTATATATAGCTCTTACCCCACCCCTGCTCTTATGTGAACCCCCACAAATAAACTGCAAAAAATAAGTTACACTTAGCTTATAGATTCATTTTCTGTCAAAAAACTATCATTTTTACCAGTTTTTCGAAAAAAAACTTGTGCTTTAAGGGATCAATATAGCTTCAGTTTTAATTTAAGCCATTCTTAATTATCTAATTAAATAATTTTGAACAGCTTAATCTCTCTTGGTTAACTCCTAATATTTTCCCAGCTGGAAATACAACTTTTACTTGCTTTACCAACCACATAACAGCCAACCAGCAAAGGTGCTCTTCCCCGTTTTTTTTTTGCATGTTATTCCAAAGATGAAAAAACTGCTTTGATTCACTATAAACTTCGGCAGTGTTACTGATGTGATTAACGTCATGCCGAATCAGCGAGCTGTACGTGCCTACCCATACAATCAATGTCATCCAATTACCAGCCTGAATATAGCCATTTCATCCATATGACATCTTGTAGCCAAGAAAGAGATAAATATAATGTTGAATGAAAACATGAACTGGAATAAGCCATGATCGGTGTCAGCATTATATCTTTTCTGCATGTAAAAGTGATGAGCCAGTTTTTCTCCCCTTTACGACATATTTCCGACTTACTATTAGCTCTACTCAGGAACAAAGATGATAGTAGAGCCACACTTTCATGCAAAGCATCAAGAATCAAGGAATTGGATTGTGTGCCATATTGTGTTTTGCTTGATATGTCAATGTCGGTATACGATTTAATTTCAGCATTAGTTTTATTTGTGGGAAATGTAATTAACACAAATTTTTACTGTTTCATTCCCATCGTGAATAAATATTTTCAAAAAACCGTTAGGCTCCCGGTTTTATCCGACTTTCCCCCATATATTTGTATATATATCAGTTTTGACCAAACTAATACACATTATTGTATGTACCTAAATTGATTAAATCTTTATCTTGAATGAAAGTTTAAAAAAGATTAAATAAAATATTAGCTTATATTTTAATGATGCAAAAAAAAATGTCTGTGAAAGGTCAAATACATGCAGGAAATAAAAAAGTAACTTCTTACAACTAACCTGCCAGCCATAATCTGATTTTTTAAAATATGAATAACGACCTGCGATATAGGAGCAAATTTCTCTAGGAGTCATTTTCATACTTTCGACTGATGAAAGAGCTTGCACAATCAACTGTGAATTAAGAAAACGGGGTTTCGTGTTTTTAGTAGGAGCACTAAAGTCTAAGAGCAATTGTGTTTCAGCACGCTTTTCATCACTTATTCGTTCTGATGATAAACATTCATTTTTGTTGCTGGAAAAATAAAAGTTATGCAATTTAAATAACAAAATAAAATAGCTACAAAACATCTTTAAGTTTTAAAACAAACATGAATGAAATAAAAGCAATGACCAAAGGTTTAATTGAGAATGCACAACTGAAGAAAAAAGTACCAGATACACATCTAGGGCATCTAGTTTCATTTTCTCCCAGATTATTTCCTAGAACGTGATCATTATTTTAGAAAAATTAATCAATATTTACTTTTAAAGATAATTTTCATGATAATATTGCATATTATCACATAAAGATTTCTAATTTTTCTTTCCTTCTGGCAAGAACTCTCGTGTTGCTGATGAAGTTCTACATTTGCAAAGGAGCTTGTCTTCCCAATAAGCATACAGGAAAAAAAAGAGGACAGAACACAGCATGTTGTGAAGGAAAACAGAATTGTACCCCTTGTGTCAGAAACACAGTGCTACGGTGACATTGTCCCGGATAATGAAAGTTAATCTCAGAAAGTAAAACTCTTTTGCGGACAATTTTTGTCTGCACTAATAAAAACTTTTTTTTTTTTTTTGCAATTTTTTTGGGCACTTGTTTAACCTTTTTTTAATACTGAAAAAGATTTAAGTCATTGTCATTCACATGGCACTTGTTACGAGTTTGTCTCTACATTCGGCACCTCCCAAATGCACAGAAAAGAATAGTACACCTCAGCATTCTGTGCTAAAACTCAAGGAAGCTTATTTAGAGTCAGCAGCATGATTTTGCACACAAAACCTAATAAGGCAGACAGCAAACCCACAAGGAGAATCAGTAAAAGATTTCACTTTTTCTTGCGGTTGGTAAGAGAGGTCATACGTTTAGTCAAAAAAAGCCCACATCCTGTTGCAAAGCATATGCCAGTTTCCTTTTTTACAGTCTTTGTGCACCACCAGTAAGCTACTCAGTTACACATATAGCTTATCCGAGTATCTTCAAAGTAGCCACATTGACTTGGCCACTGCTTTGGATGAAGTAAGCAGCATAGTGAGTGTTGCAAGACATGAGGAATAACTACGAAGATATGTTTAACTCGATATATAATGAAGCTGAAACCCTAGATACCAAATTTAACATTGAGGTAAAAACACCTAGAATGTAATTTTCAAAAGAACCGCCCAAATATAGCCAACAAAACAACTGAAGAATGTTATAGAATCACAAGTTTTATTCCCTACCTGGATGATCTAATATCGTCATTTAATGAGCGCTTTTTGCCTCATAAAGACAATTTCCTCCTTGAGAAACCTTATTCGGCTACATCCTGTTGAAAAGAGTTTTCAGGCATTTTCCCCCAACACCTGCATTTTGCTTCAAATACTTTCCAGCCTACCAGTATCAGCATCTTCAGCTGAGCTAAGTTTATCAACTTTAAGGAGATTAAAAACTTACCTCAGAAGCACGACTAGCAAAAATCGTTTAACTGGATTGGCTTTACTCAATATACATAGAGACTCTTCAGTTTAAGATGACAAGATAATTAACAAATTTGCCAAGAGTGGAACTGTTAGAAAATTGAACTCGTTTTGTAATGATAATTTTGTTTTTTGCTCAACAATTTGATTTTACACTTTTTATACGCACTATTCAACTTTATTTGAAATATAAGTTCTCATTTCTTTATTTTAAAAACCATTTGTTTCAATTAATCAAGGTATTTTTCCTGAATGCAGTTTATGCAAAAAGCGTCGACTCTCCAAAGAAAAAAAATTTTTTTTTTTTAGTTTGATTAATTTTGATTTGCTAATTATTAGAAGGATAGTTATTGTTTTTGAATGTAACAGTTATACTTCTCAGACCTCCCCTAAAAATAATCCTGGCTATGACTCTGTAGGTAAGTTCTACCAGTCAAAAATACCAAATGATGGAAAGGTATGAATTTGGAACATTTAATCATTATTTAAGTGCATACACTTAAATTCTCTATTTTTAATGGGTTCTCCACAACATAGAACTATTACCTATATAAAATAACGCTAATAATAAGGTGGCAGGCCCCTCCCGCCTTGGGGGGCCACAATTGTTTTTTCACACAGGTGCTCAGATGATTAGCAGTAGGCCTGGAAGTGGGCACTAATCATAAGAAGGTTTTCCTCCAACTGAATGGGCACCCTTCATGTTAGAAAGTACCCAAAAGCCTTTAAAAACAGCTTTGCTATCCATGTATGGTTCTGCTTACCCTTCCTCACCTCAGAAATCCCAAGATTTGAATTAATGAAACAATTTGTAATACCAAAAGTCATAAAAAAAGTTACCGTAGTTTCCTGCGTATAGTCCGCGGATTATCTATTAAAAAAGTGGAAATTTTTATGGCGCGGATCATGTGCCGATGCGGACTATACGATAAAAAAATTTTTAAGTGCGGTATTAAAACTTCGTTTGAAAAATCCCAGTTGGCAGCATGAGTAAAAATTTACAACAGCTCATTTGAGTCGATACTGCGCATGCGCTAGTGGAGGAGCGCTGAAGAGGAGAGCAGTCAACTCGGCCATACGTCATTCAGAATTTCTACGTAGATTCTGCCGGTAGGAGGAGCTTTAGAATTCGTTGTTTTTTCTATATGGTTCTGGCAACAGGCAAGCTGTTGAAAAACGTGCTCTCCTCGTGTTTTATGTGTAAGGACGTCATTTCTTATCTGTGGCTAGTGGCTATCGTAGAAGTTCTATCAGCATGTCTAAAAAACGCGTCAGTTAAACAGCTGAATTTAATGTTAAAGTAATTTTAAAAGCAGAAGAAATTGGAAACCGTGACGCCGGTCTGCTTTTTGATGTGGACGAGTCAAACGTGAGACTGTGGCGAAAAAACAAAGAAAAATTATTTGCGAGCAATCGCACGAGACGGTCATTTCGGCGAGGCATACATTATTTTTTGAAGTGTTTTTAAAGATATATCCATCAGAAATAAAAGGGAGATTGCATGGCAAAACGAATCGCCATATAATCCGCGGATTATCTGCTGATCTTTTTTTGGTAAGGGGCCAAAGTAGCACCTGCGGATTATGCGCCGCCGTGGATAATTCGCAGGAAATTACAGTAATGAGAGTGTCATCATGTTTACTGTATTGTAAATAAAATTTAAAAAAATTGCTTCTTTTATGTATGATTTAATCTTTAAAATTACATTCAAAATTTGCAGATAGGTTATGAAATCCTAAAGACTTGTCGAAGACAGCTACAAAGCTTCCTGCCACTAGGATTGTACGTAATTATAATAAAAAAAAATCAAAAATCATTTGCTTCTTTCTTATTACAATAAAGTAATTGTAAACCAAGAAAATGCACTCAAAAGCACCGACAGTTGATTCCATATGTAAAAAACACATCATAATACAATTCCTGGTATTATGTCTGAAAATCAATTTTGTCAAAGAATTTATTTCAAATGCAATGCTTTATGTAAGGGGACTCTAGTATGCTGAGCATTCCAGTTTCAAAATAAATGGTTTTTATTTTTCTTTTCTAACATTATATTTTTGCTTTTAGTGACTAAATTCATACTTTTCTTGAGTAAAATAACCTTATAGTAAGTAAAAAGATGAAGACAGAAAGAATGGATACTTCCCACTTAAAAACTTTTCTTACAGAAATGAGGATGATAAGGGGGAGGATCATTTTATAGGTTTTTTCGGGATTGCCTCTTATGGTAAAAATATTGATATAAATAGCAAAATGAAATTTAAACCGAAAACAATAATAATAATAATAATTCAACAAGGAGCTAATTCCCCACCCTCCCCTTCTGCTGGCTAGTGCCTGAGGAGCACACCTTTGACAAAATCTACACTTATAAGCCAGATTTCATGTTTCCTCTGTGCTTACACCACTAACATATTTATTATGTGCACAAATCTCAAAACTTTTATTTCCTATTTACACTTTTGTCATTCAAAAAACAAAAATGAAAAAAAAAGGAAACTATTACAAGGTATAAAAGTTTTTACGATTGAATCAGCAAATATTAATATAGTTGGGTCTCTTTCTGCTCTACTTACAGACAATTTTTGCTGCTTCTGATCCCTACAGCATAGAAAAGTTCCTAGATAAGGATGGCAGTGCTTCTGTTTAACAATTTTTTTTTTTTGACGTTTTTAAAGTTTCCTACTCTTATCTCAGTTTTACTCCAGGGAACCTCCTATAGGGAAAACAAGCTTCGTTGCAATAGGGAAGAAAAGGCAGATCTTAGATGGGGAAGTTGGAGGGGGAGTGGAATGAACCTGCATCTGTTGAGGTGGTTTATTGTCCAAGGGAGCTCCATCCCTTCAGTTTTAAAATCCTGAATCCGATTAGTGGGAGTTGCATGTTCAGTGTCTAGTCCAGAGAATGCAGGGTAAAAGCTCATTTCTTACTAATCCCAGGTGGAAGGAAAGTACAATGGTGTCAAAGCGAAAACATTTACTCTTATGGGAAAAAGTGAAAATCATTGAAGAACAGAAAAAAGTTCTGGTACATCCAAAGTTCAATTAGCAAAAATATTTCAGTTACTTGAATCTACGCTAAAAGGAATTTTAGCTTACAAAGATAAAATTTTAGAGGCAGCAAAACAATATGGTTTTGCATCCAAACAGCAGAAATTGCAAGGCTGCCGATTAGAAGAATTAGACAAAGCACGTCCACAATGGTTTAATTAAGCAAGAGCATCTAATATTACACTTTCCGAACCAATATTCAAAGTAAATGCTATGGCGATGGCGAAGCAGCACCACCTTGTTACAGAGATGCTGCTTGTGCTCTTGATACACGTTAGTGATACATTGTTACATCCAATATAAAAGAGGGTGCATTTAGCTTTTTTTGGAAAGCTAGGATAAAAAGTAGTAGAAACAAGACCATGAATGAAGCAACCAACTCTTAATGAAATTAGCTTTTGAAAAAAATCAGGAACTACTTGCACATTTATTACATACTAGCTGTTCACGTGACTTCATCCGTGTGGAAATTTTGATGTGCATGTGTGAGAACAGACGGCCTGATCAAAATGTGCTCGATGTGGGCGAATATTATGAAAGGCGTCCCTCCGGGCGCTGCATTTCTGGGCAGCACAAGTCCTAGACAAAATTAAACTGCATTGAGGCAAGGATGGCTTAAAAACCGGAATTTAATAGTGCTATACAACTTTCGTTTTAGGTGAGAGATCAAACGCTCATTTATACAAACACTTGTAGGCACTGATTTCTGGGTGGTAAATATTTTGCCGATTCTGAGCTGGAAAGCACAGCATTAAGACACAATTATACACAACGGTTGATTTCAAAGAACAAATAAAAACATTTTTTTTACTCAATTAATTTTAAATTATCTGTTGGAAAGGTTTAAATTTAGGTTTCATTAAATAAAAATGGTGCATCAACGTAACATTGACGGTGTGGTTCTATAGTTATAGATGAAATTTAAAAGGAAATCAGAGTAGGTCTTGTTAGGGGAAAAATCCCCAAAGAGAAGTGTGAACCTCGAACCTGAAGTGTCTTGGATTTATGAAAGCATGAGGAGGCATTTTTAAATTAACAATAAATATTTATTAAACAATCAACAGGGAAAAAATAGTAAACTTGGTAAAAATGTTAACAAATTAACGATCTAGTCTTTTTAGAGCAGTAACATGGGATATACCAAATATAGTCTGTTCCTTAAATCAGTCACCGGGGGCGACGAGTTGAAACTAGTATCAAGTCAAAAAAATTCCATCAGAAAAACCAGCATGTCGAAAACCTTCACAAGTACTGGGAGACGGCAATACACATCATCCAGGAGAGGTTGGCACGGCTTGGTTAATATTCCGTAACTGGAACCATAGTTCAATGATTAAAAAAATGATCAACCAACCCCCATCCAGTCAGAGTCGTTGAGGCCGGAACATAGATCTCATAGTCGCTTCAACCGCTGGGAGGCGAGTGGCAGACAGATCCGAACAGATCCAACAGATAGCAAACTGCACATCTCCTTCCCTTTTATTCACAGTGGCAGCACATGCACCACACATACATTTGCATATGATAACTTAAAATATCAGTAACAAGTTTCTCCACAAAAACATGCAGTTTCTTGTGAGTAGCAACACTCAACTGACACTATCTTCATCAAAACTGCCTAAACCGTTTATCTAATGGTTTGAACCACGAAACTGGTTGACTTCCAATCACATGCTTTGGAAGCATTCCAGAGTAAGAGGTGGGGAGGTGCCCAACTTAGGGTTTTTAAAATATTTCTACCCCGAGCCCTGGAGATATTTCCTCGTACGTATGAGTAAGTAGAAGTTATTTATGCATAGGAAACATCAAGAAAAAATTAAAATAAAAATAGGTATATTTTGCCAACAGACCTGCTAGCCAGCACGTAACTCCCTGACCTGGGTTCAAGTACCAGCCCAGACAATCTATTTTTTACTCAATTAATGCTAATATTCAATTTAATGAACTTTAACAAAACTCCTTTTAAATAGGATACAATTCAGTGGTGTAGTCGAGAAGGGACGCAGGGGGACGCCGTCCCCCTGCCTTTTTATTTTAACGCAAGCGTCCCTCCCCACTTGTTTTGAATTTTAACACAAGCATACCCCCACTTTTTTATTTTTGTATACGTAAGTGTCCTCCCACCTTTTTTTACAGGACTAGACCACAGATACAATTTTATTATTCTATCCCATAGGAACTGCGCATTTTCCTACGATAAAAGGTAGCCTATCATTCTCTGACCCCTAAACTACCACAATGAAAAAAATCATGTCGCTCCCTTGCTCTGTGAAAAACAAAAAATTCCACAGGAAACTCAAATTTTTCGAGACTATAATCTATCTCTATGCCAAATTTCATCCACATCCGTTCAGCGGTTCTGGCGTGATTGAGTAACAAACATACATCCAAACTTTCTCGTTTATAATAGTGGTAAGATAGATGTTATATGCACACACAGACAGAGGAACCTATAGAGTTTTGCTTGAAATAGAAATTGTAAATGCAACATATTTTCACATTTAGAACAAGACTTTCTAGCACTAAAATCTTTCAAAAATAATTTAAATCAATGATTTTTTTGAAAAATGACTTGATTTAAATCATGAATTTAAATGAACGAACCCTGACGGGAATTGTAAATTTTCACTAGAAAAAGTAGTCTATGTGCTATTAATTGAGTAAAAATCAATTAGCCGGACAGGGACTTGAACCCAAATTCTTCAGTTACGAGCCGAGTCCCACAGTTACACGCCGAGTGCCACTTAAGCTTTCAGGCTGATACCGATTTCTTTTCCATTTCATTTACAACTATTGAGCCACACCGTCTATCTTAAGGTAATGCACCAATTTTATATAATGATATCCCACAGGAACCATACACTTTTCAGGTACAAAAAGTACCTGAAAAGGTCTGGAAAGTCTATGTGCTATTCCAGACTATAATCTATCTCTGTGCCAAATTTCATCCAGATCCGTTTAGCCATTCTGGTGTAATTGAGTAACAAACACACATCCAAATTTTTGCATTAATAATAGTAGTAAGATATATTTCATTATTGTACCTAACAATATAATGTAATGTCTATATCTTATGGTGAATGTCCGAAATTGGAAAATGTCGAGAATCCCTGTCCGATGGATGGTAAATGTCGACATTCACCGGTGATTGTTGACATTCTGTATTTGGTGTATGCGACATTCAGCGGTGATTATCGACATTTTCCAATTTCGGACATTCACTGTAACATATATATAAATTCAAAAAAAACACACACACTCATTTCTAAACACACCAATACATTTAAAAACACCGATACATTAAAAAAATGTATTGACTGAAAAGTGTGAAAGGAACTTTTTCTATTGAATGTTTCTAAAAATTCTCTTTAAGGATGCATTTTACTTAAACATGATTTTTTGCAGTCCCTTGAAAGTGGTAAAATTGAGAAAAACAGCAATTGCATAATGCACAAACCTTTCTTCAAGAGGCTCTAACATGCAAAGTTCAAATCGTAAGTCAACATTTTTCAAAGTTGTTTTGTAAAGACTAAAATCATTCCAAGGTTTTTTTTTTATGGGAGATATATGATCCCTATCTTCCAATTCCTCTTCTTCCAATTCCTCTTCCAAAGAGAGAGAGAGACTCTCTCCTTTCGGGGTACCTGAAAAAAAGAAGAAAAGAAAGTTCTATTAGTGAGTTGCATTTGTGGACTGGCATGTTAAACAACCATGATTGCAAGGGAAAAAAGATGTTGTAAACATTTGGACCACATTGCTAGAAGCTGCGTAGCACATGGCCCACCTAGTACTTTTGTGTAAATTGGAAGTTACCAGCTGCGTCATTTTGAAAATATTCATGCATATACTGTCCCACAGTAAAAAAAGTGATTATATTCAAAATATCTTAACTTAAACTGACTATAAATATTACATTTCTGTAGGATAATGTCTCCAACATATTTCCAATACAAAAATATATCATTTACATATTTTTACTGCAAAGATACTTTTGTACCTAGTAGATTAAAAAATAGCCGTCACCTTCTGTATTTTGTAATTCAGTAACATTTCTACACTTTGTTTTTGACTACAAAAGAAAAAAAAAAGGGACATTTCAATAAGTAAGCCATCATTATTTTAAATTTCTGTAATTATTCCTGAAAAAACAAATTAAGGGGAATCGCAACAGGCCTCCAGCAATCTTCGTCTCCCATGTTATCTCTACGGAGCGGGTTTTCCACATCTCCTGAGTTTATTTTTTGGAGTATCCTCATGCGGTTTTTTGTATATGAAGCACCAAGGAAAGCTTTTTATCTTTGTCTTTTGAATTTTGAAGTAAGGAGTAAAACGTTTTCAGAAATGAGAAAAATACTTGCGTTGCTAACTTTAAAACGCTCTCAAATACGTCTTAATCAAAATATTTTAAAAAATGAAAGTAATAGACGAAATTTACACTGTTTAGCGTCTGAATCCACAAACAGAAGTTCATTTCGTCCAATATTTCAGCTGTAATCTTTAAAACAAAAACAGTGGATTTATCGCAAAAAATTGAGAATTTATTCACTGCTTTGCAGCGCCCTCTGGAAAACAGGGAAATTTAGACGGAAAAAGGGAAGAGTTTCAGAATGAGGCATCAATCAACTGTCATCCTTTAGGCAAAAAGTGATTAACGGTTGATTTACTAGAGTTTACTGTTTGAGCGGGAGTTTCCCCGGGGTTTTCAGGCAAGGGACACAAAACGGTTTTATTTTGCTTCCTTCTTGGCCTTTTGAGCGAAAGGATCTAGAATTGAAATAAATGTTGAGCCAGCGTTTTCCATAACATATTTTAACCCATAGTTTTTTAATGTCTTAGTTATTGAAATTTGTTCTATGTAATGACAGAATCAAGATATAAAAGTTGTCAAAGATAGTTGTTGTAAAGGGTAGTTGTTGTAAAAGTTGTAAAGGATAGTTGTCAAGGTGGTTTGAGGAAGAGCCAGAACTCCCCCCACCGCCCTCCACACACACACTGGACGCGATCCTTTATTTTTTCTTTTCACGGTCAGAGTCGGCGTGTTTGTGTGGACAATAATTTCAGCCGTTTTTTTAACATCACCAAAGATATCCTAATATACGTTTTATGTCTTGAATGTCCAAAAATTAAAAAAAAAAAATAGCCTTGAATCCCCCAACTCTTTCTCTCTAACATCATCAATGGACGTTAAAAATTGCGAATTTTCGAACTGAATTTAGAAAAAAATTCTGCGGAAGACTACATGAATCAATCTGTTTTTGGTGTCGCCAAGGAAAGTCTAATATGCGTTTTTAAAATTTCAATTTCAAAAAATTTCTGGGGGGATCTCCTTCCCCCAAAGCCCTTTCTGTCCCCTCAAATCCTTGAAAATCATCAAAATTGTAGTTCTAGAACTTCATATTAGAAAATTTTTAACTGTCTTTTAACATCACCAGAGATTGCCTTACGTGAGTTTTATGACTTGAATTTCAAAACATTTCTGAAAAATAGCCTTGAATCCCTCCTTGGTCTAACAGTATCAATGGATGTCATTGCGAATTTCCGGGAAGGAGCCCTGAATTCTGCAAATTTTTTATTCGATGTCACCAAAGAGAGACCACCCCTAGCTGTCCCCCTAACGGCGTCAATGATAGTATAAAATTGCGATTTTCGAATTTAATTTTTTTAATTTTTCGGGGTAGATTCCCAGGACTCCCCTCTATTTATGCTATAATATTATTCTTATGATGACGTTTATATTGATAATTTGTGAATTCTCTTTTTTCCGCATATATAACGCAATCCTCCCGAATTGTTTGCTCATATTCTAACAATGAGCCCTTTCTATATCAGAAGCTGGACTCGCTCATATTACATGTATACGTATACATATACATGTATACGTATCAATATTAAAACGATAAAATATTTATAATAACTATATATGCGATATATAGGGGCCGTTCATAAATGATGTTACGCTTTTCCCCCATATATTTGACCTCCCCCCCCCTTTATCACAATATGTCACACTTCAGCTGACTCCCCTCCCCCCTTTGTCACACGTCACGCTATGTTGGATAATGCAGAATGTCACACTTCTTGTTACCTCCTCCCCTTGTCACACTTTGTCCCAAGTTCACGAACCCCCCTCCTCCCCTCGAAGCGTGATATCATTTATGAATGATCCCATACATGCTCATATATCATATACATATGTATATGTTTATAAAAACAATAAAGGGGCCACCAAACTCATAGTCCCCCTTGATTTTTGACGGCCAACGTTTAGAGTAGATATATCATAGCAATTTTTTTATTCAGTATACTTGCTCTTTGCGTCTAATCTGAAATTAAGATTTTCGGACGGTTTTTCTATTCTTGTTCTTTG
Source organism: Octonoba sinensis (assembly GCA_038502835.1). Lineage (NCBI taxonomy): Eukaryota > Metazoa > Arthropoda > Arachnida > Araneae > Uloboridae > Octonoba > Octonoba sinensis. Next base: position 131,441,372 of record CM076598.1, read on the forward strand.
TTATAAACACATTTTTATAGTTTGGTAATCACACTACTATGAAAAATCACTTTCTATGCATGAACTCTGTCCGTCAGTGTAAGGTCAAATTTGCACTTAATGTCCCACACCAACGAGCGAATGAGAACAGCAGAAGTAAAAAGGAAAGTTGAATACTAAAAAAAAAAAAATCTTCTAAATGATTACGTCCATACAAGACATCCCCCCAAGTGGGATGGCGTACCTTCGCCTCAAAAAGAATCCCCTCTCCTTCCTAAAAATGCCAATGGCGCAGTCGTTCAGTTGACACAGCAAGTTGCAATTTCGTTCAATTGAAAGTTATTAAACTAAATTGCCAAACATTTAATGAATACGATTTTCGTTTGTTTGTAATTTAATAAATTAAATATCGCAATTTCTTTAAACAGAAACTTGCAGAAATTCATTGCAATAAAATTTGTTTAAGCACATCTGCTTAACGCATACGTTAATTGAATTAATAAAAATTCATATTCATTTCATCCCATGATGTACTACTGCAGGGTTTTTTTACCTTGTTAAAATTAATATGAACCGGTTGAGAATAATATTCTACATCTACATTAAGAGGTGGGAGTGGAATTTTAAAGAATTTTAGACATTAATTTAAATTCAAGTTTATAATAAAGATAATTGAAAAACATGGAAAGCAACTAACATCGTAAACGAACAAGAAAACTAGGCACCGCTACGTTTCGCCTCTTGTAATAAGACACATATTTCCTTTGAAACATTTTAACAAAGAATTAGAACCAGATGTCACATTTTTGAAGATTCTAAATGACAGTCTGTAATTGTACGCTAGTGGAGGGAGATAATGAAGAACGCCCCAGAGGAAAGAAACGTTGAGGGTGAGAATAGGGAAACAAGGGAGTGTGTGTGGGGAAAACCAAAATAGGGAATTTAAACCAAAACAAAAAAATCCCCAAATTAGCTTTTGATTGCAGCGCCATCTAGATGTCAGAATTCGCTACATCGGGAGCTTTCAATTCCCCTTAAGTATTTCTACAAAGCATTCAGTCTCTCATATTTTACCAAGATAGTTTCTTGAAAAAAAAAAGGGTTGAAATTCTACCTACAGATGTCAATACATTTTTAATAAAAGCACTTATGCCAGTTAAATATTTACCTGTAGCTTTTTTTTTTTTCAGTTGAAAAACAAGTGCTAGTGGTGTAAAGAATTTCTTATATGGCAAATGTTTTTATTCAATGTCAGTTACCTAGATTTTATGTTAAAATTAAAAATTCAGAGCTTTCTTTTGCTTGAATTAGTATATTTGCTGGTTAAATTTTTAAATATTTTGCTTTGTTTATTAATGATATTAATTAGCATGTAGATTTTGGAACACATTTCGCTGTTAATGTCAAGTCCATGACCATATAACTGATTTGATACAAAAGGGCTCTGTGGTATAATCCCCTCTTGGTGATATTCAAACTAGCGTGCCAATTTGTAATGATTTTCGGTTGGCAACAACTTTTTGTTTCTGTGGTAACCCAGCTGCATCAATGTTGGAGTAATATGTAGCAACCCTCAGCTGATAATAGACCAGTCAGAGGGGCATTCTTGTGTATGCGAAATCCAGAAAGCTGATGTTTGTAATTTTAGAAAATGTTTTTTTTTCTTATTTATAAGTAGTATTCTTTTGTATTTAAATTTGTTTGAGATCTTTTATATTGATAAAGAAAGAGTAAAGAGTTCAGGTGCATTAATTCGGTTCAATTGTTGTCTATTATGGTGCCAAGAAGTCAATGAATAGGATTTCAGTTTGTTAACTATTGCTCTATTTTCAAAACGTGCTTCAAATGGATGTCTAGTCTTCCTGCTAAAGGAATTTCGAGTAATTCTATAGGTTGAGAAAATTATATTATGGTCAATTGTGATTTGATTGTTTTTTTTCGGACAAGTCTGTCACATTGGATTGTAAGTTTGCAGAAATTTGGGATTAATATTGAAGTGCAAAATCAGTGTTAAAGTGATTCTTTATTTTTCTAAATTTATTATTTGGTTATTTTACATGTTTGTAAGTTTCAAAAAAATGATTTTTCAATTGTTCTAAAATATTTGCTGTTTTAATAAATGGCATTGTTAGTTCTGTTAAATTAGATAAATGTTATAAATTTTGTACTGGGGTCTGGTATTTTAAAATTCGGACAACTTCATTAAACATCAGTTTTGCGTTGCATTCAGGGCCGGATTACAAAATAGGCAAACTAGGCAACTGCCTAGGGGCCCCAATAAATTCTAAAGTTAAAATGTGAAAAAGAAAAGTAAATGAAAAAAATTTCAGTTTTCTTTCAACCAAACAATTCAGGAAGTCCAACCCTCAAAAGTAAAATCTCCACAATCCTGTCCCCCACTCCATTTATTGTCTTATGATACCTTCCATTTTTTAACTGCGTAAAAACGTGTTTTCACTTAAGCCGAAAAAAGGTGCTCTGAAGTATTTATTGTTTTACAACCTCAGGCTCAAAAAAACATGTGGGTTCATTTCCCTCGAGCTGCTACTTCCCTTTCCTTTCTTAAAATGATGGATGGCTCCTTACACTTGGTGACAGCCAACATTAGAGGGGTTATTAACAGTGCAAGATAACAACACATAATAATAACACACAAATAGTCATGCTGTTTAAATTAGAAAACTCCGTATTCACCTTGTGTACACTATCTCTGTCTGCCCAGAGGATCCCTTACAATATGGTTCTTAATTAGATAGGGTATATTCCGTGAAACCCCAGACTGACCCCAGATGAACCCGGTATCCGGACATAAGGTTCGTAACCAAGACTGAAAAACTGGAGTCAAGATGAAAAAAGACATTGCGACTGCTTTCAATAAGAAATCTCCTTCAAGTGCGGAATTTATAACAGAATAACAATTTATACACAGAACTGAAAAAAGGTACGCTCCTTTTTTTTCACTTTTAACTTTTGCAATAATGTTTAATAAGCTAATTTTTTAAAATTAATTTTGATTGTTTTTTAATTAAAATCATCAAGGGGAATAAATTATGTATCTTTTCAATATAAAGTCTAAAACAGTGGCTAGCGACAGATTTTAAGGAGGGGGGGGGGGGGAGGTAGCCCGTGTTTCTCCAAAAGGGAGGAAAAAAATTTAACTAATCCATTAAGCAATTTTTAACGATTTTCTTGACATCAGAAAGGAATTTTTAAAACAATTGTGTAAAAAACAAAATGAAATATATTTGAATAAAATCACTTTTTTCACACAATCAAAGCCACTAAGTAAACAATGACCCCTGATTCAGCCTTCGGGCAAAAATTTCACGAAATAGTTTGTCAAGATCTTAATAAAGTTAAACTGAATCATGTCCTCTCAGGACTCTCCTTTCCTCGAGACTATAGATGACGAACTATACATACTACTAAGTGTTTTAAATCTGGAAAAGTAATCTAAATCTGAAAGTCCATTTGCTAACGTAGTTCTGGAATTATAATCCTAATGAAAATATATTTCAAATTAAAACGGTCATTTTTAGGGCATTTTGAGAAATTATTTGTACGGTTTAATGTTTTATTAGCTTAAAACATTTTTTAAATAGATACGTTTTCATTCAAAATAAATTAGTAGTACATAATTTTTCTGTACTTGCGGATTAATTCGGTTTTAAGGAACTCTAAAAACCAAAAACACTCTTCTGACAACTTTATCTTGAAGAATTTTATGAGGGAGAACCACTTTTTCTCCACTGTGTTGTTTTAATTTTTTATTAGCTATAAATATAATTATAAAATATTCAATAAATTAGCTATAATGGCTATAAAAATACTATTCAGGGTTCGTACGCTTTTGGCAAAACCAAAAATAAGGACTTTCTAAGGACTTTTTAAGGACCTACAAAAAATTTTAAGGACCTCACAATTTTTTTGCAATATACAAACTGTTATGTTTATTTCAAAAGGAAGCATTATTGAAAGAGGAAATTGATTTAACATCGCATTTTTATTAGGAACACAACACAAACACTTTTATGGAGCTCTCTTTGTCTTGTTGCTTTTCTAATGTCCAATACAGTCAGGGAGTTAAATAATTATTGGAGCTAGTAATAAGAAGTACACAGCACAAGTATTAATCATATACAGGGTTTGTGACCATGTCTACCATGTTTCACAAAGTCAATTTGGTGACTTTTTAGTGACTTTTCGGGGACTTTGTAAACTTATTTAGTGACCTAGTATATTTTCATAAAACCTGTTTTTAAGCACATTATTTTTAATAACGATTAAATAAAATGACAAATTAATGCTGAATTTCTTAATATAAATTATTTAATTTTAAGTTTTTACATTTTTTTTTATTACTGGAGCTCAATGTCTAACAAAAAAAAAAAAGTGTATTAAGTCCTACATTCTTCGGAACATATAATACATGTAAAGTCTGAATTAAATCTGTAAAAACTCATTGCATTTTTTAAAGAAATAAACATGTTTTCAAGCATCAACTTTTAATACTTGTGCACACCATAGTAGATGTTTGATTAATATATATGAGTATTAATTTGAACTACTTGACTAATGAATTTCTAAGATCAGAATTAATTAAGAGGCAGAATTAAAAACATTAGGAGTAGTATTTTGTTGAATTTCATAATCGCTTTATAGTACATGAAAAACAATTGCTAAATATTTTACATGTTTTTAAATTATATATTAAAAGAAAATAGAAAGAAATGTTCCTTATTTATTTTATAACAATTGAAAATCATTTTTAATTGCATGCAAAAAAATAAGGGAAAATTTTTTCTAGCAAAAATATTTTTTAAATAACATTCTTAATAAGGCTGCAATATTTAATAATTATAATCAACTGATATGATCACTAAAACCTCAAGCCTAAAAATAACTTTTAAAAACTCCTTAATTTGATTAAATTTCGAGGGGGCGCAGCAAAATGACGTCCGTGCAAGTCCTTTTTTACAGAAGTTGAAACTTGAGAAATATTAAAAATAATGGTAGACTCGAAGTTATTGATGTCCCAGAGGAAGAATCTGATAGCAAACGAGAAATAAGAAATTTTGCCGAAGCCGATGCAACTGGATTTTGAAATGCGTAAAAAATCGGTATTGACCCTTGGAAGCTCAAAAAACGGACTACTCGTGCAAATTTACTCGTGATTTGTAACATTTGGCAGGCATGTACGTAGGCGACATTAAAAAAAATTCACAGAAAAAAAAATGAAAAACTTCCAAAATTACGAATTTTTGCGAAAACGAAATTTTTAATTTCACCGAAAATATGGAAAAATCACACGACTGATATTAAGACAGTGTGAAATGATTTAAAATCAATGTTATATCTTCCATCTACCGCATTACAACCCCACTTTCAGTTCTAAAAATAGCTGCGCCCGCGAATTATATATACAGTGGAGCACCGTTTATACGTTTCTCGTTTATACGTTTTTATCATTTATGCGTTTTTTTGAACGGCCCCGGCGAAACCTCATACAAATTAATGTTAAATAATTTCGTTTATACGTTTTCCTGAAATTGCACATTTCATTTATACGTTTTTTTTTCTCCCCAAGTCAAAGAAAAAACGCACATTTTAACGTGATTATACGCTAGCGATTGTCCAGTTTAGAAATCCCATTTGACCTTGACCCACACCTGCTGTGACCACTTACGGAGGTCACTCACCTGCCTAAATGAACAAAAGACATACCCCGGAAGAATGCGAATATCCTAAATTCACAGATAAAAGCATTCTGATTGTGGTGCTACCTAGAAATAGCAGGTGACAAGCGCTTTTTCTCTCCTACCAGTGTTGCCACGGCAGGCGCCCTTAAATTTCAGTAAGTAGCCTGGGGACTTTATGGCAACCCAGCAACACTGCTCCTACCAACTTTATAAAATTCTGGGATCTATCGTTCACTAGCATTCACGATGGCTTCGAGCTCGCGTAGTAGAAAACCTCTGTCTCTGAAAGAAAAAATGTGCATTTAAAACAAGCGAATGAAAACCAACATTTAAAAAGAGTTGACCTAGCCAAAAAATTAGGTTTACCAGTTTCAACTTTAAGCACCATAATTTATAAGCGTAAGATAATCGAGGAAACTTATAATCAAAGTGGTGCTAGTGCTTCAAAAAAACTTCGAGTTCAAAGCGGAAAATTTTCGGATGTAGAGAAAGTGCTTTTACAGTGGTTTAATCAGTGTCGTAGTGCAAAATTTCCCATCAGTGGTCCTTTGCTTATGGAGAATGCAAAAGAAATTTCGAAGAAGTTAAATGTAGAACGCGATGCATCATTTTCCTCGGGATGGCTTCATAAATTTAAGTTAAAACACGGCATAACAGGCAAAACTGTAAGTGGAGAGTCAGGACATGTTGATTGTGAAACAGTGGATGATTGGATTCAAAACCAATTGCCAGAACTGCTAAAAGAATATGAACCAAAGAACGTTTTTAATGTGGATGTACATACTGCATGAATATGAAACGTAGTGATTGTAATTCAATGTATTATTAAAAGTACTCATTATTTACTTTTCATAATATTTTAAGTTACTGTTTTGTTTTCTATTACGAAAATGTTCGTTTTATTTTGTGATTTTCGTTTATACGTTTTTTCATTTATACGTTTTTTTCGCTCGGTCCCTTGAAAAACGTATAAACGGTGCTTTACTGTATATACATAAATATTTTTTTTAATTATTTAGAAGAGCTTACAAAAATTCTGAAAAAACTTTTTCAACTTGAGAAAAATATTTCATTTTGGAAACAACATACAAATAAAAAATGGAGCTTATTCGCTTAAAACTTTGTACATTACCCTCAAATAGTAACTACCAAAATTTAACTAAAATAAAGTTTCAAAAAATTGGACAATATTTTTAAATAAAAAATAAAACAAGCAGACTACAGGCTGCAAATACTAAAAGAACTGTCAACTTTTTAAATAATTGATATATTTACAGGATGCAGAAAGATAGAAGTCTCAAAAGCTGCGTGCAATTTTCGGCAAAGCACGTGCTAGATGTTAGCAAGTTTCCGAAAAATAGGCTTTTACATTTTCGCGTAATAAGTTATGAAAATTCATGTAAATTAATACATGTCTTTTTAAAAAGATTTTACAAAAATTTTCTTGTTTTGTAGTACAATCCCTTTAGATAAAAATACTTGTACATCAGCTTGAAAAATCGGATCTTTTTGCAAAAATCGAATTTTCGAAGTTCACAAAAAAAAACACCCAGAAAAACTAGGGGAAAACGGAGCATTTGGCAACTACGGTGTATAGGTTTAAGAAGAGGTCGATTCCTTCAATTTACTGCAAATTAAGAAATTTTACGAGATACAAATTTTGATTAACACAGCAAATATCCATCATCTCCCACACAACAAAACAACAAAGCGAACGATCGCAAAGCCAAATTAATTGATAAAAATTTACTAAATATTAAAACATTACTTTAAAACAAATTAATTTTTTAGATATATATATTTTTTATTTGATTAATAAAATATAATTAACAATGGGAGAACAAACTGCTTAGCGAAAGATCAGCTAAAAAGCGATCGGGAGAGTTGGCAACTCGCCGCTTATTATAGTGTGTCAGGTTAGGCCTAGGCCGGCAAACCTACGGGGCCTACGTGACAGGACGAAGGGGCCCACACGACAGGAAATGGAGCACGTGTGTCCCCTTGCCCTCAATGTCGGCCTAAGGTCAGGCTACGAAGGAACTCACCAGGCTTCTGACTGGAACTGCCCCAGATGGCCCAAGCCCGCCTTCGTGCCCAGCCTCCGCCCAAGAAGAAGACGCCTGGCCCCTCGGCCTCGCCCAACGCCAGGACTCTCCTCGCCCAGGTTCTCACGAGCCTGCGGTTCCTCAGCTCCAGTCTCCCGGCCGAGTAACCGCTCGGTTGTCGTCGGCTCTTTCCCGGCCCCACTCTCTCCTCCCCCCCCCCCCGGCTCTGTTCTCCTTTCCCGTCCACGTACTTTTCGCCCCCTCATACCCTTCTCCTCACCTGCTCAACGTCATGGTCCCATTCATCCCGGTTAAAAGCGCTTCGCGCTGCCCAAACAGCCCATGCTACAGGGGCGAGAAGATCGACTTTCGCTTGCCTACGAGGTTGCGGTCGGATGAGCAGGAGATCTTCGAATGCTGGACATGGAGGACTTGCGCCCATCCAGACGTAACGGGAGAGCTTGTGCCCGTAAAGAAATACCAAAGAACGTTAGACGTAACATTGCGCGGGAGAGCTTGTGCCCGTAACTTTGAAACATCTAAGAACTCAATGATGTGGAATTGAACCACTGTAGATAATATGTAAAATAATAATGTAAATAGGCAGCGAAGTGAATAAATGTAAGTAAAGAAATATAGCCAAGAATCGTAACTATAGTGTAAGATGTAAGAAAAATGATAAGAAAAATAAATCATTATTTTACCTGTAACAGTATAAAGAAGCGATAATCATACAAGCGAATGGTCAAACGCAAAGAAAGCTGAAAGTTTTTTTTTTTGCCTACATGTTAGTTAAATGTATCTCTTTTATTGAGCTAGATGCTCAACACACTATGCATCTTTGAAGTATTAAGCCCCCCCACCCCCCGCCCCTTAAATTAAAAAAAAAGTTTCAAAAGCAATATTTATTTACTGATTACTTGTTAAGAGCTGCTCCCACTTGCTTTATTGATATGATTTAGTAACAATTTTCATGCAAAAAAATATTTATTTACTTTGAAACTAAATTTAATAAATAGTATCGAATCCCAAATTTGAAATCCCGAAATTCGGCTCTTTTTCGAAAATTCCCGATTTTTGTTTGTTCAGGGAACTTGCGTGATTTCTTTTATTGTGGTCTTAAATGGTGCCCAGTTACTGGGCACTATTGCATTTTGTACAAATGCTTGTGTTTTGATTCGACTTCTCTTACTAATATTTGAATTTTTTTTTTAGATGTAGCTCGATTTTCTTTCTCATACAATTGCAGGAAATAGCAAATTGGGAGCTGCCATGTGGGTGGGTACAAGTTAATTTTAACTGAATTGGGTGTTGTAGTTTGAAGCATTTTATCAAAATCCATGAACCTTTACTTTTTGTCAAAATATATAACACATCAATTTACTTATAACTTTTCAAAAAAATTTAAAAAACAACATTTAATTATTTATTTACCAGTTGAGAAAGCACTGAAATTTGTAGTAAAAATGCGATGATGTTTATGTAAGTCGCCATTTTTGGTCCTGTCAATAAGCCGTTTTGGGTCTGCCCGAAAGGGGCGATAGTACCGGACCCGAGCAAACCAAATTTGAGGTTCGATTAAGTAGTTGAAATGAAAGAAGTTTGATTCTTGTGAAGAATACAAAACATAGCAAAACAAATAGAGCGCATGGGTACCTTCTTAGTTTAACAAAAAAAAATAAGCACCTGGAATAAAAAATAAGGACTATTTAAGGACTTTTTAAGGCCTTAAAAATGAAAATGAACATTAAGGAATTTCTAAGGACCTTTAAGGACCGTACGAACCTCTTTCTTTCATTCTATTCACAGAGGACAAAATCAAAAAAAGGAGTGGAAAAAGGGAATCTTCCTTGGTCACTGAAAAGGTTTGTATTTGTAGTAAAACAAATTCAAACCACTAAGGAATCAGTTATTTCTAATGTTGACCTTAGAGCAAAAAGCTGGAATGCATGCACTTTTTAAAATAATCTTCTTCTCGAAAAGGGCATTTTATTTATGGTCTAGAATAAATTCGTTTCAGAATTTACGATCGCAAAAAATTAATCTTTCCATAAAACCAGGATCGAAAAAAAGATGCATATGAAAGTACCAATGCTCATTAGCATACCTCCTATGTCCAAATTGATCACCCCCACCTCCTCCCCCTCCAAAGAAAAAAGAGTAACCATTGGCGAATTAAAGAAGGGGGAGAGCTAGAATTTCGTCCTTGAGTTCACCTCTCCCTCAGGAGCCACTGCATCTTCATCTTAGGCCATAAACTATATGGTCTAAGATAAGATCTTCATCGCTGTAGTACCACGTTCGTACCCACGTGACCTTGCTTCATCGTGAAAGCAGAAGTGTTGATAAATTGATGAATAGACATTGCAAACACCTCTTCCTGTCCAAGAAACCTTATTTTCGCTTTTCAACATGGTTTAGGAGAAGGGTTCTCAGTAACTAGCTCGGTCTCCTACTACGTTTAGCTTCTGTAATTTAGCAAAATATCGGCAAGATCGCTTCTATTTGAATGAAAATATATTGGCATTTGTTGTTTTGACAACTTCTTAGCTAATATTTTCCAAAAAAAAAAAAAAATTTTGGAAAAAGTGCCGAATTTTAGGATTTTCCGAATTTGGGGTTCGGTACTGTACTAAGTTTCAGATAGTCAAGGGCTTTTTTTAAAATTAAGATTAAAAAAGTTCTCATTCATACAAGTGTGAAATATTTGGTACAAATCACATGTAATATTTTATGCTTATATGAAATATTTTACCAGGTTGAAATACATGCGCTAGCTATCACAAGGTTCATGGCTCCATTATTTTCATGTTTTTTCCTGTGGCTCCCTAAGATTTCTCATGGCTCCCATTGAGAAACATTGATCTAGAACAAAGTGCTTTGTTTCTGAACTGCAAGTACATATACTTATTTAATATAGCGTGACATGTGATGGGGCGGGGGGATGTTAAAGTGTGATATATTGTGACAAAAGGAGGAGAAAGGTAAAATATATTGAAAACGAGTGTGATATTTGTGTGAATATAAGTTCATGTATGTGTACTTCCCTGCCAGATTGTTCACAATAACGATTTTTGCCTTTATATCATGTTATTACTTAGACTTGTCACAATGAGTCTTACACCGTTTCATACACCTTCTGATACATTCGGATTGCGAGCAGCATTATTAACGCTTTATTTTCAATGGGTTTCCTGGCCATTTTAAATTGAAATTGTACAAATGGTAACAACAACAAATTTCAATCAACAAAAGGTAAATTAAAATTAAGTGCTGCCACTCAATATATTGCAATCTGAATTGAAATAAAACATCTGTAGCAAATGACTTTTGTTCATTGTTACAAGTACCTCAACTGCATTTAAAAAAAAATGGTTTTTTTGTGTAAAATAGCGTTTTTTCGGGGAAGACACCTACATAGGTAACTTAAAAAACAAAACCTGACCAAAATACAAAATTTGATCCAATCATTAGATCGTAGAAAATATATATATATATACAAGAATTGCTCGTTTAAATATATAAGATGAAATAAGTCGCCCTGCAAAGAATAAATATTTTACCATTTCACTTTTCCTTGTGTTCCTCTACTTTTAAGTGAGCACCTTTGGACAATTCCATCATTTCAGAAATGCACTTAAGAAATATTTTTGGCCTTGTTTAAGGCTTTTTTTTTTTGCTAGCAATTTTTTTCCATAAAATGCACTTTTTTGCAAAGCTAATTTTAGAAGGAACATTTTCAAAAAAGAAAAAAAATTCCCTTTGAAGTTATAATTTATGTTTCAAATACTTCAAATTTGACTGATGATGTCAATTATGACGAACAAGTAGAGGAAATTCCCCAATGTCGGAAACCATCTCCTAAATAGGACCCCGGGCTTATTTTGCCGAATATGTGGCGTATCACTATTGGTAGAGGGCTTAAGTAGTTCACTTCTTTGTCAACAGCCTGTGAGATCACCATTGCTCAGTTCAAGTCAGTCACTTGTGAGTAGTGTTTGAATGTTTATTCTTGAGTTCTTCAAAACTTTTGAAGTGTGACTTTGAAGCATCATCACTTCACTTCCAAACAGATAAGAATTATTATACATTTACTAGCATATAGTAGACGAAAGGAATTACAAGATTATTAATTTTGAAAACAGTTTGTAACATTTCAGGACTGACGAAAACATTCTTATCCAAAGCGTTTGATTTTCCTAAGTCAAACTTCCCATGCCTTCCAAAGTAGGACCCTTTCTTTTTATGTGTTATTTGCATTATCTAGCCATATATTTCTAAAAGAAAACATAATTATGCAATTAAATTGAGTATATCAATTTAGTAGTAGAGTAGTATCTTCTATCTGCACAATTTTCAAAATCACTGTGAAAAGATTGCGGCAGGGATGGAAAACTTTTTACGGGAGAAAGTAAGAAAACAAAGAAAACTGTCATGGGTCGTAGGTAGCTTTTTAACCTTTAATTATTTACTAGGTCCAGTATATCCGAAGCTCATTTGTTCTAGCTGCCTTTCTGTAACTAATATGGCTAATACTGGTAAAGCACATTCCTTAAAGAGGTCTCCCTCTCCAAGCACTTTTTTGGGAGGCACTTCTCAACAGTTGACTATAAATAAAATATGCAACATGCCTCTCTCTAAAGTGTTTTTCGATATGCAATATATATTTTTCATTGAGAACTGTTTATTAACAAAAGGTTTCATATATAAAAGAAGTCTCTTACTTTCTACAGGAGCCTCCACACCAAAGTTGAAGAACGTACGTAGCAGTTGCATTAAAACAGAGCTGTTTTCCAGTTGCTGGAAAAAAAACAGACTTCAGAAAAATATTTTTTTTTTTTTTTTACTTTTTCTCAAACACTAAATTTATAATAATTATATGACACAAAAAGCATGATTGGTATATGTTTCCTACAAATAAAAAGGAAAAGGAATGTCAATCAAAACAAAAAACAAGATAATGAGAAAAAAATATATCCGTGAAGTTCACCTTAAGGGAAAGGAGGGTAAGAGTATGCACCTAGTGGATTGTTCGTTATAAAAATGAGAATTGAAAAGTGAGAACCTGGAAAATTGACTGAAGCATAGTTTATTAACTTAGAAACTTAGGTACACAAAATGAAAGTTTTATCTTAAAAAAATATATGAAAGAAAGAAAGCAAGCAGAAAAAAAAATTGCAAATGCGTACTCTTACCCGACCTGGCGGATAAGAGTATGCACCCGCCTGCTCTCACCCAGGAAGGATGAGAGTACGCATTCATAAAATTTAGCAGTAGTCATATACAAATGCTCCAGTGCCTTCGTAACTGGAACATTCATCATGCCACCACTCCTTACATAATCCACGCTGGATCCAATCTTCATTATATGATTGTTCGCAGCCTGGGCATATTGTTGCCTCATTGTTTGCTGAACTTGTTGAGGGAACTGGGTTGTCGATACAATGCAGAGCAAGTTTTTTCTTTGCTTTCACGGTTTTTCCTTTTTCAGTTTTGGCCCCATTTTTACCTTTCATAGCAGCTCGATTAGCCCTTGCTTCTTCTAATTCTCTCTTTCTCTCTACCTTTCCCTTATGTGCGTACTCTTACCCGCCGATGTATTGCTCCTCAAAATCGTCCATAGATGGCTATAGCATTCACAATAGTAAAATTCTGACATGCCTACGTTTTTCGGAAGGGAACCAAGCTCATAATGATATCTACTTAAAAAGCAAACATCAATCCTTTATTGACAAAAAAATTAATATTTCTCCACAGAAAAATTACATGCCAACATGCAGAAATCATATTTTACCTGATAAATAAACGACAGAAGGATGAAAATAATAATGGCGGTCTCTTGAGCCAGCTGAAAACAAACGTGTTGAGTTGATCACACTCGCTTCTGCTTTGCAGTGTTGCCAACAGGGAAAAAAGCCCCTGCGTACTCTTAACCGACTGCGTACTCTTACCCTCCTTTCCCTTATGCCATTGCGACTCTTTAAATTTTGTAAATTATATCAGTTAAAAGGTGCCCAATGGGGGAACGTGATCGCATTTTGAAAATCTCAGCGGGAAATTCTTCCATGTTATGTAAAACTTCTCCTGTTGGAGTTCTGACAGCTTGTGTCCTATTTTAAAGTCTTGCTATACTTCTAGGGTAACAAGGTCTCATCTGATGAGGAGTCTCTCTCTCTCTGAGGGCATATGACATTATATCCTTTTCTCCTTCATCCCCCTTTCCTGTTAGCACAAAGCCTTAGGGATAGGATATTATGTCCTGGTATTACTCTCACAGGAACACATTGCACAAAGAAAACTGTATTAGAGAAGGTTGTTGAAAAGGGCAAAAAAGGAAAGGAATGGGAAGGGTTGAGATTGCACACGTAATATTGCCATATTATAACCCCGATTTGGCCTGAATTGGGTGCCAAATCAGGGCACAGCCAATATTGCCTCACAATAAAAAGCCAATGTTTCAATCTTTCCTTAATTTTCCTTCCTCACAATCCCAAATGTCATTCATATTAAAAATGTTAATAATATCAGATGAATGTGAAAAACTTTAAGATAATGGCTAAAATTTTCAAACGCCTCTCCTGAGGTGGTAATCGATTTTGAGTTGCGGCTGTCTTGCACTGGAGGTGTGGTTTTAAGGGCTTGTTTTTATAATTTGGTGAAATTGGACTATGCGTTATTAAAGTTTGCCAATGGCCATCTAAAATCAGTCACTGTAAAAACAATAACATTAATGATAGTAATGTTTAGCATTGGGTTCTATGGAAATCTCACCAAATATCATCTATAGGCTATCTGACACTGGATTTGGCACCATATTTTTTGTATAATATAGACAAGTTTTAAATTCTTTAAAAAGTCAAGCCTTTACAGGCAAAACAAACCATAAGTGCAACAAGGAAGCCAATGTTTCTGCTAGGGAATATGTTTATCATGGGATATTTTGGATAATTAACAACACAATTGAAGAGAATAATTTACTCTACATTTTGTATACTTCTAATTTATACACATTTGATTTTGGGAATATTTTTACTAATAATTTTGCAAATGATTTATTGTTTACAATTTCTCAACTTTGCTCATGTAAAGCTCTTGCTAATTACAAATTATTGGAACTAGAATGGGAGCTAACACATTTGTTCCACTTTTACAAATCTTTTTCTACTGCACCATGAAAGAAACTTCTGCTGTGTACATTCTTCCTCTTCACTATTATGTTCTAGGTACTGCGACGATCTGCTACAGTAATTTCCCCTCACCTAGCATAACTATTTATCTGAGTAGCCTCAATCTCAAAAATACCAGTAACAATGATCTCTTCTTCAAGTTTCCTGACATTGATAGTCAAATCGGGTCTAACTGCACTGCTTCTATTTGCGATACAGCTGTGAATTTAATTTTCTAGTTATCAATCTGGAAAAGTGGAGTTCCTGCCTCAGTGAAAAACAAAAGTTTTTTTGGCATAATAGCTTTCTATAGTTTAGAAACATAGTTTCATGATTTATATTACAAATCTGAGAACTAAATAATAGCCTTGTGTAATTTAAGTGTGGAATTTTGAAGGATTTAAAAGGATGAAAAACGCTGAAACTCATGTGACAAACACTATGGGCAAATTAACCAAATGTACTCACTTGTGCCACTAAATGTTAAAATAAAATAAATTTGTCTGCACTCACTTGTGCCACCAAATGTCTAATTTTAATAAAGATTTCTAACAGTTGAATGAGAAAGAGCATGTGTCAACAACTAATAACTACACAGCAAAATATTTCAGTTTCAAACAATTGAAAATCCTTTCTTAACTACAAACAAAAGTAACTTTTAACAAGTAGAAAATATTTGCAATAATTTTGGGGAAAAAATTCAATTGTGATTCATTAATTTAATGTTGTATATTGCTTTGTCCCAAGAAGTTTTATCTATCTTAGTCGATTCTTGACATTTTAAAATGATAAACTACTAATAGAAAAAAGTACTGTCGGCCCCGCTTAAAGGAATACCGTCAGTTCCAGCATATTTTATTCGATTAAGCGGAGGTATTCGATTATGCGTAGGCTTGCCATATTTTTGGTGAGTGAAACAGGGACGCAATAATATGGGATCGGCATACCGGGGGACTTTGGGGGGTACCTCAGTAGGGGGATCCGGGGTCCCTCCCAGGGAAAATTTTTAAAAATTAGAAGCAAAATGGTGAGTTTTAAGCCTTTTTTTAAGGCTTGCAAGTAACGGGAGTGGGGAATCTGAAACCCTAAATTATTAGTCTACCCACCTTTTAAAAATAAAAATGGAATTTTTGCTACTTAATTTAGTTAAAAAGTTTTTTTTCCCTTTTTAATGATAATTTTTTCTGATCTACCATCTAGAAAGAAGTGTTAATAAAATAAAGTTTAAAATACTTCATAAAATTTTGTTTAATTAAACAATTAATTACTAAAAAGGTCTTTTTAGTAATTTTGAACTTTTTTTTCTTTTTTTTTTTTGAACTACATTCACAACTGTCAACTGATTCTTTCTTTCAGTTCTTACTCCCCCGACTGTGGCCGCAATAGACTCGTCCAGCCAAATAGTAGAGATGCTGTGCAAGTAGTTCCAGCGTTTGCAAACAGATTACAGTTAGAACACTTCTCACTTCTTTGACACTGTGCGTGGTAGTCAAAAATGTTGATTGTAGAAAAATAACCGATTCATAAATGATTCTTAAAAACATAAGTTCATTACTTTTTACGTCTTACAGCCGTTTCCGGGACATTGATAAAACTGGGCGGGACACCGGGACAAGAGCAAAATACCGGGACTGTCCCGGTCAAACCGGAATGTATGGCAAGCCTAATTATGCGGGGAAATTTTCTTTACCTTGAAAAAATGATAATATTTCCTCAAAACGTAATAATAAATCAGTATATCTAATTAACAGAAGTTATTAATGTTAGTGTTTAAAAGTTTTTACAATAAGATAAATAAGAACAAAATAATTAAATAATTAAGTACATTATGAATGTGAATTAAAATGACCTCTGTTTACTTCCAGGTGGGAGTGGGAGGGGGGGGGAATCATGAAAGAGAACGAGTGACTCTCAAATTTAGTGGGCATGGGGAGGTGTTGCTGAAAGATCAACTTGAAAATTAAAAAACTGTTCTTACTTACTCATTTCATTTTGAAATTTAATCAATTGTTTTATCAAAAATATTTCAAAAGCAGACCAGTATTATTGGATTATCCGGGGAAATTATTCAATTAAACAGGGATCGTTGACATTGCGTCTATGGGAAATATTTGGTTCCGGAAGGTGTTATTCTTATAAGCGGGATATTCCTTTATCCGTTACCCAATTAAGCGGGGCTGACAGTACTTGCAATCGTAAGGGTGCCATGCTCAAGGGGTAAACTTAAGCGATTTGAAGCCGATTTCGCAAAAAGAGATACAACTTGGAATTTGCGAGAATTTGAAATCAGATTGGACTCATTGAAGGAGCTTAAAAATGAAATAAATGGTCTTCAAAAAGAGTATTATTCCATTCTGGCTGATGATGAATTAATTCCAGAAGGGAAACAACTGATAAGTGTCTACTTTTGCATAAAGGATTTAAAGATAAAAATTAAAACTAGAATTCAGTCACTGAAGACTGATGAATTTAAATCTCCTGGTGTTGTTCCCAATGAGATAAGAAGACAAGAACAATTTAAATTGCCTGAATTACCTTCACCAAGCTTTGACGGCAAATACAAATATTGGCTTGTTTTTAAAGAACAATTTTTATACATAATTTCTGTGCATTACGTACAAGCGGCCCTTAAAGGTAGTGCCAAACAAATGCAAACTTCGAATGATTTATATGGAACTTTCATGAAAGCCTTAGAGCTGCGGTATGATAACGGAAATAAACACATTATTGTAGATATGCATGTCAAAGCACTTATTAATTTAGAAAAAGTGATAAATGAATCTGCATTAAAGTTTAGAAATCTTAGTGATAAGTTATTCAAACATTTAAGAGCTTTAAAAATTCTAAAATTTTAAGTTAATAATTTGTCAAAACTTATATTGATTAACATTATTTTACAAAAGTTGATTACAAAACCTGTAAACAATTTGAACTCTCAACTGAGACAACTAAAGTGCCTACTTGGAATGATTTCACTGTGTTTTTATAAAATAAATAATTTAAGTCCTGGAAAGTTTGAATAGAAAGGCATTTAGTAAACCTAAGATTCTGCCTGAGCAAAATATTCATTCAAAAAATTTGACTTTGAATTCTCCTATTAAACAGTTTAGCTTGTAAATCGAATACACATTGCGGGCTCTATAAATGCCCTGTAGGACATTTATAGAGAAAAGATTTAAGAAATACAGATGTTTCTTAAGGGATCATTCATAAATGATGTCACGCTTCGAGGGGGGAGGGGGGTACGTTAAATTGTGATGCTAGCTCCAGACTCCTGCGGAGTTGCCCTGTACCCGGGGAACAGTGATGGGGGAGGAAAAAGACGAGGAATGAAGGCATCCACACTCTCGCCGAACGTATGGCCACGGGGCAGTAGTAGAAGCATCGGCGCACCGCCATTTTGGGTCATTCTGGACCGCTCAGATAAAAATGGATACATTTATATATTTTGGTTAAAAATTTAGTTTAGAAGCAAATATGTCATTATTTTGGTTCAGTTTTCTTTTAATTTATAGAATTTATTTGATAAAAGTTCTCATTTTATTTTTAAAATACGAGTTTTGATTTCTATTATTTTGAATAGTGCTATTTGTTTCCTCATTATCAACCTTTGTTTTTTGTCGGCGTAATGTTCATGTTTCTGTTCAACTGGCTACTTTATGTCAGCTTAAAAAAAAAAAAAATGAAAGAGAGAATTGCAATTTTTTTACTGCTTTTCGTAGAAAAATGAGAACAACCATGAAGGAAATTACAGAAAACCAAAACGTCAGTTTGAAGTATTTGAAGAATATTTATAATGAATTCCTTATTAGAGTGAAACATAAAAGATTTCTATGTTAATTCCTTGCATTTGCTTTTCTTTTATTGTTCACTATACATTCCTTTTACTTTTTTTTGTTTTTTTTCTTTGTTAAATCAATCTAGAAACATTTAAAACAACACTTTTAATAATTCTGACGTTAAAATATGACTAGAGACTAGTTACGAACAGTTCGAGCACTGAAAACAAGCAGCTCAAGCTTTGATTTCTTGCGAACACAGAAGGCTGAAAATCATTTATTATGAAAACCAGTTGTGATTCCTTAATAGGAGTTCTGTAAGAGCACAAAGGAATAATGCACTTTCAAAAATAATTGTTTATGTATTTCATTACTTTATTTTTCAAGATTTCGCATATTTTCAACAATTTGACCTTTTGAAACTTCTGATCGTTCCCAAGGTAATTTATCTTTTTAGAGGGAAATATTTGTAGATATTCAAACTCAAGATTTTGCTGTTTACTAGTTGACCATTTTATGGAAGCGCATTAAATGGGTTTAATACTGTAAAGGGAAAAATAAATCGCATTATTTTACTTTATTTCAACTAAAAATTGAGTATGCTTCATACAAAAATCAAGTTTTCTCTTCCATCGTATGATCACCAACTGAAACGCTGAGCTTTGAACTTTTCTTTCAATGAATGGGGGTCAATTGAAAAGTAATTGTTCTAAAGGGATAGCTAAAATATTAAGTTTGAAATTAAAAATAGCAATAAAAAACTGTGTACAAAGTTTTTTGGGGATTACAAGGAAATCCTTTTCAATGCAAAAAATGTAAGCTTCTAGATGAAAACAGATCCGACGGAATGGCTTTCAAATTTTTTAGCATATCTTAATTTATTTACTTTTTCTTGCTCTAATATTTTAATAATGATAAATACCACCAAGTTCAACGAAAGTTACGCCAATTTTTGTCCAAGAATTCATTTCTTTTGCACTGAAAAAGTGTTCCCTGCAACCCCGAAACGCATGTATGCAAATTTTTAAATTATCATTTTGCTTTAAACGTAGAATTATTTTAGTTATTATTTTACAAAAACAGAAACTTTTTACTACTTTGAAAGAGATAATAGGTACTAAAGGTATTTTCAAAAATAAAATAAAATCATCTCTGCAATCTTTGATTCATAGCATCCCTAAATAAGTCAAAAAGAGAATTTTACATCAAAGAAACTTCTTTTGCATATCTTGTTGCGCACAGTTATTCAAAAAATTTATTAGGTTTCTTAAGCATACTTTTTTTTAAAAAATTAATGATTACAGAATCAAAAAATTTTCTGATGCGTAACGAGAAATACTAGAAAACACTTATCATGCTTCCTTAGCTAAAATAATTTGCTTCCATTATTTTCATAATAAATAATTTAATTGAGATAATAATTGGTGTTAGTAATAACCTTTGTATTAAAATCGCCGATAAACGATGCCGTGTCTATTGCAAAACCATGTGAATATGCTTTGAATAAGTAAGGGAACAAAATGGCGGATGCATTTAGTCCTTCTAGAGGCGCAGCATTTCCCCTTTCTTATCTACCCCGAAATCTCTTTGACTTGCGTACAGATTACCACTCTTTTTGCGAAGCTGGACGGAGCGAGTAGACCCGGTGTAGACCCCTTTCGCGGGAGCCGCAAAGCGAAGCGAGTGACCATCCAGACTCGCGTTCCCGGGCTACTCCGCCATGAGCCGACGCGAGTCTGGAGCCGCAGTGACAAAGTGTGACAAGGGGAGGGGAGGGGTAACAAGAAGTGTGATATCCTGTATTATGCAACATAGCGTGACATGTGACAAAGGGGGGAGGGGGTCTGCTGAAGTGTGATATTGTGACAAAGGGGGGGAGAGGGTCAAATATATGGGAAAAAAGCGTGACATCATTTATGAACGGTCCCTAATCTGAATTATGAACGTTTTAAATTTGCTAAAAGGAATAACTTAAGTTACAATTGTTTGATTGATCATAAACTAGCTAAGTGTAAATCTAAATACAAATGTAACATTTGTGATAAATTCTATCATACATTAATTCATCAACATAAACCAGAAAATTTAGTTGTTGAGGATCTCAATTTGACTCAACACCAAAATCAAACAGGAGGATTTGAATTTCTGGCTGCACATCATAGCGGTGATTCAAAAAATTTTGATGGAAGAGAAAGCTTTCTCTGTTAGGGTGAATAACGCAACTATGGAAACTGTTCTGCTCTCTCTGGCTGTAATTAATGTGGTCAACTGTGTGGTAACATTTATTGAGGCTCTATCTAATTTGGACAATGGTTCCATGTGTCAATTTGTCAGTTCAGATTTTCAAATAAATTAGGACTGAAAAAAACCAAAAACTCATATGCCAATTTCCTGCATTAATGGTTTGACTTTGTTAAGATCAAAAGCTTAAACAACCATGTCAAATGCTAAAAAACATACTATAATTTGATTGAATTTCTTATTATACCGAATATAACAAACAGATCTTGTTCCAGCTTACCACATAAATATTGATATGACTGCAATACCTTCTGAAATAAAATTAGCAAACCCTGGCAAAGTTGATTTATTGATTGGTACAGAAATATTTTTTTTAACTTCTACAAAACTAAAGATTTTGCATCTTTGATGACAATGTGACTTTCTAAAATCCTGTGTTTGGCTGTATCGTAAGTGGATCTGTGAAGGGATTTTCTGATACTCAATATTGCGGATTATCCATACAATTGAAGGAATTAGAAAATTAATTGTACACAGCAATTTTAGGAAGTTGAAATCCTTAATGACAAATCCTCAGCATTTTCCCCTGAAGAAGCTTTCTATGAAAAACATTCTTCTAATATTCATTATTGTAAAGAGCAAACAGACTTTCCCCAGAAAGAAGTTGCAGTATTTGTAGAAGCCAAAAATAAGACTGCAGGAAAACGGTCAAACTCTCAGCCGCAGCATTTAAAATCCGACACAAAAATGAGGGATCTGTATGATTATGAATACCATAGGTTCTGCAATGTGGAAGATTTTACGATTGATTGCTACCTGCTGGAAAACTCTTAAGTTCCATCATAGTGTCTGTTGTCAAGATGAGACTAACGAATGTTAACCTGCATCTAGTGAACTTTCGCAACAAAATATTCAAATAAATAAAAAAAATTGCACAATGTGGACAATTATCAGTGCTCTTTACAAATTGCAATGAGTCTTGTGTGATTCATCTAAGACATATGTCTTTATCAGGATTGGAATTGTGTATTTGCCTTTTGTTCATGAACATTTTGAAAATTATTCTAGAAAACTGTACGTGGTGGATATGTCCACAGATCCCTACTGAGAAAATTGAACTTCCTACAAGTTACATTAATCAAGTCTCTGATTCTGATGATGAGTTGAGTGAACTGAAACTACTAAAGTCTGTTTTTACTATATACAGTAAAACCTGTAAAGTTGACCACATTTGTAAGTTGACCCCTTTTGTCAGAAACGGAATTAGATTTTCACCTTCTACCTCACCCTCTATAAGTTGACCACCTGTCTAAGTTGACCACTAAAGTGTTGCACCACAAGTGGTCAACTTAGACAGGTTTCACTGTATCTTATACAAAAAAAATGTTTCATCTGTAATTCAAAGGATCAGTAATTATATGAAATTAATCTGTACATTTAGTTTAATCTATTGTGTAACAAATTCAAATAATAATCTTTGAAATAAATTAAGCAAAATGTGTGTTTCATTTTGTGAGAAAACAAAGGAGGCGAGTGTTTACAAAAAAATATGTTTAATAATGAAAGGGACACTTTTCATGTCATTGAAATTTGAGTATAGATTTTTAAATATCTTACCTTTTACACATGGGATTCTTCGTGTCGATATTTGGCTGAAATATTCTAGTTTAAAATTTGAAAATATAATTTTAACATTTCTGCCAGCAAGGCGTAAACTCATAACTTCGACAATTCATTGCTATCACTAGGTAAATAAATTTTATGTGGGACATTTCAGATTTTTCGGAAACATTTGTCCAAAGTTTTGTCTGATTAACAGCCTAAAATTAGTCGTAAAATTTGTCAAGGACTGTACAACGTATTTCAAGGCGAAACCGATTTATTTGCAACAATCGTCATATGAGGTAACGTATGTTTGATTTAATCAAAGTAATGCTTTTACTTGTTATGTAGTAAATAATATGATGTTAAATTTAAAATTGATGAAGGAAAATGTGTTTTACATTTTTGTTGTTGTTGTTGTCATCGTTGTATGGGTGCGCTGCTCCTGGGTCTAACGGGGCCCTTATAGGCAGGAGTCAGACTTCTGCCCCTTAATATGTGGTCTCTTAATGTTTTGAACCAGCTCCCAGATGAGAGACCGTCACCTGGGGTTGGCACCCCCAGAGGTATCGTTTCACTTGGAGGACATTGGAGCCATGACCTATTTAACGTGCACCAGCTCCCTTTACACACCCCTTACACATGTAAATATTTTGCATATTGGCATTTCTTTGCAATAATTTAAAATGATATTGAGCTTTTGTGTTCGAAATTGTATGCAGACTTATTGATTCATTTAATATTTTAGAATTTGATGATGATTTGTGCTGTATAAATTTAATAGTTGGTATGTTGGGAATCACCCTTTGGCACAACTAGCATGGCATTAGGTTGCTTTCCTGTGAGCATAGAATGCAAATGTTGATGCGTTCTATGCTCACAGCCAGTTTTTTGAGCTGTATTCATCTGTATGTTGTGTACCATGGGTACCTACTGTTTGTTCTATTTTTATAGTCCATTAAAAAAGTTACGAATGTAAATTTGTAGGGAGGCCATTTGTATACTCCAGTGGATCTCAGTCCATGTGGGCATCGTAGGAAATGAATTCACTAACATTTTTACCAAGGAGGTTTGTGATTTGAACCAGCTTCTTACTGTGACTTTTGAATGATGTTAATGCAGTGGCCAAGTGGAAAATCTATGATCAGCAGTTTGTAAAGCATATTGTCCCTGAGCTTGGCTGCTCTAGGAAGTTGTCATCTGCAATGGCAAGACTACGAACAAGTGGCACGAATACTTCCTAGGACAGTTTTTTAGAGGTCATATCCCATCTGCACGAATTGCCCACAAACCCAACTGACACCATAACACATTTATGATTTCTAGTCCATTTTGGATTCTTTTTTCATTTAGGTGGAATATAGGCAGCATTCATCACTACATAAAAGATTCTTCTCATTTCATTGAAAAGATTTCTAACATAAAATTGAAGCCTTCTTCCAAATTAGTAAGTTTTGATGTTGTATCTCTTTTTACAAAAGTCCCAGTACCAGATGTTTTAAAGTATATTGGTGAAATTTTCCCACAAGATATTACT
This sequence comes from Octonoba sinensis, assembly GCA_038502835.1. NCBI lineage: Eukaryota > Metazoa > Arthropoda > Arachnida > Araneae > Uloboridae > Octonoba > Octonoba sinensis. The sequence continues at coordinate 131,465,420 of CM076598.1, forward strand.
TGGCTATTCCAACACTGCCTTACCTCAACTTACTTTCTCTGGAATAAGGATTATTACGAGCAGACAGATGGCGTAGCAATGGATAGCCCTTTAAGTCCAGTTTTTGCCAACTTTTATAAGGAAAAGTTCGAAAATAAAGCTGTAGAAACAGCTAGTTTGAAGCCAACCGTTTGGTTTAGATATGTTGATGATACATTAGTTATTTGAGGTCATAATGAAGAGGAGCTCAATAAGTTTCGCAAGCATATTAACAGCATTCATCCAGCTATCACATTTACGATGGAGGAAATAGAAAAAGACTCGAAAATTCCATTCTTAGATGTATTTATTACTCATAAAAAAGATCAAAACCTGGGCCATCAAGTTTACAGGAAACCTACCCATACTGATCAGTATTTGAACAAGAGCTCAAACCATGACCCACAGTAGAAGAGAGTGTGTTATAAAAACTTTAATTGACCGTGCAAGGAGAACTAGCAAACCAGAACAATTAGAAGACGAAATTAAGCATCTCACTGCAGCGCTTGAAGCCAATAGTTGTAGTGAAGCTGAAATCAAAAGAGATTTACAACCATGTATCCAGTCTTTAGACGGGAGCTCAAAAAACATCGAGATCAAAGGCAAAGCTTTTTTGCCATACATTGAGAAAGTTACTGACCACATTGGAAAACTTCTGCAGAAGTATAACATCAAGATGGTATATAAACCAACATCAAAACTTCAGCAAGCCCTTCCGTCAGCAAAACACACGAGGGACCCCCTTTCCTTGACAGGTGTGTACAAAATCCCTTGCAAATGCGGAAAGGTTTACATAGGCACCACAATGAGGAGTATCAATACAAGAATAAAAAAGCATGAGAGACACTACTGCCTTAAACATTCTCAGATGCCAGTCATTGCTGAGGGGCTATGGGACACCAGCCCCTGTTTGAGGAAACTAAAGTGCTCTCTACAAATATTCATTACATTGCTCACCTTCATAGAGAAGCTGTTAAATACATAAACATCCTTACAACAATAGAAAAGAAGAAATTTTGAAAGTGAAAAATTATGGGTTCCATTGCTTCAAAAAGCAACAATCAATGCCAAGAACAAAGAGGAGGAATCAATCAGAAGCAGTTCCAGCAAGCCTGAGATTGGTGGCTTATCCCATGAAGCTTAAGCACATGTCATGCTTGATATATAAGAACCAGACCTTTGCCTTGACTTCATTCTCACTCTGAAGAAGCCTGAAGCATGTTAGGCGAATACTCCAGAAAAAAATATCTCAGATGGACCACGGCCTATTAGCCCAGAAAATATTATGTTTGGTATGAACACTGGCTGTGAAAGTCTAAGTTCCTATAAACTAAATGTAACATGCAATTATTATATTGATATACTGTCAGCCTCGCTTAATCGGGTAACGGATAAAGGAATACCCGCTTATAAGAATAAAACCTTCAGGAATGGAATATTTCCCCATAAATGCAATGTTAAAGATCACTGTTAATCAAATAATTTCCCCGGATAATCCAATAATACTGGTATGCTTTTGAAATACTTTGATAAAAAAATTGATTAAATTTCAAAAATAAATAAGTAAATAAGAACAATTTTTTAATTTTCAAGTTGATCTTTCAGCCACATCTCCCCATGCCCACTAAATTTGAGGCACCCATTCTCTTTCATGATTCTCCACCCCCCCCCCCCCCACCCGGAAGTAAACAGAGGTCATTTGCTAAAGGGTTTCTGGAATCTTCCATTTAGCAATACAAAAAAGTAAGGAGAAAGCTGGAGGGGGTATTGCAATGGTGAAGACAACCAGGTTCCTTCTTTCTAGAAGAAAGGATGAAACTGATTTTCCTCACAATGGTCTCTGATCCTTGTGGGGTCGAGAACTGATTAGCAGGTGTAATGCAGTTAGAAACAAGATTTCTGTTTAGTCCGATTCTGTAACTTTTCATTTGAATTTAATTATTGTGTTTTTATTTATCTTATTCTAAAAACTTTTAAACACTAACATTTTTAACTTTTATCTAGATATACTGATTTATTATTACGTTTCAAGGCAATATTATGAGTTTTGTAATGTAAAGAAAATTTCCCCGCATAATCGAATACCCCGCTTAATCGAATAAAATATGCTGGAACCGACGGTATTCCTTTAAGCGGGGCTGACAGTAATTTCATAATAAACTTTCTTTTTTACTCATTCAGAGAGAAATATTTATAAAAATGATATGTGTGACTTTATTATGTATACACATAAATTGAAAAATTAAAAGTAGGAAAAAATTTTGAGTACTTACTGTCAAAAACGATACTAGTGCTTCCATCGAGTCATGACTTAATAAAAAATACCTTTTTTGCCTAAACACAAGTAAAGAGCTTTCACTTAAAACATTAACAAGCTAATTTTCAATACTTTAAAATGCTTTAAACATTCTATGCATAATAATAAGTAATTAAAATCAAACATGTGTGCCATTCCAAGAAAAAAGAGACATTCAATTCATGTGACGACTACATTTCATTAAAAAAATAATTATTAAAAAGGTAATGGAAAATAAATTTTGATGAAATTATACGTATGTGTAATTTCTTCAGTGGCTGAGTGATAGCCTTCCGTACTACCATGCCACAGGTACGGGGTTCGATTCTCGGACTAGGCAGGGTTGACTCAGCCTTTCATCCCTGCAGTGGGGTCGATAAAATGAGGACCAAGCATGCTTGGGAACTAAACACGTCAGATTGACCACTTGACCAGAACTTCTGCTTTCTGCACCAAAGGGCCCCTCGGCCTCGAAAACTGGGATGAGCACAGTAGGCCAAGACTTCCAAAAGGGCTGGCGCGCCATTGAGTTTAGTTTTTTTTTAGTAATTTCTTCAGCAAGAATTTGTTTTAGTTACCATTTGAAATTATTTTTTTTAAATGAAATATGTTTGTTATGTGTGAGACATTTTCTGTGGAATGGCCAAAATTTCAAGTATTAAACAAAATTATTTGAAATCTTTCTAATTACTAAAAACATGAAATTCTAAAGTAAATATACAATAGGTTTACATAACTTCTGTCACATATACAAATAGTTTAAGAATGAAAAAAATGAGCAAAGTAACCAAGAAATTCATTTATTAAAAACAAACTTGAAGAAATTAAAATTAAACTAATGATATAAATTAAGATTATTAAACAATATTTAAATATCAGATACAGTATGAATTGGTTTCTGTTCAAAATTTCAATTAAAATACAATTCCATTTATAATTAATTAATATTCCATTACAGTGGAAAAATTACCTAAAAATAAAATCAGTTGTGAAAAATATCCAAGAAATGCTATTTTTAGGTATATAAAAGCCTAATGATACTTTCTTGGGCTCTAAAGAACTGCACATTTTAACCCTTTACATCCTAATGGGCATATACATCCCAGAGACATGAGACAAAGTTAAAGTTTTGTAACATCCACATGCAGTGTAATGCTATTATCACAATATCCTACATGACTGACACAAATAATTCCATTTGACAATACAATTGGGACATACTACTTTTCACAGTTAAATAATAATCATGCAAAAGTCAGGTTGAAAGGATTAAGGTACTTTTTCACTCTGGAGAAAGCCCTAAATTTGAATGAAAATGATTTTTGGATTTAAAAAGGGAGTATAGATCACCAAATAAATAATTTATGGGTTTTTTTAGGAATATTGCACAATATTGTTGGAACATGACATCCAAGTGCTACTTTACATTCTGCAAGCACTTCTTTCCTTATGTTAGAAGAAATGTTTATCTCTCTCATTGAAAGAAGAACCACAATCAAAACTAAATCTATGAGCATAGCAAAATATTTTAACAACTTATCAAAGAAATATATTTCTACACTTTAATAAACGTCCATCTGGAATAAATGTCCAGTTTTTGATTGGAACAGATTACATACAGCATGGCTACAGAATCAATGAAGAAAAATTTCCTGATTTTTGCTTGACTTCCAGATTTTTCAGAAAATTTCTCCCAATTGAATATTATATATATATATACACACACAAAAGATAAAAAGCAGACCTATTTAAAACACAAACAAATGTTAATAATTAAAAATTTTTGATTAAAATATTAGAATGGATAGAATTAACAGCAGGCAAAAATTTTCAAAATTAAGTTCTGATTATTTTGAAAAAAAAAAGCACTGAAGTTAAAAAAAATTTCAGCAGAAAAATTACGTATCAGATTAGTTTTTGTAGTTCTACAAAAAAGACAAAATGCTCTTTTTAACCCCTTTTTTTCCAATTTAACGTTCAACAGCCGAAGTTATTTCTCTTATTTTTGTTTTCCTTCAATTCAACTTATAGCAACTTATGCTATTCAACATAACTATTCGACAATTATAACTTTTCCCTTTTTAATGCCCTTTTTACATTGGTTTACTTTTTCTCTCCTTGGCCTTCGGATATCCTCAGAAATTCTCAGGAGCTAGGTAAACACTTGATGCTACACCAGAACATGAGGGCTCGTTTGTATCAGTTTTATCAATAGATGACAGATTATAATGATCTAATTCAACTGTGGTGTCACTTGTAATCAGATAGCCAGTTACAGATGAAGCTAAAAACCCGAATCTGTGAATATGCCTCTATCATAGTTTTTCTGTTAGGCATTTTTCAAAGGCTGCTGCACCATGCCCCATTTTTTTAGAAACACTGATGCGCCCTGTCCGTTTCAGAATTGAAAAAATGTCTCCTGCTCTTTTTCTGCCAAAAATCTATATCGCAATTTCCAGTTTCTTTTTGCACAGCAATGCAACCCTTTTCTTGCCTCTTTTCAAAAGGATTCTTAGATCTACCATTCCAGGAAAAACTCCTACAAAAAACTGCAAAGGATTAAGGTATGTCTAGGGGGAATAACAGGAGAGCTAAGATGGGGATTTCCAGGTACAATGGGGCTCAGATGAATCATGCCATTGTATTAGCGTAAAAGAATTCAGTACGAATGTAGGATTCAATTCATTGCTAGTCTCCTAAAAATGAACAAATAAAATTTTCGGAAACAATTTTCCCCCAAAATTGTGGAGATATAAAAATACGTTTGCCCATTTAAGATTGCAAATTTCGTTCTTGAGGTAGCTTTTGCAGTAATTTTAAATTTAAAATCCCCCCCCCCCCCGCTCATACTACGATTGGCTTAAAACAAAAGGTTTTGGGAAGAGGGTAAACCCCCAAATCTCTCTCCCACGCTGCATTCTTGGTACTAACAATTATAATGCCATGAGGTGTAGGAAGAGGTGCCTTATCACTGATCAAAAAGTGTTGTTTTTTCATCAAAAGTACCCTTTTTCATAATTCCACCCTGCCCCTCTTATAAAAAAATGTGAACACCACTCTATCATATGGAAAGATTCCACATTTCTTGAAACCCAAAATGATATTTGTTGAAGTCATTGCCCTTTGGTGTCAAATCAAGAACAAGGTTGGATTTAATATCAAGGACAATCTAATTGAAACGTCATCTTCAATAATCATTCCGACCACATTTCTCATGTAATTGGCAGAAAATGTCCTTATTTTAGTCTTATGCGGTCTATTTTGCATTTTTTATTCCCATTTTTGTTAAGGTAAAATGTTTGTAATACAAAGAAACAACAATTTAAAAACTCTAAGGGATCAAAAAATAAAATTAAAAACATTCCTTTAAAATCAGAATTTAGAGTGGGGTCAGTAAGACAGTCTCACCCTGCCCCACCTACGATTGCCTCACTGTACTACCCTCTCACTGTACCTGTCTCTGCCTTTTTCTACTAATTCAAAATTCCAAGCAGTTCATTTAAAACCTATTAATAATGTTCCAGATGATAATTAACAATATGGTGGCACAATTAACTAATCAAATGGTTAATTTTTATTTGTAAAATAAAATATTATAAATTAAATCATGCAAAAGTCGAAAAATAACAATTGTTTGATGGTAAAAAGCGTCTTCCTATCACAGAATACACCTGGCTAACTGCTAAAGATCCATGGGTACCTAGCGCCCATGTCGTCTCTATTCTTAAAAAAAACTCGAAAAGCCACTTTGTCTCACTGTGCCCTAGTCACCCCACATATGCACACATTTTGATATTTCTTTACTTTTGTATTTTTTCTTTGAGCACTTTATTACAGGCATAGAAACAAATGGCTAAAAATGCCCCTAACACTAATGTTCTCTTTCAACAACATTATGCTGAAAATAGATTTCATACTTGATTAAAATTTGAAATTTTTATTCAATTGTAAGGATATTTGTATAAATTTTGAATTAATATAAGGGATTGTTATGAATTTAAAAAAACATTGCATGAGAAAAACCGACATTGAGAGTAAATGTTCACAAAATGAGAATAACCGAATGGCAGAAAAAATGAAATGATATTGGCAACTTTTAAATATCCTGATATTTTAAAATTTTACGACGGGAAAAAAAAGATGTTCTTAATAATGCATCTGACCCTTTATTTTTTGGACATCAGTGTATAAATCATTTTTTAAGGCAAACATGTTGAGTGCCAAGTCAGTCACTGGTGACCGAAACTAAACTTTCTGCCTAGGCCATGATTCACTGGTGAGCGATTGCTATATATAATACCAAAATGTATAATACCAGTGCACTTCTAAGCAGCACAGCTTGACAGGAATTTTATCATTAATTTACGAGACACACATCTTATTAATCGAAAGCAGTTTCTTCCTCTAGTGTCTTAAACATTTGTAATATTTAGAGCTAATACATAAGACTAATACACTGGAGAGCAAAATATTCTTAACACTATACCTAATACATGGTAATATACAAGCAATTATTTTTTATCTTGATTGATTAGTTAAATTTTAAGCAAGCATCAATAGTTAGCAATGCAACCTTTAACTGTACTTTCCCCCCAAAAAAGCCTGTTATTTACTTACCCGAGGAAGATCTTTGTCATCCAAGTCCACCAAGCTCTTTTTTATCTTACTTTATTCTTATTTTTTCATTAAAACACTTACCTTAATATTTTTTTCAAATTATATGTATGTTGTGCTACTCACTTTAAGGTGTTGTGAAGTTCAACAACTATTAAAAAGCCCATCCAATAAACATTTAAGACTAGACATGTAACGAATAGTAATTTGGCCGAATAGCCGAATACTGAATATTCGGGTAATGTCTTAGGCCAAATACCAAATATTCAGCGGCCGAATATTAACATTTCTAGAAAATCGTTGTAATAGTAAGTATTTGACAAATTTAAAATTATTGACAAAGTCAAACACTAATTACACACAATCTATGATAAATGATTTAATTCTGCTTGTTAAGCATTTAAAACTATTTAAAATTAATGTATTTTCTCTATTGTTTTGAATGTAATAAAACTAAGAATTTCACTCACAGGTGCAATAGAAATGACAGGTTTTATGGTAATAAGAATTAGCATTATATTTATAATTATTTAATTCAAATGAAGGAACTACTATTGTTTAGTGAACTTTTACCTTGCTCAAAACGATTTTATGAAAATATTTTAGAAGTTATAAAAGTTAATATTTTTATTTTATGGAATTTTTTACATACCTATCTTTAAACGATCGATTAAAATTTAATACACTTAACTGGAATATATTTTTATTTTCAAAAACCCACAATAACTTATGCTATCTAAATATTCATGATATATTCTAGGCTTTTCACAATTTCTCTCTTACCCAATATTCACAATAAATCAGTCTACCCAAGGAAAGTCTGACTTCTACTTTGTTAATAATAACAAAATTAATTTTTCATATATCATAATTATATCTTGCCAGCTTTGGGAGCAAATGCTAAATATAAAATACAATATTAGAACTTTAAAATCTGTTTTTGCTCAGTCAAGCCTAACACTAGGTTTAAAAAAAGTAGTTTTTTCGAAATTATTATTATTTTTTAATCTATAACTAATGTATTATTTTGCAATAATTATAATACAATTTTAAACGTTTAAAATCTACTAATTTCTTTATTTTTTTACATTTCTACTGCAGCAGAACTATTAGGCCGAATAGTATATCAATATTCGGCCAGGCCGAATATTCGGCCTGGTGCTGAAATGATTATTCGGCCAAAGAGCCGAATAGGCCGAATACCGAACAGTGGCCAAATATTCGTTACATCCCTATTTAAGGCTACTTAAAAAGCTCAAATTCATCAAATTGGTTGTAAGAAATAACTCAATATATTCTTAGGTGTGCCAGATAACAAATTTGAATGAAATCATTTAATTTTAAATTCTTAAAATAACTCCTAACAAACCTAATACAAAAGAAAGTACTAATATTTATAAAAATAATAACAATAATGTTCATGAAATCATGAAGCATACAAAATTCTTATTCAAATACTGTGACAATATTTTATGGATGAATATTATACTATTATTACTGAATGAAAATATTGGTGAAAAGAATTTCAAGAACTACTTAAGTGTTCAATAGAAATTCAAAATTGCAACGTCTTTATTAATGTTTAGCTTTAACAACAAGTACTCATTTTAAATACTTCATTTTAGCCCCCCCCCCCCCCCATTTAATTTTACACATATTATATTCATTAAAAATGTAGAAAGTTTGTTAGAACTTGTTTTCATACGATACTTTGTTGCAGCTGTAGTTGCAAGCTATGTTGCAAAGCTTTCACATTCTTATTATCTACTATACGTAATACAGTAAGTAGAGCGCCGCTTATCCTGACGCCGCTTAACCGGATATCCAATCAACCGGATCGGTCAGGGATCATGCGTTTTTTTCCCTTTGCGCTCGGCAAAAATATATATAAATATATATATATATATATATATTTATTAAAACATTAAAGTCCTGACCTTCAGATTTGAGATTCGAGTTCGAAAACCACCTTCCTTTGATTTTTGGCATTCCAAGAAAGAGGGATCACCCTCCCCCCACCCCTCTACTCAAAGTCCGCTCAGGTATGTTCGGTTCAGTTGCTATTAGCATGGGGAGTAGAAGGAACTGAACAAAAGGATTAAGATTCTTTTTAGAGGCATTAGAGTGGAAGTAAAGTATATTGAAACTAACAGAAGACGGTGCACCTCTCGAAATGATCACGTGGTTGTGCGCTTTCATACTGAACAATGTTACACAAAGCTAAAGGAACCCATATTTTTTTATTGTGATCTGTAAGTGTAGAAGGTGATTTTTAAACATGTTTGGGAAGTGCAAGAGTAGTGTTCTCTTTAGATAAAAAAATAGAAATTGTTAAAGGATTGAAAAAAGGAGAAGATGGAAACAATGGAAACAGCCCTTGAATATGGCATCGATACATCAACTGTGTCATATATTTAAAAAAAAACAGAGATGCCATTTGTAATGTGCACACACGCCACTTGTAATGTGATAAAATATGCACTACTAAAAATATGCACTACTAAGCCTGGAAAAAGGGAAGCTGCCTAAAGAACCTAGCCCTATATGTACGTTAAAGTTGTCAATCCAATTATCCGGATTTTTCTTTAACCGGATCTACCTTGGTCCCGACCAGTCCGCATAATCGGCGCTCTACTGTATTTAAGGCATCATTTTAAAGACTTGATCTGAAAGTGCAGGTTTTTTGAAAATCATATTTAAATGGATATGTCCGGTATTAAATAGTTATACATTGACACTGAAAAATTAAAACATAAGTTATTAACAGAAACCTCAAACAAACAAGAATAGACTACCTAAAAATGTATTCAATTTCCCATTAAAATCATGTTAAAGTTCCCTTAAGTATTCAAAAAATGCACTTTACTTGATGTTCAACTGCTGCTATATCTCCTTAGAATTATTTATCTTTTAATTTCGAAGCTCCAAACATAAAAATCAAAATTTTAAGGACCACAAAAATATTTCATTACATTAATTTCGATTCGTTACTAAATTAGCATGGTTTTTGAAACAAATATAAAGAAAAATCTATACATACGAAAGTAGTCTCAAAAACTCTTGCTGCTCAGAAATATCATATGGCAGATGATCAGGTGCTGATCTATGTCCCCCCATGGAAGACACAGGCATTTCTTTAAAGAGAGACTTCAAGACAAACTTGTTATCTATTTCATGGAATTTACTTAATATTTTGAGTATTACTGCATAAGATTTATGCTCATCCCCATCTGAGTGAGAAAACATTTTTTCAGAGAAATCCAAACATTGTTGTCCTACAAAGAAAGTACAAATAAAACGAAAATTAATATTTGAAATGATTTCAAGTACCTTGTTCATAATGTTAAATTGACGGCATTGATAGTACTTCATCAACTTGTGCAAAAGTGTTTACACTAGAAACCAAAAAAAAAAAAAAAGCATGATAAAAATTGCTGTTAATTTTTAGACAGGAAAAGTTTTATTGCTTCCATCATTTGATTGATTTTAGAAAAGCACACATTGAACTTTATTTATTACATTAATTTGTTTCTATTCATATTGAATCTTCTTGAAGCTTTGAAGGTTCATTTAGAGCCAAAATTTTAACATTGCACCTTTTCTAAAATCATGTTGCAACCTTTTATGTTTATTTTCTTCTTTTTTTTTTTCATCTCAACATCATATTAATAAAAAATGAGTTCTTTTTTTATTATTTTTTTTAAATTTAAGCACAGTAGTACAATAAGAATGCTGACTTAATTATACAGACTTGTTTTGCATATACAGCAGATAACAGTTTTTCGACACATGGCTTCAAATTTTATGGAGTGTCTCTCCTACACTCACAGGATAAGCATTACAAATGACTTTAGCTCAACTACAACAAAAACATTTTTTTTATTCTGAATGTCATTATTTGAAAGATAATGAATAGGTATACAAATGTGTGTGTGCGTGCATGTTTTTATCAAATTAACATTTTATTTCACATCTTTACAAATATTGCTATGGAGATACTTTTAAAGAAACAGTGAAACAGTGTTGTAGAGGAGTTTTCTAAATTCAAAAACAGCTCCAAATCACTCAAATTTCAACTTTAAAACCATAAAATTGCTTTTTTTTTGTAAAAATGAAATGAATTTCTGTGTTGTTCTCTATTTTGTAACTTAGTTAAATCCTGTAATAAACTGCACCAGACAAAGGTTGTTCTAATTATGTATGCCAATTAGAACATTTGGAATAATTGTTTCTAACAAAACAAAATCAAAGAGTCGGCTATATTTACACAAATGATGAAACATAATCAAGGTGAAAATTGAAATATTTCACAACTAATAAAAATTGTTTTGTTACATGTTTTAATAGAGTATATACATAGGTAAAGAAAATCTGTGCACATCTGTCCTGACTGTCAACCTGTCAGAGGTTGAGGCATATATCATTGTATTAGGAATTTCCAAGGAAAGCTCTTGCTCATAATCTTATCCTCTGAAAGTTTTACCTACCAGAGCTATTACATTAAAAATCTCAATCAAATTTCTGAATGAGGTTGTGATGTTTTGGGACACTTAGCTTACTTTCCAGTAAAAGTTGGTTTTTTTTAAAGATGAAAGAACGCTAAATGCATCCTAAAAGTATCGTTAAAGATAAAGATAAATCAAAAATAAGTAACGTAATTAAACTAAGACTGAAAAATAAAAATTTTGAAACTATGGTTTTGAGATGGGGAAAGTGTGTGTCTGTCTGTCTGTATGTCCCCACCCCCTAATAACTTTTGAAGGAATGTTCCAATAAGAAAGATTTTTTTTTATGCATTCAAATGATCTCAGAGCAAAAACACCTCATTTCCATATTTTATTTTTTGATTTGAACAATTTTTCCTTCAACTTTGAACAACTAAAAAAATCTTAACATTATCCTTTATGGGGAAGTTTGAAGCAAATTATTATACCCTAGACATAAGATCGACGTTCCTTTGAACAAGCTTTTATAAGGACTTCTCAAGATAGAATATTTTTTTATTTGAGCAAATTTTGTTCAATTTTGAACAGTTCAAAAAAATTATCATTAGCGCCTAGAGGCAAGTTTTAATCCTATATAAATCCTGATCTAACAGATAGATTTGCTTGGAACAAACTTTATCGGGAAGATCTTGTAACGTAGAACATGTACAGATACCAAGTTCACCCAGAACTATCCACACCTATTTTCCCATGATATTTTTTAGCTAAAATTTAAAAATATTTCTGAATGAGTGAGTGAATGAATGAGTGATCTAATGAATAAACCATAAAGTGATTGAATAAATGGATAAGTGGATTAATAAATGAATGAGTTAATAAATATGTGTTAACCGTTGAAGGTATATTTGAAACATTTAAGAGCTAAGCTAAATGAGAAAGAGAGAGATAGCTAGATTAATTTTGATGTTGATATTTACGGGAAAGTAGGCTCATATAGGGTTCTAGATGGAACTTGTTAACAATTACATTGTTTCAACAGTTATCAGCTGCTATGTCGGCTTAAGCAATTTCAATTACTTTAAAATTACGTCCAGCAGAACATTTTTGGGAACTAACACCACAAAAAAGCTTTGTGCCAATGATGCCTAATGCAATCCAAATGATGAAAAATTAGCTCCACTCCAACTAACTCACATATGTAAAATTACATGTAGTAATCTGCTCAATGCACTGTAATAGTTTATTAGAAATTTTATCTTTTTAAAATGCTTTCTTATAAATGCAGTAACTACATCTTTGAGTAACATCCAGGTTGTAAGAAGTGAGAATATGATGCATCTATCTATTTTTACTTCCCCCCCCCCCCCCCCTGGGCAAAATAACATTACATATAAAATTAGTCGTTAAATAATATTTTCCCTGTTTCTTTTCATATTCAGTAATATGTATGTATTGCATACCAACTTTTTTTTATTTATTTATTTATTTATCTGTGATATATTATTGAGTCTATGAAGAAACCAAAATAAGGAAAATGGATGAAAGAGAGTAGAAGTACACTTTGCTTTAACCTATTGTGGCAATATTGCAGAAACTAGAGTGCGCTATGAGTGTTCCTGCACTATGAGCTTTTCAATAATTATGGAATTTCAGGTAAGTATTTTTTTTAAAAAATTCTTCAATATTCCAGGGTTCTCACCAAGTCATTTTTTTTTTCATTGGTCATCACAAAGAGCCACAGCATGTATGCTATGAACCCAAATCCAGATTCTTCATACCCCAATCTTGATTTTAATATTTTAATATTTTATGCATCATTATGCACAATTTGCATCCAATCTCTTGCTTTTTTTCTACAAATAGCTTCACTCTTAGCCCCTGCCTTGGCGTGACCAATAAATAATTTCCCCGTCTTTTTGCGGTGCCGGATCTAGGGCGGGGCAAGCCGGGGCGCGTGCCCCGGGCGGCACTTCTGGGGGGAGGCAAATTCAACTGTGATGCACAAAAAAAAGGAAGAAGAAGAAAGAAGAAAAGAAAAGAAAATAGGAAAAAATATTAAATTGAGAAAATTTAACTTTTGGAAGAGAATTATAATCCTAGTTCAGCGCTCCGGTTTGACCATTGATCAGCTATTTTGCTAACGATTAAAACCGATTAATAGAATTATTTATTTGTATAAATTATCGAAAACTCTTAAAATTAAGGAAAACAAACGCCAAAACTCTAAATTGGGGCCCTTAAGGGCAGCAAATTTCGCAATGTCAAAATTTAAAAATTTAAAGTTTTAAAAGTCAAGGCTGTTTCCCCTTGTAATAGTGAAATATGTATAAATCATGATATGCTCAAGCAATACAACTTTTACAAATTTTCAAAGCATCCTTTAGTGAAGAGGTGGGGGGGGGGGGGAGCTTGTAAATGGAGAAGACAGACATGTGGATCTTTGATACGGGCGTTAGTAAGAGGGAGAGGGGGGGGGGGGTTCCTGCCCCTGAATTAAAAAAAAAATACCAATTTTTTTTCTGCATTTTTATGAATATTTTTATGAGTAGAAGCGTTTAAATTTTAAAAAGTCTTTGCTTGCTTTTTTTTCCTAATATTTTTGCAGTCCCAAATGCATCATTTAAGGCCTCAAAATGCACCAGTTTGCATATAGTTTTCAAAATTTTCCCGGGGGAGAATACATACATTACAAATATACATTACAAATATAAAAGCACACTACAATCCTGAAAATCCATTTTCTATTTTCTTCATATTTTAAACAACGTATAATCACGCGAGCTGATTAAAAGAAAAAGTTAAAGTTATTATTCTCAACAGAAATATATTTTTCGCTCGTGAGAAATATTAACACCTTATACTATAAAACACACACACAGCTGCTTTCTTATAGCTCTACTCAAAAATGACACAACACGTGTTAAGCAAGAGCATCTTGTCGTTAGCACAATAGACTGTCGACGAAGTCAGAACCCAGAGCCTTCCTGTTCATGATCCAAAGCCAGAAAACATGAAAAGTTCAAAGGGGAAAATTGAATTTTATAGCTTCTAAACGTACCACCTTCGGGTGCAAATTTCTTGATACCCCAATATAGAAGAGTGTTAATTATCCACTCCTTATTCAGATTTTTGTTTTGCTGCATATGATTTGAATGCAATGAGTTATTTATCTTTTATTCATGCTCTGAAGAGACGAAATTACTCAAATTCTTGAATCGTTCTGGTGCTTCGCACGGTAAATAGTTCCTTGATACAAATGTTGTTGTTCGGAAGAAGTGATTGTTAAAAAAACCTTATATTAATTATGAACGTAAAGTTGCTCTTTAAATTTAGTAATTTATTGCAAAAAAAATTACTTGCTTTTTTATATTTATAATTTCTAAAGTAGTACTTAAAACTGAGAACAGCACTTGCTCATTGAAGTCAAAATCACTTTAAAAATTAAAAAAAAGTACAGTCAGACCTTGATATAAGGTCACCCTAAGGGACATCGCAAAAGTGACCTTATAAGCGGGGTGACCTTTTAACCAATTCATTAGCAGTTCATAACTAAGCACGTAAATACACATTATGATTTTTTAAAAATGGTAATGCAAACGAAAACATCAGTTATTTGGTAAATATTTAAGTCAATAAATTTTAACAGTAAAGAATTAAAGAAAGTTATATATATATTTTTTAAATTTAATTTAAAATAAAGCTGTTTATAAATTTCCTCAAAGTGTACATACATACATAACATCTTACCTTATTTAAAATAATCATTCATGCAGGTCTGTCTCGTTTTTGGTTTCATTTTTCGAACAATGTTTTCTAGATTTTGTAACTTCTCAAAATGTTCGTCAACTCCCGCATGGTTTGTAAAAAAACGGCGTATGACATTTATTGCATTGAAGGCTTCCGCTTGGGTTACAGCTACAGTCTCAGAATCCCTTTCATTGTCCTCACTTTCCACAACTTGTGAAACTTGTGAATCAATTTCAGAAATTGTAGCTTCAGAAGTGGTGGCAATTTCCTCATCAATCAAACCATATTCTTCTTCCCCTTGAATGGCATGGCCACGATTTCTCAGATCTTCCATCAGAACAGATAGAGGAATATCGTCTTCTTCTTCGGTTTCGTCATCAACGATACTCAGAGAATCCACAAAACCAGCATGACGAAAACAATTTGCTATGCATGTGGTGGACACCATGTTCCAACTTTTGTACACATAAAAAATGGCATCCAAGACAGTAACGTGAAACTTCTTTTTTTGGTCGAAGACAGCGATGGTCCTTCAAGAGGAGCTTACGATAGTTCACTTTTAGGTTTTGAATAACTCCTTAATCCAATGGTTGGAGAACGCTGGTCACATTAGGAGGCAAGAAAACAAGCTCAATTGAGGCTAACTGTGGGATGTTGGTATGAGCTGTGCAATTGTCTGCTATGAAAACAACTTTTCGTTTCTTCTTCACAAACTGCCTGTCTAAACGTCGTATTGTTTTCTCCCAAATGGTGACGGTCATCCACGCTTTTTTGTTAGCATCGTAATCCACAGGTAAAGATTTAACGTTTTTAAAGCAACGTGGCTTTTGGAATTTAGCAATAACAAGAGGTCTCAATTTTTCAGAGCCATCCATATTGGCCCCTAAAAATACTGTAAGTCTTTCTTTACTTTTTTTGCCACCTATACATTTTTCATTTTTGAATGCGAGAGTTTTGTCAGGCAAGACTCGGAAAAAAAGACCACATCCGTCGATGTTGAATACATCGCATGGCTTATACCGTTTCAAAATTTCATCTTCTAACACAGATTTCTTCCAGTCATTTAAAACAGTTTCGTCAACATCTCCTGCTTCACCACACACTGTCTTGAAAGTTAAATCATGTCTTACTTTAAATCTCTGAATCCATCAATTGCTCGCCATGAAATCAGGTTCTCCCAATTCCGTGGCTATTTGCAGAGCTTTTTCTTTCAGTACTGAACATGATATTGGCACATTTTGTGCTCTAGCCATTTTTATAGATTGGAGAACGGCTTCTTCAATTTTCTCATACAGGGAAAAACGCATCCTTTTTCTTTTCCCATTTCCATTGCGATGAGAAGACAGAATATTTTTTAAGGTGGTGCGTGGTATACCACGTTCTTCGGCAAAACGTGCTTTCGATAAATTTGAATTTTCAAAATCTTCAGCAATTTTTTCTTTCTCTGATAGAGTCAACGTCTTTCTCTTTGCCGACATGATGACACGATAAGAGTGAGAATGGTTCGAATGAAATTCTTTCCTCTGCTCTGGTCAGCAAATGGTCACGTGACAAGATGGGAAAACTTGTCTTTTGTTCTCGTCCGAATGGCGAAAGCTCCCCCCTCCCTAGAAGTGTGGACAGGGACGAGGAATTACTGGCAGCGAAGGCGGGGGAAAATTCTTTGTGGAACTGGGGAGTGGAAACTCTCCAGGTGTGTTTGTTGGCTGCAACCTTTTCCTAGAACTCGAGAGGGGTAACTACCTTGTAAGGAAGTTAAATAGGCTTTTGTTAGAAAAGAGCTTCCCTCGCCTGCATGACGATAATAAAAGATCATATACACAGAAGAAATTCGTACATTTGAATTAGCGTGGCCTTGAAATTATCTGAAGGTGGTCAGAAAAATATGACCTTATAAGCGATAACGATTTTTAAAACTTGACCATATATCCGATAATCTGTAACAAAGAATTCCTATTCAGTGAGCCGGAACTTTGGAAAAGGGACCTTATATGCGGGGTGACCTTATATGCGGATGACCTTATATCGAGGTCTGACTGTATATTTTGGTATTTTTAAGCCATTTTCTTTTTAATGGTGTACTGATTTTTCTTTAGGTAAATCATGGTTCAACTGTAAAGGGTACATGGTTTTAGGGGACATAGTTATTGGTGACCTTGCAGAAATAAAAGACTTGCTACCCAAATTTTCAACCAGCTTTTATGCATTTAATATTTGCTACCCCATAAAGGTTGAAGCAACAATAGAGTTTTACAAAGGTTATTTATTAAATAAGGTTAAAATTAAACTACTGTCTTTTACTCGTTCATGATATCACATAGCTAAGAATACCTGTTTAAATGTACAGTAGAGTATTTCATGTGCTTGAACTCGGTCATTTTCATATTTGCATATTTATTTTTCAGTGAACATGTGGGTCATATTTATTAATTATAAATTTTGTCATTTTCAAATTTATTTTCTGTACTTTTATTTTCTATGCAGATTTATATGTTTTTCTCTGTCTTTTACCTTTGGGTGCTTTATATTTTCTATATTCATTTTTAACTCTTTGCCTCATCCTTTCTAAATTAAGCATAATAATGTAACAAAAATCTATTATTTTTCTAAAGCGTACCGTGTTCCTTATTTTTCCCAACTGGACTAAATATAGCACTTTTGACTAAAAGTAACACTGGTTGATTGAATGTAGCACTTTTAATTTATCAATAACTTTGAGTGTAACAAAATTATTCATCAACAACACGTGTGATTGTGTTTAGTCATATAAATGTAAATTCATTATTTAGTTTTAAAAATTTACTTTAGTGTTAAATTCCTTTAAGATTTATAGTCATCCCTGGCTTCTTTTTTTATAATTTAATTAAGCTTTTAGATCTAGCATACTATAAATTCTTTGAATAATTGTCTAGTTTCATATGCTGTAATGGGGCAATTTTTTTTTTTTTTTTTGCATTTCCTAATGAGTGAAATTATCTACATTAGTTTCAACATAATTAACACAAAATAGTGCATTTGGTATAAGTATAATTCAGAATTTACTATTTGTGTTCTAGTAAATGAAGTTTATGGATGATTAACATAGGTTTTTTTAAGTTTATTTTTTAGGGAATTTTTCAATATCATTCCCCTGGTCATAAGAGAGGAGGAAAGAGGAAAAGGACAACTATATGTTCCAAAGTACTAACTGTACAATACAACCTCCAACATCATAAGGCTGCTGCCACTGGCAACAAAAAAAATGATTAAAGGGATCATTTTTAAGTGAACGTGACAATGGCAACTATTTTACTTAAAATATGGACAAAATGAACTATTATTTGGTTTTTATTTTATTTATTATTGTTTTTACTATTAGCTTTTTTTTATTTTATTTATTTATTTAATTATTTTATTTTTTGAAACACATCCGGTGAGATTTATTAACTGTATGTTATTTTGGAGCCATTCCATTTCAGATCAGCCAGAGGGTGTCACATGACCCAGACAGATATTTTTTTAAAAATTACAGTAGTTACAACTAAGGGAGATATAAAAGATCCCAAAAGGATTTTGCAAAAAAATATTTCTCTAGTTACAAACTTTTAAAATTTTTGACAAAATTGGTCGTTTTCAGAAAATCAGCAAAACACTCACTTTTAAAATGACCATTGTTTCAAAAGTTATTCGAATAATTTCTTTTTCTATAAATAACGAAGGGACGGTATTTTATTTAGACACTAATTTTAAAAATCTAGTTGGCTTCATTTATAAAGAAAAAAAAGTGTTTTTGAAGCGAAAAAAATGGCATTTTTACCGATTTTATGATTTTCTTTTCTTATGAAAAAAATATATTTTTGACGAAACAGAGGTGGCAATCTAAAGTGCTGTTATGGAAGTTTTGTATAAAATTTTATTGTAAGCCTGAGATGCATATCCCCTCAGATTTTAAAATTTTGAAATTTGAAAATGTTCAAAAATTACGATTTTTGAAGTGTGATTACTCAAAAAAGTCATTTTTTAAAAATCTAAAAATCTGCTCATTTGTTGCCCTTGAAGTGCTTAGTGAGCTGCTATCAATTATATTGTGTATTTTTGCCCCAGATATTTTATATGATTTTTCAAAAATGGCCTTTTGTGCGTTTCTAAAAAAAGCCAGAAATTCAAACTTGCTCTTATTTAATCACTTTAATTTAAGATTTAATCAATATTTATTAAGAAGTATACTATATTGTTACACAATTACTACAGATAAGTTGTACTTAACCTTCTTAGAACTTAAACAGCCTCCTGCACAAAGTCTAGCTATTGCGATGTAATGCATGTTATTCTGTTCAATCCAATTACTAGTTTTAAACTCACACACTTTACATCAAATATGTTACAGCACTGATAACACACACATATGAAGTTATGTACTTAAAGCAAAATAAGTAGAATCAAGTTCTTGAATGATCTTCTACTCGTTATTACCAAAAAAATGTAAAGATTAGGAGGGTTCATCTGGTGTTATATTTCTTACTCTCAGCATTACTTTATATTGGTCTAGTTTTTTCCCCCGGATTCTTCTGGCTATTGAAATATTTGTTCTAGATTATCTGGGTACAAATTATTCGATAGTGTCCCTAAACCATCGGTGATACATTCGTAATTTGTCCCATTCAAAAATTGTCATTCACACATTCAATAAATTTTCCTACTTAGAAATCATGCATTTTGAGTTATATTTGTTTAAGAGGGTGGTAGTTTTCTAACTGCTTCCCACGTAAGCATTACTATTTGATGGATTTTTACTATTTAGTAGTAATTTAGGATAGCCAATGTTTTGATTGTATTCCTACAATACATTTTACGTTTGCTGTTACATAGTATTTGATGTAAAGCGTGTGAGTTTGAAACTAGAACAGTAAACTCCTGATTATCCGCGGACGGATTATCCGCTTTTGCGGATTATCCGAGCGGTCTTCCCCGATTTTTTTTTTTTTTTTTTTTTGCGACGATTTACGGAATGTAGAAAAATTAACACAACACGCGTTTTTCTTTCATGATCAACGAATACAAAATGTATTTTTAGAGCAACAATCTGATTGTTCCCTTTTCTTTCAACCCCCTTCCCCCGCTACACCTTCATAATTGCGCAGATTTGGACCTATCTCCAGGAGTCTTAGTGCAGATCACCAAAACCTGCGCAATAGACGAATATGCGGTTTGTTACAACTCTATGTAACAACTTTGTCACAACTCTAGTTAAGTATGTACTATTATATTATGATTCTTAAAAATAGTTTGAATACGTTTGTGTGTTGATGTTTGTCATTTTTCTGCTATTTTGTGGATTATCCGTGAAATTCGCTTATCCGTGGTCATTGCGCCATCCTATTCTGCTGATAATCGGGAGTTGACTGTAATTCGAATGAACAGCGGTGGCTACACTTCGTGCAAGGTGCTATTTAAATTCTAAGAAGGTAAAGTACAATTTAGCTGTAGAAATTTTGTAAAAATATCATATATTTCTTAATAAAATTTGATTGAATCTTATATTAAAGTGATTAAATAAGAAGAAGTTTGAATTTCTGGCTTTTTTGGGAAATGCACAAAAAGCCATGTTTGAAAAATCAGATAAAATATCTGGGGCAAAAATACACAACATAATTGATAGGAGCTCATTAAGCACTTTGAGGGCAACAAATGAGCTGATTTTCAGATTTAAAAAAAAAATGGCTTTCTTGAGTAATACCAATTCAAAAATCGTAATTTTTGAACATTTTCAAATTTCAAACTTTAAATTCTGAGGGGATATGCATCTCAGGCTTACAATAAAATTTGATACAAAACTTCCATAACAGCACTTTAGATTGCCACTTTAGTCAAAAATAAATTTCTTTCATAAGAAAAAATAATCATAAATTAGGTAAAAATGCAATTTTTTCATTCAAAAACAGATTTTTTTCTTTATCAATGAAGTCAACTAGATTAACACAACTAAAAGTGAGTGTTTTGCTGATTTTCTGAAAACGGTTAATTTTGTAGCAAATTTTAAAAGTCTGTAACTAGAGAAATAAACTTTTTTTGCAAAATCCTTTTGGGATATTTTATATGTCTCTTAGTTGTAACTACTGTAATTTTTAAAAAAAATCTGTGAGGGTCATGTGACAAGTTTTAGACCTGCCTGCCTGATTTGAAACAGAATGACTCTTTGTCATTTAAAAAAATGTTTTATTATACAAAGATTGTTTGACCTGCTTTTAAAGCTTTTGATTTTCCAAACCATTGTATTGCCTTGCTAACTATATAAAATAATAAAATTCCTAGTTTTTTTTTAACTTTGTGCCTTTTTTTCTGTGCAGAAACAAATTACGTGACTTAACGTTTCTTTTTTTTTTACATTCACAAAGGTAATGCCTTATAATTACAAAACAGATGCAATATATTTTTCGCAATTTACTCCACAATTTTTGCTCTCTCACAATTTATGACTGAATTTCAAATATATATAGGCAATGGGGCAACATAAATCATAAACATGAACAAAAGAAAAATAAATTTTTTGACTTGATAATTTGGAAATAAAAAATAGAACTGCATTAAACTAGCATTTTAAGAAAAAGTAATAAATCTTGCATATAGAAGTACAGGGAATATGTTGTAAATATTTGAGTGTGGTTACAATTTGGAACACTGTCACAAAGACATATATATATTGATTAGCTTGAATAGTGGATAGAAAACTTCACAGCACCATTAGAAATGGCCCTTTGTGAAATTTACAACAGTGTGCTGTAATATTCCCAGTAATGTCAAAAGCAACACTTTGGGAAATATACAGCAGCGTGCTGTAATATTCACAGCATTGTCAGAAACAGCAAGTTGTGAAATTTACAGCAGTGTGCTGTAATATTTACAGCACTGTCAGATACAGCACCTTGTGAAATTTACAGCAATGTGCTGTAATATTAACAGCACTGTCAGAAACAGCAACTTTGTAAATTTAACAGCAAAAGTTGCTGGCACTCACGGCTGCAAAATTCACGAGATTTCTTTTACAGTGCATCTTTATTGTGAACGTATTGCCGAACTATGCACATAGCTGAATCACCTTTGCTAAAATGATGGTTCAGTTAACAGCACAATTACAATATAAATAGGAAAGTTTATTGTTGGTGCGACTGGCTGGTGAGTCGAACCTCACCATAGTTTCGTCCATGTTACTGACGTTGTATTCGGTCAAATCCATTTCAAGGTGTAATTTCTTTAAAGTCATTCTATATGATGTAATGGCATCTTCATATTCGTCTCCGTATTAGTCTTCTGCCGCATGGAAATTCAAAACCTTTTCTTCCAATGCGCAATGTAGCTGCCGGAACCTTTGAAGTCCTCCAGCTTGATCTTTTCGGCAATTTTCAAAGCTTTCTCTGCCAGAAATTTATTTGATACAGCACGCCCTTCAGATCGCTCCTTTTCAAACAACTCAAAAAATTCATCGTCCAGCTCTTCAGGTAATGGCTTTCGCCCGGAACCTAATTTCCTCTAAATTTTTTTATTGCCATGATTGTTCAAAAGCAGATTATCTTCTTTCGCTAACAATTCTCTCACACTTTTGTTATCCACTTTGAAATTTCATGCTGTTAAACTGACATTGCACCCATTAGTCTTGCCCCATTGTACTATTTCAAGCTTTTTAGCAACAGTGTAGCACGACAAGCACGACATTTTGTTAAATGAAAATTTGCTCTTACAAGAAATCACAGGTGTATGCTAACATAAAATGGCTCTCAGAGACACGTGCATTGATGCAGCAGTGAAAAAGCGCCCGGATGCAACTGTTCGCTGATTGGTTGTCTTGTTTAGCGCAGTCGCTTTCCTACTCTTTCCTTACCGTCATAGTTGTCATATTGGGCAAAATTTTGCCGGTTCGGCTACTTTTTCCTACAGCTATTGATTAAAAGCTTCTGTAGCTCACTTATTTGGCTATTTTTCTAGACGCTTTTGACTGTTGGAAAAATTTGGCAACCCTGATTGACTTCTACGTAGTTTCTGAGAGAAAGGGCGACTGAAATCGGATTACTTTTTGTTTTTATGGGATGGGGGATAAACGGAATGTAGCTTCTCCCTGAAAATTTACTTTTTTGCCTCATGGGGGGATAATCGAAGGTGGAGGCTTTAGCGGAATTATATGGTATTCGAATTTTAGCTTTAGCATTAAAGGAAACATCAGATTGACAAGGCTTTCAGTCTTTTACATTTTTTAACCACTATTTTATTACATTTTTTGCTTCATAGATGAACTGCTGAAAACATATCCCAAATATTTTAGTCCCAGGTAAGTAGGTGCTTATGTTTTCTATGCCTGAAATTTTACGCCTTGTAGTTAAATGTGTGTAAATTTTACGCCTTGTAGTTAAATGTGTGTAAATTTTACACAAAAAGTATGCCTTGAAGACAATTCGGAAAACTATATGACAGTTTTCCCAATTTGGAAAACTGTCACATACATGGACCCTGTAACATACACACACCATTTTTTTAATGTTCAAACAGCAAATCTGTAGAAATTAAAATGCAAATGATCTAATTACTTACCGTCAAATATACGTCCACTTTTAAAGAAATGGTAAATTATCATAACCAGCACATGAAATAACAACACAGCCAAGTTCTTTCTTGTAGGTTCAAGGGATTCAACAAAAGACAAAAATCTTGAAAAAGAAAAAGTTAAAAAGTTACAGTAATAAAAACCTATATTATAGGCTTTAATATTAAAGATATATAGATCCCCAAAGCTAAAGAATATACTTCACTTTTGATATTCATAAAATGCAACATCTTTGTTAATTGGTACTAACAAAGATTTTATTCTATTCTGTGTTGAAAGAAGACCACGCTCTAAGTAGAATGAAAACCTCTCAAATTCCATGCAACTCCATTTGTATGACTCCTCAAATTTGTTGTTTCTAAGTTTCAGAAACTCCTCTTTCGACATCGATTCACCAGCTACTTCAGTATCCTAAAAAGTAATATATTTTAGAAAGGAAGCTCAAAAACATCACTTTTGGTATGAATTGAAGGTGAAAAATGCTAATGTTATTAAGAGAACAGGCAAAAAAAGGGGGAGAGGGAGTTTAAGAAGAATCGATACAGTACCCACAAATATTAAAATCACTGCTTGATTATTAAAATGAGCCATTTATTAAAATCAAATTTACAGAAATGGTTTTCAAATCAATGTGAATGAATTACAATATCAGTTAAACCAAATCAGTATTTCTGCTTTTAAAGGCCAAATTCTTAGACACTTTAGTCAACTTTCTTCTTGTAAGAATAGCTCCCCTTTTATTTCACATTCAGGTACATTCTTTACCCTCCATATGGACCAGAGCAAAGCAAAAGAAAGATGAGCTAACTTACAACAAGATTATTTGCAGAACTGGAGCTCATCTTGTTTCATCAAACGGTCGGATGAAATTCTGCCAACAGTGAATGAACTAAGCTTAAAGTTTTAAGTGTTAGAGGGAAAAAAAAGATACGATAAGGTGCCAAAATACAGTCTTTGAAAAGCTTCATTAAAAGTGTGAACTTCTCAAAGTGCTTATGCAGCTTGTTGAAGGAAAGGGATCTCATTTCTTATTTAATTTTTAAAATGGAAATTTATTCCATACAAAAAAATGTAAATGAAAATCTGCTACTCTGAATTCATACTTATGAAAAGATTGATAATTCTTCCAGAAATTCGGCAGTCTTCTTGATGGCACATACCTAAAGCAAACATAGCCACCTTCAGAACTGAAATACCAGACATTTTTATGCAGTAGTAACTTTCAGTCGATTTTGGGAGCAATTTTCAAAGGCTTTGTTGTAAGCCACTTTGGAAAGATGACATCATGAATCAAGTGAGTGCTTCAATTCCGAGAGTGAATGGATTTATGCAGTGTTCTTAGTCTTAAAATTAATTCTCGGTGATCAGCCATTTTGAGTCATTCAACTTCCCCAAATTACGTTTAGATAACTCGAATGGGCATTTACTTTTGGATACTGCGATACATAATTACTGAACTTAATGTAGAAGAGTTCATGTTCAAATATGGCAGTCATGTTTGAGACACATTGAAAAATACCTCCTTAAAATATAGTGACAATGAGAAAAATACTGAAAACATAATCAGAAAGTTGGTAATGAATTATTGATCAATGTCAATGACAAAACAAAAATAGATAAAACAAACGTCAAAGGGACAGCTAGAAGTTTAAAATTAAGTCCTCAAATACAGTAAATAACAGACCACTTTATGATGGGAATCATGTGAAAATTATATAGTCTTCTGTCACAAATAGGAATTTTGGGGACTCTTGACATTTTAAAATACAATTATACTATGTAAACCTGCACCTGGCTTTTGACGGAAATAACTGCTCATCAACTGTTATATTTTGCCCTGGTTGATAGCAAGCTTGACTAATTTCAATGAATTTGTCCCATATTTCCAAAACCAAAAAAAAAGCTGGGATAATCGAGTTTTTATAATGTACCCGTCATCTGAAGTCAAAGACAGGCCCAGCCCACTAGTAACATAGCATATTGATGGATTACGGAAACTGAATGATATGTGTGGCTTATCTCAAATTTTGAACTTTACAACCTGACCAACAGAAACCTAGTTAACTTAAAATAAAAATAATACCGTGCAATGGAGTCTACTTTTCCTTTTTCAGTTTTCGACTGTGGCAGATAAATTTTGCCATTCAAAACACTATTCAATTAAGTTACCATGCAGTTTAAAACAAAAAAAAATGTACTAAGATGTATGTTCATTAGTTTATGGATTCTTCAGTAACCATGTTTCCAATGCACGACAGTATGGAACACAGGGTTCCCACTCTCATCTCTAAGTCAAATTTAAGGCCTTTTTAGGGCGTTTTCAAGGCCACATGTTACTTTTCTAGGGCCACATTACATATAACATTTTGAATGACTTTTCTTTGAAGAAATGAAAATGATATTGTATGTCGTGGGAATAAAGTCAAATGTTCAACATTGAAATTAACTTTAAAAAAAAATAATAAGAATTCTGGAAATGACATAAAAACTTTGCTATCACAACTAAGGAACTAATTTTTTTCCTCCAATGGATTTTAATGTACATTTAATGCATCTTTATTCACGATCAATCCATTATTATGAATAAATACTTTCCTCAGAATGATGATGAAGAAGCAACATGAACGTCTCACTGAATTAAATCTTTTACATGAGTCAACTTTTTTAAATTTTATCTTAAATTTAAAGATTTATTCCTTTAATAGTTATATTTCCTTCAGAGTTATAAATATTATGCTTAACTAACTTTTCAATCTTTTAATGACAACCAGATTTTATTTTGCCTCCAACGACATTTCTCAGCACATAATCTGCAGTGCCGCAGCGTATCATTCAAATAATATGATATGTCTTATGATTATGCCTTTTATACATGTAAATCCACGCAACTAAAAATTTTTAAAGAGTAAAAACAACATATATTACGCAAATTTTGCAAAAGATTTTGAGGCTGCAACGAACCCCTTTTTCAATGCAGAAGAAGTGCACTTCTAGGTAAAAGCATCCAACTGAAGATGTATCCATTTACTGCTTTAAATCACACTTTATCTGCTCAGAAGTATGACTTAAAATAAATGTATCTTTTTCCTCGTAAAAACGAGCTTTTAAACCATTATAAAGCAAGCAATAGCAATGTCTTGAATCAATGTTCTTTCTGAAGGCAGATTATTTAAAAAATAATTTAAGCATTGCATTTTAATAAGGCTACAATAATGAATACTAATAATTATCAACATGATCGTCAAAAGTTTTGGTTAAGTTAAAGATAAGGAAAAAATGCCGACTGTAGGTAAGTTTCTTCACATTGTTTCTTATTTTCCCAATAACATTAGATTTCTCAAGCAATTTCATGGTATCCTTGATTTCTCTGTGACCACTTAGTTTCTGAGATAATTTGTAAAATTCCAGAACGATCGTAACATCAAATGAAAATTCACTTAGAATAGAAAATCCATACAAGTTTGCCACTGTGCAGATGTAAAATATACATATATATATCAATATATGTAGATTTTCATCCCATTTACCAGTTTTGAAAAATCCATGTCATGAATGAATCATCAGTGTTCCATGACTGACTTCTGAGTTGGATTAGGAAGAGGGGAAATAAATTTAAGGTCTCAAAAATAAAAATTTGGGCCTTTTGAGAGTTTTTGGAAGAAAATAAGGCCTTTTAGGGGCCCCTAAATCAATTTCCAAATTTAAGGCCTTTTTAGGACACTTTTTAAGGCCGTGGGAACCCTGGAACAGAAAAAGTTTGTGTAATGAAATAGGGTTTTTCTTTTCTATACTTATGTACTTACTTTATACACAATAGTTTC
This sequence comes from Octonoba sinensis, assembly GCA_038502835.1. NCBI lineage: Eukaryota > Metazoa > Arthropoda > Arachnida > Araneae > Uloboridae > Octonoba > Octonoba sinensis. The sequence goes on from CM076598.1 coordinate 131,492,933, forward strand.
ATTTATCCTTTCAGGCTCATCAAATTGAGGAAACTTTTCCAGTAATTCTAAGGAGTCATTGCAGATAGAATAGAAGTCCTGAAAAAAAACCTCAATGAAATTATCTAATAAATGTGATTTTTCCTGGTGCAGCAATAGACTTTTTTTTTTAATTTTAGGTGTAATTTAAGATTTTGTTAGGCTATTAATTAGTTACACCATAGTTTGTCACACAATAACTTACTTGCCAATTGACAAACTGAAAATACATTTTTTGTATAGCATATCATTATCTATAGGGTTCCCCTCACTCTATACTCTATTGGGATTTTTTAAGATATGTTACCGTTATAGCGATTTGTTATTCCACGTTATTATTATTTATTTTGTTATTCTTTCTCAGTGAATTAGCATATATGTCATTTGACTATTTGAGCTCGGATGAAAGCTTTTCTCCTCTATGCTGCTGTTAGTTTTTGCAAGCAACAAAATTTCATCTTCCTGTCCTACTGGCAATGAATAATAGATAAAAATATTTTTTTAAATATTAATTATACTTAAAATGCCTTACTTGATAACATTCTGATGCCTTATAATGGCGCTCTTTGTGTGGGTACTTGAACTAAACAAACAGAAAGTTTTTTTTTATAGTTTCTTTTTGCTTTTTTTTTTTTAATGTGTTTTTCACAAAAAAATAAAGTTGCTTAAATATGTAGGATCTCTGATTGATTGCTGTGGGCGGCGAATTTTTAATTTTGTGGAATGTCATCTTAACGAAATAACATAATATATACATTTTTAAAAATACCAGTATATATATATAATGGCAAATCAACTGGTCTTTTCACTTTTTAACATGGGCATGGCCATGCAGGTACCGCTAGTATTATAAAGTATAATTCTGGTTATGATACAATACTTTCTGCAGATGTCTCATCTTTTGGTTTAGGTGCCTTCTTATTACAGAAGCAACCAAATGAGCAGTAGTTTATGCTTTAAGAGCTCTCACTCCTACTGAAACTCTATATTTTCCCAAATTGAAAAAGAAGCCTTAGCAGCAACTAGAGACTGAGCATAAGCCACTTTTGTCTTTATTGGATAAAATGAATGTTATTGATGTTTTGATGTGGTCAATCAGTTGCACTGAGAAAAGATTATCGCTAATTGAAACATTCAATCAAAACAATCTGTTGTCAAACAGAAAAACTAAAATGTCTAAAAGCTGTTTAAGCCTTCGAGGTTGAACTTTAAACATTTTATGAATTACTGTCGAATTTCGACTGCTGGCAAACTCTAGTGTTAACTATTGCTCTCTTTTCAAAGCCAAATAAGCTTTTCCTTTTTTTTTTTCAATTTAAACATTTTAATTTCTACATACTAATCTGTTTTTATGTGCTAAAAATAGTATTATCTCAGTACTATCATTTATTATTTTTTTTCGTTCCTTCATTTTCATGCGGAAAGTGGTCATATGTTAATTAAGCGAATTGCGTATAATCGGCCAGCAATCTTTTAGCATCTGTTTTAGGTTTACAGTATTTTTTATTATTTTCTAAACTGTGAGCAAAACGCTTATTGTGCCTAAATACAGTTATTTTTTTAAAGAGTCTTACACCCCCTGTAAAAAAAACTTTGTTTAAACAAAAATTTATTGCTCTATTTGAAAGAAAATTTACAACTTAAATTGTAAGGGATATGTAAATGAGTGTATCTGGCAACAGCCATTGTATACAGATAAGTGTGTTGTGTGCGGAGAGTCAGTGAAGGAGACAGTCGGGTTTCTGCCCGTCGATTGTTTTATGTGAATAAAATGTGTTTTTAGTAAATTACGTGTTGTTCTTTAGACACAGAACCTCACTACTGGCGCCCAAACTAAAGTAAGTGCTTTTTAGAATAGAATAGAAAAGTGATAAAGTATAAAAAAATTAGTTTGAAAATGAGTATAGATGAGATTACAAGTCAAGTTAGTGTGTTGCACCTAAGTCACGAGAATATGCCACAAAGTTCAAAAGAAACAAAAAGATTCCCTTACAAGTATTCGGGAAAAGAAAATGTAAATGATTTTTTGGAAGCATTGGAAAAATGGTTTAGTTTTGAAAATGTTCCTTGCTCTGAGTATTTAAAACATTTAAAATATGCTTTATTAGGTCGTGTGAAAGACTGGTACAAATTAGTTCCTAAAGCAAGTGTTGAAACTTACGATTCTTTAAGTAAGGGATTGTTAGAAATGTTCTCAGAATACATAAATAAAAGTACTCTGGAAGTGGAACTTTATAGTAAGCTGCAAAATTTCGGTGCAATTTCTGAAAACTCGAGATTGTAAAATTGTTGGGTGTGAAAATTCCCGAGAAAGAAATAATTCAAATAATAGTGCAAAGGCTACAACCACAATTGCAGGATTACATAGATAGAACACACATGGAAAGTATGCAGGAACTATCAAAAGTAAACCATGCATTTGAATCGCGAAAAGAAATTTTTAAACAACAAAATGCATTGAGACTTGTGAAGTACCCTGAGAACTATTACAATTCTTCTAGAACTGGTCATGAACCTGTTTGAAAAATAATAGGATTAATGAGTTTAGATTCAAAGAATCAAACAGAAATTATGGTTCTAAACGTGAAAATTTCGAAAGGAACAAAATCGAGTAAAATGCGGATTTGAGAAAACAGTTGAATTCTTTCAAGGTCAATCAAGAAGAATCATTTACTTAGTAGTGTGTTCTTGTCGCTGAGGGGGGGTATACTAAAAAAAACACAGTCTGTTAAGAAAAATCACATGCCATATCCAGAAGAAACTCAAACTTGTTCGGAGTTCGTGTAAAACTGATCCTACGGAATATTTAAAAGTAAATGCAATAGTTCTAAGGCCAATTGATTTACCGAAATTTCTAGTGCAATTAAATAACATAGTTGTACTTTGTATGGCGGATACCGGAGCAGAGAAATCATTTATTTTGGATGAAATAGCCAATAAATATTTTAAGTATAAGCCGCGTAAGTTGGTATCTTGTTAAGTTTTTTCAGCATTTGGAACTGAATGTAAACTCGAAGGTCAAATATTGTTGAATGGAAATAAGAGGTGTGAAAATAACTTGGGAATTTTTGATAATGAAAAACTTGCAAGTACCTTGTATTTTTGGTGTGGATTTTATGCGGAGATTTGGTTTAAAACTAGATTTTGTTGATAAAGCTTTAACATTTGAAAATTTACAAGAAGGTAATACTAAAGAAAATTCTAGCGACTTAGCAGTAGATTCGCACCATTCTCAAATCACGGATATGAATGTAGTAGAAGACTGTTTACCGAGAAATGCTGTTGAGTTTAAAAATAAAAAAATACAATGCGCAGTATTTACGTCATTAGTATTGAGATCGAGGGAACAATTAATTTAAGAACAAAAAAAATATTCAGAGTTAGGATATATTTATGAGTATTTAGAAGATCCAGAATCCGTTGAAGAAAACTTAAAACAAATTACTGGAAATAAATCCACATCATTTGAGTTAGTTGAAGAAATTTTGTATTATACGTGAAAGAAAAATAATTGTAATGAAATTAGAGTAGCAATACCTTCAAGTCTAAAATTAAGTTTTAAGGGAATTTCATGATAAAACTATTTCAGGAAATTTAGGTTTCAGAAAAGCTTTTGCATGAGTAAGTTTATTATTTTCCGAAAATGAGAGATTTTGTAAATAGGTACGTAAAAACTTGTGATATATGCCAACGTTATAATTATGATAATTCATTACCAGCAGCATGTTTAAACCCAATAAAAGTCATCATTCCTTTAGAAATTATAGGGGTTGACTTAATTGGTCCCTACCCTCTCTCAATAGAAAACAGATACCAATATGTATTAGTAGTGACAGATTATTTTTGGAAATGGGTAGAATTAATACCTTTAAGGAAAGCTTCAGCTAAAGCTGTATGTGATGCATTATTTGAAAGCTTTATATCAAAATACAGTGTTAAAATTCGAGTAATATGAGATAATGGTCCTCAATTCATTAGTGACATTTTTTCAAAAATGTGTGAAAGGCTTGAAATTAAACATATAACTACTGTACCTTATAGGCCGCAATCGAATTCAGAGGAAAGAGTAAATCGTACTTTGATACAAATGATTAGTGCTTTTATTAAGGATAATCACAAAATGTGGGATAAAAGCTTGCAACAGTTTGTGTTTGCCTTAAGAACGGCTGTGCATGACTCGACAGGAAAATCTTCCGTCAGAATTGTTTTTGGGAAGAAAACTCATCACTCCATTTAAAAGACTTATATTCGCGGAACCGCACAAACAGGAAATTGAAAGTATTGAGAAAATAACAAAAGAAGCGCAAAAAGAGTTGAAGAAATCCCAAAAATGTCAAGAGAAGAATTATATAACCTCAGAAGAAAATTAATGGAAGTTAAACCTGGCGATAAAGTTTTAGTGAAAACTCATTTTTTAAGTTCGGCTCCTAGATATTTTGTAAGCAAGTTCGCTGAGAAATATGATGGACCTTATGTGGTTAAAGAAGTCGAGGAGTCAAATTTAGTCCTACAGAAAGCAGATCTTCTTAAGACGGTGAGCACAGATCAAATGAGATTATATAGAGGTAGAGCTGACTGGATAGACAAACTATCAGGAACAACCAAATTCTGCGGAAAATGTAACTACATTTACTAATGAAAATATTTGTCAGAATTCTCATCCCACAGAAAAACAGAAGGAAAGGAAAAAGGAAATTAGCAGGACCAGAGGAATACCAGCCCAGAAAAAAGGACCATGCACGGGGTGCATCAGATGCCAGCAAGCGAGGAGATAAAGACGCCGGTGAAGTAGGAGGGAAACCCAAAAGAAAGAAATCCTAAAAGTATATTTTATAAGTCTGCCAGGATGTCATGGACTCGACATTGCAGAAAATTCGCAAATCTGGCCAAAAATCAATGACTTGATTTTTGGCTTTTAAATATGGAATTATGGTTTTAATTCTTGGTTGAATTATTATTGAACCAATTGTTAATTGCATAGGAAAAAAATTCTTGTCATAATTTTTTTTTTTAACTTATATCTTTAAAACCATTGTATGCAATTTTTTTTGGATAGGGACCTACTTTTTTGAAAAAGTGACCCGAAAATTTGGAAGTCATGGGTCCCAGGGACCCATAATTTACAAATTCTAGCATCATGACAATTTAAAACTTGTATACCCTGACACAGTAGATTGCAGAAATGATAAAAACTTCAAAGAAAGGGAATTTTAAATGTATAATTTGTAATACAGATAAAATATTTCAAGAAAATTACATTTGTTAAATTTACAAATGTAGCAAAACTACAAGAACTTTAACAAAAGTCTGAGCTCTACATTGTCGTATAATTATATTCAATTGACTTCTGAGCTGTGCTCAAATATTTTTGCAATTTTCACACTACTGTAATAACATAGGAAAAGAAACTTTTTCAAATGACTAGATTTTGTCTTAAAAATCAAGAGAAAACATATGCAAAAATATAGCATCTGCTAATTTATTTAACGCTTCAGAAAGTTAACTTCTAATGATTCTTAACACACAAATTTTTGTAATATTTCAGCAGAGATTTTTTTTTTTTTTTTGCCCTGTATGACAAATCCAAAGGTAAATAGAAAAAAAATGCTGTAAAACAGCAACAAACTAGAATTTGCATTTTAACACGTTTGCGGAACAATAAGATATTTTTTGTTGAGATTTTAAATTATACGAAGATTACAATAATCAAATGTATAAATGTCTTATCTTAAATTCTTTAAAGTGTCACTCTATTTCAAATCAGGCAGGCATGCTGTAAACATGTTACCATATTTTTTTTGAAAAAATCATAGTACAGTAAAACCTGTTTTTGTGCGGTGGATAGGGACCGCATAAAAGAAATCGTACAAAAAAATATTCAGAAATTTTATAAATTCTTACATATAATAAACAACTTTGCACGATATACTACCTAAAATTTTTTTTATGCGGTGGATAGGGACCGCGTAAAAGTCGGACTTAGAAAATACATCAATGATTTATGAAATAGATGAGAGAATGCTTTCAATTAAATTAAATAACTAAAATAGACCTAAAGAAATTGTAAAAATATTTAATTCTTCATTGTACATATACATGGAGAAGTTTTCGAATTATACATTAAATAGTTTGCTCCTATTCGTCGTAATCCAAAATGCGCATCTTCTTGTGACGAATTAGTTGAAAATCGCTTTTGTCGCTTGAAGATAGGATTTCAATTGATTTCTTTTTTGGTACCATGAAGTCGGTGATCAGTGTTTGTGACGACGGTCGACTGGTCAATTGCTTGTGAACTTCACAATAGTGAAACATGCATGATCTCAGTTCGTTTTGAAATTTTAAGCGTCTTTCCGCATTGGTATGTATTTTAAGAAAATGCGCTTCAAATTTTTTAGAAATCTGGATCCCTGCATATATTTTATCTGCTGTAATATATTCCGGTTCTTCTTGTCCATTTTCATAATCTATCAAACTATTGATAATGTCACTAACATCGATAGTTTGGTCCTCAATCATCCCGCCAAGGTCATTTTCGCCAAAAATATCAAAGCCTTCTCCCTATAATTTTTAAATATGTATATGTACATTGGTAGGAAACATTAAACTGGTGCTAACACCGCTAAGATTCATATACCGCATAAAAATAAATCGCACGAAATAAAATCGCACAAAAATAAAATCGCACGAAACCAATCGCATAAAAAAGGACCGCACAAAAACAGGTTTTACTGTAGTTACAACTAAGGGACATACAAAATATCACAAAAGAATTTTGCTAGGAAACATTTTTGCCTCCAGTAGTACTACATGTTTAAAATTCAGCAAAAAAAGTGGCTGTTTTCAAAAAATCAACAAACACTCACTTTAAAAATGGCCAGTTTCAAAAGTATTACACAGATTCGAATAATTTTTTTCCTCTAAATAATTAAAAAAGGGTGTTTTATTCAGACATGGTTTTTGAGAATTTAGTAGGCTTTATTGATTAAAAAAAATGTGGTTTAGGAAGATAGAAGATGACCCTTCGGCTTCAATGGAGCGCATCTAGTGATATGATGCCATAGATATTTCGGATGAATATGAGCAGTTCCCTTTCAAACAATCGAATCTTCAAAGTCAGTGAAAAACGTTTGAATTCGTTTGATCGCGTTTCAGCTGAATACAGCCATTAGTTTATTTATTGACCATAGGGATGCTACGTCATGTCTTATATCAAATCATATTTCAAAAATTGAGCTTTTAAGATATGTCAATTTAAGAGATGGTTGGCTTTATGTTTGCTTTAAAAAAATAGCAAATTTAGAATAAAAATAATATCATGCAATGGAATTTACTTTTTGTTTTTAAAGTCTTTGATTTTGTCCGAAACATTTTGCCACACAAAAGGCTATTCAATTAGTTTGTATAAAGTTTGTACCTAAGTTGTTTTTTTTCCCCTTAAACAAAAAAACACTTAAATACTTACCCCTTCAATAGAGTCATCTTCACGTTCAGAAAATATGGATTTTGGAAGGGATTTTTGAATTTGACGGAGGCTCTGCCACCAAGGACGGAAATCCTGCAAAAAACACACAAATTACAATAAAATTATCTAATAAATGAGTCATTCCATGTTAAGTGAACCAATGCTCCCATCCCCCAACCATCCGTAATTCTGATTAATCTTTGTACATTGCTTCTAATAAAGAATGACACTAAGTGATAAAGCTTCACAAACCCTTAGTGTTCAAGTTCATTGAGAAAAAAACTCTAAATTTATTCTCCAAAAAAGTACACAGCCATGCAAATCAAGTAACAGAGTCTGACAATGTTGGGACAAAAGCCTTTATTTTGACTCTTGAAGAGAAGCTAATGCACTTGTAAAAATATTAGGAAAGTGTTTTTCTACCTCGTTCACTGCCTGAAGGTTTTCTTTTTCCCTGGTGGGGGGGGGGGGGGTGCATGTTTAAGATTACGAAGTGCCCATCCACTGAAGTTATAACCCCTTTTTAAAGTGGAACCATGCAATGGTGCGAGGCGAGCGTTTTGATATTTATCGCTTGTAATATTGTATTACTAATCTGTGTTGAGTTTATCTTGTACATTGCTTGTCTGTCAATTAATAAGCCCTGTATACTTTTATCAATGAAATGTACATTGTAAAATAAGTGCAATGTTATTTATAAGCTGTAATGCTCATTAAAAATGTCAAAATATAAAATAAAATATATTTTTATAAATGCCCAGATTTTTGGCCCTTAAAAATTCTTTGGGCAAATGCCCATTTATAAATTTCCTGCTCAGTGGGCATTTGCCAGACCCACATCACTTGGTAAAACTAAAGAAAACCCTCAAGCGGGCATGAAACAGCGGGCTCAGTAAATGAAACTGTTGGGATTGCTGTTAACAGCACTAGTTCTAAAAATGGAAATGGGGAGTGGCTTCTAGCAGGGCCGGCAAAACCAAAAGCGGGGTTCGGGGCGGAATTAGTTGTGGGGCCTATATATATGTGTGGGGGGGGGGGGGTTCCTGCGTTAAACTAGGTTGAAAAGTTTCAATGGAATAGTAGTCAGCAGCAACAAATTTATTTATTAATTTATTTTGTGCAAGTTTCGATTTATATCTTGTATAACCATATTGATTTCTGTTGAGTATTTTACATCTTGACATGTTTGATTACAAGTATTCACATCTCATAAGGAAAATTTATTATTTACAGATTAATGAATAACGATAATAAAAAATTTTAAAAACTGCATTTAGATGCTTTTAGTACAATTACTTTACTTTCTTGAATATCTTAAAGCAAACTCTCCATCATTTACTACTTTATCAAAATTTAGTTTATTTAGAAATTATGATTCAATCGATAAGACTGCCAAAGATGTCAACTTTTCTTGGCCCAAAGATTGTAAATATTTTTTTATTAATTTTAACCTAGAAAAAGATCTCTGAGCTGCTTCTACGGATATTGGCTGTGTTAAAATTACTCTGATTGCAAAGAAAAAATTTGTATAAAGTTGCAACATATTATTCTTATATATGGGCTTTTTCCAATATTGAATAGTTGACTGGCAAAATGCGACAGCAAATTATGAGTTTGTCAAAAAAGTTCACTCTTAATATTAACTTTTAAAGCCTTACCTGCGATATGACAACAATTTTTAAGTTCTGTCTCTGATAAATTCTTAATATTATTTGAACTACATAGAAAGCCAAATTTTTTTCATGGACCAGGAAAATTTTCAAATATCTTCTCGAAAGATGTCATAGCATTATCGATTAATACTACGAAAAACTTAATCTTCAGAAGACAAAGATTTGTCATCAATTCCTTCTTACAGAAATTGTCTAGATTTTCGATCTACACGCTGATTTTTGAATTCTGGTGTAGCTTTCATTTTTTTTTTTGCAAGAACTTTAGCACTTTCTGGTGACGACTAATATCCGTTTTCACTAAATCTTTCAAAAAATTCAGACAAACTTTAAGGTGTAGGTTTACCATACTGATCTCCATATTGGACTTTTGTAATAGTTTGCTGACCGCGTAGATTTCTTTAAGTATTTCGTACCATATTACTAAGCTGAGAAGAAATTTGAACGTATTTAGCTTGTTCTCTACAGAGGAAATTTCCGCTTTCGTTTTACTATCGTTAATACTTGCTTAATTTTAATTCTTTCAGGGTACGATACTTGTAAAATGATGGCCCTTACACTTGCAAAACGACACTGTCACAAGTTTCTGGAAGTGGTTTAGGAGTAAGTTTTGGTTTTGCCGATTCCCCTTTAGGATAATAGCTTTCATTTCAAAAAGGAGAAGAGAAGCTCAACGCTGGATAAAGATAAAAACTATCAACTGAATTCAGGTTCAAATACAGAGTACTATTTTAGGCCTTGGCTCTGTATGTATGCTTGGCCCGGCCCTGGTCCCTGACAAATACTGAAAGATCATGAGAACGAAATCCTTATCGAAAAGGGTATGCTTCCCAGTGCCGGATCTAATGTAGGGCAAGCCGGGGCCCATGCAACGGGGGCACTTCTGGGGGGCGGCAAATTCAACTGTGATGTACAAAAAAAAAAAAAAGAAGAAAGAAAAGAAAAAAATAAGGAGAAAGAAAAAAGAAAAGAAAAAATATTTAATTAAGAAAATTTAACTTTTGGAAGAGTATGAAAATCCTAGTTCGGCGCTCTGATTTTATCATTGATCAGCTGTTTTGCTAACAGTTAAAACCGATTAATAGAATTATTTAGTTGTATAAACTGCTGGAAATTCTTAAATTGAGGTTAGGGGGCGAAAAATTTCGAAATGTCAAAATTTAAAAATTTAATTTTAAAAAGTCAAGGTTTTTCCCCCCTTGTTGTAATGAAATACGTATAAATCATGCTATGCAAAAACGATACCCAATGGTTTTTCTTTTAGAAACTTTCAAAGCATCCTTTTGGGAAGAGGTGGGAGCTTGTAAATGGCGTTTGAGAAGGCAAACACACTGTTAGAAATTTCATCATGAAATTACGGTTAACCCTTTTGCACCGACTGTCACCTGTACGTGCCAGCAAGAAACGCAGTCACTTCCCGGCCGACACGGTGGCGTGCAAGAGCGATTTCTCGTTCACCCCCGGCCGTCATCCATTAGTGTCAGTATCCTGGAACGTTTTAAAAAGTAACATTTTTGCCAGATGGCATTGTATGTCCATATGGTTTCAGATACATGTAGATTTGACCTTCTACTCAAAATGAGAGTAGTATGACTCACATACACGTGGTTTTTAGGGGGAAAGAATGAAGGAGAAAAGGAATGTTTCCAAATGGCATGCTTTATGACAGCTCTTCAAATTCGCACGTGGTATTTGTTTACAGTAAGCAAGGGAGGTTTTTTTTTTCGCTACAGCGTTGGGTATTTTGATTTGCGGTCCAGTTTTGAGAGGATAGTTAGATATTGTAGACGTGAATTTTTCTCATTTTATCGTTAGAATTACGAAGCATCGACTGAGTTAGAAATAGTGGAAATGATGCAAAATGTTTCAGATACTGATTCTGAAACACATTCGGATAGTAGTGATAGTGACACTATCATATATTCTGATTGTTCTGATCATAGCAAATGTAATGATGATGACGACATTTCTGACATCTGTATGCGGAGTACTTTGAAAGTACGTAGTAAGGGAGACCTGGGCAAGATGAAGAGCGGGACAAGATGACGAATGTCTTAATATTTCCGTTTTCCGTAATGTGGAAGCATCAACCGAACACTACTGGCTCTCCTATCGGCCATTCGTCAAACAATAGTATAGAGACGCTGAAATCGCCATTTTTGTGTTAGTTGTGAAGCTTTGATTGTTTACCGCGGCCACGTTATAACTTTTATGCACCTGTAAATAAGCTCTGCTACACATACAGGTAAAATATATTGTTCCTCCTTAATATTTATGAGTAACCTAGTTTAAATACTACCTATTTCCATGAAAAAATGTCAATTAATCGCCTTCGTTCAGGGCAATGAAAAAAATATTTTTAAACAGGCAGTTCGGGGCAAGATGACGAGCTCGTCATCTTACTAGTCCTCAGATCCTGGTAGTAGAAAACCAAACTATAAACCCCCCAGAAGAACCAAAACTTATGGCAAATGCTAATTCCAAAGCACCAAAGAAACCTGTTAGTGTTTTTGATTTCAAACCATTGCCTAAAGCAACACAATGAAAAAAAGAAGCAAAAAAACTGAGCTCAAGCATTCTTATTAGCACACCCATCAAAGAAATGTTAGAACAAAGGGAAAATCAGATGGAAGAACAGAAAGGTTTTAAAAAACAGAGTAAAGAAGCTCGTGAAGCTAAAAAGGGAATAAAAAAACTCAAACTAAGTTCCTGTAGGCCTAAGTCTATAAAATCCAGGCCAAACAGTCCAGTAGCATCAACTTCAAAGGATTGTGTTATAAGGTGTCCTGCTTGTGAAGAGGAATATTGTGACCATCCAACAGAAAAATGGATCCAGTGCTGTAAATGCCAAGCTGCACAACTAAACACTTCAACATTAGGTTACAATGCATTACGCTTAATTTGATACTTTGTAAGATGTAAAAACACAGTTACATTTGTTAAACCATGAAACATATTCAAAATATAAGATATGTTCAACTTTGTTTATGTTTAGTGTTGTCATCTTGCCCCAGTACTGGGGCAAGATGACAATTTGTTAAGGTTATGAAAAAAATAAAATTGTACTTTATTTTTTTACTTGAAAAATTAAATGGTAATATATTTAATACTACAAAGGACTACTCTAACATTTTATGCAAAATTAATTTCCCTATCCTTAAAAATAAAATAAATAAACAACGAAAATTGTTAACATAGTCAACTTGCCCCGGTCTCCCCTACTTCTCCATGGTCATCCACAATAGAAAAGCTACAAAATTACGATTCAAAGCAGTGCCTTGACTAAAAGTGGATAATTCCTTTGAAGAAGAAATTGATTTCTTTAGGCATTATTTTGATGACAGCATAGTGAAAATAATTACAGAACAGACTAATCTGTATCAGAGGATTTTTAAATAGTGCAATGAGTCGTGATCGATACGTTGCAATTCTTCGATGTTTGCATTTTGCCAGCAGCGATGCCAAAACGATCAGAAAGCTTCAACCAGTTTTAAATAAAATAATTGAAAATTTCAAATCCGCTTACACCCCTGAAAGGAATATATCAATTGATGAAAGTTTATTATTGTGGAAAGGAAGACTTGGATTTCACCAATACGTCCCAGCTAAACGATCACAATATGGAATTAAACTCTATAAATTAAGCGAATCTAAATCAGGATATATATACAATTTTATTATTTATATGGGGAAGGATACAGGGTTAAAGGAAACTTTAGGATTATATGGGGAAAGAATTGTCAAATCTCTACTTGAAGAACTTTCTGGTCAAGGGTAATATTTATATATTGATCTTTTTTTTTTTGCGTCTCCATCATTAGTGGATGAACTCTTCGGACTACAAACAAATACTTATGGGACTGTAATGAGGAGAAGGAGAGGATTCCTGAAAATTTTCCGACGCCCAAAATGAAAATCGGTGAAACATTGGTTTTGCAGAAAAAGAACATGAACTTAACGGCTTTCAAAGACAGACGAGAAGTGATAGTGATATCTACCGTGCATGATGCAAAATTGCTTGATACTGGTAAAAAAGATTGCGCAACATCTAATCCTATAATGAAGCCAGAGTGTATTGTAGAATACAACAATAATATGGGAGGGATAGACATAGGGCGATGCCGTCATAATGCAGTATCCATCTTTCAGGAAAACTGTTAAATGGTATAAGAAACTTTCCTTTAATATCATGGATATGGCTGTATTTAATGCCAATATTCTTTTCAACAAAAAAGTAAGAAAAATCTTCCTCTCCTTAATTATCGCCTTAATTTAGTTAATCAAATTATTTCTCAGTATTCCTCTAAAATCACCAAAGTTAATATCATACCAAAATCAGCAGACTCATTAAATCCACTCAGATTAACTGAAAGACATTTCCCAAAACTTTGTTCAAAAGAAACGGGTGAGAAAGTGAGATGACGATGCTTCATTTGTTCACATTCCCGAAAAAATCCTCCAAAACGGCAAATGAGTTGTTATGAGTGCAAGGATTGTAACGTAGGACTGTGTGTAAATCCCTGTTTTCAAATTTTTCATACGAAAAAAGAATTTTAAGTCATATATCTAGTTTTCAGATATATAATGTTAAAAGTTATTAAATGGTAAGTACATAAGGAAAATAAGATGTGTAAAATATATGGTTAAACAAGAAATAACTTAAGAAAATAAAGTATCTGTAGAAATATATATAAAGCATATGCCATTTGAATACTCTACAGAACATTATTGAACAACACATTGATATTTCGGTAATTTCTTGGATTTAGCCTCAACACCAAAAAAAAAACTCCGGCCCTGGACAGACACGAGCAAGAGAGACTGCCGGCCTCAGCGATAAGCGCACATTTGCACTTTCCATTGCGAAAGGGTTAAATAGCAGGGCAATTGAAAATGTTTATGCCTAAATAAACCAAAATCGAGGCATGAAACTTTTGAATGTATTTTGAACCAGCATAACTCGGGAGTTAATTGAGCAATCAAGGTGCCACTTGCACACCTTTATGACATTCTGACTGGGTGCAATTGAAGAAAGAATCCAGTTCAGAAAATATTTCTATCAAAAGATAGAAGCTGACAAAGTATAGACAATATCTCCCGCATCGGCACAAATGAGCTAATTTGGCAGCAAAATGCGAAAAATCTAAAATACATTAAGCTTTCGTTGTACTAGCAGGCTGTTGTATTCCAAATGTTTAGCAGGATCACCAAGTTTCAGCACAGTAGCCCTCTTAGGTCATCTATAAATAAATGAAATATTCTCTATTTTTTGTAATCAGCAAAATGTTATATAGTATGGGACCTCAAATCCGGAACGCTCGGGGCCGCGATCTTTCCGGATTTTGGGTCCTCATTCAAAAAATTTTGTAAGTAGCATCAGAGCCGATATAATTTGCTCTGGGACTTTTTGTTAGCATTTTGCTCATTTATAGCATTCTTATTATCGCATATACTTGGCTATAACTCGCGAAAGTTAGCATAAAAAACGAAGTTGAAGTAGACTTACATTCGAGGCAATGCATCGAAACATCTAGACTTTCCCCAATGTTATTTCAACCTCTTTAATTAAACAATAAAAGAAAAGAATTCTGTCAAATTTTGATGTGATTTTATATTCTCTAACCGCTAAAAATTTGTAGTATAAAAGATCAGACTATCGGTAAAATACGAGAAACGCGGATTTTCAATTACGCGAATGTTCTGCATCGCGCGAAAATTAGAGCTCATTTAAAAAATTAAATACAAGAAAACTACAAGAAATTTAAAAAAGCAAAATTTAATGATTCCAAATACATAATTTTCCAAAAACACGATGCAAAACATTTCCCGATTTTTTTTCAAAGCAACAATTAATAGAAATTCTAATCGCAAAAACGAACCATTTTCAGAAAATCGCGAAATAATTTTCTTGAAATCCGATCTTAAACGTGTTTATTACATTTTATTTTCCTTCTCTTTAAAACGCCTATTTCCAAAAATAAAACTGTGCAAAACATTTCCCGATTTGTTTCCAAAGCAACAATTAATAGAAACCCTAATCGCAAAAACGAACCCTTTTCAGAAAATCGCAAAATACTTTTTTTGAAAAAGGCACATTTCAGACCTTAAACATGTTCATTACATTTTATTTTCCTTCTCTCTAAAACGTCTATTTCGAAAAACGATGCAAAACATTTCCCGATTTTTTTTCAAAGCAACAATTAATAGAAATTCTAATCGCAAAAACGAACCTTTTTCAGAAAGTCGCGAAACACCTTTTTTGAAATCCGATCTTAATTATGTTCATGACATTTCATTTTCCTTCTTTAAAACGCCTATTTCCAGGGCCGGCGCTAGGCTGAGGCGGTGAGGCTCCCGCCTCACGGCGCGCCGTTCTTAGGGGCGCATTAGCCATAAATATTGACTTCATCTTTATGAGTAAAAAACAACAGTTTTTATCTCAAAAAAATTAAAAACCGACATTACGTTTGTTTTTATGTGGTTTTATCCTCTGGACAGTTAAAAACCGGTTTTTCTCATCCTTCTACCACCTTGTCGTGGTGGATGGGCCCTCCTAAGAATGCCACAACTTCCGAATGTTCTAAAAATGATTTTTCTAAGTAGTTAAACTATACTGTAATTGAACAGTAGAATTGGTTAACTCTCCAACTCAATAGCCGCCCCAGCTGGGCTTTAAAGTTAGTGGTTGTCAAACCTGTCTATTTTATGACGAGCAAAACACAATTTATTGCTTTTTCTCTTTCTCTGTTCTTTATTTTCCCTTATCCAGTCCATTCTGATCAGCAATTACTTTTCTTCAGCTTTTTGAAAGTTAAAATATGTATTATTAAAGTTTGTATCGATCATTTTTAATCTATATTTCTTCATAATATATAGTAGGGGAGGGAAAAATTTTTTTTGCCTCAGGGCGCCATTCGTGCCAGCGCCAGCCCTGCCTATTTCCAAAAAGAAAACAATGCAAAATATTCCCCGATTTTCTTTTCAAAAAACAAAAGTTTTTTTTTTTTAATTTTTCAGCTGCCGATTTTTCTCAAAAAAGTTCCGGATTTTGGGTTTCCGAAATTGGGGTCCCATACTGTATATCGTTTTGAACTGTATTATCTGTATAAAACTGCTATGTCTCAAAACTTCAAAAGACATTTCCTTTTAGAAGAAAGTGAGCTCTTTTTAATGATATCAAGAAAAGCCAAATTCCGAGTAGTCAAACCCCGTTAACGCGAAATCGCTTAACGCGAAATGAATGCCATTCCCCGTCAGATAATCTAAGAACTAGTGCTAAATTAATCGTTTAAGACGAAATTGATTTGAACAAAATTCCGCTTAAGACGAAAAACAAAATTTTTCAGTTGACAAAAAAATTAAAGAAAAGAAAGGTGAAAAAACATTCTTTGACATGAAATTTCCTTGGAGCTTAGGAAGCTTGAAAATTCTGTTGCACTTATTAACTTCTAGGAATTCTAAGAAAATAGCGAAACAGGTAAAATGCCTGCATCTAACACGCTAATCCTTTTTCTGACAGACACTACAAGCGTGTTAGTGCGGGTCAGTGACGGGAATGAATTGACAAGAGACACCTCTATTAATGGGCATAGATAAGCAATGGACACTTCCATTAGGGGACAATGGGGTAGAGTTTAAAAAGTGTGTGGGTCAGGAAGACTTCCCAGCCACCTGGTTTTCAACTTTCAAGAGGGGGAGCGTCAATCAAGCATTCTATTCTTCGTTTCCGTTCATTTTACTCGTTTAACATGGTGCTAAACTCTCAATCTATTTCTTGGAAATGAGTTATAAAGAGAACAACTTTGATTACATGCAGAGTAACACGCTGAAGGAAATTTTAGTTTTGAGTTAGTCCTGTGCGGGGTGCAGTTGATTTTTTCGCATTCGTAATAATGAATCGTAAACAGCAATCTTTGACGTTAGAAACGAAGCAAAAGATCTTAAGTGAAGTTGAAGATAAATTATTGAAGAAGACAGAGATTGCTGCAAAATATGGAATTGCCAACAGCACTTTATCCACGATCATTAAAAATTAAAATAAGATTGAAGCAGCTTATGCTGTGAATCAGTTTGAGCCAACAAGGAAGAGAATGAGAACCAGGAAAAATGAAGACGTGGAAGTGGCCCTTTTACGCTGGATCAAAGAGGCCAGGAATCAAAACATCATTTTAACAGGGGTTATTTTGCAAGAAAAAGCCAAGTTCTTTGGAGAAGCTCTTGGTGTCAGCGATTCCGTTTTCTCAAATGGTTGACTCTCTAGATTTAAAGAGCGTCATGGGATTGTTTGCAAAAAAAATCTGCGGTGAAGAAGCAGCTGTTGATCCGCAAACAGTAAATTCGTTTTTCGCTGAAAAATGGCCAGCCCTAAAAGAAGAGTTTTACCCGCGAGTCATTTTTAATGCAGATGAAACGGGACTTTTTTTTTCACGGCACATCCTTCCCGTACGTTGACCATGAAAGGGGAAAAGTGCTCCGGTGGAAAATGCAGTAAAGAAAGAATAACTGTTATGGTAGCCTGCAACATGGACTGCAGTGAAAAAATTAGACTCCTTGTCATAGGGAAATCGGCCTAGCCCCGATTTTAAATCCTGCAGCCATCGGTTAACGCGAAAAAATTTGGCTACCCCCTCGACTTCGCGTTAACGAGGTTTGACTGTAATCCGTTTTGAGCTATGCCTCTGAAAATGAGCCAAATATGAGGCATGAAACTTTTGAATGAATTTTGAACCAGCATAACTCGGGAGTTAATTGAGCAATCAAGGTGCCACTTGCACACCTATATTACAGGCTGGCAGGGTGCAAATGAGGAAAGAATCCAGTTCAGAAAATATTTCTATCAAAAGATAGAAGCTGGCAAAGTGTGGTCAAAATCTGCCACATCGACACAAATGAGCTACTTTTGCAGCAAAATGTGAAAAATCTAAAATACATTAAACTCTCGTTGTTCTAGCAGGCTGTTGTATTCCAAATGTTTAGCAATATCACCAACTTTCATTCCGGTAACCATCTTAGGTCATGTATAAATAAATGAAAATCTCTATTTTCTGTAATCGGTGAAATTTTGTATATCGTTTTGAGCCTCATTATCTGTATAAAACTGCTTTGTCTCAAAAATTCAGAAGACATTTCTTTAAAGAGGAAAGTGAGCGCTTTTTAATGATATAAAGAAAAACCTAATCCGAGTGATCTCTTTTGAGGTATGGCTTTTTGAAAATGAGCCAAAATTGAGGCGTGAAATTTTTAACTGAATTTTGAACCAGCATAACTCGGCAGTTAATTGAGCAATCAATATGCCACTTGCACACCTTTATGAGATGCCAGTAGGGTGCAAATGATGTAATAATCCAGTTCAGAAAATATTTCTATCGACAGGTACAAGCTGGCAAAGTGTGGTCAAAATCCGCCACATTGGCACAAATGAGCTACTTGGGCAGCAAAATGTGAAAAATCTAAAATACATTAAGCTTTCGTTGTGCTAGTAGGATGTTATATCCCAAATGTTTAGCAGGATCAGCAAGTTTCACTGTGTTAGTCCTCTTAGGTTATGATCAATAAGAACACAAATTTGACGATTGAGTCATTTCAGTTGCGACTTGAAAAAAGGTGCCATTACAAAACCATGGCTAGTGGCCCAACTATACAACTTATGGAGCTGTAATTTGGCATGGCTCCATCTAAGACATATATGCACATGCCATAAAAAATTCATCAAAATCGGAGGGGGTCGAGTGGGGAATGTTCCGAAATTTTGTACATTTGACATGGAATGACCCATATGCATAATGTTTTGGACTACTTCAAATTTGGTAGGATTGATGATCGACAGGATAATACTTTTTTCCTTAATTGAAAACTTCTTGTTAATTGTAAAAGATGCCATGCAACATAAAATTTTGCTCCAAAAGCAACAACTTGAAATAATATTTTGCCGTATATGGCTGGCTCCTAAGCATTTTTCCAGGATCCTAAGACTTTACCATCTTACTGGGACACTGCAAGAAGCTATGCTTTAATGTCCTTGGAGAGCCAAATAACATGAACACCAACTTGATTTTTGCTCAGATAAGACATCATTTTGTTATAATGAATGAAATGACAGAAGAAGGGGCTCAGCAGAACCAAGCACTGCAACCGGAGGCCTTACCAAACTAATCCTCACACAAAAAAAATTCCTAAAAGAGACCAGCAACTAAAGAAAAATGCAGGAAGCTCCTAATGGAAATGTCATGAACAGAGTCCAACAAAAATGCGAAAATCTTAGGAGCCAGGGAAAATTTTTAGGAGCGATCTATAATATTCTCATTTGTGCCAAACATATCACGTTTTGCTTATTTACATCACCAAACAATGCAATGAAAAGCATTGCAAATAGATAAGCAAAAAAAGTTTAAGGGTTAATTAATGGTGAAGTCTACTTTATTTTCTACTTAGAGTTATTATTGTGCCATAAGTAATTTTTTAAACATTTAATTCTCAAATTCTGCTGTGAAATACTTTATTTTCTACTTAGTTATTATTTTTTCATTTATTTGTCAAGTTTCTGTAGGGAAGTACTAAATTTTCTATTTAAAGTTATTATTTTGAAAGAAAAGTTGAGAATAAACGAAGTCCAGTTGCAATTTTAGAAAAAAAAAATCCAAAAAATGCGTTATTTTGTAAAAAGAATGAAGTTTGGAAATAAGTTCAACTTTTTGCGATGTTTAATGGAAAAATAACTGTCCAAAAGAAACCCCCCTAGGTTTTGATCGTTATTTTAAAAATAAAGTTCGGAGGAAAAAGTACCACTTTGGCGATGTTTGCATCGGAAATGTAACCCCGGGGTTTGGTGCCGAAAAAAAAATCCAAAATGGCACCAACGCCCAGTTATGCGTAAGTTCCCCCTTGACATCATTTATGAACGATCCCCAAACGACAGAAGTCGCGTATTCGCTGGCTGCTTTACGTTTTACGCGCAGAAACCTATGCATACTTTACGTATCTTCCTTGAATATCTTACGTCTTGATGGTGTGTAGATAGATGATTGCATGATCTTATACAGCCAATATTGTTTGAGAAGGGGAGAAGGTAACGAAACGAGCGATTAATCGCCGATACAGCTTAGCGATTGAATGTGAACAAAGCTAAACACTGAAAGGGGGAAAAAAGCAAACATCCGCTTTGTGTCTGCGCAATAGAATCCTTTTCCCACCTGAAAAACTAATCGCCAAGGCATTTTTTTTAGTCGCCCGGGCGACCTGGCGCCCGGGATTTGTCGGACCCTGGTCAGGAATCTGCTAAGGCTCATGAGGACTAAGGTGTTCAAACCTATATGCAGAAACGCTTCACAATTGCATAAGATCTAACACTTTCTCCTTGTAAAAGTGGTTGTGTAAAAAGTTTGACATTTTACAGTTCATAACCAATAAAAATTATTTTCACAACAATTTCTAAACACCAAAATCAATTGAACTTTAAAAAAAAAAAAAATCAACATCAAAATGTATTTCCAAGACATTATTCTAAAACCATAATCGTAATCTTGGGACGTTTTATTACTCAATAAATTAAAATATGTAACAAAATGATTATGTAACAAAAAAATTACATAATTATCATTAAAACACCACATTCAATTATTAACTCACCACCGATAATTCACTAATTTTCTTACGTCTTGCAGCTCGAATTTGAACGAGTTCATCCAGTGACTTCTGATTTTAAAAAAAGGGAAACAATTAAGATACATATAACAAAAATGCAAATGTTCAAGAAACACTTGGTATTTTAGAAATATAAAAATTTACCTTTTGTTCAGTCATCTTTTTATTCATACGCATGTTATATTGATGCATAGAAAACCGCTCTGCATGCAATAACGGATCTGAAAGTGACTTATAAGAAAACTATGTATTAAAAAGCATGAAGTAAAGTTTCTTTAATTAAAAACTTACTGGAATTTTCAATCCAACAGAATTATGTTGAATAACAAACTAGTACAACTTCTTAAAATATAATTAAACTTGTTGCAATGTTAAATTGTAACGGCAATAATTATTCACCCATGGTGCATATATAGTAAACACTTTTAAGCTGTCTATACAATTCATTAGGAAATGTTGTTGAATACAATCAAAGATTTTAAGAGAGAATAATTAAAGAATTCACATATTATTTCAAGTTATCAACAGTGAAATTAGATTTAAATGCAGTTCATTTTTTAAAAATATGATATACACCAAATTACCAAGGCTGTGTCCAGAGGGGGGCATATCCAGAGCAGCCCCCCCCCCCCCAAAAAAAAATCTTAATGAAGCAAAAATTCCTACCCGAAACCTTCCTTAACGAAGTGTGTCAAAGCAAAGCCCCCTTACCTCCCGCCCGCAAAAAATTTCCGAATATGGCCTTGAAAATTACCAAGAAAGGCAGAAAGCTTTTAATATCACCTGCAAACAGATGTGCATCATAAAAGCAAACATAATTTGATTTTATAGATTACTATTTATTTATAATAACATAAAATTTCGATGACTGACACAGAAACCTTGTGCATTAAGGATATGTTTGACACACTCAAACATCATCCAGAGATAAAGGAAAAGGACGATTAAGCACCTTCAATTTATATAATGGTGAGTAATTTTTGATCTAGCTGGCCTGGAATTTTCATTTGTGAGTCATTCTATGTCCAATCAACAGGCCTCTCAATTTGATCATCACCAATTTTAGCCAAATTTACCGGGTCAAATACATCATTGAAATAATGCAAAAAAAATTTTTATATATTTTTGGGCTCTTTTTTGTGTGGAGCCCCTTAAAAGTGACAAAAAGTGAAGATTGAGAACTTACAAAATAATATTTTTCACAGCTCCTATTAGAGCTAGAGCAATTTATTTGGTGTCATTTTAAAGTTCTTGGAATAGGGTTTCATATGATATGTCACTCGGCAAGGTTTTATGAAATTAAAATTTTCAAAGTCACTGAAACTATTATTTGAACCTGAATATATCAAAAAGTATATTTTTTTTAAATTCTAGAAAAAATATACTTTGATATTTAAGGAATTAAACTGTCAAAATACCTAGGATCCACTCTTTACAGTAGGGGTCTTCAACCCGTGGCCCGCCGAAGGTATTTTAGTGCCCCCCCCCCCCAACCCTTTTGGGTGAAATGAAAATGAAACTTTCAAATAATAAAAGGGGAAGAAAATGGCGGAAAATGATTCAAAAATTCAATTTCAAAGATGATAGGAAGCTGTATGAGAGCATGAACTCGCTTATCTACTTGCAGATTTTTTTAGTCTTTCATGAGAATAAAATTTTCATGGAAATATTCTGCTCGCCATACTCATTGGATTCACTACCTTCAATCTGAACTAAAATTAGAAGTAGAAGATTTTCAGCGTAACTCTGCAAAATATAAGTTTTTTAATTGACTTTTATTAGAGCTATATGTCCGAAACAAGTATCCAGGAATAGGAATATGTACTATTCATGCTTTCTATCTTTAGTAGTATCTATGTGTGGGCAGTGCCGGATCTAGGGCGGGGGGAGGGGGGGGGCAAGCTGGGGTCCCAGGCGGCACCCTTCTGGGAGCGGGAAAGTCAACTGTGATGCACAAAATAAAATATAATAATAAAGAAAAAAAGAAGAAGAAAGAAAAAAGAAAAGAAAATTTAAAAAATGAAAAAATATATTTAATTAAGAAAATTTAACTTTTGGAAAGACAGAATTAAAAGTTTTAAGCTAAAGTTAATTTTTTTCCCTAATATTTTGCAGTCCGAAATGCGTCTCCTAATGCCTCACAATGCACCAGTTTGCATACAGTTTTCAAAATTTTCCCCGGACCCCCTTCAACTGTCACTTTATATCTCTAGTTAAGGGGGGTCCAGTTAAAAGCCCTTTATATGGCTCTACCCCCCTAATGATGAGCTGAAAAGGCCATGCCGTGGGAACAAATTCTTCCAGAAAAAAGTTATGAGTTCGTTACAGTTATTTTTTTAATTGTCAATTGATTTTTTAGCCCTGTCATGTACCATGTCACTTTATAATTTAAAAAAGTACAAAGTAATATTTATTCGAGTGTTCATTGAACCTTACTTACTTTTAATAAAATCCACTCTTAAATTTTCTGTCTGACGCTACTTTTTTCGACAATTTACGGCCCGCCGATCTTCATGAGCTTATTGATGTGGCCCGCGGACTTAAAAGGTTGAAGACCCCTACTTTACAGGGTGGGACCTGGGGATTTTTTCCCTGCTGTAACACCACTTTAAACAATAAACCAAGTTTAAACAAGAAGTACCATCTAGAATTATACGAGCCTACTTTCCTGTATACACCAATATCAAATTGATAAGCTAGCTATCTCCCTCTCTCTTTCACATTTAGCTTTATTTCTTGACTAGGACCAAAGTTAAAATGAAAGCTGAAACCAGATTATCAAAAAAAAAAAAAAGGAGCCAAAAAACATATTTAAATACAACACCAATCGCATATGAGCAGAAAATTTATCTAAAAAAGAGATATTTCCCATAACTGGTCACTATGTACCTTCTGCTAGTTATCCAGCAACACTCTCTACCTTTTCGTGATTCAAAAGAAACTTGTTACAACTTTTTGTCAAAATAAGCTATCAAACAGCATGGGGTACAGCGTAGATTGGTTTCCACTTTCACCGACCATTCAAACCACTCCAGTCAAAGGTTATGTTCTTTTCAGAAGTTCCTCTGCAGTCCTAAACGAGTGATAACGTAATGTATGACATTCCTCAAAATGTCCCCTTGCTATATCGCAAGAAACTATTGCCATGACTTTCAAGTAGCAAGTGCTATGAACATTTTTTTCCCTCTGAAGTTTTTTTTTTACTTCATACACAGATTGATGCACGAAAAAAATAACCCAGAGCCCGAGAGTAACTTGAAATTCATACAATATTGCAACATTTCTCGTGTATCAACACTTTCCACCATAGTCTAGCTTAAGCTTAGTGTTTAAGATTACTTCACAAATATTGTAAAGAATAAAAATCCTGGATAAAGTGGTTTCTAATAATAAAAATAGTGCCACTAAATTAAAAGTATCTACGGGCCACTGCTGCTATCTAAATGTTTAAATCTTAAGGTCTAGTTAAACAGAATTTGATTTTATTAACAATCAATAAGAAAATTGGTTCATAGAATTTTAATAAAATCTGAAAATATTAATTTTTAAAATTAGAAAATAGTTGAAAATAAACCATTACTCATATGCATTGGATTAAGATGTAATTCATACATTTTATAAATTAGCCTGATGGAGTGACGTAGCTAGACACTAATTCCTTTTTGGGGGGGGGGGGAGAGTATGATTGTTTGCAGCTGATTTCGTTGTTTTTCAACATTTTTGATGGGGTCCTTCTAAGCCCTCCTCTATTTATGTCACAATTTGGGGTGGGGGATGTAGCCATCTAACTTATCTGCACCAGTGGCCTGATTGCAAGGGTAAATTAGCATGCACTTACTTTTGCAGCTATCTCTCTATTTTCTTTCATCGCTTCAGAAATTTCAGCTAAATTTTTAGATGCCTGAAAGCAAAAAGTTTGATTATACAAAGCTGTTATACTTTATTATTAATTTGATAGAAATTGCTAAAAATCATTAAGTAGTTACACATCATAATACTCAATCAAACATTATTAATATGTTCCTAAAAATACTAGGGTAATGCCACAAAATAAATATTTGCTTTTAAACTTAACAGATTGAATAAATGCTAAAATTCAAAAATAGTTATTGACAGTTACATTATCTAGTGATCTGTAAAAATGAAATGTGAATTCTTAAATTCGGAATCAGAAATTGTCAATGCATAATTTCTTAGTGATATGTTCTTTCTTGTGCTGTCTGGAATGATACAGATTACAGAGCCATACAGTCCAAGGTACATTTGTCCTAAACCCAGTGTTGGAAAAGATGTCAAAAGTATTATTATTTTTTAAAAAATTAAAGAATACTTTTTAAAATGTTATCATCTTAAATATTCTTAATGTCCTCATAAAATATTCTTAAAAACATAAATTCATTACTTTTTACAGTTATAACAAGTAGTTAATTAATGTAGTTATAACGAGGTAAACCTAGGCTATAAGATTCACAAAATGTGATCCAAAGTTTGCCTCATGCCAAAGAGATGCTCTGATCTATTAAATTCTTATTTTGACTCTAAAATTCACTAATATGAGACCCAGAAAACTAACTAATGGTTTCGAATTTTTAACAAATACTACCCACACAAAACATAGTAGAGCTTAATGCAGCAGCCTCTGATGTCACAGAGCCATGTTCCACTAACTTTGAATTTTTCACAAATAGTTTACTTTTATCTCATCATTTTTTTATTATTACTTTGAAATTACTTCATCATGAAGACTTTGATTCATAGCATCGGCTAAATAAATCAAAGTTATTTAAAAACTCTTTTAGGTATTTAAAGTTATTTTGTTTTTTTTTAATAAAATAATTACTGAAACAAAAAATATCCTGATACATAACGAGACATACAAGAATAGACACATGATTTCTTTGCTGAAACAATTTGCTTCCATTATTTGCAGACTAAATAATTTAATTAAGATATTACTTGGTGTTGGTAATAATCTTTATATTAAATATTGTCGATCAACGATGCTGTGCCTATTACACAACCGTGTGAATATGTTTCGAATGAGTAAGGAAACAAAATGGCTGATGCATTTGGTATTTGGTTCATCTATATAGGCACAGCATCTTAGCTCTCTTATCTACCCCGAGACTTGTTGACAGAATATTGCTCTTCTAGCGAAACTGGACAAGGCAAGTAGATCCCACTGTGAGTACCCCAAAACTAGTCAAGTGACATATCTACACTCTCGCTCTCAAGCTTTCTCTCCCTACCCCGTCGAGAATGTGGAGCCACAGTCAAGGTGGGTCACTTGACTCCCAACCCCGCCTGGAAAATTTCAGTTATTCCAGCTGTTGGGGTGGGGGGGGGGGGAGAGAAATGGGATTTTCCAGTTGTAACAAAAAAAAAGGTGCAACAGGAATTTTACAATTATTATTGAATTTTCTAAAAGTTAAACTTGAGTAATATGTCCTCCTTTTCCTTCATCCCTCAAATAAAAAGACTTCATTAGCCTATATCTATATGGTGAGCCGCTTACAGGAGACAAACCTCCCACAATGATTATCTCTCTAGGGGTGTTGAGTAAAAGAGTTACCAGACTGCAGATGGGTCTTATTAGTTCTTGAGAAGCATTATCAAGACAAGAGAAAAATAAACATCGAAAGTTGTACGTTTTACTGAAGACCAATACAATGAATGCCATAGTGAATCCTTTTGTGCAGCCCATTTTTCTGTCAGTTTGCTGCCTCCTTTGCTGTGACTTTAGTGAAAGTTAGTGATGTGCAAACAATTTGTGTGAGCTCTTCTCCAGGAAAACTGATGTCTTCTACCTGGTAATTTTTAAAAACAGGAAAACTGATGTCTTCTGCCTGATAATTTTAAAATACAGGAAAACTGATGTCTTCTTTCTCTATTAGGGAAATTTTAAAATCACTGAAACCAAAATCTTATATTTCGATGTCCCCTCCTACCTCATAATGCATAACACATTGAGTATCATATTGTATTTTTTCTTGGAAATTATTATCTTATCTATGCTAAAACTGGAAATAAAAGCATGTGTAAATATTTCTTTTGACATCAAAAGTTAAAATGCTGCTCGGGGCAGACCGTCCGATTCAGATCTCTTTAGTTATGTCACGGCACTCTAAAGATGCAATTCAAAAGCCATATGGATTTTGGCCATTTGAATTCATCGAAAGAGCATAAAATGTGTTCCTCTCATGTTAGTTTTCTTGATCGTATTGCATAGAGCATTTATTGTACATTGTTATTTAATGTTGTGGGTGCGAAAGAAAAATCACAAAAAGAAAAAAATGATACTAATGATACTAAATGATGATGTTTCTCGTGTTATAATATAGTCCTGTATAGACCCCCCCCCCCCTTTTTTTCTCACAAAAATTTAACTTTAAAGTGAGGGGAAGAAGAGGCTTATATATAGGTCAAAAATTCCAAAATTGGATCTGCAGAATAAAGATTTGATGCATTAGATTTTTAAACGAAAAGGCTAAAAGATGACAAAGAATAAAAAGGTTACAAAGATTATGCAAAGAAGATACGAATGTTACTTCCTTATTTAATATTATTTGTCAAATTCATAAAAACTATACTGTCAAAGTAAGGGGGTGAAGGTGGGCCTACACACGCAAAGGTAGCGCCAGAGGACAATTAGGTCCGTTTTTGGACCCTTCACAAAATACCAATTAATCAAATCAGAGCCTTCACAAAATTCTGAGCTACCAATTTGAACTTTTTGTTAGAAATAATAATGTATTATTAAATTATATTATGCTCAAATCCAAATCTAGACAAGCCACTCAATATTTTTGTAAATTATTTACTTTTGCGTAAAGTAATCTGGTAATAGTGAAGTGAGCAGGCAAGCATGCTCGAGGTAAATAAAACAGTGATGTGGTTGCTTTTTCCTAAGTAATGTACAGTGAAACCTCTCGAGCCTACGACCACCTCTCTAAATGGCCAAAATTTGCTGGAACAGAATTTCGCTGCATTAATTTAATGCTAACTTGACCTCCATTAAGCAAACGCACTTAAACAGTCCCCCTCTCGAAATAATCATATTTTCTTACAGAAAAAAAGAACCGTCACTTTTATTATTTCTGAATCATTCAGTTGCTACAATCAGTAAAAAACGGCTCCAATTCAGTTGTCAACTGAATCACTTTTTGTTAAAAAAGCGTAAGTCAATTTTTTATCAAAATGAGTTTGTTATAGTTTTTTATATTGTTTGAAGATACACACATTGATTTGTGTTAAAAGACGGTTTCTAACTGTATCCATAACGACACAATAAACTAGCAAACATCATGATTTCTGTTAAAGAGGCATAAATTGATTCTTTGTTTTTGTTGAAAGGTCATGAGTCAGCTAAAAATGCCAGAACAAGAAGAGGCCCAATGACGTGTTGTTGTGTGTTTGCTCTCTATTATTCAATTAGCTAAATGTTGTGGCTGAAACTAGAAATTATACAGAACTAAGGCTGTTCTGTGACCGTTGTAGCGGCCAAAACAAGTACCAGTCTTTGTCCAGATTTTTCCTTTATCTTACTGATTCAGGGAAATTCGACCAAGTTTACTTGGTACTTAATTGTCGGAGGGCATAGTTTTCTCCCTTGTGATCAAGACTTAGATGTCTTATTGAAATGAGAACACATGCGCCCCGACGGTATTCGGCGCCCTTCGACTTTATACAATAGCCTAAACCCTAGCCCTCTTTCATCGTAGAAACTAAAATACTATAAATTCAATTGTGTATAATTTTATTGAGTTTTCAATTATTTTAAAAACTTTAATAATTACAGACATGAAACAAATAACTTTTTTTTTCTAATGGGCTGCTGTTGGCTTCTGGTAATTGCCGACCTAGTGCGTTTCACAGGGATTGGTATCATCTAATCTTCTCTAACAAGTACCACAGAGGGTGTAGTACCAACGTCACAAGTGAATTTTGACGCTAAGCTCTTTCACTTGAAAGATGGAGTATCTGAGAGGAGTCACTATCATTGGGTCTGCCTATGTTAAGACTAAAATTGTTGAATTAATTGTGTAAAACAGGATTTTTTTTTTTTTTTTGCTCTGACGCTGAGGCGCCCCCAACATGCTGGCGCCCTTGTATTTTGCACACTTTGCACATTGATAGGGCCGGCCCTACACATGAATGACTTGGACTGCATTAAGTACAACAATATTTAACAAGTTTACAGTTCGGAAAATCTCTTACTCAGACATTTTAGACTTCAAAACATGAATGAAAGCCCACTACAAAAAGTCTTGCATTTCCCAAAGGTAAAGGTAAAAAGACCAAAGGTAAAAAGGTTAGAAAAAAGACAAGATCTGTTTCCAAATAAGTACATTATTTCAATTTGTATATTGAAAACACAACAAAGGATATGTTGAAGGATATTCTACCATAAAACAGTCTGGTCCCCCCCCCCCTCCACCTTTTTCATATCAAAGACACAGGCTGTTCAACGACCCACAGCTCCAGCCTATCCTGCAGAGAAAGTACCAATAAACAAAGCAGAAATAATGGACATTGAAGAAGATGATGGACTACATCCCAGTTCAACATCAAAAATACTACAACAGTTTCAGGAATTGGTCAACAGCTGAAGCTGAAACCAAAATTGCTGATAGTGACATTGCACCGGGGTTGAGTGATGATGAAAATTAGCTATTAGAATTATTTTTTATGTTTTGTTTGTTGTTTATTGCCATGAAATATTTACCAAATAATGTTCAATATGCATTGCACTCATGAATAAAACTACCATGAACTTTAAAAACTTGATTTATTGTTTTTATTCAAATGGTTTACTTTATTCATTTTTCAATTTTTGTTAAAAGGGCAATTTTTCAGATAATTTTGCATTTAATTACTTAAAAAGTAATGTTTAAAACTTTATGAAACTTTCACCATACACATAACTTACTTTCAAATTAATTTTCTGAAAATTTTTAAAAGAAAATATGCTGATGATTGGAATATGCGCATGCGGCAGGTGCAGGTATCATTTTGAAGGTTATGATGATAAAGGCATTTATAATCTTGATGAATATGGCATAATTTTTCGCTTTTTAACCAATAGAAAGTTTAGCAAAAAGGTCGGAGGATGCAAAAGGGCGGAGGGGGATCGAATAAAGCTTGACTTGAATGTTATGGGTGAATGCATTAGGAGAGAAAGAAAAAGCTTTTGTGATAGCAAAAGCTTTAAAACCACATTTATGTTTATTTGTTTAATTAATTATTATTTATTTTGGACACTTCTGCACATGTTAAACGTTATTGTTGAATATTTTCAAGCAACCTCCATTAAGCGACTACCTCCCAGAAAGGACACTTTTCGCCGGAATGAGAGGTGGTCGCTTCAGAGAGATTTCACTCTAGTAGTACAGTGAAACCTGTGTAAGTTGATCACTTGCTATGCAGCACTTTAGTTGTCAACTTATAGAGGGTGAAGGGCTAATTCCGTTCCTGACAAAAGTGGGCAACTGAGACAAATGGTCAACTTTACAGGTTTTACTGTACTTCAATTTCATTTTATCTGTATGTATGTCCACAGCTTTGAAAATAAATCATGTTATTCTAAACTAAATCTGCATCTGAGCAATTATTTTTGAAGTGTTTATTTTTATTTGCATTCTGAAGTTAGTAAATTTATTTTAGTAGCCTTGAAAAAAGTAAAATGGTTCACAAAGAATATAAAATCCCAAAGCTAAACATAGACAACTACCATGTGTGGAGCATATGAGCTATAGAGCAGCACGTGTACAGAAACGCTATTGGGAAGCAGTCGATCCCTGATATGGAACAGTACCAAAGAAAAAAGAAAGAATGATGAATTATTAATGTTATTATTTCTGTTGGGCGAGGATACATTCCTGGACGATATTGGTGCGTGCAATTGAGCATCTAAATCATGGACCTTGCTGGAGAAGATACGTATGCAGTGTGGACTATTACTTCTTTTTAAGCACTACAGCCGGTTGCCGACCAAGGCTTTAGACCATCTAGATTTACTTGACGCAGTGGCGTAACTAGACTTAGTGGCGCCTGGGGCAAAATCTGGGAATGCCGCTCCCTCAATCGTGCTGACAGCAGAACAGTCCTGAAGTCAAAAAAATGGGAGGGTGGAGGGAGCATGAGTTTGGCGACTATCAACATTTTTTTCGATCAGGAGAATACAAATAGTTAATATATATATATATATATATATGTAACATCACAGCTACTGGATGTCATTTAGGTACCTTTTTCAATATGATATGATAACGAAAATTTTAAAAAAAACTAAGAACGTAATTCACAGGTGTTTATTCCACCACATCTCTAGCGCAGAATGAGCACAGCATAACTTTTTATACCCGTATATTTCTTACTGCGCATGACAGTTTTTTCATTGCCTTATATGGTAAGGTTGGATGGATAGAGAACTGGAGTATTACGTAATCAACATTCCGAATACCGAAATCAAAACAGAAACATTTAATTTTTAATTATAAAACCGTAATTAATAACAATGATTTAAACCAGATTAATTTTTAATTTAATGAAATATTAATTTCCATTGTTACATATATATATACATCCATGGGTCATTTCAAAATTAACGTGCCATATATATTTTTCAGACATTCAGTCAAATTTTTCGACTAATTTTTCCACCAGCCATTCTTTTTTGAATAATTGCGTTAAGGTATTCGGAAAAGCAATATAAATCTAGAAACTGATACTTGCGCAAAAATACGGGGGGGTTGGGGGGCTCTTCCCCGAAAATTTTAGAAATTGAAGTATAAAACACGCAATTCTAGACTATATTTAGTGACGCTGTTGAAGAGAGAGGTGTTTAGGCACTTCACCCCTCCCTATCGATGCATTTCACCGAAAATTCATTTATATCGGTCCCAAAAATGCAATTTTAGCCTATATTTGGAGACATTAGAAGATTCGCGTCATGACCCCTATGAACTCCCTTGAATCCACAATTTCCGCAGTTAAATCGTAGGTTTCTCGAATAGTTTACTAGAAGTTTTGTTGATTATTCAAAGTTGTTAATGAATCATGAAAGTATAAGAAATATTTTACTCCGCATTTCAAGAAAAAGAGGATGCTTAAAAGTTTCATCAACATTTCAAGAGAATTTTTTTGAAGACATCACATAATGGCTGCATCTATTGTTGGGTGTTGCACAAAAGGTACTATGTATTGACATCCCATTGCAAATAATATTTATATGACGTTTTCGATGTTCTCCGGTGAGAAACATCTTAAAGCTGCCTTCTTAAAAGTCTTTTTAAGGGTGGGTTTCTGCATTGAATTGACATATTGAATAGTGGAAAACCAAGAAATCTCCAATCTGTCAAATCGATGAAGGTTAGTCACAACAACTACTTTACCTTTTTGTTCCTCAAAGCAACACCTGGATTTGAACTCCGTACAATTTCAAAAAAGAATTTGGTGTTGGGTAGAAACCCATAATTTTATTAATTCTCTCGCACACTAGTAAGGTTTTAATGTATTTTAAGTACCTACTTTCTTTTCTGTGGACGGCTTGTAGGATTCCAGGTCTTAGGATACTCTTCAGGCATTCAAACCACACGCGCCAAGGTTAATGGCAAAAGTGATGAGTGTAAACATCGCCACGATGCTAACCCGGTGTTGCCAAATCGTGGCAATTTGGTTGGAATACGTGACTTGCGTGGAGAGAAGGTCAACCTCAACGTGTATGTAAATGAGGTTGAAGTGGAAGTTATTAAAAATGGCGTCACCATCGCGTCATAGGATTTGGCAAGTATAAAGGGAGGATGTGAGTGTACAGACTTCACTGGATTCACTGGTTTCATTTCGTTCGACCTCTTGGTCGTCACTCCCTCTCTCGGAGTTAGTCTCCCTGCCATGAAGCTGATGACTTGGCAATAGATTTTTGAACATGGTCGAAATGTTAGACTTTAGTTAAATTTAAAATTTTTTTGAAGTGTCTTCTCTCCCCGTTTGTCACGTTCCAGTGCTTAAGAAAATGTTACAATACTTGGAGGTGTTTTGCTTTTAGAAGAGTGGAGTTTTATTTTTACATTAGTTTTAAAAGGGTTTCTAGTCAAGACGTCGACCATCAAAGTGTTATAGTATTTTATCTTCATAATTGCGTTTTACCGACTTGAAGTTACCGGTGATATCATCAGAGATTTGTACGATCATGGTTTAAGTTCCTGGACTTGCTAACTTGTGGATTCAACAGAACCAGCACTCATTCCAGTACAAGTAAAGCGGACTGACTTTAAATAGTCGTGAATTTGATGTACCTATACTCGTGGTCAAGTAAAAGGACTGTGATATTTAATTACTGCAATTTGAGAAGTTTTCCAAGATGGTTGATTTGACTAGATATTGTATTGTTATTCTCATCGGATGTTCCTGTGGTAACGTATGTTTATTGTATTATTAAATGTTTAAAATAAATCCAGATTTCGTTAATAATGTTTCTTGTTTACCTCCAACTGCCACCACCTCTGACAGCTCATGTTGGGATTTTGAATTCAGAATCTTTATTCTAAATTTAAATTAACCTTTTTTAAAAAGCCCAACATTTGGCACTTTTTATGTTGAAAGTCTCCGCGATAGTTTGACAACATTTGCTGCAAACATTAACATATGAACAACAAAAGTAAAAAAATTGAATCTTTGAACTAAAAAGAATGCACAAAATTTAGTTCGAAGTATAAAATAAATAAATAAAATTTAAAAAAAGCTTGATAACACATTGGATTGTTGGTTGATGAAAGTACGTCTTTCCACCTCAATCCACGTGGTAAGTTTACTTCACACAATGTCTTAGCAAAATATCTTTTAGTGGAAAGCTGTCTTTCTGAAGGTCTTTAAGGGTAGTATTATGCATCGCATTTGTTCATTGAATAATAGGAAAACTTCCACTCATCTCGAAATTCAGTGAGTGTTAGACAAGATATCCCAACCATTTCACCTTCTTATTCCTCAAAGGAAAGTCTGCATCAGAGCCATTCCACGATCATGTATGTGACATTTGTAAAATAAATTAAACAAAATAAATTTTTTAAATGGATTGCAACTAAATATTATGAACTTTTTTTTTTATTTGCTAGAGTATCCTACACTACATTTATATACAAATTTTTTCATACACATTGCATGAATTAATTAGATGCAAGATAATTAAATTGTATCTATCATGTATGTGACAATTTTTGGAAGTCCCTTTCCACTTTGAAATTTTCACAATTAATTTCAGCAAATGTACAAAGATTTCAATGTTGATATTTTTTGTTAATTTAACATCTAAGCTGAAGTTAATAAAAACAGTTTTTTTACACTTCTTCAGGTCCAGGTAATTTTTAAAAAAAATAAAAACCAGGTATCATGTTTGTGACATGGCAATCATGTTTATGACAGAGTACGAAATTAATGCAATATTTTAAGCATAGCTTTGCTTATATAAGTTCTTTATCTGTAAGAACTACAAAATTATTTTTGACATACATGATTTTAAGATAGAACATAATAAATTTATGTTAATTAAGGTTAATTTTACAGTTTCGTGTCTAACCAAATTGTGCATCGACAGGCTCTTTGAACATTACAAATCTATCGGAAATTGTAGGCATTGGCAAGACTTTCACAATATCAGTGCTAGACACTTGATATTGTTCAGCATTCTCTACATCAGAAAAGCTTGTTGCTGATACTTTCTTTAGATACGAGACAGTTAAGTCATGATTTTCATCTTCGGGAATCGAAACTTGACATACAAAATTTTGCCATCTTTTTTTCCCTGCAACTTTTACTAAAAGGAATGAACCTGTAACAATTACTTTTGACATTCGTTTTTTATCTACTTCTAAATATTTCAAAATCAATGCGGTTTCGTTACAGCCACAATTGGTGTAGAAATGCAATTCAGAATTTTCAAAAATAATTGCATGAGTACTTTGTATTCCTTTCACCTCCTATGCTTTTGACCAATCTATAGCTTCAGATTCCTCATCGATTTGATGTTGCATTATTGACATAACTGTGATATTAGGCATAACTTTAGCAGCTACTCTCGAAAAATCTAAAGCTGTTTGGACTGTTTCTCGTCTGGCCATAACCTCTGCACGCACTCGTGCTTTTGCTGACCCACCAATACCATCCACAACTCCTTTGCCATGAGAAGTGGCAGTATATTTCCAGCTTATGTTATGAAATTTTGCTTGGAATTTTGAATTTAGTTCATGTAGTAAATATGCCATGTACCGATTCTTAAATTCACTCGATGGGCCATCGGTCCAAATTATTAATTTTGATCTATTATTAGCTGGAATTACATTTAGGAGGTTGCTTAAAAACACTGCAACAGTGTTTTACTTTTATTATTGGTGTTTGATACAATAAGAAAACACAGGGTATTTTGTGCATCAAACAATACTGCAGTAAGCAAAGTAACAGAGCTCCGACTCCATAATGCTGACTGCACCTCTCCCTGCCACTCACACCCATAATTCATTGCAAAATCCAATTGAAGAACTAAACCATTCTTTTTGTTGTTCTCAAATGTCGATGCTTGGATTTGCTTAATGCGAACATGTTCTTGAAATTGTGGAAGATGAGCAGTTTTAAGATCATTCAGTAACTCGGCAGCACAGCTTTCATGACGTTTTATTTCTAGCCGCTTTGTTTCAGGGTGTTTCTCCCAAAGCTTCCATTGAACATGGGACTCAGGTGTAAACTTAGTAGTTTCCATTGTAAGACAGGCTCTATTTTGGCAGTCTTCACAGTTATTTTGCCAACGATCAGATTGCAAGTTTTTGCATGTAATCTGTGAACATAACGGTCCGTCCCAAATGTAATGAATTAAATGTTGCCAGATCTGGAAAATTATTTATTATTCAACTGTAAGTACAATTTTTAATACATTTTCTAAAGGTAGCAATTTTAAATTTAATGTTAATTGACTTTATTTTCATTATATGTACAATGTCACATACATGATAGCTTGTATCTCTGAAACTAATCTTCTGAAAAATTTGTTAAAATTTATTTAACAAATGTGCTTTGCATAGAGTAATAAAAGAAATTTGCTTTACAAATGACGTACTTATAAGAATAAGAACAAGTCTTTATCATGTATGTGACATATAAATTTGATGTCTTCCATGGACATTGATTTAGCCAAAATCAATTCAATGAATGTCAATTTTTAAAGTGTTATGTAATATGTAACAACATGCTAATATTAGTTTACAGTATTAAAAAGATTAAAAATAATCATTATTAAGTTTAATTATTTTTTAAAGATGAAAGTTGAATACCTGAAATATGATCAATTTTAAGAAACCAAATTTGAAGCATTCACTTTAAGGTTTAAATATTTTTGTACATAAATAAAAACAACACCATTGGAAAGAGCATGTTTTTTTACATACAAAAATGATTGTTACCCATTAAAAAAACAAAGAAAAAAATTTTCGCTCTGGTTTCATTTTTCGTGGAACGGCCCATCACCTGGATTTGATTTTCTGACCATTTTCAAAACCTAATTAGCTACTACCTCATCTTTACGCCTCCCCCCCTCCCCTTCCCATGACTCGACAGCATTTCGTACAAAACTTAGCAATTCATAGTTGTTGCGTAAATAATTAAACGCCGTAGCAGAAAAAAAGAGAAAAAAAACGCAACAGTTTTATTATTATTATTATTACAATTATCACTACAGTTTTGCCCTAATAAAATTTTCCTTTATAGAATGTTGTCCATTTAGCGTAGAATAACAATATTATAAATTATTGATTTTTCCCTGATGTAGCTTAAAAATTGTATCACTATTTGAAATATTTTGATACGACAAACATAGCACTCAACACAATAAGATATATTTTAATTTTTTCGAATTGTTATTATGATATGCCCTGACAAATTGCTCAACTTTTTAGTTTAAAAAATTTTGATGGAAGAAAACTATTTAATTTAATTAATAAATTAATTTTTCTGCACAGTAGAACAAATTTTTATAATTGAAAGATTACACCCATGTATTGCTGTTTTGTTTTTAGAATGGCTCTTACAATGAACCCCACTTATACGCCCTATCATTTATAGGAAGGGCTTTGATTTCATTCAATTTTAATGATGAAGCATGATCGATACTAGTCATCGTAAATTAGGGCCATGGTAGCCTAGTGGTTAGCACGTCGGACTTCCACCTGGAAGGTCACGCGTTCGATACCCACTGAAGACCATCATGTATATTTGGGGATATGTGCATGTAAAATCCGTAGACCCCACTACCTCTCCCCGTGCGTAAGCAATCCTAAGGCCTCGGCTAACAGGAAGGGGTCTGGTGGAGAAAAGTCATCGTAAATTATTTAATTCAATTAGCACAACTGCTATACTTTAAACTATTTTTTAATATCTTGACAGCAGAGGTTGAATTCTATGATTATCATTAAATGTCAGTAGAAGAATTAAGAAACGATAGAGCAATCTTTATAATGATGCCCATGCATTTTAAAGCCTTGCTTGCATTTTAAAGGGGAGGGGGGAGGGATTGAAAAACAAAGCTAAATCTTTTTTTTTAAACGAAGCAATAACCTCTTGCCTTATTTGATGAATGAAACCGTAATTTTTCAATTTTTCATCGTAATTGAGTTTCGACAGAAAAAATTTTGTCAGTCAGTGTCAACAGAAACTCCTTCCATACCGATAGAAAAGAATAGCTTTTTTTTTTTCTTTCTAATGGGGCTGCAGTATTGGTCCTCAACCATTGTAGACCCGGTGCGTCCCCAGAGATTGGTACCAACTCTTTCAGCGGCACCACAATGAGTGTGGTACCATTGCCGCAATTATTTTGACGCTCAGTTTCCCTAGATGGCGGCACCTGAGCACTCGTTGATGCAATCGGCACTAGGAATTTAATTTAGCCGAGAGTATCCATGCCAAAGAGATCTTTAACATACCACATAATCTTGCGCCTTACGACTACGCCACCCTGCCAACAGAAAAGAATAGTAAAACAAAGTAAAACCGAATTGAGAGAGTGGCTTTGATGTCTGAAAGAGGGAAGATGACCCGCCGAAATTCATCAGACCCCTCAATAAACAGGAAAGCATGAAAAGGAAATATTATGCACTAAACACCAAAACACTGGTCGAATTGCATGATAGCCGTGGTCATCAAGATAAAAATAATTTTAAATGAACTGCAATTAAAAAAAGTTATCAGATAGTAAAATTATTATTTTTATGAATTCTCCTTTTATGAGCATATAAATAACATTTTTTCAAAGATAGAAGAAATGTATATATTGTACTTACCGACTACTTGCGCTGTTGCCAAATATTTCTACTGCACATAAAATTTTAAAACAATGTCTCTCTCATCTTCACAATCCGAAGTTACTTACAAAGTTGGCGAAAGTTCAAGACTATCCGAATTTCATTATTTCGTTTAGCAATTAAAAGAAGGAATTTTTTGCCCCTACAAAAACACCAAATGTCCATCAGGTTGCCTATTGTTCAAAAATACTCACTCTGATTATTTCTGGGGCTGTCTTTTACTTATTTCGAGAACTTTCAGATGATTTTGCAGATAATTATTAGGAACAAAAAAAAAAAAATTTTTTTCGATTATTATTCATGACTGAGTTGACAAAATACGAATTTTGTTTTTGAGAAGACACAACGCTGGGAACCGAGAAAATGACGATTTGGAATAAGCGTTGTGGCCAACTTGTGGTCATTAAGAATGACCACAATTTGAGACCACCGGCGGGGGACCGGTCGGGTAATAACGTCAGAGAATAGCGAATGGTAGAGCTTCAGTGAAAATAGAGCTTTTGACCATTGTCCATGAAACGACTTCGGTGAATTCCTCTTCATCGTCCGCACTCTTTCAAGGGATTGCATCCTGGGAACCCTTTGCTTTTCTGCCGACACAGGAAATAGTCAGTGTCAATGGGCAGGTTCTAATAAGAGAGATGACAGCTGTTACTTGAGTAATTTAACAGGGCTTGGGGTACCTCCATACTTTTCGTATCAGTGCTTTTTGTTACTTGTCCTTTTAGCCACATGCCATTCAGAATCTT
Source organism: Octonoba sinensis (assembly GCA_038502835.1). NCBI lineage: Eukaryota > Metazoa > Arthropoda > Arachnida > Araneae > Uloboridae > Octonoba > Octonoba sinensis. Next base: position 131,531,811 of record CM076598.1, read on the forward strand.
TTGAAATACTTGTTGACATTGACGGACAGTCGGACGCGGAAATGACTTTATAGACTATTTAGAAGTTACTACCTATTATCTCCAACACCACAGCAAAGAACCAACCTTCTTCCCTAGGAAGCAAAACAAAAAGTATGCCTAAGGGGTGCAGAAAAAGCCGAAACCAGACGTCACTCTGTGGCAGTAACGCTTTCTGTCCCCCCACCCACCCCCGCCCTTAATACGGGCGGTAAATGGGACTTTTCGAAAAAAAGAACAACTTCGCCCTGTTTGCGAAATTTGCTGAAAAAAAAAATTAAAACAAGATTGCGTTTTGTTGAGATGGGAATTCCGAACTTTTTGCCACCCCCTGAACAGTGCCGCCCAGGGCGGACCAAAACTTCAAAAAAAACGTCGGCCCATCAGTCCTTAAAAAACATCTAAATGCAATCATCCTTATACATAGGATTGTTCAATTGCATGTTATTAATCATAAGTTCATCTACTTGATACTTTTCTTTACAGTATTTTAAACGTTTATTTACAGTTATCGCGCTATTTTAAAGCAACGCATTTTTAAAATGGCACGGGACAATTTGAGCGCTCAAGAATCGCTAATTTTACAAGTTCAAACAAAATACTCTATTTGATTTAAAATGAATGTGTTGCATAAAATAATATAAGTGTTGCAGTTTCCTTGCATCAAAATCAGAGGATTTCCGTAACCCAACAAGAAAACGAAGTTGAAACGATGAATCACAAGCACGTGTTTTGTGCCCGTCGCAAAGTCGCTTTAGCTGATGTTTTCTTTTCTTGTGATTGTTTATTCTTTATTTATTCAGTTTTGTATTAACTAGTATTACTATTAGTAACTGAAAAGAAATGGGTGAGGTGAAGAGAAAATCTGATCAAGAAATAATAGCCCGATCGGGAAATCCTCTTTTTATTTCTTTCTTCTGGGTACACAAAAGCGATTTTCGGTACTTTTGTACTTTTTTAATTCTGAAGTAAAAAGAAATTAAAGTGAAAAAGATATTTTTCCACACAAGAAACATAGGCGTTGCATCGGCATTTAGATGTCTTTCAAGGTCGATGGGCCGATGTTTTTTACGATGTTATAACATCGGCGACCGATAGCAATGGCTAGTTTTTTGAACTATCGTCGCTGATTCATTGGGCAGGACCTAATACTTATTTATTTAGTGCTCAATTTAAAAGGTTTAACCATATTTCTCAAGAAATGTTAAAATTTTAGGCAAGTCTCTTTAAAAAAAATTAATTTAAACGGAAAAATGTCCGGATCTTCGAGGTTCTACCTGCATTAATGTTTTATAAATACACTCACGGACATTGAAAATAGCGCACCAAGAAGGAATCATCGGATTTAAATGAAATTTATTTCAGTGAATGATAAAGATGAAAGATACACTTGATCAAAAAAATCCTAAACAATTAGACAATTACAAAACCGTCCAGCCAGCTATGCTCAATAGCGGGTCGGACCGCCTCGGGCTGCGATACATGCCGCAATACGGTACGGTATTGAATAGAAAAGTCGTCTCATGTTGCCCTGAGGCAGCCGTGCCCACAAATCTTGAATAACTCTGTCCAAATCATGCAAGGAGTGACACGACGGAAACTGGCGTTTCAGCTGGTCCCATACATGTTCAATAGGGAGATGTCCGGGGAGTGAGCAGGTCATGGAACGGTGAGAACACATCCTAAGAAGTCCCGTCAATCCGAGCCGTGTGCGGACAAGCGTTATCCTGCTGGTAAATTGCACCTGGATTACCGGTTGAGTATGGAAGCACATGAGGCCGTAGGATTTCATCCATATACCGCTGAGCTGTTAATGTACCACGTACCACCACCAGAGTGGAGCGGCTATCGTAGGCTATGGACCCCGAGACCATGATGCATGCAGTGCGGGAACTGTGTCGCTGATTAGTAAGGGTGGGATTGCATCACTCACCAGGGCGTCTCCACACACGTACACAGTGATCATCTTTCCCCAAAACGAAGTGGCATTCATCACTAAACACCACACGTCTCCAATACGTGGCGTTCCACGTCGATCTCACTTGGCACCCCTGTAGTCGGTGCCGCCGATGTGACGGTGTTGATGGCAGTACACGTAATGGGCGCTGCGATCGCAAATTCGGTTCCCTGAGGCGACTAGAAATTGTTCGTGGACAAACAGGAATCCCTACATCTACTTGTACAGTGGAACATGTCACTGTGGGATCCGTGAGTGTGTGGCGCACAATCCTTCGATCGTCTCGCACCGTTGTCGCCCTAGTCGCTCCAGACCCGGTACGCCGTGTGTGGGTGCCTTTACGTGTCCACCGCTCCCAACACTTTTGCACGCTCAGAATGATCGACCTGGACTCCTGGCGAGAAACATGGCCCGTCAACCAAGCTGCAGTCTTCAGGCCAATGATGAGGCCCCTCTCAAACTCACTTAATTGGGAGAAATGTCTTCTTCGATGTCTACCTGGCATTCTATACACTTTGGTACACCTTATAGCGTCGATTCGTGGTCGTCACGTTTATGAATCTTTCACAATACACCGGTTTATATAGGCCGCGTTTCTTGTTTGAAACGCCAGTGCAGCATGCGTGGACGCACGCATGGGCACTAAACTTACATCATTTGCATACCGGACGTCACTATATTAATTTGCATAGTTTCGAGGTTGTAGTTCGCTTCCTTCTTGGTGCGCTATTTTCAATGTCCGTGAGTTTATATATATAAAAGGAATGATTTAAATGATACATAACTTTTTTAATTAACATTCTTCATGTTTTAATGGTTTAAAGCGAATATTTGCCATCGGCCGATTGAAAAGGAAAATAATCGGTAATCGGCCATCTTTGAACAATCAGCTTTGGCCTATTGGCAAAAAAGGCTATCGCTCAAGCCCTAGAAGATTTCCTTTGATTCAAAGATTGATGAACACAGCTGTAACCTTGCCACCATCAACGGCTGAGGTGGAGAGAGTATTTTCTCAAGTAGCATTAATTGTGTCCACTCACAGAAATAGACTTAAAGTAGAAAATACTAACAATTTATTAATGATAAAGCTAAATGTCAGTATAAACTATGAATGATTCAACTGCTAAAAGTTGGCTCACTAAAAAAAAAAATTGTACATTTTTTTCTATAATAATGAATATTTTAAAACATTTTTTCTATTTTAATTTATGTACTTATTCCACTGAAGTTTTTTCTGATTTGTTAAATTGTATTTAATTTACTAGCAATTCTTTCTCAAATTAAGGATTTTATTTTCTTATATCAGCATGGTAAATAAGATAGATAAAATTATAGTTTTAATTGTTACTGTTCACAGGTCTTTCAAAGTGCTTAATTTTACTTAAAATTCTTAACTTTTTTTAGAGTGATTTATTTTCTTTCTTGTTCCAGACAGTTGTTGATCAAACCTGTTTCCTTTTTTTTTTTTTTTTTTGGGTCCATTACTTTTATTGCTTGTTTTAATTTAAATTTATATGGCTCTTTTTGATGAAATTTTTATCAATTGCTTAGGAAAATTTAATTAAGCATTATTTAAAAAATTGTTCTTGATAAAAGCAACAATTTACCTTTACCTTTATAATAAACGAATACAGGTGGGATTTTTGTCTAATTGTTTCAATAATGTATCCTTTGTTTTGTTTTCATATTAAAATTCCTTTTTTTAATTTTTATTATTATTAGCATTGCTATTGTCATTTTTTTTGCAATAAATCAAATTAGCAACAAGTTCATTTCTAACTGACCACATCATTTCTTTATTTTTTTTGAAAATGCTTAAAACTTCCTTTGCAATGGCGCATCCCTCGTCTAACAAAAATAAGCAACCTTCCAAAAATTGGCAGTCAATCAATGGCGTAGTCTGCAGAACTCCTCCTGGTAGTCCCGCATGAGACAGATGTCTCAATTCAGTCTCAATAGACTGAAAATTGTAGCTATCTTTTCATTGGCATATAACTTTCTGAAGTTATTATTTTGTACTTTCATTGTCATTTACCTGGTTCAAGAATTTCCAGAAAGATAAGTATTTGAATATAGATATATACACACACATAAGTATTAGTGGTTCAAAATATATATAATGCATTCCGGTACGCAGCGCAAGTGATAGATCTTAACATATTTTTACACTTAACATGTAACTTCGTGAGGCGATTAGGAAAGCGCCCTTTCACATAACAAAAAGTGCCCCTTTTTAAGAAATGCACCCTGTCCTTTTTTGAAAAAAATGTGAACACTAATGTATTCTATTTGAAGTTGGCGACATAAAAATCATGGAGGTTGACGATGGTTTCTTGGCACCAACAAAAAAGACGCCAAGGGCGATGATATCACATCTGTTCCCCTTATTTGTTTAAAAGCATTTGTTTTAGAAAGTTTATGGGCCATTTCACAGTATTTCTAAATTTTATTTTCAAATAATGTGTTGAGCACATTATTTGAAAATGAAATTTAGTGATAATTAAACTGTAAATTACATAGTTATAACAAAAAAAGTGGCATGTTGCGGACTCTACATTTTTCGAAAATACTGTGAAATGGTCTTTATCATCATATCTGGATGACCCTGCTATGGAATTACCCTATGCTTCAAAACTAACAGTTGAAAAAATTCAGTCCATTTGCATTATATAGCTCAAATTCAGATTCCATCATTTTGATTGCAATATCAAATGAAGTGATAATATTCAAACATTTTTTTTTTCATTAAATTTGATTAAAAGATTTCTCTCAAATGATGATACAATATTAACCTTTAGATTACGGCGGTACAGCATATGTACCAGACCTTTCGTCCCCTTCCTGAGTGGAAGGAAATCACCAGGAGGTGTGAAAATTACTGAGAGTTCATTTCCTGTCCTCATGTCTAGTCTTGGCGAAATACGCGGCTTTGATTTACTGTCTGGCGAGTATTTGGAATGTTTCTGGTTTAGACACACATATATTCATCGGACAACATTTATTATAGTCATATAAATACTCACGGAAACATAGGCAATCACTTGAACGATCTTGGGGGGGGGGGGGGGCATGGCGACCTGACTTTTAGATACATAATGTATTTATACGTGTGTTTACGTATTATTACGGGTTCTTGGTTTTTATCCATAAATTTAATATATTCCCTTTGCTCACCTCTCCCAAGAGACGTAACAAGAGGAGGGCAGATTATTTTAGGGGCGCTAAATTGACTAAATGTGTGTGTTTAACCTAAATATATACTTTTTTTTTGTATATAAGGGGGCAGGGGGCGCTAAATCCTAGGCTTCCCTCAGTTACAAAATGACCTAGTTACGTCCCTCCCCCCCCCCCCCCCCCCCGTAGAAAATATTGAAATGATGGGCCGGATTAAAACTTTCAATATTTGTCATCATTTGGTATTAATTTAAAAAGAGTTATTCTGTCGCACTCAGAGCTCTGCCGCCCTGGGTTATAATCTAATTAACAGCTTGATGCGCTGGAGGTAACATTCTATGTTTATAATTAGGGTTGCAAGTATGTCGCGCAGCGATGATTTTCGCGATTTTAAAGCTTTTTCCTAAATTCCGCCAATTTTTCTTATGTTTTTGTAATTATTCACTCACAAAATGTACTATTTTTTAAAAATTTCAGAAACCAAGGATAAAATCAGAGCACCCAAAGTCTAAAAAGGCTCTAAACTTGTGCCAAGAAAAAATTCAAAATTATTTTTTTTGAAAGCAGTAACAATAAACAGATTTTACCAACTAGCGTAAAAAAATTTTAATGTACGCTGAGTTTTTGATCCAAGTCAATACAAATATTTAAATGATTTTAACGAAGTTAATAACCCTTCTATTTTTAATAATATCCCTATATTTTAGGATGAAGAATAATTTTCATTGTTGATCTGCTATATTTTGTTATATTTGCGTTCTTGCGAACATTTCGCGAAATTTGCGCAAATGTCCCGCGAATTTCGCGCTTTTTTTCCGTGACAAACTTGCAACCCTATTTATAATTATTTCTTTTGGTTTCCTAATAAAATCCACATGTACACTACGCGTGTCGAAGTCGAAATAATAAGAGTCCACCCCATGTCATACATTCCGGTAAGTGCATTCAACTAAAAATAAGTAAAAGAGTTGAAGTAATTGTGAGGGGAGTGCAAGTACAATAGCTGGACATTCGGTCTTGCTTTTGTTAACAAAGGACCTCCCCCGGAAGCCATCAGCAGACAGGAGTTTGTTAGAAGTACAACAGACAGTTTGAAGCGCATTCTGATTATCTTCGGTGAATGACCGCTTTCCACTTGCTATATGAGTAAATCAACAAGTCATTGTGGTGAAAATAGCAAAGAAAAATTGCCTATTCATACCTACAATTTTTAAGTGATTTAGGATACAGTAAATCCGTTATAAGGATATCAGTTTCAGCAATGAGGAGATACTTTACTTCCTTGTTAAGTTTGTGATCGTTTCATATTCTTATCATGAAATACCACGTAAAGCAAGATATTAACTTAGGAGAAAAATAATAATCTATTACGAAGGGTGCGGGGAGGAATAAAGCGCTGCGAATTATAGAATTTGTGTACTAATAATATACTTAAAATGTTTTACTTGTTTATTGAATATGTATAATGTATGTTGCAGATGTTTAATATAAAATGCTGTCATCATGACTTCGCACCTGAAATGGTTGTCGAAATCTAGGCAAATTATGTACAAGTTCCGAAAGAAAGTAAATCAAATGTCACAGAGCAGAAAAATCATTATATATATATCTTGATGCTCTAAAACATTGAAAGGTCACTAGTATTCAACTATATGGAACAGCACTTTTTATTGTTAATTTTGACAGAAATTTTGACTGTCTTATTAGCTTAGCAAAATTTTTTAGACAAACATAGGGAAACTCACATTAGACTTCAATAATAAGTTGCAGTTTTTTTTTTCTTCCTCATTTAAACTACGTGTTTCCAAAATTATTATTATTATTTTCATATCTTCCTTTTTTACTTTCTTTCGGAAATTAACTTTAGAAATCATATAATTACTTCGAATTGGCGATTGGTAGCAAAAAAATAGCAACTGAGTAACGAAAGTTTATATTTTGGCAACCCTTCTAATGAAGTCAATCACACTCAGAAGAGGTAGAATGGGAGTTAAGAACCCCCGTGGTCACACTGAGGGGGGAAAAATCCGAAGTTTTGCAGTTGTATGGATGAATTTCGGGAGCTCGAGCGCCGTAACTTAAAGGTTAAGGTATGAAATTTTTTATATCAAACACAGGTATTAAATTTAAACACTTTTGTTCAAAATAAAAGAATTAATAAATAATTAATGGCATATAATCTACTCCTCTTTAAATTTGATAAAAGAAATGACTTCAGTGACATTTTGAAACAGTATCATTATATTGATTCCTTGTACCTTATTTACTACATAACAGGGATTAGAATTTAAACCACATTTTTTAAAAAATCACTTACTTTTTCTTTCCCCTTATTTACAGCAGAGTCTGATGAAGCTTGGGGTGAATTACGGAGAACTGGGTGCAGCAATAATGCGTCATTTCTTGCAACATCAACTTTATCTGGTTCAGATGAAGTCTTTGGCATGGAGGAAGATTCAAGTTTTCTTCTCTTTGCATATATGTTCAAAGGGTTGCTAACGGTAAGTTTAGATATGCCTTCAGCTACATGTTTTTTAGTGACATCAGGAACATCAGATTGAGATGAATATCCTAGCACAGCAGAATCAAATGCTGAGATCGGTATGTATGTGTGCGATCCTCTCCTCTTTTTACGAGAACAGCAGGAAATTTGTGTTTTTAAATTTCTGGGGAGATTCTTTTCCTGTGCATAATTTGCAACATCATCCGATTGCGATGAAGAGAGAGTTCCTGGTACAGAAGAATCAAAATCTGAAGTTTTTAGTTGTTTCTTTTTATTAACATCCCTATCATCGGAATCTGCAAACATAGACCCCCCATCGGGGTAATTTAATAAAAAAAAATAATCAGGTTGAGATGAACATCCTGGACTAGACCGTGTTTCTTGATCAAGATGCACAATTCTGAATTTATTCTTAAAAAACTTTTTTTTCCTTTTAGGGCTTGAAACTGGTTTAGAAGAAGAGTTACTTGGATCAATCTCGGTGGGTGTAGCATTGCGCGCTTCAGAGGAAGCAGATGTTGTTGGTACAGAAGTATTCAAGGTCCTTGCTTCTTGCTTCAGACCTTTTTTCCAAAGAGATACTCCACGTAGGAAATATTCATTTTTCTTAACTAGTTCTGAAGTCGGTATGTTAGCTAGCTTCTGTTTGCGACCAGATTCAGACGAAAAAGGAGCTGGGGTTAAAACAGAAACACAGGGCACCACAACAGGCAAAGCAGAATCATACTTCTTTTCTGGAGGCACTTGTAAAGTAGGAAGAAACGAAGAGCGAGGTGGTGCTGCAGGAAGATGAATGTTTTTTCTTTCAAAAGTTGGTGTTTTGTAACCTGTTTTCCTTTCAATGCTTTCCTCCTGTCCGCCCTCAATTTTTAACTCACTTTTAAAACGCTCGATTACAGAGTTTACTTCAAAAACTGAAAGGCACTGGCTACCAGAAGCTTCATTGCATTCACTTTCTTTCGAATCCATTGTACCTGTATTTACGTTTTTCTCATCCTTTGCCTGGCTCTTTTCATTGTCCCCAACCATAGCGGTACGGTATGATATATTTTTTTTATTGCCGAACTAAATTACATAATTAACTTAACTTTCTGAAGAAGTGGGAAAAGGATACTCTTACTTTTAAAAAAAAGTCGTTCCGCTGTCATTAATTTGCCACCAAACAGTAAAACAGACTAATTAATATGCTTGACTATCGCAGATTTACTTAAATTGTGCATTTGTTTGAAAGCAAAAATCTCAAAACTTTTTCATGTCAGAATGTTCAAAAATAAACAACGCACGAACTGCATGCTCGTGGCTATTGAGCCTGGGACAGGACGCATAGACGCCAGAGCTATTGAGCCTCGGCCAGGATGAATAGTTCGTACGGCCTTGGAATACAAGGCTATACTGCATATAGAACTAAACTAAAAATGTGACATATTAGGTGTTACATTAAAAATCAGTAGTTTTGTGGTAGTGGTGTAGTCCTGACAAAAAAGGGGGGGAAGCTTATGCATAAGATAAGCAATTGAAATCAAAAGTGGGAAATCTATCGGCTATTATACAGCTTGAAAATCCATGCAGGCTCTAGCCCGGGCAGCTATTGAACCTGGGAGAAACTCGGCCCAAAGGCAAGATTGATTAGATCTCTTTATTTCATTTTTCTATATATATATGATTACACTAAAAAGTAAAGAACATTCCTAAAGAAATTTTGACCACGATAACATACAACCGTTCTGTGTTCTCACACAGGCATTTTGAAAATGGCTCGCTGCGGTAAGAAAAGTGCTGCAAGACTTTAAAAACGCCTGGTTTTTTTTTCCCCGGGAATTTAAAGTTTGTTTGTTTGTTTACGACCATTTCAGGTCACATAAATATTAGAGTTTGTTTGCAATTCTCGAGGATATGCCTCAAACTCTCGTCTAATATGACAGATAGAACAAGACAGCACAACCGATTTTAATATACAAAGAAGGAAATACACCCAGGGGAAAGTGGGAATCGAACCCACGCCTCTTTCACTCCGCGCAGGGCGGCACCGGAACCAGTCGATTAGACCTCTCATTGAGAAGGTATAAAAGGTAGAGGGGGCCTCAGTGGCTGAGCGGTCAAATCGACTGGCTCCGGTGCCTCCCTGCGCGGAGAGAAAGAGGCGTGGGTTCAATTCCCACCTTTGCCCTGGGTGTATTTCCTTCTTTGTATATTAAAACCTGTTGTGCTGTCTTGTTCTATCTGTCATACTGGACGAGAGTTTGAGGCATATCCTTGAGAATAGCAAATAAACTCGAATATTTATGTGACCTGAAATGGTCGTAAACAAACAATAAAAGGTAGAGGGAAGGTAGTCCTACATTCTTGAAGCGGGGATCTAAAGTCATGTGATGACTTTTGACCAGTGAAGTATTGGAAGAAAACTGGTTTCCTTGAAAAAGTTTGAAAGCATTGGCGCAAGTAGAGTCACGTGATTTAAGATCTTGGCTTCAGCTTTTCTTAACGTAAGCATTGAACTTGCTCCCTCCAGTACTAATCCATGTTCTAAGAGACCGCTCAGCCACTGAGGCCCTTGGAATTTAAAGAAATCGCGGGAAATTTCAAACTTCCCAAAATCTGTTAACATTTAATATTTTTTTAATGAAATTTTCGTTATAATAAAATGGGGTACGGGGACCTCTGCCCGAGAGGTATTAGCACCAGTTTCCGCTGAATGCCTACACGCCGTGAAAGAGGCGTGGGTTCGATTCCCACTTTCCCTAAATGTATTTCCTTGTATTGTAATTCTATTGTACTGTCTTGTTCTATCTGTCATATTGGACGAAAATTTGAGGCATATCCTTGAGAATAGCAAATAAACTCGAAAATAAATGTGACCTGAAATGGTCGCTTACAAGCAAGGACGTGTCTACCACTCCAGCAGAATTCTGCGTACGCTACTGTGATTACCTGATAGAGTCGACCGTCGAAGGAACTACTGCTATATCTTGTCACTGAAGAAAACAAATGGCTTTCTTTAAAAGAAGGAATTTGTTAAAATTGAATAACAGAAAAGGGAAATAAATCGGAACCTTTGCTTAATTTTTGTGTCAATAACAATAGTAACATCAGAAAGAGGATTTTGTGTGGATGTACTAATGGTAGAATTCAAATAAAAATAAGACATGTAAAATTTCTGTTACGTTTAAGTCAAATAAAAATTGCTTATTATAACTAACGCACTGAAAATACTACTACACCAGAATTTCAAATACAGATTTAAAATAGCAATATTTCTCATTTTTAATTAAAAAATATTAATTGCTGGAATTAATAACATTTTACTGTAAACAATTGTGTAAACAATAATTAACGACGCTTTCAGCTATTGTTTAACTTTGAATTCTGCCATCAGTAAATATCATTCAGGGCAATATAATGCGGCTAAATTTGTAGGTTTTATTTATTGTTCTAATACTAATGTACATTTTATAGCTAATATCGCTGCTCGAATGTGTTTATTTCATATGTTTTAAAATGTGTTCAAAAGTGTGGCATTAAAAAAAGGATAAAAAGAGGAAAGGTAATCAAAATTCTGTGAATCACGTTGTCTTGAATTGAAGCACATTTATTTTCCAGTTCGTGTGCTTAGTCTCGGGACTCGCTTATGAACTGTCGTCCAATATGACAGATAGCACAAGACAATACATGAAAGATTTTATTACATCACAAAGAGAGGAAATAACAGAGACACACCCAGGGGAAGGTGGGAATCGAACCCACGACCTCCTTACTGTGCGCAAGCAGCGGGCGGAAACTGGTACTAAGACCGCTCGGCCACCGAGGCCCCATCACGTTGTCATTAGTTGAAAAAAAATCAAAATGTAAACACTGTCCACGAATCTGACGTCACCCCAAGCCTCGACACCAAACAGTTTGCGAGGCTATTTAATCTCATTTGCAGGCTCTTCGGTGCGAACGGTCAAAAATATTTGATCCGGATTTACTGATCCCTAATCTTTTTAACCCGGATTAACTTCCCAGTGCGAATGGGGTATAAATAATGTGACCAGACGTCCCGTTTTGAACGGGACTGTCCCTTTTTTGATTACGAGTCCCGGTGTCCCTAAAAGGAACATATGACTCAAAATTGCCCCGTTTTCGGAAACCGCGCGAAAATGGTGCCAAGAGTTTTTATTCTTACTAAAAATCATCACCATCTGTATTAAAGCAAATTTGTTCCTCTGATAAATATAAATATAACTAAACATTTTGAATATATTTTTTAAATTTGTAATAAAATAATAGTTAACTTTTTCTAAATAAATAACTTTAAAAAAGTGGGTTTTTTTTTTCAATGACAATCTGTTTAATTGACCAAAATAAATGAATATCTCATTTTGAGTCAAAAAATAAATGGTCACGTTAGGTTAAAGCACTCATGCAATGGCTACGCTGGGGGTGTGGGTCTGGAGGTCAGTGGACACAATGTGTGCGTATGTATGTATATATTTTGCCTGTAAATATGCATTGTATAACTCTCTTCCCCTGCCCCTCTTCTTTGAAATGATGAGAGTGACGACTGCCGTATCTAGTAATGACGACAGCCGTTAAATTATACTTACGATGATTTATAATAATAATTTAACTTTGTGCAAGTAAACTGTAATAAAAAATAATTTCACGTTAAGAAAGCACAAATAAGCATTAAAATGCAGACATATGTTTCGGGATTCCTTGGAATCCGGAAACATATATCTGCATTTTAATGCTTATTTGTGCTTTCTTAACGTTAATTTTTTTTAATTACAGTTTACTATGACTGTTTCCTGACCTGCTCACTTGCTGTGCAAATTTGTGTAGCGTTATCATGAGTTTAATCCTGTTCTGATACTAGAAGTAGTACCTCATTCCCTAATGTAATTTTTATTGCTCAAGATTTAAAAGTACTGTTCTACTGCTAGTTGTTTCACGCTAACTGCCTCTGTCTTTGATTTTCCTCATCAGAATGCATACCAATGCCACTTATAAGTTACTGTTCTGTACGTTATAATGCCGATCACTTTTTAACGCTGAATGCCGAAGGTGAAACACCTGCCGCAGACTAGTTAAATATTCTGTTGCCACCCCTGAGTAAAGAAAAAAAAAAGAAAAACTCAAAAAAAGAAATGCAGTGAAGAGATCTTAGTTTCATTAGCATTGGCTGGTTTGACTGTTTAAACTCGGAGTAGCTGTTATTCAGCCAATAGTTTACGCTTCTGTGACGTATGTTTAATTAGTTTTACACTGCACGGACCGCAAGTGCAAGTGTTTTGGGATGTTAAGTAGTTGTGCGATTTTTGTGAAGAAAGAGTTTTATGTTAAATTGCTTTAAATATTTTTGTTTTCACATCAACAGCATTTTCTTACTTTAATCGTTAATTGCAAATAATTTAGCAAAAATTATGGCTTCTCAAAACATAGACCCTCGTGTGCCTACAACATCAGTTGATTCAAAGAAACGATCTGATCTAGGAAAACCTGAAGGAGCATGTCATTCTGTAAAAAAGAGGTAAATCTTTATAAACGTTAAAAAGAAAAATAAATAAACAAATAAGCTGTCAATCCTAATTCATTGAAAAAATTGGCTGTGCACTTTTCTTGATAAGTTATCTTCTGGTCTTGTTGACCGCTTAGTCGTTTCGCCTGAGGGTATGTTTAGTTTTGTAAAATAATTTTAAAGCACTTTTATAATGCTTGCAGAAATTAAGGAGCAGATAGTATGCAGATTAATGATTATTTTTATGTACGATGGTATGGGTAGGCTTATAGTTAACTTAAGTAGGGGAAAAAAACTAAATTTATTGTGAAAGTTCTTGCACCTTTTATTCATATTATTTACTGTAATCAAAACTTTTATGGCCTTGCCTTGGGCTTTAAACAAATATTTTAGTTGAGGCTAAAATGGAGATTGCAAATCAAATCATATATTGTAATGTAGTAAAAAATGTGAGCCAGTAGCAGAATTATTTTCAGCAGTGTGCTGAACTGTTAACAGTAAACAATATTAACATTATTTATTAACAATAAGCAGGAGTGCCCTCCCTCCAAAAAAATAAAAAAAACTAGACAATTCAAAGTAACCTTTATCAACATTGATTTCAAGAGGTTTTTCTGGTTCTTCTATGTTCAAGGAAAGTTTTCTGACGTCATAATTTTGGTTACACAATTAACTTTAAAGTTCAGTTAAAGTATTTGAAGAAATTTGGACACTTTAAGGAGGGTTCATTTAATGCATGTTAGGAGAGTTTTTTTTTGAAAATAATTATATTTTTCTCTAAAAATAAATATTTTGTCATGGTAACAGAAAAAAATGCCAAAGTACAAAATAAATATTAAAAAGGCTGAATTTCTTTCAAATAATCATGTGTAAGACTTTTTTCTCTGATTTATTCATCAACTGGTTCATCACTGGTTGCATTTGTATATCAGATTTATAGTTAAACCTGCATCTCAGTCAGGTGCTAGGACAGTCCCTACTTATCTAAAGTTCAATTTGTTAAAAGTTTTTCATTTGTTCAGTGTCAATTCAACATTCATCTTCTTTTAGAGGAAAAACACAAGTCAAAACTGCCATGAATTTGGTTTCTCGAATGCAACACATCAAAAACATATTCCGCTGTTTTCATCTTTGCTCGCATAGTTATTAGATGTTTTTCCTCTCCGTTCAACTAGTAAAAGATTTTTAATTTACAGTTTTGCTATTGCAATTTATGGATACTTTGCTAAGCATTATTTAGGGAGATAAAAATCTTCTTTTGAAGTAGAAAAAAATATTCCTATTTGTGTTTATATGGTAGAAAGTTGATTACTACTTAATAGGTGCTTTGTGTTTCTGATAGAAAATGGATGTATACCCATCTTTCAGTCAGGTATTCATTTAACTGATAGATATCCTTTGAGGGAAGATAATCCAGCCATAGGACTAGTTGGTTTGCTTTGCAATGTCTGCAAGGTCTTTTGCAGCAATTTCTCTCCAAAACGTTGGTCTATACCAGTGCTGTCCACATCTCCTTTTCTATGACTAGTGGCAAAGAAGTTCTTGGATGCCTTGATATTTACACCGTTTTTTCAATGAAAATTAACTTTATAAACCAATACTGACCATTAAACTGTCATATTGAGACCCATAACTGGATTTATTTTTATAACTGTGTGAACTTGTTTCACCAAAGCATCAATAAAACCAGAAAAAACTTACTTTTCCATGGTTCAGTCAGTTCATCCTGAACCAGTGCATATCCTTGTCCTTTTCCTACACCAAATCAAATAAATACTGTGAAGATGGTTTTGTGCTGTGAATACGTATTGCTGATAATTCTTGAGTATTTTAAAAATTAAGTAGAAATGAGTTTAACCCTGACTGTCCTTCCATTACCATATTTTTGTCTTACCATTACCATGAAAAAAACTCCTGAAATTATATTTTTGAAAATTTTTGACTCTGCCTCATTAATGCGGGCCTTAAAAATGTAGTGTACATAAAAACTAAAAATTCTTAGGCCATTGTGTTCTGAATGGGATAGTTGAGAGCCACGTTTTCGGTAACGGAAGGACTTGTTAAATTTGAGCAATTAATACACTACTTTTCCGGCAAGAATTCTTCTTTTAAATTTATTAAATGAATGAAAAGCTTAATAGAGCACTTAAAGTATAACAGTTAATCTATTTACTAAACTTTGATAAAATAATTAACCAAGTTTATAGGTCAATTAAAAATTAAATTATTCAGCTTCTACAAAGGCATGACATCAAAGCAGGGTTCATGATTTTTTTTATTTTTTTAAAAAATCAAAAACATCCGATTTTTTAATTTAAATCAGATTTTTAAAAATTTAAATCAAATTTTTTGATTTTTTAAAAATGCCTTAATTTTTTTGGATATTTATTATGTTACATTCATAGAAACAATATGGCATGTTAATCAATATGCAAAAACATAACTTTAAACTATTTTCACAGCAATGAATATTTTAAAATAATAATAATGATAAACAAATTTTAATACACATGCATGACTCAAACGAAACCTTACCCTACCAGGAATAATAGTACATTCATAAATACAGAAAAAAAAAGAACAAATTATATCTGAATTATTTTGCTATTGAAAACTGAAAAAAAGTAACCATTGTGTGTACTTAATTTTTGCATTGAATGTACTTTAATCATTTTTCTATTTTATAAATAAAAAAGCCTGAAATATTTTTACCCATTTAGAATAGAAAAATCATGCTCAGACCATTATTAAAAACATAAACTTTATGTTTTAATGAAATATATTTGTTGAAAACGTCTATGATAAAAAAATATTATAGAAGGAAAAAATCTTAAGCTATTAAGGGACATGGATGAAACTTTAAGGATTCTTATTTTAAATTCTAACAATTGTTGTTTTAAACACTATCATCCTGAATTATTTATTGTGTGGTATTTATGAAATTGATCTAAAATGCTATTTTTAAGATAAAAAACGAAGAATGGTTCATGATTATTATGAATTCTAAGTTGAATAATTGAATGAATTATGTTTTGCTGTTAAGATGCTTGAAGAATAAGAGTAATAGTGTAAAATTAAAAAAGTAGTAATTAGTTCTAAACTTATAAAATATGTTATGCACACAGACCAGGGTTGGGGTTTTGGACGTCCAAAACTAGTTTTGGACAGGACAGGTGGTTTTTACCGTCTTAAACTGTCCGAAAGCGTCCAAAACTGTCTGAAAGTGTCCGAAACTGTCCAAAACTCCCAAATTGGGTACTTTGAAAATCTTTCTATTTTTAATTGCTGCACACTTTATAAACAATGTTAACAAATATTATTTTTCAATTAAATTTTATTATTACTTTTATTTATACTATGTTGAAATATTAAATTTAGCCAATAGTTCTGATGTGTGAAAACTCATTTTTACTATGTTAAAAGAAATTAAATTTAGCCAATAGTTCTGTTGTGTGAAAACTATTATTTTTACTATGTTAAAAAATTTAACTTTAGTCAATTCTGTTGAGTGAAACTATTTTTTCAAGCACTTTTAAAAAATTACCAATTAAAAGAGAAATTCATGATAATGTACCACACAAATAAATCATGCCAATAACTAAGAGATTTTTGAGATTTTAGAACCATGATATGTATTAGCTTTTTTATTTTAAAATTAAACATTTTTTTTAAAACTATTCACATCCAGTAAATAAAGCTTTAATAAAAATAAAATATTATATTTTAATTAATATTCATTTGCATTAATTTGCTAATTATTGCATTCCTTTAATTAAATACAATTTTATTGAAAAATATAGTTTTGGACACATGGGTTTTGGACAGGACGGTAAAAACCATGGTTTTTACCGTGGATTTTACCATAGTGTCCAAAACTTTGCCAACCCTGACACAGACAGATGAACCTAGGACGTTTTGTTTGAAACAGTGGTTGTAATTGCAACATATTTAATTTTTACAACACTTTCTAACATTGTAAAATTCATGATGTTTTTGAAAAAAAAATCACTTGATTTAAATAACGATTTAAATCAACGAACCCGGTACTACTGTGATATAATCCCCCCTTGGCGACATTTGAGCTAGCGCGCCAATTTGTAATGATTTTCGGTTGGCGATATCTTTTCGTTTACCCAGCGCCATCGATGTTGGCTAAGGTAATGTGTGGCAACCCTAAGTGGATTATGCAGTGGGTGTTTTTAAAGGGTGATGGTTGGACTTTTAGAAAGTTCTCTTTAACTAATAGGTAGCTTTTTAGTAGTTAATTTCATCGTTAAAGTTTGTGGAGATATTTCCTGTTGATAAAGGAAGAATGTAAAGTGTTAAAGTGAATTAATTTGGTTCAATTGTTTTGTATTATGGCGAGATAAACGAATTCATATTAGTTTGTTAAGGCGCCATTTTTCGAATCTGACGGAAACGTGGTTTGTAGTTTGTGCTATCTGAAGTACGAAATTGTTTTGGTTGATAAGTGCATAAGTTTGGTTAATTGTAACTAAAAGCAAAGAAAAATAAAGTGGTAATTTTCGGACCATTTCGTTGTATTGGATTGTAAGTTTGATGCTATTTGGGATTAACATTGAAAAGCCAACTGGTTTAAAGTGAGTTCTTTATTTTTGTTAGTTTATTATCTGCTTATGTTATGTGTTTGTAAGGTTATAAAACAATGAATTTTCAATTGTTCTAAAACATTAGAGCTGTAGTAATTAGGGGCGTTGCTAGTTTTGATAAAGTGGGTTTCCGTTAGTTTAACGTAAAATGTATTTGAAGTTTTCCATGGAATTGCGCGATATTTTTACTATGTTTTTCGTTGAATAATGCATTTCATTTTATGTAATGATAATTAATTGCAATAGTCATTATTGTGCATGAAATGCGTGTTCTTTCAACGAAGTGTTTTTGTGGTATTTTTAATGTTGGTTTCTAATAGTTTAAGACAAAATGTACTTGAAGTGATGACCGTTATTAATTTTGTTGTCTAGTTTTTATGCTAGTTTTAGTGTAGGCTTCCAATAGATTGATGTAATATGTGCTTTAACTGATCAATGTTATATATTTTCTAATGGAGTCTCTTATTTTAAAATTCCCACAGCTTTAATAAACATTCGTTTTGCGTTAAATTGCGCAATATTTTAATTATGTTTTTTATTAAAGAATGCATATCATTTTATTCAATAATGAATCATTGCAGTAGTTATTATTAGGCATAAATTGCATATTCTTTTAAGAAAGGGTTTTTATTCAACTTTGAGTGTTTGTAAAGTAAATAATTCTATTCGAGTAATTATCGATCCATTAATTTATTGAATTGCTGTTGAAAAATGCTGTACATGCTTTACATAGTAGCGTTGATATTGTGTCTAAGATATAATTTGCAATTTTTGGTATTTTACTGTTTTTTAGTGATTTTTCTTGACATGTTTGCTATGTGTATGATGTGACATTGTTGGCGATAAAATCATCACCAAGAGTGTTGTATTCTATTTGAAGTTGGCGACATAAAAATCTTGTTGTTGGCGATGGTTTCTTGGCACCAACGAAAAAGTCGCCAAGGGGGGGGGGGTGTTATATCACAGTAGTTCCACGAACCCTGTATAAAAGTAACTTTGAGCACTCTTTTTGAAGCTTAAATTACGTCAAATTCAAAAAATGTTTATATTTTCAACTAGTTCACTTCTTTCTGAAAAAATGGTATGTTACAAGTGGTCCAATACTAATTTTTAAAATTTAAGTGCCAATTCCCCTTTTTTACGGAATTCACCTGGACTCAAAATTTTTCTTTTGCAAAAAGAAACCCCCTGTTTATCTTTACAGCCAGTCTTGGCTTTGGCTACATATACACTAGTAAATTTTAGATTATACGATTTTGGCCAAAAGCAAAGATTTGAAAACCATTTTAGTAGTTGCAGAATAGGTTGTTGCTTATTTTTCAAAGTTTTAAATTTTCAACATCTTACCCTTCTAAATTGGTTCCATTATACCAAAAACATGGTTATGATAAAATTTTATCACCAGCAAACAATATTTAGAGGTAGCTGAAAGGGTAAAGTTTCATAATTGAACGAGATTATGCAATTGTTAAATATTTGTTTTTGAATAAGGGGGGAAAGAAAAATAAAGGGGTGGTAGTGATCGATATAGCGAAATTTTAACACACAGGTTCAACTTAATAAGGCCTGGCAGACTGTTAAAACATACACGTTTTTATAAACAACAAACAACATTTATTTTCCTTACATTCTTTACAAGTCGTATCAAACAAACACCTACCACATATTAGACGAGTTCACGATGTAAGCAAAGTTACACATATTACAACATAGATATACCTCATTAACAACAATATAGTGGCACATCATAAAAATAAAAATTAAGGAAAAAAAGTTTAGAATTATTCAATTGGACTTATTGCCCTGGGTATAAGTTGGGAAATCATACCTAATTTTCACGGGGGTCAGGTACCTGTAGATTCGGGACGTCCCTACTACAGCTGAAAAGAATAAAAGGAGAGAGAGCGAGTTTCAAGTGGTCGGGGGGTTTTATACCCTCCCACAGGCTTAAGAAAATTTACAGCTTTCTACGACGTCCGTAGTCAATCAGGCGTGAAGGTGACAGAGGTCAAGCTCGCCCCCTTCTTGCACTGGCGCGAAGAAGGGAAAACATGACTCAGGGAACAAGAAAGTAGCCAAAGAAAATGAAGTGTGTGCCATGAACAATGAACATATGCCATGAACAATCTCAACAAAAAGGTTTTTAGCAAAATGATAAATATTAAAATTCACACAATTAAAATTCATTATGCAATAATTAAATTCCAGTACCTAACAATCCAACCGACCTTAAGGGAAAAAAAAAACATGAAATGTTTTTTTTTTAAACATTTTGTATCAAACAACGTAAATTGTTTCTTAATGAAAAAACTTTGGCTATCAGCTTTATACAAAAGGGAGTTTAAAGATTTTTTTTTAATTATTTAAACAAAAGAGGGGAAAAAGAAAGGATATTTAAGGCAAGAGGAAAAGAAGATCTCCGTCCATCTACAATGTCTCACAAAACGTCGAAAGTCTTGTAGCTTGAACTATTGAAGAATATACAGTCTATTTAAACAGCAACCTGTTTCGGAGTCCGTACAGGGAAACTTCGGAGCAACCCAGGATCCATGTGAAGAGGGATTTTCACAGCTAGACTCTCAGAGTTTCTGTAACTTCGTGGCAGTTGCTTATTAGGTTTTTTCATCAGCCCATCAGAGGATGAATGCAGGTGTAGCAGGAAGGATGTAAAGGAGTGTCTTAAAAACCACGCCGTTTCAGTGCTGGCCAGTCACATGGGCAAGCGTCGTTCTTAGGTGGCGCAAATATTTTGGATATCAGTACTGTCGTTGAGAGGCCCTGTCCAGAAGTCCAGATCGTTGCAGCACTCAACCGAGGTCGCGAATCTCGATGACTACTCCGCAGAACAGAATTCACTTAACAGGATCCTCAGTATTTATATTGTCGGTGAACAGTCAATTATTGGAAAGCTCCAGTGGCATTATTAAATATATTTGTAACGTTCGTTTTATAGTCTTATGTACTTGTAGAGTCTGATGAAGCATAAGTTATCACATTTGACTAGTGGACGGAAGGAAAATGTTACAAACGAAAAGAAAACAAAGAGATTAAAAAAAATTAATGGGAAGGGTGAGAAAAATTTAGGGATCGGCTGGATTAAGCATTTTACAGACACGAATACCAATTCCGATAAGCCTCGAAATTTCATTACACATCCTTGTAAGAAAAAAACGAATCACTCTCACTATGATTCATCACAATCAAAATTATTCTAAATACAATATAATAAAACTAATTCTTGTACAATATAATCACAATTCTTCTTAATTCAATATACAAAAAAATATTCTTATACACAAAGATCAAAATCATTCCTTTACTTATTTACTTACTAATCTTTCTAATTTATAATTCTGTTCGAAGAAACATGATATATCATTCAACGTCTAGGACGCAGGTTATAATGATGTGATGACCTAGCACGCAGTCTAAAAATTATGGCATGCCTAGGACGCCTAAATTGATTCCACCTGTCATCATTCGGATTGTCGTTTTTGCTTGATGTCTGGTCATTATTCAAATTTCGATTTTGCTTTTCATCAGTTTGACATGGTTCAGTTTCTTTTCTTAGGGTGGGGTTTTCTCCTAAATTTTGAAATGCTAATCTGCTCTCTGGCTTTGAAAGTCTATCTACATGAACTAACCGTGTCTTTCCCACATCAGTTAATGATTCTATAACAAAGTTTACTGGGGATGTTTTTTCTTTTACTCTAAATGGGCCAGTATTACTCATATGAAATTTTCGAGAAAGACCCGGTGGTACGTGAGGAGTATGCAAATAAACAATATCACCTATCTCAATGTTTTTCTCTCTACAAAAATTATCTCTGTACTTTTCTTGTGATTCGGCGGCTTTCAACAAATTTTCTTTGACAGTTTTAAAGGAATTATGTAACTGAACTCTCATATCATAAGCATATTCCTTGGGTTCAGCATAAGAAAATGGGATTTGTTCTGTTAAAAGGTGATAAGGTAATTCTATCTCCCTACCATACAAAAGAAAAGACGGCGAAAAACCAGTTGTTGAATGAATAGCTGAGCGATGAGCTAACAATGCAAACGGTAAATGTCTATCCCAATTGTTATGAGATGCATTAACTAGATGACTCAGAGAATTAATAAGGGTGGCATTTAATCTTTTGACAACTCCATCGCTCTGTGGGTGGAAAGCGGGGGTAGTGTGTTTTATAATACCTAAACTCTTATATACATCTGTACTAACACTTGATAGAAAGTTTGCTCCTCTGTCTGAAATAAGGTGGGAAGGGATTCCGTGTCTGGAAATAAATTGTTCAAGCACTTCCGCGACTGTTGCAGATTTAACATCCGTAGTTGCGTAGGCTTCAGGTCACCGAGTGAAATAGTCTGAGATAACTAAAATATATTTATTTCCCTGGTAAGTAACCGGAAGCGGCCCGACTGCATCTATGGCAACATACTGCATAGGACGCGTTGCTAATGGCATACGTTGCAAGGGTGCCTTGTTTTCTGGTTTATGAGCACGCCTTTGAATGCATGAAACGCAAGACTTAATATGATTTCGGACATGTTTGGTCATATTTCTCCACCAAAAAGACGATTTTACCCGTGACATGGTTTTGTGAAAACCTTGGTGCGTAACAGTTTTAGAATCGTGACATAATGACAAAATCTCAGGAACTAGAGCCAACGGGACAACCAATTTTTCAGAATTATTAGAGTTTTTAGCATTTTTCAATTTTGAGTAAAGGATATCATTTTTTATGAAATACAATACGGACTGATCAGATATATCTAATGGCTGTGACAATGACACGTGCATTTTTATACAAAAATCATCTTTGCTTTGATGTTCGCGAATTTTCTCTAGAAGCTCAGGTTCGTAGGTTAGCTTTGATTGATGTGTGATGCTATTGACATGATTAATACCTCTTGACAGGAAATCCGTGGTTACGTTGAGTTTTCCGGGCTTGTGGATTATGGTATAATCGTACTGTTGCAACGTCATAACCCAGCGTGCTATTCTGGAAGTCGGGTCTTTGACCTTCAAAGCAAATGAAAGGCTTGCCTGATCACAGTAAACTAAACAGTGATGCCCATAGACATATTGTTTGAAATAAGTAAGACCAAAAACTACCCCTAACATTTCCTTCTCGACAGTCGAATAATTTATTTCGGGATTTTTTAATTTACGACTTGCATAACCAATAGGGTGGAGGAAACCTGTTTCATCAGCTTGGCATAAAACGGCTCCTAGAGCATACTTTGATGCGTCAGTGCAAATAGCAAACTCCTTTTGGAAATTGGGCAATTGTAAACAAGGTTTTTTAACTAAAAATGACCTAAGTGAATCAAATGACTTTTGTGCTTCCTCGTTCCACTTAAAATTTGAAGTTTCTTTAGTCAGGTTTGTAAGAGGAAGTTCTAAATTAAAATAATCAGGGATAAATTTCCTATAAAAACCAGTAAGACCAAGAAAAGCACGCGTCTGCTTGCGTGAAGTAGGAATTTTGAAATTTTCAATCACTTTAATATTATTTTTGTCCGGGAATACTTTACCTTCGCTTATTTCAAAACCCAAATACTTAATATTTTTCTTAAGAAAAGAATATTTACTAGGCTTTAGTTTTAAACCGTGAGTTCTAAGACGTTCAAAAACGCGTTTTAATTTTTCTAGGTGCTCTTCAATTGAATCCCGAGACGCAATAATTATGTCATCTAAATAAACTGCAATTTGTAAAGGTTTTAACCCTGATAATACAATATCCATCAGACGCTGGAAACTATTTGCACTATTTCTGAGTCCGAAGGGAACATGTCGCCATTCAAAAAGGCCATCTTCTGTAGCAAAAGCTGTTTTATGAGCATCTTCTGGATGCATTTTCATTTGAAAGAACCCACTACATAAATCTAAAGTAGAAAAAAGGGTAGCTCCTGAAAGATTATCAACGAGTTCACCAATATTTGGAATTGGGAAGGCATCTGGAAAAGTTTTACAATTTAATTTTCTAAAATCAGTACATAACCTATATGACCCATCTTTTTTCTTCACAAGAACAACAGAGGTGCTGAATATGGTGAGGTACTTGGAGAAATTATTCCTACGTCTAGTAGTTCATTAATTTGAGTTCGTAATTCATCTTTCAAATGATGAGGTACCCTATAGCATTTTTGCCTAACAGGTATATCGTCCGTTAATTGCACTCTATGCAAAAGAGTGTCGCAACCTGTTAAATCGGATACCGACTTTGCAAAAATATTTGGATATAAAGCTTAAAAATTTTACTACTTTTTCTTTCTGCGTCGGTTCTAGGTGCGAAAGGTCAATATCTCTTCCCTAACATTCAAAATTTTCTCCCAATTCGATATTGTTTCCCGATTCTGTACTTACAACAGCATTACATTGACTTCCTTGCATTGATTCAAAAATACACTCAACTGTCGCAAGTGCTGAATTTTTGTTTAAATGAATAGATTCGGACGAAAAATTTATTACATTAACAAAATACTGGTTATCGGAGAATTTTGTAACCGTTCTAGCTATTGAAAAACATTCAATTTTTGAGTCATCATTTTGCTGAATTAAGACATTTTCGGAATGTACAGGCATATTGATACGAGGTTTAAGTGAAATCATTAATTGGGAATGAGCAGGGGCGACAAACTTTCGAGTAGTGTACAAAAGAACTGGATTAGCGCTGAAACAAGTATTACATGATATTTGATTAGGTCCTTCATTTATCCATTTTACACTAAAATTTTTACCTTCTAAACATTTCTGACCAAAGTTTAAATTTAAATTATTATTGTGTAAAAAGGGACAACCAAGAATAATGCTGTGTATAGTTGCAAATTTTTGAGGAACTACAGCAAATTTGACTAAAAATATTTGTGAACCTATTTGACATTCTAACGACACCATTTTAGTGATTTGTACACAATCAGCAGTAAAATTTTGCACAGAAATGTTGCAATTTTGATAATTTAAATTAGATTTTATCCTATTAAGAAATGTTTCTGAGATGATATTAATAGATGCTCCACTATCCAAGAGTGCAAGCGTGCGTTCATTTTTGCAAGTGACAAAAATTATAGGCAGGTTTGAAATATTCTCATTTACAGCACACATCGGCATCCTATCGGGGGTTTCTACTATGCAATCAGATGCGTTCAATTCCCTCCTCTTTGATAGTTTAAATTATCTCGTGTATTTCTGTATTGCGATCTATTTTGCTTTCTAAAACACGAATCTTCAACGTGACCTATTTTTCCACAGAAATTACAAATAGGGGCCCGACGTCTTTCTATTTCGTGGCCTTTCCTTCTACAACGTTCACAATATCTCTCTCTGGAATGGCGCATTTCTCCCCTGTTATTCGAATACGAGAACTGATTCTGATTTTGGTCATTCCTCTCAACTTTCCCCAACCTTTCCTCCACTGTAACAGATAACGAAGACAATGTCTTTGTGAATAGCTCCACTCTTTCCCCTAGAGCTTCAATAGCTGATTTTTCTTCTTCGCCACTCGTGCGAGAGTAATTAGTAGGGTTAGAGTTCACAATAGCAGCTGTTTCCATGGGGGGGGGGGGCGATATTTCTAATGCTTCCTCTAAGTTTAACACGTTTTCTTTAAACAGGTTGTATTCTTTTAGCCCCGCGGCTGCTATACCTCTAAGCAACTCATGTTTTATACCTTGCTTTGCAGTGGAAAGCAAAAGCTGCAACCTGTAATTATCAAAAACATTCGCGCTATCTTGGGGGACGCAAGAGTACGACAAGCCCTCAATCCGTGCGAAAAATTGTCGCGCATTTTCCGTTGGTAACTGGTACGCCGACGTTAGTCGCGTTATTGACGTGGCTACTGAGGTAGTATGGGAAAATCTTGCACTAAGCGCTTCAGTAATGGCTTTTAATGAGCCTGTGCTTCTTAAGCTACCCTGGGAATCCAAAAATTTCTTTGCTTCTCCCGTCAATTTAATTTTAATAGCGAATAGCTTATCATTATCATCCCATTTACAATAGGTGGCAATCTCTTCAATTTTATCTAGAAATGATTTAAAAGACGTTCGCCCATCGTAAGCTGGAATTTCAGGTAAGAATTCAGCAAGTGTACATTTGGGAATTTGTACCACTACAGGAGTTTGGCTGTCAGTCAACATCTTAATTAATTTACCGTGGAAACACAATATAAAAAGAAATGTGAGCTCAATATCCTCAACTATTTATGCAATGAGCAAATAATGCCAAATTTTGTACTAGATCTTCTTAAACCCACTTTACATTACAAAATTCAATCAAGAGATATACTATCATAGTGAAGCATAAACAATAAAACAGTAATTCTTACTAGGGATTTCACGCAAGCATAAAAATTTCAAATGCACATATGATCAATTATAACAGAAAAATCTCTCATTAACATAACGTGCGTGACCAACGGTTTTTGCTTCATTTAAAAAAAATTATATATACACAACATATGATATTTCGAACATGTTTAACATGTGAAGTGATTATGAATAGTCTCCAGTTTTTTATTATTGATCCTGGTCACGGCACCATTGTTAAATATTTGTTTTTGAATAAGGGGGGAAAGAAAAATAAAGGGGTGGTAGTGATCGATATAGCGAAATTTTAACACACAGGTTCAACTTAATAAGGCCTGGCAGACTATTAAAACATACACGTTTTTATAAACAACAAACAACATTTATTTTCCTTACATTATTTACAAGTCGTATCAAACAAACACCTACCACATATTAGACAAGTTCACGATGTAAGCAAAGCTACACATATTACAACATAGATAATACCTCATTAACAACAACATAGTGGCACATCATAAAAATAAAAATTAAGGGAAAAAAAAGTTTAGAATTATTCAATTGGACTTATTGCCCTGGGTACAAGTTGGGAAATCATACCTAATTTTCACGGGGGTCAGGTACCTGTAGATTCGGGAGGGAGTCGGGACGAGCGCCCCTGCTACAGCTGAAAAAATAAAAGGAGAGAGAGCGAGTTTCAAGTGGTCAGGGGTTTTTATACCCTCCCACAGGCTTAAGAAAATTTACAGCTTTCTACGACGTCCGTAGTCAATCAGGTGTGAAGGTGACAGAGGTCAAGCTCGCCCCCTTCTTGCACTGGCGCGAAGAAGGGAAAACATGACTCAGGGAACAAGAAAGTAGCCAAAGAAAAAGAAGTGTGTGCCATGAACATGTTCCATGAACAATCTCAACAAAAAGGTTTTTAGCAAAATGATAAATATTAAAATTCACACAATTAAAATTCATTATGCAATAATTAAATTCCAGTACCTAACATAATTGTTTGAATTTTTAAGCTAGACAAAAATTATGATTTGCAATTATGTTTAATTTATTTAAATATATTAAAAAGTAACTTATATGAATAAATAAAAATTAAACATTTGTAAATTGCATAGCTATAATAAAGTAGTTTTCTTAATTATACAGTATTCAAGCAGGGTTGGCAGGTTTTTGACATGTGACAATTTCAACTAGGGATGGAGAACCTTTTTGAGACATGGGTCAAATTTTGTTCATATATTTTTCAGTACTAGCTTGTGGATCACTAATGCCCATTTGCACCAAAGTTAAGTTTAGAATTTTTTAACCGATTATTTTTAACACTAAGTAAATATCTTTAAAATTCAAGTGGCTTTACCGGTAAAAATGGGCATGCTTAGACGATTAAAAATTCTCAAGTGTTTGGTGCAAGTGGCAATAAGGGTTTGAATTTACAAGGGGAGTAACGAAAATTACATACATTTTATTTAAAGAAAGTGCTTTAAATATGGTCATTTGCTTCGGTTTGTCGATTTTTTTCCAACAAACAAAATGTGAGTAAAATTATACACTTCATTTGATATTTTGTGAACACTTTTTGCTTTATTTCAAATACTACAAATGCATCTGTTATCAATGCAGTGTTCAAAAAAATACCAATAGAATATAAATTATCTACACAATCTAGAAAATCTAAATAAACCCTCATAAGCAAACAAATAGTTGTCTAGCAATCGTATATCAGTTAAAAATCTTGCATGGGTCAGTGTCTGACCCGCAAGTCATAGGTTCGCCATCACTGGTTTAAACCATGATTTAAAATATCACATCAAACCTCCTCATCAAAAACTCTCAAAAACCTGTATTTGTATGCAAAATTTATTAACAAGATAAAATTTATTATTAATACAGAATAGTGCTCCAAATATATTGTAGAAAAAATATAATTGTCACCTCTTAGCTTTTAACCTTGAACAAAAAAAAATGTTGTTTTGTGCTTTATATTGGTTAAGTGGGTAGGGCAAATGCCCACTGAATTTTTCCAAAATGTGGGCAATTATAAAAACATATTTTCCTTTATATTTGACATTTTTAATATAAGAATTACTGCTTATAAACAACATTATAAGTTATTTTAGAATATACGTTTCATTGGTAAGAGTATAAAAAGAACTAAAATTGGTGCTAATTACACATTTTTCTCAATGTTGATCATAAAACATGTAGTAATTCATAAATACTTTCAGTGTAGATGCTGTTGGTACAACTATTAGTCTATTTCTAATCAAATACCAATACGCCAATCAAACTTTTTTCAAACAATTTATTTTACCCAAAACTAAAGAACCATTTTATTTCTGTTAGTGGCAACATTAATAACTCTTTCAAACAAAGTCCAAAAATTAAATTATATGTAGTAAGCATTTCCAAATATCAATAAGGTTTTCTTTAACTGTTTAAAAAGTAATCGGTCTTTCTAAAAGAAACACATAAATGCTCGGGCATTTTACCTGGGTATTTGCCCCAACTTGTGAATGTGTAGACAATTCACAACCCTAATAAAATACATAGATGTGAAACAATCAAGATTGTTTACCTTTTTTGAATGCAACCAGGTGCAATACAGGATTTTGCTGAGGGGAAGGGCAATGGGCACTTTCTTAGTAATTTCACTTATCTCCCCTAAAAGTTATTCCAAAGGGGAAAATTATACGGTTTTAGTTATTTATTTATTCAATATTTAGTACTACTTGACTCTCAGGTTAGGGCAATCACACCTCCACCCCACCTAAAAGCAACATTAAGAATAATAAATAGTTTTAGATGGTGGACTCGCATAACTAAAAGAAAACAAAATTAGAATAAAGAAAGAACTAAGAGAACAGGGGGGGGGGGAGAGACCCATACCTTAGTCACATAGCTAGAAAGCAATCACAGCATATGATAGATATCAAATTTCATGTTTTTGATGTTTTTGTTTCCTTTTCTGTTCAATACTCAATTTGGTATTTATAACTCAAAAGCTAAATGCTGCTGTAATCTGCTTTTTTAACATGATTTCTGCCGCATTCTATTTTTGTAGTGCATACGTAATTATTTCTTTCTATATGCGAAGTCTGCCAAACTTAATCTTTGAGATTTGAAACCCGCCGCTTTACGTTAATTATTATTAATTAGAAATTACTTTAAGACATACTAATTACACAGATTATGATTAAAATGTCAACATAATACAGGGTTCGTTGATTTAAATCAAGTGATTTTCTTTTCAAAAAAATCATTGATTTTACAATGTTAGAAAGTTGTAAAAATGAAATATGTTGCAATTACAACCACTGTTTCAAACAAAACTTCCTAGGTTCATGTGTCTGTGTGCATAAACATATTTCATAAGTTTAGAACTAATTACTATTTTTTAAATTTTACAATATTACTCCTATTCTTCAAGCATCTTAACAACAAAGCATCATTCATTCAATCATTCAAATTAGAATTCATAATAATCATGAACCATTCTGTGTTTTTTAAAAAAATAGTATTTTAGATTAATTTAATAAAGGCCACACAATAAATAATTCAGAATGATAGTGTTTAAAACAAAAATTGTTAGAATTTAGAATATGTCCCCTAATAGCTTAACCCTACACTGTGCCGTATTGTTTTTAAACAACACCTCTATTTTTCGTTCACTAAGCTCTTGATTGGTATTATTTTTAACATGTGGCGCATTCTTTCGTTTTATTTTGTATGTAAGATCATATTAGTTAATATAGTTTCCCCTAAATCTTGTAAATTGAGCTCAAGGGTCATCTTTTTTCACAAAAAATCGTAAGACATGTTGATTTTGTAAAAACCAGTAGCTTCTTAATTTTTTTTCCTACAAATTTTAAACAACAATTTTATTTTAAAAAATAGTCTTTAATTGCTTACATACTTTTAAAGTAAAATAAATATAAGTTGTCCGAAAAATTTCAGGAAAAATATATATTAGAGCGCCGTTTTTACTTGTTGTTTTAAAACAACACTGCACATTCGGGGGTAATTTATATGCTCCTGCATTATTCGCAGTATAAACAAGAACAGGTATCACTGGTTGATCTATTTCACTTTATTTGGTATCTTTTTGTAGATAATTGTTATAAATATATAATAAATTAGCGTCAAGTGGTCGTTAAATTATTATTTAGGAATTTTGTTTAAAATCAATTCGCGCTCAACCAAAGAAGAAACGAACATTATCGCATAGACCCCCTACAGATGATAGGTTTCTTGTCTAAAATCTTTTAGTTAAATTATTAAACTTCATTGGTAATTAAAGCGAAAACTTTGCATGTGATGTAACTAATAATTATTAGTTACATATGCAAATTTTTACTTTTATAAATTTATAAATAATAATAAATTACATTATTTTAATAAATTTTACTATTTAGTGCTATTTTATGATTATAATGAATACCTTTTTATTATTATTATTCTTACCCCTAAATGCGCAGTGTTGTTTTTAAACAACATGTCGAATTTTATTTTCCGAATTAAATAAGAATTTTTTTAGTATTTTTTCCACTTATAACTAGCACAAACAAACATACACACTAAAAAAATATATATATATTTTACAAAGAAAAAAAAATTGCGCAGTGTAGAGTTTAAATATTTTTTAATTCAAAAATAAATTTGTTTTTTTAATTCAAAAATATTATTTTATCATAGAAATTTTCAATAAAGATATATGATTAAAACAAAAAGTTTCAGTTTTTAGTAATGGTGTAAGCATATGATTTTACTAAACGGGTAAAAATATTTAAAGCTTTTTCATTTATAAAATAGAAAAAAGATTAAAGTACACTCAATGTAAAAATTAAGTACACACAATTGTTTTTTTTTTTCAACAGTAAAATAATTTAGATTAAATTTGTTCATTTTCTCTGTACTTATTGGTGACAGTCAATATTAGAGGGGTTATTAGCGGTGCCATTAAGACCAACTGACCGCACAGATGGTCATGCTGTTTAAATTAGAAGGTTCCGTATTCGCATTGTGTACACTACCTCTGCCTGTCCAGATGTTCACTGGATCCCCTAAGCTAGGATATGGTTCTTTAGATCAGACCCCAGATGAAAGTCTAGAGTCCAAGATGAAAGACATTGCATCTAACAGAATAACATTTTATACACAGAACTGATAAAAGGTATGCTCCTTTTGTTTCCCACTTTTAACTGTTGCAATGAGGTTTAAATAAGCTAATTTTTCAAAATTAATTTGATTACAGGCATAGGCGTAACCAGGGGGGAGGGTTTGGGGGTTCAAACCCCCCATTGGGTATGTACTTATTTAGGCACACAGAAAATTTTCTGGCTACGGCCTTGCAAAGCACAATTTTTTTTCCCCTAAGAAAATTAAACACATATGCATATGATTTTTTTTCCTTTTTCTCTGAAGGGTTGCGATCATGGCCAAAGTATGCAGCTCATAATAAAGAAGACCTTTCATTTGGTTATAAGGTTATAATCAACCCCCTTATCACTTTGGGGGGGGGGGGGTTAACAGTGAAAGGTGGCTTCAATCACCGTACCACACACAGACAAAGATCCTTTCAATCATTCCAGAGGGTTTTCTTTCCTTCTTGATGTCTTTTTTACCCAAAGGCAGGAATCTGGGAATACAATCGCACAAGTAATAAGTTTCCTGGAAAATATTCTCTACTGTGATGGAGTCCTAAAGTCCAGTTGTCCTAATGGGTTAAACCCTCAAGCCAGGAAGGGATGCTCATTAAGAAGCTTAGGCCTCTTCCGCACTTACAGACCCGACCAAGACCAGAGACCAATGTCCCCCACCTCATTAGGGTTGTGATTGATGATCCCCGACGGGCTATATGCGAATATGTGTTGAGCTCTCCGCACTTGCTTTTTCTTCTGCTGCATGACCGTGGTCCGACTTACGGTCGGGGAAAAATCGGATCTGTATAGTGAGTCGGTGCAGAGAGCGTTCTTCAAGCACAAG
Source organism: Octonoba sinensis (assembly GCA_038502835.1). Taxonomy (NCBI): domain Eukaryota; kingdom Metazoa; phylum Arthropoda; class Arachnida; order Araneae; family Uloboridae; genus Octonoba; species Octonoba sinensis. The sequence continues at coordinate 131,563,862 of CM076598.1, forward strand.
GCACTGTAGCCGCACTAGAATCGACCAGACCCGACCAGTTAGCAATGTCTAATAAAGATATGCTATTATTTGATACCGAAAAATTTGTTCTTGCGGTGAAAGAGCATAGCTGTCTTTGGGACCTCTCCACTGCGGATTATTCCGATCGCAATAAAAAAAATCCAGGCCCCATCTTGAGTTTTTCATAGTTTAACTAGAATCAATTTCCTATCAGTCCTTTTACCATTAACAACTGCAATCAGGGGAATTATTGGCAATTCATACTTCATGTGTTTCTGAATTAATGTCTAGCTGAATGGGCTGTTTTTTAAGTATATCATCCACTTTGAATTCATTCGGAAAGTCCCCCATTCCTCAAATTATCAATACCAATTTAATTTCACTGGTTTGCCGAAACAGATTGAATAATAAAAAGAAAAAATGCCATGATATTAGCAGTAGCGTCACTGCGAGGGGGGGGGGGGGGATTACACCCAAATTAAATTTAAGAGTTCTTTAAAAATACATAAACTTGCATTTTTCGATTTTACTGGTACCGTTTCAACGTCTCCTTGCTGATTAGAAATGTAGTTTAATGCGAGTTGCACCAAATAAATAAAATATAAAATTTCTTGGGATTTTTTTTTTGCACTGCTGTAAATATAAACTACAACACTACAAATTTGTACAACACAGCTGAGTTTTTTTTTTTTTGTGGGGGGGGGGGGGGGATAGCACAAATTTTCGCATTGCTCACGCCCATGCTAGGAACGCCAATGATATTAGTTTTACTTTTTAGAGTTTTCAATAAGAATTAAAAACAAGTAAATTAAAAATATCTAGTGTGCTGAATCTAAACGTTTGTAACTTAACCAAAATATGTGATGTCTGATGTCACGCTCCCTCTCTCTACCGCCCCCTTCCCTTTTTTGCCACAAACTGTCACCATTGCCTGAAATCCCCCCCTCGAAGTGAGAATTTCCCCGTTCAGAATTTATGAAGCATTGGATGTCAATTTCGAAATAAATTTTCGGAAACAAATAATTCTTAAGTGTTAATTCTGTGCAGCGAAAAAATGTAATAAATTAAAAAATAAACAAGGTAATAATAATAAGTAGGGATAAAATTATAGATGTGAAATAAGAAAAACAGATATTTCTGCATTCATCGAAATGCAGAAATATTTGTTCTCTGTTTATAAAACTGCGATTGGAATAAATACGTGAGAATGTGAAAAAGTTTTTATTAATTATTTTATTTATTGCATAATATAAACACTGAAATTTTATGTTTGCCTGTTTGATGTCAATTTTTGTAGTTTTATTTGCGCGTCCAATGTAAAATCAGTACAATATGTTTTGTTCTCTTAAATATGTTTTTAAAAAAATCATTTTATTAATATAATTAGTTTTTCCCGTGATTTGATAAGTGAGCTTTTATTACACTACAGTACACATTTAATGTGCAATTATTTATTTTTAAGAATTACTTTTTCTTTTCCACCCCCTTTTTTTTTTTTTTTTTTTTTTTTTTGAAATAGGTTGGTAAACAGTTTAATAAGGCAAAAAAAAAAAAAAAAAAAAACAGAAAATACTGTAACAAATGTATGCATTTGAAAAGTCTGTAAGTGCGCGGAGGAGCCCTTAAAGAGCTGTTTGTATTTATTTATGACTTCCTGTCCAAACACCCATTTTGGTAAAATCTTTTTTGTAGATGAGCGGATTGGAAAACTGATGAACTGTATTTGCATTGCATTCTCATTTACAGATGTTCTCTGATCTCTTATATTTTAAATGCTTTTTTTTCTTATTATGGTCCATCACTGATTGCATTAAGACTGGAAATCATCCGTTCAACGTTTCCAATCTCACTGCTACGGTTTAATGCTGCATTTTAATTTACAATCAAGTATTATTTATATTTTAGCTAAATTTTTCATTATTTTCGATACATAATAATGTTTGCACTCCAGCGATGGACACGTTCGTCATCCAAAAAGAAAAGAAAATTTGATTCAGATGCTTCCACTTCTGAGGTATGTTTTGCTACAAATTTAACAAATTTTTTAGAAATTTATTGTGGGGATGAGCATTTTTGTAGGGGAATTTGTATTTTTTTCTCTAAAATTCGACTATTTCCCGGTTTTAATATTATGAATGCCTGGACATAGAAGATTGCTTAGCGCTAAATATTGAATTTTCTATTGCGTTTGAATTAAAAAATAAACTAATAGATCTAGTATGGAATGTTTAATGTTTTTGTGAATCTAGGCCGTATCCAGAGGGGAAGGGGGACCCACGGGCAGACCCCCAGAAATCTTTTGCAATGTAGACCCCCTAAAACTTTGCTTTACATGTGTGTGTCGAAATCTGGGCCCCACCGAAAAAAATTCTGGATACTGGCTTGGCTCTGGAGCAGGGGGAGCATGTTAAGAATTAGGAAGGGCAGTGTATGCTTCAAAATCATACCCTTTATATATACATATATATATATAGATATATATGATTAGAAATGAGGTTGATATGAATTTTTTTACATATATGATAGCTTTTTGATGTATATATAGTAGATGTATGTTTAGATCTTTGGTGAAGTTAGAGGAGTGGGTGTTTGGGGCTTCTGCAACTTAAATTTTTGTAACTGGTCTTGCATGTATAATGCTTAGGATAACTCTGGAGGCAAGGCTTCGAGGTCTCTCCCCAGGAAACTTTTTGAAATCTTCCTAGCAATGCAACTTCGGGATACTTTGGTAATGTTAGAGGAAACAGAAAGGAGTTAGGTTACTCTCTCCCCCCCCCCCCCCACCCGTAATTTTTTTCAAAATAAAGTCTTGTATCTTTTAAGTTACTTTTGGTGTCGCTCGTGATAGTGTTCAATGTCCTTTCCCTGAAAGTGTTTCTGAACGTAAAGTGTCTTAAGAGCGTAATTTCTCTTTTCTTTCTTTTTTTAAAATTTGTGATCTGAATTTTTTTCCCCGGGGGGGGGGGGGGGGGTAGGGAGGAGTTGACTTGCTCCGAGGGGGTAGTCCCCCCCCCCCCCCCGGGAGATGCCTGAAATAAACACCGAGTATATCTTTAGAGACATATATTTATGACTAGTAAATTTTCAACTCTTTTACACTTCGTATTGGTGTTTAGTCTGTACATTTTTAGGGTGACCCCCCCCCCCCTTTCTCCCACTCTAGTTACACCTATGATTACAGGGTTCCCACCAAGTCACTTTTTTCACCTAAAATCACCTTTTTTGGGGGGTATCTCATAAAGTGATAAATAACTACCAAACTTTTCCTATAAACACCCGGAAAAGTATGGAGAAAATGTCAGGAAAAATGCAAATAAAATAGTTTCCACAAGCTACTTGCCGAAGCAAATGAAAAGTTGAAGGAGGGCATTAGAAATCAAGATTTTACAGAAATACAGCTTGCTCGGGCAATGATAGAGGGGGCTAAATCTGTAAAAGCTGATGAAGATGAGCACAGAGCAAAGGCACATGAAATTGAAAAAAAAAATACAGAAGAGAAAATCTTCCGTAATCACAACATTTTTTCAAAAGAAATCTAAGACTGATTAAATTTAAACTTTTACAGAGTGCTGCCATTTATATACCAGGGGTGACAGTTCTCTAAATTTTTGAGCATTTCTGCTGCATTGATTTTTCCTGATTTTTTTTTTTTTTTTTTTTCGCTTTTCAAGGTCTATTCTATCATATCATTTTCATTTTTAGCCTTTGAACGATTTGCATGTTAAAAATTTTATGCTACAGGATAAGTAAGCACTTAAAGTATGCTTTTCAAGTATTTTACTTTTGGTATCTGTACTTACTAAATTAGCTTTGAACAAAGGATTATAATCAAAATCATTTCTTGTACAGAATGCGTTTAATTTAGCGATTTCCTTGCTTGATTTAACTGCATTGACCGTTTTCCTGTTTTTCATGCTTATAATTGATTTTATTTGCTTCTTTAGTTAACAATCAAAAGATTTTTTACTTGCTTTAAAATATGTAATTAACATAAATATAAATAATATTCAAATTAACTTTATTTCTGTAGTAATCCCAATGAAAAGCAAATTCTGAAATATTAAACTGTTTTTTTTCTCTTTTGAGCCTAGTACAAGCATGCATTTCAAGTATTTATTTCTGGTGTTATAATTTTGGCATCAAAGAATATTCTAAATTAATTTTTTTAATAAAGGATTATAATATTCCTTGTATATACATACCTTTAATTTATCTTAATGTTTCAAATATTTAGCACATGCTCCTCTGATATTCTAAATGTTTTTATTACCTATAATTAATTTCATGTTTGTGATCAAACATTTTAAACAATTTTTCTTGGTGTTATCTGGACAGAGCTGAATTCTTTTGAACAATATGTGGAGTCAATGCCAGTGGCCCGGGAGCAGAAAGTGCTTAAAAGTGCGACGTACGTCGCAGAATAAACGCGATCTCTGCAGAACATTTTTCATCCTTAAAAAGAAGAGGGGGGAAACGCGAGCACAAACGCAAAAGAATAAAAAAAAAAAAAAAAAAAAAAACGATATGTTCTGCAGAATAAAGGTCAAGATTCGCGGTCGCCACTCGCCACGTGGCGACCTTGTTTGAAAAAGTGGCGATTCAAGAAATTAGGAGCGATCGCCACCTTTCCTTTTTTTTTAAATTTTCTAAAGTAAATCCCTCCTTTTCAAATACCTTCTATGGAATTTTGAACTCTTGCTTCTTTCGTGTATGCAAGCACAATAAAAACGCATCAATTCGGCATTCAAGTTGCCGAATTTCGGTCGATAGTCTTCATTTTCCCTTTCACAAGAAAAAAATGGCGAAAATTTTTCCCGATTACGCTTTTTTTTTTCTTTGAATTCCTTCTCTTTGCCATATAAATCTTTTAAATATAGTAGGAAACAATATTAATCTTGATTTTTTTTTCATAACTTTCATTTCAAACTTACATTTCAGATCGGCCATTTTCGCTTTATAAAATCGGACTCAAGTGTCGCGCCATTTTGAAAATAGTGTGACAGCTTTAAAAAGAGTTTTGAAAAGAATGAAAATTAAATGTACTGAACAAAACTAGAACTGGAAATATACATTTTTTAATACTTGTGTTCGAAAATGGTTCGTATAGGTGATCGCGGTTTTTGTAGAAGGTTCGTTTCTGTGAGGGGGATTTTTGTTATCTGTTGCTTCTATGATGAAACAAGTAAAATTTTGCATTTACCTCTTTTGTGCTCTATAACATTAAACATGAAAAACTGTTTTGGAAAAATTCATATTCCATTAATTTACCATCGCCAAGGAAGCAAGTTTTTTCTTTTTCCAATTTGAAAGTCATATACATTTTTTTTTTTTTTTTTGAAGACTTGATAGTTTTAACAAAATATTATGTTTTCTTCACTGAAAATAAGACACATAAAGAATTATAGTGCACTGATGCACCATTCATCCCCCCTACCCCCCACCCCCGCTTTGCACTTTTGCTCAAGTTTAGTGGCCACTGGCCACTTGCAAAATTTCTGAGTCTTGACCTTTGCAGAACAACTGACAAAAGAATTAATATATTCCAATGGTGCACCACCTGGCCATAAATCCGTTAGAAAGTTGTTAAAAGCAGCCATTGTCACAATGTATGGGCCAAATTTTTATAAACATTTTGTAAACAGTACATCTGCATTAATGTCGCAGTATCCGACTTCAAAAGTCATTGACAGAATTGCAAATTCTGAATGTATGCCTTGGTTTTAAATAAATAATTTAATATGTTTTGTCAAAAATGAGTAATAAATATTCTACTAGTTAATTAATATTCTTATATCTATTTTGTGTTGTACTGTGGTCCATCAAATTTGGACGACATGCCTGCAGAACATTTGGAACTGTTTGAGGTCATGTTGCAGAACACTGAATATAATTCTGCTCCTGGGGCCAGTGGTATAGTCGGGGGGACGGCGTCTCCCTACCTTTTTGTTTTAATAAAAGCGTCCCCTCACTTTTGATTTCAATTACTTATCTTCGTATGCATAAGCGTCCCCCCTACTTTTTTTCAGGACTACACCACTGGTCAATGCCCAAAGATTTCTTTAAGGATATAATCAACTTGAAGATGTTTTAATAAGGTCGGAAATATGAGGTTTTTTTTAATACTGTGGTGTGAAAAGGTTTCGTTTTTACAACAGCGAATTTTCGTAAAGCCTTCATTCGTAAAGATTTTTTCTTGGCGTTTATTTTGAATTAAAATAATAAATAATATTTTCCTATTTAATTTGTTATAGCCTTACTGTATTTCCTACACTGCCCATGTAATCGATATTGCGAAAAATTCACAAATCTGACATTCGGCCAAGAATTAATTATTTGGTTTTTGGCTTTTAAATATGGGATTTTGGTTTTAATTCTTCATCCAAATTGTTATTGAATCAATTGTTAATTGCATTGAAAAACATTTCTTGCCATAAAAGGTTTATTTTTCATTTGTGGCTTGTAAAATAAAGAATTGAGCTCTTTATTAGAAACCAGTTTTTTCTTTATATTATGCAGGTATGTAATTACACTTTTTATTTATAATTTTTTTTTTTTTTGCTGCTATGTTGTAATTTAAATTTTATGTTATTTGTATTGAGAAGTTTTAGCAATTTAGGGGGAAGGGGGGATGTAATGTGCATAGTTTATTTATTCATTTTTTGAGTGCTTAAAAGTGCTTATTTTTCATTGAAAGAACTTGCTACACACCCTAGTATGCATCAATTTATGATCCTCTGAGAAAAAGACACTTCTATTTAAGGGACAAAAATTCCAGTCCCCTAAGTGTCCCTTATTGGGAGGTTTGTTCCTTGGTACAAAACAAGGAACAAACCCCCATTTTTATTGAAAAATGATATAATAAAATGTTGTACTAACTATTTATTTCTGTTGTGTTAAAGAGATTATATTTAATGTTTATATTAAAATTTTTTTTCTTTTCTTTTCCAGATTGCAGCAGGAACTAATGTCTTTGATGGTTAGTTACTTTTGAAATGTTAAAGGTTATATTTCTAGTGCAATTTGAGATTTGAATCCATCTTTTCTTTATCCATGGGCATAATTGAGGGATTAGTAATCAAGTGGTGTTGATAATCGAGTGAATATCTGGAGCGGTCGAATGATTATTTTGGGTTATGAATCTCTAGCAGAGACATCATTTAGTGAGTCAGAAGGGAAAAATTGCCACCCCTTCCCAAGGCTTAATATAATGTATTTCTATGTAGGTGCAAGTATTTTCTTGTTGGGAAACTGGAGCAACAAAATTTTTGAGTTGCTTCGTTCCGACTATTAAATACTTGCTTCAATGCTGCTCCAGCTCCGCTCCACGCAACGAATAATTTAATGGAAATCATCTTTATTCCTTTAATTTTATAATTTTATGATACCAAATTTAAAGTTATTTATAGACAATTTATTTTGAAATACTCCTTTCATTTTATGTTGTTGTTCACTCAAAACTAGTTTTATTGTAGAAAGATGTCATGTTTAATGGAATTCAAACGATCAAAGCAGTTGAGTGCAGTTTCCATGCTTTGGCTCCGCTCCTATTCCAAGCAAAAACTAGTTGATCCATTACTTAGCTCTCCTGTTCAATGCTCCCCTCCAGATTGCTGTTTCTTTTTTTTTTTTCATGTAGCATGTACTGAGCTTATAACCTGCCCCCAGCTTGAAATGACAGCCATAATCTCGAATGCCTTCATCATCGAACAACAAGTTACCGATGATTGTTTCAAATGATTTCCGGGCAAGAGATTAAAGTTGACCCCCTCCTATCGCAATCGAAACATACAGATTTATGTGCATTGAAAGGGTATTGGCAAAAGAGGAAGTATATGTCTTATAAGTGGAGGAGTACGGGAGTGTTATTTATATTACGGTTATGATATTAGTTAACCCAAAAAATGTTCTGACCTAGGGCTACACTTCACAAATATAATTTTGTGCTAAATCTGTTCACTGCTTCATGCATATGTCATAGCTGCCAAGTGTTCCGAATTATCCGGATTCGTTCCGATTTTTTTACCGTGTTCCGAAAATACGATTTCTCCCACCAAAATCCGATTTTTTTGGGAAGAAAGAAAATTATTGTACCCTTTTTTTTCCCTCTTTTGCTGTGATGAAACAGCTATGCCTTTCGCACTAAAACTCAAATTCTGCTGTTTTATGCGCCGAAACGGCGATGTTTTAAGAAAAACTGCACCAAATGGGGGAAATGCTTCTAATTACCGATTTTGTTTACGCATTTCCGAAATCCAACTGCATCCGCTTCAGTAAAAACAATCTAATTTTTTTACTACATATTTCGACAACTTAGACGTCAATCATTTTGTGTTAACCATTATTTTTGTTCTTTCTTTTATTTTTTATTTTTGTAATAGAGGACTTGACGCACCCTATTCGGAAATTGCAATCGTGGTGCATCTGAGTTCATTCAAACTGACACTTTGTAAAAATTAACCTTAATTTTTAGCAGGCTTTATATTTGGTTAATGAAGAATTTGGAAAATGAAATTGATCTAAAAAGTTGTTAAAAGCATTTTGGATGGTGTTAGTCTGCAAATCAGGGGATCCTATACTGGAGAGATTGGGTTACAGCTGGGAAATTTGTGAGTTACCACAATTCAGAGTTTTCAGACATTTTATTTAGTCTTTCTTAAAATGTTGGCGATCATGTCAGTTATTGTGCTTGTTAAATATTGTAGTGCCTCATTAATGTTATAGTTCTAAAAGTATTTACTCAAAATAATTTTTGCTTTTCCACTTTTTATTTATTTTCATACGTATTTTAAAATACACTTATATCCACTTTAGTAACAGAGTTTTTTCTTTCATGTCAAGTACTCGTATGATATTTTTATGAAATAAAATATATTAATCAAAAATATTAAGGTACTTTCTAAATCTAGCTAACAAAAGATTACATTCTAAACTGAGAAAAATATTTTAATCTGCTAATGAATAGTAATAGCAGTTTGCATTTTTTTTTTCTTTTTACTTTTTTCCTTACCCTCTTCCACCCCTTCACATCACCAAAAATATACTAAAATAATGCATATTTCCAAAGATAATCCCTAATCCCAGCTTTTCCAAACATATCTATAAATACAACATCAAGCTGCAAATTTCACATAAATTTCAACAAAAATTCTAGAAGTGTGCCCCCTTGTTCTTCAATTTTAAAGTGATTCCCCCCCTCAAAACCTTTTCCCCTAACCCTAATAGCGCCAAAGCCCAAAATTGAGTTTTCAGGATCTCAATTTTGAAAAATTTCCATGATGAAAATAGTCTCAATTTTTATTTTTATTTTTTTTTAAATTTTTTAGAGAGAGATCCTCCCTCTCTGTTCCCCAGGAAAAATAGCCTAAATAGCCATATGTATTGAGAAATTTTAGCAATTTGGGGGTGGGGGATGGTGACCTGCTTAGCTTAAAATGATCTTTGTTGAGTGCTTAATATTTTTTTTGAGTGCTTTTAAGTGCTTATTTTTCATTGAAAGAATTAGCTACACACCCTGATATTCAGCCTTTTAACCGTTTACATGCCGAACTATCAACGAATAACCAAATATGCATGATTTTTTTAAATTGATCATGTCTATACTTAATAAATATGGAATAATCAAAAAATGTCAAGAAAAATTTTTTTTACCTGGTTTTTTACCCATTTTTGGAACATTGGCGTTTTGGATGCATTTTTTTCCAAAATTCGAGTTTTTTTATACTAAATGATTTTTTGAACATTTTTTGCTCTTAGTATTTTTTATTTCGGAAAATTATTTATTTTAATTGATGCTTTGGCACATACCTGCATTACAGAATCCACAACATACGTTTTCAATTATCTGAAAATTCATTTTTCACCATAAATGAAAATTATTTTTTCTTTTTCAAAATCTATTTTGTGGCATAACTGTTGGCACAATTGGTATTGATGTGTCTTCTGCACTGCTCCAATACATATCTTCAGACGGAACAGAATGATAGCCACTCAAATGGAGCAATCCGAAAAACTAGTATGTCATTACTGTCAACATCAAGTGTTTCTCCTTTTTGTAATGCATATAAGTTAGTCATGTGCGTCAAGTGTTCTATGAACTCCAAAGGCAAAATTTTAAAGAAGAAATCAATTCGTGAAAAATTCATCATGTTTGGAAATGTATGCTGGAGAGTTTCAATATTTTCAATTTTGATTTGTTCATTGAAAGTTGATTCTTTCTGCTACGTGACATTTGTTTTTGTTTTCTTTTTACTTTCATTTCCTAATGTGCGTAACTCCCCCCCCCCCCCCCCCCCCGATTTTGTTGGCAAAATTTCACCAGAGTTGTTTGAAAGAATGTTTACCATTCCACACATGTCAGTTGGCATAATTGGTTCTAAGTCATGTTCTATAATGTCTTCTTCTTCAGTTATATTACCTAGTTCACCAGGAGGTAACTGCCATATATCTGTATCAGATAGATCCGAATCTGATAAGGTTTCTAAACACACCACAGCTTGTTCAACAGTTAGGAATCTTTTTGACATTTTTTTAGTATTTGCTTATGCTTGGTAAGCGCCTAACTAAATCGAGAAAAAAAAAATGCTACTAATAGCTCAGAAAACGTAACACATCTGAAAGTCCCCTTGAAAACTGCTCTTTCAGATTCCTTATTCATTTAGTATCACGTTACTTTGTAACTGTCATTCAGTACCATTTAACTAAATAAACTAGGGGTATTTAGCAGGGTTCGTTGATTTAAATCGTAATTTAAATCAAGTGATTTTTTTTTCAACAAAATCATTGATTTTACAATGTTAGAAAGTGTTGTAAAAATGAAGTGTGTTGCAATTATAACCACTGCTTCAAAGAAAACTTCCTAGGTCCATCTGTCTGTATGCATACCATATTTCATAAATTTAGAACAAATTACTATTTTTTAAATTTTACAATAGTATTCTTATTCTTCAAGCATCTTAACCGCAAAACATAATTCATTCAATCATTCAAATCAGAATTCATAATAATCATGAATCATTCTGTGTTTTTTTTAATTTTAAAATAGTATTTTAGATCAGTTTAATAAATGCCACACAATAAATAACTCAGAATGATTTTTAACAACAATTGTTAGAATTTAGAACATGTATCCTTAAAGTTTCATCCATTTCCCCTAATAGTTTAAGGTTTTTTTCCTTCTAAAGCATTTTCTATCATAGATGTTTTCAATAAAGATATTTGATTAAAACAAAAAGTTTCAGTTTTTAGTAATGGTGTGGGCATATGATTCTACTAAATCGGTAAAAATATTTCAGGCTTTTTCATTTATAAAATAGAAAAGTGATTAAAGTACACTCAATGTAAAAATTAAGCACTCACAATTGTTTTAGTTTTTAACAGCAAAATAATTCAGATTAAATTTGTTCATTTTCGCGGTACTTCTGAATGTACTGTTATTCCTGGTAGGCTTAAGTTTCATTTGAGTCATGCATTTGTATTAAAATTTGTTTATCGTTATTATTATTAAAATATTAATTGCTGTGAAAATAGCTTAAAGTGTATTTTTGTATATTGATTAACATGCCATATTGTTTCTATGAATGTAACATAATAAATATCCAAAATATTTAAGATCTTTTTAAAAAAATCAAAAAAATCCGATTTAAATAAAAAAAATCTGATTTAAATAAAAAAAAAATCTGTTTTTTTTTTTTTTTTTTTTTAAATAAAAAAAATCACGAACCCTGGTATTTAGATAGGTATAACTTACTTTAAACTTAGTTAATTTAGTCAATGGTCAGAGGCAGACCTGGACTGGCTCCTTCTGGGGTCCTCGGGCAGTTACTGAAAAGGGGCCCCCTAGAGGGGGGTTTTCCCCCGGTAATTTTTTGAAAATTATGTGTCAGGAAACCATTTTTTTACCCTTTTTAGGGTCTTTACAGTAGTTAAATGAAAGCGACATTTTTATATTAAATGAGAGAAAAAACCAAAACAGTGTTTTAAAGTTATGCTTGACTAACCCTTCAGTACAACGAAATTTCATGCTATTTTTATTATGTCTCAATTATGTAGAAACTGGAGAAATTATAGTATTTAAACTATAAAATACAATGAGAAAGTAGAAAGTCATTAAGTAAGCCAAGAGCACTTACTAAATAATAAACCTTAATTTATTAAATGAACAATGTTGCCGTGTGATGCTTCAGTACTGTATGAAATCATTTCATTAAAATTTTCATTATATTATAAAACTAAAAATCTGCCCTTCTGAATGATTTTTATAGCAAAAGTCAAAATTATGTTTGTTAAGAATTACTTTTTTGAAAATATATACATTATCTTAAAAATCAAACATAGATTTGCTCCAAGTTAAAATTTAAAAAATACTCTTGGCTTGTACTAAGAAAATAATGATAAAATGAACATTTATTTCATTTAAATCACAAGCTTGTTTATCACTTCTTTAATTTTTTCTGGCTGGAGCAGTTTTTCTACCAAGTTCCAAATGAACGAGTAATTACTTTGTAAGCACTTAACTGGTTGGTGACTAGAAACAAATTAAGCAACACAGCAATAGTTTTTGAATTTAAACTGTTGACTGATCAAATTCTTTGCAGCCAATTTTAACTTGCAGTAAAAACTTCTAACAGATATGTCATTAAAAACAGTTATGACATTAACTTATTTTGCTGCACTTTCATCTCCTTCACTGCTCAAAAACCCATCAACGATTACTGAAAGAGTTTTCTTGTTGTTTGCAAAGTTTGCTCCACCGTCGTCGCTCATGATTTTCTTGTAATCTGTATAGTTTGTCACGAGACAGTATATTATCTCTTGATTTGTTTCTCTCATACTGCCATTCTTTTATAAGACGCATGCAGAAAAACACCGACTCTTCTTACTAACCCAAATAAGGGTCCTAAACTTATTCAAGTTCAAGCATCAGTACCGGATCTTGGAGTTTTGCGTGATGGGGCAAAACTTAAAAATGCCACCCCTCCCCTCCCAGCTAATTATTGCTCATATTGCGTAAATTTTTATGCTCTGGCCATTTTTTTATGTAGTTTTCACCTTGTGAGGGCGGGGCACTGATGAACCTATAAAATTTTTCAGGCCCAGAAAAACTACCAGGTTCTTTTACATGAACATTAGGGGGATAGCGCCATATGAAGGGTCTCCCCTTAACTGGAGATATGAAATTCAGGCAGTTGAAGGGGGTTCAGGGTTATTCTTGCCCGGGAAAATTTTGACAACTGTATGCAAACTGGTGCATTTTGAGGCCTTAGGAAACGCATTTGGGACTGCAAAAGTATTTGGGGAAAAAAGAAGCAAATTAAAACTTTTAAAGTTTAGACGCTTTTACTCATAAAAATGCAGAATAAAATGAACGTTTTTAAAATAATCTGCCCCCTCTCCGCCTTCTTGTTAACGCTCATATCGAAGAGACACGTGTCTGCCTTCTCAAACGACACTTGGAAGAACCCCCCTCCCGCCTTTTCCCGAACGGATGCTTTGAAAATTTGTAAAAGAAAAATTATTACATTGTTTGAGCGTAACATGATTTATTTCACTATTACAAGGGGAAAAACCTTGACTTTTTAAAATATAAATTTTTAAATTTTGGCATTGCGAAATTTGCCTTCCCAGGAGCCCCTTGCCTGCCACAGGAGTCGGCCAACTCATCAACGACGCAATATATTCAGTATAACTCAATTTTGGAGCAATAGTTTATTCAAATAAATAACTCTTTTTAATTATTAGCAAAATAGCCGATCAATGATCAAATCGGAGCGCTGAACTAAGATTTTAATTTTCTCTCTTTGCAAAAGTTAAATTTTCAAAAATTAATATACTTTTCTTTTTTTATTGTATTGTCTTTCTTCTTCTTTTTTTTTTTGTGCATCACAGTTGAATATGCCCCCCTCCCTCCAGATCCGGCACTGCCTGGCATCCTTGGAAAATTACTTTCTCATTGCACCTTAGTCAACTTGTAGTATAACCTGTCCTGTCTATGATATTCATACATAAATACCGTGTTTTACAAAGTACTATAAAAAATAAGTATCGCCTTTTATTTTTAAACAATTTTAGAGAAAAATGTAATTTTTAACTTATTAATATAGTATATTGCAAAAGGCAAAAACTAAAAAACGAATTTTTTACTATTTTATAAAACCAAATTGGCCTTTAAAATAGAAGTCATGCAATGAGTTAAAGAGTAAAAGTAAAATCTTCGTCAAGAGCGCAATGAGAAGCCTGGCGGTAAAATAAATATGGGGCCCCCCTTAAAATATCCTTTAAAACATTAATGTGAGTGCCCAGTATTTGAATTGCTCATTTTTTCATCCAATTCCTATTCTGTGCAATTTGCATGAAACATCATTTATTGCGAGGCCCTAACTGTATCCATTAGGTCGACAGTATGGGGGTAGGAAATTTGAAATAATGAAGGGGCCCCTTTTCAATTCGGGGCCCCCTTGGTTGGCGGCCGCCATGTCCGCCCACTGTTCTTTGCTTCTCTTCTTGAAGTTGACTTATAGGCTGTTATCAAATCCGTTCACGTTGGCAGCTCTGACGAATGAGCAAGCAATAATATTTCATGTTGAAGTGCCTCATTTAGCTAGTTTTGATTTTACAGACTCATACAAATCAAGTCCAATTGGGCCATTGACCACTGTTGTGTCTAAAAGTCTTAAAACTTTGTCAGATTGTGATAGTGAAGCATCCTGGGAAAAAGCGTAATGAAGCAGAGGCAAATAGTTATGAAGAAATTAAAGATCTGTAAAAAGAAGTTTGGATAGAAAATTATTTTTTCCCCTCCCCGTTTGGGGGCTCTCTAGTACGGGGGCCCTCGCCGACCAGCCGACCTGGCCAGTCCGAGCCTGGTCAGAGGACAGGTGCACAGCAAATTCCTCCTTGGGCTCTCCGGTACCCTTTCTTTTATTTATTTATTTATTTCAACCCCTACTCAGCGCCCTTTCAAAGTATAAACTTAAACACCTGTTTTTGAAACATCTGCATGAATACATTGTAAAAAGAAAGATAAGAAAAGGAAAATGCGGAATTCCCCCTGTAAAACCGAGTGACACTTTTCCGGGAAGTCAGACTCCTTAGAACCGCCATTGTTCCAAAATTGGAACAATTTTTTTTGAACATGCATAGCTTTTTGAAATATCATCCAAGTTATTTGCTAATATTTTAGCATCATACATTGAAGTATTCTGTAGATTTAAAATGAATATTATATAATTTTGTGAAAAAACCAATTTTTGGTAAATTTGCGTGTAAAAAGCGACAAAACTCTAAAAAATTCGTAAATTTCGAAAAATCATTAAAAAAAAACTTATATAGATAAAGATTCAAATTAAAATTCAAAAAATAGTTCAAAACATGCTTTACAAGCTTAGAAAAAGAGTACGTAATAGAAACATTATTTTTAGGGAAACTGTTTACTCAAATATCATGTTCCATCTTTGGAAAATTGGCAGGTAAATGGTTGACTAACCTCATAATCTAAGTCTGAAAGACCACTTACCAATCTTGTAGCCCTCCTTTGAACCCTTTCCACTAAGGTAATATCCTTTTTTAGGTACGGAGACCAAAACTGAACAGCATGATCCAAATGAGGTCTTACCAAACTTCTGTATAATGGCAATAACAACTTCCTTAGACCTGTTCGAAATAGCCTTATTGATAAACTCAAGCATCCTGTTAGCTTTGTTACTTACTATGCTACACTGCTAACTGGACTTGAAGTCGTGACTAATCAATACTCGTAGATCAACAACTGCTTCTGCTTCCCTAATGACAGAACCTTGTAAATAATAGGTTGCATGTTTATTCCCATGAGCAAAATGAAGCACTTGACATTTCCCAATATTAAAAGACATACCCCACTTAATTTCCCACCTAGAAATTTGATTTAAATCCTCTTGAAACTGATTGACTTGTTCCTCCGTGTCCACAATTCCCATGATTTTGACACCATCAGCAAAAATATTGATGTTCCCAGAAATACTCTGAGTAATATCATTAACCTTCAGATTACGGCGGTACAGCATATGTACCGCAAAAAAGTTTGGCCTTCCTTACAGCTGCGGTACAGCATATGTACCAGACCTTTTGTTCCCTTCCTGAGCGGAAGGAAATCACCAGGAGGTGAGAAAGAAATCGAGAGTTATTAGCATTTCCTGTCCTCGCGACTATTCTTGGCGAAATATGCGGCGCTGATTTACTGTCTGGCGAGTATTTGGAATGTTTCTGTTTTAGACACATATATAATCGACGGATAACATTTATAGTCATATAAATACTCACTGAAACATAGCCAATCACTTGAACGATCTCGGGGGGGGGGGGGGCGTGGAGACCTGACTTTTAGATTTATAATGTATTTATACGTGCGTTTACGTACTATTACGTGTTGTGGCTTTTTATCTATAAATTTAATATATTCTCTTTGCTCACCCCCCCCCCCCCCCCGAAGAAAATATTGAAATGACGGGCCTGAATAAAACTTTCAATATTTGTCATCTTGTAGAATTAATTTTAAAAAGAGTTATTCTGTTATGCTCAGATTTCTGCCGCCCTGGGTTATAATCCAATTAGCAGCTGGATGCGCTGGAGGTAACATACTATGTTTATAATTCTTCCTTTCTTTGTTTTCTAATAAAAACTACATGTACACTGCGCGTGTCGAAGTCGTAATAATAAGCGTCCACCCCATGTCATAGATTCCAGTAAGTGCATTCAACTAAAAATGCAGCAGTGAAGCAAAAGATAAAGATAAACCATCGGTAGTGAAGGGAAATTAAGTACAATATCTGCACATTGACAGGCGGCTAAACATAGGGCATCCACTTTTACTCATCTGCCATTTCATTGGTTAAGCTCTACTACGTCACAAATCTTATGACGTCAGCGCAAATGATTAGAATCGAAAGTTGTACAGTTTCGGAATGAGCGTGTTTTTCGCTGTAAAACTGGCAGGTGCATAGGAAAGGAGGGGGGGGGGGGTCAGGGGCTTAAGCCCCTCTGTTAGAAATGAGGAAATTTTTTATTTCAATGCTAAATGAGAAAAACTGCTTTTAAAGAGAAAATTTTAAACTAAAAACCAAAATTTAAAGACTTCTTGCATTAAAATTTTAAGTTTAAGAACTTATAAGTCTTATTATATTTTAAATATGAAAAATTACTCTGAAATACATAAGAAGTGTGTTTGAAAATGCACTTCCCTATTCCTCCCTCAACTACAGAAATTTACCGACTACAAAAATATTTAATTGTGTAATTTTCCTTTTATAAACAGATAGATTTAAAACAAAAAAGTGCTACTGTTTATTTTACATTAATCACGTTTAATAAATGTATAGTTAAATCAACGATACTGCATAAGGATTTCGGTTACTTTGTGAAAACTATGAATTTACTTTAATGATCTATAAATGTATTCATTTATTAGTGATTTTTTGTAATTAATATTAATAATAACGAGTGAATGTTAATTACTTTTTAATTGTTTATTTTATAAAATTATTTTTGAAAAAAAAATTGCGCAATTTGAAATGTTTGAGCCGCCCCCCCCCCCCCCCCCCCCATGATTTTTAAATTGGACTATTTAAGACCTAGAAATGTATGTAATTCTGCAATTTATTTCTGGTAATAGTTTCTTCTTCTTTTTTTTACTGCTATCTCTCAATACACTTGACTCTTCTATATTTGAATGAATAATTATATGTCATTATGGAAGTTATAGAGAAGGTAGCTAGCTCAACGGCGGATCTAAGGGGGGGAGGGGTGATCGCCCCCCCCCCCTGGGCTGATTCAAGTGGATACTGCATCGACACTCCTAAGTGAGTTTTTACTCTTTGTGCCCGGGACCAGACAGTTTTTTATGTTCTTGGAATCCCAGCCTAATAGCCCAGTTTCAAGTTCTATGCTTTCTCCCTATCCCTTTGTCCTCTCTTAGTATTGCTGAGTTGCTAATCCTCGGAGTAATGGGAAAGAGATTCCCTGCTCTTTTCTTCTACCTATCAACTGGTGACAGCTAGCCAACCCTTAGCACGTGGTGTAAATTCCTGCAGCATTTACGCTAAAACCTGGAGTCCGAAACATTTCATTGAACATTCATAATTACAGATGTTTATATAAATTGCACATACACGTTGATGGTTTTTTAGTACATATTTAGTATTACATTTTAAAAATTTTAGAAAATATATTACTAATAATTGCTATTATTTTGTAATTTAGACACATCAAATCAAATTTAGAAAATGTATTTACAAGCCTACATTTCTCTTGAGAAAGCTTGAAGGAAATCCTAACTTAGTTCAAACTTGGCTAAGAAGCAGAATGAGTGATGATAGACTCACTGGATTAGCGCTATTGCATATCCATAAAGATATTACATTGGACGTTGAAAAATTATAGACAGATTTCCGAAAGCAAAAAAACGGCAGCTTGTGTTCCTTTTATAAGGGCTTTGAATAAAAGCATTTGCATTGAAAAAAATGTGTTAGTAAAACTTTAAATATCACTACACTAGCATTTTCTTTTTTGTTGTTCTTGCTGTTTGAAAAAAAGGGGGGGGGGGGACTATTGAAAAGGGATGAAGAACCTCCTCCATCCATCCTTACATTGAACCCCGAGATTTCCAAAATCGCTCCCCCCCCCCCCCCCCTTGAAGATTTTCTAGATCCGCCCTTGAGCTAGCTATATACATATTGATTTTTTAAACTCTTTTACAATGCATGTAGTTCTACAACTAAACAAAATTAACAGGAAAGATTAAATTACTGTGGAGGATGGGAACAGTACTTTTAGATAGGATAAATGGATTCATGAACCAGCAAAGCAATCGTATGACGCCTTTTTTTTTAGTTTCATTCAAAAAACACCAAAAATGAAATAAATTCAGTCATAGATGGTGCAATCTTTTACTGCTCAAGAGAGTAATTTTATTATTACTCTTTTTTATTCTATTCAATTAATTAATTTATTTATTTACTCAATGTTAGACAATTAATTATGTTTATGTCTTTCTTTTATTTCTATATAATTAGCGTCTGTTATTCCACGGCGCTTGAGCGACCCACTTCTTGTTATTTTTTATTTTTTCCTTCTCTCCCCCCCCCCCCCCTCCTCCTATTTTTTTAAAAATTTCTTCCTTTTTTAATATTGCTTTTGGGTGTTCAGTAAAATAAAATATTTCGAGAAATAATAACGTTATTGGTTTCCAAAAACTTTTAGGCGCACACAAAACAACCACTACAGATTTTCAGCATTCAATGCGTAGTCTAGTGCAGTGTTCCCCAACCTTTTTATCACCGCGGACCGGTCAGCGCTTGAGAATTTTACCACGGCTCACTGGGGGGGGGGGGCATTCATTGTGTATATTTTAGTTTATTTTGATTTATTAATTTTAATTTAATTGTATTTAAACATTCCTTCAAAATAAAAAAAATAGTTACACCAAAATATATAAAGTGATTTAACATTTCTTTATTTTTTACTTTAACACTTACTAGAACGTTAAATCAATGCGAACCCTGAGCTTGTTTCTTTGCAATGAGACGGTTCCATCTGGGAGATGTTTTTAATTTGGGGTATAAACCTAGGAATTCAAATTCGGTTTCAATGAAATGGGTGGCCCGGTACCATTTGATCCACGGACCGGTAGCGGTCCACGGGTTGGGGATCACTGGTCTAATGTACTAATAAAAAGGTAGATACGTGTTTCGGGGCTTATATGGAGTACTTTTTCAAGGCTAAAAATGTGTTGCAGATGAAAAGATATTACATATGCCAAAATTGAAAAAGGGGTTCCTTGTACCCCGGAAACACGTGTCTGCAATTTCTATTGCTTTTTTTTTTTTTTTTTTTTTTTTTTTGCGTTTAATGGGTTTTATTTTGTTATTACACTTTTTTCACACTTTCAATCAGTTTTGTTAAATTGCATGTTGGCCGCTTTTTTTTTCTTTAATAGATAAATTGAGTGTTTATGTTGGTCGATACTCATCCCTGTATAAGGGCGTAGCGAAAGACCCTTATGAAGAATAATACGTTAATTAGTTTAAGAATTAAAAATATACATTAGCCTCGGTGAAATCTGAATATTGCTTTTCATGGAATGTTTTATCAGATACAAGGGTAATTTTCAGTTAAAAAAAACTGATATTTTCAATTTTTTTGAAAAAGTATATATTAATGAAAATTATATAATTACCTCCTCCACACACACACATAATACATACGTGCTATATATATATATATATATTAGCTCGAAAGATCTTACAAGTGATTAAATGAAAACAAACAACATGCAATTTGATGTGATGACCAGACAGTTATATCACTACTATAGAAGTCCATTTTTTCCAGAAACATTGCTCTGAGTTTTTCAAAACGCAAAATATTCTGCATCTCGCAAGACAGAAGGAAATAAAGTATATATATATAGATAATACATTATTTGTCAAGAATAATTCAAAGCTTGAATTCAAGAAATATCAAGAATTATAAATTAAAAAAATTTCGAAAAACTTTTTTCATTTTTTTTAATTTTCGGTTTTTAAAAATGTTTAGAAAATTCGGAGAATTTCAAATCAGAATCATCCATACAAGAGCGCAGAAGCAATCTCCACTACATTTCCATTATTTGCCTTTTAAATACTCGGATTTTGTAACGGAACAAAATTTGCGCGCACTTAAACGTATAATACCGCCCTTAACCATGTTCCTTAGCCAATAAAATGTCAGATGAGTAAAAGTGGATGCCCTATGTTTAGCCGCCTGTGCACATTGGGTCTTGCTTTTGTTAACAAGGGACCTCCCCCCGGAGTTGGGCGCGTAGCCAAGGGGTGGCTGAAAGGGCTGGAGCCACCCCCGAAATTATTCAACTTCGAAAGTTGGAAATAGATCTATATGTATGCTTAAATAATTTTAGTTTGAAATAAAAGTTCTTGTTATTTTCTAAATTAGCGAACTGAGTATATTGCGAAACTGTTCGCAGGTGAGCGCGCAGAGAGGGAAGTTTTCTACCGGAGGACACGCAGCATGTAACAAAGCGTATTGGTCAATTTTCTCACTGAAAGAAGGCTCTGTCGGCGACAAACATCCCAGAGAAGTGATACGAATAATCCCTCTGCTAGGGCCTGAGTGCGGTATGGTTAATTGCATGCCGACAAGTGACACCACTTGCCAAGTGTGGATAACTAGTTGGGAAGGGTTAGGGTTTAATTTATTTCTTTGAAAGGATCAGAATTCCCTATTGTGTGGGGTAGTTGGGTTTGTATGTGCTGGGCTAAAGTTCGGCCTTCCACTCATATTGAGAACGTTTCATTCAGAGTGTTAGCTTTTTGTAGCTTGCTTTCTCACAAGGACATATAATTTTCCATATCATCCATCACATAATTTTCGTAAGTAGAACTCTTTTTAAAAAAATTCTTTACCTTTTAAAACCACACAAAAGGGAATCGGAGGGGACGTCGGACTCACCTAAGTTTATAAACTGATAATAAAATTTAAGGTGAGAACTCCTTATTATTTGAGAAATTAATGAAATTATCAGCCTGTATGATAGTGTAAATAATTTTACAAATGAAGTTCAAACAGCTTCAAAATGCTTCACTGAGTACCGTTCGGAAATGATGTCACGCCTGGAGAGGAGGGAGGGAGTAACAAGAAATGCGATGCAACACATCTCAGTTAGGATTAAAACATTTAATATTACCAAATTAAATTCTGAAGTTAATTTCAAATTACGTTAATTATTCGGCTTTTAGTTTAAACCAAGGCTAAACCGCTAAAAACATTCATGTGATATTTTCCCCACTTATATATATATTTTTTCGATGTCAAAACGCCCATGTATCCGATAAACGAACGCATATGGTCTCCGTGGAAAGATGAAACATAATAGTAAACCATTCCGAGCAATTTCTATTTTATAATTGGATACATACTTTTAAAAATACTCGAATAAATTAATGTGACCAGGGAAAATTTATGGCAAATTCATTAAGTAAAACTAATGTGATGAGGATTATTATTATTATTTGATTCAATTTTTTAAGGAGTATTCGGTGTTTATTTAGTAAAGACAATTATTTAAAGCAAAATATATTAAATTCTTTTTCGAATTCCAGAATAGAAAAGAGCAAGTTTACACTTACTCTTTTATATTATATTTCAATTGTTTATTAATAGTATTTTTTTATATAAACCTTAAAGTACTTAATGTAAAGAAATAGCTTATTGACCTCGTATGTTTGGATTACCCCCATAAACTATTAATAAAAAGTTAAAATACTTTACCGATTTTGAGAAATCGTTCTAGTTTTAGCTAATGAAGCCGAAACCCTAGCTGCCAGATTTAACATAAAGGTAAAAACAACTAGAGTGTGTAAATTTCAAAAGAACTGCCGAATATAGCAAACAAAACAGCTGAAGAATATTATAGAATCACGATTTTTGTTTCCTACCAAGATGATCTAATAACGTCACTTAATAAGCGCTTTTTTCCTCATAAAGACACAATTTCTTCCTTGAGCTCACGCCTGGAGACCAACACGCTGTTGAAAAGAGTTTTCAAGACATAGAACCGTGCATCTCATTCATTCTACGAAGATGATCTTCCTTCATATAAAGATGTGATTGAAGGTGAATGGGGGGGAAGGTGGAAGATGAAGTGGAAGTCTGCCGAATTGTTGCCGAACTCGGCGATTGGCTCCCTTTACACCTACATTTTGCTTCAAGCACGACTAGCGAAAATCGTTTAACTGGATTGGCTTTATTCAATATACATAATAGACAGTTCAGTTTCAGGTGACATGGTAATCAACACATTTGCCAACCGTGGAACTGTTAGAAAAGTAATGGCAACTTTGTTTTTTGCTCAAATTCTATTTTTATACGTACTATTAAACTTTAATTGAAATATAAGTTCTCATTCCTTTATTTTAAAAATCATTTGTTACAATCAATCAAGGTATTTCTCCTGAAAGCAGTTTATGCAAAAAGCGTTGAAATTCCATTTTTTTTTTTTTTTAGTTTTATTAATTTTTTGGCTAATTATTGGAAGGATAGTTATCGTTTTCGAATGTAACTTTTATACCTCTCAGCCCTCCCCGAAAAAAAATCCTGACTACGCCCCTGCCCGGAGTCATCAGCAGACAGAGGTTTTTTAGAAGTACAACAGACAGTTTGAAGCGAATTCTATTCATCTTCGGTGAATGACCACTTTCCGGTTACTATGCGAGTAAATCAACAAGTCATTGTGGTGAAAATAGAATAAAAGAAAAATTGTCTATTCATACCTGCAATTTTTAAGTGAATTAGGATAAAGTAAATCCGTTATGAGGATATCAGTTTCAGCAATGAGGAGATACTTTACTTCCTTGTTTAGTTCGTGAAACCGATGAAAACGCTGCGAATTATAGAATTCGTGTACTAATTAATATACTTAAAATGTTTTACGAGATGTTTGTCAACTAGGCAAATTACGTACTAGTCCCGAAAGAAAGCAAATCAAATGTCACAGAGCGGAAAAATCGCAAAAAAATAATAATATATATATATATTGATGCTCTAAAACAATGAAAGGTCACTACTATTCAACTATATGAAACATCACTTTTTATTGTTAATTTTAACTCTAATTTGGGCAGAAATTTTGATTGCCTTTTTTTGCTTAGCAAAATTTTTTAGACAAACATAGGGAAACTCCCATTGGACTTCAATAATAAGCTGTAGTTTAAATGAGGAAGAAAAAAAGCTGCATGTTTCCAAATTATTATTATTATTTTGATTTCTTCTTTTTTTACTTTCTTACGGAATTTAACTTTAGAAATCATATAATTACTTCGAATTGGCGATTGGGAGCAAAAAAATAGCAACTGACTAATAAAAGTTTATATTTTGGCAACCCTTTTAATGAAGTCCATCACACTCAAAAGATGTATAATGGGAGTTAAGGACCCCTGTGGTTACACTGAGGGGAAAAATATTCCACAGTTTTGCCGTTGTATGAGAGAATTTCGGGAGGTCGAGCGCCGTAACCTAAAGGTTAATAAAAATAATGAATAATATAGGCCCTAAAACTGAACCTTGTGGAACAGCACTCCAAACATCAATCCACTGAGAATAATTGCCCTTCTCTACTACTCTCTGTTTCCTCCCAGTCAGCTAGTTTGCTAAGAAGAGCTTCATGCGGTACTTTATCAAACGCTTTTTGAAAGTCGATGTAAACAACATCTACGCACTTTTTATTATCTAATGCCATGGTAACCTTGTCATAGAAATGCAACAAATTAGTTGTACAGGACCTACCCTTCCTAAAACCATACTGAAAACCAGTCAACACTCCATTTGCCTCCAGGAAATTCACTATTTTGATTTTGATCAGCATTTCAAATATTTTACAAAGAACTGAGTAAGACTCACAGGCCCATAATTTCCTGCCTTAGCTTTAGACCCTTTCTTGAAGAGCGGCGTTATGTTTGCCAGCTTCCAATCCGCCTGCACAGTCCCCGAGTTATTTGAAGATATGAAAATAGTCAAGACAACATCCACTAATTCCTCTGCGCATTCTACTAAAATTTTTGGATAAACATTATCAGGTAATGGAGCCTTATTTCCTTTAATCTTTTTCAAATGAAACAACACATCTCTAGAAAATACAAAATCCTCAAGCTGTGTATTAGCTTGTGTCTCGCTTATGTCAACTGTTGAGATACAGTTTCTGTTAAATACACTGGAAAAAAAATTATTTAGAATATCAGCAATATCCCCCTCATTTTGAATCAAGTTCCCGTTCTCATCCACTAGTGGGCCTACCTGAGTATTACAAGCTTTCCCTGAATTAGCATAAGCAAAAAATTTCTTAGGATTCCTTTCAATGTTATCTGCAAGCTTTTGCTCCAATTCTCTTTTTTTACTCCATACCAAATACTTGAAAGTACGTCTAGCTTCACAATACAAAATCCTGTCAGCATGGCACCCAGTCTCTTTAAATCACCAAAAAGTGGCCTGCTTATAATTGAGAGCTTCTTTCACCTCCCTAGAGAACCACATAGGCCTATTTTCGTAAGATCCCCCTTTTTTCTAAAAGGAACATACTCCCTCACTGTTTTCTCCAATTTCCCCTTAAACTCTTCCCACTGAAGATCAGCTTCACTATTCTCCAACCCAGAAGAATAAACCTCTCTTAAACCCTGCCTAAGTGCAACATAATCGACATTCCTGAAGTTAGGTACAAATTTGAAATTTTCACCTTTGAGCATCGAAGCTGGTCCAAAACCTAATAGTATTGTGATTACTATCTCCAATATGTTCCCTGTACTCAACCCCTGAACAGAACTTCCGACATCACAAAAAACTAGATCCAAAATAGCACCATGCCTTGTCCCCTGGGTAACAACTTGATCCCAAAAACTGTCAGCAATCACTTTCAGAAAATCTTCTTCCCTACCATTGCTACTGTAAAAACTATTCCAGTCTATGCCCGGGAAATTGAAATCCCCCATTATGATGACCAAGCCCTTACCAGACATGTCACTAATCGGCCGTGGTAGCCTAGTGGTTAGTACGTCGGACTTCCACCTGGAAGGTCGCACGTTCGATACCCACTGAAGACCAACATGTATACTTGGGGATATGTGCATGTAAAATCCGTAGACCCCACTACCTCGCCCCGTGCGTAAGCAATCCTAAGGCCTCGGCTAACAGGTAGGGGTCTGGTGGAGAAAAGACATGTCACTAATAACACTATACATCTCCTCGTCTTGATCCTGACTAACATTAGGTGGCCTGTAAACATTCCCCAAATGTAACTTCTTACCCTTTTTGCTCAGCAACTCCACCCAGACCATTTCAATATTCTTAGGCTTATTATTAATGACCAATTAATTGCAAATAAAAGTGTCCTTAATATAGAATAAAACCCCTCCACCTTTCTTACCCAGCCTGTCTTGCCTAAACAAATTATATCCAGCAATGCTCACTAAATCCTTGTCATCATCAGTAACCCATGTTTCCGTAATTCCATTAATATCCAACTCCTCACCTGCGATAACACTTTTTAACTCATTCATCTTATTCTTGATACTGCGAGCATTAGTATATAGAATCCTGAGCATGCCCATTTTTCTTGTCTTAAACATTTTATGATGCCTCAAATCACTACTATTAAGGTTACTATTGCTTAATATTTTACCCTCATTTTTAAAACCTCCAGAACAGAAGTCAACACCATGACATTCTCCAATCCTCCTATCCAAAATTAGTTTTTTGAATCCGTAGCCTCCAAAACCATATTACTAACCTTGACGACCCCCCTAGAACTAAGATGCAGACCATCCCTAGCAACCCAATCACGTTGACAATAACTCCTAACATCAATGAACCTGATAGAATGCTTTTTGCAGAGTTTCTTAAGAACCAGGTTCATGCTCCTAGCCCTCTGATTTAACCAGCCCCTATGCACCCCATACCTGGGAAGCAAACCAACTACCTGGACATCTGTCGAAAATTTGGTTGCTTTATCCAACAGGCTCTCCCAATCCTCAACGAACTCCTTGTTTGTGCTGTTACCAACGTTGTTAGTGCCCACCCATACAGTAACTGAATCTCCCTGTTTAAACATTCTCTCTTTTTCTATAACCTTATTAACATCCCTCACTCTAGCCCCCGGTAAACAGCACCTAGCCACCTTGCGCCTCATTCTCACGACCACTTTACCTATCCCTCGTACCATAGAATCCCCTAAAATGACCCCCTCCAGGGCCGGCGCTAGGCTGAGGCGGTGAGGCGTCCGCCTCAGAGCGCGTGTTCTTAGGGGCGCATTAGCCATAACTGCATCTTTTGAAGTAAGGAACAATAGTTTTGGCTGCCTTTTTTTAAGTAACAATCAATAGATTTATCTCAAAAAAAATTAGACAGTATTTAACCTATTTAGTTTTACAAATGATGCATCAAAACTTCATCTAATTTCATTTTTGAGTTAATATATATTACACGTTTAATTTTGATAAAATCAAACACAGAAACACATCAGGAATACCTTGAAACGTTTTCGTTTCTTTTTTTCCTTTGTTGAAAGGATATTTTTGTACTGGGTTATTTCTTGTTTTGCACATTATGCTTTTCTTCTCTACAGCGACAGGCGGCTTAAATCCGGAGGGGCCGCTTTTTAAGTGTTTGTAGTTCCAGAAAGTGTCTTCTCTATTTTATGACAAGTAAAACGCAATCTATTGCTTTTCTCTTTTTTATTTTTCCTTATTCAGTCCATTCTGATCAATGATTGTTTTCCTTCAGCTTTTTGAAAGTCAAAAAATGTATAATTATGTATCGATCATTTTTAATCTCTATTCCTTCATAAGATTTAGTAGGGGCGGAAAGAAGTTATTTTGCCTCAGGGCGCCATTTTAAGTAGCGCTGGCCCTGACCCCCTCTTTTTTAGGTCTACAGTTCTACCTTTTCCCATATTAGATCTTTCTCCTGCAACCTCACTCTCTCCAACAAGCTCTTCACAAGAAGTTTCCTCCTCTTTTGTGGAAGTTTCACCCAAGGTATTTCTAACTGATTGGGCTTCCAATGCTACCACCTTCACCCTTAACTAACAATTCTGCACATTTTGTGCAAACATAATTCTGCTCTGTAGCTGTGTTAATATTTCCCTTCAACTACTAAACATCTCACACCTATCACAGCAAGCCCACCAACTCCCATTACCATTTTTAATTTCCTTCATTAAACATATGATCCCATACTAACTAAATTTAAAGCAAACAGGCAAAATAATACACAATTCAACAAATTTAAGCTACTACACTGATTAAAAACACAAATCACATAGAAAAAATGCAAATAACTTAAATTTAAACACAAATAACTACAGTAAACAACAAAATTGGCTGTTCCCCAAGACTTACAAAATAAACAATCGCCACATGGTTAGGCTTAACTGAAAAAACTGAGCAACACTCAAAAAAAGCAAATAAAATGAGTCTCCGTCTCACAAAATTAAAACATACTTAACTAAATAATAAATTGCAACAAATATACAAGTAATTAAACAGAAAATAACCAAAAAATATAAGGAATTTCTTCTGAAAAAATTGGATATGTTCGCTGTGTGCAGTTAATGCAGTGATTTTAGCATAGTTGGTAGTTGGTAGGCCCTAGGGTAAGGAGAATGACAATATATGTAATTAATGAAATTATGAAGATCTGAGAATCATCTGAGATTTGCAACCCAGATCTGGAATTTTCGATATTTGTCTGAGCTGTTAAGTTTTTTCACAATGTTTTTTACACATTTATTTTTCATTATATGTATTTTTTGCTGTATAATGGAAGGCTAGGTATTTTTGGGGCTTTTTAAAAGTGCAATCCAGCTTCTGCTTGAATTTGAATTCATTGATACTAATCAAAAGTATTTCAGAGACTAAACAAAAAATTTCAATTGTTACGAGAATAAGAATAGAGTTTGTAGACTTGATATCTTGGTGCCTTCAGTATTCTAAAAAACATAACTATTCTATAGAAATGGCAGAAAAAAATTCTGTTGCAAACTGCGGCAAAAATATTGAAAGATACATATACTTGAATTATACAATTTTAGATGCTATTTCAATGTGTTATTACTGAAAATAAGTGAAGGTTACTGAAAGTTACACAAACACCATTGCAATTGGAATGGTGACGTGAGTACTGCCATGCCAATATAAAAAGTACTATAGTAATATTTTGTTTTATCATCATTTATTGTGAACTTTTTGGCGGCTGTAGGTAAATTTTTCCATTGGGCCAAAGGCCTTGTAACATCAAAAGGCACTTTTATCAACCATGCCTTGCTTCTTGTGAACTGGATTTTTAAATTTAATAAGAAAATAATATTTAATTTTGTAAATTTTAGGTAGATGAATTTCTTTGAGACTTCTTTCTTTAACAATTTTCTTTAACTACTTGATTTTACACCACTCAAGTGGCCAAAGGCATGCAACAAATAGTCAATGCTAATGCTTCATTATTGCATGGATTTATCAGCATTTGATTGAAGGATTAAGTTTTGAATTCCATTGCTTTTTCAGATGTCTGGTGATAAAGGAGTATCAGCTTTTCCGGCTGAAGAAAATATATTTTCATGGATTGGTACAATTAATGGAGCAGCAGGAACAGTAAGATTTTGCTTTTTATTTGATGTGTATTGTTGGTGGGGCCCAAAAGTAATTAACAGTGGACTGTATTTAAGTAAGTTTATTGAAAGAAAGACATTAGACTTATATTAGCTGAGACAGGAGAGAGCAACAAAAACCAACGCTGCATGCCCTCTTTTATAGCTAAACGCTTGAGAAAATTGCTCCCTTCACTTCCTCTCCGGCAGGCTATAAGCGAGAAAATTTAATAGATTTTAAAGGAGAGGCTTGTCAGCTACCTCTGCCGGAAAGGAGATCGTGAAACCTATAGGCGCCAACATGTATTAAGTGGCAGATTTTGTAAGAATTGGGCAGAAAGGGGGATGTCATTATATACAACACTTTTGATTCTGCTGCAGTTTTTAGGGGATTACTCCTAATGATTTTAGAAGAAAAAGTTTTGTTTTTATCAATAAATTTCTTAAACTTCTCCGAACCCAATATTTTTCTCAAATTGACACTTTTCAACATATTTTCCTTATGCTTTGAACACCGGCCAAAGTAATTCTTTTTATTACAACATCACCTTTAAATAAATGCTAAATTAAATAGTTTTGTAAATTTCATGGCTGAACTTCAGTGGCAATCTGGCTGCGTTGGCTAAACTTTGTCACCGAAAGCAAAAAAGTGCCTTGTGGGAAATTGAAGAATAGGTGAACGTTGGCACATTTCCAAGCATTCCACTTCTGTCTTGGTGACAGTGGGAGTCCCTAAGAAAAAACAAAACACTTTTAATCACATAGTCGCCATTTTAGGTCATAATTGCTGTAATGCTGAATACACATTTACTTACTTTTTATAATAACTCAGTACATGGTATGATGAACACAAATAAATAAAAGCTAAAAACATGCAATTATACTACCCAACACCATACTTTTATCTATTAAAATTAGGGATGTACCGAGTACTTGTTTATATACTCGTTACTTGGCAAAATTCTAGCCTTTACCGAGTAGTTGTAAAAATTTCCCAATTTTTTTAAAGATTACTAATAGTAGATAAATTTATAACTAATTAGTACAATATATGCAAAATTCTTCATGTGCACATCAATCTTCTTTTTTTATTCACAACTACTCGGCCGAGTAGTAAATGGCCGGCTACTCGGCCAAAGTGCTACTCGGTACATCCCTAATAAAAATGCAACATTCTAAAAGTAATGATAATTCTAAACAACTGCAAAGGCATTTACTGATTTCTTATCACAATAATATCTCTATAACAGTTAACCATTTTTCTTAAATAAATGCCAATATTATTAAATTATTAACGTATATTTAACAGCAAAATCAACTCGGTAGTTCAATCATCTTTTGGTGTAAGATATTTTACTTTGAACTGGGTTAAAATGAAACCAAAGGTACACATTTACACAAACTATAAAAAATGCCATAATTATTATATAAACCTTTTATGTAAAATAACAATACTATATTTTGTACAGCATACCGCAATTGTTCAAAGACCAAACATGTTAGGGTTAAAAGACATTAAAATTTTATATTCTATTTTATGTGTAGAAAAATAACAAAAACATAAATTCCAAACTTTCCTTTCTATTTCTTTTCATTCAACCAACAAATATTACCCTTTTCATCATCTTTACTCGCATTGCATTCTTTCCTTCAAATGCAACACACTTATCAACAGGTTTCATTCCTTATCCTGTATTATTTAACAACTATATCATTATTCACTTCAAGACCAGAAGATAGCCACTCGCCTCCTGAGGATTAAACTGCAAACTTTGGCGATTAAAACAAATGCCTGGCCACTTTTAAAATGCCCAACTGGCCACGGATTATTTTTACTTTATTTAGAACTTAGTTTTCAGATCATAAGTTTGCTTTTTTTAAACTCCTTTTTTTTTTTCTTTGCAAAAAACTTCCAAACTTACAAACATGGGTGAAAGCTTTCCGTCTATAGACAGATTTCCGTCTTTTTTTTCAAGTGCTAGACGGAAAAGGACGGAATAAATATTGTCCTCTACTTTGATCTTTTCCAACTTATACATTTCCCATAAAGCATCGGCATCCTCTCGATCCATCAAAAGTCTCGGGTGAGGATGCGCAGAAGAGAACTATCCGTGCCTCTGGTTACGTGGAGTAGAAATTTGAATGCGCAGGCAGCGTGTCAAAGCATATACCAGTTCTTCCTCCAGACGAAGTGAGCTCTTTCTTTTACAATAATTTTACTGTTGGCAACACACTGCGACTGTTGTGCTATACTTCGCTACAGCGCTTTCGGTTCCGTCTCTCTTTTAAGGTTTTAAGTAATATGTTTTTCTTTATGTGATGCCTAAGATTTAAACCCAATTTACTATGCAAGATATTGAATTTATTGGAGAAGCTGATGCACTTAAAGTATGCGATACAGGACTTAAGAGGGTATTCTAGTATAGAGGCATGAATTTTGCCCGGTTTTTGAAGCGCCGTACAAAGGAAACAAAAATATTTTTATTATCCATTTTTTTATCATTTGTTTATTGATGTTTTATTATTACATACAAAAATTAACCAAAAAAATAATTAAAATTGACAAAGTTATGAGCAGTCAAAGTGGGGGATTAAAAAAAAAAGTGGGTGTCCTGGCGTCCACTATTCCAACTCTCCTGGTGATCTGAAAAATAAAAAACAGACGGATTCTTAATTATTATAGATGCTGCTATCGTATGCACCTTGGACAAGTTTAAAAAAAAAATTTTACAAAATGGCAGCTGTTTGAAAAAAAAATCCTTTTTGCATATTTTTTTAACAATTACGAATTTTTTAAAAGTACTAAATGAAAAGTTACAGTTTTGGGCAAGGTTCACACGATAAACGGATGTATAAAGAACAACCTCTCCAAATTTGAAGTAAATCGGTTCATTAGAACTCGAGATATTCTTACCGCTGTATCGCAGCTAGATATTTTTTTGAACTTGCAGACTAATTGGTCTCGGCTAGATAAAAGGAAGTACAAACCACAGGTATTAGATAAAAAAATATTAGAAATAAAATAAATTATGATCAAATTACAAGCTTTCTTTTTGAACAATAAAATAAGCCACAGCCTAGGAATGATTAAAAAGAACTCATACAATTTTGCTTAATTTGTTTAGGGAGTCTTCTTTCAAACGACATTACTTTTTAAGTACTGGGGGCTGCTCAAACGCCAGATGGATGGAAAAGACTATATATTCTCTCAAAATACATCTTTTCGTTAACTGATTTAGACAAGAAGGCTATTGAACATGTTTGTTTATAACCAGTAGTTATTTAAAAGCATAGTTTAATGCTCATAAAGCCACTTTGAGCCCAAATCCAGACCTACTGTTACTAAAATCTTTAGTTCAATACCGGAATAATGATCGTTGTGCGGTGGCCGTCATAGAATAGCGCCGACGTAGTTATGTGTGTCGTAAGAGGCAACTAAAATAGCATTATCCGATCCGGGTGATGTAAGGCTTGCTTTGTAGCATGACTATGGCCCGGGTCTGTAAAGCAAGTCGGCAACGCTCTGCCAGCCCAGCCCTTTATGGCTGGTGCTGGTTGTCAAGTGTGTCAGTGAGTTTGTGGGAAGTTCCAGGAGGACAGCGCTGCAGTCGCACCCCCTCATACTGGGGGGTAGTCTGTGAAGGCCATCGATGGTATATACAGTATGGCTGCAGTTAGCATTCAGTACCGGAATAATAATTATGACCCAAAATAGGAAATGGTGAATCTCATTGTGATGATAGGGATGTAAAAGCAAAATTCAATTCACACAAAGAATTTAATTATTTTGTTTCTCCTTGAACTCTAAATTTCTTCAAGAGATTTGAAATTGATGCAGCTTTTTTGCGTTGACCAGACAATTTAGATGAGATCTCTATTTCATTAAGCCATGTTTAAAAAGGTACACAGGAACATTTATCTTCTGGAAATCAATTTTATATTGTATTAGATATACTTTTTCATTTTTATTTTAGTTTATCGAAAGTATGACACATCTAAGATTATTCAATGTGTGCCAAGGTTAATTTTAGAATTGTTTATGTTATCCCTGGAGTTGTATTGGCCTTGTTTATATCAAACTAATTCAGGTGTGACCTTCCCACCAGGAGGGGTCATGGCGTAGATTCTCTGCCATTGAAATTTTTAGGGGGTTGGTACATGGTTTGGCTGATTTGGAGGAGTCTTTATTTTTTGTGTCTTTTTCCGTAATTTTTTAGGTATTGCCATCACTGGAAAGGGGGGGGGGGGGTGTTGGGTATGTATCAATGTTATGAAAGGTACTTTCATAACAGTGAAAGTACCTTTTAAAATATGAAAGATAATTGAAATATAATGTTTACATAGCTATACAATTTCATTTTAAAATGGTGTATGTGCATTATTTTGCAGGTTTATGAAGGTTTAACATATAAATTAAGATTGGAATTTCCCAGTAATTATCCTTATGCTCCACCAAGTATCCACTTTACCACACCTTGTTTCCATCCAAATGTTGATGATCATGGAAATATATGCCTTGATATATTGAAAGAAAAGTGGACAGCATCATATGATACAAGAACAATTTTGCTGTCTTTGCAATCCTTACTCTCGGGTATGTATTTTGTACTTTTTCTCAATTAAGTTGTTTTTATAATTGGTACGTATAAAAAAATCACATGAATTTATTCATTTTTTAAAAAGATCACAAGGTGTCTACAGGCCACAAAAGTCCCAAAAAAGTCACAAATTTGGAAATCTATCACAAAAATTATGAGTAGGTAATCAGAGATGCCGAACGCTACGGATTCTCCGTAGTATCTACGGAAAAATACAAAAATTTGAAGTTGACTATGGATAAAATAAAATATTTTAGCCGAGTTCAACTTTTCGCGCTTGGCGCGCATATAAAATAAAAGATTCACCAATAGTCGCCAAAAACGAGCGCTTACTGCCGATTCGTGGTAGTTTAGAGCTGCGAACAATAGGAGATTGCCGACAATAGGAGATTGCCGACGGTAGAAAGCTCAGAATTCCAGTTCTAACCGGAATTTCTCCCAGCGTGGAGCAATATTTACAGCAACCCTGTTCTTCGGCGGGAAATCAGGGAATTCTCAGGGAAGTTTTATGTTTAAAAATATCAGGGGATATTTAAATTTTCTCCAAAAATCAGGGAAACTTATTCAAACCAGCAAGCGTCCGGAGTTTCGTCTCCGAAATTTCCTTTCGTTGCGCGTGGTCAGCTCGATCGCCGATTTCCCATTGGTTGAAAGCGATCTTTCCCTGATTAAGCAATAAAAAAGGTCACTGTTTTTGTGTTTGAGAAGAAGGCATTGCAATCTTACGTAAAAGAACGCGTGTCAGCATTTGTTTCCGAGAATCCGCCATTTTTGGTTGTGTCCAAAATTCAGCATAACACCGGTGTCCAGCGTGCCGAATTTGGGGTTTGGTTCTGTGCATTATTCTGTCGGGGCGCAGAGAGCCATGCTCCCCCCCCCCCCCCCCTGTGTGATGATTTGGAATTTTTAAAACTTTTCTTTACTCAATACAGGAACAATATGCATCTTGAGAAAATAAAGTAATATAAGTATAAAATAATAATGGAGAGGGGGGATGATCGTCATTCTTAAAAAAAAAACTTTAGATTTAAAACTTTCAGCAGTTGCAGATTATATTACTTAGAAAATCAAGTTATTTTCTCCTCCAGGGGTGGTAGAGTTCTGGAAAACAGGAAATTTCAGGAATTTTTTTTGCCGAAGTTCCGGAAATTTTATTTTGCTTCTTGACCCTAAATTTTCCGCCCTCATTTTGGTTTTTTTGCTTTAAATTGAAGCAATGCATATTTCTTAATTGATTTGTGCAATTCTTTAAAATATCGTGGGCCTTTCCACTTGCACGCAAGAAAACGTATGCGTTCTTTTCTTTACGTGATCATTCTGCATCCTGTACATGAATCATATTTTTTCCATTTTAACCCATTTTAAAATTTAATTATAAAGTAAGTAAATAAAATTCCTTTTTATTTTTGTCAATATCTTACCGTATATACTTGCGTGTAAGTTGATTCGCATGTACGCAGAACCCCCAACTTTCAGACAAATACACGGAAACCCGCGTGTAAGTCGACCTTTCAGAGATAAATCGGGAACGTTTTCGCCGCGAATTTTTAGACATAAATGTTTTTAAAAGGGGGGATGAATTGTAATTCCAATTGGAAATTTGTAGCTATGATGTGGAGTTTCATTTTTTGCGATCGCGATTTTCGTAAAGGGTTTGTGTTTGCTGTTAGATTGTTAATTGTTGCTTTTATTCTGAATCAATAAAACAAAGAGCTTTTGGGTTTTAATTTCTTGCAGTCTTATTAAATGCAATAAATAATTTTCGTAATATTTTCATCATTTTGATGATTTTTTAGAGGAAATTGTATTTCTTTTAATAATCCACACATTTATTAAAATAGTTTCCCCTCTTCGCACCATTTTCCAGTTGTCCTATATTTTATAGATTTTCCATTGCGACCCCTGTTAAAATAAGTACTTTTTCCCATTTCTGTCTGAATCAAGTAATTTTCATAAATTTTAAATAGATAAATTACATTTCATCTTATATGCCAGAAAATATGGTACCTATGAAAAAAATTGGTGGTTCAGGAAATTGTTTTGAAAGTTCAGGAAATGCAAATCCTTACTACTATCACCCCTGAGACTTCACTGTAAAAAAGGGAATTGCACAAAATTCAGTTGGAAAAGTAGTATCACCCTCCCTAAATATTTTTTCTGGTTTCACCACTGTGAAACTGTCATTACACATGGCAATGACGCTGTGTAACTCGCATTTTAATTATAACGTCAGGGAAATTTTGGGAGCCCAATCAGGGAGTTATCAGGGTTTTTTTTTCTTGGATTCTGTTGCCACCATGGTTCAGCCGAGGCAAATATTTTGCTTTTAGGTTGAATATTGAGTAGTTTTTGCATCCACGTTTCTCCGGTATTATAAGCTACTGATAAGCGCTGAAAACTACTGAAAATCATTCAGGTTACTACTGAAAATCTTACGATTAGAGTGGCATCTCTGGGTAATGAAAATTTCCAACAGGACCATTTGAGTTGGCTTTTGATATTTCTTTATAAATATGTGTACAGCTAATCCTTAACATATATTAGGTTGCATACCACTGCAACCTAATAATAATAAAATTAAAATACACACAAATGAATTGAAATTGGCTATTTTTTTCCTTTGCTTCATTTTATTCCTATTATTGCTGTCTGAGGAAGTGGCTTTGACATACAGATCTACCCGTGCCAAATTCATTAAACTATGGAATTTCATTTTCATTTGCAATAGGGTTTTCTTAAATTTTGAACCATTGCGAAAATTACATTGCGATTTACATCCACAACCATCAAAAGTATCTTCCTTCGTTTTTAGGGAAGTTTCTAGAGTAATTCCCAATTTGCCATCTTCTGTTCTTAGTGGGATTTTACACCCCTATAAATCAAAAACAATAGGAGTTTCGGAAAATTTTCATCTTTTTCCAAGTGTAGACCAGTAGTACCCCTCTGATAATTTTCAAGAAAATATCAGATGGGGAGATTTTGGCTCTGTGCTGAACTAACCTAAAGTGACCCTATATTTTATGATCAGTACTGACAAAAATGTAGCAATTTATAAGCCCTTTATACTTGCATCAGAAAAATGTACACTAAAATAACTGATGTTATTAATCTGTAATGCTCATTAAAAATGCTAAAATATAAAATAAAAAATACTTCTATAAATGCCCAGATTTTGGGCGCTTAAAAATGCTTTGGACAAATGCCATGCCCATTTATAAATACCAGACATTTGCCTGGCCCACATCAATAATGCTTTGAGATACCACATGCATTTCTTTGTCATATGTCATAACTTAACTTCGACTCTTATCCAGGTTTAATTAAGATCGTGTGGTAAATTAGGCTGTTGGTTAATCTGGAGAAATATCACTAAGCAAAATTGGTGGTATAACTTCCGACATGTAGACATGAGACCTTATTTCAATCAAACAATTTTTATTTGCAACTATTCATTACATCACAGCTTAAATGATCAACTTAAAGCGAGCGGCCTTGCCTTACTTTTTTCTCCACCAGACCCCTAAGCGTTAGCCAAGGCCTTAGGATTGCTTACACGCGGGGAGAGGTAGTGGGGTCCACGGATTTTACATGCACGTATCCCCAAGTATACATGGTCTTCAGTGGGTATCTGTTAGGGAAAAGTCCCAAAAACAAGATTCAGAGGGGTGTGTGGACCTTGCCTTAAGTGTCTGGTAAAAACATGAGAAAAGCATTTTAAAAATAACAAAATAATTTATTAAACATTAACTTTTAAACATTTGTAAAAATTTAACAATCTTTAAACATCCCTATTCTGCAGAATAGTAAATAAAATTTATACAAACAATCACAGTCCAAGTAGGATCCTTTTTTTTCTTTTCACTGGACACGTCGATTAAAACACTTTCGGTCAACAGGATTCCACTTATAATTTGATGAGTCAAGCTGGTCGCCCGCCATTCATTAAATCAGGCAGGTTAAAAAAGAACCACCATTCTATAAGCACAGGAACGACTGTACCAACTTCTGCACGTCAGGCTGGAACCATATCTTGCCAAAAACAGTTGGTCTCCAGACCTCAAATCCGTACACCGACGGAGCACCGGTCGACGTGGACGGCTACCACGTTATTAGGAAGCTGGGAGGCAACATAGAGAGAGAGAGGCCAGATGGAATTATCACCAAGCTTTTATAGCAAAAACGTTCCATCCGTCATCAACTCATTTGCATTTTCCAGTTTGAAACTTCCTAAAAAAAAACTTTAGCAAACAATCCTTCCGTGTGAGTGGCAACACTATTTTTACAAACTCACATCGGAAATAACATTAACATAAAACTTTAACTGTACGAATTCACTTTTTTTTCACTGTTCGCTTAACGGTTATAACCATGAAAGTTGTTTACATTTTTAGCACATGGTAACATACGGAGATCGGGATGTTCGTCAATAGGTACTTAAAACGAGTTCTACCCCGAGCCCTGGAAATAATTCCCCGTACATGTGAGTAAACATTTTGCATTAGGAACGTCAAGAAATTTTTAATAAAAATAAAATAGGCGTATTTTGCCAACAAATTCCCCCCTTCTTGATGCTCCAGTGCAAAAGAACACTTTACAATATTTACAATTTGTACTTGCTAATTTAAATATATAAACACTTTTGAGCAATTAAAAAAAAAATTGTATAAACATATTGAGACAGTTAGAAAAAAAACACATTTGAAGAAAATTTACACTTATTCCAATTTTAACATATTTTTGCTTATACTTTCAAGTTTTGCTCGGTTTAAAGGTTTGGTAAAACAGTCGGCTGGGTTAAGCTCACTAATTACATGTTTTAACTCGAAGCAGTCATCAAGTACAAGATTCCTTAAGAAATGGTACCTTACATCTATATGTTTGGTTCTTGAATTTTCTATTGGAGAACTTGAAAAGTCAATCACGGCTCTGTTGTCAAAATGTAGGATGCTTTTATTCAATTTAAATTCAGGAATGTTTGCTTTAGATACGTCGGTTAAGATCCGATCAAGCCAAACAACTTCCTTAGCTGCATCGCAAAGTGCCATATACTCGGCTTCCATGGTCGAAAGGGCAACGCACTTTTCCTTAAAAGTTCTCCAAATGACAGGTACTTTGTCAATAAAAATTACTGGTCCCCCATTGATACTCTGTCGTCCCTATTCTTTGCATAGTCAGAGTCAGAAAAACCATTTATAGTAATATTTGTAATGGGTCCTAAATTTAATTTATAATTACTAGTAAATTTTAAATACCTTATTAATCTAAGAACGCATTTCCAGTGTCTCATGCCTGGGTTTGCCTGAAACTGGGACAATACATTTACAGCATAGCTTAAATCAGGTCGGGTTTTTCCGGCTATATAGGCTAGACATCCCAGTGCATTTCTAAAAGGTATGTTTGCCTTCTCCTCCTCTTCTGCACTATTTTTGGGACTGTCCTTCTTTGATAAGATAAAGCCACTAGCCATTGGGAGTGTGGACAATGGATAATTATACTTTTCAAACATGTCGCACACCTTAGAAATATAATTTTTTTGATGAATGAATAAATTTCCCCCTTCCTGAATAAATTCTACGCCTAATAATTTTTTGGTTTTTCCCATTTCTTTTAAATCATAATGAGCCCCTAATTTATTTAAAACTTCCCTTATTTGCCCCTGATCCTTGGAAAAAATAATTATGTCATCAACATAGATGAGTAAAATTACTTGGTTTTTGAATAAGTATACGCAGTTACAGCTTGTCAGTTTTTGAAATTCTAGGTTTTTTAGTACATTATCAATTTCATGAAACCAATTTCTTCCTGACTGGTGTAACCCATACAAAGACTTATTCAATTTACAGACATGATCTTTCTTTTCAGGATCAATAAAACCCTCGGGTTGTTTCATAAAAATTTCCTCCTTTAGATCAGCATATAAATAGGCATTTTTTACATCGACTTAATGTGACCAGCCTAATAAACATACAAAAATGGTAAAAAACACACGAATGAGAGAAAAATTTATTACAGGGCTAAAAACTTCGGAATAAGAATCCCCTTGAACTTGTCTGTTCCCAAGTGCAAAAAGCCTGGCCTTGTACCGGACAATTTCGTCCTTATCATTAGTTTTTAAGTCATAAACCCACCTATTTCCTAAAATTTTCTTTTTGGTGGGAGGTGGAACCAACGTCCAAACTTTTCTTTCTTTAATGACTTTAATTTCCTCGGCCATGGCTTTTTGCCATTCCTTTGTTTCACGAGTTTTTAAACTTTGTTTAAAATTGCTAGGGATTATCACTTTCAAAAAATTAGCCTCTCCCACTGTTTTATCTCCATTTTTACTATTATCCCCCCTATCTTTCTGCATTTCCAAAACGATTCCAGACTTCTCATTCTTAGTACTAAAATCAAAAAAATTCGGCTGAAATTCTATTTTATGGGATTTGCAGTACTCCCTGGCTTTTTTGTTGGATCTTAAAATGATCTTCTCCCCTTCAATAGAGTAGTATATGTCAGTTCGATCACCAGTTTTCCTGGGGACTGCTTGTCTAATCCAACGAATTTCAGAGCATAATTTTTCTGATTTCTCAGGGGAACCTTCTTGGTCAGTAAAAATTTGGTCCTCGCTATCAGATTCTTCCAATGGTTTTACGTAACTGTAATTCTCCCCCTTTTCCCGAGATTTATTTTGATTTTTACCCCAAATTTGGGTCTCATCAAATTTTGCATTTATTGTTTCTTTCACTTCCCGGGTTTCGGGGTTCCAGATCCTGTATCCCTTGGTACTGATAGCATAACCAATCATAACGCCTTTATAGGCCCTCATATCTAATTTCCTGATTTTTTTTTGTTTCGGCATCCTGACTTATGCCATACATCCAAAAACCCTGAGATGTTTCACAGATGGCTTACGGCCACTGTAAAAGTCAAATGGGGTTTTTGATTTGCCCTTTAAAATTGTTCAGTTACGAACATAATTGAAACATAACGCCGCCTCGGCCCAAAAATTTTCAGGTAACCCTGAATCGTTCAAAAGAGTTCTGACCCCGTTCATCAGAGTAAGATTATACCTTTCTGCGACTCCATTCATTTCCGGACTGTAAACATTGGTCCGCTGAACTTTAATTCCCTCATTCCTGAGGTGGGCTTCAAAATGGGAATTTTTGAATTCTTTGCCGTTGTCAGATCTAATACATTTTATTTTCTGACCGGTAAAACGTTCTGCCCTCTTCTGGAATCTCAGAAAGTAATCAAAAGTTTAATCTTTAAATTTTTAAAAAATAGACTACAGATTTACGGGAAAAGTCGTCAATGAGACTGAAAACATATTTCGACCCCCCTAATGATGGAGATAGCGGTCCCATCAAGTCCATATGAATTAAACCTAACGGTGCCTTTGATTGCACCTCTTGAACAGGCTTGAAAGGCACACTGCGATTTTTAGCCAATTTGCAAGGATCACAATTTGTGAGTCTTGCTTTTTATGTCAAGTCCAAATACACATTTTTCAGATTTGACGATGGCCTCATTGTTTATATGGTCGAAACGTCTGTGCCAAAGTTCTAGGCTCAAAGGGTTTGACTTTTGTTCACTTACTTGATTTAAAATTATATTATTACATTTCACATATGAAAAAGGTTTAATAAAATACAAGTTATTTTTTAAAAATGCATCAAAAACTTTAACATCCCCTTTGAAAACTGAAATTTTTCCATTACAACAAGAAAATTGAAAACCCTGTTTGTCTATGCAAGGCCCGGACATTAGGTTCCTCCTCAAGCCCGGCGCATAGAAAACATCATTTAGGGTAATTTCCCTCTCTTTTCCTTTCACTTTAATAATGAAAACAACCCGACCAATACCTTCTATTTGGCTTTGTAGACCCCCAACGGCAACTTCCATTTTAGTGTTCTGAACCCCATTTAATTCGGAAAACAAAGCCTTATTGCCGCAAAAATGGGCAGTAGCACCTGTATCTAAAACCCATTCTTCATTGTTTTCCGTACTCGGGCTCGTTTCTAAACCTTCGGGGTTAACTACAATAAAAGCCAAATTTTTCATTCTTAGGTTTAAATTTTGGATTGTCATTTTCCTTTTTAAAGAAATTTTTATTTTGATTTTTATTCTTATGCCAGCATTTATTGGCCAAATGTTCGGACCTTCCACAGACATAACAACTTTTATTTTTATATTTCCCCCTTGAGGATTCTCCTGTTCTCGGGGTAGCACTCATAACTAAAGATTTATTAGTATTTTCAGAGTTTAAATATTTAATTCGACCTTCTTCGGCCACTAATTCCGTTAAAACATTCGAAAAGGTGAATCGTTTTTCCTCCCAGCGATAAATATTTTGAACTATCCCCCGATAATCTTCGGGTAAATAAGTTGAAAGCTTTTCAACTTTTCGTCCATTGCATAATTGGACTCCTCTAATTGTTTTAAAATAATTTTAATTCCAGAGGCGAACATCCCAACACTCTCGTTTGGCAAAATTGAACATGAAAAAAATTCCTCCCATAAACTGGCCACTCTGGCTAGGGAAGAAGGCTCAAAATTTTGCTTTAAAGTTTGCCATATGGCCTGGGGATCCTCTAACTCAAAAATAAGTTGCTTTAATTCATCCTCCAAATTTAAGTATATTAAAGCCAAAGCCTGATTGGCTTTCTTCTTAATTTCAGGGTTTTCCCTGTTTAATTCTTTGGTTTGAGTTACGTCCCACAGGTCCCATTCTATTAAAAGCATTTTTTATGTCCCTAGACCAGGTGGACCAGTTTTGGTGACTTAACTTTTTAATTATTCTATAGTCTTTATCCATTTTGAAATTTTAAGCTTTCTCAAAAAAACCAAGACACAGAGGTGACCACAGATCTGCTACCACTTTGTTAGGGCAAAGTCCCAAAAACAAGATTCAGAGGGGTGTGTGGACCTTGCCTTAAGTGTCTGGTAAAAACATGAGAAAAGCATTTTAAAAATAACAAAATAATTTATTAAACATTAACTTTTAAACATGAGTCAAGCTGGCCGTCCGCCATTCATTAAATCAGGCAGGTTAAAAAAAGAACCACCATTCTATAAGCACAGGAACG
The DNA here is from genome assembly GCA_038502835.1 of Octonoba sinensis. NCBI lineage: Eukaryota > Metazoa > Arthropoda > Arachnida > Araneae > Uloboridae > Octonoba > Octonoba sinensis. Next base: position 131,606,680 of record CM076598.1, read on the forward strand.
ACTGTACCAACTTCTGCACGTCAGGCTGGAACCATATCTTGCCAAAAACAGTTGGTTTCCAGACCTCAAATCCGTACACCGACGGAGCACCGGTCGACGTGGACGGCTACCACGTTATTAGGAAGCTGGGAGGCAACATAAAGAGAGAGAGACCAGATGGAATCATCACCAAGCTTTTATAGCAAAAACGTTCCATCCGTCATCAACTCATTTGCATTTTCCAGTTTGAAACTTCCTAAAAAAAAACTTTAGCAAACAATCCTTCCGTGTGAGTGGCAACACTATTTTTACAAACTCACATCGGAAATAACATTAACATAAAACTGTACGAATTCACTTTTTTTTCACTGTTCGCTTAACGGTTATAACCGTGAAAGTTGTTTACATTTTTAGCACATGGTAACATATGGAGGTCGGGATCTTCGTCAATAGGTACTTAAAACGAGTTCTACCCCGAGCCCTGGAGATAATTCCCCGTACTTGTGAGTAAACATTTTGCATTAGGAACGTGAAGAAATTTTTAATACAAATAAAATAGGCGTATTTTGCCAACAGTATTGAACGCGCGACCTTCCAGGTGGCAGTCCGACGTGCTAACCACTAGGCTACCACGGCCCGGCGTTGCCTTGCTGGCCATTATCTCCTCTTGGCCCTCTACGTTCAGTGGTTTTATAGAGCTCACAGGACCGTTGCTAGTCAGTAGAAACCAAAGTTCTTTTTTTGGAATTTACATATTTACCGCCTGTTAAGGTTCCTACGCTACATCATATTTTCAACTATGGATGACTCGTTAGTTGCTCTAAGGAGCCAAACAATATTCCTTTATTGCTCTACCTAAATTTTTAGTTGTTTTATAATCTCCACCATTTATGAACTTTAAAAGATCTTTTCCAATGTTTTTAATAAAAATGTACTAGTAAATAGCCGTTTCATTGTGTGTTCAGTTTTTGTTGAAATGTAGCGTTTTTTTCTTTTTGCTATCATTTATCACCTGAATGCTAAGGATACTAGCAACACTAAGAATTCTAATCATGTCTGCAAAGCTCATTGGCTCATTGCTCATTGGCATCGCTGGCTCCATATTATTGGGGAAATAATTGATGTAATTCAGGCCATAACCCCCCGCCTCCCCGAGTATTTTAGGAAAAGAAGTCATCAATTTTGTTTCATGTAAAAGAAAATTCAATTTTCACCCTTAACAGTTTAAAAAAAGACTCAATGAATGAACTTATATAAATTATTTATAACAATTTAAAACAATAAATTAAGTTGTTACTTCTTAAATATATTGAAACAACTCTCAACTTTATACTCAGCTTTCAAATAGTTTAGAGAGGACCAGAGACCAATATTTCTTACGGTTAGCTAATAAAACAAACAGGAACATTGAAATTTTAATATCTTAATTATCGATCAGTATTGTTAAAACAATTTTGAACCTTCTATTGAAATTAGAATGATATTTAATTTACAATGTGTCATCTTCCTTAACATGTAACATGTGTGATTGTTTCAGTATCACTAACAAATATTTCCCTTTAGAAAACTGGACTGAAATACGAGAAAATTCAGTTTTGACTAAATAATTGACATTTATTGCTAGATGAAATTGACATCAATAGAATTCTGAAGATTTCCAATACGAAAATCGTGCCCAGTGACGAAAATTATCAGGGTTCTCTATAATTATCAATCTTCTTGAATTTTGATATCTTATCTTGAAAATATATTTATCAAATTTCATTTGGGATAATTTAAGCATAAAATGTAGCTGTTGGGTGGAAATAGAATTTTATTGTTGAAAACATCATTTGGGGGCTATTAGTGCAAAAATCGATTTTGGAAGATATTTCGTAGCAAGTAAGAACAATCCATAAAATTGCATCTTTTACGTTGACATGAGGTTCCTTGTAATTCCAATGCAGTGTTCGACAATTTATTTTTTTTTCAAATTTTGTGCTTATACTGACAAAATTTATCCCCCTCCAATGACACCCGTGAGAAAGCATTTTTTCCCCCAAAGAAAGGAAAAGGCCTAAAAATTATAATTATTACTTTATTTGGAAATTTTTAAAATCAAATGTCTGTTGAACTTTAACATCACATGAACATTTATTTCCTTTTATGTTAGCAGATTGCCTCCTTTCTAAACTTTCATTTCCATTTACCGTCTTTGATTTTTGTGTGTCAAGACAAGTCTTCATGAGAATTGTACCCCCAAAATATTACATTAGGGTACCTATGTAGTACTGTAATCAAGGTATTAACAGTTGTGTCTTTACTGCAAGTCTTGTTGGGAAATTTGCCACTAGGGTTTTTGAACAATTTTGAATTGATTTCAGACAAAGACAACGATGGTGTCTAACAACCTGTCTGTGCTTTGATATAAAATTGGGTAAACCATTCTTTAAAAAGCCTTATTTTAATTAGCAAATAGGCCTTACTTAAATGAGTAAATAATGAGTGGGAGCCCTGAATCTTGTACTGAATACTGATACACAATGATACATCCGTTATAATGAAATAAATATTCAATCCCGTTTTAAGCATTATTAGGTTGAGTTATATATTGTTATAATATTCCGTTACAAGGAAACATTTTTCTGGCTCATTAATGGAATTTCACTGTATTATTTTTTTTTTTTTAAATCCTGTCAACATATTGCATTTTTAAAATGTATTTTTTTAAATGTAATATGTCATATTTTTTTAAGTGATTTCTACTAGGGTTCCTGCTGATGGTAAATTTTCGAACCGTTTGTAATTTACATCAAAATAACTTTTTTTTGCATTTGCATGCTATTTAGCACCAAGAGTGACATAATAAAACTTATCCTGCTAAAATCTGAATCGGAAATATGTGGCCGGGAATGGGTTTATATTGTGTAGGTTTTTATATACACTATTGTTGCATATTCCTTTTCTTCCATTTTGAAATGTATGTAAGAGATGATTTATTGTATACCAACAGCCTTTAAAAAAAAGATATCTGCTTCACTTTCTTCTAAATGTCCAAAAGTTCTTCTAAAAATTCAAGAAAAATTATTATGGGAGCATCATCACCAGAAATAGTACTATCAATAAATATAAACATAACCCTGAGATGGTGTTGCTGTAAAGAACTGCAGCTCACAAAAATGCACCGGTAGTTGCTTCGCCAAAAAAGCGCGGCACAACCTTAAACTTCGGGGTTTTATACTCGACGGAAAATTTTTTGTTGTTTGTTTTCTCGCGATTAGATTTTTTATTGATTGTGGCTTTAATTCTGAGTTAAGATCATTAAATTTTGCTTTTGTATTTCTTGTAAATTTTATTACGTTTATCATTATTGCTTTTGAATAAGATACAAAAGCTATACAAAAAGTTCGCAAAATTGCTGTTAGGCGTTTCTCCCATTTTCTTGATAATCTGATCTTTTACATGTAAATAAAGGTCTTTAATATGCGGCTAGAGAATATAAAACTCTATCAGAATTTAACGGATTCTTTTCTTTTATTGCTTAATTAGCCCACTGGCGGTTAGGGATGTGATGTCACGCCATGAGAAATCTGTTTCAAAATGGTCAAGGCCATGATATTACAGATGCTCTTTTTCCGCGTTGAGGTGATCTATAGCGTATATTTGCAAAATTCCTTCCCCTTTTCCCAAACAGGCTCCCTGGTGCATCGGAGGTGTTGCTTTTCCGTCCATTCCTCATGGTGTGATGTCACGGCCCAAACCACCAGTGAGTTAAAGGGTTAAAATAAAATCAGGAAAAGTCTAGATTTTTTGATATTTTGCAGGAATATAAATCAACTCCTACTTACTTTTTTGCGCTGAATTTCTCAACTTGTAAGCTAGTATACACTGTAATTTTAAAAAACATGCTATAACTGAATAAAATGCTAATAGAAAATTCCAGAGCAAAATATGTATGTTCTGATGCTACTTACGAAATTTTTTGAATGAGGAGCCAAAATTTGGAAAAAACGTGGACCTGAGTGTTCTGTATTTGAGGTCCCATACTGTACTTATTATGTTGCTGCTCCAAATGATAGAAATAAAAATAAAAGGAATGTCATTGATTTGGTGTATGTTCATTTCTTTTCTAATTTTTTTTCTCTTTAAAAACTTTAGAGTAGGGGGTTTTCAACCTGTGGCCCGTCAAAGATGTTTTAGCAGCCCCCCAAGTCTTTTGGATAAAATAAACATAAAACTGTCCAAAAAAAATTAAAAATAAAGTGGGAAAGGTTGCTGAAAAAACAAGAAAAAGGCCAAAATCTGTTCAGAAATTTGCTTACAACGACGACAAGACTGTATCACAGCTGAAAGCATAAACTTTCTTCATCAAAATGGGAAGTGAGAAAAGTTGAGAAGTGAGTTAAGTGTCGAAAAAAGTATGAAGTGTTACTGATCCGATTTCCGTTGAATTTTATTCCTTTGAACAAAAGCACAAAATATTGGAGAATTTAAAAATTGCTAACCTTACCCATCCCCTTAAAATTTATTGGCATGTGTTACTCTGCACTCTATAATTTTTTGATTCTATATGCTATTTCTTATACTTTGCAGTTGTATGCAGGGTTGCCAAATTTAAAAACTACAAATACAGGACAGGAAGGGCACACTGATTGGGGTTTTTTATAGATGTGGGTCGGGTAAATAACCAGTGGGCGTAGGGTAGGGTGTCTAGTGGTTAGGATGTCAGACTTCCACCTAGAAGGTCACATGTTTGATAACCGACCGCTGAAGACCCACCATGTACACTTGGAGATACATGCATATAAAATCAGTGGACCCCACTACCTTGTGCCCAGGGAGGTCATCCCTAAGGCCTAGTGCTAACAGGGGCCTTAGGGAGAAAAGTGGGTGTAGGGTATTTATAAATGGGGCATTTTCCCAGGTATTTTTCCCTGCTCTGTGTAAATATTCAAAATCAAGGCATTTATAGTTTTATACAAATAAACATACAAATTAAAATATAAACGCCATAGAGGAAATGTTTAAAAAATTATAACTACCCAGATGAAGAGCACTAAAAAATCATGCAACTTTTATAGTTTAATATAAAGTAGGCATAAAAATTGAAGTCATTTAAACTAATATGCAAAAATATTGAAAATGCCAACCTAGCACACATAGTTTTTATCTTTCGGTTATTAGTAATTATCATATAAAAAATAAAAAATTGTCTGCCAATTTAAATTAGGGGTCATTCATAAATGTCATGCTTCGAGGGGGTAGGAGGTTTCGAGAAATTTTGGCAGTTTGACAAGGAGAGGGAAGGGGTTAACAAGAACTGTGACATCATACATTTTAATTTCTAGAAAAAGATTTAAAATCAGCAAATTAAATTAATTTAATTTTTTTTTATTTTAAAATATTTGATTTCATTTTGTATCGAAAACACTGATGCTGGTTAAAGTCTAAATTTACTTCTAGTTAAAAGTTTAAAGGAAAATCTTCTTAGGCATTTACCTTGATTAAAGCTTTGAATTTCAAAAAAGATATTTGTCAAAAAAAAAAAAAAAAAATCTAATATTTCATGTTTTGAATGAATGTTTTGCTGGGATATATATATAAAAGGGGAAGGCTCATCATATAGGAAGGTCAGAAGGGTCAATTGCTCCCCACCTCCTCAGACTTACATGACAAAATATATTTTTATAAATATGTATTTTATTTTTTAATATAAATTTTTGTGACGCTATATTCTTTGCCCCCAATGATTTCAATAACAATTTAAAAGTTCAATAGAATGAATTTTTCTTTTTTCGTAAAAAACAAATTAACTACTGTCAATATAAGCAAAACTTTTTATATTTTAAATATAATTGGTTAAAACTTAAAAAAAAAACACAGCCCAGGCCGGCCTTAAGACTTAAAATTATTCCCAGCCGACTTAAGATTAAGATGGAATTTTTTTTTTAATTAATTAATTTTGTTTCAATGAAAACATGATTTTCAATTAAATTCTTAAGTTCCCAGGTATTTATTAATTTTGGATATTTACCCTAAATTATAAATACCTGGGTATTTTACATCTATAGGGAGCCAAGTCAAATATCTGGTATCCAATCTGGCCACTACATGAAATATCCAGTTATTTGGCATTTCCATTTCAATTTTTAAAATATAATTAATCAGCATATTTTGAAAATATATATAAATTAAAATTTATTATGTATTTTAGAAACTGTGGGATGTTTTAAAAATGTATAGAATTTGCAGGTCTTAAGCATCAGAGCCGGATATCCAGTACTGACCCATCATACAAGGGTCACCAAATATCCAATATCCGGCAAAATCAATGTCCTGGTGAGAATATACAGGACTGTTGGCATCCTATATTGAAGTTCCTTGAAATGTAGGCCAATTTCTCAAAATATGGGACTGAACATATATATGCACATTTTGACTCGAACAATTCATATATTAGAAATATATATATAGGTAGATAATAATTAGTATTTAGAGTCTTATTTTAAAAATGACCCCCTCCGGTCCAGAGGAGAGGATATTGGGATGCATCACCCCTGAAAATATGATATCTAATAAAATGCTTATATTCCTTTTATAAGATAAATAGTGATATTCCTCCCCAGAAAAATTCTTAGATGCTCTACTGCCCCCCCCCCCCCCCCAATTGTTCTCTTAGATATTTCAGATTTTTTTAATGAATTCACAATCACTCCTGGTAATGTATTGATATTTTCTGTCTGATGTACTTATGCAAATTCAGCCTTAATCAAAAGATCAGAATTTAGTAATCTTTTCCCTGCGGCATTGTTACAACTGTACTGCAAGCGAATTTTTTTTACTGGTATAACTGTTGCAACAGTAATACTTCTCTTTTCGCCACCATGTTAACTGCATAAATTGAGTATCCATGCATTTTCCCCCATTAGTACGATTGCTATTTTGATATACATTTTGTTTTATAAAATTAGGTGAAATCCTTACAGTAAGTGCAGTATAAGTGTATAAATATATGCTAAAATTTTGTTTCGTTCCTTAAGTGCTTGTAATAGGAAAAAGGTTGATCACACTATTATTTTAAAGTTTATTTAACCCTCATTTTACACTATTGCTCAAACGATTAAACTATTTATGATACTTGTTTTTGTAAGGTAATATGTACATATTTATTGCTTTTCTTTTTCTTCCTTTCAAGAACCAAATATTGACAGCCCATTAAATACACAAGCAGCGCAATTGTGGAAAGATCAAAAAGCATACAGAAAAATTCTTCATGATAAATACGATGTTAACGTACGAAAAAAGCAAAGTTAATAAAGAATCTCTTTACATTCAATGCTTGTAAAACATCTTAGTAAAAAATAGTGATTTTTGTATTTTTAATGTTTATTAAAGCTTCACTATGCTTGCTTATTTTTTTTATCAAGTGTTTTGTATTTAATTTTTTTAAGAGTAAGTATAATGCAACTTTAATAATCATTGCTTGCATTAAATTATTTTTTATATTTTTTCTATTTACTTATTTATTATAATGCTTATACAGTATTGAAGTATTAAAAAGTCTTATGATTTTAAAATTGATTTTATCAGTCATTCATTGAAGTTTTGTCAAAGTGTGTATTATGTTTGTGTGATACATTTTCACTTTAAAGTTGAAGCTCTTTTATTTGTAACTATCAAATTCTCATTTGTAGATACTCGTTCAATTTGTTGTAGACATTTATATGTTACTGTCGATGGTTTAAAACGGCTGATTCTAATCTGTTAGAGAAATGAATTTTATCTTGTCTTCATTTTCTGTTTTATGTAAAATTAATACATTTTATATGCATAATTTTTCTAGTTATGTGCAATTTTTTAAAATCTTTGAGAAAAATTGCTGTTTTTACTGAAATAAAAATTTTGAATTTGCCTAGTTTGAATTATTTTTTTTTAGTTTGTAAAACATATGTAGACATGAAATTTATTGTACAACTTTAAACTAAAAGAATTTAAATCAACATATTGAAAACATCTTAACAAAAGTGCATTTGCATTACATGTTGAATTTTATTTTTGAAGCATTTGAAGTTCACATTTTACAATTAAGACAACTAAATGAGGGAACAAGCATCTGTTTTTGAAACGTTTTTTAAGTTCTACGTTAATAGGAAAACAGTTTTTTAATGTTTCATTTCTCTAATATTATTACCTTTACTGCATATTTATACTGTTAAATTTTCCTTTTTATTTATTCATTATCATTACTATTTATTTATTTGAGTTTGTAATAATTGTTGCCATATAAGGAATTTAATCAGACAAATTGATGTGGAATTAATTATATTCAGAGTTTTTGTGTATTTTCAGTTATTTCTAGCAACCTGTAAGCACCAAAAAAAGATATTCCTAAAAAAATTTGGACTTTTTAAAACATTTTATAGAAATTAGCAAAATATAAACTGAATGAATGTTTTTGAAACAAATGCCAAAACTTGTGCAATACCTTTTTAATTGTTTCTTAAAATTTATCCACAGTTAAATTGTGCACAGTGTTGAATCATTCAAGCCTTCAAGAGAGACCTTAAAAACTAGTGAAATTGAAAATGGTTCATAAAAAAAGAATACTGAAATTTGAGCATACATCCCAAAATTTTAAGTTTCCGTGTCTAACTTGAGGGAGGAAGAAAATTGAAGATTTATAGTATATCACATACTTGTGATTACGCTCAAAATGTGCCGGTTTTTTACGCACGAGTCCTGGCGTTTTACGCATTTAAAGATTTGATTGCGTTTAGTTTCGTAAAATCCCTCATGTTTGTTTATGATGTGATTCTGCCACTTCAACGTCAATAATTTTGTATTTACCATTATTTTCGTCCCTTCTTCTATTTCATCTTTTGTAGTAGAAGATTTACACACTTCTTCTGCCATGTCCACTTGTAAACTTCAATCCTTTTTTAACCCAAGAGTAAAACCAAGCAGATGCCCACATGCTCTTGAAAATGAGTAAAGAAAAAGTTGTGCAAACCAATCGTAATAATTTCAGACTAATAAATGGATATTTATAAATAGTTTTAAGGAGGACGTTAAGATTGGCTTCATGATTTTTTTTTTTTTTTTTTTTTTGCACTCTAAAGAGCATAAAGATTGTCAGTTTACTTGTATGATTAGGTTCATTTATTTTCACCAAAAAATATTTTTTGAAATAAATTCATTGAAACTAGAAGTGACACATTCAACCTCTTCCGTCTGTTGCTGCTCTTGCATATTTATTTAATTTGTTTGATGAGGTGAAAAAACGTTCAATCGCAATTAATTGTTACTATTCGCTCATCAGAAAGGACATGTGGATGTAGGTTTTCATTTAATGACTGGGGTACATTGAGGCTAATCTCAAAAATTCTCATTCTAATTAATATTTTTTGCGGGATGACCACCAAACCATAAGCCATGCAAATTTGGATTTTTTTGCCCTCCCCCCCCCCTTTCCGAAGAAGGCATTTAAAATGCAAACTTATCACTACTTTTTGAAAATTTACTAGTAAAACAAAATGTTGAACTGATTACCACACAAGGACACAAGCATCATATAAGTAATGTATAACTCTTCTATAGCGGACACCAGTGGGACAAAAATATGTGTCCATAATAGAGAAGTGTCCAAATAAGGGCTTTTTTAGGCTCAAAGCTTTGCTGACAGGAAGTTAACAACTGTTCGTCAGGAAAAGTTTTACTGTAGCATTTTAGTCTAGTTTTATCAGACTCGTAAATGTTTACATCTATAGCATGTAGAAAAGAAACTTGGGGGCGTGCTTATGGGTGGGTAAACAGACCACTCGGAGTCACTAAAAACTGAAGGCCTCTAAAATATTTCTTAATAATAAAATTTAAATGAAATTAAAATTAGTGCAGAGCAAGTTTTCTTCTCCAAACAGAAAGAGGCGTTTATTATGCATCGAACATGGGGAGGAAACTAGAATTGTAGACTTCAAAACATTCATCCAAAACAGGATCCACACAGTGCTGCTTTGTTATTTCTTGTTAGCCTTGGCTAATTTCAAGAGTTTAAAAACTATTCCTGGAAGTTTAGTAGGGAAACTAGAAAAATCAGCATACTGAGAGAAATGTAATTTTTATCTGCCAAATTGGCTAATAGCCAACAGCTTTCTACACACATTCAAACACAAATAAACTTTCAGTTTGTTCTGAATAAACTTCTGAACTCTTATAAAAATATGTCTGTAGTGTAAAAATTGAAGACCATCTAAGGCAGAGGTACCCAACCTTTTTGTGCCTAAGAGCACATACCAGAATGTCGGTCGAATGGCGGGCACCATTTATTTTTTAAAGACAAATTTATAGTTGGTGGACATAGTTAACAATACACACTACATATAATGCAAAAAAAATTTAATTTAAAAAATTAATTGATTATACGAATAAAATTAAAAAATAAAAATTTTTTTGTGTAAAATAAATGATTACTAAATTGCTTGCAAAACATACGAAGTATAAAAATTATTTATTAAATATATAAATTACAGTCGATGTGATATTTGGCATTGCATTTCACTGGCCAGCGCTTCATAATTGGGGGAATATGAGGAAATCCCTGCTCGTAAGCAATCGTCAAGGTTTTCGTTCATCTGTAAGAGTCGTAATCTATATTCTGATTGTGTGATTTTCATTGTCATTTATCATTATAGGGTTAAGATTATTCATAGTTATATGGTCCTTTATTCATACTCTAGATTCTAAATGTTCTCTAGTTTAAAATGGAAAACAAATATTTTATCGTTGGGCACAAGCAGCTGGCAGGGCCGGCGCTAGGCTGAGGCGGTGAGGCGATCGTCTCAGGGCGCGCCGTTCTTAGGGGCGCATTGGCCATAAATATTGATTGCATCTTTATAAGTAAAAAACCAACAGTTTTTATCTCAAAAAAATTTAAAAACCGATATTACGTTTGTTTTTTATGCGGTTTTTGGCCTCTGGACAGTTAAAAACCGATTTTTCTCATCCTTGTACCACCTTGTCGTGGTGGATGGGCTCTCTATACTAAGAATGCCATAACTTCCGAATGTTCTAACAATGATTTTTCTAAGTAATTAAACTATACTGTAATTGAACAGTAGAATTGGTTAGCTCTCCAACTCAATATATAGCCGCCCCAGCTGGGCTTCAAAGTTAGTGGTAGTCAAACCTATCTATTTTATGACGGGCAAAACGCAATTTATTGCTTTTTCTCTTTTTCTGTTTTTTATTTTCCCTTATTCAGTCCATTCTGATCAGCGATTGCTTTCCTTCAGCTTTTTGAAAGTTTAAATATGTATTATTAAAGTTTGTATCGATCATTTTTAATCTATAGTTCTTCATAATATATAGTAGGGGCGGGAAAAAGTATTTTGCTTCAGGGGCTCCTTTCGTGCTAGCGCCGGCCCTGGCAGCGGGCGCACCTAGACCGATCGACGGGCGCCATGGTGTCCGCGGGCATAGGGTTGGGAACCCCTGTTCTAAGGAAACAAAATTATTTTCGTAATATAAGGACACATTTTGTTTAGAGAAATGTCAAAATTAAAAGTATTGGTACTTTAATAGGTGTTAGCAAGAAATGTGATGCCTTATTCCTGTAATACACCATTCTATTTATATTAACTGTTAAAACATTTCATCAGTTATTTGTGCATATTTAAGCAATTTTCGAGTAAGTGATACAATCTTGTAGGAAGAAATAAAACTTCAACATTTTTTAAAATTTTGTCATCATAATATTGCTTTAAAAGTACTTCATAAAAAGAAATCTTTTTTTTATTAACCTTTTTCATATCAACTCTTGAAGCTTTTATATTTTGGTACAGAATATTAATTTGAAGATTTCGAAGTCTACCTGTAAAAACGAATGTGTAATTCGTTCGAATATTTGTTAATTTCAGTGTGAAGCTGAAATTATCAAATATTCTAAACAAGAATACTCTAGTGAACCTAATAGATAATTTAAGGGTAAAGGTGTTCTGTAAAGAAAATAATTAACAGCATATGGAATGTTCGAGATGCTTGGAAATATTTTGAAACCAATTGAGATACACTGGTTTCCAAAAGTTAAGGTACAATAAAACCGTTTTTTTTTTCGTCTAATTTGCAAACGAATGTAGAAACAACAAATTTGGAAGAAATGTGCGTTAAACAGTTATTTATTAAATGCGTCAGAGACATTTGCAGAAGTTCTATGCAAAAATGATTTACAACAAAAAAAGAACTCGTGACGGAGAACTCTATTCTTGGGGTATAATGCATCGCAGTTTTAAGTGGTAAATGTCATAAAAACATTAAAAAAAAAGGGTTCTAATAAGGAATGTGTCCACACCTAACTTGAAAGCACTGGCGACATCGACTTTGTACGCTGCCAATTAAGTTGTGGGACACAGTAATGGGAAGCGAAGACGAGACACTGAGTAAGCCTTGTTTCAGCTTATGTAGCGAACTTGGAGGAGGACTGAAAGCAGCAACCTGTCTGTCAAGATAGTCCCGAAGATCTATCGGATACAGGTCTGGAGATTGAGCTGGCCATTCCATTCGCTCCAAACCGTGACCCTCAAGATAGTCCTCAACAGCAGCAGTTTGGTGAGGTTTATATTAACATCCATGAAGTCATTATCAATAGCACTAGCATATGGGCGGACATATGGCTCAAGGATCTCATCCCGTTATCTCAAACCTATCAGAGTTCCTTCATAGAACACATGCAGGTCAGTGCGACCACCAAGTGAGATCCCTGTCCCAAACCATGATTCCACCACTTCTATCACTGCCTTTCAACAGTGTTGGATTGATGATGATCTGGTGAGTTGTTCCCTCCAGATCAGCAGACGCTCTACATCGCTTTCTGGTGTGAATCTGGGCTCGTCTGTGAAGAGTACACATAAGCACATTCCTGTTTGGTCTCGGAAGCGTGTTCTCTTCTCTGTCGTCTGTTGAGGGAGGGACACACAATTAGTTGTTTTGTATAGATACTTGGATTGTGAAAAAATCTTCGCCCAGTAGTGGCGGAGATTCTTCGCCTTGGTGCTAAAAAGTGATCTGCAGCGAGCTGCGGCACAGTCGTGGTTTTTCTACTTCGGGACGAAAGAGGTAAAAAACGGTCTTCTGCAGATGTTGTAGATCGTGGTTCCTGGAATATGTCTTTTGGACACAGAAATCTTCGGATTGATATTGATGTCAAAGTCGTTGGACCATACTGCGGGACACTTTGAGACGTCTAGCAGTATCAGTCTGTGACAACCCCATCCAACTAACTGCCCGTCACCTTAAAGAATAGGGCGAACAACTTCTCTTAGACATTGCTGGACTCTACAGATTATTGTCAACGAAACTGTCAACAACAGTTGAAAATCAACAAAACTTACACACGAAATTACGGCGAAACGATATCTTGCATATTTTTCTCTCCTCTCACTCGTGTAATATATATACCTGTTATTTTCTATAAAATAAAACTGAAAGCTATTTTTTTTTTTTTTTTTTGCATTTTCATTAAAAGTTTGTTATTAACATTCACATAAACTATAAATTATTTTGTTACTACCATTTTTTTAGGGTAACCTTCGGAAAACATGTTGTACTTTAACATTTGGAGACCAGGTATGTATGAAATTTAATGTTGGTATATACGGGAAAATAGGCTCGTTTAATATTGGGCTTACTTCTTGTTCATTCAAGGGCAATTCTCAAGAACCCATCTCCCACTGAGTATATAAAGAAATTCGGGAAGTCAAAATAAATTTTCTCCTCTCCGTTAATTTTAGAGCATTTTTTTTTTTCTTTTTTTTGAAGTTACGAGCCTTATAAAGCCAAACTAAGTGTAATATTGATTATGGCAACATTGAAATTCATGTTTAATGTGTAGAATAGTCAATGTATTTATGTATTTTATTATCTTGAATTTTTTAAAAACTAGGTCCTATTTCTTTTAAAGCATGGACGAGCCCTATAAGCTTCCCCCCACTTTTTTTTTCAGAGCAACAAAACTGAATAAGAGCATTAATTTTTGCAAAATTCTGCTTAAAAATCAATTTGAGAAATTTCAATAAAAGGTTTTCGCAATGGAGTTTCCTAAAATTATAACACGTTAGACGATCGAAAACTGTAAATGGGTTAGGATTTTCTGGTCGAAGAAAACGTTTTTCATGAGAAATTGGTTCATTTGTCCGAAACTTCTGAACGACCATTACGTTATTGTTCCTTTTTTTTCTACTGCTTGCATGTGGGCTATATTGCCATTTGAGAATGAATTCGGAACGTTCATGTTGTAATTTATCTCATCATCTGTATGTTCCATTCATTTTTATATTCGAGCTATTGCTCACTTTTATTTCTTCTCTTTCGCTATTAATCATCCTGGTCCTTTAAATGGCAAACAGATCACAATGTTATGTTCACCTCCTCAAACGCAATTACAGCGTTTCCAAGTCCAGTTTTGTCTGGGCGGCACTTGCATTGTAAAATGAATTCGTTTTGAAAAGAGGGAATTTTTGTCGCCACAAGCTTTAAATTGAATTAGCAGGGATCTCCGAAGCGAAAAAATTCTCTTTCGAAACACACTAGTTGAAGAAGATGGATCAGGAAGAAAAGCTTGACTTCAAGAAATGATGTTTTGCTAGTACTTTACTTGTTGGGAAGATCAATCTGGCCAGAATGTCGGGATCTGATGAATAAATCTCTTTTGAGATTGTTCATAATACTGAGCACCTTACAAGTCGCGAAAGTTCCGAAGAGTAACAAAATTAAAAATCGGTTATAAATAACCAAGTTATATTAAAAAGCACAAAAATTTCAATCAGCCAGGATTTTTCAAAATTTCAAGATTAGCATTAAGGTAAATCCGGTAGATGTGGCGTACAGTTGTTGTTGTTGTGTCAAAAAGAAATGTGACCTGAAATGGTCGTTGTTGTTGTTGGGGGTCGGAGTCCTCGCGCGTGATGAGGAAGAATGGGTACGCTGCTCCTGAGTCTAATGGGGCCCTTAAAGGCAGGATTCCGATTTCCGCCCCTTTGAAGAGTCTCTTAATTTTTTGAACCAACTCCCGGATAAGAGACCGTCACCTGGTTGGCACCCCCAGAGGTATCGTTTCCCTTGGAGGACATTGGAGTCACGACTTATTTAACGTGCACCAGCTCCCTTTAGCGTACACGGCCCTACAGGAACCAGCCGCGAGAGGTTGTCACCCTCCCAAACACTGACTTAAGTCGATGTTGCTTCACTTTCGGTGCTCTGTGAGAACCGAGCTTCTACCGACTGGTCCACTGCGGGACTGGCGTACAGTTGGAAAACATAATAAAAAAGATTGAAAACGTTAAATTTTTTGCTTAACTTTTGGTGAATATTACAGACCACATTCCTTCTGTATGCATTTCCGTCATTTTGTCTTTACGCTCTAAATTAAAGCGACAGCTGGAATAAAAGAGACACTTGTTTTTCGCTTCTTTCCTTATACCTGCCTGGGAAGGCAGTTGACTAATAGAAAATGACTGTCATACGGGGATCATTCTCACAAAGCAGGAAGGAGGAGTTAATCATGTTTTTGGAGGGAAGGAGAGGTGTGAGTGCACCGCGATTTCAGGCTGTTGTGCAACAGCCGCAACAGCACAGTGTCTACTTTAAATCATAAGTTTTTTCTCTGAAAATGTATGATATAGCGTAGGTTTTGTTGCTTGCTTTCCAAATGTAAGGGCTTCAATTTTCATTACTGTTCCTCTGATTTTTATTCTGATGAGAGTACTGCAAGATACCTTTTAAGCAAACGGTTTTTTCAGCTCTTTCGACAATTTAGTTGCAGTCATTATTAATATAATCTGCTTATTATCGAAAGATATCTCCCATATGCGTGACCCATCCATGTGCGCAATCTCCCCCGCCCTATAAGGAGAGAAGCAAAAAATAGCTGCATTTTCTTTATGCCTGCAGGGCTCCCACGGCTGCGCCAAAATGATTTTTCTGCTACATGCTGCTACAAAATTCGTTTTTCCGGAAAATTTGCGCCAAATCGCGATTTTGGAAATCGAAACAATTTTAGATGTTGATTTTTTTCACTTTAAAATCGACATTACTTGTTACATTTTTCCTTTAGACAACTAATTTTTTACCTTTGAAGTAGTTCATTAATGAATATTAGCTCTACCCTCCCTTCAGAACAGCAAATATGGATGAGATAATTGAGCAGAATGAGTGATGTATCCCATGCTTGCAGGGCCTGATTAAGGCAGAGGCATACGGGGCAGTTGCCCAGGCCCCCCCCCCCCCATCTGAGGGGGCCCCAAATCAAAAAAAATAAATACTTCCATAAAATTTGGCTCTTTATTACTGAAGTAATGAAGCAGAGGGGGCCCCCAAATAATTTTCTGCCCCGGGCCCCAATTAGGCTAAGTCGGGCCCTGCACGCTTGTAGAAGAAACAGTGAGAGGATTTCTAATATTTTGTATTGTTATGTAGAGAAAAATCATTCATCTTGTCCTTATTTCGTTAGTTTTTCTTGAAATAGATAAAAAAGTTTAGAATTTCATGGAACGTGGCAAAAAAAACTTAGCGTTTTTCCTCAGTGCAATTCGTGTTTTCTACTGTTTAGGAAATACTAATCAATCTGAAAAATCAATAACAGAATAGATGTTAAAAATATTGCTGATCCACCATAACAATTCTTTTAAATTCCTTGAGCCTACTTTCCACGTGCAAGCAAAGGAGCACATACGTTCTGCAATCTTTTTGCATCCGCTACAAAAATCGGATTTTTTTCATTTCAACCAGTTATTAATGTTTCTTCTCATAAATAAAGACATTTTATTTTTATTTTAAATAAAAGCCTTGTTTGAAAATATATATTTGTTCCCGAGAGTGTTTTGAGGTAGGCTTTCAAACGCTGTAAAATTAAACATTGAATTGCAGCTTTATTCTTTTCTCATTACTCTTTAAGCTCTGTAATCTATATCATAGAACCACAAGCAATTAAAAAACATAAATTGAAAGAACAAAATAAGTAAAAAAATTACAGTTAAGGTAGAAAAATCAATTAAAAAAAGTATGTATATCTTAATGAATTGATGATTTTTAGCAAACATAGCAATATCATTAGAAGAAATTGAAATTTTGGTGTGGATGAACGATTTCATAAAAGTACTCTTGCTTAAAGTTTCAATTTTTTAATTAGATTTGAAAGTTATGAAATTATAATGCATTTCCAATTTAGTTTCTTTCAGTATCCAATTGCTGTAACCCTAGGGCTCTTAAAATTTAATTGTAACTATTACACAATTTTTCAAAGATGTAAAAATAAATTGTTGACAAAAAAATCATTAGCCATTAAATTACCAACATTTAATAAAAATACATTTTGCCTTTCTATTATAGAACTGAAAAATATAATTTGGTTCTTGAATTTTCTTGCTGCAAAATTATAAAACTCAGCAATTTACTTTTGGTGCCATTAATTACTTCCAAAGCATGTAAGAGAGTATTTAGGATAGAAATTTAAAGGAATATTTCTTAATCAGAAAAATAATCAATATTACTGCAATCGGATAGATTTCAAACATTTTTTGATAAAATATGAAATTATATAATTTATTCAAAATTTTACTGTTACTATAATCGCAATGGTTAAATCTAAATAAGTACAACCATTTAAAAAACAAATTTTAATTGATAAATGGTTTAAAATAGTTGAACCTTTCGTATTAGTTTGTTTTTGCTTATTAAACAACAAGAAGTTCTGTCTAGAGCAGGGGTCTCCAAACTTTCCAGCCTTAGGGCCATATTGATTACCCTACAACATAATTATTCAACATAAAAATAGATTACTTCAGTAAACTTAATTTAATTTGCTATAAAAAATAAATATGTTCTCTAGAAGGAGTTTTCTTTCAAGTATGCTAGCTCTCCGCGGGCCGGACAAAATCTGTCCGCGGGCCGGATGTGGCCCTCGGGCCGTAGTTTGGAGACCCCTGGTCTAGAGCTATACGAGCCTACTTTCCCGTATACACCGAATTCAAATTTATAATCTAGCTATCTCTCTGTCTTTCTCGTTTAGCTTTAGTTCTTAATTGCTTCAAATATACCTTTTTCAACGGTTAATACATATTCGTTCAATCATTTTTTTATTAAGTCATTCATGTATTTGTTCACTCATTTATTCATTCATTCTTTTGCTTATTCATTTAATCATTCATTAATTCAAAAATATTTTTGAAAATCCCGATCAAAAAATTTCATAGGAAAATAGGCTCGTTAGTTCTGGATGAATTTTCTATTTATTTGTACATGTTCTATGTCATAAGAGCTTTCCGATAAAGTTTGTTCCAAGCAAATCGGTCCGTTAGATCAGGAATTATATAGAATTGAATTTCCCCGTAGGCGGTATGTTAATTTTTTTGAACTGTTCAAAAATGAACAAAAATTGTTCAAATCAATATTTCACGCTAAGAACTTCTTCCAGGGAGCTTGTTCATACGAACTTCGATCTTGTACCCAGAGTTTACATAATTTGCTTGATTTTCACATATAGGTGCTAATGCTAAAATTTTTTGAACTGTTCAAAATTGAACAAAAAATTGTTTAAATCGAAAAGTAAAATATGGAAATGAGATGTCCTCGCCGAGATCTTTCGAATGCAAAAAGAATTTTTCGAATTGGACAATTCGTTCAAAAGTTATTAGGGGGGGACAGACCGACAGACAGACAGACCGACAGACACCCTTTTTCCCCATCTCAAAACCCTACTTTCAAATTTTTTATTTTTCAATCTTTACTTAATTACTTAATTTATTTTTGACTTTTCTTGATTTTTAACGATATTTTCATGATACATTAAGCCTTCTTTCCTGCTTTATTATTATTATTTTAACTTTTACGGGAAAGTAGGCTAAAAAGGAAGGAATGCAATGATTTTTAAAAAGAAGAAAATTTTAAGCTTTCTTCCAGCTATTCTTAGCTATTAGATAAAGGAAAAAAACGAAAATTTTTATATATAATCCATTTCTTGAGAAAAGTATTGAAAAGCACCTTTATAGGGGTTATAGGTTTAATTAGTCTTACTTTTTGAATAGGTTATAAATAATTTCTTAAAAAATATAAAAAAGAATCCAGTTTTTGAAATAATCTAATCCAGTTTTTGAAGGATGACTGACGTTTACATTTCCTATCATTTTGAAGACTTAAAACTGCTCTTACCCTTGATGTATGAAAATAACATTGCTTTAAAACAGCTATTTAATATTTAAAAAATAAAGAAAAAAAAATCCTCCAAAAATGGTGTAAAGTTGATATTTTCGGCTCCTAGACTGATACAAAAGTCAATTTCTTCTGCTCCAAACTGATACAAAAGCCCATTTTTTCTGCTCCAAACTTATACAAAAGCTCATTTTTATCTGCTCCAAAAGCTGATACAAACTCTGAGGCCGGTGGGAGCACTGTGCCTGCTGTCTTTTTAAATTACAGCATAACAAGAAAAGTGATAGAAATACATGCAGGAGGTATGTAGTCTATAATATTCACCAAAAGTTTAGCAAAAAATTAACGTTTTAATTCTTTTTTTATCATGTTTTCCAATTGTTCGCTAACTCTACCAGCTTTACCTTATATTGTTGACCTAAAGAGGGTTTCCTATGATTAGGAATTTTTGTCTTGTTTGTTTGCATTGATTTTACACATTCTTGAGAACTTATAACACGTTCGTTGCCGGTCACTTTAAAGACGAACGACGAACCTTTATATTACATAATATCAGGAGACACACCTAACATACAATGCGGATTGAAGCAGATTGTAACAAAGGCGCTGGTTACTGAGACGTCACTCACAACACGCTTAAAAGCCTCTTACGCTCGCTGACGGTCACCGATGAATCTTTATGCAGTAAACACACCTGAAATGCCCACTGCAGCGGAGAGCAATTGAAGATACGCAGCTTTTTTCGTGCGAGCTTGCGGCTGGCTAACTGAGACATCACTTAACACAACGCTGTAAACTCTCGCACGTAGTTGGCACTGTGGCAAGAGATTGACATCACGCGCTGGCACGTGGTCGGCAGCGAAAGTGTTAATGAAGTTCCAAATCTTATTTTGTAGTAGCATTGACTAATTTTCACTAAAGCAGGAATTCAAGTGCATGACAGAGGGCTTTAAATTCAATTAAGCGACGAAAAATTACATTTAGGTTTAAAATCTTTACATCCTGAAAATCGGTTGAATTCTTTTTCTGATGGGGCTGCGTATGGTCATTAACCTTTGGAGACCTAGTGCGTACCCCGGTAATCGGCATCCATTTTTTCAAGTTGCACCACTGTCGGATGCCATTGCTACTCAGAATTTGGACACTCAGTTTCCTCTAGATGACGGCACCTGAGCCCTCATTTGATGCGACTTGCACTAGGTAATTAATTTAGCCGAGAGTAAAGCCAAACGGATACTCAGGGGATCTTTAACATGCCGCACAATCATGGGCGCAAACGATTTTTTGCATCTTGAAAATCCACCGACTTGAGCCAGGTTCGAACCTGCGATCTTGGGCGTACGAGACTTGCGCCTTACCACTACGCCACCCTGTCGACTCTGTTTAATTCTTACAAATATAATTACGCTCGCTGATTACGCTAAAAATAATTCGGATTGAGCTAGTTTTGAAAAAAAGGGAGGTTTACTTCGTCCTTCCTTTCTAATTTCAGTTAAATTTGTGTAGAACTTCAATTTTATGCTTATAAAATCGAAAGGGTAATCGAATTATTACAAATATAATTTTAATTGATCCACGTGTCCTCCTGCTAGCTATAAATATTTAGTAAAAAACCCAACTCGATTAATTCATTTGCGCCAATACCTTTCGGAAAACGAAACAAAATATCTATTCCTCAATCATGTTTATAACGTGTGCTCTCCCCCCCCCCCCCCCATTTGTTCTGACTGTTCGAAAAGCCCCGTACAGCGACGAGGTCTCTAAGACCGCTGAACGCTTATAAACTTTTTACGAGTTTAAGTAAAACTGCAATCCGGATTCGCTGTCGTTTAGTTGAGCACTTACTTGCAAGTTGTAGAAAAATGGTCCCCTTCGGGGTGCTAGTGTTTTGTTTCTGAATTCATTACAACGTGGTAGGTCCGACATTCAATTGCGTGTAAAATTTCTACCGGTAATGTGCTGAAGCAGTTTTCAATCCATCACGCTGTTAGTGATCATGGTGAAGTTGAAATTGATACAACCCTTCCTGCATTAAAACCGTAAGTTACAATGATGACTTAATTGGACTTATGTGTATAAGGTTCTCAAAAGTTCTTTTTTGTAATGTATGTCCTACGACTTACCTTTTTATCTGCACACCCAGAACTTGGGAAAGAAAAAAAATTCTTTGTTAGAGTTTTTAATCATGAAGTTTTTAATGTGACTTACAAGGATTTTTTAAAGTTAATTAGTACACAGGTATACGAAATTTGTTCTTCCTTTACATATATCTTCTTCGAATTTGTCAAACAAACTAGAGTTCTTTTCCTATGGTATCATTTTAAATAGCTGGAAATGTTACCCTAATAAATGGCAAACTCCCTTAATTAAGTTTAATATAATCATATCTCTATTTAAGCTACTGCATAATAAAAATAAACAAAAATATCGAATCAAGAGTTTAAAAAAAGCCAATAATATTAAAAGCACACTGCTAAAAATGAAGTACTTAAAAATAAGAAAATATACCTGCATATTTTTTTAAGTAATTTTGGCTCTTAAAAATCAAGAGAAAAATTATTTCGCGTTCTGCACATTTAATTCTTCCAAATAAGTATATTTTTATTTGGAAAATCTTGGTGTAAAGATACCAAATCTTTTTTTTTTAAGAAAAAAAAGCAGTAGTTTATAATTATTAATAAGTAAAAATAATTTGGATTGAGCTTGTTTTGAAAAAAAAGGGGGGGGGGGGGTTTCTTCGTCCTTCCTTTCTAATTTCAGTTAAATTCGTGTAGAACTTCAATTTTACGCCTATAAAATCGAAAGGGGGAGTTGATTTATCGGTCAGAGTAATGATGATAATTTATTTTTATTCCGAATATTCAGACATGATAAAGGAAGTGCCTAAATAAATTAACAAAAATTAGAGGAACTCTGAAAAAAAATATATTATCATCGCGTTACTGGTGGGTCAAATTAAAAAAAAAACACTAAACTTCTTTGAATCAACATAAAATTTTTATTGTAAAGTTAAATTAAAACTGATAGTTGTAAAAAGACATGGATTGAGCTGTGTCAAAAAAATAAAAATAAAAAAAAGTCGACCGAATAGAGCTTGGTTTGTTCCAAACAGCTTTGTAGCAATTCAAATAGACTAGGGAGGAAACATCAAATTACAAAACTACATAAATAAAATAAATTTAAATAAAAATAAATTCATGGATTGATCTGGTTTTGATACTAAGAGCTTCATGTCAAATGATACATTTTTACCAAATGCTAATTCTTATTATTTACGGAGTTAGAAATGTCATATTATTGTGTTTATCCCTTAGTGGTTTTTCACTTTAATTTCTCTTCCAAATTAAATAAATATTCAGCTCTAATCTACACGGATTGCTGTATTTTATTTTAATTAAACGATTCACTTCGATATAGTATATGATCTTTGGTTTTCGTTATTATGCATTAAATTGAACTTATGATCAAAATCAAACGTTGTAAAAAAGGTGAAAGTCCTGTTAAGTTCTTTTTATTTTCTTTCTGTGCTAAAGGTTCAACTTAGAAATGAAATAACTCAACTACAGGGAAGAAAAAGAAAGATTAGGAAAGAGGGAACAACAACTCAGCTTTGCCTAATACAATCCTTCGCAAATGGTAGTCGCGACTTTCATAAACACACAGTATCACCAACACTAACAAGCATATTCTCATTATTATTTTTACCACGTTTTTATCACTCTAGTATCTTAACATTATTAATCGTTTCTATTTAATTTTATTTGTAATACAAACAAAAAGGATAAAATTGATTTTTTTAACAATTATTTCACAATTCATCTCGTTAGAAAGTTAATTCGCTCATTGATTTTGCTCTTTTACAAGGACTTTTTTAGTCGGAATTTGCAAATGACATCAACCTTTAACAGTGCTGCAGTGCAAGACTAACTGCCGTAAGCTAAGATTTATGGGCGTTTCTGTTATTCCACTAGTGGTGACTTAATGCAATCAGACATCGATATTAACCTCTTTTCAGTCGCGCGCAATCCATGATTTGTTCCCCTAATGATGAGCATCTCGGATAAGGCAGCTGGTAGCGGAACTACAAGCTGGGTGGAGATCCATCTCCCAACACAAGCACAGGTGAAAGGTGAAATGACTGACGCGTTGCCCACTTGCGAAAGCAGGGCACGTCTGCGCTTCAACTGCAGTTAAGCAGGACGTCCTTTAATTGCTGGTGACACGTGCAACAAGCCACTCCTTTCTTTACGGCCCTCCTTTTCTCTGATGCGGCCTATAGCAAGTGGAATCGCGAGAAATCTTTCACTGATCACGAGTAGGGAAATTTGAAATTTCTAAAGAGCCTAGCGTCGGCCGAAAGGGCGAGGGTGTCCATACGGGCTTTGTTAATATTTTCTTTTTTAGTTTCATAACTGAATAAATTGGGCTGAAGAGATGTTTCTCAAAGCCTTAATAACATAAGAAATATAATAATTTTAATCTTCTTAACTGAAGTGCATCCTTGGTAAAAGACTAGAGTCATGTGCCAATTCCTTGCACCTTTTTTTGAGTTGCAAAAAACCCGTTCCCCCCCCCCCCCTCCGAAAAATCCAACCAAATGTTTTTTCGGTGTTTATTGTGGGGTTTCTTTATTATTGTTTTTTTATTTTTAAGGTCGTTTTTTGATTTGGTGATCGACGTCTTTTCTGATACGGCGCCATCGTACGCAGCACGATTTTGCACATATGAATGACGTGGGCCTATTTGCCCGTGCCGTTAACTTGACCGTTTCTAGAAATGATGTTGATGGGTGCAATATTGCCTTCCTTCCTAGAGAATGGGGGGGGGGGGGTATAAATGCTGGCCAATGAAGCACTAAATCTATGTATGTGCGTATGTATGCATACATGCAAGTATCTGTTATAAATGGAAGCCTTCCCTTTGAAAACAAAGCCCCCATCCTTTTCTTTTTTTTTTTTGCACTGCTGAAAATAATTATATGGTAGATACAATCTTACAACTTTATAAAACACAACGTTCTTTGAGGGGAAAGGGGAATGACAACCATCTAGCTATAGATATATACAATTTTTGAGATGTGCCCCCTTCCTTCCATAAGCAGAGATCTTGTAGTCTTTCCTCTTGAATACGTGAGCCAGACGGCCAGACTGATTCCCGCCCTTGTGCCACTGGAACACCCCCAAGCAATGTCTACGATTTTACAAGGTCTATGGTTTCTACCTAATTATTAGGGTGCTTTCACACCAAGGGTGACAAAGAGAAAAAAAATGTCTTTTCTCAGCTGCGCAACCGCAAGAGCATATATTTGCCGGCAAAAATATGCTCTGCACTTGCCCAGATGACAAAAGACAAGAACATTGTCTTTGTTGCCTTTGGTGTGAAAGCACCCTTAGAATTCCAATTTCGAATCTCTCAACCAGTCTACGGAAAAAGAAAAGGATGCTGTTCCATCTCTTCTTTGTGCTCATGTAGTTGAAATCATTGTAATTGATAACCCAAAAAAACTTGACTTCATATTTATACTGACGGATCATCCCAGCTGTTTTTTTTTTTTTTTATTGCAAAAATTTATTTGAAGGCTCATGCCCAGTTGGAATTAATATGACAAATTTTGAAGATGAAATTGAGGCAATTAAACAGGCTACTCTTCATCTATTCAGCAGTACTTCTTCTCTCAAAAAGGCTATCTTCCTTGCAGACTCACAGTCAGCTGTTCTCTCCTTTTGCTCTTTTCAAGGCAGTGATAAGTCAGAGGAAGTTGAAGATACAAGATCAAAAATTGAGAAGATCGTCAGTGATGGCTCGGAGATCAACTTCCAGTGTGGAAGTAGATCTCCCAGTCAACATTTTTTATTTCATTTTATATAAAAGCCATTATTTACTACTCAGCCATTGTGGTATAACTAGTAATCAGAGAACTGATGATCAATTAGCCACACAAGAATGCAAACTTACACAGCCCCCATTCGCTCTGTCACCTAAATTTTTCCTTGATTGTTAAGGTATCGAATAATTTTGTAAAGAATTCGTTATCTTTGGATGCTGTGTGGTAGGTGTGGTCCAATCCTCTCCACAGCCCTGTCCTCATGGATTTTCCTTGGCAAGTTTTTCTGCTAGCTTTGGAATCATTAATAGAGATGACTACCTCTGGAGCCACGTCCATCGTTTTGGCATTACTGACATAGCTGATTGCTCCTGTGCTGTGCTCTTCAAATGAGACAATGAACTTTTTACATTTAACAGTTTGTGCCTATGGCCAACACTTTTTCCATTTTACCATTATTTGACAACTATTTATCAAAGGCTGCTTTGTAGAGTGCACGAATGGAAATGGTCTATTCGACCCATTCCCTGACGTAATAATAAAAAAAATAATAATGCAAAGGAGTGCAAAAGAGGTTCCCCACCACCATACTGTTAGTGTTTCTGATTTCGCCTAAATTTGAATAATGTGACTACATGCGACCGAAATCATAACTATGCTTATACAGTCTCTTAGTTAAATAAAGAGCCTTTTTGTTGATCAGCGAATTTTTTTCTCCTTACGCCCTAGAACTTTTTCATTATCTAGAAATGTAACAAAAATTGACAGAAATAAAATTATAAATGAAAAAACAATGTTGCTAAATCACGAATAGTGCAAAATTATTGCATACACATGTCTCGGGGTTTACAAGGATCCCCTTTTTTAATTCGGAGAAAAGTTTGGTCTTCAGACGCATTTTTGGTGACTTGCTTAGTATCTGAAGCTGTTTTCTCTTTGTTTTTCTTCTTAATCTCTTATTACATATGTGCATCTTCTCGTCTGTTCAAATGTCTTTTTGTTTTTCACACATTTACATTATAAACAAGTACCAACTACCAAACTACCACGTAAGCCGTAGAACTTGGTATTCTCAGTCGTGAGTTGACATAAGTAATTTTAATGGGTTAAATGTTATCCACAAGGAACTCTTGTGAAGTGATGAAGCGCAAAACCCTCCAATATGACGAATTGTTTTATTTATACTCGAGTTTGAGAGTAACATTTTCTTTCTAAACCGCTAGCTTTTTTAGATTTCAATATAACTCGCGATAGTGAATAAGAGCGTGAGAATATTGACTTAAATTACTCTTTCAATTTGCATTACCCGACAAACAATTGGAGGGAATAGGTTGAGTAAGGTCACTTTTGACTTTCCAGATGTTTCTTGATTAGAACCCTGTAGTTTCTTGGCAAAACAAAACTCACATTTAATTACGAGTATCCATCGCGGCTGGTCTTAGTTCTTCCGCTGTAATATTTTTACATAACCATTTCCGCGATTAAAAACTGGAAATGGACGAATTTTTACCGGCAGATCTAGAAAGAATTTACTCACCAACCAGATTTACGGGTGAAGAATGTCGTAAAATCTTTCTGACCTTTGATCCTCGGAACAAATTGGGGAGGACATGGGGTGCCTCAGACTAATAAGGATAGCTGTGAGATATGAGAAATCTTGCAGACAAATCTTCTTTTCATTTTTTTTCCTGAGTGAAGCGAGGATTGACGAGAAATCCAGTTACATTCATCAGAAGCGTTTTATTTTTTCACTAGCGGTACCCGCAACGGCGTTGCCCGTGCAATGTTAAAATAGCGGCGCCTACGGCGCAACTTGTTTTTTGTCCCAAGCAAGTCCCCGAAGGCGACCTTTTAAGTCACTTCTGAGCCCATAAAAACTTATTTCAGGCTGTATTTTTCCACAAATGTATATCTACCTTGACTTAGGTGTAAATTTTTTTCAATCTATCACAAATAACCTATATTTATTGATCTATATTTGTATCATGTGGCATAGTTATCTTTATTACATCATCAAAACTTTTACATAGCTTTATTTTTACTCTGACTCTGATAGCTAGCAGTACATTCTTTCTGAGTCTGAATTCAAAAATATAACTGTTATTTCATAAATGTTTATTTAAACCAATAAAAAGAGTAAATTGTTATACAAAATAAAAAAATAAATGCATTAGTAGCTTTATACATAAACATACATTTTGTAATCAAATCAGAGAAATGAATTTATATGATTGTAAATATGAAATTTTAATTGCCACAAATTAAAGTAGTCTAAATGGGGAATTGATAAATTGATCAGACAAAGTCATTTAATAAAGATCATCTGAAAAATCTAACAGTTACTGATCATCCTTAGCCTATTCAAGAAAAGCAGAAGCTGCAGCAAAGAGATGCTGGACTATGTATATGTCAGCAATTTGATGAAATAAAAAAAAATCAGTGGCAGCTGTATGGGAAGTATGTTGATAGTGAAAATTGTGTGGAATGGCAGTAGAGTATCTAGCATGGGTGTCACCCAGTAGAAAAGATTACGCCTTCCCCATCCAAAATAAAAATCATGTAAACTGTGAAGTACGCGTTTTAATGAAATATAATAATTTTTTGTTAAACAAATTGTAGTTTTGGAAAAGAAGAACACCATTTGCATCATGAGCCTCATAATATTTAAAGTATTTGTTGAGGGCACTGGTTATGATTAGCGGTTAAAAACATTGTGAATATTTTTTAAAGGAAAAACTTTGCTCAAAAATAGAAAATTAAATTGGATATTTTTTTCTCCCATTTTAAGTATTTGTTTTATTCTAAGGAGCTTTTAAAGGTTCATTTTTTTCTCCGTCGGGGCTGGTTGTCGACCCTGAATCGGTGACACCCGGGGCGATCCGCTCCCCACTTAGCTACGCCAAAGACATTTCTTTAGTAGCGGATAATAGGAATATCCTGCCTATAAATTTGCTTTTGGAGTATCACGTCAATTTCTGATATGCATCGCTTAAGAGACATATCTTGACAAAAGTAAATTCGAAAGTGAATGTGAATGCTGAAAAGGGAAATTTTATGGTTCAAAGCTGAAAAAGAATCTGTTACTAAATTAGTACACTAAAAATGCAAGGAAAAGTTTATTCTTATCCTACCTACAGTTCCTAATGTTAATGCAATGGACACTTGCTTAGTTATGAGCAGAACATAGAATATTGCTCTTTTTTTTACAGCATTCAATGCCACAAAAATGGTAATCGAGGTGATGTTCCGACACGAACATACATATTTTTAATATGCTTAAGTCATATTTTTTTATCTAGTGGTGTCTCTTGGTCAATTCAGTGGTGAAAGTTTTCTCTCTGGCTCTGATTTTGACTCTGTAAACAACACTTTCTTATAGGTAGATGAGGCATTTTCAATGAAACCGATAGACTAACGATTTAAATTTTGTTACAAATGATGAATTGTTGGGAACGCTTCCTTTTATGCTACAAATGATGAATGGCAGATTTCAACTCTTTCAAAAAGTATAATTTCTATATTTTCGAATACATACCATTTTAACGCATTTAATTACGAATTCTGGAATTTAGGTTGAAAATAATCTGTAATAGGGGATTGTTTTTTAGTTATGGAGTTGAAAGTGAATGCTGAATCTTCCAGTATTGAAATGCTTTGCAAGTTTTTTTCCTAGTCCTTATGGGAAAGAAAATATTTTCCACTATTTGTAAAATGTCCACTATATGCTGTTCCGTCCAATAAGAGTACAGTACATAGCACACAGAGGCGTAGCTAGGGTTTTCTGCGCCCGGGGACAACTGAAGATTTTGCCCCCCCCCCCCTCACTCCGTGCCCCTGGTAGGGAATTAAAAAACGTTTATGCTTCCTAAATGACAAATAGTACTAAAAAGCAGACCTTTTAACTTGCATTTTTATTAGCGACCATTCAATTTGAAGGGCCAAATGGAACACTTTGGCTTCGCAAAATTATTTGTATTTCTTCTTTCTCAAGTGACCTTTCCTGAGTTCTTTGGGCGTCCGGTTCTTTTTAATCTGCTGCTCAAAGAAAATGCCCCTAGCCCTTCCTAGAGAGTCATCATGGGTCCAATCCATAGAAAACATCCCAACTATAACTCAAAAGTTTTTTCACTGCCTTTTAAGGCAATTTTGCACGCACTCCTGAGCGACATTGGTCATTCCCGATATGATTTGCAATGCTCCCACTTTTTTGTCGAACATATTCACACCTTTTCAGTTCAAATAATTTTCTTTTCGCATTTAAAAATAAAATAAATTTACATTAATTTGGCGCCCTTTGACGCTGCGCCCGGGGACAGCTGTCCCTCTGATAGCACGTAATAGTGACTGCTAACGAAATCTTCTTTAGACTCGAAGTGTTGGAGCTTTGTTGGTTTATAAAATGGCAAAAAGAACGAACTTCTCCAGTTCCATACTGGAAACAAACGAACTTTCTCATGCCTTGATAAACTCGAATAGCCCTTTTTTGAAATTTCTTGAAAACAAAAACAATCCTCGATTGTGATTTATTTTGTGAGAGAGTAATAATTAACTTTTAACAAAGTGCTTAAAGCTTTAAAAAAAGCACAAAAGGAGAAATATTTCTAATTTTAGAACACTTTTTTCTTTTTCCATTTTCGAGGGAAAACATAAAATACGGGGAATTCGATAAATAACAAACTTAGAACCCGGGATATTTTAACATCAATTAGGATACAGAAAAACTGGGACCTGATGATAAAAACGTAACATGCGGGAAAAACGTAGATTCGTGGGATGTTAAATCGAGGTTTCACTGTAGATATGAAAACTTTTCACATATAACATGATAGAATAACGATAAATGATGAATTTTTGAAATGTTATACTCTTTTAATAGAAATGATGAATGGCGAATTCTTAAAAATTATGTGAACAATGCACATATATTCAAATGAGTGAGTATATTTAGAAATAATAATGAATATTTAAGTAATCACAAAATATTAAGCAAACATTACAAATTTACATAATTAAAATGCCTAAATTATTTTTTAAATTCTTTATTTAAAAACAACATACTTACTTTATTTTGAACATGTATATCATGGGAGGTTGCAACCAACCGCCCCTATAAATTCGTCACTGAAGCAATGCCCCGTCAACATGCTCAAAAGGAAAATAAAATTCTTCATCGATTGAGTGAAAGTTGTTTAGTACTTATTTTTTGTAGTTAATGAATATTATTTTTATGAATAGATACTATGTTACTAATATGTTTAATAATCTGTTAACATCTTAAATTTTTTAGCCCAGTTGAAAGTTGAATTAAACTGGTTGGGCGAGTCACTTAACTGAATAATAACAGTTGAAATCGATATATATTGTATAAGTAGGACCAACAACGTTCTAAAACAGAAAATCAAATTCTTCACCTCTCCAATAAACCATGATTGATTCGAAGCAAAAAAAAAAAAGTTGGTTTATAAAATGGCAAAAAGAACAAACTTCTCCAGTTCAATACTGGAAACAAACGAACTTTTTCGCGCCTTGATAAACTCGGAATAGCCCCTTTTTAAAAATTCTTGAAAACAAAAACAATCCTTGATTGTAATTTATTTTGTGAGAGTAATAATTAACTTTTAACAATATGCATAAAGCTTTAAAAAAAGCACAAAAGGAAAAATATGGCTAATTTTAGAACACTTTTTCTTTTTTGAGGGAAAACATAAAATACGTGGAATTCGATAAATAACAAACTTAGAGCCCGGGATATTTTAACATGAATTGGGATATGGAAAAACTGGGACCTGATGAAAAAAACGTAAAATGCGGGTAAAACGTAGATTGGTGGGATGTTAAATCGGGGTTTTACTTAAGATATGAAAACTTTTCACATGTAATATGATAGAATAACGATAAATGATGAATTCTTGAAATTGTTATAAATGTTATATTTTTTAATACAAATGATGAAAGGCGAAGTCTTAAAAATTAAGTGAACGATGCACATTTACTCGAGTGAGTATATTAAAAAATAATAATGAATATTTAAGTAATCACAAAACATTAAGCAAACATTACAAATTTACATAATGCCTCAACTATTTTTTAAATTCTTTATTTAAAAACAACGTACTTATTATATTTTGAATGTGTGTATCAATGGAGGTTGCAACCCTCCGCCCCTATAAATTCATCACTAAAGCAATGCCCCGTCAACATGTTCAAAAGGAAAATTAAATTCTTCATCGATCGAGTGAAAGTTGTTTGCTACTTGTTTTTTGCATTTAATGGATATTATTTTTATGATACTAATAAGTTCAATAATCTGTTAACATATTAAATTTTTTAGCCCAGTTGAATTAAACTGGTTGGGCGAGTCACTTAATTGAATAATAACAGTTGAAATCGATATATATTGTTTAAGTAGGCCCAACAACATTTTAAGAAAGAAAATCACCTATCAAAAAGAAATTTTTCACCTCTCCAGTAAACCATGGGCGATTCTAAGCAAAAAAAAAATCAGACTGTGTATGCATGTTAAAACTTAGATTTATCAACGAAAACACGGAATGAAGATGTAAAAATATTAAGTATAATATATTAAAGCAACACTAAAATGTAAAAGCACTACGTACAAAGCATCAAAACTTAGATTCATCTAGTAAAACTTAGTACAAAAATGTAAAAGTACTAAGCATAGAACCTCAAATATACATTTATTTAGTAAAAAACAGAACGAAATTGTTAAAGTACTAAAGCCAACGCATCAAACAAGGATTAATCTATTAAAACAGTATAAAAGAAAGAAAAGCACTACATACAAACTGCAAAAACTCTTAGAACTAAAATTTAAAAATGTAACAAATGATAAAATTTTAAAACTTAACTTCATCCAGAAAAACTTAGAACGGAAATGTAAAATTACTGAAGTTTACAAAACAAAAGTGATAGGCATTTGCAAATTGTTAAAAGCAAAAACGTAAAAAGTACTAGATACAAAAAGTACGAAACATCAAAACTTGGAGTAGTATAATAACAAATCTGCAACTTCGATTCATCAAGTAGAACTTAACTCTAAAATTGTGAAAGAAATGTGAAAACTGATATTCACCTTTTAAAATGTAAAAATATTAAGTACACGATGTTAAAACAGAACAAAAATGTAAAGGTACGAAATGTAAAACTCCAAAAATTTAAATTCCTCTACTAAAAAAATGATTTGAAAAGTAAAAGTACTATGTACATCAACTAAAAACAGCATGAAAATTTAAAAATAGCAAGTACAACACGTTAAAACAGCACGAAAATCTAAAAGTACTAAGTACAAAGCATCAAAACTTACGTTGATCCAGAAAAGCTTGGAACAAAAGATATAAAAGTACGGACATTTTCAAAATAAAGGTGATATGCATTTGCAAAAACTTAATGTAAAAACGTAAAAAGTACCATATACAAAATGTTAACACATAGATTTATCTACTAAAACCTAGAATAAAGATATAAAAATACTAAGTATAATATACTAAAGAAACACAAAATTATAAAAGTGCAAAATACTAGAACTATCTATTAAAACTTCAAAACATAGATTCAGCATCAAAACATATAATCTGTTTACAAAAATCTTAATCAGAAATGTAAGAGTTCGAAGAACAAAGTGTTAAAACTTAAAAAGTAAAGAAACGCAGTACAAAACAATAAAGAATGAAAGAGTACCAACTATAAAGCTTCAAAACCTAATTTCATCCAGAAAAATTTAGCAGGTAAAAAAAAAGCTTAAATCCTAACTGCTTTAATCTTAAAGTCACAATTGGACTTATTCTTCTTGAGAACAGAGAAGTGACTGTTAACCGACAATGAAGGGAACCCTAACCGAACACTGGTTCCCCAACTATATATTTTCCCGACTGTGAACACTTTTCTGTCGAGGAAAATTTATAGTTGGGGTAGTCAGTGCTTGGTTAGGGCTCTCTTCATTGTCGGTTAACAGCCACTTCTCTGCTCGCGAGAAGAATGAATCCAATTGTAACTTTAAAATTAAGGTAGCTTTCCTTTAAGCGTAAAGTAGTTTTTTTTTACATGTTTTGTTGTGTTGTACTACGTATTTTTCATTTTCCCCAGTTTTAATAATTTTGTCCTAAGAACTTTAACATTTTTGATCAAGATTTCAGTAGATAAATTTATGTTTTGAAACTTTATACATGTTATTTATAAATTTACATGGTGTTTTAACATTTCGTACTCAGTAGTTTTGTGGGATCAGTCTAAGTTTTAGTAGATAAATCTTCATTTTTTACATTTTTGTGTGGCTTTAATATATTATACTGAGTATTTTTACATCTTCATTCTACAAATTTTTGCCTTACGTTTCAGCGCTTTGCTAATGCATAATACTCTTATTTTTAAAATAACTGTACAATTACGTTTTTATTCTAAGTTTTTCTGGATCAATTTAAGTTTTGATGTTTTGTACTTAGTACTTTTAGATTTTCATGCTGTTTTTATTTTTTTGTTCTTAGTAGTACTTTTACTTTTTTAACCGAATTTTTAGTAGATGAATTTAAGTTTTGCAAGTGCATAAAACTTTTATTTTGAAAATTTCCGTAGCTTTACATTTTTGTTCTAAATTTTTCTGGATGAAATTAGGTTTTGAAGCTTTATAGTTGGTACTCTTTCATTCTTTATTGTTTTGTACTGCGTTTCTTTACTTTTTTAAGTTTTAGCACTTTGTTCTTCGAACTCTTACATTTCTGATTAAGATTTTTGTAAACAGATTATATGTTTTGATGCTGAATCTATGTTTTGAAGTTTTAATAGATAGTTCTAGTATTTTGCACTTTTATAATTTTGTGTTTCTTTAGTATATTATACTTAGTATTTTTATATCTTTATTCTAGGTTTTAGTAGATAAATCTATGTGTTAACATTTTGTATATGGTACTTTTTACGTTTTTACATTAAGTTTTTGCAAATGCATATCACCTTTATTTTGAAAATGTCCGTACTTTTATATCTTTTGTTCCAAGCTTTTCTGGATCAACGTAAGTTTTGATGCTTTGTACTTAGTACTTTTAGATTTTCGTGCTGTTTTAACGTGTTGTACTTGCTATTTTTAAATTTTCATGCTGTTTTTAGTTGATGTACATAGTACTTTTACTTTTCAAATCATTTTTTTAGTAGAGGAATTTAACTTTTTGGAGTTTTACATTTCGTACCTTTACATTTTTGTTCTGTTTTAACATCGTGTACTTAATATTTTTACATTTTAAAAGGTGAATATCAGTTTTCACATTTCTTTCACAATTTTAGAGTTAAGTCCTACTTGATGAATCGAAGTTGCAGATTTGTTATTATACTACTCCAAGTTTTGATGTTTCGTACTTTTTGTATCTAGTACTTTTTACGTTTTTGCTTTTAACAATTTGCAAATGCCTATCACTTTTGTTTTGTAAACTTCAGTAATTTTACATTTCCGTTCTAAGTTTTTCTGGATGAAGTTAAGTTTTAAAATTTTATCATTTGTTACATTTTTAAATTTTAGTTCTAAGAGTTTTTGCAGTTTGTATGTAGTGCTTTTCTTTCTTTTATACTGTTTTAATAGATTAATCCTTGTTTGATGCGTTGGCTTTAGTACTTTAACAATTTCGTTCTGTTTTTTACTAAATAAATGTATATTTGAGGTTCTATGCTTAGTACTTTTACATTTTTGTACTAAGTTTTACTAGATGAATCTAAGTTTTGATGCTTTGTACGTAGTGCTTTTACATTTTAGTGTTGCTTTAATATATTATACTTAATATTTTTACATCTTCATTCCGTGTTTTCGTTGATAAATCTAAGTTTTAACATTCATACACAGTACTTTTTATATTTTTGCATTAAGTTTTAACACTTTGCAAGTGGATAACAGTTTTATTTCTGAAAATTTTCGCTTGGATTTACATATTTTTTTTTTTTTTTTGGTTTCTAAGTTTTTTTTTTTCCTTGGATGAATTCAACTCTTAAATTTTTGTGTTGCTACAATGTATTATACTTAGTATTTCTACATCTTTGTTCTGATTTTTAGTAGATAAATTTAAGTTTTAACATTTTGCAAGTGCATAACACGTTTATTTTGAAAATTTTCTGTTACCTTTTCGTTCTAAGTTTTTCTGTGTTTTAGTAGATGAATATTAGTTTTTTTTTTTTTTTACTTAGAACTTTTATTAAGTTTGACACTTTTACTCGTTCTAAATTTTATTAGATACATCTAAGTTTTAATGTTTGCATTTTTGGAAAGTTTACATTTTCATGATGTTTAACATTTCATACTTTTTACGACTTTAGTTGGGATTTTTTTAGATAAATCTATGTTTTTTAAGTTTCGAACATAAACGATTACATTTTCGTACAAAATTTCACTTGATGAATACGTTATATACTTAGTACTTTTACATTTTCCTGTTGCTTTAGTAGATAAATCAGAGTTTTAACATTTTGTACGTAGTAATTCTTAAGATTTTTGCAGTAAGTTTTAACATTTTGCAAGTGTATAACACTTTTATTTTGGAAAGTTTCGCGCTTTTACATCATCGTTCTAAGTTTTTCTGATTGAGTTTAAGTTTTGCAGCTTTATACTTACCATTTTTACATGTTGTGTTGTTTTGTACTGAAAGTTTTTAATTTATCAGTTTTAGGATTTTGTTGTTAGAACTTTTACATTTTTGATCAAGATTTCAGTGGACAGATCTATGTTTTGTTGGTTTATACTTGCTATTTTCAAATTTTATGATGTTTTAACAGTTAGTAATTTTACAACTTCAGTCTATGTTTTAGTAGATAAATCAATTTATTTACGTTGTTGTACTTAGTTCTTTAACATTTTCTTGCTGCTTTAATATATTTTACTTAGTAATTTTACATCTTCATTCACTGTTTTAGTAGATAAGTCTAATTTTTAGCATTTTGTGCGTAGTACTTTTTACATTTTCGCATTAAGTTTTAATGTTTTTCAAGTGCATCGCACTTTTGTTTTGAACAGTTTCGTACTTTTACATTTTTTGTTCTAAGTTTTTCTGGATGAATTTAAGTTTTATGCTTAGCATTTGTATTGCATCCTTATACTTAGCAATTTTACACATTTTTTTGTACTGCGTGTTTTCAATTTTTCAGAGTTTTAGGATTTTGTTGTTTGAACTTTTACATTTTTTGATCAAGATTTCTATAGACAAATCTATGTTTTGCTGCTTTATACTTGATATTTTTACATTTTTATGATGTTTTAACACTTTGTACTTAGTAATTTTACGACTTCAGTCTAAGTTATAGCAGATAAATATTTTTTTTTTTTTTTTACGTTTTGTACTTAGTACTTTTACGTTTTCGTGTTGTTTTAATATATTACTCTTAGTAATTTTACATCTTCATTCACTGTTTTAGTAGATTAATCTAAATTTTAACATTTTGTACATAGTACTTTTTACGTTTTTGCACTAAGTTTTAACATTTTGCAAGTGCATCATACTTTTGTTTTGAAAATTTCCGAACTTTTACATTTTTTCTTCTAAGTTTTTCTGGATGAATTTAAGTTCTGATGTTGTATATTTTTTATTTCTAGCTTTCATGCTGTTTTGTAGTTTTCAATCTTAGTGCTTTTACATTTTTTACGGAACTTTTAGTAGATGAATTTAGGTTTTGTAATTTTACGTTTCATACTTTTACATTTTTGTTCTGTTTTAACGTCTTGTACTTGCTATTTTGATATGTTAATTAGGTGAATATAAGTTTTTCAATTTGTATATATTACTTTTACTTTTTCCGAGTTATGTTTTAAATGAATCTAAGTAACAGTTTTTTATACTACTCTTAACTTTTGGTGTTTTGTACTTTCTTACATTTTTTTTTTGCGTTAAGTTTTAATATTTTGCAAGAGCGTAACACTTTTGTTTTGTAATTTTGCATTTCCGTTCTTTTCTGAATGAGTTTAAGTTTTTAAAGTTTATAGCTTTAAATGATTTGTTCCACGTATTTCTAAGTTTCCTCAGTTTTAGCATTTTGCTCTTAGCACATTACGTTTCACATAAAGCTCGTTGCAATAGATTTAAGTTTTGTGATTTAAAATCGAAAAAGAAAAAAAATTTAAGTCTAAAAAATAAAGATATATAAGGAGGTAATTAACAAGATTACATTTAATTCATTATACATTATAATTATTTTTTGTAATATAAAATAGTTCCTGCTTGAATTCTGAGAGAAAACAGTAGAAAAAAAAATTAAGTTCCAAAATAGCTGCATTTTCTTCTCATAGATGGCGCTGCAATCGACATTACATTGCATCGAGTCGTAAACTGAAACAAAAAGGTGTTGCCATTCCAAAACTATAAATTTTTGAAAAACATTTCAACTCTACTGGAAAAACGCCTGAGGGCATACAACTCAACTCTACTCGAAAAAGGCCTGAGGGCATACAACTCAACTCCCCTCGAAAAACAGCTGAAGGCAAAAACAACTCAACTCCACTCGAAAAACGCCTGGAGTATACAACTCAACTCAACTCGATTAACGCCTGAGGGCACGCCTGGGGGCATTGGGAGGCGGTGGGGCCACGCCCTCTTTCACCGCCTACCGTCTCTTGGGGCAGAACTGTCCTTTTTCATCTACTAATGTCCAGGGATCCACTGTAGGACTATGTATTTCTCGTTGAGGGACAGTTCCTGTAGCAGTCTCCAACATTTAAAGACTGCAGAAGATGAAGAATTTGAGGTTGGCATCAAAGACTGCAGCGCAGCTCGTGAGCCACTAAGTATAACAGCCTTGGAGAACTTATTTAAGTGGCAAGTCAACTGAGATAGAGCTATCCGGATCGCCAGTAATTCCTCATCAAATGCGGAGGCAAAGGCACCCGATGGATTTGCAAGTGAAAATAGAGGGTAAAATAACAGGCGGCTAAACATAGGGCATCCACTTTTACTCATCTGCCATTTCATTGGTTAAATTCTACTACGTCACAAATCTTATGACGTCAGCGCAAATGAAGAGAATCGAAAGTTGTACAGTTTTGGAATGAGCGTGTTTTTCGTTGCAAGATACTAAAACTGGCAGGTGCATAGGAAAGGGAGGGGGGGGGGGGGGGATTAGGGGCTTAAGCCCCTCTATTAGAAATGAGGATTTTTTTTGAATTTCAATGCTAAATGAGAAAAACTGCTTTTAAAGAGAAAATTTTAAAATAAAAACCAAAATTTAAAGACTTCTTGCACTAAAATTTCAAATTTAAAAACTTATATGTCTTATTATATTTTAAATATGAAAAATTACTCTGAAATACATAAGAAGTGTGTTTGAAAATGCACTTCCCATTTCCTCCCTCAACTACAGAAATTTACCGACTACAAAAATATTTAATTGTGTAATTTTCCTTTTATAAACAGATAGATTTAAAACAAAAAAGTGCTACTGTTTGTTTTACATTAATCACGTTTAATAAATGTATAGTTAAATCAACGATACTGCATAAGGATTTCGGTTACTTTGTGAAAACTATGAAATTACTTTAGTGATCTATAAATGTATTCCTTTATTAGTGATTTTTTGTAATTAATATTAATGATAACGAGTGAATGTTAATTACTTTTTAATTGTTTATTTTATAAATTTTTTTTTTTGAAAAAAAATTGCGCAATTGGAAATGTTTGATTCCCTCTCCCCCCCCCCCCCCCCCCTGATTTTTAAATTGGACTATTTAGGACCCAGAAATGTAAGTAATTCTGCAACTTAATTTCTGGTAATAGTTTCTTTTTTTTTTTTGCTGCTATCTCTCAATACACTTGACTCTTCTATATTTGAATGGATAATTATATGTCATTATGGAAGTTATTGGGGATTTAGCTATATACATATTGATTTTTTAAACTGTTTTACAATGCATATAATTCTACAACTAAACAAAATTAGCAGGAAAGATTAAATTACTGTGGAGGATGGGAACAGTAGTTTTAGATAGAATAAATGGATTCATGAACCAGCAAAGCAATCGTATGACGCCTTTTTTTTTTTTTTTTTTTAGTTTCATTCAACAAACACCAAAAATGAGATAACTTCAGTGATAGATGGTGCAATCTTTTACTGCTCAAGAGAGTAATTTTATTATTACTCTTTTTTTATTCTATTCAATTAATTAATTTATTTATTTACTGAATGTTAGACAATTAATTGTGTTTATGTCTTTCTTTTATTTCTATATAATTAGCGTCTGTTATTCCGCGGCGCTTGAGCGACCCACTTATTTTTCTTTTTTCCTCCCCCCCTCCTCCTATTTTTTTTATATTTCTTCCTTTTTTTTTATTGCTTTTGGGTGTTCAGTAAAATAAAATATTTCGAGAAATAATAACGCTCTTGGTTTCCTAAAACTTTTAGGCACACATAAAACAACCACTACAGATTTTCAGCATTCAACGCGTAGTCTAATGCAGTGTTCCCCAACCTTTTTATCACCGCGGACCGGTCAGCGCTTGAGAATTATACCACGGCCCACTGGGGGGGGGGGGCATTCATTGTGTATACTTTAGTTTATTTTGATTTATTAATTTTTATTTAATTGTATTTAAACATTCCTTCAAAAAAAAAAAAAAACAGTTACACCAAAAAATATAAAGTGATTTAAAATTTCTTTATTTTTTACTTTAACACTTACTAGAACGTTAAATCAATGAGAACCCTGAGCTTGTTTCTTTGCAATGGGACGGTTCCTTCTGGGGGATGTTTTTAATTTGGGGTATAAACCTAGGAATTAAAATTCAGTTTCATTGAAATGGGCGGCCCGGTACCATTTGATCCACGGACCGGTACCGGTCCACGGACCGGGGGTTGGGGATCACTGGTCTAATGTACTAACAAAAAAGGTAGACACGTGTTTCGGGGCTTATATGGAGTCCTTTTTCAGGGCTAAAAATGTGTTGGATATGAAAAGATATTATATGTATCAAAATTGAAAAAGGGGTTCCTTGTACCCCGGAAACACGTGTCTGCAATTTCTATTGCTTTTTTTTTTTTTTTTTGCGTTTAATGGGTTTTATTTTGTTAATTACACTTTTTTCACACTTT
Organism: Octonoba sinensis; assembly: GCA_038502835.1. NCBI lineage: Eukaryota > Metazoa > Arthropoda > Arachnida > Araneae > Uloboridae > Octonoba > Octonoba sinensis. Next base: position 131,646,716 of record CM076598.1, read on the forward strand.
AAATCAGTTTTGTCAAATTGCATGTTGACCGTTTTTTTTTTCTTTTTTTTTCTGTAATAGATAAATTGAGTGTTTATGTTGGTCGATGCTCATCCCTGTATAAGGGCGTAGCGAAAGACCCTTACGAAGAATAATACGTAAATTAGTTTAAGAATTAAAAATATGCATTAGCCTCAGTGAAATATGAATATTGCTTTCCATGGAATGTTTTATCAGATACAAGGGTAATTTTCAGTTTTTAAAAAAACTGATATTTTCACAATTTTTTTGAAAAAGTATATATTAATGAAAATTATATAATAAGGTGAACCCCGTCCACACATACACTTAATACATACGTGCTATATATATATATATATATATATTAGCTCGAACGATCTTACAAGTGATTAAATGAAAACAAACAACATGCAATTTGATGGGATGACCAGACAGTTATATCACTACTATAGAAGCCCATTTTTTAAAGAAACATTGCTCTGAGTTTTTCAAAACGCAAAATATTCTGCATCTCGCAAGACAGGTGAAAATAAAGCATATAAATAGATAATACATTATTTGTGAAAGAAATATCAAGAATTATAAATTAAAAAATTTTCGAATTTTTTTTTCCTTTTTTTTTTTTTTTTTTAAATTTTTGGTTTTGAAAAATGTTTAGAAAATTCGGAGAATTTCAAATCAGGATCATCCATGCAAGAGCGCAGAAGCAATCTCTACTACATTTCCATTATTTGCCTTTTAAATACTCAGATTTTGTAACAGAACAAAATTTGCGCGCACTTAAACGTATAATACCGCCCTTAACATGACGTCATGTTCCTTAGCCAATGAAATGTCAGATGAGTAAAAGTGGATGCCCATGTTTAGCCGCCTGTGTAAAATATCCCCGTCCAGCATTGGATCCTTCTTGCAACCGGGAACCATCAGTATAGACTCTCAGCCACCCTGGATCTGGATAGAAAGTATTTATGGTCTCACAAGCAAGCGCCCTTAGGATTTCTGAATCTGTGACTCTCTTAAGAACTTCCTCGGAGAGATTGAGGCATTATGCGAACATTTGTAGTCTCAATAGGGCAAATGGGTTAAGGCGAAAGTTCCGATTCACACTGTAACTCGAGGTCCCTCGTTAGTTGAAGAACTCCTTGAATGAAACCTTGTTGGGTTTTTAGGATCCTTTCAAGACAGAATACCATGGTCATGTCAAAGTTCCAAGGAACCCAGAATTCGCCTTATTTTTTCCCATAACAAAAGAGCTTTTTCCTGGATAATTGAATTAATGGATCTAAAACCTGTGTACAAATACATTGCATCAATTGGGGTGGTCTTTGCAGCCCCGGTAATGAGGCGAAGAGCTTGATTAAAAACCAGTTCCAAGGCACACATATTATGATCAGACGTAGTAATGAGGGGCTCACAACAATAAGTGAACAGAGGAAGAATGAATGATCGAAAAGTCGTTTTCAGCGTTTGCGTAGAGCAATCCCATTTACACCCTGCAAGTCGTCTTAACAATGTCAGCCTCTTTCTAACTCTGTTTACGATATTCTCTGTAAAAAGGCTCCAGGCGAGCTTTCTGTCTGTCTTTTTGTGGCCAACAGATCTACGGTTTTAGTTTTTTTTAGTTTGCCCATCACATCTTCCCCTTTTGCATAATTTTGATTAAACCATTTTTAGTTCTATACACAAAAATATTTTCGGTTAAAAGCAATATTTTTCAAAAACGAAATATTTAGCTCTATTCATAGCATGTTAATTTCAGCTTACTAGCTTTTAAGCACAATAATTTTATTATTTTTTTATTTGATGCCATTGTTCTGAGATGTAAGGGCATTTGATATTTACTCTAGATTAAGTCATTTTCGAACGTGGAAGTCGCCTAGACGGGAGTAACATTTTAGAGTGTGACTGGTAGGCTTGGTTTAATGGCCTTATTCACCATCGAACTGCAGATCAAAGGCTTGCTCAACCATGGCATATAGCGGCTGTCCAAACGGGCGAAAAAGTGTTTGCAAGCAGAACTTATATTTCCTGCCACTTCAGCCAATTGGCGCTGTTAGCATGTACTTAAAAGCGAGGATTTAAAGGTCTTACCATTGCAATATCATCGCGTTAAAGGCTTGAATTTCAAGAAAGATAAACATTTAAGTGTTGAGGGCAAAAGTAACTATCAAAATACGTTGCAGGGTTATGTATTTGCCATTAAAACGTTTTTAGAACAGAGGAAACAATAAAAAGATCGTTTTTTGGTAGTAACACATGCAGACTTTGAAGCTGCTCGTTAAGATACAACTTTTCATACATACGTATACTTTTATACATAATGAACACAGAGAAAATTTTCTTCGTAATTGGCTGATCATATTATGCTTTCAGATTTATTTTTATTTTGAACGACAATAATTGCGCATAATTTTCTGAAATACATTTATCTTTTCACATTGTGTAGCACAAATAAATTGGCTAGCAAGTTTTTGAAAGCCGTATTGAATAGTCTTTAAATGGTTATTAGTTACTTTATTATTAAGCAATTTTCAATACATTCATGTTAATACTATTAAATAACAGCAGTTAAAAGAAAAATGACATAGGTTATGATTAATAAAGTTATTTTAAATATATGTGTTAATTAAATTATTTCAATTCCATTTATTGTAAATTTAATTATTACAGGAAAGTGGAACAGTTAGGTTGTGAAGTGATTTAACAAATAAATATTAGTTGAACAATTATGTAATTAAGTAAATGATTAATGCAACAATTTTTTATTGTTATTGACAGACTAATAGCATAATACTAATAACTAATATTGCATTGTATAGTATAGCTGACTTCAGTTAACTTCAACAGATGGATTATCATATAAGAGTAGCGACTTCTTTTTTCTGCTGGTCTCATCTAAAGCAATTACACTATTTAAATATTTAGAATAAAATCCTAAAATATTAAGTAAGAAAGGTCAAAGATTAGGCCTTTGTAAAAGAAAACGATTCAATAAAATAAACAATCAATGGGAAATATTTTCAAATATTACAATTAAGTACAATAAATGAGAAATTAAAAATAATTACTTAAAACGCTTCATTATATGCAGTTCAGAGTTATCAAGATTATTTTCAAAACTTGTAACTGACAATACATGGGGGCCAACCCCCTAAGCAAGATGGTGCATACTAATAGGTACGAAGTCCCCCAAAAAAGACAACCACCCAAAAGGGCTAAAACTCGATGAAAGCATGCCCCCCATACACATGTTTTGGAATTAAAATGAACCCCTTTATCAATGCGTAAAGATTTGACCTAAAAAATGTAAGTAATCCAAGTGAGTGTAAATCACTCGAATTACTTGCATCCAGATGCGTACAACTCTAAGGGATAATAAAAAGATTCCTCTTGTCCCGAAATATGTTTTCTGAAATTTGGGCTATAATGACCTTTGTTTTTTTACTTATAACCTGAAATACAAATAAATAAAACCAATGCATAAATAAATAAAACCAGTAACGTTCGAGACATAAGGGAAAATGCAAATGTCAGCCCTCACCGGTTAAAAATATCATCTAAAGCATCAAACTCACGATTTCTGTTTGCAGAATAATTGAATAGGTAACATGGAGTGGAAAAACAAATAAAATATATGCATATAAACCAAACGTGAATTTAGTAAATCCCTAAAATTATAAAATGTATGCATTCACTAATCTAATGCTTAGAAAAAAAAACACTCTACTGCTTTTTGTTGTTTTATTTCATTTACGCTGAAAAATTTCTTTAAAATACAGTAGAGCCTCCATAATCCGAGTCTCGATAGTTCGAGTTTCCCATAAATCCGAGCTAGCGAAAAAATATCGGCTTAGCTCCCAAATAAGGACCAACAACAGCGAAACTCGTGAAAGAATTACCACATCTGGTTTTTATTGTTATTCGACGGTTCATGCGTAAAAATATCGAATTGGACTACTTTTATTCGTGACTGGTGACCAAAGATTTCATTAATAAGTAGGCTGGCTACATTTAGATCGATTTGAAATGGTGCAAATTTAAAAATGTAATTAACGTTCAATCATGTCACTGTACAGTGCGTATCGAAATGATAGGTCCATCAGTAAAAACGAAATTCATGTTAGGAAAAAAAGTTTATTATGCATTAAGTACTATTTTATAATATACTCTAGTTCAACCAATGAAAAAATAATGCTTAAATGATATACAAATCATAGGAATGATAAACGAAACAAAAAATTTGTGAAATTGCTGTTTCAAAAAGATAGGTCCACTGAACCAAACATTAAATTAATAATCAATTAATAAGAAATTTTTCCACTTTTTTTCAAAATGAGCTCATAAATCCTATTCGGCATGGTTTCTACAAGTTTTTGCAAACAGCTGGTCTCGATTTTTGCCCATTCGGAGGAAATTGATCTTTTTAAGTCTGTAGTACAGTTGTACTGCTTTCCACCTGCATATACTGCTCTTGCGAGTATGCCCCACATGTTTTCTACCGGATTCAGGTCCGGGCTGCAAGGTGGCCAATCGATGATATGCACACCATTATCCAGGAACCACTCAAAAGTGGACTTTGCAGTATGCACAGGAGCATTGTCCTGTTGGAACATGTAGAACGGCCCTCCCATGTGCTCTGCTTGTGGAAGAAAATTTTGTTCGAGCAGCTGTTGATAGCCTGCAGCATTCAAGCGATTGTATACAAATGTTGTATCAGTTTTTCCTGCGCGTCCGAAGCCGGCCCACACCCTAACGGAACCACCACCAGCTTGCCTCTTCGAGAATATCTCTCTATCGTTACGCAGATCATGCCAGTAATATTGCCAGCCATCTGGACCTTCCAGATTGAATTTTTTTTCATCACTGAATATCACTCGATGCCAGTTTTCTTTCCAGCACATCACTTAATGTGCGAATTTCAATCGCTTTTCTTTGTGATTTTTAGTCAATTTCGGAGCCGCTTTCCTCTTCCTGTAAACTAAACTGCCGAACTTCTTTATCATTCTATGGACCGTTGATTTTGATTAATTTGTTTTCTGGCCAAAGTGGATAAGCTCGTATTTCCTGATTTTAACTCCTTTGCAATAGTCCTTCTTTGTCGGGGTGTCACTTTTGACAGCCAGCCAGATGATTTTTTCTTACCATAAGCACTTCTAAGTCTCAAAAAATTGTTTACGACATTATGAGATCTGTTTAAAAGTTTAGCTATTTCTCTATTCGATTTTCCACACTTCTTAAATGCGGCAATTTTCCCCTGTTCAACCAGCGAAAGACTGCAACGACGACCCATTTCGTTTGATTGCAATGTGGTGTTCAACTCCATTTAAATACTTCCACGGCAGCCCGCGTAGCCCCGCAGTAAGACTTAACTATGATGATTATGCAAATTTAATGGAAAAAAACGTTTTGGTACAAGGATTTATAAAGGCGGACATATCTTTTTGAAACGGCTTCAAAATAAAAATTTTCATAAAATAAAAAAGAATTATTTATTTTTAACAAAATGCTTTCTAGATAATTATAACGACTATTGCTGAATTATCTGTACCAAAAAAAAAAGGAATTATTATCAATTAACAGTCGAAACATTGAAAAATGCGGGTGGACCTATCATTTCGATACGCACTGTATGTATGTACATTTTTCCTGTAAATATACGATACTGAAATTTAAAATTCGCTTTACCCCCTTTTACTTATTTATAAAATGTTATGATTTCTATAATTCGAGTTTTCGGTAGTTCGAGGTAGCTCCGGTCCCGTCCACCTCGAATTATCGAGACTCTACTGTAAATATATATAGGTTAGACACAATTAAAATCGGGAGACATATTTTCGATCAGTAATGCATGAACTAAAGATTTACCAAAAAGAAATCTTCATGTTGCTTGCTGCAAACCCGGCAAAAACAATGCTTTCGTAATGTATTTCCATACAAAACTAGTACATGCTTGCAGCGCACCAGTGAGGAAAAAAATAACTATCGTTTGAACGCTTATTCCTTTGTTCTGGCACCGCGTCTGGACAGCCGCTATATGATCGCAGGCAGCCATGGCTCAACCTATCAGAACGTTCAAATCTGCGGTTCGAGTGTTTGACAGAGGTTCGTATCGGTTGGTGAATAAGGCTATAAAAGTCACATCAAATCTACAGCCACGATGGTGCCATGCCTTATGACGGAGATCCAAATACGCAATTCATCTTTTGATAATCTGATGGAAAGTTTCAATGACCTATTGAAATTTTTCGTTGATAAAATATGAATCTTAAAAATAAAAAATGCCTAATAGTATTATTTATTCAAAGTTTAAATTCAGATTAATGTTGAGAACTGCAGACTGAAGCCATTTCCCGTCCTTTACACATAATTTTGATTTCACACATAAGTGCGGTAGACGGATAATACATGATGGATGTATAGCACAGCATTTTACACATTTTTTTAGATTCTGATCATTTTTTTTTAAATGAATGTACAATATTTTACCCAATTATTTATTTAAAAACGCACTCTTATTCTAGATAATCGGTATGTAGCCTGTTTCAGATAACGTCAATTTGATGTGATATCATTTAAGTTTTCCGAATTGAAACTTTGGCTTGTTAAAAAAAGGTGTAATAAATTGTGAAACTGATTCGTAACGACTGAATACAGAATAAGACTTTAAAATTTAAGATGTACGGAAGTACATAGGCGCTTCTCATAAAACTTTTTGATGTTTTAGATTGCATTTTCGTTTGAAAAATAATGTATATTACGATGAAGGTAAATGTAAAAGAAGTGGGTCACTTAAGCTATTATTTTTCGCATTTCCTCGATTATTATCTAAACTTTAAAGAACTTTTGCGAATCTGTATTTTTTTGTGGTTATCTTTACTCTTATCTAGAATAAAAATTCCCTGAAATATGAAAATAATTACAGTATAATTATTTAAAAAAAAACCCTTACATCGCTCTGTAGCACCAAGTCAAGTTAAGCCAGTTACACACCTGGATCCCCTCCCCCCACCCCCTACCCATCGGAAATTTCTAGCTGCACCACTTACGGTCTGTAACTCCTGAAGATATGTTTGAAATTTGTTAAGCCTTTAAACCTTTAGTAAAATACTATAGAAACTTTATAAACTTCCATAATTAAGAGAAAAATAGATTTAAAAAGTTTTTGCCGTAATTGGTTAAGTCAAAAATAACAATTACCTGAACGAATTCATAAAATTTTGAATGAGACTGGAAATTTTCTAAACATTAAACATAAAGTGTAGGAAACCTTCATAATGGCTCTTGCTTTTTCCTTTCTTTCTGACATTTTTCATTTCCAAGAATAGGGTTGGTAACGCGGACATTTCATACGTGTCGATGTCAAACATTTGTTAGGAAGTAGATAACTGTTCGTCATCGGAAAATGATTAGGTGGAACAAGGCTGTCGAGAAGAGCTTAACGCAATTTTTCTTGCCAGCACCCAACAGCAGCCTCTTCGTTGATACATGACTTTTAGCTTTCTTGGCGGCAACAACATAAATGACGTGTTGACGCTGTTCGCCGTGGAGATAAGGTTGTCGTGTAAATCAAAGTTGAATTGATATTAGATCATGTGAAGAGGAAAAAACTGTTCACTCTTAGGTACTTAATAGGTCATCTTCGGTTGGGTGATATTTTAATTGCATCAGAAAAAAAATTGAAATCCAACTGTCAGATAACATAAGTAATCTGAGAATCTTAAAATGGGAGCTTACGGAGCTGAAATAAAATTTACATCGCCATGAATCTTCAGAATTACAGATTTGTAGTGATTGCGATATTTGGTTAAAAATAAAGTACCGTCTCGTCAAAAATCTGATTGATCTAGTCTTTAAAATTTTGGCGGGAATTTGAAGGTTTGAAGGCATAGCTGTGCAGGGCTGTGCAGTGCTATGATACGACGAGACGATCGCATCAGGAGGCATCATAAAGGGGAGACAAAACGGGCAGCCGTCTGGAATTGGTAGATAACTGCTTTGAAGGAGCGCCACAAGAATTTGTTTAACAATTATTTATTTTCTTGCGCATTTTTACAGAATGGTTTTAAATTCAAGTATTTGAAGCGTAATTTCTGCAGATTTTTTTATATTTCGAAGCAGTTATTTGTTGTGCAAGATTCTTTGAAAATCCCCATAATGTAATATATCTTAGCAAATAAAAACCAAGCATTTTTTTTTTGTTTGCTGTGCATTTCTTAAAATTAAATCTTGTAAAGCACACAGAATAAAATGTGCCGCCCAGAGCGTGGATCTCGCCACGTCACCCCAGCGCCGTCGCTGGTCCATGTACCAAATAAATAGTGTTCTAAAATATGTAAAAATACCTTGTTCTAATATCATTAGCTAAAAGGCAGGTTACGCAGCACCTGTGGTGCTGAGGTGCCACTTCCCGTTAAGCTCGCCCACTTATAGGTATACGTAACATATCAAATCATAGAATAATTCAAATTAAGTAGAACGGGAAGAACGAAAAACTCTGCCTTCAATAGATAAAATATTAAATTTCAGTACTATAGAGTGGTTTTAAGGTCATTTTAACACTTTCGCGCCCGAAAGTACATAAATAAGTCTTTACATTACATTAAAAATCGAAATACACAGCACGAAGTGCCATAAAACTAATTTTATTATAAGGATAAAAAATCGAAAAAATAGCAATTTTTATAGCTAAATGAAATTTTAGACACCGTTTTCGATCAATCACAAGGCATTTTATGCGAAATCTAGATCACATGATACTTTCAGTCAATTTCATTTGTAGATTAAAAATGGGAGTTCTGAGCCAGTAGGGCGTAGTGCGCAAGGAGGTGGAAGCCATGCCCCCTCCCTCCACATGTCGAGTTGAGTTGAGTGGTTGGGGTCCTGCTGCTGACGGCGTAACCTTTTCCGGGTGTTCATTTTGTTAATTTATTTTGCACTCTAGGGAATGGCAACGGTTTTGGTTTCCATTGCAACCTTTTACGCAGTTTCTTTTCAGGAAAAAATGCAAGATAGCTCATGCCGCCATCTAGGGGGAGAAAATGAAGTTGCTATTTAGATTTTCGGACTTCCATGATTTAGTTGAATTAAATTCATGAAAGTGAAAATATTTTTTATTTTTAAGTTGGTGGTGTCCCACTACCATCCCGATGGACAACAATTCATCAACTTTTTTTATGTTAGTTTAGTTTGGACAATATTCGTTGGTTAGATTAATTATTTATAATATAATTTATTCCATTAAAAATAATCGACCGTAGAAATCGAAAAATTATAAGTTCATCTCACCTGTCAAGTTAAAAATGTTCTGAAAAGGAACGTTTCATCCACCCTAGATGCCACATAGAACAAGTCTCAAACGAAGATTTAACTTCTACAATCAATGAAACACATAAGCACAAAAATTAAAACATTTTACATTAAAAAATTTACATTTATGCTAAAAATTTAAAAATAAATGCAATATATTGTACTTTATGTCTAACACGTGTATGTTGTTGAACAAGATAATTATTGGAAAAATTAATGCTGTACATTCGCCAGGCTGTAAGCTAATAACATAAATATATGTATACCACCCATTAAAATCATTTCCGCTATCATTTATTCGCAAGCATAAATCAATTAAAAATTAAACTATAAAATTACACATATTGTTAAATATTTTCCTAATTCCGTTTTCCATTTAGTTGAATAAAAAAACAAGTTTAGCTCTCTTTTCAACTCGAAGTTGGTTTTTGAGCTTGTTGTGAACAAATCTAAATTTAGAAAACCATTTGTTCAATTGCTACACTGATAAAGCTTTTGCTGTAGATAAGCATCTGAATTATTTTTATCTGTTTATCACCCATGAATTCTTTTACAGCAGTTAGTTTCCTACGCCCAATAGTCGACATATACTGCGATTTTTTTTCCAAATAAAATTTCCCAAAAAGGAAGAGCACGAATTATAATATAAACGCCAACTCATTGCTCAATAGTTCAGCTTTTTTTTTTTAACCAAATTTAATTGGTTGCTAAATTTCTTTATATTTTGGAGTTAGAGATGGTAAACAAAAAGGGCAGGTGCAATGAGTGTTCATATATTTTTTAAAAAGGTAATGTAGTACTTTATCTTGCTGATTTAGCTTTTTTTCTAAATTTTTTTGAATACCTGTAACAGCTACGGCTATTTGAATTACCAGCTTGCAATTTATTTAAAGCAGTTGAGATTGCTTTTTAATGATTAAGCAAATCCTCTACATTCTTTTTCATTGCCCACATCTATCTATCTATCTATCTATCTATCTATCTATATCTATACATATATGTATATACATATTATTTCTCCAGCCTGTTTTTCTGTCGGTCCGCAAGATCTTCCTTATTCCTTTATCAAATTTCATGATTTACGCCTCATTTTAAAGCTTATCGTCCCTTGTAATGACGAAAAAGAGACCCACGGTCTAAAAACGTACCGCTTCTCTTAAATTTGAGGTTTAAAGTCATCCAAGAGGTCCTTTAATGGATGCCAAATTGGTGTTGTGTATGCTGGCGCCATCGGTTATTATCAAGTAAACAAATTAGAAACTCTTCTGCTTTTATTGTGTAGAAAATTGGACAGTTTTAGCTGCGTCTGTGTGTTAAACTTATTCAATCGTTAGGCTCTACACTCATTTATATTACGAATGTGTAGAGCCTAACCAACCAACAGTAACTATATTTTGAGTAATGGAACTGTTTCGTTATTGCATTTAAGTGCTATGTATACTAATAATAAAAATAATTATCATTATTATTGTGATTATTTTATTATTTTGAATATATAAAGAATAGTGGGAAAAAGTTTTGTAATAGCCATTTGTACTGATGCGTTTGTTCAATGACATGTCTTCTTTTTTACCAACACCCTTTTACTCTTTTCCATTCTTCTTCATAATGATCTTTCTAACAAATTAGTGCGGAATTCCGCACGGGTCGACTAGATAAAAATATTTTGATATTTATTCGTTTAACAGATTTCTACTTCCTGCTTCAAACACATGCATAAAAATTAACCAATTTCTTAAGTAACTTTGTATGGAATGATTTAATAACTTGTTTACGTTTAACAAATACGTAATAAAGTACAATATGTTTCATTTATTTTCTAAATTTTTAGCAGAAATGTACATTTTTTAAAAGTAAAATTTTTATTTCCACTGAAAATAAATATTATATATACATATTATTATATACATTGCATTTTTCTCATAATGTCAATCTCAAATTATGTTTATTGGTGTGATAAGCAAACTGATTTAAATTGAAAAAAATATCCTATTTAAATCACAAACATCAGTTAAATCCTATCTTTTTTATTTTAAAAAATCATTGTTTTTATACCCTAATATTCATTAAAAATAAAATATCATGTGAAAGAAAATTAAATTATTCTATTTTGGATTTGATATGAGTATGTTATAAGCAAAACTGGTTAAAGATATGTCAAAATCTCACATTGTTTCTAAAAACCGTTAAATTCAAAAGTTTATGCCTTACTTTGTCCTAAATTTTAACATATGATCGATTCAAAGGCTTCTGAGACTATGAAGGTAAGAGTTTTTCTTCACCTGCCTGAATTGACATGGATTATGCCATTAGAATTTTTTTAAAACCATAAACAAATACTACTCTTTTCTTTACTACTATTATTGTTACTATTTTTGTTTTGGTCAGATAAGGCATCAATCACTTTGTTTTCATATACTATTGATGAGCGAATTTTTCAAATTTATTTAATATTGCTCAAATGTGCTTTGGTCAAAAAGTTTGGTTCTGAGATACCAGGTCTGCACATTTTAAAAAGCTATCATTTTGAAAACAGCAAATTCCATTAAATGATAACTGCTACTCCATCTATACTGAAAACAATTTCAACTTCTTATTTAAGTGATGTCATTCCAATTCTAACTGATGTAGCTGGTTATTGTGCTCATGCAATTTTTAAAAAGTTAAATTTTGTTTCTTTCAGGAAAGCATTATCATCGATAGGTCTTCTTGAAAATAATTCTAAATTATAATCTCCCGAAAAATCTTGAAAGATAGTGGTGGCTTAAATCTTCACAAGCAACGGTGGTTTTAATTGTGATGCATTCCAACTTAATTACTAACAAATTACTTTCCTCTAAATATAAAATATTATTTTAAGGTAAAAGCACACATTTTTATTTCAAGTACCCGTAAATACATTAAAAGCGCAGAGTGTTTTCCAGACGCTTGGAGAATGGCCACAGCGAAGACGAATTAAAAAACTATCTATTCTGCTTCGATCAACATTTCCTTAAAAATTGCGCAGACAACAGAGCTTTTCAAAAAACTAATTGAAAAATAAAAATTGAATAATTTTAATCGAACTTTTAGAAAAAAGTAAGACTGATGTTGCATTGTAAAAATTATATTTGTGGGCAAAATAATGCTACATTTAAAATTGAATTTGTTGTCGCAATCAAAAATATTTTATTCGTCAGTCATCGGTTTTAAGTAAAATTATTTTAACACTAAGAATTCAAACTCCACGGAAAATTTTCTTCAATTTTTGCTCTTAAATATATGTCGCTATAACTTATAATGTTATTTAAATTTCCTCTTTAAAGTCTTTGTACCTTAATAATTTTAGTCGAGATATTTTTTTTTATACCAGCAAATATAATATTTCTTACTTCGTTAATTTTAGGTATATTTTTCAAAACCATAAGAAAAATGATTGTTTCTCTTATATGGAAACTGAACTAATATTAGTTTTAAAATATTAAGCAAAACAAAATAGTATATTTTAGTATCTTAGTTACCTATCTATTAAAAATATTGCTAGTAAAATGTTTAAAATTGTTGTTAATTTATTGTAACAAACACATTTCTTAAAATCTAAATGTTAGTTATTTGAATGCAGTAAAATATTTTCCACGTTGAAATAATATTATTATTACTGCATTTGATCTTTTTTCGTAATATATAAGTATCTAAATATGTTGAATGCCATGCGCCAAATTCTGACTGTTTCTTTTTAATTTTAAGCGAGAGATTTCCTGTCGAGGTACAAAAATACTCCAATTATGAATGCTACTGAGTGACGGGCATCGGCCTACGGACGTTACGCGATGGTTGCAGTCCGGAGAATTTCTTCTGCGTGGTGTTGGCCCAGCCAAGAACCCCAGACGAACCCCAGACCCATGGCTTGATAGCAAGGAGTGTCTCCACTCACTCACTAAGCTGTACTTTAAATAATACACAATATGAACAAGAAGTAACTAGTGATGACATGTGAAGACATCATTAAGTGTAGAAAAATGATATTAACGGAACAGATAGAACAAGAAGTTCCGTCTAGAACTATACAAGCCTACTTTCCCGTATATAGACTAATATCAAATTCATAATCTAGCTATCTGTCTCTTTCTTATTTCGCTTTAGTTCTTAATTACTTGAATTCAACGTTTTATACATACATTCACCCATTCATTTACTCATTCACTCATTCACACTCATTTATTCATTCAATCATTCGGAAATATCCTTAAAAATCCAGATCAAAATGTTTTGTGGGAAAATAGGCTTGTTTAGTACTGAATAAGCTTCGTATCTGTACATGTTCTACGTCAGAACATCTTTTCGATAAAGTTTGCAAATCCGTCTATTAGATCAGAACTTATATTGGATTGAAATTTACTTTTTATTTTGAACTGTTCAAATATGAACAGGAATTGTTCAAATCAAAAAATATTTACGCTGAGTGCTTCTTCCAATAAGCTAACTCATAGGAACTTGGATCTTATGCCCACAGTTTAAATAGTTTGCTTCATTTTTGCCCATAGGCGGTAATGTTAAGATTTTTTGAACTGTTCAAAACTGAGCGAAAAATTCTTCAAATTAAAAAGTAAGATATGGAAATGAGATGTCCTTGCTGAGATCTTTCGAATGCAAAAAAAAAAAATCTCTCGAATCGAACAATTCCTTCAAGAGTTATGGGGGGGGGGGGGACGCCGTTGTCAACTGGTTCAACTCTCAGGCGGCAAGCTGCTATGCAGACGGGTTAAAGAAGCTGGTGAAGCGGTCGAAAACTGCTTAGAAGTGAACGGCGATTATGTAGAGAAGTAAAGTAAGTTTGTACCTAACTAAATATGACAATAAAATTTGTTTCTTATGAGTATATTTTTTTCTGTGACCAAACGGCCCTTACTTTATGAACGCGCCTCGTATATTAGAATCAGGGCCAGCCTCATAAGTGTGCAAAGTACAAGGGCGGCGAAAAAATGTATAAATAAATAGTTAAAAATAAGTAAATAAATGAAATCATTTTTCCAGCTAATATTGTAAAAACCGTTCCCTTTTTTTTTTGGAAGGCACCTTCAAAAGGATAAAAATTTTAAAGACATTTCCGCAACCTTCCTATCTCTGTTATTTCCTGTATTGTGGATAATTTCTCGATACTTGACCTTGGCGGCAGATTGGTGGATTTTATATAATTTTTTTTATATTGAACATTTGAAACAGTCTTAAAATACCTTAGGTAAGTTTTACCGCAAGCATTCAGCGGGGGTGACTGTATTTCGTAAAATTGCTAGTTTCGATTTTTTACATTTTTTTTCAGTTTTTCGTGACTATATTTACAATGCATTACGTACTACAGCTGGAACCCAGTCGTATAATATTCTTCGAATTTCATAAATTTTTATATTAAAAGAAAAGTTTTTAAAATTATTTTTGGATTGTTTTTTAAAAGTCTTTATACTAAAATTATTTTTGATTTCTGTCATTTGATTACATTGAAGCAAACCTTAACATTACAGTGTCAAACATCTGAGTTGTTAATATCTTTTGACATAAAAGAATTTCTCATTTTTTTGAATATTTCAATTCTGATTATTTTTGGAATATTTGCGATTATAATTAAGTAATATGCTAGTAGAGGTGATTGTGTTCTAGTTATATAGCAGAATTTCGGTCTTTATTCGTTTTGTACCGGAATCCTGGCATCGTTGGTTTATCTTCCCATCTTCGTAAAAAAATCGCTAATTTTTACTTATTCCAAATTTTTGGCGATCATGTAGTTAAATGTTAATATTAGTGTTTTAATGTAAAAATCGGTGACTGCATGTTTCATCAAAGTTTTAAAAACACAGTCACCCCCGCGCTGCATTTTACGGTTTCAGTCACCCTAATGTATGTAATTAAGATTATTTAAATGGTATATGTATTTGCAAATTTGGGGGCAACTAGTGAATATGAGTTAATCATTTTTATTTGAATATGTCGGTGCACAGCATATGTGTCGGGTGGTTAATTTTTTTTAGAGATTAAGGGGACACAGAACCTTTGAAATAAGAATATTCTTTTTTTAATTTTTCACTGTAGTTGGACTTATTTTAACATTTATTATGCACATCGTGGTTAAATTTTAAATATTAAGACAAGTAAAAATATTTTTGACTGACAAATTTTCAAAATAATAGAAAAATTATGAAAAATATGAAAAACACAAAAATTGACCCTTGCGTCTGAATTTTTGAGCAATTTACTTACAACTTTTATGCAGTTTCGTATGGGCGTTAAAGCTTTTTGGCATTACTTTTTATGAAGCAATTATTTAAAAACTTTTTGTACTGATATAATTGTAGAGAAAAGAAACAATTTTTGAAAAACTATGCTGAAAGTTAAAAAAAAAGAAAAATCAAAAACTTATACGATTAAATAGCCACTGTTCGCCAGAAAAAATATATATTATTTTTACGTATCCATTTATGCAGTTTGGATGAAATTTCTGAACAAGACTCATACTTTGTGTTTTTCATATTTTCTCCTATTTTTTAATATTTATTTTTTTTTCTTTTAGTCGCTAAAATTTTTTGTTGGTGTAATATTTCAAATTTAGCCAAAATATTTATAACTAATGCTAAAATAAGTCCAACTGCAGTGAAAATAAATATTTTTTTTATTTTAAAAGAAAAAACAAAAATCAAGGGGAAAGGGACCTTTTATAACTAAGGTCCTGTGTCCCCTTAAACGCTATACTAAAAAAGAAACTATTATTTATTCATTACTATGTGTCAGGCCGCAGAAAGCTTGCGATTCGAGGGACTATAATTTGCTTTTTATCCTTCAAGTTAGGAACTGTTTCGTAATATTGCGACTCTGAAATAAAAACTTGAATTTTTTGGCTCACCCTTATGTTTGTATTTTGTGTTATTAAAATCTTTAAAAAAAATTGTAATATTTATATTTATCACCCCCACCTTGATTTAGAAAAAATCTGTCACGTAAATTTAGTAATCTGGAATTAACCAAAACTACTCACGAAATAAACACAAACGTACTGCGATGAAAACGTTTATGATAATACTTTTGCTTTAAACTATTTTAAAACCACAACTCACTTCTTAACTTTGTAGGCCTCTAAATGCCTCAGAAGATCAAATTAAGGTTAGTTTCCTAAGTTATTTTTTCTGCATAGTTAATAATGGTAAAATGTCGTTAAATAATTAAAATTCCATAAATTAAGTAAAATTAAAGCACATAATGAAATTCTTTAATATTTTAAAATACATGTTCCGAAAGCATAAGGAAATTAAATTGTAATTTGAGTTTCGGATTTTTGTTTTCGATGTAATTTTTAGTATTGATACGTGTTTTAATGTTTTTATATGTAAATGTTTCTATAATTAATGATTATGCAATAATTAATAATAATATTATATTAATAATTATTAATAATAATATATATATTAATATAGTTGGAGCAATAATCTCTAACTTTGCGTGTGGTGAAGAGGAGGTTTGGGACACTAATTTGATTTGTCCAAGGGCGCCGTATACCATCGGGCCGGCCCTGATTAGAATGCATGGAATATAATTCAAAATACGTCAATAACTCACAATATTTACTTTTAAATATTTCAACTATGTAAATAAATATGCAAAAAAGCAACAGAAAGAAAAAAGAAAAACTTCTATTAAAGAGAAAAGCTTCTACGCATCATGGATGCTATTTGTCGCATTTAGGAATTCCAATTGTCACAATTAGGTCGCTAAGACGTTCAGCAGTGATTCAGATGCCTAAATGCGAAAAATATGCTCAAACGATTATAAATAAAAACAATCGTCGGCTCGTTTTTCAATTTTTACACATACGTTCAGGGGGAAACGTGGATGGAATTATGTGACCTTCAAGCATTAAAAAAATATATATCTGAGAGCGAATTGAGCTTTTTTGTCACATTTAGGGATTGTGGGAGGGGGGGTACCTTAAAATAAATGATATTTATTACAATAGGGAATTCTCTGACAAAAAACGCCTTAAATGCGTTGACAGATTTCGCATTTTGTTGCAGAAATGCATCCATATATATATTTCACTTAACGTCGACCAGTTACGATTAAATTTTGCGGTACGATACGATACTGACACGATACAAAAGACAAACTGTGGTAAAACGACATTTAAAAATTTGTTTTATGATTAGCATAGAAAAGTAACATGATATTTGTATTTATTATCGTAACCTATGGACTTTAACAAATTTATTTCAATTTCTTAAAAAGAATTTCCATTCATAACTCAATTTTAAATTTCCGATTCCTTGGAGTAGCAACATCTTAGTTTGTTTATATCAAGCGGTCTTTTCTTAAGCCTTTCTAATTTTAAATTGTTTTCTTAAAAGTATTTGCATTCATGACTCAATTTTTAATTTCTGATTGTTTGGAGTGGCAACATCTTGCATTGTTTACATCGAGTGATTATACTCGCTCGATTGCTGAACTTATAGACCGCAGATGTTCTGCAGGGGATCAGCTAGTATGATGTAATGCATCATGAACAA
The DNA here is from genome assembly GCA_038502835.1 of Octonoba sinensis. Classification (NCBI taxonomy): domain Eukaryota; kingdom Metazoa; phylum Arthropoda; class Arachnida; order Araneae; family Uloboridae; genus Octonoba; species Octonoba sinensis. Next base: position 131,664,547 of record CM076598.1, read on the forward strand.
TTCTTACAATAATATTCAAGGTAAGAGTACTTTGTGGCATTTAGGCTAATTGATCTTGATGTGAAATATTGAAACAGCGAAAAACTGAATAAAGTGGATAAAGGCTTGAAATTGTAATCTATTTCGCACTTTGAGCTCAGTTGCAGATACCAAATCTGTGCTTAACGCGACAATGTAGAGATTTTCGTAAAATGGACGCCATATCTAAAAAATAACGCGTTATTTGAATGCTTTTTCTAACGTAGTTCCGAAGTCATGGTTATTTAACCACTTAACGCATTTGCCCGTGTCTGACACGTGCGAAAGTTACCGGAAAGTTTGCGCATACCCGTGCGTTATTTTATTTTCTAATGCCCGTCTGAGATCCGTTTACACTTTGTATACTATATTTTATCTATGTAACTTTTACCCCACCCCACGCTCCTTAGTCACCCTCCACAACCCAAAATTGCAAAGAATAACTTACACTATACCAGTTTTTCAGAAAAAAATTCGTGCTTTAAGGGGTTAATCATCTTACTGGTTCATAATCCTATTAATAAAAGATTTAGTCCATTTGGACTTGCTCAAATGACCTACTACAATCGTCCGCAGTGAGAATAGCTAAATGTGGCCAAGCAGGGGCTTGCCACTCGCCATCACTTTCTTCATTGGTGCCGTTGTTTGCAAAGACACGTTTAGATTTAAAATGCTGTAGAAGATCCGCATTTGCTCTGATTAATGGACTGATAAATGCAGCTTCGTGATCGTCTTGCCGGCATGGCTTCAGGCTCTTGTCTCTTCAGCGTGGAGCCACGGGGCTGCACTTCTTCCTTATTAAGTCGCGCGAATTAATCGGGTTATTTACCGTAATTGATGCTATTGTCTACTTGCAGAGAAAGCATTGTATTGCTGTTTTGCCTTTTGTTTTCCGTCAAGATGTGATTAACTACTTTTAGCTTCATGCATTCAAAAGGTTTGTAAGCCATTTTCCCCTGAGATATATGAGCTTGGAATTGGAAATGGAAAGTTAAAGCAATACTTAAATTATTAGTAATCGGTGCCTATCTTATTTCCTAAAAACCTACCTTTCTTTTGAAAAAAAAATTAAACTTCATTTGAGTAAATGAATTGCGCATTGCATATATTTTAGACTATTTTATCTCATACAAAGGATGAACAAAATAAAAGTGTAATTAAAAATAGGTTTTTGAAATCAAAGAGTAAATAAATGTGTTGTTTGTACTGCCCCACAACAGTGTTTTTTTTTGGGGGGGGGGGGGAATCAATGGGTTACCGTTAAATATTTTACTCGAAAAATCATTTTGCTAACTGCTTATCGTGCGATTTTGCAATACGAATTTTGTTGAAGCGTATTTATAATAAAGACTATTATTATTATTATTATTATTATTTTAATTCCAAAATTGGTCAACGGATTTTGACCGTACATACTTTGTCTCTTTTTTTTCCGGTAGAGTGCAGTAAAAATAGCTTTTGGTTTGGACGAACAAAAGATTTTTTTTTTTTTTTTTGCTCAGAAAAACAGCACAAATCTTAATTTCACAATGTCAACTGCTCCGAATGTGAAGCTTTTTATTTTTATGAAGCTAACTCCCCCCCCCCCCCCCAAAAAAAAAAACAAACTCTTTCGTGTTTAAGAACGTATTAATATAAAACAAAATCGAAGATGCTTTTGACTGAACAATATCCTTTTTTTTTAAGTTAAAATGCATGTAGGAGAGTTTTGGCGTACGAATAAGGCACAAGATTCGATAGTTCATGAAATCTAGTTGGGTCTTATTATTCCTTTCGCCATAAAGTATGCAGCAGATAACCATAGACATTAACCATAGACATATTAGCATAGACGGAGTTACTGGCTTTTCCTTCGCTTTGCGAGTGACTGAAGGGAGACGTCACGTGACGGAGACCACCAATTAGCGTCTCTTGTCTTATATCGCTTCGCCTTATCTGCTTTTACCTTAGTTTTTCCCACGCGGCGAACGAAGAAAGGCTTGGAAGACCTTCCTTTCATAAATATAAAACTAACTTCTCAATAAAATGTCATGAAATCTATCTAATCTATTTCACGCAGTCTAATATTTTTTTACTTCTAATTCTGTGTAACGATGTAATCTTCAAAAATGGTTTTCTTTATTGTAAAGAAATTTTTAGACAAAAGTCGCAAAGAAAGGAAAAAGGCATGTTTATTCGTAGAATAAACTGAGTTTTCTGAGAGGAAAATTTTGAATATAATCTGAGGTTTTTTCATAACCGTACCCATGTACGAGTCGAAGTATTTTTTTACAAAATTTGGAAGCGAAAAAAGGTTGAACTTCTATACATGTTAGGGGGAGGGTTACTACTTACAAAATCTTCGATGTTCAGAATTTCTAATGACATTTAAAGGAAAATAATCATCTACAAGTTCAAAAAGTCTAAAATCTTCATTCTTAGTTATTTTTTTTAAACTTACGATTGATTTAAGAACAAATGTATGAATTTAAAGATGCAATCTAAATAAAACATACGCATATATATATTTAAAAATATATATATATATATATATATATATATGCGCGTACCCATGTAAGAGTCGAAGTATTTTTGGCAAAATTTGGAAGTGAAAAAAGGGTGAACTAATACACAGGTTGGGGGGGGGGAGAGAGAATACTATTTACAAAATCTTCGGTGTTGATAATCTTAAATAAAATTTAAAAACAAATAATCATCTACAAGTTCACAAATTCTAAAAAATTAATTCTTTGATCTTTTATTAAAATTCAAAATTATCACTGGAACCTATCAAAATCAAGATTATTACTTATTAGAATCCTAATAAAAAGACACGAGTTAGACATAAATTCACGAAATTTATTCTGTTTAAAAACCAATAAAATTTTGTTTAACTCTCATTGTGCATAGTTGATATTACATGTAAATACTTTTAATGCATTAATGAGGTTAAAATGCCTGCCACAAATAAACAATAATAATTAGGTAAAAGTTTTTTTTTATATTTTACTTAAAGCAACGCTTAATTTAAGAACAAATGTATGAATTTAAAAGTTCAATCTAAAGAAAATATATGCATACAGATATATGCGCGTATATATATATATATATATATTACATTACGTAATTAACTTCAAAAAAAGTCTAAAGAATATAAATTAAAATTTAAATGCCTCTTAAGGGTTTCCCGACTGTTATCATTTTATAACCAAAACGAATATCTTCAATAATTATAATTTTCCGTTATTTGCGGCTTCATCTTGTTTTATATTTTTCTTTTCGAAATATATTTTATGAATTGCAGTGAATTACGAATCAATCCTCTATCGGTAAGACCAAACCAGGCCCGTCATTTCGAATTTTACCGGGGGGGGGGGGGAGGACAAAGTGTATATTCTCTTTATATGCTATGCTGAGGAAACAAAACACATGTACATTCATAATAATACATTATATCCTCAAAGCCGGGGGTGGCCACTGCCCTCAACTGGCCGCTCTAAATGGAATGCCTGGAATAAAGACATTAAAGTTTCGGGAGCAACGGAAAATTGACATTATATATATATATATATATATATATATATGTTTTTAAGCTGTTTTTTTTTAAATAATAATTTAGTTTTATTGAGCGAACTGTTACCCTTTGAATTCAACTTGAAATCCCGCGCTTTCATGAATATTTCTTTTTGAAAGAAATTTATAACATTTACACAATCAGTGATCAACTATTCCAACCCTATTTACGTGCTTGCGGCTGCTAAAACAATCACGTCAATAAACCAGAAAAACCCTTTTAATAAAATAACTCAATAAGCCCCTGTGCGGTTGCGCTCGTTACCGTAAATTTGTGAGAACCCCAATTCGAGTGGATTTCGAAAGGCTCGCTTAGCAGCTCCAGTAATTCCTTCTAAGCAGAGATTGGCTTTTCCTCTTAAACACGTGAGGGAGACTGATTCCCGCCCTTGTGCCACTGGAACGCCCTCAAGCGGTATCTACGAGTTTATAAGATCTATGGTCTTAACTTAATAAAAGGAACTTTGTGCACAAGTAAAGTTAAAAATTGCACGTTATTTGTAGCACAAATAAGCATTAAAATGCAGACATATGTTTCGGGATTGCTTGGAATCCCTTTTTGATTGCGATAGTGGAGCTTCTAGATGTTTATGGAAAGCGTGTGAACGAAGTTTGGCGACTCTACTTGTACGAGCGTTGTTACTAAATAGAAGAAACGCATTGTTTTTCAGCCGTCTTAACCGTATTGCTGGTTTCACGCCAATCACGGCAAATTGTTGCTTATAGATTGCTGATGTGGTTTTCGCACCAACAGCGACGACTTCCTTATCCCGTTGTACGCTATTCGCAATGAGCAAAATATGATCCTCTGACATATAGTTACATGAACGCAATTTTTGGATTTACGATGGAATAAATGACAGTCGATCAGCAACGAGATAGGTTTAATTAGTTTACGTTGAACCAATGACAGATTTTGAAATTTCCTTTATGCTGATACATTCGATGACAGCGACAAAAGCTAGTTTGTTTTTAAGTATTCTTATACCCTGTGACGTCAACGAAGGCAAAATTGTGCACTGGGCATGTACAGACGTGCGACAGCAAAGATTTCGGCTCAATTCACGGCCGGATAAAACTAGCATAAAAATCAAAACCGACGCAAACATCCTAAACAGCTTCAAAACGATAAGATTTTCTTTTTTTCCCTTCGCCTCAACTTTTTTTTAATTATTCGTAAAACATTAATTATTTCAGAATCTAATGTTTGAGAATTCAAAATAATAAACAAGATGATCTATATATATATACAGTAAAACCCGTTTAAGAAGTTTCCGCTTAAGGCGTTTTTCCTTTTAAGAAGTTTTTAATTTCAATACCAGTTTCATTCCCGTCTTCCCACTGTTAAAATAACCCTTTTAAGAAGTTTTGATTTTATTTTTTTTCCCGCTTAATAAGCTCCAGTCAATTTTTTCTTTCAAATGACACTTTAGACTTCTAAAGTTTTTTTCTTCACGTTTCTTTCAATCTACGTAGTTTTTTTTTCTTTCTAATGGAAAAAAGATCAGAAGGTTTAGAAAAGCTGTTTTGGTCAGCTTTTTGTCAAAGGTACCCTTTTCTCAGCACCAAAAGTTCCAGGAAAACAGGTGGCAGAGAGGATTAGTCAGTTGTCAAGAGAACAAAGATGACTGATAAGGGGAGAAAGGAATGTTTGTAGTCTCCTAGGTGGGTGTCTATTTTCTGCCTAATTTAAATATTGTCAAATTATAATCGTCACTAAATATCATGAAGTATATTCATTTTCAAACATAGAGCCTACCTGTTTACGAAGTTTTTCCGCATTAGAAGTTTTTTCTCTTGGTCCCCTGGAAGACTTCTTAAGCGGGTTTTACTGTATATATATGTGTGTGTATTAATAAACTGGCCTTCTTTATTAAATCTATTTCAATCATACTTCATTATTTAATTTTATTGAAATACCAATCCGTAAAATATTGTTAACCAAACTTAAACTAAAAGTAGAAGAAGCGTGGATGGTATTTCAACACCGAAAAATTGCGTTATTACATAACACCTGCATTCATTCAACTGCAGAAGGGATTCGTTGCTACTCCGAAACGCGTGTATCCATTTTTCATCGCAAACTTGTACCAAACAACGTTGGATTTGTTTATGTGTATGCATTCATAATTCGAGCTTAAGTAACAACTGTGCCCTTACCAGCTCTAATTGTACGAATGTTCTATAAGGAAATAAAATGCATAGTTTTGCTTTTGATTTTTGAGATTACGGCACCCCTCTGGCGCAGAAGCTGTCTAAAGCTATTTGTGTGCAAAAGCCAGTTTTCAAAATTGCCCCGGGTCACCAGCAGTACTTTCAATTTCTTTTCATTTTCCATGAGTTTAACTCGCGAGTTCTCAAGCTTTGATGATTTCGTTTTTCGTTTCTTTCGTTTTGGCTTTCCTCAAAGCATTTCAAAAAAAAAAAAAAAGATCTGATGCTTTTACGTGATGAGAATTTCAGCCAGGGTCAATAGAGTACTTTTTTGGATCCAGAGGGCTTATATCATATCGGGCTAATTCCTTTCGGTGATCTAGTAACATATTTTCCTTTGTTTCTGTTCCATTATGACATTCAGAAAATATTTGTTTCTTTCGAAGTAAGGGCTCAGCTACAAAAGCAAGTTAAACTATAATGAGCTATAGGGATTGACAGAGTTTATGCCTATAAAAAGTACTTGAAGAACGAATTTTCACAATTTTCTCTCGAAGCAACGAAATTGACAAGTAATTTTAAGTAATAGCTACATGGTACGAATATGCTGCCTTCTGGCTGCCGTTCTTTATGCCTAAACATTTTTTTTTTTGGTAATTAATTTATTAAATAAATAAAAGAATAAATTTATTTTTCATTAAAAAAATTATATTTGGTGAATGGTTGGAAGATTATTACTCTCAAAATTATTTGATTCATCGTTCAATTCTTCAGTATGCAAGAATTATTCAATAAGACAAATGATTTGATGTGAACTCGCTTTTCACCAATGTACCGGTTTATGGTGCATTGAATTGTTTCAAATTCAGACTTCAGGAACGTCCTTTTCCTAGTTTTGAGATTGAAGAACTTAGTTCTCTTACTCGTGTTTGTCTTGTTCAAAATACGTTCGTATTTGATGCTGTGTACTTTTGCATGACTGAAGGTTTAGCTATTTTAAGTGACATTTATATTCTATATGCACTATTTTGAGACTAACCTTGTTGAAATCACAACATTCCCTTCTTATGTTGATGATTGTTTTGTATTGCTTGACCAAAACCGTGTGGATATAAATCATTTACTTGCTACTCTTAATTCAATTGATCCTTGTATTCAATTCACTATTGAAATGGAAATTGATAGTTCTCTTTTATGCTTGAACGTTTTGATTACAAAAAGTAATGATGAATTTTTGACTTCAGTGTTTCGTAAGCCTTTTGTTGTTCTTTGGCGTCAATAATAAAACTATTCTTTGAGCTTGCCGTGGCCACCACTGTCTACAAGTTCGGAAAATAGTTATGAAATTGTCATGAGTTTATGATAAGTCATTAAAGCAAAATAAGTAACTAATAATTTACTTGGTTATTACTTTTGTTTTTTATTTTTGTGACCAACTATGATGTCTCTACCTTCAAAAATTTATAAATTAGGTTAGCTTTAATCATTTAGTCTGCCATGATTCAACGTCAAGGAATTATCAAGTAACTATTTTGCTTCGATCTCAAACTTTTCTGAGATTGTGATAAGTAAATTAAAATTGGAACTGCTTTATACATTTACATCCTCAATTCTCACAGTCACGATAGATTTATTACCTTCTATAATTATTACTGAATTTGTATGCCCAAATGGGACTTCTTCGTAGGATTTTCCTTCAGAAATTTATGATGCAGAAAAATAATTGTTTTAGCATATCATATCTGGCTCCATATGAAGTCATTCTTGGATGTTAAACTAAGATCGTGATAAATCATTTTAACTGGAGAAGTTATAGGAGTATGGAGTACACCCGAATATCGTCATTATATTTTAAATAAGACGCCGAGAAAGAGTAAGAAAATTTGAAAATATTCCATTTTAGGAACATGATTTTACGTAGAAAATTATTGGAAATCGCGAGTTTTCAAATATTGGGACCTTCACAAAATAATGTGCCCTGAGGAAATAGTCTCAATTTATTTAGGTAATGATTTTTGCGGAATAAAATCCGATTGAAGTTGAAAAGGGAATTTGAATGAAAAAAAAAACGCTTTGCTAAGCGACCGATATAGTTTCATTCTTGGGCCTTAATTCCCGGCAGGGCAGTTGTGGGCGAGGATTTGCCCCGGGTGAAACACCACGAGGGGATCAACTTCAGGTGCAGATGACAGCCAGCAGGTCGAAGGGGGGAGATCTGGGGTTGGAAGGCCGGTGGGTGGAATGGCCAGCCTCGCCCATATCCGGATGCCAGAGGTAAAAGCAGCAAAGGAAAGCTGCCAGATGACCACCTTTTTAACACCTCGATGACCACAGATGGAATGGGGGAGGAATGCAAATAGAAGCTAGTGGGGGAATATGGGTCTATGGCTTGGGTGTGGCAGAGAATGTGCTCAGCATAACGAAACGAAGAGCACGGGCCCGAGAAGAAGGAATTGTGGTAAACAGGATAGGAGTTGATGATAATGAATTGTAATCGTAGAAGAGATCAGGAATAAAATAGGGGCGAGTGATTGCAAATACATTTTTTTATTAATAACATTAAGGTTTCCAGAAATGATAATAATAAAGTTAAGTAAGTTACAATGAATTTAAAACCAAACAACTTTTAAGTAATTACTATAGTACTGTAGTAAAACTGCTAACTAGGCTCACAAAAAAACCCTTTGGTCATTGATTCAACAATACAATTTATGCTAATACAGAGACAGTCATATATTTTTCAAAGTATTGTTGTAATATTAATCTTTTTACTATCAAATAAGTTGTACTATTTCAAGAACCAAACATTACGTAATACTTTGAAAGAGTGCCGGGTGCAATTAGTGGAGATTCTTCTAAGATGATTTCACACAAATATACACACGCGCACACATATATGTATGGAATTAATTCTTCATGGGGGAGAGGTTATAACCCAACTCCCCCGAGCTGCACCGCTGCTGTAAAGTAATGCAAAGGACACTGACACCGTCACATTCATTCTGTACGTATGATATCCCTCCGATGGATGAATCCAGTTTTCTAACGTTATCTTATCTTATTACTCACGTCGTGTTTTCAAACGGAAACCACCGGATACCCGTTTACCCGTTATAATCAAGACAATAAAATACGACCCAAAACACCAGTATGGTGATGTCGGGCTTCTCGTTTAGGGATGCATAATTCCGGTATTCTGAGTTCTTGAACGTGTGTTCCTCTCCTAACTCGAACCAATCGTGACAGATCTGTTCCGTTTCTCGGGTTATCTATCGTTCTTCAGCAAGATATGCGTTTGCTCAGGTTCAGAGGTGCTATGATACGTACTTCCTTTTTTCTGATGACAACGACAAGTCTGATTTACAGTAAACTGTATGTTAGACCGTTAGTGTGTATACTGTAGTTTAGACTTTATGGTTAAATTTCGCGTACTTCACTTTAATAACATTATTATCCTGCAGAAGAGAACTGAAGCCATCAACAAACTGTCACTCAGCAAAGCTCTTACTTAACTAATCAAGTTTTGCACTACTCGGGTAGTCGCTTAACTAGGAGGGTTCAAGTCTTTGTCAGTTGTTGACTATTACCGCACTCGGTTGTTTATACTGGATAAATGTCAAGTTCACTTGAGTCCGTACATTATTCTTGACTCTGTGTGTCTATTGTGTTGTGTATAATAGCAGGTACCTTTGCGTACGTAAAGGTTTAGAAATGAAGGTACCACTGTGCGAGTAGGGGTACCAATGTACCGGGAGTTCATATTAAGCTCATAAGAGGGCGGTCCCAGGTGCACATCCGAAAGTGTTAATGAGTAAAGTGAAAAGAAACATTTCCAATACTCTCACTCTGTGGTATGGAACTACCTAGTGAATCTGAAACGCATAAAATTTGCCAGTTTCGATTAAGCGTTCATTTTAATCTGCTAATTGGTACATCACGGTACCTCTGGTCCCCCCCTCCCCCCCCGTGGGTACGTCTATGGCAAGTAATTTCTAGAACGACCATGAGGTCAATTGATATTAAATTTGTAATACTCTGAAGCGACAGTCTTATATACCTATACATCTATATATTTTTTTCTATTATATATATAATTTAAGTATGTAGCTAAAAATTCTGGCGAACCACTTGCTTGTGACTCTCAAATTTCTTATAATAAATGCGTCAGAGCTACTTTTATCAGTTGTCGTTAAATCCATTTCACCGGTCTCGTTTCTATTATTATAACAGACAATAAAAAGAAGGAACTTTTGAAATTTCAGGAGCGAATTCAAATGTTCACAAGCGGCCAGAAAGATATTCTTCTATTTTTCTCTTTATTTAACCCATTTCACCAAAGGAAATGCAATTTTTATTCCTGTGCTTTGTATTAAACATGTAAAACAGATAGCTTCGTTTACTCGTAGAACCAAGACTTGTTTATTTTGCTGCAATCGAAAATTAGATTAATTCTTCGCAAATATTGGCCTTAGAGAGATCAACACCGTCTCATATATTCGCAATTTATTCTGAAAACCCATCTATTTGTCGAAAGAAAAACATTTGCATGAATTTTTCTTGGCTCCAAGCTTTAATTCCTGTACGGGCAGCTACTTTTTTCTGCCCCCCCCCCCCCTCCCCTGCCAGTGTTGTTTTCATTTCGAACAAAAGCTCCCTGCTCCGGGGGAGTTATTTGGCGCAAATTTTAATTCAACGAAAACCGGTGGAAAAAAAAAAGAACTCTCTTAACAAAGACGTCGTAAAAGCAGCTCCCAGCCTGAGGCATTTTCCACAGATAGCAAAACTGCCCACAGCAGAATCCCCAGCGCTGCTGGAGAAAATGACCCGCGGTTAAGCCCTCCCCATTTTCGCTCTCCATTTCCCATTACTTTGTATTTTGTAATTAGTCGCTTTTCATTACTTTTCCTCGCCAAAGAAGACATTTACCGAAAAAATTCTCCAAAAATGAATAGCCGAAAGGTATTAGGGAGGAATTTGAATGCATCTGACGAACGGCAAGCGAATTGTTTTCCTTCAGTTAACAAGTTTTTGAAAAAGAATATTTACGTGCTGAATATTTCTTCGTATTGCTAGTTATTCGGGAAAGAGAAGTTTTCTTTCACATATATTCAAGTGAGGAGAATGCAGTATATTATTTCAATACGCTTTGAACCACTAATTATTGGTTGTAATCCAAAGAGGGGAGAAGGGTGTCTGCTTTCGTTGTAAAGCGCAAAATTGGATTGCGACGGTTAATTTTTAAGTGTCTGCCCAAGTCATACATAACGGCATATTTATGCAGTTGAAAGATTATAAGCCGAGACATTAAGCTAACTTTTAAAGCCGTTCCTAAGTGAACGGCTCTGCCCACTAATAAAATAAATTTTTGGTATTTTTGGCTGTTAACATCAAAGTAGTTTTTCTTCTAGAAGAAGATGCTGTCTTATTCATTGACACCAGGGATGCACTAAAGTTTCAATGTACCATCGTGAAAATGCCAATACAATTTGACAAAGAACGATTGAATAAGTGACTGGAGCTGGAGCTACGTTACATGTTACTTTTTGGGCTCAGTCTTTTTTTTTTTTTTAATTGTTGAATAACGTTCGTTGTAACTAGCAGGATTCGAATCAATATGAGTTAGTCCCCAAAAGAACCAATAGCTAGTAGAGAATGTTGTTTTATTTGCCCTATCTTAACTGCCAGCTTATGGAGCAAAGTTGCATATGCCATAGAAATTCATAATTTGTAACATGCAACATTGCTCCTGCCACCTATTCAATTGAAACGCAATGTATGAAATTTAATATATATGTTTCAGAATTACAAGGAATTTCTTTAATACCAAAAAATGAAACTACTCCCCACACAGAGAAATCTTTGGGGGTTAAGCCCTTCCTAGAAACCTGAGATTGAAATAGTTCCGTAGGAAAAGTGGTCCCTTACGTCAAACGGGCCCTGACTATCGCACGGGCCCGTGCTCTGGGCAGGAAATTTTCACATAACATCATTTAAATTTCTTTTCGAAAAATTGTTATATAAAATAACCAATTTCATGCTGATCGTAACACACACAGGCATGCATGTCCATACATTATATAACATACCAAGGCCGTATCCAGAATGGGGGCCCACAAAACCGGGCCTTCCTCCAAATTCCCAAAATTTTTCGTAATGTACACTGTTAGAAATGTCATCATGAAATTACGGTTAAATGAACGGCAGCAGTTAATTCACCGTTAAACTTACGGTTTGGAACATTTTTCCATCTTTTCGGGACCTAACCATTTCCAATTAACTTGGTTAAAAACCCGTAAATACAAAAGTGCACGGTTTTATAACCATTTAAAAATGGTTTCAAAACCAAATTTTCACCGTTTTTGAACCATTTCGAGGCGTAGAAACCGTAAACGACGCTTGCAGGACTCGAATCCCGAATGCGTGGTGTGCAAGTCTTGCTCTCTATCCACTCGGCCACCGTCATCACGTAAAGTGGACGTTTATTTATCAATAAATCTTCTTTTCCAACAAGCAAACAGCCTTAAAATTGAGATTTCAGGTTTTGATTGGATCCAAATTTATTTCTGGTCTAAATTTACTGTATATTGACGAAAATCATTTTATTTGCTGCAAAAATTAAATTGCAAACAAGCTTCAAACAAGCTTCAGCAGCTCAAATTATGGGTTCGCTCATTCGCAAACAGTTTGGGAATCCGATGTCTCCAATTTTTGATTTACGTGTGTATGTGTTTCTATTTAGTATCCGCTGTGCTTAAGCCACTTTTTTTTTCTTCTTTTTTTATATACACGTGCAGATTTTAACTGATAAATCCGTATTCCTATTTTAAAACAACGTACGATCGGTAAGGTTTCGCAACCAAGGTGGACGCCCGATTCTTATTGAGCGCTTGAAAATTACGGTTAGTTAAACGTTCTTTAGGATAAAGAGAATAAACGATTTTTTTCGCAATCAGCGGTTTGAGTACCATATTTTTAATGGTTATTCAACTGTTGTAATTAAATATGGTAAAACAACAATCAAATAAATGGTTATTTTACTATTTTCTTACGGAACATTTTAACAGTGTAGTGAGCCCCCGCGCCCAAAAAATATTTCTGGATTCAGTCTTGATACATATACATGAAGTAAGTGAACCATTCAAAGGGGACAGGAAAGCGTGAAAATGCCCTGGGCATGAACACTAGCTCGTCGGGCACTGACGCCATTTTTTTTTAATTGATATACAATGCGAATTCTACAAGCAATAATCTGTTGTGTTTTTGAAAAACTTAATTAAAAATTAATAAACGCTGCATTATTCCTTTAAGATTATTCGTTTTATTGCTCATTTTTATCAATTATTTTTATATTTTGGCAATTTTATTCAGAATTCTCAAGCATTACCACTTTTTTCAGCAGTCCATTTATAATTATATTGCACCATTTATAAGTGCATAGTTTAACATGCTTAGGTCTTTATCATTTGTTTGACTCAATACAAAAAAAAAAAAAAAAAAAACAGCGTCACATAAAATTCTTTTCTGGCAAGGTGCCTAAAGCTTCAAAACTAAAAAATTGCAAAAAAAAAAAAAAAAAAAAAAGCATCTATAGCATACTTTATTTTTTTAAATACAAGTAAGTCATTTTTCAGAGTTCGTCGCTAAATTATCTCTAAAGCTTTTCCTCAATGCTAATATACAGTGATTTTTTTTTAAATGAAAAAGTTAAAAATAATAATAAATAAATAAAAGAAAAGTTTCCAGTGTTTATTTCTCAAATTTTCGAAATTTCACGCCCATTCCCAGAACAAAAGAACCTATGCTGTTATGTTCCAAAAATTTTTCCGCCCTACCACTAAAGGGTACACAAATGTTTGACCCCCTCTTCCCATCTTTACTAATGTACAGAGTGTTAACAAAATTAAACTTGGAATCTGAAGAAAAATATATTTCAATAACATGTCAGTTAATTTCTTTTACAATTTAGTTATGTTATGATCAGGGTTCAAAATTAGGATGCAGAAGTTAGGCGTCATTGGCACCTAGCTTTTTTGTTTTAGTTTCCAAAAATGTTCTGCTAGGCGTAATTTTAAAATTATTCAAATTGCTTGGGCAGGGATAGGGATAACAGCTGATAATTATGAAGACAGTTGCGCAATTGTTAAGGAATCTCGCGAAACATGACAACCTTACTGAGAAAATTATTGATAAGTAAGAGAAAAGGGTTCAAAAATCAATTTCTATTACTAGTAACTTTTGAGAGGTTTGAAATTTTACTTAAGCTTATGAATCAATATAAACGTCTACTTTAATAAGTGTCTAATAAAACTAAGTTAACTGGCTTAACTATTTTATCAAGTGTTACTTACTTCATTTGTAAGTAAAAATTCACAAATCCAAATTTGAAGGTCAAGAAGTTACGATAGTCTTTATAGGTATCGTAAAAACGTAAAATACAGAAGATTGGATGAAATACGTATATAAAAATACAACTGTATAAAGCTATGCTAGATTTAAAAAATAAATAAATGAAAAATGACGACTAGGGGGATAGTTGTGGTTGTCAAAATAAAAGGTTTTTGAAAGGTTAGGCGTTAAAAGTGACGACTGGACTTGCGGTCGTCAAACGGGAGTTTTTAGTTGCAAAACACGACTAACGACCGCTAATTTCGAACCCTGGTTATGATCATCTATCTAAGATTTTATTAGTATAAATTACATAATATTTATAACTAGCTTTGAAAGAATCGAGAACACATGTGTCATTATATCAAATGCGTTTTCTTGAACGGGCTTTCATCAGTTGTAAGCTTTGAGCATTTTTCATACACGATCACTCTGTTATTCAAATTCCGATGAATAGCAAATCATAACATGATTTGTGATGAAACATTAAGCAGATTAATCTCTGCATAAAAAGCGCAGACGCACTTGAAATATTTTTCTCGAGTAATTTTTGTACACACCTCGGCATAAATAATCCTCAGAAGACGCGGAAAGACGAATCCTTCACTTTCTGGCCTCCACCCACTCCAGTATTTTTCACGCAATCTCACTCAAATGCTTTGAAAGCATGACGACCTCAGAGTTCACGATGAGAGCTCTGCCCGATTTTCACGAGTTGTAGTTGCTATCGCAAAAAGAGACGCCCTTGGTGGCTCGTGGGCCGTGTAAGGGGCCGTAAATTAGGTAAATACTTAAGAAAAACCTGTCCCACACACACTGCTTTGTCACCTCAGTTGGATAAATGCATCAGTTCCTGAAAGTGGTGGGGGTGGAAGTTTTTCCCTTCTTATTTATTTTTTAAATTTTGTTTCCCCGTTTTATTCTCGGAATGGAATGAAAGATGTGGAACTGGTTGTTGAGATGTGAGGTTTCGGAAGTGCAAATGGGAGAGGGTGGGTGGGGAGGGGGAGGTTTTAAAGGCTGCTCCTCGAAACTAGAGACGTTCCTAAAAACCTTTACTGGATAGTAATTTCATGGTTTTTTAAATCCTCTTTTCAACTTTTGCAACTTTCACAAAAAAGCACCCACAAAGAGAAGCAATCTCCCCTTTCTTCCTTTTCCGAAGTTTGCAACATGTTTTCCCAAATAAAAAAAAAACTACATTGATGGGCTGTAGAAGATTAGAGAATAATGCAAATACAAATGAATAATTATTTCAATAAATTTATAATTCGTGATTGCAATTCTAATCACTGAATTTGTGGCAACAAGTCTAACTAGAGCCATCTTTGAATGAATTTGGCGATTCTAAAGCTCCACAGTAAGGTAAGGAGTTGTAGAAGAAAAGTTTGGAGAATGCCAGTTTTATATAGTGATAGAGGTCCACCTGTTGTAGTTTTTTTTATTTATATGGCTAACCCCCACACAATAGCAAACGTTTTAATTTAAAATGTTAGGAATTACTTTCTTTTGTACTCTCACCAAGCCCTATAATTAAACTTTATTTTTGGGTCATTTTCTTTTTTCTCTTCCCATTTCTTATTGTAATTGCCCTTAAAATTATCTCCATTCACGGTGAATGGTCTGAATCCTGTTCGAGCTTTACTAGAAATGGTCAAAATTTTATGTTCGATACGTTTATGCTGATAAAATGCATTGACTTTTGGCTTTGAAACGCTTTTTCAAATTTATTGTCTTGATTCGGCCAAACGCTCCCTAGCCTTTTTTTAATCGCTCAAATTTGATATTTCGTACTACGATCTGCTACTTTTGTTTTCTATTTAACTTTAGAAAAATACTGACTTAAATCATATAGACTTCTGATACTTTCTTTGATGCTTGATGTGACGAAAATACCTAGCCAAGGTAAATCTGTACCCACAAATTAAAGCTAATTACCAAGATACTTTTTAATGACGGTTCATAGGCATTAAGAAATAAAAGTACGACAAAAATCCTGTAAAATAAAGTCTGTTTCATACAAAAAAATATTATTAGACAGAAAATAATGTGGCGCATGAGGCATAGTATTCAGTGCGAAAGAGATGCAAAATGTTCTGTGGAGTGAAAGTGTAATAGATGTCTCGTGTACAAAAAAATAATAAACGATATGCATAAAATGAAAGTTAACACGCTATATCAGTGGCGTAGGTAGACCCGGATTTTGGGCTAGGGGTTTCTTCGTTAGAAGTGAGCTAATTTCATTGTTTTACAGTAAAAATTGGTCTAATTCTAGACAATCTTCACCAGTTCCGAGGGGTTTCTTCGGGAGAAGTGAGCTAATTTCATTTTTTTTTTACAGGAAAATTGGTCAAATTCTAGACAATCTTCACCATTTCAGGAGGAGGGGTTTTATTCCCAAAACCCCCCTTTATCTACACCAGTGGGCTATGTTGCTCAGTGCACTGTTAGGACATTAAATTATCCTAGTGGGATTGCTTTGGAAGTTTCAATCGAGTTTAATTTAGGAGCGAAAGCCATAGGTCTCTAAATCATTCCAGATGCATGCTCTTCTTCAAGGCATTCGTACACGATAGATGCACGCCCTAAAGCCGGACATTGTCATCCACCGATAATAATAATAATAATAATTTGCCCGTTTCATCTCTACAGAGACCAACATGTTGGTGGATAATAGCTATTCGATATCCGACGTCAATTTTTCTTCTTAGATTATGTTATCGGCGTTTGTTTCTTCAATTGAATCGTAGCCTTCTAAGAGCTGGTCATAATAATAGTTGTTCGATTCAATTAATTTGATGTTTTATCATTAATTGTTCTGTACTCTTTGTTAGCGATAAAATTCATTTTGTACTTACTGCAAAATTTACTTTTGATTGTCTTTTAACTTCCTACCTGCAACTACTATTCCCCCGAAATCTAAGTTATCTTTTCTTTTCTTTTGTTTTCAGTGATACCGATAATTTTGCAGAATTAAGCAATAAGCTTACCTGGAGTTTAGAAATAGGATGGTTCTTTTTCAAGATTAGATTTTCTGTATTGCTCTATGGCACCAACTTTGGTGACAAGTTCTCGGGTCCCTAGGTTGCTGATAGATTCGGACCCTTTAGGTAATGTTCGTTTACCTTTTCCTTGCGTTTTGCAGCACCATGTTTTATTTTTATTTATTTATTTATTTGTGATGCTAAGTTTTTTATTTGTTAGTTTTTATTTATTATCGACTGGTAATTTTTTATTTAACCGCACTTACTTCTTGGATAATACTGCTGATATACAATATATATACATATACCGTGATTTCTATATAATGTGACTGTTGGGACAGGCCCTGAATAAGTTTCAGGCTCGGGACCAATTTTGCGTTAATCGGGTCACACCTACGGGAGGTTTAGAGACATTGTGGTACATCATGACTCATGGCTTTGTGCTGAAAAAGGTCTTAGATGTATTACGGATAAGCAAGTTCTTTTCGCTAGATGATATAAAATCCACATATATATTTCACTTAACGTGGACCAGTTACGAATAAATTTTGCGGTACGATACGATACTGAAATCATGTAAGAAATAAACTATGGTAAAACGATATTTGAAAATTTGTTTAATGATTAGCACAAAGAAGTAATATAATATTTGTATTTAGTATCGCAAATTACGGAATTAAATTTATTTCTATTTCTTAAAAAGTATTTCCATTCATAACTCAATATTTAATTTCCGATTCTTTGGATTGGCAACACCTTAGTTTGTTTATATCGAGAGATCATTCTCATATTTATAGCTAGCGATCTTTTCTTAAGCCTTTCAAATTTTAAGGCGATGTTTACGATTTTAAAATGGTTAATTTCCGATTCTTTGTTGTTGAACTTTTATAGTCCACAGATGTTCTTTGGGGTTGAGCTAGTATAATTATATTCTTGAAGAATTTTTAAAGTAAGCAGCACACATAAACATGAATAGACATTTGCAACTGAAATCTTATTTTAATTATTTTATTCATGTTTGTGATCAAAACGCTTCCTCGCTTACTTTTCCTAAAGAGTCTAACTTTTCCACGAACCTAGAGACATTTTCCTGCACGTTAGCCTGAGGGGGTAAAAATGTCTTATCCGTAACCTCCGATGCATATAATAATAAAAGCAAGGCTGGTGTTGCTGGAAGTCCGGACTGCTTGGAGCTGTTACGGGAGGGGCAGTTGCTCCCCTCTTCAGCGAGTTCGTTACCGATTCTGTAAAAGCCTGGAGCAAGTCATCAGAACCTGAGTCTGTCTGTAGACGCCCTCCTTTGTCTGAGGACCGGTCTATTGTCCTCGGGAGAACCGCGGGGTGCCCGCAGCCCTCCGGTGGAGCCACAACGGGGGAGGGACCACGGAATACCTCCGCAACAATGGGAACTTGACTCCTTATAGAACCTTGTTTCAGAGAGATTATTGTCCCAGTTAAAGTATACTAATGCACAAAATGATTAAGCTTATTTAACTTAAAAAACACATCATTTGATTCTCAGAAGAAATTGACTGAAATGCTTAATTTACTTGTTGGGTCGAATTCTGTAGTAACTGTCGTTTGTATATATTCTTGTATAAGTCCAGGGATTTTTGAGGTCGATTTATACACGAGTTAATGAAAAAAAAGGTAATTTCCAAAGCGCCGATCTCATAGTTCCGTTCAAGGCATCAAATTACTATCTTATTATAGTTCATGAATTCCAAAAATTTTATTGATGTTCTTTGAAAATTGAAATTTACTGTCGAAATTACTCAAAATGTAGATTATTCTTCAGAATCTGAATAATCATAAAGCTCAGTTAATTGAAAGCCCGACATTGTTTCTCTATCGGCATTGGGCAATAGTACGTACCTTTTTATTATGCTTATCTAATAACAACTCATCAGAAATTGAAAAAAAAAAAAAAAAAAAGAAGAAAGAAAAGAAAAATGTTATTCGACTTACGCGAGAAAATTTTGTTTTTCCCCAACCTTATGCTTCAGAAGTTAGGGGGTTACCTACCCCCCCTACCTACAAATTAGGCTAAATTTTTTTTTTTGAATGTGTGTACCTCAAGGGCAGGGCCTCCCTTGCCTTTCAGCGTTTTTACCGCCAATACCTCCTAGAATATAGCTGAACTTCGCCAAATAATTCCCTTTGTCTATTCATGCATAGAGCATTACCTAAAATGCAATTACAGTACCTTTAACCCCTCCCTCCTCAAAAAAAAAAAAAAAAAAACAGGGATAAATTCATTTTTGCAGCATAAAACAAGGCAAAATAAAGAAGAATGACCCTTTCTTTAAGAAATGAAAATGCTGAAACGAAATATAACAGCAATTAGTTAATTAAATTAATAATATTAAAACACAATTTTCCTTCCATTTTGCTGATATTCTTTTTCTACATCTACATATATTATAATATTAGGTCACGTAAAAGAATTCCCTATCGCCGATCTTTAAATTATCTTCTCCATCACTCAATCGTATATCTCTGTAGAAATAATCGGGAATTACTTTAATAAATTCAAGCTAAATAAGGCACAAATCTGTATTGATTACTGCACATGAAAATTGTCTTATTCAAGTTGGATTTGTTGAAATGTACAGTCGACGCTTATGGTAAATAGTATATAGGTATAGTCGAGGGGGGGGGGGGACGAAACACTCCTTCGTATTTGGATACTGTTTACACTAGAGAGAGACACATGAAATATGTCCTTTTATCGGGAATAATGTACTCTATAAAATTCTGTTATTAGAATTTTGTTAAGGGGTCTTTTTCATATTAAAATGAGCATCAACCTTAAAATTTCCAATGACAACCCGCTTTTTATGACATTTTTGTATTCAACATCAAAATTTGAATCAGCATACCAATTTTCGCGTAATTCTGTTCAGCCGTTGCTTCAGAATTAAATTGAGAAAAACGTGTCTCGTAATGTTAAAAAGTTTTCTGACATGTTTGCATATTATATCTAAACTACAATGGGTGTGGCAAAGATTGTTTTTCACAAAAGAATATGAGGTAACCCAACAATAAAAACGTGATTTTTACGGTTGAAAACATTAATTCAATATTTTTATGATTTTTTTTTAAAATTATAATCTGAAACCTTATTATGTTTTAATGAACATTTAATTTAGTTGAGCTTTTATGTGGTCATCCAAAATATGCTGTAGTTTTCATGCCATGCGTAAAATTGGATTTTGCTGGCGCACTGAGCCAAATCGTACATCCATCCTAGCGGAGCTCATTAATAAACGGAAGAGGCTCCGTTGTCCGCCTTAATTTCTGGTCACCCTGCACTGTAAAAAAATTCTGTAAAAGTACAGAAGGGAAACTAAGGGTTTCTTTAAATTTATGAATAACTTGTTTTAAATCAAATAATCAAGTTTCTTGATAATAGTTTCTCAATGAAATCCTTGTTTTTCCGCACTCTGTAAAACTACAGAGAAAGATTTGTTAATTACGTAAAACTGAACACTTGAGATCCGTGACTACCAGTTTAAGAATTGTAAACAAATTTATAAATATGCGCTTGAGATCTGTGACTACCAATTAAGAAATTTTCACGAAATGCATTAGATATTGTTGGCATAGAATTTGAATTTTCCGCTCTAGTGAAAGCCTAGACGGTCAGCGGCCGGTCTTCCAAATTCCAGAGGCATCCTAAGAGGCTGGGCTAAACTGAACTCACCTTTGCCACTGTGTACCAGAAGTAGTAGTTCAGCGTACTCAATAGATGACGCCACTACTGCGACATACTATCTGTTGTAATTAATTTATAGAACGTTCTCTGTTTAAACTCTGATTCCATTTCTTAAAATCTTTGCAGTTTCTTGTTTTTAAGTGTCTGTAATTTTACGTTAGACTCCGTAGAAATGATTTCCAGGAGATCTTCATGTATTTTAGCGCAAAAATTTTTACTGTGTGCGAGGGGAGCTAGAAATCATGCTTTTGTGTCTATTTTACATAAATGTTGTTGTTGCGGCATTAGCAACAACAAACACAACATTTATGTAAAATGGACACAAAAGCATAATTTACATGAAATTTTACATTCATTGTGTTCCCAAAAGATTGATTACGCTAAAAACTTAAGTGTTTACAGTTACCCAAGAGTACAAAATATGTGGGGTAATTGTAAACACCTAATTGCATATGAAAAATAGTAGGGAGGAGGAAATTCATAACTAAATGTTTTAGCAACACTCCATATGACAAATAAAAATGGTTGAAACTTACTTTCCGTTTGTAGATAAGCTGGAAAGGAAAATGTAACAACTTTTTTATCGTGTCATTTTCTAAGAGTTGTGACGCCTCCCACAGTTGTTTCAAAACATACGGAACTCTTTCAATGTCTTCCCTATGTTGCCAATTCATCACACACCAGCAGTTAAGTTTTCAAAACTACCACAAGTGTAGTTATGAAGTTTGTTTACATTAACTCCATGTTTACAATTACCCCCAACTGACCCTCCATAACATTTTCGGAAATGGTGTAGAAATAATCATTCATATTACATCTTACTCATACATGACTTTTCTTACCAACTTCATTTCTAAACAGTCATAAATCATTCCTAGCCAGCATGGTGGTAAAAATGTTTGATGATGTGACCTTACTGTATTTTTAAAATCTGTCCTTTTACCTATTCAGAACATTATTTCTGGCATAAGAGCTAAATTTTCTCTTCTCAGGAAGAGCAAGATCAGTGTTTTACCTCTAACCAGTGTTATTCTATTGAAATATTCTTGCATTTTTCTTGAAAATTATTTAATTTTTAAATTTTTCATTTAAATAAGGGTGCTTAAAATACAATTTTTTTTACTCAAGATTTAATAATACCACCTCATCAGTCTTTGTGCTTCATCTATATTGAAAAATTAAGGAAAAATGCTTTTAAGACAACTTGTGCGTGGGAGAGGAGGGAGGGGAAGAAAGCTCTGCTCAAAACTGATATTTATTTATTTGCCGCTTCTTGCAAGCTCTTGGTTTACTTTTTGAACGTTAAAAATTTGAAAAATTGAGAGATATAGGATTTTTTTTAATAATAGGAGTAAATCTGGCATTTTTTTTTTTTTGTATTTGCATCTCATGTAGATTTTAAACTCATAACTCTTAATTCAACTGGTCATTAATAAGTAACTTTAGGGACAGAGGCGTAGCTAGGGTTTTCAGCGCCCGGGGACAACTGAAGATTTTGCGCCCCCCTGTGCCCCTGGGGTCCTAGGGGCGCCCCTAAAGGGAATTAAAAACCTTTTATGCTTCCTAAATGATCAATAGCTCTAAGAAGCAGCCTTTTTAACTTTCATTTATATTATCGACCATTCACTTCTAAAGGAAATATGGGACACTTTGGCTTCGTAAAATTATTTGTCTGATTTCCCACGCACTCCTGTGCTACATTGGTCATTCCCGATATGATTTGCGATGCTCCCACTTTTTTGTCGAACATATTCACACCTCTTCAGTTCAAATAGTTTTCTTTTCGCATTTAAAAATAAAATAAATTTACATTAATTTGGCGCCCCTTGACGCTGCGCCCGGGGACAGCTGTCCCTCCTTGCCCCCACCTAGCTACGCCTCTGTTTAGGGATTGTGCAAAGAAACTGCTACATCGCAACCCGCAAGCCAAATGTTAATTAATCACTGATTTCTAAAAATACGTATATATTGTAATGTTTGATTTGGAAACAAAAATCAGGAAATTGAATTTGGGCAAGAAGGGAGTATGGTTTTAAATAAAATGTCTCTTATTACATTCAGAAGGACAGAGAAATTTTTATGATTCTCTAAAAGGTGTCTTTTACTTGTTAGTAAATGGTCTTGACTTTTCGTTAGTTAGTAGTCATGTCAGTCATAGCTGTTGCGAAACATTTCACATGGAATATAATAAATACGTCCTTGTCAATCAAATGTAAGTTTTATTGAAACATCGGCGAATCGAAGAAACGCCTAGGCTTCGTCCAATTGAACGTTCTATTGGAAAATCCTTGTAAAAATATTTGAAAGGAAAGGAAGATTTTTCTCGTTTTGTAAATCGCCTTTTATTTTATTTACTTTATTTCTTCAGACGAACAATTTACATCCCTATTTTTTAAACTTTTGTCGTACATAAGTAATTATTGGTAAGAAATTAAAACAGTCATGGTTCTTCATAACGAATTTTCGCTTATAACGAAATAGTATAACTAGGGTCAGGTGGGGTAAAGTGGTTATAAAATTCACGTTTTCCAACATTGGTTGACAATAAATGTAAGAAATTTGTGCAAAACCTTCAGATTTTTTTGGTGGATCATTTACATTACATTATTAAAAAACACAATGCATTAAATTTAGCGCTGAAAAAAATTGAGTAAAATAAAATATTATGATGCTTTCTTTTCGGGATGCATTTATGACTACTTCACTCCATGGGGTGGGGTAAAGTGAGTAGTACATGGGATAAAGTGGTTATAATTGAAAAAGACATATAAACGTATTATTTATAACCATAATCTCAGAAAAAAAAAAAAAAACTGCAGGTAAACTTTAGAAAAAAAGTAAAGGTATTTGGAACACGAAAACTATACCTGCAGTTTTTCTGTACATTCCGTACTAAAAATTAATACAGTATTTCTTCTTCAGTTTTAAGGGTTCGAAATACCCTTACTTTTTTCTTTCTTTTTTCTGAATGATGCTCAAAACTAGAGCAGCATTTCTTCTACAGTTTTAGCGTTCCAAATACCTTTATTATTAATTTTTTTTACTAAAATTTTTTTGCAATTTAACTTTACACCACAGCGACAACAATCAATACCGGGTAGCATATGCTTCGAAATATTCAGCAAGGGTTCATTTAAAAAAACAAAACAAATTTATTTACTCAAATTGGATTTATTAATAACCTCTACAGTCAAAAGTTAGCCTCCTCTACGTAACGTCTCGTAAGGTATTTCAGTTTCTTCAGCTGCTGCATAGAAGGTCTTTAACATAAAGATGTGTACCAAAGGATACATAATAGGTATGCTTAAGTTTTAATCTCTAAATATCAGGTGGTAAGTATGTTATTTAATTTAATATAATGCGGCATAAACGTGAAATTCAAAATTTACCGTGAAAAAACTTAAAATAACTTTTAATGAATGAGTAATACATATTAAGAAAACATTGTTAATAAGAGTGTTATATGATAATTATAGCTTATTCAAAATAGGAGGAAAATACATATTTTAACCTAGCTATCTTTAATTTTCTCTCTCTCTCTCTCTTTCATGCATTGTTTTAGCTCGGCTAGTTCTAAACATTTAGTTTAATAATATTTATAATACGTCTGTTTATAGAAATGAATTATTCCACCGGGATAGCACGAGTTTTGTTTTATTAAAAGTGCATCTAAAAATTCTTCAATAATAAACGCACCATTGTAAGGAGACTGTCTTATAGTAATTTCAGTCTCTATTGCATTTGCATTCAGTTGTGTATAATCCTGTTCACAAAAAAGTAAATTAAAAAGTTATTTTTAAAAATATTACAGTATTAGTGAAATTAAAATTTAACTAACATCTGCCTCGTGGCTTAATTTCTAACAAAAGAAGTGCGGAACCCGATAGTCCTCAAAACTTATTTTAAGGCGTAAATAACCTGAATTTCCTCTAATAGTTAAAAATTCGCGTAAAATTGAAAAAAAAAATGTGGCAGTTGGGCTCTTGTAAGTTCCTATGCAACTGAAGTCCTATTCTACCGCATAAATTAACCTTAACTAATTTTTGAACAAAGGTGCATGGGGCATGTTAAACCTATGATTACTTTACCACATCTCACTTAAATTACTAATAATATATACAGTAAATCCAAATCTAGCTGCACCATTAATGAGGAAGTATTTTTGAGACCTGCGTAAAGCTTTCTGCGCTGTCAATTAACTGCAAATTCTTTAAAACAAAATGCCAAGAGAAAAGTCAAAACAGGTGTTTCAATTTCAAAAAAATGTTATATAAACAAACAAGTTGACTATTTTCATCACCTAAAAATTTGCCATAAAATAAATTTTGAATGTAAAATTTAATTCTTAATTATTAAAAGCTAAAATAAAAAAAATACAATTCCTTCATTTATTTCAGTGTTATAGGCTTTTATTTGCTGTATGACCACTTTACCCCACCTTTTGTTTTTAGGCGAAACGTTCACTAAAATAATAAGTTAACTTTGTGCTAAGTAAACTGTAATAAAAAATTGTTTCACGTTAAGAATGCACAAATAAGTATTAAAATGCAGACATATGTTTCGGGATTGCTTGGAAACCCCTTTTTCAATGCAATATTGAATTTCTAGATACAAAAACATCCAAATGATTCATGTTTTTGTATCTAGAAGTTCCCTGTCGCATTGAAAAAGGAATTCCAAGCAATCCCGAAACATATGTCTGCATTGTAATGCTTATTTGTGCATTCTTAACGTGAAATATTTTTTTTATTACAAAACGTTCATTATAAGCCTTTTATTCATAATGAAGCGGAAATTTACTTTTATTTATGCGTAAAAATCTCCAGATTACGAGAAAGGTTGAATGGAATAAACATCATGTGCTCTCCGCCCTCAGGATGTTTCGCAAAAATCTCATTGCAATGCCATGTTTCAGATGTGGGGAAAGCTTTCAACAGTTCATTGCACGGAAGAAACTGATTGCGATTTCTTAAGAATCAATTAAGCAAGGGAGAATAACATTTTACACAAGACTTCTGCGATGCCAACGATGACATAGTTGTTATCCTCCCCCATTTAGAAGTTTCCCAAATTTTCGACATCTTCGTACCTCTTCTATGACTTTCGTAATGCTAAAATGCCCTCGTCAAAAAAATAAATAAATAAAATAAAACAAAATAATAAATAAATGAATAAATAAAATTAAAAAAAGTAAACAATAGGATTCTTTCAAAATCTTACAAATGAGGAATTACATTATCTTTGCTTTAGGAGGGAATCGAACGTCGATGCTTTAAACAAAGCTTTTGGGTAACAAAGTATGGGACCTCAAATCCGGAACAGTTGGGCCGCCAGATTTTTCCAGATTTGGGTGCTCATTCAAAAAATTTTGTAAGTAGCATCAGAGCCCATATAATTTGCTCTAAAAGTTTTTATTAGTGATTTGCTCATTTATAGCATTTTTTATTACCGTATATACTCGCCTGTAAGTAGAATTTAGCGCGAAATCTAGCACAAAAAACGAAGTTGTTGGCTTACATTTGAGGCAAAATATCGAAAAATCTGCTTAATTAAACAATAAAAGAAAAGAATTCCGTCAAATTCTGATATGATTTTATATTCTCTATCCACTTAATTGCAGTAAAAGATCAGACTATCGTAAAAATACGAGAAACCCCAAATTTCAATTTCGCGAATGTTCTGTATCGCGCGAACATTAAAGCTCATTTAAAAAAATAATAAAAAATAAAACTACAAGAAATAAAAAAAGCAAAATTTAATGATATCAACTCTGAATTAAAGCAACAATTATAAAAACTCTAATCGCAAAAACGAACCCTTTTCAGAAAATCGTGTAATTACTTTTTTGAAAACTGCACATTTCCGATCTTAAAAAACACGTTCATTACATTTTATTTTCCTT
Source organism: Octonoba sinensis (assembly GCA_038502835.1). Lineage (NCBI taxonomy): Eukaryota > Metazoa > Arthropoda > Arachnida > Araneae > Uloboridae > Octonoba > Octonoba sinensis. The sequence goes on from CM076598.1 coordinate 131,691,260, forward strand.
CTTTTTAAAATGCCTATTTACAATTGAAAAAAAAAAAAAAAAAAAAGATGCAAAATATTTCGCGATTTTTCTTCAAAAAACAAAAGCAGGTTTTTTTTTTCGGCTCCCGATTTTTTTTGAAAAAGTTCCGGATTTCGGGATTCCGAATGTCGGGTCCCATACTATATATTCCTGCATTTTGTGTCAAGTTTTAAAGGAAACAGTAATGGCAGTAATTAAAGAAAGAGACGCAAAAGTATAATACATCAGCTTTTTAATAGGCTTTGAAACAAATATAGTAAATGCTAAAGAATTTTATTTTCGTAAAAGAAGTTATGGCATCAGAAAAACACACTCATGGCACAGGCAACATGTTTAGGAATAAAAACCATACATTAGATTGCACGTTGAAGTCAATGAATCAGAAAGATTTGAGAAGCAAATACAAATATAATACATTTTTAATATTAATAAATATGTGAAGATAACATAAATTTGGGATTGCCATCAGTATGAATTTTCATTCTTTTAAAATTAAATGTGATGCAATAAAGAATATTTAACGGGTTACTTGAGCACACTTTCATGTGTATATGAAAACTTCGATCTATAATCTGTTTCCTGCCCAAAACCCGTATCAGAAATTTTTTTGGTTTTATATTATCCTAACCTGTATAAGTCGCACGTACCCATTGGCGAAGTTTATTGTTTTCAGAAAATCATGCAACTTATTCTCAAAATTCGATTTCGCATCTGAGTCGGCAGTGGGAACGTCGAAACAAGTGATGTGGTATAATGCAACACCAGTATCATAAAATTTAATGAGTGGTGCTGTACTGACCTTGTTCATTACAAGTATTGCACACTGAGCTATGTAACTAAAGTGGAGTGCAGTCTGCAATAAGATTAAGATTGCAGTCAACGGTCCATGAGGAGAATCATTAGATTTCAAGTTTTGAAGTATAGTACAAAAAACATCGTGATTTGCACATTTTAGAGCAGTGTTTAAATTTAAAATTCAATTATTTTGTTAATAAAACAAAACATGATTACAAACAACAAAACATATGTATTGTACATAGGTGATTAAAAGATTGGGTACTGGGTAATGAGCTACAACTTTACAATTAAAACATTTTACGTGATTTATTTAAGAGTATTTTTTGTTCTCTCACACTCGTTTCAATGCTCCTAATCCCATTCGAATTCAATTTGAATTTGACAGTAAATTTGTCTGATTATTTTTGGTTTCCTTTTTTTGGGGGCATTTTATTTTATGTGCGCATGAGTTTTTTTGTACTCATAAATAAAAGTTAGGATTCAATGCTGTACGCTAAGTTTCATATTATCCTGATTGCTAGTTGCTATTCTGTTCTAGCAGAAGATGGGCGGCGCTTATAGCACTACCGTCGTTATGTAGCTCAGTAAAGCTGATTTTCAGTGTAATTAACGGAAGAAATGTGCCTGATAAAATCCGCCTCGGATAATCTGTGAATCACGCAACAGTGTATATAGCTAAAGGAAAAAAAATTGGCAAGCAATTTTTTTTGCCTTCTAATGTTTAAGAAACGGATTCGAATCTTTTAGAATTATCACACGCACATAGTTCCCTCTTTATAAAATATTAGTATCTTAATGATAGAGACTTTCTATTTTATATTATGTACTTACGATTTCATGTGTGCAAAATATTTTGACTTATTCTGTTTGGCTTTTGAACAGCTCATACGATTGTGAAAGCAAAAGCATATAGGTTAAAAAAAAAAATTCAACTAATAAATTCACCAAATCATATTATTATCATAGAGGTTATTATACGAATACTTACTAAATGAGGCTAAGAAATTTATTCCAACAACCAATAATCCACATATATAGAGTACGTGAGTATAATTGGCGTAACTTGAAGCATTTATAACTCGAGATTTTCTGGATATAGCCGAGTCTTTCCAACTATCAATAAAGCTTCCTTTACACATACGTTCTTAACCGGGCGACTAAACGCGGCGCGTCCAACCACGCTCAAGAACGCGAGTAAAACTGCGGCGTTCAAGAATGTGTTGCAATAATGTGTTGCATTCTTAACCGCGCGCAAGAACGCGTTCAGATGCGAGACGTTATTGAAGTCCCCTACAGAGTGGCGTATGGAAATTCAGAGACTACAACGTTCCACGTTCCAAGCTAGCATTCACAACACAATAAAATATAATACATTAAAGAAAAATCATTAATAAATGAATTACAATAACATACACATAATACGCGTGTGATTTCAGATGCAAAACCGAGCGAAAGGCATTTTTTATTGCAGAAGCAACACAGCCTGCAGAATTGTCTAATTATCCCACTTTGATGCGCGGTTAAGAACGCGCATGTAAAATGTATCACTTCTAGATGCGCGCATCTGAATGTCATTCTTAACTGCGCTCTTGAGCGCTCCAAAAATTGCATTTACAAGTACACTCTTGGACGCGCATCTGAATGGCTTGCCGTCTGGAGCGCGGTTAAGAACGTGTGTGTAAAGGACGCTAAGTTTAAAAACTAAAACCCTAAGCATAAATGGATAGATGAACTAAGAAAAGTAATAATCTGCTTCATTTGCATTGCTGTGATCAACTACATTATATGAAAAAAAATTTGCCCTTGAGGACAATTTAGACAACGTTTGATAAATTTAGTTACGCACTTTTATTGAAGCTGTGAATGCTAGAAGAACACAAGATTAAGCTGAACTGAAAATGACAAGATAAGCTACAGTTTTCTTCCAAACTGTAGCAGTTCATTGATGATGTGCAAAGACGTTCTAAGACCATAATCAAACCTTTGGATTGAAAAAGCTGCCGCAGTTAATTTGTTCATTGAGTAATAATACAGCTAGACCTCTCTCTCTCTCATGTTCCTTTGTAAGCAAGGTAGAAACTTGCTGTTATCATAACAGAGAATCCTTGCAGTCAAAAAAGAGGGATAGTTCTGCATTTGGCACTTTTACTGCCATCACAGTGAAATTAAATTGCTTCTGTAACTAAATTCGCGAGAAGCATCATTGTTGGAAAACCACTTAGCTAAAAGTTAGTCCGTTCAGTTCACCAAATGGTCATGTGATTGTAGTCAGAATCAGTTTCATGTTGAAAGTATCAATGTAACCTTAACGCTTAGTCTATTTTTATGTTTAGTCTATAGCTCAGACTTGCAATGTCTGAGATGCTTATCTTTTTGTGTTCAAGATTCTGAGCAAATATGGTCCGAAGCATTAAGGATGAAATAATGAGGATATGTAACCAAAAAGTTCTGAAGACAGTCATCTAACTTTACACTGAATAGCATGCTTGTGCATTATTCTCAACATACTCAGACATGTACAATGTATGTGTCTCGAAGATCTTATTTACACTACCTGATCCGTTCGTTCAAAGTGCTTCCCCACACATAATTAATAGTCAAAATGACTGCGACCATTTTGACTATATTTATTATGTGTGGGGAAGTAGAGAAGATTTGATTGAGAGAACTAGAAGCTACACTAATATGGAACAATACTTGATTTTGTTTTCAAAACTGACAAAAAATGTAAGTTAAGTTTACAAATAGTTTTTTAATTATATTTCTCACGCCAATTTTACTCGCATACCCTGTATATATGTTCTCTATGTTTCATTTTGTCGTGCATCTTATGCAGTAGGCTATGTAAAAACATGAGTTGCTGATCTAGAGTACAAAAAAGTTGCTAAATACTTTCGTTCCAATGCATTAAGCTCATATAATACAAAAGCATGTTGCACCTTTATCATCAATAAACATTACAATGATAAACATCTAACACACTCTTTATTTCACTCCAAAATTGTTTAATATTTCCGTAGGCATTTTGAAAGCAAGCTATTTAACTTAAAATTAACAAGTTTTCCAATTATTATTATTTTTTATTTTCATCTGTCACTCTACTGAAAACTTTTCAGAAGTTAGAATGCAGTTGGAATTCATTCAAGGCATGTAGTAGAACCCCGTTAGACCGCGAGTATTGGGAGAATATGTTTTGCATCCAAGTCAGCGATTCTCAACCTGTGGGGCGCGCTCCCCTTGGGGCGCGAGCACACGAGAAGGGGGCGCGAGAATATCCAAGAGAAAATATTACTTTAAAAAATTGATTAACTGACTGAAAGGAAAGCACACGTACACATAGAAAACAAAATACATTTCGATATATTTAATAACTTATTAAAGTAAAACAAATTACTAAATTAAAACTTTCTCAAACAAAACATACTAAGTTAAAAACATATTTAATAACTATTAGTGACTTCCTTGAAGCAAAGTTTTTCGAAGGAAGGCTTAATATTAGAAATAGCCACTCTCAGTTGTTTCTATATTTAGCCGAGATCTATAGTTTGTCTTCAAAGAAGCCAGAGCAGAAAACCCAATTTCACAAAAGTAAGATGTTGAAAATGGTAATAGAATGCGAAATGCTCTTGTTTTTAGTGCAGAAAAATCATCCTCTACTCCTGCCCAAAATTTAAATTGCGATTTATTACTAAATTAATTTTATTACTAAATAACTCGTTTTTACTCTTGTTTTGGCAGTTAGTTAAAAATAATTCAAAAACAGAATCAGTACTCAATATACAGTATTGAGTATTGTTTCTGTATGTACTGTTGTATACATTTTATGGTAAGTGGGGGGGGGGGGCGACGAAAATTATGATAGAAAATTAGGCCGCGAATACTGTAAGGTTGAGAAACGCTGACCCAAGTACTAACATAACCAGAGTATAGTGACACTGAATTTTACTGAATGTAAATTAACTTCAGTAATACAATACAGTATTAATTGTCAAGGAATTCCGAGAAAAAGGAACTTAGAATAACTGAAATAGACTATTTCGCAAATAAACAACGTTCAAAGCGTGAATACAATAAACTCCGACTAGTGAACATGCAATCATCTATTTCTCTATAACAAAGAGTTTAGAGTTCAGAAGTAGACAGCGTTTATGAAAGAATCTGGACGCTCAGATAACCCGAATGACAGAGAACAGGAGTTCCAAATAAATCTTTAAATATCGGGGGAAAGATCATCAGCGATGCTATTTGATTCCCTGATATACGGTACCACAGGGTTCTACTCTAATTATAATTTGAAGCAGCTTTATAACACGAGATAAACTTGAACATTTCGTATAACCGGAACACCACCCACTCCCGAATATGACAAACACCCTCATTTTTGTGGGTATAAATGGGGGGGAGGAGGGAGAGTTTATTTTATTTTTAATTTTTAAACATTTTACATAATTTTTGCGTGACTAATGCATAAAACATCTCGAAACATGCCTGCTGCGACGTAACAAGCAACTTTCTAACTTAGCAAAGGCGATGGGAGCTGGAAATTTCGTGAAAAACGGGTAAGCAGCGCTGTGACCTACTTGACATGTAGTCGGAACAATAATGTATATCTTCGATTAAGACCTGCACCCTTATTTAAAAAAACTCAATTGGGGGGAGGGGTGGGGGCGTGGGTCCGGGTGGTTTTCGGACTATACCGGTATTAGAAATAAAATTTCACGTTAAATTAAAGCACAAATGAGCATTAAAACGCAGACATATGTTTCGGGATTGCTTGGAATCCCTTTTTCAATGCGACAGGGAGCTTCTAGATGCAAAACATCCAAATGAAGCGATGCAATCCCGAAACATATGTCTGCGTTTTAATGCTCATTTGTGCTTTAATTTAACGTGAAATTTTATTTCTATTACTTTGCACAAAGTTAAATCATTACTATACCGGTATTCTCTTCCTCAATAGAAATACAAATATTACAATACGTTACCAGGAAGAAATATTTTAGTGTCAGGTGGTTTAAAATAATATATGCGGAACATTTGATTTGGCTTAAGATATTTAATAAGAAACGGAATGAAATATAAATTTAAATACAAACAAACATATATATATATATATATATATATATATATATATAATCATTATAGAGATTTTTTTAAACAACAAACATAAATTACAAACATCGATAGTAATATTAAGAAAGCACGAAAAAATAAAATTCTAAGAACTAGCCATGGAAGGGTTTTGGCTAGTTACATCCTATGTACAAACGTAGCACCAGTCATGTGCAATCCCAGATCCATTACTAAAAGGTTTTTGTTTTAATAAATAATGTAAATGTAATCACAATTGAAGCAGAACAAAGGGACTAAAATCGCTTTATAGAAATTGTATGATTTTTCAAAATTTGAAGTACAGATTCTGCAATAATGCGATAGTTTGGTATTCGTTGAGTCAGTTCAACATGTAAGAAGCTTTAAGTAAGAAGAGAAGGCCATCCATTGGTGGATGTTAAAATCCGCTTTCAACTCTCTGGAGGGTAATCTGCGGTAAAATTAACATTGGAATTAATGGTCTGAAATTTTAAAAGATTTATCTAAGGATATTTATTTATTGTTCTGTTACCTTCATCTGAAGGTAATTATATGTGAAGGACACATTGAACTCTATATAATATCAGGAGTTACGTCTGAGGGGTCGTTCCAAAGTGTCGTCTGAGTGAAAAGTCCGAGATCGATGCTGAAAAAGAAGATTCCATTCGAATTCCTATTCGAACCGACGAAGACAGACTGCTCAAACAGCACTCCAGTCAATTACATTGCTCAGTGGCTCATTATAATGGCTGTCTTTCATGATGTTTTGCGTCGAATGCCAGCTGCTAAGCAGTGTAGAATATCAAATGCGAAAGTACTCCTCGGCGAAGGCTCAGAGTTTAAGAAAACGCCGCGTTCAATTTCAACGACACAGGTCTCCCTAACGTCAGTCGCGCATGCTCCAGACATCTTTACGATACCTGGAGCATGCGTGATAGATAGAGAGCATGTGACTTCAGGACGGCCTGTGTCACTGAGATCGAGATTGGCGTTTTGTCAAAATCCTAACCTTTAGGCATAATTTCTTCCACGTATGAATTCAAGTAAAAAGCAATTGAAAATTATGTTGCCTTTCCACTTTTGTGGGCTTGGTTGATAATAAATATGTTAAGTTATTAAGTCAATTAACATAAATTGCTTAATTATTTAGTTACATAGAAACTAAAAAATGCTATGTAACGTTTATAACGCGATTGTGGCAAACTGGGCAATATCAATGAGATGAAAATATCGTATTGCCACCAGGACGACTTCATTCTTATAAGACTCAGTTAATGGTTTCTCCTACTTACTCTATGGCACAACATATGTTGCTTCAATAAGTGTGTAACACACTAACCACTTCTTACGTTGATGTACTACATACTATTCGTTATGTAACTTTTCAATTTAATAAATGCGGAATTTTTTTCAAAAATGAGTTACTGATTCATTAGAAAAATTGTATGTGTAGAAAAAATGCCAGTGAAAAATTATACTCCAGCCACAAACTAAATAATTTGTCGTATAACTTAATGTGTAATTTAGTAACATGAGCTATGAAAGCGTAGTAGAAGAAGAAATAAATTACACCATAAAATTTCAAAAGCAAGTTTTATAATTTTGATTTTCTGCACGCTATATGGGCAAAGATGCGTTGTATGTATGACGCCAGGACAAAACTGATAAGTGATGTAGATGTCATATTTATGCTACATCTAGCATTTTGACAATTAAGGCTTTAGAACCGTCTTAAATATACTGAATTGACACTTGGGCTCTAAACCAAAAATTGTCAACATACTAGTTGTTATATCACACACAGCTTTGGAATTCAGAGCGCACGAAGTGCAATGAGACGCACGAGTCTCATTTTGCTATTATACCATCATTCAGTTCGACTTCAAAAAGAGCAAAAGTGATTAATGTAAAATGAAGTCCTTCACTGTAAGCACATTTTGATTACCATATTGTACATTATATTCAGTCAACATTTATATCTAACAATACTTCTTCCAATAACAATGTAGATATAATTTACATTATATATATTGGCACCTGAATCTACGGAAGCCTAGTCACATCCCCCCCCCCCCCCAAAAAAAAAAAAAAAAAACGAAAGAAGGAAAAAAAGCATCTTGACGAGGAGATCATAACGATTTCCCATTCACAATGATCAGAGTTACAAAAAGAAGTGGATGAAAATCACAGCGTTCGGGATTGTTTCAAGAGATGATTAGTTGTTTCATAGTGGAGTGTATTTTCGCACAAATAAATACTCGCTGAATTGTTGTCCTTCTACTCCACCACCATTGGACGCTAAAATTCTAAAACCACCATTCAAGAGTCTGACGATGGTTTGCAAAGAGTTTAGTTTGCAGTAACCATTGAGAGGGAAACGAATCACATGCTTAGAGTCTTGATTCCAAGCCACGCTACTTCTAGCGTCCATTAGTGGCTGTCCAATTTCAGGGAATACTTCTTCTACTAATGCTCGATCACCACTTATAACAATCCTTTCACCTAAATCTGGACTGACATTCAGGGCAAGACACTGAAATTCTCCTGGACAGCGTTCATCGTAGCAAGGACTGCTACTACAATCGTTGTGTATGTTGTTCTGATTTTCGTATTTTTGACCATTCCTTGATTGAGAACTAGAGGAGCAAATGGTCTCCGCTTTCCTTTTGCTCTTTTCACGTCGTAACTGTTCGATTTGCCTTACCATGGCAGGAATGTCATAGAAGCGAGCTTCTTCGTATAGCAAGTCTAGTTCGTTAAAATCATCTGGCAAAGAAAGGTTGTTGGTGCGCATGAAGTTCAGTATGTGCCGGAACATTTTACCATCTCGGTCGATGAAGTAGTGCTGCTTTAGACTGTCCAAGACGATTGGTATGCTACCATTGAACATCCTTGCCAGACGCGAATCAGGGTGCCTATAAATAGAATTGAAAATAAATACCATACATTTAAGAAAGTTTCAGTTTACTTGGGAATGTATTAAAATTTTAACTATTAAAATTATACAGTTAAAATAACTCTTCAAACCTTTTATGCATTATTTAAATTATTGAAACCAAGTTAGCCAATGTGACCAAGCAGAGAAAAATTTGGAAATCTGAAATATGCAATGCATCATAGAGGAATAGAAAGAAAAGAATTAATGACTATCGGCTTTCAATTAAAGACGAGAGAGGGAAGGGAGACTTTAATAAATGAATAACTGTCGGTAATCCTTTTTGAAATGGCAGTAACTGTTACAGTGAATTCGCATTCACATAGAACTTTTGAAAGGAGGTAATAACTTGTTTTTCCCTGGAAATCCTCGCCCTCGCGTTGTGCATTTGCGCAATTTCTGTTGCTATCTGTATAATTTGTTCTGTCTCTGAGTCAAGGTTCAAAAGAAGTTGTGACAGCGGCGCCATAACAAGCACAATCGATCATGGGGATTCACTTCCTAGTTGATTTGGGGCATCATTGCCCAAACTCTTTACATTAGTCACTTTGTAAATTAAAAAAAGGTTAGTCTAATAACTTCAGGTTGCGAGGAAATGTACATTGGGATATTTAGACAAGGTCGGGGTTTCATGGCTACGTTGAATTATTCGATTTCCCCCATTATATCGTCCTCTTAAATACTGCTGGTTTTATTCGACAAGTGACAATTTGGAAATAATTTCTTTCTATGCCAATTTGCCAAGTGTGGTTGTCTAATAGCTTCAGGTTGCGAGGAAAGGTGCATTTGGATATTTAGACAAGGACGGGCTTTTATAGGTACGTTGCATTATTCGATTTCATTATATCTTCCTCTTAAATACTGCTGGTTTCATTCGACAAGTTACGATTTAGAAATAATTTCTTTTTATGTCAACAGTGGAAATATTTTCCGACATAAAAAGGAATCAAATTCTAAAGTGTCGAGAACAAGACTAAATTTCGAAACCTTTACCAGTACCACACACTGTGTTTTTCATTTCGAACGTGACATTAAAATCCGTAAGCATGTGACGAAGAACTCAAATTTAGTAATGCATTTTTACGCAAAAAGCAATTAATTTTATTGAAATTTGCTGACACAAATATGATGCAATTTTAAAAGTTGATAGCGTGTTCAAAATATATTTTGTAAAGAAAATTTAATAAATGGAGTGTTTCATTTTACTTTTTGTCTTCCACCAAGAGGTCGCAACAAGAATTCGAACTTTGTACTAAACTTTACTTTTACGTCAACAGCAATTGTACATGTATTTAAATTTGCAGATGCGAAAATGACTTTTTTTTAAAAATTATGTAATTGAATTTTGACTTTTAATGTTTCATAAAGTTATTGGACGTTGTAATAAGACTTAATTTGGTAATTCACTTTAAAAATAACAGCAAGTAAATTATTAATACCTGCCGATAAGAATATGATGTATTCTTTTCAAGCGGTCATCACACAGTGTGAAACTGTGCATTTGACAGTTGTAATCTATATCGCTCACAGCTTCTTTGGGCCGAAGAAGTCACAATTTTCTAAGATATCCTAGGCCAGGGGTCGGCAACCTGCGGCTCGCGAGCCACTTGCGGCTCTTTGGACATGAAGCTGCGGCTCTTTAGTTCCATACGCAAATATTGTTTATTTTAAAAAAAAAATTGAATCGATTAAAGAGGATTAGGCACCGTTTCTATCGGAAGCTCTCGAATGACGCCGTTGTGACTATCCTGAATTAAGCCCCCTCTCTTCCTCTTAAGCCCCCCTCTCTTCCGAAGGGATCGGTTTGTGTCGCTGCGGAATGATTGTCACACGCGCCAGCTCGTCTGGCTTTTTGACACTATAGATTCTTTGAGAGCTCCTGTGATTTCCGTAGGGGCTCGTTTCATCTACCACGTGGTGACGTACGAAGGCGTGTGCCTCGAGACAACCGGACGCCAAGCTCTGCGCTAATCATAGTGGACATTGACTTGTGACGCCGTGATGGTCTACGAATCAACGATGAGCACAAATGACAGCGCCCCCTGATTCTGTTTTCCGAGTTCAGGAACTTTAAAGTTTTGAACTTTAAAATAATTCAGTTGTTAATTGGAAAGCCGAGGTAACGGGTTTCGTGGTGAACAGGTGAACGCCGGCTGTGCAACTCGCCAAGATTCCTTGAAGATATCACACCGTCTTCCGATCTTTCTATGTAGGTTTTAATTCGCTTTCGACGCAAGACAATTTGGCGTCTTCACCAGTGCTTTGGCTGTGACGTATAGTTTGTTGTTTCGAGTAGAAGAGTCAGAAGCGAATTATCTTCTCAAAGGTATGTATGTACATAGATAATAATTATAATAAAACCGAAGTAAATTTAGGTAACATAATAGGTATTATATTTTTAAAATACATATTACACATATTTTTTCCAAATAAGATACCTAACTACTTTTTGAAGTCAATGTCAAACTAAGTACTACTGTTGGATATTACCGCGAAAGTGTTTTTATTAAAATATATATTTAATAAATTACCTATTTTATTATTTATCTGTTTTATAGCTTTTATTATTTAAAAATTGCATTAAAATAATAATAAGTGTAAGTACCTATAAATTGTTATATAATAAACCTATTTTCGAACTCTGAGGATCAAAGCAGTTACTGTTCATATTGCTAAAGGAGAGCCATGAAAGAATTTGCGCATGCGTCAGGTCTGCTTCGAATTTATCGGAATAGGGGTGATCGGTTGATATGAGACATTACGATGAGTGTTTTGATTTGTTTTTTTTTTTACTTTTCTTTTTCCCCCTGTATTGATTCAGCCTAACGGGCGTGGGTTTGTGCGGAAGTTTTATTTTATTGGTTTATTTTTTCTTTCCCTTCCAAAGCGGATCTTGGAAAATTATATAAAACTTTTCAGCAATGCTGCCGCGATGCATTTTCTTAATAAATAATTTCAACTTGAACTTCAAATATGTATAATCTTTTTAATGGTGCCGACTGAAACCCCGGAAATTTTACTGGCACGTTTTGGATGAGTTACCGGAGCATCAGTGGCTCAACCAGAAGGAGAACCATTGGGGACCCGTGCCCCTCGCTCTCACAGTGATAATGTGAAATATTTTCAAAACTTCTTTTTTACTCAAGAGCATTGATCTGGAGCGGAATAGTTGTTCAACGAGATTTTGCTTGGAAACTGAAATGGAGCAGGAGAAAAGAAGTTTATTGTGCTCCACTGATCGATTTTTTTAAAGAAATATTTTAAACTTTTTAGTAGACAATAAAATGAATTTAAAAACGCAGGTAAATAATACAATCTATTTAATTTCTTTGGAGCACGGCGCAGCGCGGAGTTGGAGTAGTGCCGGATCAAATATTTCTGTACATATTTTTAAAACCAAAATCGCACAGCCCACAGCTTGCAAATGCGTAGTAAGTTCATAATTTAGATACATTTTCAAATCACGCTCGTACTCTAAATTTTAATAGTCAAATTTAGCATACCGGATTGCCGGATATTTCATGCAATGGCAGAATCAGATTCCAGTTATTTAAAAATTTGTCGGATATCAGGAATCCGGTTCATACAACAAATAAATAATCTTCCGAAAAAACAATTTTTTTTTCAAAAATTCTGATGGCGCAACTTGCACCATGCCCCCCCCCCCCCTCCGCGGGCACTACTGTCCCTGGTCAAGCGAAGTTATGTAAGTGTCTTGGTAAAAACAAAGTTATTTTATCCACGAAAGCATTAAATATTGTAGGCAAGGGGAGGGGCGGAGGGATTTTAATTCCTTTAAAATATGAGAATTTTAATTACTCAGGAAATTACGTTATTTTCCTTTCTTTTTCGCCTTTCTCCCAACTACAAAAAAAATTTCCGCATGAGAAAAAATATATACAATAATCCCCCCCCCCCAAAAAAAAAGAGGGGTCATGAGCTGAGCGTAGAACAGTGGATTAACGAGATTTTGCTCGAAAACTGGAGCATAGCCGGTGTAAAAAATGTCTTGCGCTCTACTGCTCCATTTTTTAAAAAAAACTTTTTACTTTTTTCTTACATTAAAAAAATGATAAAAAAGATTCTCTATTAAAATCACTCGGAGCATGAAGCAGATAAACTCAAAATCCCTGCTAAAACCTTTTTGGTACGCCACTGAGAGTTAATTTTCCGTTTTTTAAACACGAAATTTTATAACATTGTATGAAAACGTTCCTAAAAGCTTTATTTTTTACTTGAATAATGTGAGAAATAAATAGAGACGTTTTGTCTCGCATCAAACGAAACAGACTGCAAATTGGAAATTAAAAGCGACATCGGGGAAGAAAAAAAAACTATGAGATAGGAAGTGCACGCTTGTGTCCATTTACGAACCTATCGCCCCTTTTTGAAGTGGGACCGCGCGACCTTGATAGGTCTGCTTTTCGAGAAGGAACAGTAAGTATTTGCAGTTTTCGATTGTTTATATGTTTGAAAATTTTCATGGATTTCGGCATTGCTGGGCATAACACCTTTACTCGTGAATTAAGCATCTAATATTTTCCAAAGGAAAAAAAACTAAAATGTGCAGACTGCGCCGTAATAAACACGTTCTGAAAAGTCCGTTTGTGCCAGTCGGTGATCACTGCACTCGGGAGGCGACCACAGATTCGACGAAACTATATACTTATAGTCAATCAGTACGTGAGAGAGTGAGACAAACAGAGTTTCGTGTCTAAATTATTTATTTGAATATTTAAATTATTATAGAATTATTTATTTTATTTAGTTAAGTATTTTTAATTTGGAAATAGTGTTGTAAAATGTTTTTTGATAAATTATATTTCATTATGCCCAGCTTCTCGTATGTATTTACGTAGGTATACGTTGACATAGTAAATTATTGCAAGACTTGTCATCTGCTGTTTTGTATACCTAAATAATAATTTAAAAAATTCTTTATTACAGCTTCACCGCAGGCATGGCATCTACAAAAAAAAAAAAGAGAAGAACTGAAGAAGAGCATCGGGAATTCAATCGGGATTGGACAGAGTCGTTCGCTTTCATATGTAACTCAGATGGCCTTCCGACTTGTCTCATTTGCCACGAAAAACTCAACACAATAAGAAATAGAATTTAGAGAGACATTTCACTAAAAAACATACTCAGTTTGCTAGTAAATATCCAGTCGGTGAAGAACGAAAAAAAGCTGTCGACGAGCTCCAAAAACAAAAACTGCAATCAAGTTCCATGTTAAGTAACTGGACGCAATCTACAAGCAATGTTAATCTGGCAAGCTTCGCGGTATCACTAGAAATTGCAAAAAAGAGGCAAACCATTCACAGATGGTGAGTATGTCAAGGATTGCTTCATACGTGCATCTGAAGAACTGTTTCATGATTTCAAAAACAAACCAGAAATCTTGAAAAAAATCAAAGATTTGCCACTATCCGCTAAAACAGTACAAGATAGAATAGCTAAAATGTCTTCAAATGTAACATATTTGCAGGTGGAAGATATTCAACTTTCTTCTGCCTTATCCCTTGCTATAGATGAGTCGTGCGACATAAAAGACACGGCACAAGTTGCCCTTTTTGTCAGGTATGTGTCTTCCCAAGGTCCAAAAGAAGAGCTTCTAGGATTGCTACCGCTCTCGGGACAAACTAGAGGGAAAGATATAGCGAATGCCGGGCAAAAATGCCTTGAAGACAATAACATCGACTTAAATAAAATTGTTTCAATAGCAACTGATGGAGCCAGAAGTATGACAGGAAAAAATAAAGGGGCAACAACGATTCTTCAGAGCAAAATAAACCACGAAATTCTTACTCTTCACTGCATAATACACCAAGAAACGCTTTGTGCCCGAACATTTCCGGCCGAAATAGTTGAGGTCATGAATTTGGTAATCAAGATTGTTAACAGCATCTTGTCAAAAGCGCTCTACCATCGTCAGTTTAAAGAATTCTTAAACGAAATGGAGACACAGTATTCCGACCTCCTTCTTCACAATAAAGTACGATGGCTTTCCAAAGGTAAGGTGTTGAAACGTTTTGCTTTGTGCTTGAATGAAATAAATACATTTCTCAATGAAAAAGGCATTAATCACCCTGAATTTGAGAACGACAAATGGTTGCAAAAATTTTACTTTATGGTGGATATCACAGAGAAATTAAATGAGCTGAATCTAAAACTGCAAGGAAAGGGAAACCCAGCCTATGTTTTGCTAGAAGAATTGTTTCGAAGAAAAATTAATTATTTTTGCAGAAGATATTCAGAGCGGTAAATAACTTCATTTTCAATTTCTAAAGCAATATCGCGATAAAACCAGTGCAACTGTTGACACGAATTACTTCAGCACAGCTATAAAAAAAACTTCATGATGAATTTGCTGACAGATTTGAGCAATTTAAAACCAACAAAACCACTCTAGCATTCATAGTAAACCCTCTTAATACAAAGAGTAACGAAATCCACATTGAGCCATTTGGAGTTGATATTGGATCTATAGAAATGCAATTGACCGAATTAAAAAGTAAAGCTTGGTGGAGTGGAAAATTTACAGAGTTAAAAAGCAAGTTGGAAGAGTTAGAGGTCCAGAAATGTATATACGTAACGCAACAAAAGTGGACAGCTTTAAAAAAAATGCGGCGAGTTGAGGAACTTACATTCGACGCATGGAATAGTCTTCCAGATTGATACAGTGAGGTGAAGAAGTTGGCATTTGGAGTTCTGACTATCTTCGGCTCGACATATTCGTGCGAGCAAGCGTTTTCTTGCATGAATATAATTAAAAGTAAAATAAGAAGCCAACTAACAAATGAAAATTTAGAGTCGTGTTTGAAACTTAAAACCACAAGCTATGAGCCAAATTTATCCAACCTTTCTAAAACCATGCAAAGCCACCGCTCCCATTGAATTTGTTTGCTCAAATGTATGTTATTGGTTTTTTCTCATTATTAAGTACAAGTAACATTCTTTAGTAAAGTTTAAATTTTCTACTTGAGTAACCATGCAAAGAAATCGCTCCCATTGAATTTGTTTGTTATTGAAGTACAAGTTAGTGTTGTAAGTAAATGTTTAATTGTTTTAATTTTTTACTTAACTAATAAGTAATTATCTAATAATGCCATATATATATATTGTCTAATTTGTTGTAAAAATCACTACTTATATATGAATAAATAGATTAGTTTTTTTTAATCAAAAAACTTTATTTATTCAAGTACTATCTATTGTTGGCAAGAAAAAATTTTGTGGCTCTTTAAAAACTTGAAATTTTGTAAATTGTAACTTTTGGCTCTTCCGACTCAAAAGGTTGCCGACCCCTGTTCTAGGCCAATCTAACTGTTCTCTGTAGCCTCGAGTCTGTGTGCGGTCCGGGGTTCGAATGCTCGTATGGCTTTGGAGTAGATGCTGTTAATACTGTGCCTATGAAGTCTACGGTGGGTTCTTGGTCAGAGCCATTTCTAGTTTTCTCCTTTCAAGTACAAGATATTGTAACAACTTTTCCGATTAAAAGAGACACATTCATTTTGGTCATATATTCAAAACGAGTAAAAGCAACGTTAAAGGGCGCAAATAATGATTTAAAACTGGCACACGCTTTTATTTGCACCCTTTAACGCTGATTTTACTCATTTTGAATTTTTCCGATTCTCATTTTCGCGAATTTCGTTGATATGAGAAGTCCAATTTTTAAAATTACACAATCAAATAAATAAAAGAAGAAGGAAGATTAGCGGAAGCAATGAAAGAAGATCAAAACCCATAATAACATCATTTTATCGTCATTCATATACTTGCAACTGAAAAAGCTATCGGAAAATATATCGAGTTCCAAAAGAAAATGGCTGATATAGATTAAATAATTTTATTGTTATGTAATGGTATCTATTTAAATTTAATACCACATATACGAGGTCAAAGTTTACGTGGCTGCTTAGAAATCAAGTATTGAAACTCAAGTTTTTTTTTTCTTGTACGTCAATATCAAAATACGTAAATGAAAGAGCAATAAGCTAGCATCTCATCATCTCATTTTCGTAATCTCATTGATGCTTTCTTTTATTGCGATGCGTTATTCGCACACATACTTATACAGTGTCCTACTTTTATGGCTGAATGAAAGATGTGTGCTCAAAAAGATTGGGTTTATTATCTAGCAATAAAAGATTAAGGATAGTCCCATCAATCGTGATTGTGCACCCATGGTTGCGTGCAAACGCCCACAACTGTTGAAACACTGCCACATCCGTTGTTATTAAATATATTTTTTCTTTTTTTCTGGAAAAGGGAATTAAAGGAACAGTTCATTCGTCATGATTAAAACAAATTTATACGCAAGAACTGGGTTTCTAAATGTTGATGATTAAAGAAGTTAAGCCCTTTTTCAATTATACAGAACTGAATTTGAATTAGGGAATTATAACTGTACGGATGCATTCTAGCCTGAATCGCTCTAGCAATAAAACTTGCTGAACAAGTAAAGAGTCACTTAACATTTGCATACACTATCGGCCATAAATGGGCAACCCCCTTTCCGTGGACCAGATGTGGCCCGTCCTGAGTTTTGAGCCGGCCCTCGAAACATATTTTAAAACCTTTTCTAATTGTCTTAATACTAATAATAAGAAAAATAATAAATCGAAGTATCGAGCAGGTCTTACAGATGAAAATTTTGAAATATCCTGCGCCTGTGTATTATGGAATATGCAACATCGATTATTTTGTTACTCAAGCTCATTATCACAAGCTTCTCATTAATTTTTGCTGATTGTAAGTAAATATCTAATCCCTAGTCCACTGGTTCCCAGCCTTTTTGACGTCGTGACCCCATATGCGCACACACACATATATATATAAGTATCAGGGGTGCCCGCCCCTCCCTTAGAGCGATGGCGCACCCTCCTAAAAGCTAGAGGGGACCTCAGAAATTTTTGTGAGAATCCCGTCATTACGTCCCGAATTTTAGTCTCTGATACGAGGCGCGTTCATAAAGTAAGGTCCGTTTGGTCACAGAAAAAAATATATTCATAAGAAACAAATTTTATTGTCATATTTAGTTAGGTACAAACTTATTTTACTTCTCTACATAATCGCCGTTCACTTCTAAGCATTTTTCGTACCGCTGCACCAGCTTCTTTAACCCCTCTGCATAGAAGCTTGCCGCCTGAGAGTTAAGTCAGTTGACAACGGCGTTTTTGAGTCCCTCTTCGGTTTCAAAACGTTGTCCACCGAGCCACTGTTTAAAATGCAAGAAGAGGAAGTACTCGTAGTCGCTAGGTGCAAGGTCGGGACTGTACGGTGGGTGGTCAAAAAGTTTCCAACGAAAATCTTGAATTTTCTTCTTGGTTTTGGCAGCAGTGTGAGGACGCGCGTTATCGTGGAGGAGGATTATGCCAGATGACAGTTTCCCGCGGCGTTTGTTTTGGATCGCACGTCTCATTTTGTTGAATTCACTTCACAGTTGGCGGGATCAACGATTTTCGCGGCCATTGTTCTTTGCATTCACGGACAACAATACGACTGCAGAATCAAAACAAATGACGCTGTAGCTTCGCAGTGAGTCAGTAGATGGCGCTGCGGTAGTAAAACTGTGCTTCGAAGCGCCATTATTTAAATATAAGGAAACGGCCCTTACTTTATGAACGCGCCTCGTATATATGCCCGTTTTCACGCAAGTGCGTTGTCTCAAATACGATTCGTTAGAATAGTGGACAATGTAAAATAACAAATTCACAGTGGAGTTGCAAGGGAGTTCACGAAAAAGAAATTCCAACTGAAAACCTTAAAATGAGCTTGTACTAAAACCTGTTATGAGTTTATACACAAACACAGTTAAGAAAGAACAAATTAAAAAATCAGGCACTTCCCTAAGTTTAGCCCACCCCAATGTTCCAAAGGTTGCCCATACCTGGTATAGGGAATTGGATTTTTAAGTGCGTTTATATGTTCGCCTACTAAATGCATAAAATAAAACGTATTCTGCTTTTGAAATGAAATTTATCAAATTTTATTCGCAGTGTTATTATTAAAATATGTGGGAAATATTTAAAATAATTACGTATACAGTTTTAAGTAAAAAGAAAGCAGTCGTAGAAGATACTAAATATAATTTGTAAGTTCTTAGAAAATATTTTCATCATTTCAAATATTGTGTGCGACTAATTAATGAATAAAATAATTTATCTATGAAAAAGAAAAAAAATAAACCCTTTAAATCCTTAAAATGTATTCCTTATAAACTTAAAAATGCTTGTAAAAAAAAAAAAAAGAAATAAAATTCTTGACAAAAAATAACTTTAGTTTATTTTATCTTTATCATCTAATCTAATTGAATATATTCGAGATGTAGCTGAAGAGACATTTGAGTTTCCTCTGTAGACCAAAATTTTCTTTCAATATTTTTTCGTTGGTTTTTTTTCACTTTGACTTTTAATACAGATTTGTGATGATGAGTCAAAACTAAAATTATTTTTTTTGCATTAATTGACACAGCAGCGTACTTACTTGGTTAGCGTCTCTAAGGATGATGTGTAAATGGAACCACCAACATCAATGTGCACTGGCGCAGTATACCTTGAAGCAGCAGCAACACATGGAATACCAGATATTTTATGGTTGTAGTTGGCATCGGACATCAGTAACTTCTGATCCATCAGAGCTCTGGAAGTGTAAAAGCTATTGTTTACTAATAAAGCAATGCTTTAAATGAATCGGCAAAAATATCAATGAAATTTGTTAAATGCTTAATTTTGAATAGAAGAATAGATATAAAGTTATTTGCACAGAGTCAATGAAGTACAATGGTTCGCAAAAATGATCAACTGCACAGATTTCATTTTTGGGAGCATGATTAGCAAGTTAGCCTTCATCATACATGGCTTTGTGCTTTATTATTTCTCAGTTATCAGTTACCGTAATAGTTCATCTGGGCTTTCAATTACAATTTTTCTCTATGGTTCGCGTTAAGTAGAAGTTGCCGCTGCTTTATGAAATCACTGATTTGTGATATGAATCGGTTGGTTGGTTACTCCAGCGATTCCTAAACTTGTTTGACCACGGAACGCTAAGCGATTCACTTTTATTTTGAGGAACCCACATTAGTCAGGGGTGCCACTATTCAAACATTTTTAGACTGAACTTTTTATCATGAACATAATAGCCAAAACACGTAAATTTTTAAATATGCGGAAATTTTTAAGATACACACTAGATGCACTTTATATACTTGAATGTACCAATATTTTCTTCAAAAAAGCCGAAAATTCGTGCTTTTTCTTTCTTTTCCATTACTGATGTGAAAATGTCCTTCAATATATTTAACCAAACAGTTTCTATAGCTTAGTAATTATTCAATTATATACCTTGCTTAAAAATTGTTAATAATGAAATATTTATTTTGAAACGAAGAGTAGGGAGAAGAAAAAAAGCGCACAATATATTTTAATATTACGTTCACTTTTCTTGGTTTTTTTCACAAGACACATGATCACTATTATTATTATTATTATTATTATTATTTTTTTTGATGTCTTCCTTTTATGAGAAGAAAACAAAAAAGGCGAATGTCGGTGGGGAGGGGGCGTTTAACGCTTACCATTCGTTCTAGTGATTCACGCTCTTCCAACTCATCGGACTGCGTTTTCTTTGTTGCATGTCATGTCCTTAATTTTCATACAAAGAAACTTTAACACCTTCAACTTTTAACTTTTTAAATCGAATATTTTCGTTTGAACTTGTAAAACTAAAAAATCTTTAGCGCTTACAAGTTTCACACCGTTTTAAAAATAGCGCAAGGGTTGGAAATAAACATTTTGAAAAGAATGAAAGTAAAATTCAATGAACGAATTTAAGATCGGAAATGTTTATTTTCGTACTATTATTTGTTTTTCCGATCGCGATTTTGCGCGAGTTCGTTTCTGCCTCTTCAAATTTAATTAATAAATGCTTCTGTTCCAATTATCAATAGTAATAATTATCGCACCGTCAAAAATTTGGAGTAAATTAAAAACAATTTTTAAAAATTTTTGAAAATACCGAATTTCCGGTATTACAATGCGGAAAAATACCCGAGTTCTGGTGTATAACCGGAATACAATCACCCTCTGGTTCATTGTTTTATGATTTTGATAACAATCCAAGTTGAGGGGTTTGTGCTCGCATTCAAATTTTCGATTGAGATGTTTTTAAAGGGTTCGTTTTTTCAAAAACGATTTTTGTCGATTGTTTGCTTTCGTTCCTCCTTTCTAATTTCAATAACAATTCAAGTTGACGGGCTGCGAATATTCAGTATTTTTTCAAGCCAAAAATTTTTATTTTACAAATTTTTTAAAAACCAGCCAGACTTAATGTTCCGTTTGGATCATCGTAAAAAGACGGATTTCCGTCTCAAGCACGGAAGAGAGGCAGCCCTGACATTAGTGTTCCTCTGAGTGATCTGACTGACTTATCATTTAGATATACTTTCGAAATGGATTAACTAACACCTTAAGATTAGTATTTTGGTTTGACATTTATTTAATCGATTGCATTTTCTCTTTTATTTTGTTCTTGACATTTCTTCTTTGAATTATAAATAGTAAAAAATACATTGAGCATTTTTCAAATTTTGTAGATGTGAGGAGTAGTATGAAGGTATGACGAATAAGACTTCTAATAAAAGGCTTCGAAAAGAAACTATTTCCAAAATATTTTTATTGATAACACTAAAACTCATAAAGAGCTACTAAATAAAAAAGAAAGTAAGAAAATCGGTTGACAAACAGAGGAGAAAAAGGTACTTAACTGTTTTGTCTTTGCCTATTTTTATATACATTTTGTGCATCATTTCTGATCCAAACCGAGTGTTCCGCATGGTCAGTTTTATTTCCCTAATTGACTTCTTGCCATTTTGACAAAATTATTGCTTAAGAATGCTCTGAGTTTCTCTATATTATTTATATCAGATTGAAGAATTAATACACTGTTTGAGCAGTGTCATTGAAGCGGTCAGTTGAAAGTATGAGTTGTCCAGCCAAAAAATCTATTTTTTTTTTAAAGTGTAAAAATCGTAAACAGGAAAAAAATAAGACATGACTGTGCACATACTCTTCAAACTTTTTTGAACCATTAAAATGTACTGAAGAGAGTCCTTTGAATGCGAAAACAGTTTTTTTTTTCCCAAACACCAGTTTATTGCTTACTAAACGTACAATTCGACTCCTTTCGGAGATCATGTCAAAAGTGTTACAAAATCAACTAAATTTCCTTTTTTACTCATTAGTCAATATCATTGAATATAATTGTCAACCTTTCATCATCAAACGACGTATAGTCTTTGACCCGTCCTAGTAAAATTTCAGGTTTTAAGCAGGGCAACAAGTCAATTTGCAGTTTTTACATAAATTTTACATTAATTTGGAATTTACAAGATTCTCTGAACAGTTTTTATGTCTTATTTTCCTTCCTCCAGATGAATTTTTTTTTTCAGAAAGTGCATAACTACCACTTTCAGCTAATTTTCTAATGTGGCCCTCATCACGTCACTTTCGTCTTTATAAACATGACTTGATGAAGATAATTTTATGTAATAATAACTTGACAAAGGAACCCCTGGACATCCTTCTGTCGAACTCACTTAGGAAATCGCTGTGTTACTCTATAAAAAGCACCACAACGGAACCAAATATGTTCTGAATCATTGACATTTTCTCTCTTATCAGAATAACCAGTGCTTGGCATTAGAATCAACCTGATAGAATTTATTTTTAACAGCAGGAGCGCATGTTTTACGTTACAGATAACTTTCTCATTGCTTCAGACTATAGCAAAATTTAATGATTCTTTTTAACGGGAGTGATTTTTTTTATTATTATTTTTAATTATTTAGGATTAACAGTGGGTAGGAATGTTTTGATAGCAATTAATTACCGAATAAGTATTTGGAGAAGTATAACTAGGGGAATTTTAAACTCTTCGCTTAAAATATAGCGCAGACTCTTGTTAAAATACTGCTCAAGTACAAACTAATTGACAGGATTACTACCAAACTAAAGATTTAAGACTAGGAAAGGATAAACCTAACACATAATAGATCATGTAAGTCTTATAAAGGTAAATTATAAATCTTAAATATAGAAGGGCTCTCCCATTTTGCAAGAGCAATGCCAATTTGGTACGAGGCTCGGTTATAAATTAGAATCAAAAGTTCTGGACCTATGTGATTGCTCCAAGAGATGTCCATTCATACTGCAAGCAAATAGACGATGAACGATCAGGCGTCACACCGATGCGTATTACATTCACGATACAGAGTCTTCGCATTCTTGGCAAAGCAGAAGATATTTTGATTCATATTTTGCAAGTACAACTCATATTATTTCGCAGTCTGAGAAGGAATTCAAGAGAAAACCATTATTCCTGGTAGATTTTTGCTAACTAAACGCTCACTGTTCCCTAAAGGCTTGATTTAATTATGCTTGATTTTCCTCTCGAGGATTTACGGTTCCAAGTGACCCGGAGGAACACACCTCAGACATGGATTGCCATTGCTATTTAGGGAGAGGGGGAGAGGCGTCGAGACCCTCCCTTTGGGTATGGCAAGGGATTCAAGGGGGAGCCTAGGCATGTTGAGCCTAGAGCCTGCCTTGAGGCCGAAGGCAACCGGCCTCGCCTAAATGGAGCAGAGGGGAGGGCTAGGTCACGACGGTGCTCGACTGGACGGGGAACGCATGCAAATAGAGGTCGACCAGTCGACGGGAGGAAGAGGTGGATAAGCCGCTGATCCGCGCAAGGGAGTCTCAAGAGGGGATGTCAAAGGTCATGTTGCAAATCCGGAACGACAGAAAATTCGTGCACCCCCTCCCAACGATGCTCGACTAACCCCTTTCGATGAGATCCACCAAAGAACGAAAGAAGAAAACCTTCAGCAAAAGTGGAATCTGATGTCAGGACAAGACACGACTCGGTTCTAAAGGTGTGACAAAGATCAAGGGCGGGATTCCCGAACTTCTGACGGTGAAAGGAGATGAAATCATTTCACGAGTTCAAGTCGGAAGACAGCACTAATCAAGGAAGCGTTTTCGAATATCTGTCCGAGGGACTGAATTTTAAAGCTTGAATGCTCCGGTTACTTAAAACCTGTTTGTTGTTTAACGTGCTGCCACAACATATTTTCATTTTTTATACCCGTATAGTTCAAATAAAAGCACATACAACTCAACTGGAAAATTATATAGCTACTTATATTATTTCAATACAAAAGTACACCAATTGCAACTTCACAAAAATGTTAGTCTTGCATAATACAGAGCTATGCAACAAATTTAGCAATTCACACGAATTACGTACCATGCTGCTTTCATTATATTCTCCCTCTCTCTCTTTGTTGCCCGTGTAGGTTAATTATCATATTTAAATAATAGAATATCTCAACTCACATAAAATCATTCAGTGTTTGCTATAATTACTTCGTCGCCCCCCCCCCCTTTTTATATCTAGATATCGTCGGGGTCCATAAAGTATTTTAAGCCTAAAAAACATTTTGATGGGTTAATTTAGTAGATTAGTATTTTGCTTCATTATTTCATTATATAACTAATTATCCTATTGTAGGGAAATAAATAATTTTTCATATTGAGTGAAATGTTTAAACAGACTGTACATTAAATTTCGTTTCGGGTGTTCTTTTTTTTTTTGATAAATGTCTTTTGTTTTTCAAAGTTTGATTATTTAATGCATAATGTGTATTAAATCTGCTTCTGTGATCGATATTTTTTCTTGCATTAAGAACTAATAAGAGAAGTGTCAGAATTACAAACATGCAAAAGAACAAAAAAAAAAAAAAAATCAACAGTCAAATCAATGCGGAAACTGAATTCAATGACGACGGTCATTTTTTTTTTGGTGGAACACAGTGATTAACCGATTGTGATTATGACCACATACCACATCAAAATTGAAGGAACAAAAGAGTTAAATGAACCTAAAAATCAGCACCAGTCAAATGTAAGTTAAGCATGAATAATGTAGTCAAACTACAAGTAGTAAAATAGCAATTACTTTGTAAACAATAAATTAAAAGAGAGTAGGAACAATGAAGAACGTAGAATTTTGGGGTGGTCAGCTGGGCCCGATTTGCAACTTTTCATGCCCAGGGCACTGTCAATTTTTCCTGCCCCCTTTGAATGGGTCACATGGGTGATTGTGAAAATTTATTTTCTGAATTTACATGAAATTTTTGGAAAAAGTATGCATTACGATTTTAACATACAAATTATGTAATTAGGTGACTTTTCAAGGTAGCCTCTAACTCATAAAACAATTCAAATATTTATACGATGTGAAAGAATTGTAATGTATGGCACGCTAATTTTCAGCGAAGCACGTATTCGATGTTGCCACCTTGTAGAAATTAAGAAAAGTCAATTAAAATATTAGAGATCTTTAAAAGTTCTCGCCGATTTCAAGGTGCAATTGAAAGAAAATCTCGCAGTAACGCATTTTGATTAATGAGTGATTGATGGTGAAGGAGGGAGGGGAAGCAGTTAAAAATCTCATTTTCTCACACAGTAAAATATGCAATGTATGGTTGCGAAGCGATAATATTGGTTGCCAAGAATTTTGCTCATGAATTAAAATACTAATCTTAATTTTAAAACATTGGGAAATTAGTAAGAACAATTTTGAAAAATCAGGAGAAATAAACTAAACATTGGAAGATCGGGAGATTGGCTGAAAAGCTGAAGACTCCTTTAATAATTGAAACCCTCAATTTAGCTAAACAGCAAATCTTATTGTGTTTTCCCGTGTTCTAACTCGAATACTCCCCAGGTAATCGAATGAAACTTATGATACTGACTCAGGTAAAAATTTAAAGCATTTACGTTCGTAACAGTGATTGTGCTGCAATAGTATCAATTGATAACATAACTCCTGCAAAATTTAAGCTATAAACACATTTAGTTCTATGAAAAAAAAACAATAATGCGACTATTAAAACAATAAAATTGCCCAAAAAGCAATTGTAGACTAAAGTACCTAACGTTTTACAAACAAAAAGCGTAAAAAGTCAATCATATGTTCTTTATTGTAAAGTTGAGTTTACGATAAGTAGAGTTATTGAGTCAATACAGTCGAGCCCGCTAAATGGAATAGCCAATTTGCCAGGAAAAAATATTCTAAAAAGCAAGATATTCCATTGGCCGGAATCACAGAAACAATATACTATGGCTTGGTACATTGAAAATTTATTACACTAGGCGGGATATTCTTCTAACCGATATTCCATTAAGCGGGTTCGACTGTAAATAATTACCCGTTTGATAATAAGATACGAAAACACATACGCCGTTTTGAATATACTTTTGTCGTAATTAGTGATGATGTTTCATGGTGAAATCCCATTTGTTATAAAATATTTAACATTTCATTATGAATTTTGATGCGTTATTTAAGTTTGGATGATGTTTGCACGAAAGTGAGAGTTACTTTAATAAACATTCCAGTGAGAGTTGTAGAATTGAAAAGTAAGAAATAAACGCAAGTAAAGTAATTAGGAAGAGCCGCATGTGTCCTGATACAGTTAACTTAATTTTTCTACGTTGTTCAGTTCTCAAAAAAGAGCTGTATGATAATGAAGAACTGGTGCCACTGGATTTGAATTATTACGAGAGGTGAGTTTTAACCGCTCTAAATGAGTTGCATTGAATGTCGCTCAATGACGTACATAACTTATTCAAACTGCGTTGTATGGTATTTCGCTGTGTTACTACCATATATTGCGAAAAAAGAAATACGAAAGATGCCATAAATACAGATGCCATAAAACTTTTGGTCAAAACGCCGCAGGGTTAGTACAATGGTTTAAGTGGCAAGCTACTTACCTGTTCTATTTTTGTAAATCCTCAAATGTCAATGAACAAGTTTAGCGTAGTTCACACTTTAGTGTATCCAGATGGGTATATATTAAAACAGGTTTATACGCACTCTCAGAAACGCATGCTCAAATCTCAGGAAACTTTCGTCGTATTTGACGAAATTGCTTCGTGGAAAATGCTCCGAGTAAACCTTTCGTCAAATTGGCGAAATTTGTGTAGTAACTTTTAAAAGTCACGTGATCGCGTGAGGAAATAATCGTTGTAAATGACGAAATTTTCTTGACGATTGAAGAATCGTCGAAAGTGAGCGTTCTATTTCTGAGAGTGCGGCATTGAGTTTTGATACTTGTGTTTTTAATGCTGTTTCATTCATAACAGAATTAATTATTGTAAAAGCTATGGGTATAATTATGGTAATTTTTCATATACTCATTGAACCATACTAAAGTAATAGTTTTAAATCAGCCGAGACGTCAATGTTGGTTTATAAGCAAAATACATCAGAGATTTGCAAGTACTATTGCATCGGAGTTTTCCTGAACTGGTGATTACAATGATGGCAAGGGAAACAAGCCCCAAACGCAATGAAACAAGTAAAAGCCATTCACTTGGTTTCACCTTCACCGTGGATGTTTCGTTAGTTATTATTTGTCGCATTGTGACAAATACAATTGGTGAATTTCGTGAAAAGAGGGAATGGCACTTAAATTTAAAAAAAACGTATTGAACCACTTCTGATGCATCATTTTTTTTCAGAAATAAGTAAACTTTTTGAAAGAGAAACATTTTTTGACATTGATAAATTTAAGTTTTAAAAACTGTGCACAAAGTTACTTTTTTAGGTTATGCCTTCGTAGAACTGAATAACTTAATTTTAATTTAACCAATAACTTTGGCCAATTATTTTATAAAAGTTTAATAAATATATTAACTTATACTTTTAAATGTTCTAGTAAGCTTTTCTTTAAACCTAAACGAACATCGTAGCTTCGGCGAGTCAAAAGCTATACTAATTGCAAATTTCGATACGCAGCAAAATAACCTCATAATGGCGGCGCTTTCCTCTTTACCACCCGCGATGCGTCACTATTCTCGCTTATCGTAATGAATTCTTTGATCCTTTAGCTATTCAGTGGTATTATTCAATTTTGGATGTAGAGGATAGATTCGAAACTACAAAGCCAAACTGTATCCCCCGATTTTGTTATCATTAGATTTTTTGGATTGCTCCAGTATGGTAGCAAATTTAAAGACGTATTCACGCCAAAAATAGCACAAAAAGCACAATACAAGACTAAAGAAAAACCAGTTTTATGATGTTGCTGGATAACTTCCGTTTCTAAATATTTTTCATTTTAAATTGCAAGACTTCAAATAACCCCAACAGTCTTTCTTTCATATTAAAATATCCTTAGACCCCCCTTATAATGGATGCCACTTTCCCTTCAAATTTACGCCACTCAGCTAACGCCTCCCTCCATGTGAATTATACAGAGGAAAAGTCTATGTCATCGACCAAGTCGAATGAAAATGTCTGTATCGAATGGTATCTTTCTCCCCAACAAACGAAGATCCAAGATCAACATTAAAAACGCATCTCGATTATTATTTGAAGTTATGCAAATGAAAGAGAAAGTTTTGCCAAGAAACGGAAATGTCCACTGTTACTAGATGTCTCCAAAATTAATAAGCGGCCTGTAATTAATGATCCGTATGCGACATCCTCATCCACTTGCGTCTCATCTTCGTGCATTCCCGAGACTTGCTTTTTAATATATTCATTAAAGTATCCCTTTTCCCCGAGGAAGTTGGAAAGCGAGAGAGAGCGTTAAAGGAACAGGTTTCTCTAGCCTTTACGTGTCGTGAAAGCCCTAACCTCCAGCAGCTGCCAATAGAAGGCAAACCTTTTTCCTACTGACACACTTTCGTTGGACTTTTTTGTTCAACTTCTTAAATACTGGTTGGCCTTTGCAACGGAAACTCTCTCCTTCCATACCATCTTCGGTTTCCTCTTACTTTGAAGCTTAACAGAACGGGAGTTGAACCTGTGACCGTTTCGCTTAGGTCACGAGCTTAACTGATGGGAGAATGGAAATGCACTTTTTTTTACGCCATGAATATTCTGAAGTGTTGACAGGGAGGCGTAGGGGTAAGGCGCAGGCCTCGTACGCCCAAGATCGCAGTTCAAACCTGGCCCAAGTCGGTGGATTTTCCAGATGCAGAAAAACGTCTGCGCCCATGTCGTATGATTATGCGGCATGTTAAAGACTCTTTGAGTATCCGTTTGGCATGTATGCTCTCGGCCAAGGCCGTAGCCAGAAATTTTTTCCGGGGGGGGGGGGGCGCCCTGACTTTGAAACACTTATGTTGAGGAAAGTTTCAGGGAGGAATATATGCTACACTGCGAAAAATTTCGGGATTTCGGGGGGGGGGGGCGGGCCCTTGCCCCCCCTAAATAAATTAAATTAATCCCTCGGCTAAATTAAATTCCTAGTGCCGTTTGCATCAACGAGAGCTTAGGTGCCGCCATCTAGGGGGAAACTGAGCGTCAAAAATTTACGGCAATGGTACCACACTCTGGGGACGCACTAGGTCTGCAATGGTTGAGGACCAATACTACAGCCCTATTCGAAAGAGATATTCTGTAGTAAAAATATACAGTTTTTACCGTTCACTGGCCTGGCCACTAATTGGTATAACAACTAGTTCGTGGAATTTGTGGCATACTGTTTTGAAAAACTCGAGTCAAGGTATAAAAAATCGTCCCGCTGATAATAAAATACCTAGAGACGTATACTAGAACCAAAGACCTACCGCACCTCCTTTTTTGTCACCATCACACCCTAATAAAAAAGTAATCCCTTATCTGAGTAATTCTTTTGAGTATTCACTTTGTGATGATTTAGAACATTAAACTTAATTTGCTTTTTTTTATTGATGCGTTTTCTCTCAACCTCTCCCCTTCTCTTTGTTTCAAACTAAAGGATGCTAACATACAGTTAAGAAAGGGAGGAAGAATATCTGGAATTTGTGCGGGTAAAACGATTAGTAATTTTTGGAAAAACACAAACAAAAGTAAATAAGTCACCGAAAATTTAAAGAAACATTCTCTAATTTTAAAATGTATGCGCTTTTAGTACTTCGTCAATATGTTGATAGCAATATGTTGATATAAAAGACCTACTGCTGTACATGCTAAGTTAATCAATTTTAACAAAAAAAATCTACAAAAGTAAAAATTTTCTTTCTATACTCTTATCGTTCTTAGAGTTCGAATGATTAAGTATAAAGTATGAAAATGAAAGAACAAGTTCCAACTTCCAAGTAAAACAGTTCTCCAGTTACAATAGTTAATCATAATTTTACTGGACAGCTTCGGTTGCACACAGCGATGGGATCTTCAAAAGCATCAGAAGGACCCTGAGCACAAGAAGTGTGTGTGTGTGGTGGGGGGGGGGGGGGGGGTTATTACACATGAATACTATTTAGTCACATGAAAGTAAAACTATAGGTAGATGCAGTTTTACTTTCATAAGTGTAAATTAAAATAACTTTCACACAAACTAAAATGTTTACTATCGCTCTCACAAACTGGAAGAAAGGAACATTGGTTTCTTAAAAAGAAAAACGTTACTATTGAAAGATACCTTACTTCACAAAACATAGAATTACACAATTTTATTAGTACACTGAAAATTCTTCTTATCTAGCAAGTTTAGAAATTTAAGAATTAAGTATGCGTAATATATCACGTTTTATATCTTGTAAGAGGAGCTAAATTTTAAATTTGGCATACATTCCATAAGAGCAAAGTACAATGCGCGCTCAATCCCTAAACATAAATCGTAAATTGCATACCGAAATGATCTTGTAACTGATCGAGATGTGACGATTGTCAAACAAGAGCAAATGATCACGAAAAATGTTTAGTTGAAGGTTTCACCGCTTACGGTTGGTTAAAGGTTTTGATTGGTTGTAACGTCCTTAAGATTACATGGAATAGTTTGCATTTTGAAACGTTTATTATATAGTGTTCTTTTCTTTATCAGTATGTTTTTTAATTATTATTCAATATTTGTTCAAGATGTTCGTCCTTTAAATATTAGGTTAGGGCATAAGTGCTGAAGAAAGTGTTCGTTTGTTGATGAAATGAAAATAAATAAATAAATATTAAGTATTAAAAAAAAACAAAATAAATAAATGAATGAAACTATATGTAGCAAATTGAAACTATTAGTTCAACCATGAGGAAGGAAAGTGAAATATCGACACCAAGTTACTGAGGAATAAACACAAGGGCAGCGATTTTCCCCTTTTCTTCTCATTTCAAATTAATAATTGTAATTTGCTATATATATACATATATATATTAGCAGCATTATGAACAAATGAATAATTTTGTTGCATTTTTTAAACATAAGTAATCTTGACATGACGACCAAAAATAGAGCATAAACATTTTTGAAACTGACTCTCTGTAATTAGTTTTACTTTATCCAGACGGGAAATGGGGAAATTATGACTTGTGCAATGCGCTAAAATATCTTCTTTTTTATCCTCTTACGCATGACTTTGTTTGTCAACATCTTTAGAAGAATTAAATTAACATTAACATTTTTAGAATTTTTGTGTTAAATTTGTTTTTATAAATGTATTTACTCACAGAATTCTTCCGAGAAAATTACTCAATAAGTGCAGAACTTCCTTATTGAGGGCAATTGGCAATATTGTGTAATCATGTGAAGAAACTACACATATAAGCATAGCATTAACTAGGCCTGGAATTTAAAGGACTGCGTTTTCTACGTCGTTGATTATATTCCTTTTAGTTTACATTTAATTATTTAAAATAATAGATAAAAGCATTTTTGTAGAATTTCTGATTTGTGAGAATTTTCAGAATTTTTTTCCAATTCAAATAATGCTATAAAATCACTTTTCTGGAAGAAACACTTGGAATATAAGTTAAATAGTTGTTTTATATGTTTTTATTTGTGTACTATATATATATATATAGGGGAATTCCATGTAAAAGTGGACATCTTTGGGAAACATTAAAATGAAATTTTTTAACAAGTATTACTTTCTTATGCTTTTTTGGAGACAGAAGTTATTTACAAGCACTCTTCCTACCCCCTTGTGAGAAAAAACTTATTCACTATACTAGTTATTCACAATACTATTACAAAGTAGGCTGTCACTAGATGAATATTAGAAGACCGTTTTTCTTTGGTGTTGCGTCAGTTACTACTTTTTTTTGTATGCATAAATATTTAGCCTAACATCAAAGAATAACAGAAGCGTACATCTTTATAAGCTTTTTCATTTAAAGAAAAATTTATTTGTCACAAGTTCATAATTAACAAATTTTTGAATTTGTTTTGTATTTTCCAGTACATATGTCTATTTCATGTTGCGTCAGTTACTGTAATGTTTTTTTAATTTCTCCTCATTACGAGTAGAATAACAGGTTTCACATAAGGCAGTATAATAATTTATTAACTTAGCTATATAAGCTAATAAAATAAACTATTTTATATTTCATACTTTACTTATTCTAATTATTTAAAGATGACTTTTTGCTTACAGATGTTGCGTCAGTTACCGTGGATTGCATCTGTAAGGAAGCGAATGAGGAGATTTTAGGCAGCATTGTTATTAATTTTCTAAGTGATGTTTCCCAAACACATTACAATTTTTTTTGACGCACACTTCAAAAGCAGACACATCTTACTTTCCAGCATATGGCATAAGCTCCATCACAAAATAATAGAAAAGTTTTCTCATCAATTTGAACAAGAAATTCCGTCTAGAACTATACGAGCCTACTTTCCCGTATACCCCAACTTTAATTTTATAATCTAGCTATCTCTCTTTCTTTCTCGTTTACCTTTAGTTCTTAGTTGCTTCAAATATACCTTTTTCAACGGTTACATATTCATTCACTCATTCATTCGCTCATTTATTCACTCATTTGGATTTATATAGGATTGAAATTTCCCCGTAGTCGCTATGTTGATTTTTTTGAACTGTTCAAAAATGAACAAAAGTTGTTCAAATCGATATTTCACGCCGAGGCTTCTTCCATTAAGCTTGCTCATAAGAACTTGCATCGTGTGCCCAGAGTTTACATAATTTGCTTCATTTTTGCCCATAGGCGCCAATGTTAAAATTTTTTGAACTGTTCAAAATTGAACGAAAAATTGTTCAAATCAAATAAGTAACATATAGAAATGAGATGTCCTCGCCGAGATCTTTTGAATGCAAAAATAATTTTTTGAATCGGACAATTCGTTCAAATGTTATTAGGCGGGGGGGGGGGGGGGGGGGACAGACCGACAGACACACTTTTTCCCCATCTCAAAACCCTGCTTTCAAATTTTTTATTTTTCAATCTTTATTTAATTACTTCACTTATTTTTGACGTTTCTTGATTTCTAAGGATATTTTTTTTTCACGATACATTAAGCCTTCTTTCATGCTTTATTATTATTTTTTTTACTTTTACGGGAAAGTAGGCTAAAAAAGGTACTTACTTTTGCAATGGAAATTGACATATTTAATAGTTTTTAGAAATATTAATGTAATTATTGGCATTTAAGTACAGTGAAACCCGTCTTTACAGCCTGTTTCAAAATGTACGAGTACTACTTCTATTCTTGGCTACAAATGTAGGATTTGAATCCCCCCGTCCCTTTCCGTTTGCTGGGGATATGTCTCTGCTGCCGCTAAGTTATTTGTTAAAAAGGGATTTTGTTGAAATTATAAATAGCTCCCCAAAGGCACCTTTATTATTATTATTCCAATCTTTCTAAAAGTAAATTAGCATACTAGACGCGCATAAATTGTCGACTCGTAATAGCTGTGTAAGGGAGATACATTTTCTATATTTTAGACGTCATCTAATGTCAATCGAAATTAACCGCTTGCCTGATTATCCAGAGTTATCTCGGTTTCGTATATATTGCAGTTAATTATTACCCCGAGAAAACTCGGGCGAAGTAGAATTTGTGGGTATGATGTGTTTTACCACGGTTTTACTCGGCCTGGAGGAAATGAAAGGAAATATTCAGTTTTTATTCGGCAGTTGTTTTGTTGATTTCGCGTTCTTTTGGCGGGACTGGTCGCGTGTTTTCCCTATTGTATAGTATACGTCCGCTTTGGCCTAGGGGAAATTAAAAGAAATATTCAGCTTTGATTGGCAGTTTGCCAAGTTTTGTTGGTTTGCTGTGTTGTCTCTTGTTTCAAAAACAAAACGAAACAAATCATACAAAGACCAATATTTAACTTTTTTCATCGGGATAGTAAACTAATATCAAAATGTAATGCAAGGTAATGCTTTTACACCTGTAACAAAATAAAAATTCAACTTAAAACCTACATATTTTGTTTTGTTTCGTTTCCTTGTAATTAATAATAAAATTTTAAAATGTGATGCTTTTTTGCAATTTTTTCCCAAAAAATTCATAAGGGAAGCGGTTAAATTAAATCTTAACTAATCAAATCTGATATATTATTAAACTTACCCAGAAGTGTATAAATCTAAACCCCAGCGAAAATTAAAAAGCAAATAAACGATCTTTGACTATTATTTCATTTCTTTTCTTTTCTTTTTAACTAATTTCAAACATATTCAGAACATTTTAACTATAAATTGCTTTAATTCTTAGTTAAATGCTGCTTTTATTTTGTAACAAATTTGCAGTAATCGTTATCAGATTTTATTTACTTACAAATGAACGAAAAATGATAAATTACGGTAAAATAATTATTTTGGCTTAAAAATGATAAATAAATGGGGGAATAGTTATGAATATAAACTACTTAATAAAATTAATCATTAAAAAAGTCGATCTAATCCAATCAAATATTTTATATCCCCTACAGTAGAAACTTTACGGCTTTCGTAGCGCTAGTTCATCATAGTTATCCTTTTTATCAAACTCTACCATCAGACTTCCGTGACAATTCGTGTTCCTTCAGCTCATGTAATGAATTCATCTTTCTTAATAACAGAGTGGTTTAGGATCTAAATTGAAAAGCAAAAAAACAGTTTACGGTGTCGAAATCATTGGAGAAATTGAGGAACTCGCCTTTTCTGATTCCGTGCCACTCTTGGATCAAAGAAAAATTGCATTGTATTACCTGTCGGTCGCACTGATTGTAAGAAAATCCAAAAATGTTTTAGTAACGTCACTGCTCAATTTTAAGCTGTGACCGTAATTTCCCAATTGAGCCTTCGTCAGATCGTTGGTATTAGAAGATTTACAAATTTTAAATTGAAAGCAAATTTCGCCTAGAACATGGGGAATTTAATCAGTTGTAAATGTATGTAGTATTAATTAAAAGTAAAATAATGAAGAAGTAGTGTTTATGTTAGGGGGACAAAAAATGTTGTTAAAAACAATCAGTTTTGCAGGAATTCCATAACATTTAAAGTGAATAGCGTGAATAAAGCAATTATGGAGTAAAGAGTTATTCAAGCATGTTTATATAATATAAACTATATTGTAGTGTTACGATGTTCGATAGCCATTTTCAAAAATGAATAAAAGAAAATATCGCATCGTTTTGAATTTGGTACAGTTGGAAAGCCCGTAAAAAAACTGCCCCAGAAAGAGTTTTGCTCTCCATGCCAAAATTTGAAGTCTCTAATTTAACTGGAAAAAAAGTTGTAAGCATTTTTCGCTGTAGTTCGTAATTATTTTTTCACGCTAATTAATTTTTATTTATTTGCCCCAACGAATGGTAAAATCGCTTTATTTTTTATTTTTTTTTTTATCGTTCCCATTTTGCCTACATGTATATCTGCTAAATAAAATTATATTCACAATGTTTTTTGAATTTTGAGGCGCAGCCGATTTTTAATTTTTCTTTTTCGGCTTTTAATTCTTCTTTCTTTTCAAACGATTTAAATCAATTTCCGACAGCGCACGGATAATCGATTAGCTTTATTTTGATTTCCTTATTTTTACAGGTATTTTTACGGGACCACTGTCCATATTCTTCCGGGGCTTTTTAAGATCCGTTATCCTTATTATTCCAATCGAATTTTTTTCAGACTATTGTCCCTTTTCCAACTGGGATATTTCTGATGGCAATTTTTAGAAAGACTGTTGATGCTATTCTGTAACCTTTGTCCTTATTCTAAAAAATATTTTAAGAAGCAGCTGTCCTTATCTTAATAGGTATTTTTAGAGGGATTGTTGAGGTTGTTTGAGAACTGATACCCTATTAAATCAAGAGTTTAAAAAGTCTATTGTTCTTCTGATGAGGATTTTTAGCAGGACCGCTAAAATTATTTAAGAACTTTTGCAATTATTCTAATGATAATTTTCCGGGGCTATTGTCATGGATGTAAGGGGGATTTTAGGGATTGCTTTTCTGACTCAAGTGGCGATTTAAAAAGAGTGCTGTCCTTATTGTAGTGGAAAGTTTTTACTAACTTTCTCCTAATTTATATAAAATTGAGTGTTGAACATGTGTCATGTGACATCAGTCTTGTTCCGTCAATTCGAGATACCCCGTGCAAAGCCGGGCGACGCAGCTAGCAATAACAATAAAATTATATACAAGTAGAATATATAAAAGTAAATTACACACATAGAGAGAGAGAGGGTACTTGTAACGCACAGTATACCCTTGTACGTAAGTCTTTCGAATTTCCTTTTACTTTCTGTCAAGGACTTCAGCTTTTAAAATTTCATTAATTAAAAAAATATTTAGAACAAAAATTATTTTCTTCTTTTGAATGTGCATTTAACGTTGTTAAAAGTTTAAAAACACTTTATGAAAAGTATTTTACTTGGAGATACATTTACTATGTGTTGCATACCATATTTCTTAATCATTGATACAGAATGTTAAAAATTACGACAGCTGAAGTATTTAAAAATTAAACATGTTGATTCAAAGAATATTGTTCTTTAATATTTCTTTTTGCATGTTTTTCAATGGATACCATACTTCTTGTTCATTGATACACAATGATTTTGAAAACTTTTTTAGCAAAATGCTTAAATAATGAAAAGCATTTTGATTCAAAGAATATTTTTTCCTCTAATTTTCTTCATTTTATTTATTTTTAAAAATCGTGCCGTGTTTATTTATTTGTGACAAATAAAATCGGATAATTTGAAATATCTTTCTCTGTTTCAAATTCTTTCTATTACCGGTTCAAAATTTGTTTGAGTAAGCATTTTAACACGCACACGTAATTATCCTTTTGTGTAAATGAATCTAAACACAATCGTATATGATGAAGATGAAAACATGCACTCATTAAATAAATGCAATGCAAAGTACTTTTTAAAGAGCATTACTTAGGAGAAGTGTGTCTATAATAGAATCTTATATATTTTTTTATTATTAGAGGAAGTGCACCAAAGTCGGACACCCAATTCGTTTTATTTGTACAACTTCGTTAATATTTAAAATAAAATAGCTTCATTTAGTGCTCAAGAATCCCATAGTCATCAAGCATTCCATTTGTAAATAACATTTTTGAATTTAGTAAAAAGTGGGGAAAAGATGTTTCTAGAAAAGTGCTCTTAATTAGGACCCCTCCATTTTTTGATTTAAATTTCGTCAGCAATGTAAAAAAAAAAAAAAAAAAAGGCATAAGTTTATTTATGCTGTCAATGTTTTTTTTGTTTTTTTTTGAGCATAGGATGTTTCCACTAACTTTTTCCATCCCACACTTTTCTCTCTCACGGCTTCTAACGCCTTAGCCATGGATTCTGATGACCAACTTCGTTTTTTTCTTATTCCTTCTTCTATCGTCAGCCATGGTTTTATTCTAAACACAAAGAGACTTGATTAGTCAGAATGCGAATAATTTAAAAAGGCCTTCAAAGATTTCCCTCATAAAACAGTAGCGTACGCAGAGCTCCTTTATCTGTTCTTTGAAAATATTAGGGCATACTAGCAATAGTAGTTACTGAAAGGCAGCAAGAACAAATGAGCTTCGGAAGTACTGGACCCCACGTAACTAATTAAAGCTTAAATATCTACCCAAACCCACATGATTTCTTCTTTATTACCCACTCTTATAAAAGGTTATCCATCCGTGCCGTAGTCTTTTCACTGTGATTTGGGAAATTGTACAGATAAAAGATGAACATACAACTCTACTACTAAAATGATACATACTCAATTTCATTACATAATTATATGTTTTTTTTAGAAATATGCTGCCAAATAATGCAAAGATTGCATAATTATATGTTTTTGTAGGAATTAGCCACCTATAAAATTATATTCACAATGTTTTTTTGAATTTTGAGGCGCAGCCGATTTTAATTTATTTCCGACAGCGCACGGATAATCGATTAGCTTTATTTTGATTTCCTTATTTTTACAGGTATTTTTACGGGACCATTGTCTTTTTACTTCTGGGGCTCTTTAAGAACCGTTATCCTTATTATTCCAATGGAATTTTTTTCAGACTATTGTCCCTTTTCCAACTGGGATATTTCTGATGGCGATTTTTAGAAAGACTGTTGATGCTATTCTGTAACCTTCACTATTAAAAATTTCCGTAAGAAAATAGTAAAATAACCATTTATTTGATTGTTATTTTACCATATTTAATTACAACAGTTGAATAACCACTAAAAAGATGGTAGTCAAGCCGCTGATTGCGAAAAAAATCATTTATTCTGTGTTTATCCTAAAGAACGTTTAACTAACCGTAATTTTCAGGTGCTCAATAAGAATCGGGCGTCCATCTTGGTTGCAAAACCTTACCGGCCGTACGTTGTTTTAAATAGGAATACGGATTTATCAGTTAAAATCTGTATGTGTACATAAAAAAAGAAGGGAAAAAAAGTGGCTTAAGCAGTGGTTACTAAATGGAAACACATACACACGTCAATCAAAAATTGGAGACATCGGATTCCCGAACTGTTTGCAAATGAGCGAGCCCATAATTTGAGCTGCTGAAGCTTGTTAGTATTTTAATTTTTGCGGCAAATAAAATGATTTTCGTCAATATACATTAAATTTAGACTAAAAATGACTTTCGATCCAACCAAACACTGAAATCTCAATTTTAAGGCAGTTTGCCTGTTTAAAAGAAGATTTATCGATAAATAAACGGCCGCTTCCCGTGGTGTAGATGGCCGAATGGCTAGAGAGCAAGGTTGGTATATCATACAATCCGGGTTCGATTCCCGCACGCTTCGTTTACGGTTTCTACGCCTCGCAGATTCTACGGCTCGAAATTGTTCAAAAACGGTAAAAATTTTGTTTTGAAAACATTTTAAATGGTAATAAAACCGTAAACTTTTGTATTTACGGCTTTTTAACCAAGTTGATTGGAAATGGTTAGGTCCCGTAAAGATAGAAAAATGTTCCAAACCGTAAATTTAACGGTGAATTAGATGGACAGACCGTTGCCTGTCATTTAACCGTAATTTATGATGAAATTTCTAACAGTGTTTGTCCTTGTTCTACATATTATTTTAAGAAGCAGCTGCCCTTATCTTAATAGGTGTTTTTAGATGGACTGTTGAGGTTGCCTGAGAGCTGATACCCTATTAAATCAAGTATTTTAAAAGACTATTGTTCTTCTGATGAGGATTTTTAGCAGGACCGCTAACATTATTTAAGAACTTTTGCCATTATTCTAATGAGAATTTTCCGGGGCTATTGTCGTGGATGTAAAGGGGATTTTAGGGATTGCTTTTCTGACTCAAATGGCGATTTAAAAAGAATGTTGTCCTTATTGTAGTAGAAAGTTTTTACTAACTTTCTCCTAATTTATATAAAATTGAGTGTTGAACATGTGTCATGTGACATCAGTCTTGTTCCGTCAATTCGAGATACCCCGTGCAAAGCCGGGCGACGCAGCTAGCAATAACAATAAAATTATATACAAGTAGAATATATAAAAGTAAATTACACACATAGAGAGAGAGAGAGGGTACTTGTAACGCACAGTATACCCTTGTACGTAAGTCTTTCGAATTTCCTTTTACTTTCTGTCAAGGACCTCAGCTTTTAAAATTTCATTAATAAAAAAACTATTTAGAGCAAAAATTCTTTTCTTCTTTTAATGCGCATTCAATGTTGTTGAAAATTAAAAAAAACTTTATGAAAAGTATTTTACTTGGAGATACATTTACTATGTGTTGCATACCATATTTCTTAACCATTGATACAGAATGTTAAAAATTACGCCAGCTGAAGTATTTAAGAATTAAACATAATGCAAAGATTATATAATGTTTTTTTAGAAATAAGCTGCCGGATAATGCAAAGCTTACATAATTATGCTTTTTTGGAAATATGCGGCCGGATAATTCATAGATTACATAAAAAGGGGGGTACTACTATGGAACGCTTAGGGGGTCCAACTTAAGAAAAACAACCGCTTTGAATAACATGGTTTCGTCAGTTATGAAGTGTTACAAACTCTTTTCAAAACTCATAATCATTCATTCTTTTCGTCGGCTATCATGCTAGTAAATGTATAAAAATTCTTACTTGCTTGGTGATGAAGCGATGATGCTTCAAAAATTTCGTAGAACACAAGAACAAACATTCAAGCACTGACTCGAACTGCGTGAGGGCGATCCCACAGGTTGTGGACAAAGTGAACTAGTTAAGACGTCTACCTATAGTATGTGCCGCGTATTTGGCAAAATAAGCCGGGGGTCCTACTTAGGGGGTGGGATCCGACTTCGTAAACTTCCTCTATTATTATAACTTTCTTATTTTTCAATTTCCATGCACATTTTTAGTAGTAATATCATTCATAGTGAGATTTTAAAAAATGTTTTAAGGTGTAGCACAAGGATATTGAAAACTTACGCGGGGTGATAGACGTTTTCTAGAATAGGGGGATATACCCCCCTTCACTGGCAATAAATAAATATGCCCCCCCTTAAATGTGCAACAACTACCATACTTTGGAATGAAATAACAAGGAATAAAAATATAATAAAGATCAAAACTGTATCTCTGACATGAAAGATTAATTATGTGATTCTTGGACTTTGGAGGGGTTTTGCCTGATGAGAAAAAATAAAAACGTACTGTGCTAAAACAAGAAAATAATAAAATAAATAATAATAAAAAGAAAGAAACAAAAATATACATTTCGTTTTTTCTTCTTATTTTCTTTCCAATATTTTGTCCCTCTCTTGGAAAGCTAAAAAGGAGAACGGAGAGCTAACAAATAACAGGCGCAGTTAATACTAACAATAAAATCTTTTCAAGAGTTTTGTCTGATTTTCTCTCAAACTTTTATGTACTTTATCCATGGTAGATCGATAGAAATAAAAGCTATATTTCAATAAAAGTGTCAAAAATGTTCATAAAATTTTTTTAAACGATTTTAAATTTAAATTTTCGAAAAAAAAAATGTATAAATAAATAAGTAAAAATACGTACAATGAAATTTAAAACCATATCAAGAAATAGCGATGAGTATAAAAAGAGGTACACGGAAGTGGAAAAACAAATATGTAATATTATTTGAAATCAGTTGCTTTTAATGTGAGTGGCTTTTAAATAAACCATTCTACGACTTTTGTTAACTCATTTATGAAAAAATATTTTGGAACAAACGCAGCAATGATAAATGTACTGTAGCAGTGGCGTACGCAGAATTTTTTCAAGGGGGGGGGGGTTCATAATTTTCTGAAACTTCTAAAAGAAATTCGAGTATGTAAAAAAGCACTATTATTTCCCTAATTTAGACAGCTAGACAATGTTGACTTGAGCTCAAGGGGGGGGGGGCGTTAAACCCCTAAACCCCCCTTGCGTAGGCCACTGTACTGTAGTTTGAAAAAGTTTAAAATATATGAGCTTGTCATCTTAAGTGAAATCCTATTTTGAGGAGCACATCAATGATATTAGTACTATAATAGTAATAAAAAATAAGTTAAAAATATGATTTTATGATCTTAAGCTAAATCCTATTAAGCTGTAGGCGTTAAAGTGATGTAAATTTACGTACCTTAATTAATAATTACGGTAATATATTTGCCCATTAGTATGAATTAGTAAAAAATCTTAGTGATCTAAAAATAGAATACGAGTTTTTTATAGTATGAAATCAAAACGTAGTGATATTACTTATGCATGCATCTATAATTACATGCAATAAAAATATCGGAAGACATGTTAAAAAGCTTTAACAGCCGTAGTTTTTCAAAAATTATTCGAAAACAGAAATACATGAATGAAATGTTAATAATGCTTAGATGAACAAAATTTAATGGAGCAAGAATTAAATTTGAAGAATATTTTTTGTCTCACGAAAATCAAATCGTATTTGGAGAGCGTATGAAAAGTAGAATGTATAAAATTAGTAACAAATATAAAAACATCACGTTTAATATAACAGAACATTATTTTTTTTCCTGTTTAACTTTGTATGCATTTTAAAAGTATTTCTTTATATATCGCTCATTTACTGCCGACAAATATGATTTTTGAGAACACTATAGGAATAATTGTAATGATTATTGCAATTATCCTGCAGTATTAACTCAAAAAATCATAATTTTCGAGTAATGACGTTGCTGCAGCAAATGTGCGATATAATACTGGGTTACTCGAACATTTGAAAATTTAAAATTCATTGAACAATGTACAACGTACATAGTAGGACATACATAAGATAAAAACTGGCAAACCTACTAGGAATAATATAACGTTCAATGTAATTCTTTACAAAAATAAGTATAAAACATAAAATAAAAATTTATCAACAGATGGCGCTTAATTTGATAACAAAAGCTATAATTAGCATAGAGTTCGTTTTTACGGGTACTCTTCGCAACACATACTCAATCTGTCAACCACC
This sequence comes from Octonoba sinensis, assembly GCA_038502835.1. Classification (NCBI taxonomy): domain Eukaryota; kingdom Metazoa; phylum Arthropoda; class Arachnida; order Araneae; family Uloboridae; genus Octonoba; species Octonoba sinensis. The sequence continues at coordinate 131,733,762 of CM076598.1, forward strand.
ATCATTAACATTACCTGCTGTAGGTTGTAGTCTAGGGACAATGTTATGAGCCACCACCCCCTCACCAACACTCTGCAATATATCTGTTTGAATGCAGAGAAATTGTCATTGCCTTTTGGAATCCACTTAATTATTAATATTTTTTTAAATTTCATTACAGTACTGACCGTTTCAAACTCATGCCAAATGTTTTCTCTCTACGAAACGCTAATTATTGAACAAAAAAGTAATAATTAACTGTTGGACATAAACAAATATGGAACCAATTAAATAATATATTTTTTTACCCAAGGGTAGAGAATAATCGTCTTAAGACAAGTATTGTTTGAAACAAAGAATGGGAATTTCAATAAAAAATATCATTTAGTAACGAAAGCATAACTCGACAAATATACGACCCCCTGAAATAGAGGAGAAAAAATCTGGCGCGTGTCTTCCGTCAAAATAGCGTGTAATGGATTGCCAAAAGCAAAGCAACCTCTCTGAATGCGTGGCAAAACAAGCTTCCGAGTTGCTTGATATGGACAACAAAGCTTATGAGATATAAATAGAAAGTTGGAATTATCGACAAATAAAGATTACATTCTTCCTAACGAGCCATTGAGGAAAATATATTTATGTATATATATATATTGCGTTTCATTCCTTGGTTTAAAATTTTTGAATTTCTTGAATCCATATAATAAAATACTTCACGATTTTTTTTCACTGTAAATGGTGCTTTTAACCCCTTAAAACACGAGTTTTTTTCTGAAAAGCGAGTATAGTGCAAGTTATTCTTTGCAATATCAGGTTGTGGGGGGGGGGGGGAGGCGACTAGTTAGCGGGGGGTGGGGCAAAAGTTACACAGAGAAAAAATATTATACAAACAAAGTGTGAACGAATCTCAGACGGGCATTAGAAATAAAATAACGCACGGGCATGGGCAAATTTTCCGGTAACTTTCGCCCGTGTCAGACACGGGAAAAGGCGTTAAGGGGTTAATCATAGACATTGACTAAGTGAAAGAAGTTTTGTAAAACATGTTCTCTTTAATAAAAATTATTATGAGATAAACTCTTAAAGAAAGAAGATTAATTTTTCTTTTTCTTGTGAAAAATGGATCCACATGCGTAAGATATTTCTTTCTCTCTTCCTTTCCTCTTTTTCTTCTTTCGTGGAGGGATAGGCTCATTTTACTCATTTTCTCGTTTCTTAACGCAAAATGCTGAAGTGAATTCCATTTATACCGTACAATTTCGTCATTCTAGACGTCGTTAGGATGCCTTATAGTCTGGATTGATTCAGTGGAAATGCTTAAAAATTGTAAGACAGAAGGTAACAAGAAGTTCCGTCTAGAACTATACGAGCCTACTTTCCCGTATACACCAAATTCAAATTTATAATCTAGCTATCTCTTTCTCCTTTAGCTTTAGTTCTTAATTATTTCAAATATACCTTTTTCAACGGATAATACATATTCATTCACTCATTCATTCTTTCCTTTATTCAGCCATTCATTCTTTCCTTTATTCAGCCATTCATTCATTCATTCATTCGTTTACTCATTCATGTCTTTATTCATTTATTTACTCATTCATATATTTATTCCCTCATTTATTCATTCTTTTCCTCATTCATTTATTCATTGATTCATTCTTTCACTCCTTCATTGATTCATTCTTTCACTCCTTCATTTATTTATTAATTCATGCTTTCACTCATTCATTTATTCATTGAGAAATATCCTTAAAAATCCCGATAAAAATTTTTTATAGGAAAATAGGCTCGTTAGTTCTGGGTGAACTTTCTATTTGCACATGTTCTACGTTATAAGAGCTTTCCGATAAAGTTTGTTCCAAGCAAATCGGTCCGTTAGGTCAGGATTTATATAGGATTGAAATTTCCCCGTAAGCGCTATGTTAATTTTTTGAACTGTTCAAAAATGAACAAAAACTGTTCAAATTGATATTTCACGCCAAGAGATTCTTCCAGTAAGCTTGTTCATTGGAACATGGATCTTGTACCCAGAGTTTACATCATTTCCTTCATTTTCGCCCATAGGCGTTAATGTTAAATTTTTTTGAACTGTTCAAAATTGAACGAAAAAGTGTTCAAATCAAAAAGTAAAATATGGAAATGAGATGTCCTCGCCGAGATCTTTCGAATGCAAAAAGAATTTTTCGAATTGGACTATTCGTTCAAAAGTTATTAGGGGGGACAGACCGACAGACAGACCGACACACATTTTCCCCATCTCAAAACTCTACTTTCAAATTTTTTATTTTTCAATCTTTATTTAATTACTTCACTTTTTTTTGACTTTTCTTTATTTTTAACGATATTTTTTCGATACATTAAGCCTTCTTTCATGTTTTATTATTATTTTTTTTACTTTTACGGGAAAGTAGGCTAAAAAAAGGTTTATAAAATTATTTCATAAGTTGAAATTAAGGAAAATCCAACATAAGATGATTGCTACGAAAGCTTGTACAGTGTTATATCAATTGAATAATTACATTTAATGTTCCGTGGGGACCAAATAAGAGTTAAGAGGGGAGAGTCACAATAGAACTAATTTGAACTCGTTCCTTTTGAATTTTCAACCTTCTTTCTACTAAATTGAAAGCTGGAAGAAAAAGAAAAATATTTTTTACGCATTGATATTATATAAATTAATATTCAGTAATTTAAATTTTCAATATGCACGTACATGCAAATATGCACATTGGGAGTTATCTTTTAATAACAAGTTTTACCTCATTCAGAAACTCTAATAATATTTGCAAACCAGTGTAACTAAAGGTAATTACGAAAAAAATTGAAAAATTAGAAAGAAACAAAATAAAATGTATACTGCAAGTCATTGATCCAAAGATGCAAAACCAGAAAATGAAGTGATGAATGGGACTGTCCCATTCATCCGTATACATACATTTTTACATAAATAATTTAACATAGTAAGCTTAGAAAATAACTATGAATGCTCTCCATTTAAACTGTAAAACATAGTAAAAGAAGTAAATTTTGAATGCACAATGTTATTTAGAACTTTAAATAAATATTTAAAAAAAAACTTTTGGTATGCAAAAACACATTTTAATGTCATGTTTCTTTCAACACCGGAAGCTAACGTTTTAAGAATTTTCTGAATTGGCTAGGGTAGGCACAGCCATCTGCTAGGTAACATAGTAAAATAGGTACACTTTGAATACACAATGTTATTTCAACCTTTAAATAAATATTTAAAAAAACATAAAATTTAAAAAAAAACTTTTGGTATACAAAAACACACTTTGCTGTCCTGTTTCTACCAACATGGAAGCTAACGATTTAATACACAATTTTCTGAAAAGGCTAGGTGCAGCCATCTACTAAAATGAAATATCAAAAACTTGAAGTTTATTTATGATATTAAAATTTCAGTTGTTCCATTGATCCCCTATTATTTCAAACATTGTAAAAATTAAAAGAGGGACATTCACTTTGCGCATTTTTGTTGTCCCATTCATTCCCTATTATTTCAAACAATGTAAAAATTACAAGAGAGACATTCACTTTGCGCATATAATCAAAATGAGCAAAAGCAACGTTAAATTAAAGGGCGCAAATAAAAGGTTAAAAATAACAGTCCGGTTTCAAGGGCAATCAGCCCCTTTGAAAATGGTACCTAGAGTAGAAAACGTCAGTTACATTTTTCTACTCTCCGTACTGACAAAGGAGGCCTGATTGCCTTTGAAACCGATCTGCCATTTTTAACCTTTTATTTGGGCCCTTAAGGTTGCTTTTTTCATTTGGAATGTAAAAATTATATGAATGAATTATAATGTTTGCAAATTGCAAACAACCCAAAATATACCTCTCACAATACCTTTCATGTAATAATTTCATGAGTTTTATACGAAAGCTCCCTCTATCGTTAAGTTCATGTAACCACAAAGCTCCACTTATTGCAATTACATTTTGTGTACAGTAACTAAAAACTATTAAAATCGTTTTTGCCTGATCTTCATTTAAACCTTTAAATTATCTCGTTTAGTTATCAACAACTTAAGCTACTGCAACAAATTACGATTTAAACGGTTCAATTTATGCTTGGCCAATTATCGGTTTTTATTTACATGTATATCTTCATTAGAAAAAGAGGTAGATCTTTTTCTAAGTATTTATGCGACTTAAAGAAATATGTAAAAACGGTTTAAAAATTTTAATTGTTATTAAAGAATCGAGTAATGGATTGTATAATATTGGTCCATGCTATCAAAGTACTTAAATCGCACAGTGCTTACGCCATAAAGCGGAGATTATTCTACTATTTTTCTATTTATTAAGTAATTAAAACCATATTTATTCAGATTTAAACATTAAATATCAAATTTCAGTTTGGTGACAACTATCAACTGGGTAAAATTGAATTATTTTCTGAAAGTGTTCAATATCTGTTTTCAACATAATAATCTAGAAATTACACAATTTAAATTTTTAGTTCATTTTTTTCAATAGAATGACGTTATGTATTTATGTGATTCGGTAATATAGTTATTAATCGGTTTAAATTAACAAAACATTATATACCAGCTGTGATCACATAAAGCGAACACAATTGTTCTATCGTTCTATTTGTTTAGTGATTAATATAAGATTAATAGAGATTTAAACTTCCAATAGCAAGTTCCAGTTTGGTGAACTACGTCTAGCGTCTAGCTAGTGTGTGAAACAGCGCAGCGCTGATTGGCACAACGTCAAGTATTTATGAAAGAAAAAATACCCTTGTCGTATCCCGAAGGGCTCTCCAAACAGCTTGTTTGCATCATATAACTTCAGGCTAACATTGACAGCTACCAGTAAGAAAGAGATTCGAGTTTTCAAGAAAAAGGCTTTCTAAAAACCCCTTAGGTACTTTCGCTCCAAACATATCTCTGTGGGATTAGACGGTTAATTTGACAGTAAGTTGGGAGTTCGTAGAAGTTTTGACTAGCTGAAGGGCAAAAAGTTCCTCCAGGCAAGAACAGGGAGTATAGAGGGGCCTCATCAAACTTTGCACTAACTATAGGGTGGAAAACCTCGAGGAGCAACGCTAAACTAGAGGGTATTTATTTTGGATTGGTGCAGCTTTTTTTCAAAATCAGTTCTTTGTGTTTGTTCACAGGAAATGGCTCGATTTGAATCTATGGTCATGAAGTCTATTTATAAAGCCGTTTTGAAGGCAGAAGAAAAATTCTGGTCTTTTTTATTCAAAGAGAATATTTCTAGTTGTGGTGTTTCTAAAGGCAGAAAAAATATTTAATGAAGGTTTGTTTTTTTTACAATCAAGAACTGAAGTTGATATTCTGCCTGTTTCGTAGGTTTTCCCTCCGTTATTTCAAAACTGGAAGAATCATTTTTCTCCTATCCGAAAGTGGAAAAGTTGGCACAGAGCCCGGTCTTTTTATCTGGTAGGGTCAGTTGGGCTAATTGTAAACGCTTTTTCAATGTTTTAACTTTTGATCCTTCCCTACCTCTTGAATGAATTCAGAGATAAAATTGTGAGCATTGTAGCCACTACTGTACTTCTTGTGAATAAATGTGTGCAAAAATTTTGACTTTATGACTATTTGTTAGCAAATGAGCTCGTGTTTACAATTACCCCAGTGTGTTTACAATTACCCCAGAGATCTGGGGTAATTGTAAACAGTGATTTATTTTCGAATAAAGTTGATGCAAATGGAAAATTGCTGCATACACAGTCTGCTTGAAGGCTTAAGAAGTTCCTGAGCAATGGTTCTCAATCTGCGACCCACAGGCCGCATGTGGTCCGCTGAGTTATGTTATGAGTCGGATGAGATCATATAACGAGAAATATCTTGCAAAAAATCAAATAATGCGACAAATTTATGTAAAATTTGTCATACAGTGGATCAGTCGGTTAATCTTGGATCCCACAGAGCACCGAAAGTGAAGCACAACTGACCGTGGTCAGCGCTTGGGAAGGAGACCACCTCCCGCGACTGATTACTCTTAGACCGAGTGCGCCAAAGGGCGCTGTGCACGTAAAATACATCGTCGCTTCAAATGTCCACCAAGTTAGAAATAATACCAGCTAGAGGGCCAACCTAGGTGACGATCTCTCATCTGAGAACTGGTTTAAAATCATTAAGCCCCTCTGAGCCAGGTGTACTTCATTTTAGCGGATCTTATTAATAATCAGTAGGAGCTTCCTTAATTCTCGGTTGCCCTGCAAGGGGGGATTGGATTTCCAAGTTTCATTAGCAACAACAACAACAGTTATGTAAAATAGACTCAAAAGTGTAATTTACATCAAAATATAATACATATTGTCCCAACAAAATATTGGAAATAGGATAAATGTAAGTGTTTACAATTACCCCAGAGTACAAAATATATGGGGTAATTGTAAACACCTAACTTGCACATGAAAAATAACAGGGAGGATTAAATTCATAACTAAATGTTTTCAGCAGCATTCCATATGACAAATAAAAATGGTTGAAACCGCTTACATCGCTTTTGTAGATGAGCTGGAGAGGAAAATGTAAGATCACTAAATTTTGTTAAACAACTTTTTTCAGTGTGCCATTTTCAAACAATAGTAACGCCTCCATAGTTGTCGAAACTTACGAAACTGTTTCAATGTCTTCCCTATGCTGCCAGTTTATCACTCACAAGCAGTTAAGTTTTCAAAACCACCACAAGTGTAGTTATGAAGCTTGTTTACAATTACCCCCTGTGTACAATTACCCCAACTGACCCTATTTACTCAGACGGCGAAAAGGAACTTCAAAGTAGCATAGAGTACTATAGGAAAATTTGCGGGTTCATCAATTTTGCGTGCAAAATGTTCTGAATTAGTTGCATTAAAATACAATGACTTTTAATGAAATAAAACTAATAAATTTCCCTCCACCTCGATATAACATCCTAACTATATACTTGCCATAGACGTTATTGTTAAGGTTTTGCTCTACAATATGGAATGCACTTCCCACGCCTCGAACGATATTTCCTACACAGTTATTTTCTTTATCCTTTGAAAGGCATTACTCGCACAGTTGTCATATCAGTTAAAAGCGATTAATTTTTCAAAACGAAACAAAATTATGTATTTAGAAAACAAAAACCCTTAATGTAAGTAATCATTCTTTGCAAAAACGCTTATTCTGTCAAAAACAGATTCATTAAAAAACATTATTATTATTATTATCATTGTTATTATTTCTATTATTATTTCTGCTTATTATAATTTTTCAAACAACAGATTGGGTATAATTAGACAATAAATAACTTATATAGGTCTCTCCCCCCCCCCAAAAAAAAAGTGTTTCAGATGTCCCGCACCCGCAATGCTATGTTTGACGAATAATTTGATGAAGTGTACATGCAAATCAAGTCGTCGCTTATTTATTTATTTATTTGCGGGGGGGGGGGGGGGGCGGAAGATGCTTATTTTTATATTCTATTTTCCATTATTATTTCTTTAATTTCCATTATTATTTCTTTAATTTTTTTATGTATTTGTGATTTTATAATTTCATTGTTTTACTGATGTTAGTATTTGATACAGGTGGCAGAAATGTTGAAGTACTATTTAGAAATTTAATTTATTTTATGGTATGTTCATCGTATAGTAATTATATAGTAATTTAAAGAGAGAACCACATGTTATGGAGGAAACATTTTCTCGTTTTTGATGTCATTCCCTCTTTCCAAAAAACGTTTTTTTGTTTTTCAGTTAATTGATCAAAGGATTATCTTACAACTTCTCTACTAATCAACAAGAAGTTCCGTCTAGAACTATACGAACCTACTTTCCCGTATACACCAGCTTCAAATCTTTCTCTCTCTTTCTCGTTTAGCTTAAGTTCTTAATTGCTTCAGATATACCTTTTTCAACGGTTAATACATATTCATTCAATCATTCATTTATTCAGTCATTCATGTATTTATTCACTCAGTTATTAATTCATTCTTTTGCTTATTGATTTAATCATTCATTAATTCAAAAATATTCTTGAAAATGTCGATCAAAAAATTTCATAGGAAAATAGGCTCGTTAGTTCTGGATGAACTTTCTATCTGTACATGTTCTACGTCATAAGAGCTTTCCGATAAAGTTTGTTCCATGCAAATCGGTCCGTTAGATCAGGATTTATATAGGATTGAAATTTCCCCGTAGGCGCTATGTTAATTTTTTTTTGAATTGTTCAAAAATGAACAAAAAATGATCAAATCAATATTTCACGCCAAGAACTTCTTCCAGTCAGCTTGTTCATTGGAACTTGGATCTGGTACCCAGAGTTTATATTATTTGCTTCATTTTTGCCCATAGGCGCTAATGTTAAAATTTTTTGAACCGTTCAAAATTGAACAAAAGATTGTTCAAAACAAGAATTAAAATATGGAAATGAGATGCCCTTGCCGAGATGCCGAGATCTTTCGAATGCAAAAAGAATTTTTCGAATCGGACAATTCGTTCAAAAGTTATTAGGGGGGACAGACCGACAGACAGACAGACAGACCGACAGACACACTTTTTCCCCATCTCAATACCCTACTTTAAAATTTTTTATTTTTCAATCTTTATTTAATTACTTAACTTATTTTTAACTTTTCTTGATTTCTAACGATATTTTCACGATACATTAAGCCTTCTTTCATGCTTTATTATTATTTTTTTACTTTTACGGGAAAGTAGGCTAAAAAGAGATGTTCCTAAACCTGAATGCTGAGACTGTAGAAGAAAGTCTCAAAAAGATTTAGGATGAGGACATTTTAAAAAATGTACATTGCTCAAGATTTTAGCACTTTTTATGTGTTTAAACAGGACACGTGACGTCCAATAAAAAAATGTGCAAAGAATTTTTTTTTCTTTCTGGAAGTTATTATCAAAAACGTAAGCATGCAAACACAAAATTTAATTATACTTTATTGCGTACGACACAGAAATGTCTAATTAGTTATGATATTAAGGGGAGTCAGCAGCCAAAAAGGTGGAAAAAAACGAATTTTTTTTTTCATTGGCTTAAGTAGTAAAATAAAAGTTAAAAATGTCCCTTGAAAGTCTCAGAAAAATTGAAGCAATATTTCTTGATTTATCATTAATTTTATTACGGTGTGATTTGCCACCTTTTCATTCCGAAACCGAAACTGGGGTGAATATAAGCCACATATTAATTTTTTAAAATAAAATAAGCGAGAAGAAGCAAGTTCATCGTGACTAACTGAAAAAAAAAAAGTTTCTTACTTGAAATTTTGATAAAGATATTGCAAGCCGAAAACTTAAAATGCTGTTTTCTCTCGCTTTGTTTTTTTGCGCAGTACTTAAAAAAATATTTTAGTAGGTTTTCTGCGTTACTTCAGTTTTGATTTTTTTTCTCAAAAAGTACTTGACTTATAAAAAATTCAAAGCATAAAAGTTTTGCTCTATGAGTAATGAATCAATAAAAAAAAATAGAGACTTTAAGCCAATTTTTGAAAACGATGCATTTTTAAAAATTGCTAAATTTCGTTTTAAAAATTAAAATTTTCAAATTATTTGTAAGAAATCCAGTTTTTTAATATTAAATTTCTTATGAAGTGATGTAACATGACATGAGACAAACTTTTTCAATAAAAACACCATAGAGAAAAAAAAATGGTCTCATGGTGCCGACTCCCCTTAAGTCCAAATGCTGTTTTCCCCTTTTCTGTTTATTCATTATATATAATTATGCTATTATATTTTAGTATTACAATAGTATCTTCCATGAGGGGCACCTCTAATTTAGGGACACATTTTTCTCTCTCGTTTCAGTCTCTTTGAACAGGGAACTCAATGCGTTTACTTTTCATTGAAAACTCTATTTAACAGACATTTACAAGTTACAGAAATTAATGTAAGAAATATTAAATCTACTGGAGGCTAAGATTCACTGTTGATTAGTAAAAGATTTTACGTGGCTTAGATGTATCTACAAAGAAACAAGTTATGTACTGTAAAATACATGCCGAAACCTACTTGAGAATGGACATCCCTCGTGGGGTCAGCACTGACAGATAATGCATGGCCCTTGAAAAATTTTAGACGAAACTTGAAATATGTACATACTATTGCAGCGTGAATAACATGCTAACAAACTAACTCATATAACAATTACTCCAGATAAATTTCTACTAGGTACAAAGCTTTGCTAGGACAAAATTTGTGCAAAAACATCAATGAAAAATTTTAAATTTCAAAAATTTCTATTCAATATACTTATTCATATTCATTCTATTCAGTATTTGAGTTTTAAGTTTTCATTTTCAGTACTTAAGTTTAAATGCTAATATATGCTTATTACTAAAATAAACTATGCTTATTACTAAAATTATTACGTTTATGAATAAGAATTGATGCATGCATCAATTCATATGCCTCCGCTCCTCCGAAGATGGAACACACTATTTAAGACACAAAATATAGTCTTCCTAGTATCCTTTATTAGGATGTTCAACTCTCTTTCTCTCTATATTTTTTTTATATCATATTCTATTGTAAAATAAATTCCATGTCGTTTTGGCTACCATTCTAGGAAAAAAAAACTTACTTATCTATGGTACTTATGGCTAAAAAAGTAGCAAAAACAGAGTTCACACTGGGGAAAAATACAAGGTGGGATTTCCCACCGTGACCAAAATTTTAAGTGGGATTTTTAAAACTTAAGTGGGAATTTTTTCCCTTTTTTTGTTGTTCTGTTTAAAAGTATTACTAAATTGTCCGATCATAATCTAATACAATGTAATAAAAGATGATTATCTAAGCTATGCTCGGCAAAGAAAGAATAAACATCAACAAGGTTTACACAAAATTCGTGATTGCAAAAATGGGTGCTTTATAAAATGTTAAGCATGAAAAAGAACCTCTGGTATTTTGGTTATTTAACCAAAATCCTTTGTGTGATTTTCACAAAAAAAAAAAAAAATCCCAAAAATTAGTTTAATATTTCATCTATTTTTTCTGATCATATGTCATTTTACCTATTGATGCTTTTCAATGATAACAGTATATTTTAGAAACCAGCATTTTCTTATAACCTTGTGACCAAGGAAGATTCCCTTTTTCCACTCTTTTTTTTTTTTTATTTTGTCCTCTGTAAATAGAATGAATGAAGACAAGTCTGCATTCACAAAGGGCTTAAATTGTACAATAATCCCAAAAAATGAAGAAGTTGTCAATCTTTCTCCCATATTATTATTCATGATAAATAGGGTTCCTAGATTCTTCTTTTCATTAATGGGGATAAGATAGCAGTTGAAAACTAACATATTTCATTTAGTTTGTATTGAATTATCAGTTTAGAATAGTAGTTTCGTTTCGCGATGTTTTGAACGCGTGTCCGCTAGTTGCGGGAACAGCGCGCAAACGAACTTTTTTTGAGTGGGATTTCAAAAAATACTGCGGGAATCGCGCGATCGCGCGAACCCTGAAAAAGGAAAAAAGTTAATTGCCGCAGAGTCATCTTTTGTCGTGATTGTGTGAAAACATAATTTTGAAAAAAAAAGTTCACGTGTCACCACAAAGTATTTTGTTATTCACCGTCGTTAAAGTTTCCAATTTCATGTAAAAAATGTCTCATTTCATAAAACAACAAGAAGTTCCGTCTAGAACTATACGAGCCTACTTTCCCGTATACACCAAATTCAAATTTATAATCTAGCTATCTCTTTCTCTCTCTTTCTTATTTATCTTTAGTTCTAATTATTGAAAATATACCTTTTTCAACGGATAATACATATTCATTCACTCACTCATTCATTCTTTCATTTATTCAGCCATGCATTTATTCATTCATTCGTTACCTCATTCAAGTGTTTATTCATTCATTTACGCATTCATGTATTTATTCACTCATTTATTTATATTTTCATTTATTCAATAACTTATTCATTCATTCTTTTCCTCATTCATTTATTCATTGATTTATTCTTTCACTCTTTAATTTATTCATTCATTCATTATTTCACTCATTGAGTCACTGAGAAATATCCTTGAAAATCCCGATCAAAAAATTTCATAGCAAAATAGGCTCGTAAGTTCTGGATAAACTTTCTATTTCTACATGTTCTACGTTATAAGAGCTTTCCGATCAAGTTTGTTCCAAGCAAATCGGTCCGTTAGATCAGGATTTATATAGGGTTGAAATTTCCCCGTAAGCTCTGTGTTAATTTTTTGAACTGTTCAAAAATGAACAAAAACTGTTCAAATCAATATTTCACACCGAGAACTCCTTTCAATAAGCTTGCAATAGGAACTTGGCTCTTGTGCCCAGAGTTTACAGAATTTGCTTCAATTTTGTCCATAGGCGCTAATGTTAAAATTTTTTGAACTGTTCAAAATTGAACAAAAAATTGTTCAAATCAAAAAGTAAAATATAGAAATGAGATGTCCTCGCCGAGATCTTTCGAATGCAAAAAGAATTTTTCCAATCGGACAATTCGTTCAAAAGTTATTAGGGGGGGACAGACCGACAGACAGACAGACCGACAGACCGACAGACAGACCGACAGACAGACAGACCGACAGACACACTTTTTCCCCATCTCAATACCCTACTTTCAAATTTTTTATTTTTCAATCTTTATTTAATTACTTCACTTATTTTTGACTTTTCTTGATTTTTAACGATATTTTCACGATACATTAAGCCTTCTTTCATGCTTTATTATTATTTTTTTTTTACTTTTACGGGAAAGTAGGCTAAAAAGCGAAGATGCCCATCACAATGACTAGGATTTAAAATGATTTTTTTTTTTTTTGTTGGTCAATATTCAAAGATGCTCTAACGAGATCAGTTCATCAAAAAAAAAAAAAAAGAAAAAGAAAAATATCTGCCAAATGAGATGATTGTTTCTTTTAAAGTAAAGGCTCAAAGGCTGTTGTTGCGGATTGGAAACAAAGGAGGGTCCAAGGGGTTGAGGTTTCCACCCAAGTCAACTCTTGAACAAACAAGAAGCACGTCCGATCCAAAAGCAAATCTCAAGGTCGGCGATTGACCTGGGGCTACTTTGAACTCCAAATCTGACCTTCGCTACGTTAAAACTAATTAGATGTCAGTAAAGTTAGTGAAACAAGTACCAGGTAGCACTTTAGCAATCGCTTACAATCGTAGAAGCTTTGATTTTCTTGAATTATATTTTGTCTTTGATTAAAACCGAATTATTGTTTAACTCCCGGTTAACCTATTTCTCTCTCTCTCTCTCTTTCATAGAAAACAAGAAAAGTGAATCGTGAAAGACCGAATTCCAGCTGATCAGAACACGGATCTTATACTAGTACATTTAAGTGATACAAACAATTTAATATGTTACCATTCTCATCGAGAAAAATTCCCAGTTCATATTGATTTCACAATTTGAGTCTAATTTCACTGATTTTGCTACTGACTTTCTTAGATTTCGACAATAATCTACATCTAAACCAAGTACACAGGATACGTTTAGATATTTGGGGGAAATATTTTTATTTTAATAAATCTCAGTAATTTTGTGCGAAATTATGGAATTCAAAATAGTACTGAAGAGGAACCCGTTAGTAATTGCATCTTTTTTAATCACTTATGATGGTTGAAGCTTTGATTTTGAAGCTTAGTCTGCAATTGAGACAGAGTTATGCGATTTCATTAAAACAAATTTATGCGGTTCAGTACACTTGGTTAAGCGATTTTATACGCGCTTTATTTCCCTCTCTATCAATATACTTCATGTACTTCAACATATGGTGTGAAATTAATCATCAAGACAATGAAGAACTTCGGAGTGGAGATTAAATTTTTCTGGATTTGTAGTAGATTGAATCCGGATTTAAACTACCAAGTGGAGCAGCTTTAATCCACATCTTTGTAGCCGACCATTCGTTTATCCGAACGCCACCGAAGTATTGTTAGTTCGACATAAACATGGGGTGGGTGGTGTGCCCATGTAGAAGGGCCAAAGTAAACTTCTAATTCATATACAATATTTATTATTATATTTGTTAGTGATTTTAAACGCCTGCATGTGCTGACATTGTACAGGATTGTATAGGGGATAGATTGTATATATTACTGTACAGGGATTATGTACTCTGTACTGCTATGAATGATCAGACTAAAATCCTTTTGACAGAAATATAAACGAAACTTTAAATTGAACACAACAATCTTATTTAGTAATCAGAGTGATTTATTAGTTCTCACCCATCAACCATCACTCACTCAGTTAGCTCAGATTAACTGTATAATCAAATTATGTATTGTTTAGATCAAATTGTAGAGCACTGTATTTCTAAGTGACCATATAGATCATAATGCCTTTGTTCAGTAACATAGCTAAGTATAATAAAATGTCCTTGTTTATGTATTTTCTGTTATTGAAACAAAACTTTTAAAATCAAACTGCACCAGTTGAAGCAATTGATTACCTTATATAATTAAGGGGGCGGTATCAAATAAATATCATTCTATTAGAATAGCTGCTTCAATGCAGAAACACTGTCAAATGAATCTGGAAATAAAAATCCTACTTTCAATTTGGTTAATTAGTTTCTAACCAAAAGTCCAATAATATATCAAGATTTTTCACCCAAAAACGCTTATGGGTGAAAAAACCTTTTCCTGAATGCTATTCAAAAGGAAATCCATTTATGTCAGTGAATGGAAATGGAGTAGGAAATTGAGTAATAGCTCCTATTGCTGCTGGCTACGGTAAAGAGAAAATCCTTGTTCAGTTATTAATTAAGTTGAATCGGGAGATTGTACGTTAGAAAAAATAAATGCTTTATCGATCCGATTAAAATTCATATTTCACAAATTGCCCGGAGACATTTATTTTTATTCCGCACAATTTTTGATCCGCATTCGATTGGATGTGTGGAAGACTAATCAGTAATCGCTCCAACACCTGGAGATTGGCAGTCGTAAGAGCTAAAATCAGGGATTTTCTTTTTATTGTACCGGTGACAAGAACTGGAATACAATAGCAACAGATTGGCCTGTTACACCGTAAAGTTTGTGGCATTGTTATAAGTAACATTACAACTACAGGTATTTTAAATACAACAGTTACTCATGGATAAATGTTATTTAGCACAATTTGAACTAAACATTTCTCCTTTGTATAGGGCAGTCTGAGCAGTGAATGAACACTTGAACAACTTCATTTTCAAAAAAAAAAAATCGTAGACTTTTTTTTTTCTTAATATGTAGCATTTGATACAGCACCGTAAAAACATTTTTACTGATTTGTGTAAATGTTGTTAAAAAATGGGTGGTTTTAAATGATACTGCTTCAGGTGTTTTTGGGTGCGCAAACAAAAAGTTGCTGACAAAAGTGGTAAATGAACGGTGAATAAACACACAATTTTCCAGCCAATAAACATATAAAATTTTGATTCTACTAATCATTCAGATGTCATATAGCTTGGAACGGCACGGAAGGAAACTACCTGTTGTCAATCCATCTAGAAAAAATCTTTTGAAAAAAAAAAACTGTTCATTCATGGGTTGGTCCACCCTACAATGATAATTGTTGCAATAAATTTGCATATACATGTTATGTTAAAAATGAATATGCAACATCGAAATATGCGTATGAATTTTTCAATGCAATTCATAGTAGTTAATATCAATAGATGAAGCCTGCAGGTATTTTATGTAAATTAATTCGCAACAAGGAATAAGAGCGGTTCCTTTTATCTTCTCAAGGAGAGATATTTTACTTCTGGAGCGTTTGTGATTTTAAAAATACTTCGATAGACGATATTTTGAAAATAAATGTGTGACTGGTTAATCTTTTATGTTATCATTTAAAACAAGGAAATTTAACGTACTAATTGTTACGATACTTGTTAAACAAAACCAATGTAGAAATTGTTTAGGAATCAAGTGTTCCATGCAATCGGTTTCGAAATAAATTATGGAAGAACGCAATTCCTTCTGTGCTACTTTCCTGTTTATATTCATATACTAGTGTTTTTTGAAAGTGAGAGAGTTATGGTGATTATAACCTTTCCTATATAGAAGGAATAAAAATTTACCATACATATATCTACGCCTAAATAGCAATCGCTCGATTTTTTTTATGGTTGCTGTTCAATATCCTGGTTATTTTTTGAAGTATTTCTTATCCACACCCTATTGCTTTTCTATGTAAACGTTTTTTGTTATTTTCCTTTTTTTTATATATATATATATATAAATAATATGGGTGTAATTCCTTGCTGGCCTCTGATTTGCACAGTATGCATGTGTACTTTAACATTATATTACTACTTTCATGTCTGCAAATTGAAACGCTCTATTCCTAAATTTATTAATTATCAATTTAATGAATCAATTCCTCATTTTAAAAGATCTTTTTATGCGAGCGGTAGTGTATCTGCTGAAAGAGGTTCGAAGTTTTGCATAGATAAAATGGCGCATTGACGAACTCTGATCCCTCTGGGTAATCCAGGCTTTCAGGTGTGGCCCTGAGTGCAGGGCCAAGAATGTTACCCGCAGGGGTACCCTGAGGACAATTGCCAGGGCGTTGTTGCCTTGGCGGCGACTGCATTTCACTTGCTGGGGAATTTGAATAGTGCGGAGTTTTTGGCGTATTATCGCTTACTGGCTTTATCGCCAAGGTCGTGGGTGCTTATGCCGTTGTTTCATGCAATCAGGTTTATGATTTACAGTGAATGATTTTTTAAAGTATTTACCACCCTCCTTTTTTTTCTTTTCTTTATCGGAGTCATCAAAGCATTGCACTTGAGCATTTCATTATTAAATAAGAAAAATTTAAGATAAAAATATGGATGTTTTCCTCATCATGAAGAGGAAAAAAAGAGAGAGAGGAAACATTTTGTCAGATACATCTTTTAGTTTATTATTGATTAATGGTTAATTTTTAACGAGTTTAGCGAAACAAAATTGTACTATCAAACACCACACGGGAACAGAATTTTGTGAAGTGTTTTTCATATTTGAGAAGAATCGGAAAATTTTAAAATTTAGAGTGCTGAACTCTCAGAAATAAAAATATACGTGTACCGAGCATTTAGATTAAGAACTTTGCATAGATTTGATCGCCTCATCATGAACAATAGTAATCAAAGGATTAAAGTAGAACAAAGTGCGTTTATCAGAAAAAGCGTAGTATTCAGGAACATTGTGCTGCTTAGTTTCAAAAGTTTTTTAAATATTGCATTCCACAAGCACTCACAAGTGAAGCAGAAACTCCGACCTATACCAGCAGATCAAGACAAAGCCTTCAGATCCTCTAGCGATACATGGACTTATGTTGACTCGGAATTTCAAGATTGGGTCGAAAGAGACTATTCCTATCAAATGAAATTGAAGTAATCTAGAGTTAGAGGAAATAAGCAAGTGTCTCGAATGGTCCTGTGCAGGCCATGTTCTTCGAACTAATGGCAAAAGGATGGACATCAGTCATCTTATTAGATTATTATTCGCGTGGCAGCAAATATCTGAGAAAGCGTCTGTGGTCAAGGTAGACTCACGAGCTAGAATTTTGCTGCAGTTGAATGAAAATAAAAATTTTTAGCCTTATAAAAAGCTATAGCCTAACAGATTGATAATGGTTGAAAATGATTCTGTTTGAAATCCTTCGAACTTTGATCTCGATAAACCAGCAGCTTGAATAATTAATTCAAGCTGCTGGCTTACATCCACGTGGTGTATTTTGTACACCACGGTACCGGTCACGGTATTGTGGGTACAAAATACACTACGGGTGGGTGTGGTATACCGTGATGTATTTTGCACCGGCTTACATCTGCGTGGTGTACTTTGTGAAACCATACAATATACTTAGGTAAAAAAAGTAATTTTTTATAATAATATTTTTAAATCAAATACAATTACTGTGTTGCAATAAATAAAATAGGCATTAAACAAATTAATTCCTTTATCAAAATACAAAAACTCTTAATATTTATTAGGTGCTGCTTTTTTTTTTTCATTGTTTTGCGAAGTACAATTTTTACATTTGACCACTGCCGCGAAATTTTCTCTGCACACCAATGTATATGTATTTGCATTCACAAAACTTTATTGCAGTCACTATTTTTGGACCTACCACAGATGGCACAGCGAGTCCGAAACACTTTCCCTCGTAGAGCATCACCAAAGCAACCAAAAACTTCATTCAAGCTCTTAGGCTCAAATGAATGAAAACAAAAACTTTCATTCGTCATTCATAATCAGTCTGAGACACTTGCAGGTTAGAAGTAAAACTGACAGCTTAAGCTCCAATGGTGTATAAAATACACCAGCACGAGTAATTAAGGGATAAAACTTTTTAATTTACTCACTTTTTCATTACTCACTTGTTTGTGCTTATAATGCAAATAAATTTATATGTACCTTTACAATACGTTAAAACAATAATTTATATTTTGAAGAGTGCAGAAACTCTGCAAGAAGCTAACTTGGTGTATCCTTTAGTCCTCATCATGCTCAGTTTTCGGGACTTGACACACAAAACTTGACTTATTTATAAAACAATTTGCAATGCTTGAAATAATCACTGAGCTACAGGCTCTGTTATTAGGTGTGCAAAAACGAAGAATGGAGATGAGACTTCGAAAGAGGAAGTAAAGAATAATCGTTGGGATTATTTACGATTCCTTTTTCCTCTTTTCCCATCTGTTAAGGGGAGATTAAGCCGTGTTAAGTTAATAAAATCAATGACTGTCAGAGCGCGATTTCAGACTCATCAGCGAGTCCGAGCTGCAGAATTGAATAGAAAGTGGACTTGAACGTGAGATCAAACCTTGTTTTGCTACTGCCGTCGCTGTTCAAAGTGAAATTCGTGCCCACGAAAATCCGTGACTTGTTACGGGATTAAGGCAAAACTTCGAATCCCTTCGGGCAAGGTAACAAATTAGAGCTTATGAAAGCAATTTTTCGGGGGAAAAATCTCAGTCATTTTGTGTTTAGCCCCCCATGAAAGGTGATGTGACCTTGGAGAAGGTATTCTGGACACACGGGCTCCTCGCAATTAAAAGATTTTAAACTCAATGCTTAGATTTTTCAAAGCAGCTGGAGGCTAGAAGTATCGTGAGGAATTTCTGACGGTCATTTAGATAGTGAGGTTAACTTACACTTTTGTGCAAATTAATGTGGTCAGCCACATCTTATATCTACTCATTGTTCCCAATGAGCCTTCACACTTATCAGTTATCAAACCTATTTTAAGCTTTGGTGTTTCGTGGTTAACGAAAATAAAATACCATAAATCTTAAACAATGAATGCCTTTCAACCTTATTGAACAATTATTTTCATAAAATCATGATTTATCTACTTAATAAGGAATTTATTATGGAGAAAGCTCTTTCATTATTAATGTTTTGAATTTGGCCCCTTGTCTGTTTTTCGTGGTAATTTGTTTATTGCGAACGAAACTTATTGCAAACTGTCATGTTTATTTTATAAGAGGTGAAACCAAGAATAATCTAAGATTATTTTAAATAGGATAATTTTAAGATAAAACAGGCTTACACCAGGTGTTTTCTTCTTACCTTTATGTTCTGTGTATCAATCATTATTGATTAACTTATCTTTGGTAGTCAGTTGTAAAAGATTTTGTTTTTATTTCCTAAAACACTCTAAATTTCTGTTGGTTTTCATTTATAGATATGGTATTTCTTTGAATCATTTTTATACCAATATTGGTTATATATACAGTAAAACCCGCAAAGTTGACCACCTGTCTAAGTTGACCACTTTTGTCAGGAACGGAATTTGTTGTATGTTGTATAATGTAGGAAAACCTTTGTAACTTGACCACCTAAGTCGACCACCTGTTTATATTGACCACTTATGTACGCCAAATTTGGCTGGGAGTATTATAAAAAATCCTTTGTAAGTTGACCGCCTAACTATTACTGTATTTATTTGTTTATCCATTTATACAAAGATTTTTAAAAAAAACTAGAATAACTTCTCCAGGATATTTTTTATGCTATGATGTTAGACCAGTATCTGTTTGAATGGATGAAACATCAATATAAATTTTGCCTACACCTCTTTGTAAGTTAACCACATGAGAAAACTACTATGAGCACACTTTTGTTCTTTAAATGAGTTTCTTCCTTTTTCTTCTACCTGATATAGCCATTTTGAAAAATTATGTATTTCTAGGAAATTTTTACCATCAAATAAGTAACTTGCATAGATAATAAGATATTTAATTCAGTACTTTAACTTTAAAGTTGTATTGGATACATTGTAAGTCATTCAAGTAAAATTTCTGTAATTATATTTTGGATAATTGTGAAAAACAGTAGATAATTACTATTTTAAAGTAACGTTAATACATGAAGCTCTATTTTAATTAGTTACAAATGAATAAATGCATAGTGTAAGAAATGTCGAAAAAAAAAAAGAAATATCTATCCTCTACAAGTTGACCACCTGTCTAAGTTGACCACTCTAGTGCTGCACCGCAAGTGGTCAACTTACACAGGTTTCACTGTATATAGCTTTTTTCTTCTTTTTTCTTATAAAGCATTGTAGATAAAAACAAAATTTCTGGAAAATGATGCAATAGGATATTTGACCTTTTAACCGAAAGGAAATTTGAAATCCGAATGAATCGGTTTTGTTAGTTGTGCATGAGTAATAGCAAATAAGCTGTTCCTCAATGCTTCTTTTTTTCTTCTAATGCTAGCGATAAAGTGACATTTTTAAAGTTTTTGTTTGAAAGCAAAAAATGGCAATCATTTAACTGTAGTCAATGACTACAGTTACTCTACTCTTCAATGCAAGAATGTAGCAGGGATGTGAGTCTCTGATTGGCCAAAAGGTAAAAAAGAGGAAACCCAAAACTGCGACGCGAAACAACATGTGGAGAAGAAACGTGGAAAACGTAATAAATGTTCAACGTAGAAAAACAGTTTTCAAAGCTAAAACCTATTTATCTTTTATAGTTATTTCTGAAATGTATAAAAAACTAAGAATCGCATAAGATTTTTCTAAAGACACTGCACGAAGTAATTTGTCGAGGACAAATTTAATTCACATAGGACAATAAGTAGGAGAAGGAATGCATTACTTCATTGTAAATATGCCAGAATGTTTTATCTGAAGGTCCTTACTCAGGGTTTCAAGTTCTCAAAACCTGCTTAAAAGCAATTTCGGTGCAAAAAAATCCTTTTATTTTTTCCTTTGAGCAGCAAAATTATACTTTGCAGCATCAAATATTAAACTTTTTCAAGCACACCATAACTTAATAGTGAGAAAAAATAGCAGCAGGTGTACATACACCATACAGTTCCTGGCCAATATAGCCACTCTGCAGAGAGTTTTCGTAATTTCATACTTAAAACTCAGTCTGATGCAAAACCGTTTTTTACTTATTTGACCATGTTTTAATTTACGATGTTAACACTTTCCAGTAAAAATTTATTCGCTCTTATATTTTGGGGACCGTCAACAAATTGAAAAAGAGGAAAAATGTTTTGGATGATCCTGTATCGTAAAAAGCTGGGACTAAGCAGAAAATTTCAGAAAGTAGTTTAATTGCCATGTACAATTATTCTGTGCATTTTCGAAAATTGTATTTATACTCACGAAGATATAGGCATTTTTTTCAATTTACATCACAGGTTTTTAGCTTTTAACACGCAAAGTTTTCTCACAAAACGTAACCAAACTTTCACAAAACTTGAGAGCAACAAGTGAAGCATTATATACTGAAATTTGAAATAAAAATGTCTAATATTTGATAAATTATGGACATTTAAAATAATTAATTTTTACTGCCCATGCGTGAAAGATAGCTATTTTTAACTGTCATAAAATCAAACCCAAATGTACAAGGCAACTCCTAAAAAAATTTCAGTCGAGTATAATGAAAATTCAGAAAGATATCGGCAATTTAGTGAGGTGTATTTCAACAATTTTTGAAAAATAGTTATTTCTTACAGAAATGTTCAAATCAGTCGCAAGTGTTTTCAACCATTCAGCGCACTTATGATGTGATTTGAGATAAAAATGTATTTTTGTGATTAAACCCTCTCTATCCATTCTTGGTAAGGATGGTAAGGAATGCTTCAGAAACTCGCAATTTTTATCACAAATCTCAGCATAGATGCATCAGGTTTTTTCAGATAATAGTTACATATCAAGACAGCTGCGTTTATATTTTTAAACTGAGGTTTTAATGAAAATAAATAGAAAATTTATTTATTTAACTTATTACAAACCTTAATAGCTGAGAACAAAAATCCGATTCTTGCAAAGTATGCAGAAAGATTGCGCAAACAAGAGAACATATGTCGTTCTTTTGAGCGCACGTGAAAAGTAGGCTTACGTAATCTCAAAGATTGCAGTAATTGAGTAGCAGTAAAAGTCTTTTAACATTTTACTGTTGCCTTCCCAAGTTACTTATTTCTTTTAATCAGTACAATACAAAGCAGATTAAGCAAAAGTACAATGCTATTTTTTCCAAAAAGCACATGGCAATGTAAATTTGAAAAAAAAAAAAAATGCCGTTTTGGAGTCAATGCACAGCATTTGAAACCCTGCTTATGCAACTTTTTAGTTCCATTTTATTTTGTTACGACTTCTTAAACCTAAGATGAAGATTGGTAAAAATTAATGTTAATTTTTACAAGTAGCATTGGCATGAATCAATTCGGATGCAACTAAATTGAAAAGCGGTAACATCACATAGTAAATAGAAGCGAACGAGCTTTACAAGACGCGGATGAATCCGAAAAAAAGCGGGACCTACAAACGTAAAAAGACAACGCACAAAATGCGTAAATTTTACCCTTAACCCAATCAAGTTAGTGCTGACCCTTGCTGAGTGATGAATAGTAAAGGGGGGGGGGGACCTTTTTTGTTAAAAAATAGGAAAAAGATGATCAATAAAAAAAAGCAGCAAATCAAGGATGTGATTCTTCCACGGATCCACGATATAAGAAAAGTAGCAAATAGGAAATGCAGCCTTTAATGCAAGTACCGAATAAAGTACGAATACAAATGTTTTTCATTCAAGTTATAAACCCTAAAGGTAAATTCGGAAACGGGTTAAGCCATTTTCACTTTATAGTATTTAGCAGATGAAAAGACCTAATTCGGAAACAGTCTAAGCCATTTTTACAATGGATTTGGTTCGTAATGAATGTTGTAGTCCCAAATGTCATCGATAGAGAGCATGGTTTCTTTTACAATTGAAATAAATTTCATTAAAACTAATTTAGTGATTCATTTAATTTGTTGATAAATGTGTGTGTAATGTGGTATATATGTATATAATTTCGCGGAATTCAAGCTTTTGTTCTGAAGGGAATTGGTGTTCAACATTAACGAAAGAGCTTGAAGTAAAAGTGATTACAGTAGAGCCTCGGTTATCCGAGGTAATGTGGACCGAGGGTACCTCGGATATTCGAAAACTCGGATAACACGGACTCTGTCCAAATCGAGAAGGAAACGTGGGTAAACGGATGAAATGAATGAAAACGTCGCGAAAGATGTGAAAAAAGGTATTTATTGTACACATTATAAAATAATTTAGACCTAATTCTGATCCTCCTTAATCAGACCTAAATCTTAAGCCACTTTTTAAAATGTCCCTCCTTTATCGAGTCTGTTGATGGTTTGTAATTTAGTATCCAAAGACACAACAGTTCGTTTGCGTTTAGCACTTATCACGTAACAAATACAGTACAGTACAAACGAAAATAAAGATACTCTTTACTAGCAAAATGAAAAAGGCGCTTTTTTTCATGGACTAATGTACCTCGTTTAGCCCGGAACTCGGTACGTCGGGGCTCGGATAACCGCGGCTCTACTGTAACTATGTTTTTACACCCGTACATTTTAGTATTCGTTGTTATCTACCGTTTTCGAACTCTATCAAAATTAAAAGAACCTATGTTTCACCGGTATGCCTGTTTAAACATCACGGAGTAAATTAGTTGATAAATAAATATATATGCTTTTTTTTATTTTTTAACATATTCTTAACCATTTATTTCCTTTCTTGAACGTGTTAATGATGACTTCCTAATGATACTTTTGTTTTAACAATTGAAACGGACCTCAAATGGGAGTAGTTTCGCTTTAAGGTATTTAGATTGTGGGATCGATTTGAAAAAATGCATTTATTTAGCACTCTCTTCCAAAGGATCAAGAAATCTGCCAACCATTTAAAAATGTTTTCCTATTAGATATCTTGCTCTGCTGTTTGCCAATGACGAAGCTTTCTTTCAGCGAACAATGCACTTGAAAATGTCTGCAAACCAAACACCATTATATTGCTGCTCCTCAAACAAATCATAAAAACTATGCTCCTAGTTTTGCGGGTTATGCAAATGATGATATTCGGTAATATTGTATTCATGGGGTGAGTGGGAAGGGGCGCAATGAGAAATCCTTTGGAGTCTATTCTTTCACTCGCGATTTTTTCAAACAAGGACCCAAGCTATTACTTCATAGGGAGGGGGATGAGAGTTACATAAAACAAATCAGACATAATGAGCAGACCTTCTCGATTTTAGTAACCGTCCATTTGTATATCTTTGTAAAGGTTATAAGGGCCGTCATACAACACGGAACCCAGATTTGCACTGGATGTTCTAAACTTGAAAATTCAATATCTTGAGTTCTTCAGTTAATCATCACTTCTATTCAATTGCATCACTTTTCTTTAAATTATGATTCGAAAATATATTAAAAATACATTTCTTTATTTCTACTGCTGATTTACTTTTGAATTGAACGCGAAATAAAATATGCTGCTAATTTGAGAAATAAATCTACTGCTCTCTGTTTTAGTCTTTAGTTACTTATCTGAAATACGAAAGACAATAAGGGAACGAGTCCTCAAGATTCGTTTATTCACGAAGGACTCAACTGTAGTTGGGAAAGAAGAAAAACGCCCTCTAAACTCCCATTTTAAACGTAGACACTAATTTCAGATTATTCACCTATATGTGCATAAAATTGTTGTTTAAGGCTGACTATGTGTTCCTGAACCATGTGGGCGTCGAACTGTCATTAAGGGAATAAAGTACCTAAGTGTATTCCTTCATTTTGAAAGAGACGACTTGCTCTTTTAACCTCCCAGGCTGGGAACTTTTTGTCAAAGGTGGGGCTTTTGCAATCTTCTTTTAATAATAGTTATAAAAATAAAAACTATTTAGGTAATTATTAGCTGGACTGGCAATTCTACCTGGAAGTGAAATTATTCAGAAGATCGTCATTAAATTGCGATTTTCTTCGTATGCTCGTTGAGTTGCTCGTACCCAGAACTCTTTGGCTTGCATGGCTGAAGAAGATGAGCAAGCATACAGATGTTTTTAATGATGCTTGAAAAAAGTCGAAGCATTCGTGCAATCAATATTCAAATGTTTCCAGTCAGTAAATATTACTTTTTATTCAAACAAGTGCACACGCAACTTTTAAATCATCGGAATCGCGCATTGGAGTTCTTGCTTATGGTCGAAGGATTATGGGGCTAATATCTTACTTTAGCTTTAATTTCTTTTATTTATACTCTTAATGTTTTACTCATTACATGCAATTTTGCGTTCGCAAACGTGGCACATATTGAAAATAGATTATTTAAAAGTATTAAAAACGCACTTTTAATCAAATTAACGTGCTCATTACCATCTTGAGGACGCAAAGACTACGTATTATTTTAAATTTTATTAATTACCATAAGATATCTCTTACAATTATTTACTATCCAACTTCAAGTTGTATGACTTAAGGGGGGAGGGATGCGTGTAGGACGGCGTATTAAGATTAATTTTCGTTAATTTTTTAACATATAAAGAATAAATATATCTTATTGAGATTTTGAGGTTATTTTATAGATATATTGAAGAACATTTACTGAAATTTTCAAACATTTCTTTTGAGAAATCCCGGAGATATCAGCTGCTGCACACTGTAAGTCACCACCCGGATCAGCAGTTAGCGTACATCAGTCACAATTTTTATCTGAAATCAATTTTTTTTTAAATTTACTTTTTTTTTTTTATAAGTGTCTCTTCTAGTTGAACTAAAATCATCACAAAAAATTGAAAATTTCTATTTTTTTTTTTTTTTTGGAATGGGAAAATTAAGTACGATTTTTAACCTTTTTTTTTTTTTTTTTGTTCTTTTTTTTACAATAAAAAAGTATAAATAATGATATGTTTATATGATTCTAGTTCAACTAGAGCGTACATATATATAAGGAAAATGAGTTCTAAATTTGATAAGGATTGATCAAAAACTCTGCGAGCTAGAGTGTACGCAAATTCGAAAAAGTATTTTCGAGAAAAACGCGTTTATGAAAAAAAAAAAGAGGGGTAATGAAGGTAAATTTAAGGCAGTAATGAATCAATTTTTTTTATACTTATAGATACTAATACTTATAGAAATTTCTATCCGAAGTCTCAATTGTTAAAAGAAACAAAAGTATTTTATCTGCTAACGTTCTTCTGTCTCTCTAATACCCTTCAGGTCATTCATGAATGAGGGACTACTTGTTCAACCGCTTCGAAAGGGAGCTCGCTCAAATGCTCATAACGTTTAAACGACTTGGAATTTTGCTTTGAAATTTTCAGGGTATATTATTGAATAGTTGTAGAATCGATTTATGAAGAAATTTTTTTAATAACTTTTTGAGATCTATACACCTCTATCCCCCTTAATGATCATTTAAATTGACTCAAAACACAGGACATAATTTTTATGAAATATTTACTTTATGAGAGTTTGAATTCCTTTTTTAGTTAATTAAATCTCAGTTTTCATTGGGCTTGTTGATGCACTATGAACTTGATTAAAAAACTGCAATGTTCCTATAGAATCTTACTATTAAGATCGAGTTATCTCTATTGCCCCTGGAGCCACAGTAGACGGGAGTGTTTAAAAACAATAAAATAAAATGATGCAATGACTACCAATTAAATATCGTAATGTCAACACATGGCGTCAGCTACACAACCAGCGATATACGTAAAAGAAGGACGTTATACGGAGTTTTGGTAGAAAACTTGACGTATCACGTCTTATAGGATATTCATTTTGAAACCTTGAGAAACGCCCTTTGATATCATAGTAAAACAACTTTTGTATCAGATTTCTGTTTCATGAATTGCCAGATATAAATGTACAATAAGTTTTGTTTTTCTCAAAAACGAGCATTAAGTTTGAGAAAGATCAATAGACACATCATTCTGAAATAACTTCTATATCTGATTTCTTTTTCCAAGGGTTGTCAACGAGAAAAATATAACCACTTATGATTCCTCCAAAAATTAAGATAATTTGAAAAGTTTGGAAGAGACGCTGTTTCACATCATTCATAGGGTACTTACTGTCTTTAGTTTTTGCTTCAATGAATTCCGAGATCGAAAGAAAACCCGCTTTTTCTTCTTCCTAAACTTAGCAATAACTTTCAAATTTTGGGAAACTTCCATTAAAGAAGGATCTGTTTACACTTCCATAAATTCTGAGATAAAAAACCCTAACTCAATAAGTTCCTTGCTGATATGCATCTACGAATTTCCATCAATGCCGCAAGTCATAAAAAAGGCAATTCTTCAACAACAGGCGCAGTTTATCAGCACAATTAGCACTCAGAAGCATGATTTTGTCATTTAGAATACAAAACTTATGCTGAACGATATCGGTGAGTAACTCTTTTGGCTGTATCCATCTTTAGATATTAATGTCATGGATTCGTGCCACGATCATATTCTTGGTACTTTAAAAGGGCCATTCACTTCTAGTGAGTGGGGTGGAGGGGATTGGCTCATCACTTAATAAGACAGCGTGAAATGCTCTTGGACTCAATTACAGAATTTAAAGAGTTCTGCTCCTGCCTAACTGGGCAACCATAAAATCCAAAGTATATTCTGAATAGAAAGCCTATTAGGCGATAAGAGGCGTGGTGGGTGTGCTCGAAACGTTTGAAAAACACCTCAAAAAGAAATTTTCTCCGGGAAGGATCATTAGGACAATGATAGCTCTTTTGGGTTTTTGTGCAAGGGAAAACCTAATGCTTCAAATGAAACAATGTATTCATTTCAACTGGGCTTTTTTTGAGAGCTTGAGTAGCTTGTTGAATGCGGAAGTGAAAGAATGTTTGATGCGAAAAGCTCTTTGATAAAGTGTCAGAAAAGTGTTTCATGCAAAAAATGCACCCTGATATTTTCAAGTGCTTGAAAATGAGTCCCTTATTGAAATAGATTCTTTTAAAAGTGTGACCTAGTCTAACTCACTTGCCCATCGCATTTCTTTACATAAAAGCTTTTCATAACTTCTTTCAATGCTACAATGGGTGAAATTCAGGATATTTGGTATGAGAATTAGTCTGACTTACAGTATCGTCCAGAAATAATGGCTTATTAAAAGCAGCGTTGGCCGATTTCTCGCAAGTTAGGAAAATTTTGCTAGAAGAAAAAATTTCTTCTACTAATCCAGGAAATGGTATGAAAACTGAGGAGTTTTGAAAAAAAAAGACATAAAATATAAATAAACTATTATGAATGCCCAATGAACGAATGCATGAAGAATATGAAGAAGAAATAAGTGATGAAAAATGCAAACATGCGCAAAACACAGCAAGATAAGTTTGGCTGGTTTTACGAGCTGTATCAAACTTCTGTCCCACATTTCAAATCTTTAATGAATTTAATTTGAACTGCTTTAGGATTTTTCTTTAAGAAACAACTTATTTCCATTTTTCAAAAGTACATATGGTGGAAAATATGCATTGCTTTTAGATTTCCTTCTTTCTAGTTAAATTAATGAGAATTCATTTGTAAATGATATATCTCGGTTTTTTTCAGTTCAAGTTCTTACAACTTATGTTTTAAAAGTCAGAAAACAATTGCCTAGAAAGCAGCACTTGTTAATTGGTAAGGTTTAGAATTGGGAGGCATGCTATCTATCTGACATGAAATATATGGCACAGGTGGTATGCTACTTTGTCCTTTCTATCCTCCCCCCCCCCCCCCCCCCACCATCTCAACGGGTAGTCCCTGAAGACAAATGACACCTACCGTGAGTCTTTCATTGAGTTTCGAAATTCAATGCTGCGGTTGAATACAATGGCGAGGAAAGTTCTAACTGAACTGCAGAGCAGCCATTTGTCTTCCACATTGTATTTAAGCTGATAAAGTTGACATACATCTTCTTTTGACAATAGGACCTTCACCCTCAACCTTCCACCCCTTGATGCTTAAAAAGAAAAAACGCACATTGACATCATAATAGAACGCATTCCTTTACTGATTCCTTTAAGTTCCTCATGCTTTTCTAGTATTTCTTTAGGGCGAATAGATGCAGAGTTATAAACAGTAAGCTCCGGTTGCGCAGATCTATTTTAGTCAGCATAAAATGAATATCACGAAACAAAGTACTATTAAATCCTATTACAAAAATGATTAGGAGACTTCTCTTGAAAACAGATGGCTGTTTCGGAACTTACAGTTATTTATTGAAAAAGTGTTAACACGGGAAGTAGTCGTTATAAAAATAACTCCAAAAAATACTTCACTTGTAGATTCTCAGCACCCAGGTTGTCCCAAAGGGATTTTTAGATAATGAGTAGCATCAGAATTATAAATTATCTAAATATTATTCAATAATAATGTGTATGTATTATCATGTAATATTTATTAAATAAAAAATAACGCTTGTGCGCTACTGGTCATCTACTTAAAAATGAAAGGAGTTCGGTTAAGCTACTTTTTGGGGTTAAAGATTTTTCTTTCTATATCATTCTCAATTTTAACTGATTGTTCAAAAGTCATATTTGTAATATATTCATTTAATTGACAAAATATTTAAGCACGCAAGGTAAGCACCAAAATTTGGTGTTGAGTGTACTTCTTTTCTGAATTAATGCTTACAGTTGCAAAACGTTCCATGCATATTTAAGCGAATGAAATGAATATGTAAAATAATGTTTTAGAATGAAATTTTAATAGATCTTATCTGGAAAGTGAATTTTTGAACATGAAAATGGAAAAAAAATATGCGACAATCTTAGAATGCACATTTCTATACGTAATGTAATGTCCACTGCGCACATTCTTGCGGTGCAATCAGTTAATAGCCTTATCTTGCACGAGGCAAGTCCACGCCGATTACCATCACCATCCTCTAATCGTCTAATCTGTATTTGGACAGAACGGACGAGTATAAACCAATACATTTCTAAGCTATTTAAGATCTGCTGAAATAAAAACTCCTTCAATTAGAAGTGGGCTAAGAATAATGATCGTGCATCGTGCGCCTATTACTTATACATATCACTGTTGATTAAAAGCAGGAATTAATTTCTAGTAAAAAAAATCAAGAGCCCTATCTGCCTTAAAGTTTTCACGCGGCATTTAGTCTTAATTCCGTCTAATGTGTAAAAATTGAAAAAAAAAAAAAAAAGAAGTGCAGAAGCTCAGCTCCCGTGAGCTGCCATGAAAATTTAAGCCCTGCTGGTCTTCCATAGATTTTTCCAAACGTTGCTCGTGCTATGATTAACAACTTTTTGTTGTCAAAATCCGGCGATTGCTGTTAGCTCGTCAGACCAACTAGACTATAAACACTTTTTGGACGTTTGATATCACGAGGCTAATGGTTCACTATGGAAAATGAGTAGTCCTTTTGAAACTATAAACGCATGCATACCCACAGATGCATCTGGTGAGTAAATCGTCGCTGTAGAAAATTTTTCGTGCTTTGATATTTAAGAAATATTAATAATAATAAACAAAAAAATAAACTGCATAGCTAGGTAAAATAAAAATGAAAGAAATTTCGATGATAAATTATAGCGGACTATAGCGAATTTGTTTCATTCCTAGCGTTATTTTAGTGTTCTAGTCACTTTGCTTGCTGTGCTTAAAAAAACCACTTAAAAATATATTTATACCTATGCATAAAATTCATTTAAAATGCTTCAAAGCATAAATTTATCAAATCATTAGGACATTTCAAAAGTCAAATGATAGTTAACATAACGTCAATGGGCACAAAAGCGAACCCGAGTATTTTTGGGTGTAAAAATTTAAACACTGATTAAATATAAATTAATTTATAGATATCCATTAAGAAGAGATTGGGTTTTTTAAAAGCATAAATAAAAATGTATTATGTAAATAAATTTGTAAATGCAGTGAATGAATAAATAAAATAAAATATATATAGAAATGAATGAAACAAAAAAAAAGTTGTATAGATAGAGTAAGAACATACAAATAAATGAAAAAGTTAAGAAATTATATAAAATTAATGCTTGTGCTTTTATGATATGTGTGGGAAAATTATGACGAATTCTTACAATATGACTAGTGACTTATTTTATTTATTATTATTACTTTTATTTATTGTTATTTTTTTATGTGTGTGTTCGACACCTGGGTTGCATTAAAACCCGTTTTGTAAAATTTTTACAGCAGCGAAAACTTAAAAAAAAAAAAAAAAAATTCCAGGAGATTTTTTTTTTCTCATTTTTACAATGTGATCTGTAAAAAAATGCATTATCGTTGTTATTTAATTACCTCTCTGTGTCTCACTAAATTAGAGTCAACTTTTCTAAGCCATTCGAAAAACAATAATTTTATATGGAAGGAATAAGTTTTGTCTTGTGTTATTTTAATCGTCAATATTTAACAAAAGTATCAAATCTGGTTAAAATACTCTAAAATAGTTTTGTAAAATATAGAACTTAATTAAGTCTAATAATTTGACATAATTCTTGATTTTACATAAGATAAACATCGGACGAAGGGGGGGGGGGGGGGAATCAAAAATGTTAGTTACTAAAATTTTTTAAACGTATTTTGATAAAACATGATTAAATACATATTCCACACGAACATTTGTCGATCCATTTTTCATAAAAGTTCCGACGTGAAAGTGAAATTTATCATACTAAAAGAAAGTTTAATTATGCGACACTTTTCTTAATCTTACGTAACAGAAAAATTGGACCAAAGAAAAAGAATTTAACTAAAATTTTTCCAAGGTATACTTATAATTAATGCAAGTGTAACGAAAGTAAAGATTCTCTGATTTTTTTTATTAATTAAATAAATTTCAAAATGCAAATAA
This sequence comes from Octonoba sinensis, assembly GCA_038502835.1. Lineage (NCBI taxonomy): Eukaryota > Metazoa > Arthropoda > Arachnida > Araneae > Uloboridae > Octonoba > Octonoba sinensis. The sequence continues at coordinate 131,765,802 of CM076598.1, forward strand.
AAATTGTATTTTGAGCACTTTTTTTTTTTCTTTTTCGGTTTTTGTTTTTGTATATTGTCAATTTTTCCGAAGAAAATTTATCTCTGACAATAAAGTTTCTCATATAACTTAATCAAAATGTCTAATATTTCGACATTACTCATGATTTTGTCAGAGAAACATAGAACCAAAAAATAAACTTTTGTCCTTTACTTCAATAAAAACTTGCACTAATATATTTGCCATACACTTTGCATGATAACAATAATAATAACAAAGATCTATTCTTATGAAGGTTAATAGCGATCTTACTAAAAATAGACAATTAATAAATTTACAACTTCAAGCATTTAAATATAATAATTTATTAAATTTGCTCAAATGATTTCCTCTTAAACAAATATTAAATATCAATGAAAATATTAACAGCGATAAATATTTACGTGCGTTTTAAAATCCTTTATAAATTGTTAGGCCGTTGCCTTCTGAAGAATAACAAACAAGCCAGAGAAGCGGCAAGTTACTGCTCCGACCAAAAATGTTTGTAAACAAACGGAACCGCAGCACATGTGCTCCTTCATCACTTTCGTTCACTTCCGCGTTCGGAAAGAAGCCGATCGATTACAGTGTATTTGTTTCTGCTTTTAATTGCGAGACAGCAACGGTATCCGGTTCGATAGTTTTGATATGTGATATTTACGGATAGAAAGATATATATCATATGAAAGTGCCAATTTTATGAGGGAGATTAAATATTTCTACAAAAAAAAGGGTCAATGTTTAAAAATGACATAGTGCTGCTTTATAAATGAATCATAACAATTACTAATAAAAGCACATTTTACTTTACACTTCCATCAAGCTTGTTGCATGGTACTTCGTACCAGGGCTCGAAAGTTACATTGCCCGATATGCCCGGGGCGTGAAAAAATTCCGATCGGGCATGAATCTTTCCCTCCTTGCATACCCGGCAGAGCATGTAAGTTTTTAATCAAATATTTCTTTCCAAAACTTTATTATTTCGTATTTTATTTAAAAGTCACCGCATCCTTACTGGAGCTCAAAATTGACACATTGACGGACATGTATACCAACAATAAAATTGGTAATGCAATTTAAATTTTGCAAATTTTGACTTGTAACGATTTATGTAATATTTATTTGTAATGTTATTTATTTTTAATTATTTAGATTACATTAAAATTATTCTTGATGCATATAGAAAGCTGTTAAGTTCATTTTTTTGTCTGACTAATGCTATACGGCAAATTCAAACCTTTATATTAATATGCAATAAAACAACTTCTGGGCATGTAAAAATTTTGTTCGGGCACGTAATATTTTAGACAAACTGCCCGCCAGAGCCTGTAAAATTTTTAAAATTTGTCGAGCCCTTCTTCGTACTGAAATTACCAAACTTCGACAGCTTTCGGTTTTGAGGACGTTAGGAATACCAAGGCTCGAATTATCAAATTTCCCTATTACATAGTAATGCGTTCAGACACTAGATTATAAGTAAAGGCTTTAGTAGGATGTTTCTTGTCACCAGAACGGATCATTGCAAAAGTTGCGATCTTATTATGCGAGTTCCTCACCCGCAATAGAATGTTTCAGAAAATTCGGAAACGGAGCTTTCACAAAAATTCGATCGTAAAAATCGACCATTAGCGAAATTTTTTAGCCTAAAAGCGCCGTTGTAAATATGCTATTTTTAAATACTGAAATGAATGCTTGACTAATAATTTCTTTGCGTGTAAAAATGTTTGTGATAATTCATTATTATTACTACTATTTACAAAAATAGTAATCTGTACAAAATATTTGTTTTATGAAAATAATCAAAAATTCATAAGGAAAATCAATGCTGTTTAGACCTCTATGATAATGAATGTATTACCGAAGCTCTAGTATAATGTTTTGAACATTTGACTAACTAACGCATTCGAACAAAAGAACATATAGGAATATATATGATAATAAATGAATAATAGCTCCATAAATATCTTTTCTCAGAAACTCCCATACTGACAATGCAAGTCGAAAATTTAATAAGTGAAAGATATTTCCAGATAGACCTATAATAGAGTGATGGGCTGTGCCTAATAAGAAGTAAAATTCGCAGGTGTAAGACGATTACTTAAATAATAATTTGGCAGAAAAGAACTTCGTATGAAACCATGCGAAACTAACGAAAGCGAGGAAGACGATGAAATTCTTTTCTTTTACCCTTTATTAATAAATATATCAAACTTTTTTTTTTCTTTCTCGATCTTTCAAACGAATATTAACAAGAAAAAAAAAGAGTATTGATGCCTTATTTTCCAATCCTAGGAAAATATTTGCCCATTTTAAAAATACCGTCATTGCAAATATATTTCTAGATAAAAATAGTTCATTTTCATAAAAATAGTTCATAGTAATAGCATCGCGTTCTATTGAACGCGTAACAATTATGATGTAAAAATATTTTGAGCGGTATGAAATGTGATACTTCTTTTATGTTTTAGTATGAACACTAAAAGCGTTTTTCAAAGGTTTAATTTAAACGTACATGTATACAACAGTGCTTTGTATATTTTCCTTGTAAGGCTTCGCTCCTTATATTCCACATAACTAAGAAAAATATTAATTTTCATTATTTTGATGAAATAAATGTTTTATTTGTTTAGTAAATTCATAAGTCAATTTTTAGAAACACAGACATTTTTACTAAATGCAGATATATTTTAAATTGGTTATTCATTTAGGGTTCGAAATGTTCGCCAGCTAAACGAAAAAAGTTAAGAGGTAATAAAATATAAAATTATAAAATACGAAGAAAAAAAAAGGCTACTAGAAGGATACCTAATATGCTACTATCTCTATAAAGAAGACTAATGGACCATTGAAAAGAAGACTATTAAATCGAGTCCTAAGAAAACAAAAACATATGGTGCTTATTTAGTTGTTGAATATCTTTTTTAGAGAATATGGGATTATTTTACTCTAATATTCAATTTAACAATGTCAATTTTAAATGAAGTAAGATTATTAAAATCTATCCACTTGTTTTGCTTTATTTCAAGCTAGTCTTTTGAGATACTTTCCCACTCATATCAGTTTATCATCGTCCTAATAAATACTAATTGTTTCCGATTAATTATTTATAGATTATCTTCAGATTAACAAGTAGATGCTTTAAAATGTGATACATACAGTGTATACTAGAATCTATAGATCCTACGCCATGGGCTTTAAATTAGATTATAAGTAAAATTAATTTCATAATCACCGACAGATTTGAGTTAGTCGTAAAAGATGGTGAATTTCGTTTTATTTTGTACGCTTGAAATTTTGCTCCGAAGTAACGTCCATTGTTTTAAGTTTTAGTTAACCAAAAACCTGTGTACTTCCTGTTTTAGACATGAGATAATGAAAATATTTTCTTTCCAATGGGGCTGCGGTGTTGGGTCCTACAACCATTGCAGACCTACTGCGTTCCCCAGTAATGGTACCATCTCTTTCAGCGGCACCACAATGAGTGCGGTACCTTCGCCGCATGAGAATTTTGACGACCACTAGATGGCGGTACCTGAGCTCTCATTGATGCAATATGCACTAAGAATTTAATTTAGCCGAGAGCATCCAAGCCAAATGTCTACTCAAGGGATCTTTTACATGCCGCATAATCATACGACATGGGCGCAGACGATTTTCTGCATCTTGAAAATCCACCGACTCGGGCCAGGTTTGAACCCGCGATCTTGGGCGTACGAGGCCTGCTGCCTTACCACTACGCCACCCTGTCGGCATAATGAAAATATAATCGTAGCTAAAAAGTGTTTAGTTTCACGAGCACAAGTTAGTTATAGTTGCGACAAATATTACGTTTGTTTTGGTTGGGGATGCTACTTTAGAGCTGAGAGAATACAAATGTATTCATAATTGAAATGAGTTTAGTTTCATAAGCACAACTCAGTTGTGACTGCGACACATTTTACGTTTCTTTTGGTCATGGAAGCTTATAGCTTTGAAATACACCTATAAAAAAAGGAGAAATGTTTTCGTCGCTATAAGAAATTCAAATCTAAATATTCTAAGCTTCAGTGGGAAGTGATTAGCATGAATTCATTCTTTGTCTTTTAGGCAGTTTCAAAGCCATCATAAGTAACATGTTTGATATATACAATAATAGTTTTAGTTCGTCATTAATATGATATAATGGATTTTATAGTCCCGCAGTGAACCAGTCGCTAGAAGCTCGGTTCCCGCAGAGCACCGAAAGTGAAGCAACATCGACTTCGGTCAGTGTTTGGGAGGGGGACAACCTCTCGCTGTTGGTTCCTGTAGGGCCGTGTAAGCGAAAGGGAGCTGGTGCACGTTAAATAGGTCGTGGCTCCAATGTCCTCCAAGTGAAACGATACCTCTGGGGGTGCCAATCCCAGGTGATGCTCTCTCATCTGGGAGTTGGCTCAAAAATTCAGAGACTTTTCAAAGCGGCGGAAATCGGACTCCTACCTGTAAGGGCCCCGTTAGACTCAGGAGCAGCGTACCCATTCTTCCCCGCCACGCGCGAGGACACGACAACAACAACAATGGATTTTATGTTTCTTTTTAATGCTTGGAATTTCAAGATCTAGTCATTCATGAGATCAGCTGATTTTTTATGACGATTCGAAATTTTGATTGATGCCAAAATAAGTGAAAGATGTGCAATTTTGAATTGCGCCTGACTAGTAGTATACATATTTCAGTTATGGAATAGTAAAGTTATAACATCACAGAGATTCATGAGAGAAACTTCACATATTCATTAGAGAAACTTCATGAGCATGAATATACTAATGAGTATGATGGAATTTTGTGTGTTTATATTTCTATGATTTTTTGTCGGTGTATGTCAAGTTGTAGGAGTGTGGAATCAGGAAGTTTGTCAGGTTTCGATTTCTATATTTATACTGACATTGCAAGTTTTAGTGGAGTGTAAGTAGAAAGTAGCAGCAGACTTCTCTTTTCTTGTCATGACAACGCATAATTACAATCATAACTAAACCGAATGTCTTCAGCACTAAGTTTGCAGTAATTTCTCCCGACAAATTTAATTTCGTCCCCAAATGGCAAGGATGGTTTGCTGACGAATTATTAGTTAGTTAGGACTATTCAATTATTAGTAATAAAAGAGATATCAGGTTTTAAATGCAAATATTAGCGGTAGTTTGCAATTGATTTCTCAAGTTATACATAATGATTGAAGTGTACTTTTTATTTTCACTCTTAAAGTTTTCAGAGAACAAATTTGATATCTTTCCTGGTAAAAATCTACCGACAGTAATCTCAAAACTGCATGTTTTCTGCGAAAATACTATTTCTAATGTATGCGAATTATGATTTTGTTCTTTATGAATCTTTATTTGACGCATAATTAGCCCCCCACCCCCATAAGTAGGTAAGTTATGCCTCTTTGGACGTTTCCTTGAAAGAAGAAATCACTGAAGGATCTTTTGATGATGATCCTCTAACTCCTTTGATGAAAGTAACGTTATAATTGCCAGCATCTCCATCAACCATCAACAGTTATGGCCGAATACATGTCTTCTCTCTTGTTTTTTTCTAATTGCACGAGTTGCTTTTTTTCATTTACGAAAATAACCATCGGGATTGTTTAATACGTGAAGTGCTTCTGTTATTTTGAACATTTATTCCTCGACATTTTTTTTCCAAATTATTTCTTTCAAAATCGATATTTGGGCGAAATAAAGGATATTTAATAGATGCTCGAATGGTTTAAATTTGAAGATCGCTTATTTTGTAAGTCTAACATTTTAAAGCAAGTGTTTTCACTGGGAAGAGAAATTGGAAAATTCAGTGAAAGCACAAGTAAATGTTTTTTTTTCCTCCAGCGTTTAATATATGGAGGCTATAGTTCAGTGACGTTAAGTTCTAAGTTGAGAAATAATTGTTGAGTTTTACACCGCTTAATTTAGAGACACTATCTCAGTAAAGTTAAGTTGAGAAAATAATTGTTGAGTAAAGCCCCTCACTTGGTGATGGAGAATTGCCTAAATATTTTTTACTGTCTAATATAATGAGAGACTGCTTCATGACGTTAATTTGAGAAAGAGTTAAGTAAACCCCTTCACTTGGTGATGGAGAAGTGTCTAAATATTTTTTACACTGTCTAGTATAGTGAGACACTGCTTCATGACGTTGAGAAAGAGTTAAGTAAAGGCCCTCACCTGGTGATAGAGAAGTGTCCGGCATATGCGGCGGCGGCAACCGCCGGGTCTAAGTTGGCGGCGGATGGGCTGAGGCTGGGCCGCGGCGTGGCTGGTGAGACGGCGGCGGCGGGTGGTAGCAGCGCGGCGGCTCTCGGCGGCTCGGAAGCAGCCATGCGGAGTGCGCGGGCGCTCGGCTCACTCTGATAAACGAATAACGAATAGACTCGGGGTTGCTAGCAGCGGCTGTGGCGGTCGCCAAGGCGCGCGCCGAGGGGGCGAGCAGCCGCCTGGGTGTGCCCGCCAGTCGCGCGCATTTTTTGAGAGGGCGGTACGACCTTGCGCGCGCGCCGTTCCCGGGATGATGACGGGATGCCCCGAGGCTCGATCCCTGTCCCCGCGGGCGGATTTCAAAACTGGGATGGGAGTCCAAAGCAGCCGGAACCCTCCCTCCCAAACAACCTCGCCGAGAGCAATCATTTTTGGCCACATGTGTTGTCCCTGCAGGCTCGTCACAAGTTCATAAAAAGTGAAAAGGCTAGTATTTTTCAACGCAGAAAAGAGTGAGATCAGTTACATACAACTAGTGTTGGCAAAAGAAAATTTAAAAAAAAGATATTCTTCATGGAACTTTTCCCGTTAGTTAGTCATATAAAACTGGTATGTATTTTCATCAGAAAGCTTTAGATTATTCCTAAAGGTTTTATTACGAACAAGTGAGGCTCATGAGAATATTTCCGGAGAACGTGAATATTTTCCTAAAGTGGAAAAATTTGGAGATTAATGGAGAATATTCTCTTTTCTTGAAAGTGAATACTATAACAGGTTACATGCCACTTGCGGACCGGTCAGATGCGGAAAGCGGAAACGAACAAAGAAGAGTGAGATTAAGGGAGACAAACACAGTCACTTCTATTTCACATGGTTGCAACATTTTATTTGATGACCAGAAGGAGGAGCTTATCGCTTCATTTGAAGTCGAAAAGGGAGTTTACACGTTTCATTGATTAGCATTTGTCTATTCTCGCACCTGTTATTTTATGGTACTCAGTACATGTAAACCGTATCTTCATTTGATGCTTGATTGTGGATCAGTAAACAGAGAGAGATTGTTTGTCATTTCTGCTGATTTAAAGCATTATTTCTATGGAGTCTGTCTCAGTTGATTTAATATCAACTATAAAATATACCTTCTTTACTTGTAAATGGATACCAGTATAGAATGCATCAGAAGACCGAAAAATGTAAGGTAAATATGAAGACAGATTTTGAATATAATGTTTTAAGTATGATTGCTCATTCTTGTGTACCAAATGAAGCAAAAATACTAGAAAACGATGGAAATATGCAAAAAAAAAAAAAATTCGGGAGGAAATATCATCCACTGTCCCTCGAATTTTCATGAAGAAATTTCGAAAATTTATAAGAAAAAGCTATGATTTGGTAGCTGAAACGCCGCAGTATGTATGTCTAGCATCAGTTTTATGTCGAGAAAGAAGAAAAGCCAGGAGAAAGAGAGTGAGGGAAATATGCAGTGAAAAGACGAGCACAAAACCTATGTGACGCGATAAATTTCTCCTTTTGGTCTCCCGTATCTGTCTGTATAACCCTTGACCCTTGCAGTCATTTCCCATTGTTGATGACCCACCCTCCCCGTTTTCCGCATCTGACCGTCCGCAATCGGCATGACACCCTATAACACGTTATTAATGCAAAAATAAAAAAATAATATTCAACTATCGCTTGTCAAAGCGTATAAATACCAATGTATTTGGGGTTTCTTTCCCCGCCCCGCCCCCCTGAAAATACTGAAATATCACGGCATCGCGAAATACTATGACAGAAGGTTGTAACCTTGATAAAAACCCTTCTATTATAAACATAAATTACTATGCAATAGAATTATCAAATACAAAATGAAGTTAAGTCATTACTTTACATTTTAATATAAATGAGTAATCGGGGCCTAATGTCTAACAAAAAAGTGCGAAAGTCCTACATTCTTTGAAACTTATATTCATAAGTAAAGAGTCTGAATTCAGTGCAATTTAAAAAAAAACTGTAATTCCATTTTTTTAAAGAAATAAACAGGTTTCCAAGCAGTAACTTTTTAAACTGAAGTAATTATTTTACATCTACCAACTATTAAAAATATTATGAATTAGATGTGAAGTGAAAAAAAAAGATTGCAAAGTACCAAAGAGTTATATATGCAGAACAAGATTATTAACACACAATATAAGCACACTTGTGATTTAAGCACACAATACTTTTATTTAGATATATGTATAATATTAAACTGGATTTATGAACTTCTAAGATCAAGAAGAGGCCCTATCAAGAAAATTAAGACTTATTTTTTCTCAAACTTAACAATTATTTTACAATATTGGAAAATGCTCCCAACAGAAGATTGCTGATTCTTTTTTCATGCTTTTTAATTATGAATGAAAGCAGAACAATGAATGAAAGGAACAATATTATAATGAGTACTTAAAAGGAAAAAACCCCTAATTGCTTAACACAGCCAAAAAATATATTATATATATTAAATTACAAAAATGTTCTTTTAACTAGAATAATACTATGGTTGTAATATTTCTTAATTATAATTAACTGATATCACTAAAACTTAAAATAGCTTTCGAAAAATTCTTTATAGTTTCGGGCAAATTTTCAAGTGGGCGTGGCAAAATTGCGTCCGTGCAAATTCTATATTACAGAAGCTGGAACTTAATAAAGATAAAAATAATGGTAAGCTCAAAGTTATTGATGTCCATGAGGCAAACTCGGACAGTAAATGAGAACTAGGAAGTTTTATCGAAGCCGATGGCAATCGGATTTCGAAATGCATAAAAATCGGGACCTTGAAAGTGCAAAAAACAGACAAATGCGTAAATTTTACTCGTAATTTCTAAAAGGTGGTAGGTATGTACGTTGGCAGGTTACTTTCAAAGATTTAGAAAAAAAAGGGAGATAGTTTTCCAAAATTAAGGATTTTTGCAGAAACGAAATTCTTAATCTCCAAAATTACCGAAAATACGGAATTCCGTCAAAAAACAGAAAAATCCCATGTATGATATAGAAAGCGTAATTGCAGCAGAAACGGATGGTGTGGAAGAAGCTGGAAATATTGAGATTCGGAAAGCAACCAAATTACTAATTCTTAATTTAAATAAGACTTATATTAATTCATTTTTGTTAAATTATAGAGTTATATTAAATTCAATTTTGAGACACACAAAAGAGTATTATGTTTCACATCCTTAAAACCATAATCAAAAAATTGAAAATATTGTAAGAAAATAAGTACTTAACACATGCCAACCAAGCGCCAGCGCATTATGTCAGTCTCTTGCCACAGTGCCAACCACGTGCGAGAGTTTACAGCGTTGTGTTAAGTGATGTCTCAGTTAGCCAGCCACAAGCGAAAAAAGCTGCGCTTCTTCAATTGCTCTCCGCTGCAGTGGGCATTTCAGGTGTGTTTACTGCGTGAAGATTCATCCCTAAGTGACCGTCAGCAAGCGTTAGAGGCTTAAGCGTGGTGTGAGTGATGTCTCAGTAATCAACCACCCGTTCGCGGGAGGGAAGACTTCGCCTTTGTTGCAATCTGCTTCAATCCGCATTGTATGTTAGGTTAGTCCCTGATTCTACGTAATGTAAAGGTTCATCCTTAAAGTGACCGGCAGCGAACGTGTTAAAGAGAATATTGTCTTAGGAATCATTCATAAATGATGTCACGCTTCAAGGGGGGTTGTTGAAGTGTGACATTTTGGGACAAAGGGGGGAGCGGGTCAAATATATGGAAAAAAAGCGTGACATCATTAATGAATGGTTCCTTAGTCATTTTTAAAATTATTTCTTCCAGTTAACAGCATAAAATAGATAATATTAATTTCTGCCCACTACTAATGCAAATACGTGTCCACTACTAAATTTTCTTTACTTATAAATGTCCACTGTAGATACAAATTAAGTGTTTAGTAAATTTAACGTAAAAATCCTAATTTTTCATCAAATGACATTTTGTAGGCAATTAATTTTTAGAGAACTAGTTGGCGATTAAGCTAAATATGCAAATATTGATGTAAATCCCTTGAAAAAATTTTGCCACGTGAAAGAGTACGAAAATTTTCTTAACTGTGTCCACTACCGGGTCATTTACCTTATACAATTGAAAAAAAAACTTTTCTATTTAATGTAAATCTTGCGCATATTTTGAGATACCCTTTATAATAATACTTACGAAGACGCAGAGTAAAAATTAAACACCTCCCCATCCACACAGCATCAGAAAAGACAAGAGAACAAGCCCTGATTTTCCCAACAAATCAACCCAAGTTGAGTACATTAGAACATGGGGATGTGGAAGATATTTTTTTTTCTTTCACTTAAAAATTTCCGTAAGAAGATAGTAAAATAACCATTTATATGATTGTTATTTTACCATATTTAATTACAACAGTTGAATAACCATTAAAAAGATGGTAGTCAAACCGCTGATTGCGAAAAAAATCGTTTATTCTCTGTTTATCCTAAAGAACGTTTAACTAACCGTAATTTTCAAGCGCTCAATAAGAAGCGGGCGTCCATCTTGGTTGCGAAACCTTACCGGTCGTACGTTGTTTTAAAATAGGAATACGGATTTATCAGTTAAAATCTGCAAGCGTATATAAAAAAAGAAGAAAAAAAAAAAGTGGCTTAAGCAGTGGATACTAAATAGAAACACATACACACGTAAATCAAAAATTGGAGACATCGGATTCCCAAACTGTTTGCGAATGAGCGAACCCATAATTTGAGCTGCTGAAGCTTGTTTGAAGCTTGTTTGTATTTTAATTTTTGCAGCAAATAAAATGATTTTCATCAATATACAGTAAATTTAGACCAAAAATAAATTTGGATCCAATCAAAAACTGAAATCTCAATTTTAAGGCTGTTTGCCTGTTGGAAAAGAAGATTTATTGATAAATAAACGTCCGCTTTACGAGATGACGGTGGCCGAGTGGATAGAGAGCAAGACTTGTACACCACGCATTCGGAGTTCGAGTCCTGCAAGCTTCGTTTACGGTTTCTACGCCTCGAAAGGGTTCAAAAACGGTGAAAATTTTGTTTTGAAACCATTTTTAAATGGTCATAAAACCGTAAACTTTTGTATTTACGGGTTTTTAACCAAGTTAATTGGAAATGGTTAGGTCCCGTAAAGATAGAAAAATGTTCCAAACCGTAAATTTAACGGTGAATTAGATGGACAGACTGCTGCCGGTCATTTAACCGTAATTTCATGATGTAATTTCTAATATTTCTAATAGTGTTCTTTTCTGTTTTTTTCTTTCTTGTATGAGCCCGGTCTTTTTTTTTCGGATTTATTATTTTTATCGATTTAGATTTGTTTTCTTGATAACACTTTTCAGTTCTTGAAGATGACGAAGAAATTCATTCATTCATATCTTTTGCCCTTCCAGTTTTTCCATTCCCCCCACGACTTTAGGAATTTGGCCCCCAAAAGGATAGACATAAACACTATGTCAATTTCATTTAGCTGTTAACCGGAGTAACATTAGGACAGATTGGTCTATACTTTCTTGTGGAACTCTGATGAGAGAAGTTTTTAATTTTTGTCCTAAGCGAAATGGAAACTATACCCTGCAGTCATTTTATTATATTATGCCCCACCTACTCTTCAGATATATTTCTCCAGAAAGGAAAGGTGCAGGATTTTCATTGCCTTAGCCTCGGTATCCGGATTTGCATTGAAACAGACATACTTTCCCATTTGAAAATCATTGATTCACTTGCTTTTCTTAATATTAGCCTGTAAAACGACTTAATACGCATTACAAACCCCTACAATCAGTTTCATCTAATTTCATGCTTTTTAAAATCGTCAATACTGTGTCTGTATATGTATATATTAGTTTACTTTTTAATCGTTTTTTTATTTATTTTCTGTCTCAAATTCTTCATATGAGGTGATTTTTACAAAACTGAGCATATTTTCATTTACTTTTTTTTTCGAATATTTAGTTTTGCGTTCCTCATAATACGAAAGTAAGCTAATTACTTAAATCTTCTATGATAGGCAAATGCGTTTAGATCCATAAGCTAAATTTTCAAAGCCTTTTCAATGTTAAATTTTTCTCACATATAATAATGAAGAAAAAGAAATATGCTCACAAAATGAATCCTAACTACGATTATATTTACCATTGCACATTTATTCTTCTTCACGAATATTTGCGTGACAAATTTAATGTTGAACCCCAGGTTGTGAAATTTTCGTTACATTACACTTTAAAAAAATTTCCCCTCGAAAATTCATGTAAATCTCCTGGAAATCATCTGAAGTAAAGTTACTGAGAAGTCAAAACTGAAACTAAAGTTTTCAAACAAAGAAATTACAGAGAATAAAAAAAGTATGTAAAGTAATAGTAGCATATAATGTGCCACAGTAGTGGCGCCATCCGTGACTACGCTGGGTTACTATTTCTGGCACACAAAGTCGAAGGTTAGTTGAGTTAAGACATGCTGTTGTGATTCCAGTGCCTGAGGCTATTCGGCGAAAGATGCCTTCGGAGTTGGGAGGACTGACCATCGAGGGCTAGGTCAACACCCTAGAGGCATCCCCCCTGGAAATAAGTGGTGCGGCAACAGAATGTAATGCATTTCTGGACAATTTTTGAACTGCCAGTCACAGATCTCAAGTGTTTAATTACGCACTTTTAAACTGGTTTTCGCAGATCTCGAGTGTTCAGTTTTATGTAACTTATATTTAACAAATCTTCCTCTGTAAATGTATAGAGTGCGGAAAACAAGAATTTTATTGAAAAACTTATCACGAAACTCGATTATTGATTTGATACAAAATGTAAACAACAGTGTAAAATGAAATTTTTAATGAGGGAAGGCTACGCGTTTCGGAGTAATAAGGAACAACTCTTCTTCAATAGGAATTAACTTGAGCTTTATGACAAAAACAGCTACTTTTGTAACTCGGAAAGCCGTAATTGCTTGTATGACTAAACTCAGAAAAATACTTATTGATTGAATTTTGAATATTGTAAAAATTTTTTTAAAAAAAGTAAGTCGTTTTGATGAAAAAGGGCTAGGGTAAATGTGGGATAGACGCTATAGGGGGATAGATGGCTAAGTAAACGCGTAGCGATGTGTACGAGGATTACACCAAAAGTGTTTTGTTTCAATTGTAAGCTTGCTACCTCACTTCCGCCAGTCGATGCCTCGCACTTTGTTGGAACGAACGTGTCGTGAGTTTTGCTGTGAAAAACGAATTAAATGACGACAGATTGGTGGATTCAGGCTACGAATAACATTTGTGCGCTTGGAACTTTTGATGCTATAAAGTAAGTGTTTATTTTTTTGTATTTATAATATATTTATGTATCAAATACAAACATTTAAATGTTATATCAGTATATTTCAACACGATTTATCAGTTAAATTAGAGGGCGTCTATCCCACGCAATAAGGATAGATGCCCCAGTTTTTGTGAGTATAGATGCCCTTAGAGGTATCTATCCCACATTGTATCATGAACTGAATTAATTATTTTCTTGTTTTCTAGACATGCCACGCAAGTACTTGCGCAAAGAAGGAGCACGGCCCCGAGGCATGTGGACCGAAGACGCTCTTAAAAGCGCTTTTGAAGAGATAAGACAAAAAAATGTTCTCTTAATGAAGTATCTCGTCGTTATGGTATTCCATCTAGAACTTTGAGGAGAAGATTTGCTAAACAAGATACAAAAGAAAATTACATTAGGTAGTAATCAGACCTCATGTAGTAATCAGACATCGCGAAGTTTAGACGACAACGAGGTTCGCATTAGGCCAACTTTGGTTCGATATCAAAGTTCTTCACCACCAAATCCAGATCTAATTTACGAGTCATCTGGTAGCTCTAACACAGCGGATCGGGATCTTCCTAATTCTCCATCTTTGCTTTCTCAACAGCCTAGTGCAGGTATACAGAAGGAGACGCCTAGTAAGTATCTGCAAGAATGTTCTCTTGTACCGAAAATTCCGGTACCTTTCTACAAAAGAGGAAAACAGTCTACTACAGTTTTGACTTCCAAGGAGAACATTGCTGCTATGAAAAATAAAGGTAAAGCTACTCCTGACATACCATGTAAAAACAGGAAACAAGCCAAAAAATTGACTGAAAAAAGGTCGAGATCAGCTTCAGAGGAGACTTGTGATTCTGATGATTCTCTAATAGAAAAGGAATCTGTTAAGAAAGAGACAAGAGGACAAATATCTAAGAAACAGTGGTTTACAGGAAGAAATCAAGATAAAAGTGTGAATACTCGAAATACAATTCAGCGTCCTGTTCACAACGTTCAGACTAGAACAAAAATTGGCAAAATTTCCTATGAAAACGACGAAACACTTTCAAATGAGTCAGACTCTTCTCAGAGTGCGGCAACTGAAAGTGTGGAATATTTCGAAGATTTTGAAACGACAAAATTGAAGGTAGACTGGATTGAGTGATCATGTGTTTGAAATTGGCTGCACGAAACCTGCCCAATGTTACAGCGATTATTGTAATCAATGTAAGCGTTTAAAGGGGTATTCTAGTGTAGAATTTTGGAAAATCGGAAAAAAATTTCTTTCATATTTCCAAAGTTTAGACGTTCAAGAATATGCCATTAAAAGGATTTTTCAAAATTCCTATTATTTCATGAGTTATAGCCGTTTTAGTGACGTGGCATCGGTTCCGGTCCGACCGCTACAAGTCAACAAAAGACGGTAGGTGTTCTCGAGTCCCTACGGTTGAATATCCCTTATAAAATATTTATTGTATAATATCCCTTATAAAATATTTATTGTTTAGTATCCCTTTTAAATCTATATTTAATTGAAGGACATAGAAACTTGTTTTGTTGGAATATTCTCCTTTTAGTTTTATTTCAAGGTTTTGAGCCAACCTTCGTGCCAAACTTCGTACCAACCTTGGCAGTTAGTATTTTTAATGAAGGTTTTATAGACATATTAAAAATTATAGATGCTATGGGAATCACCATTGGCCCAGAAGCTAATGCTTTTGCAGCGAGACGGGACGAAGTGCGTATCAAGCTCTTGGAACTCCGGACTTCAGAGGCGTCAAAGGAGGGTACAACCAGGGTTCGAAATTGGCGGTCGTTAGTCGTATTTTGCAACTAAAAATTCCTGTTTGACGACCACGATTTCCCATCCAGTCGTCACTTTTGACGCCTAACCTTTCAAACAAACTTTTCGTTTGACAACCACAATTTTTTACCAATTCGTCATTTTTTATCTATATTTTTTTAAAATCTAGCATAACTTGATACAGTTAATATTTTTACATACATATTTCACATAATCTTCTGTATTTTGAGTTTTTAAGATACCTATGAAGACTACCGTAACTTCTTGACTTTCAAATTTGGACTTGTGAATTTTTACTTACAAATGCAGTAAATAACACGATAGACTGTAAATAAATAATAATAAAAAAATAGTCATGTCAATTAAGTCATATTTTCTTTATTAGGCACTGATAAAAATAAGCGTTTATATCGATTCATAAACTTAAGTAAATTTACCAACTTTCTTAAAAGTTACTAATAGAAATTGATGTTTGAACATTTTTTTCCTACTTATCTAAAAATTCTCTTAGTAAGGTTGTGATGTTTTGAGATATTTTTTAACATTTGCATAACTGTCTTCCTAGTTACCAGTTGTTATCTCTGCCCAAGCAATTTGAATTATTTTAAAATTACGCCTAGCAGAACATTTTTGGCAACTAAAACAAATAAGCTAGGTGCCAATGAAGCATAACTTTTACGTCCTAATTTCGAATCCTGGGTAGAACTGCTCGTCTTCACAAGAGAACATTGGAGAATGAGCATTTTGAAGTAGAGGAAGGTTTCTTATATGGAGCAGGAATCGCCGAATAAAAATATGTAATTATTCTGTACCATTCTATAAGTAAAACTGCCGAAAACTTGTCTCAAAACTTTGAGCACGTTTTTCTCGAAACTACTTTTTTCGAGCTGGCGGTAAGGATATTTCGAGTTCTAATGAACCGATTTACTTCAAATTTAGAGGATGTTCTTTATACATCCCTTTATCGTGTGAACCTTGCCCAAAACTGTAACTTTTCATTTAGTATCTTTAAAACGTTCGTAATTGGTAAAAAAATATACAAAAAATATTTTTTTTTCAAACAGCCGCCATTTTGTAAAAAAATAAATAAATTTAAACTAGTTCAAGGTTTATACGATAGCGGCATCTATAATAATTAAGAATCCGTCTGTTTTTTTATTTTTCAGATCACCAGGAGGGTTGGAATAATGCACGCCAGGACTCCCTCTTTTTTTTGTAATCCCCCACTTTGACTGCTCATCTTGTTGTCAATTTTAATTTTTTTTTGGTTAATTTTTTGTATGTAATAATAAAACATCAATAAACAAATGATTAAAAAAATGGATAATAAAAATATTTTTGTTTCCTTTGTACGGCGCTTCAAAAACCAGGCGAAATTCATTCCTCTACACTAGAATACCCCCTTAAAGTTATGTCAAGAAAAAAAGAATAAAAAATTATAAATTGCGTTAAAAAAACTTATAAATAAAAAAAGACATAAAAAATATTAAAAAGTGTTCTGTAAAAGAAAAAAGATATAGTTAAGATTTTGTGCAAGGCACTGCTCAATAAGAATTTGTGATAATTATTTTTAATTTAGCACCAAAGATGATTGTGCCATCTAACGTAAAATTAGGACATATTTTTTTATCAAAAAATTATGATTATTATAATTAATACAAAATATTTAAATACAGTTGATTGTATTATTTAGCAAATGTTAAATAAAGTTAAGAAAATCACACTATTCTTTCATTAATTCCTTAGGGCAGGGGTCTCCAAACTTTCCAGCCTTAGGGCCATATTGATTACTCCAGTAAATTCCAAGGGCCAAAACCATATTATCATTAATTGTTGCCGGTGGTAAAAAGTTGAATCAGTCCACTAGTGGTGTAAAATATGATTACTTTTTTGCCAGATGCCATTAGCGACGGGGAAGCTGATGTATTTTCTGTATCGTATGGGTATCCGTTATAATGGGGTACCCGCATCGTATCGCCATAGTAATCATTGATTACAAAAGTAATGAAATACACAAGTAATCATTGATTACTTTTTTCTTCAGTAATCGTTACTTCGGTTCCTAACGAGTACTCAAGTAACGAATGAGTATTTTTTTACATGAAAAAAAAAGTCCGAAAAAGTACGCCACGTTTAAAAAAGGCTGCAAATCGAACTAAAGTCCGCAAAACGGCAACACTGCATATTATTAATTTTCCTGTCATTATCTGTAATTTCTAGATTAGTCGTAGAGTACGAGCGAGCCATGAGGAGTAACGTGACAGGACATCTGGTGGACACAAGCAGAAATAGGTAGTACCTTCTATCCCTAACAGATGGCGCTAATAGCACTTACAGAATAATCTCGTTGGTTCGATAAAGTTCTGGTGTCTTCCACTCACTTCTAGATGGCAGTAAGTGAAATATATAAGAAGGCTAGTGGCGCAACCACAAGTCAGTTCCTATGACACTGCTGTGAAATAAAATAGTGCGTACCTCCTTAAAACGTGTTTGTGCGTGTTTAAGTTTAAGACATCTTTGTAACAATATTTTTATTTGAATTGTTGCTTTTGTGTGTGATTTAGTAGAATGGAAAAGAAGCGAAAAATTGATAGTGAATGCAGAAAATTCAAAGATCAGTGGGACATTCAGTATTTCGTAATTGAGTCCAGTAACAAGGCGCTATGTTTGATTTGCAATGAAAGCATAGCCGTTCTCAAAGAATATAACATTAAACGTCATTATGAAGCAAAACATTTTCAAAATTACTCAAAATATACAGGAAGTTTGCGGACAGAAAAATTCGAAGCTATGAAGCGCGGATTGAAATCGCAGAAATCTTTATTTACAAAACTCAAAACTGAACAAGAGGCTGCAACTCGTGCCAGCTTTCGTGTGGCTCTTGAAATTGCAAAACGTGGAAAACCATTCACCGATGGAGAAATGGTCAAAGAATGCATAATCGCAGTAGCCGAAGAAATGTGCCCTGAAAAGGTAAATTTATTAAAAACTGTCAGTATGTCAGCAAACACTGTGGCTCGAAGGGTAGAAGACATCGCTGAAAATATATCCTCTCAACTGTTCAACAAAAATGGACATGTTGAGTGGTTTTCTTTGGCCTTGGATGAGTCAACGGATGTGTCAGATACTGCTCAGGTGTTGATTTATATTCGAGGAGTAGATAAAAGCTATGAAGTGCATGAAGAACTTCTTGATATGTATAGTATTCATGGCACAACTACTGGTTCAGATATTTTTAAAGGAGTTGAAATGGCCATTAAGCAAAAGAACCTTCGATGGAAAAACTTGAAATGTATTACAACTGATGAAGGCAAAAACATGAGTGGGAAAGATAAAGGAGTGGTCGCTCTTGTGTCAAAGGCTGTAGAAAATGACGGTGGTTCAAAACCAATAGTCTTACATTGTATCATTCATCAACAGTCTTTGTGCGGAAAATGTTTGGATATGTCTGAAGTTCTGAAACCAGTCATATCAACTGTTAATTTTATCAGATCTTTTGGGCTGAATCACCGACAATTCGTACAATTTATTAA
Organism: Octonoba sinensis; assembly: GCA_038502835.1. Classification (NCBI taxonomy): domain Eukaryota; kingdom Metazoa; phylum Arthropoda; class Arachnida; order Araneae; family Uloboridae; genus Octonoba; species Octonoba sinensis. The sequence continues at coordinate 131,784,652 of CM076598.1, forward strand.
AGAGATTGGAGAAAATGACTTACCTTATCATACTGCCGTACGTTGGCTTAGTTGTGGGAAAGTCCTTCAGCGCTTTTTTGAACTTCGAGCAGTGATCGAATTTTTTTTGAATGAAAAGCATCGCCCTCTTACTGAATTGCAAAACAACGCATGGCTGTGGAAGTTAGCATTCTATGTTGATTTGACAAAACATGTGAACGAACTGAATTTGAGATTGCAAGGAGAAAACCAGCATCTTCCTGATTTATACAATAATATCAAATCATTCCGGAAGAAATTGATACTGTTTCAATCACAACTACGAAGTAAATGTTTTTCACATTTTAAAACATGTGAAATATTTAGCCACACCACTGAGACCGAGTTTCCTATCGATTTTGCAATCGAAACTTTGAGTGCTTTGAAAATAAATTTTGATACTCGTTTCTCGGACTTTGATGCCATTGCGAATCAAATTAAGATTTTTCAGAATCCTTTTGATACTGACATTGAAACCCTAGCCCCGGAACTTCAAATGGAAATGATTGATCTACAGTGCAGTGATATAATTAAGAACAAATATCAAAACTTATCTTTGTTGGAATTTTATAAGTGTCTTCCACTGACACAATTTGATAATTTGCATAAATTTGCTCGTGGGCTGTTTTCTGTTTTTGGTACTACTTATTTGTGTGAGAAGACCTTTTCCAAAATGAAGTACACAAAAAATGTTTACAGATCTAAATTAACTGATGAGCATCTTAAATCTCTTTTAATAATTGGTACAAGTAAAATTAGTCCACAACTACAAACAATTGTCAGTGGAAAATCTCAATTACATAAATCTCATTAGTATTTCATATGTCGTTATGCTTGTTATAAGTTATCTTTTCATTTAAAATGTATAAAATGTTAGTTGGATTCATTTCAATAATTTGTTAGTTAGTAAATAATAACCTACAACAATGTTATGAGTAGTTAGCCCATGACCATATCAATGTAGATGTCATATTAATAATTATTCAACATAAAAATAGATTACTTCAGTAAACTTAATTTAATTTGCTATAAAAAATAAATATGTTCCCTAGAAGGAGTTTTCTTTCAAGTATGCTAGCTCTCCGCGGGCCGGACAAAATCTGTCCGCGGGCCGGATGTGGCCCTCGGGCCGTAGTTTGGAGACCCCTGCCTTAGGGCAAGCATCCCACAAGTCAAAATATCATAGCGGCGTCTAACCCACATAGTAGGCATCTATCCTCATTCATAAGGTTATTTATTTCATATTAGTATTAAATTATGCAAATTATTTTGTTCATTAATAAGTACACCAACCATCAAAAAAGTTAAAGATTTTTAAATTCTCATCTTCTCTATGTTAGTCGCCCATTTCAAAAAGTGTGGCAACTATCCCACATTTACCCTAATTCTGAAATTAATTAAAATCGAAAACATAGTAGCAAGTAATTTAAAACCTGATTTATATTATGCATAATAATTCAAACGGTACCCTATGTAAGTAAATTATGCAAGATTTACCTTTTCAACTGTATTGAGGATTTACTGCCTGTTTATAAATGTTTTTGTTGCTTTGAGATTTTAAACTTTTCATCAATCAACAATATGTTTGAATAAATTTCATTTAATAATAATAATATTAATAATAAAACAAAAACAATTGATGTTTTTTTTCTTTCAATGCATTTATCTTTCTAATGTGACGATAGCCACAAAGTAAAAAAAAAAAATTTTCGACTCACTCAACTCTTATTTCTTTAGTTTCAGAAAATAAGACCAGAGTCGTTAAAGAAAATTTTTGTTGACTGGAAATAGTTTTGAAATAGTCTGCGAATCTTTGGCTGGAAGTGTGTGTCCTTGCCCAAACAGAGCCAAACCATTCCCAGGAACTTCGCCAATGGAGAGCGATAGCATCAAGCAAGGATGTATCGCCTGAGGGATCCACTCTTGCCGGATTTTTTCCTCTCTTTTTATTCCGCCCTTTGCGATTGGCGCCCCTGGGCACGTGTGGCGCAGGAGCGTCGGGCCCTCTGGCGATTTGCATCGATCCGGCCCAAAGCGGGAGCCCCAACTTTTCTTTTGGTCCGCTTTTCTTTTCTTCTTTCTTCCAGCTTTTACCGGATTTTCTGACGCGCTCGCTTCGGGCTCTTTCACCGTTACTATAGAGAAAAGTGGGAGGCGACAGATGGCGGAGACCGCCTGGAGACAACCCCTCGAGGGGGTTCCAAAGAAACTCCTAATATATATATATATATATATATCTTAAATTTTCCCTCCATTGATATTACTCAATTGGCTCTTTCAAGCAAACTTTTTCACTAATTATTTTTTCTCCCTAATCAGTTGTCCCGCAAAATAAAGGTTAGTTACTTTGCGAAATAATTGAAAAAAAATTGCAGCTGGTTGTTTCGTAACAACTAACTGGTCCCATTTAAGGGGTTTATAGTACCGATTGTGCGCCCGGTATTATGGTATGAATGCCTATTGGATCTGAATAACTGAATATGAGTGTAAATAAGGAGCTTTGATTTATATTTATTTAAGCTTCTTGGTTTCAAGTTCATTGTTTACATTGAACCGGAATATCAATGTAGACAATCAATGTAACAAAAGAGTACAATGATATCCAGATTACTCAGAACAGTGCAGGAAAATTTAAACCAATTGAAATTCTACATGAAAAATTGTTAAATTGTCACATTATGCATTTCAAAGCTCAAATGTACTCAAAAAAAGTAAATAAATAAAAGATAAGCTTCTTTGAAAAAATTGAATAAAATTTGATGTGTGCACCACATGACTCTTTTGCAAGCCTATTAAATCATATATACTTTTTAAAAACAAAAAAAAATAGTGCGTGTATTCATGTACGCGCATTAGAAGCTACACTTCTTAAAACCATATATCTTATCGCTTAATTTTTAGTTTCTTTTAATGGATTTTTAGACACTTTCCAAACCGATAAAGTATAGTAAATTTAGAGCGGTAGTTTTTTTAACCTAAAGAAAAATTTAACCCCTTAACGCATTTGTCCGTGTCTGACACGGGCGAAAGTTACCGAAAAGTTACACTTTGTTTGTATAATATATATATACGTATATATATATATATATAATATATACATATATATACAGCTCTTACCCCACCCCCGCTCTTAAGTCAACCCCTCAACTGAAATTGTAAAAAAAAAAAAAAAAAGTTGCACTATACCTATACATTCATTTTCTGTCAAAAAAAACTATCATTTTTACCAGTCTTTTCGAAGAAAAAAAACTCGCGCTTTAAGGAGTTAAAATTTAGTTAGCATCTGAAACCAGGAATTTAAATAACATTAACTGTTACTTGAATAAAAATTTTTAATGTGTAAAATGTAACTATATTGTGTAAAAGGAACCAAAAATACAATACAAACGTGTCTTAGAGTGAAAAGAAGGGCATTTTAAAAACTTATGTGCCCTAATTTTTACGAACCGATGTAGAAAAGAGAGTTTTACAAGTCGATCTAGATTTTTCGCAAATGCTTTAATATGGGAAATGCACGAGAAACTCGCTAAATATCGCCTTAACATTTTCTGAGAATTTTGCTTTTGATGCACTGCAAAAAATCTTTAATAACATACAGTAGAACTTTGATCCATCGTTCCTGTAGGTATCGTCTTATTTTTCTCTCCCGTCACGCTCGCTTAATGTTACGCTTTTCAATCGTATCTGAAACTAATTGGTTTCCGTATCTATTCAAAGATTTTACAACATTGATTTTAAAAAGTGGTAAATTCTCGCCATCATGTTTAACGATTTTGCATTAATGATTAATTTTTAATAAACTCTGATACATTAATTTTTTGGAACTGTTTGGGGGTTTGGTGTAATAAAAAACACCACCAAATCAGCCGGGAATCAAGGCATTTGGGGATTAACTGTATCCTTATATGCCTTATAACTTTAAGGGGTAGTCAGCACACAAAAATGTCGAAAAAACAGAAAAAATTTTATTGGCTTAAATAGTAAAATAAATCTTTTAAAAATGTTTCCTGAAAGTTTCAGAAAAACTGCAGCATTATTTATTGATTTATCAGATTTTATTACGGTGTGATTTGCCACTTTTCATTCCAAAACCGAAAATCATTTAAAAAACACATATTATTTTTTTAAAATGAAATAAGCGAGAAAAAGCAATTTCATCGTGTCTAACTGAAAAAAAAAGTTCCTTACTTGACATTTTGATAAAGATATTGCAAGCCGAAAACTTAAAATGCTGTTTTCTCTCTCTTTGTTTTTTTTTTTTTTTTTTTTTTTTTTTTTACGCATTTCATCTCAATTAAAATGCAAAGGCTTTTTTAAATTTGTATCTATAATGTGGATTATTTTCCCACATGTTCCTGAAACTATACGTGTTCCGAATTTATGCTTTACTTTTATGATGACTTAAGTACTTTTTTAAAAATTCTTTTTGTAGGTTTTTTGAATTGTTCCTTGTTTTTTCTGCGTTACTTCAGTTTTTTTCGTTTTAAAAATGATTCTTTTCTAATTATATTTAAGAAATCAAGTTTTTTTAAACATCAAATTTCTTATGAAGTGATATAGCATGACGTGAGACAAAAATTGTAAATAAAAACACCATAGAGAAAAAAATGGTCTCATGGTGCCGACTCCCCCTAAATGCAAAATTGTAACTAATATTTACAGACGTTATTTTTTTTTCTCAGAATGTCTTTCACATTGCAAAATGTTGTCTGTGGTTTAGAGGGGTCATGACCCCCCATGACACTCCCCTTGTATCCACCCCTGACATGCGCATTAATTTCTGTTCAAGAAATGATCGCAGAGAGCAAAGATACAGATGATGATGCCGATGACAACGAACAAGGAAGCGAAACATAACAGAAACATGTTACAAATGTTGAAAATTCGTTGACTGGTTTAAGAAGAAAAGTGCGTGCAAAACAAACTTTCACAATGTATTCAATAAATGGATTTGTCCACATGTATTTTGTTTCGTAAATCTATATATGGCATAGTCCGTTTCAATTCAGGCAGGTAAAAATAAAATCTTACCTTCATAGTCTCAGAAGTTTTTGAATTTCACATATGTTAAAATTTGGAACTTCGTGAGTTATAGGTATGTTTTCGTTTTGCTCAAAAAAATTCCTGGCCCGAGATACAGGCCGCCAAAGATGGCGCTTTCGGCGCAACTTCTCACTTGCGATTTTCGACAAAAACTTTCAAGTGCTCTATTTCCTGAACGGTGCAAGATATTTTGATGCGTTTTTATTTTAGTTGAAAGATAACTACATTTTGTTTAAGATAAAAAGCTAAATTTTAAAATAGCTATTCAACTTTTTTTGCTGCAGCCTTTTGAAATTTTTTTCAAAAAATCTTTTATATTTTTTTTCTCAAAAAGCCAATATCAAAATTTTTAATTTTTTTACTGTTGGTTAATACCATTAAATACTACATTCTCTGAAAAGGAGAGCTTCCACTTTTGCGTTTAACGGTTTTTACAAACAATTTAAAATTTTTCCATATATTTTATCAGTTTTGTTAATAACATAGTCATATATTGGTCTCATTAAGGCAAAATTATATTAATTAAATTTTTTTATAAATATTAGAAACATATCCCCTTTTCCCACAAAAGAAATTTACCTGTAGACAAACAGACAGACATACATTGCCCAACCTTATTGCCCGCTACTTTAAATTATTTATTGATTTCCTTTATTTTTTAAAATATCATTTTCCCATTTTTTTCATAGGTAGAGTTCAAATATATTAGTTGTTAATTTTAATACATGTGTTATTCAGTAAAACATAGCTTTTTATATTTGAATTTCATATCTTACTATTGATGTTAAGAAAAAAAGCAAGGAACACTACTAGGGGGGGGGGGGGGATTAATTTAGGATACAATCACTTTGCCTTTTTCTTCCTTTTCTTTCATAAGGAAGTTAACAAAAACAAAGCACATGCATGAAGCATCACTAATTGCTTTATCTTTAATTTACGACATAATTTTGGGAAGTGTTATGTTTTGGAACATGTCCATATATTGTAAGCTTTGATATGTTTTTGGTTGTAATATATCAGTGTTTTTTCTTTTTTTTTTTTTTTCTTTCCCTTTTTTTCTTTTTTGAAAAGATATTTCTAGTATTTATCAGGCTTTACACAATTTAAAGCAGATGGTTTTTTTTTTTCAAAAAAAAAAAAAAAAATCATTGATTTAATTCAATAGTTCTAAAAAAAAATCAAATCAAACAAAATGTTAAAGAATTTATTACTAATTGGAGTTAGCATTATGAGTTGTGAGGTGTGGGGACGAAAAACATCTTCTCAATTCAAAACAAGAAAAAATAATTTCAGTAATTATGTTGTCCTGATAGTAAGGAATGGCATTCATCTTACCTTCAGAGGTACAATGTAATTTAATGTATCGTTCCATAAAAAGTTACATAAGCAATCAGCTAATTTTTATGCAGGTATTTAAAGAAGGAAGTAGAAATTTAATAGAGAAATAAATATCAAAATATTTTCAATGTGGCAATGGAACAGAATGTTGAGGATCTGCCTAATCAATTAAAACCAATATTAACTGCTTTAAATAATTTGAAGAAGACAATTAGCCGAAGCTGTTACAAGTATTCAGAAAAGCTAGAAAATAACCTAAATCAGCAAGATAAAGTAACTATACAATACCTTTTTTAAAAAAATATGAACGCATGCATTGACATCTTTCTTTTTTTTTTTTAGCCATCTCTAACCCCAAAATATATAATAAGAGGTTTAAGAGCCTATTAAATTTGGTTAAAGAAAACACTGAACTATGAAGTGATGGCTTGAAGTTCATAATTTGTGCACTTCCTTTTTGTGGAATTTAATTTGAAAAAGAATTTGCAGTCAATGTCAACATTTGAGTGTGGGAAATTGTAACTGCTGTAAAAGAATTCATGGGTAATTAAAACCCAAAAATAATTCAGATGCTCATTTCAGCAGCAATTAAACTAAAGTTTTTTACATTTGCATTTGTTCACAACAAGCTCAAAAAATAACCCTTGGGATAGAAACGACTGCCAAACTTATTTTCTTTTTCAAATTACTTGATGGCAAATGGAATCAAGAAAAAAACCTAGCTGTATGTGTTATATAAAAATAAATGTAATTATTAATCAATTTGCGATTATGAATAAATGACATACATAAATAATTTTATAATGGTTGTTATACATATATTTACGTTACTTGCTAACAACCTGGCGAATGTGCAGTAATTAGTTTTTTTTACACATGCGTATTGGGTTGAAAGTGCAGTGTATCGCATTTATTTCTTTAAATTTTTAGCATAAATATACACTTCAATGTAAAATTCTTATTTTCACTTAAATAAATATTATATTCATTGCATTTTACTCAGAATTTCAATCTTACATTATGTTTATGGTTGTGATAAGCAGTCTGGTTTTAAATTTGAAAAAAAAAACCTTTTTTTAATTAAAAAAAAAGTCATGATTTTTTCGCGCTAATATTATTTATTAAGAATTAATTGTCATGTCAGAGAAAATTAAATTAATTTAATTTTGACTTAATGAGACCAATATATGACTATGTTGTTAACAAAACTGGTGAGATATATGGCAAAATCTTAAATTGTTTGTAAAAACCGTTAAACGCAAAAGTGGAAGCTCTCCTTTTCAGGGAATGTAGTACTTAATGGTATTAACCAACAGTAAAAAAATTAAAAATTTTGAGATTGGCATTTTTAAGGAGAAAAAAAAAAAAAAAGATTTTTTGAAAAAAATTTCAAAAGGCTGTAGCAAAAAAAGTTGAATAGATATTTTAAAATTTAGCCTTTTATCTTAAACAAAATATAGTTATCTTTCAAATAAAAAACACCGCATCAAAATATCTTGCACCGTTCAGGTAATAGAGCACTTTAAAGTTTTTGTCGAGCATCGCAAGTGAAAAATTGCGCCGAAGGCACCATCTTTGGCGGCCTGTACCTCGGACCAGGAATTTTTTTGAGCAAAACAAAAACATACCTATAACTTACGAAGTTCTAAATTTTAACATATGTGAAATTCAAAAACTTCTGTGACTATGAAGGTACCCCCTGCCTGAATCGACACGGATTATACCTTAACGGTATTAACCAACAGTAAAAAAATAAAAATTTTTTGAGATTGGCTTTTTTGAGAAAAAAAATATATGTTTTTAAAATAAATTTCAGAAGGCTGCAGAAAAAAAAGTTGAACATATATTTTTTAATGTAGCCCTTTTTTATAAACAGGATATAATTTTCTTTTAAATAAGAAAAACCGCATCAAAATATCTTGCACCGTTCCTGAAATAGAGCACTTGAAATTTTTGTCGAAAATCGCAAGTGAGAAATTGCGCCGGAGGCGCCATCTTTGGCAGCCTGTATCTCGGGCTAGGAATTTTTTTGAGCAAAACAAAAACATACCTATAACTCACGAAATTCTAAATTTTAACATATGTGAAATTCAAAAACTTCTGTTTCGATGAAGGTACCCCCTGCCTGAATCGACACGGATTATACCATTTATGTTATTCCTCCAACCTGTTTTTCTGTCGGTCCGCGAAATTTTCCTTATTCCTTTATCAAATTCCATAATTTACCCCTCATTTTAAAGCTTATCGTGATGGCTAATGACGAAAAATAGATCCACGGTCTAAAAATGTATCGTTTTTTTTTTAATTTGAGGTTTAATATCATTTAAGAAGAGGTATTTTAATGAAAAACTATTCGTGTTGTGTATGCTGGTGCCATCTATTATTAAGTAAACTAACAAGAAACTCTTCTGTTTTTATTGTGTAGAAAGTTGGAGAGTTTTAGCTGCGTCTGTGTGTTAAACTTATTTAATCGTTAGGCTCTACACATTAATTTATATTATGAATGCGTAGAGCCTAACCAAATAACAGTAACTATATTTTAAGTAATAGAACTGTTTCGTTATTGTATTTTAGTGATATGTATACTAATAATAAAAATAATTATCATTATTATTGTGATTATTTTATTATTTTGAATGTCTAAATAATAGTGTGTGGGGGGGGGGGGGGATTTGAAACAGCTATTTGTACTGATGTGTTCAATTACAAGTCTTCTTTTGTACTAACACTCGTTCACTTTTTCTTATCCTTGTTCATAATGTCCTTTCTCTCAAATTAGTGCGGAATTCCTTCCGGGTCGACTAGTTTTTTATAATATGAATACATTTTTTCCATTCATATTTTAATGCAGTAAATTTATTACTGCCATATTTTTTTTTCTGTACGTGATGTTTTATGTTAACCCACATGCGTCCCCCCCCCCCCCGTATCTATCGTTTTATATAGAAGGTTAAATGAAAAGCGGTGGATTGCGATCCTACTGTATTAGAAAACATTATCGAAAATCCCCCCCCCCCCCATAGCATTATCTATAAATTAAATTCTAATGAATGAAACTGAAACGCCAGATGCACACCATTCGAGAAATTTAAAGTAGTCTCAGCAATTATATCCCGCTTTTGTAATTCTGAAATATGAGTTTCATATACCTCGAGTATATTATTTGTGATCGATAAATTCTACTCCATGTTTCAGGTAAAATTTTACTTAGCGAAGCAAAGCAACGAAATTTTGAAAAGAATACTGAACTTTTCTGCATCTAACTTGTGTGGTGCCTCAAGGTGAATTTCTGAAGATTCATTCTCGCCTTAAAATTCACAAACCGGCAAATAATTAGATTAATTGAAATAAACTAAGACGGAGGAAAATGAGTCCCATTAAGCACGTTCCTGAAATAAATCTTTACAAATAACACCAAGTGACTTTATAAAATTTTAAATTAAATAATATTTACATTTTTAGACATGAGCAGCTCTAAGCGACCAGTTTTTGAAAACGATTAAATCAAGCTCAAACTATTCGTATTCTCGAGGACATGCTTTAAAAAGAAATTAAATAAATAAATGAAGATTTAATATTAAATCATTACATTAATAGTTATAATAATCGATTCAAAATTAAATTGTAAATTAAATTATTTTTACAATAAAGTTAACTATTTAATTTTGAACTTTTAACGAGCCAAAGTTTGTTTTGAAGAAAATCAACAAGCAGTTTCCCAAATTATTGCAAACTCTGTATTGCTGTAGGGGATAAAAACTAAACTGAAGCAAAAAGTAAATGTAGGTGTACTAATCCTAATTTCAAACAAGCTGCAACAGCCACAAAATATGTTGATGATATGGACTGTTTCTATGGCTTTATACATCACTCCATCTTACATCATAGTACAATCAACAAATCATGGTCCTCTGAGTGGAAGTAATTTTTAATGATGTAACAAATAACAGCCAATAAGGACATGAAAAGCTTTTTAAAATTGTTGTTTTGAATTGTAGTGTTTTAAATAGTGCGACTCAAAGACACTTTCTAAAAATCTATTTTATGAAACAGCAGATTTCCGCTTAAAACTTTTAGACATTGTAAGCTGGTTAGGTAAAAGTTACGGATGCGAAATACAAAAATAAATAAATGAATAAATAAATTTAAAAAAAACGCAAAATTATTGAGTTTTTTGACATTTTTACTCATATATTCTATATATATTATGTCTCTAGCCTGTTTTTCTGTCGCTCCGCGATATCTTCCTTATTCTTTTATCAAGTTCCATGATTTACCCCTCATTTTAAAGCTTATCGGGCCGGCTAATGACGAAAAATAGACCTACGGTCTAAAAATGTACCGTTTTCTTAAATTTGAGATTTAAAATCATCTAAAAAGAGGTCCTTTTGTGGATGCCAAATCGGTGTTGTATATGCTGACGCCATCTGTTATCAAGTAATCAAAAAAGAAACTTTTAGAAAATTGGACAGTTTTAGCTGCGTCTGTGTGTTAAACTGATTCAATCGGTAGACTCTACATTCATTTATATTATGAATGTGTAGAGCCTAAGCAACCAACAGTAACTATATTTTAACTAAAGGAACTGTTTAGTTATTGTTTTTTAATGCTATGTATACTGCTAATAAAAATAATAATTATTATTGTGATTATTTTATATATCTAAATAATAGCGGGGAGAAAATTTGTAACAGCTATTTGTACTAATGTGTTCAATTATCTGTCTTATTTTGTACCAACACCCGATTACTTTGTCCTATTCTTCTTGTCCTTTCTCCCAAATTAGTGCAAAATTCCGCACGGGTCGACTAGTTTTTGTTAATTACAAATGAAGTACATATTAAACGATCATTGTGTTACAAGTTTGAAAAGAAATTATCTACCCTCTTCAAATTTGTTTCCTTATGTTGATTTGCCGCTCAATAAGAATATACATGTATTTTATTTCTGACCTATACTGTTCTTTAGATAGGCTACTAACAATTTTAGCAGAAAAATGGATAAGCGGAGTTTCTTGCCAAGTGTCGCCGAGATCGACAAGTTTATCTGCTAATTTGGAGCGAAAAGTACGATTAGGTATTTTTGGATACGTTGAAAATGTCGATTTTGAGTATTCAACTTAGACATAATTTCGCCAATATAATTGCATAATTTACCCAAAAGGAAGCTATGCATTTATAAATATACATTTTGTAACAAAACTAACATCAAACAAACATACGTCATCAATAATGATAACTTTTATCGATATGGAATGCGATGAGGGTCGTTAAAAAGTTATCGGTGTGTACCTCAAAATCAAGACGTGATAGAAACAAAATACAACCACTGCCGCCTACATACAGCAACTAATAGAAATCTATTAGTTATATGTTTTGCAGGCACCGAAATCGGGTCAAGCAGTGTAATAGTTCGAATTGGAAGGAATTATTGTACATAAATTAAAGAATATATGCGTATTACTAAGAGATTATACTTTTAAAGATTTTTTCCTTTTATTTTAAGGATTCATGAGCTTATCAGGCGTTTTTTTAACCCCTTAACCCTAGGGAAATAATTAAAATAATTAAATCTGGAGATAACGATGCTAATCAATACGCATTTGCCCGTGTCTGACACGGGCGAAAGTTACCGAAATGTTTGCCCATGCCCGTCTGAAATTCGTTTAAACTTTGTATAATATATTTTTTCTATGTCACTTTTACCCCAGCCCCCGCTCCCTAGTCACCCCCCACAACCTGAAATTGCAAAGAATAACTTACACTATACTAGTTTTTCAGAAGAAAAAAAAAAAAAAACTCATGCTTTAAGGGGTTAATGCGTTTACTCATGACTCCTTATTTTCTTTCTTCTTTGGAATGTACTTGTTGTAATGAGCTTTTGTGCAAGTGATAGATTTGTTGTTAAAAATGAAACTTGAATTTTGTATAGAAATTTATTTATATTTCAATAAAATAATTCGAATTTGAAAGAAACAGATACGTTTTATTTCTGAAGAAACCGTATCACACAAGAAAAATATTTTTCTCTTTAAATACAAGACTACGTCAAAGCGGGATTCCGGTTAATCAGAAGGCAGTTACGAGAGGCCTAAATGTAATTTTAAACATTTACTATTCAGTCAAACTGTTATGCATAAAAAAAACCGATGTTTTTACGGGAACATAATCGTACATATATTAAAACAAAACAATGTATATCCGATAATGTTTAAATCGTGTGAGTAAATTAGACATTAAGTTTCCTTTTAAAAAATTGATTGAAACATTTGAATCTTGGTATAAATCTAAAAATCGAAGCGTTGTTTCAGATATCTCGTTGAACTTTAATACTTCAAGCATTTCAAAGCAGCCAATCTCCTTAGGCAAATATTTGCATTAGCTGAAACTTTAGGTACTAGAATTTGTATAGTTCTAAACAGGCTCGCAAATACTAATAAATTTTAGTCTGATTTATGGAAATTGAAATGATATGAATTCTTGATAATAACCATTTTCAGCACGAAAACTTTAGTTCCTGATTATGATTAATAATCGAAATGTTAGCTACTTAAGATATGACCAAGAAATCGTGATTAGTTTAATTACTGAAGTTGCATAATAGTTCGCAGTAGAAATTATGAAACCTGAAAAGCATGAAAGAATCTTATCTACCAGTCTAAAATGTGTTTGCGGAGAATTAACAAAAAAGAAAAAATCTATCAAACTGAACCCTTTTTTGGAAGTTTAACTTTTAAAAGTGGTTAAAGCTGAACTTGTTTTTGGCAATTTCAGTTGTAGGGGTGACTAGAGAGCGGGGGGTGGGGTAAAAGTGATATAAAAAATTATAATACAAACAAAGTGCAAACGGATCTCAGAGGGGCATTAGAAATAAAATAACACGATATACAAGATCGCCCGTGTGCAAATTGCCGGTAATTTTCGTCAGACACGGGCAAATGCGTTAAGATCTAGAATTCAGTAATTCGAGAAATATGTAGGTTCCAGCAGTGGTGTTGGGTGTCGCCTTTAACCCAGGGCCGAAGAGGGGGGCCCAAGTCGGTCAATGCCTGTACTAGGAAAAAATTTTCCTGTTTGGAGAGATTCCTCTATTTATCCTTTTAAAATTTTCACTCATAAAACACCATTCTCGCTAAAGAGAAAGTTTTCCCAACTCATTAATCTCAGGGTGCAATGGTCAATTTATTCATCTGATAATTTGAATTATACGTGAACTATTGAATTTCGGGAAAAAGGGACTTTTGATGCGTAATCAGTATCCCGGTACTAGTTATGGATCAGTCAAATGGGAAAAAAATGCTTACTAGTAGATAACACATAGATCCCGTAAAAATGCGTAAAAAACTTGAAAATTTTGGGGAATAAACCCGGAACTTTGGGGAAGTGAAATAATGTGAATTTTGAGAGTAAACATGCTCCGTCCTTTTTTAAAGTTAATATTATGCCATTATGCCTATTCATAAGTATATATGATTTTATTCAGTTAATTCCTTCATGTTCTCAATACAAACTGTTTAAGTAAAATTGAAATGCTGGAAATATATTTGTTGAAGCACCTTTTTTACGTTACAATAATTCAAGTTTGTGGTAGATGTCCGAATATAAGTTATTCAGTTAATAAAAGCAAATCTTTACTTACTTCCAGACATTATTATAAATGGTATGATTTTAATTTAGTATTGTTATATAAAACCAAAATGCATATCCAAATTAATCACTTAAATATTTAATTACAAACCAATGAAAAATTGCTATTTATGAAATTTTGTTAGCTTCAAGGGTAGCCTAAAATGTTCGTCACATTTTGTGTCGCATGACCTTTTATGAAAAAAATTAAGTAATTTGTATTTACAACAATACATATGATTAAAATTATAACCGTTACGAAAAACTTAAAATAAAAATAAAATGTTAATTTCTTTACTTTTTCATACATAACATATTCCATATATAATATATTTGACATATTGCCTTGGAATGTGTATTTATGTGTTTTTTTTTTTTCTTTTCTATTTCTGCCTACTGCTGAGATTCTTTTTCTTTTGTATTAGTGGTGTTTTATGTTTAAGAATATATATGTATATATATATTTTTTTTCTCTTGGTAGTTAATAATAATGTGATTTTTTTAATATGTGACTTTATGAGGAAAATAAGTTTTACTGAGTGTAATATTGAAATGTTAATGTTAGAAAGTCTGGTTGTTTATAAAATTGGTATATATTATGTGCACAGGTTTAGGCAATATCCTCCCTTCTTTAATGGTTTTCATCTGATTTTCGCGTGTGCCATTTTGGATATTTGAGGAAATTGCAGGGGAAATTATATATCGCTTTATTTCATTCGTGGAGTGGTATTTTAAGAAATTCTAAAATGGAAAGCCCTCTAAGTAAACAGACTAAAAATACGTTACTTTTGCTTGCCGAAGAATTTGATACGACAGTATCGGTGATAGGTAAATTTATTACGGAAACATCAGCTTACAACGATCAATACGCTAAGGATGGTTTAGATTGTTTGTTAGAGCCAAAGCGGAAAGAGCAGGAAAGATTAGATAGATTAAAATTAGAGAAATTAAAAATAAGATAAAATCTGTGGAAAATAAAGAAGATTTAGTTCACAGGATTCAGTTGTCCCAAATTACTCCAAAATTTGATGAAAAAAAAAACGCGATGAAATGTTATTGTTTTTAATTAACTTTGAAAGGAGAGCGGAATTTGCTCAGGTACTTAAAAGGATTGGGTGGCCTATTTGTTGGCTGTTTTACCAACAGAGTTATCAAATATGCTTGCCAGAAAGCACCTGGAGATGCTAGCATATATGATTTTGTTAAGTCTTATGAAACGATATAAATTGAACAGTGAAAAACTAAAGCAGTGTTTTTATAAACATCACAAATCACCAGAAAAATCTTGAAGAAATTATGCTCAAGAACTTACCAGTTATTTCAACGAGTTAAACGTTGACACTTTCCAAATATTAAAAGATTTGATCATAACCGAACAATTAAAGTTTTGAGTGCCAAGTGAAATAAGAGATTATTTTTTAGAAGATTGGCTTAAGTTTAAAACTCTGTTAGATTTAGCAGAAAAAATAGATAATTTTGAAGGTATTAGAGAAAGTTTTAACTTAAAAAATTAAAACGAGACTCGCAATAATTACCAGAAAGGATAAACACAAGAAATTTTGACAGACCGAGAGTAACAGACATCAAAAGATTAACTTGTTTCACTTGTGGCTCTGAGAAACATTTGCGAAGAGATTGTCCTAAAAATAGGGGCGGAGATAATAAGAGGCTCAACGTGAATAATGTTTTGACTGAAGTGGCCAAAGAAAAAAATGAAACAGTATCGGCTAAGGTAAATTTACTGGGGAAAGTGATTCCTAAGGTAGCGATTGCTAATATGCTTTGCAAATTAGAGAAAGTTTCTCTAAGTGTAGATGGTAGATTAGTGGATGCTTTGGTAGATTCGGGAACAGACAGCTGTAAAAAGGGAACTTGTTCCACAAATTTTAGTCGACGAAGCTTCCACGATTTATTTGAAAGGTATTTTTGGTCCGGCGGCTCAGTATCCTTTGGTATATGTTCCGATAGGTCTTGCGACTAGTGGCCGAGTTCATGTGGTGCATCAACAAGTGTTATGCGCTTTAGCAGACATTTTGGTGAAAGATGTGTTACTTCCACCGGATGCAGCACGAAATAAGATGAATTCGCCTGCTCAGGATTCCTTTAACCTGAGGTGAGACTCATGAGACTTAGATGAAGGCGAGTTTAATGCTGCGGTTCAGCCTGTTACTCTGACGGATAAAGCACGGGCTAACACTGATTTTGAGGAATCTCAACAATAAGTTACTTCTTGCGGGAATGAAGTAGGAACTTCAGTTACAAAGCGAAACAAAATGTCCACTGAAACGTGTGATGTGTTTCGCTCTGAGCGTGCTGTGCCGATTTAACGGTGGCTTGAAAACATGAAGGGCTACTTCTGTTCCTGACAAAAGTGGCCAACTTAGACAGGTGGTCAACTTTACAGGTTTTACTGTAACTCCATCTAACATAGAAGTAAATCATATAATAAGTACACAAGTTGTACACCTGTGACAAACTTTTTTTCTTCATGTTAAAATAACTTTCTTAATAACAAAAAAATAAAGTTTATCAATTACTTTTATAAGGTTCAAATTGAATTTAATTGTACTAATACTTTTAATTGTGCTTTAATGAAACAAAAATTCAAAGTCATATTTTAAATAGCAGTACACTTTGTTTCTCTCTGAAGTTTGGTTACTTTGAGGAAGCAAAATATATCTCTTGATCTAAATAATTTTTTTAAACCGTATTAGATTATGCTTGCGCACCATTAGATCTTAATTGTGTACATATCTATTAAAGCTAAGTTTATCAGCTAAGTTTAAATTTAAAATTTTTATTATTAGCAAATTTATTATAAGTAGAAAGCGTGGTAACAAATTGATGAGAGTTCCTTATCAGATATCTGAACAACCATATCAAATTTCATGTATTTAGAGGCGGTGGGAATTCTTTCAATAATATTCTTAATATAATCATTTGCAATTTCAGTTTATCTTGTTATTTACATTTTTATCTCCTAAATACTTTGCAATCTCTTCCTTATCAAAATTTTTCGCAAGATTAAATTTGGTTATAATCTGAGAAACTTTCTGAACATTCTTAGGAATGAAAAAGAAAATCTTGGATTTTTTCAGCTTTCTCTTAGATTTTCTGTACAGCTAATTGTGGTAACCTCAAAATGTACTGACTCAAACGGGAACACCCAACCCATTATAACCCTTACCGACTGAAACGGGACAATTTCGTGCTACCGACTCAAAAGGCAACGACTGAATCGGCACTAAACCATTTATGGCATGGGATGAAGGACATATGCTCAGGGATCTGAATCTGAAATCCCGCAACCCAAATATTTATATATAGTATATTAATTTAAAAAACAATTAAATTAACAAAAAAAGTTCTGAATAGTTTGTAAAACACGCCTAATAAGGGATTTCAAAAAAATCAGTAGCATTGTGGTGTATTTTTTAAACCCTTTTATTATGCAATAGTTATTTTGTCATGCCTCTTGTAAGATAATTGTACAATTTTTTTGCATCACCTCCTAAATAGATTTCATAATTCTAATGTAAGATCATACATTTCTATCGTTATGTTTGTCATTATATTCACAGTGATAATGTAATGACAAACACAAAAATTAAAAAAATCTTTAAATAGAAGTAAACTTTGTTTTTCTCTGAAGTTTGGCTACTCTTTGAGGAGGTAGAATATATCTCTTGATCTAACCCTTATTCTCATAAAGTAGCATATATGCTACCTGGGGTTTTTTCCCTACTTTCTTTTTTTTAAGTAACGTCAGCGCGTATGTTGCATTATTTGCTAGAGGAACAGTATAGAAGCTTCGTTCAGAGCCAACCAAAGTTAAAATTATTTAAGTTTTAGTGGAATGCAACTTGATGGGTTGTTGTTTTTGTGCATCATGTCTCGTGGTATGTACGAGGTAAGTTCGTTGAATTATTTTTTACATTAATTTTGATTTTTCTTACTTTGAAAAATATTTTTTCACATTTCTTATGTTCTGCAGTTTTAAAAAATTGTTTAAGTTGTTTGATTACCACTGTTTTTGGAAAAATACAAGCTAAAAACTGAAGGTTGCATATATGCTATTTCATAAAATTAGGGTAGTTGTTGACATGATCAGTTGTTACTGACACTTGAATATATATTTTTTAAATTTTACCTAATTGTTATTTTACAATAAGATTTTTTTTTATTTCTTGCGTGGATTTTGACTTGATTTAGGATTTCACATCTAGAGGACAATTATTATTGTCTCTCGTTCCTCAATCTGGGGCAATTTCTGATGAAGAGGAAGATGTTGATGACGAAATTCCCGATCAAGAACTAAATTTAGGGGTGGTTTTTTTTTTTTTTTTTGACAAAAATGCTGCTTACATCAATGTAGAAGATAAAGATGAACTGGAATTGCTTTGAGCAAGCACATCATTAAATATAAGGATATTGTATTGTATAGAGATAGATGTATATAGTTTTGTGTATACAGTTTTTGTATTTTCTTTGTTTCATTGACTTTGATATTTTATAAAAAAATTTCATTAAATATAAGGATATTGTATTGTATAGAGATAGATGTATATAGTTTTGTGTATACAGTTTTTGTATTTTCTTTGTTTCATTGACTTTGATATTTTATAAAAAATTTTCATTAAAATAATATTTGTATGTAGCATAATTTTTTTGACTTATACCGCCTTTAACCTTTTCCTTCCAAGTGTACCCAATTGAGTACATTTAAAAATACTGCTTATTAACAACTGTTTGTGCAATTTGAAATCTAAAACACCAAATTGTTTTTGAAAATAATCAACAGATAGTTTACTTCGTTTTAAACATGGAAAGCACTGAAATTGAGGAGTAATTATCATTTAAACTAATTATTAATTAAAATTTAAAAAAAAAATTTAGTTGTTTTGTTTTGTAATCGTTTTTTTAAATCAGGGAACCAAAAAATTGCGTCACAATTGTTTGTGCCTAGTTCTGGGGTCTGAAGAGGTTATCATGCAACACAAATACAACCACAAGTCCGTGAACCAGTGACCCTAATCTCATGCAGTAGCATATATGCTACCTTTTGTAGAACAGTAATTAATTTCTGCACTAATTAGGTTAGAAAGGTTATATTACTAAATAATCTTTATTTTAACTGTAAAAATACAGAAAAAAAAATAAAAATTAAAAAAAAATCAAAAAAGTCGAGGGTCAGGAAAATAAGGGTTAAATCATTTTTTAAACCGTTATAAGGTTATGCTAGCGCCCCATTAGATCTAAATTGTGTACATATCTACTTTTTTGATTAAGAAATTAATTTTTTTTATTGCTTAAGATAACCTTCAGGGCAGTCCTTCAAGACGTATAATGCTATAAGGAGAAAAAGATACATTCACATTACGTCTTTAACCAATCTTTTATTTCTCTTCCTAAAATTCTAGATGCTTCTGGCTAAAGATACAATTTTCTTTTTTCAATTTTTTCAGCTTTCTCAAATCCGTTCTCGCACACCCAAATGCATTGCATGTTTTATTTGACGTAAAAAATAAGAAAAAAAAAAAAAGCAAAGCCGAGAAAAATCTGTTCCGTTTCTTTCTGTTTGGCAGCGGGCAAAGCTGTGCGAGATGATGAGTTCTAATTGCAGGTTGGCGGTGCTGGTAGAAGGGGGCAAGAGGGCTTACGGGGCCAAGGGCGTTAATCAGGAGCCCGGTTGTGCCCCGGGGCCCCTTCTCCTTGACTTCCCTCACAAATGGCAGAGAATGGACGGACAGACTGGCTGCAGGCAGCTGCTTGCTTCCAGCGCCCCAGGCATTCATTGAGTCGGCATCATGCCAGGACACGCGCGCCCCACAGGGTTGCTTGCCATTCGCCACAGCGCCAAATTGGCGATGTCGATTTACTCCGGATTTTAAGCAATAGCGCTGACTTTTTGGGTTGGATTTCTTTCTTAGACTGATGGGTTGACTGTTTCACGGGCTGAATAAATTCTGTATACTTTGCTTTCTATTGCAGCTGTATTTAGGTCTAACGCATAAATATTGGACATTAATACAATTCATTAAAGATAAATTTAAATGAAATATTGTATATATAACTAGATGGCCATAGCTGCACTTTTCATTTGTCAGAGGAAGGGCAGATCCAAAAGGAACTTTTTTTCGTTTCGTTTTTAACCCCTTGAAGCACGAGCTTTTTTTTTCGCGATAAGTGGTAAAAAATGATCGAGTTTTTCTTTTGACAGAAAATGAATATATATGTGTAGTATAAATTGTTTTTGGCAATTTCAGTTGTAGGGGTGACTAAAGAGCGGGGGGTAAGGTAAAAGTTATATTTAAAAAATATTATACAAACAAAGGTGCAAACAGATCTCAGATGGGCATTAGAAATGAAATAATTCGAGGTACAAGATCGCCTGTGGGAGACACGGGCATGTGCAAATTTGCCGGTAACTTTCGCCCGTGTCAGACACGGGCAAATGCGTTAAGTGGTTAATTGGTCTGGATTTTTTTTTTCTTTCTTTGTTTAACTTTTTTTTTCTTTTATAATTTGTGTAAACGAAAGCATGAATTCTCTTCAAAATACTGCTTTTTAGGTGAAAACTGGTTGACTTTCTCCACTGGGCGGGGTAAGCCCCCCCAATACATACACACACACACAATTATATATATATATATATATATATATATATATATATATATATATATCAAACGTGCAAAATCATGTTTGAATGTAGTATAAGTATAGATATACAGTAAAACCTGTCAAGTTGAACACCTTTGTAAGTTGACCACCTGTCTAAGTTGACCACTTTTGTCAGGAACGGCATTAGCCATTCCCCCTCTACCTCATCCTCTATAAGTTGACCACTAAAGTGTTGCACCGCAAGTGGTCAACTTACACAGGTTTCGCTGTTTATGGATAAGTAGCGGGAAAGTGCTAAATTTAGGTTCGAGTTAGGTTTTATCATGTATACATAGCACTCACTCGGCTAATTTTTTGAATTGTAAAGAAAATAGCTAAATAGCAAGCGATTAAAAAATAACCTAACTATACTCTTGTGTAAATTAAAATTAACTTGATCAAATAATATTTGTTCTTTTCATATGCATTTTAATAGCTTATTTAATTTTTGCGAGCGTAATCATAGCTAAAACTAATTGTCAAAAAGTTTTAATTTCTGTAAATAATTTAACGACGTTGTTTGCATTTATTTCCAGAAATTTTGCAGAATTCAAGACATATGCATTTTTTCTTCGGAACAATCTGCACGTTTTAGTTCCAAAGATCTTCCAAAAAATTGACGAAATTTTTGAAGATTTTGAAGATCGAATTTTCTGTAACTTTTTTGCAGAGGATTTTAGGAAAATTTTATGTTCCAAATACTTTTGAAATATTTGAAAAAGATCTGAAGATTATTTTCTTAGTTGGATTCTACTCCTATAAACCTTAGACTTGAAAAGATCGCGCATATTTTTTGTTTACATTAAAATATGAATGTATATGTCCCCGTGCGGCCGAAGAGATAATTTTGATCGTCATGTGCTATGGCCAGGTATCTCAAAGCAATTCTCTCACCCCTCACGCCAACGCTCGGGTAGAACCGATGGGCAGCTGCGTAATTGCCCAGTTATAACTAGGGTTGCAAGTTTGTCGCGGCAAATTTCGCGAAATGTCCGCCAAAACACAAATATAATAAAAGATAGCATATCTGCTATGAAAGTTATTCTTCATCCTAAAATAAAGGCCAATATTAAAAATGGAAGGATTATTAACTCCGTCAAAAACATTTAAATATTTGTATTGACTAGGATCAAAAACTCAGCATTCTTAAATCATTTTTGAGGATAGTTGGCAAAATCTATGTTTATTTTTACTGCTTTCAAAAAAATAATTTTGAGTTTTCTCTTGGCACAAATTTAGAGCCTAGACTTTGGGTGATTACATTTTATCCTTGGTTTCTGAAATCTTTTAAAAATCGCACATTTCGCGCGTCAATAATTAAAAAAAATGAAATAATAAAAATTCGCGGAGTTTAGGAAAAAGCTTTAAAAGTCGCGAAAATCGTCGCGGGAATTCGCGGTGCGACAAACTTACAACCCTTCAACTGGTTATAACCTTCCAACTGGTTCATCGTTATGTGTATAAATAAATAAATAAATAAAAACATTTTAATTTCATTTAGGGCACAGAAACTTTAAATGAAAAACAAGGGTCAGAAAAAATGAGGAGTGTATCTTTAGTTCAATAATGTAAAACCATAGATCCTTGGTAATGCTGTCATAAAAAATTTGAGAATAGATAAATATGAATGTGAAGAACGAACACAGCCTAAAATAGTGAAACATATAGAAATGGGGCCACTAATTAGTTTTATTGGAGGTCCGTTCCAAAATTTTTTTTAAACTTGGGGCGGTCTGGCCCGGTAAGTAGATTGTAATTAGCGGCCTAACTGAAATATCATGATTCGAAATTTTGAGCTTTCGTTTGCCTACTTTTATTTATCTGTCTTAAGAGGCTTGAAAAGCAGATTATTATTGCAACCAAAGCGAAAATTACATAAATTCAACTATTATAATCAATACATAATAGAGGAAGATGCAGGATGGTGGATAGATTTATGAGAACCCGAGAGGGGTCTCTGATCGGAAGCTTCTCTGCTACACACTACATCACCATACATTTCTGCGGCGACTACTCTTGATTTCGAACTACCCAGAGAAACCTCGATTTAACGTCCCCCCAATCTACATTTCTCCCGCATTTTTTTCCACCAGGTCCCAGTTTTTCAGTACATTAATTAACGTTAATATAACCCGGATTCTAAGTCAGTTTTTTGTGATTTCCCTGCATTTACCGTTTCCCCTCGAAAGTAAAAAAAGGAAAAAAATGTTCTAAAATTAGCAATATTTTTCCTTTTGTGCTTTTTTTAAAGCTAATGCACGTTGCTGAAAGTTAATTATTTCTTTCTCACAAAATAAAGTACAATCGAGGATTGTTTTTGTTTTCGAGAACATTCAAAAACTGTCTATGCTTACATTAAGGCATGAGAAACTTCATTCGCTTCCAGAATTGAACTGGAAGTTCGTCCTTTTTGCCATTTTAAAAAACAACAAAGCTCCAACAATTATTTTCAACCTAA
This sequence comes from Octonoba sinensis, assembly GCA_038502835.1. NCBI lineage: Eukaryota > Metazoa > Arthropoda > Arachnida > Araneae > Uloboridae > Octonoba > Octonoba sinensis. The sequence continues at coordinate 131,807,794 of CM076598.1, forward strand.
ATGCCAGGATTCGTAATTAAATGTGTTAATATGTTAAAAAGGTATATGTAATAATTTTCTTTTGGAAAAATATAGCTATATTTTTTGAAAGAGTCATTTGATTTTTGCTTTCTATGTGCTTTCCTGTATTTACGTTTTCCCGTATTTTACGTTTTTTAATAAAGTCTCTTGGGAAACGTTAAATTGGGGTTTCACTGTAATCGCTATTCAGAAATAATAGCATCACGTGTATTTTTTTATCCATCAGGATGCCGATTCTAGTTAATTGTAGGAAAATGTCTACGAATTACAATATTTCGTTTCAGTCTTTAATTTTAATTTGCTTTTTACTTTCTTAATATTTTACTTCGTAAATGCATTAATAGGTAGCTCTTTCATAAAATAAGTTGCGTAATTCTTTGTTAATTAGAATGAATTTCTAAAAAATAAATTGATTTGTGGATTACCAAAAATATATTTCCTTTTTAATAGTGGAGAAGATTACTAATACATTAAAAAAACTATTTCATCACTATTTTCTCCGAATCACAGCAGGGCGGTTTTGGCGACATGTTTTGTCGCCAAGAACGTTTTGGCAAGAATCTTATGAAAAATATCGGATTTTTGTTTACGGAAGTAAGCGTGAATTTGTAGAAGTGAATTAAAGAATGTTGCCCTTTGAAATAATAAATTTAAGGTGTCTGACTGCTGAGAAAACGTCAATTGTGAGGAAAATGGCGTTTTTGAAATAATATATATATATACAAGAGTATATCTCCACATTCTAAATACTTTTACTTTCTGCTTTTTAAAAATACATTTTGTTCAACTCGAATTATTTAAAGAAGTTATATCCGTTTTTGAGAGCAGCTAGAGCAATACGGAAGTTATCGATACCAGAAGAGTCGATATCTTTTAGCAGAATTTTACTGTTTTTTTGTGCTTTGTATTATTTTGAAAAATAGGAATTAAGACAAGCCAAAAAGAGAACTTCAAACTACATTTTAAAAAAACGTTTATGAGAGTATGTATGTCTCGCAAACAACATAACACTTTCATTGTTGATTTTCGAGAAAGTTTTGAATATTAGCTTACTGTTAAAATGCCCCAAATATATTTAATATTTTTACATTCCTTAAGTTTTAAATACTAAGGAAAAATAAATATTTATTTTGTATATCAGAAATTATTGTAATGTTGCAGATATAACAAAATTTGCCTAGTGTGTATTTTTATTGACCTTTTTACTTTAAGTTTTTAAATGCATTTTTCTCTGAAACTGTTTTTTTTTTTTTCGTATTTTACAGCAACTTTAGCACTATCTCAAAAAGTTCTTTAAACTGTCTATAATTTTCTATCAGTATTCAATATTATAGAGTACAGAAGCTTTGAAGTATGGACTAAGAGAAACTGTAAATTTATCTTTATGATTTTTCCAGTGATAAATCACGCTTGGAAAAATTTGAATTTTGTAAATATTTATCGCCTAATTATTTAAACCTAAAATTTCCCATTTTCTCAAAAAATATATATCGAAGGAAAAAGAAATTGCCAGTTTTATAAATTTTCACCTAAAATTAAACGAAAAATGAGTTTTAAGGGTAGTCAGCACCATGAGATCATTTTTTTCTCTATGGTGTTTTTATTTACAATTTTTGCCTCATGTCATGTTATATCACTTCATAAGAATTTTAATACTAAAAAAATGGATCTCTTAAATATAATTTGAAAATTTTAGTTTTTAAAACGAAATTTAGCAATTTTTAAAAATGCATCTTCTTTTTCAAGAAAGTCTCAATTTTTTCATTGATTCATTAGATTCATTACTCATAAAGCAAAACTTTTGTGCTTTGAATTTTTTTATATGTCAAATACTTTTTGAGAAAAAAAAAATAAAAACTGAAGAAACGCAGAAAAAACAACGAAAAATTCAAACAACCTACAAAAGGAATTTGTTTTTTTTAAAAAGTACTTATATTATCATAAAAGTAAAGCATAAATTTGTTATGTATAGTTTCAGGAACATGTGGGTAAAAATTCTACATTAGATACAAATTTAAAAAAGCCTTTGCATTTTAATTGAGATGAAATGCACAAAAAACAAAGCGAGATAAAACAGCATTTAAGTTTTCGGCTTGCAATATCTTTATCAAAATTTCAACTAAGGAATTTTTTTTTTCAGTTACAGTCACGATGAAATTGCTTCTTCGCGGTTGTTTTGTTTTGAAAAATAAATATGTGGCTTATATTCAGGACAGTTTCGGTTGCGGAATGAAATGGTGGCAAATCACGCCGTAATAAAATCAATGAAAAATCAATAAATATTGTTTCAATTTTTGTGAAACTTTCAGGGGACATTTTTAAAGATTTATTTTACTACTTAAGCCAATGAAAAAAATTTCGGTTTTTTCCACCTTTTTAGGTGCTGAATTCCCTTAAAGAAAATTCCCATCAATATTTCCAAAAAAATAAATAAATAAATAAATAAAATAAAATAAAGAAAAAGGGTAATTTTTTAAAATGTGTTTTTTATCTTATAAGTATATGTACTTATCTTATCTAGAAAAACCGAAACTACATTGGAACCACTTTCCTAGAGGTTTTTTCCCGCTGAATGTTCCGTCCACCCCTCTTATATACACAGTTTAATCAGAACCCTTATTATAGGGATAAAATGGCTTACTTTCAAAAACATGTTCCCGAAACAGCTCCGAATTACAATGACTTAGATTTGAAAAACTAAGTTCCTATTTTGTAACCACCGACGCATTTGCCCGTGTCTGACACGGGCGAAAGTTACCGGAAAGTTTGCCCATGCCCGTGCGTTATTTTATTTCTAATGCCCGTCTGAGATCCGTTTACACTTTGTTCGCATAATATATTATGTCTATGTAACTTTTACCCCCCCCCCTGCTCCCTAGTCACCCCCCCCCCCCACCTGAAATTGCAAAGAATAACTTACACTATACTAATTTTTCCGAAAAAAAACTCGTGCTTTAAGGGGTTAAGTAACCCTTTTCTCAAAAACTATGCGGTACGATCTCATTTTTATAAGACCACCACTTAAAAAAAAGAAATGCAAATGTTTCTTCATATTTGAGGTAACCATTGTACCAAAAATAACACAACATTAGCTAAGTAAGAGTACACGTCGACGCTGGGGAATCAAACTTGGATCTTCCTGCCTGTAGGCGAAAGCTCTAGCACTGCGCCAGAGGACATCGAGCAGTCAGGGAGACAGTTGGATTTTACAGCTTCCAAACGCACCAGCTACGAGTACTCATGTACTCCCATGCCAAATTTCTTCATAGCCTAATCCAGAAGAGCGTAAATTATCCACTCGTCTATTCTGTTTTCTTGTTTTACTGCATCTGATCTGAATCTGACGAAGTATTTATCTTGTATTCCTGCTCTGAAGAGACGAACAGCCTATTCACATTCTTAAATCGTTCTGATACCTTGCTTGGTAAATAGTTGCTTATATTTTTTTTTTGCAAATACCATAGTTCTGAAGAAGAAATCGTTAAAAAAAAGCCCTGTATTTATTACGAACGTAAAGTTTCTCTCAAAATTTTTAATTTATAGCAGTAAAAATATAGTAATACTTGCCCTTTCTGTAAGTACAATTGTAATTAATCATCGGTATTTAAACTTGAGAACGGCGCTTGCTCTTTTTAAGTCAAAAATTATTTTTTAAAAAAATAATCAGGTACATTTTATCATTCTTAAGCACATCATTTTTAACAGTGTATCTATATATTAAAAAATCGTGGGTGTTTGTCAACGTTCTGGGGAACAAACCATAGATTGTAGGATTTGACGTTAAAGCAGATTTAAAATGTTGTTTCATCAATTAAAATCATTGTTGAAATTAAATATTGTTTTTTATTGTTGATATTGAATATTGATTTTACTTAGTTGTCTTTCTGACAGTATCTTATTTACAGTATCTTTAAACGCCAGTATCTTGTTTATTTCTAGGTATTTTCACGCTATATTTTATGGGGTATTTAACCAGGGTTGGCGAGCGATGCGAGCAGGATGGACCTCCTAGTGTTTTTAAATCATACTTATTATTAAAACATTCTGATTTATGTCAAGCGAATAATACATTCTAAATGGACAGATATACTAAGACAAATAATAATTTTAATTATAATTTATATGATTTAACGTTATTGCCATCCTATTTCAGACTAGAGTTTGTCCGACTGTCCCAACTCATGGCACGGGCGTTTTGTTTCGACTTTCAGCAGAGCCCATCTGTGATTGTCGACATTCACCAATTTTGGTCTTTCACCGTAACACATGCGCACACACACATATGTATTAGGATTGTCTTCAATCTTTAAATTTCATAAGGGGCACCCTCTTATTTTGATTTATGTATGAAATAAAGACTTCCACAAAAATTTTAAAATTATAAAAGTTTTAAGGGTCTAAGGTTTAACCAAGGTTTAAAAAACAGTAATTTGATATAATTTGTGATCTAATTATAAATTATTAATACAAGTCCATAGTCATCGCCAAATTGAGTCACAGTGATATTAGGCTGAAAGGAAAGATATTTGTTTCAATTTTTCCAGAATTCGTTCAGCGTTTTTAAAAATTTCAACAATTTTTAAATTATTTTCACGTTTTGTGCGATTTCTAATCGGGCCCGGACAATGCGGGTGGGTCAAATAATTTAACATAATACAGTGTTGAAATCAATTTAAAATTTAACAATAAGAAAAACATAAGGCTATTCGTTATTTTAATAAATGATTACGTAATAAAATTAATTTCATTTGAATAATATAATAATAAATAATAGAAGTATCCTTAGTAAGGGAATAATAGTACTTATTAGGAACTAAATAAATATTTTTTATAAAAATTACTCACGTAACCATGTCATCCACTTAAAGAACTTGCAAGACTTTGTAACAAGAAACCCTCTAAGGGTTTTTTGAATTATAGATTTACCTTCAGGCCTTTTAAAAACAGATTGTTTAGTGTCTAATTGGAATGCAAATGAATCCTTCAAGACATGTAAGGCACTAGTGAATTGAAGTTGTTAATGATGTAGCCCATCGTTTCTTAACTTTTTTTTTGGAAAATGGAACCCTTTCTAATGTTCACTTTAAATGTTTAATCCTTTATTTTTTCATTAATATGCTTTTAATACAATATTATGGAAATGGATTAATTGAAATAGAAATAACATTTATTTCAAATAATGTTTATTTACTTTAAAACGTAATTTCAGCAATTAACTCTAAAAATAAAAGAATAACTTCAAACAATGTACTACAGGATTTTAAATTAAGTTTTAATCGGATGATTGTTACATTATCTCAGATATGTACTTAATATTAGAATGTATGGAGGTTAGTTGACTTTTCACTTCAGGATCAGCATAAGCTTATTGCAATATTTATGTTTTGTTGACATATAAGCTGTAAATGATGTTTCGCACACATAAAAACAGGGTGTTTGTAGTTAAAATTACCTTGTTTAGACTTGCACCGAGCTCATTTTAATGCCCATATGTCATTGACACTTGGTAATGCGTTGTATTGGTCATGGGTGAAAAAGAAATATGCAATAAGAAAGTAATATTTCAAAATTTCCCCAAGTGACGGCTACTTCCTTCTCTATCAAAGTTTGCAATTCTCATCTCCAGGTTGTTGCAATTTAATCACATCCAAACTATAATTTCCTTCTGGAGCGAGGGGAGAGGGTTAACTCAAAAAGAAGCCCTTGCTTGCACATACATTACCATATTAAGATTGGCAGTATGCCAAAAACCAAGAGTTTTGATCAGTGGTCTATTCTTTGTCATTTCTACCTACCTACCTACCTATTAATGATGCAACAAAACTTGGGAAACAATTTTCAGACAAAAGACAATGACAGTAATGTAAAATACAATATGAAACACAAACCAACTATTAACAATAGTTTTTAGGTTTTAATACTCAGTCAATTCAACTTTTATAAGACACACATCGCAACCCTCTTTAATAATCATGTAAAACGGGATTCCCTGTATTTCCCAATCTCTGAAAGATTTACGAATGTATTCACTATCTAAATTAGGAAGTGGGTGCCAGGGTTATTTATTTATTTATTTATTTTTAATTTTGAAGAAGCATTATTTTTATTGATTTTTAGTTGATTTTCTTGAATGTTATGAAAAGAAAGAGTGCAAGTTTCATGTAACCATTGAGTGAACTTTGTGAAACACTAGGCACTGGGGTTCCACGGAATATAATTTAAGAAACGCTGATGTAGCCGAAGGTGGGGAAGCACACATGGATGATTACAATAAACTTCATACAATAGATGAAGAACAAGAGTAGTAGTACTTATTGTTTTCAGTCAAGAAGTTTCGAAGCAAATATCCAGACTCTAAAAAATCTACATTAATGGTTAATGCCTTAAAATAAAAGTAATACCTAAGGATTTTAAATCAACGATAGCTTTTATTTTCCTTTCTTAAATGTATGTTACAATGTAGATAATGGAGAATTTATACTTAATTATTTAATAAAAATATATTTGTTTGTTGTTAAGACTAATTATTTATTGTCCCTCAATGTATTTGAATTAGTGTAAACTTTAAAGGGTGGTAGCAACGTCTAAAACCATGTTAAAAAAATTGTTATGATTATTGTTTAATGAGTAGAACAAAATGGCAGGTTGCCCTGGCATATATTGTGAAAAAAAGTTTTAAACATTTTTTAATGACCACCCTAATATGTCTATATACATATCTAATATATATAATCTCATATTGAATTTTCATGTTTTCCACCCCACTTCCATTTCCAAATGATATCGAATTTTAAAAATGACCCATGCACTGCGCAGTTAGACAAAAGGAAAGGGATATAATAAACAATGTAAGGTTCACGGTCAAGAGCAGGCTAAACTCAAGTGGGTTCTGGTCTCGAATGGTTGCACTTTCTATGGCGATTTTCGTTCCATTAGATGGCTACTAGCAGCCTTGCTAATTCTTAACTTTAAAACAAGAAGTTCCGTCTAGAACTATACGAGCCTACTTTCCCGTATGCACCCACATAAAATTTATATTCTAGCTATCTCTCAGTCTCTCTTTTTCGTTTAGTTTTAGTTCTTAATTACTTCAAATATACCTTTTTCAACGGTTAATACATATTCATTCACTTTTTTATTCATTCATTAATTCAGTGATTCATTAATTCATTCACTCACTCATTCACGTATTTATTCACTCATTTACATATTTTCCCATTCATACGCTCATTTATTTATTTTTTGTCATTTATTCACTCATTTGTTCATTCATTTAAAAATATTCTTAAAAATTACAATCAGAAATTTCCTAGGAAAATAGACTCGTTATATCTGGACGAACTTTCTATCTGTACGTATTCTACGTCATAAGAGCTTTCTGATCAAATTTGTTCCAAGTAAATCGGTCCGTTAGATCAGGATTTATATATGATTCAAATTTCCCCGTAGGCGCTATGTTAATTTTTTTGAACTGTTCAAAAATGAACAAAAATTGTTCAAATCAAAAAATATTTCACGCCGAGAGCTTCTTCCAATGAGCTTGTTCATAGGAACTTGGATCTTACTCCCAGAGTTAACGTGATTTGCACATAGGCGGTAATGTTAAGATTTTTTGAACCGTTCAAAATCGAACGAAAAATTGTTCAAATCAAAAGGTAAAAGAGGGAAATGAAATGTCCTCGCCGAGATCTTTCGAATGCAGAAAATTTTTCGAATCGGACAATCGGACAATTCTTTCAAAAGTTATTGGGGGGGGGGGGGGGGAGCAGACTGACAGACAGACACACATTTTCCAGATCTCAAAACCCTACTTTCAAATTTTTATTTTTCAATCTTTATTTAATTACTTGACTTATTTTTGACTTTTCTTGATTTTTAACGATATTTTCACGATACATTAAGCCTTCTTTCATGCTTTATTATTATTTTTTACTTTTATTGGAAAGTAGGCTAAAAACCGAGTACGAAAAATCTACGGAATTATAAGAAAATACTTTAACACTACTATTGATGACCTCTTGCACCATTGGTAAATACTGCATAAAGACAAAATGTGACACGTAATTATTAATTTCTAATTTTAGCTTTTTTAATTTTTAGCACAAAGTAAAACCTATGTGGATCGGCTACACATTTTGACATTATGTACATTCTTTAGCGTATGTGACTGATTACGTTTTGAGCTATTATTTCCTTTATGTTGTTATTCTTTGTGTAGGAAGAAAAGGGAAATATTTTATGCATTTTTCAAGTGAAGTTAAATCATAGAATGCGAAATGTCCAGGGAAGTTGCAAGGAAGAAATTATATTTTATGCATATTAATTCGAAATTAGTATGCAAGATGCATGCGTGTACTTCCTGAAACTACATATGTATTAGTAGAAAACCGGAGGCAAATAGTTTTCGGAGGTATTTTCGACACATTAGAATTTTTAGCATTTAATATGCACTTTTTTATAAAATTCCTGTTTTGTATGTTGGGATTTGGCATATATTTTTATTAAATGCAGTATTTTTTATTCTTAATAAGTAATTTTGCAGAGACTAATTGAGCTGGGCGCAGAAATTAAAATTTTGCTGTATTCATTTTAAGCACATTAAAACCACTTTTTTGCAAGTTTCTCTCTTTGTTAAAGCATAGACAGTATTTATTACTAATTGAACATTCACCATGCAATGGCGCAATCTGTTTGACTAAATTCTGCTGTGATTTCTCTGAAATTTTTCCGGACGCAGATCAAACTAAAAATATGGCTCAAAATATTTTGTCGTTTTCAAAAGTGTGAAATTGAAGTACCACACGGACTATATTGTGATAAGATTTATTTTAACTAAAACGCAAAATTGCGGTATGAGATAATAAAAAGAAAATATAAGCTTTTATTACTGAAATTAAAACGAATACATTTCATATGTATAGTACGTAAAACTTAATATTTACAGCTAATTAAAGGTTATTATGCATAAAAGGGTTAAAAATCAAACATTCTCAGCGAAAATCATTCTGCAAAAAGAAAAACTAGTAAGTCGAAATAAAATATCAGGGAATGAAACTGTTAGTTAATTTTTTGTTTCTTGAAAGAAACGATACATTTTTACAAAAAAAAAAAAAAAAAAAACCGTGCGGAGTACATTTCGAAAATTTATTATCAATTGGAAATGAAAGTCCTAAATTGGCCTCTGAAAATTTCAGGGAAAACTGATGATGTTTATTTTCCTTGCGAAATGCTATATGGGAGGAGAAAACTCGAAAGTATTATAAAAGTTTATCAGCTGTTCTCAATAATAAACTACTGAATTGGCTTCTGAAAATTCCAGGGACAATTTATAAGGTTAGTTTTTTCTCTGGAAAACGATACATTCACGATTAAGTAGAGGCCCGGGCACATCTAGCAACTGAGGGACTTACCGAACAGATATCGGCAATTTTAATCAAAAGTATGGTTCTTGCTAGCCACTTTTCAAAGGGCATCAAGCCATACCCCGTTCTTTATGTTTACTTATATGTTAATTTAGAGTTTAATACCTAATACCATACTGCAGTGACAAATTCCAGTTAAAAGAAATCATTTGATCAACAGAAATTTCCGATTAATCCGCGTTGATCATTTTTGAAAAAAGGAACAATAAGCTAAAAAGTATTTCAAAATTGGGGGGGGGGGGGGGGGACTGAAACACACAAAAAGTTAATTTAGTGAATCAAGATAAGTTTAAAAAAACAACAATAATTTGTAATGAGCACTTCAGATTTGGTGTTCCTCTTGAAGTGGGTAAACCCAGACACAGTCACCGAATTCGCCTCTGTAAGTCAGTCTCCAGCTATATTGTAAGTTACAGCACATTTCTGAAGTTTATCAGCTGTTGGAAGTGAAAATACTAAAATACTAAACTGGCTTATGAAAAATTCAGAGAAAAACTATAAAATTCGTATCTTTTTTGAGAAATGCAATATTTTATGCAAAATAAATAAATAAATAAAATAAATAAATAAATAAAATTAAATAAATAAATTAAATTAAATAAATAAATTAAATTAAATAAAAATGAATAAATAGATAAAAAATAACAAAAAATCAAGAGGTCTATCAGGATTTTATCAATTGTTGGTAATGAAAATACTAAATTGCACTTGAGAATTTCAGGTAAATATGATAAAATAGTATTTTTCATAACGCTATGTGAAAAATTACAGGATGTTTCAAAAGTTGTAAAGCATCATTTGTAGGTTTTTTTAAAAAATATTAATTATGTAGTGGACAATAATTGAATAAAAATATAAATTTAAAACATTGCCTTTTCTCACAAATGGCGATAAGTTTGATTTACGGTAAATGTTGAAAAGGCTGGCAGAGTTTCCAAGTCCGTTATTTAGAGGAGAAGGGGATCAGAAGGGGGCAATTGTTCCCTTCCCTGACTTTGAGAATTATAATGTGATGTGTGCTTGTACATATATATATATTTTAATATTTCATATATTGAACACATATCCTTGTTCTCCCCCCGCCTTCTGGAAAAATTTGAAATTACGAAGTTGAATACTCTCTAGTGCACGAGTGTACTCTTTTTCCTGAATTAGTTGATACTTTTCGAAATGACCGAGACAATGTTCAATGCTGCATTAGTGATATTGCTTTTCAGTTCATCGATCAGTGGATAACTGCTGGGACAATTTTCACAAGGCCTCTCAGAAAACAGTTTGGAATTGACAAGTCCGGTGAAAGTGGTTTCTAAAATCATCGCGTAATGATGCAATAATAATAATCGTAATAACAATACTAAAAATAATACTTAAATAAGTAATAACATCGCAAAACCCAATTTTAGTCAAGTATAAATAATAAATTACACTAATATTTCCTGGCAAAATATTACTTTGATTAAAGGATTCAGGTGCTTCTTGGAAATGAAACCTGAAGATTTTGCGATAATTTATCATCATCTTCTATTTTTCACTAGGATAGTGAATTTCATGTTTTTAACTAAAAAAATGTTTTATTATTATGTTCTCGACATCTCGACTATTATTGAATAAATGTTCTTATGTTCTCTGCTGTTATTAAATTACTGGTATTATTTTATTAAACCTTGAAAAAAAAAAATATTAAAACAAAATATAGAATATTCTATAACATTATTTAGGCAAAATTAAATAGTGAGAGAGTGGATTCAGTGGCTCGCTAGATTCAAAATTTCAAAATCTGATACACTACTGCTACCACACTAAGAGGAGATCACTAGATTATTTATTGGATTAACTTTTAATTCAATCACGAAGAAGCATTTTCGTTACAAATATGTGACAAGGTAACCGGTCTCACTTTGATAAACAGGCCTGCTATTTCAAAAATTTTCAGGGGCGCGAAGGGTATGGGTATATCAGGATTGGCCACACTGTCTGTCGTTGAGGCCGGCGTTCTATATTACCGCTCGCTACCTTCGAAATTTTCGTTACTTGCTGAGAGAAGAGATAAGAAAATTAAAACTTAAAACATTATTCAGTAGTATATTTATTACATACACATAAAAACGACCACCACATAAAAGTAGTGTAACACAAATTAGAAAATTTTGAGAGAAGTCGTGCAAAGAAGCCTTTGTGCTGCAAGAAAGTAATCCAAAAAATACGCAGTTCGGTCGAAATCGCTCCTCGATTGACTGGTCGATCGCGATCGACATACTAGCCTCCCATGCTGTATATACATTCTACATTGTGTTAAGAAAAAATACAAGTACTCATGCATTATAAATGGCATTGTCTGCTTCCCCCACTAGATCACGGGTCTGTTGATAACATATTAACCACTTAACGCATTTGCCACTTAACTTTCGCCCGTGTCTGACACGGGCGAAAGTTACCGACAAATTTGCACATGTCCATGTCTCACACGGGCAAGCTTGTATTTCGCGTTATTTTATTTCTAATGCCCGTCTGAGATCCGTTTGCACTTTGTTTGTATAATGTTATATAACTTTTACCCCACCCCCCGCTCTCTAGTCACCCCCTACAACTGAAATTGCCAAAAAAAAAAAAAAAAAAAATGCTATACCTACATATTCATTTTCTGTAAAAAAAAAAAAACATAGATCATTTTTTACCAGTTTTTCCGAAAAAAACTCGTGCTTCAAAGGGATAAAGGCTTTTCTCCTAAACCTCGCACAGCTGAGATCTTTAATTACTATCAAAGCATTTGCATCGGTCGGAATTGGCTTATCCCATTGCTCCTTTTCGCCAAGCTGGAAATAGCGAGCCAATAGTGGGAAACCATTTCTTTTAAGCCCCGGGGCGCCAGCTCTACATTCCTTGGCTTGCATCTCATTACAACTTTGGAGACGGTGTTTTGATTAGAAACCTCCTCCTACTTTAGAAGCTTTTATATCAATGTTTGTTTGGCATGCACGCACTCAGGCCGCATTCACTGTGGGAAAAAAGTGCTGCAGGCATTTCAAAACAGAGTCTGCTCTTGGGGGGGCACATTTTAAGATTGCCCCAGAGTTGCGTTCACTATCTTATCTGCTCAGCTTCAATTTCGAGCAAGAGGATATCACAAAAACTCTTACCAACCGCTGGTGGTTAGATTGGGTGTGAGAGTTTTTTTGTTTGTTAGATTTCAGGGTAAACTAGATTTTTACTAATGTATTAAAAATATTTAAGGAAAAGCTTAGGTTGTTTGTGAGACATTCATGCACAAAAACTAAATCCATGGAAGATAATTTATTGTAGTTAATTGATTCACTTGATTTAGGTACTTAAAAAAATTCGAAACAAAAAAGCAGTTGGATTTTAGATGGTTGCTCGTTCCTTTGCGAATTAATGAGCTGAGCATTTCGTTGCGAATAACTACTTTTCTCCAACAATTCCCTACCTTATAGCAGGAAGGCTTATGCTTACTATGAGTTGCAGCATTGCGTAGAAGAAGTGGTAGATTCTTTCCCATGATTCTTTCAACTCCGGAGATCGAGTACGGGTCGTCTGGGTGAAAGACTGAGGTGCTAACCACTAGACCACAGTTCAGTTTTGGTTTATTAAAATTTTTTTCGCTAGTGAAACTTGGAATGATTAATTGTTTTCTAAAGGCAAAATTCATAAATACTTTTGCAAAGAACATGGTAAAACTGCTCTGCTTTTGTTCCTTTGGTAGAAAGTTGCTACGTCAATATTCAAAAACAAAAATTCAGAATATGCTAGATTTTTAAAAATTATATGTGCTTTACTGAAGTTGCAGCTGTCTGTATTATGCCTCAACGCGAATAATTTTGTGTTTTTTTCATCTTTGTCCATTTTACTTACATGATATAATAATTAGGGATATAACGACACCTGACCGTAGCTAGTTTCGCTTGTTAGAACGAACCGTCGAATTTGGTATTAAAAAGATGATTTCTTCTTACGATCTTTCTATTTTCTTATTCTTGTTCTTTTTCTTTATTTACTATTTTTTTTAGATAGACTATTAGATAAAGCTTTTTTACTTTCTTTCTTCTCACTTCCACAAGCTATTCATACATCTCGGAAAGTATTGATTTATTTTACTGATTTTATATTTTCTTTTTTGAAACTTATAATAATTGTTAACATTTTTTGGAATAAAGTTAGTAGCTCTAAATGTTCGGAAATGTGAAGCACAGACCAGCATGATTTGAAATATGAAAATATGGGTCTTAAAGTTGAAGAATTATGTTTGACGAAGAAAAAAAATCTGCTTCAAAACTTTAAAATCTTAGCGATAATACTGGGGAGAACGTAAAACTCGAACTAAACTTGTGATATACACATATTATGATAAGTAAGAACTGTTTCAGCGTATTTTTCATTACTTTTAGATAGGTATTGTGCTCTAATGTATGTTTGTAAATAATGAAAGAGAAGCATTAAAATGTAATTTGTACTTGAGTGCTACGCTTTGTTTTTTTTTTTTTTTTTTTTCAAGTACGTAATCAGTTTTCCCTTAACTTTATTTTCAAATAATACATTAAAAATTCTTCTTTGCAGCAAATCAGTGGTAATAAATTATTTCAGCTGTGTTTTAAATTGAGTGTGCTAAAAACAACACTCAAGTGTACTCCGTCAAGCATTAAAACCCGTTTTCATTTTTTTGGCATCTTTTTTATTTGTAAATAACTATAAAAATATAATTTGTTTAAATTAAAAACAACACTTATTGCTTATACATTAGCTTGTCTTCCTAATTAATTCTACTTTTTTCCCCTAACGCTATTCTTCCATAATAAATTCAGATATTTTCGTTGAAATTGAATACAAGTCCTAGTCATTGTTAATTTAGAAATGAAAGCGGGTAGGGGAAATGATTTAGTTTACGATTTTGATACAGCCGATGAATTCAATCGTACTTTGTAACCTAGTTCAGTTACAAATGACTTCAACGTACCTTAGGATATTATACAGAGTGGTTGATAACATTTGCATAGCTTAATGGCGGGAAAATTTACTGTGTTCCATACGCCAAACTTCCTTTAACTCTAGAATTCGAGACCACAATGTAAGCAAGCAAAATTGCGATAACCCAATGCACAGCTACAATGAATATAAATATTGCAAATCATCAGTTTAGAACTTAACGATGTATGTTTTCGGAGTTTTCGCCTTAAATTGATTCTGTTGCATTTAATAGTAAATGAAACAAGCTATAATGCATAAAACTGAGCGTACGTTTTTACCTTTTTACAATCACGTGAACTAAAATAATATCTTACTTGAAATACTTCAAAATTATTTTTTGTCATCAATTACTTGAAATTGTACGTTTTTAAATATTTGTAGAGTCTGAAAGTAATCGAAGCTGTAAGCCGAGTTTCAAAACTTACAAAGCACTTCTCATTCTCGTATTTGTAAGGATTATTCCGAGACATTTTCTCACATTTCTTCTGAAATCATCAGTTATAAGAGAAGGGTTTTCTTATTGTAAAAAATCATCCGTAAGTTTCGAATTCTGTTTGTCGAGCTTCTACAAAACCGTTCTGAAATTCCCCATTCACGATAATCATGTCTACATGAAATTCATTCTTATCCGTAGGATTTCCCTTCCTCTTTCGTTTCACAGAAGATACAGATTTTCTTTTCATAAAGTGAATCAGTAGCCTCGACAGCTGATAACATTGCCCTAAACGGTGAACTAACACAGACGGCAATAACCTGAAAAAGATTCCAGAAAATCAAGAGAAGATGATTTTGGATAACATTAAGCTATTGATAATATCAAATTGCGATGACAATGTGTGAAGAGCTAATAATTTTCGTCAAACGAAATAAGACATCTATGTTAAAATACTACTTATCTCCACCAGACCCCTACCTGTTAGCCGAGGCCTTAGGATTGCTTGCGCACGGAGCTGGTGGCCGTTGTTAAAATACTACTGACACTAATAGTTATACATTAAACAAATCAGCTATTTCCTAATGAATCCATATCATGAAAACATAATTTCATACAGATATTGGAGACGCTAACTTGAAAAAGTAGTGTTTGGGGTAGAGTTCGAGCACCTAATGCTTGTAAAATCATCCAGCCGCTATTTAAAGCGTTGTTCAGCTTAAATAAACATTTTATTATTGTTATTATAGTTGAAAAAGGATCATCACGATTAATCGTGACCATAAACCGATGCATAAAGCTGATTTGTTAGGCAGAATACTTTCATTGAGATAATAGCATTGATTCCGACATTGTGTAACTCTATTTTAGTCCTTCAGGCAATGGCTCATTTGTCATCTTTCTAGTAGGAAGTGCATATGAGCATCAAAAAAAGTCATAAAATTGTGAAATTGTTTTAATTTAATTATAATTTAATTCCAACACACGAATCGCTATAATTTATTCAGTCAACACTCGATCATTACGGCAAACTGGTTATGAATCAAACAGCAATTTTGCATAAAAATTCCTAGACAGCGGCACATCAATAACTAATTGGTTGAGAAGATTTCACTTTTTCTGAAAGGTTTTTTGCAGGTAGGGAAGAAACAACATCATTTTTTTTTTCTTTTTGCCTTATCCAAGACGAGGTAAGCGGATAAAATTATGAATTGCATTAGGATATGAGTTACTTTTTCTTTGGTTATTTAAAACTTTAGCGATTTAAAAGTTGGACCACATAAGTCATGCCAGCAATATATCATAACCTTCAAATAAAAATTCGGTCATATTTTGACGTTATACAAAATAAAATATGTCGCGTTTTAGACGTTACCCGATGTAACGAATGTTACGTTCTACAATTCTGCACTGATTGTTAAATCAATAATGATCTTAAATATCTTTACTTCTTGTTAACTATAATGGAATCACAAAAGCCTTCTTAAATGTGTTTTAGGATTTAAAGATTCGTCATATAATTATAAATGATAATCATAGTATTATAAAGTTAAAAATAAATACTTTTGATTAAGAATTTTAAGCACTAAATTAATGTACGATGTCATTTTAATTCATACAATACTTTAAAAAGGAATTTGACACATTTGCATTTAAAAAAATTGGATTTCATCTACAGGAAATGCAAATATTCTTCGTGTTGCAAGGCACTGAGGTGCTGATTTGGCTTATACCACTTAATGTCTGATTTTTTTTTCGGGAAACTTTCTGTTCTTCCCAGACTTTTGTAGCTTCAAGCTTTCCAATGATGTATAACACTTATGGAAATGGCTTGATTTCAATAGCATACAGATTATCTTCCGCTATCGAATTGAGCTAAGAGGTTGTACAGTTGGAAATGTTTTAAATGATTTTTTTCCATTGTTTTCAAGTTAGATGGAATTCACCGTCTGTATAAAAATCGCTTTATCTAAAATATTGTTTGATGATCACAATTGCATTTTTAGACTGAATCCAAATAAATAATCTTGTTGTTTGTCTATTGACATAGTTTACTAATGCTGTTGGCATATGCAGAATACAAGTCATCACACAACGCACACACATGTCACGTAGCACCCATGAACTTACTTAAGAACAGGATTGGTAGCATGTGGCACCTACTCCCAGAATCGATTCTGCTGCAGAATTAGTAATAATTTCCCAACAGATTTTAGATTATCTGGTATGTTCCGCAGCAAATGGGTCAGTGGTTGTATGAAAAATATCTACTAGTTTTTTGGAGCTATATTTGCTCTTTGATTCGAAGTTCAATTTTCAAAGGAATACTTTCGTGTAATGTTTTGTTAACCCCTTAAAGCACGAGTTTTTCCTGGAAAACTGGTAAAAAATGATAGAGTTTATTTTTGGCCGTAAATGAATATATAGGTATAGTGTAAAGTTATTTTTGTGGGGGTGGGATAGAAGTTCCTAAAAAAATATTATTACACAAAAAGAGTGTAAACGATTTAATTACATGTTTAACTTGAATTTCACAATATTAAAATTAAATTAAAACAAATTACAAGATACAAGATCGCTCGTGGGAGACACGGGCATGTGCAAATTTGCCGGTAACTTTCGCACGTGTCGGACACTGACAAATGCGTTAAGGGGTTAAGAAGCCACTGTAAATTCAGCCTTTGTTTGTTCTTAATAAGATTTGTTACATTAAACTTATTTTTTTTTATCTTCACATTTTACAATTTTCTAATCTTTTGCAAACGATATACTTCATTGTTAATTTGTTTTTAAGTTTCCAATATCGTACTTCTATGCAGGAGATATAATACTTTTATTATTTCTTTCTAAACATTAGTTTACAAAATTTCCGAAGTCTAAAATATTTTAGAACATACATTTGAAACATATTCTGATTGAAGCAAAAACTAAATCTATGCTCTTTGTAACTTTTTACTGTAAAAGGCAACGAAGAGTATAAACTGACAAATAGTTTAAATTATTGTACGAAAGCATTTTTTGTAAATACAATTTCCCTTCGAAGTTAATAAATAAAAATATTGGTTTCTGCTTATACTGTAATCATTTACCCTGTCATCTTTTGTAGGCAAGCAGACATAAATATGATGATTAGAATGCGAGTGTGATATACGATCCATTCATTGCCTGAAGTTGTATGAACTTTCAATTCTGCAAAATATTTTTGTTAGAGCTTTTTATGTAAAACTGTACAACCTCTTAGCTCAATTCGATAGCCATTTATAACCAGCGGAAGATAATCTGTATGCTATTGAAATCAAGCCGTATGCCTGTAACAACTACTTGTCAAAGGATCATCACGATCTCGAATTTAGGTTTCGAATCAACCCCACAGATTTGGCTCAATTACAGTCCATTCATCATAGATCACGGCTTGTGTGCTCAAATCTCACAGGAAGAGAGCCGATTAATCAAGACATCGAAGCCCTCCCTAACAAACGGGTTCGGTTTCCTATGCAAAGGTGGTCTCTCTTCAAGGAAATCTTTTGAGAAGTTTTCCAGGCAATTCATTGAAAGTACAATTCTGAATGGTAGGTCAAGACCCATGAAAGCGCTAGAGAATTTGTTTCCATGATTAGGAAAGTTATGTAAAATTGATTGCGGCTGTTTTTTGTGTAGTTGACCTAAAAAAATATAACAAAAATAAGATTATGGCTGTAAATGTCTTACTTCTGTGAGGGAGGAGTATTTTCTCCCAAAATCTGGACACAAGTTTTACGAGTAGCAGTCATAACTGATTATGCTAAAATTTTCAGAAATGTAGGCGAAAAATATCTTATTTTCAAGTTTTCTTGTTGAAGAATTGGATACAACGACTGGTCTTCAAGAGGTTAACCTTTCAGAACTAGCGTTAAAATGAGAAACCTGAGAACTCGCTCGCGAGCTTTTTACTCATACCACCTATTTCACTCAAAAAATTATAGTAAATGACATATTTGACAAAAAATTGTTTTTGAAAACTATGTACAGTGAAACCTGTGTAAATTGACCATTTGCGGTGCAACACTTTAGTGGTCAACTTATAGAGGGGAAGGTAGAGGGTGAATGCCGTTCCTGACAAAAGTGGTCAACTTAGATAGGTGGTCAACTTTACAGGTTTTACTGTATGCTGTACTGAAATATTATGTCACGCAACATAGGTACTTTTATTTATGCGGTACAAATGTACCTTCCTCGTGAAGTCACCCCTCGAAAATAAAAACATTTTTTCAGTACAACGAAATTTAAATAGTTAACTAACTATACTATGGAATTGATTTCTTCATTAATTTTAGTCTATTTAGGTACATACCTGATTTAATATTTGATGAAACAAAATTTAAAAAATCGTTTTCGTTAAATCATAGGAGCACTCGCTTGATGAGACAGACACTCACATTTAAAAAAAAAATGTTTCACCAGAACTCGCACGATGCGAAAAACACACTTGACTACTCCGACTGTGAACCGCCCTTGCCGACAGTCAGTCAACGACTTAATGATTGCGGGACAGCAAGAAAAGGTTACAAGAAAAAACTAGACAAAGCAGTACCTTCGCGTATGAAGTAGAATATCGAATACACTTTTTTTCTTCTTGGTGTGGGTATTTTAGAGTCCTGAAGGGTTTATAAATCCAATTTAGGAGTATGTTAGATTGCTACGGTGTACATCAAAGATTCAAACAGATATTCACCTCCGATCGTAACAAGGAAAAAAATGGCCGTTCATAATTCGATTACAGTAGAAAAATTAGCCCCAAAGCAATTTTCTAACTTTAAGCCTGCATTAAGAGTCACTTCAAAAATGGCGTCGTCTGTAGCGGACAGTAGTGCACTTTCTCAAATTCGTTTTTTAATCCATCTTTGACAATTTTGAACTTAAAATAAGAAACTTCATTTCTAAATTTTTTAAATAGAAAAATTACTTGTACAGTGAAATCTTGATAACTCGACACCCCAAGGGAACACGAAAACATGTCGAGATAAGCGGGTGTCAAGTTACCGAGATTCCGTAATTTCAATTGCTAATATTGGTCTGTATTCTTATTTACTTACCATTCATGTTATAAAAGACAATTCCAGTAAAGTAAATTATCCCCATTTATTATTTATCTATTATTAGTATTATTTTGGAAAGTTATTCATTGCAAATAAACAAATATATAAACATAGCACATCAAATCAGAATACCTCAGGAGAAAAAATCCATATTTTTTGTTTGTTTTTCCCATTGAAGAGAAAACAAATTCCTCAACACCATTAAGCTTGCTAATTGGTAATTCATTTTTCTTGTGTTCGTAGAAAGCGCCAGATGACATCTACAGCTTTCAATGCCTCGCGCCTAGACGGAGCGGAGCTATTTTCCAGGAACACTTTCCAGAACATAATTGATTTATTGACGAAGAAACATCACTGTAAAATTCTCAGAATTGTACACCGGGAAAAAAAAACGGACGAAAAAGTTAATAAGAATACAAAATGGAGGTATACTTTCAGGAGTTCCTGGAAATTGTATGTCAAGTTAGAGAGTTTTTCGCCCATTGAAATTAGATTAGCATTGGGCCAACCATTAGGGGGAGGGAAATGTCAACTTACCGTGGTAGTCGACTTATCCGCTTGTCGAGCTACCGAGGTTCCACTACATTTTCTAATGCTCTAAAGTTTAACTTTTTTCCTTGATTAGCACACGTTTTTCTACTCATCGATAAACAAACCGCAGTCTCTTACACTGTATTGTAAATTTAGTCATTACAGCAACGTTGTACTGAAAGAGAAGAAAAGCACTGTCATTTTTAAATTCTTGTAAGTGTTAACTGTACGACCGAGAGCTTAGCAATACAGGAACCCTTGAAAATTTGGGATACCTGGTGGATTACCCTTTTACTATACTGAGAAACTGCTTGCTTTTGAAACTAACTTGAGGTACGATTTGTTTTCCTTGGAAACCTATTATTTTCTTCAACGAGAAGAGATCTACATGTCTCGAAAGATTCTATTACTTTATTCATTTTCATTTCAGTCAAAATATTACAGATGAAAATATTTTATATCTTATTGGAGAGTGGTTCCTAAAATGGCACAGTAGGCTGCCATGGGAAGAGATGAGGGGTGCCGCGAGACGTAAAATGATATCAATTTGATATCATGCTTCATCTTTGTTTCTAAGCAAGCAAGAAAGTGTTAATAACAGTTAACGTTCTTTGATGGTTTTAAATATGAATTATAATTGTTGCTTTTATGTTCTGAAACTTGCCTCTGTGATTTTTATTACATGAATCTTATGAATATAAAGTTATATTTATTTAGATATTTATATCACCGGATAGATATGATATCACTAGGGTGCCGTAAAAAAATTCTAGTTCTTCCAAAGATTCTATGACTTAGAAAAGATTGGGAACTCCTGTTATGGGGAAACAGTGGGATTTGCTTTAGATCCCTTAACTCTTCATGGAATAATACATTCTAGCAAGATGGTTATTAACCAAAATATTCCGTAAAGTATTCGCTAATGCTTGAAACTAAGAACAGCGAAAATATTGCTGCATTTTGTAGGGAGCAGCGCAATATTTATTTTTCTGTGTGTGTGTGTGTGTATTTCTCTTTAAGATCAAGTTAAGATTTTTAAAAAGAAATATTTGCTTGTACTGCCCACAAAACCTGATGTGTGCTCAGTTCCATGAATACACATCCGTTACATAATTCAAACTCTTATCTCTCGTCCCCGTCAATAAACGCAGCTTAGATTTCAAGATCTTGGAAGAACAGACCTAATACATCAATGCCGACAAAGTGTTTGTAAATGCCTGCTTTCCCATTGTTTTTTTTTTTCAGTACCAAAGATGTCGACAATGGTAAAATCCTTTTCAGCTCAATGTGACATAATCGATCTTATAATTGACTCTCTTTTACCCTGTAGTCACGTGCAACATCTATTACCGAGGAAAAGGTCAGCTACTCCCCCCCCCCCCCTTCTCTTTGAAAACTAAAAGTGTTATTGATAGAAAGTCTCCAGTGCTTTGTAGTCAATGGCCAGCGTTATCGAATGGCCATCTGATCTGACAGGAATCGGGTGGCCAAATAAGACATCTTGGCAGAGTAATCTTTTACGCTGCTATGCAAGTAGGATTCCTCTTCTTGGGCATTAGACAAGTTTGATAAATGATCTTTCGCAGCAAAACTTTAATATATGATTTTAGACAGCAATGGAGTCGAAACAGGAAAAGGGTTAACTACGCAACTCAAGTTACGTCGGATCCCTGCGTCGGATACTGTACGGACGTTTTGCTCGCAGATTTCGAAAAGGGGATTATTTAACGTATCGACATTTTTTAAAAATCGTTAACGGTTAAAATAATTTAAATGATGCTTATTTTTGATAATGAATATACAACTCAGCTTAAAAATAATAAGCTGTAGTTTTAAAAAGTCGCTGTTGATTTGAAACATCTCATGCTTAGCTCAGAGAGAGTGCATTGTCATAATGCAAAGCCAGGTCGTCCCTAGAATTTGAATGCTCCTGGAAAATTGCCCTCGCCTTCCTATTCCCTACATTGATAATGAATAAAATGAACACAGACTAAATGTGCAATAGGTCCGCCCTTTTCTGGTTGCAAAAATTTTGAAAAAGAAATTTATTACATAGATAAAAAACAAATAATGTACCCAATATTTACATTAAATGCAGATATATGGTATTGATGCATGAATCTCGCATTGAGAGAAAATCCCTTATATTAAGTAGCCTTAATCATTTGAATCCCATCAAGATCTGAGCTGTCATTTGTTGCGCAGAGAAAAATCGCTGAATTGGAGCGCTGTCTACCATGGGGTTCATATAACAGTGTGCAATGTGGTGGAAGAAGGCTCTTTGGACATAAGACTATTCAGTTTCGAATTCCAGGGTGAAAAGCATCACGCTTCGTCCATACAGCCCAATTTGACAGGACAATTTGAAAGTCAAATGATTTTTTAAAAATTTTTTCTTGAAATTTAATTATGGTGAAAGAAATCGTTACTTTAAACGTTGAATACAGGTAACCGTTAAATAATCGTGTTACAATGCCTCAAGCAGGGTTCGAAATTAGCTGTAAAAATTAGTCGTCATTGGCACCTAGCATTTTTGTTTTAGTTGAAAAGAATATTCTGCTAGGCGTAATTTTAAAATAATACAACTTATTTAAGCCGAGATATCAACAGATAACTATTATGTAATTGTTGGAAATACCGGTCATCAAATGGAGATTTTTAGGTGCACAATACGCCCAACGACCACTAATTTCGAACTCTGGCTCAAAAAGGAAATTTTACATGATTTAATAAGGGTTTTTATTCTTTGATCAAGCTTACTCTTTGCATAGTGAACGAATTTGATGCAAAATTTACACAGATAGCTTTTTTCTCTTCGTAAACGTTTTAATTTATGTACACAAGAGTGCGTCTGTGTTTTAAAAAAAAAAGGAAAATCTTTGTCAAAGAGAAATTTCTTACGTCGTTATTTACTTTGAGCGGACGACTCCAGTAAGCAATATAGCTCATTAAGAATAGCTTAAACCTAATAAGACGTTAAGCTAAGATGTGGAGGATGGAGGAGAAAAGTAAGAATAGCTTGTGGTCCCTAGCTGAGCTCAGATATGGAATATTTAAAAATTGTTTATGTTTTATTCATTGTCAATTTGTACAGACGCGTTAAAATCCATTTCTATTGTCAAAGGGAAGAAATATAAAGGGGATTAGAATGCAATTTTTCTTTGAAAATTGCCCTATTAAGCTCATTTTTGCAACTGCAGAAATCTAGCAATAGCAGATTTAAACTTAATCTACTAGCTACGCTTAATGAGAATAGTCTTTTGCAGGATAAATCTTTTTAATATGTTCTTTTAGCGAAATTAACGCTTAAATTGTGATGAATAAGAATGACCTTTTTCCTATTTGAATTTTAAGCAGAATCACTAATTTTAGCTATTTCGTTTATTATTATTTTTAATGAGGTGCATGATTTATTTATTTGTCCCGCAGTGGACCAGTCGGTAGAAGCTTGGTTCCCGCAGATCACCGAAAGGGAAGCAACATTGACCGAGGTCAGTGTTTGGGAGGGTGACAACCTCTCGCGGCTGGTTGCTGGGGTTTCTTGGGGAGCTGGCTAAGGGGGCTGGTGCACGTTAAATAGGTCGTGGCTTCAATGTCCTTAAAAGGGAAACGATAGCTCTGGGGGTGCCAATCCCAGGTGACGGTCTCTCGTCTGGGAGCTGGTTCAAAAAATATTAAGAGACCCTTAAAAGGGGCGGAAATCGGACTCCTGCCTTCAAGGGCTCTGTTTTAGACTCAGGAGCATCGTACCCATTCTTCCTTGTCACGCGAGAGGACACGACAACAACAACATTTATTTATTTTTAAAGGCACATTTTGAGGAACAATGACTCCGAAATGCCCTCATGGAGGGAAAAGGACATAAAGTTCAGGGACTCCACTTCAGATGGCAACTGTTCCGCGTATCTTCCATTCAAATCAATCAAAAGTTAAAGGTACGGATGATTAAAGCGAAACTGTTATCTGCAGGATTAAAGACTCCGGTAAAAGCGGATTTGAACTTAACCTGGGAGCTACGTTTATTAGAAAAGAGCTCTAATTCTACGTTATTACACAGCGGGAAAATATATCACCTTGACAAACCATTGTTTCGAAAGACTCCCCATAACGTTGGAACAAAGCCATCCATAACCTCAAAAGGGAAGGGACTCTTCGAACAATGGGTGGAACAGAAACGACTCATGTACTATCCCTATATCTGTTAGTTACGGGTTCCTCGAAAACTTGCCAAAAGGGGGGCTATTCAGACATTGCGATATGTTTCTAGGAACAAGAACCATAAAAGCGAAAAGAGCTTGAAAAGTTTGAAAAAGAATCCCTGTTTGAATGGAATATAGCGCATTTTTCATTTTAAGCAAGATTATTTATTTCCTTGGTAATGCTTTCAATACCTTGTTTCTGCTGAATATATTTAGATCGAGTTTCACACCATGTCAGTAGAGCTGCGTCCGGGAAAAGACAAATGGCTATGTTTGTTTTGTTATGGGTTTTAGAAAGAATTTCGAAGGGAGCTTTTACAAGCATTATGCAAAATATTTGAGTCATGTTGTAAGACACAAACTTCTGACCACGAAACGATTAGTTATCAGTTGCAAGAGACCACATTAAATTTCTTCCTATTGCAAAAGAGAAAATGTTGTAATTTATGACTTTAGTTTAAAGATGATATTTCATTTGACGTACACAACTAAATTTTCACAGGTTGGACTTCAGAAAAGGAACTTTATTTTCTCATACTTGTTTTTCTGTATATTTAAGCTGTTGTGTAGCATCATCTTGTATTTGTTTGTGTCGCGTTGTTGTTATTATAATTGTTGCTGTTGTTTATTAGTATTATAAACAGTCAAAAACCAAACAGTTAGGTACCATTTTCTCCTCTGTTTGTCAACCGATTTTCTTACTTTTTTTTTTTTTTTTTAATTTGGTAGCAGTTGATGAGTTTTAATGTTATCATTAAAAGTGTTTAGAAATAGTTTCCCCCCTCCTACTTTCGACGTAGATTCGAAGCCTTTTTGTTAGAAGTCTTTGCTCGTCATACATTCATATTACTCCGTACATCTACAATCTACAATATTTGAACAATATTCAATACATGTTTTACTATTTATAATTCAAAGAAGAAGAAATGTCAAGAACAAAACAAAAGAGAAACTTTAATCTATTAAATGAATGTCAAAGCAAAATAATCCTATTCTTAAGGTGGCAGTTAATACATTACTAATGTATATATATATATATAAGTCAATCAGATTGTTTGTCCATACAATGTCAAAAACAATTAAATACAATTTGAAGATAACAATGCCTAATATAATGCAAGGTGGGATAATAAGTGCGGCGAAGCGTTATTTTGCTTGGAATCAACATTTCGCAAGTTTGTTGCTTTGCCTTAGCGTTTTGAATTCTTGATTAAAATGAAAGTCAGTGTTCGAATTCCTAATTTAATCGACAATAATAGGGTGGCATGAACTTTTTTATTTCTATTTTGTTTACAGGTGAACTAGTGCAGAAAGATAAAGTTTATGTATGATGTGTGTTTCAAACGCATAAATTTTAATAACTAACTCAGTGGTCAATCAGTCACACTGAGGAAAAATTATGACTAGTTTAAATATTTAAACGAAATAAAACTGTTGGCAAACAGAACAACTGAAATGTCTAAAGATGTTTAAACATTGGAGGCTGAACTTGAAAAAAAAAAAATAATGAATTACAGTCGAATTTCGACAGCTGAGCGAAATCTAGTTAGTATTATTCTTGCTTGAGTTATACTTCTTTCCACCAGACCCCTAGTACAGTACTCGCAATTTCTAACTTCCATGTTATTTCGTTCCTTTCGCGTATATATGTAGAAAATTGAAAAAAGAGGAGCATTTTACCATTTTTTTCTGATCGATATACATTGTCTAATAATATTGCTAGCGTATAATTTTATTTGTTTAAAGAAATATTTTCTTGATGAGAAAACGCAGGGCTCAATTTACAAGAGATGAGCCCAAGACTAAGATCTGATAAAAAAATTTGTCCCCTCTTGCTTTCACCCGTCACTACAGCAAAATATAGTCATTTTAATTGATGGAGGTAACAGGCAGTAAAATGATTATGGTTACAAATTTACTTAATGTAAATTGGCAGAGGAACTGTGACTACAAACCAGGGATGGGATGTGTTGTGGCAGGGACATTTTGAGAGTACCTTATTCACATTTGCATTATAATCAGAAACCCACACAAATCTCTAAACAGCATTTTCTGAAGATGCTCAACAGTTCTAGAGGCTGGAGAAGCAAATTTGGAGTAACGTGAACCGGAGTTTGCTAAGTGTCGAAATAACAGGATAAGAAATCTAAGATGAAATTTTTGTTTAAATATACTTTTAAATAAATAAACGTGCTTATCAGCGTCATAAAAACAAACGCTTACGTCTGAAAAATTGTACATTGTAAGCGTAGATGTAAAACCATCATGTGAGCATAGAAAATTGCTCATTCGTACCAGAAACCTTTTAGCGCATAGACACGGTAAATGGGCGGAGTGGGTGACACACAAATAAGCATCTCGAAAATATGATGTCGTTGAACTAGCGGATACTGAAATTGTGTAAATAATTGGTCACTTGTTTTAAAATGTGAAACTTCAGAGGGATGAAGTTTCTCAGAGTGATGAGGTTTTATGGGTTTCTTCAGAGTGGTGAATATCAAGTTTTCTTAAATAAATCAAATATAAAATATGTTTTAAAGGATTTAATAATAATTAAATGAATGCATTACATACATATCTAGGTAAATGAAGTATGTCACCATTCGAAGCTCGATACTGAATTGATATTAAATTCCTAAATACTATATATTATTTTAAATTCCCCAACCTCAAGCTCAAATTAAAAATAGCTTTGCTTTACTTTCAGCTAATAATGTATGGTTACATTTCTGATTTTCTTAAATAAAATTTATCAGTTGCATATGAAGAAATGTAACAAACGTCATTATGTTTCTATATAGGAACTGATAAATCTGTTAGCAATTTTCATATTTATGAATTAATATTCTATAGTTCTTTCTCAGTAGTTTATATTTCATTCAAAAACGTTGTCGTGGTGCTTCACCATTATTTGGTGGAAAGGCCAATTATGGCTAAATTTTTAGTAATCCCCTTTTAATTATTGCACCATAATCTATTTCCCCCCCTTATAATTTGAACTAAAAATTTTGCCACGAATCCTATAGTGGCATGTGCTTCCGCAAAAACTCCAGGACGTTTCATCCGTCTGGATGCACTGTGAAACCTTGAACAAAATACAAGAAAAAAGAACTTACCCCATCACAGCATAGTCATTTGTAAAGAATAGATATCTACACATCATTTGGAGAAACAAAGGGAATTTTATTCACTTGGTATATTTGGTTAAAAAGCTTGGGAGTACTCCGCACCACAAAAAAAATCACTGCATGTGAACAAAATTTTGTTACTTGTAAAATTATGACAATACTAAGACATCAACGACTTAGGATCTTGATTTTAACATTGGACTAAAAAATGTCTGGAGACAGGTTGGATACTTTTCATTTAAAAAAAAAAAAGGTAACTTTTATGCCTTGCTCAGAGGCCTCAGTTGAACGACTTGCATGGCTATCGATATAAAAAAACACAAGGCTGTTGGACTCAAAGCAGTTCTGCTTAGCGGCAAGAGAGCGGAGATGAAATTCGTGAATCCTTTCGACGACACGTGTTCATGGCTGGCTGGAAGACTCCTTCCCTTGTGGTTCTCCTCAAAACAAAATTTTTTGTTTAAATATTGAAAACTCCTTGCACATCCTTCATGATCCTAACGGATCGTTGGTGTTTCATTTCTGCATCTACTCATCGTTCAAGGATGTCAGCGGATTCCGTTCCGGCCACGCTGAAGCCATCTCCGCCATCATCTTCATCACAAACTCCTCGGTGGTCGCTGGCAAGCTCTCCAACTCTGCGTGCGTCCTCCCTGGTGCCCCACAAGCCACACTGCCTTCAACAACTTCTGCCCCACGTGCACCAAAAACGCCTTCGCAGTGGCGTGAAAACGATGCATCCTACCGCAGTGAATCCAAGCAGCCAATTAGAACAGAGCACAATGAAACAACATCATGACGTCACGCTTCTTTGCCCTCGCAAGGAAAGGAAAAAAAAATGGACGCCAACGCGTGTAAACGAGCGGGAAGAATACGTAAAAGCTCGATGCATATTAATAATGAACGCGCTTACACCTGTTTAAAATAAAAATACCCCATTTAAAAAACAATAAATCCAACCTATATTTTACAATTCAATCCCCAAACTTAATATTTTCACAAAATAAATAAATGCTATCCCGAATTTCTTGAAAAACAAAATAATAAATTCCCCTCTTTAAAAAAATGAATGAAATATGTGATATACATATCGCAAACGTTAGTGCCAAAATTCCTCTCTTGAGATATACAGTAAAACCCCTCAAATCCGAACCCCAAAAATCCGAAATCCCGGGAAATCCCGAACGAGTTTTTCTTAACAAATTTAAGTTTGATAAAACACCCGCAAAAAAAGATAAACTTATTTATTTTGCCATAAAACAATTACTATAACCTTATTTTATATAATTAGTTGAAAAATTAACAAAGTACAGTTAGCATACCAAACTGTAAATGTGTCTACATATTTATGTCATGTTGTAGGATTGAAAAACAGTAAAAGTTGGTTATTGAAAATTTTTAGGTTAATCACTTTGCAAAAACATTGAAATATCAATAGAAACTCACAAAATATCACTTAATCTTTCACTTGAAATCAGTTATCTTCAATTGTCGAAGTAAGGAGGGTTAGTTATTATGCCATAACGACGGTTTATTATTATGTTATGGATAGTTTTCGGCTAATCCGAACAAATTGAAATCCGAAAAGGCTACAGCCCCAATTGGTTCGGATTTGTGGGGTTTTACTGATATATATATATATATGTGTGTGTGTGTGTGATCGTTCATAAATTATGTCATGCTTTTTACCCATATATTTAACCCCCCTCCCCCCTTTGTAACAAAATGTCACACTTCAACATACAACCTCCCCCCTTTATCACGCATCCCGCCATGTTGAATAAGCATGATGTCACACATCTCATTACCCCCTCCCCTTGTCACAACTTCACGAACCCCCCTGCCCCCTCGAAGCGTGACATCATTTATGAATGATCCCTGTCTACAATCACCGGTGAATGTCGACATACACCAAATACAGAACGTCGACAATCGCCGGTGAATGTCGACATTTACCATCGACCATTTTCCGATTTCGGACATCCACAGTAACATTATATATATATTCTAAAATTGCGTTCTGAAGAAAACGCTTTCTGTGCCGACATATAAGAAATTTTAATTTATTTTTTAAAAGAAAATTTAACAGCTGCTGGTGTACATGAAAAACACGAGAAAATCTATCGCTTAGCGTGATGTCAGCGGACTCCGTTCCGGATAGTAGAATGAAAGCACGCGACGGAGGGGTAGCTAAGTCACGGTGGTCCGAGTTTTTTATTTATTTAGTTAATCATCTGTGAGAAACGTAACTTTATTTATGAAAAAGAAATTTTCTTACTGCGTGATATAATAAAACTACGCAGTCATGTTTCTAACTGAAGTGCGAAGAAAATAACTGCTACTGCTTATGAAGAAAGGTTTGAGCAAGGACAGTGTACTACAGGTGATTTCTAACTTGAAACCAATAAAAAAAAATCGTTCCCTAAGTCTGTTACATGACATATTTAATTTTTATTTCAAGGTTCTGATAAATTGCCTGCATGTCTGATGATGTTATTTTTAAATTAATTAAACAAATGTACTTAATAGCTTAACATATTTTTACAATTAATGTTACTATAGTGCAAATGTTGTTCCATTTTGTATAACATCCGTTTCAGTCAAAACATTTTATTTTTTGCTACTTCAGAAAACGAAATATAAATTTTCAAACATGTACAGTTTATCTTTAGCATTAGTTTCAGAATTATGTTACCATTAGTCTTTCAGTATTCATAGTTGATGCATTAGAATGTCCACAAAATGGATAGACACAATAACAGTAGATCAAATGCTGACTTCACACCGAAAGCAACATCAACTAAAATCCTACCGCTCAGATTTCACACCACACCTGATAAACTATTAAAACCTGTAGCGGCATAATCTGAATTTGATTTTAAATTAAGAGCAACATGCGATTAAAGTTTCGTCGTCCAGGTTCTGGGCTTGTGCACTTCGTCAACATTTCCTTTTTAGTGACGAACTCTGAAGACCATGTACGACGAGATTTTTGTCTTTGTTTGCTGTTTTTCCGTAGCCAGCATGTGCGATGGAATCTTTGGCACTCTCGATTTGAAGCCAATTTTTATATTTATTTTTTACAAGTGTCATCATAAAGGTTTTGGAATCATAAATTTATAAAATTGACAAAAGAATATTTATATATATGTACATATCGGGGGTGAAAATTACATTGCACGACATGCCCGGGGCATGTAAAAATTCTGATCGGGCATGAATCTTCAACCCTTACATGGCCGGCAGGGCATGTAATTTTTTATTCAAATATTTCTCCCCAAAATTTTATTATTTCTCATTTTATTGAAAACTCCCCGCATCATTACCGGAGCTCAAAATTTATTTTAAGCGGTACCGCTAAAATCATATTTGGACAATAAAAAACCCTCTTCTGTGCAGTTTGTCTACAGAGACAATCAGGTAGTCTAATGAGAATTGCTATTGATGCTATAGAGCCAGATAACTTTGACACTTCAGTGGCAATCGAACACTGGTTGTTCAACACCAAGGGAACAAGACAGGTTGACGGACATGCATGTCAACAATAAAATTGGTGATACAATTTAAATTTTGCAAATTTGGACTTGTAACGACTTATTATGTAATATTTATTCGTAATAGAATTTTTTAATGATTTAGATTAACATTAAAATAATTCTTGGTTCAGAGATAAAGCTGTTAATTTAATTCTTAGTCCGATACGACAACTTTAGATGTTTTTATTAATATGGAATAAAACAACTTATGGGCATGTAAAAGATTTGCGCGGGCATGTAAATTTTTAAAGATTTTTTAAAATCCTGATACATATATAAGAAGCTAAAATGTTTAATAGGTATAGTTATACATAATAGTAAAAGAGAAAATACAGTAAAAGGTTTAGAATTGAATACAGTTTCTGCCGTGTTTCGATGTTCACTTTCAGTTTTCTTCCATTTACATTTCAAGGTCTGTACGAGTAATGACTAATATGAGTAATTTCTGAGCTACTTTACTTCTCATATTAACTTATTTCAAATGCATATAATAAATATTCGATTTAAAATTGAAAGTCATACTTTAAATTCATTTATAGTGAAATTTTGGGGCCGAAATGTTTTATCTCAAGAAATTTGCCGAGATTTAAATCTTACTTTACAGACTAGTAAGGAAAGAATCAAACATAGAGTCCCTTTAATTCATGTACAGTAGAGCGCCGATTATCCGGACTGGTCGGGACCGCGGTAGATCCGGTTAAAGAAAAATCCGGATAATTGGATTGCCAACTTTAAAGCACATAGGGCTAGGTTTCTTAGGCAGCTTTCCTTCACACTTTTTCCAGGCTTAGGACTTGCATTTGTAGTAGTGCATATTTTATCACATTCCAAATGGCGTGTTTGCCATTGCATCGCTGTTTTTTTTAATATCTATTTTTAATATCTAACACAGTTGATGTACCGATGCCATATTCAACGGCTATGTTTCAATTTTCTCCTTTTTTCAATGTTTTCACGATTTCTATTTCTTTTATCAAAAGATAACACTACTCTTTTGTGCTTCCCAGACATGTTTAAAAAACACCTTCTACAGTTACAGATCGCAATCAGAAAAATGTGGGTTCCTTTAGCTTTGTGTAACAAGTATCCAGTATGAAAGCGCACAACCACGTGCTCATTTCGCTAGGTGCACGGTCTATCTTTTATTCAAGTGACTTTCTCAACAACAGTTTTCCTTTAAATTTAGTTAAGCATAAATAATTGAACTCCACCCCTTGACATTAAATGCAGTACGTCCAATATTTTTCTTCTGTTAGTTCCAATACTTTACTTCCGCTCTAATGCCTTTAAAAAGAATCTTAATCCTTTTGACCAGTTCCTTCTACACCCCATGCTAATTGTAACTGAATGGAACATGCCTGAGCGGAGGGTGCGGGGGGGGGGGGGGGTCCAAGAAAGAGTATCCCTCTTTCTTGGAAAGCCAAAAGGCAAAGGAAGGTGGCTTTCGGCCTCTAATCTGAAGGTCAAGACTTTATCGTTTAATTTATTTTTTTTTGCAGAGCGCAGGGGAAAAAACACATGATCCCTGACCGATCCGGTTGATTGGACATCCGGTTAAGCAGCGTCCGGATAAGCGGCGCTCTACTGTACCACTTATTTTTGACAAATATATGTATACATATTTTTTCATTTTTTATCATATATAATAAATAATATGTAATAGATAACAGGTTCTAAATTTATGTTGATTTCTGGAGGGAGGATCATGAATACCCAGGAAGACTTGAAACAAAAAGATTGAGAGCCACCTACACAATTCACGAATCCGCGAACTGCCCAGATAGTTTTGTGATTTGTTTCTTATATTAAAAGCAGAACTGAGACTCAAATCAATTTTTCTGATCTTTAATGGGCCTACGATGGGGGTGAGTGACCCCTGCTGCCTACATAAAGTCGACAATGCTCTTCCAAAGAAGATACAATTTTAAGAGTCAGACAACTCTGACACTTGACCTTTTGGCACGCACAGGTAACCGATATTCCTCACAATTTCAGTCCGATGCTATCTCAGAGCAAGTGGAAACAGAAGTAAAACCTTGTCTTTTTCTCTCTTTCGAAAAGGGAACCGCTGGTAGGTTTTTTTGTGCTATTTATCGGTTGCTAATCCTTCGTGAATTTTCAGAAGAAAGAAAAACCGCAGTGGATGAGTTATTTTTCATGTACAAAATATTTCATTATTATAAGTTTTATCGATTGCATAAAATTTTAATTAATAAAGATCCCGAAGAGTTCTTAAGTACCTGGCACAAATTGGCATAGAAAATTTTACAATCGTATTTTAGTGTCACAGTGCAAGAGAAAAGAGCAGTGCCATCGGGAGCTTTACCGGACCCCTGGGGCAAAGTACTGACAAGCGGAGACGAATACCCAAGCAATACTCGAAAACATCTTCCCTTCGCTGTCCTATATGGTCTAAGATCCTTTTCTCTGGTGACCGGTCTCCTTTCGGTGGCTCTGCAACAGTGAAAGTACTCTAAACTGAACCAATTCTTGTAACTCCGAAGACCCAAATGTATTTTTCATTACAAAGATACTTTACTTACGTCATTTTGTACAAGTGTGCCATCGACACAAAAATATGCAGGTGTTGTCTTATTCCGAGATATCTTTAAATTTAATGACCAAAATACAAAACAAATGAAAGGTTAAAACTGATTTTCATTCTGACAAATTTGAAATAGAAAAATTAGAAAAAAATGAGGCAACAGAAACTACCGCAAGGAAAGCTGTAAAATTCACTGTTCCTTCACATGTAATATACTATATACATAACTTACCGAAGATGGTTTTATTGAAATATATAAATTGTGCACAATCGATAAGTCGATAAGTAACTGTTTCGGTAACAGTATGAATTTCTTTTGAATTTCACAAAAATGCGATAAAACTCACCAGTGAAAGTTCAGCTACCATTTGCCAACCAAATCCAGAATAAGGTTAGTGCATACGTTAATATAGCACACTTATTCTGTAGTAGCCTGGCCAAAATCTTATTTTATTTCAAACTTTGCACACCCATTTTATTTACTTCACTTTTCAGAATTAAGCCTTGCTTTGCATACATAGCATTACCTTTTCTGTACTTAAGATCATATAAAATAGGTTTGTTTCTTCGAGCTTAATCTATCCAGAATACCTGAACATTCATTAAGTACAGCACTATTACAAAATTTGAACGACGTTTACTTGAGAAGTCAAAGCAAAACGTGTTGCCAAAACAAACACAGCATGTTGCCATTTAACGTAATAAAACACCATATTATCTCAAGTACGTGTATCGGTTTTTATTTCCCTCAGTAAATTATTGAATTTTCAAAAGTTCAACTTTGGAATCACCTAGTATGTTAGTTTTTAATGAAAAACCTATCTTCTCAATTAAATATATATTTCAATTTTAAAGCAAGCGGGTCAGGAATTTGTTTACTTTGTTATGCATGAATTTCTTCACCTTATTCATCAATGTGGTTCACTATTAAAAGAAGAATGTTATAAAAGCTTTTAGCATTACGAGCTGAATTCTTTTTTCTTTTAATGGGATTTCAATTTTATATCTAATTCAGACAATGCAATTTCTGGTGGTTCCCTCCACAGAGAACATGGCTTGTTGGAGTGCGAGGTTATCGCTGTTGTGATCGAAGAATTTCGCGAAGTCCAAAGTGGAAAAGAATAGCCGGGAAAGCGAAAACCGCGAGTATTGTTCCAAGGCTCCCCCAATCGAGTATGTATCGTTATCTGCATTTCCAAAGAATGGAAAGGTGATAGAAACGGGTTTCTGGATTAATGTCCAACCCCACCTTCTTATAGTCGTGCTAAGGACCTTGAAGACCTCCCATTACTCAAATTAGCGACTGATTTTTCAATGTTTGTAAGTGAAGAAAAGTGTGCTTCGCTTATTATCATTAAACAATGATTTCCAGCAATTAAGGCTTTGGTTTTTCATTTTATTTCAAACTAAGCAAAAATAGGTTCATGAATTTATGTACCTATGGCAGTATTGATTAAATATGCCTTATTTATGTCACATAAATTTAAAATTTTAATATGAAAAATTAAATTTATAAATAGAAGTTAAGCATTGTCTATTCCTTTCACTTCATTTGCGGAAATCTACATCAGTATTATACTTTGAAATGTTACGCTTTATAGCAGACCTTTTATTTAACTGCCTGCATTGAAAATGTGTTTATAAATATGGATTAATATTTTCGTTCAGATCTTCATTATTATGCGAGAAAACGGTTGTAAATAGTTTGGTTATATTTTCCTCTTCACACAAAATATGTATATCTTGGGGTTTTTTGTATGTGTTTCTTGGAAGGGCAGTTAACATTGAAATAATTTCATTTGATGATAAATGAAGCATGAGTTGTATTTTTTGAACCGTTGCGGTAGTCAGTACGAACAGTTTATATTATTCCATTTTTAATACTATGACTTTAAAACTTCGTAAAAGATGAGGCAAAGATAGATTCGGCAGAAGTCATTTATGCCTTCCTAGTTATTATACTGCACATTAAATCAATAAATAAATAATAAAATGAAACATACAAAAGGCAAGGTTGGATTTGATAGAAGTTATTTGCGCCTTCCTTGCTTTTATACTATTGATTATAAAATAATAAGCAAATAAAGTAATATTTAATGGGTTCAACAAGAACATTTTTTCTTACCCAACTGGTTATAATAAGCATTTGAGGTTTTCCATAGTGAAAACATTGAAAGGACACTGCTGTATACAACAAGAACAATGTATCGCGAGCTGCTGTAACAGCATCATAACTCGAAAATTAGGATTTTTGAATTAATATTGCAGAGTAATAGCAATCATCATTGCACTTACTCCTGCAATATTAAATCTAGAATCAAAATTTCTCTAGTTATGACGTTATTGCTGCAAATGAGTGATGTATAGTTCGTGCAGATTAATCAAAATACTAACTTGAAATAATTATTCTAGAAAAAAATGAAATCGAGAAACGAAACCGTAACGTGTAATTTCATCGAACCGTGCCGTAATTGAAATATGGAGAAGATGAAACATTATTTAGTAATGCATATTTTTATTACAAACAGTTTTTTAATTCAATATTTCTTAGCTGTTGATTTATGTTAAATTCAGTAGTCCTAATCGTATAGGTGTTCGTTATGTGTAATTTGTGTAATTCAATTGAAATACTACTTTCTTCTTGAAGGAGATGCTTTCAAATAAAAATTAAAAAGGGAACGAAAATGCTTGTTTTATCAAATTGCATGTAACTAAAACAGGCAGAAGGCAAATATCTTTTGGATTTGTATCAACATGACTTTTCATTTCGTTTTCTGAGTTAATGATTAAACGTAGCTTGTTGTTTGATTTTTTTTAGTTAATAATTCAGTTTCTTTTGTATACAAGTTTATTTTTATTAACTAAGATTCTTCCTCTCCAAAGAACAATATTTTATTGTTGCCTTTCTAAAAATTCTCGCAGTTTAATAGAAATTTGAGAGAAAAAAGAACCTCTCTCAATTCTGTGAGAGAGAGAAAATGCAATAAAAATGTTACGTTCTTATATAACGAACCTTAGTTTTAAATGATACTTCGGAGGGAAAAAACATTCATTAATGACATCAATACTTTGAAATTTTTCTTATGCACCCATTGCCAAAAAGTAAAACTTTTCAGAGCCTGAAATATGAATATGATTGTTTAATATACGAGCATGCCCCCCACCCCCGAAGACAGTGTTTAGAATTTCCTTATTTTCTCTAAACCCTCACAAAAATGAAATTTCTCCAAAAGATTGTAATAAAACTCGAAAATTCACAAATATCATTTTAGTTGTCTACCTCTATTAATGAATTTTGTTTTGAAAAACTATAAATTCTAGGCAGACTCAATAATGAATTCTGTGAATTTTGAAACTCTATAACCTTAATAATGTAATCTGTAACTCATGCATTCAAGGTATCACTTCGGAACTTTTCAAGAAAACTGCTGCTGTAGTAGTGTTTCTAAAAACCATTAATTCTTACTTATTTTCATAGTTATTACAAAATTGGAACGGGGGAAAAAAGCAGCCATAAATTATTCAAGCAGCCACAAATAGTGTATTCCAACTTGAAATCTATGAGACACAGAAGGTCCTTATAGACTGATTATGAACTATAACGAGTTGTCCGAATAAGCGACTGAGAGGACGTTTAATGCACACCATGGTGCTAGGAAAAAACTTTTTTTAAACAATTAAAATATAATAGCAACTGAAATCTGTCCTTTACATTGAATAAAAGAAATACCTTATTTCATATCTTTTGGAATACTTTACACCAAAATGACATATCATTGGGGAAATAAAGCATTTTAATTTTCATTTCAATGCACAATTAAGGTCCTTATTTGATTGGTGGCCAATTCTATGCTTGTTCATTCTGAGATGCAGAGCCTTAATGTCTAATGAGTGCTACAAATTCTGCGGTGCAGATAGTTCATGTTGATTGTTCAGTTCTATTGACAGCAGGAATCAGTCAGAGGCAGAGGGGTACCAGTTTCAAAGTAAGATAGTAAATGACTTGTATTAACATGAAACGGAAACTAACTCCTGTTTATTTATTTATTCAATTTTAATGAATTGAATCACTATTTAAATAAGACCTTCAATTATATATGTCACTTCTACTATTAAATCATGAACAAAAGTTTATTTAAATGTTATTTGAGGTCTGTGCGAGTCTGCAAAATTATCAAAAAATATTTTGAGTCCGCTACAAATACGATTGATGAATCAAAAGTTCGTTCTGATGATAATTTGTTTTCTGAGCAATGTTATACCACTACCGTTCATGTACGATTATTGCAGGATCGTGCTGAAAAAGTCTTTTTGCATGTCAAGATATTTTCTGATAATATTAAAATTTAACACAACCTTAAAATAACATTTAACTCAACTTTTGTTTAATGTTGGATATTAGGAGACCTTTAATTATGTGTTAATAATTATTTATTATGTTATTTATCAACAGCATTCGAACGTGCGTTATAAATAGCAATAAAATAATCTTTTTTTCGCAAGGTTGCTGCAATTGTGAAACCTCAAAATATGATTCAAAAATTCTGACATTTGATATTTCTTTTACTCAATACACTCTCAGAAAAGCATGCTCAAATCTCACGAAACTTTCGTCGTACTTGACGAAATGGCTTCGTGAGAAATCCTCCGAGTAAACTTTTCGTCAAGTTGACGAAATTTGTGGAGTAACTTTTGATCACGTGATCGCGCGAGGAAAGAATCGCAAATGACGAAATTTAGCTTGACGATTGAAGAATCCTTGAAAGTGAGAGTTCTATTTCTGAGAGTGTATAGAAAAGAAGTTTTTCACTCCACCCTAATGAACGCTTTGCTTTTGTTGCTTGATAAATATGAATGGGTAATTGTAAAAGGATAACATGGAAAATTCGGAAGAAAAAAAAGCATTTTAAATGAAAAGGCATCCATTGTATTTTCATTACACGACTAGGGTGTGCATTTGGGTAGTTGTTTCTCCTTCCATGCATACCATGTGGATAGTGAAGTATTAAAAGTTTTCCCTCTTCTTATGCTGGTGTTTAAATTGCTCACTAAATCGCAGACATAAACTGCAATAATACAGAGCGGGAAAGAAGTAATGACCCGGTTTTAAGTTGGTATTAAAAAAACTAATACAATTTGAGGCTTGAAACTTTTTTTATTTTTATATGTATATAATCCCATTCTTATACATTAAGTTTTGAATACCGCTTCAGCAAGATTGCGGCCTTTAGCACCAATACACTGATGCAGTCCATTTTTCCGCGCAAAAGAATAGACTGCATCTTTGTGTGCATTTCAATATTCCGCGTAATGTTATGGTCCCTAAGCGTTTTTCTGCGGGGTTATTTTAAGGCGAAAGTTTGGAAACATCACCCCCATAATTTAGAAGAATTGAAGGACCGAATTATCGATAAAATATTTGCCATACCCCTTGAAATATGGAGAAAAGTTTCCCAAAACTTCGGAAATTGATTATGGTATTTACTTATGCCTAGGGTTGCAAGTTTGTCGTGGAAAAAAAGAGTGCGAAATTCGCTGTAAATTTCGTGAAATTTTCGCGCGAAAACAAATGTAACAAAATATAGCATATGTGCAATGAAAGTTATTCTTCATCCTAAAATATAGGGCTATTATTAAAAATGGAAGGATTATTAACTTCGTTAAAAACATTTAAATATTTGTATTGACTAGGATCAAAAACTCAGCATGCTCTAAAAAATTTTGAGACTGATTGGCAAAATCTATATTTATTGTTACTGCTTTCAAAAAAATAATTTTGAATTTTTTCTTGGCACAAGTTTAGAGCCTTTTTAGACTTTGGGTGATCAGATTTTATTCTTGGTTTCTGAAATTTAAAAAAAAAATCGGACATTTCGCGAGTCAATAATTTAAAAAAGAATAAAATAAGAAAAATTCGCGGAGTTTAGGAAAAAGCTTTAAAATTCGCGAAAATCATTGTGGGCGGCGCGACAAACTTGCAACCCTACTTATGCGATGCCCCACCCTGTATGAAGGGATGTAGCGCAGTGAATAATCCTGAGAGCAAGATATTTAGACTATAGTGATGAAACTTCCTTCAAAGGTTTCTCCAAAAACAACTTATGAATCACACATTTTGTATTTTAAACGTTTTTAATCGTATACAAGTCTTCCCGCACCGCCTTTCTTGCGTATAAAATTTATTGGCTTATGTACAAATTTAGTCGGTCATTTCCCTTGAAAAGAAAAAGAAGTTCTAATTGGACTTTTGCGGATAGTTTCCGGCAGTACTCCTCGCTGAAGGAACTGCTAAAAGCAAAACAAAGATTTTGACCTCTCAAAGTCAATAAGAGACTCTTAAGGCGGACTTTCCTTTATTTGTTTTTCTCCGGGAAGTTAAGCAAAGAGCTTAATTACCAACCACACTTTGAGTCAGCCAAACCTACTACGAGCAGCGAAATTTTCTGTTGATCTTTAAAAGCCGGCGATTTGACTAGTTTCTGGGGTCCTCGGAATCTCGCCAAAAATGAAGTTGGTAAAATTAACATGAATCCATTTGTTTTTCGTTGAAGCTCCGAAAAGTCAATAAATTCTGAGAACTAAGAATCTCCTTAACGGCGTAATGACGCTCGTATAGTTGCGTAACATCTACATGACGCATTAAAAACTTATTTTAACTTTTGAACAAGTAAAATATAATAAGTACATTTATGAACTTCAAATCACTGACAAAAAATGGCAGAATTTGATGACGAATTTTTACACGTCTTTTGTTAATTTTACACTGGCAGCGACAAAATACGTCTCTTT
The DNA here is from genome assembly GCA_038502835.1 of Octonoba sinensis. Taxonomy (NCBI): domain Eukaryota; kingdom Metazoa; phylum Arthropoda; class Arachnida; order Araneae; family Uloboridae; genus Octonoba; species Octonoba sinensis. The sequence continues at coordinate 131,848,450 of CM076598.1, forward strand.
CGTCTGAGCCTGTTCCTATGGTTTTACGCCAACAATGAAGTCTTACCGTTCCATATTACATCATAGCACAATCAACAAATCATGGTCCTTTGAGTGAAAGTAATTTTTAATGATGGAATAAATGACAGTAAATCAGTGAGACAAAGATTTCGTCGTTGTCGCAATCGGTGCGCAGACTGGTATTTGAACCAAAAAGCTGGCCATTAAATCGAAGTTGTGGACTTAACTGATTAGCGTGCTCGTTTTCCACTTAAAAGCTATTATTGGCAATAAATTCGTGATGGTTCTCGTGTATACTCTCATCTGTACTAACTCAAACGCAACACATACAAATAAAACTGCCTTGAAGCCTACGAACCCAAAAAAAAAGGAAAACAGATGAGAAAAAAAATAATCTGCCCTATTTATAGCTGTTTTTTTTTTTTTTTTTTTTTTTTTGCGAAAACTCGGGAAAACTTTTGCATCCGATTATCAAAATAGACATTCAGAAGTATCATAGGGTATAACTTAAAAGAAATACAAATGAGTACAAAACGTATAAAACATACACTTATTTAAAAAAAATCATGAAAAATGCACATAATTTTTTGAGGTTTTAGGAACGGCGTTAAAATAAATCCTAACAATTTAAAATAAATAAAAAATGATGGATAATAGGGTAGAAACCTTGCTCGAGCACATCCATAACAAATTATTCCACTAAAGCTAAAATAACACAATTTAGTACTGTCGAAAAACTTGAATGCCGCAACCAAATAAAAAGCGTTACATGCTAATGCTAAGTTCCGCAGTTGGTAAATTTATCTGGTTAGGCTCAATGAAGAAAGAACACTTCTATATGATGCCATATATATTCACCTGTTTTGAGACTCAAATCTTTAAAGTTGACAATTTTGATTTATGGCAGGTTTTTGGCTCAAATACTGGTCTGTACGGTGTTCATTTGTGCATATCGTTCAATGATAACCGAGGCAGCTCGATATCTGTAGATATCAGGAACGAAACTTTCATCGAGTTGCCTGATAAGAGCTTTCCTGATTTTCTCCTTCTCAGAACGCAAACACGAGCAATCACCAATTGAATGCCTTCAGGGTTGCAATTTGGCATGGACACAAATAATTTATATGACCCTTGAGTTTAAGTCTACCAGCAGTATCAGTTTGCAAAAATTTTAATGCTTTTAAATTAGATTTAACTGTGTTGAAAACATTTCATTTTTAAGCACATCATTTTTTTTGTTGTTTTTCTGTTTTAATTAATGCATAGAATTCTGTGCAACTTTAGTCTGCTAATTTCAAAATTTTTAATTCAAGATTATTTTTTTTTTTCTTTGGTGACGTTCTGGAATTATAATAACATTTATTTGACTGATGAAGTAACGAAGTAACTTGAGCTCTGTAACTATTATTATCTTTTTGTTCTTTTTTTCAGTTTGTAATTTGTTGGGTACAAGGCAACTAATAAATTAAATCGTTTGCGCACTGTATCGTTAGTCGATTAGAAAGTATATTAAGTGGAATTAATAGAGACCCAATTTCTTTGCGAACATTAGCTCATGTTTGTTCCACTCCACATCATGTCTGCTGGTATCTTAAGCCATAGGTTCTGGCCAGAGCTACACTCACATGAGTTACAGAAAGTGGCTCCTCAGGACATTCTTGCAATCTATATTTTGTCCATACACAGTGCTCGTTTATTACCCTTCGCGACAGATTTCGTTCGGTAAAAGGGATGACACGCTAAGATGAACAATTTCCGAAGGTACATTTCTGGTTCGCATTTGTTTTTTTTTAACCAATGTTGATGTATTCCATTTCCAATTTCAGTCTTAAGTACGAAAGAAAAATAAAGCAGCTAATTTATTACCCCCCGCCCCACATGTAAAGTAAACATTTCCTCATCTTTATTTTTCTCCTTTTCCCCCTATTTCCACGAAATCAAAGTAGGCCTGACGCATGCACAAAATCAAGGAAGGTGTCGGTTAAGAAAATCAGACAGTAACGCTAAACGTAATCATGCTGATGTGTGTTATTTTAACCCCTTTTAACGCATTTGAACGTGTCTGACGCGGGCGAAAGTTACCTGCAAATTTGCACACGTCCGTGTCTCACACGGGCGAGCTTGTATCTCGCGTTATTTTATTTTTAATGTCCCTCTAAGATCCGTTTGCACTTTGTACGATAATTTTTTATCTAACTTTTACTCCACCCCACGCTCTCTAGTCACCCCCTACAACTGAAATTTCCATAAACAATTTATATTATACCTATATATTCATTTTCTGTCAAGAAACCTCGATCATTTTTTGCCAGTTTTTTCTGAGAGGAATTCCTGCTTCAAGGGGTTAACGCAATGCTCTGTATACGCCTGCCCTGTAAATGTTGTTTTATTGCATTGAGAGTGTAAATGCAATGAAACTCTGTGCAAGGAATTTTTCACCATGGAAAAGCTGAAAAACGGTTAAGGTAAAGGGAAGCGCGAAAATCACATATTCGTTCGCTATTCTTTATGTTAATTTGGGACAAATTATTCATTCATTTTATTTTTAACAATGCCAGGTGAATTGATAAACCACACAAATTATACTTTTAAATATTTTTATAAATATTATTCAATTTTGATGGTCTCAATGTCGAAAAAAATTAGCAAATGAGAAAAGAGAAATCAATAATTTTTCATGAGATTGATTTCAGCGGATTTTAAAGATCTTTTTCAGCAAAAATCTAAATTACACTGGTCAACAAAAAAAAACTTTTTTTCTGCCCCAAAGACTTTGTTAACTGATCTTAGAAGTATTTTTTACGCTGAACCCTAAAATGAAAACCATTTTCCTCTATCACGTAAGGATTTTCCGTGCAAGGTGCTGTAATAGTTGACATTAATAGCATTTACCCTAAATTATTGCAGTACCTTACAAGCAAAACCCTTAAGTGATAAGGAAAATGGTTTTCATTTTCGAATTCAGCTTGGAAAATGCTTCTACGATCAGTCAATAAAGTCCTTAGGACCCCCCCCCCCCCCTTTTTTTAAGAGCATTGTAATTTTTACATTAGAAGCATTTCCACCGAAAAACCAAGTAATTTTCTATTTACCTTAAAAGGGTTGATTTTGACATGTTCTGACATACTTTGCCTCAGGAATGTCCCTTTTTATCGTCCAGCAGTAATCTGCTAACGTAGTTGCACTCCACTTCCCTTGATATCTCTTTTCGATAACTGTAATGTCCTGATGGAGCAGCTGTCCATGTTCATCGGTTATACTGCTCCCATTTTTTCAGGGAGTATTTTTACACACAACAGGAGACTTCTATGATAAAAAATAGTAGCTCATGCTCATTAAACGTGTCCTACAGTATCAATCTTTTGCCTATTTGCCTTTGTATCCTAATTCTTGCGAAATTCCTACCGAGACCCGCACCCAGTGTAGTAATGTGATACGCTCTTCCGTTCGGGGGTCTGCGGGGGCTGTTTGCGACACTCCACTAAGTTTTTTCCAGCAAAATAAAGTGACCACTGATTTAACGGTTGACATTGAAGCTCTTTTTTGTACTTTATCTCAATAAAAACGATGCTGCATGATCGGAAAAAACACTGAAAAAACGTAAAAATCGAACATTTCCTTCCTCATAACTAAAAAACTATACGTGATGGAAAATTTTTGATGCCAGATACGGATTCCTCGTGCAAAACTATTTCAGGAGAAGTGAAATTAATTCTTGGGGCAAAACACTTGTTGACCAGTGTTATTTCCATTAAATTTTCAGGAATGCTTGGGTGTACGGAAACTTAGATGTAAGTAGAGCAGTTAAAATAAAAATGTACCGATTGCGCTACAAATCTATTGATAAGAAATAATTAAACTTTGGGAAATATGTTATACGGGCATTCTACTCTGTTAGAGTTGTTTAATTTTACTTACTTATTCAATTACAAGATGTGCTTCATTGTCATTCAATTACCAAACTGAGGCAATTACTGCAGCTTCAGTCGGCGATAAGTAAAATATGTATTTCGCAGACATTATTCAAAGCCCGTCAGAGCATTGTTAGCATAAAACCAAAGTTCAATTTTAGTAGTAAGCAAATGAGAAGATATACTATATGTACATATAATATACTTCTCATTGCTGAAGATTTCTAATTAATTCTGTAGTTCAAAAATATAAAATAACTCACCACTTGTACAGCGTATTTTAAACTGTTTAATCAACCTCTTATTTCACATTTATAAATTGTGGATGGTCCACGAGTAAAGTTCTGTGAATAAGTTAATTAAAAGTAAAATTAAAAAAACAATGTTTAAATCACAAAATTGCAACGAAAATTGACGGCACGTGTTTCGGAGTAGCAAAGACTTTCAACGCAAATAAATATGAACTTATGGAATGCGTACACATCCAACAGAAGTGATGTCTGCAGTTTTTTTTTGTTCTTTTTTTCAATTTGGTGCTTTAACCGCTTGCCTGATTATCCCGAGTTACCTCGGGTTCGTATATATTGTAGTTAATTATTATTCCGAGAAAACTTGGGCGAAGCAGAATTTCTCAGTATGATTTGTTTTATTACGGTTTTACTCTGTCTGGAGGAAATGACAGGAAATACTTAGTTGTGATTGGGGGGGGGGGGGCGCAGTTTGCCAAGTTTTGTGAGTTTGCTGTGTTGTCCTTTGTTTCAAAAACTATCATACAAAGACCAATATTTAACTTTATTCCATTTATCCGAGATAACTCGGGATAGTAAACTAATATTAAAATGTAATGCAAGGTAATGCTTCTACACCTGTAAAAAATAAAACTTCAACTTGAAACCTACAGGTTTTGTTTTGTTTCCTTGTATTTAATAATAAAATTTTAAAATGTGATGATTTTTTTTTTCAAAAAAATTTGTAAGGGAAGCGGTTGAACGTTGTTTTTATTTTATTTTACGTATAAAAGGTAAACTTTTTATTGTTTCATAACTTTACTGTTTTCAATATTCAATTATTTTTAGAAGACATGATATTAGAATCTGCACAAACTGAGTTGGCTTCTGAACAAGCCTCGCAGCAATAAATGTTGTATTCAACCCTCCAAACCATCATTTTATTTCGAGTTAGCATTTTAAGTAGAATTAAATGACTGACTGCAAAATTCAGTCAATTGACTGTCTGGACCACTTTTTTTTATGCGTCTAATATCAAAACGATTTTGGTGGATATGAATAAATGGAAATATCTATTCTTTTTGAGAGAAGACCTTTCTTTGAATTGTGCTCAATTGTTCCGCTAATATATTCCGATTAACTTTTGACAAGCTCGTGGCATTCCACCTCCCCCCTTTTTCTATGATTTCTAAACCCAGCATTTTTCATGTACCTCATACATATCTGTCGGAATACGTAATAGAAAGTGATCAAAGAAGATTCAAACCTGGAATAGGTAACTTGACGCATGATTCTGCGAGGCCAAAGAGTAGCAAATGTTTTGACATTTCGCTCTTTTATAGTTTAATAATCTATGGCTTTCTTACTATTAGTATTCTGTATGAATGGTGTATTTGCGAGACGGTACTTGCTCATTTTAAAACGTCTGCTTTTTGAGTTAAAAAAAAAAAAAAAACAACTTAAATATTTTCTCCAGTGATGAATGGTAAAAATAAAATTTCTTTAACTTTATATGATCCTTGCATGATATTCAACTTTGGTTTTACTAGCCGCCTTTGACAGTTGGCTACTTCGCCCTTTTTGTGTCTTCAACTCTTATCTGTTATTTTCGTCTTTATGTAAACATCTCAATTTCAGAAAAACTGCAAAGATTAAAGAAACTGGAAATTAGCAAGCGAACAACGTAGAAACTTTGAAATTTTGAATTAATTGCTTTGTTTCACTGATGCGAGCGAGGGAGAGTTTCAGATCGAAAAAAAAAAATATCCGTCCCACTGGTTTTGCGTGCTGCCGCACTGATTCAATGCTTTTTTTTTTTTTCTGTTTGCACTGTGCGCAAGCGCAAAGCCTAAGCGATGAAATATTTCTCGGTGTTGCTTGTGAAACCAGCAGGGGTGAATTACGCTCGACAACACACACACAGGTCACCTTAAACAAGAATTAAAATGAATTCGCAAATAATGATTATGATAGAATCGAGTTGCGGCACTTAGAAGCAAAGTGTTGTAAGTGAAAAATCCAAAATCTGGAGGTAACTAGTGCAAATGACCGGAGAAAAAGTCAGCTGTTACATGTCAAAAGATGTTAGTGATAGCCCTAACAGGGGCTGCTATCCAGCGTGATTTAGAAAAAATAAATTAAGAGTTTCCCATATGATTCGAACTTTTCACGCGTTTTACTGAAAATATTTATATTCTCATTTCCATTCCTTTGCTCCTCACTGCATCAATTGTACTTGTTCTTATTCTTAAGAAAGATTAAATTGTTCTACACATGCAATTACATTTTTTTTTGGGAAAACGTGTATGCTTTCATTTTAGAAATATATTCAGAACCTGAAATAAATGGCTGTATATTCATCGGCATTTATCAAAACGCTGAGACATTTATGTATATTTCCTGAAATATAAAACCTTTAATTAACCTTAACTTAATTTTTGTTGCACTGAATTAAATATTTAAAAAATATAGTGATCTTATCGCTATGACAACGGATGGTTAGCCGAAGTTTTCCTCATACAGTACTTCCTGTCAAACGTTTTTTGCAATAAATTATGAATCTTGATAGTTTAATATAAGGTTCTAACATATTATAAGATGCGATATATAGCAAAAATATAGAAATTCAATTTCTTTTAACGGGCGAAATATATTTTTATTAACTATAAAAGTAATTTTAACTTAAAATACTTTAATCTCATAATACATATATTTAAATGAATTTAATTAATTTATCCTCTTTATTATTTCTGCGCAAGAACTTTTTAAACCTTTACGAGTAAAACTCATTATATTTAATAACAGTTTTAGAATTTTAAATTTATGCTTTTTTTCAATAAATCTTATTTCCCACATTCTAAATTAATATTTTCATTTGTAATTAAGATACAAAATAAAAATAGTATAAGTAAAAGCCCGATGTGACACAAATTATCAAACCAAAGTTTGGTATTGCGAAAATGATGAAATTAAGGTGATCCTAGGATTTTTAGAAGTTTAAAAATAATTGTTACACGCGTCCTTATCAATGTTCGAACTTAGAATAAATTTTACTTTATATAGTTTTGTGTGTTTTCAGTACTATAAAATTTGAAAAGGGCTGGCATGATGGCGTCGTGGTAAGGCGCGGAGCTCGTGCCCCTGGTAGTGTCGGTGGATTTTCAAGATGCAGGAAATCGTCTGCGCCCATGTCGTATGATTATGCGGCACACTCTCAGAATTTTTTTCTTCAATTCTCGGAAATATTACTGGCAGCAGTGCTGCTGGTAAATTTCCGTTATTTGAAGAATATCCGTTTTTTCTTTCTCATGTCAATTGAAGGAACTTCCTTCTACAATTTTTTCTGTTCTAAGAGGGGAATGTCCGTCAATTGAAGAAACTTTCGTATACTTTTTCTCCGTTATCCGAGGGTAATTTCCCGTTATTTGAAGAAACGTGCGTTATGTTTATTTCCGTTACAGGACAGTAATTTTCTGTTATTTGAAGAAACGTGCGTTATGTTTATTTCTGTTACATGATGGAAATTTTTCGCTATTTGAAGAAACTTGCGTTCGGTTACCTTCTGTTCCATGATGGAAATTTTTCGTTATTTGAAGAAATGTCCATTAGGTTTGTTTCTCTTAAATGAGTGACTTTTCCAGGAAAATTTGCCCATGCCCGTGCGTTATTTTATTTCCGATGCCCGTCAGAAATCCGTTTACACTTTGTTTGTATAATATTTCTTCTCTATGTAACTTTTCATTCCTCCCCCCCCCCCTCCCTAGTCACCCCGCACAACCTGAAATTGCATAGAATAACTTACATTATACTAATTTCTCAGAAAAAAACTTCTGCTTTAAGGGGTTAAAGAGGAAGTTTTCGTGCAGATTGAAAAAAGCCGTTTCATTTATCCTTCTTCAGTCACTTTCTCAAATTGAAAAATTCCATATTAATTCATGGAAAAACTTAGAATTCAAAATCTTCATTGCTTAATGCACATCAAAACTCTATTTTCACCATCTGAAAGTGGGCATTTTATACTTTGGAAAGGTTTTCTAAATTTAGTTTTCTAAACTTCTCTAGTATCATAAAATATAATAAATCCTGACAACTTATTTCTGCAAACTTTGAAAAATGTTTTCAGAAAAAGACCATTTAGAGTTAGAAGATGCCCACTTTCAAATGGTGAAAATAAAAATTTTAAAGATGCCTTTTGGGATAGGAAATTCGACTTTTTTTTCATTCATTACTTTCTAGAAAATTAACAAATTGCAATGAAAAAACCTCTTATAACGCTACATCTGCAACTAATGTATTCTTAAGGTTTTTTAAAAATTTAATTAAAAAAATTCCTTTTTTCCAGAAGTTCGAGTTTTATTTATTTTTAAAGACTATTCTGAACTCCCTTAAAAATAATTTTTGGGTATACCCCACCGACTTGATGAAGACTAAGTAGAAGCTAAGAGCACACTGAAAATAAAAATTTATAACACGTATAAGGGACCTATTAATAAAATGCTACGGCAAAAGCTGCACATTACTTCTGATTTTTCACAATTGAAAATCATTTCTACTGTGCAGCAACTAGTACAAGTTTTTTTTTCTTAGGATCAAATTTACAACTGAATTAATATTTATTAACATTTATGTGGAGTCTAATATGGAGGAGGAAAAAACAAGTATGCTGCCAAATTTCCAAACAATACAAAGCTATACTCTTAATTGAAAGCACACTCAATGAACGAAGTTTACATGCCCCCCCCCCCCTCTCATTTTCCTGTCAATTTTCAGCCTTGAAATTTTATTCATGAAACGAAGAACCTGAAAGTCTAATAAAAAGTGCAATATATTAAAAAATATATGGAAGATGCTAATTCTATGAAGTTTTTAACTTCATAAAGTAAGCATATTTTTTTAAGTAAAATGCAAAATATGGTATAAGCCAGTATTTCCGGAAGTTTCCTTTTCAGAAAAGTATATCAAACTTTTCGTGTGATTATTTGGTCTGTTAGGCAAGACCGTAGCCAGAAATGTTTTTCGGGGGGAGGGGGGCCCTGACTTTGAAACACTAGTGTTGAGGAAAGTTTCAGGGAAGAATATATGCTTCATTGCAAAAATTTTCTGGATTTCGGGGGGGGGGGGGGGGGGGGGGTGCCCGTCGCGCCCCTTCTGGATACGGCCTTGCTGTTAGGACTTTTCTCAGCGCTTTCAGCCTATAATTTTTAACAAGTTACCACAGGTCTGCTCAGTCTCCCTACCTTCAAAAATTTCACTAAAAATGAAAGTTGGTAATTTGTTGCAATTAACCACCAGTCAAACTTTTGAAATATACCCATTCCCCCCCCCCCCCCCCCAGAGAGCAAAGAGATATAAGTTATTGATTGGCAATAATCCTCATCAAGTAGATTTATAAAAATTTGTCACCATGATACCATACTTAGAAAAAGAAATTAGAACAATTAAAATCATAACTTTGAAAATCAATAAGGTACCATTTATTTCTATATTACTATTTTAATACTAAATTTTAAATTATTTAAAATATTTTTCATTTAAGACAATTTTATTTAAAAAAAAGCACTTATCTGCATAATTTTCAGTATTGTCAGGTCATTCACATATTTATGTCTTGTGACCGGTTTAATTTATTTATATCTCTTAATATAGTAAACATTACTTTGAACTTTTAGGTGCATCCTATTTTTAAGTGACGAATGTTTTGCTAAGTCAATTTTTAAGTTTTGCTAATTACCAATCTTTGCAACACCAAAAAATATTTAATTTTTCAAATCAATTTACTATAGCATTTTAAAGAATCCTGCACAAAGAAATCAGCCATCTTTATTCAATAAGTAAATAATAAAATTGAAAAAATAATAATAATGACAATTATACTTAGACGCCACTAAAACTTTATGTATGTATATATTTATAGCATAGCAATAAAATAACAGGATAGAGTCAATAGCAATAAAGTAACCACCAGTGAATAATTAAACAATAAGCAAAGTTTTATTTTACATGTTTAAGAAGTTTTATTTAACATTTTCAAGAAACTGATAGATGAAATGGATTTTCGAAGCACAATAACTTATTACGTAATTTTAAGATCTTTTCCAACATTGTTTTTGTTCGTTGGGATCTTGAGTTCCTCTTTCAGGGTTTATTTCTGCAAAGACACCAGAAAATAAGAGAGAAAAGTAAAACTATGACAAGACAACAAAGAAAATAAACTGGGCAGGGTGCCGCAGTCTAGTTGCCGTTTGGTTTATGAGTTCTCACACATTTTATAAGCCATATTTTATAATCAAAATAATTTTGATGGGCCATATGACTAACAATAACAAATATTCTTTTTATCACTATCCCTATACTTCCCCCCTACACCAAAAGATGTAAGACTCGCTATAATCAAAAATTTAATTCTGAATAAAGTCAAATTTTCGTTCTATGCAGGTGATTTTGACAATAGTTTAATTATTGAGAATCACCATGTTAGAGGACTAACAGATGATATATTCACTCATTTATCGCAAAAAATTCAAGGACTTTCAGGGACCCAAATGAAAATTTTCATGGGACCTATTTTGATGTTTATTGCTTAGCACATACGTGTTTTAAAAGAAAAAAAAAGCTACAGAACTTAAAAATGTAAGTTTAACTTGCAGATTCAATTTCTTTCTTGTGATTGTTGCGATAAACAGATAATAAACAAACGATTTGTAAACTTAAACAATCATTCAGAAACAAGTCAAACCTTATAACGATCTTTTTCAACCCACGCTGGGCTAAACACGCATTTTCCCGGCATTTTAGGCCGTAAATGAAAAGACAAGTATTGATGATAGGAGCCAATTCAAAAAATAATCATCGGTTCAGTCACACTAGCAGAACCGTTTAAACACAGACTCCGACCGAACTATACGAAAATTTAGCAAGCTTTTGAGCTCTGAGGAAATGCACGCGGAAGTCAGGAATCACCACACTAAAAGAGTTCAAGAATCCCTTTTGTTTTTTTAAAGGCGGATTGGAATTTTGCTACCCGATCTTTGCTCGGAAATTTTTACTTACTTTTACGAGCTTGACCTTTCCGAAAAAGCAAGGACTTTTCAAGTACCCTACGGACGTTTTCAAGGATTTTTTGGGTTCCCGAGTGATTTAAATGAAATTCAAGGATTTTCAAAGTTTTTCAAGGACCGTGGGAACTTTGTATAAAAGATGTAGAGTTCTTATTGAAATTTGCAAGCAGAAAAGATATTACTTAATGAAAGCTTAAAAAAAAAATACGAATTTTTTATAGCATTGTAAAACATTCGACTTCGATTTAATCTTTTAGAAAATAATCAACCATGGCAATCGTGTTTCATCTGGAAAATAAACACAAGGTGAATATGTGAATATCTTGAGACATTTTTTCTCTCACTCATTAGTTAAAAACTTTAAAAGTTGACTCATATTTTCGAGAAATTACTGAAATCAAAATTCTGAAATAAGAACTTACCCATACCTGCATTTATGTTTGGCGGAATGAAACTGGTTAGGCTAAACTCGTTGTCTTGTCGACTTCTGATTGTTGAATACGCATGCGTGCAGAGAGTAAACGGAAAAGGTTCGTTCTCAAGGGGTACGGAAATTATTTGTTGAAAAATGAGGAATAATGTAGTGTATAAAGACGAGTTTTTCAGAGAGTGCATGTAAAAGATCCCGTGAGTCGTCATTTGGCTTGTATGCTCTCGGTTAAATTAAATTTTTAGTGCAATGTGGCATCAACGAGTCCGGGTGCGCGCCCTTTCAGGTGGAGAAACCGGACGTCAAAATCCTCACGCGGTGATGGTACCACACTTATTGAGGTGCCGCTGAAAGATATGGTACCAATCTCTGGGGAACGCACTAGGTCTGCAATTTGCAGAAGCCAACAGCAGCCCATTAGAAATTTAAAAAAAAAGAAAATTGAAAAGGGAGAAATAGTCCATGTTCCACATTCGCGAGTTCTTGCAAAAATTCTGCTTAACATCGCAGTGCAATAAGGAAGATTATTCGGAGAAGCACTTCACCATGTTGTATAATCTTTTTATATCAGTTTCACAAAAATCGTCTTGTTTTTGTCTCTCCGGGAAATCCCGATTGATTAATAAACTTTTCCCTCAGGTATATCGCAGAATTCATATCAGACACTTGTCCAAAACAAGCAAGTTTGTTTATCTGAGAAAAGAAAATTTTCTTAAAATTTATTAATATCATTGTGTGAGAAGAGCTATTGAAATTGAGCTTTCCCTTCAAACTTGCACTTAAGGCGGAAAAAGGTATTTGCAGTGTTGTTGAAACACAAGAATCTTTTACGCAAAATTAAAAGTAATCTAGCTAACACAATACATATTTTCAGGGTCATTATGAATTAAATTTTCAGAATAACCGAAAATGTATATTTTCATGTCACATAAATACCATACAAGTTTCAATGCTCCTAAAAATGTGTATTTTCAGGACACACACACGTATTTGGGACATCTAAAAATGTGCATATTTTAAATGTTTCTAAAATTCTACATTTACTGAATACCTAAAAATGTATATTGACTCCCAAAATGCAGTTTCAGGATACTCTGTAAAATAAATTTTCAAAAGGGCTGAAATTTCAGGTACCTGAAAAAGTATATACATATATTTTCAGGATTTTTAAAAATGTATGTTCAAAGTACGTAAATGTATGTATGTTTTTTCAGGATGCCTAAAAATGTATTCATCAGGCTTCCTAAAGATGCTCATGTTCGGGATACGTAAAAATGTATATTTTACAGATGAAGCAATTGAAAATATTTTTCAGGATGTCTAAATATGAGTATTTTGTAAGAAATGAATTGGGTTAAAAATAAAAATCTATTTTATTTTTTAACTAAATTTATTATTTTTTCAGTACAATTAATTGCCCGCCTTAAAATGACGAATAGTTACTGCAGGCCTAATTTTGAGACGCCCTTCAAAGGCTCGAAATTCCATACTTTTTAAACTGCGATACTATAAAGAGATTAAGTTTGCTAAAAGTAAAGTCTATTATTTTCGACACCAGTGGATTAAAATGCGACCTTTTGAGGATAACATAACCTTATCTTTTATTTTGGATATTGTTTCAGAAAGTTCGGTCACTTGTAAAAACGTCCTCATTTTGCTTGACCAACCTCTTGCCCTTAAAAGCTATTGAAAATGTTTAAATATAATTTTGTTCGTTTTTCCTCGTCCGAGACTCTTTTATAGGAATTTTGCAGAATAGCTTTGCTGATGACTACTTTTACAGGCAAATTTTAAAATTAATTCTGCTTACATTTCAGAAATAAGAAACTATGACGTCAGTTTCATTAGACGATGACGAACACTTTAATATATTTTTAAAAGACAATTTTTTCGAAACTTCTCTCAGCGGGGGACTTCTGAAACACTTAAATACTTAAAAATAACGATATATCCACCATGATAACTCATACGTTATTTGTACGGTGCAGATCTTTTAAAAACAGCATCTAATCTCATTTCTGGACTAGATAGCTGCCAGCCAAATTTCCTCCAGCACTAACGTGGTTTCTTAAAGACAATTGAGCCGCAAGCTCATTCCTCGCAGCAGCCTTGGTGTCTAAAGAGCCTTCTTATAAATTTTTCTCTTCCTAAACATCTCATTTATCATAGTTTGTGGCCTGCTAAACTCAAGTTGGATTCACTCTCAACTCGCGATAATAACTAGAAATAGGTGCGGCTTCAACATTGTAGGAAAGAAAGAACGAATTACTTCTGGGAGAAAAATAGTTGCCAGTCCAAAAGGGGTAAGATATGTTAAATCATTTGCCCTCACATAGCCACGTGCCATTAGTACTAGCGCGAAGCTAAAGTGCTTTTAAGTAAATCGTATTATGCATTCCATAGAGAGATATGAACGCTAGAGAAATTATTTATATGTATGCTCGAGTAGAGTAATTGACGAAGAGTCGAAAGGATTTCTAACCCGCAATTGTGAAGTTGAACTGCTCAAAAATAAATATTGGATTTGAATGCATAATCATTTGTCTCTCTCCAAATTCATTATTTTGTATGGCAGGTGGAACTCATTGGGTGCTGATCTTTCGGTATTATTGTGATTTGTAAACAATCAACGGGATAACTGTTTACTTTTAAGTACGTTTGTCGATGACCACCTGAGGTTAAGAGCAGACGAAGGGTGATAGAGATCCGAGAGGTTTATCCATTTGGTGCAACAGCCGCTCATTATCTGCAATAAAATGAATTGATATTTCTGTGGAAGTAATCTCGATGAATTAATTTATTTGGAAAGAATTTGCATAACATAAAAAGTGTTGGCTATTTATCAATAAGTTAGCCGTCTCGTCGCTTCGTAGATTTTGTGGATAAAAGTATCTTCATTTTTTAGTTTGTAGACTTGTAGTTATTTGTATTGTCAGAAGTAATTTTAATTTATGGATGCGTGTTTTACGAATTTAGTTACAGTGAAATAGCTAGGTATTTTTTACAAGTTTCTGCCAAAAAAATTTACAGTTTTGTAGGTAAAGTGCCTTTATTTAACTTGCAGACCTGACATTTGTAATTATTTGTATTTTTGCTACGGATGCATATTGCCCAAGTTAGTTGCAGAGTAGAATATTTAGCTTTTTTTTACAAGTTTCTGCTTTAATTTTTTTCTGAAATGTGTCTATTTCACGAAATCCTGCTGATAAAGTCGCCAACTTTGAAATTCTGAGCCTTTTTTGGAATATATTTTCTACGTACAATCTCATTTGCATTGGGGATTGGGGGAGGGGGACACAGTCGTTTGAGGAAGGATTACGTCTCAGAAAGGAGAGGGGAGGGGAGGTGCTGGACTCAAGGGGTTTAAAACCTCTCTGAAGCTGAAGATAAAGTTTTCTTTCATGCATAGAAATTTACATTTTTAGCATGTATTTAGTAAATTTATTTAAAATGATGTCATCTATAGACGTATTCTCATGAAGTTGGAAATCATGACTTTTCATAAATTCTAGAAATTTTATTGGGAATAAAAGCGTCAGGAGATCCCTTCTGGAAAGGAATTTTCAGCCATGGCTGCAGAGGCTTTGATAGTTTTCCAAAAAATAATTGATAAACATTGCACAGATAAATTTAAACGTTGATACATCTGACAATAGTTTAAACTGGAGAGCGTAGAAATATACAGCTTATTTAGCACACGTTTTTAATATAAGCGGAGAAAACACATTCTTACTTTACACAGTTGTGTAAACCTTTTTGCTTTGTTTCATGTTAATTAACCCAATCTTCCACTTAGTTATACAGTTTAGTGATAAAAATACCAACAATGAAGGACTGTTTTGTGCATCATAAAATAGCAACTGTTTAGAAAACATTTCTTTAGAAAACATTTTTCTTTCTCTGCTTGTTTACTTGTCTGAATTCTGGAGTAGCCAAATCTTATGCCACATTTATTGCTTTTTATGGCTACTGAAATATCCGGTAAGTGTTAAACATTGCACCCTAATTTTATGATGTTCATAAAATTCCCTGAAATCCTCATTTTTGTTTTCGTACTTTAGCGTTCTTAGATATCATGTTAGCTGTCTTGCAAAGCTGTTAAATAATAGTGGGTTGATATCCGCGAGAAACTCTTGGGACGAACTCATTCAATAAGGCGAGTTTTTTTTTGCTTCAATTCGGATTTGCGAACGGTTTTTTTCTTTTTAAACCACGATCTACTTTCGATTGGAGGGTAACTAATGATTGTTAACCACTTTAAGCATTTGCCCGTGTCTGACACGGGCGAAAGCTACCGGCAAATTTACACATGCCTGGGTCTCACACGGGCGATCTTGTATCTCGCGTTTTTTTATTTCTAGTGCCCCTCTGAGATCCGTTTGCACTTCGTTTGTGTAATAATTTTTTATGTAACTTTTACCCTATCCCCGCTCTCTAGTCACCCCCTACAACTGAAATTTCCAAAAACAATTTATACTATACCTATATATTCATTTACTGTCAAAAAAACCTATCATTTTTAACCAGTTTTTCTGAAAAAACTCATGCTTCAAGGGGTTATTAAGAGAATTCATCAAAAAATTCAGAAAATGGTCTTTTATTTCCGCTTTAGTTATAACGAAAACATTGATTGTTGCAATGAAAACATTACTCATAGACATAAAATACTCGTAATACGAATTTAACGCTACACTGCGCCGTGTTGTTTTTAAACAACACCTCCATTTTTCGTTCACTAAGCTTTTATTTTGTAATATTTTTAACATGTGGCGCATTCTTTTGTTTCATTTTGTATGTGTGATCATATTAGTTAACCAGAGGTACCCGCAACGGCGTTGCCCGTGCAAAGTTAAAATAGCGGCGCCGATAAAAAACTTATTTCAGCCAGTCTTTTTCCACAAATGTATATCTACTTTGACTTAAGTATAAAATTATTTCAATCTATCACTAATAACCATTATTTATTGATATATATTTGTATCATGTGACATATTTCTCTTTATTACATCATCAAAACTTTTACATAGGTTTTTTTACTCTGAGTCTGATAGATAGCAAGCAGTACATTCTTTCTGAGTCTGAATTCAAAAATATAATTTCATAAATGTTTATTTCAACCAATAAAAAGAATAAATTGTGATACAAAAATTACAAAATAAGTATATTAGTTTTATACATAAACATACATTTTGAAATCAAATCAGAAAAATGAATTGATATAATTTTAAATATGAAATTTTAACTGCTACAAATTAAAGTAGGCTAAATGGAGAATTGATAAATTGATCAGACAATGCCCATTTAGTAAAGATCATCTGAAAAATCTAACAGTTTCTGATCACCCTTAGCCTATTCAAGAAAAGCAAAAGCTTTTATCCAAGATACCTTGAAACTACTTTTTGAAGATGAACAAATTTCTCAACATGTGTACTTTAGCAGCGGCATCAAGTTATTTCTTGTTTTACGCTGGCAACCTACTTTCTTCCATTATTTTTCAAGCAAGTGGACGTTAACGCATTAAAAATTCTCATTAGATCTCAAAAAATGAAGAAAAGTTAACCAATATACTAAAGTATTAAATTTCCCTTCACAATCAAATACAACACTTAACTGCATAATACTGATTGTAACCATTGATATTTGTATGATGGCAAAGTGGATTTACAGTCCAGTCAAGGGGGCGGTAGTTGAAAATCGTGCCTCTTGCCCCCTCCAAATGAAATGGTTTTCAATATTGAAGTAGCAAAAAAACAATTTTGGTTTATCTTTAGTTATGTAATAGGAAGAAAGACGGCAACAGCTCTTCCATACATAGAAGTTTTTTGAAATTGAAATTCGAAAAACTCAATTTTACACTATGTTTGGTAAGATTAGGGGAAGGGAAAGGGGGCTCTTCCTCAAAAATAAGTTGAAATCGAAGTTCTAAAATTACTTGCATAGGCTGTCATTCGAGGCGTTTAGCGGAAGGTGGACGGTCCTAGCTCTCTTCCTGTATTTATTGCAAATTGAAATACTAAAAGCATATACTTATTTAAGCTAGGTATATTATCGACATAAGGGGAAGGTTCAAACTGCCAGAAAATTTTTGCCATTGAAATTTGAAGATCAATTTTTTAGTCTACTTCTAGGAGACAGGAGAGTGACCAAAGAGTCTCCACCCAAAATTTTTTGGAATTGAGGTTCTTAAGAACAAATTTTACTCTAACTTTGGTGACGGAAGAGAGGACAGTTTGGTCATTTCCAAAAGAAATTTTTAAATTAGAAATCTTCAAAACGCAACTTTAGGCCATCTTAAGAACATTAGGAGATTCAGCTGCTCTCTGCGCAACATTTTATGAAATTTGCAAAAAGAAGAGGTGTTCGGGTTCCATTCTAAAATCGTTTTCGTAACTAAAGTTGGATTTACACTGCTTTTGGTGACATTAAGGAAAGGAAAAGGGATTAGGAAGCTTTTATTCAAGTCCTAAAACACACTTTTGAGCAATGTTTAGGGGCATTAAGAGAAGAGGGAGAAGTTGTTAGCTTTCCAGAAAGTTTTTTGACGTGAAAGTTCCAGAAATTTAATTTCAGGCTACCTTTGGTCCCATTAAGAGGGGTCATGATCCCCGTTTTAATTCATGCTTAGGCTTCACACTTAAGCTTGCCCCTCTATATTTGGCATTGTTCATGGTATCGAAGGAGGCTTTCCGGTTTCTTTAAACTCTCCAGTTTCTAATCAAGTGGAAATATTTAGAACTAATAATGAATATGTAACTAATTATAAAATATTAAGCAAACATTTGAAGTTTACATAATTAAAATGCCTAAATATCTCAACTATTTTTTAAATGATTTATTTAAAAACAACATACTTAAATTATATTTGAATAAAAGTCTTTCCTGTGAATATTTAATATTTAAATACAGAAATACATATTAATGACAATATTTTTAATCGCTATTCTCAACAAAATACATAAAATCGGGGCACAGAATATTTTGCTGCTTCATAACAACGCTTATACTCGCTCCGGACCTGTTTACATGTGACCGACAGTGCTTTTAAAAAGATAAATAAATCCTTGACCCCTGCAGTTAACATGAAATTGTGGTAATAATGCACTTTTTAGGAATCAAAGCAAAATTGATAAATAATTTCTAAAAATAAGGATTAAACTGCAAATTTTAACACTGCATCACCTGTGTAAACACACAATGTTGTTACGCTACAAATATACAGCTTTTCATTGTTTGGAAAATTGAGGATCTTTCCTTCAAATAAGTTGTAAGCTGATTTTATGCACTTTCCCAATAGAAAGCAAATTAACAGAAAAAAAACGCCAAAAGGGAAAAAAGAATATTATTATTCCAAGGAATAAAGCATTGATTCCTAGAAGTCCTTCTAGAAAAACAAAAGCGTACAACAAAAACAACATAAAATGAATATGAAACTTAAATTATTATTCTGTATAAAAAAGATAAATTTAAAAAAAAATGCTGATAGAAAAAAAACATCGAACATTTCAATAAATGATCCAAATCCAGCAGAATTTGAAGAAAAAAACAATTGTTCCAATACATGGAGCATCAAATTTTAACAGGATTATTCGTAATAAGGCAAACATCTAGAATGAAAAAATTAAATCGGCAGACATTGAATCGTTACGAAACAACCAGAGACCCCAATGCTGTTTACATTCATCTGTGGGATGTCTAAAATTATCTTCATTATTTTGTAAATTATTTATTTTAAAACAACGTACTTATATTGTTTTAAAGGTGTGCCCCCCCCCCCCCCCCCCTAACGTCACTGAAGCAGTGCCCTGTCAAAAGAAAAAATAAATTCTTCACCACTCGAGTGAAAGTTGTTTGCAACTTGTTTTTTGTAATGAATGATTATTATTTTTATGAACAGCTCAGATGAATTAAACTGGTTGGTCGAGTCACTTAATTGAGTAATAATGGTTGAATTTGATATAAATTGCTTAAGCAGGCCCAAGAACATTCTAGGTTCAACACAATAAAGAGCGGAAGCGATTGACACTTCTGTATAGTAAAAGGCAAATTTAAAAAAATAATACTGAAAGAAAAGGATATCGAACATATCAATCAATGACCAAAATTCATTAAAATGCATAAATACCAACTATATTTTAAATTCTTTATTTAAAAACAACGTACTAATTTTATTTTGAATGTGTGTATCCACAGGAGGTTGCAAATTAAAAAAATAATGCTGAACGAAAAAAATATCGAACATTTCAATAAATGATCAAAATCTAGCAGCAGCATTCTAAAAAAAGAAATCAAATTTTTCACCTTTCCAGTAAACCATGGATAAACTCACATAAATAAATAAATTTAACAAAACAAATGTATACAATTAATGCAAAAGAAAAACAACACGGCAAAGCTGAGCTGAAATGAAAAAACTACACAATTAGCAATCAACGAAGAGCAATAAAATTAAACCTAAGTAAACATCATCATAAACTACACGATTAGCGATAAAGAACAATCATGAATTGAAAAAAAATTAAACTTAAGTAAACATTATCATAAACTACACGATTAGCGATAAAGAACAATCATAAATTGAAAGAACAGCTGAAATAAAAAGAGAAATCAGTTGAGAGGAAGGGAACCTAACAGAATATTTCGAAATTAATTAATCGTCAGGCATAGAAATACACAACAAAATAAATCAAATTAATGGAAATACATAGAAACAAAATAAATCAAATTAATGGAAATACATAGAAACAAAATAAATCAAATTAATGGAAATACATAGAAATAAATAAAAAGCAAGGATATACTGAAATCAATCTCATCGATATCCCGGTATCTGACGAAAGCAACAACGATTGCTATAGCTCCCTTCACTTCAATTCGCTATGAAGAACTCGCGTGAAGTAAAGAAAATGGCTGGAGGATGCTGAAGGTTTAAAATTTTAATTGTTAAATTTAAAGAATATTGAACGAATTTTTAAAAAAAACAGCTTCGAAGTGCAAACCACCAAGATATGATAGAATTTTTTGCCACTTTTCGTAATCGTACGTTGCGTAGATTTTGCTGTAGCGCGTATATAAACATGGGTGTTGCCGACTCGAAAGTTCATCAAACTTTCATTTTATATATATAGATATAGTTTCCCCTAGATCTTGTAAACTGAGCTCAAGGTTCATCTTTTTTCACAAAATCGTAAGACATGTTGATTTCGTAAAAAACAGCAACTTCTTAAATTTTTTTTCTACAAATTTTAAGCAACAATTTTATTTTAAGAAATTGTCTCTAATTGCTTACATAGTTTTAAAATAAAATAAATATAAGTTGTCCGAAAAATTTCGGGAAAAATATATATTAAGGCGCCTTTTTTACTTGTTGTTTTAAAACAACACTGCGCATTCGGGGGCCATTTTTATGCTCCTGCATTATTCGCAGTATAAACAAGAACAGGTGTCACAGGTTGTTCCATTTCACTTTACTTAGTATCTTTTAGAAGATTATTGTTAAATATTTCACAAATTAGCTTAAAGTGGTCGGATAAATTATTATTTGGAATTTTGTTTAAAATCAATTCACGCTCAACCAAAGAAGATACGAACATTATCGCATAGACCCCCTACAGATGTTAGGTTTCTTGTTTAAAATCTTTAAGTGAAATTATTATTAAACTTTATTGGTAATCAAAGTAAAATTTTTATAAATAATAATAAAATAAATTATTTTGATAAATTTTCATATTTTAGTACTTTTTTATGATTATAATGCATGCCTATTTATTATTGATTTGGTTTCATTTGTTAAAATGATTTTTCAAAAAATTATTATTATTACCCCTAAATGCGCAGTGTTTTTAAAAAACATGTCAATTTTTCTCGAATTCTACTTTTCCGAATTAAATAAGAATTTTTTTAGTATTTTTCCCACTTATAACTAGCACAAACAAACACAAAAAAAAAAAAAAATATATTTCACAAAGAAAAAAAAAATTGCGCAGTGTAGAGTTAAAGACACTACTCTCTTCGCAGAACTTTCAGTTGGCGATAGGCGAGAAAAAAATTTCGGATCGGATTAGCCGCCAGTCTTCGAGCCGACTAGCGATTGGCGTGGGTTTTTCTTAATTTATTTATTTATGTTTATGTTGAAGCAAGATTTTTTATGTAATAAGATTAGAAATGACGTTATATTCCGCAAGAAATCCTTGAAAATTTTCTAATTGATGAAGATGAAACGAATGAAAATGCTGTCGTTCTTCGATCCGCAGATACATTGAATAATATAGACTAACACGTGCATTCATTATTGCATTATGAATTTTATTCATTACAAATAAAGCTAGTAACCTTCTGATTTTTATTTGCTTTTTTCATTTCTATTCGTTATGTTTATGTTTTAAATTTATCATCAAGCAAAACTAGCCTTAAATACAACATGTATTTTTTTAGTGTTTGTGTAACAGTTAACATATATAGCAGGTATACATTATTCTTCATTATTAAAATTACTTTGTACAATTGACGAAATTATATTTTTAAGTGACACTGTTAAATACACTTGAATAGAATCAATAATTATGATTAACAAGCAAGATATATGCTAATAAATTTAGATTGCATACAAGGGTAATTGGAAATAACACTTTGAAATTTAAATACCACTTCTTTTCAAAGATGGTACTACATATATGACACAAGAAAAGGAAGTTAAACTTAATAATGGTTCAAACGCACATTACCTGTAATTTTGTTAAAAAAATAAAACATTAATTACTTGTTTTATCCCTTCAGAACTCGTGCGTGGGTATTTTTCTTGGTGGATGTATTTAGCAGAAATAGGCAGTTTTCTCAAAAAAAAAAATAAAATTTATTCTCGCTTAGAATTAAACATGGCAAAAAGTAACGTAATAAACTGCAACGTAAATTTAAGACACAATACAAACAACAAATACATGAAAACTGTTCAACACACTACCGGCGAATGCGTAAAAAACATAGCACATAAGCATTTTAAACAAGACTGTTGCCAATAGTGAAAATCAAGATAACATAATATTGTACATTAGTTGCAAAATGCTGGTTGCCTAATAAAAAATAAGATTAAAGCTAACAGTTTTCACCCACCACCGTAACCCTATTTCCCTCAAAAAATGGTAGTAAATGAAATTTTCGGGGCCTCAGTGGCTGAGCGGTCTAAACGACTGGTTCCGGTGCCTGCCTGCGCGCAGTGAAGAGGCGTGGGTTCGATTCCCACTGTCCCCTAGGTGTATTTCTTTCTTTGTATTGTAATTCTGTTGTACAGTCTTGTTCTATCTGTCATGTTAGACGAGAGCTCGAGGCATATCCTTGAGAATATCAAATAAACTCGAATATTGTGACCTGAAATGGTCGTTTACAAACAAACAAAAAAATGAAATTATCAACTAAATAGCATTTTTTTCAATCTAAACCCCAGATGCAACCCAAAATAATAATATTATTCAAAATATATCGTATACGTGTACTGTTTTTATGAAATATTATATCACGCGATGTAGGTACTTTTATTTGTGCGGTACAAATGTTCCTTATGAAAATTAAGAAAATTTTTTTTTTTTTTTTGTAAACTATGTATGTCTATTTTATAAGTTTTATTTGAAGCCTTTTCAGCCTGGGCCATTTAAACCAACAACCTTTCTCGTGAAGTCCTCCCCGAAAATAAAAATCTTTCAGTACCAAGAAATTTAAATAGTTAACTAACTAGACTATCGAATTGATTTCTTCATTAATTTTAGTCTATTTAGGAACATACCTGATTTAATATTTGATGAAACAAAAATTTAAAAAATCTTTTTCGTTAAATCATAGGAGCACTCGCTTGAGGAGACAGACACTCACATTAAAAAAAAAAAGCTTCACCAGAACTCGCATGATGAGAAAAGCACTCAGACTTGACTACTCTGACTAGCAAACGCCCTTGGTGCAGTCAGCAAAAGGCTTAATCGTTGCGAAACACATTGGGGCGGCAAAAGAAGGTTACAAGTAAAAGCTAGAGAGAGCATCACTTTCGCTTATAAAGTAGAACGTACAAGAGCAATATAGAAAAGTATACAAGATATACTTTTTTGGTGTGAGTATTTTGCTCACGTCGCGAGTTCTGAAAGGTTAAAAAAGCTCATTTTGACCCCATGTAATCGTACAAATCATACCGTATCCAAGTGCCCTCTAGCAGTCGAGCAATAATAAATAAACAGATATGATACATGCGCAAATCGATCAACAGCAACACATCGTTCTTCGGTGCATTTAAAAGCTCGCCAAATGAATATGACCGAAGCGCATTCGAAGTTCTGCGTAGCGAGTAGTGTTTCTAAATTAGTACTCTTGATATCATTTCTACACAAATATATTACGGAAACTATAATTAAACAACACGTTTTAAAATTAATTTGTCAACATTTCATCTACACTGAATGAAGGATTTGCAGCGTTAACGAGGTTCCCCCTCCCCCTGCGTTGCACACAATCCGTATTTATTAAGAACCATAAGTCACTTCGTAGAGTAATTTTAACGGCAATAAATAAACGAAATATTATTGAGTATATGCATATTTCTTTAAATTTGAATATTTAGTTAAAGAGGGTTTGGTGAGTGATCTATACGATTTAGTTAAATACGCATTATAATATACAGTGGAACCCCACCATTCGTCCGCCTCGCTATTCGTACAACTTGTTCAAATAAAATTCAACTCGCCATTCGTACTTGTTCCGCGATTGGTACGGCGCCAGCTGAGTTGCCTGTTTGGCTTTTTTTAAGAAAAAAAAATCGAGAAATTATGCTTATTTTGAACTCGTCTGGAAATAATTTGTTTGGAGTTTCGGATTTTTTTTTAAAATTTTAATACTTTTTGAGATTTTACTGACAATTTTAACTTTCTAAGGGAGCAGCAAGAGGAAGTGGTTGAAGAACTTTCTTCTTCAGAGGAAGAAAGTAGTAAGGAAAGCATTTCCTTTGCAGAAATTAAAGAACTGCGTTACCCTTGCGAGAAAACATGGAGAGTGGTGGAAAAATGGCACCCCAACACTGCTGTGGGCAACAGCATTAACTTGTTCAACGACAATGTTATTGACCATTTTAGAAAAATTCTGAACAATCCTCAAAGGCAGACAGCATTAGACAGGTTTCTAGAGAAAGAAACCCAAGATCCTTCTAGTGCAAAAAGACAGAAAAAAGAAAGAACAGCAGAAAAGGACAAAACATCTGCAGGGGATGTTACCTGATGTTTTTATGGAAAATGACTCCTCTTCCAAACAGTAACATCAACATTTCTCTCCCTCCTCTCCCAACATTCCACTTATGCCATCAACTCACCTCAGTACCAGTAAAGTGCAGTTAAATTTTTATTTATCTATAACTTCATGCACAGTACTGTACATTTGTTTTTCATAGGTTTAAATAAGCAACCATTTGGGGGTCTGGAACGGATTAATCGAATTTACATTGTATCTTATGTGAAAAAATATTCGCCATTCATACAACTCGCCATTCGAACTGCCTTCTGGAACGAATTTTGTACGAATTGCGGGGTTCCACTGTATTTTTTAAGTCATTTATAATTTGCTGTATTAATTTCTCTATAATATTTTTTTGTTATTCCACGTTGCAACAATAAACAGGAACTGCAAATAGGCTTACGTAACAATAACTATCGTTTCAATGTAACAATAAAAGCTATGTTTGTGATTAAAACCTTTTTACTTTACGTCTTTAACATTAATTTTCCTTAATCTCTTCTCCAAACAAAACTGATAAGGACTCTTAACGTCGTTTCTGTAAATCCGCTTCATGCTTACAGGTTCATTTATCGTGATGTATAAATGTAGTTACATGTGAAACGAATAAATATCCGAGAAGATCTTTCTTCTTGATTTATCTCAACTGAAACTTGAAGAGAACTCTAGCCATAAAATTTCACGGTATATCGTTTCGAGATGAAGAGATAGGTCAACAAGCAGCTATAAAACTTTAGGCTTTTTTTATTAACCGTTTTCTAACAGGAGAGTAACGACCGATCTTCTGCACAATATTCTCTGCATTTACTACAATATTCCAATATTACGTGGAAACCATTTGCACTTAGAATGAAGTAACGAAGCTGACCTTATTACAACCGTGCCTGAAATCCGCACGGGACCTAATACTGAATGAAATATCGAAGAGACTAAACGAATTTTGTATGAAATACAAATGAAACTCGCTGGGACACCTTGGGAGAATGGAGGAAAACAGAGGTACTAAGAAGATTTTCAAGGGACAATGCCAGGGCCAGAGGAAAAGAGGAAGGCCGGTTAAAAGATGAGTAGACGAGGTGGAGAAAGACTATTAAAATCTAAATGTCCGAAATTGGAAAGAAAAAGCGAAAGACTGACGGCTTTGGAGAAAATTGTTAGAGAGGCCGTGGTCCAACATGGGCTGTAATGCCAGGGAGTTAGCTTTTTTACAAATGAAACTCAGTACTGAGTAAAAGGTCAAACAGAATCTAATAACCAAACGAAACTCAATGCTGAGTAAAATATCGCATGGAGGACGATAGAATTATGTGTGAAATACAAAGCGCGGATCCCAATATTTTGTCAAATATTGAAAGGAACCTAGCAGAATTGTGTGTGATATACTAAATGAAATTCAAAAATGAGTGAAATATTACGCGAAGCTCTATTTAATTCTGATTTATGTGCTGAAGAAAACCCAACGATATCACGAATATGAAGGGCAAACACCATTTGCTCTGAGGTTAGTTTTAAAAAAAAATGCACAGGTATCATTGAAATCTAGAACTAAGCCATTCACACAACCTTTTGAGGAAAAGATGAAATTCAAAATTATAATTAAAATTTGAAGACAAAAAGTGGCACGCTTCTTACTGAAATCAATACTTTTCTTTCAAAGACGATTTTTCTTTATGTTAAAAGTAATACAAGGAAATAAAGTAATATAAGGAATAATTATTAAAAAATGCATTTTTTTCACACAAAACTTTTTTTTTTAATTATAAAAAGGTACATGTTAAATGTTTGTTCAAATTTTTGATTCTAGGTGCAGGGAAATACTGCAATTAGAAATATCTGATTTAATCAGAAGGCCCATGGAGCTTTTAAACCAAAGGTTAAACTCTAAATTAAAATTAAAACTTCAAGATTAAAAAAGCAACTTTTCCTTATTTAATCTCTTTGTTTAATTAATAATGTGTTACTAAATCTTTTTTTTTTTTTTTTCACGGCACTTCTCTTTTGTTTACGAAAAGCTGTGTGCTCTTCTGTTTGTTCTAGTTTTAATCAATGGTCAAAAATCTTAGCCGATCTTGTTCGAAGATGAAGAGAATCAGGCCGAGCAATTTGTGGTCCCGTCCCTCACAACCCAATCAGGAACTTCCCCACACGATTTCCCGCTCAACCCTTTCGAAGAATCTGTCGGGCTCGTTTCGTGCCATACCAAATCGTGATCTCCGATATCATCAAGGGTATAATCCACCCCGTGCGTTGGCCCGCTGCAAATGAGACTGTAAAAACGACTTCTCTGGAGGGAGGAGGGCGGAGTAGATCTGAAAGCGTTAAGATCCACACTCGAAGAACAAGTCGAGGTGCTAAGAGACAACACTGCAATCAAAAGTGAATTCTTCAGACTAATTTGACGTTGCTTCTTATAAGCCAAGTGGGGGGTTTTCTTCAACTTATGCCTTTTCTTGTTTTACTTAACAAATAGTATGAACGCATGCAACTGGGGTGGACTGCGTTAATTTAAGGATAAGGGCAATTTATTAAAAAATGTTATTAGAATATTGCCCTATCCATGCCGTAAATCCATACTGTGGGTCCATCCTGTAGAGATTACTTGGGAGAGTACTTTGCATGATATTACGTGAACAATTTGAATTTACAACACTGATGTTTACATAAACAAAACTTATAAACACGTTTTACTCAAAACTTGATTAGCGTATTCGTCATTCTTAAGTTTACAGTTTGCAAAAAAAAAAGAAAAAGAAAAAAAAAGCTAAGAGCTTCCTGATTTTGTGTAGACTGGGTGATTTAGGGAAATATTTTTAAAAAGTAAATTGTTGTATTAATTTTTTTTATAAATTACAATTAAGCGGGGCAGGGCAATTTAAGTGCAACAATTAGTAATCTGAAACCAACCTCAGAAATAAAAGAAGAAAAGCAAGGCAAATGCAAAAAACTGTCTTTTGTACTTTTTTCAATATTTATTTTATTGTATTTTCATTTAGTTTTGCTATTAAATGGGATAGTGGGGGGGGGGGGGGGGGAATCTTTACATTGCCAAATTTTTCGTTTTTTGAGCAACTTGTTTCTCCTGGATAGGGTAAAGTGGCTATATATTGTCTTCAGAGTAATTCAGCTTGTATACCACAAATTATCTATTTTCAACCCGTCTCAACGGTAATTTAGGCATGTTTCATGGTTCTACCGATTCTTCTGCACATAACAACTTGATAGTTTTAATGTTTTTACATGTTTGATGAAGGTAAGAGGGAAAAGCTAGCATTAATGCTTATTTAGGTAGCACGATGTCTTGAAAATTATTCAGTCATTACTAACAATCTAAGGGATTGTTTGTAACGTTTCAACAAAACGGTGAATAATGGACCATGTTAATAAGATATGAAATCCGAAGGGGATATCTTGGTCCCAGAAAACGAAATTTATTTACTTTGTTTACAGCAAACACATTACAAACGTGTTTGACACATGATATTGCTGGTAGCTGGTACCATACGAAGAAGATTATTCTTAAAAGCAGAAATGTGAGCGTAATCATGTGTTCATTAAAGCATACTGCTTACAACAAACGTGCATGAATAAATGAACGTGCAATAAAGCATGTATGAAACTGGAATCATATTGCTATTCATTGTTTTCGGGTATACGTGTTAAAGCACCTTTAGCAATTAAAAATCACGTGAAAACCTTCATGCACACTTGTTAGCGATATCATAAGAGCGTTTTAATCGTTACTTGAATATAAAGAATGAAATGAATATACATGGGGTGGGTGAGCAAAAGCATAACATTAGACAGGACGTATGAAAATAGGGATTTAGCTGCTTGCAAAATTCAGAGGTCAACAAGTAAAGCATACAAGAAAAACAAATCATTAGAGTAATGGATTACAAAGATAAATAATTCCGATCCTACTTCCGTGAAGAAGGAAACACCCTAAGTAACACATAGAAGAGAAGGAAAGTTCGTTTCTGCTTTTACTCACACTTTGTATAATAGAACGAGTGTACCCAAAGCCAATGATCATATAAAGGAATGACTTAGGGCAAAATTTTAACAACGTTAAACAACAACTGTCTTAAAGTAACTCCCTAAGAAGCGAACCATTTTCCTTTTCCGAGAGTCTCTTTTGCAAAGACTGTTTTTTAGTACATAAACTATATGTATTACACAGAAACTTCTTAAGTGCAAAAAAGTTGCTGATGAGTATCACTTAGCTTTTGATAGCAAAAATCATTCTTAGAAATAATTTTGCTAAACCCAATAGTCTTTGTCAACATATCTCATATTGAACGTCATGTGAATGTGAGTGGGCTTAAGCGAATTCGTTTTACTGCTAAGAAATGCGTAGTTATGTCTAAATAAAAGACCAAGCTAAATATATCTATCTTATTCCGCTGTTTTGTTTTCTGATATAAAACTTGACGCTAGCGAAAACTAACTTATGTAATTCGAAGTAATCTGTCTTTTTATCTCAGAGCATAAAAGGGATGCTATCATGACCTCCTCGCTAACCTTTGGAGTTCTAAAGTCCCTATCGGTAATGAAAGGGGCACTCTGCTCTTGATCCCTCCTTCCCCTGAGGCTTTTCGTGTTGATGTGGAATTCCGAATCGGATAGAACACGCAACTGTTTCTCTTGATATGCGAAAAAACCCGTTTTTTGATCCTGATTCGGGGTCGCATCTGATTCTGGAGGTTGCTGGCCATCAACTGATAATGTCCATCGCTTGCTCAGCTGCCCCCTCTTATTTACTCTGGGCATTGCCCCAGGACATCACGCCAGTTGGTGTTGATGCCTGAACTACTCTTGGCCCTTTAACTCTGACCGAATGGCAACCGACACCCCTACTCTTCTGAGAATTTATGTGAAACTTTATCTCCCTTGAAATCATTATCGATAAACTTAAGGGTGTGATGAAATAAAGTGTGGCGATTTTATATCCGAGACAGTTTGTGTTAGTTTTGTTTAATCCCCAAAATAACAGATGTTTTAAATATATATTTATTCGAAGTTAAGTCTTCATTTCATTGATATCCGTAGGATTACTTGACAGAATGAAGAATTTCAGCCATAAATTTGCTTAATATTTTATTCTTTATGTAACATGAAATTTAAAAAATTGTGTAACTTCTTCTTCCCAGATTTAATTTTAAACACACAAGTATTTTTTAACTTCCTTTGCACATACTTTGCTGATACGCAGCCTTACATTGTTTACTGATACGCAAGCTAATATTACTTACCGAGCCTTATAATGTTCATTAACACGAATACTTACATTATTTACTGATACGCATAATCATATTGTTTATTGATTGGCAGCCTTATGACTTGATATACTGGTAATTTAAATACAATTTCGGAGGAAATGAGGTCAAGAAAGACAGGTTCAAACGTGCGGAAAATTAAGTCCGTTAGAGCTTATTATATCTGGAGTCCCTAGTTCTGCGTTATTCAAAGAAAATGTGCATTAAAAAGAGGCAATTTAATTGGTTTTATTTTTTATTTCGTTGATTTTATTTTTATTGGTTGTTTATTATTGCTCTTAAGCAAATTGTATGTCACACGTAAATTTTCGACAAACTAAATTTTTACATGTTTGCTGATGCCCAGCCTTACACCTCTAGTGGATCAGCAATCTTGCATTGTTCATTCATATTCAGCTTTAGATGGCTTACTATTAGGCTCCCTTTGGAATTTCTCTGATCATAATTTAAATGCAAGTTTAACACAAATGAATTCAAAAACTATAACTTCTGTAATGAATTAAATGTTTTTTTGTTTTTTTTTTAATGTGAAGAGCAATCTGAGCTAGTTTCGTGACATTCTCAACTCTACAAATACACAATAAAATAAAATAATAACAATTATTAAGTTCCAATTTTCAAACCAATTCAAATATTGCTTTTGCACTCTCAGAAACGCATGCTCAAATCTCACGAAACTTCCGTCATATTTGACGAAATGGCTTCCTGAAAAATGCTCCGAGTAAACCTTTCGTCAAATTGGCGAAATTTGTGTAGTAACATTTTTAAGCCACGTGATCGCGCGAGGAAAGTATCGTTGTAAATGACAAAATTTTCTTGACGATTGAAGAATCGTCAAAAGTGAGAGCTCTATTTCTGAGAGTGTGGCTATATCTCAAAACAGTAATTTCGGACTTACTTAATTACATCAGAATGGTGACGATAGCTCCTTACGTTATGTTAGATTGAATTCATTAAGCGAATGATATATTTTCGACCTTGTTAGCATTTTTTTTTTCTCAAAATTCAATGATAGATGTACAGTTATATATCTATTACTTAATGTACACATCGTTTAATGATTATTTTAGTAGTACATCGTACAAAGTGAAGTAATTTATATTGTTCTGAACTCCAGAAATTTAATGAGAACTGAACTCGTTTTTGAAATTCAAGTCCGGTTCGTGTCTTTGTAGTAAAACTCAGACAATTCAAAATACGAAAGGAGCTGAAACATTTATCTGCAGTAAAAAAAGCCATTTACAGGAGTGATCGTGGTTTCTAATTGCGTTTTGATCTATTATGGTTGCTCATTACACGAAATATTCATCTTGGACACAAAGAAATTTTTCTGAATTTTAAGTTTCGGTTCGTTTATGAGATTTTCGTGCCCTCGTGGAGAAGGGGTAGTTTCTAGTTTAGAAATTTAAGATTTGTCTTCATTTCCTACCCAAAAAGATTAAGAAAATCTTTTCACGTAAGTGATGTATGCGCATAATAGTCTTAAAATCGGCAAGGTTCATTTTCTGTAACTTACTTTGAGAGACAAACCATTTTTATTTTTCCATCTATTCGTGTGCATGACCTTAACAAAAGTAGTATTTATGAGCATACAATATTAACATTTAACTTTGATTATATAAAAATACATACATATATATCTATTTAACCCCTTAAAGTACGAGGTTTTTTTTTTTTTTTCTGAAAAACTATAATATAGTCTAAGTTATTCTTTGCAATTTCAGGTTGTGGGGGTGACTAGGGAACGGGAGGTGAGGTAAAAGTTATATAAAAAAAGAATATTATACAAAAAAAGTGTGAACGGATCTCAGACGGACATTAGAAATAGAATAACGCACGGGCATGGGCAAATTTTCCGGTAACTTCCGCCCGCATCAGACACGGCACATGCGTAAGGGGTTAATACTATTACAAATGCGGAAGTTTGGATGTATGTTGGTTACTCAATCATGCCAGAACGGCTGCACGGATCTGGATGAAATTTGGCTATACTCTGGAATAGCACATAGGCTGCTTTTTATAACGGAAAAATGTACGGTTCCCGTGTGGTTAAGCAGTAACAATTTGGCTCTCACGCTGTGCCACTAGACGGTGCTTTACGGATAGCACTAAGTTTTCTAAACCACGCCATTAAGATGTATGTTGGTTACTCAATCACGCCGAACGGCTGAACGGATCTGGAAGAAATTTAGCATAGAGATATACTATAGCGTGGAATAGCACATAGGCTACTTTTTATCACGGGAAAATGTACGATTCCCGTGTGGTTAAGCAGTAACAATTAGCTCTCACGCTGTGCCACCAGGGTAAACATTAAGTTTTCTAAACCAAGCCATTAACCGCCGTATTCACCGTCAACTCTAACCTCATGGTTTGACGCGAAACCGGTCTCCAACCTGAAGTTACCGCGGATTTCCTATTCACCATCAACTTTGACTACGCGCAAACAGGTTCCCGAAACCATGCCAGGTCGAGTAACTCAACCAAGCTCCAGAGCAAAGTTAAGGTTTGAGCGCATGCTCAGTACATGTAAACATTAGCAATGGCGGACTGGATGTTGCGATAATTGGAATATGTTGAGATTTTAGAGCTTTCTTCGCTTTACACGATCTTGAATTTCTGAAGAAGCCTTACAAAAAATACAACTTTAGAGTTGTTTTAATTTTATTAACTAGTATTGTTCAATGATTTCTTTGTCACTTTTGTGTGTTTCCGATAATGTTTTTCTCTCGGGAGCTATTACTTCATTAAAGATTTTGAAACTTTATCATGATTCCTAATTGAACAGAAATACCAAACAATGGGGGGGGGGGGGGGGTAATATATCTTTAGTATTTTTATTTAATTATTTATTTTTCTCTCTCCTTGTTGCTTTTTGATATAATTTTATTCTACTTTAAAGTGTACATGTATATACTGAACTTTTAACATGCGTCCTGATTTTTTTTGCCAAGGTTACTTCTGGGCCTGCGAAGTTCATGTGGAATATTTTGATTTATGTATGTCGAATAAAATAAACTTGTTGACCTTTACCATGTGTTTTATGTCATTGGCCAATTTACATTTGCTTGTACATTCTTTCCTTTTTTTTTTTAATTTAACAAAGGTTTTGAATATGTGAAAAGCTTCTTTAAAAAAAAAAAAAAAAGACATATGAAATGAATCCATAATGCTAATGGCAGTTTTGTGTTTAAAGGTAAACTGCAAGGTTTTTGAAAAAGTCAAAATATTCGCCATATGTATTTGTATTAATGAATTCATATTTGCATTAGAAAAAGGGTTCTTGTTAACCCCAAATCACATAATTTTGAATTGCCGTTTCATGCAGTTGTAAGACTTAAACCAAATTTTTACTGTACTTTGCCAATACGAAGTGATTGTAAGAATAAAGTATTTACAATAGTTATAATTGAAATCAAATGCATTTTTTAAATACTCGTATGAATTTAATGCAAATCCATAGCCAGATTTTTTTTTTTTTTGGGGGGGGGGGAAGGCTTTGAAACACTTATGTTGAGGAAAGTTTCAGGGAGGAATATATGCTACATAGCGAAAATTTTGGGGCGGGGGGGGGGGGGTCGTGGGCATCCCTGGTTACAGCCTTGATTTAATGAAAGAATATTCAAATAAAAATTTAAAAGATACAATAATACACTACTACTTGGTTCATAATGATACATTTCTATATTATATATATATCGTTTGTGAATGGTACCTTTCTAATGTCAGAAAGAGATATATTACAATGATAAAATTAATTATAATTTCCTATTCGTTAAATATATATATATTTTCATTTTCCGAGAAAAATTTTATTGGATTCTTTACTTTTCAATATTTTTAAATTTTTTCCACGAGTGCTAGAAGTAATACCTTCTCAAACGGGCTAAAAACCACTCATGTTTTATTCATTACTATACCGCAGAGAACGGGAAACGAAATGTACACTGCGCGGCGAAAAAGCATGAAGAAAATCATGTGATAGTTTTGACCAATAACGGGCCTGCGTACATTCCCACATGGCGTCGAGTTGACTAACTTCGTGGTTGGAAAACCCCAGGTTGATTTTCCTCCGTGAATACCGATTTTTAATTTCGCAGCGCTGAGCCCCAACTCCGAGTTAACGGATCTCGTGGTTTCACGCGTGGAGTTAGATTGACGGTGAATATGGCGGTAAGATTGTCTTGCGAAGAATGACTTTCCAAGCAAGTTTTGTACATAGGCGTAACTAGGGTTGGTGAAAGGGGGGGGGGGGGTCACCCTAAAAATGTACAGACTAAACACCAATAAGAAGTGTAAAAATTTACTAGTCAGAAATACTTGTCTCTAAAGATATACTCCGTGTTTATTTCAGGCATCTCCCGGAGGGGAGCCACCCCCTCGCAGCAAGTCAACTCCTCCTCCCCCCCCCCCTGGCAAAAAATTCCGATCACAAGTTTAAAAAAAAGAAAGAAAAGAAATTACGCTTTTAAGACACTAAACTTTCAGAAACACTTTCAGGGAAAGGACATTGAACACTATCACAAGCAATACCAAAAGTAACTTAAAAGATATAAGACTTTATTTTGAAAAAAATTGCTGGGGGAGAGTAACCAAACTCTTTTCTGTTTCCCCTAACATCACCAAAGTATCCCGAAATTGCATTGCTAGGAAGATTTCAAAAAGTTTCCTGGGAGAGCCCTCGAACCCTTGCCTCCAGAGTTAGCCTAAGCATTATAGATGTAAGACCAGTTACAAAAGGTTAAGTTGCAGAAGCCCCAAATACCCACGCCTCTAACTTCACCCAAAGACCTAAAAAGGGTATGATTTTGAAGCATACGCTGCCCTTCCTAATTCTTAACATGCTTTTCCTGCTCCGGAGCCAAGGCAGTATCCAGAATATTTTTTCGGAGGGGGGGGGGGGGGGGCAGACTTCGACACACTTATGTTAAGCAAAGTTTCAGGGAGGAATATATGATACATTGCAAAAGATTTCTGGGGCTGGGGTGGCCCGTGGGTCCCTCTTCCCCTGTGGATACGACCTTGATTCACAAAAACATTAAATATTCATTACTAGATCTATTAGTTTATTTTTTAAATCAAACACAATAGAAAATTCAATATTTAGCGCTAAGCATTCTTCTATGTCCAAGCATTTATAATATTAAAACGGGGAAATAGTGGAATTTTAGAGAAAAAAATCCAAATTCCCCTACAAAAATGCTCATCCCCACAATAAATTTCTAAAAATTTTGTTACATTTGTAGCAAACATACCTCAGAAGTGGAAGCGTCTGAATCAAATTTTCTTTTCTTTTTGGATGACGAACGTGTCCATCGCTGGAGTGCAAACATTATTATGTATCGAAAATAATTAAAAATGTAGCTAAAATATAAATAATACTTGATTGTAAATTAAAATGCAGCATTAAACGGTAGCAGTTGGAGTGGAAACGTTGAACGAATGATTTCGTAATGCAATCAGTGATGGACCATAATAAGAAAAAAAAAAAAACATTTAAAATAGAGGAGATGAGAGAACATCTGTAAATGAGAATGCAATGCAAATACAGTTCATCAGTTTTCCAATCGGCTTATCTACAAAAAAGATTTTACCAAAATGGGTGTTTGGACAGGAAGTCATAAATAAATACAAACTGCAAGTTTCTTGATGAGCATCCCTTCCTGGCTTGAGGGCTTAACCCATTAGGACATCTGTTGCCTAATAGGGTCCTACATTTTCAGACCCCAGCGCCCTGGAGCGCCTACAACACCAGTTTATCAGAAAACAAAACTCCATCACAGTAGAGAATATTTTCCACGAAATTTATTACTTGTGCGATTGTATTCCCAAATTGCTGCCTTTGGGTAAAAAAGACATCAAGAAGGAAAGAAAACCCTCTGGAGTGATTGAAAAGATCTCTGTGTGTGATACGGTGATTGTAGCCACCTTTCACTGTAATCCCCCCCCCCCCCCGAGGTGATAAGGGGGTTGATTATAACCAGATGGAAAGTCCTCTTTCTTATGAGCTGCATACTTTGGTCATGATCACAACCCTTCAGAGAAAGAGGAAATAAAATCATATGCATATGTGTTTAATTTTCTTAGGAAAAAAAATATGTGCTTTGCAAGGCCGTAACCAGAAATTTTTTTATGTGCCTAAATGTGCCTAAATAAGTAAATACTCAATGGGGGGGTTGAATCCCCAAACCCCCCCCCCCCGGTTACGCCTATGGTTTTGTATGAACTTATCTCAGTTGAGGACCTATTTGGTCCTCTTCGCTTCGCCTCCTTTGTCTTTAAAAATATCAATCTCGATCGAGAAATACGCACTTGATTTTGATTTATTCGTTTGCTATTTTGTTTTAGTTCAGGTACATATTGTAATTAAATTGTTTTTAGGTTAGTTGTTTGTTTTTGTTAATAAATTGTAGTTAGGTTAGTCATATTTTTGTGTGCCTACGGTTTAAGTACATTGTTCTTAAGTTAGCTAGGTATAATTTGTGTAATTTATTGTTCTTTATTTTTTGAAAACCACTTTGCGTCCAAATGCTGTAATTTCCAGCTCCAGAAATTGCAAAATATTTACTGCCTAGAACTCAGCGCCCACAAGGGGGCTTAAACCGCTTACTTTAAAAAAAAATTGCATTGCGCCGTGATGTTCTGTTTCTTTGCCACCTCAAAGCTGTTTATTTTTGTTTAGGACCTCTGCGCCCAGAAATGCAGCGCCCAAAGAACGCCTTTTACAGTATTCACCTAACATTGATGACATTTTGATCAGGCCGGCAGTTCTCACATCAGAACTTTCACGCGAACGAAGTCGCGTGAACAGCTAGTATATATACAGAGGGGTTCAAAGAAATGTATACACTAGTTGACAGTGAATATATTTTTTTTAAACATAATTTTTGAATTTCAATGTTCTGTAATAAGATTTTTAAATTGATATTGTAAAATGTACTTACAATTACATGTGTTCAAAGTGACCCCCCATTAACAGCTAAACATCGTCGATGCCGCCCAACAGCTGATCGAACTACGGCTTTCAATGTCTCTGGTGTAATGCTGGCTTCACACCTATGGACACGGAGACAAAATCTGCGTCTCCACGCCTCTGCGCATGCGCAGTACATGGGATACATTTTGTTGCCGTTGCTCGCCTCCCTGTGTCCAAGAGTTGAACACAATTCAAGTTTTGTGTCCGTTGCCAAGCATAGTAGCCAATCAGAATCGATGATTCGTTTGCGCTGCGTTTCCGCGCAAAAATTTGGCTTGCAACTCTTTTTTCGTTTTTGCTTGTTGTTGTTTCGCTGTTTCTTAATTGATATTTCCTTTAAAAATGGAAGAAGAAATTACAAATTTCGTCAGAGAATGTACATGACTGTATAATGCCTGTCGAACAGATTTCTGAGATGCAGAAGAAAAGGACAATTCGTGGATGACACTTGCCGAAAAGTTACACGTGGATGGTAAGTTTTTTTATTTACAAAAATTCTATATTTGTTTTTCGAATCTGTTACTTTATTTTATTTTGATACTAATTGTCTGAACATTCAATTTCTTGATTTTGTTATGATTTCACTAGGACAATAGCCGATGCGAGTAGTAAAAATGAATACAATATCTATTATTTCCAAGAAACAAATTGTATAATTCAAGGCCGTCAGGGGGCTAAGACCCCCCCCCCCCTCGCCCGAAATTGTCTGAAGTTTTACAT
Source organism: Octonoba sinensis (assembly GCA_038502835.1). Taxonomy (NCBI): domain Eukaryota; kingdom Metazoa; phylum Arthropoda; class Arachnida; order Araneae; family Uloboridae; genus Octonoba; species Octonoba sinensis. Next base: position 131,886,305 of record CM076598.1, read on the forward strand.
ATAAATAACAATTTGAAAATTAAGAATTTTCTCATAAGAAAATATTCTCCCATTTGTGTAAAATTTAGTTAGTTCTTTTGCTTGATTCCATAGTCGTAGCCAACGGGAGAGGGGGGGGGGGGGGTTAAGTTATACAAGGCAATAAATGTCAATCGGAAAATTATGAATGTTCTGATAAAAAAAATCTGTCTTCACCATATATCCCCTTCTCCTAAAAAAATCCCTTCTTTCACTTTCCAATCCTGCTAAATCATTTGATTTTTTTTTACAAATTAGGTTTTTGACACTTTTTGACGTTTTTGACAGGGAGGTTTTTACAAGCTGGTTTTAACTAGAGATGTAACGAATATTCGATGACTATTCAGTATTCGGCCTAGCCGAAGAGTCATTTCATCACCTAGCCGAATATTCGGCCGAATAATTCTGATGCAGAAGAAATGTAAAAAAATAAAGAAATTAGTACATTTAAAAAATTTAAAATTGTATTATAATTATTGCAAAAGAATACATTAATATATAGTTTTAATTATTATGGAGAATATGAGAAATTTATTTTGTTATTATTAACAAAGTGGAAGTCAGACTTTGTTTGGGTGGATTGATTTATTGTGAATATTGGGTAAGAGAGAACTGTGAAAAACCTAGAATATATCATGAATATTTAGATAGCATAAGTTATTGGGGTTTTTGAAAAAAAAAAAAAAAACTATATTCCTGTTAAGTGTATTAAATTTTAATAGAACTTCAAAAAATAGGCATGTAAATAAATCCCATAAAATAAAAATATTGACTTTTAAAATACCTTCATAAAACAGTTTGGAGCAAGGTAAAAGTTCACTAAGCAATATTAGTTCTTTCATTTGAACTAAATAATTAGTAAAATAATGCTAATGCTTACATTAAAACCTGTCATTTCTATTCCACTTGCGGGTGAAATTCTTAGTTTTATTACATTCAAAACAATAGAGAAAATAGATTAATTTTAGATAGTTTTAAATTCTTAACAAACAGAATTACATCACACATCATAGATTGTGTGTAATTGGGGTTTGTGAATAATTTTTAATTTGACAAATACTTTCTATTACAACGGTTTTCCAGAAATTTTAATGTTCGGCAGCAGAATATTCGGTATTCGGCCGAAGACATTGGCCGAATATTCGGCTTCGGCCTAGAAGAAATATCCGAATTTTCGGTATTCGGCCAAATCACTATTCGTTACATCCCTAGTTTTAACCATGGTTAAAACTGTCGCATGTCAAAAACCTGCCAACCCTGGTTAACAGTGAGGTAGAAAATTTAATGAATTGTCTTATTGTTCTACAGAAGAGACAATGACAATTCTTGAAATGTGTATGACAACATATTTCAAGAAAACTCAAGTGTCGTACAAAATGAGGGGCCAGTTTCTCGAAGTCAAATGAAAGTATTATGAGCAATTATTTATTACCTAATTTGGATAATATTAAGATGGTCCTACGGTCATGCGAGTAATTTCAAATAATGAATGTTATAAAGTAAAATTTGAATTCTCAGGTATTTTTTATATTTTCCAAGCTACATTCCAGATGCAAACTTTTTTCTTTTCAGGTACTCCAAGTACCCCAAAGCATAAGGAAAAAGAATGCCTTTTTGATATCTAAAAGCAAATGAAAGAGGCAGAATGAAGCTTTGATGGATGCACTTGCATCCACAGATATGATGCTGCAAAAATCTTTTCAAGAGGACATTGATGGGTCGTTTTGCAAGACTGTTAACGCATCATTTGAGGTCTTTTGACGAAAATAAAAAATAGATATTCATATATATTGCAGTTAGTGCACGCAGAAAAAGCAAATAATTGTTAATAATTGTAATTAAAATCAATATTTGATTCATACTAAGGGTTTTATATTGTATTTATTTTATCATTGTTAATTAGAACGAAATGGGCGCGAAATTCAGTTTGTTTACAAAATAAAAACGCTACTGAGTGAACATGCGCGAGATAGAATACGGTCTTTACGCCGATGTCAGATGTGAAGGGTCTCGGACACAATTTCTCGGCGACGCAGCGACGGCGCGTGTATCTTGTTTCCGTGTCCTTAGGTGTGAAGGCAGCATAATGGCTGCATACCGCGATGGTTTCTCGTAGCAAGTTCAGAGTAGGTGGCTTATGTCGATAAACTTCTGCCATGTTCTCGTACTTTTACCACTTCAATACCGCCTTGCGTTGCTCGAACGATTATCTCACTTTCGCCATGATTAATAACGAACTGGCATCTGCTAGTGCTTGACTGCAGGCTACACAGGAGCCGCTATCTGTTGACTAACCATTGAACCAATTGAACTACAATACCAAGCAAGGTTCATAGCTGCATGTCATTTTGTTCTGAGTAGGTTCACTGTCAATGAGTGTATACATTTTTTGGACCCCTCTGTGTATATGTATGTATGCATATATATATATATCGTTTTACGTGAATTAGATTTTATAGATTTTTTTTTAAAATTCATGTTTATCGTCCCCCGTTGTTCTAATTCAACAAGTATATTTTCCTTGTAAATTATTTGTAACGGAGAATGAGATAAAGTATTAAGGAGAATTTTTCAAAGGAATTGTTTAATAATGAATTAAAATTAATTATCAATTTGGGCAGTGCAATGCGAAATTTCAAGAATAGTACATTAGTCTATTTAGGTTTAACCTCATTAACTAAAATAATATAGGAAAAGACAGTTTAGTATAGAAGAATGTTTTGCTATGTTCTAAATTCTAATTTTTTAATTGTAGCACTGTGCTTAAATAAAAGTGAGATATGTTATGAAAAAGCATTTTTTGGAGACAAATAAAAAAAAAAAGATTAGTTTGATTAATATTGTTTGGTATACTACTATAGGAGTTGTTGAATTCTTCTGAACTAATTCATGAGTCATATGATTGTGGAATTTTGAGACACTGATTTGTTTCATTTCAATTTTAGCTTTCGCAATATTCAAAGAACATTAAAAATGCATAACTATAATAAACCTAGTTTAGAGTTAGAATTTGTAAAACTTTATTAGATAGAAACGTCGGATTAAGTTGCAATCTGATATCAAGTATTTTGAAAAGCTGTTCGTAATGTATAGGTTCACCCAGCGGCGGACTGGCTATGCGGGCATTCGGGCAAATGCCCGGTGGGCCGGTCGCAAAATATCTATCTTTTTTTATAACGTATACAGCTTTTAAAATGTTAAAAAAAAAAAACGGGTACCAAAACATTGCCGAAACCCGGGCTTCAGAGAGTGCAATGCAGTACTGAGGCAAAATCTGTAGGGTCTGGCCGTTAGCCCACAAGGGGGGGGGGGCAGAATTTTTCAGGGCCGGCTGATCCCTTATAGACAACCTAAACGGCTGCCTGAATAGTAAAAATGATTGTGTTTTATTTTTAAATTTTGAAAATAAATAAACAAAATACATCAGTTTTGCGCTTTAGGCTGCCGCCTAAGTTGACTATATGGATGTGCTCTCGAGGCCGGCTTGAGAAATTGTCAGGGCCAGCTCGTCCATACAGAAAACTTAGGCGGCCGTCTGCAGTGGTGTAGCCCTGAAAAAAAAGTTGGGGGGACGCTTATATACATAAGAAAATAAGCAATTGAAATCAAAAGTGGGGGACGCTTATGTTAAAATGTAAAAAAATTTGGGGATACGCTTGTATTAAAATAAAAAGGTAGGGGGACGCCGTCCCCCCTCGACCACACCACTGGCCGTCTCTTATGCAAACTTTTGAGAGCCGCAAAATTGATGTTTTTAATTTTGAGCAGTGCAGACGGGGGAGGTGCCTCACGGCACAATGGCCTAAAGGACGGCAGCTATTAACAGCTAATTAACATATTACGTATTATTGCCCTTCTATGGTGAATAAGAAAAATTAGTCTATCTTGTAGACACTTAACATTATTCAAATACATACATATACATACTTACTGACAATATTTTTAATCCCTACAATATACAAAATACGGCTCTGAGAATTTCTCAATCCAGGTGATGCAAATTCTCAGAACCGGACCCAGAGAATTTCTCTCCGGCCAGTTGTCTCAGCCGATTCTCACTGTGAAACGGCCTAAAGTGCGGCGGCTATTAACAGCTAATTAATATTAATATACAGTATGGGACCTCACAACCGGAACTCTCGGGGCCACCAGATTTCGGAATTTTACGGATTTTGGGTTCTCATTCAAAAAAGTTGTAAGTAGCATCAGAGAGCTCATTTAATTTGCTCTGGAAGTTTTTATTAGCATTTTGCTCATTTATAGCATTTGGTTATCGTATACACTCGCCTATAAGTCACGAAGTTATCACAAAAATCGAAGTTGAAGTTAGGTTACATTCGAAGGCAAAACAGGAAATTCGAAGGCAGATTCGAAGGCAAAACATCGAAAAATCTAGATTTTTCCCGATATTATTTTAACCTCTTAACAACAAAAGAAAAGAATTCCGTTAATTTTTGATACGATTTTATATTCTCTAGCTACTGAATTTCCGTAAAAGAGTAGACGATCGGGAAAATGCGAGAAGCGCCAAATTTAGAGCTCATTTAAAAAATAAAAAAAAATGTAATAAAACAACAAGAAATTAAAAAAAGCAAAATCTAATGATAACTCACAATTAAAGCAATTAACTCGCAATTAATTTAACTCACAATTAAAGCAACAAATAATCATTCTAATTCTAATCTCAACACTGTTGGCAAGTTTTTGCCATAGGCGGAAAAAATCTGATAAAAACCGCCCTGGTAAAAATAGGTTTTTGCCACCCAAAGTGGCAAAAATAGGATTCACTGTGTCCATTTAATTTCTTTCCAAGTAAAACGTAAACTAAAACATCAGACAAAAGAAATTTTAGTTAAAAATCAATGTTATTCATACTTTATTTGAGCACTAAGCGAAATAAGTGTAAAATATGCATTATAATATTAAAAATATGCATTTTATGAAAAAATACTCAATTTTATAACAAAATTAGAAATGAAACTAGAAGAAAAAAATGAACAAATTTTGTAGTAAATAAATAAATAGAAAAATTAATGAACTGTTAAGTTTGTTTATATCATAACTATAAATGATATCCACACAAGAATTGCACAAAATAGGACTGTGCAGGCTGTAAATTGTAAATGGTCACTAATGTAGTCAGATTGATTTACGATATTTGAGTTAGACGACCCTCTATCGATTAAAGAAAAAATTGCCAAAATCGGTTCATTTCAAAATTGAGTCATCATCTCGGCTAGATACTGGGACTCTAGTTTATACTGCTGATCAATTTCAAAGTGCGATGCAATACTTGGGCTACAATGTACTTTGATTGATAACTGATGTATGACCTAGGCTCATTTGACAATGGATTGCATTGGTGAATTTCTGTATTTGAATAGTAAAGATATAGAAAAATAAAATTACTGAAAGTGATGAAAGTAACTATTTGTTCTTTTTTCTAAAAGCAAAAGGGAGAAAATAAATCTAGTTGCCTTATAAAACTTAACATAAAAGTTTTTTTCAACATATAATTTTGAGTTAATTTTAACTAATTCTTTATTTTGTAACTTAAGACTTTCATTAAATATTTGTTTTAATTATAATATTTATTAAATATCAAAATAAAGATATTAAATAACTCACAAACATTAAATTAATTATTTATTACATAACTCTTATTAAATTGTAGACCTTACTACATATTATTTAAGAACAATAAGTATTTACCATTTTTGCCGGTTTTTTCCATTTTTGACCTGTTTTTTTTTCCAGTTTTTGCCACTGTCCTGGCAAAAATAACTTTTTGCCGGCAAAAATACCAACCCTGAATCGCAAAGACGAACCCTTTCCAAAAAATCGAGAAATAACTTTTTGGGGAACTGCACATTTCCGATCTTAAACATGTTCATTGCATTTTCTTTCTTTTTAAAATGACTAGTTCCCAAAAAAAAACGGCGCAAAATATTTCCTGATTTTTTTTTTTTTTTCAGCTGCCGATTTTTTTGAAGAAGCTCCCTATTTTGGATCTTTTGGGACTCCGAATTTGGGGTCCTATACTGTATCATTACACTTCTATGTTGAATAAGAAAAACAACTATCGCCTGAACATTTAATATTTTAATACATATCGACATATTTACTGACAATATTTTTAGTTCCTGCAATCTGCAAAATACACACCCTCCACCTCCCAAGGGCCGGTCTATTTGAAATATGCCCAGGCCAAATTTTCTTCCCAGTCCGCCCCTGGGTTCACCCACGCCAAAAGTTTTGTTTCGCTTAATCTTTCGTCAAACTACCTCTTCACATGATTTACTCGTAACTAAACGTTCAGTGTGAAATAAGAGCTCATCGACCTTATTTCCAACAAATAAATCAAGATTTTGTGATCTACCAACCCAAGGAGATTTTGTTCCTGATGGTTTTTTCTTTATTATATATTTTTTATTTATCTTCTCCTTCCCACAAACAAGTGCTTCAAGCTACCCCAAGCAACAAAAACTCAGAAGAACAATGCCGACGATGATGTAAACAAAGACCGGTTCAACAAAAGAAGTTCCACAAACCTTCGGTTCTTCTGTTGGCCATTCATTGTTGGCTCTTTCTCGATGAATCTTCTCCCATTTAAAGCGAATATCCCAGCGATTCCAACCGCAGGGTTGCGACCTGTAAGGTCACAATTCTACATTAGAGGGGTCGTAGAATGTTGCTTAAGAACTTCGAATTGAGATTAAAAAAAACTTTTGTTCTAACTTCGGAAAAGAGTTTCTTCACAAAATATTAAACGCTCCAATTTATCGTTAGATCGATTCCCTCGTATTGCAGCATGCAGCAGGGGCAGTCAGCTCTTGATTTCGCTTACGATTTAGTCCTCTAACAGAGTGCGTAGCGCTCTTAAGCCACGCCCCATTTTGTAAGCACCAGTAACCTCATAAAATTATTTTCCAGGTAATGAATCGGGAATTCATCAATAAAGAAAATAAATCTTTTTGGTATACTAGTGGTAAAGTGCTTACAAAATAGGTCAAAAATATTGTTTCTTGAGTATTTTATATCTATTTAAAAACATAATTTTTGCTTTTAAAAAGAGCATCTTAGCTTTAATATCTTGATTTAACTTTTGTTTCTCCTTCAGCGACACAAAACTTATTCCACAATTGTAAAATTCGTTCTAAGATGTAGTATAGTTGAACTCGTTTTAATGGGATAATAAAAACTCAAGTAACTTGAGCTGGTTTTCAACTATGAATTCTTGTTGTACTAACGATTTTTTTGCTTTTGAAATGAACTGCGAAACCCGATAGCAGACACCGAATCTCAATAAATTCATACATTAAGTTGACAAAATTTTTTTACTTAAAGTTTCGTCTTTGTTTAATGAATTTTACTTCTTAAAGAAACTCCACACGTCTTTGCTTATCTTTAGCTAAAGAAGAACTCTAAAAATAATCCAATAACATTTACTGTTTTTAACTGGCAGCTAGGTTAGTTATACAAAACGACCAGCAAACTTTCGTAAGTAAATGGGTTTTGAAACACGAAATGCAATGAACGATTGAAAAGTCTATTTTTGGAAATGTATTTTTTATGGTATAGCGTCATCAACCCAGGCGTTAATTAATATTCGTTTCTTTTGAGATTTTTTTTTAAAGAATGAGACACTTTGCGAGGGTCTCTTATTTTTTGACTTGTTCAATCAACAGCACTTTTATATGTACGTATAAAATTGCTTATAACGTATACGAAACTTGTAACATAAATGTAAATTTCATAAATATAAAATTTGCAAAATGAAACGAAAAGCAAATCACTGAAAACGGAAAGCCATTTCCATTATTTCGAGAGTTGAACTAAGGAAAACTAGTCGACTCGTGCGGAATTCCGCACTGCGCATCAAATCGTTTTGTGGTGCCATTCCATTCCTTAAAAATTTGGGAGAAAGGACATTATGGAAGAAGAATAGAAAAAAGTAAACGGCTGTTGGTACAAAAGAATACATGTCATTGAACGCATCATTACAAATAGCTGGTACACATTTTTCTTCAACTATTATTTAGATATTCAAAACAATAAAATAATCACAATAATAATTATTATTATTAGTATTCATAGCATTAAAATACAATAACGAAACAGTACCATTACTTAAAATATAGTTATTATTGGTTGGTCAGGCTCGATGCATTCATAATATAAATGAATGCGCAGAGTCTAACGATTGAATAAGTTTAACACACAGACGCAGCTAAAACTGTCCAACTTGCTACACAATAAAAACAGAAGAGTTTATTGCTTGTTGACTTGATTACAGAGATGTCGCCAGCATACACAGCACCAATTTGGCATTTATTAAAGGACCTCTTCTTACATGATTTTAAATCTCAAATTTAATAGAATTTTTTACATTTTTAGACCGTGGGTCTATATTTCGTCATTAGCCGGCACGATAAGCTTTAAAATGAGGGGTAAATCATAGAATTTGATAAAGGGATAAGGAAGATCTCGCGGAGCGACAAAAAACAGGCTAGAGAAATAATATATAAAGGTTATGTTTCATCAGGACTGCGGTCGAAAATCTTGACCAATGGCATTCTTTCTAAAATTTCAAAGAAGCTCAAAAGACAATTGTTATAAACGTCATTCACTGTCCTCTATGCTAGCGCTTGCGTAAACTTGAAATCCCGCAGTTATCGAAATAGAATAATGAATGAATAAACAAGAACAGCTCTTTGTATTTATTTTGAAACATAAATTTTAAAATATTCGTTTGTTGGATAGCGAACATTTAAAACACAGAGTTAGAGCTTTCAAACAGAAATGTATGATTTTAAAGAAAGTTTTCGGAACTTAAGCGTAAACAGTTTGAGAGCATGATTTTGAGATTTATTTTACATTTACTAATGCTTTTCTTATTACAGGGTGGGTCAGATGTAATGACCCGGTTTTGAAGGGTTATAAAAAAACTAATACAGTTTGAGACTTAAAACTTTTTTTATTTTGATCTGTATATAATCCCATTTTTTACATTAAGTTTTGAATACGATTTCATAAAGATGGTGGCCTTCAGCTGCAATACACTGATGCAGTCTATTTCTGAAGTTTTGGGAAACTTTCTGCACATTTCAAGGGCCGCGGTGGATATTTCCTCGATATTTCAGACCCTCGGCTCTTCTAAAGTCTGGGGGTGATGTTTCCAAACTTTCTTCTTTAAATAATCCTACAGAAAAAAGCTTGCGCTAGGGTCCGTAACATTACGCGGAATATTAAAATGCAGACGAAGAGCTTGAGCTCTCTGCGTGGAAGAATAGACTGTATCAGTGCATTGCCAGTGATGGCCGCCCTCTCGCTGAAGTGGTATTCAAAACAATGTAAATAAAGGGGATTATATACAGATCAAAATAAAAAAAAGTTTTAAGTCTCAAACTGTATTAGATTTTTTTTTATAACCCTTCAAAACCGAATCATTACTTCTGACCTACCCTGTACGTGAAAGAGATAAATTTTGTTTTCGGAAAAACTTTAATTGTTAAAAAAATACATTTGAAATGGTTTGCAGTTAAACCAATAAAGAGATAGATTTTGCATAGAAAATCTATGTTGGTGCCTCGGTAAAGCCAAAGCCAACTGAGCGAGAGATTTAGCTGATGTTAGAAAATCTATGGTAGCATATGAGAAAGCAGGCTTATTAGGGATCTTTCATAAATGATGTCAAGCTTCGGTGGGAGTGCAGTTCGTGAAACTGTGACAAGGGGAGGTGAGGGGGTAACAATAAGTGTGACATCATGCTTATTCAACATAGCGGGACGTGTGACAAAGGGGGGGAGGGGGTCAAATATATGGGAAAAAAGCGAGACATCATTTAAGAACGGCCCCTTAATTCTGGGCGCACTTTTTGTTTATTTTTGACTGCTCATTTTTGTGACAACGTTGTTATTTATTAATCGAGCCAACATTTACACCTTCCACTGCCGCATTAGATCTCTTCCTCAAAAACTTCGAGATGGAAAGGGTTGCAAGAAGTTAAATTTCGAGTTCTATGATAATCTACTGTTAGAAAATAAAAACTTTCAATGAATCATGCAAAAATGCAGTAAAATCTACAAAATATTTTGCCCCTCACCATTTTTTTTTTCGGGATTATATAGTATTAACGTAAACAACTCGTTGTAATCAGGGCTCGATTAAGACAGTCGGGGGCCCAAGGCACAACATTATTTTTGGGGCCCCTATGGTACGAAAAGTAAAAATACGGAGTATAAAGTCAAATAAGCTTGGAGATTATTCTATTAATACTGGATTCATACCCAATTGGCAAGGGGGGGGGGGAGCACCTACTGACACGACATCCTACTATTCTGCATTATATTTTGTTTTTATTCAATATGATTTTTGTGTTATTCATTACATAAGCAAACATTTTGAATACACATATTGCATTTTCAAATTTTACTGTTTATAATAATAAATAAATAAAAAACGTGGCGATGCCTCAGCAATTAAAGGACACTATTTAGCATGATAGTCAATGGAGATATTGATCTGATTGTGCATAGTTTACCCCTTGTTTACGCAAATACTTTTAGCTCGCCATTTAAACGAATTAAGAAATCTTTCCATTTTGTAAAAAATTACCTTTTAAGAGATATTTTTAGAAATCTTTCTTAGAATTTAGGGGCCCCTAAAATTTGGGGGCCCAAGGCCGTGACCTACTTGGCCTGTGCGGTAATCAGGCACTGGTTGTAATGCATTATTTTTTTATGAAACATGGCTTTATTTTTTACAGAATACCATTACTACGCATAGTATGGTTTACTTTAAACTGGCTTTACATGTTACTAGTAAAGTCTGCCTTTAAACGCAATAATGACAAGCATATTTAAAATGTTTCACAAAAGGAGAAAAAAAACAACCTGTTTGTATTCATTACTGCAGGAATATGAAAAAATTGCATGGAAGTTTCAATAGTAGAAAAGAGCTTGTTCTGAAATCATGCACAGCTAAATTTTGTGAATAAAAAACTAACGTTTATGGACTTTATCGCTATTACTAGTATTATTATTGTTGTTGTTGTTGTTACACTTAAAAGCGATTTTATTAAAAAATTTAAAAAACTGCTTAAAATGTCATTAAAAAAACTGTTTCACTTTTGAAATTTAGGAAGAATATATTTAAAATCTTATTAGTTGTTTGCTCAGTTGCGTCGAAAAGTAAACAGACTACTCAAGTCGAAAGTATTTTATTTTCAAGGTATAATGTTTCCTTATAAATATATATTGTTAAAAAGACGAGGTGTAATTTACGATTAACTAGTGTACGATTAAGAGATGAGGACAACTATTATAACAAAAGATGTTAGTTACTTTTATTAATATCTTCTTAGATATCACAGAACTGATTTTGAAAAATCTAATCCAAAGTTTTGGAAGAAGGAGCCTTTACATCTTCTTCAACTAAAATATCATTCTTTGGGCTTGGGAATATAGATAAAAACTACGTTTATTTAAAAAATGCGTCGTTATTTAAATTTTACTTTTTAAAACCATTACGTCTCGATAAGACTTTAGAGTAGAACACAAAAGAATGATTCAGCAGCACGTAAACTTTTAAGTTTAAGATAAAAAACGATAACAAATTATTTGTAGATTTTTGTGAGAGGTTTCATATAAATAAAATTAATAAAACAAAAAGCTTCAAACTCTTTTTAACAAAATGATTTAAATTCGGATACAAAGAGTAAAAGCTTCAAAGTAATTTAGAAAACATTTTCATAAATCATCTTCTGATTTTCTTTAAATGAATAACAGAATGCTTTCAGGTCAAAACTTTCACATTCGAAAAAGTTGCCTGTCGTATTCCTTTGGCCAAGGTCACCCAAAAACCGAAATAGTTCTCTTTTCCTATACTCCTGTTCCACCTAGAAAGAGCAATCTTTATCGCGGCAACAATCAAACAAGTAATTTCTAGTTATAACTGACAGATAATTATTTGTTGACGGTAGTTATCAATTAACTTGTTTCGCTCGACAAAGCCTGAGATGTGGCGCCGGTATTTACACATTTATTAGCTGTCGGACGCCCACTATAGAATGTGCCAACACTCCGAAAAGTCGAATCGTTTAGTATTCTAGACTCATCTACTTGAGACGTGCCGTTCAGTTCAATGAGGAAACAACTAATTGAGCTATTTAGCTACTTGACGGATTCAATAGGATATCAATGCAAGTTTAGGTTGCGAAGTCGCATAAATCACTTGTACTAGAAACACAAATCATGCGGCGGAGGTACGTCAAACCGGTTCGCGCCTAATGCAGGAAAAACTGAAGAATTAAATGATTTAAAAACGTATTGTTTTCCGGATTTGCAAAATTCTCGGTTCTATCGATCAGTTAAAAAATAACAAAATTTTATTAAGGGCGAAAGGTCGAAAGATTGCTGAAGAGTTAATCAAAGAATAAAGGAATTTCACAGATGATCTAGAGCAGACTCGGTAGGATATTGAGGTAAGTTTAGGTTGCAAAACCGCATAAATCACTTGTGACGGGAAACATATCATTCTGGGGTGGAGATCATTCAGAAGGGTTGATTTACAGTGAAACGTAAGACAAACTTTTTAAATTACATTTTAATTACATTTTGAAAAGAAGTAGTTGTTTCCGTAATATTTTGTTATAGATATTTCTCACTAGTGTTTAAAAGAAGCTTTATAGTGTGAAATACTGAAAAGCAAACTAAAAGTGAAAACTCGTGCCAAAAAACTGGGAATTATTTGAATATAAATGCGGAGAAATGATCAATAGGACATCAATAGCTAAAATAATTATGTTCAATTTTCACAAGAATAAAGATTTGAGATTCATTACTGAAGATGAATTCGAATGTTTGAAATATTCTAATACTGATGAATTTGTCGTCTCATCTTAAGGGGGGAAATAGGTGTAAAACGGCGTATTAAGGGGAGTTTCATGAATTTTTTTTAACATATAAAGAATAATTTTATTTTATTGAGATTTTGAGGTTATGTTATAGATATATTGACGAACATTTACTGAAATTTTCAAACATTTTTATTGAACAATCCCGGAGATATCAACTGCTGCATACTGTAAGTCGCTACCCGGATCGGCAGTTTGCGTACATCCTGGACGTCACAATTTTTATCCGAAATCAATTTTTTCTTTTAAATTTACTTTTTTTTATAAGTGTCTCTTCTAGTTGAACTAAAATCATCACAAAAAATTGAAAATTTCTATTTTTTTTAGAAAAGGAAAATTAAGTATGATTTTTAACCGTTTTGTTTGTTCTTTTATTTTTTACAATAAAAAAAGTAAAAATAAAGACATGTTTATGATTCTAGTTCAACTAGAGCATATATATATATAAAGAAAGTGTGTGTTAAATTTGATAAGGATTGATCAAAATATCTGCGAGCTAGAGTGTACGCAAATTCGAAAAGAGTAGTTTCGAGAAAAACGCGTTTGAAAAACAGTGTGGTAGTGAAGGTAAATTTAAAGCAGTAATGAATCAATTTTTTTCTTATACTTATACTTATAGAAATTTCTATCCGAGGTCTCAATTGTTAAAAGAAACAAAAGAACATCTTGCTCAACTGCTCCCAAAGGGCGTTCGTTCAAATTCTTATAACTTTTAAACGCCTTGGAATTTTGCTTTGAAATTTTCAGGGCATATTATTGAATAGTTGTAGAATCGATTTATGAAGAAATTTAAAAAAAAAAAAATTTTGAGAACTTTACACGTATTTCCCCTCTTAAATTATGAGACGATTTTTAAAGTTTCAGAAATGACAAAGCCAACTCTTTGCGATCGCTCGAAAGATATTAGGGTCAGTTGGGGTAATTGTAAACGCTTTTTCAATGTTTTGACTTTTGATCCTTCCCTACGTCTTGAATGAATTCAGAGATAAAATTGTGAGCACTGTAGCCACTACTGTACTTCTTGTGAGTAAATATGTACAAAAAATTTGATTTTATGACTTTTTGTTAGCGAATAAGCTTGTGTTTACAATTCCCCCAGTGTGTTTACAATTACCCCAGAGATCTGGGGTAATTGTAAACAGTGATTTATTTTCGAATAAGGTTGATGCAAATGAAAAAATGTTTCATACTCAGTCTGCTTGAAGGCTTAAGAAGTTTCGGAGGCTCTCCAATGGCTCCAATGGCTCTCAATCTACGGCCAACAGGCCGCATGTGGTCCGCTGAGTTATGTTATGAGTCGGCTGAGATCATTTAACGAGAAATATCTTGCAAAAATCAAGTAATGCGACAAATTTTTGCAAAATTTGTCCCGCAGTGGATCAGTCGGTTAAGCTTGGATCCCATAGAACACTGAAAGTGAAGCACAACTGGTCGTGGTCAATGCTTGGGAGGGTGACCATCTCCCGTGACTGATTACTGGGATACCGAGTGCACTAAAGGGAGCTGTGCACGTAAAATACATCGTCGCTTCAAATGTCCCAAGTGGAATTAGCAACAACAACAACAGTTATGTAAAATAGACACAAAAGTGTAATTTACATCAAAATATAATACTTATTGTCCTCCTAGAATATTGGAAATAGGATAAATTTAAGTGTTTACAATTACCCCAGAGTACGAATATATGGGGTAATTGTAAACACCTAACTTGCACATGAAAAATAACAGGGAGGATTAAAATCATTACGAAATATTTTTCTCAGCATTCCATATGACAAATAAAAATGGTTGAAACCGCTTACATCGCTTTTGTAGATAAGCTGGAAAGAAAAATGTAAGATCTCTAAATTTTGTTAAACAACTTTTTTCACTGTGTCATTTTCAAACAATGGTGACGCTTCCAAAAATGTATCGAAACTTACAAAACTCTTTCAGTGTCTTCCCTATGTTGCCAATTTATCACACACCAGCAATTAAGTTTTCAAAACCACTACAAGTGTAGTTATAAAGCTTGTTTACAATTACCCCAACTGACCCTATATGCCTCTTCAAAATGTTGCGCTGCATCAGTTACAGCAATTCTTGATTGCTCAAAAATAAAATAGAAATGAGAGTTTGAATCTAATAACGCTGCTCTACAATGGTTCGCTAACAACAACCAAATAATTATTTTTATTATAGATTCATATTGTTATTCAAATATCTGCAGGTAAAAAAGTTCCACCACGTCACATTTTTGTGAAACAAAAATTGGAGCTTTCTGCTATTTTTCATTATTTTTTTTGTCTCATGTGGCACAACCCAACGCTTCTGGTACCCTACAATCTTGCCGTATCGAGTTATTTCTTTCATCCCACTATGTAAACCTTCCCTGTTGAATATAGTTGTGGGTTTTGTATTATAGTTCATGTTGAAAATGGGAAATTTTGAGCGCAGACATTGCAAAACTATGCCAGATAAGTTTTGTTATATTTGTGGGCGGTTTTTTTTTTTTATATCTCAAGGTAAAAAATGAATAAGGCTTGTTTCTTGTACTTCGGGTGCCAAGTTGGTGACCAAGTTGCAATGTGGTTCTTGGTCAGTGAATGAAAGGCAAAGAAAGCTCTTTACCACTTGCTGTCCCAATGGTGTGGCGAGGACCTTTAAATGCTTTTGAGGATTGTTACTTTCGTCTTTCAAACATAGAAGGATATTCCAAAAATCAAATACATAAAATGGAGTATCCGAATATCCCATCTCCACAGACAGTTCCTCACGGGAAGCACTTAATGGTACCAACTGTTCCATTGAATTGAAAAGATATTGACATTCAAGAGAGGTGAGTGACATTGAAGACACAACTGAAGGATATGTTGTTGAGGGTACTTGTAACCCGAACAGCGAACTCCATTTTATTCGTCAAATTGAACTGAATGATCTGCTTCACAAACCAATAGCCTACTTAGCTTCCATGAAAGAAACGTATGCTAACGTGGTAACTATTCTAATTGCATTTAGGTATCAACAGTTCAATTGGCGAATTTGTGGAGACTTAAAGGTCGTAGCTATATTAATAAATCTTCAGGAGAGATTTACTGAGTATTGTTGCTTTTTATATTTGTGGGATAGTCGAGCAACAGAACAGCATTTCGTAAAAAAGGAATGACCACCCAGAACATCACTTCACCTTGGAGCTAGTAATGTTAAATACAACTCTCTTTTTGAAAGGGAAAAAATTCTGCTCCCTACACTTCACATTAAATTAGAACTGATTAGAAACCTTGTGAAGGCCATGGACAAAGAAGAAGGATAAGGATTAAATTTTTAAAAGAACGTTTTCTACAATTGAGTGAAGCAAAACTTAAAGAAGATGTTTTTATTGGGCCTCAAATTAGCCAAGTGATTTGCGATCCTGATTTCGAAGGGAAGCTTAATCAAACAGATTTAGCAGCTTGGACTTTCACAAGAGATTATGGATACCCGATAGCAATGTCATTGGGAACCAGCAGTGATGGGTGACTACTGCAGGTTTATAAAGAGAAAATATTTAACGTCACATAAGAAAAAAAATGACAACATTTCATCGCATTTATTAAAGTTTGATAGTTTTATGTTTTATTTAGTCTAAAATATGTATCTTTTCTCAATCAAAATAGAATTCCATGATGAATTAAGGAGATTAACCGTGAAAAAAAATTGTGATTTTAATGCATTTTTGAGTTTCTTTTCGTACTATACGATAGTCATAACAAAAAGACTGTACGTGTTACAGCTTTTTTACAATTCTATTCGAATTCTACGCTACAAAATTAGTTGAAAATAGCTAATTGTATTTGTGTTAGGGGAAAAAAGTTTTTTTTTTTTTGTCGGCTAGTGCAATTTATGTTTAGATGATATTGTATCATAAACGAGTTAATGAGAATTTCAAATTTAAATGATCATTCTATTTTAAGATAACCGCGAAAGAATGCACAAATACATTCGTGCTTAACTGATTCCGGATGTGTTTCGTGAATATCCTTGCCTAAATCATAATATTTGCTTAAATAATTAAAATATAAAAGTTGTGAGCTTCAATTCAATGAACTGAATGAGTGTAAAATATAAGTTTTACTTCAGACTTTTGGTTTTTTGTCGAAACAAAATCATGTAACCTTGGTTAGCACGTCGGACTTCCACCTGGAAGGTCGCGTGTTCCATACCCGCTGAAGACCCACCATGTACACTGGGAATACTGGCATGTAAAATTCGTAGACCCCACTACCTCGCCCCCGGATGCAGGGCATCCCTTAGGGACCGTTCATAAATGATGTCACTTTTTTCCATATATTTGACTGCCTCCCCCCCTATTTGGCACAAAATGTCACACGTCAACGGACCCCCCTACCCCTTTTGTCACCTGTCACGCTATGTTGCACAAGCATGATGTCACACTTATTGTTACCCCTCACCTCCCCTTGTCACAATTTCACGACCCCCCCCCCCCCCCGAAGCGTGACATGATTTATGAATGATCCCTAAAGTCTAGTGTAGGGAAGGAGTTTGGGAGGAGAAAAGTATAAATCTCTATTGATTCAACTTTCGTCACTCAGCAGCCTGTCCATTATAATGTTCTACTAATATACACTAATTAGCAACATGTAGTAATGAATTTTACACTGCTCGACATTGAAAATGCAACACGAATAAGGAGTGGTCAGAAAGTGATGAAATTTGGAAAAAAGACAGACAGCAAGGAACAATAAGTGATCTTTATTTCAAAATGATAGTCAAAATACAGAGCGAGAACGGCGTCGGCTCAGTAGGATGTAGGACCACCGCCAACAGCGATGCACGAAGAAACACGTCTACGCATAGAGTCAATAAGAGTGCGCATGGTGTCCTGAGGGATGGCTCCCCATTCCCTTTGAACCATTTGCCACAGTTCGTCTTCTGAACGAGGCAGGGGCAGAGTCTGCAAACGGCGTCCAATCACATCCCACACATGTTCGATTACTGACAGATCAAGAGAGTACGGTGGCCAGGGAAGCATCTGTATACCTTGGAGAGCATGTTGGCAGATGCGAGCACTGTGTGGTCGGGCGTTATCCTGCTGAAAAATTGTATTAGGCAGCCCCTGAAGGTAGGGGAATGCCACCGGCCGCAGTACATTATCCAAGTGTCGTTTGGCCGTCATAGTGCCCTAAATACGAACTAGAGGTGATATGGAATTATACACATTAGCGCCCCAAACCATTATGCCACGTTGTCACGCGGTGGGGCGTTCCACAGTTACTGCCGGATTAGCTCTGTCTCCAAGTCGACGCCACACACGTATGCCGCGACTGTCGCTGGATAAACAGAAGCGTGACTCATCTGAGAACACGACGTTTCGCCATTCTGTCATCCACGTCACTCAAGTCCGGCACCATTCCAAACGTTGGCGTCTATGCTGTGGGGTCAATGGCAGTCTTCTTAGCGGACGCCATGATTGCAGGCCACGTGCAACCAATCGACGGGAAATGGTTCTGGTCGACACGGGAACATCCAGGGTATCTTGCACATGCTGCAGAATCGAGGTACAAGTGACTTGCGGGTCCGCCATAGCTTGTCGGCGGATGCGTCGATCCACGCGTGCTGACGTCACTCTGGCTGCGCCTGCACCCCTCAGTCTTGTCACATTTCCTTGTTCAAACCATGTTCGCCACAGCCGATGCAACGTGCTCGCATCCATGTGGGTATCAGCTGCGATTTGACGTAAGGACCAACCCCCCCTTCTCAGTCCAATCACCATACCCCTTGTAAAATCGTCTATCTGCTGGAAGTGCCTTCGTTGACGGCGGCCTGGTATTCTCTCCTACTACACGTATCCCCCGAGACAAAAACAAAATTTCTTCGATAATTCGTCTGGCAGAAATAACTACACGAATATTACCCATTCTGCAAGTTCCCTCCCTTATATCTTACTTCACGTGCGTCGGAGAGCTGCGCATTTCACATCATTTGCATAACTCAGTGACGTGCGTCTACTCTAAAATTTGCATAAATTTATGACCACTCCTTCTTGGTGTTGCATTTTCAATGTCGAGCAGTGTAACTTAGAATTTTAATTACTAGAATTTTAATTTAATGTTATTTGTACTTATTATTAATTTTATTAAATACAGTAAAACCTGTAAAGTTGACCACCTTTGTAAGTTGGCCACTTTTGTCAGGAACGGAATTAGTCCTAGATTATATCATGTCGAGAAACCTTTGTAACTTGACCACCTGAGTTGACCACCTGTCTACACTGTGCAACAAATTTGAACTTTTTTTTTTTTGTCCTTTAGATGAAACTATGTAATTCTATATAAAGAAAAGGTGCTTGATCCAAATATCCAAACCAAAATAGTCCATCACGTACCGTTTTTGCTGGAGACCCACTTCTCATATTTATGAAATTTGGCTATAGAAGAATGTAACTGAGGTTTACTTATTGAAAACACAAACACTAAAATGATTTTTTGGGGCCGTTTCATCTTGTAGGCATCTGTTGGTGTGCCCTGATAAGAGATCAGCAATATTCAGTTCCTTACTTCCATTCCATCGACCGCTGAAACGCTTTTAAAACACAGAGATATCCTGATGAGACCTTTCCCCATTCTCATCATTAATTACGCCAAGGTTTTGAGGAAAGAAGTCCATATGGGAGTCCAAAAAGTGTAGTTTTAATGAAATATAGCAACCTAATAATACAAAAGCATTTTATCATGTCACCAACATGATTTTCGTAATTTTCAGCTTTCTCATTTCCAAGGAAACGTGCGCACACTGATTTAAAGACCAGCCAGGCAGATTTGTCGGCTTCTCACTGTTTGTTTTCATACTCTTCATCATGAAAGGACTTCCCTAAGTTGTGGGCCAATAAAAATCCTTTCATTTAGTTTTGCCTCAGTATTTTTTTTTTTACTTTTTTCCTGAAATGCAAGAAAGCCACTCCTTCTCTGTCCAGAGCTTTTACAAATATTTCGATAAACCAAGTTTAATATACAATAGTGGAAAAAAGGCACATTGTAGATTTACAAGTGGGTAATTTGATATGCTTTTGCCACTCAAAATTTGACCGCCTATTTATTACTATATTGATTAGTTTATATATTTTTGGAAAGATTAAAGAACTAAAATAGCTTCTTCAGGATATTTTTTATCCTATAATGTTAGACCAGTATTTGTCTGGATGGGTCAAATATCAATATAAAGTTTACCTAAACCTCCTTGTTAAGTTAACCAAATGGGAAAACTACTATGAGCACTTTCTTATTCTTTAAATAATTTTCTTCTTTTTTCTTTGATCTGATACAGCCATATTGAAAAATATATATTTTTAGGAAATCTTCAGCATCATATAAGTCACATAATTAATATGATCCCTATCTGGATTTTAACTAAGTATTTTACTTTTGAAATTGTATAGGATACATTGAAAGTCATTCGGGTTAAACTTTTTTAATGATATTTTAGATAATTGTGGACAAAAAAATAATCACTATTTTAAAGTAACGTCATTACATGATACTATTTTTAAATTAGTTATAAATGAATAAATATATAGTGTTAGAAAAAACAAAAAAAAAAAAAAATCTCAACTCTCTATAAGTTGACCACCTGCCAAGTTGACCACTAAAGTGCTGCACCGCAAGTGGTCAACTTACACAGGTTTCACTGTATCAATGTTTAGTTTTTCATTGGTATGTAGTGTGTTATCACTATATAAAGTGAAGCCGATAGAGTTGGCGCACAATTGGAAAACACAGTAAAAAAAGAAGGAAAACTTTAACTTTTTGCCAACCTTTTGGTGAATATTACCACATTCTTTTTGTATGCATTTCCATCTTTATTTTGTCGTTACGCTATAAATTAAGGCGACAGCTGGAATAAAACTAAGACACCTATTTTTAGCTTCTTTCCTTACAGGGCGGGTGAAATTGAGCACATGGGTGGTTTACACGCATGGGAATTTCTTTCGATAATAAGTAGATTATATATTATTAATAACTGCAAGAAAGTTATCAAAATAGTTGGAAAAGCGTTTGCTTAAAAAGTATCTTGCAGTGCTCAAATCACAATGAAAATTAGAGGAACAGTAATGAAAATTCAAGCCCTTACGTTTGGAAAGCAAACAATAAAAACGACGTTGTGTCATACATTTTCTGAGAAAAACTTATGAGTTCAAGAAGACAGTGTGCTGTTGTGGCTCTACAACCACCTGAAATCCCGGTGCACTCACACCTCCCCTTCACTCCAAAAATTTAAATGCGCCATCTCTCCGCAATCGCACCAGGACTTATGCTTAGCACACATAGGAAAACATATATAAATAAAAAAAGAACAGAAAAGAGAAACCCGCAAACTAAAAGAACTCGGAACAAAATTCAAATCTAAGAATAAAGCCAAAAATTCAGTATAAATGGTTTGCGCCCTGAGCCGCAAAAAAATATGATAAAATATGGAATAAATTAAAAGGAATTAATAAAAGCCTGATCTAGTTGGTTTGTTTAATGGAGAGTAAGGAAGCAGCGCCGCCAACTCTCAAGCTATAGGATCATAAATTTACCTTTTTTTATTTTATTTATTTATTTTTTTTTTGTTATTCAAATTACATACAGTTTTTTAGTAAATTTGTACTACTGCCATTTACGTAATCAATAGCCTGAAAGTCAAGAGCACTTAAAAATTCAAGTAAACTAAAATAGTGGATTCATTTCACTAGTTTAAGATAATAAAAATCAATTAATAAAATATCACAAGCGGACAAAAAATGGTAATTACGTACGTGTAAAATTAATCATTTTAATGAAATACTTTCTGTATTCTTTTTCTTTCTATTGTCCGGTCCCTATGGTCCATATAACGTATAATCCATGTTACAATGACATACGTTTGTTAGAAAAAGTTCTGCGTCGGTCTAAATAAGGTAACTTTACTTATAACCACCCTGTACACCGATAAAATAGTAAATATTCCAGTGGTGTTATTATTTTCAAGCATTTACTTCGGTATCAGACATCTAGCTCTTCTATCACCTTTAGCTTTGAAACGAAATTGAAAAAATGATTCTTCTGTTCAAAAAAGACACACCTCGATCTGCCTTTAAAAATGTTTGTGTTTCAATGGGATTTTACTGATGAAAAATTGATGCGGGTAAATTATTTTGGGAATTGATCCATCTTGAAATTGAAATATTTTTAACGATCACTTTCTGACTTGTTTTTCGGGTACGAAAATTCACCCGCTTGCAAACAAAATCAATACTGCAGGGCTTGCAAAATTTAATACGATTAGTAACCTTTATTTAACTTTATATCTTCTTGTCATTTCATACTATACTATCCTCGTTTTTGTTTTAGAGGGATTGAATATTGATTTGGATTGGCAACGGAATAATGGACACAAGAGGACATACCATCTGTTACAGTTGCCATGACACAAAACACTAATTTGGAACTGGTTTTATTTTGAAACAAGAAAATTAAACATCCTATTATGGATTTTAAAAGTATATCACCACGACTATGCTATTTACGTCTAAGAGGGAGGTTTAAAAGTGCTACGTACTATTTTCGGTGGTATCAATGACAGTGGAAATTGGCGAAGAAGATACAGCTCTGAACTTTACAAACTCTTCAGAGATGTTGACATTTTGAAATTTATTAAACTGAACATAATGAGGTGGGCTGGCCACCTCATGAGATTGGAAAGCGATAAGGCTGCACTGAAGGTTTTCAAAGCAGTCCCTTTCGCCCAACGTCCAAGAGGACGACCGAAATTGAGATGGGCCGACTGTTTAGATGCTGATTTTAGAGTAATTAAGATCAAAAACTGGAGATCCACGGCCACGAGCAGAACAATTTGGCTGAATCCTTTGAAGAAGGCCAAGTCCCACAATGGGCTGTCGAGCCAGTTATAGTGATGATGAATATTGATTTAAATATTGAAAATTTTGAAATATCGCCAACAAACTTTTATAAAAGTGCATGTAAAAATTTGTTTCATTGTTCCTGTTTCCTTCACGCCTCAGATTATGCAGCATCTGTTTTCTTTTTTCCGTGTGATTTTATTTTTCCTTTTAGTCTATGTTTTCAATACAGAAAAATTCACCCACTTGGGAACAAAATCAGATTACTCAGTTTTTATTTTTCTTCTTCTATGTGTGTTTCTTTCTTACTTATTGTCTTAGTTTTTAATATACAAAAATTCACCCGCTTGGGAACATAATCAAAGCTGCAGGGTTTACAAGACTTTATATGATTAGTAGCACTTATTTAACTTTAATTTTTTTGTCAGTTTATAATATACTAGCCCTGATTTTATTTTAGCACATCAATGTAAATATTAAAAATATTCTCAATGCAGGCAACCTTTTTGCTATTTAACTTTTATAAAATGCATGTGAATTCATTTTATTCCTTCTCTTTTCATCACGCCTCAGATTACTCAGTTTCTATTTTTCTTCTTCCTTGTATTTTATTCTTTCTTTTTGTCCTTGTTGTGATTGTTTTGGTTTTTATTACAGCATTCAAGTTGCTACCCTTCAAGAGAGAGTTTTCGCCCACAAGTGTCGCCAAAGTACAAATTGACTTCAGTCTTCTCGTGATTCTAACATTATCCAATTTGAATAAGAACAACTATTTCTCTCAATTGATGACCATCACGTAATAATAATGGAAATGTTTCTTTCTTTACTCTTCTCGCCTTCCGGTATATCAAGTCAAGACAGCAAAAACTTTTCTTTTTTTGCTCACGAAAACTTTGAAGGTCGAGAAAGTGCTTCCGTAGATCACCTTTTTGTCTTAGGAGCCGCCTCAGGGCAGTCGTTATCGGTTCAATGTCAGAAACATCCTACTCTGGAAGAAGTTACTGAAAAAAAAAAGACTCCCTACGCAAAAATGTTTGCAGAGAAAAAGCCGTAAACACGCAGGGACAGCCTAAAAAGAAGCTAAAATGAGCGTGTTAATTTCCATTCGGAATTTTTCTGATGTATTTGAGGTTTTCAGTGTCACGCAACTGTTTGGGCGCTACGTAATTTACGAGCGTTTAACACACTATTCTAATTAGTCGCTTTACTTCAAATTGGCCCTTGGCTGCAAAAGTTTTCCCTGCGTCAGTATTTAGCTTCGAAATTGACATATTTCTGTTTTCCTGTTTATTTATTCACTACCACCGAATAGTATAGCAAGAATTTCAATCAACCAATTGAACCTTGTCTGTGAACAGCCATAAATTCATTTTTATTTTGTACGCCGTTCAGCAATTACATTTTTATTGTATCAAGCTCTTAGTAAAAGAAAAACAAGTAAAAAATTTCAATAACAATTTTGAGGACTTAACACGTCTTCGGACTAGAACACTTAAATATCTTGAATTTAAAAGCATGTTGTTTTTTCTATTCATAATATTAACTATTATTATAGTTTCCAAACTAACTGTCATAACTATTTCCGTTAAAATTGTGTTTATAAAACCAAGTAGTATAGGGGAAAACGGGGCTAATGGGGACATCGTTCTAGTGTGGACAACTTGGAAAATTCTGTCTTTCAGTTAAAGTTTCTCAGTAAGCTTTTGCAGGTTTGCAACAGTGATATACACTACTATGAACAGTTGCATGTGAATACATTTTATGGTTTATTAGTAATTAATGAAGCAGCGTTTTTAAGGTGGGAAAAAAAGTTTATGATTTGTTTTATACTAAGTAAGACTGTTACAATAGAAACAGGATAATCTCTACTAGTAATAAAGCAGCAAGTATGTCTGTCTGTGGTGTATGGCCAAGACCGTTCGGCCGATTTTCATGAAATTTGGCACGAAATTGTGTGCACCTCGAAGAGTTTTTTCTGAAATTCGAATGTTTTGTTTTTTTTTTTTTTTTAATTCCAATTTGCCGAAAATTGCATAAAATGGTTCTTTTCTGAAGCAAGAAACTATCGCATCGTTTCGAGCTTGGTACTATTGAAAAGCCCGAAAACAACTGTCCCAGAAAGAGTTTTGCTCTTTGTGAAAAAAATCGAAGTCTCTAAATTAACTAGAAAATAAGTTATAAGCGTTTTTCGCTGTAGTTCGAAATTATTTTTCACGGTAATTAACTTTAATTTTATTTTCCCCAAACGATTAATAAAGCACTTCAGTTTTATTTCATTTGCAACGTTGCCAATTAGTGTACATGCATGTTTGCTTACTTAAATTTTTTTTCACAATGTTTTTATCATTTTGAGGCACAAAAGTTTTTTAATTTATCTTTTCCTCTTTTTTTTTATTGACTTTTAATTCCTTTTTCCTTTTAAACGATTAAAAATTTATTTCCTGCAGCCCTCTGACGATAGATAGCTTTATTTTGATTTTCTTATTTTGACAGGTATTTTTACGGGACCGTTCTTCATGCTGCACCTGGGTTTATAATAAGAAATATTTTCCTTTATAGCGATTTTTGTTACTCCAAATTATTACTGAAGTTATACCACAAGAAGTAAATGGTTACGAAAACAATTTGTACCATACCTATATATTCATTTTCTGTCAAAAAAAACTGGATCATTTTTTACCAGTTTTTCGAAAAAACTCGTGCTTCAAGGGGTTAAATAACTGTACTAGGGTGATGGATATAAAGCAGGACCCATACCCCAAGGCACGTCTATCCTTTTCCATTTTCGATCGTCGTGCCTTTCTCGTCTGCAGACATTATTCGTTTGAACACATCTAAAATCCGAAAGTGCTACAACAACTAAATATAACCATCTTTGATATAAATGTGCCTAGCGTTAGGTTCAATGGGGATCTGGACAAATATCGCCAATATGAGTACAAAGATAAAACAACGTAAAAAAGCACAAATTCAGAGAAAGTGCTTTTTTACGTTGTTTTGTCTTTGTACTCATATTTTATAGCACAAAGCATTTTTATCATTTGTCTTATAAATATCGCAAATATCGAGAAACTGATGTTGGATTTGGCATTTCCTTTTATGCGCTAAATTTGGATACAATTTGGCAATATATCGCCAAGTTGTTGCTAGAAGGTTGCCAATTTATGACGACTTAATTTTGAAAAATTAGAATCCATGAAGTAATGACATCAATATGCAATTTCCTTGATTGATTAAAAAAATATAAAAAGTAAAAAACTTAAGCCAAGGTAAACGTTTACTTCCTAAATCCAACTATTCCTATAAACTAAGAAGACCGAACAAAAATGATAAGGATAAATTAAGTTACAGATCTTCAATTATTTAAAACTAACTGCCGCTTCTCTAGCCCAGAGGAAGTTTTCTCTTTATTTACATTATACTGCGGTCTTCTTTGTGCACGGCGCATATTGACATAGATTAGGAACAAAACAACTGATGAACTGTAAAATTAAATTCAACTCATGTGACAAACTCTAGAAAAAAATAACTGTAAAGACAAGAGAGAATGTCTCAATACGACTCGAAATAATATTCTTATTTTTGTATAAAATGAGCGCAGTAACACTACTTCTTCACTCTGCTTACAATTCTTTTTTCCATCAGGTTTAGTAATCAGAGCAGACATCTCAACTTCACTCTTTGAATATCCTTCGATCTAGATCATATTAAGCTATGATATTTTCCTCGACTGTGCCCGGAGGCTAAAAGCCTTTGGCGATAAAAGTGTCTAGACAAATGACAACATTTTGCCTCTAATATTTTCAAGAGCACATTTATTACTCCGTATTTATCCCAGAAAATCTTCCCAGTCTTTGCAAAGATTTTTGGAATAGTTTTTCTTTCTTTTTCCATGTATGAATGTGTTAGGCATCACAAGTGAAGAATTATCTTAGACATTTCCGATTTATCTATTAAATCTTCTTAACTGTAATAGTATTATGTTCTACTGAATCCACAATTTATTGTACTATTATGCGGTGTTCTTCCTGAAGCTTATTTAATTGTTACTCAATGTTTAGAAAGGCTTCAATTGCATTAAAAGTCTTTTTGTATTTAGCACTAGGAAAATGCAAACAAATTTCCATCCAGTTCTTTGTTTTTCATATTTTAGGCAGGAAAGTACTTTTTAAGTAAGTTTTCTGTAATATATAAGTAGCTATGTATTACAGAAAAAGTCGTGCAATAAATTCAAGAGACATGGAAACCTGGAATTTAACAGTTTTGATTAAAGCCGCAAAAGCCATGATTTTTGACCGGTCTTGTAGGTTTAGTATTAAAAGTTTTTACGCCATACATAAAAGGTATTTTCATTGTATTACAATATGTATTTCGGTGTCTCTAATCTCAACCTCGTTTATAACGTCACCTTGGTTTTGACGCCATAAATACCACGGACCCTCCGTTGTCGACTATATAATACCAGAGTGAGTCAAAGGAAAACCGAAAAAATGCTATCGAAAACCTGAAACCTCTCTTATAACTATCAGACCTGCACACGTACGTGACTCTCCCACCATCAATTGGCATTGGTCCCGTGACTCTACGTCACCCAGCACCCTGAAACGGGAGTTTCCAATATGGTCCCTCTGTTGGAGTGTACCAAAGAAGACCAGCGCGTAATGATCCATTTCCTGACAGACATGTAATTGCATTGCAATGTCATCGATGGTGACTTCTTTATCCTGAAGAATCATCTCATCCGAAGCTACAATCGCCTCAGCTGTCTCAGCACGATGTTACTTTTCTCCACCAGACCCCTACCTGTTAGCCGAGGCCTTAGGATTGCTTACGCACGGGGAGAGGTAGTGGGGTCTACGGATTTTACATGCACATATCCCCAAGTATACATGGTGGTCTTCAGTGGGTATCGAACGCGCGACCTTCCAGGTGGAAGTCCGACGTGCTAACCACTAGGCTATCACGGCCCCTAGCACGATGTTACTGGCCTAGCCTCGGCGCGTCCGCCAAACGTTTTGTGCCGTTGCTGAATTTCTTACCCCATTCGCACACCTGAGTCTGTAATAAACATGAAGCCCCATACTGCGCCAAAATGCATCGATGGATTTCTATCGGTTTCGTGCGTTCACTGTGTAGAAAACGGATAGAGTGCACTCCATCAGAGGGGCCGCCATATTGGAAACTACTGTATAGCGCTTCTGGGTCACGTGGGGTCGCGGGCCAATGCCAATTGATGGCGGAAGAGTCCACGTGCATGCATACTGGGTCTGATCGTAATAAGAGTGGTTTTAGATTTTCTGTAACAGTTTTGTGGTTTTCATTTGACTCGCCCTCTTATACACATGAAGTCACATGAAATACATAAATGGTAAAAATAAAAGAAAAAATAACCTTTAAAACTGCAACTCATCAAACGGCTCGGAGCTCGAAGAGTTGCCAAGTCTTTCGCGATTGGTCATAATGCCATAAAAAAAAAAAAAAAAAAAAAAAAAAAAAAAAAAAAAAAAAAAAAAACACGGACTCTAATCTGACCATGAAACTGTGCCCAATGAAAAAAACGTGAATAATAAAAACTATTTTTGACAGAATTATTGAAGGCAAAATGATTTGAAGAAATTTTCTTTTAATAAAATTTGGATGAGAAAGAGCTAAAAATGTTAGTTTCTATGCTCTGAAGGCCGATCAAGATATCTCAAAGTCAAAAATATAAAAAGTTAAATTCACAATAGGCTAGTTCCGTCTCCTTTACTGAACTCATTGATGAAACCATTCTTGTAGCACCAAGAAGTAAAAGGAATTTATGAAGTCATTTACCCTTTCAAGCCAAACTGACATTATTACATAAAAGAGAGACGAAAAACTTAAGTGCCGGTCATTTTCAGCTTCTAAATTGGTGACTTTTATCATGGAGATTGAGGAGCGTTTGGATACTTACCCGAACAATGATGAAGACAATGAAAAAAAGCATTATTGCCAATGAAGTAGAAAATGAGCGCTTCTGCTCAAACTACGACGTTAATAAATGAATTGCCAGCAGACAAAGGAAAAGGAGACAACATGTGAAATAGCTTGATAGAAAAAAATGGACTGAGCTTTTGTGAAACTAAATTGCTTGCTGTGGAACGAGGCATCAATGTGTCTAGAAACACAGCGTACATGATATGCACGTGATGAAAGTGAAACATTGTTGTAAGTGCTTTTTAAAAAATTATTTGCTGGTAAACTTGACAGATAACTGCTCACGTTTCCGAGATTTTACAAACAAAATTTTACCTCACGCAAAATAATCGAACTCATTGTTTTGTTTGATAATTATTGTTTAGTGCCAATTTAGCTATAGTAATGAGAATAGAATAGGATAACTTTTCCCCCCTCCCCTCCCCTCCCCCCTTTTTTTGATGAAATTTTCGAAGGTAAGTTTGCTGCATTAGACAGTGTCTAAACATTTTGCGTGATGTGCCGATTTCGAAGATTTTAATTTAACTCTGCGTGTATACGCTGCTATGTATTACATACATAAAAATCTCTTTAAAATTTTTCAGTCCAGGAAAAAGTGGACATTTGCTTAGAAAAAAAAATTACTAAATTTTTGATGACATTCTTACAAGCCTATGTTGTAGTATTTTGTAAAAAAATAATCACAATTTCATGAATCACATTCTTATTTTAATTAATGAAATGATAACATGTACAAAAGAAAAATTCATCTAAAATTATTTTGTTTCATGCCCTTATATGAGCAAAAGATTTATCTTGCACGACTCAAACTTCATATACAAAAAAGGGAAAGTATGAGGAAAATAACCTATTATATAGATCACAATTACTGTTTTTCATTAGTAAAAACAAATTTTATTACGATAAATTATTATGTCACGCCCGCAACAAAAAAAAGTGATATTTATATATTTCACAAGAAAACGACAGAACTATTTAATGAAAATTCTGATCTACAGGTTGTTTAGTAAGAGGTATTTAACTGCGGGAAGAAATTTTTAATATACTTCTTTAAAGTATAGTTATTTTACGTTGCTGGTGTGATGTATATACAATGTCACATCTGCAGCTCAATATGAGATGAGATCTAAGCGGTTTACGGAGTTCATTCACAATTAAAACTCTCTATAGCTCTCTTAATAGTCTCCCTAATAATGTGCACCAGATATTATTAATAGTTTCAGATAATCTGAACCATAGAAAATATGTAGATGGCAATAGATACTCTCATTAACCCCTTGAAGTACGAGTTATTTTCGGGAAAACTGGTAAAAATGATCGAGTTGTTTTTTTTTTTTTTTGACAGAAAATGAATATATAGGTGTAGAATAAATTGTTTTTGGCAATTTCAGTTGAAGAGGGTGACTAGAGAGTAGGGGTGGGGTAAAAGTTTTGTAAAAAAATATTATGCAAACAAAGGGCAAACGGATCTCAGACGGGCATTAGAAATAAAATAACGAGAGATACATTAGCGTCCGTGTGAGACACAGATGTGCAAATCTGCCGGTACCTTTCGCCCGTGTCAGACACGGGCAAATGCGTTAACTGGTTAAGCATCTTAAAGATAAGTTCAAGTGTAAAATACTGCATATATTTTCAAACATGTGCGCTGCGCAATTTAAAATTAATTATAAAATATTATAACGAACACGCTTCCAGATGTACTATGGCATTCAGGCAACATGTAAACAAAATAAACTAGTTTTTACAGCTGTTCTTAGAAAATCAGCAGTAGTGGGAACAGCTTCAGAGTTTGTAAAAAGTGCGAAAGATATATGGAAAACGGTAAAGTTCTTCTATGTTCCTAAAAGTGAATTAAAAGACTAGGTGATCGATGGAAGAAAGTAAAAGCTGTCTAATATATTCAAAGCATGCTCTACTTCATACCTGTCAAAGCAGGAGCTGCTAATGACAAAGTTAGTAAAAAAAAAAATACTGGTTGGTCAGAAGAAAAATGTGAGAAGGTGAAATTTTAAAAATATTGTTGAAGATTTACGGAGCAATTATCTTCACCTTTAAAAAAAATCAACATTTCTTTGCAAAATTAATGAGCTTTCTTGGCGAAGACATTCAATTAGATTATCTGAAACAATTTTCTGATAATGTATATATTTAGCCAGGATAAAATAACAAATCTTGAGAATCTAAAAGTTGTAGTGTAAAGAAATTTGCAAGCCAAAGACTGGAAGTGAAATTAATATGATGCGTGTTATATATTTAGTTGCTTCACACTATAATAAAATTTTCATACAATAAAAAGTACCTGTAAACCAATACTATGCAGATACATATCGTACGGGTCACGCCCGCAACAAAAGTCACACCCGCAACGCAAGGTTAAATATTTATATAAAAAATAAGAAATGACATGTGACCATAGTTTTCTTAGGGAGACATCATATAAATTTGTGTTTATTGACAAAAAAAAATTTCTTACATCTATCAATATAATTCGCAGAAATTCGGATACATATATCGCAAAATTAAATAGTGTCTTTTTCATGTCACACCCGCAACATGTACCAATTATTTTTTTTACATACATGTATATTTCTCTAGAAAGTTGATACTACATATTAAGATACATGAAGGTTGTTTACATTCAATTACATAAAAATTACATTCTAATATGTAACAGTCTTTCATTGTAGTGAATTATAGTGCGAATATTTACGTACAAATGTCACACCCACAACAATGAATTGATCAACAATAATAATGAAATTTTAACAACAATAAACGCATACAGACATTTTTCTTATGCGCACAAAAATCATTTCATTTTTATTCTTCAATAATGCTAAAAAAAAATGGGAGAAACCGAGAACTAGAAAAGAATAAAAGTATAAGTTTTGAAATATTGCTTAATACTAGCCAACTTTTATGCAGTAATCTCAATTGATAATCGAAAAATAAAATAAGAGTTTTATATGCTATTAAATGAGCTGTTTATGAATACGTAAGTTTCAATTTTTATAACAGTTTTTGTAAGTTGAGAGATAATTTAACAGATTTCGATGAGACACAGAAACTTGGTGTATGACTTTGTCCCACTGTCAACTGAAAAACAATGCTCACTACTATTCTATACATTTATAGTCAGCACGCTCGGTATATCGAAGGGGAAATTAAAAAATTAAAAGAACAAAGAGCATTTCCTCTAAATTACTTGATGTAGCCTTATGGCGCGTTTACACCAAAGTCTTCCACTAAGTTTTCCACAAGTTGCGGCAATTTGTTGCTTTTTCTACAAAATACAGCAACTTTTTCTGTCTTCCACTTGTGGAGACACAAATCTTCCACTAAATTTCAAAGACAGTTGACAACTAAAAGTGGAAGATTTGTTGCTGCACGCTTTGCACTAGCAACTTGTAGGAAACTAGTGGAAAACTATTCCCCCTCCACGCGTCATAGACGTGACGTGTCGCCAATTGTTTGGCAACAACCTTTCCGCTAGTTGCTCTATAATTTGAGAAGAGCAACTTTTAGTTTTCTACAAACAACTTTTAGCTGTCAACTTTGGTGTAAACGCAGCTTTAAACATCGGCACAACGATTATTCTATTGCTGTTTCTAAAACTGCTTTCAACAGATCCTAATTCGCACTCATTCAGGAAGTGCTACAGGTCAGGAATGTAATATCTCACCACATTATTAATTGTTTGAGAATTTCTAAATGATGAATTACTCTGTTTCACCCTAAAATATAATTAACAATCATAAAACCATTAAAAAGCCTGCAGGGTATTTGAAAGTCCAACTTCTAACGTTTAGAAAGGAAAACAAAAATGCGTGCTTTCTTTTGCTTGAACTTTCATTGCTGCAGACGAGTTATCTCTCCCTTCAGAACCGTGAGCTCAAATGACGAGTTATACCATTTCTTACTCCATACTTTTTTTTTATCAATTTATAACAGATGCTTTCAGGGCCGGCGCTAGGCTGAGGCGGTGAGGCGCCCGTCTCAGGGCGCGCCGTTCTTAGGGGCGCATTGGCCATAAATATTGATTGCATCTTTATAAGTAAAAAACCAACAGTTTTTATCTCAAAAAAAATTTAAAAACCGATATTACTTTTGTTTTTTATGCGGTTTTTGGCCTCTGGACAGTTAAAAACCGATTTTTCTCATCCTTGTACCACCTTGTCGTGGTGGATGGGCTCTCTATACTAAGAATGCCATAACTTCCGAATGTTCTAACAATGATTTTTCTAAGTAATTAAACTATACTGTAATTGAACAGTAGAATTGGTTAACTCTCCAACTCAATATATAGCCGCCCCAGCTGGGCTTCAAAGTTAGTGGTAGTCAAACCTATCTATTTTATGACGGGCAAAACGCAATTTATTGCTTTTTTTCTTTTTCTGTTTTTTATTTTCCCTTATTCAGTCCATTCTGATCAGCGATTGCTTTCCTTCAGCTTTTTGAAAGTTTAAATATGTATTATTAAAGTTTGTATCGATCATTTTTAATCTATAGTTCTTCATAATATATAGTAGGGGCGGGAAAAAGTATTTTGCTTCAGGGCGCCTTTCGTGCTAGCGCCAGCCCTGGATGCTTTAACCCCGTAACGCATTTCCCCGTGTCTTTACACGGGCGAAAGTTACCGGAATATTTGCCCATACCCGTGCGTTATTTTATTTCTAATGCCCATCTGAGATCCGTTCAAACTTTGTTTGTATAATATTTTTTCTCTATGTAACTTTTACCTCACCCCTCGCTCCTTAGTCCCCCCCCCCCCCCTCCACAACCTGAAATTCCAAAGAATGACTTACACTATACTAGTTTTTCGGAAAAAAAACTCGTGCTTTAAGGGGTTAAGTTCTAGAATATAACTTTGGGTTTGAACTTTTGCATGCTTTACGATTCAAGTCAGACGCTTTTAGAACAGTAGCGCATCAAACCACACTCTTTATTAGTTGATTCAATGGCACTGTAACAACAATCAGGTAACAGAAAGCTCAATGAAAAAGCAGTCTGAGTTATTTTTACTCATATTCACATGCGTCAGAATATTGGTTGTTATTGGATTTTAAAGTTAAAAGATTTTTCAGAGGAATAATAACCTTCTTTTTTGCCATATATACCAACAGTGAGGTTTTGGGGTTAGCCCATAGCCCATTGTTACCTTTAGTCATGGGATCGTTCATAAATGATGTCACGCTTCGAGGGGGGTTCGTGAAATTGTGACTAGGGGAAGGGAGGGGGTAACAAGAAGTGTGACATGCTTATGCAACATAGCGTGGCATGTGACAAAGGGGGTGGGAGTATGTTGAAGTGTGACATTTCGTGACAAAGGGGGGAGGAGAGTCAAATATATGGGGAAAGAGCGTGACATCATTTATGAACGGTCCCCATTTGGAATTGTCACTTTTTCATTTTTAACGCTGCTATATTTTATTTAATTTGTGTGGACGGGGGTTTTTTTAACATAATGATATGGGCAAAATAGAAAACCTATTTTGAAAGATGAAGCAAAACATACCGAAAAAAAAGTGCCCAGCAATTTGAACGCGGATCCCTTGCGAATGAGGGATTATTAAAAAAGCCGTTTCAAATTGTAGAGAAGCGCGAAAATGAGGCTGTATTGGTTGGGATGGGCTAACAGACGCTGTTATTTATCAGGTTGAGCTGTTATCCAGTATGCTAATGAATAATTATCCGAAATAATAAACCAAGCCTCAATACACTTGAGACACCAATAGGATAAAGGATTCTCAGGTCAGAAGCCCTCAGCACATAACTTACTTTCCTCTATTGTTAATTGAGTAGAAAAAAACAGGGCGTTTGTAAATTCTGTTGCAATTCTTTCCAAAGATGAAAAGAGATTTTCATCCACTAATAAAGCTGCATAAACAACAAAAATGATCTGAAGTTACCAGATTAAATGAATTCTGCTAAAGTGCTTGAATATTTTAATGCAATCAATGAACCTAACAACAGATATTATCCATATAAATGAGGGCACTCGTTCTTTTATGCGAAAATATTTTGTTAAGTACTCGAAGATTTAGTCTGTTATCAGGATCTTTACGTTGAGGGATATGAGAGAGAGGAATGTATAAGCATAAAGTGTTGCAAAAATATTCACATTTTGAGTTAATTCCTTTTGCCATAGTATGTATTTTAATAACTTTGGATTGATAAACATTGAATGTTTTCCCTGCCAAACATCAGTGTCAGGAAGAAATCAGAACATGTTAAGAGAAGCTATTTAACCTTAATAAATCTGCAAAACAGAAACATTTTAAATTTTCTTCCATTGCTTAAACAATTCTTGTAAGTTGAAAAAAGGAAGGGGTGATCCCGTGCAATAATTTTGAAAGTTTTATGCTTTAAAAACTTTTTTTTTAAATTTATTCATTATTATTTTTATTATTTGTTTATTTATTATTACTATTATTATATATTTATTTAACTTATCTGTTTATTTATTTATTTTTTGCACAACGCGAATTCATTACTGAATTTGCAGATTTGATACGCTGCAAACATATGAAATTCCTAATCAAAACTCATACTAAATATCATTGAATTTGAATAAATAAAACATACTTCATATTGTATCCGTAAGAAAACTGATTACTGCACGATATATTGTCACTGAGGTGAAAGGATTAAAAATTTGATATGCTGCATCCGTAAACAAAAATATTACCCCATGATACATAAAGGTTATTAAAATTGCGTATAATATAATTGATATTCTACAACATGATATGAAATTCAATATCACGTAAGACAATAAACGTCACGGAATATCAATAAATAAAAAATACTTCAAGTTCTTCTCCATAAATTTAAATGATTTCAAACTATATATTAGCGAAATAAAACGAGACAGGAATTTCAGACATTCATAATGAAAAAAAGAAGAAAAATAGAGTTGAATGAAGAACAAATACACTTCTCTATGGAAATACTAATTTTCAAGCAGTTATCAAAATCTAAGAGAAAAACGAAAAACCTAATTTTAATGAAAAGAAATCCTACAAATAGTTCTTCTCAAATGACTGTTATCATTGCAAAGAAAGATAAATATTAATCCTCAGACATCTTCGCACCCGTATCGATTATTTGGAGGCAGCGAACTATTATTTTGCTGTCCTGCTCGAGGCCATATTCAAGAGTATGTTCTTAACGTGCTCGAATTTTTAGTTCCTCTTCTTGCTGATGTAAGAAAGTTGATGATAACCGCAGGCTGTCGAATCCCTTTCGACTTGAGCGTCGCATTGAAGACCTCCCCGGGGGTTTTTCCACCACCCCCTATCTGTACACACACACACCCTGTCCAAATGCAAAACATCCCAATTTTGCACTCGGAAACTTGTTTGCTGGCTCCCGGCACATCCCGAGGCTTGACAACAGCTGTTGACGTCAACATAAATTCCATTTTCTCGTAAATACGAAGAAAGGTGAAAAAAAATGGAAATCTTCCCTTGAATTTAGGCTATAACCTGCAGACAATCACATCTTCTTCAAAGCACTGCTGGCAAAGTTTTTTTTTTAATTACGGAGGAAGTACTTGATACTCTCGTCTTATTAAACAATTTCATCATTGAAAGGCTATTTTTCTGGAGTCTCTAACTATCGGCTGTGTCGACGACAGTTATTTACATACCACATTATATTTATGTATCCGAGTCGATGACGATGATTTTACTTTCTACCGAGAGAAAGGATCAATATCAAATTACACTGAAGTAAAACTTTGGAATCTTAAATCCTAGAACCAGTATCAAAAGGAAGAAGTTTCTTTCGCTTAAACTCTTTTTTTTTTTGCTTTGCATCATGAAAGGAAACGAATACAAGAGTTTAAGAAACACTACTAATTTTCTTTCTTTCTTTTTTTTTTTTTTTTTTTGTGTGAGTGAGCTTATAATAGATAATTCATCCTCAAG
This sequence comes from Octonoba sinensis, assembly GCA_038502835.1. Classification (NCBI taxonomy): domain Eukaryota; kingdom Metazoa; phylum Arthropoda; class Arachnida; order Araneae; family Uloboridae; genus Octonoba; species Octonoba sinensis. The sequence continues at coordinate 131,922,987 of CM076598.1, forward strand.
GGAGGGACGTAAAATGTCCAAAGTGTTTTATAATGTAGTATTTGAATATATTTTGCGTTAAAACATTCCAGTCAGGTTGTCTAAAAACAGTCAATAAAACAATAAAGTAATTTATAAAGAGGTAAATGATTTGGTTTCATGGACTTTCGGTACAGCATTGGGTTTTTTAAGGAAATCGTGTGCAACTCAGTTTTTTATTTTATCAAATATAGTTTAAGCCAAATCAATTACTATTTTGTTATATGTATTTCACCAAAAATGAAAAGTTATTATTTAAAGAGATTTTCAATTTCCTTTCATCTTACCGCAGAGAACGGCTACGTTCCAAGAACTTGACACTCGTAGTTGGTGTAGCAAAAGACGAAGAATGTTCTAATCGCTAAAATACCATTACGGATTATTTTTTCCATATCAATGTAACTAAATTAATTTTAAAAAAGAAAAAAGATAGAAAAAAATATGCATTTCACAATTCATATGCCCCGAAAAAAAAATGTTACACAAGTAGTCACAAGTAAAATTTCTATGATATTTTGTTTTAGAACCTAAATATATGAAGTTAAAAGGGCTGTTATTAACTGTAATATATTTTAAGCACTGCTACATAGGACTGATTTCTTTCTTTCTTTTTTTCTCTTTAATTTTTCCTTCTTTTTTAAGCACAAATGCAGCTAACTTCCCTCAAAAGGGAAAAAAAAAAATATTTTGCTATACCTAACTACTAAAATGAGTATAAATTTAGTTCAAGTATCAGGGGCATTTTTTAAAAAACTTAAACATAAAAGGTTAAAACATGCAGTTATAAATATTTTATTCGTTAAAAAATTACCAAACACCTTAGTGTTTTTTTAAACTATTGTTACTAAATTCATTCAAGGGTAGAATGCATCGTCCATTCTTACATATCATAACAGCGAAGAAAGGTATACAACAGGGTATACAAATTAGGGGAAAGTATGGCAAGATGGGGAAGCTAACTTTAACCCCTTACAAAATAGGTAAAAATAAATAAATCAAAACCTTTTTTGATTACCCATTTTGCTTCTTCAACCATTAAACTACACTAATACACAAAGAAACCTGAACATTTGCGGCATCTTATATATAAGCCGTTTAAGTGTCTGTTTGTCGCCGATAGCTTATTCCGAATTTCTTACTCCGAGAAAACTGTATCGTGCTGCCATCTGCACAATTGTTTCTATAATGAAAACAACTAATAATCAAAATATTTCTCTAGCATTTTGAGTGAGGCATCGCTAGATTTGCAATCTCAGTTAAAAATTAATGTAAACACGAATTTAATTTAATCCTTCTTTCTTTGTTTTAATTTCTTTATCTGAATGTCTGCGCTTATTATATATATTAAAGTGGCAGCGGTCTTTTTTCCAGTTTCGTTAAAACTATTGTTTTGACGATGATTATGTTGGATATAAATAAACAATTTGATTATATAGCACATAATATTTTTATTTTACAGATTATTATAACTTAGATGGGTTTTTTTTTGGTAAGAATATTTTTTTCCGAAATTATCATATGTTTATTATTTATTCATTAAACTTTATTGTTCTACCTGATAAATATCTCTTTGATTTGATGTGCATTTCCGGTTACTGGGAGAATTATATATTTATAATATCTAGAACAGCGGTCATTTCGTATGACCGTTAACTAGTTTAATTATATACAACTTGAAAATAAAGTACACGTTTTCACTATCTTGCCCCATATGCGGGGGCAAGACGGGGAACAAACGTTAATACAAATTTAAAAACACTTATTACTTTATCACTTTCTTATTTAATCTTATTTAGGATTTTTGCATAACACATAGATGTGAAGTTCCTTGTCGTCTTCACATTCTATTTAAAAAGTGCGTAGGAATTGTGGGCCCAACGCCCACATCTAATGTACCATACCCAACTTTCTTCGGAGAAGTGGCTAGCAGTATAAACATTGTTGACCATCTCCTTCTATGTCACTTTTCAGCTTTTTCATGGTAATTTCAGTATGAGGGCTTGTTTAAGAAATTCTACCTCCCTACTTTTATCTTAGCAATAAGGACTAATTTTCTTTTTTCGGTTTCTTAGTTTCCTTAAAACCCTTTGTGAATATTTGTTGTTTTGATTCAGCAGTTTTAGGCGACATTATTCTTTTCATTTCTTCAACCAATTCATTCTTATAAGGTGATTCAGTTTTCTTTCGCTTTCTTGATACATTTTTGAAATAGCTAAAATGAATCCAAGGCTGAAAACTTGAAAGTTAGAAGAAGCGGTCACTTGGTCTTTATTTTGTGACTTTTCAGGTGTTTTACTTTGACAGAATTTTTCTGGTGTTTTACACCTTGACGGGGAGAGGCAAGACGGAGAAGTTCCCCACTTGTCCTCTGCCTACCATGCTTCCAAGCATGCTTTTATTTAGGTTGCGTTAGGTCTGAAATGAAAATTGTTCCGTGAAAATCGAAACTATGTGCAATATTTTTCGTTAAAAAGACGTACTATTCAATGGTATACATACCATTTGAACAATTGTCAGTATACATATATTCGAGCCTAAAAAGTGAAAGTATATTTAAATCACCACAAAAATTACACATATCTTGTACATCTTACAGTATTTGACGTAGGAATTAAGTCAGATGAAGTAGCTGCTGTGGTGGCTTCCTGCTGATGAATTTGGTGTAATTTCCGCTAGATAGTTTCACTTTAACTATGATTTTCAGCCCTTCCCAGTCACCCCACCCCGTCTTGCCCAGCCTGCCCTCTTTCAAATTTCTAGAGCACAATTTTCTTTTAGAGGCTAACCATAAAGGATTAAAAATTAACTTTAAACCATTAAAACTCTACCACATCAATGGTTTCTTTTTTAAAGTATTTTTTTAATTATTTTATTATTATAAATATTATTATTATTATCATCATTATTATAGGTCTTTGAAGAATTATTGAAACAAAATTCACTCAAGAAGAGAAAATATCATTTACTCTTCCAAATCACAATAATAGAAAAGGATTATTATTAGATCAAACTCTGAGCCCAGTTTGTTTTAGAGCATGAGCATATAAGGTTCGATTATAAAATCCATCATTAATAACAATACTTTAATAGTTAAAACACCATTGCGTGCTCTGCATTTTCTTTTGTTTTTTAAGTAACAATGTAACTAAAAATCACACACAAAAAAAAAAAATTTCTGTATCATGACAGGAAGGAATGCTTCATAATTAGCGGACATTTCAAGCACATTTTTTTATATCTCAAACATATGAGTATGAAAACGCAGTTACAAATAATAATACATCAATTGTTAAATCACTATTTCATACCAAAACTGTTTTAAGATAGATGCAATTAAATTCAATCAAAAAAAAAAAAAAACACACACACCATAGATTTTTTTTTAAATTTCCAAATACTAACAACGACACGAAAACGAACTCGGTGAAACTCCTTTTTCAAACAAAAGACATGTTCATTTTTCCTTTGAGCTCTGGCTTTTTTGGATTGGAGTTGCGTGTCTTAGGTTAAAACGCAAAATTAAAGTTTCTCATCGTCAAATGGAGTCCGAAACATGCCAATTAAAAAAAGTTACAGTAAAGTTTAAAGTGTTGAAATAGTTTCATTAAGTTATAAAATGAAACGCCTCATCGCCAGATAAACAGTATTACAATAGAAATTTTCTCACTCAAAAAAATACGATAGCAAGCGTGCCAATTAAATAACTTAAACCGTTAAACAAGCTTAAAACTTAGAATAAAACGTGAAATGAAAGCATCGCATCCTCAAATTCTATACGCCTAGTAAATAACGCAAATAATTGCCGAAATGAACAAGAAAAGGCGGAATTCACCTATATAGGAGAAAAAGGCTGAATTAAAACCTTTTAATGCCGGCTAGCAGAGATGAAGACAAAAATCTGATGCTGAGTTCGTTTTCGACATTTTAGCTGCCAAAAGAAACATTAAATTTCTTTGAGTTTCATGTAGGTTAATATCATTCTTTATTCCAAATCACACTATACTTCGAAATTAGGGAAGCAATATGTTGCACAAGGGCACTCAAATTTATCTTAGCAACATTCTGAGGTGAGTTCAATAAGTTTTAGTTTCGTTTTAAAAAATAATTTACTTACAAGCTCTACGAATTAAAATGTTTGTCACCAATCAAAATTTTATGTTCAATTAATAACATAAACTCAAAAAAGAAAAAACAGTCTAACTGCAATCCTTGATCGCGGAAACTTTATCTGTCAGAAACAAACTCATATATATATTTTTATCACCCCCGCCAGCCGCCACCTATGCTCGGAGTTTTTTCCCAACAACTCCCTCTAGTGGACTAAAATATGTTTTGCTCCCCTGCATTGCTCCATATTTCTGATTTGTCTTTTAGTAACCTTACTCTTCCCGGAAATTTAACCATATTTGCTTGCTGCTTGCTTTGAAGCATTCTGTATCCTCTTACTTTTTGGTTCAACTTTTCTCCAAATCTTGAAGTCAGCAAATCAACACCTGAATATGATTTATTCTGGCTTCAAAATTTTAACTTTGTGCTGAAAAAAATTTATCGATGTGATACCTCAGTTATTACGTTGATTTTAAGAGCTGTGATAACATTAATTATTTTCCAGTCCGAAATAACTTCATGTTTCTCTCCGCCCGGCTATACTTTAAAAAAAAGTGTTTCTGCTTTTATTCTGCAATTTTATTTTGTACTGCTTCAGCTTCTCCGTTTTACAAGTTCACTCGAATGCATGAAGATTTGAATCACTTATTTCTTATATAGTTAAACATATCTAGTCTTTAACATCGTAATTTATTTAGTTCATTTCTCAAAGTTTGATAATGGTTACTCTAATAAAAATAATAATGCTTCATTTTAAAAGTCAAAAACAAACAAATAAATAAACAATAGTGATAAGAATAAGAAAATAAAAGAATTAGAACAAAGAAAGAGGTGGGGAAGGGGACGCAAGTACGTGCTTACTTAAAGATAAATGAAAAAAAAATCATCCAAAATCTTTGAAGTTTTCACATGCGTAAAGTAATGAGTACACGTGAAATTTCGCAAAGAATTCGTGTCGATATTAACAAAGAAGCTTCCAATATCTGCAAACAGAGATTTTCTAAATAAATGTCTGATAATAAGGAAGAATACATCTTAACTAAGCTTAAATTTGCATTGAACAAAGAGAAATTGATTAAGTAAATTAAGCAGTATTTGAACAGAAGCGTATTCTTTGTCTTCGCTTACACCTCAGTAAGATCAGAAGAAAAACCGTTTTCTTTGTTTTATTTTTATCTTCAGAAATAAATTATTAAACAAAACTCTTCGTAGAGTGATTGTTGTTAATATTTTCTCTTAGTGTTTGTTAATGAATCAAATTATAAACTACTGTGCCTGATGCATTGAGGATTTTGTAAGTCGGTATAAGATAGTTAGGAAATTCGAAAAATAATAACTGTTTAACGTTTTTCAGTACTTATTATAAGAGAAACTTAAATAATTTACTTTAAGGTGAATATTTTGATTTAATTATTAATTCATTAAAGCGATTATCGTTTAAAGGCGACAAGCAGCAAAATTACCAGGATGTTAAAAACGAAAATAACTTTCGCTCAGAAACGAACTTCTCAATAATAGACAGAAATTGACAGTTCTGCGCAGGGAGCAAGCGCAATTGGAGCGTGGTCACTGCGCCTGCCGAGTTAAATTGAGTGGTAGGTATTCTTAAGACGAGTGGAGTTGAGTAGTATGGGTCCTACTGGTGATGTCCTAACTTTTTACGGATGTTTAGTTTCGGTTTCAAATAAGGTTGAGTTGTTTTTCCCGGAATTTAGTTTTTTTATGGCTATTTCGGAATGACAAGTTTTGTTTAATTTGGTACTCCAAGATTTATTTTTGAAAAATTTAGATTTGTCTCCCGCATTTTAAGGTTTTAAACGAATGCAATCTCCGAGATTAGTGTCATTATATCATCATCATTAAAGAAACTCTAAAAATAGTTAATTTAATACTGTGTTAAATTAATATTGTGAAACAGCTCAACAAGCCGAGCTACATACAATATATTTAAAGAACATTTCATCTATTCAAAAAGTTATGTATTTTCAAAACTTAAATCTTCAGCATAACTTTTATGATTTACACAGAAAAATACAACTGAGAAGTTTGCAGCGGTAATAGTAGTTGAAAACTGTGTTTCTTGATTTCAATTCGTAAATTGCGTAGTTACACCGTTAGAAAGTGTGTTTAATCTTAATTGATTATAATATTAACGATTGAAATTCGTTAATCGGAAGTAATGAGTTAAAGGACTATACCTAGGGGAAAAAATATGTGTAATAAAAAGGCCTTAAAGTTTGGTAAGTTAAATGCATAGGTCTTAAACTTAATGTAAAATTATTAAATTTATGCGTATGTATGTGGTTGTGTGTGTGTGTGAAAGATTTTTAAAAATAAGACTTAGATACCAAGAAGCAAATTGATTGGTTCTTATTTGATTCTGCCTTTGACACTTTGGCAGGAAAAAAAAATTTCTACTGAAAACGGATATGTTCCAAATTAAAGGTAGTCGCTACTTGTACATTATAAAATTTATTTTAAGATTGAATCAACGGCTATGAGTTGATTAAAAATTGTGAAACTTAATTCTAATGGAAATAATTAATTCTCACTTGGACACATGAGTTCAGTTTGAGATTAACGCATGGGAAAAACTTAGCAATCGAGGTCTGATAGATAGCGAATTAGTTTTACAACTCAAAGGCCGGGGTGGTGTATGAATCCCAATGACTGACAGAAAATTTAATTAAATTAAATCGTCAAGTCCAAAAATGAATAATCTTTCCATTTTCTCTTTATGTTGACAACATGAGCATTTCAAACTTTAAAATTAAAACTAAAAACATATTACCATTTCTAAAAATGCTTGTTACCATTCGCGAAAACCTAAGTTGAAATCAAAAATAACATCGGAAAGCGACAAAGTTGCAACACGCGGTACCACTGTTGCCATTCAAATTCTGGTTGTCATGGAAACCAAAGCTGTTGCCATTCCGAAAAAACTAAATTACGGGACAAACAACCTTATTCGAAACCGAAATTGAGCACCCGTAACAGGTTAGGACCCATACTACTCAACTGCACTCGTCCTCAGAATCCCTACCAGATCCCTACCATTCAATTGAACTCAGCAGACGCAGTGACCATGCCCCCCTTGCGCTTGCACCCTGCGCACTGCGCCTGTATCCGCAGCATTGTCAATTTCTAGCTACTCCCAATTATTCTTCAAGGGACCCAATTGCTTCAAAAAAAGAAGAAAATCTGTATGGCTTCACCTAAGGAACCCAATTTCTTCAGCTAAAGAGCACTACAGAATTTAAATTACAGCTGGAACGGATTTTGAATCTTGTATTACATTTATAAAGATTTATCCTGAATATTGTTTGATATCTTGAAATGTCTGTTGTATAGATCTTTCTATTCAAAGATACTATTAAAATCCCATAAAATTACGACTTATTGCTTCTTATTGTTAAATATCTGAATAAAGCGACCATGATCGTGATATTTCTTGCGAATCAGGGTGATATCCATTTGAAAATGATTTGAAGCAAACGTAACAAGATTGATAATAAAACACAGATTGTGTAACACGCTTTAATGAGTTATATTTACAATTGACAAAGATGTGAAAAATGAATCATGAGAATCATTATGTTTTAATGCACCCTATTCAATAAAAAATGAAATATGACAAAGCTAACAAAGCCATAAAATAAATAAATAAATCAATCAATAAATAAAATTTAAATGTTTCGAAATGCCAACTGTTTTATAAAGTGTTTCATATTTACCGAAAGCGCTTTCTTTTCCAAATGAGCTCATTTTAAAATGTTCTACTATTTATTCAAGCCATAAACATAAGAGCTATTCATTGAGTGAAAAAATTAACTTTTCGGTATTTCATAAGAATACGAGCATATGAAAAGATATAAACACAGTTTTTTTATTTAAAGTAAATGAATGCGCTTTTTTATTTAAATGATATGCATGGGCAGATTTTTGTCTAAATATAGAATCGTGCATGAAGTTAGAAGTTTTAAAATTTTCGAAACAGTAAATAAATACATCATGAAATATTTGAATCCAATATAGAAAAAATATGGAGGCCATGAATGTTAATAAATAACAAAACAATCATTGTTATAAATCTTACTTAAGTTTATAGATGTATTTGTTTTTTATTATTATTATATTTTTTTGAAAGATTTTTCTTGATTTTTATCCTAATAGTTAAAGAAGTATGTTCCTTATCGCCTTTAAACGCATAAAAAATTGATTTTTGAATAATTGTGTTGAATAAACCAAACTAGTTAGTAGCCAAAAGGTTATTGAATAGTTTGCCACTCGTTTCGGCGAAAAACGTATACTTCGTTTGAATTACTGATTTACCTTTTCAAAAGGTTCAATTTAACTTACTTAAATAAAAAATATAGAATTCTCGATCTGGCACATAGAAATAAATTAGCAATGAATAAAGCTTAGTAAAAAAAAAAAAAAAGCGCTCCAGCAGTCCCCCCCCCCCCCCCCCCCGTAATGGTTTTCTTTTATTTCAAAATTTTGGTAGAGGTTTCAAGTTCTCTATTCCCCCCACACAAAAAGCTTTTCTCTTCAAAACAAGAAAAACGGTTGAAGACAATATTTAAATGTTCGTAGTATTGTCTATGTGATCGGTTGCGTTTTTGAGCTAATTTCGTCATCGTTTTTTTTACAAAAAGAAATTTTTAATTTTTTAAATTTATTCGAGTCTTTAACATCTTAATAATAACAAAATTTCACGATCGTTACTATTTTAGAACACCATTTTCTTTTCCCCACTACATCTGTATTCTCTTGTGTCAGTTGAAAAACCGAAAAAACTAAGCTGTATAGCAAGAAATTAACTTTAAAAAGTAATATATTACTATATGTGGAAAGACTTGATGCAAATGAACTATTTTAACTTATTCTAAAGCATGATCTTGTGTAATTTGGTACACTGTTTTGTTTTATCACATTTATTTCATTACCGTATATATCCGTGCAGTAGCGTAGCTGGACCCTGATTTCGGGGGTGGTTTCTTCGGGAGAAGCGAGCTAATTTCACTGTTTTGCAAGAAAAATTGGTCGAATTCTATACAATCTTCACCATTTCAGGGGGGGGGGGGTATCTCACCCCCCCTACCTACGCCAGTGTATCCGTGCATAGGTCGACTCGTGTATAAGTTAACATACCTAACTTTTTAAGCAAAAAGTCGGAAAATTTTTTTTATGTATGAGGCGAATTGCGTACTCTTTTTAAACCTTGCCAAAAATGCTTCGTGTTATACATGAATATGTACGGTATGTCAGAGGAAAATCAATGAAGAATATACTTTGCAGTTAGAAACTAGATTTAATATAATAAGGCTTACATGTACTATATCGCTTATAGAAATGAACAGTGTCATATCTGCAAAAGATCGTTGTTTTTTTTTTGGTTTTTGTATCAAAATTTTCAGAATTTTGCGCTCTTTATATTGGGAATACTGCCGTAAGTAAATGTTCAAAAATTCAGGCTAGAGGCCAACTGTATTTTTTGGTGCAAAACTGTCATAACTACTTTTTATAGATATTTCTAATTTTTTTGACATCATTAACATCCATCATGTGAGAGAAAACTAGAACAATAACTATTTTCTGAACAAAATCGATTATAATAATCATTGAAACAAATAAGGTAATTAAATAAAACAAATTTGTAAAACGGTCAAACTCCTCTCTTGAAAAATGTCCATTTTGCAGATATGACACTGTTCATTTGTATAAGCGATATGTGGAAAAAAATGGCGAGATTGAGAATGTACATTAACGCATAGTAAAACATGATCGTTTAAAACACTTTTTTTTTGCTTTTCTACCTTTATTTTACTACATCATTTGGAAAACAATAAAATTTGAGCTTTGCAATAAGAAATTAACTTAAAAACATAAGTAAGTACTATTTAGTAGTAAGTAAAATGTTTCTAGCAACTAAGTAAACTAAAATGCTATGTATAAACTATTATATATGAAGGACATTGCTGAGCTTGAAATTATTTTAACCCATGATCGTAACGTAACTAAATACTTTAGAGCTTTTTTTTTTTCATTATGTCAGTTCAAAAGGAATAAAAGGGAACTAAGCATTAAAGGCTATACATACTATGCGTGGAAAGAATTGATGAGATGGAAAAAGTTTTAATTGAGGAGTAAAATATATCTAATACTCTTTGCTGTTGGTAGCAATGACACAGTCTATTTTTTTTCTCTTTGATGATATTCAGACGTCCATCGTTTCGCAATCAGAACCAGATATATTCTATTCCGAATTATTTACGTGCCATTTAATATTTTCTTGCCTATATTTGCATAAGATCATTTTTGTGAGATTGTCATTTACCTACCAAAATCTAAAATTAGGTGAACTTTGTCCTTTTTTTGAAACCTGTTGATGAGATATCAAGTAGATATGGACCTAGTATAAGGGCAAGCGCCCCTTGTTTCCCAAGATCGTTGTAATTTGCGGCGGGCCCCGTGGGCGTTTCGGTTGCCTTGTGGGGCAGGGTCGTTGTGGTTTGGACACCTAATAACAGTCTGTTGCGGGGGTGGGGCCGAAACTGCGCCGAATCGTGACGATCGTAATGCTCGAGTCCCTTTCTAATGGGATTTGGACAATAGCTTTTTTCCTTTCAGACGTGATCTGCATACAGCGGACAACGCAACACCCACGAGGACTAATAAATTTCACCCTGATTAGCCCCTGAAATCGATTTGAAGAGCGTAAGCGGCTCTTGATTGATAGCCGACGCGTGCCCAGATTACCAACATTCTGGCGTCAGACACGCTGCTCTCGATTACGAGCGGAAGAGCTAGGCTGAAAGGACTGAATCTGGCTTAGCGGCTCATAGGCATAAATATTTGACTGATTTTTTCCTTTCTTAGAAAAGATTAGTTCTCCTATATAGGATAAACCGACCAGTGTATAAACAGTTTGTAATTTTTCTCAAAAATAAGGCTCCAGAGGGTTATTTCTAGATGGATCGAAGTATTTTTCGTCCATGCAATTCCGAGTTATCTGACTCCTGAATGGTTATTAGAATCAAAATCTTACGTCGAAGAAAACTCGGCTTTACCCGAAATCTATATATATTATTTCTTCATAATGTCCTTCCTCCCAAATTAGTGCAGAATTCCGCACGGGTCGACCAGTATTGCTATAATTCACAACTGTGTGCCCATGATCTGTGTTCACATCTGTCTGCAATGCGAAAGCCATTATTAAGATTAAATAAGAAAGGGATAAAGTGATAAGTGGCTTTAAAGTTGTATTAGTGAGATTCCCCGTTTTAACCCGCATATTGGGCAAGATTGGGAGAATGTACTTTTTTTCAATCTGTCATATACATGATTAAATGTAGCAAATGAGTGGTGGACTTTTGGTTTTGGACCTTCTGTCCGGATCCCCCTTAAAATTAGTATTATTTTGATTTGACATTCATTTAATAGATTACAGTTTCTCTTTTGTTTTGTTTTTGACAATTTTTGTTCTTTGAATTATAAATAGTAAAAAATATATTCAGCATTGTACATACATTGTAGACTGTAGATGTATATAAAGTAGGTAGCCTAGTCGTTAGAGCGTCGAACTTCCACCTGGAAGGTGGCGCGTTCGAAGAACGATTTCATTTGAATTTTCATGGCTTCAAATTATCATCTATTAGTTCTAGAGTATCATTCTGCTTTGTATTTTTGCGGCTTATATGGCTCGATTTAGAAAACGCCATTCTATGTTAGAGAATAAGAAAACATTATTTGCTTAACATCAAACATTGCTTGAATGAGTTTTACATCTTAGTGACAGAAATTATTTAACTTGAATATAAGTGTATCGCACTAAAATGGCTTTAAAAATATTTTTGTTTGTTTGTTTTCTCTTAACATTTAATGCTACAAGTATATTGGAATCCAACAAAAGGTGGAAAGATATTCGCCATAATAAAATTTCGATCTTAACAAAAAAATTTCATGAAATTTATGTTAAGCTAAAAAAATGACTTCAAACAAATATATAAGATGAGAGGGAATATTGAAAATGGACCTATTTGTTGCTTCAAAATGTGAGCAATTATGTCCCAAGGAAAACACGCTGAGAGCAAATGATGTCTAAACTTAAAAAATATATATTTTATGGACTTTTTTAAGTTAAGTTTTGTAAATTCTTTTCTGGAAAAGTGAAAGAACTGATTTTTAAGCGTAGTAAACTTTTTGGAAGAAAATAAAAAACATATTTAAGTCTTTGAATGCAGAGTATCTGGAGAAAAAGGCTCTTCTTTATTTGCAACGCATAAAGACTTAACTCTCTCCCAAAAGAAATAATCTTTTACTGCCCACTATTATTTAGAAATACAAAAGAATCTAAAGATACCGTATTCAATGGGTGAAAGCACTAAGACATCTTGCAATAGAAAAGTCGGCAAAAAAAAGTATGCTAATAAATTTTTTACGTAGAAAAGTAGTTCTTATAACTTAAGCTAAAACCACCACTTCCAACCTAGCAATTTAAGTAATTGTAATGTCAAAAAGTAGCTCGACGTTGCAGATTTGTTACTATTCAACTAATGCAATCGTTTACTGTCTCCCAAATAGAGAACTAAGAAAAAGCGAGCCCACAACAAAGCATTAGTCAGAATACAACGCGATGGAAAAAAGCACAACGACAGCTAGGAGTCAAACTAAAGAAAAACAGGAATTGTTTTAATTGCACAAAGGTTTTTTCTGGGCATGTAATTGCAACACTTCTCTCCAGTGTTATTTAAGAGGCTTGCTCAACAATAATTCCTCAAGAACCGGAACTTTGCATCTAATAAAAGATTTTGGAGATTTTTATTTTTGTCATAGCCTGAAGTGATTAAGGACAAAGTTCACAAATATGATGGCATCTGTGGGTCTGCTCATTTAACACGGCTGAACTCAAACAAGTTTAAAAACAAGTAAAGAAAAAAATAGAGACACTGGGAAATTTCTCCTTCTCAGAAAAAGGTGGAGTAGTGCAGCGTTGCTTCCAACAGTTCAAAGAGATGTTGACTTCGAGCAATATGGAATACCCGAGGTCATACGCAAATATTTCTGGGAAAGAAAAATAATTTGACATATCTGCATTAATTTTGAGTATGAGTTATCTTAAAGTATCATAAACCTTACAAATGACATAACCATACAAAGAGTTCCACGTAAATATTTAGAAATAAGATAACCTAATTAATAAAGTTGACAAAACAATTAAGCTGTGTTTTTTTTCTGCGAAAAATTAAATTCAAATTACACTGTTACGTACCCCTCCCCTTCCCCCATTAATGTCAAAAAAGTTATATGAAAAAGGAAATGATTTTTGAAAAAAGAGTAATGAGTAAGTAAAAATTTAAATTTATTTAAAAGAACATGAAGATTCTGTTATGAAAACAAAAATAACAAGAAGTTCCACTTAGAACTATATCAGCCTACTTTCCCGTATATATAACCTGACTATTTTTTCTTTTTTAATTTTCATATTGTTATTTATAGCTTGTGAAACTTCAGAAAATTTCAGTTTCTCTGCTTGATTCCAAGCCCCCCCCCCCCTAACTAAATTTTATACAATGGGGGAGTTTTTTTCTTATAAGAATTTTTTAATTTTCAAATTTTCATTTATAGCATGTAAATTTTCAGACATTTCGGGGGCGGAGGTGGGTTCGAACCTTCTGCCCCCCCCCCCCTCCCACTGCCGCTGGCTACGAGCCTTGTTAAAACCTATGGGTGAAAATTGTGCAAAAAGGGCAGTCGTGGTTGAACAATGAATAAGTTTAATCAATTTCAAAAACATAGCAACAGGCTTTTAGAATAAAAATAAAGAGGTGAAGCTAGAAAGATAACAGCTTAGAAAAGTAGTTTTTTTAGTAGAAATGAAAAAAGAAAAAAAATGATTTAGAGGAAAAATCTTAAGAAAAGATACAATTTTTAAAATGTAAACAATTCAACGTTACAACTTTAAATGTAGATTAAGGGGAACCAGAAGGAGAATGTATGGGGGGGGGGGGGAATGATAAATCAGGTGAGAAACATTTGAATATTGCAAAATTAAATAAATGTGCACAGGTTGAAAATTTTGAATAAAGTTAATAAGTCAATTTACCGTTAATGGTGGCAAGATCGGTATGGGATAAAATTTAAAAAATATGCTGAAAAAAAAAAAAAAAAAAAGAACCGTCGATGTTACGTCAACCATAATTTTCAGCTATTAAACCCTATCGAGGCTTCTTTGAATCATATTATATTCCTAAAAAAATAGTATTATACAAAACGGATGAAAAAACAGTAGAATAAGCAAGACCAGAAAAAAATTTATAAATAATTCATTCATTTGGGGGATGAAGTAGTACCCTTATCTGCATTTGATGAATACATAATATATTTGATGAAAATACAAGGAAAGTGAGCTAAAAATATGCTTATTGATAAGGAAGATAAATCTGGTGACTTTAACAAAAAAAATTAAATAAAAGCAGATGATTAACTTTCTTAGTAAAAATCTTTATCTGAATCGAATTAATTACAAGTCAATAAAATTATTTGGGAAGTTGCAAGTACCCAAAAGTATTTTTTTCAACTTGAATCTGCGTATTGAGTAAATGAAAAAAAACACTTGAAATTAAGAGAAATTGCAAAACCGATAAAAAGTGAAGGGCACAGCTGAAAGAGTAGTTAAATATATAGAGAAGAATTTACCACCAGTTTATCAAAAATGAGTTAAACAAGAAGTTCCGTCTAGAACTATACGAGCCTACTTTCCCGAACACTGTAAAAAATTCTAGTTCAACGTTTTACCACAAAAAAAAAGTGAAATTTAGCTGCAACCAACATTTGGTACTTAAGTTGAACCATCATAATGGTTTCAAGTACCACATTAATGGTGAAACTACATCATTATAATAGTTCAACTTAGTATTAAATGTTGGTTGCAGTTTATTCCATCCTAAAGTTCACCATTTATTCTATTTTTTGCGTGAAAGGTTGAACTAGAATTTTTTACAGTGTATACGTTACGGTGAATCTCCGAAATCGGAGAATGTCGACAATCACCGGTGGATCTCGATGTACACCAAGTAGAGAATGTCGACAATCACCGGTGGATCTCGATGTACACCAAGTAGAGAATGTCGACAATCACCGGTGGATGTCGATATTCACCATCTATCAGACCGGTGATTGTCGACATTCTCGAATTTCGGACATACGCCGTAATATATACACCAACATCAAATGTTATTATCTCTCTCTCTTTCTCGTTAAGCCTTAGTTCTGTATTACTTCAAACATGCATTTTTCAACCGTTAACACGTGTTCATTCAATCATTCATTCATGCATTCATTCAGAAATATCCTTAAAAATGCAGATCAAAATTTTTCATGAGAAAGTAGGCGCGCTTAATTCTTGATGAACTTCGTATCTGTGCATGTTCCGCGTCATATGCTTCTTCTGATAAAGTTTGTTCCAAGCAAATCAATCAGTTGGATCAGGATTTATATAGGATTTAAATTTGCCCGTAGGAGCTAATGATAACTTTTGTTGAACTATTCAAAATTGAACAAAAATTGCTCAGATCAAAAAAATTTCCCGACGAGAACTCCTAATAAGCTCGTACAAGAGAACTTGGATCTTGTTTCCAGAATATACATAATTGGCTTCCTTTTTTCTCAGATAGTGTGTAGGTGAAATTTTAAAGCATTGTCTAATTTATAGTACTGAAGCAATAGTACTGTACTGCTATCTATATTAAAAATAGCAATTATGCTTAAATGAAGCAAAATATGAAGGGTGTTCAAAGTTGTTTTGAAACTCATGAAAAGGTTCCTTGACACCTTGAAACAGTTAGTATTTACTGTCAAAATTTATCAAACATCACGTTGTATGCACGTGACACTCACGCTGTACTCACGTTGTCTTTAAAATAGAACATAATAAATGTTTCACGCGCACGTATTTTATAATAATATATCATACACAGTGTGTCAAACACTTTTAAAGACTAGGTTTATAAAATAAAAACTAGTAATTATATTTGTTTAAGTATTTTTATTCAAAATAAGCTCCGTCGGCTTCAATACATTTGTTACAGCGGTTTAACAACGATTCGAATGCCTGTTCCAGCTCACATTGTGGGACTGCCTCCAAAGCTCGCGTCAAAACTGTTTGTACACAGCGTGGCAAAGAATTACAGCTGGAATTAAGCTTACAGTGGCGCTAGCTGTATTATCGAGCCTTCGTGAAATTCCTTAACTATCAGATGATCCACTGCCAAAACCTCAGTTCATTTGGTAACTTTTTTTTTTTTTTCTTTGATGACATTGACACTATACAAACAGCTTCGACGCTAGCTTTGGAGGCAGTGAGCTGGAACAGGCATTTGAATCGTTGTTAAACCGCTGTAACAAATGCATTGAAGCCGAATGAACTTATTTTGAATAAAAATACTTTTAAAAATATAATTGCTAATTTTTATTTTATTTTATAAACCTAGTCTTGAAAACTCTTTGACACACTGTGTAGTTAAGTTTCGCTTTATTGTTCGAGTGAGTGCATACAAACGAACAGATGCAAGAAAAATCAAACATTGAAATGACGAGTGATATTCTATATTTTACAGATATTTCTTTGCGAAGAATTTTTTAGGTTTTAACTTGTCAATCGAGATTTATTTAGTTGACAAAATTAGTGTGATAAAAAGTTTTTTTTTTACTGAAAAAACCTTTTGCCTACGTAACAAAGTTACATTATACATAATTATTTAGACCAATAAGTTAATGTCGTTTTCATTTTGTTAGAAGAACACTTTCATATTTAAATTTTATGTGAAATAAATTACAGTTAAACTCTGCTATAGCATCATTTAAGGGACCGGAATATTTATGACGCTATAGCAAAGTGACGCTATAAGTCAGGAGTAGGCATTAACCCTTTAACTGTCATGCCCGAGATAATCTTGGGCACAGTTAGTTGTTAGTTGGTGACCACCAGATGGGCACTGGTCTTCCAAAATGTCACGCCTGAGTATTATTCGGGTCACGCTTGAGTATTATTCTGGGTAATGGTTTTTTTTTTTTTTTTTGGAGTGCATCGTATTGTTTTGCTGCCACGCTGAGTAGCAGCCGCCTGTAGCGAAAATGCAGTGGCTACAAACTCTTAAACTTTTTATGCATGTAATTAAAAATATCAATTTTTAACTATAAGTATATTTTATTTTGTACTAAACATTTAATTTTTGCAATAAAAAAATCCACTATTTATGTACCCAAATCATCAAAATAACTTGACAGTTAGAGGGTTAAGTCGATCGCGATCAACCGTTGGATCACCAGGACATTTTGGGGTGACCGCCTTTATTAAGATCTAAACCGCACAACGTGCATACTAAAAAAAAGCGCAAAGTAGCTGAAATTACATCAAAATAGCCTGAAAAATAATGTTAGTAGCCCAAAAAGGAGCGAGTAGCCCAATTTTTAAAAATGTAGCCTGCAAAAGCAAAGATAACTAACTTTAGATAAGAATCATTTTTTTTAATGTATTTGAATTGTTTGATAATAAAGGCATCATTAGAAATTATTATATTTGTGGCTATTGACATTATGTTAGTATCTTGCGTTCAGCTTTAATCGAGATTTTAGAAGCAAGGTTTTTAGGTAGGGTTAGGTAGATAAGTGCATATTCCGTATTTATTATTAAGTTATAAAAAATATTGTAAACCTTCCTTTTAGATTACCACAACTACACCATTGGGCGGACCGCAATACCTTAAAAAAAATCAAAAGTAAAGTCTGGAAATGTCAGCATACCCCTGCTATAAGTGATTATTATTACTATTCATGGGCGAGTGAATTCTTCACGTTATAAAATAATTGTCAGTATAAACGATGTTACTAAAACAAAGTTCAACTGTAAAAAAAAAAAATATGAAAGCTCATTGGATTTCTTCCCTTTTTTTTCTCTCCTAAGTCAGTTTTAGTTAAAAAAATTAATGCAGTAGAATTTGGTAATTTCAGTTTGAAAGCGTTAATAATTTCCGTTCGCACAAGTAATATTACGTAGTTCTCTGGTCTTGTTAGTTTGTTTTACTGAAAATTGTACAGTTCATAATAAATTGAATACCATTAGGTGATGGCACTTTAATGAAATATATAATCTCTACTTATATCTACATAAAGTTACGTCGCCCACTATATTACCAACACTCATTTACTAACAATAGGAATCTTACCATGTCACATACAAGCAAGTGCATCTTAACATTTATTAATAATATAAAAAATCCTTCTTTATAATAAATGATGAAATGTATTTCATATATTTTATACTATTTGTCTAAATTTATATATCTAGTATTACAGCACCATCAGTTTAGAAGAATTTTCCCCAGAAAAGTGGATAAAAGAAAAAATTTCAATTAATCCCAAAATAAAAAAAAGACTGAAATATGCAACACACAAGTTTCTTCAACTACAGCGTGGATGTCTATATTGATTCCTTATTAAGAAGGCGAGGTGTGGTTTCCAAGACTAATACTTCGTGCTGCATCTATCTTTATTTCGTATGCAAAACGTTGTTGTTAGGTAATATGCTTAAATAATAATGCATAACTATTCGTCCCTTAGTCATTAAGGAAAAAAAAGAGAAACTTAACAAAAAAACTTAACTTCTCTTTACAATTATTATTTCTACCAATTAATAATTAAAAGTGGTTAATTATTATTAATTTATCCGATTCCACAGCTTTGTAAACTCGCATGATGGCATTTAAAAATCATAACACCTTATTTTCTAGTATTCATGTTTCTAGAAATGCCCGAGAGTTCGGACCAACCCAAGAGATTAAATCTGAATATTTTATGTGACCTCTCGTAGGCTGGTTTTGTACAAATAAAAACATATTTTTTGCCAAGCCCATTCGAAATGCCATGAGGGAAAAAAATTAAGTGCTTATATTTCTCACGCCAAAAATTGCAAACCTTTGTTTGCTAGTGTACCATATATTACTGTAGAAAACTTCCTTATCTCCTTTGAAGATGAGGTCACATGCCCTCATAATTGGTTCTATTTTTGGCAAAAGTTTCATAAAATTATTTTGTCGTGAGCTAAAGTCATATTTTATCCACGTAAAGAAATTTCAAATTGAATTCATTTAAAAGTTCTGCTAAATTAAATAAGCGAGCAATCATTTATGTATTTACTCACTGGCAATAAAAGAACATTTAAAGTTCATCAAGCGTTTACGCTATTCCAAAAGGCCACGTGTTAAATTCTGAACTATACGGAACTTCTTTTAATCTCCAAAATTGTTGACTGAAATCAAACGAGTTAGCTAGTAAATGATACAAATAACACGCATTACTCAAATAGATAATTGAATTAACTATAGATAAATTAAAAGAAAGAGTGCATCGAAATGAAGAACCTTGAAGTGTTTCCAGATAATTTTGCACGCGGTAAGCATAAATATATAAATAAATAAAAATTTAAAGAAATAAAAATATAAAAAATACCTTTAAAATGACCTAGAAGAACTCGGTATTATTTCGTTTCACTATATGTTGGATAGTCTTTTCAACCAACAAAATTATTGACAGAAATGAAAAAAAGTTATATAAACACTCATATAAGCAAAGAAGTCAAAAAAAAAGGTCTTCAGTTCTTCACACAGAAAATTATCCATACATAAATATAGTCACGTAGAAACTCAAAGAAGCAAGCGTTAATTATATAAGATAATTTATTGGCAACACTGCAATGGCGTTCGATCTACTTGATCGAACACAGCTGAACTAACTTTCCAACTGGAGAGCAGCAACTTATATATACTAACAGAACATTCTAGAACTATTCACATCAAATCACTTAAATTTTCATAAATTGGAGCATTCTGGAAACTGTTAGAAAGAGAATTAAATTAAATTAAATTAAATCAAATCAAATAAAGAAACGTAGTCCGCGACCAGCGGGAATAGAAGCAAGGACCAAGAGCTCCGAAAGCAGCGTCGTTACCTCACTGCTACCGGTTCACATGCTGGTATTTGAAAATGTGGCAATATCGCTCTGCTTCATTATTACATAAATTTAGTTATTTAGCATGTTTCACTGTTTAAATCTAAAGACTGAAAAATCTCACAGGGCTGTACTTTGTCAAAGAATTTGTTTCTGTATGGGCATTTTTTTTTTTTGTCGAGTACCTTGGGGGAAAGCTATCTTCTTGGAGGGAGTGTAATTTCTCCGACCGAGTTGCTGAAAAGCGCCGATTAAAGCGTAGAAATGATCTTCTGGCTCCAAATCAGGAAGGGCCTGGTTTGGAACTAGACTTTTTCCGCTGGGCGAATGAAATTATAATTTTTCACAAATAAATAAAGAAAGAAAAGAAAAAAAGAAAAGAAAAAGAAACATCAAAGAGGAAGAATTTGCACACTAAAAATACATAAGAATTTCCTAGAAATCATTTATCCGGAGCCTGACGTGAAATTACAGAGAACCAAAAACAGGAAACTGCGAAGTCTTGCAGAAAATAAAAAAACGGAACATTCTGTAAATTGATAGCAATAGATAATGTGAGCAGCAGTAGTGGTGTTATCTGCGAGTACGCTGAATTACTAGTTCTGGGACATAAAATCGGAGGTGAGTTCAGTTGAGCCCATGCTGTTGTGATTCCTGTGCCTTGGGCCGCTCGGCAAAAGATGCCTCCGGAGTTGGGAGGGCTGGCTGCCGAGGGCTAGGCTGCTCACTAGAACTGAAAATAAACCACATGCCAGCAATACATAATGCATTTCTTCAAAAAATTTAAACTGGTAGTCATAGATCGCAAGTGTTCAGTTTTACGTAACTTAATAGATCTTCTCTGGAGTTGTAGAGTGCTTAAAAACAAGAATTTTACCCTCTGACCATGGCTCAGACAAATACATATCGGGGGGGGGGGGGGGGAGGGACGAAAATAAAACCATATGTATTTCTTTAAATGCAATTATTTTTATTACTTTTATTTTTTGAAGGTTTTTATTATTATTATTATGATTATTATTTTTTTTTACATTTATTTTTATTTTTTTTATTTTTTTTTTTTTTTGTTTGGCGATATTTTCATCAGTACGATGTTTTTGATGTTGGTGATGTTCTGTCGTAGAATAACTTTACCATTCCTGGACTGTTTATAGTACATAACGCTCGTAAATAGCCATGAATACTGAACTGAAATAGCGTAATAAAGCAATATTTTCGAAAACAATATTTTGACGAGATGTCTACTAAACTCTTTCATCAGTACTTCCGAAAGGGGAAATTAAAAGTCGCCGGGGGGGGGGGGGACAGTATTGAAAGTGATGACTAATTGTTTTGCAGAATTTTTCAGCAAAGAGGATAACTGAACACGAAATTCAACATGATTGAAGTTTTTTTCTTGTAGCTCCACGTTGTCAAGCAGACCACATAGGTCGATTTTTATCTCTGCTTTCATGGTATTAATGATAGATCTAGAAGTACGTGACAGGTTATAAACTCGGGTAAACTGAAAAATGATTGTTAAAGAAATATTAAGAAAGCTGCTTGGTCCTGATGAGGGAATGAAATTCATTTATCGGTTGCAAAATGGACTACGGGAAACACCTTGATAAGGAAGTCGATTTCTTAAAAAATAATTGTGTCTATGAAATTTCAATAATAAATGAAAATTTTGAATTACTTCTATTTTTGGACTTTCGTTTATCGCCTGCTTATCTAATGAATAAAAGTTCAAGAGTACATACAAGATAATGAAAATTTTCCTGTTTAAGAAGTGTTTTAAAAAACATATACGTTTGTCCACATTACTGAAAAGAAAATGCGATTAGCATGTTGAAGCATGTAAATTTATAAGTAATTTTTGAGATCGACTTAGTTGTTTCCTTTAAGAATTCATTTTACTTCAGATACAACTTGTTTTAACGAAAGAATTCCTGCCCTTATTTTCAGCTAAAATAGTATTTTTTCTACGAGAGAATTAGTGTGACATTTATTTTCAAATAATCATATTATATTTAACATTATTATATTTAAAATGTTTACCTACTATGCAAAAGCTTTGAAAATATTTAAAGATTGAAATGTGTCGGGAATATGATTTGACGGAATTATATTAGTTTTGGGAGCCATAACCCGTAATATTTAAAGAATGTAATCATTTGTGCAAAAGAACATTTTTCGGTGCAAAATTTTTATTGAGGAAGTGCTTTCAGCTGTAATTAGTTGTGGTAAAGTAGTACAATTGTAGAAATTTCTGTTGTAAGAAAAAAGTTAATTCAATATTAGTTGGCTCATATTTCGAATTAGTTCCAGAAATAAAATGGGAGAAATATGAGTACATTTTTATGTCTGTGTATGTCTGTGTAAAGAATTTCTTCATAGTAGTAATGTTTCGTTGGAGATATGATCAGTAATCACCCGATGCGTTCAGAGTATCTTTTTAAAAATTATTAGTAAGAAAATCTTTGAAACTGCTCTTTAACGTACTATACTGAAAAAAGCAATGTGTTAAAAGTATTAAAAAAATTAATAAATTATGAAACAAATTAATAAATCAGACAGGAATTGAAAATAATGATAAATTTGGGAGTAAGATTTTGAGATAATCGAAGGTATTCTGTTTTCACCTTCATACGTCTCACAAAAAAGGGAGAAGGAAAGAAAAAGAAAAAAGAAAAAAACGTAGGTAACTTTCAAATTTAGTGTGATCTAAAATAAAGTTGAATTTCATTTATGCGTCCATCACACCTCACTTATAATTCGTTTTTTTTTTTTTTGGTTGACCCATTTGTACTACGGATTAAGGGAGTTCGGTACTTTCGTACTTTGCGTTTTGTTACATGGCAAGTTTTATGTTTTTCATGTAAAATGATTTATTTCAGTTACTAAATATTTAGCAAATAATTGTTCTTCACTAAAGAAGTAACGATTTTAGTTAGTAAGCAGTGCTCATTTGTTTCTTAACTAATTAACTGAAATGTTCACTTAGATAACTAAAGCAACAAAACTAGTTGATTAACTAATTTATATCCGTTTTTGACTGCTTAGTATTGTGTTATATTGTATTCGTACTGAACATCGAAATCAGTACAGAGATTTCAAGTACTTATTGCGACTTTGTTCACTCAAACCTTTTACGTAATGCCTGTAAAAGCAATGTTATTCCAACTAAAAACTGCAGAAAGCAGTATTTTGTTTTGCGGCTTTCTTTTCTTCTTGATATTGCGTCTAAATTCCCCTATGTCTGCGAAGGAACTCAGATGGAAAATAGAACTTACATAACCAAACAGGTCAAAATTGTCGAATTTAATTATCCGCCGTACTTAATTAAAGCATTAAAGCGTTCTATTATAAACCGTTATTAAATTTCATTGCTGAGTTTTTGTATCAGCATTGCCTTAGGCTCATTGATATTCTTGAAAAAAGAGGGGGGGGGGGGAATACAATCCTCATACTCAATTTCTTACAAAGACTGAAAGTAGACGGCGCTATTCCCAGCGCACTTTTCTTCTTCACTTCATTCATAATTCGGATCTTCACTTAGAACTGATTACTTTAGTTTTTATTCATTATTTCTCGCTAAATTTCCCTCGGAAACCTGGGGAGAAAAATGAGCTCATCAAGAGTTTTCAGATCCAGTGGTATGTAAAAAAAACGAGAGAAAAAATAACGTTTTTCTTCTCGTTTTTGATTTGGTATTTCTGCAGCTTTTACTCTGGTGTCGGTAACTCTGATCACAGTTAATATTTACAGAGCGTTTCTTCGATGGATTGTGTGTGGGTTTTATATTAATTGAATAAATAAAAATGAAGAATTGAGATTTATATCGTGTGGCTAAATTATAATAGCGTGAACAAAGAGGTAGTTTTAGCAATCAAACTTTTTCAAGAGAATCTGGTTAAAAAATGGAGGAAAAAAAATCATTATTATATTCTGTTAATTATAAAAATATAACATAGCTCGATTTATATGTTTATTACTTTACTAGTTGAAGGAATTTCACAAGTACATAACGAACGATCAGTGGATCAAGAATAGCAATAAATATTATTTAAAAATATTAATTTCGTTAATGATGCAGCATATATTCTTTTTAATATTTCAATTCATTTTTGCCATTATTTGTAAACCCAAAATTCTTCATTGCGTGCATAATTTCCCTCGTAGTGTACTCCCTATGTTTTACAAATTGATGTTCGCCGATGTTCAAATATGCTTTTAGAACTCGTTGACGTGTTTACGTTCTAATTGTATTCCATTAGTATGTGTCTCGGAATACAATCTGAAACATTTTATTTATGTCTCCATCCCTCACTTCAATAATGATATTCTAGAGAAATAGAGATAAAGTGTTAAGGTATAAACAAAATTTAATCTTTAAAATTTTACGAAATGGGAAAGAATTGGTTTTCAAACCTTCAGCATTATATATTTTAATCAATTGCTCATCTTCTTCTTTCGTTTTCTCTCTCTCTCTCTCTCTCTCTCTCTCTCTCTCTTTTAAATCTTTTTTTGTAACTACATTTGGTTTTTTTCCTGCCAGATACATGTTTTAGAAATGAATTCCAGAATTATGCAAACTGAATGAAGAAATTGTGAATCATATTTGGCCTTTAAATTTTATGTACATTAATTAAATGCAGTATCATTCGCTAAAAATTTCCCTGCCCCTCAGAAAGCTCTTGCCCAGGGCTCGAGCCCCGGGTGCCCGTGCGATAGTCAGGGTCTGAGTTGAGACCATCATTTTTTCTTTCTATTTTGAATTTTCCCCCCAAAACTTAATAATGATTTACAAAAAATTTTTACCGGAATGATTTATATAGCAGTTCCTCCAATGAGGTCTGTTTTTGTTAATGATTTATGATACAGCATGCTCTCGATGTAATTTCCTGAAAGTAACTATGGGACCGTTCATAAATGATGTCACGCTTCTTTCCCATATATTTGACACTCCTCCCCCCTTTGTCACATGTCACGCGTTGCATAAGCAGGACTTCTTCTTACTCCCTCCCTTCCCCTTGTCACACTTTGTCACAATTTCACGAACCCCCCCTCCTTCCTCGAAGCGTGACATCATTTATGAATGACTCCTATCCCAGCATAATGATTTGGTTAAAATTAGAAACTCGAATAAGAGTACTCTTCCGACTGTTGGATAAAAACTTCGGGGAAACGACGTATTCATGCGTCGTTATATCTGCATTAAAATTGACTTCCACACATTTCAGTTACAATGTGGGATTCACTTCTTCGGGGCGTGGGAAAAAGATCAAAACAAAAGCACTAAAAGCAATTTGCAGAAAAATATCTTAATTGTTTTCTTTTCTTACAAAGAAAAACCAGGCTGCTGATTTTGCATAACTACAGAACTCAAAGAAAAAAGAGCACGAATTTTTAACAGTGAGCACGCATGCACAAATTTTTGTTCATTTTTACACGCATTCATAACTTTTTGAAATAGCCGGAGGGGGGGGGGGGTTCAGTGCATTTGCCCCTCCTGATACTATGGTACTACTAGACTGCATAAGGTAGAATGGCCCATGGGTCTAGTAAGAGCGGATTCTGGATCTTTAAAATCGTCCTCCTCGTGGGAAAGTCGGAACTGCTGGAGCGCTGTAGGGAAGGAACTCCCGAATAAGCGACTTCTACACGAAATGAAATGAAGTGAAGAAGTTAAAAGCTTCAATCACGTTCGCTGTTCGCTCTTTGGATTCATAAAAGTAGGCTCTTTCGGAGAGCTGTCACTTAAAGTGCAATCAAAATAGAGCGATATTTTTTCATTATCTCCACTTTTCCATTTCCGAGTCGATTTTTTTAACGAAACATCTGAGATGGGGGAAAACAAACAGAAATTGTCCAAACAGAGACCGAAAAACTTCTAATAAATTTATTATTAGTCTCGACTTTGTCCATTAGGTTCCGAATGCGCCGATAGCAGATAGGGCGTTCCATCTTTCGCGAGGCCTTGTGTGTACACGCTTCGCAAAAATAGAAAGGCCCGTTTCTGGTAATATGTTTCTCTGCCTACGGATATCCGAATAGTGGGAGCATGCCTGGGGGTCGTATCCACATTGCGTCGGGCGCTCATTACCGGCCTGTTTAATTGGAGAGCCTCGGGGCCGGCGAACAAAAGGCACTTGCAGACGCGGCCCTGAGAGATGAAAGGAAACCAGCAGCCATTACAGAGCCTTGCCCGAGGCCTTCTGCGTTGCTGAATAATCCGCGAACATCCAATAATATCGAGGCCTAGGGCTATTCGAGTTGCCATAGTGACGAGAAGCTTTTCCCTTCGTCCCGACAGCTGTCTCGGAAAAGGCCCAATTTGTCCTCGGGCCCTGCGAGGAAACTTTTCCAAGAGCGGGCAAAAACGTCCGTATATTAAACGGCTCCGGGGCTTGCCCGCGGCTCGCTTTACAACCATTTCGCCCGCCAGGGACCAAATCCTAACTTCGGGGAATCTTTTTCAGATCTCTCGATTTCTTTTCATTTCAAAATTCTCCTCATTATTAGGTGCATTTTAGAAAGTCGCGTTTCTTTAACTTATGCCCTTGATGTATGCAAAACTTTCAGTTTGCTGGCTATGACCTGTATTTTCCGACAAAAAAAAATCTCCTGCCCCATTCCATTGAATTATAAATGGAAAGAAAGTTATAGTTGTCCTAGAATAAATTTGTATATACATTTAACTACAAAAAAGAAACATTTACAAAAAACATTTTCTAATTCCCAAGAACGTATCAAGAAATTCATGTGTACATATGTGCCTACATACATTCATAGATGCATACGCACATATGTAAATATAACAGCGGTGTTTCTGCATCATTTCTATAATATTATTGTTCATTTTTTAATACGCAATATCAAAATGAATATTCTCGTTAAAAAAAGGACCATTTTTAAAATCATAAGTTCAGTATTTGGACATGGTTTTACTCCTGAGGCCCGGCTCGTTGCCCAGTGGCAACGCAATTGGCACGGAAGGTCCAGAGTTCTAATCACGACGTTGAAGTAGTTACTTTTGAGAAACGTTCAAGTTGATTTAACACTCATCGCGTTGCCTGACAGGAATTTTTATGTTCTTCTCACACACAATTACGCAAATACAAAGCAGCCACCCTAGAGGTCCTCCAGGAAGGAAGTTTTTTCCTGGTGCCCTGCACGGAAAAAATTAAGGAATAATCATTTGGCGTAGTATATGAGACTTTTGAATTATTAAGCACAACAGCAAACAAAACTAATTACCTCAATGAAATTATCAGAGCAAAAAGAGTGAGAGAATAATGAGCATATGGCAACGATGTTACTGGTGCTTACTGTTAAAAATTTCCGTAAGAAAATAGTAAAATAACCATTTATTTGATTGTTATTTTACCATATTTAATTACAACAGTTGAATAACCATTAAAAAGATGGTACTCAAACCGCTGATTGAGAAAAAAATCGTTTATTCTCTGTTTATCCTAAAGAACGTTTAACTAACCGTCATTTTCAAGCGCTCAATAAGAATCGGGAGTCCATCTTGGTTGCGAAACCTTACCGGTCGTACGTTGTTGTTAAAATACGAATAAAGATTTATCAGCTCAAATCTGCATGTGTATATGAAAAAAGCAGAAAAAAAAGCGGCTAAAGCAGTATTTACTAAATAGAAAGACATACACACGTAAATAAAAAATTAGAGACATCGGATTCCTGAACTGTTTGCGAATGAGCGAACCCATAATTTGAGCTGCCGAAGTTTGTTTGTATTTTAACTTTTGCAGCAAATAAAATGATTTTCGTCAATATACAGTAAATTTAGACCAAAGATGGCTTTAGATCCAATCAAAAACTGAAATCTCAATTTTAAGGCAGTTTGCCTGTTGGGAAAGAAGATTTATTGATAAATAAACAACCGCTTCACGTGGTGTCGATGGCCGAATGGTTCGGGAGCAAAGTTGGTATAAAATAATTCCGGGTTCGATTCCCGCAAGCTTCTTTTACGGTTTCCACGCCTCGAAGATTCTACGCCTCGAAATGGTTCAAAAACGGTGAAAAACTTTTGTTTTTAAATGGTTATAAAACCGTAAACTTTTGTATTTACGGCTTTTTAACCAAGTTGATTGGAAATGGTTAGGTCCCGTAAAGATAGAAAAATGCTCCAAACCGTAAATTTAACGGTGAATTAGATGGACAGAGTGCTGCCGGTCATTTAACCGTAATTTCATGATGGAATTTCTAACAGTGCTTATTGATCAATTGCTGTTTTTTCAACGGTGTGATGAAAAGAACCGATGATGAGTTTCTTCTTGCTTTTTTTGATGAAATTTTGATGAGGAAACTGAAGAAGTAATCTTTATTTAACAGCTTCATATCCATAAATATAAATCTTGATTTTGGAAGTACATACTAGGGTCAGGTGGGGCAAAGTGGTCATAAGATCCACGCTTTTCAACTTCTGCGGATAAATATAAAAATAAATCCGAAATCTCCGATTTTTTGGTTGATATTTTAGATTACATTATTAAAGAACACATAAAAATTAAGTAAAACAGTTTTGACTTTTTTGGGGGGGATGTATCTACGAGCACTTAACCCCATAGGGTAGGATAAAGTGATTATAATAGAAAAAAAGATATATGAACATATTATTATGAACCAAAACGTTTAGAAATACGCAACAAGGGTTCATCTTTGAAAGGAAATAACCTTATTTAAACAAATTGAATTTATTGATGCCCTTTATAGCGAAAAGTTGGCCCCATCTTCGTATCTGCTCGTAAGGTAATTCCATCTTTTTAGGTGGCTAGTAGATATGTATAGATGGTCTTAAAACAAAGACATGTACCAAAATATTTTAGAACACATGATAGGTATGCTTAAGTTTTAATCTTTAAATATCAGTCTGTAAGTCTGGCCTTTAATTTAATATAATTAAGAAGACATTACCATGATATTAAAAAAATTTCGTGAAAAAAGTAAAAAGAACAATTAATGAATGACTAAACTATTTAAATTACATTTTTAGAAAATAATATTAATAATAAACTTCTGAGAGAATCATAGCTTATTAAAAAACAAAATGAGGGGAAAATGCATATTTTAAGCAAGTTATTTTTAATTCTCTCACCTTCATGTATTGTTCTTATTCGACAACTTGCTAGTTGTAAACATTTACAGTTTAATCATATTTTTATAAATGTGTTTAAAAATGAATTATTCTACTGGAATAACTTTAAAGTTATGTTTCTCAAAAAAAGTGCTTCCAAAAAATGCGTCAATACTTAACATAACACTGTAAGGAGAACTGTCTTACAGTAATTTCAATCTGTGTTGCATTTGTGCTCACTTGTGCTTAGGCCTGTTTAACAGTTTTAGTGAAATTAATATTTAATTAACATATGCCTTGGGACTTAATTTCTATTTCTAAAAAAAAAGAAATGCGGAGCCTTATAGTTTTCAAAATTTATTTCCACATATTGTGATGAAAGGCTACTCTGACATTGCGTCAGCTAAGCTGTGACGAAAGGCTACTCGGACATTGCGTCAGCTCGACTACCGAAGGCCGCTGGCCAAGGCGTCGGGGATCTTCTCCTCCCCCTTTGATCCAGAGGGCTCTCGATCGGATAAAAGGAGATGCGTGGAGGCGTGCAGGGGAGTTCCTCTGCAGACGGGTGTTTGTTTTTGGAGAGGTTCTTATGCTTCGTATTCTAAAGATCGGGCGAAGTTTTCCACCATCTCTCTCCTAAACCAGGAGTTGTGTGAGTTTGTCAACCTTTGTAAATACAAAATATATTATTTTGAATTATTCTAATCAAGAAAATAAAAGTCATATTAACGCTACCCGTTTGTTTGTTTCTGTCCCGGACGCTACAATATATCCGTAACTAGCCTCCTTCTAACAGGCAACAATTCACATAAAACTGAAAAGAAGTACAGGAACTCAGGTCCCGTTAGTTCCTATGTAAATAAAGCCCTGGTCTACATCACAAATTATAACTTCAACCTTAAATGTCTAAAATTTAAACCTATTATTTTTATTTTTTTTTTAATTTCTAATATGCTGCTGGTGGCTTCAGCCAATTGCAGACTTAGTGCGTTCCCCAGAGATTGGTACCATCTCTTTCAGCGGCACCGCAATGAGTGTGGTACCATCGCCGCTTGAGAATTTGACGTCCATTTCCTCCACCTGAAAGGGCAAGCACCCGGTCTCTGTTGATGCGAAATTGCACACGGAATTTAATTTTCCCGAGAGCCTCCAAGCCTTGTGTCTACTCAAGGGATCTTTTACATGCCGCATAATCATACGACATGGGCGCAGACGATTTTCTGCATCTTGAAAATCCACCGACACTGCCAGATCGATCCCTTGACCTAGGGCGTACGAGTCCCGTGCCTTATAACAACACCCCGGCTAAACCCATAATTTGAAACTGGCCATTTCTTTTTTAACTGAGAACTTTTATTCTGATACTTGATCATCCGAAACTTAGCATTGCTTGCCTCAACATGCGTTTACAGCTCTCCTTTGACACATAGTAATCCACACAAAATAAACTAAAAGAGAGCATTTAAAAAGTGAGTAGGTAGGTACTTCAGTAGCTGTATTTTTTTAAATATCCTTGAATAAACATATAGAACGATTCCGAAGTCAAATACTAGAGTTTGAACTGTGATGCAATTAGAGTGTTCGATATATAAAATAGTTTCTTTTCTTTCATTTGAGGTAACTTCAAAAATTATACTGAAAAGCAATATCCCACTTACCTAGATCGACCCACTTACCTACCCTAAACTAAACTTTGCATCTTTTTTCTACTAAAAAAAAGGGAGAAAATGTTCAGCAGGAAAAGGGGATCTTCCCAGACATCATTTAAGAAGACATAACAAGGAAAAAGGGGGAAAAAACCTAAGGCTATTATTTTTCCAAGAAAAATGCTAAAGTTGCTAGACTATTAATTTTCATCATTTCAAAATTGCTCTCGCACTGATTTCAATATATATTCGAAAACTGATAATAATGAATATAAAACTCACAAATGTGACTTGAACATGATTGCTTTTATGTATGTATATATATATATATATATATGTATATATATGGTGTATTAGCAATTTCTGAGGCTGTGGAAAATTCTTGTCACCCCATTTATCAATATTTCAGTTACCAATTTCCTGATTTGTAGATTAGATGGTACCTTTTAAGATGCAAGGAAGTGCACTTACCATCGAATACATCAGTTTTTTAATTCTAGAAGTATACTTCCCCTCCCTTTCCTGAAAAGGACTAAAAATATTTTTATCTGTTGCAGAGACTAAATGAATTTCTTTTCTTAAACAAATCATAATCCGCATAACAATATTTTGATGTATCACTACTAAGAAAGGGGCCTTATAAAGAGTTTACGTAATACCATTCATTACTGGAAAAATTCTCAAACAATAATCATTTAAATGTATCACTTAAGGAGAGGTGAAAATGATTTAAAATACAGTGAAACCTGTGTAAGTTGACTAATTGCGGTGCAGCACTTCAGTGGTGCACCGCAACTTAGGTAACTTAGACACGTGGTCAACTTATAGAGGGTGAGGGTAAGGTAGAGATTGAAGGGCAAATTCCGTTCTTGACAAAAATGATCAACTTAAACAGATGGTCAACTTTACAGATTTTACTGTATATACATTACGGAGAAAGTAAAAGTTTCAAAATATGCTAAAAAAAGCCTTAAACGTAATTGGTTTTAATTTTAATATAATTAGTTTTTAAGAATGGTAATTTTAAGCATTCTGCTGCCAGAAAACTAAATTTGGATGGGGAAGAAGGCCCCAGGGTCTTGTTTGGTAATTTTGTATTAAATATGATGCTGATGCACCGGGAGCCGGAACTTACACGGAATTGATGTCCACTTCCCATGTGAATTTTAACTCGCAATGAACTGAGTTTCCATCCGCGAACGACGTCAGCCCAAAGTTAGTTCTGGTAGTTTCACTCCAAATGTTGGAGCAACTGGTCGCCCCAAAGCCATCATTTTACACTCATACTCGGGTATAAGTTGACCGACCCCAAATTTCTGAAGCGGAATGTTGGGGATAGTTAAATTTTTGTGTAAAAGTCAAGGTTTTTTTTTTTCTTCTTCTTTTCAATCCGAAGACATTTTAGTGCGATGGAGAAGTAATATCCAATTTTCAATTAATTGAGCGTTATAAGTATTCAGAGTCGCTGAACAGTAATACACATTTTGATAATTTCAATGATACATTTTTATTTTCAAGTAAAAGAAATCAACTTTATTGTTTGTGCTTTTTCTTTTATTTTTGTAAGCTGCTTATAAGTGATAACTTACTTTTCAACTTAGAAATTTTGTCAACTTTGAAGTATGCGCGGTATTTATTAATTATTTATTTTGATCGACAATCATTTAGTCTTTACATTCATCTCATGAAAATGAGATTGTTTTAAATGGTCTTTGGTCAATCACATAAAACCCTGCCTAGGTCAGCACTTTTTGGCGAAACGGAATTATTGCCACCAGGTGGTTCTCTGTAACTTAGTTTACCTAAATACAAAGTTTTGTGGCCATATATAAATGGGGGAACATTTTTTTTTTTTAATTCCGAAAAAGTTGTATCTGAATCAAATACAGTAAAACCTGTAAAGTTGACCACCATTGTAAGTTAAAACCCCTGTTTAAGTTGACCACTTTTGTCAGGAACGCAATTAGCCCTTTTCCCTCTACCTCACGCTCTATAAGTTAAGCACCCGTCTAAGTTGACCACTAAAGTGCTGCACCGCAAGTGGTCAACTTACACAGGTTTCGCTGTACATGGAAAAACGCAAAACTTGAACCGTCCGTCAACCTCTCATTCTGAGCTTCAGTTTGTGGTAGATTATGTGCTCATAATGATGTAGAAAATGAAAGAATAAGGTCTCTATACGACTCGACTTATCAAAAGTTTCCACTGGGAAAACGTTGATAGTACAACAATGTGTGCGTATTGTAATAAATTTAACTTTATATTAGGTGCTTATAATGAAGTAGAAAACGAATGACTGAGATCTTTATTTGGCTTTATTGTGTAGTGTTCACTTTATTGCGTTGTATAATGCAGATCTTGTGCTTGTCATCTTAGGAAAATTAGAAAGTCAGTGTTAAACAATTGGGTATACGGAGCACAAAATACAGATAAAAAATGAATTTGGAATGAGCAAAACTGAAAATTTTAAATTCCGTTTAGTTTCAAATTTGATAGTACTATCAATAGTAAAAAAAAAAAAAAAACATCAATGAAATACAATAGGAGAAAAATGGATTAATAGATAGTGCTATCGATGGTTTATTACCTTTACTACAAATGAAGCTAATATATTTGGTATTATTCGTTACTACAGTTGTATGTAGTCTTAAAAAAATGTGAACACGTTTATTTCAAGCGTCCTAACGCCAGTTTTAAAATTTTAACTCAAGCGTCCCCCACTTCTGTAAGTCCGCATCTGTAAGCGTCCCACCGCTTTTTCCCGAGGACTACTCCACTGAATTCAAAATAATTCTTCATAAGGGTAATAAGTTATACAGTTCATAAACTTACAAAAAATTACTGATTGCGACAGTGAAATAAGAACGATTAAATTAAGAAATCTTGATTTCCATCCTTCTGCTATATTGATAAAAGTTGTAATAACAAAAGATTGCTCCAATTATTCTTCGACATACTCTTTGTACTGGAATGTGATGGAGTATTTTCTCCATTAGTATTCCACATCTCTTCTAACTTATGCAAAGACCCCTTCTCTTGAAGAAGGGACCAGGTGCCGTCTGCTCCGAGGAATTCGCTTTCCAAAGAACACTTGAGCAAGAAGTGGAGGTTGAAAAAGTGAAATTGCTTAAAAAGCCCGAAGTGGCGTGTGCGAACTAATCCCAGGTCATTGTGAAAGCAGCTGGAAATCGATTGGGATGTGGCTTGCGGGGCCAAACCCTCTCGACATGCCCCCAGTGCCCCGGGGTTGTGGGGGAATCGGTCTCATAAATATCCCAATGATTTCGTCTCGCAAAGCAAATAGGCAAACTGATATGGAGCGGGGCTATGCCGTCGAAAGGTCATTCATTCGCTTTAAACTTGTTGGACGAACACAGCTCATCGACGGGAATCGGTTTCGGAATGCGAAAATTGTTCATTCTACAAATCTGCAATTTACCTTGCCGATCTTTGCATCATTTTTTAGTTGTAAGAAAATATGGAAGTTAGTGAAAAAATACTAGATATACTAGAGGTTCAAGATCCTTAACGACAGTAAATAATAATCTACAGAGGTCGTGATTGCTATTATTATTATTGTTATTGTAATCTATATATAAATAAGCAGAGATAGAATAATTAAATACTATTTTCTCCTCTGTTTGTCAACCGATTTTCTTACTTTCATTTAGAATTTAGTAGCTATTGATGAGTTTTAGTGCTATCGATAAAAAAATTTTGGAAATAGTTGACTTCCTCCCCCCCCCCCCCCTCCTGCTTTCGACGGGGATTCGGATTCTTTTTTAGAAGACTTTATTCCTCATACTTTCATACTCCTCCGTCATACTTTCATACAATCTGCAATATTTGCACAATACTCAATACATTTTTTACTATTTACAATTCAAAGAAGAAGATATGTCAAGAAGAAAACAAAAGAGAATATGTAATCTATTAAATGAATGTCAAACAAAATAAAATTCAATTTGAAGCTAACAATGTTTAATATAATATAAAGTGAGATAATAAGTGCGGTAACGCGTTCTTTTGCTTTGAATCGACGATCGCAAGTTTTTTTATTTGCATTTGCGTTTTGAGCTCTTGATTAAATGGAAAGTGAGTATTTGTATTTCTAATTTATCCAATTATAGTAAAGTGGCGTAAAAATTTTTATTTCTATTTTCTTTATAGGAGTGCAAGAAGATAAAATTTAAGTATAATATGTGTTAAAAATGCATTAAATAAAATAACTAACTCAGTGGTCAATCAGTCACACTGAGGAGAGAGTATAGATGTGTTAACGATAGATCGAGGCTCTGTACCTCTATACGCAGGAATCTTCTCTCAAATACGCAACTATGTCGGAGAAGCATGCGGTTTGATTTATAGACATTTAGTCTTAGTTTAACTGAATAAACCGTTCCCCATTATTTCCTTTTCTTCGTTTCTTAATCAAATTTTTCTTGTTCCCTCAAATTTTATTCAACTACACACCTATTTGAGAGACACATAGGATCGGGCTCAGAGCTATTTATTCATTGTAATTTAATGTCTCCACAATATGTAGTGTTTTCATACAGAAATATGTTCTGGTATAAGCTTCAATTAGGATCCTGTTTCACATTGTCTAAGCCAAAGTTTCTCAGCCAGGGCTCTCCAATACCTAAGGGTCTCATAAAGCATTGCTAAAGATTCTACAAAAAATACTATTCAACAAATAAAAACAATATATAACTATTTTTGGCAACATTTTACAAAATTGTATAGGCTGTATTACATGTTTTAATTTTTATTTCATTTTATTTTTGCTCTTAATTATATATTCATTTGTTGTAATTGTGTGTGTGTGTGTGGTGTTTATTGTTTTGCAAATAAATGAGCAAGTAATTCCGTTCTTTTTTTAAAGTCCCCTTTTTCTTTCCGATGTCCAAAATTTTTCTTATGTGGAAAATAACGTGGTCCTCATTATTCCAGCCAAGCAGGTAAAGAGAAAATAAGGCCAATTCCTAAACAAAAAAAAAAAACAAAAAAAAAATTAATGGACTTCCCTATTGCACCATCCTGACTTTTTACTCGTTGAATTATCCGTAAAAATGCAATTGAATGTAAAAATAATAATAGGCGAAGTCTTATTTCATTAAAAGAGTTATTTTCTGTATAAGAAACTTTAAAACTTACAGAATTTATTTCGTCAGTATATTGGTTGAAGAATAATTTGAAGCTTCTGATTAGTTAAATGCATCATACATCAAAGGCATAATACAGCTTAATTTTGAAATCGTTTTGAGAGAATAAATTAGTTTTGAAACCCCCTTTTTGAAAGGTGATTTTTCGTACATCGTAACAAATGACGAGTGAGAACAGAATTACAACTTAATCTGCTTAACTCTTTGAACGGAATTGAGACAAGATAAAACGATTTATTTTCATTTAATACTCTTCAATAATCGCTTACTTACTTATATTGAGGAAGGTGCTTCCAGGCGTGTCTAAAAATACACTCAATAATAAATACATTATTATACAGAAGTGGCTGCTGTGGCGGAAAGCCTGGCATCAATAATGAAATTATTTATGAATCCTCAAGGACCTTATTTTCAAACAATACTTGTTAAATTTACATGTAAATGCATCGCAATCAATTACCGTGTAACTTTCCTTCCACTTGAATTTTTATCAGACTAAAATAATTCCGATAATCGCTACCTCCACCCGGGTCGTAGTCGTTTCCAAAAACACCGTTTTCGCCACCACAAACTGGCGATTCCATTTCAGCGCTGTCTGATAATCAATCATGTAGGTATTGTTGCCATTAGAAAGAGGGCAAAGCTGCCTTTGAATAAGAAAGGAATTTTGGTAGAGAAGAGTCACTGCTGATGTCGTTCCAACAAAGCTTAAAAGATTTCTCTTCAGACGTTTTAACCCCCCCCCCCCCCTTTTGCACTCGAACTTTTTCTATATTTGACAGACAAATCATGCACAGAATCTTTCAGTTAACCTTAAATATATATACAGTGGAACCTCAGTAGCTCGCCACGCGGATAAGTCGACATTTCCCCACCCTAATGGTTGACCCAATGCTAATTTTAATGGGCGAAAAACTCTCTAACTTGACACACAATTTCCAGGAACCCCTGTAAGTCGACCTCCATTTTGTATTTTTATTAACTTTTTCTTCCGGTATTTTTTCACGGTCTACAATTCTGAGAGTTTTAAAGTGATGTTTTTTCGTCAATAAATCTACGAACACAAGGAAAAAGTGAATTGCAAATTAGCAAGCTTAATAGTGTTGATGAATTTATGTTTTCTCTTCAGAGGGAAAAACACAAAAATTATGGATTTTTTTCTCATGAGGTATTCTGATTTGATATTCTATGTTTATATAACTATTTATTTGTAATGTATAACTTTTCAAAATAATAATAATAATAGATAAATAATAAATGGGGATAATTTCATTCACTGGAATTGGCTTCTTTTATAACTTGAATGTTAAGTAAATAACAATACAGACAAATATTAGCAATTGAAATTATGGAACCTCGGTAACTTGACACCCGCTTATCTCGGCATGTTTTCGTGTTCCCTTGGAGTGTCGAGTTATCGAGGTTTCACTGTATATATATACACACATACATAAAAGCAACCGTGATGAGAGTCAGACAATTTCATGGAAGAAAATATCGGTAACAAAGATTATCCATTAAACGTGTTTAACATTAAAACGTGGGCTCTAACGGTAATAGTTATTGATTTTCGTAAAGTTATTTATTTTATTTTTATTTTTATTTTTTTTTTGTTAACACCTTGAGGCACGAATTTTTTTCGGAAAAACTGAAAAAATGAGAACGGGGGGTGAGCATTAAAAGTTATATAAAAAAATATTATACAAAGTGCAAACGAATCTCTGACGGGCATTAGAAATAAAACAACGCGAGATACATGACCGCACACGGGTATCTGCAAATTTGCCAGTAACTTTCGCCCGTGTCAGACACGGGCAAATGCTTTAAGGGGTTAAATAAACTAAATGGCTTCCACAATCGTACAGTTGAACTAAGCCTTTACATTGGAACGTTGACGAAGTTTCATTCCCCTTAAAAATTTCCGTTAGCTTCAATAGTTAAGAATGCTATTCTTTGAATTTTTGTATGTATAATTAATTTTTATACCGTCGACAGAGTGGCGTAGTGGTAAACGCATGTCTCGTACGCCCAAAATCGCAGGTTCAAACCTGGCATAAATCGGTCTATTTTCAAGATGCAGAAAACCGTCTGCGTCCATGTCGCATGATCGTGCGGCATGTTAAAATCCCTTGAGTATCCGTTTGGCTTAAATACTCTCGGCTAAATTAAATACCTAGTGCAGTTCACATCAAATGAGAGCTCAGGTGCCGCCATCTAGGGGTAACTGAGCGTCCAAATTCTCAGTGGCAATGGCATCCACCGACAGTGGTGCTACTTGAAGAAATGGATGC
Organism: Octonoba sinensis; assembly: GCA_038502835.1. NCBI lineage: Eukaryota > Metazoa > Arthropoda > Arachnida > Araneae > Uloboridae > Octonoba > Octonoba sinensis. The sequence goes on from CM076598.1 coordinate 131,961,308, forward strand.
CGATTACAGGGGTACGCACTAGGTCTGCAAAGCTTAGTGACCATACGCGCTCTATTAGAAAGAAAAGAAAAAGTTATACTTGATAGAATGTTTTTTGTGCCGTTTCCAAGCAATTTATTTATTTGTTTTCCGGCATGTGGTAAAAATGACCATTTTTAATTTTTAAAGCGTCATGTTTTTAATATTTTGTGCATCGCGTATTTTATAATTTTTTTAAATAATTTTGACTATGACATTTTGATTTTTATATTTTAATTTTTTTCCATGGTGTTAAAGAGCTGTACTATTTTGACTTCTGCAAATTATTACAAGGTACGGCAGATTCATTAAAATTATGTCAAGAAATAATATTAAAAAGTGAGATGTTTTTTATTCATTATTTATTTATTGATTTATATGATTACATTTTTCAGAGATTTCATTATTTATGTATTTCGTAACGATGACCGCAAATCCAAACGATATAAAATGTATGAAGAGCATATCTAGATGAGTTTTGTTTTAAAAGAAATTAAAACAAATACTATACAAACTTCGGACTAATTTCATCTTGTACTGTTTTTTGGAGCTTTTAAATTATGCAAAATGAAAATAGGTTCGATAAATTCTTCGTTTAACAAATTTGTGTGAAAAATTGACTTAATTTTGAAACGAAATCATATGAAATTGAAATTAAAAAATGGCGCTTTGAAATGCACTGTATCAAGTTCCCAAGTTGCTCGGTAGGTCCAAAATCAGTGAAAATCTGCGTTAGTCGTGTAGCCCCAAGCAAACTTCAACCGGACCGGCCTGCTTTAGGTTTCATTGTTAGTAATAACTCAAAATATTAAATTGTTGTATATGTTGATCTTTTTGTGAGTTATAGTATACTATGCAAAATGACTTCAAGTTGTTTCCTCCAATTTTTGGCATATAAACTACAATTTTATCGAATGGACAGGCAAAATTGTTTGCCTCAGTTACTTTCCCATAAATTTAGAAACATTTTCCGGTAATTCAGTTTAAAAGCAGTACGCCGCCACTGCTAAAAGTCTCTATATTGAATAATAGTCTTAAAATTTGTATTTAAGTGATTAAGAATGAGAAAATATTGTATTTTCAATAACTAATAGTAAGCTAAAATTTCTTGTTCTTCTATACATTAGTATTTAAGACCAGGAAGCTCATAACTAAAAGTTAATATTTTTATAATTAAGATATTTGCAAGAGGATACAAAATTCAAAGGCAAAACTTTTAAAAGTTTAATTTACGAAATTTTCATAGCAAATTTAACGATTCTTTAAAATATTTCATTAAATGACAGAAATTTAAATAATAATAATAATACCATGAAGGGCGCTGTCTTAAACCAAACCAAAAATACAAACCAACTATTTTGAAAAGAATTTATGATGCAGCTCAACAACTATAAAAAAACTAAAAAAAATAGTTTAAAGCCAGTGGACTCCGAAAGAAGATAAACAAACACGACTTGACTTGCATGTGCACTTTTTATAGCCTTTTCCTAAAAGTGCATGGAACCTTTCTTGGCATTTTCCTCGTGCTAAAATATGATGAGAAAGAAACACCCTATTCAAACGAAACCGTTTCAAATTCAAGAATTAGTGTTTTTCTTCACCACACCTTGAGCTGGTTTTCGGACAACACGTTTCAGGAAGAAAAAAATTCAAATTTTCGCAAAACACATGATGTGCGGTGTTCTGGTATAACAAAATTACACCCTTTATGTTTGAAGTGCTGAAGTTGAGATATAAAGTATTTCCCTTTAAAACAAACGCATATGGATGTCACTGTCCTCTGAAATAATGGCCATTAATATGTAAACTCAGCTTCGTCACTAGCATATGAATTGCTAAGACTCGCTGCGGGGGGTTAAAACGGGTACGGTAAAAAGAGTCGCTGCGGGGGTTATACAAAACCGGGTTTTTAGCGTACTTCCAAGTAAAAATAAAATATATGGAAAAGTACGAAAAAAAGCTTAATGTATCGTAAAAATATCGTTAAAAATGAAGAAGAGTCAAAAATAAGTGAAGTAAATTAATAAAGAAAAAAATGAAAAATTGAAAGTAGTTCTTTGAGATGGGGAAATGTGGGTCTGTCTGTCTGTTCTCCCCTCACCCCTCCTAAAATCTTTTGAGAGAAGTGTTCGATTCGAAAGATTTTTTTTTTCTTTTGCATTGGAAAGATTTCGGCGAAGACATCTCATTTCCATATTTTATTTTTTTGATTTGAACAAATTTTAGTTTAGTTTTGAACAGTTCATACAATCTTGACATTAGCACCTTTCGGGAAATATGAATCAAAGTATATGAACACTGGACTTAGATCCAAGTTTCTTCAGACAAGTTTATTCGAAGGAGCTTTCGGCTCTGAAATATTTGTTGATTTGAACCATTTTTGTTCAATTTTGAGCAGTTCAAAAAAAATTACATTAGCGCCTACCGGGAAACTACAATCCCATATATATACTGATCTAACAAGACGGATTTGCTTGGAACAAACTTTACGGAAAGCTCTTATGATGTAGATCATGCACACAAATACGAAGTTCATCAAGAACTAAACGAAAATTTCTCATGAAAAGTTTTGATCTAGATTTTTAAGGATATTTCTGAATGAATGTATGAATGAATACGTATTAATTGTTAAAAAAGGTATGTTTCCAGAACTTAACTAGCCTATTTTCCGATGAAAGTTTTTGATCTGGATTTTTAAGGATATTTCTGAATGAATTAAGAAATGAGTAATGAATTAAGGAATAAATAAATGAATTAAGGAATAAATAAATGAATGAATGAATAAATAAATAAATAGACGAATGAATGAATAAATAAACGAATGAACGAATACAGTAATGAATGAATGATTGAATGTAGGATTGAGTAAATTGATATGTATTAACCGTTGAAAAGGTATATTTGAATTAATTAAGAACTAAAGATAAATGAGAAATAAAGAGAGATTGCTAGCTAATAAATTTGATGTTGGTGTATACGGAAAGTAGGCTCGTATAGTTCTAGACGGAACTTCTTGTTCCTATACAAAATTGTGAACTCCATAGTCCTAGTTCATTATAACATTTATGAGCCTACAAAGGTAGCAATAAAAATTCAGTATTTTAGAACAGACTATTTTTGTACAAATTATTATACGAACGAATTATTTTTGAACTGAATTTTCTGAACACATTAATTTAGAAAAAAATAGTATTTTTGATGGATTTGAATTTTAGAAAATTTGAGAAAAATGATTTCTGCGATTTTCCTTTCTAATCACTTTGCTTTCAATCAATGCTTTCTAAGTTTTAAAAGCAGTTTTTAAACAGAGTAATTTCGGAAAAAGTTTTTGAAACGGGAGTATTTTAGAATAGTCTCTAGTGCACTTCACTTAGAAAACGCAAGGAAATGGGAGTGGGGGATAATAGTTGAATATATGACAGAAAAGAAGGTCATACAGGAGAAATATGGTTTTATATCGTGACTGAAGAGAGATGAGTCTTAACAACTATCTATGCATGCTGGGTTGATGCAAATTTGAACATAGAACATGGTAGAAACCTCATTTCTCAAAGCCGTTTTATTTATTTTATTTTATTCTTTATTTAGTTATTTTAATCTTGTTTAGTTATTATTTTTGCTTGCTGTTACTTAATTTATTTATTTATTTATGTTTTATTTATGTGTTTATATCTACACAGTTTTAAGTACATTGGCTACCATTTGGTGACAACTTATTGCATTCAGCCTTATGTTGTATAAAATATAATTGCTATCAATACCATTAACACAAATGAGAAAAATGTGTGCCTCAGTCAGTTATTGTATTTGAGGACCTCGTATTCGTTGTATTCTCCCTCAAGTAAATTATTATTTTTATTATTATTTTAATTGTTCTTGTTATTATACCTTTATAAAATGAAACTTGCTCGACTTGTTTTTCTCATATTTTTTTTATCGGATAGGGATGTATAAAAAAGAGCACCTGATCTTCATTTGGCTTTCTGAATTAAGAAAGAGTAGCTGGGAATAGTATAGCCACCACCCAGAGCAGTTCAGACGGAAGCATATTTTTAACATCTTTATTGAAACCTGATCAAATTAGAGGGGACTTTTTCAGGAGCTTGACAGAACTTAGTTTTGCATCTATTTGAATAATTCCATCTGTTTCTTCCAAGTTTACCTTCTAACTTCATGTGGACCTTTTTTTAATGCAAGTTACTTTAGATTTCGCCTTCTTCCGTAACTTTAAGTCCTCCGGTGAAGTAGGAAATTTACTTCTCAGGGCACGCTCAATTACAAGTCTACAGATCTTTAGTTAAAATTCAGTACGGAAAACCCAACCTTTGCTTTTCAAAGGGATTCTACAAAAAGCTTTTTTTTTTTGTCTTACAGATAATTTTTGCAGCTTAAAATTTAGTATTTCAGTCAAGAACAAATACCGTTCTTTGTTCGTAGAATATTTTTAATTTGAAATAAAAATCTGAACAATAAAATGCGATGATGGTCGTAGTAATCACTATAAAGATCTGCACACAAAAATTAATTAACTTATGCCAAAGCGTTTGCAGAATTTAATTTTCTAAATTCAGATGAAAAGGACCGCTTTTTGCTTGACGTCTCAATGTTGTTAGAATTTAAAACCTTTATTTCAAAGAAACGTTTTCCTTTTTAAAACTTCAGTAGAAACAATTCAAAAATGAAAAATTTATCCAAAATTGTGCACAAATCTAATTTTGGTATGTCAACATTAATTTCGTGACACTAGTTATTTACAATGATGGGCTCTCGCGTTCCATATCGTCTGCATTCAAATTAAAGTCACAAGGTCAAAAAAAGTCCAGTTTTGAACTACTGTCAATATAAACTTTCGAATAATTTAGAAAAATAGAAAACATCATTTTAAGAACACCCTCACTTCTGCAATAAGTTTTACTGATACTGCAATTAAATTGTATGATTTATATCGTAAAAAATACATAATATTTTAAACGTTTATTAGTACAGTAAAACCTGTAAAGTTGACCACCTGTCTAAGTTGACCACTAAAGGGCTGCACTGCAAGTGGTCAACTGAAACAGGTTTCACTGTATTTTAAAAATTGAATCTGGGCTTTTGCTTGTCCATATTAAGCCTACAGATTTTATATGTTTGGAATTTTTGTGCAGTTTCTCGAATTTTTAATGCATATGTGAAACAAAATGAGGAACTAATTATTTCGTGAACTTACAAAACTAAAATGTATTGATAATCGTCGGTTTGGTTCTTATGCCGTTGAAAGAACGCTTCTGCTGTTTTAAAAAGCATTGGGGAAGGAAAAAAAAAAGAAAATTGAAAGGTTGGATCGAGGATGTTGGGGGAGGGGGTGGAAGAAATGAAACAAGTGGCTGGTTATTTCGATACGAGAATATATCGCTTTTTTTTTTTTTCTTTTTTGCTGAGCAATGTTATTGAAATACCACTTTCACGAAAATTCATATACTCAGACTTATAACTAGCTGAATCACCAAATAACATTAAAAATTAGCGAAATTTTGTGAAAACATTTTAAAATCTACACACAATTATGCAAATCCTTGGACGTGCTAAAATTATCTAAAATCATTGTCAAAACAAGTCAAGCTGAAACTAAAAGGGATTCTCAAAGGTAATCGTAGCATCTTCAGAGCATAGGTAAACTGATTCTAATATATCAGCATAATGACATTGCTCAAATTGGCCTACCTGTGAAGAAATAGGACCGGAATGGATAAAGAATTGGATAGGAATTCAATGAAGAATAATGCAGGCAAAAGTGATGAATACGTGAATACTGAAACGGAAGAAAACCAATGAAGAAAAGGGGAAATCCAGTAAGATCAGGAGCTGGGCCCAATCAATCTGTGATCGGGCCCGAACAGGACTCTCCCATCCTTTTTTTATTATTTTTATTTTTATTTCTTTTTAAATTTTTATTTGTTTATTCAAACATCTTTTCATTAATTTTTTTAATGTTTTCAAAACTGGTTTGAAATCTAAAGCTAGTCCGTAAATTTAAAGGTTTTAAATTTGCAACTGTCTTGGTTATATAAAACAGTAAAAAGTACAGTAAGCTTTCGTGGAAGAAAACTGTTTCAAAGCAAAAAAGGCTCTCTGAACAGAGTGCTTAAAAAACTTTTAACTACGGAAGTACTTTCGATCTATTATCTTTTTTCAAATTTTTGTATAACTAATTCAGCTGCCGTTTTAAAGTTATGCATTTTACGCTACTTTTTTTCAGACGTGAGATCCCTTTGCAATGCAGGATTGAATCAATTGCTTCGTTTTCCAGCGATTATCAGGCTGTGATTGCAGGTATTTTAAAAGAACTTAATGATGAATATCCTTAAAATCTTTTGTGCAATTTTGAGTACATATTTTATTCTTTACAATTAGTGGTTAGATAAATAATAACTCCACAACAATAACTTACTTTTAAGATATTTCTTCTATGCTCAAAAAAGATCATCAGATTAATTACTGGTCGTTCAATTATTTAAAAATCAACATCTAGGTTTCAAATGTTATTAATGAATAATAACTAATACAGTTACAAACTAAATACAGTTACTGACTGAATACAGGTGAGAGGAGAATGTACTTCTTAGATACATCATTCACTCTAATGTAAACCCATTTCCTGAACAAAATCTCATCATATTGAAAAGATCATCAGATTGATTACTGGTTGTTAAATTATTTGAAATTTAAGTCTCAAATGTTAAAATTAGTTATTTTGAGTAACTAATTCAGTTACTAAATACAGTTATTATATTACTGGCTAAGTACAGTTGAGAGGAGCCTTAACATATATCTTAGCTACAGCATTCACCCTAATCCAAACCCATTCATTGAAGTTGCAATCATGGAATATTACGTGGGCAATTTGATGTTTTGCTAATGAGTTGGATCGAAGCATCCAATTTTCCTCAACAAGGCACATTCTGTGAACATCTACCAATTAAAAAGGGATACATCTAGTTAGATCTGAGGTTTCCCTGATGAATAATGTTCCCGCTGGCAGGAAGTGCTCGTAATTACAACTTCTTGATGCAATGAAAGATTTATAGAGGAAACAGTGAAAAACGTCGTGGGTCGATTTGACTGAGATAGCTCGAATGAGGTTCTTCTGCGAAGACGTCTTTTTTAATTTAATAGACCGTCGCAGTACGATGCCTAAATGAAAGAGAATCATTAAGATGTTGTAAAATGAAATGGTACATTTGTAAATGAAATAAAAAGGAGGACGTAACGCACAGCTATTAAATTTTTATTTATTTTATGTTCCTACTAAAACACGTGGGAATTATTTAAGTACGGAAAGTAACTTGAATGGGGACTTCCATTTACAGAAGACATTGCTCTTAAGTGTGATTTATTTCAGTGATTCTTTTTTTTTTTACTTTTTGTTTTGGTTTAAATTTTAATATTTGAAAATTTTAAGAATTTGTAACAGACATATAGCATTTTTAATGCGACGTTTTGAACAGTCGTTATAATATTTTTGAAAAAAATTATTTCCCAAATCCCTTTTCTCCTATGATATATAAAGAGTAATTGGGAAGTTATTTTTATCTGCTCAAAGCCATGGTTTTCTTTACAATTCAGTTTTTAATTAAACATTAACAACATTAGAAAAGTATTTTTAGAGTTATTTCATATGAATTTGAATGTATATTCAACAAGAAATGTGAAAAACTTATTTCAAAACCCCTACTCTCTTATTGGATAATTGATCTGTTTTCCAACGGTTGGTAATGTAATTGAATTGCAGTAATTATTTGAATGGTGTAAAACAACTGTTCAATTCGGGAAACTTTGTATTAATTTTTGATTATTCCAACTTTATTCCAAGAAGAGAAAAGTATTTTTTATGTTAAATACTTTTTTTATTCTCCGCGCTTTTCATGTTTTAAAAATACAGTGAAACCTGTGTAAGTTGACCACTTGCGGTGCAGCACTTTAGTGGTCAACTTAGACAGGTGGTCAACTTATAGAGGGTGAAGAGACTGACAAAAGTGGTCAAGTTAGACAGATGGTCAACTAACAAAGCTGGTCAACTTTACAGGTTTTACTGTATATATCAAATACCAGTATGCTAACCATGCTTAAAGCAATATCGCCTTCTTGTCAATGTCAAATACAAGTTCACACTTTTATAATTAAAAAAAGCAATACGAAGTACAGACAAATCGACATGTGGTGACTAATTGCTATTGCTTATACGATCCCTTCTTGCGTATTAACGAAGTGACAACATTTAAATCGTTTCTAGAAATGGATACAATTTACATTTGTGTAATTGTCTAATAAATTTCTCTTTCAGTCCAGCTGATAAGAACTAGGGAGTAATCTAAAGCAAGTTGACCTTAACAGGTTCCTTTTTACTGTGATAAAGTCAGAAAATTTAATTTTATTGATTGTTTTACTATGTTTCATCGAAAACAGCGACTTACTTCGAGAGATTATATATATTCTTCACGAAATATGTATAAAACTCAGTAAAACTTTAGTATTTTTACTTGTATGTCGATGTCGATACATCGCTTTTTGACACAGTAATGAGCTCTGCTGTTATTTTTGGGTCATTTTTATTTAAACATTTATGTATTAAATTTAATTCTTTATGCAGCAAACTTTATTTCAGGTGCTGATATCATCATATTATATTGTTAGGTATTAAGGAAAAATGGGGCAAAATCGCACCTCTAAGCTGTGAAGAGAAATGAAGAGTCATTAAAAAAATTTTAGAACCAAAAATAGTCAGTATACTTTCTTATACATTTAACCCCTTAAAGCACGAGTTTTTTTTTTTTTTTTTTTCTTTTTCAGAAAAACTGGTAAAAAATGAACAAGTTTTTTTTTTTTTGACAGAAAATGAATATATAGGTATAGTATAAATTGTTTTTAGAAATTTCAGTTGTAGGGGTGACTAAAGAGCGGGGGGGGGGGGGGGGGTAACAGTTATATAAGAAATTATTATACAAACAAAGTGCCAACGGATCTCAGAGGGGAATTAGAAATAAAATAACGCGAGATACAAGATCGCCCGTGTGAGACACGGGCATGTGCAAATTTGCCGAAAACTTTCGCCCGTGTCAGAAACGGGCAAATGCGTTAAGTGGTTAAGAAGCAATTTTCTGAGTTTGGAGGAATTGATATGCATAGTCATTTTCTTATTGATTTTTTTGTCAACCATTCCAACATAAAACTTTGCCCCATGAGTGGGGTAAAATTGGACATCATATTTATGAGGGAAAAGATGTTCAAAACACAACAAACAACAACACAAGTTTGTGTGGACACTGAGGGGTGGAAAGGGGATAGCAAGAAGCGTCACATCTCTACATTTTGGTTAGAATAAAAACGTTTAAAATCAGAATATTAAATATTTTAATATAATTTATTTATGGATATATTTTTTTGTTTTGTACATATTCTTATAGATTTCATTTTGTATCGAAAACATCGATGCTGATTAAGGCATAAATTAACTCCTAGTTCGGAGTTTAACTTTAAAAGGAAATCTTCTTAGGCCATTTACACTTTTAAGACAAAATAGAGCGGGTATTTTTTTACAGGACGAAACAATTAATATTTTTTTACTATTATGTCTAATTATGTTCATTTTATTTCTTGTAAACCCCAATCTGATTTTATACAAATTAATTACACACATAGTCATTATTATTATGTGACCTACATCGTAGCGCTTTGTTTCTACATACTATGCTTATGTAATATAATCTTGACATATGACAAACGGAGTTAGGGGGTATGTTGAAGTGTGACATTTTGTAATAAACGGGGGGTGGGGGATTCAAATATAATTTTTTGACAAAAAAAAACTTTGGAAAGTGTTTTGAAAAGTTTTTTGTGACATCATTTATGCACCATCCTTAATATTTAGAATGTATTTTTTGAAAGCAAAGGTGCATTTGTCTCATTCTTAATTCTGAATTTCAGTACAATTGTGGAGAGTCGCGTTCAAGTGGCCAAAGAGCCACACACGGCTCGCGAGCCACGCTTTTCCGACCCCTGCCTTAACCTCTTTTTCGCCAAAAGTTACAGGTTAGTCAATAATTTTAACATACGGAATAACATTTTTTCTCTTGTAAAACCTTCACGTAAACTTTTGTGAATGGAACTCAACTCAGTAAGACTGGATCTTTTCCCCAAACAAATGCTGAGATCCTATTGTACACGAGAAAAGTAATCGACCCATGCCTGAAACATGAATATATCAAAGAAAGAGAACATTTTTCTTTTATATTTCTGTAAAAAATGTGTATTTTTTTCTTACTTTAATACAATTTCTTTGTATGTTATATTTCTCGTATTCTATTATTGGGTAAATACTCTAACTATAAAAGAATTAATAAAAGGAATTTTGTGCACAAGTAAAGTTAAAAAATTGCACGTTATTTATAGCACAAATAAGCATAAAAATGCCGACATATGTTTCGAGATTGCTTGGAATCCCTTTTTCAATGTGATAGTGGATGCAAAAACATCCAAATGAAGCAGACAAAACAATCAAAACACGGCTTATATTGCCTAAGATTTACCCGCAAACCAATGAGAATAAAGGCAGCGTGGAAGTGGAAGTAGAAGTAGTAGAAGTATCCGGGAAGGCATAAGCAGTTTTGCCTAAATCAACTAATATGATTATAAGTGTAATAACAAATGAATGATGAATTCTTTCCGTGCACAAGTTGCTGAGAATGGACTTGAAAGTAAAAACGGAATTCCACATATAATTTTTGAAAACTTATTTTTGAATTCCCCCCCCCCCCCCCCCAAAAAAAAAAAATCAATGGTCAAAAAAAAGAAATAGCATAATTTCACAAAAAAGAGAATTGATTTTTTTTTTTTGCTGTTTATTATTAGTGTTCCATCAAATGCTACTTAAAACAAAAAATATGAAATATTTCTTTTTTATGAATGTTTCGTACTAACCGGGGGGGGGGGGGAGGGGACACTTTAAACGTACTTAATTGTTCATTTTCACGCTTATTTCCTAATACTGGATTAGCCTGTGGGTTCTCTTTTTTCTTTCTTTATTTTTATTTACTTAACGTATTTTATTCTTTTTCCATTTCTTAACATACCTCGAGAACTATAAAAGTTCTTAAATTCTCTTCTCTTGAAAATTCCTTTACCCGTAGGAAAATATTCCGCCGAAGGCTTTTCGAACACGCCTCAAGTGCCTGCCAACTGTAGGAGTTCGTTCGACTGATTTGCATTCCCGTTTTTCGATCATTTTCCTCTTCTGAGAACATCTACCCAGTGCCAAGAACACGGCTCAAACTTGAATTTGCTTACTTGAATTCGGCAGCTTGGAAGTGTTCCCTTCTGCAAGAAAAATCCTCCACAGTTGACGAGTGACATCTAACTGCAATCGCAACTTCTGAGTGATGCGACGAAGTATGCAAAGAGGCCTTTTCCGATAGCTAATTTGAATATTGCTCTTTCCTCTAAATGAGCCAGTAGACGTTGCTAAGCTACTCGAATATTCTGCGAATCAAATGTCTCATATTTTTAAATCAGTTCGCTTGACAAGACCCTGACAGAACTCCGGAGGTTGCCTGCATCCACCCTCTTAGTACTGCCTTTGAAAGAAATATTCTTTCTCAGCAACTTTAAATAAGTCTGCTAGAAAGATCACGGTAGACATTTGCAATTTCTTCAAAATTGGCTCCTATTGTTCAGACAATCTTTTCTTCTCATCATTCCAGGTAATTTATTTTTTAAAAAGTTTTACATGAAAAGCTAATTCTGTGTTGTACATTTTGAGAAATGCGCCCATCGTATTAAAAAAAAGAAAGGAAAAGAGATAATTAAAATCGATATTTTTATAAAATTTTAGCATTGCTCATGATTTAGTTGAGAATTTCAAAATTCTTATAATATTATGAAAATATCAAAAAAAATTGCGTACCAGAGATTTTAGGAAATTGGTTCGTCACGTATATATAGGATAGAATGTAATTACAGTTTCTTTGCCAAATTTCAACATTATTCATAATTCATTGAAATAATTTCCCAATTTTCTGCATGCAACGAAAATATAAGAGGAAATGAATTTGTGTCGGTGATTTTGAAAAACAAGTTCATCGCATAGAAAAAGGCAGAAACTAATTACTATTAGTAGGTATCTTGTTAAATTTTAATATTATTCATTATTCAGTTCCGAATTTTTAAAATTCGTACAATAGTATGAAAAGATAAGGGGAGAAAAAACTTTGTATTAGAAATTTGTGAAATGTGTCCCAGAGGAAAAGTTGGCGTTTGGACGCTACAGAACGCCTAAATTTATTGAGTTCCAGCTGCCATCGAAGATTCGAAGACCGAGGGAAGTCCATGCGGGGCCATCGCGAAGACAACATGTTTCTACCGGGCCTGCTTCAAGATTTGATTGCGTCCCATGATTCGTCCCCATTGATCGTTGATCCCATGTTGTGTAGTACTTCATCGTTTTTTTTCTCCCTACGGCAGGGATGGTGAACCTATTTGAGATGTGGGTCAAATTTTGTTCATATTTTTTTAGTACTAGCTCGTGGGTCACTAATGCCTATTTGCACCAAAGTTAGTTTTAAAGATTTTTAACTACGTATTTTTTAAGCTAAATATCTTTAAAATTCAATTGGCTTAACTGGTAAAAATGGGCGTGGTTTGACGATTTAAAATTTTTTAGTGAGGTTAAAAATTCTTAAGTGTTTGGTGCAAATGGCAATAAGTGATTGAATGAACAAGGAGTAACAAAAATTACATACATTTTATTTGAAGAAAGTGGTTATGTGCTTTGGTTTGACTTTTTTTTTTTCAACAAACAGAATGTGAGTAAAATTATACACTTGATTTGATATTTTTTAAGCACTTTTGCTTGATTTCAAATACTACAAACGCATTTTTCGTCATTTGCGTAACTTTAGAACGGTAATGACCAAACGAAGGTTATAGACAGCATTTAAATTGCTTTGTGTCAATGCAGTGCTTGAAAAAATGCAAATAGCATATAAATTTGCCACACAAATTAGAAAATCTAAATGAAACCGCGTAAACAAACAAGTGATTGCCTAGCAATCGTGGGTTACTTTAAAATCTTGCGTGGATTAATGTCTTACCCGCGGGTCATAGGTTCGCCATAAATGCCCTAAGGCCTAGTGCTAACAGGGAAGGAGGTTGGAAGAGAAAAGTACTTCATCGTTTCACCTCAAACTTTTTGTTTCGTATTGACCACAGAAGCCTCAAAGCTTCAATGGATGTACTTGATTTAGACAAACAAAATTTACAACAAAAAGTAATTTTCCAAGAATACTTTGTTTTTTAAAGGGGGAAAAATCCGTAAATGCTTTAATTTAGCCCTATCAGAAGCAATAAATTCTAAGATTGCTATTAGACTTAGTTTAAATTTTCAGCTTGTGCTTGAAGTTTTATTTTTTAAATTAAGAAAAAATATTGATTTATTTTACTGCGGGAAGCGTGTAGACGCTGTTATTACGAATAATGATGGCGGTTTCATTGAATGATGTGTGTGTATTTACTTGTACAGACTATTAAATTGTAAATGCTCCCTTTACAGAGTTTTCTCCTTTTCCCCAAAAGCTTCAGATTGTTCTCAAATACATGCCGCACTCGGTACTTTTAATCCTAAAAGAAAATCACACATCACGTTTTTCAGTTGTTTTATATATTTATTTCTTACCCGTCACGAAATTAATGCCATATCAGATCCTCAACATTTTATACGTAACTTGAAAATAAATAAATTTTAAAATTAGAATACATTTTCTTTCCGTGTGTTTTTCTTGTTTGTGATACGTTTTCTAAACCTGCCACGTACAAAAATAAATACAACATTACAGTTTCTGATTAAATACAAATGCAGTCGCTGTCATTGATAAATTATGATTGTTAAGTCCACTTCAAGCTCTAATTCATTTTGGGCTACCTTTCTCTATACGGCTTAGTGAGAGCGAGTAAATCTCGCAAGACTTCACAAGCAATTTAGTTCAAAAATGTCTAAAAAGAGTGATGGAGAAAAATATAACATACGAAGAAACATATTTCATAGGGTGCGCCGACTTTTTTTTTTTCTTCAAAATTAAACCCATAATAGTGCGGAAAAGTTACCTCCTTACCTCCGCATTCCGTCCTTGTTCTTAAATTTTAATGACGTAATTTTTTTCTGATCTATACCGGGCCCCAAAGTGCTAGCAAAAATAAATTTTTTTTGCAGAAATATAATTTTGCTTTTTCTTTCTTTCTGTTTTTTTTTCGAGATTAAACTAATAATAGAGTTTCATTTTTATCAGACTCACTACCAGGGTCGAAAAAAGGCAAAAAACGTTTTTTTCTGCAGAAACACTTATTTATTTATATAATTATTATTTTTTTCTTTTGCAATGTAATTGTTCCAATTAGCGAAACCGAGACTTAATTTATTATTAACAGTGCAGAAAGTTTCCCTTACCCCTCACACATATTTGTATATTTTTTAGTTTTCTGTTTTTTCTGCCCCAACTGGTGGGAAAATAACAAACATTAAAAAAACAAAAAACTTGCATTAGAATGCTTTTTTTAATCCAGAGAGCATGCTAGTATAATAACAATAGCTTGGATGTTTAAAATTCTGGAATTAGATATGAATTACGTAGAACTTAGCGATTAGTTTACATATATCTCATTGATTGGAAGATTTGAGAAATTTTACAGAACCACCAATGCTTTTCAAGCTAAAAGCGTTAGAAATAAAATATACTGTCAATAAGGACGCTTAGAGAACAGTAGAGCTAAACTTAGTTCCCATGCCACATTTTGCAGTAGAAAGATAAATGAAATTCGTAACGGTAGTATTTTCTTCAGTTATTGGTTATGATAAAAATGGACGGATTAATTAGGATGAAGTTACAATTCAGAGGTCTAATGCTTTTATTTTTGTCTGAAAAGGATTTTAAAACATAGTTATGTAACTCAGGTTATTAATAAACCAATTTATATCAATAAGAAATTTCCATCTTCCCATTTCAAAAATTTCAAAAAAAAAAAAATAGCGTTTTTCCATTTCGTCTTTTTTTAGACTCCAGTAAAAGGGCAAAAAAAATAAATAAATAAATAAATAAATAAATAAAATAGGCCATGAATGTGGAGGATTGAGCAAGCGTTTCGTCCATTCATTGGTTTAATTTCAAAAAATACAAAATTCAAAAAATAATCACATTTTATTCAAAAACAATTGGTTTTCACCTGCACTTAGGACCCCTGTAGGTGGCAGGAAAAAATAAATCATTAAAACTATAAAAATGGGGGTGGAATACGGAGGTATAAAGGTGTTATGAATTTGATCCCGAATTGAAAAAAATTTCAATTAGCAGGGTAAAGTTGAAAGATGTGAAATGGTTTAGGAAAAGAAATAATACTTCCATAAAGAAGAAAATGCTATTAAAAACTATATAACTTTTCTTCAGGCTTGTAGGTATACAGGATGATCACCTGACTGGCTGATCCCTGACGTGTCTCTGGCTTCTCCAGAAGCCTCAGACTTGTCATGGGAAACGTTAACCAAAAATATCCTGTGTGAACCGCGGCCGAGAAGCCAGGAAAACAGTTATACGATTGACGCCGGCCATGAAAATCTTAGTTATTATATTACTGGAAACGTTTTAACGAATAACCAAAAAGGAAATCACAATGAAAATAATCACCTAGAGTGTAGGGGATTTCAGCGTATCATGTTCCGTTTTGAAAAAAATTGCAACAACTAATGCCAACCTAGCGACAAAAATATTACTTGTCACCCAGAAAAATATTAACCAGAATTGAATATAACATAAACGTGAGGATGGAATCTAAACAGCTTTGAAAAATGAAAGGCCGCATTTACTACAGTCACTGTTAAGGTAATTTACATTTTGTGGGTACTTGTGATACAAAATGACGTTCTTGAAAAGGAAAGAAATTCAAAATTTATCTTAAAAGCCTCCTTGATTCTCCAATAATTCCCTAATTACATCAAGACTATTTTCAGCACGGTTGTTAATTAAACATTATACGGCGTTTAAATTCTCTTTTCCCTTAAAGTATTACAAAACATTTTTTACAAAGTACTTCATGATACTAAACAAGGAAAAGAAAGCATTGATCTCGTAGCAAAAATCATTTTCGTTCCCGGCAGAAATGTTAAAAAATAAGTAATTTTCTTCCTTTGATTGCTTGCTTGTAATAGAAAAATAACCGAACTTCAACAAAGTTGCTGAATTTTGTAGCAACGCCTGGCAGCAACATTAACCGCTCATTGAAAGCACCTCTTCTAGTTAACATTTAATCTCGTCATTCAAATTGATTTCGATCGTTGAAGCAGCAGAAAAAGAATTCTCAGCGCCACCTAGTCGAAGTTTTTGCAGTGCGAATGCAAATATTTCGATCCCCAAGACTCAACTTTGCTGTCCCCCCCCCCCTTCTCTCTCCAGGGCTGACTGTAGGCGTTATTTTTCTCTTTTTTGCTTTCTTCCGGATAATAGTTCATTAAATTCTTCATTACTTCTGGGAAGCAAATTCTTTTTCTAGGAGCAAAACTTTTTCTCCGTTTTTGAGCTTTGTTGTTGTTGCATAATAGCTCGCTTTTGCTCCTGCTTCTTTGTTCGTTATTCTGAATCGCACGGGTCAAAGACGGGGATAATCGTTCGCTTTCTTTCCTGCTAATTATCCGATCTTATTTATTTAAACTCGTACCCTCCATAATTTTAATGAAGCAACCGAAATCGATGAAAATGAATTGCAAATTTTAAATTTTCTCCTACCTCTCTTTGTATCTGAAGCCTATTTGTTTTTTCGAAATTGTTTATCTTTTGCATTACATAAAACACACAAAGTTTCTGTTGGAAATGTTTCAGTTTCTGTTAATTTCTTGCTTACAAGCTTCTAAAATCTTAAAACAGTTTAAACATTTAAGAAATAAAATTTGCAATTCAACAGTATTCCTAGTTCATTGGCATAAAAATGCAATATATTCCAATATATATATTTTTTTCTAATGGGCTGCTGCTGGTTTCTGCCAATTGCAGATCCAGTGCGTGCCCCAGAGATTTTTACCATCTCTTTCAGCGGCACTACAATGAGTGTGGTACCATCGCCGCATGAGAAATTTGACGTCTGGTTCCTCCACTTGAAAGTGCGAGCACCCGGACTCTGTTGATGCGAAATTGCACTAGGAATTTAATTTAGCCGTGAGCATCTAAGCCAAATGTCTACTTAAAGGATCTTTCACATGCCGCACAATCATGCGACATGGGCGCAGACGATTTTCTGCATCGTGAAAATCCACCGACACTGCCAGCCTCGATCCTCAGACCTGGAGCGTACGAGCTGTGCTGTATATATTCCAATATAACCCATCCATTTTATTAGCTCGGCAGCCAATAATAATGATAAGGATGATAATTATAAATAAAATAATTAAAACATTTTAAAGTTCTAACCATTTCAGTTTTGGAAACTTTAGTGAAAAAAAATATTTTTGCTTTGTCTTGTTAGCTTTATACAGCGTGAATCAAAAATGACTAAAGTTTTTCAACGTTTAATATTTCGCTCATTATTTATACGAAAATTGTGATATTTTAGAAGGTTCTAGAAAGCACAAGAAGGAGTTATTCCTCTTCTACGGGCAAAAGAGTCGCGCCCACATTCCAGTTCATATTAAAGCTCCTTTTCTAACGCGATTTCTATAGCAGCCGTTAAAGTCTGTAGTTATAGCAATTTAATTCTTTCCTACCAAAGATCTTGAGCTCTACAGTTTTTTAATGGTTGCTGACATATACTTTTTTCCGAAGATTTCATACAATGTTTCAGACAAAAGAAAAAAAGAAAGAAAAATAAATTTACATTAGCATGTTGGAATAATTGCAGTGTATCATAAAATGATAGACCCTACCATAGCCCCCTTAACTAGTTAAGGAGGCATGGTAGGGTATATCATGTAGAAATTTCTCGCTTTTGTCAATACGTCATCGAGTTCCAAGCAGCTTTGTACATTGGACAGTTCATTGTTCCCTTTCCGCAATGAAGAAAATACGTTCGATGAGTTCTAGCAGTGCCTGCATGGTGCTGTCTATGTTAAAATGAAAAAAGAGAACCGTTGGCGTAAAGTCGAATTGAGCTAAGCCGTCTGCGGCGAACAACATTCTCGTCACGACGTTACCCTGTTAAAAATTTTAAAGTTGATTCCATCAAAATTTATAGACAGGGAAATAAATAAATAAAACAGCAAGATAATAACAATACTAATGTAAATAATAAAGAAAAATAAATAAATAATAATAACAGTAATTAAAGAAAAAAATTTTTACGGCGGACAGTTGATTCATACGCGGAAAACGTATTCCCGCAGACGGTTTCCTAAGATAAAAAATGTTAAAAAAACACCTGACATGAACCGCCTTCAAGAAAAAGTCAAAAAAAAGGGGAAAAAAACCTCCCCTCTTTACTAATTTAATTGAAAACTAGTCAACATGTGTATTAAAAAATTAAATAAAAATTACTTAAAACCATACAAGCACACACATTTTCAAGTTATTCAATATTAGTTGAAAAAACGATAAATTGTTCCCTATATTATTATTTAAATTTAAAAAAAAACAATATTGAATATATAGTTCTATAAAAACATTCACATTTTAAAGAAAAGTATCGATTTTTTTTTTTAAATCTGTATAATTTATTGATTTATTTATTCACTCATACATTTATTTATTCATTAATTCAGAAATATCCTTAAAAATCATGATCAAAAATTGTGCAAATCAAAAACTATTTCCGAGAGCTTTTTCAAATAAGCTTGTGCGAAGGACTTAGATCTTATGCCCAGTACACATAATTTGCTTCATTTATAGGCGCTAATTTTTTGAACTGTTCAGAATTGAATGAAAATTTGTTCAAATAAAAAAATATGGAAGTACGGAAATGAGATGTTCTCGGCGAAATCTTTCGAATGAAAAAAAAGTCTTTCGAATCGGACGATTCCCTCAAAAGTTATTAAGGGGGGGGGGGGGGGGGGAGACAGACAGACAAATCGAAAGACCGACAGACATACCATTTTCCCCATCTCAAAACCCTACTTTCAACTGTTTTATTTTTCAATCTTTATTTAATTACTTCACTTACTTTTGGCATTTTTTATATTTTTAACGATCTTTTTACAATGCATTTAGCCTTCTTTCATACTTTAATTATTATATATTTTTTTTCTATTACGGGAAAGTAGGAGTAAATTTAAAGGATTGAAAAAGCTACTTATGTCTTACAAATCAAGTTCTTTATGTAACTTTAATTTTACACTATTTTCTTACAATGTAATAAAAAAGAGGTAAATACAAGAACTTATTAAACGTCGCAATTACTGTTTCGCACAAAAGTACTCTGTAAGGGGTTCATTAACTACAAATTTTAAAAAAAAACAAGACCAGAGTTTGTTTACTGAAAAAAAGAGTGACAAAATTTATTTTCTAAACAGCAAGATAGCTAAGTTTCGTTCTTCAAAACAGACCAATATAACATTTAATGCCTCAAAAATAGAAATTACTTTTTAAAATGTGGGTAGTAAAGCAATTAGTTTTTAACAGGGGCCGATGACAATATCAACATAGTAAAAAAATTGAGAAGATTTTTTTTAAAAAGTTCCTAATATATGACGGTAAATAAATCTACAGTAAAGCCTCGTTTATCCGAGCCCCGATTAACCGAATTACGGGTTAACCGAGGTACATTTGCCCTGGATTTTTTTTTTTCCCTTTCGGCCGATGGCGGCGTCACTAACTGACGTCAGTCATCCAAAGCATAAGTTGCAATTTAATTTTATTTTCTGGTGATATAAAGACCTAGATCTAGAACAACAGCCAGAGACAACTTCACCAGACCTTTTACATCTACAACCTTTGCGTAAAACGGCAGAAGCGAGCGAATTCCGTTGAACAGAAAACAATATACACTATCTACCAAAAAGTATTTGGACACTTTGGATTTGGAGAAGAAAAGATAAGGGGTTTCTACAAAAATTTTTTATATTGCATGATAAATTGGAAAATTGACAGATGTTAAACTGAATTAAATTGCATTATTTGTGTTTATGGCGTCTGAAGTTGAACGCTATTGTTTACTTTGCCAAAATTATCATGCAATATAAAAATGTGTTGAAAAACCCTTGTCTTTTTTTCTCCAATGTGAGAGCTTGCTAAATACGGCTCACTGTATGGTGTATATCTGTTTGAAAAATATCAATATTCAAGTGAAACTTTTACATAAGTTGCTCCGTAGATCTCACTGCCAAATTATTAAAAAAATTATTTAATATCTTTCGCGCATGCGCAATTACATTTGTTTTAATAAAACTGCTCAAATCTCAATGACTATTTATTACATTTTCCCCACGTTTTGGTACCATACTTCCTTTTTATTTTGCCAAATTGTCTGCAAGTTTCATGTAATTTGAGATAGAACTTAGCGAGTTATAAGCAAAACACTTGCGAAAAATTTCTAATATTTAAAACAAATGCCCATATCTTCATGAATATTACTGCTATTCTGACGAAAGTAGTAGTAAGCATTGCGAATATAATTAAAAATGTTTTGCGAATGTTACAGGACATTTCGATCATTTTCTGAAACAAGATATTCAAAAGTGTTGTTTTTCTTCCTTAATTTTTGACCGCTCCCTAATTGCCCATAAGCCTGAATTTTGTTTCTAATTAAATGTGAGTTTAAGTATGTCCTTTCCATGGTACAAAATACAGAACACCAAGTTTAATATTTCTTCAGAATTTTTTTAAAATGTCTAAAACCCAAAGTGTCCAAATACTTTTTGGTAGATAGTGTAGTATATATATGGCATAGTCCGTTTCAATTCAGGCAGGTAAAAATAAAATCTTACCTTCATAGTCTCAAAAGTTTTTGAATTTCACATATGTTAAAATATAGAACTATGTGAGTTATAGGTATGTTTTTGTTTTGCTCAAAAAAATTCCTGGCCCGAGATACAGGCCGCCAAAGATGGCGCCTTCGGCGCAATTTTTCACTTGCGATTTTCAACAAAAACTTTCAAGTGCTCTATTTCCTGAACGGTTCAAGATATTTTGATGCGGTTTTTTTTTATTTGAAAAACAACTTTATTCTGTTTAAGATAAAAGGCTACATTTTAAAATATCTATTTAATTTTTTTGCTGCAGCCTTTTGAAATTTTTTTAAAAAAATATTTTTTTCTCAAAAAAGCCAATCTCAAAAATTTTTATTTTTTTACTGTTGGTTAATACCATTAAGTACTACATTCCCTGAAAAGAAGAGCTTCCACTTTTGCGTTTAACGGTTTTTACAAGCAATTTAAGATTTTGACATATATTTCATCAGTTTTGTTAACAACATAGTCATATATTGGTCTCATTAAGTCAAAATTATATTAATTTAATTTTTTTAATAAATATTAGAAACATGTCCCCCCTTCCCACAAAAGAAATTTACCAGTAGGCAAACAGACAGACATACTTGCCCAATCTTATTGCCGGCTACTTTAATATATTTATTGATTTCCTTTATTTTTTTTAAATATCATTTTCTCGTTTTATCCTAGCTAGAGTTCAAATCTATTAGTTGTTAATTTTAATATATGGGTTATTCAGTAAAACGGAGCTTTTTATATTTGATTTTCATATCTTGCTATTGATGTTAAGAAAAAAAAAGAGGAATACTACTAGGGGGGGGGGAGATCAATTTAGGATTCAATCACTTTGCATTTTCTTCCTTTTCTTTCATAAGGAACTTAACAAAATAATAGCACACGCACGAAACACCACTAATTTCTTTATCTATAACTTAGGACATAATTTTGGGAAATGGTATGTTTTGGAACATGTCCATATATTGTAAGCTTTAATATGTTTTTGGTTGTAAAATATTAGTGTTTTTTCTTTTTTTTTCTTTCCCTATTTTTCTTTTTTGAAAAGATATTTCCAATATTTATCAGGCTGTCCATAATTTAAAGCAGATGATTTTTCTCAAAAAAAAAAAAAATCATTAATTTAACTCAATAGTTCTAACAAAAAGCAAATCAAACAAAATGTTAAAAAATTTATTACTAATTTCAGTTAGCATTATGAGTTGTGAGGTATGGGGACAATAAACCTCTTCTCAATTCAAAACAAGAAAAAATAATTTCATTAATTATGTTGTCCTGATAGTAACGAAATGGCATTCATCTTTTCCTTCACAGCTACAATGGAATTTAATAAATCGTTCCATAAACAGTTGCATGAGCAATTGGCTAATTTTTATGCAGGTATTTAAAGCGGGAAATAGAAATTTAATAGCGAAATAAATATCAAATTAGTTTCAATGGGACAATAGAACAGAATGTTGAGGATCTGTCTAATCAATTAAAACCAATATTAACTGCTTTAAATAATTTGAAGAACATAACTAAATTAGCCGAAGCTGTTACAAGTATTCAGAAAAAGCTAGAAAATAACCTAAATCAGCAAGATAAAGTAACTGTACAAAACTTTTTTTTTTTTAATATGAACATGCACTGACACCTTTCTTTCTTTTTTTTTTAGCAATCTCTAACCCCAAAATATAAAATAAGTGGTTTAAGAGCCAATTAAATTTGGTTAAAGAAAACACTGAACTATGAAGTATGGCTTGAAGTTCATAATTTGTGCACTTCCTTTTTGTGGAATTTAATTTGAAAAAGAAATTGTCAACATTTGAGTGTGGGAAATTGTAATTGCTGTAAAATAATTCATGGGTAATAAACACCCAAAAATAATTCAGGTGCTCATTTCATCAGCAATTGAACTAAAGTTTTCTACATTTGCATTTGTTCACAACAAGCTCAAAAAATAACCCTTGGGGTAGAAACGACTGCCAAACTTATTTTCTTTTTCAACTTACTTGATGGCAAATGGAATCAAGAAAATACATAACTGTAAGGTTATATAAAAATAAATTTAATTATTAATCAATTTGTGATTATGAATAAATGACATACATAAATAATTTTATAATGGTTGTTATACATATATTTACGTTACTTGCTAACAACGTGGCGAATGTGCAGTAATTAATTTTTCTTACACATGCGTATTGGGTTCAAAGTACAGTGTATTGCATTTATTTTTCTAAATTTTTAGCATAAATATACACTTTTCAATGTAAAATTCTTATTTTCACTGAAATAAATATTATATTCATTGCATTTTACTCAGAATGTCAATCTTAAGTTATGTTTATGGTTATGTTAAGCAATCTGGTTTTAAATTTAAAAAAAAAACTTTTTTTAAATTAAAAAAAAGTCATGATTTTTTCGCTCTAATATTATTTATCAAGAATTAAATGCCATGTCAAAGAAAATCAAATTAATATAATTTTGACTTAATGAGACCAATATATGACTATGTTGTTAACAAAACTGGTGAGATATATGGCAAAATCTTAAATTGCTTGTAAAAACCGTTAAACGCAAAAGTGGAAGCTCTTCTTTTCATTGAATGTAGTACTTAATAGTATTAACCAACAGTAAAAAAATAAAAATTTTTCAGATTGGCTTTTTTGAGAAAAAAATAAAAAATATTTTTTAAAAAAAATTTCAAAAGGCTGCAGCAAAAAAAGTTAAATAGATATTTTAAAATTTAGCCTTTTATCTTAAACAGAATATAGTTATCTTTCAAATAAAAAAAACCGCATCAAAATATTTTGAACCGTTCAGGAAATAGAGCACTTGAAAGTTTTTGTCGAAAATCGCAAGTGAAAAATTGCGCCGAAGGCGCCATCTTTGGCGACCTGGAACTTATTTTCTCTCGGGCCAGGGATTTTTTTGAGCAAAACAAAAACATACCTATAAATCACATCGTTCTATATTTTAACATATGTGAAATTCAAAAACTTCTGAGACTATGAAGGTACCCCCCTGCCTGAGTCGACACGGATTATACCATATAGACTTCTTCAAGAAACAACTTTAATTGTAACATGTACTCTAACGAAGTGTACATGTTAAATTAGATATTTGTATGTATGCAACGTCATTTTTTCATTTCATAACATGTAGAGTAAATGCTTTTTTTTTTTTTTTTTTTACATCTTTGACGACATTTTCATTCATTTCAACCCATGTTTCCCTTTCGATTTGGGCAGAGTCCGTATTATCCGAGTTTTCGATTATCCGAGGTGCCCTAGATCCACATTACCTCGGATAATCGAGGTTCTACTGTATTTAAAAAACTATAAATAGACTTAATGGTAGATAGTGAGCGAAGGTATAAATGGGGATATGGTGCAATGAAAAGTTAGAAGAACAACTAATCTAAAGAGATTGAGTCTTAAACGAAATACAAATGAGAGATAAATACTAAATACATCAGAGAATGAAAGATTAAATTATTGGAACTGTTTTCAGGTAAACAAAAAAGCTTTTTTGCTAAATTTCGAAGAGTGAGTAAATAAAGTTGTTTCAACTTGTATTTTTCTTGCTTCTTTCATTTCGAATGACTTTCTTCAAAAAGTTTAAAGGCAAGTAGTAGCAGTATAAAGCAGCAGCCGTAAGGGAAATGTTAATTTTTCTTGTTTTTGTATGTTGAATACGAAAAATAATAAACTTTGAGAATTCTGAACTCTGGAACGATTACTAAAAAATAAAGGCTATGAAGAAAATGTATAACAATGTTGCGTTTAATAATTGCTCCATCTTAAAATCACGTTAAAACTAAAATTGACTCATTTTGGATTTCACTGACAGTTTGATGGTTTTGCGTTCAAAAAATAAATAAATAAATGAACAAAAAATTTCATATTTTGGGCTTTTTACTATTTTTTACTATATCTCTCCGCTACTGTACACATAACATTTTACCCTCTTTGCATGGTATATATATTTTTTTTTTCAATACGGTTTTATATTCAATGTACAAAAAACATCAGAAAACAGAATGAGCATGAAGTTTGTTTCTCGGTAAGAATGTGTGAAACGGTTGATTATTTGGTAGTAGTCGATTTGTTGATAGATCAATTCCTTGACACCATTTTGTCGATAGTATCTTTTCGTCAACAGGAATCCTATGTTCTTTAGTGCTGAAGAACATAGGATTTCTTTTTACACGTATATATAAGAGTTACGCGCAATAGGTGTAAAATTCCGTCTAATCTGCAGAAATTGACTGAAAAGAAAAGTTGTACCGGAGCTGAGCAATGAGCACCCATGTAAATTAATCCCTGGCCGTATTGTACACGTTGGACGTGTGCTTAAAAGAGTGGAGGCAGTGCAAAAACGTATTGCCGCAACGTTGTTTTTCCTGCATTAGCACAACGCTCGCAGAGAAACAACTTTTGCGGAGTTCAGTTCTTTTTCCTGAGAATTACTGTACGAGGGGCTTAGTGATAAAATTGGTCTTAAGGTTGGCGACTAAACCTTAATAGCACTGGGCACGAGGGGAAATCTCTGAAATGTTC
This sequence comes from Octonoba sinensis, assembly GCA_038502835.1. NCBI lineage: Eukaryota > Metazoa > Arthropoda > Arachnida > Araneae > Uloboridae > Octonoba > Octonoba sinensis. Next base: position 131,986,811 of record CM076598.1, read on the forward strand.
TATAAAGTGGAATTGAGATGACAGTTTTCTCCAGAATCTTCCAGGCTGATCGGCGCACATATAAAAAAGAAGTCCTCGAGTCAGAGCAGAGTAGGTCAGAATAAAATCAGGCGAGATTAGTTGCAATTTGCGTTTGTCTGCAATTATACTGTGCCTTTCTGTGAATTTTGTCAATAATTTTGTGAAAATATTTTACGCTATTAAAGTGTCTTAGTTTATCCATTGTATATCATATTAGAAGTCACTGTTAAGTCATTGCAGAGGAGTCATTACCTAAGGCGAAAAGCCATTACGAAGTTAGTCAATGGTTATGAAATGTTAAAGCAAATTTTACATTTTGAAAAATCATGCTCAAGCGTATTGTAAATTGTTCTTCCAATTTGCCTACAAGAGCTTGTTTTGCAAAATTGAACGGAACCTATGCAGAATGGGGGATATTTTCTTTTTCTCTTTTTTTTTAAAAATCTGAATCGTTTGTTTATTATCATATTTCTATTCCGCTAAGTATTGAGCAATTTTGATTCCGTAATAATTCACTCTTGCAAGATGGCTCTTGGTTTGCCGAAATCTTGTTTGTGAAGGATGATACGTCGTTTGTTTTACTTTCTTTTATATTTATTATTATTTTTTAATTAGGTTTTTGCTGAATCCTCATTGCCTGAAGATATTGCATTGCATTTGCTGTGCTTAGCGCACTGCTTAATACATCCCTTGTAGTGTGCTAAAGTTGAGTGCTTCACCTTTATTTAGTTTATTGTTTTCCTTTGTTATTATTATTACAGTAGCCCCTCGTTATATCGCGCTTGTCGGGGGACATCAAAAAAGCGCGATGTATCCAAATGCGCGATATAACCGATGCCGTTATAAATAACTAAAAAAGTACAAGTAAATTGATTGTCAACGTAAAAATTTTAGATTAATTTTACATAATGACAACTTTCTTAATAATAACAGCAAGAACAACTAAACTGTTTTATTTGCTATTATTATTAAGAATCTGTCTATTTCATTCAATGAGTGCTAGGATCAATACAAAAAGAAATGTCAAGTAAAACGTCAACTGGTTTGAGTAGAGTCATTTTGCAGGCATGTGAGTTGGGGAGTGGGAGAATTGTTGCAGCTTTTAACTGCTGCAAATTCAGAAGAAAGGAAAACATTCCTGTTCGATGGCTTTGTTTAATAAAGGAAAAAGTGCAAAACTGAGAAATGAAATATTTTCACTTTCGAGAGCTCAAACAAAATTTTGGAAGACAAAGAAAAAGCGCGATATATCCGAATGAGCGATATAACGAGGGGTTACTGTATTTGTGTTTTAGTTAGGCGCGTCGTCAGGGAGAAGGATCCGGTTCACTTCTCCAAGCTCTTTCTACATACCAAATGAAAAGGTTCCAAAAAACTAGCAAATTCTCCAAATTTAAAATTTTGTCTTATATTCTCTTAGAAAAAAAAAACACGATCTTTTCCTGGGAATAAACAGAGTTTTCATAGTCGCGCTACTCTGCTTATATGCGACTGAAAGTCAGTTTACTTTCGAAGTTGAAATCGTTATTTGCAGTATAGTTGACTGCTTTATTATTCTTCAAGAAATCAGCAATAAAATTCTTTTCCATAATCATGCGGCTCCCCCTCCCCTCCCCGCATTGTTCTTAAAAAAAAAGGAAAAGACATAAAGATCTTACAATATTTTCTTATGTTCTATTTATATAGTGTGCATAAGATTAAACCCGTCGAAGTTATTTTATCAGCAGTCAATGGGTTTTTCCGGAAATAATTGAGTGATACAACACCATTTTTCTTCTAGGTCCTTAAAAGAACAAGTTATTGCTCTTAAGGAAACAAATTTACGATGTCATAACTCACGCACGAGAAGCTGTGAAATAACTCAATCCATGGAATTATTTCACAACTTTTATTTATTCTCAACTATTAGGAATTCTCATCTTACAATACTGCTTCCCGAGGGAGGCTACTAGCGTTCTATGCTGAAAATTTTGAAAATTCATGCACAGAGAGAAAAAAGAAAAAAAAAAAAAGAAAAGAAATTAATTACCTTCGAGGGGGGAAAAGGAAAAGGAATTCATTCGTTACTCATATTACTCTTTTGCATCATGTTTAAATTCAAAATTTCTTAGACTAAGCTTTTTTTGAAACTTTCATAACGGAATTAATTCAGTTGAATTCTGTATTATTTTAGTTTCAGAGAAAAGAAAAAATAAAATGCACTGCCAAAAAACAAAACTAATTTTTTATTTAAAAGAACAAAAAAACCCTATTATTTTAACAGCTTTTACCTTCTTTTAGAACAACAGATTACATTTCTTTCACAGAATCTTCTGGGTGAAACATTATATTAAACCTTTATTTTTTGTAGATTTTTCCTTACTTTTTTGCGAAAACATTAAGCTTTTGTTTTTCTTTTATTTCTTTTCCGCTTTATTTTACTTATTAGTTTACGTATAAAACACTCAGCGATTTCTTCTAATCAGTCTAGCTTGAGGTTGAGGTTTTGCTATACAGTGAAACCTGTAAAGTTGACCACCTTTGTACGCTAGGGTGTCCCAAAAAAAAACCCAACTTTCAAAACTTTGACCTCTCACCCCCTAAAAAGTTTCCTTTTGGAAACATAAGATCCCTGGTAAAATTTTAAAACTATAAGAAAATATTTAGAGGTCCCCCAAGAAGGTCAAAGTTTTCAAAATTGACCGAAATTTAACAATATTTTACATTAAACAAATATCAAGTAAAACCATTTAGGAGCATTTGAAATGGTTCAACATGTATTAATTTTTTCAATATGTTATAGAGATAATATATACATTTCAACAATATATTAAACAATATTAAATTTAATTGAAAACATAAGGCCAATAAGAGCACAAAGTATAACATATTCACATCTACTTTGAACCATGCAAAAGAAGTTACTAAATATTAAAAAGATTTTGATGATTGTACTGTGGGAAGCTTTTTCTGTGCATTTCTACTAGTATTTGCAACAAAAATTGTTTTTGCTCTTCATTTCTTGTTGTTTGGTTAAAACCCTGAATTAATGAAATACCGCGTTCAGTGCAGTCATTAACGCATGATAAGTTTCTCGCAATTGCTTCAGCATCTTTATATGATTGCATTTCCGACGAATTTTACTGACTGAAAGAAAGACTGACTTATCCAGAAAGCTACCAGTAATTTGGATTGTCTGAAAGAAATTACGCATGGGTCAACCTCTAGTTTTTGGGGAATATTGATCATCTTTTATTTCTTGTTAACTTCTGCGCAAACTCACTTTCATTTTCTATTGCTTCCACATTCAACTCGGTATTGTTATCAATGAGACATGATGCTGTTGTGAAAGAAGAAGTTGGCTCATGAAATGCAGTGAGCATGGCAACTTCCTTTCGCTTAGCAAACTTTTCTAGTCTTTCCGCTGATCTTTCTTCACGTAAAGTTAATTGTCTGTCTACTGGACCAATTTTGTTGTAATTTCAGAAACTCTTTTCTGAGTTGGCATGGCTTATATGAAATAATTTATCAAGGCATTCACAATATAGCTTTTGCTTTACCTGGTCTGTTGCGTTACTTCTGTTTTTATGTTTAATTTGGTTTGTCTGTTTTTCCCACAAATTCTTGATTTTTTGTATAGCATGATGTTTTTACCTTACTGGGAGCCTAGACTTCTCCCAGAATGGTAACATTTGATCATATACAAGAGCAGCACTATCTTTGATTGTGTGCTTTTGAGAACGATTTAAGTAAATAAAGTCTCATTACATATCTTCCTGTTGGAAGTCGTGCACTTTTGATGGTTTCAGTAGAATATCCAATAAGCCATACATAATCCTTTTTTCTAGTACTAATTGACATAATTCACAAAATAATGTTAACTGAGTATTCCTTAGTTGAAAGAAACAATCAATATTCAATCTGCATATGTGGGAAACAAAGGCTCTATCTGATTAGAGTAATATGGTTACAATTAAAATTTATTGCTTCCATATTGTCTAAATGGATACACCTAAAGCATATTTTTGCATATATAAATGCTTATATATAAGATTTTGGAACATTTTAGATATTTGCAGGTGGCACTAGTGGCCACTGGTTTCTTGTGAAATACTGTTAAATTTCGGTCGATTTTGAAAATTTTGACCTTCTTGGGGACTTCTAAATATTTTCTTAGAGTTCTAAAATTTTACCTGCGATCTTATGTTCCCAAGAGGAAACTTTTTAGGGGGTGAGAGCTCAAAGTTTTGAAATTTGGTTTTGTTTGGGACACCCTATTGTACGCTGACCACCTGTGTAAGTTGACCACTTTTGTCAGGGACGGAATTAGCCCAAAATTATATAATGTAGAGAAACCTTTGTAACTTGACCACCTTTCTACATTGACCACTTATGTACTCCAAATTTGAGTGAAATAATCCTCTAAAAAAAGTCCTTTGTAAGTTGACCGCCTAATTATTACTATATTTATTAGTTTATCTATTTTTGGAAAGATAAAAAAAACTAAAATAACTTCTCCAGGACATTTTTTATACTATAATGTTAGACCAGTATTTATCTGGATGGATGAAGCATCAATATAAAGTTTATCTAAACCTCTTTGTGTATTAACCATATGGGAAAACTACTATGAGTACTCTTTTCTTCTTTAAATAAGTTTCTCCTTTTTTCTTCTATCTAATATAGCCATTTTGAAAAATTATGTATTTTTAGGAAATCTTTACCATCATAAAAGTAACTTACATAATTAATAGGATATTTATCTTTATTTTAAGTAAGTACTTTATCATTAAAGTTGTATAGGATACATTGTAAACCATTCAGGTTAAATTTCTCCAATGATATTTTAGATAGTTGTGGGGGGAAGAAGGCTAATCACTATTTTAAAGTAACGTTAATACATGAAGCTATACTTTAATTAGTTAAAAATGAATAAATACATAGTGTAAGAAATAACAAAAAAAAAAGCTACGACCCCCTCTATGAGTTCAGAACCTGTCTAAGTTGAACACTAAAGTGCTGCACCGCAAGTGGTCATATTACACAGGTTTCACTGTATCTGAAACAGGGGAGCAGCAAAGGGGGTTTTAAGCCATATTGCCATTACCAGTACAGTAAATGTATAATGGGCCGTGGTAGCCTAGTGGTTAGCATGTCGGACTTCCACCTGGAAGGTCGCGTGTTCGATAACCACTGAAGACCACCATGTATACTTGGGGATACGTGCATGTAAAATCCGTAGACCCCACCACCTCTCCCCGTGCGTAAGCAATCCTAAGGCCTCGGCTAACAGGTAGGGGTCTGGTGGAGAAAAGTAAATGTATAAGAATTCTTATTAGGGATTCATTCGATATCCGGTAAGTTTCTCCTATTTGGCCTCTGGTTGATATTTAAATATCCGGAATCCGATTCGGCAATTGCACTAAAGATTCTATTATCCGTCATGTCAAACAGAATATATGGAAAGGAGCCATTGACTTTTAGTTCCGTCTCAAACGAAACTTTGATTTTTAAAATTTAATTGATTAGCATGTTTTGGAAATATTATGTAGGAATGTGTAGGGGTGTGTAATCTTTGGTGTGTTTAAAAATATGTATAAAATTTATAAGTTTTAACACAACGATTCTCAACCTGTGAGGCGCGCCCTTCTAGGGGGGCGCGAGAATATCCAAGAGAAAATAATACTTTAAAAAATTGATTAACTGACTGAAAATAAAGCACATATACACATAGAAAACAAAATACATTTCGACATATTTAATAACTTACTTTGTAAAACAAATTACTAAATTAAAACTTTCTCAATCAAAATAAACTACTTAAATGAAAAAAAAATTTAGTAATTATTAGTGACATCCTTGGGCCTGTCTTGCAAAGCAAAGATTTTCGTAGGAAGGCTTAATATTAGAAATAGCCACTAGTTGTTTCTATATTTAGCCGAGATCTATAGTTTGTCTTTAAAGTAACCACGGCAGAAAATCCAGTTTCACAAAAGTAGGGCGTTGAAAATGGTAATAGAATGCGAAATGCCCTTGCTTATAGTGCAGAAAAATCATTTTCTACTCCTGCCCAAAATTCAAATAGTGATTTATTACTAAACTAATTTTATTAAATTACTTACTCTTGTTTTGGCAGTTAGTTGAAAATAATTCAAAAACAAAAAACAGAATCCAAATTACTCAATATACATTATTTTTGTATACATTTTAGGGTAAGGGGGGGGCGCGAGGAAAATTATGATAGAAAATTGGGCCTCGACAACTGAAAGGTTGAAAACCGCTGTTTTAACCTCTTGAAACAGGAGTTTTTATCGGAAAAACTGGTAAAAAATGATCGAGTTTTTTTTGACAGAAAATGAATATATAGGTATAGTCCAGGGGCGTACGCAAGGGGGGGGGGTTAGGGGTTTAACCCCCCCCCCCTTGAGCTCAGACAAAATGGCAAAAATAATAATTTTAGTAGAAATTATGCGGGCTATCATTTTTTAGAATTGGCACTCTCCAAAGTTGAAGATATATTTTTTTCTTCTAACAAAAATCTTCCTGAGTATTCCGGTTTAAAGAATAATGAAAGGGGGGTCTTAAAATATAATCACACGTTTTCATCATGCACCTGTTCATGTTACACACACGTTTAAGATTAGATAAATATCAGTACGGGCGAGAGGCACTGAGTCAATTCTTTCCCTATGGAGCACAAATCTATACACTCGTACATACTCGAGATCTCCGGAAGTTCCATTGGAACCCAAAGAAGCCGCTCCCCCCCCCCCCCCCCGCCCCGAGAACTTAGACCATCTATAGAACCGTATAGCCCATATAGACCATATAGAACTATATGGTCTAAGCCCGAGAACTCGTGTAAAGTATATAGAGCCGCTATAGTTTTTTAGGTTCATCCCCCGTTTCCCCGACACTTAAATTTCCTTCCCCCTTCCGTTGACAAAATCCCTCGAAGAGGGAAAAACATCGTCGGTTAACCCCCCGTTTCGCCGAGAGTTCCTTCCATAGTTGGGCGAAACTGGTTACTGTCGAGTCCAAAAACACTACTTTTAAATATTTATCTTTTGCTGAATTCTGTTAGCAGCCATTTTTGTTTCACAAAATATGATGATTTTGCATTTCACGGTTTCGACAAGAATATTTTATTACAACAGATGCTTGAAAACTAAAATAATTCATTGACAAAAGTTATATCCAAATAGTTTGACATTAATTTTAAAATAACAAGCGTTTAATGTTCAAAATAAAATTATTTATAAATTTGAATGTTTCTTTAAAATATTTTCATTGCATGAATATTACTCCCATTCCCCAAATATTCCCAATTTAACACCTTCTTCGCACAATACTTCAATCTTATATTTCAAACAAACATAATTTATATTAGTTTTAAATAAATATATACTTTAATTAGGGGACTAAACAAAGGAAAGTTGATTCAATTCAATATTTCAATTTTATATTTTAAACAAACATAATTTATATTAATTTTTAAAAATATTAACCAACCGCCGTTTTTCTTATGGATAATAATCCAAAGTTAATCCTTTTAAAAGTTGAAATTTTTTGCAGTGTGTATCATACTCTGCAGCAGATCATATGAAAATGTTTGGAAGTTCAATTATTTAAAACACAGATTTTCTAAAAACATCGGTTGGGGACATAGTTGATGTTTTAAATATCCTTTTTAATAAGAATAATTTAACTTGATATTTTAAAGTACTCTACTAAATGGAGGAAAAATAATTTCTTCAAAATGCCCCAAAATCATTTTATGGAAACGAAGAAATATTCAACTAATGATTAAAATTAAAGCTTTTAGCTCTTACTTTATGCATGATCCTAATAAGTTTTACAGAAAAAAAAATCCCCATCATGTAGGGAAAGCGTCATTTTTCAAAAATTACAAATTTCCTAAGTTTTCAATTCCAAATTTTAATGTAAATATTCAAAATGACTAACACTCAGCTTTTCACTGGTTTAAGAACTACGATTTTAGCTTCTGAGTGTTTCTTCCACGTCCAATCGCCGAAAGTAACGTATTAAATGAAACCGTTGCTTTCAATGCGTCTTAAAGTTTATTTTTTTATCAGTTCAGATTTCGTTATAACATTTTTCATGGGTGATTAACACGCATTCAAAGAAATACAGAATGTCTAATAAATCATTATTTTTTCTTAAACAACTATAACTTTCTTAACACCTTGCAAAATATTAGTGTTTTACTGTAATTGTGAAGCAATCATTTGGCATTTGCATAAATTTTATGATATTCTTCATTGTTTTCTCAAAAGTACGAAGTAAAAAATATATATTTTGAAATTACAGAGCTATTTTTAAAAAGAGTAAATATTTATTTTATGGTCCTAGTTTCTTTCGAAATTTCAAAGTAAAACAATGAAACGTTTAGAAAAATTAGGACAAATGCTAAAAGTGACATTTTAGGATTTGTTTCGAAATTTTACGATTTTGAAATCCTGTAACTTAAAAAAAAGTACTGTAAAGGCCTTTACTTTCGCGGGCCGTAATTTTCGCGAAAATGAATATCTCGGTGATTTCGCGAGCTGAAAATTTCGCGAATTTTATATGAACAGAACCGAAAGTTGAAAAATTCCAAAAATACCTAAGTAAAGTTGAGAAAGTTGAAAATTTTCCAAAAGTACATATTTTGCATAAAACATTTTAAGAAACTTCCTTTTGTCCGAAATGTTCGCCCCTCCCCCTCCCCTATGTAACGGTATTGAAGCCAAGCATGAGGTAATTTTGAATGGCTTCAAAGAAGCTGGTATAAATATTGTAAGTGAATGAGTTGCCTTCTATTTTTTTTTAATTGTTTTATATTCGAGAAATAGTTGTATATTATTCAAAAAATAGTTATAAGAAAGAAAGTTGTCAAGAAAAAGCTAATAACTGTGCAATAAATCCTTAAATTTTGGGCAAGTGAAAATTTTCTGATTTTTTTATTATTATTTGAGGTGGAAAAAAAAGTATTTCACGAGGCTTAAATTTTTGCGATTACGACGGGCTCGCGAAAGTTAAGGCCTCGCGAAAATAAGGGCCTTTACAGTATATATGAGGGTCTTCCCCAACCTTTGGCTACGCCACTGAATAAAAATGAGGCATCGAATCAATGGTTCTTGATCAAACAAACTCCGTCACATACTCTACTTGCATTTTTCTCTCATTGCGGTACGTAAAATTCTGGCACTGCAATAAATTTCCGCCGCGTTTGGATTTAATGAAAAAAATCATTTCGCGCATTTTAGCTCAAAATGGTATAAATTCGAAAAAAAAAAAAAAAACCCAAGTAAATTGGTTACAAAACCAAAGAAATTGATGCAAAATAAAATTACAAGTCACCACGTGCTGATACTGATAAGAAGGGGAGGACGAAGTATTAGGAGGGGAGTGGACCCAGAATCAGTGCTCACCGTTTCGCTGATTTGAAATCCCTAAAAGTCCCAAAATATGTCAAGAGTGAAGTTTGAATGGGGAAAAACGGGGGAAGGAAATTTTGTGTCGGCGAAACGGGGGAGACACCGTTTTCCACTATGACCAAAAGTTGTCACTGAAAACTAATGGCTTTTTGCCCGGGAGAAAGGACACATTCTGGTAAAGACATCCGAAATTATATTTCCATTGTACTTTAAGTGGTTTTCTATTTCGCTTTGGGATGTTTTTATTTTGCATCAATTTAACTTGCTTTTACAAATAAAGGTATCAAAAGAGTTAAAAATCTGCTTTCAGGCTTTTATCTTCCGCTGAAATTTGTTTCGCTAACCTATTCAAAGAGTTAAAAATAGGACCACACAAGAAATGAAGGGATCCGACCGTTCTTAGAAAAGTCTAGTATTCAATGCCTTATGCCTACTTTTTTTTTCTCACGATATTTTTCAGAATACTGAAAAAACGTTTACTATAATAGGGTTGTACTTTTGAAACCAAATTCACATGATACTGTTACGGTGAGTAACGATCGCTGATTCCTTTCCGTCCCGCAAGTCGCGATAGTTTTCGAGACTGGCTGACATTCGCGAGGTATTTACAGGATGATCCTGGAATCCTAGACGTTCTGTCGTCTTTGAGACAATTCGAGAATTTCGGAGATGCGGTGAAAAATTATATAAAAGGGGTAACGGAGTACAGTGGAGTTAGTCAGACTAAGAGTTATCTCTGCCGCTTGTCTTTCGGAGTTCGTCGCTCGTGTTGTTTTGGTATTTCACGTTTTTTCTGCTGTTCTTGGATCTTTAGGATGTCAAAACGCAAGAATTTAACAATTTTTTATTGTTTTGAGAGAAAATCCCGACCTGAAATTAGTGAGGCGACAGCATCCAGTACCAATGTAAGTTTTTCTGTTGAACAGAAATGTGATACTTCCGTTGAAGAAAACGTTTCTAGCACAACAATGTGAAAGTGGCCCTCAAAGTGTTACTTCCCACCCATATGACATTGCACTTTTTTCAGAAGATAGTACATGTGAGGATAAAAAACTGGATATACTAAAAAATGTTTGGGAACCCAATCCTGCATTTGTTTTCCTTGAAAAAGAAAAAAGAAAATTGAAATTTCAGTACAAACGGCTTTATCGCTGGAAATGGCTTGCATATTCAGAGGTTAAGGGTGGTGCTTTTTGCAAATTTTGTGTACTTTTCGCCCCAAGTGGTGTCGGTTCTGGCAAGTAAATTTTAGGCCAACTGTGCAATGTAAAATTTGGCAACTGGAAAAAAGCAGTAGAGCGATTTTCTGAACACGAGAAATGTCTTTATCACAAAAAATCCATCGAAATTGCTGGGACATTAAACGATATTTTACTTGGAAAGATGAAACCTGTGGATGAACAAGTTGACAGTGCAGCAAGCAGAAGAAAATTAGAAAATAGAAAAAACATTACTCCAATCATTGAAACCATCCTATTTTGTGGAAATCAAGGTCTCGCTGTAAGAGGACATAAGGATTCGGGAAGAATTGCTGAACAACCAGGTGAAAAGAACGACGAAAATTTTCGGGCATTGCTTCGCTTCCGGAGTAAGAACGATTCGACTCTTAAGAACATTATAGAGTCAAGCAGCAAAAATGCTCAGTATACCAGAACTCGATTTCAGAACGAAGTTATTGAGGTTTTTAATATTTTAAGCCTGCAAAAACTAGTCAGCAGGATTAATGATGCAACTTGCTTTTCCAAACTTGCAGATGAAACAACTGATATTGCAGGTATAGAGCAATTATCGTTATGCGTTCGATATGTCGATAAAGAAAATTTTAACATCACCGAACAGTTTTTGCAATTCATTCCAGTGCATGACTTAACCGGAAAAGCAATAGCAACAACAATATTAGACCAATTACAGTCTATGAAAGTTGATATGAAAAAGTTACGTGGACACGGGTACGATGGTGCTGCATCAATGAGTGGAAAAATTAATGGTGTACAAGCCCACGTAAGAAGTATTGTCCCATCAGCACTCTATGTACATTGCTCTGCTCATAGCCTCAATTTGGCCGTATCAAATGCATGCGAAATAACTGGCATTAGAAATTGCTTAGGGACAATTAAAACATTGTACGACTTTTTAAATACACCAACAAGACAATATGTCCTATCTTCAGCAATAGAAGAGGTGGAAACCAGCTCTAAGAGGGAGAAAATTAAACAGCTATGGGAAACCCGTTGGATGGAAAGACACGACTCAGTAATCGCTGTGGTGGAACTTTTCAAGCCTATCGTTGAAACTCTTCAAAAAATATCAAAATGGAAGGATAAGGAATCAGCTACTCAAGCTAATTCTTTACTGCGCACAGTATCTAACTGCCAGTTAGTAATATCTCTTTTGTGCATTTACAAAGTTTTCATCATAACAATCCAACTTTGTAGATACCTACAAAAAACAAGCATAGATTTGATAGAGGCAGTGAGTCTTGCAGAAGATGTTATTAATGAACTAAAATTAATGCGTGAAAATGCCACTGTAAAATTCTCTGATATATTCAGCTCTTCTTTTCTTATGCTAACAAGCATTAGATCTTCCATACAAATCCGTAGAATAACGGAAAGCCAGAAAAATCGCGCTAATTTTCCCACATCGACACCCGAAACATATTTCAGAGTTAGTGTATTTATTCCATTTATAGAAAATTTTATAACACAATTAGACTTAAGATTTGTATCGCATCGTGATATTTTGAAAGGCTTTCAGTGCCTTCTTCCTGCTGATCCTTTCATTTGCCTGAAGGTTGGTAAATTTTGCCAATCTTCAAACATAAAGGCTTTCGAATGAAGCACTAGTGGAATTTTACGCTCGAGATTTGGATACATGTAAAGAACGCCTTAAGTCTGAACTAAAACTGGTATAAAAGATTAAAAAGGATTAGTAAAGACGGAGGTAGTGTTTCAAAAACTGCGGCGGATGCTCTTGGAATGTGCAATAAAGATGTAACACCACACATTTTCAAACTCCTAGAAATATTGGTCGTTCTACCTGTTTCAACGAGTGCAAACGAAGGATCCTTTTCGACTTTACGCCGTTTAAAGACTTATTTACACAATTCAACGAGTAATAATAGAATGAGTGGATTGGCGCTCTTAAACATTCATAGAAAATTTACCCCAGCTGTAGAAGACATTTTAAACGAACTTGCAAAAAACCCCGTTGTTTGGATATTACTGTATAAATCAATAAATTTTTAGCGTGTTTATATACTGGTTTAATTCCCTATTTGTTGGTAAGTTATTTTTTCTTATTTTTTGGTTAAATTCATTGGTTTTCTATAGAATATTCACAATTATACGGTTATTATTTAGGTAGATGTTGCATTATGAGTAGTTTTTCCTGGCTTGATTAATTCCTACTTTAAAAAAAAATATTTTACCTCTTATTATGCAAAAAAATTATGCTCTTAAACTTAAAAAATCAAATCAAAATTTAACTAAACAATGTTGTCTAAATAAAAAGTCAAAATTGTCTAGCTGTTTAAATTAGGGAAATAATAGTGCTTTATTATATATTCGAATTTCTTTTAGTAGTTTCAGAAAATTATGAACTTGAACCCTTGAAAAAATTCTGCGTACGCCACTGGGTGTAGTATAAATGGTTTTTGGCAATTTCAGTTGTAGGGGTGTGACTAGAGAGCGGTGGGGTAAAAGTTATATAAAAAAATTATTTTCAGACTAAATGCAAACGGATCTCAGACGGGCAGTAGAAATAAACTAACGCGAGATACAAGATCGCCCGTGTGAAATACGGGCATGTGCAAATTTGCCGGTAACTTTCGCCCGTGTCAGACACGAGCAAATGCTTTAAGGGGTTAAACAACAAAACTTAGCATAAGAAAGCATAAGGACCAATGTAGACCTAGTGAGAAATTAACTACTAGGGTTACCAAGAAATATAAAAATACAAGACTTAAAAAAACTTTATTTAAAATCAACCCTACAAATTTCTCTTTGTGCGTATGGAGAAGGGGTGAAGAAGATGGCAATTCTATCTTCTTCTGTGCCTAGAAGATTCTTTTTTTTTTCTGTTTTCGTTGATGAGTTGTGCGGAAAAGGTGCCATTAGTGATACAAAGTGCACATAAAAAAATTGAGGTTTTTTAGGAAAATCTCAATGCGTAGAAAATTCGGGAAAGCAGAAATTCAAAATCGAGGGTTTTCACTTTCAATATTATTTGTGAGTGAAAAATAGAATCCAGATGGCTTCCAGGTAGGAACTAATGCTGATGAGCTTTTAGTGCCAGTTGCACAAAGAGTGTGGTAACTTTTGGTAATTTAAAAAGTTATTTATTCATAAGAAAATTGTGGAAGAAAGTTTCGTGATGGCCAAAACATATTTAGTTTTATAAAAATATTTTAACTAAGAAGAATAAAATTTAAAAAATAAAGAACAGGAAAGCAAGAAATAAAAAGAACCAACTTTAAAAACAGAACTTGAGAAAGACTTTTTTTTATAAAAGCATAAATTGCACTTAAAAGTTTTGAAAAAAATTCATTTTTTAACAATACTACACTAGAAAAAATTCTAGTTCAACCATTCAAAAAAAAAAAAAAAATGAAATTTAGCTGCAACCAACATTTGGTACTAAAGTTGAATCATTATTAATGGTTCCTAATTTCACATTCATGGTGCAACTAGGTGAAACTATAGCATTATAATGGTTCAACTTAGTACTAAATTTTGGTTGCAGCTATATTATTTCGCCATTTTTTCCACTTTTTTTGGGGGGGTGAAAGGTTGAAGTGGAATCTTTTAGTGTACTTCTACACAGAATTTTAGAAGTCTACGCAAAAACGATAGGTAAATTATCCACAGCCATGAATCAATCACAAATATGAATTTAAATAGTCCAACAACTATTTCTTTTCTGAAATAATACTCACATCATTACATTGCTGAAAGCATATTAACTGTAATTACGGGAAACAAGGAAGGGGTTTGCAAATGTATTTTTCTACTTTTCAATTTACGTGATAAAATGCCTAGGTAGACTTCATTTGATAGCATTGTTGATATTGAGCATCTCTTCACCTCAGTGTTTCCCAAAGTGAGGTACACGTACCCCTGGGGTACGGGAGGAGTTTAGAGGTGTACTTGCTGTACCCAGACTTGTTCCTCAAAAGTTCCTTTACTTTTAGAGTTATTCCACATATATGCCTCACTTTCAAAAGTTTTAAAATGTCATCGTTTGCTTCTTCCCACAACCGAAGGCCATAAAGGGGTTTCTCATTTAAAGAATTTAACGATATCCTACTTTCAACATGATTTGCTGTTGACTTCAGCCCAAAAGCGACAAAAAACCGAGTAAAAGGAAGAGTGAACAGCTAAAGCGAAAACAATAAAATTAGGGAAAACAGGAACCATAAAAACAAATAATTCGATTTAAAAAATATACATATATATATATTAAAGTTACCTAGAGCCGCTCGGCCAAAGGTGCCTCCAGAGTTGGGTGGTCTGGCCGCCGACCGCTAAGCCGGTCCCTTGAACTGAAAAAAACATGTACGCCAACAACACATAATGCGTTTCTTGACAATTATCAAACTGGTAGTCACAGATCTCAAGCGTTAATTCATGAAATTGTTTACAACTTTTAAACTTTTAGTTACAGATATCAAGTGTTCAGTTTTACGTAACGTAATAAATCTTTTCTCTGTAGTTTTACAGAGTGTGGAAAAGCAAAAGAATCTTATTGAGAAACTGTTATCAAGAAACTTGATTTAAAACTAGCTCTTCGTAAATTTAAAAGAAACACTCAGTTTCACTTCTGTACTTTTACAGAAATTTTATAGTGTAGTAATTTGATAACAAAGTAGAAAAAGGAATTTTGTGTTATATTTAGATCGCCCAGAAACAAGTAATACATAAACAAGAACTCTGTGCGACTACTTTACTCATTAAATAAGAAAGAAATTCCGTTAATTTGAGTTAGAATAAAATGCGCCATTGATTTAGGGGGGGGGGGGGGGGTTCATGGATTTTTGGTGTGCTTGGCCGATTGTTTCATGCCTATTGAGGGGTCATCGCTTTGGGGGGTTCCGTAACTTTTTAGAGGAATGCGCCATCGCTCTGAGGTGGGTGGGCACCCCTGCATAAGCTGTTGATTCAGTGGTACATATATTTTGTGCAGTGCCACTAAATCAAAACCTTATGGTGGGTGGGGGTACACCATATAATTGGTACACATATTTGCATAATCTTTGGGTACATTTTATGTTTGGAACACAGTTTATGCAATTCTTTAAAATTCAGTAGAATGGTTATTATATTCGAGTTTTAAGTTAATTTTATTTTTCCGCGTTTGAGAAATATTTCTTAAATGCCCTAATTAGTTTGCACTAATCGTTGAATATCATTTTTTGCTTTTGTATTAATCGTGTGAAAAATCGAGGGGTGTTACGAGTTATTCTATTAATTTGTATTGATATTTCTATGTTTTGTATTTTAAATTTATGTATTAAGTTCTTATTCATTCGTATTACAATGTGTTACATGTATCTTGATGGTGCGTATGCCTGGTACTATATCTTCAACATAACTGCCATGCTTTGATTAGTTAATTAATTTTTTCATTGAACTGAAATTAAAAGAAGAGAGAGGGGCGATAAAGACTTTGATAACATTAAACACACACAACGAATTGAAAAATCAAATAGTTTTCAAATGTGTTTTTTATTTTAATCGTATGACGGAAGTCATTTTTTGCTCTTAAATTTGATGCAACAGTCAAATTGTTATTATTTCAGTCACAAATCACAACAATTTATTACCTTTTAATGGGGAAAAATAATAATTTGGGAGAAATTAAAATTACAAAGGAATAACATGCAATTCAGTGTATGCCTTTAAAAACAGGAAATAAAATAATATTAAAAATTATAATAAAATTATAGTAATAATATTTTTGAGAAGGGACGCTTTTCAGTAGTAGTTATACATTATATCTTAATCATCAGCTCAAGAAACGTGTAAGCGGTAAAAATTAGGCTTTATTCCTTATAGTATAAAACTATTTAATTAAAATTAATTTTTAGCTATTTCTGAAAAGAAAAAGTAAAACTATTTTCTCAATTCCCGTTTAAACGATTATTTAAAAAGACTAACGGTTTAAAGATGTTTCAATACGATTGCTTTTAAAATGTTCAAAAATTTACTTAGTAAGGTAACAGTAGAAGCATTGGTATGAGAGGTTTCTTTCTTTCTATTTTTTAAATATTTTTTAAAACTAGTATCTATGCTTAGCTGATAATTTATTTCTCATCATTCGCCCTTAAAGCTTTTGATGATACTTTTCAACTTTAAAACTATTATTTTTCCTCTGCTGTACATTATTTTATAAAAATCTTGTACTTCTGCTGTACTTTATTTTATGAAGTACATTCCAGTTAAAATGCATGTGATTTTGACAAAAAAATAAATTCGAATTGTATTTATATTCGTCGCGTAATGCTTGCGTAATGCTCAAGCATGTTATTCCAAATGGCCGGAAATAAATAATACCAACTTTACATGCTGCGCCACCTGGTGAGAAAGTTTGTTCCAATTGGAACATGCCCCATTATAATTTTGCGCTGACTTCAATAATTGCGTTTGAAAGTAATATCGAATTTTTTCCCTCAAGGGGAGGAGGAATATTTTTCAATAATAATTTCGTTGGACAATAATTAAAAAGTAAAAAAACATTCTTATTCAGGGTTCTCACAGACCCGCTAATACGCCAAATACCCTAAAATTTAAAAGGAATGCTAAAAAAGGGGGAAATTCTCGTGTCCCCCTCTGAACACCGTTCGACTTCTGAAATGAAATATTTCAAACAAATAGAGTCAGTTGGGGTAATTGTAAACAAGCTTCATAACTACACTTGTGGCGGTTTTGGAAACTTAACTGCTTGTGAGTTATAAACTGGCAGCATAGGAAAGACATTGAAACAGTTTCGTAAGTTTCGAAACAGCTGTGGAGGCGTCACTATTGTTTGAAAATGGCACAGTGAAAAAAGTTGTTTAACAAAATTTAGAGATCTTACATTTTTCTTTCCAGCTCATCTACAAAAGCGATGTAAGCGGTTTCAACCATTTTTATTTGTCATATGGAATGCTGAGAAAAATATTTCGTAATGATTTTAATCCTCCCTGTTATTTTTCATGTGCAAGTTAGGTGTTTACAATTACCCCATATATTTCATACTCTGGGGTAATTGTAAACACTTAAATTTATCCTATTTCCAGTATTTGGGGGGGGGGGACAATAGGTATTAAATTTTGATGTAAATTACACTTTTATGTCTATTTTACATAACTTCTGTTGTTGTTAATAATGTCACTTAAAAATCCAAGCCCCCATTGCAGGGCAACTATGAATTAAGGAAGCTCCTACTGATTATTAATGAGCTCCGCTAGAATAAAGTACACTTGGCTCAGAGGGGCTTGATGATTTTGAACCAGCTCCCAGATGAGAGATCGTCACCTAGGATGGTCCCTCAGCGGAAATTATTTTTAACTTGGTGGACATTTAAAGCGACGATGTATTTTACGTGCACAGCTACCTTTAGCGCACTCGGTCTCAGAGTAATCGGTCACGGAAGGTATTCACCCTCCAAAGCGTTGACCACGACCAGTTGTGCTTTACTTTCGGTGTTATGTGGGATCTAAGCTTAACCGATCGATCCACTGCGGGAGAAATTTTGCATAAATTTGTCTCATTACTTGATTTTTTGCAAGATATTTCTCGTTAAGTAATCTCATCCGGCTCATGACATAACTCAGCGGACCACATGCGGCCTATTGGCCGCAGATTAAGAACCATTGCTCCGGAACTTCTTAAGCCTTCAAGTAGACTGTGTATGAAACAATTTTTCATTTGCATCAACCTTATTCGAAAATAAATCACTGTTTACAATTACCCCAGATCTCTGGGGTAATTGTAAACACGCTGGGGTAATTGTAAACACGAGCTCATTCGCTAACAAATAGTCATAAAGTCAAAATTTTTGTACACATTTACTCACAAGAAGTACAGTAGTGGCTACAATGCCCACAATTTTATCCCTGAATTCATTCAAGAGGAAGGGAAGGATCAAAAGTTAAAACATTGAAAAAGCGTTTACAATTACCCCAACTGACCCTAATCTATATATTAAATCCAAACAAACAAACAACACATGACCTTCAATTCACTTATAAATATTCAAAACTTTTTCTCAATTTTTAAAGTTTAAAATTATAAGTCTTTTAATTTTAAAAATTTTTCTTTCTTTATTTATTTTTTATTTATTTAACTTGTTTCATTTTTAATTTTACATTTGGGAAAGTGAACTGAAACTATCTTTTAAGGAAAATTCTTACAATTTAACAGGTAAAAAGCAATGCTTATAAGTTTCATCTATCGGTTATGGGTTTATTAATAAATATTTTATGATCCAAGTTTGTTTACCAGCACTGTACAAGGAAACAATATTTTAACGTTAATAAAAGAGAATTGCTTATAAAGTATTTTATAAGCAATTCTTTTTTATTAAAACTTACACACGGACAAGTTCAAACATACAGAGACCTTGCAAATTATTTTTTATGCCTCTAAACGCTTTTAAAGAAATGATGTATGAAACATGTTTGTGATTTATTGCTTTGAATTGGCATTAAATGAAAAGTAAGGCTCGACCGATGCATCGGCCTCGCCGATGCATCGGCGCCGATTGTTCAACAAAGTTGCCATCGGCCATCGGCATCGGCGGCAGATGTTAACTTTAGAAAAACATCGGCCCATCGGCCTTAAAAAACATCTAAAAGCCGATGCAAGGCCGATGTTTTTCGCAGGGACAACTTTCCAGAAAACATTCTGTCTTTCACTTTATTTTTTTCTCTATAGCTCAATTTCTATTTCCATACAATAACAGGCAGCACATAAGTTAAAAAGAAAAAAACACAGAAATAATGTTATTCTATAAAGTATTTGATAAAAAATTCGGAAAACTAGTTTAAGCGATCGCTGCCCGAAAACCTTCATTATTAAAATAGTTCTCTTTGAGCAGAATGCTCGCGAAATAGAATATGTTAAAGTAAAAGTCATAGAAGCGTCTTATGAGTGCTATTTGTTTTTCGCACTAGGTTAGTTGCCTCATTTTTGTCCGTTTTCCTTTTAATAATGACTTAGTGCATTAGATGTCATTGTGCAATAATATTACACCATCTGCTTTTAGTTTGTCATGTTTCTTATTATTCCGAAATTGTAAACAATAAAAAGTCAACTTAATCAAAGTACCATAATAATTTTAATTTTTACCAGAGTAAACTTTTTTCTCTTTGCGTTTTTTTTTTTTTTTTTTTTTTGCTTCTTCGATCCCACGTGTTAGAGTTTTTCTACAATTGTGGAGCAATCTTGTTGCATCTGCTTTTGGTGTGCGGTTGTTCTCATTATTTCATTTTTAGCCTACTTTCCCGTAAAAGTAAAAAAAAATAATAATAAAGCATGAAAGAAGGCTTAATGTATCGTGAAAATAGCGTTAAAAATCAAGAAAAGTCAAAAATAAGTGAAGTAATTAAATAAAGATTGAAAAATAAAAAATTTGAAAGTAGGGTATTGAGATGGGGAAAAAGTTTGTCTGTCGGTCTGTCAGTCTGTCCCCCCCCCCCTAATGACTTTTGAACGAATTGTCCGATTAGAAAAATTCTTTTTGCATTCGAAAGATCTCGGCGAGGACATCTCATTTCTATATTTTACTTTTTGATTTGAACAATTTTTTGTTCAATTTTGAACAGTTCAAAAAATTTTAACATTAGCGCCTATGGACAAAATTGAAGCAAATTCTGTAAACTCTGGGCACAAGAGCCAAGTTCCTAGTGCAAGCTTATTGAAAGGAGTTCTCTGCGTGAAATATTGATTTGAACAGTTTTTGTTCATTTTTGAACAGTTCAAAAAATTAACACAGAGCTTACGGGGAAATTTCAACCCTATATAAATCCTGATCTAACGGACCGATTTGCTTGGAACAAACTTTATCGGAAAGCTCTTATAACGTAGAACATGTAGAAATAGAAAGTTTATCCAGAACTTACGAGCCTATTTTGCTATGAAATTTTTTGATCGGGATTTTCAAGGATATTTCTCAGTGACTCAATGAGTGAAATAATGAATGAATGAATAAATGAAAGAGTGAAAGAATAAATCAATGAATAAATGAATGAGGAAAAGAATGAATGAATAAATTATTGAATAAATGGAAATATAAATAAATGAGTGAATAAATACATGAATGCGTAAATGAATGAATAAACACTTGAATGAGGTAACGAATGAATGAATAAATGCATGGCTGAATAAATGAAAGAATGAATGAGTGAGTGAATGAATATGTATTATCCGTTGAAAAAGGTATATTTTCAATAATTAGAACTAAAGATAAATAAGAAAGAGAGAGAAAGAGATAGCTAGATTATAAATTTGAATTTGGTGTATACGGGAAAGTAGGCTCGTATAGTTCTAGACGGAACTTCTTGTTAGTTTCTATTATAGAAAAGATTGGTCAAAAATAAGAAAAAAATTTAATAAATATTTATTGATCGAAATTTCATGTGTCCAAGTTCGAGTTGAATTTTCAAAATGCGAGTTCGCGTGACAACCTTAATAACATTAATAACATCTTAATAAAAATGCTAAAATTACTTTATTTTTAAAGATTGATCAAAGCATTTTTTTTTTTTCAAAATACATCTTAACATTTTTTATGCGATAATAATTTAAATTTTTCCCCGTTTATACTTCGTTTTTTTAGCTTCTTTGATGCCACGTGTTAGACAGTTGACAGTTTTTCTGCTATTGTACAACAATCTCGTTCCATCTGCTTTCAGTTTAGAATATTTCTTGTACAACATAGAACATATTGATAAAAATATGAATCAATTTTTCAGTATAAATGTTTATGGGCCGTGGTAGCCTTGTGGTTACCACGTCGGACTTCCACCTGGAAGGTCGCGAGTTCGATACCCACTGAAGACCACCATGTATACTTGGGGATATGTGCATGTAAAATCCGTAGACCCCACTACCTCTCCCCGTGCGTAAGCAATCCTAAGGCCTCGGCTAACAGGTAGGGGTCTGGTGGAGAAAAGTATACATGTTTATTGATCGAAATTTTATGTGTCCAAGTTCGACTTGCAATTTTCAAAATTTTAATTCTTTAAAAACAAGTTTGGGATACAGGGTGGAACAATACCTTAATAAAAATGCTACAATTTCATTCATTTCCAAAATTGTCAACGTATATAAAAATATATATATATATATATTTTTTTTCAAAATACATCTTAATTTTTATAAACGATCACGTGTTTTCAGAAGATTATTTGTCAACAGAAAACTGCTAGTGCTCAAAATATTGGTTTATTTCGGTGACCTTACATATTGTGCTCATGAAAATATAAAGAACATGTCAAGTATTTCAGAGTAATTTTCAACTCACAAGAAAAAAAAATCTAATAAGATTAGTTCTTAAGACCCAGCATTCATTTGTAATGACAAAAAAATCTCAAGTCTATGTTTTTAAAGCAATATTCAGCATGTCTTAGTTATAAACAAGGGATAATACTGCGAGCGAAATTTTTTAATATTTTATTTTTATCTCAGAAAAAGAGCTCAAAATAACTTTTTTAATGAAAAATAAACATGTAATCGTTCCCGCTTTTCTTTTAAAAACCGGGGGGGGGGGGGGGGGTATCATGAAAAAAATCTGAGAGGAGGGGGTTGACAGTTTCGTTAAAAATACAAACCCACATTATTTGTTAGTCTGTGTCATAACATCAGCATTCCTCTCCATGAAAAAAAATAAGAAAATAAAGGCAGCTACACTTGGCATTTGCAGTGCAGGTGTGATAAAGAGAAAATGTTGTAGGAAAGGAAATTAGACCCGAGCCGATACAATAGATGTTGAGTATTTTTCTTTTGCAAACATAAGAAAAAAGAATTAAAAATCCTCTGATATAGCATTTTTTAATTTTTTTAACCTCCAAATAGTTGTATTACTTTACTAGAATCGCGAGTGATTCTTTCAGTTTTAATTACTATGTAAACTTCCCCCAAACAGTTTTACGGTGCTTGAATAATGCATTTATGTTTTTATAAACATTAAAATAAATAATAAATGATTTAAATGACATTTTTGACAAGCATTCTACACGTTTTAATGGTTTAAGGCGACTTTTTTTCCCATCGGCCATCGGCATCGGCCGACCGCGGAACAATCGGCCAACAATCGGCATCGGCCAAAAAATGCCATCGGTCGAGCCCTAATGAAAAGCTTAATAAACATGTAATATTACGGAAAGTAAAACAAGAGCCAGATATCCGATATTCGCCAAAATCAATATCCGATGCATTAATGTATACCCTAACTTTTGTGAACTGAGCCCAGGAGAAAACGTTTTCTGCGGTAGTGTGCAAAATTAATTATATTTTCTTTTTCTAAAAATAATATTATATATATATATATATATATATATATATGTTACGGTGAATGTCCGAAATCGGACAATGGTCCGACATTCCCCAATTTCTACGCAACATATATTATTCTTAGCCAATTATATTTTCTATAAATTATAGATATATATTAAAAAGAAATACATATAAATGTAAAGTTATTTTCGCAAATTGTCTGGGCTTATTGACTTTCTTTTATCACATATTTCTTTTGTGAATATTAAAGGGGTTCTTTGTAAATACAAACCCCAAAACACGTGTATGCAACTCATTTTGTATGTTTGTCGGTAAAATACCGTTAAAATGTTGTTTCTAACATACATTCTTGAAGATCGCATCTTTATACATCGATCAAGGTAGATCCGAAGTACGTGTGTGCAAATTATTTTTACTTTTGTGTGTAGTACAGGTGTTTCCTTCTACTTCTACTACACTCATTATCCGGATAAATATAAACATTTACATTTTATTCGCAGAGAAGAGAGATTTTATATTACAAACATTGGACTGGTCTTTGCAACTTATTTTGGCGCCATCTGTTGCCAAACGGATGCACTTTTGCTATTTCCCCGATTCTATTTTTAATTGCTTTTTCCCTTTATGCGATTAACGAGTTCTTTTTCCCCCCATTTTTAAAAATTTATTATTACTATTTATTCATTCTTTTTGTCGCACAAGGCAACCCAGTTTCCCTGAAAAACGAGCATAATAAAGTATATTTTTTAAAAAATAAAAATAATAAATAAATAAATCTTCACTTTAATTCGGGTTTACTACCAGCCTTGCTGAGTCCACACCCATTTCCAGTCGACACTTTTGTATTTGTAATTCTCGGTTTTAAGCTTTCGTAACAGCTGATGACACTGAAAAAAAATGATCCAAGAATGAGAGAAAAAGGAATTGAAGTAGGTTCTTAAAGTTGCTATTGTTCATTCTAGGATTTTTAGTGAATTATACTTAAATGAAAGAGAAAACTTATACTAACATCTCATAAAATATTATATAACAACATATTTAAAATTTCATTTAACGCAATCTTTTATTAAATTTTAAAATTATGAAGGAAAAAAATTTTCTATTTTTTTCTTCTGAATTCTAATGAATGGAATATTATGCATTGGAGAAAAAATAAAAGTTGTTCTAGCCACCCTTTAACACACATACACAGTGCGTATCGAAATGATAGGTCCACCCGCATTTTTCAATGTTTGGACTGTTAATTGAGAATTCCTGTTTTTTTGGTACAGATAATTCAACAATAATCGTTATAATTATCTAGAAAGCATTTTGTTAAAAATAAATAATTCTTTTTTATTTTATGAAAATTTTTATTTTGAAGCCGTTTCGAAAAGATAGGTCCGCCTTTATAAATCCTTGTACCAAAACGTTTTTTTCCATAAAACTTGCATAATCATCATAGTTAAGTTTTACTATGGGACTACGCGGGCTGCCGTGGAAGTATTTAAACGGAGTTGAACACCACATTATAATCAAACGAAATGGGTCGTCGTTGCAGTCTTTCGCTGGTTGAACAGGGGAAAATTGACGCATTTAAGAAGTGTGGAAAATCGAACAGAGAAATAGCTAAACTTTTAAACAGATCTCATAATGTCGTAAGCAATTTTTGGCGACTTAGAAGTGCTTATGGTAAGAAAAAATCATCTGGTCGGCCGTCAAAAGTGACACCCCGACAAAGAAAGACTATTTGTAAAGGAGTTAAAATTTGGAAATACGAGCTTATCCACTTTGGACCGAAAACAAATTCCTGCAATATCAAAATCAACGGTCCATAGAGTGATAAAGAAGTTCGGTAGTTTAGTTTACAGGAAGAGGAAAGCGGCTTCAAAATTGACTAAAAATCACAAAGAAAAGCGAGTGAAATTCGCACAGGAAGTGATGTCCTGGAAAGAAAACTGGCATCGAGTGATATTCAGTGATGAAAAAAAATTCAATCTGGATGGTCCAGATGGCTGGCAATATCACTGGCATGATCTGCGTAACGATAGAGAGATAGAGAAGAGGCAAGCTGGTGGTTGTTCCGTTACGGTGTGGGCCGGCTTCGGACGCATAGGAAAAACTGATATAGCATTTGTATACAATCGCTTAAATGCTGCAGGCTATCAACAGCTGCTCGAACATTTTCTTCCACAAGCAGAGCACATTGGAGGGCCGTTCTTCATGTTCCAATAGGACAATGCTCCTGTTCATACTGCAAAGTCCACTTTTGAGTGGTTCCTGGATAATGGTGTGCATATTATCGATTGGCCACCTTGCAGCCCGGACCTGAATCCGGTAGAAAACATGTGGGGCATACTCGCAAGAGCAGTATATGCAGGTGGAAGGCAGTACAACTGTACTACAGACTTTAAAAGATCTATTTCCTCCGAATGGGCAAAAATCGAGAGCAGCTGTTTGCAAAAACTTGTAGAAACCATGCCGAATAGGATTTATCAGCTCATTTTGAAAAAAGGTGGGAAAATTTTCTATTAATTGATTACTAATTTAATGTTTGGTTCAGTGGACCTATCTTTTTGAAACAGCAATTTCACAATTTTTTTTGTTTTGTTTATCATTAATATGATTTGTATATTATTTAAGCATTATTTTTTCATTGGATGAACTAGAGTATATTATAAAATAGTACTTAATGCATAATAAATTTTTTTTCCCAACATGAATTTCGTTTTTACTGATGGACCTATCATTTCGATACGCACTGTATATATAACATGGTGACTTTAAGGGGAGTCATTGTCCCTCTTGGATCCGTACCCTAACCGCCCTCCTCTCTGTCTAGCTGTTACAATGGGTTGAAATTCAATTGAAATGAAGAAAAAATTGATTTCAATCACTGGATAAAATTTGAAGAAAAGTCATAATAATTAGGTTAACTTAAAAATAGGAAGATCTGTCAAAACAAGATATCATTATTTTTAAAATTTCTATTAAAAACTTTGAAATTTTGCACTACAACATAACTTGTAGCAGCATTCACCAATAACTTCTGTTTAAATATTCATTTGCTACTATGTATTAAGGGACAGAGAGCATATGATAACTCTAGATATTGTGCCAAATTTTCCAACTTTTATGAAATTTATGAGTATGCACATTTTTTTTCTATAGATTACAAAACAAAATCTCACTTTCTGGGAACAACCCTAGGTACACTAGTTGCTGATTCGAGGTACCATGTCTTGTACTAAGGCCATTTGTAAAATTTCTTCAAAAACTTCCTACTTGACAGAATAAAGGCAAATGCATTTTAAGTATTTATATCGATACCCGTGGTATAATAATTACTACTATAATGTGTACGTATTAGTTTCATGCTTTTGTGCACTGAAAGCAGGTGACCCTAGGTGCACAGATCTCGCATAATTTAGAATAGGATTTTAAAACAAGTAGCAACAAAAGTTACAGCTCCAAAAAGAAAAATTAAAAAGCTTTTAAGGACTTTTCAAAGAGTGTTCACCTTGTTTTATAAAGTCACAAATAAAGAATATGGATACAATTTGCATGAAGAATGACACATAAGTTTCATGCTAAAATCTTTTGAAATGGAACAAAATGAGAGATGGAATAATTGTTTTTGGCTAATTTATAGAAGCACCTTCAAATGTTTTACAAAAGATATTAAATACAAATTCAAAATAAAGCATGCATAAGGCAAATTAACCATTTTATTTATTTGTTTCTACAATATTACACTTATTAAAACTCTTGAGCAATTCATATCCAAGGTAAAAAGGAATACAAATCTCTAAATGATGCTAAAGGGCAAATATCACAATTTGTAGTTTACATATAAATATATCAAATGAAAAGTACATACAAATACATTTGGTACAATCAGGATAAGAATGAACAAATAAAAACAAACACCAAGTAAGAAAGCCATGTTGTAAATATCAGTTATGGAAAATCAAAAATTCAGTTTTATATCAGTAAAAATACCAGTTTTGTGTCAGAATTATCGGTTTTTTATCAGGTCAACTTACATCTTTTCTATCAGACCTGTCAGTTTTGTATCAGGTCAGTGACAATTTTGTATCAGGTTAATTCACAATTTTAGCAGTAATGCTGCTGGACAAAAATAGTTTGTAAGAAGAAAACATTTTTGGAATGTATCAAAATGTTTTAGTCTGCTTCCTCTGGTTTTATTCAGAAAAAAAAAATGCATCACAGACAACGGCATCAAATAAAGTTACATTTACAAAACAAATTTCAGTAATTCAAAATTCAAAAGGAAAATGACTATATCAACAAGTTACTTAACTATTACTACATTAACTAGCAAAATTTTGTTTCTCATTATCGTATGAAGAAAATATGCCACATGATGTGAAAAGATTTTTCTTCTGTGAGAAATGAATTTCTGTGAAAGCATTTCACTTTCTAAACTACAACAATCAAGTTGTTGAACAAAGTAAGTGTGTTTATCAATAGATGCATTTCTTATTTTTTCCCATTTATTGCATAGTTAATTATTATCATTATTATTTTATAAAAAAGAAAGTTCTCTTGAAAAGAAAAATCTACATGTGGGGTAGGGTGTCCCAAAAAAACCCAACTTTCAAATCTTGAAACTCTCACCCCCTAAAAAGTTTCCTTTTCGGAACATAAGATCCCTGGTAAAATTTTAAAGGTAAAATCCTAAGAAAATATTTAGAGGTCATCCAAGATGGTCAAAATTTTCAAAATTGATCGAAATTTAACAGTATTTCACACAAATCCAGTGGCCACTAGCACCACCTACAACTATCTAAAACTTTCCAAAATCTTATGTATAATAACCATTTATATATACAAAAAATACCTTAACTGTATTTATTTACACAATATGGAAGCAAATACTTTTGCTGTAACCATATTATTCTAACCAGATAGAGCCACTGTTTTCCACATAAGCAGATTGAATATTGATTGCTTCTTTCAACAAAGGAATGCATTATTATTTATTTTGTGAATTATGTCTATTAGTACTAGAAAAAATGATTATGTATGCTTATTGAATATCCAACTGAAAGCCATCAAAGGTGCACGACTTACAACAGGAAGACATGCAATGAGAAACTTTATTTACTTTTATTGTTCTCAAAAGCACTCAATTAAAGAAAGTACGGCTCTTGATCAAAGTACGGTACGATCAAATTTTACCATTTTGGGGAAAGTCTAGGCTCCCAGTAAGACAGAAACAACATGATATACAGAAAATCAAACATTTGTATGAAAAATAGACATACCTTATGAAACATAGAATAGAAGCAACACAACAGACCAGGTAAATCAAAAAAGTATATTTTGAATACGCTAATAAATTGCCATGTTAACAGAATAACTCATCAAGAATAAGGAGGATTGGCAGTTTTTGATATTGCAACAAAAATCAAGAGAGTTCTGTATCCTTTAGTACAGACAATTCACTTTACGTGAAAAAAGATCAGCGGAAAAGCAAAAAGCTTTAAGCGAAAGGAAGTTGGCATGCTCACTACATCTCATGAGCCAACTGTTTCTTTCACAACAGCATCATGTTCCATTGATAACAATACCGAGTTGAATGTGGAAGCAATAGAAAATGAAATTGAGTTTGGACAGAAGTTACAAGAAATAAAAAATGATGAATATTTATCAGAAACTGGAAATAAACCCAGGCATAGATCAGCAATTACCTCAAAAGTTGCTGCTGTATTAAATAGAAGTAACATAAGTATTCGGATGTCTACAGTGCTAATGGCATCAATAACAAATGAAGAAGAATGTGTAACGGCATCAACTTCATCAGAGTTGGTTTTTTTTGGGACACCCTAATGTGGGGGAGGGGTATCGAACAACAACTATATCCTTAAGTTTGGGTTCAACTGTTCTCCTATGGAAACTTTTTATGATCAGAGTTTTCAACTTTACAAAGTAAAAAATCAAGAGATTTTGCAACATAAAAACAACATTGGGATTTAATAAAAATAAGCTAAAAATTAGAATTGAAAGTACATTATCTTTCTTTTCAAATGTTGTCCAAGGTATTTCTTGACACCCAGTATATATTAAGCTAGAAGAAAAAGTTTTCTGAAAGAAAACTTCATTTTCACCTGTACAGAGTGCATCCCATTAATGCAAATAATAAGTATTTTAATTCAAAGCAAGTATATAAAGCCGGAAGATATATTTGATGATGTTTTTTTCAACTATTAAATGCTCTTCTTACTGTATTGTCTACTATTTAATGAAAAAGTAATCATAGCACACAAAACAATATTGCAGAGCTGATATCAGTAGGGATATGTAAAGAAATTATCACATCACATAATTAACCATGAAATTCTCACAATAAAAGACAAAAATTATTCTCTCTCACAAGTGGGGTAAAAAATTAAAAACATTTTAATGCTGATTTCGAAAAAAATAGGAACCATGACACATGATTGGCCCTAGCGTTTAAAAACATGGAATTAAAGTTGGTTAGAAAAAAGTAGATGGTATTCTTTAAGAGCATTTGAATAATAGTGATATGTGATACAGCTATAAGTACATACATGTGATGCAAATCACATAAAGAAAACACTTGCAAGGGTAAATTTAACTGAGTAAAAAGCAATATTCAAAAGCAGAGTGAAAAGAATATATATGGTCAAGTTCACATGGCCCAGCAGAAAATTAGTAAAAAAAAAGCAATTAGCATGAGCTTAATCTTTTAAATGCATGCTTTTTCATTTTGGGTTTGTAACTTAAATAACAAGCAAATTTAGCTGCTGAATGAAAAGCTATTATGCATTGAAGTAATTAATTACATGATCTTTGAAAAGAAGGATGAAACTGCAATTTTTTTTTTCTCATGCCTGGGTCAAAAAGACCAAGCAAGTGCCTTTAAGGATTAAAACTGATGTTCCTTAAAAGGTTAAGTATTAAAACATAACTTTTTTGTCACTAGAAAATGAGTGGGAGAGTATAAGCTTGTCCTTCCCAATAAAATATTGGGGATTTCCTACAACTATTTAGACATGCGTTAAAAAATATAAAAAAAGCTTTGCTTGCAATCTTATTTTAAAAGTTAAAAATTTGAAAATCAGAAACAAACATCTTGAATTTTATAATGTAGAAATGAAAACTTGCCTCAAAATGAAAATTCATTTTTAAAATTTGATAACAAAAAAAAAAAAAAAAAACAATAAAATTTGAATCTAATTAACATGTAAATATTTAATGTTTCAATAAACTATTTCAGATTCTGAAGGTTATTTTATCATATACAAATAAAGTGACAAATAGCATGAAATCCAAACAATACAGTACATTTTAAAATATATACTTCAAAATTAAAAACAAACAGTCCTAAAGCAGTAACTTAGAAACAGTGTCTCATTTTGCAGTCTTTCTTCTTCTTTCTCTTACTGTTGAAGCCTAAGAAGTATAAGGAACTAAGCTTTAATATTTAAGTTATTATTATTAGTTACAAATAAAATATATTATTAAAAAAACAGTATGCTTTTGCTATTACATAAAACATAGTGAACCTTCCATGAACAGCCACATCTTAAGAGCAACATTAATAGCCTGAAGGTTATTTTATCAGAGCTGTGCTTAGGGGTAGAAACACTAGGCGACTGACGCCAAAAAATATTCTGTAAATAATAAAAAGTAAATAAAATTAAATAGGTGTAAAAGTTTTTCTCCTTCAGGAGTACTCAAAATCAAGTGTAAATGAAGAAGAAAAATTTGGATTCCATACTGAAAACAGTGTTTTTTTTTCCTCTTGGTTTTAGAGTTATTTAGCAGATGGCGCTGAACAGTTCACATTGTGATCCAATACGAGTTATGGCTCAGCATTGAAACTGAAGAAACGGTAAACCTTGAGAGAAAATAGATTGTTGATTAAGTTCAACCTATGACTTTTTTTAAAGCTAAAAACAATTATTATTCTTGCTCTAATTAACTTAAAAACTTTAAAAAAAAAAAAAGCTGACATTAGAGGTGACATTGCCTGCAAAGTCAATTTTAGTTTTGATTTTCAGACAGATTGGTTACAAATTGACCAAGACGAATTTCTGTTTCAAATTTGTATAAAATTTTAAGATGTTCAGGAATTTTTTGGAAATTCTACTTAAAATTGGACTTAAAAAAATGCTTTGGAAGTGAGTGCCAAATCAATCAAGGCCAAAATAATGTTTTGCCTAAAATTGTGACTGTAGGTGCTGAAGGCAGAGGCGTAGCTATCCGGGGTAGGTATTGATGGTGTCACCCCATGGAAAAGATGAAGAAACAAAAAAAAAAAAATCATGTAAGCAACAATACAGTCAAATGTCAAAAATCCGAACTAATTGGGACCATAGGTAGTTTGGATTTTTGGAAATAGGTAACCAAGAAAATGCCGTTTAGAAAAACAGTATGCCACTTAATCAAATAAAGTGCTATTCTACAATATGTATGCACATTACATACAATACAGTACATAACGCTACAATATGTAATTACTTTTTTAACTAATTTTAACAAAAATGAACTCTAATTGTTTACTGAACATAAAGGAAAAATGGAAAATATTTACAGTACTGTATGCACTCTGTGAGGAACTGTTACACAGTAATTAAACAAAGAAAATTGAATGAACTTCTGAACAATACACCAACTCCACACAAAGAAAGTTGAATTACTTTCTGTGTAAAGAAAAATAGACTTAAACTCATTAAAACAATTCACCGATTTTCGGCTGAGAGAGCTTTGAAATTATTTTCCCACCTGCCAAGTAAATCATTTACTACAGTAGTAAAAGTTGAGCTTGATTTCTTTGTGGCTGTGTTTCAAACCAAGCCATATGGGAAGGGGTGCTGGCATTAAAGGCGACATTGCCTGTAAAGTCGTCACTTTCAGTTAAGAACCGAATGAATGTGATCGAGGATCTCATTTGTGTCAATTTCCAACCATTCTGCACCTTAGTTTCGTCACAATCTTAAAAGCCAGGAACAGGCTGGCATAAATTTGCCCCCCCCTCTTTAAAATTTTCAATCATTTTCTCATTTTCGTTGTCTTCTCCAGTTCCTTGGTTGTCAGGCCAAAGCTTGTTCCATGCTTTCTTTTGATTTTCTTTCATGCACAGATCCCATGAATCAGCTATCTTCTAGGATGAGTCTTCCAAATTGATTTTTTTTTTAACAACTTTAAATTCTTCATTAATTGGGTTTAACACTTCAACAGACAGGTGCGTTGGTTCATTGTTCATGATTAATAGCACTTTTCCTTCAAGTTTTTTTTTCTTTTCAATAAATTTTCACACTTGGGATTAAACTTTTTTGTCAACCCCTGATGGCTTTAAAATAGGCAGAACTGCCAAACTATTAAAATAACAGACCTTTCACAAATCAAGAGTCCAGACACGGGTTCACCTAAACTATGCCTCAGAGTAAACCTCAAATACACAGCATCCTCCACCGACTTGTCATTTGCAATCCTAGTTGTTTTTCTTCGTTTGGATCTATCATCTGAGTCTAGTTTGAATGCAAAATTCAAAATCTCATCTTTCTTTTTTTTTAATGTCTGAAATTGAAGTCTTCCTCACTTTGTACACTTTCCCAAAAAACAATCCCCTTTCCTTCTCTTCAGGTCTCTTCAAAAGCTCCACTTTTTTTTCAATTGTGAGAAAAGTATGTTTTTTATAATGCTTTGTCAAGGACGATGCAGTTTTGTAGTACAACAGTTAATTTAATGTAACAAAACTAAAGCGAACGGAAAACATATAAAACTGTATAAACAGAAAACACACAAAATGCAACAGCAAAATGACCCAATGACAGAGCAGTGCACTTATT
This sequence comes from Octonoba sinensis, assembly GCA_038502835.1. Lineage (NCBI taxonomy): Eukaryota > Metazoa > Arthropoda > Arachnida > Araneae > Uloboridae > Octonoba > Octonoba sinensis. Next base: position 132,019,574 of record CM076598.1, read on the forward strand.
AACGTATTGAGACATAAATTATTAAAGTGTATATTTCTTACTTCATTGTGCTACAACTAGTGCACTTAGCAGAGTTGATTGAAGACAGAAGAATTTCTTATAACAAAAGCTAAAGAGACATTTTATTATTTAACTGAATTTAAACTTTACAATAGAAAGAACGAGACAGCAATACTGTTGCCATTACAAAACTAGTTAACATGAACAATTAATTTACTTTAACACTTTCCCTTGTTAACTGGATTTTGTATTTTTTAAAATAAACCCATTTGACTACACAATGTCAATAGTCTTGTCTTCATCAGGGGTTTCGTTAAGATGTCTGAGACTTGTTTCTCAGTCGACACTTGGTCAACTTTCAGTTTTCTCTCTAGTACTTTCTCGCGTACAAAGAAATGCTTTATTTCTATGTGCTTAGTTCGTCGATGATATTCAGGGTTGTGTGACAACTTTACGGCTGCCATGTTATCCACTTGAAGTGTGGGAATTTCTTTCAAATTCAGTATACCCTGAAATAATCTACGGAGCCAAATGACTTCGTTGGCTGCCTCTCATGTTGCTATAATTTCAGCCTCAGTCGTTGAAGTTGCAACAATGGGTTGCCTTTGACTGCGCCAAGAAATGGCTCCTCCAGCGTATAGCATAACATATCCGGAGGTTGATCGACCAGTTTCGGTACAACCATCAAAATCTGAGTCACTATAGCACTGAAGTATTCTTTTCATGTCGGTTACATGATACGTGATTCCATAATTAGCTGTACCTGCTAAATAGCGGAATACTCTCTTCAATCTAACTATATCCTCGGCAGATGGTTTTTCGAGTGATCTTGATAGATATCCTACACTGTAAGCAAGATCAGGTCTAGTTCCTACCATCAAATACATAAGGGCGCCAACTGCTTGTCTGTAAGGAAAGTCTACTGTCTTAACATCGGATTTTTCCAATCTTGAATCTTTTAACATAGGAGTAGTTACAGATTTGCATTTTTCAAATCCAAAACGCTTGAGGATTTTTCTAGCATATCCTTTTTGACTAATTGTTATTGAGCTGTCACTACGACGTTCAATTTCAATACCTAGAAAACAATTGACTTCTCCTACAGTGATCTTGAAATTTGCTTCAAGTTCTTTTATGAACATTTCAGAATCATGTTGGTCACTTGCAGCAATTAATCCATCATCAACATACAATACTATAAGCAACTTCCTTCCATTTCTTTCTCGAATGTAAAGGCATGGATCGGCTTCACTTGCTTCTAAACCAAGATCTATCAGAAACTTGCCAAAACATTTATTCCAACAGCGTGGCGATTGTTTCAGGCCATACAAACTACGCTTTAGTCTGCATACTCTTCCTGTGCCGTCTTGGAACCCTTCTGGCTGTTTCATATAAATAGTTTCTTCCAGATCTCCATATAAGAATGCGGTTGACACATCAAACTGTTTCAAGTGCATTCTCTCTTCAGACGCTATACTTAACATTGCTCGTATTGTGCCTAATTTGGCGACTGGACTGTAGGTTTCACTATAATCAGAGTGTTTTCTTTGACTGTATTCCTTTACAACAAGTCTGGCTTTATATTTGTCTATGCTGCCATCTGAATTTCTTTTAATTTTATAGACCCACTTACAGGGTATTGCTCTAGATCCAACTGGTAAATTAGTCAGTTCCCATGTCTGATTTTCCTTTAATGAACTCATTTCAGTGTTCATAGCTTTTATCCAATTTTTGCTATCTTTGGCACTTACTGCTTCTTCATACGTATCGGGATTTTCCTTGTCATTTATATATGACTGCTTCCATAATATAATCCTCGAAGCGTTTGGGTTTTTGCAGATGAGAGCGATTTCTTAGCTCTCTGTTTGATATAGACTCTGTATAGTCTTCTTCACTATCGGTCTCAGTATCACTTGTTAGAGCTTCTTGGCTTTCCCAACCTTGTTCAGTTTCTTTCTCTTCTATTTGCTCTTCTTGATACTTTCCCTGATTTGTTTCTTTTTCTGATTTATCTTGTAATAATATTTCAGTGCGATCATCACAATTTCCTGTTCTTTCCTGAAAGATTACATCTCTTGACAGAATTACGCTATGCTCATTCTTTATCCAAATTCGGTATCGCTCATTGCCATCATATCCTACGAGATAGCCTTTGACTGCTTTCTTGTCCATTTTTCTTAGTCTTTGAATTGGAATATGAGCATAACACGTAGAACCTATCACACGTAGGTGTTTGATACAAGGCTTCTTTTTCAACCAAAGCTCATAAGGACTTATACCTTCTACTGATGACTTCCCTGTTCTATTCAATATGTATATTGCAGAGTTAACTAATTCAGCCCATAATGATGCAGGGAAATTGGCTTCAGAATTTGCATATTTAAAAGTTCTGGCCATTTTGACTATTGTGCGCATTTCACGTTCACAGCCTCCATTCTGTTCTGGGGTGTAAGGAGCTGTTAACCTTTGCGTAATTCCTTTTGTGTCAAGAATTGCACGAACGCTTTCATTATCAAACTCACCCCCGTTATCACTGAGAAATTCCTCTATTGAATGACCTGTTGCTTCGGCATGTGCAAGCATGTGGCCTAGCACATTTTTAACTTCTGACTTTTCTTTAACGAGGTAACCATAGCGAAACTTGGTAAAACTGTCCTTAAATACGACAAGATACCGTTTCTTCTGAAAAGACTCATCGAATGATCCACAGACGTCCGCTGAAATAAGTTCTCCTGGTTCAGAAGCTTTCTTTCTCGTGCCGAACGATAACCGGTGAGTTTTTCCATAAATGCATGGTTCACACAATTCTTTGTTTGAATTTACGATGATACCTAGTTCTTTTTCTAGTAGATTCTTAACGTGGCGCTTATCTTGATGACCATATCTTTCATGATATAACTGTAGCAAGGAGCTGTCTTCTACACCAGTATGCACTTCTATCACTTTTTTAGGAGGTATTAGTTGAATGTCTGCCTTGAATAACGAACCATTAACATTTCGATGTCCATGCAAAAGAACTTCACCGTCGACTTTTAACCAGCACTCCGTGGGAGTAGACACAAATTTGCTGTTTTGATTTCTGTCTTGAGCAGCGAGTACTGAAAATAAATTTCTATTGATTTTGGGAACATACCAAACGTCTTTTAAAAAAAAGTGTTTTTCTTTTCCATGAATTATTGCTCTAACTTGAATAGTGCCTTTTCCAAGTGCAACCAATGTTTCGTTTTCTGCAGCTCTAATTCCACAAAGATCTTTGAATTTCTCAAAATCTGTAAAGTATGTGGAACAGCTTGTGACATGCTTAGTAGCTCCATTGTCTATCCAAAACGTTGTTGGACTAGTTTCTGTTGCATACGCCTCCTCAGAAACAGACATGAATGCTGCGTTTGCTGATTCAGTAGACTGTATTGTACTTGATTTACTTTTCGATGGTCTTCCATCAGAAATCCACTTTCTACAGTCTTTTATCCAGTGGCCTTTACGTTTACAATAATTGCAACGATCTTCTTTTCTTATTCTTGACTTATTATTGCAATTCTGTATTTTCTTTTCTGATTTTGACACCACTAGTGCTTCTTGAACAGCTACTTCATTTTCATCAGTGCATTTGGCGAAATTTCTTTCAAACATACTTAATTGTGTCGCTAATTCTTGACAAGTTTTTTCTTCATCTTTGGCTAGAAGCATCCAACTTGATTTGAATGACTTAAAATTACTTGGCAAAATATTTAAAACTTTACACACCAGTAACAATTCTGGGAGTTTGTTTTCCCCTTTCGCTATAAGCCCGTTGTTTAGTTCAGTCCACAAACTGCTTAGCTTTGCAATATGGATTGAAATGTCATCTCTTGAAATCCAACTGAAGGTGAAAAATTCACTGCCAATTTTGAAGAGTTGCTCTTTTGACAATGCTTCGAACAACATTTTCAATGCTTCCCAAGCTTCATATGCTGATTCTTTGTCCATGATCTTCTGATAAACGGAATCTGTTCTCGTACTGGCAATCATACTTTTGGCGTAACTGTTGGCTTTCCGGTACAAATTCGAACACACTTCATATTTCGTGACGGTTGCTTCGTCTGCTGTGCTCGCTATCTCTTCCGGCTTCTTTAATTTACCATCGATTACGTCCAGTGCTCCTACATGGTAATCTAATATGTCTCTAATCTTCCGTCTCCACATTGGAAAATCTGCTTCTCCAGATAACGGCTTTACAGTTCTTGATAAATCCATCGTAATATACGCTAAAGATTTTGCTAACTATATCTTCTTTAAATTAAATTGTAAAAACGCACAATGAGTCTGCTATCGCCCATAACCTATTAACGTATTGAGACATAACCTATTAAAGTATATATCCTATTCTTACTTCATTGTGCTACAACTAGTGTACTTAGCAGAGTTGATTGAAGACAGAAGAATTTCTTATAACAAAAGCTAAAGAGACATTTTATTAACTAACTGAATTTAAACTTTACAATAGCAGGGTTCGTACGCTTTTGGCAAAACCAAAAATAAGGACTTTCTAAGGACTTTTTAAGTACCTTCAAACAATTTTAAGGACCTCACAAATTTTTCGAATATACAAACTGTTATGTTTATTTCAAAAGGAAGCATTATTGAAAGAGGAAATTGATATAACATCGCATTTTTATTAGGAACACAACACACTTTTATGGAGCTCTCTTTGTCTTGTTGCTCTTCTAATGTCCAATACAGTCAGGGAATTAAGGAAATATTTCATTTCGGAAACAACATACAAATAAAAAATTGAGCTTATTCGCTTAAAACTTTGTACATTACCCTCAAATAGTAACTACCAAAATTTAACTAAAATAAAGTTTAAAAAAATTGAGCAATATTTTTAAATAAAAAATAAAACAAGCAGACTACAGGCTGCAAATACTAAAACAACTGTCAACTTTTTAAATAATTGATATATTTACAGGATGCAAAAAGATAGAAGTCTGAAAAGCTGCGTGCAATTTTCGGCGAAGCACATGCTAGATGTTAGCTGTGACATAAATTGTTTTAAGTGTGTAAGTCTAAATGTAACCGATTGTAACTGTAACTGGGTTCCGGATATCTTGTGTTTCCGTTCTAAGTTGTATGTTGTTGTGCTCAGTGTTTTCGTAACTTGTACGATGTTCTTAGAGTAATAAAAGTAATTAAAAATGCTCAATTTGAAGCATTCACTTGAAATGTGACATTAGCAAGTTTCCGAAAAATAGGCTTTTACATTTTCGCGTTATAAGTTATGAAAATTCATGTAAATTTAACACATGTCTTTTTAAAAAGTTTCTTCAAAATTTTTCTTGTTTTGTAGTACAATGCCTTTAGTTAAAAATACTTGTACATCAGCTTGAAAAATCGGATCTTTTTGCAAAAAATTGAATTTTCGAAGTTCACAAAAAAAAAAGGAAAAATCAGAAAAACTAGGGGAAAACGGAGCATTTGGCAACTACAGTGAATAGGTTTAAGAAGAGGTCGATTCCTTCAATTTACTGCAAATTAAGAAATTTCACGAGATACAAATTTTGATTAACACAGCAAATATCCATCATCTCCCACACAAAAAAACCCTACAGGGAACGATCACGAAGCCAAATTGCTTGATAAAAATTTACTGGGTTCCGGATATCTTGTTTTTTTCGTTCTAAGCTGTATGTTGTTGTGCTCAATGTTTTCGTAACTTGTACGATGTTCTTAGCGTAATAAAAGTGTATTAATAACGCTCAATTTGAAGCATTCACTTGAAATGTGACATGGTGGCAAGCGGTGCAGTCAAAATGGATCTGAAAACTCCCAGTTGTATGAAATTGCAAGGAAATTTGGACGAAAATTGGTCAAAGTTTAAGCAGCGTTTTACTCTGTATTTAGAAGCATCGGAAAAGACGGGTAAATCCGATAAGTTAAAAGTTGCTTTGTTATTGAATTGTATGGGAGATGAATGTATTGATATATTCAATAGCTTTAAATTAGATGCTGAGAAATACGATACAGTTATCCAACGGTTTGATAATTATTTCGAAACACAGAAAAATACTGTAATTGCACGCTACAAGTTTTTTAACTGCGTACAACAACCAAATGAAACTGTTGATTCTTTTGTAACCAACTTAAAAAATCTCGCTAAGGATTGTTCTTTTGAAAATCAGGAAGATAGTTTGATAAGAGATTTATTGATAATTGGTATAAGGGATTGTTCCGTGAAAGAAAAATTACTTATGAATTCAGATTTGAAATTAGAAAAAGCAGTGGAATACTGTAGGGCAAAGGAATCAAGTGAAATTCAAGTAAAATACATGAAGGAAGGGTCTGATAGGAATTCAGAAGTAGTGGAAGTTATCAAAACTACAAGAAATTATACTGACGTAGGGCATAATAGAAATTACAAAAACGAAACTAAATTAAAGAAACAGAATTATTTCAAGAATAACTGTTGCTCAAGGTGCAAAACAAAACATGCTTTTGGAAAGTGTCCAGCATGGGGGAAAAGGTGTAATAAGTGCAAAAAATTAAATCATTTTGCGATTGCATGCAAAAATAAAAAAGTTAATGAAATAGAACATAATTCCTCTGTTTTGTCGACTAATAATACTGATTCTTTTGTTTTGGAATCTGTGAGTGAAGTAAATACTTCAAAGTTTGAATGGAGAGAAAATATTGTTATAAATAATTGTGAAATACCATTCAAAATTGATACCGGAGCTGAAGTTAATATAATTCCTGTTAATTTGTTAAAGAAAATAGATGAAAGATCAAAAGTAAACAAAACAAACAAAAGTTTGAAATCATATACAGGGCACAATCTGAAAGTGTTAGGAACTTGTAATTTGTGCTGTGAATTCAAAAATAAATTACATGTTTTTGATTTTTATGTTGTAAATCAAGAATCAAATGCTATTTTAGGGCTGAAAGCATGTGAACAGTTAGGTTTAATTGATAGAAATATTGCTAAAAATGTAGATGCAATTAATAATCTCGATATTGTTCACAAGTATGAAAATGTTTTCTCTGGTAAACTTGGCAAACTGTCATATGTATATGATATTAAATTAAAAGAAAATGCTCAGCCTAAGACTGCTTCTCCTAGAGTTATACCGGCATCTTTAAGGGATAAGGTCAAAACTGAACTTGACAGAATGGTTAAAGCAGGAGTTCTTGAAGAAGTAACTGAACCTACAGATTGGGTACATCCGATTGTTATTGTTCAAAAACCCAATAAAGAGGTCAGAATATGCATGGATCCAAGGCCTTTAAATAAGTACATAAAAAGAGAACATTATCCAATTCCAACCCAACAAGCTATATTTTCAAAAATAGATCAAGCAAAATATTTTTCAGTTTTAGATGCTTCTTCTGCATTTTTGCAAATTCCACTTTCTCCTGAAAGTTCTAAATTATGTACCATTGCTACACCTTTTGGCAGATATAAATTTTGTCGCCTACCATATGGATTATGCAGCTCACCGGAAGTGTACCAAAAGACTATTGACAACCTTTTTTCCAACTTAGATGGCATAGTTGTTTACATTGATGATGTATTAATTTTTGGAAAGACGGAAGCCGAACATGATAGACGACTTCTATCTGTCTTGAAGAGAGCTCAAGAATGTGGTTTAAAACTCTCACTAAGAAAAAGCCAAATTAAGAAGAAATCTGTGAGATATCTTGGTTATAAATTAACAGATGAAGGAATCTCGGTAAATAATGAAAAAACTGAAGCAATTCTAGATTTTAAGGCTCCAACCAGCAAAGCCGAATTACAAAGATTTATAGGAAAGATAACCTACTTGGGAAAGTTTATTGCCAACCTCTCCAACAAAACAGGATGTCTTCGTACATTATTAAGTAAAGATGCTGAATTTCTTTGGACCAGCAATGAACAGAAGGCGTTTGAAGAGCTCAAATTGTGCGTTACTAATGCTCCAGTCTTGGCTTACTTTGATATAAGAAAACCTTCAATTGTGTCAGTTGATGCCAGCCAATATGGTTTAGGAGGTGTTTTGATACAAGATGATCACCCCATAGCATATGTTTCCATTTCTCTGACAGAAACACAGCAACGGTATAGTCAAATTGAAAAGGAACTGTTAGCTGTTTTAAATGGCTGTAAAAAATTCCACTATTTTATTTATGGAACTGAGTTTACAATTGAAACTGACCGCAAGCCGCTAATTGGACTATTACAAAAACCTATAGAGAAACTTTCTCCGAGATTACAACGAATGGCTTTGGAACTATTCAAATACAACTTTAAAATTGTGCATGTTCCAGGAAAATATTTGTACATAGCGGATACACTATCACGGTCTCCAACTGATGCCAATGTGGATACAAGTTTCTTAGAAGCAGGAGCCGCTACTGTTCACACTATTTTAAGCGCTAGTGATGAGAAAACTGAAGAACTTCAAGAAGCTACCAAGCTAGATGAAGAATTGCAACAGCTGAAATTTTACATACAAGACGGATGGCCTAATGAATACAAGAAACTTTCCAAAAATCTAAAGCCGTATTGGGATAAGAAGTCGGAATTGCATTACCATGAGGGTTTGGTATTTATTGGAAATAAGTTGGTCATCCCTAAGAAAATGCGTGGTGAAATTCTACAGAAATTACATGTTGCACATCAGGGCATAACATCTTGTCAAAATAAAGCAAGAAACTCTATTTATTGGCCAAATATGACAACAGAAATCAAGAACTTTATAAACAGTTGCAGAATTTGTCAGAAATTTCAAATATCAAATCCAAAACAAGTGATGATACCATACAACATACCCAAGCATCCTTGGATTGATGTGGGAATAGATTTTATGTATTTAAAAGGAAAAGATTACTTAGTGGCCATAGACTATCATTCAAAATTTATTGAAGTGAGAAAAGTCGAGCAGAAAACCGCAGAAGCTGTCATAAGTGCATTGAAACAAATTTTTAGAACACATGGAATAGCGAAATGCCTGCATTCAGATAATGGACCGCCATTTGACAGTTATAAATTTCAAGCTTTTCTTAAAGAATATGATGTGAAACATGTCACTTCTTCACCAAGATACCCTAAATCCAACAGGATGGTAGAACGTGCAATAGGCACAATCAAGAATCTGATGCTGAAGGTATTGGAAGATAATGGAGATCCAAATTTGGCACTGATTGAATACAATAATACCCCAAAACATCATTTACCATCGCCGGCTCAAATGCTCATGGGAAGATCATTGAGGTCTTAACTGCCTACTAAAAAGAATATACTAAAACCAAAATTTACAACAGCAGAGACTTATAAGAACTTATTGAATAATCAGAAGATGCAAAAGAAATACCATGACCGATCACATGTAAATCTAGAAAATTTAAAATCTTATCAACCAGTGTACACTGGTTCAACTAAATCGCAGAGACTGGACACCAGGAACTATTCTGGAAAAGCTAGATGCTCCACGTTCATACTTAGTGAAAACTGCTGCTGGAAGTGAACTTAGGAGGAATAGAATTCACTTGAGGCCAGATCAAGGTAATCCTTCAATTAACCAGTCAACAACTGAAGTTCCTATTCAGCCTTCTAGTGTCAAGTCGCCAAATCCTGTTCCTGTACCAGTCCCGCCTGATCCTGATCCGGATGCTGTCAACAAGCCCATTATGACCACACGATCCGGGAGAGTTGTTAAACCCATAAAAAGACTTGACTTGTAAATAGTGTATATATGAAACTTGTTAAAAGAGGGGAGATGTGACATAAATTGTTTTAAGTGCGTAAGTCTAACTGTAACTGGGTTCCGGATATCTTGTGTTTCCGTTCTAAGTTGTATGTTGTTGTGCTCAGTGTTTTCGTAACTTGTACGATGTTCTTAGAGTAATAAAAGTAATTAAAAATGCTCAATTTGAAGCATTCACTTGAAATGTGACATTAGCAAGTTTCCGAAAAATAGGCTTTTACATTTTCGCGTTATAAGTTATGAAAATTCATGTAAATTTAACACATGTCTTTTTAAAAAGTTTCTTCAAAATTTTTCTTGTTTTGTAGTACAATGCCTTTAGTTAAAAATACTTGTACATCAGCTTGAAAAATCGGATCTTTTTGCAAAAAATTGAATTTTCGAAGTTCACAAAAAAAAAAAAAAGGAAAAATCAGAAAAACTAGGGGAAAACGGAGCATTTGGCAACTACGGTGAATAGGTTTAAGAAGAGGTCGATTCCTTCAATTTACTGCAAATTAAGAAATTTCACGAGATACAAATTTTGATTAACACAGCAAATATCCATCATCTCCCACACAAAAAAACCCCACAGGAAACGATCACGAAGCCAAATTGCTTGATAAAAATTTACTAACTATTAAAACATTACTTTAAAACAAATTAATTTTTTAGATATATATATTTTATTTGATTTTAAAAAAAATGGGAGAACAAACTGTTTAGCGAAAGATCAGCTAAAAAGCGATCGGGAGAGTTGGCAACTCGCCGCTTATTATAGTGTAAGGTGTAATGTAATAAAAATGATAATAAAAATAAATCGTTCTTTTACCTTCAACAGTATAAAGAAGCGATAATATCATTCATGTGATTGGCCAAACGAAAAAAAAAAAGCTGAAAGTTTTTTTTTTTTTGCCTACATATTACTTTAATGTATCTCTTTTATTGAGCTAGATGTCAACAATATGCATCTTTGTAGTATTACCCCCCCCCCCCCCTCCAATTAAATTTTAAAAAAAGTTTCAAAAGCAATATTTATTTACTGATTACTTGTTAAGAGCTGCTCCCACTTGCTTTATTGATAATTGTTTAGAATGCAGATGAATTAGTAACAATTTTCATGCAAAAAAATATTTATTTACTTTGAAACTAAATTTAATAAATAGTATCGAATCCCAAATTTGAAATCCCGAAATTCGGCTCTTTTTCGAACATTCCCGATTTTTGTTTTTTCATAAAAAAATGTCCCCTCGAGTCCCTAAAAGCCCGTTTTTCAAATTTTATTCCTTTTTCTTTTCTTTTTTAAAAGCAAAATGAGGGAACTTGTGTGATTTATTTTTCTGTGGTCTTAAATGGTACCCAGTTACTGGGCACCATTGCATTTTGTACAAATGCTTGTGTTTTGATTCAATTTCTTTTACTAATATTTATTTTTTTTTTTAGATGTAGCTCGATTTTCTTTTTCATACAATTGCACGAAATAGCAAATTGGGAGCTGCCATGTGGGTCTGTACAAGTTAATTTTAACTGAATTGGGTGTTGTAGTTTGAAGCATTTTATCAAAATCCATGAACCTTTTCTTTTTGTCAAAATATATAACACATCAATTTACTTATAACTGTTCAAAAAAAATAAAGTGTTATTTATTTACCAGTTGAGAAAGCACTGAAATTTGTAGTGAAAATGCGATGATGTTTATGTAAGTCCGCCATTTTGGGTCTGTCCGAAAGCCACGATAGTACCGGACCCGAGCAAACCAAATTTGAGGGTCGATTAAGTAGTTGAAATGAAAGAAGTTTGATTCTTGTGAAGAATACAAAACATAGCAAAACAAATAGAGCGCATGGGTACCATCTTAGTTTAACAAAAAAAAAAAAAAAATAAGCACCTGGAATAAAAAAAATAAGGACTATTTAAGGACTTTTTAAGGCCTTAAAAATGAAAATGAATATTAAGGACTTTCTAAGGCCCTTTAAGGACCGTACGAACCCTGGAAAGGAAATATTCAGCTTCGATTGAAAGAATGACAAGTGCAGAGCAGGTGGCAGGCAGCGATGAGCAATGCTATACAGTGCAAGCACAGACTCATTTTGCGTGAGGGGTATAAATAGACAGTCGAAGGTCATTGCCTCTGCAATGACCTCCCCGACTGACAATCCTGTTATCTCTCATTGTTTCATCTAGAAAAGAATTTGGTTTTTTTGTTTCTCAAAAAGTTTTCACTGTCAAACTATTCCCCATTTGGGGAAATCTGTACCATTTTGCAAGGTAAACGTAATACTCCACCTCGCATATGTACTTAGTTTCATTTCTTTAATCATGTATGTAATTATTTCATGAATTGTATCTGTTCCTTAGCAATTGTTGAGTAGTTTATTAAAACTTTATAGGTGTGCATTCGGATTTTGGACGATCTACTGTATATTGAACAGAAAAAAAATTGCAGCTTTGAAACATAAAAAAAAAAGGAAATAATATTTTTGTTGCCATGGGAGGCATAATATTTAAGGTATTTGTTGACGGCAATGGTGTGTTTAGCAGTTAAAAAAACTTTTGAACATATTTTTAAAGAAAACACTTTTGCTTAGTTAAAAATAGAAAAGAAAATGATAGAAAAAAATTTCCAATTTAAAGCATTTGCTTTATTCTGTGCAGCTTTTAAAGATTCATTTTTCCTCTCGTTGTGGCTGGGTGTCACCCCTGAACAAGTGGCACCGGGGCGGTTCGCCCTATTTAGCTATGCCACTAGGCCACTGGCTGAAGATCTGAGCACAGTAAGCAAATGAACAAACACAAAGCAAACAGACTTCACTTTATATATGGGCCAAAAAGAAAAGAATTTTTCAATTAGTGGCAATGGGTGGCTAGTTATCTACCAATCACCATGCAAATAAAAAGCAACATTTTTGAAAAATGCTTTTTTAAATCGAGTGCATACCATATAGCAACAAGCTTTTATGTCACAGAAACTAATTGTAGCAAAACATTGATTAGTTGAGCCCCCCCCCCCCCCCCCAGTACTGCCATGGAGTCACCAGCTTCATGCAAAAGCAATACTAAGGCCTTGGCTACCAGGTAGGAGTCTGGTGGAGAAAAGAAAAGTACTGCCTTGAAATATCAAAACAAATTTTAAAGACATAAAATAATATTTTGTCCCGAATTACAAAAACCCTAAATCTGCTACTGTTAATAAACAGACAAATATTATAGAAAAGGTATTTAAAAGCATTCTCGACTAACCTCTTAAACAAAATTTTGTATTTAGCTTACTACTTACGCATTACCTAGGCATAACATTTTATATATACAATTATTATGATCTCATGTTAAAATTCTATACAGATATTTACTAAAGGACCATCTAACTAATTATATGTATATTTAAAGGATAAAAACTACATAAGAAAAGGACGACGAGCTTGCTGCTAAAACTCATTTAAAAAAAGTAAATAGAATATTTTAAAAACTTCATGATAATAAAATTCATTGAAACAACTGTTCAATGGCACTGAAGAAATGTACTGAAAACCCAATTAGAAAATAACAAGTAACAGAAGAAAAATTTATTTTAGTTTTTAAAGAACATGTAATATTTACACACATAATAAAATAAGGAGCGAGCACTCAAGTTATTACAAGACTGCCTCATCTATACTCTCTCAAAACTATTTCTAATAAACAGTGATGCCGCTAGACTTTGGAAACTACGGGTCCCTGGGACCCAGGACTTCCAAATTTACAGGTCCCTTTCTCCAAAAGTGGGTCCCTATCCCTTAAATAGCGTATCATGGTTTTAAAGATATCAGGGGTGGTAGCAGTAAAGATTTGCATTTCCTGAGCTTTCAAAAAAACATTCCTGAACCTTGATTCTTTTCAAAAGGTACTAAGGTACTGTATTGTCATAGGGCAAACAGTAAAATGGTTAAAAAAATCGTGTACTATTTTTTAAAAATGTGTGGATTATCAAAAGCAATAATACAATAACATTGAAAAATCAGAATGATAAAGAAAGGTTATTAAAATTATTTACATGCATTTAATTTACCTCTTCAGTTTATTATTTCCTGCATCAATTGTGGCTTTTGCTGCTTCAATATCTTGCATAATTTTTCATTTTAATACTGCTTGCAGTCGTTTGCTTCTTTCATCTCATATGCAAAAAGTGCAGAAAACGCCAAAATTCGGATTCGCGAGTTTTGCGTAATTGATCAAATGAAAATTAAGAGGTTGTTTTAAAAAAAATAATCAAATAATACTGCAAGAAATTGAAGTGCAGAAACTTTTTTATCATTAATTCAGAATAAAATCAACAATTAACAAAAAACAAAACAGCAAAAACGAATCCTTTACAAAAATCACGATCGAAAAAATTAAACTATATATTTCTGATTGTTATTACATTTAATTTCCTTTCTTTTAAAAACATTTATGTCTAAAAATCCACGGGAAATATCTCCCCCATTTTTCTCTGAAAGTTGGGAAGTTGACTTACAGGAGGCTTTCCATTTATTTGTCTGAAAGTTTGGTGTTTGGCTTCACATGCGAATTGACTTATACGCAAGTATATAGGGTAAGATTTTGACAAAAATAAGAAATTTTATTTGTTTACTTCTTAATTAAACCTAAAAAATAATTGAAATGAAAAAAATACCATTTTCGTATAGGATGTAGAAAGATTACGCAAAGAAAGGAACGCATGAGTTTCTTTGCTTGCACATGGAAAGTAGGAATACGTAACTTTTAAAGTATTGCTGTAATTAACCCAGAAATATATATTGCTGCAATTGAAAGGGAAAAAACTGAAATGCGGGAGAAAAATTTAGAATGATTGAACAAAAAAATTTCCGTAACTTCAGCAAGATAATTTTCTGGTATTTGCGGAACTCTATCACTCTTGAGATATAAATGAAATAAACCTTTTATGACAAGAAATTTGTTCCAATGCAATTAATCAACAATTGATTCAATAACAATTTAACTAAGAATAAAAATAAAAATCCCATATTTAAAAGATCAAAATGAAGTGATTAATTTTTGGCCGAATGCGAGACTCGCAAATTTTCCGCAATGTTGATTGCAAGGACAGTAGCACTCTTTTTTTTTTTAACTAGTGAATGCAATGAGGTTAAAAAAAAAGTAAATAGGAAAATTTTATTGATTATTTCAATTCAAAATAAAAGCTTAAAAAAGCTGGAAGAAAACTCCAGGTCAAACACGTGCAAAAAGTATTTTTGCGTATATATTTTTTACGCAATTTTTTCTCCCGCGATGAAAATCATGCATCCGGGGGATGCATAATTTTTTTTTTTACGCATCCCCACCCTCAATTTTTGCGTATTTGACGCACTGTAGGGCATCCGCTGCATCGCTGATAAAGAAAGACATCATTGCAGAGATATTTCAATCTTTAGAAATTGGACAGTTAATTAAAACTTGAAAAACACAGCATTTTTTGTTTTTAATAACTACCTTTGTTTGACTCCTTGTGCGCAGTTTCAGAGGACGGCTTTTCACAGATTTTAATTCTTCGGATTCAGACTCCGAATCTTCAGAATCCTTCCTATTTAAAACATGAGTATCATTTCTTTTAAAACCTATGGACTACAATAAAACATATTGTATTTTATATCTTTTTCTTATAAAGTTTACTCTTTTAATCTACAATCAGTTTAAATATCCTGTACATATGATTTCTTTTTTTCAAATAACTATTAACCCTTTGCACTCATATATCACCTTATACATGAAGTTGCACTAGGTAACAGTTTAAATAAAAACAAAGTAGAAACACAAAAGAAAATTAATACCACTGAAACTTTTCCCCTGAATAAATTCCCTCAGTTAAATCAAGGCAATTCTAATTAATGAATTCTGTTGCTATACTTACACAGATGAATTGGCAGGCGTCATATTTTCACATAGCTCTGGATTCTCTAACGTTAATATATCGAACTCTTCATCATCTAGTAAGAACAAAGAATTTGCTTGCACATAAATATAAAAGCAAGATAAACTTAATATTTTTACAATCTTACACAGCAAAATGTGTGCATTTTAAATTGAAACACATTTTTAAAAGAGAAAAAAAGTATCAGTACAGCAGCAGCAAATAAAAAAAATATCTCTAAATATGGATAGGTAACATGGTTAAGTGAAACATACATTTTGAATAACTAAACTTCTCTCAAGAAGGAAAGACAAGTATGTCTAATGAAACGAACTATATTAATCAAAGTTTGATCAATCGGTTACATAACAGAATTTGATTTAGTCAAAGTTAAACTACATTTATTGTTGCTATGTTGTACGAAGTTCAAAGTTCTGCACTTAAGTTAAATTTACATTTTCTTATTTTTAGAAGGGGAGGGATAAAAGTATATACAGTCAAACCTCGTTAACGCGAAGTCGAAGGGGCTGCCAAATTTTTCCGCGTTAACCAATGGCTGCAGGATTTAAAATCGGGGGTTCTTAGCCGATTTCCATATGACAAGGAGTGGAATTTTTTCACTGCCGTCCGTGTTGCAGGCTACCATAATAAGTTATTCTTTCTTTACTGCATTTTCCACGGGAGCACTTTCCCCTTTCACGGTCATCGTACGGGAAGGATGTGCCTTGAAAAAGAGTCCCGTTTCATCGTCAATAAAAATGTCTCGTGGGGAAAACTCTTCTTTTAGGGCTGGCCATTTTTCAGTGAAAAACGAATTTACTGTTTTCGGATCAACAGCTGCTTCTTCCCCGCAGATTTTTTTGCAAACAATCCCATGACGCTCTTTAAATCTAGAGAGCCAACCATTTGAGAAAGCGGAATCGCTGACACCAAGAGCCTCTCCAAAGAATTTGGCTTTTTCTTCCAAAATCACCCCTGTTAAAATGATGTTTTGATTCCTGGCCTCTTTGATCCAGCGTAAAAGGGCCACATCCACGTCTTCATTTTTCCCGGTTCTCATTTTCTTCCTTACTGGCTCAAACTGATTCACAGCATAAGCTGCTTCAATCTTATTTTTATTTTTAATGATTGTGGATAAAGTGCTGTTGGCAATTCCATATTTTGCAGCAATCTCTGTCTTCTTCAATAATTTATCTTCAACTTTATTTAAGATCTTTTGCTTCGTTTCCAGCGTCAAAGATTGCTGTTTACGATTCATTATTACGAATGCGAAAAAATCAACTGCACCCCGCACAGGACTAACTCAAAACTAAAATTTCCTTCTGCGTTTACTCTGCATCTAATCAAAGTTGTTCTCTTTATAACTAATTTCCAAGAAATTGATTGAGAGTTTAGCACCATGTTAAACGAGTAAAATGAACGGAAACCAAGAATAGAATGCTTGATTGACGCTCCCCCTCTTGAAAACCAGGTGGCTGGGAAGTCTTCCTGACCCACACACTTTTGAAACTCTACCCCATTGTCCCCTAATGGAAATGTCCATTGCTTATCTATGCCCATTAATAGAGGTGTCCCCTGTTAATTCATTCCCGTCACTGATCCGCACTAACACGCTTGTACAGTGTCTGTCAGAAAAAGGATTAGCGTGTGAGCTGCAGGCATTTTACCTGTTTCGCTATTTTCTTAGAATTCCTAGAAGTTAAGAAGTGCAACAGAATTTTGAAGCTTCCTAAGCTCCAAGAAAATTTCATGTCAAAGAATGTTTTTTCCCCTTTCTTTTCTTTTATTTTTTTATCAACTGAAAAATTTTGTTTTTCGTCTTAAGCGGAATTTTGTTGAAATCAATTTCGTTCTTAAACGATTAATTTAGCACTAGTTCTTAGATTATCTGATGGGGAATGGCATTCATTTCGCGTTAAGCGAGTTCGCGTTAACGGGGTTTGACTGTATTCTAATTTAAGTGAAGAATTTTAAAAAAGGCTAGGGGGAGGAGAAAAGAAAATTAAATACTCAAGTACAACACAATTTAACCTAAGCTGTCATAATAAATAAATAATTGATGGACATTTTAAATTTGCTCAGTAACTCAACTGGTAAAACATTTAGATTTTCACTAAGGCTCATTTCACAGCATTTATATGTTATGCACAGGACATTTCACAGCAAAATTTTGAGGTATTTATGCTTGTTTTATTATAAAAATATTAATGAAAAGCTTTCAAACTTTTTAGTACATTTTGTACATCTGGAGCAACATTAGTATAAATGTTTTTCTCAATAGGGCCAATAGTTTTTTATTTAAAAAATATTAAAATTTTGTTACATACGAGACATCACAAAAAATAATTGTTGTGATACCTAATTACATTTCAGATTTTCTCTGAATTCAGGAAATTTTTTTTGGTTTGGGAGTTTAGAATTTTGTGAAAGGTCTGTTTTATTGATTGGAGTTTTGTGAAGAGTCCATTTTTATTGCTTCGAATTTCTGAAGGCCCCATAAACAGACCTAAATTTCCTCTGGCCCAACTCCTGGTTTTTTACAGAAATATATATACACTAGAGTCTCCTTATAGCAAAATTGCTTGTTTTCAGTAGAATAATTCACTATATGAAGATTAGAGATTTTTGTTATTAAATGTTGTAATTTTTAAGTCCATGAAATAAGTTCAAAAGTATTTAACTATGACTTTCAATTAGAAATAAAGTAATATATTGGGATGTAGAATAAGTTCACACTGTCTTTTGTGAAGATTAAGGCTTTAATTTTAAAAAATATTAAAAACAGGACAGTATTGTCCAATGCTAGTCGGTACTTTTCCCCATCTTTCTGGCAGCATTTGAACTATTCGTCGGAAAAATGACACATCTTTGAAGCTATCCAAGAATCAACCCAAATTTTGCATCTTCATAAGAACAGAAGTGCTGCTCAGCCAGGCCATGTGTCATCGACCGGAACAAGCGGTAGTTGGGAAGGGCAATGTCTGGTGAATACGGCGAGCAGGGTAGGACTTTCCACTTCAGCGTTTCCAAGTAGGTTTTTACCGGTTTTGCCACAAGTGGTCGAGCATTGTCATGCTGCAAAATGACCTTGTCGTGTCTCTGCTCATATAGCAGCAGAAACTGTTATGTGATCAACTCCTAATGATTCTGAATGTTCAGCTAGCGTTTGACATGAGTTTTCATGAAGTAATGCTTCCAAGTGCTTGTCTTCAAACTTTTTCAGTGTGGCAGAGCGTTCTTTATCTTCAAGATCAAAATCATTATTTTTAGTGTCTAAACCAATCTCTACTAGTTGTTTCAGACAGAGCATGATCGCCGTAAGTCTCCATGAGAATTCTGCAATCTTGAACTGCAGATTTTTTTTAAAAATAAAATAGTGCAGTAAAATTCGCTGCAAATACTCTTTTTTGGCACGAAATTTGACACATTTAACGCAATGAAAAATAAAGTTGTTTGCACTTCTACAAAATAACATACACTGAATTTCAAGCCTGTATATCGTACTTGTAAATAGATGCATCACTATCATCAACTAATGCAATCAGTTCCGGCAACACAATCTGTTGGGAAAACAGCAAGAACTTATTCAACTATCCAATATATGTAATAAATTTATTTAAACAACTAATTTTTATTGCAAAAAGAAAATTCACCAATTTAGAGAATAATCTGTACTAGTAAGTATTTTACACTTATTTTACTTGACAATTTTTGATGTTTTACATTGCTTCATGAGCGATTTTGTAGCTCAAAAATTAGCAACTTTCTTCGAAAATGACAAAAGTGGGAAAGAGGAACATCTGATAACATTTGTAAAAGGGAGACGGCCATTTTGCTATAAGGAGAACACTTTGAATGTTATTTAACATTCCAGTTAAAAATTTCAATAGAGGGAGAAATTCGTTGTACAGAGACTGTTATACATTCTCCTGTATTTGTATATATATATATATGCTTTAGAAATCCTAAAAAATATAACTGTCCTTTGGATCAATAAGAATAAATATGGACTAGTCTATAGTTGAGTAGACAACAAAGTTTATTTTGTGGTCAAATTCTAGTGCTCTTGGTCCAGCGGACCACAAAGGATTTTGAATTCTGTATATACAGTGATGTTTAATATATATATATAATGTAGATTCCCCTTCAATAACCATATTCAATGCTTTCAAAACAATACTTAATGTTTTCAACCTCTATAAAACAACGTTTTTCCAAAGTATGATTGTTGCAGTGCTTCGCAGATAAAAATATAATTTTGTATCAGTTTAGAGCAGAAAAACGGGCTTCTATTTTTTTGCCAAATATTAAATGGCTGTTGCACAACAGTTTTCAGAGGTAAAGGCTAGGAGCAGTTTTGAGTCTTCAACGTGATGGGAAATGTGATTATATTGTGAAAGGCAGTAGTAATTCTTCAACAACTGGGTAGGATGATTATTTTTATGTTTAAGAAATTATTCATAGCCTATTAAAAACTAAGACTAACTAAACTTATAGCTAATATAACATTCGAAATTTTCTCAAAACATGCATTATTTAAAAAAAAGTATTCAGTTCTTCTAATAGCTAAAAATTGCTGGAAGAAGACTTAAAAATTTTTTCTTCTTTTTTTTTTTTTAATCATGCATGCCACTAGACAGTTTTTCCTCTTTTCTTAAAAAAAAAAAATAAATAAATAAATAAATAAATAGGCAAAAACAAATTAATATGAAAGGTCAAATTATTTTAAACTATTTATCATTAATAGTTTAAAATTATTCCCTATATTTTTCAGGACATAAAACTTCTCTGAGATTTCCCAGATTTTCCAGTTATGTTACCGCCCTGAAATTATGAAGAACTTCAATAGCAGTTTTCTTCCTTTTTACTATAAGAATTAAAATTTTCACCATGCCTAACTTTTTTTTAATTAGTTGCCCCTAAAAATGTTTCCGTTAGTCATTGAGCATTAAAACAAAACTGCTGTTGTCAGGGTGTCTCACTTTGTGATAAAATAGAGTAACTTTAAAATTTGATAATAATTTGAAAGTACGCATAAAAAGCCTTTTCACTTAAAAAAGATAAATAGCACAAACTCACCAAAAGTACCTTCATCCACAGTCTTTTCTTCAAGATTTTTTTCACCATGTTCTATTTCCTTATTATGTTCTTGAACCGGTTCTGTCATTTTTGGCAAAAGATTTGTTGCAGTAATATGCCCCTAAATCAACAGTGTAATTTCAAACAAACAGTTTTAAACAGTGTAATTTCAAAACAAAAATTTTAATTGACAAGAACAAATACAACATTTCAAGTAAATATTTCATTTTAATTATAAAAGGTACTATGCTCATGGTATACATGCAACTGATTTTGATATGTGATAAATCATTACACATAGCAATACATGTAACAAAGTATGATTATACTAGTCGACCCGTGCAGAGTTGGGAGAAAGGACATTATGAAGAATAGAAAAAAGCAAAAGGGTGTTGGTACAAAAGAAAACATGTAATTGAACACATAAGTACAAACAGATGTTAAAATTTTTTTTCTCACTATTATTTAGATATTTAAAATAATAAAATAATCACAATAATAATGATAAATATTTTTATTAGTAACATTCATTGCATTAAAATACACTAACAAAAAAGTTCCATTACTTAAAATATAGTTACTGTTGATTCATTAGGCTCTACACATTCATAATATAAATGAATGTGTAGAGCCTAGCGATAGCATAAGTTTAATACACAGATGCAGCTAAAACTGTCCAATTTGCTACACAATAAAAACAGAAGAGTTTCTTGTTTGTTTACTTGATACCAGAAGGCGCCAGCATACACAACACCAATTTGGCATCCATTAAAGGACGTCTTCATGGATGATTTTAAGTGTCAAATTTCAGAGAAGCGGAACATTTTTAGATTGTGGGTCTATTTATCGCCAAAGACCGGCATGATAAGCTTTAAAATGAGGGGTAAATCACGGAATTTGATAAAGGAATAAGGAAGATATCGCATAGCGACAAAAAACAGGCTGGAGAAATAATACATAAAGATGTTTCTAAGATCTCTTATTCACAAAAATGGAATCGCAACTTGAATGCATGCTGAGAAAAGCTTCCCATCATAGTGTACTGACATAGCCAATGAATGAGCTGGCTAAAAGAATGTTGTTTTAACTTGATAAAACCAGCTTACATTGCTATTTTCTTCTAGCTCCCAAAGTTCCTTATTGCTACTAGGTACAAAAAACAAACTCCAAGAAGACAATCTCCTTTAATGCATTTCTTTAAAAAATATTTGAATGTTACATAAAACAAAAGGTGAATTTTTGCAAAGTGAGGAATAACTGCCTCAAAAAATATGATTCTTCATAAAAGGGTCTTAAAAGCATATATACGATATACGTTTAAATATTTATTTAAAATTTTTTTATTGCATTTAGTGTAAACTGTTATAAATATTAACCTTTCAAATACTACCGCTCTATGTTCCAGGCATAAAAAGAGTGGTACTTCATAAAATTAATACTGAGAGGCACCCTTTAAACAATGAAAAAAAATTTCCGGAGGAAAAAATACGTAACTACAATTTTAAAAAAAATAGTAACTTGACAATTTCTAGAAAACATTATCAGCATTTTTCTAGAGTAGATTGGTGGTAATTTACAGAACATGAAATGGCACTAGTTATTTTTTTGAAACTTGAAAGTAAGGGAATATTAACTTAGTAAAAGTAGACTGACCAGTGTTATTCTTATTCAACTTCTATGTAACCAGATTAAAAACATTTGCAAAAGTTTAATTATCTTTACTTAAATTTTAATACAGTGAGCGCCATCTAATTAAATCAGTGGTTAATTGAATCAGCCGCTTTACTGAATCAAATATACAGACTTTACTGAATCAAATATACTGAACAAAATAACAGAGCGAAATTCAGAATTAACATTAAAAAACCACCAGATTTTTGAATCAAACACTCTGCACAAATGAATCAAACTTATGTAACTAGCCTTTTCCCACAACCACATACAAACCACATGTTTTTCTTTTCTTCTGTAAAATGATTTTCTTTTTGTTAAGAATGGAGGGTGGGTGTTGCACACTTGTGGTGACAGATTTTTTAGGAAAAGTCAAACAACACATGATAGAAAGAGACACTGAGCCCTAGGCTTTATTCAGTGTAGTGACAGGAGTTGGAGAGGGGGAGGAGAGCTCTAAGTTCTAGTCCTTTGTCACTAGAGATTAAAGGAATTCTTGTGGTGCCTACTTGCACCTGCTCAACATGCCAAAAGGCAAGAGGCTGGGACAAACAATGAAAGATGCTCCCTGGAGGACCTCATCTGGGGGGGGGGGGGGTAGTGACTGGAGGGAAGGAGACAGGACAACATCCTTTGATTGCTAAATTAATGCTTTGATTAAAACTATGCAAATGACATTGGAGCAAAGAGGTGCGGATTATGAGGGCTACAGATTGTTTTACAACATCGAAAAAAAAAAAGGGGTGTCTAAATTAATTACTGCCATCAGCAATAGATACATTTTTCAAACTTCAAGTAAGCTAAAATTTGAACTTTTAATTAATTTTCATATTGTTTTACGTTTTTTTTTATTTGAAAATTTATATAATTAATGAATGTATTTCAAATGAACGGCATACTTCTTATATTTTTCAACTGATAGTTAAATAAAGTTTCTTAAATTGTATGTAGAATTCCCTATTAAAAAAAAATTTATATACTAAATTTTGCTTTATTGAATCAAAAGTGTTTAGAACAAACATGATTCATATAAGCAGTGGCCACTGTATTAATAAAATATTACTTTAATACATTTAATTCTGTTTTTGATATTTGCTCAAAAAATGAAACTTCACTAAAAATATAGTTTTGGACTCTTTTGGACACAAGCAGGGTTTTGAACAGGGCGGTAAAACCCATGGTTTTTACCGTAGTGTCTGAAACCTTGCCAACCCTGACTGTAATACAACTTAAAATGTTTAAAATCAACAGGATTACTCATTTGTCTGCAATGTTACTATAGAACAAGTATTCCACCAAATAGTTTATCAATATTCAGGCAGGCTGAATGTGATCTTGTCCCCTATTTGACTGAATTATGAAATTATTATTCCGCTAAGCCAAACATTTGGCCACAGGGCAGTATAAGCAAAATATCGAATGGCTTGTTCAGTATTGAATATGTTAAGCCATTAATTTATTACATTTATCATCCATGCAAGCAATTTTATTGCTAACATGACAATGAAAGTTTTTTTTTGAGCTGTGTGAAAAAAGGCGATTCTACTTTTTGTGGGTGTGTTGCAAATTGTGAAAGGAATAAAGGTGATGAAATAGTCCTATTGTGTATGCTGTATTAATCATATCTGTGAATATTCATTACATTGCTAGTTTTCATGTAAGAAAAGGCAGACAAGAAAAAAGGGATGAACATAATTTCATTTAGATAAAATTATCCGTTGCAGAAATATGCAAATAATAAAGAGCACATGTATAGATAGTTGCAAACATACCTTACGTAAAAATTCTGTTAAGAGTTCTATCAAATAATCCATCCCTTGAGCTCCTAATTTCCTAATAACATCATATCCATGATCCCACAAGGAATTTAAATAAGAATCAATTACCTATGGTAAAAACACTTTTTAGTGTATTGAAACATTTTGCATGAAAAATAAAAATTTGAATTTTTACAATAAAATTACCAACAGTTCCTTCTGATCGAAAAATTTGGATATCAATAAGAAGGTGCAGGTGACTTCCGTAAAAAAGGGGAAATGCCACTTAAATTTTAAAAATTGGTAGGGTCAGGTGGGGGAAAATGGCTCACTTTTTAGCTATTTTCCTATTTGAAGTTTCATAGCAACAAAACCAGAAACATTTCCCATTTCTTTTCAATTGCATCTTAACATTGAACTCTTATAGATCAATTTTATGTAATTTTAATACTTATTTTTTAATTATGAATTAGTTTAACTCAGCTTATAATGTTGTGACCTAGTTTACATCATCCTGGGGTAAAATGGGTCATAATACAAAATAATGCTGAATTACTTTGATATTGAAAAAATGTGTAAGTAATATATTTAGCAAGATTTTGAATTATGATTACATTGAAATGTTAAAATAATATTGTACTCAATTGCTACATATTGGTTCACATAACACTTCAACAACATCCATTCTCTCTACCACATCAATATGATCTTTTTAGGGAAAACATAAAAAAACATTTTAAATTTAATTTCAATAAAATAAACATTATAAATTGTGACAAATTGTTTTAAGTGAGTAAGTCTAACTGTAACCGATTGTAACTGTGCTCCGATATCTTGTTTTTTTCGTTCTAAGCTGTATGTTGTTGTGCTCAATGTTTTCGTAACTTGTACGATGTTCTTAGCGTAATAAAAGTGTATTAATAACGCTCAATTTGAAGCATTCACTTGAAATGTGACATGGTGGCAAGCGGTGCAGTCAAAATGGATCTGAAAACTCCCAGTTGTATGAAATTGCAAGGAAATTTGGACGAAAATTGGTCAAAGTTTAAGCAGCGTTTTACTCTGTATTTAGAAGCATCGGAAAAGACGGGTAAATCCGATAAGTTAAAAGTTGCTTTGTTATTGAATTGTATGGGAGATGAATGTATTGATATATTCAATAGCTTTAAATTAGATGCTGAGAAATACGATACAGTTATCCAACGGTTTGATAATTATTTCGAACCACAGAAAAATACTGTAATTGCACGCTACAAGTTTTTTAACTGCGTACAACAACCAAATGAAACTGTTGATTCTTTTGTAACCAACTTAAAAAATCTGGCTAAGGATTGTTCTTTTGAAAATCAGGAAGACAGTTTGATAAGAGATTTATTGATAATTGGTATAAGGGATTTTATCCGTGAAAGAGAAATTACTTATGGATTCAGATTTGAAATTAGAAAAAGCAGTGGAATACTGTAGGGCAAAGGAATCAAGTGAAATTCAAGTAAAATACATAAAGGAAGGGTCTGATAGGAAATCAGAAGTAGTGGAAGTTATCAAAACTACAAGAAATAATACTGACGTAGGGCATAATAGAAATTACAAAAACGAAATTAAATTAAAGAAACAGGATTATTTCAAGAATAACTGTTGCTCAAGGTGCAAAACAAAACATGCTTTTGGAAAGTGTCCAGCATGGTGGAAAAGGTGTAATAAGTGCAAAAAACTAAATCATTTTGCGATTGCCTGCAAAAATAAAAAAGTTAATGAAATAGAACATAATGCCGCTGTTATATCAACAAATAATACTGATTCTTTTGTGTTGAAATCTGTGAGTGAAGTAAATACTTCAAAGTTTGAATGGAGAGAAGACATTGCTATAAATAATTGTGTAATACCATTCAAAATTGACACCAGAGCTGAAGTTAATATAATTCCTGTTAATTTGTTAAAGAAAATAGATGAAAGATCAAAAGTAAACAAAAGTTTGAAATCATATACAGGGCACAATCTGAAAGTGTTAGGAACTTGTAATTTGTGCTGTGAATTCAAGAATAAATTACATGTATTTGATTTTTTTTGTTGTAAATCAAGATTCGAATGCTATTTTAGGGCTGAAAGCATGTGAACAGTTAGGTTTAATTGATAGAAATATTGCTAAAAATGTAGATGCAATTAATAATCTTGATATTGTTCAAGAGTATGAAAATGTTTTCTCTGGTAAACTTGGCAAACTGTCATATGTATATGATATTAAATTAAAAGATAATGCTCAGCCTAAGATTGCTTCTCCTAGAGTTATACCTGCATCTTTAAGGGATAAAGTCAAAACTAAACTTGACAGAATGGTTAAAGCAGGAGTTCTTGAAGAAGTAACTGAACCTACAGATTGGGTACATCCGATTGTCATTGTTCAAAAACCCAATAAAGAAATTAGAATATGTATGGATCCAAGGCCTTTAAATAAGAACATAAAAAGAGAACATTATCCAATTCCAACCCAACAAGCTATATTTTCAAAAATAGATCAAGCAAAATATTTTTCAGCTTTAGATGCTTCTTCTGCATTTTTGCAAATTCCACTTTCTCCTGACAGTTCTAAATTATGTACCATTGCTACACCTTTTGGCAGATATAAATTTTGTCGCCTACGACATGGATTGTGCAGCTCACCGGAAGTGTACCAAAAGACTATTGACAACATTTTTTCCAGCTTAGATGGCATGGTTGTTTAAACTGATGATGTACAGTACCGAACCCCAAATTCGGCATGCTCGGGACCGGCGCCAAGCCGGATTTCGGAATTTGCCGAATTTCGGAACCCGACCAAAAATGGCGGATTTACGAAAACATCAACGCTAATATGCGCATTTTTACTTCAGATCGCGCTGTTTTCTTAATTGGTACATAAATAAGGACCTTTTTTTGGAAAAGGTAATATAAGTAAAGCCATGTGTTAAAATATTTTTACCAAACAAAAAAATAAATTATTAATGGATTTAAATAAAACGCTCCAAATTACAACCCACAATTCAGCAAAAATAAATCATACCCACCATGGTAGTTAACCATTTCACTGAATCGCCTGCAATCGCATGAAAAAGAAAATAGAGCTACATCTAAAAAAAATATTAACAGAGAAGTAAAACTAAAATGCCAGGCCATTTGTACAAATTGTAAGGGTTACTGGGCGCCATTTATGACCACAAAGAAAAAAAAATAGAGCAAGTTTCTTTATCTTTCTTTCTTTTTTCTTTTTCCAGGGAATAAAACTTGAAAAACAAATTTTTAAGAATTTAAGGGAAAAAATAATTTTTTTATAGGGAAAAAAGATGCTTAATTGAGCCTAAGAAATCAATTTTCACTTTTCAACATAGTAGGGTTTTCTGGTTTTATCTTGGTTTCCCGAGTTTAGATCATATAAAGCATAAATGTATCTACAAAATTGCTCCTATTTGAATCAAAATTTCCTGACATTTATTAATTTAACAGATTCTTACATTAATATTTTTCTGAATTTACAAAAAAAAATCTGAAATTTTCGGGAAAAGTGCCGAATTTTAGGATTTTCCGAACTTCGGGATTCCGAATGTGGGGTTTGGTACTGTATTAATTTTTGGACAGACGGAACCCGAACATGACGGACGACTTCTATCTGTCTTGAAGAGAGCTCAAGAATGTGGTTTAAAACTCTCCCTAAGAAAAAGCCAAATTAAGAAGAAATCTGAGATATCTTGGTTATAAATTTACAGATGAAGGAATCTCAGTAAATAATGGAAAAATTGAAGCAATTCTAGATTTTAAGGCTCCGACCAGCAAAGCTGAATTACAAAGATTTATAGGAATGATAACCTACTTAGGAAAGTTTATCGCCAACCTCTCCAACAAAACAGGATGTCTTCATAGATTATTAAGTAAAGATGCTGAATTTCTTTGGACCAGCAATGAACAGAAGGCATTTGAAGAGCTCAAATTGTGCGTTACTAATGCTCCAGTCTTGGCTTACTTTGATATAAGAAAACCTTCAATTGTGTCAGTTGATGCCAGCCAATATGGTTTAGGAGGTGTTAAGAGGTGTATGGTTCCAGTTCTCTCACAGAAACGGTACAGTCAAATTGAAAAGGAACTGTTAGCTGCTTTAAATGGCTGTAAAAAATTCCACTATTTTACGTATGGAACTGAGTTTACAATGGAAACTGACCACAAGCCGCTAATTGGACTATTACAAAAACCTATAGAGAAACTTTCTCCAAGATTACAACGAATCGCTTTGGAACTATTCAAATACAATTTTAAAATTGTGCATGCTCCCGGAAAATATTTGTACATAGCGGATACACTATCACGGTCTCCAACTGATGCCAATGTGGATACAAGTTTTTTAGAGCCGCAACTGTTCACACTATTTTGAGCGCTAGTGATGAGAAAACTGAAGAACTTCAAGAAGCTACCAAGCTAGATGAAGAATTGCAACAGCTGAAATTTTATATACAAGACGGATGGCCTAATGAATACAAGAAACTTTCCAAAAATCTCAAGCTGTATTGGGATAAGAAGTCGGAATTGCATTACCATGATGATTTGGTATTTATAGGAAATAAGTTGGTCATTCCTAAGAAAATGCATGATGAAATTCTACAGAAATTACATGTTGCACATCAGGGCATAACATCTTGTCAAAATAAAGCAAGAAACTATTTATTGGCCAAATATGACAACAGAAATCAAGAACTTTATAAACAGTTGCAGAATTTGTCATAAATTTCAAAAATCAATTCGAAAACAAGTGATGATACCATACAACATACCCAAGCATCCTTGGATTGATGTGGGAATAGATTTTATGTATTTAAAAGGAAAAGATTACTTAGTGGCCATAGACTATCATTCAAAATTTATTGAAGTGAGAAAAGTCGAACAGAAAACCACAGAAGCTGTCATAAGTGCATTGAAACATATTTTTAGAACACATGGAATAGCGAAATGCCTGCATTCAGATAATGGACCGCCATTTGACAGTTATAAATTTCAAGCTTTTCTTAAAGAATATGATATGAAACATGTCACCTCTTCACCAAGATACCCTAAATCCAACGGGATGGTAGAACGTACAATAGGCACAATCAAGAATCTGATGTTGAAGGCATTGGAAGATAATGGAGATCCAAATTTGGCACTGATTGAATACAATAACACCCCAAAATATCATTTACCATCGCCGGCACAAATGCTCATGGGAAGATCATCGAGATCTCTACTGCCTACTAAAAAGAATATATTAAAACCAAAATTTACAACAGCAGAGACTTATAAGAGCTTATTGAATAATCAGGAGATGCAAAAGAAATACCATGACCGATCACATGTGAATCTGGAAAAATTAAAATTTAATCAACCAGTGTACGTTCAACTAAATCGCAGAGACTGGACACCGGGAACTATTCTGGAAAAGCTAGATGCTCCATGTTCATACTTAGTGAAAACTGCTGCTGGAGGTGAACTTAGGAGGAATAAAATCCATTTGAGGCCAGATCAAGGTAATCCTTCAATTAACCAGTCAACAACTGAAGTTCCTATTCAGCCTTCTAGTGTCAAGTCGCCGAATCCTGTTCCTGTACCAGTCCCGCCTGATCCCGATCCGGTTGCTGTCAACAAGCCCATTATGACCACACGATCCGGGAGAGTTGTTAAACCCATAAAAAGACTTGACTTGTAAATAGTGTATATATGAAACTTGTTAAAAGAGGGGAGATGTGACATAAATTGTTTTAAGTGCGTAAGTCTAACTGTAACCGATTGTAACTGTAACTGGGTTCCGGATATCTTGTGTTTCCGTTCTAAGTTGTATGTTGTTGTGCTCAGTGCTTTCGTAACTTGTACGATGTTCTTAGAGTAATAAAAGTAATTAAAAATGCTCAATTTGAAGCATTCACTTGAAATGTGACATAAATTATTTAAATTTAAGAACTTACTGCAGTGAAGTACAACAGAGTAAATTAAAACAAAAGAATAGAATAGAACTACTTAAGCCTAACCATGACCCATTTTACCCCATCCCAGAAAAACTGATGTAAAAAAGACAATATTTTTTTTCCTTATATGCTCAGCTGGAATTGTTCTCCTTAGTTTCGTAGTGAGGAAGTCCTACAAATTTGGGCTGTTATTTGATAAAAAAGGGAGCTTTTCAGAAGTTGGTAAACCATGTGTTTAGCACGCTATCATCCAAAGTTTAAAAAAAAAAAATTCTTGTGGTGCCATATTTAAAAACCTAACTTTTTTGAGAATGAAAAATGTTGCCAGCACATTGAAATATAACATACAAAATATTGGTTGAAAAACTTCAATTTCAAGTTCTATTATTTTGGGTTTTATAAACTGACCCATTTTACCCAATCCTTTCCTAATGGACCATTTGCAATACATCATTTTCTTCAGAATTAAGTGACTTTTTTGAAAATAGAAACATTTTTTGAATTTGATATAATTTAAGTTTTAAAACTGTGTTCAAAGTTACTCTTTTATGTCCTTCCTTTGTAGAGCTAAATAACTTAAACATTAAATTAACCTATAAATTGGATTTATTAATTACTTTATAAAAGTTAAATAAATAGATTAACTATTATACTTTGGGTGTTCTATTAAGCTTTTCATTCATTTAATATTTTTTTTTAAATCTTACCGAAAAAGCAGTGTATTAATTACTCAAATTGTGTCTTTCCTTTATCGAAAAAGTGGATATCAACAACCCCACTCGGAACACAATGGCCCAAGAATTTTTAGTTTTCTGCACACTGCAGGTTTAAGGCTTGCATTAATTAGGCAGAGTCAAAAATTTGCAAAAATGCAATTTTAGGAGTTTTAGATGGCAACGAAAGGACAAAAATATGGTAACGGAAGGACATACATCATGGAAACGGAAGGAAAGTCATAGTTAAACTCATTTCCACTTCATTTTTAAAATACTCTATTAATATAAGCAATATGTATTCACTGAATAAAACTATCTTCATTGTATTTATTTGATTTGGTGTGAAAAAGGACCAGAATATGCACTGGTTAATGATGAACTAAACCATGAAAAAGCGCATTTCAGGTTTTATTGATACACATAATGTGTTTCTATATTTGGATTATCTTCTTTTCCATTATGGGCCTCAATATGCCGTTTAAACATCAGTATTTATTCAAAAATTTAACTTTCATTGAAAATGGTATAAAGATCAAGGCATCAAAATACTTCGACACCAGTTGCAGAAAAGGAGATGTGGACAATGCTGGTGTGGAGCAATATTTTATCTGAGAAATTCATTACTGCAGAAGACTTTTCAGGCATTGCAAAGCAAAAGTAGCTGCGGATATCCATCAATTCAATGAGTACCTCACTGGAAGATGGGAGCACATGCAGTGTCAACCAGAAACACAAAGCACCCATTAAGTAGTAATTAACGCTTTCTATCCTATAAACATAAAGAGAAATATTTTTTTTCCCACTGCAAAGAACAGTTTTATCTTACTCAATAATACATTGCAAAGTTTCCATGAAGTGTAATAGTAGAGCTTTTAAGTCAGAACCTTTTTATTAGTTGAACGGAGAGGAAAACATCCAACTAGGTGAGGCAAGAGATGAAGGGGGGGGGGGGGGCATATTTTTCTGAAGTGTTGCATTTGAAAAACTAAACTCATGAAGGTTCGACTTATATTTATCCTGTAACTGAGGATGAATGTTAGATTGACACTGAACAAACAAAAAAAAAACCTAAGATAATTATATAGGGCCTACCCAGCACTTAACTGAGACGAGTATAAATAGAATATTACAAATACAACCAGTGATATACCAGTTGATGAATAAGTCTAAGAAAACGTCTTACACATGATTTTCACACATATTTGAAAGAAATTCAGCCTTTTAAATATGTATCTTGCACTTTGGCACTTTTGTCCTTCCGTTATCATGACAAAATATTTATTTTTAGTGAAAAATATAATTATTTTTTACAAAAACTCTCCTAATATGCATTGAATGAACCCTCCTTAAGGTGCCCAAATTTTTTCAAGAAATTTCTTCAAAAAGTTTAACTGAACTTTAAAGTTGATTGTGTAACCACAATTATTATGTCAAAAAAGTTTCCTTCCATTGCCAACTTTAAAAGTTCAATTTAATAAGTTATTAATTGTAAAACTCCAAATTTACTAAATTTCATATAATTTAATAGAAAGCATAAAAACGTTTACTGTCAGTATTTTAAAGGCAATTATTTTTTTAAATGACAAGCTCACCAAGTCCTATTTTGTTCTAAAAAAAGGTCCTTCCGTTACACACGGAATTTACCTGCAACTTTTCGTGTAAAAAATCTAGCTCAAAACCTATAACTCAAAATAGTCAATCTGATAATAAGCAATGTTACTTTGATCTCATACAATATTAGTTTTAGATGGCAACATTGTCAATTCAAAAAACTTTTATTTTGAAGTGGCATAACTGATATAGAATACAATTTTATATCACATTCGAATTATTCATTTTTCCTTAACCGCTTGCCTGATTATCCCGAGTTGTCTCAGGTTCGTATATATTGCAGTTAATTATCCTGAGAAAATTCGGGTGGAGCAGAATTTGTCAATATGATTTATTTTATCACGGTTTTACACGACCTGGAGGAAACGAAAGCAGAGTTCGTACGCTTTTGGCAAAACCAAAAATAAGGACTTTTTAAGGACCTACAAAAAATTTTAAGGACCTCACAAATTTTTTGCAATTTACACAAACTGTTATATTTATTTCAAAAGGAAGCATTATTGAAAGAGGAAATTGATTTAACATCGCATTTTTATTAGGAACACAACACAAACATGTTTATGGAGCTCTCTTTATTAGAAAAGCAACAAGACAAAGAGTCTTGTAGCAATGTCCAATACAGTCGGGGTGTTAAATAATTATTGGAGCTAGTAATAAGAAGCACACAGCACAAGTATTAAACATATATAAGCAAGTGAAAAATTATCAAAAATGGTTAATGCTATAAAATACAAGTTAAATGAAAAACAATTTAAATTTTAAAAAATTTTGAAGAAAACACTGCACTTTATCTTGAGAATTTGTGTTTAATTTAGATTTTTTTTCATTTTACTTAACTTATGTTGCCAGCATCTCAATTTAGGCTTACTTAAATTTTTATCCCTGACATAAATAATTTTTTTAAATTATTTAGAAGAGCTTAGAAAAATTCTGAAAAAACTTTTTCAACTTGAGAAAAATATTTCATTTTGGAAACAACATACAAATAAAAAATTGAGCTTATTCGCTTAAAACTTTGCACATTACCCTCAAATAGTAACTACCAAAATTTAACTAAAATAAAGTTTCAAAAAATTGAACAATATTTTTAAATAAAACATAAAACAAGCAGACTACAGGCTGCAAATACTAAAACAACTGTCAACTTTTTAAATAATTGATATATTTACAAGATGCAGAAAGATAAAAGTCTCAAAAGTTGCGTGCAATTTTCGGCGAAGCACGTGCTAGATGTTAGCAAGTTTCCGAAAAATAGGCTGTTACATTTTCGCGTTATAAGTTATGAAAATTCATGTAAATTAATACATGTCTTTTTAAAAAGTTCCTTCAAAAATTTTCTTGTTTTGTAGTACAATCCCTTTAGATAAAAATACTTGTACATCAGCATGAAAAATCGGATCTTTTTGCAAAAAATCGAATTTTCGAAGTTCACAAAAAAAACCAGAAAAACTAGGGGAAAACGGAGCATTTGACAACTACGGTGTATAGGTTTAAGAAGGTCGATTCCTTCAATTTACTGCAAATTAAGAAATTTCACGAGATACAACTTTTGATTAACACAGCAAATATCCATCATCTCCCACACAACAAAACCCCAGGGCGAAAGATCACGAAGCCAAGTTGCTTGATAAAAATTCACTAAATATTAAAACATTACTTTAAAACAAATTAATTTTTTAGATATA
The DNA here is from genome assembly GCA_038502835.1 of Octonoba sinensis. Lineage (NCBI taxonomy): Eukaryota > Metazoa > Arthropoda > Arachnida > Araneae > Uloboridae > Octonoba > Octonoba sinensis. Next base: position 132,053,635 of record CM076598.1, read on the forward strand.
TATATTTTATTTGATTTAAAAAAAAAAACAATGGGCAACAAACTGTTTAGCGAAAGATCAGCTAAAAAGCGATCGAGAGAGTCGGCAACTCGCTGCTTATTATAGTGTAAGGTGTAAGAAAAATGATAATAAAAATAATTTATTCTTTTACCTTTAACAGTATAAAGAAGCGATAATCATGCATGCGATTGGTCAAATGAAAAAAAAGCTGAAAGGTTTTTTTTTTTGCCTACATATTAGTTAAATGTATCTCTTTTATTGAGCTAGATGTCAACAATATGCATCTTTGAAGTATTAACCCCCCCCCCCCTTAAATTAAAGAAAAAAGTTTCAAAAACAATATTTATTTACTGATTACTTGTTAAGAGCTGCTCCCACTTGCTTTATTGATAATTGTTTAGAATGCAGATGAATTAGTAACAATTTTCATGCAAAAAAATATTTATTTACTTTGAAACTAAATTTAATAAATAGTATCGAATCCCTAATTTGAAATCCCAAAATTTGGCTCTTTTTCGAAAATTCCCGATTTTTGTTTATTCATAAAAATTTTTACCTCTCGAGTCCTTAAAAGTCCGTTTTTCACATTTTATTCCTTTTTCTTTTCTTTTTTAAAAGCAAAATGAGGGAACTTGTGTGATTTATTTTTCTGTGGTCTTAAATGGTACCCAGTTACTAGGCACCATTGCATTTTGCACAAATGCTTGTTTTGATTCGACTTCTCTTACTAATATTTAATTTTTTTTTAAATGTAGCTCGATTTTCTTTTTCATACAATTGCAGGAAATAGCAAATTGGAAGCTGCCATGTGGGTGGGTACAAGTTAATTTTAACTGAATTGGGTGTTGTAGTTTGAAGCATTTTATCAAAATCCATGAACCTTTTCTTTTTGTCAAAAAATATAACACATCAATTTACTTATAACTTTTCAAAAAAATTAAAAAAACAAGGGATACTTATTTATTTACCAGTTGAGAAAGCAATGAAATTTGTAGTAAAAATGCGATGATGTTTATGTAAGTCCGCCATTTTTGGTCCTGTCAATCCGCCGTTTTGGGTCTTTCCGAAAGCCGCAATAATACCGAACCCGAGCAAACCAAATCTGAAGTTCGATTAAGTAGTTGAAATGAAAGAAGTTTGATTCTTGTGAAGAATACAAAACATAGCAAAACAAATAGAGCACATGGGTACCTTCTTAGTTTAACAACAAAAAAAATAAGCTCCTGGAATAAAAAATAAGGACTATTTAAGGACTTTTTAAGGCCTTAAAAATGAAAATTAACATTAAGGACTTTCTAAGGACCTTTAAGGACCGTACGAACCCTGGAAAGGAAATATTCAGCTTCGATTGGAAGTTTGACAAGTTTTGTTGGTTTTCTGTGCTGTCCCTTGTTTCAAAAACTATCATACAAAGACCATTATTTAACTTTTTTCATTTACCCGAGATAACTCAGGATAGTAAACTAATATTAAAATGCAATGCACAACAATACTTTTACACCTGTAAAAAAATGAAAATTCAACTTAAAACCTACACATTTTGTTTTGTTTCGTTTCCTTGTATTTAATAATAAAATTTTTAAATGTGATGGTTTTTTGAAATTTTTTTCAAAAAAATTTGTAAGGGAAGCGGTTAACAACTTTTTCCTCATACAACTTTCTTAAATTTTATTTTCTAAGAAAAATCATTTTATTTTTTTTAATGTTTATGTTTTTTAAGAATAAGTTTTCCTGATTGTTCCAGGTCAATGTATTTACTACTTAGATCAAAAAAGATTTGTAAAAAATACATTATTTTCTTAAAAATTGAATGCTGGCACAGAACATCAATATGTAAGGGGGCAAGGGGAAATCTTGCTAATTAAGAAACATTTTAAAACATAAGTTTAGTACAAATATATGTAGCATAATATGTGTGACAATAAGTATACATATTTTGGCTATCGGCTTACGAACAATTCTTCCAGATAATGTATAATAGCTAATTTTTAACAACAAATACTTTTATTACTTTTAACATAATTATTACAAAAATGCATTCCCTCATTTTAATAAAAATTTTATAATTATACAGTCGACGCTCGATATAACGACCATTTGTGTCCCACAGAAAGAAGTCTTTATAACGAGTGGTAGCTATAAGAGGTAGAATTTTCTTTAAAAATATACATGCATCATACATATTCAGTAGTTCCCCTAAAATTGTAATTTTAAGGGAACTTTTGGTAATTTAAAAAAAAAATCCAACTAAATGCTCAAATTATTTTTTATCATTGGAATTCAAAGCAAATTATCAGTGCAAAATATTAAACAGACTTTAAAGCAGAAAATATAGGGGAAAAATTACATTCACATTTCTGGAAGCCAATTTCTGAGCTGACATGACGCCTGGTACGGTCGCTGTATTAGATTAGCCGATTCAGAAAGGTCGCTATACTGAAAGCAAATTAACAGAGTTCATAGGGATAAAGTTGGGACTTTTACCACTGGTCGTTATAATGGAATGGTCTTTATAATGTGTGGTCGTTATAAAGAGCCTTGACTGTATTATTTAATACAGTAAAACCCCGATATACCGCGCCTCATTATACCACGGAATCAGATATACCGCGGTAACTATCATGTCCCCCGATGTTTAAACCACCCTTTATCATTGCCATTTAAAACGGATTCCTTATTTACCATTGTAATTAAAGCCGTCTAGAGCATACAAATATTCTAGCCAAAGAGCACCCATCCTCCCACCAGACACACTAACAGATAAAGCCCTGTTGTGATGGGAGTGATGTACACCTTTTTCATGCTTTTTCTGACCTTGAACCTAAACCTAGAACATATAGCTTGATTTCAAAAATGGGTGCAATCACCCTGACTTGTTTCTCTTGACATAGGCAGAGCTTAATCTGTCAAGGACTGTTCAGTTCAATGCTTAACTATTCCATTTTCAGAAGTCTAGTTATGCGTGTGCGTGTGTACTACAGCGCTATCAACCTTTATATTGCAGATTCTTTAGCATTCCTGAAAAGTAAACATATTCCACAGTGAGAAGTGCATTCCTCCCCTTCCAAATCTAATTTTTTCTTAAGACATCTCCCCCTGTACAATCCCATGTTGATAGCAAAAGAGATTTTTAAGCACCTTTTTTCTTGGAACACAGTTGGTTTATAACCTATCGCTTGGTAGATTAATAGCACAGCAGAGATGTGTGCTTCTTGCACAACAATTACAGTGAATAAAATGGCAGCAAAGAAAAAAAAATACTATAGGGGGAAGAAAAGTTACGAGTAATTGATAAAGTTAAAAATGATGCAACAAAAGCAAGTATTATTTCGTGAATATGGTTCCGCGGTACAATTTCACTATACCGAGGTTATGTTATAACGCAGGTTCCAAACATGTCCCCCGACACCCGCGTTTTGACCGGGTTTTACTGTATTAAGTGTGACGACTCCCCGCCCCCTTTTAAGGAAAGAGCCTGCTTTAGAAGGCTCAAAAAAAAACGAAAAAAAATTTATTGCTTAAATCGATTCCTAATATATCTAAGAATATGCATGCAAAGTTATAGAGGCTAATTCTCAATATTTTAAAAAATATAGCCCTAAACGTGGCCAGATGTCGAGCAGGTGTACGAGCACTCGGGCAGCTGGAGCGCGCGCCGTCCCCTCGGCCGAACAGCTCCGAACTATGTATGTGAAAAGGTTCAAAGGTCGTTCGAAATAATATTTTGAATTCGTAGGAGTGCCAACTCAAGTTGTAATACAGATTATAACGATATATTCGATTATAACGATTTGGTATATGGCGCAGGAATAGCTGATTAGCGTGACATCAGTAATAGAAAATTAACCCCTTTTCCGATCGTAAACTTTCAAGCGCGTTTTCTCCAGTTTTCGTTTTTATGTTTTTTCTAAACTGGCGGGCGTGATTGCGAGAAAACTAGACCACCAAACAAAACGAAACAAAACTTGTCAGCTTCAGTTTTGTATTCTCTTGTATTTGAACTAAAAAAATTCATGAAAAAAAATTCTGAACAACTTTTTTAGCAAGTTGAAACTATTTTTTTGTTGTAAAAAAGACTTTTTTTTTTTCCAAACCTGAGAAAAATTTTTAACTTTTCAAATTTTCAGGTTTTTTTTAGTTTAAATAGAAGGTAAATATATAAAAATCAAAAACATTTTTGTTTTTTTTGTTTCAGACGAAAATTACGAGTGCCATCTTTCCCGCCGATCAGAGACCGCAATTGTAGGGTGTTGCACAAATGTGTATAAAAATCGGCTGCATTTGAATATTTTTGTCTTAATTTTTTTTTTTTACTTGTTTAAATATGTAATAAAATGATCTGAAATCTTCGCTAGACTTGCTTTTCTTTTTCTGTCCTGAAAAACTTCCTCAAAAAACGTTTCTTTTTGGCCTTCTAAAGCAGGCTACTTGCCTTAAGTATCTTTTCTAGCATTTTGGTACAAAAAAAATCAGAATTTTCTGATGTAATTATAATCATTATTGATTTACTTATTTTTAATACTAAGCAAAAATGGCATATTCGCTTAGAAACACCTATAAATACCTTTCAATGTTTAATGTAAAAAATTTCTAAGCATTTGGTTTACAAAGATGAAGAATTATGATTTTGATTTAACAACCATAACGCATAAAATAAAGCACAACAGAAAATAAATACTACAGCAAGGTGTTTACAGATGTTCAAAAGTGAAATTTCTTCTCGGGATTTTTTTTGTGAGCATTCAGTGATGCATCAGATGTTGGTTCTGCCAGACATCAAATAATGGGTGCCCATGTATGATGTATATGTACCACATATCTGGCTCTGATATTTGAAACTTGAAAATTCTATACATATTTTTAAACATCCCCACAGCTTCTAAACATGTTAAGTTTGGAATTCACATATATTTTCAAAACAAGTTAATTAAATTTTAAAAGACATGCCGGATAACCGAATATTTTGTGTAGTGGCTGGATCCAATTCCAGATATTTAAAAACCTGTTGCATACAAGATATCCTATGCCTACTGGGAGGGATCAGTCTCGTTGGACGGGAAATTTTTGTGACCTACTCTTAATTTTTGTGACTTTTTAGTTATTTGCGTGACCGATTTCCACATTCGTTACTTTTTCAGGATTTTGGTGACTTGTAGACACCTTGTATAGTCATTTTTGTAGCACCATAATGGCATATCTATATTCAACAATTTGCAATCAACACCAAATGTCGGAAGCTTGAAACGCATATTTACAAAGCACCTCTCATAAAAATTTATCAAATATTCCAAAATAGTAATATAACTTCCATATTGTTAAAGTAAACATAGACGAAATATGTATGTACCTCTATTCTATAAAAAAACAAAGGGTGAAGGATCCTTACTTGAACGAAAAATTTTAAATTAGATGAGAGCAATTTCAAGAGAAAAAACATATTACTACAAACTTTAAAGTTCTGTAACAAATCAGACAGATAAGTTGAAGACTGAAAAAAATAATAATATATTTACCTTTTCATGTTTACTCAAATGTGGATTAATCACCTTTCGAAAAATATATGTAGATCCTCTTGTAGCAGGACATATAAGCCAAAAAACAAACATAATTTTGAATTCATAATAAAATGGAAACCTGAGAGATAAACACAAAAATTACTTAAAGAGATATGAAGGTCCTCTCTCCTTTACTCAAAATAAATTTTTTAAAAACATACCAGAAAGCAATAAAAATATCAGCAAATATTTCTATAAATTTATACATAGCAAACACTACCCAGTACATCATCCATTTAACCTAGAAAAACAAAAGAACCACATTTGTAAAAATAAGAAATAGTTTTAACACAGCAAAAAGGTAATACTACTAAAATTCAAAACCAATGGTAAATGTCAAAAGCATTTGTCTCCAGACTATAAATTACTTACCATATTTTATTATAAAACAAGCTTGTTATTTCAATGCAGAAAATGAAATCCTTTTCTTTCTTTTTCTTTTTTTGCATAAAAAACATAGTAACTGCTGTATTAGTTTTAAACAACCGTGATTTTCTAAATTAATCATTTCAAAAGATTTTCTAAGGCAATAATTGATACTATTGTTTCCTCCGAATAAATCAAAATAACCTTACCAAAATTTGTTCTTTATTTTCTTATCACATGTAAAACCAAGGGGGGGGGGGGAGGAGAAACTTTATGACTTAACAATACTGTTTTACCAAAAAAAAACCTCGTCTCTCCTAAAAATCTCACTAGCTTAAAAATAGACATGTATGAACATTTATTAAAGTTTTCTAGGCAAGAAATGTTAATTTCAATCATAGCACATGTTATTTTTCAATGCACAGCTTGCATCTTTTAAAAAATATAACAGTTCCAGATCTTTTCTTCTTACCAACTCACAACTTTCTGTAGACAACCAATAATGAAATTATACTACTTTTATCTCAAACACGTTAAGCAATTTTTCCCAAAATAACAGCAGCTCCTCTAAAAATATTTGTAATTGGTTAACCAAGATATTTGATTGAAACAAAAAATTTCACTTTTTAGTAATGGTGTGAGCGTATGATTTTACTAAATGGGTTTTTCAGGCTTTTTCATTTATAAAATAGAAAAATGATTAAAGTACACTCAATGTAAAAATTAAGTACATACAATTGTTACCCTTTTTTTCAGCTTTCAACAGCAAAATAATTCAGATTAAATTTGTTCATTTTCTTTGTACTTATGAGTGTACTATTATTCATTTGAGTCATACATTTGTATTAAAATTTGTTTATCATTATTATTTAAAAATATTTATTGTAGTGAAAATAGCTTAAAGTGTGTTTTTGCATATTGGTTAACATGCCATATTACTTCTATGAATATGAACAACACAATAAATATCCAAAATATTTAAAGTCTTTAAAAAAAAAATTGATTTAAATAAAAAAAATCTGATGTAATTTTTTAAAAAAATCACGAACCCTGCTTTGAAGTACACAATGAGCTGATAAATGAGGACTAACGAAATAGACATGCACAGAAATTGACATCACTTTCTGGTCCCCGAATAATATACTTGAGAGCCATAGTATCTGAAGTCCTTTTCTCGAGTTTTTGTGATGGACATACAGAGTACCAACAATAAAGCCACTAGCTACATGAGGGTTCCAAGCTTTTAAAGCTCCCATCAAACATCCTTATTCTAAGGTTTCCATTGAAAAGTCGTCTTATAGTACTAAAAACATTTATTTTTTAACTTCTTTGCAAAAACTCAAAAAATAGACTTCAGATACTATGGCTCTCAGGTACAAATAATAAAGGCAAAAGGGCAAATAAGGTATATATTATTGTAGCCCCATTAAGATATTTTACAATCCCTTCTGCATACATTCATTCACAAACATGAATAGATTATAAATTAAATTCATATACTAAAAGTAACATAATATCAGCTTTAATTCTATTATGTAAACAATTTTAGATGCCTTTTTAACCACAAGTTTATTTCTGAACTTATTGTAAACAACTTGAAACATTAAAACTATTAATTCTACTGATTTTTCTGTGATGCACATACACATTTGAATAACTTCTACCGCTCTATCCCAATGCACTCTTACAGTAGTTACAGAGTTTTCAAATGTTGACATAGATTTCAGTTTCTTTTTAAAAGAAAATTCCAAAGAAAAGAGATGCACAAATTATAAATTCCAGTAAAATACAAAATATTGTTTAAGTTTTTTCTAAACATGTAATGTAGGTTTTTTTTTTCATTGCTAGTTTTATCTTCTGCATATTTTAATAAGAGATAGACTTTGAAAATGAGCAAGTGACAATGCATGTGCACAGGCCTGCCATTTCAAAGTTCTCCAGGGGAACTCCTCTGGGTATATAATATATAGTGGGTGCATATTAGGGTAGTCCAATATCTCGAAGGTGAAAATTTTTTTGGTCCTACCTTTCCATTTGACTCCAATACATTAGAAAATAATTCAGATAAAATTTGAAAGCATTTGAATACTATTAACCCACTGGCGGTTTATGCCATGGTGTCACGCCATGAGAAATCTTTTTCAAAATGGTCGAAGTCGGGATATTACGATACGCTTTTTCGACGTCAAGATGGTCTGGAGTGTATATTTGCGAGATTCCTTCCCCTTTTCCCAAACAGGCTCCCTGGCGCATCGGAGGCTTTCCTTTTCTGCCCAAACCGCCAGTGAGTTAATAGGTAGCTCAATGCAGATGAAGCTTGCATCATTGCGGAATAAAGAGTGTACTGACAAAGAACTAAGTTTATTGTAAATAAAATTGCTATTTTTACTAACAGAAATAATTGCATTATAAAAATGATATTTTATATACACTGTCTTAACAGTAACCATAAATATATTCTGTAAATATATACATAAAAATATTTCCCGCAAGTTTAGTGTAAAGCGGGGACTAGCTAAGCATAGGGTTAAGTTGGGCAATCGAAATATCTCGAAACCTTCACATTGTATGCTAACTTATCAACTGGAGGTCAGAAGCGGTCACAAAGGAGGAATTCACAGCACAACTCCTAATAATGATTTGTCAATCAAATGACATCATATGCAGGCGTTGTTTGTTTTGCTGCAAAGTTAGTTTCAATCCATATTTCTTCTTTACATGTCAATAAATCATCCGTTCTCGATCACATAAGTTTTAAGTTTTTATAAGCCCATTATATTTATGATATCTAAAAAGGATTTGTATATTCAAATGGCCTTTTCATAACCTCATTTTGTCTCAAATACTTGTGTTGATGCTAGTTGGCCAATAGCTTTTTCCTCCTGAAGTTGTTTGAACATACTCAATGCAAGTTCTAAGAAAGTTAGATACAGTTGTCAGCACGAAAAATGAAAAATGCTACTCTGGCAGACACTCCAGAAAAAAAATGTATTACAAGAGGAAAATAGAAAAAACTTTAAATGGAAAAATAAAAGAAAAGAGTTTCTTAAAAAGTTATTTCTTCAGCGAAGTAAGGAAGGCATTGAAGATGAGTATAACTATCTGGTTAGACAGGACTGCCTATAGAACAAGAATCAATAAGGCAATTGTGGTACAAGTGCCTGATGTGAAAAACGATTGCATTAAATTTGCTGATAAATTACTCATGGCTCCCACTTACGAGATGATTATTGAGTATTTTTTGTACTGATTTTAATACGTTCTGGAAAAAACTCCTGCTTGTGGAATCAGATGTGGCACTTAGAGCACATTTGAGTACAGTGGGTCAGGGCATAAAATAAGATAGAAAGTGGGCGACAGTAATGTCGCCCAGTGCCGAGATCTTGTCGCCCAGTCACTACACATCGTGCCGGCTAAAAATAAAAGAAATAAAAGAAAGTCGTATAGTTTTACAAAATGTCGTTTCTTCCTTAACTAAAATTAATTTTTCATTTTCGTTGAAATTTGGCATGTATTCTTGAATGCTTCTTCAGTTTCCACTTTCTCAGGTTATCAATGCAAAGACGTTTTCTGAAAGAAAAATTTCTGACGGGTACTTAAAGTTATCAAACATTGTCAAACGACTTTTTAGGTCGCTAATTTCAAAAACAGTCCGCTGGAAAGCAACGAATGCACCACCCCTTCTCCTATAGCCTGAAATTTTGTTTTTAGAAATATTTGAGGAAAAGCCACCGCATCCCCCTAAAGATAACCTAAAATTGAGTTTTCGGAACTTAAAATTCGGAAAATTGCTGGGGAGAGACTGCTTGCAATTAACAGAAAAAGATACACTAATTGCATTTTTAGAACTTCAATGTTGAAGAAGTACCATAAAAAGTTTCCAAACCTACTTTCCCATAACTTCACCAGAAAAGATCTAAAAATGCGTTTTTAGCCACTTTCCAGCGAAAGTTAAAAAAAATTAATGCCGCATGAAAACTGGCTTAATGTATTGTAAAAAATAAAATATCGTTAAAGATAAAGAAAAGTTGAAAATGAATGAAGTACATTAAATAAAGATTGAAAAATAAATAAAAAGTGATAGTACGGTTTTGAGATGGGAAAATGTGTCTCTCGGTAGGTCGGTCTGTCTGTCCCTCCCCCCCTAATAACTGTTGAGGGAATTGTCCGATTTGAAAGAATTTTTTTTTTGTATTTAAAAGGCGAGGACACCTCATTTCCATATTTTACTTTTTGATTTGAAAAATGTTTCATTTAGTTTTAAACAGTTCAAAAAATCTTGACTTATTGGCAAAATGCCTATGGGGCGAAAATGAAGCAAATTATTTAAACTCAGGGAAGAAGATCCAAGTTCCTATGAACAAGCTTACTGGAAGAAATGCTTGGCGTGAATGATTTGACAATTTTTGTTCCTTTTGGAACAGTTCAAAAAGAAATTAACATTAGGAGGAATTTCAATCCTACGGAATAATTTCAATTCTATATAAATCCTATACAGAGGAATTTCAATCCTCTATATATCCTATGTATAGTGTTCGGCAACTACTCGTCAAAAAGTAGTTAACTACTTTTCTCTGAGACTAGTTGTAACTAGTAGTTAACTGTTCTCCAAAAGTAGTTAACTACTAGTTAACTACTTTTAAGTAAAATTCATTTGAATTTCCATTTTTAAGCTTGTTATTAAATATTTAATCCTAGTAATTCAACTCAATACTATTTTTAATCATTAAAACAATTTTAAAGAAATTCCTATAAAACATTCAAAGATTGAATATTTCCAAATAACACTGAACAATTAATATATAAAGAGAATATGAATAAATACAAAACCTTTTTCTCTAAATTTAAACTTTTATTTTAGTATGTATTTGTTTAATAAAGTTAATAATTTATGTTTTTAAGAAATAACAATTTTTCAGCAGTTGTTGTAAAATGAAGGGGGTTCACCCTTAATATCAATTTAAAATTCTCCTTCTGCCCAACCCCCATTCATTAACAAAATATGCTTTGTGATATAAGCAACATGGCTGCTCGCATGTAACTGAATAGTGCTTAGCAAATTATGAACTGTGTTTTTTTAATTGTAAAATTAACATTCTCAAAGAGGGTACTTTTCTTTCTTTAGGTTTCGACTCGGATAGTTAATAAAGATATTGAATTATGCAGGAGGTGTTTTGTTAAGCAAGATTTAAAAAAGAAATAAAAATTGAAATTGCATAACATAACAGATCTTGTATCTATTACATACGAACTTTCGCTACATTGTATGGTAGAAATAGCTTGAGAATATGAATATACGATCATTACTGAAAAATATAGTTGACCACTTTTGTTGGTGATTGTTGTGCAGATTACTAAAATATGTTATTTAGTTAAATTATTATTCAATTATTACTTCAGATTTTTCTGTTGCGAGAAGTGTAAGACTTCAATTTGCTGGGCTTATTTTGGCACAGGTAGCTTTGCAAGGCTTTCAAAACGCCTAATTTATTCCCGGGGAAAAAAACGGGCTTTTTACCGGAAATTTAAAGCAAAATCGGGTTTTTGCTTTAAATTTCCATTTAAATCTGAAAAAATGTTTGTTTCTTGAAATAATTTTAATACATCAATAATACATATTTTTTAATTAAATTTTCGTAATAATAGAAATACTTTACCGAACGTTACTGTTAAAGCATTTTAAAACACAACATATTTATTTCGTTGTGTTAGTATTAGCTGTAAATAAATTTTACAGTTATAATTGAAAAAAAGGAAGTTGTTAATATTTTTTATTTACATTGTAAAACTTGATATTTGTTTAAGTCATCAATAAAAAACAAAATAACACAAAGAAAAACCAACCTTTACAAAAAATGTATAGTGCTTTAAATAGTATTTCTTATTAAAACCTCCAAATGTGTTGGTAAAGTTGCAATAAAATGCTATGAATAAAACGGATAAGTTATGTATTATTTCTGATAGTAATTTGAAATCTAGGAAGGGAATAAAAAAGAAAAAAGATTTTGAAGGTTAATCTTATTTTCTGCAAAGTAACCAAGTCAAATATAATTTTAGAATCAATATATTGCAATAAAAAGGCCTATTGAATTTCCAAGTTAATTTTCTAATTTTCTCAATTGTATAAGCTTGTTATAAAATGTTATGTTTGACGATAGAATAGAAATAATATAACGTTATATCCAGAATAGAAATAATATATAATGTCCTGTAAAAATATTCGAACACTGAAAACAATTTTATAGTGAGTAAATAATTTATGATTATTTGAAGAGAGCTAAAGTTCGTTTTTTTCCTCTTTAAATTCCCAATGTTCCCAAATTTCCCAGATTCTTCCCGTAAATTTTCGGGTTTTTACCCTCACTTCGAAATTATCGGGTTTTTCGCATTTCTAGGCACAGATATGCAAAATATTATAGAATATTAAATGGATGCTTCTTAACAAAGCTCAAAATAGTAAACAAATGCCAGGTAACGTAAACAAACCCGTAAGTTCAATAAATAAATTATTATTGTTATTATTCAATAGTTGTTTTATTGTAATCATTTCATATACATTTTTAATGCTTAAAAATTTTATTACTTGCATCCTGAAGCTCACAATTTTATGAGTTGATAAATAAATTTCTTTTGATCCAGCATAACATATGTTTAATGATTTGTGATTTCTTAATGCTGGTTTTTGAACAAATGGTTTTTTACTAGGTCAAACATTTTATTTCTTATTTAGTGTTGAGTCGATTAGTATTATTAGTATTTTCAATATATGATCGACTCAATAAAAATATTAAAATGTTTAGACTTGTTAAATGTTTGCTTTTATTGTCATATATTGATGATTTCATTGTGTTTTCGTTATAATGATAAATTGCGGGCAGTAATTCAAAATAATAATAACAAATTAAAATGAAGTTTAACAAATTTGAACATTGAACGGGGGAAAAATCAACTGGATTATAGATTTATAAAAAAGTATCACAACAAAGAAAAATAACGAAAATTTTTTGGAAGTTCATTTATTTCATCAATTCTGAAATAGCTATTTTCGTATTTACTCTTCTATTAATTTTCACCTTTTAACTAAAAAAAATAGTTATACAGGCCTAAATAGATTTAATTATTTTACTACAAATCTAAAAAATGTTGCATGAAAATTAAACGACTCCAAACTGTCGTAGTTCGCATGGCATACAGTCAGATTTTATACACATTTTGAACATTATAAGAAAGTTTCTATGATAATTTATGCTTTTTATGTATTTTTTTGAAACAATATTTAATAAAAATAAGTCATTCAAGTATTGAAAACAACATCATAACAATAAAATATATACCGCAATGTATTTGTTGACATGATGTTATTGTAATAATAAGTTTAATACATTGCAATAATGTACGTGTGAATTATTGCAACCTTGGAATTTTAATTCAATGATTTAAGCAGACGTACGAAGGCGAAACTACAATGGCGGCGAAATTCGAGGTTGCTGTGTTGTTCTCCGTCTGTTTACATTCGGGGGTGGCCACATTGTGAACCGAATCTTCGCCAGTTTGGTGAAAATCGGCAAAGGCTCTGAAAGCACCGCAATACGGAATGTCGCTGCAAACAGTGCTAGTGCAAGATTAAAGTCTTCCAAAAGTCTTGGTGACAAGATCTGCAATTTCGGGTGCCCGAAGGCTATGGAGGATTTCGATAGGGGGTGCTCCAAGTTAAAAGAGGGGGCCAATAATGGCCTGATGGCAATCAAAAACATGGTCTGGAGTTAGTTGCGAATGAAATAAAATTATATTATTTAAAAAATGTATGCTTAATAAACATAGAACAACAAGAAACAGAAGAGAAAGCTTATATTTCTGGACTAAATGTATTATAATTTCTTGAATATATACAAATAAGTTGACTGGACTATTATAATTTTTTGAGTATATACCAATTTCTTGAATATATAAACAGAGATGTCAAATATCACAGAAAATGTTTACTAGAGCTTAATCATTTTTACTATTTGATGTTTCATCAAGAATACCAGTTTTGATGCCTTATCAACCCCCAATCTGTTTCTTAATTTTGAGTGCACTATTCCAAATGTAGAAAAAATCCTTTCCAAAGGTGCTGTTGATGCTTTTGCTGTAGTCAGCATGTCCAAAACCTTAATGTTCTCTGATAAAATATCATTCTTTGACACCTTAACGAAGCTATTCCACCTTTCCCTAGAGGACCAGATGCATTAAGGCTACCATATAGTGAGTTAAAATTCTAATGAATTACTTGAACCCAGAATATATTAAAATTTATAATAAAAAATTTAATAATTTAGAAGAAGCTGATATAAATTTTTTTTTAAATTATAAAAATCAATATCTTGTCTAGAAAAGAATAATAAAAATTTTTTTTTTTCTAAAAAAAATCCTAAAAATCAGTATTTTCTTTCTTCTTGTGTTTTATGGTATACCAAACGCATGCATGATATTGGAGTAGAGGTAAAGCTTCCCCATAATGAAGATTTGGTCTTTAAATGGGGAGGGGGACTTCATTGTGCATGTGCTGGTGCGGGCGCTATTTATTGACTATTATTAGAAAGCTTTTTCTAATTTGCGTAAATACTACAATAAATATTATGATTTTTATTATGAGTACTTTTTCATTATATAACACAATAATAAAAAATACATTTGTGTAAGTAATATTCATAAGCTAAAAATTTAAATAATTTAATGTGTAAAAAAGGTTTTTTTTTTTCAAAAAATAGATTTTAAATTTTTTTTTTCGAAAGTAGTTGGAATTTTGAAAGTTGTAACTAGTAGTTGGGGAAAAAAGTAGTTTAACTAGTAGTTAAGTAGTTCAAAACAAAAGTAGTTACAACTAGTAGGTAACTACTAGTTGTCAATAGTAGTTAACTACTGCCGAACACTACCTATATATATCTAATAGACGAATTTGCTTGGAACAAACTTTATCGGAAAGATGTTATGATGTAGAACATGTGGAGATACAAAGTGCAACCAGAACTAAGCTAAGCCTATTTTCCTATGAAATTTTTTGATCGGGTTTTTAAAGATATTTTTGAATGAATGATTAAATGAATGAGCTAAAGGTTGAATGAATGATTAAATGAATGAGCTAAAGGTTGAATGAATGAAAAAATAAATATCAATAAATGAGTGGATAAATACATGAATGAGTAAATGAATGAATGACTGAATAAATAAATGAATGATTGAATGAGTTGAGTGAATGAATATGTATTAACTGTTGAAAAAAGTATACTTGAAGTAGTTAAGAACTAAAGCTAAATGAGAAAGAGAGATAGAATAGCTAGATTATAAATTTGAAGTTGGAGGGGGTGTATACGGAAAAGTAGGCTTGTCTAGTTCTAGACGGAACTTCTAGTTAAAATTTCAAATTTGAAAATTTTCCGGGGGGGGGGGGCCTTTAATACCACTCTCCCCATCTTCCCTAACGTCATCAAAGACATCCTAAATTTGCCTTTCGAGATTCACGAGAGTAAGCCCCAACATTCTTTCATCCCTAGAGTCATCTAAAAGAGTCTAAAATTAACTTCATTTCAAAAATAAAATCAGGAGAAAAACCAGACTCAACCTTTTTTTTCCCCTAACTTTAACATAGCCGAAAATTTCTGGGGTAGAGCACACACTCCTTCCTCTAACACTACCTAATATAGCTCAAGATTGGGCTTTTAATACTTCAACATATTAATAGAATTATTTGTTTGTATAAACTGTCAGAAACTAAAATTGAAGTATACTGAACATGTTGCGTCGTTGATCAGTGGGCCGGCTCCTGTGGCAGGCAACTGCTCCTGGGAAGGCAGTTTTAGGAGGCAGTGAGTTGTGCAATGTCAAAATTAAAATAAAAAAATTTCCCCCTTATTATAGTGAAACATAAATCATGCAATGCTCAAACAATACAATAGTTTTTCTTTTACAAATTTTCAAAGCATCCTTTTGGGAAGAAGCGGGAGGGGGGGGGGAGCTTGTAAGTGTCGCTTGCGAAGGCAGACTTGGGGCTTTTCGATATGGGCGTAAGTAAGATGGGGAGGGGGGCCCTGCTCCCTGGATTTAAAACAAAATGCAAATTTATTTCTACATTTTTATGAGTAAAAGCGTTTAAACTTTAAAAAATTTCGGTTTGCTTTTTTTCCCTAAAACTTTTGCACTCCCAAATGCGTCTCCTATGGCCTCATAAAGAAACAAGTTTGCATATAGTCTTCAAAATTTTCCCAGGGGAGAATCCCCCAGACCGTCTTCAACTGTTAGAATTTCATATCATTCATATCCGTTTCTTCTCTAGGTTCAGGAGGGACGCTTCAAATGGCTTTACCTCCCTAATTGTTGAGCTGAACTGGTAATGCAGTTGGGAACATTTCTTATGAATTTATGAGGGAAAATAAATGAAATACTGGTCAAACACTAGAGCATAAAAAATATCCTGGAGAAGTTATTTTAATTTTTTTTTAACCTTTCAAAAATAGATAAATACATAAAGGTAGTAATAGTTAGGTGGTCAACTTACCAAAGGGTTTTTTACAATACTCCCACCCAAATTTGGCATACATAGGTGGTCAACTTAGGTGGTCAAGTTACACAGGTTTATCTACATTATATAATATAGGGCTCATTTCATTCCCGACAAAAGTGGTCAGCTTACAGAGGTGGTCAACTTTACAGGTTTTACTGTATTAGTTAAAAATGTTTTTTAATATATACTGAAGCAGAGATATTTTTAATTATACAATAAAAACAATTTTGTATAACCCCTGGGCCCCCCTAAATCTGCTACTGCTAGCATTAAGGGGGGATATACATGAAAATGTATAGACACTGCATTTCCAAAAACTAGGTTGTAAGACAATTGACTCATCCTGATCCCCTACCTGTTTATTATATATTTTTTAATGATTATCCCTTAATCTTGCTACTTGTACAATTAAGTATAGATCCTCCCCATTCTGTTCCAGTGCTACATTTAAAATATTTTATACAAATACATAAAGTGACTCATTTTATCCAACTGTTCCCTTTATTAAGTTTCCATTTTTTTCTTCTTCAATAACCTGCATAAAAATTGGTTAGTTTTCTAGTTTTAAACTAGATATTGAAATTATTTAAACACTTTTCTCTTTTTTTTTTTGATAAAACATATTTTAATCAATGATTTCTTTTCAAATAATCTGATTTAAATCAGTGATTAAAATCATTTCATTCAAATCATATACATCTTGATTTAATACAACTCACAAAAAAGTAAATGCCGAGATAAATTGCCATAACATTCTTACTAACAAATCATGGTTAAATTCATACAACCTGATATTGATATCATACAAAAAAAAAAAAAAAAACATCAATACTGTAATAGCGATACAATTTGTACTTGAGGACACATTGATAATTGTTTTATGGTTGAACAGATATTTGTTGTGTGCAATAGATTTAATATGCAATAAATTAAGATTAAAAACTCAGTTAAAAGAACCATTGTTAATGAAAAACTAAATGTTACTCAGTTACTCAGTTAAAGAACATTGTTAATGAAAAACTCAGTTAAAAGAACAGTTGTTAATGAAAAACTAAATGAAATTTTTATACATTTTACAAGATAAAGATAAAACCCTAGAACTGCCCATTCAGTTTCACTAGGCTGCCTCAAAAATCAAAGCAACAGTTGAGGGGGGGGGGGGACTATTTTTGAAATCAGTCTATGTGAGTTTAAATTAATTTAAATTACAGCATTTAAATATCAGGAAATTACATGAAAAGTTACTTTTTTGAGACATACATAAAACAATACCACATTACAAAAATTTATTTATTACTAAAAACAGCGATAAAAACTTACAACTAAAACAAAAACTTACATAATCTCTAACATTTTTTGTCTTTACAGTTTTGTATGATGCATAAGCTGGATATAATGTTCCAAAGACAAGACTACAAAAAATATGGAAAAGAATAAAAGTTAGTATAAAACTAACAAATAGATACAAAAAAAAAATTAAGCCATACAAAATATTTTCTGTTAGTTTCTTTCTGCAAAATAAATGCAATTAACTATTAATTGCATTAGTAAACGATTATTAGATCAAAGACCATTACATTATATATATATATTAAAAACATCTGGCATGACGTTTTTAATATTTAATCCATAAGTATTTCTCTTTTAAATTCTAGTATTTAACAATTCACTACTTTCTTACAAGTAATGACCAAAAAAGTTGTTGTTAATGATTACTATAAATTATTAGACAGGATTTAAAGAAGTTATCCAAAAGTTCACTGTTCAGAAATTAAATACTTCTATACAAATAAAAGAGATAATAAAAGAGGGTTCGCGCTAGGCCGCGCGATTCCCGAAATATTTTTTGAAATCCCACTCAAAAAAAATTTTTTTTGGGCTTAAAGTTTAAAAATCCCACTTAAAATTTTGGTCAAGGAGAAAAATCCCACCTTGTATTTTTCCCCAGTGTGAACCCTGTAAAATAACTGAATCAGTGATTTGTAAAAAAATTCGTTTAAAAATATAAGCTTACACGTATAATTATTTTAAACTTAGCACTTTTCAATCAGTTAAGGTTTTTTTTTCTTTTACCTAGTGCGAAATATGAAATACATTTCTACACAGAATAAATAAATAGAAGGCAAAAACACGTTGGAAAGAGCAAGACTCAATTATTATGCTCTATTTATTTGAAGAACAACATAACCAAAACTTACAGAACAAGTCTTGACAGAAGAATTGATATCATCCTTCTAAAGTGTCACTGAACAGAAAAATAGCATTAGGAGATTACACTGTATAATATACTAAAGATAAAACCAAACCATAACTTCTCTTAACATTTTTTTATTACATGTTCGAAGAACAGATGTTAAAAGTACGGAGCTTTTGTTTAACTGAGACACTACTGGATGACATATTAGTAAAGTCTCCTCCCATTGGTCAGAAGTTCTTTGGCTGGGATGTTCACTTTAAATCAAGAGGAAATACGTAATAGAGAATCATGGAGGAAGAAACTAGCAGCATTGCATAGCCGTGCATGCCCGCATGAGACGTTGCAAAAATCTAATAAATCATAAATCTGATATTGTTTTGTTACATCTATTACGTTTTTCCTCAGAAAATAAAAGATTCATCCAAATAACGACTTTCAATATAGAAGAAATTGTTTGAAGATAGATATATAAATCTTCAAGAAATTGTCACCTCAACTCCTAAGTTTTTTTTTAGTAGCTCCATAATTCGCGCGTAGTCTTATTAAGGACTGTCTTAATTAATCCTCATGTCATACACCATCGAAATGCACAACCACATAACATACATGACTCCAAAATACCGAGTTGAGCTCAAGGCAATGTTCTCTCAGCAGGGGTGGACTGGCTCACCGGGACATGTCCCGGTGCGCCCTTTCATCTAGACGCCTCCACAAAAAAAAAAAAAAAAAAAAAGAAAAAAAAAAAAAGAAATCTTTGCGACATTTTCCCCCTTAATAATTTACAGTAAGAGAAATAAAATGAAATAATTTGCTTTTAATCCGAGACGACAAAATCTTGATTTAAGAAAAAGGTAATCGACTTTCCCACGCAAAACCACATTTGTGAAGGCTTTAGGACGTATAGCTTCAGTTCTACGTTTTGGTAAGGCTCGGAGAAGGGGTGAGGGGAAAGTCGAGAATATAAGTGTTATGATATAGTAGTTCTATGAGGATCCACGAACACTTATCGAGGGTCGAGTCGAGGCGCCCATTTTGGAATATATATTCCCTTCCCTAAGTAAAAGTCTGACTAGTCACAAGGGAGATCATGGCGCAGACTTAGCCATTGAAATGTTTTTGCTAGGGAGGTTGACCTTTTCTGCCAATTTGTTGGGTTGTCGATTTTGAGGGGCTCCGTAGTTTTTTAGGGGGGTACACGAACGCTCTGAAAGGATGGACACCTCTACTAATCATAAGTAACGTATGAAAATAAATAAAACTAGTGTACCTGCATTGTATAGCCCTTGTTTTTATTATAGGGCACTGCGAAGTATTGCTAAAGCTTCATAATAAACAAACTTCTAATTATTTTTAAAATTTGATGCAATATTACGTGGCGCCCTGTGAAGATTTTTCAGATCCTCGGCGCACATTTTGGGAATCATTGCTTCTAAGTAACATTGAAAAACGTGAATAAAATTTTGTTGACCCCATTTTCTGCCTTATAACATAACTGCCTTTTATTTTGTGATGTTGAGCGGAGGCGGGGCCAGGGGTAGAGCACGTACACAGTGTAAACAGACTCGAACATAAGAGCTATATTTAAATTTAAAAAGGCATATGGGCGATGTTCAGTTAAAATAAAACACGGGGATGCAGTTACTACAATAGAAACAAATTCATTTATTTTTCAAAAAGTTACGCCCTAAATTTCAAAAAACAAGTGACACGCCACTTCATTGAATAACTAATAAAAAAAAATATTTAATGTAGAGAGATTTAAATGCATAAGTAGGGATACAGTGGGGTCGATAAGGCGTTTCTACACTTTTCTATTAGGTGGAACTCTGCTCCGGTACTTTATTTTGAGTTTTATTTGTTTTTATTTTATTTCAAATTCTGTATTTTGCTCCAAACCAGACTAATTTGACTCGGTTAAAATCTGATTTTAGCTTATTTTTATTTTAAGATTCCGCATCTAATTTTAATATAATTTAACTATTGTTTCGATTTTTATTTATTTATATTGATAACCAAAAAATTAACACATATTTTTTATCGCAACTATCTTAAAAGTAAAGTTAATATATATATTTATATTATATTAATTTCATACAAATAGAATTACAGGGTTCGGTTATTTAAATCGAGTGTTTTAAATCGGTACAATGGCTGGGCCACCTTGAGAGAATGGAGGAAAACAGAGGCACTAAGAGATTTTCAAGGGACAATGCCACTGCCAGAGAGAAAGAGGAAGGCAGGTTAAAAGATGGGTAGACGAGGTGGAGAAAGACCTTAAAAATCTAAATATCCGAAACTGGAATGAAAAAGTGAAAGACAGAGGGCTTTTGAGGAAAATTGTTAGGGAATCCATGGTCCAATATGGGAGGCAATGTCAGGGAGTTAGTTAGTTTTAAATCTTTGATTTAAATCAAATGTTTTAAATCGGTGATTTAAATCAAGTGTTTTAAATCAGTAATGTAAATCATTTTTAAAAAATCATGATTTTTACCAAACATTTAAATTTGCCTGAAATTTTTTATTATTATTTTTTAAAAATAAATTATAAAAATTTTATATTTCACAAGAATCAATCGGTATGATTATATTTATTAACACATAATTTTTAACGTGTCATTTACGTAACTAATATGCTAAAAATTTGTTTATTCATTAACAAAACTGTCTTAACCATTACTCTAAATAAACTGTTGCCACAGAAACTTTAAAATGTTAGAAAAAGAAAATATGTAATATGTTTTTTTGTCGTGTCTTCGCGCGTGGCGAGGAAGAATGGGTACGCTGCTCTTGAGTCTAACGGGGCCCTTGTAGGAGTCCTATTTCCGCCCCTTTGAAAAGTCTCTTAATTTTTTGAACCAGCTCCCAGATGAGAGACCGTCACCTGGAATTGGCACCCCCAGAGGTATCGTTTCACTTGGAGGACATTGGAGCCACGACCTATTTAACGTGCACCAGATCCCTTTAGCGTACACGGACCGCAGCAACCAGCCGCGAGAGGTCACCCTCCCAAACACCGACCTTAGTCTGTGTTGCTTTACTTTTGGTGTTCTGCGGGAACCGAGCTTCTACCGACTGGTCCACTGCGGGACAATTATCTAATAGAATGTAAGAAATAGGCTTTTAAGGGTCGAAGTAGATTAGTTTTACTCTTACTCCTACTTTTAGATTACATCAAAATATTAACTGCACATACATTTCTTGTTTCATATTTTAAATCCGCCACAAACAATAACTAAAAGTATCATAAATATTATTTTTACATTAGATTAAAAAAAAAACATTTCAGTGACACTGTGTAAAGTCTGTCATTGTTAAATGTAAACCGATTGTTAATTTTATTCTTTCGAATTGTGTTTCTGAATAATAATAATAATATGAGAACATTGCTAATAAAAAATAAGCAATATATAAAATAATATGCAGTACAAAGTAGCAATTTTGAATTATTATTATTCAGAACTGGTTTTTTCGAAACGGCGTATGTTTTGATTTACGTTTTGATTTACGCTATACTCCTATGTACAAAGCCCTCTTCTGTAAATAATTTTTCTTCGAAAATCCAGAGAAAAATTACTTCTCAAATCAGTTATTGTTAAAAATCTAAAAAACAAGAAATAACTCAGATTAAGTATTTCATTAAGGTGCCTGATTCTTTGAACAAAATTGTTCCATTTTCGTTTTCTCAATGATGGTAAATGTAGTGCCTCTCTCCATGTTCCTAAAGAATAATTTTAACGGGCGTAGAAATATTTAAGGAAAATAAACGAAAAATATTATACGATAGTGCAGTAATAAATTTTTCGTTTCGTTGTAGATTCCTTTGTTCTTGTATTAATTAATAATAATTTCATTTCCACCTATTTGAAAAAAGAAAGGAATAAAGAAACGAACTAACATAAAAAGTGAGAACAACCTTGTATTTTAATATAATCCTAAAATTATTTTTGTATTTAACTTATTTTTTTATTACAAATTATGTATTCATCCAATCAGTTAAGCCTAGATTAGAATATTCGCCCCTGTTTTCCAGTTAAAACAAAATTTCAAATAAGACTGCAGCATAAAGCATTTCATGCAAAGCAAGGTAAGTTATGCCATGAAGTATGATTGATTGACTGATATTAGGAGTTCAAATTTTCCAAAGGAGGCATTAAAACCTCATATGCCAAGCAGATAATATCCTATATATGTGTGTGTGTGTGTGTGCCCTTTGGTTGCCGCCCTTTGGTGAGTTGGTCCCCCGCTCTTTTAGGGGTCCCAGTCCGTCAATGTCTCTCAGGTATTTGCTCTAGGTCTAGTCCAGTGGCGCATATCCTGACTCGATTTGCGAGGGGCGATTCCAGGCCGGTCATTTAGGGGAGTGAGGAGGAGAAATCAACCCCCCCCCCCCAACTTTCGAAACATAATATATTTTTAACTACGTGCATGTACTTCGTTGTTTTTTAATGCAATTTACACTGAGCTTATGATATTCATCCCGCCCCCGCAAAAATATGAAAGGACAGGACCTGGGTGATTGCTTCTATCCGTCTTCGTTCAATACACATGACAAACATGCTCTAACGTGTTCGATCATGGAAGTTATTTAGTTTAAAAATCCAACTTTCATCGACTGTTTAATTGGGATTTACAAATAAGGAAAACAAATTTCATCATTTTCCCTTTCATTTTAGTATTTCTTTCCCATTCCATTAAAAGAATGTAAAATAAATACTATTCCGATGTAACATTCTATTTCCATGTCTTATCAGAGCAAATTATTGATGAAGTAAGCAAATAAAATGAAATGAAAGTTTATTGAAAGTAGTACTATTAATACGGGGAGGGGACTTGATGTTGATGTTGTTGTTACTAATCCAGGAAAGCTTCCTACCAGGTCCAGAAGATCAATAATACACTGGCTTAGGGTGATATGCAGCTCTATTTTAGAGCGAAGAACAACGAGGGCTGAAGACTGATGACTTGACCTCAAATATTTTGTGGTCTCTTAATTTTGAACCATATCTCAGATGAGAGACGGTCACCTGGAATTGGCACCTCAGAGGTATCATTTCACTTGGAGGACTTTGGAGCCATGACCTATTTGACGTGCACCAGCTCCCTTTAGCGTACACGGCCCACAGGAACCAGCCGAGAGAGGTTGTCACCCTTCCAAACACTGACCCAAGGCCATAGCCAGAAATTTTTTTCGTGGCGCCCTGACTTTGAAACACTTATGTTGAGGAAAGTTTCAGGGAGGAATATATGCTACACTGCGAAAAATTTCGGGATTTCGGGGGGCCTCTGGATACGGCCTTGCACTGACCTTAGTCGGTGTTGCTTCACTTTCGGTGTTCTGCGGGAACCGACTGGTCCACTGCGGGACAGAAAAAAAACTTAATTATTACAAATGAGGTAAGCAGAGGGGTCAGGAGTCTAACACCCAAATTTTTAAAAATCTAAGAATATGATAGAATATGTTATGTGATGATAATCTGTTGATTTCTTTTTCTCGCATCAAGATGAAACTCTGTAAGTAATTATTGACATGGCAAAACAATGTGAAGAATGAATCACATCTGCCGTCCAGGGTCCTCTAATTCCAAGTGAGCGCACATCGATTCGATCGTAGTTCCCAAACTCTCACTAGATGGGGTAAACGCAAAATTCAAATTACCGCAGATAAACCAACGAAAGCTTAAATTCCAATATCCTTCGTATCGTTGTTTTGCGGCTTTTTCGTCGAAGCGCGCTTCGATAGCTCTTGTGCCATCGAAGTCGTTCGGACTTTGGAGTATTGGTTCGTTGAGTCGCCGAAATATGAAAAGGAATATTTTACAGGAATAAGGACGGTTGTATTTGCCCTTCTTTGATGGTGTTTTTGATACATATTGAGAATTATTTTTGATCAATAAATTAATTTTGTATGCCCAAAAATATAAATATAAATTAAATAAATACTTTTTAACAATAAGTTTTCTTTTTGTTTTTTCATAAATTAAAGTTACATGTCAATGTGTATCAATCAAAAGCTATTTAAGAAATTAATTCTTTTATGAATATGTTATTACTAATTATGGTTTCAATTTTTATGCATATTTTTGGTGTTTTTTAATTTAGAAATATCTTTAAAGCCCCAGATTACTAAATTTCTATGTGTCTGATTTTTTAATCTAAAAAAGAAGTTGAAAGGTTATATTAATGAATAACGTGAAGATATATTTACATATTCATACGGAAGAAAATTCCATAATTAAAAAAAAGTAGGTTGTTTTTAGAAAATATATCCTTTTGTAACGCATAATTTTTTATGTACATCCATAAATTATGCACTGTTGTTTAATCTTAGGTTCTAAGTGAAAAAAGTAACTAACATCGTTAATTCCTTTCATGAATATTTTTTTCTAATTATAATTAAAGTCTAATCATACTTTTAATAAATTTTAAAATAGCCGTATAAATGTATGGCCAAATGCTAATGTTTTAACCTTTAAAATATTTTAAAGAAATTATGTTAATGTGAGGGGAGCCCAACTATCCCCACTCTGAGAAGTAGCACATCCCCTAAAACTATGACCCCCTAAGTCGGCCGAGAAGTCGATCAAGGGCCCCAAAGCCCTTGAAACGAACCACCTCCTTTCCAAATTTCAATGATGCAGTCTGCGCAATGAACTCCTTCCTGGGGGGCACCCCTGCAGGGTGTCTATAGATTTCCAAAGTGAAGTTTCGTGACCTTTTCCGCACTTTTTCGTGACTGATCGGTGACACATCGGGTATTGATTTTGCCGGAGATCGGATATCCCCGATGTTTGAAACTAGTAAATGCTATACACATGTATTCTATAGACATAAAAACATGTACTGAGTTTGTAATTTACAAAAAGAAAAAATTCATAACAGGTTCATTAATTTTATTCTAAAATTATGCCACCAGGATAATCGGATATTTCGTGCAGTGGCCGGATTATATTCCGAATATTTAAAAATCTGTCAAATACCGGATATCCGATGCCTTCTGAGGGGATCGGTCCCGTTGGATGGAAAATTTTCGTGATCTATTCTTAGTTTTCGTGACTGATTTCCGAATTCGTGACTTTCGTCACCTGTAGACATCCTGCCCTGTCAATGTATATCACGCAAATGTGCGCCCTGTCAATGCATATAACGCAAATGTGCGCCCTGTCAATGCATATCACGCAAATGTGCGCCCTGTCAATGTATATCACACAAATGTGCGCTCTTACAATGCATATCATGCGGAAGCGAAAAATTATCTTCCCCCTATTTCCGTTAGTCCTTATTTAGGGTTTGCACAAAAAAAATATTTCGTAGGTTTAAATTTAAAAAAGGTAACTGATGCAAATGGAAAGATTTTAAACCTTTCATTAAATAAAATTGAAGTGGTATTTCAATTTAGTATATGAGATTAGTATATAAGAAGGGGAGGGGGTATTAAATCAACTTTTGACGTGACTTAGATGTGGGTCCTCTGAAAAAGGGCATATTAACGGAGAAAACCGGATGACCCTCGCTCCCCCCCCCCCCTCGAAGCTGGGGCGAGTTTTTGCAAAAAAAACCCTCCCGTTTTCTCTCTTTTTTCCCTCCCCTCTCTTACTGGAAAATTGATATTTTTTCCCTCAAAAAATATTATGAATTTTTGTTTTACTTTTCATTTTTACATAAAAATTATTATTTCTAATAAACTTCTAATCTTTTACTGTTTTTTTTTTTTTTCAATTTACTTACTCTTTATCTTTGTTAAGAATGCAAAAGTCCTAATTTTTATTTTTTGCATCACTAATCTGAAATTGGCGACCCCTATTTACTAAAAATAAGAGCTACAAATCCCTCGAGAAACGCGTAATTCAAAACAAACGCGAGAATTACTCCGAAGAAACGTTTTGATTGGCTGCTACGCCAGTTTGATAAGAGAATCCCTTTTCCCCCTGCGATTGAATTTTCTTCCCTACGCCTTTGAACGAAGAAGGTTTTGGAATCTACCCTTTCGAAGGAGAGACGTCAAGGCCGGTTCTTTCGCAGCAGTCCCTTCGAATCGATACGTCGAAGTTTGGAATTAGGGCCCAGCTTACCGGTATTTTAATCACACTAGTTAAAAAATTTCCATCTCCTTTTCGTGGAGCGATAAAATTTGTGTTTATGGGCAGATTTCAAGTAAGGATTTAGTTTTCTTTGTTTTCGAAGATGATTTTTTTTCATTTCATTAGTTTAGGGGCCATTGCTCTTCTCTTGGTTTTCCTCTGTTGGGAGAGGCGATCAGTCCAATCGCCCCCCTCCCCCTTGAGGATCCGCCACTGGTATAGCCCCAAGTACTTTGTTTTCATTTAACAAACATATTTCTGGGTCCTGTTTGTCATAGGTAAGTTGTCAAATACTCTGAAAACTGCAAAATTAAAAGCCAGTAGTTACCTTTTTTGAGGTCTTGCGTTCTCAAATCCCTCAAGTCCCTTCCTTGGCTGTCGACCCAAACTAGCATTCTTACTTTTCTCTTCCAACCTCCTTCCCTGTTAGCACGAGGCCTTTAGGGATGCTCTGCATCCGGGGGCGAGGTAATGGGGGCAGTGGTGTCCACGAATTTTACATGCACGTATTCCCAAGTGTACATTGTGGGTCTTTAGCGGGTATCGAGCAAAGCGACCTTTCAGGTGGAAGTCCGACGTCCTAATAGGCTACCACGGCCTTCACCCAAACTATCAGGTACGCATACACTGAAAGTACATACGAACACTACTTTATCACACACATATTATTTCTGAGAAAATAAGTACATAAAACACATCTGTGGCCCCTGGGATCCTGGTTTATTAGTACATTTGTGATAAATTTGTTTTTTTTCTAATGAATTCTTTTATTGTGTATATTGTATATTTTGTATATATATGCATTAAGATTATCGATTTTATTTCGCTATAAACTTCCAACTTGGAACATTATATTTATAGAGTAACTTAACGCAGTTATTCCGAGATTTATTTATTTTTTTCTTCGTTTCCCTTATTTAAATAGATAACTAAATACAAAATGGATTCTATATGTTTTTATTGATTATCTGATTTCTACAAAATAGAATTTATGTTCCTTCTAAAGTGTCGAATTCGAAAAATAAAACTATTAAGATAACGAAGTTCGTCATTATATCTATGCACGTGGATTCTTAAAATGAAAACAACACTTTATCATACATGAAAACGTTTTAGTGTGCTTGTCAAGCTTCGATAGGAAAGGAGTCAGAATTTTTTTCTGATTAAAATAAATTATTTGAAACAAAGAACACCAAGATAGAATCTATATTTTTTAAATTTAATCATGTGTTGTCTAATTTAATAATGTATAGCTTTTCTGCTTGGCATATTTTGATTTTATTGCTTTAAAATTAAGGACAGATGCAAACCCAAATTTTGTTTCGCAATTGCTAGTTTTAACGTAAGAAATGGCGAATGTCTTTTATAAAATTATATTTTTAATAACAAAATTTTAACAAAGTTAAAAAATGTTTCAGTACTGAAGTATTAAACAATCTAACTTCAATCACTTGTGCTTAATGTTTTATCTTTCGAAAGCTGCAAAATTTTGTCTTAATTCGAAAGATATTGCTTTGTTTTGCGTCAAAACTTCGTGTAGATATTTTGTTTTTATTGCTTTAAAATTAAAAGGACAGATGCAAATGCAAAAACCCAAATTTTGTTTCGCAATTGCTTGTTTTAACGTCAGAAATGGCAAATGTCTTTTACAAAATTATATTTTTAATAAGAAAGTTTTAACAAGGTTAAAAAATGTTTCAGTACTGAAACATTAAACAATCTAACTTCAATCACTTGTGCTTAATGTTTTATCTTTCGAAAGCTGCAAAATTTTGTCTTAATTCGAAAGATATTGCATGTTTTGCTTCAAAACTTCGTGTAGATACTGTTAGACAGAATAAATAAAATCTATTCAATTGTAAATCGGGAAAATCATACATACATGAAAGCAGAAAAGAAGCTTGTACTAAAGATGATCATTGAAGCTTCATGTTTCCATCATGGATCGTAGAGAGAAATGTTCTAACTATTTTATTGAAATTACACAGATTATGCGCGTGAAAATAAATAATGTTCCCAAAAATTTCATTGGAGGAACACTTACAATGCTAATCTTCCAGCTTCCAGGCATGTTATCCTGTGACGACTTTTATGGCAACCCCACCATTTAAAAACAGGCCGGAGTGGTGCTTCTAAGACTAGTGGGAAAAGAAAAAAAAATTGCTTTCCCATGCGAATTTTGGAGGCTAAATTTGGCGTGACAACGTCAGAAAATAAATTTGGATCTGTCTACAAATTTTGCATTGAAGGAAAAACTGCAGAGGATGATTTTTCTAAAATAAGTGTTACTAATGGCGTGGGGCAAAAATAATACTTGATAATTCAAGAAAAACAGATGTAAAATTGAATTCAATATTGAGTATGTTAAAAATAAATGTATATTAGACCGTTTTATAAATGAAACGGGATGTAATGTTAAAAAAAAGGCGGGAAGGGAGGTACAATAGCTGTTTAATCAAATTTCTTTGGATCAGGAATAGCTCCTTATTTTCAGTCAATGGTCATCAGGTTGAGATTGTCGCGTTTAAAAGTGGGGAGAGGGGGAGGGAGGGCAATATGTAAAATAAACAAAGTTTCACGGATATGATTTCATGTGTTTTACTGCTTTATTGAATTGACTTACAATCATGAAAGATTTATTTTTGCACTGTATCTTGACGATATCTTAAGATATCGTCAAGATACTTGTAAAGCGTAATTACGCTTGCACGTATGCGTAATTACGCTTACACGCATAAAGCGTAATTACGCTTTACAGTTTAATTTTTGAAATAACTAATAAATATATTTTCCTCTTTGAAATAATATTAAAATCTCCTAACAATGTTGACAGAAAATTAGAAATCGATTCCAAAAAAAAAATCCCAGCAGGAAAAGACTGCTTTTGTTCCTTTCTCCTTTTAATTTGCTCGAATTTATCTGGAGCGTGTAAAACTGACTAATATAACCCGTAAACGTAAACAGAAGTAGGCATTGTCATGGTTCAAGGAATTCGATGTGTTTAGGCAGTCAACCATAGCGAAATTCAGCTTCTGCGAAAATATGCTCTTCGTAATGGATTTAGAAAACACAGATCATTCTCTGTTTATTCTGTTTATTATTTTATTTTATTTTATTTATTTATTTATTTTTAACATTCAGTGTACAGGGTACACCTGAATAAAGCTACATTTTAATTTACTCCCTACTTTTCATAGAGTAGAAATTTTTATATCATCTCTTAACATTCAGAGGTCAAACCAAATTATGTAACAAATAAAAAATGTAAAAATTCGACAAAAAATGAAAAAATTGAAAGTGATGAAAATTGTTAAAAGCTATTTACAAATGTGACGTTGTGATGAAAGCTGCTAAGTTTGTGTGATTTGATACCGTTGAACTCTTAGTTTTCAGACATCTATATTAACAAATTACTAAAAATTGACCGCTTTTCTTTTACTTTTTAAAAATATGTACATTTCCAATGTCACACAAGGTATCACACGTTATAGCACTAACAGATTTACAAATCACAGAAGTGAGGGAAAAGATACAACACGGGGGATAGGAACAATTGATCATTTGAAAGATAAAACTCCACAGAACAAACGTCGGAATTTCCCAGTAATTGAGACAATATACATCCCAGACAACCACTGATATCTCCGAGACATCCAAAAAGATCCAAAAAACATCCTGGATATCTGCTGGATATGTTGGATATCTCACAGATATCCAGATAGTAACATGTTTTGGATATAGATATTGGGACATCCTGTGGATATCCAAAAACATCCTGGATATCTGCTGGATATGTTGGATATCTTACAGATATCCAGAAGGTGACATGCTTGGGATATAGACATTTGGATATCCTATGGATATCCAGACTGTTACATGTATAAGATATAGATATTTGGATATCCTGTGGATGACTGTGAGATATCCTCCATGAATATCTCAGGTATGTCCAATTCATATCCCTGAGATGTTATTTGACTTTTGGATACTGTTAGGCTTATTTATATTCACTCTGCTGCTCAAAATTGTTATATTTAGAGATTTCGTGGTTAATTAAGGTAAATAGTTTTTCTTAATTTTTTCTATTAAAACTGTGTGCTGAACTGAGAAAATTAACTGTAATTTTCATCAATTCACCTTCCGTGGTTTTTGGTGCACAGTTCAAATAATATTGCTGCAATGCAATCGCATGGTGGACGTTAGTTCACATCCACTGCAAATGGGCAAATTGGTGACATCACGCCAGGGGGCGTGGAGCTCTGACGTCACTCTGTTAAAGCCGCATCCCGTTTTCGTTTTCTGCGTTGAGTGTGGAGTGTGAGGAAATTAACGTTCCAGATAAGAGGAGTTTGCTCTCATTTATTATTGTTATTAAAGCAATATAATTTTTTTTTTTCAATAAAAACTTCTATTTTTTTTTTTACTTTTTTTTACTACTGTTAATTTTTTTTCTAAAACTTTGTGTATTTTTTTCAATAAAAATGTGTGTTTTTCAATAAAACACACATTTTTGTTTTGAATGAAAATAAGGAATATTGGGAAATGTACGATTTTTCTTTTCAGTTCATTTTTCTGAGAAAATTTAAATCACCTCCAACCAGTTTAAAAAAATTATTGTGTGTAGCATATTTTAAAGGAATTGATGACAGAAATAATTTGAAAATACTTTTGATTTAGAATATGAGATTGTTCATTAAAACTTTGTCAAAATGCAACCAAACATTAAGTTGAAGTATGAATTTGATTAAAAAAAAAATCATATACATTTGTTCATAATTCTTTATTTCTTTTTTATTGCATAAATCGGACGATGGTTCCGTTTGGAAACAGCTTATGCAAAAAGTAATCCTTTATGCTTTTACAAAAAAAAAAAAAAAATGAGAGAGAGAAAACTAAAATTAAAATATAATTCTAATGAAGCTACAATTTTGAACGTAAATTTCAAGCTAGAATTTTTCTGTAGTTTTATTTGATTAAAAGTTATCTACTGTTAAGAATTTGGATAAAGTTTGAAATGCAGGTAACAAAACTGTTTGTTAGTGTACTGTACTATAAGCTGTTTATTTTACCTCTAATAAAATCATCTAAAAGAATTACGTCATGCAATGATTCTAGAGTCTAACAGCGAGCATTAATGAAAATAAGTCTATATATATAAATAATCTTAGAAAGACGGGGAAAGGGGGAGGGGAATAAAAAAGGGAGTGCAACTTTATTTCAATGAAAAATTAAGCAGAATATCTTAGCACCAAACCAAAAAATCTTGGTACAAATGGTGCCCCCCTTTATTAATTGATTTACTTTAATATTTACGAAATCAACTATCAATGCTGGTTTTTTTTTTTTTTTTTTTTTTTTTTTTAAAGTTAAAAAATCCAACTTCTTTCCAAATGTTTTCATTAAATTTAGACACTATTTAAAAATGCAAAATTCATTTAATCCAGAAAGTACAATCAAAGCTTGAGTTTAAAAAAAAAGTTGTTGTAATGCCACTTCTAAAAAATCAGTGCATCTTTTCGTGTAAATATTTGTTATGTGTATTTCCTTATACATTAATCTACAATGCATTCAGAGTATATTGTTGTAAAAAAGATTGCACAAAACGTTATAAAATTGAACAAGAAGTTCCGTCTAGAACTATACGATCCTACTTTCCCGTATACGCCAAATTCAAATTTATTATCTAGCTATCTCTTTCTTCTTTAGCTTTAGTTCTTAATTATTTCAAATATACCTTTTTCAACGGATAATACATATTCATTCACTCATTCATTCTTTCCTTTATTCAGCCATTCATTTATTCATTCATTCGTTTACTCATTCATGTTTTTATTCATTTATTTACACATTCATATATTTATTCCCTCATTTATTCATTCTTTTCCTCTTTCATTTATTGATTCATTCTTTCACTCCTTCATCTATTCATTAATTCATGCTTTCACTCATTCATTTATTCATTGAGAAATATCCCTAAAAATCCCGATAAAAAATTTTTATAGGAAAATAGGCTCGTTAGTTCTGGGTGAACTTTCTATTTGCACATGTTCTACGTTATAAGAGCTTTCCGATAAAGTTTGTTCCAAGCAAATCGGTCCGTTAGGTCAGGATTTATATAGGATTGAAATTTTCCCGTAAGCGCTATGTTAATTTTTTGAACTGCTCAAAAATGAACAAAAACTTCAAATTGATATTTCACGCCAAGAGATTCTTCCAGTGAGTTTGTTCATTGGAACATGGATCTTGTACCCAGAGTTTACATCATTTGCTTCATTTTCGCTCATAGGCGCTAATGTTAAATTTTTTTGAACCGTTCAAAATTGAACGAAAAATTGTTCAAATCAAAAAGTAAAATATGGGATTGAGATGTCCTCGCCGAGATCTTTCGAATGCAAAAAGAATTTTTCGAATCGGACTATTCGTTCAAAAGTTATTGGGGGGGGGGGGGACAGACCGACAGACCGACCGACACACTTTTTCCCCCATCTCAAAACCCTACTTTCAAATTTTTTATTTTTCAATCTTTATTTAATTACTTCACTTTC
This sequence comes from Octonoba sinensis, assembly GCA_038502835.1. Classification (NCBI taxonomy): domain Eukaryota; kingdom Metazoa; phylum Arthropoda; class Arachnida; order Araneae; family Uloboridae; genus Octonoba; species Octonoba sinensis. The sequence goes on from CM076598.1 coordinate 132,086,916, forward strand.
TTTTTACTTTTCTTTATTTTTAACGATATTTTTACGATACATTAAGCCTTCTTTCATGCTTTATTATTTTTTTTTTTTACTTTTACGGGTAAGTGGGCGAAAAAGTCAACTGCTACACTGTTAGCATAATCTTTACCACTTGAAGAAGTAAGTAAACGTAAATCAATACATTCAAGAACACAGGGCCAGCGAGAACCAGAGGCAGCAAGGCGCTTGCCTCACAGCGCCGCTTCCTTAAGGGGGAGGCAATTACTATCTAATCAATTTATTAGGTAGTATTACGCTTCTAATGAATAAGAAAATAAGTATGTCCTATGGGGATCTTGATATATTTATATGTGTATTCAAATGAAAGCAAAATTACAAAAAAAAAAAAAGGATTGAATACCACATAAAACTTAAACTTTGAATGCATAAGTATGTCCTATGGGGATCTTGATATATTTATATGTGTATTCAAATGAAAGCAAAATTACAAAAAAAAAAAAAAGGATTGAGTACCACATAAAACTTTGAATGCAATTTATTTTCACACAAAAACAGCACAATATCAAGAACAACTCCTGAACTATTTCTTTCATCTTCAAAACATCGCCAGTAAAATTAAAACCTTGATGCAGTTTTCTATAATAACTGCATCAGGGCTAGAATTCAACTAGCACTTCAGATAATTATCTGAATTATCTAATTATCTGTTCGAAGAAATATAAAATATATTAAGAGCAAATAAAAGAGAAAGCACTTTAAGATAAAAAGAATTTTTAAAAAATTCACTGCTTAAACAGTAACAATGTCAAAAATATAGCAGTAATTTTGGGAAGGTAACTTATAAAATATAAAATAGGAAATTATATATGAAGGCATTATAATTTTATACTTTGCACTTAGTGCATCAAACTTTTCAATAAAGGTCTCGCACAGGTAAAGTTTATGAACATGTTTATTATAATAATGCCCCGACACATTATTATATTATAAGGAAACACAAAATTGACAGTTCTGCCCCAAGAGGCGCAACGCGCAACGTGCAAGCGCAAGGGGGCGTGGTCCCACCGCCTCCCCTCCCCTCAGCCTCCTCCGCCTGCCGAGTGGGGTTGAGTAGTAGGGTCTCCTCGTAGAAGATTACGGGGGTTTCTGAGTGGAGTTGAGTTGTTTTTCTTACTTGTTACTCTGCGTCCGAAGTTTCATTTTTTCGAAGTGGCAACACCGATTTAGTTTTGGTTTTGGTTAAATTTATATTTTAGGGTATGGCAATGGTTCTACCGTATGTTGTGGTTTCCATGACAACGTATTTTTTTTTATACGAAGAGCCTCCTAGTGACAAAAATAGGAATAATTATTTTTTGGACTTAGTCGTTTTCTGAAGTTATTTTTAATTTCCAACTTGGGTTTTTCGCGAGTGGTAACATTAATTTATTTTTTTTTTTTTTTAATTTCATGAGTTGAATCGCTAATGCTACCATCTAGTGAGAGAAATTATTTTTAGACATAAAATATTTTATTTAATTATATTTTCTTTCAGATATTCGGATTCATATACCCCAGACCTTAATGTTGTAAAACCCACTCGATCGGATCACGATTACTATGTTTTTTTCATTGCGTTAGTATCAGACTTAACCTTTGTGTTCTAGTGAGAATTAATTAATTGTTTCTATCAGAATTAAGTTTCACAATTTTTAATCAACTCATAGCACTATTTTAATCTTAATAATGTATAAGTAGCAACTATCTCTTAATTTTGAACATTTTATTTTTACACTTGTAATTTTTTCCCCCAAAATATTAAACCCAGGATTAATTGCGATCCAATCAAATAGCTTCTTGAAAAAGTTTATATTTAATGTGAACCAAACAAATCAATCCTCGAAATTTACAAAATTTAAGTCAAAGTTAATTATAGAAATGTTTAAGACTTAGAAAAATTTTTAAAATCTTTTTTCCTAAAGTATGAAAGACAGAATTAAATGAGAACTTATCAAACAGTTTCTTGAAAAAGTGTGGACTTAATATGCACAAATCAAATCAATCCACACAATTTACTAAATTTTAGTCAATTAAATGTTTTGTTGAAATATTTGGAACTTAGAAAATGACAATCAATAGGTTTACACATACTAATTTAACAATACTTTTACAAAAAAGCGGCGATTTCTTCTATACTTAAACAGGTTTACATCCACTTTACTGGTTTCTATCAATACAAATCAATGAATTTATATCAACTAAGACTATATTTACATTAGATAATCATCCTTTAATCCATATTATACCACTAGATTTTTTTTTTTTTTTTTTCAAAGTTTAAGAGTTTGCATGAAATAGTGGAAGTTAGAGTATGTTCAGCAAGTATGTTTATATGACGTTTTACCCCTTTGGTTTAATATTTAATTTTACTAAAATAATCAAAGTTTTTTTTTTTTTTTTTGACGTGTTGTACTTAGTGCTTTTGCAATCTGCAGTTAACATTTTACATTTCCGTTTTACTACTGTAATGTTTGTACACTTAATTATGCATTTTGTTTATAAGTTCTGTATTCTATTTTTTTTTTTTTTTTTGGTTTCGTCTTTTTCATTCATTGTTCTTACAGTACTTTTCCATTTTCGTGTTAAGTTTTAACCCTTCGCAAGAAGAAAACGCTTTTATTTTTCTATGTTAAGTACTTTTTACATTTTCATTTCAAGTTTTACTTGTGATTAAAGTTTTATAATTAATAATTTTTATAGGCTTTTGTACTGTGTACTATACAGTTTGATACAATTTTCAAATTATTGTTCTAAATATTGATTGTTTGTATGCAGTACTTTTATATTTTTTATAGTTTATTTTAATAGGTGAATCTCAGTTTTGCAATGGTAGTAGTTGAAAACCATGTTTCTTTATTTCGGTTAGTAAGTCTTTGAGTATATCGTTTCTAACTTTTTTTTTAAATTTTCTGTACTTTATGTTGTTACGATTTTAACCAATTCTGTATTTAAGTTGGGCTCTGTATTATGTTGCATGTGATCTTAATTTCATAGTAAAGATTTCAAGTTTGTACGTAAGTAATCGACTTTTTTTTTTTTTTCCTTCAAAATATGAAATTTGTAGCGTAAATAGCTTTAGAGTTTTCTTCGAACTTTGGTAATAAATCTTTTCAATGTGTGAAAGACGCGTTGGAAATAGTTTTGTTAAATATTTTTCTCAGTCGTGTATCATAAACTCTGTGTAAATTATAAAAATTGTGTTAAAGATTGAGTTTTGAAAATAAATAATTCTTTGAATAAATGAACGATACGTTAAATGTTAAAGAGTAAGTTTTGAAAGCGTTTGAATAGATGAAATGTCCGTTTAATATGTTATATGCTTGATTATAATATTAAAGGTGTGAACAAAGTAAAGATTCCAAGTTTGTATGTTAGTAATAGATTTTCTCAAAACATGAAATTTGCAGTGTAAATAGTCTTAAAGTTTTCTTCGAACTTTGCTAATAAACCTTTTCAATGTATGAAACTCGTGTTTTAAATAGTTTTGTTAAATATTTTTCTCGGTTGTATATCATAAAATCTTTGTAAATTATAAGTTCTGTGTGAGTCGTAAAAAAATATGTTAAAGATTGATTTTTGAAAATAAATAACTCTTTGAATAGATGAAACGTTCGTTAAATGTTTAAGAGTAAGTTTTGAATAAATGAAACGTTTGTTAAATGTATTGTATGGCTTGATTGTAATGCTAAAGGTAAGAAATTCTTCACTCGGAACTAATGAATTAAAGGGTTATATCTATGAAAAAATGTGTGTTTAAGGAAAACTGTCTGAGTATGGTGAGTTAAATACATAGGTCAACGTAAAATTATTAAATTTATATGTATGTATATGTTTGCTTGTATGAAATATTTTTTAATTAAAACTTACTGTTACATTCATATTAAACTTCTATTGAAGTCAAATTGGTTTATCGATAGTGTTAGTCAGCTGGTATCATGTTTGCATGTGTCATTCTTCGATTTGGAGTGGCCGATGAGCCTTATCTTCATCAGCTGATAAGAGCCTGAAGAGTCATTTCTACGTTGCGGTTTGTCCTAGGAAGAGATATATTTTCCTTCTCTGTAAGTAAATGATGTTTTATATAATTTGTATTTCAACTTTAAAGTATTTCTAATATTGTACTCTGTTAAAATTAGTTTCATGTAAGTTTGAATAATTGAAATATAGCTATATTGCATGAAAAACTTCTTCGATTTTCAATGTGTGAATGATAAGTGCATTCTCTCTACGTTCATTCACTAACTGCATTGGTAGATTTTGCATAGATGCTTTTGAGTTCGTGTATAGGATGACTGAAAATATGCAACGATTGCTTTGCATAGTAGGAACTCGGTGGTAGATGTGTTGAAATTGTCCTTTATTTCTAAGAGGCTTTTTTAGCATTCATTCTTCCAAGTTCTAGAAATTCTCTTGATGTTGTTAATTATTTTTAATGATAGTAGTTTCTGCAGATGGTATGTCTTGTGTGTGTTTTTTTTTATGTCTTTGAGTATAATATTTCTAACTTTCTTTTTTTTATTTTCTGTAGCTATGATTTTAAGCATTATCGTATTTAAGTTAAATTGTATTCATGTTATCTTAGTTTCAAAGATTCTAAGTTTGTATGTAAGTAATAGACTTTTTCAATGCATGAAATTTGCATTGTGAACAGTTTTAAAGTTTCTTCGTGCTTAAGTTATAAACTTTTTCAGTGTGTGAAAATCGTGTTGTAAATAGTTATGTTGAATATTTTTCCCGGTTGTATTATTCTGTGTAAATCGTAAAAATATGTTAAAGACAGAGTTTTGAAAATAAATAACTCTTTGAAAAAATGAAAAAATTCGTTAAATGATAAAGACAAAGTTTTGAATAGGTGAAATGTTCGTTAAATGTATTATACGTCAATCAGGTTGTTGAATTACTTCGCAGTTACAAATTTAGCAATATGCTCTTGACTATTTTTAAAGTTTCTTTAATCGTGATGTACATGATCACAATAATTTCTGAGATTGTATCCGTTTGAAACGTTAAAATGTGTAAAAAAAAATATATTAATTAAAAACAAAATAAATAAATATTGAAATGCATGAAAAAATTCGCTTATCTTTCTATGTAAAATAAAGTTGCTGAACATACTCTAACTTCCACTATTTCATGCAAACTCTTAAACTTTGAAAAATAAAAAAAAAAATCTAGTGGTATAATATGGATTAAAGGATGATTATCTAATGTAAATATAGTCTTAGTTGATATAAATTCATTGATTTGTATTGATAGAAACCAGTAAAGTGGATGTAAACCTGTTTAAGTATAGAAGAAATCGCCGCTTTTTTGTAAAAGTATTGTTAAATTAGTATGTGTAAACCTATTGATTGTCATTTTCTAAGTTCCAAATATTTCAACAAAACATTTAATTGACTAAAATTTAGTAAATTGTGTGGATTGATTTGATTTGTGCATATTAAGTTCACACTTTTTCAAGAAACTGTTTGATAAGTTCTCATTTAATTCTGTCTTTCATACTTTAGGAAAAAAGATTTTAAAAATTTTTCTAAGTCTTAAACATTTCTATAATTAACTTTGACTTAAATTTTGTAAATTTCGAGGATTGATTTGTTTGGTTCACATTAAATATAAACTTTTTCAAGAAGCTATTTGATTGGATCGCAATTAATCCTGGGTTTAATATTTTGGGGGAAAAAATTACAAGTGTAAAAATAAAATGTTCAAAATTAAGAGATAGTTGCTACTTATACATTATTAAGATTAAAATAGTGCTATGAGTTGATTAAAAATTGTGAAACTTAATTCTGATAGAAACAATTAATTAATTCTCACTAGAACACAAAGGTTAAGTCTGATACTAACGCAATGAAAAATACATAGTAATCGTGATCCGATCGAGTGGGTTTTACAACATTAAGGTCTGGGGTATATGAATCCGAATATCTGAGAGAAAATATAATTAAATAAAATATTTTATGTCTAAAAATAATTTCTCTCACTAGATGGTAGCATTAGCGATTCAACTCATGAAATTAAAAAAAATAATAATAAATTAATGTTACCACTCGCGAAAAACCCAAGTTGGAAATTAAAAATAACTTCAGAAAACGACTAAGTCCAAAAAATAATTATTCCTATTTTTGTCACTAGGAGGCTCTTCGTATAAAAAAAAATACGTTGTCATGGAAACCACAACATACGGTAGAACCATTGCCATACCCTAAAATATAAATTTAACCAAAACCAAAACTAAATCGGTGTTGCCACTTCGAAAAAATGAAACTTCGGACGCAGAGTAACAAGTAAGAAAAACAACTCAACTCCACTCAGAAACGCCCGTAATCTTCTACGAGGAAACCCTACTACTCAACCCCACTCGGCAGGCGGAGGAGGCTGAAGGGAGGGGAGGCGGTGGGACCACGCCCCCTTGCGCTTGCACGTTGCGCCTCTTGGGGCAGAACTGTCAATTTTATACTACTAACATAAACCTCAAATTGTCCTACAATTGTAACAAACTGACATCTAATATCTAGGGAAAATATGCAATTAGATCACAGTAAAACCTCACAAACTCACTCCTTTCAAAATAAATGAATAGACAATTACATAGTACATAAAAAAAAAATTCATCTTTTAACATCATTCTGAAAAACCACACAAAGCTTTAGCTACTCTTCCAAAGATGTTAATGAATCTAAAAGGCTCTTACTGCTTATTGAGCTCTGAAGGAAAGCTCTTGTTAGATAGCAAAAAGCAATGTTTAATTTTAACAATTTATTAACCCAATATTCCTTATTTTCATTCAAAACAAAAATGTGTGTTTTATTGAAAAACACACATTTTTATTGAAAAAAAATACAAAGTTTAAAAAAAAAAATTAACAGTAGTAAAAAAAAGTAAAAAAAAATACAAAGTTTTTATTGAAAAAAAAAATTATATTGCTTTAATAACAACAATAAATGAGAGCAAACTCCTCTTATCTGGAACGTTAATTTCCTTAGATCTGTTAGAATCAAGAACTATACTCTCACACACTCAACGCAGAAAACGAAAACGGGAAGTCCACGCGCCAGCGGCTTTAACAGAGTGACGTCAGAGCTCCACGCCCCCGGAGTGACGTCACCAATTTGCCCATTTGCAGTGGATGTGAACTAGCGTCCACCCAATCGCATCGCTGGTGAGCAGTGTAGTCGGATCAGATTTTGTTGTTTGTATTAATATATTTTATATATTTTTGTGTTATATTATGCTTATGATTATTAAAAGTAGTTCAGTTTTTTAATGATTATTATTTAATTACTTAGGGATATATAATTCATCAGTATTTTTAATCTCACGCGTGTAATTAATCAGTATTTTTAATTTCACCCATGTAGCTTTTATAATTTTAATTTCAGGGACAAAATTTGTCTGTATTTTTTATTTCTGGTATATAATTTATCTGTATTTTTAATTTCAGTTGTATAATTTATCTGTATTTTTAACTTCAGGTATATAATTGCTCTGTATTTTTAATTTCAGGCATATGTAATTTTTAACAGTATTTTTCATTTGTCATGTAAATTATTTCTACAGAATTCAGTAAGATTTGTTGGATAAAGCAATTTTCATTTCTTAAACTTGTCGTTTGGGTGAGGCATCAATTTTATTCTTTGCAATTGGGATATAATTTAGAAGTTCATTCTTATTGGGTCTATTGTGTGATTATTGCTATTTGTCATTAGTTTGTGGGAAAATCATGCCTAAAACTAAAGTAAACAAGTGATTGCATTGGAGAACTTATAAGAAAGTTAATGAATCTGTAAATGACGTGTCTATTATTGATTAGTAATCAACATCTAGTAATTTGACTAAGCGATATCATGATTGTAGTTCTAATGAAGCGTCAGGTTTTCCTTCTGATAGCTCGTATGTAAGTTCTGATAGGGAACTTTGCTTAGTGTCCGACTCTGTGTGAGGAAAGTTCTCGAAACTTTCTCTGTGTTCTCTGTGTGTTCGAAACTCGAAAGTTCTCTGTGTGTGAACAAAATCTAAATTTGCTGAAAGACTCGTCTAACTGGTCAGTTGAGAATAACATATCTCATACTGCAATTAATGGTTTATTAAAAACACTTAAGAAATATCTATTTGGGTCTGATTTACCAAGCGATGCACGGAGACTATTGCAAACCGCTAGGTCTGTAGCAATTAAAAGTGTCTCGTCTGGTATTTATCGCCACTTTGGTATTGAAAACGGAATAAAAAATATCATTCAAAATATTAAAGGTACAGTTCTAACACGATCAACAGTTGAATTACTGGTAAATGTTGATGTATTTCCTATAGCTAAAAGTTCCAATAGTCAGTTATGGCCAATTTTAGGTCCGTTAAGCTATACTGTGAATTTTCCTTGTGTGTTCTCCATTGGTGTATTCCATTCCTATGAAAAACTCAAAAATCGTAATGAGTTTTTAAGTGATTTTGTGTGTGAAATGAAACATCTAATCGAAAATGGGATATCTATTGATGGTAAAATGTGTAACATACATCTTAAAGGAATAATTTGTGATGCACCTGCTCGAGCTTTTGTATTATGCATTAAAAGCCATTCTGGGTATTCGAGTTGTAACAAATGTTTTGAAACTGGTATATTTTATAAAAATAGAATTTGCTTTCCTAATGTTAATTTCACTGAAAGAACTGATGTTGATTTTAGAAATAGGGATCCTGATGATGAACATCATAAATATGATTCTATACTGTTGGAGATAGATACTTTTTGCCTTGTTTCACATGTTCCATATGAGTATATGCATTTGATATGTTTAAGGGTCATGAAAAAGTTAATTAAGCTGTGGTTGAAAGATGATTTAAAACTTAGACTTGCTAATAATCAGGTAGAAAGTGTGTCAAAACAACTAGTAGAACTTAAAAACTTATTTCCCTAATGATTTCGCCCGAAAACCTCGTTCTTTAAAAGAATTCGAACGTTGGAAAGGAACAGAGTTTCGTCTGTTTTTGTTATACACTGGGGCAGTAGTTTTGTCAAATGTTTTACGTAAAGATCTGTATGAGCATTTTCTGCTTATGCATTGTGCAGTTAAAGTATTAGTTACTGAGCCTAACAGAGAGATGGTATCATATGCTCAGGCTTGGTTAAAGTGTTTTGTCCAAAGTTTTATACTCCTATATGGTAAACAACATGTATCTCACAATGTTCATGGGTTATTGCATCTTTGTAAAGATGTGGAACATTTTGGCGCTCTAGACAATTTTAGTGCGTTTCAGCTTGAAAATTTTATGAAAGAGTTCATATGACTTGAACTCTCGAGTTTATTCTTTTAGCAACAAACAACTTTGCCCCTATCGCCGAAACATTTGGTGATGGGCAGTGGTGTAGTCCTGAAAAAAAATGTTGGAGGGACGCTCATACATACGAAGATAAGCAATTGAAATAAAAAAGTGGGAGACGCTTATGTTAAAATGTAAAATGTTTGGGGGGAAGCTTGTATTAAAATAAAAAGGTAGGGGGACCCCGTCCCCCCTCGACTACACCATTGGTGATGGGGATGTTTTACCGGTTAAGTTACCAGTAAAAAATATAGAGGAACTGCAATGCTTAGAAGGTGCGCTTTTGAAGCCAGAGATTTTCAATTATTTGGTATGCATTAGTTTCTTTTAAACCAAGGCTTTCAGTGTATCTTGAATTAATTTTTCTGTGAATTTTTATAGATTAACTTTACGTCAAACAGTGGGGGCGTAACTGTAGACTCCACTGTAAAGCGGATCATGAGAAAACTCCTGACAGATGTAATGGCACAGGAGTTCAGCTGGATGGGAGTGAAAGGAAAGGGTGTATTTTATAAGCTGCAGCTGACAAGAGTGATATTTGGTACTAATTTATATGTATAAAATAATATAAATAATTTATATACATTAAAAATGAATACATAACTGTTGGATATACAATTATCATTAAAGTATTTTGAGCTTTATCTGTAGTGCTCTGATTTGTTTTCAAGTTTTTGTGAATGTAGCCGATAGTCAAGGATTGTTTGAAGAATTTTCCTTGAAGTATGAACTAATGAAGTCATGATTTTATTGTGAAAACCTTGTAACAGCTACACATGTTCTGGAAGGAGAGGGGTGTGAAAATACATGTTCATATTTTGGCTTTCTTGATTATCAAACAAAGTTTTTGATTTTGTTTACCAAATTTCTTGTTGAGTAAATTCACAGTAATTTTTCACTTGTTAATTAAATTGCTATTGAAATGTAGTTTGCTATTTTATTTTTCTTATTTATTTAAATTCTGCCTTGCTACAGGTTTTTTTTTTTTTTTTTCTGGGTAACAATCAACATTTTGTATTTAAATAAGTTTTTTTTTCTTTATCCATGTGCAGGTGTATATTTTGTGCGTAAATTGGACAAATGAGAAAATTCCTTTTACATTGTTATGAAGAGAAATTTGTTCTATGTGTAAAAATTCATTCTTGAAAATTAATTTTTTAGATGCAACTAGACGGAATGAAACAGTAAGAAATGCTGCAATGGATGCAGCAGTGGAAACTGCAATAAAAAATTGGCTTCGCCATGCGAAAGCACGCCATATGAGAGTGGCTGCAGAAAATTCTGCCAACTCCCCATCCCTTTTGGGCAATACTATTGTGTAAATAAATCTATTTTGTATAAAATAATCTATTTTGTAATATCTTCTGTATATAATTTTTGTGCCTTTTTAAAATAAAACAAAAAAAAAACAACTTATTTGTTCAGTTTATTTTTTTGTCTCGGAGAACAGCAGCCTACTCTTTAATCATCTTTAAGTCAAAAGTAATACATTTTTGAAAAAAAATAATCCTCGTATTGCTCATTGAATACCACTTGTTTCTAATGAAATGTCCAGAGTTACATCAGTAAATTCAATCATAATTATATCTGAATTATACTGTACACAATTAAAAAGGAGTAAAGTTTAAATTAGTATGAAAATCGTGAATGTATGAAAATTGCGAGTAATTTTAAGTACTCGAAATTAATGCTCTAAATGAATGTAAAATTTTTAAAATTTGTCTCATCTTTCAGAAGTACTTTTATGAAGGAATATTTTTTATATTTTTTAAGTACTCTGTTTTTTTTTATGAGCTATTTAATACGGGTTCACAGAAAAAGATAAAAATGTTTTGTCAATACTATATAATTTTTGTTACATTTCTTGCTTATATATGTAAAATATCAAAATGTGCTAAAGATTTATTGCATATGCATGAAGTGTATTGACCTGTAGCCTAATATATATCTCTAGTATTGAATATTCATTAAAAATTTTAATTGCTTAGTCATATTTTCCTAAAATGAAGATTTGAAAAGAAATTATAAATATTTTCAAAAGTAGTTATAGGAAAATAATGGCTATGTAATTATAATTTGTAATGGAGTAATTTACATTGCTCAAATATATGTTATGCTATAGGCTTTGTACTCTTTTTGCATATGTAATAAATCTGTAGCATATTCTGATGTTTTATAAATACCTATAAACCATTCATTTGAGACCTCCTATGGATATCCAAGCTATATCCCAATATCCAAGAGATGGATGTCTCTTGGATATCCTAGAGATAACCTTATGACGTTAAGATGTCTATGGGATATCTGTTGGATGTTTTCAGGATATCTATGGGATATCCTGGATATCCGTGGGATATCTAATACACGTCGCGATATCGCGACGTCTCAGGGAGTTCCAATAGCTGCAACCTTTTTGACGTTCTGTGGATATTCAGCAGATATGTGGATGTCTCAGGGATATCTCATGGATGTGGTTATATCTACTTATCTTATCCAAGAGATATCCTACGGATGTAATTTGGAGATTCATGGCTGTCTGGGATAATATTAGGTGAGCATGAGTATCCAAGCATTACGTATTATGCATTGTATATGATGTATAATCACCACGCCAAATCAGAAATATTAACAATTCACAAATAAAAATGTGTTATTAAAAATAAAAGGTCAGCTCACTTCGGGAAAACCTTTTTTCAAACAGCATGCATACGATTACGCAATTTGTTACATAATTGAAAATTTAAGAAGGACTACGAATAATAGCTGTTAGGAAGAGAAAGGGTAGGAGGGGGTCTAAACACTATTTTAATGAAGTATTTTTTATATTTTCGGAATACCGCATTTGCAGTCTCTAGCTAAATTAGTAGAAGCACTACAGACCAGGGCATATTTTAAGGAAATTTGACTGTGTGGGCAACTCTAACTTTCTCGGGGGGGGGGGGGGGGGGGATTGTAAATGTGCAGTTTATGTTAATTGAATAATCGTCAAAAAAGAGTTGGGATGTGAAAATTGGAATTACGGAAATTATTGCTAAGGGTTGTTTTGTTCGATAGGAAAAGAGTGTAAGGAACATAAACTCTGTGACGTTTTGAACTATTTTAATTTCATTCATTATAATACAAATACAACCATTCATTTTCATTTTAATACAACTAAATTCAAATAACATTGTTTTTTTGTTTTTTTCAAAAAAAGATTTCATATAAAACCTTTCTTTGTGGAGTTCAGCTTCTGGTTTTCTTTCTCTTCGGTTTTTAATTTGCAGAAATTTTATGACGGATGGCCGCGGGTTGAAATAGGCCGTCCTGCAGCCATTTAGAGCGATATTCAATCTTTTGTTTATTGTTGCAATTGTCGTTCCGGTCCGATTTGACTATATTAACTGGAAACTACCCGCTCCACCTGCATCGAATGGGGAGTTGCCACGATAAGTGTTCCAAGCAACTTTTTGAGTGGCCCTTTGCAAACGACGAACATTTTCTTTAGTCTTGTGGAAGTGCAGGAACCAATGTCCGAATTCGCTGGGAGAGTGGGAATTTGATCAATGAGGCGGCCAGCTTTCACATGACGAATCCGCAAATTCAGAAACTTCAGTCGGAGTTGGAAAGTAAATTTTCTCCGATGGAGATTATTTCTGCCGCTGATTCTGCAACGCATACGGTTTTTAAAGTTTCGGCCTGTTCGTCATTAATTTTATCTTTGACGCGTGACGTAGAAATACAAAGATATCTCCCCATCCCACATCCCATAGTAGGAAAGAGAACCCCCCTGGTTGTTTCACTCTTTTGCTTGTGAGAAGAGTTAGCGGTCACGCTTCCATGTGGCATTTTTTTACAGAAAAATATAAAAAAATTATAGAAACACATAACCGCTGGAAAAAATTAGGAAAATGTAGGTGGGCAATTTTATTTGACTGTGTGGGCAATTGCCCAAAAAAAAAACCCGCTTAAAATATGCCCTGCTACAGACTTTTCGTAATTTTATACTTAACACCAAGGACGTAACTGAGGGGGACAGACGGGGCTTGTGCCCCGGGCGCCAGATTGAAGGGGGCGCTAAATTGACTAAGTGTGTGTGGCAATTCTTTTTTTCTTACTAAAAACTGAAAAAAAAATTTCGCTTTATTTTGCTTAAAATAATTAAAGAAAAATACTGAGTCAAAAGTTAACTACTGAGTCAAATTTAGTATCGGTTTAACGCGAATAAAGAGTAGATGGACGAAGGGAGAAAGGTGGGGTAGGGGGCTCAGTAAGTAGCGCCAAATGTTAAATGTTTGTATCTTATCTAAGAATCACCCCACTCGGAGAAGGATTCCACGAGCGTAGGTTCTTAGAAGTAGCGATACAAAACAAGGCAAATGCTCCACAATGCCCTTTCTCCGCATAAAATCATAAAACTGTCCCAATCATGCCTTCCTTTCAGCTTACAATGACGGGTGCTTGTCTAGGTCCCTGTTATACACTGTTAAAAATGTCGGTGCAACGTTGAACCATAATTAGGTGAAAATTTGCTGCACCATCTTTTTGGCGAAAAGTTGAACCATAATGTGAGTTCCACTTTACACGAACAAATGGTGCGATGTTGAACCATGAATTGAGTTCTGCTTTACACGAAGAAATGGTGCGAGATTGAACCATAAATTGGAGTTCCGCTTTACTCGAACAAATGGTGCGATGTTGAACCATGAATTGAGTTCTGCTTTACACGAAGAAATGGTGCGAGATTGAACCATAAATTGGAGTTCCGCTTTACTCGAACAAATGGTGCGAGGATGAACCATAATACGAATTTTTCTTGCACGAACAATAGGCGTATAATTTTGAGGAAAAATTTCGAGCGCGATAGAACAAATATTTCGAAGAGATAGTGACTGATAAAAATAGAAAAGTTTACTCTTGTGAAGAAATAATACAGAAAATCAATTTAATTAAATGCACAGCAATAAATTGTTTATTTTACTACATATTTTTATTGCATTTATGTTAATTTTCGAAAATCGGATTTTAAAATGCTTTCTTTTCATCTTAATAAAAGCAGATCTCAGTGCAGACTTTTAAGTTATTTCCAGGGTTGCCAAACGTCCCGGATTTACTGGGACAGTTCCTTATTTTGAGAAATTGTCCCGCGTTCAGGGGAACTTCAATACAAGACGTCAAAAGTCCTGTATTCTTGCCAGGACATTGATTTTGCCGAATAGCGGATAAACGGTGAACATTGTGTGACGGGTCCGTACCGGATGTCCGACTGATGTTCCACACCGTTAAATTCGATGAATTAGTTACCCACAGCTTCCAAACACTAAAGGTTAAAAATCAAAATTGACATTGCGGGAAACTGCATTTTTCGTGCAGTGGCCGAATATCGGGTATGCAATAACAGATATCGAATAAGTGGATGCCCCCCCCCCCCCCCCGTCGGTGAGTCTCTGTAGTCCCGTATTTGCAGTTTTTAATTTGGTAACCCTGGTTGTTTCTCAGAATAAAACAAAAAAGACCATTTTTTAAATATAAAATCTTTTTTGAATCCATCTATTATATGTCATTCCCCCCCCCCCCCCCCCCGCTCTCTTCTTTTTTTTTTCCTATTTCTAAATCCAAGACGTTTTATGTTTTGGGGAAGATTGCAGTTTTACTTCATGAGCTCATATTTCACCACTAAATATAAATTTCAATGTTTTTATTTGGAAACTTTCATTAAAAATTAACATGTTAAATTTGTGACGCTCCCTATGAAAAAAAGTTGTTATGCGAGATGAAACTAATTTGAAGAATTTATCTTCCTGAAGAAGTGGAAACAAAAGCTTCTGGTTTCATTCCTTTCAAAATTAGTAGCATAAATACTCATTGAATGGCTAACTAAAGCATTTAGCTTTTTTTTTTAATTCAAAATAAATGCAAATATTTTAAGAAAATAATTAGGCTGCATTGTTACAATTACAAACAAATTTTATACTTTAAAAAAATAGCTTCAAATAATTGCTCAATTATTTCTTTGCAGTGTTTAACTGATGGCTTAAAAAACCATAAATCGATAATTTAAAAAAAAATGTTAAATTTTTCAGCATCTGCAAATTTTTAAAAGAAGCACAAGTCATACTATAAGGTTGTTTTATGTCACTTTAAAATATAGATTCAGTGCACATTTTCCAGTAAACGCAGATACCTAGAGATGAAGTGTTAATATTTGATTGAACTAGTGCTAAATCCAGACCTGCCAACCTTACAAAATAAAACAGCGGGAGAAACAAAACCAAAAAGCAAGGAGAAAGTTATGTTCCTCAGAACCAGATGAATACCAGTATAAAACTGATACTTTTTTTTTATTCTTAGATATAAATTACATAAAATTAATTGAAGAGATATAAAATGCATATTTTTTAAGTTGGCCATTTTTAAAAGTTAACTAAAAATAAAATACTGATTTATGCTGTTTTTACTTTTTAAGATAATTTACAACATTATTTCAAAATGTCTTTCATTAGTCAAATAAATTATTATTACAGAGGGTTACTTAAAAATATTTTACAACAAAAAATAAATATATTCATACAATTATAAGCAGAACTTTTATGTAGGCATGAAATACAAACACTAGACAAAAAAAATTGTTATACAAGGACAGCCAGTAAAAAAATTTTTTTAATCGACATAAGTGTTAACTGTCAAAATAGTGTTATTTTTCTTAATATTTCCCATAAAGAGATGAATAAACTGAAGATAAGTTCAGACACTTTTTATTCTATAAAAAGCAAGAGAAATTTCTGTGGTGGCTGGAGATTAAGCAGAAAAGAGGGAGCCTCCTGCCAAAAGCAGGAGAGTTGGCATGTCTGTAAAATCTTGGTTTAAGAAATATATCTTACATATAGAAGGGGCATTTCGCAATATTAGGGACACATTGTACTGTACCGTAACTTGTATAAATCCTTGCATTTCCCAAATCTTTAAAAAAAAAAAATGTTGTCAAGACATAATATGTTGATGTTCTTTAACTCCATAATTTTTTTTAGATTTGTTTAAAATTTATACAAAAGAAAGATATACATGCATTTTATGGACTATACATAATGTCCCGAATACCTGGAAATGTCCCAAAGACTCTTAAAACACTCATAGAAAAATTGATAAAGAATGAACACCAAATATGTACTAATACTTTTATTCACAACTATACATAATGAACGATAAAATTTTAGCGAGTCCTTTTTGGTAGGCCATGAGGTCCCTTGGCCATTCAATTACGCAGGCAAACACTATCTGAAATTAACCACAGCTTCCTCATCTACCTACTAGTAATGTAAATATTGTCATTTCATTAAGTAAGGCAAAAATAATATTAATGATTAGTAAATCCAAAGTATAAAGACAAAAATTTAAAACACTCCAGCAGGATTTTCTATGTTTGATATTAAAAAGAAAAAAAAGTTATTATTAAAAAATCTTAAATAATCTTTGGAGTATAATTTTGTATTTTTATTTGGATTTACCATGACTTGTCAGGTTCAGGTCAGCACTTATGCCAGAACACACCAGAGTGCCATTCCAGTACCGCTTGTCTGAAAGAAATGTTCTTTCCCATAAAACATTTCCTATAACTTAATCTTTTAATACCTAAGTATTTGTTGCTTTTTTATTTCCTTGTATGTCACCTCCCAAGATTCATGGAAACTGTCTAATAAAAATTGAACTCAGCTGTCATTTTTCTATGTAAGATGTAGTCAGTCTTCAAACACTGCCTGCAGCTGCTTTTTTGCTACACATATCCTATGTTTAGGAGCTTCTATTTACAGCCTAGATACCCAAACTAAGTGAGGTGTGTGTTATTGATAACACAGCACTGCAAAAAAAAAACTCACCTCAAACAAATCTTGTTAGTTCTTCTGTAAAAGGACCCCCTGAATCCGATTAGGATCTCTGTGTTCCCCATTCCACACCATTTTCTGGAGAATGCCCTTCGTGCCTATGTTTATCAATTTTTTATATTGGTATTACCATGAATTTGATTCGGAAGAAAAAAATTTTTCAACCATTAAATTTCTTTTGAGGATTTAAAGAGATAAAAGCTTTATAGCATGAACATTTGTAGCAAGAAAGTATATTTAAGGGGAGAGTTTGTCTTCTCAAATTGCAAAAAAAAAAAAAAAAAAATCCCCCGCCCCACTCGTTTAAAAATTATTTTCTACGGAACAAACCAAAGTATTGGCACTCACATAAGAGCCACAAGTATGCCTTTGCCCGCCAATTTTCTCAAGCATCAAGCCCAACAACTATTCCTGCTGATTCTGGAGTTGATAACCTCTTGAATCAAAATATAACTTTACTTTCCCCAATCAACACAACCGCAGTATAGTGAAACAATACCGCGAAACCATATTACAAAATAATACTTGTTTTCTGTTGAATCATTTTTAACTTAACTTTTCTTCCCCCTATAATAAAATTTTTTTCTTATTTTCTTTGCTGCATTTTGTTCACTTTAACTGCTGTGCAAGAATCACACATCTCAACTGCAAAATCAGACCCAGTCAGATTCCAATATTGAAATCAAGTTACTATATAGTGTCCTAGGTTCAAAGACAGAAAAAAGTGTACGTCATGCCTATCACAGTTAGAGTGTGTGGATGGGAGCTTTTTGGCTAGCATATTTGTGTGCTCGGGCTGGCTTTATTTCCTATGGTAAATAAGGAATTGCCTTTAAATGGCAATGATAAAGGGTGATTTAAACGTCGGGGGACATGATAGTCACTGTGGTAGGTATATCCGATTACGCAGTCTAGTGAGGCGCGGTATACATGGGCTTTACTGTACTAGGCAAAGTGCAGTTTTTCTGCAATTTTTCAAAATGAAAGAAATAAAAAAGAAAGAAATCAACATACAAGTGTAATTTTAAAAACAGCAGGTTGAAGCAGGGATTAAAAGATGATTTTAATGTTGTTTGAAGTGATTCCCCCCCCCCCCCCCGAATTCTTCCTTTTATTTTAGCACTTTTATCCTCTAAACCCTCAAAAAAAAAAAAAAAAATCAACAGTTAAAAGTCTTTGGATGATGGTGAACAACAGGAATTTATATGCAGGAGGTACATAAAAAACCACAAGAAATGCACTATCCTCCACCCCACTTGAATTATTATTATTGCAGAGTAGTGTTATCAGGATTTGTCGGACCCTGACCGTGAGGCCAGAAAATATTCTCTGCCCTATTATATATATTTTATAGAGTGTAAGGACTAAAACGATTGTCACCAAACACATATATTTTCTACCAATAATATTACATATCTATAGAACACAGTATTTCCATTAGAAGTGTCTCCGCCCTGAAGGGTGTTGTGCTCTCGCGTGCTTGTGTGAAAACTGCTCTCCCCAAACCCCTCCCCTTGCTCTAACATTTCCAATACAACTTAAAATCCTGATTTTAAAATCTGAAATTACAAATCTTTCCAGTGAAGGGACAACCTCGCCCCCTCTTACGCTCTTATCCCAGATGACACTAACCATAGGCTAGAAATGCGCTTTTAAAACTTCAATTTCGTAAGAAGCTTGTGGAAGATTGTGGAGACTAAACTAAAAGTTATTTTACCACCATTTCTGGATTATATCTGGATCAATCTTGCAGTTCCAAGTTGAACAACTAGACAAGTTCACTTATCTAGTTGTAGATCGAACATTTTTTCTGATCATCAACTTATATAGTTTTGAAAGCTCTAAATAACTCCTGTAAAATGCCTACAACAGATACCTAGTTGTAGTATGGTGTGAACCACACCTAATGGGATTTATCTGTGCACTTACCCAGATTTCGCCAAATTTGTAGTTACCTAGTTCTAGTACTCACCCCAAGATATGTTAATTTATTTATTCATTTGTTTTTTTTCTCAACACTCTCGTCCTATAAATTTGTGCACTCATATTTAAGTAATGACTTCCTCTTAAATAAGAAAACTATCCCACTCACACATAGACACTTTCGCAATCACTAGACTACGAATCATCCAAATGCATTCGAAAATCATTCAAAACTAAACTGTCCAGTACTCAAGAAGTTACATTCGAATATGAAATAGCTGGTGGAAAAAATCAATCGAGCTATTCATTCGATTCTAATATCTTTCGAGAAGTAAGCCAATCGAGATGTTTGAGAACTCGAGATGTTCATCAGAATTGAGTTCTCGAGTTATCCTGATCCCTGAATAACCGAGTTTTCGATTATGCTCATCACTAGTTTACAGAAGTTTTCCAAAATTCCAAGCTACCAAACAGTACTTTTTACGGAATTATTTATTAAATAGGCGCAAAAAAGAATGTAATTTTTTATCTCTGTTTCTTTAAATTTTGAATTTTCACAAAACTATTTGATTTTTCACAAAATCTTTTTAAATTGCACAAAAAATGGACGGTTAAAAATGCTGGATTGACACTTGAGACGACTGCAGAAATTGTATATTCTTATAAAAATTTCAATTCCGCTAGAATTAGTGCTTAATTTAGCCACAGGTACTCAGCTTAGCATTCTACTAATTTACTATCTACAAACTAATCAAGAATTAACTATGTTCATTATTGATAAATTAATTAAGGATTAATTTAGCTCCAAAAATCTTAGAATTAAAAGCTTGTTTATAGTTTAAATGTTTCAATATGAATGACATACACAAATCAAGTACATAAATTGATAATATTGAAAAAAGGAAAGAAATCATTATATTCTGAGAAAACAAGCTCCAGAGCATAAAATAATTTTACTTTCTTGGGTAACTGAACTGGCTAGAAACAAAGGGTAAGTAGTAAGTTTCATCTCGTTACATAAATCATTCAAATGATTAACTAGCCAATAATTATATGTGTGGAATAAAATCGAAGTATTGACACATAAGAATAACTTTAAAATGTAAGTATGCAACTCATCGTATAAATTAATTAATACTACCTATTATCATTTTAAAAAGAAGCATGAATGGTTCATGGTTCTCTAGTTGAATTTTTACAAAGGCAATGGGGGGTGAGTACCTATGTTACTATGACTGGCTTACGCTACTTATTTAAATTTAAAATTAATTTACTGAAATAAGTATTTTTCCGTTTAAACGCTTTAAATTAAGGGAAAAAAATGAAATAATTTCTTAAACTTAATTATCTCAATCAAATGGTGACTAAAGTGACTTTTATTTCAAGTTAAAAAGGTGATTAACACAGCATGAGTTTAATGCGCAATTAAGAACTAAGAGCAATTTTAATTTATTTACAAATTAATTATCAATCCACACGTAAGTATACTGTACTATTTTTATTTTATTAAGTCAAGGAACAAATTTCGATTAGTAAACATAAGACTTTCCGATCTTACGATACTCCGTTAGTAAGCTAAGCAAACTTTAAACCCTTTTTTGGGGGGTGAAAATTAACAAGATAATACATTAGTTTCTGAGTCTATTAACATTTATCTAAAAAATGACAATGAACAACATTAATTACACAAAAATAACACTAACCTGTTATTACATATAGCTTCAAATCCTGCGCGCTGAACGAAATCCAATATGGCGAATCGACTCACTTCAGTTGAGTTCGTTTCTGCGCTTGAACCAAAACTTGGGGAAATTGCTTGAACCATATTATGGTTCAAAATAGAGAAAATGAAAGGTTGAACGATAATATCGTTCAACCATGGCTTCTGAAAAATTTTGGTAGAACCATTTTTTGGAGATAGCTTTAGAGTTGAACCAAGTTATGGTTCAATGTTGAACTGAAATTTTTAACAGTGTATGCTGTTAGGCGCCTGAATTCCTACCATCTTCAGCGGATGAAAATCCAATAAAATCATCCACGCAGTAGAAGAATTTCTTTTCATGTTAGCACCATCAATTTCAACTAGTTATTCTTTTCCATTTTATCCTATATCCTGCATATACAATTCGATTTTCTTTTAAACGTAAAACATGTCAAAAAAGCTGTCTGGAGCTGAATTTCGAAGAAGAGCTAAAGAGAGAGAAAAAAAACTCAGCAGTCTTCACATTCATTATCCTCTTGGTTGAATGTTCAAGACCTTCCTTAGAGAATAGGAGAGATATTTCTTTATCTAATTTGATTGGGTAGCACACACAAATCTGTTAAATGTTGCTTTCTTATTTTGCTCATTTTGGGAGAAAAGTATTGCACTATTATTATAGAGATACAAAAATATTTTTTCCCCAGTGAAACTACAAGTTTTTAAAAAATTATTATTATTATTTATTTATTTATTTTTAGAGATACTAAACTGAGCTAGAAATTTTCGAAAAACTCTCGGTATATTTTCCAGACGCATCGTTTTAAATATTCTTTATTAAACATCAACACTGATGTGTTATATATCACTGATGAGTTATATATCACTTTTTTTTCACAACTATTATATTTGAGTTCTTATCGCAATTTTGATGAATAATATAACTGAATGGAAATCACCTAGAAGGAAAAGGAAGTTTATTTGAAAACACATGTCAAAATAATATTTTTATGCTATGCATCTTTTAAAAATATAATAGCATGAGTTTGTTATTAAACATGCTAGATATTTTTTTTGTTTATTTTTATTTATATGATATTGTATTTACTTTTTATTCCAATGATAAATTAAATCCCGAATTTATATATATACAGGGTCGGGCAAAGGGTAAGAACCGGTTTTAAAGGAATGTAAAACAAAAACCATTAAACTTACAGAAATAATGTTCATATTGTTTAATTCAGTACAGAATCTAGTTTTTTACGTTAAGTTTTAACGATGATATCACGTAGGTGACGGCCCAGCCACGATGCACTCTCGAAGGCGAATTCTGAAGTTCTCAACCGTTCTTCTGCACATTTCGATGGGTGATTCCGTAACTTCCTCTCTGATTACGTCCTTAAGTTCTCCCAGGGTATGTGGACGATGTTTAAAACCTTTTTCCTTTATGTACCCCCAAAGAAAAAAAGTCACAAATGCACAAATCTGGCGAGCGTGCTGGCCACTCCACGTCACCCCTCACAGAGACGAAGCGCTGGGGGAGCCCTTGCCTCAATCTCGACATTGAAATCCTAGCAGTGTGGGATGTAGTCCCGTCCTGTTGGAACCAGATGTCTCCCAGATTAGCTGCTGCACTCAATTCTTTCAGCTCAGGTTCAAAAAACTCCTCCAACAGGTTCGCCCATTATCCTCGAAAAAGTAAGCACTAATAATCCCAAATTGGGATACTGCACGCCATACAGTCACTTTAGGGGAGTGAAGTGGCCTTTGGTGAATTTCCCTTGGGTTTTCATTAGCCCAATAGCGAAAATTATGTTTATTAACAGTTCCACACAGGTGGAAGTGGCGATAACAGAACGGCCATTTTCAAAAAAAGTCATAACAGCAAACCCACGATGCTCTCCCTTCCAAAACATGGTTGCTACTGAAAACTAGACTCTCCCACTGCCACAATGAGACCCTTCCCCTTGCCCCACCAGCACCAGGCCGAGCGCCAACCGATCAAAACCGGTTCATACCTTTTGCCCCACCCTGTATATATATATATATATGTATATATATATATATAAACAGACGCTTATAGTAGAAACAAATAGAGTGCCTTTGTACTAAACACCGTATTAAACTTTGTATTAAAAAGTATAAAACAAAGTTAGTAAAGAATAAAATTTGCAAAACATTGCAGACATTACAACAAACCCCTTTTTAAGCTTATGAATGTCGGTTTCTTCGCGGATGTCTCTCATCTATGAGCCCATTCCTTGAGGAGGAGGGGAGGGGTTCCTTGTAAACCCAAAATGCATATTTTTTTTTGCAAGTTTTGTGCTTTTTTAATAGTTAATATATATTCTTGATTCCCATCTCACACCACAACCACCTCACCTTATAAAAAGGTGAGGTGGTTGTGGCAAATTAATAATTGCAAATTAATAATTTATTCAATAGTTAATGCAATAAGGGATCATTCATAAATGATTTCACGCTTCGAGGGGGAAGGGGGGGTTCGTGAAATTGTGACAAAGTGTGACAAGGGAAGGGGAGGGGGTAACAATAAGTGTGTCATCATGCATTATGTAACATAGCGTGACGCGTGACAAAGGGGGGAGGGGGGTCTGCTGAAGTGTGACATATTGAGACAAAGGGGTCAGGGGATCAAATATATGGGAAAAAAGCGTGACGTCATTTATGAACGGCCCCAAATTTAATTTATTAATTGATTAATTAACCAATTAATGAAACTAATACTAATTTAATTCAATAATGAAATTATTTGGTCTTGAAAGAAATAGTTGATTAAAACTTACAAAAAAGGCAGAATTGTTTAAAGCTTATTCTAAGAATGTCTTTTGTAAATTAATAAAATATATGAAATAACATTAAAAAGTGAACATATTTTAAAGATAATTTTAATGTGAACGATCATTCAAATTAAGATATTGAAGCACAAAACATGTATCAGTACGTTACAATGAAAAACATTATTGTAGTTGCAATTTTCTTTGCTTGCTCGTATTAAAATTTCTAAGCACTTCTTCTAAATTTAAGTTTGCAGTCCGTTTTCTTTCGAATGCTAAGAAAGCTAAATCTGCCATTCTTTCATGTGTCATAAAAACTCTTTGAGAACGATTAATTGATGTACAACTAGAAAAAGTAGAAGAAATAGCATAGATTATTAAGGTAAAATTAATCACGCTAGGACGGGCAAAACATTTTCCAGGTCGGGCATTGCCCGTCCTGGCCCCCACCTGGCTACGGGCCTGCCCAGAGCTACATCTGACTATTATATGATCGGCAATTAAAGTAAATAATATGAGGAACGAAGAAAGTATGATTTTCAAATGTAGTTGTAGCATTCAGTTTAAGAAGAAAAGGCTGGTGTAAGATGTATAACCTGTTTTCATGTTTTGAAAAACGGAAAATATGTGTAAAAATCAGGGCTGCCAAATTTTAGCCAGGCGAGAAAAAAAGGGGGGGGGGCAACATTTTTTGCTTGAACCGCTTCTCTTTTCAATAAAAGCCGGCTTTTATTATTATTTTTAAAATAACGCTATAAAAAATAAAAATAATGCAAATGAAAATAAAGCTATTTGTCGAAAAAGTAGCATAAAATAAAGATGCCCATCTAGCAGAAGGACTGATCAACATCAGCGGTTAATATTAAATTCTACTAGAATGATTATTGATCTAAAAAAATTTACTTTTTTTATATATATAAAAATGTCCTTATATAAAAGCAAGCAAAATGGCTCCACAGGCGACTTCTTTTAATTTTTTACCATGAGTAATCCTGTTGGAAAACGCTAGTTTAGTTTGGGTTATGTAAGTTTTTTATTAATGGAAAGGAAGTACTTGAAGTTGTAAAAATAGAAATAGAAACTTCAAAATCAGTTTTCCTTCCTCCTCCCGCCTTAAACAAAAGGCTTATATGCTTGTAGTATAAGATATATGCTAGACACAATTAACGAACGTAGTTTTCTAATGCGAGTTTCAGTATTTTGAAATATTTTAAGAAATTCTTAAAATTAAAATATCAATTTTAAGTAAGAAGTGTACTTGAATCTGTAATATAGGACAAAGTCTTGCATCTAGTTTCGCTTACTAACACACACTTGACTACAGAAGAAGTAGAATTTGATTCTTCCCTCACCTTGGATTTAATTTCCTTCTCCTTTTGTGTAGAAAAAAAATCTATCTTGTAGTATCTATAATATTAGGTGAGGGTTTAATAAGAGAGTTTCATAAAATTAAGTACACAAACCCGAAAATGTACTGTAATCAGTATTGTAAACTACATCTCCTCAAAAAACAACCCTGTTGTAAAAATTTGCCCGCCAAGAAAACCTCAAACTCTTATCCGCAAAAAGAACCCTTTCATGCAAAACCCTCGGCCGTAAAAAGTTATGATATCCAATTTTCCCGCCATGTATCTTCCTCCTCTTCTACAAATAGATAACCCTCGTCCGCGAAGACTATTGGTACCTATTTGGCCTGACAAACTAGCAGCCTCCATATTCCCCCCCCCCCCTTTCATCACACCTACTTCCACTAGAATCTCTCCCACGGCCACCTCCTTATCAGTTT
This sequence comes from Octonoba sinensis, assembly GCA_038502835.1. Lineage (NCBI taxonomy): Eukaryota > Metazoa > Arthropoda > Arachnida > Araneae > Uloboridae > Octonoba > Octonoba sinensis. The sequence goes on from CM076598.1 coordinate 132,112,320, forward strand.
GGATAGATTCTGGGGAAAAAATTCTATGCTGTTTGGCGGGAAGCTTTTGGGGCATGCCCGCCATGTATCTTCCTCCTCTTCTACAAATAGATAACCCTCGTCGGCGAAGACTATTGGTACCTATTTGGCCTGACAAACTAGCAGCCTCCATATCCCCCCCCCCCCTTTCATCACACCTACTTCCACTAGAATCTCTCCCACGGCCACCTCTTTATCAGTTTGGATAGATCCTGGGAAAATTCTATGCTGTTTGGCGGGAAGCTTTTGGGGCAAATTGGATATCATAACTTTTTACGGCCGAGGGTTTTGCATGAAAGGGTTCTTTTTGCGGATAAGAGTTTGCGGTTTTCTTGGCGGGCAAATTTTTACAACAGGGTTATTCTTTGAAGAGATATCACATCTTTTGGCATCGACTGTTTTACTTATAATTTAAGCAACTTTAAGTAGAGTTGAACTCTCCCGCTCATCTTGACTAGGGAGTATATATGCGAACACAAGGAAACTATTTACAAAGAACATGCAAATTAAGTGATAGAATGTTCTAGAAAATTCCTGAGTTAGATGATAGGATAATTTTCAAAGTCTTGCTAATCTACCACCGGCGGGTTTCGATCTAGCGCGTTGAGGCTCTGAAACGTGTGACAGAACCACGCGGTCACCGAGACTTGTTAAATTTGACTTCCCAACAAGGCCGTAGCCAGAAATTTTTTTCGGGGGGGGGGGGGGGCCTGACTTTGAGACACTAGTAGTGAGGACACTAGTTTCAGGGAGGAATATATGCTACATTGCGAAAATTTTCGGGATTTCGGGGGCGCCCGGGCCCGTCGCCCCCCCCCCCCCTCTGGATACGGCCTTGCTTCACATCGATAATAATGTTTTAATTTATTCAATTATTATTTTATTATTTTTTTGTTTGTACTATTTTTTCTAACATATTTTAAGTGTATGATTAAAAAGAAAAAGGTGTTCTGCTATTGACTTATGTTTAAATTATTAGCGTATGTGCAAAAAAAAAAAAGGAATTAAAAAATGCATTTCTTGAAATGACTTATATTTTAATTATTTATATTTCATTATTTTTTCACATACAAACCAAATTAAATAAATGGAAGAAGCTAAAAAACATAAAAAATAGCGCCAGATACCCCCAGTCTGCCGTAATACGTTGGTGAAATCATTTTTGGGGGGAATTTGAGGCTGGTGGTGCTATGTCGAGACAGGCATCGTCGGATTCGGAATTTTCCGGGGAAGACGTATCGTCCGGTCTCACACAGGTGGGGCTTTAATTAACGGATACATTAAATAAAAACACAATTATCACTCTTTTGACGATTTGGAGGGGAAAAAATGCTCGCACGTATCGAAATGCTACACCAATCGAAAGGTTTTATTTTTCTACATAAGATGGAGTTTGTTTCAAGCTGCTGCCTTACATAAAACGGAAGTTATGGCCGTTTTTCTCTGCAATTCGGAATTATTTATTCTCGGTACTAATTAGCTTTTAATTCCTTTTCGCAGACGATTGATAAAAGCGCTATTTTATTTTTGATTTCATTCGCATCGTTGCCATTCTGCATACACGTTGTTGATAAAGAAAAATCTGTTTGCAATGTTTTTAGCATTTTGAGGCGCAGACGATTTTTGATTTGTTCATCCTGCTTTTAATTATTATTTCCTTTTAAGCGATTTGGCAAATCAATAAATTTCAAATTTCATCGAAAATAGATTGTTTTTTCTTTCCCAGCCACTATTCGGCATAAATATTTTCAAACTTTAATTACTCCGATTAAATTTGGGTACACGTACTCAGGGGCCACCCGAGAATATTTATGCAAAAAATCAATACCACATAACCCCATGGGGCTGAGATACGGGGGTAAAAATCACATTTTTGGGTGTGATGTTGAGGGGGGAGGGATGGGGGGACAAATGACCCAAAAGGCACACCCTTAGTGCATGAGGAATATGTGTGCGAAATTTCAGCTCGATAAGTTTTCTCGTCTGGGTTGTAGCTCTGTCAAAGAACAACAACAACAACAACACGAAGAATTTTTAAAATAGTGATTTTCTAACTTTTATTACTCCGGCCCCTGATGGTTCCGGGGATTGAATTTTGGTTTTCGTCGTCAGGGGCTACTCAATATTGAGAATGCAAAACATCAACCCCAGGGACCTTCATGGGGCTGAGATTCAGGGGGGTTTCACCCCTCTGAATCTCAACTTGCTCTGTCGTGTAAACAAGTCCTTAGTCGCTTTTGCCATTATTTTTTGCTTTTCTTCGTAGGTTGATCGTTTAGTTTTCTTGGCGGACGGGACGCTCCCGCGTCCCTAGATTAAGGTTGTGTGACAACACAAATCTAAATCTAATTTTTAATAAACTCCAACAAAAAATGATTTTTATAAAAAAAAAAGTGTTTTTCATTTTACACAAATTAACAATAGCAACGTAAATTAATATAGTACATGTGCTAATTGTAAATAGTATTGTGTGAAATTGAAAAAAGCCAATAAAGACCGGCTTTTTCCAAAAAAAAAAGACCGGTCTTTTTTAATAAAAGAATTTCTGGACTTTTCTTTAAAAAAAGCTGACTTTTTTTGCAGCTCTGGTAAAAATGTCAATTTAGTAGAAAACAAAGATGACTTTTATAACTGTGAGGGGGAGGGGGACATTTCAAATTTTGGGACACAAAGCAGTTGTTTGAAGCTCTAGTTGAGTCACATACGGAAAAATTGAATTTTCCATCGTTTCTTAGCTGTTGGCGCGTTTATTCTAAATACAAAAAAAAAAAAAAAAAAAGAGAAAAGCTTGTTTTTGTATTTTATCAAAATATAATTATTATAAAGGGCGAAAAGTATAACTAGTTACGCAAAGAATTATCATTTGAATAAATGTCGATGGAAATACATTTTCAAAAATAACAGAACTTCTGCAAGAGTTCAAATTTCTGTTACATTTAATTGTCTATTTTAGCATTTTGAACTGAATTTTCAGTTAAATTAAACAATTAAATTTCAATAAGACCTAAAATGGGGAACACCTTTCAAAAATAAGTGAAGTAATTAAGTAAAGATTGAAAAATAAAAAATTTGAATTAGGGTTTTGAGATGGGGAAGCTGAATGGGAAAGAGAGAGAGACAGGTATATTATAAATTTGATGTTGGGGGGGGGGGGGGGCGTACACGGGACAGTAGGCTCGTATAGTTCTAGACGGAATTTCATGTTTACTTATTTGGTCATGTTTTAATATGCAATGTTCACTTTCCAGTAAAAATTTATTCGCTGTTGCATTTAGGGGACCGTCATCAAATTGAAAAAAGGCGAAAAATGTTTTGGATGATACTGCATCGTAAAAAGCTGGGAATCAGCTGTAAATTTCAGAAAATAGTTTAATTGCCATGTACGATTATTCTGTGCATTTTCATAAAAATTGTACTTTCACAAAGATATAGGCATATCTCCAATTTCCTGCACACGTTTTTGGCTTATAACACGCAACGTTTTTCCCAAAACGTTACCAAACTTTTAGAAAACTTGACAGCACAAGTAAAGCATTACTTTGAAATTTGAAATAAAAATGTTGAATATCTGATAAATTATGGACATTTAAAGGAATTAATTTTTTACTGCCCACGCGCGAAAGATAGCACTTTTAACTGTCATAACTTCAAACCCAAGTGTACAGGGCAACAAATAAGAAATTTCAGTTGAATATCTTGAAAATTCAGAAAGATATCAGCAATTTATTGAGGTGTATTTTTTTTAACATGTTTTGGAAAAGAGCTATTTCTTAAGGGGATTTTCACAAATCAGTCGCAAGTGCTCACAATCATTCAGTGCATTGGATACTGCGATTTGTGATAAAAAAATGAATTTTTGTGAACAAACGCTCTCCCATCTATGTTCTTGGTAAGGATGGTGAAAAACTATTCACAAATACTCAATTTTTATCACAAATAACAGCATAGATGCACTGAACGAGTGCAAATTTATGCGACTGATTTGTGAACAACCCCTTAAGAAATAGCTCTTTTTCAAAAAGTGTTGGAATACACCTCACTAAACTGCCGATATCTTTCTGAATTTTCAAGATATTCAACTGCAATTTTTTTATGAGTTGCCCTGTATAATTGTGTTTGAAGTTATGAAAGTTAAAAATTCCTATCTTTTGCGCACGATCAGTAAAAAATTAATTCCTGTAAATGTCCATAATTTTATAAAATATTCAATATTTTTATTTCCAAATTTCAGTATAACACTTCACTTGTATGCTGTCAAGTTTTTGAAAGTTTGGTAACGTTTTGTGAAAAACGTTGCATGTTATAAGCCAAAAACGTGTGAAGGAAATTCAAGAAATACCTATACATTCGTAAGTATAAGTAAATTTTTTACGAAAATGCACAGAATAATTTTGCATGGCAATTAAACTATTTTCTGAAACTTTCAGCTTATTCCCAGCTTTTTACAATGTAGGATCATCCAAAACATTTCCCTTTTTTTTTTAGATTTTTGACGGTCCCCTATAAATGCAAGAAAGAATGAATTGTTACTGAAGTATGAACATTGTATATTAAAGTTTGACCAAATAAGTAAAAAACGGGTTTTTGCATCAGATTGAGTGTTAAGCAGGAAATTACGAACACTCTGTAGTGCATCTATTAATTTAGCTAGGGACTGCATAATAAAAATCTAGTACTATTATAAAAGTACGAAAATACTTGTTCTTCCTAATTCCATTGAAATTACAAATAAAAGTTTTATTACATCATTGACAAAAAAAAACTGAAATTTAGTATTTTATATGAAATATCCAAAGTTTACCGTGATGACGATACCAATAAATTCTCCTATAAATCAATGCCGACATGTCCTCCAAAAACGCGAAAAAATTCTCGAGCGTCGATTTTACGACACTTCTTTTAACATTTAATTAGATTATTAAAAATATTTTATGCCTTACGCTACACTTATAATGAAAACTTATCCTGCTGACTTTCAATCTTGACTCTTTTAAAAGACTATCTACTATTTTTGTTGCTTTTTCCTACATTGAAAGGTTATACTGCTGATAATATACTACATTGGGCATGGCTTGATGTTTATTGGAAAATTAGATACAGTCAAACCTCGTTAACGCGAAGTCGAGGGGGCTGCCAAATTTTTTCGCGTGAACCGAATTTCGCGTTAACCGATGGCTGCAGGATTTAAAATTTAGTAAAAGTGTTTGTTCTCATGATACACAAAATATAGGAACCAAAAGTATATTTATGCAAAAATGCACATATATACACATAGACATACGATTTGATATTTATACTTCGATTTGGAAATTTACTAAACTACTATTAAAAACAGCAATTATCAAAATGGAAGAGTAAGCCCAGCTAACAAAATTTATTGCCACAATCTTGTTATCGCCTTGTCAGCCTTGCAAATGCATTGACGGCGTCAATATTGATAATTGCAATATTGTTATAAGATTGCATATATATTTTCATGGCAATATTTACGTGACAAAACACAGACAAAATTTTATTTTGTTTAAAATGTAAATATTGATGCAATCTTGCCTCATTCATCCTTCCTGAATGTTGTCACAATCAATGTTAAAAAAGCACAGTTGATATAATATTGAGACAATATTGTCACCGACAAGACATCTGAGAACCAATCAGAGATGATTGAGGGGACGTTCGTCGTAACTGCGCATGCGTTGGAATACGGTGCACTTCCTTTTAGCCGCAGCGCGCAGTGTATCGACAGAGAAGAGAGATCGAAGTGCCTCGTGTTTTGCGTTAGGGTTAAACGTAAGGAAAGCATCACAATGTATTTCCACAATTATAAAGTGCCGTGATTATTTCAGAATATAATAATGAAAAAAACTGCGTGGTTCCATTTTGAAAAATTTCCAGTGCTTTTTATAAATACTCAAGCAAGGTATGTTACTTTTAGAGTTCCTTTTGAAATATAAATCAAAGCATCATCTGAATTTGAATATGTTCATAAAGTCGTGAGAATGAAAAGAAATTTAAATTTAAAAGGTTAATTCACGCATTAATTGCATTTTCCTTTGTTATATGCACATTCTATACGTAATTTATTGAATTATATACCCCCATTAGAACACTATATAGTGATCAACCTATTGTTTTATGGAACATTATTGTTGTATTGTTTCACGAAGAAATAAAAAATGCAATATAATTCAGTTAACCAATTTAAGAATCTTTCTATGTGTTGCAGATAGAGTATAATTAATGTGTGAATAAACCTTTTGAATTTAAATTTTTTTTTCATTCTTACATCGTTATGTATATCCAGTTACATTTCATTAAAAATTCAAATTCAGATGATAATTTAGATTATATTTTAAAAGGAGCTCTTAAATATACCTTGCCCAAATATTTTTCAGGGATTGTTTTGACAATGTACATTGTCATGACAAAAATATAGCAAGTTGGATGCAATACTGCAAAAAACACGTACAACACATACATTGCCTAAATATTTATAAGGGATTGTTTCGACAATGTACATTGCCATGACAAATATAACAAGTTGGATGCAATACTGCAAAAAACACGTACATTGCCTAAAAATTTATAAGGGATTGTTGCGACAATGTACATTGCCTTAATAAGTTGGAAGCAATATTGCAAAAAAAAAAAAAAATACATTGCCTAAATATTTATAAAGGGTTGCCTTGTCAATAAATTTTGTCATGTCAAGGTGTATGCAATATTTCAAGCATAAACTACCTTACAAGGATATTACAGGCTGGTTGACGCGTCAATGTACTTTGTCAGGACAAGATTTATACAATGTTTTCATTTCAACCTATCTTGCCAGGACATTGATTTTCTCTTGCAAACACATTGACGTAAATATTGTGGCAATCCGCTGACAATCGACCGGGAGTAACATGTAAAGATTTTGGCAATCTTTATGCAATACTTCTGTATTGGCGTGAAAATCTTTATGTAATCTTGCTTCAATTTATTTTGCTAGCTGGGAAGTTTTATTTACCTGAGAAATGATTACTTTTTTAAAAAAATCTGTTATGGATTTTTGCTTCAATTTTTTGAAATAGCATCCCTTTACAAAGCTGTCAACCTCTTCTAAATTATTTAAGGCATGTGAGGCATGTTCCTGCTGCATTAAAAATCGTTGCATAGTTTGTAATGCTGCCGTAGCTTCGTTCACCGTGATTAGATTTTGGGCTTCCGGATCAGCATCTTCTTCTTCTTCGTCTGTTTCAGTTTTCGTTGCACTTTCCTTTTGGGATTCTCTAATTATGTCTTCATCTGTCATTACATCTGAAGTTAAGGCCTCGTCATCAATTTGCACATATTCTTCAAACAAGACTGCCGAGACTATGTCCCTTTTAGCAGCTTCTTCGAGAACTGAAGAAGTTGTTTCTTCATCCTGCTCTTCTTCGACAGCTTCATCCGATCCTTCTACAAACCCTCCATGGCGAAAGCAATTTCGTATTGTCGAACGTTTTATTCTCCTCCATGCGCTTCTTAAGGGAATTGAAAGCTCCCGATGTAGCGAATTCTGACATCTAGATGGCGCTGCAATCAAAAGCTAATTTGGGGATTTTTTTGTTTTGGTTTAAATTCCCTTTTTTGGTTTTCCCCACACACACTCCCTTGTTTCCCTATTCTCAACCTCAACGTTTCTTTCCCTCTGGGGCGTTCTTCATTATCTCCCTCCACTAGCGTACAATTACAGCCGGTCGTTTAGAATCTTCAAAAATGTGACATCTGGTTTTGGTTCTTTGTTAAAATGTTTCAAAGGAAATATGTGTCTTATTACAAGAGGCGAAACATAGCGGTGCCTAGTTTTCTTGTTCGTTTGCGATGTTAGTTGCTTTAAATGTTTTTCAATTATCTTTATTATAAACTTCTATTTAAATTAATGTCTAAAATTCTTAAAAATTCCACTCCCACCTCTTAATGTAGGTGTAGAATATTATTCTCAACCGGTTCATATTAATTTTAGCAAGGTAAAAAAACCATGCAGTGGTACATCATGGGATGAAATGAGTATGCATTTTTATTAAATCAATTAACTTATGCGTTAAGCAGATGTGCTTAAACAAATTTTATTGCAATGAATTTTCTTTGTATGGACACAATCATTTAGAAGATTTTTTTTTTAGTATTCAACTTTCCTTTTTACTTCGGCTGTTCTTATTCGCTTGTTGTTGTGGGACATTAAGTGCAAATTTGACCTTACACTGACGCAGTTTCGTAGCTAAACCTGGATTTCAGGGGGGGGGGGGGGGTTTTTTCGGGAAAAGTTGGCTAATTTCATTGTTTTCCAAGAAAAATTGGTTAAATTCTAGACGATCTTTACCATTTCGGGGGGGGGGGGGTTTATCCCCAAAACCACCCCCTTATCTACGCCAGTGCACTGACGGACAGAGTTCATGCATAGAAAGTGATTTTTCATAGTAGTGTGATTACCACACTATAAAAATGTGTTTATAACAAACAACAAGAATAGAAAAACCATCTGAAAATCTTAATTTCAGATTAGACGCAAAGAGCAAGTATACTGAATAACAAAATTGCTATGATATATCTGCTCTAAACGTTGGCCGTCAAAAATCAAGGGGGACTATGAGTTTGGTGGCCCCTTTATTGTTTTTATAAACGTATACATATGTATATGATATATGAGCATGTATGGGATCCAGAGTTCGAAATTAGCGGTCGTTAGTCGTATTTTTCAACTAAAAATTCCCGTTTGACGACCACGATTTCACATCTAGTCGTTACTTTTTACGACTAACTTTTCATAAAAATTTTAGTTTGGCAACCACAATTTTTCACCAAGTCGACATTTTATACTTGTTTATTTTTAAAAACTTTAGTATAACTTTGTACAATTAAATTTTTATATGCATATTTCATCTAATCTTCTTTATTTTGAGTTTTTACGATACCTATGAAGACTATCGTAACTTCTTGACCTTCAAATTTTTGAATCGTGATTTTTCACTTACAAATGAACTTTTGTACTAGACTACATCGTAAATAACACTTGAAAAAATAGTTAAGACAATTGACTCATAATTTATACTATTAGGCACTCAAAAAAATAAAAGTTTATATTGATTCATAAATTTACGCAAAATTACCACCTTCTCAAAAGTTACTCATAGCAATTGATTTTGAACATTTTCCCCTTATTTATCAATAATTTTCTCCGTAAGGTTGTGATGTTTTGAAATATTTTTAACAGCTGCACAACTGTCTTCATAGTAATAAGTCGTTATCTCTGTTCAAGAAATTTGAATTATTTTAAAATGTCGCCTAACAGAACATTTTTGGCAACTAAAACAAAACAGCTAAGTGCCAATGACGCCTAACTTTTACATCCTAATTTCGAAGCCTGATGGGATCATTCATAAATGATGTCACGCTTCGAGGGGGGAGGGAGGTTTGTGAACTTGGGACAAAGTGTGACAAGGGAAGGAGGTAACAAGAAGTGTGACATTCTGCATTATCCAACATAGCGTGACGTGTGACAAAGGGGGGAAGGGGAGTCAGCTGAAGTGTGACATATTATGACAAAGGGAGGGGAGGGAGGTCAAATATATAAGGAAAAACGTAACATCATTTATGAACGGCCCCTGTATATCGCATATATAGTTATTATAAATAATTTACCGTTTTAATATTGATATACAGTAGTCTCTCGGTAATCCGGCAGATATCGGACCAGGGTACTGGCGGATTACCGAAAACGCCGGATTACAGGAATATACTAATAAATACCTTACGCATATAAATACATGGACAAATTATTTATTTTAATATACATAGTGTTGTTTACATTATTCCTTTGAAGTTGAAGGCATAAAATAGTTGTCTTTTGATTGTTTTTTCACTTTAAATGACATTTTTAACGCGCACACAGAGCACTAAGGCCACTCACAATAGCTGCGCAGAAATAGGTTTTCAACTCTACTACCACGCATTTACTAGCTTCTTATGAAACGCCGGATTACTGGCACGGCCGGACCAGTGAAGTGCCGGATTACCGAGAGACTACTGTATATATATACGTATGCATGTAATATGAGCGAGTCCAGCTTCTGGTATAGAAAGGGCTCATTGTTAGAATATGAGCAAACAATTCGGGACGATTGCGTTATATGTGCGGAAAAAAGAGAATTCACAAATTATCAATATAAACTTTATCATAAGTATAATATTATAGCATAAATAGAGGGGAGTCCTGGGAATCTACCCCGAAAAATTTAGAAAATTAAATTCGAAAAACGCAATTTTATACTATTATTGATGCCGTTAGGGGGACGGCTAGGGGTGGTCTCTCTTTGGTGACATCGAATAAAAAATTTGCAGAGTTCAGGGCTCCTTCCCGGAAATTCGCAATGACATCCATTGATACAAGTGGGAACTCGGGACCCGGGACCACACAAACTAACTTAAACACAAATAAATAAATTAATTTATCTTCTTATATGTAAGCGGCTTATTCTGTCTGTCTGTCTGTCCGCTATAGAATTCCAGGCCGTTTTACCGATCGGGACCACATTCGGCACGGTTAATGTTTACGACCCGAGAAACTCATCGCCGCAAAAATGAAAGTTGTGACTTAATTACTTTTTTTAAAAATGTTTCAATTATTTTCTTGAGCCGTTTTATTTTATTTTTGCATTGTTTTGCCGTCGTTTCCAACCATATAATTACAGTTGCCGTGTGATCAAACAAATCAATGCCATTGCTATTCTAACAAATGTAACAAATATATTAATAATAATCAAAACGTTCATCTAGCATATTGAGTGAGGCTTCGCTGTATCTTCACTCTCCGCTAAAAATTAATGTATACGCGAATTTAATTTAATCCTTTCGTTCTTTTTAATTTATTTATTAATCGTCTGCGCTTTTTAAATTTTTCTTATTAGAGTGGCAGTGCTCTTTTTTCCAGTTTCGTTAAAACTTTTGCTTTGAAAAGCATAATAAAATTTTCAATAAGTTCTTTCGATGGTAAATGTATAATTTTCACAAACAATTTGATTATACGTATATAGTAGTGGGGGGCAGTAAGTGAAGGGGCGTCTGACCTGGGTAATTCAGTTTGAATTAGCAGACACCTTTGCACAAATCATTTTATTTACAATTTATAATATCTAGAACAGCGGTCATTTCGTATGACCGCCGGGTTTACTAGTACATGCATAAACTCGAGGCCACGACAAGATTTGGTACATACAAGGGGGCCACAAGCCGTTGAGAACGTCTTTGCAAGAGAAGATCTTGAGGTGTAGTGAACTCAGGAGTTCAAAATAATGAGAAACTTAATGTATGTATAGTATAGAGTGGGTCATGATTTAGACTTGAAAACAAAAATAGGGTTTTTTCGTTCCATCCCAATATATTGCTGCTGGGCGAAGGTTTTCTCTGTCAAAACCATAGAAGAAAAATAACGGAACCTATTTTACTGTATGTTATGATGCATCATATGCCTATCGGGGGGGGAGGGGGGGGTCTCGAGGTGACTATGCCATTGAAATTTCAGGAGGTTGGCGGATTTTTAGGGGACATCGTTTTGTATCCGTAGCTTTTTACGGTGATGCCGCCATCGCTTGGAAGGAGGGGGAGGGAAGCAGGGGGCAGACTCTGCCATTGAAATTTTTACGGGGGGGGGGGAGTGTTTTCAGAGGATTTGTGGATTTTTAGGGGTAACAACGTTTGCTCCGTAGCCTTTTAGAGGGCTTTTAGCTTCTTAGCAGGGATAAGTTAATGGGGTGACCGCCTTTACTGAGACCTAAGACTTGCATGCTAAAAAAAAATCTCAAAATAGCTAAATTTCCTGAAAAATAGCAGAAAAAAAATTGTAGTCTCAATAACTTTAGATAAAAATGGTTTATTAACCGACTTCACAAAGGAAGGAGGTTATACATTCATATTGTATGTATGTCGTTTTTTTTTTTTTCTTTGTTTGTCCACTCACAACTTATCACCGGATGAACAGATTTTCATGATTTTTTTTTAAATCGATCGAAGGTGGGTTTCCCATAAGTCCCGTACCTTCGTTTAACCATATTCGATAATTAGAAAACAAGTTATGGGCAGAAATAGGGTCATTTTTTTGGTTTTTCATCCATAACTTTTGATTAAATGAACCGATTTTGATGACTTTTTCTTTAATAGATAGAGGGACGTCTAACTCAAATGTGCCACATCAATTTGACTACATTTGTTTTTTTTTCATTGTATTTTCGAATTGTTTGGTAAAAATGCATCATTTGAAATTATTGTATTTGTGGCCATTATTATTATGTAAGTACCTTGCGTTTTGCTTTTAACGTGGTTTTGGAAGATATATATATTTTTTTTCAGGTAGGGTTAGGTGTATTGATTCGTATTTATTATCAAGTTATAATGAATATTATAGACCTTTTTTTAGCTACGCCACTACTGATACGACGGCGACAGTAAAAAGTCCGATCGGATAAAAAACACCAAGTGTGTTCCCGGTCTTACTTTGCTTCAAATAAATAAAAATGAATATGAATAAATAAAACTCACTTGTCAAGAGAAAAACAAATGAATATTCCATTTTGAACATTAAACAATTCCATAAATTAAAATGTCATAACAGTTTTTTTTAAACTTTGTGTATTATCAATGAGCTTGTAACATAGAATCAGTCAGGTGCAATTCCCCCCCCCCCCCTTTTTGTAAATATTTTTAGTAGTAATTAATATTCGGGTTTCGAATATTTCGTTTTTCCAACCAACTAGTCAAATTACAGTATTGTTGTATCTCTTAAAAATTGTCGTATCCTCTTAAAACACACCATTTCTCTTTTTGAAAATTATTGTTGTTAAAAATGTTTTATACAAAGCATTTAAAAAGTATGATTAACTTTAAAATTATAGGAACTTTAAATCTCGTTTTCTTCCACCCGTTATTTAAAGTGAAAAAATCCTAAGAAATATATAAAAAAGACCAGCGCCTAAAAGCTATATGAAATATTAATAATTATTAGAAGGACCGGGGGGGGGGGCTTTTTAAGTTTTGCCCCGTCTCGGAAAACTCCAAGATCCGGTACTGGTGGGCCAAGGAAAGTTGACATTTTTGGCAATCTTAGCGATTGAATCAGAATTTGTAACGAAGTTAAATTGTGATAAGGGTTGTATATTAATTTGCTTTAAGGCATTCAAGAAAGTAATTTTAGTAAAAGCCTGTTTGTGCAGTTTTTTTTAATAATTTGTCATTAATCTGTAATAATAAATTTTCCTTATGGAACGTGAATGCTTATAATCAAATATGTTGAGATGTAAAATACTCAACAGAAATCAATATGTTATACTAGATAAAAATCGAAATTTGTACAAAAAATAAATAAATTTGTGGCTGCTAACTACTATTCCACTGGAACGTTTCAACTTAGTTTAACGCACGAACATATATATATATATAGGCCCCGCAAATAATTCCGTCCCGGGCCCCGCTTTTGGTTGGGCCGGCCCTGCATCCACAAGCTCGCGCGAAAAAAGCTGCGCTTTTTCAATTGCTCTCCGCTGCAGTGGGCATTTCAGGTGTGTTTACTGCGTAAAGATTCATCCCTAAGTGATCGTCAGGCGAGCGTTAGAGGCTTAAGCGTGGTGTGGGTGAAGTCTCAGTAACCAGCCACGCGTTGTCGGGAGGGAAGGCTTTCCCCTTCGTTTCAATCTGTTTCAATCCGCATTGTATGTTAGGTGTGTCTTCTGATACTACGTAATGTAAAGATTCATCTTTAAGTGACCGGCAGCGAACGTGTTAAAAGGTCATAAATAGCAAAGACATTTTTAATGACATATGACAGTTTTCGTCATATACGACCAAAGCAAAATTCCTCAAAAATATTCAAAAGAATTAAATGTATCAAAGATATTCAAATAATAGACGAAAAATACTTAAATAATATACAAAATTTGAATACATTGAAATAATTTATAGAAATGTTCAAAAACGAAAAAAAAGCCGTATCTGTTTCATTATATTGCGACAACTAATTTTTGTTTGAATCTTTTCATTACTTGAGTAATGCGTAACGAGAAAAACGTTAAGGGGTCTGCTTACGTTCGGAGGCTTTTTTTTTTCAAAACAATGAAATAATTACTAAATGCATATTTTTTTAAGTTAAAAAGTAATTAAAATTAAGAAAACAAACAAAATAATAGCTATATTTTTATAAAATTTTGAAAAATTGGGAAATTTTAGCAAAAAATAGGCGAATTTTACAGTTTACGCCAAACACTCTATACTCACTTTAACTCGATATATTTTAAAATCCTTAATAATATATGTTTCTATATTACTTAACTGTGTTCTGAACTAAAAGTTTTATAATAGGTCTAAAATTGAGAAAAATATAGCAGTTTTGTAGAAATTCATACGTTTTTCACCGAAAAAAAACACAATATTTCACAAATAAATGCATGTAAATTTTTTAAATTCTGAAATAGAGCTTAGATTTTAGTTCAAAACACAGATAGCAATGTGTGAAACAATACTTTAAAAAACCACAGTAATGGGTATAAAACTTTTCGAGTTATGAGATCTGCCGTGAACAAAAGTATCGAAAAAAGTAGTTTTTCAGAAAACGCATTTTAAATTCCACTTTTATGTGCTTGTGATGCGACTTCTGGTTAACTTAATTGCGTGTAACTTCGTTTCTATGTATCGTAGAAACAAAAACCAAACATTTTTGAAATCTTGAATACTTATTCTTTTTAAATATAAAATAAAAAAATATATCGAATTTTTTCGCAAAACTCGTCTTTTTGGTGCAGGCAGACCCCTTAAATTAAGCTCTTGACGAGATAACCGTCAAAAATTAATAAGCACTTCTTCCTATCAAGGTCCATGTGTGTACTAAATTTAGTTCCATTCCAAGCATAATATTTTCAGTTAGAGTGCACACAAAAAAGCGTTAAGATAATAAAAAATGCTTTCTGTCAGTTCAACGCATTTGGGGAGGCGAGAAGTCCCCAAAATTTAAAATTTGCATCTTTTTGTACCCAAATTCGCAAAATATACAAATAATACATTTGCAAAATTCTGCTGAAGTTTTGCACTTCATTTTATGTGTCGTATTATTTTATTTTATTTATTTATTATTTTATTTTATTACTTATTTATTTTTTTGACTGTATTTAGCATTAAAGGAAAGGGTCGAAGGTGAATTCAGGATAACTTTCCTAACTGAAGTTTCAAAATGTACTAAAACACAATTAACTTCAGTGATTTTCTTTAGCATTGCAATTTCAAACAAGCAATTAACTGATGAAATATGTTTTTATAATGTGTATAATATGCATATACAGTAGAACTTGGATAATTCGAAGCTGAAGGGACCACAGCTAAACTTCGAATTATCCAAAACTTCGAATTACAGAAGTCTAAGTTTTGTAGCTTAATTTAAGGCCCACGAATGTCGATAATGTTTATTCCATCAAAAACGTCAATAATCTTTTCTGAAAAATGTCAAGGCTTGTATATAAAATGATTAAACTTTGTATTTGTCCTTATTTTACAAAAATGTGGACAATGTGGTTGGTGCTTTCCCATACTCGCTGGCGATTTCGTATTTCTACCTCGCGAATTACGGCGCCATTTTCAGAAAACGTTAAAGTTTTATAAGGAATGGTTGGTATACTGAAAGGCATTATGAATTTTAGCTATCGAAATTGTACATCATATAAAAAAATTTAGCAGACAAAATCTATTTCCACTTACTTTTGTTGATTTCGAATGAGAAAAACCTTCGAATTAAAGAAGTCCAAAAATTTTAACATTGATTTGAATGCAAAGTTCAAGGGACCAAGCGAAATCTTCGAATTAAAGACGTTCGAATTATCCAAGTTCTACTGTATATATATATATATATATATATATATATGTATATATATATACACAGTGGAAAGCCGCCATTCGTCCGACTCGCTATTCATACAACTCGTTCAAGTAAAATTCAACTCGTCATTCGTACTTGTATTCATACGGCGTTGGGGGGGGGGGGGGGCTGGGTTGCCAGTTTGCCTTTTTTAAGAAAAAAATCGAGAAATTATGCTCATTTTGAACTCGACTGGAAATAATTTGTTTGGCGTTTTGGATTTTCTTAAAAATTTAATACTTTTTGAGATTTTACAGACAATTATAATTTTTTAAGGGGGCAGCAAGAGGAAGGGGTTGAAGAACTTTCTTCTTCAGGGGAGGAAAGTAGTAAGGAAAGCATTTCCTTTGCAGCAATTAAAGAGCTGTGTTACCCCTGCTAGAACACACAGAGAGTGGTGAAAAAATGGCATCCCAACACTTCTGTGGTCAACAGCATTAACTTGTTCAACGGCAATGTTGTTGACCATTTTAGTAAAATTCTGAACAATCGTCAAAGGCAGACAACATTGGACAGGTATTTAGAGAAGGAAACCCAAGATTCTTCTAGCGCAAAGAGACAAAAAAAAGAAAAAAGAAAGAACAGCAGAAAGCAGGGACGGACTGAGACCTCCAAAAGGGCGGTGGACCAGCTAACCAAAGGGCGGCAGCCTTTACCTTACAGACAATTGATTGCTCACGTCGGAGGTACAACTTATACAATGAAAAACAAGGCTTAAGTGACTGAATGAAGACATAATTTGTATAAACAGATAAGTTAAATACAAAAAAAAAAAAATAAGGATTATATTAAAATATAAGGTTGTTCTTACTTTTTTGTGATTGTTCAATTCTTTTTTTTTCTTTCTTTCTTAAATAGGTGGAAATAAAATTACTGTTAATTAATACAAGAACAAAGGAATCTGCAACGAAAAGAAAAATTCATTACTGCACTTTTGTGTAATATTTTTAAAATGTTCCTTAAATT
This sequence comes from Octonoba sinensis, assembly GCA_038502835.1. Classification (NCBI taxonomy): domain Eukaryota; kingdom Metazoa; phylum Arthropoda; class Arachnida; order Araneae; family Uloboridae; genus Octonoba; species Octonoba sinensis. Next base: position 132,129,211 of record CM076598.1, read on the forward strand.
TTTCTACGCCCGTTAAAATTATCTTTTTAGGCACATAGAGGCTCCAGATTTACAAATTCGACACAATCATTGATAAGACGAAAATGAAGCAATTTTATTAAGAAACAGGCACTTTATCTGAGTTATTTCTTATTTTTTTTAGAAATTTAACAATAACTGATTTGAGAAGTAATTTTCAGATGGATTTTCGAAGAAAAATTATTTACAAAAGTGTGCTTAGTAAATTAGAAGTATAGCGCAAATTAAAACATACACCGATTCAAAGAAGCTAATTCTAAATAATAATAATTCAAATTGCTACTTTGCACTGCTTATTTTATATACTAATTTATTAGCGATATTCTCATATTACTATTATTATTATTATTATTCAGAAACACCATTCAAAAGAATAAAACTAACAATCGGTTTACATTTAAAAATGACAAGCGTTTCTGAAATGTTATATTTGAATCTAATGTAAAAATAATAGTTATAGTTTGATACTGTTAGTTTATTGCATAGCCCCTTTAACTAGATGCCTAGCGATTTACGGGGAAAGTTGGCCGCGGATTTTAGTAACCTTTTCTCCCACCAGGAACGCTACTTATCTGCTGTTGCAAACCGCGCTCTTTGCATTAGTTTGAAGGGTAGAAAATTGGTTTTCCATTGCTATTTCTTCTTTTTTTCCCTAATAATTTGATTCTTTTTGTTAAAAACGGTCCTTTTCAGGACCAATGTAACTTAAAGAAAGATGGTTTACTGTGTTGTTCCATTTCGCACATCAAATTCAGTAAAAGAAAAAATAGTTTCAATCGGACCTTAGTTTGCGTGAAAAATGGATCTCCCCTATATCAAGACAAGGGAATTATTCTTCTTATTATTATTATGTGTGTGTCTTTCATAACGTCTATTTGGCAAAAAAAAAAATTTTAAAAATCAATAAATTAATAACAATATAGTGCAAAACTATTTTTATATAAATATACATTATTTATTATGTTGTCCAATCTTTACTGTAGCTTGTCCTTGGAATACGGTTGATTATATATTATGATGCATTTTATGTTATGCAAATATTAATTAAATTGAACTTACTGATTTTTTATTAAAAAACGTAACTAGTTACACGAAGACATGTATGAATCAATAAGAAATAATGAAAGTTAGAAAGGAAGGAAATACAAATTATTGTTCATGCATAGAATCGAATTCTAATCATATTTCAAGAACATATTTAATTCTATGGATGAATTAATGAGAATAATTTGGAAGAAATATTTGTCCTATTCTTCATGCCTAAAATATCACTTCAGTACAATGCATAATAAATTGTAATTATTCACATATTTAACCATTTTTATTTTATTTATGTATAATTTTTATTTATCTATTTATAATTTTATTTATTGAAACCAAAAGGACTGTTTTTTTTCTTTCGGGGGGGGGGGGAATAGAGCAGATTCTATGATAAGATTAAATTTGATTCTATTATAAGAATAAAAACTTGACTTTTATGCAAAATTTTTATAACTTGCCTAAATGAAGAATTTGGTTCCAAGTTTCCCAATTTAACATCCTCATCATCGTTCTGCTCGTTTTTTGAAGCAATGATTTCTTGGAAAATATTAGATTGCGAGAAAATATATCTCATACTCTAACATAGGCGTAACCGGGGGGGGGGGGGTTCAAACCCCCCCCCCCCATTGGATATTTACTTATTTAGGCACATTTAGGAACACAAAAAAATTTCTGGCTACGGCCTTGCAAAGCCCATTCTTTTTTTTCCCTAAGAAAATTATACACATATGCATATAATTTTATTTCCTCTTTCTCTGTAGAGTTGGGATCATGGCCAAAGTATGCAGCTCATAATAAAGAGGACGTTTCATCTGGTTATAATCAGCTCCCTTATCACCTTGGGGGGGGGGGGGGTTACAGCGAAAGGTGGCTTCAATCATCTTCACACACAGACAAACAGAGATCCTGTCAATCACTTCAGAGGGTTTTCTTTCCTTCTTGATGTCTTTTTTACCCAAAGGCAGCAATTTGGGAATACAATCGCACAAGTAATAAGTTTCGTGGAAAATATTCTCTACTGTGATGGAGTTTTGTTTTCTGATAAATCGGTGTTGAAGGCCCTAGGGTCTGAAAATGAAGGACCCCTAGCCAACAATTCTCCTAATGGGTTAATCCCTCAAGCTAGGAAGGGATGCTCATTAAGTAACTTAAAAGCAGTTTGTATTTATTTATGACTTCCTGTCCAAAAACCCATTTTGGAAAAATCTTTTTTGTAGATGAGCCGATTAGAAAACTGATGAACTGTATTTGCATTGCATTCTCATTTACAGATGTTCTCTCATCTCTTATATTTTAAATGTTTTATTTTCTTATTATGGTCCATCACTGATTGCATTCAGACTCTGGAAATCATCCGTTCAACGCTTCCAATCTCACTGCTACGGTTTAATGCTGCATTTTAATTTACAATCAAGTATTATTTATATTTTAGCTAAATAATGTTTGCACTCCAGCGATGGACACGTTCGTCATCCAAAAAGAAAAGAAAATTTGATTCAGATTCTTCCACTTATGAGGTATGTTTTGTTACAAATTTAACAAAATTTTTAGAAATTCATTGTATGGATGAGCATTTTTGTAGGGGGAATTTGGATTTTTTCTCTAAAATTCCACTATTTCCCAGTTTTAATATAATGAATGCCTGAACATAGAAGATTGCTTAGCGCTGAACATTGAATTTTCTATTGCGTTTGAATTAAGATCTAGTAATGAATGTTTAATGTTTTTGTGAATCAAGGCCGTATCCAGAGGGGAAGGGGGACCCACGGTCCCCCCCCCCCTCCCAGAAATCTTTTGCAATGTATCATATATTCCTCCCTGAAACTTTGCTTAACATAAGTGTGTCGAAGACTGCACCCCCCCCCCGGAAAAAAAATTATGGATACTGCCTTGGCTCCGGAGCAGGAGGAGCATGTTAAGAATTAGGAAGGGCAGTGTATGTTTCAAAACCATACCCTTTATATATACATATATATAGATATATATGACTAAAAATGATGTTAATATGAATTTTTTTACATACATGATAGCTTTTTGATGTATATATAGTATATGTATGTTTAGATCTTTGGTGAAGTTAAAGGAGTGGGTATTTGGAGCTTCTGCAACTTAAATTTTTGTAACTGGTCTTACATCTATAATGCTTAGGCTAACTCTGGAGGCAAGGGTTCGAGGGCTCTCCCCAGGAAACTGGTTGAAATCTTATTAGCAATGCAATTTCGGGATACTTTGGTGATCTTAGAGGAAAAAGAAACGAGTTTGGTTACTCACCCCCCCCCCCCCCCGCAATTTTTTTCAAAATAAAAGTCTTATACCTTTTAAGTTACTTTTGGTGCAGCTCGTGATAGTGTTCAATGCCCTTTCCCTGAAAGTGTTTCTGAAAGTAAAGTGTCTTAAAAGCGTAATTTCTCTTTTCTTTCTTTTTTTAAAGCTTGCGATCTGAATTTTTTTGCCGGGGGGGGGGAGGAGTTGACTTGCTCCGAGGGGGTAGCTCCCCCTCGGAGCAAGCCCCTGGAGATGCCTGAAATAAAAACGGAGTATATCTTTAGAGACAAGTATTTATGACTAGTAAATTTTCAACTCTTTTACACTTCTTATTGGTGTTTAGTCTGTACATTTTTAGGGTGACCCCCCCCCCTTTCCCCAACCCTAGTTACGCCTATGTACTCTAAGTACACTTAAAAGCATTTCAAAACTTTGAACATCTTTTCAGAGCCTTTGCAAAACTCTTGACTTTTAAAACTCAGGGAAAAAATTTTAATTTTCAAGATCACTATAAGTAAATAATAATAATAATAAGACATTCTTCTTTTCTAAAACAAATGCGTCCACATAACTATCTACTCAAATATATATCACATGTATAGCTTTGTTGTTAATCGATCATGGAAGTAATACATTACATCTTCTCAAAAATTTTCAAAATGCTCCAAATAAATCTTTAATTATTTTAACCATAGCATCGTTCTGAAACAAATATTGAAATTAAAAGTTTTAGTCAAGAGCTGGATTTTTATTTGTTTCCTTACATCGGTAAAAATGCCAGTTGAAATTATGTGTATTATATTATTCACGTATGAATTGCATAAATAATTATTCATTTAAATCATTACTTTAAAGAAAATTCTGTTAATTTGTGTAACAACATTTTTCTTTTAAAATACCTACAATTAGGAGAAAACCTCTCTAATAAAAGTTTTAAGTTGATGCTCCGTTAAAATGCTCCTAGACTAACGACGAGATATCAACAATTAATAATATCACTTAATTTCCCACTGTTTTACTGCATCATAAAGTAAGAGCGAAAAAAATGTAATTATTGAGTCATATGATTAAATATGAAAAAAAAATCAAATGATTTTTTTAAAAGAACAATTTTTACAGCTTTTTTTCGCAATTCACCAAGCGTTTACAAGTAAAACGCCGTTTTCCAATAGCAAATAGGTAGTGCCCTCTAGCGGTGATTTCTTTGTCAGCGGGAGAAAATCGTTGCCGGTAGGGTAATGGGGTTCGCTCCATTTCGGAAGGCATCTAGTTAAGGGGGCTATGGTTTATTGTTTGTAACGCTTTTTAAATATGAGACAAGCAATGTATGCGCAGTTCATATTTTGATGTAATCTTAAAAGTAGGTAGTAAGAGTAAAACTAATCTACTTTGACTCTTAAAAGCCTATATCTTACCATTATATTATTTTTTTTTCTAGCATTATAAAGTTTCTTTGGCAAAAATTTATTTAAAGCAGTGTTTCCCAACCTTTTTTCCCTTGCGAACCCCTTCTAAGTTCCAAAAGATGGCGAACGGCGAACGCCCCTTCTGCAGTTGTTAGTAACGGTGACAAAACTGAAATTTACAAGCACGTTTATTTGCCATATTGTACAATACTTCCTAGCAAGAAACGTAAACATAATTATTGCAAAACATCTAAGTTTAAATAAAAATTAAAGTACAGCTACAAATATTTTTTTGATTATTACATTTTTATTATTTGTTCTTTTTAAATTATTTTTAGAGCAGTAGAGATATAATAATAAAATTACACGTTAATTTAAAGCACAAATGAGCAAAAAAATGCAGACATATGTTTCGGGATTGCTTGGAATCCCTTTTTCAATGCGACAGGGAGCTTCTAGATGCAAAACATCCAAATGAAGCAGACAGAACAAGAAAAACAAAGCTTATATAGCCTAAGAATTATCTGTAAACCAATGAGAATAAAGGCAGCGTGAAGTGGAAGTAGAAGTAGCAGGAAGACACCAATAAGAGAGCAACAAACGAATCCAGTTGAAAGTACAGGAAGTAAAAAGGAATAACAATAAAAATAAAGCAAAAAAGACGACAGCATGCATAAAAATTGCAAAAATAATAAAATAAAATACAAAGAATAAAATTGAAATAAAAATAAGTACAGAAACTACCAAAACAAAATGCAAAACAAAGTACACATGTAAAGGAGGGGGAGGGGAGGGAGGGGGGAAGGAGAAAAATAGACACAAAAATCATTCCTTTCAGACCAATTGTTTCCAATATTGGCACTGCTTCATATAAACTTTCCAAGTATTTAGTTTCTGTGTTTTCTCCACTTAGGGGGTCAGAATGTTTTCACTGTTAAAAATTCCACCGATTTTGTTAAGAAACTTCATAACTTCGTTCCGAATAATTCAGTTATGGCCTCTTTTGATGTTAATTCCTTGTTTACTAATGTTACTGTTGATGGCGCTTTGACTTGCCTCAGGAAAAGGCTTTCTGAATTCCATTTTACTTCTGTGGAAATTGAGGAATTAGTTTTCCTTACTCGTGTGTGCTTGCAACAGAGCACTTTTGTATTTAATGGTAAATTCTATGCTATGGTAGATGGCCTGGCTATGGGAAGTCCTCTTAGTCCTATTTTAAGTGATTTCTATATGCACTATTTTGAGGAAAAACTGTTCCAGAAATTGCAATTTCAATTTTATGTTCGTTATGTGGATGATTGTTTTGTCCTAACGGACAGTAACTTGTTAGGTATTGATGATGCTCTTTCTATTATGAACTCCATTGATCCTAATATCCAGTTTTCTTGTGAGAAAGAACTTAATAGTAGCCTCGCGTTTCTTGATGTCTTTATTTCTAAGAGTGAGTCTGGTTTCACTACTTCTGTCTATCGTAAACCTTTCGCTGTTTCTTTACCTCCTCACAGACTGTCGTCTCATCCTCCCAACCAAAAATATTCGGCTTTTAATGCTCTGGTCCATCGTGCTATTAATATTTGCTCTTCTCCTGAGCTTCTCAAGATTGAACTCAACTATCTGAAAGCTGTAGCTGTTGATAGAGGATTTTCTCACTCTTTCATTGATTCTATTCATAACAAACTTTCTAAGAAAACTTCTGGTCCCAATAATGTAGTTTCTAGAAAGAATTTGGTTGTGTTACCATTCTTTTATTCTGTCAGTTTCCGTATTGCTAAAATCCTAAAAAGGTTTCAATTTCAAGTCGTTTTTGCTCCTAGTAACAAACTTTCCTTCTCTTCTCTTAAGGATCCTGTCGATCAACTTAACACTTGGGGTATTTACCAAATTAGTTGCCGTTGCGGCCTTTCTTACATTGGGCAGACAAAACGTGCTCTGAAAATTCGCTTAAATGAGCATAAAGGTTATGTACGAAAGCAAGAGTTAAATAAGTCTAGCATTGCTCAACATTGTTGGAATTCCAACCACTCTTTTGACTTCAATTCTGGTAAAAATTATTCAAAAATGTTCTTCCCCTTTAGAGCTTGACTTTTGGGAAGCTTATCATATTAACAGGAATAGTTCTAATTTGGTTAATGATTCTTCCTCAACTCCTTATTTTTCACAGGTCTGGCATAAATTTCTTTAATTTGTTGTTCTTTCTAGGTTTTCTTGTTGTTTTCCTTTTTTGTGTCTATTTTTCTCCTTCCCCCCTCCCTCCCCTCCCCCTCCTTTACATGTGTACTTTGTTTTGCATTTTGTTTTGGTAGTTTCTGTACTTATTTTTATTTCAATTTTATTCTTTGTATTTTATTTTATTATTTTTGCAATTTTTATGCATGCTGTCGTCTTTTTTGCTTTATTTTTATTGTTATTCCTTTTTACTTCCTGTACTTTCAACTGGATTCGTTTGTTGCTCTCTTATTGGTGTCTTCCTGCTACTTCTACTTCCACTTCACGCTGCCTTTATTCTCATTGGTTTACAGATAATTCTTAGGCTATATAAGCTTTGTTTTTCTTGTTCTGTCTGCTTCATTTGCATGTTTTGGATCTAGAAGCTCCCTGTCGCATTGAAAAAGGGATTCCAAGCAATCCCGAAACATATGTCTGCATTTTTTTGCTCATTTGTGCTTTAAATTAACGTGTAATTTTATTATTATTGTTTACTTGCACAAAGTTAAATTATTTTTACCAGTAGAGATATGTATTCCTAAAAAAAAAAAAAAATATTATTTTTCCGACAGGTTCCACTTTGCGGTTGAAATATACAAAATTTTGGAAAAGTTCGAAATTTAAAGGAAAACTAAAATTTACGTAATTTTGAAATTTTAGTTGCTATTTGGTGATAATGCAGGAAAGTTGGAATAAAGTGCTATAAATGTGAGTCCATATTTTAAATTACTGAGTCAATATCTTCTGGTTCCAGTTTAGGATCTCTATTATGAAAATTAAACCTAAAATATGCAAAATTTTACATTTTATGCAGTAAATTTTCATATTTCCGCTCGTTCTTTGCCCTTGCAAAGAAAAAGTGGTAAGTGGTTGGAGAAAAATACGTTCTAAACTTTAATATAAGCCAATAAATATCTTTCGGTAAAAGTAAAAATAAGTGCATTTCAAATTTTGTATGTATGCTTTCTATGCCAGATCATTACTTTTCTGTATAATCTGGAAAGCAATTCATTTTCTCAGAATCATCTTTGCACTGCTTCCTAATTAGTATGTAATTTTTAAATTTTGTTATTTCTTCTACGTTAGCAATGAAAAATTCCGCCATTATAATATTATTTCCGTGAACCCCCTTTCTACACCGCGCGAACCCCAAGGAGTTCGCGAACCACCAGTTAGGAAACGCTGATTTAGAGTAATGGTTAAGGCAGTTTTATTAATGAATAAACAAATGTTTAGCATATTAGTTACGTAAATGACACGTTAAAAAATATGCGTAAATAAATATATTACTTTTACTTCAGTTATTTCAAATACAGTACACTAATTATATCGATTGATTCTTGTGAAATATTATATTTGTATAAAAAGTAATAATAACAAATTTCAGGCAAATTTTAAATTTTTGATAAAAATCATGTTTTTTTTAATGATTTAAAACACCGATTTAAACACTTCATTTAAATCACCGATTTAAAACACTCGATTTAAATCACCGATTTAAAACACTCGAATTAAATCACCGATTTAAAACACTTGATTTAAATCACCGATTTAAAGCACATGATTTAAATCATCGAATCCTGTAATTTTAACTGTGCGAAATTAATGTACAATAACTTTACTTTTAAGATAGTTGCGATGAAAAATTATGTGTTATTTTTGGTTATCAATATAAATAAATAAAACTAGAAACAATAGTTAAATTATCGTTTCTATTTTTATTATAAAATTAGATACACAATCTTTGAAAATAACTAAAATCAGATTTGAACTGAGTCAAATTAGTCTGTTTTGGAGCGAAATCCAGATTCTAAAACAAATATGACTCAGAATAAATATCGGAGCAGAGTTCCACCTAATAGAAAAGTGTAGAAACATGTTCCCTGCATATAAGAAAATTTTAAAATTAAATGAAATGCCCTATGAGTTTTGCCTAGTGAAAGTCTAAAAACAGTTCAATTTTGGAATAATTACTATGTTTTCATTAGTTATTACCAAGTGTCGTGTCACTTGCTTTTTGAAATTTAGTACATGAATACATGAATTACTTTTTGAAAAGTAAATGAATTTGTTTTTTCTGTAGTAACTGCGTCCCTGTGTTTTATTTTAACTGAACATCGCGCCTTTTTAAATATGAATATAGCTCTTATGTTCGCGTCTGTCTACACTGTGTACGTACTCCCCCTCCTGCCCCTCCGCCTCCGGCCAACATCACAAAATAAAACATGTTATATGGCATTAAATGGGGTCAACAAAATTTCATACACGTTTTTCAATGTTACACAAGCAATGATTCCCAAATTGTGCACCGAGAAGCTGAGAAGTCTTCACAGGGCACCACGAAATTTTCCAATAAACTTAATAAAATAATTAAAAGTTTGCTCATTATGAGAGTTACACTAGTTTTATTTATTTTATTACACTAGTTTTTTTTTATTTTATTACACTAGTTTTATTTATTTTATACGTTACTTATGATTATCAGGGGTACTCACACTTTCAGAGCGTTCGGGTACCCCCCTTAAAAATTACGGAGCCCCTCAAAATAGGCAGCCCAGTAAACTGTCCAAAAGGTCTACCAAGCCCCCTATGAAAAAAATCTCAATGGCGTAGTTTGCGCCACGATCTTCCCCTCCCCTCCTGCTGGTGAGCACCCCTGTGTCTAGTCAAACTTTTATTTAGGGAAGGGAATATTTATTCCAAAACGGGCGCCTCGACTCGACCCTCGGGACGTGCCCGCGAATCCTCATAGACCTATAGATAGGCTTGCAATATTTTTGGTTAGTGAAACCGGGACACATTAATATAGGATGGGCATGCCGGGGGTATGGAAAACCCCCAGTAGCGGGGGGGGGGGGGTTAATTTTAAAAAAATTAAAAGGAATGGGGAATCTGGAACCCTAAATTGTTAGTCTACCCACCTTTTAAAAATAAAAAAGGATTTTTTTGCTACTTAATTCACTTAAAAAGATTTTTTTTTTCTTTTTTAATGATAATTTTTTCTGGTCTACCATCTAGAAAGAAGTGTTAATAAAATAAAGTTTAAAATACTTCATAAAATTGCTTAATTGAACAATTAATGACTAAGTCTTATTTTTTTTAATTACAACTTTTTGTCTAACTACAAAAACCATTTCAAAAAAACATTTTTGTTAAACTAAAAAAAGCAATTAATAAGTTAACGTTATTCTTTGTTTTGAACCCACTCATATTTCTGACTTGAATGTACTTTTCTCAAGATGTCTTTGTGAAGCTTGACTTTTTCATAACAGTCAGAGCAAAGAAAACGCCAAAGTTTATTTTACATGCAATCAATGCTCTTGCAGTGGACTCCCTCATTAATACTCTGTCATCTTAAAGATTCTTAATGTCTTCATAAAGATTCTTAAAAACTAAATTCATTACTTTTTACATCTTACAGCCGTTTCCGGGACATTGATAAAATTGGGAGGGACACCAGGACAAGAGCTAAATACCGGGACTGTCCCGGTCAAACCGGGAAGTATGGCAAGCCTACCTATAGACCATAATGCTTTTGCTCTCGACTGTCCCCTCACCCCTTCCCCTGAGCCTTACCAAAACATGTCCCTGAAGCAAATACGTCCTAAAGCGTCCACAAATGTGGTTTTGCCTGGGAAAGTCGTTTTTACCCTTCTTAAAGCTAGATTTTGTCACGGATTAAAAGCAGATTATTTCATTTTATTTCTCTTATTGTAAATTATTACGGAGGAAAAAATGTGGCAAAGAATTTTTTTTTTTTTGAACGCTTCTAGATGAAAGGGTGTACCGGGACATGTCCCGGTGTCCCGGTGGGCCAGTCCGCCCCCGGCCGAAAGGGAGAAAACACCTGAATGGATGTTACCTGATGTTTTTATCGAAGGGAACTCCTCTTCCAACCATTTCTCTTCCTCTTCTCAACATTCCACTTATGCTATCAGCTCACCTCAGTACAAGCAATAAAGTGCAGTTAAATTTTTATTTATCTATAATTTCATGTACAGTACTGTACTTTTGTTTTTCATAGGTTTAAATAAGCAACCACCTGTGGGTCTAGAACGGATTAATCCAATTTACATTGTATATTATGTGAAAAAGTAATTCGCCATTCGGAGAAATCGCCATTAGAAACAAGGGCGTAACCAGGGGGGGGGGGTTTGGGGGTTCAACCCCCCCCCCCCATTGGGTGTTTAGTTGTTTATTCATTTTTTTTCCTCGACTTGGTGGAAATTATGTCAAGTTAATCGGGTTGTGGGCTTGGAAAAATATATATTTTTTTTTTACTTCGTGTGAACAACATAGGAGACAAGCTGTGGAATTCCCCTCATCTCTTTCCTCGGACAAAATCGTGGAGATGGACGTTGAAGGAGAAGAACGGGCAAGACTCTCGGGGCCTGGAGCACGGTCCACCACTAGTTCACATTCGTGAGAAACTGAAACAGAGAGTCACGTGATAAGGGGGGATGCATCTGTCAATCGTTATTTAGGGGCGAGTCTGCCAAAGTTGAACTGGAGTTTCTCGGAATTGGTGGAGGGGTTGAAAGTTCTTTCGGTTCTAAAGTTCCGAGAAAAGCGAGGGATGTAAACTTGTTGGGAAAGGGGGGGTTAGGAAGCAACGGAATAGCATTTTGTATCTATAGCTTGAAAGAAAATCGCAAAATAGTTACAGATGTGCAATTTCTTTCTTTTCTTTTTTACCAATGTGCTGTGAGAGCCATGTGCTTCAGTTTCTGCAGTTGAAAAATTCAGATTCATGCATCACTCATTTAGTATCAAAATGCGTAGCATTTTCCTTCCCTAACTTACCTTTTCAGTTTAATAACAGTAATATTAAAGGATTATAAACATAATTTTAAGTGACTTCTGCCATAGGCGTAACCAGGAGAGGGTTTTGGGGATTCAACCCCCCCCCCCCTATTTTGTATTTAGTTATTTAGGCACATTTATTAGGCACACAAAAAAAATTCTAGCTACGCCTTGCAAAGCACATATCTATTTTTTCCCTAAGAAAAATAAACACATATGCATATGATTTTATTTCCTCTTTCTAAAGGGTTGTGATCGTGACCAAAGTACGTAGCTCATATTACAGAGGACTTTTCATCTGGTTATAATCAACCCCCTTATCACCTTTAGGAATTTTACAGCGAAAGGTGGCTTCAATCACCGTACCACACACAGACAGACAGCAGAGATCCTTTCAATCACTCCAGATGGTTTTCTTACCTTCTTGATGGCTTTTTTACCCAAAGGCAGCAATTTGGGAACACAATCGCACCAGTTTCCTGGAAAATATTCTCCTCTTTGATGGAGGTTTGTTTTCTGATAAACTGGTGTTGTAGGCAAAGCCGTAGGCAAGGGGGGGGTCAACGAACCCGAGCCCCGCCCCTAAATACTTTCGAAATTTTTAACCTGTCTGAAAAAAAAAATTAAACAAAAAAAATAATAATTAGATTTTGTACTTTGAACCAACCTGTTTGGGAGCGGGAGGGGGGTTTCTCTGTTTTACAAATAGGGAAACGACAAGACGGCGCTTCAAACATCTAGGGCCTACAAACCAGAACTCAAAAAAAGACCCTTTTTTCTCTCAATTCTCCAGACGATATGTCCCGCGTGTCATCAACAGATAACGGATTGATTCCTTGCCTAAGGACTACATATGGTTCTAATCACCCGACCACACAAAACAGGGGCGGACTGGGAAGAAAATTCGGCCCGGGCATATTTCAAGAAGACCGGCCCTGGGGGGGCGACACTACCAAGGTTCGGAAAACGAACGCTAATCATATATTATGCATCCACCCTCCCCCGAAAATTTTTGAAATTTACTCAATGACAACAACGAGTTTTAATAGCATTTTAAAAATAATTTTCCCAGATAGCATGCTTACTTGCAACAAGTTTGATTTTTCCATGATATGCTTTTGTTACGACAAATTAGACGAAACAAATGTGTAGCAAAGCTGTTGCAAGGTTGACAACTTGAGCAATCACTTCCTTGCAACACAATTTTGCTGCAAAAGTGTGGCAAGTCTGTCATTCAACGCATGCGCAGGCCATGGAGTGGAAGTTTGGCGGTAAAGAATGCGAATGTTGCATCTGGCAACACCCACCACCCACTACCATGTGCTAAAAAGAAAGAAAACGGCGTGATCGTGCATCTAAACAATTCTTCTTCGGAGTTTTATTTCCTGATCGGATTAAGATGTGAGTATGTTTTCTTATTTGTTGGGTACTTAATTTGTTGAGATTTAATTTTAGCATGGGGTAATATTTTAAGAACGATTCATTTTTGTACTTCTAAAATGCTGGCAGTGAAAGATTTAAGGGTTGACTAGTATGTACTGTATTATTAGTGATATAGCTATTTATTCATTTAAGTAATTTACTATCGTGTTATTTCACTAGTAGATGTTCGATTTTTCCTCAAACACGAATTTTTTATTTAAAAAAATATTCTGATGATTTTAGATTTCATTACCTCGTATTTATAGATGCATTTTTAATTTTCTCTTTGTGTCGTTATTTTTTAGTTTTCAAATTTTGTCTGTTGCATTTATTTAATAAAAACTTCCATTTTTTCGAGATTGAATTTCTTTATTTTGTAAAATATTTAGATAATTATAGAGGTTGCATTTTTTATTTTGTGTTTGTTAATGTTTCTTTTTTTTAAAATCTTCTGGAATATTAATTTCGTTTATTAAATTAATTTTGAAACTGAATCGATTGACTCTGTATTTGTTTTTTCTTTTTTAATTCGCTTTTTAATTTTTGCTATTGTATCACTTTTGTGAAATTTAGATGCATTTTTTGTTGCAATTCTTGAATTTTATTTTTATATTGATATGTATTTATTTAATTTGCGTGTTTAAATTACTTCTTTTTAATTTGATGTTTTTAGATTTACTTTTCTCGTACTAAGATGCAATTTTAATTTTTAAGATTCCAAGAAAAATCTTTAATTTTGCTTTATAATTTAATTAGGGTTTTTTAAAAAAATTCGTTATCATTTATCTGATATATAGTATCATATTTAATTTTGTTGCTGTGGTACTTTCTTGAATATTATCTATTGATATGTGTTTAGTTTTTAGGGTACTTAATTTAGGGATTTCTGTTTAATGTTTTCAAGAAATAAGGTTCCTTTTTTATCATTAAATTTTGTTTGTTGCTATTAGGACTTCTTGAGTTTTATCTATTGATATTCCCATTGATTTTGAGGGCTGTTCATTAATGATGTCACTCTTTTCCCCATATATTTGACCCCCCTCCCCCCTTTGTCACATATTAAGGCAGATTTTACTTCTCTATTAACTATTTTGTTTTTAGTTAAATCAAATTACAGAGACCTTTCTGTAAGAAAAATTTGTTCAGTAGATCACAAAACCAAACTGGATTCTATACTTAATCAAATCTTCATCTGTTTTTTCATTGTTATTATAGATATATCTAGAAGTGAATCGGTTTTTAAATTCTTTTTATTGAAGATGACTATTCCTTACTTTCACCACTTCGATTCACATTGTTATTGTTTTTATAGTTACATGAAAACACAAGTGCAATTTGTGATGAAGAAGAAAAATTAATTATGTTTTTTGAAAATTCTGACCAGATTGTTAAAAAATAAGCAAAATAGAGTTGTTTTGTGATGGCGAAAGAGCTGTAAGAATGTAAAAACAAAATTTTCTTTTTTATCTGATCAGGTTATCATTTTTGCTATGTGTATTTAATTGTGCGACTGAAACATTTAATATCACCTGTGGATTGAGCTATGAATTTGGAAAAAAAAATTAATCAACCATTTTAATTATCAGTTGATAAAGTTGTCTCCGAGAGAGGGTAGATTTCTTGCCAAGGAACTAAATCAAAAGCTTTAGCAACCATATGGTTCACCAGCAACACCTTGCAGATTTAGAACTATCCACTACCTGAACCGTTAATTTTAATAATTTAATGAATTTTATTTTAAAATTGATAGCTATAAAAGTCTCAAATATAAATAAAAGCTCAATTTTAAATAAAAAACAGTTAAAACATTATGTTATAATAATCCATTTTTTAATATAATTGATGTTAAGGGGTACATTGATTTTTTTTTTTTTTTTTTTTTAAGCTTTATTAAAGTTTTCTTGTCAAGATGGAGGCAAATGAAATGCTGAAGGGATGACCTTGATTATCTGAGCTTTACACCTGAAGTGGCAAGAGCCCAACAAAAAAGACTGAAAAATTCCTGCCTTGCAACAGAAGCTTTCAAAATTGATTTTTTGTAAGTATGCTTTTCCTGGTAAAAACATTTTTTAAAAAATGAAATAAATATAGGAATATGGACAGGGGGTTTAACTGTTGAATTTTGTCTGGCATATTATTTAACTGTCTAAAAAGATTAAGGGATTCATAGAGGAGAGGGTCTTCATCTTGCATGTTACTTTGTTTTTCCCTCTTCTATTTTCGAGTACCTCTGAACCAATTTGATGCATTTTTTTAAATATGTTTCTCTTGCAGCATAATTTATATTTGCATTTTCTTATTGAAATTTATTCATCCTCATTGACTTGTATATTTTTATTAATTGTCTTGAGAAACTATTTAAGAATGGTTTAGCATTTAAGTTGCCTTTTTTAAGGTCATGTACAGAGAACAATTTTTTCTAGAAGAAAACTTTAATAAATAATAAGAACTGTTAAACTTAGGGCTTAAAAATGTACTAATGCAGCAAAAAACTCTAATATTCTGTTTAATTAAACCTTGAAAGTTTTTAAAATATTGTGAATAATTCACCTTGACACTGTAAGCAAACACATATGAATATGTATATTCTATGTACAAAAATATAGAACTTAACTGTAACTTACATTAGTTGTAGTTTTTTCTTTTGAAAAAACAATTTTTCAACCGACTTTCAAAAGAGGTTCTGGCTGATTAATTTTTCTATTTCAAGCCCTTGTTAAACTTACAAGCTTCTGTAACATTTCTCATAGTTTATTATATTTTTATAGTGATAGTTAATGAAATCCTCAAGTCTGATTTTGTTGTCTATGGCTTATTGCAGGGAAAAATTGATTTGTTTCTTTTATTGATTTCTTAAAAAATTAGCATTATCCAGCTGGTGTTTTCATGTGAATGAATTGCCGTATAACGACAGTTCTCAACATCGAGGGCATACCCCTTGGGAAGGTGTAGAAGAATTTCAAGAGTAAAAGTAACTGCAGTTTCCTCGATTTTGTAGTTACAATATAAACTATAATGTTTTTTTAACAACACAGCACCTATTTGTACACTCAACTATCTACTACTATTGTAAATGATTCCTTTTTTGCAGACAAGTTTCTTCAGAAGTTTTGGTGTTCTTAGTGCAGTTTTCATACACATATCTATGAATACAGAATTTCAGCAATACCATACATCAGTGATTCTCAACCACTGTGTCATGGCACTTTAGTGTGCCGTCAAATTTTAGAAATCTACGTAATAAAAATTATAATGCTTCTTATTACAAGTAAAGTTTGTTTAAATAAAAGAAGAGTACACTATAGAAGAAAACTTGTTTGTACAGTTAAATACCATGTTTTTTAATTTAAATTAATTAATTATTTTACAGTGTTTTATAGGTAAGTAAAAACAACTTTTTAACTTATCGTTTTCTTTGTGTGCTGTCAAATTTTGAAAGCGTCCATAGTGTGCCCCGACAAAAAAAAAAAAAAAAAAAAGGGTTTGGGGAAACACTGGCATACATGACCAAATATTCAGCAAAGGTGGATGTGGTAATAACCTGAGATATGCTTTGTCACAGCTACAACCAAATGTTCAAAAACTTGTCAAGAACTAATTAATGTTGTGAAAATGACAGCTGCATACCAACCTCACCTACACCCTTGATTATCTCAAATACATTTGATCTATATTTTAATTTTTTGGCAACTTATAATATTAATAAAAGCTTTTTGTTTTTTCTCTTGTAGGATGGAAAGATGCTTCTTGTGTGACGGAGATTTCAAAATTTTTACATGATTCAATTATTTTGGAAGTTATTTTAATAAAAGATGGTTTAGAATTGCTTATTTATATTTTTATTTTAATAGTTTACATTTTTCCTCTTCTTTCTTTATTTATTGCTTGTGAACTTAATTTAATAATTAAAAATTCATAATTTCTCTTTTCTTCGTAAAGGGTCACTACCAATCTTAAAGTAACAAGCATTTACTTACCTACTTGATCTTTCATTTTATTTTTTAGATGAAACACATATGAAATAAAATTTTAAAATAAAAATTGAAAAAAACTATAGAAAAGGAAATTTTTTATAAAAAAAATTGGCTTAGTGATTAGATATTTATTAGTAATGAATAAGGAATTTGAATTTAGCTTTAAAAATAGTGATGCAAGTTAAGCCATCTCTTTTTATTTTTAAATTATAATTTCTGTTTAGTGCATTTTTTTAAGGTCATAAATAAATAAAAATCAATCTGTAAAGTATTTAAATACCAGTCAGAACAAAGATTCTAATCCAATTAGAACAAAGACGTTTCGGAAATAAAAATGGATTTGCTTACATTTTTTATTGCGAGATTGCAGTAGTTGCACTGCTGTATGTCTCAGTATTACTTTATTGTTCTTATTTATTCATTCATAAACAGGATTTTTTTTTAAATTTGGAATATATGAACTAAATCTTGTTTGATCATTTAAATATATTTTGCAAATTTCATTCACTTCCAATCTTTGTAAATATATGCAGCGTCCGAAAAATCCCGGGGCCGGGTCGCCTGGGCGACTAAAAAATATGCCTTGGCGACTAGTTTTTCAGGTGGCGCCAAATGAAAATATTATAGATGGCTCCTAAAAAATTTTCATTGGCTCCTAAGATTTTCGGATTTTTGTCGGACTCTGAATATATGTATATATACACATACACTGTGTGTACATACAAGTTTTATATCTTCTGAAAGCAATAGTGGTAATTTATTGCTAATAATATTGATGCTACGGTATGTAGTCAACTTCATTAAATATTTTCAGTCTTGTGATTTTTGAAGAGTGGTGCTCCTGCTTCTTAATTTTGGTTTTGTATTGTATATATAAATTAAGTGTTCTTATTCATGTAACATTAAATGCTCTAAAAATAGTAAAAATAAAGCTTGTATGATAATAAGCAATTTTAGTCTTGTTTTATTTATGTTTTGTACCTAGTTGAATGATCCTATTTATATAAAATTTGTTGAATGCATGATCATACATTAAAAATGTATATAATATGCCCAAAATAACTAGAAAATTCAACTCTATATGCAAATTAAAGTATTAATCTATATAAACTAAACCTGAATCAAAGTTGTATGTTTCTAATTAATATAGTGCAAAAAATCTTACTTATGGATTAAAAAGGACAACAACAGCATTTGACAATCTAGACATTCATATGCAAACTGCTTCTTTTCCTTAAAAGTGGTAAATGTGGATATATTTGGATAGGGGCCATTTCACAGTATTTTCTAAAATTGTAGAGTCCGCAACATGACACTTTTTTTGTTATGACTATGTAATTTCCAGTTTAATTATTGCTAAATTTTATTTTCAAATAATGTGCTCAACACATTATTTGAAAATAAAATTTGGTGATAATTAAGCTGTAAATTACGTAGTTATAACAAAAAAAGTGTAATGTTGCGGACTCTACGTTTGGACAAAATACTGTGAAATGAGCTTAAATGCCACAAATTTGCATCAAACTTGATAGGACAAAAGTGAACTTGCAAGGGATTTGCAGCAAGTTTGATACAAGAATGGTCAATTTGATATTACAAAGCTTGCGTTCCAACTAGTTTGCTACAAATTTGCAGCAAACTTAGTAAACTAGCAAAGAGTTTGCAGCAAATTTGCACGTCAATGGTAAATTTACGAGGAACTTGCTGCAAATTTGATATAGCAAAGCTAGCTTTTGTACCAGTTTGTCTCCAACTTGCAGTGAACTTGACGTGACTTGCATGACAAGTTCACTGCAAGTGCGAAGTGTGGTGACTTCGGCACTTGCGTAAACTTGCTACAGTCTTGCTTTGAACTTTCAGGCTTGCATTATGAACTTGCTGCAAGTTTCCAATTTTGCAAAGCAAGGTTGCTGCAATTTTGTTGCAAATAAAAATTGCTATCTGGGTAATATTCAAGAGTATCACATAACAAAGTATCGCGTAAAGCTTCAGAAATAGCATTCATATAGTTGCACAGCTTTCTGATTTGAAAATGTTCCAAACTTACACACTGTGGTACGAATTGATAGATTAAGTCTTTTTTCCGAAACATTCGCTGAAAGTTTACACGTAGACTCCCATCAGTTTTCTCCTTCGAAACAAACAAGTCTTTCAAAATAACTAACACAGTATCGTTATCAGCGAAAGTTACATATGTGTTCAATTGTCGCTGTAATGATTCCCACGCGGATGGAGATAGAGAAACACCGTCTTTTGTTGGTAATATATTTCCATCAGCAGCAGGAACATATCGTCTAATATGAACTCTTGTGTGTCCTAAAAAGCATGAGACAACTGCAAACAAGTCTCCTCCGAGATGATAGTGATTCTTCGGGATACAATCCATTCTGAATCCGCTATGATGTTGCGCATATCTCCCAGTCACATCATTTCCTTTTGCTGCTTCATCAAATCTTAATTTTTTCTTTGGGTTAGAATTTTCCATTCTAAGACGTATTTTCTTTAAACTCAAGAAATAAAGCAAACTTGAATTCAACACCAACGGATGAAGTAAAATCCAAGGTATATAGAGTAAAAATATTCGACGTCTATCCAGACAGAGAACTAGATTGAAAATGATTCTGTGAACACCTTGTATAACCCACAGCATACTTGCTTTAACCAATAAGAAAAATGAATAAGCATTTACGTCACTAAAAATTTGAATTAATAAACACCTACTGGTAGCTTCTACACTAATGATAAAAGGTTGTTAATATGAGAAAACACGATCAAACATGTTTTCTTGGGATTAAAAATCATGCCTCATTAACGTATTTTTGTTTTCATTAAGATGATGTTCCCCACCATCAAGTAATGTATCTATTATCAGCAGTTAAAAATTACGTACAATGGAGATGCTTTGTATGTGAAAAGGAAAGTGATCTTTGTCAATCGCTTCATTCAATGTAGAAAGAGAAAGGATGCCTACAGGGGTGAAGAGGGGACCTTTTCTTTTCCGTCCGATCGTTACAAAGGACTTAAAGCCATGAAAAACACCTGCACTATGATTTCAATCTTTTAGCGCAATACAAGTTTGTTCATGTCTTGCAGAGCTACAAGAGATATAGACGCTGTTTCTGGCACTCGCGATCAAGGAGCGATAGGTCGATCGACGAACGGAGCGATTTTCCCCTGCTGATCGATTCTCTCGTTGAAAGTGTTTCTCGGTGCAGTGGAACGATACAAGCGATCGAAGGAACGGCAGTCGATCCGGGGAGCCGGTTCTTCCCTCTCATTAGTAATTCGACCAATGGAAAACTGATCGGAATCTTACTTTCAACGTGGTTCTGTTTAAATTGCGGAATTAACACTGTACTGCTGTACGAACACACATTTTAGCACAAGAATTTTACATGTGACAGCTCAAAAAATAATGTATAATACTACATTTGAGTACACAAGTATACACAAATAAGTATTCAAATGTAAAACTACACGTTATAAGGTAAATTGTATAAATATTGTAAATAAATTAATTTTTTTCATGTGAAATGAATGTTCTTTCATCGCAAAGTACTTTGAAAATTTCATTTGTATACAGAATGAATACTGTGACTAATAATGAGTACTGTATTCATTCTGTATACAAATGATGTAAATCTGATTAAAAACTCTTGAATTTTAATAACAACCTCATTGATGGAGCTGAATCAATGGAACTGAAAAAACTTTATCAATGGAACTTGAAAAATATATATCTATTAGTTTTTTCACTTGTGCTATTTTATGATAAATTGTCAATGGTTTTTAAAAAGATAAAGATGTCTTACGTGACCTTTGTTATTCAAATTTTCTTCATGCAATAAACTTAGGAAATAATTTTTTTTTAATGTATACTTTCATACTTTAAATAATAATGTAGGGGAAACAAGGGTAAAATGGACCACTTTTGAAAATTTTGAGTGCTTACACTCAAAAGTAATGTTTTTAACCCTGAAAATATCCAAGCATATTACCTATATATTAGATTTTATAATATACTCAATCAAAATTAATTATTGTGCATATTTTTTAAATAGAAAGTGAGAAAGTGGACTATTTCACCCCGAACCCGGGGTAAAATGGTCCATGGTATTATGGACCACAAGTAATATTTTTTTTAAATAAATTAATGTAGTACATTCTTTAACAATACAAAACATAAAGGAATATTATATTGGTTTATGCGTATAAAACATAAATTTAACGCACATTGAAATTTGCAAATGATATGACAAAAAATTTTTGTGTCACTGACAGTCTGCTGTTTTTTTTTTTTTTTTGTGGCACCGTTGGAATTTGGAAGATAATTTCTTCTTCCTTAGAAGATTATGTTTATGCGTATAGTTTCAAGCAAATCTAATGGCTGATTTATTACCACTTTCTAGTTCCATTCATTTAGGGGCCGCGGTAGCCTAGTGGTTAGCACGTCAGACTTCCACTTGGAAGGTCGCGCGTTCAATACCCACTGAAGACCACCATGTATACTTGGGGATATGTGCATGTAAAATCCGTAGACCCCACTACCTCTCCCCGTGCGTTAGCAATCCTAAGGCCTCGGCTAACAGGTAGGGGTCTGGTGGAGAAAAGTTCCATTCATTTAGAAATTTTGTACTTTTGTATATAACGTAAAAGGGTTGCGTGTGGAATGTTTGACTAAATGTTGCAGGCTGAATGAATAGAGTTTTTATCATTCTGAGCATTTTTTACTGCCTTCTCCATAACTTCATGTGGCACAGATATACATGATGAAATAATGAAAAATGAAAAATATATTCTTTGTAATAACTTAAATGATGATGCAATGAAAATATATTCTTTGTAATAATTATGATATAAGTTATATCATTTGAAAATGTTTGTTTACTTTAAGTACATGATCTGTGAAATTATTGTATTGCCAGTGTACCTTTTAACATTTTATCTCAATTTATATATAATATCTGTAGCTTAGCTATAAACAAAAAGATATATAATTTTTTATAGAAATATTGAGTTATAGCAAGTTGTAATTGAATATTTGTAAAATTGCAAATATTCAAAATCAACTGAATGAATTCTAAATCAGAAGAAACCTGGATTAAAACTAAAGGAATGTTTGCACTTCTTTTAGGTGTAATTAGGATTAATTTTGAAATTTGAAAGTATAATACACTTAAAACATTTTCAAATGCATATTGCAGGAATCATTGATTAATTTACTCATTAAAAATAAATAGCTTATCAATTTTCAATTACACACATGATATCAACTAGAAAAAGTACATGGAATACAGAAATGGGGTAAAATAGACCACGGTCCATTTTACCCTATGTGCAAGTCTAACAAAAATTGTCCAAAAAAAGTTACATTGAATATAATAATACATGATCTTATCTTTTTATTGTGCGGCGTAATATATTTCAAATTATAACTCTTAAATGAGGAAAATAATATATGTTTTGATAATAATATTTACTTTTGCTAAGCACAAATTCACTTTCTAGAACAATGCGGCTAAATTGTAACCTAGATACACAGTCGCAAAGTAATTATCACTATTTTAATGCTACCATCTATGTACCAAATATGAAACATTAGAAGAAAGTAATAATATAGATAATAGGTGTTGGGGGGGGGGGGGGGTCCATTTTACCCGTCTCCCATATTTCCTCCTGATTGATTTTACAAAATATGTTCTTTTCTCGCAAAGGGATTTCAAAACAAATGAACTATTTCACTAAAGTTTGATAATAAATATACAGTATAATATCGATACAACGAAATCTCTGTTGCAACGAAGCAAATTTTTAGACCCGTTTTGAACTCTAAAACGGGATAATGTATATTCCATTACAACGATCAGGGGCGGACTGGGAAGAAAATTCGGTCCGGGCATATTTCAAGAAGACCGGCCCTGGGGGGGGGGGGGGGGGAGACACTACCAAGGTTCGGAAAATGAACGCTAATCATATATTATGCATCCACCCTCCCCCGAAAATTTTTGAAATTTACTCAATGACAACAACGAGTTTTAATAGCATTTTAAAAATAATTTTGGCTTTCAAAATTGCAGTAATTTACATGAAAAGAGGTAGAGTTGAAAAATAAACATGAAAAATTATGCACCCATCGTATTCTTTGTGTATTGAGTGGTGCTACAATCAGTATGTCAGCATAAAAAAAATTAGTTCTAGTTATGAAAAAGTTAAAAGAAATGTTTATTGTTCTGGTTTCCAGTACTATAACTGTAACATACAAATAGTAACAGGTTTAAAAAAACTCACCCTCAATCAAATATACATTGCAATATTTGCTCAAAAATTATTTTCCTTTTGAAGGCCTTTTAGTATTTTAAAAGCGATTTTAAAAGGGGGACTCTTATTTGCTACATCATCAATTAGACTTTTCATGTCAAGCTTTACTAATATGTCTTTTTCACGCGACATTTACATAAATGATTCCAATTTGTCCTGAGTTAAATTGCTTCTTAATCTGTTCTTAATATACTTCCAACCCTTAACACATTTGTCCATGTCTGACACGGGCGAAAATTACCGGCAAATTTGCACATGCCCGTGTCTCATACGGCCGATCTTGTATCTCGCGTTATTTTATTTCTAATGCCCGTTTGCACTTTTCTTGTATAATCATTTTTATATACCTTTTACCTCCTCCCCCGCTCTCTAGTCACCCCCTATAACTGCAATTGTCAAGAACAATTTATACTATACATATATATTAATTTTGTCAAAAAAAAACTCCATCATTTTTTACCAGTTTTCCAAAAAAAAAAAAAACACGTGCTTTAAGGGGTTAAAATTGAAAAACTTGGCAATGGACCGAGACAACTGGCCGCGAGAAATTCTGTGGGCCGACCCTGAGAATTTGCATCACCTGGATTGAGAAATTCTCAGGGCCGTATTTTGTAGATTATAGGGATTAAAAATATTGTCAGTAAATTCGTAGATATGTATTTAAATATTAAATGTCTACAAGACTGATTTTTTTCTTATTCATTATAGAAGGGCAATAATACTTAATATGTTAATTAGCTGCCGTCCTTTAGGGCGTTGTGCCGTAAGGCCGTCCCCTCGCCGCCTTAGCCTTCCCAGCTAGCACTGCTCAAAATAAAAAAAAAATAAATAATAATAATAATTTTGCAGATCTCAAGAGTTGCTTGCATAAGGTTTTCTATATGGACGAGCTGGCCCAGAGAATTTCTCAAGCCAGCCCCGAGAGCTCGTCAAAATAGACAACTTAGATGGCAGCCTAAAGGGCAAAATGATGTATTTTATTTATTTATTTTCAAAATTAAAAATATTAAAATTTAATCAATTTTGCAACTCAGGCAGCCGTTTAGGTTGTCTATACGGACCAGCCGGCCCTGAAAAATTCTGCGCAATCCCTCTCATGTGGCCCCCCAGGGTGTGGGGTCTGGCCGGCCAGACCCCACACCTAGAGATTTTGCCCCGTTGCACTCTCTGAAGCCCGGATTACGACAAAATTTTGGTCCCCGTTTTTTACATTAACATTTTAAAAGCTGTATACTTTATATTAAAAAAAAAAAAATAGATATTTTGCGACTGGCCCAGGGAGGACCGGCCCACCGGGCATTTGCCCGAAGGCCCGCATAGCCAGTCCGCCGCTGACACAAAAACAGGAAATATAGTGATCTATTTTTCGCAAAATGCGAGCCTCATGGAACCACATCTGCCATAAATATACGTACAACAGTTTGGTGCTTTGTCCATCCTTGCCCGAAGGTTACATTCGTGGAAATGGCGACACTCTAACTACCCATATTGTGGAAGTAAGCTAATGCCTAATGGACCCCTGCTTCTACCATTGCGGGATATGGATGTTTGTGCTGTTATTGCTGGGACAAATCTTTGTTCTTTTATTTTCTTTTTAAACTCCCAATTCGTAAAATCGAATCAACATAGAAACGCTTCCGACAAGGGGGGCGGGGGGAGGACTCTTGCCCCTTTGCGGATGCCTCTCCTCGAATCATATTCTTTTTTTTTTCCCAACCATTTTGCACAATAAAACAGAGACCTTGACCTTAGCAGTTGGGAATTTAGTGGGTTCTTGTGGTCTTGCAAAAGTCTCCTTTGCTCGCCTGTGCACAAATTTTGATTATGAGTAAAAGAAAAGGTGAAAGTATTTTGTCCTATTTTGGGAAGAAACCCTGAAGCAGGAAAGGTATGATTATTTTTATGGAATTTTTTCAAAATAATATTTTAGTTGCCCCCTCCTCTTTTTTTTTTTTTTTGTAATTTTAGTTTCAACTTTTTATTTCTACCTTCCATGCTAAGAAACTGCTTATTAATCCTCCTTTTTTCGCTTTTTAACTTCATAGGCGATGATGTCACACTACTTCGAGGGGGGCGGCGGGGGGGGGGGGAGGTCGAGAAATTGTGATAAGGGGGGATAACAAGTGTGACATTACACATTTTGATTTCTATAAAAACGTGTAAAAAACCAGCAGATTAAACTTATTTTTGATGATTTTTTACTTTCATAATTTGAATTTAAAGTTTCATTGATTTCATTTTATATTGAAAATACGGATGCTTATTAAGGTTTGAAGTCACTTCTAGTTAAAATTTTAAAAGAAACTCTTCTTAGGTATTTACTTTTAAAATAAATAAGTGCGGGTCATTTTTCAGAAGTCAATTAATTATTTTTCACTATTATGCACTCATTATCTTTTTTCTATTTTAACCTTAATCTAATTTTATACTAATTAAGTCCACGTGTAATCATTATCATTTATTGTTATGCTCACAAATGTCGTTAAAAGTTAAAAAATAAAATTAAAAATTTGATTCTTTAACGTAAGTACTTTATTTCTGAACTGCAACACTGCAAGTACATGTGTTCATGTAATATAGCGTGGCACGTGGCAAAGGGGATAGGGGTGTGTTGGAGAGTGTCATTTTGTGACAAAAGGGGGGGGGGGGGAGGGGGCTCAAATAAATGGAAAGAAAGTGTGACACTGTTTATGAATCGTCCCATAGAACGTTTATGATAACATTGCGAAGGTGAAAAATACCGTGACAAAATTACACTTTTACTTAGCCTAATCATAAATGTACATTGAACAAAAAAGATCTGAATTGATTGGTTCTCATGGGCTGCAATAGTGGCACAACTCAAAAAAACACGCGTTTCGGACTAAGAACAGATTGTAAATATGAAAGTACACATTCTTTTCAGCAGCAATACTAGCACAACTCATAATTCAATATTAGGCCTTGAGGTGTCTTAAAAGCGTAATTTCTCTTTTCTTTCTTTTTTTAAAAATTGTGATCTGATTTTTTTCGCCGATGGGGGGGGGGGGGGAGTTGACTTGCTCCGAGGGGGTAGCCCCCCCCCCCGAGAGATGCCTGAAAAAAACACGGAGTATATCTGTAATGACAAGTATTTATGACTAGTAAATTTTGAACTTTTGTGCACTGCTTATTGGTGTTTAGTCTGTACATTTTTAGGGTGACCCCCCCCTTTCCCCCCCCCCGAAATCGACGGCTTTATGTGCTGATCAAGGAAAAGTTTTTTTGAAAGGTATTTTTGTCAAAAAGGATTGAAATGTACGCATTTCATATGTTTCTATGCATCATTATTTTAAATCAGCATTTTAATTTAATCCCTGATAATAATGATTAACTTTTGTTGTAACAATAAATTTTCCTATGGCAGTAATTTCAAACTTAATGAACTACCCAATATTATTTGCCTGCATTATTTGATTGTGAGGAAATCATTTTTAAATGCAAAAGGTGCTGAGAAGTTTTCAATTCAACTTAAACTAGTATATTGCCATCTATTTGATCTCATTATATATGTTTATTAGTTATGCTATTGATTTTTAATTACTGGCTGTTGCGTGCAGCTCTGTACAAGTTATAAAAGCAGCGCAATCTTTTAATAAAGAGCAAAAAATAGTTTTAAGAAAGATTACCCATCTTTTGTCGAGTTTCGTACATGTAACTATTTTGTCAAAATAGAATATTAAAATTAATGATAATTAATGTGCTTTATAATTGATTCTTTGATCGTATCACTAAATTTGTTTAATAAAAGCCCTTTGCAGTGAGAATCTAATCTTCAATTACTTACTAAACTGAAGAAAATCTTTTAAAGTGTATTTATGTGCTTAAACACAAAAGCTATCTCGACATGTTAAATGTTTTGACTCCCATTATCAACTATATATGTCCAGGAAACCCATAAAACTTAGCTTGTCACATGCGAGTGGTCCTCTGCATCTGCAACTTCAGTATGGTTAACTAAACAATCTGTAATGATGTAGGACAAAAAGACGTAAACATGAGCTAAAGTAGATTTTTAAAAAATACCATGCCTAATATTGTCTTTTATAAAGCAAACAAAAGGTTAAATAACAAGTTTAAAAAGCTAACTGTAACCATGTAGTAATAAAAAAAACTAATTGATTTTATCATTTATAATATGTTTTATATAGATTTTTTGCTGTTAACTAGAGAAAAGTCCAACAAGCCGAAAAGACTGGAATTTCTTCACCTGAAATAGAAACATTTCCAGAAAAAAGGGAATTACTGATGAAGAGATGGAAAGGAGAAAGCAAGACTTGAAGAAATAATTAGTTTTAAATCTGGTGAGTAAAGAAATAAACTTTTTCTATTACCTCAATTTTGTAAATACAGATATTTAATAGAGTTTTATGGGTTTTTCTACCTCTGACATATGTGATAATTTATTCCCCCCTCCTTTTAACAAAAAGGAATGTTTTTAACCACCTAAAGTGCTTACCTTCAATAAAAGACTTTTATAAGATCTGACATTTTCAATTCGTCTGCAAGAGTAATTAATTTTATTCAGTGGTGCATAATGTGTGAATTATTATATAGATGCACATTAAAAATAAAATTTCATTGGAATTTTCATTTCTACTCTAGAGCCAATTTAGTTTCACTACCATTCTTTGATAAATTCTTATCTTTTGCCACACATCTATACAATGATAAAAAATAGTAATGGAATAATTCTTAGTCACTCTTTTTCGGAGTACTTACTTAATGGTCTCACCTTTTTTAGTTTTATTGACTGTTGTAACAAACAATGATATTATGGCACACGGACTGCACAATTTTTTCTGTATTACAGGGTGATTCACAAAAAAGTATTACACTGTTTCTTTTCAGTACACTATAAATCAAGAATAATTTAAGATAATATGCATTGCCGGCAAGAAAATTGTATATGATTATTTTAGGTTTTGCTAGGGGATTGTCAAGCATTCCATGGTGTTGCCCGTTAGTACTAATAAAAAAACCTTAAATTTAATTTAAGAAAACTAATTTCTTTTAATTTCAGGGGGAGAGACTTACTGCATATATCATTAGAATTCTATGACATTGTCTGCAAAATGAAGCCCTTTGCGATAGATAAAGCTTGACAGGTACCTACTAAATATTAATTATGCATTACATTATTGATAATCTAATAATTTTTTTTTTACTTGTTTTAATGTATTGTAGTATTGCCTTTTTGAATTCAGAGTTGCGAAAAATGTTTGTATAAATATGTTTTATTTAAAAAATTATTAAATTATTTTTGTTATTTCCTAAGTATCTAAAGGAAGTAATTTTTGCTCTAAAAAACTCCTTCAGTTTGGGTCTTTATTATAGAAAAGAACCGTTTGATCGACACAATAAATTTCCTTTATAATGTTAAGACTTTAGTTCTAGCAAGCTTGATAAAAACATATGTGTAAATATATATGTAAAGTATTAAATCTGGTGTGAAAGGAATGTTTTGTCATTATGTATTTTTTTGTTTCAAATGGCTGATGTAAATGTATTTTCAAATTTGTTCATTATAGTTCAGCCTTTTCCCCAGTATATCAAAAAAAAAAACGTACTCTCATTTCAAGCTATAGTAAAGGAACTAAATAGTTCTTTCCTAAATCTGCATAAATTGCAACAAAACACTGCTTGGTTAAAAACAGACTTCCCCATTCTATTACCATTAATTTTTTCCAATATGATGACACCTGATAGCACCTGTAATCCCCACCCAGAGAGAAGTTTTTTTTAAATTGCAGTGTAAGTCTTAATTTAGGATTTAATATTGTGCTACTGTATCTGGTGGTTGTTCAGCAAGACTATTATTGTGCCTATCCCTTAATTCATTTGTTGTAAAGTTGACTGTGTTATCATTAACATAGAAAAATGGCAATGATAAAAATTCTGATGCTAGTACTAATGAATTGTTAGTGACTTTTTAAACTGATGTGTTTTGTTTCTTTTTTGGTTGGGGGGGGGGGGGCTTTTTTTATAGTTTTTTATTCTACCAAATACCTCACATACAATTAGTTTTATGAAATTAATTTTTTATTTATTTATTTTTTTTTTTTTCGAATTTTAATCTATTATGTTAATTATTTTTTTTTAAATTTATTTATTTACTTTGTAAATAAGTGTTTTGATAAAAATTTATTTTAATCTCTATTCATTGTTGTGGACATTAGAAAAAACTTGTTTATTTAAGACAGAGCTTGTCAAAAAATATATATATATTAGTGTATGATGCAAAATTTGAAAAATGATTTTAGTTCTTTCTAAAACAATTCAATTGTGTAGTCCTTTACAAGAATGCTGTCATTTTCAGAATTGGTATTTTTGTCAACAAAAGGGTATTTTTGGTAGGACGGTTTCAAAAACTGGAAAGAACCAAGGGAGCAATGAAAAAATGAACCAATGGCAAAAATAGTTATTGTTCATAAATAATGTGCAGTGAGGTCTATAATTTAATAGGGACCTTTATCATTAAATTAATATTGGGGCATTATTGAATACCTTTATTTTGTTAATTAATAAATATTACAATTAAAACAACTATTTAATGAAAGTCTAAAGTTAATGATTGCCAAAGGTAAACACCACCTGCCGCATAGTCTAGACCAGCATTGTTGCTTAATTGTTTTCATCCATGAAACATTAAGGTAGACTTCTACTATGTGTACTTCCCTTGTTTTTAATATTAGGATTTTAATGCAAGGTTCTTGAAACAGATTATTACAACAGAAATAAAAATTTCTTATTATTTTTTCTCTTCAAAAAGTAATTTCAAACGTTATGGGAGTATCAAAGAAAAAAATACAAATATCATAAAACCTTGAGTGATCTTCCTGGAACCCTAGGGTTTTGTGGAACATAGCTTAAGAAACGCTGGCCTAGACTGTGCCACACTGTGGGTAAAATCCATTGATCATTAATTTTTGACTAAGAAAATTTACTGATGTTACTTGCACTTCATTCCCATTTGAAATAGAGAAATATATGTCAGCTTTTATATTATTTATTATTTTTTTTAGGAAGTGTGCCGAGGGATTTAGGTTGCTAAAGTCGAGAAAGTTGAAGACTATTTCAGTTTCAGTTGCAATATCTGATGAATTTTGCTTCTCATTTCATTATCTTTTTAAATTTTTATATTGTTTTATGAAATAATAAGTTATGGTTTCTAAACTGATGTAAAATGTTTTTTTGTAAACTTACTTTTTGCTTGAGTGGGAGCAAGTTGCCAAAAAGGTTACGAAAACTAACTATAGTTCATGCCTTTCAACTGCATAGAATTTAAATTTTGTTGTGGTTCTAAATATTTATTGAATTTTGAAATATTGTGTTAAAATATAATAAAAAATAAGATAAATTGGTCAGAGTTTGCATACACTCAAAAAGCAAAATGTTTTGGTTTTACACTATTTGCTGCACATTTGATCATTGTAAAGATGTTCAATTTATTTCTTAAATTTTGTAATATTGATCTTCATTAAGATAAACTAAAATAAGCGAATTGCTATCTAAAAGTGTAAAAATTCAAAAAATTTTGAAGAAATTTTGTCTTTATACATACTTGTACTTAATAAATTGTTTTCTATTTATTTATGCAGTTAGATGTTATAAGATTGAAAGCACAGCATTTTATCAGATTTGTTTTGCAAACTGATTCTTATCGTTGGCTGTTAAATAATGAATATAAGTGGTTAATTAATGTTTCTAAATTCTTCTTTGTTTATATTGGAAAGTGTATTGTCAGTGCAAAAATGAACTGTTTAATCTCTCTGTCTTATATTAATGCATGCATATATAATTGTGCTCCCCCCCCCCATTTCTTTGTTAAACCATGATCAATATTTAAAAACTTGGTTACTTTCTCTCATAATTGGTTAGTTAAATAAAATTGATCGGTTTTGTTATTGGTTTTAGTATCCTAATTTAGTTACTAAAGCAGTGAGAACATATGACTTTTGAAGTTTTTCATATTTCTCCTCTGAGAATTTGATTTCTGGAGGAAGAGCATTAAACCCTGGTGTGAGGATATGCTTTGGAAGAGAATAGCATAAATTACATGTAATAAAATTAAAATCTAGCTCATGATATGTTTTACAATTTTAAATAACTTCTAATGCAGCATTAATTTTTAATGCACAACTTAAAAAGTAAAGTTTCAACTTTTCTTGTTAGTGTATTATATTAGTGTTTGTAATGAAATGTTTAAAAGTAAATTGAATTATTTAGAAATGAAATTATAATTTTTTGTTAATGACATATTTTATTAATTATAGTCTAGTTAATTATCTATTGATAATGATCTATACTTGAAAGGTTTCAAAACTGCTACAAAAGTCTGCTCTGAAACAGGTTAAAATTATTCATTACAGTATGTTTTAGTTTTCCTTAAACTTTGCTAGAATTTTTTTATGAAAACTGTTTTGTGTTATATTTATGTGTATCAGATGAATAAAAAGAAATGTTTTTGTTATTATTGGTAGTTTTATTTTTAGTATTTTTGAATTCAGTACCTGAGGCATTTGCTAGTCAAAAAGTTTTTTTTAAATCTTGTACCAAAACTTAAAGGTTCTGGGAAAATATTGCCTACTTTTTACAGCATTTAAAATAAATAAGTGACTTCAAGTATTATCATTTTAAAAACAGTTAAAATTGACTATAAAATATTGTTTTTTATTACTATCAAAATGCTGCTTTTGGTTGAGGATTTTAAATGTTATCAATGTTTAAAAAGTTGTGTCGATAGAAATTAATTTACTGTCATTTATAAAAAGTAAAAACGACTCTATTACAAAACGCAGATACGCGACGTAAATAAAAGGTGAACAACCTAACAGCAAAGGCGTCTAAAAAACGTCATAAAATGACGTTTTTAAAACGTATGCAAACCACATCGCAGTGTCGACTAAATAACGACAATCATGTGACGTTTTTAAAACGTGCGCAAACCTAAACGATCATCGGCTACAAAACGTCATCAAGTGACGTTTAAAAAACGTGTAAACGGATCGGAAACATCAGCAATTGACGTTTAGAAGATGTCATTGGAAAACGTCTGGATTTACGTTTAATGTTGAGACATTTTGACCAAATATTGACGTCTTTTGACATCCTTTTTCTTACGTTTTAAAAACGTACTCGTGCTGCTTGGGATATATATATATACGCTTATATATATATATATATCAGGGTTCGCGCTAGGCCGCGCGATTCCCGCAGCATTTTTTGAAATCCCACTCAAAAAAACTTCGTTTACGCGCCGTTCCCGCAACTAGCGGACACGCGTTCAAGCTCAAAACTTCGCGAAACGAAACTACTATTCTAAACTGATAATTCAATACAAACTAAATGAAGTATGTTAGTTTTCAACTGCCATCTTATCTTCATTGATGAAAAGAAAAATCTAACAACATGGGGGAAAGATTGACAACTTCTTCATTCCTTCGGATCATTAAACAATTTAAACCCCTTGTGAATGCACACTTATCTTCATTCATTCTATTCACAGAGAACAAAATCAAAAAAAAGGAGCGGAAAGGAGGAATCTTCCTTGGTCACAAGGCTGGTTTCTAAACTATACTGTTTTCATTGAAAAACATCAATAGACAAAATGACATATGATCAGAAAAAATAGAAGAAATATTAGACAAATTTTATAGGATTTTTTTGTAAAAATCACATCATTAAAGAATTTTGGTTAAATAACCAAAATACCAGAGGATCTTTTTCATGTTTAACATTTTATAAAGCACCCATTTTTGCGATCGAGAATTTTGTGAAGGATCCGTTTTGTGTGAACCTTGTTGATGTTTATTCTTTCTTTACTGAGAGTAGCTAAGATAATCATCTTTTACTACATAGTTTGTATTAGATCATGTTCAAAAAATTTAGTAATACCTTTAAAAACAAAAACAAAAAGAAAAGTTCACCAGTCAAATTTTAAAAATCATACTTAAAATATTTTTCAAGGTGAGAAATCCCACCTTGTATTTTTCCCCAGTGTGAACCCTGTATATATATATATATTGCATAGTAATAATCTGAATATTTTTTGTGTTATGGGTATACAGATAGATTTTGTTATGTCCCCAAATATATTCCCGAAAATATTTCCAAGTGTTCCCCGAAATCATCCCTGGATTATGGTTCTCCTATTGCATCTGAAAACTCCAGAGCGTCCTCAGAAAAATCATCCATAATTTCTACTCCGCCCTTATTTGCACTTGAGGAGATTTCATATTACTTTCTGTTTCATGGTTTGGCAATGTCCGTTTTGGAAAATGTAATTTGATTGTAAATATTGGAATTATTAAATATTCTTCGTCAATATGTCGATTTCTAAATAAAGTTCAGTTTTTTATCGTTGTCAATTCCGAGAGCTTCTAAATGGGTCTTTTTGGGAAGAGTGAGCAAAGGACTCCAAAAGACCAGGTATTATTATTTTATCATAATACGTTGTCTGCTTCAGTGAGCGTTTTTTCATAGCTTGTAATTGTAAAATATTTTTATTTTGGTATGCTGATGGATTTATTTTGCTCTGCTTATATTGATCGTAAATAATATTCGAGCACGCATATTAAACTTTAGAGTCGTGTAATGTTAAAGGGAAAATATGGTAGAAATTGCTTCTAATTATGCATTTGAACGATAAAGACCAGGGGTGTCGTTGGGTGCTCAGAGAACTGGGTCCCAAGGACCCACAATTTTAAAAAATGTGAGTTCCATCTTGAAAATTGGGTCCCCAAAGCATTTTTTCTTAGCATTTTCGTATGTTGCCATTGCTTCAGCTTGTAAAAGTACAGTAACCATAATGCACAAAAAAAATATTCCTTAATATAGCCCTAAAAACCTTTCTCTTTTATGAAAGCAGGTACCAAAATTCTATATTATGTACGAATTATATATAACTACCTTTCTCCACCAGACCCCTACCTGTTACCCGAGGCCTTAGGATTGCTTGCGCAGGGGGCGAGGTAGTGGGGTCCACTGATTTTACATGCACGTATCCCCAAGTGTACATGGTGGGTCTTCAGCAAGTATCGAACACGCTACCTTCCAGGGGGAAGCCCAACGCTCTAACCACTAGGCTACCATGGCCTACTACAGCCAACTTTCCAAAATCCGCACTGCTTCGGACTAAGGGTTGTGCGGATTGTAGAATTTTGTGGATTTCGGGTCATTGATCTGTGTTAAGCATTTTGCAAGGTTATAATGTTGCATTCACCTTTTTACTTATCACTCAACAAATGTTTTGATAAACCAATAACTATACAGGCATGAATATGTAAAAGAGATTTATAGAAAAGAAAGAAAATTTATAAAAATTAGATACAATATATATATATATACATATGTGTGTGTGTGAACTTTAAATGATTTTTTTTTTATTCTACTACTTTGTAAAAGGGCAGATTGGTGGTCTCCGCTCATCAACTATCTACCAAAAATTTTTTAATGGTTACGAAGAATTTCATTGCCGATCGCCACGTTGGCGACCAAAATTGTCTCCATTAATTAGATCAAGGAGAAAGAATATTTGAACCACAAAATCGATGCAAATGCAAAATTTATACTAAAAAATAGCTTAATATTTTTGCTGAATACGATTCAAATTGTGTAATAATAAAAAAATAATAAGAAATATCGCAAACCGAAAACCGATGCAAAAAGATTGATATCTAATTACGGCAAAACGTTAGCACGCGACTATAAAAAAAACATAAAAATAAGCTAAAAAACATTGTTTTCATTTCAATGTATAAAAAGCTGATGTGAGTTATTGTAAACATTTTAAGTTAAAAAAAAAAGCTTTTAGCTTCGAAAATTTAAGGAATTTCTAGTTTTTTTAATTAAGTTTTTCAACTAAGTTTCAATGTTCACATCTGATATCTTGCACGGATTTTAGACGTTCACGGATTTTGGGTCCGTGTATTTCAGAGAGTTGACTGTCTATAACTAACAGATGAATAAACAAAATTCCTAATCTATAGAATGAAAAACGGACTCCAAGATTTCACATATTTAATCAAGACGTGTGCTAAATGAAGCAATGTTTTGAAATGAGTTTTAGATAATATATCCTGGAAATGCACTATCAACTCATGGGGATAAATAAATGACTTGATTTAAGGAGATTATCGTTGTAATAAAGCAACCAAGGTGTGCATAAACACCAATTTTTCTTTTCAGCCTCCTTCAAATGTAACATTAATTTTTATCAGTTTCGTTCTTTATTTGAATCTCTTTTGAACGACTGGACGTATGTATATATTGCGAAAACTTAAACTTATTGAAACAAAATAAAATTAAACCTGCGATTGAGCGTTCAATTTCTTAACTTTTTAAAGCTTGCACTCTTAACGAACACACAATTTTTTTTAAATCCCTTTTGATTAAATTTTAATGAAAATAAAAATAAATTTCATTTATTTGCCTTCTAACAAAGCTTACTAAGCATAAAAATGAAAAACTTCCAACTTCCAGAGCGGATGCAAAAAGATTGCATTTTTCAAAATGCAATCGAAATAAAAATCGGCAAATAAACAAATTTCTCTGAAAAAAATAATTTTAGAATTGCACTTAAAACATTTCTCCGGTTATCTGAAGCAATAATTGTCAACATGATCGTACCAAATTTGGAAAACGTTTAGAAAAATAACTGGAGCACAATCACTTCCAATACTGTTTTGAAACTATTAAAGAGCATGTGTAGAACACTTGCGGACGTGCGAGAGTCGGCGACTGACACGTACCTGTATGGCAATGAAAGGGGTGAGGGAGGGGCATTTAAAAGAATAGAGGAGATATGACATGTTGTAAGGCAAGAAGCAACCAGAGTGAGATTTTACCCTGGGGACAAAAGATTTATCCCCCTGTGAGGAATACGTTCCATTGGGCCGATTGTGTATGGTGGGATTGAATGGAAGAAAAACACTGATAAGGAAAGTTGTTAGGGAGCTTGTTCTCAGTGGATAATGGACTTCTTAGTAATCTTTTCAGGAAAAAATAACTTCCATTCTACTCTGGTTTTACTTTTAAGAAACTTGAAAGAAAGTAATGAAAGGAAAATAGTGCCTCCATTAGGACGCGTGAGGTTTCAAATATCGGGTCCTTTTCGCGTATTACGCGTCTTTTACGTGCTATAGCGCGTCAGCGGCACCCCTGATAAAGACTTTTGCAATGTTTTCCGAGCCCCTTAAAAATGAGCCGAATCAGACGAAAGGTTCAGAGTCATCCAATGCTAAAAATGTAATCAGAGCAAATTTTAATAAAACTAGTAAAATTGTAATCAATTATTAGGTCGATTGTGAAATGAACTGTGACATGAAATTGAAAGGCTAATTAATTTTTATTAACTAATCGTCGCGGTTTATTGTGTTATAAAAAAGGCAAATCGAAATGCCCTGTTTGGGATAATGTACGCATGTGCATGAACCTGCTTTTGAAAGGGAGAAGAATAATAGCCCCATAATAGGGAATTTTTTGATAAATGATTTGATGTAATAATGTCTCTATACATCATTGCTGAAAAAAATTTCCTTCTGCGATAAGCATTTATTTTAAAAATATTTTTTAAAGTTCAAGCTCAGTATGCGATGCAAAAAGTTTTGTGCACATGTGCGTCATACTTTAAGAAAAAGCATCCCCACTCTTTGGTGACACAACGACTTGGCTACAATAGAGCCACTACAGAATAGTAGTTATAGGAGCCTTAGGTTAAAATAGGAGCGGCACCCCTGGGGTTTGATTTCCTGCAATGTCTGCCAAATAGGACTCGTAGAACAAGTTTCAACTACATTGGGTTTGCCTTTAAAATGTTCCAAAAGTAACATCATTGATGTTACTTTTGGAACAATTGCTTGATGGACCCTTTACAAATCCAGACTCCATAATGAAATAATAATTGCAATGTAGCGATAAAATATCGATGACAAGAAAGCAAACTGGTTAAGAGCAACGTGTAAAATCTATGGTGAAACATATAAGAGTGATGTCAGGGGCCGACATGTTAAGCTAAACCCCTTTCTGAATTTCTTTACATGTTAAATTTTTAAAACTTAATTTGAAATAATAATTTGTTTTTTAATGCCAATGATGAATTTTAGAGTTTTTTTATTGTCTTACTCTTAACCATATAGTGTTCCTGTTACTCCTTTTTTAGAGGGCCCGGCACCCTGCCCCTTTTTCAAAAAGTGCTGATGATGTGCCCTGCCCTGTTTAAAACAGAAAATTGCGCCCTGTCTTTTTTTTAAGAGTTAAAAAAAAAATTGGACTGGACGAAGATTTAAAGGCCCGACTGATGCATCGTCGCCGATTGTTCAAAAAATTAGCCATCGGCATCGGCAGCCAATTTTAACTTTAAAAAAAGCATCGGTCCATCGGCCTTAAGGAACATCTAAATGCCCTCATCCTTATACGTAAGATAGTTCCTCGTGCACTTTAGTTTGTTTTTCTATAGAATCTTAATTTTCTAGCCGAATATAAATGAAATGGTGCCATGGACTCTTTTTTTGGATAGCAACAATACGTTGGACGTGGATAAACCTGATTCACATTGAGGTTTAATTATTATGTAGACTTGTCCCAAACATGCTAGTTGTCCCGCCGAAACCTCGAAAATCCTGAATCGGCGGGACTGTGGCGATCCCGGATTTTGATTAAGAAACAATGTTTATAACAAAATAAAAGCATCATAAACATGATTTTTTCTTATGTAAACGTAAACTATGACACAATTGATGAATTAAATAATAGAATTGTAATAATACACTATTATGAAATTGCATGTTAAATCACAGTGAACTTTTTATAAAAATTGCCATTGTGAAATCTGCTATTCTTAAATACGACCACAAAAATTGCACATTATTAATCTTAAATTCATCCACTAGATACTTTTATTTACAATATTTTAAACATTTATTTTCGGTTATCGCGCTATTTTAAAGCAACGCGTTTTCAAAATGGAGCAAGGCAGTTTGAGCCCTCAAGAATCGTTAATCTTACAAGTTAAAAAAAAATACTGTATTCAATTTAAAATGAATGTGTTGCATAAACTAATACTTTATAAGTGTTGCAGTTTCTTTGCATCAAAATCAGGGGATTCATTCACGTAACACTCAACCATTAACAAGAAAACGAAGTTGAAACGATGAATTACAGGCACGCTTCGTGTCCGTGCCTTACAAAGTTGCTTTAACTGATGTTTTCTTTTCTTGTGATTGTTTATTCTGTATTTATTCAGTTTTGTATTAACTAGTATTACTATTAGTATCTGAAAAGAAATGGGTGAAGAGAGAATCCGATCAAAAAATAATAGCCCGATAGGGAAATCGTCTTTTTTTCTTTCTTCTAGATACAAGAAAGCGATTTTCGGTACTTTTAATTCCGAAGTAAAAAAGAATTAAAGTCTAAAAGATATTTTTCTACACGAGAAACATAGGCATTGCATCAGCATTTAGTTGTTTTTCAAGGTCGATGGGCTGATGTTTTTTCGATGTTATAACATCGGCAGCCGATAGCGATTTCTAGTTTTTTGAACTATCGGCACTGATGCATCGGGCGGGCCCTAATACTAATTTATTTAGTGCTCAATTTAAAAGGTTTAACTGCATTTCTCAAGAAATGTTAAAATTTTAGGCAAGTCTCTTTAAAAAAAAATTAATTTAAACAAATCGGAAAAATGTCCATATCTTCGAGGTTCTACCTGTAGTAATGTTTTATAAATATATATATATATATAAAAGGAATGATTTAAATGATACATAATTTTTTTAACTAACATTCTGCATGTTTTAATGGTTTAAAGCGAATATTTGCCATTGGCCGATGGAAAAGGAAAATAATCGGCAATCAGCCATCTTTGAACAATTGGCATTGGCCCATTGGCAAAAAAAGGCTGTCGCTCAAGCGCTAGAAGATTTCCTTTGATACAAAGATTGATAAACATAGCTGTAACCTTGCCACCATCAACGGCTGAGGCTGAGGTGGAGAGAGTATTCTCTCAAGTAGCATTAATTGTGTCCACTCACAGAAATAGACTTAAAGTAAAAAATACTAACAAATTCTTAATTATAAAGCTAAATGTCAGGAAAACTGTTTCAGCTGCTAAA
This sequence comes from Octonoba sinensis, assembly GCA_038502835.1. Taxonomy (NCBI): domain Eukaryota; kingdom Metazoa; phylum Arthropoda; class Arachnida; order Araneae; family Uloboridae; genus Octonoba; species Octonoba sinensis. The sequence continues at coordinate 132,168,793 of CM076598.1, forward strand.
AGTTGGCTTACTAAAAAATATATTGTGCATTTTTTTCTCTAATGAATATTTTAAAACTACATTTCATAGTCAATTTTTCTATTTTAATTTATTTACTTATTATTCCACTGAAGTTTTCTGATTTGCTAAATCGTATTTAATTTACTAGCAGTTCTTTCTCAAATTAAGGAATTTTTCCCCTTATATCAGCATGGTAAATAAGATAAAATAAAGTTTTAATTGTCACAGGGCTGCACAGGTCTTTCAAAGTGCTTAATTTTACTTAAAATTCTCAACCATTTTTAGAGTGATTTATTTTCTTTCTTGTTCCCGACAGTTGTTGATCAAACTTGTTTCCTTTTTTTGGGTGCATTATTTTTATTGCTTATTTTAATTTAAATGGCTCTTTTTGATGAAATTTTTATCAATTGCTTAGGAAAATTTGATTAAGCTTTATTTTAAAAATTGATTTTGATAAAAGCAACAGATTACCTTTATAATGAACGAATACAGATGGGATTTTTGTCGAATTGTTTCAAAAATATATTCTTTGTTTTGTTTTCATATTACAATTCTTTTTTAAATTAATTTTATTATTAGCATTGCTATTATCATTTTTTTGCAATAAATCCCATTAGCAACAAGTTTATCCCTAACTGATCAGATCATTTCTTTAATTTTTTGAAAATGCTTAAAACTTCCTTCGTAATGGCGCATCCCTCGTCTAACAAACCTAAGCAAAGCAACCCTCCAAAAATTGGCAGTCAATCAATAGCGTAGTCTGCACAACCCCTCCTAGTAGTCACACCTGAGATAGATGGTTATGGACTGAAAATTGTAGCTATCTTTTTGCAGGCATATAGCATTCTGAAGTTATTTTGTAAGATACTTTCATTGTTTTTTACCTGGTTCAAGAATTTCCAGAAAGATAAGCATTTGAATATATATATATATACACACAGATAAGTATTAGTGGTTCAAAACATATATAATGCATTCCGGTATGCAGTGCAAGTGATAGGTCTTAACATATTTTTACACTTAACATGTAACTTCGTGAGGCATTAGGAAAACGCCTTTTCACATAGCAAAAAGTGCCCATTTTTTCTGAAAAAGTTGTCCTTTTTAAAAAATACACCCTGCCCTTTTTTGAAAAAAATGTGAACACTATAACCATATTTAGCTGTCCTAAGATTAATGGGTCAAAACTTCCCCATTCTGAATACCACCACCCACACTGATCAGGGGCCAATCCAGGATTTTTATTTTACAGTAGAACTTGGATAGTTCGAAAGTCTTTAATTTAAATTTTTCTTTAATGCGAAGATTTTGTTTGGTCTCTTGAACTTTGTATTCAAATCAATGTTAAAATTTCGGATAATTCAAAGTTCAACTTCTTTAATTCGAAGGTTTTTCTCATCCGAAATCAACCAAAGTGCGTTGAAATACTTTTTTGCCTGCAAAGTTCCTACCCTACTTGGTTGTTTGTAGTAAAAGCGTAGATTCGCGAGATTTTTGCCTTGCTTTCTATTGTGACAGATACTATCCTTTTCATCCACCTGTTTGGATGGTGACAACTGACCTCCTGCATTGACCCAAGAGACCAAACATCGTTCAGGTACTCTTTTACACTTCACTGGTTAACAGTAGAGTTCCTTTATGAAGGGAGCTCTAGTTAACAGTGAATCACCGCATAATCCCTCTCGCTCTCTTCACAATGTTTCGACACGTGACTGATTATTGGTTGCGCGAATCGCGAATGGTCAAATCATGGGTATAAAATATTTTTTGTCTTTGTTAAAATCAAAAGACTCAATTCAGCTAGCCAATCCGAAATTTCTCAATCTTTTGAACAGTAGAAGGTAATTTGTTATATAATTTTAGTGCTTAACCAAAGAATATTTCGTAAAAGTAATACTCTTCTTATATTTTCCTTTCATAGGTATATGCTATAATTTTATTTTTTATATTATGTACAATATAAATTTTATTTTGTTGACAAATACAATGTTTAATTATTTTATATACATTAGTGCTTTGGCATTTGCCAGAAAATATTATTGACGTTGTTTTTAGAATAAATATTATTGGGCATTCGTGGATCTTAAATTAAGCTACAAAAATTAGACTGCTGTAATTCGAAGTTTTGGATAATTCGAAGTTTAGCTGTGGTCCCTTCAGCTTCGAATTATCCAAGTTCTACTATACTACCTATTTTTGGGAAAACCTTATATTGATATAAAATTTTTGCGAATTTTTTATAGACATTCTATTTTTATGAAGAAATTTTTTTCAACATTCTATTTTAAAAAAAAAAAAAATTCAACACCCTATTTTTTGTTTAAAAAAAGTGTAACCCAAATTTCAGTTGGAAAAGTACAGTAATTTCTGAAATGTTTTTTTAATTATGGCAATAAGTTGCAAAAATATATTTTACAAATTTTTAATACTGGTAATTAAGTAAATGTTGCACTAAAAGGAATAAAAAATATTTTGCTTTTCCACTACCGTAAAATCCCGAAAGTAGCCCCTCCATCGAATGTAACCCCCCCCCTTTTCTCGCCAAAAGTGAAATCATTCCATATTCCTTAATATATCCCCCCCCCCTCCTCAAATGGCTGACGATTTTAAAACTGATTTTGTATTATTTTCTTGAGATAAACATTAAATATGTCCAATTTCTGTTTGTATTTAGTGTTTTATTTTATTTTTTTTTTTTTGTAAATATTCAAGGTCTATATGCTTAAAAAAAATTAATTTCATGTACTCGGCGTTGACCCCCATCTGCATCTGATCGTGTATGTCCGACATTTTTGGTCGTGTAAGTCCGACATTTTTGATTGTGTAAGTCCACCATTTTTGGTCGCGTAAGTCCGCCATTTTTGCCATTTTTGGTCTTGTTTTGAAATTCGGCACATTACGAAATACCGATATATAGCGCTGGTCCCGAACATGCCAAATTTGCGTTTTAATAGTTTTGAATTTTTTAATTATAGGGATTTCTGCTAACTTAAGTGCTAAATTCTTTCTTCGGCAAAAGATGGCATCCCCGCGCGATCAATTTTCTATTAGAAAATTATAAGAAAGATTTTTGTTTATTTATTTTTTGAATCTTGCTTTATATTAATGTTTTTAAAATAATTTTAAATGGGTTATACAGTTTTATTTATCTTTAGTAGATGCTCTTAATTAATACTAAAAACATTTTTTTTTTGATAATTTTTTTCGAAAATCTCGATTATAACCCCCTATCTGAAATTTTCCAGTTTGGTTTCTAAAAAGAGGGGGGGGGGGGTTACTTTCGGGATTTTACTACCTCAATTTTAATCCCAAGTAGAATCATAAGTTGTTTCAAACGCCCTTTTTTTTTAATGGGGGGGGGGGGGGGAGATATGAAAAAAAGCAAAGGGAATAGAAATTACCTTTGTATTTTGGCCCAAGAGTTCCATTATTTTATGATTGTGCAATTTTCTTCATTGGTGCTTGAAATGAAATCCATAAAGGTTAAAGGGAAAAAATGCCTTTTTTTTTTTTTAATGAAAATAAATTTCTCCATTTTTAAGATGCACATAATCATGCATTTATAACAATATCTGTTACACTTCATACACTAGAAATGTTTTTTTTAGTGATAAAGATAGCTTTCACATAAGTTTTTTAAAAAGGGGGGATTTCCTTGTTTATTCTGAAGTTTTAAAAAAAAAATCATGGGACGATGTCTTTCTCCCATATTCTTTCCAGGGAAAGGATCTGAGAAATTTCAGGGGAATCCCGCCCTGAATTTCAACCCCTTTATGTATAACAAACATAGCATGGCTTTGACAATGAACATTGTATTTTGATCCCTATTCATTGTTTTCATGCATTAATCATTCCTTTGAACAAGAGGTGCACGATGTATTGAGATTTCACTGTATTAAGTCTGTAATATGTTTGTATATGGTGTTGCACTTTGAGTTTTCTATGTTTATTCCATTTCTCATTCCAAATTTCAGGTTAGGACTTGGAATTCATCATTAAGGAAAGAGCAATTTCAGTTGGATCGTCAGATAAGAGCTATTCTTCGTGAAGAACAGAAAGTTAAAAAATCACTACAGGATGCTGCTAAAAAAGGCGATGTTGATGTGTGTAAGATCTTGGCGAAAGAAGTAATAAGAGCTCGGAAAGCTATCAACAGGATACATACATCAAAAGCACAAATAAATTCAGTCATGATGAGCATGAACCATCAACTTGGTAAACCTTTAAAATATTTTTTATATCTATCTATTTTAAAGTCGGCAGTTTCTTAAGAAAACACATTTCATTTTGTGTTTTTGAAAACAGACTATATAAATACGTACAGTCTATGTGAGTGGTTTGGTTAAAATCACATCAAATCATTTTAGAAAACATTTTCCTTTCTAGTACTGCTTAAAACTATTAAAATATATTGAGATCAACATGTCTTAACTACGTACAGTGTTTTATACATTTTCCCTTCTATTAACTAGACTTCTGAAGTCTCTGGAATAAAATTGTATGGAGATGTATTTTCCCCTAGACACATAATGTGGATGATCATCCATGTTATGTCAAGTAGCTTTTTCTTCATTATGTACACATATTGCATTTATTAAATATTCCAAGCATGATGTCCTATATTTTGTTGTGAGTTATAGGATACCGCTCTTTTTGTTCTTTGATCAAACGATCACGATCAAACTCAAGGTTGCTGTATGAAAAGCGGAACCGTTTACCTGAAACATATTTTGAGAATAAAACTACAGTACATGGGCTATAAGATAATGCATTCAATCAATGCTAACAGCTCATTTTATGTGTGTATATACATACCGTGGACTCTCGATAATTCGAAACTCAGGGGACCTTGAAAAAAGTTTGAATTACCAAGGGTTCAAGTTATTAAATAGTTCAAGATTAGCAGAGAGAAGAAGAAAAAAAATTGAACTGATGAATGTGATTATTACACCAATGGTCGGTATGTTTTCGGTAAAACATTATGTGAGTTAGTTGAATAAACATGCTTCTATTTGTGGGAAATCCTTTTGCTGCTTTCGTATTCTTCCTCCTGCTGAGCTACTTGCAAGGATCACATCTTTATTCTTTCAACTCTTTGACACTGTATATAACAGTATTCCCAAGATTTTGGCTGCATCAGATTTCCTATCCCCATTTTGCTCCGCTATGATCAATCGTTTCTTTTCAGAAATTAACAAGGATTTGTGTTATTTTGGAGCGCTCAAAAACAAACCTTCAATGATGCCGCTGCAAGTGAACTGATAAGCTGGCGACAAAGAGAGGAAAGAAAAAAATATTCGCCATATAACATTTTTTTCTTATATATTTCCTTCGCAAAAAGGAAAGTAGATGTAGATGCATTTGTGCATGTTGGGGCATAAATGCTGACTTAATAAATCAAAAACAACTTTGAATCATAGTGTGTTGAATGCTGGCTTACAGTCATTTTACTTCAAAATTACCAAGTGTATCAAAATACATGGGAATTATTCAATTTAACGAGAATTTCTCAAGAGACAGACCAGCTACTTCGAATTATCAAGAAATTCGAATTAACAATAGTGAACTGTATATTTTAAAATTACTTTTATTTATTTGTTTTACTTATTTTTCTTTTTTTTTAATATAATTTTCTTTGATAAAAAAAAATATCAGTTTATAAATCAAACTGACCAATCCCTGAAAATTGTCATTTGAGGTTTCTCTTCTTCTCTTTGAAATTTTAAAGACTGGAGGGCTTTTAAAATCTGACAGTGGTAATTTCTCAAAGAAAATAGTCCCATAAAATATGGTAATAATTCTTTTATGTCTTTATACTGCTTAGTTTATATTAATATATCTTAATTAATATATATCGTGATTTATATTGTATATTTCTGTTGATACTTATTAGCTTATATTTTTATGTACACTAGCAAATTTCTAATGATTCCCAGACTCATGACACCATTATCTGACCTTGGAGAAATAAGATTAAACAGTATACTCCCTTATAGTACTTTTCGGAATCGTCAGTAAATTGTTTAACATATTACATGACATCTGTTTTTATATTTGAAGCTACAGATATATTGTTAAGAAGAATTTTTTGATTCTGTGTATGGATTGAAAAAATATTGATACTATCAAATTTAAATTCACTAAGAATCAGGCTTGGAGTCGATTACAAAGAAAAAGTAATCGATTACGATTACGATTACAAAGGGAGAAATTGAGAGATTATGATTACGATTACGATTGTAATCCTTTGCCAAAAAGTAATTACGATTACGGCAGCGATTACAGTCGTTGAAAAATGTAATCGATTACGATTATGACATCCGATTACGATTTTGATTACGATTAGATTAGCATAAAATTATCCGATTTTATGCATACAACTCTCATTTTCACAATAGTGTCATAAATCAAAAAGTTATGATTTTTAATTAAATTTTTGATTTTATAAGAGATAACTGTAATGATGATGAATGCAATTATAATGAAACAATTTCATCATCACAGTTCTGGAATTATGACGTCGTTGCAGAAATGAAAAATTTGCATTATATATATATATATGTATAATCAGGAAAGGCACATTCAGTATTTTTCGAATATTTAAAACTCATGTGAGGGATAACTACATTGATCGTATTTTGTATATAAGCAAAGACGATGCACTAAATGTATATATAATGCATAAGTGATTTACCTGGTTCATTGTTATTTTGTGTGCATACAATCAAAATTTAGTTGGCCGCAGTTTCTGAAAATGTATATTTCTCCATTGTATTTATTTTCTAGTTTAAATTGTGTAAATATTTCACATAACACCAATTAGTTTACTGAAAATAATAATTTTCTATGATTCTTTATGAAATCACTCATAAGATGTGCATGAATTGCACGGGATAACAAAATATTCAGATAGTGTAAGAGATAAATAATCTTTTGAAAATAAATGCTGCATTTTAGAATAATTTCAAAAAATTTGAACATGAACATTCAAATAACTCTCAGCAAAATTAGTAATCGTTAAAAAGTAATATGAAGAATAATTATAATACGAATGACTATAATATTTTAATATGATTTTTGTGGTTTTTTTTTTAACATGCACGAGCATATATTTTTTTCCATGTACTAACTGTTTTAATAAAAAAATAAAGTGCAAGTAATTTTACAACACAAATTTAACGTACAAGATTCAACTGAAATACAAAATTCTGTTAAGGTAATTCTAAGAAGAAAAAGATAATTAATTTTTTTAAATAATTCCTAAATATTAATTCATGCATGTAAAAAACAATTGGGAAAATGTCTGAACATATATCATTTTCTTTTACATACCTATTAATTAAAAAGAATATTAACATTAAAATATAAATAAATTTAAGATTTAAATGTATGTACTTTTTTTAATATTCGAAGAACATATTTTTAAAAAGAATAATAATCACACGTACCAGGGTTAAGATTTCATGCATCTTAAGCATAGAGCATCATGTAACGCCTGTTCCTAAATTGCTAAAGTGTAAATGTGCTATTCTTTAGAAAAATTCTTCACTTCTGCCGTTAAAGAAAGGCGAAAACACAAAAGTCATTTCATGTCTCTTTATGTGTGTAGGTGATAGTACCAACACTAGATTTTCAGGGGGGCAGTCTACTTCGTATTGAAAGGGAAAATGGGGCGCCCATTCTTATTAATGCCGGCTCCAAACCGGGACCCCCGCGGAGAGAAGAAAGGGGGAACTCTCTTTTACTCGCGGCGGTCCCGTCCAGACTCTCGCCTATTGCCCAACCGTTTGAATATGTTTTGAAGGGGTAATTAAGGAAGCAAAATGACCGATGCATTTGGTCCTTCTATAGACACCTTCCCCTTTCTTATCTACCCCGAAATCTGTGACTTGCGGACAGATTACCGCTCTTGTACCGAAACTGGACGATGCGAGGAGACCGGAGACCCCCCCCCCCCCCTGAGAGCCCCAAGGCGATGCGAGTGACTATCCAGACCAGACTCTCTTTCTTCTCGGGCTCTCCAGCCATTCCCCGTGGAGAGTGGAGCCGCAATTAAGAATTCTGAGAGACCGCAACAAGTAGGACAACAAGCGTCTCTAGCAGACTATTATATCGTCCTGCCATCAAGGCTCTGCGACCGCCACACAGAACCTTTTATATTATGATCACCCGTAGGTTACAGACCGTTTAGGATAGGACTTCAGTACACAGTTTGAATCCTTTTTCTTGTAATCTTATCTCTTCTATCCAAGGGTAGCGCTAAAAATTTCAGCTTTCAGCAGGTCAAGATTACACGATTGCAGGACTAGCAGATTACGGATTTTTTCCTGAAGATTACGATTAAAATTCCGGGAGAAAAAGGATTACGGGATTACACAACTTCGATTATGATTATGAGAATATGCCATCATCAGATTACGATTACGATTACGATTTTGTCAAAATGTAATCGATTACAGCCGATTACGATTACGTAATCGCGATTACTCCAAGCCTGCTAAGAATGCATGTGTTTTAACACTTTGCCTTCTCTTCCATGCCAATACCAGAAAACGCACCTAACTTATAATACCAATTGAAATGGAAAAGCTTTTTAACGTCACATGCTCGCGCAAGATCTGTAGCAAAAGTGTTAATTTCCTAAGTTATGTAAATAAGGGGGCTATTTTTGAACGTTATTTTTTTCTCTGAACAAATCATGTAATTTTTATGATCTATTTGATTACTGCATATATTTGTGCATAAGTCTGCCCCTTTAATTCTTAATTTTGGAAAAACTTAGATTTTTAATTAAAATAAAGATATTCAGTGAATAAACCTGTAACAATTTTTTAAATTGTCGTTTAGAATCTTGAACATCAGGAATTTAGTATGCATTTTTTGCCACTAACCCTTGTATAAATCCTTCTTCAACTCCCAAATTCTGTAAAAATAAATGCTCTGACTTATACATAAGTATGTACAATAATAAAATTAATTTAGTATTGAAATTCTATTTATGCTGTTTGAAGCAATGTTGTACAATGTACATCCCTAGTTAAAAATCAAATTGCTTTTGATTTTTGAGGAATGTTTTCTCTTTTCATTATGGTGATTTTTTTTAATTATTATTATTATAGCTTCATTAAGAGTGGCTGGCTCAATGGAAAAAAGTACTGAAGTTATGAAAAGTATGCAAAACCTTGTAAAAATACCAGAAATCTCTAAAACCATGCAAGATTTATCGAAAGAAATGTGCAAAGTAAGAAATTTGGCCTATAATATTAGAATGGAGTGTATGCAATAATACAGTAAAACCCCGCAAATCCGAGTTTTTTTTAACAAATTTAAATTTGAAAAACACACACAAAAATAGATAAACATTTATTTTGTCACAACAAAACAATTTAAAACTATCACCTATTAAATTTATAAAATAATTACAATAACAATACAAACTCATAAAATATCAATTTCACTTGAAGTCGGTTATCTTCAATTGTCGAAGTGACGAATACTTTCCAGCGGAGGCAATTGCGTTCCAGCGTCACATAAACATGACAACGTTTGGCGTATCTGCTATGTGTTATTCTACGAAGCGCAATGCAATGTCAAGAGCAGAGGCAGCATCAGTATAAGTCAAATTGACTGTCGGAGTTTCTTCTTCCTCAGTGTCACTAGCAACATTATCGTCACGTTGACTTAGGACCAGACTCACTATTTCATGTTTGCTGCATTCTTCATCGACATCAACTCTTGCCCACTCCTCTAAACAACCTTCTCCAGCATCCTCACAACCTGGTACTTGGTGAACAAGATGAAGTAGCTTAGTGTTGTGACAGGTGTAGGGGTAGGTGTTTCCTCGAACTCAAGGCTAGGCCACAGCTTCTTCCAAGATCTCCACAGTAAGCTCACACTTACTTGTATTTTGCCACGATTCTGCAACCCAGTAAATAACGTCTTTTATAGTAACTTTCTTCATCTTCTCAAGGATAGAAAGTGAACCATTTTCTTCAACAAGATATCTGGTAGTGTTCTATTTTTAGCCCAGGCCTGGCAAAGACAATGACGTCAGCAACCTTACCGCCACCTGCTCACCAGTCAAGGTCACTAACATTGCTCATGGCTAGCCAAACCAACCTGCCGTTCTCAATGTCAAGCCCTATACCGTAACGAGGGTTCTTTTATTGTGTTATGAATAGTTTTCGGCAAATCCGAAGAGGCTACAGCCGCAATTAGCTTGGATTTGCGGGGTTTTACTGTAGATTGTGTATTTATGATTCTATATAGCGGTTTCTTTGCTCATTTGCTGTTGTTGCAAAATATATCATGTTTACACAATTACAATTTATACACATTTAGAGATGATACATTCATTTTTTAACTAATGCCGTATCAAGTTTTCGGTATATACCCAGCACTCAGCCTAATTTTAAGTATGTACTTAGTCATCCAAGTAGTTTATTATTAAATTATTTCTAAATATTATTGAAATCAAAGGAATTTTTTATTGAAAAAAATCAAATATAAATTTGTAATGCACAATTATTCACAACTGCTCAATTCATAAATTCATAAAACACGACTGTTCTATATAAAAGTTAAGAAAACTTTACACCTAAAATCAATCAAAAGGGAAACTCTTCCAAGGCAATTCAGAATTCCATTTTGTTTTCTTCTTATAAACCCTTTCAATTTTAAAATTCTGGTTTGTTCTGGTAAAACTTTAAAATTTGAAAGAGACATGCATGTTGAGTTGCTCACGTAAAATTCTCACTTAATACATTAATATTTTTTTCATGAGGAATGATCAAAGCTGATATTCAAAGAGGTTGCAAATGCAGCAAGTGAGAACAATTATGAAAACAATTGGAAAAACATGTAAAAGCAAAACTATTAGTCAGGAAGAGAGCACCAGTGAACAAGAACAAATAAATAAATAAATTGAATAATTTCATCCAGTTTGTTGACCAACATGCAAAATAGCCATTATTTTATGGCATAATTAATACTTTTAATAATGAGAAAACAATCATTATTAATGATTATTTTCTTCCAGTATCATTTCGACATGAATCTGCATTTTTCTTATTACCTTTTCCATATTGCAAACCAGATCTGTATAACTTCCCAGGGGTCACTCCAGAGTAAATTCAGGTCCGGTTTCGTTCCCTTCACAAAATTCCAATCAATCAACAGGGTGTCTACCGGTCACGGAAGTCCCCAAAAAGTCACCAAATCAGAAAAGGGGTCACGGAAGTCCCCAAAAAGTAACAAAATTGAATCACAGGTCACGAAAAAAATCGACGGCGCTTAATGTTTGTTTCTCGGCCAGATGATCGCGACAGTTCGCGGTGCAGCTATTTTTAGAACTGAAAGTGGGGTTGACTGGGCGTGTTGGTTCCTGTTTGAAAGAATAGGTGGAAGGTATAAAAAATAATCCACCAAATACAAAAAACTTTGAAATTTTGAAAAAAATTTTGGCTGATGATCTGCTGCTTGGCAAACTTAACTTTCTGCTGTCCATAACCAAGGAATTGGAAGAATTTAAATTTTTTTTTCAGGCTGATAAACCTCTTGCACATTATCTATATGATCATACATGTCTTTTATCAGTATTTTGACGAAATTCCGTACTTTTGGTTAATTTGAAATTGAAGAAATTTCGTTTCCGCGAAAATTCGTAATATTGGAAGGCTTTCTCTCTTTTTTTTTTTCTATGAAAATTTTTGAAAGTAGTCTGCTTGCATACCTTAATAGTTTTACAAATTAAGATTAAAATTTACGCATTTGGTCCGCTTTTTGCACTTTGAAAGGTCAATCCGATTTTTTACGCATTTCGAAATCCTGTTGCATCGACTTCGGTAAAACTTCCTAACTCTCGTTTACTATCGGATTCTTCCTCTTGGACATCAGTTACTTTGAGCATACCATTATTTTTAATATTTCTTAAGTTTCAGCTTCTGTAGTAAAGTACTTGCATGGGCGTCATTTTGCCACGCCCGTTCGAAATTTCAGCCGAAAAAATTATCTAAAAAATATATATTTTAGAAATTATTTTTAGCCTGTAAGTTTTAGTGATCAAATAAGTGGCGTATTATTTTTAAATATTACATCCGTATTGATAACCTAATTTTAAAAATATTTTTTGTCATTTTATTTAATTGTTGTTAAAAATAAAGTTTTTAAAAACAGGTTTTTATTGAAAATATACTAGGTCACTAAATAAGTTTACAAAGTCTCCGAAAAGTCACCAGATTGACTTTGTGAAACTTGGTAGACACCCTGATCAAAACAAACCCTTCACAAAATTCGTAGCTATCAAATCTTGTTTTTTGCAGAATTATTTATTAAACGAGTAGCAAAAAAATAATAAAATATTTTACCACTGTATGTTTAAATTTTGAATTTTCACAAAATTATTTAGTTTTTCTCAAAAATCTTTCTAAAATTCATTAAAACTGGACCTTGTTTAAAAGAAACACGGGATCGACCCCTACTTACTCTCTAGAATAGTAGCAGCCAAAGTGTCCCATAAGATAATATTCATATTTATAGATAATAAACAACTTTAGAATCCTATTGCTTTTTTTTTGAACAACTTAAAGCTTAGATTTCAAGCCTATAACTGTATGTTCAAATTTTTAGGAAGTGGTAACAATTGCTGTTGCTAAGGGAGGAAAAGCCATGTTTATTCTCAAAATGAACCAAGGGATGAGGAGTTTAAAAATTCCTGAGAATTTTCAAATAACTTTAGGATTAAAGAAAAGTTTCTTATTTTCAATCATTTTTCATAATGATTTCAATTTTAATGCTTTTTAATGCTGTAAATGCAATATAACTTAAATATTTTTAAACATTTTATCTGACCTAAAATGTAGCGAACATTATAACTGAGCATCCAGCTAACTGAATTCAAAAATAGGAATTTTATATGGTTTATAATTAAATGTTTGAATGATTAATCTAGATGTTGAATTTTTGCTTCTTATGAAAGTATTAAGCTAAAACCATACCATTTATAATCATATATATTATTTCTCAAGGCCTTTTTTTTTTGTTGTTGGTACGCCATAACTTCCTTATTACTTCATTAAATTTCATGAATGAGGCATCATTTTAAAGCTTTCCTTAACCGCTACACCGGAAAAATATGCAATATACAATTTTACAGAAATATACAAAAAATATTGAAGTTTAAAATCATTAAAGAAGAGGTCCTTTAATGGATGCGAAGTTGGTGTTGTGTTTGCTGGTTAGAGGCCGAGTGGTTAAGAGCGCAAGGCTGGTATACCCAACACCCATGGTTCAAGTCCCGCAGTTCGTTTACGTTTTCTTCAATTAATTGTTTTGCTGGATCGTAGATTTTTGATTACAAAATTCAGGATTAAAGCAACGATTGTTAGACATATGTTATTATGTTAACAATATCGTTAGACATATGGCAAAATGTTATTATTTTTGTCTTTGTCGCTATCTTGCTCTTTGTCATCGTTCGGGTGTAGCACCATTTGGATGATTTCCGAATCGGGCATCTTGTTAATCAAATTATTAATTGCATAAAATCTGATCATCAATCATTTTTACAGCAATAAATGATTTCAAAAAGGAGGAAAACGAAATGTAAGAAGCATGTTTACATGTCAGAAACGTGCAAATTTCATACTTGTGTAAAACGACTTGGCTTTTGCGAACTTGATTTTAATAAAGAATTCATTTTCACAGTTGCAATTTTTGTTGCCTTAATATCAATTTTAAATTCTTATTACCTTATTGCAGCTCTTAAATAAATCAAAAAATATATAAAACAAAAATAAACGAGGTTTAATTTTCACACGATCACCTATTGCGGAAAATTCGCGAATCTGCCGTATTAGAAATTTTCCGAACTTTTGTATACTCCGACTTTTGTTGCAATTCGTCTTCGAATACTGACGAGACAATTAAATAAATGTATAAGAAGCTAATACTTATTTCTTTCATGTTTAATTATTGAAATAAAATAGAGAAAATGTTGTGTTTTCTCAAGTATCGTTGGATTTTTTTTTTTTTCTAATTTTCATCTGCAAGTAAGTTGACGGCCCCTCCCCTAAAAAAACATCGTTTTTAGACTAAATTGTCCGACTTATAAATACTGAATATGTTACTTGCAACAGAAAAATGCTTATATTTTTTTTTAAATAAAACCATATTTTTACTAAATGGGCAAAAAAACGCGAACTTTTAAAAAATGGTGGGAAATTCTCGAAAAAATTCCCCGTTTTCTGGTTCCTGGATAAGAAGTTCTGTACTGTATTTTTTTATTCATCAGAGGAATAGATAGAGGCATCACTTATGAGTGCTTAACAGCATCGAAGAACCTCGTCTTCTTAAAACAATTTTTACTTGTTCTTTCAGTAGTTTTAACTTTCATGAATATATTCAGTAGCATCTAAAAGAGTCCAACAAAAGCCATGTGTGTCAATCAATTACCCATTTTAAATCAGAACTTTTCGATAATTCAGTTTAAAATTCAAACCACACCTTAATTCAATACTGTCAAACTGAGGGCTGTATGTTTTTCAAATGACCTTATCACTCATTTAACACGCTTACAATGACCATACATTTGTTGAATAGCTATGGCATGTCTGCTTACCTAGTACAGTAGCCCCTTGTTGTATCGTGCTTGTCAGGGGACAGCAAAAAAGCATGATATGTCCGAATGCGCGATATAACCGCTGGCGTTAGAAATAAGTCAAAACGTACAAGTAAATTGATTGAACCTATGCATGTCACCAGAGCATGGTGTGAAAGCGATGTCAAAGATAGGTAACCATTTTCTTCCCAGAAAATTCCTTTACTTATCACTCACCCTTTCTTGGTTAAGGGGATTGCATAAGTATAATTTGGATTTGCCAAGTGTGAATCCTTTCTGTACTAAAAAGTATCCAGAAGTGGGTGTATTTTTTCTCCTTGGGCAGTAAACATCTGTCTGTTTCATTTATTAATGGGCGTTAGGATCAATAGAAAAATAACAAGAAAAACTTCAACTCTGGTTTGAGTAAAATCATTCTGCAGACATAAAAATGTGGGAAGTGGGAGGAGAATTGCTGCAGATTTTAACTCCAGCAAATTCAGAAGAAGGGAAAACATTCCTGTTCGATGGCTTTGTTTAGTGGGGGGGAAAGGGCTTTAGTCAGAAATGCAATATTTTTACTTTCGAGAACTCGTACTTAAAATTTTCGGAGACATAGAAAAAGCGTGATATATCTGAATGAGCGATATAACAAGGGGTTACTGTATCCTTTTTTAACCCCTCTTAAACGAATTCAGTAACACGCCCCTTCTAAGTTCTTTCACTAACCCTTTCCAGAAGTTAGGCTAAAACCTGTCATTTTTTCTACAGGCCCTGTGGGATGAAAACACATACAACTTGTCATTAATTCATTCTCAGTAATTCTACAGTAACTTTTTCATGAAATCTTCAGTATTTTACTCAAAAATTTCAGTTCTAAAGAAAAATTTGCTCCTGTCTGAACAACTTGAAGTGTCATGTTAAACCAGTGTCGCGAATTCTGGAGTGACTTAACATTAAAATTATATGTTGTCCTTTTGGAACTTTGGAAAAAGGACGTGACATCTGGAGTGACGTGTCATCCAGATATCAGGATACCAAGGTTCGACTGCATAAGCAAAAATATCAGAAAACGTTTTAACATTACGAGGTGGATTTTTCTTAATTTAATTGTGAAGTAACAGCTGAATCAAATGACACAAAAATTGGTATACCAGGTTAAATTTATATGCTGGTTACAAATCTGTGATGAAAAATGTGGGTTGCTATTTAAAATTTTAAAGTTGATTATTTTAATATGAAGATGGCCCTTTAGCAAAATTTTACAGTTGGAATTTTATACAGTACGTTATTCCTCATAAATTGTCATATGTGTGATTTTATTTCATGTGTCTCTAGTGTATATGGTATAAAATTAGAAAAAGGGTTTCGTTTCCCCCCCCCCCTCACGGTACATGGTGTTGTTTCTATGTGAATAATAATAAAGAAAAATGTTTGTAGGCTGGTATAATTGAGGAGATGATGGAGGACACTTTTGAAGGATTAGATGATCAAGATGAATTAGAGGAAGAAGCCCAAGAAGAAGTTGACAAAGTCTTATGGGAGTTAACTGCAGGTAAATATATGTACATATATCCATACATGTAGGGGTTGGACAAAATATTATGGAACACCTGTGAAACAGCATTTCAGGAAACCCATACATTCCTACCTTATAGTGTTGAAGTGTTCCACCTAGTGCGTTAGAATGCATACACATCGGTTCAGTTGTAGCGGTGAATTTACTCAAATAAAAAATATATTGGGACATTAAAGCTTTGCTATGGCTGACCTCACAGATTTCAAAAGAGGCATAATTGGGGTTCATCTTGCCAAAGCATAAGTAAGCAGTAGCTCCACCACCATTGTTGGTATTGGGAGGCTTGCAATGTCCACATTACGGACAACCTGTAACAAAGGAGAAAAGATATCACTTTCCAAATATATATCAATGGTCAAAATTGGTAGTTGACTATAGGAATAAAAAGGTTTTGAAGCAAATTGTTGCTAGAAGGCACAAAACAGCAAAATCTCAGATAATATATACACATTTATAAGAAGGTGTAGTGTTAAAAACCATCTGCCATTGCATACATAAAACTATGAATTGCATGCATAAAGCAAGCACGTTGCTTGCTATTACAAAGCTATTGATAATGCCATGCAATGTCTTAACATGACAGAAATGACATCCAGACCATTAAATTAAAAGAAACAATGAAATGAAGTCATCTGGTTGGTTGAATCGCTGTGTACATTATCGTAAGCAAATGAACATGTTTACATTTAGAAAACATCAATATAGTCCTGGTAGTCTGAACTTCTGTAGTACAAAACCAAAATTAGGGTATTTTTTTGGCATAAATTATAACAAAAGTTTCAATAAAACCAACAGTGATACAAAATAAGGTAAAATATGTTTACGAAAATTATAATAACATTCAATGTACTAAAACTACACTGGCTTCAAAAAATTTAAATTTTTTGAAGCCTTTTTTTCTGAAGTGAAGCCAAATTACACCATTGCTTTTGTAAGAGCTCCCTTGTACTGGTAGCAAAATCGTCTTATCTGCCTCCTGATTTTGAATGTGTGAACTTTAACACTTGGCCAAAGTTAGTTCCAGGATTTTTTCAACAGTTTCACACTTGTAGATTCCCCATGATTCTGCTACCCAGTAGAAGACATCTTAAATGCTTATCGTCTTGATATTTTCAATCAGTGAGCGTGGTTTTTTTTTTCTTCCCAGTTTCGAGTATTGTTTTAACAACATTTTTTTCTTGATAGTTGGAGATGCTTCAATATATTTTGAAGGGTGGAGTAAAGAAAGAGAGCCACATTATTATGCAAAGGGTTTTACCACATGTTATTATGTAATTTAAGAGAGTTTGCTTAATTAATAAAATTTGTTAATCCGAAAGGAGTCTAGTCCCAATCATTTCCAATTATTGGCAGTCTATTGTACAAGCTTATGATGTGGACTGTGTTCTCACTGTCAAGCATTGAGGAGGAGCAGGGATGCTGTCCAGCAAATGGTGTTAGTGGCCCATTTGTTGTCCTGCATGAGTGAGTTACAACATCAATATTTGCCAGTATTCTGTCATACCATCTTCCTTCAATGATGTAAAATTCTTCCCTGATTCTCAAGATGATAATGCACCCATTTATGTTGTTGGAATTGTCCAAGACTGGCTTGATGACCTTCAGCAACTTGTGAAATGTATGTTCTGAAAGTACACAACTGAAAGAGTATAAATGTGCAGTCTTTGTGGTAAATGTTAAAAGAAGGGTATAGAAGTTATCACAGCAGAAACTGATATGGCTGAGTATCACTACTAATTGCTCGAAACTTCTGAAATTTGGAGAGACCATGGCATTGTTGGCCATGGTAACTTTTCGATTCATGGTTATCAAGCAAAACCCAGTCTTTTCAGTTAAACTTCCTGAATTCATTAACTTGTTAATTGTTTCATTTCTGATAGATGTACTGGCCTTTGGATATTCACTTCTTTCACCATTATAAGTTACTCATGATTTTGTAGACTCCCTACCACATTTGCATTGTATAAGTGTTTGAAGGTTCAACAATTCACCTTGTTCCAGTTCTTGTCCCTATGGTTCAGGAGCATGATCAGTTTTTTTGCAAGGTTGACTACATAGATGATGAGCTTGGAATATAGATTTCACCACATAACTTCTGGTTTGACTTTATCGTTAAGAATAAGTGCTTCAATTGTGACAAATTACCTTTTTGAACTGTGCATGTTATGAGAAGAGTAATTGTATGACTGATGCTATCTTTTCTGAACTTACACATGCACTGTCAAGCTAAAACCAAATGTCAGTGTTTAACATGTGAACTGGTTTTCAATATAATATGACATAATGTTTTGTGTTGAAATTAAACATTTTTGTTGTGTGCTTTTAGATGATATAAATGTCAAATTTTGAAAAATAATAGCAGTAATGTGTTTCATTATCTGATAACTTAGGTATGCTTGTTAAATGAATAGAACTATGATTAAATGAATACATGTAACAATTATTTTCCTTGACTCTGTAAGTTTATGGATTGTGTATATGTTATGTGACTCTTGCACATATCTTGTGCTTTTCCATTCATTGTTGGGTACAAACTGTTATTAACCAGACCTTTATTCTATTAATAAAGATTTTGCTCCCTTTTACTTGCATTCATATGCTCCACCTTTCTCTACTAAATTATGTGATCATTATTATTATGAATTTTGAATTTTCATTTCTAAAGTAAATGTGTGAAATATTTTAGTTATTTCTGTTTCATGAAAATGTTTTGAATCACTGATGTGTATTATGCATATGAATAGCATTGTTTTAAACGTTCTCAGAGACCCTATTTAAAGTTGTCGCCCTTTTCTGACATTTTAATGTACACTAGTCTCTTTTACTTCAGATACTAGATCTTAAGCTGTAATTTATTTTAAAGTTGTACTAGTTTTCTTTCTTTAAAGTTTTATCTTTATTTATTTAAGGACAACTCGGAAAAGCTCCTGCAGCTGTATCAGAATCACTACCAGATATGGAAAAAGAAAAAGTTACTGTTCCATCTTCAGGTGCAGCAGGTGATGCAGATTTTTCCGATATGCAAGAACGATTAGAAGCTCTTAGAAGTTAACTTTTATTCCTATCTCCTCTTTGCAATAATTTAAAGCAGCCTTGATTTTTAAAAATATGAAATGAATTATTTGATTATGTTTGTAACTTTTAAAAAGTATCTACTTATTCTCATGCTTAGATTTCACTATTGGTAGCACATTTCAGTTTAATTTCACTTCACTTTCTGTTGAATAGCCAAAAAGCTTTTTTTAAAGAATGTTGATGTTATATAATTGATGAAATATATTATGTAATATATACAAGAACATATGTAAAATATTAGTAAGAAATACATATATTTTGAAATAATAAAACACCTTTCTACTTGTATAATAATACTTTTTTTCTTATAGCTCTTGCTTGTCCTAAGTTTGTTAACCTTTTCACTACGGCACTGGTACAGGTGTTGTACCAGTAAAAGTTCTCCTTTTGCCACCATTCTAACTGCATAAATAGAGTATCCAAGGATAATTTTTTGCCGTTGTATGAGAGCTTTATTGTCATAGATTTTGTTTCCTAAAACTGCAGAGCTAAAATTGATGCAGTAACTACTGTATAATAGCATAAATATATGCTAACAGTTTTGTTCTTCACGTGCTTGCCATAGTGTAAAGGTTAAACTCCAGTATAATGTATTGTAAAAATTTTTAAATTGTGGAAGGACTGCTTGTGATGTAAAAACTTATTATTTTTTGAAAAATTCTGCATAGTATTATTGTATATTTTTATCTTTAATATTTAATATATTTGCTTTTGTGCTTATTCCTTGCAATAAAACTTTTATTGTGCTATACGTCTCCAAGAATTTTCATCTTACTTTTTTTATGAATCCAATCCTTCTGAATTACCTAGTTATTGTGTTTCACCTACTATGTATATATGTTGGACCTTCCTTCCTCTCATTATTATGATCTGAATACACTAATTCTTATGCTGGTACATGCAACAGGGTGCGTACGCGTCCTGGAAAACCTTGAAAGTCCTTGAATTACATAATTTTTTTTCAAGGCCTTGAAAGTCCTGGAAATTTGGAATAATGTACAAAAATGTCTGGAAAGTCCTTGATTTTCTGATTTTTACTATTACTTTGCAACTTATCAATAGGAAAATTCACCTTTGTTCAAATTCCTACCTGCAGACATGCGATTTTTCCGTATTTTGATGGAATTCCGTAGTTTTGGTAATTTTGGAAATTAAAAATTTCGCTTCCGCAAAAATTTGTAATTTGGATTTTTTTTCACTATTTTTTTAACCTTATGAACATTTTTGAAAGTAGCCTGCTTGCATTCCTGCGAAGTTTCACAAATTACAAGTAAAATTTAACATTCGGTCCGTTTTTTGTGCTTTTAAGTGTCAATCCCGATTTTTTAAGTATTTCGAAATCCGGTTGCATCGTCTTCTGCAAAACTTCCTAGTTCTCGTTTAATATCGGATTCTTCCCCTTAGACATCAATAAATTTGAGCTTATCATTATTTTTAATCTTTCTTAAGTTTCAGCTTCTGTAAAGAACTTGCAGAAACGTCATTTTGCCACGCCCACTCTAAATGTCGCCGATAATCAAGGAATTTTTAGCCTTTAAGTTTCAGTGATACATCAGTTGATTATAATTGCTAAATATTAGAGCCTTATTAAAAATCTGTTTTAAAATATTTTTTCCAAAAATGTTTCGTTTTTTTAAAATTGTTTTTTTTTTTTTTTTTTGCATGTAATTTAAAATGTGTTTAAATTTTACATCATCTTTAGCGTTAGGGTCCCCCCCCCCCTTTTAAATACTCATTTTACATTGTTACAAAATAAATAAATAATATTTCTTTCTATTTTAATTCAATATATAAAAACATATAAAAAAATATTCACACCTAATTTTGAAGTTATTTCATTTCATTAAAATTTTTATAGTTATCAAGTATGAAATAGTTATTTCAGTTTAAGAAGTTATTGCTCAGAAACATGTTTATTTCTTTAAAGAATGCCATGTCACTTCCACCCTTTGTTTGGTTAGACATAATGTCCCAATCATTTTTTTATATTAAAGTAATGAGTTGACTTGCTTAGTATTTAATAATTCTATTGCATAGTAATTTATGTTTGTAATATAAGACTTTTTAATAAGCTTTTACACAGCGTTATGTCGTGATTTTTCAGTATTTTTTTTCTCAGTGAGGCACATGTCTGACCTGACAAGCAATTAAGCTATGTCGTTTCATACACAGCCTATACAACATATAAATCTAATTAATGTGCGATATGATAAATTTTTATAGTATTGAATATGAAGTTATTTTATTACAGTTAGAGTTTTCTAAATTAAATAGTATTAAAGAAATCTTTCAGGCTAGTAATGTAACTTGTATTCAAAGTGGTTAGATTTACTTGATTTTTGCTTGAAGAGTCCTGGAAAGTGCTTGATTTTTACTCAGAGAATAGTGTACGCACCCTGATGCAAGAGTGAATGCTGTGATTCTACGCTACAGAAAAGTTAATCAGTTAACAAACTGATCAGTTAACAACAGTCCTTTCATCACTTGACATTGCTGAATGCAAAAATAATAAAAGTAGTTTGTGAAAGCAATAGTAGATGTTAAAATATTGCTCCTCAATTAGGGCAATGCTCAATTACTGCAAACATTACAGAAGCCTCCACGTACATGCGAAATATTGTATGCATTCTTATTCTTTTCTTTTGCCCAATCTTTCTGCATCCTTTGCAAGAATCGCTTTTTTTTTTCAAATATTTATTAAGTTTTGTTCTGAAGTAAATAAACAATATTTATATTTATTTTCATTAAAGTTTTAAATTAAGAATTTAATTACTTTAAAATAATTCCGAGTTCTGAAACTTACAATAAAGAACTATGTTCATTAGTATTTTTCTATCATATATTTTACACTACAAACAAAAAAAATCTTTTACTCAAGGTGAGAAGAGTAGGAAAAACGGTGATTTGAAGTATCTCCCTTTCCTTTAACAAAATACTACTTACATAATCCAAATTAACTAAACTAGTGTTTACCTACAGCACTACTCATGGCAAAAATTTAAAAGAAGTCTTCTGCGTGGTGAGTAGTTGGCTCACTTTTATATAAGGAAATGTTTTTTATATATATAACACTACATTTTTTTAAGATGAATATCATTCTAGTACAATTTAACGTTGACCAGCTGGTCTGCTTAAGATGGGCATCTTTTATTTTATGCAATTTATTTGACAAATAGCTTTTATTTTTATTTGGATTGGAGAACTTGTTAAGGTTTTGAAAAAAGTTAAAAAAAATCAAGGTGCTTTAAAATATACAAAAGATAATTAGTTAAAGACTAAGGCAAAAGATTGGTAATATTTAGTTCATATAGTAGTGTCAAGTGAACTTTTGAATTCTTAGTAAAAATCTTTGAGAATAAATCGATTAAATTGTATTGAATCTAAATAAATTTCTAATAAGGAGCACTTTCTCTTTGCTATTTCTGTAATTTATCCTTCTATTAAATAATTTTCATTCTTATATTTCAAGTATATTGCTATTGCAGTAATAATT
Source organism: Octonoba sinensis (assembly GCA_038502835.1). NCBI lineage: Eukaryota > Metazoa > Arthropoda > Arachnida > Araneae > Uloboridae > Octonoba > Octonoba sinensis. The sequence continues at coordinate 132,191,536 of CM076598.1, forward strand.
TAATTGTATAAATGATAGAAATATAATATTTTATTTAATTGTTTTTTGGAAAAAAAAAATATGAAAAATTTTTTAAATAAAAGCCGGCCTTTTTAAAGTGGTTTAAACCAAAAAAAGCCGGCCGGCTTTTTTTTGGCCTGGCTGAAATCCGGCAGCCTTGAACTCAGGGGATTGTGCCAGTGGGTTGGAAGCTAGCAAACATAACACTGCTCTTCAAGAAAGGGTCTAAGGAAGAAAATTACAGGCCTCTGAGCCTAACGTCAGTAATTTAAAATTTTTGAAACTGATGAAAATCAAGATAGTGAATTTCCTGGAGGCAAATGGAGTGTTGACTGCTTTTCGATATGGGGATTTTAGGAAGGGTAGGTCTTGTTCAACTAATTTTTTGCATTTCTATGACAAGGTTACCATGGCATTACATGATAAAAAGTGCATAGATGTTGTTTACATTGCTTTTCAGAACGCGTTCTGCTTCGAAAAGTACCGCACGAAGTTCTTAGCAAACTTGCTTATATTGGTGTTGGTGGGAAAACTTTAACTTGGTTTAAAGATTGGCTGACTGGGAGGAAACGAAGAGTAGTAGTGAAGGACAATAATTCTTAGTGGATTGGATGTTTTGAGTGGTGTTCCCCAAGGTTCAGTTTTAGGGCCGATTTATTTATTATTTTTATTGATGATATTACTCAGAGTATTTATGGAGAATATCAATATTTTTGCTGATGTCAAAGTCATGGGAATTGTTGACACGGAAGAACACGTCAATCAGCTTCAAGAGGATTTAAATCAAATTTCTAGGTGGGCAATTAAGTGGGGTATGTCTTTTAATATTGGGAAATGCAGAGTTCATACTCCACCTGGAAATCATCGAAAACCTGGAAAAGGCATGGAAATTGATACCTTTTGCAAAAGTCAGGGGAAAACGTAAATTTTTGATAAACCTGGAAAAGTCACAGGGATTTTTTTCCCCCATCTTGAAGGAAACCTACGCTCGTCGCGATGCCGGATTACCAAGAAAATAAACATTCAAAGAACGCGTTCGGCGCGACATCAGGAACTGAACAAAAAAAGAAACTGAGAAACGCAAAGCATTGAAACAAATTTAAAAAAATTGAAAAGAAAAGAAAATTATAAACTTTCTGTGCAGATAACTGAAAACCTTAATATCAACAGCCAAATTTCAGAAGTGCCCAAAATTGTATGAGGTCTACTAACTTTATTCTATTTAACATGGAGATTGATTGCATTTTTTCATAATATATTTTTTTACATATTTTATGTATGTATGAAAATATTATTTTATTAGATGTTCTTTAAAAATAAAAATTAAGCTTTCTTTTATTAACTTATTTTTATTTGAGTTTCGAATTTATTTCTTCAGTGCCATTGAGCAGTTGTCATTTAATGGATTTTATTATCAAATCATTTTTAAGTATTGTATTTGTTTTAAAACAGAATAAGTCATCAATTAACTCGCCTTCCTTTTCTTATATATGTTTTTTCTTTATATAATGGTGTTTATTATATTGTCATGGCATAAAAGTGCCTACGTCAGCATTTCTTTAAATATTTGTTTTCATGCGTTATTATAGAATTAAAACGCTGATTTGTCCCCACTGGGATCATCTTAATTTTTATTTTGTTCAGGGCCGGACTGGCCCACCGCCCCCGCCCCTCCCCCCAAAAAAATTTTTACGTTTTTTTTTTCTTTTAATAATGCCTTGTACAAAAGATGTATAGCCTTTTATTTTCAGCTGACGATCGCAGATCGCCTTGCGGCCGCCAGCCTTCTTTCCAAACAACGTCACTGGTATTGTATTATTATAAATATTTGAATAAAATTTTTAAGAGTAATGTGCCTGCAATTTTTTTAAAAATAAATTCAGTTGTTTTTATGAATTTCTAGAGTAAACTGAAACGAATAAAAAAAGGAACAGTTCCTTAAAAAAAAAAAAAAAACACTTTACTAGTTACCTTAAGAAGAAGCAACGCCCGGTTTCTCTTTCCATTGCGCCCGCTACCTGTTTTGATAAACCCCCCTTTTAGTCCCAAAGGGGATCCTTTTGGAGTTAAAACGGCCTGGGAAAGTTCTTAAAGTAGCTGGAGGGCGCATCGAATTAACAACGGTGCACTCGTAAGGATAACAGGGCGTACTGGGACGTAACTAAGAGGGAGGGCAGAATTTAGGGGCACTAAATTGACTAAGTGTGTGTGCGAAAATAAGTATGCGTTTTTTGGGCTTGGAGGGGGGCGGTGCTAAACCCTTGGAAAAGGACCTAGTTACGTCCCTGGGCGTACTCCAAAGTTCAGCAGGGCGGACTGGGACGTAACGGGGGCGTGGAGGCAGACGGGGACAAGAGTGCTGTGCCCTGCTAAAAAAAAGAAAGAAAACGAGGGAGAAAGCGGTGGCGATGGACATGAAACAAAATTCGGCTGTCTTGCCCTGGTGGTATTGTAGTATTATAAATATTTGAATACAATTTTTAAGAGTAATGTGTCTGCAATTTAAAAAAATATATATAAATTCAGTTGTTTTTGTGGAATTTCTGGAGTTAAATGAAACGAATGAAAAAGGAACAGTTGTTTTTTTAAAACAAATAATGCAATTTACTAGTTGCCTTAGGAAGAAGCAACGCCCTGTTTCCCTTTCTATTGCGCCCCGCAACCTTTTTTGATGTACCCTCCCCTCACGCCCTTTTTAGTCCCAAGAGGGAACCTTTTTGGAGTTAGAAACGACCTGGGTGCGTTTTTAAAATAGCTAGAGGGCGCATCGAATTGGTAATAGGGTGCACTCGTAAGGACAACAAGGCGTACTGAGACGTAACTAAAGGGGGGGGGGGAGAGGGCCTGTGCCCCGGGAGCCAGATTTTAGGGGCAGTAAATTGACTGTGTGTGCGTATATAAATATGTGTGCGTTTTTTGTGTTAGGGGGCGACGAGGTGCTAAACCCTAATGTTGTCGTTGGAAAATGACCTAGTTACGTCCGTGGGCGTACTTTAAAGTTCAGCAGAGCGGACTTGGGAAGTAACTGGGGGGGGGGGGGCAAGAGGTGCTGCACTCTGCCAAAAAAAAAAAAAAAAACGCTAGGCACAAGGGTGCAGTGGGGCCGGAACTTTCCCTGCATGATTCCTCCACCTCCCTGACCTAAAATTTTCCTAACTCATTCCTCCATGAAACTGTTCTTAAGAGCCCGAAAAACATTTCTGGATACGGCCCCTTGAAGTGAGATGACAACAAATGGTTCAATTCTCGCCCTTCCCTCTCCCGCCCAATCTTGCGTTCTGGTTAGAAAAAAAATTGTTCTCTGTTTTTGTTCTCTATAATTTCCTTTTTTAAAGACTTTGCAGTTTCCTGTTTCTAAAGTCTCTATGATCTTACGTCAGATTCCGGATAAATGATTCCAGGAGATTCATATATATTTCGTAGAAATTATTTTCAGTGTTGGAGCAAAGTGGACTCGAAAAAACAACAGGGCGCACTTGAAAGAAAAACAGGGAGTACTCGCGAAAAGGCAACAGGGCGTATTCCAAACGACAAGAAGGCGCTACAACGTACCAAAAAACGCCAGCCATCACTAATATATATATATGTAGTGGCTTAACTAAGGGGGGGTGTACGCCCCGAGCTGAACTTTTTGGGAGGGCGACAAAATATTCGGATTGTCCTTCCCAAATTCGCCCAGTACGCAGACTCCTTTTTCAGTTCTTTTCGTCGCAAGTAGGGCAAAGATTTCCTGATGACAATTCATTTTTAAGTCTACTTTTTTTCCAAAAAAGTTCCATTAAACAACAGTTAATTCTCGCTCAAAATCGCTTCAGAACATAACCTCCTAGATTTTTTTTTCTTTCCAGAGAATTCCTCCAAACGACAAAGGCCGGCTTCTGCTTTTGCTGTATCCTTAGGTAAACTTTTTGTTCCCGTAATAAAGGCCACGTTTCTTGGGAGGACTCCCAGAGGGACAGCAGAAGTTAGTTCTTCGCGGCCTTTTCTCAAGACCTTGGTATTTTCTGGTCTTATCCGACGCCACCGGCACCAATGCAAAGTGAACAAATATCAATGTCACCATTAAGCCAAAAGATGAATGACTGGGTTATTTTAAATTTCTACTAGTCCTTCATTTTCGTTACATCAGTCAACAGAGTGACGGTGACATTACCCAAGTCAGTCTCAGTCTGTTTTCTTCTACGAAAATCGTGATCCGCAAAGTAGTTAACAATTACTATACTATAACTTTAATTATATTACACTCTTTAGAATCTGCTTACTTTTAAATCAATTCTAAATTAAGGTTTTCAAAAATGTATAAAATAATTTATCTCAATATAGCACAATAGATTGTACTCCAAAGTGGGTAGCCAATCGAACATGACGATAGTATTCAACCAAATCTTTTTAATTGATTGGTATGAATCCGAATAAAAATTTTTAACTTTAAAAAATTGAGCACTGACTACTTTTTTGATGCAAACCATCATTTTTTGGATTATTGCGTTTTTTTTTTTTTTTTTTTTTTTTGCTTAGTATGCATTTGCAAACCACATTGTCTGAAAAATACGTCTTTCTTTTAAGATTTAATTATACTGTGTTTACCTAAGACCAAATTTATTAATAATCTCCAGTACAACCCCTCAAAGAGTTTTTTTTTTCAACTGAAGAGTACAACGCAGGCGCTGAAAATTCAAAGTCATTTTAAGCACGCGTGAAGTACTTACAGATTTTGCTGTTAGATCGTGCTTTATATTGGCTGTTACCCCCAAAAAAGCGCATTTTAAAATGATGCTTCAAAGATGCATAACTTATCAAGTGGTCCAGAATCGACTAAGGTAACAACGGGGAGGGGGGGGGGGGGATTTAGCGGAAGAAAATGAAACTAGATAATAAATTTTCGATTTCAATTTCGATGAATTTACTAAGCCTACCTAGCCTAAAATTACGCGTTTTAGATTTCAATTACGATATATTTCTAGGGCCGTACTCCAAATTTTTGTTTCTTGCAACTTCATGAAAAATAGCCTAATATAGCATTTGTAAGGCTTACAGATCAAAACATGAATGAGTTGCGATGCTTAATCTTTTCTTTTTGGAACCATAGCCCTTTATTTCACATTCAGCAATATTTAACTGATTAACAGACAGATCATTTTTTCAAATCAGATGAGATATATTTGTACGTGTATGTGTGTATATACACTTGAAAAAAAAATGGTATCGCCAATCTCGTAATCCCCCGAATAACATCTCGTAATGAATAACATCGTTGAGCTCTTCTCATCACGCAATCATCAAAAAGTGGTGCTAAAAGAAATCACATACGTTCACGCACTAAGAAGATAAATCTAATGTTGGCCAAACACGTATCACATGAATCCTTGCTGCAATTTCATCAATCAAGTGAGAATTTTTTTTATACCTATTTTTTGCATCATATTCCGTGAGACACAGACGTCGATCCTGTGCTCCGGAACTTGATTTAAATTCTAAAAAAAATAACGAACACTTCCTTGCAAAACGAAAATGAAATTTGAACTTTAGCTCAATTGTTCATCGAACAATTACTATCTAAAAGAAAGTCTACTGAATAGGGCTCGACCGATGGCATTTTTTGGCCGATGGGCCGATGCCGATTGCTGGCCGATTGTTCAGAGATCGGCCGATTGCCGATTATTCTCCTCTTCCATCGGCCGATGGCCGATGGAAAAGAAGTCGCTTTAAATCATTAAAACGTGTAGAATGCTTATAAAAAATGTCATTCAAATCATTTATTTATTTTTATGTTTATAAAACATAAATGCATTATTCAAGCATCGTAAAACTGTTTGGGGGAAGTTTACGTAATAATTAAAACTAAAAGAATCACTCACGATTCTAGTAAAGTAATTAAACTATTTGGAGGTTTCAAAGAATAAAAAATGCTATATCAGAGGATTTTTAATTCTTTTGTCTTATCTTTGCAAAAAAAACTCAACAAATATTGGATCGGATCGGATCTAATTCCCTTTCCTTCAACATTTTCTCTTAAAACACCTGCACTGCAAATGCCAAGTGCAGCTGCCTTTATTTTCTTATTTTTTTCGTGGAGAGGAATGCAGATGTTATAATACAGACTAACAAATAATGTGGGTGAGTATCTTTAACGAAATTGTCAACCCCCTCCTCTCAGATTTTTTTCATAATCCCCCCCCCCCCCCCCCGCCGGTTTTTAAAAGAAAAGCGGGAACGATTATACGTTTATTTTTCATTATAAAAGTTATTTTAACTAAAAATAGCTCCTTTTCTAAAGTAAAAATAAAATATTAAAAAACTTCGCTCGCAGTAATGCCCCCCTGTTCATAACCAAGAAATACTGAATATTGCTTTAAAAACATAGACGTGAGATTTTTTGTCATTACAAATGAATGCTGGGTTTTAAGAACTATAATCTTATTAGTTTTTTTTTCTTGTGAGTTGAAAATTACACTGAAATACTTAACATGTTCTCTATATTTTCATGAGCACAATGTTATAATTATGTCACCGAAATAAAAAAATATTTTGAGCACCAGCTGTTTTCTGTTGACAAATAATCTTCTGAAAAAACACGTGATCGTTTATAAAAATTAAGATGCATTTTGGCAATATATATATCTATATTTATATATACGTTGTCAATTTTTGAAATTAATGAAATTGTAGCATTTTTATTAAGGTATTATTCCACCCTGTCGCGCGAACTCGTTTTTTAAGATTTAATTTTTTGAAAATTGCAAGTCAAACTTGGACACATAAAATTTCGATCAATATACATTTATACTGAAAAATTGATTCATATTTTTTATCAATATGTTCTATGTTGTAAACTAACAATAAAATAACAAGAAATATTCTAAACTGAAAGCAGATGCAACGAAATTGTTGAACAATAGCAAAAACACTGTCAACTGTCTAACACGTGGCATCAAAGAAGCCAAGAAAAAAAATGCGCTAAAAAAACGAAATATACACTGGGAAAAATTAAAATAATTATCGTATAAAAAAAATTAAGATGTATTTTGAAAAAAAAATATATGCATTGATCAATCTTTGAAAATAAAGGAATGTTAGCATTTTAATTAAAATGTTATTGAATCCTGTCACGCGAACTAGCGTTTTGACAATTCAATTTTTAAAAATTGCAAGTCAAACTTCGCCACATAAAATTTCGATCAATAAATACTGGAAATTTTTTTTCGTATTTTTGACCAATATTTTCTATGTTGTAAACTAAAAATGAAATAATGAGAATAACCGCAGACTAAAAGCAATATGCAACGAGATTGCTGCACAAACTAAAAGCAGATGGTATAATATTATTGCACAATGACATCTAATGCACTATCATTATTAAACGGACAAAAATGAGGCAACTAACCCAGTGCGGAAAACATATAGCGCTCATAAGACGCCTCCATTACTTTTACTTTAACATATTCTATTTCACGAGCATTCTGCTCAAAGAGAAATAATTTTAATAATGAAGGTTTTCGAGCAGCGATCGCTTAAACTATTTTTCCGTACAATTTATCAAATACTTTGTAGAATGACATTATTTTTGTGCTTTTTTAAACTGATGTGCTGCCTGTTATTGTATGAAAACAGAAATCTAGCTATGGAGGAAAAAGAAAGTTAAGAACAGAATGTTTTCTAGAAAGTTGTCCCTGCGAAAAACATCGGCCTTGCATCGGCTTTTAGATGTTTTTCAAGACCGATGTATTCCTAAAGTTAACATCGGCCGCCGATGCCGATGGCCGATGGCAACTTTGTTGAACAATCGGCGCCGATGCATCGGCGAGGCCCTCGGTCGAGCCTTACTAATGAATCCTAAATTTTACTCAATATGTATGTGTGAATTGTTTTAAATCATGTTTTAATTAATTATAAATTAAACTATATATATGAATTGCATAAATTGAAAATCATAATCTAATGGTGCACCAAACGTTTGATTTTAATAATTTTCATTTTATGATGTTGATTAATCAAGAAAATAAGTGTTTTCAAATAAATGTTTTTTATTTTTAATGATGCAGTAATTTCCATTTATTTTACATTTGATATTTCCATTTCATTTTACATTTTAAAGGTGCTATTTCATTATCTATTTTTAATTATTTTAACATAAATATTTTAATACATTTTCAAAGGCACACATTTAAAGGAATTTTTATCAGTTTGTTAACAATTATATAAATAACTAGCCATTCCAGCTCAGCTAGGCGTCGCAGTACATTTTTTATAACGTTTCCCTTTTGATGCCAAAACTCACACGTACAGCGCAACACGAGGGCGTGATAATTAAACTCTATATTGCACCAATAATGTGAACTGGAAAAGAATTCATTATTAGTGTTTGTTCTATCAGACGATTTTGGAAAGGGGGAATAAATGGGGAAATGCATACTTTGTCTGAATGTCGTTCCTGTACTGGGTACTGCTTTTCTGTGGCAATATTTTTCTTTCACATATTTTTTGTAATGCCCAAATTTTCATTTTAACTTTTAAGCATTCGCTTTTTAAATTTATTTTTATTTTATTTTATTTCGCTGTATAATAGGCATCATTGACCCCCTCAGGGCATGGGGGGGGGGGGGGGTCACGCCCTTCCCTATGAAAAACTTTGAAATGACTGTGACGGGCCCGTATTTATTTGTATGTCAAAGTTAAGTAAATGCCAGGGGAAAGTAACACATTTGTTTGTAAATCGAAATAAATGTGCAATTTTATGGTAGTACGATATTGTCATGGCTGCCCAAATGCGAAAGGAACATTATTTTTGCAGTCTGCTCTTTCTGATGTGAAATCAAAGGTTCCGCAGTACAGTGAATAAAGTTATAGTAGGGGAGGTAGCGTTAATTTTCACTAAGAATTTCATACCGGCTGATATTCATAACAATAATAGTGATTGACTAATACATAAGAGATTTGACCGTCAGTCAGTCTGGTAGCGGTTGGAGCCGGAGGTGGATAGCATGTAAAAGTTGTAAAAAAAAATTACGCTACGAGTTATTTTATACCGTATCAAAATTTATACGGTGATTCCTGAGGTTATTTTTAACTAAAAAATAACCGTCAGCTGTAGTGGAGAGAGGGGATTATACGTCAGTCACGCATATGAACCATGTTAAAAATGTTGAAATATAAAGTTATTTTATACCGTATGAAATTTATACAGTTGATTTGTCATACTTGATTTGTCATACAACCGCAGGTTACAAACCACTTAGGATAGGACTTCAATACGCAGCTTGAATCCTTTTTCTTGTAATCTTATTTCTTCTATTCAATGGTAGAACAAAAAATTTCAGCTTTCAGCAGGGCAAGATTACACGATTACAGGACCAGCAAATTACGAAATTTTTCCTTCAGATTACGATTAAAATTACGGGAGAAAAATGATTACGGGATTACGCAATTTCGATTATGCTTATGAGAATATGCCATTGTCAGATTACGATTACGATTATGATTTTGTCAAAATGTAATCGATTACAGCCGATTACGATTACGTAATCGCGATTACTCCAAGCCTGGTTCATATGCGTGACTGACGTATAATCCCCTCTCTCCACTACAGCTGACGGTTATTTTTTAGTTAAAAATAACCTCAGGAATCACCGTATAAATTTTGATACGGTATGAAATAACTCGTATCGTAATTTTTTTTACAACTTTTACATGCTATCACCTTCGGCTCCACCGCGGGTGCGGCGACTGACGCATATTTTGTTGATTATTAAATCTCTAGCAACTGTTTAAATTAAAAATCATTCGGTATAAAATTCCAAGAAAAAATTAACGCTACCTCCCCTACTATTACTGGCGCACCATGTGAGCATCAGCATTTAAAAGCAATTATAAAGACGAATATGTTTTAAAGAAAATCTCTTCATAATTAGTTGTATCGAGCTAGGAAAAAAAGAATTTCATCACGTTTGTATCAGCAGTGCAGTACACTAATGATTACTGTAAACCCTTATCACTATACTAAATAAAATTTGGATTATTTTATATGTTTATTATGTTGTTGTTGTGTCCTTGAGGAGGAATGGGTGCGCTACTCCTGAGTCTAATGGGGCCCTTATAGGCAGGAGTACCGACTTCCGCCCCTCTTTTAAGAGGCCTCTTAACTTTTGAGCCAGCTCCTAGATGAGATACCGTCACCTGGCATTGGCACCCCCATCAGAGGTATCGTTTCACTTGAAGGACATTTGAGCCACGACGGATTTAACGTGCACCAGATCCCTTTAGGGTACACGGTCCCAAAACAATGAGCCGCAAGAGGTTCTCACCCTCCCAAACCGCTGACCTCAGTCAATGTTGGTTCACATTCAGTGCTCTGTGGGCTTCTATCGACTGGTCCACTGCAAGATAATTGTTTATTATTGCAACCATTGAATAACACATAATTTTTTAATGCATCAATTTTTAAAATAATATTGATGTACCACAGTGGTACCCCGCTATTCGTACACAATTCGTTCCAGGAGGCAGTTCGAATAGCGAGTTGTACGAATGGCAAATTATTTTTTCACATGAGATACAATGTAAATTGGATTAATCCGTTCCCGACCCACAGATGGTTGCTTATTTAAACCTATGAAAAACAAATGTACAGAACTGTACATGAAATTATAGATTAATAAAAATTTAACTACGCTTTACTTGTAGTGAGGTGAGCTGTTGGCATAAGTGGAATGTAGAGAGGTGGAAGAGAAATCCCCTTTCATAAAAACATCAGATAACATCCCTTCAGTTGTTTTCTCCCTTTCTACTGTTGTTTCATTTTTCTGTTTCTTTTTGCGCTAGAAGAATCTTGGGTTTCCTTCTCTAAAAACCTGTCCAATGTTGTCTGCCTTTGACGATTGTTCAGAATTTTTCTAGAATGGTTAACAACATTGTCGTTGAACAAGTTAATGCTGTTGACCACAGAAGTGTTGGGATGCCATTTTTTCACCACTCTCTGTGTGTTCTAGCAGGGGTAACACAGCTCTTTAATTGCTGCAAAGGAAATGCTTTCCTTACTACTTTCCTCCCCTGAAGAAGAAAGCTCTTCAACCACTTCCTCTTGCTGCCCCCTTAGAAAGTTAAAATTGTCAGTAAAATCTCAAAAGTATTAAATCTTTTAAAAAATCCAAAACACCAAACAAATTATTTCCAGACTAGTTTAAAATGAGCATTTCTCGATTATTTTTCTTTTTAAAAAAAAGGCCAAACTGGCCACCCAGCTGGCCCCTGGCGCCGTACGAATTGCGGGACAACTACGAATGACGAGTTGAATTTTACTTGAACAAGTTGTACGAATAGCGCTATTCGTACAACGCGAGGCGGACGAATAGCGGAGTTCCACTATATATAGTTACTTTACACACACCTTGTACTGTACAGGAGTTAATCTTTTTTCTGAATCATCCCCCCCCCCCCCCTGTTGATCGATGAACAACATAGCATGGCGATAACAACGGTCTCTAGTCTTGCGTTCCGGTAAGAAAAAACCTTGCAATCATGAACAGAGGAGACTCTCTGTCGGGGAACGTAATGAAGGCTGGAAATCCTACCTGAGAAATCCCATTGATCAAACCGGTAAATGTCTCCATCTGATCGCCGGTAAAAGTCACTGAAATTTGTACCGACTTATTTTAGAATCATTAAAAGCGGCAACCCCATTCTCTGTGCAAAAAAAAAAAAAAAAAAAAAGGAAGAAAAATATGTAGCAAGAACATTTTCTGATACCGAACATCCCATCACATAATTCTTCAAAGAGGGATGCCCATGCACTCTCCCTCTGAGAGTCTGTGAGAGCGATGACTCACCCTTCATAAAAAGCTACAAACCTCCACCCCCAACCCTCGAAAAAAAAACGATAACTCTCTAACTCGGTCAAACAGCCAGCCAAGGCGCCCCCCCCCCAAACCCCTAACAATTTCAATGACACAGTTTGCTCCATGACCCCCTGGGAACACCATTGCTTCAAAAAATTTAAAAAAAGAAAGAAATGGGAAAAGAGCATTCCTCCATATTACCTCCTCTCCTCGCTGCCTCGTTTACAGACAGTTAAAAACACTTTTCGTCTTTTAACTGCAAGTTAACGTTTGTTTTGTACTTGTTTACATTGGAAGACTCCCGAGTGAGGGTGATGTGGAAGGTGCTTTGTGAAAGAATATCATAGTTATAATTCTATTTGGAGTGTAGTTAATTTACTTTTATTATTTATCTATAGTATACAAGGAGTATACTTTTGTGACTCTTTATTTCAGTCAATTATTTCTTCCAAATGAGATATTTGGGTTAAATGGGGCCGAAACGGAAAAATGAGGACACTTCTCAAGAGCCGTTAAAAGAAAAGACCAGCAAAAAAAACGAATTCGTATGGGAAGCAAGCACTCCAGCAAAAGAAAAAATAAAACAAGCAATTGAAAATGGAGCAAAAGAAATAAAAATTGTAATATCCGGAATTAATAATACTATAGTAACGATAAAAAACAAGAAATTCAATGAAGAACTAGAAAAGTTGGTAAACAAGGAAGATACAGTAAACATCACAAGGAACCAAAACATAGTAATAAGTACAGAAAATGCTAAAACAGCGAACAAGATCCTCCAACTGAAAAAATTTAACGACATTGATATCAGCACCAGACTTATAGAAGAACCAATTATCACAAAATGCGTTATCAAAGTTGTTGACAAAGATATTCCGCTAAATTACCTCGCTCAAAAGCTAAAAAAAGACCAAGTAACAACAACAAACTTAATAAGATTTACAAAACGAGGGTCCAGTGAACCCACAACTACAGTCCTTTTAAAAGATTGGGAAAAACAGATAGAACATACGTTACTCTCGGGCGTATAAGGTATAGACTTGAAAAATACATTGAACAGCCAAAACTGTGTTACAATTGTTTGAAATACGGCCATATTAAAAAATTTTGCAAGAGCCAAACTCGATGCCCAAAATGTGGGGGCAACCATGAGAACTGTGAAGCGCTCCCTAAATGTCTACATTGTGGACTGGATCACGCAACGACGGACAAAAACTGCCCTCACTTCCAAGAATTAGTCAAAAAGGTTAATAGTTCCACGACCACCACTACAAAATCTTGGGCACAAGTTACCGCCCCGACTACACCCAGCATTAATACCACTTCCCAAAACGTATCTCCCACGATAGATGATACGAGTAGAAAACTAGAGGCAGTAATCCTTGAAAAAAATAAGGAAATAGAACAATTAAACGAAACCCTACAAAAAGTGATAACGGAAATTAACAATTTAAAAGAAATCATCAACACCAATTGGATCAGAAGAGTCGATATCGACCTAAACCTGCTAAAATCAAAAATAGATGCCATAGAAGGGAAATCTTATGGCTTTCTTGCCAGCCCCCTTCCGTTTAATGATAATATGGACTTTTCTAATACTGAACAAGAGACTAACAACAACTTCGATGACGAGTATTAATTCTCCACCATTTGCTTCCCCTCTGGAACCCTTCCTTATCATTTGGAATATACGCAGCCTTAACGCCAATCTGGACCAAGGGCGGATCTAGAAAATCTTCAAGGGGGGGGGGGGGGCGATTTTGGAAATCTCGGGGTTCAATGTAAGGATGGATGGAGGAGATTCTTCATTCCTTTTCAACAGTCCCTCCGCCTCCCCCCCCCCTTTTTTTCAAACAGCAGGAACAACAAAAAAAAAATGCTAGTGTAGTGCTATTTAAAATTTTACTAGCACATTTTTTCAATGCATATACGTTTATTCAAAGCCCTTATAAAAGGAACACAAGCTGACGTTTTTTTGCTTTCGCAAATCTGTCTATAATTTTTTCAACGCCCAATGTAATATCTTTATGGATATGCAATAACGCTAATTCAGTGAGTCTATCATCACTCATTCTGCTTCTTAGCCAAGTTTTAACCGAGTTAGGATTTCCTTCAAGCTTTCTCAAGAAAAATGTAGGATTGTAAATACATTTTCTAAATTTGAGTTGATATGTCTAAATTACAAAATAATAGCAATTATTAGTAATATATTTTCTAAAATTTTCAAAATGTAATACTAAATATGTACTAAAAAAACCCTCAACGAGTATGTGCAATTTATATAAACATCTGTAATTATGAATGTTCAATGAAATGTTTCAGACTCCAGGTTTTAGCGTAAATGCTGCAGGAATTTACACCACGTGCTAAGGGTTGGCTAGCTGTCACCAGTTTGATAGGTAGAAGAAAAGAGCTGGGAATCTCTTTCCCATTACTCCGAGGATTAGCAACTCAGCAATATTAAAGGACAAAGGAACAGGGGGAAAGCATAGAACTTGAAGGGCGTTTAGGCTGGGATTCCAAGAACATAAAAAAATGGCTGGTCCCGGGGCACAAAGAGTAAAAACTCACTTAGGAGTGTCGTTGTAGTATCCACTTGAATCAGCCCAAGGGGGGGGGGCGATCACCCCATCGCCCCCCCCCCCTTAGATCCGCCGTTGATCTGGACTATTTAAAGTTTATTATAGCGTGGACCAACCCTCCGTTAATATGCATTCAAGAAACATGGCTTCCTGAAAGTAAAGTACCATCCCTAAATAATTATGTATCTTTTGCTGCAGAAAAGAACTTCCCACACAGAGGAGGAGGACTATGTACTTACGTCCGTAAGGACATTCCCTCCCGCCTCACTTTCAAATTTGTCTCTCCGAGTATTGAAATATTGGTGGTTACTATTGTTTTTAATAAACTCTCGTTTAACATTGTTAACTGCTACAGAGCCCCTGGAGTCCTCAACGACTCAGTCATCCATGAACTCAAAAACTGGGATTCCAACATGGCAATATTTACAGGTGACTTCAATGCCCGTAATCTCGAATTTGGAGACCGAATATCTAACCCTAGTGGAGTTAAATTTGCACGATGGATCAAGGACTCAAACCTGATAATTCTTAACAACAAAACCCCAACCAGAACAAACAAAAGCAAAGAAGATGGAATCTTAGATTTAACAGCTATCAGTAAAGAAATAGCAATAAAATTCAGTTGGGACAGACTCGATGAAAAAGGACAAAGCGACCATTTCCCAACTATCATAAGAGTCCTCAAACAAAAAATTACTAAAACTGTCACAAAGACATACACGAACTGGTCCAAAGTAACGGAAACTCTACATGAAAAATGCGCTGTAATGCCTCACCTTCCAGATATCAATACACAAACAGAAAACCTAATAGAAGTCATGAAAACGGCAGAAAAATTAGGAACTACACAAATTAAATACAAAGATAACAATCCCATATTAAAGTGGTTCAGCATAGATTGTGCCAGAAAGAAAGCTGTAAGGGAAAAATACAAAAAACAACTAAGAAAATCTCCGAGCCTCCAAACATGGATTAATTATAAAAAAGCAAATGCCACATTCAAATTAACCGTAAAAAAAAGCAAAAATATCTTTCTGGGGCAAAATTAACTACAAACTAAAAAATTCGAAAGAGATATTCGGATCACTTAAAAAAATTAAACAAATTCTCACAAAAAAAAATAAATGAAAGTAATTTAATAATTGAAGTAAACGGGAGCAACATCACAGAAAAAGAAGATCAAGCAAACCTGTTCGCAAAACATTTTACACGTAAAAAAGATGTCAGGTCAGTTCCAATAACAGAAGTAGCGGAATCTCCAGTGAACCTATCATATGAAATATCACAGGAAGAATTGGAGTTGGCACTCAAACCAATGAAGAACAAAAGTCCTGGATCAGACGGCATAACCATTAAAGCCATAAAATATCTCCCTTTAAATGGAAAACAATTACTAAGAGACATTTACAATAGAAGTATGAGTGAAGGAATTATCCCCAGAATCTGGAAAACTACCAAGCTTATACCAATCAAAAAAGGTTCCAAAAATGCTAAGCTATTAGAAAGTTACAGGCCTATTGCAGTTACACAAGCTACAGTGAAACTGCTGGAAAAAATCATTCTGAACCGCATCTCCCCTTGGATACAAAAATATAATATTTTACCGGAATTTATCTATGGCTTCATTTCAGAAAGAAGTAGCAACGAATACCTGTACGATTTAATCAAATATATCGAAAAGGGCAGAAGAAGGAAGAATCACATTTACGCCTTTAGCGTGGACTTAAAAGGGGCCTATGACAACGTCAACATATCAAAATTAATCAATAAACTAAAAAAGACAAATCTTGATCGCAAATTAATCAACTGGATAGAAATATTTTTAACTAATAGAGATGTCTTCGTGCAATGGAGAGGAGCAACTTCTCATATCCAAAAATCTGATTGTGGCCTACCACAAGATTCTATATTGTCACCAATTCTATTTAATATCTATTTATCCGATTTAGGAAAATATATCACCAATGCAAAAATCTTTGCATATGCCGATGATGTCATCCTCTTGGCCTCAAATCGGAACAAAAACTCAGCAGAAGAACTACTAAAGAAAACTCTTGAACAAATGCAAATCTGGACATCCGACAATGAAATGACAATAGCTATCGACAAATCAACCTTAATAGACTTTTCACCAAAGAAAGAAAAAAATAAGAATTCCTTTTCCCTAAATAACGAAATAATTACTTGGAAAACTGAACAAAAAATACTGGGAGTAATCTGGCAGAACAATTTGAAATGGAATAGCCACACTAAATACTTAGAAGCCAAAACTAGTAAAACAATTAATGCATTAAAATGGCTCAGTAACAGAAACACAGGTTTAAACAACAAAGGACTGATTAAAATCGCAAAACAAGTCTTGGTCCCCCAATTAGACTATGGAATAATTATCCGGACGAAGGACAATAAACGGAATCGCAAAAAAATTGATACGATAATAAACATCGGAATAAGAACGGCTTTAGGATTAAACACCTTTGCCCCAAATGATTTCATCAGATACCAAATAAAAATTGACCTGACTCAAAGTAGAATACACTGGAAATCTATTCAATTTTTATGCAAACAACACTTTAAAAAAAACAAGAAATACCGATGCAAACTAAGGAACTGGAAGGAATACAAGGAAAACGAAATAGAAAAATTAATACGATCAACCTATGAGAAAATAGTTGAAATGAATCGTATAAAAGAAAACCCTATCCTGCAAGAAAACCTAACTAGCCCAACTTATGACAAAAAATTTGATATTGTGACCGAAGATGAACAATCAACTCGGAAATTCAATCTCACTTCCGGATCTTCAAAGAATCCAAAATAAATCACCAGCTATGGGCAACGGATGGTTCAAAAAATAAAAATACCGCTATTGGAATCAGTAACAAAGCCCTCAATGTAGAAATAAAACTCAAAATTCTTCCAATATGCTCTGTATTTACAGCAGAACTCACGGCTATGGTACACAGCAAAATATCTTTTAAACAAAAACCAACCTGCAACCATAATCTCGGATAGCCTGAGCGCCTTGAAGGCTCTGAGGAATCCCAAACACAACGAAGACCCTTTAATATCCTCTACCCGAAAGCATTTGGAACTATTTAACAATCATAACACAGTACAACTATACTGGGTCCCGGCCCACGTTGGAATAACAGAAAATGAGATAGCAGACAACTTAGCCAAAAACGCTGAAGAAAACGATTTGACTCCAATGTTACCAATCTGTACCTTCTTAGGCCGCGTCTGAAAACTCTCGACCGGTCGAATCGGTTCGACTGCGGCAGCCCGCGATTGTCTGAAAACTATTTTCGGGGCGATCGGTCGCCACGCAAGTCTGTCTGAAAAGTCATTTTGACAGTCGACCGGTCTAGACTAGAGAGCCTTTATACTACGAGAGAGACGCCAACTCCGTATCGTACGCTGATTGGCCAAAGGAGAAAACCGTCCAGAAAACGAAGAACTTGGACTTCTTTCCGTAGGAATAACATTGCGCGCAAAATATCGTCTTAGAAAACAAAGGATTCCTCTTAAAATAAGGGAAGTCATACAATTTGGTTTTTAGTTTTATATTCTTTGATGTGTTCTTTAACCACATCTCGCCTTAAACAGATGAAATTTTCCACAGTAATTATGAAAGATCGTTTTGATGTACTAGGCTTGTGTTCAGTGTCTCGTTTTTTGGATCCTAAACTATGTTTTTTTGACTTTACTGGTTAATCAATGGATTTTAGGATGTGCATTATTATAATAACTTACTTTTTTCCTTAAATACAGTGTGTTTTTTGTATGCTAATATTATTTTTGATGCTGTATTCTCCGATACATGACAGAAGCATGCTTCGGCGACATTTGATGTTAAACGCTCGCCAAACAGGTTACTATACTCAATGCTAAAAAGCTTGAAGTCGATTGAGTTGGCCCACCCCACGGAAGCAAATTCGAAAATTAAAAGTATCTACAATATGCACCCGCTTTGCACCCAAGTTTAACGTTTTGCACCCTTAACCGAAAAATGTCATAAGCGATTTAATTCGGGGGGAGGGGTGGAGCTTAAGTTAGCCCCCTCCCCACTAAATTTTGAACTGCGGAAATTTTTTCAACAACCCTCGCTATGCACCTGTTTTTTACCCTTCATACACAAAGTTTCACGTTTTTCACCACAAACCGAAAGGAGTTATAAGCGATTTAAAAAGGGGGCGTTACTTGAAGCGCGGCAGCTAACCCCCTCTGCGTTAAATTTTAAAGTAAGAAAAAATTTGGCGTGACCCACGTTATGCACCCGATTTACCCCCCTCATACACAAAGTTTGACGTTTTGCACCCTAAACCGAAAAATGTTATAAGCGATTTAATTCGGGGGGGGGGGGGACGGAAGCTTAAGTTAGATTTGATTATTATTGTTAAATATTACAGTCTCATTAATAACCTTGTTTTAAAAATATTTCTTTTCCTTTCTTTGCATATGCATAATTTAAAATGTTTTAAAATTTTAGATCATTTTTAGCATTAAGGTTTTTTTCCCCTTTCAAGTAATGATTGTATATTGTTGAAAAATAAATAAATAACAGTTCTTTCTATTTCCATTCAATATATAATTAAAACACATGTGAAAAAATTAGGAATTGTTTTTAAAATACCATAAAACAATCATTAACATCGACAAAAAAAAATTCACCCAACGTTTTTAATTGTAAGCCTCTTTTTAATTTTAGAGTTTCACAAGTCTATAGTGTAGTTCAAAATTATATGCATATATAAATAAAAAATCAACCATTGTGTGTTTAAATCACAAGTGTGTTCACTGTGTATTCTTAATCTTGTTCTTCTCATAATTTCTTTATTCATCCAGTGTCAAACTTATTTTTTCCTTAAAATGTTGCTCCTTTATGCTCTTCGTATAATACTTTGGTACATTGCTTTTTTATATTTTTTTATCTTCACACCTTATTCATTAATAGTTAATGCTCTGGCACATGTTTATTTCTTCAAAAAATGCAATGAATTTTTATACATTGCTCTGCATTCAGACTTTTTGTATCAATATAAGTTCTGAAGAATGCAATGTAGGACTTCCACACTTTTTTTTTGTTAGACATTAAGCTCCAATTAATGAATTATATTAAAGTAATAACTTGACTTTGCTTAGTATTTAATGCATAATAATTTATGTTCGTAATATAAGGTATTTTAATAAACTTTTATAACATTATGTCGTGATTTTTGAGTAATTTTCCCCCAATGAGTCACATGTCTGTATTGTTTTCGGTTACTTTCCTAGGCATATGGGCTACTTAAAAATCAGTTAAGCTTGTTTCCATTGATTAATTACTTAACACTGTTCCTACATAAAAATGATTTGTAAAATTTTTATTAGAAGTAAAAACTATAGTGATTTCTTAGCCTGCATCATCTTTCTGCAAACACACATAATTCTGCGCTGGTTTAAGGAGTAAAATGTCTAGAGTAACAGTATCCACTCTTTAAATTATGATATAGCTAATATAAAAGTTAATTTAAAACAAAAAGAAAACTTTATTGTAAATAATTATACTTTCTACTATTCTAACATGATACTTTTTTTTAAAGTATATGTATTCTTATTACGTGTAAATATATTTTGCATATATTACTTGATTGGGACCCATAACTTAAGCAGGTTAAGTTTGCATACATGTTTGCATCAAATACTACTATCTTAAATATATTTAGATTGAAAAAAAGTATGATTTAAAATTAAAAAATCCTATACTAAACTATATTAAAACCAAATAATACATAAGCAGCATAAGTGAGCATTAACGAGACTTCCTTTTTTATAACTGGTCCTAACTGAACTGTTCCCGCCAAGTGAGCGATACTTGGGCCAAATGCGGATGACGTGGCCAAAGCGAGTTGGACGGTTTTTGCTGCGCTAAAGTATGCGCAGACACCCATCTGAGGCACCCGGAGTTTTGCGTCGGGCGATTGTATCACGTGACCGATCGATTTCGTATTTTCAGAAATTCTAAAATTCTATTGGTTGCGGCTGTACGAAGTCGTCTGCTATCTTCAAAATTAATACCGTTCATCCGAATTTGTATATAATAAAGCTTTTTATGGCGTAAAACATTTGTATTTTATACAGATGTTCCACATCAATAATCCAGAAAACTTAGTGATATTGCTGAACTACCTTTTAAAATTTGAAATGCACATTGATACATATGTTATAAAAATTTGTTGCAGACGTATACGCTTGTATTATGCAGATTTGATCGCAATGAGAACAGCAATTTTCGTAAAATTCATTAAATAATAATAATTGAAACGTGCTAGTTTCGAGTTAAAAAATGTTTCAATAACGTTGGTTATTTTCAAGATCGTACGTTTCAGATTTATATATTAATATGTTACTTTTTGCACTATCGTTTTTTATCTCTTCATTCTAAGTAGGTTTTCAATAAATTAAATTGAAAATATTTTGAACCAGATTGAAATTTAATTATTCAAATGTAATGTATCAACAAAAATTTCATTTCACTTAGCGTAAACCTAAAAAAACTTTTAACCTAATCCATCAACGTCCCTTATGCATTTTTTTTTGACAACAGAAATATTTATGTTTCCTTCCATTTTAAGAATACTACTTAGTATTAAAAATCAACATTTTAAAGAAAAATCAGCATTTAGTCCCATTATGATTACACGATTCATCAAAAATAGTTCAGTGGCAAAACTTATCCAGCACAAAATTTGACTGCCAAAAATAAATAAATAAATAATCAGCAGCTATAAATAAGCGAGCATATTTTTGCTAATTGAATAAAATCTAGCATAAGACAAGTAGAATAAAAAATACTATTAACCTGTGCAATAAATATGTGACAGCAAAAGAGCATTCCTTTATGGAATTCATTTCCATTTTGACATGCAAAATCCAGGTTTTACTAATACAATATACTGCTTATTTTTCTGATTTGCACCTTCAAAATATATCTGCTAATAACTTAGCATACTTAATCAATAAAAGAAATTAAAACTTGATAACTTACAATTTGTAGCACTTCAGAGCTATATGTTTTACAGCAAAAAAAAAAAAAAAAATGTTATGCTATTTATGCAACTTAATAATTTCTTAAAATACATACCATGTTCTGTCAATTATATGTTTTTTGGGCTAACAAAAAGATTTTAAAAAATAAAATTGCATATATTTTTTGTTTAGATTACTAATTTAATCAATTTTATAAAGCATACAAATAGTGGAGTTTCTTTTCTTTCATAAAAGTTGTATTTTCTGAAGGATGTTTCATTTTATTTGAGGAAGTTTAAAGCAAATGGAGTTTCAGGAGCTCATAACATTTATCCAAAAATTTCAGTATGTGCAGAGGAATTAGTGGATGTTATCTAACTATTTTAATTTGTAGTCCTAATTTTTGAACCAATATGTAAAGTACAGGCATAAAATAATTAAAAAATGCATATCAACAAGAATCCAAAGAGGTTTTTATTTTTGTTAATCCAGGGGAAGCTTGAAAGGTCAAGTACGCTTACTGGTGGATAAGAATCGGAACTTAATTCAAAATGATGGGAAAATAGCTAATACTCCAAATAATTTTTTCCCCAGCATATTTAGCAGAAACTGAATTTGAACAGCTAACATAACTGATACGCCAGCAAACATTTAGCTTGAGGATTTTGTATTTTCAAGGGAGGATGTTTTATTTTAGTTGAAAAAGATTAAAGCAAATAAGGCTTCAGGAACTCATAATATTTATCTAAAAATTTTAGTAGAATGTGTAGAGGAATTAGTGGATGATATCTTAAAAATTTCAATCTCTATTCTTTTAACTTGGGGATTGTGCCAGGGGATTATAAGCTGTGTAACATAACGCCACTCTTCAAGAAAAAGGGGTCTGAAGCTAAGGCATGAAATTATATCCATGTAAGCCTAACTTCAGTGGTTTTTAAAATTTTTGAAATTCTGACAAAAACCCAGTTTATGAATTTTCTGGAGACAAATAGTGGTCTCTTGAATAGTTTGCAGTATCATTTTAGGAAGAGTAGGTCCTGTAGAATATGACAAGGTTATCATGGCTTTAGATAACAAAAAGTGTGTACATGTTTATATTGATTTTAAAAAGCATTCAATAACATATTTCTCTATTAGCAAACAAGCTTATGTTCAAATTGGTAGAAAAACAGGTCCATTATTTGGTCAATAAGCCATTATTTGTACAATTGCCCCCTTCCTGATTCTCAAAAATACAATGTATTTATGCATGTGCTTCTGCATATTGTTATTTTTTTACCTAAAATATGCATTAATTATGTACACATCTCTCCCCCGCCCCCCCCCCCCAAAAAATATATATGATGGGACCTATAAAAAACTAATTTGGATTAAAAACTGGCTTCCATCATGATGGCCGGGCATTGAGCTATACCACAAATATGCCATAAGTACTTTTGACATTTATCAGTGACTACTAATGAACATAACAGGAGTTTGAAAAGTCAACGCATAAAAACAGTATCTGTAATGCATAAAGCCTATATCTAAGGGTGCCTTCACACCAAAGGCGACAAAGACAAAACGCCTGTCTGTTCCCATCAGTGCAAATGCAGAGCATATTTTTGAAGGCAAAAATATGCCCCGCGCTTGAGCAGCTAAGAAAAGACGGGAATATTATCTTTGTCACTTTTAGTGTGAAGGTACCCAATGCAGGAACTACTATGACCATGACAGTACATTAAAGCATGAATATGAGTTATCATTGTTCAACAATGACAGAAAAAAACACGTTCCATTGTTCCACAAATCATACAAAGTTTTTTTTATAAATATTGTAATAAAGTATTAAATTTTTCAATGAATTTTTTAGAAATTTATTTTTAAAAAATGCTTTGCCTAATTGAAATGATGCAGCAAGAAGCAAAGGAATGCAAAGAAATGATTTTGAGTGAAATGAGTAAAAATTCAAAAAATATAGGCACTTTTATTCATACATGCTAAGTCTACTTGATAGGTGCATCCAGCATAACATGTTTTGCCACAAAATACATCCTATCATTTGCATCTTCAATTTCATTTTTGTTATTGTCACCCCTTTTTGGTTTTAGATATCTCAACAATGATAATTTATATGCTTTATAAAATAATGCAAAAAAGTACATTCTTTAAATCACTTTTTATTATAATTCATTAGGGGAAATACCCCACAATGTTAAATGATTTAAAACATAAGTTCTAAGCAGGATTATGAATGATGACTTTAAATATAGTATTTACTCAAACATAAAGATCATTAATATTTTTCATCATTTTGTAACTTTTAAATTGAATCATGGATCATTGTTTTAAGCAAATCTAATTCAGGCTAATCTTGAAAATAAGGAAGTTTCTATGTCAGTAGATTTGTAGATATTAGTAATAGTTTTCCCCCAAGCAGTTATTATAAACTGACAAGCACAACCTCCTCCCTCCTTGGTCCTAGAAACTGTTGATTTCTTTTGTATTTCTATAAATCTGGTTGTAAGAATATATTTTTTCAATTTCTGTAAAATTTAACAGTTATCTAGGGCTCAAGTGCTCAGTTAGAAAGACAAAATGCAGTTGTAATATAAACATGTTTTCATCAATCATAATAGAAAAGCTAAAGTAGAAATAAATATATAATTCCAGAACCTATTAAGAAAGATTTATTCATTTAAAATTGAAAGCTGGAGAAAATACATTGTACTACTAATTGCTTGTTACAAGTTAGTCTTAAATGAACCATAAAGTTTCTGACTGATGCCTAACAAGTATTATTCACTTCCTGTTACATAGAAGTGAATATTAGTTGATATTATACATAAAACAGCTGTACTTTACCTTTTTTTTACAATAGCCAAATCGGTAGTCTTTTAAATAGCACACAAATGCTACCCCCCACCTCTTGAAAATAATTTCTGTAAATATTTACAGCATAATTATAGTAAAATATTTCAGAAATGAACATGTGCGACAAATACAAATAATTTGCAGTAAAATTCTGTTTTAACAGGAAATGTTGATGGCTGCGATGCAGCCTGGAGAAAAAAATCGGGGAACGCTTACTATTGCAAAAGCAGAAAAAAGAAAAACATTGAGGGCACTTGTGTTGTTATATACTAGCTTAAAACCTAGTAACAGTCAGTAGCGTAGTCAAGGGGGGATGGCGTCCCTCTCCATTTTGACTTTAACCCAAGCGCCCCCTAACTTGTTTTAAAATTACAACAAAGCATCCCTGCACTCCTACCAATAATGAAAAGAAACATAATCACTAATCATCAGGCTCTAAAGTTTGTCAATTATTTTACTATTGTAGAGTAGAGGACAGACTAAAATTGAGAATCCAGGTGGATCCGGCTACTGATGACAGGTCATCCAGTCCTCCCCTCCTCTTTCTTTGTCCAGAAATTTGTAATTGAAAAAAAAAATTAGCATTACTACCCTAGAATTGTATTATGCAAGCTGAAGTGGAGGGAGAGGGTCTGCAATATTTTCGAAATTGAAGTTTCATGCCATCTTTATTCAAAATCAGGGGGAGGGGGTGTCATAACCCGTATGACTATACCTCATTTTATTCCCACTGAACTAAATCACAACGGTACAATTTGCCAAAAATGCATCAGTTATTTGCCTATCAGGGTAACCCTGCTCCTGCAGTACACTAACCACTATCTATGAAAAACATTACATAATTTGTTAAGAAAGGCTTCCATATCATTTTATTAGGCTAAAAACTTTTAAAATTAAAAATTGGGATGAACCATTTAAAATATTAGCTTACCCCTCTTTACAATGGGTAAAGGGGTTATGGCACCGGTTGTGTTATTGAAATTTTTAGGAGTGTACTTTCAGAATGTTTTAGCCTTTTTTGGGGGAGGGGGTCATTGTTCTTTGGGGGCTCTGGCTTTTTTGAAAGAAGAATGTGCACCATTGCATAGAAAATATATTTTATTTGTCTCATGCCATAGAAAATATATTTTACTTGTGTCATGCCATTTACATGTTCGTATAAAAAAAAAACCTCTGCCAATTCATTTCGGGGGGGGGGGGGGGGAGAACCCCCTCTTGGCTCCTCCCGTAAATCGTACTATTAATAGATCGAATGTATTTGAAATATCGCAAAAGATTTATTTACCATTTTTATGTTGCAAAATACAAGCTTTAAAAAAGTTTACTTCATTTTCTTTCATAATGTACAAAGAATATGTTATGATAATTTCTATCACCTGCTTGTTATTTGTCATCATATGAACGTTTTTCGTTTATAAATGTATCAATGCGGTAATAATATCCATAAGAAGATTAATAGTTAACACATTAAATAAAATTACTGTTTTTGAAGCTTTTCCCAAAATTTGTTATCTGTAAAACATATTCACTTATAACGAAAAGCTGTGTGCTTAATACTTCCGATTTTTTTTAAATATATATTTTTTTTTTTTTGGTAGCTTTATGTAAAATCACAACATCATTCATAAATACGTACGACGATGCAGAATGATAATTTTCATTGCGGCCTCTCTTCGGTTATTCAAAATCAAAATAACAACGATCTGTATGTGTGTGTTTCGTTTTGTTTCTTTTTCTTCTTCTTCAAAAAAACTTAATTCCAGTAATACATCGCTCTTAAATCTGATTTAAATGCCGCAATTTCTACATAAGAATTTCACTTCCTTTTGCAAACAAAAACTGACCGCATCGACCGCGAGTGTGCCTGAAAACTCTGGTCGTTTTCGAATCGACCAGAGAAATATCGTGACGTCACGTTCTCGACCGGTCGACCGGGCGCTCGGAGTTTTCAGATGCACCCTTAGACATGATGAAATTCCTCAACAAGGAAAAAGAAATAGAACGAAATAATCAATGGAAAAATTCAAAATACCATAACAAATTTAAGAATAGAACAATACCTTTAGATAAACAAATTCCTTGGATTACGAATAGAAAAACAGAAATATCATTAAACCGTATCATCACCAACTCCCTCATGATCAGAAACAAACTATTTCGCATCAAAAAAGTCGATTCCCCAAACTGCACAAAATGTAAAACTGAAGAAAGCCTCACACACCTTATATTCGATAGCCCAACACATAAAAAATTCAGACAAGTTATTATGTCATTCCTCAAGGAATACAAGAACCCAAGAGATTCCTTCTGTTGCTTTGAATTGTTCTTGAATCCTTGCTACGGACGTTTACTTTCCTCGTTCGCATCTCACGTGCTGCATAATTAGTTCTTCCTTTCTTTCTTTCTTTACAACCATTTCAGGTCACATAAATATTCGAGTTTATTTGCTATTCTCAAGGATATGCCTCAAACTCTCGTCTAATATGACAGATAGAACAAGACAGCGCAACAGATTTTAATATACAAAGAAGAAAATACACCCAGGGCAAAGGTGGGAATCGAACCCACGCCTCTTTCTCTCCGCGCAGGGAGGCACCGGAGCCAGTCGATTTGACCGCTCAGGCACTGAGGCCCCTCCCATAATTAGTTATTGACTGTTTACTTCACTGTAACCTACAGCACAGTGTGCTCTTCTTCTTTTCTTGCTTTTCATGCGAAGACTCGCATTTACTTTACACATTTTACATCATTTGCTTCCATGTATATTCCTATTAATATATACCTCGAATTATCTACTTAAAATTAGATGAGAATCAACTCATACTAGTACTATGTGAAATGGAGAGCTTGGCCACTAGGAGCCAAACCTCTCATCAAACTCTGCGTTTAAAGACGCCAAATGAAATGAAATGAAATGAAATTTGTTTACATTCTGAACTTCTTCACATGAATTGAAGAGCGAACTTCCTTACAAAGTTTTCGAACGAAAATCGTACAAATAAAGAAGAATTTCAGAATTGTAAGCCATGAGTAAGTCAGACTCAGGAAAGTTGAAGTCATCTGACTCGATGAATTCAGCTTCTACAACTTCAAAATCTTCTGATGTAAGCAAGTCGGATAATGCGTCCTCAAACGTTTCAGACGCAGAACGATTGGAATGGATTGAAACATTTCGACAGATTAATGAAATGAAAAAAAATGATTTTGGCCTACGGGAAAAAATGGTTTCTAAAATCAAACAAAATCCATTTGTTCCTATTGGTGAGTAATGAATTGTAATTTGTTTCGTTTTTATCATTTATGGTGTTGATTGAATATTTTGTTTAATAGAGCTGCAAATTATTATTATAGTAAATTACACACAGAAAAATAAACTGCATTTTTAGTCCAAAATGTGTCGTTATTTTTTGCTTTAAAATTTAATACTTTTGCCGACATTTTTCATTCTTTTGAATGGCATTTGTACATTACAACCACGAAGATGAGATCTGCCTGACAGTGTCAAGAAGAATCTCTTTGTGTTTAAGGGAGAAATTGGTATATATAAGGATTAGGTCACATTCTGTTCTCATTTTGAACAATGATTTATTGCTTCCTCCATTTATGCATTTATTTTTATTTAGCTTCCTTACTTTAATTACCTTCTCTTTTTTCTTCAAAGCAAGCAATATGTAAATGAAATTGAAAGTCACATTTTTTACCAATCCTTCCTTACTAAAAAGCTAAAACATAAAAAGTACGGTTTTGCGTATATGGATGATGTGAATTTGTTTTTCTTTTGCAAACATATATTAGGGGAAGGTGGAGCAGATTGATCTTGTTCACCTTAAGACAGCTGGTGTTGCCATAAAAAGGTCAAAACTATAACATGAAAGTACAGTGGGCTCTGCTTAATGTGATCGTGGTTAAGGTTATCAATCACTTATTATTGTTATCGAAATCACTTGGTCCCGATTTTCTCTATTCATTTGTATGTTAAAATATTGCTTTATGTGATTGTTACATCAGCTAATGTTATCAGATTAGATTTTGAACATCATTTTAACTGGCAAAGGAATATTCACAATGTATTCAGAAGGAATGCATTCTTTTCTTTCCCTTCGCTGTTGTTTGAATTTCCAAGAATTTTCCCTCTTCCACATTCCCGCTCTTTCCGTTTCCCCACCTGTTCTTTCCAACCTCTTCTTTCCCCTCTTTCCAGGAGAAGGCAATTACACGCATAATTTTTCACTCACCCTGCTGGTGGTCATTCTTATCGGAACTGAGAAGGAGCATATTCATATTTTATGCTTTGCTCGCTTACATGCAGCTTGTCGATATGGAAGCCAGAAAGTGAAATGATTTAACATTAAAACAAAAAATTTTTAAAACTATTTTTTTTTAAAGTTGCGTGTTCGTCTTTGTGGTGAATAGAAATGAATGCTCTGTTCTTGAAACATGCTGGTTTATGTTAGACTAAAACCACACTCACTAAGCACTCTGCCACAGGGGTAATTTTAATAATACTGGTTTACAAAAGAGGGTGTCAAATGTGTTGCAATGTCCAATGTTCCCGACCTTCCCCTGCAATGTACCCAAGTATGTAATATGTTCATGAAAACTTGCATAGAGGCAAATTACTTTATGATCCATTTGTAAATGTTTTTCATTTGAAGTGCATCCTGATTGAATCATAATCTGTCTTTGCTTCTTTTAGACATTGTGGGTGGTTTATGACAGAAAAGCAAACATTCTTATTTGTGCGCAATCAGGGCTGCCGGATTTTAGCCAGGCTAAAAAAAGCCGGCCGGCTTTTTTTGGTTTAAACCACCTAAAAAAGGCCGGCTTTTTTTTAAAAAAAATGGGTACTACTGTGATATAATCCCCCCTTGGCGACATTCGAGCTAGCGCGCCAATTTGTAATGATTTTCGGTTGGCGATATCTTTTCGTTTACCCAGCGCCATCGATGTTGGCTGAGGTAATGTGTGGCAACCCTGATTATGTAATGGGTGTTTTTAGAGTGTGATGGTTGGACTTTTAGAAAGTTCTCTAACTAATAGGTAGCTTTTTAGTAGTTAATTTCATCGTTAAAGTTTGTGGAGATATTTCCTGTTGATAAAGGAAGAATGTAAAGTGTTAAAGTGAATTAATTTGGTTCAATTGTTTTGTATTATGGCGATATAAATGAATTCATATTAGTTTGTTAAGGCGCCATTTTTCGAATCTGACGGAAACGTGGTTTGTAGTTTGTGCTATCTGAAGTACGAAATTGTTTTGGTCAATAAGTGCATAAGTTTGGTTAATTGTGACTAAAAGCAAAGAAAAATAAAGTGGTAATTTTCGGACCATTTCGTCGTATTGGATTGTAAGTTTGATGCTATTTGGGATTAACATTGAAAAGCCAACTGGTTTAAAGTGAGTTCTTTATTTTTGTTAGTTTATTATCTGCTTATGTTATGTGTTTGTAAGGTTATAAAACAATGAATTTTCAATTGTTCTAAAATATTAGCTGTAGTAATTAGGGGCGTTGCTAGTTTTGATAAAGTGGGTTTCCGTTAGTTTAATGTAAAATGTATTTGAAGTTTTCCGTGGAATTGCACGATATTTTTACTATGTTTTTCATTGAATAATGCATGTCATTTTATGTAATGATAATTAATTGCAATAGTCATTATTGTGCATGAAATGCGTGTTCTTTCAGTAGTGTTTTATAGACTTCTTCAGACGTGTTTTTATAGTATTTTTAATGTTGGTTTCCAATAGTTTAAGACAAAATGTACTTGAAGTGATGACCGTTATTAATTTTGTTGTCAAGTTTTTATGCTAGTTTTAGTGTAGGCTTCCAATAGATTGATGTAATAGTGCTTTAATTAATCAATGTTATATATTTTCTAATGGAGTCTCTTATTTTAAAATTCCCACAGCTTTAATAAACATTCGTTTTGCGTTGAATTGCGCGATATTTTAATTATGTTTTTCATTAAAGAGTGCATATCATTTTATTCAATAATGAATCATTGCAGTAGTTATTATTGGGCACAAATTGCGTGTTCTTTTAAGAAAGGGTTTTTATTGAACTTTGAGTGTTTGTAAAGTAAATAATTCTATTTTTCGAGTAATTATTGATCCGTTAATGTATTGAATTGCTGTTGAAAAATGCTGTACGTGCTTTACATAGTAGCGTTGACATTGTGTCTAAGATATAATTTGCAATTTTTGGTATTTTACTGTTTTTTAGTGATTTTTCTTGACATGTTTGCTATGTGTATGATGTAACATTGTTGGCGATATAATCATCGCCAAGAGTGTTGTATTGTGTTTGAAGTTGGCGACATAAAAATCTTGTTGTTGGCGACGGTTTCTTGGCGCCAACGAAAAAGTTGCCAAGATGGGGTTATATCACAATAGTTCCAAAAAATGTTTAAATTTTTTTTCCCAAAAACGTATTAAATAAAAATTATATTTATATCATTTTTGCAATTAAATTATTACTGCAATAGCAAAATACTTAAAATAAGAATGAAAATTATGTAACAGCATTATATGAACCAAATATTACCAATCATTTATTTGCCTTAGTCTTTAACTAATAATCTTTTGTATATTTTAAAACACCTTTATTTTTTTTTACCTTTTTCAGAACCTTAACTAGTTCTCTAAAAGAGGCCCAGTGGCTGAGTGGTAGTCTTTCATGCTACCATGCCACAGGTCCCGGGTTCGATTCCCGGGCTGGGCAGGGTCGACCCAGCCTTTCATCCCTTCAGTGGGGTCGATAAATTGAGGACCATGCATGCTTGAGAACTAATACTGGGGATTCTGCGTCAGGTCGACCACTTGACTGGAATATCTGCTTCTGCACCCCAGGGCCCTCGATCTCGAAAGCTGGGATGGGTACAGTATAGGGATATAACGAATAGTGATTTGGCCGAATATTCGGTATTCGGCCAAATCACTATTCGTTACATCCCTATCACTATTCGTTACTTCTCCCAGGCCGAAGCCGAATATTCGGCCATTTCTTCTAGGCCGAAGCCGAATATTCGACCAATGTCTTAGGCCGAATACCGAATATTCGGCGGCTGAATATTAAAATTTCTAAAAAAATCGTTGTAATAGAAATTTATTTGACAAATTTAAAATTATTGACAAAGTCAAACACCAATTACACGCAATCTATCATAAATGATTTAATTCTGCTTGTTAAAAATTTAAAACTATTTAAAATTAATCTATTTTCTCTATTGTCTTGAATGTAATAAAACTAAGAATTTCACCCACAGGTGCAATAGAAAAAACAGGTTTTATGGTAGTAAGCATTAGCATTATTTTTCTAATTATTTAATTCAAATGAAGGAACTACTATTGCTTAGTGAAAATTTACCTTGCTTAAAGCTGTTTTATGACGCTTAAAGATATTTTAGAAGTTATAAAAGTTAATATTTTTATTTTATGGGATTTTTTACATACCTATCTTTAAACGATCTATTAAAATTTAATACACTTAACTGGAATATATTTTCATTTTCAAAAACCCCAATAACTTATGCCATCTAAATATGCATGACATATTCTAGGCTTTTCACATTTCTCTCTTACCCAGTATTCACAATAAATCAGTCTACCCAAACAAAGTCTGACTTCCACTTTGTTAATAATAACAAAATTAATTTTTCATGTATTATAATTAACTCTTGCCATCTTTGAGAGCAAATGCTAAATATAAAATACAATATTACAGCTTTAAATCTGCTTTTGCTCAGTCAAGCCTAAAACTGGGTTTAAAAAAAGTAGTTTTTTTCTAAATTATTTTTATTTTTTAAAACTATAAACTAATGTATTATTTTGCAATAATTATAATACAATTTTAAATGTTTAAAATCTATTAATTTCTTTATTTTTGTGCATTTCTACTGCAGCAGAACTATTCGGCCGAATAGTCCATCAATATTAAGCCAGGCCGAATATTGACCTTACTCAGTATTCGGCCAGGCTGAATATTCGGCTTGGTGATGAAATGATTATTCGGCCGAATACCGAATAATGGCCGAATATTCGTTACATCCCTAGTACAGTAGGCCAAGGCCCCCAATGGGCTGTTGTGCCACTGAATTAGTTAGTTAACTAGTTCCCTGTTCCAAATAAAAATAAAAGCTATTTGTCAAATAAATTGCATAAAATAAAAGATGCCCATCTTGAAGCAGAGCAGCTGGTTAACGTTAAATTGTACTAGAATGATATTGATTTTAAAACATTTTAATGCTATGTATATATAAAAAAAATTTCCTTTCATAAAGGCGAGCAAATTACTCACCACAGACGATTTCTTTTAAATTTTTTCCCTGAGTAGTGCTGTAGGGAAACACTAGTTTATCTGATTAGGATTATGTAAGTAGTATTTTGTTAAAGGAAAGGGGGAGGGGGGGGGAGATGGTTCAAATTACTGTTTTCCTACCCTTCTCGCCTTGAGCAAAAGATTTTTTTCTTTGTAGTGTAAAATATATGATAGAAAAAAATTAACGAATATAGTTCTTTATTGCAAGTTTCAGTATTCTGAATTATTTTAAAGTAATTAAATTCTTAACATTAAACTATCAATTTTAAGTGAGAAGTATGTACTTGGATTTGTAATAGGATAGCTTCTCGTATGCATTAAGATTAGGTATTGTGCTCGACTATAGAAGAAGCCGAATTGGATTCTTCTCTCCCAACCTGGATTTAATTTCTTTCTCCTTTTGTGTTGAAAAAAATCAATTGTGTACTAGCTATGATATCATGCGAGGGTTTAATGAGAGAGTCTCACGAAGTTAAGCACACAAACCCGAAAATGGTATTCCGTATTGTAAAAGACATTCAGGTAGTGTAACAAAATAATTCTGAATCTAATTTTAAATTAACTCCATTAAAAGAAATATTTGAGCTTCATTTTACACAAATTAACAGTAGCAACATTAATGGACATAGTATAGGTGCAAATAGTAAATAGTATTGTGTCTAATTGAAAAAGGCCAATAAAGACCGGCTTTTTTTAAAAAAGATTGGTCTTTTTTAATAAAAACCGGTCGATCTGGCCTTTTTTAAAAAAAGCCGTTTGTTTTGCAGCCCTGGCGCTAATTATTAACCGCTTGCCTGCTTATCCCCAGTTCGGGTTCGCATATATTGCAGTTAATTATTATCCCGAGAAAACTCGGGCGAAGCAGAATTTGTCAGTATGCTTTGTTTTATCACTGTTTTACTCAGCTTGGATTAAATGAAAGAAAATATTCAGTTTTGATTGGCAGGCTGCCAAATTTTGTTGGTTTTGTGGTTCTTTTGGCGGGACTGGTCAAATATTTTCCCTATTGTACAGTATACATTGGCTTCGGCCTGGAGGAAATGAAAGAAAATATTCAGCTTTGATTGGCAGTTTGCCAAGTTTTGTTAGTTTGCTGTGTTGTCCCTTGTTTAAAAAACTCATACAAAGACCAATATTTAACTTTTTCCATTTACCTGAGATAACTCGGGATAGTAAACTAATATTAAATGCTTTTACACCTGTAAAAAAAAAATAAAAATTCAACTTAAAACCAAGAAATTTTGTTTTGTTACGTGTCCTTGTATTTAATAATAAAATTTTAAAATGTGATGGTTTTTTGCAATTTTGTTCAAAAAAATTTGTAAGGGAAGTGGTTAAGCATCTGAGAAATGGACTTCCCTAAAACTCTAATGTATTCATCCTTTTCTGTCATGTGCTGATGCATCCAAGTGTCTCAAATTCGTGGTCGGATCATGTTTTTCTGCTGTTATGAACCTATGTCAGACTATTTGCGTTTTTCTAAAATTAGCTCTGAAAAAGCTAATTTCAAAAAAACTCTTCTTAGTTTATAATAAAAATGAAAATGATATTGCAATTGTAATTCCTGGAGTTAAAGAATATATATTAGAAATAATAAAATAACTTCATAAGAACCAATTTGCAAATGTATGTTACAGATAACAATTTTTAAGAAACCAAATCTTTTCATTTACTTTTCGTATTATAAAAAATTGCAAAATCCAATTTGTGCAGAAATTGCAAGCACAGCATTAGATAAATCATGAATTACTGAATTTGTAAAGTAACAAACTTTTTTTTTAATCAGTGCAAATTTTTCTTTTTTTCTTAAATTATTCTCTTCTTTTTAAAAATATATTTACAGTGATCCCTCATTTTTCGCAGTTAATAGCGACCAGAACCTTCTAATTATTACTATATTTATATATTTATCTACTTTTGCAAAGATAAAAAGAAAAACTTCTATAAGTTCTCCAGGATAATATTTTTTATACTATGATGTTAGACCAGTATTTGTCTGGATGGATGAAACATCAATATAAAGTTTGCCTAAACGCTAAACCTCTGTGTAAGTTAACTATTCTAGAAAACTACTATGAGCCTCACTCTTTTGTTCTTTAAATAAGTTTCTTCTTTTTCTTCTAATTGATCTAGTCATTTCGAAAAATTATATATTTTTAGGGAATCTTTACAGTCAAATAAGTAAACTAACATATTTATCTTTAACTAAGTGCTTTAATCTTAAAAATGTATAGGATACATTGTAAGTCATTCAGATTAAATTTATCACATGGTATTTTAGATAATTGTTAAAAATAGCTAATTACCAATTTTAAAGCAACATTAATACATGATGTTATATTTTAAATAGTCACAAATGAATAAACGCGTAGATTAAGAAATGAAAAAAAAAAAAAAATCTCCACCCTCTATAAGTTGATGACTAAAGTGCTGCACCTATATAAGGTAATTAAAATTTAAAGTTTTAACTTAGTTACTTAATTAATTATCAATAAATTAACTATCAATAACATTTCTTTACAATTAAGGATCTAAAATCTCCATGATTATCTAAAAGTCAAATTGTTTTTCCTACAAATGCTATTTAAACAAAAAAACCAAGTTTAAACCAAAAAAAACCTGGCTTTAAAAATAAAAAAAAAAGTTTTTTTTTTTTTTTTTTTAGTTGAAAAAAAAAAAACAGGTATTTTTCCAACCCTGATTAGCATACAATGCACTGCTGCCTTAGTCACCATTATCCCCATGTGTCTGTCAATACAATTTCTTTCTGTGGGGGTTCATAACATGTATCACCACAACCATGATGATTTGAAAGCTTGTATCACAACTGCTATTTCTAGCATTGATACAGGCAAGCTGTACAAAGCTTGGCCAGAATTACATTTCAGGCTTAATATATGCCATATAACAAAAGGAGCGCTTATTGAACATTTATTTGTGAGGAGTACATTCAAAACTTGATTATATTACTTGTGCATGTAAGTATAATTGGAATAGTACACCTATGAAATCTGGGCATTCATTTTGATGTATCTTGTAATCTTGTATTATAGGTACAGTTGGTTTTTAAACCATACACTTTCAGATCAGAAGCTGTGTGTTTTATAGATTATGATGTCATGTAGATCATTTCACAAAATAAATTATTTTTTGTATGTTTACACATCAAAGTAATTTAAAGATACAAGGAGTTTTAAAGCACAAGTTATATGCAAATTTATTAACTATTCTGCTTACTCAAAAGTAATTTCATTATCCTGTAATTTGACTTCCTGTGTTTTTGCTTGTCTTGATTTGCTAGCTGCATTTACAAAAGTAATCACATGTATGTATTTTTACATTTATTGTTATCAATCACTAAAAAATACTTTGCTGTAATGACCAAGCTTTACATTTTATTTACTTATTTATGTTTTGTTTAAAAGCTTTAAATTATAGAGTAAAAGATAATATTAGATACTGTCTTAAATTTAATTCACAAGAGAATGCTGAAGCTCTGCAATATGGGATTCGGAATTTCTTAACTGCAAAATTTACTTTGCAGAAAATTGCATTCTATAGGCAGATTGGCAGTTTATAGATCTACTATACTAATTAAAACCTATCACTTTTTATGTTACAGTAACATGATTGGTTGTATGAACTGACCAAGTAAAAATGACAACCCCACTGATGTAACATTGGCACTTTAATTCCATAATTTTATTTGCATTCTTATGTGCAAAATGGTATTCATTACAGTAATTAAGATCAAAATTTGAGAATTTTTTTTAACATTAAACAGTAATAAGTCAGAATGTCAGTGTTAGCTTTAAATTAATATCATGCTTTCCATTGATATAATACCCAAT
Source organism: Octonoba sinensis (assembly GCA_038502835.1). NCBI lineage: Eukaryota > Metazoa > Arthropoda > Arachnida > Araneae > Uloboridae > Octonoba > Octonoba sinensis. Next base: position 132,227,976 of record CM076598.1, read on the forward strand.
TCTAGTAACAATTGATATTCTTTTTAAATAACTTTTTATAAACTCTTATCTACCAAAAAGTATTTGGACACTTTGGATTTTAGACATTTTTTAAAAATTCTGAAGAAATATTAAACGTGCTGTTCTGTATTTTGTACCATGGAAAGAACATACTTAAACTCACATTTAAGAAACAAAATTTAGGCTTAGGGGCAATTAGGGGGCGGTCAAAAAATTAAAGAAGAAAAAAAACAATTTTGAACATCTTGTATCAGAAAATGATCAAAATGTCCTGTAACTTTCGCAAAACATTTTAAATTAAATACGCAATGCTTACTACCGCTCTCGTCAGAATAGCAGTAATATTCATGAAGATATGGGCATTTGTTTTAAATATTCGAAATTTTTCCCAAGTTTTGCTTATAACTCGCTAAGTTCTATCTCAAATTACATGAAACTTGCAGACAATTTGACAAAATAAAAAGTAAGTATGGTACGAAAACGTGGGGAAAATGTAATAAATAGTCAATGAGATTTGAGCAGTTTTAATAAAACAAATGTGATTGCGCATGCGTGAAAGATATTAATTGTTTTTTTAAATAATTTGGTAGTGAGATCTATGGAGCAACTTATGTAAAAGTTTCAGTTGACTATTGATATTTTTCAAAGAGATATGCACCGTACAGTAAGCCGTATTTAGCAAGCTCTCAAATTGGAGAAAAAAGATGAGGGGTTTTCCACAAATTTTTGTATTGCATGATAAATTGGAAAATTGACAGATGTTAAACTGAATTAAATTGCATTATTTGTGTTAATGGAGTCTGAATTTGAACGCTATTGTTTACTTTGCTAAAATTATCATGCAATATAAAAATTTATGGAAAACCCCTCATCTTTTTTCTCCAATTTGAGAGCTTGCTAAATACGGCTCACTGTACGGTGCATATCTCTTTGAAAAATATCAATAGCAACTGAAACTTTTACATAAGTTGCTCCATAGATCTCACTACCAAATTATTAAAAAAAATAATTAATATCTTACGCGCATGCGCAATCACATTTGTTTTAATAAAACTGCTTAAATCTCATGGACTATTTGTTACATTTTCCGTACGTTTTGGTACCATACTTACTTTTTATTTTGTCAAATTGTCTGCAAGTTTCATGTAATTTGAGATAGAACTTAGCGAGTTATAAGCAAAACACTTGCGAAAAATTTCGAATATTTAAAACAAATGCCCATATCTTCATGAATATTACTTCTATTCTGACGAAAGCGGTAGTAAGCATTGCGTATATAATTAAAAATGTTTTGCGAAAGTTACAGGACATTTTGATCATTTTCTGATACAAGATGTCCAAAATTGTTTTTTTTCTTCTTTAATTTTTTGACCGCCCCCTAATTGCCCATAAGCCTGAATTTTGTTTTTTAAATGTGAGTTTAAGTATGTTCTTTCCATGGTACAAAATAGAAGAACAGCACGTTTAATATTTCTTCAGAATTTTTTTAAAATGTCTAAAATCCAAAGTGTCCAAATACTTTTTGGTAGATAGTGTATATAAATTATATTCTACTATTACACATTATAAAAAATTTTCTTCTTTATTCTAATCACTTTTGAACAGTTAATCTTTCTTATGACCTTATTTTCAAAGATTTAACTGATTCTTTCCATTTGCAAAGCTCAGTGCTTCTGAAGAGTTATATTTCTCTGCAAATTCTTATTAAGTATTATTTTGCCGTGCCTCATTAAAAGTAGCAAAATAATCAGCATTTAAAATCCAATATGCATAATTATAATATTTGTTTAAAAAAAATTATACTAACTCTTTTCAGCTTCAGTTGCTACTCATTTTCTGCTCTCATAAACATCTGTTCATTTGGATCATACGAAATGTTTGACATGCAGTAACTATAGTTAATACTATTTAGAAATTAAACTAATATGTTTAGATTATGCTTTACTATATTAGACTTGGTAATAAGACTAATTTATGAGATTTTTCTTGTTCTTTCCCTTTGCAAGGAGCAATCTTTCTCAAGTGTAACCCCCCCCCCCCCTCATATGTGCCTAATATTATTTTTCATAGTTATACTCATTAAAAATCTAAAAACAAAAAGGTTTTAAAATGCAAAATATTAAAATTTGTTATTATTATATTTTGCTAGTCCTTTTTAGTTAGGAATTCAAATCTTTTTTCTATTCTTATGAACGTCAGTCCTTGCAGGCCATATTGGATGTTTGATTTTCATTAATAACGGCTGGTATTTAGAAATCAAACTAATTATAATGATGCTGTTTCACTTTATTTGACTTGAGAACAAATGTTCTTATTTAATCTAGTAATTATTTTTGAACAGTTATTTAAGACCTTAGTTTTTGGGATACTTATTTTGTTATTTCCTATTGTAAAGAACTCAATGTTTCTGAACTGCTATATTTTCTCAAAGCTCGTGCCAGATATATATATATATATATATATATATATATTTATTTATTTATTTATTTATTTCCAAATTCCATTGATGTTGAAAACAAAAATTCACGTTGGTTTTTTTGTATTAATGTTTGAAATATTAAATATTTTATTTTATATTGCTAAAAAAATAATGTATATTTCTCTTGATTTATATAACATTTCATACTAGGTTAATATTTAATGTAAAATGTATTGTCTCTAAAGTGTTATGATTCCCTCTTTTAAAAACATGCAGGCATACTTGCTACAACTGCTGCCCTAACACTAGGAATTCTTTCAATGAGATCAGGTAATAAACGAAGGTCACAGATGATGATGAGAGCTCGGGTTCTTTCTCAGGGATTTACTGTTGCTGCTATTTTACTTGGGATTGCTGTTGCTGCTAAGACAAAGCCTTCTGAAAGTTAAATTGTGGTGAAATAGTTTTAAGTTTTGCTTACTTCAATTTTAGAGTCTGTACATAAATGTTATGCTTAGAATAAAAATACATTTTGAGAGGTTATATTCTTTCCTTTTTTTAGCTGTCTTTTTAAACCTAAATGAGTATGTATGTATACAGCAGAATGTATCAGCATCGGTGTGACAGCTTTGTTGGGAAGGGCATGGGCCAAATATATTCTATAGGTTAGAACAGCGTTTCAGAACCCATAGTTCGGCGGAATTTTTATTGCTAACGTAAAAAAAGCGAAGTAAAACATTTACATACGCAATTAAAACAGAGTGTAAAAATGACTTTTTTTCAATAAAATTATTTTCCAGATAATATAAAAGTTGTGGACTGGTATACGAGCATACCTACAAGATTTGAAATAAACTTATTTCTACTGTTACCTGATTTCCAAAATTTAGATCTCAAAGTGGTATCAAAAGATAATCATTGTTTTATTCTAAATTTTGAACGTTTGTTTCCAGTATTATTTCTCACTTTTCCTCCCTAGCGCGAAAAGAGAGTCAAAAATATGAAAATATACTGAAATGTAAAATTTTGCATTATTTTAGACTCATTTCTTATATACAGGCCCCAACGTCGAACTGGAAGATATTTATTCATCAACTTTAAATTTTGTACTCACATTTATCCTACTTTATTCCAAACTTTCTACATTATCACTATGAGAAATTGATATGTTTCAATATTGTTGTAAATTTTTGCGAATTTTGTACATTTTAACCCGAAAGTAGAAGCAAAAGATACTCGTATTTATTTATCGAGTCAGAATTTTACGTTTTTTTCTCATGCCGTTCCACAACTTTTTCGCATTATTGGGAAAATAAGTTTTAGAGGTAGTTTTTACGAATACATGTTTACTGCCGTAGTAATAATTTTGAAAATAAATAGAGTAATTTTACATTTTATGAGGCGGGTTTTTCTCAAAAATGTTAAGAACCTCATGATGGTCTCATGATAGTATAATAAGCACCTCAGTTATACGTTAACATTCCCATAAGTTTTTGAAACTGATCAGCATAAATATTTGATTAGTAACATATTAACAGAAAAAGATAGGGGCTTTAGTGATAATTAGATGTGTTTGCTGGAAAACTGGTTTGAAGTTGTATTATTATTTTGGCCTTATCTATTAGATACATAAGCAGTGTAGTCCTGGAAAAAAAGGTGGGGGGACGCTTTCAAATGCGAACATACATCTTTGTCACCCGAAGCAATTTGCTTTCATAATGTTTCCAGAGGGGGGGGGGGCAGCCCCCCCCCCCGAAATCCCGAAAATTTTCGCAATGTAGCATATATTCCTCCCGGAAACTTTCCTCTACGCTAGTGTTTCAAAGTCAGCCCCCCCCCCCCCCGAAAAAGATTTCTGGCTACGGCCTTGGGGTAAGCTACATAGTTTTTTTTTTTGTTGTCTTACTTTGTCTAATGGATACTAATGAACGCCAAAAGTTGTAAAATCAAGCCAGCTGTGCCCATCCCACACTATTTCATATGAATTTAATTCAATACTTTTTTCCCTTCATATCATTAATATATCATTAAAATATGTCTGAAAACAAAGAATAAGTCAGAAAAAAATTATTATTAATGCATAAAATAAGTCAATTTGTTCATTTTTAAATAGTTATTGAATTATTTTTAAACAATATTTTAAAATAGGGAGCTATGATGTGACAAAAATGTGCATGTATGACAAAAATGTGCAGACTAACTAAATCATCGCCTTTAAGGAACCATCGTCTTAAAATAGCTTGAATCACAAAAATGTTCATTTTTTGGTAAATCAAATTACATTCAAAAGGTTGAAAAAATATGATCCCATTGAGATCCCAAGTTGACATTTTGCATAAACGATGATAAAATAGACAGAAATATGTGAGAATATTTTGAAAATTTTCCACTATACGTTTTTCGAGAAATTTAAAATTTAAATTTGAGGTCATTTTTTTAAATTTAAAATTTTTATAAAATTAGTCATGATACATATCATATGAAGAGGCATTCATTATGCTTTTTGCTAGAACTTTTTATTTCTATTTGTTGATGAGCCTGTTTTGTGTTGAAGCATACCATGTAAAAATGAGAGTTTTTACAAAATCAAAGTCTGATAACAAGGAACAAAACTGGATAAAAATCTAAAAATTTGGATTTTTAATTTTCTCGAGAGGTACAGATGATAAGCTAAATTTGAAGAAAATAAAAAAAGGTGAATCAAATTTTTTCTCAGATTTTGGATCACTTGCATGGAATGACCCTTAAGTCACTTCCATTTTTCCCCTGTTATTTCTCCTATGCCGGTATTGCATTGGAGAAATAACGGAAAAAATGGAAGCTACATATATCAGTTTTGGGAAAGGAAAAGTTAAAAAAAAAAAAAAATTACGTCGTTTCCCGCCATTTAACAGGCGCAGGCAGCATTTGATCAATCAGGAGTGGGGGTCAATCGCCCCCCCCCCCCTTGACTTTTAGGAATGCATTATATTTATACGTGTTATTATGTATTTTGTTGTTTTTTTCCTATAATATGCATTGAATATATACTCCCGGAAAATTTTGGAATGACTGGCCATTCAGTCTAGGTTTGTCTTTTGGTAGCAAAAAGGGAGAGAGTTCTTAGTAAAAACAACAATCCAGGCTGTGCTCCCCTCTGAAGAATGAACTCTACATGTATCTTGTAAAAATAAAATACTTATATTTACAAAATTTCAATTTTTTTAGTTATTGAAGTGCTTAAAAACAATGTAATAAAACACCATATGTTATGATATTTATAACTTGATTAATTGAAGTAATAATTTTTAAATAATAATAATAATAACTTAAAAACAACTTCACATTTCCTTTGTTTACATATTCGTAAATATGTAACTTTTCTTAACCCTTTAATAGGGCGGTGGTTAAAGTATACTTCACACAAAATTCACTAACTTAAAAATTTATAGTAAACTATTTTAGCGGGTGGGGAGGTAAAACGCATTGTAATTTTTAATGACCAATATGAATTTTATTTTTTGATCTATATTTTAAAAAATATATGGATCTACCATTACTAAAAGGAAACCAGAAATTTTCGACCAGCCTTATAAAGAGTTAAGACGTGATTTTTAGGAAGATAGCAAGTTACACATTGCAACCCTAATAGTTATTAAGTGACTCATAATAAACTACTTTCTAAGTGTAATTATTTGTATTCTTTTCATTATACAGGGTGGTAAAAATTACTGAGCAAAAATCATGTTTGAAAAAAAAAAAAAAAAAAGGAGAGAGAGAGAACACAATGGGAATTATCATGGCATCAAATGATTATGTTTCATTCGATTAAGGGGACACGGGACCTTTAAAATGAAATTTTATTTTTTTAAATTTTATACTTAACTTAGACTTTTGTTACAATTACTTTTGTGTATTTATGCTAAATTTTAAATTTTAAGCTCATTAGAAATAATTTTGACTAAAAAAACTGCAAAATTATAGCGAAATATGAAAAATATGAAAAACATAAAAAGTGAGCCTCGCGTCTGGAATTTCAACCAAACAGCACAAAAATTTGCATGGGGACACATAATGACAATGTAAACCCTTATTGGCAAACTGTAACAGTTTAATTTTAATAGTTTCTGGGAAATTTTTTTTTTTTAGCTTCGACCATATTTTTTTCAAAATTCTTTGGTTCTCACTTCAATGAAACCAGTATTAAAAAAATCCTAATACATGTTTCATAAAAAGTAATGCGAAAAAATAATTCTAATAGTCATATAAAACTATGCAAAAAGTTGTAGGTTGATTACTCAAAAATTCAGACGCGGCCTTCAAGTTAAAGTTGGAAAATAACAAAAAAAAAATTACGGAGAAAAAGGCATTTTTTTGTATAAATGTACTAAATATGGCTCGAAGAGTAAAGATATCCTTAAAACGCATAATAATATTATTTACATGCTTCTTATAGTCAATACTATTATATTATTATTAGAACAGGTGCATAATTCTTTATTTTTACTATGAAAAAGCAATTCTCAAAGATTTCGGCAAATTTGATTACGTGTCTAGGATATTAGCTTCTAACAATTGTTTTTAAGGATAGCTTCACAAAAAGTAGTGCCAAAATTTATTTAAAATTCTTATATGAAACAGCGAAAAAAATATTAGATAAATTATTAAGAAATGCAGGTGCAGGTTTTAAAGTAGCGAAGAAAAGGGTACAAAGTTTTATCGAGAAAAAAAATTTCATTTTGGGCAAATGGCACTAAATATTACTTAGAGTTTGATAGCATCCTTAAAAAGCACATAACAGCATTATTTATATGTTTTTTTTTGTAACTATTGTATTATTATCAGTAAAAAGAAATTACAGAATTCTTATTGAACATTTAGTGAAGGAATTCCATTGTGTGTTTCAATAAAGTTATAAGCTCGTAAAAAGTTCTGAATAACACTCTTTTTGTCATTGCACTGCTTACAAACAAGCAATATATTTTCCAGAAATGCTCAAAGATATAAATGTTCCATGCATTAGAATGCCCCAGCACTATATGTTTCCCCTTCAGTTTTTTTAATTTTTTTATCAGCAGTTTTTTTACTGTATTTCTTTTGTTTGGCAGCCTTCTTATACACACAAGACTGTCGTCTGACACTCTGATTGATGCGACGAATATCAATTTTCTCTGCAACTTTCAAATAGGCTGCATCATTTTTTAAGCACGCGGCTGCAACACTTCCCATGTTGTATTGGCTTATGGCATTTGTCGCTGCTATATCTAATCGTCGTTTTGACACAAACACATCTTTCGAGCACAGCTGCCAGATAACACTATGCAAACTTTCATTTGCATTTTGGGTTTGCCCAGAGGTACAGCGCTTCAACAAATCATCACAAGCTAATCTCTGATAAACCGGCAAGATTTTGGAGACTATTTCATCATTGAGAGGAGTTTTCATTTTGGAATGACTCGGAGCTTTTTGACCAAGAGCTTTAGCTCGGTTGTAAAAGCACCAAGAACTTTCACCTTGTGGACATTTGAAATGCTTGGGCTTGGTATCTGTCGATGAGCAATGGTAAAGTGAAGCAAGAATGGAGGTTTTCATTGCATCGATATCAGGAGCATTAGAAGTTATCGCTTTTCGATAATAATTTGTGAGCCTTGATATCAATGCATCAGTGAGATGTCCTTTACGCTTGCCTCCCAATGTTTCTCCTCTAACTTTGTGTTCTTTCACTTTATTTCGAAGCGCTGTACCAAGTCTCTTTGCAACGTGGTTTACACACTCTTCTTTTTCAATTTCATAACCTTCATATACATTCAATTGCTTCAAATGTGAAAAGGTTTTTGAATCGCCATCAGAAAGCAGAACCGTATAACGCATATTGCATACTTTAATGGATCGACGCCACAAAATTTCTGCTGCATACATTTCCATCGCGTTCGATGAGCCATCATAATTTTTCTCACATAAACCAGATGTCTTGTGTGCTTCATGCCATATTTGATATTCTGGCGAACTCTCATCAAGTTCCTTTTTTGTTACTTCACATAGGTGACAGTATTTTGAAACAATTTCAAAGTCCAGCACAATGCCAGTCATAATGTCAATGACACAGCCAATGCCATACAAGGAGCTATGCCCACGCTTCTGCCAGGTTCCATCGAACGACACCCCAATGTTAATAACTTCTTCAGGACTTTCCTCGCTTTCACTAATTTTTTTATGTTCCTCCCTCACCTTTTCGCGGCATTTTTGCAAAACATCAGCCTTAAAAGCTACATTTTCCTCCGCCAAATGTGAGACATATGAATCGAATGTCTTTCGGTCCATTGCGTTGAGGCCCATATGTCCCGAAAATTTCTCCAGTGCGGCATGTCCTTTTCCAAAGCTGAGAAAAGCAGAAACAGCATCTTTATTTACTGCAAATTTTTTACTGTTTTCTTCACGTGGACTGGAGAATACACTGCTATACTCTTTTTTGCAGGAGTCGCAGAAAATGTTTAGTTTTGCAGCTAAACCATATTCTGTGTTTGTTTTCTTTACATTCAAACTATGAGATTCACAGGAAGAACATTTGAGTTCTTTTAGCAGAGGGGACCACATTTCATCATAAAATAAAGTTGCGGTAGATGAAGGCACATCACAAGTGTTTGAGATATCAGAGAAAAGTTTTAATTTTTTCACAGTCCTGGAATCATTCAGGTCAGATATCCCAGTATCATCAGCTGAAACTGTAGAAGCAACAGCTGTTTTATTCCATCGTTTTTTTGCATTTGCTATAGCACTTTTTCTTCTCTTAGTTGAGTGTGGCCTCGGCTTGTGCCATCGTGAATTGATGGAATCCATAGTTTGAGTTTCCAAAATAAATTTTTGAAAACAACAGTAAAAACAAAAGGAAAACGAAAATACGATAAGATAACAGCAAAAAACAATGATGTAACAATAAAAAAACAAAATGTAACAATATAACGAGAAAAAAAATCAACAAAAGGAGTATCTAATGCGAGTTCGAAAATGATAGCAAACTAGGCAAAAAATAAACATAAACAAATGCGAAAATGTTCAAAGAAACACGGTCAAAGTTAACGCAGTGTTGCCAAACTGTTCAAATATAATAATTAAAATATTTTTAATATTAAATTCGAAAATCTGAGGGGAAAATTCAGAAAAATACGAGAGAATCAGAAGGTAAACAAACTTGACAGCTGTGAAAGTGTCAAAACTCTCACTCCCAAGCCCCGCCCACTTTTTCGAAAAAACGTCATAAAATCGTTAAAAATCATCGTATCGAAAAAAATTTTACACCACAAGATAGACAATTATTTTCTTCATACTTTCAATGAAAAAAAAAAATTTCGAAAATTTGATGATTTCAAGGTCCCGTGTCCCCTTAACTTCCGCTTCCGCAACACAATTCAAACATGAAAACTTTTCCTCATATTCTTTATTTTGTTTCTTTTTTTTCGAACATGTAATGTGCCCAATAATTTTGGACCACCCTTCACCCTGTACGTAAAAATACCAAAGCGCAAAATTACAAATATATATATATATATAATACGGTGTGAAAAAAAGCACATAATATATATTTTGTTTTGAAAACAATAATTTAGCTTTAATCAAATGCTCAATTTCAGAGGTTAAAAGTGTTAAACTGAAAAAAACGTCTAAAACTTTTATTGTTCAAATTTGAAGAACTATACAGTTCGTCAACAAACAATGTTAATAATTAAATTAAAAACATAAAAGAAATCTTATACAAATTATTCTCAGTGGTTTTTATTATTTTCGGGTAACATAAGGATACCTGATGCATTAGGGAGAAAAAAATTATTTTTGTTTTGAATTAAAATCAGAGATCAATTTGTGTATTTTATTTGCATAACATCATAGACATCAATAGGCGCCGAACCCACGAGGGCAACCAAATGTAGTGTCGTTGGATCTGCTCATTCCTTAGAAATTTGCTAGGAGGCCAATAGGAGCTAACTTTTACCGAGGTCGTAGCCAGAAATGTTTTTCAGGGGGGGGGGGGACGACCCTCATTTTGAAACACTTATGTCGAGGAAAGTTTCAGGGATATGCTACATTGTGAAAAATTTCGGGGGGGGGGGGGGAGGCGTGGGCCGTGCTCCTTGACTTTCACCATATTTCTATGTGTGCGTATTTATTTCATGCCGAGGAGAAAGAGTTTGAGAAATTTTAAAAACTTCATTTAATCAATGCAAAAACTTTTAAAAAATAAATTTATTTTTATTTTAACTAACTTCAAATTAATTTTTTCAGCTTTTCATGTTTCACTTAGTTAAAGACTTAGCCAAGAAGAAGGAAAGAAACTTCAAATTGAAAAATCACAAACCAAAATTCAAACTATTCAATCTTATTAAAATTCAGAGCGAGAAGAAAATGAATTATATTTCAGTTTAATTTTATAATCGAAAACTATTAAACATGAGTGCATAAATCATAAAAAAGTACTTACAATTCACTTTGATTGGATGCTTCATCTCTTATTTCAGTTGATAACTCCGTACTAGTATTTCTGCGTTTGGAAGGGGTTAAAAATGTTTCCAACAGATTTTGTTGCCTAAATCTTTTCTTTCTTCTCCCCCCTGCTTTTTGAGAAATTTCTTGTTCGATCTATAACGAGCGGTCAATGGATAGTGTAGTGTACCACTACCAGGGCAGACAGATTATATTTTTGTGCGTTATGTCAGTCACTTTTAGAATTTAGTTTGCATGTGATGTCGTTCAGCAGGTGTAGACGTATGAGCAAAAAAGCGGATAAGCGGCTGGGGATCAGTTGTACCCCATCAAAAGCGTTTGCCCCCCACAGATAATTACTTGCATCATCTATCCAGGAAGTATAATACCTCATGTGATGACACAGCAATAACCTAAAGAGCCGACAGTCATTGTCGTCTTGACCCTTGTAGACAGTATTGGTTTCCGAGAGCAATTTAAACAGACACATATCTCCAGACTTTTTCTACGAATCTGTTTTCTTTTTTTGGCTTAGGGGAGGGGGTTCGGTCGAAACCGACGATCACGAAGAACGAAAACAATTATTTTGAAGGGACCGTAGGACAGCATGGTTTATTTGTCTCAAAGGAGTTTCTGGTCGAGTGATTGAAGCCTTGTAGCCCTGGGCAAGCAGCAATTTGGAAAAAGCATAAAATACTCAACTGGGTATCTGCTACCTGATGAATTGTGGCAACATGTGGGGTCACGACAGAGAAAAGCTATTCGGCCGGTTCATACTTCACATGTAGATGGTTTCAATTAGCAGGCAATAGCAAAGTTTGTTAACAATAGGAAATAAATGGACAAGCATGGGACTGAGAAAAATCAGTTAGCTTTTGCTTCATTCCAGTCTTATTGAATTTTTTTCTGACTGTGAAAATATAGGCCTTTTATGTGGTTATAATTTTTTTTTTTAGTTTTATATAAAATTGTCTTTGAAAAATAAAATAAAAAATAAACTCTGAAGCACTTTTTGGATTTTTCGGGCCTGATAATCACCGAAAAAGAAAAAAAAAAAAGCTGAATAAATTGAAAGTGATAAAGGAATTTTAAAATGAATTTACATCGCAATTTTGTGCCGTGCCATAACAGGGTTTTTGCATAGATAATCATTTGTAATCCAAACTTTTTTTACATTAATTTGATTTTGGAATTGTTTAACAAAGAGCGTAATGCATAAGGTTTGAATATGCAAAAGGCTTAAAGCGATGACAAGAAAACAAATGATTGTGAAAGAAAATGTTTAATATGCTTGCAGTTTTTTCGATATTGCATACCGAAAGGAAAGCTATTTTTTTAAGGTGAAGTCTAGGGAGGACGAAAGAGGACGCTCATTGTCCCCCAACTTTTTTACTCTAATAATATCAACGTCTCACTGTTTTGCAAAAAAAAAAAAAAAAATCAGTACAAGCAGTGTAAATATTTTGATTTCAAAACTTATGATATTTTAAACCTCCCCCCCCCCTCCCCGCACACCTATTTCCTAGGCAGGCCAGCACAGCTGAAAGTAATTCTCTGAATTTATGTAGTTCTCGTTTACTCATATTTTAACGCGCTTATTTTGACGAGTAATATTAACCTGCGACTGTTAATTGTTGTTTGAGAGAATCAGGGAATCCCTTTTTTTTCACGAATTTAAAGTAGGAGTAGCAAGCAGCCTTTATGTATAGTTTTATAAGCTTCTGTCTTATTTCATAAAGCTGTTAATTTACTAATGAGTGCCTATTTTGAATATTAAATAAGTTAGGTAGCTCAGCGTCCCCTCGCGTACTCAGCGTCCTCCCTGGAAATTACAGGTGAGGGGACGCTTGAGTGAAAATAAAGAGGTGGGGGGACGCCGTCCCCCCGCATCCCCCCTGGACTACACCACTGTACATAAGGCTTCAAGCTAAAAGCTAATGGTGTCATATGTAAATGATGAAGTGACATTTTTTAGTTTTAACTTCAGCTACCAAGACTTACTAATATTACTAGCTACTGAAATTTTTTTTTATTGGACATTTTCCATCAGGGATCAACATATGCTTAGGCAATTAAGGATCAGCATAGGATAGGTTTTTAATAATCCATATAAATAAAATGGAATCATAAATAAGAGTTCTGTGCCCAAAACTTCATTCATTTCCCTATGAAGTTGAATAGGAAATAATTTTGATTTTGACTATCAAAAAAATACATGTATAAATTATAAGATAATTTAAAATTGAAATTGTGTCATTCTACCGAATGTCTAGCTTGCTAGAGAGATTACCCTATTACAGTGGTTCCTAAACTGGGTGCCACAGCGAAAGAGGAGGGGTGCCAAGAAATTCTCATGATAACAAACTTTCTGTTCGTGAGCCATATATTATACGACTTGGGTGCCACGAGAAAATTTAAACTCTTATAAGGGAGCCATGACTTGGAAAAGTTTGGGAACCCCTGCCCTGTTAAGTTTTACAGCATGAATATGGTAAGTTTTGTTTGTTTCTTTTAAAACTTGATGTCTTGTGAAGACTTTCATCATATGGAAATCTACGACTAATTAAACACGGACATTCTTGATGGTGTGGAAGTAGTGCAATTTCGAGAAACAAAAGAATTAATGCTATGCTGTGTTATTTTTAGCAGTATAAAATTTTGCGTGTTAACAGCAGAAAACAATTTCGCAAGTGTTGGATTTAGCATTGAAAGGAAATAGTTTTCTTTAAATTGAGGGTGTATTTTTGCCAATGGCAACGACAATGTTTTACGTCAATCGTAAGAGAGTGTAGGAATCATCAGTTCCATACAGCAATCAACAAATCACGGTCCTCTGGGAGAAAGTAACTTTTATTGATGCTGCAAAAATTGCCTATGTGTCAAGAAGAGCAGTGACAATTAAATTATGTGAAACCAATAATGAGCGCTGACAGCCTACGACGAACTTTACGTTGCTGTCGCCATGGGAATGCACCCAACAACCTGTGGTGTCCCTTGGAACTGATGATTAATCACAATTAGTTTGATAACCATAGCAACAGTCTATTAAGACAGACGCAAAAGTCGCCATAGCTGTGAATGCCCCTCTAAGTGTCATGATAGCTCAAGAACTAGAGGACAAAAATAGTACTTGAAGAAGCAATATGTCTTTTTGGACTTTTGAAATGGTATGGTCGTGGCTGCAGGGCGCACTGATAGAGGCTCCAGGGCACCGAAAGGGTTACAGAGGACCTATAAAGAGTAAAGCGTGCACTTAAAGGGTATCAAGGCATGCTTTAAGGGCATCAGGGTGCACCTGAAGCGCAGCAGAGGGCTGAGCTCTCCCAAAAAATGCTAAGTCAGCACTAGATATTCGTAAGTGTCGCTATCATTGTATCTGCCTATGTGGAGACCAAACAACCCAAATTCTTGAATTAATTTTTTGAAACACGGATTATTATTATTATTTAATAGTTTATTTTTTTCTGAAGCTGAGACGCCCTCAAGATGCTGGCGCCTGTGTATTTTGCACTTTGCTCATTGATAGGGCCGGCCGCCGGCCCTGTCTCTCAGGAGAATATTCTTGAATCACATCATCTTTAACTATATGCCATATTCATATAATATTTATATATATATATAAAATTATATATATATATATATTATGTATATATATATATTATGTATATATATATATATATATATATATATATTGATGTTTAAATTTTATTGCAATTTGTAAAATAAATGCAATTTAATTTTTTTTTTAAATGATATTTATCTAAAGCATTTTAACTAATACTTGATATACAATTACTTTATAAAAAAATAATTGTATAATTTATAGACAAAATACTATAATTTAAATTACAAATATTATAAGATTTCAATACTTATGATTTTCAATTAATTAAATAATAACCTCAAGTGGCAATGTCATAAAATTAAAGTGATGCAAAGTACATATAAAAAGAAACATTAAACATTTTTTAACAACCTTTTTTTTACAAAAGAAAGAAAACCTGTTAAATGAGTTAAATCGTATGTTTTTCTTTTCATACTAATTTGACATATTTTAAAGATATGTTAGTTATTCATTACATCGGATTGGAATTTACTAAATAAATTTAAAATGGAGCCTTTTTTTTATCAGATGAAAATGGGAAATAAATGTTTTGTTTGTCAAGATGTTATTATTTCAGTATTTAAAAAAATATTTAAAAAAATCAGTACTCTTAGTTGTTTCCATAGGTTAGAAAGCAAATTGAAAGGTAATTAATATCGCATCAGAATAGACGAACGCATCAAAATACATTTTAAGCCAATAGAAGTTTAATACTGCACGGATCTATTTTGAAAAGTTTCGATTGCTAATTTCATCAGAAGTGACTTCCAGAACTGTAATGTAAATGACTTATTACAACAAAACTAAAATTTATAAAAATCTGACCATCCGAATGTTAACAGGAACAGCATGAGTGCCTACATTTTCTCATTTAAAAGTATGATAATTTTAGATAATCAATTTATTAAATACATTTAGTAGTCGGAAGATATGTTTGTGATCAATTTTGATTTAAGTATGCTATCACATGAAAATTTGTAAAAAGAAATTCCAGCCTCTTTGGGGCCTTTTTTACTTTCTGAAGTGCAAAAAGGAACACAACAATACACTATTTTGCGAAAACAAAGCACAAATAAGTTGTAAAAAAACCATTAAAAAAGCAGTTTAAATTTTAAATCGCCAAAATCTGTTTAGAAACAATGCTACTACTTTTCTCCACCAGACCCCTACCTGTTAGCCGAGGCCTTAGGATTGCTTACGTGGGGTCTACGGATTTTACATGCACATATCCCCAAGTATACATGGTGGTCTTCAGTGGGTGTCGAACGCACGACCTTCCAGGTAGAAGTCCGACGTGCTAACCACTAGGCTACCACGGCCCACAAACAAACAAAACAAAAAAAAAAAAACAACGCTACTACTGGATGAAAGACAGAAGGGAAGTAGGGGGAGGGGCTGCACCTATCGGTATTTTCTAATTTTGTGCAGACAAGGCAGTTGCCTCATTGGATAGGTTTTAAGTGCCCTATGTAAGTGGGTCTTGCATGAAAGTATCTCGTTTCAGGCTCTTTGATGACAATACGGAAGGGGAGTTTCAGAGCTTTCTCCCCTGTAAGCTTTGTGAAACTGAAGTCTAAACAATTTTAGGCTATTTTTGTTGATGTTAGGGAAAGGGGGAAGGAAGTTTGGTGATGTCATACATCGTCACCAACAGCTTTCCCAGACAGCCATGAATCTCCAAATTACATCCATAGGATATCTCTTGGATAAGATGAGTAGATATAACCACATCCATGAGATATCCCTGAGACATCCACATATCTGCTGAATATCCACAGAACGTCAAAAAGGTTGCAGCTATTGGATCTCCCTGAGACGTCGCGATATCGCGACGTGTATTAGATATCCCATGGATATCCAGGATATCCCATAGATATCCTGAAAACATCCAACAGATATCCCATAGACATCTTAACGTCCTAAGGTTATCTCTAGGATATCCAAGAGACATCCATCTCTTGGATATTGGGATATAGCTTGGATATCCATAGGAGGTCTCAAATGAATGGTTTATAGGTATTTATAAAACATCAGAATATGCTACAGATTTATTACATATGCAAAAAGAGTACAAAGCCTATAGCATAACATATATTTGAGCAATGTAAATTACTCCATTACAAATTATAATTACATAGCCATTATTTTCCTATAACTACTTTTGAAAATATTTATAATTTCTTTTCAAATCTTCATTTTAGGAAAATATGACTAAGCAATTAAAATTTTTAATGAATATTCAATACTAGAGATATATATTAGGCTACAGGTCAATACACTTCATGCATATGCAATAAATCTTTAGCACATTTTGATATTTTACATATATAAGCAAGAAATGTAACAAAAATTATATAGTATTGACAAAACATTTTTATCTTTTTCTGTGAACCCGTATTAAATAGCTCATAAAAAAAAAACAGAGTACTTAAAAAATATAAAAAATATTCCTTCATAAAAGTACTTCTGAAAGATGAGACAAATTTTAAAAATTTTACATTCATTTAGAGCATTAATTTCGAGTACTTAAAATTACTCGCAATTTTCATACATTCACGATTTTCATACTAATTTAAACTTTACTCCTTTTTAATTGTGTACAGTATAATTCAGATATAATTATGATTGAATTTACTGATGTAACTCTGGACATTTCATTAGAAACAAGTGGTATTCAATGAGCAATACGAGGATTATTTTTTTTCAAAAATGTATTACTTTTGACTTAAAGATGATTAAGAGTAGGCTGCTGTTCTCCGAGACAAAAAAATAAACTGAACAAATAAGTCGTTTTTTTTGTTTTATTTTAAAAAGGCACAAAAATGATATACAGAAGACATTACAAAATAGATTTATTTACACAATAGTATTGCCCAAAAGGGATGGGGAGTTGGCAGAATTTTCTGCAGCCACTCTCATATGGCGTGCTTTCGCATGGGGCGAAGCCAATTTTTTATTGCAGTTTCCACTGCTGCATCCATTGCAGCATTTCTTACTGTTTCATTCCGTCTAGTTGCATCTAAAAAATTAATTTTCAAGAATGAATTTTTACACATAGAACAAATTTCTCTTCATAACAATGTAAAAGGAATTTTCTCATTTGTCCAATTTACGCACAAAATATACACCTGCACATGGATAAAGAAAAAAAAACTTATTTAAACACAAAATGTTGATTGTTAACCAGAAAAAAAAAAAACACCTGTAGCAAGGCAGAATTTAAATAAATAAGAAAAATAAAATAGCAAACTACATTTCAATAGCAATTTAATTAACAAGTGAAAAATTACTGAGAATTTACTCAACAAGAAATTTGGTAAACAAAATCAAAAACTTTGTTTGATAATCAAGAAAGCCAAACAATGAACATGTATTTTCACACCCCTCTCCTTCCAGAACATGTGTAGCTGTTACAAGGTTTTCACAATAAAATCATGACTTCATTAGTTCATACTTCAAGGAAAATTCTTCAAACAATCCTTGACTATCGGCTACATTCACAAAAACTTGAAAACAAATCAGAGCACTACAGATAAAGCTCAAAATACTTTAATGATAATTGTATATCCAACAGTTATGTATTCATTTTTAATGTATATAAATTTATATTATTTTATACATATAAATTAGTACCAAATATCACTCTTGTCAGCTGCAGCTTATAAAATACACCCTTTCCTTTCGCTCCCATCCAGCTGAACTCCTGTGCCACTACATCTGTCAGAAGTTTTCTCATGATCCGCTTTACAGTGGAGTACAGTTACGCCCCCACAAGTTTGACGTAAAGTTAATCTATAAAAATTTATAGAAAAATTAATTCAAGATACACTGAAAGCCTTGGTTTAAAAGAAACTAATGCATACCAAATAATTGAAAATCTCTGGCTTCAAAAGCGCACCTTCTAAGCATTGCAGTTCCTCTATATTTTTTACTGGTAACTTAACCGGTAAAACATCCCCATCACCAGTGGTGTAGTCGAGGGGGGACGGCGTCCCCCTACCTTTTTATTTTAATACAAGCATCCCCCCCAAACATTTTACATTTTAACATAAGCGTCTCCCACTTTTTTATTTCAATTGCTTATCTTCGTATGTATGAGTGTCCCCCCAACATTTTTTGTTCAGGACTACACCACTGCCCATCACCAAATGTTTCGGCGATAGGGGCAAAGTTGTTTGTTGCTAAAAGAATAAACTCGAGAGTTCAAGTCATATGAACTCTTTCATAAAATTTTCAAGCTGAAATGCACTAAAATTGTCTAGAGCGCCAAAATGTTCCACATCTTTACAAAGATGCAATAACCCATGAACATTGTGAGATACATGTTGTTTACCATATAGGAGTATAAAACTTTGGACAAAACTTTAACCAAGCCTGAGCATATGATACCATCTCTCTGTTAGGCTCAGTAACTAATACTTTAACTGCACAATGCATAAGCAGAAAATGCTCATACAGATCTTTACGTAAAACATTTGACAAAACTACTGGCCCAGTGTATAACAAAAACAGACGAAACTCTGTTCCTTTTCAACGTTCAAATTCTTTTAAAGAACGAGGTTTTCGGGCGAAATCATTAGGGAAATAAGTTTTTAAGTTCTAGTTGTTTTGACACACTTTCTACCTGATTATTAGCAAGTCTAAATTTTAAATCATCTTTCAACCACAGCTTAATTAACTTTTCATGACCCCTAAACATATCAAATGCATATACTCATATGGAACATGTGAAACAAGGCAAAAATTATCTATCTCCAACAGTATAGAATCATATTTATGATGTTCATCATCAGGATCCCTATTTCTAAAATCAACATCAGTTCTTTCAGTGAAATTAACATTAGGAAAGCAAATTCTATTTTTATAAAATATACCAGTTTCAAAACATTTGTTACAACTCAAATACCCAGAATGGCTTTTAATGCATAATACAAAAGCTCGAGCAGGTGCATCACAAATTATTCCTTTAAGATGTATGTTACACATTTTACCATCAATAGATATACCATTTTCGATTAGATGTTTCATTACACACACAAAATCACTTAAAAACTCATTACGATTTTTGAGTTTTTCATAGGAATGGAATACACCAATGGAGAACACACAAGGAAAATTCACAGTATAGCTTAATGGACCTAAAATTGGCCATAACTGACTGTTGGAACTTTTAACTATAGGAAATACATCAACATTTACCAGTAATTCAATTGTTAATTGTGTTAGAACTGTACCTTTAATATTTTGAATGATATTTTTTATTCCGTTTTCAATACCAAAGTGGCAATAAGTACCAGACGAGACACTTTTAATTGCTACAGACCTAGCGGTTTGCAATAGTCCCCGTGCATCGCTTGGTAAATCAGACCCAAATAGATATTTCTTAAGTGTTTTTAATAAACCATTAATTGCAGTATGAGATATGTTATTCTCAACTGACCAGTTAGACGAGTCTTTCAGCAAATTTAGATTTTGTTCACACACACGGTTTCGAGAACTTTCCTCACACAGAGTCGGACACTAAGCAAAGTTCCCTATCAGAACTTTCATACGAGCTATCAGAAGGAAAACCTGACGCTTCATTAGAACTACAATCATGATATTGCTCAGTCAAATTACTAGATGTTGATTGCTAATCAATAATAGACACATCATTTACAGATTCACTAACTTTCTTATAAGTTATCCAATGCAATCACTTGTTTACTTTAGTTTTAGGCATGATTTTCCCACAAACTAATGACAAATAGCAATAATCACACAATAGACCCAATAAGAATGAAATTCTAAATTGTATCCCAATTGTAAAGAATAAAATTGCTTGCCTCACCCAAACGACAAGTTTAAGACATGAATATTGCTTTATCCAACAAATCTTACTGAATTCAGTAGAAAAAATTTACATGAAATGAAAAATACTGTTAAAAACTACATATGCCTGAAATTAAAAAAACAGAGCAATTATATACCTGAAGTTAAAAATACAGATAAATTATACACCTGAAATTTAAAATACAGATAAATTATATACCAGAAATTAAAAATACAAACAAATTATATCCCTAAAATTAAAATGATAAAAGCTACATGGGTGAAATTAAAAATACGGATTAATTACACGTGTGAGATTAAAAATACTGATGAATTATATATCCCTGCAAGTAAAAATAGGGAAATATTATGTCCCTGGAATTACGACAAAGCAATTAAATCAAGTAATTAAATAATAATCATTAAAAAACTGAACTACTTTTAATAATCATAAGCATAATATAACACAAAAATATATAAAATATATTAATACAAACAACAAAATCTGATCCGACTACACTACTCACCAGTCACCAGCTCACCAGAGCGATGCGATTGCATTGCAGCAATATGAAAATTACAGTTAATTTTCTCAGTTCGTTCAGCACACAGTTTTAACAGAAAAAATTAAGAAAAACTATTTACCTTAATTAACCACGAAATCTCTAAATATAACAATTTTGAGCATCAGAGTGAATATAAATAAGCCTAACAGTATCCAAAAGTCAAATAACATCTCAGGGCATCAACAACAAATAACATCTTCATGGAGGATATCTCACAGTCATCCACAGGATATCCAAATATCTATATCTTATACATGTAACAGTCTGGATATCCATAGGATGTCCAAATGTCTATATCCCAAACATGTCACATTCTGGATATCTCAGGGATATCCAGAAATCCAAATCCATGACTTGGATGTTTTTGGATATCCACAGGATGTCCCAATATCTATATCCAAAACACGTTACTATCTGGATATCTCAGGGATATCAGGAGATCCAAATCCAGGATTTTGAGATATGTGGATGTCTGTGAGATATCCAACATATCCAGCAGATATCCAGGATGTTTTTTGGATCTTTTTGGATGTCTCAGAGATATCAGTGGTTGTCTGGGTACTGACTGAACCTTTTCGGTTATCTCAGACTACGCCCCAGTACGAGGGGGTGCGACCGTGGCGCTGTCCTCCTTCGAACCTCCCACAAACTCTCTGACAGAACCAGCACCAGCCATAAAGGGTTGGGCTGACAGAGCTTTGCCTACCTGCTTTACCGATCCGGGGCCATAGTCATGCTACAAAGCAAGCCTTACGTCACCCAAATCGGATAGTGCTATTTTAGTCGCCTCTTACGACATGCATAGCTACATCGGCGCTATTCTACTCCCGCCACCGCAGGGAGACACTGAAAAGGTATGTATTTGCATATTTACGCAAGTAAACACATAACAGTGGAATTCAATGGCAACACTCGAACAATATATCTCGAAATCTGTCTCCACATTACATTTGGAATTGTATTTTGAGAGAGAACACAACACTTTACGGTAATATTAGAATGAAAAAATACAACATACTGTATTTTTAATAATTCGTCAATATATTCACATTGAATAACGCGTTCATGCAGCAAAGAAACTCAATAATATTTGTTCATTTAATACCTAATTTGACGTTAATAAGTGGTGGACGTTAGTTCACATCCCCTGCAAGTCCCCTTCAAGTGTGACGTCACGCCAGGGGGCGTGGAGCTCTAACGTCACTGTTTAAGCCGCATGCGCGTGGACTGCGTTGAGTGTGTGAGAGTATAGTTTTTCATTCTAACAGATCTAAGGAAATTAACGTTCCAGATAAGAGGTGTTTGCTCTCATTTATTATTGTTAGTAAAGCAATATAATTTTTTTTTTTTCAATAAAAACTTTGTGTAATTTTTTTTTTACTTTTTTTAACTACAGTTATTATTTGTTTCCTTAAAAAGTCTGTGAAAACTCCCGACATCAAGCATGCTCTTAGGTATCTTATCTGAAGTATAGAAGGGTAAGTAAACGTAAATGAATAATTTCAAGAACACAGGGCCAGCGAGAACCAGAGGCAGCAAGGCGCAGCTTCCTTAAGGGGGCGGCAATTACTATCTAATCAATTTATTAGGTAGTATTACGCTTCTAATGAATAAGAAAATAAGTATGTCCTATGGGGATCTTGATATATTTATATGTGTATTCAAATGAAAGCAAAATTACAAAAAAAAAAAAAAAGGATTGAATACCACATAAAACTTAAACTTTGAATGCAATTTTTTTTCACACAAAATCATCACAATATCAAGAGCAACTCCTGAACTATTTTTTTCATCTTCAAAACATCGCCAGTAAAATTAAAACCTTGATGCAGTTTTCTATAATAACTGCATCAGGGCTAGAATTCAACTAGCACTTCAGATAATTATCTGAATTATCCAATTATCTGTAAGAAGAAATATAAAATATATTAAGAGCAAATAAAATAGAAAGCACTTTAAGATAAAAAGAATTTTTAAAAAATTCACTGCTTAAACAGTAACAATGTCAAAAATATAGCAGTAATTTTGGGAAGGTAACTTATAAAAAATAAAATAGGAAATTATATATGAAGGCATTATAATTTTATACATTGCACTTAGTGCATCAAACTTTTCAATCAAGGTCTCGCACAGGTAAAGTTTATGAACATGTTTATTATAATAATGCCCCGATACATTATTATATTATAAGGAAACACAACATAAACCTCAAATTGTCCTACAATGGTAACAAACTGACATCTAATATCTAGGGAAAATATGCAATTAGATCACAGTAAAACCTCACAAACTCACTCCTTTCAAAATAAATGAATAGACAATTACATAGTACATAAAAAAAATTTAATCTTTTAACATCATTCTGAAAAACCACACAAAGCTTTAGCTACTCTTCCAAAGATGTTAATGAATCTAAAAGGCTCTCACTGCTTAGGGAGCTCTGAAGGAAAGCTCTTATTAGATAGCAAAAAAACAATGCTTAATTTTAACAATTTATTAACCCAATATTCCTTATTTTCATTCAAAACAAAAATGTGTGTTTTATTGAAAAACACACATTTTTATTGAAAAAGAAATACACAAAGTTTAAAAAATAATAATAACTGTAGTTAAAAAAAGTAAAAAAAAAATTACACAAAGTTTTTATTGAAAAAAAAAATTATATTGCTTTAATAACAATAATAAATGAGAGCAAACACCTCTTATCTGGAACGTTAATTTCCTTAGATCTGTTAGAATGAAAAACTATACTCTCACACACTCAACGCAGTCCACGCGCATGCGGCTTAAACAGTGACGTTAGAGCTCCACGCCCCCTGGCGTGACGTCACACTTGAAGGGGACTTGCAGGGGATGTGAACTAACGTCCACCACTTATTAACGTCAAATTAGGTATTAAATGAACAAATATTATTGAGTTTCTTTGCTGCATGAAAACTTGTTTTGATGCACAGTTCGATAGCTTAGAGCATATTTTGAACTTCAAAATGCTTGCAGGGGATGTGAACCACTGATCTCTATACTAATCTGGATCTCCTACTGCAAGTACAGTGGCTAGAATAACTAGTGTGCCGTTCGGCGCGAAAATGTTGAAAACGAAACTAAGCCACCAGTAGGTGGCGCTAGCATCGACAGCGAGGTAACTGATTAGCAGAGCGAACGTAAAAGAATCATTTACTCGCCTTAGTTTTCGCACTTTTTTCAGTACTAAAAAAAGGAGGTGCAAAAAATATGTGATTTTTTTAAAAATATTCAATCATCGGTTCAAGAGAAGAATTTGGAGCAATAAATAGATGGCTGTCGTTTAGGTGAACACAAGCATGAAAAATATTTTTATTTAGTTTTCGGATGCAGTCATAAATGAAAATCATGTATTTTGTTAAGAGAATATTGTTATACTTTTTAAAGACAGCGGTTTTTTAGTCCAATATAGTGGGAATGAGCTGTTGAAGATAATTGCATTATTATGCTCATATTACCTAAAAAAAGAAAGGCTATATGTCTAAGTACTATATTTTAACATAAATAAATAAATAAAAATTAACCAATAATTACTATCACATAAGTTTTTTACAAAGCACATTGCAATCCGATGTATATTTTTTTAAAAAATAAACACTTGCAATGTCATTTTTTAAATGAACTGCATGCTTAACAATTTTGTGTTAGATTTTTTTTAAAATATAGATTTAATTTTTTTTTTTAATTTACATTTATTTTAAAACACATTATAATGCACAAAGTTTTGGTCAAGTTTCAATTACATACAAAACCAAAATAGAAACAAATAATAAAAAAATCTTGAACCAAAGCAAAAAGCTTAGCTTTAAATTTATTTTGTTGTTATGACAAGCACAATTTCATTTTGATATTACATTTCTTCTTCATTAACGTCAATATTGTTTCATATGTAAAATTTAATTTTTGAGTCGTATCTTTTGAAACTTTTTATAGTTTCAGACAAAGGCAGAATTTTATTCAAAAACTGAATCCCCCCCTTCTGGTGGGTACCTTTGTCACATTATGATACACAATATTTTGGTCAAGTTTCAATTACATACTAAACCAAAATAGAAACAAATCATTAACAAAATCTTGAACCAAAGCAAAAAGCTTAGCTTAAAATTTATTTTGTTGTTATGACAAGCACAATTTCATTTTAATATTACATTTCTTCATTAACGTCAATATTGTTTCATACATAAAATCTAATTTTTGATTCACATCTTTTAAATCTTTTTATAGTTCCAGACAAAGGCAGAATTTTATTCAAAAACTGAACCCCCCCCCCCAATTCCCCTGCCCCCTCTTGTGGGTACCTTTGTCACATTATGATACACAAAATGTTGGTCAAGTTTCAGTTACATACTAAACCAAAATAGAAACAAATAATAAAAAAATCTAGAACCAAAGCAAAAAGCTTAGCTTTAAATTTATTTTGTTGTTATGACAAGCACAATTTCATTTTGATATTACATTTCTTCTTCTTTAACGTCAATATTGTTTCATATATAAAATTTTATTTTTGAGTCACATCTTTTAAAACTTTTTGTAGTTCCAGACAAATGTAGAATTTTATTAAAAAAACTGAAATCCCCCCCCCCCAATTCCCCCGCCCCCTCTTGTGGGTACCTTTGTCACATTATGATACACAAAATGTTGGTCAAGTTTCAGTTACATACTAAATTAAAATAGAAACAAATAATAAAAAAAAAATCTTGAACCAAAGCAAAAAGCTTAGCTTTAAATTTATTTTGTTGTTATGACAAGAACAATTTCATTTTGATATTACATTTCTTCTTCATTAACGTCAATATTGTTTCATATGTAAAATTTAATTTTTGAGTCGCATCTTTTGAAACTTTTTATAGTTTCAGACAAAGGCAGAATTTTATTCAAAAACTGAATCCCCCCCCCCCCCTTCTGGTGGGTACCTTTGTCACATTATGATACACAATATTTTGGTCAAGTTTCAATTACATACTAAACCAAAATAGAAACAAATCATTAACAAAATCTTGAACCAAAGCAAAAAGCTTAGCTTAAAATTTATTTTGTTGTTATGACAAGCACAATTTCATTTTAATATTACATTTCTTCATTAACGTCAATATTGTTTCATACAAAAAATCTAATTTTTGATTCACATCTTTTAAATCTTTTTATAGTTCCAGACAAAGGCAGAATTTTATTCAAAAACTGAACCCCCCCCCCCCAATTCCCCCGCACCCTCTTGTGGGTACCTTTGTCACATTATGATACACAAAATGTTGGTCAAGTTTCAGTTACATACTAAACCAAAATAGAAACAAATAATAAAAAAATCTAGAACCAAAGCAAAAAGCTTAGCTTTAAATTTATTTTGTTGTTATGACAAGAACAATTTCATTTTGATATTACATTTCTTCTTCTTTAACGTCAATATTGTTTCATATATATAATTTAATTTTTGAGTCACATCTTTTAAAACTTTTTGCAGTTCCAGACAAATGTAGAATTTTGTTAAAAAAACTGAACCCCCCCCCCAAATTTCCCCGCCGCCCCCTCCTGGTGGGTACCTTTGTCACATTTTGATACACAAAATGTTGGTCAAGTTTCAGTTAGATACTAAACCAAAATAGAAAAAAATAATAAAAAAAATCTTGAACCAAAGCAAAAAGCTTAGCTTTAAATTTATGTTGTTGTTAAGACAAGAACAATTTCATTTTGATATTACATTTCTTCATTAACGTCAATATTGTTTCATATATAAAATCTAATTTTTGATTCACATCTTTTAAATCTTTTTAAAGTTCCAGACAAATGTAGAATTTTATTAAAAAACTGAACCCCCTCCCCCCCCCCGCCCCCTCTGGTGGGTACCTTTGTCACATTATGATACACAAATTTTTGGTCAAGTTTCAATTGTATACTAAACCAAACTAGAAACAAATAATAAACAAAATCTTGAGCCAAAGCTAAATGTTTAGCTTAAAATTTATTTTGTTGTTATGACAAGCACAATTTCATTTTAATATTACATTTCTTCATTAACGTCAATATTGATTTTTTATGTAAAATTTACCGTTTTGAGTCACATCTTTTAAAACTTTTTATAGTTCTAGACAAATGTAGAATTTTATTAAAAAACTGAACCCCCCCCCCCCGAATCCCCCCGCCTCCTCTGGTGGGTACCTTTTTGTCACATTATGATACACAAAATTTTTCAAGTTTCAATTGTATACTAAACCAAAATAGAAACAAATAATAAAAAAAATCTTGAACCAAAGCAAAAAGCTTAGCTTTAAATTTATTTTGTTGTTATGACAAGAACAATTTCATTTTGATATTACATTTCTTCTTCATTAACGTCAATATTGTTTCATATGTAAAATTTAATTTTTGAGTCAGATCTTCTTATAGTTCCAGACAAAGGCAGAATTTTATTCAAAAACTGAAACCCCCCCCCCAGCCCGAAACCCTTCTGCCCCCTCTGGTGGGTACCTTTGTCACATTATGATACAAAAAATTTTGGTCAAGTTTCAATTACATACTAAACCAAAATAGAAACAAATCATTAACAAAATCTTGAACCAAAGCAAACAGCTTAGCTTTAAATTTATTTTGTTGTTACGAGAAGTACAATTTCATTTTAATGTTACATTTCTTCTTCATTAATGTAAATATTTTTTCATTGTTTTTTTTGAGGTGGTCAGAATTAAACCGATTTATCACGGATAAATTTACAAAGACCAAAAATGGGCATATGTTCCTCTTCATTTATTTATTTTATAGAATAAAAAAATAAAACTTGTTCGTATACTATATCAAAGTACGAATGAGGGAGATATTTATTTCATTTCCTGCTTCCTTAGGGGAAAAACTAATCCGAAAGTAGTTAACAGCAATCAATTCATGTTGGTGCTTCAGTGTCACTTGTAACTTTCTAAATGACAATCGGCTAATCGAAAGACTTTTGGTACACAGGGCCTTTAATCGCAGCCGCTGGCCCCAAAGCCGTTTTCGGCGGGCTCGAACTTACCTCGCTGTCGAATAGAGCGCCATCTAGTGGAGGCTTACTTTCGGGTACAGAAAAAGCACTGGAGGACAATGGCGAACGGCACACTTTGTATTCTAGCCACTGTACTGCAAGCTCACAAAACCAACAAGGAAACTACAGTGGCTAGAATAGATAGTGTGCCGTTCGCCATTGTCCTCCAGCGCTTTTTCTGTACCCGAAAGTAAGCCTCCACTAGATGGCGCTCTATTCGACAGCGAGGTAAGTTCGAGCCCACCGGAAGACGGCTTTGGGGCCAGCTGCTGCGATTAAAGGCCCTGTGTACCAAAATTCTTTCGATTGCGGATTGTCATTTAGAAAGTTATAAGTGACACTGATGCACTGACATGAATTGATTGCTGTTAACTACTTTCGGATTAGTTTTTCCCCTAAGGAAGCAGGAAATGAAATAAATATCTCCCTCATTCGTACTTTGGAAATATACGAACAACTTTCATTTTTTTTATTCTATAAAATAAATAAATGAAAAGGATTTTGTAACAAATGTCCATTTTTGGTTTTTGTAAACTTATGTGTGATACATCGGTTTAATTCTGACCACCTCAAAGAAAACAAGAATTTCTAAAGGGCAAAGTCTTGCAGTGCTATAATAAATGTCTGTGGTTTTTTAAATCTGCATCCGAACCGAATAATTTGCTTTCGAAAGTATCGCTTTTTTTTTTTGCCTCTCATATTGGTGAACTAAATGTGGGTTTGAACTTACTAAACTTTAAAGGATTATATGTGATAATATGTTCAAATTTTGTGTGGAATATACTATGAATTATAACCGGTCAAGAAAATTAAGTAGAGGCTTGTTGGAACGTCATTATAATAATATATTAAAATAATATGGTAGTTTGGCTTAAAGTTCCTCTGATAAAGGTACCCACCAGAGGGGGTGAGGGGGGAGCTTAGGGGTGTTTTTCAGTTTTTGAATAAAATTCTACATTTTGGCTGGAACTACAACAGGTTGCAAAAGATGTGACTCAAAAATTAAATCTTATATATGAAACAATATTGACGTTAAAGAAGAAGAAATGATATATCAAAATGAAATTGTTCTTGTCATAACAACAAAATACATTTAAAGCTAAGCTTTTTGCTTTGGTTCAAGATTTTTTTTATTAGTTGTTTCTATTTTGGTTTAGTATGTAACTGAAACTTGACCAATATTTTGTGTATCATAATGTGACGAAGGTACCCACCAGAGGGGGCGGGGGGATTTGGGGGGGGGAGTCAGTTTTTTTAACAAAGTTCTACATTTGTCTGGAACTACAAAAAGTTTTAAAAGATGTGACTCAAATATTAAATTTTATATATGAAACAATATTGACGTTAAAGAAGAAGAAATGTAATATCAAAATGAAATTGTGCTTGTCATAACATCAAAATAAATTTAAAGCTAAGTTTTTTGCTTTGGTTCAAGATTTTTTTTATTATTTGTTTCTATTTTGGTTTTGTATGCAATTCAAACTTGACCAAAACTTTGTGCATCATAATGTGTTTTTAAATAAATGTAAATTTAAAAAAAAAAATTAAATCTATATTTAAAAAAAAAAATCTAACACAAAATTTTAAGCATGCAGTTCATTTAAAAAATGACAGTGCAAGTGTTTATTTTTTTTTTTTTAAATATACATCAGATTGCAATGTGCTTTTTAAAAAACTTATGTGACAGTAATTACTGTTAATTTTTATTTATTTATTTATGTTAAAATATGGTACATAGACATATAGCCTTTCTTTTTTTAGGTAATATGAGCATAATAATGCAATTATTTCCAACAGCTCATTCACACTATATTGGACTAAAAAACCTTTGTCTTTAAAATGTATAACAATATTCTCTTAACAAAATACATGGTTTTCATTTAAGACTGCTTCCGAAAACTAAATAAAAACATTTTTCATGCTTGTGTTCACCTAAACGACAGCCGTCTATTTATTGCTATAAATTCTTTTCTAGAACAGATGATTGAATATTTTTAAAAAAATCACATATTTTTTGCACCTCCCTTTTTTTAGTACTGAAAAAAGTGCGAAAACTAAGGCGAGTAAATGATTCTTTAACGTTCGCTCTGCTAATCAGTTACCTCGCTGTCGATGCGACCGCCACCTACTGGTGGCTTAGTTTCGTTTTCAACATTTTCGCGCCGAACGGCACACTAGGTATTCTAGCCACTGTAAAGGAAACTCTTCGGTTGGTATGCTTCGCTCTCCCTATTGGCCAATCAGTTCATGACGTATGAGTCTGTAGAGCACGAATATTCTCCTTTTGTGCTGCCACCTAGTGTATTTTTAAGAAATAATAAACAAATGTAAATTAAAGAATTTATATTAGTATTTTGCAAATAATACGAACGTAAATCATTCTCATAAGTTTAAAAGGTATTCCTGATGACGATTTAATGGTTTATTTTTGCCGTCAGAGTCAAATTACTTTAGGCAAAAGTAACAAGTAAGATGTCAGTAAAAAATATACCATATACATACATACATATATGCATAACTAGGAACAAACTGGCTGATCCTATCCTGTTGCGAGTTGTCACTTTTGTATTTTATGCATATATTGTCATCTAAAGGTTTTTCTCCTTTTTTTTTGCAATGTTAAAAAAGGGCCTTGCAGCTATAAAATACGTGCATTTAATTTTCATTGCTATTTTGTGCTTTTTTTAAAATATATATTTCAGCCAAAAGTTAAACTTTTTACTTGTTAATTCAACCTCATTTACATTACTGCAATAGGCCCTAATGTATTTTGCGAATGTTCATTTGAATATAAATCATATATGTTTCTCTTTTAAAATACTTCATAGTAAAGAAAGTAGCTTACAAAAACTAAATGAAAAAAATTTAATTTCTTCCTTATGTGAATGCTATATCTAAGAAAAAGTTATTGTTTTTAGTTCTTGTTCCATATTAGAGGCTCTAAAAAGTTTTCATACATTAATTTACTGTTGTTGTGCTTAATTCATAGTACCAATATATTCTCAAACAAACTTTGCAAAAAGCTTTTCTGCTTTTATTATGTTCTTACATATACATGCTCTGAACATTGGCTCCAGTTGGTGCAAAAATAATGTAGTAAGTAACCAATTAGCCTAATTTCATAAGTATATGTTCCCAAAATGAAAAAATGAGCAATAATCCCCCCCCCCCCCCCGGCCAATCTTTATTATTCTTACATGTAAATACAAAATTTATTGTTATATACTAATTATTTAAAAAAATAATAATAATAAATGTTTTTCATTCCAAAAACAAATGCAACTATTGTTAAGAAAATATGTTTTTCAAAAATATTGAGTAGTATATTTATTAGATAATGCATAACAGTTAAACTTTGGTGAAATAAATCAATATTAATTTTACAAATAAATATTTTCAACAAAATAAATTTGCTGTTGATGTGATTATGTTGAGAATAAGTATAAAGCACATTTTTTTTTTTTTTTTTTTTTGGAGCATAAGAAATGAAGTATATCTAGAATATTGTACTAAGAAAATAAGATTTTTTTTTTTCTCTGAAATAAAAATATTTTAAAAATAAGGACTGATGCAAAACAAGTACTAATTATGAAACTCCCTGAGCAGGACATAAAGATAAAATAATTCACTCATAGATTTTGTAACTAAATCATTTATATTTACTTAAAATATCTAAGTAAGCAATTATTATGAGCTCATTCTTTTCATTTCCAATTCTTTGTGAGCTGTCGTTGTTATATCCAGAAGTACTCTGAAGGGAGTTAATGATTAAAATAGATTAGGGTTCTACTACTGTGTTCAGGTATTTTGCATATTTTCTAACCAAACCCCTTTCTCCTAAATATATATTAAACGGCCTTTGACAGCAAACTTTCGGTGAAATATTCCTTCGAAGTCAAACCTCAATACAAGATAACTCTTCTAAAGCCTCACCTCATAGAATATCAAATGCATATAAGAGTTGATTATATGATTTTTTTTAATGTAAAGTTCTGACGTGTGACCTTATACCAAAGTCTGACTGTAACAGTAAATTTTTTTAAAAAATTTAAAACTACCCTTTTTAAGCAAATTATATTTTACATTGTGTTCATGTTTTTGTACTTAATTTAATAATCCATATCTTTCTTGCATACACAAAATAGTCAGCAAATTTAACTTTTTAATGCAAGAATAAAAAGCATGTATAAAAATGTTCTACAAAATTGAAATCAAATACTGATTACAGTTTGGAAATGTGAAGGGTTGTGTGCTTAGACAAAATAAAAGCTAAGGTTAATTCAAGAGAATTTATTTTAAATAAATGACTTTATTGTTATCTTCAGTGATTGCAGTGAGTATTCCGACACCTATATAAAAAGAACATTAAAGGAGGGGGGAGATTCGAGGAGCAATTAATGACAAAAGCAATTTAGCTATGATATCACTTTACACTGAAAAGCATGTCACAATGAAATGCTATTGTAAGACAAAACAAAGCAGCACACCATTCAGGATAGTGATAATTATTCTGTTCAGTTGTTTACTATAGTTTAGTCCCAAAGAATTGGGACTAAAAATTTCGTTTTCCAGAAATCAATTGTCAGTATTAAGTAATTTTGGTTGCCACTTCTGAGAACTAACTTGTTTGTTCTCTTCAGCTTAGTAAAACTAAAGAAACGACTAAACAAAAGTTCTTATTCTGGCGGTGCAGTTGCTAGTAACAGGCACAAATTTTCAAAGTTTTCCAAGAAAAAGGGGCAAGGGGAAAATATTTAAAGCATATTATAAGTAAAAAACAACAAAATACATAAACGCTCATATAAATAATATTACATTTTCAAAAGCAGGGGAGGGGGCAATTGACTTCCTTGATTCCTCAAATGACACTTCACATAAATTGGGACAAAGTGTAGTATGTAAGCTTCTGTAATATTCATCAATTTTTTTAAAACTATATAAATAGCATAATAAATATGAAAGACATGCAAAACTTCTATAATCATTCAGGTAGTGAAATATAGTTTCCGATAATAAATAATTCCTAGGCAATGAAAGACATGCATTTCACCTTTATAAAATACAACTGACATAGCCATACAATTGAATTGAGAAACAAACACATTAAAAATATAAAATTTCCTGAACAATGCAGTCCAGACATGCATGAACCTTACCTTTAAAACATGCAACCAAGCACTGGCAAACTAAAGAGTTTTTCTTATTTAAAATAAAAGTAGTCCAGGAGCGTAGTTCATTCAGGATCTGCAACAAACTACGAGTTAAATTAAAGTAAATAAAGTTATACATTTCCAGAATGATAATGTCCAGACATATGCACATGCATCTTACCTTCAAAACACTGCAAACCTAAAACATAATGGTTAATTAAAAATTTTTAAAAGTTCAGGATATGCCAATCTATAAATTAAGAAATTAAAGTAAATAAATAAAGTTGAAACATTTTCAGGATGATAATGTCCAGATATGCACATGCATCTTACCTTCAAAACACTGCAAACCTAAAAAGTGATGGTTTATTAAAAATTTAAAAAAAAAAAAAAACCCTTGACAATACAAAATGATGACAAACGATAACATTGGCTAGCACATTTATTTTCCATGTTACCCATCATAACATGTTCATAACAAGAAATGAAAACTCATAAACATTAAAACATTTAACTGCAAGAAAATGAATATATACTTTTTAATTATTGTTCTTTTTGAATTATTAATGGTGCAGTAAACATATGTATATGTAATATTTAAAAATAATAATAATAACTTTACCGATAGTACGAAAAAGTTGTAGAATTCCATGAGAAATATACAAACATCAATAAATATCTTTCAGTTCCACTTTCACGTTGAAACATACAAAAATCACCAAAGTAATGGAAATTTACAGTAATATTAAATTTACTTATTTTCAATTTTTCCAAATTGCGATAATACAGAAAAGTTAGAATAAAATGTGATGAATGCAAGTACAAAATTTGAAATTAATCAACAAATATCTTCTGGTTCTAAATATGAGGAATTAGCCAAAAATAATGAAAATTTTTATATTTTAGTAAAATTCATATTTCCGACTCTTTCTTCATGCTAAGGAGGAAAAATTGGGAAATAGTAGGAGTATTTAAAATAAATCAATAGAAATCTTCTGGTACCACTTGTTCAAAATGTACATGTGATTCACATGTTCGAAATCGGATAAAAACGGAAATTAGCGCTTTCAAATTTTGTGCGCTTGCTTCTCGTGCCAGTACCTGACTTTTCCACATTATTGGGAAAACAATTCATGCAAAAATCAATTTTACGCTTTGTACTAATACGTATATGTCAATTTATTATTTAATTACTTCATTTACAGTAACAATAAAAATTCCGCCATTGCAACGTTATTTCCTTGAACCTTTTTCAAACACTATGCAAACCCCCAGTTGGGTAACAATGCACCATACCATTAATAGCATCCCTCTCCAACAATGTATTCCAAAGATGAAAAAAGAACTATGACATTTCAAAATTATCTCAGTGTTTAAATTTCATGAAACAATATCTCAAATCATATATATTTCTTCTCCCTAAAAAATAAGAATATCAAACCCCTATTTCTTTGTTCTTTCTATGCATTAATATCCATCATTTGAATAAATTTGAGCAACTAAAATACATTTCAACTCCCATCAATTGCAAATCATATATGTTTTGAATTGTGAAAATACACATATTTACCTTAATTCTAGCAGATGCTGCTGTATGGCCCATCTGGAAGTAGTTTTCCAATTTCAATTTTGTATTAGCTGACATATCCTGAAATCACGAAACAAATGCACTGCTTGAACTATGGTTGTGCCAACTATACAATTCAATAATGCATGGAAATATTTTAGTTTCTTCATCAGGAGACTTTAATTTAGAGGATTCGAAATACCTAATAAAAAAAGTTATTAATTAAGGTTAATTAATAATAGAGCGAGGCAATGTTTGAAGCATTATTTAAAACTTGTAGGGACAGGAAGAACTTATATCTGCTATAACTCATTATCATTTAGTTCAAATCAAGAAAGTTCACAAAGGCCCTGGAACCTTACTGGAACTCCCGCCTCCCTGGTTTTTACGACAAAGTAGACTAAAACATTTGCTTTCCAATTTATGAACAAAACGTGTCATGCATAGCATTACAGAGAAGAATATCGTCAGGATAACATCTTAAAAAGTTGAAATTGATATTTAAAGTGCAAAATTCTTGTTAATTATGCATTTGTTATTAATTAAAAAAAATTCAGACACAGATCAACATCTAAACTGGTTTCCAATGCATGTTTTTTTAAAAATTATCCTACTTCAAAAAAGGGTGGAATAATTAGTTATATTTCAATGCACTGAAATAAAAGCTTCTTGAGCCTCAGAGCAGCTGTAGTCAACTGTACTGAATTTTGTGAGTCAATCAAATGCTGTTCATCAGCATTCATTCACTTATAATAAACTACTTACCAAGGTATAAAGGCATTTCATGCAGTATTATTGGAATTTTCTAAACAAATTATATGTTTTAGAATATTACTTTTAATTCCAAAAGAAAATATCAATCACCAATGCAAGTTTTTTTAAACTATTTCCACTTTAAAATTCTTGTCAATGTAAGGAAATACTGAAACACTCTCCATACTGAATTTATATAATGAAAATAAAGGAAAGAAGATAAAGTACCGTTTGATGACTATTTTCAAAGTTGCTGGAAAGTCGGTATTTTTTATCAGTCTTTTTTCCTTTGTCCTGTATCGAGGATCTGTTTTGTGTTGACATCTGTTATCATGACGGTACAGAATATTTCTTCCAGCTGCTTTGAAAGTACATGTAGTCCGCCAAACATATTTGGGTTTCGCTTCATAATCTTTCAACCACTTCTACATTAAAGTATAAAATTCATTACGAAGTAAATAATTATTCTTACATGAAATAGATTACAAAAAAGTATTGCCTAAATCAATATCCAAAGTAAACCTATTCTAATCTTGACCCCCTCCCGCCCCCCTCTCTGAAAAAAAAAAATCCTGTGCAGGTACATCTCCCTAATAAGTTTGAACTCCCTTGTCTCCTTTGAATTAAAGTTCATCAAATAAAATTTGTATTTATTTAGATATAAATCCAAAAAACTATAATGGAAGTTAAAAAAATGAGTGAATGTGGTAAAAAAAAATATTTTTCATAAAAAGAGGAAAGTGAGAACAGGTTGCTATGAATTATATATCCAATAAATAATCTACAAATAATTCAGACAGATTAATGAGATACCTCCTTGGCTTCGTCCTGTGTGTTTGTTTTTAATTCTGAACGATATTATAAAGTTCCTTCCCTCTTTGCTTTCAAAAGCAATAACCTTATATGTATAATCATCTGGTAACAAACAAATATCTGGTGGCTTAATTAAAGCCATTAGTGTAAGTTATCAAAGAAAAGACGAGCTCTAGCTTTGCAAAGTCGAAACTGACAACAAATGACGTCACTTTTTAGGTTAGCCCAGGGGTTCTCAACCGGTGGAACGCGTACCACCGGTGGTACGCGGGGACATTTCAGGTGGTACGCAGTCATATATTAATAATAACAATAACAATAAAAACTGTTGAATGTGAATAAGATTAATTTACAGTTACGATGTAACATTTCCGCGTTAAGAATACAATTCCTCCATCTGTGTTTTACATAGCATAGTGGCAGTTTGATGCTGACCTTGACGCTACACAAACAACCCGAGTGACTCAATTAATTCTCCCACTCCTCACCCCCCGCCACTCATCACGACCATCCCACACCGTCAGTTTTGTTTTGACAGTGGCATGAGCTGGTGTCACGTTCTCTTATGATACTTTCTCACCCAATAGTTTCATTTTGATGCCAATGTTAGCTGCTTCTCGATTGTGTTCCATGAAGTGAAGTTTAGTTTTAGTTTTTAGTAGTAATTCAGCATTAGTTTTTAGTGGACATAATGAAGCGATATTTGACTAACCCCTCCACCTCTAAGGACAGTCAAAAGAAGATTAAACCTCAGCCAAATCGTAAGTACGATGTAGCGTATTTACAGTTAGGATTTATACTAAAACCTGGCACAGAAAATAACGATAATCCTATTCCACAATGTGTTGTATGTTCAGAAACACTTTCAAATCAGAGCATGAAGCCTTCCTTACTAAAGAGGCACCAGACTACTAAGCATCCCGATTTGGTTGACAAACCTATTGAATTTTTTCAAAGAAAATCTGAATTGTGTAAGAGAGAAAATCAGTGCATGGCAAAATTTATAAATATAGACAAAAAACTGGTCAAAGCATCGTACCTTGCCAGTTATAGAATAGCTAAAGAAGGGAAGCCTCATACAATTGGCGAGACACTTTTACTTCCGGTCGCTAAGGATATAGTCGAGGCAGTATTAGGCGAAAAGGCAGCAAAGGAAATCGAGAAAATTCCGTTATCGAATGACACAGTAAAGAGGCGAATTGTTGAGATGTCTTCGAGTATTGAAGAACAGCTTTTACTTCAACTGCGCGAATGTAATTATTTTGCACTGCAAGTAGACGAGAGCACAGACATAACAAATATGTCGCAGCTTCTTGTATTCATACGTTTTGATTATCAAAATGAAGTAAAGGAAGAATTTTTATTTTGCAAACCTCTTGAATCAAACACTAAAGCTGAGGACATATTTAATGTCATAAATGAGTGCATTATGAAAGCGGGAATATCATGGTCTAAATGTGTTGGTTTGTGCACGGACGGAGCAAAAGCTATGTCGGGTCATTTAAGTGGATTAGGAGCAAGAATAAAAAAAGTTGCTCCAGAATGCCAAAGTACTCACTGTGTTATTCACCGAGAAGCTTTGGCTTCCAAGGGTATGCCTGCCAACCTTAAGTCTGTTTTAACGGATAGCGTGAAGGTCATTAATTTTATTAAGGCCAGGGCTCTTAATTCACGGCTTTTCTCTTTGATGTGTGAAGATATGGGTGGAAAATATCAAACTCTCCTCCTACATACCAAGGTTAGATGGTTGTCATGAGGCAAGATCCTGACTCGTCTATTTGAACTGAGGTCTGAAGCCTTTAGGTTTTTAATTGAACAAAATCATGACATGAAACACTTTGTTCAATGATGAAGAATGGCTATCACGATTGGCGTATTTGGCTGATATTTTTGATAGGCTTAATATCTTGAACATGGGACTTCAAGGGCCGAGTACAACAGTGTTCACTACCAACGATAAAATATTATCCTTTAAGAAAAAGTCTGTTCTGTTTCGCTCTCAAGCACAGGACAAGGATTTCTCTGCATTCCCTACTCTTGCATCATTTTTGGAAGAAAATGATATTTCTCTGAAGCCAGAAGTGACTGATGATATCACTAGTCATATGGAAGCCCTTCAAACGAGTTTTGATAAATATTTTAATCAAGATTTTTCTAAATATGAGTGGATTAGAAATCCATTTTCAGGGAAATTTCCTAGTCACTCAAAAAAGTGTTTCATCGACCTTATAAGTGACAGCTCAATGAAAGATGCGTTTAAAGGAAAATCTTTAATAGACTTTTGGATGGGGACAAAAACTGAATATCCATCTGTGTTCAAGCAAGCAACAATCTTTTTACTTCCATTTGTAACCTCGTACTTATGTGAATCGGGCTTTGCTTTTCAGAACTGCTGTACATTAAAAATCAATACAGAAACCGCATTAGTGTTGAAGAGGACTTAAGAATCAAGTTGAGTTCAATCGACCCAGATATAGAAAATTTGGTCAAGAACAAACAACAACAGGGAGCTCATTAGGATCTGTTTAAATTTAAATGACTGTGTTCAATGAACTAATGACTAATGTAAGATGTTGTGTATAAGCTCGAAACCGCGGTTGCAACGGTTAACGGCAACCGCCAACTGAACTGACAATTAAAAACAGTTTGGGTTTTGGTTTGGGTTTGAGTTTCGTGCCGGAGCAGAAAAACACGCAGCTAAGCCAAGACGGCTTTTGTCACTATGCTTGCTTACATAGTTAAATTGTAAATAATGTCTGTAAATAATATGTTCGTGCATCTGTGTTGTATTTAGCCAAGATAAAGTATGTTAATATAATCAAGTTGTGTTCTTCCACTCGTGGAGTGAAGTTATTACAGCTGGCGACGAGCATGGGATAATGGATTAGGGCAACGCCCGAAGTCAACTCAAGGTAATAGAGATTATTATTTTTTTTCTTTGCTCGGAAGTTATGGAGGAGCAAATTAAAGCGTTGCTTGAACAAAATCAAGAGTTATTAAAGGCACTGCAGAAGAAAGATTCTTCGGTGCAACAAAAAGTAACGGTACAGTTTGAGAAATTTAATGATGAAACGGAAAATTTCGATTGCTTCTTGGAACGCTTCGACACATATCTTGATGTGCAACAGGTTCCAGAAGAATTGAGAGCTAAAGTTTTCATATCATCTTTGAGCCCAAAATTGTACCAATTATTGAAAAATTTGTTAGCTCCTGACATTCCTTCTGAACAAACCTTGAATAAGTTGAAAGATGTGTTGAAAACACATCTAAATCCAAAACCTTTGATAATCCCTTCACGCCATAAGTTTCTTAACCGTAAACAACATGAGGGGGAAACTATAAATAATTATATGGCGGAATTAAGAGCCCTTGCCTTACATTGTGATTATGACACTAATATGTTAAATATTATGCTGAGAGACGTTTTTGTAAGTGGATTGCGGGATAAAACTATTCTCGATAGATTGTTCGAAGAGGATAATATCGATCTTGACAAAACATTACAAATCGCGTTAGCTATGGAAAAGGCTTGTAAAGGGACAAATGACATTATGGGAAGGGGATTAAATGTGTTGCATGCTGGGAAAAAGGGTAAACCAAAGTACCAAAAACAAACTTTTGCGGAAAGGCAGAAAAAATCGGAATGTACGAGATGCTCCAGCACGGACCATAATAGCAATAATTGCAAATTTATTACAAGTAAATGCAATTATTGTTCTAAAATCGGACGTATACAAAGGGCGTGTTTTGCTGCAAAGAAAGCGGCTGGTAAACCGGTAAAACAAAAACAGGTAAATTTGAATAATGTCATTGAGAACAACAATCAAGTACCTTTATTTGAACTACAGGCTGAGGAATATACACTACGGGAGGAAGAGCCAAGGCAACCTCCGATACTGGTTAATCTAAAAATTGAGAATA
Source organism: Octonoba sinensis (assembly GCA_038502835.1). NCBI lineage: Eukaryota > Metazoa > Arthropoda > Arachnida > Araneae > Uloboridae > Octonoba > Octonoba sinensis. Next base: position 132,268,064 of record CM076598.1, read on the forward strand.
AAAATTGCTCAATGGAACTGGATACTGGTGGGGCCGTGAGTGTTATGAGCATTAGGAATTTTCGGAAAATCTCTAATAAGAAAATTCAGCCTACTAATATTGTCTTCAAGACGTATAAGGGTGATTCTTTAATACCAATGGGGTATGTCACCGTGAAGGTTGAGTATAAAAATCAATGTTTGCAGTTAAATTTATACATTGTAAAAGAGGATTTGGATACGATTTTTGGCCGTGCATGGCTCCATAAAATAAACCTAGACTGGAACGCTATAAAAACTGTCAGAGCAGTAAGTAACATAAACTTAAACAAATTGTTAACCCAATATAAGGAATTATTCGATGACAAATTGGGAGAGATCAACAATTATGAGGTTAAGCTGGAACTGAAGCAGGGGGTTAAGCCAATATTTCGCAGATATAGAACAGTCCCGTTTGCTCTACAAGAAAGAGTCGAAAAGGAAATTGATAGGTTGGAAAAGGAAGGAATCATTGAGAGGGTAGAAAGTTCAGAGTGGGCTACGCCCGTGGTACCGGTAGTTAAATCAGACGGCAATATTAGATTATGTGCTGATTTTTCTGTAACGCTTAACCCTAACTTGGTTGTTCCGCAGCACCCCTTACCTAAACTGGAGGAAATTTTTTCAAGTTTAAACGGGGGTAAACAGTTTTCAAAACTTGATTTTAAACATGCGTACTTACAAATGAAGGTACATCCCGAAAGCCAAAATCTATTAACCATTAACACACATAAGGGGCTGTATATGTGCAAAAGACTAATGTACGGCTTAAACGGGGCTCCTGCAATTTGGCAGCGCTACGTTGACGGGCTCTTTCAGGGTATGGAAGGTGTTAAGGTGTTCATGGACGATGCACGGATTACGGGGTCTGACGAAATGTCACACTTAAGGGCTTTGGAGGAATTTTTCAAAAAATGTAAAGAGCATGGTTTGAAATTGAATTTAAATAAAAGTAAATTTTTCCAAAAAGAGATAAATTTTTTGGGACACATAATAGATGCTAATGGGTTGCACAAAACGGATGATAAAATCTCAGCAATTTTAAATGCCCCTGTTCCTAAAGATGTACCGGAGGTAAAAAGCTTTTTGGGGTTAGTAAATTTCTACGGGAAATTTTGCAGAAACTTAGCCACCATGTCAAATCCCCTTAATGACCTTACAAAGAAAGACGTGAAATTTAAATGGTCGAGGGATTGTCAGGAAGCTTTTGAGGAAATCAAAAAAGAGATTTGCTCACCTAGAGTTTTAGTGCACTATGATCCACGCCTACCTCTAACTTTAGCTACTGATGCTTCGCCAGTTGGTGTAGGTAGTGTATTGTCTCATCTGTACCCAGATGGAACTGAAAGACCCATAGCATTTGCTTCAAGAACTTTGTCACGAACTGAGCAAAAATACTCCCAAATAGATAAAGAGGCCCTAGCCATCGTATGGGCTGTACAGAAATTTTATCTGTATTTAAAATGTCGAAGATTCAAATTGATTACTGACCACAAGCCGCTAGTAGCTATCTTTGGTTCAAAACGGGGATTACCTGTTTTAGCAGCTACTAGGCTTTTGCATTATGCCCTAATTTTGCAATCCTTTGAATTTGACATTCAGTATAGGGATACCAAAAATCACGGGAATGCAGACTGTCTCTCACGCTTACCGAAGAAGTCTGAAGAATTGGATGTCAAAGATGATATTTACATAAATCAGATGGGGCAAATAGAAACCTTACCTGTAACATCCAGAGAATTGCGACAAGCTACGTCAAAAGACTTAGAGCTAGGGCCGCTTCTGAATGCTCTTCGAGAGGGCAAAGATTTGCAGGGTAGGGAAGCACAATATACAATTGAAGATGGGTGTATTATGTACGGTCAAAGGGTTTGCATCCCGAAGGTATATCAAAAACAAGTGTTAGCAGAACTACATGAAGGGCACCTTGGTATTGTAAAGATGAAAGCAATTGCTAGATCTTTCGTATATTGGAAGAATATTGATAAAGATATCGAGGATGCTGCTAATAATTGTGCACATTGTGCCAAATACAAGCTGACCCATCTAGGGTAAAAGTCCATCACTGGGAGTACCCGAGTTCGCCATGGGAAAGAATTCATGTAGATTTCGCTGGCCCTATGTTTGAACATATGTTCCTTCTTATTGTGGATGCACATTCGAAGTGGTTAGAAGTTTATCCAGTGAAAACAACCACTGCCCACAAGACCATAGATTGCCTTCGAGATTGTTTCAGCCGATTTGGTCTACCTATAGTACTCGTAAGTGACAACGGGCCTCAGTTCACTTCACACGAATTTGAAATGTTCATGTTGACCAATGGCATTAAGCACAAAACATCTGCACCATTTAAGCCATCGAGCAATGGTCAAGCTGAACGTTACGTGTATACATTAAAACAATCATTACGGGCAATGCAACACTATGCCGGAAGCATAAGTCAAAAATTAAGCACATTCTTGCTTCAATATCGAAAAGCACCTAACGTCACCACAATGCACAGCCCAGCCATGCTATTTTTGAAACGGGACATTAGAACCCGAATTAATTTGTTGTTGCCTGATTTAAAATCCAGAGTGCAAGAAAACATCAGAAAGGGTGTTTATGAGTTCAGGGACAGAAATTTTAACGTGGGTGACCATGTGGCTGTTCGTGATTATAGAGCAGCCAATTCAAAATGGAAATTCGGTCAAGTAATCAGCCAAGATGGCGAGCTACATTATACTGTAAATGTTCAAGGGACATTAGTACGGAGACATGTAGATCAAATCCGTCCAGTCGGTGATCAAGTACAAAACTTTGATCACTCAGTGCGTCGTCATCATTGGACTCCGTCTCAGAGTTCCCCGGCTGCTGAGGATTCTACTGCGAGCAGTCTGAATGGGGAACACCATATGCAACAAACACCTACGGACACATCATCAGCCGAAACTTCAACCAGATCATCGGCAGCAGCTGAAGATGTTTCAGCTGTAGGCCCATTAATTTCACCACCAGCAGTGAAAGACAGTGGAAATACTACGACCTGTGTTAGTTCACCGAAAGTGCCACAAAATCCGGGAACAACGTTGCGGCGGTCTGGAAGGATTAGTAAACCCCCCCAGAGACTTGATCTCTAAGGGGAGAGGAGATGTTGTGTATAAGCTCGAAACCGCGGTTGCAACGGTTAACGGCAACCGCCAACTGAACTGACAATTAAAAACAGTTTGGGTTTTGGTTTGGGTTTGAGTTTCGTGCCGGAGCAGAAAAACACGCAGCTAAGCCAAGACGGCTTTTGTCACTATGCTTGCTTACATAGTTAAATTGTAAATAATGTCTGTAAATAATATGTTCGTGCATCTGTGTTGTATTTAGCCAAGATAAAGTATGTTAATATAATCAAGTTGTGTTCTTCCACTCGTGGAGTGAAGTTATTACATAAGATTGTTTTTAATGTATGATACATTTAATTTTGTATTTAAGTAAATTCTATTTACATACATACAGTTGTAGAATACATTTTTATTTTCCTAAACATGACCAAATGTAAATTATATATTATATATAAATAAATAAATAAAAATATATATAAATATAACGTGGTACGTCAAAATCTCTGAAAATTTGAAGTGGTACGTGGTTAGTAAAAGGTTGAGAACCCCTGGGTTAGCCAATCCAAGTAGCACATCGATTACTGCTAAGAGTTTCCTTGTTGGTATTGTGAGCCATGGAGCTGCAATCTAGAGGAGATGACATCGTACCACGTGACGTCATTCCAAATAGCAACCCTACCGAGCTCTGTTTGTGCCATGGGTAGTATCGAGGGGAGATGACACGGCGGCTAACATCAGAGGGATCGTTGTTACCATTTCCTGCCATGTGTCGCTCTTTCGCATCGGCACAAACAAACCGTGTGCTTAATGCTTTTCTACGAGAATTTTTCAAATTTTCATTGCCTATATCTTATTCCGATTTCAGGCAATCTTCCAAATAAAGCGGAAAACAAATACACCATACTATTGGCAAGTTCTCATTTAAAAACGGTTAACATTAGGTGCAATTTTATGATAGAAAATGCTGGGTTTTGTAACGCATTTTTCGATACTCTGAGCGCTTGCCCTTCGATAATTTTGCCGGTTTTCTCATGTATTGTATTAATATTAAACTTTTTACACATTCTTATTTAGAGTTTGCGCTTCCATGTCTTCTCAAGCATTTTTTAAAAAGTTTTAATAAAGATCTTGAATGCTTTATTAATATATGTACACACACACACACACACACACACACACATATATATATATATATATATATATATATATTATTTATTTACTTACATGTACATTTGATCTGATATTTATGGTTATATAAGCAATGATTATTTATAATCATTATTGCATATATAATCACAATTATGCATAAAAACTAGCGTCTATAATTCAAAGTATAATTTTAGGAATGTCATTTTAAAAAGATAAAATTAAAATTGATAATTTTTAATGAAATGATAAATACTTTATTCTGTTCAAAAACACTGAAATGATATAAATAATGACAAGCATTTGCTTAGTGATGTGACAAATAATTCTTGGAATTAAAAATTAAAATAATCTATTGGTACAAAAGTTTATATTCATAACAATAAAAAGAGTTTCACACGGGGAGTAAGATCTTTAAAAAATTTCATTACAAAGAAAAATGCTGATCAGTGATTTAAATTTCTGAATGACTGAACACAAATGGGTATGCTCACGAAATTTGAAGCATTTACTGGAAAACTAGGAACTGTGATTCATAAATTTTGGGGAGTTAGTGTATAGGAATGTAAATTTTAGCATCATTGAAACCCAAAGTGGATGAGGGAGAGGCGCCCCCCCCCCATTTTTTTGTATTCAAAGTCAAATTTTAAGACAGTAATATGTAGATATTAAATAACAAGATCTCTTAGGAAAAATCCCACTAAGAAAAAAATTCTGGTTGTACTACTAATTAAAACAATCAATCTCAGTGACAAAGAGCATATGAAATTAGAAAGGCAGATAGAAAGGAGACTGTGTTATATTTAACAGTGCCGGGTCTCGGAGGGGGGGGGGGGAACCCGGGCCCTTGCCCCGGGCGGCACTTCTGGGCAACAAAATAACGGTCAGTTCAGCAGAAGCTTTGGTCTCCGATCGGCACTTGCATCGGCCCTGCCACGCCAACACCCCCTGAACTAGAAAGCCTCCAGACTGAAACTATTGCGCAACGTCCGTAGGCCGATTTTCACCCCGCTCGTCAGCCGATAGCATTCATAATTGGGACATTATACTGGATTTCGGCAGGAAATCTTTGTATAAAAATAAAAGGATGCCATCAGAAATTGCAGAATGAGTTCAACACATTTATATACTTCGAAAACAAAGTTAATATTTCCACTTCGAAAATAATTTATTGCCATTCAGATAATTAACCTCTACTTTTCACGAAACATGATTGCTACAGTAGAACTGCAATTTTAAACATTTTAGAGGTGTTGCTTTCGATACGTAGATACTTATCCAGATATATTGAAGGATTACATTTTATTTAATCTCAATATTTTAAGACTAATGTTTGTTCATTTCCATATAAGAAAAAAAAATCCATTTTTATATAGTTTTTAATAATATTCCTGAAATTTGTGAGGTTATTTATGTCACACTTGTGCGATAGATGCAAATCTGGATAGCTACTAAAACTTTAAAAATCAAACTGAAATGAAATAATAAATTAAGGCAAAATATTTAAAATCAAGCAATAACGGAAAGCTTTCTGTAGATTGTAAAATGTTAATGTAAAAACAATTTTCTAGGAGCCTGGTCACTTCTGAACAACGCTATACGACCACTTGAAAATAGTCTTGTACGCTAAGTTGGTAAAAAAAAAATATATAAAAAAAACAAAAGTAAAGAAAAAGTATTCACAAAGTGGTTCTTATCAGGTTTTCACAATTACGTTTTATGACTGTGTGATTGGAAAGGGGCGATTGAAAAGAGAAGCTTTTGTTCAGTGGACATTTTATGACTCTCTCATCTCAGAATTCTAGAAATTAGGAAGATTCCCTTTCACTAGAAAATAAAAGATGTTTTAAGGGCATCTTTGTGTTACGCCATGATCTTTCCTTCTGAAGGCTACAGAAAAAACTGACGAGTAAAAGAAATGTTTTAAATTATAGAAAATCGGAATTACGTTTTTCACTCTGATGCGAAGTTCAAGTTAAAAATTAAGGATTTACTAAGGATTAGAAGCAAAAAGCGAACTACAGAGGTAAATCATTTCCAACACTAAATTATTAAGCTATTTTTTTGGAAAAGAACTAAAAAAGATGTCAAAAATAAATTGAGCACAATTAAATCCATTTCTAAAAGGTCTGTACAGAATCTTTGTTTTATTTTCTTGTAAGATATAAACCTCAAATTTTTTAAAGTGGGAAATTTTTGAAAGAAAAGTTGATTGTTTCTTTGATTTTTCTACGTGCTACGCTTGCGTAATTCATAAATTTCCCACGAAATATAAGAAGTCTCAAACATTAAAAAAAGCTATTATACTGAAATCATATATAAATTAATGATGTCACGGTTTCACAATGTATTTGACACCCCCCCCCCCTTTTTCACAAAATGTCACACTTCAATGTACCCCCTTTCCCAGTCACATGTCACGCTATATTACATGAGCATATTTATTTGTAGTTCAGAAACAAAGCACTACGTTATAGATCTCATCTCCAATTTTATCTTGAACTTTTAATGACATTTCTGAGCATGACAATAATAATGATTAAGTGTGTGCTTAATTTGTATAACATGATATTAAGGTTTACAAGAAAAAAAACGTGATTAATATATAATGTTAAAAACATTAATCTTTCGAATTCTGCAGAAATTAACGCGCTATTTTGTCTTAAAATGTAAATGCCCAAGATTGTCTTTCAAATTTTAACTTTAATTAGAAGTTAATTTAACCCTTACTCAGTATCGATTCTTTCGCCACAAAATGAAGTCAATGAGAACACAAAACAGAAAAACAAAATTCATAAGTAACACAAAAATATTTTCCTATACTAATAAAAGAGTTTTTTAAAGTATAGGATAGCAATAATTTTTTTAATGAATTTTTAGTATAGAACTTAATTTTATTTGCGCTCTGAAATGTGTGCTCTACAAGTGGACTCTTCGGTGGACGTTATTTGATGGTTTGATTGCAAAAACAAGCTGATTAATAATGTGAGTGGATCGCCAGCGCAGCAGAAGCATAGATTTCGGCCTACGGCGAGAAGGGAATCGCTTCTCCGTGGGGCAGTCCAGAGGCTTTCTAGTTCAGGGGGTGTTGGCCACGCCCCCTATCGGCACAAACCATGTTGTGAGCTTGCGAGTGAAATGCACTCGTCTGTGATTACTCTCTGAACCAGACAACCGACAAAGCATCTTGATCAGAGCGCTACCTATTTTCCGTAAATAGATGTTTCGTTCACATTACAGGCAAAGCCGACAAAAGGAAGCTTCTTCCTTCTTAAATCATCTATCATCTTTAAATAAATACATTCTCGGCGCGGTAGTTGAATAACTTGACTTGTCAAATGATTTTTTGTTTTGTTTTCTTGGAACTATATCTAAGAAGGAGAAGAGGTGAATATCTTGAACAATCATTCTTTCGGTATCTTTGAAATATGTGTAGGAACTGGTTAAAAAATTTCGATTGCTATCCTGAGTACCATTGTTTTTATCTATGAAGCTTATTAGAATTTGTAAGTAATGCAATTATACTGTACACCGTTTCAGTTATTTTTATACTTTTTAAAATCAAAACTAATGAGGTGTTTAGAGTTCACATGATTTGTATTCTCGAATTGATGAACTCTTTGTGCTTATGATGTTGCTATTTTTATCTGCCAGTTTTCTACATGCTTATCCCCCCCCCCCCCCCGGGGGTTTAAAAATTTCTTTTTCTCGAATAAATTTTCTAAAATTTTTATTTGCTAATTTCATTAACACAGGTTCAATAATCAGCACTGTAGTTTTAAATTCAGAATTATTCTTAACTATTTATTTTCTTTTCGTGTAGATTTTAAATTCAATTCATAAAATATAGTGTAGATCATTGTAAAGAATGTTTTCAGATCTTGCTAAGAGTTTTAATTCAATGCTCAGATTTGAATTTATTTGAATATTAATTGTCATTTAATCCAAAACATTTGCTCAGTAAAATATTATTTTCTGAACTCTATGAGTCATCATCCCCTAAACAAGGGTTGAATATTGTTTTACAGTGGGGGACCAATTACCTGAAATACTTGGGCCATCACTAACCCAGCTATATGAATTTTCTGAATCATTAAAAAATGCTATTTATCGATAGCTTATCAAACCCAATTTTTAACAATGAATTGTGAAGCATTTTAAAATTAAAAAAAAGAATCGTATATATATTATGTATATTTTTAAATCCTAAAAATTGCATATTTTAATGTCAAAATGTGCAAACAAATTGATGTCCTGGAAGCTTCAAAATTCTAAAATCTGTAAATTGTTTGATCGCTAAGCCAGGGGTCGAGCCAGAGAAAATTCAGGTCCGCTTTCGAACCTTTCTAAAAATTCCAATCGATCAAAACTTCACGACATTCCAATCAATCAAAACAGAACCTTCACAAAATTCCGAGCTACTAATTCGAACCTTTTACACAATTATTTATTAAATAAGCGGTAAAAAATAATAAAAAAATCATTTCACTGTATCTGTAAATTTTGAATTTCCACAAAAATATAGGATTTTTCACAAAAATGTTTTTAAAATTCACAAAAAATGGACTCTGTTTGAAATGCTGGATCGACCCCTGCAAGCTGTAAAGGTTTGAGAGCGTGGACAATACTGCAAAATTAATGAAAAGACCAGATACAATTTCACACTTACATTTCAGTGTGCTTATCATCTCATAGGAATTCAAAACTTTGGACTAGTTCTCAGTAATACTGTTACAACGTGTGAACGCAGTGAGCCATTTCCTCCGATGAGAAAGATAAAATTTAGTGCAATTTAAATAGGTTTACTAATAACATAAAGCCTTCAAGTTTTTTACTATAGAGTGGACTCACTTTTTTGACCTTATGCTTTGTATGACATTCATAATTATATTTTGTTGTGTAAAAAGCTGCTTATTTGTATGCCTTCAGTCATGCGTTATTTTTCCTTTTTAGAATATCTATATGACTTGAAGGCTAAAAGATGCCTCAATCAATTTTTGTACAAGGTATTGTATCTTATTTTATGATCATTTAAGAATTCATGTTTGTTTTTAAGGAAAGCTCATAAAACTTGTGGCAAGAACTCGGATTGCAACAACTTCTGTTTTAAACCCCATTAAAACCCCTACAAGAGTCCATGGCATCGTTGGCAGGGGCTGGAGAGGGGTTCTAGTTGATCCGAAACTGAAAAGAACTTGCCACTAAAGACAAGAAATGGGACATTTTGTTTTCCAAAATATAATTTATTTTATACTCTTCTGTAATTTTGTGCTTCTAAGCTCAAATTACAAAAATTAAAATTTCCAAATAGTGCTTCGGAATTACAAGGAACTGTATTATTTTTAACGTGAAAGTTGCATGTGTTTTGATTGTTTTATCCCTTGCTAAAAAAACTTCAAAACTTTATTTTTGAGCTAAATGGTCCCCGAAACTATGTTTTTAACGATAGAAATTTACTGTTCCCCGAAAAGTTGCAATTTATTCCATAAAATATCCAAAGAGAAATTTGATAAATATATTTTCCAAGAGTTTTAACTCTTGCCATTCATATTTAAAAATATGAATATTGGAATAGATTCATAATTACAAGGAGCTATGATATTTTTTGTCACTGTTCTATAATTTTGTACAAAAAATTGTTAGAGTTCTTTTGACATTGATTTGATCTAGTAATAAATATGTCAATTATTTATTCAAAACTGAATCCCCCCTACTATTCTGCTTCGGCTTTCAGATGGGAAATGTTTTTATTTATGATTGGTCATTTCACATTATTTGGCTCCACAACTTGGGAAAAAAAATCTTATGATGAGGTATGAGTTGTATATCATTTTAAAGCTTAGAACATCTTCTATTACAATTTAGTAATAAAACATTTCTATTTTAAACATTAAAAAATATATATAGCCTCTTGTTTGTAGGCTTATGAAAAAATGTGTTAAGTACGGGATAACTCAAAAATATTAAGTTTAGTTTCAAAATTTTAACTTTTCACCAAGCTCCTTCAATAGTAATGTCATCATATTAAAATTTGAAAATAAAATAAAAAAATATCTAAATCTTAATTTTTATCAATTACTGTTTTTTGTGTCCCGTACCCAATATTTTAAGGTATTTTTTTTTTAGTTTTTATGCTAGTAATAATATTTGAAACTGATCATTTTTTTTTTGTTTTCTTTTCATCCCTATAAATCACTAAAAAATAAAAGAAAGTTATTTATAACTAAACTTTTTAAAAAAAATTTTGAAGTGTTTTAAAATTTTAATATTTGTTTTAAATCTGAAATAAAGATTTTTTTCAAATTGATAATTTTGCATACATAAAATAAACTATGAATTCTTCTCTTAAGTTTAAGGTATTAGTAAATTTGCCTTTGATTAATTTCTTTTAAATTATAGCAAAATTTTATTATATTTCGGCCAATATGAAGAGCTATTCAAATACTTTCTGAATTATTTTCATCAATAAGTTGCAAAATTTTGAAAATAATAAACAAAATTTGCATTTAAAAAGTTGAAAATCAAATTAACAATAACAAAAATTGCACCTTACATATTAATGTCGGAAATTGTAACCGAAAGATGGAAAATCTGTAAACTACAGATCAGTTGATTTAGTAATTTTTAAGTCCACTTGATGTCTTTTAATGTTTATTATTGTATTTTAGGTGCAAAATCTACATAATAAAAAAGGAATTTACGCAAGTCAATTTTCCAACCCCAAACAGAAAACAAATAAAAATGAGCTAAAATACTGTAAAAAAATCATACTTGGTTCAACATTTTATTTTTTATTTTAGTAGTATATTTTGTTTTAAGTGAAGCAATAAGTTTTTAATTTAAAAATGCAGATTTTTGCAAAAAAGGCTTTTATTATTATTTTTTAAAATTAATTTTCTTTCAGGAGCTCCCCTCCCTTGTTCTTCTTAATATTTTGTTTTATTGTTGTTGTTGTTGTTATTATTATTATACTTTACGTGAATGGTCCACTTAAAAAAAGTTTTTTTTAGAGGTACCAATTTTGCTAATAGGGTTTTTGATGTTTCTGATAAATGGTAGTAAAATTGGTTTGCATTGGGCTGTGGCAGTCATTTGTTATTATCTCCGTTTTTGAAAGACAAATTCTTGTAATAGGGGAGAGTGCTTGATAACTGATGAATGATGGTTGAATTGCTTTTTCTGAACTGAAACATTATTGTATTTCATATCATTTCTTTGGAAAATAGAAACAAAAGAGGAAAATCTACTAAATTAATTTTATTGCATAGAAAATTTCTCATAGCCGAAGAATTTTTTTCTTGCTTTATGTAGTAGTGCATAATTCTAAGAAATGTAACTTAGCACTATGTCGCCTGCATATCAAAAGGATTCTTTTGCTTGACACCAGGGGTAATCACGCCAGTCATTTCACCTGTTTCTAGGTTTCTCAATGTTTTCAGGAGATCAAACATCATATGCTGCTAATTTCAATAGTTCTCAATCTTATCCCTCCTTTTCATGAAGTTTTGAGGGTAAATAAATGGGGGGTATTATACATACATATTTTATTTATATATCACTTGAACAATGAACAATAGTTTTAAACATAACACCGCTGTGGTTTCACCTTAAAAATTTTTGATTAAAAAGCTGTTATGTATAACATTTTACCCTGCCTATTTATTTCAGTTGGTCAATGTGGAAACCAGATTGGATGTCGCTTTTGGGATATAGCTCTTCAAGAATATCAAAATCAAGAAGTAACTTCAGTATGTCATCTGTATTTTTAAAACTTGTTTCAGTGTCTTTCTTCTTTTTTTTTAAATCTGAAAATTCATCTTGACTTTTTTGCCAGGCGACATCACTTTAAGGAGACTTTTATTTGAATTTTTAGACATTTTATGGAATTCAAACTATTTACATATGAAAATCAGTTCTGAGAACCATAGGGCTTCCACACTTCCTTTTTTAGAAATTAAACCTTGCTTCAGCATAATAAAACTTTTCTTAAAATGAATTTTATGTGTTAATATGTTTGTAGATTTTAAAAATGATTATTTCATTATAAGTCATATGAGTTTTGATATATATATATATATATAATTCTAGTTATAAGTAAGGAAGTTCAACATTAAAGTTTAACAAGGGACTAGCCGCAAAAAAAAAAAAAAAAAAAATTGCAAAAGTGAGATAAAATTAACTGAAAATTCTTTATTTTAGATCCAAATAAGCTCAAAGGAAAGGTGAATTAATTGCCTGTGGAAAATGGTGTTAACAGATATAAAGTTGAAATAAAGTAAAATTTACATAACTTATGCAGCTTGCAATATTTTGAAGTACTTCATATGTGACACTGCAAATGGAGAGAAAATCTTGGTTTATTCCCAGGAATACATTGGGATTTCAGGAAGGAAATTTACAGAGCTTGCTGCTGATGGCTCTACTGTAATGGGTTAAACCCGCAGCAGGGTAGGTATGGGTTAAACCCTCAACAGGGTAGGTATGGGTTAAACCCTCAACAGGATAGGTATGGGTTAAACCCTCAACAGGATAGGTAGGGGTTAAACCCTCAACAGGATAGGTATGGGTTAAACCCTCAACAAGGTAGGTATGGGTTAAACCCTCAACAGGGTATGGTGGCGATTGTTGAGGCTAAAAATAAAATAAAAAATAAATATGTGTTTATGAGCATCACACACACTATCACGATGAACAGTGACATTATGGAATTCTTACAAATAATTATTCATTTGTGCCATTTCCAAAAAGTGCATTCATCAAGTACACAAAATGTGCATCTTTTAAGTGACATTGAGATGACCTCGGCCGCCCTTGTGACAGTCCCCTCATCGTAAATTGTCTACTACTCCTCCCCTTTTCTTCTCCTGTGTTGCCACGCAATGCATTATTGCGAAGACGTAACCACTGGCCCTCAACAATTGGGGGTTGTGATGTTTTTTCGCAGGAATTTTGCTGAACTTTTGTAAAATACTGTAACCGTTGCAAGCGGCTCATAAAAGGATCCCCCAAACTGGGGGGGGGGGGGGGGGGGAAATTTACACTCACTCTCGCCGACAGACACGCTCACTTTTGCTCTCTGAGACGGATCTGCTGGAGACTCTCCGATGGTTACTTTTACCGGGCTTGTATTTTGAAGGGGCCTCTGTGACTTTGATTGGTCCTGAGAATGCTGACCTTTTTCTGTGCGGTCCCCAAAATATCTCAACCTAACTGGGGAACCAAATACGAACTCTCGTCGCAACATTTGATCAAAAGTGCAGTAATATATAGATAGTGAGAGTACTATTATTGTAAATGGTATAACAAATGTTAAAATGATGAAACAAAAAAAAAAGATATATAAAAGCGGGTAAAGTGGTGACCCCCTCCATTATTTTACCCACGTGTAAAAAATAAAATAAAAATAAACTAATTATGCTTGATAGAAAAGGAATTTTGCAAGTGATCCAAAGGAATAAACATTTTAAAACTGATGCATTGCTTACTAATTATTTAATGATATATGCCGAAAAATTCCCCTTTAAAATAAATCTTTATGGTCGGGAAACACCAAAGGATAAGTTTAGAAAGTGTAATTTTGAATAAATAAGGGCTTGAACATTAGTGGTAGTACAAAGGTTACTTGCAAAACACCAGGAGGGAATGGAAGAAAACAATAAAAAAAACACAATACAAAAGGAATGACTCACCAACAATCTGCGATGTGCTTCACGTTGATTTATTTGAACATATATCTTTTTTTTGTGTCATCATTTTAACATTCGTTATATCATTTACAACAAAAGTACTCTCACTATCTATATATTACTGCACTTTTGATCAAATGTTGCGATGAGAGTTCGTATTTGGTTCCCCGGTTAGGTTGAGATATTTTGAGGACCGCACAGAAAAAGGTCAGCATTCTCGGGGCCGATCGAAGTTGCATCGCCGTCGCAGAGGCCTCTTCAAAATGCAAGTCCGGTAAAAGTAACCATCGGAGAGTCTCCAGCAGATCCGTCTCAGAGAGCAAAGGTGAGCATGCCTGTCGGCAAGAGTGAGTGTCAATTCCCCCCCCCCCCCCAGTTTGGGGGATCCTTTTATAAGCCGCTTGACACGGTTACAGTATTTTACAAAAGTTCAGCAAAATTCCTGTGAAAAAACATCACAACCCCAATTGTTGAGGGCCAGTGGTTACGTCTTCGCAATAATGCATTGCGTGGCAACACAGGAGAAGAAAAGGGGAGGAGTAGTTGACAATTTACGATGAGGGGACCGTCACAAGGGCGGCTGAGGTCATCTCAATGTCACTTAAAAGATGCACATTTTGTGTACTTGATGAATGCACTTTTTGGAAATGGCACAAATGAATAATTATATGTAAGAATTCCATAATGTCACTGTTCATTGTGACAACATCCCAGACAATAGGGGGAAAAAAGAGAAAAAAAAAAACTACTAACTCAACAGTGAGGCATCTTGAAAAATATATCGACAAGTAATTGAACACATAGTGACTGACTGTGAACAGCTGCAAAACGAAACTATGTGATAAAGAGCAAAAGTCGAGCAAATAGTGAATGCTGTGAGGTAAAAGCGTGAAGTACTTTCAATAACAGAAGCATAACTTGATTATGAATAACAAATACATAAGATATTTACATACAGATTGGTAAGTCAAATAAATGAAAAAAAAGCACAAAAACCCCGGTCTGAAAACAGCACCGAAAACCCCGCATTTTGCGTGACATTAGTGCATTGTAAAAAAAAAAAACATACATGTGACACACAGTGAAATCTACAGACATATAATAAACTCAGAAGTTCATCACTCGTTAGCGTGGCATTCGGCGAGAGTGAGTGTCAATCCCCCCCCCCCCCCCCAGTTTGGGGGATCCTTTTATAAGCCGCTTGCAACGGTTACAGTATTTTACAAAAGTCAAAAGTTCAGCAAAATTCCTGCGAAAAAACATCACAACCCCAATTGTTGAGGGCCAGTGGTTACGTCTTTGCAATAATGCATTGCATGGCAACACAGGAGAAGAAAAGGGGAGGAGTAGTTGACAATTTACGATGAGGGGACTGTCACAAGTGCGGCCGAGGTCATCTCAATGTCACTTAAAAGATGCACATTTTGTGTACTTGATGAATGCATTTTTTGGAAATGGCGCAAATGAATAATTATTTGTAAGAATTCCATAATGTCACTGTTCATCGTGACACACACATATACTATTCATTCATTCTTATTGTTATTTTTAAACTTTTCTTAACAAATATAACAATAAAAGAAAAGCAGTACATTCGTGCTACTAAATCGATGGGAACTGTCCTTTGCACATGGCAGGCATTTGTTAGTTTATATTTTTATATTGATGCAAATGTCGTGTTATACTAATTTGTTGAAAGCAATTTTCTTCAACATATTTACTAAGTAAAAAGTTCAAACTGCTTGAAATTACCAGGCAATAAATTGTAATTTTGAAGTATTTATGTTGCACCAATAAATGTTTATAGCAATTTACATCAGTTTTTTTGTTTTGAAAAGAATTATTCACATTTCTTCTCCTCTTTTTTTTCAAAAAAGCTCTTTGCAGAAGCTATTTTTGGATAAACGGCGGCAAAACGGACTAAACGAAGTACTTTCTTGTTGAACAGAAGTGCACTCATACACTCAATAATGGTAAATGGAAATTTGAGTTAACGCGATGAAACAAAAGGACAATGCTACATGTACTTTCGATTAGAGTTCAAACTAAATGGGGAAAGGAAACTCCCCAGCTCCATCCAGGGAAAGCTCCGTACCACGACGAGCTTGCGAACTGTTAAATCTTGAAGACTTCATTCTACACCAAGATGGAATTTGCGTCGCCAAGATGTCGGCTGATTTATTTTGCTTTAGTAACCAGATATTTCCAAAGTATATTTAACATGCAGTAATGTCAAATGTATACCTCAGTCATATAATTTCTCTATTTTTTAACATTTTCTCAATTTAAACCCTTTATAATCTCGAAATGAGCGAGAACTATTTCTCAATATGGAATATCACATATTCTACCTTTCACTGTGCTGCCAAGTTAGGGTGGAATGGAATATAACATACCCTTTCTCTCGGAAAATTTCTATTTGGAATCATATTGAAAGTATTCTGTGAGAAGTTTGTTTTAATTGTTGGTTCCCAAAAGCTTTTGGTGACTGCAGAAAGACTCTTTAAATTTTCTTCCCAATCAAATCAGTTTTCAGGGCTTTTTTTGGACCTCGTGGCCGTTTCCTAACTTCGTAAATGAGAGAAAACCCCCTCTTTAGCGGCCCACATTTTTCTTTGACTTTCTTGAAGAATCATTAAAAACACTGAGAAAACGGGTCACATTTTCCATATTAGACTTGGAATTAACAAAAATAAATAAATAAATACATAACTCTAAAATTATTCAATATAGGAATAAATTTTAAAACTAGAAGTCAGTAGGAGGAATTTCAGGGAAATAAACACTAGTTTGAGTTATCCAATATTTTGAAATATCTATGTGCAAATTAGAAAGAGAAGGAGTCCAAAAAAATCTATGGGTTTATTTTATTTGCATCCAAAGTTAATCTTTCATAAGCTTGCTATTTGCATTGTTCTTATCAGTGCAATACATTTTATCATTCTTGTCTTTTTTTAAATGATCAGTTCCTTATTTGGCATTATAGTTATGTGTTTCAGTAGAAAATGCTTTTATAAATGTTTTTCATAGGTGGATGATATAGAGTACTTTTTCAAACTCAATGATGTCCATAAAGATTCTGAAGGACGGTTACTTCTTGATGGTATCAAAGCAAGGGTACTCTTTGTTTTTCATTTGAAATTATTTTCTTTTTTTTGAGCTCATTTAAAAAATGAAATAATATGTTTATAATCTTTTAAGTGACTTATCTTTTTCATGTCTGGTTGCAGAAATTGTATTCCCTTTTATCACCAAATACATATTGATAGTTTCAGATATCTTACAATAATAAAATTAACATAAAATGATTAATTGTTCAGAAAATCATGTGCATGGAGTATTCCTGTAAATGTGGTTCAGTTTGACAAAAAATTCTAAAAAGTATGTCCTAATTTTTTATATTTTTATTATTATTATGAGATCACAAAGCTCTCTTGATATGAATGAACTTATGAAGTCTTTATCTTTGAAAATGATTTTCATGAACCAACAATAATATAAATTCTTATGCAAATTGAAACATAGCATAGTGGCTATTAAAGCTTAATTTGATTTAGTTTATTAAAAATATATATGTATATGCAATATTTATTTAGTTGTATTTAACATTTTTTATAAATTAGCTGTTACTCATAATTTTAAGATATGATTCTTCTTTTTGAATTTGTTTCTAATGCTGAAAAGCATTATGAGTCTTTATAAAAAATGCTAAATTCCTTATCACAGCATGTATTGCACTCTAAGTAACTCTGCAGTGAGCTATTGATCACTGCTGCAGTGATCAATAGCTCACTGCAGGGTTGTATTTTAAAATACAAAGTTGCATTTTTACAAATGCACATGCTGTACATTTTCAAAATTCAACCTACAGTTAATATTGATGGTAATTCTTCAAGTTCTGGATTTGAGAGTGTTGTGTAAACTAAGGGTGTCTACAAGTGATGAAGATCCAAAAAAAAAAAAAAAAAAACTTGAAAACCGGTCATGAAAGTAACGAAAAAGTCACGAAAATTTTCCATCCAACAGGACCGGTCCCATTCAGAAGGCATTGGATATTCGGCATCTGACAGGATTTTAGATATCCAGAATCTGATCCATCCACTGCACAAAATATTTGCTTGCCAAATTTGATTTAAAAATTTAATTAACATGTTTTGAAACTGAATTACAAACTTATTACATATTTGGAAGCAGTGGGATGTTAAAAATCTGTATAGAATTTACAAATTTTGAACATCAGAGCCGGATATCTGGTACATATGCGTCATACAACCAGATGCCCAATATCCAACAGAATCAATATCAGATGTGTCACCGAATAGTCATGAAATAATCACAAAATTTCACTTTGAAAATCCGTAGATACCCTGAAAGTGCAAGTATTTTATTTTATTATTTATATTGATTCCCTATGATATAGATTATTTAGAGTAGTATTCTGTTATTTGCGGAAAAATACTATGGAATTGTGTATGATGCCTAGAAATGTCACCTTGATCTGAAAGCATCATAAACTGGATATAGTGCACTTTAGCACAATCTGTTTTCATCATTTAAAATTTCTAAGGAATGTTTTTCAGTTTTTTTTTTGTTTAATCTCAATCCAATAATAGCAAATAATATTTTGAATAATTGATATCCTGGTGTTTGTACATTGTAGGTTTCTGGAGACGTGTTGATATTTTTTGTCACCTATAATAAACTCTTGTGTAATAAAGTATTCCCTATTAGCTTAATTGTTTAAATTATTTTTTTTCTTTAAATTTTTGCCTTTAGTAAGGTAAGTAAATGAATAAGAATAAAAACATACGAGACTCTAAACAAAACTAAAACAGAAGTAACAGAAATTTTGTTGTATCAGTATTCACTGTAACAAGATTGTACTATGTTTCCATTTTAAAAATTCAATATTGTAAATGAGCTAAAACAAGTGCAATATTTTTTGAAATTCTTTTGAGTGTTTTGATCTTTTTTTGTCAGTATTTATTGATTATCCTTTACAAAATTTATTTCTTCTTGGAAATTGTGAAATATTTGGCAGGCAGTGTTAATTGATATGGAAGAAGGTGTAATCTTTGAAGCTCTGAGAGGTCCTTTAAAAGATTTATTTAGTCATAAGCAATTGGTGACTGATGTCTCAGGTTCTGGAAATAATTGGTATAGTATTGACTTGATTTTTAGTTTGTTTCAATCAATTTTGATAGATATAAATGAATTTCATTATAATTGTACTAAAAAAATGTTTTAAGAGCTGTATATGTGTTATTCATGTTGGATTGTGTTTGGTAAATGTTATGTCTCTCTAATTTAATGATATCCTTGATTTAATGATAGTAACAGTCCATAGATTAATGTTAAATTTTGGTCACTGAATAAGTATTTTTATTTGTAAGGAAAAATTTTGAGGATAATAACAAGGTTTTTAAGCGAAACAAATCTACAAATGTAAAGCCTAATTTTATACCCATTTTTCCTATTTAAGAAATTTAACGACAGAAGCATCTTGACTCAGGGTGTCTACAGGTCAGGAAAGTCCTGGAAATCCATCCCCCCCAACATGACCAGTCCCCCCCAGAAGACATCGGATATTCTGTATCCAACAGGTTTTCGAGTATCCAGAATCCAACCCGGCTACTACACAAAATACCCTGTTATCCGGCATGCCAAATTTGATTTTTAAAATTTAATTGAGAAATGTTTTGAAAATATATGAATTATAAATTTAAGATATACTTGGAAACTGGGGGATGTTGAAAAATATGTATAACATTTACAAGTTAACATCAGAACTGGATATTCAATATATATACCTCATGCAGGTAGGGACACTGGATATCCAATATCCAGCAGCATCGCTGTTCGATTTATCACCGAACATTCACGAAAATGTCACGCAATTTTTGAAAATCTGTAGACCTCCACATATCGCTCTGTTTTCTCCGGCATTTTCCTCGCACAGCATGGGAGCTTGTTCCCTTTGTGCACTTTACATACGTATTCTAAGTACGCTTGCATTGTATACAATTCTGTATGTTTTCACAAAGGGTGAAAAGTTAATCACGTGATCCCACGCTCGTAAACAAAAGAGGAGAGAAGCACCAAGAATTCGAATGTCTCTTAGTGGGCAGAAGTTTGAGAGTGCATGAGAGATCCAGACTGAAAGTTACTCCAACTTTATTTGGTGTAATCATAAAATAAAAAATCTATTTAATATAAGAAGAAGTCATTTTGTCTATGTGTAATTATAATTTATATGGCAACCTATGAAAAGGGCCTTGCGACCCCATTTGGGGTTGGGACCCACAGGTTGGGAACTCCAGTGATAAGAGAATAAAGGGTAGTGGGTAGGCTCAAAATGTCAAAATCCCAGAATGAAGAAAAACTACTGCATTCTTTTGGGTGGGGGGGGGGGGGGAGGGGGACGAAATTTTTGAGGCTCTAAATTAGGCAGAACCTCAGACTTCTAAAAATTGGATTTTCGAGACTCTGCTGTATTTAAAAATTGTAGTAAAAAGAAAGTTGAAACTTTACAAAAGTTATATTATACTCAAAAAAAAAAAGTTTTTTTAAAATTTTCAAAGCTATAAACTGTTTTTTTAACAGTTTATAGCTTTTATTTTAATTTTCCGACACTTAAATCTGTATAACATATCTGCTTTTCCTTTTTACAGCTCTTACGTGTGATCTAAAGATCCATTTATCTAATAGTTTAATGACCTAATTATCTGATATTTCTCCATGAAGTATGCATCATGCATGTTATTCTTTTATTCATTAATGCTTTTAATTTTCATATTTTCTTTACCTTAACACATTAGGGCTGTAGGAAATATGGTATATGGTCCAAAGTATCAAAAAGATATTACAGCTGTATTTCGAAAAGAAGCAGAAGCATGTGATAGTCTTCAGTGCTTTTATCTAATACATTCGGTTGGAGGAGGCAAGTACAAACATTTATTTTCTTCAGATTCATTGTGTTTTACCAGTATGTGTAATATATAATTTCAATGATCTTTTTTTAAAAGAAACACACAATGTATTATTGAGTAAGTTAAGTAATCACATTTAAGTTGATAATTTTCTGAATTTTAATGTATTTAAGTCTGAAAATGCTTATTTTGACATTGGAAGTTCATGTATTAATCTGTTTTGAGGCTCTATCAAATCATTAGTCCTTTCTAGGACTAACCTTGCTGTGCCCAGAGCCTGTTGCTAGCTTTCTCTTTTGTATTTACCTATCTTGCTTGCAAATAAGGAATTGTGCCCTTACTAAGTTTTATTTGATCATGTAGAAACTATTTAAATCTCTGCTGTCTTTTCAGGCACAGGATCGGGTTTAGGTACTGCTGCTCTTGAGTATTTGTATCATGAATATCCTAAAGTACCCAGGTGAGATTTACAAATTTGATATTTAATTACATTTTATTGTTGTGAAGACAGTTCTTTGCTTTTGTGCTTTTAAAATCACTTGCATATGTATATTAACTAGAAAACTATTTCCAAAATGTTGATGGGCAGTTCCCAAAAGGTGGGAGCTTTCGCAGATCTAAACTTTAAGCTTTAAGCTTTAGCAGCAAATAAATTTCTTTTTATTTCACTGGAGTATTTTTGGAGTAAAATCGTAACTATATAGGACAGAAATAAACATAATTTATTAAAAATAGCTTTCTTCAAATTCTGTAAAAATATTTTTTTCTAGTTAATGGGGCCAATTTTGGACATCAAAAAACATATTTTTAAAAATTGTTTCCAGATACTTTAACATAAAAATAGGGGTAAGAAACTTCAATTGAATTATTATTTGATAATATCTTCAACAGATGGTAGAAGTACATGCATGAAATAGATTTTGTAAAAGATTTTAGGAAAAAGTAATTTATAGTTTTTGATGTCTGTTCAAAAGTAACGATCTACATAACGCTGTCATTTTCAAATTAATATTTAAGTACTTTAAACTTATTAATCAATTCTCAAATTCATTTTTTAAACTGTTTTAAAGCATTTTCGTATGTTTTTATGCATTATCTTTGCAATAAAAGCATTTTTCTTGAACATGAATTTGCGATGTCAAAATTGTGTAACAAAAGAAACGCAGGATAATTTTTGCTGTTAATTTATTATTCTTTATAGTTTGATGTTTTAAAACTATTTTTATAAAAAGTTATTACAGTGTTAATTTCTTAAATCAATTCATGTTGGGACTGATAAAGGCATATTATATAAATAATAGTAGAAATGCGGTTGAACTTAACAGTTGTATAATCTGCACAAAATGGTGGCAGGTGGTACAGGCAAAATGGTATCACTATGGATTTTCGAACATGGTTGTTGGTTATTTTAATGATATTATTGACAAGGTAATCAAAGTATGGTATAAAAAAGACATATCACCAATTAAATGTATAGTTCTTCAATGTTTTCATTCTTTTTGAAAAATGTTTTAGGATATATGGAATATTTAGGAAAAATGTTTTAGATCCCTTATAATAGCTTAGAATATTTTCTCCCAATTTCTCTTGTTTTGAAAATATAATTTTACTATTATGTCTAAATCAAAATATTAATTGTTTTTTTAATAAATTAAGTTTGCATACACCATTCAGAGTCACTAAAAGATAGAAGAAAAATTATTCATAATTAAAACTGATAATTTTTTTAAAAAAATGTTTTAAAATTTAAAAAATTATTTTTAATTTCAAATTTTGGACTGTTTTTTCATTTCAAACTGATAATTTTCCATAAATAAAATAAACTAATACTATTTTTCTTTAAAACAAATTCCATTTTAAAATTAATTCTCTTAATTCTATTAATTTCAAATATTAATTCTATTTTTTCATTTATTTGTTTTTATTTATATAAATTCTTTTTTCAAACTTGAGATATTAGAAAGTCTTTTTGATTCTACATTCAATTGAAAATATATTTTTAAAAACAGCTTTTAGCATTTCCATTTTTAATCAATTAATTTTTAGAATATTTGTAGCATTTACACAACTTCTAAAATTATTAATAGGTAATAACTAATTGTAAAAATATTTAGTTCAATATTTAAAGTTCACCAATTTCTTTACAATCATATAAGGTCTAATAGAGCCTTTAAAATATTTTCAGAAATCTTTTCATTAATAAATTGCAGAATTTTAAAAATAATAAATAAAACTTACATTTAAAAAGCTGAAAAACAGATTAACTATAGCAAAAATTGTGTATCATGCAGATTAATGATGTTCAAAACTGTAACCTACAGGCCAAGAAGTTGTAGTCAAGAAAAAAAGTCAGCTGTAGTCAAGAAATTGGCAGCAAATTTGAAAATTGTAAAAATTACTTAAAATTAACATTTTTGTCCCCACCTTTTGAGAACTGCCCTGATAAAAATGTGTTCTATAAATAGCATTTTAGAATTTTAAATATATTAAAGTAAGTTAAGTGTTTCTTGCAGTCTAATATTTTGCACTATAACTTATAGACACCATAATCTTAAAATATGACCACCTCCTTTTGGTAATTTTCTTCAAATGCATATTTTAAAACCTTCCAGATTAAATTAATAATTGCTTTTTAGCTAATTTCAAAATTTAGAAGTTTTCAAGTACCTGTTGACAATATTTTATTGTTTGATTTTTTATCAGTTAATTTAAAACACAATTTTTAAACTAGAATTTGCAATACTATATATTTTTTAAGAGAAGGGGGAAAATACTCCCAATATAATATTTATTTCAGTTTGGACTTTTAAAATTTCAATTGGAAAAAATTAAGTTTTAGAACCAAAGATTTGATAGTACAACACCCCATTCAAACTAGGGTAGTATAAAGCATTCAGAGCTAAAGTAAATCAACTTCAAAAGCAAAAAAAAAAAAATCTTTCTTACAGATTAATACTTGTTACTAATTTGTATATTTTCAGGGCCATAGTGAATCAAGTCCTTTTTATTGCGCAGGGTTCGTACGGTCCTTAAAGGTCCTTAGAAAGTCCTTAATATTCATTTTCATTTTTAAGGCCTTAAAAAGTCCTTAAATAGTCCTTATTTTTTATTCCAGGTGCTTAATTTTTTTTGTTAAACTAAGAAGGTACCCATGTGCTCTATTTGCTTTGCTATGTTTTGTATTCTTCACAAGAATCAAACTTCTTTCATTTCAACTACTTAATCGAACCTCAAAGTTGGTTTGCTCGGGTTTGGTACTATCGCGGCTTTCGGACAGACCCAAAACGGCGGATTGACAGGACCAAAAATGGCGGACTTACATAAACATCATCGCATTTTTACTACAAATTTCAGTGCTTTCTCAATTGGTAAAGAAATAATTAACTCTTGTTTTTTAATTTTTTTGAAAAGTTATAAGTAAATCGATGTGTTATATATTTTGACAAAAAGAAAAGGTTCATGGATTTTGATAAAATGCTTCAAACTACAACACCCAAATTAACTTGTACCCACCCACATGGCAGCTCCCAATTTGCTATTTCCTGAAATTGTATGAAAAAGAAAATCGAGCTACATCTAAAAAAAAAAAATTAAAATATTAGTAGAGAAGTCAAATCAAAACACAAGCATTTGTACAAAATATTTAAGACCACAGAAAAATAAATCACACAAGTTCCGTCATTTTGCTTTTAAAAGAGAAAAGAAAAAGGAATAAAATTTGAAAAACGGACTTTTAAGGACTCAAGGGGAAAATTTTTTATGAATAAACAAAAATTGGGAATGTTCGGAAAAGAGCCGAATTTCGGGATTTAAAACTTGGTATTCGATGCTATTTATTAAATTTAGTTTCAAAGTAAATAAATATTTTTTTGCATGAAAATTGTTACTAAATCATCTACATTCTAAACAATTATCAATAAAGCAAGTGGGAGCAGCTCTTAACAAGTAATCAGTAAATAAATATTGCTTTTGAAGCTTTTTTTTTAATTTAAGGGGCTGTGGGGTTAATACTTCAACGATGCATATTGTTGACATCTAGCTCAATAAAAGAGATACATTTAACTAATATGTAGGCAAAAAAAAACTTTCAGCTTTTTTTTGCGTTTGACCAATCGCATGTATGATTATCGCTTATTTATACTGTTAAAGGTATAAAGAACCTTTATTTGAATGATTTATTTTTATTATCATTTTTCTTACATCTTACACTATAATAAGCGGCGAGTTGCCAACTCTCCCGATCGCTTTTTAGCTGATCTTTCGCTAAACAGTTTGTTCCCCATTGTTTTTTTTAAATCAAATAAAATATATATATCTAAAAAATTAATTTGTTTTAAAGTAATGTTTTAATGTTTAGTGAATTTTTATCAAGCAACTTGGCTTCGCGATCTTTTGCTGTGGGGTTTTGTTGTGTGGGAGATGATGGATATTTGCTGTGTTAATCAAAAGTTGTATCTCGTGAAATTTCTTAATTTGCAGTAAATTGAAGGAATCGACCTTCTTAAACCTATACACCGTAGTTGTCAAATGCTCCATTTTCCCGTAGTTTTTCTGTTTTTTTTTTTGTGAACGAAAATTCGATTTTTTGCAAAAAGATCCGATTTTTCATGCTGATGTACAAGTATTTTTATCTAAAGGGATTGTACTACAAAACAAGAAAATTTTTGAAGGAACTTTTTAAAAAGACATGTATTAATTTACATGAATTTTCATAACTTATAACGTGAAAATGTAACAGCCTATTTTTCGGAAACTTGCTAAAATCTAGCACGTCCGCCGAAAATTGCACGCAACTTTTGAGACTTCTATCTTTCTGCATCTTGTAAATATATCAATTATTTAAAAAGTTGACAGTTGTTTTAGTATTTGCAGCCTGTAGTCTGCTTGTTTTATTTTTTATTTAAAAATATTTTTCAATCTTTTAAAACTTTATTTTAGTTAAATTTTGGTAGTTACTATTTGAGGGTAATGTACAAAGTTTTAAGCGAATAAGCTCTATTTTTTATTTGTATGTTGTTTCCAAAATGAAATATTTTTCTCAAGTTGAAAATGTTTTTTCAGAATTTTTGTAAGCTCTTCTAAATAATTTTAAAAATATATTTATCTCAGATAAAAATTTAAGTAAGCCTAAATTGAGATGATGGCAACATAAGTTAAGTAAAATTAAAAAAAAACTAAATTAAACACAAATTCTCAAGACAAAGTGCAGTGTTTTCTTTAACAATTTTTTTAATTTTAATTGTTTTTCATTTAACTTGTATTTTATAGCATTAACCATTTTTGATAATTTTGCACTTGCTTATATATGATTAATACTTGTGCTGTGTGCTTCTTATTACTAGCTCTAATAATTATTTAACTCCCTGACTGTATTGGACATTATAAAAGCAACAAGACAAAGAGAGCTCCATAAAAGTGTTTGTGTTGTGTTCCTAATAAAAATGCGATGTTAACTCAATTTCCTCTTTCAATAATGCTTCCTTTTGAAATAAACATAACAGTTTGTATATTGCGAAAAATTTGAGAGGTCCTTAAAATTTTTTGTAGGTCCTTATAAAGTCCTTAGAAAGTCCTTATTTTTGGTTTTACCAAAAGCGTACAAACCCTGTTGCGATTTGCTGCTATTTCTGCTGTCCTGAAGTCAGTCAAGCTTAATAAATTCTAATTTAAAATTAGCACCTTACTTATTATTTTTGAATTTTCATATTATTATCTAGATTTGAATTAGACATCATACAACAATTAAAAAAGAAAGAAAAAGAAAAACCCTAAAATTTAAAATTGTTCTTTGACTGATTACGACAATTTTACCATTTTGCAGTTCAACATTCATTCATGTCCAAAAATGCATGCACTATGTCACCCATCCCTGAAGGGCAGAAGACTTTTTAACATGTTTTTTCCATTTATATCATGTGTGAAAACTTCCAAGCTTCCTCTCTTGTAGGTTAACAGTTAATCCATGTTATTTAATCATGCATTAGTATTAAAATAAAAGGTGCCGGATATTTTCATTTCTGACATGAATGGGCAGTGTTGAGCAAACTAAAGGTTTTGATTATTTTTATTCTATTCCCTCCTCTCCCCCTCAAGGAAAAGTCAGAAATATTCTTGAAGAAAGAAAAAAAAACTAGCCAACCGGAATAATGTACAGTTTTTGTATAAAAAATGTAAAAACCAAGCCTGGTATAGGCGTTAAAGCAGGATTGTTTTTAAAAATCTAAAAAGTAGCTGATTTTTCTGTGTAACATCATAATTTGTCTAAAATCCATTATTATTGACCTCACAAAAGTTTTGACATCTATTGGTTTAAATCCAATACTATCTTTACTTGATATATATATATATTTTATCTGTATTATTGCATGCTTTAGAATTATTTTCTAATGAAGGTTTGTTTCTGCTGTTTTTCCATCATTGGTTGATGATGTTGTAACTTCTCCATATAATGCAGTATTGGCTAATAGCAAGCTGATCGAATTTGCTTCTTGTGTTATTCCTTTTGAAAACAAGGTATTTTTTTCATTTTAGATTGAAATGTTTTTTAACCATGTATATACTTTATGTATTAATATGCAATGCATTGTTTATTTTTGAGTTGTCTGTTTGTTTTAATCAATTTTTTATTAATAACCCGGTGATAAGTACAATTCCTCTGTTTATAGTTGTTTCCTTAACAATGTTATTATTCTACGCATTTGAAAGTTTAAAGAATGTTATGTGAATGTAGTTACAAGTTGAATACTTAAAAATGATTTCTTGAGCAATTTATTACATGTCTTGTAAGATTTCAAAAGTTGGTTGGATCCTACAAGAATACGTGATTATTTTCCAACTGAAAATTAATTTACG
Organism: Octonoba sinensis; assembly: GCA_038502835.1. Lineage (NCBI taxonomy): Eukaryota > Metazoa > Arthropoda > Arachnida > Araneae > Uloboridae > Octonoba > Octonoba sinensis. Next base: position 132,295,786 of record CM076598.1, read on the forward strand.
ATTATCTCTAAAATGAAATTATCCTAATTTTACCTTTTTAATTTACAAGTTTGATCATACACCATTTAAAACCAGATCATGGAAACCAGAGTGGGGGATTGCAGACTAATTCTGTGGTGTATGATAAAAATATTTGTAGCATACAAATAGTGTAATTTATCATGTAATACCCAGTTTCACCGACTTAATCAGAGTTGATTATTTATTTTATTACTGAAAAAAGATTTTATTGTTTTTATGGTACTGAAGACAAAAGATGTCTTTAATTTGAGAGGTGTGGTCATTTTTAAATCTGCTGCCTAAAAATTTCAATGTATTCCCATAGAATTTCTTAAGTTAAATATTCCACTATAATACCTGCTCTTGGAAGTTTGCAACAATAATGTCTATTCTGTCATGTTTCTTTGCTTTTAAACAAGATCATTCTCATGAGTAGTTCTCCTTTTATTATCACTATTATTTAAATTACAAGAAGTTAGTTTGATTCTAACTTGTTATGAATGTAGTTCTATGCCTTTTATGCAATTCCCACCAAAAGCTGAAAAAGGTAAATTGTATAAGTTATTAATCATACTGGCAATGTTAACTGTTACTTTGGTATTGTGAGACAGAAGGAAAAATAATGGTCTAAATTTGTTTTTGATGATGATGTTTACCTAATGAGGGAATCAACATTAATTTGATATATGCTTTAAAACATCAATCCTTCTGCTGCTATTTATATCTTTATTTATTTTTGTAAAAATCATTTTGTTTTGCTTTTTTTGGGGGGGGGGGGGGGAGTTATTTTCAATATGAATTTAGTAGCTCACCCATTTTCGATTGCAAAAATTATTAAGTTTTCTTATAATTTTATAAATTCATTGTTATGATTAGATATTGTTAGTAAAATTTTGATTAAATTAGATTATTCAGCGAGTCATTTTAATTTTACTATTTTTAATATAATGTCCAGAAATGCTTTCAATTATTTGGAATTTATTTCAAAATGTTCACATAAATATCATTCTACACAAATAGTTACTTTTTTCCTGGACATCTTCACAACTTTATTATGTATCAAATGTAAAGATTGTTTATTATATTATTTATTTCAAGCATACTTAAATATCTCCCTTATTTTGTAATCTAATTTCTTCAAAGTTTTTCTAATGTCAATTTTTATAGAAATGTGGTACTGTTGTTGTTAAAATTCTGTTGTTGATAACGCAAAACAAGTGGACTAAATTACTGTTATTCATAAAATAAAATTTTTTATGTAAAGCAAAAAAAAAAAAAAAAAAAATTGCTTTTTTTTATAAAAAAAATTTTCAGCATGACATGATTAAAATGAGATCATGTAAACTTGTCAGGATACAGCTACATTTGTTTCTCATAATTGCTTTTATGCCGTAGTAATATACTTGGTACAATAATTGTAATTAGTTAATTACAAATATTTGTTATATGTGTTAATATAAGCAAATTTATATAGATAAAAAAATGAATATTTCTCTAGGCATTGACAGATATATGTGTTAAAGTTTCTGCTCAAAAGTCAAATCAAGCATTTTTTCTCAAGTCTGGTCAACCAAAACTTGATGATCTCCGAGTCATTAACACCCTAATGAATGTTGAGAAAACAAAGCCCTTTGATGAAATGAACAATATTGTCGCAAACACTATCATTAACTTAACATGGTATGTTTCAGCTTTGGTGTTTATTTTTTAGATGATATTTTAATGATTCATTATATAGGTAATTATCAAAATAATGGAAACTCCTATCAGTACAATTAGTGTTTATGGCACATCGATGTCGTATATTAAAAACCTAACTGGGCGGATTCTAATGTTTCCTAACTGAAAATAATAGTATTGTTCAGCTGTCTGCAAGTCATTCTGAAGCCCTAGGCTTTCTTGCTTTTCTTAGTTGAATGACATAGAATTACTCATAAGGCAAATTGTTGAGGCTTGTTGGTGTCTTATTCTTTAAAACAAAACCAAGTCCAAATCTGAATGAAAAATTCCTTTCTATTTGATAGAATTGGTGCAGCCTATCTGCTGTCACTCATTTTCTTACCGCGCATTTAGTTAACATTATTTTGAAACATCAGAAAGCAATTAAAAGAAAATAGTGTTGCATTATCTCAGTCAACATTGTAAGTGTCCAAAATTTACCCTTTTAACTAGAAAATAAAAGAAAAAATTTTAAGGGTATTAAGACAAATTTTTCAAAAATTTGTCTGCTCCTGTGATTATACAGAATTATAATTTTATACTAAAAATGATTGAATGAATTAAAATAAAATTCATTTGTCAAAGCTTAAACTCTTAAATCTGTATCAAACTCTCACCTTTTGAAAACTACCCATTTATTTTATTTATGTATTTACTTATTTTTTCAAAAAGCTATGTATCTTAATAAGTATGATATGGTTTCTTCGAATGTTTTGTAGACGAAAGCAATAGCAAAATCAAAAGTATTTAATTAAGTGTCTTCGCACAATATTTTTTTTTCCATATGAAATTTTCCCTAAATGTTACAAATTAATACAAATTGATAACCAGCAACAGGCTCAGGGCCCTACTAGGCTACTCCTAGAATGTATTTTGAATATATACAAAGCATATTCTAATTTCAGCTTTTCTTGCATTATTATTTAAAATTAAAAACATATAACCTGATTTTCATATTTGTGTATTTGAGGTCAAAAAAATAATACAAAACTTTTTACATATTAGCTCTTCAAGATTTCCTGGTAGTTTAAATGTTGATGTGAATGAAATAATAACGAATATGGTGCCTTTTCGTAAATCGCATTACATTGTTCCAAGTCTTTCACCTTTGTTTTCATTGGATACAGATTATAAGTAAGTATATTAAGGGCTTTCTTTTTACTTAATTTCAGTTCAGCATCATGTAGCAAGCTTTGTCCTTAGGGTGCTTTCACACTAAAGGTGACAAAGATAATATTCCTGTGTTTTTTCTCATCCATGTAAGCGCAGGGCATATTTTTGCCTTCAAAAATATGCTCTGCGGTTTTTGAATGCAGATGAGAAAAGACAAGTTTTTTGTCTTTGTCACCTTTAGTATGAAAGTACCCTTAGCCAGGCAATGTTTTCTCATTGAAAATTAATTTAATTTTGAAAGTTTATTTAGTATTACAGTACCGAATTCCAAATTTGGAATCCCAAAATTCAGAAGATCCCTAAAAATCAACACTTTTTCAAAAATTCTCGATTTTATCTTTGTGAATTATAAAAATATTAATCTAAGAAGCTGTAAAATCAATAAATTTTGATTCAAATAGAAGCACTCTTGTAGATATATTTCTGATTCAAATGAGATAAACTCAGGATAACAAGATAGAGCGAGAAAATCCTACTTTATTAAAAAAGTGAAAATCTGTTTCTAGAGTACAGTTAACTACCTTTTTTTACCTAAAAAAATTTAATTTAAAATTTTTTAATTTTCCTCTTAAGCTGTCAAAAGTCAGTTTTTCAAATTTTATTCGCTTTCTCTTTAAAAAGGAAATATTTTGGTTTGTTTCTCTTAGTCTTAAATGACCCCCAGTAACCTTGCATTTAGTACAAATGCTTGGAGTTTTGACTTCACTACTTTTTATTTCATTGCAGGTGATTGCGAAAGGGTGAACTACCATGTGGGTATAGTTTATTTTTGCTGAATTGTATGTTGTAATTTGGAGCATTTTATCAAAATCCAAGTAAATTTTTTTTTTTGCTTGGTAAAATATATTAACTCATCGATTTAGTTATATTACCTTTTCAAAAATAAAGGTACTTTCTTATCTACCAACACTGCAATTTAACACAAAAAAAACACACTGCAATTTAAAATAAGATTCGGATGTGAACGTTGATGTTTACGTAAATCAGTAATTTTTGTTCTTGTAAATCCACCATTTTGGGTCGGGCTTCGAAATTCAGCAAATTCCAAAATCCGGTATAGCACAGGTCCCGAGCATACCGAATTTGGGGTTCAGTACTGCATTATGTTTTTTCAATGATTAATATAAAGTAGATAATTTGTGTTCCAGGTTGAGTCAAGTTTTCTTTATCTGAAAAGAAAAATAAAAGTATTAATCAGAGTTGGGTTTCTTCTGACAAAAACCATTTTCAGCAGAGTGGAAGAAACTGGAAAAAACTAAAATAAATGGAAGAAACTAAAATAAAACATTTGCATAGTTTTGCATGTCATCTAGTAGCACAATCATCTAGTTCAGATAATTCAAAGAAACTGAAACAAAATAATAATCACTTGATTTAGTTAGCATGTTGTATGTATGTATGCATTGGTAAAAACTACTACTGATGACTGGGTAGCCAATGTTGGAGGGTATGTAGTGTCTTTCAGATTTCTTACATAATTAAAATATTCAAGGAAAAAAACTATTTCTGTTTGTTAATGCAGTTCTAAGGGAAAGCAATATAGTCTGCTAGTTTTTGTTCATACTTTATCTTTGCAAAATGGCTAAAAGTACTTTTTTTAAATTTTCTCTTTATTTAGTATTGAATTCACTACTAGCAATGTTTTTTTAGAATTTATTATTTTCTTTAGGCTACATATTTTGTTTCAAAATGCATTTTCTCCTGATCATCAGCTGTTTCCTAGTCCTGTTCAGGATGGAATTGTATTTGCTTGTTCCTTATTATGCAGAGGAGACATTTTAATATCTGATGTGCAAACTACTGTTGATAGGTTTGTAAAATTCTTTATTTCTTCATACAATGTATACTTAGTTTTAGAAATCACTTAAGGAAGTTCTTCCCTTCCTAATTGAGTAACTGATAAGAGAATATCCCAGCTACAAAAATAAAGTTATTTGGAATGGGAAATTTCCCACAGATACAATGTTGAAGACCCATGCATATTAGAATAATTTCCTGCATAATGCAATAAGAATTAGTTTATTGTAAGAAATGGTTTTCTTCAAAAAAATTTTGAATGAAATAAGAAAATTCATAAATAAATCTTAGATATGGTGTTTAAAATCAATCAATCAAATATGAAGCCAATGGGTGAATTTCTTACCCTGCAGATGTAGTGTTGAGACTCTTTGCTAGATTTTTCCTACAGGTAGGCAACATGTTCTATTGTCAGTCCTAAAAAGTAGGAAAATGACATTAAAGGGAAAAGATTTAAGTTTATGTGACAAATTAAGGTTTCAATGCAGCCAAAGATGGAAAAACATTAACTGAAATTACAAAGGAGTTGAACATTTTTCACTTAATTTTTTTTATTAGTATTTCATTTTGTTCTTTATTCAGTAAATCACATAAATTGTAATTTTTATAATTAATTGCTTTATATGAATTGCTATTGAGTATTAATTTAGTTTTGAGAAAAATGAGTCAAAATGCCTACTAACGCTTACCTCAAAATTATTCAAAATATTAAAAAAAAAAACCTTTTTTGTTGCGTATTTTGGTAGACAAAACTGTTTTAAAATTTCAAACTTATGTGAGCAGTACTTTAAAAGATATTCCGTTTTTTTGAATGACTTTAGCTGTTTTCATCTGCATTTAAAATCTTCCAACGCATTTTTCTCTGCTTTGTACTTTTGACCAATTTTGTGTACTAAAATCCCTACAGCTTTTTTCAGTTAAAGATACAGAGTTGAAACTTTGTACATGCATTCCATTTAGTATGTTAAACGAAAATTAGCGTGGGTTTGACTCTGAAGTTTGTAGTTTGTTTTTATTTAATTGTTAAGTTTGAATTTTTATCCTTTTTCTGAGTTTTTTCTGAAAAAAAAAATAGTAAAACTCAGCATGGATTCAACTATCTGAAACTTAGTTAACTTTTATTCTCGAATGTTTGAGAAGTATTGCTCCAGAATTTTTTTAAATAAAGATATAATTGAAATAGTTATAAAAAATTGTTAAAAGTGAAAAAAAGTTAATTTTTTAAAAATTTTAAATTAATGATTGATTACGAGAGGTTCTACTTTTAAATTTCATTTCTAATCACAATTAGAATTAAATGCATGTATTTTTTTATCTGATTGTTGAAAAAAAATTTTTTTTTAAGGAGGTACAGTTTCCTCGTAATTTCTAAAATGCAGAGTACAGTAGTAGTTAACTGGCAAAATTCCTTTTTACTACTGGTGCATAAAGTAATACAGATAAAGGTGCACAATCAGTCATTAAATTTATTAGTATAAACACAATACAGCAAAATAAAGTTTAAAAAGCAATGTAAAAATAAAACCCTATCAACAATTTAAACTAACAGAAGTTCTTACTAGAATTTCTACCATGAAATTACTGGAAATAGCTAGTGAACAACTCAAAAACTCTCACCATTTCTAAGTACCAACCAGATCAGTCTTCAAAGTTAGTGTTCATTTTAATACAAGATGGCCCCTTATTGATGTTTTATTTCAATGTTTTGAAAAAAGACTTTAATCTCATGATGACTTTTCTCAGAATTTTACAAATGCCCAAGGTATGTTACCTTCGACTGTAGAAGTAAGTATTTCCTTTGTATACTTGAAAAAAGGGCTCTTTACAGCTTCAAAACATCTGTTTACTAGTTTCTTTTGATACTTCTGCTTCAATTTAGTCTTTTAATTTATAATAATTCATTAGATTTCCTATCTTGTATTACAATGCTTGCTATGTTGATGGTGCATGAATTTACTTCCTTATTTTGAAATTAAAATTAAGCTACTGATATCTTGTGTTAACTTTTGTAATTAGTTTTTATTGACAATATTTTGCTTAGTCTTTTTTTTTATGCATATTACAATCTCAAGATTGGTAATATTTTATTAGTTAATATCACATAAGTATCTCAGTAGCATGGATGTTTTTCTTCTGCATTAATGAGGCAGTTATTAAGAGCATGTCATTTTATATCGATTTATATAGGGTCAGTTGGGGTAATTGGAAATGCTTTTTCAATGTTTTAATTTTTGATCCTTCCTCACCTCTTGAATGAATTCAGAGATAAAATTGTGAGCATTGTAGCCACTACTGTACTTCTTGTGAGTAAATGTGTACAAAAATTTTGACTTAGTGACTATTTGTTAGTGAATGAACTCGTGTTTACAATTACCCCAGAGATCTGGGGTAATTGTAAACAGTGATTTATTTTCGAATAAGGTTGATTCAAATGAGATTGTTTCATACACAGTCTTCTTGAAGGCTTAAGAAGTTCTGGAGCAATCAATCTGCGGCCAACAGGCCGCATCTGGTCCGCTGAGTTATGTTAGGAGTCGGCTGAGATCATTTACCGAGAAATATCTTGCAAAAAATCAAGTAATGTGACAAATTTATGTAAAATTTGTCCCATAGTGGATCAGTCGGTTAAACTTGGATCCCACAGAACACTGAAAGTGAAGCACAACTGGCCGTGGTCAACGCTTGGGAGGGTGATCACCCCCCCGCGACTAATTACTCTGAGACCGAGTGCGCTAAAGAGAGCTGTACATGTAAAATACATCGTCGTTTCAAATAGTCCACCAAGTTAGAAATAATTTCCAATGAGGGACCAACCTAGGAGACGATCTTTCATCTGGGAGCTGGTTCAAAATCATTAAGCCCCTCTGAGCCAAGTGTTCTTCATTCTAGCATAGCTTAATAACAATCAGTAGGAGCTACCTTAATTCATGGTCGCAATGCAAGGGGGGCTTGGATTTCCAAGTGGCATTAGCAACAACAACAACAGTTGTGTAAAATAGACACAAAAGTGTAATTTAAATCAAAATATAGAACTTACTGTCCCCCCAAAATATTGGAAATAGGATAAATTTAAGTGTTTACAATTACCCCAGAGTACGAAATTTGTGGGGTAATTGTAAACACCTAACTTGTACATGAAAAAAACCAGGGAGGATTAAATTCATAACTAAATGTTCTTAGCAGCATTCCATAAGACAAATAAAAATGGTTGAAACCGCTTACATTGCTTTTGTAGATGAGCTGGAGAGGAAAATGTAAGATCACTAAATTTTGTTAAACGACTTTTTTCACTATGTCATTTTCAAACAACGGTAACGCTTCCACAGCTGTATTAAAACCAGGCTTGGAGTCGATTACAAAGAAACGTAATCGATTACGATTACAAAGGGAGAAACTGAGAGATTATGATTATGATTACGATTGTAATCCTTTGCTAAAAAGTAATTACGATTACGGCAGCGATTACAGTCGTTGAAAAATGTAATCGATTACAATTATGACATCCGATTACAATTTTGATTACGATTAGATTAGCATAAAATTATCCGATATTATGCATACAACTCTCATTTTTGCAATAGTGTCACAAATAAAAAAGTAATGATTTTAATTAAATTTTTGATTTAATAAGAGATAACTGAAATGATGATGAATGCAATTATAATGAATTAACTTCAACATCACAGTTCTTGAATTATGACGTCGTTGCAGAAATGAGAAATTTTTGTAATATATATATATATAAAATCAGGAAAGGCACATTCCGAACTTTTCGAACTTTTAAAACTCATGTAAGGGATAACTACATTGATGGTATTTTGTATATAAACAAAGACGATGCACTAAATGTATATAATGCTTAAGTGATTTACCTGGTTCATTGTTATTTTGTGTGCATACAATCAAACTTTTACTTGGCCGCAATTTCTAAAAATGTAGTATATTTCTTCATTGTATTTATTTTCTAGTTTAAATTGTGCAAATATTTCACATAACACCAATTAATTTACTGTAAGTAATAATTTTGTATGATTCTGTATGAAATCACTTATAAGATGTGTATAAATTGCACGAGATAACAAAATATTCAGATAGTGTAAGAGATAAATAATCCTTTGAAAATAAATGCTTCATTTTAGAATAATTTCAAAAAATTTGAACATGAACATTCAAATAACTCTTAACAAAATTAGTAATCGTTAAAATGTAATATGAAGAATAATTATAATATGAATGACTATAATATTTTAATATGATTTCTTGTGGGATTTTTTTTAGGGGATTTTGTGTGAGCATGTAATTTTTTTTCCATGTAACTGTTTTTTAATAAAAAAAATAAAGGGAAAGTAATTTTACAATACAAATTTAACGTACAAGATTAAACTGAAATACAAAATTCTGTTGATGTAATTCTAAGAAGGAAAAGATAATTAACTGTTTAAAATAATTCCTAAATATTAATTCATGCATGTAAACACCATTATGAGAATGTCTGAACATAATCTCTTTTTCTTGTACATACCTATTAATTAAAAAGAATATTAGCATTAACATTAAAGTATAAATAAATTTAAGATTTAAATGTATGTATTTTTTTAAATATTCGGAGAACATATTTAAAAAAAGTAGTAATAATTACCCGTTACCAGGATTAAGATTTCATACATAAGCATAGAGCATCATGTAACTCCTGCTTCTAAATTGCTGAAGTGTAAATGTGCTATTCTTCAGAAAAATTCTTCACTTCCGCCGTTAAAGAAAGGAGAAAAACGCGGAAAGGCATTTCGTGACATTCTCTTTCCACTAGATTTTCGGGGGGCAGTCTGCTTCGATTATTGAAAGGGAAAATGGGGCGTCCATTTTATGCCGGTTCCAGACTCTCACCTCCGTTTGAATATGTTTTGAAGGGGTAATTAGTGCTTCCCATTTCTTATCTACCCCGAAATCTTTTTGACTTGCGGACAGATTACCGCTCTTTTACCAAAACTGGAGGACGGGAGGAGACCCCCTTGAGAGCCCCAAGGCGATGCGAGTGACATATCCAGAAGTCCTGTATCTACTAACTCTTTTTTTTCTCGGGCTCTCCAGCAGCCATTCCCCGGGGAGAGTGGAGCCAAGAATTCTGAGAAACCGCAACAAGCAGGACAACAAGCGTCTCTGGCAGACTATATGGTCCTGCCATCAAGGGTCTGCGACCGCCACACAGAACCTTTTATATTATGATAGCCCGTAGGTTACAAACCACTTAGGATAGGATAGGTCCCGTCAGTACACAGCTTGAATCCTTTTTCTTGTAATCTTATCTCTTCTATTCAATGGTAGAACTAAAAATTTCAGCTTTCAGCAGGTCAAGATTACACGATTATAGGACCATCAGATTACGGATTTTTTCCTTAAGATTGTGATTAAAATTACGGGAGAAAAGGGATTACGGGATTACGCAATTGCGATTATGATTATAAGAAGATGCCACTGTCAGATTACGATTTTGTCAAAATGTAATCGATTATAGCCGATTACGATTACGTAATCGCGATTACTCCAAGCCTGATTAAAACATACGAAACTTTTTCAACGTCTTTCCCATGTTGGCAGTTCATCACTCACCCACCAGTTAAGTTTCCAAAATCACCACAAGTTTAGTTATGAAGCTTGTTTACAATTACCCCATGCTTACAATTACCCCAACTGACCCTAACAAAGTTTATCAGTACTACAAGAAAAATTAGCATTGTATAGTTTCGACGGGGAGGGGGGGGGGGACAAAACACTCCTTCTCACTTGAATACTACTATTTACACTAGGACACATAAAATAAGCCATTTATCAGGAATAGTGCTATCTGTAAAAATTTGTTACGGAGTAATCTTTGTATTAAAATGAACAATAACTTTAAAATTTCAAATGGTTACCTCTAGTTTTATCACATATTTGTAAATAACTAAAATTTTACTTTGTATACCAAATTTCATGTCATTTGGATCAGCCATCGCTTCGCATTTAAATTCGGAACAATCTAGCCCATATTGTTAAAATATTTGCTACTTAGGCTTATAATATCTAAGCTAACATGGTTACAACACTTTATTTTTACCATTTTATCTGAAACTATCAACAAACCCAACAGTAATGTTTTATGTATCTGAAAATATTAATTTAATATTTTTTATGAATTATAATATTGAAAACGTTTTGATCTGAAACAATGTTATATTCTGATGAAAAATTAATCTGGAGAAAATTTCATATGGATGTCTAAAATTTCAGCTAAAATTATTTAACAATTTTTTTTTTGCTATGCTTAAAAATAAATTTTTCTTACGCGTTAGGGGCTGTATACCATTGCTGTATGTATAAAATTCTTTCTCTTGGATAAATGTAAGAACTCTTAACAAAATCACAGTATTTCAAAATATTGCAACAGTACTTCAAATGATTTTTTCACAGTATTTCAAATGATACCTAACTTGTTTTCCTAGAGCAAATGATGGCCGAGTAATTAGGAATGTTTTTTTTTTTTTTTTTTCCAGTACTGCACAAATCGCCATGAAGGAAAAATTTAGAGTTGGTATTTTTATTCATTTTTATTTATTATTATTTTTCTAAAGAAATTTTAACCATTTTCTTCCAAGGGATATTTTAAATACTCATAAGAAGGTTTTGCATGCTTGATTTCATTTTGCTATGTTTTTCTGTTGAAAATAATTATTTTTGCTATGGCCCTCTTTTACTACATTTTCAGGTTAAAATCTAATCTACAATTTCCATCTTGGAATGAAGATGCTTGGAAAATTGGCTTGTGCAAGATTCCTCATTTTACATGTCCACAGTCTGTACTTATGTTGGCCAATACTACTTCCATCTCTAAATATTTTATCACACTACGAGAGAGATTCTCAAAAATGTTTCAAAAGAAGGTATTTAAAACATTTCAATTTCATGCATTTCTTGTGCTTTTTTCTCTCTCCGAACAAGCACACAGTCACATTACAAGGTGACCTTATTCTCTTTTTTTTTTTTTGACTTCATGTTTATTATATTGACAAAGTAAATACCAGAACTCAAAAATGTCAATATGTGGCAGATATATCTTTTAAACGTAGCATGTTTTACCATAATGCATATACTACGAACTTCACAATGTTATAGCATTGTCTAAGCATACTCAATTTGTATCAGTTAGCAAGTTTCAAAAAACAGGCTAGATAATTGAAGTTTTTTCAGAAGTCCTGTATTTTTTGTTGTCAGGTACAGGTTTAATTTGTTTTGTGTTCATATTTATGTCTGAAATGAGTTATGATTTGAGCATGCTGTTAAATCTTTGAGTTGTAAAAAGATAAAATTGTTTTATTTAAAAAGTAATATAGTATTTTTAAAAAATTCTTTCAGGCTCATTTACATCATTTTCTTGATATTCAGAACATGGAACGGGATATATTTACTTCCTCCCTTACAAATTTAACTAGCGTTATTGAAGAATATGAAAATGAGGCATCGGTGGCTTTAATTCCACCACCACCATGTCCAGATTTGTCTACATTGGAAATATAAATTGTCAGTTCCTAATTATTGTGCCATTTTATTTATTATATTTGTTTGTTTATTTACCTTGGTTTTCAATTTTTTATATTATTGTTTTTACCTTTCATTTTAATACTATTTATTATTATTATTTTTATTATGAATTATTTTCTGTGTATGTTTCATATTTAGTCTTTGTGTAAAGTAGATTTTCAAAGCTTGTCCTTTTTTCTTAGAGTTTTTTTTTTTTTTATTTGTTTCAAAATAAAGTGCCTTTCTTGCTGTGATATTAAGATATAACCAAATAGTTAATGCCGATATTTTATATTTGAAAAATTTGTTTCATGAACGATCAAGCCAGCAAAATACAGTCAAACCTCGATATCTCAAATTTGAAGGGAGCAGTAAAAAAAATCAAGTTAGCAAAAATTTGAGTTTAGCAAAATTAATTTATTTTTAATAGGTGGAAAATAGAAAAGAAACTAGTGCAAACAAACTACATTCCTTTTTGAAAATAGAAGTAGATTATATAAGTCGAGCATTTACTTATACATATTCCATCATTTAAAAAATGAATCGATGCTGGTTTGCTTTAAATTTGAATCTTTTTTGGATTCCACGACACTTTCTATATGCGAAAGAGCTTTGAAGGTCTCTGGTGTCATATTCGGACGAGATTCAATAAACCTTCTCAAAACATCCACAGCTAATACAGCTTCTTTGTTTGTTGATTTTCCCCGAGTCTTGCAAATCTCTTCCTCCTCATCGTCTTCAGAAATTAAATCACTAGCTCCAACTTGCGAAAGAATATCCTGGTCTTCCCACTGCCTACAAACTGCAACTTCATCACTGTTCAAAAAGTGTCTGAATTCCATTTCTTTCAGATTTATTATTTCTGAAAGTTGTTCCCAATCTTTTGTTGGCATGCTATTTTCAATATCATTATTGTTTGTTTCACACAAGGTGTCATTTTGTTCATTTTTACAAATCCTGCTTTCCTAAAGTAATTTGAAATGGTGGATGAAGTGACGCCATTCCATGCTTTTTTCTGCCATTCTCATTGCTTCCAAAATGATCACTCCAGATGGCTTAGTTCCTTCTTCAATTTCAACCAAAAGTTTTTTTTTTGGCGATATTTGACTTTGAAACTTTGAATGATTCCTTGATCAAGAGTCTAGATGTCGTGTTTGGGGGAAAATTCAACTTAAATATGATTCAACTTTGGCACGATACTGTGACCTTTGCAGTTATCAATAAAAAGCAAGATTTTACTCTTTTCATTTTCCTTTCTAACTCCTTTAGCTAATTTTCAAAAATTTTAGAAGGCATCCAAGCTTTTTTGATTAGAGTCATAAAAGGGAAAGATTTCACCCCAGAAAAACACTTTGGTTTTGCTGATTGTCCAATCATTAAAGGCTTTAATTTCTCAGTCCCATCCATGTTTGTGCAAAGCACCAAAGTTAAACGTTCTTCACTCCTTCTGCCTCCTTTGCAGGCTTCTCCTTTTGTGGCCATAGTTTTATATGGAGTGCATTTTAAAAAAGTCCAGTTTCTTAAACATTAAACATTATTTTTCATCGTATTTTTTTAGCATCAAACTTAGTGTCTCTTTGAATTCCATACAGACTTCATCATTAACGCTTGCACTTTAGCTGCACATTTTAAGAAATGTAATGTTTTGGTTTTTAATACTTTTAAGCCAACCATTATTCTTTTTGAAACTAACATGACCCAATTCCTTGGCAAATGCCTCGGCTTTCTCTTTTATCAAATTACCAGTTGATTGGGATGTTTTGTGCTCTACCTTGAGTAATCCACACCATTAGGCTTTTTTCCATATCATGAAATTCACTAACTAATTTTTGTTCTTTTACCGAATCCATCGTCACACTTTTCCAAAACAGCTTCTTTAAAATTGTCGATAAAGTGCTGCTTGGTATTCCAAATTCTTTCACAATTTCATTTCCCTTTTTGGAACCTTTTCCCACTTCTTCAATAACTCGTTTCTTCTCCTGAATGGAAAGTATGTTTAATTTTCGTTTTGTTGCCATTGCTAACAAGTTTGTCCTATAAGTCAACTGCTGTGAAAATTTCCTGGCTGGAGTTCTTTCCACTGTACAAGACAAGGAGATGACAGGAATGAGAATTCAGGGTATAATGTAGCAAGCAGCAAATTCTTCCTCCCCCTTCCCACTTCTCTCCCTGCAGTATAACCTTGAATGATTTACCGACTAAAGGGTTTAGAAAGAAGGAGAAAAATACAAAGGGACAGTAATGTCAAAAATTCCTGAACCCCATTGAACAGAATGGAAATAAAGAATGCACATTTGTTCACATTTTAGAACAAGAAAATAGTAGTTGAACAAAGAATAGGAAATCTGAGAGAACCACCAAAGAAAAAAAATTCCAGTTATGGAAGGAATAAAATTGAAAAATTCGACTAAACAAGGTTATTTTAACATTGACAGCATAGGCTTTACAAACGGAAAGAATTTTTTTCGAGATATTGAAAAATTCGAGATGCCAAAGGGTCGAGTTATCGAGGGTTGATTTAATAAAATGCAGTTGCTTTTCAAGTGTAGAACCTGCAACTGTTTTACTGATGTTGAATAAATGCAATTGATCAGCATTGATATTTGTTTTCTGATGATAAATGTACCTTGTCATGTGTAATCAAGTGCAATAAAATGTATTTTTTTAGTAGATATGTATGTATTCAATTTCTTTTGTCTAATATTTTCATGAAAAGCTAAAAGATTAGTCTTGGGACAGGTTGACAAGTCTTTTGGAACGTAAAAAAATTACCATTTTACATGTATTAACAAGGTAACAATAAAATTTACTTCAATTCAAGCATTCAAAATGAAGCATATTATTATAAAAATGTCATGGGTTTTAAGCTGTAGATCCCTCAGCGATATAGCGAGGTATTTTGTGCAAGGACTATTAAAACCAAATAGTTAATGCCGATATTTTAAGTTTGAAAAATTTGTTTCATGAAAGGTCAAGCAAGCAAAATACAGTCAAACCTCGATATCACAAATTTAAAGGGAGCAGTAAAAAAATTCAAGTTAGCAAAAATTTGAGTTTAGCAAAATTAATTTATTTTTTATAGGTGGAGAATAAAGAAGAAACATGCAAACAAACTACATTCCTCTTTGAAAATAGAAGCAGGTTATATAAGTCGAGCATTTTCTTATACATATTCCATCATTTAAAAAATGAATCGATGCTGGTTTGCTTTAAATTTGAATCTTTTTTGGATTCCACGACACTTTCTATATGCAAAAGAGCTTTGAAGGTCTCTGGTGTCATATTCGGACGAGATTCAATAAACCTTCTGAAAACATCCACAGCTAATACAGCTTCTTTGTTCATTAATTTTCCCCGAGTCTTGAAAATCTCTTCCTCCTCGTCGTCTTCAGAAATTACATCACTAACTGTAACCCTGTGAAAGAATATCCTGGTGTTCCCGCTGCCTACAAACTGCAACTTCTTCAAAAACAGGAAGTTACGGAACAATGACAAACGAAGAACAGGAACAACATTACCCAAAAGTAATACAATAATAACTACTTGTATGTTTCCATTATGCATCAAAAATATTCCAAAAATGATTGAATTATCAAAGGGTTTTAAAGAATATACTAATACACTTTTGTAGAAATAAGAAGATAATTCAAATTAAAATATCTATTTTTCACTTAACACACTCACTAAAGTGACTCTTATTATGACACTCACATTTTATTTAGTGCAGATATAGTTCTTTCTACCCATAAAATGCTTGAAATAAAGTTTTAAAAATGACTACAAAGCTTGTATCTTTTTCTTAACTTCACTGAACTTCGTTGGTGCATAAACAATTATTTTTTTTCCATTTTAAACATTTATAATATTACTTCAATAAATTATGTAATGAGAAAAGTTATTATATAAGAGTTATTATTTTTATAACTAACAAAGGAAAGCACTATATTGGTAGAGGAAATTTTCCATACATATGTAATATTTATAAATACGTTAAGAATATGATGCCTAACTAGCAAAAGTTTTTGGTAGCAAACACGGGTATTCGCAGTTTTTTTTACTGTTATTCATATTTCGGTATATAGGTTAATTTTTTGCCCTCAAAACAATTTGGGTTAAATTTAGGATTTTAATCTGATAATAGTTAATGCTACAGTAAAACTATAGCGGACACCAGCAGAACAAAATTATTTGTCAATGACAGAGAGGTTGTGGGCAAAAGAGGGATTTTTTTATGTTCAATGCTTTAATAGCAGGGAATTAAAATCTGCCTGCCTGAACTATTTTAACAGAATATATATAGTAATGTATAACTTGTTAAAAAAAAATTTAGATAAACAAGGCAATCGATTTAAATAAAATAGAAGAAGCAACTTATTTGCTGTAAGATATGTAACAATATTTTATGCACACCCCAAACATGAAATACGAAATATAATAAGGAGGAAAACTAGTTGTAATAAAAATTAAAAGTACTATAACAAAAAGTAAGAATTATCACTCTGTGTAACAACCTAAATCATGTCTGCCAGGCTAACTCCATTAAGTCTTCTAATGCACTTTTAGGAATCAAAAATGGAAACTGCTTTTGGACCGGCCGTAAAGCAGTACAGTATACGCCACAAATAAGAAACAGGTTTGCTTTTCGCTACAATGCAGGGACTTTTTTCTCCTCATTTTGCTACTGTAATTTTAAAGTTGTTTCGCTGTAGGTTTGCGCTCTGAAATTACATCGTGAAAATAGTTTCATTTTAAAAACTAGTACAAGATTGCATATAGGAGAACACAAAGAAAAATATGCGGTTGCCAATGTGTATTGAAATTGTTAATTAATTTAAAGGTAAACAGCAGAGAAAGCATAAAATGTAGAAATAAAAAATAAAAGGCGTTATAATGCCTTTTATTTTTTTTATGTATCTTCTCTTTATTTATTTTCGCTTAGATACGAGTTATTAACTTCATAGTTATATTTACTTATTCCTAATTTTGTAAAGGTTACAAATTAAATATTTGAGAAATATATTCCATCGCTTTTTCAATAATGCAATTAAATTTGTCTGAAAAAATTCATAGCCCCCTTAACTAGATGCCTAGCGATTTGCGGGAAAGTTGGCCGCGGATTTTAGTTACCTTTTCCCCCACCAGGAACGCTACTTATCTGTTATAACAAACCACGCTCTTTCCATTAGTTTAAAGGGTAGAAAATTGGTTTTCCATTGCTATTTCTTCTCTCTCTCCCCCCCCCCCCCCCAAATTCGACTCTTTTGGTTAAAAACGGTTTTTTTTTTTCAGGACCAATGCAACTAAAAGAAAGATGTGTTGTTCCATTTTGCACATCAAATTCAGTAAAAGATAAAAAAAAAAAAAAAAAGAGTTTCAATCGGACATTAGTTTGCGTGAAAAATGGATCTCCGCTATATCAAGACAAGGGAATTATTATTATTATTTATTATTATTACTTTGTGTGTGTCTTTCATAACGTCTATTGGCAAAAAATAAAAAATATTTAATTAATTAATTAATAAAAATATAATGCAAAACTATTTCTATATAGATATACATTGTCCAATCTTTACTGTAGCTTGTCCTAGGAATACGAATGATTATATATTATGATGCATTTTATATTATGCAAATATTAATTAAATTGAACTTACTGATTTTTTTTATTAAAAAAATTTAACTACTTATACGAAGAATCAATAAGAAATAATGAAAGTTGGTAATTAAAGGAGCTCAAATTATTATTCATGCATAGAATCGAACCATATTTCAAGAACATATTCATTTCTATGGATGAATTAATGAGAAGAATTTGGAAGTAATATTTGTCCTACTCTTCGTGCCTAAAATATCACTTCAGTACAATGCATTATAAATTGTGTTTATTCACATATTTAAACATTTTTATTTTATTTATGTATAATTTTTATTTTATTTATGTATAATTTTTATTTATTTATTTATAATGTTATTTATTGAAACCAAAAGAAGTTTTTCTTTCGGGGGGGGGGGTGATAGATCAGATTCTCTGATAAGATTAAATTTGATTCTATTATAAGTATAAAAACTTGATTTTTATGCAAAGATTTTATAACTTTCCTAAATGAAGAAATTGGTACCAAGTTCCCCAATTTAACGTCCTCATATTTCTGCTCTTTTTTGAAGCAATAATTTCTTGGAAAATATAAGATTGCGCGAAAATATATCTGCGACCCAAGGTACACTTAAAAGCATTTCAAAACTTTGAACATCTTTTCAGAGCCTTTGCAAAAGTCTTGACTTTTAAAATTCAGGGAAAAAATTTTAATTTTCAAGATCACTATAAATAAATAATAATAATAATGAGACATTCTGGTTTTCTAAAACAGACGAGTCCATATAACTATCTATTCAAATATATATCACATGTAAAGCTTTGCTGTTAATCATGGAAGTTATACATTGTATCTTCTCAAAAATTTTCAAAATGCTCCAAATAAATCTTTAATTATTTTATCTATAGCATCGTTCTCAAACAAATATTAAAATTAAAAGTTTTAGTCAAATCTGGATTTTTATTTGTTTTCTTACATCGGTAAAAATGCCAGTTAAAATTATATGTATTATATTCTTTATGTATGAATTGCATAAATAATTATTCTCTTTTTTCACTGCTTTTTTATTTATTTATTTATTTTTAAAACATTTTTTAATGTTTGCAATAGAACCTTCGATTGTAACAAAATTAATATTTCGGAAGTTCATTTTAAATTAGGAAAGTATTTGAAGTAGTATTTCGTAATCGAAATTTGACGTATTGTCTGTGGTAGTTTGGCTGAGTACGCGAGTGTTCTCGACTTTTGCAACTGGTCTTATAGAAAAAGATGCCAAAAAATATATTTTTTTAATGGAAATGCTTAAAATTTCTTGTTTTAACACTTCTTTATATATATATTCCGTTAAACTTGGAAATCATAATAATAACAAAGTTAAAAAAAAGTGATGACATGCAATTATAATTTTAAGTACATTTATAGATTACGGAAACAATGTTTTATTTTTTCATAGTTGAATGAAAGTGATATATTTTTATTACATAGCTATTAAAGGATGTTGCTGCACAGCAGGTTTGCAAATTAAAAAAAAAAAAAAACAATTGTTTCTTAAACGAAGTTTCATTTTACAGACTAAAAGAATTAAATCATTACTTTAATGAAATTTCTCTTCATTGGTGTAACAAAATTTTTCTTTTAAAATACCTACAGTTAGGAGAAAACCACTTCAGTAAAATAAAAGTTTTAAGTTGATACTGCGTTAAAATGCTCCTAGACTACCTAGATATCAAAAATAAATAATATCACTTAATTTCCTACTGTTTTAGTGCACCGTAAAGTAAGAGCGAAAAAAAATGTGATAAATGAGTCATATGATTAAATATTAAAAGAAATTAAAATAATTAAAAAAAAAAAATTTTAGCGCTTTTTATCGCAATTTACCAAGTGTTTACAAGTAAAACACCGTTTTCCAATAGCAAATAGGTTAGCTCTAGCGGTGTTTTCGTTATCAGTAGGAGAAAATCGTTGCCGGTAGGGTAACGGGTTTCGCTCCATTTCGGAAGGCATCTAGTTAAGGGGGCTATGGATTCAACCCATCTCCTGGAGGTGAACAAAGGGATTGGATAGACAAAAACACTTCATAGCTGGTATACATTTTCTAAGCGGAAAGTAGCTATTTTAGGGTGTCTTTTGCTGATGCATTCAAACTTTAAAAGGATCAGCGAACAAAGATAAAACTATTTTTGTTACTTGGTCATTTATCTTAAAATGTGGGTAATTTTTTAATACTGTGAAAATACCGAAATTAGTTACTCAAGCATGTGCAATAGTTTAAAGATAGAAGTTCGTAAAAGAGTAAATCTGAAGGCTAATCCGACATTTCCCTTAAAGCATTGGAATGAATGCAACTCTCAAGGGTATACCTGAATAACAAATAGAGGGACCCCCAGAAAGCTGTGAATGCAAATCCCAGTGGAGCTCTCACCACTGGAACTTGCGGTGAATATCTGAGCGGTTCAATTCCAACAAAAATAGTAAAGTCACATTTTCTCACAATAAAACACTTAAATATTAAAAGCGATTATAAAAATAAGCTTTACTACTGCTGCGTATCGGAAGATTTGATGTGCTTCAGAGAAAGAAAATAAACCATAAACCTCTCTATGGGGGGGGGGGGGGGGTAGGCTTAAAGACTGTCCGAAATAGGACAAAATTCATCCGGGCTTTTTGAAATCGTAGTGTGCTCAATTTTCCAAAGACCAAAGGAGAAGCACGATACAAGGGTTTGTGTACCTCTTGGAAGGAAGACCAACACGTAGCCGGCCGACGCAAGATAACTCTCGTGACGAGAAGGGATCGTCGCAACGGGAGTCGCAGTTTAGGAACGATTTCTATGGCCGACCCCTCATCGGCCGCGACATTTTTTCACACAGCGAGCGGCCGATCTTTTATCGGCCAACCAGAGAAATGGTTAAACAATTTCCACATGAAAAAGAAATTCATCAACACCAAGCACTTTATTTACTAACTGTGAACAAAAAAGATATTGCTATTTTTTTTAAAAAATATTCCGCTAAAATGCCAAGAAAATACATAATGAAAACATCTAAAATTTTAATATGTACTCAACTTTGGAGCTTGCTCAGGCGGATGAGAAAGGAAAATCTATTTAACGTGTAGGTAAAGAATTTGGTATATTAAAACCATGTAGAGATGGGTAGTGCAGAAGTTTGCCCATTTCATAGTGATATATTTCGTTAATTATTTTTTCTTCTTGTGTAAAAGTTTAAAAGTAATTATAAATCAATTTTATAACTTTACTACTTTTTGGAAGGCACTTTTTTGCTCGAAAAATTTTAATGAATATCAACATTTTTTTTCTCATTTTAAATTAAAACTTGCATTATATTTTGTCATTAATACTTAGAAAAAAATAATTTCGTTAATACTTAGAAATAAAATTAGAAAAAGAGATGGCACAAATGAAATCATGTTTGAGTACAACACTAGGGAAAATAAACTATTGAATTTCTTTATTGATGTGTTACCGAAGTAAACTATTGCTCATACTATTGTATGTGCTCGGGGATTTATTTTTAAATTGCTCAAATTTAAGAAAAAAATTTGAGCTGTCGTTCTCACCGAAAAACAATTGACAAAATTGAACCAAATTCAATAAATCAAATTAAACAAAAATTACCAGAAAAATTCGGCTTAACTTTAACTGTGTATAGAACTTGGCTCTGTTTTGTTTTATGCCCATTCATGCTGTTATAAGAACTTCTTTGGGGGGGGGGGGATGGTGGTTGAACTACTAGACTATTAAATAGTTTAAGACGAATATTGTACTAATGCAAACGTAGAAACTGATCGATTACTATATATGAAGCGCAATACAGCTTCATGATGTAAATATACTTTCTATTGCGTTTAAATGTAAAATACTTAATATTTGATTAATGACTCAATTTGATTTTTTAAAATATTAAACATGTATTTTTCATATGTCGGCATCCCCCCCCCCCCCCATTTTTTTCTTATAATTGTCCAAAGTGAACCACCTTATTCTTGGCGTTGTGAGTTCAGAAATCTGGTCATAGCAGGGTTGGAAAAAACCCAGCCCAGTGGGTTTTTTCGGGTTTTATTGGGCTTTTCCGGTTTTTATTGGGCTTTTTCGGGTTTTATCGGGCTTTTTCGGGTTTTATTGGGCTTTTTCGGGTTTTATTGGGTTTTTTCAGGCTTTTGCTGTTTTTTTTTTTCAAAAATTTGAGGTTTTGCTTAATTTTTATTTGTAAGAGGTTGCCTACGCATAATAGTATTAATTAAAGGGAAAAACAAATATTATGTATTTCTTTTAATAACATTTTATGTTTCAATAAAAAATTTTTTTGAAAAAATAAAATAGTTGTCTTTTAAATTTTAATTTTTCTATTCTGTCCTTTAAAACTATAAATTTAATTTTTAAAAGTCAATTACTTAGCCCTTGTGTATTCTATTTTTAGTGATCAATAAAATCTCATCAAAGGGTTTAAGAAAGAAGTTATTTTTAAGTCTACTTAAGTGCAATTATTCTATGTTTAAGAGAGTTTCAGCTAATTACTTTCAAAATTACTGCAATCTCTAACATACAGTGATGCCACGGACGCACTATAGAGCATCAAGTACGCAGAAGTCGGAGGCGGGAACTCGAAAAAAAAAAAATTATTACGCATCCCCCGGGACACATAATTTTTATCAATTTACATCGCGGAAAAAGAATCAAGTCAAATATATAAAAAATCGATAGGCAAAAATATGTTTGCACATCCTTGGCCAGCATTTTTCTTTCAGCTTTTTTAAAATATGGGGCAAGTTTTTATATCTATCTATATAAAATGAAAAAAGTAAACATACAAAAACAAGTCCATTAGAAGTAAAATGTTTTAATTTAGAATTTTGTATGGTATTGAATGAAATTTTATGCTCCAGATTTTAATATTTTGATTAATGATGCCAAAGTATCCTTGTCTCATGATAGATTCAGTTATTAATTATTATGCTAAACATATTCGCTCTGTGTGTGTACATACCACTTTAATTTTTTTTTTTTTAAATTGATAAATATTCTCACTGGCTAATATTTAGAGTAAGTATTTTGATTAGTGTTATTAGAATTAATATTATAATTGATTATTAATTCTAATTGATTAGTATTGTTAGAATTAATATAGTAGTAGTATTAGAATTAATATTTTGAATTAGTTGTTATTAATACTTAGGCATAGAGATGTATGGGTTTTTCTTCTTCTCTTATTCAGCCCAAGGTGCATAAGCCTGCTGCAACTTTTGAGTTTTTCTTAAAACATATCTATCATTTTGAGTGAGATTCTGTTTTTTTCTTTCTTTTTTTGGGGGTGGGTGGTGGGAGGGAGGCATTTGTTTCTATACTTTTTTTTAAATAGAGTTATTTAGTGAGAAAGAAATTTCATTTTGATTATGTAGGACAATTTAAAACCCATCCAACATTTTTGAGTTTTCATCCATGATAAAAAATATATTTGGTTTAAGTTAGTATATTTTTTTCTGTTTGCATAACTGGAGTTCAATTTTACGCATGAAGTTTGAAAAAACCCACCAGTAGGTTTTTTTAAAGTGGGTTTTTATTTTTGAGCCAACCCTCAAAATGACATATAAGTTATATATTATGAAAGTGTGTTATTATGTTTGGTCTAAATCGGTATTTTTATTTGTTTACATAAGTGAAGTTCAATTTTAAACAAGAATTTTGAAAAAACCCACCCTTGGGTTTTTTCAAGTGGGTTTTTCTTTTTTAGCCAATTCTCAAAAAATTTTAGCCATTACATATAATGTATGTATTATAAAAGTATGTGTTATGTTGGTCGAAATCAGTATTTTTATTTGTTTACATAAGTAGAGTTCAATTTTTAGTAAGAATTTTGAAAAAACCCGCCTGTGGGTTTTTTCAAGAAGGTTTTTTTTTTGAACTAAACTTCAAAATCTTATACCCATGACATATAATGTGTGTATTATGAAAGTATGTATTATATTCGGTCTAAATCAGTATTTTTATTAGTTTACTTAGGTAAAATATAATTTTAAGTGACAATTTTGAAAAAATCCACTTGGGTTTTTTCAGCTGGGTTTTTTTGAAAAACCCTCCTGGGTTTTTTCGGGTTGGGCAAAATCGAACCAACCCTGGGTCATAGTTTCTTTTAAATAAACTAAGAAGGGGGAAAAGTAAGGGAGGTATCGAATCTTTAAATGCTTTTTCATGTTATTAATATTATTTTTAAACAAGTTATTTTTTTAAATCGAAAAACATATCGCGTGAAAAATGAAAGAAAAAAGAGAGTAGGGCAAAAAAAAAAAAGAATTATTCATTATTTTTCTTTATTTTATGTAAAATGTATTTTGGGAACTTAAATTGCTTTCAAAACGCTGTATATTACAAGATATACATTTGTCCAATTGATTTTTTTCAGCGTTCGAAACAATTTTGATACTCTAAACTTACAATATTATATGAAGTCGGTGCTGAAAACACTTGAATTTTGGATTTTTTTCATTATTGGGAAAAAGTAGAAGCTAATGTGCTAGGTTGGGAAAATAAGGCGTATGAGATACCGTTGCAATGACGTTTTTTCGTCAGAAATTGATTGAATTTCACATGTGTGAGTAGATACATTGTCATGATGAAGTAAAAAGTCCCAATTTCATCAAGTTTCGTTTGTTTTTCTTTCGCTAGCTCACACAACCACGTCAGCCCTTTTTGAAGTAATGCTAATCTTTGAAGTTTCTTTGCAAAATCCTCGAAATTGTTGAGAAAGGCTGAAGACAGTGTTCGCCAAACTTTTGAGGACACTGAACAACCATACAGTTTTCAAATTTCCCTGTTAGCTCCCCCTTCACCTCCATCGAAAAAAAAAAAAAACCTTCCGGCAAAAATAGTAAGAAACTCCATTCCCAGCTATTAATCTACTCTCAGTTGTTATAAACAAGATGTGATTCTCCGGAGAGTTTTCCACTGCTACGATAGTCGTATTGTAAAGAAGACATATGTACAGAGTTTAGTTTATCGATGTACTCGCAAAAATGTGATGATAAAATTGTAGCGAAAAATTAAGTGCTAAAGTGTCTTTTAAAAATTTATTTGGTTCTAAAAAAATGAATTTCAATGAAATTTATTAAAACTCTAAGAAAAGTAAATTTAACTATTTTCTTTTTTTGGATTAAAAAAAATCTATATTTTTGAAATTAAGCCGTGCTTCATAAAATGGAGATTATTAATTAGTAGTAAGTGTGTGTGTAAAAAAAAAAACTTAAAATAAACTATGCTGTAAAAGATATGTTTTTATAATTATATATTTAATAATATTTTTTTTAAGTCCAAAAATCATGCATTTATGCCAATAACTTGAAATCTTTCATTACCGCATCCGCCTGAGGAGCAAGTTTTTCACTACTAAGATTATCGGGCTGTAAAGAAAACATATGTACAGAATTTATAGGGTGAGTGCCTCAATGATTGACACCTTTAGAGTGATTTATCACATTTTTAATAGTTTAATCATCAGAAATTACTTTTACATAGTTTTCAAATTAATATATGTTTTAATAGACATTCAGGATCATACATGTGCTAAATTTTATCCGTTCGGTAATAATTTTTTTAAAATAATTAATTGGCACTCAAATCAAACTGACACTCACCCAGTAATTGACACTCAAATTTTCCATTTTACCAGTAACTGACGCCCAGTAACCTCCAGTGTTTGACACACTGTATTAAAGTTCCAATACGTAAAGTATTTGTTTAAAATAATCTTAATACTACATGCAAAGAAATTGTTCTATAACTTATACATCTAAAATAAATTTATTTTAAACTATCATTTCTCATACATTTTCTAAAGACATCTAAAAATGTAAAACTTCATCGTAATTTTTTTTCAACTTAATGTGCCAGTAGATGGCATAGCTGTTCCAGTAATCGACACCAATCTCTTAAGGGGTGATAATTGCTGGAAAATCTGAATAAAACATTCAGAACTGATATAAATTTAATTTACATGCAAAATCCCTCAAATTTTATAAAGTTCTATTTAATAACAAAGAACATCAATCAAACTACGAGTGAAAAAAAAAAAAAAAAAAAAAAAAAACGGGTGTTTGTGCTTTATTTTTTTCAGTTAAACTACGAGTGATTGAAATTGTATGCCAATCACTGGTGCATAGTCCGTTAAACGATCCAGTAATTGACATAACTTATTAATTCATAAAAATATAAACAAGCACTTAAATTTACATTTTCGTAGTTTTCCTACATCTAATAGATCTAAAATTGTAACTATTTAGAAATATTGCTGAAATTAGTTAAGATGTAACAAATAAAAGCATTGGTTACCCTTAAGTCTCCAAGCAAGCAAAAAAGGGATTGTTTTTCACTCCACAAATTTAACTTAAAATTTTGTGATAGAAATACCATATGATGAGCAATGTAGCACTCAAAAGTCATTCAATGCAAATATTGGCGAAATTTTGAAAATCAACTAATAATCGTTCTGTAATAATGTGCAGACTAACCACCTGAACACGAACGCGAGCTACCAAAAGTTAGCACGAGCTACTAGTAGCTCAACAGTTGGGTGACTACTGGCAAGACAACAATCAATCTTTCCGTTGCGATGGTTTCTCACCAGCACTCGGTGGTTAACTACGGAGGGATAGCGTCCAGAAATACTTAGCTGGAGAATGCAGTGCTTCCTTCTCACGAAGTTACCGAAAAAAAACATTTCTTTTCAGGGAGAAGACGTTCCATCTTTTATTAATTCAAAATTTTAAAATGAAAATGAAGAAAAATATGGTAAAAGCCCATTTAAGTAGTAAAGCACACTAGTCGACCCGTCCAGAATTCCGCACTAATTTGGGAGAAAGAACATTATGAAGAAGAATAGAAAAAAGTAAATGGGTGTTGGTACAAAAGAAGGCATGTAATTGAACACATCAGTACAAATAGTTGTTACAATTCCCCCCACTATTATTTAGATATTCAAAATAGTAAAATAATCACAATAATGATGGTAATTATTTTCATTATTAGTATACGTAGCATTAAAATACAATAACGAAACTGTTCCATTACTTGACATATATTTACTGTTGGTTGGTTAGGCTCTACACATTCATAATATAAATGAATGTGCAGAGCCTAACGATTGAATAAGTTTAACACGCAGACGCAGCTAAAACTGTCCAATTTTCTACACAATAAAAACAGACGAGGTTCTTGTTTGTTTACTTGATAATAGATGGCGCCAGCATACACAACACCAATTTGGCATCCATTGAAGGATCTCTTCCTAGATGATTTTAAATCACAAATTTAAGAAAAGCGGTACAATTTTAGATCGTGGGTCTATTTTTCGTCATTAGCTGATACGATAAGCTTTAAAATGAGGGGTAAACCATGGAATTTGATAAAAGGATGAGGAAGATATCGCGGTGCGACAGAAAAACAGGCTAGATAAATAATATACATAGATTAAAAGAATTCTTACGATTTCTTATCAAGAATATACTACGAGAGCCATAGCGAGAGAAATTACGGTCTTTTTATGAAAATGACAGACACTTGTTTCTGTATCATAGACAATCTATTTTTCAATGCATAATTTTTTTTTTTGCGTAATACACCCACCAGTTTTGTTCTAAACTAATGTGGCGACACAAAAACAAACAATTCAGAAAGAAAGCGAAAAAAAAAAAAAAACCCTACAGCTATTTTTTTTAATAAGAAAGTATTGATAACAATTTCAAGATCTCACGGGTTGTTTACGGTTTTTTTAATGGTTCAGGAAAAGGAAAATTAAAAAGAAAAGAAGAAAGAAGTTTAGATGCCAAAATTTTAAATCCCACAATATAACACGGAGAGTTCTTCAACAAATTATGCCACCCGAATAGCAAATTTTTAAATAAGAAAACGAAAAGATATCAGATTTCGGTTTTCTAAGAGAAAAATATCCTTACCAATTCCGAAAATCTGAGAGCTTAAAATAGAAAAATATTAAAGGTTAGCGAAAAAAAACCCTACAGCTTTTTTTTTTTAATAAGAAAGTATTGATAACAATTTCAAGATCTCACGAGTTGTTTACGGTTTTTTTAAATGGTTCAGGAAAAGGAAAATTAAAAAGAAAAGAAGAAAGAAGTTTAGATGCCAAACTTTTAAATCCCACAATATAACACGGAGAGTTCTTCAACAAATTATGAAACCGGAATAGCAAATTTTTAAATAAGAAAACGAAAAGATATCAGATTTCGGTTTTCTAAGAGAAAAATATCCTTACCAATTCCGAAAATCTGAGAGCTTAAAATAGAAAAATATTAAAGGTTTCTTTCCCCAACGAACTATCCAGAAATTAAATTTCTTAATACAGCTCTGAAATGTTTTAGCTTTTACAATGTAAATAGTAAATGTTAGAATAGGAGGAATATTAAAAGAATAGGATAATTTTCTATTTTTAAACATGTAAAACAATGCTGCAGACATTGCGGTTTGTAAAAAAAAACATTAAAGCATTCAGCTTTAAAAAGAGTTTTAAAACATTTTATATCTTTACTAGCATTGTATAAATACATCGTTAAAAACACTTCAATATGCTTTAAATTAGATAGAATAAATATTTTAACCCATTATTATATATTCGGTATCATTTTGCCGCCTCTTATCGGATTTATTGACTTAAAGGATGATGCTGGACTTTCGATATATCTTGTATGCTTTAGATAAATTAAAAATAGTAATGCTATTGAAAAGAGCGAAAGATAAATATATTTTAAAGGAATCGAGCAGCGGAAGAAAAATAAAATTAAAGAGTGATTTCTTAAAGTATTCTTTGATACAAAAACATCTACGCCCACGTGGCCAGGAATTTACCAGTCTGAAAATAAATCCTCAACCTCAAAAGCTGTTCAATCTTAATTTTATTTTAGCAACGAAATAAACGTGGAATATAAGAAAGCGTGAGATAACGTTATTATAAACTTGCGTTGCTACAGTTCAGAAAAAAATAATTTCCGTTCGCAATTACTACTCTAGGTTAGTAAAGAAAATAAACTGGCAAAATAATGTGTGAAGGAATACTTGGAAAGTATTTGCACCAGAACAAATATTTCCGTTAATATAGAGGAAACTCGTTTATTTTCACTTAATGCAAACGCTATAGTTTTAGTTTTAGGTACCACATTTAGCTTTTCCGGATTTAAGATAATAAGGTTACTGACATTGTGAAAATCTGCTGAACGCGTTATACCAGAAAATATAATGTGTTTTTGTCTGAAGAACAGCACGGTTTTCTGTTTCTTTTTTTCCTATCTTTTGTATTTATTTATATACAATAAAACTCGGTTAAGACGTTGTTGAAGAGATCCGCTCGAAAGAGCGTCTTAAACGGGAAAGCGTCTTATGGGTGCATTAAAAAGGAAAACAAGATAACTAAAGTGCTTAAAGATAGAAAAACATCTATTGCTCATCACCCATAAATAATATATAAATACCGTACAATGTATATTATGCTACTTATTGAAGTTTTCTTGCTTTTCCGATATGCTGGGGAAAGAAAGTGTCGAGTTTAGCTTGTTTGAGAATTCCTAATGTATATTTCTAACGGGCTGCTGTTGGCTTCTGCCAATTTCAGACCTAGTGCGTTTCCCAGAGATTGGTACCATCTCTTTCAGCGGCACCACAATGAGTGTAGTACCATCTCCGCATGAGAATTTTGACTTCCGGTTTCTACACCTGAAAAGGCGAGCACCCGGACTCTGTTGATGCGAAATTTCACCAGGAATTTAATTTAATCGAAAGCATCCAAGCCCAATGTCTACTCAAGGGATCTTTTACATGCCACACAATCTTACGACATGGGCGCGGACGATTTTCTGCATCTTGAAAATCCACCGACGCTGCCAGGCTCGATCCTCAGACCTGGGGCGTACGAGAATTAATATTTTGGGCAGCAGCAAGAAAATTATTAATTTTGTTGGCGTAGCTCAACATTTCTTCAGCGTGTTCCAAAGAGTACAGTACTTTCCGTAGTTCATCTAAGTATTGCAAGCCAGTAGTAACTGAGGGTGATGGTTCGTCGTATTATTGTTCGACATCCTTCTCGTTGTTATTCTCCACAATCGTTAAATCAGCGATCATTTTACATGCCAAAACCGTTAGATCTTCCCTTCTCATCTTTCCACCAAGGCATGTCCGTCTCATTTTTAAAAACAAACAATTTATCTGGTATGAAGATATAAAACAGCTCAAATTCATCGGCGTTGTATACATCTTCCATGAAGCAATGTAAGAAAGAGAGAAGAGCGTCTTATCCAAAAACACCGCGTAAGAATATTGCGTCTTAACAGATGGATTTTACATTGAGTAATACAGCAGATGTCTAGGGACCAACATAAGAGAAAGTTTTTCTTTTTTTAAATGGGAAAGTGTCTTAAGCGAGTTTTACTGCATTTATTTATTTTTACACTGATGGAAAAAAAAATCCCAACACCAAGAAGGAGTTGTGCTAGCGAAACGAAGTTTGGCAGGCGTGTTTATACATCTGAAAGATGACGTCGATTCAAATTTTGCGCTCGGCGCATCAGTGTGACGCTCGTAGCGACACACGGAAGATGAAAATCAGGTTTGCTTTAAATACGCGCTGTAACGTTCCTGAGCGTTGTTTAGCGTCGAGATTCGATGTAGTGAGTTGATGTTAGTCCACAATGCCTTTAAGAAGACGACGAAGCCATTATCAACAGCTCACTGAGTTTGAACGAGGTCGTGTAATAGGCCTACGAGAAGGTGTGTTTTCTTTCCGCGAGATTGCAGAAAGGCTTGGCAGGAATGCATCCACTGTGCATGAATGTTGGCAGCAGTGGTCAAGGGAAGGCACTGCCTCAAGAAGACCGGGTTCCGGGCGGCCATGTGGCACTACTGAGAAGGAAGACCGCCGTGTTCGGCGTATGGCCGTAGAGACGCGACATATGCAGGGATAAAGAAATGCCGACTTTTAACCACCTAAGGGCTTGTTGGGGAACTTCTCGTAGACTTAACGCAGGAGAAACGAGAGGGGTTTACAAAAACGCGTATTTCACGGAAGCAAAGTTTTTCAGCAAAATTTTAGTGACATCTTCCAAAGGAGAAAAACATAGGCTTCAATTTCATACTAATTTTATGTGTCATAAAAGCATATTAGTTGTCTTAATTGATGTTTTACTGTTCGGAATCTCCCATCTTCTTCCAAACTTTAGATGGGAGAAAAAGAGAAGTTCCTTGGCGGTTTTTTGGCGGAAGTAGTTGGCGCTGTAGGTAATTTATCGGAGAGTGAATGTCCAAACACTCTCTGATGAATGATTTTTGAAGCTCTTTTCTTTTTTAAATTAACATGCAAACTGTGCGGAAGTTAACAGAAATCGTTATTATTAAACAGTTGTCCATTCAACACTATTCGCAGTTTAAAGAATTCATAATTAAAAAAATACGACAGACATGATATACATATCTATCACAATCGTTCTCATCCAAATTAGTGAAGCATTATGTTCGTGTAAATGCGTGATATTATATAGACTAATATTAAAAGAGTTACTTATTAATTAACCTTTATTTAATCGTTACAAATTTACTTGTATTTATAAAATATGTCAATACAAAAGGAATTTCTCATTGGAATTTTCACTCATAACAGAAAATTATGTTAAATGAATGTGTATCCGTCCTGTTGTCTTAGACAGTTTTTTAGCAATTGCATCTTATGAAATTAATATATATTTGCTGGATATGAAGAAATATCAATTATTCAACAAAGTACATCTGATTTTGATGTACAGTAACTATAGAAACGCTAGGAAACTTTTGGATAGGTGGATTAACGTCATGTTTAATATTGAAAATTAATTCAGAGAAAATGACTTCACATCATTAGTTTAGTCAGTGTATTACTAAATCAAAATGAACTGAAAGTCAATTACTGAATAAAAAAAACCAGCTTCACTGTGACTTTCCTTATGCTCAATCTCTTCGTTATCCAGCTTTTTAAATAATGTGAATTTGTTGATTGGATACTTGTCATTATATTTATCAGCATATCAATACCTTAATGTATACTCCGATCACGAATGTCCCAGCTTTCTCTATTTTCAAAAGATTGAAATATGAACTTGGGTACAAATAATAAAAGCAAAAAACTGCATCATTGATCTCAATTCAGTAAAATTCTAAAAATAATGTAAACAGTATAATACAAATATAGTCTTGAACTTACATTCAATCTTTACGAAAAATCTTGAAACATTCTTAACGTATCTTACACATTTTAAAAATTGTCTTTCTTATTTTGAATTTTTCCTTGCATTTTATTGGAAATCATATTTTTAAAACGAAGATCTTTAGTCACCCGAAAAAATAATATATAAATAAATAACTAAATAACAATAAAAAACAATAGAGGTAGTAATAAAGAAATTAGCTTTTCTACATAATGCTGGATATAATGGGACTTTTATAGTACTGAAATACAAACTTGATACATATTAAGATGTTTAAAACTACTTGTACTTTTCAAATGTTATATCCATCAAGTGCATGCTGATATTGTAATATTTTGTTATCCTTCGTAAAATTTGCTTTAAAAGTATACTTTTTAAGGATTTGTACTTACAAAATTCAATTCAAAATATGTTTCTTATTCATGGTGTATTTTTCCCTACGATTCTGAGAAGCATAAAAACTTTAAACTTGATAGGAAAGGAATAATATAATGTACCTCATATTGCACAATAACCCAAAAATTCCTATTCAAAACATATGTATATTTTATTTGTTTCAGGGCTCGAAAAATCTTTAAAATTGTAAATGAAGCTTCAGAACCCTCCCCTTCCTACACCACGGATATATATATATGTATATACATACATACATATAGGAAAAAATAATTATAAGTACATAAAATCAAAAAACTTAATTGGGGACTATAAATATAGCTGTCTATCTAAATATACATTACATCTATATATTTAGTGCAAAGAAGAAACGTCATTTCATTTTTCCCTAGCAATATACATTTTATAGGGCAGAAATAATTTTTATAGCACGCATTGTTTGCGAGCATGTAAGAACAAAAATAATCACATAAGGAAAAAAAAGGTCTGAAACGGCGATTAAACTTTAAACGCTGAGCCCTGGCTCCTGTCCAGTAACCTTTTGTTACTAGAGGGGATAATTAGCTTAATGGCAGGGACTTGACAAAACCCCCGGAAGAGCGACTCCCCCATGCTCGAAAGGCAATTCCTTTACCGCCTCCAGTAAAAACTGGGCCCATCTCATCTCTTTCCTTATAGCCTCTTTATATGGCCGTAGCGAGTCGTACTGCGTCTGCAGCAGAAATTCGAGCAGCAGTTGGCACCACAGTGACACAACGAGCTGTTACCAATCGGTTACTTCAAGGACAGCTCCGAGCCAGACGTCCTGTAGCGTACATTCCACTAACGCCGAACCACTGTCGTTTGCGACGTCAGTGGTGTCAGGCTAGAGCTCATTGGAGGACGGAGTGAAGATCTGTTGTGTTTTCTGATGAAAGCCGGTTCTGCCTTGGTGCCAGTGATGGCCGTGTGTTGGTTAGGAGGAGGCCAGGTGAGCGGCTGCAGCCATCCTGTCTGCGGCCTAAACACACTGGACCTGCACTTGGAGTTATGGTCTGGGGAGCAATTTCTTATGGCAGCAGAAGCACTCTCGTGGTTATCCCACGCACCCTGACAGCAAATGTGTACGTCAGTCTGGTGATTCAACCTGTTGTTCTGCCTTTCATGAGTAGCATTCCAGGAGGTGTTTTCCAGCAGGATAACGCTCGACCTCATACTGCTATTGTAACCCAACGTGCTCTACAGGGTGTCGACATGTTGCCTTGGCCTGCCAGATCACCAGATCTGTCTCCAATTGAGCACGTATGGGACATCATTGGACGACAAATCCAGCGTCATCCACAACCAGCATTAACCGTCCCTGTATTGATCGACCAAGTGCAACAGGCATGGAACTCCATCCCACAAACGGACATCCAGCACATGTATGATTCAATGCATGCACGTTTGTATGCTTGCATTCAAAATTCTGGCTGTTACACCGGTTATTAATGTACCTGTATTTCACTTCTGCAATGGCTCTTCTCGGGCTTAAATTAACCTGTGATCTTGAAATTGTAATCAATTACGTACGTTACCTATATAAATGTATTGCTGAAATTTCATTACTCTACCATAATTATTTCGTGGTGTTGGGATTTTTTTTTCCATCAGTGTATTTTCTCTCATTATGAGGTACTTAGTATGTTACAGGTATTTTTCAAAGTTCTTTTTGAAACTGTTGTTTTGGTATTGGAAAGTAAAATAGAAGAAAACGTTTCATTTTATTGACTTTTTACGCAGAATATTACAAAAATGTGAAGATGAAAGAGTTTAGCAATTAGTAAAATAATATATTACACATTCTATGACCTAACATAAGTGATTAGTTTTACGCTAATAAATAATGAAATCCATATTCGTGGTTATAAAAAAGGACGAGAGACATATTAAACATAAATTTCAAGATTTCTATTAAAAGATAGAAGTTTTGTTCATTTTCACAACAGTGCTAAGTTTGGTATAAGAGCCAGTCTACGGAAAATGTCCAGGTGATAATTATTCTTTTGATAAACTAAGAAAGATGTGTTATTATAAAATGAAAAATCGTAATGGCTGTTTTTATATTATTAAAAAATAGTTATTAAATTACTCTTTGCTGTTTTAAAACACGTAAGAAATGAAACGCTATTTTAGGAGCATTAATACTATACATCCAAAAGTTAACCACAAAGAAGAAATGTTCCCCTGTGGAATTCGTATCGTTTAAAACTAATGCTTGAATATTTTTCTTTCTTTCGACCGAAATTTTAAAAAGCATCAATGTTAATTATATATATAAAGCAGAACTCCTCGTAACGGACACCCCTCAATTGTGGACATCTCTCTTAGGTCGCGTTGCAAGGCTTTCAAAGCGCCCGATTTTTTCCCCCGTGAATTTAAAGCAAAATCGGGAAATTTAAAAATTCCCAAAAACTGGGAATATTCGATTTTATTATTATTTTTTTGAAATAATTTAAATAAGACTTCTGAATATTTTGAGCTTGCACTGGTAACTAACCGTAAACCGGCAAATTTTATCATTTTCAACTGAATTCCTATCTGCACAAATACTTTCATTTCGTTTTCGCTCAAAACAAAAGTGACCAGCATAGAATTCAATAATATTCTTTCTTGAGAATTAGTAAATATCTTTTGATTAATTTAATAATATTTTTTTTTTTTTTTTTTGCGCATTTATTTTAAAAAATTACGGAATACGATTACTCAGTTAAGTGAATGTTTGTAGTAACGAATTATTTATTCACATGTAAAATGACCTTTTTTAAGTATTTGGGCTTACAATCAATTTTTGACAGTGTTTCGACATCAAAAATTATTCAACAAATCGCAAGAAAGACAAAACGATTATTATAAATCATATTGTGTAATTTGTAATAAACAACTATTAATTCACCTCAGCTGATGAATAATAATTTAGGAACGAAAATTTAAATAATAACTCGAATGGTATTGGGGAGTTGAGAAGAAAATATTTTTTGTAGCAAAGATGAAATTTTTACAATTAAGAATCCGAAATTTTTTAATATTGGAATCACTTAATCTAAGCAAATAGTTCCTTTTAAGGTATTCAAATAAATCACATAAATTGTTTGTTTTGTAATGGCCCTTATCTTCAGAGGGGGGGGGGGGGATTGAACTAATGAAATGCTTATATTCCTATTGAAATTTTGCTTCAGCTAACTCCACAGGACCATGAAAATATTTTACTGCAAGGAAATTTTCGTTATAATGGAATTACAATACTGAACATTATTGTTACAGCATTTTAAAACAGACAACATTTATTTCGTTGTGTTGGTATTCGCTGTAACAAAATTTTACTTTTTGAGAATGAAAAAATGAAGTTGTTAATATTTTTTGCTTACATTGCAAAACTTGATATTTGTTTAAGTTATCAAAAACAAAATAATACATAAAAAAATTTAAACCAACCTTTAAAGAAAATTTATTGAAATGTATAATGGTGCTTTAAATGGTATTTTTCCTCAAAAATTACCCCTCCAAATGTGTTGGGGAAAGTTGCAATAAAATGCTATGAATAAAACAGATAAGTTATGTATATAGGCATTATTCCTTATAGTAATTTTAAATCTATGAATAAAGAAGAAATTTTTTTTGAAGGTTAATCTTATTTTCTGCAAAGTAACCAAATCAAATACATTTTTAAGAATCGATAATATACTGCAACAAAAAAAAGCCTTTTAAATTTACAAGTTAATTTTCTCAATTATAGGTTTGATACAAAATGTTATGTTTGACGCTAAATGATGTATCTAGAATAGAAATAATACAACGTTATAATGCTATATGTTCTGTAACAATATTTGAAGACTGAAAAGATTTTTATATTGAGTAAATAATTTATGATTACTTGAAGAAAGCTTAAGTTTGCTTTTTCCTCTCAAAATTCCCAATGTTCCCAAATTTCCCAGTTTCTTCCCGAAAACTTCCAGGTTCTTTCTCTTACTTCAAAATTTCCGCGTTCTTTGCATCTCTACTCTTAGGCAAACAGTTTTAGTTCCCTGGTAGCAAATCATTAAGCCTTAAAAAAAAACCTGTTTTACGGACACCTCTCTATTACGGACAAATATTTTTGTCTCGCTGGTGTCCGCCGTACAAGAGTTTTACTGTATATACATACATCATTTCTCTCTATACAAAAAATGCAATGTATGTGTGAGTGCGCGATGTCTAGACGAACCTATAGCACCTTAAACTTGTTGGACGATGCACCTCGAAGCGATTTTTTTGAAATTCCTAATTTTTTTTTGTAATCAATATTTTTAAGCATAAGTCACGTAAGCTGCCTGATAGGGGGTGAAAAAAAAATCTTACACAACTTAATATTTTGTATCATTCGAAAGAGCGTTCCTATTTTTTTCTGCGCAAGATGAAATTTGTTCCAAGCTTTTAAGTTAACTAAAGAAATAATCATAAGTGCTTTAAAAATAATTCTTCACGGTAATTAGAATTAATTTCTTTCTCACAGTCGAAAAAATTCTCGAACAACTTAAAGTTATGTATCATTCGAAATATTTTTTTTCTCTGCATAAATTGACGCATTTTGTAAATTTGCAAGTTAATTATAACATGAATTGTAAGCGGTTCAAGAAAAAAATCTTCACGGTAATTAGCCCCACAGTCATTGATAAAGCATTTTTTTAAATTGCATAGTTGCCTTTTTTTATTTCTTCAGAGTACGATTGATTGTTTCATTTTGATTTCATAAGACTTTTAACCCTGTATCATTCAGGGAAGAAGGGGGGGGGGGGGGGCTGGTGGAAGCAGGGGCTTTCGGGAAAACGTTTACTGCGTACATACGCATTCCACGCTGGTGGGAAGAATGCTGTGTCAATAAAATCAATAAAATGCGCGGGGGAAGGGACATTTCTTTTAAGCTTATAAATGCAAGGAATGGACATTTATTTTCTTTTTTCATGCATACATTGATAAAGCACTACTTTGTTTTTTCATTTTATTTGAATTGTTGCCATTTTGCTTATATACACTGGTGTAAGAAATTAAGAGAATTTTCATATTTCATCTACGATATCCAGAACTACTGGACAGATTCTAATAAAATTTGGTGTGAACATAGGTTGTTATAATACAAACAAAATAAACATTCAACAGTTATAATAGACACACATGTTTGTGCGTAACACTCATGGGAGTCTGAAGGTCGGAAACAGCGGTTGCAGAATACACAAAAGAAATGGGTTAATAAGGGGTGTGGTCACCCTATTACAGCTATACACGCCTTGCAGCGTGATGTCATACTGGAAATAAAAGTTTATCAGTGCCTGTGGCAATTGGTCCACCTCACTCAATAACGCTGTTTTTAGTTCCTGGATTGTTCTCGGAGGGGGGTTGCGAGTTGCAATTGCCCACCCCAAAGCGTCCCAGACAAGCTGTATAGGGTTGAGGTCATGGTTGAGGTCTGGAGACCTGGGTGGCTATTCCAATCTTTCGACGCGCGAGAAGCGAGATGACAGGACCGCAGAACCGGTCTGACGTCGGAATCCAGCCCATATGCATTCCAAGCGAAATGCGACACGACGGCTACCGGTCGTAAGAAGCGGGAATAGTCCATCTGGCTGACCAATCACGCCGCCAGACCATTACGCAGCCATCGCCATAATTGTTGATTTCACGGACATTGGAGGGAAAGTAGTGGGTCCCTGGCTCTCTCCATATGAAAGTACGGCGAGAATCGGTGTTTAGGCTAAAACGGGACTCGTCGGTGAACAGAACTGTCGCACATTGTTCCATACTCCAATCACTATGGTGCCTGCACCATGCTAATCGGACTCTCCTGTTCGTGAGCAGGATGCAAACAGCCGGTCTTCTGGCAATGAAGCGTCTCCTATTCAATCTTTTGGAAAGAGTCACCCTTGTTACACGGGTTCCTGTGGCAGTATACAGGTCACGAGAGAGCTGAGAAGGTGTACCCTGCTACGCCTCGGTAAAATGGAAAAATGGCGATCTTCTCTGGCCGTCGTGGCTCTTGGACGACCTTGCTCAGGCTTTCTCTCGATGGATCCAGTATCCTGGAACTGTTTCCATAGGTTACAGACGACGCTGGGCGTTAAATTAAACTCTCTGCATATCTGGACTTGCGATTGGCCTGCCTCTAGCCTCCCCTCAATTCTCCACTTCATTTCATCATCTAAACGTTGATGGTTACTTATTTTTAGTTCCGATGTGAGTTTAACTAATTGCTGCAATATAACACCAAGAAATTCGCCGAGGTGTGCTTAGCGAACGAAATTCGTCTTACCCTCCACGCGCTTATAAAGCCTGTTTATCTAATGGCTCTGCGTACATACACGTGTACGTTTACGCATATGCCGTACAAGATTTTCATTTTTATCTAGAAGCATTAATTTTTGCTTCAGTTCAGTTCCTTTCACGCAATTCGATAAAATATGCAAATTCTCTTAATTTATTTCACCACTGTATATTTGCTAAATAAAATTCCATTCATTGTTTTCAGCATTTTGGACTTTGCTATTGTTCAAAACACAGCCAACGCTAATTAGCTTTCGTATATAGACGATTGATAAAGCCGCATTTATATATTTTTTAAAATCTGTATTGCCATCTCACTTTTATTTTACATTTATGTCAACAAATTAAATTTTATTTCACGTTTTCAGCATTTTGAAGCGCAGATTATATTTAATTTTATTGTTTTGCTTTTATTTCCATATTCTTTGAATCTCTTAACACGGGGAATGTCTTCGGGTGGGGGTGAAGGGGAACTGCTAGAACCCTTTTTCTTCGTAAAATGAGCATTGTTTTATGGAGTGAGTGGAAGAATATTTCTTTTGAGCAATATTAGCACGGGAAATTTTAGGGTGGTGGAAGGGGATTGCTGGAATATGTTTTCTGGACCTGAAATTAACGTCTCTTTGGGGGGTGGGATTGATTGCAGAAACACGTTTTCTGAGTAAAACGGACTTTTTTGGGTAGCGGAGGGGAGAATATTGAGAATACGGTTTTCTGCATATTATAGGAGTGTAACAGGGGCAGCGCCATGGCGGGAGAACGGCGCCCTTCTTGAGCGATCTTTGAATTCTTAGCACGGGGATGACCGTGCGATGTACCGCTAGTATATATACATACATATATGTAGTAAAACCTGTAAAGTTGACCACCTTTGTACGTTGACCACCTGTCTAAGTTGACCACTTTTGTCAGGAACGGAATTAGCCCTTTACCCTCTACCTCACCCTCTATAAGTTGAACACCTGTCTAAGTTGACCACCGCAAGTGGTCAACTTACACAGGTTTCACTGTATATATATATATATATATATACAAAAAACGTTTCAGCCCTGAAATAAATATCACTATAACTTTGTGTTTGTTAAGATACGAAAAGAGTAAGACACGTGTCTTTAAACTAAGCATTATATTGGAAAAACGTGAGATAATTATCTAAATAAACGATTTCTTTCCCTTACTTAAGCTATATTATATATAGCTTAATATACATATAATAATACATATATTTTTCATTTTAATGAGTGTGAAATTTAAAAACGACAAAACACTTTAAATCGTTGGTTTTAATTTCTTCTTTAACATAATTACAGTATGTTTATGTATTTGCAGATTAATTTAAAAAGTGCTATGAATATTATTATTTGTAATAAATGTATTCATTAAAAATATAACAAAAACGTAGTGTATTCACATATGACACAGAAGAAAAATGATTTTATCAAGTTTGTACTTTGTCATCAGTTTCTATTTCAACTAAACTACTCTAGGAGGGTCCCCCCCGTTTAGACGGTCATATCTAGTGCGACTCATCGTTGACGCCCTAGATACTTGTATTATGCAAACAGTATTTCAGCATGTGTTATCTGACGTTTATTATTCTCATGACGGTCATATTTAGTGCAACTCATCTTTGACGCCCTAAATACTTTTATTATGCAAACAGTATTTATTTGACGTTATCTGACGTTTATTATTCTCACGCGAATAACAAAAATTTATCTTTAGCTAATCTTTCTGTAGGCACAAGTTGTTTATAGTTTATTCATTCTTCACGTTATATATTTCACATTCTTAACATTTTTTTAAATATTTCTAATGGGCCGCTGTTGTCTTCTGTGCCAATTGTAGACATAGTGCGTTCACCAGAGATTGGCACCATCTCTTCGGGCGGCACCACAATGAGTACGGTACCATCGCCACATGAGAATTTTGATGGCCGGTTTCTCCACCTGAAAGAGCGAGCACCCGGACTCTGTTGATGCGAAATTGCACTAGGAATTTAATTTAGCCGCGAGCATCCAAGCCAAATGTCTACTAAAGGGATATTTTACATGACGCACAATCATACGACATGGGCGCAGACGATTTTCTGCATTTCGAAAATCCACCAACACTGCCAGGCTCAATCCTCAGACCTGGGGCGTACGAGCTCCTCGCCTTACCACGAAGCCATCATGCCGGCTGGTAGGAAAATTTAAAATTTTTAAAATCTATGGTGTAATCTTGTTCTGTACCCGGTTGTTTAAACGGTTGCTATGCAAAATCAAAGTTAAAATTTTACCGATAAGACATTTTGCCGTTATTTATTTTAACACATTATGAGCGGGGCGGCAGGTACTAGTACCCGTTTCGTGCATTGCCGTTTAAAAGCGGGGCTTCTACTTGTACCCGGTTAAGATCACCACTTTTAAGCCACACAAAGGAAAAATAATGTTTTATATAATGTATGAATTGGTGTATTTTTTTAGAACATTTTTAGCTTAGTCAACTTAGCGCGCTACGCAACATAGTTGCGCGTCCTACGTCGCCGGCTCATGTGTTAAAATAATTTCCTTACGCAGCACTCGGTTTAAAGTCCGAACTCAGAGAGCTGAAGTTTAATATTCTAATGTTGTAGAATGTTTACTTTTCGTATTGTTTTCTTTTCTGTGCTTACATATCAAACTGTTTAAACAATAGCGTGTATGTATAATATATTGTATATGAACAACATTCCCGTAGAGTTGAAGCAGGGGATTAAAAAATATATTTAGCCATGTTGTTTTTGTTTTAAATTTCTAATTAAGCTTTGTAGAATTTGATATTGCATTTTGCATTTGCGGAAAAGTTTTGTAGCTTATTTCTTTTGATGTTTCGTGTCGAATTGTGGGGGAAAACAACCGCAATAACGTTTAAGACATGTGAACATATAATGAATTTATGAATAACATTCTAAATTTTTAATCGAAATAAAGCAGTCTCTTTTTGCTTGGAATTAATATCGCGATTTTGAGCAAATATTGTGGTTCTAAAGCGATTATATTCCGAAGAGTTTGACTCCTAATCCGACAGAAAAAAAATCTTGGTGCCATAAAATGTTTCTTAATCTCCCCTTCAATATGTGATTCCAATTCAAGACTTGTTGACTTGAGTAAAAGAATATTTTTACCTTTAATATTACTCCTCAAATATAAACATCAATTCGTCTATTTTATGTGCAGCTTTTATTTAATGCCCCGGAGAAAGTGTTTTAATACTCAAAATAAAACGTAAAAGGAATAATAGGAATTCGATGCTGTTGGCGGAGTTTCTTTTTTTTTTCCTCAAAGCTGAAGTGTTATCCGGTTCTAGTAGATGGCGCTTCAAAACGGACCGCTCAGACAGTTTATTACATAACTCAATTATTTAAAAAGTTTATTCATCGATGTCATTATCAATCCAATTAGTAAAAGCATCTGAAAAAAGTTAGGTATTGTTGTTCGAAAAAAAAAAAAGAATTAAAAAAAGTAAGAACAATACGTTTTTACTTTTTTCGCATTTATATCAGTTTTATTTTTAAAAAAATTAAAAGTTTTTTTTTAAGAAACCCCGCCTATCATTTGTGGACAAAGAAAACGTAACGCCGGAACATATTTTCTAATTTGCCTTTTTGTAATCCGGCCCTGCGCATGCGCTAATTGCAGGAGGTGTCCAGAAACAAAAATGGGCGGTACGTCATCCATGAATGTTCAATGATCTTTAGTGCTTGAAAATACCTATCGATACTTCTTGAAATTTATGTATTTATTATTTTCTTTAAAACGTAAGAAAGACATTAAATATTCACGAATATAAAAATTTACACAGTTAAATACCGCATTTAAGAATAAAATTTTTAATGTTATATAAGGAGCTTATTAACCCCGTAACGCATTTGCCCGTGTCTGACACGGGCGAAAGTTACCGGAAAATTTGCCCATGCCCGTGAGTTATTTTATTTTTAATGCCCGTCTGAGACCAGTTTACACTTTGTTTGTAAAATATTTCCTTTCTATGTAACTTTTACCCCCCCCCCCCCGCTCCCTAGTCACCCCCACAACCTGAAATTGCAAAGAATAACTTACACTATACTAGTTTTTCAGAAAAAAACTCGTGCTTTAAGGGGTTAAGAGGCACAGATATTAAATACTGAACTCATTGCTTCATATTTATATGTTTTTCTAGTTTAAATATGTAACAACTAGTTTTGTTAATTATATTTTTAAACGAATATATTTGCTAAAAATAATTTCACCAATGTCGTTGTTCACTTTTTGATCGAATGTATTTTCTGGAAATTGTAATAAGTAATTTTGCCCTTTTTTAGATACACATACATTTTGATGAAAACCAATAACCCGTCAGGACTTAATTTCTTTGTAAGTATACAGTACCCGAAAATTGTAGTCAATAATTCTGTATTTTATTTTTATGTACAAGTACATGTTCTGAAAAGTGCAATAAATAATTCCGTTCTTTATTTTAATGTACGAATATATTTCCTGAAATTTTTTATAACTAGCATAGACATTTATTTATTTATTTGTAAGGATACAGTTTCTAAAAATTGTAACCACTAAATTTTCCTTCTATTTTGTTTACTGCCATTAAATTTCCTAAAAATAGTAATTAACAGGTTTTGCATCATTTTTTAAAAATACAAATACATTTCTGTAACATGTTATCATCGTAATGTCTTTTCATGTGAATGCCTTTTGTTATATAAATTTAGGGTTTGCATACCCATTGGGGGCCATGGCCTACTGTTTCCATTTCGGTTTTCGAGACCGAGGGCCTTGGGGTGCAGAAGCTGATCTTCCGGAGAAGTGGTCGGCCAGACGCGGAACCCCCAGTGATTAGTTCCCAAGCATGCTTGGTCCTCATTTTATCGGAAAATCGCCGATGCCCGCCCGGAAATCGAACCCCGGACCTGTGGCACGGTAGCACGGAAGGCTACCACTTAGCCACTGGGCATATGTATTAATAGTATAATTTAATAAGTAGTAGAAAATTTGATCAATTTGAAATAATTTAACTGTCATGAATTTAGTATCTAAGGTACGACTTAATCCAGTGGTTCCCAACCATTTTTTGTGCCATGCCCCACCTTAGTCTGAATTAAATTCTTATGCCCCCCCCCCCTATGTAACATGCATAATTTTTAATATATTAAAAAATTGAATTGTGCACTTAAGAAACTTTAATGATAGGTTTGGGGAAGAAATCACTTGGAAATTGCTAACGAAACGCAGTAAGTAAATTTTCATAACATATAATGAAAAACTGAAATTCAAATTTCAAATAATTTTTTTTGATGATTTTTTTAAATATTAATTTATTATTTTAATTTAATGAGATCCTTGCGCTTGATGCTTGCTGCACAGAGATTTTATATCGGGTTCTAATTTGATTATGCTCAGTCTCAAGTCTCCACGTTGTGTTATAGCCAGCCGATTTCTTTTTTTTACCAGT
Organism: Octonoba sinensis; assembly: GCA_038502835.1. Taxonomy (NCBI): domain Eukaryota; kingdom Metazoa; phylum Arthropoda; class Arachnida; order Araneae; family Uloboridae; genus Octonoba; species Octonoba sinensis. The sequence continues at coordinate 132,340,047 of CM076598.1, forward strand.
AAATCATTCACAGCACTAAATCCACATTAAGCTAAATGTGAAGATGGAAACGGTAGCAATAGTTTTCTTGCACATTTAGTTGAATTTGTGTATTTAATTTCGGTTTCCTCACAGAGCCATTTCATCGCTCCTTTTATATTAAATAAAGTTTTAACTGACTCATCATTTTGCAATTCTGCGAGTTCTTCTTGATACTGCATATTTGATATATCAGAAAAATCCAGAAACATTATTGGGTGCATCATCCATGTTGGAAAATCAATTTGTTTTAAATCAGAAAATCTTTCTTGTAAATCAGCCGATAGTATATTCAGATGATTGACAATAACAAGTAAAGCGGTATCAGTTACTTCACATTTTTGGAGCCAATGAAACTATTCAAAGTTTTTGTTGCTAAATTTTTCTGACATAACTCAATATGGTTAATGAAACCGAATATCTTCGCTTTTGCATCAACAAGAGTCTTATTTGTTCCTTGAAGTAGCTTATTTAATATATTTAGTCTTACAAAGATATCGGCTAAATAGCTCACAAATGCTTTACCATCGATTGTTGACAGATATTTCATTTCGGGTTTGTCGCTTAAAAAATTACTAAGAGCATCAAACAGTTTCATAAATCTTTTCAAATAGTTCCCTTTAGATAGCCACCTTACTTCAGTATGAATTAAAAGTCTTACATAGTCTTCCTTTTGTTCTTCCTAAAATAGCTTGAACACTCTCACATTTGGCATTAGCTTAAATAGCCATTAACGCACTTTATTACTGAATGTAGTACTTCATTTAGAACAGGCGAGATGTTTTTAGCTACCAAGTTTTCCTGCCGTCTGCCGCAGCGAAGTTTACTTGACGACGCCAAACAATCCAGTTAATATTTTGGTTTCGTCTAGCGAAATTATACCTAATAATTATTTAACGCAATTATTCAAGAATTTGGTTTTTTCATTGAATTTGGCACCGAAATCTAGCATTGAATTTAAATGGCTCGGAGTGAAAGGGTTAAACTCGTGTCGATTCCATTTTCGAATTGCCCCCTTAATAATCAAACATCCCCCCTGTGGGGCGTGGGCCCACGTTGGGAAACACTGATTTAATCTATCTTTCTATCTAATATATATATAAAACAAAAAAATTATTTTCGTAAATTTAGTTTTAAAATTACACGAACCAACGTCAGTTAAGCAGAAACAAATATTTATTAAAAACGAACAGAATTGTATTATATTTCACTCATTAACCACTTTTTTGGCAATTACAAGTTTTGTTTCAAATACATATGCATGAGATTGAACTAAATATTTTTTAACAAAAATGCATTGTCAACTTCTCCCACTGTTGTAAATAAACGACACTTGACATAAAGATTTTACTAATTTCAAAAATTGGTATCGGAATACTCAAGTAAACCTAATCACTTAATATTGAAAAAATTGCATTATTTGTTTTGTTATTGAACCACTCTTTTTTTTACTGTATTTTGTTATTGGTGTATGTGCATTGCCCGGTCTTTCAATAAAACCCATCACTTATTTCAATGCAACGGCTAAGTGTCAAGTTTGCAAACAAATAGTTCCAATATATTATTAAACTCAATGCCTACCGCGATTCATCCTTTCATCGAAAGAAACCTTTTAACTGCAGCAGAGCGTCAATTACGAGAGTGATATTTAGTCGTAAACATCGAGAATGTGGTTTTAAATCGTAAGCTGATACACTAATTAAAAAAAGGCATAAACAGAAAAGAAACAATTAATTCCTGCTGCTAACTTTCTGCTGCTGAATTGAGTATTTTTTTCTGTATTTTGTTATTGGTGTATGTGCATTGCCCGTCTTTTAATAAAACCCATCACTTATTTCAATGTAACAGCTAAGTTTTAAAAACGTGTCAAGTTTGCAAACAAATAGTTCGAAAATATTATTAAACTCAATTCCTACCGCGATCTATCCTTTCATCAGAAGAAACCTTTTAACTGCAGCGGAGCGTCAATTACGAAAGTGATATTTACAGTGCGTATCGAAATGATAGGTCCACCCGCATTTTTCAATGTTTCGACTGTTAATTGATAATAATTCCTTTTTTTTTTTTGGTACAGATAATTCAGCAATAATCGTTATAATTATCTAGAAAGCATTTTGTTAAAAATAAATAATTCTTTTTTATTTTATGAAAATTTTTATTTTGAAGCCGTTTCAAAAAGATAGGTCCGCCTTTATAAATCCTTGTACCAAAACGTTTTTTTCCATTAAATTTGCATAATCATCATAGTTAAGTCTTACTGCGGGACTACGCGGGCTGCCGTGGAAGTATTTAAATGGAGTTGAACACCACATTGCAATCAAACGAAATGGGTCGTCGTTGCAGTCTTTCGCTGGTTGAACAGGGGAAAATTGCCGCATTTAAGTGTGGAAAATCGAATAGAGAAATAGCTAAACTTTTAAACAGATCTCATAATGTCGTAAGCAATTTTTTGAGACTTAGAAGTGCTTATGGTAAGAAAAAATCATCTGGCTGGCTGTCAAAAGTGACACCCCGACAAAGAAAGACTATTGTAAAGGAGTTAAAATCAGGAAATACGAGCTTATCCCACTTTGGCCAGAAAACAAATTTCTCAAAATCAAAATCAACGGTCCATAGAATGATAAAGAAGTTCGGCAGTTTAGTTTACAGGAAGAGGAAAGCGGCTCCGAAATTGTCTAAAAATCACAAAGAAAAGCGATTGAAATTCGCACAGGAAGTGATGTGCTGGAAAGAAAACTGGCATCGAGTGATATTCAGTGATGAAAAAAAATTCAATCTGGAAGGTCCAGATGGCTGGCAATATTACTGGCATGATCTGCGTAACGATAGAGAGATATTCTCGAAGAGGCAAGCTGGTGGTGGTTCCGTTAGGGTGTGGGCCGGCTTCGGACGCGCAGGAAAAACTGATATAACATTTGTATACAATCGCTTGAATGCTGCAGGCTATCAACAGCTGCTCGAACAAAATTTTCTTCCACAAGCAGAGCACATTGGAGGGCCGTTCTACATGTTCCAACAGGACAATGCTCCTGTGCATACTGCAAAGTCCACTTTTGAGTGGTTCCTGGATAATGGTGTGCATATTATCGATTGGCCACCTTGCAACCCGGACCTGAATCCGGTAGAAAACATGTGGGCATACTCGCAAGAGCAGTATATGCAGGTGGAAAGCAGTACAACTGTACTAACTTAAAAAGATCTATTTCCTCCGAATGGGCAAAAATCGAGACCAGCTGTTTGCAAAACATGTAGAAACCATGCCGAATAGGATTTATGAGCTCATTTTGAAAAAAGGTGGAAAAATTTCTTATTAATTGATTATTAATTTAATGTTTGGTTCAGTGGACCCATCTTTTTGAAACAGCAATTTCACAAATTTTTTGTTTCGTTTATCATTCCTATGATTTGTATATCATTTAAGCATTATTTTTTCATTGGTTGAACTAGAGTATATAATAAAATAGTACTTAATGCCTAATAAAAATTTTTTTCCTAACATGAATTTCGTTTTTACTGATGGACCTATCATTTCGATACGCACTGTAGTCGTAAACATCGAGAATGTGGTTTTAAATCGGAAGCTGATACGCTAATTAAAAAAGGCGTAAACAGAAAAGAAAGAATTAATTCTTGCTGTTAACTTCGCTGCTAACTTTCTGCTGGTGAATTGAATATTTTTTACTGTATTTTGTTATTGGTGTATGTGCAGTGCCTGTCTTTTAATAAAACCCATCACTTATTTCAATGTAACAGCTAAGTGCTAATTTTTGCAAAGAAATAGTTCGAATATATTATTAAACTCAATTCCTACCGCGATTTATCCTTTCATCGGAAGAATCCTTTTAACTGCAGCGGAGTGTCAATTACGTGAGTAATATTTAGTCGTAAACATCGAGAATGTGGTTTTAAATCGTAAGCTGATACACTAATTAAAAAAGGCATAAACAGCAAAAAACTTCATTATATCTTACAATTTATTGATGAAGCGTGATTTTCTGTAAGCGAGGTGCAGTTGACATTTCTGATTTCGATGAAGAAAGAAAGATGCGAAAGAATTTGACAATGGTATAAGATTGTATGAAAGTTGTATAACCTTCTTCTGTAAATGGGATGTTTTTTTTTGGCATCTGAAGTTTTGAGATTTAAAAATGACAAAAATTGTGAAAACTTTATTTTTACTTATAATTTCTGAATAACTGGTTAGAGTTGAGATGATTGTTTTTGCATAATGATAACTTAGGAATGATTCTAAAGCGTAAAACATGCCAAAAAGTAGGCGTTTGTCTGAGGTTTGCCAAATTTCAGTCCCGAACTTTGCCCACGGAACTCTCACTTCACGGTTCACTTTCTGGCAAAATCTGAAAGGTAACAAGAAATTATCTTGTGAAATAACTTGTACAAGTATAATGTAAAACAACTGTAAGAAAAGACAACATTTTTGAAGTTTTCCAGAAATTGAACTCCAAATCTGCCATATTTCGACAGTGCCACTTTGTACCCCCCCCCCCCCCCCAAAAAAAAAAAAATTAGCTCCAACTTTTATTTTTCCTTTCCTTTTTCAAAAAATGTGGTTGACCTTTGCTAGGACACTCTAGGGAATATCTGGTGAAAATTCATCAAAATCAAAAATGTCAATATCCCGCCCACATGGGAAGGGAACCTCGTTGATAGAAAACTGCTCTTAATTTGTCTTAAATATTGATATTGTACGCTTTTCTAATTTCTTTCGTTTACTTTTTGTTACATTTTTCTCCACTCCCCCCAATAGCAAATAAGTTCTCTTTTCCTGCAAAAGGTAACTTATTTCCCTTCCATCAGCTTTGTTTTGAATGCGCGTGGCGCGGAAATATTATTTATCTGAATCACCTCACCGATTGCTGGCTTTCGTCGTAAGAATCTATCTTACAACGGGGAGGGGGGGGGGGGGGTTGAGCGTCAATGAACGAGATTGATACTTAGTCGTAAATTTCAAGGATGGAGTTTCGAATCGTAAGCTAAGCCCGATCTCTTAATGGAGAAGGGGAAAAATTGATCCCGCGCAGCCGAAGGTTTGGGGCAGCATTTTTATCGGAGGCATCGGCGGGCCTTTTTTCTCCGTGGCGGAAGCGAGTGACCCACTTCTGACGTCAACGCTCCAACCGTCCCCCATTGGCCGTACAAGTGACGTGTTATTTCCGTATCTTATTCATGAGAGGCGAGTGACAAGCGGCCCATGTATGTGTGCTGTGTTCCCCAAAGGCCCCCAAACCGTTGACCTAGATGGCCCGCTCCGAATCTACTCGGACGGCCACCAGTACCGCTTCTACTCGTACGGCTACCCAGAATGCACCGGCGCAGCGCCCGCTCCGAGCCCTAGTGTGCGACAGCCATGTCTCGTGACGGGCGCGTTGGTTTCGTGTTGTCGAGTGTTCTCTTTGCAGAGCTGGGCTGGCGGTGCTACTGCTGTGCGTGCTCTTGTCGGTGAGCACACCGCCCCATAGGATAATCCGAGTCTTCCATTTTAATAGTCATAGAGCTCCCATGTCGGAGACGCAAGGCGAACCGGGGGGCCCCGTGCCTCTCATGTTGCCCGATCTCAGCCACCTCACCCCCAAGGAGAGGGAAATCATAGAGAGTGTGATGGCCAGACAAAAACAAGAGGAAGAAAAGGAAATGGAAATTCTCAGGTAGGGGATCCCTCATTTCATTCACGTGCTCACCTCATGCACTTACAAACCGCTCTTATCAAAACTAATTAATCACCCTTAAGTTATGAGAAAAATAAACAAGACAAAAAAGGGAAATTCTCAGGTGGGAGAGTTTCTCTCTGCGGGGGGCTTTCCTACAAATCGCTCATTTCTCCTCTCTATTCACATTTCAGATAATGCATTTGATTACATCGATATAATGAAATTCAATTAAAAATATTCAAACTACTACAAAAAAAAAAAAGAAGAAAGAAAAAAGACTTACAAGTATTTTAAAGTTTACGCACTGGAAAATGCGGTTTCATAGAAACAAACAAATGACATGAAAAAATCAGTAGTTTTCAGATACAGTTTACACAATTAAAATGTGTTCATACATAAATAAAAAAAGATAATATGATATTTAAAAGTAAATAAACACTCTAAAGGCAATCTAAACTTTCAGGTGCAGTCGTTTTTATTAAGCAATTTCTTACGTAAAAAGAAAGTTGAGCCTTTAACTGAAGTACATAACTAAGCCTTTTTCGTTTTTCTAAAAACCCTTCAATAGTCAAGTGAACAAAATAGCTTACATAAAAACTAACCTACAAATAAATCTTTCTTTTATATTAAGCATACGTTACACTTGAAATTGTCAAAAATTTGCAAATGTTAAAGAAAAATGGAAGGTGAATTGAAAATTAATTAAAATTAGGTCTAAAGCTTCCATTACAATACTTTTATTAAGTAATGAATTCCAAAAAAAAAACATTTACGATTCTGCATTTAACAGCACGTACATCACATGTGTCGTTCAACAAAATAACATATGCATCATAAGCTCAAAAATGTGCTTATAAAACGCATGGGAAAAAGATCATTCTTTTATTTGTTGAATCATCAACAAAAAATATTTCTCTAAATTCTCAGACAAAGCGGCTGTGCCTTCTCAATGTCTCGCAAGAAGTAAATGAATCAAACTGGTTTTAATAACATATATCCAAAACTTTTAATCTCCAAAGCTATTTACGACAGGTGTGGACAAAAACGTGTTTATAAAAAAGTAGACAAAAAGAAGACGAGTCAAACAGAAACATCATCGAAGAAAGTATTTGTAAACTCTCAGCTACAAGAGTATCAATTTGTAACGCTCTTTCAAAATTAAATTTATCATTTTGTTTTTAACTGAATATATCTTAAACCTTTTCATTTTCTGAAGTAATTTATTGTTCATAACACAATACAAATTTTGCGAAAATGAAAGAAAAAGTTTGAAGATGAGTCAAACAGAAACATCAATACGGAAATTATCTGTTAATTCTCAGCTACATTATTTTTATAACAAAGTTTCGTAACGTTAATTTCATTATTCCGCTTTTGGCAACATGTTGGTAAGCCTTTTCACTCCTCATTCATAGCTCATTTGGTCGAAAATTTGTTTATATCTAAGTAAACAAAGAAAACTTTCGGGTGCAATCTTTTTAATTCTTTTAATTTCATTCATGAAACAAATTTATCAAATTGTTCTTATGAACATATAAATAAACCTTTTCACCACCTAAAGTAATTTCAATTTATAGTGTTTATACGTACGATGTTATATAATGTGTTTATACAAAAGTAACCAAAGGGAATGATGGCAAAGAAAAAGAATAAAAGATTCTCCGGTCAAGCGTTTTGTTTTTCATTCTTCTCTAATATTAATAATAATAGTAATAACGTTTTTATATTCTTATTTCAGGACATATTTAAACCCTTTCCTTTATGAAATTTAATGTTAAAAATGGAAAATACCAAAATAGATAAAAATAGTTATACAGAAACAAAAAATCAAGTTGTAAGCCAGTATCAAATGCCAAGATGCATTATAGCTCTTATTGCTATAATGTCTCTCTGTTTCTGATAACTTTCTATAAATAGATTTAAAAACTGAAAAATATGACAACTCACGTTCGCTGAATAAAATAATCTTCAGCGCATAATTTTTGTTAATAGCATACACTTAAATAATATTTCTCCTTACTGCTTTTAAACCGTAAAAAAATTTAATCAAAACACTGTTTATCCTTCTCCCATCTCTTCTTCACCTATATAAAGGAGAAAAATTAGAGATCAAGACTACTATTTTTCAGAAGTGAATAATTATGATATATATATGTTTCATTTATATGTGGTCTGATACATAATGTCAACGTTTGTCAGATTAAAAACGAGTGTATTTATCTTTTTACTTTCATAATATTTTACGTGGGCAAGAAAAGTGACCTATAAGAGTAGTAGTATACTGCAGGTCAAGTCATGGCGTTTATAAAACTAGAAACATCTGCAAATTAATTGTTTTATGAACAATTTACAGAAGTGAACGAGACAAAGACTACTATATACAAGATTTGGTTCTCAATTTTGCCCTTACTAGTAGACCGGTTCACTAGATGAGGGGTCGGCATTTATCTGTCCAATAAATTTGTAAAATTAGAGTATTTCTAATAATAAGTGAAATGCAATTCATATTTTAAATTATTTTTCCTCATTTGATTTCATATCTTTACTTAGTCTGCAGTTCACGTTCTAAAAATCTTCAGAGGAATAACGAATAAATTGCAAAATACAATCATAAATGAAAAGGAATAATTAAAAATAAAAGGTATTTTATGCATCGCTTCATATTTTTCTTTGTACTAGAGTAATAAGTGAAAATCAGCCGTAATTCATTAAATTTTTCCAAGTTCATCGCCGAACATTTAAACGACTTGTACATATTTTAGTTTTTCTGTTTGACAACAGTTTGTTTTGCTTCAATGTTTAAATTAGCGATAGTTTCTCTTTAGTGCAACTGATTGACCACTGAGTGAGTTATTTAATTTAATGCATTTGTAACACCTATTACGTATAAATTTCATCTCTCCGAACTCCTTCTCCTGTCAAGAAAATATAAATAAAAATTTTTATGCCACCCTTTTATTATTGAATAAATTATAAATACAAACACTCAATTTCAATTTAAATAAGAGTTCAAAACACTAATGCAAATCAACAAACTTAAGAAACGTTGATTCAAAGAAAAATAAGGCGTCACTGCACTGATTATCTCACTTTATATTATATTAGACCTTGTTAATTCCACATTGTATTTTATTTTGTTTGACATTGTACTGGACAAACAATCTGACTGACTTATTATGTATCTATATTTCGGAAATGGATCAACTCACACCTTAAGATTAGTATTATTTTGCTTTCACATCCATTTAAAAGATTACATTTTCTCTTTTGCTTTGTTCTTGACATAAATATAAATAGTAAAAAATGTACTGAGCATTGTGCAAATATTGCAGATTGTAGATGTATGGAGTGAAATGAAAGTATGATGAATAAAGACTTCGAAAAAAAGGCTTCAAATCTACGTAGAAAGTAGGGGGAAAATCAATTGTTTTCAAGTTTTTTTATTGATAACACTAAAACTCATCAATAGCTACTACATAAGAAAAGAGTAAGAAAATCAGTTGAGAGACAGAGGAGAAAATGGCACTTAACTGCTATGTCTTTGCCTATTTATTGTATAGATCATTGTTTTTATTCATAAAAAAACTGCAGTTTTATATTGATAATTGCTTTCAGTAGACATATTTCTGTTCGTTAATTCTTCCCAACTTAGAGAAGTGATTATTACGAATGTAGTTTTTGAACTAGTCAACTGCCTGCATTCATATAAAAACTTTATTTTCTTTTCTTCTTCAAATTAAAGTATTTATTTTCACGCAATATATACTACATACAGTATTGAATGTCAGCAATGTATATGTATATATATATATATTGCAACGAATTTCATTACAGCATGTGATTTTGTCTAAATTAAATTGTAGTAATTATCAAAACACTTCTCATTAAGAAAAAAGAATTTGTCTCTCATAAACTAGCCTAATTTTATAACCATTACGAGCTAGTTGTAGAAATATAAGTGTGAGTTAAGAGTTACAATTTTTACTAAATATGTAATTTTCGTTCAACGTAATGCATTTAGTAACATTTGCGAAATTAGTTAGATAATTGAGATATTAAACAACTATTTACTTTGATTTTTTAAAAAAATTTCTGCTTTGTTTTCATATTTTTGTTTCTACCATAAAATGCTAAATATAACGTAATAAATCTCTGCTCACTATAAGTAATGCATTACAATAATTTATCATTGCTATTTCGTTCACAATTAGCCTGCAATCACCATTTCGACTTTCTATTGTCTTTAACATCTAATTTTTCAGATTAATATACTTTAATATATAGTTTAACCTCTTGTCTCTCATTAAGTATGAATGTAAATATTTTTCCACAAATAGTTAAAACTTTTGAAAGTTATAGATAAAATATTTATTTGTTTAGCTGCTGAGCGAAATTGCACCAAAAACTCAAATTCACTTGACAGTTTGTATATCGCTACGTTATTGATTTTTGAAATATGTATCCTGCAATGGTTACAAACGGTAGATTGAAAGGAGGAAAGTTAAAAGCTTTTCGTATTGAAACGTTCGCGATTCCATTACGTTTCAATGTTTCAGAAACACTTTCAGTTTCAGAATCTTGACATACATATTGATTTTAAGAAACTAATGATGAATGATGTGCTTAACTACCAGTGAATTATCTTGTAAATAATTGCATTTATTTCAAATATTGATTATTTTTAAGAGCCCTTCAAATTCTTAAAATTTAAAACCTTAAATCACATATAAACTTTTCCCTTTGTACTATTTTAATCTTTTCTGTACACATGAGAGGTATTTAAAGATTTCTTTTATTTTATACTTTCAGTAGAACGTTTTTGCAGTTAGGCGCTCTGAAGTTGATATAATTATTAGAAATAATGCCGCGCGCTGATAAAAGAGAAAGTTTACTGATATTATATCAGCATTAAAGGAGGATATATTTCAAAAGTATAAAGTTTTGAAATGCGAAACTGTATCTTGTTTTTTCTTTTTTTCAATATTCCATTGGTTACATTATTTTTAGTTAATTCGTTCCATATTAAAAATGACTCTTTACAACCTGATGTTGCAAAAGCTATGCAGTTCTTTAAAAGTTAAGATTTATTTTACTATTCCGCACATTCAAATTTAATTCATTTTTTATTTGTTGATAATCCGATGTATATTTTTAATGAAATCTGCTTTCAAAGATAAAAATAAAGCACTATAAGAAATGAAGTGATTGAAACAACTGGCATTTATCCCTAAAACAAGGAGTAAACGTGGATTTGCAGTTTTAGTTGAAAAATCGCTTTGGGCACAAATTTGTAAGAAAAAATTAGGTCATTTATTTGGCAACGTGAAAGAACTTGTGCATATTTTCTTTGTATTTAGCTCCACAATTGATTGCTGATAACGTTTCTTTGCATTCCGTTGCACTAAAGCCTTAGCAAGGCCAGGTTGTATAGGGTCAAGTGGGGTAAAGTGGTCAGAAAATCCACGTTTTTCAACTGTCGTCGATAATAAATATAAGAATATGTTTAAAACCTTCAGATTTTTTGCTGGATATTTCAAATTGCATTATTGAAGAACACATTTTCGGCAGAAAAAAATGAAGTAAAATAATTTTAAGACGTCTTGTTTTTGGGATGTATTTATGACCACTTTACCTCATGGGGTTTAGTAAAGTAAGTAGTATATGGGGTAAACCGTTCATAATTGAAAAAAAGTCATATAAACGTATTACTAATAGCCATAATGTTTCAAAATACTCAACAAATGCTCATTTTGGAAAGGAAAAAACTTTATTTTCCCCAACTGAATTTATTAATGCCCTCTCTAGTCAAAAGTGGGACTCATTTTTGTACCGTCTCATAAGGTACTTCAGGCTCTTTAGCTGCTCCATAGATGGTCTTAAAACAAAGATATATACCACAACATTTTAGGATACATAACAAGTATCCTTAGGTTTTAATCCCTAAATCCAACATATTAAGGTTGTAAGCCTGTCCTTTAATTTAATATAATAAGAAATAATTATGAATTTCAAAATTTTCCATGGAAAAATTTAAAACAACATTTAATGAATGACTAAATTAGCTAAATTACATATTAGGAAAACATTGTTAATAAGAGAATTATGAGATAGTCACAGCTTATTGAAAATCAAAATGGGAGGAAAGTACATATTTAAACCTAACTCTTTTTAATTCTCTTTCTGTTAGCTTTAAACATTTGCAGTTTAATAATATTTATAATAAGTCTGTTTAGAAATGAATTATTCCTTCGAAATAACTTGAAAATTGTTTCAATAAAGGTTCTTTTAAAAATTCGTTCATATTGAACACATCATTGTAAGGAGACTGTCTTATAGTAATTTCAAGCTCTATTGCATTTGAGCTCAGTTCTGTTTGATCCCGTTTACTAAAAAAGAAATTTAAAAGTTATTTCTTAAAAATGATATAGTATTAGCGGAAGAAATATTTAACTAACATCTGTCTCGTGGCTCAATTTCTAGCAAAAGAAGTGCGGAACCCTATAGTCTTTAAAACGTATTTTTCCATGGGTAAATAGCCTGAATTCCTTTTAGGGACATTTGCATAAAATTGCAAAGGAATATGGAAGCTGAGCTCCCATGAGATCCTATGCAAGTTAAGTCCTGATCTACCTCATAAGCTAACATTAAGTAATTTTAGAACAGCGGTGCATGTCAAGCATAATACTATGACCACTTTACCTCATTTTACTTGTTACTATTAAACAATAGGCAGACTAAATCTAGCTTCACTGTTAGTGAGGAAGTGTTTTTGAGGTCTGTGTAAAGCTTTCTGATTCGTCGATTTGTCGCAAATTCTTTAAAACAAAAGAAGCTGTTAAAAGAGCTGTTTCGATTTCAAAAGTGTTATATAAACAAATTGAATGCTTTCTTCACCTAAAGAGTTGCCATTAAATTAATTTGAACTCAAAATTTAATTCTTTATTATTACAAGCTATAATAATAATAATAAACCAATTTCTCTATGCATTTCAAAGTTATAGCTTTATATTTGCTGTATGACCACTTTACCCCACCTAACCCTATAATTCTTTTAAACAGTTCTAATTTTATAATTTATTTCTTTTGTTGTGTACTGAGCAATGTCAACTAATTTCTCCACTTTTTTATTCTTTTTTAAAAAATTATTTTATTTTTGTGGCTACATGTTCACATTTTTATTATGAAGGAATGTTTAAGCGTTTATTTTCACAGCGCTTACATTTAAAAATAACAAGATTTTGCTAGTAGAATGTACACCGTTGAGACTCTTAAAATATTTACATTTCAATTGTGACTTATTTTTGATTCCAGAGTTTTAACATTTCTACCGCGACTTCCTTTTGATCTCGGAATGTTTACATTTCTACTATGATTTAATTTTGATCATAAAATGCAACAAGATTTTTCTAACAGAATGTATGCCCCCAATAGAATATTGAAAAAAAGAAAAAAACAAGATAAAGTTTCGCCTTTCAAAACTTTATACTCTTGAGAATGTTGAGACTCTGAAAATATTTACAACTCATTTTTGAGTTCAGAATTTTAACATTTCTACCGTGACTTCCTTCTGATCTCAGAATGTTTACATTTCTACTATGACTAAATTTTGATCATAGAATTATTACATTTAAATTATGACTCAATTTTTATCAGAGAATGTTTAAATTTGTATTATGACTTAGAGATCATTATCATTATTAAGATTAATAGCACGAGGTGTCTTTTTTACAATCTATAAAATGCAGTACAAAAACGGCGGACAGCGCGGATGACTTCCGAAAAGTATTCATTGCATCTGTTTTATGCTTCCCGAAGACAAATGAGAGTATTGTTTAAGCACCGTAAAAGTAATTAATTGTGATTTAAGAAGTAACAGCATGTAATAAATATATTTAGGCAAAATTTTTGGGGCGACAATGCGTCTTTGAAATCTCTTTTTTTTACAACAATAAAATCACTGGGACAACAAAGTCATTATATACCTATAAGTTTTTATTGTGCGCTGTAATTCCATTTATAAGCAAATAAATAGAATTGTTGAAAATTAGTACTTAAAAAAAAAGACGAAAACTGCAGTTAATTTTTAAACATTCCACCTACTTAGTAAATAAATGCATAATAGGGTAAAAAACGTAGCTTATAAGTGATAAAAATGATATTTAACCACTTAACGCATTTGCACTTTAACGCATTGTCTGACACGGGCGAAAGTTGCCGGAAAGTTTGCCCATGCCCGTCCGTTATTTTATTTCTAATGCCCGTCTGAGATCCGTTTACACTTTTTTTGTATAACATATTTTGTCTATGTAACTTTTACTCCAGCCCCCACAACCTGAAATTGCAAAGAATAACTTACACTATGCTAATTTTTCAGAAAAAAAATCGTGCTTTAAGGGGTTGAAAGAGATTTTAAATAAATAATAAAAAAAGATTTTCACATTGTTTTATTATTATAATGATAATCATCATTATTATCATTGTTATTGGCTTTTTATGGATAACGAATTTGTGTTCTGACTTATTGAGAATGCCGATTCATCCATTAAAAAAAACTCAATTTATTAAATGGATTCGTCATTTGCCGAAGATGGCGAAAAAAACAACATTTGTAAATAGTTTCCAAAATTTTCATGACAATATTTCAATGCTATGAAATTTTGAAGAGGCACATACAGTATTTATAATGAATAGAACACTGCAAACTATTGTCGGGATATTACCGTAAAGCTGTTTTTACGGTAATAACACCGCTGTGACAAGGAAGCACTCTAATAGTTATTAATGGCGGAAGGTGGGAAAATTTATTTTCCGATAGCAGTTGAAGAAACTAATACATACGGAAGGATTTTTGCTATACCTGGTTCTTATAAACAGACAATTTTTGTTATTTATTTATTCATTTATCTATGGTCTTTCAATAACATTTCTTCTGTTCTTTTCGTGAAACATTTTAAACAATATTTACAGCTCGTTGATTATTATTGAAGTTTTGTTCAATATATTTAGATCTTTCCGCCTACAATACAAAAAAACACTAATATTCTAGTTTCTAAGGCTAATTATTTAATAAAATGTGCTGCTTTAGAAAAAAAGATGGGATGTAAGGCTTTAATTATATTTTTGCAAGGCCAAAAATCATAGCTAACATTTGAAAACCATATTTTAAAACAGCTTTAATCTTCAATTTAAATTTAAATAAGTTAGAATGTTCTTTATTGTTTGTTTTAGGAGCATTCAACTCGGAAAATTTAAATAGTTTAGAAAGTTCTCTGCTGTTTTTTTTTTCTACTTTCAGAGAAAATCTTGGAAAAGATTAAGTTATTTCAAAGCAGTTATTGTAAGAATAGTTCAGGAGATTAATGGGTGCGTTTTGTGCATTTTGAGAATGAAGAAACAGCCATATATTTTTACTTCGATCGGAAATGCTTCAGTAAAGTTTGGGGGGGGGGGGACATTTAATTTTCATTTATAACAAATTTCGCAGTAATGTTGCTGAATGTTTTTTGGGGTTGTCAATGTTGACCGGAAGAATAAAAAAGGGTTAAAGTAAAAATTAAGTTCTGTAAAAGACAAGATATTTTTCTAATTTATTCTAATTTTCTTAGGGAGGATTTATTTTTATTTTTTCAGAGCTTTTCTTGAGTCTCATATAATAGAGTTAAAAAAAAATGTTTCCTGTAACTGAAACTGGCTTTTTTGTGATCAAGTTTGTGGGCTCAAACTAGACTGAATTCGGTGGATTTTCCAAATGCAAAAAATCGCTAGCGTCCATATAGTATGAATATGCAGCACGTTAAAAGTCCTTTGAATATCTATTTCTCTTGAAAACTCTCGGCCAAATTGAATTCCTACTGCGAAATTCGCATCGACAGAGACCAGTTGCCTCTCTGTGCTACAAAAAATGGGTGTCAAAATTCTCATGTGGCTACAGTACCATACGCTGTTAAAAATTTCCGTAGGAAAATAGTAAAATAACCATTTATTTGATTGTTATTTTACCATATTTAATTACAACAGTTGAATAACCATTAAAAAGATGGTACTCAAACCGCTGACTGCGAAAAAAATCGTTTATTTTCTCTTTATCTTAAAGAACGTTTAACTAACCGTAATTTTCAAGCGCTCAATAAGAATCGGACGTCCATCTTGGTTGCGAAAACTTACCGGTCGTACGTTGTTTTAAAATAGGAATACGGATTTATCAGTGCAAATCTGCATGTGTATATAAAAAAAGAAGAAAAAAAAAGTGGCTTAAGCAGTGGATACTAAATAGAAACACATACACTCGTAAATCAAAAATTGGAGACATCTGATTCCCAAACTGTTTGCGAATGCGTGAACCCATAATTTGAGCTGCTGAAGCTTGTTTGTATTTTAATTTTTGCAGCAAATAAAATGATTTTCTTTAATATACAGTAAATTTAGACCAAAAATAAATTAGGATCCAATCAAAAACTGAAATCTCAATTTTAAAGCTGTTTGCCTTTTGGAAAAGAAGATTTATTGATAAATAAACGTCCGCTTTAAGTGATGACGGTGGCCGAGTGGATAGAGAGCAAGACTTGTACACCACGCATTCGGGGTTCGAGTCCTAAAGCTTCGTTTACGGTTTCTACGCCTCGAAGATTCTATGGTTCAAAAACGGTGAAAATTGTGTTTTGAAACCATTTTTAAATGGTTATAAAAACGTAAACTTTTGTATTTACGGCTTTTTAACCAAGTTAACTGGAAATGGTTAGGTCCCGTAAAGATTGAAAAATGTTCCAAACCGTAAATTTCACGGTGAATTAGATGGACAGACTGCTGCCGGTCATTGAACCGTAATTTCATGATGAAATTTCTAACAGTGTAGAGATAGTGGTGCTGCTGAAAGAGATTTTTACCAATCCCTATGGAATGCTGTAGGTCTGCAAATTGTGGTAATGCAATGCGCAGCTCCGTTAGAAAGGGAGTTTTTTCTAGTTATTTTTTGTAACAATCTTGTTAAGGTTAACCCACCGACGAGGCAAGAAATTTCCAAAAACCAGTTGTAAAAGAGACAAGGGTCTGAACAAAGTATGCCTTTCAAATGGTCACGTATTTCTGGCGCTAAATTTTTTCCCCCCTCTAGAGGTTTGAGTTGAAAAGACCCTTTCTTGAGTTGAACCCTTTATTTAACTTGACAGGTGAAGTTTCTACTCCTCCCCACATTCCTTCTTTTGAGTGTGTGATAGTACTAGAGGCACGTGGCTACCTGGCTTTCAAATTTGTAACAAACACAAGCTTCTTTCCTTTACAAATATCAATGCACTTCCTAAAACTAAATGAATTTGTCCGAATGGACTGAATAAAAATTTTTTTTTTATTTAACTATTTTTTTTCATACCATGAATAATTATGATTATTAGAACTATACTAACGAGTTTGCTTCGAAAAGTAATAGTTCATATCAGAACAAGGTAATTAAAATAACAATTTAACTTCCTGTTAAATACTTCATTTCTCAAGAGCAATTTTGCACTAATTTTCACGTAAGAAATATTAATTTCTGAAAAAGAAAGAATGTTGTTTGAATAATTATTTTATCAGCAAATATAAAATATATTAATTATAATAAGATTTTTTAAAAAAATTCCTTGTAATCTAGTATAATAATTAAAATTTACATCATGCGCTATAAAATGAACTACTTACTAAAATTCCATCATATTCATTAGTTATTTTGAATTAAAACAAAATGTTTCCCTTAAAACAAATTTATTCCCGCATGATCCCTACTTTGCTGTGTTTCAGGAAATTCTCCTAATGAATTTATTACTGTGAACATTTTAATTTCAAGCACTGCCCCATAATTAAGGCGTCCAAACGCAAGCGACACAACTTATGGAACTGAATTGCAAGAATTTTTCCCAGTATAAAGTTTTTATAATATGGGACCGTCCATAAATGTCACGCTTTTCCCCGTATATTTGACCTTCTCCCCCCCCCCCTTCGTCACAAAATTTCACACTTCAACATATCCCCCTCCGCCCTTGTCACATGCAACAATATGTTGCACAAGCATGATGTCACACTTCTTGTTACCCCCTTGTCACAATTAATCACAAATTCACGAACTCCCCCCCTCCCCTCTCGAAACGTGACATCATTTATGAATGATCCGTATGATGTGTTTTGAATTAACTGAATCAATCATTTAATCTCTTAGAATGGTAAGTCTACTTCTGAAATGTATTTCCATTTTCGTGAATGTTTTCTAAATGTTGGAAACTTCAAGCTAAAAATCTTTTCATAATCCTTTATAATATCTACATAGTTCCAATACAGTAAGTTTCTTTTCTAAATATAGTCTTTGTGCTGCCACTACTGTGTGGCAACTTACTTCGGAAACCACTGTCAATCATATTATTTCCATTAGAGCTAATCATAAAGGAAAAAAGCAATTGCATATATGAATCGCGAAGATACCAGCTTTGTTAAATGTTAAGGTCTGCTTCTTATTCAAAAGAAAGGAAATGCTTTCTCACTATTTACAAAGTTTAGTGAAAGAAATGATTATTTAACAGAAAAAGTTGAACCGATGTTTGAAATACCACCACAAACAATTGACTGATTTTTAGGCTTCTTCGTTCTGCTGATTAAAATAGAAACCATGTAAGATATCATTCCTAAATGATGTCACGCTTCGAGGGCGGAGGGGGGTTTGTGAAATTGTGATGAATTGTGACAAGGGGAGGGGGTAACAAGAAGTGTGACAACATGATTATGCAACATAGTGTGGCATGTGACAAGGGGGGAGGGGGATATGTTAAAAAGTGGAATTTTGTGACAAAGGGGAGTGGGGGTTAATTATATGAAAAAAAAGCGGGACATCATTTATGGACGGTCCCTAAGACGCAATAGAAGGGAAATAGATTAAGAATCTTAAAAATTCAACGCAGTCTTCCGTGTCTATATGGAAACCATTCAATTGTACATAACTTACTTTATCACCCCCTTCAATTGTTTTTAATTATTCCCACCAAATCCCTTCCAATAAGAACATAACCGTCTCACAAAAGGGGCTTGTTTGGTTCTTATATCCCTCGAACGAAAACGCACTAGGCTACCTGGTTTCAGTTTGACCTTCCAAAAACCTCACACAGAGGTGGAAAAAGCTCAAATGAAGTTTAAAAATCGTTCATTAACAAAGTAAAAACCTACATGTATGATGGCAAGAAAAACAGCTAAATAAAGAAAAAAGCCGCATTTTCCCCAATATTAAGCTCAAGTAGCTACTCATAGTATTTTTCTTATTTCAATTCGTTGCTCTTCAGGAGCATAAGGTGTAAATTCTGAGCCTAAGTGGCCATTCTGTTTTTGAAATTGCAATTTTGAAAAAAATTCTTTTATAATCCATGATTCATCACTTCCCTTCCCCTAAAATCACCAAAAATATGCGTTTTTAGAAATTCAATTTCGAAAATTTTACATGGAAAATTCCAGAATCCTTCGCTTTTATCCCAACTTCACTAAATAGCATAAAAACTGCCTTTATAGAGATTCAGTTTCAAAAAATCTGAAGGTGAGTGCCAACTACACCTCCCCCACCTCCTCTTTCATCACCAAAGGCTAACTAATCTTGCGTTTCTGAGAATTTAATTTCAAAAAGTTGCGTGAAGAATTCCCAAATCCTCCTCTTCCTCCCCAAAACCAAAACTCACCAAATACCGTCCGAAATTGTATTCCCGGAACTTCAATTTCAAAAAGTCACCTGGAAAGGGTGATAGGCTAACAGACCACTCTCATTATCTCTATTTCAAATTTTTAAATATAATTAACGTTTAAATTATTTGTTTTCAAACTACTTTTCGATATCAACGATCTTTTCACAGTGTCTTTTTTTTCTTGCAGTGTAGACGGCAAAAGAAAAAAAAATTGACAATATTTTTTCTTTACATGCATTCAAGGCATGAAAGCAAGTATGATTTAACTAGTTGCGCAGCAGGGCACTGGAAGGGCGCTCTCGAATATCACGTCACTCTTGGCAGAGAAAAGGAGTGACAAAGAGAAATGGGCACATGACAAATTACTAATATTGTAATTTACCAAGTAAATAAAAATAAATATAGGCAACAGTTCCTGTTAAAATAAAGCTAACAGTTCTTAATAATTCTCATTAAAATGGGGATTTCAAAACTCTATTAAAATAGGGGTACAGTACTCAAAAACTCCAATTAAAAATGGCAGCAGGAAAATAAATTTATGTTGAAACGAGGACAAGGGTATTTAAAAGTTACATTCGAATAAGGGTACAGTATCTAAAAATCCCAATGGAAAATGACAGCATAAATGACATTTCAGTTAAAAAAAGGACAACCATTCCTAAATATCATCAATGGTCCGTAACCCCATTAAAATATAGTCAGTTCTGAAAAGCCAAAAAAAAATTGCATTTTTCTTTCATCTGCAAGAAATAATAATACTAAAGCATATGATATTTTATTACAAACACTGAGGGGGGGGGGGGATTTTTCTTTCTCCATTAAGTTAATTTTACCTGTTTTATATTTATCTTCTGCTTAGCTTTGGGCGCGCCTGAAAAAAATTAAGGTATATAACTTTTTCTTTATTTTGTTAAATATCACCGCTAATTACACCCCCACAGAGATTATATCGGGCGAAATGGTTCCCCCGAATTTTCCGAATCCTACGCCACCAATGAAGATTAGGTTGCATTTCACAAAATTTGGTGCAATATAATATGCTTTCTTACGCTGAAATGCCTGAGTGATATGCTGTAAATTAATCAGCTGTTTTTTTTATTCTTACTCTAAAAACCGATTTCCATTTATAGATTAAAATTTTCAGCGCATACATTGACACCAAATTTTTGCTCGTATATTGCCTGCATTTCTTCTTTGCATCTGCTAAGCAAGAAAATTTACTATTGTTGATCTTTATTTTCACGTCTTTTTTCCCTCATTTTTTTTATAAATTACACACACACACACACATACATACAGATATACATATATATATATGTGTACATGAGTAAATATGAATTGAATTTAGTGTGTCTCCTTCGCACACAATTTATCGTAATATTCCGGCGAACTATGGCTTTACACGCGAGAGATTCGTATTAGTTACAAAATATGTACATTGTACATCTTATCAGAAATAAATATATGAAAGCAAAAATAATTTATTTTATTATTATTTTTTAATGCTTAACCGAACAGAAAATGAGCTGGAAAACTTGTGGTACTTTCTGAGGCTGCAATTTTTTAGCAATACCACTTGAAATTGCTGGCTGATCAGATTAAAACGTGTTATGTTGACCAAAAAAAAAAAAACCAGCAGCATAAACATGCGCAAGTAAAATGACTAGTTTTATGGTGCGGCTGAAAATTTAACAGAATGTCTTACTTGTACATTGTTGTAAAAACCTTTGTTTTTATACGATGGATCTAAACTGCAAGCAAATTTTTTGCAGGAAGTAATATCTCCCGAGTAAACAAAACGTTTCTAGAAACAAATCTACCAAATTAATTATAAATGACGTAAAATAGTTTAACAATATTGTAATTAATATACTACATATTTGAACAGTTTTTTGAAAACTTGGTTATGTTATTATGCATATTATACATAAAGACTAAAGCATAATAACTTCTTTGATATAAATAAAATGTATTCGATATTTATGTAATTGAGATATTTTTGATGCCTCAAATAGTACCGAATGATTTTATATTACATAAACAAATTACAGAAATTCTTAGCGAATTAATGAAATTATTGAATAGAGGCTAACAGATAAACTTTCACAGCCAAAACCATGAAAATAACGAAAATACCATGGCACAAATGAGCACGTGTTTGAAATCTTCTGATTCTAAATCACCACATGATTGACAGCATGCTTAGAAGGGGTGAATCGAGAAACGCCTCTCGCCATGGGAGGTATGGGGGAGAGCAGAGATGGAATGTTACGGCCTGGGCCTTTTCGAGGTAGCTTTTTCGGTGGCAGTTTTTCACGTGCAGGGCCTTCTCGCGGGAGGTTTTTAGATTTTTTCTGAAACGTGATATTACGTGCAAGGCCGTGGGCCGGTTAAACAACAATTATGAAAAGAGAAAAATACCCATACAAGTTAAAGTGCAAAATTTTTAATAAGTTCAACGGAGGTTTTACTTTTTAAGAGATTACATAATGATACCATGATATATATATATATATATATATATATATATATATACCCGACTCTCGTTAATTCGAATCTTGATAATTCAAATTTCTTGATAATTCGAAGTACTTGGTCTGTCTCTTAAGAAACTCTCTTTAAAGCGAATAATTCCCATGTGTTTTGATGATACACTTTACTAATTGGAAGTGAAAATAATTGCTAGCCACCAGTGAACACGATATAACTCGCAGTCAGTGGCTCTCGCCTCTCTACAATTCGAAGTAATTTTAATCTAAAATGTCAACATTTATGCCCCAACATGCACAAACGCGTCTCTGTCTGCTTTTCGTTTTGCCAAAGAAATATACACGAAAAAAAAAATGTTGATGGCACGCCGTATATTTTTTTCCCGTCTCTTCCTCGCCCTGCTTATCAGTTCACTTGCAGCGCGCTAATTATAAAGTTTGTTTTTCGGGGCCACGAGTGCTCCAAAATAAGTAAATAAATAAACAAATAAAAATAATAAATTGACAAATGGTCAATTTCTGAAAGGAAACAATTGATCCAAGCGTTGCAAAATGGGGATATAAAATCTGACGTAACCAAAACCTTTGAAGTATCGTGATCCACAGTATCACAGTATCAAAGATGTGGAAGAATAAAGATGCGATCCTTGCAAGTAGTTCGGGAGGTGGAAGAAAGCAATAGTACCTAGAGAATTTGCCAAAACTAGAAACACCTTTATTCAAGTGGCGTATTCAAGGTCGTAGCCAAAACATATCAATTAGATGTGTAATACTCATACTCAACTTTAAAATTGCTTGTGATCTCGCTAATTCGATTTCTTCCCCTTCTCTCTACTAATCTTAAACTGTTTAATAAATCGAACTCTCTGTGATTCGAACTTTTTTAAAGGTCCCTTGAGTTTCGAATTATCGAGAGTCTCCTATATATATATATATATATATATATATATATAGTGTTCGGCAGTAGTTAACTACTAGTGGCAACTACTAGTTAGCTAGTAGTTAACTACTAGTTGCAACTACTTTTGTTTTGAACTAGTTAACTACTAGTTAAACTACTTTTTTCCTAACTACTAGTTACAACTACTTTCAAAATTCCAACTACTTTCGAAAAAAAAAAAATCTATTTTTTGAAAAATATAGCTATTTTTTAAACATTAAATTATTTAAATTTTTAGCTTATGTATATTACTCACACAAATGTATTTTTCATATTATGTTGTATATTTTATATTATATATAATGAAAAAGTACTCATAAAAAATCATAATATTTATTGCAGTATTTGCGCAAATTATTAAAAGTTTTCTAATATAGTCAATAAAAAACGCCCAGCACATGCACAATGAAGTTTCATTTAAAGACCAAATCTTCATTATGGGTCAGCTTTACCTCTACTCCAGTACCATTCATGCGTTTAGGATGCCATAAAACACAAAAAGAAAGAAATAATACTGACTCTTAGGATTTTTTAGAAGAAAATACTGATTTTTATGATTCTCTTTTCAGAAAAAGATGCTGATTTTCATGATTTTTTTAAAAGAAAAAATACTGATTTTTAATGATTTTTTTAAAGAAAAAACTGATTTATTAGACAAAATATTGATTTTTATGAGTTAAAAAATATTTATATCAGCTTCTTCCAAATTATTAAAATATAGATCTTTTTTTATTATAAATTTTAACTTATTCTGATTTCAAGTAATTCATTACAATTTTAACTCACTATATGGTAGCCTTAATGCATATGGTTCTCTAGGGAAAGGTGGAATAGCTTCGGTAAGGTGTCAGTCATTTTATCAGAGAATATTAAGTTTTTGGACATGTTGAATACAGCAAAAGCATCAACAGCGCCTTTGGAAAGGATATTTTCTACATTTGGAATAGTGCACTCAAAATTAAGAAACAGATTGGGTGTTGATAAGGCATCAAAACTGGTATTCTTGATGAAACATCTAAATAGTAAAAATGATTAAGCTGTAGTGAACTTTTATGTGATATTTTCCGTCTCTGTTTATATATTCATGAAATCAGTATACCCTCAAAAAATTATAATAGTCCATTCAACTTATTTGTATATATTCAAGAAATTATAGTACATTTAGTCCTGAAATATAGGCTTTCTCTTCTGTTTCTTGTTGTTCTCTGTTTATCAAGCATACATTTTTATATAATATAAATAATTAATAACTAATTTAAAACTAGTAATAAGTAATTATGTCAACTGAAATATCTTATAATTCTATGAAGACATAAATAATTCACTGAATTTGTTAGTGTATTTGTGTGCGCATACATATTTTGCTTAACAGAATCCAAAAATGGGATTTAAATAAAAAAATCATATTAAAAAAAATAAAATAAAAATCACCAACCCTGCCTTCAACACAATTTGAAAGAATATAATCTAAATTATGAAACATGCGCGCTATAAAGATATTTTGTTAATGAATGAGGGTTGGGAAGAGGGAGAATTTTAAATTGATATTAAGGGTAAACCCCTTCATTTTACAACAACTGCTGAAAAATTGCTATTTCTTAAACACATAAATTATTAACTTTATTCATATTCTCTTTACATATTAATTGCTCGGTGTTATTTGGAAATATTCACTGTTTTAATGATTAAAACTAATATTGAGTTGCATTATTAGGATTAAATACTTAAGAACAAGCTTAAAAATGGAAATTCAAATGAATTATACTTAAACTTGTAAGCCCGGCGGTCATACGAAAGGACCGCTGTTCTAAATATTAAGAATATACAATTCTCAACCGGAAATGCACATCAAATCAAACACATATTCATCCGGTAGAATAGTAAACTTTAATGAATAAATAAGAAACATATAATAATTTCGGAAAAAAATATTCTTACCAAAAAAAAAAAAAAAATCTAAGTTATAGTAATCTGTAAAATAAAAATATTATTTACTATATAATCAAATCGTTTGTGAAAAATATTTATTTATATCCAACATAATCATCGTCAAAACAATAGTTTTAACGAAACTGGAAAAAAGAGCGCTGCCACTTTAAAATATATAAAAAGCGCAGACGATAAATAAATTAAAACAAAGAAAGAAGGATTTCATTAAATTTGCTTTTACATTAATTTTTAACGGAGAGTGCAAATCTAGCGATGCATCACTCAAAATGCTAGAGAAATATTTTGGTTATTAGTGTATTGGACATGTGTTACAGCAATGGCAACTGCATTACAGTTACGCGAGCAACCAATAAGTTATCGGCGACAAACATACACTTAAGCCGCTTATATATTATAAAAAGTAGTTAACTAGTAGTTAACTACTAGTTACTAGTCTCAGAAAAAAGTAGTTAACTACTAGTAGCAACTAGTTTTGTTTAGGGTAGGTAGTAGTTGGTAGTTAACTCCTTTTTGACAAGTAGTTGCCGAACACTATATATACATATATGTTACGGTGAATGTCCGAAAATCGGAAAATGTCGGCAATCACCGGTGAATGCTAACATTTACCATCCATCAGACCGGTGATTGTCGACATTTTCCGATTTTGGACATTCACAGTAACATATATATATAGATCTTAATTAAAAATCCGGCGACGAATTTGATTTAGAGCTGCTCGATGCTTATCAAAATAAGAAAGTAACTCTACAACGGCAGTCCGACTTCAAATGTAAAAATGCAGTGGTCTTTAAACTGTTTTGCGTCGTAAACCACTTCCCACCACCCTTTTTTCTTATTTTTTAGTTTTTTTTAACAATTAAACAATTCGCGATCCCATGTACACACACATACACACACATGGACAAGCAAAGCGAAAATTCATAATTACCAAAGACATCTAAATTTGAACTCTCCTAGAGGCGAAAAGGATTCCAATATGACTAATAGTCTATCTCAGCGTTTCTTAAATTGGGTTCCGCGGAGATGACTAAATGGTCCCACGAAACTTACAGACTTTTCTTTCAACATTTAAGAAAATCATTAAAAGGCAAAATGTACTGAGAATTAAAAACACATTTATAATCAGTGTACGTCCTTTGACTACGTCAGTAGAATATGAGCGTTTTATTGAAATGACGTGTAATTTATTCTTGCAATCATAGGCACCGTCTTCACTGGGGAAATTGGGGCACTTGCCTCCTTGGAAATTTTAAAGCGGGCAATGACCTCCTTGAAAACATACTTCATAAAATATTAATGTTCCCTAGTACCCCCTTGAGAGTTTGAAATTGGGTGCTTCTGCTTGCAAATAAAAATTATAATTAAAGTCTTCAGTGGAGTTTTGGTGCAGTTTAAAAGAATGTTTTGTAGAATTGTCTCAAAACGCCATAACTGCACTTTTAACGATCTGAAAACTACATATGTGCAATGTGTGCAAAACTTTGTTCTCAGCATATGTGCCAACGAAGATAACTTCCTCAACAGACTTAATGCTAGATCATACATAAGAGTTCCATAAATTAAATATTTGACATAAATAATAAGACACTATTAACTAATACAAAGAAAAAAGATAGTATCTAGAAGGGAAGAATTACATACCTAATAAAACTTTTAAACGATTTAAGTGATGAATGTACTAGAGATTGATAAAACCTTTGTTGCATGCTTTATTGTACAAGTAACAAATGAACAAAATTTATTTCAATGATTTTTAAAATTTTTAGTTAAACGAGTATTATTAACTCTTCGAATTAGATTTAGACCAGTACAAAATTAAGTTATCATTACTATTGTTACACAAGATCGTAAACATATTGACTTAATTGAAAGACATTAAAAGGGAAAAAAAGTAAGATTCATGTTCTAAAAGTGAAATCGGTGCTAAATCGATTTACCACCACATCGCGACATTAGACAACAGTTTAATCGGTTTAAAAATTTTCAAAATCGACCGGGTCTAATATTTGTCATTACGTAATATTCAGATTAATCTATGCTTTTAAGAGAAATCACTGTTGAGGCTAGATATACTTGAGCTGAAAAGATAAAAAATATTAGTAGTTTCCAGTATCGTCTTATGAAAAAAAAATCCCTTAAGGATGTACGTACATAAATACATAATACATATATATATATACGTACATATAGATATAAATAAATATATATATTCCGATGCGTCGGAACTTTCCCTAACAGATCATTACAGATTTTAACAGCTTAACGATTTTGTTCGGCTTATTTTATTAACTGCCCAAATGTTTAGAAGAATATCTTCTTCTAAGAAATGTTCGTCTCTTAAAGCTGACAGTTTCTTCCGGAATTAAATAAAAAATATCTTTAGTTTCTAGCTGAGCGTTAAAAAGTAGCAAGTTACAAATCCGATTTTTGTCAGACTTCCTTTTTTAGCACTATCTCGAGACCGAAGATTTTGTGATATTTACGAGTATGGCTATAATAAGCTGTCGCAAGTTAAATTTATGATCCGCAAGAAATCTTTTCACAAAACCTATATTTGCATTTTTCTAAGGTAATGCATTTGTTTTTCACTTATTTTAACGTAAAAGTAAGGAATAAAAATAAATAAAAAAGTATGTAAGAAGGCTTAAAATGTCTCAGAAAAATCGCTAAAAATAAATTAAGCAATTATAAATAAATATTGAAACATGGAAAATGTGAAAGTTGGGTTATGAGATGAGAAAGTGCGTCTGTCGGTCGGTCTATAAGGGTGAACATTATTAAACTTTCAAAATAAATGGCTCAAATAAAAAGCAAAAACAACGTGCAAAGGCACAAAGTAGTAAGAGTCCCAGATTTGCTTTTCAGGGTTACAAGGAGCCCCTTTTCAGTTTGGTGTTTTATGAAATGCCTCAATACAAAGTTTTAAATCTGGTTAAAGCACACAATAGGTGCTTTATTGAATTAACCCCACATTCCCTGGAAAAACAAGCTACTGTAACGATCCTCAAAAATATTAATAATATACTAAATATTGATAAGAAAAAGTGTCACAAAAATTGAGTATTATTATTAAACTTTCAAAATAAATGGCTCAAATACAAAGCAAAAACAACGTGAAAAGGCGCAGAGTAGTAAGAGTTCCAGATTTTCTTTACGGGGTTTCAAGGAGCACTCTTTTCAATTTGATATGCTATGAAATGCATCAATACAAAATTTTAGGCCTGGTTAAAGCACATAATAGGTGTTTTATTGAATTAACCCCACATTCCCTGGAAAAACAAGCTTCTGTAACGATCCTCAAAAATATTAATAATATACTAAATATTGATAAGAAAGAGTGTAACAAAAATTGAGTATTATTATTAAACTTTCATAATAAATAGCTCAAATACAAAGCAAAAACAATGTGAAAAGGCGCAGAGTAGTAAGAGTTCCAGATTTGCTTTTCGGGGCTACAAGGAGCCCCCTTTTCAATTTGATGTTTTATGAAATGCATCAATACAAAGCTTTAAGCCTGGTTAAAGCACACAATAGGTGCTTTATTGAATTAACCCCACATTCCCTGGAAAGCCAAGCTTCTGCAACGATTTTCAAAAATATTAATAATCTACTAAATATTGATAAGAAATAGTGTAACAAAAAATTGAGTAACATTATTAAACTTTGTAAATAAATTAAAAGGCCCATCGTATTTTTGTGTAACTAGATTTATTTTATGTAATATCAATAAGACGTTACAATTTTTTAAAACTCTGTAAGACTAATTTTGGGTTTTTGAAAACTAATCAAAAACATACCTTAAAGTTAATCTTATCTAAAAAATTTATATTATTTATGATATCACACATACATTTCTATAACGACTACAAAAGCATCAATCCTTTTACCCTTTATGATTTAAAAATCTAAATCCCCACGTGAAACCATAAAATGAAAAATGAATTCGTTCTAGGAAGCATCTGTTTTTAATACAAAACGTATCTAAACCTTTACAAGTGAAAAAAATTCACAACTGAACAAATATTATTTCAATAAGGAAACAAAAAATGGATTATTTATAATGTAATATTAATATCATAAGAAGTTACCTACAAGCATTAGCATGAAAATGCTATTTATAATATTTTGGCCGTCATCTACAGATAATTTATCAGACTTCAATAAATCATGTCATTTCAAGAAGAGGAATTATAAATTCATGAATTCGCTCGGTCCGTGCAACAATTACCGACGTGTTTTCAGAATGAATAATAATGGGTAACTTTAATGATAAACTTTTATCTCAAAATATTTTGAAGTGAAGTGATACGATTTTTAGAGCCTATACAAATTTCTTGGTATGATTTCACGAAGTCAAGCGGATTTAACCGAAACAGAAATCATACTAATTGAATCAAATTAGAGCAATAAAATGAAGTTCATTGAAGAAACATTTATTTTCGATTCTCTCGGCTAGGAAAGAAAAAAAGGTTGTTTAATAATAAACAATAAGTTCTGAAAAATATATAAAAATAGTTTTTTTAGAAGTACTTTAATGATATACATTATTTATCATTTTTTACGATTTATAAATAAGTAGAAATAATTTTCAGCTACATGGGAAATTAATACCTAAAAAATTTTATTATATTGTTTTTACAAAATAATTCTCAGTACTCCTCAAATGGGTAGGTTTAAAATGAAAAATATTTTTATGAAACATAGTAAAACATAATTAAAGTTTAAAAGTAATTTTTTTTCTTTGACTGCAATGGGAAATCAGTGTAGGAAAAAAATTAAACTGTGTAATCTAATGCCTAGTAAGCCTAAGAGACGAAACTACCTCGTATTGTCAATGCTGTTCTGTAGTTCTATTTACTAAGTGCAGTAGAACCTCTGTTAACCGGCTTAATCCAGGCCGATGGTAAGCCGGTTAAGTAAAAATACAGTTAAAGCGGGGGATAGAAAAAAAATGGGAGATATATTATGCAATTTAAAAGAGAGTGGAGGTGTGATGATTCATTGCGTTTTAGTACAGTTTGAGAGTTACATACCAGTTATTAATCGCTAGTAAAGATATCTGTGATCCGTCTTTACTGAAGACGAGAAGCCTGGCATTTCCCCGCATAGTCTTGCCATTAGTACCGCATAGTTCGGTGAGATAAGGATTCCCAGAAAAAAATCACTCGAGCACCTATACCTTTCATGTAACTAGCGCTCTAAAAGCTACTTTTGTTTTTGGTATTTTGAAAATATTGGCCGGATAAAGCGAAGGCCGGTTAATCCGGAGCCGGTTAAGAGAGGTTCTACTGTACAGTACTACTACACAACTGCGATATTAAAGTCAGTGCTCCGCTTTGAGCTTCTAATTTCAAAGGTGCTCCGTGACTGAAAACGTTTGAAAACCTCTGCATAAGAGAATTCTTGGCTTCACAAACTGCTAGGGGAAGTGAAAGGAAATACACGAAGAAATAGCTCAACATTTTACTAATTTTCTAACTGTGGTATAAAAAATTCATACTGCTTAAATATGGTATTTTTCTTTAGTCTAATGATGTAGCATTTGTTTCATTATTGAAACAAAATTCTTCGTTTAATTGACTATAGAATCATTGTCACAATTTCATGACAAATAACTTCGTAGTAAGACATGTGCAACCATCTCTACTAATAATAAAGCAGCAAGTATGTGTGTCTGTCTATCTATCTATCTATCTGTCTGTCTGTCTGTGTCCGGTATAGGGCCAAAACCATTCGGCAGATTTTCATGAAATTTGGAACGAACATAGTTTGGAACATGGGGGTGTGCACCTCGGAGAGTTTTTCTGAAATTCGAATTTGTTCCTTTTTTATTCCAATTTATAGCCTAAAATTTCATAAAATAGTCTTTTCTATCGGAAGAAATTATCGCATCCTTTCGAGCTTGATACCATTGAAAAACCTGTAAAAAACTGTTCTAGAAAGAGTTTTGTCTTTCGTGCTAAAATTGGAAACATCTAAATTAAGTAGAAAAGAAGTTGTAAGCGTTTTTCTTTATACGAGGCGAGTTCATAAAGTAAGGGCCGTTTGGTCACAGAAAAAAAATACTCATAAGAAACAAATTTTATTGTCATATTTAGTTAGGTGCAAACTTACTTTACTTCTCTACATAATCGCCGTTCACTTCGAAGCAGTTTTCATACCGCTGCACCAGCTTCTTTAACCCCTCTGCATAGAAGCTTGCCGCCTGAGAGTTGAACCAGTTGACAACGGCGTTTTTGAGACCCTCTTCGGTTTCAAAACGTTGTCCACCGAGCCACTGTTTAAAATGCAAGAAGAGGAAGTACTCGTAGTCGCTAGGTGCAAGGTCGGGACTGTACGGTCGGTGGTCAAAAAGTTCCCAACGAAAATCATGAATTTTCTTCTTGGTTTTGGCAGCAGTGTGAGGACGCGCGTTATCGTGGTGGAGGATTATGCCAGATGACAGTTTCCCGCGGCTTTTGTTTTGGATCGCACTTCACATTTGGCGGGATCAACGATTTTCGCGGCCATTGTTATTTGCATTCACGGACAACAATACGACTTCAGAATCAAAACAAATGACGCTGTAGCTTCGCAATGAGTCAGTAGATGGCGCTGCAGTAGTAAAACTGCTCCGAAGCGCCATTATTTCCCTTTATGAACGCGCCTCGATGTTCGAAATTATTTTTCACGGTAATTAAACTTTAATTTTATTTAAATTGTTACCATGCCGACTGGCTTATGATCCATATTTTTTAACGGATTAAAATTTCTTTCTTGCGCTTTTCAGCATTTTGAGGAGCCAGCCGATTTTTAATTTATTTATTTCTTTTTTTGGGTTTTGATATTTTTTTTTTTTTAAACGAATTAAAATTTATTTCCTGCGGCTCACAGGCGATCGATAGCTTAATTTTGATTTCCTGATTTTGACATGTAATTTACGGGACCATTTTCCATACTACAGAGGGGTCTTTTAAAGAAATGTTATCCTTTATAGCGATCTTTGTTATTCCAACTTAGTATTACTATTCATATTTTTATTCATTCTATTTTTTCTCTTCAGTGAATTAACACATATGTCATTTGGCTATTTGAGCTCGGATGAAAGGTTTTTCCCGCTTTCAAAGCTTGGCTTGCTGCTGTTAGTTTCTACAAGCTACGAAATTTCGTCTTTCTGTTTTACTGTCAATGAATAATAGATAAAAACTAATTATACTAAAAATGTACTAATTAAAACTGTTCTAATGGATTATAATAGTCCTTTTTGTGTGGGTACTTGAACTAAACAAACAAAATGCGTTTTCTCTTAAATATTTTCTTTTTCGTTTTGTTTCGTTTCTTTCTCTTCTTTTTTCCTCTTTTATTGTGTGTGTTTTGTAAAAAAGATGCTTTAATGTGTAGGATCGCTGGCTCATTCCCGTGGGCGGATTATTTTTAATTACGTGGAATGCTATACATTTTAATAAAATAACATAATTTACACATAAAAAAGTTACCATTATATACACAATGGCGAACCGACTGGTCTTTTTATTTTATAACACGGGCATAGCCGTGCGAGTACCGCTAGTATTTAATATAACCGCATAGAAACCAAAGACAATTCAGTCTAATTGATCAATTGTGAATTTGACTGTCTTTTGAGTTTGTCGAAAAAAGAAGAAAAGAGCCGATTTGTACATAAAAGCAAAACCAAGGGGTTCTTAAATACGTATTGATAAGTTCTAGGTATACAATAGTAACGATAGATTTTCGCATGTTTTTTTTTTTTTGCTAACTTTTGAAACGAAACTTTTATTCATAGAATATTTTTCAACTCCCATTTTTTTCATGGTTCGTATTAAAAAATGTTTGTTATTTTCTCACTTGTACTCTGAATTTCTTCTTCTAAACTATTCATTAGTTTTTAATGTGATATTTGCGTTCCTATATATATACAAGCATTATATTTATATACATACTGATTGAATTATCTAAATTTGGGGGATTAAAGGATTAAGATTGTACTTTTAATCCCTTTTTATAAACTATTCATTAGTTTTTAATGTTATACTTTTGTTCTTATATGTGCACACATTATATTTATATACATAATGGGTGATTTTTCTAAACGTGCACAAACTAATGTGAAATAAAAATAGATTAATCAGACGAACTGGAAATAGCAGTGAGATGGGCACAAACGAGTATAATATTATTGATACATGAATTGTCCATAAATATTTGTTAAATTGTTATCATATGTATATATAGCTATTTATAAATTAAATAAATAAAAGCTTTAAACAAAATATTTCTTATTAAGTATACTTAGTTCAAGTAAATTGGTTGGTATTCATACTTAAGTTCTTGTTTTTCTTCAAGTCAACAAATTCCACACAAGGAAAATCTCTTACTCCATAACATATCTGTAAGGTTTCACAGGGGCTGCATGAAATGTAAATGTTAAATTTTAATCTATTTCCAAATGGCTTCTCACCATCCTATTAGTTTTATAAGACCCCGATATTTCATCACTTTCCTTTATTCTGCATAAACTCTCCGAAGAATATTTTATAAGCGAATCCTACCTTCGCGCTATTTCGCCACGACTGCAGTTAGGAAAGGCAGAAGACTTATAAATGCAAGCTTATAAGCATTTTTTACAAAAATGTTGAATGAAAAAAGGGTAGGCCTTTTATGCAAAATATGAATCATGTGGTCTGTTGAGCTAAAGCAGAAACTAATGCAGCTTCAGTATTTTCGTAAACAGAATCAGTACAAATTTGTCAGCAAGGTTTTTCATGTCCCCTCCCCCTTGTTTTCGCTGCATTTGAAAGTATAAATTTAACCAAATCCGGTGGTCTAAAAGGAAAGAGGTGTTCTGCGGTATGCTCTTGATGCAGTGTGCGTTTAGACTTCTAATTTTGATCATTTTACATTGATCTCCACATTGGAATTGCTACATTTTAAATTTAATATACATAATAGATTATTTCTCTGTAGTTATACACGTTTGCTTTAAAGTAGACTTTTTTTAAACTAACTTTATATGCACGTGAAAAGGAAAGAAATTGACACATTTAAAATTACTCGTTACCAGGTTGAATATTTTAAATTTGAAAGTTTAATAAGAAAAAGAATTAAACTTTCAAAATTAGTCAGTGATAAATCTTGCAATTCGAAGTTCCTGATAGATATTAATCACACAAAGCTACACAAGTAACTTGTTGAAAAAATATTAATTGCGTTTTCGCTATCCACATGCGCTTTATCGCACGTCATCCACATGCATTTCATTCAACATGTGATGATCAAGATTATTTGGCCAATTCCATGTTGGTGCTGTGTCTTACATTCTGTTTCAGTAATAAATAATTTTATGCAATGTAAAATGAAATAATGATGATTTCATACATTATTTAAATGTGATTCCAATCTCTCAAGCGCTTTGATTAATCATTTCCGGATATTTTCTATTATGTGCAAAAAGCAGCCGGCATGATGGCGTCGTGGTAAGGCGCAGAGCTCGTACGTCCCAGGTCTGAGGATCGAGTCTGGCAGTGTCGGTGTATTTTCAAGATGCAGAAAATCATCTCACACGCAAATGTCGTATAATTATGCGGCATGTGGAGAAACCGGACGTCAAAATTCTCATGCGCGATGGTACCACACTCCTTGTGGTGCTGCTGAAAGAGATGATACCAATCTCTGGGAAACGCACTAGGTCTGCAATTGGCAGAAGCCAACAGCAGCCCATTAGAAATTTTAAAAAATGTGTAAAAACCATCATTCGGTTTACGAATTTATCTTTCCAACGTGATAACAATGATTAGACGTTATGTATAAATCAATATTCCAATTCACATGCCCATTAAATCACTAATTATGTTCATTAAATCATTATTACGTCATTCACATACCCATGAAAAATAAACATGAAAATACAATAAAATACAAATGCAGTAAAACCTCTCAATAAGGGACACTAACACAACGGGACATTTTGTCCCTTAAATAGAGGTGTCCCTTCCTCGGAGGTTCATAAATTGGTACATACACACATAGTGTATTAATTTTGTTTAACTTACTAATAAACATGTGTTAACATTTAAGCTTAAATACAGAAAGGTTTCATGCTTGCAAAATATAAGTCAAAATTTATTGAAATTTAAAATTCTTTCATTGAAAAACTAAATTTTTAGCAAAAATGTCGTATTGGCTAAGTTTGTAACTTACATAATTTTTTTTGAAGTAATATATTTATTAGATGGGTTTGTTTTAGAGTATAATTTGCAATACAGAATAAATTACTTTTAGTGTACTTTTCCCCATCCTTGCATAAAAAAAACTTGTTGGTAGCCGGATATTGTCTGTCAATATGCTGAGCCAACATGTATTCCATAACAGAAAAGAGGGAAAAGCCTTCACTAGTAGGTTTTGGCAAGCACTTTAAAATACACTTGTTTCTTTGATCATGCTTCTAAGGCTCATACCAACTTCCAGAAGTTAATTTTTAGAAAAAGAAAAATAATTTCAGCTTCCAGTAAGTTTTTCTTATCTATATAACTTGAATTTTGGAATTTTTTCTTTGTGAATATCCCTTAAATAGAGTGTCCCTTATTAAGAGGTCTGTCCCTACTGAAAGGGACTGGGACCGGAAAAAGTGTCCCTTAATTAGAGGTGTCCCTTTTTCGGAGGTGTCCCTTAAAGGAGGTACTACTGTAGTTAAGCTCTGTTGATGGTTTTATTTTAATTATGTATTCTTTTAAGTATTTTCCTATTTTTTTCAGATGTTTTAAAAGAAATTTTTTTTTTGAAAAATACAGGGGCCAAACTTTCCCGTATTTGTAGAATCACCCACATATATTAACTTGTGACCATTTATGCTTGATTTTTGAAGTTTTTCTGAAGTAAATAAAATAAATAAATGAAGCAAGAAGCTACTCGTATTTGGAGGGCAATATGAAACAGAGGCGGGCAATATGGAATAGGAAATTGAAACTGAAGAAAAGGAACTACATTTCACAAAAAACAAATTTTAATGAGCCACATAGAAACATTATACTTATTGGAAGTGTAGCCACAAATAATTAACTTCTGTTTCCTTTTTTGTTGGGAAGTCTCATGTCTTTTACGTTTTTTTTCATTGCCCAAAGACTTTTTGCTGCCTTTTGGCTGTTTCTTAGCACTGATCTTGGCTCTCTTTTAATCCCTTGAAGCAGGAGTTTTTTTTTCGGAAAACTGGCAAAAGATGATCGAGTTTTTTTTTTTTTTTTTACAGAAAATGAATATATAGGTATAGTATATATTGTTTTTGGAAATTTCAGTTGTAGTGGTGACTAGAGAGCGGGATGAAGGGTAAAAGTTATATAAATTTTTTTTTTATACAAACCAAGTGCAAACGGATCTCAGACGGGCATTAGAAATAAAATAACGCGAGATACAAAATCACCCGTGTAAGACACGGGCATGTGCAAAGCTGCCGGTAACTTTCGCCCGTGTCAGACACGGGCAAATGCATTAAGGGGTTAACCTACTTCCCCGTTTTCCCGTTAAAAGAAATGCAAAATGGCAAATGTATCGTAAAAATTATCGTTTAAAAATAATGTACTACTAATAATTAAATTACTTTTGAAAAATAAGGAAAAAAAATAAAGCAATGTTATGAGACGGGGAACTATATGTCTGTCGGTCTCTATCTATCTCCCCCCTCGCGAGAAAGTTTGGAAGTAATAATCTAATTCGATCAAAGCCTCTTCTGTTTGAAAAATCTCGTTCACGGTATATCATTCTCATAATTTATTGTGTAATTTTTTTTAAATTTTGAACAATTAAAAGGAAAAAACAAAAAATTTGTACATATAATAAAATAATGTGTGCGTGGCACGCGGGTCGGGAAAATGGTAAGGCCTAAGAATATGGAATTTGGTACACAGGGGTAGTTTTTGCAGTAATTTAGTTATTTTAGCGTTATTAACTGCCTTAATAACTGATATTACTCTCACCACATTATAGCACGCATAACACAAATACGAGAGGGGTCGGTTTGATCCGACAAAAAAGATTTTTGGCCCACTTTCCTCTATCTGTATAAATTTCTTAAAAGTCAAAAAAAAAAAAAAAAAGAAAGAAAATCCTCCACCAGCAAACGTATTGAAGTAAACAACTGAACGAAAATGACGGCAGAGCATCCTGGATGGATTTAGAAATAGTTTCTTATACTACCGCAAAACAGTATTTAGCAGAAGGGAAACCTCGATATCCTATAACAACTATTCCCTAATCATACTAACACTTCCTCTACTTGAAGAATGTATTTTTATGCTTATATCTACGTTCTGTACCATTTACTGATTCTTACACCGGAATGAGTAAAATATGATATTTACACAACACACTGAAATTTAAATACAGTAAAACCTGTAAAGGTTTTACTGTATTTATTGAACAATTAAAAAAAATATTGTATCTTTGTAAGTTGACCACCTGTCTAAGTGGACCACTTTTGTCAGGAACGGAATTAGCCCTTCACCCTCTATAAGTTAACCACCTGTCTTAGTTGACCACTAAAGTGCTGCACTGCAAGTCATTAACTTACACAGGTTTCACTGTATGTATTTAGTTTATCAATTTTCAGCAGATAACTTTATATGGATTTGAAATAAAATCCATATCATAATGATAATCAATGTGCATCGAAGAAATATTTAATTAATCTTGAAACTATTAAAAACTCTTCTGAATTTAAATTTTGCTAACCCACACAAAAGTGACAGACAAATCATGGAAAGAGAATTGGGTTTCGCATTGGAAAGAATAATTTCAAATAAAAATGTTTCCTAAGAAATAGAAAAATAATTTCTAGCATCCGGTTGCTATCAACATGCAAATAATTCGAAAATAGGCATTATGGGGGTTACTAGTCTATTATAACGGCGAAAAAAAAGCGCCAAGAAAAAATTTCGTCAATTTGATTATACTTGTTGGCTATAACGGCGATCAAAAGGCGCCGAGAAAAACTTTTGCAATTTGAGTATATTGCAGACCGGGGGAGGGGGGGGGGGGAGTATAGTTTTATAAAAAATAAAAGAGCTTTGTGCACTAGTATAACTGAAATAATTTCGCGTTAAGAAAGCACAAAAGAGCATTAAAATGCAGACATATGTCTCGGGATTGCTTGACATCCCTTTTTCAATGCAGTAGCAGAGCTTCGATGCGAAAACATCCAAATGATCATGATGATGACATCCATGCCCTATGAGGTCATTTTTGGGAAACTTTTATTTGGATGTTTTTGCATCTAGAAGTTCCACAACTGCACTGAAAGAGGGAGTCCAAGCACGCCAGAAACATATGTCTGCATTTTAAAGCTCATTTATGCTTTCTTAACGTGATTTTTTCAGTTTTATAGTTTCATAAATTTGGCGAAATTATTTTGACGCGACGCTTTTTGGTCGCCGTTATCATAGACAAATACCGCATTATGTATGTCTAGAGATCTAATTCGTGAATAGCGCAATGTACAACAAAAAATATTTGAACTTTCTCAGTGTAATAGCTCAAAATTCTAGTTAAATTTCTTTCACAAGAGACGTGATGATCATTGCGAATTTCTGAAAACAAGGGAAAAATATTGTCCATCCGCCAAGCTCCAGACTGATTAAAAACTGGGGAGGAAGGGGGGTTACGGAAAAATGTTATTGTATTTTGTGATATTTTTCTTTTCTCGTTATTTTTCTTCTATCAATATTTCGATATTATCGTACAAAATAAACTTTCTATAGATAATATCAGGAGAGCACCCGCGGGCGGGGTGCGAACAGGAATGGACCCCCAATGATGTTTGATGATGATTTTCATTTCCTTTCTTGACGTGAATTTCTTTTCTGAAAAAATATCTATGAACGTTTATCACTAAATATAGAATAAAAAAAATATTTAGTTTTATTTTGTAGAATACCCCTCAGTCAGATCCAACTCCATTTGCCATGGATAAAGTTTATTACGTATCGCAACAGAATTATTTAGACGGCAGAAAAGTGATAAAAGGAACTAATAATTACCTGATATTTCTTTTATTTACCTATTTTTATGCAATAACATTTCAACGAATTCGCTTGCGCGACAGTCTGGATTTTTTTTTCCCGGATTGGGAGAAAAGACGATGGATAAATCTCAGCTGGTGTATATGAGACAGAGGGAGGGGGGAGGGTAACTAACTAAATGCAATATTGGCGGGTGTGGGGGGTACTATTTTGAAGACTATTGGCGAGCTTGTTTTGAGGATGCCATCTTGTCAAATGCGCGATATAGAGGATTTGGGCATTGGCGACAGCGAATGAAGTGGCGAGTAAACCCAGAGGGATGAACTGATTACGATAGACCCTCCTTGATTCGTTCTACTTCGCTTGCAGACGATGAAAAGCTTATAATCTCGCTTATCGCTTGTAGAGCATTAGACAGCGTGGTTGTTAAAGGAAAAGGAGACTTTTCAAGAAAAGAGGTACTTGGAAATTCTATTTCCTAATTCAGTTCAGAGCTCCGATTTTTGCAATTTAGCTCCGATAGAATATGGAGAGGTAAGTAAATGTACACTTAAGTTTACTTTTGATGTTTTTATATTTTTAAGTGACTGGAGCGGCTATGAAAATATTAATCCCCTTTTATTTATAAAAATTTTTGTTGTGGACCGTGCTGAAAGTTTATTTGTTTAGTTATATTTTTCACACTTTTTTTAAATTGTAAACATGATTTTTTTAAGGAAATAAATAACACGAAATCATTCATTGAAATTAAAATACAGATTTCAGAAATTAGCCTTAAAGATTTCCTATTGGAAAACGTTGAATAATTTTATAGAAATTTAACTAAACTTAGCAATTTAACTGAACATAATAGAATTAATTTAAGTAAAAACTAAACAACCGGTAACTTTAGTGTGGTTCAACTTATTGAAATTAAAACAAATTTTAAATTACTTTAAATTTAATGTCAAAGTAAACGACTTTGAGATCTTTTTAAAAACACTTGTTTTAATACTAAAAAATAGAGTTTAAATTAATATCAACATTTACAATTCGTTTTACTTGGTTAGTTTTTACTTTTCGTCATCTGAATGCAATTGGAGCGTTAGTCTTTTAATTACTTAATGATCTTACAATAACTTCAATTTTTTGACGGTTCGATATTTTCACGAATAATAAAAGAAGCACAAAATGATTTATTTCTCAAATTTAATACATTTTTTACAGAAAAGTTATTTCGCTCGTGATATTTGTACGCTTTTTTGTCAAGACTGAAAATTCTTACTGTTCATTATGAAATAGATTTTCAATTACTACTTAAATTAAAAAATGTAGCGCATTTCTATATTTTTGAATGTTTATAAAACTTTAGATAATGAATCCATTCAATAGATATTTATAATTCCATTTCAAAGGCTTAATTAAAAAATCTTTTAAATATGTTAGCTTAAAAATCAATTAAGAAAGCTGAGGTAAACATACATCATAAAGTTAAAAATAGCTTATAAAGTTTTTTAAATTCTCGTCACTAAAAGTTATTAGTTTCCAATTTGGTTTTTGGCACCTAACTTTAATTTTTTTACAATAACTCTATGAAATATTAGTGAAAGATGCTTAAAAGGATAAAAGTAAGTGAAAATAAGTGATGAGGCCCTGAATTAAATATACTTTCTTATATCGCACTTGAAGTGCTATATAAAACATTACTTAAATTTTTGACTATATATTTTAATATTTTTTTAATAATTGCTATTTCTGTATTTTAACCTAACTAGCATCCGCTTTAACTCTAGAATATCTTAAGATAAGCAGTGAAAAATTATAATCTATTGGTTTATTATCAGCTCTTAGGGGAAAAAATATAACAAGCTTTTTTCTGGGAAAAAATCGTAGATACTAAAATATTTTCTGCTGCCTTAAAAAAAATCGGAACTTCCATAGTACATGTATTTTAGGCATTAGGGAACCGATTGCAAGTCGTAGTTGACATACTTATCTTAATTTCACATAAAATAAAGAATAATTTACGAACTGAATTGTACATTCCATACATTAATATTTTGCATGCCGTACACCTTCTCTTAACAAGACAACCACATAAATCATCTTCTAAAAAACATATATAGAGGTAAAACGGAGTAAATATTTCGTTAGACATATAAAAATAAGAATTTTAATTTCTAAGTATGTATAGGAAGCATACTTGTAATAGGTTCGCGAAACTTGATCACAGAGTGCCCCATCATTTAAGAAATTCAACGAGTTATTTTTGGATTTAAAAAGTTGAATTTTTAAAGATCTGTAATAGAGCTCATAACATATTAGTGTACGAAATATTTTTATTACTCAAAGAATTCTTAATGTTTTTTTTATTTCTAATGGGCTGCTTTTGGCTTCTGCCAATTGCAAACCTAGTGCGTTCCCCAGAGATTGGTACCATCTCTTTCAGCGGCACCCCAATGAGTGTGGAATCATCGCCGCTTGAGAATTTTTACGTCCGGTTTCTCCACCTGAAAGGGCGAGCACCCGGACTCTGTTAATGCGAAATTCCACTAGGAATTTAATTTAGCCGAGAGCATCCAAGCCAAATGTCTACTCAAGGGATCTTTTACATGTCGCATAATCATACGACATGGGCGCAGACGATTTTTTTCATCTTGAAAATCTACAGTCACTGCCAGGCTCGATCCTCAGACCTGGAGCGTACGAGCTCCGCTACTTACCACGACGCCATCATGCCGGCATTCTTAATGTAGATACTTTATTTAAATCAAAAAATAAAATTACAATAAATTTGTCATTTTTATTATCTTTTGTGAATTCCTAACTAAATGGAAACGAGCTATTTTGGATTGTTAAAAATTTGCCATTAAAATGGAAAATGTAAAAAATTTTCGAAAATCAATTGAAATTTTTGAAAGGCAGCTCATAAAACAACAACAATAATAATAAGAGTAAAAAAATTTCAAGTTACTTCGAATCGAACGAAAAATAAAAGAAAAGAAAAGAAAAAAATACAGCAATCAATTTTCTTTTAATAGCTGCTTCTACTTTAATCTGCAAAAGCCGATAAACAACTCGTCTTGTGGTCACTTCCCTGGGACAAAATTGAAGCTGTAGTGAGGAAAAGTGATACAGCGCTAGACTCTTCCCATACAGGTAATGAAATAGAAACAAAGTCCTTTGAGACGTCAAACTAGGTCTTCAGGATAAAGAAAATAAAAGTGAGACACCTTTTAGTCCAACAGATTTTTGACGGATTCAATAAATGAGCCGTGGAATGAGAAAAAGCGGATCGTTAAGCTTTGTTTAAACATTACTTTAATTTTTTCTAAGTGTCATACTTATTGTAATCATTTGTTTGAAAAATAAGGGAATGAGTATATTTATTACCCGATGATATTTTTAAATTTTAGTCGGCATGATGGCGTCGTGGTAAGGCGCGGAGCTCGCACGCCCCAGGTCTGAGGATCGAGCCTGGCAGTGTCGGTGGATTTTCAAGATGCAGAAAATCGTCTGCGCCCATGTCGTATGATTGTGCGGCATGTAAAAGATCCTTTGAGTAGACATTTGGCTTAGATACTCTCAGCTAAATTAAATTCCTAGTGCAATTTCACATCAACAGAGTCCGTGTGCTCGCCCTTTCAGGTACAGAAATCGAGCGTCAAAATTCTCATGCGGCGATGGTATCACACTTATTTTGGTGCCGCTGAAAGAGATGGTACCAATCTCTCGGGAACGCACTAGGTCTGCAATTGGAAGAAGCCAACAGCAGCTCATTATAAATAAAAAAAATGTTTTTGTATTCAACAGGAGTAAAAGTTGGAAAATAAAACGCTTCGAAATCGTTTCATTGGGACGAAGTTTAAGTTGTAATAAAAGAAAGGATCCACTTATAAGCTCATATGCGCTGGTAATGAAAGAGCAGAAACACAAAGCTCTCTATGTCGCCAATAGGGGTTTATCAGGAAAAATAAACAAGTCCGAGGTCTTTAAACGTTGTGGAAATTTTGTGAGTTTTATTAACGAATAGAAGAATAAAAATGGCGAGTTTTAAAATACTGTTTAAGTATTATTATTTTAATTTTTATTTCTTGGAATTTTTTATTCTAAATGTTTACTTTAAAAAATAAAGAACGAATATATTTCTTGCATGCTGATATATTTTTTTAAAAATGTGAATCTAAATAAAACAAATAAAATACATATATTAATTTTTCTCGGGAATCATTTTTTTAATTATGTATTTTTTTTCTTTTGAAAATACTTTGTGCTGTATGGAATCTGTTATAACATAAATATCAGTCATGTGTCGAAGCAAAACAATTCAGTAATTTTTACTTTTCCTTATTATAACACGCAAAACACTATCTGTGACACGAAATTTGATTGTTTTATTGATAAATTTAAATTCAAAAGTTAGCACTTCATCATAAATATGTTCTAACTAGCTAGAGTAAATAATATTCCAGAGGATATTGAAAATTTTAACCCAATAGAAGTATAATATTCTCCTAACTTATTACATGTATTACATGTAGTTTATTTCAAAATATTCTAGGTACTATTTAGTATTGGAATTAAACGTATAGAATAATTGGTTTCAACTGTTCAAATGTATGCACATACATTACACGCTGCCAAAGTGAGGCTGTAATGCAGTTAGACAAATACAATCTCGGAAAATATTTAATTGTACAAGAAATGAAGAATTTACAAACTGGTTCTAAGTTTCATTAACATATACTTCTTTTGGAAATTTATGCGTCTCGAAAATATTTCGAGAGGTAATTATAAAATTATAAACGCGATAATTTAAAATATTCTACAAAACTAGTTTGATTCAGTCAATTAATAACTGCCATTCACATGTATTTAATGAGTCCAAATCTAATTAAAGAAAGTCATTTGTTATATATTTCTGAGAATATATAAAAAACCTATTTGTCTCAAAACTAATTTAATAAAAGTCTAGCTTCCTTTTTTTTCTAATGGGCTGCTGTTGGCTTCTTTCAATTACAAACCTAGTGCGTTCCCCAGAGATTGGTACCATCTCTTTCAGCGGCACCCCAATGAGTGTGGTACCATGGCCGCATGAGAATTTTGATGTCCGGTTTCTCCTCCTGCAAGGGAGAGCACCCGGACTCTGTTGATGCGAAATTGCACTAGGAATTTGATTTAGTCTAGAGCATCCAAGCCAAATGTCTACTCAAGGGATCTTTTACATGCCGCATAATCATACAACATGGGCGCAGACGATTTTCTGCATCTTGAAAAGCCACCGACACTGCCAGGCTCGATCCTCAGACCTGGGGCGTACGAGCTCCGCGCTTTACCACGACGCCATCATGCCGGCAAAAAGTCAACTTTATAAATTGTTATGTATTAAAGCATAGTTATATGTAAGATTAATATTACCTTAAAAATACAATTTCGTATAAATTGTTCCTTTCTTCGGTAGAGTTTTTAATTGTAAATTATTATCGGTACGTTAACATATAACTGCATCTTTCTCTTGCATATCAGATTAATATTCCTAATTTTACAAAATCGAAGCGATTATGCATTTTTAGACAAATATATCAAGTAGGTTATGTTGTCTTAAAACACTTTGAGATAATTTTTGAATATTGCATTTAATATTCAGTTTTCAAATATTACGGCATGGTTCCATTATTTACGCATAAAATGAAGTAAATTACACACCAATTAAAAAGTACTAAAAAAATTTATTTCTCTCAAATGCCAAATAACTGCCAACAACACATTATTTGGTTTTAAAGTTAACAATGACCGAACTTTGATGAGTATAGGGGAATATTAACGAAATTATATCAATTCTTTCGGTATAAATGAAATCTAGTACTCTAACCATGTTAAGGACAAAATGAAACACTGAAATCTTCTAACTCACTCTTAGTAAGGAAAACTACGTTTCTTTGGTGTGACTAAGTATACGAGTGGAAGT
Organism: Octonoba sinensis; assembly: GCA_038502835.1. Classification (NCBI taxonomy): domain Eukaryota; kingdom Metazoa; phylum Arthropoda; class Arachnida; order Araneae; family Uloboridae; genus Octonoba; species Octonoba sinensis. The sequence continues at coordinate 132,384,754 of CM076598.1, forward strand.
CCCTCAAATCCTTCTGCACCATATATAAGGTGTTTTTTTTTTTAGAGGCGGAGAACGTGAAATTTAAATAAAACACAAAAAAAGTATTTAATATTCATGTAATTTACTTTATTTGAAAGAAAATTTTATGTCAATGTTTGAGTATGATGTCAGTCCACTACGGCTGACGCGTACATGGCGTAACCTGGAGGTCCAGTTTTCACACATTTTTCGCAGTAGATCTGGCTGAATGTCGGCAATAATGAGCCGAATCTTGACTTCCATGTGCTGCATTGTTCCTGGTTTATCAGCGTAGGCAAGCGACTTCACATATCCCCAGAGGAAATAATCCAAGGGCGTCAAATCGCAGGAACAAGGTGGCCAGTTAACTGATCTACTGCGAAAAGTGTGCGAAAACCCGTCCAGTTTTCACACAGTTTTCCAGGTTACGTCATGTACGCGCCAACCGCGGTGTTCACATGCCCGACATCATATTCACACATTATATCATAAAATTATCCTTCAAACAAAACAAATTACATGAATATTAAAGACTTTTTTTTGTATTTTATTTCCATTTCAAGTTCTCCGCCTCTAAAAAACACATTAAGTACTCGTTAGAGTGTGCCCCCCCCCTTTTATTTTGACATTTTGATTCTGGAATGCCCATCACGGAAAACAACTTTTTCCTCTATCTAATTGATTTATGTAAAAATATAAAGAATAATACGAACGTACAGGTGCGCTGTTGGGTAACAGGCGGTCCAGTTGGTAAACCCACCTCCCGTTTTCGATATCGTATGACAGAGATAGTGGTTTAACAAATGCAGAGACGGTGCCACTACTGAGGTACATTTTTTTGTTTACTTTAAGCTACTTTACAGAATCCTTGGTGTTTTATTTCTGTTGATTTACTGAGTCTTGAGTATTCTACTGCTGTCAATTTTCAGAGTATTCTTTCCAAGTAATCTGTTTTTTATTCCCTGTTTTTAATTTTTTAAAGTATCTTTTAGTTTCTTGTTTCTAATTCTTTGTAATTTTACATTAGTATACTCTGTATAAATGATTTCCTGTATATTCTTATGTATTTTTTGGGCAAAATGTTTTTCAGTGTACATCATTCCATCGATAAAGTTTCAGGATTTTTTTTTTAACCCAAAATAAGTGACACCCTAATAGTCGTGTATAGATCAACTCACGTATAACTCTACCCCCTAACTTCTCAAGCAAAAATTTAGAAAAATTAAATTTTGGTGTACAAGTAATTCGCCTTTTTCGGACGATCCCCCCCCCCCCCCCCCAAATCTCCACGGAATCGTTGCTGTTAAGTATGGAATCTTAAGATATCTACAGAGCTTTCAGAATGAAAATATCAAATTATACATTATTTGAGCTGTGTGAATATTCAGATTGTGATCAGTAATCTACATTTCAATAAGATAAAATTTGATTTCCAAATGAAAGCAATACAGTTTTTAGAATTCATGAACTCTGTAGATAATAATTTGCGGTCCTTAAAAATCTTCAACTTGTGTGAATTGGTAAGTATATTTTTTCACTAATCCATGTAGGGACCGTCCATAAATGATGTCACGCTTTTCCCCCATATACTTGACCCCTCCCCCTTTGTCACAAAATGTCACACTTCAAAATACTCTCGCCCCCTTTGTCACATGCCACGCTATGTTGCATAAGCATGATGTCGCACGTCTTGCTACCCCCTCCCCTCCCCTTGTCACAATTTCACGTATGCCCCCTCCTCCCTCGAAGCGTGACATCATTTATGAAAGATCCCGTATACATTAAGTCAATCCTGTCCTTTTCCAGCTCCCAAATTTTGTCAAAAATTCTTCGCCTTATACATGTATACATACGGTAGTTTTAATCAGTAACGGATAAAACAAATCAACATTATTGATCGAGCTAAACTATTTCATGAACAAAAACAGCAAATTATCCTTGAAAGGCAAAGTCTGTAGAATAACTGTGAACAACTGCGCAATATCAGTGCCATCAATTACTGGAAAGCAACTAATTAGGAGTAGAGAAAAAATATTGGAAGATTCTTATGTCAGAACAGTTTAGGTAATTTAACACATTCGAGTGACGTGAGCCTCTCATTTGATAAACTGATTCTTCAGCAGCAGCTATAAAGGTAACACGTTTAGCAAATGATAATATGCCATGCTAAAAAAGCAACTGATAAGACATAAAATATTTCACGAATGTAGTGACTTGTTTAATTAAAATGAAACAAATATGCTCCTAGTTTATCAGGACATACTATTAAAAAGTATGAAAAATACAATAGAGTAAAAGCGAATTTTCACTGACATGGACAAAATTTTAAAAATCTTTTTAAAGAAGACTTTTTTGTGCAGTAAAACTCCTTTTAACGGACACCCATAAGGCCGTGCCCCCCAAGCGGAGGGTTTTAGGGGTTAAACCCCTCCCATTGGTAAAGAATAAAGAAATTGTAGATTTAAACTAACTTCAGTGAGTATTTGCCATTTTCTTAAAAAACATTTGTGCTGAAATTTTGCAACAATTAACAATTGTCTCCTCTTTGCAACCTGAAGTCACATTTAAGAAAACAGGTAGCGAAAGAAGCACTCAAAGCATCTACTGTAGAAATAGTGCTCTTTATAAAGATATCATGATGAGCCTGCCCTTTCACAAAACAGAAGAATGTTGCTACAATGAAATAGCATAATATTTGTTTGGCAACATAATTTGCATGTTCGATAAGCTTACTGTGCAGTTTACCAAGCATTTCTGCACAGTATAAATCCTCTGATAGATGTAAGATGTTATAAAAGAAAATGTGTACTATTTTTTTACACTGTTTACATTATATTGCGCAGTGAACAGATAGAAAGGTTTTATTCAAAAGAAACTGAGGCAAATGAACAGTGTGATCATCAAAAGAAATGAATTATTTGACACACTGGTGCATTTTTTAGCATTTTGGCTACGAATGGAAAAAATGAAATCCTCTGGGCACAGGTCTGGACAACCCTCTTAGGCAGTTTTTAGTTCCCCGTCTGGAAAGCATTGAACTAAAAACAACATTTTTGCGACACCCCTCTGTTACGGGTAAGTATTTTTGTCCCGTTGGTGCCCGGTATAGAGGGGTTTTACTGTATTTACTTATATACTTTGAAATAACATTTCTTGCTTTCAGGGAAAAAATGTTTTGATTTCATTTCATATAGTGCTTCTTTTCAACTATTAACACGTTGAGGACGACGTGCACCACCGGTGGCTCACATGCGAATAGTTTATCTGGCGGCGTGTACAACTGGTGACTCACACAAGAATGGTTCATCTGGCGGCGTGTACCACTGGTGGCTCACATACGAATGGTTCATCTGGTGGCGTGTACCGCTGGTGGCTCACACACGAATGGTTCATCTGGTGGCGTGTACCACTGGTGGCTCACACACGAATGGTTCATCTGGTGGCGTGTACCACTGGTGGCTCACACACGAATGGTTCATCTGGCGGCATGTACCACTAGTGGCATGCTATAGTGCCACTCAGCTATAGTGTTATAGCACATTTTTGTTCGATGAAAAAACTTCATGTGGTTAAAAATAACTTTTTTACTGAAAAATTGAAAAGCTTATTTTTACAGGTAGTAAAAATATGCGCCGCCCTCAACGTGTTAAACTTCAGTTAGTCGCGTTCCGATTTCTGACATGGGTTGCCGCGTTGCACCTATGAGGTGTTTTTGTTTTTCGAAAGCTGAATGAAATTTAGCTTTCAAAAAACTAATTAGCTACTGACAAACATTATTAGCTACTAACTATAGCGCAGTTTAGTTCTAAGCTATTTGAAGTAGTTAATTATTACCAAAGTCAATATTATTTGGTGATATAAAGTATTAAAACATCTATTTTTCAAAAAGAAAAATATATAGTTCATAAAAACACCACACTCACAAAATTTCCGCTAGTGGCCGCGTTACACCTGTGAGAGGAAATGAGTTGCTACCACTCTGCACCGACATGTTCGAGGCTCGTGATCATACTGACCGTTGAGTAATTAGAAGTTATATAGGACGACAACATGAAGCTCCTGCCCCGGAAAAGTCTGCAGACGGCAGAGGAGGTTTAGGAAAGTATAGAAGGGATGCACCTGTGAGGTAACGGAAGGTTAAGTTAGTTGTAATCCCGGAAAAAAAATCCAAAGTTGTCATTGTAAAATAAGTCATTATCTGCAATGAATCGACACGACTGTATTGAAAAATAGCAGCAATTCTAAAGTACGCAAAAATATTGAAAATGCTTGTTTCAAATTTGTGTCCTGGTAAAAATCGTAGTTCACGGCACCGGGAAAATATTATTTTCACGGCTCAATGAGCGGAGGTTAACAATACGTCACGAATCACGTGATTTTGCCGTGAAAGCAAAGAGATGTATTTTCAAGGCATTCGGTTGATCAATTTTTACTTAGCCGCTTTTTTTTAAATTTAATTACGGTAATACTAAGTATAAAATTATTTTTTTAATTACTACTTAACACCTTTTACTACTTAATTAGTTGTATTTAGTTATTCATTGAATGGCATTGCGCCGAGAACGAAAGGTATATTTTCAAGGCATTGAGTAGATCAATTTTCATCGTTCCGCTAGTATTGTTTTAATTACAGTAGTAAGAAATATAAATATATTTTTTTATTATTATTTATTATGCTAAAAGTTTTGTTAACAAAAACGAAGTTACGAAACCTGCAATAAAATTACCAATTTTACGAATAAATAAATATCCAAACTATGGTTTTGGGATAACTAAAAAGAACTTCTTACCTTCATTACTTATTTTTTTTAACCAAACTGTTATCTTACTTTAACCGCACGTCCTGTGCTTCTTTGATTAATATTATGAAAAAACATTTGACAATACAAGTAAGGAGTTCCTCCCGGTAAACGTAGAGTTCTTCGAATTATACCCTTTTTCCAACTATTAATTAAAATAAAATGAGGTTTATGGCATTTTTCTATAAATAATGTGTTTGTCGAAAACATATCGGGAATAAGCTCTTCTAATTAGAAAGAGTTTCGTAAAGCTAAATAAAGTTTTGAGTGAGAAAAGTCTAACTAGGAGGTTGTTTGTGCAATAATTACTCTTTTCTAACGGATTTGGGTACCTTAATCTTCTTAACTTTATTGATCAGTTTCTCAGTACATTATTTATCTTGAAATTTGGAAATAAACTGCTTATTAATGAGAATTAAAACTTTTAAAACTATTATTATTAGGCAATGGAGACAGATTCGTTTGTTGAAATCATTAAGCAATTGCTGTGATTTTGTTTAACAAAAATGACTCTTGCCAAAAGTCATATATAAGTATTCTTCTCTATCTGCTCTTTTATTAAACTGAAAAAAAAAAAAGAAAAAATCCCGCTAAAATGTTCACGTTTTAAATTGAAAAGAAAACGGAAAAAATATTTAAATATTTCATGAGTAATTTTGAGTGGAAAAATACTTATACACCCCTCCTCCAATTAATACTTTAAGGCTTTAAAAAAAAAAAAAAAAATCACGCATAAAATTATACATACGGATAACATAAGAAAACCGCTCTTAGAATCCAGAAAATAAACTAATAAAAATTTATTATTTTAATTGAAGAAAAAAGTTAGCATTTTAAAAAGTGTTCATCATTTATTTTTAGTGGAAAAATATTCTGTTTAAAGCAGTATTTCATTGTGTTTAAATAATTAGTCATAAAATCATACTTAAAGATTTGAGGGTGCCATTTAATTGAATTCCCAGATTTGACGCCAAGATAAAAATATAGAAAGCTCTACTTCTTTGAGCTATCTTCGGTGATAAAAGAAAGGATGCAAAATGGGCTTATAAGCAAACGCCGTTATACCATCGATTACCCCATCCACTGACGTCATTACTAGCAGTTTATTTTCCAGCTTTGAGAATGAAAAGGATTCCACGATTTTACTATAAAGGGTTGATTGCGAGCTGTTGGAACAAAAGCGTTATTGGTGATTGTAATATATTTCTTGAACTAATTTCAACATACAAGCATTAAGATATTTAAGGAAAAGTATTTAATGCTTGGGAAAGAAATATTTTATTTTAAAAGACAGATGATAATTTATAACGATCTTTTAACGATTCATAAGATTAAAATTTTAATTATGGCAAGTACGAAATTAATGCGTGTTTTAAAGTGTGAACATAAGTTACATCGCATTCATTTGTGTATATTTCATATAAGCTGGCCCTGCTAACATTTTTTTTTTTTTTTTTTTTGGGAAATTTTCAATGTCATGAATAGCATAAAATAGCAATATTTTTCATTACTTTTAATTATGAGTCTTTCAGTTACATTTAACTTGAATTCAATATGTTTTTGCATCTGATATGAATAAGTTAAGCACAAAAAATAACGTGTTCTTCATGTAACACACATACACACACACACACACATATATATACACAGTAAAACCCCGTTAAAACGCGAGTATCCGGGGACATGTTTGCAGCCGCGTTATGACATAACCGCGGTATAGTGAAACTATACCGCGGAACCATATTCACGAAATAACTCGCTTTTGTTGCATCATTTTTAACTTTATCAATTACTCTTCCCCTATAGTATAATTTTTTCTTTTCTTCTTTGCTGCCACTTTATTCACTGTAATTGCTGTGCAAGAAACACACATCTGACCTGCGCAATCAGTCTATCGAGCGATAGGTTATAAACCATCCCAATAGGATGTATAACATCACGCCTATCACAATAGGGCTTTATCTGTTAGTGTGTCTGATGGGTGCTTTTTGTCTAGAATATTTGTGTGCTCGAGCTGCACTGTTAGAAATTTCATCATGAAATTACAGTTAAATGACCGACAGCAGTCTGTCCATCTAATTCACCGTTAAACTTACGGTTTGGAACATTTTTCTATTTTTACGGGACCTAACCATTTCCAATCAGCTTGGTTAAAAAGCCGTAAATACTTAGTTTACGGTTTTATAACTATTTAAAAATGGTTTCAAAACAAAATTTTTACCGTTTCTGAACCATTTCGAGGCGTAGAAACCGTAAACGAAGCTTGCGGGAATCGAACCCGGGTATATGGCATACCAACCATGCGCGCTAGCCATTCGGCCATCTACACCACGTGAAGCGGCCGTTTATTTATCGACAAATGTTCTTTTCCAACAGGAAAACTGCCTTAAAATTGAGATTTCAGTTTTTGATTGGATCCAAAGTCATTTTTGGTCTAAATTTACTGTATAATGACGAAAATCATTTTATTTGCTGCAAAAATGAAAATACAAACAAGCTTCAGCATCTCAAAATATGGGTTCGCTCATTCGCAAACAGTTCGGGAATCCGATGTCTCCAATTTTTGATTTACGTGTGTATGTGTTTCTATTTAGTAACCACTGCTTAAGCTACTTTTTTCTTCTTTTATTTTATGTACACATGCAGATTTGAACTGATAAATATTTATTCATATTTTAAAACAACGTACGACCGGTAAGGTTTCGCAACCAAGATGGACGCCCGATTCTTATTGAGCGCTTGAAAGTTACGGTTAGTTAAACGTTCTTTGGGATAAACAGAGAATAAACGATTTTTTTCGCAATCAGCAGCTTGAGTACCATCTTTTTAATGGTTATTCAACTGTTGAAATTAAATATAGTAAAATAACAATAAAATAAATGGGTATTTTACTATTTTCTTACTGAAATTTTTAACAGTGTGGCTTTATTTATAGTGGTAAATAAGAAATCCCCTTTAAATGGCAATGATAAAGGGTGGTTTAAATGCCGGGGGACATGATAGTCACCGCGGTATATCCGATTCCGCGGTATAATGAGGCTCGGTATAACGGGGTTTTACTGCATATATATATATGGGAATACGGAGAGAGAGAGGAAGATAGTGAATTTCTTCATACAGCTCTTCGATTCACGGATTTATTCTAATTGTGACAACAACCAAGTGGGGATGAGTACCCCCATCATAAATGGTACAATAGTTAAATATCAATAAGATCATTGAAATGCTGGAAAAATTTGAGATTTTAATTACAACTTATTTGATGTTTGCATAACAAATTATTTTATTGTTTGAATACTATTAGAAACCCTAGTTAAATATATTTAAGTAACTATTATATAATTATTAATTAAACGGGATGGTTAAAGTAATTAAAATAAATTCATGCACTGTTTGTGCATTTGATTAATTTATTAATTGGCACATTCGTTCTACACGAATGCCTTTTAAAATGAGAGAATTCACGTTTCGTTTTCTGATTTTCAAACCAACGGTTCGCAGCAGCAGCGTCTAAGATTCTGATCATGCAAGGAACTTGAGATATAGGACGAAATAGATTTGATGATGGAGGCATCCAGGAGCTATTATCACGTCATTTCATCTGTGAAGAGATTTTATTTAAGACAAATTAATGAGAGGTTTGCTCAAATGAACGTGCACGGTCAAAGAGCGAGTATTATAACTCATTTATATAGATAATTGCCTCATTGCCGACGTATATGAGGATCGGGTTTGTTTACCTAGCCACCTGAACCATCATATCGTTCATATGCAGCCATTATCAAACGAATATTCATATCTGACAGCAAGAAACTGATTAATGATGATCACTGAATTTGAATTGCGCAGCTAAGACGAATTGTTTTTAGCTTCAATTTCATTGGACAAAATCTGGTATATAATGAATGATCAGTATTGCGCGCACCAATGAGACGAGCAAATAGAGCACCTTATGGCAACCCCAGAGTGGGTACTGATGGCGCTGAAGTGGCGTTTGGCGAGTTTGAGAAAGCTATCATTAGCACTAGAGATATTAATCTTTGATGTGGCCTTTGGTGGGCTTTGGTAAGCTGAGTTTTACCATAAATTAAATTTCCTACTTCGTTTTATCATCATATTATGTTTTGAAGAAAAGTTCGAATGTATTTGTCTAAAAAAACATTCCTTATAACTCACTTAAAATTCAGAATTGAAATGATGCAGAGACATGTAAAGGGTGCAAGCTGTAAAAGAAAATTTTTGAGAAAAACACGTGTAGAGTTTGAATTATATAGGAACCTAATAGAAGCATTATCATCTCTTGTAACGAAACATATTGGTGTTTCTCCTATAATTTGTACAAATTTCCCTAGTTATCATAAATTGCTAATTTTGTAGATTCACCCCTTTGCTTCAAAGTGCTTCAATCCGTTTTAGAAGTTTCCTCTTTAATATACCTTAAGTCTAATTGGCCTTCAAAAATTAGAACCCCTCTTATATCTTCCACCACAGCACAATTTAAGTGTCTATCTGTGTGACTATAAGGCAATGTATGTGTGTATGTGCACGATGCCCAGACGAATGGGTAGAAAAAAAAATAGATTAACCTTGTAGCTCGGGCAACGCTGTGCCGGTGCAGCTAATTGTAAATAGTATAAAAGGTGGGAAAGAACATATAGAACACATGTTTCTTCTATAATTTGTGTAATATGCACTAGTTATCTCAAAATTTTCATTTTTGTAGCCACGCCCCTTTGCTTCTAAGTGCTTCAATCTTTCTTTTCGAAGAGCCCTTTTCGAGAGCTTTTTTCTTTTAGAAGAGCCCTCCTTTCAAATTTTCGGTCCAAAAATCTATTCGCTAGCCCACCTTAACCAATAGGCAGCACTTCACTTCGAAGCACTCAAATGCTATAGGCACATCAGTATATGTGTAGCCACTTTTCAGCTACACTGTTAAAAATTTCCGTAAGAAAATAGTAAAATAACCATTTATTTGATTGTTATTTTACCATATTTAATTACAACAGTTGAATTAACCATTAAAAAGATGGTACTCAAACCGCTGATTGTGAAAATAATCGTTTATTTTCTGTTTATTCCAAAGAACGCCTAACTAACCGTAATTTTCAAGCGCTCAATAAGAATCGGGCGTCCATCTTGGTTGCTAAACCTTACCGGTCGTACGTTGTTGTTACAATATGAATAAAGATTTATCAGTTCAAATCTGCATGTGTATATATAAAAAGAAGAAGAAAAAAAGTGGCTTAAGCAGTGGTTGCTAAATAGAAACACATACACACGTAAATCAAAAATCGGAGACATCGGATTCCTGAACTGTTTGCGAATGAGCGAACCCATAATTTAAGCTGCTGAAGCTTGTTTGTATTTTAATTTTTGCAGCAAATCAAATGATTTTCGTCAATATACAGTAAATGTAGACCAAAAATGACTTTGGATCCAATCAAAAACTGAAATCTCAATTTTAAGACAGTTTGCCTGTTGGAGAAGAAGTTTTATTGATAAATAAACATCCGCTTTACGTGGTGTAGATGGCCGAATGGCTAGAGAGCAAGGTTGGTATGCCATACATCCGGGATCGATTCCCGCTGGCTTCGTTTACGGTTTCCACGCCTCGAAGATTCTACGACTAGAAATGGTTCAGAAATGGTAAAAAGTTTGTTTTGAAACCATTTTTAAATGGTTATAAAACCGTAAACTTTTGTATTTAAGGCTTTTTAACCAAGCTGATTGGAAATGGTTAGGTCCCGTAAAGATAGACAAATGTTCCAAACCATAAATTTAACGGTGAATTAGATGGACAGACTGCTGCCGGTCATTTAACCGTAATTTCATGATGAAATTTCTAACAGTGTAAGCGAACATGGTTTTACGTTGCACAACTAGGCTCAGCTGGGGTAACGTGGTCATAAAATCCACGTTTTCACCTATAAGTAAAAGAATTTGTTCAAAACCTTCAGCTTTTTTGTTTGATATTTTACATTACATTATTAAAGAAGAGATTGTATTAAATTTCGAGCAGAAAAAAAGTAAGTAAAATAATTTTATAATGCCTTCTTTCTGGGATGTATTTATGACCACTTTACCCATGTATTATTCTTGTTCGAAGTACTGCCAGCTCTAAACATTTACAGCTTAATAATATTTATGATAAGTCTGTTTAGAAAAGAAGTATGGATAACTTGTGAATTATTTTATTAAAAGCGCTTCTAAAAATTCAATACTAAACAGAGCATTGTAAGAAAACTGTCTTATAGTAATTTCAATCTCTATTGCATTTAAGCTCAGTTAAGTTTAATCCTGTTTTTCTAAAAATTAAATTTAAAAGTTATTTTTTTAAAAAGTAATACAGAATTACTGAAATTAGTGTTTAACTAGCATTTGCTTCGTCGCTTAATTTCTAACAAAAGAAGTGCGGAGCCCTGTTGTCTTCAAAATTAGTTTTAATCCGTATAGAGCCTGAGTTCCCTCTAATAGTTAAAACTTCACATAAAATTGAAAATAAATATGAAAGCTGAGCTCCCGTGAGGTCCTATGCGTCTGTTTCATAAATTAGCCGATAATAATTTTAGAACATCGGTGCACGTGAAGCCTAATACTATAACCACTTAACCCATCTTACTTAAATTACTGCAAAATAATACATAAACCAATTCTAGCTTCACGGTTAGTGAGGAAATATTTTTGAGACCTGAGTAAAGCTTCCAGCACTGCATATTTGCTGCAAAATCCCTTAAAACAAAAGGTCAAAGAGAAGTTAAAAGAGCTATTGTAATTTCAAAGTGTTGTATAAACAAACAAATTGACTGTTTTGTTCAACAAATGAGTTGCTATTAAAATAATTTTGAATGCAAAATTTAACTTATAACTATTAAAGGCTAAAGAAAAAATCCTACCCCCACTATTCCTTTTATTTATTTCAAAGCTATAGTTCTTTATTTGCCATATGACCATTTTACCCCATTGACCACTTTTCCCCCACCTGACCCTACGTAACTAATGATAATTTACAACTCTTAAGAGGCCTTACCGAACTGCACTGAAAGAATTTTGGTGATTAAATATTATCGCCTTTTCTAATTTAAACCTTTATTTCAGTGTGAAATGGAATTTTTGACTTTTAGAGACTGAAATAATGAGCTAAGATCATGATTCAATAGCTATTAGAAAGTCATTGAAAACTATTTCTGTAGCAGAAAAAATGTTTGTCCGAAACTTTTTATTGCTTCTTTTAATCCCATGTTACCGCTTGAATTTTAATTACTCAGGAAAAAAAATGTTTTTAAGATTTTCACCACTTTTGAAAGGTGACTTATTGCTAATAATGGCATTGCTTAAAATATTTCGTTCAAAATAATGCAATTTTAAGGTTTCAAGATCGGATTTTAATTTGTTTCTATGATCATCAAATCCAATGTTATAGTAACATTTTTTCTCTACAAAACTGGAAGTAGCTATCTAAAACACTAAAAGAGGGAGTTAAAAGATAGGGAAGTTACAATGAAGTTACATAATTAAAACTTATTGAAAAAGTGGCTGCATGAAAAACCGAAAAATGTCGATGAGTGTTTCAAAGGCATTTTTGTGGCCAGTTATTAGTGAAAAAACCTTTGTTTTAATGGGAACTGCGTTTTGGTGCCTTCATTTTTCACCTATTCAAGTTAAAATTGGTTTAAAAAGATTTCATACTAATTATGAATCCTGGAATTAACACACGAAAGGTTTTGCGGTACAACTAACGCGTGATTAAATTCGAATTTGTAATTCCGCATATACTCAGTGTAAAATTTCAAAGTAAAAATTAAGAGCTTTTAAAAAGAAGATATATAAGTTTTTTATCATACAGAAGGTGTAGTGTATTACCAGTCCAGGAGAAATTTATTATATTTCATAAGTTACAACGTACGATTATACGTTAAGGAAGCATTTTCAAGCCATCCAAGGAATGGAAGGTGAATCTAAAATAAAAAAAATATTGTCATTAAGTATTTGAATCCGTTTATATGAGCTAATGAGGGTGGTGAGTTTGTTTCATTTTCGTTAATTTTTAAGTTGCTTGTAATTTGGACGCGCCAGCATGATTGCGTCGTGGTAAGGCGCGGCGCTCACCGCCCCAGGTCTCAGGATCGAGCCTGGCAGAGTCAGTGGATTGTCAAGATGCAGAAAATCGTCTGCGCCCATGTCATATGATTATGCGGCATATAAAAGATCTTTGAGTAGACATTTGGCTTGAATGCTCCTCGGCTAAATTAAATCTCTGGAGCAATTTCGCATCAACAGAGTCCGGGTGCTTGCCCTTTCAGGTGTAGAAACCGGACGTCAAAATTCCCATGCGGCGATAGTACCACACTCATTGTGGTACCACTGAAAGAGATGGTACCAATCTCTGGGGAACACACTAGGTCTGTAATTGGCAAAAGCCAACAGCAGCCTATTAGAAATAATAAAAAAATGGACGTTGTGGCAAAACTTTACGTGCTTCAGAGTTATCAGGAAAATTAAGTACGCTTGAAACAACGCAATATGCACTGCATGATATAAATCATTTTCTATCCGAAAAGCATTTTTCCAAGCTTTAAAAACAGCAATTATGCTTCAAAATTTGCCTTAAAATAGCTAGAAGCTTTTACAATGCACTAGACGTAACAATAATTTAACTTTCTTTGTAAATCACGAGTAAATCAAGTTCACAGTACCTATGTAAGTTTGATGGGCCTTCCACAAAACTATTAATGAATCAAATATATATACTGTGTAAAAAAATTGACTAAGGCACATCAAAAAGTAGTCCCAGAATAAAATTTAAAAATTGTTTTCTACAAAAACGATACGAACTTTACGATAAGTGTTGTTACTTTGATTTAAATAAGCAGATAATTCTTAGCTTTACAACAGGGCTTAAAAGCATCTAATCAGCACTGCACATATTTATTTTGCATCTAAGCAGTCGAAAATGAGATATCTTTGCAAACCATGTACATATATCTAAAGTTGGGTAATAGAATTAACGTTGGGTAATAGAGTGAAACTGGCATTTAAAGCAGCTCCAGTCTCAAACAATTAACCTTCCTAGCGGAAATATGGAAATGCATTAAAAATACATTAAATTCATCATCTTGTTTGGCTCATAAACAAACTTGCATCATTTTGAAATTGGAGTTTGCGGCTTTGACAACTTCCTTTAAGAACTGGAATTCGATATTTATGGATTAGCATAATTAGTGTTTTTTCTATTATCTTATCATTAAACATAATTTTAATGCCAGCAGTTGAAGAAGTTTTGAATAAAGTACATTTTGAGTAACTCCAACTCATCATGAATTACATGTTTTCCTTTCTTTGACTTCTTCGGCGATATTTAAGCTGCGTAATTATTGGTTGTTTCTTTTCTTTATTTGACAAAACTTTTATCTTCACGGAGTATTATTACTTATTTATCTACTTTACTCCAATAAGATTTAATTATTTTAAAATCAATTTCGAAACAAAATTTTTCTAATACTTAAAACGTTAACACTTCGAATGTAAAATTAATATTTGAAATCGAAATAAAAAATCTTTCAACTTCCTAAAATTGTAAACTCAATTTTGTGCTTTAAAAAAAAATTATATTACTGCACGTGACAAACCCAAAACGAGATAGCAAATATTTCAGTCTGCTAATTTAGAAAGATACAGTGCAGCAACAGTGCGCATGAAAGCTGCGCAGCTACGTAGTATGAAGAAATTCTCTCCGAATCTTTATTCCGTGAATATTTTGATCGCATTCCCAAACTCCGATTCATTTACATTTTCATTCTATTTTCGTCAGTAGTTAAACAGCAACATGTTTTTTTAGACCTACTTACACTTCTCGCTCAGCCATTTCTCGAAATTGTTCCCACTGCTTAAGGTAATGATCGTTTCTGGAATTAGAAAAGAATACCGCAACATTTTATTTAATTTTTTCATTAACAGAATTGCGAAGGAAATGAAAGCCGCTCCAAAAAAAGACGGTACTAAGAATGACACTCGGTGTCTGTTCGCTCGATAAAGCGCGATTCATGTAGGTGTATTCAGAAGTGAACTTTAGAAGGCAAAGACGATGACATTTTGTCTTATTCTGCCCATCGAAAGCTAGCATCATCTATAAGTGTCACTTAAAATGTTATAGCTACTCCTTCTCTGGAGAATTTACTCGTAAAAGCTATGGGGAAAGCAACGCTTTAGTGATTAATGCTTCAGTTCCGTTACCATCTAACACTGTGGTTCTTTTTTTGTTAAATTTTTATTATTATCTTATTCTCCCTTTCCCCGGTAATTTTTTTTTTATTTTCGCTGACCGAATAATTATAAGCCAATGGCTTTTTTCTACTTCTTTTGTTTTTCCTCGAAGAAACTATGAGAGCTTTAACTTGCATAAATCGGTAATTGTAACGATCGATAAGGAGCTTTTTTTTTTTTTTAATGTACAATCGCCAAGGGGAATTCATAAGCAACTGAAATAGGGGTTTAAACTTCTATACCGTGGTTATTTCTTTTTCTTTAGGTAGCGGTATTTTTGAAATGGATTTAAGGAAAGTGTTCAATAAAAATAATTTTGATTTTGGGATTACGGTGAGGGTTTTAAACTTTTATCTTTGGATAGCTGCACTTAAAAATGGATTTAAAATGCATATTTCATCAAAATGATCTCGATATTTTGATCACAGTGCAGGATTTAAGCAGTGTAAAACTGATTTAAATTTCTTTCCAAGTTTTAAGTCATTGTTTTGGATACCTTTATTACCAAGTAAGCAGAATCCGAACACTGGACGAAGTGATATTGCTTTTCTTAACACAAAATTCACAATAATTTCCGACAGGGAATTAACACGAATATGTAATTGAACAAATACGATCATATAAAAAATTTCGGCCGATATGGTGTGTATGATATGAACGTAATGAGGCTTTATTTAAAAATATCTTTAATTTCCCGGTAGCCGTTGTACTTTTATAAAACGAGCTGAATTGGAACGACTGTTGCCACCATGTATAGAGAAATACGTTTAAATATGGGGCAAGTACATCAAAATGAATTAATACATAAATAGAGATGGTGGTAACTGCAATATATAGTTCCTAACAAGATGAAAAATTCATTTCTTAAGTATTCATAGTAGATATAAACGATTTTTTTCTCTCTTAGATGAAAATAACGAAATTTGAAATGCAAAATGAAGAAATTTAGTTGTTTAGAAAAATACAGTGACAAAATTCAAATACGGGGATTTAACAATTTAAGATACGGCGACCTTCTCAAAAGGAGAAAGAAATAGTTTTGGAGATAATATTCTAAATGTATTTTTCACAATTTTACACTGTGCGCTATTGCAGTATTTTGCTTATGCAAGTATAGTTTCGGCTTCTACTCTAATTTAAGTAATAATAATAAAGTTTTAAATTTGCGTTTTCAACGCGTGGTTAACGAAACTTGATTAATTAAACTAAGAAAGAAAAAAAACTGCAAACGTCTACAAAATTTCTGTAACATTTAAAATAATAAATAAATAGATAAAATGAAAGGGAAGAAGTGAACTTCTGATTTCGGTTCTAGAAGCAAAGATACTGAACTCTAGGGTTCGGGGAAAATGACAGTTTTCCCAAAACAGTCAACAAGGGAATGAATTATAGTTGTTACAGATGCGACTTGCATTTAAAAAATAAAATACCATTATCAGTGTAAGTTCCATGCATGGCATTGCTATCGATTAATAAGTACAATTTATTCCCTTTATATCGACCGTGCAACAATGTTACGTTTCAACGAAGTACTGTAATAACGACCTTTGAAAGAGAACCGATTGATTTCCGTTTAAGATAATCTTATTTGGCATTAGATAGGTATAACGACTGTGAAGGAACACAACTCTTGATATAACGTATAAAAGCGGCCGAACCACACCGATTAGGAATTTTCCCATTCTGCAAATTCGGAATGTTGCAATGCAGCAAAGAGAAGGAAAAAATAACTTCCATAAAAAAAAAAAGTTGAAAACCCCCTCGTCCAGAAGTCGAATATTCTCTCTCACCACGTAATGGGCGTACTTTTCTTTATGCATAAAATGCATTCTAATTATTTTCTTCACTTAAATAATAGTAAAAACTTTTTACCATTATTTAAGTATCGTATAAATATTCCTACATATCTTTTTTAAAATGCAGTTTACTAAAAATTGTATTTCATTTGCAAATTCCTATTTTATAAATTTATATGTGTTTAATAGTACCGCTCTTTCAAATAGTCACATATAAAATACTTAATTTCATCAAATTTAACAATCGGAATAGAGAAGTTTGGGTGGGGTCGTTGTAACCTGTTGACTGTATACGCAGTCCCTCTTCAAATTAATAAACGCACTACAGAGTTTTCGTAATGTCGTACTTTAAACTCAGTCTGATGCAAGAAACCCATTTTTTACTTATTTGGTCATGTTTTAATTTAAAATATTCACACTTTCGACTAAAAATTCATACGCTCTTGCATTTAGGGGACCGTCAGCAAATTGAAAAAGGAGAAAACTGTTTTGGATGATCCTGCGACATAAAAAGCTGAGAATAAGCTGCAAATTTAAGAAAATAGATTAATTGCCATGTATTCTGTGTATTTTTGCGAAAATTGTAATACTCACGAAGATATAGGCAATATCCCCAATTTCTTTCTTGCGTTTTTGGCTCATAAAGTGCAAAGTTTTTGACGAAACGTTACAAAACTTTCAGAAAAATTTGACAAAATACAAATGAAGCATTATACTGAAATTTGAAATTAAAATATTGAATATTTGATAAATTATGGACATTTAAAGAAATTAATTTGTGTTGCACATGCGCGAAAGAGAGCAATTTTTAACTGTCATATTTTCAAACCCAAGTATACAGAGCAACTGATAAAAAAATTCCGTTGAATATCTTGAAAATTCAGAAAGATAACGGCAATTCAATGAGGTGTATTCCAAGATTTTGTGGAAAATGAGCTATTTCTTAAGAGGCTGTTCACAAATCAGTCGTATGCCTTTGCACTCATTCACTGCATCTATGCTGTGAGTTGTGATAAAAATTAAATATTTGTTAAGAACTCCTTACCATCCTTATCAAGAACATGGATGGAGAGGGTTTGTTCACAAAACCTCATTTTTATCACACAATTTCAGTTTAACGCTTTACTTGTATGCTCCCAAGTGTTTTGAAAGTTTGGTATCTTTTTGTGGAAAACTTTGCGTGTTATAAGTCAAAAACGTGTGAAGGAAATTGGAGGAATGCCTATATCTCTGTGAGTATAAGTACAACGTTTACGAAAATGCACAGAATAATTGTACATGGGAATTATTTTTTTTTCTGAAGTTTATTCCTAGCTTTTTGCGATGCAGTATCATTCAAAATCTTTCTCTCCTTTTCAATTTGTTGACGGTCCCCTAAATGCAAGAGAAAATGAATGTTTTCGGGAAATTGTTAACATTGTAAATTAAAACAGGACCACATTAGTAAAGAAAAAGCTTTTGCATCAGACTGAGTTTTAAGCATGAAATTAACGAAAACTTTGCAGTGCGTTTATTAATTTGTCCAGGGACTGTGCATACAGTCAACAGGTTATAATGGCCCCATCCAAACATCTCTATTCCGATAGTTATATAAAAAAGCCCTTCTATCAAATGAATCGATAGTAATATTCAAATAATTCCCTCTTTTTTAAACTTGGTTAAAACATTACTTTGAAATGCTCAGTAAACAAAGGTACAATATGAAATACGTAATTTTTTTTAATATCAAATAAAAGTTTTAAATTTAAACGCTATCTATTAATTAATCTCTATTAATAATCTATTAATAAATGAAATCTACTAATAAATCTATTAATTTTTCCAGGGACTGTATGTTTTTTCTTCGTACAAGAAGTTGATTGAAATGCGACGTCATCAGAAACTACTCAATCGCGACATATACCTGTACTGTTTCAAGTATCCACTAACCATTTCACTAATCAGTTTTACCATTTATAAATCCCTTCAGCATATGTCATTAATCTAAGCATCTAAACACGACATCACTATCGATGACTGCTTTCAGAACTATCGACATGGTTTTCCTCTTTTAGCACACGTGTTTGATCCAAATCTAGCGTCTTTATCAAAAAATATGATCATCAATCATTGAGATATATTTCAGTCTGTCTCGATTTACTGATGACTAGATGTCAATATTAATTATTATAAAAGCTTAAGGAACATTATTTGCTGAAAAACTCACATTTAGCACAAGTGGATCACTAGTAATAACTATCGATCTACCGTTTTAAATTCCACATGTTACAGGATGTTATTCGTACGTCAGTACGTTCGTTCGTCAGTACGTATAATAATTCATCAATAACTGTCGATAATTGTGGTAATCTATATTGTTATTCAAAAATGGTTTTAAAAAATCTTTATTACTCTACACTGTAAAGAAAATTCTGTAAAAATACGGAAAGGAAACTGGGTGTTTCTGTAAATTTATGAAGAAATTATTTCAAATCCAGTTTCTAGATAACGGTTTCTCAACAAAATTCTTGATTTTCTGCACTCTTTACCACTACAGAGAAAGTTTATTAAGTTACGTAAAAGTGAAACTGGATATGTGACTACCAGTTTAAAAATTGTACACAAATGCATAATTAAACACTTGGGATCCAGAGTACCAGTTTAAAAATTGTCAAGAAATGCATTATAGTATATTGTTGGCGTGCGGTTTATTTCCAGCTTAAGTGATCAGCCTTGCCCGCAGCGGCTAGTCCTCTCAACTCCGGATTCATCTTTGGCCGAGTGGCCTAAGGCACAGGGATCAGAACAGCGTGGGCTCAACTGGTGCTATTACTGCGGCACATTATTTGTTGCTATAAATTTAAAGAAAGTTCTCTGTTTTTTATTTTCTGCAATTTTGATTTTTTAGAAACTTTGTAGCTTCCTGTTTTTAGTTCTCTGTGATTTTACGACAGATTCCGGATAAATGATTTCCAGAGGATTCTTATGTATTTTCGGGAAATAGTTTTTACATCGTGAGAATTAAAATATGGCATCAATATCGGTGACTATATTAATTAATAATATATTTACACTTCTTCCAACTCATACTAAAAAAAAATCTGTCGACTTTTAACCCCTTAAAGCACGAGTTTTTTTCTGAAAAACTAGTATAGTGTAAGTTATTCTTTGCAATTTCAAGTTGTGGGGCTGACTAGGAAGCGGGGGGTTGGTAAAAGTTACATATGAAGGAAATATTATACAAACAAAGTGTAAACGGGTCTCAGACGGGCATTAAAATTAAAATAACGCATGGGCATGGACAAAATTTTCCGGCAACTTTCGCCCGTGTCAGACACAGGCAAATGCATTGAGGGGTTAAACCAATACATGGTGCACATTTTTTAGGTGCAGCAAGGTTTAAATAATTAGAAGTTGGAGTTCGTGTTGCTTTCGCCACAAATTGACGCGCAGTTTCGAAAGTGCTAGCTATAGCGCAATCAGATGCTCCAAAATTTGGAATGCAATAACAGCTTTTATTGGTGATCGCTAACTTGTTTAAATAATGTCTTTGCTCGCTGACCTGTACGCTGTGAAGAAATTGGGAAATCTTTAAACCAATATGTGATGCTCATTTTATCGTTGGATCAAAGGTTAGATAATTAGAAATTAGAGTTCATGCTGTTTACACCATAAATTGGTGACCGTTATCTTGTTTAAATGATGTCTTTAGACGCTGACTTGCAGCCGTGTTCATTGTCATGGCGATAAAGCGCGGAGATCCCACGCCTTGAGTCACGTGTTTGAACTCGGCAACACTGAAAGAATTTAATTAAATTTTGTAGCTTATTTACCACAAATATGGTAATTTAAGCATCATCCTTCGTAGCTAGCAAAGTAGCACTATTTTTTGGGCATCATACTGAAATTTTTTTTTTACAGCGTTGTTCTTGAAAATATTTTTTTTCTCTGGAGCAATATATTTCACATTTGGTCTCCATATGTCATCACACACATACACTTTCATTTTTAAACTAAAATACTTTTACGGTTGCACCGTATTTTTTGTTGATGTGAACGTGCCATTTCCATTTCACTTTTCTAAGTACATTTTTAGCTTTATGTCTTTGATTAAAAACCGTCTTCCTTTAACGGGAAATAGTATTGAATTACAATAAATAAAAAAGAATATTTACTGAATTGCATTTTATGAGATTTATTTTAACTTTAGGTTATTCCATTCGATCATAAATTATGAAAATCATAAAAGTTCTCACAACCTCATAGAAGAGTATTTCTTTTGAACTAATAAAATTGAATAACATTTTTAGAAATATGTTATAGTAAAAGGGAAAAAATACGTGTCATGTTTAAGAAACATTTTCATTCTGGGATTCTTGTAACAGTTGTTGCTTAAGTTAGCATTAAGAATGCAGGTGCAAGAGTGTATTATTTATGTAATAAATTTGGGTGTGCACTAAATGTAGAGAACTGCACTCGTGTGTTTCATATCTTAATGTATATGTTACGGTGAATGTCCGAAATCGGAAAATGTCGACAATCACCGGTGCATATCGACTCTGGAAAAGGTCGACATTCTCCAATTTCGGACATTTGCCGTAACATATGCATTAATTATGATTTATATAAGAAGTTGAATCATTATATGAAAAGCGTAATGTCCCCACTTTTTACAGAAGAAAGAGACTCATCAATATTTTGCGCCCATTTCTGTATTTAAAAATTTAATTATTGTAATATGAACTTTTAAATATATGATGACCCTTAATATGGAATGCAGTACACGTTATTTTTCAAGGTATAATGTCGTTATCAATAAATACGCCTATCAATCGATCAAAAAAAAAAAAAAAACCAGCCCCAATATTTCTGCATAGTTGCCCTAGTTCGTTTGAGGGTCTGAATACATTTTAAGGAAATTTTCCTCGATCAAAATCGATCTCCATCCTTAATTGATAAAAATTGCATTGAAGGAGCCCATTACATGTGGGGTTTCCCATAATTACGCTAAAAGAAATTATTTTTATTACGAATACAATGGAGGAACGTAAGTGGAGGGTGTGGTGTCTCTTGTTTCTCATGCAGTATGTTCTGAATAAAATGAAAAATTGATGCTCTTCTCAGAAATGTAGGCGAAAAGGGATTCTTCAGGGACCGGCCCACCACTACCAAAAAATAGGCTGCCGATATTTTCTTGTTCTTTTGGCTCAGGTGATTTCTTTATGGTGCTATTGTCTGCTTTTTATGCTAGAAATTTAATTTATATCTTTTGAGTACATTCGTGACGCAATTACGTATTACTGCCACCGAAAAATGAAATCTCCCCTAAGCGATATTTCCTTGTTTTACTTTGTTTTTTAAGTAAGTGGATATTGCTCTCAAAATATTAAAGTTCATAAATCATCTACTTCTTTCTTTTCGATATGGAACACTGGATGTTAATTTTTTCCTTTTCAGAGACTATAATATTGCATAGTATTTTAAACTCGTTGTTTAATGCTGTACTAATTTTTACTGTACCAATGCTTTTGATATCTTCTAGGTAAAGTTGTAATTTTTTCTTTCTGTTCTAAATTTCTGGTTGATAATGATGCAAGATTAGATGCAATTGCGGGTTGATGACACCGAAAATGAGGGATCTTTCTTAAGCGTTGTTAAATTACGTTATTTTTCACTTTTTAAGCTTGAGGGGTATTACTTTTAAAATACTGAATTTCTGAAAGTAGCTACTTCTTTCAGGTAAATATTTTTGTTGTATAAATGTGTTGTATGATATTTTAATCTCTCTGGTTTGTTATAACGTTAGGTACTTTTATTGCCATTTAGTAAATGTTTAAATTTATTTTAAATACCTTTCAGTTGTTTAGAATGTTATAAGAATCGTTCTTAGTTTTCTTTTTGATCTTTACTTTTCAAGATTTTTAACAGACTTCACAAAGGAAGGAGGTTATACATTCATAATGTATGTATGTCTTTTTTTTTGTTTGTTTGTCCACTCATAACTTCTTACTGGATGAACCGATTTTCATGATTTTTTTAATAAATAGATAAAGGGATGTTTCCCATAGGTTCCGTACCTTTGTTTAACCAAATTCGATAATTAGAAAAAAAAAGTTATGGGCAGAAATTTAGTTTTGTTTTTTGTTTTTCCATCCATAACTTTTGACTGGGGTCTGTAATGTAGTGTGATTTTAGTCGACCAGTGTTTCCTGGACCTAAAAAAAATACCAGCACCTTTAGTAAATATTTCGATTACACTTTTTGTCCCATTACCGACAGGAAGGCGCAGTGGTGAGGCGTTGGTCTAGTACGCTCAAGTTTGCGGATTCAAACCCGGGCCAAATCAGCGTCTTTTTAAGTCGCAGAAATCGTCCAAGTAGTTGTACGTCCGGTAATTGTACAACGTCTTGGGCATTTTACCTCTTTTTTTTTTACTTTTAGGTCTCTTTAATGCTGTCAATTTACCGAGCATTTTGTGTAATTAATCAGTTTTTTATTCTCTGTAGTCTCCATTTTTAAAATTCTTTGTTGTTTGTTGTTTCTTATTCTCTCAATTTTACTTCGAACTCCGGATAATTGATTTCTAATATAGTTTCATGTATTTTCGGGAAAAAGTTTTTTAGTGTGGGTGCATTCCACGGTAACTGACGCAACATTTGAAAACAAAAAGTTAAGTTTAAATAATTAGAATAAAAAAATATTCAATATAAAATAGTTTATTTTACTGTCTTATATAGCTACATTAATACATTAGCATACGGACCTATTTGAAACCCTGTTATTCTACTCGTAATGAGAATAAATTATAAAAACATTACAGTAACTAACCGCAACATGAAATAAACATATATACTGGAAAACACAAAACAAATTCAAAAATCTGTGAATTATGAACTTGTGACAAGGAAATTTTTATTTAAATGAAAAAGTAATGCATGCTTAAAAAGCTTACGCTTGTGTTCTTCTCCGGTATTAGATTAATTATTTATGGATACAAAAAATAGTAGTAACTGACGCAGCACAAAAGAAAAACGGGCTTCTAATATTCATCTAGTGACAACCAAATTGTATATTGTGAAGAAGTTTTTTCTCACAAGGGGGTAGGACGAGTGCTTGTAAATATCTTCTGTATCCCAAAAAAACATAAGAAAGTAATACTTGTTAAACTTTTTCCCAAAGATGTCCACAGAAAGTATTTTTTTTTTTTTTTTGCGTAAACGAACGCATTGTTTTACACATTTTTTTTTTAATCGCTCAATGTATCATGTTTCACTGTTTGATGTTAAAAACACCCATATAAATAGATTCGATGCAGACAAGTAATAAATATCAAATATTTCTCATTCTTGTCTGAAATGAATATCTTTGCGACAAGATGAAAATAGCCCAGAAGCAGGAAATGCTATGCAAAGATTCGACTATTACACCCGGAAGAAATGAGAGCGGAATTAATAATACCCTTCTATAAATTCCATCTCGGAGTTTAGGAGAAGCCAGGTAAGAATAACTTCCGCATTTCTGGGCAATAGCTATTGTATTGTAGCTACTATAATCCTACTTTGACCATTTATAAGGAAATTTTTATCTTTTACTGCTACATTGAAACAATTTATATTTTTGGATTCCTTTCAAGAAAATCAGTTCATTTAGATCAGGGGTCCCCAACCTTTTTGTACTAAGAGCACATACCAGAATATCAGTCAAATGGCGGGCACCATTTATTTTTTCAAGAAAAATTTATAGTTAGTAGACATAGTTAGTGGACATAGTGGACATACACACCATATGATGCACTCAAAATTGAATTTCAAAAATTAATTTAGCATATGAATATAATTAGTATTAATATTCTTGCATAAAATAGATGGTTACTAAATTGCTTGCAAAACATACGAAGTATAAAAATTATTTATAAAATACAGTCAATGTGATCTTTGGCATTGCGTTTCATTGACCAGCGCTTCATAATTGGGAGAATATGATGAAATTAATGCTCGCAAGCAATCGTCACGGTGTTAATCTGTATGTCGTAATCTATATTTTGATTTTATGATATTCATTGTCATTTATCATTATAGGGTTATTAATAGTTATCTGGCCCTTTATTCCTAGATTCTAAATGTTTTCTAGTTTAAAATGGAAAATTTAAATATTTTATTGTTGGCACAAGCAGCGGGCGCACCTAGACCGATCGACGGGCGCCATGGTGCCCGCGGGCATAGAGTTGGGGACACCTGATTTAGATTATTACAAAAAACTTGCTGATCCCCTGCAGAACATCTGCGGGCTATACGTTCAACAATCAAACTTCGCTGAACATTTATGCAAAAATAGTCTTCAAATTCGTTATTGTCTGCTACTTCCTTGAAAGAATCTGAAATTAACCATTTTAAAGTCCTAAAAAAAAAACTAACCATTTTAAAGTAATAAAATTCGAAAGGCTTAAGAAAAGATCGCTAGATATAAACATGAGGATAATCGCTTGATATAAACAAACTAAGGTGTTGCCCCTACAAAGAATAGGAAATTGAAAATTGAGTTATGAGGGGAAATACTTTTTGAGAAATAGAAATAAATTTATTAAAGTGGCCCTAGTAAGTTACGATAATAAATACAATTATTCTGTTACTTTGCCATGCTAATCATTAGACAAATTTTTAAATATCGTTTTATCATAGTTTGTTTTTTTGAGTGATGTAGATCGTATCGTACCAGCAAAATTTAATCGTAACTGATCCACGTTAAGGGATATATATATATATATGGATAACCCTTCCTTAATTTTTAGCCTCCCTCCTTCATTCATTCCCACCGCCTTTCTAAGCAGAGTATGCTTTATGAAAAGATGATGTATTAGGTGAAACGTTCTCCTCTCTGAATGAAAAGGTAGGGTGCGACCCTACAAAAGCTTATCAAAAACTGCAAAACGTATGCTTAAGATATTAAAATTTGTTGAATTTGGTGGGAAATTATTTCCTACTGCCTTATAAAGGGTTAAGTAAGTTTAATATAGGCAAATGAAGTAAAAAGTCTACGTGCCTGTTTCAATTCAAACCTTTATTCACAGAAAGAGAGTTCTCTATTCCATCCGTCGTCCTTGTTGGCACGAGGCCTTAGAGTTGCCCTCCCCCGGGCATGGGGAAGTGAAGTCCGACGAATGCTCACTACCGCTCCGAGATAGTTAGGCTGGGCTGGCGCCCAGCAAACCTAACTTTTGCTATGTGGACCTGGCCCTCCTTGATACCACAGAAAGAGTAAGAGTAATCTATGAAACCAGAATGATAAGATTTTAATGGTTGCTGTTAACATCAAAACATACATAAACTATTAATTTGACAACACCAAATTACTACTTCAGTAGTGTTATAGGAATTTAGGAATATTATTTTGGAAGATTTTGTAACTTCCAATAGAGCAACAAGACTTTAGACGGCTCTAGACCTACATTGGGGATTGATAAATTGACTTGGACCAGCCTAGCTGGGCCCAGGTCTGTTGTTGGTCGTCACTTTTGTACTTTCAGCTGTGTGTGTGTTTTGTGTGTCAGCTTAACTGTCTAACTGTTATACGTTCTTAAAAGTTAAATATTCAGTGAAATCCATTGATATACAAAGTTTAAACTGTTGTCGAGAAATTTTAATGGGATGGCTTTTTCTCTGTCAAGTAGTGTACTGCATATAGTGTATAATTTGTAACCAGTGATAAAAGAAGTTAGAAAGTTTTTTTTAAATTTTTTTAATTATTTCTAATGGGCTGCTGTTGGCTTCTGCCAATTGCAGATCTAGTGCGTTCCCGACGGATTGGTAGCATCTCTTTCAGCGGCACCACAATGAATGTGGTACCATCGCCGCATGAGAATTTTGACGTCCGGTTTCTCCGCCTGAAAAAGTCAGCACCCGTACTCTGTTGATGAGAAATTGCACAAGGAATTTAATTTAGCCGAGAGCATCCAAGCCAAATGTCTACTCAAGGGATCTTTTACAAGCTGAAACAATCCTACGACATGGGCGCAGACGATTTTCTGCATCTTAAAAATACACCGACACTGCCTGGCTAGAAGTAGAAAGGTTAAAGGTGGAAATCTTCTTGTCATTTTTATCTAAAGTTAATCTGGATCTTTTGCAAACAATTTCCTGAGTTTGTTCGGATATATTACGAGTAATTTCTTCTTTTAGTGGTGTTTGGGGTGAAAATTAACTTCGCTTAATTTACGATTATTTTTTTACAAATTATATTAGTCTTAGTAATATTACGGAATCTGTCAAATTAATAACATTAAATATAAAATAGATCTATTTTTAAATGCAATTAATAATGATAATAATAATATTAATAAATACTTAGTTATTTAAGCTATCAAACTGTTAATGAAAAGATCAAATAATGATTTTTAAAATATATAAATTGAACTCGTAAAAAATTCTCTATCATAAATTAATTTTCCGAACAGGGAGTGCCTTAATGCGTTAAACTTAATAGCACGCTCTTACCGCATTTTCAGAGAACTAATAGAAGTAAAAACTAAGTAATAGTTTTTAGTGGCTGATAAATTTCGCTTAGATTAAATATTTAGTGTCCAGTGGAGTGCAAGTGCTTTTAACGATAAATATGTACTCTTAAAGTAGTAATCCGATTTGCGTTTCCATCGGATTATTAAAATTAAATTACAGGCTCAATAAAAGCAATCTTTTTATTTTGATAAATGAGGAGGCTAATAATGTGCCATTTGAACAAAATTTAGGTCACGTACTGGGTATTTTAATTGCTATATTACATATATTTCATTTTCAAGGTGATGAGAACAGAAATCCGCTTGACCTTTTCTTTTTCAAATTAGTGCTTTATGAGCACAATTATTATTGCACCTATTATATTCATCATAGGCTACAGTGGACAATATTTTTTTTTTTAAATTCTTTCTGTACAAACTTAAAATTTTGTCAGTTTGTACTCATGTTAGAAAAAATACCCTACAAAAAATTCGGCGAAAAAAAAATGGGTACTTTTTAAAAAATTAAAAATTTTTTAATTTAAAATTTAAACATTTCAAAAACGCTCCGCGTGCCGCAATTTTTTTTTAATTAAATTTTTTACTGATTTTAAATCCTTAGATATCCTTTTATAAGTGAATGGATAAAATAAAACATTTTAAATGATAATTTACAAAATATAGGCAAAAATACTTTTATATGAAATTTTCTGAAAATTTTGTGATTTTTTAAAATTAGTAAGTCAAATATCTTCTTTCAAATAATTATTACTGCAACATTTCATCCCTTAAACTATAACTACGTAATATAAGAATATTTTTGGAAAGTTTGGTAGCAATAGCATAAAAATTGAGGCACATGGAACGTTTTGAATTTGGGTCAATCCATGTGAAATCATCCAGAAAAAGGGAAAAACGTTGTTCGATGTTTTTGATTTCTTTTAAATTTTTCCAGTCAATTTATTGCTATCTTAAGACCCCAAAACAAGAGCTTAAAAGTCTCTTAATTCTTACAATTTTTTATTACAGCAGTTTTTAAGTCTCACCTTTGTGGTTTTTCATGAAAATACTGCTTTACATAAATTTTTATAACATTTTTATTTCTGAATATTTAAAAATTATTTTAAAACCATTTTATTCCGTAAGAAATGAGAAAATTTTTTCTTTCGTTTTCTTTTTTGATATATTTTTTTTTTAATACGGAAATGGACTTTGAAAATACCATTTTCAAAACGAAAACTTGCGTTTTCACGTTAAAATTTTTAATGGAAGAAAGTAAGACTCATCTGTACATTTTTCCCCTGAATAGATACTTTTTGGTAGTTTCATCAGAAGCAGTATGGAAGAGTTGGAGGCTTTTCTTTATTTTGCATAACTAGCCAAACTTGGCATCTCGGTGCAGAAATGCTAACTTTGAGACTCAATATCTAAAAAGGGACTAAATGAAATTTTATCAAATTTTAGGGGAATAATCTTCTTATAGATATAAATATATAGAAAAGTTTTTATGAAGGATATCGACGTGGCTTTAGAAATATGGCACCTCGAAGTCAGGCAAAGAATCACACTTCTTTCCGCCTTATTTTCATATCTAAATGTCATCATACATCCTTATTTATTTTACTCAATGCTTCAAAAGGTTTATAAGGTCTTCCAGGGTTTAAGTTTACTTACAGCGACACATAAGTAAAAAAATCAACGATCAATGTTAAAATTCAAAATCCATGTTTGTTTTTGTTGTAGTGAGCCAACACATAAGCATATCATGTCTTAACTAGTATTCTTTTATTGTTAAACTTACTAAATGATTTAACGAAGAACAATTAGTCATGTAATCTAATGGTATATTTTTCGAATATTCAAATTTTGCGTCTGAAACTGCAACTTTAACTAATGCAGAGTTCAACGTGAAAACACTTTTTTCCCCTGCTACCTTGTTTAAATACAAAACAATTTAAAAAGGAAACAATAGTAATACATAAATTAGCATTGAATTCTTTTTAAAATACTCGATTTTTTTCTCTTCGTTTGACAAAGAGTGACTTAGCGCTTTTAATAAAAAGCTAAATTAGTTGTTGTAGTAGTTAAATTAGAACACGATACATTAGTTCACTTTTTCGCAAAAAGTGAACAAAATAGGAAAAAAAAAAAAAAAAACGAAGTTTTTACGTTATCTCTGCATTAGTTAAAGTTGCAGTTTCACACGCAAAATTCGAATATTCGAAAAATATAAACATTATACTACATGACTAATTGTTCTTCGTCAAATCAATTAGTAATTTTAGCAATAAAAGAATACTATTTAAGACATGATATGCTTGTGTTGGCTCACTACAACAAAACAAACCTGGATTCTGAAATTTAACATTGATTGTTGATTTTTTTTGCTTATATGTCGCAGTAAGTAAACTTATAAACCTTGGAAGACCTTATAAACCTTTTGAAGCAATGAGTAAAATAAATAAGGCAGCATGATGATATTTAGGTATGAAAAAAAGGCGGAAAGACATGTGATTTTTTGCCTGACTTCGAAGTGCCGTATTTCTAAAACAACATCGATATCACTTATAAAAACTTTTCTACATATTTACAACTATAAGAAGATTATTCCCCTAAAATTTCATAAAATTTCATTCAGTCCCTTTTTAGATATTCTCGAAGTTAGCATTTCTACACCGAGATGCCAAGTTTGGCTAATTATACAAAATAAAGAAAAGCCTCCACTGTTCCATACTGCTTCTGATGAAACTACCAAAAGTTATGTATTCAGGGAGAAAATGTACAAGTGAGTCTTACTTTCTTCCGTTAAAAATTTTAACGTGAAAAACGGAAGTTTTCGTTTTGAAAATGGTATTTTCGAAGTAAATTTCTGTATTAAAAAAAATATATATATCAAAAAAGAAACCGAAAGCAAATTTTTTCCATTTCTTACGGAATATAATGGTTTTTAAATCATTTTCAAATATTCAGAAATAAAAAAGTTATAAAGATTTATGTGAAGCAATATTTTCATGAAAAACCGCTAAAGATGTGACTTGAAAACAGCTGTAATAAAAAATTTCAAGAATTAAAAAACTTTTAAACACTTGTTCTGATGTCTCAAGATAACAATAAATTGACTGGAAAAATTTTTAAAAAAATCAAAAACATCGAGCAATATGGCCTGGATGATTTCCCATGGATTCTCAAACCCATTTCTGTTTTGAGGTAAATTTTTGATTTTGAGAAAAACGTTTTTTTTTTCACTTTAATAGGGTGTAACTATATAAAAGTACTTATATATAAAAAAGTTTAGTATTATAAACTTAAATTTGATATCTAATATTCATTAATACAGTGTACGCATACTTTATATACCAATTCGATATTTTGGCGAATTTTCGACATTTTAAGTGTCCACTGTAGCCTAAACGTGGCATTTGAGTATGAACAATCATAAAAACAAAAGCTCTGAATTTATGTTCACATTCTAGTAAACGAATTAAAAAAAAAAAAAAAAAACTAAGAGAAAGTTCAATGCATCTGAATGTGTTTTTATTTTTTTGTTTCAAGAAATAGAAAGAAAAAAAATGTTGGTAATAATAATCAAATTACATTTCTCCGTGTACTTAACATTGACAAAAATTAAAAGATTCATTGAGGGATTTAGTATGTTCGAAGCGCTTTATTTTTTACCCAAAGGAAAAAGCTGCTAACTATTTTATTTCTGATACAAATAATATATATTGTGGCCTTTTAAATTTTAAGTGTGAATTATTTTTGGCACTTTTGATTAAAAAGTAAATTACTTTGCTCATAGAAAAGGATAGATTTTACTTATATTCAAAGTTTCACATTGTGGAAAATTTTGGTGGTAATTCAATTCTATAATTTGCTTCTCCTACGTTTGCTTCAATATTGAAAAAAAAAAAAAAAAAAAAAAGACAAATTGTTAATAATAATAATAAAAAAATCGCACATAGTGTGAATGGGGTAAGCGAAATCATGTTTTGACTTTGAAGTCAATTTTGATCGTAAATTATCAATTTGTTATTTAAGGTGTTATTTTGAAACTTTTTATGCATATACTTGAACTAATTTCCATTAAAAACATATGTATATTTTTGTTTTGGGAAAAAATACTTATGGTCAATAATCTTTCTCAAATTTTTCCGTTTCGAGGCTATACTTGCCTCACGATATACCCAAATACAGCATTTTACTACTTATTCTACGTTATGAAGTTTTTATTGAATTTGGTGCTTTTAAAATAACATTATATTCAATACACAAACTGTTTCGCGTACCTATCCTTGTATTTTGCGAACTATGCAAAATTAATACAGAATACTTAAACAATTTATTTAAGTTGTATAATACATATAAACTAAATTACACAAAACTATTTTTTTTATATTTAAGAGAAGAATACTGATACTAGATTTAATTAATTTTACTATATCTACTGTTAATTTTTATGTAAGTAACTAATACTCGTTTTCAAGGTTGGTTAGTGAGTGAATTAAAAATTTTTCTTTTCTAAATAAAAGTTTCGTTTAACACATTTTCCTCCAGATATTGAAAGTAATTTGACTTCCAGCCATCAAAGAGCAGAAACCTACAAAATTGACAAATTCGCGTAGCAATCTGTGCAGGTACTTAAAGTTTCAACTGTGGCTATTTAATTGAGAGTGCATTTCTGCGTAGTAACGTGTCATAAGACTTGTTTTTAACCTAATGGAATAGTGGTAGATGGACGTGCTTATCCGATCCTGACCCGTGCTTACGTTATGGGCACATGCTATTTATTGGACAAGACAAAGTGCATAATATCACTCACTATCCGCATCGATTCTTGACCAACGACCCCCGAAACAGTGCTATGATTTCCACTGATGAATAAATTATGTCATTTTCGAAGCAAGGTAAATGCAACAGTAGTGGGCCACTTAAAGTTATGGTTGTCCAAACTCTTATCTCAAATAGTAATCACCTGAAGTATCAGCTGAATTGTCAACATTTTTTTCAATTTAAATAATTATTAAAGTTTAATACAGGCAAAAACAATGTGTAACGCACTCATTACTTTGCTAATTTTCTCTTTCATATACTCGATGTGTGACTCATGCTTTGGAAATTCCACCTTTGTTTCAGCTTTTTTTTTGCAATTTCACTAGTAAATACATTGCATGTGATGTTAGCGGGTTTCATGAGAAACATCAAAAGGAGCATAATTATTTGTTTGATGTTGATATGTTGACTTTTTGTGTTTCTAGTTATTATTTTGAGTTTATTGCTAAAAATATCAAAGTAAAAAAGTAATTAAAATGTCATAAATGTAATATATTAGAATTCGTCCTTTTATTTCAAAAGCTTTAAATACATTTTGACAGAACTGTTGCATTTTAAAAAGTAGTAGCTTATTAATGTGTACAAACATTAATGAGTTTTACACAATTTAAGTCCAACACATTTTAAGTCCTAAAATGTACATAAAAGTCATTGAAAATATCTATACCCCATAAAAGAAATGAAGAACATAACAAGATTCAAAACGAGAAAATAGTTTTTTCAAATTTGTATTGCTAAATAAGTTTGTTTTTTGATTAACGCAAAGAACGTCATTAATACTGATAATGTTCATTTCCAAAAATAAATCACTTCATAAGGAGTACGAAATATTACCCAACCGTCTTTTTGATAGCGTTGATCATATTTAATATCCAGCCCCGAAAATTTCTTTATTGGTAGTTTAATTTTTTCACACACAACCCCTCTTCTTCTCTGAGGTATGCATTTATCTCGGGTACAAAAGAAAGAGCAGTGTATTTCTCCTGACATTTTAGGAAAGAATCGAACATATCCAGCCTTCCAAAGCAGAAAAAAAATCGATTTTACGAGCTCTCCGTGCCAATTCTTGCATTTGGTTTAGAAATTTCTACTTTCTGTTCACTAAACACGATCAAAGAAAGGGAAAAAGAGTAGAAGTTAGCACTCAACTCTCGTTAGCTACTCCCAGATCGGTTACTAAACATTAGCTTATTGTACATTTTAAATTTATTTTCAATTAATAATAATATTTAACGTGATTTCTGTATTTCACGTTTAACTGTGTGTCTTCAATGTATTGTTAATGCTCAGATTTCAAGGCACGATTTTTTTTCCTTTTTCGTTCAGCACTCTGGAGCATAATAGACTGTCGATTGCTGTCCTTTGAATTTTTTCTTTTAAATAAGAATAATAATAAAAAAACCTTAAATCCTGAAATATATGTATTTTGTTAATTTTATTATTTTTTAAAAATTGTTATCTCGAAAAAAAAAATCAAACAAATCTGAGCTAATGAGTTCGATACCCTGTTTTTGTAATGTTCTAACTATTTTAACATTAGCGCCTATGGGCAAAAATGAAGCAAATTATGTAAACTCTGGGGCACACGATGCAAGTTCTTATGAGCAAGCTTAGTAAAAGAAGCGTCGGAGTGAAATATTGATTTGAACAATTTTTGTTCATTTTTGAGTAGTTCAAAAAAATTAACATAGCGCCTGCGGGGAAATTTCAATCCTATATAAATCCTGATCTAACGGACCGATTTGCTTGGGACAAACTTTATTGGAAAGCTCTTATAACTTTGGAACGAAATGTCCGATGTACAGATCGAAAGTTCATCCAGAACTAACGAGCCTATTTTCCTCTGAAATTTTTTGATCGGGATTTTAAAGAATATTTTTGAATTAATGAATGATTAAATGAATAAGTGAAAGAATGAATGAACAAATGAGTGAATGAGTGAATAAATACATGAATGAGTGAATGAATGACTGAATAAATGAATGAATGAATGAGTGAATGAATGAATGAGTGAATGAATGAGTGAATGAATATGTAACCGTTGAAAAAGGTATATTTGAAGTAATTAAGAACTAAAGGTAAACGAGAAAAAAAGAGAGAGAGAGAGAGATAGCTAGATTATAAATTTGAAATTGGTGTATACGGGAAAGTAGGCTCGTATAGTTCTAGACGGAACTTCTTGTTTTCTATTATTATTTTAACTTTTATTATTTTAATAATGTCTTTTCTACCGGACTAAAAGCGAAGATTTCCTTTACAGAAGTGATCATAATTTAAATGCAAATGAAAACGGCAGTAAAAAGCGTATACGAATTAACACTAAAACGTCACTTCGTACAAAGCCTGAAGAAGTTAAAGTCGCTTGGTGTGCGAAAATCCTTTTAAGGAGGCGGTCTGCATTCTATCAAATCTAATCGATGAAACCGATGTGCATCGTTTAGGGATGAAAGGGGATAATTTGGCAGACGATTTCCTCGAAAATCTAGAGCTTTGCTTATGGCGAAAGAGCACGATTGAAAACGGGTACACTGTTAAAAATGAGAAAATATTCCTGCTTTTTTTTTTTGAAGTAATTTTAACTTTCAAATGAGCAAGCGCCGTTCTCAGTTTTCGGTGCCGATTCTTACTTAGAAATTATAGTTACAGTATTAACTGCAATAAATTAAAAAATATGTCGAGCAACTTTAAGTTCATAACTAATACAGGGCTTTTTTTAACGATTACCTCTTCAGAACAATATTGTTTATGTCAACATTAAAGAACTATTTACAGCGCAAGGCGTCAGAACGATTCAAGAGTGTGAGTAGTCTTGTTTCTTCAGAGCAGGATACGAGATGAATAATTTGTCGGCTTCGGACTGGACGCAGTAAATTAAGAAAACAGAGTGAACGAGTGGAAAATTAAGCCTCTTCTGGATCGCGCTATGAAGAAATTTGGAGCGGAAGTACTTTAGCAGCCGCAGTTGGTACGTTTGGAAGCTATATAATTCAGCATTTCCCTCACCGCTCGATGTTCTCTTGGTGTTGTGGTTAGAGCATTAGCATACCGGCTGAATAGTCTGCGTTCAAACCTCAGTGAGGAATCTTCTGTTTTTCTTTAGTGATCTCAAAAATGAGATCGTCCTGGATTATATTTGAGAAAAAGGTTACTTAAAAAAAATAAGAATTCGGTTTTTCAAACTTAAATCATTTTGACTCGGAGCTATTCCGAGAACATGATGTTCTTGTAACTAAGCCATTTTATCCGAACAATAGGAATTCTGATTTAACAGTGTAGGGAATCCTTGAGAGCAAGCTGAGTAAATATTTCTCCATCGCCTAGACGGGACTTCAACCTTTTAATGGTAGTGGTGAGATGTTTACCGGAAAGGCCTCATAGGCTTATAATGAACGACTCAAATAGTACCATTAAGCAGCATGATGGCGTCGTGATTATTCGCGGAGCTCGTACACCCCAGGTCTGAGGATCGAGCCTGGCAGTGTCGGTGGCTTTTCAAGATGCAGAAAATCGTCTGCGCCCATGTCGTATGATTATGCGGCATGTCAAAGATCCCTTGAGTAGACATTTGGCTTGGATGTTCTCGGCTAAATTAAATTCCTATTGCAATTTCGCATCAACAGAATCTGGGTGCTCGCCCTTTCAAGTGGAGCAACCGGACGTCAAAAATCTCATGCAGCGATTATACCACATTCATTGTTCTGCTGAAAGAGATGGTACCAATCTCTGGGGAACGCCCTGGGTCTGCAATTGTCAGAAGCCAACAGCTGCCCATTAGAAATAAAAAAATAGTACCATTAAAAACAGAACCCCTCCTCCCCCGGAGCTCTTGGCCTTGTGTATATTTTGTTAATAGCAATACTTTTTTAATAGCGCTAATTAAATAATTAAATAAAAAACTATTCATTTAGAAATTGCAGTACACGTGTAAATATGGGCAACAACCATAATTTCATAACTTCGGCTCATAAAAGAGGGCATGCATTTCAAGGATACGAAACTCTCCGTCTGAAGTCTTTCATTTTTAGTATCTATATTTAACTTTTATAAGAGTCCAGTTAAGATCAAATTTCTGCAATAAATTGCCGATACATTTAGGCGGTCATTTTTAAAGTGCTTTTCTCAAAATAAACACATCTTATTCATCGAATTAAAAACATGATTGGTAAACAAGTGTGGAGATTGCTTCTATCGCCAAAAGCTGCTTGCTGATGACTCTTAAATGCCATGAAAATCGGATTAGAAAAACCAAAATACCATTAATTTGGCTAAGGGTTTTAAGTATGAAAAGCAACATATTTCCATCTTTCATTTGAACAAGCACTGATTTAATGCATTGCGAAATTAGAAACGTATCCATATGGATTAATTCCTACCTGCTTATTTAATCATTTTGGCAAACATAAAAAGTCACGGAAACGTGCCTCTGGAAACACCACTTATTACTCCTAGTAAGGAGAAAAAACGCAATTTCGGCTGAAACCTATTTGCATTCTTTTTCATTCGGTAATTCAACAAAGCTGGGAAAGAATATCAGGTGCATTACATTCTGTTATTCTTTTTTTCGTTTTGCCATAAAACAGCATCTACTGTCTTGCCCTGAAGCCTGTGGATGATTGAATGACCACCCACGCACACTTTCATATCTCCCACGCTTTACAGAAAAGGTTAGTGATTTACGAGGGCACACCACGCTGGATTCGTTGGAAAAGTAGTGATGTCATCGTTTGCTCAAACTGCTTCTTTTAATTAGCTCAAGCTGTAGCCATCGTATTTTACAAACGAATAATTAATTATAAGGTATTATATACTTTTTTTTAAAACCAAAATGACGTGAAAAGTTATATTAGAGGAATGTTAATTTAAATTTAGAACTCATAATGTTGCAAAAAAAAAGTTTATAAAATAATAATAAAATAATACCTGTACATACATGAATCATTTCGTTTTATTAATAAATAGAAACACAACCATGGCAAAAGTCATACAATATTTATAAACTCCCCCCCCCCCCTCCAAAAAAAAACAACTGTACTAAATTAATTCAAACTACACAAAAGCAAAGAAAAGCGAAATTTAACACACAAAACTAAATATAAAAAGTATCAATCGAAGATTAAAAGTGAAAATTTGTTATTAAAGGATTCAAAAATAAGTTGACAATCAGCTGATAATCATAATAAAATAATTTTAAAAAGTTTCAAGAAAAGTTTAAAGATGGAATTTTTTCAACAAAGCTTATAACAAGAGATTCCATTTAGAACTATACGAGCCTACTTTTCCGTATACACCAATACCAAATTCATAATCTAGCTATCTCTCTCTCTCTTTCTCATTTAGCTTTAGTTCTTAATTACTTCAAATATACATTTTTTAACGGTTTGTAAATGGTCATTCACGCATTCATTCGGAAATATCCTTAAAAATCCAGATCAAAACGTTTTGTGGGAAAATAGGCTAGCTTAGTTCTGGATGAACTTCGTATCTGTACATATTCTACGTCATAAAATCTTTCCGATAAAGTTTGTCCCAAGCAAATCTGTTTGTTAAATCAGGATTTATATAGGATTGAAATTTGCCCGAAGGGGTTAATGCTATTTTTTTTTTGAACTGTTCAAAATTAAACAAAAAATTGTTCAAATCAAAAAATATTTCACACTGAGAGCTACTTTGAATAAGCTTGTTCAAAGAAAGTTGGATATTATGTCCAGGGATTATATAATTTGCTTCATATTTCTCCATAGGCGCTAATGTTAAAATTTTGTGAACAGTTTAAAATTGAACGAAAAATTGTTCAAATAAAAAAAAACATGGAAAGGAGTTGTTCTCGCCGAGATCTTTTGAATGAAAAAAAAAAAGTCTTTCGACTTTTACAATGCCCTCAAAGGTTATTGGGGGGGGGGGGGGAGAGACAGACAGATGGACCGACAGTCACAGATTTTCCTCATCTCAAAACCCTACTTTCAATTTTTGTATGTTTAACCTTTATTTAATTACTCCTTGACTTTTCTTTATTTTTAACGATATTTTCAAGATACGTTAAGCCTTCTTTCATAACTTTTTATAAAAAACATTTACAGGAAAGTAGGTTAAAACTAAAATTACTGAAATTCTAGTGCATACAATTGTACTTTTTCAAGTAAAAAGTGTTCTCATTGAAAATGATTTTTACGTTTTTTAAGCGTTAGGAATATGTAATTCTAGTAAGATTTCAAATGTTTATTATTACTGAAAACAAAAAGAACTGTGTCAAATGTTCCTAGTCTGAATAAATCTGTTTGAAATGGAAAAAAAAAAAAGTTTAAAGATAAAAAAAGTTTTCAGTTTTTTTTTTTTGAAAAAATATGAAATTCCGGGTGCTAAATTAAAACTACTGAACAGGCATTTTACAATTACCTTTTTGTTGAATGACACGAATTTAAATTTAAAATGTAACTTAATTTGCTTTACAAATTTCAATTTAAGATTTTCTTAAACGAAATTTGAAGATTAAAAAAGTTGTTAAAAATGCACACATACCGATGTAAAATGATATATGGGTTTCTTTGAAAATGGTCGTTTCGTCGTTGTTCGTTGGGTGGCAAAAACAAGAATTGACTGGGATCAAATCCGAGATTCATCTAATAGCTTCCGGTATTAGCTTTTGTTTTGAGGTCTTTTCTGTTTTTTTCAGAAATATTATTTAGGCATTGGAAACTCTCCTTGACTGAGCTAGAAATTATGTGGAGTGAGATTTTAATTGGTATCATAAAATGCCAATTAATCAAATAATGACACAGTGAAACGGTATTATTTTCCCTGTACTTTTAGTTGAAAGCGAATATAGTTAGCACAACAATAACTGCAGCGGCTGTAATTAAGCATCATGCTTTTCGAACTGCTATGATTGACATGTTTTCAATTTATGTCATTATGTTATAGTTGCAGAAAAAAGTGATAGTATTTTCCCGCATTTCACTTCTAATCAGCAAAATTCAGCACTGAAATAGGCTATTCTGCTTGTGCTGTTACGAATAATGTATTTTCGGCTGTTCGTCGGTATCATTTATCTACTTTTTCATTTATTGAAAGTTTTTTTTTTCTGATATGGCTGATTATGGTCATTAACCTTTGCAGACCTAGTGCATTCCCCGGAAACCGGCATCCATTCTTTCAAGTAGCACCATTAACGGCGGATGCCATTACTAGGGTTGCAAGTTTGTCGCGCCGTGAATTCCCGCGATTCTTAAAGCTTTTTCCTAAAACCCGCGAATTTTTTTTATATATATTGACCAGCGAAATGTCCGATTTTTCAAAAATCTGTATCAATAATCCCAAAGTCTAAAAAGGCTGTAAGCAAGCAAAAATTCCGTTTCTTTTTTAAAGCAGTAACAATAAACATAGATTTCGCCAACTACCCTCAAACTTTTTTATAGCATGCAGAGTTTTTGATCCTAGTCAGTATAAATATTTAAATGTTTTTAACGAAGTTAATAATTCTTCCATTTTTAACAATATCCCTATGTTTGAGGATAAAGAATAACTTTCATTGGCAGATATCCTATATTTTATTATATTTGTGTTCTCGCGAACATTTCGCGAAATTTGCCTCGAATTTCGGGCTCTTTTTTCCGCGACAAACTTGCAACCCTAGCCATTACCACCCGAGAATTTTGACGCTCAGTTTCCCCCTAGAGGGCGGCACCTGAGCTCTAAATGAAGCGAAACTGCACTAGGAATTTAATGTAGCCGAGAGTATCTATGCCAAACAGATACTCAAATGATCTTTGACATGCCGCATAATCATAGGGCATGGCGCTGACGATTTTCTGCATCTTGAAAATCCACCGATTTGGGCCAGGTTTGATCCTGCGAACTTGGGCATACGAGGCCAGAGCCTTACCACTGCGCCATTTAATCACATAGCATTTACAATTTGTTGTTTAAAGTTCCGTATGCTTTTTCACGTCTTTTTATTTTGGAAGTTGAGTTGTCCGGATAAGTTAATAATTTATTGCTAATATGAATCAAGACAAGCTAGTTTGAATAAAAGTATAATAACAACGTTGCAAAAAATATGTCATGCATGTGTTTTGGTGTTATAAAGAACTCCTTCATCAAAGTATAAAGTTGTGAGCTTCGAGATATAAGTAATCCAGAGCTTAAAATCTTACTAAGGGGCCGTTCATAAATGATGTAACGCTTTTTCCCCATATATTTGACCCCCTCCCCCATTTGTCACAATATGTCACACTTCAGCGGACCCCCCGTTCTTCGTCACATGTCACGCTATGTTGCATAATGCATGTCACACTTCTTGTTACCCCTCCCCTCCCCTCCCCTTGTCACACTTTGTCCCAATTTCACGAACCCCCTCCCCCCTCGAAGCGTGACATTTATGAATGATCCCTAACATAGGAGTTCCTTGTAATCGTAATATTTTCTACAATTTGTGCATTAAAACGTTAATGTGCTCTTTTAATAATTTCCACAAAAAAGGTAAAAGTTTCACTTTTTAGTACATTTTACTTTATACTATGAAAATATAAAACATAAAAATAGTTGAGTGGGTGATTGAACAAACGGCCAAAGACCAAAGATATCGATATTGAATAAAACGAAAATGTAAGTTTACTTTCTAATAAAATGACAATTTCAAAAGGAAATAAATTTAAAATATATAGTTTTTGATAAAATAGTGTTAAATTACAAATATTAGATTCGTTACAATATACATGTGTTATAAATTGAATGAATAAATTATAAAACTGATTTCATTAAGTGGGTCGTTTTCCCAGTGTTCTTTTCAGTTTAATAGCATAAATTGCATCTTCAAAATTAGTTTCTTTTTTTTCAAAGGGTGCTCGTGAAAGAGTTATTATAAGAAAAAAGATTGATAGATGCGAAAAGTACTATCCTCTTTGGAACATGCTGAAGAAATGTTGAACTATGCCCACAAGGCGCTTAAGGTTTTTGTATGTTGTCCGGATAAGTTAAGTCTACATCCTTTTCCTTTCATAGGAGCAGTGGCACAACCAGGATTTGTCTCTGAACGCGGGGCGGGGTTATTTATGAACTTTTAATATATATAAGATATACTTTATATGTGTAAGGAATATATATAGTGTGCAAAAATGCGAAAATTGATAGAGTATGCGGGTTCAGCCCCCCGTGGTTCTGACCCTGCATAGGAAGTGTTTGAAATATTTATTTATTGAGTAAGTTACATTGCCAACTTTATTTTATAATAGCCAACTGAAATTTTATAATAGCAGCCAGCAATAATAGGATTCCCACAGGCGAATCATATTATTTTCATTCACGTTGATAGAATAAATAAAATATTTCATTAATTATCAAGAATAACGTATATTTTATTTTGTAAAGCGTTCATAACATATCTTTGCTTTAAAACTAAAGGGGTAAGTTAAGAACTCGGCACCGCCTAAAAACAAGAAGAAGACCTTTTGCCTCTATGTCCCCTCAAATTGCGCTTATGGTACATTTTAAAATATGAACACATAAATCAAGGTATCGGGAGAGGGAGGTGGGAGGGTTCCATAACCAACTAAACCTGTTCCCCCTATGCCCTCCCTAGAAATCTTAGTCCTAAAAAGCG
This sequence comes from Octonoba sinensis, assembly GCA_038502835.1. Lineage (NCBI taxonomy): Eukaryota > Metazoa > Arthropoda > Arachnida > Araneae > Uloboridae > Octonoba > Octonoba sinensis. The sequence continues at coordinate 132,426,502 of CM076598.1, forward strand.
CAGTGTTTCTCATGGGAATCAGGGAATTAGTAAATTGCTCTGATGAAATCTTTATGTGCTTAACTTCTGCTTCATGACACCCACTTTTATGCTATGATACGTTGCATTCTACGAGTGGGCAACATTCAACCAGGCAACGTTTTAAATTCCTGTCCCAACCCCTCGTCCTACTGGCATTTTGTAAATTCCTCAAACAGATTTAATATTTCTATGGAATTTAGCCTTATTTATTAACTACCTGAAATAATTTTCTTTCTCCATGCAAAGCTTTTTTTTTTACTTTGACGTTTGGGGAAAAAAAAAGAAAGCTAATCTCCAATATCTCTGTTCCGAAGTTTGTTCTTGCGAAAATCCTGCAGCTATATTGCTTGTTCCAAATTAAACTACAAGCGAGAAATTGGCAAAATATTTCAAGTAAACAAAATTTAAGTAGAATATCTTTAGATGAAAAAAATACTAAAAAGTAATATAATACATACATGTTAAAAATATAATACATACTATTAAGATTTTTTTCCCATTCATAACCAGGGGTTTTTTCATCAACCCCCAAGTAAAAAATATTTGGGTAATTGAAGGGGTTGGAAAGTTGGAAATGGAACTGGAGGGATTGAACTCCCCTAACCCCCCCCCCCCCCCGACAAATACAACATTGAGTAAAATGTATCCAATAAAGTAAATTTTAACCTCATACTGATACATGCAACCTGGAAACAACCAAGTTTGTTTGCGTCTATAGTTTTTTTTTTTTTTTTTGCATGCATTCAAATTTTTTCTTTGGAAATCATTAAAGATGATATTTTATGAAAAATACTGAATTGCTGATTTTGACCAGCAGAAATATTTTTTAGAAGCCTTGTTTATGCTTAAATTATTTAAAGACATTTTCTTCACCAAAAATATACGCATAATGATGACTTCCTTATTATGTATAATAATGTCTTTTGTCTACGCTGAAAAAAGACACCTTGAAAATATCAAAATATGTTTCCTTCTGAAAATCGCTCTTATATTGCTTTTAACATCCGTCTTTTTTGAAATATTAAAACATTTTCTTCTGCATTCGTTTCACAAAAGATATTGTTCAGTAAAATATTAAGTTGTGAACTTTATACAAGTATTTAATAAAGTTCTTTTTCACTCATTTAAAGAAATAAATTTCAATAATGATATTACAACTCTATAACAACAGATAAAACCTGAAAACATCCAAGTATATTGGCTTCAGAAAATCATTCTGCAATTATATCCAACTATTTTCGATGATTCAAATATTGTGCTCCGTAAAATGACACATTTTATGATGAAACACTGCATTGTTTATTTCGTGCAATGGCAGTTTTGACACTTAATTTTCTTCCTATACAGAAACAATACAAAGAAAATTAATCCAATAAACTATCAACATAATCAGACTTCGCTTTCATCCGTAATGATGTAACAAATGAAACAGCATTTCATTATTTTGAAGTAAGTCTGAAAATGGAATAGTCAACATAAACATCGTGTCCATTTCCTTCATCGTATCCGAGAGTAATGACTCAAATAAAAGTCGACAGGAGTTGATTACTTTATGAGAAGTGATAAGATCGTTGCTCTCAATAATCTCGAAAGTGTACGTTTCTTCCAGGGCGGAGCGCTCAAAGAAAAAGCACTCCACGAACGATGTAAACAACACCAAATTTCAGCTAGATAACATTCCGAAAACACTCTTTCTTGTCTGTTGTCTCAGCAGGTTGCCCAGACAACGGGGGATGGGGTGTCGATATTTGGTGCGGGATCATGTGACAGACGTTTTTATGGCCAGCCAAATGACCCCTTTCCCAGTGAGAGGGCCTCCGTTCATCTGGTCATCGATTCGCGCGTCATCCGCGCATGCGCGTATACACACATACAGACGGGAGGTGGATCAAATCGCAGTTTTATATCGAGTCTTTTCTTCAAAAACGAGGTCAGCTCTTTTATGAATGTGATATTAACGGTGGGCTGTAAGTCTTGTCTTGATTGATGTAAGCATAGCATTTTATCTCTTGCATCTACCACACAGTTGTTTAGCAATCTTGTCCTCTCTAGACAGTCTTAACCTTTGATGTTTCTGCAAGAAAAATGGCTAAGAATATACATATTAAAGCATGATGTTAAAAGCGAAAAAAAGTCTTCTTGCGCTGCAACAGAAAATAAAAAGCACAGTAGATGCTTTATATCATCTCGATCAAAAAGATTATAGCTATGTATTCATAAAAGATTTCTTGTTTATTGTATCTTTGCTATTTGCATCAAAAATGCTTTTCCAATTACAACAATTTTCAATTACTATGTGTTTTCTTGAATCATAAAATTCCTCTCAGCTACTAATGTGTCCTTTTGCCGTAATCGTACATTTTCCATTTGTGAAAAGTACTCATTTATGCAGAATTTCAATTATGACCTATAGCTTCATCCCTAAATAATGCAAAATCTACTTAAAATATATCAGCCTACATCAGTGATTTCCAACCGGCGGTTCGCGAACCCCCAGGGGTTCACGTGGTGCAGAAACGGGGTTTGCGAAAATAATAATGCAGTGGCAGAATTTTTAATTGCTAACGTAAAAAAAAAAAAAAAAACGAAATAATAAATTGACATACGTATTAGAATGGAGTGTAAAAAGGATTTAAAAAAAATTGCTTTCCCGATAATGTGTAAAAGCTGTGGACTGGCATAGGAAGCATACGTACTAAATTAGAAATTTTCCTTATTTCCACTGCTGCCTAATTTCGAAAATTTGAATCACAAAGTGGTATCGAAAGATATTCACTGATTAATTTTAAATTTCGACCGTATATTTATCCACGCATTTAATCGCTAGCGAAAAAAGAAGTCGGGAATATGAAATTTTACTAAAATTTTGCATTATTTTGAGCTAATTTCCCACATGCAGACTCCGAAGTTTTTGCACTCACATTTATGACACTTAACTTTTCTACATTATCTCAAGAAGAAATTTCAAAATATAAACTTTAATATTTCTGTAAATTTCCTTAACTTTTGCGCAATTTAAACCAAAAGATATTTATTGAATGATTCAAAAGTTTGTTCGTATATTTCTCATGCAATTTCACAACTTTTTCGCACTGTTGGAAAATCATTTTTGAAGATATTTTTTGCGAATACTTATGTTTACTGCTTTAATAACAATTCAAGCGAATAATAAAAAAGTAATGATTTAAAAAATATATTCATTTTCTTGTAGCTGTATTTTAGTTGGTTTTGCAATTATATTTTCATTTTTTGTTATGAAATGTTGTGCAACATGGAAAATAAATATATTAGCAAATTTTATATTTTTGTTACCCGTTACTAACGACTACGGCTTCGCCGTTTTCTTTTGGATCTTGGAGGGTGTTCGCAAGGAAAAAAAGGTTGGGAACCACTGGTCTATATAATTAAAATCGGCTCACTTCTGTCTGTGACCATATCAATCTTCTCCGCATTGCAATGTGTAAGTGGACGACATAGGTGCCATCGTATTCGGAATATCCTGGGGAAGTCATTGCGCTCGGTCTCATCCTTCAAGAGCTTTACCTGACTGATAAATGAATTTTAAAGTATACCATTAATATCCGTCGGCGTCAGTCTTTGTAGTCTGACATCCGAGTTGGTGAGTTGCCGCCAAATGCGGAGTAGCCGCGGGGAGCTGGTGACGCAACCCCAAACGTCGAGTTGTCACCAATTCCGTCACTAATTTCCATGCAGCTGCTGAAGGCGACTTTTAAGCAGGCGAGGCGGACTGTGCGAGCGCAACGAGTACGAGGGTTGGCGAACGGAGCGAGCAGAACGGAACTCCCATTATTGTATAATAATGGTAACTAATATTTAAAATACTGAAAGCGATTTATACTTTATTTCTTCAATTCAATCTTAGTGTAACAACTATTATGTCAAAAATAAATAAGGGACCGTTCATAAATGTCACATATATTTGACCTCTTCCCCCCCTTGTCACTAAGTGTCACACTTCAACATACCACTACCCCTCTTTGTCACATGTCACGCTATGTTGCTTAATACATGATGTCACACTTCGTGTTACCCCCTCCCCTCCCCTTGTCACAATTTCACGAACCCCCCTCCCCCCTCGAAGTGTGACATCATTTATAAATAATTCCTTATTTGGTCAAACTACTTTGACATCTTATTTATAATCATTGTTTTAAGTGCTTAAATTAAAATTATTTTGACATTTTTTGAGCACCGTCTCGCTAACATCACTGTTAGGACCTGTGCGCACCTCCCCCCTTCAGTCACATGTCCACTCCCGACCATTGTTTACCCACTCCCCAAAAATGAATTATTAATTCTCAGAGCAGCGCCAAAACTGTAAAAGAGGGAAAAGCACAGAATGTACTGTTTCTGTGGTTGAAGCAATCGATCCAGTGTAACTGACGTAATCGTCAAGCAAGTTCCTTTAATGTCTTGATCCTGACTTTTATAAATATGTCAACGTGACATCGATCACTTGGAAATGATCCATTTTGCGATCGATTTATGCCAGAAGTAAATAGCTTCGCTATCGATTTGTCTAATAATCAGCTAAATGATCGAGTAATCAAAGGCATCATCCTGACGCCACTACCTTTGCGAATGGCATTTGATTTGTATGATGCCTTCCCTTTCCTTAATGGATTGCTTCTGACAGCGTAAAGCTTATGTTCTCAACCGTTTGCTTAAACTTGATTGCCAGATCAATTATTGTTCACAGATGAACTTTTTTTTTTTGGAAATATTGCAGTCCTTGGGAGCAGTATATTGACTATTAAAATACAAATACTACTTTAAGGCTTGCTGTGGGTAAATGGTGCTTTTGTAACGTATCAATTGAATCGTTTATTTCGAAAAGGTAAGATCTCCATTTTGAAACGAAAGAACGCTCAGTATTACCTTATTAATTTTTATGGAATAATTAATCAAACATCGTTTTAATTTACCAGTATTGCATTACTATTACCTACGAAAATAAAATAGAAAAAGATCAGACCTGTAAAGTTTTCAGACTTGTCATAAGCCATTTTTTCTATCTCCTAAAAAAAAATTTGTTTTTAAGAGTTGTTACCTTTTCTAAATAAACAATTCAATTAGTTTTTCTCTCATATGATTTGTTGTAGTTGAAAGTTGAGGAATTCTACGTAATGACAAAATTATAGCTTTAAACAAGATTTATTTAATTTCAACTTTTCCATCATCACATAAAATCTATTTCCTCTTTTAGCGACAGCAGTTTAGTTACTTCTAAATTAACTTTTTATCAAATAATATGAACAAATTTTTTTATAGTGATACAAATTACAAATTCATGATAATACATTAATATTTTGCGTCAAATAACTACTATTCGGTACGTAAATATTTTTGTCTCAATATATTAAAAAAAAAAAAAAAACTCTTTCGGATAGTGCATATTGCATTTTTAATACTTATTTATGTTTTGCGTTAAATAGACTGAATATTTCTTTCTTTTTATCTATTTTAAACAAATATTGGGATTTTTTTGTCTGAGATAATATTTGATTCAAAGATATTTTCATAGTTTTTCCTGAAATATTCATTTCAGTTTTGCTTTTTTCATATAGCTTCATGCACTACAGTATTATTTTATGTGTTTCTGCTTAAATGTTTTTGTTAAAATATCTTTAACATTCAACATTATAAAATGCATATATACTGGTTACTAAAATTTTTTTTGACGAAGTAAGAGCGAAGACTGTAACCGTAAAGACAAAACAAAATTTACTACTGAATCTAGGGTGACATTCCGCTCTAACCGAGTCGGTTCTTCACTCGTCGATGTGGGTTTACAGCCTTGTTCACCAACCCGATGCAAACCTCTGTTAAACACTAGAACCGTTGATTTGAGCGTTCTAATTGTTGGAGAAAGCCTTTGATCTGCAGTTCGAAGGTCCAAATCGGTTGGTGAATAAAGCCGTTAGGCAACGTCAGATTTGACCGTCACTTTGTGCATCTACTTTGATTTTTCCATGATGTTAATAAATAATTTTACGGACCTTGATTTCTTCTTAGTTTTTGTTCTGTTGGCAGTCCAAATTTTACAGTTATATCAACGTTTTTTTACTCCTGGTCAGCGTGGAATGTGATATGTTCAGTAGTAAATATTGTGTACCATTAATTTTGATGTAGGTTCAGTTGGGGTAATTGTAAACATGGGGTAATTGTAAACAACCTTCATAACTACACGTGTGGTGGTTTTAAAAACTTAACTGCTTGTGAGTGATAAACTGGCAGCATAGGGAAGACATTGAAACAGTTTCGTAAGTTTCGAAACAACTGTGCAGGAGTCACTATTGTTTGAAAATGGCACAGTGAAAAAAGTTGTTTAACAAAATTTAGTGATCTTACATTTTTCTCTCCAGCTCATCTACAAAAGCGATGTAAGCGGTTTCAACCATTTTTATTTGTCATATGGAATGCTGCTAAGAACATTTAGTTATGAATTTAATCTTCCCTGTCACTTTTAATGTGCAAGTTAAGTGTTTACAATTATATTTCGTACTCTGGGGTAATTGTAAACATTTAAATTTATCTTATTTCCAATATTTTGGGGGGACAATAAGTATTATATTTCGATGTAAATTACACTTTTGCGTCTATTTTACATAACTGTTGTTGTTGTTGCTAATGCCACTTGGAAATACAAGCCCCCCTTGCAGGGCGACCATGAATTAAGGAAGCTCCTACTGATTATTAATGAGCTCCGCTAAAATGAAGTACACTTGGCTCAGAGGGGCTTAATGATTTTCAACCAGCTCCCAGATGAGGGATCGTCACCTAGGTTGGTCCCTCAGCGGAAATTATTTCTAACTTGGTGGACATTTGAAGCGACGATGTATTTTACGTGCACAGCTCCCTTTAGGGCACTCGGTCTCTGAGTAATCAGTCGCGGGATGTGGTCACCCTCCCAAGCGTTGACCACGGCCAGTTGTGCTTCACTTTCGGTGTTCTGTGGGACCCAAGCTTAGCCGACTGATACACTGCGGGACAAATTTTACATAAATTTGTCGCATTACTTGTTTTTTTGCAAGATATTTCGCGTTAAATGATCTGAGCCGACTCGTAACAGAACTCAGCTGACCACATGAGGCCTGTTGGCAGCAGATTAAGAACCATTGCTCCGGAACTTCTTAAGCCTTCAAGCAGACTGTGTATGAAACAATTTTTCATTTGCATCAATCTTATTCGAAAATAAATCACTGTTTACAATTACCCCAGATCCTAAAGTCAAAATTTTTGTACACATTTACTCACAAGAAGTACAGTAGAAGCTACAATGCTCACAATTTTATCTCTGAATTCATTCAAGAGGTAGGGAAGGATCAAAAGTTAAAAAAATTGAAAAAGCGTTTACAATTACCCCAACTGACCCTATATGACCACCACATCACTTAGGTAAATTACCTTAACATCACATTTACTAGGCCGTTTTCAACCAGTTCTAAACTTTCATTTTACATTAAGTTATAATAAAACTTTCAGTGACATTAACTTGTCCTACTTACCGTGTAGGAGGAAAAGCCAATGCAATTGAAAGTTGCACTATAATTAGTAACAAATTATGCAAAATGGAAGCTTCGAAACAGTCAAAGTGACTGCTTTGGTAAATCTAGTGTTAAGACAAGTAATCGAGCTCCGGGAAAAAGAGCATAGGCAATGCGGTCCGTGTAAGTATAAAACACGGCAATTGCTATTGTATCTTAATGTTTTAATTGTTTTATCATTGAAAATGATCAATTTAAAAGTCACAATAAAATAAACGATAAGTGGTTTAATTCTTATGTATGACGAAGATATAAATATAATACAGAAACACTTAAAAAGTAATAATTGAGCCGTGTAACGTATTTTAAAACAAAACAAAAATCATTGTTACTGTCGTTTTGACGTGATATCATTAAACAGCGTTATCATTATTGAAAATAAGCAAGTTTTAAACACGCATCTCATTTGAAAATTTTAATCATTTTTTTAAAATTAATAACTGCAACATAAAAAAAATATAAAAAATTTGGAAAAAAGAAATTTTCAAATATATATCATAGATTGTTTTGCAACACCTACAAAATTAATCTGAGAAAACAAATGTTTACATCACGGTGAAATTTCATAGTTGCATAAATTGCGGATATTGATTTGGATATTTAATCAGAAAAGTGGCTGTTTATATATATACCAGATTCAGTTACATATAGAATCACCTGAAGCTAATACGTCTTGTCGGGTGTTAGAACGGGTGTATAATGGGACTAATTAAATGATTGTTGTTACGCATTTCGCGCAACAAATTGATTTTATTCCGGTAATATGAGAAATTCAACGTTAGTAATTCTAACAATTTGTATTACCAAATTTTTGCTCACAAACTCTCTCCATATCTGTGGAAGATATAGATAACTACTGACAGAAAGGCATGATGCAACTGTAGTTTTCAGGGATTCATAAAAATAACATTATATTTCATTCAACAATATTTTCAGGCGACACTTTTGAAATTCGTTCATTCTTTCCTAACTAATGAAATAAAGTTTTAAATACGCGATTAAAAGCCATAAAAGCTTTGAAAATTTGGATGTTCATAAAATACAATTTTGTAATTTGTATACAATAAATAAAAAAGTAAAACATTAATAAACCCATCTTCGTAACAATGTTTCCGTAAAGTTTTCTGCCCTTTTATTATCGTATTCAGGTCTATATTTCGTTAACTTTAAAAAATTTACCAAAGAAATATAATTATAAAGAATTTTAAGAAATTATTTTTTTTTAATTCTCTGGTGAATCTTTCAGTTCTCTATATTTATATTAAAAAATAATTCTATATTTATATTATTACCGTTAATCAGAACATACCAAAGGCAATTTGTTCCAGTACCATTTTCAATAGTATGATTTAGATTCACAATTTAGTTTAGTTAGATCCATTCCGCTTCGCTATTTCGTATGCAAATGAGCGAGTAGTATTTCTTCTTTCGTGGAAATGGGCAACTCAGAACAGAAAATAAATAAATGGAGTTGAATGAAAGAACCACGTAAACAAGTTTGTCTGTATTTTCGTCTTTCGTCTCGTCTGCTTAAAGTACATTTATGATATGAAAGAAAACACATCCATTTGTCTCCCAGCATTGTGTTCAGATGACTCTTGTTTTGGTTGCAAAGGATCCGCCCACTAACGGCGAATGTGTACTTACAGCTCTATGGATGTCAAAACTCAGCCATGTTTATTGCTTACATTTTTCGATGCTGCTGAGACGTCAAATTAAGATTAATAAGCCTGATTCTTGTGCGCCTCTTATTAACTTCGCTGTCGTTTTCAACTCGGTAACGTAACGAATTTGATGTCTGATTGGTGAATCGAATGCACGAGACTGATCAAAACGGTATCGAAACTAATCCTATACGGGTGAGAATTAAGCTAAACGACTGTATGAAAAAAAAATGGTTAGAACAGTACTACAATAATGTCCTAACGCGAAAATTATATTATACATAGCTTTGCAAATTTAAAATTAAAGTGCGAAATATAACATTTTGTATCTCTGAACAAACAACACAAGTTAAAAAGGGCGGGGGATAGAAAAAGGAAGAATAATGAAAGAAGGGGGGGGGGGGGAACTAATCCAACGACATAGTACATTTTTTGGAGAATTAAAACTTTCATAATTAATGAATTTTCAGAGTTTCTTTAAAACCTCAAAAACAACTGAACTGTACAACACACAGTTTCATTTAGTTCTTTAAACGCTTTTTTCACTTTTCAACAATTGACCACATTAACAAAAAAAAAAAAAAAAAAGAAAAAAAAAGGAGAGAAAGAAAAGAATAGTTAAAGTACGTAAAGAAAACAGGAAAATGTCTTTCATATGTAAAAACACTTGTTTCTAAGTTGCATTCCATTTGTGTTTCATTTTTTAAAACAGATTTATCACAAAAAAAATTTAAATTGAGAGGCAAAACCTCAAATTCTTTACATTTTCCTCTTTCTCTTCTTTCTACAATCGTTGTCAAACATAAACATAAATAAAATTTTGAAAGTATCGAGGTGAAAAATTGTACGCTAAAATGACTTTTACTTAATGAAAACCAAATTTCCTCCTGACGAAACACGAAAATACAAGATAAGCTTTAAAGATACATTAGAAACCTTAGAAGGCGACATTCAGAAGGAGAAAATCAAACAAGATTTGAGATCTAATAATAACTTCGGTTAAAATGAATTTAGGCTCTGTAAACTTAAAAAGGAAATGAAACCGTAAAACTGTTTACAGATTTATTTGGAAATAACGCAAGATTGTCGAACTTTTTCCGGGCGAAAGAGTTCCCGGCAATTGTATTTCCTGTGAGAAACCTTCTGCAAGTTTAACTACTGAAATTTCCTGTTAGAAACCTTGTGGTTTTGGGCAGAAAGTTTTATTTTTAAGTTAATGATGAGAAAATTTAAATTTTGTTGACAAAACGGAGCACAAGCAAACAATTAAAATTAAACAACTAGAAAATTGCAGATACTGCTAAACGGAGTTCCTTTAGCATTAACACATTATGAGCGGGCAACGTAGCACGCGCAACTATGTTGCGTAGCGGGCTAAGTTGACTAAGTTAAAAAATGTTCTAAAAAAATACCCCTATTCATACATTATATGAAACATTATTTTTTCCCTTGTGTGACTTAAAAGTGGTGATTTTAAACGGGTCCAAATACCAGCCCCGCTTTTAAACGGCAATGCACGAAACGGGTACTAGTACCTTCCGCCCCGCTCATAATGTGTTAAAATATAAAAAAAGTTTTTTTCTCTCAACAAATTTTGTTTACATTACACATATTATTTGCTAAAAATTTCATTTTAAATGAATCACATGAACATTTAACTTTTGTTACCAAAAACTGCAAAGAAATAAGAAAAATCAGCTCTTAGGTATAGTTACAAAAAGTGTCAACGTTTACATGTAAGTATCTTAATTTCTTTTGTTCATTCAATTAAAATTATTCATTACGTAACTTTGTACAATGTGCACATAAAAGAATCTCCAATCTGCATAAGGTTATTGAAAGAAAACAGAATAGATAAAAATAAAATAAATAAATAAAGCTTGTTATTTCTCGGAAATTAAAAAACAACATTTAAAACATTTCGGTCTATTAATTTTCCATGAGATTTTAGGTAGGGATTGTTTATTTGGATCTGCTACATATTTGGCTATAAGAAGAAAATCAGTTAGAAGAAAAGTACGGTGATTTCACTATACAGAAAGACCGCGAGTATTTTAATTACGCTCAGGATGACGACTGCATAAACGGCATTTTAAAATAAACTTTGAATACTAAACAACAATCGAGCCATCCAGATTAAGTATATTGATTCTTCAATGTTACAAGTGTCTAATCTTTCTTGAGCGTTTCACCCTTCCCATTGTCAGGTCCAAGTTTAATATCGTGTTTTCACATTCCTTTAATATTTGACAGAACATGTATATTAAACATGATGCACCACTTTTTTCCTACATCCATTTAATAGTTCTTACGTTATCATTATTTCACAATAATTTTTAGAATGATTAAATATCTAAGTGATTTACATAAGTTTCTACAATATATTAAAGCGCACAAATGGCCGAGTTTTTGAAAGTAACCGACTGTTAAAAAAGATATATATATATATAAATAGCTTCAATTAGTTAAACATTTTGTAAAAAGTATTATTAACGTTTAATTGATAAAATATTTTCTACCATTGCCTCTAAAATTAAATGTTGAATATATTGCATACGTTGTTAAACGGTTTAAAAAAGTTCGAAATCCGATAATTTTCACCAAATAAATAATTAAGCATTAATATTCTTAAATCAAAATGAGAATAATCTGCTGTTTAGTTAAAGAATGTTTTAAATCAATATCTCGGATACATTTAACCCAAATTAATATATAGTGATTAATTTGCGGCTAATTTTTGTATGCCGTATGTATTATGTATACATAATATGTCTCTCTTCTTACGTCAACTTTTTATCAATAAGTACACAACTCGAATGAGCACTATCCTTCGATAATTTTATTCATCAATTTTATTATACCACAATGATGATTTCCTTAATTTAGCCCTTCTTCGCAAGAAAACCCCAATTTTATAACTAAGAAAAAAAACTAACCTACTTTTTTAGGTTTGTTAATACTAGTCAACACTTCTAAAGCTAAATATATTATGTATAGTTTATTTTCATGCAAAAGTATACCACGGGGTTGAACTTGAAAAACTTCAAAAAGCAAAAACTTCTGTCTTATATTTTTCATCCATAAGCTCACATCTGCATTTAAAAATGGTTCCAGAAGCACAAGCATACATTTTTTTTATTGCTAGTTTGTGCTTTAAACACTGTTTCTTGCTTTGTGTATTCAGATGGTTTAAGAAATTGACACATAGATGTATTTTTTTCTACTTTATATTTTAACACGCCGGCATGATGGCGTTGTGGTAAGGCGCGGAGCTCGTACACCCCAGGTCTGAGGATCGAGCCTGGCAGTGTCAGTGGATTTTCAAGATGCAGAAAATCGTCTGCGCCCATGTCGTATGATTATGCGGCATGTAAAAGATCCCTTGAGTAGATATTTGTTTTGGCTGCTCTCGGCTAAATTAAATTCCTAGTGCAATTTCGCATCAACAGAGACCGGGTGCAGGTGGAGAAAGCGGACGTCAAAATTCTCATCCGGCGATGGTACCACACTCATTGTGTTGTCGTGAAAGATGGTACCAATCTCTGGGGAACGCACTAGGTCTGCAATTGACAGAAGCCTACAGCAGCCCGTTAGAAATTTAAAAAAATATATTTTTTTACATTAAAAAAAAGAAACAAAGAAAAAGAAAGAAAGAAACAAATTTACACATCTAATGCATAATATAAAATGAACTTCCTTTCAATGTAGCGCGAGTTCCACTTGTGTTGTAAAACTTATTCATGTGATAGCATGACGTCATCACTGCTCACGGACTTGATGACAGTTGTGGAACAACTGTATTTTAATGGCTTAATTGAATTATATTCATTAAGCCATTATATTTATAAAAATTATTAGGTAATATTTTTTATAATTTATATAATTTTTTTAATGAAAAAAGTCACTTTTATGTAAGAAATATCAGCTGGTAGAGGCTTAGAAATCAAGGATCAAGAGAATTGTCAACGTGGGAAAAGCCACAAATATGATTTGTCATGTCTGTGGACACAAGTTTTTACGTAAAATTTATTTTATTTTATTTTTTTTTAAAAATTAATTGACTTGTGCATGAAGATAAAAAACAATCATTGATTTTAATTAGTTTAAGGGAGGGGGGGTAATTATATGAAATAAGAAAAATAATTGCATGGGACATGGTTTTTAATGTTTTCAATGAATGACCCGTGAACAGTACGTGCAGTACAAAGCCCTTTTTTTGCAAATGCGGGATCCAATAGAAGTATACGAGTATATTTCTGTTAAAAACCAAGCAAGAACGGTCATACGACACAGAATAAAATAGAGAGCTGTTGGTAGCACTGCACATAGCACTTTTATGTGAATAGTTCTATAGTGCGAAGATCGAAGGGGTGTTGGATCCAAATTACACCATTTCCATTATTTTGAACCTCCCCTCTTTGCTTGACATTAAAGACTGGAATTTAAATAATTTTGCCAATTTTTTAGTTAAATTATCTATATACAGTACATTTCAGAAGACATTTTAATTTTTACTGTGTGTGAAGCTCTGTTGGATGCAATCGGCTAAACACCGGTCTTTATGTTCTATGAAAACAGCCAAAACATCGGACTTGCTATTCAGTGCAAAACTTAAATGATCAAAACGTTGAGTTTATTATTCCGCGAGAACAAAACTAAAACAATTACAACATCAACTTTACTTTTCAGTGCCAAACGAAGCTTAAATAAATTAAAACACAGACTTCACTTACCAGTGCAAAACAAACTCAATCAAAAACAAAAACAAAAGTATACCCACTTTATTATTAGTGCAAAAGAAATGACAACAAACACGAACCATACTGTTCAGTAAAACCTAAGCTTGTAAAAGAAAAACACAAGCTTTAATATTTAGTGAAAACGAAGCTTTAACAATCAAAACGCAGGCACATGAATTTTTTTTCAATACATCGAAAATGAATAATTTTCGACTTCGAACTTACTATTCAGTGTAAACGGAACTTAAGTGATCAAAACATTGAGCTTACTCTTTCCGTGGAACAAAGCTGAAACAATTACAACATCAACCTTACTTTTCAGTGCCACAAACGAAACTTAAATAATTAAAACACAGACTTCACTTACCAGCGCAAAGCAAACTCAATCAAAAAAATAAAAAATAAAAATAAAAATACCCAATTTATTATTAGTGCAAAAGAAATGACAACAAACACAAACCATACTATTATGTAAAAACAAAGCTTGTAAAAGAGAAACACAAACTTTAATATTTAGTGAAAACGAAGCTTAAACAATCAAAACGCAAACACAATGCATTTTTTTTTAAATACATCAAAACTGAATAATTTTCAACTTCGGTGTTACTGAACACCAAAATTTTTACAATGTACGGAAAGCACTATCGATGTAGCAAAAATGATTTCAATTGAAACAGAAATGCTTCGAAAAAGTATTGTTCACTCCTTAAAGTCAACGGATACAATCTTTATCAATGGTTACCCATCTCACAAATATAGTGTCGGCTTTCAATAACATATCCCGTAAGAAGCCGTAAAAGTTAACAATGGTTGCGAGATCAGACGGATTTCAAGCATCACAGTCTCTTCCTTTGTCTGGCATATATTCCATCTTTTAGAAATATGAATGAGTATTTTCTTGCAGTATTGCTTTATTCATTCAAATAGGTTAGTAGTAATGATATTTACGCGGAAAACAGGATAACCGAACAATTTCGGATCTCACTAAACGTCCGATGTGAAGTATTTTTGAAAATATTTCTTTAACGACAGATATTGCTTTTATGTGTGCTTGCAATAAAATATTTTTATAGGTTATTAGTTCATAAGGGGAAATATTAGATCGTTCTTTTTGTTCTCTTTATACGTTAACACTGTAAACACTGTTTAAAACTCTGCAGAAAAAATGTTGCGGAAAAATACATGGGAATCTCCTGGAAATCTTTTATCCGGAGTCCAACGCAAAATTACAGAGACATAAAAAGAAGAAACTGCGAAGTATTTGAAAAGGAAATTACAGAGAATTAAAAACGGAAAAATTCTGTAAATTGATGGATACAGTAAATTAATGCCGCAGTAGTGTCGGCATCTATGAGTACGCTATTCCTGGTACACAAAGGTAAAGGTGAGTT
This sequence comes from Octonoba sinensis, assembly GCA_038502835.1. Lineage (NCBI taxonomy): Eukaryota > Metazoa > Arthropoda > Arachnida > Araneae > Uloboridae > Octonoba > Octonoba sinensis. Next base: position 132,441,885 of record CM076598.1, read on the forward strand.
CAGTTGATCACATCCCTGTGTCCTAGGCCTCTGAATGCCTCTTGTGTAAGTTAGAAGCCGAGGGATAGCTCTCCAGGTTTGCTCACTAGAGGTAAAGTTTAACTGTACGCCAACAGTATATAATGCATTTTTCACAATTTTTAAACTGTTCGTCATAGATCTCCAGCCTTTTTTTATCCATTTGCTTACAACTTTTAAACTGGTAGTCACACATCACAAGTGTTCAGTTTTTCGTACACTGTTAGAAATTTCAACATGAAATTACGGTTAAATGACCGGCAGAAGTCTTCCCATCTAATTCACCGTTAAATTTACGGTTTGGAACATTTTTCTATCTTTACGGGACCTAACCATTTCCAATCAACTTGGTTAAAAAGCCGTAAATACACAAGTTTATGGTTTTATAACCACCAACAAAATTTTTACCGTTTTTGAACCATTTCGAGGCGTAGAAACCGTAAATGAAGTGCTTGGGACACGAGCCCCGGCAGTGTGGTGTACAAGCCTTGCTCGCTAACCACTCGGCCATCTGCACCACGTACAGCTGACGTTTATGTATCAATAAATCCTCTTTTCCAACAGGCAAACTGCCTTAAAATTGAGATTTCAGTTTTTGATTGGATCCAAAGTCCTTTTTTAGTCTAAATTTACTGTATATTGAAGAAATTCATTTTATTTGCTGCAAAAATTAAAATACAAACAAGCTTCACCAGCTCAAATTATGGGTTCGCTCATTAGCAAACAGTTCGAAAATCCAATGTCTCCAATTTTTGATTTACGTGTGTATGTGTTCTATACCACTGCTTAAGCCACTTTTTTTCTTCTTTTTTTATATACACATGCAGATTTTAACTGATAAATCCGTATTCCTATTTTAAAACAACGTGCGACCGGTAAGGTTTCGCAACCAAGATGGACGCCCGATTCTTAATGAGCGCTTGAAAATTACGGTTAGTTAAACGTTCTTTAGGATAAACAGAGAATAAACGATTTTTTTCGCAATCAGTGGTTTGAGTACAATCTTTTTAATGGTTATTCAACTGTTGTAGTTAAATATGGTAAAATAACAATCAAATAAATGGTTATTTTACTATTTTCTTACGGAAATTTTTAACAGTGTAACTTAACAAATTTTCTCTGTAGTTTTACAGGGTGCGGAAAAACAAGAATTTTATCGAGAAACTGCTATCAAGAAACTTGATAGCAGAAACTTGTTCATTTAAACAAGGTTCTTCGTAACTTTAAAGAAAGACTGATTTTCCCTTCTATACTTTTCCGAACTTCTTTTAGTGTGATATCAGTCACTTTTAATGCTCCTTGAAATAAATAAAATTATATTTTCAATAGTTTAACTATTGCTATAAAAATAGAAAACTTAAAAGTATTTCGAAAAGTTTTTAAACATAGCTACTAATACAAATTCAAAATTAAAAAAAATGTATTGCATTTTACTAGTGTTTGGTGAAAGGACGCGTTACTAAATGTTCTTAAAATGTATGTCTGAAGCCGCGTTTACACCAAAGTTGACAACTAAAAGTAGACAAAACATTGTAAATATAAGTTTTGATATATATAGTCATTGTAAATATAGTCGGAGAGCTGATGACAAATTTAGAGAAGGTGTTTTGCCCACTTTAACATAATAAAAAAACAACACTATTACTATGGGTGCATCTGGAATGGTGGGTCTGGTAGAGGTCTTGCGGTTATTTCGCCATTGCGCAACCTATTAGATTTGAAAAACAATAAACCCAAAAAATATCTTTTGGGCAAGTTGAAATTTTTTTATCTGCTGGTACGAGTTTCACGGTAAGCAGAGGTTACGTAGTCTTGAGGCGACCAATCACAGGCCGAAGGAGCCAAAATCTTTATTCACGTCAGGGGGTTGTTAAAAACCGTTAGGTTGCTCAATGACGAAATAACCGCAAGACCTCTACCCGACCCACCATTCCAGACGCACCCATAGTAATAGTGTTTTTTTTATTATTTTAAAGTGGGCAAAACACCTTCCCTAAATTTGTCATCTGAGCTCTTGGACCATAGCCCCCTTAACTAGATGCCTTCCGAAATGGAGCGAAACCCATTACCCTACCGGCAACGATTTTCTCCCGCTGACAACGAAAACGCTGCTAGAGGGCACTACCTATTTGCTATTGGAAAACGATGTTTTACTTGTTAACGCTTGGTACATTGCGATAAAAAGCGGTAAAAATTGTTCTTTTAAAAAAAATATTTGAGTTTTTTTCATATTTAATAATATGACTCATTTATTACTTTATTTTTTTCGCTCTTACTTTATGGTGCAGTAAAACAGTAGGAAATTAAGTGATATTATATATTTTTGATATCTGGTTAGTCTAGGAATATTTTAACGGAGCATCAACTTAAAACTTTTTATTTATTAAAGTGTTTTTCCCCTAACTGTAGGAATTTTAAAAGAAAAATTTTGTTACACAAATGAACAATTTTCGTTAAAGTAATGATTTAATTATTTTAGTCTAAAATGAAACTTCGCTTAAGAAACAATTATTTTTCAAAAATTTGCAAACGTGCTGTGCAGCAAAATAAAACATTGTTTCTGCAATCTATAAATGTAGTTAAAATTATAATTGCATGTCATCACTTATTTTAAATTTTATTATTATTATTATTTTCGAGTTAAATGGAATATATATAATATATAAAGAAGTGTTAAAAGAAGAAATTTTAAGCATTTCCACTTAAAAAAAATTTTTTTGGCATTTTTTCTATAAGACCAGTTGCAAAAGTCGAAAACACTCGCGTACTTAGCCAACCTGTATGTACCACAGACAATGCATCAAATTTCGATTACGAAATACTACTTTAAATACTTTCATATCTTAAATCAAAATTGAACTTATGAAATTTTAATTTTGTTACAATCGAAGGTTCTATTGCAACTGAATTAGGTAGTTGATCATAACATTTAAACAAGTACATTATAAAATGTTTTTAAAAAATAAATAAATAGATAAAAATGCAGTGAAAACAAAAGAGAATAATTATTTATGCAATTCATACATAAAGAATATAATACACTTAATTTCAATTGAGCATTTTTACCGTTGTAAAAACACAAAAATCCAGTTCTTGATTAAAACTTTTAATTTTAATATTTGTTTGAGAACAATGCTATAGATAAAATAATTAAAGACTTATTTGGAGCATTTTGAAAATTTTTGAGAAGATGTAATGTATAACTTCCATAATCGATTAACAGCAAAGCTATACATGTAATACATATTTGAGTAGATAACTTATATGGACTCATCTGTTTTAGAAAAAAAAGAATGTCTTATTATTATTATTATTTACTTATAGTGATCTTGAAAATTAAAACTTTTCCCTGAATTTTAAAAGTCAAGTGTTTTGCAAAGACTCTGAAAAGATGTTCAAAGTTTTGAAAAGCTTTTAAGTGTACTTGGAGTAGCAGATATATTTTCGTACTATCTTTTATATTTTCCAAGAAATCATTGCTTCAAAAAACGAGCAGAACAATGAGGACGTTAAATTGGGGAACGTGGAACCAAACTCTTCATGTAGCCGAGTTATAAAAAAATTTGCATAAAAATCAAGTTTCTATTCTTATAATAGAATCAAATTCAATCTTATCATAGAATCTGATCTATCCTCCCCCCCCCCCCCGAAAGAAAAACTAGTCCTTTTGGTTTCAATAAATAAAATTATAAATAAATAATATACGTACATACAATGAAAATGTTGAAATATGTGAATAATTACAATTTATAATGCATTGTATTGAAGTCATATTTTAAGCATGAAGAATAGGACAGATATTACTGCCAAATTATTCTCATTAATTCATCCATAGAAATAAATATGTTCTTGAAATATGGTTAGAATTCGATTCTATGCATGAATAATAAATAATTTGAATTTCTTTCCTTACTAATTTTCATTATTTGTTATTGATCCATATGTGCCTTCGTATAACTAGTTAATTTTTTTTAATAAAAAAATCGATAAGCTCAATTTAATTAATATTTGCATTATATAAAATTAATCATAATATATAATCAATCGTATTCTAAGGATAAGCTACAGTAAAGGTTGGTCAACATAATAAGCAATGTACATTTATATAAAAATTGTTTTGCACTATATAATTATGAATTAATTTATTTTTATTTTTTGCCAAATAGACGTTATTAAAGACACACACATAGTAATAATAATAATAATAATAATAATAATAATAATAATTCCTTTGTCTTGATATAGCGGAGATCCATTTTTCACGCAAACTAATGTCCGATTGAAACTAATTTTTTCTTTTATTGAATTTGTTGTGAAAAATGAAACAACACAGTAAACCATCTTTCATTTAGTTATACTGGTCCTGAAAAGCACCGTTTTTATTCAAAAGAATCAAATTATTAGGGGGAAAAATAAGAAATAGCAATGAAAACCAATCTTCTACCCTTCAAACTACCCTTCAGAGCGCGGTTTGTTATAGCAGATAAGTAGCGTTCCTGGTGGGGGAAAAGGTAACTAAAATCCGCGGCCAACTTTCCCCTCAAATAGCTAGGCATCTAGTTAACAGGGCTATGTCTTGGACTATAAGCTATCTGTATTATTCTTATACGGAAGAGGTATGAAAAATAAACAACGTCAAGTGTGAAATGGTGGTGCCGAGAAGAAAACATTAGTCATTTTCTAGAATAAAAGCAAGATCATGAGGACAAAGGTCAATCATGATTAATATGAAAATTAATTTTAATAAGTGGACCCAAGGAAATGAAAAATTATAAACTATGTCTACTTGTAAATCTAGAATTTTTTGGGGAATATTAGTAAATCTAAAAGCAATTCAAATGGGCATAAGGTAAAGCCGCTAGATTTGACGCACAATTGGAAAACGCGATGGAAAGAATGAAAACGGTAATTTTTTGCCAAACTTTTGGTGAATATTATAGATTACATGTCTTCGGTATGCATTTCCATCACTATTTCCTTATTCCAGCTATTTTTCGTTTCTCTCCTTGTAGGCGGGTGAGATTGCGTACATGGGTCGTTCGCGCACATGGGAGATGGCTTTCGATAATAAGTAGATTATATTAATAACACTTGAAAGTAAATTGTTAAAATATCTGGAGAAAAACGCATGCTTAAAAAGTATCTTGCACTACTCTTATCACAATAGAAATCAGATGAATAGTAATGAAAATTCAAGCCTTTACATTTAAACAGTAAAAACGACGTTGCATCATACATTTTCCGAGAAAAACTTATGAATTCAAGTAGACACTGTGCTACTGTGGCTGCAAAACTACCTGAAATCGCGGTGTACTCACACCTCCAAAACTTCAAGTGCGCCGTCTCTCCGAACGCTCAATATCACTAGGTTTTACCTTAATTTCACCTTATTTATTAATTACCCTCTATCACTCAACAACTCATATTTATTTTATTTTTTGGATTCGAGAGAATAACATTAACAATAAAATACACTTATCTCAGGATTTTTAATTTAAAAAACAAATTTTTTCAAACTATTTAATTTTTTTTTTTGTTTAATCCGCTATGACTCATAACTCGGATTTATTTGGTATTTTGCATTCGGGATTATAAAACACATATGAAACTCACATTTTTCAGAAATTGCTCTAATTAAGTTTAAAAAAATACGAAAACAGCGATCGTACGGTATGTTGCCCAGTCTACACCATAATAAAGAGGGTTGAAACGGTCATTATGAGTCAGTACACAAAATTTGAAAAGTAAGTGAATAAATGGCCGCCAGTCAATAAGCAATTGGCAGCACGAGGGCGTGCTAATAAGATTATGAAGAACCGATGACGTGCGCAGAAAACGATAGAAATTTAGTTGTTGTCGTAGTCGGTGTGAAACCAGTACAACTCTATGATGGAAACCTGAAACAAAATTAAAGGGAGCTGAAATAGCTCTTCAATAGCAAAAACTTGTCCCGCAGTGGACCAGTCGGTAGAAGCTCGGTTCCCGCAGAACACCGAAAGTAAAGTAACATTGACCGAGGTCAGTGTTTGGGAGGGTGACAAACGCTCGGGCTGGTTGCTTGGGGCCGTGTACGATAAAGGGAGCCGGTGCACGTTAAATCTGTCTTGGCTCCAATGTTCTCCAAGTGAAACGATACCTCTAGGGGTTCCAACCCCAGGTGACGGTCTCTCTCATATAGGAGCTGGTTCCAAAATTAAGTGACCACTTATTTGAGGTTTAGTCAGTCTTCAGCCCTCATTGTTCCTCGCTCAAAGTGAAGCTGCATATCACCCTTAGCCATTGCATCAGTGATCTTCTGGATCTGGTGTAAGGCTTTCCTACACCAGGGGGATAAGTAATAACAACAACATAGCAAAAACTTACATTGCTGTATCGTCGCCGTTCAAGCAAAACTAAATCCCGTTTTTCGATGCTGTTAGTTTAATTTTGTATCATTTTGAAAAATAGTAAAAATATTTTTCCGGAAATTTATGTACGGCTGTATGATACCCGTATTTTAACAATTACTCTTCGCTTAAAAATGGTTGGGAAAAACTTTATAAAACCTGTGCTGTTTACCTGAAGGAAACTTTCAATTCTCGACCTAACTTCCGAAAACCTGCATCTACTTGTCAAATACCTGCAAGTTTTCTTTCTGGAATTGAAACCCTTGTACCCTTGGGTATCGCTTCCCTAACTCATATATTAGGTACGTTGATGTAATTGTTAAATTGTAATATTAGCTTTCATCTAATTGCAATTTCTAATCACTGTCAGTCAAATGTGCTTTGTGCACTTAGTAACTTTTGCTTGACGCCAACGATACATTATTTTAAATCATTAATTATTTATATGCTCCGAGACAACGATGAATGTCTGAAAATTTATACTAGATACAATACAAGTTTTTTCCAGCTAAGAAGCACCATGTTCTCTTTTTTAAAACAAATATTAAGATGAAAATTGAAGGAGCTAAAATGGTCATAAGGTCTAGATTTTGATCACCACGGGCACCATAGTTATTTCGCCCTTCGTGTTCTGGAAAGAAGAAGGATTCTTATGTTATGAAGAATCCAGACTTAAATGAGCGCCACGGAGAGAGCAAATAATTGTATTTCCAGCTTTCCAACTGCGAAATCCATTTCGAAAGTCGATGCGCCTTGTACGTGATGCAGCTATTTGAAGTTTTGTTTCTCTCACTTTTGGTAACATGCTTCTCGGAAGATTGAGTTTTCATTTTGCTATCAAAAGTTGATTTCTTTCTTCTGCACAATACCAAGAAAGCTTAGAGAGCTTTGAAGTGCTTTCTTTGAACATTCTCTAATATGAAGTTGTAGAATTTGTTTCAAATATATTCCGCGATTTTTGCGTATATTTTGTGAAACTAATAAAACGATGCATGGGGCTTTTAAGATGCATCAAATGATTTGTAATTAATTAATCTAACAAATGTATGTTTGATAATTTGGTGCTTTGAGGTTGAAGAACAAAAATACTGTGCATTTCACTGGATGTTTTTAGAAAATATTTATTACGGAAGTCAGAAAATAATACTGAAAATGTAATGATTGGGGAGAAATTTAACGGCATTTATAGTTTTATGAATGTTTAATGTTAAAACAATTAGTCGAACAATAAAACCATGCCTTTTTTTTCCTTTTTAACGTTAAAGTTTTGTTAAAAGAAGTCACTATAAATTGCGTAGAATAATTATAAAACATACTGCCAGTCATGCTTTCAATTCACACTTACAAAGAAAAAGACTTCGACAACTGTTGCAAATGAAACATTGTAATTTCTTTTTTCATTTTTTCTTTTTTATTTTATTCATATTTTAGCACAAATAATTTTTGATCATTTTTTTCGTGTAAATCATGTTACATGCTTATATTGTTCTACCTTGGACCTAATTTCAGACGTTCGCGTTTACAGTCGTTAACAGGTAACTTTGATTTTTGAGGTCAAGAAAGTATAAGGATATCTCATCTTTGAAGTAAGTGTCTACGTACATTTCTGTTTTGTGTGGAATATTTGTGGGCGGATTTTTACAATCACAAACGTTTTGAGATAGAAAATATAACAATTTCGAGATTGAAGTTCCCGTTCACAGTCATTTCTCGGAATAAATTCTTATATTTCCGAGAGAAAAGTGTCCATTTGCAGTTTCCAAGTTTTAAGCTTTGTTGTGTGTGTGTGTGTGTGTGAGAGAGAGAGAGCGAAAGAGAGTAGCCATTCATTATCATTTGTACCTGCATAAAAGCTCATGTTTGTACATTTAGAAAGATAAAATATTTAAAAGAAAAATTTAAAAGTTTATAGGAAAATATGCACAAAATGTCGAAAAATAAATTGCTTATCAAATAGTTCAATAACGAATGAGGGATTTCTGCACAAATTTTCAATAAAATAATAAAGGAACTTCGTGCACAAGTAAACTTAAAAAACTGCACGTTAAGAAAGCTCAAATGAGCATTAAAATGCAGACATATGTTTCGTAACTGCTTGGAATCCCGAAACATATGTCTGCATTTTAGTGTTATAAGTAACGTGCAATTTTTTAAGTTTAAAATTTCAATAGTTTAAAACTGGGACCTATTTCTGTCATACGTTTCAAAACATAATTTTCATACCATAATTTAAAATTATATTCCTCCGATTTAATTCATTTTATCTCTACACATTAAACTTCATTCTCGTTGGAAAAGTATTTCTGCTATGTCCAGTTTTTGTGCGTGACTAACGTAAAAGGAAGAATATTAAAACGTTTTTCCCAATTTATGTATTTTTAAGGACATTTCTTCTCTTGTTTATCGACGTCTTTAAAGTAAGTGATGTTTTGTACTGTTTCTTAAGCATTTCATATTTTTCTTAGAAAGTATTTTGAAACTAAAATCTATTTTTCGTAAAAATTTTTGACAAGCAGTAAAACTCGGACTAACATTTACATTGTTACTTTAAAGTATATAGTTTTTTTTTATATTTTTTGTACTTTTAATAACATTTCTTTTCTAGTGCGACTTTTGCACTACACTGTTAAAAATTTCCGTAAGAAAATAGTAAAATAACCATTTATTTGATTGTTATTTTACCATATTTAATTACAACAGTCAAATAACCATTAAAAAGATGGTACTCAAACCGCCGATTGCGAAAAAAATCGTTTATTCTCTGTTTATCCTAAAGAACGTTTAACTAGCCGTAATTTTCAAGCGCTCAATAAGAATCGAGCGTCCATCTAGGTTGGGAAACCTTACCGGTCATACGTTGTTTTAAAATAGGAATACGGATTTATCAGTTAAAATCTGCATGTGTATATAAAAAAAGAAGAAGAAAAAAGTGGCTTAATCAGTGGATACTAAATAGAAACACATACACACGTAAATCAAAAATTGGAGACATCGGATTCCCAAACTGATTGTGAATGAGTGAATCCATAATTTGAGCTGCTGAAGCTTGTTTGTGTTTTAATTTTTGCAGCAATTAAAATGATTTTCGTCAATATACAGTAAATTTAGACTAAAAATGACTTTAGATCCAATCAAAAACTGAAATCTCAATTTTAAAGCAGTTTGGTTGTTGGAAAAGAAGATTTATTGATAAATAAACGGCCGCTTCACGTGGTGTAGATGGCCGAATGGCTAGAAAGCAAGGTTGATGTACCGTACACCCGGGTTCGATTCCTGCAAGCTTCGTTTACGGCTTCTACGCCTCGAAGATTCTACGCCTCGAAATGGTTCAAAAACGGTAAAAATTTTGTTTTGAAACCGTTTTTAAATGGTTATAAAACAGTAAACTTTTGTATTTACGGCTTTTTAACCAAGTTGATTGCAAATGGTTAGGTCCCGTAAAGATAGATAAATGTTCCAAACCGTAAATTTAACGTTGAATTAGATGGACAGGCTGCTGCCGGTCATTTAACCGTAATTTCATGATGAAATTTCTAACAGTGTAATATATATATATATATATATATATATATATAAATACAGTGGAACTCCGCCATTCGAGCGCCTCTCTATTCGTCCAACTTGTTCAACTAAAATTCAATTCGTCATTCGTACGCTTACCCTGCGATTCCGACGGCGCCGGGTCCAAGGTTGTTAGTTTGGCTTTTTTTGAGAAATAGATCGAGAAATTATGCTCTTTTTGAACTGGTCTGGTAATAAATTGTTTGGCGCTTTGGAGTTTTAAAAAATCTTAATACATTTTGAGGTTTTTCTGACAATTTTAACTTTCTAAGGAGGGGGGGGGGGAGCAATAGGAAGTGGTTGATGAACTTTCTTCTTCAGAGGGAGGAAAGCATTACCTTTGCAGAAATTCAAGAGCTGTGTTATCACTGGGAGAAAAGAAAGAGAGTGGTGGTAAAATGGCATACTAACACTGCTTTGGTCAACGGGAGCATCAAGTTGTTCAACGACAATGTTATTGACCATTTTAGAAAAATTCTGAACAATCGTCAAAGGCAACATTGAACTGGTTTTTAGAGAAAGAAATCCAAGATTCTTCTAGTGCAAAAAGGGAAAAAAGAAAGAACAGCAGAAAAGGAGAAAACACCTGAAGGGATGTTATATAATGTTTTTATGGAAGGTGACTCCTCTCCAAACAATGACATCAACATTTCTCTTCCTCCTCTCAACATTCCACTTATGCCATCAGCTCACCCCAGTACAAGCAAAGTGCAGTTAAATTTTTATTTTTGTATAATTTCATGTACAGTACTGTACATGTGTTTTCCATAGGCTTAAATAAGCAATCATCTGTGGGTCTGGAACGGATTAATCTAATTTACACTGTATCTTATGTGAAAAAATAATTCGCCATTTGAACTGCCTCCTGGAACGAATTGTGTACGAATAGCGACGGCATATATATATATGTTTTGCGTGTGTGTGTTTGAACCATTGCGTTTCATTCCTCACTACGAAAATATTTCTTCTGCACCCATTTGACTGTGTCAATTTTATAGGTTGAAAGTGAAATCTATTTTCCCTTAACATATTTTTACAAACAACAAAAACTCCGTAATTTTTAAATTATTATATTAAAATGCATTACTGACTTTTAATTCCCTTCATTTCTAAATATTTAACGTCCTTCTTCATTGCGAAAATATTTTTTCTTGGCCTAAATGACTGTGTTTGGTTCAATCGATTGAAACCGAAAGCTATTTTTCCGTAATTTGTTTGACACGCAGTAAGACACTCCGTATTTTTAAAATCATTATTTTATACTCTATTACGGGCTCTAAATCACTTTCTAAACATTTAACTTTTCCTTCAATATAAAAAGATTTTTTAATACCCAACTAATGTTGTTCGGTTCATCCGTTAAGACCGTTGTTCATTTTGGAATTAATTTTTTACTGCGCATAGTTGAATGACCCTGGAAATCATTTACCAGGAGTCTAAAGTAACACTACAAAAATTTAAAAAAGAAGTTTCAAAGTCTTTCAAAAAGGAAATTACACAGAACAAAAAAATATTCTGTAAATTGATAGCAACCGATAATGCACCGCAGTAGTGACGCCATTAATGAATTACTATTTTTGGTACAGAAACAAGAAGGTAAGATCAGTCGAGCCCACACCGATCGGCCAATGATGCCGCTGGAGTCGGGTAGGTTCGGCGCCGAGAGCTGTTAGGCTGCCACTGACAGCTGAAGTAAAATTTTACGCCAAAAATGTATTTTTGACAATTTTAGACTGGTAGTCACAGATCTCAAGCGTTTCTTTATGCATTTGTTTACAACTTTTAAACTGGTAGTCACAGACCTCGAGTGTTCAGTTTTACGTAACTTGAGCAACCTTTCTCTGAAATTTTAAAGATTGCGGTATAACAAAAATTTTATTGAGAAACTGTTATCAAGAAACTTGATTATTTTATTTAAAACAAGTTCTTCGTAAATTTAAAGAAGCACTCGGTTTCCTTTCTGTGCTTTTACAGAGATTTTTTACAGTGTGAGACACAGCGTTTTGAAATTTTCTTACAGTTTATATATAAAAAAATATATATAATATGCAGGATACGCAAACATCGTTTGGACAGAATAGAACGGGGCGATTGTTACGCATGAAAAAACAATATTTATTATGGAACCCATTATCCACAAACAATATTTAGTTACGTAACCTAGAATAGCATTTTGCTTCGAGCAAGCAGCAAAGTGCAAATTGAGATGTCTAAATTGAACAACAGGGAAAAGGAAAAGCAGGACAATAACAAAATAATTAGTCACAGAAATCCACTCATTGACGTCATTTAGGAGTCGTGTGGGCGGCCAAGTGGGGCGTTGTTCTATTCGGCAACAGCGGACTGACGCATTTTGTAAAGAATACGACCCTGTGTTCTACATTAAATATCGTTTGTTTTTAGTCGAGTACAGATATGCCTCTCATTTCGCCAAAAATAAATAAACAACAATAATAATAAAGTTTAAAAGCGAAATATTGCTAAAAATGTGCATTCCTTACTTTGAGTAATACATGGTTTGAGAACGGCTTATGGGAATCATTTCACTTAAAAGTTGATAAATATAAACTGAAAGGTGGCATATAAGTTGTGCATCTTACAACTGTTATCATTGTTATGCGCATATCAAATAATTTATCGATTTTTGCAAGGATTCATCACGAGCTTCGTTTATTTTGAGGCATTATTTTTCCACAGAGCACTCGCTGGTCATTTCTACTGGAAAAACTCTCATTGTAGCCTTCAACATTAATAAATTAGACCTACAGTTGTTACTAATTTATGCTGTTTTTATGTTTTATTTTTAAAGAATAATAATAAATTTGCATTAAATATTGCTAAATTAGTTATTCATTAGTTACAGTGAGGTAAGGTTTTTTTGCCATTTATCGAAAATAAACTTATTATTGATTACTAAATTAGTTCTGCAATATTAACCTACTCATGTTAGTTTTACATTTGATTGAAAACAAAATATTACAGATTGCTAAATCATTTACTCAACACTTTGTAATCTACTTTCATTTCTATTGGAAAAAAATCTCTTCGTCATAGTCTAATAAATCTAAAGTATTCCTCATTTTTTACTAATTTATGCTGTTTATATATTCTATTCAGAAAGAATAAGCTTTTATTATACATTATTAAATTATTTTTGAAACAGTTAATAAGCTCTTTTTACGTTTTAGGGGGGAAGAACATCCGCTACATATCACAATATTATTTCCGCAATAGATATTCCGCATGAGATATTAATGTTTGAAATGATAGCAAAATAAGTGTATATTTTAGATTATTAACACATTATGAGCGGGCGACGTAGCACGCGCAACTATGTTGCGTATCGCACTAAGTTGACTAAGTTAAAAAATGTTCTAAAAAAATACAGCATCCAATTCATACATTATATGAAACATTATTTTTTCCCTTGTGTGACATAAAAGTGGTGATTTTAAACAGGTACAAATACCAGTCCCGCTTTTAATCCCTTAATTGGGTGGCTATTACCCCTTAATTGGGTAGCCCGTACGGCGTACGGGCTACCCAAAAATGGCCTTCACTAGTTCGCCCGTACAGCGTACGGGCATTGATATTTCCGACTTTCTTGTTTTGATTTGCCCGTATTATTAATAGATTGAAAGAGTCATTCAGAGGTATTTGTGTTTCAAAGTTATAAAATATAAAAAAGCATAAATTCAATAATTTTTAATTTTTTTAAAAAAGTCTTTCATTTTCCTTTTATACCAAGTTAGGACTTTAATTCTATGCATTAAAAAAAATGCTTTTTTAGGAACACTTGTGGTAAAAAAATTGACCAGTTAAGGGGTTAAACGGCAATGCACGAAACAGTTACTAGTACCTGGCCCCCCGCTCATAATGTGTTAAATAAATCTGAAATCGTTGATCATTTATCCTGCCTTTTATGTTTTTGAAAAAAAAATCATTCTAGATTACTAAACTAGTTCTACTATTGTTACTAATAAATGATACTTTTAGAAATTATAAATTCTCCTTGTACACTCCTTGAGGGATTTGAAATATAAATAACAAACATTATTATTGGAAAAATTGCAGAATGCTAGCTGTAAATGCAGTTTATAGTTTCTTGAACAAGGCTTCACATAATCCTTTATACCTTTTGATAGCTTACTTACAACAGTTATTTCTGAATGTCATATTGCTGTTCGTTTGACAATAACTATGAGCGTAGTAATGAAGTTCTCACATGTCAATTATGCTTTAATAAATTACATTGTTATGTTTAATCACTCAATTGTTCAATTACCATTTGAAACGTAGCTGCTGCGGTGAAGAAAATGATAATGCTTTAAGTTGCCGATAGATTTCTTTAATGCTCTTTAGTTATTTCTAACAAATGTCAAATCAGCTTTTTACTTTATTTATTTATTTGTTTATTACTTTGTTAGAATCTTACAAAAATTTAGCTATGTACAAACATGTATACTGTTGACAATAAAAATTGCATTTCTATTTATTGAAATTTAAAAGATTTACTGGAAATTAAGGGGTTTAAAGGAGAGATCTGAAAGTATATTTCTACTAATCCGAGCTTTTTTTCACGACATAAAGCGAGAAATCAAACTTAGATCCTTTCCTACGAAGACTTAATACATGAAATGATAAATCAATAACTTTTCCTCAGTCCTTCAACGACTCCTAAAAGAATGTCTATATAATCGATAATATTGTTACTGCTTTTGGTATTCGTTCCGCTTTGTGACAAGCAAAATGAAATTATAGCTTCTGCGCTAAATGAAGCCTGCTTGTTTACAAGTGCACACGCATTTTGCCATTAAAACAAAAGATCAACTACTAATGCATTTTTAAATGCATATTACAAATCGATAACTACAAACAGAAATAGTTCTTCCCTCTAATGGCTGAAATTTCTTAAGTGCAAAATAATTCTTCAAATACTCGTATAAGACATAATACAGAGCTAAAATTATTAATTTAGTGAATGTATTAAATTTTGTATAAGGGGCCTAAATCGTGTTTTTTTCTGAGCTCGGCTCATATAACAATATATATATTGTTGTTATGAAACATTAAGTCAATCTCATGGCTAATGAAAGTATTCTAGTGTTTTCCTACTGCTACAGTAGTTTGATTTTTGTTTCCAAATCAACTCTTTTACAATCTTGACTGTGGGAGCGTTTTTTAAAGAATCTGCTGGAACTCATTTATCCAGAGTGTAACGAAAAATTACAGAGACTAAAAAACAAGAAGCTACAAAATCTTTAAAGAAGGAAATTACAGTAAATAACAGAAAACATTCTGAAAATTGCTTGCAACAGACAACGTGCCGCAACCTGCGAGTAGGCTGAATTACTAGGTCTAGCCCACAAAGTCAAAGCTGTATTCAGTTGAGCCTAAGCCGTTAGACCAATGATGCCTCCCGAGGCTGGCTGCTGAGGCCAAGCAGGTTGCCTACTACAGCTGAAGTTATATCTCATCATCATCACTTATATTTGTTGATGGGCCGTTAGGCCCCGGGAGGGGCCTTTTACCCAGATCTCCTTTGTGAGCGTACGTCGTTAGGAGATAGATGAATGCGCCCGAAGGCTTACATCACGTCCCCGAAGGGCAGGGGGGGGGGGGGTCCGCATCTCGGACGAGTTAGAATAGTAAGCTACATAAAAATACAAGAAGACAAAATATATATATATATATTTCTTTTAAGCTTTTTTTTTTTTTTTTTCTAAATTTATACTTTTTTCTTTTTGGATTTTCTCTTTTTTAATTTTTTTCTTCACATATATAAGATAAGTAAATGAATAGCAAAAAACGACTATCTCAAGGAGAGCATGTCTAACTGAGGATTTGGAAGAGGATTATGCTTAGTACTGAGAGAATCATAGTTGAGCAGACAGGTTCTGGCCGGGTAGGGGTACTTCTGGTTCCTATTTATGTATTGGGATTGGGTACGAATTGCTTCGTTTGGATGATTTTGGAAGCTGTTGAACAGTTTTAGGGCATTTTTTATAATGTGCCTTGAGATTGAGTCAACAGATAATTCGCTGTGGAGGGCTTTGTTTTTTTCGTACCAATCAGCGTTACCAATTTGTCTGAGGGTTTTATTTTGTAGAATTTGGATTTCGTTAATGGTAGTGCGAGCAGCGTGCCCCCATACCGTAAATCCATAGAGAATGGTTGGTCTTAAGATTTGATTATATATCAACATCTTATTCTTTAATGAAAGTTTACTGTAGCGCCCTAGTAAGGGGCGGAGAAGGTGTAATTTATGCTTAGCGTTTACTAGTTTTTTTTCGACGTGCTTTTTGAAATAAAGGCCGGAGTCGAGAGTGATGCCTAGATAGCTAGCTTGGAGTTTGTAATTTAGGGTATTATTCATAAGTTCAAGAGTTTCGGGGCCTTTTTTTTTATTGTTCTTTTTAAAGTGGACTGCAATGGTCTTAGTGGGGTTTAGAGCGAACCGCCAGTTGTTACACCAATGTTCTATTTTTATTAGGTGCTCTTGGGCGTATTTCTTAACACAATTACGTCTTTTGTGTTTTACAATGATCGCGGCGTCGTCGGCAAAGAGGGCGGTCATGGTTTTTTCATGAGTCGGGAAATCGGCCATGAAAATGTTGAACAGTTGGGGCGATAATACTGCATCTTGTGGGACGCCACTTTCAATGAGTTTCGTGATGGAGGTTTCATTTTCAATTTGTACTTTAAAGGTGCGGTTTCTAAGATAATTATTGATTAAATCAACAAGGTATTTTGGGAAGTTATGGATTATCATTTTGTATATGAGCCCATCATACCAGACTTTGTCAAAGGCTTTTTGGATATCGAGAAAAATGCCTAGGGTTTGCTTGCCATAGTTAAAACCTTCAGTTAAAGCGTTTAGGACTCTGATTAGTTGGTGTATTGTGCTGTGCTTTTCTCTAAAACCAAATTGTTCTGGGGGGATGATGTTCAGCAAAGATTGCAAAAGCATCTATATGCTTTTGCAATCTTTTCTTTTCTCATATATTTTGGAAACATGTGAGGTAAGACTTATAGGTCTATAGTTATGGGGGTCCCTGGAGTCGGTGGAGGGTTTTGGTATTGGGGTGATTTTTGAGTTTTTCCAGATAGTGGGGAAGTAAGAAAGTTTGAGTGAGCAATTAATAATTTTTGTTAGGCAAGTCAGTGCTTTAAGGGGCATATTTTTGAGCATTTTGTTTGAGATATTATCTGGTCCGGCGGCCTTTTTATTTTTAGTTCTTTTAATAATTTCAGCAATTTCGCCTGGGTTAGTTGGCATAAACTGGATCTGGTTTTGGGGGGAGGAGTTAAAATCCTGAATTTTCCTACGAACTAACGACGTGACATGATTGTTTGGGGAGGGGGGATTTGGTCGAAAATTTTCTTCAAAAGCTTCAGCTAAGGCTTCGGCTTTGTCCCTATCATCAAAATTTATACTTCCCGTAGTGTGAAATGGGGGAATACTTTTGAAAGGTTTTTCGAAGGCTTTGGCAAGTTTGTAAAGGGAGCCGTTTTCGGGCGATAAGCTGGTTATGAAATCAGTCCACCTTTGCTCTTTATACTGCCTAGTTATGTTTTTTATCATTTTCTGTAACCTATTTATCTCCGTTTTCAGACTGGGATTTCTAGTGTTTTGCCACTGTTTTTTTAATCTGTTTTTCTGGACAATAAGTAGTCTAGTGTAAGGGGGAAGTCTAATGGGGGTGTGGTTAACAACCTGCGATTTCGTGGAGGCTTCGTAGGAGCCAATCAGTGACACAGAGAAATTTTTTACGCTGTTCTCGATATCGTCAATGGTTTGTAGGGTGGGGTTACCCCTTACTTTTTCGTGCAACAGGTTCGTGTAATTTGCCCAGTTTGTAGTCTTCAAAATTCTTTCTTTCTTAGGGATTTGGTAGTTTAAGTTTAATGTGATCATAACCGGGTTATGATCAGAGGATAGATCCGTATATGTACTTATGGCGTACGGCCAGTTAGGGGTTTTAGCTAAAGCTATATCAAGCGTGGATGCTTCACCAATGCCAAAGTGCGTGGGGGTATTTGGGGCGCAGATTTGGAAATTATGATCGATGCTTAACTTACGTATTTGATTACCCCTCCTATTTCTTCTGCCAAAACTCCAGTCTGGGTGCTTTGCGTTGAAATCGCCGAAAAGAATGGTATTCTGGTTAATTTGGCTGATTTGCAATATTTCAGAGATATCAAGATTCGGTGAGCTGGGGGGAATATAAATAGAGCTGATCGTAAGGTGCTCGTTGCTTGAAATTTTGATTGCAATGGTGGTGTTCTCAAAGGTAGCGGTTTGGTGCTTTATTTCGTTAGTGATAATATTTCGCCTAACGTAGATGGCAGTGCCGCCGCCGCGGCCAATACCCCTATCGTTGCGGAAGCTGCAGAAATTTGGGATGCTTCTAAGATTAAGACAGGGTTTTAGTTTAGTCTCCTGAAGAAGAATGACATCAGGGAAGAGGGAGGAGATACAGTTTTCGAGCTCGTCCATTTTTTCGGGCGAGAGGCCATTTGCGTTCCAAGACATAATACGGATGCAACTAAGATTTGCCATGATTAGTGCTCTCGAAGTGCGTGTTTAAGTTACGTACGAGGATTTGAAGATCTTGCATGAGAGATGCAATTGTCAGCGGTAGAGTCGCTATAGCTTCTATGTTATTCTTGGGGGGTTTCGTTTGGTTACTTGTGAAGGCACTAGCGTACGATGGGGTTTTTACAGTACTTTGGATTATTTTTTCCTCTTTTGTTTTTGGGGATGGTCTTTTTACACACTCCGTGCTATTTGCAAATTGCTCATCTCTACAGTTGGCGCAGGTAGGTTTTTCGGACTTCGGCCTATTACATTCGCGCGTCCAGTGATTTTCCGCACAGATAAGACAAACAGGATTTAGTGTGCAGAGATGGGAGCTGTGTCCGAATCTCTGACATCAGTAACATTGTGAGATTCTTTGAGTCTTTTTTAGATGTTCAACCTTAATTTTATAATACAAGATTGAG
The DNA here is from genome assembly GCA_038502835.1 of Octonoba sinensis. Taxonomy (NCBI): domain Eukaryota; kingdom Metazoa; phylum Arthropoda; class Arachnida; order Araneae; family Uloboridae; genus Octonoba; species Octonoba sinensis. Next base: position 132,460,856 of record CM076598.1, read on the forward strand.
CTGATATTATACACTTCTTTGTTTAAGTCATTATTTTTTGGGAGGGAAATTACGAATAGGGGAATTCGATCCTTTTGTTTTCCTCTGGTCATTTGCGTAATTTTATTGCAAGTTAGCCATTTTCCCATAAGTTCTTTTTCAATATCGTCAACACTAAAATCAATAGGAAGCCCTCTAAACACAACTTGTAGATCTTTATCTTGGTGAAGCTGGCGTGTATGTGATTTATAACTATGCTCATCAGCGTAATTTTTAATTTTTCGATAGTAAATGGGATTTCTAGTTTCGATAACCAGTTCATTATTTCGTTTGAATGTTCCTAGTATGGTGGTTCCGAGTAGCTCGCTGAGCTCCTTTAAGAGGGGTGTGGGGTCGGAAATATCCACAAAAGTTATAGAGGGTGCTTTATTTTTTTCTTCTGACTGATAGTTTAAATTTAGGTCTGGGTTATTTTTTTCTTCTCTAAAAGTTTTTTGTTGTTACTTTTCTCAGGCGAGCTTTCGATATCTCTAACGGGCCTTTTCCTACTGCTAGCATTATCAACTTCTTTACTTTGGGGTTCGTTTCCTTCCATTTCAATATTATCCTCTTCTAAGTTTTCACATCTGTTTTGGGTAGCTAGGGGGCTATTTTCGGTGGGTCTGTTATCTTTGTTCCAATTTGCAAACTTGATGGGGGGGATGAACCTATTATAGTTTCTTTGGGATTCGTTTTCTAATTTTTCAGACAGCGTTTTTACGGTTTCTTTTAACTCCCTATTTTAAGCTATTTTTTCCTCTACCAATTCCTCACTTTCTGCCATACGTTCCTCAGTTTTCTTAGCATTTTCCCTAGTTTTAAGCATATTATTATTTAAGGTAGCTATACTTTTATGAAAGAGCTTACGGAACTCTGACAAAAGAAACTTTGTTTTTTCGTCAGAAGGGAAATCAATCGTATCCTTTATTCCGTCAATTTTTATAAATGTTTCAATTAATTCACTTAATGTTTCATCGTCATTAGATTTTAGGATATTTTTTTCAATTTGCTCGAAAGGGGGAAGTCCCTCACGCTCACAAATAAGGAGAAAAGGGTTTTTTACCAGGCTGGCCTTGGTGATGCTGCTTTTCTTCTTCTTCTTCGTTGAGTCTTTTCCAGGGGTGGGAACGTCATCTTCCGACTCTGTTTCATCTTGAATTTTTTTATAGTTGTTTACTGGATTTTTAGAAGGCATCTGCCTTGATGAAGTATTATGCCTCTTAGAGGCACTTTGCCAAGGTCTTTGCAGGAATCCACCGCGTTTGTGACGCGGTCAAACCGATCCACGGTAGTACTGTTGGACACGTCCTACCTCTGCGGACGCTAACCTCCAAATCGCTTGCTCACAACCAACCTGAAATTACGTTGTGCACCAACAATATATTATACCTTCTCACTACAACGTCCACTTCTCTTCCTACCCAACGCTCACAGTCGCTATCAGTTTTCCACACATTGAATCACACTTTTACTCACAATTTGACACTCTTCGTCTTACAAAAACGACTTTGGCACTGTTCCAAAACACGTGCAGTCGAAACTCGCACAACGAAGTACTTCTTTCGAGAATCTTCTTTCTGGTGCTCACTACACGATCGCTAACTTTCCTCAAAACCTGTGAAGTTATATCACACGCCAACAATATAGAATGTAATTTTGACAAATTTTAAACTGGTAGTCACAGATCTCAAGCATTAGTGCATTTATTAATTATTTATGTATTTGTTTACAACTTTTAAACTGGTACTCACAGATTGCAAGTGTTTAGTTTTACGTAACTAACAAATCTTTCTCGGTAGTTTTACAGAGTGTGGAAAAACAAGAATTTTATTGAGAAACTGTTGTCAAGAAACTTGATTATTTGATTTAAAACAAGGTTTTCGAAAATTAAAGCAACTCTCAGTTTTTCTTCTGTGCTTTTACAGATTTTTTTTACAGGCATAGTATCAAATTTTTTCAGAGATAGTTTCAGTTCTCTACACTAAAGAACCACCTGTTGATATTTTAATGAGTTATATATCTGGTTACAAGACTTTTGAGATGACAGGGTTGTGATGTATTATAAAGAATTAAACAAAATACAGCTATTCTTTCCAACACGTCATATTTCTTGGTTTCGCATACATGTTAGTTTCTCTCAACCCCTTCCTACAATTCCTAGTAAACTGTTGTCCTACAATTATTTACTAGATTGAAATCTTGTCTAGGGTTCTAATGGTAACGGACCACCTTTGTGGGCTAAAAGTGCGTGTTGATAAAACACATTAACCCCTTAACGCATTTGCCCGTGTCTGACACGGGCGAAAGTTACCGGCAAATTTGCACGTGCTCGTGTCTCACACGGGCGATCTTGTATCCCACGTTATTTTATTTCTAATGCTCGTCTGAGATTTGTTTGCACTTTGTTTGTATAATTATTTTTTATATAACTTTTACCCCTCCCCCGCTCTCTAGTCACCCACAACTGAAGTTGCCTGAAACAATTTATGCTATACTATATATTCTTTTTCTGTCAAAAAAGCTCGATTATTTTTACCAGTTTTTCCGAAAACAAACTCGTGCTTCAAGGGGTTTAAAACTTTTCTCTTAAAAAAGGGGCCGACATGTTGCTTCTAAATACCTCCTTCTTCTGAGCTCCTCTGTGGGCGTGTTCCGATCAAAACTTTTTATTCAATACTATTCGACCCGTGCAAAATTCAGCACTGCGCGTTGATTTTTTAAGATGCAAAATAGCAGCAGTAATTTCAAAAGTACTTACTTATAAGAAAAGTCTGACGGGCCAGAAGTTTTGGTTAAGTGGTTTTTTGGTGGAATCTTTCGGTTAAGTTGAAGGATCCTCTAAGATTTCTTTATCATAAGTTCTGTTTATTATGACGGAAGTGCAATTTAAAAAACAAATATGTAAACGCTGATATTTCAAGTGAATATCCGATTCGATATCTATCGAAAAATCGACGCATCCATTAAAGAACCTCTTCTTAGATTATTTTAAATCTCAAATTTAAGAGAAGCGTTACTTTTTTAGACCGTGGATTTACTTTTCGTCAGTAGCAAGCACAATAAACTTTAAAATGAGGGGAAAATCATGAAATTTGATAAAGGAATAAGGAAGATCTCACTGACCGACAGAAAAAGTCTAGAGAAATAATATATAAGATTATTTTTTAAATCCTAATCTGTACAGTAATTTCTGGAATTGGTTTAAAAATATTTTTTGCTTACTCGAGTACCACACTTCTTGAAAAATACGACGTAATATATAAAATGCGACATTTATATTATATTTACTGAAATTCTTTATCACGAAAAATATACAATACGCATTTCATCGATACTCTCTAAACGTCATATTTAGATATACAATGATATTATCTTTAACAACTTAAAAGTCTTTTTTTAGTCTTACCCGAATCATAACACCTTGTTTTATAACTTCACATATTTTACCATGAACCATCATCCGTTGCTCGGGTATTTTTTCCCAGAATTTTCCTTAAAACATTTCGTTTAAGTACAGATTCCGGATGCAATAATTCATCAGTAAAACACTTCACACTTCGGTTGCTAAATCATAAAACTTATATGGCATAGTAAATCATTTTCTCAAGAAATTTTCTTATACAAATAAACATTACGTTACATTTGACATTATGGCTGGGAACTGTTCTTTAATTCGGAAGTACATTCGTTTATGTAATATATATATATATATCTGTGTTGTGTCGAATAAATGTTGTTGTTATGTAAGAAATGGAATATTCTTGCATGAGATATAAATAAAAAAAGGCCAATCGCTTTCTATAATAAACCTTTAGGTGTCCATTATTATTGTAAATCATACAGTCTTTGATTTTTTAAATAAGTTACTACTAAAAAAACTAAAGCAGATTTCTTCTTCAACTTACTCAAAAATAACACCGCGTGATAAATATCTACTGATTTGATTAAAACAATTGCTACTACAAATTTGTCTATAATATAACAAATTGTATACTACTTAACGCAGTCAGACCTCGATATAAGGTCACCCTGCGTATAAGGTCATTTTTCTTAAGTCCCAGCTCATTGAATATCAAATGTGTATGAATCGGTTAAGAGGTCACCGCGCTTATAAGGGCATTTTCCGGAAGTCCTGAGGGGTGACCTTATGTCGAGGTTCGTCTGCATAATAAACCGGAATAAACTGTGATTTTAAATAGGCTCAGTTTTACTACATTTCTAAAATTCACAAATAAAATAAGTAGTGCAAAGCTTTAAATACATCCGTATTTTTTACGCCCCCTCCCCATAGAGCCTCTGAAAAAATTAGTTTAAAATTAAATTTACTTTTACATTCTTGCATATAATATTTTATAGAATTTACTAAGAACTTAACTTAAATTTATATTCATATAATTAAACAATTTAGACATTCATCACTCTTTGTTATTGTAAAACTTTTGCGCGCTCTTCAATTTATTTCATAAGTTACTTTTAAAGAAGCCAAAATAGATTTATTTTATAAATATTGCTCATGAATTTACTATCTTTAGAACCACCCAATTTGATTTACGCAATCACTATTAAGATTTTCTCTGCAGTATAACAAATCCCCCCCCCCCCGTAATAAAAAAAATTAATAAATCCAATCAAACAGCCATTTCAACCTATTTTGTCCCAAGAACGTATTATCCATTTTTAAACTGTTTTAAATTTAATGATGTTCATCTGATGTTTGGTTTGCATCTGTAGAAGCAGACCAAAAAGAAAGAAAAAATGACCATGGTAATTCTAAATGGAATCAATGGGACTGAAAGGGTAAACATTAGGTTGGGTATAGAAAAACACATTCTTTTCCTCTACCCCCGCCCTCCACCTCTCAGAAATGCTAGAGCTTGGAAAGATGCCACTTTTAAGTAGAACGAGGATCTATTTTTTTTTAATCCTTTGAAATTATGCGGTAGCAATTCTACTTAAACTTTATAAATATTGACGAAAATGAAAATTTTTCTTAAATGTTTCATTATTACTTAATATTCTAAGATAGACAGGAGATAATTTGTGATAGAAATAAAATTTCACGTTAAATTAAAGCACAAATGAGCATTAAAACGCAGACACATGTTTCGGGATTGCTTGGAATCCCTTTTTCAATGCGACAGGGAGCTTCTAGATGCAAAACATCCAAATGAAGCCATCTAGAAGCTCCCTGTCGCATTGAAAAAGGGATTCCAAGCAATCCCGAAACATGTCTGCGTTTTAATGCTCATTTGTGCTTTAATTTAACGTGAAATTTTATTTCTATTCTTTGCACAAAGTTAAATTATTACTATAATTTGTGATGTCTACTTACCGGTTCACTAAAGCCGAATCAATTAAAATATCAATTATATTTAACTGTTATTATATTTAACCCGTCGCACAATATGGTCCCAATTTTGTTTAAATTGTGTTCCCTTAGAAGAAAAAGAAATCTCAACTCACGTGCAGGAGTCTTTCACTTTTCCTCATTTGCAGTCACTTAAAATAGCACATGAACACGGTTCCGGATTTTTTTTTTGTCTTTTCCACTTGGATCCTGTGAAAATAGAACATTTATAAACAGATATCAAAAAGTGAAGAAGTTTAAAATATTTTTTTCCTTAATTGGAATTCTGTCTTTATCACGATGAAAAGATTTTCCGATCTTATAATAGGAATCATAGTATTCATGATCAGCTGAAATGTTCTGTAATTGGACATACTAAGTTTTGACGTTTCACAATAAAAGCATTTAGCTCTTTCAGCTACTCTACTTTAGAAAAACATATACTCTTGTTACTAGGAAAATTGAACATTTCTTTACACAATATCACAGAACGCATTCATGGGGTAGTAACCACTCTGAAGGAAATCTCTGAGGAAGCGAATTAATATTTTGCTAAACTTGGCAATGTTGATAAAAAAGAAATAGATTTCGCAAGCTGAATCGTGTCGATTTTAGAATATAAAGCTATATTGCAAAATGCTCATTTTCATTTCTTTTTACAAACTTTTAAGTACAATCCGCTACTGATAATTTCAAACAAATGAAAAACATCCTTTTTCTTATCACATTATTCTAAGTGACCCTTCAACCGCACTCGTGCGTTTCGCTGGGGGAGGGGGTGGTTTTCGACGCACCCTAGTAAGCGTGCTTAATTTTAATACATTCCTATACTTAACAAAATGGAAAAATAAGAAACTTCGAATATTCAGCTACTATTATTACATAGTTTTTCCAATAATATTCGAATATTTTAGCAGTATTATTTTACCTCCAACATTTAGAATGCATTATAATAATCTATCTCTACTTGTTTTCTTGTTCCGTTCAGCATTTTATTAATAACATTTTCTTTTTTTTAAGCTTTAATATACATTTAGATATAAATGGGAAAAGACAAAACAGTTAAGTACTATTTTCTCCTCCTTTTATTTACAGATTTACTAACATTTTTTATTTAGTAGCGATTGATGAGTTTTAGTGTTATCAATAAAAACATTTTTGGAAGTATTTAATTTTTTTTCTCTCCTACGTCGACTCGCAGCGTCATTTTAGAAGTCTTTATTTGTACTACTTTCATACTGCTCCTCACATCTACAATTTACAATATTTGTACGTTTCAGTACATTTTTCACTATTTATAATTAAAAGAAGAAGAAATGTCAAGAACAAAACAAAAGAAAAAATATAATCTATTAAATGAATGTCAAAGCAAAATAATGATAATCTTAAGGTGTCAGTTAATAAATTTCTAAAGTATATAATATATGTATGATAAGTCAGTCAGATTGTTTCTCCAGTACAATGTCAAACAAAATAAAATACAATTTGAAGCTGACAATGTTTAATATAATATAAAATGAGATAATAAGTTCGGTGACGCGTTATTAAGCTCTGAATCAACGTTTTGTGAGTTTGTTGATTTGTATTAGCGTTTAGAGCTCTCGATTAAATTCAAAGAGTGTTTTTATTTCTAATTAGCTCAATGATAACAGGGTGACAAAAAAAATTTTGTCTTTACAAGAGAAAGAGTGTAGAAGGATAAAATTTATGTACAACATTGTTACAAATGCACTAAATGAAATAACCAACTTAGTGGTTAATCAGTCGCACTGAGGAGAGATTATCGCTAATTCAAATATTAAAACAAAACAAACTTGTCAAGCAGAAAAACTAAAGTATTTAAACATGGTTTAAACGTTTGAAGCTAAACTTGAAAAAATTAATGAATTCCGGTCGAATTTTGAGCTATGGATGAACTTGAAGTATGGATATATATATACATGTATGTATACATGTGAAAAAGATAATCATTCAGAATATAACTGAATCAATCATTATCTAATATTAATTCTGTACCTGAGAACCATAGTATCTTAAGTCCATTTTTCGATTTTTTGCGATGAAGTGAAAAAATAACATTTTTGTGTCTATAAGACTAGACTTTTCCCGTGCGAACCTTACAATAAAGATGTCTGATGCGAGAATTAAAAGTGCGGAAAACTCATGTAGCTAGTGGCTTTGTCGTCGGTACTCTGTGCGTCAGTAAAAGTGTACACTCGCAAAAATTCGAAAAATGAACTTAAGATTCTATGGCTCTCAGTTACATAGTTAACATAATTGAAAAGTATGGAAGCAAAAAAAAGTACAAACCAAAGCAAATAACCATTTTTAAAGCACTTTCTTCACATAAAGTGTATGGTATAATCCGTGTCGATTCAGGCGGGGAGGGGGGGGGGGGGTTATCTTCATAGTCGCAGAAGGTTTTGAATTTCACATAGGTTAAAATTTAGAACAAAGTGAGTTATAGGTATGTTTTCTGTTTTGCTCAAAAAAAATTCCTGTCCCGAGATACAGGCCGCCAAAGATTGCGCCTCCAGCACAATTTCTCACTTGCGATTTTCGACAAAAACTTTCAAGTGCTCTATTTCCTGAACGGTGCAAGATATTTTGATGCAGTTTTTTTATTTGAAAGATAATTAGATTATGTTTAAGATGAAAGGCTACATTTTAAAATATCTGTTCAACGTTTTTTGCTGCAGCTTTCTGAAATATTTTTAATTTTTTTTCTCAAAAAAGCCAATCTCAAAATTTTTTATTTTTTTTACACCTGGTTAATACTAGTGAGTACTGCATTCCCTGAAAAGGAGAGTTTCCAATTTTGTGTTCAACTGTTTTTAGAAACAATTTAAGATTTTGCCATATATTTTATCATTTTCTTTATAACATAGTCATATATTGGTCTCATTAAGTCAAAATTATCCAAAATTTATTTTCTTTGACATGGCATTTAATTCTTAATAAATATTAGCGCATGAAAAAAAAATATTTTTTTTTAAATTTATTTTTTTTTTTTAAATTTTAAATCAGATTGCTTTTCATACCAATAAACATAACTTAAGATTGACATTCTGAGTAAAATGCAATGACTATAATATTTATTTAAGTGAAAATAAGACTTTTACATTGAAAAGTGTATATTCATGCTAAAAATTTTGAAAAATAAATGCAATACACTTTACTTTCAACTTAATGCGCAAATGTTTAAAAAATTAATTACTGCACATTCGCCAGGCCGTTAGCAAGTAATCTAAATACATGTATACCAGTCATTAAAATAATTTCTATATATCATTTATTCATAATCACAAATAGATTAATAATTAAATTTATTGTTTAATAACATATACAGTTAAGTATTTTCTTGATTCAATTTTCCATTATGTAATTAAAAAAAAGTTTGGCTGTCTTCTCTACTCCAAGTTAAATTTTGAGCTCGTTGTAAACAAATCTCCCCCCCCCCCCAAATGTAGAAAACATAAGTTCAATTACTGCTGAAATGAGCATATGAATCATCTTTGGCTCTTTATTACCCATGAACTCTTTTACAGCAGTTAGTTTCTCACACTCAGTTGTTGACATAGACTGCAATTTCTTTTTCAAATTAAATTCCACAAAAAGGAAATGCACAAATTATGAACTTCATCCCATTGCTTCATAATTCAGTGTTTTCTTTAACCACATTTCATTGGCTCTTAAATCTCTTATTTTATATTTTGGGGTTAGATATGGCTAAAAAAAGAGAAAGAAAGTTGTCAATGCCTGTCCATATTTTTTTTAAGTACTATATAGTTACTTTATCTTGCTGATTTAGGTTATTTTCTAGCTTTTGCTGAATAATTGTAGCAGCTTCGTCTATTTTAATTATCTTCTTCAAAATTATTTAAAGCAGTGATGATTGGTTTTAATTGATTAGGCAGATCCTGTACATTCTGTTCCATTGCCCCATTGAAAATATTTTGATTATTCTTCCTCTGTTAAATTTCTACTTTCTTCTTTAAATACCTGCATAATAATTAGACAACTGATAATGCTAACTCAAATTAGTAATAAATTCTTCAACATTCTTGTTTGATTTGATTTTTGTTAGAACTATTGAGTTAAATCAATGTTTTTTTGAAAAAGTCATCTGATTTAAATTATGTACAGGCTGATAACTATTAGAAACATTTTCAAAGAAGAGAAAGAAAAAACACTAACATATTACAATCAAAAACACATTAAAGCTTATAAAATATGGAGCAAAACATATCTTTTACCAAAATTATGTTATAAGTGAGTTGTCTAGTTTCAAAACCAGCTACATCCAAAAAATGAAATTTTTCACGTCGGGCAAAAAACTCTTAATATAAAATATATTTAAAAAAATCGAAATGTTAGAGACTCAAGGTTTCTCTAGCTAAGAGCTTTGCGCTAGGCTTTTAACCTGCTGAAAATAAAATAATGATAAAATATATGGCAAAATCTTAAATTGTTTCTAAAAACAGTTGAACACAAAATTGGAAACTCTCCTTTTCAGGGAATGCAGTACTCACTAGTATTAACCAGGTGTAAAAAAAATAAAAAATTTTGAGATTGGCTTTTTTGAGAAAAAAAATTAAAAATATTTCAGAAAGCTGCAGCAAAAAACGTTGAACAGATATTTTAAAATGTAGCCTTTCATCTTAAACATAATCTAATTATCTTTCAAATAAAAAAACTGCGTCAAAATATCTTGCACCGTTCAGGATATAGAGCACTTGAAAGTTTTTGTCGAAAATCGCAAGTGAGAAATTGGGCCGGAGGCGCCATTTTTGGCGGCCTGTATCTCGGGCCAGGAATTTTTTTGAGAAAAACAAAAACATACCTATAACTCACTTTGTTCTAAATTTTAACCTATGTGAAATTCAAAAACTTCTGAGACAATGAAGGTAAGATTTGATTTTTACCTGCCTGATTCGAGACGGACTATGCCGTATGTAATTTGCGTTACTTACTCCTTGTTAATTCAAACACTTATTGCCATTTGCACTAAACACTTGAGAAGTTTTAACCCAACTAAAAGTTTTTAAATCTTCAAACCAAACCCATTTTTACCAGTTAAGAAAATTGAATTTTAAAGATATTTAGTTTTAAAAGTAGGCAGTTAAAAAATTTTAAATTTGTTTGGTGCAAATGGGCATTAGTGACCCACGAGCTAGTACTAAAAGAAATAGGAAAAAATTGATCAAAAAGGATCGCCATCCCTGCCCTAGTTATTAGTTTTTCGATTGTATGAGAACGCAAGAGTTTCGTTGGGAGAGCCTGAAAGCAATGAGTTGTTTTTGTTCGTCTGCAGAAAGAAGCAAGATGAGGTGCGGTTGCTAGAGACGGCCATTCGAATGAGGAACGAGGAGCAGCGGCGGAAAGGGATCGAGCTTGACGCCACCTGCCAAATTTGCATGAAAACAAAGTTCGCCGACGGAGTTGGTCATGTGTGCAACTACTGCAATGTCCGCTGTTGTGCCAGGTGCGGAGGAAAAGTCACTCTACGGTCAAACAAGGTAAGTCTGCGATCGCGGACAGCAAGATTTTTACTAGTGAGTTGAAAAAATGATCTGTACTTTGTAAATTGAAAGATTTATTGCCGTAAAAGTCACACAAGGTAAGTCTGAATATAAAATGAACTTTGCACGGTTACAAGCGATAAAATATGAATCGTTTATTTCTAAAAGGTAACAACTCTTAAAAACAATTTTCTTTTCAGGAGCTAGGAAAAAAATGGCTTATGAAAAGTTGGAAAACTTTACCGGTCTGATCTTTTAATTTTATTTTAGTAGGTAATAGCAATGGTATATTGGCAAATTAAACCGATTTTTAATTCATTATGCTATAAAAATTAATACATTAATACTGAGAGTTCTTTCTTTTTCAAAACGGAGAGGTTACCTTTTCGAAATAAACGATTCATTTATATTAGTGAGCTACAAAAATGAACTGAGATTTAATGCTTATATAAAGTGAAAGATTCGATTCTTGTATAATTAAAAGTCATATAAAGGCAAGTCTGAAGATAAAGTAAACTAATACGAACAGTAAGATTTATACTAGTGTGCTAGAAAAATGGACTGACATCCAACGAACTTTTATAAATTGAGATTCATCAATGCAAGAGTTATTATAGATCATTAATAGATGTAGGGGAAAGTGGTTATGAATAGGACATTTTTTTCTTTTATTTTTGTATTCATCAGATTTTGTTCAAATTTGTAGGATATATTCCTCACATATTCAGGCATACAATAAAAAAAAATAAAATTAGAATAAATATAACCCATAATGTTAAGGAGTCCAAAAACTGAAAAAGTGCGTTTGTCCCATTCAACCACACCCATGAGGTTGAATGGGACACCAGTGGTAATGAATGGGACACTGTAGTAAAGTAGTTTAACTATAAAAACTTACTTGTTTTATACTACTGTCAAATACAAAATAATTATTTATGCAAAATAAAATATATATTAAAATAATTTTTCATATAATGTTAAATAAAATCTATTTTCCATTATCTCAATAAACAATTTTATTACGTAGATTGACATTAAATTCTAGGACCAACCAGTTTTAATTACAGTAGTAAGGATTATAAATTCTGCAGTCATGTTTATCGAACATCACAATCCTGCAAATCTACACAAAATTTTAAAGTGGTATAAGATCTTGTAGATGTTCCTGGCCCTATTGTTGGTGGTGGAAGTTTCAAAATAATATTGTTCACATCAACAGCGCTCACATCTTCATTTTATGGAGAACTAAAACTTCCTGATTTATCATTTCTTCTCAGAAAGGAAACAATAACTTCTTTATTTTCTATGACATCAACTCAACCAATATAATGAATGCGCTTACTAACGGCAGAATTATTTGCAAAAAATCTTACAAATATGAAGTTATTTGGCTGCAGTTTATCCTTCGATGGTCAAATATCTTCAGTTTGTTATATGAATCTATATCACTGTTTGACTCACAATCAGAAAAATCATCTGATTCACTATTGGAATCAATTTCTAAATGGTATTTCGCTTTTTTAGCTGCTGCAGATTCTTTCCTTTTTCATTTCGTTGGCGTACTTCATCTTCAATCCGTTTTTTTTTTTCAAGAGTGGAAGTCAAAATGAAAATTTTTCCTGATTTTCTATCTGCTCGTTTAATACCTTCCCTAATACATTTTGGATAAGGTCTAATTGACTCTGGGGTAATTGGTAGGCCTACAGTTTCATTTGATGTACGGCTACTCTCTTGAGGAGGAAAAGGTTCATCTATTGATGATGTGAAAAGCCTGTTGTCAAATGATCTTGTCGTTTCTGATGTAATCCTAGCATCAAATGGAGTCGAAACACTTGTTGTTGCATAAGATATTTGCAAAGCATCTGGTACAGGACGATCTGTCACGTATGATGAGAAAAAGTCATCATTGTTGAAGGGCGATATTCCACACTTTTTAAATCCAGACATTATATTGGCTCACGTGAATACCTTGTCAAATGCTTGAGATGCCAAAGATGCAAGGTTATATATGGTGATTTGTTTGCCAGCATTTGATGTCATCCAATTGTTTTGGGCAGTACGAAGGTAGGTTTTAAAAGGTCCATACACACTTACATCCAAAGGCTGCAACCTATGGCTGCAGTGTGGTGGGAATGTTAATAAAATTATCCCATTATCACGTGCATAAGTGATAATGTCAATGCTAATGTGTGATTCATGGCTGTCTAATAACAGCAAAACTTTCTCCTCTGTCGTTGGCTTAACAAATTCCGCAAAATGGTGAAGGGCTTTCAAAAAATTTTCTTCTGTCATACAGCCAGTGCTATGCGCTAATCCTAAGCTCCCAATATGAGCATTATTTAACATATATTCTTTAAAATTGACACGGGGGAAAATGAACACAGGGGGCACTGTGTTGCCGTTAGCACAAACAAACCCTAACATGGTTACTAATGTCCCTCTCTCTGCAGATGTTATTTGTCCAACTTGCTTTGTTCCACATGATGCAATAACTTTAGGTGGCTTAACCACTGTGATGAGACCTGTTTCGTCACAATTATATATCTTATGTGGGGATATGTTCCCTTTTTGCAATGCTGTTTGTAGGTTGTCGAAAAATTGGTTTACGTTGTGCTTCTTAAATGCTATGGCACGAGATAAACTGGTGGCTTCTGGTGTTCTCAAAGATAACGATTTATTTCTACCCATAAAGCCTCCGAGCCCAGTCTAACCCTGCACATTCATTATCTTCCCATGTACTTGGAAAGTTTTTATTCATTGACTTTGCATACTTATATGCAAGCTGTCTTGTTTGTGTAGTTGACAATCCATAATTCATTTTGGAGGCTGTTATCAAGTATTTAGTCACTAACTTTTCTTCTTTCAAAGTAAAAATTCTCCTGTTACCAAAGTTTGGCTCAAATACATAAGAATATTTATCTTCTAACTTGTTTACTTAACTGATCTGTCTGTGAATAGATTTTGATATATTTAACGTCTTTGCAGTGGCCCTAATTGAATGACCACTTAAAACACGCTTTACTGCATCTTTCATTAGTTCAGAATACACTCTTGTCATGTCAGTTTTTCTTTGAAGTGTTCCACCCATCTGAAAGAACAAAAAGGAAACTAATTTAACAAGAAAAGAACTTTCAATTAGGTAGCCTATATAATAGGAGGTTAAAGAGAAATTTTAATGTTTTAATTATTGTAAAATATTTTCCTTAAAATACTATTTTTAACTAAATTTAGCCACTGTCCCATTAAATCCTTTATTTCTTTTAATACTGGCTAATTATTGCTATTATAAATAAAATCCTATATCAGTTTTGTTTTCAATAATTAAACAGTATTAAAATGCTTTTAAATTATTTTAATTAATTATTTATTTTTGAGAAGAATACAAAACAAAAAGTCCTTTTTATTTTTATTATATTTTATATAGAATTCTTTGAATGAAAGTTCTACATATCTTAATAATCGTTGCTATTTTAAAAAATCTAAGGACATTGTTTTTTTATCAAAATAAAATAAAAAAGATAACAAGAAGTTCCGTCTAGAACTATACGAGCCTACTTTCCCGTATACACCAAATTCAAATTTATAATCTAGCTATCTCTTTCTCTCTCTTTCTTATTTATCTTTAGTTCTAATTATTGAAAATATACCTTTTTCAACGGATAATACATATTCATTCACTCACTCATTCATTCTTTCATTTATTCAGCCATGCATTTATTCATTCATTCGTTACCTCATTCAAGTGTTTATTCATTCATTTACGCATTCATGTATTTATTCACTCATTTATTTATATTTTCATTTATTCAATAATTTATTCATTCATTCTTTTCCTCATTCATTTATTCATTGATTTATTCTTTCACTCTTTCATTTATTCATTCATTCATTATTTCACTCATTGAGTCACTGAGAAATATCCTTCAAAATCCCGATCAAAAAATTTCATAGCAAAATAGGCTCGTAAGTTCTGGATAAACTTTCTATTTCTACATGTTCTACGTTATAAGAGCTTTCCGATAAAGTTTGTTCCAAGCAAATCGGTCCGTTAGATCAGGATTTATATAGGGTTGAAATTTCCCCGTAAGCCCTGTTTTAATTTTTTGAACTGTTCAAAAATGAACAAAAACTGTTCAAATCAATATTTCACGCCGAGAACTCCTTTCAATAAGCTTGCAATAGGAACTTGGCTCTTGTGCCCAGAGTTTACAGAATTTGCTTCAATTTTGTCCATAGGCGCTAATGTTAAAATGTTTTGAACTGTTCAAAATTGAACAAAAAATTGTTCAAATCAAAAAGTAAAATATAGAAATGAGATGCCCTCGCCGAGATCTTTCGAATGCAAAAAGAATTTTTCCAATCGGACAATTCGTTCAAAAGTTATTAGGGGGGGACAGACCGACAGACCGACAGACACACTTTTTCCCCATCTCAATACCCTACTTTCAAATTTTCTATTTTTCAATCTTTATTTAATTACTTCACTTATTTTTGACTTTTCTTGATTTTTAACGATATTTTTACGATACCATTAAGCCTTCTTTCATGCTTTATTATTATTATTTTTTTTTACTTTTACGGGAAAGTAGGCTAAAAACTGATACTTTTTTCTGATAATTTCTTTATTTTTTTTTAATTAAAGATTTTTAACTATACGGTTAATACGTGTTCAATAAAGGAGATTTTTTTAATTAGGTGATCTAATTATTTATTCTCTTTTAAAGCTTTATAAATGAGAATGGATTACAATTCAAATACGCCAATTAATATTTTAATATTGTTGCTATCTTTTGAAAAATGTTAAATAAAAAATTATTAGTATAAATATATTAAATGCAAACGTAGTGTTATTTCCTTTTTAGTAATATTTTTTAAATAGAATTCTTTGAATATTAAAAAAATCGTTTGCAGTTTATTGACGCATTTCATTTGTGTTTATCGTTAATTTTTTTTAAATATATTATAATAGATGTACTTTTAAGCTGGAACTGTTCTTGGCAAATTTTTTCTGTTTATATTTTACTTGAATTAGATTTAAATGCTGTAATTTGACTCCGTGCCACGTCGGGCAAATCAGCTAGTAATGTAATAAATCTAACTATAATGCATTAACAACAAATAGTGTAGTAAAAATTTATAAAAATATATATTTTTATTTTAGGTAAAAACATTGAGTATCATTTGTAAATAAATGAAAAAAAACTAAATCCCTAGTATATAAAAAGGAGAAAAAATTATGTCCCATTCATTACTGCAATTTGTGTCCCATTCAACCCAACATTGCCATTTTAACATAATTTCACATTTTAGTGATGATAGTGATAGAATTAAATCTAAATGAATCTTAAAATGAATAAGTAAATAAACAAATTGAAATATGCAAATCAGAAAAACTAAGAGTAATAATTAGTTTTCTGTTAATAGTTATTTTTAAAAAACAGTGAAAACTTACTTTTTGAGCAGATTTTTGCACTCTGTACTCTCACAACAAATTGGCTTCACTTATAAGAATAAAATTTTTGTCAGCTTGTCTGGATGTCTAGCTCCATCTAGTGGTCCCCAAAAAAAAAAAAAAAAAAACCATTTTTGAAAGTAGATTTTTAGAAACTAGTAGGTGTCCCATGCAACCCCATGTCACATTCATTACCACTCTTCCCTAATATGGTATATTTTTAGTGAGCTACAAAAGTATACAGATTTAACAAATTTATAAATTAATAGATCATTTACACAAGACTGTACTATAGATTCGTATTAACTCTAGCTCAATTTTCCTTCCCCATACCTCCTAAGATTTTTTGTGAGCTATGCAAATAGATATATTTAAAGAATTTTTGTAAGCTGAAAGATTCATTTACCCTTAGATTCTTAATAATAGTGATCTAATTTTATTGTTGTGTACCTTCAAGGATTTTAGTTAGCTATAAAACTAGACAAATTTAGCGATATTGTAAATTTAAAAATTATTTTCGCAAGAATTTATTGTAGATTGTTAATACTAAATGTAATCTCATTTTGTTCTAGATACCCTCTAAGACTTTCGTGTTCTACTGCAGTCCAGCTTTAACGAATTTTTAAATGCAATATTTATTTAGTTTAAACTTTATTATGGATCTTAATAATTAGAACCTGAAATTCATACTCTGTATCCTCTATTCAAACAGGGCCAAATGAAGGGCAAATATTTACCTTTGAGCTAACTGTGCACTTAAAACTCTGAAATATGTGTAATACAAATTAAAAAAATTGTATCGCAAATTTGTGCTTAATTTGCGTTTTATTTGTTCAAATATAATGTTAAATACATTGATTTTATGTATGTTTTACTGAAGAACTATAGTGTCGCCAATATATTTTCGCTGGATTTTAAACTGATAGCTGACATATCATATTAAGGAAAAACTAAATTTACATTTCAGTTAAAGGACAGTTACAATACAAGTAAAACGTATTATTCCGGAAATATTTCACATGTATACCGCATATATAGATTAAAATGAATGGGATAGTAACATGGATCGTTTAGAAAATAAATGTGTATTCTGAAGCAAAAATGAAAAATAAATGAATAAATAAATAAGATAATAAGTAAAAAAAGACATCCTCAAGTTATACTACTTTTTAGCCTACTTTCCCGTAAAAGTAAAATAATAATAATAAAGCATAAAAGAAAGCTTAATGGTATCGTGAAATTATCGTTAAAAATAAAGAAAAGTCAAAAATAAGTGAAGTAATTAAATAAAGATTGAAAAATAAAAAAATTGAATGTACTGTTTTGAGATGGGGAAAATGTGCGTCTGTCGGTCTGTCTGTCCCCCCCTAATAACTTTTGAGCAAACTGTCCTATTCGAAAGATTGATTTTGAATTCGAAAGATCTTGCCGAGGACATCACATTTTCATATTTTACTTTTTGATTTGAACAATTTTTTATTCACTTTTGAACAGCTCAAAAATTTTTAACATTAGCGCCTATGGGCAAAAATGAAGCAAATTATGTAAACTATGGGCACACAATGTCCAAGTTCCTATGAGAAAGCTTATTGGAAGAAGCCCTTGGCATGAAATATTGCTTTGAACAATTTTTGTTCATTTTTGAACAGTTCAGAAAAAAAAAAAATTAACATAGCGTATACCGGGAAATTTCAATCCCATTTAAATCTTGATCTAATTGATGGATTTGCTTGGAACAAATTTTTTCGGAAAGATGTTAGGACGTAAAACATGTACAGATACGAAGTTCAACATAAACTAAACCAGCCTATTTTTTTAATGAAATTTTTTAATCGGGATTTTTAAGGCTCTTTTTGAATAAATGAATGAATGAATAAATAAGTGAATAAATGATAAAATAAATAAATGAGTAAATGAGTGAATAAATACGTGAATGAATGAGTAAATAAATGAGTAAGTAAATAAATGAATAACTGAATAAATAAATGAAAGCGCGAGTTAGTAAATGAATATGTATTAACCGCTGGAAAAGATATATTTGAAGTAATTAAGAGCTAAAGCTGAATGAGAAAGAGAGAGAGAGCTAGATTATAAATTTGAAATTGGTGTATACGGGAAAGTAGGCTCGTATAGTTCTATACGGAACTTCTTGTTATTAATAAAGTTCTGAAATATCTAATTTTCATAACAACCATTCATCCAAATAACACAGTTTTTATATAACACTTTAAGTCATCAGCACGGTTATTAATAACACGGAAGATATATATTTTTTAATTTAATGGGACTGAAGCCCCAATAGTAAATAAATAGTTAAACAGAAATGCAGCATTTTAAAGTCAAAGAAATCAAAGAGGGAAGACAGAGGCATTCATGTCTCACACCTCGCTGTTATGTTGCATTAAAATAAAATAGAATTAAAACTTTTTGTTCATTACCGTTTTAATTTATCATTTTTTAATGAAATATATCGGTCATGTGTGGGACATAAACCGTCTGTTTGGCCTGGAATGGCCTAAAACTTTTTGTTCATTACCTTTTTAATTTATCACTTTTTAATGAAACATATCGGTTGTGCGTGGAACATAAAACGGCTGTTTGACTTGGAATGGCCTAAAACCCTTTGTTCATTCCCTTTTTAATTTACCATTTTTTATTGAAATGTATCGGTCATGTGTGAGACATAAAAGGTCTGTTTGGGCTGGAATGGCCTAAAACTTTTTGTTCATTACCTTTTTAATTTATAATTTTTTAATGAAATATATCGGTGACGTGTGGGACATAAAACGTCTGTTTGGCCTGGAATGGCCCAAAACATATCGTGTAAAAAAAAAGTTTTTAACTTAGATAAGAGATAAAACATTCAAATCACATATAACAGACAAAAGAAAGAATGCTATTTTACTTCAAAGACCGACAAAGATTGCTTTCATTTTGTATGAAAATATGTCTTTCGAACAAAAATCAGATAAATTACAACTTAAGTATAAACATTGTAATTTGAAACATTTAATTAAAAAAGTGTTAAATAGCATATCATGTGTTTAACACTTTTATTCTCACGTTCCAATGAAGTGCTTAATTGTCAACTTGGTATCAAGAATGCGTTTCCTATCAATTACACAATTGACCACTTCCGAGATAAAATTTATAGTTTTCAATCTATTGCTAGCGCTTACAATTATAGGTTTCATTTAATTGCAGTATTGATCGCATTAACCTCTTGAAGCACGAGTTTTTTTTTTTTTTCTTCAGAAAAACTGGTAAAAAATGATCGAGTTTTTTTGACAGTAAATGAATATCTAGGTATAGTATAAATTCTTCTTGGAAATTTCAGTTGTAGGGGTGACTAGAGAGCGGGGGTGGGGTAAAAGTTACATAAAAAATTATTATACAAACAAAGTGCAAACGGATCTCAGACGGGCATTAGAAATAAAACAACGCAAGATACAAGATCGCCCGTGTGAGACACGGGCATGTGCAAATATGCCGGTAACTTTCGCCCGTGTCAAACACGGGCAAATGCGTTAAGCGATTAAGATAAATTCTAACTTTTCAGTAAATTGTACTGACGTGAACTTAGAAATCAAATGTAGCTACATTAATTGTGTTGCGTTATTGGCTGCATGAAAATCGATTGAAAATTCTAAGGTTATTTTTATTACATAGATAGAAAGACGACTTATGCGCCGAAGTATCCATAACCTTAACCCCTATCGAATTAAAGAAGCAGCAAAACACATTATGGAAACCATATAAAAGGAAGGAAAAAAAAGAGCCTAATAACCATTTTATGCCGATTTTGGGTACACGAGTCGTCTGGATATTATAAAACACACAAATCGATATCAGTCGTGTTTCTGCTGCCTTAAATTGACCAAGACAGTTTCTATTTAAGAAACGAAATGGGCTGTTTCTGCACATGATTAACTTTTGTTCGATTTGGATAATTATATTATTTATCTTCAAAGCAGTTGTAGTTATATAAATTACAAATACAATATATAATTGTCTTTTCAGCATTGACCATAAATTTTATAGAAGGTCATTTACTGATAGTAGATAATGTCAGCAGACATTACAGCTATCAAATAATGAGCATTATTTTTTCGTCAACTATCCTTTTTTCTCTCAATAATAATGTATTAACGACGAATGAAATGTAAGTAAATCGTATATACATCTGTTTTGAAAATAAACAGAACCTTTTCTTCAGTTGACAGAAGTATGGATAGTTATATGGAAAGTAGTATGCGTTATTTTAGTGCACTGTTTTTTAGGAAGTAGACTATAGTCCATATTTTTAGGAATTATAAGTGGTAACGGAAGGTATTACGGACATATATACTGTTCTCCATCAGATCCCTACCTCTTAGCCGAAGTCTTAGTATTACGTGCGCGAGGCTGATGGCCGACGGACATAAAAGCGCCCTTTACACATACGTTCTTAAGCACGCGACTGAATGCGGCGCATTCAAAGACGATCAAGAACGCGAGTAATAATACCGAGGCGTTCAAGAATGTGTCGCAATAATGTATCACATTCTTAACCATGCGCAAGAACGCTAGAACTCCTTAGTCTTATCTCCTTATAGTATAGACTAAAGAAGAGTGCCGAGTAATCTTGATAAGAGCTTCTAATTGGTTGCAAGTACAAATATTTGCCTAAAAGGCACTATAAGAACAGATCATGTACACTTGGGGATGCGTGCATGTAAAATCCGTGGACCCTGAAGTCCCGTGGGTACCGGAGGGTGGAGAATTTTCCTTCCCTTCACTCTTAGGTCAAAAAATCAAAGTGGCGTATTTGTGTTGGTGCAATCTGGTGTCATCCAAATACATAATGAACCAAGTCGTACCTCCACCGCTGTGGTGCTCATATATAAACGAAAGGCGATCCTTACTCCCTTAATTCCTGGCCGCTCTGCGAAGGGGAGCTTGGATACCCAACTGGCATTAGAAACAACAACAAATCTACACAGCGTACGTAATAAATTGCAAATCTGTCGAACTTTCCAAAACAGTAGCTGTAACTGGATTTTTATTAATTTGTTTCGCACTACGGGTTATTATCCACATTAATATTGACAAGAAAGAACAATATACAATTAAAAAAATAATAACACATCTTTAACTATAACACTATAGTGATAAATGTAAATTAGTCAATTTATTTAAAAAACAAAAGAAATGTAAAATTATTTATAACATTTAATTTTAAATAGCTTATAACAATCGAGGAAAGGATTAGGACTAGAAAGACATTTCTGTTGCCTCGTGACAACACAAACGTAAGAAAATTATAACCGCAGCCCTGTAGAAACTCCATCAACGAGAAATGAAAACAAAAAGTGCTTTTAATTTTTGCTTTTTTTTCGTTATGCATTTTATTGCTGAATCTTAATTTGCATTACCATTGCCTGGAATTAGTACTCACACATGAGTAAGTACAGAATAATGTGCTTGATTCCCTTTTGTATAACAACGAGGAATAAAGCGTAATTCTGAAATGTCTTTAAAATTTTCGGATGGATATTATTATATTTTTAATTTTAGTGATATGCTTTACTGATTAAAAATTCATGAAAAATAACTACGTAAATATTTCAAATTTAGGGCATCAATTAAAAAAATCTTTTATTTACACAATCGAGAATCATTTCAGTTAATTTTCAGAAAAAAAGATTTTGTAAAAGGGAGGACAATTCTATCTCGTAGTACATAATCCTGCTGGCTCATATTGGTCTTGAAAACAAATTTCGATTTTATTTCTAGTATAAAAGTTTGCAGCAGCAGTACTGTTAAGGCCAAATTATTTTCCTTCGTACTGAAAATAGTGGGGATTTATTTCTATTTTGATATTAAAAGCAGAAAAATAGTAAATGTTTCTGTGAAAATCTTATAATTTAAATATTAAAATAGAATAATAAAACCT
The DNA here is from genome assembly GCA_038502835.1 of Octonoba sinensis. Lineage (NCBI taxonomy): Eukaryota > Metazoa > Arthropoda > Arachnida > Araneae > Uloboridae > Octonoba > Octonoba sinensis. The sequence goes on from CM076598.1 coordinate 132,483,130, forward strand.
AAAAAAAAAACTTTTCAAACTAGCATAAAAGTCATGTGTGAAAATAGTTTTTTGTAATACATACGTTAAAGGGATATGCCTGTTTTAAATTATTTACATCTGTTTTAATAAACATCCCACATTTTAAGAAATAATGTTTACTTTTCTGTAGAAATATTCACCTGAATTAAAGTATAGTATAATACACACAAGTTTTCTCCCTTGTTAACTATATTTATTTCAGAAATAATCTATATGTTTAAGGCAAAATTGCAACGTTTACGTTTGTCGTTGTTTTATAAAGAGCGAAAACGAAGGCTCTTTTAAACGAACCATTTTTACTTCACGTTGACTCTTTAAGACGAAACTTGTATTCGATCGTTTCATTATATTTAGAGATCTAGGGAAGTCTGAAAATTATCGGCCAAGCATCGATCCACGCCAAGTGAAAAGTTTCTGGCCCTCATCCAATCCTGGTCCGCCTGCAGATCAACCGATAATTTTGAAAGCATGACCTCAGTGATTTCAATTTTCTTTTATTTCAAGTAAAGTTTTGGATAATATTCCGATATTGTTCAGAAATAGTTTTATTTTATTGTTACATGCACAGATAAAAAGTCAATATGCGAGAAACTAATTACTAGAAATAATAAATTAATAGATATTATTCGAATATAAATTCATAGGATTCTTGAATCTTTGTCACTACAGTAACAACGTGATATTGGTTATTTTTAACACAGCAGCAATACATGATTTAATTTTAGCTTGACTCTTTTGTACTGAAACTAGATGAAATGTTCAGCCCAAAACAGTGTAAATAAATGTAAGTACAAAGATAAAGCAACGTAAAGAAGCACAAATTCAGAATAAAAAGTGTTTACAAACATTTAACGCAAATAACCATGTTTGCGTCCATTTGTTTTTGTATGAGTCTTACCCATGTTTGTGTTTATCCTAATTACATACAGCAAATTGTTCCTTTTAAACAAAGTGTTGAAAACTAAAATATGATTCTGAAGATCTGAAAGCAAATGCATTAAATAAGGTTACAAATTTAGAAGCAAAAAAATCCGAAATGAATCTTGAGTTAATGGTCTTTTACAGCATATAAACAGAAAGTGATTACTATCTTTTTGTTACAGGTGATATGGGTTTGCATTTTGTGCCGAAAGAAGCAAGAACTTCTCATAAAAACTGGGCAGTGGCTGCATAGCGGAATGGCAGCTAAACAGAGAGAAATGGAAGAAGAAGTTATGTCTCCGAAAGTTGACAAGAGGCCGAAGTTGGAGCGAGCCCACAGCGAAGGCAAAGAAAATGTTCAGCAGTTTCCTCGAACGATGAGTCGAAGAGGTTCGCTTCAACAAATACATAGGACTAACAGCCAAAGGGAACTTAGGAGACAGTTTTCACAAGAGAGAGAACCGGTAAAACAGGAAACCCATCCTGAAACCTCCAGATACTCCGACCGGAGCAGGCCAACGAATGACAGAAGTCCTTCAGGGGATATAAAACGTATTCGGCCAGTGGATATGGCCCCTCGTGATAATTTCTCGCGGTTGCGTGGTTGTGAAGATCTGGATGGAAGCGGGCGATATGATGGAATGTCAGACCCCAGTTTTGACCGCAGAAAAGACAGGTATCCTCCTCCAGATACGGTGGACCATCATAGACATCCGAAAGATTATGCTGAGAACAAAGATGTGTTGTGGAAGGATGGACACCAAAAACCGCGTGATAGTTTCCAAGGGGCTGATAGGAGGAACTCTGGGAGGGACCAACCGTGGCTTAGCCAGGAAGAAAATCGGAAAGGAAGAAGTGAGTCCTTGTCTAGTAGGCGAATTAGCCAAGAATCATTAAGGGATCATTCGGAGAGACAACATCGAGACGTTAGAATGCCTTCTATTGCTGGTGAAGAGTGGAAAGACTCTTCGAGGAAAAGAGACTATGATATTCATAGCTCAGGAGACGATCCCCGAATGAGATTACTGCCTATCAGAAGCGGGGATGATCGGAGAAACCATCTAGACCCTGGTTATGTTTCCGATAGTAGGGGAAGAGGTCACAATAATAGAAAAAAAGTAGAATCTGTGGTAAGGAACGATTCCTTAAGTTCAGACCAATCCGAAAGTGTTCGACCACCACCTCCAAAGCCTCATAAAAACAAAAGAGGCAGAAAGTTAAGACAGAGATCTTTAAGTAGTTCAGACGATGAAATAAGATCGACGCCTGAGTGCTCTAGTTGCGAAGAAAGGGATGCCGAAAGTGAAAGTATTAGTGAAAAGGGTAAGCGAAAAATTACTTATATTTTATTTAGAACCACTACAGGTCTGTTCAACTTTAGTCCATAGTTAATCTAGTTCTTTGTGTATACAGCTAAATCATTCAACACATAATAGTAATTGAAAGTTGAAAATAAAGTGCAAGTAAAGGAGTAAAATAAAAGCTCTGGAGCATTAAAAAAAAACTGTCAAAAATTTGAGGTGAGTGCAACGCTTTTTGCACAAAACCGATTTGAATAATTCGGTGACTGTTGTGAAATCAAAACATATTCATTTTACATACGTTTTGCATTGTTAGGTGCACAATCAGCAACACTTTTATCTTTTTTTGGTCCAGGAGCCGTCATGGTTTCACTCTATTGTGGCAAGTTGAAATCCCTACACAAATACCGGGATACACGAATGTTATGTAGCAGTTTCAGCTATTCTTGATCCCCTCTAAATAATTAGGCACGGCTCCGATGGTTTTATTTGGTAACCGGATCTTGCTTCCACTTTATTTTAATTACTTCGAGTATACGATAACGCTCAATACGAGAATAACACCCACAGTTTCTATATAGCGGTTTGAATAAGAACCTTTCCCCCGGTGACAATATTTACCTCTTATACCCCAGTACCTGTGTTGTTCGACTTTAACTGTAAACAACATTAAAGGAGAAAAATGAATCTGGGATAAGGAAAACAAATGTATCGAGGGCATTAGATATATCAATTTAGACACCATACGCAAGATTTATCTTGCGCATGGTGCCTGGGGAAAAGAAAAAAAAACACTCCTTCTCATTTGAATACTATTTACCCTAGAGACCTATGAAATGTATCAGTTCATCAGTAATAATGTACAGTAGAAAATAACAGATGTACAATTTGTTAAGGGGCCGTCTTCCTATTAAAATTAACATCAACTTTAAAATCTCAAATAGTAACTTCCTTTTCGATCACAGATTTGTAATCAGCATTAAAATTCAGCCTTCTATACCAATGTTCGTGTAGTTTGGTTGATCCGTTGCTTCAAAATTATATTAAGAAAATCCGCCTCGTAATATTAAAACGTTTTCTAATATTTTTGCATATAATATCTAAACTAACATGGTTACGGCAGTTTGTTTTTCACACAAAACAATACATAACACAACAGTAAAAAACATGTTTTGTGTGGCTGAAAATATTAATTTAATATTTTTATGAATCATAAAACAAATAATTGTAAAATATTTTTGATCTTAAACAATGTTACATTTCGATAAAATATTAATCTGGAGAAGTTTTTTTATGGATGTTCAAAATTTTAGCTAAATATTTTAAACAGACATTTTGAGGTGCTGAAAAATACATTTTGCTGCCGCTTTAAAGGTTTTATAACTTGATGAATGAACAGAATTCTACCTCATGGGTGAGAGTAAGAAATCTTTAAAACTAGTGAACCTTACCTTATTTAAACGTAACTCGTTGTTTAGCAGTTTTATCCAATTTTACTGTCTTGCATAATTTTGGGACATTATCTCGCATTTCATGCAGTTAAAAACTTTCTGTATTTGCATTTTATTGCTTTTTAGTTTGTTATTAGAGTTTTTAATGCTTGTACTTGAACAAAGAAAACATTAAAACATTCTTATCACACTCCTTTTCAGGGAACAGTATAACTAATTTGAATTTACCATCGAAAATCCATAACTCGTCAAAAATACATCAGACTATGTAAAGTGGTCATTTAATAACAAGTGTCACGCACGAAGAAATTACTCGCACGCACAACTAAACTAATAATGAATATGCTGCTGTCAGAATTAAAAAGACTAAAAATGTTTTATACATTAAAGTTATTTTCTTTTTCCTCCAAAAAATATCTATATTTCACAGAACTATTATACATTTTGAGGGCTTCAATACTTATAGAGTAGAACATCTTTAGCTTTTAAGCTAGCAAATGCTTTGAATTAAATTTTAATTTAAACCTTTTGATAGTCGCGAAATTCATATCCGATAGTCCTGAATGTGCGATCAAGTTGATCAGAATTTATTTCCGTATGCTTTGAAGCATACCATTGTCCGGTTTACCAATCCATTTGTCTATCTATCTGTCTATCTATTTCTATATATATGTAGGTAGTTTGATAATTTCTCGGAATGGAACATATAAAAACAACTTAGTGAAATGGTGAAATGAAAGTTTTTCCAATTTCAATGTAGTCCTCGTTCATCCTCTTGCATCGGTGTTCCAACGCCTTAATCCCATCTTGAAAATTAGATTCCTTCAGGACTTCAAACTACTCACTCATTTACTTCGGCTATTAGTGATTCGTTTGAAGAGAATCTCCGACCACCAAGGAAAATTCTGTTCTTGGGAAATAGATTTAAGTCGGCTAGAGTCAAGTCAGGCATATGTGACCACAGTTCGTATCTTAGTTCGTTAGACACTGTTGATAAAAAGGAATTTCCTTTTTAGGCTTGTTCTTTTGTTGTGTATCTTTTGCTTCTGCAGTTTTTCTATTAGGTTAATTTAGTAATTGTCCTGTAATAGTTTGACGAGTCATAAGTTAATCCCCCTATCAACATAATTTATTTTGCATCCCAGAATATAGATACCACGACTCTTTCCGCGGACAATAATGCCATTTTTTTTTTTTTTTTTGGTGTTGGAGAAAGAATGTTTCCAAAACTTAGGTTGTTCTTTCGTTTCTAGGGTATAGCAATGGACACAAGTTTCATGTGTGGTTACTGGTTACATATCGACGCAATAACCTTAGTTCTGAAAAAGGGCATTGTTCGGACCTTTCCACTCTGATGCGTTTAAAATCATGAGTCCAATTCAGATGACATCCCTGTACTTTCATCAATTTATTGCAATTTAAGTCGACGATCCTCCAAAGCTTTTTTATTCACGTTAACAATAATTTCTCGGTTAGTAACTCATCTTGACCGGGCACTGCGCGGATTGTTCTCCAAGCTCGTCCGACCAAATTTAAAATCATTTTTCCACGTAGCAACTGTTGAATATGAAGCAGCTAAGCCCCGTTGAGTGTTCTGAAATCGTCAGTAATCTTCGTTGCTTTCATACTTTTGTTTACAAAGCCCTTTTTCACACAGCTCGAATTTCGCTTTTTACTATTTTGAAAAAAAAAAAACCCCTTTAACCACAATAACCTCAACCAAGACCACTGACGCTATACGTGTTTACTCATGAAAGATAATGTGACATTACGCGGGAACTTAGTTGCGCTGGCACTGATTTTTAGTGGTCCGAAAACTTATCAAACCGCCCTCGTAAAAGAGCTCGTATTGTTTTTTCCGCTGATAGTTAGCAGGGCATTCACTAGAGCTGAAGTTAAACTATACGCATTTTTGACAATTTTTAAACTGGTAGTCAGATCTCAAGCGCTTATATATGCATTTGTTTACAACTTTTAAACTGGTAGCCACAGATCTTAAGTGTTTAGTTTTACTTAACTTAACAAATCTTTCTCCATAGTTTTATAGAGTGCGGAAAGACAAGAATTTTATCGAGAAACTATTATCAAGAACTCCGTAAATTTAAAGAAACACTTAATTTCCCTACGGTGATTTTACAAAACAATTTTAGTGTTATCATGTCTTACTTTAAAGAGAGAAAGTTATTAATATTCATAATCCTAATGTAATGACAGTTAGTTTAGTATTACTGCATGCAAAACTGCTTGTTGCACCCTCTAAATACATAAATTGCGTCAAACTGTCAGAAGAAGGAAAACATTAATGCAAACGTAATACAAATATGAAACGCATTAAACAATTTAATTGCTTCGAATAAAACATGTAATGCATGTTGCGAAAATTTGTTAAAGGTGTTAGAGGGCGCTGCTTCGCAGCTATATAAACTATTGCAGCGAAGATAGCTAGCTTGAACTTGAGTTGTATCCGTGCAAGAAGCACAGTATTTATGATTTAATAAAGTTTTATTCAGTTTTTAACTTGTGTGTGTGAATGTTCGAGCGTCTGCCAGCATTGCAGAAAGGAACAAGAAAATTATCGACAATGCAAAAGCCCAGAAATCACGTAAACCTGAAGAAACAGAACTATTCTTGAGTTAGCGTACAGTATTTTTTGTCAATAGTTTCAAAAATAAGATTCCTAAGTCCGATATAGTATATATATACACACACGCACATTTATGTTTATATATACACAGATGAATTTGAGGTTGGAAACCTTTTATTAATGTCAGGAAGTATTAAAGTAATACCTAACGGAAGTACGAAAGGTTTCAGAATAAGCTGAATAAGAAAAACTTAAGCTGTTTAAAAGTTTATCAGTAAAGCTTTTTGACGAGAAAAATAGATCATTGCGATAATGCTTTTAGAAAAAAACGGGCATTTATATAGATAAAGTCTCAATAGTTGTTTTAGATACACTTATTTCTAGCTGTTTTGTGAGACAGAAAACGATAGATAATTGCTTTTCTCCAAGCATAGAAAACATAACAATTAGTAAAATTTGCAAAGGTTTTCGTTACTTCGGCTTCAATTTTTCTAATTATGAAAAATAATTTTCATTACTGAAAGAAAGAGCTCTGTAAAAGTATATTATCAACAATTTACGCGTAATATCATTTTTGAACGCACATATAAAAGCGAGCATTAAATTAACTCAACGTCATTTGACATACATTTACTACAAAAATGTAGTCGAAGTATCAAAGAATCATTGGCGCATGGAAATGTAGTAAAGTAGGGAACAAAAAAAAATTTTTTTTTAATTTATTTTTGTAACTCTAAAGCACTTGTTTTTGTAATAATTATTATTATTACTGAGTGTGTGTTTTTTTTTTTTTTTTTTTCAAACGTGTGCGAAATAACGTTGAAATTGTTCATATAAACCGTTATTGCGCAAGGTGTATAACGTTATTTAAAATGATTTAAATTACTTCCGATCTGTAAACTATCTTAAACAAAATGGTTAAACGAGCGGGACTTTGTTTCCGTTATAAAATAAGATTGTATTTTATTTATAAATATAAATCATTTATATCTTTTATAACTAATCGCTTAATAAATGAAGCGTTCAGATAGCTAAAGTAGGTAAAGTCCAAAAGCAAAAAAAAAAGTTTGCTGCGAATTGATGCTGCTGGTGGTGCAAATTTTCATAGTGAACCAAGTCCTTCCTATTACTAAAATTGTATTGCCACCTTAGTCATTTATTTTGAATTTTCAAAATACGTCCCGTATTTAAATTAGCTAGCATACTACAACAATAAAAAGACAACTATCCTCTAAACCACTTTTGGATTCGATGTTAATAAACTTTAACATTGATTACCTTAAATATTATGTCTAATTCCCACAAGACTTCACAATTGTCGAATTCATGGACTTGATCCACTTCAGATGCGAACGCTTCTAATTAATAATGCAGCGAATTGCTTTCAAAATTTTAAAATGCAAGGGCAATATTGTTATTGAAGTGCACGCTTTACTACTTCTTTTTACATGCTATTTAGATGGAAGTTAAATTGAAAGACCGAAACTCTTTAATTTATAATTACAGCTTAACAGCATTGATTACAAGATCATAGGTAATTTCATTTATTTATTTTGCATGTTAGATCATACATTGGCGGAATGACTCGAGTTTAAATTCAAAATTATTGCATTGTGTAAGATACTTGGCTATTTTACACACTATTATGGCTGAAGATTTCAATTTTTTCGATGATTGTGACGTTCAATCACATGATTCCTTGATTGATACATGAAGATACTTTTTTTAATACTTACTACCTCTATTCCATTCTTTATAAATTTGGGGAAAAGGACATAAAGAAGAATAATAGAAAAAAGTAAACGGGTGTTGGTACAAAAGAAGACATGTAATTGAACGTATCAGTACAAATAGCTGTTATAATTTTTTCCCACTATTATTTAGATATTAAAAATAATAAAATAATCACAATAATAAAGATAATTATTTTTATTATTAGTGTACCTAGCATTAAAAGACAATAACGAAACAGTTCCAATACTTAAAATATAGTAACTGTTGGTTGATTAGGCTCTACGCATTCATAATATAAATGAAGGTGTAAAGACTAACGCCTGAATATGTTTAACACACAGACGCAGCTAAAACTGTCCAATTTGCTACACAATAAAAATAGAAGATTTTCTAGTTTGTTTACTTGATAACAGATGGCGCCTGGCGCCAGCATAGACAATTGCCAGCATTGGCATCCATTAAAGTACCTCTTCTTAGATGATGTTAAACCTCAAATTTAAGAGAAGCGGTACATTTTTAGACAGTGGGTCTATTTTTCGTCATTAGCCGGCACGATAAGCTTTAAAATGAAGGGTAAATCATGGAATTTGATAAAGGAGTACGGAAGATCTCGCGGACAGACAGAAAAACAGGCTAGAGAAAAAATATATAGAGATAGATAAATATGTTGTTGAGGTGTCCAGGCAACATAAGTTCTTAACCCCTTGAAGTACGAATTTTTTTTTTTCAGAAAAACCGGTAAAAAATGACGGAGTTTTTTTCACTTTTTGGACAGAAAATGAATTATAAATTGTTTTTGGAAATTTCAGTTGTAGGGGGTGACTAGAGAGCGGAAGGTAGGGTAAAAGTTATGTAAAAAAATTATTATACAATCAAAGGGCAAACGGATCTCAGATGGACATTAGAAATGAAATAACGCGAGGTACCAAGATCGCCCGTGTGAGACACGGGCATGTGCAAATTTGCCGGTAATTTTCGCTCGTGTCAGATACGGGCAAATGCGTTAAGTGGTTAAAAAAGATTTGTGAAAAACAGAAATCTTGATAAACTAGGAATGATATAGTTTTTTGAATTCACTACCCACGGATATTATTTGTTCTGTACACTGAAATTAAAAACAAAGTTATTAAAATCATTTAACAATTATTAATGCTACGCTTCATTGCTATGTATAATTAAGGGATACATGAGAGAGGAACATCAGAAATTTAACAAATTATAATTCAATAAATGTATCTCGGGGCCAGACTAACGTAAATCACATTATTACTACATCAAAAACTGATCGTAAAAACTGAAAAGAATGATTTTGTTGCTTAGTAATAGAATGTTATACAAATTAGGCTACTAAACATGATGGTTAACATGAAAAAAATATGTATGCTTTATTCCTTGTTGGTAAATTTTTGTACAGTTAAACAATATCTGGAACTCGGCATTTTTGGACTTGCGTTAGTCTGGCCCTGATGTACAGAAATATTCAGAGCTCGAAAAATACCGGGCGCCAAGTAGCCATAGAGTCAAAATCTTCAGTGTTGGAGCCTAAAATTTTGAGGATAAAATATTCAGGATTACAGCACATTTTATATCAGCAACTATAATTTTAACAAAAATATGAATCAACGAATCAACTTTTTTATATACTTTGATTTTGACTTTATTAGTTTTAAATATAACGTTTTTATTTTTATCCACTTCATCTCCTTCAACACTTGCGCTATTTATTCGCAATGTGTTAGCTTAATTGCTTGACGAATAATTTTAGTTTCTTAGGGGCTTTAAATTGAGAGTTTAAGAAATGTGTTTTAAAATTTATAATGCTTAGTAGAAAATCGTCGGTAAAACGATGTGTCGCGTAAAAGACATAATGTCGAAATTTTGACCAAAAGTGCTTGCTCCATAGCCTTTTTTTGCTGAGCTCCTAGAATTTTAGATAATTTGTTATCCCCTCTTATAACATACTTCTGAAATAATACTAATACAAAGTATCATATAAAAAACATAAAAACACCTTCCTTTTATGAAATTTTAAAAAAAGATCAAATAAAGGTCAATAATCATCCTTTTAAATATTAAACTCTGAAACTCCTAGTTTCTATCTGAAAATTCCAATGTGACAAACACTTATTTGCAATGAAAATTTCATACACGTGTTTCTGAGTTAGAAGCAATCCCTTCTTTAGTACATGGAATAAAGCGTTGTACTTATACTGAAAGATTAGCCCTTTGTAGCTCTAAAGAACGTGTATGCAATTTTCATTACATGTTTGATCTGTTCTATTGTACAGTCTTCGTAATTTTTTTTCCTTTTTTACTAATTACCCGTATTTTATATTAAGATCCTAACTGTGCATTCCAAAGTTGTTTTCAGTTAGGGTAATATTTAACAACCCAAGTTTTTCTTCGTGTGCTTCAGTTTTATTCAAATGACTGGTTTTGACATTAATAACAAAACATAGTTAACAGAAGCAATTACGCTTTTCTGAAGATCGGTTTTCATTTCAACAACTTTCCCAGACGTATTTCTAGTCGGGAAAGATTTAATCCCAGAAAAGTGAAAAACTACCCATTTCATTTCTCCCTTTGTTTGAAAAACTTAAAAATTCTGAAGTATACTATTGTAAAATGGAAAAAAAAACCTGCTGAAAGCAATAAATAAACAAAAAACGTAGTTATTTTTACTTCAATCCTAAAGAAAATTACATATTTTTCTTTTAAGACTAAAATAAAGCATTAAATATCCTTTCGTAATCCTCAGAAGAAACGTATTTTAGTGCACTTGCATGTAATATGATAAATAATGCCTAAAGTAAACGTAACCTTAAATTGGAATAAGTTAGCAATAGCAATTTAAGTTCTGATTAGTTGTTCAGAAATAAACTATGCGCTGAGTAGCCGGAAAACCGGTTGCAACTGAATACTGTTTAGTCACTATTTTTTATGCTTTGCATAAATACTTTAATTGCAACATCAGTTCGTATTTTTTAATTTCTTTAGGCCCATTATTTAAACCATTGCAACAACAAACAAACGTACAGTAGCTTTCTGATAAATGCGTTATAAAGAAGGAATCAAGAGCACTGTTCGCAAAAGTGCGGCAAACACCTTTCGCAAATCACTTCTAACTTCGGCGATCGCCAAAGGAACTTCATTTTCGTCATAGTTGACCAAATTCGAGCCACCACCTTAGAAGGAATTTTGTTTTATGGGAAATTTCATTCCGAAACATCATGCATTTTTAGGCGTTAAATTGCTCATGAAGATTGAAAAACATCGGTTTGCTTATTTTCAAAACCGATCCATATATATTACTTGGTTAGAATGTACATTAATCTAAATATTCTTATAAAGCTTACATTTAACATCTTGTCCAGGAACAACAAGAAGTACCACAAAAAAAAAAAAAAAAACTATTTACCGAAGCTTTTCACATAAAGCTAACATTACACTCTAGAAGGTTAAATACACATAATCAAAACTAACCCTGATAGCAATCGTAAGAAATAAAACTTTCATTCAATACAACTAGGCACAAAAACTTAGTCACTTTCCGGTGAGTTGTCAAGCTTTAGAAATCTATTTATTACACTGGGGAACAGTAATTTTGCGGCATTCTAGCTTAAAGTCAATTCTGTATAGGACTAGTGTGCTGAATACTAGAAAATTATTGGATTTGTCAAATTGACTCTAGTTTTTGAGATAAAGACTATTAGCTATTTCACTGAAAAAACTTAGTAAAAATACCAATATGTATTGAAATATATTTTTATTACGATCCTTTATAAGAACTATATAAAAACGAAATATATATATGCTGTTCATCAAATAATTAAAACAAAAATTACAAAAAACTTTTTCTGTAAGCTTTTCTGTCATGGTTTTGCTCAGGACAATCCCTTATTAAAGTCCAACAGTAGTCTGCCATCATGTGGCGATCTCCTTAACTTTGGTATCTTTGTCCCATTACCCTGATGTCCTAGTGAAACAGTTCTTGTTCCTCACTGTAATCGCCCAGATTATCCGGAAATCTGTCCAAATGGCTATGCAAAAAACGCAATTTAATACTCATAGTACCTCCTAATGTGTGAAAATTTTGAAGTATTTTAGCAACCAATTCTGAATAGTCTGGTGCTTTATGATTCCTCAAAAAATGTTTGACTACTCAAACAAAGCTTAGCCATGCTTCAGACTCAGTTTGTGTTATATGGTTTACAAACAGTGTCTTTTATAAGAGTACGGATTTGCGGTCCATCGAAGATGCCTGCTTTTAATTTTTCCATACTCAGGGCTGGAAATTTTTGACACACATATTTAAAACAGTCAACAGTCTTATCAAGGGCTTTGATGAACTGTTTCATTAGTCCAAGCTTGATGTGAACTGGTGGAAGAAGGATATTCCCTCAGCTTATCAGTAGTTCATGAATCACGTTTGCTTTTCCTACCTCCACATTTTCCCGCAAAGGCCAGACCTTTCTTATCCTATGTTATGTTTTTGGGCGACTATCCCATAGACATATGAAACAGGGATATTTAGTATACCCTCCTTGCTGGCCTAATAAAAAATTCACCATCTTTAAGCCGACGTATACTGACCACTGATGTATTGCGTACGAAATCTTTTCTAAAACAATTTTAATATTTTGGTATTCTTCTTTTAGTTTGGTAGTATGACCGATTGGAACTAAAGCGAATTTATTTCCATTGTGCAGCAAACATTTTAGACTTCTATTTGAGCTATCTATAAAAAGCCTCCATTGGTTCAGGCTTATAATCGGGAAGGCCCATACAATTTAAGAGTCCGGAAACATTGTTACAAAATACAAGCTTATCTTCTTCGGTAAAGTAAGGAAGAAGGTCTTGCTCTCTGGTCCTAAAGGATGTAATGGTAACACCAGGTTGAAGATATTTTTTTCTTTTAATCTCGAAGCAAGAAAGAACTACTTTCTTCGAACTCACTTTCACTGCTGCTCGTCTGATTGTCTGATCCCTCTAACATTTCAACATCATCACTGTTTGAGCAGATGGTCCTGAAAACACTGGAATTGGCAAATCATCACTGTGCAATATTGTGAGTTTAGCCAATTCCACATTAAGATTAACCAAAGTACGTTTTTTTATACCGGTTGATACCTTGTACATTCCCTGCACAAAAGTAACAGTCATTTAAGTGATTAGTAGGCTCAGTCCATATCATCGGCACTCCAAATTGAAGCCCTTTACGGCTTCCTTGACTTCAGTATTGCAAAGATTCTACACAAGGCTTACAGACGATATTGGGTACCCAATATTTATTCTTTTGTACAAGCTTTCTCCAAAAGTATGCTTCGTAGGTTTTTATCAAACTCCGTGATCCTTTTTCTTTGCTTTTGTAAACAAAATTTTCCACATATATAACAAAAACTGTTGGGGTTGTTAACACAACGTTTTCATAAAGAACTCATATTTTTCGAGACAAAAAGCACTTTTAAACTTACAATAAGACACGAACTGATACTTTCAAGGTGTAAAAGCTAATACGTAAAATTGTTGTACCTATGTACGTAAATAGATAATAAAATTTAGTGGTGGTAATCGATTTAATAGATATTTAGGAGGGTAGTTTAATTTTTTTCATTGATTTCTTGTATTTCTTTTATCTCAAGAACCAGAGTCAATCCAAAAAGAGTAAATGCATACTGTGTATGTCTAATGCAAGTGTTTACAAAAACCATTAACAAAATAACGGCCCTCGGATTTTTTTTGTTCCGCAGTGTTATATATTATTTCTCTAGCCTGTTGTTTTGTCGCTCCGCGATATCTCCTCCTTCTTTTATCAAATTCCATGATTTACCTCTCATTTTACAGCTTATCGTGCCGGCTAATTACGAAACATAGGCCCACGGTCTAAAAATGTACCGCTTCTCTTAAATTTGAGATTTAAAATCATCCAGGAAGAGGTTCTTTAATGGATGCCAAATTGGTGTTTTGTATGCTGGCGCCATCTGTTATCAAGTGAACAAACAAAAAACTCTTATGTTTTTATTGTGTAGAAAATTGGACAGTTTTAGCTGCGTCTGTGTGTTAAACTTATTCAATCGTTTGGCTCTACACATTCACTTATATTATGAATGTGTAGAGCCTAACCAACCAACAGTAACTATATTTTAAGTAATGGAACTGTTTCGTTATAGTATTTTAATGCTATGTATACTAATAAAAAAAATAATTATCATTATCATTGTGATTATTTTATTATTTTGAATATCTAAACAATAGAGGAAAAAAAATTGCAACAGCTGTTTGTAATGATGTGTTCAATTAGATGCCTTCTTTCGTACCAACACCCGTTTACTTTTTTCTATTCTTCTTCATAATGTCCTTTCTCCCAAATTAGTGCGGAATTCCGCACGGGTCGACTACTGATACAAACTAACATTTGAAAAGTGGGTAACTTCTCCCTGGATGGCCAATTCACACCGGTTGACGGTATTAGTTTGTATTCACGCTTTTTTTTTCTTTCAATTTTTAACAGGACAAATTTGTTGCTAGCTTAACGATATTTTCTTCCTTCTTATGAATTTTTACGAGACAGTAAACTTTAGAAAGTTTTGACAGTACACTGGTTCGAAAACTAATTGCCTTTATCTTTGAGCAGCGCATACAATTTCTGGAGCAGATCATCAATCGAGGCTGTATTTTAATTGTAATCGGCGGCCGTTGTTTATTCAGCCAGGCTATGAAATAAATTATGCTTATTTGTCCAGACTGTTTGGCAGTATAAATAGTTTATCTTCATTCTGTTTAGCGAGAAAGGCTGATTATCGACACAGAATGACTTCATTTTTTTTTTTAACAGACAATCAGAGTCGTTTCCTTAAATGAAACTGGTCTAACATTTGAAGCTTAAAAAAAAACTCTACATTAATGTGGTTACGTTTCAAAATAGATTAAAATTCTATTAAGTTAAACAAAATGTTCAAAACATTACTTTCAAAGTACCAAGAAAATCAATCGTGTTTCTTTCGCATTGTAAAGTATAGCTGACAGAATTTGAATAAAAACAACTTAATAAGGAAAAGATATTTGTTATAATAACATTTGACCATTTATATTGTAAACATCAAATGTAAACGATATACTTGCTAATCTTTCCTTTATTGTGAAAGGGATCATTCATAAATGATGTCATGCTTCGAGAAGGGGGGGGGGTTCGTGAAATTGTGACAAAGGGTGACAAGAGGAGGGGTAACAAGTGTGACAACATGCTTATGCAACATAGCGTGACACGTGACAGCGGGGGGGGGGGAAGAGGGGGTATGTTGAAGTGCGACATTTTGTGACAAAGGGGGGAGGGGCTCAAATGTATGGAAAAAACAAGTGACATCATTTATGAACGGTCCCAAAGTTAAAAATCCTAATTTTGTTTCTCGGCTGAATTATTATCAACCGAGAAAACATCTAAAACAATCTCTTATTGACTTGTTAAAAGCATTACACAAAAACGTTGGATTAGTTCCAACATTCCTTTAACTGATTTTTCAAAACAAGATAGTTCTACTCTTTAGCTCTGACAAGAAGACTTCTAATGAGTGAGAGATGAGACCAAGCGATTCCATTTGTTAAAATAGGGGTGAGGAAGATTGGTTTATCTCGGCAGTAACGTCGAATAATAGCTATTCACTCTGCCAATGTAAGAATTCTCCCAACGTCAAACGTCTTGTCAGAGTCACAGTATATATTTATAGATTAAATGAAACATGCTATTGTAAACTACAGGACAGTCAATTGATTACAAGATGAACCCGCATAAGTGTATGTGTCTGCGATTCTGAAACTGAACGAAAAGGATTTGCAAATAATAATAATCACAGAAATGTTTCCATCGCATTTATAATTTTCCATTGAAATAAACTGATAAAACAAAATCTGATAGCAGCAATACTTTAAACAACGTCATAATATCACATTATATTCACAAAACGAAACAATATTTAACTTGAACTCTAATTTTAAAAGTCTCGGTTATATAAAATCGATTGTGTGTTTCAAAAATATGTGATATTTTCAGATATTCTTTGTTATAGCGTATACGAATAATTCTGACCAACATAACAAAGTTCTGTCCTTCCTGGACATTTTAAGAGTATTTTATGTAATAATTTAATTTCTTGACCGCAATTTGTTCTAGCACAAAATATTATAATTTTAGCCTTTTAAAATTGAATGAATACGGGGAATTGAAAAATATGAGAACTTTGATACATGCAAAAATTTTATGCTCAAAAATAATATCGGTAGTTGAATTTTATGCAAGCAAATTCAACAGTACAGTCCGACTCCCGTTAAAAAACCTCATTCGGACTGTTTGGGTTGTTGTTTCAAATGCATTGATAATAATATTCAAATAGTTCCTTCTTCTTTAAATTTGATCAAAAAATACTTTCAAATTGTGCAGTAAACATACAATATGAAATATACGATTTTTTCTTTCGATGAGAAATAAAGTGCCAAGCACTAATTATCATTTTTAATTCAAACAGATTAAAAATAACCATTTTTAATTTAAACACATTAAAATAAGTAATTAATGAGATTCGATATATTTTCACTAAAGTTGTGATAAAAGAAATTATTTTGTGTGACAATTTGAAATAATTGTACTCAGGGTACGCCGTTATATATCAATCGATATATATCATGATATATATATTCAATATTTATGTTTAAAATATCGGGATTTTTTATATTATTGAGATTTTCATTTATATGAACCATTATGAAAATAGCATTATGTATAATATTTTTTGTCTAAAAATTAGAACTTTAAATTTTCAATTGCTATTGAAAATTAAACTATAGTTTATAAATAAAATGCAAAAAAGAATTAACAAAAACACAACTGAAAATGATTTTACTAAAGTGCTCTTGTAATCTCAATGTAAGACCTTTGGACCAACTCTTGGGATAGCTCCCATGTACTTAATTCTACTTTTAGATTGCACCTGCATTAAAATTGAACAGCTACTAAAAGCAAAATTGATTTACTTAGTTAATCAACTGTTTACTGCTTCACCAACTACAGCACCGTTAGAAAGAATTTTTTCTAGCCTTGGTATGGTGCAGTCTACATTGCGCAACCGGCTAGGAATTGAGAAAGCGGAAAACCTTACATTTTTATTAAGAATTTTTTAAACAAAAATAAATAAATTTCATTTTGTGTTTAAGATTTTAATGAAATAAAACATTCTGAGATGGTTTTCCAATTTGTGTTTTGAAAGAGAAAAATCTTTAACTTAAATCTTGTTATAAGTGCTTAAAAAAGAAAATAATAATATTTTTATTTTTATAATTATATATGTAAAATAAGTACAATTTTATATTAGAATAATCTTTTATATAATGTGTAAAATGTGTTGGTGTCTAAGGGACCGTTCATAAATGGTGTCACGCTTTTTTCCCACATATTTGACCCCCTCCCCCCCTTTTGTCACAAAATGTCCCACTTCAACGGACCCCCTCCCCCCTTTGTCACATGTTGCATAAGCAAGGATGTCACACTTCTTGTTACTCCTCCCCTCCCCCACGGTCACAATTTCCCGAACCCCCTCCCCCCTCGAAGCGTGACATCATTTATGAATGATCCCTAAGTTATATTATACAAATCTGAAAATATTTATCATCATCAATAAGTTGACAGTTTTGAAAATATCGGATATATATCAAAATATCGGATATTTTTGATATTTTCCAAAATACAGTGGAACCTTGCTATTCGTACACAATTCGTTCCACGAGACAGTTCGAATGGCGATTTATTTTTTCACATAAGATATAATGTAAATTGGATTAATCTGTTCCAGACCCACAGATGGTTGCTTATTTAAACCTATGAAAAACAAATGTACAGAACTGTACATGAAAATATACATAATTAACTGCACTTTACTGGTACAGAGGTGAGTTGATGGCATAAGTGTAATATTGGGGGGGGGGGGGGATAGGAGGAAGAGAAATGTTGATGTTACTGTTTGAAAGCGGAGTCACTTTCCATAAAAACATCAGGTAACATCCCTTCAGGAGTTTTCTCCCTTTCTGCTGTTCTTTCTTTTTCTGTCTTTTTGCACTAAAAGAATCTTGGGTTCTTTCTCTAAAAACCTGTCCAATGTTGTCTGCCGTTGACAATCTTTCAGAATTTTTCTAAAATGGTCAATAACATTGTCGTTGAACAACTTGATGCTCCCGTTGACCACAGCAGTATTAGGAGGCCCTTTCTCCACCACTCCCAGTGGTAACACAGCTCTTTCATTTCTGCAAGGGAAATGCTTTCCTTACTACTTTTCTCCTCTGAAAAAGTTGTCCCACCACTTTCTCTTGCTGCTCCCCTTAGAAAGTTAAAATTGTCAGTAAAATCTCAAAATGTATTAAAATTTTAAAAAGTACAAAATGCCAAATTATTTCCAGACAAGTTCAAAAGAGCATAATTTCTTGTTTTTTTCTTGAAAAAAGCCAATCTGGCAAACCCTTGCCCCTGGTGCCTTCCGAATCACGGGGCAAGCACGCGAATGACGAGTTGAATTTTACTTGAACAAGTTGGACGAATAACTAGTTGTACGAATAGAGAGGCGGGCAAATGGCGGGGTTCCACTGTATGATATTTACGAACCCGGATTGTACTATTAAATACAATACAGAAAGAAAATACGCAGTAAGGGCTCATACATAAAGAATAATTTCAAGTGTATTAAATTTTAAAAAATAGACATGAATACTGTACTTAAGTATCCGTCCATGCATAACACAAAGAATTCTCGTCGCGTGGACAGTGACGGGAAATAGTATTTCATTTCTGAAATATCTCTTTTTTAGCCTAATTTCCAAATAAAAGTTTTTTTTAAGTATGAAACAAGGCTTAAAAAGTACCGTTAAAAATAAAAGTCAAACATAAGTCAAATAATTAAATGAAGAATAAAAGACAAAAATTTTGAAAGTAAGATTTTGAGATGGGGAAAATGTTTTCTTTTTTGCTCGTGTGTCTGCCCCCCCCCCCCCCCTGATAGCTTTTAGTGGGAATTGTTCGATTTCTTTTTTTTTTTTTTTTTTTGCGTTTTCAAGATCTCGGCAAGGACCTCAAATCTTTATATTTTATTTTTTTATTTGAACAATTTCTTACTCAATTTTGAACAGTTATCTTAAATGTTAATAAAAATCTTAACATTTGCGCTATGGGGGAAATGTAAAGCAAATAAGCCTTGTGCATAACCCAAGCTCCTTTCACTATGCTCATTTAAAGGAGCTCTCGACGTGAACTATTTTTTGATTTGAACATTGTTTGTTCAATTTTGAATAATTCAAAAAAATTTAACATTAGTGCCTACGGGGAAATTTGAATTTTATCTAACCAACGGATTTGCTTAAAACAAAATTTATCGAAAAGATCTTTTGACGTGGAATACGTACAGATGCGAAGTTCATCCAGAACGAAACGAGCCCATTTTCTCATGAAGTTTTTTAATCTGGATTTTTAAGGATATTTCCGATTTAATGAATGAATAATAAGTGAGGGAAAGAATGATTGAATAAGTGAATAATATGAAGACATGAATAAGTGAATGAATGATGGAATATGTATTAACCGTTGAAAAATGTGTATTTGATGCAATTAAGAACTAAAGCTAAATGAGAAAAAGATAGTTAGATTATAAATTTGATGTTGGGTGTATAAGGAAAAGTAGGCTCGTATAGTTCTAGACAACTTTTCTTGTTAACCCCTTAAAGCACGAGTTTTTTTCGGAAAAACTGACAAAAATAATAGTCTTTTGGACAGAAAATGAATGTACAGGTATAGTGCAAGTTATTTTTTTGCAAATTCAAACTTAACAGCGGGGGTAGGTAAAGAGCTATATATATATATATATATATATTATACAAACAAACTGTAACTTTTCGGTTACTTTCGCCCGTGTCAGACACGGGCAAATGAGCTAACGGGTTAATTACAAATACAAAAGTGACGACAAGCAACAGGCTCAGGGCCCAGCTAGGCTGGTCCTAGTCAATTTAGCAGTCCTTAATGAACATCAAGAGCTTCCTTAAAAGCTTTTACCCCACTGCAAGTAACAGTTGCCTCCGGTAAACTATTCCAACTGCCTACAACCCTATTGAAATAGTAATGTTCCCTAATTTCAAGATTAGCCTGAGGTTTGAAAAGCTTAAAACGATGACCTCTGGTTCTACTTTCAGCAAGTAACTGAAGCTCATGAAGATTTCCCGTTTTAATGAATTTAAACAACTGAATCATGTCCCCTCTAACTCTCCTTTGCTTAAGACTAAATGAAGGTGGAATTTTTTTTTCTCTCTGCGGTAGATAAATGCAAAATTCCGTATTTCCAGAATAAGGAAATCTTTACTTTTCTAGTTCAGACCCGTTATGCTAGTCGTTACATCAAGAGTCGTATTCCTGTACAACCGTTATATCGAATGTGAAGCAACATCATTTTAAACGGAAGTCGATTGGTTCTCTTTTAAAAGGTCCTTATAACGCAATAGGTCGTTGAAACGCAAGGTCAAAGAAACTCGAGTCGACTGTATACAAATAAATCAGAAGGCATAAAACGGATAAACTTTTTGGTATGTTTTGGATGATTGATTCTGTTTTGCATTTCTTAAAAACTACCTCACACTTAAGAACAAAAAAAAAAAATGTTGTGTTGTTCAGTTTTGTCTTATGTTTAGTTTTACTTTTTTGTATATACAGATTCTTATCAAAGAAAAAAAGAACTTTTAAGAGAACTCGTGAAGCTTCGATACAAAAAGCAACGTGAAATTGATGCAATGTAAACTTTTTCAAATAAAAGCATCGGAAGAATAAAAATGCGTCAAAGATATTTTTTCCTTCAATTAAAAGAAATTTGTTTTAGTAAGAAGAAAGAACAGTCTTCAATATCCTTTCATATTTGTCCTTAATATATATCTAGGTACTTTTTATTGGAATAGGATGCGTACTTACACAATGTTAACTTTTTTAAACTGTAGTTTTTCTTGTTCAATCAACTGCATTTATGTCATGAATAGTTACTTTTAACTATACCACATTCAGACATCGTTAAAATTTCAAATTAAGTGAAAAAATATGCATTAATCAATATAAGGGTTCAACATTTTTTAGCACAATTTCAGTGTTATTAACTAATTTCTTATTAGCACACAAGTACTCACGAACTGCCAATTCTTAGTGATCTTTTTTAAATCGATGAAACTGAAGAATAAGTGACAAAAGAAGAAACAAAGCAACGAAATTAAGCACAAAAAAAAATACAAAGTAATAAAAGATCTAAATACTTACGATAAGACTATAACGAGATAAATTGCTTTTTAATATAAAAGTAAAAAAATAAATAATTAAATAACTGCTACGAAATACATTTTGAAAATTAAAAATTTATATTTAGTTACAGTGTTGTTTTAAGTTTTTACGTCACATTTCATAATTCTATTTCGATCATTTGAATTGAATAAGCACTGAGAATTTTTTAAGCTACGGAAATATACAATGACATAATCAGATTCCCCTCAGCCCGAGAGGGAGTAATAACTATGAACGCTTTCTTATCATCCGCCATTTCACGAATGCTCGTACCTTAAAAATTAAAATTTGAGGTACCGTAAAACGGGGTGAACACTTTTGAAATTTGGTTTTAAATTTTGCATATTTGTCTTGCTCTAAAAAATACAAATTAGTACCCTCACTCAGGTCTCTATAGGATCTATCAAGGCATTGATAAAACTTTCTTGTGGTCTAAAGGTGCAATACCACATTTTTTAAAACCGGAAACGTGCTGTTTCTATTCATCCCGAAAAATTTCAGCAACTGACCTAAAAAATTTAAAATTTTTTAGAAAACATTTGGTTAACAGTAGAACAACGAACAACTTTTACAATTTTATATTCATGTTCAACTTAGTTTTTACACTTATATAGGCCTTATATACATAAAATGTATTTTTACTTACCAGGCAAGTTAGAAGTAAACAACAATTCTTCAAAAACGTGCTATCAAAACCAACAGTGTTGCCAACCAAACACAACACAATTTCCCTTTTGCCTTTGAGTGTTGCCAACTTAAAACTAATATCAGGTATATAAATTTCCAGTAATTATGTCTATATTTAGAGTAAGTAATACATATGTGTAAGAAGTTTTGTTTCTATTCCCCCTACTGTATCTATTCACCCCGTTTCACTGTACGCTAAAAAAAAAGACACGCCCCCACACATCACCCATGAAGGGGAATTTTTGATTCTATTTAGCATCACCATTTCTTAGATTCAGAAGGACCTTAATTATTGCAAGGTTCAAAAATCAATAACTAATTTTATTAACAAAATAATACAACTAACATAGCTTTAGAAAATTTCTGACACTTAATAAGAGCAGCTTGGCCACTGTGTTATAAACTGGATCTGCGAGTCTCGCTGGGACTGATTGACGGAGTCTTTTCCCGCCTCGCAGCCAGCTTTATCAAGCTCTGGAAAGAGGGGAAATTTGCGAACTTACTGCCGGCGGCACTTCGTTCTTTGCAACATCCTCTGAGGTCGCCGCACTCCTAAGTATATTGTTTTCATTAATAAAAAAATTTGAAAACAAAACTGTTTATGAAAATGTTTGAAATACAAAACCTCCTGTTAAAAAGAGCTCGAAATTCGATATTTTATTTCTTGTAACACATTCGTGAGATGAAAGACGGTGTTTTCAGTCTACTAGTCGATCTGTACGGAATTTCGCTCAAATTTGGGAGAAAGAACATTATGACGAAGAATAGTAAAAAGTAAACGGGTGTTGGTACAAAAGAAGTAGATGTAACTGAACACATCAGTACAAAAACTGTTACAATTTTTTCCCACTTTTATTTAGATATTAAAAAAAATAAAATAATCACAATAATAACGTAATTATTTTTTATTACTAGTATACATAGCATTAAAATGCAATAGCGAAACAGTTCCATCACTGAAAATATAGTTAATGTTGGTAGGTCAGGCTCGACACATTCATAATATAAATGAATGTGTAGAGTCTAACGATTGAATAAGTTTAACACACAGACGCAGTTAAAACTGACCAATTTTCTACACAATAAAAACAAGAGTTTCTTGTTTGTTTACTTGATAACAGCTGGCGCCAGCATACACAACACCAGTTTGGCATCCATTGAAGGACCTCTTCTTAGTTGATTTTAAATCTCAAATTTAATAGAAGCGGTACATTTTTAGACCGTGGGTCTATTTTTCGTCATTAGCCAGCACGATAAGTTTTAAAATGAGGGGTAAATCATGGAATTTCATAAAGGAGTAAGGAAGAACTCTCGGAGCGACAAAAGCAGGCTGGATAAATAATATATATAGATAGATCTGCATTAAGAAGCATGAACTCGAAGGAGTGGCAGTAGACATGAAAAGAAACAAAATTTGTCATTGCACATGGTATCTGTCACGCTTAACGGGTGAAACCTCAAATTAGTTATGCCGAATATAAAGTACAATATAAGTGCAGACATTCGACATGAGGATCACAACACAACGCGGGAAGCAGAGATTGAATGAAAATAAATCATCATATAGTGTCAAGTTCTATTTCACAGTTAAAATAGGAGCTCTACGATATCTATTTCAAAAGAAATATAATTTAGTGGTTCTCAACCTCCTATAACAACTCTAGAATGAGGCGCGAGCATGTATTGAAAAAAAAACCTTTCATTAATTCTAATTAGTATACGAAATGATCTTGTTTTTACTAATGGAAACTAAAAATCTCTTATTAAATTGCTCGTTCATCTCGCCACTTGCCATTAAGTAGGGTAAGATGGGGTAAAATGGGTCATGGGGTAAAATGGGTCACTTGATAAAAAACTCAAAATAATAGAACTTGAAATTGATCTTTTCAAAACAATATTTTTTATGTTATATTTTAATGTGTTGGCAGCATTTTTCATTCTAAAAAAAGTTAGGTTCTTAAATATGGCAACACAAAAAAATATTTTTGTAATTTTTGGATGATAGTGTGCTAAACACATGGTTTACCAACTTCTGAAAATCTCTATATTTTATCAAATAACAACCCAAATTTAAAGGATTTCCACACAAAGAAACTTTGGAGAACAGTTATAGCCGCGCATGTAAGAAAAAAAATAAATATTGAATTTTTTACACCAGTTTTTCTTGGATGGGGTAAAATGGGTTATGGTTAGGCTTAGCTAGTTCTATTCTATTACTGTTTTAAAATTTACTCTGTTGCACCTCACTGCAGAAAATTCCTAAATTTAAACAATGTATGTTGGTTATTTTATTGAAATTACATTAAAAAAAATTTTTTTGAATGTTTTTCCTAAAAAAGATCGTGTTGATGTGGTAGCGAGAAGTGATGTTGTTGAAGTGTTATGTGAACCAATATATAACAATCTAGAACAATATTATTTTAACATTTCAATGTAATTATAATTCAAAATGTTGCTAAATTTGTTACTTACTTTTTTTTTCAATTTTAAAGTAATAAATATCTGTTTTCAGCATTTTTTTGCATGATAACCCATTTAACCCCACGATGGAGTAAATCAGGTCACAACTTTATAAGCTCAGTTAAACTATTTCATAATTAAAAAATAAATATTAAAATGACATAAAATTGATCTAAAGGAGTTCAATGTTAAGATGCAATCGAAAATAAATGGGAAATGTTTCTGGTTTTGTTGCTATGAAACTTCAAATATGAAAATAGTTAAAATTGACCCATTTTACCCCACCTGACCCTATGAGATGATTCTCGTCTTCGGTAGTTGAGATACCTTTGGTAGCATTTTGAAATGGATTCCAAACTCATTCGCATCTTACTACCAAGTTGTGGTCAAAACGAAAACCCTTTATAAAATTCCTTGCCAGCACGAGTAAACGACTTTCAATGGTTACGAAAACAGCTTGCAGATATTTGTTCTTCATCCTTTTAAGTTTTACATTCACGTTTGGGCAAGAATTTCTAGGATTTCGGCTTTATTCTGCTCCACAATTTCACTTTTCTGCCAAAAATCATTTAACACTCGCATTCCAGACAACGTACCTGCATTTGTTTCTTGGAGTTCAAAATTCATGGCATTTAATTTCTCGAATACGAAGATCAAGTAACTTAAGTTCAACACAAATGCACAAACTCGAAATTTCTCAGCCGGTTTCCCTTTTTCAGCCGCAGGGTTGTGTTACGTACAAATTGGGAACAAATTGTCAGAAAAGCTGACTCTATTATAAGAAGCATATATCTCCTACAGCATATAGTTCCCACATTGCTGTCATCATCGTTAAAAACTTAACAGTGTAAGCGGTGCGAGAGTGGCTGTTCCGGGGTCGGGAGTCAAACCGAGGTCTTTTCGGTGGGAGCCTTATTCTTTACAGCTTTCCCAAAAGGCGCGCTTTTTGGGCAGAGGCAAAGATGGCTATTTGAAGCACTGACTCGCACCGCTACAAACGGTATGTTGCACCAAAAACTATTGCCAATTTTGCGTAATTTTAACATATTTTGGTGCAAGTTAGCACTGAAATGTGAAATAAAAATTAAGTGTTTTCGGGTTCGAATGCATTGCCCACCCCGGAAGGGGGGAGGAGGTTGCCAAGCGATGTGATCTCTTTTTAAGCCTTTAAAAAATATATAATATAAGTATGTTTTAATTAATTTTTACAATAAACAACATACGTAATTTATTAATCCCTTGAAGTAATAGTTACTAAATGAGGTTTAGTACTCGAACAGAAAATCGAAATTTACTGATTGTTATCAAGTGTCTTCTATCAAGTGCCCCCCGAATTGTCTATTACATCAACTTTGTATACAGTAAACATGCACTCGCATGCAAAAAAAAAATGGAATGCTGAAGAAAAGACGCTCAAAAAAAAAATATTTGTCAAATAAATTTTATTTTCAATTACTTTTTCTTGAGAAATTAACCTGACAAGTTAAAAAATACTGTGAAAATTTATGGGATTTCAAATTTGCTTTCATAAAATACACGCGGTTTATAATTTAATTTTTTAAAGCACTTTTAAAAAAATGGTTACTTTTCAATGCTATTACTTATTATTTTAAGAAACAGACAAAAACTGGTAAGAATTTTGAACACATTCTTAAAAAAATACAAAAAGTTACATTGACCCAGTGAGGAGCCAAGTAAAAGGTAAACACATTCTACTGAAACTCTAATTCACTGAAGTTATAGCAAATGCAGAAACAAATCAGTTCAAAATAAAGTAAGTGCTCCAATTTTTAAACGAGACATAATAATTGTATGGGTCTGCTTTTGGTTTGAAATCGTAAGTGTTTTAAAAAATGGTCTAAGAATTGGCATGTTACATATAATTAATGCACAAGGAATATATAGAAAATTAAAATTATGCAATTGTGTACAAAATTTCGCAATAAAAAACATAATTTTTATACCCAATGACAATTATCTTTTCTTTGTTTCACTTTTTCATAGATGATTTTTAATTTCTATCAAACCACTGCTATTATACCTCAGTTGATGGACTTATTTTACAGTTAATTCGAGCAGAGAATAAAATGAAAACATAACTTATTTGAGTCAAAAAGAGTCAAAATTTTTAAAAAAAGGAATTGGTTAGTCGTCAAATATAGTTTTTCTTTTGGCAGTCAGAGAGTAAAACTGGTAGACATGAGTAAGTTAAGTCAGTACTTTTCGGTGTGGTCAGTATTAGTTAGTATTTGGAATTTTGTCAGTAAAGTCAGTATTTTTTGAAAAGTTCTAAAACAATTCATTTAAAAAAGAAAAAAAAGGCTATCTTTTGTCTCTTTTTTCCTGAAAAACTTAAACGTGGAAAAAATAGTAAATTAAATAAATAAATAGAATAAAATAAAACAAAGAAATTTCCAACAATGCAAGATAATTTTCGCCTGGTACTTTGGTAGTAACGGAAATGGTCGATCATCTTTCATACTTATATTTGGTTAAACAGGCAGAAGCTGTTTATCGAACATTTATGGATCATTGGGAGATCTAGAACTTAAAGTGATATCCAAAGAACTACAACATTATTGGAAGAAGTGCTATGAGGATAAGTAACTTTCATGCCCTTGCTTGGATTCGTACCCGGACTTTTGGTCAAGTCTGCTTGACTTCATGAGAGATTCTTTGCAGTTTTTTATGCGACAGTGTTGTTTACTAGATTCGAATGGAAATTTTGTTTTATGCCAAACTAGCTTCTTTTTCCTTTGAAATTGGTACTTGAATCATTAGCTCATTCATTAACTAGTAAACCAGTGTGATCTGCCTCCTGCCTGCTTTCGCTCTCCCAGAACCATGTTAAGCTACGTTTAGCTCACTGCGCAAAATATGTTGAATATTGAGAGTTTAGGATAAAGTTTGATGAGATTTGTACTCACCGACAGACGGAAAATTTCCGTTCAGAATAGTTGTCTCATTTGATTAATTGGCTAATAATCCATACAAATCTGGCTGCTTGTCGAGCAAACAAAAATACAAAGATAAAATCAAATAGCCTTACAAAGTTTAAAAACGCATAGAATTAAAATTTATAGAAAATTTTTTAAATGTTTTTGGTGTAAGTTACAGTCTATCCCCGGACGCATAGGCATGTGGGAATTTTTCTTTTTCTAGAGAAAGCAGCTATTACCTCTAATCATGACCCTATCCCGAGCTATTCTCTCCCCCCCCCCCCTCCATCCCCGAAATTCCGATATTTAATCCCTTGAAGTACGAGTTCTTTTCAGAGAAACTTAAAAAATGATCGAGTTTTTTTTTTTTTTTTGACAGTAAATGAATATATAGGTATAGTATAAATTGCTTTTGGAAATTTCAGCTGTAGGAGGTGATAGAGAGCGGGGGAGGGGTAAAAGTTATATAAAAAATTATTATACAAACAAAGTGCAAACGGATCTCAGACGGGCATTAGAAACAAAGTAACGCGAGATACAAGATCGCCCGTGTGAGACACGGACATGTGCAAATTTGCCGGTAACTTTCGCCTGCGTCAGGCAAATGCGTTAAGTGGTTAATAGAGTAGCAATTTAAAGAAGCAGACATTAATAAACCAATGGCTCCCAAACCCCCCCTCTCCCCCACCCCCGAAAAAAAATACGTTACTGTCGTCTGGTGGCCATCACTCATTTTGCCTCATTGAAGGCAAAAACATGTGACTTAAAGATGTGACGGCCGAGGTTAGCATTACCGCATCCGTCACACCTTTACCTCCACTTGATATAAGAATATATTATTACCCAATGAATCAATCAGCAAGGCAATCAATAGAGAAAGTTCTTGTGTTAGAAACTCAGCAATTTTTAAAGATTTGTCATTATATTCAAATTCTTTGTGATTTTAATTAAAAAAAACAATAAAGAATATTCATAGCAAAATTAGTATTTTTTTGTTAAGAAATTTTTTCATTGTTGTTTTAATAAAGATTGAAATGTCAGTATCAATCTTCCAAAGTATTACCAAAAAATTTAAATTTTGATCTTACATAAAAAATCATTCTTTCATGACATCACTAAAATTCAATAGCAATGAATTTTAAATTATGATTGCCTAATCTTGAAACTATCTAAAGGGTTAGTCATTATTTCAACTTGTAACAAAGGAAAAGCAGCCTTTGATTTTTTTACATTAAGGTTTAGTTACACACTAATAAATTAGCGAAGTTCTTTCTTTCTTTTTTTCTTCTTACAAAATTAAAATTTACAGTGGGGATTGTACAATTGAGTGATTTGATATTTTTGTTTGTATTTCCTTATTTTTGATTTTTTTTAAACTGTTTTTCTGGGCTCTTTAAATCAAAATGTTATATGATTAAATATTGAAAAATTGCCCTTGATAATTTAATAATCAATGTAAGTAAAAGCTACGTTAAAATTGCAGGCCGGTTTCAAGGGCCCCCTTCGTCAGTCCCGAGAGTGAAAATGGTCAGTACCGAGAGTGGAGGCCCCTTTTCCACTCTCGGTACTGACAAGTTCCGAGTTCGAGGACAATCAGTCCCCTTAGGGACTGATTGCCCTTGAAACCAGTTTTCCCTGTTTAATCCTTTTACTTGCGCCCTTTAACGTTGCTTTTGATCATGTTGAATATTCGCGAAAAAACGTCGAAAACGCAATCAATATTTAGACAGTATTTGTTCCGTATTTTATAAAATTTGGTCAGTATTTGAGATCTTCTAACTCGTTTAACCCGTCTGGTCATTGATACACACAAAAGTCTCAACGCACATTATGATTTTACTTATCATTATTATATTTTTTTAATGATGCATCCAATAAAAGAGTTTGCTTTTGCAAACATCTAACGAGATTTTTTTTTTTCATTTTACTGTTTGAACTTGTAACATAACATAACCTCAAGCATTTGTTTGCAAAGGCTTTCTAAAAAATTAAATATATACATCTTTAATACTTAATTTCTCTAATTTTATCTTATTTTTGATGGGAAAGGCACGTCCTGCTTTACTTTAGATTCTCCATAAAAGTTTACGAAACTTTGATTGTTCATTTGGGATGAGTGGATTCAGTTGAAGCAGGCGACAAAAATTAAAATGATCGGCGTTAAATCGTTCGAAAAAGTTTAACGCCGATGGTCAATTTACTTTTTCACTTTGCTCATATGTAACAAAATTGAAATTTCTTAATAAATTAAAACTATTGTTGCACAGCTAATAAAGTGCTTTCTATGCACATTTCAACTCATTGAAAATTAATTCTAATTTTCTAGCGAAAAAAAAAAACTGTTGCAATATTTCCCAGTGTTATGCTAAAAAACAAAATTCAATAACTATCAATAAGAAAACAATTTTGTAGTAATATACGCAGCATTTGGTATTCGTGTTTCAGAATAAATCAGATACGGGTTTTTTTTTCTACCTATAAGAAAAGAGATTCCACCTTCAAATGACTTTCTTAAAAAGATGATATCAGGCACCCAGAAGCAAAGAGGTTTAACTGACAAAAATGAAAATATGGAGATAATTAATGCAAATGACAGAAAAAACACAATTCTATATTGTGGCACGAGGTATTAGATCATTTAACAGGTGCTGCTATCCTGCGTTACATAGATAATATTTACAAAAAGGTTCTATGATGATTCAAGCTTCAAGAATTGTGCTTTTGTCACTTAGGGATCATTCATAAATGATGTCACGCTTCGAGGGGAAGGGGGGATCGTGAAATTTTAACAAAGTGTGACAAGGGGAGGGGAGGGGGTAACACGAACTGTGACATCATGCTTACACAACACAGCGTGACATGCGACAAAGGGGGTAGGGGTCCGTTGAGGTGTGACATTTTATAACAAAGATGGGAGGGGGTCAAATATATGGGGAAAAAGCGTGACATCATTTATGAACGGTCCCTTACATCTGCTTGCATCTCGCTGCACCATACAAAAATTCAAAAAAGCGGTGGCTTGTCAATTAAATGTTTTACAAGTATGCATTTTTTTTTCTTGTTTTTACAATGTAAATGTATATGTAAAAAGGAAATTTTTAATATTTATGAACGCCACGGCAAACGAGTATAATTATGAGTTTTATAAGACAGAATGCGTATTAATATTTCAAGGGGATGAATCTTTTATGTTTTTTATTAGTATGAGTTCCAAAAACTTCAAATACCAAGACTGGTTCATTTACGTACCGCATGTAGCGTTTTATAGCGAACTCGTTAAAACTTTCATGTTATTTTTACTTTTTTTAAACATTAAGTATCGTAACATTTTGCGTTAAAAGATATATTATAAAATACAGTGAAGGAGTCATTGGTTTTATCACATGTTTCTCCTTTTTAATCTTTGCACATGTCAGGTTAGGCCTAGGCTGGCAAACCTACGGGGCCTACGTGACAGGACGAAAGGGCCTACACGACAGGAAATGGTGCACGTGTGTCCCCTTGCCCGCAATGTCGGTCTGAGGTCAGACCCCCCCTATATAAGCTGCCCTCGAAAGCGGGGGCGAGGAGATCGACTTTCGCTTGCCTAAGAGGTTGCGGTCGGAGGAGAAAGAGGTCTTCGGATGCTGGACGGGAGGAGTTGCGCTCATCCAGACATAACATTGTGCGGGAGAGCTTGTGCCCGTAGGGAAACAGCTACGAACTTTATAACAGTGGAGCGTGACAAATGATATGGAACCTGAACTACTGTAAATACAATGTAAGATAATCTAAATAGGCAGTGAAGTAAATAAATATATAAAAGGAAAATGTATCATAGAACCGTAACTGCACATAAGAAATTTTGAGGACTCCTTAAAATTAGTGTAAATCTCAATGCCGTAACGTATAGTCTACAAAATGAACCCCGTTTTCCGTATTACAAAAGAAAAAAATGTGTCCCTCCCCCCCAAAAAAGACGGCAGTAATTCATTCACACCAAACGCAATAGCGAGGGAAAATTTCAAATTGCTTCATTGATTCTACATAATAACCCCGCCTTCGTATTGACTGATTGGCGTTTTTTATTGCGTCATTCAAGATGACTTTCACTCAGACGACCTTGATTTGTTTATTGCCTTATCGAATTATGTCATTGCTGTTAGTTTGATACCCATAGTAGCAGTCCATTATGATAGAGGCAAAATGTCGCCGTCGACTTTGGTGTGAATGCAACACTACAATTAACATACTTGTAACTATGACGTGGATATGCTATGGTGAATGTCCGAAATCGGAAAATGTCGACAATCACCGGTGAATGTCGACCATTTTCCGATTTCGGACATTCACCGTAACAGATACATAGCCTGTCCGTATATTACGGTTGCCTGACAGATACAAAGCAAACAACAGCGTAAATGTGCTTGTCTTAAAGTTACAAAATTATTGTAATCTTTAAGACAAGCACATTTATTAAATTAACAATTCATGAAAGCCAATACCATTTTTATTTAATCAGTTGTAAGCTCAACAAATAATTTATAAATTTTGGGAAATGTCTCGAATAATAAGAAACAGGTGGGCTGTGAGGTTGGATTTGGTGTGCCGAGTTTGAACAATTTAAGGGAGCACTGATCTATTCAATGATATAAAATTGTTACGTGGAACATAGCTGTTGTAAAATTAGGAATATTAAAGCTTTAGTTTCAAGTACACAAGTTGAGGATTTTGTAAACCTCTTTATATTTTTGTAGTTTCCCAATAAGTAAGATAGTGTTTTGTAGTCCTTTGACATGTCATACAGGGTTGGTCAGACGTAATGACCCAGTTTTGAAGCGTTGTAAAAAAAAACTAATACAGTTTGAGACTTAAAACTATTTTTATTTTGATCTGTTTTCATCCCATTTTTTACATTAAGTTTTGAATACCATTTCATCAATATGGTAGCATTCAGCAGCAATACACTGATGCACTCTATTTCTGAAGTTTTTGGAAACTTTCTGCACCGGTCCTTCAGCTTTTCTGAAGTCTGGGATGATGTTTCCAAACTTTATTCTTTAAATAATCCTACAGAAAAAAGCTTCTTCTAGGGCCCGTAACATTACGCGGAATATTGAAATGCACGCGAAGAGCTCGAGCTCTCTGCGTGAAAGAATAGATTGCATCAGGGCATAGCAGCTGATGGCCGCCCTCTTGCTGAAGTGGTATTCAAAACTTAATGTAAAAAAATGGGATTATATACAGATTAAAATAAAAAAAGTGTTAAGTCTCAAACTGTATTAGTTTTTTTTAATAACCCTTCAAAACCGGTTTATTACTTCTGACCCACCCTGTACAATTGTACTATCTGTAAAATTTGTATGAATTATTTCTGTTGTTTTATTGCAAATACATTTAAAAATTTTCTCCGCAGTTTTCTACATTCTACTTAAGTGTAAATATATCAAACAGTAAATATATGAACTAAAAAAACGAACATAGACTGAAAATATATATCACGTATATTTAAAATAGTTTTTTAATTTGACTTAATGGAAGAAGAAAATTCAGTTGGAGAATTCCCGAAATTATTTAAATAAATAAAAAAAAGAATCATGTTAAACCAACAATTATTTGCTTCTCTTTTAATATAAATGTAAGCAAAAGTTTTCTCGAAACGCGATAACCTTTACTTATTTTGAGAAAGAAACCAGTATTTATTTTGTTTTAAAAAGTACGTCTGCTGATTGTCTAACATGTTTTCCTTCACAGAAAACTCTTAATTTCAGTAAATAAAGTTGGGGATGAAGAAGAGGAGAGTAAGTTTTGTAAAACAGAAAGACATTTTTCTGCATTATGTTATCAAACGAAAAGCTTTTGATTAAATTTTTACCGCTTTAAAATTCTCTATATGGAATAGTTTCAAAATGTTGCAAGCATGTTTTTCAATTGCAAGTAAGTCTTTAAATTTCATTCATTTTTTTATAATTTTTTGCTCCCAGAAATAAAAACGCTAATTTAGTTTTTTTTTAAATTCATTAATGCAGTTTCAGGTATACTCGAATAGTTATATATAATTAGGTGATTTTATTGTACAGATTTGAAGTAACATTTTGTTTCTTTTAGCCTATTTTATTCTCCGTCTTCTAAATAACTCCGATAAAATACGATTTAATATTCCTTCAGTATATTTGTGATTCATGTTCTTCAGACTTTTCGTCAAAATAGTCGTCTGGATATGGGTTAATTAGTAATTTATCAGTTACTAGAGATCAGTTAATTAGTACTTATCAGTTACTAATCAGTTCGCACGGCGATGCCCGTGCTAAGAGTTCAAAGAACGTCACCTGCGGCGACGCTCAAGAAAGGCGCCGCACGTAGCCCATGGTTAAAGCAAATTATATGCAGAAAGCATATACCAAATATTCTGCGGCTCCACCCAAACAATACACATTTTACGCAGAAAACGTATTCTGCAATGCCTACCCTCCCGAAAATAAATTCTCTTGCTAAGAACTTTAAAGAACCCCAAGATAATGTTGCTCAAAAGCCATATTCTTCCCCTCCCTCCATAAAACAATGCTCATTTTACGCAGAAAACGTAATCAGCCATTACCCCTCACCCCTCACAGATATTCCCCGTGTTGTTAAGAGCTTAAAAGAAAATCTTCCTCTCCCTGAAAAAATTCCCAGTGAGCTTAAAAGAAATACGCTTTCTCGCCCTCTTTTAAAAAAAGAAACAACTTTTTATCAATCGTCTGTATTGGATAGTTTTAAACAGCAGTAAAGTTCAAAAATGCTAAAACATTGAATGAAATTTTATTTAGCAAAATATATATATATAAGCAAAATGGGGGCAACAATTCAAATAAAATAAAAAAACGAAATAGTGCTTTATCAATGTCTACGTGCGAAAATAAATTAGCATTCCTTGTGCTAACAACGTAAAGGAACTATCACGCATTTCATTGCCCACGCATTTCATTGATTTAATAAAAAGAAAAAAAATTGCGGCTTTGAACGAAAGCAGAAAATGCTTTTCAGGAACCTCCTGTCCCTCCCCCCTCTTTGATAAAAATTCTCGGTACTAAAAAGAATTAGTACTAAAAGCTTCAAGGTCTTATAAAACAAAGTGAAGCTTCGATTGTCTGCTCCAATAAATAAAAAATGGCATCAATTTTTTTTTTTAAAATCAAAATGCTTTATCAATGCTTTATTTTAAAAAAATCAAAATGCAAACCATGTTTGCTATAAGTCTAAACTGCGCCCCTAGCTGCCGTTTTTAGAACTTTTATTTATTCCTTTTTTGTTTCATGATTCCTTGAGCGCATCTCGTGTCTAGTCCACATACCAATTTTGGTGTCAATCCGTTAAACAGATTTAGCTGTAGGATGCCCTGAATAGGGGAAGTTTAATTATAACCACCCTGTATATTACTTATAATTTTATGTCTTAGCTCTTTTATATCCCCGATTTAATAAATACGGGAAAAAATACATACTCTACACCAAAATAAAACAAACTCGTCATGAAATGAGAGAATGTATTTTAAACGATATCCAGTTCTACAATTTTACAATGAACAATCTTTCGGAATCATCGTCGGGATTTTTGACTCGTTTATTTGGCACAAATCCCAGTTTGATAGCACTAAATTTATGTCGTCAGGGTAAGATTTTCGTGTACAAGAATTATTTTACGATACACAATTAATCACATTTACAGAGTCTTGACAATGAACAATGCATAGTTGCTGTTGTGTTGATGAATGTTTTCCATAGTCCTCGATTCTTGTTTTTGTAATTGGGAGAAGTTGAAAAGATAAAAGATCGAGTAAAGGAAACTACGACGAATAATTTAAATCTACTGAAAGATGCAGTAATCTGATGCATTCGTAGTGCTTAGCATAATTAATCTACATAATAAAGTAACCAACAAAAGAAGTGAGAAAAATTAGATTCAGAAGCAAAAAGTCTGGATCCGTATTGGAGGAAAAGTAATGTGGAATTTTATTATTTTCCTCAGAAATCAGGGCAGTTTTGGAAGCATTCCATTATTTACCAAAAAGCGACATTCGTTTTATGTTAATTTCTTAGTGGAATTAGAAATTAAGTAAGCAAATTTTGGGAATCTGATGGTTCTGAATTCCACTGAACTGTGATAATTATCCTTCATGTGCTTCCATTAAAAAACGATTTTTCATAATTAACTACGTCTTCCTCTTTTAACTTTTGTTAAAAATTATTTTAGTATGTATGCTTACTCACTGGGGTGGATTAAGAAGTTTAAGGGCTCCTGGCGGGAAAAAAAACATGGGGCCCGCTCAATTCATTGTCCTGAATAGAAACTTTTGAAGTTACAGTTAAGAAGAATAAAATTTAATTTGTTAAAAAAATTAAAAGAAAAATTAAAAATATGATAAAAATTTTCATACTTGAAACGTTTTCAAAACGTCCAGAAATTTTCAAGATTAAATTCCGGGAATTCTCAAGATTAAATCAATTGCACTAAAAAATGGCATTCCTGGAATGGAATGTAATCTGTCTCGAGGCCCTCCTAGAGAATTTTCAACAATAAAACAGTGAAAAAAGAAAGAAAGAAATATTGAAAGGGCCCCTTATGAGCTCGGGGTCCCTGGCGGCCACCAAATCCATTTAATTCGGTTATGCCTACTCACCATTTTTGAATATTGAACAACCCATCAGCATATCACCCCTTAAGAAACACAAAATCTTGGGAAAATTTACACGAAAAGATAAATTGAAAATGACTAGATTTTTCTTTTCTTTTTTAGTGTAAAATGTGAGATTTGCTACGGATTCGATTAAAAGAAATCGCCTGAGAACAAGAATTAAAAACCGCATAAAAAATAATATCTTTGACTTTAGCTTTTTACGCAAATGTAAATAATAATTTACTACCAAATTATTAGGATCCGTAAAACGTTTTGAAGAATTTAAACTAAAGCATAGCTCTTTGCTTATACATTATGTTTGAAATCATTTATATATTACTATCTTCTATTTTATCATATTATATATTTATATGCTACATTTGAAGAATTTATACAAATTTATTGCAAACGAAAACTTTGTTGGGATACAATTTTTTGTATTACGCAACTCTATATTTTTACTCAGAGAATGATAACTCACGAATTCTTTCCATGATTGAGATGTTATTGACATAGATTTCGCATGGAAATGTAACTTAATACAACGAACTCCAAATATATCACTATTTAAACGACTAGAATGGGAATACGAGCCTTGAGCAAGTTAATTAGCATAATAATTAGCTCATTATCTAAAATTTTTCCCCCACACGCATGTTCTGGTTTTAAAATTAATTTTCTAAAAATGTTATTTTTATAACTTTGAAAAATGGATTTCGTAACCGGATTTTGCGTAGAAAATTAGCTTAAAATAATTAGACAATAGTTCGTAGGATACCTGGCCAAGAATCGTCAATTATGTTCTTTGAGAAATTTTGACTTCTATTCGTAAATTAATTGAAGCTTTTATATTTAGTAACTTTGCCGAGTTTTATTTCGAAGCCATAAGAAGGAAAAAAGATAGCAAAAAGAATGAAAAGAAACAGAACGGTCAAAGAAATTGCTCTTCGATATACAAAGGCATCATGTTATATCTTTTGATTAAAAGGAAGCGCCCAATACTTCAATTTATGCTTTTGTCCACTTGTCTATATTGTAAATTTTTGTCTGGTAGAGAGGGGGTAAGCATACCCCCTCTCTACCAAACCCCTACCTGTTAGCCGAGACCGTAGGATTGCTTGCGCACGGGGCGAGGTAGTGGAGTCCACGGATTTTACATGCACGTATCCCCAAGTGCACATGGTGGGTCTTCAGCTGGTATCGAACGCGCGACCTTCCAGGTGAATGTCCGACACTCTAACCACTAATCTACCAGGTCCCTTATTTCACCTTATGCTGGATTCACACTGGAGGTAACAAAAACAAATGCAGTAAAACCTCCATAAGTTAACCCCCCAAGGGACTAATTAAGTAGTCAACATACGGAGGTGGTCAACTTAGGGAATTTTAAGAAAAATTTTAGTACAATATTAGAGAAAGTTTATTAAACTTTTTTCGTATTTTTTAAGGAAAAATTTAGCACTTAGTCATTTTTATTTTTACTGAAGGTACAGCACATTTTTACAATTTTTTAAGGAATGATTCAATTTTTGTTCGAATCCTCTTTTGTTCATTACTTAGCTGTAAAAAGCACTTTCACAATTTACAAGTCCATTAAGCACGCTTGGGCATTTTTTCTGCAGCAAAATCGGAATTTTCTTTTTCTGATGAGCAACTTAAAGTTGCTCAGACGAAAGAAAAAAGAACGTAATGTGCTAGCAATGCACGTTGTTTTCCAATTCTGCCTAGTACAATTCTATGCACATCCACCAATCCCTGACATAATACTGGAAGTGAACAATGAATGGGAGCACCACAAGGGGGGCGAGTGTTACTCAGATGAACCGAATGACTAATAAAGAGATTCCTGGAAACCAGATGGAGAACTTACGGGAGAAAAACAAATTCAAGAAAACATCAGTGGTCAAGTTACAGAGAATACATTATAGATATTTATTTCAAACCACCTACTAAAAAGGGGTCAACATACAACTTATGAAGGTGGTCAACATAGGGAGGTAAATCTTCATTGAAAATGTGTTGTGACCATTCAAACTATAAAATTTCGGTCAACATAGAGAGGTGGTCAACGTAGGGAGGTGGTCAACTTTGGAGGTTTTACTGTATTCCTTATTTCGGGTTTTACGTCTGAACACTGTGTGTAAATATGGCGTATTGTAAGCAGTTTTCAACCGCAAAGCATCAGCAACGGAACTTTTTCTGCAGTTCCTCTAAAGCTAGCTGAAGCTTTATAATCTAAGATTTCTCAACATACATTTTATTTTCTTCTTTTGTGTACACCTAACGTTCCTGGTCATAGATATACTATAATATTACATATTACAATAAATACTTAATAATTCATTATTAAGTATTCATTTAGGAAATTATATAATATTACAAGAAATACTTCGCCAATCGTGGGCTAGTCCACTCATAAGAGTTCAATTAAAAGTGTGTGTAATAATGTTTTTATTTTAACAGCTAAAAATATATGCCATTCTTCAGATGTATAATCGACGTAAAAATAAATAATCGGTTTCAAATAAGGAAAAATTTAGTCATATTTTTGACATAAAAAATAGTACTGATAAATAATAATTAAAATTATTACATAAAGTAAAAGTTATATAATAATTTTGATGAAAAAATGACAAATTATTTGCTTGTATAAAACATAAATAATAATATGAGGAGTAATCCTCATATTTCTTTCCTAATTTAAAAATATCCATTTCGGGCAATTTTTTATCAATATTTATTTCAAATCATCGTTAACCAAAATAAATATATCAGATTTGAATAGATCCTATAAATTTTTCGATAAAATTACTTGAAGCAGAGAAGCTGGTAAAAAAATAACTTGCTGATGATGCAAAAAGATTAGTTTGGCATTTTTTATTCGAAGTAATGAATATGCTAATCTTTGTTTCCCCAAAGAAAGAACTTTTAGCAGCTTCAAATAGCAAGCATTTTCTTTTGCCCAACCTGTAGGTTAAAAAAAAATCTACGCTGCTGCGAAATTAAATCGAAGATAAACTTAATCATGGCAATAAAAGCCTCGATTAAGTTCATTAACATTCATACAGGCATTCACACACACCTGTTTTGGTCTTTAAATTAATTCCCAAAAAATGTTAATTTTTCAAACTATGAAAACTCGATATCCTAACCGACTTTTCCAGAGAAAATTGGCTAAAAATAGTTCGGCAATAGTTCTTCGGACAACTGGTTACACTGTAAAAAAATCTCCTGACAATAACGGAAAAAGTACGGCAGAAGAGTTGCCGGAAACATTCCGTTTCTGATTTTTCCCGTGACTTGACAGAAGTTCCATTTGTTTTTTCTCCGTTGATCCTTTTAAATACAGCAACCGTAAAACGGAAAAGTTCCGTTCTCATACTTTCAGGATCGTGAGGTACGTGATATTTCCGTTTTTGGAAGGAATAACCATGTATTCAAGCACTGCGGAAATCTTCCGTTAAAATCGGTCAAAAAACAATCTGAAAATTCACGGGTTTTTTAACAGTGCAAGTATCATCAGTTAGTTTCCTTTTGTGCCTTTCACTCTTAAATTTATTGTAGCTTTTATTTATTTAGTAACTAGGCCAAGTTTTTCTTTCGAAACGAGAAGAAGAATAAGGGAAAAAACGAAAAACGATTTAGTATATAGTTTTAATAAATATAATAATAACAATTTCTAAAAAAACTAATTTTTTGTTTTGTTTTTAGGTTTGACTGAATGAAATAGATTATTTTGACACACTTATTTTTTTATTATTAACAAAGTGGAAGTCAGACTTTGTTTGGGTAGACTGGGGTAAGAAAGAAATGTGAAAAGCCTATAATATATCAAGAATATTAAGACAGCATAAGTTATTGGGGGTTTTGAAAATAAAAATATATTCCAGTTAAATGCATTAAATTTTAATAGATCTTTTAAAAATATATATGTAAAAAAACCTATAAAATAAAAATGGTTAACTTTTATAACTTTTACAATAGCTTCATAAAACTATTTTGAGCAAGGTAAAAGGTTACTAAGCAGTAGTATTTCTTTAATTTGAATTAAATAATTAGTAAAATATTGCTAATGCCTTACATTAAAACCTGTCATTTCTATTCCCCTTGTGGGTGAAATTATTAGTTTTATTGCATTGAAAACAATACAGAAAATACATTCATTTTAGATAGTTTTAGATTCTTAATAAACAGAATTGAATCATACATCATAGATTAATGTGTGGCAATTGGAGTTTGACTTCGTGAATACTTTTAAATTTGACAAATTCTTTCTATTACAAAGATTTTCTAGAAATTTTAATATTCGGCCTAATACATTCCCCGAATATTCGGTATTCGGCCTAATACATTCACCGAATATTCGGCTTCGGCCTAGAAGGAATGACCGAATATTCGGATATTCGGCCAAATCACTATTCGTTTCATCCCTAATATATATATATATATATAAATTTCTCTACTTATATTAATTTAAATCATTTACATAAATTTCAAACATAAACGGAATTAAAGTTTGAATTTAAACCTCCAAAATTAATATAATTAAACCGATTCAGTTAATTTCTCATTTATGTATTTAGCCATTTATTTAAACAGAATAATGGTATTATTTTCAGCCCTTGAACGAACTGCCAAAATTAACCAAAACATTTCTATAACGTTGCAAATCGCTCGCTTTTGTGGGAGAAAACTTTTCGATTAAATCAACCTAAGAGCCTTGTTTAAAGAGTTCCAGATCTGTCTGGTTTACTCTCAATCTACTAATTAAAAACCAATACCTTACCCCACCTACTTGTTAAAAAGCAGCTTTCTGAAAAATTTGGACATAGGTTCCTAATTTACATGAGTGCACTAAGCTGCATGATAGATTAGGGGACAAATAAGCCAGCATCACGTGATGAGTTTCATTCTAATACCTCACTCTGGTATGCTAGGTCGGGACTGTGAGGGATTTAGCATGACAGGTAGCACCACGAAAACCAACTACATTTTGGTTCAACATTAAGGACGTACAGTGAAACCTGTGTAAGTTGACCACTTGCAGTGCAGCACTTTAGTGGTCAACTTATAGAGGGTGGAGATTATTATTATTTTTTTTGGTCATTTCTTACACTA
This sequence comes from Octonoba sinensis, assembly GCA_038502835.1. Lineage (NCBI taxonomy): Eukaryota > Metazoa > Arthropoda > Arachnida > Araneae > Uloboridae > Octonoba > Octonoba sinensis. Next base: position 132,524,323 of record CM076598.1, read on the forward strand.
AGCATTTATTCATTTTTAACTAATTAATATATTGCTTCATATATTAATGTTACTTTTAAAATAGTAATTAGCTATTTTTTTTTCAATTATCTAAAATATCATTTGAGATATTTAACCTGAATAACTTAAAATGTATCCTATACAACTTTAGTAGTAAAGTACTTGGTTAAAATAAAGATAAATATCTTATTAATTATTCAAGTTACTTATTTGATGTAAACATTTTAAAATAAATAATTTTTTTAAATGGCTGTAGAAAAAATAAGAAACTTATTTAAAGAATAAAAGAGGGCTCATGGTAGTTTTCCCATACGGTTAACTTACAAAGAAGTATACTTTATATTGATGTTTCATCCATCCAGACAAATACTGGTCTAACATTATAGCATAAAAAATATCCTAGAGACGTTACATTAGTTTCTTTTATCTTTGTTAAAATACATAGACAAATAATGTAGTAAAAATTAGGCGGTCAACTTACAAAGGGTTTTTTATAATACTCCCACCCAAATTCGGCGTACATACGTGGTAAATATAGACAAGTGGTCAAGTTACAAAGCCTTCCCTACATTATATAATATAGGGCTAATTCCGTTTCTGACAAAAGTGGTCAACTTAGACGGGTGGTCAGCTTACAAAGGTGATCAACTCTACAGGTTTTACTGTATTAGTTAAGAATGTTTTTTAATATATACTGAAGAAGAGATATTTTTAATTATACAATAAAAACAATTTTGTAGAAGATGAGTCATTTTAGATGAATCTTTCAAAATAAAAGTAGAATTTGAATTACACCTATTTTGAAAAGAGTTGAATCACAACGTAAATATGAAACTAATCATAGTAAACCACAAAGATAATCACTTACAGGGAAATTCAAAGCTACTTATTTCCCATTTGGACAATTATTCCGACTTTTAGTTCAATCTCTCAAATCGTCTGCCAAATTTCTGCACGATATTAATGAAACTTTCACTGGATCCACACTTAACACAGCGCTATTTTCTGCGATGTTACTTAAATAAAAGTTATTTCTCAATTTTACATATAAATGAGACGTTAAAATAACGACAATGGAATAATAGAGCAGCGTCGCTATAGTGAGATCATCCTTAACCTCTTCATTCCAAATGTACCCAATAAAATACTGTTTATTAACTACTGTGTGTGACATTTGAAAGCTAAAACACCCAATTGTTTTCGAAATTAATCAACAGATAATTTACTTCGTTTTAAACATGTAAAACATGGAAATTGGTCATTAATTATTATTTAAACTAATTATCAATTAAAATTAAAAAATATTTTTTTTTTTAGTTATTTTGTTTTGTAATCATTTTTTAAATCAGAGAACCAAAAAATTGCGTCAAAATGTTTTGCGCTTAGTTCTGGGGTCTGAAGAGGTTAAAGTAAAAGACGTTAGACTGAGAAATGACACTGTATTTAGTTAGGAAAATTCAACTTTAGTTCAAATATTATATGAACTTCTCAAGTCACATAACAAAATTTTAGTTAGTTACTGACTAAAATTTCTTCCGCTGAAAAGGTAGGACAATAGCTTCAAATGCGTAATCAAAAAATAAGCACATAAATAAATAAATTAAATTAATGATTTTCAGGAAACCCCTACAGTTAAATCATAAATTAAATTAATTATTTAAGGGGGGTTGAAATTAGAGTTAAGTAGAAAATTCAAAGCAAATGAGCTTTTTCCTTCTGAGCAAAGTCAAATTTTACGTTGAACTGCTCAAGTGTTAGATGTCAGACATTTAAAAAAGCAAGTCTTTTGACTTGGCATGCGGAATCGTTAAATAAATGGGGTTTTATTTAATAATTTTATTTATTTATTTATTTCAATTATTCCAAATTCATCTGTCAATCCTGAAGAAAATGCTCTCATGCTAAAGAAAGAAAACCTCCTTTTGGGTTGAAAGTGTTCCTTGATTTTGAAAACTAAGAAACATTTTAATGCAGTATCTCAAACTGTGAGTCACAGCTCTGAAAGGGGCATAAATCCCTCAAGAGGAAGCATTTTTTAAAAGTTCTATTTATTTATTTATTCTCAAAGAGTAAAAAATATTACTCTTTGGAAAAATATTAATTTTTCGGTCATTCATAGAAATCTTACACTTGTAATTATATGTCAGATTAACCGTTAGTGTTAACTAATCTAAAACCCTTTAATCAACTATTTCGAAATATATATGAGTATAAAATCTTTACTTTCGATGACTATTTTTGTAACTAAAACCTCTTTTTACTTACCGTTTATAGCTATAAGCAGCAAAAAAAAAACTTATTCTATTACCCTATATCAGTGATCGCCAAACTTTTGAAGACGCTGAGCAACCGTACCGTTTTCAAATTCTCCTACGAGCTACTGATCCCCCCCCCCCCCCCCGCCTTCATAGAAAAAAAACCGCAGGACAAAAGTAGTAAAAAACTCAATTCTTAATTATTAGTCTCGCTTGTTATATGATGCCACTCACCAGCGAGTTTTTCACTGCTAAGGTAGTCGTATTGTGAAGAAAACATATGTACAAATCAGATGCAATCTCAAAAATGTGATGATGAAATTGCAGCGAAAAATTTAAGCGTTAATTGCTAAGGGGCCGTTCATAAATGACGTCACACTTTGTTTCAGTATATTTGACCCCCTTCTCCCCTTCGTCACAAAATGTCACACTTCAACATACCCTCCTACCCCCCCCCCCCCCCGTCACATATCACGCTATTTTACATAAGTATTTGTGCTTGCGTTTTAGAAACGAAGCAATACGTTATAGATTTTAATTTTTAATTTTATTTTTGAACTTTTAATGACATCTGTGATCATAATAATGATTACATGTGTATTTAATTGTTTAAAACAAAATGAAGATTCACATCAAAAAATACAATTAGTACATAATAGTAAACTATGTTAACTGCTCGATTTCTTCAGAAACTACTCGCGCTTAAAAGTGTAAATACCCAAAAAGATTTCCTTTTAAATTTAAACTCTTAACTAGAAGTTTAATTAAACCTTAATCAGCATCGTATTTTCGATACAAAAAAAAAATAACTAAAAAAAAAATACAAAACCAAAAAGAAAAAAAAAATAATAATAATAAATAAATAAAAAATAAATTATTAGAAATATCTGACTTAAATGTTTTTATTTTAACCAAAATGTGTGATGTCACGCAGTTTGTTACTCCTCCCACCCCTGTCACAAATTGACACAATTTTCTCGAACCTCCATCCCCCTTCGAAACGTGATATCATTTGTGAATGACCCCTAAGTATACAATTATTAAAAAATTATCTTTGGCCAAAAAAAAAAAAGGAAGAATTAACCCTGCGAGTTTTAAAGTGGGGTCAATTTGACCCCATCAAGATGTTTCAAAGAGTTTTTTCCCTTTCATTAAAAAAATCTATGCTAAAAAATTTTTTCTATGAGTTCTGATATAGAGATCGCTTTCATAATTTTGCATACTTGGAAAATTTCGAAGGCTTTTTGCTATATTACGAAACCCTTTACTGTTTACTTTTATAACAGTATTTTAGGACCTGACAGACTTTCGAACACTTAGGAAGAACGCAATTACTGTTTTTGAAAAGTAAAGAAAATATTTCATTTGAAGCAGGTGCTCTTTGAATAAAAATATTTCATTTTGTTGTAAAAAAGAAAAAAAATGTACTTTTTAGTAAATTTACCCTTTTGACAAACAATAAATTTTCACCCTGCACCTAAAAAGAAAACGTCATATCTTGACTAATTTCTGTCCAAAAATTTTGTAGTCACTTTTGGAAAGTAATTCCAGGGAATGAATTAAGACCAAGACAAAGAATTTGAAAAATCCTATTCGTTCGGACTTTAAAAACATGATAATTTACTTGTTTTTATGTTTTTATTCTCTGTTTTGAATGGGCAGGGGCTTAACTAATGTAAATTTTGATATATTCGTACATTTTTAACCACAGTTCAATCCCTGGAAGACGCCTTTGTTGTGTTAAATCATCTTACAAAATTTTAAAACATTGATTTTTTAAAATTTTATTATTCATCTATTTATTTTCTTTTGACAAAACATGTTTTTTAAATATATGTAAACAAAAATGAATTTAACATTTAAGCAATTTTACTTCAAAAACATGTTTTACTCTAAATACGCAACAAAACAAAAAATAAAGTCATAGTGAGTTTTTAGAAAGTTCATCTTTATAGGTAGGCATATACCTTAAGTAATATTTTGATCTTAGTACTTCGAAGATTAACATATCATTAATGAACGCTCTGCGTGCAATTTAAGACTGTTGGCCACTTAAAATGCCTAAAACTTTCTAGATCCACGCTAAAATCATGATGTTTAAACCGAATTTACTTCTAATGAAATGTTTAGGAAAACGCCCACCCCCTGATTGCTCCCAATTAATCTGTAAACAACTGCATTAGGCAAGCACTCCTGGCGCTCCATGAGACGAGATCCCCAGACTGACTGTCAGGAGTATTAGGTTACTGCAGACAAATCATTATCATCAAAATTGCTTTATAAATACGACTAGGGCAAGGATCCCAGAAGTCGGCTCTAATTCCCATTAAGCTAGACGGAAATTCAAGCTAGGGCATGATTGCAATAAATTTGGGAATTCGCTTTGACAGAAGTGATATCAACCATGCTTAATCTATGTCAAATGATGCTGACGTCGCTCTAAAACAGCAGTTCTCAATTTGCGGTATGTCTAGGCTTGAAGCTGCGCAATGAAATACCAGGCATGGAAAAATAATTTGATGCAGGATTGGTGACAGAAATAGTTGACTGACATCTTCAGTCTATGTCAGATAGTAGACGATGTCAGACACACTTCGATGTCAGACACACTTGATCATCGAGTTCTAGCTTCTGAACCCAAATAAAGCTACATAACCAAAATTTTCATGACTCAAAAAGTGAGAAACTAAAATTTTTATGTAGGACACAAAAAAAATCAAAGGTTCAGAGGGAGTAACATACGATGTAATGCAAACATAGTATAACCATAAGATATAATATCGCTTTTAGCAACGATGTGAAATACTAAATATATACTACTTTCATACCCCTTTCACCTTCTTCTACAACTTTCATACCTTTCTTATGCCTAAAAAAATTATCTGCTCCAGACACATCATTTTTTAAAAATTGTTATTTGTTATTATTCATAAGAGAAGCAAAAGAAAACATTTAACAAATGCCACGCATACTTGCAGCAGCAACACGAAAAACATGTGCAAACTGAGCTACAGAAACTATTATTAAAAATGCTTAATAAACTGAAAAATAGATTGATGAGGGGTTATAGTTATATCATCTGAAATTAAGAATGACTGGTACCTCAGATCAACACGGCGAAATAAGGAAATATATCACGAAGTTTTGCAGAAATTATTAGTCTAATCGCTAAATTATTACCTTTTTAGGCTCGTTGAAAAATGCTCTCTCGAAACTGTCACATACTTTCTAAGGTCATTCATACCCACGGGTGGTAACAAAGGGAAAGAGGGAAGCCTTATTTTCTAGAAAAAGGCGGAAATTCTTCTGAAGAGTATCAATATGAAATCGTAGTTGGAATAAAATGATACAGTAATGAGATAACGTAGAAATTTGGTTAATGAGGAGGAGCTAAAACAAATCTTTGTTTCCGAGAAGAGGCGACAGTGACGTTCAGTACCCTAAAAGGTGCATTTGCATGAAGGAATTTGAAATTATTGTATTACGATTACTAGAAAGAGCTTACGACTGCTAGAAGTAGTAAAAATGTTGCCTGCAACTAATTCCTACTCAAATGAACACTTGCAGTCCAGTGGTAGCGTATGTAGCTGTGAAACAGGACACATGTTCTAATCGAATCGTTGCAGTAGACGTTTGAGGAGTTAAGTGATTCTTATGAAATGTTGTCTAACCCTCATCGAATAAATGGCAGGTACGGAGGTATCGAAGTTAAAACAAAATTAAATTAAAAATGAATTTAAAATAACCTGCTTGATGGAAGTTATTTTTTTCTGATTTTACTCTTTTCAAACACGAGGCAGCCACGTTAAGAAGTCCTTCAAGAAATCCTTTAAAGTACTCTTCACCAAACAATACCATACGAAATAATCTTACTATGAGAAGTGGAGTGAAAGGACGTAGTTACCATATACACCCATCAACCCGCATTGGACAAAATATTCTCTTGAACCAAGAGCAGAAAGATATTCCAAGTGTCTGAGATGCTCCAAAGGGAAGATCAAGAAAGGAAGAGAAATTCCAAGGGCCCGAAAATTTTGGGTAGGCTTCGAGTTTGCAACAATAACTGACAAAATTTCTTTTTAAAAATAACATTAAGCATTTTTGAATGCTATAGCAATTCATAGATCATTGCTGTCTTTAATTATCCCTGTAAAAAGACTGTTTAAAAAAAATCTGCTTTCCCCTACGATTGTTATATTTTTACTGTAGCCACAAATGATTGTTTTGCATGTATTAGCATATTCCGGCCTCAGCCGCAACTGTACTACCTAATTTCGGTACGTCCCGTTTTCCACACATTCCATATAATGCAAGCCAACGCATATCTTTTAGGTAATTCCAATTCAGATTTAGCGGATTATTCAAAAAAAAATCCAAGACACTTTTCTGTAAGAAAAGCTTGACGTTTTTATCACAATTTGTTTTGATACTTCATTTATTGTGAACGATTTCTCTTTGCACTTTAGCTTTAGTTATCATTACAATTGCAAAAAAAAAAAAAAAAAAACGCTAGTGACCCCCTTCCCTACCCCCCCCCCTCCAACTATTCTAAATGCTTAAGATTTTATTCAACATCATGTACTTACGAATTTATTTTTTATTCACCAAAAATATCTGAGCATTTTCTGAATTTAACAATATTTTTAAGTAATTGCCATCATACTGAACTCATTATAAACTATTCCTTTTGTTAGAGCCTATAAACATAGCGAATGATGCAATGATGTACAATTCTTATGCCACAGACTTCATTTTAAAAGAGAAGGGTGTTATTATGTCCCTTATGAATAATCAAGGGGCAACGTAGGACAAACTGACTCTGAGGATGTAATTTTGTTAATGGGAAATTGAAATTCGGATTCCTAACTATCAAGTGTCTTATGTAATGCTACATAATTGAATGTAGTATTAAATATTGTAGTGTTAACACATAGCCGTGTGCAAAAATGTTAGCAGGGTTTTTTCACCGCACATGCATATAATTTTAAAGTTAACCCAGCCCGAAAACAAAGTATATATTTTGGGACTCAAATAAACTTTGGTTACAACAAAACCACAGTGAATCTAAGTAAATTATATATTACATATAAACTATGTTTCTGAAAATTGTGAAAAAATTCAAAGTTAGACAATATATTAAACCACATTAGTTTGAAAATAATTGAAAAATTTTATTGTGAAAGTGAAGAAGGCCAAATAACACCCTTGAAGCCAAGTAACACAAGGCCTCAGAAAAATGGTGTCCGCTGGGACACATGTAGGGTTGTTTTAATCAACGTAGCGATAGCGCTACTTTAAAGTCGACTGTTTAATCACATATATTTATGCAATTTAACACGTTGAGGACGGCGTGTACCACCGGTGGTGCACACACGAATGGTTCAACTGGCGGCGTGTACCACTGGTGGCTTTATATCAGCTATAGTCTTATAATACAGTTTTGTTCGATGAAAAAAAACTTCATGTGGTTAAAAATAACGTTTTCACTGAAAAATTGAAAAGCTTATTTTTACAGGTAGCAAAAATATGCACCGTCCTCAACGTGTTAAGTTTATTATAAGAATGATTTCTCTTAAGTCGAAAAATTCGCTGATGCGAGAAGGGTCTAGTCAAAATCATTTAGCGGGACTTCACTGTTTGTTTCTCGGCGGTTTGTGCCCCGCAGACCTTCTCGAAAAGAAAAAAACTTCGTAGACTGGTTTCGTTTACTACACGGTTCAAGCTCGGACCGCCTAACGGCATTATTCACCAGCCAATTTGAACCTTCGAACTGCAGATCAAAGGTTTCCTTAACCAATCACAACGTTCAAATCGATGGTTCGAGTGTTTGACAGAGGTTCACATAGGTTGGTGAATAAGGCTGTAAGTAGACTCTGTAAATAAAAGGCCACAGTGCGAGAAATATTTTTTAAAGTGCATCAGCTTAGATGGCCCACTTTTTTTTCTAATAACGCCGATTTTGCGGAAGATATAGAGAAGCTTGGAAGGAAATACATAAATGTTGTTAATGAAGAAACGAGAGATGTACCTTCTTTGAGATTTGACATTTGGTTTATAACACCATTTTCACTAAATTGTGGTTGTTTTATACTATATTTGGTTCCCTGTGATGAACATCATGATAATTTCTTCATTTGAAGATAGAGAGTATCACCGGTGTGTCTGTATTGGATAAAAGGTGAAAAAAAAGCTATGCCATGTGATTTTTAGTGACTGAATTAATGCTCGAGGATTAGAAATGTATATAAAAAATATCTTTATTTATTTTACTTTTATTTCTCTTGTTTATTTTATATTTTATTTATTTATTCATTTATTTGTTTTCCCCCCTATTATTTATTGTTTCAAGTTTGAAGTACTTTATACATTTATAAAGATAAACCAAAAATAAGTTAAATAATATGGATTTTATTACTGAGAAGATTGCAAAAGTTTTTCAAATTAAAAGTTTTGCTTAAAAGATCCAAGACTTTTTTTTTCTGTTCAAGCAAACCTCTCAGCTTACTTAACACTTCAAAATTGCTTGTCATCGTCTTTTATGCATAGAAATTCATAAAGTCTGTCATGAAATTCTTTCATTTGCCTTAAGCAGTTTATATGGCAGTATTACGAAAAGAAAAAAAAAGAAAAAAAAATGAAGGTCTGAAAAAAAAAAAAGAGATGAAAATCGCGTTTGATTTTTTATCATCAGATTTAGAATAATTCACTTTTTATCAGATACGAAAAAAATAATTTGGAAAACTTTGTTGTGTATGAAGAGCCGTTAAAATAGTCCCTACTTGTTGTTTTAATATATTTATTACATTTTTCGCCATTAAATAAGAAAAATTATATCAAATATGAAAACCTACAACCCTTTCAACATGCGGCATTGTGGGTAATCATATCATCATTAAAAAACGTTATTTAATTTTAAAATAAGAAATAGTTTTTGCCTTTATCATAAAAGTAAGTTATATATACTAAAAGGAAGGGAAAAAAATTAACTTTTTTGGATTACAAAAAATAAGTGAATAAAATAAAGACGCTAACTCAGTTTTAATTTCATATCGAAAGATACCTAAGGTGTTTAAAAAGTGTTTTGACAAAATAAAAGAGGAGTGGATAGTTCCCATCAAACTGAAGGATGTTTACTACGGTACCTAAAATGGTACTTCCACTCTTATTAAGTGGACTAGTCCTTTATTAGCAAAGTGAATTTGCCGGCGCCATACTTCGCAGGGGTGCCCACCGGGGGGAGGGGCTCATGGCACAGAATGCGCGTTGAGATTTGAGGGGGTGCTTCAGGGGCTTTTGGTGGGTTCCATTGTCTTTTAGGGGATGCGCCACCACTCTGATAGGGGGACACCGCTGATACTTAGTCACCCCTTTGACCACATAATTGACTTAAGAATTTAACTTTGTGCTAAGTAAACTGCAATAAGAAAATAATTTCACGTTAGTAAAGCACAAATAAGCATTAAATACATCTAGAAGCACCATGTCGCATTGAAAAAGGGATTCCAAGCAATCCCGTAACATATGTCTGCATTTTAATGCTTATTTGTGCTTTCTTAACGTGACATAATTTTTTATTACACATAATTGACTTCTTTTGTGATTACATAAGCTTATGCAACTTATAGCTTCGTTATTTCGACTATCAGGGGTACCGTTTTCCTGTTGGAAAGCTAATTTGGACTCAATTTCCGTTTTTCTATTTACTCAGAGTAGTGTGCCCCACAGTGGACCAGTCGGTAGAAGCTTGGTTCTCGCAGGACACCGAAAGTGAAGCAACATCGACTTAGGTCAGTGTTTGGGAGGGTGAGAACCTCTCGCGGCTGGTTCCTGTGGGCCATGTACGCTAAAGGGAGCTGGTCCACTTTAAATAGGTCGCGGCTCCAAGTGGAACAATACCCCTGGGGGTGCCAATCCCAGGTGACGGTCTCTCGTCTGGGATCTGGTTCAAAATTAAGAGACCACAAAATTTGAGATCAAGTCAGTCTTCCGCCCTCGTGGTTCCTCTCTCTATAATGAAGCTGCATATCCCCCTAAGCCAGTGGATTATTGATATTCTGGACCTGGTAGTAGGCTTTCCTATGCCAGGGGGATTAGTAACAACAACTCAGTGTGGCATGCGGCCTCAGTAAATATCGTTCGTCTTGATAAGCACATTCGCTCCTTTTATTTTCGTAAAGTCGTTTTTTTAGCAACCATGATAAGTTAAAATCTTCGCACTTAGAAAACTTAGTTATATTTTAATACATTATGTTTATGTATTTATTTAACAAGAGACTAACTCGTTTAGAGAAAATATATCATTTTCTCATTGAAAATACTTTTAAATTTTTCCTTTGCATTCAAAAAAAAAAAAAAATGTTATAGCCTCCGTTTATAAATTCTAGAGGGGAAAAAATACCGATTTTAAACTCCAACTCCTTTGGATAACGATTCAACACCAAGTAAACACCAGAAAAACATAAATTTAGCTTAGACTTTTCAGAAACATCATTGTTAACTGTTTAATTTTTTAAACCTAGTCTCAGATCCATCTTCGCGCGAAAAACGCAGAAGTAAACTTATTAAAAAAATCTGCAGTCGTAGCTTAGTATTTTCTTTCTCATGAATAAATCTGGAACCTAAGTTAAACCTTGAAATATTGATTAAGAGATATTTTAACGATGATCTTAAAATGGCTGTTATTCTCATCGTTCTTCTTTGCCGTTCTTTAGAAACCCATGGAAGGGTAATATTTTGTATCCACTTTGATTTGCGAAAAAATAAGATACAGTTCTTGGACGTTTAAAATTAGAAAAATGAAAAAAAAAAGCTATAAAACAGCGAAAACAAATTAATTCCAGGACCGAAAAGTATAGATAGACACAGCATTGAGATTTAAAGACAGAAAAAAAGTCATGAAAGTCCATTTTTTGCTACTTCTTAAAAAAGTAACAGTTCAAGAAAATCTTTTGTTAGTGAATTAATATTTAATTTAAACCGTTTCTTTTTCATATTCTCACCAACAACGGAAAAAAACGCAATAAATCTTGATCATAATAGTGATTCTTTAAAAATAACCTACTTATGCATTATTCCATATACCTGTATTTTTATGTAACATGAATAATCCCATAAATGCAGTTGCAAGAGATAACTAATCATAGAAGATTATTAGAGAAAGTACCAAGAATACTGAAAAGTGCAATCTTTCTTCATTAATAATGTGTTCGTTATCATGCTATATGCGTATTTTCCCTTCTGCTGCTCATTATTATTTTTTACTTAACCACTTAACGCATTTTCCTGTGTCTGACACGGGCGAAAATTACCGGCAAATTTGCACATGCCCGTGTCTCACACGGGCAATCTTGTATCTCACGTTATTTTATTTACAAAGTGCAAACGGATCTCAGAGATCGTTACCTCTTCTCTATCCGTTTGCACTTTGTTTATATAATATTTTTTTATATATCTTTTGCCCCACCCCCCGCTCTCTAGTCCCCCTCTACAACTGAAATTTCCAAAAACAATTTATACTATACCCATACATTCATTTTCTTTCAAATAACTCGATCATTTTAACCAGTTTTTCTGAAAAAAAAATTCGTGCTTCAAAGGGTTAAGCGTTCTTTGACATGTTTTCCTCTTACTATGATCTAGTACGCTTTCTTTCTTCTATTTATAGCCTTTAACAGAATCATGCTATTTATCACGATGAAATATTGTTCTTTGTCATGCTCCAATAAACAATTTTACCCTTTTTTTTACTCTGTATATTTTCAATTTTTAATAAAATTGAACTAAAAGAACTATAGTATATTCTGTTAATCTAGAAACCGAAAGTAAACACATTGGCGATAATAAACCCTGTGAGACGGCAAAATAATTATATACCAGATCACACCTTGTGTGCAATCGCTAAATGGGTAAAAAGTGCCATATATGGCAATCCTTTTGTTTACTTCGGGTCTCTAGATTCTCTGATCAGACTATTACATGTGAACGTTTTACGTGTCTCAGTTTCTATCATCAGTGGAACGTATACTAGCAACACTTATCTCAAACAACTAAACAGAGTTAGGTCTTCGTGCACAACATTCACTATTAAATTTTCAATTGATCGTACTCCAATATTTCAGACTGAAGTCAAAACAATTGATTCCCACCAAACCATATTCAAATGCACATACACACGCAGAAATATCATCATCACCTCCAACCGTTATTAATTCAACGACTAGATGAAGTCTTTTTAGATTTTTTACATAGATTTTTTCAAATGCCAGGTTCTGTTTGTATTCACTTTCCAGTTAACTCTTTGGTGTGTCATAAAGTTTTGCCCGAATTCAGTTTGATATTGGTGTAGACAGGAAAGTAGGCTCGTATAGGACTTCTTGTTAATATATAGAGAAGAGGTAACGAAATTATTTTCATTTAACATTCACAATCAGTGCATGGTTGAATGTCGACATTAATGTTTCGGACATAGATCAAACGACTAAGTGAATGTCTACATTCACTTAGTTTTCGGTCTTTCACCGTAATATATATATATATATATTATATATATCAGCCGTTTATTTTGAAAGTGTGGTGTAAGTTCACTTTTGAAAAAATGAAGTTATTGGGGTACCTACGGGTGCCGCCCCCTATTTGTCGAGATCTCCCGCAGTTAAGGGAGAACATTTGGCTTTTATGTTTATTATTGTATTTATATGATTTGGAGTTTTAAAGCCAAACCAAATTTCCACAATGGGATACTAATATACTAAAAATATTTTGGGGATAATAAATGATTAAATTCTCAATTACTAACCAAATATTCATCATTTTCCTTTTAAGGTGTCAAAATGTCCCAGAACTACCATATCAAAAATTCCTGAAGTGTCACAGTATTAACCAGAAGATTATTACCTATAAGCCCTGAAAATATCTTGCTTTAATTGATTTTTCACTTCTTTGTTAATACGCGCATTCTTTTTCAGTTAAAACTGCTTTTTATCAATCATAATAATTATTGCTTGCTTGAAGAAAAAAAACGAGAGAAAAAAATCATCTCCGTAACCGCTAAATCAAAAACATTAAAATTTCGGAAATAAATTCAATTTATTCAGTCTTTGAATTATTTTAAGCAAACCTTGTTGGGTAATTAAAAAAAACGGTTTCTCATTTAAATTTCGTTTTCGTCTTAAGCACAGTAATTAACTGGGGATTATAGTGAAGTAACTCACTTTCTTTCTTCCAGACAAAATAATTCTTTCCGAAGATGCTGTTGAAATTTTGTATTTCTTTTTATTCATTGAAGCTGAATTTGTGTAAAGAGGGATTGTGTTCAGATTTTTTGCACTTATTGTATTTGCTTGAATTTTCACGGCTCAAATATATTAGACGCAGAAGCAAGTGTCATTATTACAGCAAATGAAACACAAAGTATTTTCTTTCATGTAGGTTTCCGACCAGTCCGAAGCATAAGTATTCTCACAATTAATTTTTTTAAGATAACTTAATTAATGGAATAAAACATTTCCAGTGGTTTTGAAATATGAATGGCTATTCTTAGTTTTTTAAATCATTGTTTTTAAACTAAGTTGTAGTGTAACACAGTAGCGCTGTTTCCCGCAGTGTAAAAAATTTCTGTAAAAGTACGGAAGGGAAACTGAGTGTTTCTCTAAATTTACGAAGAACTTGCTTTAAATCAAACAATCAAGTTTCTTGATAACAATTTCGGAATAAAATTCTTGTTTTTCCGCGTTCTTTAAATATTAGAGAGAAAGATTTGTTACGTTAAGTAAACCTGAACACTTGAGATTTGTGACTACCAGTTTCAGAGTTGTAAACAATTGTATAAATTAACACTTGAGATCTGCGACTATCAGTTTAAAAATTGTCAAAAATGCATTGTTGGCGCATAATTTAACTTCCGCTCCAGCGAGTAGCCTGCTAGCACCTCGGCTGCCAGCGTTTCCGACTCCGGAGGCATCATTGGCTGAGTGGCCTAACTCCCAGGAATAGTAATTCAGCGTATTCGCATATGGCGCCACTACTGCGGCACATTATATGTTGCAATCAAATTACAGAATGTGCCATGCTTTTTATTCTCTGTAATTTCCTCTTTTGAAGATTTTGTAGTTTCTTGTTTTTAAATCTCTAATTTTACGTCAGACTCCGGATAGAGTGTAATACTTCCTCATGAAACATTTTCGAAGATTTTAAAAAGTAAAAGAGGAACTTCTTTTTGTAAAATATTTCGTTAATTTACATAAAATGTAAGTTATGTCGATGTTTCTAATTCCACTTCTCAGGAACGTCGCTACGTCCGTAAGGGACACGAAAGTAATGGAGAAGGTTTTAATTTCATAGGACATCATCATGGCCTTAAGTTCGACTTTGCCCTTATCCAAAGGGGAGAAATGTCCTCCTGAGGACTTCGAAGGGGTAGATCTGCACATGCACCTCGTTTAGTAGAAAACCCGGAAAAGAAAGGCAAATTGATACATGCCCAATATGTGCATATTTTCGTTTACAACACATATTTTTAGGAGAATTGTCAGGAAATTGCTTACAGTTTCATGATAGCCTACATTTTATTGGAGACTTACAATCATTCGTCGAAACCCTTTACATACTATCCTCATTGTGTTGTTGAAAAATCCCTCTAATTTAAGATGTTTATAGAACAATAGGAACACTTAAACACATTATTCCTATTGTATTGTGTGCAATAGGGATAATGTGTTTGAATACACACACACAGAACGAAAATGAAAGTACTAATTAGTTACACAGAGCAAAGTAATAAGCACTTTCATTGAAGTGATAACCAGCACAAATAGCGATTTTTTTTATTTAAGAGGGTATTATTGTATTCATAAGTTGAATTTTTTGTCTTTGTTTGCATGGTGAGCCTACAACCTGCTGCTGGTCACATTTTGTATTTATATTTGTATTTTAGGTGAGCTGGAAGTGATTGGAGCACAATGGAAAAAAGAAGATATCTTAGATGCCAAAATAAAAAAGTTCCTTGCAGTAAGATTTATGTTTATTATACTTTTATTACAAATTTATCTTTTCTAAGTAACGTTCTCTATATTTGTTTCACTAAATAAAAGGAAAGAAAAATAATCTTCATGTAAATCACCATAAAATAATATAAATCTTTTTTTCTCAAAAGAATATTTTTTAAATGTGTTAAGCATTATATATATCGA
This sequence comes from Octonoba sinensis, assembly GCA_038502835.1. Lineage (NCBI taxonomy): Eukaryota > Metazoa > Arthropoda > Arachnida > Araneae > Uloboridae > Octonoba > Octonoba sinensis. The sequence goes on from CM076598.1 coordinate 132,539,765, forward strand.
GTGTGTTCGTATATCTCATAGACTACGCATAATTTACATCATTCTATCATATTTTTACTTAAGAATAAATATTGGGACCGAAGAAAGACAATAACAAGCTCTCAAATTCAGAGAAGATACATCTCTGACGAGAAAAAGGAATGAATCCCTAAAGTGGAAGAGTCTAAGAGGGGAAAAATGCTTCCCAGCCCAATAAGCTTTGGAATATATCTATTCATGCCCTCTCTAATATTTTTAAAATGTAGGATGACTTAGAGAGCTATAGATGAAATGATGTAAATAGATGAAAATAATAGTTCAAATATTGAATTTGAACAAATAAATTCAGATCTTACGCACAAATTCGTTATTAAAAAAGCGTGTCCGTGTATAATACAAGTTTACACAAGTCATTAATGTGTTGAAAGAAAAACTATGAATAATAACATAAAAGATTAATAATACTTATTACGACTTATTGTTCTTAACAGCTCGAAAGTTATATATTTATTGTAATGAATGTATGTACATAACTTGTAATATATATATATATATATATATATAATTTAAGAAACTATTTTTTTCTTTCTATATATCATATGGATTTTTAATTTCTTCCTCACAGCATCCTGTGTCTTGGCGGCCTTCTAAAGATGGTCAGAGGTTAATAGGACACATGATCTTGAAAAAGCCTTTTAAGGAGGCTATGGAAGCTTCTTCAGGTGCCGCCATGTTAGGTCTAAAAGTTACCGGAGGAAAAGTTCAAGAAAACGGCCAAACAGTAGCTGTTGTGGACAAAGTAGTCAGAGGTAGCATTGCCGATACTGTAGGGCAAATAAAAACTGGTAAGTACTGTTGCATTGAAGCTTGGTATCTTATCTGAGAGTAACATGTCATTTTGGCGAGAAATTCCATTCTCACTCGCCAACGAGCTTTTCTCAAAGCTACTCTCTATCTCTCTATTTTCGGTCTAAACTGTGATGAATTTTATAAAGTCTCAATTATTTGAATCTTGGCTATTTAAAAATGTTCCATTTGTGTAAAATATATTTTTGTACCTTTTAAATTCACTACTGTTTCATTCATGTCCCTATTATGAAATTTTAATACAAAAATTTTAAACACAGAATATTAAATTGCAGTTATATGCAAAAAGTTTCAAATGATTATGAAACATTATAACAAGCACATGCAAAACTTCAAGCGAATACACAACTCTAGTTTTATACTTAAAAAAAAGACCCGCAAAATTTTATCACTCAAAAGATTGAGTGATCACTAGCACAGACTTGTTATTATTGTAATAACATTTTCCCCCTGTGATTTAAATTTTCGGAACTGATGGACTGTTTAGAATGATAATAAGCATGAATTCCTTAAACATATAAAAATCTTTAAATAGTTCCAGACCGAAACTTCTATTGCAGCCTTTAATTTCTATTACATTTGAAACACCAAAATTTTTTTAAAGATTTCTTTCCATTTTAACGCTTCATGAGAGAATACACATTAATCAGGTTACTGTCTCTGACAACTACACAGATGATAACGTTGTAAACGAACGCGACATTTGCACAAATTCACATAATAGAAGGCTCATTGTTGTAGAGTATATCAAAAAAATGACACACTGGTTACAGATTTTTTAGCCGGTGCAGAGATCCTTCTAACCAGTAAGGTAAAGCTGGAGAGTCGACGCACAATTGGAAAACATGATAAAAAAGAATGAAAACGTTAATTTTTAGAAACTTTTGATGAATATTATAGATTACATTCCTTCTGCATGCGTTCACATCAATATTTCCTTGTTATTCTGTAATTTAAAACGACAGCAAGCATAAAGCCAAGGCAGCTATTTTTTGTTTCTCTCCTTTTAGGGTGGGTGAGATTGCGCACATGTGTGGTTCACTCAGGTGGGAGATGGCTTTCGACAATAAGTGGATTAAATTAATAATAACTGCAAGTAAATTGTCAAAATAGCTGAAAAAACGTTTGCTTAAAAGGTTTTCAGTACTCCTATCACAATGATAATCAGAGGAACGGTAATGAAAATTCAAGCGCTAACATTTAGAAAGCTAGCAATAAAAACGAGTTGTATCATACATTTTCAGAGAAAAAACTTATAAATTCAAGTAGACACTGTGCTATTGCAGCTGTACAGCTGCCTGAAATCGCGGTGCACTCACACCTCTCCTTACCTCCAAAAATGTAAGTGCGGCATTTGTCCGACTACGCCATCTCACCAGGTTTTACCTTCCAGATGTCACGATACAGATTTTTTGAAAAAAAACTGAGAAGCCTTATATTTCAACAAAAATGTTAAAACTGTTTTTTTGCTATAAGGGAATCTCAAAGATGAAAAAAAAATCTGCTTATTAAATGCGCTTCTATGCGTTCGCCAAAGCTAGACTGAAATAAGGGTATTTAATTGTATATATGCTAAGGGTAAACGTCTAGTTTATTAACAACATTTTACTTTTCCCTTTCAGGTGATGAAATCTTAGAATGGAATGGCAGGTTACTACAAAACAAATCCTACGAAGAAGTTTATGATATTGTAGCTGAATCCAGACAAGATACGCAAGTTGAACTTATCGTCACACGTCTATTAAGGTACGAAAGTCATTCATTTTCCATTAAATGCACTAATCGGAAAATCATCTTGATTAGAAGCTCTTTGAATAAATATTATACATGTTCTTACAGAAGCGACCGGGACCAGCCATTAAGACGGCACACACACATAGGAACACCTTCTACAATGCCAGATAGAGGTAGGAATTATTTATATTCTTTCATTTTGTGCAAGTTTTGAATGTAATAATACATTTTATCATTTCCAAAACTATGTGATATAGGTATTTCCTCATTTTTTTTGTCTTTCTTTATCCAAATAGCGATAACTTTCCAAAGAACTTTTGATCCGTGTACTACGTGTACTGATCATAATAGCAGTGATACCGAGTCAATCATTCCCTTTGAGTCGCTAGTGCGAAATTGACTATAAAAACATGTATAAAGTCAATGTAGAGTAGAACCTCTTTTAACCGGCTCCGGATAACCCGGACTACGCTTTATCCACCTATATTTTCAAAATACAAAAAAACAAAGAAACAGGTGCAGCGGTGCTCAAGTGAATTTTTTCGCTCACGTGGACGGAGCAAGCGCACTTGAAGAGGCATTGAGATATGTCGAACAGCAACCATCAACTACTCCCATGGATGTGATATTCTTAAAGAAATGGCGGGACTTTGCCGGGAAGTGCCGGGCTTCTTGTCTGCAGCAAAAACGGCTCACAGACTTTTTACTAGTCCTTGATAACTGGTATGTAACTCTCAAAGGAGCTGTCCTAAAACGAAATAAATCATCACACTTCCACTCTCTTTAAAATTTGCCTAATATAACACCCATTTTTTGCTATCTCCCGCTTTAACCGTATTTTTACTTTACCAGCTTACCATCGGTCCCAATTAAGCCGGTTAACAGAAGTTCTACTGTATTTCTAAAAGACCGGAGGGTCAAATGACCCACCTCATTGCTCAAATGATGGGCCTGGGGGGGGGGGGGACACTGATGATCAGGTATCTGGTGCAGCCCACTTTTTCGAGTCACTCCGCTCCGACTTATAAATATTTGATCCGGCTTCACTCCAGCTCCACGCTGCGCCGTGCTCCAAATAAATTAAATGGATTAGATTATTGATCTCTTTTTTTAACTCAATTTATTTTATTACCTGCTAAAAAAATTAAAACGATTTTTAAAAATCGAGCAGTGGAGCACAATGAACTTCTTTGCTCCAGTTTCGAGCACAATCTCGTTCATCCTCTGATACGCTCTAGATCTAGGCTCTTGAGTAAAAAAGTATATTTTTGGAAAAATTTCACATTATCATTGTAAGGGCTACGGGCACTGGGCCTCCTTCTGGTTGAGCCACTGATATTCCGGTAACTCATCCGAAACGGGACAGTAAAATTTCCGGGGTTTCAGCTAGCATCATTAAAAAAATTCGCCGGGAACCTTGTATAAATATTTGAAGTTCAAGTCGAAATTATTTATTAAGAAAAGCAGCATTGCTGAAAGCTTTCATATAATTTTCCAAGATCCTCTTAGAAAGAGAAATTCAAAAAAAAAAACTTAAAAAAAAAAAACATCCGCACAAACCCACACCCGTAAGGGACCGTTCATAAAGGATTTCACGCTTTTTTCCCACATATTTGACCCCCCTCCCCCTTTGTCACAAAATGTTACACTTCAACGGACTTTTATATTTTAAAAAATACTTCACATTTTCCCCCGCCATTTAAAACTGAAAACTTATATAATGACAACTTGAGCTTTGGTTTGCAAATCTTCTCTAAAATTCGAAGCATTGAGGGATGAAAGTTTTTATCTCGTCAAAGACAAATTTCACATTTTCAATGATAAGCAATAAAATTATACTTGAAAATAACCGTACAATAGCATTTCAAATGACAATATCAACCCAATTCAAAATAGCTTTTTTAATTTGAAATTTGTAACCCCCTCTTGTCTAATAAAATGAAATGGCCTGTTTTCCCAGAGTAAGGGTAAAGGCGAAAACAACAAGCAAGGATTTGCAAGTTCCTTTTCATTTCCGATCAAACATCCAATTAAATGAAGATTCATCCTTACTACGCTTGGCATTTTAATCTTTCCAACTAAAGATAGAATGCTGTTAATTGAAGATTGCTTGAATTTACGCACTCAAAGGGGAAGCAATAAAATGGACGTTGAATCTCAGACATCAAAAATAGTACGTTTGAATAACCAATATATTTTCAAGGCATATTAAAACTCGTTCAAAGATAAATATATACGAACATCGGCATTTATGGCAGCGAGAGAACTGACTCACTCGCTAAAATGTTAGACGAAGTATTTAATTGTTTCCCAGTTATGGAATAATAGGTGTTATTCAATTCTTGAATGAAAATTTAATGAGAAAATTTTCTCCTACAATTTTTACCTGCAATCTTTCACTAAAAATTTAAAAATTACAGAATTTTTAAGTGAGCACGGGAAATTCACTGCCTATTGCACTGCCTATATTTGAATCCTTTAACTGCCATGAATTTCTTTCGAAACTAGCTGTATTATTCTTATTATTTTTATTGACTAATTCTTTTTATGTTTTTAATTTTTTCCTTAAATTTTATCATTTTTGCCTCTGTTTAATTATACTTTTGCGCAACTTGTTTTCTCAAAGCTTTAAGCCTCATGTGGTACATTAGGATTTTGTTGTTTCCAAATAAAACTAAACTAAGTCATGAAAAATAGAAATACAAGCCACGATATTTTATTAAAAATTTAGACCCCTTATGATCATTGAATCTCGATTGATGTCTTTCGATTGATATTTACTTGATTTATGGTTATTAAAATTAATTTGCATCTTTTTTTTCATCTAATATATTAGTCATGCAAAATTCGTGCAGTTGACATATGTAATTATGACTATGAGTAATTTCAAACTTAAGTTTATAACATTTTCTATAATTGTTTTTTTTTATGGAGAATTATTTACTTTTTCTATAAAAATAAAATATTTCTCTTTAAAGAATGGCGTCTTTCTTTGGATACGAGAAAGCAGATGAGCCTTCAAGAAGATAGAAGGCCTAGTGTCTTGGTAACGTCTCCAAATTCTCCAGATAAGGTACTACTAAGGCCTCACCATGCTTCCGTCGGAGGAAGGATTCAGGTTAGAAAATTAGATCTTTTTTACTTCCTCTAACTAGACAACATTTCATATAAGTGTTGCACTTATATTTCGATATGCAGGTTTGGATCTTTGGTATCGAAATCATATGTTACTTTAAAAAATGAAAACACTGCCAAAAACAGCAGAAACAGTCAAGTCAGCAAAAATAATTTACATGTTTGTGAAAAACTGACATGGTTTTAAAAGCATTGTTAAAAAACAGTGCCACAATGTATCAACTTTTGAAAATTTCCTTTCATAAGCATCAACAAGCTTTAGTCCTTTCAAATACCACTAACCCAATGCAGACTACGTGAGTTTGATCGTAATACACCAGATTATTTTACTTACACAGGAAAAGAAAAATTACTAGATTAAGAACTCCACGATGAACATTATATCTTCAACCTTCGACTTGCACAAGATCAGGTAGAATTCCTACGGGTCAGCTGTCAAAAAAAAAGCCAAAACAGCAAAAACTAACATTTAACACAAAATTTATAGTAGCAAACTCGAATACACTATCCATTTAACTGATAATCTACAGTAAATTCCTTATTATCCGTGGAATAAGAGGCGCGTCAGCCGTGAATGAGCGAGTTCCGTGGATAATTCTCAAAATAGATGCAAACAAACAAAATAAATATCAATGCACAGATGCGTTTAAACCAACGGTTCACAAACTGTTGTACGCGTGCAGGCAAAAAAGGAGAAGAGGTTAAAACATAAAAACTCAGGATTGAAGATCGAATTTTCCCGATTAGCGTTTGGAGAATGTTATCTCAAAGTTAAAAATGAATTCCCGTTATTGTCAAGAAAAGCATTGCTGCTTTTAATTCAGTTGACAACCACTAATCTTTATGAAACTACTTTTTCCAATATGATATTTATTAAAAATAAATTATAGAAGCAAATTAAATGCGAACCCAAATTTGAGGTTAAAACTAATTTCTACGGATGAGATATCACCTCGCTTGTATCTGCCATGCAGCAGCAACATTCTCATTAATTTTGTTTTTTCATTTTTTTACATGATAGGTATTTTGTACTTAAAGACGTATTTCTTATACTGTTTTGGAAGTACGTATTAAAAATATATTTTATATATTTCATATATTTTATTTTATACATACAGCTTTATTTTAATAAACGCTTTTCTCTGCCTTTACAATAAAAAAGAGTGTGATTGAAATAACCTAACCATCGTAGTATTTTTCTATAATCTATTAGTCTTCTATTATATATAATAAAATTACATTAGCAGTGGTACGCAAATGTTTTGCAAGAAAAATGGTGGTACGCGAAAAAAAGATTGGGAACCGCCGGTTTAAACTATTATACTTTCACTGCGTTATGCATTCACGACAGTATCCTTAAATTTTTACCAAAAAGTCAGTTATTAATTCATTTATTTACTTGTAAACTCTCTTCTTTATTTGATATTAAAGTTTTTTAACAGCATCTTGTCACAAAGTCATGAATTACAATAAAACTAGATGCTGAATTTGCTAATCATGTCTTCTGATTCAATATGTGCTTATTGTTCTACATTCTGTAAGTGATAGTCATAAAAATGAGATTCTGAAAGATTGTGAATAAACTACAAAGCGGATAATCGGAAGTTTATTGTACTTTTTAAAATCACAAAACCCCACTGAAAATTTCATGGTGTAGAAAATTCGTTAAGCAGTGATTACGATAAGCTTACAATGCTTATGAATGTTTTAAACAACGATCTACTCTCTTAAATAATATTATTTATCTTATTAATCACAATGTGATTGGGGTAAATTATACTAGTCATATATATTATTTAATGCATATAATCTATCCATATGGGCGATTCTCCAAATACGGGAAAGTTTGGAGTGCGTGAGTTTCAAAAAACTAATTTTACTTTTAAAAAATCTGAAAAAATTATATATAACAACTGTATTTTCAAGATCTGATGCAAAATGATACTTTTTCGAATGCCGTTTTTCAGTTATCACTGGCAGCTCTTAACTTACTATGGCTCTTCTATGTTTAATTGGAAATATAAAAAGATTTTATAATTTTTGATCTAGGTGTCATGAACTAGTACGACACGTAAGCTTGGATTACTGCCAATATGCTGACCATTTAAAGGCTGCTTTTTTTTTTTTTTTTTTTTGAGTCATATTTTCAACTTTTAAAAATTTCATAATGACTAAAACAAATTTTTATTTTCATAGGTGAAGCTATGGTACGACGCCCGATCTCTGCAGTTAGTAGTAAACATAATAAAAGCAGTAGGCTTACCTCCTGGGGCCAGTGGCCAAAGGAGAAATCCATATGTAAAAATATTTTTACTACCAGACCGTAGGTAAGCTGGCTGCTTAATTTTTTTTTCTTAATTTTCGACATTTATATTACAATTTGAGAAACTGGTGTGTCAATCGAATTACATTAAACAGAAAATTATTTTAAAATTTATACATTTTGCTCTCATGCATAATTAAATACAAATGCAACATACGAAGGAAAAAATTTGAGAGATTTTTCATATGCGAGGATGAAATTATTGTATTAAAATGTGTAAACTTTTACAGCATGATACAACAGAAAGTAGAAAAGTTTTCTTTATTATTTCTTTTCTTCTCCAAAGTATGTTAAAAAGAGTATTAAGAGTAAAAGAGTGGGATTAGTTATTTTTTCACTTCTTTCGGCACCTTGCGGAGCAATTTAACTCAGACGACTTACCTCTCGTGCAATTTATGGGCTTATCAGAATGAAGTGCTCCTATGGGTCGCTGGGGTAGCTACGGTTTTAAGTGGAATCCGAACCACTAGGGCATGATAGGAAGAAGAGCAAAACCGGTCGAATATCCATGCCCTTGCCGGGATTCGAGATCGTGTGCCCCAAGGCGCGGGAGCACGAGCTGTACCGCCTAGCCACTGACCCACCGTATTTACAGTTTTTAACCGCTAGGACATATTTTGACCATTTTTGGAAATCCCCGTGTGTGTGCCGCGAGCACTTTTTTGAGGGAGCTCTAAAAGTACTTAATGCAAGAACAAAAACTGGTATTTTGATGGATAATGTTAACACTTTACCGACCGATAGCCTATTAATCGGCTTTTTGTTGCCGATGCTTACCGACCGATCGCCTATTAATCGGCTTTTTATCGGCAACGCCAACCAACCGATAGCCTATTAATCGCTTTTTTCTCGGGGCTACCTAAAAATAACCTATCAATCGGTAGCTATGGCGATAAACAATTGCCATTTGCTATATCATCTGCATTTTATTATTAGTATTGAGGTACATAGCTCACTTGCGTTAAATGCGTTGCTTCGCCATGGAGAATTTGCGGCTAAGCGGCCGGTCGGACGTGCGTATGCTGTTGAACCCCTGTTAAGCGGTCGGTAAAGTGTTAAGGATGAGAGACATACAGTATGCAGACGCAAAACCTGAGCGGTGGGACTTTTGATGTTGTAGGTTTCGGTACAAAACTAGCAATATTTTCAAATGATGGAAACATATCCTAACATGAAATAATAATATAACAATAAAATGATTAAAATTAATAGTGATTACAAATTTTAAGTAAATTTATCTACAATTATTAAGTTGCGATAACATCAAACGTCGGTATATCTAGAGCTTTTTTCCTGCTGCACAAATGTGCTATATGGCACTTCATTCATTATATTTTAAGGGTAAAAGGCATATGACTCTCAAGTGTATGTTCGTAAATTAATTTCTTTTCTTTTTTTCTTCAGTGAGAAGAGCAAACGACGCACCAAAACCATTGCAAATACTAATGAGCCCAAATGGAACCAAACATTTGTATATTCACCACTTCGAAGAGCGGACTTGCAAACTCGAACGCTGGAAATCATATGCTGGGATTACGACAGATATGATTCCAACGACTTCCTTGGAGAGGTAAAATAACGTATTATGCAATCAGTTGCAAACCATCTTCGGATAATATCAAAGATAAAACCAAAACCGCGTGTATGATTTTACGCTGCACATCAAAGCACTATAATGAAAGAGATTTTCATTCAATATTTTTAAGAGCAACCTTTTATGCACAGATTTTTAAGGACAAAAACTGAACCCTCAAGCACTTATGACAAAATTATAAATGATTCATAAAATCCATTAAAATATTTTCTTACATAATAAATCTCATTCAAAATTGATAATCCGTGAAAAATATATTTTCTGTCTTGTACATACATTTTTCACTCTTAAATATTTAAAGACACATTAATGGATTCTTTTTGAAACATGTCATTATAGGTCTGCTCATCATAATGATCATAAAAATTCCAATATCCTGTCGAAAGTCAATATTTAATTCAAATATATAAAGTATTTTGTCGTTAAAATAAAGAATTACATTTGCTATGGAATCAAATTATATCATCTGCTAGCTCTCTGGAGAAACAAGATTTGATTATCTGAGAAGTGTTCCAGGTCATGCCTAAGAGCCAAATTTTCTGCAGTTGTCAAGAGAACCTGATTGTACAAAACAAAAAATTCCTTACTTATGAATTAAAATATTAATACATGATTCTTATTCCCAGTCGCCAGATACTCGTGCATTATCTTCCGGCCGAAAGTAGTTCCTGCATTAAAAAAATAATGCCGTTCTCACCCTGAGAGTAAAGGTGAAATCCTAGAATAATATCCGATTATTTTGGAAGGTTTCTCGTTCTGACACAAGAATTATTCGCAGATAACAACCCAGGAATTATAATGCAAACCCATTTAAGGGTAGCTTAGCAAAATGGGTACTTTTTTCATCATCATAGCCCACATGTTTTGTTAAATTCGCCAAGATGAACATATGAAGTAGCCATTTTAGATTTTCTTCGCTTTAACTGCATCGTAAGCATTTTGACGAGTACTTCTATGCTTGGAATTTTTCGCTGAATGTTGAAGATTTGGTGATGTTCTTGAATAGTTCGGATAACATAAAAAAAATCGCAAAATGTAAAGTCACAAATTTCAAATACCTTAAGCACTTCTCTCGTTTTTTTTTTTTTTTTTTTTGAGCTCTTCCCAAAAACAAGATTGTTGTAAAAACTAAGATAATTACAGTTTAGTTCAAAGCTAAAAAACAAATCATGTTTCTAAACTTCTTAAATGTACATCAAATACCCGCTATAAATATTATAAAAACATCATAATGGGTGATTCAATTTGGTCTTCCTTGGTAAATTATAAAGAAAAACGTAATTTTTACAAAAAACCTGTTATTTTTTTGCTAAAAACTTTTCAATTTATAACAATTATGTATAGAAGATTATATCGGACAAATGGCCTCCAGCTTCAGTTCTGAAATCGTATTCGGTTTGGCTTAGTAGACTCTACTCTTCAAATAGCCCCAAAGGCCATTTGTACGGCCTGGAAATTTGGTGCGCATTTTTCTCGATCGCCCATTTTCATAATACATTTGGATAATTCGTACCTGCATGCTCTTCCGTTGTGTAGCGCTTTATGACTAATTTTGTAAAGGCACCTAGGATACAAATTTCATTTTGTTAGTAATGCATAATTTAACGTTTGAAAAATATTTGGCACTGTCATGTGGAAACTGTACTTGAACCATCATTTAAAACCGAAAATGAAAAAAATCCAATGTGGTAAATTTTCACTGAAAATTTCCGTTTCACTATGTTGAAATTATTCAAATGTATGTACAAGCGCAAAGGTAATCATTTACAATAATTACAATGCATGTTGGAAAACAGTATCCCTTTGTCCCCATCACCCCATCTTTTATTTACGACAGCTGCATAAAGAATGAAACAAACATGATTGATATTGTGTTTTATTTCCTCGTATTAATATTTTGCCTTTTTTTATTCAATTTTGTAAACGCTACCAGAATAACAGATGCATGAAATTTTATCGAGCTTTTCTATAATTTATTGAAGGTTCTTAATTCCATTGAAAAGTTGTAGTTGCTTTATTAAGTAAAGATTTTTTTTGAAATAATTATCTTACCGACATTAGTAGAACTAACCAATGCATTACTATAAAAGACGATATTTATATAAACGCCGAAAAAGGTTTTATCTGGTAACCTTTATTACTGCCTCATATATTATATGACTTTTTCTCCCGTCTGTATCTCTGTTATAGACATTACTGTTTTAGTTTTTCATAACAACGGCTAATTCTAAATTAAAAATATTATTCTATGCTAAATTATTTGTGTATTTAAAAGTAACAATGTTTGAAAATTTTTCATATGAATAGTAAATAAAATCTACTAGAATATTTTATCGACTTTTTTTTTCTTTTCAGGTTTTAATTGATTTATCAACTGCACGGATGGATAACGAAAGTGAATGGTACATCATGACGACCCGGGAAGAAAGTTTGGCAGCACAATTGGTAATAAAAGTTGTAAAATACGTAGCATACAAAAAAAAAAAACTTTCCACTTTTAATTTAAAACATTAAATAGCATTTCAGGAACTTAAATGTATAAATAATTTACGTTATTTCAAATTGTACGAATTATCCTTTCTAATAATATACCCATTTCTGTTGGGAGAATTAGGCAAAGTACCCTCTTTAAAAAAGAGACAAAACATTCAAAGATGAAAAGTTAAAATAAACAAATGACGGATCATTGGGTTGCAATTTTTTCGTCATTGGATCCGTACGAATTTCCAATGGCGAGATCACGTATTAACCTACTCAAAACGGAGATAACAACATAATCTTCTGTGCTACGATGCCTCCTGACTCACTTAAACCATTCGAGACGACGATTTTTTCGAACACGGTCCCCAGGAGCGAAACATTTTTAATAAAACAACATGTTTACTATGGAAATCACAAAATTCATAAGTGACTTCACATAAACAAGATCATTGCACACCGTACAATTTTCCTATACTTTACAGATTTCATTAATTCAAGAAAAATCTTATTTCGATGACTAGTTTACCCAGAATAACTGATAATCTTTACTGTTAGTGCACACACTGTGTGCAGGCCGTCTTATAGCCTCGGAAATCAATTGCACACACTGTGTGCAATCGGTCTCGAATGGATTAATGGTATTTCAAAAGTAGATAACTATTTCAACTGATCTAAAAGTTCATCTTCTCTTCGTTTGATCCCCCCCCCCCCCCAACACCGAAGAACATACTCCTTAACACATTCATCGCGGCAGTGGGCGCGCCTTTTTTCCATCCCGTAGAAATATATGAAAACATGCTAGTATGAACGGGGATGTGCTGAAAATTTAACAAAGCATCACTGAACACCGATGCACAGTAAAATATTCTGTATAAGTCAAATTATCTCGTTCCTAACTTATAGAAATATGATCTTGGAAGACGAGGCATCGCGTCCTAGCGGTGAAAGTGTTAAGGGACCGTTCATAAATGATGTCACAGTTTCTTTCAATATATTTGACCTTTGTCACGAAGTGTCACACTTCAAAATACCCTCCTACCCCGCTTTGTCTGTCACATCTCACGCAACATTGCATTAACATATGTACTTGCAGTGTTGCAGTTCAAAAACAACGCACTATGTTATAGATCACATTTCTAATTTTGTTTTTGAGCTTTTAATGACATTCGGGAGCATAATAATGATTGTGTATGTACTTAATTTGTATAACATGAGATTAAGTTTACCACAAAGAAAATAATTAGTATTAATAGTACCTTGATCAGCATCGGTGTTTTCGATACAAAATGAAATCAATGAAACTTTAAAATCAAATTATGGAAATCAAAAAAAATTTAAAAATAAATTTAATTTGCTGATTTTAAATGTTTTTATAGAAATCAAAATGTACGTTGTCACACTTCTTGTTACCCCCTTGTCACAAGCTGTCACCCTTTCTTGAACCCCCTTTCACCCCCTTGAAGCGTGACATCATTTGTGAATGACCCCTAAGGCCTTGGGACTGGTGAGTGTTTTATTTGAAACCGTCTACACATGTTGCTGCATTAATTTTTTATGAAACGTTTCTTATAAACACAAGGATTTCAGCAGTAGTGTGCTGTTAAATCCTAGTAAAAGGCAATCGAAGCAAAGTGAAACTTCGGTATTAAAAGTTTTCTGAAAGTAAAGCAACGAGCAAAATATCCGCTCTGAGTTGAGATAGTGTGAATGCATCGATCGACTGTCAATAAGATGCATTAAAAAAGGGAACTTTTTGGCAGTCAATAATATTAATTCGTTGTTCAAATTATAACAAATGCATCATTTCAAAAAAATAGTTCCTCCACATGAAGTATTCAATTGAATCATGTAACATCTCCCAGGATAATTGCGGTGACTCATTCACGCCCCATTTGGACTAATTTAAGGATTCTCTCATTTTTTTCATGCTGTGTTACTTGAAAATAACGCTTTTCATCGTTGATTTGATCACGTGGAACCTCCTTATAATAAACAATAAAATCAAAGTTTTATAACATGATCATTTTTTTTCTTCAAACATTTTTCAACTTCGTCTGCTTTGATTCATTAATATCACTCTCAGCATTGCTTACTTAGTAGCTACCACAAATAGATCACGATGCGAACTGGCGCTGATTACAATTTGGCGATAATTGCTCCAAGCGCTGTGATACAACCTGTTATAACTCAAAATTTTTTTGCGAGGATTCAAAAGAATATTCGTGGTTTTGACGTCTTCCTTGAAGAATTTATAGCTACGCCTCTGAGTCTGTACGATGCTTTTATTGCCACACTCTGCTAACTTACCTATTCTCTCCGAGACAATAAATTGGTCTAACCCCTAATTAAATGACCGAGTTTTTGTCTGGCAAACTGATATTATATTCTTTCAATACAGAAACATATCATATTAAAATTCCAGCAAACTGAAATGGTTTGAGATGATTTTTTTAAATTGCATTTGGCACGATGTTAGCAAAGACAAAACCGTCTAACAACCATAAATTTATATTGCTAAAAAGAACATTGAAAATTATGAAAAATATTTTTATCTTGGATAGATTTAAACATTGTCCTGCTGCGTTTTCGGGTCTGTAACAGGTTTTAGTTGATGTACTCTCCTAGCTCCTTTATTCCCTCCAAGCCTTAAATTGATCCGACTCCTAATTACGCAATCGATTTTTTTATCTGGCAAGTTGCTGTTATATTCTTTGATTACAAAAATACATCACATTATAATTACAGAGATGCTGAAATGTTCTGAAAAAAAAATTTAAATTGTGTCTATAGAAATACGCAGTAGCAAACGCAAGCAGTCTCACGTGCCAGACCTACTGCCTCCTTATCTAAATTCTACATTTTTGCAGACGGAATTCTCATCTTATACTTAATTTTCACAAACTAGTATTTAATTTTGTTTTTTACTGTTATATCTTAAAACTGCTTGTTATATGAAATACTTATGCAGTATTGTCTTTCAACGTGTACTATTTTCGTTTTCGTAGCAACGAAACAGCATGTTTTTAGATGCCGACCTGTCAGGATCAGTCACATCAGTAGATCGTCTTTCTCCGCCTTCTTCTATATCTGTATCTCGTTTGTCAGATAGTGACATTTCAGAGCTTGATTATGATGAAGGACTTCCTATTACAAGAAGAGGTGAGTACTGTTAATTCATTATGTGAGAAGTACTACTGTGTGATCGGGCTTGAACCACAATTATAAAGCTAACTCAAAGTTAACATATTATTCCTTGACCCCCCCTGTTGAAACGCGTGCCTAAAAATTTTAAAAAGTTATATACTCAAAAAGTAATAGAACGCAAATAACAATAGTTGGTGCAACCATCCCCTGTTCATTTTCCACCACTCACCTATTTCCACAGTGAATTCTCCTACTTGTCCCGCAGTGGACCAGTCGGTAGAAGCTCGGTTCCCGCAGAGCACCGAAAATGAAGCAACATTGACTGAGGTCAGTGTTTGGGATGGTGACAACCTCTCGCGGCTGGTTGTTGCGGTCCGTGTACGCTAAAGGGAGCTGCTTCACATTAAAAAGGTCGTGGCTCCAATGTCCTCCAAGTTAAACGATACCTCTGGGGGTGCCAATCCCAGGTGACGGTCTCTCATCTGGGAGCTGGTTCAAAAAATTAAGAGACCTTTCAAAGGGGTAAAAATCGGACTCCTGCCTACAAGGGCCCCGTTAGACTCAGGAGCAGCGTACCCATTCTTCCTCGCCACGCGCGATTACACGACAACAACAACAACAACAACTCTCCTACTTGCTCATACGCAAAAGCTCGCAGACTAGTTTTGTTTTTTTTAAATCTTTGAAAGAACAGCACGATTTTGATCAAGATATTCCAATACGAGTAAATTATATTAAATATCACACATAGACAATTTTGAAACTAAAATAGCAATTTTTTCTTTAAAATAACAAAATAAAGTTGCTCTCCTGAAGTACTGAATGTTCTCGGAAATAAATATTGATATCAATTTTAGTACAAGGCTGATACATTACTATGTAGCAACTTTACTTTCTGTCAAATTTAAATGAACTAAATGTTGATATTATAATAAACATGTATTTCATTACATTATATTCAAAATTCATAGGCAAAACGCTTACATGGATTGCTACTCAATATAAGGAGGAAGTAACATTTCGAAGTGATTCTTTTTTTGGATTCTTCAGTTACTTGATAAACAAAACAAAAGTTACTGTATGATAGGTAGTAATTGTCGATATTTTCTATACGACGGAAGAGCTGTTAAATCCTAAAAATATTTACAGAACAATTTTCGTACAGAGCTTAATCAAAAATAGCACGTCTAAACTATTCTTATAAATATTACTGTTTTACCTTTCATAACAGCATTTAAACTTCCACAACAAGGCAATAAAAATTTACAGAATAATTTTATTTTGTTTGTGCGTTTTGGGATCATTTCCAGTCAATATTAAGATTTAATTATGCATTTGTGTCTTTACAGAGAGTCGAATTCCTACTGGTGATGGCAGCAGCAGTATTAGTTCAGTGAGAAGTAGTCCAACATTAGTAGGGGAAGACATAAGTAATGTTACAGAGAGACGTTCTAGGAGAGATATGTGGCCTGATGATAGAAGAAGATCTAGTACTGGTAAAAATTCAAATGTTATTCTCTAACTGGCAGTTGCATAGTGAATTAGCATAGCTTCAATTTCCAACAAAAAAATAATAAATATTAGTAGGACTGTACAACATAGTAACTGCAAATATAAAAAAAGACTCATCGCTCTGAGTCTATATGCGAGTATAATATTTCTTTCGAGAAGACACAATAACTTTAAGAAATACATTTTTTTTCCACTTGTAAAAGCATTTTGTCGTTGGTGTAGTAAACTTGACGTTAAGCGATAACTTAAAAGCTAACTTCGTCGCCCGGTGTCGCACGGGCTATCTCGAGTACTTAAAAAAAAAAAGTTCTGCTACGTGCCACAAGTTCAAAATCCCATTAGAATAAAGCAAAAGTTTCTAAATAACATCTACAGTTCCGCTATGAATCCCCATCAGGATAAGAACAAAAATTCGTTAAACGGTTATGAAGGTAACATTTCTGAAATAACCATAACAGCTCATCTAAAAATCCCAATTAGCATATGGACAAAAATCCCTTTAAATCCTTCTTAAAATGAAGGAAACTTCCGAAAATATGTTAGCAGTCTGTCTAAAAACACTATCAATAAAAGGCAACAGAACTAAAAAATCCTCTTTTGTATATCAACAACAGTCCCTAAATATCCTCGCTTGACTAAGGACAATACTCCAAAAACAATTTATATCACCATTTGCTTTTTATGCTCAGCAAGCCGCCTTTGCACCCGGTGCTGCGCGAACTTGAAATGCAACATGCGCATTGAAGTTCTTTATTAGATATGGATACACAGACATACTAATCCACACCGATTTTATTAATAGAGAAATTCAAAAAATCCCGATTAGGCACTGTCCTTTTAAATCGTTTTTAGAATAAGTACAATAGTAAGTAAGTTATTAAATATCAACAGGCCTTCTAAAACTCTCCACCAGGATAAGAACAGCACTCTAAAAATCCCTATCATTAAAATATAGACAACGAAAATCTAAATAAAACTATCGATCGTCTGCCTAATACAGGAAATAAATTTTAAACCGTTTAAAAAGAAAAGCAAAATGGGAAGGAAAAAACTTCTGCTTCTAAAAAGGATAAAACGGGCGTAAAAAATACCTCCGGCTTATGCAGAAATATAAGCCCTTTCTTTCGATTGTTGCAACTAGTTTAATTGTGAGATCATTTTTTCAGCTCCAAATTAGCTTACGAACGCTAATTACTTAATTAATATATCCACTAATCAAAGTCCCACAGCGATGAGAATAGGCGAAATGACTTCCTTGAAAAATTTCGAATTTTTCGATACCTCACTCGACACTTAACTCCCAGTCGTTCGTGAGGAGATAGCGCGAAATAGATACATAGATATGTTTGCTTGCTCTCGGATTTCAATCCATACTAAGCGTGCCGCCCGGCGTTGCCCGGGCTAAAATAATAGATTGAGGGCGCCGGGCTACGCCCGGCGCTGCGCGAGCTTAAATATAACACGGCATTGAAATTCTTTATTATCTATCCATAAACAGAGATACAGACCCGGACCGATATTAATAAGCAATGGCCTTCGCGCGAGCCTAAATAAGAGCAACACTCATTAAAAATCGTAGATTAATTAAATACACTGCTCCCAAAAAGTAGTTTTCTTTTGGCGTTCGATTTTTGTTAAGAAACCATTGTACGCCCGGAGCTGTGCGAGCTTAAATACAACACGGCATTGAAATTCTTTATTATCTACTATCCATACACAGACATACAGACCCGGACCGATATTAATAAGCAATGGCCTTCGCGCGATTCTAAATAGGAGCAACAGTCCCTAAAAATCATAGATTAATTAATTACAATGCTCGTAATTTTTTTTTTTTTTTTTTTTTGGCGTTCGATTTTTGTTAAGAAACCGTTGTACGCCCGGCGCTGCGCGAGCTTAAATACAACACGGCATTAAAAAACTTTATTATCTATCCATACACAGCCATACAGACCTGGACCGATATTAATAATAGAGAAATAATAATAGAGAAATTCAAAAAATTCGCATTAGAATAAGGACAATTAATTTAAAAGTCCCCGTTAAAATACGAAAAATAGTTTTTTATTATATAGCAGACGATAAATAAATTTTAAAAAAAGAAGGATTAAATTTATTATTGCAAATACAGCGAAGCCTCACTCAAAATGCTAGAGAAACATTGATTATTAGTATTGTTGATTCCTTACAACAATGGCAACAACTGCATTGATTTTAATTCAAAGGGCAACTATATTATATATTGTTGGAACGATGCAACAATGCAAAAGTAAAATAAAACTTGCAAAAATTTGTATTTTTAATTAATATCTCCGCTAATTAAAGCCGGACACGGATGAGACCGCGCGATATGGCTTCCCCAGAAAATTCCGAATCCGACGATACCCGTCCCGACGTCGGGCAACCTGCCGTTCTCGAGGAGATGAGGTGACAGACAGACGCGGGCAGATTTTAATAAGAGTAGATAGAGGATTGTTTGATAGATCTTTGAGAAAATTAATTTCAAGGCTAAAATTAAGCATAAAGCAAATAGCTTTGTTGACTACATGTCATGTAACAAAAAGGAAAATCTGAGAAAATCAGCTTTAAAGTTTCTTACTTGCTATTTTTCTCTACTTCACGGAATCAGGTTTCTTTTTCTTTTTTGCTAAATAATTTATAGTTGATATATATATTTTTTTTTTGCACAGTAATGTACACTTGATATATATATATTGCTGTTAATTTTGCTGTTGTGTCAGTAGTGCTTTCTATCTCCACTTCATGAACTTGAGCGGGTCTTGTCGCATTACTAAAAAATAACTTTATTGGAAGGTGCAGTGAAAAAGAGAAACACCATACATAATTGAAAGTAGCATATTTCTTTCATCCAAAAATTTCCATTTTTCAAAAATGACAAATAGCATGTTCGTCCACTAAGCTCATCAATTCTCTCGAATCTTATTAAATGATACAGTTTGTGTATATAAGATATATTTTGAGGTTCTATTGTGGTATATCGAAATGAAATTAGTTTTCTTGTGGTACATTGAATAATGAATAATTTCGTATTTTAAGTGGAATCTTTAATGGCTTCAAAGAAAAATCAGTGGATACGTTCTATGGTTTGTGATCGGTTTGTTGTTTTTTCTCTTGATATTTTCACCAAAATTGAACGAATTCTAATCCATACACTTAGATTCCTCATAGGAGAATTTGAGTGCTTCTCTTATTTTTACTTATTTGCTTTGATGTAACTTAAATTTTGGATACTCGTTTAAGCACCATGTAGAAGCTAACTTAAATTGCACTAAACAAATCAAACAAAAATTCTTTTCCAATTTAAGCAAATTTTTGAGACCCAACCTATTATTTATTCATTTATAACACACGTTAAATGTAAATAAATCAAGTATCTTTTGTACTTTCACCTTAAGTAATTAAATCATAGATTGCTCCTGACTTTTCCTCTTTAGGCTCATTTACTAAAAAAAAAAAAAAAAGAAGAAGAAGAAGCACAACAACAACGGAGAACTTAAACATTAGCTTTCAAAAGATCATTTCCTACATAGCTCTTTGCATAACTTTTCAGAAACGAATATATTGAAACCATGTAGAATGTAACCAAACATGCTATAAATACGTAATAAAACCAACTAGAAAAATAATCATTACAAATTAGTGTTATTAAAGCAAACTTTGTTATATTTTCTAACTAAGTATTTTTGCATCTAAACACATATTGTATGCATATTAATTTTAGTCCATCCAAGAGATTTATATTCATATGAAAGGCTGGAAAAGAAAGAACCCTTGTCCGGAGTCGAGTTTCCTCCCAGAATGTCAAGTCGAGTGAGATCGAGATCTGTTGTTCCTGATGATGGCTCGGTGACACGATCAAGGTCGTCCACGAGAAGATTGACAGAGGGTGGAATTTCTCGGTCATCGTCACCCCCTGACCATAGGTGAGATTTTCTTTAAAAATTTTAGCAACATGTGCTTGTATCTAATGTCTTAAAATGCCATTTCATCCATTTGAATTTGTTGGGAATTAAACTATTAACACTTTACCGACCGCTAGCGATTCAACAGCATAAGCACGTCCAACCGGCCGCTCAGCAGCAGATTCTCCCTGGCGAAGCAACGCACTTGACGCAAGTGAGCAATGTACCTCAATACTAATAAGAAAATGCAGATGATATAGCAAATGACAATTGTTTATCACCATGGCTACCAATTGATAGTCTATTTTTCGGCAGCCCCGAGAAAAAAGCGATTAATAGGCTATCGGCTGGTAGGCGTTGGCGATAAAAAGCCGATTAATAAGCGATCGGTCGGTAAGCATCGGCAACAAAAAGCCGATTAATAGGCTATCGGTCGGTAAAGTGTTAAGTAATATGTACTGATATTATTATTCGTTGGGAAAATCCTGCTCGAGTTCCTTGCATTAAAAATGTAATGACATTGTTTCTCGTAATCTCTATATCTTATCCATACACTGAAAAAAGAATGACAATATTTTCTTTATTATCCATTTTTATAGAAATGACATAATTGCAGAATTTCAATCCTGCAAAAATGTGCAATGCCCATTCATGTGTTTCAATATAAGTTGCAACTATAAAGTGCTGTCTTCGCGTTTTAATCTTTGAGTGAGGCTGCTATCACGTTAATGAGCGGTCTGCACATATCCATCTTGCAATGAACTTGATTTTGAACTCGCTTATTTTCAGAGTCAATAAATGATCTACTCTTAATTACATTGCAATTTTTTAAAAAATTACATGTTTAAATTTTTTTCTTTCTCATATTTTCCATTATTAACGTTTTTCAAACAGTGGAGTAGCTGGCCGGCATCCATCGGGAACACCTTCGCCCAAGAAAAGGCAACTTCCTCAGATTCCTCCAAAACGAGCTACGAGAGATCAAATGACCCTTGAATTAGAAGAAAGAGCTAGACAGATGAAACTCAAAATGCAGAGGAAGCCTGATGGTAAGATTTCGTTTTAATTAGCTAAATGGATAAAATTAACTATCAGGAAACTTTTGCTTCAAATAATAGTGAAAATATATTCTTAAACACTTCTTCTAGCATCTATTATATATCAAACACTCCCTAAATATTAGTAGAATTGGAAAATAAATTATTATCATTTCACGGGAATTCAAATTTCGTGAACAAGAATACATAAAAAAATGAATTTGCACTTGAAATCGAAGGCCGTGTTTTGAAGCTATGAAAAAAGCATTGTAGTCATCTTCTTTAATGTACAAAAACGATCAGTTATATTAAAAAACATAGCAAAGCCTAACTCAAGCAGAAAATCCAAACTGCATGAATTTACAGATTGGAAACATGGTGCATACTATTTTAGCACGGTATGTAAAAGCCATAAAAAGTATTTAAATAAGATGGACTAGGAAAAAATTAGAAAAACAATTTTGACAAACTTGAAAGAAAAAGGAAAGCATAAATTGAATTGTAAGCCAAATGTTCTACATTGTTCATAATGCAGCAGCCTCAGCAAAAACAAAGGTCTGAAAAAAAGCATTTCCATATAATTGTACTTCAATAAAATTCAAATAATGTATGGTGTTTCTGGTAATGCAGAAAACGAAAAATTAATGGTCAGTTATTAATATACTTTGCAAACGTTGCCAGAGAGTAAGCTAGTACATGAATTTGCCAGTTATGAAAACGATAGCAGATTTTTTTTTTTTAGATGGAAATTTCTAAATATACCTAGTTATTTTATGCAAATAATTTTTAGGACAAAAACACAAAATTCATTATTAGAATTAAAATAAAGTGCGAATTAGGCTTTGCATTTGCTTAATTACATGGCTATTTCAATGTAAGGGTTCAAACAAAAGCCAGAATGACGTTTTGTCTCCTCCGTAATAGACTGTTGCTATGGTTTTCAAACTAACAGAGACGACTTTCCTCTTGGATACTGCAATCAACAAATCACGATGGTTTGAGGAAAAGTCCCTTTCAATGACGCAATAAAAAAGCCAATCAGTCAGTACGAGGACGTGGTTAGTAAATTATGTAGAACCAATGATATGCCTGAAAGTTTTCGTCGCTGTTGCTTGTCGTTGTTGCGGTTGGCAACACCTTAAGAGCTAAGCACAACTATAATTTCTTAAATCATTTTATTGTGTCGGTATTTAAAATGTCTAACAGAAAACGGCATCCATCGTATTTCATTACCCTACAAAACTAATTTAATCTAGTACCTGTTATTTAGTAATATTTCAAGTAGGAACCTCTTCGAAAAAAAAGCATTTTAAAACTTGCGCATTCAGCGAATGTGCAACAGAACTATCACTGAATACGAAAATGGAACTGATGTTCTAGTGATAGAGCGAATTTGAATTTTCTCATGAAATTCTTCGTTCTTTGAGTCATCTCCACTGTACACTCAACACTTCCAGCTAACCCCTCTGAATGCGATTTTTTTCTCTCTGAGTGCACTCTAATATTGAACAACATTTGCATGTGTTTTAAACAATGCTCACAGATATCACACAAATGAGTTTTCTATTGCAGGTATATCGACTATGATCGTGTCAGACAGCGAAGTTTCTCCCCGCCATATGGACAAGCAGTTCAACGTCCATCCCCACCCACCTCCTCGAAATGCCCGTCTACCGCCCTACCCTCCCACGACCTCTTCCAGCACCCGAATACGAGGCTCAAGCACATCCGCCACAGGGGCCGAAGGACACGAAAAAGAAGTAAATGCCACCACTGCCCATGAGAGCGATGGATCTGAAACCAGCTCAGTCTCAAAATACAGCGTCACTAGTGCCTTTTCTTCTCAGTCTGAGCATCCCAGGGGCAGTAGAACGTTGAAGTAAGTCCATACAGCACAACCCTCTTCTTTTCAATGTTCTGCTTGTTATTGGAAATATGAAACTCGTCCGGTCTGGTACAGTATCAAGGACAGTGATCCATCAAGTAGGCTCAAATAACCAAGAAAGCTGTTTCATTGGCTTTAAGAACAGAAATATCACGTTTAAAAAAGAAAAACTCTCGTATAGCGAGTGATAAAAGCCTTTCCTTACTCTATTGCTTGATTACTAGTTGGGCAAATGGGGAAAATCAACCAGGAAGGGGTTTAATCAACTGAATTGTAGAATATTTGTTTAAGAAAGAAAATGAAAAACTTGAAATAAAAAATTGTAAATGTCAAAGTAAATTGACTGTAAGCAATTGTGGAAACTTTAAGCACATTTAGCACAAATACTAACGCTTCACAGTAGCAAGTGAGAGAACAGAACATGATGAATCCGTAAGCATTACAAGGTGTTGCCAAAAAAGAAAAACTATCTAAAAGGCATTTAAACGTCCAAAGCCTAACTAAAGTCAAAACTCCTTTTCATTTATACAACTTGACATTTTACTCTGAGTAAAATGTGTCTACTTGGTGGCAAGAGTTAGCTCAGTATATCCGCTATCATCTCCTCCGATGGGCAATGCTCACATTTGACGAGTTTTTTTGTCAACATAGTCTTTAACGAAATCGAATTTGGCATCAATATGCTTCGTTCGGCTCGAATACTTTCTTCTTTTAACTAAACATATTTCACTCTGATTGTCTTCCTAAATTGCTGTGGGACAGTTTGATTTATTTGTGAACATCCTATGACAACTATCTCAGCCAAAGAACTTCTTGACATGATTTGGATAATGCAACATATTCCGCCTCAGTAGAAGGTAAAGAAACATTTAAAAATAATTTAACTTTGTGCAAGTAAACAATAATAATAAAATTACACGTTAATTTAAAGCACAAATGAGCAATAAAATGCAGACCTATGTTTCGGGATTGCTTGGAATCCCTTTTTCAATGCGACAAGGAGCTTCTAGATGCAAAACATCCAAATGAAGCAGACAGAACAACAAAAACAAAGCCTAAGAATTATCTGTAAACCAATGAGAATAAAGGCAGCGTGAAGTGGAAGTAGAAGTAGCAGGAAGACACCAATAAGAGAGCAACAAACGAATCCAGTTGAAAGTACAGGAAGTAAAAAGGAATATCAATAAAAATAAAGCAAAAAAGACGACAGCATGCATAAAAATTGCAAAAATAATAAAATAAAATACAAAGAATAAAATTGAAATAAAAATAAGTACAGAAACCAAAACAAAATGCAAAACAAAGTACACATGTAAAGGAGGGGGAGGGGAGGAAGGAGAAAAATAGACACAAAAAAGGAAAACAACAAGAAAACCTAGAAAGAACAACAAATTAAAGAAATTTATGCCAGACCTGTGAAAAATAAGGAGTTGAGGAAGAATCATTAACCAAACTAGAACTATTCCTGTTAATATGATAAGCTTCCCAAAAGTCAAGCTCTAAAGGGGAAGAACATTTTTGAATAATTTTACCAGAATTGAAATCAAAAGAGTGGTTGGAATTCCAACAATGTTGAGCAATGCTAGACTTATTTAACTCTTGCTTTCGTACATAACCTTTATGCTCATTTAAGCGAATTTTCAGAGCACGTTTTGTCTGCCCAATGTAAGAAAGGCCGCAACGGCAACTAATTTGGTAAATACCCCAAGTGTTAGGTTGATCGACAGGATCCTTAAGAGAAGAGAAGGAAAGTTTGTTACTAGGAGCAAAAACGACTTGAAATTGAAACCTTTTTAGGATTTTAGCAATACGGAAACTGACAGAATGAAAGAATGGTAACACAACCAAATTCTTTCTAGAAACCACATTATTGGGACCAGAAGTTTTCTTAGAAAGTTTGTTATGAATAGAATCAATTAAAGAGTGAGAAAATCCTCTATCAACAGCTACAGCTTTCAGATAGTTGAGTTCAATCTTGAGAAGCTCAGGAGAAGAGCAAATATTAATAGCACGATGGACCAGAGCATTAAAAGCCGAATATTTTTGGTTGGTCTGCATTTTATTGCTCAAATTTGTGCTTTAAATTAACGTGTAATTTTATTATTAAAGAAACATTTGTTTGTTTTCAACAGCAACAGCTAATTAGCCGTCAAAAATGCATATACTATGATGTCATTAACATAAATCATAACACTAGCCATCATTTATGATTTTGGAATGCGAACACTGCTTCTCTTTGTTTGAAATTTGAATGCTTTTCTTTAATAACCACAACGGAGATGAATTTCCTTTCGTAAAGTCTGGAGATTGCTTCATGTATATCACTTCACTTAATTTGCCAGTCAAAATTGCTGTTTTAACGTCAAAGTGATGAAGAACGAATTTTTCTTTTGCTGAAACCGATAACATAGTGCGAAATATTGTTTGACGTACTACCGGAGGAAATGTCTCATCGCAATCTTCACTACTGTTGAGAAAACCCTAGCAAAACTAGACGTGTTTTTAATTTCTGGACGCTCCTATCTGCAGTTCGTTTCACCTTAAACACCCATTTGTTACCGATTGGTCTTCGATTTTCAGGAAGCTTCCATAATTCAGAAGTTTTGTTTTCCTCTAATGATGTTAGCTCTGTTAGCAAGGCTTCCAGCCATTTCTGTCTAAATTTGCTGAAGTCTGCTTCATTAGGAAATATGTTCTCAATCACTTTATTTGCTGAAAAATGAATTTGCTGATTCTTCCGTTTTTTCTTTTTCAAGAATACCTTTAGTCGATCTTTGAGAACCACGAGGTAGAATATCATTCCCAGATTCTATATTATTCTCCTCCTGAATGTCCACTTCTTCATTTGCTATTTCAATCTTCGATTCATTCTCATAGTCCACTTTCAAATCATTTGACCCATCATGATTACTATTTGTTTCGAATACGAATCTTGCATCTCGTCTAATAAAACTTCTTTAAATGGACTATAGCAATGATAAGATTTAAACTCTTCATCATATCCTACAAAAATAATTTCATTGCTTGTATTATCAAGTTTCTAACGTTTCCGAGCAAGGACACGAACAAAGAATTTGGAACCAAATATCCAAAAAAGTTGTAGTAACTGTAGGCTTTTCTTTATTCCACCAATTCACATGGAGTTAACCTTTTCACTCGAGTAAAAACTCGACTTGATCAACAAGGAACGTAAATTTCGATTGAGAACGCGGTTTCAATGCGATAAAAGGACCAAAACTTCTAGGCTAACTGCTCAAAAGTACCGCAACACTCCTAGCTAGCAGAAAGCGATTCTCCGCCAATGTCTCTTTAAACTTTAGAACAGTTTTTAGCCTACTTTCCCGTAAAAGTAAAAACAAGAAGTTCCGTCTGGAACTATTCGAGCCTACTTTGCCGTATACACCAAACATCAAATTTATTATCTAGCTATATCTCTATCTTTTCTCATTTAGCTTTACCTCTTAATTACTTCAAATATACCTTTTCCAACAGTTTAATGCATATTCATTTCCTCATTCATTGATTCATTCATTGCCTCATTCATGTTTTCATTCATTCGTTTATTTTATTTATTCATTCATTCAATCATTTATTCATGAAATCGCTCACTCATTCATTAATTCATTCAGAAATATCCTTAAAAATTCAGATCAGAAACTTTCATCGAAAAATAGGCTCATTTAGTTCTGGATGAATTTAGTATCTGTACATACTCTACGTCATAAGAGCATTCCGATAAAGTTTGTTCCAAGCAAATTCGTCAAATTTTCTTGGAACAAACTACATCGGTTAAATGTTATAAAGTAGAACATGTACAGATACGAAGTTCATGCAGAACTAAACGAGCCTATTTCCCCACCGAACTTTTTGATCTGAAATTTTTAGGATATGTCTGAATGCATGAATGAATAAATAAATGAGTGAGTGAATGAAAATTCTTTCATTCACTCACTCATAATAATGAATAAATGAATAAGTTAATGGACTATGTATAAACCAATTCCGGGCCAAATTTCATGAAAATCGGCCGAACGGTCTTTGTCCTACTCGTTATACAGACACACAGAGAGACATACTTGCTCCTTTATTGTTAGTAGAGATTATCTTAAATTTTAAAACATAAATAAACACTCCCCATGACTACGCATCAAGCTCGAAGTACAAAGTCGTCAAGATCGAAGCTTATAACATTATTACTTTTCAAGCTTGCTGCTGAATTATTGAAATTTTTTAACAAATATATTGTCAGTTGAACAGTTGATAAGGTAACTGAATGAGTTATAAATATTACTAAGCTTTCTCAAAAACACTTTAACATAAATATTAATTTCGAGACGCCATTATATTTAACACAAAACCAAAACATTATTAAACAGTAAGCGGAAAATAAGCATCATTAATGGAAATCTTCGCATCACGATAAATACTAACAGTAACAAAGTCAATGCTATATTTTTATACATGTTCATCAAAATACACTTGTGTTACATCTTCTTCATTACTTTCACAGGGAATTCACTTCTCCAACTCCGGGCTACGGTCCTGTCCACCCACCCAGACCATCCCGTGGAACCTTGAATCGAAGCAACAGCGATGGCGCAGCGAATGGTAAAGCCAACAACGGAAGTCTTTCTGACACAGCTCTAGGCGCAACAGCCGATCAAGGTACCAAACAGGGACAGCAAGGGACCACTTCTGGGGGTAAAATTACACAGTTTGGAGGACTGTCTGCCAAAAGGAGCAACAGCACGTCCCAACTCAGTGTCTCGGGTACGTAACAAAATCCAGCTACCTTCCTTTCTTATAGAAATCAGAATAACAGTGGATAACAAATCCATTATCATTCTGTTTTATGAATCAAAATCAGTGTATAACAAAGCTGGCATCTTTCTCTTATGTACATCAGGATCGTTAACTCGTAATAAAACGAATATACTTTTTTTATATAAATCAGAATCACCAGCTTGTACCCAAAACGATTATCTTTCCCCCCTTGCTTAAATTAGAATCACTACTTACTTAAACTAGACAATGAATATAGTGCTAACTGTATCCGAATGGTTGAACATAGCCCCCCTTAACTAAATGCCTTCCGAAATGAAACAAAACTCATTAACACTTCAGCAGTAAATTTTCCCTGGCTGATACCATTCCTGCCAGAACCTCTGCATGGCAGCGTCTATACGTGCAGAAAGTAACCACTTACTCGTCTTTACCTGCCAGTTTCCCGTAGTCCGATGTTATGTGACAACATTCGAAGTCGTTAAATTGCAGTTACATCTTCAACCACGCCGTTATGACATCTTGCAGCTGACTCCAAGAAACTGAAACTCCAACAACGAAGGAATAAATCACTCAAAATTATTACCAGTTTTGCACAATGGTAGTTATAGTTAAAAGAAGGGCCTTCTCTACTAATAATAAAGCAGCAAGTATGTGTGTGTGTGTGTGTGTCTGTCTGTGTCCGGCGTAGGGCCCAGACCGTCCGGCAGATTTTCATGAAGTTTGGCACGAAATTAGTTTGGAACATTAGGGTGTGCACCTCGGAGAGTTTTTCTGAAATTCGAATTTGTTATTTTTTATTTCAATTTATAGACGAAAGTTTCATAAAATAGCCGTTTTCTATGGGAAGAGGAATTATCGCATGCTTTCGAGCTTGATACCGTTGAAAAACGCGTAAAAAACTGTCCCAGAAAGAGTTTTGTTCTTCGTGCTAAAATGCGAAGCCTCTAAATTAACTGGAAAAGAAGTTATAAGCGTTTTTCTCTGTAGTTCAAAATTATTTTTTTCGCGGTAATTAACTTTAATTTTATTTTAATTGTTACCATGCCGACTGGCGTATGATCCTTTTCTTTTTTAACGAATTAATATTTATTTCTTGATGTTTTTATCATTTTGTGGAGCAGCCGATTTTTAATTTATTTGTTTATTTATTTTGAATTTTGATTATTCTTTTTTTTTTTTTTGAACGAATTAAAATACTTCACAAGGGTTTTTTAAAGGAATGTTATCCTTTATAACGATTTTTGTTATTCCAACTTATTACTATTTATATTTTTATTTATTTAATTTGTTTTCCTCCAAGGAATTAGCAAACATGTTATTTGCCTATTTGGGCTCAGATGAAAGGTTTTTCCGCTTTCAAAGCTTTTTTTGCTGCTGTTAGTTTCTACAAGCTACAAAATTTCGTCTTTCTATTTTGCTGTCAATGAATAATAGATGAAAACTAATTATACTAAAAATGTATTAATTAAAACTATTCTAAAGGACAGGGCCGGATCAGGGGTAGAGCGAGTGGAGCGGCCGCTCTAGGCGCCAGATGGCAAGGGGCGCCAAAAAGCCAAATGCAAAAAACAGTTTCCTGCGCAAAAAAAAAAAAAAAAAAAAAAAAGATGGCGCCTTTTGAGAGGCGCTGGAACAGTGTTGCCAGATCAGATAAATCCCTGCCTTTTTTAAAGCTAAATCTGACTATTTGGAGCGGCTAGTCCTAACCTAGCCCGTAATTAAATTACTTCCGTTTTTGCATGATGATTCATATAAATCAATAACAGGACTTTCCAATTGGCAAACAGAAATGACTCCTCAGTTTGCTTTACCATAAAAAGTTTCAGAAGATATATCGAAATGGCCAAATCCTCTGCGAAATAGGGTAGTTGATGAAATAGTACTGCAATGGCCTAATAATAATAATAATGGCAAACATGGCAATGAAGAAGACTACCCGCGCAATGAAAAAGGTCGCCATTTTCCAAACAAGCATTTCCAACGAATTATGCCAAATGAAGAAAAATATGCCAGGAAATGGCTTGTTTATTCAAAATCTTCCTCAAAAGTGTTTTACTTATGTTGTTACTTATTTCACTGAAATTCAATATCAACTTTAGCAAATGAGGGTTATGATGATTGGGCCCATATTGCATTAGCCTTGCGAAACCATGCGACTGCTAAGGATCATCATTCAGCAACATGTATGTGGTTGGAAGCTACGAAAAGATTAGGAACGCAAACTGGAGTGGATCAACATTTAATCAAACAAATAGATGAAGAAAAACAGAAGTGGAAAGCAATACTTGAGAGAATGAATATTTTGACAGATGATTCACACAGCGATATTTCTGGAGCAGATCTGGCTCAAGAAATACTAAGCCTGAAGCAATTCTTAGACACAGACCAAGGACAACCGAAAGATGTTCATAATGTCTTGAACAAAAATAAATGGTGCGATTTGTTTCCAAACACTTGGACTGCCCTTCGGATACTACAAACTATTCCAGTAAGTGTCGCAAAAGGTGAGCGAAGTTTTAGTAAACTTAAACTGATAAAAACCTACCTAAGATCGACCCTAGCTCAGGAAAAATTGTCAAACCTGGCAATTTTTTCAATTGAAAATCATATTGCTCAATCCATACCTACAGATAATTTAATTGAAAAATTTTCCAGTGCAAAAGCAAGAAAGGTAAACTTTGTATAGATTAATGTAAATCTAGATCGACATAAGGAATGTTTTCTTTTAATTAGTTATTACAATACCTACATAGGTAACAGATTTATTTAGTGACTGATTGAAATTCACACCAAAGACTAACTTAATTATATAGCAGTAAAAGCTTTCTTAATATTAAAGTGTCAATAAATGTTGATATTTGCAATAAAAGTTCATTTTTGAAAATTTGTTAATTATTATTTATTTAACATAAAACCAAAGTAGAATTTATGTCAAGGGAAAGCGTCGACCAAAGGGCGCCGAACGCCAATCTCGCTCTACCCTGATCAAGGGCTAGGGCCGGCGCTGCTAAAGGATTATAATCATCCTTTTTGTATGGGTACTTGAACTAAACAAACAAAATGCGTTTTCTTTTAAATGTTTTCTTTTTCGTTTTGTTTTTTCTATTTTTTATTGCATGTTTTGTAAAAAAGATGCTTAGATGTGTAGGATCGCTGGGTGATTGTCATGGGCGGCTAATTTTTACTGATGTGGAATGCATTTTAATAAAATAACATAATTTACACTTAAAAATGTTATAGCTATATACACAATGGCGAATCGACTGCACTCTCAGAAATAAAACGCTCATTTTTGACGATTCTTAAATGCTCAAGGCAAATTTCGTCATTTTCAACGATTCTTTCCTCACTCTGTCACATTACGTTTAACGAAACTCACTCTCTCAAAAATTTGACGAAATGTTTCCTCCCTCAAAGAAAATGGCGTTTCAGAAGCTTCGAACATCGCCGTGTATGTGATGCAAGTTTTTTGGTGGATGTTGATGCTGATGCTGGTCAGATCTGATCTAAAAAGTACTATGAGGTTAGTATTTTTAGAATTGTAAGGATCTGTGATTGTATACTTGTAGTTTAATAACTATATATTATTGAATTAATATTTATCAACGTACTGTTAGGCCTAACTAAGTTTGCCGTAGCTTTACTACTTGGCCAAGTGGGGAAACGTGGAATCATATTGTATATTACGCGTAAAAGTTTAAACAACAATAATAATTTTAAATTGCCCACTGCAATGTTGTGCTAATTTTTGAAACCTTTAAAAAATGTATATTTTGTTATTCAAATTAACAAAAGGTTAAACTTGTTGAATCTTCAATTAACTTATATACAGTGAATCAGGGTAACTTTGCACCACTGCATATTTTTTAGAATATTTGACTTCAAATGAAACTGTAGAACACTCTCAGTGCTACTCTCCTGGCAAGGTTATGAAATCACTTTTCTTCTCCTTATTTTAGTAAAAAAATTAGCAACACTGTACACTGCTATTTGTATAATTCAATAGTTCAAAAGTAATAGCTTGGAAGCTATTTTGGAATGCTGATTAAAAGTTGTTAAAACTTATTATTCTTTTAAAGTAAGTATTATTACAGTAATTTACCAAGATGTTTATCTTCTAAATATAGTGAATTTTTTAGTGTTTGTGATTTAGGTTCAGTAATATTTAGTAAAATGTCAAACAATTAAGACATTGCAATTTTATTCCATTCTCAGGGTAACTTTGAGCCGGCGCAAAGTTAACCTTAGATTTGTTGTTTACTGTTTATAGATATATTCTTCATACAAACTAAAATTTTCTTTCTACTTTTTATGCATGTAACAATAGTTTGCAAATAACACCATTAGAATGTATATAATATATTTATCTAGTTTGATTATAAAAAAAACATGTAATTAAATTGTAAAGAAACATATACATAACTAGACATTCTATTAAATTTAAGTAATAGGATTTGTGATACTCAGGTGTACACTGAGAATATGTGCAAAGTTGCTGTTAGCATGTAGCGCGCATATGACTGAATACTCGAGTGTTATTCAAATTAAACGTATAGCATAGAATAGAATATAGCTCTTCCAAAAGTGCATACTATTACTTTTATTTTCTTATAATTTTTGCTTCCAAATTACATACTATCAATAAATTTTCAAGTTATATTTTTTAAAAATGTGAGAATTGATTACAGTATTAGTTTTTTCAAGGTATATATTTGTTTTGATGACCACCAATGATGATTTGTCGCACGAAGAAAATTGCCTCCAGAAGATATTACTCTAGCAGGTAATAAATTTTAATGAGATTTTTAAATGGTTGTTTTAATTAATATACTTGTGAGAAAATGTTTACTTAAATAATTGAAAATTGTTTTCTGCAACTTTTTTTTCCTAAATAGATTTAAAATGGGGATTTTTGTCCTAAATATTGATGTTTTCCTTCTTCTACTCTTTCTTCATGTAACATTTCATGCAATATCATAAGTTATAGAAGACGTGTAATGTTGTGATCCAAAAATTGTGAGATTTTAAGTATTTTTAAAAAAATCCACTTCAATGTTTCATAACTATAATACTTTTATTAAAAAGGTGTATTCCATATAATTTTTTCTGATGCAACTCAAGCAAGAATCAGCTGCTTTCCCGACACAGCTGTTCGTTTGTTTATTCGATGGCTTCTATTTTGTTTTCTCTCTTTGTCAGCGCTTTGTCAAAAAGAAGGGCTAAGACTGCAGATGCAACTAAAGGAGGGTGTGTCTATGCACCTGGTGTATTTTAGTTATGTAAAAGTACACAATGTTTTAAATATTTGGTTGTATAAGGTAAAGTTAACTTTGAAGCTTTTTTTCTCAAAACTGTATTTTTTGACATTGTGTGCACTCTAATTTAAAAACTAATTATCATGGAGCCTTAAAATTTTATATACTACTACTTTTCACGAATATCTCCATGCTGTACCTAAATTTACATTCATTTCTGTCATAGAATGTTTTTAAAATTTAATTCTGAAATTTCTGGAAAATTTAGTAAATTACTTTTAAAAAGCTATTAATTATGTTAATGAGTTTGAATACACATTTACGCTTAGGCACATTTTGAAATATATAAGTGTAAGAGAAAATATATGAAATATAAAAGATATATTTTCAATAGATTTTTAAAAATCTTGCACACAAAGTGCATACCATTTTATATTGTCTTTATTGTTGCTGTCATTTAATAAATTAATATTACTATACATATATTTGAACATTATTTTTACAAAGGAAAAGAATGGATGAAAATACAGAAATTTTTATTTTGGTGTCATGTTTATTACTTTTGAAGCTACACAGCTTTTTCAACAACTTTAAATCTAATGCTTTTAAGACCGCTCAACGTGATCCCTTAACTTTACCATATTTTGAACTTATTTCTAACTTTACCATATTTTGTTATTACTACTATTTGAAATGAACAGTCAACAATTATAAAGTTGTGTTGGCTTTAGATACCCTCCCCCCCCCCTACCCCCAATATGGATAACATGAAGCATAAGAAAATTAAGACAATCCTACTTTTGTGGGGTAGGTACGGATCGCATAAAATAAATACCTCAAAAAACAAAAACTGTTCAGAAACTGGAAAAGAAATTTTTACAACATATATTTTGAATAAAATTAAGCATTGGAGGTGTACCGCTTAAAAATTGCATAGAAAATGTGTCAAGAAGTTGAAAATAGCGAGAACGTTACTTCAAACCAAACTAAATAATGAATAACACACAAAAGCATTTCTACATTTGTTGTTGGTGATGAGTTCTCGCATGAAGTGAGGAAGAGAGGGTGCACTGCTCCTGAGTTTAACGGGACCCTTATTGGTAGGAGTCCGACCTCCGCACCTTTTTTTTTGAACCAGCTCCCAGATGAGAGACTCACCTGGGGGTTGGCACCTCCAGAAGTATCGGTTCACTTGAGTGTACACAGTCCCAGAGCAACCAGCTGCGAGAGGTGCCCCAAACACTAACTCCCAAACACTAACTTGGTCAATGCGGCTTCACTTTTGGTGTTCTGCGGGAACCAAGCTTCTATCGACTGGTCCTTTTCGGGACATTTTTTCATTTAATTTTTCATTTTAAACATTTAATAATTTTAAAACGCACAAAATACAACACTGCTCGTCGTAGTCCAAAAGGTGCATCTTTGAACTGGTTTAAAATCGTTTTCCCTTCTTCAAGATATTACTATTGTTCTTTATGCTTGTGGATTTTTACTTAACTTTATCTATGAATTTCTGAATGTTTTTAAATTAGTTTTCTGAAAAGTTTTGAAGCTTTTTTTCATAAGTTTGTTCTTTATTCTTTTATAGGTAATAAAATAGATGAAGATGCTACGGACTAGAAGCTCTCTAATGCAGTGTACTTAACTTTAAGTCCATATGCTTGTGTAATAATGCGTGACTAGGGAGCATGATGAAGTGGGACATTTTGTTGTGACAAGGGAGGGGGGGGGGGGTCAAATATACTGAAAAAAAGTGTGTCATCATTTATGAATGTTTGTCTAAAAAGTCCCTATTTTTTGTTTTCGCAAAAGAGTATGAACCCTGTAATAATACATTGCTTGAAAAAAAAAATAATGAAAGAATCATTACCGTTTAAAAAAATATTAATTTCTTTAGCAGTATTAATTTCCATTAGCAGCTGTAGCAGAGTTGCAAAACACTCAGGATTTTTTAATATGAAGTATCTATAATTACCAAACTTTTGTATAACTATTATCTGCAAATTCTTTGAAATTATAAGAAAATGTAATTTAATTGGCTGTCAATGATTGTATTTTAAAAGTATTTTTCATAAATTTCAAATCGTTTTTTTTTTTAATTTATAAATCAGAATTTATTATTTTTGCTGCCTAGTTTGATTCAATCCGACTTTTTTACAATCACCACTAAGTGTGAGAATTAAAATATTATTATTTCTACCATATATTATGCTTTAGTTTAATTTTGTATAATTTCGGGTATAACCTATAAAAAAAGACAAGTACGGTTTTATTTCATATTTAAATGGGGTTTTTGGGGATTTTTTTAGATTATAATTTTAATGCCACAAAACACAAAGAGTTGGGAAACTTCTTTTAAAACTTTAACATTATTCATTAGATTTTTCAGCCCACCGTAATCACATTTTATAGTAATTTCTGATAATCTGAGTCTGATGATTAATCACAGAGTTAGTCCAGTTCTGTTACTATGTTATGTAAATATTCTTAATTGTTAAATTGCAATTAATATTGTATTTTGTAGCTACAATATATACTAAATTTCATGCATCAGGTGGTGTAAGTTATATTGAGATTCAGTTTGATATAGGTTTGTGTATCCTTTTTTTTTTCTTTTCTTTTAAATGTGTCGGAATCTTTAAAAATTCAATTGTAAGTATCAAGAATTGTTCTCCAAATAAGTATACTAATTGAATGCAAGTAACACATGTGAAAACAAAAGTCTTTAACTTTTCTTTTATTCATTTTTTGTTAGAATTTAAATAGGGTTTTAAATTGTAAAGAAACAAATTTTTAAATTAATATTTTATTGCATACAGGATTTTGAGAATGAAAATAATAAACATTTGTAGAGCCAATGTTATTTTATATGAAAGTGCGTAGCTTTATTGATTAAGAAATACTAAATTTGTAAAGTAGATTGGAAAGTAAAAGGGGTACAGTTATAAAAGTATTTTTAAAATATTTCTTCTGCATAATTAACCAAGTAATGATAACATATTCAAAATAACTTGATTCAATTATAATGTGTATAAAAGTTTTATTCATTTATTTTTAATCTATAAATCATGTCAAAATATGGGAAGAAAACCTCTTATATATTATATCCATGTTCTATGGTAAAAGTTTCAGATTTGTAATTTATTTTATAGGGTTGGCGTGTTTTTGAATATCAGTTAAATTTTGTATGTACAGGTTTTTTAAGGAGAATTTACTTACCGTAAAATACCGAACAAGCGCCCCCCCCCCCCCCCGTTTTCTGCAAATTACCTTTAGGACAAAATACCGATTATCATCCCCCCCCCCCTCAACTTGGGTGTCATTGAAATCATAAAGAAGGAACAGAAGAAATAATTAGAAAAAATCGCAGAAACGAACCTTTTTTTTACAAAAATGGCGGTCGCAAAAGTGGACCATTCTCGAATATGAGTACGAAAATTGCTCCATTACGCTCTTAAATTCATTCACAAAATTTTATTTGCATTACTTTCAAAACATTAATTCCAACTTTCATGCTGTGTTAAAAAGAACGCACTTTCAAAATGGTGCGAACCATCATCGTTAGGGTGCGTATAGTCGCGCAAGAATTTGCAGTTTTGCAAGTTAGCATAGCAATATCCGATCTAAAATGAAGACAGAAAAAGAAAAGTAAAAAAAAGAAATTTTGTGTACATTCAAAGTAACTAAAAAATCAAAGATGCGTCAAGCAAGGGGAATGAATGTTTTGCACCTGCCTCAGTTGCTTCAGCTGATGTTATTTTTTCTCGCTATCGTTTATAATTATAATCGTTTTATTTATTATTACATAGGAAAACATGTGAAAGGAGGTTAAATGCAGAGCTGTGCATTCAGCGCGATCCAAATTTGTTTGCCACTTTACTTTTTCTTTTCCTTTTTTCTCTTTTAATTTTTGAGGGGGAGGGGGGAATCGATCGGAACGAATTTTGGCTAAACAAACAAGTAATAGATGAGTCTTTACTGTGGTACTGCTTTTTAATGAATCATGGATGGGTGAGTATAAACGGTACGTTTTTTCGCTTGTTTAAGCGCCACCTCCCGCATTTCCACAAATTTCAGCAAAATTTAGGGGGGGGGGGGCACTTATTCGGTATTTTACGGTAATCATGAATATGCTTTTCCCCTAATTTATGGTTTGAATTCCTTTCTTTAAATTTTCAAACCTATTTTTTGTGCTCTATACATGTTCTTATCAATTTATATGGTTATACCATAATTTCAGTTTTGCTGTAATGCTCCATATGAGCTCGAAAAATGTTTGCCATCGTAATAAAAGTCAAATTTTATTATTATTACTGCTGTTTTTTCTTTCAAATGTGTTATGAGGTTTTAAAACCCTTAAAAAGCAATTCTTCGTGTGACAAATTCATACATACATATAACCAACTCAATGAAACGAAGTTTTTAAAATTAATTAAACAATTTTCTGAATGAATTAATAAACATAACTTAGACAAATTGATAGTTCATAATACTAAAAAAAATAATTGCTTTTATATTTCAACAAAATGCTTAATTTGGAAGTAATACTAACATTTTAAATTGTTTGGAAAGTAAGAATGTTAAAATAAAATTGTGTTGAAAATTTCTGTTACAATTAACCTAAAATAAAATAAATTTAAACGTATATAATATGGCATGCTTGTAAAAGCATCATAGAAAAGTTCTTGTGCACAAAGAATTAAAATTACTAATAGTAAAATATTTTTCAATATGATTTTTTTTTGTTTAAGTCACCTTCAGAACATTTATTTAAAATTAATGATACATATTTCAACAATTAATGCAGCAACTCAAAATTCGAAAATTTTCAGTAATTATTTGAAGCCTCAAATTACTAGAAATATCAAATTGCCCTCTTAAAAAAATAAATTCAAGATTTTATTTAAGGTTCCATGACGTGCTCAAATAACAAAAATTTACTTAAAAGTATGTTCATACAACGAAATTTATTATGATTCACGAATCAAAATGACGAAATATTTTTATTTTTGAAATAAAAGTGACGAAATTTAAAGACTGGCTAATGCGGAATCGAAATGACGAAAATTTAGTCATTTTGACGAAATGTATTTCATCAAATAGACCCGACGAAACAAGCGAGTAAAATTTCGTCGTTTTTGACGAAATGTGTTTCATCAAATAAATGAAGAAACAAGTGACTAAAATTTCGTTGTTTTTGACGAAATATTTTTTAGATTTTGATGAAATTAATTTCGTCAAATGTATGACGAAATGTTTAATCGGAACATTTTTCACGAAGTCATTTCGTCAAATACAACGAAAGTTTCGTGAAATTTGAGCATGCTTTTCTGAGAATGTGGTCTTTTCATTTTTTAACACGGGCATAGCCGTGCGGGTACCGCTAGTTTATGAATAAATTTCGTTTCAATCTTTCAGTACGGTATGAATGTCTCGAAAGAGTGCAACTGAAGCAGCATAATTACAGAAACGTATCCAC
The DNA here is from genome assembly GCA_038502835.1 of Octonoba sinensis. NCBI lineage: Eukaryota > Metazoa > Arthropoda > Arachnida > Araneae > Uloboridae > Octonoba > Octonoba sinensis. The sequence goes on from CM076598.1 coordinate 132,578,898, forward strand.
ACTTAATATAAACACCCTTGTGTATTTCAGGTCATAAAAAGAGAATGGGATTCCGAAAGAAAAAATCATCAACCATTAACGTCCATCGTAGTGAAGAAGTTGCTCCGCTGGAATGCCGTCACTTAGTAAAACAAGCCAGCAGTGTGTCGTCAGATGGAGAGGGCAGTCTCAGCGGCGACAGTTCAGTGTGAGTATAGATAATATTAAAAATAAAACAAAAAAAATAGACAAATTAGACTTTGGTACAGTAAATAAGTAATTGTATCATAAATGTACTACGTAAAGAGTGATTTTCTTTTCCGCTCTTCAATTACAGATCTGGTTGAGTAAATAAATAAAAACAAATTAAATTAATTCATCAGCTGCATGAGAAGAACATTTTTTTAAGGCGCTAACTAAAAAGAATGTACTGTAAATTCTTTTTTTATTACTTACATCTTCTTATATTTTATGTCATTGAACGTACAAGAAATTGCAAGGATTTTTGTTATTTTAAACAGGCCTATTCATTTATTTATTACTTTTACTGCAGTGAAATCTTTTGTGCAGGATATAACTGCGTACTCGCCAAACGGTATGAGAAGTACAAATCCGTAAATGTATATCTATTTTTCGAAAATTTTAGCCTCTTAACGTCACTCTCATTTTTATGATTTTATGAAGGATGAGCAATTTATGACCACAACATAACTATTATTAAAAAAAAAGCACTTTTATACTGTATCTTTTAAATCGGATATGGAAACTAGGTCGCTAACTAGGAGACGTATCAAAGCATGTGATATTAATAAACGCTAATATGAAATGCAAGGAAATAATGCAGTAACCCCTCATTCCAGGTATATAATGCACTGTATACACTCTCAGAAACACATGCTCAAATGTCACGAAACTTTCGTCGTATTTGACGAAATGGCTTCGTGAAAAATGCTCCGAGTAAACCTTTCGTCAAATTGGCGAAATTTGTGTAGTAACTTTTGAAAGTCATGTGATCGCGCGAGGAAAGAATCGTTGTAAATGACGAAATTTCAATTCGTCAAAAGTGAGAGCTCCATTTCTGAGAGTGTAACATAGTGAATTATTATTTCGCTTGTGCGGTTTATCACGCTTTTTCTGAGATTAATGAAAAAGAAAGGGAAAAATCTTGTTTGAACTTTTTGTGCAACACGGCAGTAAAAGAAAAAATTGTGTAGTAATTTCCCAAGCAATGAGGAAATATTATTTTGAGATTCAGACAAGATGTGGCAGTGCTGTTTTTAATGTTCTTGGTTATTTTATACGTGAAAGTAGGTAATGAGAAGTGAACACTGTGCCGTTTTTAGTCTTCAAGGAAATTTTGCCCGCTCGGTACAACCCTCCAAAAATTTAAGCCCAAAATAACGAAGGGCTAGGACAGCATCAAAAACTTTCGAACCATTGACTTGAGCTAAAATAAAGTAGTAAAATTATTGTTTAAAAATTGTCTTTCACGTGCAAAAAGATAGGGAAAATAATGGGTTGTTTTTGAAAAGATATAATTTTTTTTTTTTTAATATTATTATACTTCGTGAGATTGCTTACGAGAACAGATTAAAAATAATGCAAACACGCGTATTCATGTACATTTATGTACATGAAAACACTGGAGCAGTGGAGCATCATGCTATTTTGTAAGCAAAACGCTGGAGCAGTGGAGGAAACCATCATGCTATTTTGTTTGATAACAAATGTCTCTAATCGCTACGTTTCCCTGAAAATTATAATGAAGTACAATCAATATAGTATCATAAAGGCTTCAAACGACTCTTCGATATGCATAGCGATATGTTTACTAACATTTAGAATAGGAAACGAAACTGGCATGGTTAGGAATATATTAGATATATCCAATCGACTCATACATTTCAAGTGACATTCAATTATCCATTAAGAATTAACTGGCTAATTTAAAATCATACTTTACTATAGTTGCGTTAAGTATTTTGTGAGATTGACTTAAAGGGGAAGGGGGGAAATGGAATTTAAAATTTAACCCATTAATGTGTTTTTTACAGTAAGACGTAGTTTCAGCTCTAATGCAATATGCCTTTTTTTCCCCGTGCATTAGAAAACGATGTATTATATCCTGAGTTAACATAGTTCTAAAAACAAAACAAAAATAATTAACATACTTTATCTACGTGTACCGAGGAAATTAAACATGGCTTGTTTGGATGCAACATATGCGCATACGTGTGTTTCCACTTTGATATTTAATTGTCATTCGCGGAGTCGGATTAAATTTTCTGTTCCTATTCATTCCCTTTAATTTAGGTGGTTACCATCAATTAGACTAGTTCCAGAAGGAGAAGTCTCCAACTTTGTAGAAGGACTTGGTCTCGGACAATTAGTTGGAAGGCAAGTACTAGCCTCGCCGAGCTTGGGTGATATTCAACTTAGTCTTTCAGATAGAAAAGGAAACTTAGAAGTTGAAGTGATAAGAGCGAGATGCTTACAGCCTAAACCTGGAGCAAAAGTATTGCCAGGTAAGTTGCCGAATTCAAAAGTTTTACTTGAAACATTGGTTTTATCCATAGATGCCTAGCGATTTGCGGGGAAAGTGGGCAGCAGATTTTAGTTAACCTGCTTCCCACCAGGAGAGCTACCTACTTGCTAAAACAACTCGCTTTCTTAAGATTAGTTTGACGGTAATAGATTGATTTTCATTGCTGTTTGTACTTTTTTTTCCTTCTAATAACTTCATTATTTTAGATAAAAACGGTCCTTTTCTTCAAGACCAATGTAATCAAATGAAAAATTTTTTACTGTGTTCCATTTTGTACTTCAAATTCAGTAAAAGAAAAAACTAGTTTTCAGTAGTTTACATCGAGGTAACGCATTTGAAGCAACCATTCATGTAGCAAGTGCTGCTTTTATCGCTGGATATTTAGTGCGGAATGTGGCATGGAAATATAAGTTATATTGACTCTCAACTTTTTAATAACTGCGGATAAATCTCCTTCACCATGAAACGTCCTTATTAGATATTTGGTTAAAAGTGGGCTAATATATCCAAAACTAGAATTTCTCAGCATTGTTTATTTTATTGGACACACTGTTAGAAATTTCATCATGAAATTACGGTTAAATGACCGGCAGCAGTCTGTCCATCTAATTCACCGTTAAATTTACGGATTCGAACATTTTTCTATCTTTACGGGACCTAACCATTTCCAATCAGCTTGCTAAAAAAGCCGTAAATACAAAAGTTTACGGTTTTATAGCCATTTAAAAATGGTTTCGAAACAAAATTTTTACCGTTTTTGAACCATTTCGAGGAGTAGAAACCGTAAAGGAAGCTTGCGGGAGTCGAACCCGGGTCTTCGGCACACCTACCTTACTCTCTAACCATTCAGCCATCTGCACCACACAAAGCGGTCGTTTATTTATCAATAAATCTTTCTTTTCAACGAAGAAAAGAAAGATTTATTGATAAATAAATGGCATTAAAATTGAGATTTCAGTTTTTGATTTGATCCAAAGCCATCTTTGGTCTAAATTTACTGTATATTGACGAAAATAATTTTATTTGCTGCAAAAATTAAAATACAATCAAGCTTCAGCAGCTCAAATTATGGGTTCGCTCATTCGCAAACGGTTGGGGAATCCGATGTCTCCAATTTTTGATTTGCGTGTGTATGTCTTTCTATTTAGTAACCACTGCTTAAGCCACTTTTTTCTTCTTTTTTTATATACACATGCAGATTTGAAGTAGTCAATCTTTATTCATATTTTAACAACACGTACGACCGGTAAGGTTTCGCAATCAAGATGGACGCCTGATTCTTACTGAGCGCTTGTAAATTACGGTTATTTAAATGTTCTTTAGTAGAAACAGAGAATAAACGATTTTTTTCGCAATCAGCGGTTTGAGTACCATCATTTTAATGGTTATTCAACTGTTGTAATTAAATATGGTAAAATAACAATCAAATAAATGGTTATTTTACCATTTTCTTACGGAAATTTTTAACAGTGCAAAAGTACGGAACAATTTTTGAAAATTTGCTCCTATAGAATATAAGGTTGTTTCGCATTTATTCTCAATTTTCTTACCGCATGTATATATTCTATATTTGAATGTCCCTGTGACGAAGGCTGTCATCCTAAAAAGATTTGTACACTAATATTTAAAAACAATTACCGTCCCTACATTAAAATCTATGGATACAGATGTACTGAAGAAGCTAAAATTACAGCAGCAAAGTCTTTAAAAGAAAATCCATTAAATTTAAAAATATTAAAACTGTAATATCTAGGCTTTCCAAGGACATTTCGAGTGTTATTTTTAAAACTGTTTTAGCAGGTGACTAGCAAGACACTTGAGGTTAAGTAACAAAACCTTAATTCAACAATAAACATGACTAGAAACAAGTTAAACATAACTAGAAATAACATAACTTATAAAACAAGTTAACTATCGGAAAACATTTGGTGCAGTCGCGTACGAGCGAGCGAGTGCAAACGCGTGCAAGCGAGCAAGTGCAACCGCGTGCAAGTGGGAAGGAATCGACATCAACAAACGTGACTTCACTTCACTCTTCTCGTTAGTCCAGTTGAGCAGACTACCTCTGCATACTCCCCCTCCAGTGACAACGATATCGATCGGGGAAGTGAACTTTTCTGCCATATCGTGTGACTGGCACTGAAGGCTGCGATGGTGGTGGCACAGTCTCAGGTTGTACTGGTGGTGACGGCTGCACAACCATATCCTCGGGTAAGGACAACACAAATGCTGGCTTGACACGATCAATGGAAACTGTGATATCTTTGCCATCCGCATCCAACGTGAACACCTTGTCTGTCCTGCTGATGACCCTAAATGGGCCATCGCAGGGTTGCTGAAGTGGACGTCTAACCATGTCCCTGCGAAGAAAGACATGTGAGGAAGTGGCTAAATTTTTGTGGATGAATATGCTGCGCTTTCCATGCTGTTTAGGTGCCAGCGGTCGAAGTGCCTGCATATGCGCTTTTAGTTTACTGACAAAATCGATTGTGTCAGCTACTGGCTTCGTCGGGTTAAAGAACTCTCCTGGTAGCCTGGGAGAAGTTCCAAACACCATTTCGGCAGGGGTACACTTTATATCCTCTTTCAGTGCAGCTCGCAGACCCAATAAAAGCAAAGGGAACACTTCCGTCCAACGCTCTGTAGCATAGCACTTGAGGGCGCTTTTCAGGGGACGGTGAAACTCCTCAATTAACCCATTGCATTGAGGGTGGTAGACATTTGTAGGGGTCTTGTGCACACCTAACAGACTGGCAAGCTCTTTGAATAGGGACGCCTCAAACTGACGACCCTGATCTGTCGTTACAATGGAGGGAACCCCGTAACGGGATACCCAACATGTAAAAAAACCTTCAGCAACTGCAGTGGCGGTTATCTCCTTCAAAAGTTGAGCCTCTGGCCACCGGGAAAATCTGTCAATCATTGTCAGACAATGCGTGAAACCATTTGTCCACTATCTCAACATCAGACTCAGGAAGGGTGATTCTTCTCAGTTGTAGAGGGGAATCCGATGCCAACAACTTAGCAAGCTCGGGATCAGTTTTCTGTGATGTTGCAATGCTGTTGTAATCAATAGTGCTAGGTATATGTATTGCAGAGATACGAGACATTACATCAGCAGCAATGTTGTAAATCCCGCGGATGTGTTGAATATTAGTGGTGAATTGGGATATGAAATCCAACTGACGAATCTGTCGTGGAGAGCACTTATCAAATTTTTGCCTGAAAGCAAATGTTAAAGGCTTGTGGTCACTGTACAGGGTAAATTCCCTAGCCTCCAACATGTGTCGGAAGTGGCGAATTGATGAGTAAGCAGCCAATAGCTCGCGGTCGTAAGCACTGTATGCCATTTCGGCAGAGTTGAGCTGACGTGAGAAAAACCCAAGAGGCTGCAGCTCAGAATCTACGATCTGATGTAGAGCTCCGCGATAGCAAAATCCGAAGCATCAACATGCAGAGCGAGGGCAGCTGATGGATCTGGGTGGGCAAGCAATGTTGCCTCAGCTAAGACCTCTTTGCATTTTTGGAAAACATTGACTGCCTCAGCAGACCAAGTAATCTCAGTCCGATCTCGCTTTTTACTTCTAGTTCCTTTTAACAGTTGGCTTAAGAGGAATTGATGTTGTGCCGCATGTGGCATAAAACGGCGATAAAAATTTAAAAGTCCCAAAAACCTTCTGAGAGCAGCAATAGATTCTGGCAGCTTGTACTCCAAAACAGCCTGGACCTTTTCTGGTAGTGGCTTAATGCCTTGCGGTGTGAACAGGTGGCCTAGAAATACAAGTTCTGACACACCAAACACACATTTGGAAAAATTCAGCTTAAGGCCATACGTATTTAGACGCTGAAAGATGGTCCGCAGATGATACTTATGCTCAACTTCATTATCTGAAAAGCATAAAATGTCATCAAGATAGACGTAACAAAAGGGCAATCCTCTGAGCACCTCATGCATGAACCGCATAAAGGTTTGCGGAGCATTTACAAGACCAAAGCATAAATGTGTGTATTCATATAGGCCCCACGGAGTGTTCACAGCGGTTTTTGGTATATCAGCTTCTGCGATGGGGATCTGATGAAATGCTTTGAAAATATCAACTTTGGAAAAAAATTTCTTACCATGCAATGCATATGCAAAATCATGGAGATAAGGAATAGGGTAGCTGTCGAATTCAGTCACAGAGTTAAGCTTCCTGTAATCTCCAACGGGACGAATTGTTGAGTCCTGCTTGGGTACAACATGGAGAGGAGAGCTCCAAGAACTCTTGGATGGCCGGATGATTCCTTGCTCCAGCAGAAATTCAAACTCTGCCTTTACAGCAGCATACAATTTAGGGTGTAGACGACTTGGTTTAGCTGTGACGGGTGGTCCTCGTGTTATTATATGATGTACAGTATCATGGGAAGCTGATTTACTCAGTAATGCTGGATTTGTTATGTCAGGGAATTCGGCAATGATACTCTCATACTCTGAAGTAACACAAATGGTAACAACTGATGGCTGTGTTGCATGCCCAATTGATCCAAAAGCGTGCAAGAATGTTTCCGAGTTTATCAGCTTTTTGTTTTTTAAATCAATGACCAAATTGAAATGTGACAGAAAATCAGCTCCAATTATGGGAGAGATCACATCTGCAATGACAAATGTCCAGCGGAAAGGTTTCCGAAGGCCTAGATCCAGTTCTTTAATGGCCACTCCATAAGCCGGAATTTTAGTATTGTTTGCAGCAAATAACTCAAACTTAGAACTGGCACCTTTGGGACTATTTGATAAAGGTGGGAATACAGAAATTTCACTTGAGTCAATTAAAGACTTTTGACCAGTCTTGCGGTCGAACACAAATAAGCGGCTGGCTTTCAGATTGACTTCAGTCATCCCAGCTATGACTGAGCTGCACCGTTTTTTTGGTTGAAGTCACACGGTTCATAGCACTTTATTGCATGATCCCCAAAACGTCGGTGATAGAAACAAATTTTCTCACCTCTGTCTGTACTATTTGCCCTATGGCGAGAGCTGAATATTTTGTATCATCGCTCACTATGCCGCTGAACGCGAAAGAATTGTCACATTGAGCGAGCCATAAGCGTACGCTGGCTTTCCAAAATGCAGGGAGCCGCAAAGCAACACGTGCGACTTCAGTCTTTTGCATGCCATCCTCATTCGGCATTTTTCTGCTTTTTAGCGAGCAGTAAACAGGAAACAATGTTCAGTTCGGCGAGAGAATAAAAAATGCACAGCAAATGTCACTAACCTATGCAGTAAACTCAAGCGGAAAACGGGCGAAATTTCCGACGTGTAACAGAAGGAGTTCATTTCAGAAAAGCATTCCAATTGTCCGGGACACCAGATTTAGCGGGTGACTAGCAAGACACTTGAGGTTAAGTAACAAAACTTTAATTCAACAATAAACATGACTAGAAACAAGTTAAACATAACTAGAAATAACATAACTTATAAAACAAGTTAACTATCGGAAAACATTTGGTGCAGTCGCATACGAGCTAGCGCGTGCAAACGCGTGCAAGTGGGAAGGAATCGACATTCGACATCAACAAAGAACAAACGTGACTTCACTTCACTCTTCCCGTTGGTCGAGTTGAGCAGCCTACCGTTGCACTGTAACGTAAATATATATTGGAAAAAAAAACTAAATTAAAAGTTAAAATAGTAAGTCATTAAATTCTGTTGGCGCAACTTGCGCCATAATCTCCCTCTGTGGGCACCCCTGGTGATGTCACACTTCTTGTTACCCCCTCCCTTTGTCCCAAGCTGTCACATTTTATAGAAACCCCCTCCCCCCTTGAAGCTTGACATCATTTATGATTAGCCATTAAGTATGAATAAATATTTCCTCTCGTATCAGTCGTGCAAAATGTTTGCCTTTATTACAAAGGTTGGTAAAAACATGTTTTTAGACAGTAGAATTTGAAAATCGTATATGATTTTGGGATTCTGGCAGGAGTGATAGCAATGACGAATTTCTGGGACTTTATGATGAATTAACGAGGACTATAATAGAAAACGATGCAGAATATCCTGAGTTAGCATGAAAGTAATAAACAAAACAAAATTTATTAATTTTTTTAATGAGACAGTTTTGTTTTCGTGTTTTAAGATGTTACTATTAAGATAGGAGGCAATTTTATCTTTATTTGACTAATCCAACTATATTTCGTAAATTCTAGTCAGAAAAATCACATTGGTTTTATGCGCCGGTACATCTCATAGATCGGAAAATACGGCATGATTTTTGTTTTTAAATTACGCATATTTAGTTACTTTCCTCAAACGTACGGATTTTATTTCTTTCGATTTACACCAAAAAAATCCACTTTTTTCTTTCATCCATGTATAGCTTCATTTCTTGGAGCGCACTTTGTCTATGAATAATGTACCAACCACCAAAACTCTTAATTCATCCAAAAATCTTAACATCCTTAAATTTTTTCGAGCAGTGTAGAAAGTACTTGAGAGTAAAACGCTGTGCAATTGAAAACCCGGTTATTAGTAAAATATATGCTCCTGATATGCAATTATTATGCTTTGCAAGTGTAGCTACAAGTCCTTTTTATTTATTTCAGCGCCTTATGTTAAAGTATACCTCGTAAAGGGGAGAAAGTGCATTGCAAAACAAAAAACTGCAAGTGCCAGAAAGACACTGGATCCTCTATACCAGCAACAGCTAACGTTTCACGAAGATTATCGAGGATGTGTTCTACAGGTAACTAATGACAACCCTGTTTATATTATATCACGAAACATTCCCATCAAAATAGCATAAACGGTGTATATATGAATTTTTATGTTGACTAGCGAAACCCAGAAAGTTGTTTCGCAGAAAAGTTTGAAGACCACTCAAGTAGAAAATTATTTTTGAACAAAATTTTATCAATTCGTCATGTAACTAACCTTCTTTCTCTAAGAAGAGATTCCCCCCCCCCCCTTTCTAGGATAAATTTTTGTAATATTTAAGCAATAAAAATTATGAACATACGAGTAAAAAAACAGCGACTACTTTCAGAGTCAATGCTTAAAACCGAATTCCACTTTAATTGTTTTTCGTAAAACTAAGAGCTTTGTTACGAACAATGGGAAATGTACTCAGATTAAATTCTAATTTTTTTTCTTATCGAGACGCAAGCCCAGAATAGGGGGAAAGTAAATTAATAAAACCATCGTATCGTGCTAAAATGCTAAACTTTTTTTTTCCGCACTTCAACAAGTCTCGGAATAATTTCTCTTTTTGAAAATAAAGTTGACAACTTCTTGGTCTCTTAACTCTTTATGAACGAGAAAGTTGGAAACATTTATTTCCTATCAGATTTTTCCCTTTGGACAAAGGTACTCGTTCCCATTATGTGTCCGTTGATTACTTATGAATTATTTCCAGAAAACCTGCACATAGTACATACCACATAGATGCCGATGCTTTTTCTCCCGAAGAAGGAAAACTAAAAAAAATTAAATTTATATGAAAAGAAATATTTAAAAATTCTAAGGAATTATTAGTTATCAAGAAAAACCTGGTAAATTAAGAGCATTGTTATTTAAATATTTTTTTATTTCTTCCACAAAATATAATAGTTTTACTACACAAGGAACTAAGAAATTTTTTGAAGAGAGTTAATCTCTTTTGTTTTGCCTTTGTGTGTGACAAAACAAAACTTTTTACACACATAAGGGCAAAACAAAAGGGGTTAGCAACTATACTTTTTATGTTGTCACTAATTTAACTAACCTTTATTTATTTAGTTACTAATTTTCATTACCGATCGGTTATGAACATTAGTAGCTAAATAAATAAAGGTTAGTAAAAACCAATTGCAATTTTTTAATGTCCTTTTCTTACTTTATTACTTAATAATTGACTTAGTTTTTGGGAGCGGAGGAGGCATTTCACGTAACTAAATTTTAACACCGCGATAAAACTGTATGGTCACGCTTGCTATAAAATTGCAATAAAAATATCAGGTACGTGTTTAGGCGATACAATTGTCTGATTTTCCCCTTTACCTTCTTCTTTTTGTCGGATGTCTCATTTACATCCATGAGTTCGCTTCTTTTTGATTGAAAAAGGGGTTCCTTAAAGCTCCGGAAGTACGTGTCTACATTTATATAGCCAATTTTGTGCTTTAAGGGGGGAAATACGTGTAAAACGGCATATTAAAAGCAATTTTCATGAATTTTTTTAAACTGTAAAGAATAAATATATTTTATTGAGATTTTGAGGTTATTTTGTATATATATTGAAGAACATTTACTAAAATTTTCAAACATTTTTCTTTAAAATTCCAGGAGATATCGGCTGCTGCACACTGTAAGTTGCGTACATCCTGGAGGTCACAATTTTTATCTGAAATCAATTTTTTTAAATCTACTTTTTTATAAGTGTCTCTTCTAGTTGAACTAAAATCATCACAATATATTGAAAATTTCTATTTTTTTTTTTTTAGAATGGGAAAATTAAGTAAGATTTTTAACCGTTTTTTTTTTTTTTGTTTTTGTTTTTTTTTTACAATAAAACAGTAAAAATAAAGGTATATTTCTTATTCTAGTTCAACTAAAGCGTGTATATATAAAGAAAATGTGTGCTAAATTTGATAAGGATTGAGCAAAAAGATGCGAGCTAGAGTGTACGCAAATTCGAAAAAAGTAGTTTCGAGAAAAACGCGTTCGAAAAAGAGTGGAATTGAAGGTAAATTTAAGGCAGTAAATGAATCAATTTTTTTTTAATACTTATAGATACCTAATACAGATAGAAATTTCCATCCGAGGTCTCAATTGTTAAAAGAAATAAAAGGACATCTGCTAACGTTCTCTAATACCCTTCAGGTCATTCATGAGAGACTGACTGGACTACCTGCTCAACTGCTCCAAAAGGGGCGCTCGCTCAAATGCTTATAACTTTTAAACGACTCAGGGTATATTATTGAATAGTTGTAGAATCGATTTAGGAAGAAATTTTGTTTTTAGTTTTTTGAGACCTTTACACGTATTTCCCCCCTTAATCGTTGTTTAACGTTTATTTTTAGCGGTTCACATCTTCTGTTCCAGCTATGCTAATCCTTGAGCGTTCCAGACAGTTAACTCAAATTACGTTCTCATGACAAGGAAAACCAAACTTCCCCAGACTTATTTTTTGATTCTTTGCTTGGGACAGGCCACCGGAATTCCACTACAGAATACTTGAAGCACGCGTAGTCATGGCGGCTGCTGTATTGGTAGCTATAGTTGCCGCATGCCAACCTTGGGCAGTTCTACCATTAACCAAAGCAGTCTGCCTGGCAGAGTGCCAAGAAGAATCCATTCATGTCCAAGGGAGAAACTGCTGGAAAAATGAATGTGCCTTTTTTATTCTCGTTCTAGTTCAATTAGCATACTTGATTCCTTCCGAACTGACGCTATATACCAGTTTATAAATTTAGTTGCTTTCAACAAACAGAGAAGAAAACATTCTGATTCGTGCACTAAACAAACGCACTTGCAAAACGAACTTCCCTAAAACTCGAATGGATGCGTTCTTTTCTGCCTTGCGCAGAAGCGTCCAAATGTCAAAATTCCGTGGTCGAACTGTAAACATCTTATTAGGGGCCTCAGTGGCTGAGCGGTCAAATCGACTGGCTACGGTGCCTCCCTGCGCGGAGAGAAAGAGGCGTGGGTTCGATTCCCACCTTTGCTATGGGTGTATTTCCTTCTTTGTATATTAAAATCTGTTGTGCTGTCTTGTTCTATCTGTCATATTAGACGAGAGTTTGAGGCATATCCTTAAGAATAACAAATAAACTCGAATATTTATGTGACCTGAAATGGTTGTAAAGAAAGAAAGAACCTCTTATTAACGTTCCCAGGGTACACAGCGGGGAAGTAGGTGAGAAGTACTGGTATGCTATTAGAAGCCGCTAGCGTTTCAATCTCGATACGGAATCCTACCGGAGAAAAGTACGCGCATGCTCGAAGTAGTGGCCATTACATCGAGTAGGGATGACTGGTAGTTGAAGATCTGGTCATGTAATGTAGTACATTACTTTTTATTATACTTTTAAACCAGTCGGTCATTGTGTAATTTTAGTACTTTTTTTCGATTCAATGCTACACGTCTTTTCATTTACAATTTTGTTGAATGTCAAAGTAGTAACTGTTTGCTTCAAAAATTTTCTTTTGATTCATTGAACTGTTTACTGAATTTTGCGCAATTCCATGAAAATGACAACTTTTACGAAATTATTATGTTTCTGAAACCTGCCATTAGTGGGCAATTTTTATTTTCAAGTACATTTCACTGAATAACGTTAAATGGACATAAATTTGTTCTATCGACCCTGTTGCAAATAGCAAATGTATTTAGAGTTAAATTAAGTTTATCACAGGTAATTGTTCTCTAAAACATTGCTTAAAATCTTAAAAAGCATTCGTCAAAATGTAAATATACAGCATACCGTACCTCAAAGAACAACATTTGCAAAAATATTAAATAATACTTTCTATTTTAAATTTTACCCCATTTAGTATGGAAATAATCTATTTACAAAAGGTTAAAAGAAAATCACAACAATTTTCACTACGAAAAATGATTACGTTTGTTGTAAAGAAGATTGTAAATAAGTAGCGATGACATTACTCGTATAACTTTCACCCCCCAGTCCTGCTAATTGACTCTTCCTTGAGCATGCGCTTCCCTATAGGATACCGTGTCGAGATTTAAACACTAGTCTAGAATCCTAGAAGACAATTGATTAGACATTGACTTTTCACGTTTACCTGTTTTGTTGCTAAACGGTTGTCTTATTTTCTGCCATTGGAGGAAAAAAAAACCTTTCGCTTCGTAGAGTATTTTCTCCTGCATTATGTCTCAAGCACTCAAGCTGAATTTCAGAATAAGGAATCTTCTGCCTGCTACACGAACTCGAAGTGACACATTTTGTATTACCTCTTATAACCAATTTTAAGTGTTCTTCGATCCATGTTCCTTTGTTTGCGTTTTCCACCCAAACATTTGATATTGCTCGTTAAAAAATAATCACTTATAAGAAAAAAAAATGAAGTCTTATTACTAAGCGTACTTGTTTACAAAAATAAAGGTATTTAATAGTACATTAATCTATAGTATAAAAAATTATGTTACTAGTTTAGTTAAAACTAATTTAAATATTAGCATATATTAATTTATTAGCAACAGTTACCTTCGTTAAAAAATAGTTTATTGTACGATTAGTTTCAAAAACTGCATATTTTCAAAAATAATCCTAAAATTAATCCATTTATGTATTTAATATACCATTTTCAATAGGCAACGTTACCAAAAGTACAGAAACAGAAGACAATGTAAACCAATGCACTAACTCTTCCATTTTTGATTGAGAGATTACACAATCTATTTTGCAACATTTCCGCTTTAGATTCAGAAAGACTCGTAAGTGTTGGCATAGTTATTCAATGTTAGTAGCTTACTAAAAAAACGTTTAATTTTAAAACATTGCGAAACACCAGTGACGAAATTCAGAGGCAAGGTTTTCTGAAAATTTGAGCGAAAGCAAACAATAAGAAATGCGTTGTATCATACAACACTCAGAAGAAAAAAAAACTATGAATACAAGTAGACACTATAGTATTGTGATTGTATAGTGGGAGGAAAAAAAAAACGAAACACTACTTCGTATTTGGACACTATTTACTCAAGAGACACATGAAATATCTGTCATTTTACGAGGAATAATGAACAGTGATACCTCGAGATACGAGTTTAATTCGTTCCGTAACCTTGCTCGTATGTCAATTTGTTCGTATCTCAAAGCAATTTTACCCATTGAAATGTCATTATGTTAATCCGTGTTTTTGAATAAGAGAAATATTTTTATAAATGACAAATATTGTATAAAAACATAATAAATGAGAACGTAAAGCAAAAAAGAGCAGTAAACTGGGTGGGCCGTGTGCAGCTGGCCGTTCCTCGTATCTCAAATATCGCTTGTATTTCAAAACAAAACGTCGCTGCCCGACAGCGCTTGTATCTCAAATAACTCGTATGTCAGGGCACTCGTATCGCGAGGTACCACTGTATTCTAAAATTCTGATAGTAAAATTTTGTTAAGGGGGGTCGTCCTTATATTGAAGTTAGCATCAACTTTAACATTTTGAATGATACCCCTCCCCTTTTTTTGACATATTTATATTCAGCATCAAAATTTAACTTTGCATACCAATTTTCGTGTAATGCCGTTCATCCCTTTGCCTCAGAATTAACATGGTAAATCCTAAGGCAAACTAAGAGGTAGAGTGTAGAGGAGAATAGTGCCATAACTTCTGAACTTACTAATGATGTGTTTCATCTCATTTGCAGGTTACTGTGTGGGGTGATTATGGACGGATGGAAAAGAAAGTATTTATGGGCGTAGCTCAAATAATGCTAGATGAATTGGACCTTTCAAATTTTGTGATCAGTTGGTATAAACTATTCCACCATTCCTCGTTGGTCAATCTTCCAGCTAGCGTGCCACAAAGTTCTATGGTATCAGTGGATAGCTTTGGCTGACTAAAGCATTCCTTAGCCTTTTCTAGAGAAAATCTGATGTTTCAAAGTGCCACTTGTGCTGCTGGGTGAGTGGAAACTCGGCAGTCTCTACAACTCCAAGGAATCTCTGCACAGATGCCCGTACCGTCATTTCCAATGGGAAGAGTGCCTGATGTTATGTCAAATATAAATATTCCTCGTCATGTCTTACTTTACTCTTTCTTTAAAAACAAATGTTCATATTTTATACCCACAACGCAAACTTCTTATTGTGCACGTTTACTGTGTATCACTCACTCAGGATGTCACTGATACCATAGGGGTCCAGTAAAAGAATCAAAAGACCCAATTCAAAATCTCATCAAATAATGCCAAAGCTCTAATATCTGAAAATTATTTGCCAAAAGAACAAAGTTTTGTCGCTATCTTCGAAATAGAAGGGAGATGATCTTGTTCATTACAACACAGCGCATTAGGTAAAGTTGCCAAGATTTCAGGCCATTATTTCTAAACAGCAGGTTTGCGACTTAGTATTATAATCTAGGTATGGAAGAGAAAAATTTTCCTCTATTTTTTCTTTTCTCAAGTTTTTATACACTTCCTTGTGTCAAAGAACTCCGTGCTAGTTTGGAAAGAAAGTAGAGAAAATGATACACAACAGTAGCCGGTCAAAAACATAACAGCTTTTTAAATTTTCAAAAGAATGAAAAGAAGCATTTTTTTCTAATATTTAAATTTTTACTGAATGAGCAGTGAGATCTACCTGACAAGGCAACATTAATAAATATTTAAAGCTAGAATTTCAATTAGTTTAAAATGGCACATTCTTCATTTCGACAGAATCATTGAACTCACATTATGTTAAACTCTGTGTATATAATATATATATACATATATACTATCTGTATATCAAATTACTTTTGTAACTTTTGAATAATGTTACAAAAAAAAAAAGAGTCGAGGATTTTAATGCTATATCTAAAAGATAAGTTTCACTTATGTTAAATTAAATTACTTAGTGTGAGAGGTACTTCAAAGAGAGATTATGCTTACATATTTTCTTTAAAAAGATAAACAATTTCGTTTATCCTCTCATGCTAAGTCAATCTTTTATATATACATGATTTTTAATATCATTGTTGTGTTTTAAAGATTTACATTTTGTAAGACTGATTCAAGTGCTACAATTGGCCTTGAATACGTTTGTATTGATACACGGATTTAAAAAGAAAGCTCTGGGAAGCCAAAATAATAAAAAAAAAAGAATCCCCTCAAACCTGACATCTAACTGTGAATATATCTGTCTAAGCTCATGGTGGCTACCGTATCATATCATGTTACATTTTTTTCATTGCAGATTATATATAATGCGACTGCAGTTGCAACATCTGTTGTTACAGCTTTTTTGGCTGTTCTCTTCAACAAGAAGTTTGTTATACGCTTATATTTTAAAAAGTATGTTATTGATATGTTTTGATGATTACAATAATTCTATTATAACCATCATATCAATAATGCATGCTACTACATCGATTATTACGATTATTCTATTAAACTAAATTAAATTTTCGTATTCACCACTTTAAGAGATGTTGTGTTGCTTTTTCACATAACTCACCACACAATTTGAATTGATTTTCTAAGAAATCCTCTTCATCTGGTTGACAGTAAATGATAAGATTCTAAATTAACATGATTTGATGGAACTTGTTTCTTAATTTAGTTGTAATTTTATCATTTATTTTTATTGCAAAAATTCTTCAAAAAGATAAATTGATGCTCGAAACATCCCAAATTACTCTGATAGCTATCCAAGTTAAAAGAAACAACAAAGTTGGAATGTTTACTGTTGAAATTTAGAACCCCCTCGTTAAAATGTAGATGTCACTAATGATTATAAATCAGTACACAAAAAATGGCATAGTTGTAAAATTTTAAATTAGTGAAGCCAGTAATACAGTGAGAAAATTACACATATATCATCAAAAAAAAAAAAAAAAAGAGTGACGGAACATATTTATATGTTTGTGGAAAAATTACTAAAACATTTTATTATGAGATAGATTTGCTGAAATGTGTATGTATATAAAGGGGAGAATGGGGCACAGTGAACCACTTTCGTAATTTTTATTTATTTTTCTTTTAGCAAAAAAATAAAATATAGACTAAAATATAGATATAAAATATTAAAGCAAAAACAAAGAAAGCAATGTACTTAAAAAAAAATTACAGACATTCTTTAAATCTTTATAACAATATTTGCAATGCATTATGAATAAAAAAAAGTGTGTGGACTCACAAAGTGTACCGCTGATTCCCTGCCCTATGGCACAGTGATCCAACTTTTGTTGTTTGAATTAAATTAAAATAACTTACATATGTTCACCCTGAAATAACTTTCTTATACTGCTTTGTTATAAGGAATATAATGCAAGCATGTTCATGAAATTGAATTACCAAAATTTAAACGGGGACGGTCCACTGTACTGTGTCTTCCCCTATAATCCCCCCCCCCAAATATATTTAAATGTATATATAAAGAAGGCAATAACATTTATTGCGCTCAGTAGAATTTTACCATTGTTGACTTAATTGTTAGCTTTATTTAAGCTATTATTAGATTTCTGAAGCAGCATTTCAACACATTTTCCAGGTCTTATTTTCCAATTCAAGTTCTTATGATACAAAGTTTTAAAGTGCAATCTCACACGGGGACCGATAAAACAGAAGCATTATTTACAGTAATTTGTTAAATACAGTGAGAATTTTTCACTACTGAATCCGAAAAAGAAAGCATTGTATTCAGCTTATTAAAATTCCAAAAATGACGAAGTTTAGTCAAATGAAAAATACAAATTTAAAACATTGTTTTCGGCACAAACCTTCATTTTAGTAAAAATCGAAAATGACTTTGTGTTGTTGAAAATAAAAGAGGATTTCTTACAACTCTAATCCATTTATATGAGGGGATGATAAACATACTTTTCTCCACCAGACCCCTATTTGTTAGCCGAGGCCTTAGGATTGCTTACGCACCGGGAGAGGTAGTGGGGTCTACGGATTTTATATGCACATATACCCAAGTATACATGGTGGTCTTCCAGGTGGAAGTCCGACGTGCTAACCACTAGGCTACCACGGCCCATGATAAACATACTGGTGCAAGTCAAGTGATTAGTATTTTGAGAATGGCATTTTGGATTACGGTTTTAATGTTACGGTACTGAATAAGAAAAAATTAATGGTGCCATATGTTGATAAATTTTTGAATATTCTTTAGTTTACTGTAAGTAAAAGTAGATGACATCCCATACTATGGAAAATGGAATAAATTACATTTTCCTAAAATATGACTTATACCAGTATGTTTCTCACTCCTTCATATACAGGGAAGTACAACCCTCTAACGATACTCTTTAAGCATAGGGATATCAAGGAGGGCCAGGTCCACACAGCAAGAGTTAGGTTTGCTAGGCGCCAGCCCAACCTAACTACACTGCTGGCCACCGTAAATGCAATACCCTGAAGGAAGCGTGCAAATAATATGAAATTTACAACATGCATTAATGGAGGTGAGATATGCAAATGATTAGAATTTCAGCGCAAACGCACATCAAGCGCGCCTGTGGCGCCACCTGAAAGCGCTTTTTAAGGTTTGGAGATTTCGACGATTTTAAGTACGGAAATTGTGTTTTTCTTGGTTTTTTTTTCTAAAAAACAATCAATTATACCTCGTAGTAAACAGCGATCATCTTTTGATCAAGTATCCGAGTTCTACAGAGGAAGGATAGTGGCCTACCGAGATTGTGGATTATCTTTCAGGGAAATTGGTTGTTCAGTTTGACGAAACCAAACAACTGTAATGTGGATATGTGATCGCTGGATGCAGGAGGGTACGACGGACCGACGTGATCGATCGCATCCACCTCAGTGCACCACTTCACATGATGACAGGCATATTGTGCGCATGGCAGTGACGGATCTCTCAGTCACATCACGAACCACAGCACAGCAAATTCAGTCTGTAACGCATCATCCAGTGTCTGCGCGTACCATTCGACGCCGTTTGCAGCACAGTGGTCTGTCCGCAAGACGTCCATTGCTTCGTCTACCCTTGACGCAGAACCACAGACGTTACCGCCGCCAATGGTGCAATGAAAAAAGGATGTGGACGGCAGCATGGAATGAAATTGTCTTTACTGACGAGTCACACTTCTCTCTGCAACACCACGATGGTCGGATTCGAGTCTGGAGACACCGTGGAGAGGGGATGCTGAACAGCTACGTTATGCACCGCCACACTTTTCTCCATCGGACACCCTTGCACCTTTTAGCCGAAGCCTTAGGTAGCACCACCACACTGGTCCTGCACCGGGTATTATGGTATGGAGCGGTATTGGATATCACTCTCGCACTCCTCTAGTACTCATTGCTGGTACTCTAAACAGCCAGCATTACATCTCCCAGGTGTTGGAGCCAGTTGTCCTTCCTTACCTTCAGGGCTTGCCCATAGCCATATTTTAACAGGATAATACGCGACCACACGTGGCACGCCTTGTCCAAGTGTTCTTCAACCGCCAGATTGAATTGCTTCCCTGGCTGGCTCGCTCTCTGGATCTTTCGCCCAGAGTACATCCCCAGCTGCAACACCAGATCAACTTTGGCAACGTGTGGAAGCTGCTTGATCTGCTGTACCCCAAAAACACATTCAAAGTCTCTTTGAATCAATGCCTAAGCATGTGGTAGCGGTGATCTCCTACAATGGCGACTACTCTGGCTACTGATTTTGGCATTAACCACACTTCACAGAAGTCTATAAATTTAATCATTTGATACTTGGGAAACATGTTATCTACAAAATAAATTTTGTTGTGATATCTCTTGTCTTTCTTGGTGTTGCAATTTGGGTGGCCAGCAGTGTATCTGGGAGTGGTAATGAGCATTCGTCGAACTTTACTTCCCCGTGCCCGGGGGAGGGCAACCTTAAGGCGTCGTACTAACAGGGGAGAGAGATGAAGTAGTACTGACCTCCTTCATACACATATTTCAATCTCATTTTCCACTTACAATATTGTGTTTTTAAAGCAGTGAGTCTTATATGAAGCAAAAATGTTGGAAACAAGACGCATTATCTATTGCCCAGTGCATGTTTCATAACAAAAACTTCCTTTTCCTTTGCACAATTACTCTAAAAGATCATAAAATAAAACAAGAAAAATATTTAGTGTCTTTAAACTACATTCTGGGTGCAATTTCCCAGCATCCATGTTAGAAACTTGGTCAATATTTGATCCTTTCAAACTTAAACCTGTAATGCCCCCTTAGGAACATACAAATACAAGACCAGCAACACATTCTGAACCCAGTTAGGCTGGTCTACATTGATTTGTTAATCTCCCATGAAGATCAAGAGCCTCTTAAAACTGTTTACTCCATTACAAAGTGAGTTACTTCCGGTAAACTATTCCTAATACCTACAACCTTACTGAGTAGAAGCTTTTCCTAATTTCAAGATTAGTCTGGAATTTAAAAAGCTTATAGCAGTGCTCTCGTTCTGTCTTCTGAGCAAAAATATAAACCATAACATCATCAATCTTAATAAATTCAAACAACGGAATCATGTTCCCTCTAATTCTCCTTTGCTCGAGACTATACATATTAAGCCTGTAAGTCAAATCAGAATTCTTGTTATTGGGATAAAATGAATCATCTTCAAGCACATAATGTGCTCGGAATAGCTCCAAGTGAAAATGACTTGGATTTGAAAAACCGAGTTCTTATTTTTTAAGTAACCCTTTTCTCAAAAAAATGCTCCGATACCATCTCATTTTTGGCACTGCTAAAAAATCAGAAGCTTTCTCATTGGGGTTAGAGCGCAGACTATCCAGACAGCTTCTTGATACTTACCACTCCCTCCAGGCGGACATCTATGGGAGGGGGAAAAATAGATGTAGTTTCCAAACGTACCGGCTGAGGGTGCTAAATTACTTCTGTGCTGAAAAATAATCCACTCGTCCGTTGTTTTCTAATTTTTCTGTGTCTGATCCAAATCCGACGAAATGCCTGCTCAGAAGAGACAAACAGATTACTCACATTCTTGAATCCTTCTGAGGTCTCGTGCGGCAAATAGTTCCTTAATTTAGATACAAATACTATTGCTATGAAGAAGTAATGGTGAAAAAAGAACCTGTATTAGTTATGACTGTAAAGTTGCTCTATAAATTTTTAAATTGTTACAGTTAAAACTTGCTCTTTCTGTAACTATAACTTCTAAGTGAGCAAAGGTACTTAAAACTGAGAATGGCGTTTGTTCATTTTTAAAACTTTAATTCATTTGCACATTTTAAAATTACTTTAAAAAAATAAGCTGGTATTACTTTCTCAAAGCTAAGAGGAAAGTGTCAATATGATGTGATCAATGCCAAAAAGCCAGACACAAAGCAAGTCACATGCAATAAATATTTTGATTTCTATCTTATCATTTTTTGAGCTTTTCAACATCTGCAATATTTCAATCTTTATGATTGGAATGGTGTGAAATTTATAGAAAGAAGAGCATGAAAAAGAAAAAACAGTCAACCTTGAACTCATAAATCATCACCTTCAAATTGGAAAATCTTGTACAATGCTTGTTGTGTAATTGGAAAAGTACAATGCTTGAACTATTCACACATGCACCCAAGACATCCTTTTTTATTTATCATGTAATGTTTATTAAGGCATTTATTGCAATTTCTTTTAGAAAATGTTTACAACATAGTTAAAATATATCACATCATGAGATAAAGAAGCCAGGATATTTCATTTGAACTACAACAAAATTATTTCAAAGAAAACAATATCAACCAATTCAATTTCTCAAAACAATCTTCAACTTGCTCATGCATCGTTATCTTCAAGTTACAAACAGGGCCCAATCAGGCCAAAGTGATGCCCAGGTCCTGGTAAAAGTTGATGCACCTCTCATAAGAAAATTCTCATATTTTCTTGAAGTTCTGCCCTACCCCCCCCCCCCCCCGCAAGGTAAAATTTTTATAATAAAAGATGTAGAAAAAATATATATATTAAAAAGTATAATTTAAAAAATTAAAAAAGGAAGGAAGAAAATTACACTAATTTGGTGCCCCTAAAATTAGGTGCTCAGGTCCACAGACCCGCAGGATCGTGCATTAATCAGGCCCTGGTTACAGAGTTCACTTAATTTACTGTTCAATAAATATTCATTAATTTTACATGATATATATAGAAAACCAGTTCAAGTTTTTATAAAATATACAATTATATAAAATATGGACGGAGTCACAAATTGAATTTCCTTTCTCTCCTTTTTATGCTATATTACATTTAATGTGCAAAAGATGCATTTGTTTTCACCTACGGTTTGCTATAAACCTATGGCAGAAACTTTAATCATTGTATAAAATGCCAAAATAAAAAAAAACACATTAAAATTAGCACATGTTTAATAAGGAATAATAAAATTAAAATACTAAACTGGAAAACCAATATAGTCAATTTAATGAAAGTAGTTAACACAAAATGTCAGTTAGTTGAAAATCGTTAAATTACAAAAATGCAAAATGAAAAGAAAAAGAAACAATGTGTGCAAGGATTTCTACCCTTGACTAGTTAAACAAATTAATTCCTCCAATATATAAATATTGTTTTTACTTTCTTTGTGAGAGGGAGTGATTAAAAATTGGGAAAGATACTGTATATTTTTTATTTAAAAATGTATAGCTCCTTTCTTTGAGACAAAAAAAAGGAAAGAAAATTATTTTTCAAACATTCAAGAAAAGCCAAGAAGATCCAACAACTATAAACACGCATACACACAAAAAAATATGTTTTTACAACAGTAAAACAATTTAACAAAACATTATCATTATTAAATACAATATATACAAGGTGATTTGTAATTAAACACTGTAAGACATCTTATTAACCAATACGTCTCACGTCACAGGACGAATTGCAAGATGCATGAAGATCACATTGCACTTTAAAAGAAATAATCACTTGTTTCTCTTTGGATATGTGTCAAATAAATGAAAAAATGTTACAAGAATGGAGTGAATAGTTACTGTAGCTAATACAGTGGAACAGCATTTATACAACGATTGTTCGTATGATGTTTGCATTTGTAAGACATTTTATTGTGGCCCCAATTCTTGGATCTGGCCAGAAGAGTAAATCACTTATATGGCATTATCGTTTATACAAAATTTTTTTGTAGTCTATTTGATGCCATATAAATGATGTTCCACTAATACAGTGGAGTATCCTTTATATGATGCCAAAGGGACTATAGAGCAACATCACATAAACCAATAGCATCGTATAATCGATGCACCCTTGCTAAATCTAAGAATTAGGAACACAGTAAAGCGCCGTATAAGTGCAATGTTGTTTCTAATGCCACGTGGGTATCCAAGCTCTCCTTCCCAGAACGACCAGGATTTAAGGAAGCAAGGATTCCATTTCTCGTTGAGCACCACTACAGTGGAAGTACAACTTGGCTCATTATGCATTTGGATGACACCAGATGCCCCCCAAATATGCCATCTTTCATTTTTTAACTAAGAGTGAAGGGAAGGGAAATTCTAAACCCTCTGGGTAACCTCAGAACTGCCTCGCGACTTCAAGGTCCCTGAATTTTATATGAACGTATCCACAAGCGTACATGGTGGGTCTTCAGCGGTTCGGGTATCAAATACCTAATCTTCTGGTTGGAAATCCGACATCCTAACCACTAGGCTACCACAGCCCATAATTCTAAACGCCATATAAATGATCGTCATACTAAGGATACACTACTGTACTTAGATTTTAAAATGTGGACATATTACATTTTTAAAATTACATTGGTGACACAAGATTCCAGAAAGATTTTTTTCTTTCCCACATTTAAGGTACTTAAATATAAGTAAATGAAATTTTGCACCACAACAAACATTTAGAGTTAAAACAGAAATAGTAAAAATAAAAATTAACTCATCTTTATCTAATTTATTCTACTTTTTTTATAACAAAGTAGGCCTTCTATTTTTAGAAAATACAAAAGTAACAACTTTTTTAGTTGAATGTACAGATGGAGGATCTTTTTTCATTCTTTAAGAAAAGCTTAAATTTATGCACAATGGTTGAAATAGGTAGAATACTTTTGAGTGTTATGTATGAGTACATAAATGCCATTTGATCGAAGAAATGCAAAGTTTGAGCACTCACATTAGCATAAGAAATTTCAAGTTTTTAATTACAAAAATTCAAATCAAGTTACAATCAAATTCATATATACCTCTAATAGTCTGATTTGAAATGCATTTGTCAATTATCTCAATTGCAGTGTATTTAAATATCCATTTGGTTGCTGTGGTTCATATTACACACAAGAAAAAATATTTTGCCTGTGTTTAGTTTCAGACTATATTTAAGAGTCAAGTATATATAAGTTAGAAGTTACTAAATGCATTTATATAGGGCAGTGCGAATTTGCAAGCTGAGTTCATCATATAATGTAATAATGACATAGAAACTTCATGTGAGTAGAGCTCCTCATTCAATGCGAGTGGTTAAAGCCACAACTGATTTGCTTTAAACTTCACATTTTTCTCTACCTTAATCTATCGTAAATGAGGCTGAGCAGTTTTATAATAACAAAATTTCAGATGAATGAAATTTTTGAGAAAATAAACTAAAAACATAAATTGTCATTCTTTTCATTTGCAATTAGAAAAATATTTTTTTCATTTCACTTCATTAAACAAAGCAAGCCTTTTTCTCTCAAATCAGAGAATTAAATATAGTGAATAATAAATTTACATAACTTTCACAGCATTTTTTGAGAATAAAGAAATGTTCAAATGTTAAAATAATATTTTAAAGAAAAATACGACTCCTCTTTTTTTGCATCCTTCTTTTAATACTACTCCTCCTTTAGAAATTTCTTCGTAAAATTTTCAAATTTGGAATAATTGGAATTTTAAATGAGCAGTATGACATAAGATAGGTTCTAGGCAATCAGATTCCAATTCCTTAGAACTTTGGATATTATTTATTTATATTTCACTACTTCGTAATAAAAACATCCAGTACTTCAATGTTTTGAAATGGTGGGCAAGATGTTACTTCAAAGAAAATTCAAATTTATTATGATTTTGAGTAAACTTTCATAGTTTCCTTAATGGATAAGAGAACAGAAAATATTTTCTAAAACTCACAAATGGTGGAAAATTGCATCACAGAAATAGACTTTGATGATGCCTGGAATAATAAGTATAAGTATTCCTTACGTACAATTGTATCACAGTAAGTGCAACCCCTTTCAGAGAATGAAGATAAATAGTATATAGGAAATGAAATGACAAACCACAGTTCTAAAAATAAAAAATGATTTTTCATACAAAATAAGCACATTTAACAAACAAAAATGTATACCAGAAAGAACAAGTATGCAATGACTGAGGTAAATACTTTTCTGGGCATCAGTTTTAGAGAATGCACAGATTACTAAATGGAATAAAAAAATAGGTTAATAAATAAAAACATCACTTGCAATGCAACTTCAAAATTAACCTAGTAAGTAAAGTTACACATCTAACGACTATTAATTAAAAATACCTACCAGAAAACAGCATTTAAATCATATCAGATATTATACATAACATTTTTAGTGTTAATCCTCAACAACTATTTATTTGCCTGTTTAATGATGAAATAAACTGAGAAAAAGATCCTACACAGAAAAAAATCTGAAAATAAGGTTTTCTATAGTGACATTGTGTCAGCATGACATCATATTTTCTTCTCCTTATCATCAAAAACACTGAAAGAAACCTGAGAGATTACAATCATAACCACATATATAACCTTTAATAATGAAGTATATATATTCTGAGGGCATTGAACAGGATTTTCCAAGAAATTTAATCAGGGCTAGGCGCACTTTGGAGTCTTCAAAATAGTGAAAAAAGTGACCACAGCTTTAAAAAAAAAGAGACCAAAAAAAGTGGCCATTAAAATGTAAACTTGTGTAAGTGTTTTTTTATTTAAACTAAATATAACTTGAAAAAGAGCAGTTTCGAGATCTTTTGAAAACTAGTACACCTGAATAGAGCTTTTACCCAACTTTAAAAAAAAATCATACCCTATTCAAAAATAAGAATTTTTATACCTGTAACTCTGTTCCTAAATACCTTTTCCAAAACCCATAAATGGCTAAGAGTGAGAGAAACAAAAGTTATTTTTTAAATTAATTTCTTTCTCAAATTATTACTTATGAAAAAATATAAATGAATAAATATTTATTCAAATCGGCAGAAAATTCAAATTTTAATTTATGTTCAACGCTGAGTAAAATTTATTTTGCAAATGCTACTTTTTAAATATTTTTTATACTTGCTCAAGAATTAGAAAATTTCACTTGAAATAAATCTAAATTTGATATTTTATCAAAATTATGCAGACTGAAAATACTGTGCTAATCTTCTGTATCATTGTAGGAAAAAAACCATTTGATTATTCTATACTGTTTTTGTAATTTCATGGTAGTAACAAAATCCAAGAAAAGAATTCCTTGATTGAGCTCCAAAAAATTCCATGATTTTATAATTTTAGTTGTGATAGTTACACGGTATCACTGTCATACATAATGACAGTATGAGTGGCACAATCAGAAAAATTTTTTACGGGGGTGCACTATTTTTTTCCAACCTGAATTTTGTGCAATTCCTTTTTTTTTTTGGGGGGGGGGGGGGGGTTTAAATAAAAAGAGGTCACAATGTAATTTTCTGAGCAATATATATAATCTGCAACTGCTAAGAATTTTTCAGATCTAAAGTTCTTTTTAAGAATTTAGATTCCCCCCTCCCCTCCATCATTATTTAATGATTTCTTGATAAAAATATAACTTTATTTTCTCAAGATGCGTATTTTGTGACTGTGAGTTAGATCGTTCGGGAGTGGGGGGGGGGGGGGGGGTGAAAGAAAAGATAAATTAAGGCAATTTTCTGAATGATATAATCTGCAACTGCAAAAAATTTTTAGTCTGATTTTTTTTTCTTTTCTAATTTAAGTATAGCTTTATTTTCTCAGGATTAGCTCTTCTCGAGTAACAAAAAAAATTTAAAACAATTCAATCATCATTCTAGATGGGGGCAGAGCTCACGGGCCCTCTAGGCCCCCCTTCTGGTTGCACCACACTGCAATATCAAACCTTAACTTCGGCACACTCAGGGCCGGCACCCGCCATGCCAAATTTCAAAATACGACCAAAAATGGCGGATAGGCGGAAGTTTTAACCCCGACACACGCCTTTTTATGCAAAATTGCAATGTTTTCTTAACTCATAGACAAAGTAACTTTTTTTGGTTGCTCTGCCAGAGAAAGGGCAAAAAAGTGAAAATAGTGAGCAATTTTTTTTTAGAAAAGTGAAAATAGTGACTAAAAGTGACCAATGCAAAAAAAAGTGACTTGCGCCGACCCCTGTTTAATTAACCCTTTAGGCAGGGAGCACGTGAATGTCACGCACGTTAAATTGTATGTATTGGCGGGTGGACGTGACAGTCTCATAGCACGCAGTGTTTGCTCTATAACTTCGCAATCTATTGATGTTTATTTCTACAACTTCGTACAACATGTTTCCAAGTTTACAACACTTTTAATAAAATGTTTTCGTATTTTTTTCTAAAATGTTTTTACTTCTCCCTGAAAATTTGGTTTAAATTGGTGTAATATAGTTTTGAAACTACAATTTCTTACTTTCAGTACTGTAATACAGCTGCTGGTTAGGTATTTAAATTACAGTTAGTAGAGAAGGGCTTTTAAAATTTAAATACAGTGGAACCCCGCTCTTCGTACACAATTTGTTCCAGGAGGCAGTTTGAATGGAGAGTTGTACCAATGGCGAATTATTTTTCGCATAAGATACCATGTAAATTGGATTAATCCGTTCCAGACCTACAGATGGTTGCCTATGAAAAACAAATGTACAGTACTGTACATGAAATTATAGATAAATAAAAATTTAACTGCACTTTACTTGTACTGAGGTGAGTTGATGGCATAAGTGGAATGTTGAGAGGAGGAAGAAAAATGGTTGGAAGAGGAGTCTTCATCCACATCAGGTAATATCCCTTCAGGTGTTTTCTCCCTTTCTGCTGTTCTTTTTGCACTAGAAGTATCTTGTTTCTTTCTCTAAAAGCCTGTCCAATGCTGTCTGCCTTTGATGATTGTTCAGAATTTTTCAAAAATTTTCAATGACATTGTCATTAAACAAGTTAATGCTGTTGACCAAAGCAGAATTGGGATGCCATTTTTCCGCCACTCTCTGTGTTTTCTCGCAGGGTTAACGCAGTTCTTTAATCGCTGCAAAGGAAAGCCTTTCCTTACTACTTTCCTCCCCTGAAGAAGGAAGTTCTTTAACCACTTCCTCTTGCTGCCCCTTAGAAAGTTAAAATAGTCAGTAAAATCTCAAAAAGTATTAAAAATTTTTAAAAATCCAAAATGCCAAACAAATTATTTCTGGATGAGTTCAAAATGAGCATAATTTCTCTATTTTTTTTCTTACAAAAAAGTCCAAACTGGCAACCCAGCTGGCCTCTGGTGCCGTACGAATCACGGGATGAGTACAAATGGTGAGTTGAATTTTACTTGAACAAGTTGAACAAATAGCGAGTTGTACGAAAGCAAGGCAGATGAATGGCGGGGTTCTACTTTACCAGGTTGAAGGGTTAACTAACATTAGATGCAATTAGAAGTTTTGTTTCAGTCACTGTGATAGAACCATGTAACTTTGTGTGCACTTTTCTTCACACTTAACATCACAAGTAACAAAAAAAGTTAAAATGAATTTTGTATAATAATAAAATACTAATTAATAACAATAATTTAAAACACTAATTAACACATTCATTTCCAGTAGAGGGCACACCTTTTTTCCCATCTTATACAAAGAGATATCATATCTCCTAGCAATGAAAGTGTGAAGAGCCATATTAGGCTATCCAGAAAGTCGGTTACGTTTTGGTATATAAAAAAAACGAAGTACAAGAAAAATTTTTTATTATATACACTTGAAAGCGGCACTAAAATACTATTTTCCTACATAATCGACATTTAAATTTTGACTTTTCATAGCGGTGAACCAGTTCTGAAATTCCAGTGTTGTAGAATTCTGCCGCCTGAGACGTAAAACGACTAACTTTTGTGCAACAATTTCATGCAACAAACTTCTTGAAATTTGTGGAAAACTAAGTGATAGCTCTGTTATTGTGAACCGACCGTCTTTTTTAATTTTCTCATCGACTTTAGAGACAATTTCATCAGTTACAATGCTTGGCCATCCACTTCGTTCTTCGTCATGCACATTAGTTCGGCCATTTTTAAAGCTTATGCACCATTGACGACCTCCGCCTTCAGTAATCACATCGTTCCCATAAACTTCACAGAGTTGGCGATAAATCTCAATTGGTTTATAGTTTTCAGCCAACCAAAACCATATCACCGACTGCACTTCAAAGGTCGCAGGATTTTCAATAGTGGTGCACATTTCAAACTAGTATTGTTTGGGAACGAGCAGCAAGGGTAATTTCTCACTAGCACGACTTGATAGCTACTAAAAAGACGAACGCTCTGATACCAAGATGGTCATGATAGCCCCACCCCTAGAGTATACAGAGCAAAACGTAATCGACTTTCTGGATAGCCCTCGTATTATAAATTTAAGAATACCAAATCTTTGAATGTATAAAAGTATTTTTAACAACTACAATAGGCAATGCATTTTTAATTATTTATAACGATAATCAAACTACTTATGCAAAATTTGTACTTCAAAATAACATTAAACTGGAATTGAAAGAACACAGTGGCACAAGGCACAACAGGATCTCGTCAGCATTTCTTGCTTAAAAGCAGAATGATGGCATTGCAAACAAGTCCATTGTAGACTGGGATTCACAATAGGTCGACCAGATGCAACACATATAGGAAAAATCATAAAGCAATTAGGACACTGGGTATACCTATAAAAAAGTTAATCAGTACATAAAATGAAATTCATAGCAATGAATTTGAGATAAGTCATGAAATTTGGTTGATTAAGAATGCAACATTTTTACTTGCTTCTAAATCAAAATAAAATGTAGACATGTAAACATCTATATCAGTACTACTCATAGCCAAATATCTCTAGTCAATAGCAAAATGTTTTAATTTGAAAGAGCAATTAGATCTGTATTTCTAACCCTCTGGAACAAAATTTGAAAACCCTTTAACCGGCAGTAATGTATCAAAGAAAATTCCATTTTTTATACGTATCACTTTTCAATTTCAAAATAATATTGCAAGTATATTTCTTAAGAATTTTAAAACAATATGAATCAACAAATATATCAAGATTTAATTAAATAATTATACAAAGTAAAAGAAAAAATTACCAATCAGGGATAGCATCTGCACAGCCTCTGCAATGAACAACGTTACTTCGACTGTCTTTTGGAGGATGTCTATAATATGAGAGAAGCATGTACCACATTAGTTCTTTATCTAAGATAATACTTAAAAAAAGGGGGATATTAAGTTGGTTGTTTATGATTTGCTTTTAAATGATAGGTAAAGAGAAAAAAATAATAATAAGAGGTTTTCTAGAAAGCTAAAAATGCCAATAAAAATATAAAAGCTTTTTTTTTTTCTTTTTTTATCAAGTTGTATTCTGTAGAAATTTTAGAAAACAGAAGATTATGTTGAATTATCAACAACACATCTTAAACTCTTTGGGTAGATTTGACATGTGCATGTTTAGATGAAAATAGAGTTGACGAGTCTGAATTGTCATCCGAGTTTAAGATGTGGGGCTTAATGCCATGGGGATACTAAAAACAAATGTATTCATACATAAAACCTATTACTTTTACATACTAATCCAGATCTTAACAGAATAAATCCTGCCCACATGCATAAAAATCTTCAAATAAATCCATATTCAAAGTCCCAACAGCATAATGCTTTGCAGCAATCTAGTACAGACATTTAGCTGATTGAAAATGTTCTGCAGGATATGTTGAATTGTGATAAAGACATAAGATGTGAAGTTATTAAGGACCGGCCACTTTTGCTTTGAACTTGTAAAATTGAAGATTTTTCAGTGTTACGCCATTTTATGAAACTGTTGTTTTAGAAACAGCACTAAAGTTAGAAATAAGCAATCTGATAATAATAAAAATAAAATTTAATGAATGAATTTAAGCTCCGAAATGCACAATTTCCGTACTTATATATAAAAATAAAAATGGTCCATTTTTGCAGTCAAAATATTTGTAAACAGTCATGTTCGAAAATACAATTTTTGAAAAGTAAAGGGTGTGCTTTTTGGGATTGCAATTTTTATTAATATTAAC
Organism: Octonoba sinensis; assembly: GCA_038502835.1. Taxonomy (NCBI): domain Eukaryota; kingdom Metazoa; phylum Arthropoda; class Arachnida; order Araneae; family Uloboridae; genus Octonoba; species Octonoba sinensis. The sequence continues at coordinate 132,610,328 of CM076598.1, forward strand.
ATTTCGATTTTGAACATTCAAAAGCTCAACTACCCAGAAAATTCACGATTCTAGAATTCAGCATTTCTTGTCCTTTCTGGAATCTCGAGCTTTTACTCTAGATTCATTTACAAAGTGAAAACAAGAAATTTCTTTTTAAAAATGTTTAATGAAAATGAAAACGATAGCATTGAAATTTAATACAAAGCAACAGCTGCTCATACTATACTCAGTGGTTATATCTTTCTACCTCCTATTAAAATTTTGTTTTATTGTGAGCGCTGTGCTTATGTACCTTTAAACAGCTTATAATTATGGTTAATAAACATAATTGAAAAATTCCTTAAATTTTATAGGGCAGGCTTTCATTTGGAAAAAAGCTTGAAAAGGACAGGGAGTACACAGTAAAGCATTGAAAATCTGAGGTGATTGGGGCAGACACTGCCTCGGATTACTAAAAACTTGGATTTTTCAAAAAAATAGAAAAATTTTAGCATTCAAGATTTTATTTAATTATCATGACAAAGGATGTACATGCCTTTATCATTTAGTGTAACAATATACAGGACACTTTACAGTTTAAAACAATTTTCAATCTTTTGTTGCTTTAACAGTTACTACTCTTTTACTTGTAACATCCAGCCAACATTTCAAAAGCATAACATCAGCAGGAGTTCTCTACTCCATCGCTTTCCCGTTAGCACAGGCCTTAGGGTTGCCCTCTCCCGGGCACGGGGAAGTGAAGTCCGACGAATAACCATTACCACTCCGAGATAGTTAGGCTGAGCTGGTGCCCAGCAAACCAAACTCTTGCTCTGTAGACCTGACCTTCCTTGATACCCCTATGCTTAAAGGGTATCATTAGAGGGTTGTGGTTCCCACATCAGCAGGAGTGGATTTATTTTGCTGTTCTATATATTTTGAAGCTATTTCTAATGCTGCAGAACCTTCCCTATGTGAGATTTCTTTCTCAAAGGACCAAGAGTCACTTTCTTCTATATCATTACATTCCTCCTTGTCTTCTATGATGTCTACAATTGTCGAGTCAGTTATTTCCAATGTCTCACCACTGCTGAGCCTTTCTTTAATGTCAACTGCATTAGAATTTTCACAGACAGAAAATTTTTTCCCCAAATCTTCCAAAATAATGTTTTAACTATCGTCATCATTAAGCTTCTTCCCAAATGTCACTAATTCAGGTAAAAATTTCAGCCACAATTTGCTCACTAATGTAGGATTAATTTTGTTCCAAGGATCTGCAATCCAATAAACAATGTCTCATGTTTACTCTTGAAAACATTTTCAACACTTTCATCATCAGACTGAACTAAATGTTCCAACAAATATGGTCGATATTGTTTCTTTAAATTCTCTAGTATACCCTGATCCAGTGGCTGTATTAAACTTGTAACGTTGGGAGGAAAAAGAATCAACAATAAAATCCTGATTTAACTCTCACTTGTCAATCCATCACATTTGCATGCAGACAGATCACTTATAAATTGAAGCTTTCTATGAACAATTTGTTATGCACCAACTCCATACAGAGCACACAAACAATGCTCCAAAAAAAAAAAACACACCTTTCCAAAAGAGCATTTCTGTCTTATCTTTTTCTTTTCCCTAAACTTAGATTTTTTGCTACTTTTTCATTGTTGAAAAATAATTTCCAGAGTGAATAAAACAGTAGCATAATGAAAAAATTAAAACCCTTCACATTTCTCACGTTCAGGCTTACATTTCATATTTAGAGAACTTACAAACAGCATAAAGACTTTAAAAAAAAGTACACCAAGTTACATTCAAAAAAAAAAATTCTTCACTAAAGCATTAATAAGGATTATTTTAAATAACTAAAAAGCAAATAAAAATATATAGTCACTTTATGAAAATTTCAGCAGCTAATTGCCCATATTTGTTTCGTTCATCACTTGATAAGTGTTCCAATGCTTCAAGACGCATAAACGCTGATGAACAGGTAGCAAAAGATCTATTTGCACAACTTGCAAGAGCTAAAAACCAAAAAATGTTAGTATGAAATTTAAAATAAGATCAAGATAACATATGATAATACCAAAAACTTGTAAAACGTCTTCAGAGAAGTGCAGTTCAGACATACATGAAAACATATTTACCTTATACACTTAAAATATAAATATGTTTCCATTTTAAAATTATTATCTATGGATGTTTCCTCGAAAAGATTCTTCTTTCTGATCAAGAAATACAAGATAAAAATTTTGGTCATCAGACTATGAAAACTTCAGAATCTCAGATAATTGAGCAGTTTCATTCTCACAAATTCATAAAGAAATAAAATATTTTACGCAAATCTTCAAAGAGAGAGGGCTGGAGAATATCATTTCAGTTTTAAAATAGATAAAAATAAACACTAGCAATGTGATGAAATAAGTTTAGATGCAAGATAAATGAGCAAATAGAGATATATACTTTTTAGCAGTGGTCGCCAAACTCATGAGGCCGCTAATCAACTATACTATTTTTAGATTCTGCTGTGAGATTATGAGTTTTTTTTATCCGCATTGGCAAAATGACACAGATGAACTGGATGCTTATTATCAAAACCAACAGTTGATACAAAGATATATCTAGCGCAATGTCTGCTAAGAAAATTGTAGAAACTGGTTCTACATATGATAGACTGCAATCTGGACAATTATCTTGAAGTGCATAACATGATGACTGCTGGTTACATACAAACTGCAAGACAAGCTACTTACACTTTGAATGTAATAAATGTATTTTTTAAAAATAATGAAAATACCAAAAACAAAAATAATTTTCAGGCTTCCGCATTTTGTATTTTCCTATCAATATCAGCAAATTCTTGCACTGCAGCTAGGGTAAAGCATCCGCTTCTCAACTCTACAAATTCATTGCTGAGTGCCGGACGACAGTAAAATTCTCCTGGTTCTGAGCAGTTGTACCGCTCATTCTGATGCTTCTGTCCATGACAAAGACAATGTAAAAATTGTATTTTTTCCCACTAATTGCATCTCTGTAATTCAGCCAATGGACCAAGGAGTAATAAATTCAATGAAATGCTCATACAAAGCTGCATTCATCCAAAAGAGCCTTGCTTCCTACAATTCCAGGAAAGGAATATATCACACCTCAAAGACATTTTACCATAAAATACACTCTATGGAAAATTGCACATTCATAGGATAGTGTCAAACATGACACACTAATCAAAGGCTAGCATAATTTATGGCCTCCATCAACATTTTTGGAGGAAGACAGTGACAAAGAGTTTAACGGCTTCTGCATCTCACTAAAGAAGTAAATGATTGAAGAACTCTTAGAAAATGCCAATCACTTTAGAAATAAAGCAGATGATGTGTTTAAAGCTAAAACAATACAAGATTATTGATATCGACAAAAACACTCCAACTGTGCTACAATTAACTGATGAAGAAATCGTTAATGCAGTAATTCATGGCAAGGACTCTGATTCTGATTGCAATGAAACAGATGTTAAGCAACCAACAAATGAAAAATTTTCAATTGATTGCTGCTTAGAGTTAACTAAAGAACTCATTCATGGAATTGAACAAAAATCCTTTTTTAAGGAGCATGGCAAAATATTTGTATACAAATTACAAGAGATTTCGTTGAGAGATGAGCCAAAAAATTTGAAGCAATTAAAAGTGAATGAAATGCTTGCAGCTCAAAAAAATCAAATAAAAATTTCTTTTATTGTTGAATTTCAGGTTTTGCTTTCCACTTTCATTTTCTTTTATTTAGAGTAAAAATCGGCTGTTAATTCTGGCGTGGGTAAGTATGTTTTTTTTTTTTTTTTAAATTTATTTTGTTAAAGCTTAAGTCTGAATTTCTTTTGCCTTTAGGACAATTATTATTATTATTAACTTATTTATTTCAATGAAAATGCTTAGTTTTTAAAAGACACTTATTTAGGACAATTCAGTGCATTTTTCACGTCTGTCATGTTGGAATTTCCAGTAGAGATCCGAAATTTGGCAACTTTCGAAATCAGGAACAGTGCTGGTCCCAAGGTTGCCGGATTTGGGGTCCCATACAGTAATATATCTTTACAGATGATACAACACTATACAGTTTGCTTTAATTAAGTCTAATACTTAGTTTTAACAATCAAGTTATACTAATGCAGGAAATTAAATATATACATCTATCTATGCATATATTTTTTTTTCAATATGTTTTTGCTGCCAACATATTGTACTAGCACATATATACTAGCTACTATTCTTGTCATTATATTGATTTTATGTATTTCACAAAATAACACGACACATTAAAATGATATGTTTAAAAATAATTTTTAAAATACATAATTGCATTGATATAGCTATAAACTGCTTTTTTTTCAAAGCACCCGTGTACTAAGCACAAATTTTTGTTCCAATAATTTCTTGACAAGAGGTTTTATTGTATTTTATAATGAAGCCTGTAAAAGTTTTAATTCAGTAAAGGATAGAATGTTTATTTTTTTATGAACTTGAAATTTGAAGGTTTCAAATGAAAAACATAAAATAGAAAACATGAAGAGGAAATGAAAACAATACCTAAAAGAGAATATATATCTTCAATGTTTAAAATATCTTCATAGTCTCTAAGATGCAAAGCTGTCTTCATTGCAGCATCAATGTATCCTACGAATAGAGAATATATATTTTAGTGCTTTTCTCTTATTTTAATGTCAATTTGCAAGCCTTTTTATTTTTTGAAAATGATAGTCAAGGAAATAAATTGCAAGTTATACGTAGAATAAAATATATCTTCAGCTCTGGGGAAAAAACCAACTTCTCATGATTTAAGATTAAATTTACAGTAGAGAAGAGTAGTGTGCATGAGCAACATTCTTTACAAGATTTATATGAGAGAATCCTTTATCAGAATTTACCTACATCTTTAAATTAAAACTTAGTTTCATATCTAAAAAGGCCTAAGTAAAAGTTTTGAGAAACTTTACAATACAACTTAGTACATTTAGGGAAATGTACCGACATATTGCTTATAGGAAAGAACAGTGTCATATCTACAAAATGAAAATTTTTCAAGAGAGGAGTTTGAATTTTTTACAATTTGTTTTATTTAATTACCATATATTTGTTTCAATGATTATTATGATCGATTTTGTTCAGAAAATTGTTATTGTTCTAGTTTTCTCTCACATGATGGATGTTAATGTCAAAAAATTAAGAAATAACTATAAAAAGTAGTTATTACAGCATTGCACCAAGGAAATACAGTTGGCCTCTAGCTTTAATTTTTGAACATTTACTTACGGCAGTATTCCTAGTATAAAGAGCGCAAAAGTCTGAAAATGTTGATATAAAAACCAAAAAAAAAAAAAAAAACGATTTTTTGCAAATATTACTGTTCATTTCTGCAAGTGAAATGTACACCTTGTTCAAAATGCTATTTCAAGCATAAACCGACAGCTTCAAAGCTTAAGCTGTATGCTGTTAAAACGTTCAAAGACGTGTTACTCCTGGTAAAATAATATTAATTATAAGTGTTAGCAGGGGTCCCGCCATAGGAAATTCGGGTCCGTTTTTGGGACCTTCACAAAATTCCAATTGATCAAAACGGACCCGTCACAAAATTCTAACCAATCAAAATGAACCCTTCACAAAATTCTGAGCTACCATATTGGACTTTTCAGAATTATTTATTAAATAAGCGTTAATAATAATAAAAAAATTTTATCACAATATGTTTAAATTTTCAATTTTCACAAAATTAGTTGACTTTTTACAAAAGTATTTTTGAAATTCACAATAAGTACTCCCTTTAAGATACACTTGTATACCAATTTTTAATTGATTCCTAGTGGTACTTTAGATTGTGCTATCTCTCTTGGAGTAACTGGTGCCATAAACTAATCAGCACCAGTTCCCATCAGGGTTCGTGTGTATACCAAATTTGCTCGATTTCTTGCCTTACTTTTTGAATTAAAATGCCTACAAAAAGGTGTTCACACAAACTTTTCCAAAAAGGATCAAAATGTATTCTATACCACTAACAATTTATAAGTTTCTCAAAATTAGAAAATCAAAACATTTCACAATCCAATACTTTCTTATTATACTTTGTATGTATCAAACGTTTAAAAATTTCAAAGTAGCATGCAATTTAAATGATTATACATTGAAAAATTATTATACCTTGGTATAAATGCTTTTGGGCAAGCATATAAAAATGATACGCTTTAGCTCCTCTCCAAGGATCATCTATTAGTCTTGGAGCAATGTTTTGTAATGTAACTTCCTCTTCAAGAGAAATACCCAGATCTGTCATCTTCAAAAGAAAATTAATTTATGAAGTGCAATAAAAAGAAGTCAATTATAAATATAAATAAGCTAATAAAGAACAGCTGACCATGTTAACACAATGTCTGACCTACTAAGGACTGTTAATCATAAATTAAACAGTTTACAACAGATTTAAATCAATTCAGAATTTACAGTAATTAGTGACATAGGTCATCATTACTCATGTAAAATTAAGAATTTAGCATACTGTTTAACATTATAGTAGTTATAAGTACATAATAATGAGCTGTCTATTCATATGTTGAAGCTAAAATTTATGAAACACTCAATAATAAACTGTTAATGGCAAAATATAATAATGTATTCTGACATGCATTAATTGATAGAAAAAATGAATATTTTTTGGGTGGCACTTACATCACTTCTATCAAAATTAGCCAGTTTTCTGTTGCTTTTATATTCTTCTACAAGGATAGCAATTAAAACATAAATTTTTCTTAGAAGTAATGGTTCAGCATACTTTTGAGGCAAATCTTTAACAAACTGAAATGAAATGATAATAAAATTAGCAGCTGGGATAAGAAGTTCAAATAAAATATTTTTGCTTTGCTTAAATGAAAAGTGTTTACTTACTTTGTATAACATAAGAGCTGCTGGTAAGAATTTGCAAGCTTTTTTGTACAACTCCACTACTGTAAAGATTGATTTCTCTTGTTTTAAATAGACAGCATATTGCGATAAAAGTGCATCAACATCTTTAATATCATACTTCTGAGCTAAACTAATAGCCATTTTCCACTGATTGAGAGTAGTACAACATTCAATAGCCCCATTTACTTCATTGCACTGTAAGTATCAAAATAATTTGAAACTTTCAAAGAAAAAATATATCTTAATATACAATACTTATCAGGAAAACTTCAGAAATGCCTATAAACTTAGCAATCATTGACAGTTAAGTCCCTCAGGACAAAATAGCAAAGCCAAAATTCATAACAAGTACTAGTGTAAGGAAAAAAAAGCTAAAATGTTCTTCTTAACAATGCACCCCATAACTGAATGTTTTGCAGTGCTCTACAGCAGATACAGTTAATTAAGAACATTAAATGTTAATCAAGATCTCATGTGTATAATACAAGCTTACAACATAAACACTAATATAATAACTATATTTGTAACACATGTGTGTATACAAATTTACACAAGTACAAAACAAATGTTTAAAATTATCCATAAACCACAGAAAAAACAAAGAAAGGACAAATTTAAATTATTTTCATTATAAATTATTATTTACAATAGGACATTAGCAGAGAACAACGCTGTCAGCTACTTTTCTGTTATTTAATCTTGATTGTTCAGAAGCAAAGCAGTTTGTTTTGCGACTTAAGTCATAATTTTTACCCAGGGGTAAGTCATAATTTTACCCAGGTGCCCATCCCCCTCAGGGCGATGGTGCACCCCTAAAAAGCTACAGTGCCCCCCCAAATCAATAACCCCTACAAAAAATCAGCCAAAACCTCCTGAAAACAACACCCCTTTAAAAATTTCAATGCCGCAGTCTGCACCTAACCCCCTGGTGAGCACCCACAATGTTGGCATTTCACTCGAAATTGTCTCACTACTTATTTCCAAAGAGAGATTCTCAAATCCTTAAACTAAAATGTCTTAGTATAATTTAATAGTGTAACAGGAAGTTTTAGGCTAACGGGTATAAACTTTAAGAAATTTTGGGTTACATCATCGGTGACTGGCTGAGTGATCAATCTGTTGTCATGTGAACAAACGTAAGGAGTAATGTCTGTGATGACGCATCCCCGTTCTCCAATGTTTCAGACTGCCAAATTAGCATAGGTCATATGAGGCTTGGTGGATCTAGCAGGAGAGCGGGGCATATAAGTGTGTCTTTAGAATCAACTGTACTTGTTTGCTTGATTTCTGCATCGCTTGTTTGTTCTTAGGCTGGGAGTATCGGCAGAAGCTGCCGTGTTTGGTACATAGATTTAATTTAATTTGATGTTTTGTTTGTATTTAAGAATTCGTTAGCTATTTTCCTGGTAGTCATGTTAGTCAAAATCTTTGTTCATTTGAATCATTAATAATGTTTTTAGTTCATCCTCGTTCTTAATTTAATTTCTGTAATGTGCAGTTACCAATAAATATTGGTTGATTTTATACCTGGTCTGTATTTTCTACTTGCATCTAATACAATACTAACTTTGCAGTTATCAGAACTCTGCACTTTAGAATGATTTAGGGGAGACATTTTTATCATCAGTTTTTACATATTCTACTTTAGGGGTTGATGATGCACATTAGTAGTGTGGTGCAAAACATAAAAGTTTTTCGCATCAACTTCGAGTAATTTGCCAAAAGTTGCCTTTGTGGATAGTAGGTTAATCTGCAAAATTTGACAAGTATCGCTTAATATCTGAAGAGGCACTTTTGTTGCAAAGCTCAATTTTTATGTTTCAGCTAAATTTTGAGGTTATATTACAAAGAGTTGTGCCTTAAACTGTTTTTATTTTCTGTATTTTAACTGTATTTTGAACATGATGTGTGATCATAATAAAGCCTTATACAGAAATCAAATTATCTTTGGACATGCTGCAAGAAATTGTAAAAACCAGTGATGTTCCAGACTGTCTCTGGAAAATGTTGAAGATCCTACGACTTAATTGCCCATACAGCACAAGAAGTTTCAGATACGTATCATCAATGTTACAATCTTGCATTTACATAACATATCCCGCAGGTACTTTCAAATACGTTCCAGGAACAAACCGGTTGTAACATATATTTTTGCACGTTGCAGTAACATTGAAGTTTGGTTTCGATGAAACTATGGTACGATGCTTACTTTGTAACGTAAATGCAATGTATATTATACTATTCAATGATATGTGTTTTCCGTGGTTTGGCAACGACGTTCAGCGCATGCGCCGTCCAACGAATCGAAGCGAGAATGATTCGAAAGCAGCACGAAAGCTTTGACGAAAGGTTCTAGAAGAACAACAGTTTTGAAAGCCAACTGAAAAGTCAAGAGTAAGTAAATAAATTATAGATTATAGTGTATGTAAACTATTCTTTTGTTAAATAATTGCTTTCTGTTCTGTAAGTACTTATTTGCATTACTGTTTTGCTTGTTCTTGTAGGTATACCGAAATTTTGCGTATTTAAGTAATGTCAACAAGGGTTAGCCGTAGTGTTTATTTCTATCAGTGCAAAAATTTGCAACTTGATTTGTTAATTAAACACATAATTATCACTTTTTAAAACATTAATGGCATAACTATGTTATCATTATTAGTATTATAGTATGGGAAGGGTTTTCTTTCAAACATAACTATTCTTCTGCATGCACTTAACATTTTATCAGAAAATAAAATTACTGCTATACTAACAATTCTTCGCATTATTGGTAAATTGATTCTTCATTAAGTAATAGAAAGTTTGACAATTAAATGACATTATTGTTTTTTAACAAGGGATAATTTGTTTTGCCTTTGTATGCCTGTTTGATAAACCTATACATAAACTTGTTTATTTACTACTACTATTGATACTATTATCAAACGTGATATATGAATTTAAACTGATATTTATTGCTAACACACTGCAGTTTTGTGAACAGAAAACTTAATTGTTTGTTGGTTAATATCACCATAATCAATGTAAACTTGTTTTGGATGACTGCTTTTGTCCCATCATTATTACTTTAGTATTAGTATGGGTCATACGGGTAATTCCTGGTCCAAAAATAAAGAGATCTGAATATCTCCAGAAGTTTAGTAGAACATATTACTAAATTTAGGACATGAAACAAGCTCACATAATACGTGATCCATTGTTATATTCACTTAACTAATAATTGGTGAAGACTTTGTTTAATTTAATTCATTAGGTGACCATCCCCCGTCTTCGTGATAAATATTGATCACACCCTGTTTTTATAGTTATGAAGTCAAGTAAATTATTATATATTATTCTTATTTTGTGCATTTTCACTATAAATATTGCAATGATTGTTTTGTCCCCCTCATAATTCTTATTCAAAAATAATAATTAAGAAAAGATCACTATATTTATTCGTAATTTCTAATGTGCCTCCCTTCGGCCATCGAAGATTTCCTGCACCTTTACGAGAAATTTCATTTCAACACTCTTCTCAACTACAACTTTTGTAAGTTTCCCAATAGGTTTTCCTAATAGAGAACAAAATATTCTTCTTCTTGAAGTGCGTGATAAATATCCAAGTACTTTCTTTGCACGTTCTAATATTGAACTGTTTTGTAATTGTTTAATTCCAAATATATTTTTAATGTTGCTATTCTCAACCTCGGGTACTTCTAGCTTTGCATTAGATGTCTCAAAACATAGGATTTTGCTAGTGATAAAGCATCTGTATTAATATCAGACATGGCATTTTAGTTTTTTTGCCAGTGGGGTTTTTCTTAGTATTCAATTTTTATTTTAATACCTAGTAGGGTGATTTTCAAATTTATTGACAGATTGGGTAGGACACAATCTGAAAAATTTTGTTGCATCAAACATAAAAACTTTCCTAATATGAATTCCTCATAATTTACTGCATTGTGAGCAGGTAAATATTTTCGAGTTAATCTATTAACACTTTTTGAAATATCTAAAATATTGTGACAAGTGATAGTATTCCTCACGAGTGCTGCCGCTATTAAACATTCTGTAAATTAATCCCTATCAAAAATAAATCTAATAAATCTTGATTTAGTTAACTTAAATACTTTGTATTTAGTTAAAGTAGTATTGATATTTATTTATTTAATTTTTTTATCAATTAAAAAGTTATTTTGAATGATGAAAAAAAAAAAGACTCTGGTTATGGGAATTTTTTGTTCCGGACACAGCAAATTTCCATTACTTACTAATTAAAGTAATAAAACAAGACTAGTTTTTCACAACTTGGAAAAAATGTAATGAATGAAATTGAATCAAATATGAAATGATGTTCCCCTAAAGACTTTTACCATATCAGGATAATCATTTTATCAGCATAAAATGCAATTTTTATAATGCAAACATCAAACTGTCGGTCGTTTTGAAAATCAACCAGTAAAACAATGCTAAGACTTACTTATAATGTGTCACTTCTTTTCTCCTCTCTTATGGTTGAAATTAACACTTTATTGTATTCAAAACAATGCAGAAAATGCAGTAATTTTCGATCTACCATAGATTAGTGCTTGAAACTGGTGTTTGTGTGAATATAGTGGAATCCCACCACTTGTCCGCCTCTCTATTTGTACAACTCGCTATTCATCCAACTTGTTCAAGTAAAATTCAACTCGCCATTCGTACTTATCCCGCGATTTGTATGGCGCCAGGGGCCAGCTGGGTTTCCAGTTTGGCTCTTTTTAAGAAAAAAAAAAAATCGAGAAATTTTACTTGATTTGAACTCGTCTGGAAATAATTTGTTTGGCGTTTTGGATTTTATTTTATTTAAGTGTCAATATTTTTTGAGATTTTACTAACATTTTAACTTTCTAAGGGGGCAGCAAGAAAAAGTGGTTGGAGAACTTTGTTCTTCACGGAGGAAAGTAGCAAGGAAAGCATTTCCTTTGCAGAAATTTAAGATCTGTGTTATCCCTGCGAAAAAACACAGATAGTGGTGGGAACAATACCGCTGTGGTGAACAGCATTAACTTATTCAACGACAATGTTATTGACCATTTTAAGAAAAATTCGGAACAATCGTCAAAGGTAGATAGAAAATAGAAAGAACAGCAGAAAGAGACAGAACACCTGAAAGGATGTTACCTGATGTTTTTATGGAAGGGGACTCCTCTTCTAACTATTTCTCTTCCTAATCTCAACATTCCACTTATGCCATCAGCTCACCTCAGTACAAGCAAAGTGCAGTTAAATTTTTATTTATCTATAATTTCATGTAAAGTACTGTACATTTATTTTTCATAGGTTTAAATAAGCAACCATCTCTGGGTCTGGAACGGATTAATCCAATTTACATTGTATCTTATGTGAAAAAATAATTCGCCATTCGTACAACTCGCCATTCGAATTGCCTCCTGTAATGAAGTGTACGAATAGCGGGGTTCCACTAAACTCTTTAATTTAACAAATCTTGATAACGATGATTTTCTAGATATTTTAATATTTGGCTTTGGCTAGAAAAAATGACCAAAAATTCCGCCTCAACCTGGAAGAAATGTCTGAATATTCAGTATTCTGCCCAATAGCAATTGGTTACCATCCCTAGTATTTAATCATTTTTGTTTTATCCTCATATAAGCGTAAATATTGAACCTTGTACCTAAAACGACGGGAGGCGCAACTGTGGCCCCTAAGGTATTTTATGATAGACAATGAGGATTGCTCTTAGAAAAACAAATAAGTTTTACATTTAGACATAATTTTTAGGCAGTGGTGCTAGTGAAACTTTCTGAGCTACATTTGAATTTTTCAGAAATTAATGCAAATAGTTTTAGAAAATGACCAAAATGAAGAAGGAACACGCAATCTCGCATAAATAGAGAAAGAGAGCAGATATTTCATTGTTGAAAGTTCCTTTTTGTGATGATGACATCAGATGTTTTCCAAAACATCTGAATGCTCAAATGTATGTGCATTTTAATAGTGTAACATATAAAATGATACATTAAAACATTGTTTTTTATTTGTTACAGAATTTGAAAGAAAGGAACTGTAAACATAAAATGTTTCATGATTTTTGTAGCTTTTTGCATAAAATATTTTATGGTGTATTTCACAAAACACAAAAAAGTGTAATTCAGTATTTTTTAATTATTATTATTGCATGCTCCTTTTAGACAAGATAGAAAGCATCAATTGTAACTTTTGAAGTCAAAAAAAAAAAGTTGTGGGGCAGAGAAGACCTTAATTTGGTGCTAGTCACCATCACTGAAGCGAAATTAGCTAAATTTAACCGTCTGGATCGGATAGTTAAAAATTTGCCCGATAGGCCGAATACCAGATAGTTGCCGGATATCCGTTTCATCCCTAGTTTTTTGCTCTTTTTTTACTTATTCATTTAGTTTTTGAATATTGTTGGCGAATAGATGAACACATTTTAAAAACAGACACATTAATATTTTCAAATGTTTAGAAGAATAGAAGCCCTGTTTTTAGATCTGTACTTTATTTTTTAATAAAAAGTTCTATCTTCCTTAGATATCTGAATTGCATTTCCGGAAGGAAGATAATATTCATGAAGCCGAGTTCTTCGTTGAAAAAATTCTGGCAGATGAAGTTTTCACATTGACCTTCCTCATGAAATATGCGATAAGAATTTAAAGAATAAGTTAAGGATTTCATTACATGAATTTTTATTCTTGTTTCATGTGTTTGTTTAAAATAACAAGCCTTCCATTTCTTTCTAAGGGTTAATTAAATCTCTTTTCTTAGTATTAAGATTATTTCTTAGTATTAAAATTTGTTTGTGCTCATCATAGTGATGTGTATTTTTTATGTCATGTAAATAAAAGTTATGGTTCATAGAATTGTGTCTTTGTGTGAGTATCATTCCCATAAAGCAATTTGCAGCATGAAATGCGTTACGTATGTCACACGATTTTATTTTTTTGCACTAAAGCAATTGATAGAAAATGTACTAAAATAAAAACAAGCTTGATATGAGCAAAAAATATGAAGTGCATAAAAGTAATTTTTTAAAAGAAAAATAAATTAAACATGTTTTTTGAAATATAATTATGAACTCTGTTTTTTTGTGGCATGTAAATGCATTCTTTGTAATGAAACTTTGTTTGAAACATAGTTCCTTATTTTCTACAATTTCTTACATGGAGAACAATTTTAAAAAATTATGTTCATGTTCAAAATCCATCCCTAATTCTGTAAATTCATAAAAATGCGTAAAAATATTTTCAAGAATTTTTTTTTTCTTTCTATATGCACATGCTTGTTTTTTTCAATTTGAATACATTAATTGAAAACTAAGCAACAGTAATATGAAAAATCAAAGTAAAATCCAAGTATTTCTTTAAGAAATGTCTTTCAATTTTGTTAGCATATATCAAAGCATAATATCATTCAAAAGATATAGAAAGAAATAAAGCTATATGCAAGAATCTTCCTCCAAGATGCTAATTCCAAGTTAAAGAAACCTCTTAAGAAAAAATATTTGCAAGGAATGAGGTAAGGATCTTGTATAAAAAGAATGAAAATATGAAGATAAAGAGAATTGAAACTTTGAAGAATAATTAATAAAATAAAATACAACATAAGTTTTTCATGGTGATAAAATTCATTTTGTGACAAAACATAGTGTCCTACAAATTTCAGAGAAATTTACAGAAGTTTCTTAATAAAATAGCGTATTTTGTGTGTAAACACAATATTTATTTTACAGATATATATAAATGATGTAAGAGCTTAGGGGGGGGGAGTCAAGAATTGGATATTTTGGTAATAGTTTTCTACTGCTGTTTATATTTATATAGAATTGAATTAATTTAGAAATAATTACATTTCTTTTGCATGTAAAAAATGTAAATGTAACAATTTTTAGATGGAGCAATCAATTTGAAAAAATCTATTTCGTAAATCTGCATTCAAGCACAATTTTTTGGGTTAAATATAATTTTTATGTCCTTCAAAGTTACTCTTTTTGTGTGTTGGGTATTAGGAATATATTTATAGGTTAATAAATTTATAAATATAGGTTACTGAAATTTGCCTAAAAGTATGTTTAATTAATCATTGAATGAAAAGAAAATTAACATTTAATGAAAAAAATTAAAATTTGCTTTTTAATTGATTAATTAAAATTATACTTTCAAAGTCAATTTTAGTAATCTACACTTAAAAAAGTTACTTTCAAAGTATAATTTTAATTAAGCAATTGAAAAGATTATTTTTTTAATTAAACGTTAATTTTCTTTTCAATTAATAATTATTTAAATTATACTTTTAAACAAATTTCAGTAACCTATATTTATAAATTTATTAGCTTATAAATATATTCCTAACACCAAAAACATATGCACAATTAATTAAAAACAAAAAAAAAAAAAACTGACTGGTGGTGAGGGAATGGGAGGGGGATTTTAAAGCATTTTGGACATGTACCAGGAATGTTACTGTATCGTTTCAGCAATATTTCAGAATAATGATTAACATAACGGTTATATATCATGGACGTAACTCTGCAATGTTCATGTAACAAATAGGTAACATTTACGTTACAAATAAGCGTTACGTTACAATAAGCTTTCGCTGATATGTTGCATCTACGTTTCAAATGTTATGTTATGATCGCGGACATTTTGCCGTAACCGAAACTTAACTGATACATTACATTGACATTCCGAAGCGTATCTGAACATTTCAAGATTTTTAGTGATACGTATCTGCAATGTATATGATACTATGTGGTGCTGTATGGGTGGTGGAGCCCTGGGTTAAGTTGGTGACAAAAGCATCACTGCTATTCATGGGCCAGAATAAAGGAATGGTTTCATCCTTGCTCCTGTAAGTGGACCCTGTCTTTCTTTGCAATAAAAAAAACTACAAATCATTTAAGTAAAAGATCCAACTGTTACATTTTAAGTTCAAATTGTGTGCAGTTCTGCATTTCTTATGTTAGAGTTTACAAAAACAGATTCATTTATATTGAGCATTGACCTTGAAAACAAAACTTTCAAAATTCTCATCAAATTTCTCATTTGTCATCATTTTTAAGAACCAATGCAGGACCCCCTCAAAATTCAAAGGAATATTGCTTTTATTTTTTACCAAGTATTTGCATGTTTTATATGTTTTGAATGCATAAATGTCTCTTTGTAATAAAATAAAGGAAAGAAATTAGCTAAAAGTATTAAGTTTTTTATAATATAAGCATGAAATCTACATGAAAAGCCCTATCATGACATTAACCGATATTTGTAAAATTTGCACAGTAACTATCATCAATGAAAACTTTTAGCAGTATTTAGAAATTCATAAGAAAAGTTCTATTTTTTTGCTTAATCTAGCAGCATATAGGACAGATCAAGGCTTGATCAAAATTTTTAGTAAAAAATTAATAAAGCTCAATTATTTGCTCGCAGTACATTAATTTCGGAAGATGAGCATTCTGATAAAGCAATAGAAAGTACCATTATATGTGAAAATCATAATAATTGAGCTACTGAGTCATTCGAAAAGAATTTATGACTTTACATGATGAATGAACTTTATGCAAGATTTATGTCACACTGAAACATACTGTGCTAATTCCACTGATACAACAATAATGTATCCAAAGAGGTGTTTAAAAGCAAAAAATAAACCAAGCATTGAAAAGAAATTCATCCTCAGAACCGTAACTCCATTGATGTTTCTAAGAAAATATGTTTAAAAGAAAAATCTAAGCAGTTGGAAACAAAGAAAGATGATAAAAAAAATTCCTAAACAAAATAAAATGAAAGCGAGGGAAAAGTGCTCTTAAAATAGCAGCAACTTCGGTTTCTCTACTACAAGAACACCTTTTGGCAGAAACTTCAAAGATCTAAACAGTAAAATTCTCAGAAAAAAAGCTTAGCTACATTCAAAAACAACTTTTATTCATTAAACAGACTACAAATGAGTTATATTTTTATGGATTTTAAAATATGCATTGTAAATGATTTACATGAAATATTTGTGAAGTTAACATAGATAGGAAGACTTTCATTTTAAAAATGAATAACAAATACTGAAAATTTTGCAATATATATAAATTGTATTTAAAAAATAAAGAAATAGAATTTAAAGTTTTATTGAACATTCAAGGTATCATTTCTACCTGCAATGCAAAAAAAATAATTTTTTAATTTAGAAAAGAATATATTTGAACAAAAAAAAATTCCTTTTGTCTCCAAAGAAACTGAATATCAAACTGAATTATTCAAAAACAAATTTTGTTTACTATTTTGATGTAAAATAGTATTAAAATGTTAGAATAAATAAATACAGAGCATCAAGTTTAGCAAGTGTTTTTGGGTTTCAAAGACATTTTCATTTCATCTTAGAAATAAAAAAAGGAAAACTATATGTGCACTTTTGAATAGAATGCATTACTACTATGAGAATAAAATATAGAATTTTTGATAGATGATTTGCTTACCTTAATAAAAGCCATAACAGCTTGCTCACACATACCAATAGATGCAAACATTGAACCCAGCTCCTACAGGGGGCAAAAAAAAAGCATTACACTTAAAGTATAAGTATCCCCCACCCCCCCATTAAGTGTATTACATGTCCATCATTTATTGGAGAATTCACATACAAACAACCAATATTGGCAGGCTAGGGAAATGATGCATACATCAACCACCAATTAAATTTTGTTTGTATTCATATAAATTTGATGTTGATACTCTTAAATTACAGATTTCTTTCTTTTCTTATTGTTACCAATTTAATTTTGTATAATTTCATTATATTTCCTTTTGCTTCTATGCTTGCTGCTTAAGGGTTTGATAAACTTGTGGAGAAAACCACAAGAGATCAAATACAAAATTTATGATCTGGGTATACACAAAAGATTAAAATACTGACATAATATTTTTCTCCTTCCTAAAAAATTATAATCGAAACATAGCAAAATGACATTTATTGGAAATACCAGAGAACTGAATTGCTTGTAAAAGAGCACACAACAGTATATGCCTGCTTTTTGACACTACTTTATTTTAAACCTACAAATTTTAAAACACTGCAAACATTCACTTACAGGTAATAATTTATGGTTTTCAGGCAACTCATTCAGTAATTTTTCTAATGCAGCATAATCTTCAAGGATATAACAACATTCAGCTATGCGTTCTTCGTTATGAGCTTTCTCATAATAGTTTACAGCTTCTGCCCTTGAATTGTAGAGTAAAAGAGAATCAGATAAAGTAATTTAACTTAAAAATGTACTATTCTTGTGCATTACATAAATTTCTCACCATAATTGTCTGTCAAAGTAATAATCTGCAATACCATTCCATGCTTCCTCCATTTCTTCCACTTCAAGCATATCCCCTTTCAGCAATTCAAAAACTCGAAACCAATCACCAAGCAGCCGATGAAGATCAATGGCCGATACTCTAAACAATAAACTTTTAGTATGAAAATAGGAGAAATATGTTTCTACAAAATCTTCATAAATGCAGTTTTGAAGAAATCCAGAAAAAAAACTATACAGTGTAAGATGATGAAACAAAACAGATTTCTCTGATACATGTAGCAGTTAAAATATTAAAAATGCAAAATATAGAGGGAGTTGGGACAAGTGTATTCTCTTAATATTATGAAATATTATGAAGAAACTTCCGCTATATATTGGATACATTAGATAACTGCCCAATGTTAATTCCTACAATTAGTAACCAGCATTTGCTTTCATAGAAAAAACACAATCTGTGTTATCCCATGTCTCTTGTAAAAAACTATGATATAAAGATCAAAAGGGATTCTTTTTTGTTTATTTTGTTGTAGTATCCAATAGCCAAAATCAGCAAAAGGAAAGTTGCTTCTATTTAGTAAACTACTAATAATAAACCTGATTTATTTTGATGAAATACCTTAATGAGGCTTTATTTATTACAGGAGTCGCACTTTCCCTAGCTGAAGGATAGTGTGGGATAAGTGCAACCTTATGTAATTTCTTTTATTTCCTTGTGTTATTCCTACTTTCAAATACTTTTTTATTTACTCCCATTAAATTATGGTTGTTTGTTTATCTATAGACAATGGTGAAAACATTAAGTTCGAAAGATTGCATGCATTGCAGCGCATTCAAACGATAGACTGAAAGCAGCATTGGAAATCAATACATTTAGCTATTATGGAGAGCTGAATGAAAAAATTTTGTATAAAGCTATGTTCCTGATACTATTTTTGTGTATTCTGAAGCAGAAGATTTCTGTGAGATAGAAAAAAAAATAAAGTGTCTCATTTTCCCACAACCAACTGTGGCCCGAAGAAATAAACGCTTTTTGCCTGTACTTGTTAAAATATTAGTCTTTAAATATGCTCTCACTCGATAGATGGCAGCACTGCTGCAAACTGTAATGTTTTCAATGTGTAATAATAAACTTACTTCTCCTCTGGCTACCATGAGTGATGTTTGTCTTAAGAAGGTGTGGTGAGTTGAATACAATCTCAGGTATGGGTATTTTGATCTTTTATTAGGTTATGGGCCCAGGCAATAGATTGTAATATTAAATAATGATATCAGTAAATTTAGTTTAATTTTATGATAAATTTAAAAATTAAATTAAACAATTTTGGTCACCACATGTAATGTTAGGTTTAGTAACAAAAATGCTCAAGGATTGTTTTCAGTTGCAATCTTCATTAATCTGCTTTTTAATTAAAATGTTAGGCATTTAAATCTAAATTTTTTGCTTTTCAATAGAAAATTTATTGAAATTAATGTTTAGTTTATGAAATTTATTGAAAGTTAATAAGTTCATAAAAATGCCTGGGGAAGGGTTTACACATAAACAGCTAATTGGCAGAGCTAATTATTTGGATTGGAAATTTGCAATGAAAATGCATTTAATTAAAAAGGATTTGTGGGAATATGTTGCAGGAACAAAAGAAAATGTAGAGAAAGATGCCAAAGCCTTGTCCTATATTGTTGAAGGAGTAAGTGAAACAATTTTTAATGATGTAAGGGAATTAACCAGTGGGAAGGAGGCATGGAAGATATTGGCTGATACATATGATGATAAAGGTATCACTAGAAAAGTTTCTGTCATTAAGGATTTAGTTAATAACCGTTATAATGATTGTAGAGATATGTCGGAATACCTCCATAAGATGATCTCTGCTTACCAACAATTAAAATCAACAGGTATTAAGCCTGATGAAGAGTTAGTGGCAGGAATTATTTTGGCCAATTTGCCTGATAGGTTTGATCCTTTAATTATGGCCTTAAAAAATTGTGGCGAGGAGATAACGGTAGACAATGTTAGAACCCGATTAATGGCCGAAGACAATAAATCTCTTGATGAGGGGAAAGAGAAGGCTTTTGTACATGAAAAGTTTAAAGGCAAAGGGTATTTCAAAGGCAAATGTTTTAAATGCAATTTATTTGGACATAAAAGTGCTGATTGTCAAAGGCAACCACGTCAAAAGGGTGGGTCAACCGACAGATTTGGTAAGAAATCTGGTGCAAGCTCAAAATTTACAAAGAGGGATGAAGCTTATGTTGCGGGAATTTATGTTTCGAATATCTACCCTGATATAAATATTTGGTATATGGATTCTTGTGCGTCATTCCACATGACTCCACATAAGGAACTAATTAATGACTATGGGAAACCCACCATTACTCAGATTAAAACAGGTAGCTCAGTTATTGAAGTTGAGGGTGAAGGCAGCATAACTTTACTTTTATGTAGAAATGGAGAGAGGGTAAATGTGACCTTTACTAATGTTTTGCATGTCCCCAAGTTAACAGCAAATTTGATTTCAATTAAGTATTTAAATAAGACTTTTGGAATGATTACAACTTTTACTGGAGAAAGGTGTTATGTTTATAAAGGTAATCATTTAGTTGCAACTGGGACTGGGACGAGAGATAATTTGTACTCTCTTGATTTAAGCAGTGAAGTGGCTTTAATTAGTAGTAAGGGTGCATCAAATGAACTATTACATAAAAGGATGGGCCATTTAAGTGAAGGAGGAATGCTAAGACTAAGTGATATGGTTGAGGGTTTTGCATTTAATGGTAAATTATTAGAATGCATATCATGTATCAAAGGCAAAATGCATAGGCAAGCATTTCCGAAAGGTAAAACTAAAAGGGCAAAAGAATCGTTAAGCATTGTCCACAGTGATTTGTGTGGACCGATGAGTGTTTCATCAATTGGGGGTGCTCGGTACTTTATTAGCTTTATAGATGATTATTCGAGAATGACATTTGTTTATTTCTTAAAGAACAAGTCTGAGGTTTTTGGAAAATTCAAAGATTTTCAAGCACTTGCTGAAAGGCAAACTGGGAAACCAATTAAGATCTTGCGTTCTGATAATGGAACAGAGTATATCAATAGTGAAATGAATAGCTTTCTAAATACTAAAGGGATTCAGCATCAAAAATCCATCCCATACACACCGGAGCAAATGGGTGTAGCTGAACGTAATAACAGGACTCTAGTTGAACGGGCAAGGTCTATGTTAGCAGATGCTAAGCTTGAGAAAAAATATTGGGCAGAAGCAATTCAAACAGCAAATCACTGTAAAAACATATCACCTACCATTGCTGTTTCTGGGATGACCCCTTTTGAAAAATGGCATGGGGAGAAACCTAATTTAGAGTACTTAAGAGTGTTTGGGTGTCGGGCTTTTGTGCACATCCCCAAACAAAAGCGGTCAAAATGGGATGTCAAAGCAAGAGAATTAATGTTTGTTGGCTATTGTCAAGATAGGAAAGGGTATCGTCTAATTGATCCAAAGAATTTTGAAATTATTAATGCTCGTGATGTGCATTTTTTGGAAAATGATATGTTTCATGCAACACAAAATTGTTCATCAGAATTTTGTGATGATTCCTTATTCAGTGGGAGTGTAGTTACAGATAATGCATCTGATGCTGCGGGTGAGGAAACATCACTTAATGTCCAAAATGACTTTAATGAGATAAATGATGATTTAGAAGATGATAGTTCAATAAACAACATTGCTGTAGATAATAATTTGGATAGTGGTAATAATGCTAGTACTAACGATGTTGTTAATAATATGCCTACTTTAACTCGTCCTCGGAGGGAACATAGACTTCCAGATCGTTATGGGGATTTTGACACAAATGGTATGCCAACCTTGCAAATGCCTAATTTAAATCCTGTATGTTTTGTAGAAGCATTAGCAGCTATGGCAGCTGATTTATATTCTGAACCGAAAACAATTGATGAGGCATTAAATGGTATTAATGCAACTCAATGGAAAGATTCCGTAGCTGAAACCATCCAAGGGCATATAAAAAATAGAACATGGAATATTGTTAAGAAACCTAAAAACAAAAACATAATCGACAGTAAATGGGTTTTTAAAATTAAACACAATTCAAACGGGGAAATAGAGAGATTCAAAACACGTCTTGTTGCAAAGGGATTTTCACAGATTGAGGGAATAGACTATAATGAAACTTTTTCTCCTGTTGTACGTTATGTCACATTAAGAGTTTTATTGGCATATGCTGCAATATTTGATTGGGAAATTGATCAAATGGATGCAGTCATGGCTTTCGTACAGGGTACCTTAAATGAGGAAATCTATATGAAAATTCCAGATGGTTTTAGTGAATATTATCAAGAAAATTTTGAAGGAAAGGTTTTAAAATTAAATAAAGCTTTGGATGGCTTAAAACAAAGTGGCAGGCTTTGGTATCAAGTGTTAGAAAAGGCATTAATAGAAATGGGATTGAAACAGAGCTCTTTTGATAGTTGTACATACATTAAAATTAACCAGAAAAAAGATATAGTAATAGTAACGATTTATGTGGATGATTTACTTATTTTTAGCAATTGCTTAAAACTTAAAAATTGGGTTAAAGAGCAACTTATGAAAAGGTTTGAAATGAAAGATTTGGGAAGAGCTGATTATTGTTTAGGCATTAAAATTAATCGTGATAGGGCTGAAGGGTCCATAAGCCTTGATCAGACTCAATACCTTGAGAATGTGCTTCAAAAATATAACATGCATGAGTCCCATTCTGTTGTCACACCACTTGACCTAAATCAAAGTCTAAACAAGACTCAATCACTAAAGAGTGATAGCAGCGAACAAAAAATTAATGTTCCATATCAAGCAGCTGTAGGGAGCTTGCTCTATGCTGCTCAAGCAACCAGGCCTGATATTGCTCATGCTGTGAGCACTGTTTGCCAATTTTGTAGCAGCCCCAGCAAAATACACTGGACTGCCGTTAAGCGCATCATGCGGTACAAACGAGGGTCCACAAATATGACTTTGCATTATTCACGTGATAATCATCCTGATATTGTCGGGTTTTGTGATGCGAACTACGGAGGCGACGTTGCAGATCGTCGCTCCACAACAGGATACGTATTTTGCATTGGTGGTGGAGCCGTGTCCTGGAGCAGTAAACGGCAGCCAACAATTGCTACCAGCACCACTGAAGCAGAATACATGGCTTTGTCAGCAGCAGCCAAAGAAGCAATTTGGCTTAATAAAATTGTTTGCGAACTTGGGATGTCGGCAGTTAAACCCATTCCAATTTTTTCGGACAATGAAGGTGCCATCCATCTGACAAAGAACAGTGTTTACCATGCGCGTACCAAACACATAGATATCCAACATCATTTTGTTCGTGAAGCTGTGGCACTTAATCATATAGTAGTGGAAAGGGTGTCCACTGATAAAATGACTGCGGATTACCTAACAAAAACTGTTAATCGAAATAAACATGACTTTTGCGCAAAGTCCATGGGACTCAAATTGTAAATGCAAAGAGTATTGCATACTGTGTGTATTTTGATTGAATCGTATTCTATCTATTTTGATTGTATTACATTGTGTATATTTTGATTTATTTAAAACTAAAGTGGGAGTGTTAAAATATTAGTCTTTAAATATGCTCTCACTCGATAGATGGCAGCACTGCTGCAAACTGTAATGTTTTCAATGTGTAATAATAAACTTACTTCTCCTCTGGCTACCATGAGTGATGTTTGTCTTAAGAAGGTGTGGTGAGTTGAATACAATCTCAGGTATGGGTATTTTGATCTTTTATTAGTACTCAATGGTTTTACGGTTCAGTGACATGGTTTTCCATCATTCATATATATATTGTATCTATCTTTATTTCAAAACGTATTTAATTCATTATTACTAATTTTCTTTTTTAATTAATAAAGTGCTTGCTCTTTATATTAGTTTTTCACTTGCTATCATTTTTTCATTCGTTACTCTTTAAATTAAGTAGCATAAGATCATAACATCTAACGAAAACTTACCTATTGGTTTCTAAAAATATTTTGAAGATCATGAATTAATAAGATGCTCATACATTTCCTTTAAATAGTATAAATGCTTGACAAAAACAAGGTTGGACATGCAGATACTGCCAAGTGGGGCAAGTGCAATCCTGAGCAGTAATTCAAAAAAACTTTTCTTAAAACTTCTGCTTTTAGTTAAATAGAGCTAGTAAATGCTTGAAAACCGCTAGAAAGAACTTGAGTATGAAACTTAAATACTTCACCAACATAAACAATTTTATCAGAGCATCAACCTTCTCTTTGTAAATGTGATCTTTAATGATTTGGGTACTCACTTACCCCAACTCACCCTACATAAGCTAATAAATGACATAACAAGATAAGAAACAAAATTATCAAAGAGCATACATTCTGTCTGTATCCAAATACATTCGGTCCACTTCTTCATAGTTCTTAAAATATGCTTGAACTTCTGCTCTTTTAATTGTCTCATTCTGCATAAAAAAAGGTTCAATTATATATGTATTATAGTTATATTGACATATTGCATACAAAAGCTTCATTGCACAAAAACATTTTAAAACTCAATTTATGGTTTAAAAATAATTAAAATGTTCATTACCAGTGGAACAATTTTTTATCAACAAGGACACAAGTTGTTAGTGCAATTATTTCAAAAATAATTACTCATTCAATAAAGTTCATAAAACTTCTTAAGAGATCTTCATACTAACCACAGAATTTACTTAATTTCTTAGAAAACATGAATTTTTCAAAATATAAAAAGTGTCAACAAGCATCATTCATTTTTGCAACAAAATAATAAAAGCTACAAAAAAAAAAAAAATAACAGACCAAATTCTATATCATAGGACATTCTTCAGAAATTTGCTTACTGCATTTACCAGGGTGCGTACACTATTCTCCGAGTAAAAATCAAGCACTTTCCAGGACTCTTCAAGCAAAAAATAAGTAAACCTAACCACTTTGAATACAAGTTACATTACAAGCCAGAAAGATTTCTTTAATACCATTTAATTTAGAAAACTCTAACTATAATAAAATAACTTCATATTCAATACTATAAAAATTTATCATATCGCACATTAATTAGATTTATGTGTTGTATCGGCTGTGTATGTAACGAGCCACAGCTTAATTGCTTGTCAGGTCAGACATGTGCCTCACTGAGAAAAAAAATACTGAAAAATCACGACATAACGCTGTGTAAAAGCTTATTAAAAAGTCTTATATTACAAGCATAAATAACTACGCAATAGAATTATTAAATACTAAGCAAGTCAACTCATTACTTTAATATAAAAAAAATGATTGGGGCATTATGTCTAACCAAAAAAAGGGTGGAAGTGACATGGCATTTTTTAAAGAAATAAACATGTTTCTGAGTAATAACTTCTTAAACTGAAATAACTATTTTATACTTGATAACTATAAAAATTTTAATGAAATGAAATAACTTCAAAAAATCGGGATTGACACTTAAAAGCGCAAAAAACGGACCGAATGTGTAAATTTTACTCGTAATTTGTGAAACTTCGCAGGAATGCAAGCAGGCTACTTTCAAAAATGTTCATAGGTGTGAATATTTTTTTACATGTTTTTATATATTGAATTAAAATAGGAAGAAATATTATTTATTTTGTTACAATGTAAAATGAGTACTTGAAAGGGGGGGGGGGGAACCCTAACGCTAAAGATGATCTAAAATTTAAACACATTTTAAATTACATGCAAAAAAAAAGAAAAAGCAACTTAAAAAAACGAAACATTTTTGGCAAAAATATTTTAAAAAAGATTTTTAATAAGGCTCTAATATTTAATAATTATAATCAACTGATGTATCACTGAAACTTAAAGGCTAAAAAATCCTTGATTATCGGCGACATTTAGAGTGAGGGGTGGCAAAATGATGTTTCTGCAAGTCCTTTACAGAAGCTGAAACTTAAGAAAGATTAAAAATAATGATAAGCTAAAATTTATTGATGTCTAAGGGGCAGAATCCGATATTAAACGAGAACTAGGAAGTTTTGCAGAAGCCAAAGCAAACAAATTTCGAAATGCTTAAAAACTCGGGATTGACAGTTAAAAGCGCAAAAAACGGACTGAATGTGTACATTTTACTCGTAATTTGTGAAACTTCGCAGTAATGCAAGCAGGCTACTTTCAAAAATGTTCATAGGGTTAAAAAAATAGAAAAATAATCCAAATTACAAATTTTTGCGGAAGCGAAATTTTTAATTTCCAAAATTACCAAAACTACGGAATTCCATCAAAATACGGAAAAATCACATGTCTGCAGGTAGGACTTTGAAGAAAGGTGAATTTTCCTGTTGATAAGTTGCAAAGTAATAGTAAAAATGAGAAAATCAAGGACTTTCCAGACATTTCTGTACATTATTCCAAATTTCCAGGACTTTCAAGGCCTTGAAAAAAAATTATGTAATTCAAGGACTTTCAAGGTTTTCCAGGACGCGTACGCACCCTGATTTACCGTAAAGTACCGAATAAGCGCCCCCTTGAATTTCCGCGAAAATATCGGAGAGGGAGCTTAAACGGTACCAGTGAAGAAAAGTACCAAATAAGTGCCCCCTTCCCGAATAGTACAAGGAAAGTCGCCTCAGCGATGCAGCGGGCGTGCTCAAATATCGGAGATGGGGACGCAAAAAAAAATTATTACTCATAACCCGAGGAGTGTAATTTTAATAGCGGAAAAAATCAAAATCTATAAAAATTGATACGCAAAAATATTTTTGCATGTCCATTTTTCTTTCAGCTTTTTTTAGATGAAGAGCAAGTAGGGAAATGGCGCCAGATCACATTGATGCCCGTTTTCTTTCCTGAACTTCCCTGTTGCAGCGGCTCATCAGATGGACAGACAGGCGGCTCTGAACAGAACTGATTTCTTTTGAACAATACGTAGATTCAATGCCCAAAGATTTTTTTAAGGATATAATCAACTTGATGTTTAATAAGGTCGGAAATATGAGGTTTTTTTTGAAAATTTTGTAGTGTGAAAAGGTTTCGTTTTTGCGACAGCAAATTTGCGTTAAGTCTTCGTCTTCGCGATTAAGACTTTTTCTTAGCTTTTATTTTGAATTAAAATAATAAATAAAATTTTCCTATTTAATTTGTTATACTCTTACTGCATTCCCTATTTACTACTGTCCTTGTAATCGATATTGCGAAAAATTCGCGAATCTGACATTCGGCCAAGAATTAATCATTTGATTTTTCGCTTTTAAATATGGGATTTTGGTTTTAATTCTTCGTAAAATTGTTATTGAATCAATTGTTAATTGCATTGAAAAAAAATGTCTTGTCATAAAAGAGAACCGTAGGTGTTATCTCAAATTGCCTGTCAATCACACAAAGAAACCCTTCCCATGCGATAAGAACAAAGGATGACCGGTATAATTTGGCGGTATAAGCGCATATGGTCCTTGTAACTGTGGTAAAGCTCGCTCAGACACAAAAACCCTGAAAAGCGTTATGAGCATAAAGGTTCATAAGCTAAATGAAGCCTAACAAAAATCAATGACTTACATCCCCTCCGCCATTTTCCAAAATTGAAGCTTTTATTGGCTGTTTACATTATGTAAACAAGAATTGAAAAAAAAAATTCGCTGAGTGTTCTTCCAAAAAAGAATATGTTACCGGAGGAGAGTAATCTCCAATAATGCAGCATGCAGCTTACTTTCATTAAAGACACTAAATTATATCTTGAAAAATGGTCATTTTGAATGTTTACCAAATTAAGGAAATTATTCAAGTTTTTTTTTTGCCAACACCAAAAATTTCCATAACACAAAAATTATTAAAGCAATAGCAATAATCTTTCAATATTTCTTCCAGTCCATTTGAAAAAAAAACACTGCATCATTGCTCAACTAGCTAATGACCATTGGTAATAAAACTGACTTTTCATTAAAATTTCAGCAAATTATTTTTCAATGGATTCATCCATAGGTTTATTACAACCGAGTAAAAGCATTTTTAGATAAATAATACTTCATATTTAGTACAGAATCTAAGCTTTCAATATGTAAGGTTGTTATCAAAACATTTTTTTGGCCAAATGTCTAGAAAAAAAGAAAAAAATTTCTTTAAATTGAAAAAGAAAAAAAAAACTTTTGCTTCTGAACGTTGTTTTAATATGAAACTAGGAGGGTAAAATACCAAACAAGCGCCCCTCCTCTTTTTCCTTAAACAGTGATGCCGCTAGACCTTGGAAATTAAAGGTCCCTGAGACCCAGGACTTCCACATTTCTGGGTCCCTTTTTCAATAAAGCGAATCCCTATTCAAAAAATAGCGTATCGTAGCTTTAAAGATAAAAATGGGGAAAAAAAACGTTTTCTGGCAATTGATTCAATAACAATTCAACCAAGAATTAAAACCATAATCCCATATTTAAAAGCCAAAAATCAAGCGATTGATTTTTGGCTGAATGCCAGATGCGCAAATTTTTCGCAATGTCGATTACACGGACAGTAGCACTCTTTCTTTAAACAGTGAATGCAGTAAGGCTGTAACAAATTAAATAGGAAAATTTAATTGATTATTTCAACTCAAAATAAAAGCCAAGAAAAAATCGTAATTGTAAAAACAAACCCTTTACGAAAGTTTGCAAAAACAAAGCTTTTTCGCAAAACGAGCCTCAATAGCAAAAACGAAACTTTTTCAACCGGAGCATTAAAAAAATCTGCATATTTCTGAAATTATAAAACATCAGGTTGTTATATAATTAAAGAAATCTTTGGGCATTGAATCGACATATAGTTCAGTAAAGATCAGTTTTGTTCAGAGCCACCTGTCTCCTCTTAGGCCGTGGCAACAGGGAAGTAGGCGAAGAAACGGGCAACAATGCGAGCTGGGGGTTGGTATCAGCTGGCGCCGTTTCCTCACTCGCTCTTTGATGGACCATTATCCCTTCAAAAGGACCCATTATTTTGCTAAGAAGTAATTCGAAGCTAATACAATTCTTAAAAGAATAGCAGAGATTTATTTATGTAAACATCACAATAACTGAGTCAAAAATACAACATTAAAAAAATATCACCTAAAGCCATAATAAAATTAAGTTGACTAGATTTTTATATTTTACGAAAAATTTAACTATCGGGCATTTCATACAAAGTCAGTGCAGCTCAAGAAACAACTATCCCTAATAAAAATTATCCTAAGGTATATGATCCATGTCACCGGGTAAAAGCGTCAACTTCCCGTTCCTTCTCCGAACGAACGTAACGAAGGAAGTCCTTAAAGGATTGAGAGAGAGAGAGAGACTGAAGTGAGCCAGCACTACGCTTAAATACCAGAGGGTGATTTGTGTATAGCTACTCACTGCTGAGCACGTGTACGCACATGCGTCGATGACACGTGAAGGGCATTCGAGAATTTTCTCGATCGGGAAAACGGTAACGCCCCCAAGTGGCGGATTCAACCAACTAATCATTTTGGAAAAAATTTGAGTGTTGGGAGGTACGTCGTAACTTAGCTGACGTTTACTGTTTACAAGATAATAATCTAAATAAAGAAGTAAGTTAATAAAAATATACTTTACTTTTAAATTAAGTGGTGAGAATTAAAAAATAACATTTCCTATCACTCTTCATATTAAGAAAAAAGCTGAAAGAAAAAGGCTTATTTACCCCTTCCCTCTTGCTCCCGTGATATTTCCGGGCTGGAGGGTTTAAAATTTCAAGCTAAAAATAAAAAAATACACATTTTTATATAATTTTCAGGGATAAAAAATAGGCACTTTTAGGACCGTTTTCTTGAAAATTACCCGATCGTTAAGTTGTTAAAGACACGCAATAATATTTTTGCGTATCGATTTCTCTTATATTTTACTCTATTATTTTTTTTACGCAAAAAAAATCACGCGTCCTTAGGGACGCGTGAAATAGATTTTCGCCTATTTGACGCGCTATAGCATGTATGCAGCATCGCTGCTTAAATTAAGTTTAGGTGGAATTACAGAATATCCCCCCCCCCCCATCTAGATTTCTATTGAAATTGTAAACAAGGGACAGAAGCAACACAATTTACAAAATTTGCAAAGGCAAAAACGAACTCTTAACAAAAATCGCTATAGAAAAATCCGGTAATAGCTCGAAACTGAACAATTGCGATCCCAAATACACTTTTAATATACCATTTTCATTCTTTCAAAACTGCTTAATTCTAATTCGCACACAATTTTAAAAACAACTCCTTTTCAAAATAGCGCAAGGCAGGCGATTAAGATATTTTTATTTTACAAGTAGAAAATGTTTGATCTGAAATAAATGAACTACAAAAAAAAAAAAAATAAAATAAAATAAAGCAAGGTGTAAAGGTTTCTTTGATCAAAATCAAGGGATTAATTATTCATTTTACATTGAACAAACAAAATGAAGTCCAAGTTGGCCATAGATGAATCACCGGAACGGAACATGCTTTTTCTTTTATTTTTACACACATGTGGTTTACAAGATAGCTTCAGTTGCAAAAAAGACGATTTGTGATTGTTTATTTGAGAGCAAATCCGCATTGCATATTTAACACTTTCCCTTTTACTTTTTTCTTTGTTCATCGGAGAGGACAGGGGAAATTCCGCTAGCGGTAGCTCTTGCTTTTGAACACACGTGCGTGCTTGCTCAATGTTAGTAGTTCGTTGCGTACATCTTCGTTTGCTGGAATTTGAAACTACCTTCTCCCTATAGGTGAAAACCTTGCTTATTTAAAAGGAACAGGAAAAATGCTACTGCGTTAATTGAGTTTTACATATGCAACTCATCACGTCCGAGCACCGGAATTCCGGGGTAGACCCGGAAAAGTTTCACCCCTGTCGTAAATGACCCCCATAAAAAAAGGCCAAGCAAGCCTTGAGGCAAGGTGAACTAATGTGATTACCGGAATTCAGACAAAAGCTTATCGGAACAAAAGCATGTGTTCAACTTTTTTCGTGGGTAGCGTTTGATGAAGTAATTTTCTGTAACCCCCTCCTCTCCTTGGGCAGAGTGGAGAGCTTTGTTTAGTTTCTGCAATTCCCACGGAACTTATAATCCCTTCTGGGAACTGATAATGGAAGAAGGCATGAGTTTCTCTTGGTCAGCGCAATGAGAATCCAAGTTTAGGGGGGCGCTTATTCGGTATTTTCACAGAAAGGAAATTGAAGTAAATCACAGGGGGGGGGGGGGGTTCTGTACTTTACGGTATATGTCACGTTTTGTTTCATATAGTGGAAGCAACTACTTATTTACACAAGAAATGTATTTCAACTTTATTAAAAACATTTTCCCACTTTATATTGATAAAATATACTAGTTATTTCAAAAGGCAAAAAGAAGAGCAACTCTTTAAAGGAAGCTCAGAGTAGGTAAAAAGGGTTATGTTCAAAATAAAATTTATTCTTTTAATTTGATGTTTTTGCATTCATTTATTTTAGCACATTTCAAGTAACTAAGGTATTTCCAACATAACAATAGTCTTTTGTATAATATAACATTCTTTTATTTCCATGTTGCATAACACCCTTGTGAGAGGCAATGTAAAATTTGCTTGTTGATTGTCGATAATCTCAGTCACAGCTATTGTACGTTGGTCTAATTTCTACAATATTGTCAACAATGTTAGATTTTGTAAGCAAAAAGTGTTTCCCTTATAAAAATCAGAAAAATTTCAGTGTTTAATTTTAGAAAAATAGGACATCATTGCACATATGAGCCTGTAAAATGTTTAAAAAACAGGATTAATGAATAAAAAAAGCTTAATTAATTATCCAAGTCACAAAAGACAAATAAAACTAAGTTGGGTAAGTCATAAATCAGACTTTACTAAAATGATTCCGTTGACGATGCATGTTTTTACAAGTATTTTAATTTTGAATAACTAGTAGTATCTGCGACAACATGCAACTTTGCTACCATTAGGTATTAGTTTTTAAAGGAGGCACTCCAGCACTGAAGTGCTCGTTTCAACATCAAACTTGGCTTCCAGTAGCACAGCTTTCAAGGGTCGTTGCTATACGTTCCCCTCCAGGCTTAGAACATATGCCTAATCCTTTAACGGTTGTTTGAATGTGTTAAATATAGAAGATTTTAATGTTTTGAACATTAACATTTTTAAAGTTTAATTTGTAATTTGTAAGAATTTTAAATATACCATCTTTAAAATACCTGGCTTAGTTATTCATCAAGCGTACCCACAATTACAAGTAGAACAGGGATCAGAAAAGAATCCAGAAATATTATGAACAGAAAGCTTAGAGAGAAAAAGGCAAAAAAAATTATAAATGACATAAGAACTTGAACAGAGCTCAAATTCCTATTAGAAAAAAATCTGGTTTTATAAAGTATATAAATAAAGTTATAGGTACATTTATTTCCATAATTCCTTTCACAAATTGAATTCCTTGGTAATCTTTGCACCTAACAAATGCACTTTCAGCTGTTGCAAAATCCATTTTCATTAACGCACCCTCAGCAAGCAATCTCCTGCAAATGACAAATAAAATATTATAAAGAAATCATGAAATATAGAATGATTTACAGAAAGTTAACTCCTTATCATGTTAATAATACTAAACAATACTTTTTATAATACTAAACAAATGGTCATTATTAGAAATTTTCACTCTAGTAAAATTAGCAAAAATTTAGCAAATTTAATGCACAACTTAATGATCAGTAATTACTCTATACTGTAATTTCACGTTGCAATATATATTTGTGTTTGGCATTACATTCACAAAATGCTAAAATTATAAGAAAGTCTATACAAATATAAATGCATACCTACATAGACAAAAAATCCTTCATATAGTAACATGTTGGACCAGTTACAAATAAACTCATGTTGCCCTGCCAAAACATTACTGACTATTAAAGACGTGCGCAAGGGGATTGTTTTAGGGGTTAAATGCTCCCATTGGAAAAATTAATATATGTGCTTTTAATTTATGTGTACTTTAGAGTTACTATGTATTTATTTCTCCTCAACTACCGGTGCTTCCTGCCTTCAACGTTTTTCTGCAAATTAAAATCCTCACCCTTTTCCTGCAGGATGAAATTATTCTTCACAAATACAACTTTGAATTGACAGAATAACAAACCACGCTATTATTTCCTGCTTATTAATATATTAAGAACATTTCATTAAAAAAAATAACAAAAAAAACTGTTATAAATAGTGTGTTTATTTTTCTAGTTTTTACTATATGATGCATAAAAGCTTAGACTAAAAGGTTTAATTTTTTTAAGCAAAGTGGGAGGAGGAGTAAATAAACTGGGTGTCTACAGATTTTCAAGGTGAAATTCTGTGACGTTTTTGGGATTTTTTTGTTATTGTTTAGTGCTATATCGAATACTGATTCTACCAGATATCAGGTGTGAGATTAAGTATTGGATATCTGCCTCTGATGCTTGAAACTTGCAATTTTTTTACATATTTTTAAACATCTCACAATTTCCAAACATGTAGTAAGTTGGTAATTGACTTGCATTTTCAAAACATGTTACATTATTTTGAAAATAAAATTTGATATGGTGGATAACCAAATATTTCATGCAAAGACCGCATCATACTCCAGATATTTAAAAACCAGTTTGATACAGGATATCTGGTACCTTCTGGAAGAGACTGGTTCTGTTGGACCGAAAATTTTTGTGACCTACTGGTAACCTATAAGCACCCTGATAAATGAATACTTGTCATGAATTATTTGACTTCTTGGTCACCTTCTTTTTTTTTTTTTTTGAACCCTTCCCTTTTTGAAATTCAGGGCACAGGCCTGCGATTAGGAACACCTAGATTTGTGATCAGTGTGCCCTTGTTTGTTCAGTCAGAGCATCCTTGGAGATCATAGAGCCTATTGTATGGGTCTAATAACCTGAACACCTGTCTTCGAGAGAGTTCATTTTTTTCTTGGGGAGAAAGAGGGGGAATTCTTACATTGGCACAGAGACAATAACCACAGTACATTTTTGGTGAAGTAAACTGAATTTTTTTCAAACCTATTTTAACAAATGAAATTGTTCAATCCTTCCTCCATCGGAGTTCATGTAATCAGAACCAAACTAATTGTTGTTCAGCATATCACAAGATCACTGATACTGACGGGCCAAGCCAAAAAATAGTATTGAAGAGATTATTGTTCACCAGACCTTTAATTGCAACACCAATATTTTGTAAAAAATTATATTTACAATGGTTCACTTTCATATCTAATTCCAAAATAATAGCTGTTGACATGTGATAACTGAGAAAAATTACCAGTCAGCAATGTATCAATGTATATTAAAAAGAGAAGGAATCAAAGTAAAATAAAAAAGAGAAAAAAAACCCCTAAATATTCTAGCTTTGTATGTCTCAATAAGCAGTGTACATCCACCACTAACCACTAAAGATGTAAAATCATACAGAAAGAAAAATTACATGCAATGCAGGAGCTAAAATTCAGGGCAAGGTGCTGCAATTCCTGCCTGATATCCCCTTTTTAAAAATAGTCCGGGCAGGAAGCTTCCACCCATAGAAGATTTGGGTGTGTTGTTGTTGTTGTCGAGTCCTCCTGCGTGATGAGGAAGAATGGGTACACTGCTCCTGAGTCTAACTTGGCCCTTAGGGATCATTCATAAATGATGTCACGCTTCGAGGGGGGGAGGGGGTTCGTGAAATTGTGACAATGTGTGACAAGGGGAGGGGAGCGGGTAACAAGAAGTGTGACATCATGCATTAAGCAACATAGCGTGACGCGTGACAAAGGGGGGAGGGGGTCCACTGAAGTGTGACATATTGTGACAAAAGGGGGAGGGGGGTCAAAATATGGAAAAAAAGCGTGACGTCATTTATGAACGGCCCCTTATAGGCAGGAGTCCAATTTCCGCCACTTTTTGAAAGTTCTCTTAATTTTTTAAAGTTCTCTTAATTTTTGAACCAGCTCCCAGATGAGAGACCGTCATCTGTGATTGGCACCCCCAGAGGTATCGTTTCACTTGGAGGACATTGGAGCCACGACCTATTTAACGTGCACCCTTTAGCGTACACGGACACCACAGCAACCAGCCGCGAGAGGTTGTCACCCTCCCAAACAATGACCTTAGTCAATGTTGCTTCACTTTTGGTGTTCAACGGGAACCGAGCTTCTACTGACTGGTCCACTGTGGGACAGATTCAGGTGTAAGGTGTATCAATATATTATTGATTATTCATTATATGTATCTCTTAAGAAAAAAAAACTTATTTTCTCAAAAATAGTTTTTTCTCTTTTCAATTTTTAATTATTTTCTCTTTCTTTCTTTTTCTTTTTAATTTCACTTACAGCACTTATGAAGTGAAATGCCCCATCATCCTTAACAGGAATTACCATTTTCTCTTTCAAAGGACATTCATTTCTATTTAACAGTAATTTCTAAAGTGTGAATAAATATGTTGAAGACTATTGGTCTCTTTTTATACATCATTCTTATTCTACTAAACACAGAACATATAGTAGGCAATGATTTAAAATGTGGCTTAAATTTTGGAACATTTGTTAAATTTAGTGATATATACATAAGCAATTTGTAAGAATTTAGATAAGGTTGCAAAAAAAAAGGAAAACAGCCAGCATAAACTTTTAAAAAGTTGAAGTACACAGAAGGGTGTATAGTGAAGTAATACCACTTTTTTTTTCTTCCTCCCACAAAGCTATAATACCCTCCACAAACAGAGCTTGGAAAGCATTCTCCCGTCTACTTAAAAATTTGAATTTTCGCCCCTGTATTAAATGTACAGTTAAAATTTCATTACTGAAAATTTTTTATGAACAGAGGCAAAAATTTTCAAGGGAAGGGGAATATCCCTTCCACCTGATTTTTTTAAGAAAGGGGTCTATTTTAACGGGGGGGGGGGGGATCTTGGAAATCTGGGCAGGAATCCCGCCCTGAATTTTAGCCCCTGATGAATGAATTTTATGAAGTTTTACCCAATACAATTTGTTTTGATTAATAATGGAAGAATGAAAGAAGAACTTTGTTAAATTTGGCTTGGATTTAAGGTTGGAGCATTGTGGAAAAATATATTATTTTGGTGTTATCTGGTCAGAGATGCCACTCTAATCTTAAGGTTTTCAGTAGTAACCTGAATGATTTTCAGTAGTTTATAATACCAGAGAAACGTGGATGCAAAAACTACTCAATATTCAACCTAAAAGCAAAATATTTGCCTCAGCTGAACCATGGTGGCAACAGAATCCAAGAAAAAAACCCCTGATAACTCCCCGATTGGTCTCCAAAAATTTCCTTGATGTTATAATTAAATTGTGAGTTACAGTGTCATCGCCATGTGTAATGACAGTATCACAGTAGTGAAACCAGAAAAATATTTAGGGAGGGGGAAACTATTTTTCTAATTGAACTTTGTGAAATTCCCTGAAGGAGAAAACAACTTAATTCTCTAAGTAATATAACCTGCAACTGCTGAGAGTTTTAAATCTAAAGTTCCTTTTTTTTTAAGAATGAAGATCCCTCCCCCCATCATTATTTTATACTTATATTACTTTATTTTCTCAAGATGCATATTGTTCCTGTATTGAGTGAAGAAAAGTTTTAAAAATTCCAAATCATCACGCGGGTGGGGGGGGGGGGCATGGCTCTCTGTGCCCCTCCCCCTTGTGGTGCCCCTACGGTATAATGCACAGAACCAAACCTCCAAATTCGGCACGCTGGAGAACAGTGTTATGCCGAATTTTGGAACACAACCAAAAATGGCGTATTCTCGGAAACAAACGTTGACACTATTTTCTTAATTCAAACACAAAAACAGTGACCTTTTTATTGCTTAATCAGAGAAAGAGTGCTTTCAACCAATGGGAAATCGGCAATCGAGCTGACCACCCCCAACGAAAGGAAATTTAGCAGACGAAACTCCGGATGCTTGCCAGTTTGAATAATTTTCCCTGAAATTTGGAGAAAATTTAAATATCCCCTGATATTTTCCAAAACATAAAACTATCCTGAAAATTCCCTGATTTCCCGGTTATGTTTGCACCCAATAAGATTATTTTCAAATATAAAATACAAATTTAATTTCTAACTGAATTCGTTAATTAATTTAGGACCAAATAGTTAAAAACCAAACGAGCAAACAATGTATGTAACGAAGAATGCAATAAGCAACTGCTAATGCTAAAAGCATGTGTCGTGTCATGCAAGTAAGTGAAAAAATCCAAACTTTACCCGAACACCCGAATTCACTCGCCGAGTAGAACAGGGTTGCTGTAAATATTGCTCCACTGGAGAAATTCCGGTTAGAACAGGAATTTTAAGCTTTCTACCGTCGCCAATTTCCTATTGTTCACAGCTCTAAACTACCAGGAATCGTCAGTAAGCGCTCGTTTTGGCCACTGTTGGTGAATCTTTTTTTTTTATATGTGCGCCAAGCGCGAAAAGTTGAACTCGGCTAAAATATTGTATTTTCCATAGAAAAAAAAGCGCTTTCCGTAATTCGTAGTCAACTTCAAATTTTTGTATTTTTCCATAGTAACTAAGGAGAATCCGTAGCATTTGGCATCTCTGTCTGGTCTACTAAAAATGATGAAGCTGGCACTAGAAAGAATAGTTATACCATTTGGGGTCAGCAACACAAAATACCACAGCTGTTAGAGCTGTGAAATATTTAAAGTTCGAGTTTCAAAACAAACAAGTTATGGCAAACCTTACCATAAACGAGGATGTGGGTTTTCTTCAATAAATTGAGCTGCATCTTTTAATCCAACATTACTTATCAAATTTCTAGTATCCCGAAGTGACTATAGGGGGAAAAAAAGGAAATTAATATATATGTAATAAATAGTAAGGAAACATTCTTTCATATTCTATAGTTGAAACTGATGAATAAAATTATACAAAAGAGCTGCAACAAAACATACAAGTTAAAAAAGTTTCTTAAGCATTGAATGGATGGTATCTAAGTAAATGAACTCTAATCGAGTTGTAAATTTAGATATATCAACATATGTTCAAAGTAGCAATTTTTAAAAGGAAAAAGAGAATGAACATTACACACAGAAGATGAACACTACATAACACACAATAATTTAGAATGTTTTTCATTACTATTAGTTTTAACACATTAAAAGTGCCTAAAATAATCTAACATTTATATTTTTAATGTAATTTTGCTAAAAAACTATATGTTAATTCTGGTCCAGACATATAGCATTACAAGCACAGTCAATCGACAACAGATGGTACTCTTTTGGGGAGAAAACTTCCCATGAAAAATTTAGTCAAAAAAAGGTCCATTTCGTTCACCATTTTATTCACTTATAACTTCATGCTTGTTAATCCCATGTTAGCCTAGCCAATATGACTATGATCTCATATTTTTATTTTGAATTCTAGATCATGATCTTGCAAAATATTTATTTCCTTTGATTTCAAGCTCTCTGCATGCTGCACTTTTCAAAAGACTCTTTTATATTAGCTCATTTTTGTTAATCTATGGTAAAAGACTCACAGGGCTTAAAAAAAGTTACACAGGACTAATTTTTTATAATTTATAGTAAATACCAGTAAAAGTTCATCTATTTGGCATTCAAGTAACCAGAATTTCTTCTAATCATCTTCATTTACCTCAAAAAAAAAAGAAAAAGAAAACAACATTTTTCAACTGCAGTAAGTTGGAGCTTTATTTTTCTCTTCCAATTACATTTTTCTACTGCAAGAAAAGAAACAAACATTTATTTTTTAAAATACTTTCAAGATATATGTCCCAAATATCAGTTCAAGTGATACATTCCTTCAGCTAGTCCAGGTGCATTTTGAGGCAATGGTGCATTTTCGTTGTGTTTTAACAAATGCTGTAAAAAAGAAACTTTAAAATCTTGTATTTCTCCTTTAAAACTTATTTATTGCCGATTAAACTTATAAGATTGGAGTCTTTAACAAGACACCATTTTGAATATGCATTGTCTTAAAAATTTTGAATAAGTTGGAAATCAGCAATTTTAAAAAACAAATTAAGCAAGTAAACTAATTTTGGATCAGAAATGTATAATCTACTTCATTGCATATGAGAATTGTCCATTTTTGCAATTACGAGTTCGTAAAGTATCTTTTCCGAGATTGCAGTTTTTGAATATGGTTTGTTTTATGTTTGTGATTGTGTGAGATTGCTGCTTCTATTCTAGAAAAAAAAACTAAAATTTTGCTTTCTCACTTCTTGCAACCTCATTACATTCAACATATGACAAATTTTTGTGTGTTCCACTTATCCAGAAGCTTCACATTTCCAGAATTTGCTGCTCCCATGCTTTCCAAATAGTTGAACTTATGCTACAGTACATAATTCAATGATCTCTTTGAAGGTACTCTCCTTCCTGCTGCCCTTTCTTAATCCCCACTGCAGGGAACAATTTAAACGTGATTTCCACAGTAGTAAGAAGTTTTTGAATCAAATATGCTATAGTATCTATTTTCTCAAATCTCTATTATCTGAGGGTTTTCTTAACTGGCATTTAAAAAACTATCCCTGTGAGAAAGAAACAAACAGTTCTCGACAGACCATGACATGATATTCCATCTTGTCTTCAATCATCAGCTGAGTGGTGAATTTAGTTGAATCTCCAATTACTAAATATTTCGTCACAATTTCCTGATAAAAGAACACTGTAAGATGTGAAATAGTAGTGAAATGGTGTCCTTTGAAATGACGGACCAGTATAACTTTTAGAAGTTTATTAAAAAACAGTAACTTGAGTAGAGAATACTAATTAATAACATGAATAAGTATATTGAAATACGTAATAGAAAATGTGATAGAAAATGGGGCCGAAAGCCCGCTTGAAGATCAGAACATCTTCTTCCGTCGAAAGTTCTCATGAGTCTGAATATAGCCGGGCGCCAACCACGCTTGGCGGTAAGTTGGCGCTGAGCGCTTGAACATCTCGCCTGGCCTTGCACAGAGTGCAAAATTAATACATGAATACAATATGCAATAAAAATTATAAAAGTACAAAATATACATAAATTGGAATGAAAAATGAGTGCAAATTGAATAGAGAAAAATTGAAATGCAAATTATAATGAAATATTACACATCTAATTAGTTATATAATATAATAATGAAATCATGTACATAATGGCAATATGCATAATTTCGAAATAGCTCTTCTCATTACACCTGATTTGGTTTTTACATCGCACACGTGTACAATGTCATCTTTACCTGGGTACATCTTATCGATGCGACCCAATAACCATTTGCATGGAGATAGATTGTCCTCTTTAATTATTACCATGTCACCTACCTGGATATTCCTTTTTGCGAAATACCATTTGTTCTTTTGTTGTAAATTATTCAGGTAGTTAATACTCCATTGTTTCCAAATGGTTTGAACCTTTTTTGTAAAAAGTTGCCATTTGCTTAATCTATTATCAGTAATATCAGTTATGTAAGGTTCGACAATTGCAGTCATTGGTCTTCCAATGAGAAAATGGGCAGGTGTCAAAACCTCCAAGCCTTCCACTCCAGAAGAGAGGGGAGTTAAAGGGCGTGAATTTAATATTTCAATTTGATTCATGACGGTTAAAAATTCTTCATATGTGAGATTTGTATCACCCACAACTCTCCTGAAGTAGTACTTGTAGGATCTATAGGGAGTGTAATGGTTGGACCTGTATATGCTCCCAGGCCCTCATCAAAAATGCCTTTGAATTCGTCTAAAACCTGTTGGATAGGATCATTTTTAATTTCATGAATGCCAGTGAGACTAATGCCCAATGGTTGGATCCATTCGTATCCCAAAGTACAGTCGAGGGTCAAAAATCCGCACAACTTGGGAGAAGTGGTTGTGCGGATTTCAGGATTTTGCAGTTAGCTAACTATGTTAAAAAAAGTTCACAAGTTTCCCAGGTGTGATTTATAAGCAAATAATGGGATATCTTTTTGTTTTCCCCCACCCTTAAACATGTTTAAGAACATTATTTTTTAACCACAAGGTAGTGCTAGGCCTTATTTCGGAATTTTCCGAATTTTGGAGCCCGACCCAAAATGGCGGATTTACAGAACCAAAAATGGCGGATTTACGTAAACATCGACGTTGATAAGCGCATTTTACTTCAAATTGCACTGTTTTGTCAAAGGGTTGATAAATAGGTAACTTTTTGTTTTTTTAAGTTAATATAAGTAAATCCATGTGTTAATATATTTTACCAAACAAAAAAGATAACTTATTCATGGATTTTAATAAAACGCTCCAAATTACAACACACAATTCAACAAAAATAAACCATACCCACATGGTAGTTCACTATTTCACTAATCACTTGCAATTGCATGAAAAAGAAAATAATAGCTGCATCATCATCTAAAAAAATATTAACAGAGAAGTCAAACCAAAACGCTAGCGCCATTTGTACAAATTGCAAAGTTACTGGACGCCATTTATGACCACAGAGAAACAAATTCCTTTATCTTTCTTTCTCTTTTTTTTTTTTTTTTTTTAAGGGAATAAAACTTGAAAAACGAATTTTTAAGAACTTAAGGGGAAAGAAATTAATTTTTTATAGGGAAAAAAGATATTTAACTGAGCTCAAGAAATCAATTTTCATCTTTCAACATAGTAGAGTTTTCTGATTTTATCTTGGTTTCCTGAGTTTAGTTCATGTAAATCAGAAACATATCTACAATATTGCTTCTATTTGAATCAAAATTTACTGGTATTTATTAATTTAACAGCTTCTTAGATTAAATATTTTTCTAAATTGGACAAGAAAAAAAATCGGAAATTTTCGGGAAAAGTGCCGAATTTTCCAAATTTTGGGATTCTGAATTTGGGGTTCGGTACTGTAATAACGTTGGGAGTATCTTTTTACTCCATAGTTGAAGATTTAACATGTCTAAATTTGTCATTGGCAGATCGTGGCCCAAAAATATATTAGTTTTACGTTTGCAAAAGTGACTTTTCTGCAAAACCAGTTAGGGACAAAATCAACGCAGATTTCGAACGTTGGCGGATTTCAGGTCGGCGGATTTATGGCGCTCGACTGTATTAGAACACTTTGTATCAGCAATCATAAGCCTTAACTGAGGTTTAAAATTTTTGTGTGTGACATTAACCACACATACCACTTTTATTGAAATT
Organism: Octonoba sinensis; assembly: GCA_038502835.1. Classification (NCBI taxonomy): domain Eukaryota; kingdom Metazoa; phylum Arthropoda; class Arachnida; order Araneae; family Uloboridae; genus Octonoba; species Octonoba sinensis. The sequence goes on from CM076598.1 coordinate 132,652,667, forward strand.
GGATTCCTTTGAAAATCAGACAACTGCACAGATGATGACTGAATATGTGGCTTATCAGAACAAAATAATTTATTATACATATCATAAGAAATTATAGAATAAAATTATCCTGAATCAACTTCTATTGAGCATTTTTTACCTTCAATGTAAACAATGGCATTTTCTTTGAATGGAGTGGAACAGTTTTTATTTACTGCACGAATGGCGTAATTGGCATTTTCAGCACAATTTTCTATTCAACTTTAAGTACTCTACTTTTATTTGCATGATTTAAATTACATTGTTTATCCAAATTCTTTTTCCGCGACAAACTTTTTGTATATGGCCATTTTTATTACAATTTTGATAGATAGCATCACAAAGTTTGCATGTGGAATGCTCATGTCCGCCCCCACAGCTATAACAGAATCTGTTCTTCTTTGAATTAGATTTCATTTTGACAAGGTTGTTTAACTTTGGCTTTGCATTATCGTGCTGATGTTGAATAAAGTCAATGGCTTCATTATTTGTTCTACTAGGTAAACCTTGTAGATGAATTTTTTTCGCTTGGTTTGCAGCGGTTTCAGCAGCGTATGCTTTTGAAACAGCATTATCTAAAGTCAGAATAGTTTCTGATAAAAGAGTATGCCGAATAGCTTTGTTTTGCATCCCGCAAACAAATTGATCTCGAAGCTGCTCAGAAAGGTTATTTCCGAAATTGCAATCTTCTGCGAGGCGCCGTAAATCTGTAATATAATCGGTTAAACTCTCATTAGAATGCTGATAACGTTTATGGAAAATAAATCTACAATAGATATCTGAAGCTTTTGGTGAAAAATACTGTGTCGGCACGTTTGCAATTTCTTCAAAAGATTTGTCGGTAGGCTTAGCTGGCGTCAACAATGAGCGTAGAATACTAAAAGTTTAAATTCCACAAACCGCTAATAACGTAGCCCTCTTTTTAATTCCGTCCGAAATTCCATTTGCTTCTAGAAAAAATTTAACTTGTTCAATGTACAAGTCCCAGGAATCAATAGTATTAAATTCCGAAAATGTACCGATGGCCGCCATTGAAAGTATGAAAACGACTTCTTACCTCAGAACAATGAATTCACCACATCTAGAAGAGCAGATGAAAAAGAATAATCCTACTTGACCTCATCGCCGAAATCCTACCCTCTGTGTCATATGTAGCATTTCGGTTTGAATTAAGAATAATGAATATGTATGAACACAAGAAAAACCTTTATTGCTACATTCGTAAAAAAAACAATCCACCAGCCTGGCTGTTGCCAACGCAACAGTGGAGAAGTAAATTAAGGTACAAATACAGTTAAAGTTACAATTATAACAATGTTCTTTATTCTTTAACATGAAAGAAAATACTTTTGAAGGCGTTAAATGCAGATTGGAGTTTTGTTTCTTTCAAGATTCATCACAAATCATTTTCTACATGTTGTTAAAGTCAAATATTCATTGGAATGACTAAATACTGCCTGCATACATGACATGTTCATAAAATATTGAACTAAAAAGAAAATGCACAAAACAAAATTAAGTAAATAGTTATATTGGATTGATAAAAATGAGAGTGAATCTTACTTTGACATCATTCTTGAACAAATAACAATCTTCAGGTTCATCAGGATTTTGCATTAAATCTGAAAGTAAGATGGCTTTCACCTCCAAATCTTTGAACTCACACATATATCCTAAACAATTCATAGGTTCCTGGAAGGAAAATTAAATCTGAAATGTATGTATTGATTGAAAAATTGCACATCTGAATACAGATATGAGCAGAAACAAAAAATTAAGAGAGACACAGTTTCAGTCAACCAATATCCCTGTTAACTCTTTTTTTTTTTTGTCGCCCAAGCTCAGTTCGGGTAACTGCAATGTTACTAGCCTTGGGCTACACTAGAAAAGGGTTAAGCAGTTTAATATTTGTTTTAAGGAAAAACAACATTTTACATAATTCAACTTTAAATACTTGATGCATAGATTTTTTAGATTTATTGACAAAATGAAGAGAAACAATTTCTTCAATAATTACTTGACGTATTAATTAAAGAAAAAAGATAAGAAACAAAATCAATTTTTTTTAATAAAAGTTTTTTAAAAATTTAAATAAAACCATTAGTTTTGAAATGTCATTTCATTTTCATTGCTATGTACTGACAATTTTTAATTTTAATTTCTTTGTTGAATTACAGAAGTTTATCATCTAGAATTTCATCATTTTAAGGGATGGCTATGCTGAACAGTTTCAAATAATCTGATTAATTGTGTCCCACCAGTGGCAGTATGTTAAAACACAATCAGTCAGTGACTCATGCCCTTTATACAAAATGCAGAATTTTTCATATTCTGCAGTATGTTTATTATTACACAGCCTGATTAACATAAACTGATTTAACATAAAATTATACATCTAAGAAGACTATAGATTTCAAAAGATTAAAAAAGTGCAAATCTAAGAAAGTGACTAATGCCCTTTCAATTTATTTACCATTTCGTACACTGCAAGATATATTTCTTATTCATTATTTCTCAATGATTTCAGCAAATACTTGAGAAAGGCTAAATATAATTTAAATTTACATTTCCTAATTTGTTTTAACTTGGTTCAGTTGAATAGGATTAAAAAACAAAAAACTTTGGTTAGTTGGGATGTTATGCCATATTTCAATATTGGGTCATCTTAAGCTTCCGTTAGTTGTGTGCACTTCACAGGTGCATGCCTACTACACTTTCACCTCCTCTATCATCTGTAGACAATTCTGGGGCAGGAGCTTCATGTAATCTTCCTAACTTCTGATTACTCAGTGGCCAGAGAACTCTCGAGCCTTGAACATATCAGTGCAGATTTGCAGCAGTTTATTTCAGCTCACAGGTTAACGCGACCACCAAACATTGGCATAAATATTGTGAATGTGATATTTTTATGAATTATATATTTTCCTTTTTTAAAAAAATAGAATGTTTAATACTATATATGCCTAAAGAATCTTAAATTGATCACAATTAACTATTTAAACTAGAATAAATTTTATTCGGCTTTCAAAATAAGCAGAAACACCTCATAGGTGCAACGTGGCTAAACATATAAGAAATCAAAGAATGACTAACTTAGGGTTTTAAATTAATAGATTGTTCAATACTTTATATCTCCAAAGAATCTTAAATTGGTAACAATCAGCCAATTTGAACTAGAATAAATTCCATTTGGCTTTCAAAAAACCAGAAACACTTCACAGGTGCAATGTGACTAACCATATCAGAAATCAGAGAGCGATAAACGGAAGGTTAAAAGTGAAGTAATTTCTTCATCTTCTCTGTACTAAACATCTTCAAAAGTATGGATAACCTACTTGTGAACACAGTAAGAACATCATGATTTTATTAAATAAGCTATTAAATTCCAGTTTGACTTATGAAGTCGGTTTTTAATGTTTAATTGAAAGTGACCCAGGAGCATGTTCAAGCAGGCCGAGCAGGTTTGCATGGGGCAGATGATGATGCACCTGCACACAGTACCCTTTTCATTCAAAGCTTTATTTGAGGAAAATTTCAACAAATAATTCTCTATAAATTTTGTTTTCACCTAAAACAGTAATGTAAGGCTTTTTCTTACTTCCAAAGTTGAAAAATAGCCCTATAGTAACCATTTTAACTTACTGGTGCAATAAAAAAACTTTGTTATAAATAAAAAGATTTAACAAAAAAGATTTTAATGATAATTTGTGAAGTTAGAATGTTTCTAGACATGCATTAGATTAAGAACTAGATTGAAGGGAATGTAATAAATATTGACCAATATTTCTTTTTTTTTTCATGGCAGCAATTTTTACCGCTTTTCAATCACTGGACTAAATTAATTAAAATAAACTCAAAACAATCTACATCAATTCAAAAGAAACCATATTTTTACCCTTTTAAAGCATGTTTTACTACAGTGGCTATTATACCTAGTGTGCCGTTCGGCACGAGAATGTTGAAAACGAAACTAAGCCACCAGTAGGTGGCGCTAGCATCGGTAGCAAGGTAGCTGATTAGCAGAGCGAACGTTAAAGAATCATTTACTCGCCTTAGTTTTCACTTTTTCAGTACTAAAAAAAGGAGGTGTAAAAAATATGTGATTTTTTTTTAAATATTCAATTATCTGTTCTAGAGAAGAATTTGGAGCAATAAATAGACGGCTGTCGTTTAGGTGAACACAAGCATGAAAAATATTTTTATTTAGTTTTCGGAAGCAGTCTTAAATGAAAGCCATGTATTTTGTTAAGAGAATATTGTTAAACTTTTTAAAGACAAGGGTTTTTTAGTCCAATACAGTGTGAATGAGCTGTTGAAGATAATTGCATTATTATGCTCATATTACCTAAACAAAGAAAGGCTATGTACTATATTTTAACATAAATAAATAAATAAAAACTAACAATAACTACTATCACATAAGTTTTTTAAAAAGCACATTGCAATCTGATGTATATTTTTTAAAAAAATAAACACTTGTAATGTCATTTTTTAAATGAACTGCATGCTCAAAATTTTGTGTTAGATTTTATTTTTTAAATATAGATTTAATTTTTTTTTTTAAATTTACATTTATTTAAAAACACATTATGATGCACAAAGTTTTGGTCAAGTTTCAATTACATACAAAACCAAAATAGAAACAAATAATAAAAAAAATCTTGAACCAAAGCAAAAAGCTTAGCTTTAAATTAATTTTGTTGTTATGAGAAGCACAATTTCATTTTGATATTACATTTCTTCTTCTTTAACGTCAATATTGTTTCATATATAAAATTTAATTTTTGAGTCACATCTTTTAAAACTTTTTGTAGTTATAGACAAATGTAGAATTTTGTTAAAAAAAACTGAACCCGCCCCCTCTGTTGGGTATCTTTGTCACATTATGATACACAAAATGTTGGTCAAGTTTCAGTTACATACAAAACCAAAATAGAAACAAATAATTAAAAAAATCTTGAACCAAAGCAAAAAGCTTAGCTTTAAATTTATTTTGTTGTTATGACAAGCATAATTTCATTTTGATATTACATTTCTTCTTCTTTAACGTCAATAATGTTTCATATATAAAATTTAATTTTTTAAACACATCTTTTAAAACTTTTTGTAGTTCCAGACAAATTTAGAATTTTATTAAAAAGAACTAAAACCCCCCCAAATCCCCCCGCCCCCTCTGGTGGGTACCTTTGTCACATTATGATACACAAAATGTTGGTCAAGTTTCAGTTACATACTAAACCAAAATAGAAACAAATATGTAATATAATATTATATAAACAAACCTTATATAAACAAAAATTAATATGTATTTAGGTAAACACACACATTTAGTCAATTTGGCGCCCCTAAAATAATCTGGTGCCCTGGGCTTACGCTCTGTCTGCCCCCCTCTAGTTATGTCCCTGCCCCTCCCTCTAAACCCTCCCATACACAAGTCACCATTTGGGGGGGGGGAGCATCCCCCCATCTGCGCTAGTGGCTATTATCAATTTTTCACCACCAGCTCTTACCCGTATAGCTTATGTGTGTATCGTATTTCGTTCATTTTTTTAAATATTTTAAATTACAGTGCTCACAACAAAATGGTTATCATTTACAGACACACACAAATACCATACGTATATATTTCACACGTGTCCAAAAGTGCTCAGTGTAACTTAAAATGTATGAATCCGCCTTTTTCGAAAATTTTAGCAAATCAAATAAATGTAACTTCTGTAAGTAAAAAAAAGTAAGCAGTTTGTCATATGGGCGAATAGAAAAACGAAAGTGAACAGCCTAACAGACTTTATGTGAAAAAGCAGTGTGAAGGTTTTTTTTTCAATAACAATAATACATAATATTAGTAATGCGTTCATAAACTTTTGGCAATCCTTAGTTTGGAAAAGTAGAACTTGCGGAAAAGGTAAGGTGGGATGCAAAAAGAACTATATATCACTAGCAATATTTTTTAAGTTAAATTTCGTTAAAAATAGATTACTTTAGGTGTAACTCAAAACCACAAAGTATATTTCAAAACTTCGTGCATTTTTCTTTCGCATAACAAATAAACTTTTACGGCAAACTAATCAACCTCAAAATTACTGTGAAATAAAATTTATTTTCACCAAGTTCGATGAGATTTGTTATTACTGTATTAGCGAACAGATATTTTCAAATAGCGAATGTGTTCAAACCCACATTTAGTTCACCAATATGAGAGCCAAAAAAAAAAGCGATACGTTCGAAAGCAAATTATTCTGTTCAGATGCAGATTTAAAAAACCACAGACATTTATTATAGCATTGCAACAGACTTTGCCCTTTAGAAATTCTTGTTTTCGTTGAGGTGGTCAGAATTAAACCGATGTATCACACATAAATTTACAAAAACCAAAAATGGACATTTGTTACAAAATCCTTTTCATTTATTTATTTTATAGAATAAAAAAAATAAAAGTTGTTCGTATTTCAAAGTTCGAATGAGTGAGATATTTATTTCATTTCCTGCTTCCTTACGGAAAAAACTAATCTGAAAGTAGTTAACAGCAATCAATTCATGTTAGTGCATCAGTGTCACTTGTCACTTTCTGAATGACAATCGGCTGAACGAAAGACTTTTGGTACACAGGGCCTTTAATCGCAGCAGCTGGCCCCCAAAGCCGTCTTCCGGCGGGCTCGAACTTACCTCGCTATTGGATAGAGCGCCATCTAGTGGAGACTTACTTTCGAGTACAGAAAAAGCGCTGGAGGACAATGGTGAACGGCACACTATCTATTCTAGCCACTGTAGCTTTACAAATAATTAAATGTGTTTAATAAAATTTTTCAAAAAATCTTTATATTTTCTTATGCAGGACAAAAAAGGGACTTATGAACAAATTTGGTTTTAAAAAAGGGGGGGGGGAACTTTCAGGGATGAAAGGATAAAAGAATTTTTAGGCAGTTAGGGACCACATTTAAGGCCGATTTTGCCACAGGACAAAAAAATGCTACTATTTGGCTCTAAAATTCAAAGAAATTTTTTTTAATGCAAGTACTTCTCTTATACTAATTTTAATTACACATTTCAGTTCTATGAAGAATTTGGTAAAGATTATGATGAAATGGTTGACAATTTCAAAAAAAGAAGAAGAAACTTCAAACAAATATGCCAACTATATAGGCAAATATAAATAAAAATGATAATTCAATATTTTTAAACATACAAAATATAACAGAAAAACTATTGAGGAAATGAAAGCATTAAAAATAACAAATATGCTAACAGCTGTTTTTAACAAATTCTCATTCATATCTTCATAAACATTTTAACTAAGTTCAATGCTAAACTTTATAAATAATACAACTATGACTGGAAGCAAGTACATTATGAAACTGCAAAGTGCCTTTATTATTAGGTTTTGAAAAGATTTTATTTCACATTTCTGCATGACAGAATTAAGTAATTGAAGAAAAGTGTTAATTTACAGTTTTTTTGAACAAATCATATATTTACTAATAAAGCAATTGTAGTGCATAATGAGTGGCAACACAAAAGCAGAAAGAAAGCAGTGACAGAAATTTCCGATTGCATGGTAGAAGAACATGAACACATGTTGAGAATTAACATTTAATCTCTATTTCTGTATTGTGTAATATTGTAAATATTATTATTTTATGTGGCATGGAGTTATAAATGTCATAATAAAATTATGTTACGTCAAACAAATGCTACAATGATAAAATTTAAATTTCATCTGTAAAAAAAATTACATTTTAAATAGTCTTAAAAAAGCAGTTTTCAAAATGTACTGATTAAAAAAAATCATACAGTTGATAAGTTTTAACTGAAATATATCAAAAAGAATTACCTCAGGTTCTGTACCACGATAAATATACATCCTCATTTTATCCATTATTGCACACATTTGACTGTCATCCTAAAAAATAAATAAGCAAATGATGGAGGAAAGGCGTTGCATGCAAACAAAAATATCAGCTCATACTAGGAGAAAAAGGGAGAAGGAAATTAAAGAGTTTCTCTAACATACTTACACAATTATTACTTCAAAAAAAATGTTTGATCCAAGAAATACACTAATAATATGTTCTTTTATATTCAGAGAAATAGTTCTAAAAATTTAAAAAGTGTAAGGGTTATAAAGTTAAGATTTCTGAGGTTTTGCTTTGATCTGAACTAAACTTTAATTTATATTTCTGATTTTGGCTGTAAGTAAAGAAAGTTTGGTATTCTTAAATTTTCAGTATACAAATACTTCAACTCTATAAAAGTAAAAATAAAAACATATTACCATGTAGTTTGAAAACAAGCTGATTTGGTAAAAAGAAAAACTTAACTTCTGTAAATATAATAAAGAAAGCAGTTTGCTTGTTTGTGTGTGTGTTTGTTGCGTGCATATTGGGAAAATGGAGGCCTAGAGACATGAAATATGGCTTACAAGTGTAATCTTTGCTGACGTTGTGCCCCTCGGGCTGAAATTTTTAATAAATTAATTTTAATGAAGTTATTTATGCATTTTTAGCACTTTTTACCCCCAGAACTTGAAAAAATTGCATCAGAGAAATTTTTTATGATCAAATTGCAGAAAATTCAATTTTAAATGTGATAGAAAAAGTTTTGCAAATCCAGTGGTTTTTAACATTTTTATGTATTTGGAAAAATTTAAAACAAGAAATTATTTAAATTCCATTTCTCTTAATCGATATAGCTACACCAAAAGAGCCTATTGCACTATCTCTTGTAAATTTTTTTTTTACTTCATCAAAAAACTGCATACTTTAAAAAAGTATGCAATTTAACTTTTTTTACAATTTTTTATAAAATACAGATTTAAAAATTGCATTTGCGGGATTCCTCTTGTCTCATGCTCTTCTGTGCTATTAACCTCTTCCCTCTTGCTCCCCTTCAAATCATGGGCTGGAGTGGTCAAAAGTAGCTCACCAAAACATATTTTAAAAAGTCCACTCAATCCCGAAAATTTATTTTTTTTGTTTCGTACATACTAGATGATAGCATCAAACTATTTATAGTATAATTAGAGATTAAACATTTTTTTAAATGTTTTTCTTGAAAAGAATATGCACTTCTGTTGTTGTTCTCTTGAAAATTATCTGACCGTTAAGGGGTTAAACATCTTCTTAAAAATCTATTCAAACCCAAATTCAAAAAGACCTTTTTAACAATGTATCCCTTAAGTCGTGGAAGGACGCTATCTCAACTTTTTGTAAAGGTCCAAGACACCGAGAGGTTACTGAATTCAGTCTGGCCACTGGACACGACTGCCTTTGAAAACATCTCTACACATTTAAAATTGTCTCTGAGCTTTGGAAAGGACATGGACACTGGACATCTGCTTCGCCGCCCTGGACTTCACTGTACTTCCCTAGCCAAGCGGTACTAGGAGGCCAGAGATATGTTGGACTGATAAACTCTTGTTGCAACTTCTTTTTTTAAATCCATTTTGTGTTTTTTTTTCTTAACGCCTGTTAATTGTTGTGATTGTTCATAAATCTGCGAATAGAAATAACAAAAAAAGTTTTTGTGTGGAAGGAAAAGAACCAAATGTTCAACCTTGCTCTGGCTATCTGATACCTTGGAACTACTTCAGTGATTTCAGTTTTTTCCCTCTATGAACTTCATATTTTGGTGTCCCATACTCTTTTACAATTTTTCAGGGTGTTTTTCCTTCTCTCTTTTTGCTTTACATTTCAAGGGTTTATCCTTTTTTTCTTTCCTAATTGTTTTCATATATTTTAATTAACGCTGAAATTAAAAGCATAAAAATGCAAACCAGCAGGACCTAAACATAGCTATGAACATTGTAAAATTACAGATAGATTATAAATAGACATACTGACAAGAAAATAGATAGAGATAATTAAAAACAAGTTTTACATGTTAAGATTTAAAAAATTTTATACCACCACTGAGATAGATAAATATGCAGATATATATACATATGGGAGTAGATAAGATATATCTACAGATATAGAGGCATATATAGGCACATAGATTGATAAATAAGATAGATATATAGATAGTTATGGAAACATTGTAAAAGTGATAAGTGTAGAGATAATATATATATTTAAGGTGGAGCGACATAAGTCAAAATTACAAATAAGAAATGGCAATGTGTAGGATAGTTGCAATCTGCAAAATCTATTAATAATAGGAAATCTGGGATAAATCAAACAAATTCTTAGGCTTCCCAAATCACTCTGAATATTTAGCTTTTTTGCTTCATTTATTTAAAAAGATCAAAAGCAGAAAATAATGACAAATTATGATAACTCTGATTTAAATCATGAGGAGTGTAAATAAAATTGTCATTCACATCAAAAGTTTGACACTTAATATGACGCTGAGAATAAAGGGACAAACCCTTCATGTGTACACGTCGTCCACAAAATTGCAATAGCTCTGCCTTACTATGCATCGATGTGAGTCTGTTTAACCGAGTTCTCTGAAGAGTTGGTTGTTTCTCTGTAGTTAATATGTATTGTACATGATTAATTTAGCGTTACTTGGTTCATACATTTTGTTTTTAAGAGGGGTTTTTCGGTGCATTTCACTTAGTTTCATTTATGCATACAGAATGCCTTGGACGCAGTTATACAACTTCTGTCCCCTGTTTGCACTTGAAATCTTCAAAAACAATTTATTATGGACATATTCGGACATTATGAGATATTATTTATACGTATGAGGCAAACTTATATATAGTAGCCCCTCGTTATATTGCGCTTGTCGGGGGACAGCAAAAAGGGGCGATGTATCCGATTGTGTGACATAACCGATGCCCTTAGAAAGAACTCAAAAAGTAGAAGTAAATTGAGTGTCAACATAAAAAAATTTTGTTTAATCTTACATAATGACAACTTTCTTAATAATAATAGCAAATAAAACTAAACTGTGTTATTTGTTATTATTATTAAGCATCTGTCTCTTTCATTCAATGGGCAATAGGATCAATACAGAAAGAAATGTCAAGTAAAATGTCAACTGGTTTGAGTAGAATCATTCTGCAGGCATGTAAGTTGGGGAGTGGGAGGAGAATTGTTGCAGCTTTTAACTGCAGCAGATTCAGAAGAAAGGAAAACATTCCAGTTTGATTGCTTTGTTTAATGTAGGAAAAAGGGCTATACTGAAAATTGCAATATTTTTACTTTCGAGAGCTCCAACTTAAATTTTGGGAAAGAAAGAAAAAGCATGATATATCCGAATGAGCGATATAACTAGGGGTTACGGTATTAAAACTACCAGGATACTTGTTCACTGATGAGTATTTGCAATTTATTTATCTCAAGCGCTCACACTTCAAGCATGAAATTTCAATTGTAACTAGGGATGAAACCGATATCCCCAGCTAATTTTTAACTATCCGATTCAACCGGATATCTGATCCAGCCAGTGACGAAATTATGCGGTATCTGATCCGGCCCAGCAAAAAATATCCGAATATCCGGCATGTTAAGAAATGTTTCTGGCGGGGTATCCGGTCGAGTATCCGGCAGTAATTTGGGGAGAAAATTTTCCATTATATCCATCCAGAAAATTTTCAGTGCCAAATAAAGCTAATTTTATGTCAAAATGTTACATGACTTAAAACTATTGATATTTCCTTTCATTGATCAATTTCAGATTTTCAAGCAAAAATAACAGGTTATAACTTCAAATTTCTACTGAGCATTTATAGAATAAATTTTGACTTAGTTTTACTTAATTTTCGTAGGTTGCATAATTTTTTAAATAATAATAAGCATTTCCTAATTTAAATAATTGAAGAGCCTTAACAGAAAAGGAATAGGTATTTTCTCTAGCCAGGTGAGAAAAAATAATGAGATGTATCAGAACCTAATAGGCATCCTAATAGTAGCTTGAATTATTAAGATATTTTTCCTCGTAAGCAACAGTAAACTGCGATCTAAAGAAAGTTTTCCACACTATTATCTGCTTTAACATTAACTACTTGTTTTTGAATTCTGATTTCTTTTTACATTAATTCTGTTTCTTCATGATACGTGGGCTGCCCATTGTCCTAAGCTGAAGTGCAGAAGACTCCCGTGACATAAAAAATGGTTTAAATCCCAACCGGTACATGGATGTTATTGATTAGTATAGCACTTCTGATCTTAGTGGTTTTGACTCCACTTTAAACTGTAGGTCCAACAGCAATCTATAGGGACACTTCACGCTCAACCTGCTTTTAGTCAAATATAAGTAAAGTTCACTCAGTAGCACTGCGAGAATTTTTGCAGGGAAGGAAGAAGATTCACTTGCTAACCCATGTATACATCCGTATACATATGTTATACAGTATGGGACCCCAATTTCGAAATCCCGAAATCCGGAAGACCCAAAACCCGCAACTCTTTCCAAATTTCAAAAAAAAAAAAATTAACAGCTGATTTTTTTTTAAATTGGGAAATATTTTGTATCGTTGTTTTTGGGAAATGGACGCTTTAAAGAGAAGAAAAATATATGTTATGAACATGTTTAAGATCGGAAATGTTCTGTTTTCAAAAAAGAAATTTCTCCATTTCCTGAACAGGGTTCGTTTTGCGATTAGTTTTTATTAATTATTGTTGCTTTGAAAAAAAAAATTAAAAATCGGGAAATGTTTTGCATTGTTTTTTTTTTTTTTGAAAATAAGCGTTTTAAAGAGAAGGAAAATAAAATGTAATGAACATGTTTAAGATCGGAAATGTGTTTTTTTCAAAAAAAATATTTCGCGATTTTCAGAAAAGGGTTCGTTTTTGCGATTAGAGTTTTTATTAATTTGTTGCTTTAATTCTGAGTTTATATAATTAAATTTTGCTTTATTTTATTTCTTCTAGTTTTCTTATATTTATTTTTTTAAATGAGCTCTAATTTTCGTGCAATACAGAACATTCGCGAAATTGAAAATCTGCGTTTCTCGCATTTTCAGGATAATCTGATCTTTTACTACAATTTAGTGGCTAGAGGACATAAAATCATATAAAAATTTGACAGAATTATTTTCTTTTATTGTTTAATTAAAGAGGTTAAAAAAACATTGAAAAGTTGGGATGTTTCGATGCTTTGCGTCGAATGTAAGCAAGCCCGTACCCAGAGGGGGGCCAGGACGGGCAATGGCCAACCTGGAAACTGTTTTGCCCATCCTATTACTTAATAACCTTAATAATCTATGGTATTTCTGTTTTTAACTTTTTGATTTGTTTAAACGCAAAGTCATATCGAAAAAATCCTGTTCCCTTGCAAATTTTAGAAAAAATAAAAAACATGAATTTTTTCCTTTATTCTGCTTATTTTTTTTTTTTCTGTTTTCAATCTAAACTAGGCACTAATGAAAGAATCATGGGCAGTCCCCGAGGTCACTTACTTTGTGAGTTTTCCCTTTACTTCCTAAGAATGAGCATGATCCCCAGACAAAGAGGTTGAAATACCTTTTCTTCTGTGCAATCGTCAGCCCATCGAATTGATTGCAGACAAGCGAGTTCTTTTGTTATATCAGTGAATCATCTCTCTGCAGATCTAATCTTTAAGCCGCAAATATTTAAAACACCAATTTCTACATTGACAACAATTAATCGTCATCAAAGACTTTCTGACGCATCAAAGAATGGCAGATTTAGCTTTCTTAGCATTCGAAAGAAAACGGACTGAAAACTTAAATTTAGAAGAAGTGCTTAAAATATTTAGTACGAGCAAACAAAGAAAATTACGAAGACATTTTTTTTTTTTACTGTCACGTACCGATACATGTTTTATGCTTCAATATATTACTTTGGATGATCGTTTACATTAAAATTATCTTTAAAAAATGTTCACTTTTTTATGTTATTTCATATATTTTATTAATTTACAAAAAACATTCAATAAGCTTTAAAAATTAAATTCTACCTTTTGTAAGTTTTAATCAAGTATTTCTTTTAGGATCAAATAATTCCATTATTGAATTAAATTAGTATTAGTTTCATTAATGAATTGTGTAATTAATTAATAATTAAATTAAATAATTGCTTTAATTATTAATTTAAATTTTAAGAAAACGCCCAAAATGGAGCATAAATTCCAACATGTTAGAAAAAATTAAAAAACTAGTCTGCCCCTCCTATCCAAAAGTTTGCTCCCAGTTGAGTCAGAGTCTGGCTACAGGCCTGAATGTAAGCCTACTCAAACTTCGTTTTTTTGTGCTAAATTTCACTATTTATAGGAGAGTATATACGATAAAAAAATGCAAAAAAAAGCAAAATGCTAATAGAAAGTTTCAGAGCAAATTATATGGGCTCTGATGCTACTTACAAAATTTTTTGAATGAGGACCCAAAATCCGAAAAATTACGAAATCCGGAAAGATCGCGGCCCCAAGCATTTTTACTGATACAAAACTTAATTTTTGATTTTCCCCTCCTGTACATCGCTGAAGGCGCAAGATGGTCTGTCATTGGGTTAAACAAAGCACCAACATGAAATATATCCACACAAATATTATTCCCATCCCTACTTTTTTTTTTAAATTTTTGGTATAGATTTGACATGAGGCCCGCCTTGGTTCATGACAGCATTGGCTGGTAGAAACAAAATACTTGCAAATTCTTGACTTTCAATTCGCCTACTTTCCCACAATTTTTTTTAAAAAAGTATGAAAGAAGGCTTAAGGCATTGCAAGAATATTGTTAAAAATGAAGAAAAGGCAAAAATAAGAAGTAAATACAGATAGAAAAAACAAATTGAAACTAGGGCATTGAGATGGGGAAAATGTGTGTCTGTCAATCCGTTCCCCCCCCCCCCCCCCCCCCCGAAATAACTTTTGAGGGAATTGTCCTATTCGAAAGATTTTTTTTTTTTTTTTGCATTCAAAAGATCTCAATACCTCCTTTCCATATCTTATTTCTTGATTTGAACAACAATTTTGTATTCAATTTTTAGCAGTTTAAAAAATCTTAATAGTAGCGCCTATGGGAAAATGTGCAGATAAATTGGTGTAGCTAAGTGGGGGCGGCCCGGCCCGGGTGCCACCCTTTCAAGGGTAACATCCAGCCATGACGAAAGAAAAAAGAACACTTAAAAAGCTCAATTAAACAAAGCAAATACTTCAAATTAGATAATTTTTTCTGTCAATTTCTTTCTATTTTCAACTTGGAAAAGTGTTTCCTTTCAAAAATTCATTCAACGTCTTCAAAAAATACCTTAAATATTATGACGCCAATGATAAGAATGACATTAATCTCCCCTCCACCCCTTTTTTTCTGTTTCAAAGTTGTGATGATTTTTTTTATGTATTGCATCACAATGCATAATTCGAGCTTACATAATTTTTTTTTTTTGTTTAATCTTTTCCATGGGGTGACACCATCAATAACCGCCGAGTCTCACCCTTGCTTGCTACGCCACTGTGCAGATACCCTGGACATAAGATCGAAGTTCCTTTGAACAAGCTTACTGGAAGGAGCTCTCGACGTGGAGTATTTTTTGATTTAAACAATTTTTGTTCAATTTTTAACAGTTCAAAAGAATTTAACATTACCGCCTACGGGAAAATTTCAATCCTATATAAATCTTAATCTAACTGACAGATTTGCTTGGAAAAAACTTTATCGGAATGTTACGATGTAGAATATGTACAGATACAAAGTTCAACTAGAGCTAAACCAGGGTTCGTGAATTTTTTTATTTAAATCGGTTTTGATTTTTTAAAAAGACCTTAAATATTTTGGATATTTATTACGCTACATTCATAGAAGCAATATGACATGTTAATCAATATGCAAAAACACACTTTAATCTATTTTCACAGCAATAAATATTTTTTAATAATAATAATGATAAACAAATTTTAATACAAATGCATGACTGTGACTCAAACTTTACCAGGAATAATAGTACTCTCATAAGTAGAGTAAATGAACAAATTTAACCTGAATTATTTTGCTGTTGAAAGCTGAAAAAAGCAACAATTGTGTGTACTTAATTTTTACACTGAGTGTACTTTAACCATTTTTCTATTTTATAAATGAAAAAGCCTGAAATATTTTTACCCATTTAGTAAAATCATAAGCTCACACCATTACTAAAAGCTGAAACTTTTTGTTTTAATCAAATATCTTTAATATAAACTTCTATGACAAAAAATATTTTAGCGGGAAAAAACCTTAAGTTATTAGGGGATATGGATGAAACGTTGAGGATACATATTCTAAATCCTAACAATTGTTGCTTTAAACACTATCATTCTGGATTATTTATTGTGAGGCATTCATTAAATTGATCTAAAATACTATTTTTAAGATAAAAAACACAGAATGGTTCATGATTATTATGAATTCTAATTTGAATGATTGAATGAATTATGCTGCTGTTAAGATGCTTGAAGAATAAGAGTAATATTGTAAAATTAAATAGTAATTAGTTCTAAACTTATGAAATATGTTATGCACACAGACAGATGGACCGAGGAAGTTTTGTTAGAAACAGTGGTTGTAATTGCAACATATTTCATTTTTACAACACTTTCTAGCATTGTAAAATCAATGATTTTTTTGAAAAAAATCACTTGATTTAATCACGATTTAAATCAACGAACCCTGAACTAAACCAGCCTATTTTCCTGTAAAATTTTTTGAATTAGATTTTTAAGTATATTTCTGAATGAATGAATGAATAAATACATAAGTGAAGGAACAAATGAGTGAATGAATAAATAAATGAGTGAATGAATGAATAAATGAATGAATAAATGAATGAGTGAATGAATATGTATTAACCATTGAAAAAAGTATATTTGAAGCAATTAAGAACTAAGTTACATGAGAAGAGAGAGAGATAGCTAGATTATAAATTTGATGATGTATGAAAGTGCATTAAACCTATTAGGGAAATACTTCTCCTATTAGGGTATATCACGAAACATTTTATGTTTAAAGTTTGTTTCTTTCAAATTCTGTACAACTAAAAACAATGTTTCAATGTCTTATTTTATGTGTTGCATTATTAAAATGCACATATAAATTTATATTACAAATTTGAATCATTACAAATTTTAAAGTTACATTATAAATTTGTGTATAGAAAATGTTTTTTGATATATTCAAAATGTCTTAAAAGAAATGATGAGTGAAACACATTTGTTATTCATTGTTTTGAGGTTATAGTAGGGGAAAGTTGGATAAAACCGGGTAGGTGGATAAAATCGGGACCCAGCAGTTTTAGCTTGATTGGTATTGCAATCTGTCGGAAAACGCTTGAAACTAGTTGCAAACAACCACTATGTTATTTGGAGTTCAGTGAAAGGCAGTGTTGTTTATTTGTTTGTCAACGCCGAGGTTTCGAAAAATTCGAGTGGAAAAGTTTTGATTTTTACACCACCGATTTCACTCTGTAGTTTCAAAATTGCTTAGAGATTTGTTTTAGGTAAGTACAACATTTGATAACATCTTTTTCAGCAGTTATTTTAAATTATTAAACCAGGTTTCACATCATGTTTGAAATGTGCGAAGCCTTCTTTTCTGATGAATCGCGTTGTCAGACAAAACCGGGACCTTGTCAGTCGGACAAGCCCGGGGTAGCATCCGGTTTTGGACGACCCCTTCTTTTTTTACTGTGTGAAATATAAATAGTTTAATTTTCTAAAATAAAAACCTTAAAGAGCAAGAATCATCTCGTAAAAGGTATAAAATTAAATCTTTATTACTTTTTAGGAGGGACTTCGTATGAATATAAGCCTTTTATATGGGGGGATCCCTAAGTGGGATACTGTAATATACTATATTACAGTATCCCACTTAGTACAACTATAAAATTAAAATTATTAACATTTTAAATAAAAATATTTTTTTTAAATTAAATCGTGTTTGTCAGTTTATTCCAAAAAATGATTTTTTTTTTTTTAAGTAGGGTAGAATGAAAAAATTAATGCTTTTACAAATTTATAATCTTGTTAGAATAAAAATTGTACCCAAAAAAATTAAGGCTACTCGTCTGTCAATTTCCGAATTCAGCTTATTTAATTTTAAGTCTATGGGCAGGTGATGCATTCGTATTTTTAAAAATAACTCCTCGGGGAAATTAATATTTTTTACTTCAGTTTTCTGTGTACTCTTCTTAAAGGATGTCTCTTTTTTTTATTTCTCAAAATATTTTCAAAATATTTTCAAAATTTTTACTTAATTTTATATGACGTTTTAAAAAATAGAACACATACAGTCCGCCAGCTTTTAATACACAAAATATTAAATAAAGGATATATTTTAGAAATATTTTGACAATTAATTAAAAAGAAGACATCTTTTAAATTCTAGAAGGTTGGATACAGTGTCTAAACTGAAGAGGATGGGCACAAGAAGCCTGTAGCAATGGAGAGGAGCATGATCAACCTTTTATTTGTGATTTCTGTTCTTAAAACTTTTAACAAATCTGATCAATTAACTGAATTCCCGATAAATTAAATATATAAAATTCAAATTTACTTATGCACCGTTATTTTTTAAAACCCCCCTATGTTTCTCAGTACAGGAGGGCCATTGTACCAATTTATTGTTATAAATAAATATTTCAGTAGTAAGAAAACAACATTTTTTAAGTGTTCCTAAACATACCCGGTTTTAAACCAACCTGGTTGGATAAAACCGGGGGGACTTTTATACTTCCAAAAAAAAATCTATTTACCCTCCAAAATATTGTTCTTCCCCCATTGAAAAATATTTATTTCTGTAACCTAAAAAACTAATTTATCATTCAAATAGAAATTTAAGCAATTTTATTCACTTAACTGCTTAGGAAAATAAAAAAAAAACTTTGGGACCCGGTTTTGTCCAACTTTCCCCTACAGTGAAACCTTTCTGAGCGGCCACCCCTCCTAACAGTCGCTTTTTTGTTCCACGGAATTTGGGGCCCATAGACTTAATGTTAAAATAACAATTAGCAACGGCCACCCAACCCCCTTTGAATGGCTTCTGAGTGGGTTTGTCCATCATTTTATTGCAGAAAAATATATTTACTCCCTTCTTAAATTTACTTACCAATTTTTGTATGTGAGTTTACAAATGAATTTTTGTGCCTTTCAGGCGCTAATTCTGCCTCCGACGAGGAATTTTAAGACATGTTTTGTGATAGCGAGCAAGATAAACTTTCAACTCAACACACTTTGGAAAAAAAAAACAAAATCATTGGAAATTCTGACGCATTGGAAAACGAATCAGTTAGAGATTTACTTTTTAAAAATGAAAAACGAGCTTGAAAACATTTTCGTTTCCAATAAATATAAAAACTTAAAACAGTCTCAAATTCTATAGTTTTTGTTAAAAATGTAAAAAATTCCTAAAATAAAGTTATAAATATATCTTTTGATAAATCTCAAAAATCATTTTAAATTATAAATATGTGTAAGACTTGTTTATTTTTTTCATATTACATAACACACTGTACCTTATTAATAGTCAACTCTTCAGAACGGCCACCCTCTATGAGCGGCCCCAAAATTTTTTCGGAACGTCAGAGTGGCCGCTCAGAGAGGTTTCACTGTACATAAAAAAATAAGTAAAAACTAACATAACTGAAAGAAAATAGCAACCGGATATCCAGCCGAACTACAAATATCCGGTGGAACATGTATCCAGTTGAGTCAGAGTCTGGCTACAGGCCTGAATGTAAGCCTACTCAAACTTCGTTTTTTTGTGCTAAATTTCACTATTTATAGGAGAGTATATACAATAAAAAAATGCAAAAAAAAGCAAAATGCTAATAGAAAGTTTCAGAGCAAATTATATGGGCTCTGATGCTACTTACAAAATTTTTTGAATGAGGACCCAAAATCCGAAAAATTACGAAATCCGGAAAGATCGCGGCCCCAAGCATTTTTACTGATACAAAACTTAATTTTTGATTTTCCCCTCCTGTACATCGCTGAAGGCGCAAGATGGTCTGTCATTGGGTTAAACAAAGCACCAACATGAAATATATCCACACAAATATTATTCCCATCCCTACTTTTTTTTTTAAATTTTTGGTATAGATTTGACATGAGGCCCGCCTTGGTTCATGACAGCATTGGCTGGTAGAAACAAAATACTTGCAAATTCTTGACTTTCAATTCGCCTACTTTCCCACAATTTTTTTTAAAAAAGTATGAAAGAAGGCTTAAGGCATTGCAAGAATATTGTTAAAAATGAAGAAAAGGCAAAAATAAGAAGTAAATACAGATAGAAAAAACAAATTGAAACTAGGGCATTGAGATGGGGAAAATGTGTGTCTGTCAATCCGTTCCCCCCCCCCCCCCCCCCGAAATAACTTTTGAGGGAATTGTCCTATTCGAAAGATTTTTTTTTTTTTTTTGCATTCAAAAGATCTCAATACCTCCTTTCCATATCTTATTTCTTGATTTGAACAACAATTTTGTATTCAATTTTTAGCAGTTTAAAAAATCTTAATAGTAGCGCCTATGGGAAAATGTGCAGATAAATTGGTGTAGCTAAGTGGGGGCGGCCCGGCCCGGGTGCCACCCTTTCAAGGGTAACATCCAGCCATGACGAAAGAAAAAAGAACACTTAAAAAGCTCAATTAAACAAAGCAAATACTTCAAATTAGATAATTTTTTCTGTCAATTTCTTTCTATTTTCAACTTGGAAAAGTGTTTCCTTTCAAAAATTCATTCAACGTCTTCAAAAAATACCTTAAATATTATGACGCCAATGATAAGAATGACATTAATCTCCCCTCCACCCCTTTTTTTCTGTTTCAAAGTTGTGATGATTTTTTTTATGTATTGCATCACAATGCATAATTCGAGCTTACATAATTTTTTTTTTTGTTTAATCTTTTCCATGGGGTGACACCATCAATAACCGCCGAGTCTCACCCTTGCTTGCTACGCCACTGTGCAGATACCCTGGACATAAGATCGAAGTTCCTTTGAACAAGCTTACTGGAAGGAGCTCTCGACGTGGAGTATTTTTTGATTTAAACAATTTTTGTTCAATTTTTAACAGTTCAAAAGAATTTAACATTACCGCCTACGGGAAAATTTCAATCCTATATAAATCTTAATCTAACTGACAGATTTGCTTGGAAAAAACTTTATCGGAATGTTACGATGTAGAATATGTACAGATACAAAGTTCAACTAGAGCTAAACCAGGGTTCGTGAATTTTTTTATTTAAATCGGTTTTGATTTTTTAAAAAGACCTTAAATATTTTGGATATTTATTACGCTACATTCATAGAAGCAATATGACATGTTAATCAATATGCAAAAACACACTTTAATCTATTTTCACAGCAATAAATATTTTTTAATAATAATAATGATAAACAAATTTTAATACAAATGCATGACTGTGACTCAAACTTTACCAGGAATAATAGTACTCTCATAAGTAGAGTAAATGAACAAATTTAACCTGAATTATTTTGCTGTTGAAAGCTGAAAAAAGCAACAATTGTGTGTACTTAATTTTTACACTGAGTGTACTTTAACCATTTTTCTATTTTATAAATGAAAAAGCCTGAAATATTTTTACCCATTTAGTAAAATCATAAGCTCACACCATTACTAAAAGCTGAAACTTTTTGTTTTAATCAAATATCTTTAATATAAACTTCTATGACAAAAAATATTTTAGCGGGAAAAAACCTTAAGTTATTAGGGGATATGGATGAAACGTTGAGGATACATATTCTAAATCCTAACAATTGTTGCTTTAAACACTATCATTCTGGATTATTTATTGTGAGGCATTCATTAAATTGATCTAAAATACTATTTTTAAGATAAAAAACACAGAATGGTTCATGATTATTATGAATTCTAATTTGAATGATTGAATGAATTATGCTGCTGTTAAGATGCTTGAAGAATAAGAGTAATATTGTAAAATTAAATAGTAATTAGTTCTAAACTTATGAAATATGTTATGCACACAGACAGATGGACCGAGGAAGTTTTGTTAGAAACAGTGGTTGTAATTGCAACATATTTCATTTTTACAACACTTTCTAGCATTGTAAAATCAATGATTTTTTTGAAAAAAATCACTTGATTTAATCACGATTTAAATCAACGAACCCTGAACTAAACCAGCCTATTTTCCTGTAAAATTTTTTGAATTAGATTTTTAAGTATATTTCTGAATGAATGAATGAATAAATACATAAGTGAAGGAACAAATGAGTGAATGAATAAATAAATGAGTGAATGAATGAATAAATGAATGAATAAATGAATGAGTGAATGAATATGTATTAACCATTGAAAAAAGTATATTTGAAGCAATTAAGAACTAAGTTACATGAGAAGAGAGAGAGATAGCTAGATTATAAATTTGATGATGTATGAAAGTGCATTAAACCTATTAGGGAAATACTTCTCCTATTAGGGTATATCACGAAACATTTTATGTTTAAAGTTTGTTTCTTTCAAATTCTGTACAACTAAAAACAATGTTTCAATGTCTTATTTTATGTGTTGCATTATTAAAATGCACATATAAATTTATATTACAAATTTGAATCATTACAAATTTTAAAGTTACATTATAAATTTGTGTATAGAAAATGTTTTTTGATATATTCAAAATGTCTTAAAAGAAATGATGAGTGAAACACATTTGTTATTCATTGTTTTGAGGTTATAGTAGGGGAAAGTTGGATAAAACCGGGTAGGTGGATAAAATCGGGACCCAGCAGTTTTAGCTTGATTGGTATTGCAATCTGTCGGAAAACGCTTGAAACTAGTTGCAAACAACCACTATGTTATTTGGAGTTCAGTGAAAGGCAGTGTTGTTTATTTGTTTGTCAACGCCGAGGTTTCGAAAAATTCGAGTGGAAAAGTTTTGATTTTTACACCACCGATTTCACTCTGTAGTTTCTAATTGCTTAGAGATTTGTTTTAGGTAAGTACAACATTTGATAACATCTTTTTCAGCAGTTATTTTAAATTATTAAACCAGGTTTCACATCATGTTTGAAATGTGCGAAGCCTTCTTTTCTGATGAATCGCGTTGTCAGACAAAACCGGGACCTTGTCAGTCGGACAAGACCGGGTAGCATCCGGTTTTGGACGACCCCTTCTTTTTTTACTGTGTGAAATATAAATAGTTTAATTTTCTAAAATATAAACCTTAAAGAGCAAGAATCATCTCGTAAAAGGTATAAAATTAAATCTTTATTACTTTTTAGGAGGGACTTCGTATGAATATAAGCCTTTTATATGGGGGGATCCCTAAGTGGGATACTGTAATATACTATATTACAGTATCCCACTTAGTACAACTATAAAATTAAAATTATTAACATTTTAAATAAAAAATATTTTTTTTAAATTAAATCGTGTTTGTCAGTTTATTCCAAAAAATGATTTTTCTTTTTTTAAGTAGGGTAGAATGAAAAAATTAATGCTTTTACAAATTTATAATCTTGTTAGAATAAAAATTGTACCCATAAAAATTAAGGCTACTCGTCTGTCAATTTCCGAATTCAGCTTACTAATTTTAAGTCTATGGGCAGGTGATACATTCGTATTTTTAAAAATAACTCCTCGGGGAAATTAATATTTTTTACTTCAGTTTTCTGTGTACTCTTCTTAAAGGATGTCTCTTTTTTTTATTTCTCAAAATATTTTCAAAATATTTTCAAAATTTTTACTTAATTTTATATGACGTGTTAAAATAGAACACATACAGTCCGCCAGCTTTTAATACACAAAATATTAAATAAAGGATATATTTTAGAAATATTTTGACAATTAATTAAAAAGAAGACATCTTTTAAATTCTAGAAGGTTGGATACAGTGTCTAAACTGAAGAGGATGGGCACAAGAAGCCTGTAGCAATGGAGAGGAGCATGATCAACCTTTTATTTGTGATTTCTGTTCTTAAAACTTCTAACAAATCTGATCAATTAACTGAATTCCCGATAAATTAAATATATTAAATTCAAATTTACTTATGCACCGTTATTTTTTAACCCACCTATGTTTCTCAGTACAGGAGGGCCATTGTACCAATTTATTGTTATAAATAAATATTTCAGTAGTAAGAAAACAACATTTTTTAAGTGTTCCTAAACATACCCGGTTTTATCCAACCTGGTTGGATAAAACCGGGTACTTTTATACTTCCAAAAAAAAATCTATTTACCCTCCAAAATATTGTTCTTCCACATTGAAAAATATTTATTTCTGTAACCTAAAGAACTAATTTATCATTCAAATAGAAATTTAAGCAATTTTATTCACTTAACTGCTTAGGAAAATAAAAAAACACTTTGGGACCCGGTTTTGTCCAACTTTCCCCTACAGTGAAACCTTTCTGAGCGGCCACCCCTCCTAACAGTCGCTTTTTTGTTCCACGGAATTTGGGGCCCATAGACTTAATGTTAAAATAACAATTAGCAACGGCCACCCAACCCCCTTTGAATGGCTTCTGAGTGGGTTTGTCCATCATTTTATTGCAGAAAAATATACTCACTCCCTTCTTAAATTTACTTACCAATTTTTGTATGTGAGTTTACAAATGAATTTTTGTGCCTTTCAGGCGCTAATTCTGCCTCCGACGAGGAATTTTAAGACATGTTTTGTGATAGCGAGCAAGATAAACTTTCAACTCAACACACTTTGGAAAAAATAAACAAAATCATTGGAAATTCTGACGCATTGGAAAACGAATCAGTTAGAGATTTACTTTTTAAACTGAAAAACGAGCTTGAAAACATTTTCGTTTCCAATAAATATAAAAACTTAAAACAGTCTCAAATTCTATAGTTTTTGTTAAAAATGTAAAAAATTCCTAAAATAAAGTTATAAATATATCTTTAGATAAATCTCAAAAATCATTTTAAATTAGAAATATGTGTAAGACTTGTTTATTATTTCATATTACATAACACACTGTACCTTATTAATAGTCAACTCTTCAGAACGGCCACCCTCTATGAGCGGCCAAATTTTTACGGAACGTCAGAGTGGCCGCTCAGAGAGGTTTCACTGTACATAAAAAAATAAGTAAAAACATAACATAACTGAAAGAAAATAGCAACCGGATATCCAGCCGAACTACAAATATCCGGTGGAACATGTATCCGGTTGAACTCTGATATCCGGTCCGGATATCCGTATCCGACAGAAAAAATTTGCAGGATACCCCGTATCCAGTATCCAGCAAAATCACTATCCGGTTCATCCCTATTTGTAACAGATTGAAAAATGTTAGAACACAAGACAATGCTATTTAGAAATACTATAAACAAGTTACAATTGTAACTAAGTTATTTCTGTCTCTACAGTGTAAAGAGTTATAAAGAAACTTAAAAGTTTAGTCACAGGTGTACCTGTAAAAACTCAGAGAAGACCAAGGTCTACACATGTAAACAAATATACATTAAATTTCACTTTGTATTGATCAGGGTTCATACTCAAATAGCCAAAAAAATTTCTATGACTTTTCCACGTAGTATTTAAAGCAGAATTCCAGGTTAACATTCCAAGTAAAAATATTTATTAGCAAATGCACTACTTGTACATTAAATAAGCCTGCCCATAACATTTTATACCCATACAATTATGTTAACCTCATATTAAAAAATTCCACAGATGATCATTAAGATAACAAATTTATACTATAGAATTTCTAGTCTATAGCATTATCAAAAGCAAAATTTTATGACACAATACTGCCAAAATTTATTGGCAAAATTTGCATCCATCTTTTTTAAATTTAAATTTTAGAAAGCTAATTTAAAACTATAAAACATAAAATATAGAGAATAAATAAAGTAAAAACTAGGATGATCCCAGTGAAGACAAATCAGCTTTTTAACTCTATAATAATGCATGAAAACAAATATTTAGAGAAATGCTGAGGTAGGCACTTTTATGCCATGGCAATATAATAAACACCA
This sequence comes from Octonoba sinensis, assembly GCA_038502835.1. Taxonomy (NCBI): domain Eukaryota; kingdom Metazoa; phylum Arthropoda; class Arachnida; order Araneae; family Uloboridae; genus Octonoba; species Octonoba sinensis. Next base: position 132,678,543 of record CM076598.1, read on the forward strand.
TTATATAAAGAAAAAACCTATATAGGAAAAGGAAGGCAAGTTAATTGAGGATCTGACATCGCCACGAGCCTAGGTTCTCGCCAAGGGGTCCCTGGTAAGGGAAAAAATCCCCGACTTCTCCATATTCTGTCAAAAATTTACGTTTTCCCCCAGACTATTCCATGGCTTTTGCAAAGGATATCAATTTCCATGATTTCCAGGTGGAGTATGAACCCTGATTGATACTAATGTTCAAGACTTTTGAGAATACTTACTGATGCCCACTTTACATCCCAAGCACATCTTCTATCAAAGTCTATAGGCTTGGATGAAACAGGAGTAATGTTATAAACTTTTTTATTTTCATTCCCTTTTCTTTTCATGGGAAAGTTGTCTGTTTCTACTAAATCTCCCACGTTTAAAGCTATTCTTTCTGATTTACGAGAAAATTCTGATAACTTTTTTATGCTGTTTCCCATCACATCATTATGTGTTACATTAGAATTAAAATTGTCTGCCATATCATCTGTATCAAGGACCTTTGAAGTTATGATTCCAGACTTCTTATGATGGTCAACAAAAGAGGCTTCAGAATATGGATCTTGATATGACTTAGCATTCTGATGGCTGTGCACATCCGGTGATCTATATTTACCAGATTCACTTAATGTGTCGAAATCTGAAGAGTTCAAAACGTGGCGATTGTTATTAGGTATGTCATTTTCCTTTGAGTGAAATCTAGAAACAGAGAAATCACTATCATAATTCTTTGATATTGTCCAATAATCCGGGACATTGTGGAAAGTAATCTCACCATAAATATTGATAGAAGCCAGTATACTGAAACAAAAAAAAAAAAAAAAAGAAAAAGGATATGTAGTATGCAGGACAGAAATTTCTTAATTTAATATGTTAAAAGAATGAATAAAAGAAACATGTATAAATAGATAATTGTTGAAAATGTCGAAGATTAAAGGCCTCAAATTTATAGGCACATAATCATTAACTCTAAATTTCAAATGTTCCAATACATTCAATAAAATTTTTAGCTGAACTAAATAAAATAAAAAATGGCAATTTATTTATACTTTTTTTAATTACAATTTTATGCAAAAGTGACATACATTTCATTTTGTTTAAAAGAAAACTAAATCTTTAATCTTACACCAACTTTTCTTTACATTGTTTGTGAAATTATTATTTTTTAAATTAGTTTATTCTTTTTTTGAAATAGTGTTCTCCCCCCCCCCCTTTCAGTCCACAAAGAATATATGCTGACCCATCAAAATAGCATTAGTCTCAATGTGCATAAATGCAACTAGGAAAAAAAGTGGAGCAGCAATACGAAGTGACTAACTTTTGAACTGGATGAATTTATATAATTATTCCCTACTTTATTTACAAAAAAAAAATGGTATAAAAAGAGAAGTATTTACTTACTTAGACATGGCATTTAGAGAAATCTTTGAAGGAATGCTAGGATTATTACTACTTTGAATAATGTAGTAGAGATTCACATGTGGCAGATTATACAAATAAAACCTTCCAATTATATCACTCTATAAAAGATACATTCAGTACAATTACAACAAATAAGATAAATGGAAGAATATTTCTAAACATATACGTGAATTACAAGGGAAATAAAATACAGGAAAGATCTTTTCTTATAAATTTATATCATTGCACTTATACACTCATAGAAAAGATAATTACAATAACCAAACTTACAATAACCAAAAGGACATCACTACAGGTTAAACAGCAAATTGGTTTTACCTAAAGGAAAGAAACAGTAATTAGTATTTTGTTTTCAAATTTAAAGCAAGACAGAATTACACAATTTAGACACAATTAAGATTTTCAAGAATTATAATCTGTGAACAAAAATGACTATTAACCACCTCAATAGTTGTGATACTTTGAACTTGGTTATAGTGATCTTGTTTATAGTGACAACTCTGTTATAACGTCATGATATTCTGGTGCCTTCATTCGCTCATACACTTTAATGTATATCGCCTACAGAGTCACTTGGCTAGTCAAAATATTCCGACCCCTTGAATGACATTATAGCAGTTACACAGTATATTCATTTAACAATTACTTTAAGAAGGGAATAACTGTAAGGTGGTTAAAAGGTTCTAAATTATCAGAAAAACATTCCCTGATTTTTTTTTTGTATCCTAATGGTCTGTGTATTAGTTCTTAACCTTTGCAGACCTAGTATGACTGGCATTCATCCCTCAGGGACTGGCATTCATTCTTTCAAGTAGCACCACTATTCGTGGATGCCAGTGCCACGTAAAAATTTTCACACTATGTTTCTTCACAACCAAAAGCATCTAGGCTCTGGCGACATGAAATTACACTAGGAATTTTATTTATGCAAGAGAATAAAAGCCAAATACAAACTTAAGGAATCTTAAAAATTGACGAAGTAGATGAGAAAAATTCCTTCGTACCATAGTTTAGGGATCATTCATAAATGATGTCACGCTTCAAGGGGGGAGGGGGGTTCGTGAAATTGTGACAAAGTGTGACAAGGGGAGGGGGTAACAAGAAGTGTGACATCATGCATTATGCAACATAGCGTGACGCGTGACAAAGGGGGGGAGGGGGTTCCTCTGAAGTGTGACATATTGTGACAAAGGGGGGGAGGGGGGTCAAATATATGGGGGAAAAGCGTGACGTCATTTATGAACGGCCCCTTACCAACTAAGATTTACTTCTAATATTCAACAATATTATTAAAGTTTTTAAAATGTCAAGGTGTAAAAACTAAAAATAAAATAATGAGAATAACCGGAAGCAGGTGCAACGAGATTGCTGCACAACTGAAGAAAAGCTGTAACAAGTGGCATCGAAGAAGCAAAAAAAAAAAGCTAAGAGAAAAAGTTTATGCGGGTAAAAATTAAAATTATAATCGTACTTTGATTAAGTTGGCTTTGGATTGTTTTCAAAATTTCGGAATAATAAGAAACATGGCAGACTAAAAGCAGATGGTATAAGATTATTGCACAATGACATCTAATGCACTAAGTCATTATTAAACGAAAAACTAACAAAAATGAGGCAACTAACCTAGTGCGTAAAACAAATAGCACTCATAAGATTACTTTTACTTTAACATATTCTATTTCGCAAGCATTATGTTCAAAGAGAAGCAATTTTAATAATGAAGGTTTTTGGGCAGCGATCACTTAAACTATTTTTCCGAATTTTTTATCAAATACTTTGTAGAATGACATTGTTTTTGCGCTTCTTTGAACTGCTGTGCTGCCTGTTATTGTATGGAAAGTTAAAGACCGAATGTTTTCTGGAAAGTTGACCTGCAAAAAACACCGGCCTTGCATCGCTTTTAGATGTTTTTCAAGATCGATGGACCGATGTTTTTCTAAAGTTAACATCGGCCGCTGATGCCGATGCATCGGTCGAGCCTCCTTAAAGATACTGATATTTGACGGGATTACAGTACATCAGTTTGGTATTCTGACATACTGTTTTAAATGATATAGTAGAAGGATTGACGTTAGAGCACCATTCCTGCAGTATTAAAGATATAGATATTTGACGGTATTATGGTACATTGCCCAGCCCTACTTTTAGGACACTAAATTTCAGAGTTTCATCAGCAAAAGTTATTATTTTAAAGTACAACTTATGCAAATGAACTTCATATACATAAGATATACTTACGGTTTCACTATTGCATTGAGAGATATCTGGAAACTCGAAAACAGTGCATCTGTAAATAATTTTAAAATCATAGCAAATAATTATAACATATATATATATACACACACATATATAGATCATTTTCAGGAAATATGAAATTCTCAACTAAGAAAAAAGAATTTTTTAAATAATCTAATTGTTTGTTTCAGTATTGATTTATAGACCCTTACTAATATTTTATACAGAGCAATCTAGTTTACAGACAACAGCTATAGAAAATATTCAAAATAAACATTCATCAAATTTTAAACTTAATTACATACAAACATAAATTTAAAGTTTTAGCCCCTAGACCTCAACATTTAAATACTAGTCAAGGCATAGCACAAACCTTTCCATAAACAGGGTGTCTACAGAATTTCAAAAGTGAATTTTTAGGACCTTTCAAAAATAATTGTGGTCATACAAGGTACTGTATTTTTGAAGCAGTACAATAATAGTTACAAAAATTTCCTTTTAGGTTGAATTTATAGCTCATTACATTCATTCGTTTAACAAACAGAAGGCATAATGAAAATAAACATTCCTAGTTTCAATTTTAGAGTCTTATAATGTGACAAACATTAGTCCATTACTAAGATAAGAAAAACAAATCATACCTATGTTGCAAAAAAAAAATGCCTCTCTAAAGCTTCAAAAAGAAAAAATCACAATCACAAAAATTATTTATAAGCTAAACATTTATACCCAAAAAAATTACAATTTAAAAACAGACCTTTTAGAAAATTCCATACTTTTAAAACACACATACCACAGACAAAAATATTAGCTTTTATATTTGCATCAAACAATTACATTGAATTTAACATGCTGTTATATCATTTCTAGTATTAAGCTGCCACATACTGAATTCACAGGTTCTGTATTCAATGCTTTTCTTACTGCATAATAATGCAAACACAGATGATGAGCGACGAGATTTTTGTCACTGCTGCCTTTTTGGAATCATTACATCATACTTAAATTGAAAAGTCGATATTGAAATTTCAGCTCTTCACACATTTTTTTATATGAATTACATATCTAAATACTAAAAAATAATACAATTTATTGCAATAAAATATTTCAAAATATTACTGATTTCATTTTGAAGGCTCAATATAGCTTTTATTTTAACAAAGAATCATGCAGAAAATGGAATCAACATTTGTATAACTACCTATCACGCAAATGCAATTTTTCTTGAGTTTAGACACATTAGAACTAAACTTTCTGATTCCTATAACATAAATATTGCAAGCAATTTTTCATTTACACAAAATCTTCCAATTTCAAAAGATGACATGTATCTTATTAGTTTCCACTAAAAAAGTTCAAGGAAAACCACTATAATGGAGGAAAAAATTATGTACAACCTCAGATGGTCCAATTATAATGCTGACTTTCAACTGTATATCTGAAACATTTAGAAACTTGCTGATGTAGATACTTGCATGTCATGGAGAAACATTTAAAACAGAAGCAATCATTTTTAAAAGGATGAAAAAAATTAGAAGTGATTTATGCTTGCTTTCATTGCACTTTGATCCTATATACTTTCAGACATAGTTCAGAACGAGAGGGAAAAAAATTCCATGAAAAAAAAATTTTTAGAGCGATTAAAAAGATTTGATACGGATTGAAAGGAACATTTCGTGACCTACTCATAAATTTTGTTGCTTTTCCGGGAATTTCGTGATCTGCAGACACCCGCTGAAGAACTGAAGTGCAGAAATTACTGTCCACTGAACACTAACTGTATAGAATTTAAGATCTGAAGCAATAATCCAGACAGACTTCCTCTCCTCATCCTCATAATTATGTATACTAACTATAAGTGTATGTCGCTGCATTGGCAACATCAGTTTTGCTGTTATCCAAATGTACGTTGCATTTGAATATCAGCATAACTAAGGGTTAAAATAAATTACAGAAATGTTTCATTAAATGAGCTCTAATGTTGTTTGATATAATAAACACATAAACAAAATACCTTTCATCAGATAAGCCAGGTTTTTCACTGGTAAACTGCATTAGAGTTTTGCTTTTAGGGGAATGAAAATGAAATTTGCAAAAGCTAGTTTGTGATGCAGCAAAAACGTCAAATAAATTCATACAAAGATTTGATGGCTCAAGATTTATATTGCAGGAATCAATAGGAGAACCAATTCCATTGCAGATAATCAATGAAAACTGAAATAAAAGTATAATATTAGGCACAATTTTTAGAAATGAAAATAAGAAAGACAATGTATAAGTATTCATAAAGTAAAGGGACTTCTGTAGATTTTACGAAACTGAATTTTTTGGCCTTTGCTCTATCCCTGACCTATCAAAACTAATCTCACTCTTAATCTTTAGGAGCTTTTCCTTCAACAAAGTGGCATATATGCAGTGAAACTTGGAAAAGTGACCACTTTTGCAAAACAATTTCAGTGCCTTTAAGTATAAATATTGAGTAAAATGTCCTGCATACAGGGTTGCCACTCATGTTAAACAATAAAATTCCCTGACTTTTCCGGGTTTTCCAGGAGATTTTAGGAAAAATTCCAGGTTAATCGATGTCAACAAACATTATCAAATATTAACATAATATACTATGCTTTAGTTGTGAATAAAAACCTACCTTATTATTTCAAAAATGCTCATGAAAATTACCAAATTTTTAATGGTTAAGTTGAAATAATTCAAAGTTTACTTATATTTGTTATCAGTAAAAGTTGGAATGCAGTAGAAAATTTTATTACACCTTGAAGCCCAAAGCCTTATATTTTATAGATTTAAGTATTGTCACAAATCGATCAACTTACTGTGTAAACATAGTCAATGAAATTTGGAACATAGCAAAATTTTGCACAACATAAAAGAACTTCAGAATTCAAATAATTTCAAATCCTCAAATAACATTTATTATCATTCGCAAATGCAGAAATGCTAATAATTGCTAAACGTAAAGTAACATTGCAAAATTTATCAAATTTAATCTAATACATGGTGAAGAATGCATAAGTTTTATGCATAGTGTCAATACGTACAGGCAGTGCTTCAAAAATAATAATAATAATAATAATAATAAATTTTTAAAAACTTCATCACGTATGTGTGCATATATATATATATATATATATATATATATATTTAAACTTACTTTTAATAATTGACTTTTAAATTGCACAAAGATATAAAAGGCAAGAAATAAAAAATTGAAAAAAGGAGGTGAATTATAGGTTATCAGACATTTGGCTCACTGAGGGAAAAAGTACTGAAATATCACGACAGAACGTAAGCTTATATAACAAACCCATTACTATGCAACAGAATTATCAAACCCAAAGCGAAGTTAAGGCATTACTTTACACTTTAATATAATGGAGTAATTGGGGTTTAATGTCTAACAAAAAAAAAAGTGCAAAAGTGCTATTCTTTGGAACTTATATTCATAAAGAGTCTGAATTCAGTGCAATCTATAAAAACTAATTCCACTTTTTAAAGAAATAAATAGGTTTCCAAGCATTAACTTTTAAAACTGAAGTAACTACTTCATATCTACCAACTAATATTATGAATAACGTGCAAAGTGAAAAAAAAAGGATTGCCAAGTATCAAAGCATTATTTGTGAAGAACAAGATTATTGATAGACAATATAGACATATTTGTGATTTAAACACACAGTACTTATATTTAGATACATGTATAACACTGAACTGGATTAATGAGCTTCTAAGATAAAGAAGAGGCACTATTAAAAACCTTAGGCTTATTTTTTCTCAAACTTAACAATTGTTTTATAATATTGAAAAAATTACTCAACAGACGAGTATTTGTAAGGAAAAAACCCTAATGCTAAACACAGCTAAAAGTTTAAAAAACGCATTTTAAATTACGAAAATATTTCTTTAACTAATATTTAATAATTATAAGAAACTGATATGATCACTGCAACTTAAAATAACTTTCGAAAAATCCCTAAAATTTTCGGCCGCATTTTCAAGTGGGCGTGGCAAAATTACGTCCGTGCAAGTTCTTTACAATTATAGAAGCTGAAACTTAATAAAGATAAAAACAATATTAAGCTCAAGGTTATTGATGTCCATGATACAGAATCGAACAGTAAATGAGAACTAGGAAGTTTTACCGAAGCCGATGAAATCGAATTTCGAAATGCATAAAAAATCGGGACCGACCCTTAGAAGTTAAAAAAAAAAAAAGGACAAAATGCATAAATTTTACTCGTATTTTGTGAAATGTTGGGAGGGAACTTTCAAAGATTTTCATTAAAAAAAAAGATAGAGAGTTCTCCAAAGTTAAGTATTTTCGCGGAAACGAAATTCTTAATTTCCAAAATTACTGAAAATAAGGAATTCCGTCAAAATGATCACATGTCCGTAGGTTTATTCATCTGTTGAGTCATCCTTAAATAACCAACCTTAAATAACCCCTGCACTAACAGACCATGAAAGAAATTCCATGACTTTTCTAGGAATTTCAGTGAAATGTGATTTTCCCCGACTGGAGGCCTAATCTCGCCATCTGTAGAACTTCACCTTATCGGATCGCAGCCCTTCCGTCCGAGCTCGTGTAAAACGCGTAATCTCCGTTCGCTAGGCCACCTAGCGAAAGCGATTTCACCTCGCGGATTCACTGTGTAACTCCGCCCCTATTTGTGACGTTGTTTCGATATATCGATGGGGCCGGTAGCCAATGAGCATTACGTTTTGGCTTCATCGTTTTCATAGATTGTAAACAAACAAGAATCAGTAATTTGCTACATTACATCACAGGGATCCTGGATATGTCTGCATTACCCATAGTGTTGGAAATAATTGTCTGCCACTTTTAAGATAATCCAGCATTGGCTGAGAATAAATTCAGCCAATTTTTCACACAACACGATACACAAAAGAAGATGGAAAGAACTTGACACCACTCTGAATGCCCTAGGAGGAGCACAAAAAACTCATCAAAAATGGCAAAAAGTAAGATAATTTTTTACTTTATGTTTATTTTTTACTCTTAACAATAGTTTCCCTTACTTTTTTTGTTAATGTTAATATCATGATTTTAAAACCAAAGGGCAAAAGTTCATCTGAATGTGTCAATAGAAATGACATGTCTTTCATTTTATTGAAAATAGTTTTACTTTTCAATAGATATTTCCAATCCTAAACATCTAGCAATTGACATTATTTTTGTGGATGCTAAGATTAAATTACTATATGTTTATATGTGTTCTTTTTAAAAGTCTGACACAGTAACTGTTTTTAACTATATGTATATGCCAGAAATTTAAGAATCAAAATATTCGTTCAATAGTAACTTTCTAAAGTCAGAAACAATTTCTATGAACTCTTAAGTTTTTATTCTAATGATCCAAACTCAATTTTTGTGATAAGAATCTTAAATGCAATAGAATATAATGTATCATATGATTTGAAATTACATGTAAATAGCCAAGGGAAGAAAAGCAAAATGTCAAACTTTCCAGTGTTCGAGAAAATCACGTTTGAAGTTTCAAAAGCTAGCAGGCCGCAAGGTGTTTCTTTCATTGTACAAACTTTTAGATGGTTTTTTACACTGATTCTTCATTTTTCTTACTTTCCAAAATATGGAGCAAAAAATTATAATCTGCAATTACCAGGTGTTGTCATATGATATTGAACTCAACACGTAAAAAAATGGACGTTTCATCTTTCTCTTGTGCACTTATGTGCTATTATATGTTAGAATGCTTAGATTAAATTACTATATGTTTATTTGTGTTTGTTTTGGTAGTATCTAATTTTAAAGATATACATAACCCTTGTAGTAGCAGACATACACGCCCTCGCCCGTACCTTTTTACGTGCAACGTTAGGGGCCGTTCATAAATGACGTCACACTTTTTTCCCATATAATTGACCCCCCCCCCCCCTTTGTCACAATATGTCACACTTCAGTGGATCCCCCTTCCCCCCTTTGTCAGGCATCATGCTGTGTTGCATAATGCATGAAGTCACAATTCCTTGTTACCCCCTCCCCTCCCCTTGTCACACTTTGTCCCAATTTCACGAACCCCCCTCCCCCCCTCGAAGCGTGACATCATTTATGAATGATCCCTTAAAAACAATTTATTATTTTGGAAAGTCCTTGGTTACTGATCATTTAAAATCTTTCATTCATATAATTCCTTAGTATGCTTACCTGTATATCTTTTTACGATCAAAACTAACGCCATGTATTTTTCCTGGACAGATAAAAAATGATGCAAGGAAAAAACCAGGATGATTAACAGACATAGCGGGAAAACTGGGGGTGTTCCCTCCACAGAAAAGAGACTTACACCACTAGAAGAGCGGATAATGAGTTTGGCAGGCTGAACTGCAGCTGTAGATTATGAAATTCCTGAAGCTGGTGCAATTTTTTTTAAAGAAGTGAGTTGTTTCTACGTTCAAATATTCTCTCAGTGGTGCAGTTGCAGGGGGATGGCGTTACCTACACCTACCTTTTTATTTTGAAGTAACTTATTTTATTCCCCCCCCCCCTAGATTTTTAACATTAAATCAGTGGTGTAGTCCCTAAAAAAAAGTTCGGGGGACGCTTATGCATATGAAGATAAGTAATTGAAATCAAAAGTGAGAGGGTGCTTATGTTAAAATTTTAAAAATATGGGAGGACGCTTGTATTAAAATAAAACGGCGAGGACGCTGCCCCCCTGCGCCCTTCTCGACTACACCACTGCATTCAGCCAGTAGCGTACATAGACCCGGATTTCAGGGGGAGGGGTCTTCGGGACAAGTGAGCTAATTTCATGGTTTTACAAGAAAAATTGGTTACATTCTAGACAATCTTCACCATTTCAGGGGGTTTTATCCCCAAAACACCCCCTTATCTACGCCAGTGCATTAAGTCCCTCTACTGCTATTAAACCGTCAAAAGTGTCTTAAAAGCTAAAGGGGCAGAATTCAATGTCTAATCAACTTGTAGCTAATGTAATATCAGTAATACATAAATAAAAATATTAATTAGTTGTAATTATTGAATATTTGATAGTATTTTTTTCTGAAAAGCGAATTAGAAAATATATTTTACGTGAAAAATATTAAATAGTTTCTAATAACTGTATTATACTGGTTTGAATGAATTACTCTGTTATCGTGTCATGCAAGTTCAGCATCAATTAAGAGAGTATTCTCTAATTTTGACAGCAGTTTGGTTTCGACTCGGACAATCTTTGACCTTTCGCACCGTCTGACCTGGCACGCATGTCTGGCTCTCGTTTCAAGGCGTAATTTGAATAAGTAAAATTTTTCTATCTGTATTTTCATGCTACATTTTGCTGTAGCTATATGATAGTTCGCTCTGTTATGCTTACTTTCCACCATTTGCCATATTTATTCTCTGTGCATTGTTTCTGCTGGAATTGCGTAGTTAAATATTGATGCAAAAATTGCACATTAGCAGGAGCCTGAAGCAAGCCAACTTGCTTGATTTTTAAGTATGACTTTAAATTATATTTTTCTTTAATGTAAAAGTAATGATTCCTTTGAAAGTCACTGAAATGTGTAAAAATTTCTGAGCTGAAATTGAAAATTATGTGGATTTTAAAGTGGCAATTGTAGTTCGAGTAACCCTAATTTTTTCTTCTCTTTTTGTCATAGAAAAGTACTTAGCTGCGGAGACTGCTCCAAAGGCACTTGAATTTATGTGGCTGCAAGCAAGAGGAAAGCTGCAACATCAGAGAAGTTGGTCGAGGAGGCTGCTAAACAAACGGCTGCAAGTAAAAGAAGAGCTGCAGCCGCAGAAAAACTAGCTAAAGAAGCTAGAAAACAAACTGCTGCTTGAGCCAAGCAGCAGAAGTCGTCAAAATTACAAGTTTACTCGAGGATTTGTATGAAGCCATGGGAAAATAAATAAAGCCAAACATTTGTACATTATTATAAAAATGAATAAATTTCTTACAAAACATTGAAAGAGTAATCTTTTTATGAGAATTTTTATTTCATTATGCAGCAATTGAGTACTTTAATATTTTTCAGGAGATATACAAAGTGCATGAAAATAAAAATTCTTCAAGTATTTTTTTTTCCTATTTAATAATGCTTATATATATTTTTGCCTTTGAATTACAGTTGCAGAATTTTTCTCTAAATACTTGGCAATTGAGTGCTTTAAAAATAAATATGAATTGCATGTCTATTAAAAAAAGATTAAGAAAAAATAGAAACTTCTTGATAGTAGACATGTAGCTTGTGTTGGGTGTATGAGCCATAGAATAGTAGTATAAAATCACACGTGGTATTTCTTTCACTCGTTTCATTGTGATACATCATTATTTGGGAGAAAAACATTTTTAGCTCTGATTGATGGCAACTCAATCTATTGTGACTATACTGTAAATAATTAAGTAACTGGTACAGGACATATTTTGCATGTTAACTAAATGATTTTCCTCCGAGTATGCAGAACATTAACTTTAACATATGTCAAAAGATATTTTCACTTAAATAAAAGAATGCTGCTTCTATATGACTTTTTGGTTAAATGATATGGCATATGATGCTTAATAAAAGGAAAGAAATAAGATTGTAATTCAAGATCTTCAGTATAGTTGGAATGTAATAAAGAGGGTTAAATATAAATAGAAAACATTTAATAACAAAACATGTACAAAAAATGTTTTTAAAGTGCATGAGGAATTTGCTTCCTCCTAAATCAAGCTCTTTCTCTTAGAGGCAGCGGAATCGTCCCTTTAAAAACTCCTATTTCATTTTTCGACAGCACAGGATCGTGCAGATGCATGTTTGGGATTCAATCTTTCTTCTGCTCGTGATGTTGGATCAGCAAATGGGGTCATTAGCCACGGTTCTAAAGGATATCCGCTATGTCCTAAATAAAACAAAAAAGTTATCAGGAAATATAGTTAGACATTTTGGTTTTTTAAGATTTGTGAAAAATGCAGGTTGGAAAACCAAGCACAAATAAACCATTTATATATGTTACCGACAATGTATGAAGTTTATATAATAATTTATGTATATTATTAGCAAAATGTGAAACTCTAGCACTCGATAGAATGTCTGGTACTGTATCAAATGGCGGACTTCATACATTGTTGGTTTAAAAATGGTTTATTTGTGCTTGGCAGTATATCAGTGGCATAGCTAATTGGGGACGCCCCACCCCGGGTGACACCCAGACATGACGGGAAAAAAAGAACCTTTATAAAAGCTCCCTTGAACACAGCAAATACCTCAAACTGGATAATTTTTTTTTATCAATTTCTTTCTATTTTCAACTTGGAAAAGTGTTTCCTTTCAAAAATATATTCAACGTTGTTTTTAACTGACAATACACTATTGCTGTCAACAAATACCTTAAATATTATGACACGGATGATAAGAATGGCATTCTCTCTCCCCCCTATTAATTCTGTTTCAAAGTTGTGATGATTTTTTTTAATGTATTGCATCACGATGCATAATTCACGCTTACATAATTTTTTTGTTTAATCTTTTCCACAGGGTGACACCAACAAAAACTGGCCCGGATGTCACCCTTGCTAGCTACGCCACTGCTGTGTACATAATATATATGCAAATAATTATATGCAGTTAATATCACAGAATTATATTAAAATGATATCCCCCCCTCACCTGTGAAAGTTAATTCTTAGGATTACAATCTTGTGCTGGGGAGTAAGCAAAAGAGGAAGAGTTTGGGTTCTTCAGACAGTGGTGTAGTCCTGAGAAAAAAGTTGGGACGCTTATGTTAAAATGTAAAAAGTTTGGGGGGACGCTTGTATTAACGTAAAAAGGTAGGGTGACACCTTCCCCCCTCGACTACACCACTGCTTCAGACATAAAATATTTTTCCTCTTTTGCACAATTTTGCAGTACATTTACTTTTATATAATTAGTTACTCCTTTTTGACTCGACATTATTCAACCACAAGCTAGAATGTAATGTTTCTATAAAATAAGATTCTCTCATAGATTTTCATGATGATTTGAAAGAAGAAAACCAACAGTTTTGCAAATAAAAGACAACAGTGCTGAATGAAACAGATTGACACAGACAAGGAGAGCTTCTGCTACTATACAGCACTATTTCAAAATTTATTATGATGTACATTTTTGCTATTACAATTATGATTTAAAGTCTTTCAATACTCGTCTCCTGGACGCACGGACAAAAATCACCTGTGACGGAAAAACGTGATTTCAATTGAGACTACAAGGGTTCTGTGATGGGCAGTGGATTTCAGCCGATGGTTGCAAAGCGTAAATATGGAATGCTTTCGTCATTCGACGGCTCTGTATTTAGACATTGATTTCAGAAACAGACGACACATTTTATAAACTCGAATTTTCATTCATCATTTTAAAGTCATTCAATACTTGTCTTTCATAAAGCAAAAAATAAAGCAGTATTTACCAATAGACCATGCATTATCATTCCTGCTTTCATGCTCTCTTACGTGCCTCTCTTGACAAACTTCGGCTAAAGATGAACACATCATGGACGCTGCCTAGGTATTTGGCATGAATACCTATGATAAGTATTTTGTTGAATCAGATTCTTGACAATATGAAAATGAAAAAAGCTATCAATACAAAAGTAGTACATACATTTTCTCACAAAAGTGAAACAACATTATAATAAATACACTGTGATGTTTTATTACATACTAACCAAAAGCAAATAATACTCAGCACATAGTCATGAAGTCATGTAATTCAAGTTGTTAATTGATAATACTAGAAAATCCCCAGTTATATATATATATATATAATGTGATATTCGTTTTAAATATGATTAATAACCATGTATGAATTACAGAGTAAACTATTTATTCCTAAGTGATAGTCATTGAAACTAAATGTGCAGTGCTGTTTTTAATGAGTTCAACCACAGGGTCATAATGTAAAATAGTTTACATCAGATTATAAGTTTATACTGATTGTATTAATTTATATACAACATTTAGCTTTCATACGATAACGTGTATGAAATAAATTGAAAGCCATTAACACAACTAAACATATCCTTTTGAGACATAAAAAATCACAACTGACTGGAATTTTATGCTGAGCAAAGTTTACTGGCTACGTATAAAAACTTAATGATCTGACTACATAATAAAAATTTAAGTAATAACTTAATTTCAGACTAATTAATTTGTAGGTACTTACTTTAAGTTCGGGTGGAAAGCCTTGTAGTGGAAGATGACATCTAATTCTGTCTGCTACGTACAGAGTAATTTCATTTGAAATCCTGAAATATTTGATTAAATGTTCATCAGGAAGCATTTTCCCTGTCTCTAATATATCTTTCAGGGATCCTTTCTTCTTCCTTTTGCTGATCAATTAGATCTAAAATAAACAAAGCCGCCATGTTGCATTCAAAACTTTGCGAACGGATCGCTTTTCACCACTAAAAACACGGCGGACAGAAATGCTACAGTGTAGGAAAATCGCCCGCGAACCAGTGCGAGAGTAGCAAAGCCGAGATTACGGTTTTTTCGGATCGTGACGTCAGCATCGTATGGATCCTACACTGCGGAACCGTCCTCGAGGGGAGATTAGGCCTCCAATTTAGGTCATTTTCATTTTCCCTGACAATTCCAGGTTTTCCTGTTTTTCCCGGTGCGTGGCAACTTTGTTGTATAGAGACTGCCAGTTTCATCAGTCCCAAGGATGGTCACATTAGGCCAGATTCTATTGAATTATATATCTTCCTCGAATGCTTCATTCATTAAAATGGATGCTTTGGTATTTCCTCCTATTGTTATCAATTTTGTTGTAACTAGCAAAATTGCATTTGCATGTTAGTGAATGAAGTAGAAATCCCATTTTAGCTTCTGGAATCTCCCAACAAAATTTTATTTAATCATGACATGGCACAGAGATTAAGTCATGTGGAAAATTCAAGCTACTATGCTTAAGTTTTAATTTTTTTATTATTGTCATTGCTGTTCTGTTTTGTCCCATAATATTAATAGTACCTTCAATACCTTGTCTTATGATATGAATAAAGATTGAATACCATATTTGTTGAATTAATTTGTTTTTAAAAACATCCATTAAAATGGATGAGTCTCAATTTACCAATCATATTTTTAGTTATATATATAGTTTGTTTAAATCCTAACTTTACATGTTTTATCATTTATTTTTTTACAAACACGAATTTTTAAAATTTTAAAGTACTAAACCAGCGTAATAGTTACCTATATTGTTTCTATTTTTAAGAGGAATGGCAATTTTAGAACCGTTATAAGTTAATTCAAAATGGAAATAGGTTTGGTATTGAGATTGAAGATTTGAAAGATGAAAATGGTAATCATTTTGATATACTCTAAGAATCATTTTTTGAGGAAAGAAGAAATTATTGAAAATAACGCAATGAATGAACCCCCACCTACCCCCATTGATGCATATACATTTTTGCAAAAGAAGGATTTAAAATATGAACAAAATTATGAGCTTTCAAAGAGTTATTGTACACCCAATTAAGTGCCTGAAACAAATCTTTCATTTGTAAAAAGAGTTCACTCTCCTGCATGAAAGCATTACATAAGAAACCCTCATGAAAATATTACAATTATTTGCATTTCAGAAACATATTTTTTAAAATGAATGAAAAATATCAAGAACGTAATTTAAAACCATCTTTACAGCTAACAATATACAAAGCAAAATAAAACAGCAATGAAAATCGGGAAAAAAAATAGACATTATTTCTTATTGAGAGTAGAAGAAAAAGAAACCGAAAAAAGGGGGTGGGCACAGGAAGAAAAAAAAAATCAAACCTACAACAGCAAAGTATTTTTTTTTAATTTTCCCCCCATAAACACCACAATAACAAAGTCATAAGCAGAAATAGAATGTCATAAATCTTTACCACTTGTCCCAGAAGGTCTGAAAATTCAGTAATGTTAGCCACTATGATCATCACAAAAGTGCATTAAAAATTCAATAGTGTCCTATTGAATTTAAACATTTAAGTGAGTAAAGGTAAAGAAAAAGCCAAAACCTTAACATTAACTGTCTTGGTAAATTCAGTTATAAAAATTATGACTTACTTCTTTAGAATTTTCATCACTTTTTGTAGCTATGCAACAAAAATCTCCAAATGCAGACATAGATAGGAAATTCTTAATCAATTTTATATGTTTCTGCAACAAAATCATATTTTTATAACTCAACTGCAATTTATTTTTGAACATTATAAGCTAAAAATAAGTTAATAATGGCTTTAGTAATCAGTACAATGTGATGTAGGGGACCATAACCCTCCGTCGATTTTCTTTAAGAATAGGAATATCAAGGAGGGCAAGGTCCACACAGTAAGAGGTAGGTAGGCTGGGCTGGCGGGGTTGTTGTACGCATAACAGTCCAGCAGACCTATCTCGACGCAAAAATGGGCCCACCGTAGTCGACCGACGGCCACCAGCACCCAGCTTCGCCGCACCTAAGGCCTCGGCTAAGAGGTGTAGGGGGGTCTAGTGGAGAAAAGTACAATGTGATGTATAAAATTTGATTGTTTTATAAAGGTATAAAAGAATGGGGAAACTAACATTCACATGAAGAGACATCCCTTTCCCTTAATTAGAAAAGTTGCTCAATTTCATTTTTGCTTCTTTATTCATTCTGAAACTTCACAATGCCTTCATTCCTTTCACAAAGATTTTCAGCATTAAAAAGCAAATAAACTTTCGTCAACAAAAGGAATCCTTGTCAGTTTGTCAACAGATTATGATGTAACGCAATAATTTTATCATATTTAGGTAAATGTACTAATAATTATTCACCTTCACTAAATCATTTAAAACACTTAATCCATTTATTTTCTATTGACTAGTTAAAACAAATTACTGAAAATTCAATGACATATTATATAAAATCTTAAATGTTAATCCATTTACATAAGTTAATAATAGAAAATAATATAAGAAATATTTTTAAAAAAAGAAAGAAATTACCTCCTTTGTATTAGAATTCCAAAACATAATAGTACTTTCCTTGCGATCTTGAGACTTACTAAATGCATATGCAAGTGTATTTGCGAAATAGCACCACTGAAATACATATAATACAAATTTAAGGAAGACATTTTTGAATCCAGATGTGTAAAAAATAGTGTCAACAAAATGGACAAATGTTTTTTCAATTGCACAGCATGCAATAGTAACAATATATTTTTTGTAACATGACTTAAATTTATTTTTGTAACACGACGTAAACAAATATTTAAAAAATAAAATAAGGATAAGAACAACTCTTCAATCATATAAAATTAATTTGGCAAACCTTATAATAGGGGCGTATAGTTGCAAAAAATATATAACAGTCAACAGCAAGAGCAATTCTTTGACCATCACCTTCCCAAGATAATCCACAAATGTTTCCTGCAAATCGAAGTATATGGAGCAGCTGCAAAAATATAAATAGCATGCATATAAAAATAAGAGGAAAAACCATTAAAATTATTACATAGGAAAATTCATTCAGGGAAACCAAAGGTTAGAAGTAAGAGCATTTTAATTAAATGTGCTTGCTGATTTTTCCATTTATAAAGATTACAAACTAAAAAGAATGATTTCTACCTAATATTACAGTGCTACTGACTGCTGAGATTAAGCTTAAAATTAGGTCTTTACTATAAAATAAACTACCCTATGCTTGTTATTTGATTCTTACTCTCATTTCAAATGAAAGAAAAAAAATTGGCATACATACACACACATATAACACACTGTGCAATTCTATACCTTCCCAAAAGCAACAAAAAGTAATAAAGTAGACTTCAGGCCATTAGGTAACTTTGGCTTGAGACATTCTGACAACGGCCAATGACATATACGCACCCCCCCCCCCTTTTTGTATTAACATAAGAAATATCAATGAAAGAAATTTTAAGCGGATGTATGCTGAAGAGTTGAAAAAATTGGAATACATTATGTTTAATAGAATAAATTAATTTAAAACGTAACAGGAAAAGATTACATCCATTTTTGAAATACATATATTTTTCATAATTCATAAATCCCTTTTGGGAGTTGCCACCCCAAAAGGGTAGCTAGCTGAAAAGCTAGGGTGGATCACTCCCTTCGCCCTCCTCTAGTAATGCAACTTGTTTAAAGACACAACTATTGAGCAGCATAGAGAAACAGAATAAAAAGACGCAACTATTGAGCATCATAAAAAAACAAAATAGAATGAGTCCAGTACAATATATGAAAAAACACAGAATCATTTTTATACACACATATTAGTAATACAACTTCTTCAGTTTGTTTCCTCAATCTAATTATTAAATCATGACATATTCATTCTTTCATTTAAATAAATATTGTTTCTGATAATGGCTATAAAATGTTTTAAAAAACACACACACATCACATAAGCATGAAGTTCTGTAATAATGCTGGAGCGATATCTGAGAGGTCCATTTTTAAATGCCTTTTGCTGTAATCAGATAACACTTCAATAGTGAGGAGAAAAAAGAAACAAGAAACTATGCCAACAGTTAGTTGCAAATCCATCTTATTTATGTTCTTTTCATCCTTATTTTGAGTACTAAAAAACTGCCATGCATTCATCGGGTGACCATACGTCCTCGAATTTCGGGGACAGTCCCCAAATTTGTGTATTTTTAATGCTTTGTCCCCAAAAACATTAACTCCTTGGGGAAGTAGAAAGTTCCCAATTTCAAGAATTTCTATTACTTCTCTCCAAATTACTTCCAGATTTGCAATTTTAAACTTTGAGATGGTATTTTGTAAAATTTCAGAAAATATTATGGCAATTATCAAATTATTATTTTGTATTACAATTTCTAACAGGCAATGAACTAAGAAAATATGCGTAAATTATGCAGAAAATATGCTTGGATACCCTTTTATATTTATGAGATTAATTTTTCACAATAGAGGTGTATATACCGTATATTTCCGTGTATAAGCCGAGAATTTTTGGAAGTTTTTTAAAAGCTAAATCGGGGGTGTCGGCTTATATACGGGTCCGATAATTGAAAAAAAATAGTCGGTCTATATATCGTGAAATATCGACTAATATAGAACTCTAATTGTGTTATTTATATCTCCTACATTAAGGAAATAATTTGCTGAAAATAAGTAAAGTTTTATTTAAAAGAATATACACATATTTTACAGCTGGGTTTTGTGAAAACATCGCTGAAGCAAAATGGCGAAATTTGCTCCCGACTATAATAATTCGCTCGCGACTAGCTGTGTATGCCTTTCTATTCCCTTTCATCCTTCTAATATAAATGCAGAAAATAACTAAATACAAACAATAAAAAAAAGTAAAACAAACTAGCAAACGCGGGGCAAAAAGCACAATGAAATAGTTGGAAATGTGCTTGCTTGCCCGCTCGGCACACGCGTCAGACAGGGTTACCAGAGCTCAATCAGTCGCCGTTGGCGTATAGCTTCTCACTTTCACAATGTCTTGATTGGAAAAGACTTGATCCGTGTTACCTGCTTGGCGAAATTTTCGCCCCCTTTGGCAATTCTCTTTGTACTGTAATTTTTTCTTCTTCTAATTTTTATCTCGGTTTATTTCCGAGTTTTGAATTTTCGAGACATTTTTGAAGGAATAATGCACTCTCGGCTTATACACGGATCAGCTTATATTCGGAAATATATGGTATATATTACAGGGTTCACACTGGGGAAAAATACAAGGTGGAATTTCCCACCTTAACCAAAATTTTAAGTGGGATTTTTAAAATTTAAGTGCAAACAAATTTTTTTTGAGTGGGATTTCAAAAAATATTGTGGGAATCGCGCAATCGCGCGGCCTAGCGCGAACCCTGTATTAGTTTGTTATGTTCCCAAAGACGTCCCTAAAACTTTTTTCTAGAGTCCCCAAATTGTCCTTGGATTTATAGGACATGTCCCCAAACTGACGCTCAGAAATATGGTCACCCTATGCATTCAATAAAACTGCTCATAAAAGAGGTTTTAAAAACACTAATTGTTTTTCATTTGATGAGTAATATTGTACAGAAATGCATTATTTCATTCATGTCAACACATTATAAATTGAATGGGACATTTAAGATGGGATCAAAAATATTATATGGCAACAAATTATTTTTCTTTTTTTTTTTTTTTTTCGGGCCATTAAACTTTAACCCACTCAGGTTTGAACTTTTTTCTGGGTACTACAGTAAGAATATTCTAAAATAAATAATGCAATTTAATGGCACATTTCAGACGGTATCAAAAAAAACATTTTTTGGCACCAAGGTTTTTCCCTTTTCTTATTCTTTTTAGGAATCATCAGCATCTATGGAATTTAATCTCTTTAGAAACTCAATATTTACACAAGATAGCAATATGAATTCAGATTAAAAAGTGGCTTTGTTTTACTTCAATCAGAAATTTGTAACATTATTTTGTATTATATCTTATGCATGTCTTAAATGTTATGGCAATTGTTTTTCTAAACAATTTTATGCAAAAAACAAAAACAAAAAAAAAAAAAAAAACACTACAAAAAGTAAAACTTTTCCTGCAAATGCAAAATTCTACACAGCTTAATTAGAAAGTTAAAACAAGAACAGTAGTAAATATATTTTTTAATCTTATGCTTTAACTCAACCAGAGTGCTTGTTCATATACATAAATATATTATTATACACACATATTGTTTATACAGTTCAATATGTAATCACAGAAAAGAAAACATTATGAAAAGTAAATCTTCCACACCAATGGGGTATTAAATTTAAACCTGCTCATGTTTAAACTTTTAACTGGATGCTAAAGTAAAAACATTCTAAAATAAATAATGTAAAATGTCTTACCTGCGAGATTTTAACTTTGATTTTGTGTTACAAACATTTAAACAACCGGATGCAGAACACGATTTGGCTTGGATTTAAGAAATTTTTTAAATAATTTTCCTACAAATATTGTTTTCTATATAGGATTCTTGTTTGTTTTCCTCTATCTCTGCATTTAGTTTCAGATTGAGAGGACATCGTATCCTTCCACTCGGACAGCATTCTCCCTAAGTTAATTCTACGTCAGATGTTATATAGAACTCCAATGCACATAAGCGATCATCACCCACTAGAAAGAGTAGTGTGGAGTCAAAGGATATGGAGAGCACAAATCAGACAACACCCAGAAGACAAGTTAAAAGTTATCCTTACTAAGAGGTTGGGACATCTTGTCGTATCCCAGAGAGGAGGAAACTTTTCAAAAAATAAGATAAAAATAAATCAGCCAAGACCAGCAAACCAAGATAAGAAGCTGAATGAGCTTAGGCAATTAACAGTGGCCTATTTTGTTCCTAACAATTATGACTTATAAAAATTGGTCGGCTTGATCTTGGACAAGATTGAATATAGCATTCTTTTGAGATCTAAGCACAGGCATGAGATTGACGAAAGACGAAAAAAGAGGAAAAATGCTTGATCAAAAGTTTAGTTATATTAAGAGACGAAATGCTCAAAATAAGATTTTTTTTTTTTTTTCAATCTAATAGATTTTCATCCATTTAATGTGTTTATATTACATTTAATTTTTTTTTTAATTTACTCACTTAAGGTTTCTTAATTAAACTATATAATATATGCACATTATTATCAAAAATTGAAAGATAAAAGAATTGCCACATTGCTAATGTACATAGCTAAATTTAAAAAACAAAATTTAAAGTTTTAATGAAAATAACAGTATAATAATAAATTCATATTCTTTTTTTTTTTTTTTATTTTGAATCAAAAAAAGCTCAAAAATTTATTGACAAGAATTTTTCAGGTAGGATCTAACAGCATACATTTCTTTTGTGCTTAAACTGGGTATACTTGTTTCAATTTTCTATTTTTTTTAATGGTGGTTTCAGTTTAGTAGTTGCATCTGAAATTTATGTGGGTGATATTAACCATTGTACTACATTTAGTGCTTGAGGAAATGTTTCTAGCTTCTTCCAGTTGATGTTGCTGCAAATGAATTTTTCCTTCATTTTTCTTTGAGCAGATTGGTTCATTTGTTTTTTCTTTTGTTCTGTCTATGTCTTTTTTCATTTACATTTTCATAGCATTAGCAGTATTTTTTTTTTTTTTTTTGCTGCCACTTTAGATAATGCTTCAATTTTTACAATACTTTTTTCCTCAATGTTTTTTCCCTTAATGAGACTGTTGTACTAATTTTCTTTGTTACATCTTTTACAAGATGTTCTCATATTCTTACAAAAACTTGGAATTTACCTTTTCCTTTAAGAAAATCTATCCTAAAAAATTCGTACTTGATAGCTTGGATGGCATTGAAAGTTGAAACATTTAGCCTACTGGTCTGTGGGGTAATAATATTGTTCACATGGAACTGAAACTGGATTCAACTTGAGGGCCATGAAAGCACGTAAGAAAGGCTAGTGCCAATTTGGACAGTAAATGATATTTCAAAAAGTTCCCCACATTCATCCACCAAACATCAATAGTGTCACTTTTAAGTGGCTCAGCAAGAGAGTCAATACCTATGATATTTATGCACTTCTAAATCATACTGCTGTTTTTCATCTACATTTATGATATTTGTTGCAAATGCTGACAGTTCTTTTATAAGCAATAAATGAAGAAGAGTGCTGCCTATACCAGGGTTGATTCAAACTGAAAATATTTTTCTAAAATAAAATGTGGATTCAAACTTTGTGCTCATGGATTGTTGATACAATTTTCATGTTATTCATATCTTTACATTTTAGAGCTATCATTCTTCTTGCATGTATTCTATTACTATATGATTTTATAAGTAATGGGGAATTGAAAATTAATAAGAGTGCAAGTTTTAAATAATAGTCAATTCTTTCAATCAAATGAGTTTGCAGACATTCTCAAATCTCCAAAAATAGCGCTAAATCTTTTTAAAATTGAAGGCAAAAATTCAGGAGTTGCAAGAAAACTTTTGTATTTCTGCTCAACAAGCTATTTTTTTCGAACTGTCTGTCAATAGGAAATAAAAATCAGATGCATAAAGATTGAAACTCAATGTATTTTCTGAAGTATAATGTGGGTGGTATATTTTGCGAAAAAAAGTCTACAGTAATGTGCCGATGCAATAAAAAATCTTATTCCACTAAAAATTACTTTGTATATTTTCTTAGTAGGCTTTGTATTGTGCGCTAATGAGAAAATAATAAGAAATATATTAAACTGAAAGCAGATGCAAAAGGATTACCGCAAAATTTCAGCAAAACGGTAACATTGCGCAAACACGACATTGAGGAAACAAAAAAATAAGCGATAAACTTGCGATTCTTAATATATAAGAGCTGAATTTGAGTAATTTTAAACGTTTAAAATTTTAAAAAAGTAAGAAAACTTTAGCACTGAAAGTTAAAGAATTATCAACGTTGCAATATGGCGCCATTTATTGCTTCTTTTTCTCATCATGAAAGTGTTTGATTCTGGAACAAATATTACTGTAGTACAAAAAAATTATTAAAAAACAATATAAATAGTAGTAATAATTAATTCTGAAGATTAAAGTTCAAAAATTTAAAACTTTTTAATTTGATTAACAAAATGTTTACTCGTTTGCATTAAAAGGAAACTCAACATCTTCTGCCATTTTGAAGAATGCTACTTTTGCATTTAGATGTGCAATTTGGGATAAAACATGACTTCCTTTATACTATATAAAAAAGTAAGTAGCGATGATTCCGATCTTTGTTCTTGAAAAATCTAGGTTTAAAAGTTTACTGCAAAAAACATCTTATAATACGCAGCCCGAAGTCGTGAAGTTAGGAATGTCCAAATGCTGTTGGAAAGAATTGTACTGGCTGTTGTGTTCTCCAACATCGCGATTTCAGTGCGTCAATCATCAGCGTGAATGAACCTAGTTTTGCAGCGTTTGTGTACAAAAAAAAGAAAAAAAAGGGGAAAACAAAAACGAATGAAAGAAAAAATTTCCGAGGCGTAAAATTGAAAATAAAAAACAAAAAACCGCAGAATCTCCAAAAACTAAAAAAAGCGGAAAATCGCGGATCGGCGGAAGAATCTCATGCCTGTAAAAGCGTAAACGCAACAATTCTTCTTGACAAAAGGGCGGCTTTAAGCATGAAAACTGTGTTTTTTATATTTTTACTAGTTATATGAAAATAAAATGTCTTACTTTCCATGTAATATATAATTTTAAAAAGTACCTGACCAAATGGATTGAAAAATTTGACTTCATTAGACTTTTCATCTGGATAAGTTGTTTTATCTTTTCTTCCAGCAATAGCCATAATGCTTCCATTTAAATTCCATTCAAATGACGTGATAAGTAGTCCAGTCTCTAGTGCTATGGCATCTAAATATAGATTTTTTTCATGAGAAACAGAATGAAGATACTGAATTTAAAACTGAATAAGTAGGTTATCAGAAAATCAAATAATGCTATAAAAATTGCAGCAGAGACATTCCAAGCCAAACCATCAAGGGGTCAACACCCAAGGTTGGCAGACTTTGATGAAACTTGGTGAGGTTGTTCTATCCTTGGATATAAGAATAATGACCAGGTTTTATCTCATTACATCAATTAGTTCTTCAAATACAGAGCTTTAAGGTTTTGACAGAAATTTGTAATTCAAGGTGGGATTGCAAATCGAGCAACCACCACATGCATACTTCTAGTTTTCACTGTAAAATGGTTATTTTTAAAGATATAAAGTTAACCCTTTTTGAATTTTGTTCAGTACTCATTTGTGAATTGAAACATGGCATTAGATTCAAGATTGCTTTAAAAGTATTAAAATACTTTTAAATTTTTTAAACAATCAAATTGAGTTTCATTTTGAACAATGACTTGTACTCAAAAACTGCTCAATAACATTAAGAACTTATCCAAGAATATTTTTAATTATTATACTATTAAAAACAAGATTAAAAATGCTTCAAAGTGGTGCAAGACAATTAATGGGGTTTGAGTTTTCAATGAGTTACAGCTGATCAAATTTAAAGCATTAAAATCCGCCAATTCCTCTTCTATTAGTTAAAAATAATGCAATAATAAACTAAACATGAAAGTGGTTTTGTAGCAATATGTCAGGTTTATTAGACCATTTAAAGTAAGGCAAAATAATGTTGCCTTTATTAATATATTTAGAATGCCATTCAAATCCAGAAGATACAACTTTTAAGGTTGAAAACATTATAAATCACAAACAATGCATTTAAATGTATATATAACTTATTTTGAAGATTAAAATTAGGTTTCGTTGTAAGTTTCAACAGTTCATTTATGTGTGAAACAATTTACTACGTATTCAAATTAAGCATTTACAAATATCAGTAGTTTTTTGCTGAACACAATAAACAAAAGCAACAGCATAATTTAGGTCATCTGATGGGGAAACAAAAAGGGGTTTCTTGAGTGATCCATCCAATGTCTGACTGAAAATTACGGTTGGATGTAATGAAAAGCTTGAATGACTCCAACAGTAAAGTTGCACTTTATTTTGAAAATCAAAACTATAATTTTCTGCAAAATCCGTCAAGATTAAGAACTTGTCACTTTTCAAATATTATACTTTTCAGTTATAAATTTTGAATTTTAGAAACATAAGAATGGGATATGAGAACTTCCATTTTTTCTGTTACCAATTCTCTGAATTCATAAACAGATAATGTCATCATCCGAAGCTTTATGCATCACCCTTTATCCATCAAGGGAATTGCATCACATTATTTTAACAGTTTTTTTTTTTTTTTAGGTAATGTTTTAGGGTACTGGTGGTACAATTAGAACAAAATAGATAAAGCATGCATGCTCGTTTTCTCTACTGCAAATAATCTTATTGACAAACTGGGAAAGTGCTTCCTTATAGTGTAAGTCGAGTACAAATGATAAAGGATTGACAGGCTGATGAATTGCACAGACACATACTGCGGGGTTTACGTCTATGCAAGGTATCTGTGCATTTTAATTTTTTTCTGGACCATTTCATGCAGGTGTGGCGTTTACGCCAATTCAGCGTTTCTTCCAGAAACAACGTCAATTATATTTCAACAAAGTCCAAATTTTATCACAAACCAAAATTGATGAATAACCCAATTGATTCCTTCCTGTTTATACATAAATAACAAAGAATTTTTTATTGTAAAAAAGAGCCTAATCTTTAATCGATCCTACAGTTAAAAACAAAAGTGCAGAAACATAGTCAGAATTTCTTACTGCTATCATTTTCATTTTTCATTAGCTGTATCAAACCACTTTCAAACACTACAGCCAAAGATGGAATGCCTGGGTCTTTTTGTTTTTTAAACCAACTAATCATTATCAAATCATCTTTTCTTTTATTTTCAGCTGCTATGGTCATAGGAACTTTTCCCTAAAAAAAAAAAAACTAGCTTATTCATATATTAATATTATCCATTAATGTATTTACTAATTAAAATTAGTACATGAAGTGTATTAATGTTTAATGTTAGTCAGGGTTCACACTGGGAAAAAAGACAAGGTGGGATTTCCCACCTTGACTAAAATTTTAAGTGGGATTTTAAAAATTTAAGTGGGAACTTTTCTTTTTGTTTGTATTACTAAACTGTCCATACATGATCTAATACAAACTATGTAATAAAAGATAACTGTCTAAGCTATGCTCAGCAATGAAAGAATAAATATCAACAAGGTTCACATAAATTGGATCCTTCTCAAAATTTGAAATCGTAGAATTGGGTGCTTTATAAAATGTTAAGCATGATAAGGATCCTCTTAAGGCCGGAGCCTGCTTTAGAAGGCTCAAAAAAACGAAATTTTTTTTATTGCTTAAATCGATTCCTAATATATTTAAGAATATGCATGTAAAGTTATAGAGGCTAATTCTCAATATTTTTTAAAATATAGCCCTAAATGTGGCCAGATGTCGAGCAGGTGTATGAGCACTCGGGCAGCTGGAGAGCGAGCTGTCCCCTCGGTCGAACAGCTCCGAACTATGTATGTGAAAAGGTTCAAAGGTCGTTCGAAATAATGTTTTGAATTCGTGGAAGTACCGACTCAAGTTGTTATACAGATTATAACGAAATATTCGATTATAACGATTTGGTATATGGCGCAGGAATAGCTGATTAGCGTATCATCACTGTAAGTAATAGAAAATTAGCATTTTTTCGATCGTAAACTTTCAAGCGCGTTTTCTCGAGTTTTTGTTTTTATGTTTTTTCTAAACTGGCGGGCGTGATTGCGAGAAAACTAGACGACCAAACAAAACGAAATAAAACTTGTCAGCTTCAGTTTTGTATTCTCTTCTATTTGAACTAAAAAAATTCATGAAAAAAAAAATCTGAACAACTTTTTTAGCAAGTTGAAACTATTTTTTTGTTGTAAAAAAGACACGTTTTTTTTCAAACCTGAAAAAAATTTTTAATTTTTCAAATTTTTGGGTTTTTTATAGTTTAAATAGAAGATAAATATATGAAAATTAAAAACATTTTTCTTTTTCTTGTTTCAGACGAAAATTATGAGCGCCATCTTTCCCGCCGATCGGAGACCGCAATTGCAAGGTGTTGCACAAATGTGTATAAAAATCGGTTGCGTTTGAATATTTTTGTCTTAATTTTTTTTTTACTTGTTCAAATAAAAAAATAAAATGTTTTGAAATCGTCGCTAGACTTGCTTTTTTTTTTATCTGTCCTGAAAACATTCTTCAAAAAACGCTTCTTTTTGGTCTTCTAAAGCAGGCTACTGCCTTAAATAACCAAAATTCTCTGATGTGTGATTTTTACAAAAAAATCTTAAATTTGTTTAATATTTCCTCTATTTTTTCCGATCATATGTCATTTTATCTATTGATGTTTTTCAATGAAAACATTATATTTTAGAAACCAGCATTCTCTTGTAACTTGTAAAAGTGAAAGTTCTTCAATGTCTAGCACTTGCAACGACTTAAATGATTCCCGTGAATTTTTTAAATGCATTTTTTCAAATATAGTGCGAAAGTTCAAAATGAATATTTTGAAATAAATGAAATTTTGTATTATGCTTGTTTTTATGATCGCGATTTTTGTGAATGATTTGATTTTACTATTGCGATTTTTTTGAAAGGTTCGGTTTTGCGTTTTTTAAAAATTATTACTTTTATTCTATGTGAAAAAGATTCAAATTTTATTGTTTGAGTTCTTGAAACCTTATTACATTCAATATATTTAAATTAGCTTGAATTTTCACGCACTTAATTATCTGAAAAATTCGTGCATATGGAATTCGGCCTTTTACACTTTCCTAATAATCGATGCATTTTAATAGATATTTTGATGGTTGGTTAAACACAGGCTGAAACAGTGATCCATTATAAAGTGAACTAAATGACACAATAAAAGAATGTAGACATAGAAGGTATGCTAATGAGCATTGTTTCATATACATCTTTTTTTGGATCCTGATTTTATGGAAAGATTATTTTTTTGCGATCGTACATTCTGAAACAAATCTATTCTAGAACATAAATAAAATGCCCTTTTGGAGAAGATTATTTAAAAAAGTGTATGTATTCCACCTTTCTGCTTTAAAGTCAACATTAAAAATAACTGGTTCTCTAGGGGTTTGAATTTGTTTTACCTCCCCCCCCCCCCTGGCTTTTCAGTGACCAAGGAACATTCCCTTTTTCCACTATTTTTTTTTTTTTTTTTTTTGATTTTGTCCTCTGTGAATAGAATGAATGAAGATAAGTCTGCATTCACAAAGGTTCAATACTCCCAAAAAATGAAGGAGCTGCCAATCTTTCCCTCATGTTATTATACATGATAAATAGGGTTCCTAGATTCTTCTTTTCATTAATGGGGATAAGATGTCAATTGAAAACTAACATACTCCATTTAGTTTGTATTGAATTATCGTAATTGAGTTTGGTTTCGCTATGTTTTGAACGTGTGTCCGCTAGCTGCCGGAACAGCGCGCAAACGAACTTTTTTTGAGTGGGATTTCAAAAAATATTGCGGTAATCGCACGTTCGCGCGGTCTAGCGCGACCCCTGTGATTAATCAGGAGAACTTTTAGTTTGAATAGCATTTTAACAAATAATTAAAACTGCACAATCAATGAACATATGTTTAACAAAGAAGAGATGCGCGTTCATTGTATCATTGCCATTCTGCTAAAAGTCACCCGTCCTAACTCCAGTTTTGAATTTGTTTTCAATGGCAATTTAAACTTTCAAATTGTTATTAAAAATAGTAAAAATATTTTCACAGACCCCAAAACTCTTACAATGGACTTACTTATATAACTTTTAAATCATGTAATTAGTTTATGTCATGTAATAACTAGTTGCAAATTCAAATTCACTACAATAGTCCATCTCCCTTTTTTTCTTTGTGAACCTTGTGTCTTTTATCAGAACCCTGACAATATGTTGTTGCATTATCTGTACGTATGAACATGCTCTTCATAGTAACAAACTAATGCTAAACCTATTTAAAATGAGGTTTTTGTTTTATTTAATTTATTTTTCTGTAATTATTCCTCTACTGGTCATGTTTCTTCTGCTTTTACAAAGATAGTACATTAAAAACTGCAAAGCATTTAAAGCAATTACGTGGAATATTAAAATAAGGACAGATAAAATTTTAACATTTCAAATTGCCTCAATACCAACAAAGATTCAAATAACATAAGAAAAATTATACAACATGAAAAATAAAATTAGCAAACTTCTGACAACAAATGAGATAAAAAATATAAAAAACAAAGGCTATTAAAAACAATAATCTCAATACAATATGATACATGGGTCAATCTACGTGAAATCAACCAGAAAAAAGGAGAAAAGGTTTCTTGATGTTTTTGATTTTTTAAAAATTTTGTCAGTGAGTTTATTGTTATCTTGAGACCCCAAAACAAGTGTTTAAAAGTGTTTTTAATTCATGAAATTTTTTTATTACTGCCATGTCCAAGTCATATGTTTAGTGGTTTTTCATGAAAATACTGCTTTACATAAATCTTTATAACTTTTTTATTTCTGAATGTTTCAAGATGATTTAAAAACTATTATATACCGCAAGAAATGAGCTAAATTTTGATTTTGGTTTCTTTTTTGATACCCCCGCTTTCCAACCCCCCTACAAAAAAAAACGATGCCCCTAAGAATCGGCCAAACCCTTTAAAAACACCCCAAAATATTTAATGATTAACCACCATCCTCCTAAGAAGCTATGCAGCCCATAAAAAACGATGACACCCACAAAAATTGGCCACCCCCCTCCAAAAAAAAGAACTTATTAATTATCCACTCCCTTTAAAAAGCTACGTAACACCACCCAAACAAAACAATGACACCCACAAAAGGCCCTCAAATGGCCAAGCCCCTCAAACATCCTAAAACATACACCCCCTAAAAATTTTAATAGCCATGACCCTCCCCTGTTGGTCACTCCTACATATTGTTATTTTTCACGGATGATAATTCAATTTAAGTAGTTGGGTCACTCCATGTCAACTGGACCAATTTTCAAAATCATCCCCACTCGAGCATCTCCAATTTTGATAAAATTTTACAAAGCTTCTGGTAGGTATAAAACTAAGTTAGCCAAATTTTTAGACCTTGAAAGTAAAAACTCATGTAGCAAGGGGCGCTTAAGTTTAGGAACCAAAATGGCTGCCATTGACGAACGAAACAAGTAGCCATGTTTGGATGTACCTGTAGAGCCACATAATAAAAGCACAACCCCGAAATTTATTTTGCTCAGACAACTTTTTATGCTTAATCTAATAACAAAGTTTTGAAAAGTCATCAAGAAAGTTCCTTTCTATTGTGCTCAGTCAAAGTTGGCTGAAAATTCAATTTGACAAAAAAAATTTTAAACTTTATACTGCTGTAACTTGTCAGTAACTAAACTTATACACTTGAATCTAAGTCAACTACTTATTGAGGTATTCTGAAAATTTCATTAAGTTAGGTTTTGATTTATAGTTACCTAAACATGCAGCAGTTTTCAAAAATGGCCAATTTTGATCATTTTTGAACCATCATATCTGAGGGGGAACTTAATGAATTTTCTTCGTTCAGCTTTCATTAGATAAAAAGCTTCCTCTACAAAATTTGAAATTTTTACGAAGGTGTTTTTTCCTAAGCCGGAGAAAAAATGGTTAAAATTTGAGTTAAAAACCATGGTGATATATGTGTATTTTTAGCCTCAATTTAGCTTTTATGGAGTTTTATTTGACATTTGAAAAGAAAGAAACTTGCATTGGGTCCCGCAGGGCTCGCGCGTACTCGCATTTCACACATAATCAATATTATTTGAAAAAATTGACTCTCATTTTTGGATGATGAGTTGAGAGTCAAACTTTGACTGGTAAAACTTCGACCAAAAGACATTCTAATACTGAAAAATTGATTTGAATTTTCGATCAATATGCTTTATATTGTGAATTATTCAATTATTAATAAAAGAACTAGAAATATTGTAAAATGAAAGCAGATGCAAAAGGATTGCCGCGCGATTGCAGCAAAACGCTTTTACTGTTCCTAACAGGTGGCATCAAAGAAACGTAAAAAATAAGCTAGAAGTAAAACATTTTCAACAAATAACGACCCAATGTGAATCATTGGGATCTCTTAAACATTAAGATAAATAAATAAATAAATTTTAAAAAAAAGATAAACTTATTATGAAGAGCTTAAGAAATTAAATTTTCGGCAAAATGGCTGCTGTTTAATTTTTTGCATCAGGCTTGAGGTCCTACAGAAAAGAGACCTACGCCTGTGTCTGACTAGCGTAACCATTGCGCATGACCCCTTGGTAAAGTGGTTACCAGTGTAAACAAACTAGAGAACCAGTGGTTACTCTAGTCTTGAAAATATGAGACTATCAGGCTGACTCACAATTTAAAAAAAGTAAGTCAATTTTTGGAAAATGCGAATCAGTTTAGATAGTTTAACGAAAGCAAAAAAAAATTTTTTTTTTAAGCTGTCGTAGTCATGATGATTTTACCCTGAAATATAAAAAGTTCTGTCCAAAAATATGGAAGGTTGGTATAATAAGGATCAGCAGATAATCAATTAAAAATTTAGATAATCTATTAAAAACTTTTGGGGTGTGTATTGTATATCATTGCAAATTACATAACAAAACTTTTTTTTTTTTTTACAGATTTTTTTTTTTAAAGTTATTTGAAGACATTTTTTGATCTCGAATGTTTCAAACTAAATTCTTGTTTTTATGAAAAAGGAGGTGGATTTTATTTTCAATCACACTTCTGAATGCAAGAGTAACATAATAAGCTTCATAATAAGTTTTTCTTCTTTAAAAAATTTATTTTTATTCTTAATGTTTAAAATTATTCACATTGGGTCTTTATTTGCTGAAAATTTTTTACTTTTAGCTTATTTTTTACTTTTCTTTGATGCCGCCTGTTAGGAACAGTAAGAGCGTCTTGCTGCAATCGCACGGCAATCTTTTTACATCAGCTTTCATTTTACAATATTTCTAGTTCTTTTATTAATAACTCACAATTATAAAGCACATTGAGCAAAAATACAAATCAATTTTTCAGTATTAGAATGTCATTTGGTCGAAATTTTAAGAGTCAAAGTTTGACTCCCATCATCCAAAAATGAGAGCCAATGTTTTCAAATATTATTGATTATGTGTCAAATGCAAGTATGCGCGAGCCCTGCGGGACCCAATACAAGTTTCTTTTCTGTTAAATGTCAAATAAAACTCCAAAAAAGCTAAATTGAGACTAAAAATGCACACATACCACAATGGTTTTTAACTCAAATTTGAACCATTTTTTCTCCGGCTTACGAAAAAACACCTTCTTAAAAATTTCAAATTTGGTAGAGGAAGCTTTTCTCTATCTAATGAAAGTTGAACGAAGAAAATTCATTAAGTTCCCCCTCAGATATGATGGTTCAAAAATGATCAAAATTGGACATTTTTGAAAACCGCTGCATGTTTAGGTAACTATAAATCAAAACCTAACTTAATGAAATTTTTGAAATTTTCAGAATACTTCGACAGGTAATTGACTTGGATATATACAAAATTACAAGTGTATAAGTTTAGTTACTGACGAGTTACAACAGCATAAAGTTTTAAATTTTTTTGTCAAATTGAACTTTCAACCAACTTTGAGCACAGTAGAAAAGAACTTTCTTGATGGCCTTTCAAAGCTTTGTTATTTGATTAAGTACAAAAAGTTGTCAGAGCAAAATAAATTTCGGAGTTGTGCTTTTATTATGTGGCTCTCCACTCCAGGTACATCCAAACATGGCTACTTGTTTCGTTCGTCAATGGCAGCCATTTTGGTTAATAAACTTAGGCGCCCCTTGTAACATGAGTTTTTACTTTCAAGGTCTAAAAATTTGGCTGACTTAGTTTTACACCTACCAGAAACTTTGTGCAAAATTTTATCAAAATTGGAGATGGTCGAGTGGGGACCACTGGTCCAGTTGACATGGAATGACCCAGTTCCTATGCTAGTACAGCTAGTTATTCTCATCATTTGTCATTCAATTCTTTTGGAGGGATGCTTCAGAAGATTTTGGCCCTGTTTTGTGTTTTGGGGGATGATCTCTTGTTGGGGGGGGCGGGGAATCTGAACTTTTTAGGGGGTGGATAATTAATTACATTTTTGAGGGGTGTTTTTATGGGGTTTTGGCCGATTGTAGGGGGTACCATCGCGGTTTTTAGGGTGGAAGCTATGAAGCTTTATAGGGGTTGAATAATTAATACATTTTTGGGGGTGCTTTCAGGGGGATTCGGCAGATTTTTGTGGGTGTCAACGTTTTCTTTGGGGGAGGGCTCCATACCTTTTTAGAGGTTGATAATTTATAAATAGAGGGCTGTTTATAGGGGATTTTGGCCGATTTTTGTCAGTGTAATCATTTTGGAGGGAGCTCTGTAGCTACTTAGAAAGGTGATAATTTAAAAAATTTTGAGGGGTTTGGGGTGCCATCATTTTTGGGGGTTTTCTCACTTTTTAAGGTGGTGGGTAATCAAAATAGGGTGTTTTTAGGAAGTTTGGGCGATTTTTGTTGGTGTCATTATTTCTGGAGGATTTGTAACTTTTTACAGGGGTGAAACTCACTCAGACTCAGAAACCCTGAAAAGTGTTATGAGCACGAAGGTTGATAATCTAAACGAGGCACAACAAAAATCGGTGATATATCCCCCCTCTTTAGGCAAAAATAGTTTTTATTAGATTATTCATAAGGCTGCAATGAAAAATAATTATAAT
Source organism: Octonoba sinensis (assembly GCA_038502835.1). NCBI lineage: Eukaryota > Metazoa > Arthropoda > Arachnida > Araneae > Uloboridae > Octonoba > Octonoba sinensis. The sequence goes on from CM076598.1 coordinate 132,713,420, forward strand.
TAACTGAAATAATGAGCACTAAAACTTAAAATAACTTTCGAAAAATTCCTTATCTTCGGCCGAATTTTCAAGTGGGCGTGGTAGAATGACCTAAGTGCAAGTTCTTTACTATAGAAGCTGAAGCTTAATAAAGATAAAAATAATGGAAAGCTCAAAGTAACTGATGTTCAAGAGGCAGAATCGGATAGTAACTGACAACTAGGAAATGTTCCTGAAGTCGATGCATTGGGATTTTGAAATGCATAAAAAATCGAGACCAACCCTTGAAAGTGTAAAAAATGGACAAAATGAGTAAATTTTACTCGAAATTTGTAAAAGTTAGCCGGTATGTATATTGACAGGTTACTTTTAAAAATTTCATTAAAAAAAAAAGGAAAAGCCTTCCACAAGTAACGATTTTCGCGGAAACAAAATTCTTAATTTCGAAAATTACCGAAAATACGAAATTCCGTCAAAATACGGAAAAATCACATGTCTGAATATGTCTTCCAGTCCATGTGGAAAAGACCCTGCATCATTGCTTTTACTGTCTAATAACCATAACTATAACTGACTTTTCATTAAATTTTCTGCAAATTATTTTTCAATGGATTCATCCATGGGTAAATTACTACAAAGTAAAAGTATTTTTAGATGAAAAATAATGTTTCACATTTTGTACAAAATCTAAGCTTCCAATGTGTAATGGTTATCAAAACATTTTTACGGCGAGATGTCTATAAAATAAGAGAAAAAAATTTAAAAAACCTTCGTTTTGAACGTTATTTTACCATGAGACTAGGAGAGTAAAATACCGAACAACCGCTCCCTCCTCTTCTCCATGAATTTCCCTTAGGTGAAAATACTGAATATTCCCCCATCTTGATTGTCATTGAAATTATAAACAAAGAACAGAAGCAACACAATTAACAAAATTTGCAAAGGGAAAAACGAACTCTTAACAAAAATCGCAATAGAAAAAGCGGATAATAGTTCAAAAATGAGCAACTGCGACCCCAAATACGTTTTTATGATTATATTCTCATTCTTTTAAAAATGTTTATTTATAATTCGTGCGCAATTTTTTTAAAAAATAAGTCGTTTTCAAAATAGTGCAAGATAGGAGAATAATATATTTTTATTTTACAAGTGCAAAATGTTTGATCTGAAATAAATGAGCTACAAAAAATAATTTTAAAAATAAAGCAAGGTGTAAAGGTTTCTTTGCATCAAAATCAAGGAATTAATTATTCATATGACATTTAACAAAGAGAACAAAGTCCAAGATGGCGAAAGCTGAATCACCGGAGGATCACGGAACACAGTTTTTTTTTTTTTGTTTTGTTTTTTTACACGTGGTTTACACGTTGCTTTAGTTGCAAAAAAGACAATTTGTGATTGTTTACAGGCCATTGCGTTAATTGAGCTTTACATATGTAACTCATCATATTCAAGCACCGGAATTCCAGATTACGTTCGATTAAAAAACCCAGAATTCCGGGATAGCCCTGGAAAAGTTTCACCCCTGTTTTTCAGAGGTGCACCATCATTCTAGGGGCACCCTTGATTTTGGTATCTTATTTTGCAAAAAAAAAAATGGAAATAAACAGCATGTGCAGAAAATGGGCGGTGTTGCCAGGAGATTTCTTTTGGGGGTGGACTCCCCCCCCCCCCCCAGCTTTTTAAGGTGGGGTCATCATTCTGAGATGGGATGGGCACCCGTTTAAAAACCTTAATTTCTTTTACAAAAATATCCTACGCATCGTACAACACATGAACCAGAATCCCCCATGTTCCTTATATTCTGCTCAAAACAACCTTTTCTCTGCTATTAAAAAATCGCCTCTCGTGACATCACTCAGTGGTGTATGCAGAATTTTTTCAGGGAGGGGGGGGGGTCATAATTTTTTGAAACTACTAAAAGAAATTTGAGTATGTCCTAAAGTACTATTATCTCCTTAATTTAGACAGCCATCTGAGCTCAAGGGGAATGTTTAAACCCCTAAACCCCCCCTTGCTACGCCAGTGACGTCACTACTCCAAGTTGCTTCTCGACTCTGTCAAAACCAAACTTCCTTTGTTATAGTCAAGTAATACCTATCCGTGGAATGTATGATAAGTGTGTATTTTTACAATTTTGGAGAAAAATATTTAATGTCATGGGTCTCTGGCAATATCCCTCATCTCTCGGTATGGCACCATAGGGTGCTGCAGCACTCAGTGCTGGAACCCCTGATTTATAAAATTAAGTGCACTTAAAAATCCAATACTGTAAATTGATAAAAAGCGGTAACTGGGACGCATATGTTGCACTGTCGCAGTTAGGCACTTAGAGTGTCGCTGTTGGCTTTCTTTTATTACTTAAAATTTTTAAGTTCAGAGGATGAACCAACGTATTTTGAGCAGCAAACACCAAAAAATTCAAAGGATGATGTATTTCTGAGAAAAAGACAAAGTGCAACGTTTGCTTAAAAAACCATAGTCACCACTCAAATAAATCAATTTGGTTGACCACCGCTGAAGTTCACATAGTGCCGATTTTAATGCTCGTAGGTCCGCACCTCAATAATTTGGTTGAGCACTGCAGGCATCATTCCATCAGCACTCTGATGCAGGATGTAGAAACACATATGGCGATTTTTATTTTTAAAAGCATTATCTAATCCATGTCAGATAAAACGGCCTGGCAAGTAACAACAAACTATTTTCCAGAGCACAGTTCGTCCCAATGACTAAAATCTATTAATACGCAAAACTAAACCAGCGGGCATTTTAATAAGTCGGCACCGCTCAGAAACAATCTCTAACATGAGACTTCCTAATATAGCCAATCCATCTTTGGAGAGTCTAACTCCCGTCCGCTCTCCTGAGCGTACATGTGTAAAAGAAGAATAAAACTGAGAGAGGGGTGACCTTAGCGAACACCCCGCTTAAATACTCCAAAGGGAATTTGCATGTAGCCAGTCATCGCGGAGCATCGTGCACGCATGAGCGTTACTGACACATGCGTGAGAACCTTTGAGAAAATTCCCGATGGAAGACGGTAACACCTCCAAGTGGTGACACTTGCTAACTAAGCAGTTTAGCGTTGAACATCGGGAGGAACATTGTAAATAAGATGACATTTACAAATATTGAACAAGATTAAAAACTTAAACTTAAGGAACGAGGTAAGTGTTAAAAAATACTTTACACTTAAATAAAGTGATGAGAAATTAAACATTTAAAATAAAAACATTTCCTATCAGCAATTCTTGAGCAGAAGCTTGATACCTACATTGCTGAGGGGGGAAGAGAAATCTGCTGGTACTGCATATATACACTGCTTGACAATTGCTAGGGAACAGTTACATTTTGGGGAATAATTAATAATATACATTGATTGAAGCAATGAAACTGAGTACATATTTAGTAGAGACAGTTTGCACTTATTATTACGCAAAATAGTAGATATTGCCACATCAAAAAAGAAAGTTAAAAACAAAAAAGTTGGATTTTGGATGCTTTCTAAACAGGCAGGAAAAATGGGTCTTCTTGCCAAAATGGAACAGATAAGTGTACCTCAGTATGATGCGCGGTTACCTCAGACACTAATACACACAGACCCGGACTGGCTCCCTCTGGGGCCCTCGGGCAGGTACTGAAACGGGGCCCCTTAGAGGAAAATTTTCCCCGGAAAATTTTTGAAGATTATGTGTTTGGAAACGGTCTTTTGCTTTTTTTGGGGTCTTATACATTATTTAAACTGAAGCGATTTTTATATTAAATAAGAAAAAAAATCAAAACAGTGTTTTATTTTGCTTGACTAACTTCAGTACACCAAAATTTCATACTATTTTTATTATATCTCACTCATTTATTATATCTAAGCCAAGAGCACTGACTAAATAATAAACTACTATTTATTAAATTAACGAATGTTTTAAAGGTGTTTTCACTTGAGGGCCACTGATAAACCCTTAAAATTTTTAAAACTCTTTCCATGGCCAGGCCCTTTCAGATGAACATTAGGGGGATAGAGCCATATGAAGGGTACCCCTTAACTGATAATATGAAATTCTACCAGTTGAAAGGGGTCCGGGGAAAATTTTGAAAACTACATGCAAACTGGTGCATTTTGAGGCCTTATGAGACGCATTTGGGACAGAAAAAATATTAGGAAAAAAAAAAGAAACAAATAAAAACTTTTTAAAGTTTAGACGATTTTATTCATAAAAAACTCATAAAAATGCTGAATAAAATTAGCATTTCTTAAAAAATCCGGTCCCCCCCCCCCCCCTTCTTACTAACGCTCATACGGAAGAGACATGTCTCTGCCTTGTCAAACAACCCTTGTAAGCTAACCCCTTCTCCGCCTTTTCGCGAAAGGATGCTTTGAAAATTTGTAAAAGAAAAGTTATTACATTGTTTGAGCATAGCATGATTTATATTTCACTATTACAAAGCCTACAAAAAACCTTGAATTTTTTAAAAATTTCAATTTTTAAATTTTGACATTGCAAAATTTGCCGCCCTCTTAAAATTGCCTTCCTAGGACCCCTTGCCTGCCACAGGAGCCAGCCGACTCATCAACGACACAACATTATTCAGTATAACTCAGTTTTAAAGCTTCCTACAGTTTATACAAATAAATACTTCTATTAATCAGTTTTAATCGTTAACAAAATAGCCGATCAATAATCAAATTGGGATTAAACCGAACTAGGATTTTAATTCTCTTTCCAAAAGTTAAATTTTCAAAAATAAATATATATTTCTTTTTTTATTGTATTTTCTTTCTTCTTCGTTTTTTTTTTTTTTTTTTTCTTGTGCATCACAGTTGAATATGCCTCCCCTCAGAAGTGCTGCCCGCCGCATGGGCCGACACCCCAGTTCCGAGGCTGTCGCCCGGCTTGCCTTCCAAAAAGATTTCATGTCTAAAAAAAAAACGTTTTTTCGCTGATTTTTTAATTTGTTTTGAAGCGCTACTTTAGCTTTAAACCTTCAAGTATTTTCTTACATGCAGGGCTCAGCGCACTTTGGAGTCTTCAAAATAGTGAAAAAAGTGACCACAGCTTTAAAAAAAATGACCAAAATAGTGACCATTAAAATGTAAACTTGTGTGTGTGTGTTTTTATTTAAACTAAATTAATTTGAAAAAATGCAGTTTTGACATCGTTTGAAAACTAAACCTGAATAAACAGAGCTTTTACCCAACTTAAAAAAAAATAAATTCATAGCCTATTCAAAAATAAGAATTTTTATACCTGTAACTATGTTCATAAATACCTTTTTCAAAACCCATAAATAGCTAAGAGTGAGAGAGACAAAAGTTATTTCTTTTAATTAATTTCTTTCTCAAATTGTTACTTATTTAAAAATATAAATGAATAAATATTTATTCAAATCGGCAGAAATTTCAAATTTTAATTTATGGTCAACATCGAATAAAATTTATTTTGCAAATGCTAGTTTTTAAATATTTTTTATACTTGTTCAAAGATTAGAAAATTTCACTTGAAATAAATCTAAATTTGATATTTTATCAAAATTATTCAGACTGAAATTACTGTGTCAATCTTCTGTATCATTGTAGGAAACAAACCGTTCGATTATTCGATACTGTTTTAGTAATTTCATGGTAGTAACAAAATCCAAGAAAAATTCCCTGATTTTATAATTTTAGTGTTGATAGTTACACGGTATCACTGTCATACATAATGACAGTATGAGTGGCACAGTCAGAAAAAATCTTTATGGAGGGGGGGTGCACTATTTTTTTTTCCTACCTGAGCTTTGTACCATTCCTTTTTTTGGGGGGGGGGGAAGGAGGGATGGAAATAAAAAGAGGTCATAAGGTAATTTTCTGAGCAATATATATAATCTGTAACTGCTAAGAATTTTTCAGAGATAAAGTTTTTTTTTTTTAAGAATTGAAATCCCCCCCCCCCTCCCCTGCATCATTATTTAATGATTTCTTAATAAGAATATAACTTTATTTTCTCAAGATGCATATTGTCTTTTCATTGAGAAATCCCCTCCAAAAATTTTCTTTTGTGATTGTGACAGTTAGTTCGGGAGTGGGGGGGGGGGGGGATGAAAGAAAAGAGAAATTAAGGTAATTGATTTTCTGAGTGATATAATCTGCAACTGCTAAAAATTTTTAGTCTGATTTTTTTTCTTTTCTAATTTAAATATCGCTTTATTTTCTTAGGATTTGCTCATCGAGTAAAAAAAATTAAAAACAATTAAAATCATCATTCTAGATGGGGGGAGAGGTCACGGGCCCTCTAGGCCTCCCCTTCTGGTTGCACCACTGCAGTATCAAATCTTAACTTCGGCACACTCGGGGCCGGCGCCACGCCGAATTTCAAAATACGTCCAAAACTGGCGGACTTACAGGACCAAAAATGGCGGATGCTTCAACCCTGGCACACGTATTTTTATGCAAAATTGCAATGTTTTCTTAACTCATAGACAGACAAAGGAACTTTTTTTGGTTGCTCTGCCAGAGAAAGGGCAAAAACGTGAAAATAGTAACCAATTTTTGAAAAAGTAACTAAAAGTGACTAATGCAAAAAAAATAGACTTTTAGTGAAAAAAGTGACTTACGCCGACCCCTGTACATGCTGTGTACTTTGTGTGTTATTGGTATGAATATACTTTCAATGCTACAAAATATTTTAAATACTCTTTACAGTTTAAAGTTAACAATTTTTTTACTTTTTTAAGCTTTGATAATAAAGAGAGCGATGAAATTATTCTTATCATCCTAATCCTGGGATATGGGTTATATATTAATTAATTAATTTTGAAGCACCTTAGAAGTTCAAAAGGAAGAAAAGAAAGAAAAAAGATAAAAGAGGTTCTCAGCATGTGTGAAGGGAAGTGCACATTATTGTTTTGAAAATATTGCATAGAAATATTCATACATTTTCTGCTTTATCTCTACTACAAGGTTTCATCCTAGCTATAATCTAACTCGGGATTTGTCACACAAGAGCCCACTGAAATTCCCTCTGCCAATGCCCGGCAACCTGTTTTATTGCAACTTTGGCGAAAAAAGAAGATTCGTGCAGAGGCAAGCCCCCCCCCCCCCCCTCATCGGAAGCGTATGTTGATTCCATTTTGTCAGTTTCCAGGTTTCTAGGCGTCGTGTCCAATACTTCGACAATATGGGTAATTAGTTTATGAATTCCACTTCCAAGAATGCAACCTTTGGCAAAGGAGATCACAAAGAATGAGCGGACCGACAAAGCCCTTTATTTAAAAAACTTGTATGTTTGTTGTTCTTGTGTGGTCGAGCGATTGGAGCCATGTGTAGCCTAAGGCTAGAAATCAATCCAGTATCTGCTGATGACTCAGAGATCATATTGCCTGGTTGCCTCGAGAATTGAGGGAAATGATCTTTTCCCGGTTTATTTTCAAATGTCCCCTTTCCCAGTATGTTTTTGAAGCGTCTTCTTGTCGTTAGAGCCCCCCCCCCCCCCTCCTGTCCTCTCTCCACTAAACGGGTTGGTTATCGAGAAAAGGACGTTCTTTTTTTTTCTCTTTTCTGATTGCTTTCAATGGCTTTTTTGTTGTCAACAAATGTTTTCACACATCTAAAAAGTAAACGTGCTAAGTCGCAATTTAGAACAGTGAAATACAATATCACACCGTGAACAAAAAAAAAAAATAATTAAATTAAAAAATAAAGGAAATAAATTGTAGACTAAGCTAAAAATTACAAAATTATTTCACCCCCTTCTTGCCTACGGTATAATATTATAACTCGTATTTTAAGTTTACGGAAGTCTAATTGTAATCAACACACATTTTTGCTTGCTTCGCGAACAGAAAAAAAATGTCATCCTGATGGGTCATGCAATGAATTAATGAGTAGAAATAAAATCTTTGTCTAGAGCGCAATGACAAGTTTGAGGACCCCTGGCGGTGAAATAAATATGGGCCCCCAGCCCCCCTTAAAATATTCTTGAAAACATTAATGTTGCCCAGTATTTGAATATTGAATTGCTCGTTTTTTCATCCAATTCCTGTTATGTACAATTTGCACGAAACATCATTTATTGCGAGGCCCTACTTATATCCAAGTGGTCTACAGTATGGGGAGAGGAAATTTGAAATAATGAAGGGGACTTTTCAATTCGGGGCCCCCTTGGTTGGCACCGCCCTGTCCGCCCACTGATCTTTGTTTCTCTTTTTGAAATTGGCTTCTAAGCCGTTATTAAATCCGTTCACGTTAGCAGCTCCGATAAATGAGCAAGCAATAATATTTCATGTTGAAGAGCCTCACTTAGCTAGTTTTGATTTTATAGGCTCATACAAAGCAAGTCCAACTGAGCCATCGACCACTGTTATGTTAAAGTTTTAAAAGTTTTCAATTTTTTGTAAGATTGCGATAGGGAAGCATCCTGGGAAAAAGTGTAATGAAGTAGATGCAAATACATAGTAACAACAAAATGAAAAATCTGAAAAAAAAAATTCTGATAGAAAATTATATTTTCCCCTCCTCGTTTGGGGGCCCCCTAGTCCAGGGCCCTCGGCGATCGCAGACCAGCCGACCTGGCCAGTCCGGGCCTGAATACACATTTTGCATCTGTTATGCATGCTTTCCATTAAACTATCGAGGAGTACTTGGGGGATATTGTCCCACTTTTCTCTCAAGGCAGTTTTCAGTTCTTGCATGTTTCGGGGAGGGGGTGTTCTTTGCGAAACATGCCTGCCAAGGGCATCCCAAGCATGCTCTATAATATTTAGGTCCAGGGAGTTAGCAGGCCATTGCATACAGACAATGCCGTCCAACTGCTCGTTCACAATCGTAAGCACTCAAATGATGTCTTTCAGACATTTTGCACTTGATTATTGCAACAACACACTGAATTTTAGAAACAACTTCAACAACATTCGGTGCTCTTTTGGTCAAACACGTAACAACATGAATTTTCGAATGAATGAAGAGTTTGTGTGCACTGCCTTTTATACAGATACTGGGTTCACTCTGCCACGCCCTCTGAACTTCATGTTACTGTTATTAGTCAGCTGTCGGGGATGCTACTTTGCATAAAGCAGTTGTTCCTTAGCAATTGTCAAGCAGTGTATGAGCAGTAAACTGCATTAAATGATAACGTTTTTCTGTGATTTTAAAACCGGCAGCATCTTTGCTTTATTGCAAGAAAAGGTTTAGAAATGGTACAAAAAAGAACCGATTGTTGAGTAAGAACTCCTGATTTTATAGTTTGTGCAGTTGGCAACTTTGCATAAACTCAGTGGCATGCCAGCCCTTTTAGGGGCCATGGCCTACTGTGCACATCCCAGTTTTCAAGATCGAGGGCCCTGAGGTGCAGAAGCAGAAGTTCTGGTCGAGTGGTCGGCCTGACACAGAACCCCCAGTGTTTAGTTCCTAAGTATGCTTGGTCCTCATTTCTTCGACCCCACTGCAGGGATAAAAGGCTGAGTCGACCCTGCCCAGCTGGAAATCGAGCCTCGGACCTGTGGCATGATCATTTGGAAGGCTACCACTCAGCAACTGGGCTCCCATAAAACTTATCAGATAATAAGGGAAGTGATGCATTGATTAAAAGTTAAATTATTTGAAAATAATGAATGAAACTAAAAAAGAGGAGAGGGTGTTGCATATTTGTATTAGCACATGTTATTTGTTTAGATCTAATTTGAGCTTGAGATATTGCTTTCTGGAAAAAGAATTAAATTTAAAAGTTTCATACATGTTTAAAAACCAGTTATACATACCACAAATGCTCCACCAAATTCATACATATGAACTTCCCCATTGCTACATCCTAGAAGCAACAGTCGGCCATCAGGTGACCACTATGAGAAAGAAAGAAAATAATTATTTCCCGTGTCAATTTTAAATATTATTTCATACACAAAGCCATTAAACTTACAACAATATGCAGTGTAAAAGATAATCTATTTTTTACAGACATTACATTTACCATTAGGGTATAAAGTTGATCTTTTTGAAAATTTCGGAATCGCCTGCTAAAATTATAATGCCTCATCAGACAAGGGAGTTCAAGGGTACCGCCCCCCATCACCCTTTATAGCCATTATTATGTCAATTGATTAGATTGCAATGTAACTTGCATTAACCACACAACACAAGCACAAAACTAAAGCCCATTTATACTTTCAGAAATGCCACTCTAATCTTAAGGTTTTAAGTAGTAACCTGAATGATTTTCAGTAGTTTATAATACCAGAGAAACGTGGATGCAAAAACTACTCAATATTCAACCTAAAAGCAAAATATTTGCCTCAGCTGAACCATGGTGGAAACAGAATCCAAGAAAAAAAAAACCTGATAACTCCCTGTTTGGGCTCCAAAAATTTCCCGGACGTTATAATTAAATTGTGAGTTACACAGCGTCATTGCCATGTGTAATGACAGTTTCACAGTGGTGAAACCAGAAAAAATATTTAGAGAGGGTGACACTACTTTTCTAACTGAACTTTGTGCAATTCCGTTTTTTTTCATTGAAGGCTCAGGGGTGATAGTAGTAAGGATTTGCATTTCCCAAACTTTCAAAACAATTTCCTGAACCTCGAATTTTTTTCATAGCTACTGTATTTTCTGGCATATAAGACGAAATGTAATTTATCTAGTTAAAATTTATGAAAACTACTTGATTCAGACAGAAATGGAAAAAAGTAGTTATTTTAACAGGGGTCGCAATGGAAAATCGATAAAATATAGGTCAACAGGGAAATGGTGCAAAGAGGGGAAACTATTTTAATAAATGTGTGGATTATTAAAAGAAATACAGTTTCCTCTAAAAAATCATCAAAATGATGAAGAAAGCATTACAAAAATTATTTATTGCATTTAATAAGACTGCAAGAAATTAAAACCCAAAAGCTTTTTTTTATTATTGATTCAGAATAAAAGCAACAATTAACAATCTAATAGCAAACACGAACCCTTTACGAAAATCGCGATCCCAAAAATGAAACGCTACAAATTTCCAATTGGAATTAAAATTCATTCCCCTTTTAAAAACATTTATGTCTGAAAATTCGTGGCAAAAACGTTCCCGATTTATCTCTGAAAGGTCGACATACACGCGGGTTTCGGATTATCTGAAAGTTGGGGGTTCTGCTTACATGGAAATCCACTTACACGCAAGTATATACGGAAAGATATTGATAAAAATAAAAAGGAATTTTATTTACTTACTTTATAATAAAATTTTAAAAAGGGTTTAAATGGAAAAAATACGATTAATGTACAGGATGCAGAAAAATCGCGTAAAGAAAAGAACGCATACGTTTTCATGCGTGCAGGTGAAAAGGCCCACGATATTTTAAAGAATTGCACAAAGCAATTAAGAAATATGCCCTGCTTCAATTAAAAGCAAAAAAAACAAAATGAGGGCAGAAAATGTAGGGTCAGGAAGCAAAATAAAATTTCCGGATCTTCGGCAAAAAAAATTCCTGAAATTTCCGGTTTTCCAGAACTCTACCACCCCTGGAGGAGAAAATAACTTAATTTTCTAAGTAATATGATCTGCAACTGCTGAAAGTTTTAAATAAAAAGTTTTTTTTAAGAATGAAGATAAACATCCCCCCCCCCCCCCGACCATCATTATGTTATACTTTTTTACTTTATTTTCTCAAGATGCACATTGTACCTGTATTGAGTAAAAAAAGTTTTAAAAATTCCAAATCATCACGCGGGGGGGGGGGGGGGAGCATGGCTCTCTGCGCCCTGACAGAATAATGCACAGAACCAAACCCCAAATTCGGCACGCTGGAGAACGGTGTTAGGCCGAATTTTGGACACGACCAAAAATGGTGGATTCTCGGAAACAAACGTTGGCACTCGTTCTTTTACGTAAGATTGCAATGCCTTCTTCTCAAACACAAAAACAGTGACCTTTTTTATTGCTTAATCAGAGAAAGAGCGCTTTCAACCAATGGGAAATCGGCAAAAGAGCTGACCACGCGCAACGAAAGGAAATTTCGCCGACGAAACTCCGGACGCTTACCGGTTTGAATAATTTTCCCTGATATTTGGAGAAAATTTAAATATTGCCTGACATTTTTCAAAACATAAAACTTCCCTGAGAATTCCCTGATTTCCCGGTTATGTTTCCACCCAAAGAGATTATTTTTCAATATAAAATACAAATTAAATTTCTAACTGAATTCGTTAATTAATTTAGGACCAAATAGTTAATAACCAAATGAGCAAACGATGTACGCAACGAAGAATGCAATAAGCAACTGCTAATGCTAAAAGGCTAAAAGCACCATAAGCAAAAAGTGCAAGTAAGCGAAAAAATCCGAACTTTGCCCGAACTCTCTCGCCGAAGAACAGGGTTGCTGTAAATATTGCTCCACGCTGGGAGAAATTCCGGTTAGAACTGGAATTCTGAGCTTTCTACCGTCGCCAATCTCTTATTGTCCGCAGCTCTAAACTACCACTAATCGTCAGTAAGCGCTCGTTTTGGCGACTGTTGGCTAATATTTTTTTTATATGTGCGCCAAGCACGAAAAGTTGAACTCGGCTAAAATATTTTATTTTCCATAGAAAAAAAGCACTTTCCGTAATCCGTAGTCAACTTCAAATTTTTGTATTTTTCCGTAGATACTAAGGAGAATCCGTAGCGTTCGGCATCTCTGTACTTTTAAGTTTACATCTTGCAATTTTAGAAGATATAAACTTTATTCTTTTTTGTTCCTAAATTAATTTTTAATTATTAAGTTTCTTCTTAAGCATGACTTATCAGTCCTTCTTCTATCACTATGCTGTCATTATCCACATCTCTATTATCTTCTTATTGACTTCATAAATTCAATTATGTATGGAAAGATAAAAGAGTGTGTAACAATATTGTTAAGACTTAGAACATATTATTTAAAATTAAGAAGTGAAAATATTAATAGAGAGAGCATAAAAACTAAGTGTACCACTGTAATGTCCATGATATCACTTTTTCTATGTTATAATTCGGATAAAAGGCATTACAGTGCAGACTCCAGGATGAAAGGGCTGCCAGGGGGAAATCTGAAAAGGGCACTATGTTTTCCTCAAAAAGGACATCCTTCAGTAGTGCTTAAAATATTTTTTATCCTGAGGCCCCCCCCCCCCCCCATTAAAGCGCCTTTGCTTAAATTTTTAAAGGCAAAAAATTTAAGCGTTTAAAAAAAAAAGCTTGCAAGTTTAGCAAGGTTGCAAACTTTGCATGTGTACCTAAAAATATAGGTTTTCATTTTGAAAAATATATACGTATATATGTATCATTTATGCATGTTTTCATATATATTCTGCTGCAAAATTATGAACTACTCAACAAAGAAAATTTTAGGTCTTGGTGACTTTCTCCACGACCACGTTTGGGAGCGTGTATACCAAATATGCAACAAATCAGGAAAGGACATAAACAAAAGTACTCTCAATGTGGCCTGCACAAGTCTTAAGGCTGGCTCTTTTTATCGTTGACAAGTATTTCAGATGACAGTGACCTAGGATTTCAAACCTCAATCATGGAGCTTTCAAATTTTTAATCATTTTGTTTCTAATTAAAACATTTTTTTCTTTTTAAAGGAGGAGTGGGGTGGGAACTTTGGAGAAAATAGCTTTTTATTTTGGCTCAATATATTTTGTCCTTTTTACCATTAAAAAAGAAATTATATCAGGTATAAAAAAAATGCTGCACTATTGCATGCAAGAAAATACTAGAAGTACATAAAATAATTTTTCACGGGCAAATGGGAGCCACATGCTAGTGCAAACTTTACTTCTTTTATTCTTCTATGGGCAAATGTTATGAGAGGAAAATAGTGCGCAAAGTGTGCTTGTATTCAACATCTTGTTTAATTTGTAAATTTTCTTTCTAATAGAGCCATAAATTTCTGTTTAAACAAAGTTTTTTTTTCAGGGGGGTCAAAAGTCTTAGAAAGGAATAACTGTACTTAGGCCCAATACGCGTTTTGCTGTTCACTGTTTAGAAAATAATGAGAAATATTGTGAACCTAAAGCAGATGCTAAAAGATTGCTGCCCGATTATACGCAGTTCGCTAATTAGCATATGACCGTTTTTCACGCGCAAACTAAGAAAAGCATATACATGAGATACAAATACTATTTTTAGCACATATAAACTGATTAGCATGTAGGAATTAAAATGTTTAAATTGAAAAGAAAAGAAATGCTTATTTGGCTTTGAAAATAGTACCTACTTAACTGTTTTGTCCTATGTATAGATTTCACGAAATAACGCTGACGCCGTTTACTGTTTTTTTTTTTTTCAAGTGGTGAGGCTAAACCCAGAACAATTACACATAATGGAACCCCAAATTCGTAATGCCAAAATTTGGAACATTGAAAAAAAAAACAGCTCTTGATTTAGATGGAAAATCGGGATGCATTTTTTACCGATTTTTTTTTTTTTTTGAAAAAAAACATTTTAAAAATAATAAAAAAGGGATTGTAATGAGCATGTTTAAGATAAAAATGTAGTTTTCATAATCGTGTCCGAAAAAATTTTCATATTTGAGATCGCGATTTCTAAAAAAGGGTTCGTTTTCATGATTAAGAGTTCTTATTAATTATTGCTTTAACTCTAAGTTAATGTCATTAAATTTTGCTTTTTTCTATTTTTTGTACATTTATTATATTTATTATTATTGTTTTTTACACTGAACTCTAAATTTAAGCGATACAGAAAGTTTGTAAACTTGAAGTTTGGGCTTTCTTTATTTTTTCTGATAATCTGATCCTTGGTAATTAAAAGTCTTTAGCAAGTGGCTAGAGAATATAAAACCATGTCAGCATTTGATGAAATTCTTTTCTTGTATTGTTTAATTAATGAGGTTAAAAAAAACAGGAAAAGTCTGGATTTTTTAATGTTTTGCCACGTTTTGTGCTAAATTTCTTGACTTATAAGTGAGTATATACAATATTAAAAAATGCTATTAATGAATGAAATGCTAATGTCAACTTGTATGAATACCGATGCTATTTACAAAATTTTTTTTTTAAAATCCGGACCAAAAATCCCTAATAATTTCTGGAATCCGAGGTCCCTAATTATGTTAACATAAAAAAATCTTTTGCTCAATTTGTTTGGGAAAATTCGGGAGTTTTTCGAAATGCTTCACATCATCGGCAGGTAGTGTGCCGCAAGCTGTCCATCCTAACTATAAATAACATAATTTAACTTGCAGACATTCATATTTGTTTAAGTCTATAAACACTTGTAAAATGAAAAAAAGTAATGCATCCCATCTACTACCCCCAGTTGTTCCAAGCAGCTGAAGGGGAGAAGACAATAATGCTCTGGACTTCTGAGAAAACTAGAGGGGACAAATAAAGATCTTAGACCATATGGTCTAAGATAAAGATGGGGGGGGGGAGCCTGGATTGAAGTTCTCCTACTGCACTTCCTGCTTTGAAGGCTGTTCGGCCGATGTGGCATGTTCTGAATAGACCACAGGGCGCATAGAAAAGGAAGAAAGAGGGCACCGGGCGCGGCGCCCTGCTAAAATGGCTTAGAGTCAGCACTACAGTATTTTGATGAAATTGTTTGTAAAAGCACACATGACAGCCACATGACAAACATAAAACTGTGTTGACAAACAAAAGACTTCTCACCTGGTTTTCAGTTGCTGAAATTGTGAACTATAAAAAAAACTGAAGGTGTGAACTATTACATAGAAATTAATATATATATATATATATAAAGGTATACCATTAAAATAATGTACTGCATGACAATCACATTTGTATTTATGTAAATGTCATGTACCAATGAAATTTGCAGCATAAACAAAACATTAAAAAAAATTAATAACGATTTTAAAATTTTTGAAAAAAATCTATAAATATAAACCATTAGCTATTTAGAAAAATAGCACTAACGATAAAAATAAAAAAATAATAAGAATAAAAATCATATCAAAAATTCATAGTGGAGTTAGATTGGATTTTGCCATCCATCGACTTGCAGACAAATTTAGTATAGATTACCAATTAATGACTGAAATTACTATTTTGAATTTTAACATGAAATACATGGTTAATCAGTTAATCAGACATTTTATTTAGTGAATTCACAGTTCCTAATTCCAGTAATACATTAATCAAAACAGTGATGAAATTATTTCAAATTTAGAAGTTGATGATTACTACTGTAATTTCTGAAAGAAACACTGTAGCGTTTACGAGTTTAAAAGTTAAAATTTCTTCAGTATAGTGTTTGCTACCGAAAAAAATGGCATTTGACATTGGACTATTTTTCTGGCACCCCTGAGAAGTTTCCAAACCGGTCTCAACGACCTTGGACAGCACGTGTTCTGACAAATTCATGTAACCATATTTTGCAATACAGTATTTGGAGCGTTGGTTTTCGAGTTTCATATTGTCGTCATTCAGAAACCATCCACAGAAATAAAGGAGGAAAATTATAACAAAGGCAATGATGATGATGTGGTCTATGAATTGCATTAAAATTCTGAAGGGTACTGACAAGAATAAATTATTTCAAGTTTCCACCATTGCTCCGGCAACAAACGCGCCTGCACTTGTGTTATCGGAGGAAACCCCCTGTTAACGCATACGTTCGCGCCGTTTGGTGATTGCAAAGAAAGTGCTTAGAAGTTAGCAAGGACTGCTTTTACAATGTCAGACCGTAACTGATCGGTGGAATTCGCCAGCTTGTCACCTCATCTTCGTGCAACTTCTTCATTTCTGCCGCTCGTTCTCTGATATGAGTTTGAAGTTTCAAATTTTTTTCATAGGTTAAATGAACATATTTTGCTGGAATTAATTTCATTATTAAAAAAAGATAATCAACATTTTTGAGACTTTAAAATTTTAGTTTCTTCTTTGCGATACATATTAATTTCAAGAGTATTTGTTACGCAATCGCTAGACCCTTTATGATGACTTTGATGGTTTCCAGTTTGATTTTTTTTTTTAAATATAACATTAATATTTTAATTTTTAATAAGGTAATTTTATAAATGTAAAACATAAATTTGAATAACACAAGCAATCCTTTAGAATATACCATGGGTAGCTCACAGTAACGCAGTGTTCTTGAGCGCAGCATTTACACCAACGAGGAGTGTCTGTGCATTTTTTTCTAGACCATTTTCCTCGGGTGCAGCATTTCTTCCAGAAATTACAGTACTATAAAAAAAAGATGGAAAATACCAACAAAGCAAAAAAAAAAAAAAAGGTAAGCTACATTTCAAATGTAAAACTGCCAAATATTAAAATTTACCTCAACACAGGTAAGATTCAATCCTTTCAATTCTTTACCCCATATCCGATTACCATCAACAGAGCCAACAATAATAACCCCTAAAATGACAGAAATAAGCAGATGAAGAATTTAAGATTAAAAGAAATGGTGAGAGAATGCGAACCAATTTAAATGTAGCATTAACCATTCACAACGGCAGGCAGTTAAGGCATTCAATGCTTTGGAAGATATATTTGTTTTTGTTTATTTGATAGCATACAGATGTTTACTATATTCTATTACAAAACTAAAAGTTATACCACTGAAACTAATGCAACTAAAAAAAATCTTAATTAGCTATATGCAATTTATACAAGAACAGTCAACTCCCTGTAATCCAAAATGCCTGGGACCAAACATTTTGAGAATTAAGAAGGATATTTTTATTAATATTTTTACTTCATTTAATTTTTTGACGAAAATTAACATTACTTTAAAAGTTATAGTAAGAATGAAAACAATTAAGAATTAAAATAATTTACTATTACGTTAATTTTACTTTTTATACAAAATTATTAAACTTAAGATGTATTTACTGGTAGTACATTACACGTTCATTTCTATAATCAATTTTTATCTACAAATTTGCAAGAAGTGATAGTTACTTGTTTTAAAACAATATTTTTGTTTCTCTTACTTTCTGCACTTTTTGTAAAATTTGGTGCAAACTCATTGCTCTTTACTGTGACACACACTCTGCGGGAATCTAAAAAGCGAAAAACTGTTGCTCTGAGCAGTACTGAAGCAGAGTATGTGAGTCTGTTTATCCAATGGGTGTAAAGCTCTGCACTTACAAAAATTAATAAACAAATTAAAATTAATTGATCTTTCAGAAGTAAAAATTCATACACTTTATGCGGATAATAATGGAACTTTAAGAATCATCTCTTTATCATAGTAGAATAAAACATTATTGATATTTGTGATCATTTCATTAGGGGCATATAAATAAAAAATGAAAATATTTCTCTTACACACATTTCAACTTCTGACATAGTGCTGATACACTGACCAAGCCATTTCCTACTTCAAAGCAATATAACTGTTTGAATTAATTATTTATTAAGATGCAATGTGTTCTGATTGATGTTTTGTTGCATGGATGCAAGGTAACTTTCTGTATTTTACCATTGAGATGGGGTATTGAGTAGAAATAATAAACACTTTATCTCTGGAACACAAATCCCTCTGGAAAGAAAGAGATTTCGTAACGCCATTTATCTGCCAAACTGTGACATACAGTATTTTCTTTCAATCCATTCTGAGTGTATGTTGTTTTGCATTATGTATGTCTCTGGTCAACATCTATTTGTAAATAAACATAATGTGGTTAGCTCAAACCACTGCCTCTACCATTTATAGGGTTCACAAAATTTTGTTGTCCAGTAATTAAACAAAAAGAATGATTCAGTACACAAATATTGTGAATGCAAATATGGTACTTAAAAAATGAGCACAGAAAAACACAGTTATAAGAACTATTGATGTGATTGTATGGATTTCTGAACAGGTGAAAAAGAAAAACTACTAAAACCCCTGCCTGTTGATAATGTTTGAAAAATTCTGCTATATTTCCTGATTTTTTCCAGGATTTTAAAACTTCCTGATTTCCTAAATGTGTTTAAAACAAAGGGGAATCAACCTTTATATTAAACAAGTGTTCAATTCCATGCCCTCACATCTCAATAAAAATGTCATACAACTGCATTTATTTTTATCATAAAAACTCATTACAGAAAAAATTTATTCATTGGATTTTTGTTGAGCATTGAAAAGTTAGTTTTAGTTTGAGTTCAGTCGAAACTAGATTTAATGTTTTACATATATAATAATTACATCAGTTAATTTTCATAATATCTCTAATGAAAAATTTGAAAACAGTATATCAATCAGCTAATGAAATAAATTAACACAGTACAATAAATTAAGCTATTCATACCATCATCATAAGTTATACAAATTTTCTGCCCATCATGGTTCCAAGCCATTCCTTTCACAAGCGATTTTTGCCTATTGTTCACCATTTCTTCATACCAAATACCTAACAAAAATGCAGAATAATGATTCAGCATGAAAATAATATTAAATATAAAAAATGTTATCATGCATTCAATATAGTATTTGTTATAAATAAATACTTATGAAACTAACTTAGCACTTTCATTTCTAATGAGAAATAATCAACATAAATATTTTTGAAATAAAAAGCACAGCACACTGTACTAACTGAGCTTTTCTACAGGAAAAGATAGTAGTGTAGTCAAAGAGGGATACAGGGGCATGGCGTCCCCCTTTTTTTAAATTTAGCACAAGAGTCCTCCACCCCACTTTTTGATTTCCACAATTTATTGTTTGCATATATTGTTGGCATGTGGGGCATGGGAAGATAAGAAGCAGAGTCTTTGTTTAGAAAAACATCTTTCTTTATTCGCGAACTCGGGGAGACGACGATGCGTCTTTTCTCAGTTACATCTTCGCAAGGAATGAACGCGGAGCATATACAATTTTCCATAGTAAACACATTCGCACATGCGCACAAACACGTAAAAACCATGAACTGAAACTATAAGGACCAATAGGAATACAGACTTTGTTAGGCCCTCAGAAGTTTCCAGAACATTCTTGCGCATCTGGAATATATATCTTTTGAAGGGACAAAGAAGGATCGGATCAGGAATAAAACTTACATCTTGAGACCGAGGATTAAATGGAATAAATGAGAATATCACAGTAATACAAAAATAGATTATTATATACAATATAACGGCCCCATCGATCGTAAGGTAACTTAGATTGAAAATATACAATTTACAACACTTTCAAATTTATACATAAATAGAGGCTTAGTTAAGAAATCAACTAAAATTGTTTTTGTGGACACATATTTCAATTCAAACACTTCTCTTGTGATCAAATCTCTTATAAATCTATATTTTATATCAATATGCTTAGTTTTAACAGTTTCCTGAGTGTTCTTAGAAAAAAATATTGCTGCCTGATTATCACAGTATTGTACAGGCTTAATCTCTTTACAAACACCTATTTCATTTACAACATCACAAAACCATATGAGTTCCTTAACACTATCAGTTAATGCAATGAATTCAGATTCCATTGAGCTTAAAGCTACAGACTTTTGTTTTGATGATTTCCAAGTAAATGGTATACCTCCAAAGTACAATATATAACCACTACTTGAATGCCTATTCGTTAATCTACTCCCCCAGTTAGCATCTGAGAAGGAATACAAAGTACAGTCTTTCACTTGTGACAAATTAATCTTATAATCCTTAGTAGAAAATACATAGTTCTTAATATCAACAACATATAACCAATGCTGATATGTATATCCATTGCAAAATTGTGACATAATATTAACAGCAAATGCAATATCTGGTCTTGTTCTATTGGACAAAAATGACAAACACCCAATAAGTGATCTATAAGAAAACTTTTTCATTACTTAATTTTCTACAATCTCTTCTTCCTTAATTTTCTCAGGTAAAATATTCCCCACTTTAAATGGCAATTTTACATGACTCTTAGGTAAATCCTCAAAGATTTTCATTAATTTCTCAATATATGTTTTCTGATGTAAATATGTATCATTACCACGTTTTTCAAAGTTCACTCCTAATAAATATTTTACTTCACCCAATTCAGTTATATCTAACTTATTCTTAATTAGATTGATAACATTTCTTAACTCAAGTTTCTCTTTGGCAAATATCACGATATCATCTACATACACACTCAATATTAAATTATCCATTTTATAAGTACAGTTACACCATTTCATCTTAACAAATCCTAAATCTAATAATATATTATCTAATTCTATGTTCCATTCACAACCACTTTGATGTAAACCATAAATTGCTTTCTTTAGTAAGCATACCTGGTTTTCACAACCTTTAACAACAAATTCCATAGGTTGTTTCATATATACTGGTTCTTTTAACTTCCCATATAAATATGCAGATTTTACATCAATTTGTACATGATACCAATTCAATAAAGACACTAATAAAATAAACAACAGTTTTATAATGGAAAAGTTTACTACTGGTAAAAATATATCATTATAATCAATCCCAGGTCCTTGCCTGTAACCTTGAGCAACTAATCTTGCTTTGTACTTCTTAGGATTGTTTTTCTCATCAGTTTTTATGTTATAAACCCATTTACTACCTATCACCGTTGCATCATTTGGTAGATTAACTAACTCCCACACTTGTCTATCTCTCATCATTTGAATTTCTTCACTCATTGCTAAATCCCATTTTTCTTTTTCTACTGAGTTTTGTGTTTCCTGGTAGTTTTGGGGTAATTCAACATTGTATACTTCCTCCTGAAATATGTTATCTAATTGCTCATCCATGTAACTAAAATCCTGATATGTGTGGTTAGAGGATTTACTACTATCAGTTACATTAGGTTTAAAAGAAAATTTTTCAGGTTCAAATGCCAAGTTGTGTTTCTTACAATATTTCTCTACATCATTCATTGACCTTAGTTTCTCATTAGTAATAGGAGCAAAATAATACACGTCTATCCTATCCCCTGTTTTCCTAGGATTTTCTGCTCTTAACCATTCATTAATGTTAATTGTGTTCAATTTATTTTCTCCATTTTCTGTGTCGTCATGTGATGCATCTATTTCCTCACTGTCTCTCTGTGAAGTTTCTACTTCCGTTACGTTCCTCAAATTACTATGTTCTGAACTTAAATCAAAATTTACAAACTCTTTAACATTCTTTTTCCCAAAAAGGGTTTCTACTCCATTCTTAGATTCATCAAATTTTATATGAATTGATTCTATAACTTTTCTCTCATTAGGAATATAAACACGATATCCCTTGGTGTTTAAAGCATAACCCACAAATATCCCTGGTTTAGCCCTAGGTTGTAATTTGTTTCTTTTTATTTTAGGGATGTGTACATATGCCATGGATCCAAAAATCTTCAAGTGGTTTATGGATGGTTTAAACCCGATCCATATTTCCATAGGGGTTTTCCCTTCTGTTAATCTGTGTTCTGTCCTATTCTTTGTGCGTACGAAGGTCATAAGGGCTTCTGCCCAAAGTCTAGGTTGTAAGCCTGAGTCTCTCAGTATAGCTCTGACTCCATCCATAGCTGTTCGGTTGAACCTTTCAGCCACTCCATTTTGCTCAGGGCTGTAAGTAGAAGTCCTTTCAATTTTAATTCCAAGTTCAGTAAGAAATCTCTCAAATTCTTTGTTGCAAAATTCTAAACCATTGACTGTCCTGACACATTTAAGTTTGTTCCCAGTTTCCCTTTCTGCCCTGGCTAAAAACATTTTAAAATATTTGAACACTTCACTTTTATTCTCTAAAATATAAACTTCTGCTTTTCTGGAATAATCATCAATTATGGATAAAAAATAATTTCTACCTCCTAGAGATTTCACAGGTGATGGTCCCCATAAGTCCTTATAAACTCGATCTAAAACCTTATTTGACATTCTTTTGTACACATAATTTTTCTGAAATGAATTTCTTGTAGATTTAGAAATAATACAAGTATCACAATTCTTATCAACATTTTTACAATCCAATGACTCTATCCCTTTAACTGATTGATTTTTATGCATTTGTTCAATGATAGGTATATTAATGTGACAAAACCTTCTGTGTAAAGCATCTATACTAATATTAACAGATTCATTTTCCATAAATTTTGGGTATCCATTAACAATATACAATTTATCCTTTCTAGGTACAGTAAACAAATATTCTCCTTTCTTACTAAATATTACCATTTTTCCATTTCCCCATTTAATAAAATAACCTCCTATATCTAAATTAGCACCTCCTAGTAAATTTCTTCTCATGTTGGGAGCATATAAAACATCTCTAAAAGTTACATTAAATTTCTTACCTGCAACATCCAAAATTGTAAAAGGAATATCTCCCTTACCCAATACATCTGAGGTACAATTTTTATCCCCAATTAAAATCTGTTGGGGTCTCAGTTCTTTAAAGTTGATAAACCACGACCTCTGGTTGCAAAAATGGCTTGTGGCAGTAGAGTCCACTAGGAATTCCCCTAGTTTGTCATTCTTTGTTGAAGAGTTCATTGCTATCTCTGTATACATGGAGCAGTTCCTAGCGTTCATGTTTTGCTTCTTGTAGCACCTGGATTCTACATGACCCAGTCTCTGGCAATACGCGCACTTCACGCGTGGCGGCGGCCCCATACTTGATCTCCCCTGATGAAAGTTCCTTTTGGGGGAATTGGGGTCCAGGACACTTCCACTGCTGCACGTTGTGCTTCTCGGAATGCTGCATTGTTTCCTTTCTTTGGAGATAAACGCATCCCCGGCCAAAGATCCGTAATCCTTTCTCTGTAAGAGGATTCTGCTGGATTCGGTAATTAGCTGCTCGGACACGCTCTTTAGGCTGAATTCCGCATCGGACAGCCGATAAAGCAATTGCACTAGGTTCTCGTAATCGTCCGGCAAATGTCTTATTATTTGAAAGCAGATGAGGATTTCGGGGATTTCAAATCCCGCCTCCTTCACTCGTTGAGCCATCTCCTCAATTCTTTTGGAATAAAGTCCGATAGTCTCTTTGTCGTCTTCATATCTGAGGTTAAAAAATTCATCCACGAGACCGGCAAGTCGCGCTCGGGATGTCGGCTCAAAGTTCGTTTTTAAGATCTCCCATGCCTCTTTTCCACATTCTGTTGCTGCTATTAGCGTTTGAAATTTTCTTTCGATTCCTTGATATATCGTAGTGTATGCTCGCTGTTTTCTCCAGTTAAATTCTCTTTTATCTCTGTCCGGAGCAGTTGCGGGATATTCTTCTGCAGTTCCCGTAATAAATTCCCAGCAGTTTTGGTCAATTAAAGTGACTTTCATGTCAAGTTTCCAGCTTGAGTAGTTCCCGTCCAACAGCTTCGGGAAGGAGAACGCCGATTCCGCGTGGGCCATCTGGTCTTTGTCTCGCTCGCTCGGGGTGGTAGCTCACAGGAGAAGATAGGTTTTTGTTTCACTTTCGCGGTCGCTAACTCCGCTGATTTCGCATAATTCGTTTCATTTGACAGGTCGTTGCGTTGCTCTTTTGGTGCGGTGGAGGCCCATAACCATCTGTTGGCATGTGGGGCATGGGAAGATAAGAAGCAGAGTCTTTGTTTAGAAAAACATCTTTCTTTATTCGCGAACTCGGGGAGACGACAATGCGTCTTTTCTCAGTTACATCTTCACAAGGAATGAACGCGGAGCATATACAATTTTCCATAGTAAACACATTCGCACATGCGCACAAACACGTAAAAACCATGAACTGAAACTATAAGGACCAATAGGAATACAGACTTTGTTAGGCCCTCAGAAGTTTCCAGAACATTCTTGCGCATCTGGAATATATATCTTTTGAAGGGACAAAGAAGGATCGGATCAGGAATAAAACTTACATCTTGAGACCGAGGATTAAATGGAATAAATGAGAATATCACAGTAATACAAAAATAGATTATTATATACAATATATATAAGTCAGCGTTAGAAATTGTAAAAAAAAAGCTACTGGTCCGTTGGACCAGTAGCTTTAAACATCCACTGGTCCAGAGACAATATCACTGGTCCACTTAAAATTAACCAAAATATATAGTACTTTAGTTAAAAATCATTTTATTTTTACACATAATGGTCATTTAATTTATTTGTAATAAAACTTAATTAACTATAGCTAATCGATTCAATAGCACTAAGGTATTAAATGTTACTATGCAAATAAAGTTTAAGAAAAATTAGCGATGACCCAGAAACAAATACTGAAGTGTTTGCAAATTTAGAGCTTTTGCATGGTGTGCTGTACATTTTATTCTTGTCTGCATCAAACTCTAGCCATTTGTAATTGATCAGCCATTAGCCTTATCTTGAAATGCAAGTTGTCTCTTATTCTTCTCATAAGCGATCTCCTTCTCCTTATTTGATGTGTCACCTGTTTTCCTTTTCTTTGGAAGAGGCGTTCCTATCCCATATCTCCATTTTTTAATTTTCAAATTGAAAAAATAACTATATGATTAATCAACCCGAAAAATTAAATAATAACATCAATAGAGATTGTTGGAGATCACAGTACAAAACATTGCTTATAAAAGAACTGCTGCCAAAAACGAAACTAAAAACAACACTCTCTTGCATTCCAATAAACAAATACTTTGCGCATGCGCTAATCAAAAGAGAAAACCTTTACCTCACCAAATGAATGAATGAATGGCAGTTATCGCTCCGAACAAAGTTTGCGGTCGGTTTGGGAAGGGAGGGGGGGTAACCTCAGCGTCGGCATGCTGAAAATCTGCCAAAGGAGAAAAAAGAAAAATACAAACTTTGCCGCTCAGTCTGCCCCAGTCTCCCCCCCCCCCCCCCTCCACTAAGAGAAACTGAATAAGTCTGACAGCATCCGAAGGTTGATTAACAGCGAGCAAGGTCGCTGGTCCTGCGGACCACCTATAATTTTTTTTTTTTTGGGGTGGTCCGAGGGGAATTTTAGTGGTCTCGAACCGGGGACCACCAGTAATTTCAAACGCTGTAAGAGTCTCCCAACCTTTTTTCTCCCCCAGGATTACACCACTGGGAAAAGGGGATCATTTCATAAGCCTTCTAACACATCAATCTTTTTCCTCTAAACTCCATTATTCAAACTTATTTATACAAAACATAATATCTAACACATGCAATTTTAAGACATTAGACTTCTTCATATTTAATTTTCCACTTTCTTAGAGATTTGCAACTTAAAGTGCTTTTGTGCTACAAAACAACACTTCAGGCAAAATTAAAGATCATTTTCTACTTAGACTTTGAAAGTGATATTACTGAAAACTAAAAAAGAAATGTCAGTAAAAATTGTATTTTATTTTTATTGCAGTAAGGCATCTGGCATTTTCTCATAAGTAAAGAATACTTATTTTAGAACAATATCTTCTGACTCGTGTTCATGCTTATGTTATTGAAGAGCTATGTTTATTTTAACAAAGAGTGCACACACTATGCATCAAATGAGATAAACCATTTTGTAAAAAACATTTACACAGTCACCTAATTTCTACCGAAAAATACCCTTCATGGCTATTATAATGATTTTCTGGGGGATATCTTCAGAGGCATAGCTAGAGGGGGGCAAGGAGGGACAGCTGTCCCCGGCCGCAGCGTCAAGGGGCGCCAAATTAATGCAAATTTATTTTATTTTTAAATGCGAAAAGAAAATTATTTAATTTGACGAGGTGTGAATATGTTCAACAAAAAAGTGGGAGCACCACAAATCATATCGGGAATGAGCAATGTAGCACAGGAGTTCGTGAGAAATCAGGCAAATAATTTTGCAAAGCCAAAATGTCCCATTTTTTGCCTTAAAAGTGAATGGTCGCTAATAGAAATGAAAGTTAAAAGGTTTGATTTTTAGAGCTATTTATCATTCAGGAAGTATAAAAGTTTTTTTTAACTGTCCTTTAGGGGCGCCTCTAGGCCCCCAGTGGCACGAGGGGGGGGGCGCAAAATCTTCAGTTGTCCCCGGGCGCTGAAAACCCTAGCGACGGCTCTGGATATCTTTACAAGACCATATGTATTCATTCATTAGAACTGAAAATAAGAATCAATTCACAGCTATTGCTCGAGAATAAAGCAAATTATTTAACTTTTAACCATGTAATAAGAATCTAAAGCATGATTTAATTTTGAAAACTATTACTAGTTTCATTTTGTTTCCCTATCCTAGTCCCCACACTACCAGACCCATTTGCTCCCCCAGAGTAAGAGATTGGAATTTCAACAGTTTAAAACTAACGGTGTAGTCACACAATGCTTGACTGGTATTTTATTTTAATTTATGACACATTTATTACTTTGAATATTTTTGTCATCAATTAAAAGAAGTTAAAATAATTTTTAAATTGTAAATAAGCATAAAAAGCAATATTTGCTTTGATGTGACAAGAACATAAATTGCCCTGAATTGGCTGATTTGCTGTTGTTCAAAGAAATGTTATCACTAATCCTATTCTGTGGTACCAAAACTTTCCATTGAAATTAATTTATTTTGTACAAAAACCTTTTGTCCCATTAGCCTCTCGTCTCCCCTACTTTAAATCATCAGATAAATGCAAATAAACATCTACAGTCAAATCCTGTTAACCCGACACCTCTACGAACTGGCCAATCCTGACGATACAAGTGGGTTGACGGTTAATCTGAGTGCTGTGATTGTTAGGTAATGATGATTGTAGTGATTCTTACTGTCGTTACCATGACTACAAAAGTAAAACTTATCACTAAGAACTTTCCAATCTATTTTTTTAAATCTTTAAACAATAAGATATGCATTGATTTGTATACAGCAAAATGGGAGACACCTGCTACCGAACAAAAACAATTTTGATTTCTCTTTTTCTCTCTTGCATGGTTTGCTTGTCGGATTTGTCCTATTGTAGCAGCCCTACTAACAAAATATAGCGGTGTGGTGCGAGTCGGTGCTTCAGCTAGCCATCTTTGCCCCTGCCCAGTGGGCGCGCCTTTTGGGAAAGTGGTAAAGAATGAGGCTACCACCAAAACGATCTTGGTTCGACTTCCGGCGCTTCACAGCCACTCTCGCACCATTACAAAAGAAAGGAATTTATTCCTTATCATCTTGCAGGTCAAAAGAGGATGAAAAGCATTTCGAAGTGGAAAATGACGGTTTAACAGAGCCATAGTGCACTCCCCTTGATGGTCTGTTGGAGTACAGTTAACATTATTTTCCCTTTTGGTCGGTTGGGGCTTTTAAAAACTTGTGACAGTTTTAGCGAGGTTCGACTGTATCAGCTTTCTGCATATCCAAAAAAAGTATGACTAAAATATGTGTAGTTTTAAGTTACAAATAAACCACAGCAAATTAATACAAAATTTAAGTCCACAATATTTTTTAAAAATTTAATTATACACTTTAATATTGTTACTTACAATTCGGTAAATGTTATTTTATGTCATTTTAAAAGAAATTTGATATGAATCATTTTATAAATTTTGAATGAAGAAACTAATATTGAAAGAAAACAAGAACACAACATGTAAAAGTTCTATTTTTATTTCCAACAGAAACTTGCATTAAACAAGCTACTAAGCTAAATCATTAAAAGACATACCCCACTTAACTGCCCACGCATAAATTAGATCTAAATCCTAGTGAAGCTGAGCTTCGCAAGATATTGGCCGATTCTTCCATGGCGTTCTTAAGCGTTGGCTTATTCTTCCATGTCACCAATTCCCATGTTTATGACATCCTCCGCAAAAATATTGATGTTCCCCCGGCAATGCTCTCACTAATATCATTAATAATAAATAATAACAGCCCTAAAACTGAAACTTGTAAAACATCAATCCACTCAGAATAATTTTCCTTTACTACTGCTCTTTGTTTTCTCCCAGTTAGCCAGTTTTTAACCCAAATTGAAGTTTTTTCACCAATACCAATATAAGCAAATTTGCTTAGAAGAGCTTCATGCAGTATTTTATCAAACGCTTTCTGGAAGTCAATATAATCAACATCTATGCACTTCTTATTATCTAAAGCCATGGTAGCCTTGTCATAGAAATACAACAAATTAGTTGTATAGAACCTACCTTTCCTAAAACCATACTGCAAACCAGTCAACGCTCCATTTGACTCCAGGAAATTCACAATCTTAATTTTGAGCAGAGTTCCAAATTTCTACAAATTACTGAAGAAAAGCTCAGAGGCCTATAATTTCCTGCCTCAGCTTTAGACCCTTTCTTAAAGAGCGGTGTTATGTTTGCCAGATTCCAATCCACTGGCACAGTCCTTGAGTTTTGCTTCAATCTTTTTCAAATGAATCAACACATCATCGATAGAAAATACAAAATCCTCAAGGTGTATATTAGCTTGTGTCTCGCTTATGTCAACCATTGAAGCACAGTTTCTGTTAACTGCACTGGGAAAAAAATTATTAAAGAATATCAGAGACCTATCCAGTAGGTGGAGAATCCTCGAGTGTACCATATTTTTGTAGATTATGCACTTAAATTAACCAACCTGTCAATAAATACGGCTTATAGAATTGTTGTTTATTAATTAACTATGTTATCAAGTTTGATAAATGAAATTACACTTTTGATGGAAACAACTCAACAATAACGTAAGTAATTCTTCAAAAATAAAGCAAAGCTAAACTGACTAGTCAAAGTCACTCAAAAATTTAAGTGTTGTCAACCATTTGTTTGAACTGTTGTGATGTTGTATAGTATGAATTAACACCAACTGGCTAGATTGGGAAGAAAGAATATTATTGAGGCACTTTGTGGTGTTTGCATTAAGCCTCTTGTTGAAAAATTTGAATTGTGGGCATGAAAGAGAAACATAGAAAGACTGTTAAAACTTTTTATGATTAGTAGTAATAAACAAAAACTTTCTAAAAGTCCGGTCATTTTTCTCATACATAAAAAATAAAACAGGGACAGGAACCAATTTGACAAAAAAGGGACTTTTAGGGACCTCACTAAAAACCCTGCAGCCATCAAACCTCCTGAAAGGTAGTAATCATACCTCAGAAAATATTTCTCAAGAATTATTTAGTAGTTGATAAAAAGTACTGCACTAGGCCTTCCTAGAATGTGAACTAAAAAACAACAAAATATTAAACTAAATACACTACTCATTCTTTTTA
The DNA here is from genome assembly GCA_038502835.1 of Octonoba sinensis. Classification (NCBI taxonomy): domain Eukaryota; kingdom Metazoa; phylum Arthropoda; class Arachnida; order Araneae; family Uloboridae; genus Octonoba; species Octonoba sinensis. Next base: position 132,743,341 of record CM076598.1, read on the forward strand.
GATAGAAAAAACATATTGACCTTTAGAATTCCACAATTTTCAGACACTTCTCAGTGCAATGTTCAAAAGTATTTCCTTAGCTTCACTTGTTATGTACTAACCTTTATGTTCCATCCACACCATAATAAACCCATTTGTATCACAAGATGTTAGTTTCTGATACGGCTCATTCCACTGCACAAAAGAAACAGTTCCTAAAAAGCAAGTATATAATTTGTTACAGTATGTACACAAAAAATATTCAGAATTAGATATTGTAATGCAAGGCTGTTCACAAAAACTCTTTCATTTCAATGTAACAAACAGTATTGTATCATGTAGCGCACACTTTTAGTTTTGTGGAAGAAATAGAGGAGCAGGACATGATCGCAAAAAAAAAACCTTTGAATTGTTGGAGGAAAAATTTCATTTATGATAATACTGGGTATTTTATTTATTTAATTACTTTCCTTCTTGTTTTCCTCCCAATTTCTTACTTATAGCACTACTAAAAACAAAAGTACAACTCCAGAATAGAATTTAGATGCCTGAGCCTAAAGTAACAAATCTTTATGCTGCAAGGACTACAATATCTAAATTTTATCAAACTGATGCTCAATTAAATAGGTCTTGAAACATCAAGTGAATTTTCCCCATCTTCTTACAAATTGTTGCTACAGTTTGAAACTTAGAATTTATGCATGAAAAGCCTAATTCTATTCTAGAAAAATACAAAAATATTTAATTAAAATCACAAAAGTACAGATGCTAAAGCAAAAGCTAAAAGCGACTCATATTTCAGATTTGTATACAGCAAAAACTTGCTAACTGATATTTTTTTAATCATGTACATATCAGCTTTTTACTCTAGGTCACCCCCCTTTCAAGTGTTTGTGTAACCAATAATATGAACTACCTCTTAACTCTATCAAACCTTTACTCCCTGGTGGCTTACAAGGTTAAAATGTAAAATTTTTATATCTGTCATAAAGAATTTCTTTTTAATTATTCAGAAAAGCTTACAAAAATTTGTTTTTATAATCATAATCTGTATTTCGATTCCAGTAAAACCATTTAAGTAAATATTAAGAGTTTATATAAGAATGTTAACTCTCTCCATTTAAAGATAACTACAAAAAAAAAAGGGAGAGAGAAACAGAAAGAAAAAATAAATTAAAAATGACATACTTAAATCTATGATTTAAATTTAACTGATAGTTTAACTTAATTTCAGTCTTTAAAAAGGTTCCAAATTTGATGGCAAAATTACTATTTTCCTTAAAAAAAATTTATTTTGAAAGCAAAATCATACATTTCTCAGAATCTACAATCGATAATATCATATGACTAAAATATACAAATTGGTAGACATGAATTATTGTTTTAAAATAATGATTTTCTTACTTGTTTTCTCTTCTGGTACTTCTTTTCAAGTTTTCCACAAGCATTATATATGAGCCCCAATAGGATTTTTAACCGACTTCAAAGTCAAGTTAAAACATAAAAAACTTTTTCAACTTGAGAAAAGTATTTCATTTTGAAAATAACATACAAATGAAACATTGCACAGTTAAGAGCTCATTTGTTTAAAACTTTGTACTTTACCTTCAAAAAGTAACTATCTATAATTTAACTAAAATGAAGTTTAAAAAATTGAATAAATTTTTTAAATAAAAATAAAACATGCAGATTACAAGCTGTAAATACTAAAATAATTGTCAATTTTTTAAATAACTGATATATTTACAGGATGCAAAAAGATAGAAATCTCAAAAGCAGTGTGCAATTTTCGGTGAAGCACATGCTAGATGTTAAAAAAAAAACTTTTACCTATATGTGTTATAAGATATGAAATTCACGTAAATGAATACATATTTTTTTAAAAAGTTCCTTCAATATTGTTTATGTCGTCAAAATTAATCAAAGATTTGTAGTCCCTTTAGATAAAAAATACTCATACATCAGCTTGAAAAATCGGATTTTTGGAGATTACAAATAAAATCGGAAAAGTAGGGGAAACTGGAGCATATTTTCAGACTCATTCAATTCAGACTTAGAAAGAATTGGTACATTTCTTAACTTCTTATCATGTGATATGTCTCCAACCTGAATGTGATTGCTTTCAACTGGTTTGACCTTATGAAAACATTTTATAACAGACCTTTGAACAGATTTTGAACCTACTTTTGATATTTGCTTTTCGTGGTTCATCCAATGGTTCTGGTTCTGATTTGATAGCAATGTTTTTGATCAATACCATAAAATTTGAGATCACTGGATATATTTCATTGGCTCATTTCCTACAACACTGTTGGGTTTGAAGCCTATTATTATTTTCACAAATGTTGCATTTTTAAAAAATATTCTGTGTGACTTTTCCACACCGAATTTTCAGCTTTGGTATTTAAAACCTGTAAATTCTTCTGGATACCGGATATCCGATGCCTTCTGGGGGGGACCCTTTTTATTGTTCTCCTCCCTGTTGGTGCACCTTCAAGTATGTGTACTTCGAAAGTAACATAATTCCTTTGAGAATCATCAAATGTTGCTTAAAAATATAAATCTCACAATATCATCCCCCTAACCCAGTTCAAATGACGCTATTTAGCCTTTTCAAAACAACAAAAAAAATTATTAAAAAATAATGAAATATAGTTTTTATTTATTTATTTTAAAACTACTAATATTCTTACCTGCGTGACCTTCTAAGCTTTGATTTGTTGAAAGGCTGGATGAACTGACAACACTTGCTATCATTTCTTTCCCTGCAATAGTATTTGAAAATTGGATTTTCAACAATGAATATACAGAAAATTTCAACTAGTAGGGTCAGTTGGGGTAATTGTAAACGCTTTTTCAATGTTTTAACTTTTGACCCTTCCCTACCAGAGATAAAATTGTGAGCATTGCAGCCACTACTGTACCTCTTGTGAGTAAATGTGTGCAAAAAGTTTGACTTCATGACTATTTGTTAGCGAATGAGCTCGTGTTTACAATTACCCCAGAGATCTGGGGTAATTGTAAACTGATTTATTTTCGAATAAGGTTGATGCAAATGGAAAATTGTTTCATACACAGTCTGCTAAATGGCTTAAGAAGTTCCGGAGCAATGGTTCTCAATCTGCGGCCAAGAGGCCGCATGTGGTCCGCTCAATTATGTTATGAGTCGGATCAGATCATTTACCGAGAAATATCTTGCAAAAAATCAAGTAATGCGACAAATTTATGTAAAATTTGTCCTGCAGTGTATCAGTCGGTTAAGCTTGGATCCCACAGAACACCGAAAGTGAACCACAGCTGGCCGTGGTCAACGCTTCGGAAGGTGACCACCTCCCGCGACTGATTCCTCTGAGACCAAGTGCACTTAAGGGAGCTGTGCACGTAAAATACGTCGTCGCTTCAAATGTCCACCAAGTTAGAAATAATTTCCGCTGAGGGACCAACCTAGGGGACTATCTCTCATCCGGGAGTTGGTTCAAAATCATTAAGCCCCTCTGAGCCAAGTGTACTTCATTCTAGCGGAGCAGCTCATTAATAATCAGTAGGAGTATCCTTAATTCGTGGTCGCCCTGCAAGGGGGGCTTTCATTTCCAAGTGGCATTAGCAAAAACAACAAAAGCTATGCAAAATAGACACAAAAGTGTAATTTACATCAAAATATAATACTTATTGTCCCCTCAAAATGTTGAAAATAGGATAAATTTAAGTGTTTACAATTACCCCAAAGTACAAAATATATGGGGTAATTGTAAACACCTAACTTGCACATGAAAAATAACAGGGAAGATTAAATTCATAACTAAATGTCTTTAGCAGCATTCCATATGACAAATAAAAATGGTTGAAACCGCTTACATCGCTTTTGTAGATGAGCTGAAGAGGAAAATGTAAGATCACTAAATTTTGTCAAACAACTTTTTTCACTGTGCCATTTGCAAACAATAGTGATGCCTGCATAGTTGTTTCGAAACTTATTGTGGTGTATTCGCTAAGGCAGCTTAACTGTAACCGGATGTCAAGACAGAACGTCAATGTTTTTGTACGAATGCTCAATGCATCTATCTATCAATTAATGTCTTATTTACTGTGTTTTGATGTGTGTAATGTTAATAAATAGTGTTATTGGATTATTCTCAATGGATATCTAAAATACAGGACATTGGCGACGAGGAATACTTCACGGCAAAGAACTCACGTTTTTTTAATGCTATCGCTACAGTTCGCACATTAGACAGTAAAGGTAGGACTTGTAACTTTTACTATACCTCTTGAATTGTTGACATAATTCAATATTAATCAGCAAAATGGCAGAGGGAAGTCAGCAAGACATTATTGATAAGTTGATAGAACAAAATAATGCATTAATGGAAATGCTAAAAGATCGTAGCAAAAACGAAACTGTTCCGAATCATCCAAGTAAGAGCGTGAACGTTCAATTTGATAAATATGATGAATCTGCTGAGTCATGGGATTCTTACATTGACAGATTTATGGCTTTTTTAGACGTTCAAAACATTCCCGAGGAGAGGGAAAGCATTCATCTTGTGTTTGTCGCCGAAGCTGTTTACATTGCTGAAAAGTCTCATTGCGCCAACTAAGCCTGCCGATAAGAGTTTCCACGAACTACGAATTATTTTAAGTAAACATCTGAACCCAAAGCCATTGATTATTCCTGCAAGGCATGCTTTTCTCAATCAAAAACAACAGGATCATGAATCAATTTCTTGTTTTATGGCTGAGTTACGCACACTCGCTGTTCCGTGTTCGTATCCAGATGATGATCTTAATGTAATGCTTCGCGATGTGTTCGTCAGTGGATTAAGAAATGGTCAAATTCTAAATCGAATTTTTGAAGAAAAAGATGACATTGATTTAGAGCGTACCTTAAATATCGCTCTTGCGATGGAAAAAGCTTTCCAAGGTGCTAAAGATTTAATTGGAAATGAGAAAATAATTTCAGTTAATGCACTAAAAAGTTCAAAATCATCAAAAGAATTTCAAAATAAAGCCAAAGTTGTTAAAAAACAAGAATGCTACCGCTGTGGAAAAGACAACCACACAAGTTCTAATTGTAAATTTAAGGACAGTATATGCAATTATTGCAAAAAGAAGGGACATTTACAGCACATTTGCTTTAAATTTAAGCATGACAGTAAAAAGCAGAACCCTAAACAAAATAAGCAAATTATGGTCACTGATGAGGAACCTCATGGTGAGTCAGAAAAACTTCCTTTTTATACTGTGCAATTAAAGGGCAAGGCTAATGATAATAGATTGCCAATTCTTTTGGATGTTAAAATTGACGGTTACCCAATTAAAATGGAGTTGGATACCGGAGCTGCTATCTCTACGATGAGTATTCAAAATTTCCGGAAGATATCAAAAAAATTACTTACACCATGTAAAGTTATTCTTAAATCCTATACAGGGGACACCATTACTCCTTTGGGACAAGTAGAAATTGAGGCACAATATCAGAACCAGAAAAGGAAGGTTAAACTTTTCATACTTAAGGAAAATCTAGACACTATTTTTGGCCGAGAACGGCTATATTCTTTCAAAATTGATTGGAATTTTGTAAAATCAATTAAATCGGAAAATGTGAGTACAAAACGTGATAACCGATTAACTTTGTTGCTGGAAAAATATAAAGAAATATTTAATGAAGAATTTGGTGAAATTAAAAATTTTGAATGTAAATTAGAACTCAAACCGAACGTTAAGCCTGTTTTCATCAAACCCCGAAGTGTTCCTTTTTCATTGAAAAGCAGGGTGGAAAATGAAATAGATCGATTAGAAAAGCAAGGCATCATCGAAAAAGTTGATGCATCGGAATGGGCTACTCCGGTGGTTCCAGTAATCAAGAAGGATGGCTCCATACGATTGTGTGCAGATTATTCGGTTACATTAAATCCAAATTTGATAGTTCAGCAACATCCCTTACCACGATTGGAGGAAGTTTTCTCTTCTCTGAGTGGAGGTGCACAATTTTCTAAAATTGATTTCAGCCGTGCCTATCTCCAAATGAAGGTACATGAAGATAGTAAGAAATTATTGACTATCAATACTCACAAAGGTTTGTACGCCTGAAAACGCCTCATGTATGGATTGAACTGTGCCCCAGCAATTTGGCAGGAGTATGTCGACAGTTTGTTTTCTGGATTAGAAGGAATCAAGGCCTTTATGGATGATGTTAGAGTGACTGGACTTGATGACGAATCTCATTTTTCCAGGTTAGAAACATTTTTTCAAATTTGTAAGGATAACGGATTAAAAATCAATTTGAAAAAGAATGAATTCTTCAAGAATGAAATCAATTTTCTAGGTCACAAAATAAACTCCTCTGGCATTCAGAAAACAGATGAGAAAGTGAAAGCTATTGTGAATGCTCCCGTCCCAAAAAACGTGCAAGATGTTAAAAGTTTTCTAGGTCTCGTAAATTTTTATGGAAAATTTTGCGAGAAACTTTCTACTTTAGCCTACCCGCTGTACAACTTGACAAAAAAAGATGTGCAATGGAATTGGTCAAAAAAGTGCCAATCAGCTTTTGATGCAATCAAAAATGAAAATTGTTCAGATAGGGTACTGATGCATTATGATCCAAACTTGCCTTTAGTGTTGGCAACAGATGCATCACCTGTTGGTTTAGGTGCTGTTTTGTCACATCGATTACCAGATGGAACCGAAAGACCTATTTCTTTTGCTTCGAAGACTCTTACGCAAACTGAATTTAGGTATTCACAGATTGATAAGGAGGCTCTAGGTATATCCTGGGGTGTGAAAAAGTTCTATCTATACCTCACGGGTCGAAGATTCATCTTAGTGACGGATCACCAACCTCTCACAGATTTTTGGATCAAAGAAAGGCTTACCTGTCATGTCAGCAACAAGACTTTTACACTATGCTCTCCATCTGCAATCTTTTCAATTTGATATAGAATATCGAAAGAGTAAATAGCAATGCTGACTGTTTGTCAAGATTAGCTCTTAAATCAGAAGAACTAGATGTTCAAGATGACATTTCCATGTTTCAGATCTCTCAGATAGAGACGCTTCCAGTAACAGCCAAGAGTTTGGCTAAAGCAACTATGACTGATGAAAAATTAGGTCCACTGTTGCAAGATTTAAAGTTGGGAGCAAATGTGAAGGGGAAGAAGAATTATACCTTGGAGTCTGGATGTATTCTATACGGACAAAGGGTCTGTATTCCGAAGATCTTACAAAGACAGATCTTAGAAGAGTTGCATTCCGGTCACATTGGAATGGTGAAAATGAAGGCCATAGCCAGGTCGTTCGTGTTTTGGGAACATATCGACCAAGATATTGAAAGGATGGCAAGAGACTGTCTCGAATGCGCAAAATACAAAACTAATCCCAATAAATCCCAAAGTCCACTATTGGGAATACCCCACCAAACCATGGGAGCGGGTACATGTTGATTTTGCAGGACCGTTTCTGGATTCGATGTTTCTCGTCATAGTGGATGCTCATTCGAAATGGATGGAAGTGTACCCTATGAGGTCGACAACATCCTTCAACACCATCGAAGTTTTGAGAGACTGTTTCTCACGCTTTGGACTCCCCATAACGTTAGTCAGCGACAACGGCTCTCAATTTACCGCAAAGGAGTTCCAGAACTTCGTAAATAGTTGCGGTATAAGGCACAAAACCTGTGCCCCCTTCAATCCTTCTAGTAATGGTCAGGCTGAGAGATGTGTTTGCATTGAAACAGTCCTTGCGAGCACTAAAGAATTTTCCAGGATCATTGAGACAAAAACTAGCGATATTTCTCACTCAGTATAGAAAGGCACCGAATGGTACAACTGGTCAGAGTCCCTCAATGCTTTTTCTCAAGCGTGAAATACGTACAAGAATTGATCTTGTGAAGCCGGAGCTAAAGAAGGAAATTGAAGACAAACAAAGGAAAAATAACATCTATTTTCGAGATCGAGTTTTTGAAAATGGAGATAAAGTTGCTATCAGGAACTACAATGCTCCAAATAATAAATGGATTTTCGGAAACGTCGTATCACGAGATGGACAGCTGCATTACACTATATTGGTTGATGGAGTTTTGATAAGACGCCATATAGATCAAATTCGTCCAGCTGGCGACTTTCCAATGGAAAATCAACACTACGACCCTTGTCAATTTTACCTACCCAGGAGTTCAGAAAGGGATAAGGACTCATTACCTCCAGCTAGATTAGCTGATACATCACCTAAGTCGTCTACCCAGGAGGCATCAAGTGGAGACTCATCAGATGTTATTCCGTTTTCTCCACCCTCTCTTGCTCAGCATAGCGGAGTAGCTTCTTCATCTGTGCAGATCCCTGTGACTACACCTACACCTCAGCCAGCACCACTCCGAAGGTCTTCCAGAATCCGCCGAATGCCAAACAGATTGGACTTGTAGCCTTACCTTGCTAAATTCCAGATTCTGTCACTTCTCAAATAAGGGGGAGGAAACTGTGGTGTATTGGCTAAGGCAGCTTAACTGTAACCGGATGTCAAGACAGAACGTCAATGTTTTTGTACGAATGCTCAATGCATCTATCTATCAATTAATGTCTTATTTACTGTGTTTTGATGTGTGTAATGTTAATAAACAGTGTTATTGGATTATTCTCAATGGATATCTAAAATACAGGACACTTATGAAACTGTTTCAATGTCTTCCCTATGCTGTCAGGTTATCACTCACAAGCAGATAAGTTTTCAAAACCATCACAAGTGTAGTTATGAAGCTTGTTTACAATTACCCCATGTTTACAATTACCCCAACTGACCCTATATACTTTAATATACAGAACAAATAAAGCACATATTATTCCATACGAACCTCAATTACTTTAAAAAAATTTAAGCACAAAAAGAAATGTTACTGGCATATGTACAAAAAACTGTGATCATTTGAGAAATATTAATTAACGGTCCCGTTAATAATGTGTTGTAAGTGTTTCTTGCTTCATGGTACAGTAAGCGCTCTACATAGGTAAATTTTGATGAGGGGTGGGACGGTAGTATAAACCTGGGTTTTCACCGATATTTTACATTTATAGCATGAATCAAATGATAACAAAACCACATTAAATTTCTCTCTGAATTTGTGTTAATTTTTATATTCCACTTTACTTACTCTATGATTATATTTTATATATTAGGTAATTAGGTTATTGTTTCTGCTTTTTCTTCTTGCACTTTTTCAATTTAAAAAAATTGCATACATAGACAAATATATCTTTATTTTGCATTCATTGTTCTGTGAATTACCATGCTAGATATTTCAATTTTTTATGCATTCCAAACGCAGACCTGCCCACCTGCCAGAATTTAAATGCAGGAGGTTTCTAATCAAGAATTCAGGAGAATTCAGGAGGGCAATAAAAAATTGAGATTTTACACTTTTCATTGCAATTGTTAATATACTTAACTACTAATTTAAATTTCAAATGCAGCATAATACAGTTCAAAATATATTTAAGGGGGATTTTAAGTAAGTTCATGAAAAGATGTCTGAACTTTTTAATGAGTAAAATGGGGAGGGGGGGAGGTTTGTCATTTTCATTACTTTTATAAAAAGGTGTTATATATTTCTTAGCCCTTAATAGTCCTAAAAATCCTCTATCTTATATAATAGCAGGGACCAAATTCCCAAATCTGATTTAAGTAATTTTGAAGAAAAAAAAAAAAAAAGAAGACTTATGCTGTTAAAAACTCAATATTTTGAAATTAATGAAAATTGTGTATGCTATTAAATATGAAAAAGAATTTAAGCAAATCTCCTAATCTATACAATGAGAACTGATTCTAAAATTTAATATTCTTATTAATAAAAATTTGCAGGTGTTGATCCAGCTTTTTTTTAAAAAAAGGTCCTTTTTTTGTGATTTTAAAACATTTTTGTGAAAATTTAAAATTTAAATAAAGTGATAAAAAATTTTGTTATTTTTTGCTGCTTATTTAATAAATAATTTTGCAAAAAGTATGATTTGGTACCATATATATGCATTACAAAAGCTAAATAAATGACACAAAAATGAAAATAAACCTGAATTCAGCATTTAACTTTTTGACATGTGAGAGCTCACACTCCTATCAAACACAGAATTTCGTCTCAAAAATTTCAAATCAAAATTTTACAGAAAATAAAAAGGAATTTATTCTGTTTGCCTTTTAACAAAGCTTAATAAACATCAATAGTGGAAAAATGCCAATTCTAACAGCAGATGCAAAAAGATTGCATTTTTTTTTAAATGAAAGCATCAAATACAAAGACGGAAAATAAAAGATTTTCTATAAGTAGAATAACTTCAGGATTGCATTTTCAGTGATGCAAGTGGCAAAGTGTGGTTTTGGAGCAGCTATGGAGCAGAAAAAAAGCAATTTGGGAGCAGCTAAATTATGTTTCGGAGCAGGCTAGTAGCTGGCTTTGAAAAGCATAGCAATCAGTTGCTTTTTACTAAATACCGATCATATAAACAATTAAATTTATATTTTCTTCCCTATATCTAGTTCTTAAAGTTGGATAGCATAATTGTTCACAGCAGGAAACTCAAATTCATAAGCAAGAACATAGAAAATTCAGCATTCAAAATTCAAAGAATTAATCAAAATTACTCAAAGTTTGAATAAATAAAGTAACAAATATAGGCACAAGTAAAATAATAAAAAGATCTTTACTGCCGAATATTTCACGCATTTTTCAGAAGAATTCTTGTGTTTCTGCAACAAGATTAATAAGCGATAATAAGCTAATAGAGCTACTGAATACTGAAATGAAGCTAAACTGTTCAGTTCTGGAAGAAATACATACCTGCCAACCTCGGAGGGGTAAAAAGGAGATTTTTCCAATGACCCCCCTCCCACACACACACAATGAACAACTAAACTGATATACACAATTTTTTTTTTTATGTACATTATAGCAGTATTTCATAAAAATTTCTCATTGAATGTTTGATCAAAACATTTTCTAGCAAAACTATTTTTTATGGTCAATATATGCTCTCTATATTTTCATTTGGCAGCATTGGATAAAACTCAGTTTTACAGAAAATGCATTTACTATTGCAGAATTCACAAAATACCCAGCATTACATTAGTTAGATTATCAAAAGTCAGTTCTCCCAACTACTAGCTTACATCTACACCACAACAATTAAAACAAAATATATCACGACCACGTCTGGTGTGCCCTTAACGAACAAGCCATTTTTCAATTACACACTGAATGAAAATAGGAAGACATTTTTAAAATTTATTTCGTAACAATATATAATGAGTAAATAAAAAAGGAGAAAACCCTAACCCTAAGACTATGGGAGAAAAAGAGAATGCATTCTAAATTCCATGCAAAAAAATATTTTTCAAACCAGTTTATAAGGATGCAATATTAAGAGTTATAATTAACTAATATAATTACCAAAATTTTTAAAAAGGGCAAAATTTTTTAATTGAAATTACGAAGGGGTGTGGCAAAATGACAGGAGTGTAAATCCTCTACAACAGAGGCTGAATCGTAAAAAAATATCAAAAATAATGGTAAACCAAACGTTATTGATATCGAAGAAACAGAATCAGATAGTAAACGAGAACTAGGGGGAGCTTTACTGAAGCGGATGCAATCGGATTTCAAAAAAATCAGGACTGACCCTTTAACGCATATAAAAAACAAAATGCGGAAATTTTACTGCTAATTTGTAAAAGTTTAGTAAAGCAAGTATTACGCATGCTGCTTCAAAATTTTGTCATTAAAAAGAAAAAATAAAGTCTTCCAAAATTACGAATTTTTGAAACAAAATTTTCCTAATCGCTTAACCGAAATTTCGACTTTTCAAAATTACTAAAAATACGGAACTTCGTCAAAATATGGGGAAAATCGCATATGTTACAAATATTGGCGAGCAACTACGATCACACACCCCATCTATTGAGCAAAAAAATGAAACTTTATTTACTTTAAAAGCGAAAATTACTAAAAATGGGAGAAAATTACGATTAAATGGAAGATCGGGAGATAGACGCAAAAAACGGCAGTCTCCCATTAAAAGCAGTAGACTTGGAAAGTATGGAAATAGAATCATTCAATAAATTTGAACAAGAAAACACTAGGATTGCAGAAATAATAGACCATGCCGTTTTGCTTTAGCGTGATGGCTACTTTTCATCTTCGTGACGTCATCCTCACTTTGCACAAGCTCTTTTGCTACTTTTCGTCTTCAGACGTCATGCTTAACTCTGCACATGCTCTAGGTCAGGATTGGGATTGGAGGAAATTGCATCCGATCGATAGCAGCGGAAGTAATGCTGCATTTTGGCGGTATTCGCTAGGAACATATCAATTTTGGCGCAATCGGGCGCAATTTTGGCCAAATAAGGAGTTTCGGAGCAGGATTCCATTATTGGCGCTGTCGGGCGCAATTGCCGCAGCACTTGCATCACTGCATTATAATACGGCTATGATAATCAACAGTAATAACTACTGGCATTATCGTCAGAAATTTGGAGTAAATTAAAAAGAATAGCAGAAAAAAAAATTTGCAGAATTTCAGTAATTTTAGCTAATTTTCGAAATTATGAAAATATCGATTTTCAAAATTTCCGGTATTAAAATGCAATTTATTTCTGGCCCTAAAATGCGATAAAATACTGGAATTCGGGTGTACAATCAGAGCACAATCATCCCTGAATATTAATCGGGGCTCAGAGTTGTCATGGAATTATTGATTCTTCCTTTAATGTACTGAAATATGTCTACATTTCTCACTACTTGAAATGATAGGCAAAAAATGATAGGCAAATGGCTGTTGCAGTTCAATCCCATACTTTCCATATTGAGGGAATGGGAGATATTAAAATATTTTTGCTGCATTCAGATGTTTGGGGGCCTTATAATGTAACAGGACGAAACGGTGAACGTTATTTCCTTTCTGTAATAGACGATTTTTCTCGTAGAACCTCCATTTACCCGATAGACAGTAAACATAAAGTTCCAGAAATTTTAAAGCGACATATTGCAAATGCGGAACGGTTTCTGGAAACGAAAGTAAAAGCCATTCGGACTGATAACGGGGGCGAGTTCGTAAATCGAGATTTTTCAAATTTTTGCGTAAATGCGGGTATAGTTCACGAGCTGACAAACAGCTATAGTCCCGAAATGAACGGGGTTGCTGAAGTTTTCAACAGGACAGTAGCCGACGGTGCTAGAGTAATATTGCAGGAAAGCGGGTTAGACAAATCTTTTTGGCCTGACGCTATGCTGTACTTTACGTATACATGGAACCGCGTTTGTCATAAAGGGAAAAAACTAACTCCTTTTGAACTTTATGCGGGAAACAAACCATCCGTCCGGCACTTAAAGCTTTTTGGAACTGTCGCTTATGCGGGGATACCTAAACAAAAGACAAATAAATTGGATTTAAAAGCCCAAAGAGGGGTAATGATAGGTTACGCTTTTAGAACCAAAGGTTACCATATTTTTTTTCCTGATTGCAATAAAATTATAGAAACATTAAATGTAAGGTTTGACGAGAAATTGGTGTTTAAGGATGTATTTTTAAATGGCAGTGGAGCTGTGATGGGCACCATTAGTTGGCCAAATGCTGTAGAATCTGATTTTGATTCGGATTCTGATCGCGAAAATTTAACCGACTTTCAAATTCCCGAATTACCGGTTGTACCTGACAGTCATGAAGAATCTGATTCAGAAACAGGTGAGTCATCGGACGACGATAGCTCTAGTAAATTTAAAGAGGTTAAATGGGAGCGAAAAGTTGTGCCGAGAAAGGATGGGTCACGTAATGATGTATACTATTTTGCGGAAGGTTCCACCAAAAGATTAAGGTCACATCATGATGTTAAGAAATACTGTTCGAAAAATTGTATAAAGTATAAAACACAAGATTTTGATTTCAGAGGGAACAGTATTCAAGGGGTAGCTGGAAATTTAACAACAAGTCAAAAGCAAGTATCAGAAATTACGAACGCGTGACTAGACGGGGAAATTTCAATCCCCAAAAACGTTTAAGCAATTTCTCAGATCGCCCGAACAAGAAAGTTGGCAGAATGCCATGAATGCAGAAATTCGCGTAATGAATGAAAGAAAAGTTTGGGATTTGGAAAACGCTTCGTATGTTGGGAGCCACTGGGTTTTTAACTTGAAAAGAGATAATCTAGGAAACATAGCAAAATTCAAAGCGCGCCTAGTTGCACAAGGCAGTACTCAGGTGAAAGGAGAGAGTTATGATGAAACTTTCAGTCCTGTAGTCAATTTTAGCTTAGTTAGATTCTTTTTTTTCTCTTTTAGTAGTAAATTTTAAGTGGCAAAATATCCAACTTGATGTGACCAGTGCCTACCTGTATGCACCATTAAAGGAAAATATTTATATGAAACAGACACCTGGTTTTGAGGTAAAAGGCAAAGAGCATTTGTTTTGCAAATTAAATAAAGCAATCTATGGCCTTCACCAAAGCGGGAGGATGTGGTTTTACGAAATAGATAGTATTTTAACGCAAAGAAAATAAGTCGGATATCTTCACTAAGCCTTTGCCCGAATGTTACCTCACGAAGTTTTGTGAGTGTATTTTTTCAATGTGATAGTCTTTTTTTATTGTATTTTTCAAATGTGTTTTTGGATGTTTAATATTAAAAAAAAAAAATTCTTTCACTTGAGTGTAACGTTAATAGGCTAGTATTTTAAATTTAAATTGTTTGCACATGAAAAAATTTATAGTTAGTTTTAGTGGGTCATATTTAAATGTGGTCTATAACTCTGTGATACAAAATAAGATTTATTGAAAAAAAAACCAACTCGAGTTTTTTTTTTTTTTTTTTGGGGAGAGAAAATTTTTTTTAAATGTTAAATTGTTAAAAGAGCTTATTTTTATTGTGTTAAATGGAATTTAAAATGCTTATACAATGAAAAACGCAACATTTCTCGCAGAAATTTTTCCTTATGTTACAGTTTGACACATCTGCTGGTGTTAGTATAGGACTATATGTGCCAAGTAGACTTTCTTTTTCAAGATCCTTTTTTTGTGAAGAAATGGACTAGTAGTCAAGAAGTTAAATTTTTTTTTGGACTTTGGATCGCCGAAAAATATGGACTTATGAAGTCGTATGTGACAACCGGTCATTGATGGGAAATTCCATTTTGTGAAAAGTTATTGTTAAAAATGTTAAATGCTATTGTTAAAAAAGTTTATAATGTTTAATAAGATATTTTTGACTGACGCGAAGAATAATTTATTTAGGATTTAAGTTATTAAGTGCTTTAAGTATTAGACCTATTTTTAGAATTTAATTGTTAGAATTTAATAAGATAGTGAGAGGAGGGGCAATGTTGGCATTTCTCACTACTTATACCTTGAAAACGGGAATTTTTACGCGTACGAGTTTTTAGGCAAAACAGTAATTATTGCGTCACGCGTTGTGTCACGTGACCGGGCTTACGAAGCGATGACGCATCCCCGTTCTCCAATGTTACAATCCGCCAGATTAGCATAAATTGTATGAGGCTTGGCGGATCTGGCGGGGAGCCGGGTATATAAGCGCGTGTTTCGTGATTCAACACTGACTATCTTTTTTTTCTACTTGCTTGCTCTCTTACCGCGTCGCTCCTTTCCGGAGCCTTTTTTTGAGGCCGTCAGTATTGGCAGATAGCTGCCATGCTTGACATGTTTTTCAGTTTGATGATTGTATTTTATCATTAAAGAAGTGTTAGTTAACTTTTTCGTAGCGTCAGTCAAAAATCTTTGTTAGACTACCATGATTATTTTAATTACTTCACGTTCTTATATTTTTATTTAAATGTATTGTGCCGTACCAATAAATGTATTGGAAGATTTTAACTTTCGTCAGTCCTCGTACTTTAATACAAACTCTGCTCAAGCACTCTGCTGTTTAAGAAAACTTTTTAAGATTTGATTTTTATCAAAATATTCTTATATTTCACCCAATACAGTCGAGCGCCACAAATCCGCCAACGTCCGAAATCCGCGTTGATTTTGTCCCAAACTGGTTTTGCAGAAAAGTCATTTTTGCAAATGTAAAACTAATATGTTTTTGGGCCACAATCTGACGATGACGGATTTAGGCATGTTAAATCCTCAACAGAGTAAAAATATACTCCCAATGTTATTACAGTACCTAACCCCAAATTCAGAATCCCAAAATTCGGAATATCGTAAAATTCGGCACTTTTTCCGTTTTTTTTTTTTTTAGCTAATTTAGAAAAATTAATCTAAGAAGCCGTTAAATTAAGAAATACCAGTAACTTTTGATTCAAATAGAAGCAATATTGTAGATATGTTTCTGATTTACATGAACTGAACTCAGGAAACCAAGATAAAACCAGAAAACCCTACTATATTGAAAGATGAAAATTGATTTCTTGAGTTCAGTTAAATACATTTTTTCCCTATAAAAAATTAATTATTATTTTCCTTAAGTTTTTAAACATTCGTTTTTCAAGTTTTATTCCCTTAAAAAAAGAGAAAGAAAGAAAGATAAAGGGACTTGCTCTATTTGTTTCTCTGTGGTCATAAATGGTGCCCAGTAACTTTGTAATTTGTACAAATAGCTGGCGTTTTGATATGACTTTTCTGTTAATATTTTTTTAGATGTTGTTGCAGCTCTTATTTTCTTTTTCATGCAACTGCATGGTTTATTTTTGCTGAATTATGTCCTGTAATTTGGAGCGTTTTACTAAAATTCATGAACAAGTTATTTTTTTTGTTTGGATTTACTTATATACCTTTTTCCAAAAAAATCTTATTGATCAAACCTTTTAAAAAAAAAAATAATAATAATAATACTTATTTATCAACCCGTTGAGAAAACAGTGCAATTTGAAGTAAAATGCTCATATCAACATTTATGTTTACGTTAATCCGCCATTTTTGGTCCTGTAAATCCGCCATTTTGGGTCGTGCTCCACAAGTCGGAAAATTCCGAAATAACGCCTAGCGCTACCTTGTCGTAAAAAAATAGTGTTCTTGAACATGCTTAAGGGTGGGGGAAAACAAAAAGATATCACATTATTTGCGTATAATTCACACCTGGGAAACTTGTGAACTTTTTTGGCCTGAAATCCGCACAACCACTTCTCCCAAGTTGTGCGGATTTTTGGCCCTCGATTGTATTTTTTAATTTCAAGATATTTTCACGGCAAAATGTAGCGCATGCGCTGACTTTTCCTCTCCTAATGTAACGTGCTCAGCCATCAGCCGCCGCCGCTGCCACTGATGTGTTCACTGCTGTGCCGCCTCGTGCTTAGTTGGGAGTTGGTTATGCAAGAAAAGGAAATTTCAGGGGGAGGAATGCAGTAATTTGAAATTCAGTGACAGATCAGTTTCAATGCGAGAGATTTTGGATCGATTCAGGGGGGTGGGAAAAGAAACCCAAATTCGGACTCTCGCAAAATGCGGGAGAGTTGGCACGTCTGCAAACGTTTGTCACAAATAATTCTGTATTTATTGAGCAATAATGCAAGAAATTTTACTCAAAAAATTGAAATCTGTCGTTTCAAGGAACATTAATCAGGGTGCCTGCAGATTTTCAAAGTGAAATTTCACTACTTTTTTATGACTGTTCGGTGATACATTGGATATTGATTCTGCTGGACATTGCACATCCAGTGGCACCTGAATGACGCATAAGTATCGGAAATTCAGCTCTGATATTTAAAACTTCTAAATTATATACATATTTTTAAACATCCCACAGCTTCCTAACACATAGTAAGTTTGTAATTCATATATATTTTTGACACTTTTTGGTAATTAATTAATTTTAAAAATAAAATTTGACATGCCGAACAATTGGATATTTCGTGCATTGGCCCGATCAGATTCCGAATATTTAAAAATCTGTTGGATACTGAATATGCAATGTTTTTGCAGAAGATTCCCCCCCCCCCCTCTTTTTTCTAATATGCACATTTAATTGTTTTCTCAATTTTGCACAATATCATTCATTATCAGTGTTTCAATATCTCAAATATATTCATTTCATATTCTTTTTTCAGATTTTAATATTCATTTTTAAATATTCAGCAAAACAACTAAATACCCAACAACTAAATAAAATTTGTTTCAAAATGTGTTTTATATAGCTTACGAGACTCTAATTTTAAAACTTTGAGAACACCACCATCTCCTCCACAGGCTATGTAACCTTCCGTCTTGTTCCATGCAATTGATTTCATGCTTATGCTTTTAGGCAAAGCAATCTGTAAAAAAAAATTTTTTTTTTTTGAAGTTACATATGTAATTTAGAGCTAAATACATTATCTGCACATGAAATTTCAGTTCTAAAGACATAACCAGACTAAAATTTCACTCACTACAATTTTACATTCAAGAAAAATATAAAGACATTTTCAAATGTTAATGCATGTATTACAAAGAACTTTTTGGTAATAGAAACTATCAAAGAATGCATAAATTTAAAAATTAAAACATATTTTTCGTGCAAAAAAAGAAATAATACTAATAGCTCAAAATAAGGTTTCACGGTTTCAGAAATTTTCACAGTACTAAAATGTCACGCAGCAAAGAGTCCCCATACTTTTAACATTTTATGTTTGTGTGGCACTACCTTTCTGCACTTAAATACCACTTGTCAATTATAGCTATAGAGTCGAACATGGTTTCATTAACAGTGGCACAGAGAGCCAGGTCAGGGCCTTAGGAATAAAATTTTTGGGAGGCCCTTCACAAATTGATCAAAATGCATTAATCTTATTAGAACAATTATTTGAAATATCCATTAAAGCTAGGTATGACACATGGCGGCAGTCGGTAAAAACAATTTAATCCGGAAGTAATAAATAAAAAGTAAAATAATGAATAATTTCATAACTCCCGGACAACTGTCGTTCTAAAGCAATTTGGCAGAAAATTGGCGAGGGTGGAAACAATGTTTTCAGTTGTATATGGAAGCTTCTGAGAAAAATAATAAAGAAGGTAAGCTCAAAATTGCTATTTTGCTTAATTTTATTGGTGAAAAAGCTTTAGAAGTACATTTAGAATACATTTATGCTAACTAATGAACAAAAGGCAGATTATGATCATATGATAAAATTGTTTGATGAATATTTTGAATCCAAACGTAATGTGCTGTCCAAAAGATTTAAATTTTTCTCCACATGTCAGAAGTATTTTGACACATTTGATTCTTTTGTCACAGAATTGCAGAAATTGACAAGCACTTGTGAGTTTGGCGACCAAACTGACAGCTTGATTAGAGATAGAATCATATTGGGTATAATAGATAAAACACCATCAACATGTACCGTAGAACCCCGTTTATTCGAAAAACGGCTTAACCGAAAAGGCAAATGGGTCGGGGGGTTTCCATAACGGGCAAATGCTGCGTTTTTTAAAATTTCTTTTTTCATAAAGGGTAAATGGCCCATTTTTTAAATAACTATCAAACATATTGTCTGTACATAATAAAATGTATAATACTAAATGACATAAAACAAATTACCTTTATAATGAACGAATACAGGTGGGATTTTTGTCTTAATTGTTTCAAAAATGAATCCTTTGTTTTGTTTTCATATTACAATTCAATTTTTTTAAATTAATTTTATTATTATTATTCCTGTGATCATTTTTTTGCAATAAATCCCATTAGCAACAAGTTTGTCCCTAACTGACCACATTATTCCTGATTTTTTTGCAAATGCTTAAAACTTCCTTTGCAAAAGCACATCCCTCGCCTAACAAACCAAAGCAACCCTCCAAAAATTGGCAGTCAATCAATAGCGTAGTCTGCACAACCCTTCTTGGTAGGCACGCCTGAGATAGATGCTTATAGACTGAAAATTGTAGCTATCTTTTCGCTGGCATATAACGATCTGAAGTTCTTATTTTGTAAGATTTTTTCATTGGTTTTTACCTGGTTTAAAAATTTCAAGAAAGATAGTGGTTCAAAAAATATATAATGCTTTTCTGGTCCGCAGTGCAAGTGATAAATCTTAACACATTTTTACATTAATTATGTAACTTCGTGAGGCATTAGGAAAGCGCCTTTTCACGCAGCAAAATGTGCCCATTTTTTCCAAAAAAGGTGCCCTTTTTAAGAAATACACCCTGCCCTTTTTTGAAAAAAAATGTGAACACTATAAACGTAAAAAAGTAATATTTTGTATAGAATTTATTGCAACATCTATGTTACGTTCAAGTTCAGAACCAGTTAATCTGCGTGGCAATCCATTGTATTCTGCAGTTGGAAGAAGTTCTATTCGCAGGGGGTGAGCATGTTTGTTATAAATATGGCCTTTGCCTATAATTCTCGCTTATCCGAAAATTTCTATGGTACCTCGATTAACCGGAAATGTTACGGTCCCGTGCTTTTCGGATAAACCGGGGGATCTACTGTACTATGAAATTATTAGAACCATTATTTAAATTACATTACCGATGATATGGGAGTCTATACGGGGCTAGCTATCCCTCTCTTTGTGCAGCAACACTGTACGGTCATTGAAGATTTACATTGATTGAATAGGGAGGATTACACAGGAAACCAAAGGTAAAAAAAACATTAGGCAAAGTGAAAATTCTGAGCTTGGATCGGATGTCACCAAAAAGAATCTTTGCCTTTAGCTGTGGGCTATGTTAGCTGATGGTAGGAGATATTTTGTAGTTTTGTACAAAACTAGAATTAAAACTGAAAATAAGAAGAAAAAATCCTTTTTTTTTCGAAGTGATATCTCATTAGTTAGCGTTGACAGTCAAGCAATTAAGCTGTCAAAGGGGTCCTGGGGATTTTTCCCCTGCTGCTCCTCCTTCTCTGCACCACTGTTGATTAATAAAATTCTGAGTAAATTATCCAGTGTGTCTCCAGAGTTCCTGCAGTTTTTTCAAGATCTTTTTCGACATGAAGATCGTCAGAAAAACTGGTGTTGCTAAAGCCATATCAACAGTTTGTACACACAGTTGAGTACTTCACACCATTTTTCAGACATGCAGTTTCCAATGCATCTCTCAGACCAAGATTTTTTAATGTAATTTTTACTGCTGATGACCTTTTTTTAATATCACTATATCCAACAGGTGTGCAACATGGAAGATCAATAATGTCAGCAAAGCAGTGTCACCACCAGGGGTGGCCAACCCCTCCCCCCTTCTAGAGCAATGATACATCCCCTAAAAAGCTATGGACTCATAAAAGTTTTCATGGCACAGTCTGCAACATAACCCGTGGGCACATTTTTCATTACCGATTACAACAACTTTATCTCCTTTCTCCAACTTGGCCTCTCTTTTTTTCTGGAGAATTTTGCATCCTACTTTTTGTAAGAGTGTCATTATGATAAATTTATAATTTGCATTTTTTTCATTTACTCTCGGGGAAATTCTCCTCGACAACATGTAAAAATTATATGTGTGCTGATTTATTCCTAAATCCTGTTAAACTCAAAATCCACCAATTTTAAGCTGATGCTCAGATCACTAGGGTACCCATGGTAGGTCCAAATGCCCAAGGAGGAAGCAATTATTACTCACCTCCTGGCTTGAGAAATATGATGTATATTATATACGCATATGTGTATGTATTTTGTTGTTTTTTTAATGAAATATACATCGAGTTTGTGCCCTTTAACCACCCCACCCCCACGGGGGAAGGGAAAATAGGAAATAAGTAACCTCACCTCCCCAGGGCGCAAGTGGCTTAATTACTTGCTTTAAACAAAAGTCTGCAAACTTGCACTTAAACACCTGTGAGTGCATATACTGTGGGGTAGAAATACATTGATAAAAGATAGATCAAACAAACTGCCATGATCCTATGGGATCATTTATAAATGATGTCGCCCTTTGAGGGGGAGAGGGGTTCGTGAAATTGTGAGAAGGAGGAGGGAAGGGGATAACAAGATGTGCGACATCATGCTTACCCAAAATAGCGTCACATTTAACAAAGGGGGGTCAAGTATAAGGGAAAAAAGCGTGACATCATTTAGGGATGATCCCTCTTACAATTGTGTACAATTATGACTGTGCTTCGTACACATGCAAGTTTTTAATAAAAACATGCAGGAAGGTAAATCATTGACAGGTACAGTGTATTACATAGTTCGAAACTGGCTTTAGAACTAGCCTGCGAATAATGAAAATATGAAAGTTTGAGTTTGGGTTCAACCAAGGTCTCAACACAAAATGTAAAGTAAAAGTACAGTCAATTATTTGCCTCACTGAAGAAAAAAATATCATTGCCTTCACTTTGTCAATAGCTGTACAGAAAATTTAATCTAGACCACCTTCAGCTTCCAAATTTAAAGAGAACCAAGAAAACTGGAAGAAAGGAATTGATGAGATATCATTCCACAGACAGACATAAATAAAGTTTAACTTGATATAATATTCCCTCCAAATTTTTTCCCCGATGAAATAATATAGCTTATTTCAAATGAATAACAAACCTTTTTGCTCATATAACACTGCATTTTAACAAAATATTAAATTTACGTAATCGTAAACAACTGCCGTCACACCGCTTTGTTTTCCTTTTGGCCGTGGTTATTGAACCGAACAGTCGGTAAAATAGCTCCACCACTATTTTGCCGAACAGTGACAACAGCGTCACTTTAAAAGAACTAATCCTAGCATTTGGTCGGTTCAATAGCGGTTACATTATTGAACCGATTTCTTTGCTCGGTACAATAGTGGCTATTTATTCAACCGATCTTAAACTGCCGCACATGAGTTTGGTGTTCGGTTCAGTAGACGAAGATCTGAATCCTTAAATTTCCCCAGTCTATGCGCATGCGCCTTGGCGCACATTCAGAAACCAAATAGCGATAAATGATTGCCAATGGCTGCACTTGGTTTGGTACTTTAATAACGCTGTAGATCGCAATGCTGCGCAATTATTTACCGTTACGGTTGCGTTGCAGAATGTTGAAAAGACATATTATTTGGAGAAAACTGTTTAGATATATTTGTTTTTGAACGTGATTAATAAAAGCAAAACACAATTAGAATTTTCAAACAAGTTGATTAAGCAAACCGATTTTTGTAAAGAGCTGAAAAATAACGTTAAGCGCTTTAAACGATAAGAATTGCAGACACGTGTTTCAGAGCTTAAGGGGACTTCTTTTTTTTCCAATGCAGCAATAATAATAATTGTAGTAAAAAAATAAACGTATAGATGAAACGATGCAAAAAATTAGATTTGAGGTAACTGCATGTTATTAATTTGACCAAGATTAGCCTAGCTGGGCGCAGAGCCTGTTTTTCTGTTTGCTGATTCTCGTTTTTGTATTCGTATAAGCTGCTTTTCAAAATTCTTCATTTTCATCACTTTAAAAAAAATTCCATTTAAAACATCAAATTAATGAGGAATAGGAACCACACTTTCTACCTTCCCGAAAGAGCCTCACACATACATGAAAGAACCAAAAGACCCATTGTTAAAGAACACACAACGTCCTAAATTTTTCTTCTATTTTGCCGCCAATTAAATCTTTATTTTAATGAGTATTAAAAGTTGATTGCTACCCTAAAAAATATGGTTGTGGGAGTGTGCAATCGGGGTGAGAAAAAAAAAAGCAAAGGATTAAGTTAAAATAAAGAGCAACAGAAGGCATGCCAAAAAATCAAGTCTGATGTAGTTTTTCAATAGAGGTTGCAACTATATGAGCAAATATAGTCATGCGCTCCCATATGGGGGGGGGGGACTCTTGCCGTCTTGCCGGACACAATGGCAGCTTTCTGGCTCAATATATAGCTTAAATGTTAAACACAAGAAAAGTGACACAATTCAAAATCGAAACAACTTGGCAACACGAAATTTATTGTTTTTCCCAATACCATACATTCTTCATTCAAAAGAGTGACATATTGAACTGTAATTGAAATAGTTTGCACTTATATACAGAGAAACCTGTGTATCATGTCCAGTTGCAGTGCAGCACTTTAGTTGTCAACTTTGATAGGGGGTAAACTTTATAAAGGGTTTACAGTTTTTTTTTTTTTTTTTTGTCATTTATGCATTTATTCATTTGTAACTACTTAAAATAATTTAAATATAGCTTCATGTATTAACGTTACTTTAAAATAGTAATTAGCTATTTCTTTCAATTATCTAAAAAATGCTTAGAAAAATTTTACTTGAATGACTTACAAACATATGTATCCTATACAACTTTAAAAGTAAGTACTTAAGAAAATAAAGATATATATCTCATTAAATATGTAAGTTACTTATACGATGGTAAAGATTTCCTAAAAATATATAATTTTTCAAAATGGCTATATCAGATAGAAGAGGAAGAAACTTATTTAAAGAATAAAGGGTGTTCATAGTAGTTTTCCCATATGGGTGACTTACAAAGAGCTTTAGGTAAACTTTATATTGGTGTTTTCTCCATCCAGATAAATACTGGTCAATGGCATAAAAAATATTCTGGAGAAGTTATTTTAGTTTTATTAAAAACCTTTTGCAAAAATAGATTAAAAAAATATATATAGTTATAACTAGGCGGTCAACTTACAAAAGATTTTTCATAATACTCCCACCCAAATTTGGCTTACATAAGTGATCAATATAGACAGGTGGTCAAGTTACAAAGGTTTCCCTACATTATATAATATAGATCTAATTCCATTCCTGAGAAAATTGGTCAACTTAGACAGGTGGTCAGCTTACAAAAGTCAATTTTACATGTTTTACTGTATAAATTTAATACCAATATATATGAATTTATGAAGCACATATATTTAATACCTTTGCACCATGAGCTGCTGCATATTGAAAAATATCTTTAGGGGAACTAATGTTAGTACATGTATGTTGATTCTGGCCA
This sequence comes from Octonoba sinensis, assembly GCA_038502835.1. Lineage (NCBI taxonomy): Eukaryota > Metazoa > Arthropoda > Arachnida > Araneae > Uloboridae > Octonoba > Octonoba sinensis. The sequence continues at coordinate 132,768,141 of CM076598.1, forward strand.
GTGGCGTACGCAAGGGGGGGGGGTTTAGGGGTTTAAACCCCTCCCCTTGAGCCCTAAATAATAGTGCTTTATTACATACTCAAATTTCTTTTAGTAGATTCAGAACATTATGAGCCCCCCCCCCCCCCCTTTAAAAAATTCTGCGTACGCCACGGATTCTTTCTATTTGCAGATGGGGGATTTAAACCTGCAAGCTTTTCCTTAAATATGCTCATTTTCTGCACAATGTACAAATGTGCAGAAAAAAAAATTGATGGCAAAATATGTAAATTTATAAAATGTACAAATCTGACACTGTTGCACTACAGGGGAGACCAGGGCAGTGGCGCCCTTGCCCTTATTTTTTTAAAAAACAGGAAAAAGCTATGTGCTTGAAAAAATTAGATATTTTTCAAACTTTTGTTGTAATGACCTAATTTTTTTGCAGCAATATCTGGAATGCATTATGAGTAAAAATATAAGTTGTGTGGATTCAACAAAATAGTCCACTGTGCCCCCATTCCTGAGATACAGTGGACCATAGACCATCCTAGATTAACTTGATATAAATTACATTTTCTCCTGAAATTACATTCGAATGTGTTTTGGTCTAAGAAACATAATGCAAACAATATCATGAAATAAAATTATCAAATTTTAAAGGAAATCAAAATAATAATAAAAAAAAACCATTGAAACTGAGAAATTTTATTAAGTGATTATTGTAAGTTTTAAAATTTAATGATGAAATACTGTAAGCCACATTTGAAAGCACATCCATGAATTTTCTGAGGACACATATAGGTCAGGAAGAAGCATAACAATGTCCTCCAATGAATGTGATGTCCTTTTTATTAAAAATTTTCGCAACAACATAACGAATGACTTTAGTGTTTCTAAAATTGATTATTATTAAAATAAATATTTGAATAATAATTCAAATATTTATTTTATTATTGAGAAATTTACTATTTTCATTACCATTATTTTCATATAAACACTTTGGAAGTTATGTGTACATGTGAATTTAAGTAAACTAATTAAGCTGCATTTTTAAACTGATTGATGATCCACTGTGCTTCATGTTGAAATGAAACAAATAAAGGCACTAAAATTATATATGAACTATAAATGTGTAAATAATTTCTAGAAACTTAAATACAGCATGATTTCACCTTTCTGGAAGGACTATTTAATACTCATAGACATTTAAGGCATGATAAAATTTAAAAAAAACTTCAAGATGGAGAAATTATTTTTAGCAGTTCTAAATATAAAATTTTCTCATAACGGGTACCCAAGTATTTCACATATTTATGATATTTTTGGCATTTTAGTTGCAAACAACCATAACTACGCTACTGTCTATGAGACTTCATATGAATGGATAGTAACATATTTAAAGAGAGACTCCATTATGTACCGGACCCCCCATATATAGGAAATAATATAAATACACTTCAGTTTTAATGGTAGATATATCTGGCATGTTAAGCAGTAATTCAAACAGTTTGTACTCCGTAAATCTGAAAGCTTGCATTTAGTGCATCACAAAATTTGAGAATGTTTGCATTTTAAATTATATTATTATGACTCAGTATTAATATTTTTAAACTAAATAGCATTTTAAATATTTCATTTTCATTGATAAACATAGTATTTGATGAGAAGATGCTTACTTTCATATAATCAATGAAACCTAAAATAACAGCTTTTACTGTCAAATACAGTCATATCTATTAATTAAAATTCAAGTACATGTAACTTCTGACATTGCATGATAACTTTCCCAATGAACTTCAATATGATTAATGAAAAATATTACTTTAAGAAACACAACATAAACCTTAAAAATCAGGAATTGAATTTAATTAGATCACTACAAAACCTGTAAAAGGATTGCCCGTCCTGAAAAAAAAAGCAAAGAATATTAATATAATAACAAAACAATCACTGAATCCAAACTAATAAGTGCAATATATGTGTAAATATATACAAATATAAATTCTATATATATATACAGAAGAATTATACTTGGAAATATATGTATAGTGCTTGTGTACCAACACATGAATGCGTTTTCTTTACTAGAATAAATTAGGGACAAGAATAATCATTTGCAATTTATTAACTGATGTAAATAATATGCATTAGAGGGTACGATAAGCTATAAAATAGTTCTACTAGATAAAATATTCTAATGCAGTTTTTCTGCCCACACATAGAAATGACATATTACCAAACACATAAAAACACTTTATTTCTACCAACACTTTTTTAAAATATTCATCAGTGAAATTAAACCCTTGATGCAGTTTGGGATATCTTCTGCTGTCTATAGGGCTAAAATTCACCTAGTAGTAAGGATATTTTTTCAGTTGCATTCTCTAAAAGCATAAAGAGATTAAGAGCAAATAAAGTATAAAAACAGAAGAGTGCAAGCTGAACTGCAGGGGAATAACAATGAAATTTACTGGATAAAATTTTAACTTCAATGACTTTTTTTTTCATGTATGCACACATTAGTACATTATCAAGAGAAAATTCTTAATTTCTTTGTCAGCTTCAGATCACCAGTAAAATTAAAACCATGATGCAGAATTTTAAAACATCTGCACCAGGGCTAAAATTCAACTAGAACTTCACATTTCTTAGTTCGCAATGACTCTCTAAAAAAATAATAATAATAATAAAATCCATGAGAAGCGAATAAAGTATAAACATTTGATTCAAACTATTGGACAAATTTTGAGCTCTAAAACATCAATTTTGTTAAAAATTCAACATATACCTATTGCCTAGGAATTAAAGAATAAATGAAAAATATTGTTCACTACGAACGTTATATTGAGCTGAAATTAGAATGATACATTTTGAAATTACCTTGATTCTAAGTATTAAGGCATCGTTGCAAAAAGGTACCTAATTTTAAGCTTTAGTCATTCTCTGATTAAAGTTTACACCACATAATAGGGTGCAAAGTATTCAAATCGCAGCTAATATGCTTTATTCAGCAGGATATTTGAAATTGCATTACACTTAAAACACTAAGGAAGAAACTGCACTTATATTCAAGAGAACATTCTATATGTACAGGATTTAGCAGAAAAGTTACACATTTCTATGATATTTACGATTTGAATACAATTCCTGGTTATACAAACAAAAAAATCCTCAAATATATACCAGAACAAGAAACAAACTTGAATAATAAAATGGAAAAGAAAAGAATCATATTTAAAACTGGATCACCTGATTGATTAAATACACATTAATTGGAGAAAAGATTTTAACAACAAAACCTACTTCAGGAAACGTGTCTTAATTACACAAAAGAACACGTGCAGAGGAATAAATCCTTTCTCCATGATTGAAGCAAGAAAAAGGTTAATATAAGCTAGCAGTAAGTTTGGCGATAATTGATTTGGCGAGTTTGTTCCTAGCGCATGCGCATAGCATAGGGGAAATTTAAGAATTCAGACGCTCGTTTTCGTTTCTACAGCGTTTGTGAACCGCGCATGGGTTTGATGAGTTAGTTTTATTTCGCAATTATTATTATTTCAAGTTCATATTATTTCTCCTGATCATTTATTAGCCATAAAAATAATAATGGCTTCATCACAAGTTGAACTTACCCCTCAGGAAAAAGAGCTTTTCAAGTATATAAATGAGCGTAAATATGAAGAATTTAAACGTCTTTTAACCACTGAAAATCTATCTGTGAATTGCTTAGATGAGGATGGGATGACACCACTTCAGCACGCTGCTTACAAAGGTGATTATAAACTTTGTAAATTACTTTTGGACTGTGGAGCAGATGTAAATTTGACGCGCCATAACGCCCAATATAGCGCTCTTATGTTTGCTGGGTTATCTGGTAAAGTAGATGTTGTTACTTTGTTATTGGAAAATGGTGCATCTGTTTCCAGCACCAATTCGATAAATAAAACGGCGTCACAAATGGCTGCTTTTGTTGGAAATCACAATGCAGTTAGTGCTATGAATAATTTTATCAAATCAGAAGAGATTGAATACTTTACTAAAATTAATGGTTTGGAAACGGAACCAAAATTACCATCCCATTTATGCCAGGTTGTTCATAAGATGGCTATAATGACAAATATTCACCCTATTCGGCTTGTGATGTATATGCAAAATAATCTTTCTATTCTTGAGAATATTCAAAAAGTTATCAAAGTATTTAATTTGTTGCGTGAAAAGAAATATAAAGATGAAGGCAATGAGTTGTTGTCATTAAAGTTCCATCATTTGGCATTTGTGTTATCATATTGTGAAAAGTTCTGTACTGAACTTAAGGCAAAACAGGCTAAAGCTGGTTCTGATAAGGAAATTTTAGCTCAACCTATTAAACACTGGCTTAAAAGTGATAGTAAAGGATTTCAAGAGAAACTGGAAAATTTTCTTCGCCAAGACATCAAGGAGTATCCGTTCTTAAATAATACTCTCTTTCAACAACTAGTCCGCACTCTTACCTCGCAAAATGTTGGTAATGACGTAGCTGCTGTATCCATTCTTACTGATCTGATCAGCCATCAGGGTTCATCGGATGAAATTTATTTATGTAACACATGTGGAGAACCATATGCTGAGAAAAAATGTTCTGCTTGCAAAGCTGTTTATTACTGTGATAAAAACTGTCAGAAATTACAATGGTTCACTCATAAATTAGCTTGTCCAGAATTGGCAAAAATAAGCCAAGAGAATGAACAGATCATAAAAGAGTCTCAGGCCAGTAGCTCTGTTGTCCCCTCTGATTGCAGTAATGAATCAAAGTGAAATGCTGCTGCATAATAAAAGAAATCGTCACAACCGATAAATCGCTTGCTTTATGTGCATTTATCTTTCTGTATGCTGTAATTTTCAATGTTCATCAAGTTAATCCTTCATTTCACATTCAAAAGTTCTCATTTGATGCAACAGAAACTTTTTTTATCTTATCTGTGAACATTGTTAATGGTTTTTTAACTATCTTACAAGTAAATCTTCGTTGGATATGTATTTTTAAAGTGCATAAAATGCTATTTGTATGCATTCATCTTTTTTTTCATTAAGTGTTCCTGACTGTTGTGATATTGTACAAGTTTAAGATTCTAACTGAATTATTTTTAGTCATTTTCATTAAAATTTTTGTTCTTAACTTTTCTTGAAATTAGTAATTCTCTACTTATGTGTCTGCTTAGTTAGTTGAACACCAGGACCATTAGACTCCAAAAGAAAAGAAGGGGGAAGGAGTAAAAAAGTTCTTAAAAGAGGCTTCCATGATTTAAATCACTTTTTAACTTTCTAAATTATTATTTAAGAAATTATCAATTATAGCCATTGTACAAAGCATTTTATGTTTATTCTAAATTTATTGATGCTAGGAAGTTTTTTAAATACATAAATATATTAGATTTGCAACCTTCAAAGAGCAGAGCTATGTTGCCTATGTATATGTGCTTGTGTTATTGTTTTCAAAACTTAGCAACAAATTAGGTTTTTAAAAGCTTGCACTACCTCTATTTATCAACATCAAAATTGAAATAAACAAAACAAGACTTAAATGCAATTTTTTCATATTAATATAGCTGTAAAACAGGGTTGGCAAAGTTTCAGACACTACGCTAAAAAGCATGGATTTTACTGTCCTGTCCAAAACTATATTTTTAGCAAAGTTGCATTTTGTGAACAAATATCAAAAATAGAATAAAATGTATTAAAGTACCGTATAAGCCGAGAATTTTTTGGAAATCTAAAAAAAGAGTTTGTCTATATATCGCGAAATATCAACTGATATAGAACTCTAATTATGTAATTTATGTCTCCTACATTAAGGAAATAATTAGCTTAAAATAAGTAGTTTTATTTAAAAGAATATGCATATATTTTACAGCTGGATTTTGTGAAATAATCGCCGAAACAAAATGGCGAAATTTGCTCTCGACTATAATAATTCGCTCGTGACTAGCTGTGTATGCCTTTATATTCCCACTCATCCTTCTAATATAAATGCATAAAATAACTGAATAAAAAGAGTAAAACAAACTAGCAAACATAGGGCAACGCTATAGCCAGAAATTTTTTTCGGGGGGGGGGGGGGGGGCACTTTGCAACATTAGTGTAGGGGAAAGTTTCAGAGAAGAATATATGCTACATTGCGAAAATTTTTGGGATTTCTGGATACGGCCTTGATCACAAGGGCAAAAAGCACAATGAATGAATTGGGGAAAATGTGCTCGCTCGGCGCTCCCCTCAGACAAGGTTACCAGTGATCAATCTGTCGCCGTCGGTGCCTAGCTTCTCACTTTCAGAATGTCTTGATTGGAAAATACTTGATCTATGTTACCTGCTTGGCAACATTTCCGGCGTCCCCTTTCGCCATTATATTTGAACTATAATTTTTTTCTTCTAATTTTTATCTCTGCTTATACACGAGTTTTTACTTTTTGGTATATTTTTGAAGGATTAATGCAATCTCGGCTTATATTCGGAAACATACAGTAATATTTTATTAATATTAAAATTTAATAAAACTTATACAGATGAGTTTAATCTGGTTACATAGAAGTTGAATGACACTGGTCAGTCTATTTTTACTAAGTTAGCATTGCCTTACTTAAAAAAAAAAAGACTATAGTGCCATTCTATGTTCTGACACTAAATTACCCCCAATCTATTCTCTATCTAGGAAAATGCTGATAATGTTTTCTAGAAATTGTCAAGTTAACTATTTTTTGTTTATTGTCATTACAGTGTTACAAAACACATTGTTAAGAATGAAAAATAAAAATTTTGCTAATTTTAAAACATAAGTGCCACCGTTTTATCATCAATTTATTATTCTTCAATCTAGGATTAAAAAAATTTTTGTTAAAATATCCATGTAAAACATTATCACACAAAAAATATTTCGGTTTTTTCATCTTCTAAATATATAATAGCATTTGATAGAAATTATGAGTCATAAAGGGAATTAAAATTAGTTACTTCGGTACTTTCTTTTTACAACACTATTAACTCTTACACAAGGAAGCTTTTATGTAATAGAGTTATTAACAATTTTGTTACTTTATCATGTAATTTTTTTTTTTTTTTTGAATTGACATTTCTGAGAAAAATATTATCAAATATATATTGATTACAATAAATATTTATACATTACTAATATTGCATTAGATATAAATCAATTAGTATGCCTAGGACAGTTTTAGACGGTAAAACCAACGGTCCTGTCCAAAACTCTGACCCTGCTGTAAAAGAAATAAAACTATTCAGTATAAGATTTTACACTAAGCTCACCGAGAATTATAGAAATTAGGGATACAGTCGAACCTGTCTATCTCGAATTTCACGGGATGGGGAAAAAAATCGCGATAAAGAACTCTTGAGATACAGAGGTTTTGATAAAACTATGAAAATTTGCAATTGAAACAAAGACTATATGTAAAGCACAAGAGCTTTTTCTTTCTCACCTAATACATTTACTCCAAAAAGTAAAATTAAGCATTCTTTTGATCCCCCTCCTCTTTTTTGCATCCTCCGACTTTTCTGTTAAACTTTACGTTGGTTAAAGCACGAAAAATTATTCAATATTCATCAAGATTATAAATGCCTTTATCATCATATACTGCAAAATGACGAAAATTTTTTTTTCTGATCTCTACTCTTTTTGACTGTGCCCACTCTTTGATGAGCATTTCCTTGTTTTTTAAATTGTCATGGATTTGAGTTTTCCTGCATTTAAATTTTTCTGCTGATTTACTTTCGGATTTACAATTTTCATACTTCTTTATCCTATCTGCGTAAGTAAAGAATCGCTTTTTTGTTAGATGCCACTTATAAAACGTTGAAAAAAATGTTCTTTCAATATCAATTGTTGGTTATCAAAATGAATTCTCTAAAGAAAAGGCTTGTATTCCCACCGCTCGATCATCACCAAGGGTTCTGGGAAATGGAGTAAGAACAAGGAAGCTTTTATGTAATAGAGGAATAAATTAGAACAACGCATCCCAGGGTTTGTCGGTGAAAAACGATGATACTCTATCATTATCTCATCAAGGGGACAGTGTGGCAGACCTGTTTGTTAGTGTGTTGTTGTGTTTCTGCCCAGAAGAAGTTATTCCATGCACATGTGTTGGGAAAGCTAACTTCCTCGAAGACTTTCTGGAAATAATGCCCAACAATTGACATCTGAATTGGAGGGTTACATGTCCCTCCAGGGGGAATAGAAAACAACACAAAAATTAAAGCACCGTTTTTTACTGATTGTAGCAATTGAATGATGCAGAAATAATAAAAGTGACAGTTTTTTTTTCGTGGAAGAAAATGTGGTCGTTTTGAGAGGGGAACTGTTTAAGTGTGCTCGCTTAATAGAGGTCAAGTTAGCATTAAATGAATGCGGGGAAATTCTGTTCCAGCAAATTTTGGTCGTTTAGAGAGGTGGTCGGCTAGAGAGGTTTCACTGTACTACTACTTTCGTGAGCAAGTACAAGAAAAAGTCTTTCAGTGTTTTTTGCTCTCTGGTTGTTTTGGACTTGATTACTTTTGAGAGTAGCGATCGCTGTAGATCCACAGAGACCAAAATTTTCCTGAAATTCGAGGAAAGTCGGGGGTGATTATTCCGAGTGTACCCCGGAAATCCGGGTTTTTCATATCCTCCTTCCGTGTTTTAAAAATCGAAGTTTTTAGTCTTTAAAATTGAAAATTTAGCGGATTGGAACAAAAAATAAACCGAAAAGCGATAAACATTCCCTTTGTAGAGCAATCCTTTATGCAGCTAGGATTGTAACGGCGCCAACCGTTCCGAACACGAATGATGCCTGTACCACGCACGTCCCACTTGCGTTCGTTGTTACGGATAACTAGGCGTTGGAGCCATTTTGGAATTTTTTTTCCGCCGCCAAATCCCGGGGTTGGCTACGTTTACATTCCCGATGTAAACATCGCCAAAAGTGGTCATTTTTTTCCCGGACTTTATTTTTATTTTTAAAAGAACGATAAAAAAACTTGGAGGTTTTTTTTTTAAATATTTAGTTATTTTCCGATAAAACATCACAAAAAGTGGAACTCATTTTCCGAACTTCATTTTTTTTTGTATAATAACGCATTTTTACGTCCTTTTCCTGAAATCGGCGCTGGACTTGGAGTTATTTTCTCAACTTTTATTTTACAAGTTGCAGATATTTGACAAATAAATGTAAAAATAATAACTCTAAATAGAAAAAGTATGTCACTGCAAAAATTTGGCAAAAAATATATAGTCATGTTAAATTTCCATTCATTATGTTTTACTATAAATTACAATTTATTTGCAAAAAATAAAATAATTGAATTTTTCTTATTAGTTAGAAGTAGGTAAGTAAAATATAAATTTTAATTTCAAAAGTTATTTAAAGATGCCGTTGTAACTTTATGTATATAAAAGCTGTCGTATAATTTATGGTGCATAAAAAGTGATACCGACTTTTTGCATTAAAAAATTCCAGGTTTTTTTATCTTTGTGTGGCATTCACCCCTGGAAAGTTGTTAATGTTTCAATAGCCTTCTCTGCTTCTTTTTACAGTGACTTTTGTGACATCTTTATTTTCCTCAACCTCCTCTTCTTCCGAATCCCCTTTTACGTTCTCTACGATTTCCGCATCATTTTTGTTTGCTGCTGAAAGGTCACACAACTTCGAATTCAAAAATGGCAGCAAAACCAGAATTCGAGATATAGAGATTTTGGGGGGGGGGGGGTGATTTCGAGATAAACATATAAAATACATTGAATTTAGGGTAAAAATGCAGGGGAAATATAAAATTTCGAGATAGGGAGGGTTTCGAGACAGACAGGTTCGACTGTATAACAAATAGTGATTTGGCCGAATATTCGCCCATTTCTTTTAGTCCAAAGCCGAATATTTGTTCTAATATCTTAGGCCAAATATTAACATTTCTAGAAAATTGTTGAGATAGAAAGTGCTTGCCAAATTTAAAAGTACTCACGAAGTCAAACACCAGTTCCATACATTAATCTATAAAATTATGTTTGTTAAGAATCTATCATATATTAAAATGTGAGAGTAAATAAGTGAAGTGAATAGCTTTTTAATAACATAACACTAATTACAAAACTGAAGTTTCAGTTTGATGTTTGTTCCATCTAGAACAGGGATTGCGAACCTTTTTGAGATGTGGGTCAAATTTTGTTCGTATTTTTTTTAGTACTAGCTCGGAGGGTCAGTAATGCCCATTTGCACCAAACTGAAGTTTAAAAATTTTTATCAGAGTACTTTTAAAACTAAATATCTTTAAAATTCAATTGGCTTAACTGATAAATATGGGTGTGGTTTGACGATTTAACAATTAAAGATTAAAAAAACAAGGTGAAACAGTGCTATGGAAGTATCTTTCTATGAACATAACAGAACATAACCTTACAAAAGTGCATTTTATTTGAAGAATGCTTTAAATAGGGTTATTTGCTTTGATTTGTTGATTTTTTTTCAACAACAAAATGTGAGTAAAATTATACACTTTATTTGATATTTTGTAAGCAATTGTGCTTTTTTTTAAATACTACAAATGCATTCGCGTAATTTTAAGACTAATGCTCAAACAGGTTATAGACAGAGGCGTAGCTAGGGTTTTCAGCCCCCGGGGACAACTGAAAATTTTGCGCCCCCTGTGCTCCTGGAGGTCTAGAGGCGTCCCTAAAGGGAATTTTAAAAACTTTTATGCTTCCTAAATGATAAATAGCTCTAAAAAGCAGCCCTTTTAACTTTCATTTTTATTCGCGACCATTCACTTCTAAGGGAAAAATGGGACACTGGCTTCGTAAAATTATTTATCTAATTTCTACATTATTATCATTTACTACATTATTTTATCTAAATTATTTATCTGTATACATTGGGCATTCCCGACATGGTTTGCGGTGCTCCCACGTTTTTGTTGAACATATTCACACCTCTTCAGTGCAAATAATTTTCTTTTCTCATTTAAAAATAAAATAAATTAACATTAATTTGGCGCCCCTTGACGCTGCGCCCGGGGACAGCTGTCCCTCCTTGCCCCCACCTAGCTACGCCTCTGGTTATAGACAGCAAATTGCTTTTGTGTCAATGAAAAAATACAAATAGAATGGTTAATTATCCAACACAAAGTAGAAAAACTAAATTAAACCCATGTAAACAAACAAATGGTTGCCTAGCAATCATAGGTTCGCCATCACTCATCTAGAAGCTCACTTCTTCCCCATCGACTGGAAAGTTTCCTTGCAACCTCGAAACACGTGTCAACAGTCTTTTGCAAAATTTGTGTGCAATATACATACCAGTTTACTTTGTACTTTCCACTATTAAGCAATATCTACCGTTCAGTGCCCCCTCCCCCCCTATCATTCAAACAAAAACTTTGAACAGCGTCATTTTTCAGTACAATTGAGTTAATTTAAAAGTTAAGAGTAGAAAACTGATTTTGAAACCTATCCAGCTGTGTGCAGCACTGAACCGTCTAGTTTTTTTTTTCAAGTCAAATATGCTGAAAAATATAACATGGTTAAAAGTTTCCCTAAATGACTGTACTGGAAAAAAAGAAAGGAGGTAAAAATAATTTTACAGTTCCTTTACTATGAGTTATTAACTGAATAAGGAGTAAAAGCAAATCAGTTGGATGTTTGTCATCTCATTCTTTTGCATTGAAAAGGATCGAGTTCCTTGTAACCTTAAAACATACAATTTTTTCAAAAATTGCCTAATTTTAAGTTGCTATTTAATTTTTACTTTGTAGCACAAAGGTTTATATTTTATTTAACCAGAAGGGCACTTATTTGAAAATAATCACTCCAGGGTTTTCTTCAAAGAATAAACATTTTCTTTACAACAGGATACTTAGTTCGTGATTTTTATTTGTAGGATTCATTTAAATAAACGTAAGTCTTGATAAATTTTTCCATCAGCAATGCACATATTAATAACCAGCAAGGTTATTCTAAAGACAGAATAAAATTCTGCCAATAACAATAACCCAGCTTGTTTAAAAAGTTGAATTTGAAACACTTAAAACATTTTTAGTTTAAATATTTCAAACCATTTTGACAAGAATAAAACTCTGACATTACAACATATACAGCTACTATATTGTCTTAAAATAGATAATCCTAAATATGATAGAATTTTCTACACCTATAAGCTGGAATACAATATCATATGAAAGCTGCAACAAATTTAATGAAAAATTGTTAAATAACTAACCTATGAATACATTAAATCTTCCTGAAAGCCACAATTAATATTGCAAACATATAAGTACCCTTTATGGCAAACCATTAAGCAAAGTTTCCTAACATTGAAAAACAATTTAATTAGATAAAATCCCAATACAGCTTTTTTTGTCACAGCCATTTTATAGACGCATCACACATTTAATTAAATAAACTAATACTACACGTATATAGTACTTTTTCAAATGCCACATGAATACTGAATATGTATGTTTTTACATAATAAATGAAAGACAACATGACATTATGAAAAACATTGCATTGTTTGTTATAACACATGTAAGACCATATTAACACTTATACTATTTATTAAGATACATGAAATATTAATTATTTTGAACATTATAAAGGGAAAAAGCATGAATAATACTCTATTAAGGGGCCAAATGTTTAGAGGTTACTATAAGACACATATCAACAAAATTTACCTGGATAAAATATTCATTTAATGTGCTGTATTAAAACATGATTACATTACTGTATGCACTATTATGCAGTAGTAAATTATTCTGTTTCAGTAAGGAAGTAAAAACAGAAAACTCAACAATAATTTAAGGAACATGTTTAATATTTAAAGGATTATAAATGGATTTCTTTGTTTAGATAGGTGATTTTCAAATTTGTTGATGGATTGGGTTCGACACAAACTATAAATTTTTGTTGTATCAAACATAAAAACTTGCCTATATATGAAATCCTTATAATTTACTGCATTCTGAGCAGGTGGTTTTTTTCAAGTTAATTTATTTATATTTTAGGTATTTCCAAAAGTGTCTTCACAAGTGATTGTTTTTCTCATGAGTGTTAGTGTTATTAAACATTCTGTAAAATAATCCTTATCAATAATTATTCTAAAAAATCTTGTTTAGGTAATCTTAAATGAACTCATGTTTGAAAATTGCAACACCATGAAAAAATCGTCATAATTGAATGAAATTTATTACACAGTTGAGTGGTTGTGGTACAAATAAATGATTAAATTTTCAAAGCAAGCAAACAATAACAAGAGATCAGAATCAGTATTTTGTGTAGCCACCACGCGCCGCAATAAGTGCTGCTACATGGAGTCAAACAAATTTTGAATGTCTGCCTGAGGAAGAACATTCCATATTGTGTGTTTGTGTACCCAAAGTTCGTCTACAGAAGCAACAGGACGAGGATCACGAGCAAGATGCCGACCAACGAAATCCCACACATGTTCAATTGGCAACATATCCGGGGAATACGCAGGCCAAGGAAGAAGCTGTACCTGCTGCGTTGCAAAGAAGGATTGAACAGTCCTAGCAATATGAGGGCGGGCATTGTCCTGTTGAAATACAGCGATTGGCAAGCTTTGAAGGAAGGGAACAGCTTGGGGCTGTAGAACTTCACTGATGTACCGGTTGCTGCTCAGATTGCCCACAATTCGTACCAATTGAGATCGTCCATGATAGGCTATGGCGCCCCAGACCATAACTCTGGGTGTTCGTCCACTATGGCATTCAATAATGCACTCCGGAAGGTGGTGTTCACCGGCATAGCGTCTGACACGAATGCGGCCATCATGGTACCACAAATTAAAGCGGGATTCGTCAGAAAACATGACATACTACCAATCAGCAGGCCAGTCTCTATGCTGATTGGCCCATTGTAGCCGCAGGCAGCGATGGTTTAGCGTGAGGGGGATTCTGTATAAAGGAGTCCTTGCGCGCAGTCCACGCTGCAGCAGACGTCTACGAATTGATGAAGTACACCATGAAACACCTGTAGCTATTGACCACTGTGCTGCCAATTGTCCTAGAGGAAGCTGTACGGTCCGTCCGCGCCATGCGGACCAGTTGTCTATCATCGTGAGCTGACTTCACATTTCGGGGTCTACTCCCGGATTTCCGAGTTGTCCGACCCTCGTCTGTCCACTGCTTCCAAACACGCATCACTGTGCTGCTGTTACGCTGCACACGAGCGGCCACTGCACGATACGACAATCCAGTTTCACGAAGGCCGATGATTCTCCCCCGTTCAAACTCTGTAAGTTGTACAAACAAATCTCGCTCTCTTTTGTCGAAGAGGCATAAGTAAAGATTGAGCTAACGTTTACCACTAGCAGATAACCACCGATAACCATACACGCCTCGCTACAGCCATCTATTTATTCGGATCCATCCGTTGTTCAGAGGGCGCTGCTCAACATATGCATGCGCTAAGGATTTTAAATTCTAATCATTTGCATATCATGCGCTACTTTGCATTTCCTGAAAATTTGAGCTCACTCGTGTAAGTCCTTCATGGTGTTGAAATTTTTACAAACATGAGTTTACTTTGTAATAAGTAAAACTAGTATTAAAATTTACTTATTTAAAATTTTTAAACTATTTTAATAGCACTTTATCTCAGGAGTGTTACTTTGTTTTTTAAATGAAGGATATAACTTTCAATAAAAATGTATTTTATTAAAAATTAAATATAAATATAAATTAAAACTAACAAATATATTAATACACTTCTAATTTTTAGCTACAGTAACACTCATGAGACAAACAAAGAATCCTCTTGCAATAATGCACCAAAAATAATAGTAATAACTTCTTTATTTCTGTTCAAAAACACTGAAATGATATAAATAATGAGAAGCATTTGTTTAGTGATGTACCAAATAATTCTGGGAATTAAAAATTAAAATAATCTTATTGGTACAAATGTTATTATTCATAACAATAAAAAGAGTTTCACGCAGAGAAAAAAAGAAAGAAAAAGGAGAGAAAAAAGTATTACTGTCTGGGGAAATTGATCTTTAAAAAATTTCATTACAATATAAAGAATAATGCGGATCGGTGATTTAAATTTCTGAATTACTGAGCATAAATGGGTATGCCCATCAAAATTGAAGCATTTTACTGTAAAACTAGGAACATAACTGTGATGCATAAATTTTGGGAGGTTAGTATGCGAATGAAAATATTAGCATCATTAGAACCCAAGGCTGATGAGGGAGAGGCTCCCCCCACCGCCAATTTTTTGTATTCTGCGTCAGATTTCAGGACATTTATATGTATCCAAAGCCGTCCCGACGGTATTTGGCGCCCTTGGACTTTTTATAAAAATATATTTAATTAAGAAAATTTAACTTTTGGAAGGAGAAAACTAAAATCCTAGTTCGGTGCTCCGGTTTAATCACTGATCGGCTATTTTGCTAATGATTAAAACCGATTAATAGAATTATTTATTTCTATAAACTGTCGGAAACTAAAATTGAGGTATGTTGAATATGTAGCATTGTTGATCAGTCGGCAGGCTCCTCTGGTAGGCAAGGACTCCTAGGAAGGCAGTTTTAATGGGCGGGAAATTTTGTAATGTCAAAAATTAAAAATTTAAATTAAAAAAAGTTAAAGTTTTTCCCCTTCTAATAATGAAATATAAATCATGCTATGCTCAAACAATATACTAATAGTTTTTCTTTTATAAACTTTCAAAGCATCATTTTTGGGAAGGGGCAGGGGGGAGAGAGATTGTGATAGTGAAAAATGAATAATCGTCCTGCTCAAACGATACAGCAGTTCTTTTACAAATTTTCAAAAGATCCTTTTGGGGAAGAAGTGGGGAGGAGGGGGGGGGGCACTTGTAAGAGTCGTTTGAGAAGGCAAACATGGCTCTTCGATATGAGCGTTAGTTAGGGGGAGGGGTCTTTCCCCTGCATTTTAATAAAAATGCTAATTTTGTTCCAAATTTTGATGATATTTTCGTGAGTAAACGCATTTAACTTTTAAAAAGTTTTTACATGCCTTTGTTTCCTAATATTTTTGCATCAGTTTGCCATACGGTTTTCAAAATCCCCCCCTCCCCCGAGTTGAGCTGAGAGGGCTATGCAGTGGGAACATTAACGAAAGGGTTTAGCACTCCCCCCCCCCCCCGCCCCCGAAATAAAAAATCCTTAAAACAAGGGTCAGTACATAAAGGTGATGTGAAATATGAGCAATAATTAGATGGAGGGGGGTAGAATATTTAAGTCTTGTCCCGCCACGGAAAACTCCGGTGCTGATATATTCTATCGTATGTGGAGTTAGCATTACAGAAAGTCTTACTTTTTCTGTCAAGATTAACAAACATTAACATGCATATATTTTTTAATTTTTTAATATGATTTACTTATCTAATTTCATTAAAATTATAAAAATGTTTTCCACATCACCCAAGAGGTACGGTTTTTAGATGCATTCCCCTTTCTTTTGCAAAATGCAAGAAGGCGGGTATCCCCAGAAGGTATATATTCCTTCTATATTATAAGTTAAAATATTTGATCCACAGTAGTTTTTTTCCTAACATTTTATTGCGTACTGCTATATGTACAGAGATAATTTCCAATAAGTGGCATCTCTGGAAAATTTTAAACGAAATTAATTAAGAGGAAGAGGAGCATGAAGAAGTCAAGCAGGAATTGCTCATCTATTCACCAACCTTGTTGGGCCTAGCGCCTGTTGTTGGTGTACTTTTTGTATTGTTTTGTATTGTATTGTTTGATTTCAATTTTGGAAAAGCAGTCAGGGAATGTCTCAGAAATGCAACGGTAGCATTATAAAAACAACAGACATAAAAAGACAACAGAATCTATAAAAGCTATACGAGAACGAGCACGAAAATAAACGATCAGCTCAGCAGAAGCTTTGGTCTCCGATCGGCCCTGCCCTGCCCCCCTATCGGCACAAACAGAGCTCGGTAGGGTTGCTATTTGGCAGCACGTCACGTGGTACGACGTCATCTCCCCTAGATAATAGCTCCATGGTTAGCCTATTCATAATGAAATATAAAAGCCAACTCAACTGTTTCTCAAACAGAAATCATTTTACCCACAAAAAAAATATTTTATATCTGCAGGTGGCAGGACGGGTGGATCTTAGGAGAGCCCACCCCATTGGCGTGGTTGGCGATAAGTACGCAATCTTGGTAAACCAGATTCGATAGAAACCCAGCTTCTACCGTTCTACGAAATGGACGCCAAATTGGCGATTTTGAAAAGCGGTGGGCTCTTCTAGGAGTTTACCGGCGGGACTAATAACTAGGTACTTCTAACAAATAAATTGCAAAAATTTACATTATATTTATCAGGGTTGAAGTATTTCCAATTATTAAATAAGTATTCATTTACTGTTGAACGATAATCAGTATTTCTATGAAAAATGCATAAATGCCCAGGCTTTAAGGATTTTTAGCATTTTCCCGGGCATTTTACCTGGGCATTTGCCCCAATTTATAAATGCCCAGGCATTTTACAGCACTAGGCATTACTGAAATAACTATTCTGTGTAGGGCAATATTTCATGTTTTTATGAATCTTTTACATTCGAACAAAGCTAAAATTTGTACATTATGGTATGTGCCTAGAACAAGTAACTTTTCAAAATTAGGGGATATTTTGCAAAATTATAGTACAAATTGTTGATTATGCTGATCCTTCTATACCACATTCTAATAAATAATTTTCATTCCTGCACTCAACAATATATTAGTTCAAATAAACTAAGTATGTATAGTTTTATTTCAAAATCTTGGAAAGTCCTAAGAAATTGT
Source organism: Octonoba sinensis (assembly GCA_038502835.1). Taxonomy (NCBI): domain Eukaryota; kingdom Metazoa; phylum Arthropoda; class Arachnida; order Araneae; family Uloboridae; genus Octonoba; species Octonoba sinensis. The sequence goes on from CM076598.1 coordinate 132,785,923, forward strand.
GTTTTTTGTAAAACTCGGTGTTTCGCTTCGATATGTATACTTGATGAAATATATAACTAGTATATGTGTATTAATTTTTTAATGTTAGAATATACATCCATTAGTAAAGTATTTTGAGCTTTATCTGTAGTGCTCTGATTTGTTTTCAAGTTTTTGTAAATGTAGTTGACAATTTTAATATTATAGTCGAAGATTGTTTGAGTTTTTCCTTAAGTCTGAAATAATGAAGTCATAATTTTGTGAAAAGCTTGAAGCAGCTACACATGTTCTGGGAGAGGAGGGTTGAGAAAGTGCACAAGTCGTTGGTTGTTTTAATTTCTTGATTAACAAACATCCAGTTTTTGATTTTGTTAACCAAATTTCTTATGGGGTGAATTCAGTGTAATTATTCATCTGATAAAAATTAAGTTGTTATCAAAGCTTATTTGCTGTTTTAGTTTTTTTTGCATATTTATGCAAATTCTGCCTTACTTTATGTGTTTTTTTTTTCAGGTAACAATCTACATTTTGTATTTGAATAAGTTTTCTTTCCTTTATCTGTGTGCATGTGTAAATTTCTGTGTGCAAATTAGACAAATGAGACAAGATTTCTTTTACATTCTTATGAAGAAAAATTTGTTCTACATGGAAAAATTCAGATCTTAAAATTTATTTTTTAGATGCAACCAGGCGAAATGAAGATGCTTCAACGGAGGCAGCGGCAACTGAAGCATCCGTAAGAAACTGGCTGAGGCATGCAAAAGCAAGGTACTCACTCCAGAGTTGCTATGCTATAGTGATGGGCATAATCGAGTGATCATAATTGAGAACTCTATTATTCAGTATAACTCGAGAACTCGATTGAACTTCTCGAGAACTTGGTTGAACCTCTCGAGTTCTCGAGAAGTGGAACATCTTGAGTTCTCAATTGGTTTACTTCTCGGAAGATAGAATCGAATGAATGTCTCGAATGATTTTCTTCTTGGGTAATACATTTGGAGGATTTGTAGTCAAGTGATTGCGAAAATGGCTATGTGTGTGAGTGGGTAACAAAGGCGGATAGTTTCTTATTTAAGAGGAAGTCATTGCTAAAAACAAATTTAGAGGACGGGAGTGATGGGAGAAAAACAAATGGATAAATAAAGTAACGTATATCATAATAGTCATTTCAAAAGCAATGCACTTCTTTTTCTAATCGACATGTTTATTTGATTCGCACCTCCAATTTTTTTATCTTCGCAGAATTGCGTTATATCTAGGTGTGGTTACATAATCGATAATCACTCGATTGCTGATCACTGGATTATCAAAACCACTCGAGTACTAATCACTCGATTAGTGAAATCTCTCGATTAAGCCCATCACTACTATGCTAGACGACTCGGCCAAATCACCATCGCTTTTAAGCAATTAATAAGCGACCGTCTATTTTGATGGGATTGAAAATTTTGAATATATTTTTTGTACCTTTCTTATCACTCAAATAAAAAAAGAAAAAACTTGTTTGTTCAGTTTTTTATCTCAGTACAGCAGCCTACTCTTAATCATCTTTTCAGCCAAAAGTAATTATAATACCTTTTTGAGAACAAATAATTTTATGTTCTTCATAAATAGAAAATAGAGATAATTGTTCATTGACTACTACTGTTTTTACTGTGTTTGATATTTTTTTCAGCAGTTAAATGTCTAATTTTTATTAAAAATGTTTGCAAAACTTATTTCCATATTTGCAAATTGCATGCAGAATGTAAAATATATATACAAATGCTATATAAATTGCTTCAAAGCAATATACATATATGTATTAAGTATTTATTATGATACGGTCGTAAATCTTAATTTAACACTTCTCTATGGACTGATAAATGCTATCAATCAGGGGTGGACTGGCCCACCGGGACATGTCCCGGTGTGCCCTTTCATTTAGACGCCTTAAAAAAAAAAAAAAAAAATTCTCTGCGACATTTTCTCCCCTTATAATTTACAGTAAGAGAAATAAAATTAAATAATCTGCTTTTAATCCGTGACGGTAAAATCTTGCTTTAAAAGAAAGGTAAAAACGACTTTCCCAGGCAACACCACATTTGTGGACGCTTTAGGAAGTATATGCTTCAGGGACACATTTGGTAAGGCTCGGGGGAAGGGGTGAGAGTACAGTCGAGAACATAAGTGTTCTGGTATACGAGGATTCGCGAACACGTCCCGAGGGTCGAGCCGAGGCGCCCGTTTTGGAATATAGATTCCCTTCCCTAAATAAAAGTTTGACTAGACACCGCTTACATCCATGAGTCATAGGGGTGCTCACCAGGAAGGGGGAGGTCATGCCACATTTTTTGGCAGGGGGGCTCGGTCCACGTTTTGGCCAATTTGTTGGGTTGTCGATTTTGAGGGGCTCCGCAATACCCAACCATAAGTAACGTATGAAAATAAATAACCTGCATTGCACAACCCTTGTTTTTATTATAGGTCACTGCGAGTATTGCTAAAACTTCATAATGAGCAAACTTCTAATTATTTTTGAAGTTTATTGCAAAATTTCGAGGCGCCCTGTGAAGACTTCTCAATTTCTCGGCGCACAGTTTGGGAATCAATAACCAAGTGATACGACACTTCCATTGGTAATAATTATTAAAAAAAAAACAGTTATTATTCCGAAATTGAACTGTTTTTAGATTCTTTTTAGACGAAACTTATCTCATAGGGCATTTCATTTAATTTTAAGATTTTCTTATATGCAGGGATACAGTGGGGTCGATAAGGCGTTTCCGAACTTTTCTATTCGGTGGAACTCTGTACCGGTACTTTATTTTGAGTCATATGTGTTTTTATTTAGTTTCAGAATTTGGATTTCGCTTCAAAACAGACTAATTTGATTCGGTTCAATCTCGGTTTAGCTATTTTTATTTTAAGATTGTGTATCTAATTTTAATATAATTTAACTATTGTTTCTATTTTTATTTATTTATATTGATAACCAAAAAATAGCACATAATTCTTCATCGCGGCTATCTTAAAAGTAAAGTTATTGCATAAATTAATTTCACGCAATTATAATCACAGGGTTCGCTGATTTAAATCAAGTGTTAAATCAGTTATTTAAATTATTTTAAAAAATCATGATTTTTATCAAAAATTTAAAATTTGCGTGAAATTTGTTATTATTATTATTTTTTACACAAATTTAATGTTTCACAAGAATCAGTCGATATGATTATTGTACTATATTTGAAATAACTGAAATAAAAGTATTATATTTATTAACGCATATTTTTTAACGTGTCATTTACGTGACTAATATGCTAAATTATTTGTTTATTCATTAATAAAACTGCCTTAACCATTACTCTAACTAAACTTTTGCCACAGAAACTTTATAATGCTAGAGAAGAAAATTATATAATATAATGTAAGAAATAGGCTTTTAAGAGTCAAAACTCTTACTATACCTACTTTTAACATTGCATCAAAATATTAACTGTTTGTTTCATATTTTAAATCCGTTACAAACAATAACTAACAGTATCAAACTATAACACTTTTACATAACATCCAAATATAACTTTTTAGATTTTCCCCTTGTAATAGTAAATATAAATCATGGTATGCTCAAACAATACAATAGTTTTTCTTTTAGAAGTTTTCAAAACTTCCTTTTGGGAAGAGGCGGGGGTGGAAGCTTGTAATTGACGCTTGAGGAGGCAGACAAGCGGGGCTCTTCGATAGGGGCGTTAGTAACAAGGAGAGGGGGGCGCCCTGCCCCCAAGATTTAAAAAACAATGCTTATTCTGTTCTGCATTTCTATGAGTATTATTATGAATAAAAGCGTTTAAATTTAAAATAGGTTTTGTTTGCTTTTTCTTTACTAATATTTTTGCATTCCAAAATGCGTTTCCAAAGGCCTCAAAATGCACTAGTTTGCATATAGTTTTCAAAATTTTCCCGGGGGAGAATTTTTTCCCCCGGACCCCCTTCGACTAACACAATTTCATATCTCCAGTTTGGGAGGGACTCATAATATAACTAGCTCTATCCCCCTAATGAAGAGCTAAAAGAGCCATGCCGTGGAATTATTAACTATAGTTTTATGGGTTTATCAATGGCCCACAAGTTATAAAACCTCAAAAATGGCCAGCGCATAAAAGTTTATGAAAAAGGAACAATAATTGGATGGAGGGGGAGATGCTTTTTTAAGTTTTGCCCCGCCACGGAAAACACCCTAAGATCCGGCACTGGGGGAGAAACGCCCAATAGTTCTTGTTTTTTTTTTTTTTTTCAATTTGTCGTGTATAATTTTTCGGAAAACTTTATGTGAAGTTTAGAATTATTTTAAACTGAGCATTGCCTAAGGTGTGTCCCGTCGATCTTCTCGAGCTAATGGATGTGGCCCTCGGACATAAAAGGTTGAAGACCCCTACGCTGCCTATAAGATAGGCGTGAGGTACACATTTTTCACGCCTTTTCTGTCTTTCAACCTAGGACACTATATAGCTTGATTTCAAAATCGGGCGCAATTGCCCCGACTTGTTTCTGTTGAACTGGGCGGAGCTCAATCTGTCAGGGACTGTTCAGTTACTATGCATTGCTTATTACTTTGCTTAAGTGTTCCATTTTCAGAAGTCTAGTTATGTATGTGTAACTTCTTTTATAGCGCTATCAATCTTTGTATTCCATATTCTTTAGCATTCCTGAAAAGTAAACATATTCCCCGGTGAGAAGTGCGTTCCTCCCCTTCCAAAGCTAATTTCTTCCTAAGACCTCCCCCTTAACAATCCCATGTTGATAACGTAAAGATATTTTTAAGCACCTTTTTTCTTGGAACACAGTTGGTTTATAACCTATTGCTCGACAGACTGATTGCGCCGCTGAGATGTGTGGTTCTTGCACAGCAATTACAGTGAATAAAATGGCAGCGAAGAAGAAAAGAAAAAATTATACTATAGAGGGAGAAAAGTTACGAATAATTGATAAAGTTAAAAATGATGCAATAAAAGCGAGTATTATTTCGTGAATATGGTTCCACGGTATGATTTTACTATACCGCGGTTATGTTATAACGCGGGTGCCAAACATGTCCCCCGACACCCGCGTTTTTACTGTATTTCACTAAGGTGCTAAATTCTTTGAACAAAATTGCTTCATTTTCGTCTTCTCAATGATTGTGTAGTTTAAATCTGGTGCCTCCCTCTATGTGCCTGAAAAATAATTTCAACGGTCATAGAAACATTTAAGGAAAATAAAAAAAAAATATGACACAAAAGTGCAGTAATGAAATTTTCTTTTCGTTGTAGATTCCTTTGTTATTGTATAAATTAACAATAATTTTATTTCCACCTATTTAAAAAAGAAAGAAAAAAAAAGAATTGAACAAACATAAAAAGTAAGAACAACGTTGTATTTTAATATAATCCTAAAATTTTATTTGTATTTAACTTATCTGAATGAATACATAATTTGTAATAAACAATCAGTTAAGCCTTGTTTCATTGTATAAGTTATACTTCGAACATGAGCAATCACTTTTGACTGAATTTCTTTTCAGTATTTGTAGGACTTTGCATGGCATGATGACTGATCTCTAGCTTGTCCCATTTTGCACTTTATTATTGCATTATAAGGCATTAAAACCTCATGTGTCACGCAGATTTAATTTCATTATTACTACCATTATCATTATTTTATTTTTTTTAAGTAAAGGGGGCTGCCCGTTGGTTACCTGGTCCACCGCCCTTTTAGGGGTCCCAGTCCGTCCCTGCTATCATTACATCAGTAAAATCTTGCGGTAGTTTGAGGAAATAAGAATAATTAAATCTGAATTATACTGTATATAAAAAATTAAAAAGGAGTAAAATTTAACTTTCTTGAATTGAATATATGAAAATCATAAGTAATTTAAGTTCTAAATGGATGTAAGATTTTAAAAACCATTCTCATCTTTCAGAACTAGTTTTATGAAGGAATATTTCTTTTTTTTTTAAGTACTGATATTTTTAATTTTTTTTTTTTTGAGCTATTGAATATGGATTTGCAGAAAAGCTGAAAAAGTTTTGTATATATAATTTTATGTTATATTTCTTGTTTTGTAAACTATTGAAATGTGCTAAAGATTTATTGCATATACATTATGAAGTGTGTTGACATGTAGCCTAATATATATATAGTATATCTAGTATTGAGTATATTCATTAAAAATTTTAATTACTTATTCATTTTCCTGAAGTGAAGATTTGAAAATAAATTTTAAATATTTTCAAAAGTAGTTATAGGAAAATAATGGCTATGTAATTATAATTTGTAATGGAGTAATTTACATTGCTCAAATGTATTTTATGCTATAGGCTTAGTACACTTTTTGCACATGTAATAAATCTGTAATATATTCTGATGTTTTATGAATACCCATTAACCATTCCTTTGGGACCTTCTATGAATATCCAAGCTATATCCCTTCATCCAAGAGATAACCTTACTATGTCAAGATGTATAAGGGATGTAGGGTCAGTTGGGGTAATTGTAAACGCTTTTTCCATGCTTTAACTTTTGATCCTTCCCTACCTCTTGAATGAATTGAGAGATAAAATTGTGAGCATTGTAGGCAAGACTGTACTTCTTGTGAGTAAATGTGTACAAAAATTTTGACTTTATGACTATTTGTTAGCAAATGAGCTCGTGTTTACAATTACCCCAGTGTGTTTACAAGTACCCCAGAGATCTAGGGTAATTGTAAACAGTGATTTATTTTCGAATAAGGTTGATGCAAATGGAAAATTGTTTCATACACAGTCTGCTTGAAGGCTTAAGAAGTTCTGTAGCAATGGTTCTCTATCTGCGGCCAACAGGCCGCATGTGGTCCGCTGAGTTATGTTATGAGTCGGCTAAAATCATTTAATGAGAAATATCTTGCAAAAAATCAAGTAGTAATGCGATAAATTCATGTTAAATTTTTCTCACAGTGCATCAGTCGGTAAAGCTTGGATCCCACAGAGCACAGAAAAGAAAATGTAAGATTACTAAATTTTGTTAAACAACTTTTTTCACTGTGCCAGTTTCAAACAACAGTGACGCCTCCTTTCTTTCTTTACAACCATTTCAGGTCACATAAATATTCGAGTTTATTTGCTATTCTCAAGGATATGCCTCAAACTCTCGTCTAATATCACAGATAGAACCAGACAGCACAACAGATTTTAATATACAAAGAAGGAAATACACCCAGGGCAAAGGTGGGAATCGAGCCCACGCCTCTTTCTCTCCGCGCAGGGAGGCACCGGAGCCAGTCGATTTGACCGCTCAGCCACTGAGGCCCCTCTCCACAGTTGTTTCGAAACTTACGAAACTGTTTCAATGTCTTCACTATGCTGCCAGTTTATCACTCACAAGCAGTTAAGTTTTCAAAACCACCACAGGTGTAATTATGAAGCTTGTTTGCAATTACCCCAACTGACTCTATAGGATGTTCTGGGATATCTACGAGATATCTAATACACGTCGCGATATCGTGACTTCTCTGGGTAGTCCAAGAGCTGCAACCTTTTTGACCTTCTGTGGATATTCAGCAGATATGTGGATGTCTCAGGGATATCTCATGGATTTGGTTATATGTACTGAACTCATCTAATAGATATCCTATGGTCCAAACTCATCTAATAGATATCCAAATTTTAGACCCTCTGAATCACGGCCCATAACGACTGGTCCCATTTGTTTAGAGGTTTCAGTTTTCGAGAATTAAACGAATTTCGTTAATTACTGTAATTAATATGTATACTATATTTATATATATCATATATATATATATATATAATACAGATTTAAAACAAATATAGAATTTTTTTAATACACGACATATGGAGTGGACAATACGAGACTTTTGTATATAGACTGGTTCATTCTAAATAATAGGTAAAACAGAAATGCAAAATAACATATCTTAAGTTTATTAAGTTTTACTAATTGAAAGTTTCCTCATGTTTACGTATGTCAATACTGAAAAGAAAACCGCTAATAACATACAGTGGAACCCCGCTATTCGTACACCATTCGGTCTAGGAGGCAGTTCGAATAGTGAGTTGTATAAATAGCGAATTATTTTTTCATATAAGATACAATGTAAATTGGATTAATCCGTTCCAGACCCACAGATGGTTGCATATTTAAACTTATGTAAAACGTTTTAAGCTTATGTACAAATGTACTGTACTGTACACGGGTTTCGCTTTCAAACTTTGCAACAAGTTCTTTTTATAATTCAATTGTAGTTCCTACTGCTTTCCTTTTAGGGTTCGTTGAATCAAGCTTTTTTGGACCCATGGCTGCCCTAATTTTAATAGAAATAACAACAAAATGTCACAACGTTTCATGGATCTTGCGTGGATGAAGTGTAATGCACGAAAAGAGAGAAGAGACTGAGCTGAAGACAGGGCTGCTATATGAAAAGGGTCTCAAGAAGGCAAACCGTTCTGAAAAAAGGCCAAAGAAAAGTCGAACTATTTTTTTAAAAAAGGAAGAAAAAGAATAAATTCTTCAAAAAGTGGAAAAAATTTTAAAAATTATATTGTTTAGAAAGTTAAAAATGTCAATAAAATCCCAAAAAGTATTAAAACTAAAAAAAAAAATCAAAAACGCTGTACGAATAGCGGGACAAGTACGAATGGCGAGTTGAATTTTACTTGAAAAAGTTGTACGAATAGTGAGGCGGATGAATAGCAGGGTTTCACTGTATTTTAAGTAAGGTTAATACTATATAGCAGACTAGAAATCCGCAATTTTCTAAAAGCCGAACAAAATTCGAGATGCAAGTGGTGAAATTTTCAATTAAATGTTGGAGTAGAATTTTCAGATGGAAATAATATTATAAAATTAAACATTAAAAAGAAAGATTTTTTGTTCTTTAACTTTTAATAGTAAAAAATTAAATAATATTTACTCTAAACGTTTTTCTGATTGATCCATTCATCATGAGAGAATCCTAGTTAAATTATTTGATAGTTTAAAATTATGTATAAATAAAAGTTGGGTAAAAATTACTGTTTGAAAAAATAAAACATGCATATATTTATGTATATATATGTATAGACACACAGATACAGGTATAAATTACATTTTGTTGCTTGTAGAGGTTTATTTCAAGATTTTTCTTCTATATACTCAGTGCACTTTGTTTCCTAATGCTTAGGAAATACTAATCAATGTGAAAAATCAATAACAGAACAGATGATTAAAAGATTGCTGCTCCATTATACCAATTTTTTCAAATTCCTTAAGCCTACTTTCCATGTGCAAGCAAAGGAGGGCATACGTTCTACAATCTTTTTGCATCCTATACAAAAATTGGATTTTTTTTCATTTCAACTATTTATAATGTTTCTTCTCAAAGTAAATAAATAAAATGCATCAAGGGCGTAACCAGGGGGGGTGTTCTGGGGGTTCAAACCCCCCCCCCCCCATTGGGTATTTGTAGGGCTCGACCGATGGCATTTTTTGGCCGATGGGCCGATGCCGATTGTTGGCCGATTGTTCCGAGATCGGCCGATGGCCGATTGCCGATTATTCTCATCTTCCATCGGCCGATGGCCGATGGAAAAAAAGTCGCTTTAAACCATTAAAACGTGTAGAATTCTTGTCAAAAATGTCATTTAAATCATTTACTATTTATTTTTATGTTTATAAAAGCATTAAATGCATTATTCAAGCACCGCAAAATTGTTTGGGGGAAGTTTACATAATAATTAAAACTGAAAGAATCACTCGCGATTCTAGTAAAGTAATTAAACTATTCATAGGCGTAACCGGGTGGGGGGGGGGGGGGTTCAACCTCCCCTATTGGGTATTTACTTATTTAGTCACACAAAAAAATTTCTGGCTACGGCGTTGCAAAGAACATATTTTTTTCCCCCTAAGAAAATTAAACACATATGCATATGATTTTATTTCCTCTTTCTCTGAAGGGTTGTGATCATGACCAAAGTATACAGCTCATAATAAAGAGGACTTTTCATCTGGTAATAATCGAACCCCTTATCACCTTGGGGAGGGGGGGGGGGGTTTACAGCGAAAGGTGGCTTCAATCACCGTACCACACACGGACAAACAGAGATCCTTTCAATCACTCCAGAGGGTTTTCTTTCCTTCTTGATATCTTTTTTACCCAAAGGCAGCAATTTGGGAATACAATCGCACAAGTAATAAGTTTCGTGGAAAATATTCTCTACTGTGATGGAGTTTTGTTTTATGATAAACCGGTGTTGTAGTGCTGGGGTCTGAAAATGAAGGACCCCTAGCCAACAATTGTCCTAATGGGTTAAACCCTCAAGCCAGGAAGGGATGCTCATTAAGAAACTTAAAGAGCAGTTTGTATTTATTTATGACGTCCTGTCCAAACACCCATTTTGGTAAAATCTTTTTTGTAGATCAGCCGATTGGAAAACTGATGAACTGTATTTGCATTGCATTCTCATTTACAGATGTTCTCTCATCTCTTATATTTTAAATGTTTTTTTTTTTCTTACGGTCCATCACTAATTGCATTACGACTCTGGAAATCATCCGTTCAACGTTTCCAAGCTCACTGCTACGATTTAATGCTGCATTTTAGTTTACAATCAAAGTATTATTTATATTTTAGCTAAATTTTTAATTATTTTCGATATATAATAATGTTTGCACTCCAGCGATGGATACGTTCGTCATCCAAAAAGAAAAGAAAATTTGATTCAGACGCTTCCACTTCTGAGGTATGTTTTGCTATAGATTTAACAAAAATTTTAGAAATTTATTGTGGGGATGTGCATTTTCGTAGGGAAATTTGGATTTTTTTCCTCTAAAATTCCACAATTTCCCAGTTTTAATATTATGAATGCCTGGACATAGAAGATTGCTTAGCGCTAAATATTGAATTTTCTATTGCGTTTGATTTAAAAAATAAACTAATAGATCTAGTAATGAATGTTTAATGTTTTTGTGAATCAAGGCCGTATCCACAGGGGAAGAGGGACCCACGTCCCACGCCCCCCGAGAAATCTTTTGCAATGTATCATATATTCCTCCCTGAAACTTTGCTTAACATAAGTGTGTCTAAGTCTGGGCGCCCCCCCCCCCCCCGAAAACATATTCTGGATACTGCCTTGGCTCCGGGACAAGGGGAGCATGTTAAGAATTAGGAAGGGCAGTGTATGCTTCAAAATCATACCCTTTATATATACATATAAATATGACTAGAAATGATGTTAATATGAATTTTTTCATATATATAATATCTGATAGCTTTTTGATGTATATATTGTATATGTATGTTTAGATCTTTGGTGAAGTTAGAGGAGTGGGTATTTGGGGCTTCTGCAACTTAAATTTTTGTAACTGGTCTTACATCTATATCTTAGGCTAACTCTGGACGCAAGGGTTCGAGGGCTCTCCCTAGTAAACTTTTTGAAATCTTCCTAGCAATGCAATTTTGGGATACTTTGGTGATGTTAGAGGAAACAGAAAGGAGTTTGGTTACTCTCCGCCCGCAATTTTTTTCAAAATAAAGTCTTATGTCTTTTAAGTTACTTTTGGTGTCGCTCGTGATAGTGTTCAATGTCCTTTTCCCTGAAAGTTTCTGAAAGTAAAGTGTCTTAAAAGTGTAATTTCTCTTTTCTTTCTTTTTTTAAAACTTGTGATCTGAATTTTTTTGCCGGGGGGGGAGGAGTTGAGGAGTTGACTTGCTCAGAGGGGGTAGCACCCCCCCCCCCCGGGAGATGCCTGAAATAAACAAGGAGTATATCTTTAGAGACAAATATTTATGACTAGTAAATTTTAAACTCTTTTACACTTCATATTGGTGTTTAGTCTGTACATTTTTAGGGTGACCCCCCCCCCCTTTCACCAACCGTAGTTACGCCTATGAAACTATTTGGAGGTTAAAAATATTAAAAAATGCTATATCGGAGAATTTTCAATTCTTTTTTTTAATCTTTGCAAAAAAAAATACTCAACAACTATTGGATCGGCTCGGGTTTCATTCCTTATCCTTCAACATTTTCTCTTTATAACACCTGCACTGCAAATGCCAAGTGCAGCTCCCTTTATTTTCTTCATGGAGAGGAATGCAGATGTTATGACACAGACTAACAAATAATGTGGGTTTGTATTTTTAACGAAACTGTCAACCCCCTCCTCTCAGATTTTTTTTCATGATCCCCCCCCCCCCCCCGTTTTTAAAAGAAAAGCGGGTACGATTACATGTTTATTTTTCATTAAAAAAGTTATTTTAAGCTCTTTTCTGAAATAAAAATAAAATATTAAAAAATTTCGCTCGCAGTATTATCCCTTGTATAGTATATCCCTTGTTCATAACCAAGAGATACTGAATATTGCTTTAAAAACATAAACGTGAGATTTTTTTGTCATTACAAATGAATGCTGGGTCTTAAGAACTAATCTTATTAGATTTTTTTTTTCTTATGAGTTGAAAATTACACTGAAATACTTGACATGCTCTTTGTATTTTCATGAGCGCAATGTAAGGCCACCGAAATAAACCAATATTTTGAGCACCCGCAGTTTTCTGTTGACAAATAATCTTCTGAAAACACTTGATCGTTTATAAAAATTAAGATGTATTTTTTAAAAAATTATATATTTTTATATACGTTGACAATTTTTGAAATTAATGAAATTGTAGCATTTTTATTAAGGTATTTTTCCACCCTGTATCCCAAACTCGTTTTTAAAGAATTAAATTTTTGAAAATTGCAAGTCGAACTTGGACACATAAAATTTCGATCAATAAACATTTATTTATACTGAAAAATTGATTCATATTTTTATCAATATGTTCTATGTTGTACAAGAAATATTCTAAACTGAAAGCAGATGCAACGAGATTGTTGTACAATAGCAGAAAAACTGTCAACTGTCCAACACGTGGCATCAAAAAAGCCAGAAAAATGCGCTAAAGAAACGAAGTATAAACGGAGAAAAATTAAAATAATTATCGTATAAAAAATGTTAAGATGCGTTTTGAAAAAAATTATATGCATTGATCAATTTTTGAAAATAAAGCAATTTTAGCATTTTTATTAAGATGTTATTAAATCCTGTCGCGCGAACTCGCATTTTGAGAATTCAATTTTTAAAAATTGCAAGTCGAACTTGGACACATAAAATTCCGATCAATAAATATTTATACTGGAAAGTGTTTCTTATTTTTGACCAATTTTTTCTATGCTGTAAACTAAAAATGAAATAATGAGAACAACCGCACACTAAAAGCAGATGCAACAAGATTGCTGCACAATTGCAGAAAAACTGTAACACGTGGGATCGAAGAAGCAAAAAAAAAAAAAAAAAAAAAAAACCGCAAAGAGAAAATGTTTACGCTGGTAAAAATTAAAATTATTATCGTACTTTGATTGAGTTGACTTTTTATTGTTTACAATTTCGGAATAATAAGAAACATGACAAACTAAAAGCAGATGGAATAATATTATTGCACAATGACATCTAATGCACTAAGTCATTATTAAAAGAAAAACGGACAAAAATGAGGCAACTAACCTAGTGCAAAAAGTAAATAGCACCCATAAGACGCCTCTATGACTTTTACTTAAACATATTCTATTTCGCGAGCTGCTCTGCTCAAAGAGAACTATTTTAATAATGAAGGTTTTCGGGCAGCGATCGCTTAAACTAGTTTTCCGAATTTTTTATCAAATACTTTATAGAATGACATTATTTTTGTATTGTTTTTTAAACTTATGTGCTGCCTGTTACTGTATGGAAATAGAAATTGAGCTATGGAGAAAAAAAGAAACTGAAAGACAGAATGTTTTCTGGAAAGTTGTCACTGCGAAAAACATCGGCCTTGCATCGGCTTTTAGATGTTTTTTACGGCCGATGGGCCGATGTTTTTCTAAAGTTAACATCTGCCGCCGATGCCGATGGCCGATGGCAACTTTGTTGAACAATCGGCGCCGATGCATCGGCCAGGCCGATGCATCGGTCGAGCCTTAGTATTTAGTTATTTATTCATTTTTGTTCCTCGACTTGGTGGAAATTATGTCAAGTTAATCGGGTTGTAGGCTTGGATTTTTTTTTTTTTTTTTTTTTTAACTTCGTGTGAACAACATAGGAGACAAGCTGTAGAATTCCCCTCATCTCTTTCCTCGGACAAAATCGTGGAGATGGACGTTGAAGGAGAAGAACGGGCAAGACTCTCGGGGCCTGGAGCACGGTCCACCACTAGTTCACATTCGTGAGAAACTGAAACTGAGACGGAGAGTCACGTGATAAGGGGGGATGCATCTGTCAATCGTCATTTAGGGGCGAGTCTGCACTTGTAGCCAAAGTTGAACTGGAGTTTCTCGGAATTGGTGGAGGGGTTGCTATTTCTTTTGGTTCTAAAATTCCGAGAAAACCGAGGGATGTAAAACTGGAAGGGGGGGGGGGGGGTTAAGACGCAACCGGATAGCCTTTTGTATCGTCTATAGCTTGAAAAAAAATCGCAAAATAGTTACAGATGTGCAATGTCTTTTTTTTCTTTTTTACCAATGTGCTGTGAGAGCCATGTGCTTCAGTTTCTGCAGTTGAAAAATTCAGATTCATGCATCACTCATTTAGTATCAAAATGCGTAGCATTTTCCTTCCCTAACTTACCTTTTCAGTTTAATAACAGTAGTATTAAAGGATTATAAACATAATTTTAAGTGACTTCTGCTATAGGCGTAACCAGGGGAGGGTTTTGGGGATTCAACCCCCCCCCCCCTATTTTGTATTTAGTTATTTAGGCACATATATTAGGCACACAAAAAAAATTCTGGCTACGCCTTGCAAAGCACATATCTATTTTTTCCCTAAGAAAAATAAACACATATGCATATAATTTTATTTCCTCTTTCTGAAGGGTGATCATGACCAAAGTACGTAGCTCATATTACAGAGGACTTTTCATCTGGTTATAATCAACCCCCTTATCACCTTTAGGAATTTTACAGCGAAAGGTGGCTTCAACCACCGTACCACACACAGACAGACAGCAGAGATCCTTTCAATCACTCCAGATGGTTTTCTTACCTTCTTGATGTCTTTTTTACTCAAAGGCAGCAATTTGGGAACACAATCGCACCAGTTTCCTGGGAAATATTCTCCTCTTTGATGGAGGTTTGTTTTCTGATAAACTGGTGTTGTAGGCAAAGCCGTAAGCAAGGGGGGGCAACGGACCCGAGCCCCCCTCCCCCCGAAATACTTTCGAAATTTTTAACCTGTCTGGAAAAAAAATTAAACAAAAAAAAAAAAAATAATGATTAGATTTTGTTCTTTGAACCAACCTGTTTGGGAGCGGGAGGGGGGGGGGGGGTCCTCTGTTTTACAAATGCGGGGAAAAGACAAGACGGCGCTTCAAACATCTAGGGCCTACAAACCAGAACTCAAAAAAAGACCCTTTTTTCTCTCAATTCTCCAGACGATAGGTACCGCGTGTCTTCAACAGATAACGGATTGATTCCTTGTCTAAGGGCTGCATATGGTTCTAATCACCCGACCACACAAAAACAGGAAATATAGTGATCCTTTTTTCGCAAAATGCGAGCCTCATGGAACCACATCTGCCATAAATATCGTACAACAGTTTGGTGCTTTGTCCATCCTTGCCCGAAGGTTACATTCGTGGAAATGGCGACACTCTAACTACCCATATTGTGGAAGTAAGCTAATGCCTAATGGACCCCTGCTTCTACGATTGCGGGATATGGATGTTTGTGCTGTTATTGCTGGAACAAATCTTAGTTCTTTTATTTTCTTTTTTAAACTAGCAATTCGTAAAATCGAATCAACATAGAAACGCTTCCGAGAAGGGGGGAGGGAGGAGGGCTCTTGCCCCTTTGCGGATGCCTCTCCTCGAATCATATTCTCTTTTTTTCCCAACCATTTTGCACAATAAAACAGAGACCTTGATTGGCCTTAGCAGTTGGGAATTTAGTGGGTTCTTGTGGTCTTGCAAAAGTTTCCTTTGCTCGCCTGCGCACAAATTTTGATTGTGAGTAAAAGAAAAGGTGAAAGTATTTTGTCCTATTTTGGGAAGAAACCCTGAAGCAGGAAAGGTATGGTTATTTTTATGTAATTTTTTCGAAATAATATTTTAGCAGCCCCCTCCTCTTTTTTTTTTTTTTTTGCAATTTTAGTTTCAACTTTTTATTTCTTCCTCCCATGCTGAGAAACTGCTTATTAATCCTCCTTTTTTCGTTTTTTAACTTCATAGGGGATGATGTCACACTACTTCGAGTGGGGCGCGGGGGGGGGGGGGGGTCAAGAAATTGTGACAAGGGGGATAACAAGAAGTGTGACATTACACATTTTGATTTCTATAAAAACGTGTAAAAAACCAGCAGATTAAACTTATTTTTGATATTTTTTTATTTTCATAATTTGATTTTAAAAGTTTCATTGATTTCATTTTATATTGAAAATACGGGTGCTTATTAAGGTTTGAAGTCACTTCTAGTTAAAATTTTAAAAGAAACTCTTCTTAGGTATTTACTTTTAAAATAAATAAGTGCGGGTCATTTTTCAGAAGTCAATTAATTATTTTTCACTATTATGCACTAATTATCTTTTTTCTGTTTTAACCTTAATCTAATTTTATGCTAATTAAGTCCACGTGTAATCATTATCATTTATTGTTATGCCCACAAATGTCGTTAAAAGTTAAAAAATAAAACTAAAAATGTGATTCTTTAAAGTAAGTACTTTATTTCTGAACCGCAACACTGCAAGTACATGTGTTCATGTAATATAGCGTGACACGTGGCAAAGGGGATAGGGGTGTGTTGGAGAGTGTGATTTTGTGACAAAGGGGGGGGGGGGGAGGGGCTCAAATATATTGAAAGAAAGTGTGACACTGTTTATGAATGGTCCCATAGAGCGTTTATAATAACATTGCGAAAGTGAAAAATACCGTGACAAAATTACACTTTTACTTAGCCTAATCATAAATGTACATTGAAAAAAAACAGATCTGAATTGATTGGTTCTCATGGGCTGCAATAGTGGCACAACTCAAAAAAACACGCGTTTCGGACTAAGAACAGATTGTAAATATGAAAATACACATTCTTTTCAGCAGCAATACTAGCACAACTCATAATTCAATATTATGCCTTAAGATGTCTTAAAAGCGTAAATTCTCTTTTCTTTCTTTTTTTAAAAATTGTGATCTGATTTTTTTCGCCGATGGGGGGGGGGGGGGGTTGACTTGCTCCGAGGGAGTAGCCCCCCCCCCCCCGAGAGATGCCTGAAATAAACACGGAGTATATCTGTAATTACAAGTATTGATGACTAGTAAATTTTGAACTCTTGTGCACTGCTTATTGGTGTTTAGTCTGTACATTTGTAGGGTGACCCCCCCCCCTTTCCCCAACCCTAGTTACGACTATGAAATGCATATTTATTTTAAATAAAAACATTGTTTGAAAATATATATTTGTTCCCGAAAGTGTTTAGAGGTAGACTTTCAAACGCTGTAAAATTAAACATTGAATTTCAGCTTTTTTTCTTTTCTATTACTCTTTAAGCTCTGTAATCTATATCATATAACCACAAGCAATTCAAAAACATAAAACATAAATATAAAGAACAAAATAAGTAAAAAAATTAGTTAAGTTTGAAAATCATTAAAAAAGCATGTATATCTTAATGAATTGATGATCTTTAGCAAATATGTTAAGTACTATTATTAGAAGAAATAGAAATTTTGTTGTGGATGAACGACCTCGTAAAATTACACTTGCTTAGAGTTTCAATTTTTGAACTCGATTTGAAAGTTATGAAATTATCACACATTTCATCTTTCTTTTAATTTAATTTATCTTCTTTTAGCATCCAATTGCTGTAACCCTAGAACTCTTGAAATTTAATTGTAACTATTACACAATTTTTGAAAGATGTAAAGATAAATTGTTGGAAAAAAATAAATAAATCATTAGACATTAAATTATCAACATATAATAAGAAATACATTTTGCCTTTCTATTACAGAACTGAAATATAATTTGGTTCTTGAATTTTATTGCTGCAAAATTATGAAACTCAGCAATTTACTTTTAGTGCCATTAATTACTTCCAAAGCATCTAAGTGAGCATTTAGGATTGAAATTTAAAGGAATATTTTTTAATCAGAAAAATAATAAGTATTACTGCAGATAGAAAATAGGATCGACTTCAAATATACTTTTTTGATAAAATATGAAATTATATTTAATTCATTCAAAATTTTACTGTTACTATAATCACAATGATTATACCTAAATAAGTACCATTTAAAAAACAAATTTTAATTAATGATAAATAGTTTAAAATAGTTGAACCTTTCGTATTAGTTAGTTTTTGCTTATTTTCTTGAAAGAATAGTGTTTTAGCCAGGGTTCACACTAGGGAAAAATACTAGGTGGGATTTCCCACCTTGACCAAAATTTTAAGTGGGATTTTAAAAATTTAAGTGGGAACCTTTCTTTTTGTTTTTGTCTTTAAAAATATTACTAAATTTCGAAGATAATGAACCAATACAAACCATGTAATAAAAGATGATTATCTAAGCTATGCTCAGCAAAGAAAGAATAAACATTCACAAAAAACGGATCCTACACATCGCGATCGCAAAAATGGGTGCTTTATAAAATGTTAAGCATGAAAAAGATCTTCTGGTATTTTAGTTATTTAACCAAATTTTTTGATGTGTGATTTTTATAAAAACATCCTAAAAATAGTTTAATATTTCCTCTATTTTTTCTGATCATATGTCATTTTATCTGTTGATGTTTTTCAGTAAAAACAGTATATTTTAGAAACCAGCATTCTCTTGTAACCTTGTGACCAAGGTAGATTCCCCTTTTTCACTCCTTTTTTATTTATTTTTGTCCTCTGTGATTAGAACGAATGAAGATAAGTCTGCATTCACAAAGGGCTTAAATTGTTCAATAATCCCAAGGAATGAAGAAGTCAATCTTTCCCCCATGTTATTATAATATGATAAATAGGGTTCCTAGGTTCTTCTTTTCATTAATGAGGATAAGATGGCAGTTGAAAATTAACATACTCCATTTAGTTTGTATTTTCAGTTTAGAATATAGTTTCGTTTCACGATGTTTTGAACGAGTGTCCGCTAGTTGCGGGAACAGCGCGCAAACGAACTTTTTTTGAGTGAGATTTCAAAAAATACTGCGGGAATCGCGCGGCCTAGTGCGAACCCTGGTTTTAGCTATTAAACAAAAAAGAGAGAATGCAATGATTTTTGAAAAGAAGAAAATTTTAAGCTTTCTTCCAGCTATTCTTAACTATTAGAAGAAGAAAAAAACAACAAAACATTTTTTTAATAATCTGTTTCTTGAGAAAAGTATTGAAAAATACCCTTATAATCGTTATAGTTTAATTAGTCTTACTTTTTGAATAGGTTATAAATAATTTCTTAAGAAATATAAAAATAATCCAGTTTTTGAAGGATGACTGACGTTTACATTTCCTATCATTTTAAAGACTTGAAACTGCTCTTACCCTTGATGTATGAAAATGACATTGCTTTAAAACAGCCAATATTTAAAAAATAAAGAAAAAAATCCTCCAAAAATGGTACAAATTTGATATTTTCGGCTCCTAAACTGATACAAAAGCCGATTTCTTCTGCTCCAAACTGATACAAAAGTTAAAATTCTTCTGCTCCAAACTGATACAAAAAGGACATTTTACCTGCTCCGAAAGCTGATAATCTACTAGCGGTACCCGCACGGCTATGCCTGTGTTAAAAAATGAAAAGACCAGTCGGTTCGTCATTGTGTACATAGTGGTAACTTTTATATGTAAATTATGTTATTTTATTAAAATATATAGCATTCCATACAGTTAAAAATTAGCCGCCCGTGGCAATCAACCAGTGATCCTAAACATTTAAGCATTTATTTTTACAAAACACACATAATAAAAGAGGACAAAAGAAAGAAAGAAACGAAACAAAACGAAAAAGAAAATATTTAAGAGAAAAGGCATTTTGCTTGTTTAGTTCAAGTACCCACACAAAAAGGACGATTATAATCCATTAGAATAGTTTTAATTAATACATTTTTAGTATAATTAGTTTTTATCTATTATTCATTGACAGTAAAACAGAAAGACGAAATTTGTAGCTTGCAGAAACTAACAGCAGCAAGAGAAGCTTTGAAAGGGGAAAAAACCTTTTATCTGAGCCTAAATAGGCAAATAACATATGTTATTTGTTCGCTAATTCATTGGAGAAAAAAAAATTAAATAAATAAAAACATAAATTGTAATAATAAGTTGGAATAACAAAAATCGCTATAAAGGATAACATTTCTTTAAAAACCCCTGTGCAGTATTTTAATGTTTAAAAAAAAGAATAATCCAAATTTTAAAAAAAGAAAGAAATTAAAAATCAGCTGCTCCTCAAAATGATAAAAACCGCAAGAAATAAATATTAATTCATTAAAAAAGAAAAGGATCATAAGCCAGTCGGCATGGTAACAAATAAAATTAAAGTTAATTACCGTGAAAAAATAATTTTGAACTACAAAGAAAAACACTTAAACTTCTTTTCTAGTTAATGTAGAGGCTTCAAATTTTAGCAATAGGGCATAACTCTTCCTGGGAGTTTTTATGGACTTTTCAACGGTATCAAGCTCAAAAGGATGCAATAATTCCTTCCGATAGAAAACAACTATTTTATGAAATTTTCTGCTATAAATTGGAATAAAAAAAGAACTAATTGAATTTCAGAAAAAAACTCTCCAAGGTGCACACTCCTATATTAAAAACTAATTTCGTGCCAAATTTCATGAAAATCCGCCGAACAGTCTTAGCCCTACGCCGGACGTAGACAGACACACACATACTGCTTTATTATTAGTAGAGATTCAACAAATCTAAGCATAATTTTAATAAAGAATTATTTAAGAAAGAGGGTTATAGGGTCATTCCATGTCAAGTGATCCAAAATCTGAGAAAAAATTTACCTTATCAACTGTACCCCTCAAGGTAATTAAAAATCCAAATTTTTAGATTTTTATCTTGTTTAGTTTTTTAGTTATCAGGCTTTGATTTTGTAAAAACCTCACATTTTTACATGTATGCTTCAACACAAAACAGAACATAACTCATCAACAAATAGAGATAAAAAGCTCTGGAAAAAAGCATTTTGAAGTACATTGAATGCAGTTTTACATGATATGCATCATGACAAATTTTATTAAAATTTTAAATTTCAAAAAATGACCTTAAAACTTAAATTTTAAATTTCTCGAAAAACGTATCTTTAATTTTTTTAAAAAAATTCTCAAATATTTCTGTGCATTTTATCTTTGTCTATGCAAAATTTCAGCTTGGGGACTCAATGGGATCATATTTTCCCAAAGTTTCAAAAATATTTGATTTACCAAAAAATGAACATTTTGGTGATTCAAGCTACTTTAAGATGATGGTTTCTTAAAGGAGATGATTTAATTAGCCTTCCAAACACATCTATGCATGAGTGAACAAGCATGGACATAACTGTGGATGAAATGAACAAGTTCAAAATTTATTTGGGGGAGGGGGCAACGAATACATTCACATTTTTGTCTTATCATAACTATTTCAAAGTATTGTTTTCAAATTATTCAATAGTTATTTTTAAATGCACAAATTGAGTTATTTTATGCATTAATAATAATATTTTTCCTGATTAATTCTTAGATTTCAGATATATTTTAATGGGATATTAATCATATGAGGCGAAAAAAGTACATCTGTTTAAATTACTTCAGCCAGTCAACACCTTTCATCATATTCACATGTAATGTACCCTTTCAGGTTTGTCATACATTTAAACTTTCTTCAAAGAATTTCTGTTCCTGAAAGTTATTACTATGTGAACACACTTTTGTAGTAATTTCATGTTGACTGAATGGAACAAAGCTGTGAAACTTCTGTGTTACTTCGACTGATAGTGCTCTTAAAAATCTATCTTTTAATAACTCCCTTTCTTCTGAATATTCCTGAACAGTTATAAAAAAAAACTGAAATAAAGGAATGTTCATAACACTTCAATTGAAAAGTTGAACTAGTGTCAGCATGTGATCTGAATGCAGTTTTTGAAGGCTGGCTTTGGCAGTAAGAAGTTTCACTGTCCCGCTGAAATCAACACATACTCCTTTCATATGATCTGTAGCATAGAAATGCCATTCCACAGCAGCTGCAATATCTGTGTTGCAGCTCCTTTAAATTTCCTTCCTTCTTATATTATTTTTTATTCATGTTTTAGACGTGAGGTATGGAAAAATGCTAGGATATACAGGTAGATGAAATAAATAGCTTTGTTTTTTCTTATAATGCTTCCTTTTTTCAACTTTATTTGTAACCCACAACCTATTCAGGGGTGAGGGGTAAGCTACATAGTTTTTTCTTTTCTTGCTTTGTCAAATACTAGCTCATAAGCGCAAATCAAGACTACAACCAAAAGCTGCAAACTCTAGCAGTTGTGCCCCTTCTATCACAATTTCAGTTGAGTTTAGTTAAATACTTTTTTCCCCTCATATCATTGATAGCTCATTAAAATATATCTGAAATGAAACAATTAATCAGTAAAAAATTATTATTAATGCATAAAATAAGTCAATTTGTTCATTTAAAAATAACTATTGAATAATTTGAAACCAATACTTTGAAATAGCTATGATAAGACAAAAATGTGAATGTATTCGTTGCCCCCTCCCCCAAATAAATTTCGAACTTGTTCATTTCATCCACAGACATGTCCATGCTTGTTCACTTATGCATAGATGTGTTTACAAGGCTAATTAAATCATCTCCTTTAAGAAACCATCATCTTAAAATAGCTTGAATCACAAACATGTCCATTTTTTGGTAAATCAAATATTTTTGAAAATTCGGGAAAATACGATCCCATTGAGTCCCCAAGCAGAAATTTTGCATAGACAAAGATAAAATGCACAGAAATATTTGAGAATTTTTAAAAAATTGATGATACGTTTTTCGAGAAATTTAAAGTTTAAATTTTAAGGTAATTTTTTAAAATTTACAATTTTAATAAAATGTGTCATGATGCATATCATATAAAACTGCATTTAATATACTTAAAAACGCTTTTTACTAGAACGTTTTATCTCTATTTGTTGATGAGTTATGGCCTGTTTAGTATTGAAGCATGCATGTAAAAATGTGAGTTTTTTACAAAATCAAAGCCTGATAACTAAAAACCTAAACAAGATAAAAATCTAAAAATTTGGATTTTTAATTACCTTGAGGTGTATAGTTGATGAGCCAAATTTGAAAGAAATCAAAAAGGGTGAGGTAAAATTCCTTGGATCACTTGATATGGAATGGACCCTATAGCATTTTACAAATTGAAAATTTAGCTTCTAAATTATTTTTACTTTTGAAAAGTTCAGAAAGAATAATTTATATATTTTCATATAAAATTATGATGACTTGAAGTGTTTTTTTCAGTTTTCTTTAAAATGTAACTAAAGCTTTAAGTTCTTCAAATCTAAACCAAAACTGTTTTTCCACTAAATAGATTTTGGTCTGATCAAAAGAAAAACTATTCTTATCAGAAAAAAAGAAGAAAATTCTAAACCAAAACTACTTTTGTCTGAAAAGTACAGAAAATGTATATTTATACATTTTCATAATGATGTCTTGAAATGTTTTTTCATTGAAATAAACCTTTTTTAAATGTAACTAAATCTTAACTTTTATGTCCACAAGTAATAAAGATAAATTTTTTCTTTTTAATTGATCAAGTTATTTTTCCTCAACTATCTTGTAATTGTTATTTCCTTTTTATTGTGACTTATTTTTGAATTTTTTCTTTGTATATCTAATTTTGAGTTATGGAAATTATAAATGATACATTAAATATTGAATACAGTAAAAACCTGCACATCCGAACCCCGAAAATCCGAAATAGTTTTTTTTAACAAATTTAAATTTGAAAAACACATGCAAAAAAAAAAAAAAAAGAAACTTATTTGTTTTGTCACAACGAAACAATTAAAAACTATTACTTATTAAATTTTTAAAACAATTACTATAAGAATACAAACTCACAAAATATCAATTTCACTTGACGTCAGTTAACTTCAATTGTCGAAGTGGCGAAAACCTTCCAGCGGAGGTAATTGCACGCCAGCGTCTCATAAACATGACGTCGTTTGGAGTGGCTGCTGCGTGTTGTTCTACGAAGCGCAATGCAATGTCAAGAGAGAGGCAGCATCAGTATCAAGGCCGTATCCAGAGAGGCCCCCCTCCCCCCCCGGAATCCCGAGATTTTTCGCAATGTAGCACATATTCCTCCCTGACACTTTCCTCAACAAAAGAGTTTCTAAGTCAGGGCCGACCCGAAAAAAATTTCTGGCTTAGCCTTGATCAGTATAAGTCACATTGACTGTCGGAGTTTCTTCTTCCTCAGTGTCACTAGCAACATTATTGTCATGTTGACTTAGGACCAGACTCACTATTTCATGTTCGCTGCATTCTTCATCGGAATCAACTCTTGCCCACTCGTCTAAACAACCTTCTCCAGCATCCTCACAACCTGGTACTTGGTGAACAAGATGAAGTTGCTCAGTGTTATCGTCTTGTGTGACGGGCGTAGGGGTAGGTGTTTCCTCGAACTCGAGGCTTAGGCCACAACTTCTTCCAAGATCTCCGCAGTAAGTTCACACTTGTATTTTGCCATGATTCTGCAACCCAGTAAATAACATCTTTTATAGTAACTTTCTTCATCTTCTCAAGGATAGAAAGAGAACCATTTTCTTCAATAAGATATCGTAAGAGCATTTTCTGGTAGTTCAGTTTTACATTCTGTAGAACCCCTTGGTCCATGGGATGCAGCAGTGATGAAATATTGGGAGGCAGAAAAACTGCTTTTATGTCCCCGCATCAGCCGCATGTCTGATGGGTGAGAAGGGGCATCGTCTATCCGAAATAGAGCTTGAGGTGGTAGTCCATTTTCTTCGTTAAATTTTTTCACTGAAGGAACAAATTTCTTGTCAAACCACTCCTTAAATAGAGAACTAGTCATCCATGCCTTGCTTTGATTCCTGTAATACAGAGGGGTGAATTCATATTCTTAAGGGCACGTGGTTTTGCCAATTTACCAATCACCATTAATGGAAGCTTATTAGATCCCCCTGCGTTACTGCAGGCTAAAACCGTACGTAGTTTTCGGCTAATCCAAACAGGCTACAGCCCCTATTAGTTCAGATTTGCGGGGTTTTACTCTAGTATTGACAAATGTAGAATTTTCATCAAAGAAATATTTTACATGGGATTATTCGTTTTTAAATTTTTTAAAAATCCATTTTCCCCAAAAAACCCAGTCCAGCGGAGGAAAATGGGTTGCTACCCGGGCAAATCTGACAACCCTGCCGAAAACAGACCCCAATTACTAATTAGAACCCATAAATTTATTGTTTGTTTATGAAAAAAAAATTTCTAACTTTCAATGTTAATGTTCTAATAATATGCTTTAGTCATAACGGTGAACAATCTAGCATAATATAAAAATCATCACCCAAAATAAATTATGAAAGAAAGCTCCATTGAAAAGAACTTTACTGTTTTTCCCCATAATGACCAAAAAAAAAAGGTTCATTTTCTAGCAGAAAGCAAAATGATACTATATACTGTAGTCAAATTATATTTAAGTTTATTTACAGAACAATTACAAAGGTTGTTACAGAAGCCCCTGATGTCATGTTATTATATAACTTTTTTCCTTAAATCCTTGAAATCAAGTTTTAAACTAATTTCTTTTGGTTCTCTTGCATTTTCTCACTGATTGATTAAAAGCTTTTCGACCAGTCAGGTGCAGAGAAGTGTTGATAAATTCAGATGTTTATATAGAGTAAAATGGTCCTTTGTTGACCATGCTTACAGCTTCTGAAAATAATGCAAGTTATGTGTCTGAATAAACTTAAAAGAAGAAATTAAACATTTGTTTCATTTAGTTTTTTTTCTTTTAGAAAAAACCTATGTCAGGACAACAGATAAGTGTAAATGAGATGAACTTAGTACCGTAAACCAAAATAATGGAATTTTTACCGATTTGCATGCACAAAGTAAAAATATTTCTATGATGATTTAAAATTTATGCAAAATACAATAATCTTACAGAATAAAGAGGAAATTAAGCATTGATGTGAGTAATAATGAAAGGTTATTCAAGAACTTGTCACTAAGAACAATATTAGCCATTTGTCAACATAAGATGTTAATAGAAACATGTTTCATTTAAGCATTTTCCTTAATCGTCCAGAACAGATTCACTGACAATTTGTTCCTTTCGTATTACAAAATGACTCGCTGTTTATTCATTATCATCCTGTAATAAATGTCCCAAGGAAATGGTATCACTTGAAGACTTTTCACTACTAGAGCAGTTCAATTCAGATGTTACATTTTTGGAATTCACTTTAGGATTCGAGCTAAAATGCACAGCGCTGCAATCCATTGTTTTGTTTAGTCTCACTTTGGGCTTTTTAAACACGATTTTACCTGCTGTTTCATCATCGTCACATTTCTCTTCGCGTTTTTTCCTCAAATCGTCTAAAAACTGCATCGCCACAGCGGTGTTTGTTGCATCAGAAGATAAAGGGATGTTAGCTAAAGAATATTTCTTCCATTTTTGCTTTCCATCCACGCTTAAGGTTGCAGAACGTTTACGTCTTTTGATTGCTATTGGTTTTTTAAACACATCAGAATCTATTACATCTTTATCTGTTGTTTCTTCAAAGTTTTCTGCAGTTTCATTCTGTGAAATCCATGTTTCGTGATTTTGTTCCAAAGCGGTCAGCTCTCCAAAAATACCAGTAGATCTTGAGGCAAAATCTGCATTGCTTTTCAGTGAAAAGCTCCTCTGGGTATTTGAATCTTGATAATTACTCATCAAAGTAGATATTAAGCGTTTTCTTATTCGCACAGGTAAAATTGTCCTCCTAGACATGTTTACGATTCGCAAAAACTCATAGTCAATCTATAATAAACACAAACACAAAGGTTGTGGCTATTGAACCGAACAGTCGGTAAAATAGCTCCACCGCTATTTAGCCGAACAGTGACAACAGCGCCACTTTAAAAGAACTAATCCGTGCATTTGCTCGGTTCAATAGCAGTTACATTATTGAACCGATTTCTTTGCTCGGTACAATAGTGGTTATGTTATTCAACCGATCTCAAACTGTCGCACATGAGTTTGGTGTTCGGTTCAGTAGCGGTAATGTTATTGAATCTTCGTGAATCCCAAATCGGAACATTATTGAACGAATTGATTATTGTTTGATAATTTCTTAAATTACGTTTGATAATTTAGTTTGAATTAATCTTTACTTTTTTTTTCTTTCTTTTTTTTGCAGTATCCACAGTGCGCATTCCTTAATTTTGCTCAATAGATATATTCAAAAAATATTGTCAATAATAAAACTCAATTTCAGTTTAAACTGTCTCGTATGTGTTCAGAAGCATTAGCTTACCTAAAACATTTTTGCAGGGGGGAGGGCAAGCCCCCAGATCAGTTCCAACTTGCTATATATATAAATATAAAAATAGGGCACAAAAATAATTATTAATTCCGTAATTTATTTGTCTAATCGTACTCGACATTTATGTATCTACTACATACCAGTTTTATCCGTATACAAAACAAAGAATATAATTTGACCAGAAAATTTATTTGGGTGTAAAATTGCAGATTAAATTAATGTAAGGACAAAATTAATATAACAGAATAATTTTGGTATAAAGTGAGTTGGAAAGATGTTTGGAACAAAGCTCCTTTTTTAAATTGATGGACTTGGAGTTATTTAAGTAGGAGCCCCCCCCCCCCCCGCCGCTTTCAAAGGGCTTTAAATTTGCCTTTTTGAAGGAAGGAAAAAGGTTTACATTTCCCGTATCAGGGCCGGCCGGAGGGAGGAGTGGTCGCCCTATTCTCCTGCGCAATCTAAAAAAAAACAGGCCAATTTATTCAAAAAATTCTAAGGTATTTTTATTTTCCCAAAAATTGTTAATCAAAATGTGCAGTTTTGAATTTGTTTCAAGAGGGGTAATCCCGGGCTCCTCATTTTGGCAATTAGGCGGGGAGGAGTCAATTGATCCCCCCCCCCCCGACCTAAAGAAATGCACTGAATTTGTGTGTTTTTATGTATTTCGTTGCATTTTTACCTATAATATGCATTAAAAAAATACCTTTTGCCCCCCCCCCCTCCGTGGAGAATTTTTAAATGAAGTGCTTCCCCTCCCCCCAAATGTGCTTGTTATAGTCGATTGCTTATGAAATGTGAATTATTCAACAGTATGCTATTACAAATTTGCATTGAATGAATGTTATCAATTGCTTAATTCAATATATGTTGGCAACAGCCCGACGTTTTGCCGAGCAACATCTCGTTCTACAGAATTGAGAGTCGATTAACGGCCGTCGCCGGTGTAGTTAGCATTTCTTAAATGTCTTGTAAATATGTATAATAAATAACCCACTTTTCGTAATAAATTATATTTGTTGTATTGTGCCAAACATCACAATCACGTCAAGATACAACAACGTGGCGACGAGGATTTTCAAGAATCTTTTACATTTAAAAGTCTCGAAGTATCAGCAAGCGGAAAGAAATGGCTACAACCGAAGATTTGTTACAGCAGCTGACGGCTTTGGTAATCTCAACAAATAAACGACTTGAACTTTTGGAAGAAACCAGTCGTCAAAGTTCCTCAACAACTGCAGTTTCAAATGCAGCAGATAATATTGAGTTTTTAATGGAAACTTTGGCTAATGGAATCAGTGATTTTGTTTATGACGCAGAAAGTGGACTGTCGTTCGATAAGTGGTACACACGGTATGAAGAAACGTTCATTACCGATGCAGCTAAATTGGATGACGCCGCAAAGGTAAGATTGCTTCTACGTAAGTTAGACCTAGCATCTTACAATAAATATATCAATTACATTCTTCCAAAGAAATTCAAAGATGTGTCATTTAACGATACAGTTAGCCAGCTGAAATCTATTCTTAGTCCCAAACAGTCAGTATTTCATAAAAGATTTAACTGTCTTCAAATTAAAAAGAATGACTGGGATGATTTCGCCACATATGCAGGCATTGTTAATAAAAAATGCGAAGATATTGAGTATAATCAACTCGATGTAGAACAATTCAAGTGTCTTATTTTTATCAGCGGTCTTAACGCGCCAAAACATTTTGAAATTCGTGCCAGATTGCTACAATTAATGGATAAACAATCTGCCACATCGCCAATTGACATTCGTAAATTGGTAGAAGAATGCCAAGCTTTTACTTCATTAAAAGAAGACGCAGCGATGATACAACAGTTCACCCCCGCAAAATCATCAATTAACAAAGTTTCAAATGAAAAACTTGCAAAATTTGGCGAGGAAAAATTTGGAGAATCCCGCACTGTAAAATCGTCTGATTTTAAGTTTGGAAAGAATTACGCCAAGCGTGGTGCGTCATCGCCAAAGCAAGATAACGGCGGACTAAAGTCGCCAAGATATCCTTGTTGGTTTTGTGGTGAAATGCATTTCGCAAAGAACTGTACTTATTCGAAGCATGAATGCCAAAAATGTCATAGAATAGGACATAAAGAAGGATATTGTAATAGCGGTCGCCAAGCAATTCCGACTAGACGAGGGAAAAAGAAAATAAAGAATTTTTCGCCAACTATTCAAGCGATTACAACTGGACAGGTGCAAAAGGAAATAACGACGTTTTCGCCAAATACTGAAGCCCTTTTTGCTGTAAATAAAATTTCTTTCGAAGATAAAAGGAAATACATTACAGTTAAAATAAATAATGAATTGGTTAGATTACAATTCGACACAGCTTCTGACATCACCATTATTTCTGAAAGTACATGGGAACAAATAGGAAAACCTATGGCGAACAAAACCAAATTTTCTGCCAACAGTGCATCTGGTAATCCAGTCAAACTAACTCATAGATTTGACTGCGAAATTACAATTAACGATACTACAAAAACTGGAACTTGTTTCGTGACAGAAGTGCCAAATCTTAATTTATTTGGAATACAATGGATAGAACTTTTCAACTTGTGGGATGTTCCGATGTCTTCAATATGTTGCAGTGTCCGCTCTGTATCGGACGAAAATTTTAATTCGCAACTTGTCAAGGATTTCCCTGCAGTGTTTTCGACAGAATTAGGTCGTTGTACAAAAACAAAGGTAACACTACAGTTAAAAGATGGTGTTCAACCAATTTTTAGAAACAAGAGACCAGTGTCTTATGCAGCACTTCCAAAAATTGAAGAAGAGTTAGATAGATTGGAAAAGTTAGGAATAATTTCATCAATTGACTATTCAGCATGGGCAGCACCTATCGTAGTAGTCAAGAAGCCTAATGGAAAATTACGTATATGTGCAGATTACTCAACAGGACTGAATGATGCATTAGAATCGAACAATCATCCGTTACCTGTTCCAGAGGATATTTTTGCAAACTTAGCTGGAAATTGTATTTTCAGTGTGATAGATTTGTCCGATGCCTATTTCCAAGTTGAAGTAGATGAACATTCAGGTAAATTGCTTACCATAAACACTCATAAAGGTCTTTATAAATTTAATAGATTGCCTTTTGGAGTAAAACCAGCACCTGGAGAATTTCAGAAAATTATTGATGCTATGATTTCTGGTCTTAAAAACACCAGTGCTTACCTTGATGATATCATGGTCGCAAGCAAATCTGTTTCTGAGCATAAACGGCATTTAAAAGAACTTTTTGCAAGGCTTGAGGACTACGGTTTTGTAGTGCGTCCTGAAAAATGTCAACTGTTTTTACCCCAAATTGAATTTTTAGGGCACGTAATAGATGGAAATGGACTTCTTCCAAATCCAAAGAAAATTCAAGCTATTAAAAAAATGCCTGTTCCAAAGAACATTTCTGAGTTGCGATCTTTATTGGGAGCTATAAATTATTATGGAAAATTTGTACACAGACTTCAGCACCTCAGACAACCATTAGATAATCTTCTTCGTAAAGATATTGAGTGGAAATGGACTAAGCAATGCGACAAAGCTTTTGATGACATCAAGAAAATTTTGCAAAGTGATCTTCTTTTGACTCACTATAATCCAGAATTGCCAATCATTGTAGCAGCTGACGCATGTAATACTGGAATTGGAGCTGTAATACATCACGAATTTCCAGACGGTTCAAGAAAAGCAATTTTTCACGCTTCACGAACTTTGTCAGCTACAGAGCAAAAATACAGTCAAATAGAAAAAGAAGGACTTGCATTAATTTTTGCCGTAACAAAATTCCACAAAATGATCTATGGTCGGGAGTTTATTCTGGAAACTGATCATTAGCCTCTGTTACGCATTTTTGGATCATCAAAAGGTATTCCCGCTCATACTGCAAATAGACTTCAAAGATGGGCTTGTATCTTATTGGCCTACAATTTCAAAATTAGATATATTTCCACTGATTCTTTTGGTTACGCAGATATATTATCAAGACTGATTAATTCCAAAATCCAACCAGAGGAGGAAATCGTCATTGCCTCAGTTCATCTGGAAACAACAGTAAATCAAATTTTGGAAGATTCAGTTAATTCAGTCAACATCACACACAAATCTATCCAGGAAGAAATTAAGAAAGATGAAGTCGCTCAAAAAGTTATAGAGTTTCTTGACCATGGTTGGCCATCACATAAAAATCAAATTCCCGAAGAGATTCGACCATATTTTAACAGAAAAGATTCTCTATCAGTTGTGAAAGGATGCCTAATGTTTGGTGAACGAGTCATTATTCCAGATAAATTTCGAAGCAGAATTCTAAAAGAATTGCACAAAGGACATCCTGGAATGGAACGCATGAAATCATATTCTAGAAGTTACGTTTTCTGGCCTTCAATAGACAAGGACATTGAAACTTACGTCAAAACGTGTCATTCATGCCAAACTTCTCGAAAATCACCAACCAAGACATTACTGCGTTCTTGGCCATTAGCAAAAGAGCCATTTGAAAGAATTCATATCGACTACGCAGGGATGGTTATTTTTTCCCTTTTTGTTTTCCACCCATTAAGGTTTGCAAATTTAGCTTTTGGCTTTTGGAAACTTCATTAGAAAAAAATCACTGTTTTTTCTTAAAATTTTTGCAGTTTTTTCGTGAAACCTTTTGGGGCCAAAGCGGAGTCTCCAAAAATACATAGATTTTTTGACAACGGTCTCAGTTTTAAAGAAAAACCCCTTTTTTGTTTTGATTTCTCAAAAAGAAAAAGGTTTTCAGCACATAAGAATTGCCTCCAGCTTTTCATTCGCAAAAACTCAAGCAAATCTATAAAAAGACATTTTCAAAAGGTGGGTATTAAGAAAAAATTCCCCAGCAAGCCGGGAAAAGGATTTACAAGGTTTTTGCTCTTAATACAGTTACTTATTCCACTTTGCCGGTACAATATTTTTTCAAACCAAATTAATTTTTTCGGGAAATTTTAAATCTTCGTGCCCGGAACTTTTTGCTTGGGAAATTTTAAAATTTTGATAATTAGTTTAAAACTTTATTTTCCTTCTGCGACCACAGTGCCATTAATTTTGAATGAAAAAAAAATTTTAAATTTTAATAAAATAAATGTCAGTTAAATGTGATTGTTCAAAGAAGGTGACCTAACAGTTTATGCAAGAGGGAACCTCCCAATCAGCCAACTTGCAAATGGGAGCCAGGAAAAATAGGCAGAAAAATAATTATTAATTCCTTAAATTTATTTTCTTGAGTCAAATTTTGACACTAATCCCGAGTTTTTCCTCTAAAAAAACAAAGCAATTTTTCCCGAATTTATTGGGGTGAAAAAAGCAATTAAATTAATGTAACTTAATTCAAATCCTTTTTGGTTAAAAAGGGAGTTGAAAAGAGCTTTGGGAACAAAGCTGCAAAGAGGACACGGGGTTAACTTAAGTGGGGAGCACGGAAAGGATTAAAATTTCCTTTTAAAGGAAAAAAGGTTTACTTTCCCTCCACCCCGGAGGAGGTTCGCCCTATTTTGCGCCAATCTACAAAAAAACCCAGCCCAAACGTCCAGAAAATTCAAGGTTTTTATTTAAAAATTGAATCAAAAGGGGAATTTGTTTCAAGAGGGGTAATCCCGGGCAACCTCGTTCTACGAATTGGGGGGGAGTCGATTGATCGCGCCGAATGCCGGTGTTTTTTAGTATTTCTTAAATGTCTTACTAAATATGTTTTAATAAATAACCTTTTTCCCGTAATTTTTAAATTAATGTTTCCCCTTGTTTTTTATTGTTGCCAACATTCAAAAATTTTCATTGTGAAGATAACAACAATATACAACACATATTTATTAAAATAAACTTTTTATCGTGGTTACATATCAAGTAATACTTTTCTTTTCCTTTCATAATTTATATGTATATATAAAGCCTTTGTTTAAATTGCCTTGTTATGCATGCACATGTATATCATCAGAGGTTTTTTTCCCCTTTAAAATTTTGAATTTCATTTGTGTATAATGATGAATGAAATGTGAAAAAAGGTGAAAAATCCAATACTATTACTCAATAATTTATTAACCACAAGTATTTTATTACATGCAAAATCATGTATCGACAATAAACAAGATGAAAGGGATGTGTTTCATGAATTTTTATTCAAAAAAATAATACTATAATACAAAAGGGAAGAGTAGTAACAAAGTTAAATCAATTCAATTTATGTGTAAGTTTTCAAAACTTATTTATCTGTACAAAACTGTCAGGCATAAATTGACTTTGTGCCTGATAAACAGGGCTCTAGGAACGTGAAAAAAAAAATGTAACCAGTAAAAAGTATCCCCTCCCCCTTCCCAGCCATTTTCAACTTTTCTTTCAATTTGAAATTTGTTACAATACAGAAATTAAAAATTACATAAAAATTGAAGTGGCTGTTTTATATCTGCCAAGATATAAACATAGTAATGCATAAAAGAAGCGCATCTCTTGTGCTTTATCCCACAAAATATCAAACACATTAAAACACAGAAAACAAACATTATGCAATTTAAAGTCCTGAAAAAGAGAATATTAACCAAACAATTACTTAAGACAATC
The DNA here is from genome assembly GCA_038502835.1 of Octonoba sinensis. NCBI lineage: Eukaryota > Metazoa > Arthropoda > Arachnida > Araneae > Uloboridae > Octonoba > Octonoba sinensis. The sequence goes on from CM076598.1 coordinate 132,820,006, forward strand.
TAATCAATACAATTTATATATATATATATATATTATATATAGTACACTGGAATAAATTAGGGGCATTTACGATTTATTAGTGATGTAATGTGCATAAGAGTGTAAGCTAAACTATAGAATAATTATACTCAGAAAAATATTTTAATGCATTTTTTCCACACACAGAAATATATTATCAAGAGCATACACATACTTTATTTCTACCAACACTTTTTTAAAATATCCACAAGTGAAATTAAATCTTTGATCCATTTTGGTATAACTATAATGCAATGGGGCTAAAATTCACCTAGTTTAGTTAGGACTTTTTTCCACTTGCATTTTTGAAAGCATAAACAGAGGTTATTAAGAACAAATAAAATGTAAAAGTAGAAGAGTGCAAACTTAATTGTAGGGGACTAATAGTAGAACCTACTAGACAAAAGCTTATACTTTAAAACAAGATTTTTTTTCCTCTTCATGTATGCATTCTTCTTCTTGTCTCTCGTCATGGATGCATTCTTCATGTATGCATTACCAGTAAAATTAAAACCATGATGCATTGCAGAATTTCAAAACATCTGCATCAGGACTAAAATTCAACTAGAACTAATGTGTAATGACTCTCTGAAAGCAAAAATATAAATCCATTAAGAGTGAATAAAATATAAAACATTTCATAAATAGTAATAGAAATATAATTTCACGTTAATTTAAAGCACAAATGAGCATTAAAACGCAGACATATGTTTCGGGATTGCTTGGAATCCATTTTTCAATGTGACAGGGAGCTTCATTTGGATGTTTTGCATCTAGAAGCTCCCTGTCGCATTGAAACAGGGATTCCAAGCAATCCCGAAATATATTTCTGCGTTTTAATGCTCATTTATGCTTTAAATTAACGTGTAATTATATTTCTATTACTGTTTACTTGCACAAAGTTAAATTATTACTATTTCATAAATACCTGACAAGTTTTGAACTCTAAAACATCAATCTTGTTGAAAATTCAGTATATACCTATCACCTGGGAATTACACAATAAAGCATAAATGAAAAATATTGTTCACAATGCACATGCTATATTGAGCTGTAATTAATTAGAATGATAAATTTTTAAAATTAGCTTGGTTTAAAGGCATCGTTGCAAAAAGGGAAAGAGGAATTTCGCGATATTTTACAGTACACAATGCTCGATTTAAGTCCTAACGCATATGTAAATTAATGCTATTGATTTCGAATTTGTCATAAGAAAAAACAATCCTGGGCCTGAAATAAAAAGTTTTAAAAGTAAATAACTTTAATCATTTATTAACAAATACATATCAAGAGAAAATTATCGTAGATATAAAACATATTGTTTTTTAAAATACTCGGTTATAACTCTTTTCTGAACAATTGCTCTTTAACGGCATCTAAATTGTTTAGGCATTCTGATGAATTATCCATTTGTTATTTAGCTGTTTGGTAAAAGTGAAAAATGATGGTTGTTTGTTTCATATTGAATTAAAGTTTGAATGGTAGGGACCACAAATAAGTGTTTGACTTATCCGACAGGTTCGAATTAAGTGTGTTTGGCTGAAACAAAAAAATAACATTTGTCAATACATCAGGACGGAGATTGCAAATGTAGTTCACCCTAGCAGTAATTCGTTTTAACCGTGTTTTATTGTGATAGGTTTGAATACTTTTACGGATATTTAGAAAACCATGTTTCTGTACACCGACTTAAAGAATAATTCCTTATCTTGTAAAAAAACACACACACACATCATTAATCTGAGACGTAGCTAAATGGGGACGGCCCATCCCGGCAATGGTGTAGTCCTGGAAAAAAGGCTGTTCAAAACAAGTGGGAAACTGCTTGTGTTGCTCAGCAATGAAGGAGAAAAGACCACTTTAAAAGCTCCACAGAATGAGTTGCGTGGCCTTTTTTAAGAAAACTGAAAGTTGTAAACACTAATAAAAATGTAATAACAGTGTAAAGCATTTCTTAAAATTAAAACATAAGGTTCATTTCTACAACAAATAAATGTTTAAGAAACAAATGCAAAATAAAGTAATCAGAATGTAATAAAATTCCATACTTATTAAAGATTGATAAAAATATACAGCAGGCAAACTTTCAAAGACACTTCTTTTAGTAAGAAAAGTAGCAATTCTCTTCAAATTTTAATACATATATCATTTGATATGTGAAGATTCAAAAACACTCTGAATTTTAATTTGTGTTTCTGCTTGTATCCAATTTTTATGGAGTTCATATAAAAATTGACATTGAGGCTTAACATATATTCAAAATTACAACTGTACCGGAGTAATTCTACACAGGCGCCTCGGTGGCCGAGCGGTCTTAGTACCAGTTTCCGCCCGCTGCTTGCGCGTAGTAACGAGGTCGTGGGTTCGATTCCCACCTTGCCATGGGTGTATTTCTGTTATTTCCTCTCTTTGTGATGTAATAAAATCTTTCTTGTATTGTCTTGTGCTATCTGTCATATTGGACGACAGTTCATAAGCGAGTCCCGAGACTAAGCACACGAACTGGAAAATAAATGTAAATGTAATATTCTACACATACAGAAATAGCTAAAACACTCAAGACTAGTGGTGTAGTCCTGGAAGAAAAGTTAGGGGTACGCTTATGTTAAAATGCAAAAAATTTGGCGGGGGACGCTTGTATTACAATAATAAGGTAGGGGGACGCCGTCCCCCTCGACTACACCACTGCTCAAGACGATGTCAAAGCAAAACAATACCTTGAGCAGTAATTATAGGTTTGAATACTTTTAAGGATAGTAAGAAAACCATGTACTACACTGCGAATAACAAAAGAATACTTTATTTTGTAAAAAAGCATACATTAATGCCGAAAATAAGGAAAACTAGCATAGATATGGAAAACCGAACATAAATTTTGAGTTTTATAAAATAAAACCAAAACATACCTGTCGATTCAAATACTTTTTGACTTTCTCCTGATAGTCAGCTAGAAGACAACGTTCTTTCGGTAAAGAATTAAATGAGGTTTCTGAAACCACATGTCTGTGGTCTTCATTTATAGATTTTAGTTCCAAGAACTGTCTGTCGCAAGACAGCAGCACATTAATGTGAGCCGGACAATCTTGGCGAAAGGTTCTGGGGGGAGGAAATATGCATGCAACTACATAGAAAAAGTTAATTCTCAAAATCAGTAACGTTGAGAGAATTTTGGCAAAAACATAAAAATAATTTCGCAAATTAATTAGTTAATAAGAAATAAACATACTTGGATTGCCGGCTCCCATCCGTGCATCACTTTTTATGCTATCTTCCCCCTGCCAATGCACGTGTACTTGATCGTATATTTCCATTTCAGTCGTGAACGGTCTACATCGTTGTATTTGTTAGCTGCATTAGCTAATGTTTTCGACTCCCTCTTCCAGAACGTTATCTGATTTCCTTTTTCGAATTGAGAAACAGATTTCTCTAATTCCTCATACGAATAAAACCGCGCACCCACAGCTATTGTGGCCGCCATGATTACTGCAATAAATAGAAACAAAGCAGGAAAAATCACGTGAAAGAAATCCAGCCTGTGATTGGTTAAAAGTCTGTTCGGCGCAATAGCAAAATGAAGTCTTATTGAACCGAGTGCTCGGTTCAATAGACACTCCGAAAACGACGTCAGATGTGCCAGAGGGACGGTAGAATCCGCGAATCTTCGCGGCGAGAAATAGAAGCGCCAAATCATTATACATGGTTTCCTTTAGTGATGGGCATAATCGAGAGATTTCAATAATCGAGTGATTAGTACTCGGGTAGTTTTGATAATCGAGTGATTAGTACTCGAGTGATTATCTCGAGTTCTCGATTAATGATCTCGAGTTCTCGATTGATGATTTTGAGTTCTCGAGTTCTCGATTGACCATTTTGAGTTCTCGAGTGATCATTTCGAGTTCTCGAGGGATCATTTCGAGTTCTCGAGTTCTCGATTGATCATTTTGAGTTCTCGAGTGATCATTTTGAGTTCTCGAGTGATCATTTCGAGTTCTTGAACGATCATTTCGAGTTCTCGAACGATTATTTCGAGTTCTCGAGCGATTTCAGAATGGAAGGAGTCTCTAACAGGGACGTCATTTAGTGAGTCAGAAGGGAAAAATTTCCACCCCTCCCAAGCCTTAATATAATGTATTTCTCCGTAGGTGCAGGTATTTTCGTGTCAGGGAACTGGAGCAACAAAATTTATGAGTTGCTCCACTCCGACTGTTAAATATTTGTTTCAACGCTGCTCCAGCTCTGCTCCGTGCAGCGAATAGCTTTAATAAAAATCATCTTTATTTTTTTAATTAAGTAATTAAATGATAGTAAATTTAGTTATTTATAGACAATTTATTTTGAAAAAACTCTTTTTGAAAAATCACCTTTCGTTTTACGTTTGTTTGTTTGTTTGTTTACGACCATTTCAGGTCACATAAATATTCGAGTTTATTTGCTATTCTCAAGGATATGCCTCAAACTCTCGTCCACTATGACAGATAGAACAAGACAGCACAACAGATTTTAATATACAAAGAAGGAAATACACCCAGGGCAAAGGTGGGAATCGAACCCACGCCTCTTTCTCTCCGCGCAGGGAGGCACCGGAGCCAGTCGATTTGACCGCTCAGCCACTGAGGCCCCTCGTTTTACCGTGACGGAGAAACGTGAGTTCAATTCACACTACAAAGGTTCTGCGACGGGCAGTGGGTTTCAGCCAATGGTTGCAAGGCGTAAGCTCTATACATGAGCCAATAATGGGATGCCTTCGTCATTTGACTGCTTTGTATTTAGACATCGATTTCAGAATTCGATTTCGAATCATTTAATAAAGTGGAATTTTCATTCGGTTTCAGCAGCGATTTCATTTCATAAAAGTGTCGCGCAGAGATAAATGTTTGTTTAATATTGATATTCATATTGCATAAAAAGAAAATTCTGTTTATTTTCAACAAACATAACTAATAACATTACTTCATCGGTCTTATCAATGAGCTTAATGAATGACAGAAATACAGTAATTTTAAGTTTTGCACACAGCAATAAGTTTACATGTTCGCAGAAATATTAAACGTTTTGCTGAAGGTAACACACATAATATGAATTCCAGGATTAGGATTAAGCAAATAGTAAAAAACGTTCGATTCATATGCGAGCGTTGGTGCAATTAATTGTAAATAGATGCACAGAAATGCTACTGATTTTGTCAGGCGAAAATGATACACAAATCCTTTTCGTTCTTGATTTAAAATCAATGCTTAGATAAAAAGTAAATTCTCTGTTTGGGAAAAAAAAAATTATGTATCTAACAATTAATTTTTTTAAAAAGATCAGATCTAGAAATTAAAAGATAAAATTGAATTGTTTTTATTTGCGCTAGAATTAAATATTTCTTCAAATGAACTGTAAATCACTTTATATAATCAAGTGTGGCATTGTTATAACACTTAAATTCCCTGTTAGCTTTCCTATTTTTTTCCTAATAAATATGAAAAGCATGAAACAACTTTTAGAAATCCTAAAAAAGGCAGTTTACTAAATTGTGACCCTGCTAACTGTAAAAAGCATTTCTAAAATAAGAATATTGTCCCTTGCATTTTGAAACGTGCAAACTACAAAGAGTATAACATACAGATACACTTTTGCCAATGCGTAAAAAAATTGTGCCTTTGACACTAAATATTAATAAGAAATGCAAGATGCTTTTATAAAAGTAATATGCTTATGCTAATAAATACAAATCTCATAAGAAAAACATTGTCTTTTTATTTTCCTCTTTCAAATAACTCAACAGTGTGCACATTAATTCTGTACTCACACATTAAAGTCACAAAACAAAATTTTGAAGGAAGAATTTATTGAAGTACTTAATCATAATACTGAAATGAAAGAACATTACAAGATTTTGATCATACATAATTACATATATCAATAATTTGAAGACAATAATGGGCAGAAGAAGTACAATTTCAATATTTCAGCCTGTACAAGTCAAACCAGTCTTTTCCATAACATCTGTAAAAAAAAAATTTAATACTGTGACATAGTATTTACAAATATAACATATGCAGAAAACATTTTCCAACAAGTTGTTTTCCAGGAATTAAAAAACAGTATTGAAAATATAATTTAAATTCGGTTGCACATGAATTATTAATTTGACCACAATTTACAAAGTTTGAATATGATTTGCGAATTTTACAAAAGAAAACTTTGCAAAATGTATTGTTTTAAGATACAGTCACTTTTACAATTCTAACTAACTAACTGACTCAATGGCACAACAACCCAATGGGGGCCATGACCTACTGAGCCCATCCCAGCTTTCGAGACCAAGGGCCCTAGGAGGGAGAAGCAGATGTTCCGATCAAGTGACGACCTGACACAGAATTCCCAGTGTTAGTTCCCAAGTGTGCTTGGTCCCCATTTTATCGAATCCGCTGGAGCGATGAAAGGCTGAGTCGATCCTGACCAGCCCGGGAATCGAATTCCGGACCTTTGGCATGTTAGCTCAAAAGGTTACCACTCAGCCTCCATTATCATCCCAATGAACAATTTGATAATTACAAGTCGATAATAATGAGCCGGTGCTGTGTGGTCACCCGGATTACCCAGCCAAAGATCCGCACCTAGTTCTGACAATTTATGTTACCAACACACATGTATTATTGACACCTACATATGGAATGTATGAATTACAATAGTACAATTTTTTATTCTCGCTTTTGCTTTTGGTATAGTTTTGCACTTTCTTGTGTTATGTAATAAATGTGTATTATCAGTCCACAACTATATGAAATACTACAAGTGAATTTTTGTCCATGAAGCATGCAAAACTGAAGATATGTATATGTTTCAAACCGACAATATTGATCATGTGATACCTATAAGATTAAAAAATAAGTAACAATGCAAGAACGTAATAAATAACACAAGCATTAAATAATTATGATTTAATGTAACTACATTAAAACTCACTCCGCCTAGTCTAGGGATAAAATTGGTTTGGATGTGAAGTTAAGGGTCAATACTCATTAAAAAATGTGCAAGCAAACATAGAACAAAGAACTTTATTTTATTTCATCACAATTTCTGCAAAAACTGAACCAAAAACAATTCTCCCCAACTACAAGTCTAAAAATATACTTACATGTATAAAAATACTGAGTAGATGTACCAAATGGTCAGTTGTGCATCTTTAATCAAAAAACGGCAACCCACAGCAATGCCAGTGTCCAAAAAAGTTATTTCCCAGGTAAAAAAAGCTGCAAAAAAAAAAAAAAAAAAGGCAAATGTTAAGAAATTATGTTGATGATCGTAAGTGAAGCATCACACACAGCAATTAATTTACGAGTATTCTGGTATTTATCAGTTATATAGGCAGTAGCGCATAGTGCTGGAAAAAACTTGGGGAATGCTTATAGATACAAGCATAAATTATCGACATCAAAAGCTGTGAGAGGATGCTTGTGTTAAAATTTCAAAAAACAAGGGAGAGAAAAGGGTGTTTTAAAGTAAATATATGGGGGTACACCGTCCTCCTTCGATTACACCTGTGGTTATAGAGCCCACATTGACACTGATCTATAGAATTGTTACCAACATGAATTCATTAGTTGAGGTGTTAGTTAATATTCCAATACGATAAAACTAAATATTAATTGCACTTTAATTACATTTGATTTGGCAATGTTTTTGCATCTCGGTAGCATGGATCCTATAATTAGGTTTACCCAACAGGTCTAACCCAGAACAAATTAGTGATCAACTTGTTTTACTATTAAATTTTAATATCGTTAAAGTTTACATTGATTTTGGAGAAGCAACTCAGGTACTTAGGCTTGCATGCATGTAACCCCAGCTTGTTTATTGTAGGAACTACGTTTTAATATACCAATAACGTAACGAATATAAATTAAAACTTTTTAAACATTTAAGTAGCAAACTAAACTAAAATGCAAATTTTCTTTAGAGTCTGACATGATATCTCCTCGAAAAATTTCCTCTGTTAATAAAAATGATTTGTAAACAAAACAAATCTGTTGACAGAGTGATCTTTTAACCTGTAAATTATGAACTAAAAGTGATCTTTCATACAATGGATCCGACTTGTTGACGAAGTTATGTCAATGAATCCAACTGACAGCTAACAACTTATGTTTATGATATTGGCGATAAGTGTTTTATATTTTTACAAAAGAAATGAATAAATAAATGTCCAGAGTGCAATAAGCAAAATATTAAATCCGAGCAACAAATAAATATTAATACGCAAATGTGGTACCGTAGTAGAAATGTAAAATTTTCTAAAATGAAAATGCAAATAAAGTAGCGCCGAAACATTAAATGCACCTATGAATCTTTTCAAACTCTACGCTTTGCTACTTACTATTATTACATTATTTTTCTCATATCGTGAGTAATAAATCAAATTGAAAATAGAAGATGCTAAGAAACAAATTTTAAACGAAGTATTGTGTATTACAACATAAAACAGAACATTACTCTTAATGCTTTAATATAAGTGCTTGTGCTGCACAGAAATAGTAATAATTATAAATCACTCACTTGTGCTGCGCTTCCTATTAAACACAACAGTAAACAAAACATGGCCGAAGCTCTCTCTTCTTGCTTCATTATGATTGGCCAAGCAATTCGTCTGTGACGGACAATATCAAATGGATTTGATATTGTCCGTCGACGGACATTCCTGTTCCGTAACCATGACAACGAGGTAACGCCACGTTTTTTCCGTCGGATTTCGTCCGTCCGTGGCGCTGTGTGAGAAGCCACGTTTTTTCCGTCGGATTTCGTCCGTCCGTGGCGCTGTGTGAATCCAACCGAACAGGAATGTCCGTCGACGGACAATATCAAATCCATTTGATATTGTCCGTCACAGACGAATTGCTTGGCCAATCATAATGAAGCAAGAAGAGAGAGCTTCGGCCATGTTTTGTTTGCTGTTGTGTTTATTAGGAAACGCAGCACAAGTGAGTGATTTATAATTATTACTATTTCTGTGCAGCACAAGCACTTATATTAAAGCATAAAGAGTAATGTGCTGTTTTATGTTATTATTCACAATACTGCGTTTAAAATTTGTTTCTTAGCATCTTCTATTTTCAATTTGATTTATTAATCACGATATGAGAAAAATAATGTAATAATAGTAAGTAGCAAAGCGTAGAGTTTGAAAAGACCCATGAGTGCATTTAATGTTTCGGCGCTACTTTATTTGCATTTTTATTTTAGAAAATTTTACATTTCTACTACGGTACCACATTTGCGTATTAATATTTATTTGTTGCTCGAATTTAATATTTTGCTTATTGCACTGGACATTTATTTATTCATTTCTTTTGTAAAAATATAAAACACTTATCGCCAATATCATAAACATAACTAGTTAGCTGTCAGTTGGATTCACTGACATAACTTCGTCAACAAGTCGGATCCATTGCATGAAAAATCACTTTCAGTTCATAATTTACAGATTAAAAGATCACTCTGTCAACAGATTTGTTTTGTTTACAAATCATTTTTATTAACATTGTTATTTGTCGAGGTGATTTCATCTCAGACTGTGAAGAAAATTTGCATTTTAATTTAGTTTGCTACTTAAATGTTTAAAAAGTTTTAATTTATATCAGTTTCTTTATTGGTATATTAAAACCTAGTTCCTACAATAAACAAGCTGAGGTTACATGCAGGCAAGCCTGAGTACCGGAGTTGCTTCTCCAAAATCAATGTAAACTTTAACGACATCAAAATTTAATAGTAAAACAAGTTGATCACTAATTTGTTCTGGGTTAGACCTGTTGGGTAAACCTAATTATAGGATCCATGCTACCCAGATGCAAAAACATTGCCAAATCAAACGTAATTAAAGTACAATTAATATTTAGTTTTATCGTATCGGAATATTAACTAACACCTCAACTAATGAATTCATGTTGGTAACAATTCTATAGATCAGTGTCAATGTGGGCTCTATAACCACAGGTATAATCGAAGGAAGACGGTGTACCCCCATATATTTACTTTAAAACACCCTTTTCTCTCCCTTGTTTTTTAAAATTTTAACACAAGCATCCCCTCAGAGCTTTTGATGTCGACAATTTATGCTTGTATCTATAAGCATTCCCCAAGTTTTTTCCAGCACTATGCACTACTGCCTATGGGATCATTCATAAATGATGTCACGCTTCGAGGGGGGAGGGGGGTTCGTGAAATTGTGACAAGGGGGGGGGAGGGGGGTAACAAGAATTGTGACATCATGCATTATGCAACATAGCGTGACGCGTGACAAAGGGGGGTAGGGGGGTAAAATATATGGGAAAAAAGCGTGACGTCATTTATGAACGGCCCCTATATAACTGATAAATACCAGAATACTCGTAAATTAATTGCTGTGTGTGGTGCTTCACTTACGATCATCAACATGCTTTCTTAACATTTGCCTTTTTTTTTGCAGCTTTTTTTACCTGGGAAATAACTTTTTTGGACACTGGCATTGCTGTGGGTTGCCATTTTTTGATTAAAGATGCACAACTGACCATTTTGTACATCTACTCGGTATTTTTATACATGTAAGTATATTTTTAGACTTGTAGCTGGGGAGAATTGTTTTTGGTTCAATTTTTTGCAGAAATTGTGATGAAATGAAATAATATTCTTTGTTCTATATTTTGCTTGCACATTTTTTAATGAATATTGACCCTTAACTTGCATCCAAACCAATTTTATCAATAGACTAGGAGGAGTGAGTTTTAATATAATTACATTAAATCATAATTATTTAATGCTTGTGTTATTTATTATGTTCTTGCATTGTTACTTATTTTTTAATCTTATACATATCACATGATCAATATTGTCGGTTTGAAACATATACATATCTTCAGTTTTGCATGCTTCATGGACAAAAATTCACTTGTAGTATTTCATATAGTTGTGGACTGACAATACACATTTATTACATAACACAAGTGCAAAACTATACCAAAAGCAAAAGCGAGAATAAAAAATTGACACTATTGTAATTCATACATTCCATATGTAGGTGTCAATAATACATGTGTATTGGTAACATAAATTGTCAAAACTAGGTGCGGATCTTTGGCTGGGCAATCCAGGTGACCACACAGCGCCGGCTCATTATTATCGACTTGTAATTATCAAATTGTTCATTGGGATGATAATGGAAGCTGAGTGGTAACCTTTTGAGCTACCATGCCAAAGGTCCGGAATTCGATTCCCGGGCTGGGCAGGATCGACTCAGCCTTTCATAGCTCCAATGGATTCGATAAAATGGGAACCAAGCACACTTGGGAACTAACACTGGGAATTCTGTGTCAGGTCGTCTCTTGATCGGAACATCTGCTTCTCCCTCCTAATGCCCTTGGTCTCGAAAGCTGGGATGGGCTCAGTAGGTCATGGCCCCCATTGGGCTGTTGTGCCATTGAGTCAGTTAGTTAGTTAGAATTGTAAAAGTGATTGTATCTTAAAACAATACATTTTGCAAAGTTTTCTTTTGTAAAATTCACAAATCATATTCAATCATTGTTAATTGTGTCCAAATTAATAATTCATGTGCAACCGAATTTAAATTGTATTTTCAATACTGTTTTTTAATTCCTGAAAAACAACTTGTTGGAAAATGTTTTCTGCATATGTTATATTTGTAAAGACTATGTCACAGTATTAATTTTTTTTTTTTTACAGATGTTATGTAAAAGACTGGTTTGACTTGTACAGGCTGAAATATTGAAATTGTACTTCTTCTGCCCATTATTGTCTTCAAATTATTGATATATGTACTTATGTATGATCAAAATCTTGTAATGTTCTTTAATTTCTGTATTATGATTAAGTACTTCAATAAATTCTTCCTTCAAAATTTTGTTTTGTGACTTTAATGTGTGAGTACAGAATTAATGTGCACACTGTTGTTATTTGAAAGAGGAAAATAAAAAGACAATGTTTTTCTTATGAGATTTGTATTTATTAGCATAAGCATATTACTTTTATAAAAGCATTTTGCATTTCTTATTAATATTTAGTGTCAAAGGCACAATTTTTTTATGCATTGGCAAAAGTGTATCGTCTATGTTATACTCTTTGTAGTTAGTGTACAGGTTTCAAAATGCAAGGGACAATATTCTTATTTTAGAAATGCTTTTTACAGTTAGCAGGGTCACAATTTAGTAAACTGCCTTTTTTAGGATTTCTAAAAGTTGTCTCATGCTTTGCATATTTATTAGGAAAAAAATAGGAAAGCTAACAGGGAATTTAAGTGTTATAACAATGTCACACTTTATTATATAAAGTGATTTACAGCTCATTATGAAGAAATATTTAATTCTAGCACAAATAAAAGCAATTCAATTTTATCTTGAAATTTCTAGATCTGATCTTTTTAAAAAAAATTGTTAGATATATATATTTTTTTCCTAAACAGAGAATTTACATTTCATCTAAGCATTGATTTTAAATAAAGAACGAAAAGGATTTGCGTATCATTTTCGCCTGACAAAATCAGTAGCATTTCTGTGCATCTATTTACAATTAATTGCGCCAACGCTCGCATATGAATCGAACGTTTTTTACTATTTGCTTAATCCTAATCCTGGAATTCATATTATGTGTGTTACCTTCAGTAAAACGCTTAATATTCCTGCGAACATGTAAACTTATTGCTGTGTGCAAAACTTAAAATAACTGCATTTTCTGTCATTTACGAAGCTCATTGATAAGACCGATGAAGTAATGATATTATTTATGTTTGTTGAAAATAAACAGAATTTTCTTTTTATGCAATATGAATATCAATATTAAACAAACATTTATCTCTGCCCGACACTTTTATGAAATGAAATCGCTGCTGAAACCGAATGAAAATTCCACTTTATTAAATGCATCGTCTGCTTCTGAAATCGATGTCTAAATACAGAGTAGTCAAATGACGAAGGCATCCCATTATTGGTTCATGTATAGAGCTTACGCCTTGCAACCATTGGCTGAAACCCACTGCCCGTCGCAGAACCTTTGTAGTGTGAATTGAACTCACGTTTCTCCGTCACGGACGAATTTTGTCCGTCCGTCCGTCGGTTGTATGTGTGAATCCAGCTTAAAGCTAGTTTTAATGAAGAAAGATGCCAAACAGCAGTTTTTATTTTTTAAATTTTTTTTTATTGTCGAAAAATTATTTTAGCAGAAAACTTACCTAAGTCCCTTCATATTTATATATTTTTTCTACATCCAAAGGACAGAGAAAAACGATCTGGATGCATTTTTATGTCGCGGTGAAAGACCGAAATTGGTTAATGTCAACATTCACCAACTATGGAAGTCCGAATATTTGGTTATATTTTTTATATATTTGGACATTCAACAGGGTATGTCGACAATTACAGATGGGCTCTGTTGAAAGTCGAAACAAAAAGCCGATGCCAATAGAGTTGCGGCAGTCTGACGAACTCTAGTCCAGTGTTCCTCAACAGTAGCCATATCTGGGGGCATTAAAATGCAGACATGTGTTTCGGGATTCCAAGCAATCCCGAAACATATGTTTGCATTTTAATGTTCATTTATGCTTTTTTAACGTGAAAATTTTTATTACAGTTTACTTGCACAAAGTTACTTTATTATTTTCACCTTATGGTCAAAAAGTGACGGCACTCAGTGGCTGTATAGCTGTTGTAAAACAGTATAGTGTTGTTCATTTTATATAGCTGTCAGTTTTTTTAACCCTTTATAGGGTCATTTTTTTGAAGTATCAGTATGTTAAAATATTTTTCAGATTTTGTTTTGTTTAAAAAAAAAAAAAAATCATATAGGACAGTAAATAAGATTAGCATGATTTTTTCCACCACCCTGCCTTTGAGGGGGGGGGGGGATAGTTATAATATTTGAATATTGATGCATGTGGTAGTAAATATATTCCCCAGAGTCTGTGCAAGATTCCGCGAATTAGAAGAGGTAAAATAGCTTACTATAAACATCTATAATTTGATGAATTCGGTGGGAAGCATACTTCCCACCGCCTTAGAAAGGGTTAAATTACTAATCAGGCCCGTCGTTTCAAAATTTTCCAGGGGGGAAGGCAAAGTGTATGTATAAAGGGTATGTATATTGCATTAAAAAACAAAATACATGTACACATATAAATTAATTATAATTCCCAGAGGGGAATCGACCCCCTAAATGACGGGCCTGTTCCAATGTGTGCATTTTATGACTTGTTCGAACCGCATTTACCTCCATGAAGCCTAATAGACCAACCTGGAATCCCCTCTTCCGTTCTTAAAGGAAGACGAAAATTTTCCTTCATTTTGAAAAATAAAGCCTATAAAAGCAGTGTTTTCAAAGTTAAAAATCTTGCTCATCTAGAAAGCCTGATGTTTTATATTATTTATAACATTTATTTATTGTGATAACAAGGACATGATACTTTTCTCCACCAGCCCCCTACCTGTTAGCCGAGGTCTCTTAGGATTGCTTGCGCACGGGGCGAGGTAGTGGGGTCCACGAATTATACATGCACGTGTCATCCCTAAGTGTACATGGTGGGTCTTCAGCGGGTATCGAACGCACGACCTTCCAGGTGGAAGTTCGAAGCTCTAACCACTAGGCCACCACGGCCCAATTGCAGGATACTGGTATAGGGCAAGTTATCAAAGGATAAACCATAGAAATCTATCCTACGCTCATGTGATAGAAAAACATAATTATTATTTGACAGAAGGAAATGTTGTTATAAAAAGCAAACATTTACTGAAATATTAAAAAGTGGTGTATAAACTAAAATTTGCATCCTTAAGCAACTGCGTATTCTGTCTATTTAAAAATTTGATTCAGACTGCTATATAATAATTACGTATATGACGTAATTCTATGAATTCACCTTTTTTAGGTAAAGGAATAATTAAATAAATACTCCTCCCTTCATGCATCAAGTTTTTAGTTTCTAAAAAAAAATCGATAATTTAATAATTAATTATCATATATTAACCCTTTCGGGACGGGTGTGACGTATACGAACCGCCATTGAGAGCTACCGCACAGCCGGGTGTGACGAATACGTCTCGCTGTTCTAATAGAGCCTTGAGGACGGGTGTACCGTATACGGGATTTCAGATGGAATGAAATATTTGTATTTCTCTTTGATACTAGATGGGGCCCTATGACTGTTATGGTGTAATATGTCGAGACTGGAGAATGTTGACCTTCATTTCCATAGCATTTTTTTATTCTTTTTTTTCTTGGTTCGGTAGGAGGGAAGGATTTATGACAGAGTAGCGGAGCAATGAGTAATGAAAATAAACAAGCTGGAGCTTTAACTGGATCAGCTGATATAAACACATGCAAATGGTTCTGATCATTCCAAATACTTTTATTTCTTTTTTTGTCGATGTATAGAAGATATACCAGTGGTTTGCTTCCTCGTCTTCATTTCTATTCGGATTTGGCTAGTGCTCAGAGGAGATTTTCTTGTATCATTTGACAAATGCTTTATTATTAAAACGGCTAAGAGAAAATTAAATTTTAAAAAAGAGGAATACACCCAATTAGTGAATGCTTCATACTCAAATAGTGATGATAGTTTTGATATTTCAAAAGGAACTGGAAAGTGATAGTGACTCTGATACTGACATACTATCAGACACATAATTTGCAGCATGCATGCCTCCTACATCCCGCGACAGCAGAGATAGTTTTTATCAATAAAATAATTTGTATTATTTTATTTGTATTTATATGCTCCGTGAACTAAATTGTGAGTTTTTTAAAAAATATTTTTCATACATAACTTTTTGAGGTGAGTCAAGAATTTCATCATTCTAAAATTAATTTTATAGGATTTTTGCGGAAAATATTATGATGAAGTTTTAAAATTTATCCTTATAGCTGACAACAAGGTTTTCTTATAATGTACCAAATTTTGAAGCAATTGAATAAAAAATTAATTTTTTATGAATTTTTTTCAAAAGTTAGGCTTAGCAGCGCAAAACGCCCGTCCTCAATTGACAATCCATTCTGCTAGAACCCCGTCTGGTGGCGGAGGTTCGCTGACTGCGGCGCCCGTCCCGAAAGGGTTAATAGCGATTTCAAAAGATTACCCTTACATTTTTTTTATAAAGAAGAAAATATCTTGAAATAATGAAAGAAAATGGTCCATTCAATGCAATTTATTAGAATGGAACCGTGTTGTTTGAGAAAAAAGCCTGTGTTTATTATTAAGAATACCTACACACTCACACATCTAAATGATTAGTCTCGTCTACTCGGCGCTTTGTCTCGACATGCTGACGCTAATCGAAAATAAATGCCAAGTTCGCACATTTTTAAAAATATTATATGACTGCTAATGTTTAGAAGCCTAAAAAAAAAAATTACAGCAAACGCCTTACAATTGGTACCGCAACATCTAATTCTTTTTTTCCCCCTTTTAATTTTCTCATGTCGTTTAGTTGCATATTTAGTATTGATAATACAAGGTGTGGCTATTAAATAACGAGACTGATGCTGTAAAATATTTTCTTTTAATTTCATATATTTTTACTAGTTATCAGCTTCAATATACACCCGTCCTCTATCCATACATCGCTCCATGTGAACCTTCCATTGTTCGAAACAGTGCTGGAAGTCTTTTTGTGTCAGGTTTTTCAGGACACGTGCCGCTTTCTCCTTCACAGCCTCAACGGACTCGAATCTTGTTCTTTTTAATGCAGCTTTCACTTTAGGAAACAGGTAATAGTCGCAAGGAGCAAGATCTGGCAAATAAGACGGATGGTCCAACACTGGGATGCTGAACTTGGCTAGAAAACTCTTGACTAACGATCCGGAATGAGGTGGCGCATTGTCTTGGTGGAGATCCCATGACTTGTCCTTCCACAATTAGGGTCGTTTTTTCCTTATTTTCTCACGGAGGTCAGCAAGAATTTGAAGATAGTAATCCTAATTAATCGTTTGACCTCCAGGAACCCATAGAAGGTACACAATCCCATGAATATCGAAAAAGCAATCATCGTTGCATTGAATTTTGATTTGCTCATTCGAGCTTTTTTGGCTCTCGGTGAAGATGGGCTCTTCCAGTGCATGAATTGGCACTTCGTTTCAGGATCATAAGTAAAAAACCACGATTCGTCACATGTTATTATCTTTTCCAATACGTTTGAGTCATTTTCAATGGCTTTCAAAGTGTCAGTTCAAACGTTTTTGAGAGCTTCATGCTGTTCAAATGAGAGAACTTTAGGCACCATTTTGGCACACACCTTTTGCATGTTAAAATTGTTGTGTAAAATCTGTCGTACGGATTTTTATCAATTTGTACAGTTTCAGCAATTGCACGGATACTTAACCGACGGTCAGCTCGAATGAGATTACCGATTTTTTCGATGTTTTTATCAGTTTTTGACATGGTAGGGCGTGAATCATCTTCAACGTCTTCCCTGCCATCTTGGAAACGCTTGAACCACTCAAAACAGTGTGTACGCGACGAACATTCATTCCCATACACTTCTTTTTATAAATTAACAGTTTCAGTTGCAGTTTTTCCAAGTTTCATGTGAAATTTCACAACAATTCGTTGCTTTACTGCTACACTTAACATTTTTCCGGCGAAGCAGAAAAACAACTCCTAATACAAGCAAAGGCTACAGCTATACTAATTCGTTTACAGAAGCGAGGTGTATTGCATTCTAAAGAGAAGGTTTCAGGGTAACAACTGTCGGTACCTGACGTTTGACGCATGCGCACTTTTTCTGTAGCAGCCTCAGTCTCGTTATTTAATAGCCACACCTCGTATATGTATGCGTGGATGATATTTTAAATATTAAAGACTTCAGTAATAATGAATTGTATCACGTTTTTTTATCTTTTTCACAAAACTACATGTAATATAAAACTGATAGCTTAAATAAATAAGATATAAATAATATTTTGCTTATAAAATAATAGTTATATATCTAACAATATTAAACTATTGTGAAAGTCCGCTCTTCTGAACAATGGTTCAAGGGTGAATACAGGGAGGGATCAAAAAAATGGAATTAGAGTTCTGAAAGAGATTATATGAATAACAAGCTAAAAATTTAGCAATTCCCCCCCCCCTTTGGTACAAATTTTTGGGGAGCAGCACTGTCATTTAGGAGGGGTCAGGAATGGGCAACTGTCTTTCTCTGGCTTTGAGAAATATAGTGTATTTTTGTCAATGCACGTTTTTTTTTTTTTTTGATGCAATAAAAAGGAGAATACCCCTTTGCCTCCTACTGTAAAAATTCAAAATGGCAGTCCTGATAAGGAAAGCTAATAAAGCTCAGGTCCGACTCGGGGCCCAGTGGTAACGTATTCAAGAGTTGTAGTTGCTTTGGGACTGAATTCTGAGGAGGGGAACTTGTTATTGTAACACAATATATGATACATATCTTGTTGGCAGCTAAGAGTTCTCTACTTGTTCCCTATGCCGTAAAAGAACCGGCGAATCCTTCCAAACCCCTACCGTTGCCCTAACATTTCGCCATACAGCTTAGGAGTCGTTCATAAATAATGTCACGCTTCGAGGGAGAAAGTGTGACAGTTCGTGACGAGGGGAGGGGAGGGGGTAACAAGAAGTTTTGACAGCGCACATTTTAATTCCTACAAATACATTTAAAATCAGCAAATTAAACTTATTTTATGCTAAAGTAATATAGCGTGAGATGTGACAAAGGGGGTAGGGGCATGTTGAAGTGTGACACTTAGTGAAAAAGGGGGGAGGGGGTCAAATATATTGAAAAAAGTGTGACATCATTTATGAACGGTCCCTTAAAACCCCGATTTTAGAATGTCAATTTAAACAACTTTTCAGTGCTAGAGCAACCGAATCCCCCCCTCCCCTTATACTTTTACCCCTGAGGACACACTAACGATAACCTAGAAATGCGTTTGTAAAACTTAAATTTCGAAAAATTTTGGAAAACCCCCTCCCCCCCCCCCGTTTCCCTAACGTCATCAAAAACAGCTTACCATTCCGTTTTCTGCAATTTCCGGGAGAAGTCCCCTACTCTCCTCCACCCCTTCCCATCACCAAAAATATACTGAAATAACGCACATTTCCAGAGATAATCCCGAATATCAGCTTTCCCAAACAGCTCTATAAATACAGCATTAAACTGCGAATTTATCACTTAAATTTCAAAAAATTCTAGAAATGTGTCCCCTTTCCCCTAACGCCACCAAAGAGTTTAAAACTACGATTCTCGTTCTTCAATTTCAAAGTAATGCCCCATAAAAATCCCCACTTAACCCTAATATAGCACCACCCAAAATTTAGTTTTCAGTCTTTCAATTTCGAAAATTTTCCGTCACTTTTCTTTTCGTTAACATGATAAAAGTAGTCTCAATTTCCATTTTTTATACATTTAATTCTAGAAATTTTTAAGGAGAGACCCCTCCCCCTCTTTTCCTCAGGAAAAATAGCCTAAGGGATCATTCATAAATGATTTCACTCTTCGAGGGGGGCGGGGGGTTCGTGAAATTGTGACAAAGTGTGACAAAGGGCGGGGAGGGGGTAGCAAGAAGTGTGACATCATGCATTATGCAACACAGCGTGACGCGTGGCAAAGGGGGGAGGGGGGTCCGCTGAAGTGTGACATGTTGTGACAAAAGGAGGGGAGGGGGTTAATTATATGGGAAAAAAGAGTGACACATTTATTACGGCCCCTAAAGTAACGTTCTCGGGAGGTTCCTTTTTTCCTAAAATCTGCAAAATGCAACACAAAACTGCGATTTTAGCGTATAAATTTCTAAAACTTTCGGAGAAATCGTACGAACCCGTTCCCCTAATGTCACCAGCGATAGCTTAAGTACATATTTTGAGGATTTTAATTTAGAAAATTATCCTCAAAGAGTCCCCCGTGAAACCTCTTTTCTCTAGCACTTCAATTCCATAAACTTTTCAAAGGAAAGTGATATGTAACCACACCTAGATATAAAGCAATTCTCTGCGAAGATAAAAAAACGGGAGGTGCGAATCAAATAAACGTGTCGATTAAAAAAATTCATTGCTTTTGAAATGACCGTTTACTATATACGTTAATTTATTTATCCATTTGCTTGTTCTCCCCAGCACTCCCGTCCTTCTTAATTTGTTTCTAGCAATTACTTCCTCTTAAATAAGAAACTATCCGCCTTTTTTGTTACCTACTCACACACATAGTCATTTTTGCAATCACGTGACTACGAATCAGCCAAATGTATTACCCGAGAAGAAAATCATCCGAGACATTCATTCGATTCTAATCTTCCGAGAAGTAAACCAACCGAGTTATCGAGAAGTTCATCCGAGTTCTCGAGAAGTTCAACCGAGTTCTCGAGATGTTCAATCGAGTTCTCGAGATGTTCGAGTTCTCGAGATGTTTAATCGAGTTCTCGAGATGTTTAATCGAGTTCTCGAGTTGGTCGTCTGAATCGAGTTCTCGAGAAGTTCAATCGAGTTCTCGAGATGTTTAATCGAGTTCTCGAGATGGTCGTCTGAATCGAGTTCTCGAGTTATCCTGAATAATCGAGTTCTCGATTATGATCACTCGATTATGCTCACTTCTAAGATCGCCAAATCTTATTAAGCCTCTCTCATCATTCTCTTCTCATCAATGAATGGAGCAAATATGATTGTGATTGTGTGTGCGTAGAGATGAAAAAAGACCCGGAAATTTTCAGGAAGAAATTGGGAGCAGGGGCCGCAGTGGCTGAGCGGTCAAATCGACTGGCTCCGGTGCCTCCCTGCGCGGAGAGAGTGTGGGTTCGATTCCCACTTTTGCCCTGGGTTTATTTCCTTCTTCGTATATTAAAATCTGTTGTGCTGTCTTGTTCTATCTGTCATATTATTAGACGAGAGTTTGAAGCATATCCTTGAGAATAGCAAATAAACTCGAATATTTATGTGACCTGAAATGGTCGTAAAACAAACAAACAAATTGGGAATTTTGAGAGGAGAAAACGAACTTAAGCTTTCCTCTAATAATTATAAATTATTTACTCAGTATAAAAATGTGTTACGTCTTACGCCTTGCTTACGTCCCTGGTTCCGTTTACCGACAACTGTTTCGTCGCAAATGAGCTGGGAAGTTCACGGATCATTCATAAATGATGTCAAGCTTCGAGTGGCAAGTGTGACATCATGCTTATGCAACGTGGCATATCATGTGACAAAGGGGGAGGGAGGAATGTTGAAATGTGACATTTTGTGACAATGGGGGGAGGGGTTCATATATATGGGAAAAAGCGTTACATCATTTATGAACGGTCCCGTCTCTCTCTCTTTTTTTTTTTTTTTGCTCTTTCAGGAGAACTGTACTTTGACTCAACTTTTTGAAAAGAAAGTTGGCAACACGTACACTCCAATCACGGCAGGACAGCTGGCATTACCGGTAGTTTACGTGTTGTCAAACTGTTGTATGGAGTGTACTTCAGAAAACAAGAGTGATAGTAACATTTTTGGGGATTTTCTGCATATTCTGATTGTTTGTGTTTAACGCTCAAAGTGTGTCTAACTATTTTTAATCAAAAATAATCAAGCATATCCTTAAAAACGTGAATCCGTTTATGAATTGCTTATAGAATGGCAAGACTGACTTATATTTTTGAAATCTTTTTACCTGTGTTTTTTCTTTTTCTTCAAGTAGCTAAAGCTCTAAGAGAAGGTGAATGTGAAGGTAAAGTACAAAATTCTCAGTTTCATACGTTTAATATTTTTTAAAAAACATTAATTTATTTCCTTTAAGCATTCATCAAAGCATTTTTCATAAATTGTGAGTATGTTTATTTTCGTGGGCCTTGCCATAATTACAATTTGGTTTAATAAAAATATGCATTTTTCTTCCCTGTTGTGTGGTTTTATGTTGTTGCTATTCTAAGTTTAGGTGCATATTCTTTTACTACAAAAAATAACTCGGTTTCGGACATAGCTCAGAAAACGTTCAAAATTCTACATAGAATTGCCATTATTTCTGCGAGGCATTCAGTATTTTTGAAAAATCACTTTTAGATACTTGTTCTAGAGACTTTAAGCTTTCTAAAACCATAAAGTTTTTGATTTAATTTGTAAAATGTGATCAAGACTGATATATAATTGTTATGAACATAACAAATAGGCATTTGGAGGTAACATCTCTGATGACGTAATATGCACTGAGCAGGTAAAATCTTGGATATGCACTGGATTTTTGTTGAGTTCAGTAGGTATCAATTTATACTTTCTTTTAACATTTAAGTTAAAGATCTGAGTAGTTGGTAAGGTTTATGGATGGTGGCGGACTCAATAGGGGTAATAGGTAGGGTAATATTTACCCTACAAATGCCATCATGTAAGTATCTGATAAATAAGTATCAGAAGAAGTAAATTTTAGAAGAATCTGCTTTGAAGTTTATTTTTCAAATTCTTCACTTTTTAGATTTCCACATGTGCCTAATTCTGGGAAAGTGTTGTACAGTAGCAGATTTAAGGGGGGGGGGGGGGCCCAGAGAGCAGGTCTCCCCCCCCCAAAAAATGATTTTTTTCTTGCTGAAACAAACAATTTTAAAATATTATTCAATAAATAACATATTTGAATAAATTAAATTATGTTCGTCAATCAAAGTCACTATGCTATCAAGCGTCTCCTGACAGTGCTTCCCATCATTATATAACTTTTCAAAGTTCTCTCAGCTACTGAAAAACAAATCTTTTTTTCCGTCTTCGGAATAACCGGCTCTGCGCTATGGATCTAAGTACATGACCTTCAGTAAACAGATGACCATAGCTTTCTTGTCAGTAACTATACTTAAATAAAAGGCAATCGGGGCAGGCGCCAAGGGGGGGGGGGGAGCTACCCCTTATTTTTTCAGGAAAGGGGCACCAAAACTTCAGTTAATTAATAAAAAAAGTAAAACAAAGAAAAGAAAAAGACATAGAAAAATTTTGGAGTAAAAGTGAAAAAAAGCGGAAGGAATGGATGATCAAAAATTAAAATTTTTTTCCTTTAAAATTTAAAAAAAACGGCAATCTTAATACATTGTATAGGGACATTGACAAAACTATTATTATTATTAGTATTACTTAATTAAGGGCCGCTAAAATGCATGTTTCGTTTCAAACCTTTCTTAGCGGAAAGGAAAAAGTATTCAAAACATTATAAAAACACAATGCAAGTCTGCGTATGAAAGAAAATTAAATTGATAAATAAATATAATAATTTCATACTCGGGCAGTGAAAGTTTTATATTTCTATATAAATATATGAATTTTTTAATCAAAATATTATTGCGAAATTCATAGCAAAAAGTATAAAATGCATGGGCCGGCCGAAATATGTTAATCTGAAGGAAAAACAAAGAGAGAGAGAGATTCAGAACATTGTAATGAAAATTCACACCAAAAGTCTTCAGAAGTAAGATTAAAGAAGCATAATATTTAATTTTTTTTTTAAATTCGAAAAATAACTTATGTATCACTGCAAAATAATACCACAATCTGAAAAGTCTTTTGTAGGGGGCCGAAGACGTTTGTATTTCAAATAAATCATAATTGAGTCGGAAATCAAAAATTAGAAGACTAAAGCAATAACATGTTTTTCGAAGAAAAGAAAAAAAGGAAGGGACTGTTAAAGCATTTTTATTTGAAATAAATGAAAGAAGGCAGGGAGAAGGGTAGCCAAGGTGATTTAAAGAAGAATCTGAACTTCCCCCACTCAGAATCGTCGTTAAGCTAGTGTGTTTGTAAGGCTTGAAATTAAAAAAAAATAGAAAAAGAGCCTTGAAACCCCCTTTTCTCTTACGTCATGAATGAATGCCCAAAATTTGCGAATTTAGAACTTCAATTTCAAAAGGTTTTCAGTGGAGAGCCCCAGAATCCATTTATCTTCTAACGGCACCAAAGATAGCTTAATATCAGGGATGCACAAACTTTTTTGGGTGAAGGGCCAAAAAATTAGAAAGTATCAGGTTGGGGGCCAAAGTAACCTAATGTTTTATTCATAAAAATACAGGGTGTATTTCAGTTTTTGTTTAGAGGCCCAGTAGCAGAATTTTCTGTATCAATCTGCAGCACAAGTTTCAGAAGTCAAAATTTATCTGTGGCACCAAATGATGTGGAACCCAAATTTACAATCATAAAAAAAAAAAAAAAAAAAACTATGCCTTTTAAAATAGTTGAGATAGAACAATAATACATGCAGACAATAAATAAATATATTTATTTGATTTATAAATAAATTAATAAAATCTAAAATTGAACATGCAATTAATGCAAGCAAAGAGAAATTGAAGTAGCAAAATTTTTGTAAGGTGGCTAATTAATCTGCAAGGTTCAATATAAATCTGCAGTGCTCACTGCTATGCTGCGCAATTTCTGCTACCGGGTTTAGAGCTAATATGTACAAATTACATGGATTAATATTTACTGTACTCAGGAACTGATTATTAAATAAGTTTTAAAAAATTAATGTAAATGAATTCAAACAAAATGAGGCATAAGATTTCTAAACAATTAATTGCACAACATTTATATGTATCAATGAAGTGATTGGTCAAATGGCAAAAAAGAGGAATACTAAAATTTTTTACAAAAATGTGTGCAATTTATGAAAATGAAACAAATGGAAAATAAAAAGGTAATTTAAACTTAGAAAAACACAGCATTATTCTCTAATTTATAACTTTCTTTATAATTTAGATAATTTTTCTTTGACATTTTATAATGTAAAATTTAAAATATATATTATGAGTTAAAATAAGAATTTAATTAAGATTCAGAATTACTACTAGTCAATTTGGCTAGTAGAATTGTTTTTTTTAACTAACTATTTACGAAATCTCATTAGTTAAATTGGCATAGTAATATTAAATTTATACATTGCTACAAGGACAATAAAAAAAAAAACAAAGTTAAACTGACTCCTTTATCGAAAATCAACATATGATTTTGTTCCATGGCATATAATTAAATTTAAATCCTTTAATCGCTAGTTTTCCTGCAGATTAGAAATTGATCTTTGTGAATTAATGTAAAAAATCGTTATTTAATTATTCATTTCCTAAATACAGATCAACAATAAAAATTTGCTAAATATATATCAACAATAAAATTTTTAAATTTTGATGATAAATTACACTTTATAAAGTAAAGTAATTATTCATATTGATATTATTAATTTTCATTGAAAAAATCTCCTGTTTTTTCCCCCTCCAAGGTTGGCAAGTATGAAACATGCTTCTTACATTTTGTTTTCCTCCTTTTTGAAATCATTTATTACTGTAAAAATGATTGATAATCAGATTTTATGAAATTAATAATTTGATAAACAAGATGTCCGATTCAGAAAGCACCCAAATGGTGCTATACCCGAACGATGACAAAGAGCAAGATAGCGATGAAGACGAAAATAATGATATTTTGCCTGCTATGTCTAAAATCGTTGCTTTGAATTAACTAAAGAAATTATAGCAGGAATGGGACAAAATTCTTTTATAGACGAAATAACGCACATAATGGATGTTCAAAAAATCCAGCAATCGAATTTTCAACCATTTCCCGATAAGGCGATAAGCTATTGTTCTGAAACTTTACATATAGTTCAGAACCAGATGACAATGCAATATTTTACCACTTTTATCATGATTTGATGATTTTCTGAAGTATTTCCAATAAAATAAAATTAAATATGACGATTAGTTCCGAAAATTGCAACCAAAATTCAATAGCGGCGCTGCTATTGTATTTTTTTACTACGATTTTTCGTAAGCTTTTTTAAAATTATTTCTTCTTTCGTATTTTTTTAAATTTTATTATAATTATTCTTTTTTATCAACTATATTAGAGGGCCAATTTTGGCCCGCGGGCCATAGTTTGTGCATCCCTGCTATATGCAATTTCACGATTTCAAAACATTTCCAGGGGTCGGCCCCCCAACCTCGAAAATCATCATAATTGTATTTTTAGAATTTAATCTCGGAAAAATTTCAGCCATCTTAAAACGTTGCCAGATAACTGTAGAAAAGTATTGAAATCACTTCATTGACATTGTAGAAATTATATTTGAAATATTGAATTTTGAGAAGAACAGTCAGTCATAATGTTTAAAAAGCTGCTTCACCTACTACTCATTCTTTGGTGTTATTATTATCTTCAAAACATTTTTTTATTAGTACGAATTAATTATAATGGTATTTTGCAAAACTATCTAAACGGATTGGCGTTTAATAGTTTAATATGTGAAAATGAATTGTACTTTTTCATTTGTTGTAATTAAGTGTGTTTTTTGTACTTTAAAAAAAATTAACTGGTGTCAAGTGATCTTAAAAAATGTGAAACAAGCTTATGGTTTTTTATTATGCAAAAGTTTTAAGATGAGCAACTACTTTTTACACCCGGCGCCCCTCCCAGAAATTATTCCTGGATCTGCTCCTGGTGTTGTATATTAACTTTAAGCAATCATAACCAGCAACACCATTTCTGCATCCCAGCTCAATTGCTCATGTGAAAAAAAAAAATTTATAGAAAGTCCATTTTCCCCTTCCCCTCAAATCTGCGAATAGGTCTTAGGAGAATAATGTATTAGAGTAAGTTTCGGCAACAGAACTTTTTGTTATTTAAATTGGCAACAGTTGTAATTAGTCGTTGTACAAATAAAACTGGTTTTCTTATGCAATTGTATTTCATTTTGGAGATAAAATATTGGCAACTAGAAAAATAGCTATGACTAGTCTGTAAATTAAACTGAAATATGAGTTTGATTGGGAATTTGCGAGAATTTCACCAATCAAGATGATTGGGTGGCTTATCATGAAATGTTTGGAACAGATGTTCACAGCAAATAGAATTGCGGATGATAGGCGAACGGAATTGTGGATGATAAATGGAAAGCTCTATAAAAGAAGTGGCTTTTAAACTGTTACTGAATTCGTGTGGCTCTGAAGCAGAAAGAAAATACTTTTCATCTCTTTTGTAGATTTATTTTATAATGACAAGTCACTATATTTTTGGCGGCCGTTCACTGTTACTCGGAAAAGTTATTTCTATGGTGATCGTTCGGGACTGAAGGATAGGGACCGCCGTTTAGAAGTTTCCGTTCAGAGGTGGCTGCTAAGGAAGGTTTCACTGCACATATTTTGAAACTTTGTTTTTATATAAGGGGAGTTGTGGTATCTTGGACCACTTCTCAAGTTGTTCATTTTTTATGTTGCCAAAAAATCGAATATTATTACAGTTTGATATTTTACTGTGAAGTTAATTAAACATTTCTCATCATCCAAGAATTTTTTTGAACTGTTTTACTTGATTCTTTTTTAATATATTATTTTTAAACAAAAGTTTGGAAAGTGGACCAACGTGCTCCAAGTCCGGGGTACCTTGGTCCTTTGTACAGGACATGTTGGACCACACGAAATGAACTTCTGTTGAAAAATTAGTGCTAAATGTTAATCGATATTATAATTGGATTATTTTCTTGTGTATTTGAAGTGAAAAGTATAATGGTCAATAGAGAGTGTTAAATTATTGTTCAAAATGAGTAAAAGCAACATTAAAGGGTGTAAATAAAAGGATAAAAATTGCAGACCGGTTTCAAGGGCAATCGGCCCCCTTCGTCAGTATCGAGAGTAGAAATGAAATATTAGTGTGGGCAAGAAGTTTAAATACACAATTCTTGAATTTTGAACCAATCGGGTCTCAACATTTGTTCTCTTATGATTAAAGCCTCCTGATGGCAACCGTGATGGTGTGGGCAGTCATCACCATTGACACTAGGACCCCTCTACTAGCAATTTGTTCCACCGTTATGGCTCAGCGATATGTCCAAGACATCCTACAGCCACATCTGTTGCCCCGTATGGCATGGCTTCCAACAGCTATATTCCAGCAAGATAATGCATGGCTACACACTGCAAGCATCTCCAGAGATTACCTGCGCAACGTTACCACACTTTCTTATCTTGCATGATCTGCAGAATTATTGTTGATTGAGCATGTTTTGGTCCATTTGGGATGCCAACTGTGACAGTCGCGGGATCTTCAAGATCTCCAAACTCGACTGCAGCAATTATGGACAGATATGCCACAGGACATTATGTGCAACCGCTATGTTTCCATGCCGAGGTGTCTGCTTGTATTTGCTCTAGGGACCGTGCAACTGGGTATTAGTGTCTGCATTGTATCGTACATTATTGGACTAATAAACAATGTCTTGCTCGTTGACTTATCTCTCCATAACACTGTTATATACCAATTTTTGTTTGAATCTGACTATTCCTTCTGTGGGTTAACGTTTTTGTCCATCAGTGTATATTCAGCACAGCATGCATCAGGTTCTCATGTTCTTATAAACACAACAACTTAGTGAGAATTAAAATGCCTAACATTTCACAATAAATGCCATTTTTGTTTCTTTGCAGTTTGTGTTGGAGTTCTTAATAAACTGGTTAACACTTTAACTTCTGAAGAAAAATCATCTGCACCTCATATTGAAGCAAAGTTTCAAGAATTATGCATCAATACCAAAAAAGCTGAAAACAGATTTGTAAGTATTTTTCTTAAAATTATTCAAACTGCTTTTGCTTGTAAGTATTATGGTTATCTTTGTGCGGGGAAAAAATTATTAAATTACAGAATTGAATAAATAATGTTTACATGTGTTTTATAAGTTATGTCAACCACATTTTGAATGCTGAAAAAGTTGTGAGCTTTTGAAACTAAACGAGACAGAAATGGGCGTTTCTTTGCGGACCTGTGGTTAGCAACTGAAGCTTGAAGCTTTTCTGAATTGAAAAAGGGATTTCTTGTCAGGCCCTGCAAGTTTGCATGTTAAATAATAGGTGATTGTTTAAGCCACTTCATATATAAATGCCAGATGTTAGTTTCCTGATGGTATAGAAAGAAAAAAATAATTATACCCTGGTGGATAAAACTTACTTATTTTCATTGACTCTGTTCAGAGATAGAAGTGCAACAATCTGCAAATTTGCATGAATGCGAGATATACTCTAGTTTAAAATTTGTGTGGATTTCATACTTCCATATGTGTCTGCGATATAAATGAGACGAAACTTTGGCAATCATGGAGTATAGCAAGTCTTTGTTAGATATGCAAATCAAAGGACAATTTTTTTTTTTAATATGTTCTTCAGGCTTCATTTGGATGATTTTATTGTGGTATGTTGAAAGTTGGAGAAAAGATATCAAATTACAGATGGGGTCTGTGATTTCAACACATTTTGAGAAAGGTTCGATTTGGTAAATCATAATTTTGTGAAGGATCTGTTATGATTAATTGGATTTTTGTGAAATGTCCATTTTGATTAACTAGAATTTAGTGGACCCAAATTTCTTGGGGTGACCCTGAATATGATACTGTACAAAAATGGCCTCTCGTAAAACAGTCGAGGGTCAAAAATCCACACAACTTGGGAGAAGTGGTTGTGCGGATTTCAGGCCACTTTAGTTAACTATGTTAAAAAAAGTTAAGTTTCATAAGTGTAAATTATACTCAAATAATGCAATATCTTTTTGTTTTCCCCTATCCTTAAACATGTTTAAGAACACTATATTTTTTAACTACAAGGTAGCGCTTTTAAACCAGCAATAGCAACTGGTTTTGAAGAAGAGAAACTTAGAAGTTATTTGTCTCGCATTCATTGGTCAATTGCGCCAAATGTGTAATAAAGTTCAAACTATTGTTAGTTTTTAGCAAATGCATTTACAATACTGAACCCCAAATTCTGCATGCTCGGGATCGGCGCAAGGCCGGATTTTGAAATTTTCCGAATTTCAGAGCACGGCTCAAAATGACGGATTTATGTAAACATCAATGCTGATATGCGTAATTTACTTCAAACTGCAGTTTTCTCAATGGGTTGATAAATAAGTAACTTTTTTTTTTTTGAAAAGGTAATATATATGTAAATCCATGTGTTAACCCTTTTCGGAGTGAGCATAGAAATTTTATAAAATGTGGTATTATTTTTGTTAAAATATGCTTAAATTACATTCATTAAGACACCAAAAAAATTTTGTGCATGAAAAATATTTTATTACCCTAATGAAATGGTGCGTATACGCACCATTGGCCAAATCAATGAACACAAAGTTGAAAATGGAAATGGAATTTTGATGACCATGTTAATTGTATTAAAATAAAATATTATATTTTTATGAAAACTTATGATGCAAATGTACTTTGCATTTGAGGCACAGATAAATCGTGTGGTTTTTTCCCCCTTACATCATCTATGGGCTTTTTCTTCATGTTCACTTATGGTATGGCCAACTCGATCAGTCCGTATTTCTTTCGGTAGAGTTGCGGATGATGGACGACCTTTATTACGATGACTCATTTGTAATTTACTTTCATCAGATAGATTGTTCTTGCATTCAGATTTTAATAGGGCAATTGCTATATAAGATCTAGTCAATGAGTGTCCTTTTTGTGTTAGTAGAAATTCTATGCAGATTCCAGGAATTTACTATAACGCTATCAATGCTATTTGTAAATAATGGCCTTGAATGTTTATGCGGTAATTAGCTGCGACATTGTTATGAAGGTCGACACCTCCCATATGTTTAGTATAATCCGAAATAACGTTCGGTTCTGAAATCATAACTTTCTTTTTGATTTCAATTGCTTATCATCTTATGTATAAGCGTCCCCCTAACATTATTTTCAGGACTGCACTACTGGTCTAAAACCTCCTAAAATCAAACCCTTTAAAATTAAAATGACGCATTTTGCGCCATGACCCCCCCCCCCCCCCCTCTGGTGAGCAGACCTGCTTAACGTTTCTGAGTACTTGCACCAGACATTCTGAGCCCACAAAAACGAAATGAAGCATTTCATGATAAAAAGAAGAAAAAGAATTGCTAAACTCCAAAAAAATCAGATGTAAAATCTGAAGTTGGGAGTCTAAAAACTAATTCCCTGTGGTTTAGTATTTATTTTTTCCGGGAAGGAGCACTTCTCTTAATAATTTTCGCTGAAAGCAAATGAAATAATGAGAAGTAGTGGGAACCAGAAATCAAGATGATTTTAAAGAAAATAGTGATAGTGTGTGGAAGCCATAGGGATTATCCTGTCAAATGCATGAATTTTTGTTCCATACTTTCTGTAACAACAGATAAAATATACCCTAGCAAAGTCATTTTTGAGCCCTTAAGTGGGGCGGTAAAAAATACACATGCAGGAGTTTCAAAAGGAACGAAGCGCAGATAAAGCTGGTTTCAAGAATGGTTGCCTTTTGTTCAGTGTTTCTTGCTATTTTGTGTGGATCTTTTTTTTTTCTGAATGCAACAACTCTCTATTTTACATTGGTAAAAGTAACTTTTATTTCCTTATAAATAAACTGCTAAAATGCATCCCCCCCGAAAGAGAAGCGGATTGGACGTTATAACCGTAAATTCACTAAATACGACTTCGCTAGTCGATATATATATGTCTATGTACTATGTATATGTCTATTGTGTCGATATATATATGTGTGTGAGGCAGAGTATGAGCTGATCGAACAATGCTCCAGATTATCATCTGTGCTCTTCCCGCTTAGTAACAAAAACCAGAATAACCAAGAATGTTACCATACGAGCTCTCCTCAATGCTATCAGTCTCAGACATCATGTAAAATTCATTCAATTTGCAGCTAAATAACTGACAACTAACAGCAAAAAAAAAAAAAACAAATCAGAATAATTTGACATTTTACAGCCGTTGTCAGAACATAAAGTTTTATCCTAGTATCCTGAAACTTTTGACGAAAATAGTACAAGGTACAAATTTTCCTCCTTCCACCTTTTCTATCCTCCCCATATATATATATATGTATATATGTATGTATTGTATATGTTTGATACTTTTCGGTTCTGCCGGGCCATTTGTGGAGCAACTAATCCTGAAACCTAGCCAAAAAATAAAGAAATTAAGCTGGTGGGATTTAGCGCTCAGCTAACTGAAAATTTATAACTTAAAAATATAAATAATTTTATATGTATATAATATATATATATATATATTATATTATGTCATGTTAAATTAAGAGAAATTAAATTTTAAAAAATGTCAAGATATTTTATTGAAATGCGGTACATTAAGAATAGAATATAAAAACGAAATAAAAATCAAAAATCATTAGTTACCTTTTTTTTAACCTTGAAAAGTGAAAAGTGTTTCGATTCACCCTATTTTATGGTGTTTTATCTCAAAAAGGCTCATTGAAAATATATAATGGGCCATTCATATATACAGTGACCAGACGTTCCGCCTTTTCTCACACTGTCCCACGGGGCATATGCCCCACCAAAGCCCTGCTTGTACTCCAAACGAGAAATATATAAATACACCAATTTTTTTTCACATGATGATTTTTGTGGATGTTCATTGTCAAAAAATGCAATGACGTCATAAACAAACAAATATTTTTCATTAATAAACCATTTATTGCACTGTTGATCGTTGATCTTCATCTGTAATCCAGAGGAAAAGCCAAAAGTTCGTCCCCCTATGTTTCTCATTATAATTTACTCAAAATCCGCCAAATGAAATGAAATGTTGAAATTTTGCCTTTTTACTCGATGTTTAATTTGCGTTGGTTTTCCCGCAAGATACAAGGCGGGTAAAATATCTATTTTTGAAAGTAGGCGAAAACAAAGGTGAATTCGGAGAGAAAGGGGGGAGGGGGTCTCATGTCAATTTATTTCGTGTGTCAAATCTGGAGTTCTTTCGTTTGTGTGCTATACAAAACCTCTGAAAAATATATGTATGCCCCCTCCCCATTACACGTCCTGAGTTTTTTAGTTTTAAAAATATGGTCACATTACTCATAAAGCATGCCATACAAATATATGAAAGCAGACAATCATACCAGCATCTTTTTGGAAGGAAAAAAAGGATCCTAACAAAAAGTTGCTTTCTAATAAATGATAAAACCAAAAAGAAAATGCATCAAACGTTTAGTTCAGGAGATATTAACAAAAATTAGTGGATCAACCAGAATTTTATTCTTTAGTCATAGCAGTTCTTGTACTATAACTGACAATATGGCTTAGAACCAAAGAGGGGGGGGGGGGACTTACATATCCCACCCTCCGCCTTGGTAAGTTGAAAATGAACTAACTTTTTACAGTGAATTTTCTTACCGCAATCTTACCATCAAAACATAACACTGTAAAAAGTTAGTTCATTTTTAAAAGGTGCATTACCAAGGAACACATAAACCGCAGTGGCATAAAGAATTAATTTTGGAAAGTACATATCGCTATTATAAAAAAAGGAAGCGATATTTAATATTAGTATTTAATTAGTGTTGTAGTTCAGAATTACGTGGTAAAAACTAAGGAATACACTACATCAATCTAATTTCTCCTGTTTAAAATTGTTCAGAACAGAAATAAATTTTATCAATTTTGTAAATATTACAGGGAGTGGCATCTCGTGTATAGAATTCTCTCCCTTCCTCTTCACACACGGCTCAAAACACGTGACACACATTGAGCCTTTGCTCTCTGATTTCAGAGACAACAAAGACTTCTTTTTTTGTACATAGTTTAGATACAATCATTTATACTTTATGATGAAGTTTTTTTGAACATAAGTAGCAGGAATAAATTTTATTTTTCCTGCGAGAGAAAACCTGGAGGGGGGGGGGGGGCGATATTTAAATAGTCTTGGCACGCCATTGTATCAAAATACTAAGATGTGAATAACTTTTTTACCAAGATGTTCCTAATTTACAAGTGCCTCAAATAAGTTTCAAATCTTTTGTAATGAGTTATAAGAGTATCTATATTCATATTTTCAGCTAAATAACGTAGCAAAGCACTAATTCCATCATAAAAATGTCAAGGCTCCGTTACATATGATTTCTTAAAATTCATATTGATGCCAAATTTGAGCTTAAGGTAGGATTGAAACAAAATTCTAGATATTTTGCTCTTTTTTGGCTTTTCTTTTCTTTTTTCTTTCTTAATTTATATTTCAGACTAGTTGTTATTCATAAAACAACTCCGATTCATCAGAAAATATTAAAATTACTATATGGTGTTAAAAAAGAATGTTTTAATGAATTGAACCATTGTCATCGCTTTTCGTATAAATGTTCGCAATTCTGGAATAATTAAATATTCAAATTTGTTTTCTCATTTTTCTAAATCTAGCATATTTTATCTGTGAAGTAATGGGTGAGTTGCATAGATATTTCACTTAACGTTATTCTTTTACTGCAAATTTTGACTTTCAAATATTAGAAAAATTGACATGTTGTATAGGGTTATGATAGTACGTAAAAAAATTTAAATAACGAGATATAGTAATTCCGAAACCTGAGCAAATAACTAATGAAATCTCCGTTTTAGCTGCTTCCAAAACATGTTTGAAAACTCGTTTGTGGTCAGTTCATCCGTGAATGACCATTGCACCCAGGAGAGAAACCCCACAATCCATCCATGAATGGGAAAGCGACATTCCTTCTTCAAAGTGCGTTTCTATTCAGCAGGGGCTTTGATTGTCAGACATTAAATTTTGGACACGCCCATGCAAAGGGGTGGAAGTGTTGTAAGAAAAACAACTTCCAGATAAATTTCGGCCTAACGGTTAGAGGCCCTTTTCTTTTCAATTTGGGAAATGGTTTACTGGTTAAAATATCGAACAAAGCCTAAGAAGAGAAAAAGTTATCAAAATATATTCTGTGCATTTCAGGTTTTGGAACCACGCTAAAATCAAAACAACACTTGTTCCTAATGACATATTTTGTAGATCACTTAGTTTCAGCACCTGCATAAGGTATGAATTGGAAAAGATAGCCGTCAGATGAGCATGAACACCAAAATTTGAGTCCCAACCTTACTGGCTTCCCCTTTATGAACATTTTTGATGAATGCCTGCCAAAATATGGCATAAAATGCCAATATTTCCATAAAAAACAAAGGTTTTCAAATTTTGCTTATTGTTCATGCTCTTTGACCAATGATGCATTAACACACCATTAAATGTAAATGATAATTTTAAAGTTTTTTTTATGATATTTATTTTATTTACAGAACTTGCAACTTAAGGCCATTATAAAAACATATGGTTAAATTCAAATAAATAGATTATACATTTTCAAAAAGTAGAATTTGTCAATAACTGTATAGAGTTAAAAAATTAGAGTTTTTTGAAAATTTCTCAACATAAAGTGTTTGCTCTAATTAAGTCACTAATATTTTTATCTGTCTTCAGAACCTTTAAAAATAGCAGAAAAATAAAATTACTAAAAAAATATACGTCAGTGTAATAAAAAATTTCTTCAAATGGTGCATATACGTACCTTTGGCTGAAATATATTTTACCAAACAAAATAATAACGTATTCATGGATTTTAATAAAATGCTCCAAATTACAACACACAATTGAGAAAAATAAACCATACCCACATGGTAGTTCACCATTTCACTATCACCTGCAATTGCATGAAAAAGAAAATAGAGCTACATCAGCATCAAAAACATTATTAACAGAGAAGTCAAACCAAATCGCCAGGCATTTGTACAAATTACAAAGTTACTGGGTGCCATGACCACAGAGAAACAAATAGAGCATGTTCTTTTGTCTTTCTTTCTCATTTTTTTTTTTAAGGGAATAAAACTTGAAAAACGAACTTTTAAGAACTTAAGGAAAAAAAAAATTCATAGGAAAAAAAGATATTTAACTGAGCTCAAGAATTCAATTTTCACCTTTCAACGTAGTAGGGTTTTCTGGTTTTATCTTGGTTTCCTGAGTTCATGTAAATCAGAAACATATCTGCAATATTGCTTCTATTTGAACCAAAATTTACTAGCATTTATTAATTTTAAAGTTTTTTAGATTAATATTTTTCTGAATTAGCCAAAAAAAACCCTGACATTTTCGGGAAAAGTGCCGAATTTTAGGATTTTTCGAATTTTGGGATTATGAATTTGGAGTTCAGTACTGTAATAACGTTGGGAATCTCTTTTTACTCCGTAGTTGAGGATTTAACATACCTAAATTCGTCATTGGCAGATTGTGGCCCAAAAAGTCTATTAGTTTTAAGTTTGCAAAATGACTTTTCTGCAAAACCAGTTTGGGGACAAAATCAACGCGGATTTGTGGCGCTCGACTGTAATCAGTGTTCCAATAAAAATTTATATTAAATCCTGTTGAACTTCACTATTAATTGCCTTTTGGTCTACAACTCCAAGTAAATTTTATGCCCATTTCTCAAGCTTAAGTTTTGTAAACCAGTGTATGTTATTATCAAAAAGGTTGCACTCTAAATAAATATTTTCACTTGTACTTAGCTACCACCTAAACATTTTTCTCCTTTCATTTAGCCCCCTACCCTTAAATATCATTTAAGGTGTTTATTCATACAATTTTTCGTGTTATTTTATTTACTAATGTAAGTTATTTTTTTCTTATGTTGTATACTGTTCATTTATTAATAAAACTGTGAAGAGGTTGGTGAAAATCATTCTAGTTCTTGAAGGAATGATTGTACAAAAAAAGGTTGGAATCTTTGTTCTCAGATATCCAATTGTCGACGATTAGTTCAATTGTTCTCTTATTTTGATGGAGGGGTCCTAAGAACAGTTAATACCCATCCTTTTTCATATGAGAAAGTTTATTTTTATTAGCAGGGCTGTAGTATATTAGCTCAATTCCAAGTATTTTCTATTATAACGTGACAGATTTATTAACCAATTTTGCCTTTACATGCCTTACACAGCTTTATTTTATGTCTTTTTCTGTCTATTATTTGCATGTAAGAAATATTGCCATATTTAACCAACTATGAATCTATTTTCTTCGAAACTTCACCTAAATAATTCAGATGTACTTGTACTCGAACTGATATTCAAACGTCAGCATTTGATATAAAATTTTTACCAGTCTTGAAATTCTCAGGGAGAAAAAGAAAGGCTACAAGTTGATTTTCTGGGATTTTTAACGTCACTACGGTTTTATAAACTACAAAAAAAATCTTTTAAAATTCGGTTTTGCAGTCTTATGATACATGTTAAAAGTTTTTCAGAAAAAATGCTTAAAAACTGAGGTACATCTTATTGTCTGTAAAATGCAATATACATTTTCCTCTTAAATTTGATTTTCAAAATGAATTTTAATGTTTTATTTCTTCACACATTATCATATATCTAATTTGTAGAATTATTTCATTATTATCAAGCAGTGATTATGGCCTATTCTATAATATTTATCAAGATTCTGAACTCTTTTGCTGTACTTAATTAATAAAAGTTGATGTAAATCATACTGTTTCATAATTGACTTATTTTTAAATTAACTTTCAGGTTGATCAGCTTTTCAGATTTTATTATTTATTCAGCTGAGAATGTAATAAATAAACATCATTATTGATTAACAGTAAAGAAATTTTAGGACTTTTAATTGATAGAAACCAATGTTTCTGTGAAGCAAGAGAGAAATGATTGGACCATATGCCTCTCGGGTCTAATTCTCCTGTAACACTCTAGAACAAAATTAAACAAGCTTGATATAATATCTTCTCTCTTGGTAAAATTTCATCTGCAAAATTTATTTACATGCTGTGTGTTTTGCTGGTATGTGATTAATGATCATACATATTGAATACACAAATGTGATCAATGATCGTGCATAATGAAACATGCTGTTTCTTACAGAACACTTGCATTAATATCCCATATATTTGCATTGATGATGGGTTGGTATTTCATAAAAATATCCCCAATAGAAAAAACACCCACACAACAGGTTTTACACATGCACGCCATGCAGTTTTCACATGAACCGTGGCCTATAGCAAGCCACCAAATGCAATATTATAAAAGAGCTGCTTAGAGATGGCTCTCGACACAACCTCAGAACAATCAAATGCTCTAGATGTAGAACGAAATGTTTATGCTTATTGCAGTTCCAAAGTATATATTTTGCTTAATTGTGCTTTAATGTATGTATTGCGGTCGCAACGTCTCTAAATTCGCTTTGGATTAAGATGGTGACTAGACTTTTCCAAAGCAACTTCAATTGATACATTTCATTGCAGTTCAGCTAAAATTTCAATTGATAAAGTGGATAAAGTTTGAATTTAACCATCTTATCAAAACTACATTATTAGGGGCCGTTCATAAATGACGTCACGCTTTTTTCCCCATATATTTGAGCCCCCTCCACCCCTTTGTCACAATATGACACTTCAGCGGACCCCTTGTCATGCTATGTTGCATAATGCATGATGTCACACTTCTTGTTACCCCCTCCCCTCGTCACAATTTCACGAAGCGTGACATCATTTATGAATGATCCTTTATTAATAATATTGTTCTTCTAATTTGATTTGTTTACCATTCGTTTGCAGTTTATTTTGTCCCTTTAAATCTCCTTGGATGCAACATGAATTAATACTACTAAAAGTAAAGTGTAATAGGTATTTACATTTGAGGAATGCAGGCTTATTAAAAATTGATCCCCTGTACTGACATACTATATATTGTATACATAAAACATGTTTTGGTGTAGAAACTCT
Source organism: Octonoba sinensis (assembly GCA_038502835.1). Lineage (NCBI taxonomy): Eukaryota > Metazoa > Arthropoda > Arachnida > Araneae > Uloboridae > Octonoba > Octonoba sinensis. The sequence goes on from CM076598.1 coordinate 132,858,517, forward strand.
GAACTTTCTAATAGGTACTTACAGTATGTTTTTATATTTCAGTGTTATTATGTTGGAGGTCTAGAAGAATCTGCAACAAAAATAGTTTCTGAAATGTCAAAACCTTTGTCATGGGGGCTTCCTATTGATAAAGTTTGTGAAAAATTAAAGAAAAAAGATGTGCAGATATGTGATTTACGATATGGTATGTATTTTATTACTAAGTATCAGGGTTCGTTGATTTAAATCAAGTGATTTTTTTTTTCAAAAAAATCATTGATTTTACTATGTTAGAAAGTGTTGTAAAAATGAAATATGTTACAATTACAACTACTGTTTCAAACAAAACTTCTTAGGTCCATGTCTGTGTGCTAACATATTTCATAAGGTTAGAATTAATTACTATTCTTTTAATTTGACAATATATATTTTTTTAATTTTACAATATTCTTCGAGCATCTTAACAGCAAAGCATAATTCATTCAATCATTCAAATTACAATTCATAATACATAATCATAAACCATTCTGTGTTTTTTATCTAAAAAATAGTATTTTAGATCAATTTAATCAATGCCACACAATAAATAATTTGGAATGATAGTGTTTAAAACAACAATTGTTAGAATTTAGAACATATATCTTAAAGTTTCATCCATGTCCCCTAATAGCTTAAGTTTTTTCCCTTCTAAATTATTTTTTTATCATAGAAGTTTTCAATAAATATACTTGATTAAAACAAAAAGTTTCAGTTTTAATAATGGTGTGAGCACATGATTTTTCGAAATGGATAAAAATATTTCAGGCTTTTTTATTTATAAAACTGAAAAATGATTAAAGTACATTCAATGTAAAACTTAAGTACACACAATTGGTACTTTTTTCAGTGTTAACAGCAAAATAATTCAGATTAAATTTGTTCATTTTCTCTGTACTTATGAGTGTACTATTATTCCTGGTAGGGTTAAGTTTCATTTGAGTCATGCATTTGTATTCAAATTTGTTTATCATTATTACTATTAAAAACATTTATTGCTGTGAAAATAGTTTAAAGTGTGTTTTTGCATATTGATTAAGATTCCATATTGTTTCTATGAATGTAACGTAATAAATATCCAAAACATATAGGGTCTTTTTTAAAAAAATAAAAAAAAAATCTGATTTAAATAAAAAAAATCTGATTTAAATAAAAAAAATCCATTTTTTTGATTTAAAAAAAAAAAAAAATCACGAACCCTGCTAAGTATTGAAATTATTAAAACAGCAGTTTTTTTATTGGTTGTTTCCTAAATTTGTTTGTGTTATAATGTGCACCATTATGGTTGGAAAACATGTTTTATCCAACTTTTGATTCACTGGTGCAAAATTGGATCTTTATTTATGAAACTATAAGAGAATACCAGTCGACTTCCTATACTTTTAAATACATATTTAAATTATGAAAATTTTAGCACAGTAGAACAAATAACAATTCCAACCATATCCATAAAGATATTACAGAAAAAAAAAAGTTTTATGATCCATTAATTTCTTTAATCCATGTAAAAAGCTGGAGGAAATATTAAGATCACATATAAATCTGATACTAATCCAAAAACTGACTTCAAGACACTTATGTTGAGGAAAGTTTCTGGGAGGGGAATATACGCTACATTGAAAAATTTTGGGTCTGTGGGTCCTACCCTCTGAATACTGCCTTGTCTGGATTACGTATGTGGCATTTGTTTAATAAATCTAAAGGACTATTATTAAAAACACATTAATTCATTTGTTTTTTATGAATTGCAACATGAATAAGCTGAATCAATTATGCTTTGCTATTAAAATGTCTGAAAAATAAAAATGTTACAAAAGAGAAAAAAAATCTGTGCTGAAGTATGTTACGCAAACATGCTCTGGCAGAGAAGAACCTGTGAAGCTTTGCTAATTAATGCACCATATTTTATGTTTTTGAACAACATTTTCTAAAACCAAGGTCATTTGAAAAACATATAGCCCTCTGTTTGAAAGTTACTGAATTAATGTGAATTTTAAAATTAATTATTGAGAGGTTCTGGTTTAAAATGGGTAATTCATTGACAGAGAACATGATTTTTGTCAGACTTTTTAGATGCTAGGGAACATTTATGAAAGCTGACTCAATTACCAAAAGAGCAATTAAAAATTATTTTAAAACAAGGTTGCTTGATGCTAGTAAGCATTCATAAGTGATGCTTCCATGCATTCCTCTAATGAATAAAAAAATATTTTGCATTATGTATATCTTTTACATGGATAACTATCTCTACTTCAGCCAATGCAACGATTTCTGATAGTGTATCTAAAAGTGAGAATGTGATGTTGCTTTCAGAATGTAAAAATGAAGAAAACTTTCAAATAAATCAACATTTCATTGCATCAATGTTATACAAAAATACCTTCTATTAAAGAAACTAGACAATATTACTTTGGCTTTTTATAAGAAATAAATTAGCTCGAGAATTAAGCAAACCTTTTAAAAAAACTTTTAATGTGAAATAAAGAAACGTCATTTTTTTTAATAATGTGTGTGCATGAAATTATAATTAAATCCAATTAAAAATTTCAAATTAAATTTTTTAAGACACTAATTATATTATGTTATTGTATACTTCTGTGTTTTTAAGTAATTCCAGTTAAGACGTTGCTCCGCTTATGACATTTTTTAGAAGGTCCCTAGGATGTCGTAATAACAAGGTTTAATTGTATTAGCTTTCTATCATATTAAAAGTCATAAAAAGGTATTTAAAATGAGTTAAACATGAACTTTCTAGTATTACTTATAAGTTATAAGTGGTCTTTTGAAGACTAGAGCAAAATTTGGATAAATTAATTTAAAATTCCACAAAAAATTGAGTTTTTTTTTTGAAGTTGAATTTCTTAGATTCTCTATTATAATATGTTCTACCAATTAAAAACTATTGAATTCTGATATTAAAATCAAATGCCATGTTCGCTGGTTGTTTTTTTAGGATTATCCATATCAGAAAATGCAATATTAGTTTTTCTTCACCTGAAATGTCATTTGAATTCAAAATCAAGAGGTCTGGTGAAAGTCCCTTGCCCACACAAAATTTTGATTTTATGCCTCCATTCTACATCATGCATCACATTTGTCAGGTTTTTGAATTTTACCAGTTTCAATGGAGAAATAATATGTAAGTGCCAGAGTAAAGTAAAAATGTCTAAATAAAAGCCAGTGTTGCGTCCACCAACTAATTTAATTTTCCGAGTGTAGACATTATACCCTTAACTTTTCGAATTTACCTTGTATGTTTAATTGAGATTCATTATATCAACTTCAATGTATTAGGTTTATCAGCTTGTTTTAAAGATTTTATTGAATGAAATTGTTTCATATTTGATATATTGCTTAGTATTATAACTTTTAATGAAAGTGTTATATATATATATATATATATATTTTTTTTTTTTAGAGAAAACAATAGATTTAAAGACGGTGGACTTGAAGAAGTTAAAAGTAAGAGATCTAAAGAAAATTCTTTCAGACTGGGATGAGAGGTGTGAAGCTTGCATTGAAAAAACAGATTTCATCAAGAAAATAGAAGAACTAAAACCATTATACACTAGAGAAGAATTGTGAACGGCTTATTTGTTTAAAAATTGCAATATTAATTCCTTGTGGTTTTAATTCATTTGTTTGAAGAGCGGTACTTTTTTGTACATTTTGTTTATATTTTGCACATAAAATGTATAATACCTCAACTTTTATAAAGTTTTATGAAACTTGTGTTTGAGGGCAAATTTTAATGTAATGTTTCATTTTTTATTTAATTCATATTAAAATATTATTTCCAAGAGTGAATTATAGTTTTTGTCATACTATTGAATGTTTACAAGTTATGAAAAGAAATATCAATTCATAAAACTTAAAGAAAGTCTGTTCAACATACAATAGATGAGCTTTTGAAGAAAATATTTTAATTATATTTCACAACTTCACTTTTAAATACTAAAAAATTGTAAACTGCGCACAACAAATGCAAATGAATTAGTGATTTCAATTGCACTTCATAAACTTTGAGTCAGTTGACTAGGTCTCTTTGGCTCAGTGAACATTTGGAAAACAGGGCTAGTGCTTAGAAAAATGTTAAGGTCAAGAAAAAACGATTATATTTTACTTTACTTCAAAAGCAAAGTGGATAAAATGTTTTAAAAGTTAATTTAAGAGAAAAATTACAAAAGAAAATATTTTTTAAATGTAATTTGCAGGGTTCGTACGCTTCTTACTTTTTCATATTTCTTCCTACTTCCCTAATAATTTGTCCTTTTTCATGCAACTTTTCATTTGTTAACAATATTTTGTACTTCTACTTTATTAAGAAAACTAAATTAATACATACTATATTTTGATTTCATGAGACCAACATATGACTATGTACAATGCACTGCATTTATTTTCTAAATTTTTAATGTAACATTTTTATAATGTCAATCTTACAGTTATGGCTATTGGTATGATAAGCAATCTGGTTTAAAATTTAAAGAAACCCATTTTTTTATGGTTTAAGATTTATTAAGAATTAAATGCCATGTCAAAGAAAATTAAATTTGGATAAGTTTGATTTTATGACCAATATATGGAGTGGAGTGTTTAGAATACAAACGAACCAAGTCCACTTTTTGTTATTTTCGAGTTAGCAGCGCAAAGCATGCACTAACTATGTGACTTTGAACTTCAGAAATTTAATTTATAATTTAAAAAAATTTAAGAGGTAATTTTGTTATAAAGCTTTTAACTTTAAACCTCAGTAGCACTAAGAAACTTTTTAAGGACTTGGTTCATTTGTATTCTGAGCCCTCTATATGACTATGTTATAAAAGAAACTGGTAAAATGACAAAATCTAAAATCATTTCTAAAATCCGTTAAGCACAAAAGTGGAATTGCTCCTTTTCAGGGATTGTGGTACTCAATGGTATTGACCAACAGTAAAAAAAAAAAATTCAGAAGGCTACAGCAAAAAAAAGTTGAAGGAGGGAGCGCCATCTCTGCTGGCCTGAAAATCGGGCCAGGAGTCTTTTGGGCAAAAAAAAAAAAAAAAAAAAAATGCCTATAATTCACTTTGTTTTAAATTTTAACATACCCTCAATTAAAAAATTTCTGAGACTATGAAGGTAACTTTCCTGCCTGACTCAACATGGATTACATCATAAGAAAGATTGCACTTTAATAACTATGTTGGTCTTTCATCAGATGGAATAATAGATTCCACAAACTGTTTTATCTCTCTATAAGTTGTTTTAACTTAGTAAATAATGCATAACACATGAAATATCAAAACCATATTTAGCATAAGAATCTTTAATACAAGAACTTTAAACACGAATTAACAAATATACATGGCAATGAGTTATACAGACGAGAGCTTCAGCTCATGCAACTGACTTCTATTTTCCGACTAGTTTGTTTCAATTTTCACTGGCCACCACCCAAATTCACACATCAACTAAAATACTTCTTAGCACATATATGTATACCTTAAATACTTTACAGATCTGTGGTTTGCACAATGAAAAAGATATCTATAGCTACTCTTTCTTCCCAAAATAGAAGAAATAAACTTCCAGTGATGAATATATCATTCATGGCTTATGTAATTTAAATGGAATTGATGGTCCATGCTAAAATATATCTATTAGATTACAAGGCATGGTCACCATAAATATGCTTTTTTTCCCACCCTTCATATGAAAACTGATAAGGAAAGTGTGGGATCACATATATTAACACTACCACACTAAGCACTGGTAATAGCCTTGGTCTATGAAAAAAAAAATGAAATGCTAGAAGGACCTGAGGGTATTTCAAGGCAATAAATGACAAGGCATTTTAACACATAATTTTGGTACATTAAAAACTTTGGCTAAAGCATGAAACTTAAAACTATGTACAGCAGCTAATGAAGAAATGTGCCTCTTAGCAACAGGAAGATATCAGAACAATCTTCTGTGCCAGCACAAACAAAAAAATACGTGGAAAAATGAATGATAGTACTGCTGTTTTATGTTGTTACTCACCAATCCCCCATATAATCTTGATTTCCTGTTGTAGTTTTACATCAATAAACTTTTTAATACAAAACTTCTAAATCTACAAAATAAAATGTTCAGTTTGCCCACAAAGTCTGTTGCAATTAGCAAGGGTACAGCTGTCTTCTCAACTGGGCACACGGATGGAACGTAATGTTTGAAGAGTCTATTACCCTAAAAATCCTGTGGTAATGCTGTACACTATACACAGAGACAAATGTGGCTCTGTATTTTCAGCAAGTTAACATTGTAACATGTGATTTCAGTAAATGACAATAAAATTAAACAATAGTACAACATCGAGTTTTAAATTAAAACTCGGAATGAATTAGGCAACCAACCAGACAAACAGAATGGTGCTATGTAAAACATGCATTTTACAACAGACACACGCACACACATACGCACATCCTTCCTCTCTCGCTTTTTGTCTTTAAATAAAGATCTCTCATGTCAATAAAATTAGATCAGATAAAAAAGTTCATTTGGTCTTTATACTTTTTAAATATCAGCAAGCAGCACAATTGTCAAATGTTTAGTAATTCTTCTTACACAGTAATGGCAGAAAGAGGTCAATTTGGGATTTTTGCTTGTATAAATAGTTCTTTTTCTTTTCGTGCATTATTTTACGAGCTACCATTGGCAACACATAATGCTCTTCTCCCTCATTAATTATTTTATGCCCAGCTGAAAAGGGCTACAATGTAGACTCCACAACAGGGAGTGTAAAACAGATGCAAAACACTAAAAGTCAGCGAATTCCTTGGCACACTTTTCCGTGGATGATATGCGCAGTGCCTCTTCTTCATAATCATCAAAATTACTGGTGTCACCAGGTCCTTTGCATTTTGGAATGAAAGGAGCTTCAACCTAATACAAATTGAAAATAACTTAAATACATCTTTAATTTAAAAAGGGGGGGGGGGGACTTAAAACAACATTTAGTATTTTATTCAACTGAAAGCATTTACTGTAGTTGGCAGATTTTTGCAATTTTTAATATTTGATAGTTTCTTTCAGGTAAAACTAACCATACCAATACATTTAACAAAAGGTAAAATGCATTTTCATAAGCATGTTTTGCAAACTTTTGTTGTTTGGTCAATGTTTATGCACTTTGTATGGAAGTAACAAATTGAAGGTTTCTGCTGCATTTTATACATTTCAAGCTCAGCAGTATACAGGAGTGCAAATTTTCTGCCCACATTATGGAAAAATACTACTTTTTCCAAAGTAAATCAATGTGCTCAGCACATTAATTTTAATCCAAAAATAGTGGATTTTGAGGCCTGTGACAGCCTCATATTAAGGTAATTCTGGAAGGAAAAAGGACGATACTAAAAGGTCCAGCAGAGCAGCCAGACAAAATACCAAAAGCTGTTTTCAGCAAAGTATTTTAATATAATATATGATTTTGCCAAGTGTATATGTTATGGGAGAGTGGGATATATGCAAAATATTTTCTGTCTTGAACTCATCTCACAACTTGTAGCTATGATGGTATAAAATTGGGGGAAAAAATGCTTTTAGTTTGTAAGTATAAAACTATCCAATTCAATATTTTAGATACTTTTTCCTTACAGAACTACTGACAGCTAAAAAATGTTTGGTACAGTACACTACAAAATTTCTGCAATACATAAAATAAAAGACAGTAAAAAAATTAATGTAAAACAGGCAATTAATATTTATTTTGGCCACACCATTTTGCTGGTATAACTAATCATGGAAATTATTGCAAGCTTTATAGGCGTCTTAATCGGTTTGTTAAACAGTTAATATATAACATTGCAGTTATATTCTATTCATTCCAATTTAAACTAGTTCTGTTTAAAGCTCAAAATCCACTACTAATGTCTATTTATTGCATTAAGACTATTAAAATAATGATAATGTGGGATCAAAGACTTTCTAATAAATAAACTTTTTCTTATTTCTCACCAAATATTTTATTGCATTAGGTCCAAGTTTTATGTGTGTATTCGACATGCATATTTCTATTAATTTTAAAACATATTTTTTAAGTAGAGAAATTCCAAATTTCATCAAAACAAGGAATTTCGGGTTAGTCTCGGAAAAGTTTCCCACCTTATAGTTATTTCATCATTGAAATATTTTTCAATGATACACCACATGTAACACAACTTTGTAAAGATTACTAAGCAATGTCTTTGCAAATCACCTCTATGACTAAATAGGCTAGTAATAATTAACCATTGTGCAAATTAACCAAGTCAGTCTTGCATCTGAAATCCATCGTTTAAGAAAATCTTTTCATTCGACACTAAAGCTATTTTATTCCTAATGTAGAGATCTAGTAGCAAGGTATCACACTTTCAATAACAAAACCAAGCTCTCCCTTTTTTGAATTAATATATTATTGGGTTTTTTTCATTAGGTTTCAAATAGACAAATTCTTTTGGGTAAAGTTAGCTAAAAACCTACCTAAACTCCTTTTATGGATATTCTTTGACAGCAAATAATAATAATAATAAAGTAATAAAATTAATGAATTCAGTGCTAGAACATTTCAAGAAAATTTAACATTAATAAACAGTAATTATTGTTTTTGTAAAAAAATAATAAAATGTTTTAAAAAAGTACTTAGAAAAAATGTTTTAAATTAAATCAATCTATTGTTGACAATTTAAAACTGAAGTCACACAGATTTAAGAGGGGAAACATTACATTTCACTTTTCTTATACAAATATAAATACAAAAGTGATGACCAGCAACAGGCTCAGGGCTCAGCTAGGCTGGTCCTAGTCAATTCAGCAGTCCCCATTGAACATCAAGAGCTTTCTTAAAAAAGTTTTTACCCTACTGCAATTAACAGTTGCCTCCGGTAAACTATTCTAACTACCTACAACACTATTGAAGTAGTAATATTTCCTAATTTCAAGATTAGCCTGAGGTTTGAAACGCTTAAAACAGTGACCTCTGGTTCTACTTTCAGCAAATAACTGAAGCCCATCAAGATTTCCCAATGAATTTAAACAACTAAATCATGTTCCCTCTAACTCTTCTTTGCTGAAGACTATACATATTGAGCTTTTTTAACCTGCCCTCATAATCTGGGTCTGAAAGACCACTTACCAACCTAGTAGTCTTTCTTTGAACCATTTCCAATAAGGTAATATCCTTCTTTAGGTAAGGAGACCAAAACTGAACAGCATACTCCAAATGAGGTCTTACCAAACTTCTGTATAATGGCAATACAACTTCCTTAGACATGTCTTAAATAGCCTTATTCATAAACCGAAGCATCCTGTTAGCTTTGTTACTTACTATGCTACACTGCCGACTGAATTTGAAGTCTGGACTAATCAATACTCCTAGATCAACAACTGTTTCTGTTTCACTAATGACTGCACCTTGTAAATAATAGCTTGCATGTTTATTCCCATTACCAAAATGAAGCACTTGACATTTCCCAATATTAAAGGACATACCCCACTTAATTGCCCACTTAGCAATTTTATTCAAATCCTCTTGCAGCTGATTGAATTGTTCATCCTTGTCAACAATTCTCATGACTTTGATATCATCAGCAAAAAATGTTCCCAGAAATACTCCGACTAATATCATTAATAAAAATAATAAACAATATTGCCCCTAAAACTGAAATTTGTGGAACAGCACTCAAAATATCAATCCACTGAGAATAATTGCCCTTCACTACTACTCTTTGTTTCCTCTCAGTCAGCCAATGTTTAACCCAAATTAAAGTTTTGCCACCAATACCAATATAAGCAAGTTTGCTAAGAAGAGCTTCATGCAGTACTTCTGAAAATCAATGTAAACAACATCTATGCACTTTTTACTACGTAATGTCATGGTAACCTTGTCATAGAATTGCAACAAATTAGTTGTACAGGATCTACCCTTCCTAAAACCATATTGAAAACCAGTCAACACTCCATTTGCCTCCAGGAAATTCACTATCTTGATTTTGATCAGAGTTTCAAAAATTTTACAAATTACTGAAGTAAGGCTCACAGGCCTATAATTTCTTGCCTTAGCTTTTGACCCTTTTTTGAAGAGCGACGTTATGTTTGCCAGCTTAAAATCTATTGGCACAGTCCCCAAGTTGTATGAAGATATGAAAATAGTTAAAACAACATCCACTAATTCCTCTGCACATTCTACTAAAATTTTAGGATAAATATTATCAGGTCCTGGAGCCTTATTTGCTTTAATCGTTTTCAATTGAAACAACACATCATCCCTAGAAAATATAAAATCCTCAAGCTGTGTATTAGCTTGCGTTTTCCTTAAGTCAACTAACTGTTTAAATACAGTTTCTGTTAAATACAGTGGAAAAAAATATTTAGAATATCAGTAATATCCCCATCATTTTGAATTAAGTTTTGGTTCTCATCCACTAGTGGGCCTACCTGAGTATTATGAGCTTTCAATGAATTAGCGTAAGCAAAAAAATTCTTAGGATTTCTTTCAATGTTATCTGCAAGCTTTTGCTCCAATTCCCTTTTCTGACTCCGTACCAAATACTTGAAAGTACGCCTAGCCTTGCAATACAAAATCCTTTCAGCATGGCAACCAGTCTCTTTAAGTCGCCTAAAAGCGTCTTGTTTGTAATTGAAAGCTTCTTTCACCTCCCTTGAGAACCACATTCTTGTCACAGTACCACTAACATCTTAGAAAAATTGATGATATCAACTATTACAAGTTGTCCAACTTAAAAAAATATATATATTCTAAAATTGCACGCCTTCTTACATTTTACAAGAAATTTCATTGTAGACACCCCAATAAAAATATTTTAACCAAAAAATAGCTTTTGTGTTAAATTTAGCAAAGGAAAAAAATTATTAAAGACAATACAATGTAAAAACAAGCAGCAAAGGTCAAAGAACTTATATAAAATGCAATCAAAAAAATAAAAGAGGAATTTCTTAACCTCTATGTCTTAGCTGAATCTTATTCTGTACTAGAAGGCTTGAAATTCATATGCAAAGTGATCAGTAAGAGTTTTCCTGAAAGTGTTTTTATCTTCAGCATAGTTATCAAATTGGCGAGTATCTCCCTTTGATGTTAGTTTTGGTATTAGAGGTGCTTTCATCTACATAAACATGCATAGAAAAGAAAGGCATGCAAGTAAAATAAAATATATTATAAATCAAAGAACATAACACCATGAAAAAGAATCTGCAAATAAAAAGAAAAGAAAGCAAGATGCATTACAAAACAATTTCATGCAATTTTTGTGTAAAAAAAAAGGAAAAAGTAATGAGTAATAAAAAATATTTAAAAATGATAGTGCTAGGCTACGACTAAGAAATAATAGAAGCATGCAGAATGTTAAATGAACAGAGATCTAACATTGCTTTTAAAGGATATTAAGCTATTTCAGTTAAAATATTCAAATCAAAATCTGAGCTTAAATAGACCTACTTTAGCAGGAAAGTAATAAATATTTTCCACATCTTGAGTAACCTTAACAATGAAAACCACCTTGGATCAAGCTGGGTATATCTCGTTTTAAATTAGAAAAACCTTAGTGGCACTTACCTTCTTTTGGAATATTGTAATCCAATCAGTAGTAGCAAACCATTTGTGGTTTTTGATGTCATTTACTCCATTTTTTAGGTTGCCATAACGCTTGGTCAGATCAACTTGCAACAAATTTTTTAGCAGATCTTTCAGATCCGATGTAAAATGAGATGGGAAACGAACCTAAAAAGTATTTTGTAAAAAACATTACCAAAGAAAAGAAGTTTGAAAGCTTAAGTTTAATTACAAAACACATTCAATTAATATTCCTTTTTACCTTTCCAGAAACAATTTTTTCATAAATTTGGATAGGCTGATCGGCAAAAAATGGAGGGTAACCAGCAGCCATTTCATATACAAGCACACCTAATGCCCACCAATCAACAGCTTTATTGTAACCCTATACAGTAAATAGAAGCCACAATTAGTTTTCAAATGAGAAATATTACAAACTGACAAACATTAGATCAGTCTCAAACAAAATTAGTTCTGAATTACATATGAACAGTCAGGGGTGTCCTGCAGTTGACCAGTCAGTAGAAGCTCGGTTCCTGCAGAACACCGAAAGTGAAATAACATTGACCGAGGTCGGTGTTTGGGAGGGTGACAACCTCTTGCGGCTGGTTGCTTGGGACCATGTACGATAAAGGGAGCTGGTGCATGTTAAATACGTCGTGGATCCAACGTCCTACAAGTGAAACGATATTTCTGGGGGTGCCTACCCCAAGTGACTGTCTCTCATCTGCGAACAATTTCAAAAATTAACAGACCACATAGATGAGGTTTGGTCAGTCTTCAGCCTCACTCATGTGAAGCTGCATAGCACCCTTAGCCCTGGATCGGTCGTTCTTCAGCGACATGTTCTGGTCCTGGGGTAGGCTTTCCTATGCTATGGGGATAAGAAACAACACAGTCGGGCTGTAACATTGGGGGGGGGGGGGGGGGGGGAGTGGCCTCCTAGTTTTCAGTTTTGTATTTTTCCTTTTTGTCAAAAATGCTTAAGAACAAAAAAATTTAGATTTTGCACTAGGGTTGATATTGTTACAAAATTAGGACAATTTTTGTTGATTAAATCGAAATTAAATATTATCGGAAGAGCTTGATGGAACAAATGTATTTTAGGCATGTTTTTACAATGTTAATACCATTACTCATTTATTGAATAAAAATTTAATCTAAACTAAATTTAATACAATTGAAATCAATCTAGCTTAATTTCAATCTAATTAAATTTTGTTCAACTAATTTCAATCTGATTAATTTAGTCTGTACTAAATCAATCTCAACAAAATTAGTCTTTTAGTAGGCAACTAATCAAGTTAGTTGAACTAATGTTAATCATTGTCTGCAAGTGAATTGAATCAGATTCAAATTACTTTAAAAGATAATTGACTCAAATTGCTTTAGTTGATATAAAATATAGGGGAGTAATGCACAACACTGATGTATAGCTTTGGTGCTAGCAGGCCTTATAAAATTTTTTTTAAAAATCAGAGCAACATTTTTCATGAAAAGTAGGATGTACAAATAACCTTAAATAGCTAACCTATTTGTAAATTTAGAAAATAAATTAACCATTCTTTCATTACAACTCAAAATAGCTGTCGAGAAAGAACAATACAATGAAGAACAGCAATTTAACTTAACTAAAAATTTTGACCAGTCCTACGAAGCATGCAAATAATAATATTTGCAATAACAAACAAAGAATGACATATACCTTGCTAAGGATAATTTCTGGTGCTAGATATTCTGGTGTACCACAGAGGGTCCATGTCCTACCTTTAACTCTTTTGGCAAAACCAAAATCTGTCACCTATTAGCATAAAATAAATGAACATATTTAATGCAAAATAAAAAATACTAATTTTCTCGACCACAGGCCTTGAATGCATTTGGGCTAGTTGACGTCATTCAAACGTAAAGTGGTAGTTCTGGTTCTCCCAGAGTTAAATTCCTTAAAATTTGTATCTGAAGAAACACAGGGTAACATTGAAAAAGAAAATTACTAGAATTAAGTTTTTTTTTAATTGGGATTCATGAAAAAATTAGAAAGTTTTTCAAGTCAAAAGTTTCTTCTTTTTTTCAGAAGCTCACATTACTCTATAGCTTAACTCTATCACTATGACCTCGGGTTTATTGTGACCCCAGTCATTTTCAACCAGTTGTCAAAAGCAGAAGTATGTTGGAAAACAACAGGATGCTAGCATAACAAATAAATTTGATTAAGAAAAGATCAGAGGTTCATTACTTTCAGTATAATTCAATGAATGCAAACCATATTTAAATATGCAACTTATATCAAGGGGTCCATGTGTACTCCAGGTCATAACAGGGTACATGTTGGTTGGACATAGTGATAGGGTTAAAACACTATTTCTGTCGACATAACATTTCATATTTCAACATTAAAGATTAAAATATTTAAAAAAAATCTAGCCATAATACTTAAACAGCTATTGAAAATGACAACCAAAAAATGAAAATTTGGAATGAAACTAGACTGAACAAATTATTATAATAAGCTGTGAGTTGCTATTCAAATTGCAGAAAATTAGATAACAAAAATGGTTCACCACACCATGCCATGGTATTAACTAAATAGGCATGATACTTCCATCCTATTGAAAATTGCCACTAATGCCCAATCCTTCACAAAAGTTGCACGTTTTTCAAATAAGGGTAACCTTTTTACAACAACATTCAGTTTGAAAATAATATTTATGCTAGTAAGAACAGGATATCCTTTGGATTCTAGATGAGCTTTTCTTTTAAGTTCAATGTCAAAGTGCTAAATTTTACGTTTTAATGGAGGGGGAGGGGGAATGTATTTCATGAAAACACAATTAAGCAGTCATTAGGGGATCATTAGGAGTTTTAGGGCTTTGTTTAGATCATGAGTAAAATGGTTAGATGATGTGCTTTAGATTTTGAAGAAAATAAATTGAAGTGCTTAAATTTATCACAAATAATAACCACTGTAGCCCTTTACATGAAATTTTCCACTCACAAAAGGTAACGTTATTAAATCCAATGACATTAAAAGTGGTCCAAGATGTGTACAAAAAATATTAAGTATTTTCTAGGATTTTTCATGGCAAAAATTAATTCATTTAGTAATAATGTTATTGGATTTCTTTCATTTCAACAATTTAGTAGAAATTAAAGAAATCCTATGCTCGTAAAGGATGCTTTAATGTGCACAGAAAACAACAACAATCATAAAATTATTCCAAGAATAGTGGGAGATGAGAAGGAAAAGAGCCGCCTGATGATTGATAGGGAAAAAGCGTCAACCCTTGAGTTAATTTACTGAGCAAGACATCAGTGAAAGACAGTGAGCAGACAATAGTGCAAGACATCAGTGAAAATGAGAAAAACAAGGATTCTCAGTCTTTGTAGATTAATGCATTTTTTCAGGTTTTTAGAGGCTTTAAAAAGTAAATAAATACATAAAATTCTAGGACTTGAAGGTTTTTCAGGTGGCATATACAACCTGACAGCCAGGGTTCGCACATACTCACATTTTAACGTAAATCAATATTATTTCAAAAAACAAACCTTTTTTGGAAATTGTGAGTCAAAGTTTACCTCTCTTCAACCAAAAAACATTGATACTGAAAAATTGCTTTGTATTTTTCTAGTATGCTTTCTATTGTGAACTATTTATAAAATAACAAGAAATATCAAATACCGAAAGCAGGTACGAAAAGATTTCTGCACAATTGCAGCAAAATGTGGAATCGAAGAAACATAAAAATATAAGTACACAGTTTTCATCATGTAAAGATCCAAGGCGAATGATTTCGAATATTTAAAAAGAAGAAAAAGAAAGGAAGAAGAAAAATAAAAAGAAGAAGAAAAAAAATTAGGAAGAAAAAGAAAGAAAAAAAAGTTTATCATTAAAGAGTTTACCAGTTTTTGCAAAATAGTGCCATTTGTTTTGTCACCTCTTCATGGCAGTGGTTGACTCTAAGTTACTCTCATGTTACTAAAATATTTTAAAAAAGACAATATAAAAGAATTTTATTTGATTGTAAAAATTTAAAAATTTTATGATTAGCCTCTGTAAATTGGTTTAATAAAATATTTTCTTTTTTGTATGAAAAGTTCATTATGAAGAAATTGTTACTCTTCCATTCAGAAGTGTGACTTAAAATTAGAAGTACCTTCTTTTTTAGAAAAAGAAGCTCTTAGAGCATCCATGATAGGGTTTCATCTCTGAACAACAAACTTAAAATTTTTTTAAAAATCAATGCTTCAAATAATTTTACTTAAAAAAAAAAAAAAAAAAGGTTTATCATGCAATCTGCAACAGCTTACAATACACACGCCAAAAATTTGAAATTTTTAATACATCTTCTGGCAGATTCCTTACACTAATCTTCCCCCCATATTTTTGTGTGGAATGCGATATTCAGGGGTTAACAAGAATCGATAATAATAACTCTTTTTGTTTCATTCAAAAAATGCCACCTTTCTCACTTTTTTTATAACTCTCTAAATTGACTCACATTATCTAAAAATTTACTTACTTTTCTTTTTTATTGCGAGTCAGCCCGACTCGGATTTTAAGTCTAATTGCTGGTATTCACTTTTGTATTTGTATTGTATTTGTATTAGAGCAGCGGCTCCCAACCTTTTAAGTTGTGCAGAACCCCAGTTTTACAGAAAATAAACTGTGGCCCACTAACTACTAAATATAAAAGTAAAACATATACTGAAAAATAGACACCTATACATATATGACAAACACATATACAATGTGTACATATGTCAGTAATTAGTAAAAGATACTGTACAAGAATTTTTTTCAATAAAGAAAAATATTTACTTAGATGTAACAACTGTAAGAAAACTCAAAAACAAGAAAAAAGTTAAACCACTTTAATGGGATATTCAACACTGTTTATCCTTCATAAGAGAGTCAATATCTGGATTGATACTAGATAGTTTTAGACTCAAATCACTCTCAACATTCAATTCATCCCTATATTTAATTTTCAAAAAAAGTTAAGATGAAAAGCTTGTTCACATAGATAGGTTGTCAAAAAGCCCATCAAGTGTCCTAGTGCAATATTTACAATAGCTGGATAATCTTGCCACTTATTTAGAAAGGAACCAATGGTGTTGTTTTAAAAATTATTTTAGAGTCTGGTCCTGATAGTGCAATTAATGAATTCTTCACTTGAAAATTACTTCAAAATTTCTTTTTTTGGTAATTTTCTTCAAAAGGGTTTCTGATCGAATAAATTTCCATCTTCAATTTTAAGGAAGAAGCTTCTAAGAAACATGAAAAAGCCTAATTACTGGTTCAATTAGTATATTTATCATTCATATGAATAATAAATTGTATAATCACACAAGTGACTAAAACAAATTATTAATTAAAAATATTGTATTTATTTAGGCTGAGACTTTTGACCAGTGCAGTGCTCCCACCGGCCTCACAGAGTTTGTATCAGATTTTGGAGCAGATAAAAATGGGCTTTTGTATCAGTTTGGAGCAGAAAAAAATGGGCTTTTGTATCAGTTTGGAGCAGAAGAAATCTACTTTTGTATCAGTCTAGGAGCCGAAAATATCAACTTTGTACCGTTTGCGGAGGATTTTTTTTTTTTATTTATTAAATATTAAAGGGCTGTTTTAAAGCAATGTTATTTTCATACATCAAAGGTAAGAGCAGTTTCAAGTCTTCAAAATGATAGGAAATGTAAACGTCAGTCATCTTTCGAAAACTGGATTATTTTTATATATTTTAAGAAATTATTTATAACCTATTCAAAAAGTAAGACTAATTAAACCAATAACCCTTATAAAGGTTTTTTTCAATACTTTTCTCCAGAAACGGATTATATAAAAAAAGTTCTCGTTTTTTTCTTCTTCTAATAGTTAATAGCTGGAAGAAAGCGTAAAATTTTCTTCTTTTTAAAAATCATTGCATTCCTTCCTTTTTGTGTAATAGCTAAAACACTATTATTTCAAGAAAATAAGAAAAAAACTAACTAATATGAAAGGTTCAACTATTTATCATTAATTAAAATTTGTTTTTTAAATGGTACTTATTTAGGTACAATCATTGTGATTATAGTAACAGTAAAATTTTGAATGAATTAAATATAATTTCATATTTTATCAAAAAAATATTTGAAGTCTATCCTATTTTCTACTTGCAGTAATATTTATTATTTTTCCGATTAAGAAATATTCCTCCAAATTTCAATCCTAAATACTCCCTTAGATGCTTTGGAAGTAATTAATGGCACCAAAAGAAAATAGCCTAGTTTCATAATTTTGCAGCAAGAAAATTCAAGAACCAAATTATATTTTTCAGTTCTATAATAGAAAAGCAAAATGTACTTTTTATTATATGTTTATAATTTAATGTCTAATGATTTATTTTTTTCCAACAATTAATTTTTACATCTTTTAAAAATTGTGTAATACTTACACTTAAATTTTAAGAGCCCTAAAGTTACAGCAATTGGATGCTGAAAGAAATTAAATCGAAATAAAAGAAAAAGGAAAACCATGATAATTTCATAACTATCAAATCTAATTGAAAATTGAAACTTTAAGCAAGAGTACTTTTATGAGGTCGTTCATCCACACCAAAATTTCCATTTTCTCTAATAATATTGCTTAACATGTTTGCTAAAGATCATCAATTCATAAAGATATAGATGCTTTTTTTAATGATTTTTCTAACTTAACTATTTTTTTAACTTATTTTGTTTATTATGTTTATGTTTTCTGTTTTTTAATTGCTTGTGGTTATATGATATAGATTACAGAACTTAAAGAGTATTGAGAAAAGAAAAAAATCTGCTATTCAATGCTTAATTTTACAGCGTTTGAAAGCTCATCTGTAAACACTTTCGGAAACAAATATATATTTTCAAACAATATTTTTAATTAAAATAAAAATAAATTTTGTTTATTTACTTTGAGGAGAAACATTATAAATGGTTGAAATGAAAAAAATCCGATTTTTTTTAGCGGATGCAAAAAGATTGCAGAACATATGCGCTCCTTTGCTTGCACGTGGAAAGTAGGCTTAAGGAATTTTAAAGAATTGTTATAATGGAGCAGCAATCTTTTTAACATCTGTTCCGTTATTGATTTTTCAGATTGATTAGTATTTCCTAAACATTAAAAAACACAAAGTGCACTGGAGGACAAACGCTGTTTTTTTTTCACATTCCATGAAATTGTAAACTTTTTATCTTTTTCAAGAAAAACTTACTAAATAAAATGTTTAACATAAATAGTGATAAGATGAATGATTTCTCTCTCTATGATACTACAAAATATTAGAAATCCTCTCACTGATTCTTCTACAAGCGTGGGATACATCGCTCAATCAGCTCAATTTTCTCATCCACATTTGATGTTCTTAAGAGAGGGTAGAGCTAATATTCATTAATAAACTGCTTCAAAGGTAAAAATTAGTTGAGTAAAGGAAAAATGTATTGAATGATGTCGATTTTAAGGTTAAAAAAATATAATATCTAAAATTTTTTGTTCCGAAAATCGCTATTTGGCGCAAATTTTCCGAAAAAACGCATTTTGTAGCAGTATGTAAAATCATTTTGGCGCAGTTTTGCGCAATTGGCGCAGCCGTGGGAGCCCTGCCAGTGTCGACCAGTATCCCAGTACTGCTCTGTTCATGGCTCACAGGATGGGAACCTCTGGTCTAGAAGAAACATTGGCAATAGCAATTACAAAATAACCCTGTTGTGAAGTTGTAAGCACTTATTGGCATTACAAATATTTGACAAAGCATAGAACTTTAAGTTTAGAAAGCTGCAGAGTTTTAAATTTATTAGCTTCAATGACGCAAATCTAAAACATTAGCCTAATGATTCTATTAAGAGGAAAATTAAGTGCTCTTAGCCAGGGGTTGATCCAGCATTTTTTAACAGGGTCTGTTTTTTGTGAATTCGAAAGACTTTTGTGAAAAATTAAATAATTTTGTGAAAATTGAAAATTTAAACACATAGGGATGAAAAATTTTATTGTTATTTTCCACTTCTATAATAAATAATGGCGTAAAAAGTACGATTTGGAAGCTTGGAATTTTGTGAAGGGTCCGTTTGGATTAATTGAAATTTTGTGAAGGCCTGGAAACGGACCCGAATTTCCTCTAACGCGACCCCTGTTAGTAGAATGTTTAAAAGAGACAAGCAGACTGAAAAGAACTATTAAAAACAATCAAGCATGGTTAAACTGATGAAAATGTGAAAAGAAGAACAAATGAGGAAAGGTTTATATTTCCCACAAATTTTTATCTTTTTTATCTCTGTGTGATCTTGTTACAAGACAGAAAATCAAATTTACAAGACAAAACAAAGTGAGAACATGGTTCTCACTCTCTTTCCAAAATAAAAAGTAAGCACTTTAAAGGACTTTTAAGAATAAATTTTAGAAGAATTAAGGACCTGAAATATACAGTAGAAGATCCTAGTATACACCTCAGGCCATGGTAATCAATTGCTATAAGCGTGAAGTAAATGCAACTATACAGCAAAAAGTTAGGGTCTGCTTGATGTAGGGAGAAGGTCGGCAGAATCGAAAAATTGGTGGCATTTTTTGCATAATATGCTGCAAGAAATACATTTTAGCAAAACTTGGAGAGAAAGTTGCACCCCTGTGGTTTCTAATAAAAGTGAGATGAAGATGCAGTTGTTACAATAGACGGACAACTGTGTAAATTAAATATTTTTAAAGATTGATAAGTACTTTTAAAGACCCCTAATTTTTAAAATGAAAATAAAGGAGTTTTTTAAGGACCGTGGTAACCCTATAAAAATACATTTTATGATTAATAGTTCCTTTAAAGAAAATTTAGTATAAATTTAAAAAGAAATTAAATAAACAAAGTATTTATAAATATACATTAAAGTCACTGAAAAAATTTTATTTTTTAAATGCGTCTAACATTGCATATAACTACTTATGAACATTTGAAAATTGATTAAAAACTTACTTTAATGTAGCCTTGCTGATCAATTAATAGGTTTTCAGGTTTTAAATCCCGATAAATCAGATCTAAACTATGAAGATATTCAAATGCAAGAACTATTTGTGCAGCGTAAAACCTTGAATGAGGTTCACTGTGAAATATAAAGATTAAAGATACAAAACCATGTGGATTATATACTATACACATTGCAATTTTAATAAGTATAAATGAAAAAGCATGCAAAGAAAAAATCTTTTTAAAACAATGAATGCCAAGTTAAGAAACTAATCTACATTTATAAAAATAAAACTCATGGAGAAATAGTAAAACAAATAATGAATAAATAATTAATAATAATAATAAACAAAAATCTAAAGCTACATTTAATTTTTCTACAAGAAACATTCTACACATCTCAGTCAGTCAAATAATTATTATCATGCATGATGTTTAAGAAAAAGTCATGCAAAAGCCAAATCCAACTTCATGCAAAATGCAGAGCAGTTTAAGAGAAGTAAGTAAACCCCCATGAGAATCTTACTATACAAGAAACCCTAATAACATCTAACGGATATTATATGTAAGGAAATTTTAATTTTGGTGTATCTATCCAATTGGTTTCTAACAGGAATGGCAAAGTTGACTTAACTTCTGAAATAATATTATCCTAAATTAATGCCATACTTTTGCAATATAAAAGCACTTGGAATTGCAATTAACAAGCACATTTCTGAACTTTTCTCAAAATTATATAATCAATTGAAGCCCCTAATAATTCAATACAGTAATTTATTTCTAAATACATAAATGGTAATATGTTCTAATTGCTTCACTGCAACTGAATATTAAATCAGAAAACCCTATGTTAGTTTTCAACAAACTCTCTTCATGGAAGAACTATGGAGAATCATGAAACACAGGTCTGTTGAGCTATTCCTAAAAAAAAAAAATCGCTAAAAAAAAAATTACCTTATTTTATGTAAGAAGTAAATTATTCAAGTGGAGAAAAAAAAACTATTTTAGTCCTGTACACCAAAGCTCATGTTTTGTCTAAAATCAAACCTAAGTTCAATAGCTATTTTAGTTGTGTAACTTTTGTTTTCCTTCCAAGCACATCAAAAATTACAGAGGGGGAGGGGGGACATATTCAGTTGATCCATGCATTTAATGCACGTGAGAAGTATCATTTTGATATATACATATAAGTAAACAACAATATATTTGATATCAAAAGACAAATAACGTTCATTATATGAAAATTTATGCATAAGAACTATTGAAGAGTATAAATTATTAAATCCAGGCAATTTCTTTCTATTACTGACACTATTTCAAGCTAGAGGGTTTACTCTACAAATGCTCTACAGAAAAGAAACTAAAAACTTTTCAAATTAAACACTAGAAGAATAAAGGTGCATGCATCCATTCCCATATATTGCATACACCTTACCTAAACCTTCCACTTTTCCGCAGATGAGAAAACATTTCCCCTCCTGGCACATACTCTAATACCATATATAAGTTAGAAAAATCCTGAAAAAAAAAAGAGAAAGATACATTACAGGATATTTTAGGAATGTTCACATACAACTTACCTGAATCGACCTATTCTTCGTAAGTGTGAAAACATTTCACCACCAGGAACATATTCAAGAACCATGTACAAATTAGAACTGTCCTGAAAATTAAAAGCATCTGATCTTTTTACGAATCTAAGCACATGCACTAAATGGGTATAAACTGACCGATAAATAGGTATTTTAAAAAAAGAATATTGTAGTCTTCAATGCACTGAATAAATGTTTACATAAAAGTACAGATTTGAAAGACTTACTTAATAGTAATGAAGTTAAAAAATTATAGCAACAAAGAAGCAGTACAAAAAAAAAAAAAAAAAACACATTCAAGAACATGCTTTTCATAATTAGAAGATACACTTTTACTGTGATGGACGAGATTTCTCAGCCCCCAAGATTTTTCATAGTACGCTAGGAACAACATAACTCTCTACTCAATATTTTTATACATTGTTGCAGCATGCTCAACGACTTATTTACATCTATACAGAGTGGTTATAATTAAAGTTACCCTGTTTAGACCTACATGGATCTTGTACTAATAGACTGATACAATTGAAACTTGTCGCACACATTATATGGACCATGGGGAAAAGAAATCTGCAATAAGAAAATACTGGTTCACATTTATACCATCAGGGGAGAATCTATTTCATTTTGATGCAATATTGCATCAAAATTAAATAAAATTACAATGCAGTCCCACTTGTTAATAGGGAAGTCGTATAGCAAATTCAAGGTTATAACATAAGTTCCAATCCACCTTGCGTTAAGGAGAAAAATTCATTATAAATAGTTTATTTATAACAAAGTAAAATTTTCTTTTACCGACATAACAAAGTGTTTCTATATTAAATAAATCGAATGAATGACAAAAATTCTGGAAAGATAGAACAAAATGCAATCATTTCGAAGATACTTATTATCTGAGATTTATTACTATTGAGACATTGAAACATATGTATTGTTATCTACCCCCCACAATTCTTCTGAGCAAAGATTTGTGATCCAATTTGTGTGATTATTTCAGCAAAACATTTTTTCCCTTTCATATAATGCTTCATTTCAAATCTCTTGTTTCTTTGGTTTCTTGGAAAGTCTTTTGTGCTATATCTCAAAAGATAGAAGTGCTTAGATACAGGGATGGTAGAACTAAGTAGTAAAATTTTATTCAATTTTGATTCCATTTTATCAAGGACACTCAAGGTATTGTTTGCTTTTAAAATTCTTTTACATGAACATGAAAGGTAATGTTTCTGCACTATAAATTAACAATCATCAAATCTTGATTTTTTTCATTTCACCCTAATGTATGTTCCATTTGCTTCAATCACATGTTCAAAGTATGTTATAACATGTTCAACAGTAGCATGAATAGTCCTCTATCAAATGCAGCAACTTAGAGATGAGAATTGCAATTGATAGTGAAGCAAGAAGTTACCAGGTGGCAAAATTTTTTATTATTCTTTTCTTATTGCAGATTTCTCTTTTCTATGGTTCATATAATGTATATACATTTGAAAAATTTTAAATTGATTTATCTCATCCATCGAATATCGCAATATAGTGATAAATCGATTTAACATGGATTTCATTCTTTAGAATATGTTGAGCAATAGATATAATTTTAAAAGTTGTCTGCATGAAATTAAAATATTAATACAGAAAACACTACAGAAAAAAATAAATAAATTGAAAATGATCTCCAGTATGTAAATGCATTCTTAACTTTTAATAAGATAAGTTAAGAGAAAAAAATAGTAATAGCAACACACACATATGTATGTATATATATGTTATACATATAACATTTTGCTTCACTATTTCATAACGAATAACGTAAATAAATCAGTCGATAAAATCAAATAATAATCCATAAATAAAAATAAAATAAATGAAAATTAAATAATGAAATCGAGAAACAAAATGTCCTCAAATTTACAATAAAATAAAATAATCAACAGTAATTTCTATGCTTTGAAAACAATCAAATAAATACCGTACCCGAGAGCAATAGTATCTTAAATCCATTTTTCCAGTTTTTGCGAGTTTAAACTTAATGGTCTTACAGAGTACTGACGACAAAGCCACCAGCTACCTGAGTGTTCTGAACTTTTTCAAAGCTTTTAATTGGATATCTTTATTCTAAGGTTTGCATGGAAAAGTTGTCTTATAGTTCTAAAAGTGTTTATTTTTTACTTTCATCACAAATATTCGAAAAATTGACTTCAGGTACAGAATACATGATTAACTTTAATATAAAAAATATAAAGAAATTAATAAAAGCTTAGCTTAATTACATTTCTAGGATGGGTGTCACCTGGCACGGTAATTTATGGCGTCATCCCCTCCCCAGAAATCCCCCCCACCAAGATGAGAAGTACAAAGTTACGATTAATAGATTAAAACACATTTAAAATACAATGAGAATGCCCAGTTGACATACAAGAATAAACTCTTGGGTGTCACCCGGGGCAGATCGTCCCCTCTGAACTTCCATGGTGACGCTATTGCTTTGCTATTTTTAAAAAACTTATAATGATTTTTTAAAAAATTGAAATTAATAGGAACCCCCTCCAGCCCATCCTTTCTTTTCAATTTGACTGTTCTTGATTACAATAAAACATAAAAGCTTGAATTATTACCTTAAAAGTTTTCAGCAATGTAACTAAACTAAAATTCGTGCATTAGAAATTTTAAGAAAAAAAACTATGTTTTAAAAAATCCCAAAGTTTTGCAAAAAAAATTAGAAGCTTAAAGCAAACAATACTCTAATTTATAGTTGTTTGTCCTTTCTAATGATGCAATGATTCCCCCCCCCCCCAGACTTAACATCACAAAAAGCTAAGCTATGAGCAAATTCAAATATGAACTTCAAAACTTTCAATTTGCCTACTACACCCAAAAGAAAAAAAAGGTTTTTTTTATTTTAATGAACACATAAAACAAAATTCTATAAAAAACTAAAAATTCTTCAAAAAAATTAGTTTCTAAAATAACGAAGTAAAAGTATCCGCTGAAAAAATTTAATGAAAAAAAAAATTTTTTTTAAAAATTGAATGCTACAAATGTAATAGGAAAGAAAAAAACAAAGAATGTAATACAAATTACAATTAAGTGCATCTAACTTTAATGAAAATTTTCTTAATAAGAAATAGGTTCAATTACTAAACTTCCTTCAATTTTTCTTATCAGGATTTTTCAACTGAAGTTTCGCTTTGTCTTGTGCTGAAACAGCTAAGCTACTACTACTAATAATGAATGAATCCAAAGTCAAAACACAGCAATTTCATTACACAGTTCAAACAAGATTCGCTTTCAAGTTTATTGCATGAGAAATTGAAGTAGAATGCCTACAATTTTACCGTATGCACTCATGGCAAAAAATTGGTCTCTCTTTGAAAAAATGTTATCGTTGCATTCTAGAACAATTCTGCAATATTGTGCTAGAGAAAAATTGTTGTGACGATTCAATCGTCAAAGCTGCCGAGCGTGAAATTCCAGAACTGCACCAGAGGTTAAGTCACAGTTGACAAATTTGGCTTAGAAAATAAGCAATTTTGATTATTTTTGCTCACATGGCTAGGAAATATTTTAAAGCATTAGCCAACCAAACTGTTGTTTATTTTTACATTTCATAGAGCTTTATATAACTTTTAAGTCGCATATCTGATTTTACTCAAAAGATAAAAATCTTAAAAATAAAGTAAAAATAAAGCATCAAGTAAAAAACAATTTTATATTCATTTGAAAAATACATGGAATGGAAGGAATGTGTCATATATATTGGAGCACAAATAGAAGTACTATTAAAATTTTTAAAACTTTCTGGAAGGCAGCACAGTAATCATAGCTACAGGTTGGCTCTTTTGAGCTTTTTAAGTAGCGTTTTGACTATTTTTACGCACTTTTAATTGGCAATTCTGGGTTGAATTTAGAATTAGATTCCTGCTGCAATTTTATTTCCTTATTTTCATTAGCATCGAACTGCATTAAATCAGACTCGTTGTGGCAATTCAATTATGACTGAAGCTTTGGAATTTCGTTAAAAGTTAAATCCATAGTTCGAGTTTTTGAAAAAGTTTTAAGTCCACATTTTGCTTTATATCCATTTAAATGCCTAGTCCTAGTTTGCACTAGCAGCTCTTAGCTTCTAATATGTTAATGAAATGGCACTCAACTTCTTAGACCTCGGGTACCTGCTACATTTCAGGTTTTCAATTTCATGACTTTTGCTTGTAACTTTTCATGACTAGAGTATGAATAGAAAAGGCTATGTCAAATGCTCCAAGTTTTTTGAGGAAGAGAAAAATCATTACACATTAAAAAGCTAGACTCATGAATCGACTGATTTCAACGAAATTTATCGATTAGAAAAAGCTCTATGTAGATCTAAACAGCGTAACTTTCACCCTGTATAACATTGTATAAAATGTTAGTTATTAAAATTCATTATTGTGCTTCTGAAATAAAATAAAAAAGTTTTAAAAGAATTTGCATTTAACTTAAGCTAGGAACAAAAAGGTAAACAGCTACAACACATCCCATATGAAGAAAAAAACACTATGTTTCAGAACATCTTAAGCAACATGGCAAGCAATTGTAAAGCAAATTATATTGTGAAAAATTAAAATACGTAACAACTAAAAAGATTATACCTCCCTTCTCCCCCCAAAGACACCCACTCAAAGTGTAAAATGGGCATGAAAAACTTATCTAGTGCTTTATCAAAATTAACTTAAGGAAGAATTTTAAATTGTGTTGTCTGTGCCTGGGTTGAAAAAATGTAGATAGAAGCAAGATCTGATACCATTACTTGTTAGTTTATTTAAGAAACCACAATATTTTTTAAATGAGAAAAGTTTAGCAATAGGTAAGAAAAAAGACATTGATTAAGCCATTAATTCTGATTGGAAGATTATATTTAACATATAACTAAAAGTGAACATTCATAAGTAGATGGATTCTTAAATTTATTCCTTAATCCCTTATTATTTCATCCTTAATATGTTGCCTGAAAGATAAAAAATGTAAGAGATGGAATTTCCGTTTGAAATGCATTAACATGATTTAACAGTGCAATTACAGAGTCATCCATTCACTCAGTGCAGAAGGCACACTAACCCATTAACCGCCAAAAGCCGAAATCGTTATTTGTTTTCGATACAATTTTTAAAAGTTATTTAGGTCACATACAATAGTAATGTGCTTCAAAAATAAAAAAATTGTAACTATCTTTAGAAATATGGGGTGTTGTGTTGACCCAACGCCAGCAAAAATGGAGTACGGATGCAAAGAAATTCTCGTCAAAAACTATGCTGAGAATTCAATGTGTTTTAAAAATTGGAAAATTTTATGAGCATTATTATAGTTTCAAAACATGCTTTACACCTTATAGGATACTAAAATTTATTAAACATAAGGGTATATGCGCACAGAGAAATTATACATTTGAGAAAATAATCAGTATCTATTTTTCATACATGATATGCTTCACTGCAGTCATGTTGTAAAACAACATTAAAATACTACAGCGATAAATTGTTTGGCTGTGGTAATGCTTGCAGTGTAGTCTTTTCATGTTGGTTGACTTTACAATGAAGTGTTTCCCAGTTACTAGCTTTGGAAAACTGAATTTACATGGCCGTCCCAACGCTTTATTTTTTGATATACAAGTACATCACTATCAGGGGGGGGGGGGGGGTCATAAAAAGACAAAGTGCAATCTCCCGTCTAAAATCCAGCAGTGCCTTCTTATTTCCTTCTTCAAATATTCTTGAAAGTTTCCAAGTATTTCTCAATGCAACATAGATATAATTTGTAAATATTGGCCACCACCATTTTTTATCTCTAATTCTGTAATTTGAAACCACATTGTCACACAAATCAACTCCCCCCCCCCCTATTTTCAGGTTATATTGCTCAATGATACGTGGCTGGGGACCCAACACCTTTCTCTTCCGGATTTTGGAGTAGCGAGAAACATTTTTTACAGGTTCAATATTTCCAAATATTATAATACTTCCAAATATATATTCATATTACTTATTTGCATTGTCATCGGAATTTTCATCTAAAACCTGTGATAATGCATCTTCAAATGTAAGATATTTTCTTCTAGGCATTTTTTACAAAAAGGAGAAGAGAATCAAATTCGCAGATTCAAATTGCACAGAATAGAAACAAATGTCTTTACCCGGAAATGAGTAGAAACATTTTAACCCTTTTCCGTTGACGTTGCGTGAGCACAACGCCTCTCTTTGCGGAATATGCTGATAAACTGTGACCTTAAACAAAAGTATTTTACTTCCAAGCCCTATTTTTTGTTTTTTAAAAAATTTTCTAGAAAAATCTGAGCTCTCAAATTTGGACAAAAAAAAGCAGTAAAAATAGCACTTGTTTTTGGAAGTAAAAAAAATTTTTTGAAGCATTTTTTTTTTTGTCGTAGCACTCCTATTGATAGTACTAAATCTAAAACTGCAATCGATACAAAAATAACTTTATTAGTGAATTTTTTATGATTTTTATAGTAGCCGTTGAGCCGTTGCGTTAACGCAACACCAGCGGGTAATGGGTTAACATTATTGCGGTAACCTTCAACATGCTAAAAAAAAGAAGATATTATGCGTTATTAATTCTATCAGTGTGTAAGTAAACCTGTATGTAAGTGTTGCTACCAGTATGTAGGTAAAATAGAAAAAAATCTATAAAACAATCTGTAAACATAAAGACCTGGGTGAAACTGATAATATGAACATACAATATGATTAACATTGTGTGGAACATAAAAACAATGTACTCACTAAAGTGTAAGAGATTGTTACTTTTGAAATGGGAAAACTTGAGCTACAGTTATAATCAAATTGCCAACAATTGAAAATTTGACTGATGATATTACTTTAAAACAAGTTAAAGTAAGATTTTCTATATGAAAAGTTAACATTTGTGACCAAGATGAGAAAGATATTTCAAAACTTCACTATTTTTTGCACTGATTAAATTTTAAATAATTTGCTTAAGCTCTAATCAAATGTGTCATATGTTTTTCAAAGTTAGTCCACTGAAATCAGGCACAAATGTAAATCCAAATAACAAAAAAAAAAAAAAAAAAAGATCTGCATTGTACAGCAATTTTCTTACAGATTCAAAAAAAAAAAAAAAAAAGCATAAATGAATAGAAAGAGATAATTATCAGTTTGAAGAATAAATTAAACGATGTGTTGTACAATTGTTTTGTTATTCTTTATCAGGGTGTCTACCATGTTTCACAAAGTCAATTTGGTGACTTTTCGGGGACTTTGTAAACTTATTTAGTGACCTAGTATATTTTCATAAACCCTGTTTTTAAAAACTTTATTTTTAATATTGATTAAATAAAATGACAAATTAACGCTGAATTTCTTAATAGTATAAATTATTTAATTTTAAGTTTTTACATTTTTTTAGTACTGGAGCTCAATGTCTAATAAAAAAAGTGTGGTAAATCCTACATTCTTCGGAACTTCGGAATTATACCGTAATGTCTGAATTAAATCTGTAAAAACTCATTTTTTAAAGAAATAAACATGTTTTTGATCATCAACTTTTAATACTTGTGCACACCATAGTAGATGTTTTATTAATATGTGTATTAATTTGAGCTACTTGACTAATGAATTTCTAAGATCAAAAAGAGGCAGAATTTAAAAACCATTAGGATTAGTATTTTGTTTAATTTAATGATCACTTTATAGTACATGAAAAATAATTGCTAAATTTTTTACATGTTTTTAAAATATATATTAAAATAAAAGAGAAAGAAATGTTATTTATTTATTTTGCAACAATATATAATGAGCACTTGAAAGGACAAAAACCTAAAGTTAAAGACAATCTAACATTGAAAAACATTTTTAATTGCATGCAAAAAAATTAGGGAAATCTTTTTTTCTAGCAAAATTATTTTTAAAATAATATTCTTAATAAGGCTGCAATGTTTAATAATTATAATCATGAAAATGAATTTTAAAAACTCCTTAATTTGATTAAATTTTGAAGGGGCGCAGCAAAATGACGCCCGTGCAAGTCCTTTACTACAGAAGTTAAAATTTGAGAAAAATTAAAAATAATGGTAAACTCGAAGTTATTGATGTCCCAGAGGAAGAATCCAATAGCAAACGAGAATTAGGAAGTTTTACCGAAGCCGATGCAACGGGATTTTGAAATGCGTACAAAATCGGTATTAACCCTTGAAAGAGCAAAAAACGGACTACTCGTGCCAATTTTACTCGTGATTTGTAACATTTGGCAGGCATGTACGTAGGCTACGTCAA
The DNA here is from genome assembly GCA_038502835.1 of Octonoba sinensis. NCBI lineage: Eukaryota > Metazoa > Arthropoda > Arachnida > Araneae > Uloboridae > Octonoba > Octonoba sinensis. Next base: position 132,888,932 of record CM076598.1, read on the forward strand.
AAAAAAAAAAAAAAAAAATCATAGAAAAGAAAAAAATAAAAAAGAAAAACTTCCAAAATTACGAATTTTTGCGAAAACGAAATTTTTAATTTCCATTTTCACCGAAAATACGGAAAAATCACACGTTTGATAATACGAAAGTGTGAAATGATTTAAAATCAATGTTATATCTACCATCTACTACATTAATCAACCCCACTTTCAGTTCTAAAAATAGCTGCGCCGTGAATTGTGGCGATCATGGCCGAGAAAAAAAACATTCAGTGACGTCGAATTTTTTCGTGACCGGTTATGAAGTTTCGTTACTTTTTGGGGACTTCCGTAACCCCTTTTCCGATTTGGTGACTTTTCGGGGACTTCCGTGACCGGTAGACAACCTGTTTATCCAAATCTCTTGATATCAGAATTTAAAAAGGAAAACAAATAAACTAACAAGATGGATCTTAACACTCACATACACCAAAAAAAAAAAAAAAGAATATATTTTTTTTAAATATAGAAAGCATACCTTAAAATGATACTCTAGTTTCACAAGAAATGGAAAACTGACAGCTTGAAGAATTTTTTTTTCATTCAATGTATGTTCTACTTGCTTTAATTTAACAACCTAGAGACCAAACAAAAGGACAAAAACATTATTTCACATAAAAAATTTACGATTAAACATATTGAAATTTAAAAAGAATTTGAAATTTTAATATAATAGGTAACAAGCATTATATACTATACATATATAACTGAAATTCAGGAAAACATTTTTGAAAAGTTTAAAAATCTAAAAAGTTTTCAAAAGTTTGAAAATGAGACAAGGACTCATCAGTGTTGTCTTGATCCAAAGAATGAGGGGCAGAACACCTTACAAATTTCAAGCAAAATAACACTAGAGCCGACAGCAGCGTTAGGGACAAGCATAGGCCAAAAAGTTTGTTTTTTCTGTTTTTCAAATATGTCTTCCTATATATTATACATATATGTATACACACACACACATATATGCATAAATGAATGAGGATTGCTTTTTAGCTGGTGGTTGAGTTCATTAAGCATATTAACCCCTTAACGCATTATCCTGTGTCCGACATGGGCAAAAGTTATCGGAAAATTTGCCCATGTCCGTGCTTTATTTTATTTTTGAGATCTGTTCACACTTGTATGTATGTATAATGTATGTTTGTAATATTTTTTGTTTGTGTAGCTTTTAGCCCACCACCCCTCCCTAGTCAACCCCCCCCCCCATACAACCTGAAATTGCAAAGAATAACTTGCACTATACTAGTTTTTCAGAAAAAAACTCATGCTTTATGAGGTTAAGCAGCAATGAAAGCATTACTGATATTAACTTGCAAAGCATACATACACAAGCATATGCATAACAAATATACACTTAACACTCATACAATAAAATATTTCTTCTAGTCACTCTGGAAAATTAAAAGGGAATTATAAAAAATCTTAATTGTGTTCAAGAAAATTAAATAAAGCTGTATTCAATAATTACCTTTAAATTAAGTTAATGCCAGGCACTTTTTCTTTGAGATATAAGTAAATCTTTTATACAAGACTAAAATATGCTTCTCTTCTGTCTGTCTTATTGTAAAAAGCCGAGTATTCCTGAAACAGAAATACTGTACTGCCCGAAGAAAAGCCTACTTTTACCTACAAAATGCAGCTATAAAACCGGTCTTTTTCTTATGTGGGCATCTTACAACTTTTTTATACAGACAAATAAGTAAGAGGGTCTAGGTTGTCTCAGCTTCAGGAAAATTAGCAAATATAGTTTATGACGTGTTACACATTGATATTTTAGTAAGCTACTTTATTTATGACATTTTTCTTAGTAAACTCATGACTAGGAAATGTATATCAAAATGGAACTACATTCCCTTTTAATGTCATTTGTGAGCATTTCTTAAAGAACTATTTTGCATATTAGGATGAATTCTCATTTGTAATCAATAAGTTTCTATAATGTAACTATATTTATTACAAAAATAAAGGTTTCTGACTTTCAAAAACTTTGCTTCAACAAAACTTTTCTGAGATCTTCAAACAACAAGGGACAAGAATAAAATTTGATTCTTTTGGTGAGCTCCTGTTCAAGATAAAAAAAAAACTTTATTTTTAATAATGAACTCAAACAAAACATTATTTCTATCGGAATATTTCAGTCCTAACAGTAATATTCATTTTTCATACACATGACCTGTGTCAATATTACATATTAAAATTTTAGTGTTTTCAGAAGAAAACTTGATGAATGCAATGTATTTAAAAGCTGCACACTAAAGTAAAACATTTTTCAATAACAAGCTGTCACTGGATCTGACAGTTAAAATTTTATGGAACAGTATAGAAGAAAAACAAAAGTTTCTAAAAACAAGAAATAAAAATTAGAACAAACTGGATACAGATGAAACACTGCACTGAATCAAATGCACTTGTCACTGATTACAGAGTTGGAAGAAAGATTCTACTCAGAAAAATAACATTTACATCATGCCATAATCAATTTTCCGAAATAACTTGGAGAAAAAAAGAAAAGGGGGAGGAGGAGAATCTCTTAAGGATTTACCAACATTTTCCCATATCAAAACATACTTATTCAACATTACAGCTAAAATTATGAATTTGAACGCTAAGGCCTTGTTTACTAATCACATAGTACTGCTAGAAATGCAGTAGAAAAGGCAAAAAAGCAAAGTTACAGCCTATAAAATCAATTGCTCCATACTTAAAATGTAATCTTGGAAATATAAGTTTCAGTGCTAACATGAAGCAGATTTCACATACATAACGTATTTGGTAAACATATTAAAAATTATATTGCAGTAAAACCCCTTAGTAACTCGACACCACAAGGGGGAACACAAAACAAGTTGATTGAAGGGGAATTCAACTTAGGGGGCTAAGCTTTCAAATGGTTTACATAGCAAATGTTTGAAGCATTAGGTGAGAAACTGGAAAATGTTTTTGCATTCAATTTGCCATCCACTTTAATAATAAATAACCAAGAAATTCACTTCCAGGTTTAATTTTTTTCTTTAACATTGAAATTTCAACTGTGATGCCTTTTTCCCTTTAATTTCCTCTGTTTTTACAGTAAATTTTGAATTTGCATTCTACCACATTAATATTTCCTTTGGTACTCACAGAACACTAAAACTCCTCTTTTATCTTCAGCAATCAGCTGCAAACTTACTCTTCCAATCTCTGCTCATTGGAAATGACCGTTTCCTAGTTGCAGAAAGAGAATGAATGCTGACAAGATAGAAATCAACCTATTCATTGACAAAGATGTTTCAAACCAATCCTTTAGTGCAGGAGAACGATCTTAGATTTTGAGAGAATGATAAAGAATCTCTAAAACCAGACCTTATTGTGACCATTGATTGGAGTTTACAGGTGGCCCTGGTTTAGAGTAGCTAATCAGTTCCAGACTCTCCTATCATAATTGAATTACTACTAAGTAGGATTGTTTATTTATAAATGGAATACTTTTGTATTTAGAGCATGAAAAACCTGTTTAAGACCTATTAAATATGTTTTTTTTAAAAATATTATTAGTCTGCTATACATAAAATAAAATCCTTTAGTCACCACAACACTTGTATTGCTCAATATATTTAACAAATAAGAGAAAAAAGAAAGATTAGACAACAAATATATTGTTTCTATACTAATTACACACCCAGTTTTTATACAACCATCAACCTATGAAAATAGTGCAACTTGTTTGAGGAAGATGAAGAGATTTACTGGACAGCAAAGAAGAGCAAGGTTACTGCCCTTCAAAAGGCATGACCTCAGTAGAAAAGCTTTCAGGTGGTGCAGTATCTTCAGCAGATATGTCGTCGTCGTCTTGCTCCGCCAAAGGAGTACAACTTGTATCATTTTCAGTCTTGATCAATTTTTAAAAATGTTCAGTGATTGACATTCCCCAGATACCCAGTAAGTATTTAACAGTTGAAAGTAAATAGAGATTTTTCACACTCTTCAGTATTTTCATTGATTTTTCATCCCTCCTTCCCAACTGGCTGAACTTGCCTTTCTTAACAACATGAATCTATTAAAAAAAGTTAATGAACAGGAAAAACCATGATACAGTGAAGCTTCAAAATTCGAAGCTGAAGGTATGGCTTAATTTTCTGATGGCCACTGTTTAGAGGCGAGATAACTGGGAAGCTTTTTAAATGAAAGACAATACCATGACTTGAACATCCCTGGAAGCAACAAAGGGAATCTTTGTACCGAGTTGAGGAAGTCTTAAGACAAAGTGTTCACACTCTAACCATTATCCCCTCTCATTTTGTAAATAGGACACGGGCCGAGGAAACGTAATTTGGTGTATCCGACAAAAGCAGGAATAAAAAACTTTTGTTTGACTTTCTTGTACAAACATGGTCGTTTTTCAGTTGGTAAGGTAATTTTCAATGATTGTTTATCATTATTTAGGTTTTGTTGACCGTCCAGAACTAAAAGATAGTGACAGTTGTTAAGAGGTTCTCCTTTTCCCCGAGGTGGCTGCTAAAGTAGTTTACACTAAATAGTTTGCCTAAAATTAGCTTAATTTTTAACAAGTTACTTAGTAAATCATATTAGGCTATAAACGAAAAATCATGCAATTCATGCACAAAATTATTACTTCAATCATAGTTAGTGAAGCCAATACATTTTTAAATATATAATTAGTCAGGTCAGCATTGTCAAGAAAATAGAAAGTTACAAAATGCCACATTTTAAAAAGTGAAAAAAAAAGTTGCACTTTTTAAAGTTAGAAATCAAAGTTTGACACTAGTTTAGAATTTGTCAGAATAGGTAAGCTTTTTAAACCATATTCAACAAAATGTTGAATTCCTTTCTAGTCTGCATAATTTAAATTCCCTCGACTGATAGTTCCATCAACTTTGCAAAATAGGAACTTAAGCAATATAATTAAATATTTAAACTTCACATTGGGGGATGGAATAATGCTACAATCTGAGCTTAAAACAAATGTTCTAGGCTTCAAGTCTTCTACAGATTTTTAAACAAAATAATTTAGTCTTTAAGAGTGAAATGCATTTCAAAATTAATGTTGAATTATTTGAGCCAAACATAAGCTCTTAATTAAATCAAACATGTTTGAAGCACAATTTCTGATACACAAAAAAAAAAAAAAAAAAGTGTCTCAACATGTTTAGAAAATATATATCTTTCAAACATTTTACTATAGAAGTAAACAAAGGTTATTTAACAACAGTGATGCACTCAATAGTTTTGCTTTGGGGGGGGGGGGGGAGACCGAGGGCAGGAGTAGGGATAAACCAGGTATTGATTTTCCAGGATGTTGGACATATGGCGCCTCAGGTGCAACTTATCTGTGAATCAGCTCTGGTATTTGAAACATTTAAACTGTATACACATTTTAAACATTCCAACACTTCCACCTACTTAGTATGTTTTAATTTACATATATTTCCAAACCATAATATTAAATTAATTTCAAAAATCAAACTTGAGATGACGGACAGCAGGATCTTTTGTGTTGTGGCTGTATTGGATTTCAGATATTTCACAAAATCTGTCTGAGAGAGAAAGATACAGAGTCTCTATTCCCTTCAGGGGAGAGGACTGGTCTTGTTGGTCCCTCCCCCAGATATTAACATTATTATACACATAACATTTATTATGAAAGTTTTTAATAATAACACAAATGTACTAACTTTTTGCTTGTCGAGAATTTTCATTGCAAAATAGTCTTTAGATGATTTGTGCATTACCAACATTACACGACCAAATGATCCAGTTCCTAATGTTTTAATTCGATCAAAATCTTCTAAGGAGGCCGTATTCTGAAATTTAGAATAGCAGATAAAAGTTATGCACATGAGGAAGAACAAAAAAATTAACAATGTAAAAAAGGCAAGACTCAATGCAAAAGAACACTATAGAAAAACAGACATGTACAACATATAGAGAACTCAATATTCATTTCAAAATACAGTTGAACTTTGTCATCATATCACCCATGGGATCTTCTACAAAATGTCATTCCATAAGTGGAGTGATGTCTTTTCCAAAATCACTTCAAAACATAAATGAAATAATCAGATTTAAAAAATGAATTAATAATTTGATATTTTTAATTGGATTCAATTAGCACATTAAAGTTATAACTTCACTTTTGATTTATTTTTATTTTGCATTAAAATAGTTTCCAATAAGATTTTTCTTACTTCTTGAAATTTAATTTAAAGCTCTCTGTTTCATTTTATATAAAATCTCAAAATTTTCAAGGCTAGCTTCTTTGATAGAAGATAGATATTTTTCTATAACATTGAAATAGTTCAACCTGTGATTTAGCTGAAGTTTTCTTCAATTTCACTTTTTAAAAAGAAAACAATGAAGGAAACAAAGTTGCCATATTAGAAACAATTTCTAAAACCAATGCAGGTCATGGTAGCCTAGTGGTTAGGATTTCCAACCACAGAGTTGGGTGTTGGATACCTAACCTGGTTGAAGAGACCACCATGTATACCTGGGGATATGTGCATGTAAAATCCATGGACCCTGAAGTCCAGAGAATAACCCTTAATTAAACTGCAAAATCAATTAAAAGATAAAAAGAATCAATGATTTGAAATAGGAAAATCACTTGCTTTAAATCAAGCCAATTTAAATCAACGAATCCTGCCTCAAACCCCTTCCCCTCCCCCCTGACATTACTAAAGATAGAATAAATTTGTGTTTCTTGGATTTCAATTTCGAAAAATTTCTTGGAGCGAGCACCTGAATCAGTCCTTACTCTAACCTCATGAAAGATAATATAATACTGCATTTTTTGGAACATTTCAAAACATTCCTGGGGCAAACTCTTCAAACTCCCCAATGTATGAGCTAACGTTACATTTATCACCAGGGTTCTCATGCTAATACTTTCTCCATGTATATAATGCAATTCTTTAAAGAGGAAGGGTAGATGGAAAAACTTAGGAAAGACAATAATCTCAACCAAATAAACATGTCAATACCTAAGATGAAGATTACTGGGGCCATTTTTAACTACCCTCTTCCCTGGGGAGAAAAGTCATTTGAAATAATGGCAAAACAATAGTCACAGATGATGGTTAATAGTAGTATATCAGTATAATCTTTGAATGATAAGCATACCAATGAAAGAGAATGAATATTTTCTAAACTGCTAGTCAAAATAAAATAATAAATACCAAACCCAACATTCACAATAAAAAAAATTTTTTTTTGAAGAAATGAAATAAGTTTTTTACTGGGGAAAAAGTTTCAAGCTTTTCAACAGCAAAAATTTATTTAGATTGTAGTATGTACTAAATAGCATAATTAAAATATCAAACCATTTATTTTTTATTGCACAACAGGCAATCAATGATTTGATATTTTAATTATGCTATTTAGTACATACTACAAGGCAAACATTCTTTAATAAACAAAATAGTGAAATAAAAAATAAAGGATGTCTTTAAACTACATTATATCAGAGAAAAAATTTTACTTTGAAAACTTTGATGGGGGAAATTACGTTTAGAATGCATGTCAGGAAATGCAGAAAAAGTTATCTTTCTCTATTACTTAAAAAATTTAAGAAATCATTTTGAATATTTTATGTTTCATGTCTTTGAAATATAGGCATGGGTGCATATTTTACAGTCAATGAAATTCATTCATGTAAAGTTGAAAAAAGCAATGTTGGTTGCGTATCTATTTGTGTTATAAAATCAAGATTGAATAATAATTAAAACCTTAGCTTTAGGGTTGCCATTGATGGATTACAACACATCAAATACCCCACAGTTGAAAGGTAGGATGCAAAAAGTTCACACCTACCACTGGACATGAAAAGAAAGGGAGAGGAGGGAGGGATAATTTTCAGGCCTATTGGCCAGCTTGTGAATGTAATACTTGCATCTCCATTTTCCTTTGCTTGAATATAAAAAAGGCAAAATTTCCCCTTACCCTCAATGTTCTATTCAGCAACATCAAATACAAATAGAAATGTGAAGACCAGCAACAGTCTGGGCCCAGCTAGGCTGCTCCTAGTCAATATATCAATTCCCAGTGAAGAACAATAGCCCTCTTAAATTTTTTACCCCATTACAAGTAATGATCGCTTCCTGTAAAAGTGTAAACTATTCGAAGTGCCTACAACCCTATTCAGTGGTTGCGCCAGAGAAAATTCAGGTCCGTTTTCGAGCCCTTCACACAATTCCAATCAATCAAAATGGACCCTTCACAAAATTCCGAGCTACCAAATCGTACTTTTTATAGTATCCAGTACCAAATCGTACTATTTATAAAATAAGTGGAAAAAGTAATAACATTTTTTTATCATTGTGTAAATTTTGAATTTTCACAAAAATATCTGAATCTTCACAAAAATAGTTGATTTTTCAAAAAAATATTTGATTTTTCACAAAAATATTTTTAAAATTCACAAAAAACAGACCCAGTTAAAATGCTGGATTGACCCCTGCTATTGAAATAGTAATTTTTTTCTACTTTCAAGAGTGGTCTCAGATTTTAATAACTTTAAGCAATGACCTCTGGTTCTGCCTTCAGTGCAAAAATGTAGCCCATCCACATCTGTCATTTTAATAAAATGATGTCTTAGACATTTTAATAAATAACAACTGAATCATGTCTTCTCGAACTCTTCTCTGCTTGAGACTATACATATTGAGGTTTTCAAGCCTGGTATCATGATCCAAACATGAAAGCCCATTTACTAATTTAGTGCCGTTCTACCTTTGAACCCTTTTCAATAAGGTAACATATTTCTTTAGGTAAGAGACTAAAACTGAACAGCATATTCCACATGAGGCCTTACCAAACTCTTGTATAATAGCAGAAAATTTCCTTAGTTTAATTTGCAATAGACTTATTGATAAACCAAAGCATTCTCTGTGCTTTGTTACTTGCTATACTGCACTGCTGCCTAAACTTGAAGTCCTGATTAATTAAAACCCCTAGACCAACAACTGTTTCAGCTTCACCGATGACGGATCCTTGTAAATAATAACTTGCTTGCTTTTTTTTTTCATGACCGAAATGAAGCACTCAACATTTCCCTACAATAAATGATTTACCCCACCTTACTGTCCACCTAGAAACTTGATATAAGTCCTCTTGAAGCCGATTCATGCCTTCATTATCAACAATCTCTATCACTTTGACATTATGAGCAAACATGTTGTTTCCAGAAACCCTTTCACTAACATCATTAATAAAAATAGTAAACAATAATGGCCCTAAAACTGAATCTTGTGGAACAATGCTTAAAACATCAATTCACCGAGAATAGTTATCCCTAGCTACTACTCTTTGTTTCCTTCCAATCAGCCAATTGTATAACACAAGTTAAAGTTTGCCATCAAATTCAAATGTAAGTCGGTTTGTTAAGAGCATCATGTGGTACTTTATCAAAGGCTTTTTGAAAGTCAATATAAACAACATTTACGCACCTTTTGTCATCTAAAGCTTTAGCAACCGTATCATAGAAATGAAGGTACCAAACATCCTTACTTTATAGCTTTTTTTTGAGAATTGATATTACATGCTATGATTTATTAGGAAGTTTTGTTGATCTTCCTTTTTATTCAAAGCAGTACAAAAGTTCTCTTACCTTACTCGGATTGTTCCATTTTTCTTCAAAATCTTTCCTTGCTTCTTCAAGAAAAATTTTTACTACAAAGAAATAACGAGGAAAAAATTGTCAAGTCAAAAATCATAGCTTTTAAGAAACAAAACTTTATATAGAAACAAATGACATTCAAAACAATAGGCAGTGGTGTAGTCCTGGAAAAAAAGTGGGTGGACGCTTACATATACGAACATCAAAAAGTGGGGGTTCGCTTATGTTAAAATTCAAAACAAGTGGGGGGACGCTTGTAATAAAATAAAATGGTAGGGGGACATTGTCCCCCTCGACTATACCACTGACAATGGGTAAGGATTGATAGAACAACCAAGTTTTGAATAACAAGTTAGAACAAAGGGATTTTAACAGGTATTATGCCTTTTACTTTCTCTTACTTCTATATAAGCTTACATAACAGTAAACTTGGTCGAAGGTATTGGGTTGGTGCTCAGACACAGGTTTGGCATAGGCTTCCACTGCAACCTCAACCAATTACATACCAGCTTCTGGCATTTTACATCACAGTTATTACAAATTATTCAGAGTGAAGTACAAATACAAGATGTTATTTGTTCAAAAGATGAATATAAATTCAACAGGGAAGAGTAATTGAGTAATCTTTCTTTACGAATTTAAACAACGACATTCCACTAAAGTTGCTTGAAACATGAATCGGGAAGAATACAGACAATGAACAAACTATGATGGTTTGAGAAGCTTTAAAGTAGTGATATTGACATGTGCAATAACCAGGTGTCAATGGGAAGTGTGGTTGAAGCATATAATTGCAGAAAATATATTGTGAGACAACTAAGTTAGGCGTCTACCACAAAGCAATTGCTTATCATCTTGCTGTCCTAGGTAAGGTCTAAGAAGGCCTTGGCAACCTTTGCGGGTCATGGAGATACCCATTTCTTATTTCAAGTAACCGACTTGAGCTCAGAGGGAATAAAATATAAAAATTAACTGCAAAACATAAATATGAAACAAACAATTGCAGAATAAATATGAAATATACTGAAGAAAAAAATAACATTCCTGTTTTCTTACAAAATTGAAGTAACAGCAGCAAATATTCATTTTTTAGTTTGAAAATGCAGCATAATTTTAAGGAGAAATCAACAAGTTTGGGTACATGAAAATTCCAGATAGGAAAATGCAATTATGAAAATGCCACTGACCCGAAAAGTGTTCCTAAGGCCCATTTTGGTTGATTTTGACTCGCAGCCAAAATAAATTTTCACACCTGGTTTAAGAGTTAGATGCATATGTGGTTGATGAACCGACAACTCCTAACAAGATCAAACATTTGTTACTCTGAACATCGATCCATTTCTGGCATGAAAGCCTTTATTACAGGACATATTATCTGCCATAAATGGATCCTTTACAACAATTGACAATGATCAGCACAATGGTTGATCAAAGTTCATGTTGCTGTGGGTGTCCTTCACAAGTCATGTTTACATTCCAAGATAATGCTTTTGGTAGGATGGTCAATAGCTGAAAAAAATCCATCAGAGTCATCATTTCATAAAGTTATGATGAATTAAAACAAATGAATGAGAAATTAATAGTCAAATGGTCAGCACTGATCAACAGACATGGTGTTCTATAACTCTTGCAATGCAGCAAAAATTCTTCATGTTAAACAGATGCTGCTGACACTACATTTGGAATATGACACAATACCTCATACCACCTGTTCCCTTAGTTGGAGAACTCTGTGTGGCTAAGTACGTAAAATATGAAGGTCCACTGAGCAGTTATTCTCTAGCCACCCGACTTTTTTAGATTTTGGGATCATATCTTTGAGAGTCAAGCAGCAAAATGTGTCATTGCAGAGGGTGTTTATTTAGAGTGGGAAATGTCCAGCATTATTAAGCTATTGCCAACCAAATGATATTTTTTTTTAAGCTTTTTCATTTTCACTGATCTAGACCAGTAAATACGGAATACCAGTTATTTTGACCCTAGGCAATATTCTAAAATTAAAAGAGTTGCAAGAAAGCTATAGGATGCTTTCACGCCAAAGGCGACAAAGGCAAAAAAACTTGTACTTTCTGAATTGTGCAACTGTGTAGAGCATATTTTTGAATGCAAAAGTATGCATTGCGCTTGCATAGATGAGAAAAAATAAGTTTTTTGTCTTTGTCGCATTTGGTGGGAAAGCACCTTTAAACTTAGCTGCAACAAAAAATTCCTCCAACTTAAGACATTTTTCCAATTTATGAGTTTAAAAAAGCAGGTTGGTGCAAGGTTACCAAATAAAAAGTTTGATAACAAAAATTATTTGGAATTAGCAAAGTTCTGTGATAATGCTAGATCTAATTGAATTGTAGTCATACTCAAATATTTACAACATATTCCTTGTATTTCTATATGCAAGATTTATTATGTGACTATAACTACTAGTTTAATAGTGTTCCAAATTTTATTCCTCACTTCTCTGGTCAATAAATTTTATTTTACTTGGTAACATTCATGTTTATGATTTATGCTACCCCCTCTATGTCATTTGAACTCAATCATAAGTTGTAAGAAAACAACATTGTGAAGCAAATTGCAAAAAATACATTGAAATGTGTTTTGGGATTATAAGCAGCAACTCTTTCAATGCACAAAAGCATTATTCACACATACTGTTTTTGCAGAGGTAAATGGTTAGTTCTAAACAATCATATTTTAGCAAAAAGAATTTTTGAGTGTTTCACATCAATATTTGTTTCATTATACTTGATTTCTTTTCTTTAATTTAGAGATTTTTTTTACATGATATTTGAGTAAAACATAGTTGCATGATTTAAAAGTGATATATAGCTCTATGAAACATAAAAATAGCCAAACAATACTTTGGTATATTTAAATAGAAGTTAAGATTTAAAAATTTCCTGAAAAAAAAACCCAGGTAGGCAGGGCTTTTCGAATTAAAAAACTTTTTTTTTTAAATCTGGTATACATATTTGAAGTGAAGCTCATATAAAATGTTACAAGAAATTTGTGAAAGAATACACATTCACAATCTTTTGTACAGTATGTGGATTTCCCATATTCAGTATGAGTACTATTTAATTTTACAAGAATAAATATTTAACTTTTTTTTAATGTATATTACTATAAAAATCTTATAAAAAATACAATCTACACTTTATTGAAGCACCTCAATGAATTTAAACAAGTTACAAGAGCATATTTAAAAGGAATTACTCTAGATTAAAAAACATTGAATTATTTTCACTTAGAAATAATCTCTCAACTTTTTTATACATTTATTTTAAGATTTATAGCACAGAACATGTTATACGGACGTTCTTTTCAATACTAATAGTGTTGAATGTACTTAGTGGACGAAATCACATACCATTGATAAACTGAAATCCTGATGAACATAATTTTCATTTTTAAGCGTAATATTTCACTTAAACCGACATAACTACTAACTTATACCACAGTAGGAAACCATTTAGGATAGTATTTAAATTTATGTCATTCATATCAGAAGTGCAAGAAAAGAAACTGAAAAAAATATTTTAATTGTATGAAAATAACATAGCAATAAGATGGTGAAAGTGCATTTTGATAATAGAGAACTTATAAAAGACACACTTTACAACAATCTTTGGAAAAATGGCAAAGTACTGTTAAACAAAACCACTTATTTTGAAACTGAACATAGAAACTATTTATGGATTTTAAACAATGAAATACTTGATGCTTACCTCTTAAAAATACAGGGTTTTGGAAATAAGAGTAATTAACCTCAATGCAACAAAGTTTGTCAGTTTCATCATATTATGTTTTAAGATTACGGTATGAAGTTAGCAACAAATAAGTAAAAACAAGACAAAGTTTTTCTTTTTTTACTTGATTCAAAAAACAAAGCATTTAAAATAAGCTAATTCAATTGAAGATCATACAATGCTCAGTTTTTATGGCATAGTATGGAATATCAACACATTAAAAAGTGGTTATATTTCCGTCTTTCATCATGTACTTTAACAGTTCCTCCAAGAAAAGTTTAAAACAAATAATGTATGAAAAGCACGATTTTTCATAATTTTGTTTAGAATTTCAAATTTTTCTTTTCATGACTATCAACAGGTAAGCTTTTATTTGCTAAAATAATTCAAATTAGACATTTTCCAAAATTAAATCTTAAAAATGGATAGCATTAATAACGGCGGTAGAGAATTCAGGTAAGAAAAGGGGAGGGATGCTTTTGATTATTGATTACAGTATACTAACTATATCTTGAAAACTTTGATAGATCAAAATCCCCCCTCAATATTATATATTCATTTAATGTATTTTGATTATTATGTCGAAGAGTTTTCACTCAAAACATTGTTATGCAACATATTTAGACATCGTATTATATTGTGTTGAAGCAAACACAGGGATGTTTACAAGAGCCTCTGTATTATGCATTCTCAATCTAAAAGGACAATTACAATGCGTCTATCCGATCCTTGTCATATGGGGGGCATTTTTGGGGAAAGAAAGCTGTGATGTATGAAGGTATTTCTTGCCAGACATTTGTTACGTGCTTGTTGATTTAGTGTATTCTTCTAATTTTTTTCTCTGAATGATAACTTACTATGCATGATAAAGTTAATTGGCACAGAAAAAGTGCAGCGATAAAACGTTTTGGTGAGTCATTAGTTGCCTCAAAAAATGGAAACTCCTAGTGGTGTAGTTGAAGGGGGATGGTACCTTTGTATTTTAATACAAGCATCCCCCCCCCCCACAACTTTTTACATTTTAACATCGGCGTCCCTCCACTTTTGATTTAAATTGCTTAAATTCTTATGTATAAGCGTCCCCCCCCCAACTTTTTTTGTTCAGGACTACACAACTGGACTCCCAAAGAGAACTGTCAGTTAAGCCTAAGTTAAATGTGTTGACAACTGGAAAAATTTTAGAGGTTGTAGATAAAGGTGGGAAAAAAAAAAAAAAGAGACAAAGGATTTCAAAATTCCAACATCAACTTAAGCAACAATATTGAAAAATAGAAACAAACTTGAGAAAGTTTTCCCACAGGAAAATGTGCCTGGAAGAAGCCCAGAATTGTTCAGATATCACATACTTATTCTCATCTATCATGAATTTAACTTTTAGAATATTATTCTGTATCTTGAGTTTTTATGGGAATTTTTATGTGTTAGTTATGACTTTGTTACCTCAAAAATTTTCTGCCTGAAATTTTTCTTTTGGCTTTGAGAAATTGAGAGTATGCTACATCTATTTTTACTCAATTTCCAGTTCGTACAAATCTTACTGTACTTAATTCTCTGAAATCCACACAGCTTGGGACCAAGCAATTTGTGAATTTTAGAATTTTGCAAATTTCAAGTCATTGATTTGAAAGCATAAAAAATAATTGAGATAGGCTTTTATTAAAATTATATTTATGTAAATAAAACCTTAAAACTAAACTTAAGTTCGATTGCTTCTTTTTATTTAAAATTCCTAACATTATTTTCATCTCAAGTTCCTGTTCTCAAAAACATTTAATTGTAAATGTCATTGTTTGCACCACAAATGTCATGCGGTTTTCAGAACTGCAGTTTCCAAGTCTGGGAAATTTGAGAGAGTTGACCGTGTTAAGCCTTAGCACTTGTATGTCATTTTATAGGAGCCAAATAACATGTTTATGCTTCACATTACGAGTGCAAATGGTTAATACCATCAAGACATATTTAATCCAAAAACATCAGCATAGTAACAGAAAAGGGAGAAAGTAAGAAAGTATAAATTGCTTGTAAAATAAAAGACCCTTATATGTCTGCAGACTAAAAATTAAACATTTTTTTACAGAGATATTATTTATCTCTAAACACAACTATAATAACTTAAAAAAGAGAAGACATGAGAAAGTAGGAAAAATTTCTGACCCATAAATAAAAAGAAAGATAACTACGTATTATCTTATCAAACATGTTTTTGTCTGCCTCAAAATGTACAGAGAAATAAAAATTTAACACATTCTCAAATATTTTAATGGCTATTAATACATATAATGCTTTTAAATGTGCAGGCCTTATTTTTAAATCTTATGCCTTGGCTGTATCGTGATAACAATCAGTAAATCTATAAATATATAATTTTATAGCTTCCTAAAAAAATATTTTAAAAGAATATATTAACTTCTTGCACATTTTTCATGCTGCAACTGTAATTTATGCAGTTTTACAACAGCTTTCAAAAGTACAACACTTGCTTACTCATGAAACTATTTATTAACAACACTTACAGAAATAATAGTATTCCCTTCATACACAAACAAGCATAAAAAGGAAGCTGTAATGAAATCATGTTTCTTTAGAAATAATACAAATAAAAAATCTAAGTGAATTGTTATATTACATGCCACCAATGATTGCAATACGATACACCGATTATCAATATTTTGTGCATGTTGCAGCACATAACTGGTATTTTTGGGTATTAGCTATATAATTACTATATATTTATTCTTCAATAAAGAATTTAATTTAACAAATAAGGCAACTACTGTTATTTGAAATATATTTTACTTTTTCAGTAATGTAACAGTACAAGCATCAATTACAGTTGGTTATTGATTTAACGACTTTCAAGAAACCACAAAAAATTGTCCTTAAGTAGAATGTGTCTTTAAACAGAATTTTTGGAAAATTTCAAAAGAAAAACATTTTCTTTCTCACTTTTCAGGCTTAAGACTGCCAATAAAATTAAAAAATATATATTTGCATGTTCAGAAATGTTTGTTTATTTATTCTATTTTTTGCACATTACATTATAGTATTGTTTTTCCTCCATAGCACTTACTACATTATGTGTTAGTTTTGTTTGGAATTGTAGAATAAACCCAGTTTCAAGTACATTGAAGATGTTTATTTTTCTCTCTGGTCTATCTAATAATATTTTAATTCAACTTTTTCATCTACAGATCCCAGCTTTCCTACACATGGTTTTGAATACCCTTATAGATCCTTAATTTTGTCAACCAATCAGCTTAAGATTAAAAATTTTCCATTTCAAATTTAGCTGTCGAAGCCATAGTATTTTCTTTCAATATTGGTCTGGAAAGAGGAATATTAGACACTCTTGTTTTTTTAAACCATTGCAGAAGTGCTTTGTCTAATTCTTCTAATCACCCACCTTGAATTTTCTGCAGTTTGGTTACACAATCATACTTTTTTTGGCTCAAGAATTTTGTCTTTGTTAGGTAAAACTCCTTTCAGTGTAGATTCAGGTAACTGAAACCGACTTACAAATTGAACTATAGATATTCCTTAACATTTTTTGTATTTTGTTTTGTAGTAGTAAATGTTTTTGCTTTAATGCCATTATTCCTTTACTCTGTTCGCATCTGAGATTTGTAATGAAATTTACACTGCACTTGCTGGATTGGGTTAGTACAACTCTCACTAACCAGAATCTGCCAGTTTTAAAAACTGGAATTTGAAAGGTTAGAGAGGGGAATTGAGTTCCTTGCACAGTAGCTGACTAGAAAAAGGGAATGAAGTGATAGATCAAAGATTGTCTGACATCCCAAACAGAAACATTCCATTCCTCCTCCAGCTGCCTCTTCTAAGAACTTCCTTCTGTTCCCAATGATCTTGTTTTTCCCGCAGAAGGTCTCTTGCTGAATTAAAACTAAGATAAGAAACAAGAGTTGCAACAAAAATCATTTTTAAACAGAAATGCTGTCGTTGTTATATAGGAACTTATCTAGGATGTAAAGACTGTGACCAGCAAAAAGTCTTTAAATAGAGATCGTCGTTAAGTAGATTGTCATTAAAAGGAAACCCAACTGTACTTTTGCCTTCTCATTTCCATTATGATCTCCTTGCCTCCAGCGCAAATATGTTAACTGTCACAGGTCAAAATGTAAACAAGCAAAATTTGCATAGGTGCAGATTGTTTTGTTTGTCCCCAGACTATTTTCGACATTGGTAGACCTACACTACAAAATGCCTTCTGAACAAGACGATCAAATTACAACATCATAATGAATTTCAAATTCTTACAGTTCAAGTAAAAAAATAAGCAATGTATTATAGTCAAAAATAGTTTCTTAATAAATAAACTACAAAAAAGTATACACACACACAAAAACAAAATTGTTCATGTATTTTTTTGATAAGAAATACAGGTAAAAAATTGCCACAAGCAATATCGCAAAAATTATACAATATGCATATACACAGACCCAGTATTTTGCTCAAAGGGGGATCAAGGTCAGGATTAGGGATGCACCGGATATTGATTTTGTCCGATATACCTTTCTGATGGATACGTACCACATATCCTGCTCTAATGTTTGAAACCTGTAATTCTATACATATTTTTAACACCGCAAAGCTTCCAAATACAAAGTAAGTTTTTAATTTAAAGTTTTTTAAAATAAGCAAATTAATTACATTTTAAAAATAAAATTTGACATGCTGTATGACAGTATCTTTTGCGCAGTGGTCGGTTCAAATTCCGGATATTAAATAAAAATCTGTCGCATATTGGATATACAAGGCCTTCTGGAGGGGGATGAGATAACCAGTTTCAATTGTCTCCCCCTACACACACACACACACAGTAAAACCTTGATCAATCATTGTTTCCCAGTATGTATCATCTTGTTTCAATGGTATGTAAAATAACGTTTACCAATAAATCGATTCTCAGTAGTTACTCTTTGTTGAAATAAGTTAAAATAATTTCAAGAAAAATGCTTTATAAGCTTAACTCTTATTTATGTACAATAACAGAACAACAATTTATAGTGAAGCTTGAAATGTTATTTTGAAGATAGTAGAAGATGCACTTAGCTAAGAATGCACAATATGTTTTTTCATCTTTTAATGAAATGCAAACCTTCACAAAGTAGAATCAATCATTTTATATTAAGACTCAAATTGAACACATAAATATAATAAATTGAACAAATGAGGGCCAATAAAAAATTTCAAAAGGTAGCAAATAAGTAAATAAATAAACCGATTTATTGATTTATGTGCCCCAAAATATTAATTTAGTATTTTTAATGAGATATGATTTCAATAATTTGATCTGAAAAATGTTAGATTTTGATGAAAATATTATCTTTATGTGGTGGGTAAACCAAGCAGTGAATGAACACACCCCAGGAATGATCAGTTTGTAATTTTTTTTCAAAAATAAGGTTTCAAAAGATTTTTTTCCAGATGAATATAACAACACAAGTTTTCTTCCATGTAATTTGAAGCTATTTGACACCTGAATGATTATTATAATCAAAATCTTACATATTCATTGACTGGAAAATTGTGTGTTCATTCACTGGTCATTTAATAGTTTTGTTGTACCACTTTTTATTTGCACACCCAAAAACACCTGAAGTAGTGCCACTTAAAACTTCTTATTTTTTAACAATATTTACACACATCAGTATTGGCATGTAACTTATTTTTTTAGAGTGCATGATGGCTGAGTAAGTAGATGTTTTTTGTTTCTTTATCCCCGGGACTGTACAAACCGCAAGAAAGGGTAGGCTATTCAAAAATGAATTGGAGCAACAAAAATTACGTTACCAAAATGTTACATTAATAAAAATAAAAACATTATCTGACTGACATTCTCTTAAATTAGTCAGAGAACAAAGGCATTAATGATGAGGGAGTTCAGGACTCTTAGTACATCTCAGGAGGATGAGAAACAAAATGTCATGTTCTTGAATATTCTACAGTGCTTATATTAACACAATAAAAAAAACCCCCCAAAAATATCATATAGCAAGACAAATGCAAATGATTATTTTTCTTTCAGGTACATTCTATCTTGGTATACTATTTGGTCCATCCTAACACAGGGACTGCCACTCTCTTTTGGTAGGCAGGCAATTTTTCATATTTTAGTTTGAAGTAACATGTGAACATGCATCAAGATTCTGCCTCTGATTTAAGTTTAAGATTAATGTTGAAGTTGAAACATTGTTGGATGAAAAAAAAACGAAGGGAGAGATGCAATTATAGGGAATTATTAGACAAGTCCATTTTATGAGATACTTTAGTGAGACAATATGAATAATTTTGTGCAAGAGATACCCATGAAATGATAAACTGAAAAGATTTATTTCAGACTAGGACAAAGAATTTAATTTGAAAAACCGCAATAAGATTTTATAAGAAACTCGATTTCAAAAATAACTAAAAATCTTACATTTTTAAGGCAAAATGCACATTTTGTGATCCATGGCGCCTCCTTCTCCCTTATCCAAAACGATCATCTATGGACCATTAAATGCTATCTTTAAATTAAGGATATCGTGAAATCGCAGTAACATGTTATTTATCAAATGCAATTTGGGACTTTCAAAATCCATTGCTAATTAGAGAAAACTGTTAAAGCAAGTATCGATAAATTAATGTATACTGTACCTACAGAAACCTAAAAATGTAGTTGTCCAATGACATCTTGTTTTGAACTTTCTTACATTGAAATATTTTATGCAAAATTAATAAATAATCAAACTTTTATGGAAATTGAATTGAGTAACTAAAATGTCAATTTCATTTTGGTGATTGAGGAATTCATCTTCCTAATCTTAAAAAGTTAAAATGCTATTTTCTTATAAAATCTCCCCCTTTCCCACATAAAATATCATAGCACAATAGATGTTTCTTCTTTATAATATCAAACATAAAATCAACATTTATTCTAGAATGAAAAATCAGTATTAAATCATGTTCATTCAGGCTAATTATTTCCTATTCAGTTTTAAAATTAAAAATACAATCTTAAGGTTGTACTTAGAAGTTGTACATCTTTGAATGAGTCGGTATGAATAATTATATGTTCCAAATCTTGAAACACATAACTTCCATAAATTGAACCACTAGTAAAGTTAAAAGGATAATTGGGATAAATACAGTACCGAACCCCAAATTCGGAAAATCTTAAAAATCGGCACTTTTCCCGAAAATTTCCGATTTTTTTTTTGTAAATTCAGAACAATATTAATGTAAGAATCTGTTAAATTAATAAATGTCAGTAAATTTTGATTCAAATAGAAGCAATTTTGTAGATATATTTATGCTTTAGATGAACTAAACTCAGGAAACCAAGATAAACCTGAAAACCCTACTATGTTGAAAAAGTAAAATTTGATTTCTTGGGCTCAGTTAAGCATCTTTTTTCCCTATAAAAAAATTATTTTTTCCCTTAAATTCTTAAAAATTTGTGTTTCAAGTTTTATTCCCTGGAAAAAGAAAAAAGAAAGAAAGATAAAGAAACTTGCTCTATTTTTTGTCTTTGTGGTCATAAATAGCGCCCAAGTAACCCTTGCAAATTGTAAATGGCCTGGCATTTTAGTTTGACTTCTCTGCTAATATTTTTTTAAGATGTAGCTCTATTTTTTTTTTCATGCAATTGCAGGTGATTCAGTAAAATGGTTAGCTACCATGGTGGGTATGATTTATTTTTGCTGAATTGTGTGTTGTAATTTGGAGCGTTTTATTTAAATCCATGAATAAGTTACTTTTTTGTTTGGTAAAAATATCTTAACACATGACTTTACTTAGATTACCTTTTCCAAAAACAGTGACTTATTTATGTACCAGTTAAGAAAACAATGCGATCTGAAGTAAAAATGCGCATATTAGCGTTGATGTTTTCGTAAATCCGCCAATCCGCCATTTTTGGTCCGGTTCCGAAATTCGGCAAATTCCGAAATCCGGCTTGGCGCCGGTCCCGAATTTGGGGTTCGGTACTGTATATGATTATTAATACACATACCAATAATACCATTTAGTACAATATCTTTCATGCAGAAAAGAAACTTGTACTTTTAGAGATGTTCAACATAAATATTTAACCACAAAATTAAACTAAAATTCATTCAGCCACTTACGATGAAAAAACTGCTAATGAATTAAGATGTGTCTAAACATTCTCACTAATCAGTCATTAGGTGACAAAAGTGTTACAAAAAATGAAAAAAAATTAGAAAAATAGAGCAAGAGATAAACAGAGGATTATCATCTGTTCAGTTTTGTTAGAACAATAAAACTCAACTCAGTTTGGCAGTGTAAAACAAGGTTCTTAGTGTACTAAAATATTTTGAACATATTTTAAAATACAGTAAAATACATGTTTTAGGCATATAAGCTTTTTTTTTTTTCTTGTATGAAACATTTGTAGGAAATTTAGAAATAATAGTATTTGATCATAATCATTCCTAAAAACTAAGTAGGATTTTATTGCTTACAAAGTTATGTTTTGTTAGTTCATTGAGGAAAGTGCAGAGAAATCTTTTTAGGAGAAAAACAGCTTTTTCCAAAAAAATTGATTAGCCTTACAGTATGTCCACCCAAAATTGGATCCTAAAGACTAAGGCGTCTTTGTTTGGTAATGATTATTAGTTAATAAGTCAAATAAGTGTAAACATTTTCAATGTGCATGCACAAGGGAAATTAAAAATCAGCAACAAATACTTTGTATATTTTAAGATTTCCAGCTAAGAAATATTAGGGAAATTTTGTGCTTAATACATTGGATTAAGTCATGTATTCTTTGCAAATCAATTAAACAAATACATTAAAGTCTCAAATTAATTTATTTATTATACGCATTATTAAGACTTTACTTGTAACCTTTAAATGCATGCAATTATTCAGACTTAATTTGGTGCAAACTTTATTTAGAAACTAATGTACCTAGCTGTAGAAGTGTTTTTCATCTTTGTTTTACAAGAGAGCACATAAAAATATCACTTCATTTTCAGGCTTAAGCCAATTGAATCTGTTGAAACATTTTGCATTAACACTAGAACAATAGACATTTTAAACTACCTAGAATGATTATTGCGGTCAAAATGACCGCAATAAGAAATCCTGAATGAATACAGAATATTTATGAAAAATGACATTACGAAATGTTAAAATAATTTATTTATATTATTTTTAAATGCTTGCAACATTTTAAAAAGCAATTTTTATTTTATTACATAAAGTGAAATACTTTAATTTTTAGAAAATAGAGTAAGATGCTATCATTGTACCTGCCTCACATTTTAACCAATAACACATAATTTAGAATTAAAATTTTCCATGCTTAATATTTTCAAAATTTTTGCACAAGTACACACAGAAAGCATCCCCCCCCCCCTGCTTTCGCAAGTAATTGCAATTGGATTTAGCCTCAGAATGATCATTTGTTAATGTTTTAAAAATTGTATTATGATTATTTTGATATTTCAGATGATTATCATTTGAGATAACAGTTTGAAGAACCATAAAAAAAAAGATAATCAGCAAAGTTTAAATGCTAACTGAGGAAATACCATTAAGGGGCCCAGTACTGGTGTATTTACTTTGACCTAAAAGTAATTAAACTTCTACTTAGACAACAACCGAATGCAATAAAAAACGTTCAAATGGGTACATTTTAAGGCAATTTTACTTGCATATACAACATAATTGAGGAAATTTTTATCTTATTAACGGTTAAACCGAAATATTCAGTAAAATAAGACTTTTAATGACACATGCAATCTATGCAAGTTAAGAGTTGATTAGTGATCTGTGATAAATTAGAAGCACCCGAAATGTATTGAATTAACCTTTTCAGAAGGCAATACATGTAACCATTTATATCATAGAACAGATCTGATATTTAATTACTTCCTTGTTTTAAATGAAAGCAAAAAGGATCCCAGTAAAGAGAAAAGAGGAGAGAGAAAAAAAAGGGGAAAAAAAGGATCTAGATTGGGAAAAAGAGCAGTCTGTTAAAAAAACAAATGGAAGTAAAAATAATTTTCTACAACATAAAAATAATTGTGTCTCATTGCATTGACTAAAAAGCATTCTAATCAAACAGGGCAGAACAGCACACAATTCAGCATTTTATTCAGTAAACTTGCCACAGAATTAAAAGTTTTCAGAGGCTAGAAATCTCATTTCCAGACTAACTAGTCTAGTGTATAAAAAACTTAGAGCAAGATTTCATAGAAAATTTCTTTATTCAGAAATGAATCATGAATTTATTTTGGCAGAAAGTGATTTTTAGGAGAAAATTTGTTAATTCCTTAAATTTAAATACAATAGCAAGCAGAATAATGGCAAACTTGAAACTTTGAGCATTCCATACTGAATCGGTAAGAGAATTTAATTCATGTAAAAAGCACTTTTATGTATATTCAATCTTTATCAAGTTATTAATGCTCAAAAATGTAAGCTAATTTCCGACATAATTTATTTAAGTAGTTTAAAAAACATGCTGCATTAAAAAATCTGTTTTTAATTTAGCTGCAAAGGTGTAGCCGGCAAAACTGATTCTAAATTACTGTGGAAAAAGGTGCTAATGTTTTCGTGCAGGACTTACACTGTGTTTCTGTGGATAAGTCTTTCTTGTCTTGAGGCATGTCAAACTGTGTATTGTTGTTCCCTGCTAGAAATGAAATGTGTTACTTATACAAATAAAAATTATCATTAATACATTCCACCATTTTTGGCAATCATATAAGTAAACATATCAAAGAAATAAGATAAATTAAACTAATTATGCTCTAAAACTAGTTGCTAGATCTGTATTGTAAAATTTTTAAATAACATAAACAAATTAAAACTACACACAAATGCTAGTACTAAAAAAGCAGCAAGCAAGCAAACAGGTTCAAAGGGTGTGAAATAGACAAAATTTGAATGAGAGTGGAAAGCAAAGAACAAAACTTAAGAACAAGAAATGTAAGGAGGAGGAACAATACCTTTTAAGAATTCAAGTGCGAACAACTCTTGGAAAACAGTTTCTCTTACTGACAGCGGTATGCTAAATTATTGCCAGTAAAGGTTTAAAACGACGTAGCAAAGGCAGCCCAAGAACTATATTTCTAATATTTTTATTTATATTATTGCATGTTCAACACACAGTGTTCATAGATCAGAGGCGCAACTCTCAAGCTGTAATTTTTAATCAAATATTTCTTTCTAAAACTTTTATTATTTTGTACTATTACAATTGTGCACTTTTGTCTTATTACATAAAAATTTAATTGAAGATTGTTGTATGCCTAATGATTAAACTTCTGCACCAATTTATTAGCTTTCTCTTTGTATGATATTTAGTTTAGTGTGTTTTTTATTCAAAAAGAATAGAAAGTACATTACGTTGAATAAACAAGAGATATAATCTTAAAAATATTCTGAATTTCCTGCCAAGCTATGGCTTTTTGATGTATGGAATAAAAAACTATGTCACCAAAATTAAAAGAAACTGAGCCAAATGTAATGCTAGGCAAAGTATGTAATGAGAAACGTATTTAGAATTCTGAAATAGACATATTTTTTGTAAAGGGGGGGGGGGTGTTATTTTAAGTATGACTGTGATGTGAAACATCAGGGCGAAATACTTTTTGCTTGCAGTTAATAAAATTTTATAAAAAGGAGAGGGAGAAAAAGAAAGAGAATTTTGAAATCAATTTGAAAACAAAAAAGAACTATAGACTAGAGTATTTAAGTCATTGGTAGAAATGGCATTTTTATTTAAATGAAGAAAAATTTCAAAGTAATAGCAGCAGTTTTCCAAAACCCATAAAAATTACTAACAATTACTCACAAATAACAGAAATGAGTATTATAGTGATAGGGGATGTTTTCAATAGCCATAATAGCCAAGAATGGAGAGGAACAACACATGAAGTAACAGCAAAGTCATCAAAAGTAGTTCATATTTTTCTCTGTGGCGGGGTGCTGAACGCAGTTTTTGACTACATTAAATTAGCATTAAGATATGCCTATCTATCTGGTCTCTGATTATTCTGTGGTTCAACCTAGCATACAATGATGCATGCTTTAATCATAAACTTCAACTTCTTTAATCTAAAAGCATCTCGATTCTAAAATTACTGTATACATGGAATTTTGTAATTACAGTTATTTTTCTGTTTTTGTGGAATATAGGGGGAAAAAAGAAATAAAGGTCTTACACCAGGATTATTTAAATCACTTTTGCATTCTTCAAAGTCTAATATGAGTTTCAGCCTTCTTTATCATAAAAATTTTAAGCATGTTTTAAAGCATACATTTTTTCAAAAGTTGAGATTTAAAAAAAAAGATCTATATAAAATGGGAAAATAATTTATGAGTTTATTTGCTACTAGACTTGGATAACATGTACAAATTTTATGTCATTCGTAGAAAGTTCCTTAGCTTCATTTTAAAAATAATTAATTAATTTAAAAAACCCACTGAATTCCTTTATTTTTTCGCTGATAACTTAAAGACATCAAATATCAATAAATGAATAAAGAATCTTAGCTATCAAGTACTCAACTTCAAGTTAAAATTTTTATTTAATATAATTTTATCCCTTACTCCAAATTTTTTTTTTTTTTTTAATGGCTTCTCCATATATTTTAACTACTTCTTCCCCTTTCTAGCTTCAAAAAATTAAAATCAAGATATAAAAGCATCACATGAAGAAATCTCGAAGAAACACATACCACAAACCTGCTCTATATCCCAGAGCATTTTTTTAAAGGATTTTTAAAGGATTAAACTAAAACAATTTTACAAAATAAAATATGCAGGAATATATTTTAATAAAAATGACAATATACATAAAGTAATCTTTAAACAAAAGAGCTTATTTGCAGGTATTGTTACCCATAAAACATATGCATTATAATCATAAACCGTCATTTTTTCAAGTACTGTATATGGCAAAATAAATCTTCTTTAAGAATAACTTAAGGTCTTCTCCTATATAAATACAAAATTTCATCAGCAACAGGGTGTAAGCCCAACTACTAGGTCAAGGCAGGGTAGACTTTATGTTGGTGATTGTTCAAAGAAGTTTCACTGTAATTTTCAGATTCAATCAATGCTTTCTGCAAAATATGTTCCTTGTGCAACAAATATTAACGTTTTCTGAGAAATTTTGCTCCAAAAAGATTTTTTGCACTACTAAATATTTAAAATTGCATTTTAAGTTTTGATACAAAACTATACACATTTACATTCCCTAGGTATAAAATGATGAAAAGAGGCTTGCTTGAAGTAAGGGCAATTTTTAGTTTCCTAGGGAACAATGGTATAGTCGAGACCCAGGAGATGGAGGGAGGGGGACAAACCTCCCCCCAACTCCAATGAATATTAGCTGGTAGGCAAATACTCAATAGTAACAATTTTTTACTTCAACTAATCCACCACAAAAAAGTCTCTTTAATTTGTTTGACCCTAGCTTTTGAAGTACCAATAAGTTGGCCGCTTTGCTTATGCTATGCAACAACATATGGTAAGGCTAAAGCTAAAAAATTGGGACTGAAGGAGGGGAGGGGGGGCAGTTGTAACAACAGCACTATTACTTATTAATAAGTTGTTTACAGAAGACACATATCTGAGCATGGATAACTATTAAAACCGTGGATCTCAATAGAGCAATTTTTTAAAGACATAAACAAAGAGCGAAGGAATTACTGAGCACAGTACCTGCAAATATATTATCTTTGTAGGTATAATACTTGCAATGAAGCTTTCCTATTTCTCAAAAAACTAATTTAGTGCTGATGTCATCATAACAATATTTTCAATTTCATTATTTACACTCATAAGGAAATTGTAAACATTAAACTTCTAGTGACTTTAAAAAAAATGTTTGTGTTGTGTAGATAAATTTTGTGTTCAAGATTTGTAAGATCCAAACTATGCAAAGTTGACATTTTTTTTTCTTTGATCCCCAATTTTTAAACATAAAACTATTCCCCATCACATTCCTTCAGGGAAGAAAAATCTACTTTCCAGAGTTTTTTAAAAATTATCTTTAAAACTCAATTACAGATTTTCATTAAGCAATATTTATTTTTACCTTCATGTTTCAAAATAGTGCTTATAAATTGTTTAACTGTTAATATTTCTCACGAGCGAAAAATATATTTCTGTTGAGAATAATAACTTTAACTTTTTCTTTTAATCAGCTCGCGAGATTATAAGTTGTTTAAAATATGAAAAGAATAGAAAATGGATTTTCAGGATAGTAGTGTGCTCTTATATTTGTAATGTGTTTTTGGTATGTTTATTTTGTTTTATTAAATGTTATTTATGTTTTTGATAACATAATTTGCCACTTTTTTCGATTAACGCATAACAAAATGGTAGCAGAGCGTGGTTAGTGGTTTAATGGTTGCTATATAATGAAGTAAATGCAGTTTGATATTTCCTCATTAGTGTTAGCTTTCTTAAGCAAATGAATGAAAGAAATATTTATATTACATGCAGATTAGACTAACCGCTAATTCAGATTTGTAATATGGCTGACTCTAGTGTTGGAATTTCGAGGATTGAACTTCTAAATAGCAAAAATTATGCTTTATGGAGCACAAGAGTAGGAGCTCTTATTAAAGCTAAGCATTTGTATGATGTAATTGCAAAAGAAGAACCGGTATGAAAAAGATGAAGCGAGTATTAAATTATATAATGACTGGTCTGCAAGAAACGATGAAGCATATGGATTAATTATTTTGACTTTGTCCGCAGAGCAAGTTATGACTGTTAGAGGAATTACTAAAGCTAAAGAACTGTGGGAATTATTGAAAAGACGTCATGAAGGAGTAGAAAAACACAGAAAGATTAATTTGAAGATTAGATTAGCGAAGATTGAGAAAAGCAACCGAGAATCAGTAGAAGAATACTTGATAAGAGCACAGACAATTGCAAATGAAATTTCTGATCTGGGAACTCAAATAGAAGAGAATGAACTGATTGGATATATTATGGAAGGTTTACCGAAGAAATATAGCGAAGTTGTTACAGCCGTTTCTTCAAATCCTGATATATCTTATGAATTGATGAGAGAAACTTTGTTGACATATGAAAGAAAATATGACAAAGTTGAGACTGAAACTCAAGCATTTAAATCTAATGAATTTAACAGAAAAAAGGGATGTTGTTTTTCGTGTGGAAAATTCGGGCACAAATCCTTTGAATGTTGGAACAATCAGAAGAAAATTTCGAAATATGAAAGAAATGGAAACAGAGGAAATGCAAAAGGACTAATGAATAGAAACAGAGGATTTGAAAATGAGAAATTCAATGGCAAGCAAGGTAGCTATGTTCACAAAGAAAAGAAAGAACACTCTTGTTTTTCAAAAGGATTTGCTCTTCAAACAAAACTGCATGAAAAATCAGATAATTATAAAAATGATAAAGAGACAACATGGATGTTAGATTCAGCATGTTCATCTCATATGACTTATCAAGAAGAAATAGTAAGTAATCCAAAAGTCGAAGAAGTAAAAATTGCAACAGCTGAACAAAATAGAAGCAAACAGTCAAGATTTAGAGGTGATGTGAAAGCTATTGCACACAATGAATATGAAGACATCAATATTAAATTAGGGGATGTCCTATACGTTCCAAATTTGAGTGGAAATCTGATGTCAGTTCCAAGTCTGGTGAAAAGGGGGAAGAAAGTTATTTTGGATGATAAAGGTGCCACTATTTATGAAAAACAAAGTGGAGAACTAATTGCCAGAGGAACATTTGAAGATGATGCATTTTTGATCAAAATTGACGTTAGGGAAAACATGAATGAAAAATGTCATAAAACAAAAGAAATAACTAAAGAGATTTGGCATAAAAGATTAGGACATGTGAATTATAAATATTTAGACAAAATGATGAATGGAAATCTTGTCAGAGGAATTGAAAATATAAAAGGTGATGAGAAAACTTGTGAAGCATGCATTCAAGGCAAATTAACTAGGTATCCATTTCAGCAAGTAACTGAACAGAAAACAAAACAAATTCTGGACAGATTACATGTTGATTTATCTGGACCAATGAATATTCAATCTTTAAACGGAAGTAAATATAGGTTGTTGATGATTGATGAATTTAGTAGGAGATATTTTGTCGAATTTGTAGCAAGAAAGAGTGAAGTTTCGAGAAAAATTATTGACTTTATTGAAAGGAGAGAAAATGAAACAACGAAGAAAGTGAAAACAATTCGTTCAAATAACGGAACTGAATTCATAAACGAAACATTACTTGAATATTACAAAAGAAAAGGCATCAAAGTTGAAAAAACCACAGCTTATTCCCCACAGAGCAATGGAATAGCTGAAAGAGGGAATAGAACTATTATTGACATAGACAGGACTTTATTAGTTGATGCAGGTCTACCTGTATGTTTTTGGGCAGAAGCAGTTTGGACCGCAGTATATCTGAATAATTTGACGCCGACAGTGAAAAGAGAGAAAACTCCCATGGAATTATGGAGTAATAAGAAACCTACAGTACGCCATCTAAAAGTATTTGGATGCAAAGCGTTTTATAGGAATGATCAAGTGAACAGGAAGAAGTTCGATGTTAGAGCAAGACGAGGTGTGTTCATAGGATATTCCAAAGATCGCCAAGCGTACAGGGTTTATGATAAGGAAGAAAATAAAATCAAAGAGAGTAGAGATGTAATTTTTATCGAAAATGAAATGCGATATGTAGAGGAAAATGACAGTAATTATAATATAGAAGAACTTGACTATATAACAATTCAATCAAGTGACGTAAATGACTGCCAAAAGCATGATGCAGTGAATAAAGAATCATTGGTGAGCATTCCCAAGGATACTGAAGATAATCCAAATGGAATAAAGGACCCGAAAGAAAATGCTCTCAAAAGAGGGCTTCCACCTGGTAACTCGAAAGAAATTAGTATTCAGGGAAGAAGTGAAGACGTAGAAGAAATTGAACTACCAGTACTAGATCGAGGGGTTAGACGATCATCTAGGGAAAAGAAACCTATCACAAGATACTCAGCAAATGTCACTTTAGAAAATATTCCAAAGACTTATCAAGATTTATTAAATTCTAAAGAGAAACAAAAATGGACACAAGCTATAGAAGAGGAACTGAAATCAATGGAACAACATAACGTATGGAAGATCGTTGATCGACCTAAGAATACGAAAATTCTCAGAACCAAATTTGTTTTTACACTGAAAATGGAGGGTGAAAATAAAATATACAAAGCTTGATTAGTTATTGACGGTTCAAGAAAGAAAATGGGTCGAGATTTCAAAGAATCATACAGTCCTGTAATGAAACCCGAATCCTTTCGAACGCCATTGAAAATATCAGCTATAAATGACTACAAAGTTAGAATTTTTGATGTGGAAACTGCTTATTTAAATAGTAAGTTAAAAAGATCTGTTTATACGAATCCTCCTGATGGTTTTGATATTGAAAGTGGAAAAGTATTACTAGTCACTGGAAGTTTGTATGGACTCCCAGAATCAGGAAGATGCTGGTATGATAAACTAAAGAAAATATTGAACAAAATAGGAATGAAAGAATGCAAATCTGATCCATCTTTATTTATCAGCCAAGATACTGACAAATATATTGCTTTAGGAATGTATGTTGATGACGGGATCATTATTGGAGAATTTGAAGATCTCATTGAGGATTTTTTGAGGAATTTAAGAAAGGAAATTAAGATTAAAGAAATAAAGAATAAAATCAACTTTCTTGGAATCGACATAGACTTTTATGAAGAAGAAATTATGCTCAACCAAAAAGAATACATAACAGAAATTTTAGAACGTTTTGATATGCAAAACTCTAACTCTGTGAAAACACCAGGAGTTGTTGGAATGAATTTAGATGAATATGAAAATTCCAAACCAGTGGACATGAAATTGTACCAGGAGATGTTGGGTAGTATAATGTATCTAGTTACTGGGACACGACCAGATTTAGCATACAGTATCAGCAAGTTATCTCAATATTCAAAAGATCCTAGAGAAATTCATTTACAAGCTTTGAAGAGAGTATTGCGTTATCTACAAGGTACTAAAGAATTCAAGTTAAAGATAGATAAATGCAAAGAAAAGCTACATATTAATTCTGATGCAAGCTGGTGTACCAGTAAAGATTCAAAATCATTCAGTGGTTATACCGTTAAGATAGGAAACTCATTAATTGGATGGAAGAGTAACAAACAGAAGATCGTAACTTTGTCAACCATGGAATGCGAATTGGTTAGTTTATGCGATGCAGTATGTGAAGGACGGTGGTTGATAGATTTATTAGAAGAGTTGAGACAAGAGGAATTAGTGCATCATCCAATAAAGATATATACAGACAGCCAATCTGCAATAGATTGGATATATAACCCAAGAGTAAACAACAGAAATAAGCATATATCAAGAAAATACCATTTTATAAAAGAAGAAGTGGAAAATAAAGAATTTGACGTACATCATATAGCAGGTACGGAAATGGATGCTGATGTGATGACTAAAGATGTGAGCCAAGTGAATATGCATACTCATCTGCAGAAACTTGGAATCATTTTTCCCGTCGTGTGAAAGGAGGGATGTGTTAATATTTCTCACGAGCGAAAAATATATTTCTGTTGAGAATAATAACTTTAACTTTTTCTTTTAATCAGCTCACGAGATTATACGTTGTTTAAAATATGAAAAGAATAGAAAATGGATTTTCAGGATAGTAGTGTGCTCTTATATTTGTAATGTGTTTTTGGTATGTTTATTTTGTTTTATTAAATGTTATTTATGTTTTTGATAACATAATTTGCCACTTTTTTCGATTCACGCATAACATGAACTGATTACAAACCTTGTGCAGAAAATAATTATATTATATAAAAAACAAAATTGAACATTTTAAAATAAAAGACAAAAATTCCCTTTGTGTGCACTATTTTAATGAATTTTACTGCTGTTACTTACGTTTTTGCCTGCTTGCAAAATACTGAATGTAATCCCTCACTTTGTTTTGAATGTAAATTGTCCACAAAAAGAAAGAAATAATTAAAAAGAAAAAAAAAAGTGGTGAAAATAGAAAAAGTTAGTTTTAAAGAGACACAAATTGCAATATACTCTTGAAAGTAATATAGTTTATCATTGTAAAAGTGCAATTTAAAATTTCACAATTGGTCAACTAGAACACACCTGACATTGTTTAAAACTGAAAATAGTGAACCAAGATTACTTAACCCCTTTAAAGCCACGAGTTTTTTCTGAAAAATTAATATAGTGTAAGTTATTCTTTGCAATTTCAGGTTGTGGGGGGTGGGGTACAAGTTACATAGAAATAAAATATTATACAAACAAAGTGTAAACGGATCTCAGACGAGCATTAGAAATAAAATAACGCAGGCGGAATGGGCAAATTTTCTGGTACTTTCGCCCGTGTCAGACACGGGCAAATGCTTTAAGGGGTTAAGATAGTACTCAACTGTAACAAAAAACTATACAAATGAGAATGAACTGTAATATAAAGGGAGAGAACTTCCCATTGTACAGCATATAAGTTTGCAGTCCATGAGTGAGATTACAACGAATGTTTGGTAGTTTTGAATAAATAACAGCAAAACATTTTTGATCATGCATTGTTGTCTGTGGTAAATTGTTGGATATGCCACAGTCAACTTTCCAATTTCTTTTAAAATTTATGATTTTATAAAATTGGAAGTAATGATTATCTCTTGTTCCACAATGTGGTCGGACCAATTCTTGGGGAAAAGAGTTGATTTTTCTTCAGCAAAAATACAATTCAGAAAAAATTCCAGCTTGCTTAATGGTTAAAAAAATCAAAGAATACATAATAAGAAAGAAAAAGGAACAAAAGAAAAAGTAAGTTTTAGATAGGTACCCATACTATCTTAGTACTTAGAATACAGACATCTATTGATGACTTGAATTTTTTTATATCTTTGAAAAAGTTATTTCCTTTCACCAGTTTTTTATGTAATTTTATCGCTTTAACTTAAGTTTTTCTTTACTCTTGATAACTTGAAATTTACTCTTCACTCCAGTTATTTAATTCTTTCCTTCCTGCTTTTCACTACTTCCAATCCCTCAAATTTACAATTTTCAAGCTGGGGAAGTGATGCAGACTTTTATTGAATCACAACCAGACTTCATTAGAAAACTAAGACATTTCCCATTAGGGGGAAAAAAAACATCAAAATGTTCCCGATAGATACTTTAAATAAAATATGAGTAATGGTTTATTTTGTGTTCACTTTTGTATGATGTAAGTACATAGTATTATTTATTTTTTGCCAAAATAATTTTCATCGGAATTTAATTTCCTCAAATTAATATTTCCTCAATTGGATTTCAAGATAGCAAGAGTTGACTAGACATAATACTTTTTCTTAAAACAATCAGAAAAGTTTGTTGCCTTTTTAATCTCTTGGAAAAAGAAAAAAATAGTGAGAGACAATGATATAGAACAGCTTTTCAAGATAGCATAATGACAGAAATGCCGAACAAATGCAAAATAGTTTTGAAATTATTTTGATATATTTATTCTAGATAAGATTGACTTTTGATTAAAATTGCCTGTTGTTTGTTTGATGTTTTGCTTCTTTGCATCAATATTTATATATACTACTTCAAATTTCTAGAAAAGTTATTCATTGCAAAAATATTTCATTTGCACAAAGGTTCATAAAAATAATTCTTTAAAACATTTTCCAAACAAAGCTTAAAAAGTTAATGTTTTCGGATTTCAGGTGGAGAAGTTATCTAGACCTTTTTATGTGCTACTTATGTTTTTTTTTTTTGCTTCAAAACAGTAAGGAAAATAGATTTAATAAGAGAAATGTCATTAACACTGATATTGTAATTAACTTAAGGTTTAAAAACATTCAAGCTAACGACATTAAATAAATAGTGCATCTAAGAAAAATACTGCATAATAACTGGACAAATTTCAGATTATGCTTTTTTTTTAATGAATAATATCAGTTTAAGTTTTTTATCAACTTATACTAAATGAAATTTTGAATTAAAATCTGTTTTTGAATGTATAAATGTTTTAAATTCTTGCAACACAAAAAATAACTTCCTCAATTTAAGAGAAACATATTGAGATGAAGACATCAACACCAATGTTAATCAATACAATGTAACCTAATGATAGATCAATAATAAAATTACAATAAAAATTAGAGCATGCATTTTCTTGTTAGATATATTGCATGCATAAAAAGTCAAATTAATGGGGATAAAACAAAAGAATACTTCCATCATGCAAGGTACACAGAATGCATTTCAAGTGAGACAATAGTAGTATTACAAATAAATGAAAAATAAGAAAGAAAAAAGAACAAAAGAAAAAGTAAAATTTTAGATTAGGCACCCATACCATCTTAGCACTTAGTTAGAAGTAAAAACTTTCTGGGTTACGATAGAATAGGTGTTAATACTCATACTTGCAAGTACTTTCATTAGTGTATTTAATTTTATAATATAAAAATTGTGTTTTATTATAACCTATGCATTACTGTATGCATATGTTTAAAAATAATTATAAAAATGAAATTAGATGCTGAACAAATTTGAGAACATATTCTTTACTTTTATCAGATTATAAAATTGACGAGTAAAGTTAACATTACAATATAAAATTAAGTATATTTCTATTGTATGATTTAAAAAAAAGTGTAATACAATGTAGTGTTAAAAAACTAGCATAACAAAAATATTAGAAAAAAATAATAAACTGCTTGGGTTCAACAAACATTTAATTAACTTGAAAGCTTCAAAACTGAATGAAACTAATGTTATGACATAAACTTATTAGAAAAAAAAAAAGGGAGGAAAACATGGAGTCAGGGCTGTGCGGTAGATTTTGCCAATATGATGCAAGTGTTCGAAATGCTGCCCATACTTTCTTTTTTAAAATTTTTTTTTCTAATAACCTTGAATTTTGCAAAAATTAAAAAAATCCACATGAATGAGGTTGATGTTTCCCTTCTTCCTTTTTTTTTTTGGCAAATAATATAAAATACAGTAAAATAATGAGGTATCGGTAACAATAGGGAAGTTTTTAATTTTTTTTTTTAAATCTATATTTGATGGAATAATATCTATACACATCTCTGAATTTTTTTTTTTTTATTCTGCTATTAAATATTTACTTTTTTAATAGTTTTTAAAGTTCACTTGCAGTAAGAGATGCAAAAACAATTTTCTGCGCACGTGCCGTCACACTTTAGGAAAAAACGTCAAAACTGCTGCTAAAAAAAATTCTTTTGCTCATCCTATGCAGAAACCAATTTTGTGATTAACACTTTTTTGAATTGAAAAAGGTGCTTCTTGTAATCCGAAAACATTAGGGTAATTTTGAACCTTGGGGAGTAACTTTGAACCATGTTATATCTTTTAGTAAATTTGACTAAAAAAAGAAATTAGAAGGTTCAGTGCTGAACTCAGCCAAATAGGTTGTAAACTCAGTTTTCTACTCTTAAGTTTTAAATTAAGTCAAATACGTTAAAAAATATGATGTGGTTCAAAAATAACCCCCATGGTTCAAAGTTACCCTGAATGACTGTATGCAATATATTTTTTGGCAATTGTGATTTACAATGTACTCTTACAACTTACGACTAAGTTCAAAAGAGGCAGAGAAAGGGGGCAGCACAAATTTTAAACATGGATAATAAGTAATATAAAATTTATCGACTTAATAAATTAGAACAGCATCAAACTAGTAAGTCTTGCATACATAAGTACAAAGAATACATTGTAAATGTTCGAGTATATCACCTGGGTTGCCTCCTTTTAAGCGGGTATTTTAATTTTTCACTCGACACACTTGCACCAAGCTGATAAACCCATATTAAAAAAAGAAAACATATATGATCCCCTGTTAGTTATCAAAGAATATTTTCCACAACAATGCAACCAAAATCCTTGGAATCCATAGAAATAATTTTTGTTTTGGTCACCCAAGTATTTTTCAAAATTAGTCATCTAATTTAGTCATCTAATCCATACAATTTTAATACACGTACACGCATGTACAGTAGGGTATTGTTTACGGCGTCTTAGTGTGGTCCAATTCTCGGATTTTGCCAGAAAAGTCGATCGATCACACGACATTATCGTTCAGACAACATTTTTTGATGAATCTTTTGGCTTTGTATAAACAATACTCCACTATATATATATCTATATAGATACACACACATATATATGTATATACAGTACTCGACGCTTAATGTGATCTGCATGAGAATGATTTGGATCAACAGTTAACCGATTGATAACAACAGAATCATGAAATTAGTTAAATCCACCACGGGTGACACCCTTTTGGGGATGACATCCAGAATGAACTTCGAGATTTAAAAAACAATTAATATATGCCAATTGTGCACTTTTTGACGGTATATTTTAAACATATTTAATTAGCTTGCAAATTGTACTTTTCTGCTCTAAAAAAATCTATTTTTTTCCTTTTTTGCTTTTCGTATTTAGTATCCATTACCTTCTTTTAGATGAAGTCAGAATGGAAGTGGTCAACTATCTGTCTGGACGTTACTAGCAATAGCATCCTGGAAGGGTCAGCCCCTAAAGATATCTGTACTTGAGAGCCATACTATCTTAAATCCATTTTTCGAGTTTTTGCACTTAATGGACATACAGAGTACTGACGACAAAGACACTAGCTACATGAGGGGTTCCAAACATTTAAAACACTCATCAGACATCTTTTTCCCAAGGTTTGCACCAAAAAGTTTAGTCATATAGTACTAAAAATGTTTATTTCATAGCAAAAACCCAAAAAATGTACTTAAGATACTACGGCTCTCAGGTAGATATTAATACTCCTGATTTCTCTAGGAGGCCCTGCTTTAGCAGGGTACACAAAATTCATAAGGAAAGATACAAGATTAAACTCGATTCTGAGAAGAAGCATTCATTTAAAGTTTCATTAAGTTTTTAAAAGCACTAGAAGAGGAATTTATAAAAATTGAAAGTATTTATTAAGCACACATTTTTTAAAATGTATTCATATGCGTAAATAAAAAATGTGACGCTTGATTTGGTAATCCAAAATCAAACTTGAAGTTGGGGTTTCTTGCCCCATTCTTTTCAAATTGTGAAACACATGCAATCAAACAGTGCCTGATAGACAATTTGGACAAATTTTGGTTCCCAGGATTTAGGGCCCCCTGAACAAAGTGGAAGCTGTAAGCTTTTAGCTCTTTTAGCTTAACTAGATAAAT
This sequence comes from Octonoba sinensis, assembly GCA_038502835.1. Lineage (NCBI taxonomy): Eukaryota > Metazoa > Arthropoda > Arachnida > Araneae > Uloboridae > Octonoba > Octonoba sinensis. The sequence goes on from CM076598.1 coordinate 132,926,583, forward strand.
TCAGTTCTGGTTTGACTCCATGCATAAAGCATGAAAGGAGACTTGAATCTTTGAGTTTTAGCAGAGATGGCATAAAAATAAAATGGAAAACATTTTTACGCACAAATAAACTTTGACTCTATACGTCTCAAATTTTTATCCAACTAAAATTGTAATGCAAATATTAAATGTTCAAATTAATTAAACTCAAAAATATGGAGGATATGGAGCTATATGAGTTTTTTTCCTATTAGCAGAATGTCATCATACACTAAGACTGCAGCCAACTTCTTGAGTGCCCCAATGCTAATTGTAACAAAAAGAAAAAGAAAGAACTGGTCTAGAAAATAGGCACATTGCTGCTGACAAGGATTTTTTTAGAGTTAATTTCTAAATAAATTTACAATGATTGAAATTTTTATCTTTGGCAGGAAATTAAATATGAGATTGTCATCAGGAATTTAAAACAGCGACTTTTTAAAGTTGCTCCGCTCCAGCTTCAAGTTCTAAATAAGGTAAAGTGCCCTAAAGATGACACCCAAAAAACGGTTCCTAAAGCTGACACCCTGAAATAAAAATACATTTAAAGTATTACCAAATCCCTAAAATAATTTTTAATGAGATTTTTCTTTCTTTTTCAATGGTATCAATCCCTTCACTTCTTAAAGCTCTTTAAATTGGTAATACTTTAAATGCATTTTTATTTGAGGGTGTCAGCTTTACGGCACTTTACCTTACTTGCTCTAGCTCTGCTCTGAATAATTTTAATAGATTATTTATCTCGCTTTTTTTTTGGGAAAATTAATTTTTTTATTTAATAAAAAATCAAAAATGTAAGAATTGGAACAATGAAGCACACTAGATTTCTTTGCTCTGGCTCCGCTCCATTATGAGCAAAATATTGTTGCTTCATTGATCCACTCCAGAGTCCCAATTGCTATAACTCACAATGTTTCAAACATTGAAAATCGCACATGCAAGTTGTAAGGAACCCTTTTATCAATGCTTAAAATTCTGGAGGTTCAAGATAAGTCATCTGAGCAAAGCTTTTGGATTTACTCACATAAGAGGAATTAAAGCTCACATCTTTATGCATTAATAAAGGGGGGGGGGGGTGCCTTGGCCTCGTAGCTATAAAACATATGTAGGCAATTTATTTTGAAAGTTTGTATGCTACATTGCAATTTTTTCCATATTAAACTTGTATTGATTCTACACACATTACTTAATGAGAACATAAAGATTCTATTAGACTCTAAATGATCATTACATTCTAAATCCCAGGCAACCTCTAAAATCAATACAGTTTCATACATTACATCAATGATGGCAAACCTCTGACATATAAATCCATTTTGCACGACACATTTCTAGAGCCCTCAATGGATGGTCTCTCATCAAAAAGTTTCATGATACACTAATATATTAGATTAAGAAATGCATTTTAAATATGAATTTAGAAAAAATAGATCAAAATTAATAATAACAGAAAAAATAGATCAAAAATAATAATAACAAAAAAAAAATTAAGAAATTTTGCTAATTTTCTTTTAAACTAAAACTGGCTAAGAACATTCAGCCCGATTCTCAGATGCATCAGATTAGCTTTGCTATTGTTTTTGACCACCCACATGACAGACTCATGTTTGATCCTCCAATCAGAAATTAAATTCACATGTGACGGGCATGAAACTGATAGCGAAGTTATCCAAGGCGTACAAGAATTAGGCTGATTATTTCTATATGTGACGTGACACGACACCAGAGTTAAGTAGACTTTTAACAGATTTGGAGGAGCTCAAAAAGTTTGCCATCACTGCATTTTTTTTACATTGTACAGACAATAAAAAATTATGCACAAATCCCTATTTATATTTTTTATAAATTAATACAAAGCATAATTTTTTACTTATTGTACCATGGGCTACAGGTTCATACTTCATTCATGCTACATTTCGTAAGAAACTCATAAAGCAGAGTTCATGATTTAAAAAAAAAAAAAAAAAAAATCGGATTTTTAAATTTTTTTTTTAAAAATACCTTACATTTTTTGGATATTTATTATGCAACATTCATAGAAACAATATGGCATGTTAATGCAAAAACACACTTTAAGCTATTTTCACGGCAATAAATATTTGTTAACAATAATAATGATAAACAAATTTTAATACAAATGGATGACTCAAATGAAACCCTACCAGGAATAATAGTACACTCATAAGTACAGAGAAAATGAACAAATTTAATCTGAATTATTTTGCTGTTGAAAGCTGAATAAAGTAACAATTGTGTGTACGTAATTTTTACACCGAGAGTACTGTAATCATTTTTCTATTTCATAAATGAAAACGCCTGAAATATTTTTACCCATTTAGTAAAATTTTATGCTCACACCATTACTAAAAACTGAAACTTTTTGTTTTAATCAAATATCTTTATTGAAAACTTCTATGATAAAAAATATTTTAGAAGGAAAAAACCTTAAGCTATTAGGTTACCTGAATGAAACTTTAAGGATATATATCCTAAATTCTAACATTTATTGTTTTAAACACTATCATTCTGAATTATTTACTGTGTGGCATTTATTAAATTGAATTAAAATACTATTTTAAGATAAAAAACACAGAATGGTTCATGATTATTATGAATTCTAATTTCAATGATTGAATGCATTATGCTTTGCTGTTAAGATGCTTGAAGAATAAGAGTAATATTGTAAAATTAAAAATATAGTAATTCTAAACTTATGAAATATGTTATGCACACAGACAGATGCACCTAGGAAGTTTTGTTTCAAACAGTGGTTGTAATTGCAACATATTTCATTTTTACAACACTTTCTAACATTGTAAAAATCAATGATTTTTTTTGAAAAAAATCACTTTGATTTAAATCAGTGATTTTAAAAAAAAAAATCACTTTATTTAAATCAACGAACCCTGTCATAAAAGTGCCTTTTTAAGCAATTACCCGAAATAGTTATATTTATTTTAAACCAAGTGATTTATAATTATATGTATATTTAAAGTTAAAAGTAGAATATTTTGGAAAAATGTTTTAGAAGTTATACCTATTTTTTTTTGCAAAAAAAAAAAAAAAAAAAAAACCACACACACACACAATCATATTTAGAAAATATGATGTCTGAGAAATCTTGTTGTGAGATAACTTCAGTTTAGTAATCACACACATCTACAGACATTTGTGAAGAAGAAAGCAATACAAAAACTTGAAAAGTTTGTAATGATCCTCATCCAAGCACCTCCACCATAATATATACACATTTGGATCACATGCCATGAAGCAAGTCAGATGAAACATGCAAAGGAGGACAAAAAACCCTTAACAGAAATAGGAAATTGAAGAAAACTTTGGATGAGATTTAGAAAAATCGATGTAACATAAATATATTATTCTTTTAAATTATTTCAATCATATTTAAAAATCTAGCAAACCAAATTTGTTTGTTCAATGCCAATAAAATATATTGGATACATTTAATAAGACAAAACTGTTTCAAAAAATGCAACAATTTGTAAATCATACATTTTGCGAAAAAATTAGATAAGATTACAACTACTTTGGACAACAAAGACCAGTTACTACTCCTTAAAACTTTCAAACATGCATTAAAGCAAAAAGCATGATATCCGACTATGAGCCTGGTACTTTTTGAAAAGAAAAATTAACAGAATGAGAAAAGTGAGAAAGACAATTTTATCAATAGGTCTAAAATGCATTTATATTAATTTTAAATATGTTTTGAATATAAGGAGCTCTAACTTTTTTTGCTACAGCATAAAAGATTCAAAAAATGTCTCCAGGAAAATTCCTTTCCGGACCGGATATCAGAGATCAACCGGATACATGTTCCACCGGATATTTGTAGTTCGGCCGGATATCTAGCTGCTATTTGCTTTCTTATGTTATGTATTTACTTATTTTTTTATACACCACAACCTCAAAACAATAAATCACAAATGTGTTTCACTCATCATTTCTTTTAAAATGTTTTTAATACCCAACGTTTAAAAAACATTTTTTCAAAACATCTGAATGCTTAATTCTATGTGCATTTTAATAATGTAACATATAAAACAAGACATTAAAACATTGCTTTTATTTGTTACAGAATTTGAAAGAAAACTTTAAACATAAAGTACTTATGTTAACTTAGAAGTATTTTTCAAAAATATAGGTTTAATGCACTTTAAAATTTTTATTTTTGTAGTTTTTTTGCATAAAATATTTTATGGTATATTTCACAAAACAAAACAGAAAAGGGTAAATCAGTATTTTTAATTATTATTATTGCATGCTCCTTTTAGGCAAAATTGAAATCATCAATCGGCAAATTTTCAAGTCGAAAAAAAAAAGTTGTAGGAATGAGAAGGCCTTAATTTGGTGACTATCATAGGGATCTTCAACCTGTGGCCCGCTGAAGATATTTTAGTGGCCCACAAAGCCTTTGCAATAAGTTAAAAACAAAAATGTTAAAAAAAGAATAAATAAATAAAATAAAAATGAAAAGAAAACGGCCGATTGCCCCAACACAGTTTAAAAAAAAAAAAAGACTTCACTTTTTGCACTAGGGGAAAAACAGTATGGAGAGAAAAACTTACACATATTTCTTGTTTAAAAACTGACTCGTCATTTAAGAGGGTCTGGGGGGGGGGGGGGGCTTTGAGAATATCTCATTAATTCATAGCTGCGCATGTATTTTGTTGGTTCTTCGGGGCTGGGATACCACCATACAGCCCCTGCTCCCCAAATAGAAACCTTTGAGACATTGTCAGGGGTGATTGCGACAAAAAGTAAAAAACCCTGAAAAATTTTTATGCAAAATGTCGGGATCACTTTTTATGCACCATAAATTATACAACAGCTTTTATACACATATACAGTCAATTCTCCGAAATCCGCAGTGCTTGGAACCAAGGGTTGTGAGGATTTTAGAATTTTGCAGATTTCGGGTCATTGATCAGTGTAAGCATTTTGCGAGGTTTCTAATGTTTCATTCACCTTTTTACTTATTACTCAAAAAATGTTTTGATAAACCAAAAAAAACAGGCATGAATATATAAAAGAGATTGATAGAAAAGAATGCAAATTTATAAAAAAAAAAAAAAAAAAACATATACATTATACATATGTGTGAACTTTAAAAGAATTTTTTTTTTATTCAACTTCTTTATAAAGGTGCAGATTGGTGGTCGCCACTCGCCAAATTGCTACCAAAAAATTTTTAACGGTGACCAAAAAATTTCATTGCCGATCGCCATGTTGACAACTAAACTTGTCTCCATTAATTAGATCATGGAGGAAGAACATTTGCACCGTAAAATCGATGTAAATACAAAATTTATACTAAAAAATAGCTTAATATTTTTGCTGAATACGATTTGAATTGTGTACTAATGAAAAAATAATAAGAAATATTGCAAACCGAAAACAGAAGCAAAACGATTGATGTCTAATTACGGCAAAACGCTAATATTGCGTATGACACGTGGTTATCAAAAAAACATAAAAAATAAGCTAAAAATACATTGTTTTCAACGTATAAAAGGCAGATGTGAGTTACTGTAAACATTTCAGGTTTCAAAAATGCTATTACCTTTGAAAATTTGAGGAATTTCTAGTTTTTTTTAAGTACGTTTTTCAACAAAGTTTCACTGTTTACATCGGAAATCTTACGCGGATTTGAGAGTCGACTAGTTATAACGGCATGTTTTAAATAATTTTTTGCAAATAAATTGTAATTTATAGTAAAACAAAATGAATAGGAATTTCCCATGACTATATATCTTTTTACCAAATTTTTGCAGTGAAATACTTTTTCTATTTAGAGTTATTATTTCTCCATTTATTTGTCAACTTTCTGCAACTTTTAAAAGAAAAGTTGAGAAAATAACTCCAAGTCCAGGGCCGGTTTCATGAAAAGGACGTAAAAACGCGTTATTATGCAAAAAAAATGAAGTTCGGAAAATGAGTTCAACCTTTTGCGATGTTTATCGGAAAAATACCTAGATAAAAAAAAAAAAAAAACTAAATTTTTTTAATCGTTCTTTTAAAAATAAAAATAAAGTCCCGAAAAAAATTGCCACTTTTGGCGCTGTCTACATCGGGAATGTAAACAGCGCCAACCCCGGGGTTTGGCGCGGAAAAAAATTCCATAATGGCGCCATTGCCTAGCTATCCGTAACAACGAACGCCTGGGACGTGGTACAGGCATCGTTCGTGTTCGGAACAAAGATGGTTGGCCCCGTTACAACCCTTGCTGCGTAAAGGGTTGCTACAAAGGGACTGTTTATCGCTTTTCGGGGTATTTTTTGTTCCCCCGCTAAATTTTCAATTTTGAAGAGTAAAAACTCTGATTTTTAAAATACGGAAGGAGGATATGAAAAACCCGGATTTTCTGGGTACTCCCGGAATACAATCACCCCTGCATTGTAGGAAATTCATCATCCATTCGGAAAAGGTAAATGCAATGTATGAGGAGAATATACCCTTTACCCCCGTCCCCCTCCTCTCCACCGACCTCGAAAATTCAAAACAACTGTCTTGTTCAAAAACGTGGAGAGAGGGAAAGTAATTAAATGGCAGTTTATGTCTCCCACCAGTGTTGGCAGGTTTCAAGAATGGAAACCGCACAGCATGCAATAAAAAATAGTCCCAAAACCGCCCAATCAATTTTATGACCCTTACCCCTCCAGAAAAATTTTATTAATTTGGATACTTAAAATTTGGTTGTTAAAAAAATAAATAAAAACCACACCCATATAAATACATACATAAAACAATGCCCAAGTATCCCATTAAGACTGAAGAGAGAATTCCTCCAGTAAAGTGAGACTTTTGTTTTTCAAATTTTGCCAAGGAATTTTGTAGCATCATTATGTACCCATATCACTATCGATTTGTTTCAAAATTAAGTACAGAGTTGTTGATTTGACTTTTATTGAACTTTATTTATTTTCTTAAATAAAAAACACAAAATAATAGCCCAATTCATAAAAAGATTCCCCAAACCTTCCACATAAAACCAATTCCTACTACTGTAGGTAATCTTCCTCCCAAATTTTTAATTTTCTGCCTGACGTTACTTATTCCTCAAATGTGAGCCCATGGGTGATTCTCATGCCGAATGATCTGAAAATTTTTGAGAGCCTGTTCCGAAATGAAACAAAATCAGTTTTCCTAAAATGTTGCAATTTATTAATCTTGAGATTTTTCTAACAAATAAAAAATATCTGTCCTTTTTCTTTCAACCTTGAGGCAAGTAACATATTTAGTACTTTGAAAAACTTACAATAGTCTTTCTGGAAAAAATTGACTTCTGGTCTAATATTAGGAAACTTTTATTTAATTTTTAATCACTTGAAGGATATTTTGAGCTTATATAGGTGTATATTGTAAAGAGGGGGGCAGTACCGGATCTAGGGGGCAAGCCGGGGCCCATGCCCTGGGCGCCATTTCCGAGGAGCGGCAAATTCAACTGTAATGCACCAAAAAAAAAAAAAAAAAAGAAGAAGAAAAAGAAAAGAAAAGAAAAAAAAAATATTTGATAAGGAAAATTTAACTTTTGGAAAAAGAATTAAAATCCTAGTTCAGCGCTCCGATTTAATTATTGATCAGCTATTTTGCCAACGATTAAAACTGATTAATAGAATTATTTATTTGTATACACTATCGGAAACTCTAAAATTGAGGCATGCTAAATATGTTGCGGCGTTGATCAGTCGGCCAGCTCTTATAGCAGGCAAAAGACTCTCAGGAAGGCAGTTTTAGGGGGTGGCAAATTTTGCAATGTCAAAATTTAAAAAGTTAAATAAAAAAAAGTCAAGGTCTTTTCCCTTGTAATAGTGAAATATAAATCATGCTATGCTCAAACAATACAGTTGTTTTTCTTTTACAAATTTTCAAAGCATCCTTTTGGGAAGGGGAGGGGTGCCCTGCCCTCAGGATTAAAAAAAAAAAGCTTTTTTTTATTCTGCATTTCTATGAGTGTTTTTATGAGTAAAAGCATAGTTTTATGGGTTTATCAATAGTCCACAAGTGACAAAAACCTCAAAAATGGCGAACTCGAAAAAATTTATGAAATATGAACAATAATTGGATGGAAGTTTGTGGGGAGGGCATTTTTAAGTTTCGCCCCGCCACAGAAAACCCCAAGATCCAGTACTGGGGGAGAGACGCCTAACTTGTGGGTTTTTCTCATTTCATAATGTATAATTTTTCGGAAAATTTTGTGTGAAGTTCAAAATTATTTTTAACTGAGAATCGCCTATGGTGTGGCCTGCCGATCTTGTGTAACCAAATTTGAGACACACTTAAACACACAGTCTAATTTTATCGTTCGTCTATGATCATAATCCTCATGAAGACAAACTCTATATATACATATATGTACATATGTACGAATGCATGCATGGATTAACAAGTGAACTCCCGTCCCTCCCTGCAAAAATGCACTTTACTTACATTTGACTAAAAGCAAGCTGAGCAAAAAAAGTGTCCCTATAAATTGCTGGAGGACCTACAGATTAAAGTGGAGTCCAAACCACTAAGACACGATCAGAAGTGCTATGCTGATCAATAACATCTATGTCCTGGTTGGGATTTAAACCTTTTTCTATGTAACAGGAGTCTTGTGCTCTTTAGCTTAGGACACTGGGCAGCCCATGTATCTTGAAGAAACATAATTAACGTACGATGAAAGTAGAATTTAAAAGCGAGGTGATTAATCACAAAGCAGAGAATAGTGTTGGAAACTTTCTAGATCACAATTTACTGTTTTGTATGAGAAAGTAAATTAATAATTCAAGCTATTAATAATGCCTATTAGGTTCTAATGCTCATTCTTTTTTCTCACCTAGCTAAGAGAAAAGGCCTATTCATTTTCTATGAGTGCTCTTTCATTATTTAAATTAGGAAATGCCTTATTATTAGTTAAAAATGATGCAAAAATTAAGTATAACTTATATGCTAATAGTGCATTAAATTCTTTGTACATGTTGTTAATTGTCAAAAAAGGTGAATAAACATTTTACATGGGCCTATAAGATAATAAAATTTTGTAAAATGTATTTAAATACATTTCATATGTATCTGAAATTAATGACTCAACAGAAATACAATAAGCATCGAGGGAATGAAGGTCAACTTTGTATTGCATTTGGAAAAAGGAGGATTTAGATACTAAAAGTCCAAATAAGGTTTCCACTACACTGAAAATAAACTAAGAAATACTTTAAATTTCAGAAGCAAAAAACTAATTATACAAAGGAGAGACATATCTTGTTCGGGGGTAGGATGAACTGCACCCTGGCCTTGAGAATTGTAACATATTAGGCAGTGTTAGAAATAAGAATTTAAATCCAGGCATCTTTATGACGCGTCGGATAAGTTTCTAGGCGTCAAAATGAACAATCTAGGTGCCATTTTTAATGAAGCAAAAAAATCAGAATAAGAATAAAACTTTATTAAATGAAAATGCTGCACAAGCATAATATGATATACACATGTTACCAGCAATGAATGGAATCTGAACTGCAAAGGAGTTCAGAGGAGTAGCCTGCACTGGCACAGCTCACAAGATAGAAAGAGATGACTGGAGGTCTAAATTATGTTGTACCACAACCAAAGCTTGCAGGGACATACATAAAGATGTTATCTCTATTACATAACGTCAAGCGATTATCAATCACAAATAGTCGGTCAAGAAAAGCTTTGATGCAATCCAAAATTTTAGCCATCAAATTTGGCTCCTAGGTTTGGGAATCTAGCATTAAATTGAAATTCTTGGTCGCAAAATGCGACTAATGACCGCTTATTTTAAACACTGTATATAGGTAAATAGTTGTTTTTTAAACCTCCTACACATTGAGCATGTAGTCCTCCCTCTCACACACACATAGGAAAGATTCAAAATGAGACAGATCAAAGCTAAATGTCGTTACGTATTCCCAAAAATTGGAAAAAGTACTTTAAATTAATTTCTGAAATTAATGATCCCATAGCAATATAGCCAGGGATGCTGTGTGATTAGATCCGGCTGAATTTGAGTGATGGCCCGAATTATATTGATTTTAAGGACATCGATTGATGGCGGCTTATTGGCGCAGGCCTGGAACTGCCCCACAAGAAAAAGTCTAGCAGGGTTAAATCGCAATCTCTGGTACATATTGATTCTTGGATTTAGCCGGGTAAACCTTATAGAAATAGGAACAAATTTAGGATCAGAAAAAGAGCTTATTCAGCAGAATAACTACTGAATAGGAAGTTTAAAGCTGTACTATATATGTATACATTAGATGGGATAAATTGCAAAAGCTAACCTTTTAAAGAATCAAACAAGGTTGATACCCAATTGTCAGAAAAATAGCTGGCTTTGCTACTGAATACTTATAGCAAGCATGGAGCAGTTCATTGCTAACTATCTCTTTACATCCAGATTTGGGAGGATTCTATTCTGATTATAAAGTCCAGGTATGAGTATTTCTACATGCAAATAAAACTAATATTTGAAACAAAAATCATTCTGAGCTTAAGAAATGTATTAACTTTATAAAATTTGAAAAAAAAAAAAAAAAAAAGCTACATGTTACTGTTGAGACATTTCCTTTATTACAAAACAGTCGAAGAACATTTTTAACTGAAGAAACAAGAATGCTTGCATCAGCAGGGGTCGCGCCAGCAGAAATTCAGGCCCGTTTTAGGACACTTCACAAAATTCCGAGCTACCAAATAGTAACTTTTTATAGAATCATTTCACAAAAATATTTTTAAAATTCACAAAAAATCGTCCCTGTTAAAAAAATGATGCTTCGACACCTGATCAGATAGTGATTTTGCTGAATATAATGCATCCCTCATTCGCCGGAGTAGGACATCCAGACTCAATGTTCAGTACTTTTGCTTTATGACGCATAGGTGGCCACCAAGTTAATCAAGTTTAGTGGCCGCTGGCCACTTCCAAAATTTCTGAGTCTTGACCTTTAGTGCACTATATATAGCTCTTGGGGAACAGGGGCACTCCCTGGTTTTAGATAAGGACTGGATACAGATACAGCGGCGCCGTCGAGGTGGGACTGCGTTCCCTACCTTTTTATTTTAATACAAGCTTCCCCTCACTTGTTTTGAATTTTGACATAAGCGTCCCCCCCACTTTTTGATTTTCATACTGTAAGCGTCCCCCCATGTTTTTTCCCCAAGACTACGCCCCTAGGCGGCGCATTCTGATTTCTTAGCTGTTCAGGGATTGGGCTATTTAAGCGCATGCTCTTTCTCGTTCATTTCGGCGGACAACCTCAATCCTTTTTCTTAAGGTCCATCAGGAATTGTGTACAACATAAGGAATGTTCATGAAACATTTCACTTGTGCGTTGTTTATGATTGTTTACATTCTTGCACCATATAGAAAATATAATTGTAGAGTTCTGTGGATGAAACTAATTTTCAATGTTGGGAAAAATTTGGCTTGCATTACTTTAACTTTGAAAACAAAAATATAAAAACTAAATTTAAATAGCAGCAGTCTTCAAAGGTATTCAAGAGTAAAAAAATAATTCTATAAAATATTTGTTCTATTAAATGTTCAACAAATGCTGAAAAATACTTTTGAGCTACATGTTTTGGTAAAAGCATAGGACATTAAAAAACTGCTGTTAAAACGAGATTTTTAAGCTTTTAATCCTATTACCGACTTTTAAGATTTATTTTCTAAGAAGTACTTGCAAAATTGAAAGATCATTCCATTCCTTTTATGATTTTGCAAGTGAAAACTCCAAACGGTGTAGGAATAATTTTGCATTATGGGTAATCATGTGTTTCATTTAACCAATCAACGCCATAGTGGTATTTAATAAGCTAACGATGTCAGATCCCACAGCAGATCTGTATCCATAGCCTTTACATAATGCCACATCAAAACAATAAAACAAACATGTTTTACATACATCACTTTTTAAAAAAACATTGTAAATGCAGTAGAAGGCAATTTATAAAAGCTGAACTTACAAAATTCAAATAATGTATTACAATAATGCTGGATTATAAAACAAAATATTGTTTTGCTTATTTGTACAATAGAGGTACAAAAGAAACAAGTTTTAAAAGTAAAATGTTTAAAATTGCATTTACAGATGAAACATGCGACTTTCCCTTAAAAGATAGGTTCAGCTCTTTATTATGTGTGCACCCATATAAATATTTCACTCTATTTTCAAGGCAAAAAAATAAATGCATGAGTTGTTATAACTATCATTTAGTTTTAATTACTCAATACCTTTTATAATAAGTCGCATTTATTTTTGTTCCAAGTTGAATTTTCGATTCCCATGAAGTATAAAAGTAATGCTTCATTTATAGTTTTTCAAAAGCCAAAAAGAAAAAAAAAAACTATGTATTGATCATCTTTAAATTAAAATATTAAAATAATGAGTATGAAAATTTTCTAAGACGCAGCCAAAAAAAAATAAAATCTATAAACATTTGTTTACATTTGAAAAAACAAACTAATAAATTTATATTTGATTGAAGAATGACTTAAAATTTCATGTTAATTTCAGAAAGTAAAGCTTTTCAACATAGTTGCTTTTAGGGAAAGTTCGAACTTGTTTTAGAATACCATATCACGAGTTTAAACTCAGTCAATTAAATTAGCTTCTTCAGTTAATTACTCAGTTAAACTGTCAACTTTTTCATTCTAACTTTTAATATTTTAATTGTAAATATAATTTAAGAACTTTCTGTCAGTTTTTTTAAGTGCTGCATGTTAACAAAGACTAAAATTTCAATTGATTTTCAAGAGACTTACACAAGCTACTGCTTTTCTAATACTTCTCGTCAGAAGGAATGAGAGCACAGATCTGCAGCAGCTTGTTTGGGGAGGAAGGGGGGCACGGGCATGTTTTGAACACATGTATTAAATTTTTAAAAATTCAACACGTTATTTTATGAAGATTTCAAAATAAACTTTTTGTCCGAGAGGGAACTTAAAAGTCCAAGTTTCTTTTCCCGAAAATTTTCACAATGTAGCATATATTCCTCCCTGATACTTTCCTCAACACTATTGTTTCAAAGTCAAGGCGCCCCCGAAAAAAATTTCTGGCTACGGCCTTGCTTAGTAGTGCTGTATCGGATATCAAATATTTTAAAATTCAGTTGGACAGTTGCTGGTTATCTGATGCATCCCTAATAATAAAGAATTTTTAAATTTTAATACCAAACACACCATGTCCCAAACTCAAAAGAAAAAGTTTAATTTTTACATAACTATATAAGAAAGAAAGTTTTTGACCTTGACCAGAGTGATTAACTAAAAATTGTAAAATCATCTGGTAGTACAAAACATAAATCACATGTGAAACATGTCATGAGTTGCATTACACTGTCTTGTACATTGAACACATGTGTTCAGTTAAATCAATACAATCATTCAATATCAGAATCCTCTTAAAAATATTTCTTTTTCATAAAAAATAAAAACATTTAACAATGCTATAATGTTTTAGATCTTTAAAGATAAATTCCCCTTCTAAAGGATGTCAACAAGATATAAAATTCACATAACATGTGTGCACGCATTTGAAAAAAAAAACTCAATGGCAGTATTTCTTAATGATAAATAATTGGCAAATATTTCTACAACATCAAACACGCTAGTTTTTCTCACACTAGATCGCATTTTAGAAAGCCGTTACAACAAACAAAACCGAGTGTAATATATTTTGCGGGACATCAAAAAAACTTTTTACACATTGAAACCTTACACCGAATTGTTTTCAAAAAGTTCATTAATATTCACATTAAAGTACATAAATCTATTTACATAAATAAGAGAAAGTGTAGGAATTCATTCCATCATATGAGTGGCAAAATATGTTCGGAGTAATTAAAAATTCTTATTTGCGTTTGACGAAGCGCTTCTGCACTTTGTTTACAATGTCACATTGTTGTACTTATGGTTACTGCTTTATTTACTAAAGCATCCTATTAACGTGAAAATTAATGTTCAAGGAGAATTAATATGAGTATTCAAGTAATGACACATGCACAGAGTTGTTAATAGAACGAACGGAAATTATACAGGTGTTAAGTCTGGTTAATAATTAGTAAGAGTTAGTAATAATGCATTTAAAGGGACCCAAGCAGATGAGCTTTGGGTTACATAAACGAATTGTTATCACTTACCGTTCTCAGCTGGATCACCTTTTTTAGCAGCTGCCGCATTTCCCATGTTTGTAAATTTTAAATTTATCCTCAGAGGTGCAGAAAATTAAATATCAATTTAGTAGTGAGGGGCAGGAAACAATAAAAATTTTCACAAATAGACATTAAAGTGCACAGTCTCTACTGCCATCACGAGAGATCAAATCCCAACACTTGACGACGGAAACGCCAGAGCTGGAAATATTGTATTCTTCCGCACTACACTTTGTAAAACTATAATATGGAAAATTTCACAAGCAACGCCGAGTCAGCAAACGGTTTCAAGAAGATCCATTAAGCTGTTTACTAACTCGCCACACAGAATCTTGTCAAAGTTGTTTATTGTATCGGTGAAAATATTCAAAAAACACCGTACTCTTTAGTCACTGTACATATACTCATCTGGCAAAATGGCTGCCAGTTATCTGACCTATTATGGGACAAGGAGGAGAACTTGCGCGCCGGCGCAACTGCTACTACTAGCTTGTTTCTGCTCCTACTCTAGTGAATTGATGAAGTAGAATTATCATCATTCCCGTCCCGCTCGTAGACTGATGACGACAAAGACCGTTTTTCGGGAGCGAGCCAACTTTCATAGTCGAAAGTCAGGCTCCGCAAATGAATGAATAACATAGGGGTGGTAGAGGAGCGGCCGGAGAAGGATTGCACAGCATTCACTCAAGGAGGCAGACGAATTCGCAGTTCCGAAAACGAAACCAAAATTAAATGAAATTCTCCACGTACAAGTAGAAACAGACGGCTATGATCAATGCTGAAACTTTTTTTTTGGGAGAGCCAAGTCTCACACTTTTTTATATTTTTTTGTTAACTGATATACTTTTTTTTCTTGTTTTTTAAAATAATTTAATTAAAAATTTAATAGCGGTATATTTTCGAAACATTTATCGTCTGCGGTGGAGCTCACTTTTGACTGCGATGTTTTTCGATTTGACAAGTTTAATGTAATAATTACCAAAGGGACATTACTAAGGATATTGCTAACAGCAACAACAATTATAGTAACTCATAATGATACTTATAATTATGTATAAAAATCATTACATTATTTAATTTGAAAATACCCTTTTTAAAGGATCTCTAAACATTAAATTCGTTTGTTTTTTACTTAAGTTTCGACAATATTCTCGAACTGAGTGTGAGAATAAAAACGACATTTATGCAGCACGTACTGTGTTAAATAAATAAGGAAAGATTTATAATAATAACAGTAATGATAATAAAACAATTACTTATAATATCTCCAGGACTTAATTTTTAAAAATACAATAAATAATAATAATAATTAATTTTTGAAAAAATGCAGGAGTCCTATATTCTTCTGAACTTTTATTCACACCGTTTGCCAACTTCTAAGAGCTTGAGGGCCGATACTGAAACGAAAAATTTAGAGGCGGGCAGCGTCATATTTTTTTCGGGGGGGCGGGCACCGATATATATTTTTAAAAATATGTATAAGCACGTAAATTTTGTAACGGTGAAACTGAGCTCTTTCCGCTGCAACCATCACAGAACAAATATCCACCGTAGTGTTGACCCTAGCGTTTTTGGCAGGGCGCAGCGCCCAGTTGTCCTTTTGCTGCTCCATGCTGCCTCTTTTTCTTTCTCATGTACTTTCAAAGCACCAAAAACCATTGCAACTGATTTCTTAAAGACTATTTTCGCCCCCAATCATCCCACCATCAGTGAAACTTAATTCGGAAAAATCATACCTATGCAGTTTTTTCCTTAACCCCTTGAAGCACGAGTTTTTTTTCGGAAAAACTGATAAAAAAAATGATCGATCACCCGTGTCAGACGCGGGCAAATGCGTTAAGGGGTTAATATGAAATCCATAGATATATGCAAAACTTTCTTCTGACGTCGTCTTGCAATATTCAGCAGCCAAAAATTAAGAGATTTCGAGCGGAGCCTGGAGCACAAGAACAAAGTAGTGGAGCAAAGAGTTTGTTTAGAGCAGAAGCCAGGCGACGCACAATGGAGTATTTGGGTGAAAATCCTGGCCAAAAATGTTTTCACGTGCTTTTAAGTTGAAACAACTGTTGTTGAGCGTTCATTTACTTTATTATAGTACAGGAGTGACCCCCCCCCCCCTTCAGAGCGATGATGCACCACCTAAAAAACTAAGCCCCTGCCCTCTCCCCCCCCCCAAAAAAAAAACGGCGACCCCTTGAAAAAATTGGTCAACCTCCTGAAAATAATCCACTTTAAATTTCAATACCGCAGTCTGCGCCAATGCCCCCCCCCCCCCGTACCCTGGTCAAATACTCCACTGTGCGACGGTAATTTATCGTGCTTCCCTGTTGCTGTATTTTTCATTAATTGTTTTTTAACTACTTTTTTTTTGTGCGGTAAAACTAGTTTCCAAACAGAAATAAATTCATGTAATATTCCGGCAAAAGAGAACATAAGTCGAAGCACTAAAAGCGGAAGCAGTCAAAAATCCAATTTATTTGTGAATGAACAGCATATGGACTACATATGGATTTCTAGAAAAACTTATTAATTTTAATTTAAACAATCGATATAAGTTAAAATTCATAAAAAAGTAAAATGAAATGCAGCATTAGAGCTCCGTGAGATCCCATATAAATTAACCCCGTATTTCTATATCTGGAAATGTATTGCCAAATCTTTTTTAGCGTTTATGACTTCTTCTGATGAATAAGCTACACGTACTGTCGAAGCAGCTGCATACATTCACTCTGTATATTTATGCCCTAAATTTTGAAAAATTTAATTTTAACTATTGTCGGGAAACGAAGTAAAAAATTGCACTCAGCAGTTTCACAATTAATGGAGGGAAAGGCTCAACAGAAAGAGATGAGCTGGCGCCCAGTCGGCCCTCGGCGTGATATACCCAAAATTTTAAACATTTAAAAGAAAGCGGTCTCAAGTAAGTACATTCTTTTCTGTTTAGTAACACAAACATAATTTAATAATACAAAATAAAATTTAAATAAATAGTAACAAAAACATAATAAAATAAAAGGGCTAACAATAATACAAATGATCACTCACAATAGAAAGCGATAGTAAAATCACCGTTATGTCTGTCATCGAAATTGAACTAAAAACAAAATGAGGCAATGAACGCTTCTGTTTCCTTGTATTAACTGTTTGCATAAAATAAAAATATGATATAAAATAAAAACTAAAAAAAAAATTTGAATTTATTTTGTGGAAAACGCGCGATTAAAAACAATCTCAAGTAAACGCGTTGGTAATATAATATAAAATAAAATGCTTGATAAAATTTTAGTCCAAAAAAAAAAAAAAATGTTCTGATCCAAACAAGCACACATAAATGAATTCATAACCCTAGAACCATACATCAAAATAACGAATTTAAATTAAGTTATGAAATCAAAGCAATAGTAAACAATTTAACATAAACTAAAGGAATAAACAACTTCATTGCTATTTCATTTCAATAAAAATATTGAAACAAAAAATGATTACAATATCTGGAAACAATACTGGAATCCAGTAGCAAAATAAAAAAATAACTAACTAAATAAATAATAATAATAATAACAATAAACAATGAATAAACAAACAAATGTAACCGATATAATTGAGCGCGCATATTATACAAATTAATTTAGGAGGGAAGGGATTTAAAAGGGAGAATCCAACAGATGGGCCAGGTAGAGAAAATGGAGAGCAGCTCTAGACTCAGGGGGAGACCAAAAATTTGATGGAGAGATCAAGTCGAAGAAAACTTGAGTAATGGAAATCGTCAACTGGAAGCAAAAAGCATCTAGTAATTCAGAAAGGCGAAAAGTCTTAACGGAAGTCTGGGCCCTTCGAGGGCTGTAGCACCAATGATGATGATGATATTATAGAAATACAAATATCAAAGAGACGATTAGCAGCAGGCCCTGGTGCCAGTCCTTTTAAAGCTTTTTACCCCATTGCACAAGTAACAGTTGCTTCCGGTAATCTATTCCAATTCCTACAACCCTATTGAAGTGTTAAATTTTCCTGATTTCAAGATAAGCCTGAAATGTAAGTAAATCATCACAGTTTACAGGAATAGCTGGCACGGGAGCGTCGTGGTATGGCGAGGGCCTCGTACGCCCCAGTTCATAGGATCGAGCCTGGTAGTGTCGGTGGATTTTCAAGATGCAGGAAATCGTTTGCGCTCATGTCGTATAATTATACGGCAAGTAAAAGATCCCTTGAGTAGCCATTTGGCCTTGGGTACTTTCGACTAAATTAAACTGCTAGTGCATGCAATTTCGTATCGTTAGAGTGAAGGTGCCGCCCTCTAGGGGGAACTGGGTATCCAAATCCACTGGTGGCGATGGTACCACACCCATTGTGGTGCTGCTGAAAGAGGTGGTACCAATTCCTAGGGAGCACACGAGATCTGCAATTGGCAGAAGCCAACAGTAGTCCATTAGAAAAAAAAAAGGTTACAGAAATTTGTAACTCATTAATTCGATGACTTTAATGTAAGCTAGAAAACCGAACTACTAAATTCACTGGCGATGACTGTACCACACCCATTGTGGTACTGCTGAAAGAGGTGGTACCAATTCCTAGGGAACACACTAGGTCTGCAATTGTCAGACGCCAACAGCAGTACATTAAAAAAAAAAGATACAGAAATATGTAATGTATTAATTCGATGAATTTAATGTAAGCTAGAAAACCAAACCAAATTATGCTAGAAAACCGAGCCTAAATATTAAACCAAAATATTGAAACTGATTTTTTTCTAAAAATAGATATAAAATAATAACTTATCAAAATTTTGGCTCTGAGGTGCCCAACTAAACCAAAAAGTACACATGCAAACCAAATTTCATCTGTTTAGGCCTGACCGTTTTCCAGGGAAGCGCGCCGCAAGCACACACACACACACGCAAACATCTTAATTTATTATATGGACAGATCACAAGGAATTAGACAATGTTAATAATTTTACAAATAAATTTGAGAGTGAAGTGGTTATTCCCAGCTTAATTTTGTTGATTTTCGATTAAAAGAAGTTACTTCAGTTACACAAGAGAATAAATAGCAAAAGAATAGCAGCAAGAGAGTGAAAAGTTTAAGAGATAGGTTAAATGTCGTAGTAATTTGTTAACAAAGTCGAAAAATTAAGTTTCAATCAGTAGCGGATTGGCTGCAGAAACCGTTCCTAGCAGGAAAGGGATCTCACCGCCCCATATAGTTCCTATAGTACCACTTTTATAAGAGACTTCGTAAAAATAATTGTCTTTCTTTGAGACAAACTTTGGCACATAGGAACAATCTTTACACAAAAAAGATATAGTACTAGGTTATAATATTTTAATGGTGAATTATTACCTACACAATAGCATCGTTTTGGATAAGATCCGCCTGCGTTTTTTTAGACACACTTGGAAAAATTTAAAATATGTCAAAAAATGAATAATTTTCAACTTTACACCAGCTGAGCACAAAAATGGTGTTCAGTAACATCAAAAATGTAGGCAACTAAACGCAAAATTTTTAGTGTATATTATGCATTTTTATGCGCACTGGCTTATGTATATAAAAGCTTCTTTCCATATCTCCTTATTCATATGCGGTAATTTCTCTCTTATTACGTAACTCGTTTATGCGTCAGTCTCAGTCTCAGTTGCTCGTCAATTTTCAAAAGTCTTGATCAAAAGGTATAAAAATTTTGATCGTACTTAATTCTCCTATTGTTTTCAAAACTAATACCATAAGAGCAGATCATTTCCTTTTCTTATTCTGTCAAAGTTACACTGATTATTCGCTGGTTATCATTTGCACATTTTATAGAAATATTTCAGTATTGTAAATAACTATCATTTATTTACAAAAAGCTATTTTTTCTCAGCTTGTAAGAGGTTAAACTATTTATAATTGCAACTATCAACTTCAGCGATGTACTCTTTGTGGTTTGCTTCATATTGTTACCGTATCATGAACCACAGAACGTGTCATCCGGTGCGGACACCTCTGCAACTAAATCAGGACGTACTAAATTTCAACATAAACAATAAGTTGAATAGAATTTCTTGTAAAGAAGAATAATAAATTTGATTAGACAATAGGCAAGAAGATGAAATTTTAAGTCAATGACGTCAAAAGACATGAGCACTATTTTTCTCTTTTCTCATCTTGGCCGAAAGCCAGATCATAGCATCTGTCGTTCACAATTCAGATAATCAATAGCAATTTTCTACTCCATGGCTTGCTCCCATAGGATCATAAAGACAGTGGTATTGTCACTGGGGCCACAATTTATACCTAGAATTCCACTCATATTATAGGATGAAAGTCCTCTGTACTTTTTTCCCGTTAAGGCAAAAAAAAAAAAAAAACTCCGCAGATCACATTAGAAATAATTTGTTTCAAAACTTGTCAAGCGAACGACGCGTTTTTTTCAATTAAGTGAATAAAATAATTTTGTTTTTTGTGATGTTAACTATATCATAATTTTATAGTTTCTTAGCAAAATTTCAAAATCTACGCGCAACATGCTAGGCACAATTCAAGTATTCCCAATCACAATCTGCTCTTCAATGATATTATGGGTTTAGCGACTGAAATAAAAATTGATTCCGTTTATATTAAATTTCTACTGAATCATTAATTTTATGGCTTTTTTCAGTTGAAAATTAATTATTTCGAAATTTATGTATGACTTATCTATTTAATAATAATTTTCCTTTTTTAACGAGTCCACATTTGACAAAATTTTGCATTTGCCGAATATTGTGGAATGAAATTGTTTTTATGTACCACAGATAGCAGCAGAAGCAGACGATTTTTAGAAAATGCTCAATTTCAGAAAAAAATGTACATATCACAGACAGTAGCAGAAGTAGACGATTTTTAGAAAATGCTCAATTTGAAATTTTTTTATGTAGCACGGATAGAAGCAGAAGCAGACAATTTTTAGAAAATCCTCAATATCACTTATATCGACATAAAAATAATTACTGAATCATAATTATATATCTTCTCTTACAATTTCAAAAATACTTCGTTTCAAAATTTTCATGCGACATGATTATTTCCCATTAGGATTTTTTTTTCTCCATTTATAGCAAGTCCACATGGAGCGAAGTTCCGGATTTTGCGTATAAATTTTATATTTCGGTTATGGCAATGTTAACTGAATTAAAACTTTTATAACTTTTAGAAAATGCATTTTCTTGAGCAGTCTGACATCATGAAGAAACTGAAGGGAGAAACTTAAGAAAAACAGTAGGAGAAGAAGGGGCTCATTGGGACACACTTTACTAAACTCTATTTTTTTTTCAAACTTGATGAATCTTAATTTCGTTGAAGCTCTTTTACTTTAAATGTTATGCTATTAGCTATCTGACAAATATTTAATCAGTATTCTACCACAATTTTAAAATGTGAAATAATACTAATAATCATAAATAAATAAATAAATAAATAAATAAATAAAAGTAGTTCTATTTGGTCTCAAGCTGACCCATGTTTGGGCACTTTAGGATGACTACATTTTTTCAATAATCACAAGTAAATGTTTGTGAATGCACACACTTATACAGAAATAGTAGATTTATATACACAAAAATCTCGAGATGACATGCTAGGAAGCAGTAGAATGTACATAAAAATCTACTTCTTTACAAGTTTAGAATAGCGATGCATCAAAAGATTGACAAAAGGAAGAAAGTTAAACTTATTGTCCGAGACTCGTATTGTCATAAAATAAAAGATAAAGTAAAACATAAAAGAAAATAGCCATCAAAAGATTTTTACACTTTTACACTACATATGTGTCCCCAACATTAGTGTCCCAAACTACTCCATCAGTTCATTTTCAAACGAAATAATGAGACCTAATATTCTAGAATACCTGGAACTATTATTTATTTTAGAAAGAAAAGCTTAATTGCTTAAAAAAAATTGAAAAACTTCTTAAATGAAAAAATAAATCACGAAGTAATTTATTAACAATTATTCATCAAAGAAATATTACTTATTATTACACAAAACTAACTGACCTGCCTCATAAGATTTCTTGAAATTACATCTATAAACAAATATTATCTACATCATCTAGCGTGATTTTTTGTAAATTTTATTTTGTAGTAGTTGTAAAAATATAGCCTAGTTCCAATGTGCCCCCTTCGTCCCAAGATTAACTGAAGTGCAAAATGTAAATACAAATATTTTTAAATTTCTGTTTAGTTCCCAGATAAACCACGATTTTTTTTTTCAAACTCGTTCACAACACTGATAAAATCAAAACTTCACATACTGTTTGTGTAATGTCGGTACAAACACTTTACTTTTTTTAAGACAAAGAATAACATATTTAATCTAATCAATATTTTGCGACTGAAGTTGAACAGTTGAACAAAAACGTTTAACGAATGATTGATTCAAAAGCTCTCTCTATATGTATATGTATATAGAACTCTAAAGAGATTTATTTTCAATTAATTGCCATCATAAATTTTCAGAAAATCTAAAAAGCTTTTCATAGTAACTTTAATGATTACAAGCACGTCAAATAACAGTATTATGACACATTCTTCCTTAAGTACTTAAGTTCCGGAATTTTAATTTATTTTTCAGTTGAAAACTGATTTAGCGAGAGATCGGATTTTACGAGAACTTTAATTGGCTTCGAGTTTCTCCGTAAATGCGATTTCTGCTGTGTTGGAATTTATTGTATTGAGTATTTGTGTTTAAGTTTTAAAATCGACATAAATAAAAAGAATAAATGAAAAACTATTTTTTATTGAGTTATTTATCTCGATATAAGTGTCGATATAGTGAACATTTTGTCTACCCTAAGGTATAGCACACTGTAGCATCATATAAAGTGTTTCGTTTTTATTTTCTTAATATTGCTACATTTGTTCCTATACCTAATGCTTATCCCTAGAAGTCTGTTTCAGAGTTGTTTAAACTTTTTGTTAGATGTTGTTAAAAAAATTTCCACAGGCTCTTTCAAAAAGAAATATAAGCACATTTACGTTTTTATAATCTATTTAGAGATTCATAAAATCGGGACTACCTTTTTATTAGTCCCGAATCCCGATTTTAAGTTTCATTATTTCGTGATTAGACAAAATGTCCAAAATCAACCAAGATAATCCGGCGTGAAAATATGTCCAAATTAGAATGTTTATATGAAATGTCTTATCGTACTTTTGAATTTATATATGAATATTTCCCACCAAAAGCAGTATAATTGTCTTCTCTAATTTTCCCCCATTGTTGTTATCTTTTGGAGCTTCTGTTTACGGCAGGTAGTCCCAGTCATTGTGTGATGCAGCGAGAAGCAAAAGGATGCGAGTGACAAAAAAAATATTTTCTGTAAAACAAGGTCAAAGTTCGATTCATATTGGAGTTTCAGGTAAACAAGTTCTAATTTTACTGCAAGCATTCTAAATCGAGCTGGACAGCAGCACTCAACAGGATTGCTATTACTACCAAATTTATTACCGCCATTTTATTACCACCAAACGGATTAGCGTTTATGAAAAAGGGGTATTCATTTCTATTCTTGACTAGAGAACAAAATAGTATCGGTGTAGTGATGCCAAGTCAAAGGCGAAAGTACCAAAATTAAGTCCTTGTTTGCCTTTTAATTAGTTTTATTTAACAATTAAACACAGAACAATAACTAAATTAAAAATTAGACTAAAAATATTATTTCGGGCATTTTTGAAGGAGCGTGTCTGGAAAAGCCTCCAACCTCGTTGCATGGAATCCGAGTTTCAAGTGAATCTTCTTCTGATTGTCAGACCAAGGTTGACTGGTTGCATCAGACACGATTTATGGCACGACTCAAGTAACTCACGTGAACAGATTCTCAACAGCGTTTCTCTTATCGTTTGCACTAGCTATCAC
Source organism: Octonoba sinensis (assembly GCA_038502835.1). Taxonomy (NCBI): domain Eukaryota; kingdom Metazoa; phylum Arthropoda; class Arachnida; order Araneae; family Uloboridae; genus Octonoba; species Octonoba sinensis. The sequence continues at coordinate 132,950,652 of CM076598.1, forward strand.
TAAATTTTCATTTTTGTCATTTGCACCCCTTTACTTCTGGGTGCTTCATATCGTCTGCACTTTCTGGCACGTTTTAATACCAGGAGGATGCCAAGCTCCAAGGTCATAAAGTCCATCTGGTCTTCTAGCCAAGTGACCGACCCATCACACACTTTTTAGATATAGCCTTTACTTGTTAACAATGTACAGTACAGATCCTTCAATTACCATTTAGGAATTGAAGAAATCAACTTGGATTAGGTCCGATCATCAATTACGATAATGACCAATCAGTATATCCTCGCGGTGCAGCCTATTTGAAGCCACGCTTTGAACAGGGTGAACGAACGCAGATGGGCCTCCTTTAACCCGCATTTGAAAGGCATGGAGGCATATCAGGCAACAACTATCTGTGTTTTTATTTATCTGCTAAACCACCTATGCCCCTCGGTTCCCGGACTTCACATTGTTACTCAACTAGGATAGTAATCTGAAGGGAAACAAGACAGCAAATAGTGCTCAGAGCGACTGGCACAGATCTGGCTACCAAAAGTAGGTAATCTTGACTAAGTATATAATGCAAATCAAAAGCACTACTTTACTAACTTTTGGAAAAAAAAGCTACAGATGACCTCCTTTTAATAGAAAAAAAATCTGATTCCCTTGCATAGCTCCCTTAATTGCGGTGACGAATTTGTGTATGCATTTGGAACACATGTATATTTTTGGAATGTTAGTATATTGAGTCGTAGTAGAAATTTATCAAGATAAGCTTTCTTATTGATTAAGAACAGTTCTAAGTTTTGCACATTTTCTTCATGTCCACTGTCATACGTGTAAGGTGAAACATCTTCAGTTAATGTAATGCTGTAGATGTCAGAAGGGATGAGGTATTGAAACAAGATCAAATGAATTACCAAGTAGCAATATTTAATATTGCGCGAAACAATGTTCGCGGGCAGACCCAACCGATTGTTTGCTTTCTCATTTACATGCTGAAATATTATTTACGCATTTCCTGCCTTACAATCTCTAAGTTTCCGTCATGATGTAAAACTCTTGGAAATTCCCACTTGCTCGAATTACAAATGAAATATATGCTACATTATTTTGGGTACTCCAGACACGAACTTATAAAATAGTAAACAATTTGCTGAAACAAATCTCCCGTTTTCGATTCCCAACTTAATAGAATGTACACAATAAATAGTAAAGAGGTTTAAATTAATTTTATTTTAACCACTTAACGCATTTTCCCGTGTCAGACAGACACGGGCGAAAGTTTTCGGCAAATTTGCACATGTCCGTGTCTCACACGGGTGATCTTGTATCCCGCGTTATTTTATTTCTAATGCCCCTCTAATATCCGTTTGCACTTGTTTGTATTATAATTTTTCTATATAACTTTTACCCCCAACGCCGCTCTCTAGTCATCTCTTACAACTGAAATTGCCAAAAACAATTTATGCTATACCTATATATTGATTTTCTGTTAAAATAAAACTCGATCATTTTTTGCCAGTTTTATGAAAAAAACTCGTGCTTCAAGGGGTTAAATATAATTTTAGGCTCTTATTTCTCCTCTTCGGTTTCTCATGTACGATTTTTTAATATTTAATAAATGACAAGCATTACAAATATATTATTTGTCTAAGTTATAAAACTGTCAGTTAAAAAGCTTATCTTTAAGATATTATGTGATGTGTGATATTAACAAATGAAATACTTGTATTTCTGACTAATCTGCGTCAAATTACAAAACTTGCATCTATGACTATTATGTTTAAAATTAACAAGTAAAATTAGTTTTTTGTAGCCCATGCAGCCCAATTTGGCACAAAATTCACTCCCGCAATCAAAACCCGAACTTTGAAGTGCTGTAACTCAGTAGCAAATTTAAGTGTATTTCAAATTTACCTTATCTTTAAATATTTATATCTCCTGAAAAGCTGATTTTTTTTTCGTTTAACTTGCGCTAAGAAGAGTTCATCTTCCTTTATCACGTCCGCCTTTAACTGAAGCTAATTCTGAAGATTATACAGAAAATTCTATTTGACAAATGAGCATTACTATTTGTAAGAGGTTGTTTACGTTGAAGAAATATACAATGAGAATATTTTTTCTCAGTGGTAGTAAGTTGCAGTAAAAAAAAAGAAACGAAAAGAAATTTCCTATTTTTACACCTGAAAGGTGACCAAGTTCGCCGTATTATTATAACATTTTGTGACTTCATATGGCAGTAAAAGACTAGCATTTGTTAATTTTGCATAACAAATCTGCCGGTCTCGTACACTATTGGTGTTTTGATTGATGAATGCTCTATTTATAGTTCTGAATTTATTTTCACGGCACCTTTTTTCTGAATAGACAAATGAGCAGAGTAATTTAAGTCGATAAATCATTTTTTAGGGACATCCATTTATATCATGAATTTTCTGATCCACAAGAATTATTTTGAAGCCTACATCTATGAACTTACTTTAGTTTGATTTCATATTTCATGGAGTTGAAATGAACTTTTTGAAAAGGTAGAAACTCGAAATTGCTCGTTTTGTTTTGCAATTCTGAAAACTTCCCCTTACGAAAGCATATTTAATATGCTTGAAATTCAGGTCAGTTTATTTCTTCTTCTTCTTAATATTTTTTTAAGAAACTATATTTTAACTAATTGTATAAAACTTAAAAGTTTCAGAATTAGTAAGGATGTAATAGCATTAACGAACAATACGTGAAAGTCTATAAATTACTCCTTCACGAAGAAGTTTAGCTTGATCGTGAGACGTCCTAATGCAAAGTGTTTTGCGTAAGAAGAATGTATCAAAGATACGATATAATTATAAATGCAGTACATAGTTCATAAGATATATGTTCAGAAACTAGGAAATTTTGATAAAAAGTATTCAAAAATTACTGTGATAATTTGATTAATATTCCATGATTTTCATAAAGAAAAATACCATCTGTTCAAAATAGTTTTACGCAAAAGTAAATTTTTGAGGTAAATTTAGATTTAAGTATTTTCGCTTTATAATCCGAAAATTATGGAGTAAACCACCCCATTGCATATAAATTCAAAGATAACCATCCCATTGAATGAGGCAAAATTTTCGTCCTCTCAATTGCTTTTGACTTTTATCAGTTTCTATCACTTAAAGCCATTTACAATGCTATCAATTCAGTCTGTATTTTACTTGTGGAAAGAAAGAGCATAACTCAGTTCTATACGGTTCGCGATCAATTAACTTATATCGCGTCCATGTCTTCTAGATTTATTATGTGATATTTTTTTGTGCTTGATTTTGCAAGATACATTTTAGCCAGGGGCGTCCCGATGGGAGGTAACGAGAGGTCACTGTGACCTCCCAAAACTTTTTTTTAATCGGTAATTTTTTTCTGACCATTGGTAAACTTGCAGTATCACAATCGTTTTTTCCCTTATGTATATATTACGGACAACTAATTATGTTATATAATTAACAATCATAGTACATATTATTTTGTATTCATAATAAGTTACTAACTCTTAATCAGTCCTGAATTATTTAATTAAATTTAAACTATACTCGCATTTTGTGATTCGGTAAAATTCGGAGTTTTATTCAGGAAATTGGGATATCCCCCCCCCTACCAAAATTTTAATTTCGGGGCACCCCTGATTTTAGCGTATACAGTAAAACCTGTAAAGTTGACCATATTTCCTTTGCACCGTCAAAAAGATTTTAAGCAGCTATGTAAACAGAAAAAAATGTTGCTGGTTTCATCATTTTACTCAAACTTTATGCGTTTCAAACTTGCTTGGTTTCTGTTATATTTTTGTACATACTTATCTCAAAGTCGAATCCCGGAAATAAGTTGCCTCTTTTACATTCTTACTCGGTTTTTTTTATTTTATTCTCTGAATTCTCTGTCTTGTTATTCGAAGCCACCTTCTAGTTAAACATCCGAAAAGAAAAGTTTGTTTCTACGACAACATAAATCTACCCTTATCTGAAGTAATATCGATCGGTCATTACTAGTCCGGGGCGTATCCAGAAAAGAAGTTAGGAAAAAGGTCTTTTCCTGGGAATACTATTGTCTGAGGAGTAATAAGATATCTTAAGTGAAATTGTAACCATACTCGCATTCTGCTTTGTTCAAAGCTATTAATTACAAAAATACTTCTGAAAGGCTTTATGCTTTGTTATGGAATGAATCTGAGAATCCAGAGTATATTTTTATTCCTTCCGGAGTGTAGAATTACGCTCTGACCATTTTCAGGCATTTGATACTTTTGTATGCCTCGTGTTCATTTCTGTGAAATTAAATTTCTTTTTGATTATTGATTGGTAGTTTAAGCTCTGGACCCAAGTACAGTATGAGTGAGATATATATGCAGAAATATCTGGAAGTAATGTAAAAGATTTTTAAAATATTGGTAGCGATTTTGCTTTCTTTTTGAGGATTATTTTTCATTAACAATAAGAAGACCATTAGAATTTTTTTTCACAGAAGATTTTCGTTAAAAATTTAATAAAGCAAGAAAAGAGAGAAATCCAAACAGGATGCAAAATATGCTTCATGAACCATGTTACTTCTATTAGTAAATGAGATTAATGTAGGGAGCTGCAATTCTTTTGTTCGCAAGCAATCTTTTGAAGTGCAAATTACGAACCAATTATATGAAATGCAAACAGCTGCTGTTTAACAAAAACTCGAATTAATTACTACAGCTACATCTGATAAGCTACATTTAGCTATTTATGCCCCCCCCCCCATGAATTTCCTTCCAAACAATTTTTAATAACTCGAAAAAAAAAAAAAGAATGCAGTTTCTCCTTAATTGTCTCGTGAGTAATCTAAGCTGACGTATCAGACTGTTTGCGGCTCGCCTTTTTGTGCTTTCCAATGTGTTTGTATGTGTTGGGTAAAAGAGTTACTATACACTGTATATTTTCCAACCTTGCAGCCCTTTCATATTGAAGCTCAGTCATATTGTCTTTAAGCGTGCATATATTTTGCTGTTCCAATTTCAAACATGTCAAATATACACTAAAATTGTTGTATGCGTATTTTTTATTTCGCGATTCTTATTTATTTTATCATCTAACAGTTGTTTCTATGTTAAGTACTTCTATGACATTCTGGGAAGAAAGCTTCCATGGAAAACAAGAATTTGAATTACTCTAGTCTCGTTTATGAGTCTATCCAATTTGTAGTTAGGCTTTCACACCGGCCGCTTTATCTCTTTAAAGCGGCCGGTGTGAAAGCCTAACTTTAGACAGCTTAACCAATTAAAAGTGGGGAGGAAGTGTACTTTTTATGAGCGGTGCAATTTAAGATAAATTTCTGGACATGAGCATGAATATTTAACAAACAGATAGTTTTTTAAACAAAAATTCACATATGTATATGTTACTGTGAATGTCCAAAATCGGAAAATGTCAACAATCACTGGTCTGATGGGTGGTAAATGGCGGCATTCATCGGTGATTGTCGATACTCTGTATTTGGTGTATGTCGACATTCACCGGTGATTGTCGACATTTTCCGATTTTGGGCATTCACCGTAACATATATACACGTGTTCACCACATTCACAAAAGAAAGATCACACTTCTTTCCTACGAGACTTCAAATATATATATACATTCAGTTTTATAAAGCTTACATATGATTGGAAACCACATTATAGTGTTTGAACATATTATTAGATAACAAAATTAGACTTTGCTTTGTATTGTACCCTTTTCGTTTCGGAAAATAACAAATAACAGATAAAAAAATTATAATTGTTTTATTTTATGCCATAATTTCAGAGACAAAGAAAGTTCAATTTCGAAGTTTTATAGGTATTTATATACAGCATAATTCATTTTAGTACGATTATACCAAACAGAAGTATAATTTCTTAACAGTCAACAATAAATGCATCTACTCTTAGTACTACTATTAGTACTATGTCATACTTACACCAATACTGGACATTGATACAGGTAAAAAAGATACAAAGAAAGTGATCTAGAATTCAATCGATAATTTGAAGAGATTTGTGTAAATTAAGTAACCGATAAATTCTTTCGACTCTCAATGCTGTTTAAAATTATTGAATTAGTGAGCATATAATAAATAATATCATCATTAAATATTAATTTGCTATTTTATTTGCCAAGACATCTCAGACAGCATTTAATATTTTTCTGTTTACGTACATCTCATCAATCATGTACTTTTACAATACTTAATTACAGAAAAGAGATTTGATAGCTTTAAAGCATGCAATAACTCATTGATAAATAGTAAAGTAATGGAGCAATGTATTCTATGGACACTTTACCTTTCAAATCGTCCATTTGAAAAATATCAGCGCTATAAATAACAAGACTGAGAGCAGATGAAATATTAGATTAACTGAGAAAATGAACCTACCTTTACAAAAAGCTTGAAGAAGATTTTTAATCATCTGTTCTGTCTAAGAGAAAGAAGAACTCACATATATACCCATTCTTACACACTTATGCTCTTAAGATTACTTACCTGATTTTTATACAATATTTATTTTAGGTAAGAAAATAAACTGCGTAGTTGTTCCATTGAAGACATCAAAATGAATATCATCGTAACTGAATTCAACCATCAGGAACTTTTTTAGCGATTCGAGCTAGACTTTACAATGGTTTTAGGTCCTGCAAAAGCTGTCTGTACCGTGGAAATAAAAATTGTTAAAAATTTTCATTATTCTTGCATTGAGAGGAGGTAAGGGTTTCTATGTGATTACGTTTGTTTCTCAATTTATAATGGCAAAAATCTTTTTGATGAGAAACTTGTTTGTACTTTAACATTACGAACAACAAATACGTTCTATCAATGGTATGTAACTTTGCCTTTCACTTGGATTAAAATAATGTAATAATTCATAGAACGGTACTTGAAGTGAAAATTGTACTTACTTGGGTCAACTTTATCCTTCGAAGTCGGAGCCATGTCCTTCTTTTTCTTGCTGATATTTAATGAACTCGTTACAAGTTTAGAGCTTGGTTCAGTAACACTGCTCGACTGATTACCATTAATTTTTTTATTGCCACTTTCTGATGCAATATTGCTGCTTCGAATGGCGTTGGTCAATTTTGAAGGATTAGAGCTTGATGATGACGCCAAAGATGAATTTCCAACTTCCTCCTTTGTTTTCACAATGCCTGTCAATTTGACAGAACTTTCACCTGTTAAACAAAAAATATGTTACTAATTTTTTTTTTCACAATTTTTGAGTTTGAAAATAGTTTCAAGGAAAAACAGGTTTGTAAGTAAAACAGTTTACGAAAAATTTTATTAACATAAATATTTAATAAAATCTAGTTCTACATTTTATTCCCTGCTTTATTAACATATATTCAGAAAACACATTTAGCATTTTTAAAAATACTTTCTTAACAGAAATATATTTAAGAAAACGCGGTTTAAAATTTTATCAACCCAAATATTTTATTTCAAAAATTGAAGTTTAGCAGTATAATAAATACATTATTAACACGAAAGAAACTAGCAAAGTATTTCTTTAAACAATAGAATAATTTCGCAATGTTGTAGCACACCTTTAATATTTTTTTTTTCAATAGATAATAGTTGAACGAGTAATTTGAAAAATAATGCACAGAAGAAAAAACATTTTTGTTCAAAAGAATTGAATTACGAGAAAATAATGCTAATTGGGACTTATATTAAGTACTTTTTTATTTTTTGGGTTATTTTTATTTTCTTGTATAGTAAGCTCATTCATGAAATTCTGATAGACATAAAATTTTATTTTTAAAAAAAGTTTATTTCACAAAAGTTTATCAATGAATATTTTTTTGATGAAAATATAAAAGACGCATCTGGAAAGGAAAAACTGATTCCCCCTCCCCCGAAAATTTATGCAAATGACATTCTTTAATACTAACTTATTGTGACGCAGTTCTCGTCACAAAATTCCTAACTTAGTAAAATCTAAATAGTTGAATTCCATTGGAGATAAATGCTTAATTCTAAGGAAACAAGTTTCTGGTACAATGCTTGACTTTATTGTGTCACGTACGAAATCTTGACCTTCAGTCGCATTTCTGTCCCACTGAAAAACAAATATCACAAGTTCTTAGATTAAAGGATGAATTTGTTTGCAAAGTTTTGAACACCACCCGTTTGATTCACGCAATTATCTCATTTTAAAATACTTTCGGGATACGACTGCTATGACCTTTGGGAGTGTAATCAGTGGACTCCAGAGGTCACACCACGGAATTTATAAATAATGGTGCACCCTCCACAAGAGGATAATTAGATGGACATTAGTCTTATAGAGAACATCATATGAACTAGTGAATTGTGGAGTTCCTTATGGCCATGGAGAAATATTAAAGAGGTGCGTCTCTCTATCGCTTTTGTTTTTACAATCTTAAGTCTTTTTCTTAATTATAAATGTATTTTTAATTAAATAAATTACCTTTTTATTCTACCCCTTTTTCTGTCTTATTGGTATGGGCAACCCCACGATAATATTCAATGCAAACATAATTGCCATATACAGCCAATTTGAAAATAAAGTGCCTTTCGCCGTCTTTGTGTTACCGAAAGTATCAAATACGAGCTTTATAAAATATTCAACTGTATTTTTCTCTATTTTATTATTATATTTCTCTATATTTTACAATTTCGTTTAAAAGTGTTTTTTACTCAAGTACATGAAGTTAAAAAAAGCTGCGAAGTAACGTTCCTAGCAATATGTTATGCTGTACAGACACACAAAGGTAAATAATAAAACTGTTGACAGAATTAAAAAAATATTGTCATGGGGCGCAAAACATTTTCTGGGGACAAGAATATAAAAAATAGAGACAGTTCCCAGAAATGTGGTTCGTTTGATCACTTTAATTGAATCGTACAAATTTTTATTTTCCACGTACTATGCTAATTACGAGCTATCGATGTGTTTCTCCTAAAGCAAATATAACATACTTGTATATCGATTATTTATTATGTGTTCTCACTAGTACTCAAGATTACTATGCAATTTTGTGCATAACTTACGCAATATAATAATTTTACTGGGCAGTTTCTTAAGTTTAAAAGTTAAAACATATTTTATCCAGCTATTAAACTGAATAGTGTTCAATTTCATGACATGCTAATGGATTAGATAATTTGTGGAAAATGTGAATTAAAAAGGATTCATCGCGGTCTTTGACAGTAAGACGTTGCTTCACAATCCTTTTATGCTTAGGAATATACGCACATATCTTATAGAATGTTTTTTTAATTTCCGTCATGTTTTCATTTTCTCACGCACGCATTCCAGCACGTATGTTACCCTACTACAAAAAGACCACAATAACAATATTCATACGAAGTAAAATATGTCAAAAGCGCAGTTTTCTTTAACCTGTTTGAAAGACACTGCATAAATTTTAAAAATATGTAATTTTATAATGAAACAAATTACTTCAAAACTAAATGAAAGAGCATAACATTAACAATTTTTATATGTTGCCTTTAATGTACGAAATCTTGCGTCCCATTGAATGCGATGATAACCTTCTAAGGAATTATGAATGCTTATTTCATACATTGAAGGTAACACACACACACATATTTATGCTTGGTTAAGTACTGGTAAAACGTATATTCTGGTTTTATACCTTAAAAATAGCCATATAAAAGAGCCATATACAAATATTAGAAAGCATGTTTAAAATAGAAAAATCATAGTTGTCAAAAGTTTTCAAGCTCTTCAGGTATGCGATATTTTGCAATTTGATGAATAATTGCTTTTGAAGTCCGACTAAAGTCAAGTTTAAATCGACCGATTTACTGGTTGAATTTCAGTTCTTCCTCATATGGGTGTGGACAATGTTGTTAAAATAGAAAGGTTTCATAAAATTTTAAATGATAACTGCTTTTAATTTCCGGGAAAACAATATTCATGACGTTTTGATGTGTGCAAGCTTTAATGGGTGCCTTTTTTTATAATTTTAGAAGTCTAATCTCGGAAATTTGAAAATATCTGCATGATTAGTTTTTCTTCATTAAGTATTTAATTGAATTGTAACATTACTTAAATACAGTAGATCTGCCCACCATAAGGAAATGAAGTAAAAAAAAAATAGACAAAAGAATACAGATGAAGATGTAAAGAACATATGTTCATTCGCTTGCTGAATGCGCCATTTATGTGAGATGGATTTTTTTAGATACTTTTAATTGCACCTGAGATAAAAATGACTTGAGATATGAATAGCCGCTATTCTATTAAAGTACAAGGTTACTTCCAGACAATAATGGGAGTGATTCAACATTCAGAAGTCATAATTCTGGCGTTGGAAATCATATGAGGATCAAACAATTAATTATGTTAAATATATTGCGTAATGCTGTGATTTTAAAACTAATGAACTTGAATGGAGTGTTTTTATAGTTTTTTTTGGGTTTGACCTCAATTTTGAGTACGAGGAAACTGATAATATTTTTTCCTGATGTTGGTATAAATATCACAAAATGGAAAAGGCAGCAAAAACATTCTATACATATTAGCAAAGATAAATGTTTCTTGAGACATACATGTAATCAAAGTCATAAAATGTAAACGTGCAAAATTTAAGTTTTAAGTAGATAATAAGTGTAAATGCCCGTTACGCACAGTAATTCTTTTAAAAGGTGTGATATAACTCAAGTTAGAAGGGAATATATAAATAATGTAAGTAGTATAAATATCTTCTAAAAATTAAAAGAAAAAAAGTAATAAATAAATAGTGCAAAGTAGACTGAAGGAGTACAAAGGGAGGTGGCAGATCAAAGTATATGGGAAGAGATAATTCTTTACATTAAGGGCGTGTCAAAATTAATAACGAGTGAAAGAACTGCATTTGTAATTGAAGAAAAGAAGTAAATTGCATTTTGAATCAAAGTTTTATAAGTGGATTACAGTGAAAACTAACTTTCGTATAAATTTTTCTCGCCATCTGGGTAACATAACAAAAGATTGATTCAATAGAACGTCTCCATGAAATTCAAGTAAGCACAACACGCATCTGATTCTGTTTTAAATTTTAAAAATACCTGCGTACTCTTACAATTTAACATGTATCTTGAATTAGTTGAATATATTTGACAGTATTAAGGTAAAACCACCAGTAGTTGACACTGATAAAGAAAAAATTCATTTATTAGCGAAAAAAAAGGCACCAGATGATTAATAGTTGTCTGTGTGTGTAGTATAGCTTTCTAGTGGTGGCAACTTTTGTACCGCCATGTTTAGCCTCAGTTCTGCCTCGATCGTCTGATGACAAGAGTGCACATTTTTCGAATGCAGGGTTCACACTGGGGAAAAATACAAGGTGGGATTTTCCTCCTTGACCAAAATTTTAAGTGGGATTTTTAAAGTTTAAGCCTAAAAAAAATTTTTTTTGAGTGGGATTTCAAAAAATATTGCGGGAATCGCGCGATCGCGCGGCCTAGCGTGAACCCTGGAATGGTTATTGTAATTTCGTTGTTGAGTTTGCTAAGAACACACTGAAAGGTAGTCATTGAAAATTTTAACATCAATTTATAATTTTGATTAAGCAGGTATTTAGTACTTTGTTTTGGTCATTAAATGCATATAAAGTTATTTGAAATAACCTAAAAAACAAAAAACAAAATATCTGTTTGGCATTGTGTCAACTACTGAAACCTTACATGACATAATATTGAGTAGTTGACATGGGGTGTCAACTTGTGGCTAGTAATATAATTTGATAGTACTGCTTTATTTGAGTGTTATTTGAGTGTCTGCTGACAAAGCCAAACCTTCTATTTTATAACCTCTGAAATATTTTTAAACTATCATATCCAATAGTTGACAGAGGGTGTCAACTATTGGAGTTACAATGTGTCAACTACTGAATGATTCCCTCTTTCATTTTTTAGAGCCTCCAACAAAGGGAAATTTTAGAAATTATACACAAGAGGCAATGAAAGCAGCTGTGGAAGATGTACGGTTACATAAAACACCATAGACAGAGTTTCAATAAATGAAGAGTAGAGTGTCAACTACTAAATATTCTTGTTTTCACTGGGGTGTCAACTACTGACCCATTGTCCTTAAAAAAAAAAAAAAAAAAAAATCCTTTTATTAATGTAATTCTTGTAACAATATGATAAGGGGAATAGTTTGTGAAGCTATCAGGTAATTATAAGTTCTCCCTACAATTAATTGGGTTCAAGCAATATTAACAAACAGACAAAAAAAATAATCCTTAAGGTGTCAACTAAGGATGTAACGAATAGTGATTTGGCCGAATTTTAGCCGAATACCGAATATCCGGCCATTTCTCCCAGGCCGAAGCCGAATATTCGGCCAATGTCTTAAGCCGAATACAGAATATTCGGCAGCCGAATATTAAATTTTCTAGAAAATCGTCGTAATAGAAAGTATTTGCCAAATTTGAAACTATTCACCAAGTCAAACACCAATTCCACACTTTAATCTATGATGTATGATTTAATTATGATTGTTAAGAATCTATACTATCTAAAGTTAGTGCATTTTCTGTATTGTTTTGAATGCAATAAAACTGAGAATTTCCCCCTAAATGGAATAGAAATGACAGGTTTTAATGTAAACATTAACATTATTTTACCGATTATTTAATTCAAATTGAAGAAATACTATTGCTTTTACCTTCTTCAAAATGGTTTTATGAAGGTATTTTAAACGTTATAAAAGTTAATATTTTTATTTTATGGGGTTTTTTTACGTGCCTATTTTTAAAAGATCTATTGAACTTTATTGCATTTAACTGGAATGCATTTTTATTTTCAAAAATTGCAATAACTTATGCCATCTTGATATTCATTAAATATTCTAGGCTTTTAACATTTCTCTTTTACCCAATATCAATCTACGCAAACAAATTCTGACTTGAATAATAACAAAATAAAAGTCTCAATTAAGGATTGCCAGCTTTTGGGAGCAAATGCTAAGTATAAAATGCAATATTATAACCATAAAATATGTTTTTGTCAGTCAAACCTAACTCAGTCAAACTCCAGTAATTTGCTCAGTCACACCTGCTTTAAAAAAATAGTTTTTCCTAAAATTACTTTTATTTATTAAAACTTTATACTAATGTATTCTTTTGCAATAACTATAATTCAATTTTAAAAGTTTAAGATCTACTAATTTCTTAATTTTTTTAGATTTGTACTGTAGCAGAACTATTAGGCCGAATTTGATCTTACAGAGTATTCGGACAGACCGAATATGAACAGGTCATGAAATGACTATTCGGCCCTGCCGAATATTCGGCCAAAGGACCGAATAGGACGAATACCGAATAGTGGCCGAATACTCATTACATCCCTAGTGTCAACTACTGGTGGTTTTACCTTAGTACAATATTTTATTTGCATCAGTAAATAGGTTGCATAAAAAGTAACTGACCAGATAATCTTCTTTTGTTTTTAAGTTATTTTTATGCAAAGAAAGAAAATATCGCTACCGTACATGAGAGAGCTATGAAGTTTAGTTTACTTCTTTTTATGACGTTTTGAGTGAGTTTTCTGCAAACGAGCTTTTTATCAAATGTAAAATCCAGGTACTTTTTGCTGAGGCATTCTTTTTATACGAAATGACACGTTGGAAAGTCGAGCAAGAGCATAATTTATTGACATTATAAAGCATTTATAAACAGTGCAACTGAGTGTCTATCCAGTTTCAAGAATAAAAAACGGTAATACAAATAAATAACATAAACCTTGTCCAGCGTGTGAAGATATATGTTAATGCATCAATTATCTTTTTCGGGATAGAAAAGTTTTCGTGGTAACTACACTTTACTGTTGTAAACACCATTTCAATTTAAATGTCATTATTTATTTTTACTAAAAGTTCTAATTGAACAAGTAACATCAACAAAGAACTTATGAAAGATGAATAAATAACTATATGCTTAAGGATAAGTTGTAAACTATTTATTTTACTTTTGCATCAAAAGTAAGTCAAAATACATTAACAATGGGACAGTCATCTTTTAAAATCAAGCTATTTTTTAACCTATTAAAAACTTTTGACAGCTAGTAAATATACATGTTCTGTGTCCTCCACCCCCTTTTTCTTTTTTTCTCTTTTTTTAGTTAATCGAGCATTAGTATGGAAAGAAGTACGAAACCAAAAGTTACAAATTGAATTAAGCATTAGCAGAAAACTCGTCAAGTATCGGTCAGGCAGAAATATTCCTTTTTGGCGAGTGGAGGGGGGGGGGGGTAATCACGGTACGTTCTAACCGAGTCACAGTATATTTGTTCCATCAGACCATGAATAAAATATGAATCGCACTGATATTTTGGTTTCTTTTTGTGTAACTCACCTGTAATTAAACACTTAACGATATTAATATCTGAATGAAGTGGCTACAAATAATGGAAGAATAAGACGACTCTTAAAGGACCTTAAAGTTTCAACAAAATGAGTTTGCACAACAGTAGTAGATCTGAATATCAACTTAACATAAAGTTAACAAATGTGTAAAATTGTAATTTTATCATCTGAAGTAATGTAAAAACGAATAAGGAAGACAATTAAAAAAGGAAAACCGAAATTGTTTATGACTTACAAACTCTGCAGTGTACAGTTATGCATAATTGTAAATTAAGGAACAAGCCAGAAGTTTTCTCATTGATTTCCCTGTGTTTGTATGGTTTTTAGACATTGGTTATCAGTGGAGGAGTCGGCAGAAGCTCGGTTCCCGTAGAGCAAAGAAAGTGAAGCAACATTGACTTAGGTCAGTGTTTGGGAGGGTGACAACCTCTCACGGCTGGTTCCTGTGGGCCGTGTACGCTGTAGGGAGCTAGTGCACGTTAAATAGGTCGTGGCTCCAAAGTCCTCCAAGTGAAACGATACCTTTGGGGGTGCCAATCCCAGGTGACGGTCTCTCATCTGGGATCTGGTTCAAAAATTAAGAGACCACAAAATTTGAGGTCAAGTCAGTCTTCAGCCCTTGTGGTTCCTCGCTCTAAAAAATGAAGCTGCATATCACCCTAAGCCAGTGGATTATTGATCTTCTGGACCTGGTAGTAGGCTTTCCTATGACAGGGGGATTAGTAACATTACCACCATGTTCTAAAGAAACAAGTTTTTGCAACGAGAAGTACATCTTCTATTACTGACCCTTCACCTAAAATCATCCTCCCCCCCCCCTCTTTAAAATAATCTTCTATTTCGTTTTGTCTGAAAACAAAAAGAGATTATTTTTCTTCGATGAGTAAACTATAAAGTATGTGTTTACTTTATGTTACATTTAGCATTTTATCAAAAAAAAAGAAAAATTCAAAGGCTGGGGGGTAATCAGAACAATTAACATTATGTAGATGAAATTGTTTAATTAGGTGGTCAACTTACAAAGGTGGTCAACTTTACAGGCCTTACTGAACTTACAATTGTATAAGAAATGCGAGCATTTAGGAAAATTAAATGAGTAAGTCCTCTCCTGAAATAAGTTACTGATTATTCTAGAATTATCAAATAATTGAAGTTAAAAAAGATTATTACTAAATTATTAAATAATAGAAAGCTAGCATGTATTTGTCAAAAAGAAACTGTTTATTGAAACGGTAAAAGATAATTTAAATGTTTTGAATTATTAGTTGATTATATTAATACTTAATTAGCAAATAGTAAGCTACAAATATTAATAAAAATGTTTAAAAAAATTACATTGGATATAAAACATTAATCCTATTGGAAAATAAATAAATTAAAATAAATAATAAATAAAATAAAAAGTTAAAAATAAATAAATAATTAAATTTGATGAAATATTTTTTTTCATAGATAGTTTTGATGAACTATTAAAAAAACAACTTGGTTAAAAATATATACATTCAAGAAGTTTCTAGTAAAAAACCTTTCACTTCGAGTAGTCTAAAAGCTGAACATAAAAATCCCGCGAACTGACTTTTCTACTTTAAATGTATTTACTTCCCTGCAAAGAAAGACACTCAGAAAGCAGAATAGATGTAGTGTTGTCCTTGAAGAAAATCGAGACTTTGAAATCCAAAGAAGTCACAGAATATTTATGATAGAATCAGAAAAAGTGTTTACGAAAAAATAAAACAGAAGGAAGACAGAGTCGCGATTATTTCACCCTCCTTAAGTATATCCAGAACGATCTACATACAAACAACAGAATTTGTGTCATACTCAACGTGCGAAGATTTTTTTTTTCTATTATATGGATTCTTTAAAACTTTTTAAGTAAAGGTACGTTTTTCAGATTTTTTTCATTGGACACGTATCATCACAAGTGGTGTCCAAACATATTATTTTGTAATATATACAACTTTGCTATACATATATATCATTATTGTGCGTGGTTATCAGTCTACTGCTGGTTGGAGGTCTTCACTAACATTTTCGAAGTGCTACAATCCGCTGCTTAGGATTTTCAGTTAATTCCCGCAAAATTACCAGCCCAATACTGTAGTGTAAAGCACATATGGGCAACGCCCGGCCCGCGGGCCGATCTGGCTTTTGATCCAGTCAGTTAAACATTTTAAAACATTTTCTAATATGCTTGTCCTTAAGGAAACTAATAAATCCTTATTAATGAATCGAAGTATTAAACCAGGTAGACAGATGGAAATTTTGCATGTAGTATTTGGGATTGATACCACCACCGATTTTCTCAAATAAAAGCTCAAGCTTCTCATCAATTTTTGCTGATTGTAAGTAAATATCTAATCTTTAGTCAGTACAATATTATTCTGGTGCTCGTAATTTTATCAGTGCACTTCAGTTAGTTTATAAATACTATATAAAAAACTCCGTAATGTTTGATATTTTTTCGCTACCGATATTTCTAACTACCGATGATGATACGGCCCGCGATTTCGTAAAAATTTTAAAGTTTAGCCCGAAACTTTCCAAAGGTTGCCCATACCTGCTGTAGAGCATGAGGCGGCATAAGGGCTAGGGGGCCTTATAGGTACCCCGAAATTAGACGGTCCCCACATCTGTATCTCGACGAGGGAGAGAACTAGAAAAACTCCTATCAGCAAGTTTGATGAGCGCTAGGCGTGAATTATAATAATTGCCTCATTTCCTACATGCTGATCATCAACTTTTATTCTCCTGTACGATAATGATATTAGAACAAATATTATAATACATTTAAGTTTAGAAACAAAGTTATAGTTACTTTTCAAATAATTTAATCGAACAAATGAAACCATTTTTTTCTCAATCAAAAGACAATTCCTCTTTCAGCTCTACATATCGAAACAAATCGAGAAAGTTGATATATAAAGGAAACTCTATAATCGAGGACTCACGAATAGCATATTTAAATCAAGCACAAATAGCATCAAATAAATCGCATTTGAACAATGCATTTAATGGAAATATTCTATCCGAGACAATTTCAGCTCTCGCTTGAAATGGGTGTGGCAAATTTCGCTCCAGTTTGCTCCTGGCCCAGACAAATCTGTATGAAAATGGCTCTCATAAATAATCGTTCTAAACGCTTATTCAAAATTCTATTTTGTTCCAGAAAGGGTAAAATTAGATGGAACATAAAATATGGATTATAAGGATTATAATCATGCCATTTGTATGTTTTTGTGCGATTAAAGTGAATCATCTGAAGTCACTGATGTCCAGAATTTCTGAAGATTTTATCATTTTGAAGCCGTTCTAATAAATTGATTTTTTATTGCATGGAATATTTATTGCTGATAAATCGCATTCGTACGAACTCTGGCTTGGTAAATTGAGAGGCCCAAAATGTTTTAAGTTATGTTTAATTTAAGAGATTAAATATGAGTTTTTGAAAACCGAATATGCCCTTGAACTAGTAGAGCTTAAGGTGCTAGTATTTTTATTTTACTGATCATTTTTACTTTACTTTAGACGATAATTGATCTATAAATTTTGAAAGAATTTGCTAATCCAACGGATGAATGGAGGGGGGGGGGGACGCGCAGAATTTTTTTCTCCTCCAGAGTTTGCTGCTTGGAGCAATGCTTCAAAGTTCAGTTTCTCACTAAAAAGCAATAAATAAACTGATTATGTGTATAAATATATTTTCAAACCTAGTAATAAACGTTTTGAATTATTTTAAGTTCCATTTTCCATGCGTGGTAAATTACAAAAAGCGTAGATAAAATTGTTAGTTTTTATACAATTGAAAAGTATCAGCAAATTAGACTGTGATGTCACATTTTATATGCAATGAAATCGATAATCGATTCAATTCTAATAAAACCTACAAGTAAATAAAATAATTAACTTGTTATTTCCAGTTTAACGACTATAGCCAGTTATATATATATATATATATATACGCAGTAAAACCTCGATCAATCGATTGTTTCTCACGGGACCATTGATTTTGCACGATGCAAACGGAAAAAGGATGGATGCGGGAGCGATGGATCGAAGTCCTACTGTACACACATACATACACAACACATCGAATTACGAATCAACAAAGCTAAAATTGTAAAAAAAAAAATGATAACTGCCAGTCGCGTCATAATTCTTCCGTCAAAATGAAATTATCGTAAGGGAGGAACAACCCTTAAACTTATAACCTCTTTTCAATTTTGTTTTTGATACAGTGGATGGATGACTATTATATTGAAATTATAGCTTGTAAGAGCGAATCAATAATAAAAAAAACCCTTAAGTGATAAATGCATGAATTCATTCAAATTTTACTGATTCCACAAAAACTGTTTTAACTTGATGAATCATGTACGCAGCGCTTAGAAAGAACATTATTAAGAGATCTTGCTAAGAAAAAAAAAGACCCTTAGCCATTAAAAATTTCATGAACAAAAGACATGGAGCCATTTATTATTGCTGGAAATAGTTTTGAATAATTACTTTTGAAACATGACCAAGGGATGGATTAAGTGATTCGACATGATTATGAAATTCGTGATGACGTTTCACCGAAGAGTTTTAGTGAGATCTAAAGACTTCCGAGACTCTAAATCACGGCAAGTCACGTTAGATGGTACTTATTCGTGTCTATAGCTTCCAAATAAAATAAAAAGCACATCAGTCAGCTATCATTGTAATCACGAAGCACACGATCTACTCTTTTGGAAGTCCACCAACGTCTAGCTATATTACGTTGGTTGATTTCGAAGCATGGAGGATGAAGAATAAAAAAGCTATGACAATATTTTAAATTGCTGTGAAACAAGCAAAAATTTTGCAACAAGGCAGCTGTTTTAGAAGGTTTTATTCATTTTCAAAACGAATTGTAGTTTATAAAAGCCTTAAAATAAGTGGGGTTTTGAAAGTACGTTTTCCTTTAGAATGTATATCTTTGATAATATTTTTATATTTAGAGAATCATTTTTGAAGAATCATAAACTGATGAAGTGTTGCTTCAGATTTTAAGTAAAACAAGATTAAGTGAATCAAAATTTTCCCAGTACCAAGCAAGCAGTAGGCAGGAGCCCAAGGGGCACGAGGTGCAAATGGCATAAAGTGTTAAGAATAGGAAAAGGATAATATTTTTTGTACATTCGTACTTGGAATATTACCATAAAAATTATATGTATGACGCATTTATGTAATATTTTATAGAATATGTACTTCTCTGTTTTATGCTTCGGAGTTGGGGGGAGGGCTACCACAGGAAGCTAATTTGAGAGATCTATTGCAGAAATTACGCCATTCAGTGAATTAATTAAACAAGTTCCGTCCAGAACTATACGAGCCTACTTTCCTGTAAACACCAACATCAAATGAGGAGCAAACAGTCAAACCGTGTTTTACCGTGTTTTCTCGAAAAAGAAAAAAAAAATAAAGTTACTGGTTTTTCTTTGAACTCCTCATTAACTAGTGCAAAAGTATGTTGTTATTTGTAACCAAAACAAATTTAACTTGGTTTTTTTTTACAAATAACAACATACTTTTGTACTAGTTAATGAGGAGTTCAAAGAAAAACCAGTAACTTTAATTTTTTTCTTTTTTGGAGAAAACACGGTTTGACTGTTTGCTCCTCAAATATAAGATGTAGCTATCTGCCTCTTTCTCCTTTAGCTTAATTACTTCAAATATACCGTATTCATTCATTCATTTATTTATTCATTCACCATTCCCTCAGAAATACCCTTAAAACTACGCTAGAAAAAAAATTTCATGGGAAAATAGGGTCGTTCAGTTCTGGATGAACTTTGTATCTGTACACGTTCTGCGTTATAATATCCTTCCGATAAAGTTTGTTCCAAGAAAAGCCGTCAGTTAGACGAGGATTTATTATTGGATTGAAATTTCCTCGTAGGCACTAATGTTAAATTTTTCAAAGCTTCAAAGTTGAATAAAAATGTTTCAAATAAAAAAATATTTCAAGTCAAGAGCTGTTTCGAAGAATAAGCTTGCTCAAAAGAACTTGGATGTTATGTCCAGGGATAATATAATTTGCAGACAGACGCACATTTTTCCCCATCTCAAAACCCTACTTTCAAATTTTTTATTTTTCAATCTTTGTTTGATAGTTTCGGTTATTTTTTTATTTTTAACGATATTTTCAAGATATATTAAGACCTCTTACATAATCTTTTTTTTTACTTTTACGGGAAAGTAGGCTAAAAAGGATTAATTGTCTTTATTTTAGCATAGTATGGAGAAAACTAACACTTTTACTCAATAAGAATTTTAATTTACGGTCAGAAGTACATTTTGAAAAACACTTTATCTTCAATTCAAGTTTGAACATTGACAATACATGAGGGTCCAACATCTCCCCTCCCTGTTACTTCACTCCTCATCGTTTTCATCCCCTTTCTAAAATTCTGTTTTGTCGGCGTAGTGATGATGAATTAAAGACTTTCCCGCAATATTTGGAGCCGATAACTTTACCAAACGTACGTTCTACTTCGGAAGGACATGTCCTAGAACGTACTTTTTTGTCTTTTGTCCTACTTTCTACCCCCCGAACAGAAAAATAAACATATTCATCTTCAAAAGCTGTGCTTAATGCAGGCCTGTAGCCAGACTCTGACTCCAAGGGGGGCAAACTTTTGGACAAGAGGGGCAGGCTAGTTTTTCAATTTTTTCTAAAATGTTAGAGAATTTATACTCCATTTTGGGCGTTTTCTTAAAATTTAAATTAATAATTTATTTAATAATTAATGCAATTATTTAATTTATTAATTGATTAATTAAACAATTAATTAATGAACCTAATATTAATTTAATTCAATACGGAAATTATTTGATCTTAAAAGAAATACTTGATTAAAACTTACAAAAGGCAGAATTGAATTTTTAAAGTTTATTCTAAGAATGTCTTTTGTAAATTAATAAAATATATGAAATAACATAAAAAAGTGAACATTTTTAAAAGATTATTTTAGTGTGAACGATCATTCAAAGTAAGATATTAAAGCATAAAACATGTATCGGTATGTGACAGTAAAAACTGGACTGTCCATGATCCTTTCATTAGTGTGTGGTTTAGATTTAAAACAGGAAAAAAAATGAGCTGAATAAAGGAAAAAGTTCATGTTTTTTATTTTTTCTAAAATTTGAATTAAGAGATAAAGGTGCATGGGAACAGGATTTTTTAGATATGACTTTGGGTTTAAACAAATCAAAAAGTTAAAAACAGAAATACAATAGATTATTAGGGTCCAATTAATCACGTTAGGACGGGCAAAACATTTTCGACTTCGGGCGTTGCCCGACCTGGCCCCCCTCTGGCTACTGGCCTGGCTTAATGCATGATATATTAGCGAAAAAAAGAAACTTAGACAAGTTGACATAAGGCATGTATATTTACTCTTTTTAAAATGTATTTACTTTAATGCTGGATCAGTCATAAATAGAAAATGCCCTGCCACTGGCATTTAGATATCACATTTTCTTATTTTTTAACTATGGATTGTTAAGTGTAAAGGAAGAAATGAATACTGTGCAATTTCATAGGGATTCTTACACTGTTAATATCTTCGTAAATATAAATAACATAATACACTTGGTAAATTCAAAAATAAATAAATAAATAAATAAAACTTCATTGGATTAATTCATTTTAAATTCTTTCTCTCATGTTGTTCCAATAACTCTGTCTTTAAACGTGATATCTTTTAAACGAAAAATACTCGTCAAAATTTTAATTCCAATAAATTAAAAAAAAAAAGCTGCAGTTTAACCTGCATCGAATCACTCATAAAATGCATCAAGAAAAATAAAAAGTTTATAACTTTAACTGTGTTATCAATAAGCAATATTAAAGTGCAAAAAAAGAAGTGTTTTAAAAATATGTTTTATATAGGACAACGGCCCAAAGCACTACAAAAAATGTCAAAACATTGCAAGTACTATAATATTAGAATAAGATTTACATTCAAATTCACTTATATCACGCTTGGATAATTCAAATTTTTAAATAAAATTTGTTCCGTGTCCAAGGCGTTTCCTGTTTAGTATTTGTCAAGTGTTGAATAAGGCACTCAAACAACCAGAAATTTTCGATGATTACGAAAATTCGATTTCTCTGAACTCAGTGTAAGTGGATTCAACTGAATATACTAATATTACATCTTGCACAAATGTTTGCTTTTACTGAAACAATTATAAAATTTCCAATTTCGAAAAAGTATCAGTTTTTTTTCGGTAACCACTTAATTTTAGGAGAGGGACAATTTTGAGGTAAGAGCAGGGAGGGGGGAGTTCTTGGATTACTACCCTGTCCCTATAAACACACAAGAAATATACAAATACAAAAGTGACGACCAGCAACAGGCGCAGGGCCCAGCTAGGCCGGTCCTAGTCAATTTAACAGTCGCCAATGAACACCAAGAGCTTTTAAAAAAGTTTTTACCCCACTGCAAGTAACAGTCGCTACCGGTAAACTATTCCAACTGCCTACAACCAGCGCCCCCTATATCTAGGAAGCCTTTGCACGGCAGTAGTCTAAATAAAGTCACGTGATTATGAGAAGGCCATCAATCTGCCATTGCCGTGTGTTTTTCTGCTACCTGTACTGAGTCCTATTGTTATGTTTGTTGGTTATCGTTTCTATTATCGTCTTGTAATCAATTTTCAAAGTTTTAAAATGCCTTACAAGTGTGCCGTTTACGGCTGCAAGGGCAATTATGCTTCCGGATAGAAGGTGTCAATTTCAAATTTATGAAAGATCCAGTTCTTTAAAAAGTGTGGACATCAAAGACGATGAGCAACAATTTCAAACCATCGAATAGTTCCAGAGTAAGTAATTAAATTCGTTAATTTATAGTACGATTGAAGAATATAGAAACTGGAAATATATAAATACCGTTTTACGAATTTGTTTCGTTTTTGAATTGTGTCACTGTACTTGCCGGTGTGCGATGTGTTATATTATCATTCGTCATTAATGTTGTGGAATTAAAGTTTTATGGTTAAGTTTTATGATCTATTTGTTAGTTTGTATGTCATTTATGTGTGACAAGGTTTAACTTATTATATTTGATGAAGTCAGAAAACTTGATATTGGTTCTTGATCGTTTTGCATACACATGATATTTAAGTTAAAACTCAGTACTAACCTGTTTTATTGTTCTTAATATTACTATTTATTAACTAAAATTATTTTTGAACGCTTTAATGTACAATTACTTTTAACGTACTACTTTCTTTAGTGTTCATAATTTTGTTTAAGAGTACTGTTACCAGTAATAAGTGTGCTCTGTTTTATCTATAATTTAGGGGTAGGTTACTCACTGTATTATATTGTGTGAATACAGCATAGGGATCATTCATAAATGATATCACGCTTCGAGGGGGGGGGGGTCGTGATGTAGCGACAAGGGGAGGGGCTAACAAGAAGTGTGACACCATGCTTATGCAACATAGCATGGCATGTGACAAAGGGGGGAGGGAGTATGTTGAAGTGTGACACTTTGTGACAAGGGGGGGGGGGTTCAAATGTATGGGAAAAAATCCTGACATCATTTATGAATGGTCCCATATTGCTTTCTGGGTGATTCCAGCTTATTTTTGTGTTACGTGAGGAACATTTTTGAGCAAAATTCTGGTATATTTATTTAATTATTTTTAATTATGAAAATATTAATGCAAAGTTTCCAAAATTTTTTAGAACATTTTGTACAGCTAGAGCCATATTTTGAATATTAAAATTTTGTTTCGCACGGGACATCAAAAATGTCCCGTACTTATCAAAATTGTAATATTTTTTAAATAATAAACTATTGACCCTATTGAAAAGAAATTTTGTACCACTGTTGCTCCAAATGTATGGAGTGTTAATAAAAATTTTTGAAAACTTTTCATTAATATTATCAAAATTAAATACACCAAAATTTTGTTCAAACATTTCCAGTGGCGTGGCTAGGGGGGGGGGGCGTATCCCCGGGTGTCATTCGTTCTGGGCTGACACCGGGCCACGAAGGAGAAAACAATAAACCTTTAAAAGCTCCATATAATGAAACAAATACCTTGAACTGGATTTTTCTTGTATCATTTTCTTTTCTACTTTTAACTTAGCAAAGTGTTTCCTTGCTAAAATATTCAAAGAGGTTTTTTACTGCTAAACACACTATTGCTGTCAACAAATACATTAAATATTCTCCCATGACACGAATAGTATCTTTTCCTTCTTTTTTTTGCTGGGCTTTCTTCTTTCTTTGCTTTTCTTCTTTTTTCGTGGGGGGCGGGGGGGGGGGTGACACCACGGATAACCGCCCCGGGTGTCACCTGTACTAGCTGCGCCACTGAACATTTCCAGTAGGTGACACAAAAACGCTTTGGAATGACTCTTCTATGTTTTATTTTAAAAGGGATTTCAATATTTTAAAGATTTTACCCACAGCTCAAATACGAGTAGAACTCAAAACTTAAAGGGACTTTTGAGAAAAGAGGCATTTATTCTAATCATAGGAAACTGCAATATACCAATATACATTATTTTCCTACATAACGTCCCTCACAAATTCATATATAGTCCAACGTTTCACAAGTTTTATTACACAAGGTAGGTACATTATATTCGTATAAAGTGTATTCTTTTGGTTAGAAATCAGTTTAATATTATATTAAAATTTAACAGTAAATATCAAATGGTTGTTTAAAACACAAGAAAAAAGGAAGAATCATACAGCTTGCAGTAAAACTTTTACAAAAAATGTCTAAGTTTATGCTACACTTTTAAGAGTTCTGATAGAAATAGTGCCGAATTTTAGGTTATTACTTTTTTCGAAGTGTTAAGTATTAACATGAAATAAATATATAACTAAATTACAAATTCATATAGAATATTTGAGAAGATAATTACTTTATGTAAATATATGAGAAAATGTCAATGTAGTTATGGTGGATTGCTTTTCAAAATAGACAGGATTTTATTTTTTCTTATTAAAGAAAAACATCGTAGCGTAGATAAAAAAAGGATAAAGGTTAAATTAAAAATGGGGTAAGATGAGAAGTTATCAACTAATGAATTTAAGATGAGCGCTAAATGAAACGAATGTACAAGATATTTTGGAATGACTGAATTTTTGGTGTATGTCTTTTTTTTTTTTTACATAAATTCACAATTATTATTTATAATTATTCTGTTTTTTTTCTTTACAAATATTGGTTTATTTTAAGTAGCAGTCAATTGAAAAGAAATAAGCGCGAAGCGAAGTGGTCTTTCTCACTCATCGTGTTTAGCAACGGAGACTGAGAGACTGGCTTTCTGCTGAGTACGTGACTTGCCTGTTACCGGGCTTCCCGATGTAAGGGGCATTGCTACAACCCTATTGAAGTAGTAATTTTTCCTAATTTCAAGATTAGCCTGAGATTTGAAAAGCGCAAAACTGTGACCTCTGGATCTACTTTCATACGATAACAATTTAACGCGGGAAAAAAAAAAAATTCTAGGTCTGTTTTGGAATTTTTCTTCCGAAGAGGAAGAACAACATTACCAGAGCGAAAAAGTTTGAGTGATCGACATTTTGCTGAACATCTGTGAGGATTCATAATGACACTGGAATCAATTCATTCACATGATCGGCACGTGCTAGGAATTTGATCACCACGCGTTACATGCATGTGCTGCTTTCGAATCAAGTCTCCCACCAAATGGATCCAGGTCTGCTAAGTAATAGCTAGAGGGCTAATGAAGGGGTAATACGCCTATGCAGCGGAAGTTGAAAAGTGAGGGTTAATGAGGAGCGAGAAAACCCCATTTCTCTCTAGCTCGTTGATGCTATTTTCATAGGTCAATGAGCTTTTGGCAAGCGCAGATGTCAGAAAGCTACTAAATGCGTCAAGTTCACAGATTGTCAAATAAATTCATCAATGCGGAATCAGTGTTGAAGGATGAGTATTTTTAGAAACGTTAGTTTTTGACGTTTCGTTTAATGAAATACGAGGATATAAAAGATTCTGATTATTTATTGTGCAGCATCACTCACTTTCCCATCTTCAAGTGAAAATAAAGATAGCAGAAAGAAATGGGTTTGGCAGGTTCTACATCTTACTTGACGTTCAGAAAAGAACTAATTTTCTTTTCAGTGAGCAAACGGGTGTTAATTTATTTTAAGCATTAAAAGTGGGTTCTAATTTTGTCTAAATTTGGGGGTTCTAAAGAGGAGGGGGCAATTTCATTGTATTTTAACTTGTCTCCCGGAAAGTTTGTTAAAAAGAACAAATATTATAAGGTTTTTAGTTCGTTTTTGATACCATATCCTTTTCTTCCCATATTTTTTCCAAATGAACATTGACGAAAAAGTTTAGAGATATTTTTCTTGAATAGTACGAAAAAAATGCTTCAAAAATTTTGTTTGTTAAATATGATGTTAAAAATAGTTTTAAAACCTTATACAAATATTTTTTGAGTAAAAATTACCCGATTAAGTAACTGATGCTTAATTATGAATGTTTAATCTATTTTTAAACGTATTGGCTTCAGGAAATAGTGTTATGATTAATGGATGCGAAACAATTTGCCGAGTCAAGTTGGACCAACTAGAATAATTAATAATAATAATAATAATTTCTCGCTATTAAAATTAATTACTTTTTAATTCTTTTTTATTATTTTCCTCTTTTTTTTTTGTTGTTAAAATCTATATCAATGCCTGACTCAGAAAAGGGCAATTCCCCCGGCTTTCCCCTGGAACCTCAACTGGTTGTATTGGTTATCACTCTCCCTCCTCTCCCCCCTGCCTTCTTTTTATGAGTACATTGTTTTGCATTTCATTTTTTGGTTTTCACTGTTGTTCTGTAGTTATATCCTTTTATTGTAAATATTTTTAACGTTGCTTTTATGTTTTGGTTTTAGTTATTTTCGTGTTTTTCTGCTTCCGTTGGTCCTTCTTGCTTTGTTCTGTTTCTTTTCGCATGAGTTTCATTTCCTTTCTTCGATTCTTGTCCAATTAGGTGGGTTCCTTTTAGGTGTTTTCTTATTGGTTCCTTTCTTATGCATCCTTTATTCTCATTAGTCACAGGTTAATCCCCTGATTTTGCTACTTAACACATTAAAGGCGGGAGTCGTAGTACTACGATTTATCTCGACTGCGGCTTAAAGGCGGGAGTCGTAGTAATACGATTTAGCTCGACTGCGGCTTAAAGGCGGGAGTCGTAGTAATACGATTTAGCTCGACTGTACCTTAAAGGTGGGAGTCGCATTAGTACAGTTTGCAGCCACATTGCACAATCCATGCGCCACTTTATATTTGTACTTAGTATGTTTTGTAGTTTGAAGCTGTTCGGTTGTTCAAATTCTACTTAAATAAACTTTTTTAAGTCTAAATTTTTTTATGATCACACAAAATATCGCCCGCTCTAGGCCGAAAAACGAGGCGGGGCGGCCGCCGCGCTACCTAGCATACTTTCGTCGAGATCGCCCACCGTTAATGTGTTAAGCTGTGTTTTTGTTGATCTCTTTGCTTCAGTTAGATGTTTTTCATCTAGAAGCGTACTCTTTTGCATTGAAAAGGGGGTTCCTTGTAACCTCGAACACGTGCCTGCATTTTGTTCTTAACTTAGCGTAGATTTGTATTTTTACAACACATCTTAGTCATGTTTTTTTTCCAAGCCGACTACTACTCTTTTTAAAAACACCCAAGAAAAAACATGAGTGATTATCTGCCGTTATCAAAACCAATATAATATCGCTGTCAATATAATTCAAACTACGAATGTATTTTTTATTACACTGATTACCAATGACTGTACAGTACATTAAGTAAAACGCAATTTGAATTGCATTCCTTAATTATATCCAACATGTCGATATCGGCTGCAATTTTTCTATTTCCCTGGCGTCACTGGAAACACTTTAAACGAAACATAAGTGCGAACAAGCACTTTTTTCATCAGTAACTATAGACATCGTTCTCAACAATATTTGAAAGAGAGTACATATGAAAAATGAATCAAAGCGAAAATATAGAGTTACTAATCGACCCGTGCGGAATTCCGCACTGATTTGGGAGAAAGGACATTATGAAGAAAAATAGATGAAAGTAAACGGGTGTTGGTACAAAAGAAATCATGTCATTGAACACATCAGTACAAATAGCTGTTACAATTTTTTCCCACTATTATTTAGACATTCGAATAATAAAATAATCACAATAATAATGATAATTATTTTTATTATCAGTATACATGGCATTAAAATACAATAACAAACCAGTTTCATAACTTGAAATATAGTTATTGTTGGTTGGTTAGGCTCTACACATTCATAATGTGTAGAGCCTCACGATTGAATAAGCTTAACACACAGACGCAGCTAACACTGTCCAATTTTCTACACAATAAAAGCAGAAAATTTTCTTGTTTGTTTACTTGGGAACAGATTGCACCAGCATACACAACACCAATTTGGCATCCATTAAAGGACCTGTTCCTTGATGATTTTAAATCTCAAATTT
Source organism: Octonoba sinensis (assembly GCA_038502835.1). Lineage (NCBI taxonomy): Eukaryota > Metazoa > Arthropoda > Arachnida > Araneae > Uloboridae > Octonoba > Octonoba sinensis. The sequence goes on from CM076598.1 coordinate 132,979,506, forward strand.
ATGAGAAGCGGAACATTTTTAGACTGTGGGTCTATGTTTCGTCATTAGCCGACACGATAAGCTTTAATATGAGGGTGAATAATGGAATTTGATAAAATAGTGAGGATGATATCGCGGAGCTACAGAAAAACAGGCTAGATTAATAATATATATACAGATAGATCTGTAGCAATCACGCTCTTCTTATTGCGCTTATTACCGTGGTCACAGAAATATTTTTCGAATGAATGTCAAAAGTGAAGTCTTCACGTCTCAGAGCACAGTTCGTTAAACGCAGCAGATACTTGAGCAGGTAAAAAACGGTCATTTTGTTCTTGGAAGAAAGCACCAGTCGTTCATTTATTCCACAGTCTAAAGGTCGCTGAATTCATGCCAAGGTCTCTGAGTATTTGTCTTCTTACTCTAATCAGGAGTCCTCAAGAAAATGAATGAATCAAAAAATTCCTGCTTCGTTTTATGTTTTTTCCTCTTCAATCTACACCTGTTTGGAAATGATACCCTTCTTAAAGAGAAGAACGATTAGGGTCTACCTATATATTTCTACACGAGGAAAGACTCGTTTCCATTTCTATTAATATTTCTATGTCTAATGGCAGAGTTTATTTTACCCATACGTATTTTTATCAGCCCCCCCCCCCCCCCTTTTAAAACTATTTTCAAATTCACTTCGATGTACCTTCAACGAAATGTACAAAATAACCGAAAGGCAAAACCTTTAATCTGAAGAGATTTATTTTGGAGATTCTCCAGAAATAATTTTCACTTGATTGATTTCAACATTTATTTAAAAGAATATTCCTGGACACTTTTCGAAGTGAAAATATGCTTTTCACTTCTTTTATCAATTGTACATTTAACAAATACACATCTTTTTCTATTTACCTCATAAAACATTGTTCAAATTTTCAGCTATACTCTTACAACGTTCTCCGAAATTTAATAACTAAACAGCAAGCATCGATTTATTTTCGATTCTCCAGGAGCAACATTTGTGAAGACAATTCTTTCTTAATTATACATGTTTAATTATATGCATAGACTTAATTATTTTGTACATTGGAGGAAAGTTTACTTGGTTTACTTGAGCTTACATTCATATGCACTTTTTTCCTTTTAAAACCTTTGACTTATTAAATGTGTTCTACCGAAATACTAAAAATTCAACAACACATGAGATTTAAACAATTTTATAAAGTAGGGGATGATTTTAAATGGGCACAATAAGAGATTTCATGTGTAAAAACTGTCTAAAAAAACAAGCGCAATCGTCATTTATTTCGTAATGCGTCAAAAAGTAAATCTTACAAAATATCAGTAATGTGAATCGTGCTAAAATGGCAACTTAACGTAGAAATGAATGTGCGACTTTTATTTATTCAAAATATGATAGAAAAAATGTATTCTTATCAGTTGGACTGAAAGTCTGTTTACAGGTTTTAAATTTGACTTAAGGTGAAAAAAAATTCCTTGCGATAAAGTTGTCTCTGTAATTGATAAGAAAGTGTTCGCTTAACAGCTGATGTGTACGCATTCATGATAATTTCCCGATACTGCGAGATTATACAATATCTGACGCAAGCAACAGTTTAGTGAACATCAACAGCAATTAGCCGTGACGTTTTCAAATAATAAATAAATAAGAAAAGAAACAAATAACTCATAATTTTGATTTATGTATTACAGAACGATATCGACACATTTTTTTTTAAACAGAGAAATCAGGTAAACTTTTATTTCTACGATTTAGCTCAATTTGCGCAATTTTTGTTATTTACGTGTTGAGTAACTACACATAAGTCTTGCAAATGGTGTAGTTCAGAAATTTAAGTATTTTCAGTGAGAGAATGATGATATCGCAATCTGACAAATCACAAGCTGGTTTGACATTATGTGAAACTTTTTGTTGCATTAAACATAAAAACTAGCCCAGATATGAATTCTTTATAATTTACTGCATTCTGAGCAGGTGACGGTTTTCGAGTTAATTTATGTATATTTTAGATATTATAAAAAGTAGCTTGACAAGTGATTGTTTTTCTCATGAGTGTTACAGTTATAAAACATTCTGTATAATAATCTTTATCAATAAATAATCTAATAAATATTGTTTTGGTAACCTTAAACACTTTGTAATAAGTGAAAATGGTATGAATATTTATTTATTCACATTTTTAAAAGTATTTTAATAGCGGCATATCTCAGGAGTGTTACTATGATGTTTTATGATGTGAATTTTTATTTATTCACATTTTTAAAAGTATTTTAATAGCGGCATATCTCAGGAGTGTTACTTTGTTTCTTAAATAAAAGGATATAACTTTCAATTAAAATGTATTTTATTACAAATCAAATGTTTTCTCTGCAGGTATAAAAAGTAACTGGATAGGTTTAATTAGCAAACCATTTTTTAATTATTAACTAACAAATATATTAATACAATTCTTTTAGCTACAGTAACACTCATGAGACATTGTAACACTCATGAGACGAACCAATAATCCCGTTGCATTAATGCACCAATAATAATAATAAAAATTAGGGATGTAACGAATATTCGGCCACTATTTGGTATTCGGCCTGGCCGAATAGTCATTTCATCAACTAGCCGAATATTCGGCCGAATAGTTCTGCTGCAGTAAAAATGTAAAAAAAATTAAGAAATTAGTGGATTTTAAACATTTAAAATTGCAATATAATTATTGCAAAAGACGACATTAGTATATAGTTTTAATAAATAAAAATAATTTAGACAAAAACTACTTTTTTAAAACTTTGTTTTAAGTCTTGATTGAGCAAATACAGATTTTAAAATTGTAATATTGTATTTTATATTTAGCATTTGCTCCCAAAAGCTGGCAATAGTTAATTCTGATGGAGAATATGATAAATTAATTTTGTTATTATTAACAAAGTGGAAGTCAGAATTTGTTTGGGTAGACTGATTTATTGTGAATATGGGGTATGAGAGAAATGTGAAAAGCCTAGAATATATCATGAATATTTAGATAACATAAGTTATTATGGTTTTTGAAAATAAAAATATATTCCAGTTAAGTGTATCAAATTTCAATAGATCCTTTAAAAACATATATGAAAAAACTCCATAAAATAAAAATATTAACTTTTATAACTTTTAAAATATCTTCATAAAACTGTTTTGAGCAAGGTAAAAGTTCACTAAGCAGTAGTAGCTCTTTCATTTAAATTAAATAATTAGTAAAATAATGCTAATGCTTACTACCATAAAACCTGGCTTCGGCCTGGAAGAAAAACCGAATATTCGGTATTCGGCTATTCGGCCAAATCACTATTCGTTACATCCCTAATAAAAATAACAATAATTATGAAAAGAGAGGCCAAATTTGAAATTTGTTTACTCCATTGCTGTTATGTTACATTAAAAATGTAATAAAACATCACTACCCTCATGGTTAAGATCGAGATATAGATGTTTTTGAATAGAACTAATAAAAAATATAATCTCCTTTTTGTTATAAAGTAGGCAATAGAAATATGAAAATAAATAGTTCTAATTCTGCAAGCCATATCTTTCATTTAATTTAAGTAAAGAGTCAGCTTTCCAGATAATAGTTTGCAACAAATCACTTTTTTTATTTTCATAAATTAACAGCTGGAAAACCCGAATAAATGTTTTTTTTTTGGGGGGGGGGGGGGCTCACAAGTAGTTTTTCTTTCTTTTTCCTTAAGGATAAAACACTTGAACAAAACACACAAAAATCATTTCTCTCAACGCTAAAATGTTTTGTCAGGGTGTCCCTTTATATATATATATATATATATATACATATATAGTGATAAAATATATCCTTGAATAAAAAAATAATATCAGCTTGAGTTAAAGCTCATAAAATAGCTATATCTGTATATTTATTTATTATTTGGTTGTTTTAAATCATGATTGTTGCTCCCTTCTCATGAGTTACCATTGCCAAGTAACATGCATGAGTGGGTAACACTTATGAGATTTATTAAAAAATTCTCAACTAGAAAAAGTTCTGACTGCGTTCCTGAAAATTTAATCGGACCGATTGATTCCTCTACAAGAAATGCACCATTGCTGAATTGCTTATTTTTAAGCTGTACGAAATATTGGGAAACAATATTGTAAAGTAATAAAAATACTCAAAATGTTGAAATGTATGTCCCACTGTACAACAGAAAAAAATAAAAATAGCCCAATTCTAGGTGGTACATGGCAAAAACAAACATACAAGACGTCCCTACCACAGAAAATAATTGAAATATTCAAATATTTTGAAAGTTAAATAATAGGAACTTCCTCGAGGTAACACTCATGACCTGCATGTACTTCATTTAAATTTTAAACTATTAGGTAAACATTTTAGTAAAATACTTTGCATTTTTGCTAAGTAAACACATATTACTTCATGTTTTTAATCATATTAAATAAAAACGTTATTTGGAATGATAAAAAAAAGACTCGGGTTATGTGAATTTTTTGTTCCGCACACGCAAATTTCCATTACTTATTAACTAAAGTAATAGAAGACTAATATTTCACAACTTGGAAAAAATGTAATGGATGCATTTAATTAAGATTTTACAATGTCAGAATAATAGTTTTATCGACATGCAATTCAGATCTTAAGGAATGACATTTCAAAGGCTTAACGTAAAACAAAATACTTATTTTAATTAATGTGTTAAATTTATGTAATATAGCAGTCTTCAAACTTAGCTTAATAATTTTCCAGTCGAAAAACTTGAAATAACCTTTAGCTACATTAATATGACCCATCTGCATAGAATTATCCCAAAAACAATTTGTAAATTTCTGCTTTAATATTTAGAAATAACTAAAAACAGATAATTAAGGGATATAACTAGGAAGAAAAGATTGTTGATGCTCGTGCTTAAACACCCGACCCCCCAACTGAGTAAGTCGTAAGAAACATTTTCTATGGCTTGAAGAATTTTTACTATGAGTTATTTTCAGTTCTTTTAACGTTATAATGCTGTCAGACTATTTTGAGCCAAATAAGATAACTATATCATCCACAAGTCTGTTTCTCAGGCCCAACTAACGCAAGTTCAAAAATGGCGATTTTCAGATATTGTTTAATTGTATGAAAATTAACCAACAAGGGATAAAGCATACATATTTTTTTAATGATAACAATCATGTTTTGTAGACTAATTCATATGGGTGCATTGCACGGTAACTGACGCAACATTTGGACGCAAAATGTTAACTTTAAATAATTAGAATAAGTAAAGTATTATTTATAAAGTAGTTTATTTTACTGTCTTATACAGCTACATGAATACATTAGTATACGACCTTATTTGAAACCCTGTTTTTCTACTCGTAATGAGAAACCCTATTATTCTACTCGTAATGAGAAAAATATATAAAAACATTACAGTAACTGACGCAACATGAAATAGACATATGTACTGGAAAGTAGAAAACAAATTTAAAAATCTGAATTATGAACTTGTGACCAGGAAATTTTTAAGAAAATGAAAAAGTAATGCCTGCTTAAAAAGTGTGTCATTCTTTGGTGTTAGGCTAATTATTTATGCTTACAAAAAATAGTAGTATTTAACGCAACACAAAAGAAAAACGGTCTTCCAACATTCATCTAGGGACAGCCAAATTGTTTGCTGTGAAGAAGCTTTTTCTCGTAAGGGATAGGAAGAGTGTTTGTAAATAACTTCTGTATCCCAAAAAAACGTAAGAAATTAATACGTGTTAAAATTTTTCATTTTAATGTTTCCCAAGTATGTTCACTTTTGCATGGATTTCACCTATAACAGCTTTGCTACTAGGTAACGAAATCATTCTTTTCAGCTTTTATGCTCAGTTTTTTAAGTAGTGACAATGTGAATTACGTTAATGTGGCATTGAGGTAGATAACTATGACACACGCACATCAGGATCTCTCTACCAAGAAAATCTTCCACTAACCTTAAGGGGATCCGAACCGTTTTGAGGCGGCCAATTTGTAGTCAACTTTCTTCAAGCGTTACTCCTCAGCCATAGGGAATTTTGCTTCGCAGTTTTTATTATTTTTGTAAGTAGGTCTTTTTCTATATGTAGACCAAATTGTATCCAAAAATATTGAATATTTATTTTTTTATTCAATATCAAAGTTTTTTACAATTTCATAACTTCCGGAACATTTTTCTCATAATCCATTCAAGATTTTATTGATCTTATTTCTTTATTTTATTTGGCACATCTTATAATGAATTCACAACCAGGGATATTTAAAAATTTCACTTTATAAAAATCTGGTCAGCTAAAAACTTTTCGTAGTGAATACACAACATTGAAAAAAATTGTTTTTTGTAGGTTGTTTTCAAAATTTTGAAAAACCCTTGAGTAGGTGAAAAAGGACAGTTCTGCGCCAAGAGGCGGTGGACGGTGGAAGGGGGCGTGGCCCCACCGCCTCCCAATGCCCCCAGGCGTGCCCTCAGGCGTTAGTCGAGTGGAGTTGAGTTGTATGCCCTCAGGCGTTTTCGAGTAGAGTTGAGTTGTATGCCCTCAGGCGTTTTTCGAGTAGAGTTGAGTTGTATGCCCTCAGGCATTTTTTACGAGAAGAGTTGAGTTGTTTTCCAAAAATTTATAATTTTGTAATGGCAACACTTTTTAATTTAGGTTTTATTCCGCCTCCTAGCGGCAAATAGTGGAACTACTATAGCATTGTTTCAATACTGCGAAAACCGTTTTTTTTTATGTTTATAGTTTTGGAATGGCAACACTTTTTAGTTTCAGTTTAAGACTTAATGTAAATCCGATTGTGACACCATCTACGAGAAGAAAATAGAACTATTATTGAACTTAGAATAATTTTCAATGTTTTAGAATTCGAGCATTAAATATTAACAAAAAATTAATTATAATGTGTAATGAATTAGATTTAATATCGTTAATTATATCCTATTATGTATTTATTTATGTTTTCGACTTAGAAAGATAGCCCCAACCAAGTATCACCTATTATATACTTTCTTTCTATATAAAATTGCTTTCAAAATTACTTTCAATAGGTGGGACTCGAACTCCAAACTTTCTAACACAAAAAAACATCCATAATCTTAATTAGCAGCGCGCTTTGCTGATTAACCCATGAATGTTTTCAACTTTACACGTTAGAATTTGTTTCTAACAGAATGCAAACATCTTTAAAATTGAATGTTTGGAAGTTAAACTTAAAAGAATATCAAGTGTATCGTATAAAACTGTTTCGCACAAGCATGCAATGTAAAAAAAAAAAAATACAGTAAAGAGACATATTTTCAAATCATCATATTTATTTCTTCATAATTTTACATTTCAAATTTATACATAAATAGTAAAATAAATTATATGTTTACATAATAGAAGTATAAAACGAGTATGGATCGTCCTTGATATACATATTTTTCACAGATTTGTAAATGCTTTTAGAATCTAAACTTTCAAAAAAGTCAAATACTTTTACAAGATACCAAAAATAGTCAAACTTAACATTATCATTTACAATTTTTTCAGCGACTTCAACCCAGTTGATATCATACAATGCTAATTCATAATAATTGTCCCATTTGTCCGTATGATCCATTTGAGTACACATATGAGCATACCTACATTCTAAATCTGACATGCATCCAAAACAATCAATGTGTTTTTTCATATGTTTACTGATAAAGTCTTTTAAAATTGTACTCACAGACAAAGTTAGCTCTTCGACACCTTCAGGATTAGCAGGGTCTCCACAATATTCCGACATTTTCACAGATGGAAAGTTTTTAAGCTTTTGAAGCACATAATATTCAAGCGTATGACATAACAAAGTATCGCGTAAAGCTTCAGAAATAGCTTTCATATAGTTGCACAGCTTTCTGATTTGAAAATGTTCCAAACTTACACACTGTGGAACGAATTGATAGGTTAAGTCCTTTTTCCGAAACATTCGTTGAAAGTTTACACGTAGTTTCCCGTCAGCTTTCTCCTTCGAAACAAACAAGTCTTTCAAAATAACTAACACAGTATCGTTATCAGCGAAAGTTACATATGTGTTCAATTGTCGCTGTAATGATTCCCACACGGATGGAGATAGAGAAACACCGTCTTTTGTTGGTAATATATTTCCATCAGCAGCAGGAAGATATCGTCTAATATGAACTCTTGTGTGTTCTAAAAAGCATGAGACAACTGCAAACACGTCTCCCCCGAGATGATAGTGATTCTTCGGGATATAATCCATTCTGAATTCGCTATGATGTTGAGCATATCTCCCAGTCACATCATTTCCTTTTGATGCTTCATCAAATCTTAATTTTTTCGCTGGGTTAGAATTTTCCATTCTAAAACGTATTTTCTTTGAACTCAAGAAATAAAGCAAACTTGAATTCAACACCAACGGATGAAGTAAAATCCAAGATATATAGAGTAAAAATATTCGACGTCTATCCAGACAGAGAACTGGATTGAAAATGATTCTGTGAACACCTTGTATAACCCAAAGCATACTTGCTTTAACCAATAAGAAAATGAATATGGCTTTACATCATTAAAAATTTGAATTAATATACACCTACTGGTAGCTTCTACACCAATGATAACAGGCTAACTAATGTGAGAAAACACGATTAAACATGTTTTCTTCCGATTAAAAATCATGTCTCATTAGCGTATTTTTATTTTCATTACGATGATATTCACCACCACCAAGTAATGTATTATCAACAGTTAAAAAATTAAGTACAATGGAGATGGTTTGTATGTGAAAAGGAAAGTGATCTTTGCCAATCGCTTCATTCAATGTAGAAAGAGAAAGGATGCCTACAGGGTGAAGAGGGGAACTTTTCTTTTCCATCCGATCGTCACAAAGGACCTAAAGCCATAAAAAACACCTGCACTATGATATTAATCTTTTTGCGCAATACAAGTTTGTTCATGTCTTGTAGAGCTACAGGAGATATACCTTTCGGCAAATGTACCCTGAGTGGATACATCCTCTTCAACTGTGACGTATACTGTATTCTAATTGGTCAACGTTTACCTTCTCTATTTCTTGAGAGAAAAATGCTGCAAGGGCTGAAAAGTGAAAATTCACTTCGCTTTCTACGCTTGCTTAGTAAAGACGTATTTTTGCTGTGTTCTTTTTAAAAGCGCCACTCAATTCCCTCTACGCTCGACCATGGATTTTTCAAGAATCAATTCTCAATCTACTGAATCTCCTGCTAGGGTAAGTTGACTATACCTTTTATTATCACTAATTTTTATTAAGAATATTATTATTTTTTAATATCATTTAAATGTAATACTTTAATAATTCCCTTTTGCATTTAAAGTAATCCCCTCTGAAGCATTCACTTTTTAGCGCTAACATTATTAGTTTTCAGAAAACTTTTTAAAACTTGCTTGATATTTCACACTTAGACCTTCTTTGATATTGTATGTTAATACTAAAGCTTTAGCGATAGAATTCCCTCTCATGTTAGAAATAAAAGTTTTGTATCTAATGCATTTTCCTTGCATCTTTAAAGTGAATCTTTTTTTGCTATTGTAAATATATCTTTAAATTTTCGAAGATATTGACTCTATGTAGTTTTCATACACTATGAATAAGAATGTTTGACTCTATCTTAAATGTCTTAATTTTAAACATTTAATATCGCACATTTTAAACAAAAACATACTGATGTTTTATATGTTTACTCTAAGACGTTAATGCATGACAAGTTTTCAATATGTTATATCAGATGTGTCTTAGCTAAAGTAGCTTTACTTTATTCAAGTTCATGGATCACTTTTCATTTAAGATTTTTAACAACATACTTCTTAAAGGGTCTATAGTAAAACTTCGTTTTTCCTATGTTAAAATTTGCAGTATACACGATTGGTTTTTTTAAATTCTTTTCAGTCTCTGGAATTTGGAATTCCTAGGGATGAATTCCGAAAATTAGTCGGCGGTAATGCGTCGGCACAAGTGTCTGAAACCTCGGATATGGTATCCACCGACCTGAATGGCCCTACCGGAGATAGACCCCCATCTACTGCAGTCGGAGTCTTGCCCATAGTTCTCGGAGGTCAACCTGTACCCACTGGATCTAATACTCTAGCGAAAAAGCCTGATAGTACTCATGTAAGTGTTAATTTCTATTTTTGGTATTTACATCCTTACTTATTTTTTTTCTAGCCTATCAAAGCTTATAAAATAGAAAAAGCAATGATGAAAATGATACTTAAGCTTATAAAATAGAAAAGATTAGTAGAATGTGTTATATTGTATATAAATTTAGAAAAAAAAAATATATGCTGAATAAGACTCGGAAAAAATAGTTTGAATTGGAAGAGTTTTTTTCAAAATTGTCTGACTCATAAATGCATTTGACATTTTCTTAGATATAAAAATTTAAGTTTTTTAACGGAGACAACGTATTTAGGACTATAAACATTTGAGCTATATAACTTAGAAGCAATGAAATATAGTAAAACATAAAGAGAAAACCTTAGAAATAAAAATAAAAGGAAATTTTAGACATTTGCAAACTTTCTCGAATAAACTTTCACTTAGATTTCAAATGTGTTATATTGTGTATAAAGAAAACGATTTTATTAGTGTATAAAAATTCTAAAATAGTTTTTTTCGTCCCATAGGCATGCACTACATGTGGGAAAAGTTTTTCACGCAAAGATGGTCTGAAGCGACATGAGAAAATTCATTCCAATGAGAAAGCCTTTTCTTGTGATGTTTGCAGCAAAGATTTCATCAGAAAGGATGAGTTAAATCGACATATGAAAGTGCACAATCCAGCTGCAGTGGAATGTCCTGAGTGCAACATGCAGTTCACTCGGGAGGATAACTTGAAACGCCACATGGAATTCCATAGGAGAAGCTTCACTTGCAAAGACTGTGATAGTGTGTTTCTACAAAAGTCGAATTTATTGCAGCATATTCGAGTGAAACATAGTGCTCCACCAAAGAGAAAAGCTACTGTCCAGGGTCCCACCGCCACCCCAAAACGTATTCGCCCAAGTCGACAAAATGCATTGAATGTATTTTCATCGGAATTTTTAACTCCCTCTCCAGAAAATGCTGAAGACTTGAAAATGTGTTTTACTGAATTAAGGCCACAAATTCAACATCTTCTACGAGAAGAGATTAGAGAGAAGCGTTCCATAAAATGGCGCATCATAATGAAAGCTCTACTGTCTCGTATAAACTCCGATGGTGAGCTGGAGATCATTTCCTCTTACTTTGGGAGTAACACTCAAATAGAACTTTTAGAAGATACAGTAAATGAACATTTGGAAGAGGGTATCTCTAAAGTGGAGAAATCGTTAGAAGAATTTATTCAACTGGGATCGGGGTGGACCCTCGATAAAGTTCAACACGTTGAAATACTCACAGCGAAATATCAGCCTTTAGCTGCCAGCAGTTATATACCGTTGCCAGAAAAACTTGCATTGAAAAAAGCGGTGCTTAACATTCAAAATCAAGACAATAAGTGTTTAGTGTGGTGTCTTCTCGCACATAAACTGAATATATCGAGAGAAAATCATCCTCATCGTGTAGTACATTATATACCCTTCGAACATGAAATAAATCTAGGAGATGTAAAATGCCCGGTTTCTCTTTCAAACATTCCGAAAATTGAAAGATTGAACAAGTTAAGGATTAATGTGTTCGGATATGAAGATGAAGTGTTCCCACTATACATCTCCGACAAAGCAGATAATGATTGCATTAACTTGCTGCTTATTTCTGACGATGAAAGGCAGCACTACTGCCTGATCAGAGACATGTCAAGAATGCTGGGAGATCTTACAAGACATGACGGTGAACATTTTTACTGCTATAGATGTCTTCACAGGTTTAGAAGAGCAGATCTACTGGTTGATCATGGAAAACATTGCAGTCAGCACAACATTCAAAAAATAAAAATGCCTAAAAATGATGAAAAGGTTTTAAGATATGAAAACTTTCACTTCCAACACCCTATTCCTTACATCATTTACGCTGACTTTGAATCGTTGGTAGTGAAAATGGATTCATGTCAACCAAATTCAACTTCATCTTTCACAGAGAAGCTGAACCGTCATGAGGCTTGTGGTTATGCCTATGTGGTTGTTGGACCTGATGGGAAAACATACAAGCCAGTGAAGATGTATAGAGGACCTAATACAGTTGAACATTTCATTAAAAATATTTTAGAAGAACAAGAGCAGCTGGGAAAAATTCTAACGCATACAGTTCCAATTAATGTAACGCCACAGGAACAAGAACACTTCAAAAAAGCAACGCATTGTTATTTGTGTAAAAACCTTTTAAAGGGAGATAGAGCTCGTGATCATGTTCATCTAACTGGACAATATCGAGGAGCTTTACATAATCGTTGCAATTTAAAATTCAGACTGCAGAAGAAAATACCTGTTGTGTTCCATAATCTAAAACATTATGACGGACATTTAATCATGCAGGAGTTTGGAAAAATTGAAGGTCAAGACTTTTATGTTATTGCCAATAACATGGAAAAATACATTTCATTTTCAGCAACAAAAAAATTTAACAACACAAGTGTTTCCCTTCAATTTATTGACAGCCTTCAGTTTATAAATGCAAGTCTGGAAAAATTAGTCGCGAATCTCGCAAAGGAGAAATTTTCCATTTTAAAAGAAAACATGGTAGATCAAAATTTGGAGTTATTACTTCGAAAGGGTGTCTATCCGTATGAATATATGGATTCGTTTTCTAAATTTGAAGAAACTATTCTCCCTCCTAGAGAGACATTTTATAGCACACTGTCTGACGAAGAAATTTCCGAAGAAGATTACACACATGCACAAACTATATGGGAAGAATTCCATCTTCGTACAATGGGTGATTACCATGATCTTTATGTGAAAACAGATGTGTTACAACTTGCTGATGTGTTTCAAAATTTTAGGACTCCATGCAAAAAACATTATGACTTGGACTGTGCTCATCTGATGACATCAGATGAGCACAGTCCAAGTCATAATGTTTTTTGCATGGAGTCCTAAAATTTTGAAACACATCAGCAAGTTGTAACACATCTGTTTTCACATAAAGATCATGGTAATCACCCATTGTACGAAGATGGAATTCTTCCCATATAGTTTGTGCATGTGTGTAATCTTCTTCGGAAATTTCTTCGTCAGACAGTGTGCTATAAAATGTCTCTCTAGGAGGGAGAATAGTTTCTTCAAATTTAGAAAACGAATCCATATATTCATACGGATAGACACCCTTTCGAAGTAATAACTCCAAATTTTGATCTACCATGTTTTCTTTTAAAATGGAAAATTTCTCCTTTGCGAGATTCGCGACTAATTTTTCCAGACTTGCATTTATAAACTGAAGGCTGTCAATAAATTGAAGGGAAACACTTGTGTTGTTAAATTTTTTTGTTGCTGAAAATGAAATGTATTTTTCCATGTTATTGGCAATAACATAAAAGTCTTGACCTTCAATTTTTCCAAACTCCTGCATGATTAAATGTCCGTCATAATGTTTTAGATTATGGAACACAACAGGTATTTTCTTCTGCAGTCTGAATTTTAAATTGCAACGATTATGTAAAGCTCCTCGATATTGTCCAGTTAGATGAACATGATCACGAGCTCTATCTCCCTTTAAAAGGTTTTTACACAAATAACAATGCGTTGCTTTTTTGAAGTGTTCTTGTTCCTGTGGCGTTACATTAATTGGAACTGTATGCGTTAGAATTTTTCCCAGCTGCTCTTGTTCTTCTAAAATATTTTTAATGAAATGTTCAACTGTATTAGGTCCTCTATACATCTTCACTGGCTTGTATGTTTTCCCATCAGGTCCAACAACCACATAGGCATAACCACAAGCCTCATGACGGTTCAGCTTCTCTGTGAAAGATGAAGTTGAATTTGGTTGACATGAATCCATTTTCACTACCAACGATTCAAAGTCAGCGTAAATGATGTAAGGAATAGGGTGTTGGAAGTGAAAGTTTTCATATCTTAAAACCTTTTCATCATTTTTAGGCATTTTTATTTTTTGAATGTTGTGCTGACTGCAATGTTTTCCATGATCAACCAGTAGATCTGCTCTTCTAAACCTGTGAAGACATCTATAGCAGTAAAAATGTTCACCGTCATGTCTTGTAAGATCTCCCAGCATTCTTGACATGTCTCTGATCAGGCAGTAGTGCTGCCTTTCATCGTCAGAAATAAGCAGCAAGTTAATGCAATCATTATCTGCTTTGTCGGAGATGTATAGTGGGAACACTTCATCTTCATATCCGAACACATTAATCCTTAACTTGTTCAATCTTTCAATTTTCGGAATGTTTGAAAGAGAAACCGGGCATTTTACATCTCCTAGATTTATTTCATGTTCGAAGGGTATATAATGTACTACACGATGAGGATGATTTTCTCTCGATATATTCAGTTTATGTGCGAGAAGGCACCACACTAAACACTTATTGTCTTGATTTTGAATGTTAAGCACCGCTTTTTTCAATGCAAGTTTTTCTGGCAACGGTATATAACTGCTGGCAGCTAAAGGCTGATATTTCGCTGTGAGTATTTCAACGTGTTGAACTTTATCGAGGGTCCACCCCGATCCCAGTTGAATAAATTCTTCTAACGATTTCTCCACTTTAGAGATACCCTCTTCCAAATGTTCATTTACTGTATCTTCTAAAAGTTCTATTTGAGTGTTACTCCCAAAGTAAGAGGAAATGATCTCCAGCTCACCATCGGAGTTTATACGAGACAGTAGAGCTTTCATTATGATGCGCCATTTTATGGAACGCTTCTCTCTAATCTCTTCTCGTAGAAGATGTTGAATTTGTGGCCTTAATTCAGTAAAACACATTTTCAAGTCTTCAGCATTTTCTGGAGAGGGAGTTAAAAATTCCGATGAAAATACATTCAATGCATTTTGTCGACTTGGGCGAATACGTTTTGGGGTGGCGGTGGGACCCTGGACAGTAGCTTTTCTCTTTGGTGGAGCACTATGTTTCACTCGAATATGCTGCAATAAATTCGACTTTTGTAGAAACACACTATCACAGTCTTTGCAAGTGAAGCTTCTCCTATGGAATTCCATGTGGCGTTTCAAGTTATCCTCCCGAGTGAACTGCATGTTGCACTCAGGACATTCCACTGCAGCTGGATTGTGCACTTTCATATGTCGATTTAACTCATCCTTTCTGATGAAATCTTTGCTGCAAACATCACAAGAAAAGGCTTTCTCATTGGAATGAATTTTCTCATGTCGCTTCAGACCATCTTTGCGTGAAAAACTTTTCCCACATGTAGTGCATGCCTATGGGACGAAAAAAACTATTTTAGAATTTTTATACACTAATAAAATCGTTTTCTTTATACACAATATAACACATTTGAAATCTAAGTGAAAGTTTATTCGAGAAAGTTTGCAAATGTCTAAAATTTCCTTTTATTTTTATTTCTAAGGTTTTCTCTTTATGTTTTACTATATTTCATTGCTTCTAAGTTATATAGCTCAAATGTTTATAGTCCTAAATACGTTGTCTCCGTTAAAAAACTTAAATTTTTATATCTAAGAAAATGTCAAATGCATTTATGAGTCAGACAATTTTGAAAAAAACTCTTCCAATTCAAACTATTTTTTCCTAGTCTTATTCAGCATATATTTTTTTTTTCTAAATTTATATACAATATAACACATTCTACTAATCTTTTCTATTTTATAAGCTTAAGTATCATTTTCATCATTGCTTTTTTATTTTATAAGCTTTGATAGGCTAGAAAAAAATTAAGTAAGGATGTAAATACCAAAAATAGAAATTAACACTTACATGAGTACTATCAGGCTTTTTCGCTAGAGTATTAGATCCAGTGGGTACAGGTTGACCTCCGAGAACTATGGGCAAGACTCCGACTGCAGTAGATGGGGGTCTATCTCCGGTAGGGCCATTCAGGTCGGTGGATACCATATCCGAGGTTTCAGACACTTGTGCCGACGCATTACCGCCGACTAATTTTCGGAATTCATCCCTAGGAATTCCAAATTCCAGAGACTGAAAAGAATTTAAAAAACCAATCGTGTATACTGCAAATTTTAACATAGGAAAAACGAAGTTTTACTATAGACCCTTTAAGAAGTATGTTGTTAAAAATCTTAAATGAAAAGTGATCCATGAACTTGAATAAAGTAAAGCTACTTTAGCTAAGACACATCTGATATAACATATTGAAAACTTGTCATGCATTAACGTCTTAGAGTAAACATATAAAACATCAGTATGTTTTTGTTTAAAATGTGCGATATTAAATGTTTAAAATTAAGACATTTAAGATAGAGTCAAACATTCTTATTCATAGTGTATGAAAACTACATAGAGTCAATATCTTCGAAAATTTAAAGATATATTTACAATAGCAAAAAAAGATTCACTTTAAAGATGCAAGGAAAATGCATTAGATACAAAACTTTTATTTCTAACATGAGAGGGAATTCTATCGCTAAAGCTTTAGTATTAACATACAATATCAAAGAAGGTCTAAGTGTGAAATATCAAGCAAGTTTTAAAAAGTTTTCTGAAAACTAATAATGTTAGCGCTAAAAAGTGAATGCTTCAGAGGGGATTACTTTAAATGCAAAAGGGAATTATTAAAGTATTACATTTAAATGATATTAAAAAATAATAATATTCTTAATAAAAATTAGTGATAATAAAAGGTATAGTCAACTTACCCTAGCAGGAGATTCAGTAGATTGAGAATTGATTCTTGAAAAATCCATGGTCGAGCGTAGAGGGAATTGAGTGGCGCTTTTAAAAAGAACACAGCAAAAATACGTCTTTACTAAGCAAGCGTAGAAAGCGAAGTGAATTTTCACTTTTCAGCCCTTGCAGCATTTTTCTCTCAAGAAATAGAGAAGGTAAACGTTAACCAATTAGAACACAGTATACGTCACAGTTGAAGAGGATGTATCCACTCAGGGTACATTTGCCGAAAGGTATATCTCCTGGAGCTCTACAAGACATGAACAAACTTGTATTGCGCAAAAAGATTAATATCATAGTGCAGGTGTTTTTTATGGCTTTAGGTCCTTTGTGACGATCGGATGGAAAAGAAAAGTTCCCCTCTTCACCCTGTAGGCATCCTTTCTCTTTCTACATTGAATGGAGCGATTGGCAAAGATCACTTTCCTTTTCACATACAAACCATCTCCATTGTACTTAATTTTTTAACTGTTGATAATACATTACTTGGTGGTGGTGAATATCATCGTAATGAAAATAAAAATACGCTAATGAGACATGATTTTTAATCGGAAGAAAACATGTTTAATCGTGTTTTCTCACATTAGTTAGCCTGTTATCATTGGTGTAGAAGCTACCAGTAGGTGTATATTAATTCAAATTTTTAATGATGTAAAGCCATATTCATTTTCTTATTGGTTAAAGCAAGTATGCTTTGGGTTATACAAGGTGTTCACAGAATCATTTTCAATCCAGTTCTCTGTCTGGATAGACGTCGAATATTTTTACTCTATATATCTTGGATTTTACTTCATCCGTTGGTGTTGAATTCAAGTTTGCTTTATTTCTTGAGTTCAAAGAAAATACGTTTTAGAATGGAAAATTCTAACCCAGCGAAAAAATTAAGATTTGATGAAGCATCAAAAGGAAATGATGTGACTGGGAGATATGCTCAACATCATAGCGAATTCAGAATGGATTATATCCCGAAGAATCACTATCATCTCGGGGGAGACGTGTTTGCAGTTGTCTCATGCTTTTTAGGACACACAAGAGTTCATATTAGACGATATCTCCCTGCTGCTGATGGAAATATATTACCAACAAAAGACGGTGTTTCTCTATCTCCATCCGTGTGGGAATCATTACAGCGACAATTGAACACATATGTAACTTTCGCTGATAACGATACTGTGTTAGTTATTTTGAAAGACTTGTTTGTTTCGAAGGAGAAAGCTGACGGGAAACTACGTGTAAACTTTCAACGAATGTTTCGGAAAAAGGACTTAACCTATCAATTCGTTCCACAGTGTGTAAGTTTGGAACATTTTCAAATCAGAAAGCTGTGCAACTATATGAAAGCTATTTCTGAAGCTTTACGCGATACTTTGTTATGTCATACGCTTGAATATTATGTGCTTCAAAAGCTTAAAAACTTTCCATCTGTGAAAATGTCGGAATATTGTGGAGACCCTGCTAATCCTGAAGGTGTCGAAGAGCTAACTTTGTCTGTGAGTACAATTTTAAAAGACTTTATCAGTAAACATATGAAAAAACACATTGATTGTTTTGGATGCATGTCAGATTTAGAATGTAGGTATGCTCATATGTGTACTCAAATGGATCATACGGACAAATGGGACAATTATTATGAATTAGCATTGTATGATATCAACTGGGTTGAAGTCGCTGAAAAAATTGTAAATGATAATGTTAAGTTTGACTATTTTTGGTATCTTGTAAAAGTATTTGACTTTTTTGAAAGTTTAGATTCTAAAAGCATTTACAAATCTGTGAAAAATATGTATATCAAGGACGATCCATACTCGTTTTATACTTCTATTATGTAAACATATAATTTATTTTACTATTTATGTATAAATTTGAAATGTAAAATTATGAAGAAATAAATATGATGATTTGAAAATATGTCTCTTTACTGTATTTTTTTTTTTTACATTGCATGCTTGTGCGAAACAGTTTTATACGATACACTTGATATTCTTTTAAGTTTAACTTCCAAACATTCAATTTTAAAGATGTTTGCATTCTGTTAGAAACAAATTCTAACGTGTAAAGTTGAAAACATTCATGGGTTAATCAGCAAAGCGCGCTGCTAATTAAGATCATGGATGTTTTTTTGTGTTAGAAAGTTTGGAGTTCGAGTCCCACCTATTGAAAGTAATTTTGAAAGCAATTTTATATAGAAAGAAAGTATATAATAGGTGATACTTGGTTGGGGCTATCTTTCTAAGTCGAAAACATAAATAAATACATAATACTATATAATTAACGATATTAAATCTAATTCATTACACATTATAATTAATTTTTTGTTAATATTTAATGCTCGAATTCTAAAACATTGAAAATTATTCTAAGTTCAATAATAGTTCTATTTTCTTCTCGTAGATGGTGTCACAATCGGATTTACATTAAGTCTTAAACTGAAACTAAAAAGTGTTGCCATTCCAAAACTATAAACATAAAAAAAAACGGTTTTCGCAGTATTGAAACAATGCTATAGTAGTTCCACTATTTGCCGCTAGGAGGCGGAATAAAACCTAAATTAAAAAGTGTTGCCATTACAAAATTATAAATTTTTGGAAAACAACTCAACTCTTCTCGTAAAAAATGCCTGAGGGCATACAACTCAACTCTACTCGAAAAACGCCTGAGGTCATACAACTCAACTCTACTCGAAAACGCCTGAGGGCATACAACTCAACTCCACTCGACTAACGCCTGAGGGCATTGGGAGGCGGTGGGGCCACGCCCTCTTCCACCGTCCACCGCCTCTTGGCGCAGAACTGTCCTTTTTCACCTACTCCCTTGGTTGTAAATATAGGCCTAATATAGCCAAATCATATGCAAAAAAAAGTATATTGATTCATTTAGCCGTTTTCGAGAAAACGGTTCCGAAAGAGGAAAAAATGCAACTTTTCAGGAGAGCCGATTTAATCCAGACGTTCAAATTTCCCGCTATTCCTGGGCTTTTTGTTCTCTTAGTTCTATATTTCCATGCTATCAATGCCATCGATGTTACTGTCACTACCATCGATAGTCTGTATATCGAAATAAACTCGAAAACACAAGGAAGGTTTCAATTGAAGAAGCAAAAGAAGGGACATCGTACGCTCCGGGTGCTTTTTGATAAACATTTTTATTCATAATTTTAGTATAGCCAGTAGCAATGTGTTATTTTGCATAATAATGTTTATAGGTTATATATGTATGGACTAAAATAAATATTTTTTTTGTTTCGATTTGTTTTGATTACCCAAAAAATACTATATAGTTCATAACAAATATCATTTCTGTTAATGTGTGAATCTCAAATATATATAGTTGGGTTGCTAATGATACTCTTGGTCAAAAAAGAAGAAAAAGTTATAAAAAGAAATGATGGGTAAAGTGTTTCCCCTTGCAAAGCAAAAAAACCCAATTTCGCTAGACCAAATTTCGATAGACTCGCAACTTTCAAAAAATCATTTCAAGTACTTAGAATGCTCAGATTTACATAATTTTTACAGCAAATGATCCAGGAAGAGTTCTAGTTTTAATTTAAAAAAAAAAAAAAAAAAAAAGTGAATTTTTTCACCCAAAAACGGTTCGGGTGCCCTTAAACTTTATGTGTGAATTTGTCAGACCCATGGTACCTCGGCTGGCTTTAGTTAACTTAAAGCCAAATGTTTGCAGAAAAGCGTTACCTACAAAAGGGTAAACCATGTTGATAAAATAACTAGGCGCATAGAGCTTCTTTTTGAAATGCATACACCGTTTCCTTTGCACTTCGTGCGGCCAGAAAGGATATTTTTTTTTTGAGATTAATAGAGTACAAACAAATAAATTAATTTTTTAAAAAACATTTTCATTTTTTTAAATAATCTTGCTATTTCCTGTTAAATGCCATTTTAATATCGAAACATTTGAACACTTTATAATTCAACAAATTTTGGAATTTAGTAAATAAATGCTCAACTACATATACACAATAGAGTTCCAAACTGTTTAGAAGCATGCTAAATTTAAACAGGTTATGTACTAAATAACGACTCAAGTTATTTAGAAGCATCTCTGAATAATCCAAATCGTTTGTTGAATTCTATGTAACGGTTCATATAATTTGTAAGTTAATCAAAACTTAATAAATAGATTAAATTTTTTATTGCATTCTAAGTTCTAAGTAACATTTCAGATTGTTTACATAAGTATTTCTAAATAACCCGAACCGTTCATTGTATTTTAACTAATGATTCAAAATAACTAGAACTTATTTACAAGCATTTGTAAATAATTTGAAACCATTTATTGTGCTCTATATAAAGATTCAACGTATTAAAATATATTTATACACATATTTAGTAGTTTATTGACATACATATATTTAATCGCATAAATAACAATTCAATTCATGTACAAACAGTTCCGAATTCAACTGTCAATTATTTTCTAAATAACGTTTAAACCTCTTTAGAATTGAAATTATTTTGAAACATTTCTCGATATTTTTAATTAAGTATTGTGTAAGTAATAACAATTTAAATTATGTAGAACAATAAAAAATCTTGATTATGCAATTAAAAATTAAAATATGATATTATTTAAAATTTAAAAAAAAGCTAACTATAAATGTTTTAGCATTATTATGTAGTTTTTACAGCGTAAAAGCTACTCAAAGGCAATATAAGTCTTTTTCAAAGATGTCTGCAAGCTGAGAGATCTTTCCAAAGCTCTATTTTTTGAAGTTGCTAAGACGAATTTCTGAACAACTAGATTGAATAAGGAGTTGAAAACGTAATGGAAATAAGGATTTTATAAGGTTTATATTTTACTTATTCTTTGGGATATTTTTACAATTATATGTGCTTGCTCTCGTAAACAGGGTCAGAGTTGTAATTTATTTACTAAAATTTTACGATGAGTAAATTCAGTGAATTGTTTTGTTTTGCTATTGAATAAATAATCAAATAAAAGAACAATATAAAATTTTACAACAAAATGCAATTTTAGGATAGAGACGTTCACTTGTTTGAAAATGCTAAATAATTGCTACGTACATAGGCATGATTCTCGCGTTAACAAGCCACGTCGGATCTAAAAAAGCAATCTGAATAAAGACACGTGGAAAAAATATCATTAAACACATACACCATAGCAACAAAACTTTATTGAATGCAAAACCACTGTTTTCTCACTGCAAACCTATGCCTAACACTCTATAAATCGGCAGTCACTAAATCTGAATAAATTAGATATTCCTATTTTCTGGAATGATGTTTCTTCACACAAAAATTTATAGATCTTTTTCAACGCAAGGTAAGACAAAAGAATCGTGATATTGCATAAGAAGCTATGTCTCTCACAAGGAAAGAAAAGTAGAAAAGGGAGAAAAAAAAACTTGAGATAAAAAAAAAAGTTCGGAGTTCTAGCATGACGTCGTGAATATGTGCAAGCAAACAGTGCACTTATGTAAAAATTGTCCTCTCATATTTCGGTCACTCAAGAATTAGTTTTTTTTTGTGCCCCTCTTGTAAAATGTGTCAGATTCAATAGAATTGCTTAGTAGTGTATTGCGAAATCTGAAATTCGCAGCTCGTTGGAAAGGAATTGCTGGGGAATATTTTTGCATATAAATTGCTTATTTGTTACCTACACTCGCATACAAAAGTTCAAACATAGCGCTACCTGATGCAACTTAATGCAATTTTTACATGTTTTGGGTTTTATCTTTAACTACATGAAGCAAAATGTGGTAAGACAAAAACTGTACACATAAAACAAACCAAGAAGTAAAATAATGGCGACATTCCTAATTGTGTTTTGTATGGTATTACGCTGATTAAATGGATATGTTTCACGTCAGGATGGTATGCTACAAACGCTTTCTTCTTACTGCAGAAGATGGAATAGTTGATTGCTGACATTATTTATTTGATGACGAGATCTATGGTCAGACGATTAGAAGAACTTTGTAAAGGTTAATTAGAAACCAAAGGGGGTAGATCGTAACATTCGGAGAAATTCCAGGTAAGAGCTACATACAGCAGTGAAATGATAATGGTGGAAAATGACATAAGTAATAGAAAAATAATTGTTCACATTTTTGCCGCGACTTTAAGAATTTCAATTCTCCATCGCCCAACTTACAATAATTGATACAGGAAACCTTCGCGCTACTGCTGAACACACTACAAAAAGCTTTGAACATCTGATGGACGCAAAGAGAATGCATATAGAACATATTCTTATTTTCTTCAACTAAAATAAACAACTCCCTTGAAAGCACAAAATCCCCAAACTGTATATTAGCTTGAGTCCTGATCAAATGAACTGCTAAAAAAGCTGGAAAAAGTTATCTAGAGCAGCGGTTCCCAAACTCTTTTGACCACGGGACCCTTAGCGGTTCCCTTTAATTTGAGGAACCCCCATTAGTGTTCATATTGAAAATCAAATTTAACAATCTGAACAAGGCTTATTTAAAGCCCCCCCCCCCCCGCCGGAAATAAATTTAAAACTACTTAAGAGCAAGAATCTGAGAGAGTGTCACACCTGTGATTCATGCCATATCGGATTTTTCTCAAAAAATTATCAGCTGATACCTGTCTTATGAGAAGACCAAATCCAGCATTATTTGTTATAAAGTTGAGTTGTTCAGCTTTTATGGACCCCCAAAGGTCAATGTGTGCGGCCAAAAACTGAGCGAATTTTGAAGACATGGAATTCGTTATGAGAAACAACTCTTTGCGCAAACAGCCTGCGTCCAAATTCGTTTTAGATCTGGAACATAAAAGGGTCAAACTTTATATAATGGATGATAAGATTGTGGCAAGTCATTGCCGCAAGGTCACTGAAGGTCATAAAAATTGCCGTTTTCGTCATTTTTTAGCAGTTTTAAGGCCTGACAACGGCTTGCGCCTTCTAGTTGCCATGGCAAAAGTGGTGTCAGTTGAAAGGTAGGTATTAGCACTTTAAAAAAATGTAACTCTCATTGAGGCAAGTTGAATGCGCTTTTAATAAAATAGGGCCAAAATCTGTCAAATGTCGCATTTTACCAAAATTCAAACTGTCATAACGTCTTGCGGCATCGACATATTGAAATAATTTTTTTGCCATTATTTTACTCTATTATTTGTCTCTACAAAAAAGTAAAATCCACTGAGGCATGTTGCGTTAAAAAAATTAAAACATTTTTTAACTTACTAAACTTTCTTCACGAAAAAAAATGCACAGATATTTTAACATATCTCTGACAGATTACAGATATTTGGTATAATTATGGTATTTATTTCCCATATGAAATTGTTGACATTTAATACAACTTGTATCTTTTGGGACAACATTTTCAGCACAGAATGGACAACATTCAGAGTCTTCTAAATCAGAGCAACAAGTCATTTTACAATTTTTACATTAATTAACTAATTTAAAAAACCCTCTGAACAGTCTTTTTTATATTTTGCTTCCTCCAAATACATTTTTATTTTCAGACAGGGAATTAACTACTACTTTCAGCTAAATTTCATCGTGAAACATTTTCTGAACATGATTTACTGAACATAATTTTATATAATAATAAATTGCCAACGGAACCCCTGCCATTCTTGTGTGGAACCCTAGGGTTCCGCGGAACACACTTTGAGAACCGCTGATCTAGAGTACAGCAAATCTCCATCGTTATGAATTAAGTTTCCATTCTCGACTACCAATGCGTAACAGTTTGAGAGAATGAGCTTGAGATTGTTTACACAACAGGTAATAACTGCCTTTTTCTTTTTTTCTTTCTTTTTTTTGTAAGAGACATATTTTTTTTTGTTTCAAAATAATTGTTTACACCGGAGAAAATTTATATTATAATAAAGGGCATATACTATAATTTAGAGTATATAATTTATATTAAAGTATTTTTCCAAATGCAACACTTTTTCCACTGAGTAGAATAAAAAAATATATGTTTACTTTATACAACACATTAAATTGTTACATGCTCATAGTTCTATAACAAACGGGGATTCCTTCCTCGTCTACTAAACAATGGACTCGTTCGATCTCTTTTCCTCGTAGGTTTTATTATTTGAAATTTTTTTAAAATCAGGAACGTAAATTTAGTTTGTACTAGTTAATTGGTATTACCATGTTTATAATCTTTCTTTTTTAATCAAAGAAGTGATTTTATTATATTATAGGGATTTAAGATATTTCCTTGACTTTTCAAATAGAAAAGCGTTTTATTTATCTTGCATTTTACATATTTGTAATAGACATTTGAAAAAAGGAGATTTAATCTGAGATTACATAGAGGTACGTATCTTTTAAGTCCTTCAATCAAAACTCTGAAATCCAGATAAGTAAAGGTTTAACTTTGAGCCTCGCATTTAATGGTGATCATTCTTAGATACGGGGTACAATAAATATTGTTCTCGTAAAGAAACAAATACGTATTTTGAAATAAAAAATACCTAGAATTGCAAAGAAAAAAAGCTTGAAAATTTGCCTTCAGTTCATCCAAAGTAGTCTTACATTATCGCCTCTCATTTAGTATTTCTCAACTTAAAACAAGATGCTTGCCTATCAAATTCTTGTTTTACCTTCAGAAAGCGTTTAACTTATTTTGAAAAAAAGAAAGAAGAAAAAAGATTGAACCTTCAAATTTATCTGCAATGACTTTTACGCGTCAGTATAACGGTTCAAGTTTATGTCTAACAACACCAACGAATTACAAAAATAATAAAAATGATGCATTTTTGCAGATGCCTCGAACACAAATAAAGCATGTAAGAAAACATCCGAAACATACTTTTATGCATCATAAATACCAATCATTTGGTTAGATTTGTCGTCTCAAATCATAAAATTCATTGAAGAGCAACGAGCGGGGGGAAAAAAATATTTGGCCCTGACTTAAAAGATGTTCTTTCTACTAAACAATTATTGATTTTCTGACGTAACTTCTCTTCTAGCATATCAGCCTAGTCCGAATTTATTGAAGAGACGGTGGAGTCGTAAAGTGTTTCGCAAAGTAAAGAAAGTTAAGACACTGAACTTGACACTTTGCTTTTATTGCTTTTGAAAACTGAGCCATGCTATCAATAGGAGCTGAAATAGTTTTACTGTCTTGATCTCAATTGCAGTTTTTACAAGCAATTATATGAATGGAGTTTAAAATTTGCTGTTTAAACTGTGTAATTCATTTTATTACATCAAATAAGGTATTTTGAAAAGTTCGACTGCAGGAATGGTCGTTAGAGCAATTATGCAAAACAACAATTTTTGACTCTCGACTAAAACAAAAAGCTATTAATTGTAATTTTATCCGCACTTTCACGCTTTATTGAAGATAACAATAAAGAAATATTTTGCATAACTATTAATTTTCAGAAAAAAACGAAGAACAGTCTGAAAGAAATTTTTAAACTGTATCAAAAACCGAATTCCAGAAAGCTATTATTTGAGAGCATATTTTCAACAAGCTCTTACAAGTAAAGAAAAGTACATGTTATTTTTTTCTGAAATGTTTCCATCCCTTAAAAAGAACGAAATTCCTAATATTAGTCGAAGATATCTGGATCTTTCCAGACACAAATATCTGCAGCTATGCAATGCAACATCAGAAGGAAAGCTTCTTTTAATATTACATTTGCATCGAGGGGAAAAAAAGAAACAGATGTTTACAAATAAGTTCGAAAACATGTCTGAAATACGGATCAATACGGGATGTCTGGTGATTTTTTAAGAATAGTCTGTAACCGAGAAATTGGAGGAGCATGAAGCTGGTTCAAAATGTTATTGCAGAAAACTTTAGTAATTCTAAGTTGTGCAAATTTTCAAAGCTTCTGAAGTTGAGACATGAAATGAAACGCTTCATTTTATTACACTTGGTGATAAATAAGATTTAAGATCCCTTAATTTTGTAGATTTAGCGCCAATATCTCTTGAAATGTTTTTCACTTAACCAACATTTTGAGAAACGGCTCATGTTCGAATTAACGTAATTTGTGTACTTTCACAAGTAATTGAACTAAATCCGCTTTTAAGGGTCGCACTTAATAAGTTACGAGCGGTATCCGCACGCTGATGCCCGTTCTAAGAGTTAAAAGAAGTCACTCGCCGCGACATTAAAAGGAAATCAACGCAGCTCCCCCAACACTGAAAAAGAAACGCGCATTTGATTGATATAATTAAAGTATTCCCACCATGGTTTTTCTCGCGATGAGCGTCTTTGTACACAGAAAAAAATTCAATAGAAAAAAGTCCCCCGTGCTAAGAGCTTAAATAGAATGCCGATAAGATGCGTTTTTTCCTCTCATTTTTAAAAGAGATAATACCTATATAATATTTTCATATAACTGTACATATTTTAGAGATAAATCTTATTCCCTAGATATAATTCCCGAATAATGCTACTTTTTTACTCGAAAATGTTCCACGCGATTTCCTCACGGCCAGAGGCAGAGGCACTACGGGCTTTTAAAACAATACGTTAGCATTTTGCCCGCAAGGTCGTATGCCTACTGGTAGTAAAAACTGTACAGTTGACCAACTTTGTAAGTTGACCACTTTTGTCAGGAACGGAATTAACCCTATATTATAGAATGTAGGGATACCTTTGTAACTTGACTACCTATCTTGACCACCTGTCTATGTTGACCACTTATGTACGCCAAATTTGGGTGAGAGTATTATAAGAAACCCCTTGTAATTTGACCGCCTAATTATTACTTTATTTATTTCTTCATCTACTTTTGCTAGGAGAAAAAACTTAAATAACTTCTTCAGGATATTTTTTATGTCATAATGTTGGGCCAGTATTTGTGTCTGAATGGATGAAACATCAATATAAAGTTTGCCTATACATCATTGTAAGTTAACCATATGGTAAACCTACTGTGAGCACTCTTTTATTCTTTAAATAAGTTTCTTCTTTTTTATTCTAATTGATCTAGCCATTTTGAAAAATTATGTATTTTTAGGAATTTTTTACCATCAAATAAGTGACTTAATTAATAAGATATTTATCTTTATTTTAAATAAGTGCTTTAATTTTAAAGTTGTATAGGATACATTGTAAGTCATTCAGGTTAAATCTATCTAATGATATTTTAGATAATTGTGAAAAAATAGCTAATTACTAATTTTAAAGTAAAGTTAATACATGAAGTTATATTTTAATTAGTTACAAATGAATAAACGCATAGTGTAAGAAGTGTAAGAAATGAAAAAAAAAATCTCCTCCCTCTATAAGTTGACCACCTGTCTAAGTTGACCACTAAGTGCTGCACCGCAAGTGGTCAACTGACACAGGTTTCACTGTATTTACCATTTCACGAAGAAATAAAGTTTAAAATCATTACTTCAAGACGACAGGATATGTACAAGGGAAATAAAATAATCTTTTGTAAATAGCTAGATGAAAAGGAAAACTTATAACGACGAAACTATGAATGGTCAAAGACGTCCTTAACTATATTGGAAACTTATAAGTGGTGCTGAACTATGAATATAAAAACGAATTACTTTTCTTGCGCTTATAGGTTTGCCAATAAGTAAAAATAAAATTGATTGTGCGTCACTTGAATCTTTCCGGCTTCTTTCTAACTGAAATGTCTAAAAATCACGATTTTAATTTAATAAAACGTTCTATAAATAAAGCGGGATAACTTATAAGGCCTCTAGATGAATACGCTCCTTTAATTGCGTTAATTAAACATTGATTAAAATTGCTAGTAAGAGGAAACTTTGGCGCAAGAAAATATTTTCACATAGGGGAGAGTGGGGCACATGTGAACAAAAATGACATTTTTGTATATTTTTTAGTATTGGTTTAATATATCCCGGAAAAATTGGTATACATGATAGTTTACACATTTACTGATGTTTTCATGAAGTTATCAAAAATCTATATCAATAAATTCCAACCTAAAAATTCATTATAAAATATGCTAAATTTTGTTCACACCTGTCCCAGTAACGGGGCAGTTGTGAACATACCTGGGGCACATGTGAACACAGACATATATATGGCATAAAATACAACTAAGCATGTTTGTAAAGAATCATTTATTGCACATTAATACTTACAATGAAAATATATGAAATTCAATCTTTTTCATGATTAATGAATCTTAACTAAATTGCTTTAACGAACATTATACTTTTCTTATCTCTACCAGACATCTACCTGTTATCCGAGGCCTTAGGATTGCTTGCGCACGGGACGAGGTAGTGGGGTTCACGGATTTTACATTCACGTATCCCCAAGTGTACATGGTGGGTCTTCAGCGGGTATCGAACGCGCGACCTTCCAGGTGAAAGTCCGACACTCTGACCACTAGGCTACCACGGCCTCAACGAACATTATGCTATCTCAGTTTTACAGAAAAAAAAACTGGAAGATGTAGCTCGATATGTGACACCTGAAATTGTGGGTGGTGGTAATTTCAGAAGAATATCATCAGTGTTCATCAAAGATATATCATCTGTTTCTGGGAAAATAAAGGTTTCATTCGTTTTTTCCCCCATGATTTTCATATATGCTCCATCACTTTCTATTTTCTCAATACGGCCAACATAATGTTTTTTTCTTGTGGCAAATTCTTTGAGGACAAAATCATTCGCAGCTAAATTTTCTGGTGTAATGTCAACTTGTGTATAGTACCTTGAGAATTACTTTTTCTAAATTGATGTCGGAATCGGAGTCACTCATAACAACCTTTGACTTTTCGTTTTTCAACAACTTTGCAAGTTCTTTCCTTTCTTTGAGGCTTTCTTTTTTTAACATCAACTTTAAACTATTAAATATTAAAAATTTTAATTATTCAAAAAAAAAAAAAAAAAAGCCTTTAAGTATTCAATAATAAAATAACTAAAAGATCCCTATGGGGCACATGTGAACTGTTCACATCTGCCCCTATATAATGTGTTAACATGTGCCCCTTATAACAACTTAAGCCAAATTTGATAAAAAAATATTTTTTTTTTCGTGAAGTATTGAAATAATACTTCATAAAATCTTACTACATGAATGCCACTTTAAGATGAAATATTGAATTCACATTAAAAAAACTGTTTAGACCGTGTTTTTACACCAAGAACTGGAGCATATGTTTATACTTTTGCCTTCCAAATCAGATGATGTTATGATAACTGAAAAACAAATAGGCTTACAGCTTTGAAATTTCAGGCAGAACATAGTAATAATGCTGCCATCTGCATATATTTTTTTTAGATTTTTCCCTTCATTTAACTGGGTGAAATGTGGTTTGTTCACATGTGCCCCCCTCTCCCCAACTTATTTTTCTAAGAATATCATACATATATTAGTCGACCCGTGCGAAATTCCTCACTAATTTGGGAGAAAGGACATTATGAAGAAGAATAGAAAAAAATAAACGGGTGTTGGTACAAAAGAAGGCATGTAATTGAACACATCAGTACAAATAGCAGTTAAAATTTTCATTCTACTTTTGTTTAGATATTCAAAATAATAAAATAATCACAGTAAAAATAATAATTATTTTTATGATTAGTATACATAGCATTAAAATGCAATAACGAAACA
The DNA here is from genome assembly GCA_038502835.1 of Octonoba sinensis. Taxonomy (NCBI): domain Eukaryota; kingdom Metazoa; phylum Arthropoda; class Arachnida; order Araneae; family Uloboridae; genus Octonoba; species Octonoba sinensis. Next base: position 133,009,798 of record CM076598.1, read on the forward strand.
GTTCCATCACTTGAAATATAGTTACTGTTGGTTGGTTAGGCTCTACACATTCATAATATAAATGAATGTGTAGAGCTTCACGATTGAATAAGCTTAACACACAGACGCAGCTAACACTGTCCAATTTTCTACACAATAAAAACAGAAAATTTTCTTGTTTGTTTACTTGGGAACAGATTGCGCCAGCATACACAATACCAATTCGGCGCCAATTAAAGGACCTCTTCCTAGATGATTTCCAATCTCAACTTTAAGAGAAGAGGTGCATTTTTAGACCGTCATTAGCCGGCAGGATAAGCTTTAAAACGAGGGGTAAATAATGGAATTTGATCAATGAATAAGGAAGATATCACGGAGCGACAGAAAAACAGGCTAGAGAAATAATATATAAATATAAATATATATATATCTTACATAAATATATAGCTATATGTAGTATATCTATATGTATCCGCTATGCGGTGCGAAGAAATAGTGGTGAATAGAAACTGCAGCTTGAATTCGAACAAGTAAAAACAAAAAATCCGTCATCATTTTATTTTAACCATGTAAAACTTATAAAATTCTACAACCGATTATAATGCTAAAAACTCTGCAACTCTCCTTACCATTAATGTAAACAGTGGTTTGCAGTAAATTAATTTGTTGTAATTAATATCCCGCTTAGAAAAGACCACGAAGCATGTCTGATAAACACAAATTTCCATAATATATCGTGGCATACTAGTTTAAAACAAAGCTATTAATGCTCGAAAACTTTTGTGGAAATTGGATATTAATGCATAAATCTCTGAGACAGAAAAGAATAATTACGAAAGAAAATTGCGGTCTTCTCCCTGTGTATATCCATAAAGCAAAAAACTGGAATTCCGGAAGCAGGGATGATTTCTCTTACGAGCTATGAAATTATAGCAGTTAGAAAAAAAGTTTTCCAATCGAAAAATGTTCACGGCAGCTAGAATGAAAAATGGCCGGGAAAATGAAATTTCTTTCCTAACAAGATGGAATGAAAAACTGTATTTGTTTACCAAGCGAAGGAAAAATAAATTCATTTCTTTTAATATGATACACGAAAACAGAGAAGATTAAGTAACTGTGGGTTTTATTTTTCGCCTGAAATGAGTGGAGACTGCATTTTAGTTTCTTTTTTTATTTTTCGAAATATATAATTTCTCTAGCCTGTTTTCTGTCAGTCTGCGATATCTTCTTTGTTCCTTTATCAAATTCCATGATTTACCCCTCATTTTAAAGCTTATCGTGCCGGCTACTGACGAAAAATAGACCAGTGGTCTAAAAATGTACCGCTTCTTATAAATTTGAGATTTAAAATCATCTAACAAGAGGTTCTTTAATGGATGCCAAATTGGCGTTGTCTATGCTGGCACCATTTGTTAGCAAGTAAACAAACAAGAAACTTTTCTGTTTTTATTGTGTAGCAAATTGGACAGTTTTAGCTGCGTCTGTGTGTTAGCTGCGTGTGTGTCTTATTCAATCGTTAGGCTCTACACATTCATTAAAGTTATGAATGTGTAACAATATTTTAAGTACTGGAACTGTTTCGTTATTGTATTTTGATTCTATCTATACTAATAATAAAAAAGAATTATCGTTATTAATGTGATTAGTTCATTATTTTAAATGTCTAAATAATAGGGGGAAAAATTTAACAGCTATTTGTATTGATGCGTTCAATGACATGTCTTCTTTTGTACCAACACCAGTTTACTTTTTTTCTGTTTTTCTTCATAATGTCCTTTCTCCTAAACGTTTTAAAGATGAAATGAGACACAAAACGATTTGACGCGCAGTACGGAATTCCGCACTTGTCGACTAGTTTTATTTGATTTGATAACGCGTTACTTGACTACAACTAATTTGAGGAGAGGATTGCGATGCACATCATATCTTGCCTTTACATTTCCTTTTTATTCAGTCAATAATGATATTTTAAGCAGTATAGGACTTCTTATTCATTTTAATGCAGAGTAAAAAGTCTTGCATTTGGACGGAAGAATTTCAGAATTATCCAAAATTCGCTAACCAGCATTTTCGAAAAATGTACGTATATATGTATATTTTTCTGTGGTCGTTATTTTATATTTCTCGACTTCACATATCTGCTACTTTTGCTTTGTAATTGCTTATCCTATGCCAGAGGTCGGCAAACGTTGATCGAGGAAATTTTCGCGGTCGAGCTCAGTTGCTTATTCCTGCACATAATCTCTCAATAATTAAAGTCGCCTAGGTTCGTTTTTTTTTTTTTTTTTTTTGTTGTTGCTCAAACTTTATTAGGTAGCATTGATTGCTAGCTGATTTTTATAAATTATATTCAAAAACATTGTTAGTAGAACCTCAAAAAATATAGCTAATCAAATTTTGCGCGGTCTTATAGAACATTAAAACACGCATAAAAAATTTAATAAATAAATAAAAGAAAATAAAAATAAAAGGAAAAAAATCGAGTTTTCCTAAGGAAAAAAAGGAAAAGAAATATACATTTGCTGCTACATGAAAACTAATTCAATTAAACAGTAATGTAGAAAATATCGAAAACTAGAAAATTGGGTTAAAAGTTCAGGATTAGACTAACGGAAGTGAATAGAAATAAATAAATGATGAGGAAGCATTCCAAAAATATCCGTAAAAGCTTAAATCAAAGATGCCGAAAATTCTAATTCTACGGTAAGTAGTTAAAAGCAAGATCTAGAAACATTGAAAAACTTGTTTTGTAACATCAATTAATGCAAGTATTCATTTTGATAAAAATAATCGAGTTGCCTTGAACTATAATGCAACAAGCTAAAACGTCATCATTCAGATTAGTTTGTAAATTGTAAATTTCATCATTAAAATATGCGGAAATAATGTACAGGCACAGTACTGACATGCAGCTTGCAATAAATTAAGTCAAAATAGATTTAATAACATTAGAAATTGGGCTCAAAAAATATTGGTCATCATTTCCGTAAATGAATCTGAAAGCGATTTTTTTAAAATATATGAACATTTTGTAATCTGTAATTGACTACGATTCTCTTTCTTTCTCTGAATAGGAAAATGGGTTAAAATGAATTTTTTAAAGCTGACACTAAGTTAATTAAAGTATCTAAGAGTAGTTTAATTGATGACTGAAAATTCTTGCCAACTGAACCATTTTAGCTCACCGGGGGTAAGTTTCAAGGGAAAATGTCTTTAAAAACAATTACTAATACTACTTCTGAAAAAATAACTTTCCAACATGTGATTCGTATCTGTCTAATCATCTTTCAAGAATTCGGAGCAAAATAACTTTTATAATTATTTTCTGGCAATAATTTCTTAGCAAATCTAGTAGCGGTAAACTAAAATCCTTCTTGGCCTAAAACTAAATTTAGATATCACATTTTAGACACTGATTGAACTGGGAAATTTATTTTTCCTTTTTTCCACATCGGTAAACATTTTATTTTCTATTTTTTATCACGTTAAGAAAAACATCGAAAAATAGTTCCACATTTTAAGTTTTATTGGATTTGTAACAAATCGTGATGACAGGTTCATAAGTTTAGATTACGCTTTTTTAAATTGTTTTCACGAAAAATAAATGTTTCCATTACTCTTTTCATACACTTTCGCTATTAAACATAATATGCTAATAAATATCTCGCACTCTAGTTTAAATAGCAAAACTATAACATATATTTACACACTTTCTCCTATATAAACTACTCTGATTACAATTTTATTGACGGTAAACTATAACTCCCCCAAATTTCTGTCCTCATTGTTATTCGAAAATTTTACTCACTTTTTTTTTTCATTTCAGGGCATAAGAACTGCTATCCGAATTCATATATACAAAAAGATATAAACAACTTAAGGGGAGAAAATATCATGAAACCTTTCAAAAATATTTATTCATGTCTTTCTACTCATACTTAGGTTACATTTTGATAAGATTTTATTGATTTATTTCTGCTTATAACACAAAATACATGTTGTGTATCTTTTATAATTCTTATTATTTTTATATTTAGACAGAATAGACCAGAGGATGGAAAAGTTCCTTAGAAACCTGTGCAGTGGTTTTGCATTAAAATAGTTTCAATTTATAAGAAATTATTTTTATACATTTTTATAGATGCATATATGGCGAAAATAGTTAATAATATAGCAATTGCTAAACCGAAGAGAAAAGTAAAAGAGCAAATGTTTTTTAGATTAGTTGCGCTTTGTTATATCAAACTTCCAAATGGTAAAACATAAACTGGTTTCTTAATTCTATTTATCAATTAGTACTTAATGCCTCATTTTAATTAGCCACAGGAAAATTAAGACCGCGTTGAAACTGAACTTAATATATGAAATGTGATCAAACGCATAAGTTTAATACTTGTAATGAGAAAACGTTGAAAAATGATTATGCAAAATTCATTAACATAAAATCGTTAATGAACATATATTAGAATGGTGGATCGACAAAAAACATAACGACATTATCAATTATGCTTCAAAATGAACTGAAATCTCGAAAAATATTTTTTAATTACCATTTACTTTATATGTTCTAAAAACCAGTTCTTTATATATATACATGTATTTTTTTCGGTTGTGTAATTCTGTAATGAAGACGTAATTCCAACGCTCTGTTTTCAGAAGAAATACCGTTTTAACGCATACAATTCTTTATTTCATTAATCATTTTTTTGTATTTCCAGAAGAATTCATTTTGAAGGAGAGCTCAGAGCAGGTTTTTTTGTTAAGTGCTCACAACTCATTTAAATGAAATCTTCATAGTTTAATCTTTCCGCATCAAGCTCATTATTTCAAGTCAAATCTTCTCATAAAAACATTTTAATTATGCGGCAGATGAAAGCGGAAGAATAAGCAGGAATAGAAGTTTGCGCTCCAGAACAGTAACTTTTAAGCCCATTTTGATTGAATCACATGAGAGAATAGGTTCCCATTTCGAAAAGATACCATCTAATCGCTCTTTCAGAGTCATTTTATGAAGCATTACACTACACTTTGCTTCTGCGTCAAATATTTCTAGCTGCTTATTAATGGACTTAATAGAAGAAGCAACAGTCCAAACCTTTAATTACTTTCTTGATATTTTTAAATGGTTTCCTTGTGCTTAATGGCTGCACAGTGAAAAGTACCTTTTTATAATCAACTTATTCAGTGACGAGTTTTGTTTGTGCCGACAAAAATGAAATCTTTTAGCTAAATTTAAAGAAACACAAAATACTACACTGTTAGAAATTTCATCATGAAATTGCAGTTAAATAGCTGGCAGCAGTCTGTCCATCTAATTCACCGTTAAATATACGGTTTGGAACATTTTTCTATCTTTACGGGACCTAAACCATTTCCAATCAGCTTGGTTAAAAAGCCGTAAATACAAAAGTTTACGGTTTTTTAACCATTTAAAAACGGTTTTAAAGCTAAATTTTTACGGTTTTTGAACCATTTCGAGATGTAGAATCTTCGAGGCGTAGAAATCGTAAACGAAGCGTGCGGGAATCGATCCTCGGGTGGATGGTATACCCACCTTGCGCTCTAATCATTCGGCCATCTACACCACTCAAAGCGGTAGATTATTTATCAATAAATCTTCTTTTCCAACAGGCAAACTGCATTAAAATTGAGATTTCAGTTTCAGATTGGATCTAAATTCATTTTTGGTCTAAATTTACTGTATATTGACGAAAATCATTTTATTTGCTGCAAAAATTAAAATACAAACAAGTTTCAGCAGCTCAAATTATGGGTTCGCTCATTCACAAACAGTTCGGGAATCCGATGTCTCCAATTTTTGATTTACGTGTGTATGTGTTTCTATTTAGTAACCACTGCTTAAGCCACTTTTTTTTCTTCTTTTTTATATACACATGCAGATTTGAACTGATAAACCTTTATTCATATTTTAACAACATCGTACGACCGGTGTTCCACAACCTAGATGGACGCCCGATTCTTATTGACTACGAGACCTAGTGGCTCTTGTAAATTACGGTTAGTTAAATGTTCTTTAGGAGAAACAGAGAATAAATGATTTTTACAATCAACGGTTTGAGTACCATCTTTTTAATGGTTATTCAACTGTTGTAATTAAATATGGTAAAATAACAATCAAATAAATGGTTATATTACTATTTTCTTACGGAAATTTTAAACTGCATTACGAGAGATAAAATTATTTTTTTTATGTAGGAGTATGTCTGCATTTACGTTTTTCAGTTTAGATAGGAATTATTTATTATGCATTAAAAAACCATTCTCAACTGTTTTATCATGTATTCTACTGCAAAACTAATTTTAAAATAATATTTTTACTTATTAATGAATGTTCAATGACATAAATATATATTCAACTTGTATAATTGAGGTTATGGTACATTAGTGCTAATATTAGATTTGTATGATAATTTCTGTATGACAAATACAAAACAATGACCCTTAAGATTCTGCTCGCGTTTTATTCCACAAAACAAAACGTCTTATTTTTATTCCTTTCAAAAAAAAAAGAAAAGAAAAGATTATGCCAAGATTAAAAATTAAACAAAAAAAATTATCTTAATAATAATTTGCATAAAAAAATCGTCTGCGGAACTATTATTTTATGTGGAAAAAAAAGAGCGTCTTTCATATTTAAGGCTAGCTGAAATGCCCGGCGTTGCGCGGGATAATATTGCATCATCAATCGCAGGTCAAGAGACACGTGTCCAAAATTCGGTTGTAAATATATATAAGGAAACACTTTCGTAAAAATTCCGAGTAGGAGATAAGCAACAGTCCTTAAAAAACCTATTTAAACAGTAAAAATCATTAAAAACCACGATTGCATTAAAAACAGCAGCCTCGAAAAATTCCCTTTAGACCAAAAATAACAGCCCATAAAAATCCCCATTAAAATGCCAACAACAGTTCATAAAAATTGCCATTAGAGTAAGGGCAACAGTAACTAAAATGCACATATGCATCAGGCGAATTGTGCCAAAATGATATCAAGCGTCCGTAAAAATTGCAATTACAATATCAACCACACTACATCTAAAAATTCCCATCAGAAAAAGAGCAGTATTCTCTTTAAAAATGCTCATCAGAGGAAGAACTACGGCCCCTGAATATTTCTGCTACAACAAAGAAAAATTCCTTAAACCCCCATTTCAATAAAGACAACTATTCCTAAACATCCTTAATAGAATAATGACATTAGTATAAAAAAAAATCTCCATTAGAATAAATACGTCAGTGACTAAAAATGCCCATTAGACTAGAGACCTTAAAGAGCTACTGTTCCTAAAATTACCAACAATACATCTTAAATTCCCCATCAAAATAAAGACGCCAGTTCCTAAAAATCCCGCTTGCAAAATCGTCAAAACATTTCCTGAAAATTCAATTAAATAGCACTTTTTATAAAATTCGGTTAAAAACGGTAAAAATATCATTATTTCCAAAGGCCAATGCAGATTTAAGTTAGAAAATGCTCAGTACTGAAGCAATTCTGACGTGTGAAATTTAACTCGATAGAAAGAAATAACTAAATTCTGTTGAAATGGCACTAAACAGACAGAAAAAAATTAAATAAATGTTGGAAAATAAATCACTTGAGTAAAATATGGAATCAATCAAAACCGCTACGGTAAAGTTAAAATGAAGCCAAAGATCGCGAAGTTGCACTGTAGTAATGGAAGCATAACGCAAATGCGGCATTATCCTATAGCATAAAAATATGTATAAAAATGAAATGCATTTTTAGAATTTGTTTCGCAGATAAAACGGACATTCTATCATAAGAAATACGATGTTTCATGAAATTGTTGTACTGGCACCATAATATTAAATCGCCAAAATTGAAAGAAGAATCAACTTCAAAATAAAGAAATTAAAAATCGTCTGCATTTAATAATCCACAAAATATGCATAAAAATGAAATGGGTATTTAGAATTTGTTTCGTTCATAAAACGGCATGAATAACGATAAATCATCATTTTTTCAATTTTACGTTAATAAAAATCATCTAGTTGGCGACAAAAGTAGTATTTATTTTGGCGAAAACACGAAAATTGGGCATATAAATTCAGAGGTAAGCCTCGCTTTAAAGTTTAAATGAAGATTGCGCGTGTTCTATTTGTTCTACGAACTTCAGAAAGAGATCATCTTGTGCAGTTTTTTACCGGCATTGATACGCTGCAATAATCGAAAACGTGGGACGTTTCTTCGATGAGATAACCCAAAATCAACAGTTTTTCTTAAAATTGGAATAAAAAAAGATCAAATTTGAATTTTAGGAAAAATGCTTTATCAATTCATTTATTCAGAAATATTCCAAAAATCTAAATCAAAAAGTCTCAGGAAAAGTAGTCTCGCTTAATTCTGGATGAACTAGTTTGTACATGTTCTACGTACTACGCTTATTCCTATAAAGTGTTTTATATTTTTTTTTTCTTTAAACCAAATTATTCATTCATTTATATCTTCATTGATTCACTCATTAACTCATTCATTTAGTTATTACTTCACGCATTCTCTCATCTATTCAATAATTCACTCATTTATTCATTCGTTCACTCATTTGTTCGTTCGTTCACTCATTTATTCATTCATTCTTTATTCATTCATTCGTTCAAAATTATACCTCAAAAAATAAAGATCAAAAAATTTCATGGGAAGGTAAGCTCATTTAGTTCTGGATGAACTTTTTGTCTGTATATGTTCTACCGTTGTACGCTCCTTCTGATAAAGTTTGTTCCAAGCAAATCCATCAGTTAGATTAGGATTCATATAGGATTAAAATTATTTCCCCGTAGGCGCTAATGTGAAATTATTTTGACTGTTCAAAATTGAGCAAAGAATTGTTCAAATAAAAAAATAAACAAATGGGAATGAGATGTCCTTGACGAGATCTTTCGAATACTTTTTTTTTTGAAAATTATTAGGGGTGGGAGGAGAGGACAGATAGACACATTTTCCCTATCTTAAAAACCTATTTTTAATTTTTTTATTTTTTAACCTTTATGTAACTACTTCACTTATTTTTGACTTTTCTGTATTTTAAACGATATTTTATCGATACAATAAGGCTTCTTTCATACTTTTTTTTTGAAATTTTTTTACAGAAAGTAGGTTAAAAAAGAACGAACGAATGATATGGGGGAGAGGCCCGTTCCAATATCTGGCAACAGGGACCGCTGATCTGAGGGCACTGGTTGCACGGTTCACTAAACGCAAACATTCGAGCAAAATATTTCGATCCAAACAAGAATAGACATTCATGATTTACCACATGAAGCAACCAAAAGTCATAAACAAATATATGGACATTTCAAAGTCGTGCGGCATTTCTTCGTCTTTCACGGCAGCTTCACCATCAGTTCCAGGAAAAACATTATCTCCGAGAATAATAACTTGTTTCCTCCTATGCCTTCTAACTCTGACTGAACCTGGCTAAGAACAACAAAGAAAGGACAATCGCTAAGACGAATCAGTTACCATAACAGCTTTGCGTGTTTTTGGAGAGAAATCGCTTTGAAAATTGACAGAATTAATTTGAGTTAACTTGATGGCATGTTCATCAAATACTTTTAGTCGATAACTTTCAGTTAATTGTGAAAATCACTCTTTTAGGCCCCGTGAGACAAATAATAAGAATTCATTGAACAGGAGATAAAAGTTGACCTTCATTAATGCTTCTATTTACATCGCTTAGTCTTTCTAATTTACAATTCATCATTGCATTTCTGAAATGTTAATTTAGAAGCAGGGGAGAAATTGATATTTGCATTTAAAAAAATATACCTCAGTCTGACGATTTTTCATGTAATTTATAGAATTATAATTTTAATATAAAATAAGTATCATATTTTGGACAAGTATATTTTTCCTCGTTGAGATTGCGACTGTTTTCACACACAAGAATACAACGAGCGTCTTTGTCTCCGTTTATTGAGGGAAAGTCACCATGTATGGGGCAGTCTTTGATTTTGCCTTTTACAGCTAACGAACAAGCATATGAATTTCTTTTTCAGATTACCTGTGCAGTTTATTTGTGCCCATTTCAAGCATTTTTGGCAATGGCACAGTAGACAAACTACCCTTCACAGTAGACACATTCTGCATCGGCTTCATTTTCGCAAACATCATCCTCTGACAGAGAAGGGTATTCTGAATCTTCTAAAGAAGGTGAAGTTGAAGTTGATGGATGTAGAGAATCTCTAACTCTTTTATTATGTGTAATATAATATTCATATAATACGATAGAATGTATCTTTTTCATTTTAAAAATATTATATATATTCTATTCTAAAAACAAATTTTTAAATCAACTTCTATAAAGATGTGGTACCCCATGCTAAATATCTCTATCTGCCACATATTAAGCTGTACGCCATTCTCATATTTATTCATAATTACGTGCTATACAGGTGCATGGAAGCGAATAAATGCAGATAGAATATTTACTTACGATCAAAATGAAATTTATAAAACACTTATGAAGTCAAAAACTCGATTTCCAGCAACGATACAGCCTAATTTCATTCAGCACATTTTGTTTTTCAGACGGCAGATACAAACAAAGAAATACAAACTATTTCATACCAACTATTTCCGATCATAAAATAGCATAGTTGCACTGAGAATAAGTTATAATACTAGCCAGTTAATATCAGGTGCCTGCAAGAAAAGTACGTAGGCACCCCATATTAGGAGATACAGTCATATTAGGCGACTTTACCTTACTCTTTATATGAATGTTTTCTTTTTGCTTTTGCCTTACGTATCACGTATCCCCGCTGCAGCGCTCCGAAACAAATCTTATGGTTATTTCCGAACTACTTGACATAGTTAAAGTAAATGAGTAAATCAACTCATTTATCGAATGAACATTTCAACTCATTTTAAGAAATGAAAAACCTCATTCTCAAGAAGATTGGTCACATAAATAAGAAAAACGTTTCCTAAATCAAATCGATATACCGTCCTTGGTATTGCAAAATTATAAACAGTAGGATTTTCCGTACCGAAAAGGTATTTTGTATTTTACTTTGCATTGCGAAGATAAATGCAGAATTCATAGAAGAAATACTTAAAAATAATTGAATTAAAAATGTTGTAATTTATAGAAAGTTTTTAATTTCTTATAAAAATAAGCAAATAACAGTTTAAAAAGATAAACTTGTTAATTTTTTTTCTTTCCCAGTGACAACATTGGACAAATAAAGTTAAATTCTGCAATGTTTCAGATTTAGAATCTTATTCATTCTAGTCTCTTGGGGGAGAAAAGCTTTGTGAAATGAAAATTGTTTCGGAGTGTATGGACCCAAGAGATTGGGGCCATACAAAAAATCTTTCCATAGAAAACTAGGGAATTTCTAAAAAGCAAATTTCTTTTTACGGCGGAAAAACACTTCGTCGAATTTTAAAATTGAATGTGTGCGCAAGACATACACCTTGAGTTGTAAATATTACATTTACAGGCTTCATTCTTGGAAAGAAAATGCCTTATCTTTTGACTTCGAAATTGACTTTTTGTTTTATTGTTATCGAATTATGTTTCCTTTAGGCACCATAGTCGACTGTCTAAAAGATACACCGTTACAATACCATTTTTTTCTAATTTGACGTCTATTGTATTCCCTCTAGGATATGAATATTACAATTACACATGCAGTAGATTTGATATAAATCTCTATGATGCAATAAATCTCTCATTTCAATGCGTCTTAGTAATATAAAATATACCTCAACAATTATCTTGGTTACAACGATTGCATTGACTGTAATAGGGTATGATTTAGCAAAGCATGGAAGAAAAAAAAAAAAACGTGATTTAAGAATTTTATTTAATATATAGCTGCTGCAAAATCTAGCTTTGAAAAATGTCCTCGTCATTTATAGAAGCCGATACGACACGTTTTAAAACTATATTCGATATTTTACTAACAGTTTGATACGACAAACACTAACGTGTAATACATATCGAAATCATAGATTTTTCAGTCATTATCCTTTATTATTAGTCATTACCCTAAATTAGCATACAAGATAACAAACCATTGTTATGTTAAACGGAAAACAAACTTTACATAAAAGTTTTTTTTTTTTTGCCTCTTTTTGTAAAATTTACTGATTTGGAGCTGAGAGGTGTTTAAATTTAAATCGACGGTATTTCTTCAGCTAAAAGTATTGCTTAGTTGCTATAAGACAACTATTCACACACGTAATGGTTTCAATCAGTTATTTCTTCTTCTTTTTTTTTTTTTTGCTTTTGCCGCCTCCGTTACGTAATTTATTCATATGGAGTTACGAGATTTTATATTTTAAGCGACGATAATTCAATAGCTATAAATATTGCTAAGCTATTATAAGGCAGTTAACAAAATGGTTTCAATGATAGTTTTTTTTAAACCCTTTTTATAAAAGTTATTGATTTGAAGTTATGTACGAGGTTTTATAGTTTGGGCGACGATATTATTTCATCAACTATAAATATTATTTAGCTATTGAAAGAAAATTACTCACTTACAAAATTGCTAGATTCGTGAGTTTTTTTAGGGGGGGGGGGCTCATTTGTAAAATTTATTAATTTCGAGTTACGGGTTTTATAATTACGGTAACAATATTTTATCAGCTATTAATATTACTTAATTATTATGATAGATACTCATTCACAAAACCGTTTCAACCGCAGTTTTTTTTTTTTTGCCTCTTATGCAAGAATTATTTATTTAGAGGAAGAGATTTTTATAATTAAGGTGACGATATTTCATTAGCTTTAAATATCGTATCATTATTGTAAGACAAGGAAGTTACTCCCTAATGAAATGATTTCAATCGCAGTTTTTTTTTTTTTTTTTTTGCCTCTTCGTGGAAACATTTTTTAATAAATCTTCGTTCTTAATAAAGGTTAATATAAAACTGATAACATTTAGCGACAAGACTGAATAAAGAACTGAGTTAAAGTACTGAAAAATTTAATGAGAAGTAATAAAAAGTGGAAGTAATATATTTTTATTTAATTTTTAAACACCAAATTCTCAGAAAAGCAAGGCAGTAATTATACAATTTTGTGTTTATTCAAAGCACTGCACAACTATATGTGTTTAAATGGTAAATATTTACCTTTGCGGAGAAGGTAAACGTAAATATTTCCCGCGAAACAAATTTCGATGAAAAATTTCTTTAGAGTGAAAAGATAACGCTTTTTTCTCACATAATTCCATTTTCTTACACCGAAATTTTTTTTTCTTCATGTAGATATATCCCCACATTTATTGGGAGACCCCTTTGCCAGATCACGTCATGCCCCCTTTTAATTTTTGCCTAGTTTAGAAATTAGGTACATAAAAATAGCTTTCATGACATCTATTGCATCCCGGGCCCTTCTTCACCAGGGTTTCATTACTAGCGCTCCCAAAGCCATGCACGAGGTTGTCACTTCCCTTGCAAATTTGTACCTCGTTTACGTCAGAATTAATCTAATTTAATCTCATCTCTTGTTATCGTGGTACTTAGTGTTCGGCAGTAGTTAACTAGAAGTAGTTAACTACTAGTGGCAACTACTAGTTAACTAGTAGTTAACTACTAGTTGTAACTACTTTTGTTTTGAACTAGTTAACTACCAGTTAACTTTGAAAACTACTTTTTCCCCAACTACTAGTTACAACTACTTTCAAAATTCCAACTACTTTCTAAAATAAAAATTTAAATCTACTTTTTGTAAAAAATAACTATTTTTTAAGCATTAAACTATTTAAATTTTTAGCTTATGAATATTACTCGCACAAATGTATTTTTTATATTATGTTATATAATGAAAAAGTACTCATAAAAAATCATAATATTTATTGCAGTATTTACGCAAATGAGAAATAGCTTTCTACTATAATCAATATTCGCACCAGCACATGCACAATAAAGTTTTATTTAAGGACCAAATCTTCATTATGGGGAAGCTTTACCTCTACTCCAGTACCATGCATGCGTTTGGGATACCATAAAACACAAAAAGAAAGAAAAAATACTGGTTTTTATGAATTTTTTTAGAAAACACTGATTTTTATGATTCTTTTTTTTAGACAAAATATTGATTTTTATGATTAAAAAAAACTATTTATATCAGCTTCTTCCAAATTATTAAAAATATAGATATTTTTTTATTATAAATTTTTAGATATTCTGGGTTGAAGCAATGTATTAGAATTTTAACTCAGGAAAAGGTGGAATAGCTACGTTAAGGTGTCGAAGAATGACATTTTATCAGAGAACATTAAGTTTTTGGGCATGCTGACTACAGCAAAAGCATCAAAAGGATTTTTTCTACATTTGGAATAATGCACTCAAAATTAAGAAACAGATTGGGTGTTGATAAGGCATAAAAAACTGGTATTCTAGATGAAACATCTAAATAGTAAAAATGATTAATCTGTAGTAAACATTTTATGAGATATTTGCCATCTCTGTTTATATATTCAAGAAATCTGTATACATTCAAAAAATTATAATAGTCCAGTCAACTTATTTGTCAGGGTTCACACTGGGGAAAAATACAAGGTGGCATTTCCCACCTTGGCCAAAATTTTAAGTGGGATTTTTAAAATTGAAGTGGGAACTTTTCTTTTTGTTTTTGTCTTTAAAAATATTACTAAATTGTCCGATCATGATCCAATACAAACTATGTAATAAAAGATGATAATCTCATCTATGCTCAGCAAGGAAAGAATAAACATCAACAAGGTTCACACAAAACGGATTCTTCACAGAATTCGGGATCCCAAAAATGGGTGCTTTATAAATTGTTAAGCATGAAAAAGATCCTCTAGTATTTTGGTTTTTTATTTAACCAAAATTCCTTGATGTGTAATTTTTACAAAAAAAATATCCTAAAACTAGTTTAATATCTCCTCTGTTGTTTCTGATCATATGTCGTTTTTCTCTAGTGACGTTTTTCAATGAAAACAGTATATTTTAGAAACCAGCATTCTCTTGTAACCTTGTGACCAAGGAAGATTCCCTTTTTCCACTCCTTTTTTTTAATTTTGTTTTCTGTGAACAGAATGAATGAAAATAAGTCTGCATTGACAAAGGGCTTAAATTGTTCAGTAATCCCAAGGAATGAAGAAGTTGTCAATCTTTCCCCATGTTATTATATATGATAAATAATGTTCCTAAAGTCTTCTTTTCATTAATGAGTATAAGATGGTAGTTGAAAACTAATATACTCATTTAGTTTGTATTGAATTATCAGTTTAGAATAGTAGTTTCGTTTCGCGATGTTTTGAACGCTTTTCTGCTAGTTGCGGGAACAGTGTGCAAACGAACTTTTTTTGAGTGGGATTTCAAAAAATACTGCTGGAATCGCGCGAACCCTGTTTGTATATATTCAAGAAATTATAATACATTTAGTCCAGAAATATAAGCTTTCTCTTCCGTGTTTTGTTGTTCTGTGTTTATTAAGCATACATTTTTTTCTATAATATAATTAATTAATAATTACTTTTGAACTAGTAATAAATAATTATTTCAACTGAAATATATTAAAATTCTTTGAAAACATAAATAATTAACTGAATTTGTTACTGTATTTGTGTGCGCATACATATTTTGCTTAAAAAAATCCAAAAAATCTGATTTAAATAAAATAAATAATATTTTTCAATTTTTTTAAATGAAAAAATCACCAACCCTGCCTTCAACACAATTTCAAAGAATATAATCTAAATTCTAAAGCATGAGCGTTACAAAGATATTTTGTTAATGAGTGGGCGTTGGGCAGAGGGAGAATTTTAAATTGATATTAAGGGTAAACCTCTTCATTTTACAACAACTGATACAAAAATGTTATTTCTTAAAAACATAATTTATTAACTTTATTAAATACATACATATTAAAATAAAAGTTTAAATTTAGGGAAAAAAGTTTTGTATTTATTCATATTCTCTTTATATATTAATTGTTCAGTGTTATTTGGAAATATTCCATTTTTGAACGTTTTATATGAATTTCTTTTAAATTGTTTTAATGATTAAAAATAATATTGAGTTGAATTATTAGGATTAAATATTTAAGAACAAGCTTAAAAATGGAAATTCAAATTAATACTTAAAAGTAGTTAACTAGTAGTTAACTACTTTTGGAGAACAGTTAACTACTAGTTACAACTAGTCTCAGAAAAAAGTAGTTAACTACTAGTTGTAACTAGTTTTGTTGAGAGTAGTTAGTAGTTGGTAGTTAACTACTTTTTGACGAGTAGTTGCCGAACAATAGTGGTACTACATGATTTTATTCGGAGTCGTAGTTGAATGTATAATGCATAAAAAACATTGAAATTATTATAGAAATTTCTACAGTAAAACACAAATGAAAGCTTTGTTTAACTTTTATTAACATTTTATCAGAATTATTTATAATAAACGAAATTTCAATTACGCATTTTTTCGTTTAATCAATTCTTACTAGTTCAACATTTTTCTGTAAGCTTTAAATTGTCTTTACGGATAATTGATCCTTTCATTTATATTCCTTTTTCAAACAAAGAATTAAGCATAAATTCTGAGAAAGTAATTGTCTGGAAATTAATAAGAGAGATGACTACTTTATATTCAAATTTAAAACAAAACGTTAAAAAAAAATGCAATCAATCCGTATTTTTTGCCAAACTAAAGATATTTTTTTTCTCTTTAAAAAATAGAAATGTTATATGAGTGTTTAATAACCGTGTTTGATGGCATAATTAAATACAAAATTAAGTATCGATTTTGAGAAGGTAATTATTTTTTATGCATAATTAACTGCGACAAAATCGAAACTCGTTTTAGTTTCTCAACTAAAATATTTATTTGTCGTGACAGCATTAATTTTTGAATCAAGATGACATAAGGCTGTTATTTAATTTTTGGTTTTAATAAATCATGTTTTACTTTAGTTTTCTAGTTTTTGTTACTTTCTGTTTAGTTTACGTTAGTTGAAAAAACTTTTAGTGTACGCTATTGAGGTCAGAGTTAGAAAATATGTAAATGCAGATTTCTTTGTCTGTCTGATAGAATTAAAATGACATTGAATAACACAACGTAACATAATTAAATGAATGACTCCGCTTAGTTACATAAAATAATAATTGAAGAATAAATTCTTTCTAAATTACCTTCAATGTTATTTAGACTTAAAAGCTATTCAATGGTTTCATTACCAGTGGAAATAAGTCATAAAAACAAGTTCAAAACATAAGCCGGGAGATTTTTTATTCCTGTTATAGTAGTTAGATTTCTTTCAACAATCATCAGTTTCATTCACTATTGTTTTCTTTTATTGCAAAGAACATGAGTGCGGAACTTAAAATTTGAAATAACTGTCACTCAACATATATTTTTATATCGTATTTTGTTTGATGAGAGATTTGTATTTCACTAAACGCAAAGTAAATCGAACAAATGTACAACGGAAGTGTCAACTGCATGCTAACATTAATAGGAAGTAGTGAATATGCAAATAATGTTGAATTTCTGCTAACACATTTGCTGTAAAAACTAGAGGAAATGTGCGTCTGTGTGTTCTTCCCTAGTTACCTTTTGAGCGAATAGTCCGATTCGAGGAAAGCATTTTTGTTTAATAGATTTCGGATAGGACGCATCATTCACATGATCCGTTGTTTTGAAAAAAATCTCTTTCAATTTCGAACATAAAAAAATAATAAGTAAATAAAATAAATAATAAATAAATAATGAAACCAAACGTATACATGAGAATTTGAACTCTCTACAAATTCTATTCTAACAAGTGGAACTGCTTCGAAGAAATTTCATACTGAAGGTTTTTTGATGTAGAACATCAATTAAAGAAGAAAGAAATTTTTTTTTTCATTTCACTATTTGAAGAGTATTTTTTGAGCAATCAAAATTTTTGAACCATTAGCGACCCCCCCCCCCCCCACGAGAGATCCTTCTTATAAAAAAACCTTATTTAGTAAAAACTAAAAAAAAATGTACGCAAGCAGAAAATCCAGAAAAGTACAGGGATTCCAAATATGTTTTTAGTTTAAAAAAATTAAAAAACATTTTTTTCATAGACTTAACACTGAATGATTCAATAAATTTTAAGTGGTTTGCTTTTCCCACACACACACACAAAAAAAAAAAAAAAACCTGCAGACGCTATTTTTTAATTATTACTATTAAAGATATAAAATTTTAATTTTCATTCTAAATTTTTAATAATACTGTTATTCTTTTCTTTTTTCTAATTCTCATTCTTTTTTCTTTTTTTAGCAACGATCAGAAGTAAAATAATATTCTTGAGGATTAATATTTGTATTTTTAATGCTACTATTGTACTACTGTACTACTTTTGATATAATTTGTATTTAAAAAAGGTCTCTTTGTAAGTTATTTTATATATTTTTTCTAATTTTATTAATTTTCTTACCAAATAAGATTTGACGTTTTATATTGGGAGTACATTTTTTTAAAACTCAGTTCTGTCATTTCATCCTCCTATGCTTGTGCACTTACATATTAAAAATAAATGTGCTTGAATTTTAAATGTTTCTATAAGAAAAGTATTAAAAGCAGGAATTCACAAAAACATAACGTCTAACATTTTGAGAGAATGAATTTGATAAAACTTTTATATTAACTGAGTTTCATTCTACATAAAAGATTTGCTTTCGCACATTTGTTTTGAGTGTTAATAGGACTTGCCTAAAAAATTGTCCTGCCAAGGCCTACTGACAGATATATATAGCTGATACATATTAGAAAATAGATGTTGGTATAGGGGAAAGTAGGCTCCTTTACTTCTACACGAACCTTATTTATGTTTAAATATGGATTTTCATCATAACCCAACCTCCCCCCAACACAGTTTTCAGAGAGAGAGAATAA
Source organism: Octonoba sinensis (assembly GCA_038502835.1). NCBI lineage: Eukaryota > Metazoa > Arthropoda > Arachnida > Araneae > Uloboridae > Octonoba > Octonoba sinensis. Next base: position 133,028,666 of record CM076598.1, read on the forward strand.
ACAAGAAAACATATTCAGAAGCTAACTTTTCTATGTTTAAAAAGCAACTGGCTAAACAAAAACCTATTAAATATATCTATTTTTCTTTTCCGGTAAGTTATTCTTTACATTTCAGGTTGTGGGGGTGACTAGGGAGCGGGGCTGGGGTAAAAGTTACATAAAGACAAAATATTACACAAACAAAGTGTGAACGGATATCAGACGGGCATTAGAAATAAAATAAAGCACGGGTATGGGCAAATTTTCCGGTAACTTTCGCTCGCGTCAGACACGGGCAAATGTGTTAAAGGGTTAAGAGGGTTTTTTTATTTGTCACTATGCATACTTCTAGTCAAAGAAAAGGTTTGATAATCACCAGCCTTTGAAGGAGAAAAACAGAAAATCAAATTTCATTTTAAAGAGGGAATGGAGTATATTTTGTAGGATATTTGTTGATAGTATCATTGTGCATTTCCCCGCGTTTTTTGTACTTTCGCCATTTTGAGAATTTATTTCTATATCCGTTTCAGTTCGAGTCAATGTCCATACATCAATAGACGGTAATGCCATGTGTACTAAAGTAACAAAAAGATGATTCATGTGTTTTCTTATGCATAGTAAGCAACTGATACACAAGCATTCAGTGCAGGTTGCTTCTTGTTTTCGTCATCTATTTTAAAAGAACTACTACTCAAAACGTACACTTCGTTTTCACATCGAAAATCAACATATTAGTAGTAAATTTGCAGTTCATAATAAAAAATACTTTTCTGACAAAGACATACAAAGTAAATTTATACACTAAAGAATATTTTTTCCCCAGCTTGATACTCGTTAACACAAATATATCTTTTGTTTTTCGCTATATTTTCAGTAAAAAATGTTTTAGATAATATGTTTAATGAGTTTCTCTTTGTTAAGAATACTATATTTGAGGGACGAAAAGACTTTACACGAAGCGTCATGAGAAAGAAGATTGAAAATCAATGGCAAAAAAAAAAAAAAAAAAAAAAGAACATATTTGGGTAATATATTAGTACTATTTTGCTATTGAGGAATATGGAAATATCTTATCGGTAAGATACAATAAAACAAAAGAATAAGTAAATAAAATAACAAATAAAAAAGCGTTTTTAAGGACATTGTATAAGGTAAAGCCGGTAGAGGTGGCGCACAATCGGAAAACACGATAAAAATAATGAAAACGTTAATTTTTTTGCTAAAGTTTTGGTGAATATTATAGATTACATTCCTTCTGCATGCATTTCCATCACTATTTCCTTGTTATGCTGTCATTTAAAACAACAGCAGGAATAAAACTAAGACACCTATTTTTCGCTTCTCTCCTTATATCGCGGGTGAGATTACGCGCATGGGTAGTTTACACTCATGGGAAATGACTTTAGATAATGAGTAGACTATATTAATAATGACAGCAAGTAAATTTTCAAAATAGCTGAAAAAACGTTTGCTTAGCAAGTATCTTGCTGTACGCACATCACAATGAAAATCAGAGTAACAGTAATGAAAATTCATGACCTTACATTTCAGGCACTTAGAAGCAAAGGGGGAAAAGAAGGTAGAAGGGGTGTAAGTGACCAAAATGAAAATTTTGAGATAGCTAGCGCAAATGATAAATTAAACACCTTTCTGTTTTGTGGGAAAGAGATTTTAGTGGTAGCTTTCACAGATACTGCAAAAAAAGCATGGTTTAAAAAAATTACTCAATAAAAGATGCACTCCGTTTGGTGGCAAAGGGATGCAAGTGCCCTTACATCCGTTTGCCTCTAAATAAAATTATTTGATTTTTCAGTTAGTTTAAATACGCAATGCAGACGATTTATTTACGAAACTTAAAAGCAGAGAAGAAGAAGGAAAAAAAAGGAAAAGAATTCCGAATTGTTGAATAATAATGATAATAAAAACAAGGCTTAAATCGTCTGCAGATTTTATTTTTGTCATGTTTTGATGCGGCAATTTGTCTAATGGCAATGATTTTTAGTTTGCTGATAAATATAATTATTCGAAATTTATATTATGCTGTTTTTAATGAAGTTTATATCACTAACAAACTATCTTTATTACTGTGTAACTTAGCAAAATGAACAAGACACGTTTTTCATTTAGTGGCAAAGGGGTGTAAGTTAACTAGTTGGAAGCAAAGGGGTGTAAGTGAAAATAAGTTATTTTTTAAAAAAATCCTACGCCAAATCTAATCATCAGAAACACTTCAAAATTCATACTTAAACTAACACATACATATAAGACTCGAAAATAAAAAAAAATATTTACACGAAGAACCTCTAGAATTTAGTATAGGAATTAAACTTCAAACGAGTTTTACTCAAAATGATACTTTAGTCACTTACATCCCTTTGCTTCTCACCGCCTCATTTGGGAAGCAAACAATTAAAACTACATTTTCAGAGAAAAAAACTTATAAATTCATGTACACACTGGGCTGTTGTTATTATACAACTACCTGAAATTGCAGTGCATTCACACCATCTTCTTACACACCCAGCACTCACAATACTTCTCATTAGTAGTTGTACCGATAAAAGAATGGCCCCGAACTCGCAATCCATTTGCGGACTTCCTTTGTAATGAAAGTTCACCCGGTTTGCATAGCTCTGCAAATGTATGTATGTACATGTTTAAAAATAACCTTAAGTCATATTTTGTTTAATTATAAACTGGCTACCCTAAGAGAATCTTTCAGTACAGTAACTAAAAGTAGATGTAACCAATTATTTTACGCATGCAAAATGTTCTTAAGAATACAATGTTGAGCAAAGAGATATATCTTAAAGAATGACGAGAAACATAAACAAACTGTCTCAGTAAACTTCAAGTTTCGGTATCTCTTCATCATCCTTTTACTTACATTTGAGAATCTCTTATTGATTACTTAATGTTCAAATTCCGTGCAAAGAATCCACTTCGGCAATAACAAATATTCAAAATGCGTTTCTCAGCAACGGTAGTGGGGAAAAAGCCCCCCACCTCTTTAACCACTTAACGCATTTGCCCGTGTCTGGCACGGGCGAAATTGCACATGTCCGTGCCTCACACGGGTGATTTTGTATCTCGCGCTATTTTATTTCTAATGCCCGTCTGAGATCCGTTTGCACTTTGTTTGTATAATATTTTTTAATATAACTTTTACCCCACCCCCCGCTCTCTAATCACCCTTAAAACTGAAATTGCCAAAAACAATTTATACTATACCCAGGGTTCACGCTAGGCCGCGCGATCGCGCGATTCCCGCAATATTTTTTGAAATCCCACTCAAAAAAAATTTTTTTTAGGCTTAAACTTTAAAAATCCCACTTAAAATTTTGGTCAAGGAGTAAAATCCCACCTTATATTTTTCCCCAGTGTGAACCCTGATACCTATATATTTGTTTTCTGTCAAAAAAAAAGCTCGATCATTTTTTTACCAGTTTTTCCGAAAAAAAAACTCTTGCTTCAAGGTTTTTAAAGCAGGGTGATGATATGATCGTCATGATATGCTGATAGAAATCATAAAGTGCATTTTTCATGACGAAATTTGATTCACTACCTTAGCCAGAATACTTCCTGGAGGAGAGGGAGGGGGGTGTTTCAAAAAAAAATCCTTAGATGCAGTAATATGATTGGCATTATCGTCTATAATATCATACAAAATGATTTTATCATAAGGTTGTTTTAAAAATGTTTTCTTGGGGTACAAATACAACACATAATTTGAAAAAAATGAGGCAACAATATTTTTCCATATGGTTGCGCATGTTTCTATCAATACATATACTTCGTGGAACTTCAGGTTTTGTAGAATAAAATTTTTATTTATGAACTTTGCTCAAAATATAACAGATTTAAAACGTCGAACTCAAAACTAATGCAAATTTCAACTAGTTGTGTGTACTTATGTTTTGACAAAGACAATCTTTTGAAGTATTCTGCTCAAAAAGTAAAAAAAAAACTTTTGGTGGATAATACTAAATAGTCTTCTAATACGGATTAACCACTTAACGCATTTGCCCGTGTCTGACACGGACGAAAGTTACCGGAGAGTTTGCCCATGCCCGTGCGTCATTTTATTTATAATGCCCGTCTGAGATCTGTTTACACTTTGTTTGTATAATATATTTTTTCTATGTAACTTTTACCCCCCCCCCCTCCCCCCCCCCCACAACCCGAAATTGCAAAGAATAACTTACACTATACTAGTTTTTCAGAAAAAAAAAATTCTTGCTTTAAGAGGTAAGCAAGAATTTTTTGGTAAGCAAGAATTTGGTCCCAGACTATTTCAGAGTAGCAACAAAAATAGGCACAACTCTGCTCATTCCTGAATGACCCAATTAATACTTTTAGCTCTTTCTTTCACTTTATGCTTTTTATTTCAAAATTTATTGAGTCTCTCACGCCAATTTCCTCTTATGTTTTCTTTAGGCAAAAGATTTTAACAACTTAATTCTAGGAGTTCCAGGAAAAATTAAAGTGTGGACCTTTTAGAAACGTGTAAAAATTTCAACAGCAATTTTAATACCGCCAAGTTCTAAAAAGAAAAATACATGCAAAAGTATTCTTCAGAAAGAAAAGCCGAAGAACTTTTCGACTCAAGTTGGAAAAGGCTACTGCAGAAAGGAGGCAAACTTTCGGTCTTAAAAGAAGTAAAACTTCCGCTTGAAAAATCAGTTGTGTATGGTATATTTTAGACGACAAATACTCCATCGCATATTTATTGGGTATATTTAGCAACAAGAGAGTTGAACGTCTAAAATAAAACTTTTGACCTTCGGGGTGTTACGTGAGGAGAAAATAATCATTTCCAGAGACGACTATTTGGAACTATTGAACCAAAAGAAGCAGGTGGAATTCAGTTTTCTGCTTTTTTTTTTTTGCAATTTATAATATTTCAAACTTATCGAGCTCCAAAAAACTGATCAATTTTTGGAATAACTGTGTCATATCTATCGATATATCATCATTTAAGACTGTTTTGATATCATCGAATGTATATATTTGGTACATATGCAAGAACACTCCTAAAAAATGAATGAAAAAGTAAATATAAAAAAGAAATAAAAAGAAATGTTTTACAATTGCATTACATTTTTTCGGCTCTGATTAAAACATATATTGGTCGAAACAAATAGTATGTTCTTGAAGAGTCAAATTTCCACATAATAAAAATAACTACCGAATCAGAGTCATCCTTTTAGACGATTCCTTTAACATTTTTTGATGGGTAAAAAACGTTAAAAACACAAAATATTTTGTTGCGTAAGCAGACTATGGAAAGTTCTTATAAAAATGCATTATTAAATGACTCCTATTGGTTTAGCAATGAATAGATATTTTTATACAAGTAATGCCAAAAATTCGTAAAATATTTTTTGCTGTATGAAAACGTATCAAAAATATTGTGTCTGTTTTTTATAGCTTTATCAGCATTGAAACCAACACAATAACAGTATTACTTAAAGGATATGAAATGACGAAAATTTTGCGGTATAAAAAAGATGTATTTGTCTCGGCGACAAATTGTCTTAAAAACATACATCCAAACGGCAGTTTTTTGATTAGACAACAAAAAAGACCTTTCAGAATGCTCTACAGAATAAAGAAGCTTTTCGAGGAAATGCAGTAATGGGTTATAAAAATTTTCATGGCTTCTTATAATCGAAATCTAGATGTCTGCAGAAATGCTCGGATAAATATAGCAACAAAATGTGCAAAAGAAAAAGGAATATTGAATTTCAAGTATCTTGCAACACATTTGTGATGTCGCATTGTCAAGCATCCTATTATTTGAGGACTTAGGCCAACTAACGACGCAAAAGATATAACAAAAAACACATACCAGGATTAAAAACTACGGATATTTTTTAAGCATATGCAACGTATCTGCTTATAAAATGTTGCTGAAGGAATACGTTTATTCGACTCAATAAAAGTAGAATTAAAAATTACATCTTATATCTTGAAAATTATATATATATATACCTGCAATATACATGCTCATAAATGCTGCTTGAGGATTATATTTGCTTAAGGGGAGTCAGCACGCAAACATGTCGAAAAAAAAAACGAATTTTTTTTTTATTGGCTTAAGTAGTAAAATAAATCTTTAAAAATGTTTCCTGAAAGTTTCAGGAAAATTGAAGCAATATTTATTGATTTATCATTTATTTTATTACGGTGTGATTTGCCACCTTTTCATTCCGAAACGGAAACTGTGATCAATATAAGCCACATATTTATTTTTTTAAATAAAATAAGCGAGAAGAAGCAATTTCATCGTGACTGTAACTGAAAAGTAAAAGTTCCTTACTTGAAATTTTGACAAAGAAAGCATTTAAGTTTTTGCAAGACAAAAACTTAAAATGCTGTTTTCTCTCGCTTTGTTTTTTGCGCATTTCATCTCAATTAAAATGCAAAGGCTTTTTTAAATTTGTATCAATAATGTGGATCTTTTCCAACATGTTCCTGAAACTATACATAACAAATTTATGCTTTGCTTTTATGATAACTTAAGTACTTTTTAAAAATCTTTTTGTTGGTGTTTTGAATTTTTTGTTGTTTTTTCTGCGTTACTTCAGTTTTTATTTTTTTCCTCAAAAAGTATTTGACTTATAAAAAATTCAAAGCATAAAAGTTTTGCTTTATCAGTAATGAACAAATAAAAAAAATTTTTGAGGCTTTACGCCTATTTTTGAAAAAGAAGATGCATTTTTTAAAAAATGCTAAATTTAGTTTTAAAAATTAAAATTTTCAAATTACGTTTAAGAAATCCGTTTTTTTTAATTTTACATTTCTTAGGAAGTGATATAACAGGACATGAGACAAAAATTGTAAATAAAAACACCATAGAGAAAAAAAAAATGTTCTCATGGTGCCGACTCCCCTTAAATGTATAAGAATAAAAATAAAAACTGGAACCTATAGCTTGAAAATAATGTATAGCCACAATATATATGCTCATAAATGGTGCTTGAGGATTGCTTACATTTAGACCTATAAAATAGACTTTAATCTGTATCTTGGAAATAATAATATTTATTCGTAAATCGGGCTTAAGGATTGCATTTAATTAGCCCTATGAAAGTAGAATTAAAAAATGTAACCTGTATTAAAAAAAAAAGAAACCACATATTCTCAATATACTACTCATAAATGGTTCTTAAGGATTACATTTATTTTGCTTTATGAAGATAGAAGAAAGCCATATCTTTAAAATAATGTAGTGTATGCTCATAAATAGTGAATAAGGATTGAATTTTTTTAGTTGTGCAAAAAATAGCATTAACGTTTCTTTTGCCTGTATCGTTTTTCGAAATGATTATTTGAATTTTACAATATGTTTTTCTCTTGAAAGTGTTCTCTTGCAAGAAGTAGTTCCATTTGATACCGCTTTTTAATAACAACGTATATATATGTTACGTTTCTTTGCAAAAGTGCGAAACGTAAAAATATAAAAGCTTTTGCATAGTAAAAATGTTTTACTGGCGGAAGAAAATATCGAGTTTCTTTAAAAACATATCAAAACATTGAAATCAAAGCGGGGAGAGAAGTATGTAAAGCAAAATGGGAAAAGAAAAATATTTCTATGCTTTCCTTTCACACAAGATTATTGATCGTAATAAATTTAAAACTAACACTAAGGACAGAATAAAAATCTCCAAAGCTTTCTAAATAATAAGATAAAAATGTTCACTTGCATTTTATTTCGATCATAGTAACTATTTACGACCATTACTGCTTTCCTTTGAGCATTTATAATTGGTTTATCGCCGTCTTTTACGTATTATATCAACTCACATTTCTTTTTCATTTTATTTAGTGATCGGTACAATAATTTAGTGATCGGTATTTTTACATATTAGACCGAAATCAGACTCTTTATGCATTAAAATAAATTTTAAGACCATTGGGGCCACACAACTCTTCGGTTGGAAATTAAGCTCTGACATTGGAACAAAATCAATTAATGCCATTGACTTAAGATGTACTTCTCACGTATAGATAAAATAAATTCCTATATCTTGATTTTTCATTCTTTTAAACTGTAATTGACGTTCCAAATGAGACCATTTTTTTCGCCACACCCTGTATAAAGGAATAAGCTAATTTAATAGCTATGTTATCTGTTCAATAGACAGTTCAAATGTAAAAGGATCGCTAACACAATATTCATTTTATACCATTCCCTACCTCTCAAAAGGAAAAATAATCAATTTAGCATTAGCATATTTATGAGAAAATATCTTTAAAACGATCATTTTCGATGATCCTCCAGAGATCATTTCCAGATCTGATGAAAAACATCCTAAATCGATGGCTGACCTTTAAAACACTTTAATGTTAGGTTAATGGCCGAATCAGGGATGTATTAAAAATGTCTTATGCTTTCTTTGTTCACAATGATTTTGGGGTAACTACTAACGATACCTTACCGCTCTGACAGAATATTTACCCGCTTCCCTTACAAATTTTAAAAAAAATTGTAAAAAATCACCACATTTTAAAAATTTTATTATTAAATACAAAGAAACGAAACAAAGCAAAACATGTAGGTTTTAAGTTGAATTTTAATTTTTTTACATGTGTAAAAGCATTACATTGCATTACATTTTAATATTAGTTTACTATCCAGAATTATCTCGGGTAAATGAAAAAAAAAGTTAATAATTGATATTTGCATGATAGTTTTTGAACCAGGGGACAACAGAGTAGACCTACAAAACTTTCAAACTGCCCAATCAAAGCTGAATATTTCCTTTCATTTCCTCCAAGCCGAGTAAAACCGTGATAAAACAAATCATACTGACAAATTCTGCTTCGCCAAAGTTTTCTCGGGATAATAATTAACTGCAATATATACGAACCCGATATAACTCGAGATAATCAGGCCAGCGGTTAATGTTGTGTACAACAAATTTTGTATTGTGAATCTGTTCACTAAATGTAGCAAAACATTAAGTAATATTAAAATGTTGCTTAAATTTGAGACATTAAACGAAAATACCGGAGTAAAATGCTTTTTAAAATATGCGCCACGTGAAACATATTTGTAGTTTTTAGTTTGGCAATATACCTGACGACGTACAAGCATCGGCATTTCTGCATATAATTGGCTCGGAAGCACTAGAGAGATATAATACATTTGAATTTGAAAATGAAACGGATCATTTAAATTTGGCGGTCTTAAAAAGAAATTCGAAGTATATTGCTTGCCAAGAAAAAAAAAGTAACTTATGAGCGATACATATTTGTTGAACCACTTTTTAATTTGCACACTCAAAAACACCTTGAAGAAGTGCCATTCAACCCCCACCCAGTTTTTTAACAATATTTACACATATCAGTAAAATTGTCATGTATCTAATGCTATATATTAAAGAAATATTATGATTTCTAAAAAGAAATTATGCTTAAGCGTTTATTCACTGATCTGACTACCTTATGACTAGTTGACAGTTTCGTTTCTCTCAACAATTGATGGTCTCGGAGTAGGAGTAGATGGAGGATAATGATATTTCCACTATTTGATGATATAACGTAGTAGCACAGTAGAAATAAGCAAAAAAAAAAAAAAAAAAAAAAAAAAAAAACACCTTGAGGTGGGATTAAGTGCAACACAAATGATTTTTGGTGTAAATGGTACGTAATACTGTTCTAATGACTATACTAATATATGCCGAATTTCCCCTATGTATATATATATATATATATATATATAATCTCTGTGCATGTGTCTAAAAATGTTTGTCTAAAAAATTACATGCCCAAACAAAATTTTACCATGCCCAGAAGTTGTTTTTTTGCATACTAATAAAAACATTTAAATTTGTCGTATAGCATTAATCAGACAAAAAAATAAATTAACAGCTTTACATCTGAATAAGAATTATTTTAACGCTAATCTAAAAAAATTAAAAAATACATTGCAAATAAATATTTTATAATAAGTCGTTACAAGTCAAAATTTGCAAAATCTAAATTGCATTACCAGTTTTATTATTGACATGCATGTCCGTGAACATGTCAATTTGGAGCTCCAGTAAGGATGCAGTGGTTTTTCAATAAAATAATAAAAAATAAAAGTTTTGGAAAGAAATATTTGGTTAAAATATTACATGCCATGTACAATCGACTCGCTTTATAGCGACCCTGCGTTGCACCGACTTAATGTGCTATAGGCCTTTGAAAGAGAACCGATTGGCTTCTGTTTAAGATAATGTTATTTTCCACATTCGATATAACGACCGTGATGGAACACGATCCATCATTCAGCAAATTTGGAATATTGCATTTATCTGGGGCAGAGAAACGAAAAAGATTCTAACTTTCATTCAAAAAAAAAAAAAAACAAAGGAAAAAAAACAACAACAACAAAGGAAAAAAAACCCACCACTCTTTTAGATATGGAATATTCGTACTTCCCATCCACGTGGTGAGAGTACTTTTCTTTATGCATAAAATTCATTCTAGATTTTACACGAAAATTTTCATATCTTTCTTTTTTAAAATTCAGTTTACTTGAAATTTTATTTCATGCGCAAACACATGATTGTAGTTAATAGCACAATAATTTCAAACAGTGACATAAAATTATTACTTTCGTCAAATTCAAAGGAGAGTATATCTTCTTCGCGCATCTCATTGACTGTAATTTTTAATGCATTTAAATTCAAAACTTTTATTTGATGCGAAAATTGATGAGAAATTGTATGGTTACTGAGCCATTTGAAAGTAATGCTTTAACTAAATTCGAAAAAGCAGAATTATTTTATGATCGATTCCTTTGATACAGCGAACATTTGCTATAACGACCAACGATCCAGTTAGGAAGTTCGTATGGAGTCGTTACAGCAAGAGTTGACTGTATTAGGTTATTTCTAAAAATTCTTTTGCTCCTTCTGGAAAGTATCCAGCTGGCGTAGGACGCACATAGTTACAGTAGGAGAAGCCATGAGTTTTTCCAAATTACCTGGATCCACCATAACTAACGGTTTTAGTACAAAATACCTTAGTAATAACCCAACAGATGGCGCTAAGCTAAATTTCTCACCTTAGGGGTTCATTCATAAATCATGTCACGCTCCGAGGGGGGGGGGGGGGGTCGAGAAATTGTGACAGTTTGTGACAAGGGGAGGGGTAACAAGAAGTGTGACGTTACACATTTTGGTTTCTATAGAAACATTTAAAATCAAATGAAATTTATTTTAAAAGTTTTTTCTTGCCATAATTTGATTTTAATTGATTGCGTGGATCATTTTTTCAGAATTCGAACAATTAGTACATTTTACGGTTCTACACTAATTATCTTCCTTGTTATAAACCTTAACATCATTCTATGCAAATAAGGTACACACGTAATCATTTTTATTATAATTATTCTTACATGTCATTAAAAGTTCAAAAATAAAATTAGAAGCGTGATCAATAATGCAGTGCTTTGTTTCTGGACTGCAAGTATATATGCTTATGTAATGTAGCGTGACATGTGACGGGGGGGGGGGGAGGGGGAGGGGGCATGATGAAGTGTGACACTTCGTGACAAAGAGGGGAGGGGAGTCAAATATATTGAAAAAACGCGTGACATCATTTATGAACGGATCCTTATAGTTTTATTAGTTGGTGTTTAAAATTTCTTCAGCCTTTAATTTTTGAAGGAAAAAATAAATGCGTTGCGAATGAGTGCTATATTTTCAGAAGGAAACAGAGTTTCCTAAAAATTTTTTGTTTTCAGAAAAAAAAAAAAACTAAAAGACCCAAAATCGATTTATTTGAGGTAATAAGTTTATATCGAAAGCAACTTTGTGCGGATATTGCTGCACACAAAGGTCTGTACACACACACACACACAATAGAACATTAATTCTATTAAAAAAATACTCCATACGCATGAACGAATACAGAAAAACGGTGAAAACATCTTTGGTATGCATGTAATGAGTTTTACAGGGTTTTCGAATGATGAACGATGTATTCAATAGGGGGAACTTAGAATTCTATTGTATGGTTTTCACTCAAAGATTATATTTCAGTATTTGAATAGAAAGCGGATCATCAAGTGGGAAAATGTATAGAAGATTTGATATTACCGCGTGCGGCAATTGAATTATAACGAGACAGCGATATATTTATGAAAAATGTGAATGGAAAGGTTAAAAAGGAATTAAAGAAAGAGCAAACGATTTGCTTTCTCATTTGAGCAGGTTTCTCTTCATAGTTTCCTGATTTTTAATTGTGTCATCCTCGAAAGATCGTTTCGCACGGGACCATTCATTTCAAACGATACATCCGAGAAAATGACGAATTCACATCAGCAGAACATAACATAAGACCGATACCGTTAAACCGTTAAAAACAAGACGATACATACGGGATCGAGGTTTTACCAATTGTGTATGAAATTATTAAGAGGAAAATCCTCAAAACGAATCTGGAAAGTGGGACAAAAAGAGTATCACTCACCAACAGTGGCTTAGGAAAGGGGGATGGGGTCTTTGGATCCGGCCTCCTTCAGCAGAAAGTTAAAGTGCGCTCGGTCAAATTTTAAGTATGATATATTATTTTGGAAGCGTGAAAGCCATTTATGAATGTGAGGGCGCTGCGAGGAACGGGAGGGGGGGGGGGGCGGCGCAAACAAGTCAAGTTAAGCCACTGTTGCACCACCTCTCCAGAAATTTCTAGCTACGCCACTGCTCACCATCTTATTACTGGTTCGAACAATTATTATTGCTTCTTAAAACGTATTTCTAAAAGTATATACCATTTCCAAAACATGCTAAGTGGTGAACAAGAAATAACCCAACTTTAAAGCAAAATAGGATCGCGATTGCAAGTTTGATAAATAGAATAAGCCTCTGCCGTGAAAACGTTGCAATTTCTAATAAGGCAGAGTAGATACCAGCCTAGGCTTGCAAATATTGCTTTCCATAGTTTCTTGCTATTCTTGAATACAAAATATCAATAAATTTTTATTTCCTATGGAGACATCTTTTTCTTAATGTAAAATATTTATTTTCATTTATCTTTTGAAAATGGAATAAACTAGCAAATTAATTGAAGAGTTACAGCAAAGGGAACGGCGTGAAGGTATATTTGCTTTTTGCAAGGAGAAGGAGACAGTAATTTTCAGATCGGCCTATTGGAGGGGAGGAGGGGGGGGGGCAATGAGGCTAAATTCGGCACTGCTGCCCGAGAATTCCAAAATTTCTAAACGTAGAGTTGTTTTTTACGTAGTTTTCGTTCAATTATTTAAGAATTAAACTTTAAAATAATAGCTAATTCTTGCGTTTTAAATATTCAGTTTAAGTTCAATAAATTAAAACATAAATAAATAAATGAATAAAAACATCGCATTCGCAATGCAAATATTTCAACTATAACATCTTTGGAAAATATATATCAAGCATTCTTTAAACAATGTATATGATAAAAATAAATCCTCTTTCTTAAAAAACAAATGGCGTGACTTGAAGAAAGTACATGACAAAAAATACATAAATGCTTCCAATGAGGTAAAAATAAACCTGCCCACACATTTGCAGCACATTTTAGAAATATTCCTAAGTATTTTTAGATGTTCGCTTCTTGACAAAAAAAGCATAATTGCTTCCGTAATATTTTTTTTTATTTATTCAAAATCTTCACCATTTATCCCTGTTAAAGATTGATTTTTTTTTGTTTTCGTGAGGTCAGAAAATAACTCTCAGTTTTAGATTATTACGTGCCTCAATGAATTGTTTTTTCTTTCAGTTTAAATCAAGATTGGGTGATGTTATAAAGGCGTTTAAGTAAAGTTTGCTTTTATTTTTGAAATTTTTGAAAAGTTTACAAAATATTAGATATTTACAAAATTAGAATGCTGTTTCCCTTGCGTGAATAGATGGAGAATGTCTAATTAGTTTATACAATTTGTGTATAGAGTTTGTCAATTGAAGACATGAAAATTATTTTTAGAACATGAGACGGCGTGGAGTGTCTTTATATTTATGACGATTGTGAGTACTTTTCCTACACGTGCCTTTGTATATAATACATGGAGTTTGTCAATAGTGTTTCTGGAGAATGTCAACAGAATAGGATCCAAGAAAATACTTCGAAGAATAAGTGAATTATATGCACGGAATTTCATCAATGGACAGCATAAAAAAATCATAGAAGAGCACGGAAGAAAACTCATGAACGAGTTACGTCTACCAATTCTATAAAAATATTTATAGAGAGCCGCAGCCGATTTTTTCTGAATTATTATTAAGATGATTTTTTTCTTTGATGGTTATTTTTTAACATATAAGTTTTTTTTCTTTCTCCGGCAACGAGAAAAAATTAGGACTTTTTTCTTTCTGGTGGAATAAAACAACTAAAAGCTTTAGATATTCGGCTTAACATTAATAGTCTTCTTATATCACTTTCTAAAAATCTTTTTTCCTTTTCTAGTCATTTATTTTACCTCTTTAACAGTGTTTTTTAATAGCGGAAAAATAATTTTTTGTTGAAATTCAATTAGGTGTTTTCTAGCATATTAAAAAGTTCGATTTGGTTTTAAAATTTTCCGACGAAAAATATTTATAAATAGACATTAAATTACTGAAATACAATGACGAGTGCGATAAAATGAATTTGATATCGTTTACATAACAGGTAATAATTTTCTTCGCCATTAAAAGAGATTTATTGTGTTTCAATATTAAGTGTTTTTACCGTTGAAAAAGTATACTTGAAATAATTTAGTACTCAAACTAAACGAGAGACATAGAGTGAGATAGTTCGATTAACAAGCTTGATATAGGTACACGGAGAAGTTAAGTGCGTTTAGTTCTGGACGAACTTTTCGTTCTTTTTATCTTTCTTTTTTTAAGCGTGCAACGTGACAGAAAAACGATGTACTTCAAATAGTTCGCAATACTCTGATGTGTTGCATATTTACTGGTTGTTTTATTATTATCCGAATGCTTCCTCTTTAAAATTGCCGATTTCAAAAAATATTTTTAAAAAAAGAGGAACGCACACGTATGCACATACACGAGATATAAAGGATGACTTTTTAAAAATTTATGCTTTCCATAAATTATATAATAAAACCTCAGCCAAAATATGAGTTACAATACGATTCTTGCACGTCTAAATTTCAAAAAGAAAAAAGAAGGAAAAAAAAAAAAAAACCAAACAATGGACTTTTCTATTACAATGGTAGGATCAAGGATGAAAACTCGACGATGGATGCCGTGAAAAATATGTCTAGTAAGCTGACCATAAATCTTTTATGAATTACAGACATAAATAAAATTTTCAATCCTGACACGGTCGTTACCCTTTCATTTGGAAATGGATTCACTCTGGCCATATGACGGGGGAAAATATATTAAATTCCGTGTAGGTGAAGAAAATGAAATAGGAAAAAAGGTTTCCCCGTTTTGAGCAATTTATGGAATGAAAAGTACTTTTATTCTTGTCATCGAAGTACTTTTTCCGAAGCAGTTTGACAAACTAAAATTGGTGAAAAGTTTCATTTAAATGATCATTGTGTCAGAGCATAGTTTTTGATGTAAAGACAAATTGTAGATATTGAATTGATTTTTCCGGAAGATATTGCTTAGGTATTTATGTCGAGTTGTACTGTTATCAGCAATGTGCAAAAGTTTGGTGTGATTTGATTTCACATTCTGAAAAAGTGTGAGCAACTTCATTTATATGTTATATAAAGCTTATGTCTTGTAAAAACTGCTATTTAAAAGGGAAGGGTACCTATTCTGAAAGGGTACCTACTTGCAAAAACTATTTTGTTCCACACACATACAGGGAAAAGAAATAAAACTATGATTACGAAATGGCGCCTTCTAAATCTGAAGGCATATTTGATGACAATTTTATAAAATGCCAATGTAATTTAAGTTGTGGAAAAAACCATTCAGTCGCGTTTTAAAAAATAGGGATTGACACTCAGTTTCATCCGAGTTACAAAAAGGAAATCAAGAAAGATAATTCTAATTTGAGAAGCGGAAAAAAATAATAGTATCCCCCTTTAGATAGTTGTAAAAGATTATTTTGCATGAATACGTTTACGGAAACTAGAAATGTAACAGAAAACAGTATTTTAAAAACATCGGTAATGTGTTCTTAGAATTTACCGTAATTATGGAATGGAAATATATGTATTCATATATTTCTCAGTTAAAATAGCACTTTTGAAAACATATTGTTCTATTCTTTTTATTCCAAAATTTGCAGAAATTATATGCATCTTTTATTTTGAACAATATGCTTGTTTGAAATATGTATATATATGTATTTTGTACTAACATTTAATTTTCACTGGCCTTTTACCCTAATCTATTCTACACTATAACTATTTATTTTAATCTGAGAAGCTACCTTAGACAAAACCTTTTCTGTTTTTCATCGCTATTTAAAGTCACAAAATTTCCTTTAAAAAAGTGTCGACTTCAGCACAAACGTTAGAAGATATTTCAGTCAGTGTTGACGGAGATATATCATGATAAATATAAGATATTTTGATGTTGATATAAATATCATGATATTTTCCAACACTTATGTCAGTTTTTCATGAAAATAGAAGGGCAGAATTTCCTTCTTACCCAGTTCCGAAATAGGGACTTTCATATTCAGGACACGAAAGTCCTTATATACAGGAAATAATTCTACACATATGACAAAATAATGCAACGTTACTAAGGTTAAAAGTAAGAGTCAGTTAAAGTTAAAGTGATGTAAGTCGGATAGGTTATTTGAGAAAATAAAATTTTCCGTTTATATTGAAAAGAAATTCGCAAAAGATACTATATATAAAAAAAGAACAATTACATCATTATGACATTTTCTTCAAACCAAAAAAGCGAACACAAACAAAGAACTTGTTTCTTTATTTGCTCTTTATTGATGTTGTATTATCTTGCTTTAATTTGTTACAGAACATTTCTTATTTATTGTTAGTAATTGTATAATTTTCTAAAATATTTTCTTTAACGCAATCTTTGAATTGGGATAAAATAATTCAAATGAAAACAATTAATTTAGGATCTTCTTTTTTATAACAGCTCATTTAGAGATTTTATTTAAAAAGTTTGTACGCATCCAGAAACCGCGCAATTTCAATAATAAAAACTTTTATAGTAAATAGTAAAGAAAATGATGCATGTAATGCTTACCTCAATACATGTTTCTAAATGTCAAGACGCGCACCAATGTAATAAATAACACATTTATAGCTGTTTTTTCAGCTTTAGGGCAATGACTCGCAAAGTGTAATCTGGATCAAGGCTACATATTTTTATTCCACCACTTCATCGAAACACTATTAAAATAGTTTATCGCATAGGTGAATAAATATTTGATTTTACTCGTTTTGTAGGAAAGGTATAATAGTATACATAACATTAAGTAATCAAAAATCTATAGATAAAAATAGTATTTGATACTTATCCATTGACGGAAATATAAAAAGTTAATGACATAGTCTTGTAACTTTTAACCCCTTGAAGCACGAGTTTTTTTTTCAGAAAACTGGTAAAAAATGATCGATTTTTTTTTTTTTTTTTTTTTTGACAATAAATGAATATATAGGCATAGCATAAATTGTTTTTGGAAATTTCAGCTGTAGGGGGGGGGGGGAATAGAGAGCAGGGAGTGGGGTAAAAGTCATATAAAAAATTACTATGTAAACGGATCTCAGAGGGGCATTAGAAATAAAATAACGCGAGATACAAGATCGCCCGTGTGAGACACGGGAATGTCCAAATTTGCAGGTAATTTTCGTCCGTGTCAGAAACGGGTAAATGCGTTAAGTGGTTAAACATACATACAATTTAATATAATAAGGCAGGATACGCCAGTGGTGGGAACCTTTCTGTACTGAATTACCCCTTTTACTTCGGCAATTGGGCAAAAGGTCGCACAAGCAGAATCTTAAGGGTTATTGTCATTCTAAGAAACTAATCTAGATATTACTTCATGTTACGCAATTCACATAACAGCATTAATGTTATAAACACCATTATAGTAAATAAAAATATTTAATCACATTAATGGCTGGTAAGGCCACTTAAAAAACTGAAGACGGCCGCATGTTGCCGTAAGATCGAGGGTTCCCAACCCTGGGATATAGTAGGTAAAAATAGACATTTAATCTGTGCTATTTTAAATTTAAAAAACCCATAGAAGAACATTTTGGCCATAACAATGCATAAAATTACAAGCAGGATGGATAATGTCAATTTTATAAATACTCAAAAAAAAAAAAAATAATAATAATAATCATAATAAATGTAAAGAAATAAATTATAACTTTAGAAATACAATAACTCATGTAATTGATAATCTAAAAAGTGAAAGGAGGTAGTGATACATTTAACAATATAACGCAATAACCCCCTTTTGAAAGAAATTCCAAACAATATCAAAATAACCATAAAATATATAACTGAATTTAAAAATATATAGATAAATCCCTTTTAAACAATCAAATTATAAATAACTGATGCTGTAAATAAACCAAAGGGTACAATTTCGTATGCGATACATGTTATTACATGCATTTATGTAGTTAAATTTTGGGAATTTTGAAGATGCGACTTTGGAGAATTAGACAACAATAAACAAATTAATTCTTTTAGGCGCAATCATCCCTATGAGAAAATCTTAACATAAAATCAAATTGCAATACTGTATTGTACGGAACTATATTGTTTCTACTCAAGTCAGTCATTTCAACTTTGTCCATGGAAAGAGTCTCTCTTTCCCCGGGTAGCGTATACTCTTTTTGTGTATATATATATATTTGTAAATTATTACATTATAAATAATTTGTGTCATTTTTAATTTTCGAGAAAGTCTTGGAGGCAATTGCCCTTATCTGACTTCCCCCACCCTCTGCTATAAATGAGGGGCAGCATCTACTTCCACTACTCAAAATTAAAAAAAATATTCAAGTTTGAAATTAAGTTTCATTGTAGGGAATATTTAGGTGGATGGCACTTTTTTTTGGTTAATACACTTTTTGTGATTAGATGGACTGTTTCTCGAAGCTTTTCGTTTGTATGAATTTGCGCATCATTTGCATATTTAACGTTAGATAATATGTAAAAATTAATTTTACGATGATTTTTTATTTTATGACGTAATTCTTAGATAAACATGTTAGTCAACGTTTAATTATCAATAATGTAATTTACCCAACTACCTGCTCAAATTTTCGAATCTAAATCCCATTGAAAATTATCAATAACTCAATTAAATCGAAATAAAAACAAAGAACTCCCTAAACAAGCGAAAGTTAAAATTTTTTTATTAAAGTTTAAAGATTTACGATGAAACTATAAAATGTTTTAACAATTATTGTACAGATTTCAAATTTTTTGATTGTACGAACACATTAATTGATACAAACCTATGCAATCTACCAGTAAATCAGAAAATGTGTCCAAAATTATACGTAAATTAGAAATTCATAAAACTTAAAATAAAAATAATCGATTGCTGTATACCTAAATTTTGTTTAACAAAACGACAATTGTATTTTCTCGAATTTAGTAAAACTGGACATGATGCCGTTTAGTGTTTTAACCCGTTAGCTGTCACGTCAAGTCATATTGACTTAGGTACAATTTTAATTTCTTTTCTTTTCTATGCTTTTTATATGTTACATATTCTTACATTATATTGAAATTAAAACATAATGTTTTACTTTTTTTATACCCAATTTACTAAACTTTTAATTCGGGTCTATATGATCCATGATGACGACTTTTGTGATGCCTTGATAGGTGACAGCTCAAGGGTTATTCATAAAGTGTAACTTTTCCATTTTATACGAAATTCATGAACACATCAATGACCCCGAAGACGAACAAAATGTCTGTAAAATGGCAATTAGGTTTCGCCTAAAGAAACGCTTTACTTAATAGTTGTTAGCACCCCTACGGCCAAATGCGAATAAAATATCATAAACGCTAAAATCAATAAAGAAGTATTAGATTTAGTTGAAATAAATTAAACCGAAAATAGACAAAGAGATAATTACGTGTTTATATCTCTATTACACTGACAGAAAAGCATACATATTCGTTCTATCCCAGAATAATACAACTAGTTATCTTTTATCTTTAACGAAACACAAACTGAGAGTGACAAGTTTTTTTAGGCTACAACAACCATCTGATTGAGTTTGCAGGCATTTTTAACGATAAAACTCAACCTTGAGATAAAATATCTAATCAGAGACATGATGTCAGCAGCAATTATGAAGGTAATGCATTAACTCACCCGCTTTTCTTTTAGAGGGGTTTGTAGGGGAACGAATTATATTGGCAATCCTTCGCCATGATCCACCAGATGATCGTTTCTCCTTTTTGCCACCCGATTCCATGGATTCCATTTTTCAGGGTCCTTTAAAACCTACGTAGCCCGTCAACTCGTAAATCCAAAATAGTTGTCCTAAGCTTCCTGATAAGAACATCAAGTTCTCAGTTTTAAGCATTGTCTTTGCGACCGGTCGAAGTTCATTTTGCAGAGAGATAGCCAATTGCTTACAGGGGACTAAGCTGAATCTTCAGGCTAGAAGTGTTTTTCCTTTCTCTCATTTCCTAAGGAGTGTTTTCAGTGAGTGATATCATCAACATAAGGAGGTCGGGAAGACTCATTTAATCTTACACGGCAAAGTGGTGATAAGAGAAGCTTTACTCTCCAGACACTGATATCAAGACAAGTACTGCCTTTTACAATCATAACTGGTTTTAAATTTCCATAAAAGTTGATTACAAGTGCATCATTTCAAAACTAGCGACTGCTTAATATTGTACTGAATACGAATACATATGGGCAATTCTTTGAGAAATAGGACATGAATTTCAAAAATTTAAATCATTTGGAACTTTATGAAATTTTGGTGATTTGTAGTAAATAGTACAAAGTTTTCATTCTTTTGAAAGTTTTTTCAATGTGGCCTCTTAAATAAATCTAGAAAGACAAGTTTAAACAGATGTCAAAATAGTACAGTTTACGAAAATAAACACACGAAATGTTTATGGTTAAAAATAAATTGAACGTCTCTTTATTTAGGGCTTGTTAATGGCTAGAAATAATATTCTTTTTAGAAATATTGTTAAAATTTATCAAGTATATATTAAAAGTGTATTAATTAAATAATTATAATGAGAGGTATACATGCTGTAATTCCATTACCAAAATGATGTTAAAGTTTTATTTATTCTGAAAATAATACTGCTAAAAATTTGATATTCTCTTTTTCCTTAGTGGTACACCAAAGCATTAAAACAATATTACAAATTTTGTAATTTGTTTTTAATTAGTGGTATAATTAGCGGTAACGGAATTACGCAATGAGTAGCAGAACTATGGTAACGGAATTACATTGAAATTTTAATGATATTATAAAATTCTATAGAGTTAAAAAATTATATTTAAAGTAATTTTCAAACATTTTTTATTGTATTTCAACCTTTTAAATTGAAAGTAAGGATTCAGAGAGCTGCTTAATAAACAACTATAGGCTAGAAAGTATAATTATTAGAAATTCAGATTTAAAACAACTAAACTACACTGTACATTTTAATTTATTTATAGTGTGATAAAAAGAACTCATGTCTTCCACTCAGTAAGCAATATTCTAAACAAAAATTACTAAAAATGGCTTTAACTGCTAAAAAAATGAAAATGTATACAAAAAAAAGAAAAATAATCCAGATAAAATGAAAAGAATAAAAGAGCAGAAGAGGAAAAGAAAAAATTGACAACACTGAGTATGAGTAAGAAGAAATTAGTTAGTTAAAGAATGAAGAATAGAAAGCTTGTTCAAGAGCATAGAATGAGAATTAAAAAAATTACAAACAATGATACATTTTCTCACAGTTCTGAGGAAATACCAGTTAACAAATCTGATGACGCCTCAAACATTGTACAAAGCTAAACGACTTTTATTCACCCAAATTTTATCAGCAAATATTTACCAAAATCACCAAGAAAAAAGCATATTGTGCTACAGGAACTAGCGTGTGATGTTGGATTCTCTCAATCCCCCACATACGTAGTATTCATTTTGCTAAAGTTAATGGCGAATATAAGCTGGAACTAAAAAACTTGTTTTTTTTTTTTTCCTCAAATGACTCTACACACCACAACTTTAAGCCCAAACCCTGCCATGAATCTACAAATGAATTTAAGCTTTGCTTAAGCTACAAATGAATTAAGTGGGGTTTTAGTGAAATACATACCTGCTTCTTCAGCAAAAAATTGGAAATCTCGCACTAATACATAGAGCAAATCCTTTCCAAAGAATCTTAACGATTATATGTTAAATTTGTAAAATGAAATGGGGATACTTTTATATGGCCCTCTTACGATGACTTTGATTATGTTGAAGAGGAAAATGCTTTAATGACCCTTCCTGAACCACAAATGGATCGCAGGAGTCATTTAACATTCAAAAATGATCACTTTGTAAAAAAATATAATATAAAGTAAAGTGGTAATGACATATCTATTGTAAATTGATATCAGAAATAAATTCTTGAATTATAAAATCCTGATTTTCAGTAGATGTAATTCCGTTACCATTGATGTAATTCGTGTACCGTTACTTAAATTGCAATACAAAATATCAGGCAATAAGTACAATCTTAGGAATGCATGTTTTTTAGAGTCTAACATCTAGTTAATTTAACCACATAAAATAAACAATGACATCATAATTAGATTCACAGGAATTTAAGTTTGACTAAACATCACGTTTTTCTTTGTCTTTTTAATGTAATTCCGTTACCGAACCTTTATAAATTTCTCAAGAAATTCTGTATTGTTTCAAAACAATTCCAAGCACACATTTTGTCTTCTTGGACTGTATTTAACACACATGCAAAAAATCAGAACTTGAAAACTATGATAACTTGGTATAAAATTAATAAAAACTTTTAAATTTGCTCTGATCTGTAATTCCGTTACCGAAGAACTGCCTATATTATTTGAATAACTTCTGCGCAATTCGTAGTCAATTTATATGAAGATCTTCTTATTTTCATTTAACGCCGCCGTTAACTAAACTAAACTTTAGCACTAAATCTTGATTGTTTTTTAGGCACATTGTTGTTCATTGAGTCACAGTCCAATTTCAATTAACCATTTTGACTATTACGCTTTTACCAGTCTGTCTTAAATGATTCATCTTCGTTTTACATGTATACATTAGCTCATCCTTTTATGAATGTATACCCCTAAGTATTAAAATGCCTCATACGCAGGTCCACGAAAATAATCTGTATTTATTACACTTTTCTCCACCAGACCCCTACCAGTTAGCCGAGGCCTTAGGATTGCTTACGCACGGGGAGAGGTAGTGGGGTCTACGGATTTTACATGCACATATCCCCAAGTACACATGGCGGTCTTTAGTGGGAATCGAACGCGCGACCTTCCAGATGGAAGTCCGACGTGCTAACCACTAGGATACCACGGCACTGTATTTATTACACTGTTTTATTTAACTTGATTTTTCACGGAAGTTTGTTACGCGGTTTTCGACCACTATTACTGCATAAATTATTTTCAAACTTTACACACAAGCTTATCTTCCGATGACAATACAATATTCCATCCATTTTATAATTTATTATAACGTTAACTAGGAAAAAACTCAATAACTTTGGCTCTGAAGAAATTATCAGAATTATTATTTGTCGAATGGCAACGATAGCTTTGCTTCGATTATGCAACGATGTTCTGAATTTTAAAATACTCAAATCATGGCGAAAAAAGAAACTGCGACGCAGCGGAAGATGCGCCTGGATAAATAAAACCGTGTAACTTAAAACATTTTTTATCTTGTATTATTGATCTTTTAATACAAGATAAAAATATACTACACTTAAAAGCTAATAAGATCCAATAGATTGTACCAGCGGTACCCCTTTTGGTAGTAATTTTCATCACTAAACAATGCCTCTTGACGTGCACACATTAATAGCAATCTTCTTTTTCTTCTTGATGAAGGTCGTTGAGGATTTGACATTGTGTTACAAGCACCGCTTCATTCCCACATCTATCATACCAGCGACTGCAACGCCAGTATTAAAACCCGAGCCAAATACGTTGACGGGCCACAAGTCAGGCTTCACGCATCTAAGGTTTAGAAAGAATACTTTCCACCAAATTAAGTAGTCCTTTTTTCAAGCTGGGAAAAATAATGCACACCGAAAACATCAATTGTTTAGTGCTTGAAGCATGTCCTTAAAAAAAAAAAGAAAAAAAGAGAGAGATTGGGATAAAGTAAAATTTACTTCAGAGCCTAAATAGTTTTATTTTCTTACATTTTAATGAACCACTGCTAGAATCAAATGGTAATATCTACATGTCAATCTACGTCCCTGCACTACTATACGGGTTCATGGGTGTTATAGAAGCCGTGAACCCTGTGTAAGTTGACCACTTGCAGTGCAGCACTGTAGTGGTCAACTTATAGAGGGTGAAGGGCTAATTCCGTTCCTGACAAAAGTGGTCAACTTAGACAGGTGGTCAACTTTACAGGTTTTACTGTACTTAGTTCCCCCACCCAATATGACATGTTATTTTAATGTTTTGAAGCACTTTTAAGTCCAGAGCACTTTAGGGTTTAATTACTTGCCTGTATATGTTCAAAGGGCTCTGTATTTATTTAATTAGAAGGAGAAAACCAGAAAACCTTATCAGAGAACTCAAGTGTTAGACATCACGTCACTACGACTTAATCTCTTCCTTTCTTGACGACTATAAAGAAACTATTGAAACTCTGATTATTCCTCTGATGAACCTTCTCACTCCGAGCTGATAACATTACCACTGAACCGCGAATAAGGAAAACGTTCGTAACGCAAGGATTAGAAGCTGGGCACCTTTTTATATCGAAACGACTGCAATGCAACTGGACCACGAATAAGGAAAACTATTTTACGAAAAAATTTGAAGTCAGGTAACTTCTTATTCCGAAACGAATACATTACCCATAGAGCAGGAAAAAGAAAGGAATTAAAATAAAGAACAGTATTGCTTTATTAGGGGCCGTGGTAGCCTAGTGGTTAGCACGTCGGACTTCCACCTGGAAGGTCGCGCGTTCGATACCCACTGAAGACCACCATGTATACTCGGTGATATGTGCATGTAAAATCCGTAGACCTCACTACCTCTCCCCGTGCATAAGCAATCCTAAGGCCTTGGCTAACAGGTAGGGGTCTGGTGGAGAAACGTATTGCTTTATTTCATCTCATGAAAAATTTCTAAGTTTATTCCAGTTGTTATATTTATACAAAATGCATTTTATGGTAGAGGATGTAAAGAATTAAAAAAAAGAGTACCTCCCTGTCTAAACACATACACAAATGGAAAAAAAATTAATAACAATAATAAAAAATCTCCTATAAAGCTACTGTCAATCCACAACTTTGGGTAGATAATAACACAATCACTTTATCAAGTTAAGTAACATATTAATTAGTTTTTCCCCCAGTTTATTTTAAAAACTTCTCTTTAAAGCCGGGGGGGGGGGGGAGTGGGGAAGCTGTACATAAGATTCGGGTTATCTTTTCAAAACTTAATTTGATGCGTTTTAACCACTTGACGCATTTGCCCGTGTCTGACATGGGCGAAAGTTACCAACAAATTTGCACATGCCCGTGTTTCACTCGGACGATGTTGTATCTCGCGTTATTTTATTTCTAAGGGACCGTTCATAAATGATGTCACGTTTTTTTCCCCATATATCTGAGCCCCCTTCCCCCTTTGTCACAAAATGTCACACTTCAACATACCCCCCCCCTTTGTCACACGCCAAGCTAAGTTGCATAAGCATGATGTCACACTTCTTGTTACCCCCCTCCCCTTGTCACAATTTCACGAGCCCCGCCTCCCCCTCGAAGCTTGACATCATTTTTGAATGATCTCTAATGCCCGTCTGAGATCTGTTTGCACTTTGTTTGTATAATAATTTGTTTATATAACTTTTACACACTACTCCCCGCTCTCTAGTCCCCCCTACAACTAAAATCGCTAAAAACAATGTATACTATACCTATATATCCATTTTCTGTCAAAAAAAAAACTCGATCATTTTTTACCAGTTTTTCCGAAAACATTCGTGTTTCAAGGGGTTAAAGAAGAGTAAAGGGCGTGCACAACTTGCCTAATCAGGATAGCCTTATATGTTTTCTCGAATTTCTAAAACCATCGACGACATGTTCTGATCATCAACTGCATCCTCCCCAGATTACCATGACACCAGTCGAACTCGTACATTTATATGTTTAGCTCAATATTAGCGTGTGGCATATTGCACCATTCGCGGCTTCAAAACCGGAACAAGTCTGGATTTTTGAAATGATAAAAATAGACAGCGTCCCTGTCGCAAGATTATGCGACATATTGAAGATCTCTTAAGTATATCTTTCGCCCAGAATATTCTCAACTAAATTTAAATTCTTAGTGCAATTTCGCATCGAGACGCTTCCACCCAGTGAAGAAACTGGGTGTCAAAATTCTCAACTGGTAGTGACATCCGCCGTTAGTGGTGCTACTCGAAAAAATGGATTCCAGTCCTGGGGAACGTACAAGGTTTGCAAAGCGTGATTACCAACATGCAGCCCCACTACATACATCATATTACACTTTTCGGATGTTCTTACAAATGCGTTTGTACTATCGGAAACATAGTTCTAGGTATCTACACAAAAAGCCAAAAATTCCTGCAGTCACAACGTCTGTCTACTAAATTGGAAATGTGAATTTCCAAAAACGGGCAGACCTTGTGCATAAAACTCTTTCTTAGGGTAGTGATGAATTTCCTAGTTTTTCGGAGCAATATGAAATAGCTATAAGATACGTTGTATGAGTTCATCTGTTGGAAATACGTTTTATAAAAAGACTACTAATAAGAAATCATAAATATCTAAGATTTTTCCTTCATTTATATACAGATACACAGACCGAAGAGTATTGTCAATACCTTTATCAAATGTTTTTTGAATGTATCAATAGAAGACCCACATTTTAGAAATATTGCTTGCCTTTTTTAAGATTGGATAACGAAAAAGGTTCTTGTTTTGACAGATAAGGAAACAAAGATTACGCAGTTTATTTGCTGACAAATATTTCAGGAGATAATTTAATAACGGCATTAGAAAAGAAAAAATCCTATTCTTTTCCCCTGTTTCAGCTTTATTATTCCAATTTTGATAGCTTCAGGCTTCTTCCAGTTTCTTTCACTGAGATATACATTCCACTCGGTACGTAAAAAGCTCTCAGGCTATGTAATGAAGAGGAAACGTTCATTAATGCATCGGATAAAAGCTATTAATGAATTTGTTATGCGTTTACAGTTGATTATTTTATGCTCCATGCGCATTTATTATTGCTGTAGTTCTTCAGTGTTGCGTGAGTCACAAATGTTATTTTACTACATTCTTAACGCATTACTTAGTAGCAACAAATGTACAATATATTCCTAATCGAGATAGATTTCAGTAAGTTGTGAAATATTGTGACTTTGTAATGAGGAATAACTTCTATAATGACCATTGAACGTAGCGCCGATGTGTGGAAAATTATGTATTTATATATAAAGTAAAACCTGTTCTGACCACCTTTGTAACTTGTAAGTTGGCCACCTGTCTGAGTTGACCACTTTTGTCAGGAACGGAATTAGCCTTTCAACCTCTACCTCACCCTCTATAAGTTGACCACCTGTCTAAGTTGATCACTAAAGTGCTGCATTGCAAGTGGTCAAATTACACAGGTTTCACTGTATATTGTTTTGAAAAATTTTGCAATGAGACGGAAGAGTACTTCTTTTCTGGTTCTATTAGAAGCTTAAAAGCTGTCTTCACTGAACTTTTTAATTTTACCATTTAATTTGATATCCTTACTTTTGTGGAGCATTTATTACTATTGTTTTTAAGTGATTGGATTTTATGATCCAAATCTTGAAAGTCTATGCTTTTTGGCTTGATTAAAAGTTTACGGTTTTTGATGGGGGATTCTCTCAACCGGGAATTACGTTCTCATTTGATTTTTCAAATTCATTCTGCGACCTATTAAAACTGATCAATCATGGTGATCGTTGGGGGCGTCTCATTACGTAAAACTATAAAATTTTTACAAAAAATTGAAAAATAAAAAATTTATTGTATGAGTCAACTGAGACTGTATAATTCATCATGGTGAATTAATGTTTTTTTTATAATAAAAAGCAAACAAATGTTACAATTAAATTTTGAATGAAAAATATGAAAAAAAATCTGATTTCATAAATAAATAATATGCTAGCATTAAAAAAAAGTTTTTAAAAATCTTTTTGTTAGACATTTCAGATTTTAGTACTAGCCTGATTAACTATTTTAACAAAGAAATTCTACCCTCAAAATAGTACTATGTTTAGATGGTAAGAGCGCAATAAAGTAAACTTTAAAATTTGGTCTTACAGTTTACAAAAAACCCAATCGATTTTTAATTTTACTATTCTTAAAAATTTTGGCGCCCCTCAAAATTTGCCTAGGCCTAAATCCGCTACTGTCTCTTAATCACATGTACACATCGCGTGTCATATGGTGAAGATTAGAACAGGGGTCTCCACATTTTCCGCGACTTCAAATAAAGAAGTCCAAAAACTCCAGTAAATAGACAGAGTTATCATTATTCCGTTTTTGTTTTTCTTTTAATCCAACTTATCACACCAACAAAAACAACAAATAAGCCATATTAGCTGCAGCGGGGTCGTAGTTGCAGACCTCTCGATTAAAAAAAGGCAAAACTGCTAAATAGGACAAATTTCACTAAAATTTCAATGCAAGATTTAAAATAATACTAGTAATAATAATAACAAAGGAATAGTAAGCTCTGGTATTAAATTCAACCGGATATTCTGTACATACGATAGAGATTTATACTTTCGATGTCAGTTTAAACTATCGCAAAAAAAAAAAAAAAAAAAAAAAAAAACATCTATCTCGGAGAGTTTTTGATCTAACCTCCATTAGCTGCTACTCTTAACTTATAAGCGATCTAAATTGATTTTTGGCTTACGAAAAACTAACAGGTTTTGTGTTATATGCTGAAGCATTTCGAAATACATCTCTGTAGGCTCATCATCCCCCTAGTGTCTTTTTTTATTTATTTTCAGCTCCAAAACGGTTGCATATTGCAAGACGTTATCGAATCGTTATTGAACTTGATAATACTGGAATTATAAACGATAAACAAATAGTTTTTCTTTCCTTTAATATTATATATGGATACGTAATTTTTAGACTCACGTAGCGCACAATTGAACTTTGAATACATAAATGTAAATCGAGCAAAAGAGAGAAAAAAGTTATAAGAGAATAATAAGAATAATAAGCAATATATCAAGTTAATTAAATAAGAAAAAAAACTGCGAAGAGCTACCAAAAATAAAATATGGAGAAAAAAAAACAGTAAAACAGAAACTTTAATTTACGTTCTTTTATATTTGAAGAAGACGCCATATATCTCTAACCATTAGAAGATATAGCTCAATGTTTTTAATTAAGCTTAATTTAATATAAAAAACGTATTTCCTGCAACAGTCAAAGCTTAAAATCATGATTCTGCATAAATCAGCATTTGAACGAAAACGCATTCATTACACACAAACGTCGATCTATATTTTTGCGCTGCTTTTTTTTGCATTCACATGAATTTTAAAATTCGGAACACTCTTGTGCTGCCATCTTTAGTTATATTACGAAATTATTACATTAAATTTTAAACTGAGATAAGCAGCCCTTTGCAATCTTAATGGCCAAATCCTATGAAAATGTTATGCCGCTGAGCTTCAGCTAATAAAAATGCTACACGACAGAAGAGCACATGTAAAAAACGTCATGGAATGAATTCGTGTTTTTTTTCGTGCAGGACAGCGCTGTCATTTTTGCAGTGATTTCACCAGGGAGTCTAAAAGGATTTCACAATAAAAGAAATATAGAAGTGTCGCCATCTGTTGTCAAAAATATAGAAGTTTTCCTTTTTTAAGAAATATAACTACAGATAAATAAATGAGTATACAAGGCTTAACTTCTAACAAAAAAGTGCAGGAGCCTTACATTCTACAGAACTTATAGTCGTGCATTAATAGCTTGAAATTACTTCTATGTGTAAATATTGAACACAAATTAAAAAAAATGCATCCGTTTATTTTGAAAGTGGGCAAGTCTATTTTTGAAAAAAAAAAAAAAGAAGATACAGTAAACCTGTGTAAGTTGGCCACTTGTGGTGCAGCACTTTAGTGGTCAACTTATAGAAGGTGGATTTTTTTTTTTTATTTCTTACACTATGTATTTAAAATAGTCTTTTTTTTTTTTTTCTCTCACAAATATCTAAAATATCCTTACAGAAATTTAACCTGAATGACTTAAGATGTATCCTATAAAACTTGAAAAATAATATACTAAATTAAAATAAAGATAAATACCTTATTATGTAAGTTACTTACATGATGGTAAAGATTTCCTAAAAGTACATAATTTTTCAGAATGGCTATATTAGATAGAAGAACAAAGAAGAAACTTATTTAAAGAATAGAGTGCTCAGAGTAATTTTTCCATATGGTTAACTTACAAAGAGGTTTAGGCAAACCCTATATTGCTGTTTCATTTATCCAGACAAAAACCGGTCTAATATCATAGCATAAAAAATATCTAGGAGAGGTTACTTTAGTTTTTTTATCTTTGCAAAAAAAAAAAAAAAGATAAACAAATAAATATAGAATAATAATTAGGAGGTCCGCTTTCAAAGGGTTTTTTATAATACTTCCACTCAAATTTGGAGTACATAAGTGGTCAGTATAGACAGGTGGTCAAGTTACAAAGGTTTCTCCACATTATATAATATAGAGCAAATTCTGTTTCTGACAAAAGTGGTCAACTTCGACAGGTGGTCAGTTTTACAGGTTTTAATGTAATGTTCGTTATGGATAAAAATTATTGTGTTTTTTTTTCTGTAAACAGTTTTATAGTCAAAAACAATTCAGAACCCTAAAGTTTTTGAGAAGGTAGTTTTAGCTCCTAACAGTATTGCAAATATTTTTATTTTGAAAGTGATGCAAGTCAATCTTAGATCATTTTTACCAAACAATCGCGATTTTGGAATGGCAGAAATTGCAATCCGGAAAACCAATTCCTTGCATATCTTCTAGAACTACTAAAGTGATACGATATTGGCGAACATTTTTAGAACATGAAATGAAAAGCGGAAATTGTATTTTATCTCAAGCTTTGACAGAAGTGGTTTAAAAAAAAAGAAAAATATAGATGGAGAAACTAAATTCGTTAAGTATATGCTTAAATCATCCTACAAAATATTAAACAATTCTTCAACGGAATGAAGATGCTGAACTCAAAATTATGATTTATCAACCAAAGCAAGGAAGATCAAGTAATTTTGGAAAGATAAAATTACCTTTTATGTATGAAAAATGGAGATCTATTGCAACTGACAAATAGTAGAACATGTTGGATTTAGTAGCATATGTACCTCCCGTTCATCATAAATATTTTGAAATGTTAAAAACTGAATAAAATTCAGTATAATTATACACACAAAGTAAATGATTAACGAAAATGTATAATTTCACTGTAATTCTTCAGAAAAATGATCTGGTTTTTGTTATGTTATATTTTCTGTTCTAATATTTAAAAAGTGTTTTCTTTGTTTTATTTTACTTTTTATCATATAAATATTCATGTACATTTCAATATAATTTTGTTTTTTAATATGAAAAACAGCTGCTACAAATTATACATCATCCACTTCAATTATCTATTACAATAATTCATTAGTTTTGAAAGTGAGGCAAGTCCATTTAGTTCTAATAAACCGTCGAAACCTTTATGTTTAGTAGCTAGAACTGTATAATGTTGAATAAAAACATACATTATCTAACATTACAAAATGCAAAAAAAAAAAAAATCTATTAGTACTTACCAATATTTTTAAATTTGTTGAAGTACAAACCTTTAAATATCTAGAAATAACAAAAATTGGACTTGCCCAACTTTCAAAATAAACGACTCATATATTACAACATGCGTAACATATACACCTACAACACAATTAAAAGTAAAACTCCTACCGATAACATCAAGGATCCACTAAAAACAAATGAAATGTGTAAAGAAACGGAGAACAGATAGAAAATATCCATACCTAGAAAAAAAAAGAAAAAAATGCATTAAATTTAGTCTTAGTACGGAAAAAATCGTTAGAGAATTTAAAACACTCGTTCTATTCAAACTACAACAATAATTTAAAGATGCAATTCAGACATGCGTATATTATCGAGTTAAAAAAATTAATATTTTAATGAAATTTTCTAACGTAAAGACACCACATACGTATAAATACATAACATTTTGTGAGTTGTAAAGTATTCGTCGATTTTCGCTCAAAACACTGCTTTTGAGTGATCTCAGATCAGAAGCATCGATTGTGGAAGATAGGGTTTTGGAAAGAGCAGTTAAATAATGTGAATTTTATAAAAATTTTAAATTACTTATAGAAATGAGCAAACAAGGTGAAATCCAATAGACTTCTCATCCCGAGTATTGTGTGTAATAGTATTGAGCGGTAATAGTCAAATTTCAGATCTAGTCCTAATCAGTTTTCAGAAAATGTAATATTCTCCCTGAAATTTATATACATTTTAAAGGGTAAGTCCTAAATAAACCTGTAAATAAACCTGTTAACTAAGCTGGTTTTGTACATTTGTTATTGCTTCCTTTTCATACTACGATACAGTGTTTCAAAATGTTTGGCCATTGACATAATACTTATAAGAAACCTATGACCATATTTATTCTCTGCAATGTTATCTCGTTATCGTAAAATTCCTACTTGGATACTAGGAAAGAAGCAGAAATGAAACTAAGTATAATTTATTTACATGTTTTCGAGTTAAATTACCATACATATAGTTTCCCCCGTTGTACATTAAAGTATATTATTTGAGACTGAAAACGATTTATAAAAATAAATTAATCCCTTCAATAAAATTAATGCAGTTTTTAACATTTTTCTGGAGGGGGGAAAGGTTTTTCCACATTGAAAATATTCTACTAGCTACGTCGCCCGGCGTTGCACGCGCTATCTCTAGTATTGTAAAAAAGTCATACCACGTGACACATGTTAAAATCCCCATTAAAATAAGCTAGCAGTTTCAAAATCACATCAACGATCCCGCTGATAATCCCCATCAGAGTAAGAACAACAGTCCCTAAAAATCCCTAGCAGAATAAAGGTAATATTTCTGAAGTAACAGTAAGTCCATGTAAAAATGATAATTAGAATAAGCAGGTCAACAGTCCCTTAAAACGTTTTTAGGATGAAAGAATCTTCCGGAAACGCGAACAGTCCCTATAAAAAGCGTTCCAGAAAAAAGTAACAGCAGGGGAAAAAAATGCCTCTTTTGAATAAGAACAACATACCCTAAAAATCTTAGCTTAAGTAAATTCAATATTTCCAAGCAGTGGAGTTTTTCAGTTTCAATCGATTTTTATGCTAAGCAATCGCCTTCGTGCCCTATGCTGCGCAAGCTTAAATACGACATAGCATTGAAATTCTATATTAGCAATCAAAACACAGACATAGACTCAGACCGATTTTAATAATCGAGAAATTCTAAAAGTTTGCATTTGGAAAAGGACAACTATCCATTTAAACCCTTTTTCGTTTTGACTCCATTTGCTTATGCTGTCAGAATATTTAAAACAATCTTTAAAAGTCCCATTAAAATACGAAAAGTAGTTCTTTTTAAATCGAAAGAAAACCCCTTTAAAAACACTAATTAGTAAAAAATGCAACAGTAAGTGGAAAAAAATCCTCATTTGAATAAAAACAACTAAAAATCTTTACGTGAATATGGATAATACTTCTAAGAAGTTTAATTTTTTTTCCAATTGCTTTTATGCTAAGCAGCCGCCTTCGCCCAGCCCAGTGCTGCCCAAACTCAGACGCAAGATGGAATTGAAATTCTTTATTAGCAATCAATGCACAGACATACAGACTTAATAATTACAAATCCTAAAAATTCTTTAGTATTATTTATGACCAATACTTTTGCAGAGTATTTATCTTCATGCTTTCTTTTTTAAAGAATAATATATAATGTGAAATGATTAAAAGAAACAAATGTATCATTGTCGAGTGTCGGTGCTCTGAAACGCTTTTTCTGGAATGGCCATAATCCAGGAAGTATTCAAGATTAAAAAGACAATTCTCACAATTTTAGCTAAGTATAATTGTTGGTGCTGCCATCTATTGAACTAAAATGCATTTAATTACCTTTGTGATAGGGCATGCATTGTAAATACGTAACCCATGATAAAATGTTTTCGATATTTCTCAAAAATAAAATTCATTAGAGAAGTACTTCGTATTTTTATTATATTCCTTTCATAATATAACAAGTCATTTTTGAGGCATAATTATCAAAATAAGGAATATGACAGATTTACATTAAAAAAATTATATTATTTAGCTTGTTCTTTAATAATTTTGATAACGCAGGAAGTATTAGAACTAAAAATGTCAAAAACTTACAGTACATGCGTGTTTAAAGTTTTTTTTTTGGTACGATAGACTCGATTTAAAATAAAAAAGCAAAACGTTTACCACTAACGCCACCACTTTAAAAAACACATTTAAGAAGCTGGAATAGCAACACAAATTTTAGGCACGTATTTCTGGGCTACAAAAAAAACTTTTTTATTACAGAAGATGTGAGTTCATGCATAAAAAGATATCCGGCAGAAACGCATTTAGTAGTTTACTCACGCAATTCCACTTATCTGTCAAATATTCATCGCACCATATACAAGTATATATAGTAGCCACCGTAATTCACAAAATCGTAAATTAGAAAAATGCTCAGTGAACCAGGTCTCGAGATCTTCGGAAGATCTTTGCTGCAACAAAGAGAACATATTAACTAAGCCCCCCCCCCCCCCCCCCATTATTTCTTGTTATTTCACATTACAATGCTACAGTACTATAACTGCATGAGAGTCTGGTGAGCAGTCTTGCTACCCAGTGAAAAATTCTTATCTTATGATCTAGGTTTAAAATAGGCGGATTGTGGTTAACGTTTGGCGAATGAGTAAAGAAAGCAAAAATAATTTATCTTCTCGAAAACCCATTCGGTTAGGAAATTCTGCTTTTAGATGGTAATTTTGTTTTAACGTGTGTTTATTTTGCTTTAATTTAGCTAAATTTTGCTTTAATTGTATTCTGCTGAGCTATCATTTAGTATAGATTTCTATGGGCTTGGTGAAGAAATTGATGAGATATCGCCAAGTTGGCATCATTTTTGGCGGCTAAATGTTGGCAACAAATTTGACGATTTATTGCTAAGCTTGAAGACTTTTTGAACCTTATGCATAACTCTAGAAATTTCCTGAAATTTTCACGTTTATTCTTTATTCTGGTGATCCAAGATTATTTCTGGTGGATTTTATCAAAGACGGACATGACGAAACATCTTTTTTCTCTATATCATGTACAAAATATTAAAATAAATTGATAAATTTTGGTGCGTTTATACATCTTCATGCTCACTTAAAAAATATCCTTAAAAGCTTAGTCTAAGATAGTGTTTCTTAACTTTTTTCATGTCGCGACGTTCTTACCTTTTTCATACGCACACTTTCACACAAGTGCTATGACACAAAAGTGATATGTTAGATTCCAAGCTGTTTCTGAATCCAACCCTAATCTCCTGTTAATGTGATTATTTTATAATTTCCAAAGACAATGTAAAATAAACAAATTTACAGTGGAGTTATAATGAAAAATTGCATTGTTACTTTAACACTTTTCCTTTTGTGTGTGTGTGTTTACTCTAACTGAAAATACAATGCTTGGAATGGAATTAAATTTGGTACACACATGGACAGTAATGGAAAGTATGGCTGGATAGTTTTTGGTAGTAATTCGAATCAAAAGGGATGGCTCAATTGAAAATTTTCTCGTTACACATGAGTGCTCTCAAGAAATAATGGACAAATTCAAACAAAAATTGGTTGTCGACACATAATGAAACTGCTTTTATTTATTTTTGCTAATTATTGCAATTTATTTAAATTATGTATATCAATTAAATGTTTTTTCGTACAATATTGAAATTGATTTTAATTATGTGTATCAATTAAATATATTTCGTATATTACAGTAGCCCCTCGTTATATCGCGCTTGTCGGGGGACAGCAAAAAAGCGCGATATATCCGATTGCGCGATATAACCGATGCCGTTAGAAATAACTCAAAACGTACAAGTAAATTGAGTGAACCTTGCATGCCACCAGAGCATGATGTGAAAACGATGTCAAAGATGAAGGTAACCATTTTCTTCCCAGAAAATTTCTTTATCTATCACTATCCCTTTCTTAGTTAAGGGGGTTGCATAATTTGGATTTGTTCAGCCAAGTGCGAATCCTTTCTGTACTAAAAGGTATCCAGAAATGAGTGTATTTTTTCTCCTTGGGTAGTAAACATCTGTCTGTTTCATTTATTAATGAGCATTCGGATCAATGAAAAAAGAACAAGTTAAATGTCATCTGGTTTGAGTGGAATCATTCTGCAGTCATGCAAGTTAGGGAGTGAGAGGAAAATTGCTGCGGATTTTAACTCCAGCAAATTCAGAAGAAAGGAAAACATTCCTGTTCGATGGTTTTCTTTAGTGGGGGGAAAAGGGCTTTACTCAGAAATGCAATATTTTACTTTCGAGATCTCAAACTTAAAATTTAGGGAGACCTAGAAAACGCGCAATATATCCGAATGAGCGATCATATAAAGAGGGGTTACAATATTTGAATATTTCTCTATATTATTTGAATATTTTTCGTATATCATTTGAGTAGATTTCTTTTATCATTTGAATATTTCTCTATAATTTTTGAATATTTTTATTATTTTTTAATATTTTTGAAAACTTTCATTCTGGTCGGAACGTTCTATGACGAAAATCGTCATGTTACTAGACAAATTCATTGCAATTTTCGTTTGCCCTTAAGTTTAGCATACAATTCAAAATAATATTTAATATAAGAAAAAGTCATTTTGTCTATGTGGTAAAGTTTTCCGGTTTGAAATTAGAAAATCTATGGTGTTCCCATGAGAAGTGCTTGGCAACGCACAGGGTCGAAACCCCTGGTTATGATGACCCAAACACAGTTCAGCAGTTGGTCAGCGTTTAATGTCACCGTACCTTGTTAAGTGGAGTCAGCACCCAAAAATGTCGAAAAAAATCGAATTTTTTTTTATTGGCTTATCTAGTTAAATAAATCTTTAAAAATGTTCCCTGAAAGTTTCAGAAAAATGGAAGCAATATTTATTGATTTATCACTGATTTTATTACGGTGTGATTTGACAACTTTTCATTCCGAAACCAAAACTGTGCTGAATATAAGCGACATATTTATTTTTTAAAATAAAATAAGCGAGAAGAAGCACTTTACCGCGACTGCGATTGAAAAAAAAAAGTTCCTTACTTGAAATTTTGATAAAGATGTAATGCAAGTCGAAAACTTAATATGCTGTTTTCTCTCGCTTTGTTTTTTGCACATTTCATCTCCAATAAAATGAAAGGCTTTTTTTAAATTTGTATCTAAAATGTGGATTTTTTCCCCACATGTTCCTGAAGCTATACGTAACAAATTTGTGCTTTACTTTTATGATAACTTAAGTACTTTTTTAAAAAAAATATTTTCGTAGGTTTTTTGAATTTTTCGTTGTTTTTTCTGTGTTACTTCAGTTTTTATTTTTTTTCGCAAAAAGTATTTGACTTTAAAAAAAATCAAAGTATAAAAGTTTTCCTTTATGAGTAATGAATCAATAAAAAAATTTGAGACTTTACGCCAATTTTTGAAAAACATGAAACATTTTTGAAAATTGCTAAATTTCGTTTTAAAAATTAAAATTTTCAAATTATATTGAAGAAATCCAGTTTTCTTACATTAAATTTCTTATGAAGTGATATAACATGATATAAGACAAAAATTGTAAATAAAAACACCATAGAGAAAAAAAAAATGGTCTCATGATGCCAACTCCCCTTAAGACAAACGTTTCGAACGAAATTACATTGAAGGGGGGGGGGGGGGAATCACATACCCTGCACAAATAACTGCTCCCTCAGGGGTAAAGAACAAATAACAGTTTTAAATACACACACACAAAAGGGGAGGGGGACTCCACATTCTTTAAAACTTAGTATCGTAATTCTTACATTTTTATTTCAATTAAGAAGTCCCAGAATACGAATCCTTATCTCATATGAAATATTTTTGGGATAAGAAGTATGTCACGACCAACGGTTGCAATGCTGGAAAATATTTTGCAGATACGTCATAAGACGTTACACCCTGTAAATTATATACACCTATAAATATACACAACATGAGATACAAATTTTATTCCCAATACCTTCCCAAAATTAATTATATCGCAATGAATAAGTTATTTAACAGGAGTTTTAAATTTAAAAACTTTACATTGTGATTTAAAGAGAGCGGGAGAAAAAAAATATAAGAAACATATATGCTATGAACTTGCATGTATGTTGCATGTTTACTATTATTTTTACTGCAGATTACTATAATAGTATGAAACTCAGTCATTTTTAAATCTACGATCATATACAAGGAAGGGCTAATTCATTCTTCAAAAAGTACAATGATTAGCATGAAAAAATATCAACGTTCTTCTAAAGATTCCGGTAATCTTCGACAGCTTTCTCATGATTGCCATCTGCTTAAAGGAGAACATGATTAAGTTCAGCCAATTTTGCCTGCCTTTGTGAAAAATATTCACAGCCAATTTGAGGGGGATGCATTCTATTTTTAACACACCGGTAGAGCTCGTGGTTATCTTTTAAGATGCAGAGAAGGGAAGAAAATGGAAGTCCTATATGACCAGAAGTGTAACCATTGAACGATGTGACGTCACTATTCTCGGTTGTCATGGTAACGGGAAAAGCACTCCTGTTTTGTAAAGCGAGGACTTATGATTAAAAGAAGCATTAAATTTTTGCGGTAATGTTAAAAACAATAAGCTTTACTGTGGATAGTTAATCCCTTCTTTCTTTGTGGAAGGAAAATAGGAAAAGAAACAAAACTGGTTACGGGAAATGAAACTGGAGAATGTTTTCTAATGAGATAAAGATAAAATTTTTTAGTGTCGACCATATTACTGAATAAATCATCCTTTGTTTGTATTTATCGACCAAGAGCTTAGAAAGTTCCAGGTTTTATAATCGCCTTCAAAATATAAAAGAATTTTTGATTTTTCCACGTTATGTCTATGCTTTTCTCCTCATCATTACACACCAATCACTGTTCATTTCAAATCCACAGTTTTATGTTCATTCTATGTGTTCATTACTTTTTATTTAATTACTGCTGGCTCAACAGAGTTCATCTAAATAAAATGTTCTTTTTATAATGAAATTTCTCTTTTTTAAAAAGAATTTTCTCTTTTTTATAATGAAAAATAATTGCGTTTCCGCATACAATAAGATTAGAGAGGGTTGAGTAAAATGGGCATGAAAATAACACTTTTAATGGCAGTTTCCGATTTGCCAAGGATCCGTTCCAGTCCAAGTTCAACCAACTTCAAAAAATTCTATTAAATATTCAAGGCCATTTAGTTTAATTTTATAAAACATTGCTGGTTATTAATCTTTTTTTTTTTCTTTTTGGCAGTCTGCTTTTATCTGTATTTATTTAATTATTAGCATACTTCTCCATATTTTTGTATTTCCTATAATAGGTTATTGTATTTTCTATTTATTTATTTATTTGAAATACAATGACGTTCACATAAAACGGAGCAAATTGAAATAATAATAATAATAACAATGATATTGATAATTTTAGAGCGTTTTGGATTCGTGTATTATTTTCACATTTTAAACAGATATAAATATTTAACCTACATAATTCATGAAAAAAAATTGCTAAGGTTGCTTAAGTCTAATAACATTTAAACATTTAACTAAAAATGAAAATTAACAAATATAACAAATTTTATGTAATAAAAAAAAAAGAAACCAAAACAAATAGTTAAGGATAATTTTTCCCTTTTACTTTTTCTCCTTGAAAAGTAAAATGAATTAACTGTGGATGCATTTCCACATTAAATAAAAGTACAGAAATGTATAACTTTCAGTATTATTTTTCAATAAGAACACATTAGCTTTAATGCAAAGTAATTTTTCTTCAAACTAGTTAATGTTTAACTTACTTTCTGCTTTCGAATATGTATTTATTGTAAAGAATCGTTTAAAACTGGACGAAAGCATGCCGACACTCACATATGTAATTCATTAAGTGAAAATTACATTGCTCAAAGTTCTGATCATGCAAATCAATTTCGAAACTGCTTAGAATTAATATATTTCTAATAATTAAAAGAAGGGGGTGGGGGAACTGCCGACAGTAAACAATATGGCTAACTCTAATTTGAAATTTGAGCAGCTTGCAATTAAGCTATTCCTTTAGAAAAATTAAGTGGGTATATGATCCTTTTCTTCTGAGGGAATAAAACCCAAAATCGTCATTAAGTATATCACCAGTTTCCAACTACCTACGACGGAGTGTTATGAATGGCTTAAAGACGAAGTAAGCCTTGTTTACGTTTCCTTTCTTTTTTCTACGTCATGCGCGTAATAGTGTGTAACATCTTAACAGCTGATGATTTGCAATCGTTCCAAGTCTATTACTAGAACAAAAGATCTTCACATGTTTCCGAGCGGCAGTCGCATAGAACTGATCGTAAAACGTAATAAATCGGTGACCTTTGACAAAAGGTGCTATGAATAGCTCTTGTCTTCACGTGGAATTTTCCTCCTTGTGTAATAGCTCTAATTAGAAATTGCCGGTGCCAAACAAAGAAAGCTGGCATGTACAGAGTCACAAGTGCTTCAAACGACGAATGGTTGCGGTTAATTTTAACTAGCTAAGAGATGGCGAAGAATGACCTCGTTTTTCACTTCTCTTCTTGAAGGTATACACTTGGAAGACCCAAAGTTTTATTTTGGCTCCAGTTTATGTCTCGTGATTAATTGTTGGTAAATAAAGTTTAAAGAAGATGCTTGAGCCGAACGTTGAATGCTTCATTTACACCACTCATCCCAGATATTAAAGCATGTGCACAGCCCAGGATAATTGTAGTAAATTGATGTATTAACTAGGGCTCGACCGATGGCATTTTTAGGCCGATGGGCCGATGCCGATTGTTCCGAGATCGGCCGATGGCCGATTGCCGATTATTCTCCTTTTCCATCGGCCGATGGCAGAAAAAGTCGCTTTAAACCATTAAAACGTGTAGAACGCTTGTCAAAAATGTCATTTAAATCATTTATTTATTTTTATGTTTATAAAAACGAAAATGCATTATTCAAGCACCGTAAAATTGTTTGGGGGAAGTTTACATAATAATTAAAACAAAAAGAATCACTCGCGATTCTAGTAAAGTAATTAAACTATTTGGAGATTAAAAAAAATTAAAAATGCTATATGAGAGGACTCCTTTTTTCTTATCTTTGCAAAAAAAAAAAAAAAACTCAATAACTATTAGATCGGATCGGGTCTAATTCCCTTTCCATTAACATTTTCTCTTTATAACACCAGCACTGCAAATGCCGAGTGCATCTGCCTTTCTTTTCCTATTTTTTTCATGGAGAGGAATGCAGATGTTATAATAAAGACTAACAAATAATGTGGGTTTGTATCTTTAACGAAATTGTCAACCCCCTCCTCTCAGATTTTTTTCATCCCTCTCCGTTCGTTTTTAAAAGAAAAGTGGGAACGACTATGTGTTTATTTTTCATTATGAAAGCTTTTTTAACTAAAAATTGCTCTTTTTCTAAAATAAAAATAAAATGTTATAAAAATAAATATGAAAATTTCGATCAATAAACATTTATACTGGAAAATGTTTTCGTATTTTTGACCAATCTTTTCTATGTTGTAAAGTAAAAATGAAATAATGAGAATAACCGCACACTAAAAGCAGATGCAACGAGATTTCTAAAACTAACACGTGGGATCGGAGAAGCAAAAAAAAGAAAACCGCTAAGAATTAAAAGTTTGCACTAGTAAAAATTAAAATTATTATCGTATTTTGATTGAGTTGACTTTGTATTGTTTACAGTTTTCGAATAATAAGAAACATGACAAACTAAAAGCAGATAATATAATATTATTGCACAATGACATCTAATGCACTAAGTCGTTATTAAACGAAAAATGGACAAAAATGAGGCAGCTAACCTAGTGCGAAAAACAAATAGCACTCATAAGACGCCTCTATTACTTTTACTTTAACATATCGTATTTCACGAGCATCCTGCTCAAAGAGAAATAATTTTAATAATGACGGTTTTCGGGCAGCGATCGCTTAAACTATTTTTCCGAATTTTTTATCAAATACTTTGTAGAATGACATTTTTGTGCTTTTTTTAACTGATGTGCTGACGCTGCCTGTTATTGTATGGAAATAGAAA
Source organism: Octonoba sinensis (assembly GCA_038502835.1). Classification (NCBI taxonomy): domain Eukaryota; kingdom Metazoa; phylum Arthropoda; class Arachnida; order Araneae; family Uloboridae; genus Octonoba; species Octonoba sinensis. The sequence continues at coordinate 133,071,213 of CM076598.1, forward strand.
TCTAGCTATGGAGAAAAAAGAAAGTTAAAGACAGAATGTTTTCTGGAAAGTTGTCCCTGCGAAAAACATCGGCCTTGCATCGGCTTTTAGATGTTTTTCAAGGCCGATGGGCCGATGTTTTTCTAAAGTTAACATCGGCTGCCGATGCCGATAGCCGATGGCAACTTAGTTGAACCATCGGCGCCGATGCATCGGCGAGGCCGATGCATCGGTCGAGCCTTAGTATTAACAATTAACCCCTTAACGCATTTGCCCGTGTCTGACACGGGCGATCTTGTATCTCGCGTTATTTTATTTCTGATGCTCGTCGGAGGTCCATTTGTACTTTGTTTGTATAATATTTTTTTACTTTTAACCCCCCCCCCCCCCGCTCTCTAGTCACCCCCTACAACTGCCAAAAAAAAAAATTATACTATACCTACCTATACATTCATTTTCTCTCAAGAAAAAACTCGAGCAATTTTTACCAGTTTTTCCGAAAAAACTAGAGGCCTCAAGGGGTTATCGTGACAAGTACCAATAATTCATTACATTTTTATTTACTTAACTACAACTAAAATTTACTATTGCTATCGGGACTGTGGAAGAACAAGAATGAATAGCTCCGGCATTCATTTCGTCATCTTATGGACTCATGCCGCTTTTATTATCAGGTGCGAACACGCAGATTCATTCCAATTATGAGTCAAGAATTACTCAGATGATTTTTTTTCTAACAAGCAACTTACTGTTTATATGTAGCTGTTATGCCTTTCATTCTGTGTGATTCAAGACGGAAAAAATGCTGACAGCGATACTCTTGAAGTTCGCGAAATGGGGATGCCGAAATGCTCATTTAAGATACTAACTGCCTTGAACTTTGTAAAAAAGAGTATGTAAACTGATATGCCTAAAACATAGATTTCCCGCACCGCGCCAAGAGTAATTAAAATTCTTTTTTTTCACCTTTCGCTCCACCCTAGTGCTCAAGCTTAAAAGCTCAGAGAACAGAAAAAAAAAAAAAGAGAAATAGAGAGAGACCCACAAAAGCTTGACGCATGCAGCCCGTGGTCCGCAGATTTAGTATGGCTGACCCAACCAATTAACAATCTAGAAAGACTGGAAAGATATATATAGGAGTAAACATAAATTATTCCACAGAGAAAAAACACCGTGGTATAATAATAATTTAACTTTGTGCAAGTAAACAGTAATAGAAATATAATTTCACGTTAATTTAAAGTTAATTTAATGTTCATTTGTGCTTTAAATTAACGTGAAATTATATTTTTATTACCGTGGTATAGTTATATCCTTTAAATTTCATGATGATATAGTAGCCAGTTTGTTAAATGACGATTGAAAAAGAAATCATAATGTGGCAACAAATAAAAAAGACTTAAGATTAGAATCTCTTCTGTCAAGGAATATTCCTAAAGAACATCCCGCTCTTGATCAAACATTGCATATCATTGCTGAGTGATATAAAAATCCGTTAAGCGAAGAAAAATCACGGAAGATAAAATACAATTTTTCGAAATTTAAAATTGCTCTAAATCATTCGAAGAATAAATTTTGGTTTCGAAAAAAAAACACTTTTTTTTACTTTTTAGGACCTAAATGTTTACAGCTATAACATTTTAAAAATTACTTATTACAAACAATTTCAATTTAATGAAATGTCGTCAGCAGACGTCACTTAATTAACTGTAAAAACATTTCAGTTCAATTTATCCTTCACAACAATTATAGTAATTCTTTTATGTCTCACGGATCGTTTAAGCAACAGCTTTCATATTTAGTCGAACTTTTATTGTTGCAATAATTACGACAATTATTTCAATTGCTCCAATTATCGTACAGACTTTAGATAGTGCGGGTTTAGTCTTTAACTAGTTTGTATGGGTTTTTAAAGTAGTGAACTTTTTTGAAATTTGAAATGCCCCATGGCCCCATGCGACAATCTCAGGACACTAGCCTTGGTCTCCCGCAGTGTTTCTTTCAGACCTTTTGCTCCGGGAGGGCAGGTGAAGAACTAGGAGGGGCGGTATATATATATATATATATATATATATATATATATGGGCATGAATAGAAATGATGATAATGTGCATTTTTTTCAATATACATACGATAGATTCTTGATAAAAAAAACAGTAGAAGAAATTTTAGACTATCTTTAAATGGTTGGTGAAGTTAGGGGAGTAGGATTTTAGAGCTTCTGAAAATTTTCTAATTGAAATCTTATAAATCACTGCTGGCTTTGGGGCGGGGGGTTCGGGGGCCCTCCCCCGTAATTTTTTTGCATTTTATGTCCAGATAATGCAATTTTAAACTCTTAGAGGACGTTAGAGGTTCAGGGGTTCTTCCCCGAGAAAATTTTCAAGAATAGTCTTAAAAATGCAGTTTTACTCTATTTTTGTCAACGTTACTGGAGACGGGTGCAAGGGCTCTCCCCAGGAAACTTTTTGAGATCTAAAGTCTTAACAATGTAATTTCGGATACGTTGTATGGGAATGTTCGAGGATGCGAAAAATAGTTCAGAGATTCTCCTCCCACCAAATTTTCGGAGCTAAAGTTTTATATTTTAGGATACTTTTGGTGACGCTACTGATAGTTTTCGGTGTCTTCCTCCGACACCAAAGTGTTTCTGAAACTGAACCCTTAAAAGCACAATTTCATAGTATCTTAGATGATGTAGAAGGAAGAGAGAACCAGAGGATCTAACTCGAAAATTTTCCAAAACTGACGTTTTAAAAATGGAATTTTAGGCCATCTTTTGGTCACGTTGAGAAAAAAAGGGGCGAGTCGGGGCCATGCTTTGAAAAATTTTCCAACCTGAAGTCTTAAAAATAACAGTTTTAGGCTATTTTTTGGTGGCATTAGGGGAAAAGGAGACGTTTCTAAAGTTCTTCCAGGAAAGTTTTAAATATAAGTCTTAAATCGCAATTTTTGGAATCTTTCTTCACATTAAACACAAGTACGTATTTATGTTTTTACTGTCTTGAAAAACGAAGATCATTGATCACTGACCAGTCAAGCAGAAGATCACCAGAATCGAGATTTAAATGCTTTAAAATAAAAATGTGCATTGTTTTTAAAAGTTATTTGTCATTGTTTCTAGAAAATTTCCAAAAGTCCACTTAACGTTGACCTAAAATAAACAATTCAATTTCAAAGTAACAGTGAAACATTTTATTGCCAACCATCTCTCGTTGCAACTATATGGAAAGATTTGGATAACAGAAGTATGGATCAAAAGGTTCCTACCATATGTAAAAAAAGAACCAATACTAAATAATAAAAGGCAGCTTCTTTTAGAAAGGGATTATATTCATGAAACTTAATGGAGATTGTATTGATTATCCTGTATTCTGAACCAGGGCCACCGAGAGCCAAGGCAGGCCTCATGTCAGTTTTATCGCCCTTCCTCCCCAATTCCCATTACACTTGCATCTTAACCATAGAAAATTTTACCCACTGCACTACTCTGATGCCATACCATCAACAACCCTACTCAGAACCAGGTCTTCTCTGAAGGAGCGGAGCTTTGGCGTTTCAAATTTTGTTGGCACTGATAGATTAGTTTAATGACTACCCAAAACGGAGGCCACTTTATTTCCTCTACATTTTAAAAAATTTAATTTTTTCTTCTTCCTCTTTCCTTTTCTTTTTGAAATTGTAATCCGAGTTTTTCTACCGGGGGGGGGGGGGGGCAGTTGACTTGCTCCGAGGGGGAATCCTTGCTCCGAGCTTGGAATCTTGCTCCGAGGGGGAATCTTGCTCCGAGGGGGAATCTCTCCGGGGGGCAGTGCCCCCCCGGAGAGATGCCTGAAAGAAACACTGGTCTCCCGTATAGTTTATTTAATAAATACCTAAGTATTATTTAAATGCCACTAAACTGTATAATTTTCACAAGAAATAAATGTTTGGTGACAGAAAAATAATATTTTTATAAATTATTTCAACTTTAATTTGACAATTATTATTATTATTTAAAAACAAGAATAGTTATATCTTATGCCTGAACTTTTACAGCGGCCGGCAATGCCGGGCGTTGTAAAAACTTACTTGTCAAAACTTTATATTCCTAAACGACAACATATTTGAATTTTAATTCTTAAAAAAAAAGGATCGAAACAAAGTGCACAATTTCAAAAATATCTGTTGATTTATTCAGACACTTACATCTTAATTTTTTATGAAGTTAAATTTCAATACTATATTCGTCCTTTTTCGTGAGAAAAATTTAAAAAAGAAAGTGAGCAATAAAGTGTAAACTCTAAGTTTAATTAATTTTCATAGTTATATTTTAATAGAAACTCCGATTTCTGGATTATATCCATGTCTGAGAAATATTACAAATATACCTGAAAGATTTGTTTCGATTTTCTCCACTAGATAGAGGTATGCTTTAACTTCTTTTGGAGCTGTACCATCTTTGGCTGTACTATTGATTTACAGATATGATGTGTTTCGTTTTTCCCGGTTTGGGATTCTTAATAACTTACAAGACAAAAAACAAAACAATGAATCGATAGATTCTGTGAGATACGAAAATATGACAGAATATGTTTTGGCATTGACTAAGATTGAGGAACTAAATAAAACACTATATATATTTTCTTATCTAAAAATAAATAAATAAAATAAACAATAAAAATCAAATTGCCCAACATACGGAGAAAAGGAAAAAAAAAAAAAAAAACAACTATGCGTTCTCTTAATCTGAACGTTCTGCAGATTGAAAAATAACTTGTTTTTTTAAATAATTTATTTATTTATTTATTACTATATTTTTACGAGCTTCATGTGACGGTAATGATTCCTTAGTGATGACAGATTCGTTCGTATTACATCAAAGAAATAAAAGACAAAAATAATATTTTCTACTTATAAATTTTGTTTTTATCTCGCATGCTCATTATAGCTTTAAAATTCTTATCAAAGGCTTTAGGGTAAATTGTGTGCCTTACAAAATTCAAAATAAATGAACAATTGATTGTTTAATGACATGTAATTGTAAATTAATGATACTTGTAATCATTTTGTTATCTCTTTTTGTGTTATACATGAAGAAGAGGTGTCCTTGAGCATAATAACGATAAATTTTGTAGTTTCTTAAACCAAGGAAACCCCCCTACTTCCTATTATTCTTCTCTTTCTAGACGGAATTATATACGATGTTACGTTTTAGTGAAAGTACCATTAGTTGAGTCGCAACATGCCACTTTTTTTTTTTAATGGAAAGTTTTCACTCAGTGTGTACTAACACTAACCTGAAGCAGAGACGGGAAACTTTACTAATACAAATACAAAAGTACCAGCAACAGACTCAGGACCCAGCTAGGCTGGTCCTAGTCAATTTAGCAGTCCCCAATGAACATCAAGAGCTTTCTTAAAAGTTTTTACCCCACTGCAATTAACAGTGGCCTCCGGTAAACTATTCCAACTGCCTACAACCCTATTGAAATAGTAATGTTTCCTAATTTCAAGATTAGCCTGAGGCTTGAAAAGCTTAAAACAATGACCTCTGGTAATACTTTCAGCAAATAACTGAAGTCCATCAATATTTCCCACTTTAATGAATTTAAACAACTGAATCATGTCCCCTCTAACTCTTTTTTGTTGAAGACTATACATATCGAGCCTTTTAAGCCTGCCCTCATAATCTAAGTCTGAAAGACCACTTACCAACCTAATAGCCCTCCTTTGAACCGTTTCTAATAAGGTAATATCCTTCTTTAGGTAAGGAGACCAAAACTGAACAGCATACTCCAAATGAAGTCTTACTAAACTTCTGTATAATGGCAATACAACTTCCTTAGTCCTGTTTGAAAAAGCCTTATTGATAAACCCAAGCATCCTGTTAGCTTTGTTACTTACTATGCTACACTGCCGACTGAACTTGAAGTCTGGCTTAATCAATACTCCTAGATCAACAAATGTTTCTGCTTCACTATTGACTGAACCTTGTAAATAATTGCTTGCATGTTTATTCCCATGACCAAAATGAAGCACTTGACATTTCCCAATATTAAAGGACATACCCCACTTATTGCCCACTTAGTAATTTTATTCTAATCCTCTTGAAGCTGAATGAATTGTTCATCCATGTCAACAATTCCCATCACTTTGACATCATCAGCAAAAATATTGATGTTCCCAGAAATACTCTGACTAATATCATTAATAAAAATAATAAACAATATTGCCCCTAAAACTGAAATTTGTGGAACACCACTCAAAACATCAATCCACTGAGAATAATTGCCCTTCATTACTACTCTTTGTTTTCTCCCAGTCAGCCAATTTTTAACCCAAATTGCTAGACAAGAACAGACCTGCCTCCAACAAGGTGTTCATAAAGGTACAACGGTCGACTATGATCTTTTACAAATGTAAAAGATCATGAATAACACACCATTTGTATCTTAAAATTCTTTCTAAGAATTCTCATAGCCAAAGAGATGACTGAAAAAGCTGTTTGTATTATATACATCTTGCCTCGTTTTTTTCTGTATGTGCATATTAGTTGATATTTCCCCATAAAAAGATTTCGGATGAAAAAATACAATAATAGTAACTGGTTATTATACTCCAGAGAAGATAAAAGAATTGTTAAAATTACACGACATTCGAAAGCATTTTTTATTGGAATTCATACCACAAAGTTTCCCTTCCCCTCTCCCATCATGGGGTATTGAAAAATTGACTAGGCGCTTGGACCAGCCTAGCTGGGCCCTAGTTGTTGGTTGTGTCACGTTTGTATTAGTATTTATCTATGCAGCGACACTGGCAGGGATTCAGCGGTATCAAGGCATACCTTGCGTACTCGACTTGCCAATTCTGGGTTTCTATCTCGAGATCCATTAAAAAGCAGTTACCGTAACACCGCGGTATCATCTGAATTAATGACGATCTTAGACAGTATCTGGTTGAATGTAGATGACGTTCAGCGAAGAATACTGCTTTTCTTCTCGGTGCTGATAACCATACCAATGTGTGTGGAGGTAGAGTCCAATCCAATATTTGTTGCTGAAAAGCCTGACAGCCTGAAAATGGATATTCTGGGACAAGTTTAAGTTGAACCCTTTTAGTCGTGCTAATAGGTAGACGGCCGATTTGTAGGTACATTGACGACATTTTGCAACCGATAGTATGGCCCATGCTATCAATTCGCAAATGCGCCATTTATAATCAAGACCATGTTCTGCCACTTATTGCATGACTATTTCAGTAAGGTCGACAAAAATATAATGTCCCTCCGTGATTGCCAGGTCATTAGATTTTCTTGTAAGAAAGCATGTTTGGGACATGTTAGAAAGGAAACTTCAGCCATATAAAAATACACCTAATTCTACATCAAATGCTACATTTGTGGAATAATTTGCTGAAATTCCGAGTACTTTTGTAATTGGTGTCAAAAACTTTTCTTTTTTTTTCTTTTCTAAATTTGCAATCACTTTTACATCTACGCAAACTCTTCGGACGAAAAGGCTTAACAAATCTTGTTTTGGGTGAACGAAACAAAAGCTAGGTAAGCTTAATATATGCCTGTGTCCCCATACCACAGAAATATAATAATGTTCCTTTTATTCAAAAAATGATTTGGGAGAAAATTTTTCAAGAACAGAAATACTAAGGAGCGAAATAATAAAAATAACGCTTGACCTCTTTACATCCATTAAATGTTCAAAATGCAATAGTTTGAATAACAGATTTGAAAAAGAAAAAAAAAACTCATTCATTTGTTTTTAAGTTTTTAAATGAAAGTCAAGGGAAAAAAAACGAGCAGTGGAGCACATTAAATTTCCTTGCTCTGGGCTCCACTCCAGTTTCGAGAAAAATCTTGTTGCTCTACTGCTTCGCTCTCTTGCTCCACGCTCCGCTCTAGATGCCTGAAAAATATTTCATCAAATTCAACCCTACTTTAGAAGGACCTAATATGCACAAAATGATCATATTTGCATTTTTCATAGAAATAATAAAAAAAGAAAAAAAAAGTTTTGGGATTTTGTTATGCGACGACAAAATAGATTTGCCTTTTTCTTTTTTGGTTCAACAATTTTTTTCCAGCATGAAAAGTCTGCTGTAAGTATTTTTCAATGAAACCGTCTTAAAAACATGTTGTTGACATGTCTTTCGTGTTTATATCCAAGGATTGGATTCATTTAAGGATCAAATGTGATTGGGTTTTTTTATCATTGCAATCGATTGCAAAAGGAAAGTTTTTTCCTTTCATTTAACTTAAAAATAAGTACGACACACAAAATCAAGAAACTTTTGAATAAATAAGGCTTGTAAGAAATGAATGCAAACGATTTCTTTGAATACTTTGAAATAGCTTTTGAGTGGGCAAAATAACATTTCGCTGAAATGTTATTTTTCGTTGCAACTTTCGTATTAAGATGAGCTTTTCTTTTGTTCGGGCATAGACCGTAGGATTGCAGAGGCGGCTTAATTTAAATGATACAAATGCTGTAAATACTTTAAAAGCAAATACGGAGGCTTTATAAATATACTTCTTAGCGGGACTTCGGCGCACAGTAATTTTGTTATTTTTTTTATCTTGAAAAGCAATACCTATCTTCATTTCAGAATAAACAAGAGGGAAAATGACCTGGATTTAAGAAAAGCTATGATTAACATCAAATTTTAAGTACACTAATTAGTTATACAATTACAGTAAAACCTGTAAAGTGGACCACCTTTGAAAGTTGACCACCAGTCTAAATTGACCACTTTTGTCAGAACAGAATTAACCCTACACCCTCTACCTCACCTTCTATGAGTTGCCCGCCTGTCTAAGTTGACCACTAGGACTAAAGTGCTGCACCGCAAGTGGTCCACTAACACAGGTTTCACTGTACTTTGATTTGAGTAATTAATTATCCAATTACTGCATTGAATACAAACTTACTCCTGAATCATAAAACCACTGTTAAACTTAAAACTTAATTATCACTCTTAATAAAAGTAATTGTTTTGTGTTCTTAGTAAAGAAAATTCCTTTATAAGGGACGGTTAAAATATGATTCTTTACTGATACTTTCAATATAAAGCAGGATCTCCGCTACGATCGCATTTTTCGCAAAATGCGAAAAGACCCTCCCCAAATGCGAAAGTGAAACAAGGCATTTTCGCTTTTTTGCTGAATAAGAAAAAAAAAAGAAAAGAAAGAAAAAAAAACTACGTAGGCCTAATTTCCACGTGCAAGCAAGGACACACAAGCGTTCTTTTCTTTGCGTAATCTTTTTGCATCCTTTACGGGAATCGTATTTTTTTCATTTCAATTATTTTTTAGGTTTAATTAAGAAGTAAGCAAATGAAATTTCTTCTTATTTTTACCGAAATCTTCCCGTATATACTTTCATGCAAGTAGATTTGCATGTAAGTCGAACCCCCAAGTTTAAGACAAATAAACCGAAACCCTCGTGTAAGTCGACCTGCCTGCCTACTTTCAGACAAAATCGGGAACGTTGATGCAGCTGATTTTTAGACATAAATGATTTAAAAAGAAGGACATGAAATGTAATTATAATCAGAAATTGTAGTTTCATTTTTACGATCGCGATTTTTGTACAGGATTCGTTTTTGCAATTGTGTTATATTTGTTGATTGTTGCTTTTATTCTGAATTAAAAAAACAAAAGTTTCTGCGCTTTAATTTCTTGCAGTATTATTTGATTTATTTTTTTAAAACAAGCTCTTAATTTCCACTCGATCAATTACGCAAAAATTCGCGAATCCGAATTTCGGCGTTTTCTGCATTTTTCCATAGGAGATGAAGGAAGCAAAAGACTTCAAGCAGGATTAAAACAAAAAACTATGCAAGATATTGCAGCAACAAAAGCGTAATTGATGCAGGATAAAATAAACTGAAGTGTGCAAAACGGGTGAATTAAATGCATGTAAATAACTTTAACAACGTTTGTTTATTATTCTGATGATCATTTAGATATTGTATTTTATCGTAGTTAGTATTGAAAAATTATTATTTCTTTTAATAATCCACACATTTTATTAAAATAGCAATGACAACCTTTAGAAACTGTACTATCGAAAATATAAATGATAGACTGGGGGATTTAGATAAAATTAAAATTTTTACTATATTTTTTTCTAGGAATATGCCCCAGGATTCTGTGAAATGGATGCAGTACGATTGGGAGGGAGTTAACTCCAAGTATAATTTATTGTCTCAAAATGCTGCTCTAAATTTTTTTTCTGAATCATACATGTTTTTTGAATGGGGATTGTTCAGACATATGTTGCAGCAAAGATGCCAAAACCTGACCTTCAAGGAGTTGCTTGCATTTTTGCATTCAAATATGTCTGAAGAATTCCCAATAATGCTCTTATTAATAGAATACCATGCAACTATTGCCATACACACTGTTGATTGTGAAAGAGGGTTCAGCTGCCTCAGTTTAATTAAAAATGCTGTTAGAAACAGATTATCCATTAATAATGTCAGTAATTTGATGGTGATTAATATCAAAGGCCCCTAAGGTTATTTCAACTTTCATGAAGCTTTCGTAAAATGGGCTAATATGAAAGAAAGAAGAATTTTTAATTGTTAGCCTAAATCATTTGAAAAATAAGCAAGTTTTAATTGCTATCTCTGTATATATTTGCTAAGTTTTTTCTTGTATGGTTTTTTCTTATATTAGTGGGTAATAAACAGAGTGATATAATTTTTTTATGTATAAAAATTATCCTCTGAAAAATGAATCAGCTGAATTTTTAAATTACACAGTTTAAGAATATGGTCATAATGGGCATTATGTCTACCCAATCAATGCACCATTGAGGGGAGGGAGTACTTGTACCATTTTGAAAATCAAGCATGTTCTCTTTCAATTATTTTTCAAATATCAATCATTTTTCTTAAGTAAATTAGTATGTATTCATATCCTTAAAAAGGTCACACAGCAAAACTTCAAAACCTGAAACACAATAACGCATCTAGGAAAATGCGTGAATATATTCATCACATTTTAGCGTTTTGCCAAAGCATTTTTGCTAAGGAACTTTTGAACTCAGCTTAAACCCTGCTATAAAGATACAAAACATATAGGTAGTTGATAACTTGTGAATGTTTATCCTGGCGATGACTTCAGTTTAAGCAAAAGCAATGTTAAAAGGCATACATTTTCACACATGCGTTAGCATAAATTTGTGTATTTTATTGTTGAATTTCCTGAAACTACAAAAGGGTTTAATGTATTGTTTTTTATGCGTTGTAGATTAACATTTCCTCGAACTGAATAATAATTTCCATTTTCGACCTTTTTCATCACTTGGCCCTCAACGTGGTTCGCGCTAAATGCACCACACACCCGCGTTAGGTCATCGGTGCTGTTGGGAATATTTAGCAGTGTTTTACTGAAGAGTGACATGCAACGTAATATAAAATCTTTTATTTATTCTGCTTGAATTATCAAATAAAATAAAGCTTTTACACAAACATTCAGCTTCTGATGGTTACTGCATTTTAACAACAATATACTATTCTATACCAATTACAACCACTATTATAATCAGGCTATTACGTTTTTAGGTACATCTTTGACTTCTTAAAATTTGCATACATTTGATAGTTAACTAGAGCTACATTTACGACAGAAATGAAAATTAGACTTTCAAACATGCGGCCCCATGTGGCTTAAGTACGAATCTTTTGTTGAGAACTAAATACAACTGTTGAAAATTATTACAAATAGTATTTTGAAATTTCATGTTCAAAAGAGGCTTTGTTAGAAAGTTTGATCTCTGCTCCATTACTTTCAGAATTCATATATTTTAACTCAAAAGCATTTTCGTTTATCAATTGACGAATAAGATGACACCTTATAACTATATGTTTAAAGTTTTCTTAAACTGTTTTTCGAAAAAAAGAAAAAAAAAAAAAATTCCAGATACATCACCAAAAAATTGAATTGGTTTAATTTTATCACATAAATTCAGTTCATTTATAACTCTGGAACCCTATATCAGTTTTTTTATATATTATACGCCCAATTTAAGAAAGAAAATATACTTTCAGTGTTAATCTGGCACTCGCTCGCGTTTAGTGGAGCATTGTCTGTAGTGTAAATTAAAATAAGTATATAGATATACATTTTATTTATATATCATTTACTTGATGCTTTTGCACGTGACACTAACGTGTCCATCGGCATTTATCCGACAGTTTTTGCAGGACACGAACGTGTTGCCACTGGACTGCATAATGAATTCTTGGTGCATCTAATGTCATTACATTTCAAAATTTCGAAGATTTATTGGCTGGTTAGACCTTTATTTGTTTTATTCAAATACGCCAATAGCGAGGATCTGTGTAGACTAAAAGGAGAGAGCTTAAAGTTTCGTATATGTTAAAGACGAATGAGAAAGGGATTTTCCAGATGGAACAACTGTGAAAAACTCCAGAACAACAATCTGTTCAGATGTTCTAGTTCGGAAAGTATACAGATAAAAGTGGGAGAGCGGCACTTAAGGAACGTATCTTTCATCGGCTTTAGCCAATAGCTGAAGATTGAAGCTTTCTTCAACAAAGTGTCAGACAGCGCAAGAAAAAGTAGCGTTTCAATATGCAGTGAAATTAAGGGAAGGTAAACGTATAATAGGATGAGTTCAATTTTAATAATAGAATTAACGACCTTAGCTGGCTTTCGACGGTTAATTGAGAAGGACGCGATTAAGATAATTAATGAAATGCCCATTCATAAATTTTATAACTGTTGTTGCTTGGATGGAATCAGTGTTTATTAGCAGAACTATAATTCAGATTAATCTAGCCAGAAAAATTTAGCTCATGAAATCCTGGGCAAAATTGCGTAAACCACAATTCTAATTTCTTTTTAGAGACCTAATTTGTTAGCGTTAAACTGTTACTTCAGACTTTTTAAATTAAATAGTTCGTGATTTTAGAAGACATCAGTATTGAAGTTGTGATCACAGCTTACATTTAAATACATTACATACGCAATTTCGAAATCTTCAAAGTTTTTCAGAAATGCATGCAGTTTCTGTTGAAAGTCATCTGTGTCATTTGATTATGATGATTGGATGTTAAGAGTCAGTCATATTTAATAAATTGAGGAAACAAAAATAATTGTAATTACGGCCCTGCTTGTGGTTAAAACTTATTTGTTGAAAATTCGATTAAACGTTCAGCATCGCTCCGATCTAGCGTTTTTTGCCATTTTTATTTCTGTCGTAAATGTAATTCATTTGTTCTTTTTATCCAATATTGTACTGTATGAAAATTTATAAGACTGGGAAGTATATCAGAATGAAGCAGCGGACTACCAGTTGTTGTTGCTGCAGCCATGAAGATCCCAGCAAAAGCTAGATGTTGATGCAAAAGTGTTTCTTCCATAGTTAATCATTCAAATAGAGTGAATAAATGCTATATATATTAAATGCAACTCGTCTTAGAAGTTTTATTTCTAACCACACCACGAAGTTTGAAAAATTACGCCTAATACTCTGTAAAAAATTCATCACTAGTCTAAGACTTTATTTGATAATCTTATATTCGAATAGTGGTTCAACTCTATATTTATAAATTCTGAGATACATAGCCTTAAACTCTAAGGAATTCATAGAGTTGCATTGTTGAGATACTTAAGAAAATACCTGTGTAGTCAGCAGAAATGATCAGGGTATTTCATTTTAAGTTTGTCTGCAGGAAATGCGGAATTCAAGCTAAATACACAGAATATTTTAGAAATTATGGCCGAAAGAATGTTTTCTCAATGTAAAGATAAACATGAAAAATTATATTTTCATACTTGCTTTATACTGCGAAAAATGTAAAATTAAATTACTGTAAAATGTTACATCGTTTTTCTGAAATTTAATTATAATAGAAAGTGGCTTTCTAATGCGATGGATAAATTTTTTTTCTGTGGTAGTAGTTAACCGTTATTTTAGTTTCGGAATTACACTTCTACAATAAGAAGCAGTTTAACATTCCATTCTTTTCCATCTAACAACCTCCAAGAAGACTTTTTTCTCTTAACACGTTCATGCCGGCGCGTACCACCGATGGCCCGCACTAGACTCTCATCGGTCGGTGCGTACCACCGGTGGCCCGCATTAGACTGTCTTATCGGGCGGCGCCGAGAGATGAAGCGCAGCATGAATTTTCGCGCCGCCCCACAGCGAAAAACATAAAAATCGGCCCCAGCGTAAACGTGTTAAACATACCTCGTATTTTTTAACAAACTCTTGAGAATTGGTCTGTTTTTTTTTCAAAAACTGTTTGCAATTCATAGAACATAAAATTACGTTTTCTCACGAAGTCCAACAAATCGATTTTTTATACAACAACTTTCAAAACCAAACTACTGACACCATTGCTGCAACTTGCTTTTGTACGATAAAATATTAATTGATTTTACCGAGCAGTTAAAAATAATTTTTTTAACGCATTCATTAATTTTATTTTCACACGCGCGAAGTTCTTCCAAATACATTTTTATCTGAATCCATTAGACGTTTACATCTCATTTTCAACCTATTTACATTTGTTTCATTTTCAAAATATTCTTTTTCGAAAAAAGCTTTTATGAATCTTGTTTATATCAACGCAAGTCCAGATTCTCTTATAGCCGGTCTATTCGAAATTCATTCTTTCCCAGAACCGGAACAAATTTTGTTTTGTGGAATCTTTTCAAATATTTGCTTCCTGAAGCTTCTACTATTTTCTAGATAATTTTTGTTAACAATTTAAATTCAATATGGGAGTTTTAAATTGCACATTCAGGTAGCTTCTTAGAAATATTTTGTTGCATGCAACGGATGATGATTTCTTACCATCTTGGCAGCCCACTTAAAACTGTACTCACGTGAAAACGTTTAATTTTAATTGTCTCACGGCAGTAACAACCACTGTGAAAAAGAACCGCACGCCACCAACCTGTTGATGCAATTTACGTCGCTTTCATTTAATTAAGAAGAAAAGCGCGATGGTATTTTTAGGAGGAGAAAGTGCGTTTTTAGCCCATGAGTAAGAGTTCATCGTAATAAACGTGACATGAATAAAACCGCATTCTCGGACGGTTCCGTCTGAAATCCAGCAGTTTGGCACCATTTTTCACTCATGAGAAATAGATTTGAAGAAGGTGAAGTCGCTGTCTTCTTTTTTTTTTTTTTTTTTTGAGATATTCTCGGCCAGCTGTCCCTGTGAGGTAGAAGACATGACGAAAAAGAAATGCTGAGAAAGCGGGGGTAAAAATATCATCGCCACACACGAGCTGCGCTTCTGTCCGTATAAACACATCCCATCTTTCGGCATCTAGCCCCTTGATGACACGTTTCAATTCCAATCTCGTGCATGACGAAGACAACTTTTCGCTGGTCAAAGGATTTTGTGGAACAACGACAACCAATCTGTGACCCACGGAAAGTCGTGCTTTTGTGCATATCCCAATAAAGGCAGTCAACATTTTACAAACCATGCCGTAAACTTATTTTTTTGCAGCCCCCGAAAAAAAAAAGTTTTTTTCCTTTTCGAAAGCAATTCTAGATTAGTTTGGTCCGGAAAAGGATCACTTGTTAAAAGAATTCTGCGAAATTATCAAAGAAATTCCCATTAATTTTAATTACTTTTTATGTTGCGGCTCTTGGAAAATGGTAGGCGACCTTACGCTGCATTAAACATTTGCATTGCTCGCATTGCGAATACACCGCGAATAACTGATTTGACTGTTATAGTTCTCATTATAGAATTCTTAAGGTATACAGAGGGGTCCAAAAAATGTATACACTAGTTGACAGTGAATATCTTCATTTTAAACAAGATTTTTAATTGATATTGTAAAATGTACTTACAATTACATGCGTTTAAAGTGACCCCCTAGTCGCCCAGATCTCTTCCTATGCACATCCTGAACAGTTCCATCGTTTTCGAATTTATCGCGAATAAGAGCGATTGTTAGGCGTGTAGGGGGATTAGGTCCGTACACAATACGCCACTGCCATTGCACTTCTGCCATGTTCTCGTACTTCCAGTACCACTTCAATACCGCCTTGCGTTGCTCGACCGATAATCTCACTTCCGCCATGATTAGTAACGAACTGGCATCTCCTAATGCTTGAATGCATGTTACACAGGCCGCGCTATCTGTTGACTAACCATTGAACTACAATACCAAGCAAGATTCATAGCTGCATGTCATTTTGTTCTGAGTAGGTTCACTGTCAATGAGTGTATACATTTTTTTAATATGTGAAGTTGCTAAATTAATTATAGTTGAAATGCTACATTTTATGGTGCAAAATTTTGCTTTCATGCTATACTTTAATATTAAAATTTGGGAAATTATGTGTCATAAGTTTGTAAGAATTACGAAATTCTTTTTTATACTGTCCCAACCTCCCCATATAGTTAGTAAAAATTTATGTTCATTTTAATAGTTATTATCCTAAAATATGAATAATACCGGAAGTCATATTTCCTTGAATATTTATTATTGCGTAATTTTCATCACTTAGTAATTTTGTTACCTTTGGTGCATCAATTTCGTAATTGTCTCTTTACCTACGTACAAGTTTAAAGAGTTGGTAGGTAAATATATGCTGTTAACGTACACGAGCTATTTAGTATTTTAGAGCTATAATATAGTTAACCCCTTAAAGCACGAGTTGTTTTTAGAAAAACTGGCAAAAAATGATAGATTTTTTTTTTGACAGAAAATGATAGGTATATATATATATATAGATATAGTATAAATAGTTTTGGGAAATTTCAGTTGTAGGGGGTGACTAGAGAGCGGGGTTAGGGTAAAAAGTTAAAAAGAAAATATTATACAAACAAAGTGCAAACGGATATCAGAGGGGCATTAGAAATAAAATAATGCGAGATAAATGCCGCGTGAGACACGGGCATGTGCAAATTTGTCGTTAACTTTCGCCGGTGTCAGACACGGGCAACTCCGTTAAGGGGTTAAGTGGTTTAAGTATAGTTTCATAAAAATAATTTGAGGTTAGTTCTGAGTGAAACATAAGCTGCATTTTTTCGAAGCAAGCTCTCCTGTTGAAACTTTTTTTTTGCTTTTAATTTTTTTACACACATTAGTTTTGAGTCACATGCTTTTGTTGTGAAAATACATTTTTTGAGATATGATATGTGTACGATTCCTCAACATCATAATTTTTTCATTATAAATTTAAAACTCTTTATAAAAACTAGGATACAGGAGTACTCGTTAAAAATGTATAAAACATTCCTCTCCACATTTCCGTGTATTCCAAGGAAGTAATTCATGAATTATTTGATATTTAACCTTAAATAATGAATGAAATTTCTCAAAATAATTATTAACGACAATCCTTTCAGCAACGCAGTAAAGGCTAATGCGAGCTTTGGAAACTTCATGGAGATTAAAATTCAGTGCGATTGAAAATAACTTTGCTTGCATAAGTTTTAGCGTTTCATGATTATTATCCCAGAAACGAGTGACTAAATTATTATCTTGCATAATTTAAAGCGGTGTCAGGAATAATAGGTTAAGTTTTAGAGTTCCTATTAGATGAATTTACACTTGAAGTTCTCCAAGTTACACTTTTGGGTTCTTGTAAAAACTTAATAGAAATCTCTTCATTTTACAATATTTTCAGGATGTTCCTAATATTTCTCACATTGTGTGCGGGACACGTACTAGTACGGGTTAGTCCAACGGCATGG
Source organism: Octonoba sinensis (assembly GCA_038502835.1). NCBI lineage: Eukaryota > Metazoa > Arthropoda > Arachnida > Araneae > Uloboridae > Octonoba > Octonoba sinensis. The sequence continues at coordinate 133,088,895 of CM076598.1, forward strand.
TTTCTTTGTATCGCTTTTAGAGAAAGAAGTAGTAGGCTGGTAAACAACTTTTTTTCTTAAAATAAATGAACTTTGTGCACTAGTAAAACTGAAAAACAATTATTCACGTAAAGAAAGCACAGATGAGCATTAAGATGCAGACATATGTTTCGGGATTGCTTGGAATCCCTTTTTCAATGCAGTAGTGGAGCTTCTAGATGCAAATGAATTTAGGCTTCATTTGAATGTTTTTGCATCTAGAAGCTCCACTACTGCATTGAAAAAGGGATTCCAAGCAATCCCGAAACATATGTCTGCATCTTAATGCTCATTTGTGCTTTCTTTACGTGAATAATTGTTTTTCAGTTTTACCTTTTTTGCTATTTTTTGTACAAAATGAAATAGAACAGAGCATGTCAAAACACCTTTGCAGTGATGTACAAAATCACAGCAGGCGGCCCATAGCGCTAATTAGTTTTATGATTGCTATTTTCATTTTTTATAATGTAAGAATGATTGTAAATAACATAATTCGAAAAAATTAAAACTATATATTTCTAGTTGATTTTTCATGTTTACGATACTATTATAAATTTACCCACTAAAAAAATTATTTTTTGTTCACAACAATCATAATATTGTAATTTTCAACATAAAATGCGAAAAGTTTAGGTTAAAAAATTAAATAATTTTCGATTTATTGAGATTTAACTGAATAACTAAATTTGTGCGCAAAACCTCCGAGCCTGGCATAATTCCGCCATGAAATGTACCCACACACATTGTGTTAAGATAAGTAGTTTATTTTACTTTACTTAAAACCATAAGTTCTCAAACTGTTTTACCCGTGTACCCCTCGTCATTTCTATCTGTTTTTTGTGCAACCCCTTCCCATGGGGTCATTCTAAAATAAGTCAATTAGTGTAACATTTATATTTTAAAGTTCCAAGACAGAGTAAAACTTGTTGAGCTATGTTATTTATGTCTTCTATATAAATCAATGTCTTGCTATTCCCCTCATTAATAATGATTATGCAACAGTCGCCTGCAACGCCACCTTGCATGGTGCGCATGCGCTAACAAGAAAATGTGGAGCTGAGAATATGTATGTCTTATGTCTCTATGTATTTATGTCCTGTCCGTATCCGTTATTAAAGGATTATTTTACATTATCAACTGTCTTAATTCTGCCTCGCTTACACACTCTGCTGATTTAGCCCAACAGGTTATGGGCCCAGCAGACAAGCAGTTGAATTGGATTTAATAATCTAGGATAGAGCGGATACTTACTCAAGATGGCGTCGTATGGAACAATGCGTATTGAGACGCTGAGTAAGGACAATTTTGAGACATGGAGAATTCAGATGAAAGCTATACTAGTAAAAAATGATTTTTGGAACTATGTATCTGGTTCGAAACCAAAACCCGAACTAATACGCGATGATGAAACCTCCAAGGAAGCTTTCAACAAGTGGATTGAAATGGATGAGAAAGCTAAAGCAGACATTATTCTGCGCATATCTCCTTCGGAGCTGAATCAAATAAAAAACTGTGATACTTTATCTGACGTGTGGAATAAATTAGAGGAGATCTATCAGTCGAAAGGTCCCGCCCGCAAAGCTTCACTGTTGAAGTCACTTATTCAATATAAAATGGGTGATTCATCTAACAGAACTTGCATCAGTGATCTAAGAAAGTCATCTAAGAAAGTTCTTTGATATTGTGGATAAATTATCAGAAATGGACATTAAAATAGACGATGATTTACTGACTGTAATGTTATTATACAGTCTTCCGTCAAGTTTTGAAAACTTCCGATGCGCTATTGAATCTCGAGACGAGCTACCCAAGCCGGAAGTACTTCGCATTAAAATAGTAGAAGAAAATGATGCGCGGCGTCACGATGGAAGGCAGAACAGTGACTTAGGAGCTTTTAATGCTAATCATTTTCGAAAGAAGCCGTTCTGGAATAGTCAAAATAAGAAGAGCTCGAAATATTGTGAGTATTCAAACCAGAAAGAAAAAGATAATTCGAAAATAATTTGTTTCAAATGCAAGCGCGCTGGTCACCGACAGTATGAATGTGAAAGCCACAAAAAGGAAGCTGCAAATTATAAGAAAAATAATCTTGGATTAATAACGAGCGTTATCGATCCTACTCATGCACTTACTATTTCAAGTGAAACTATGGAAAATTCTTGGTGTATCGATAGTGGGTGTACTCGGCATTTGTGTAACAGCAGCTCGAAATTTCTAAATTTGACTGATACAGAAATCAAGTCTGTTAGTTTAGCTAACAATGGAACTGCAGAAGTTTACGGGAGTGGAAAAGTGTTGATTAAAGCCGAAGTAAATAAAGAATTACAGAACGTAGAACTGTCGGACACATTGTTTGTTCCAGAATTGAAGATGAATTTATTATCCGTGTCAAGATTGTGCGACAAAGGATACAATGTGAATTTCAAAAATAACTGTGCGTTTATAAAGAATCCGAACAAAAATGTTGTATTAATTGCGGATAGAAAGGACGATTTGTATTATTTGAGAATTGGTGAATCTAATGCAAAAAATAGTGTAAGCCACGTAAGTGAATCTATAGATACCAACAACAACAAACAGGTTGATATTTTTAAATGGCATAAGCGAATGGGTCATCTTAATTTTAAAGATTTAATGGAATCAAGTCTTAAAGGCAATATTAGAGGTTTAAATATTTCAAAATTCTCTGACGAGTTAAATTGCGAAGTGTGCGCTTTAAATAAGCTAACACGTGCGCCCTTTCCAAAACGGTCAGAGAGAGTCACAACCTTTTTAGATATTGTTCATTCAGATTTGGCTGGTCCGATAAGAATACCGTCAATAGGTAAGTCGCTTTATTTTATGACTTTTATTGATGATCATTCGCGTTATTGTGTAGTAAAATATTTGAAAACTAAAAGTGAAGCCTTCGAAGCCTTTAAGGATGTTAAAAATCTTTGGGAGAATCAAAGATCAACTAAAATTAAAAGTTTTATGACTGATAACGGGGGTTATTATTTGTAGTGAATTTGAAACATTTCTAAGAGAAAATGGTATTGAGCATAGAATAACTGCCCCTTATTGCTCAGAACAGGGAAGAGTTGCTGAGCGCAAAAATAGAACCCTTGTTGAGATGGCTCGTTGTCTTTTATCTCAATCAAAGTTATCCCTAAACCTTTGGGCAGAAGCAATCAATACAGCTAATTATGTTAGAAATAGGTGCCCCACAAAATTACTAAATGAAAAAACACTTTATGAATTATGGAACAATGTAGTGCCTAATGTTAGCTATTTTAAAATTTTCGGCTGTACTGCTTATTGCTTTAATAATAAACCAAGTCATAAATTTTCTCCAAGATCAAAGAAGGGAATTTTTGTAGGCTATTCAGATCATTCAAAGGCTTTTCGAATTTATTTCCCAGATGAAACTCGTGTAATTTTTTTCTAGAAGTGTCAAATTTTTTGAAGATAGCTCTAATAAGTACTCAGATGTAGGTCAACTGGAGCTGGAATTATTCCATCGCGAAATAAGTATAAATCAGCCAGAGATTGAATCTCAAGTGCCAGGGGAGGGAAGTGAATTTATTGCCAGTGAAACCATGAGTCAACAAGAAAGCGAACCACCATCAGATTCAAAGGCGTCAAGTTCGGAGAGGAATATTCACTCGTTGCGTAATCGTGATGTGTTACGTAGTGTAGAACCAAGAGCAGAAACTGTTTATAGTTGTAACACTGAAATATCCATAAATAATGCACTCAAAAGTGCTGATGCGCCTAAGTGGTATGATGCGATGATTAATGAAGTGAAAACTATATTAAAAAAAATAATACATTTGAAGTAGTGGATCGACCAATTTCGCAAAAATGCATAGGAAGCAGATTTGTTTTAACAAATAAATATAACGAAGATGGTTCTCTTTTGAAACAGAAGGCCAGGGTCGTTGCGAGAGGATTTGGTCAGCAACCTGGGATTGATTTTTGGGAAACTTTTGCACCTGTTGCTCGAATTAGTTCAGTTCGAATGATGGCAGCACTTTCCGCTAAACTAGGAATAAAAATTCATCAATTTGATGTGACATCAGCTTATTTAAATGGAAAACTAGATGAGGAAATTTTTATGGAATGCCCCGATTATTTTGATAAAATTCTTGAATTAATTGCAAATGAAAATAACTGTAGTGATTCTATATCTAAAACAGCTGCTAAGATCCTAAATTCTTTAAATGAAGGCAACAAAGTTCTTTTTCTAAAGAAGTCGCTTTATGGCTTAAAACAAGCAGGTCGATGTTGGAACACGAAGTTAAATGACATTTTATGTAACTTTGGAGCGAAACAAAGTAGCGCTGACCCATGCTTATATTATATTAAAAATGAAAAAGGCTTAACTCTTATTATGATCTACGTAGAAGATATTTTAATTATGTCACAAGATCCTGATGCGATTGTAAAATTTAGAGTTCATCTTAAGAAAGAATTAGAAATTAAATATGTGGGTTTAGTTAAATATTGCTTAGGTATTAATTTCCAAATGGAAAATGGGGTTGTAGCGATGAGTCAGCAAAAATACATTAGGGAACTTTTATATCGTTTTGGTATGACAGATGCGAATTCCGTATCTTGCCCTATGGACATAAACGTTAAATTGCAAAAGGCTGAAAAATGTAATGAGCATGAATTTCCTTATCGCGAATTAGTAGGAAGTTTAATGTACCTTGCAACATCCACTAGACCCGATATTGCCAATTCAATTAGTCAGTTGAGTCAATTTCTAAATGGGTATGATAAATCTCATTGGTTAGCAGCTAAACGGGTTTTAAGATATCTGAAGAAAACAATTAATTTTGGACTAATATTTAGAAAAACTAATGAACCTCTATTCGGGTATACTGATGCTCTTCTCCACCAAACCCCTACCTGTTAGCCGAGGCCTTAGGATTGCTTACGCACGGGGAGAGGTAGTGGGGTCTACGGATTTTACATGCACATATCCCCAAGTATACATGGTGGTCTTCAGTGGGTATCGAACGCGCGACCTTCCAGGCGGAAGTCCGACGTGCTAACCACTGGGCTACCACGGCCGGTATACTGATGCTGATTGGGGAAACTGTCCTAAAGATCGTAAATCATATACAGGATATTGTTTTGTACTTGGTGGTAGTGCTATTTCATGGGAAAGTCGCAAACAGTGTACTGTGGCTCTCTCATCGACCGAAAGCCGAATACATGGCTTTGTCGGATGGTTCAAAGGAATCAATGTATTTGTGTAAATTACTTAACGAATTATATAATGATCCTGTTGAAACTGTGCATATATTAACCGATAACCGAGGTTCAATAAAATTAGCAGAAAACCCGGTGTTTCACAAAAGAACGAAACACATTGATGTAAGACATCATTTTATAAGAGAAGCTCTGAAAAATGGACATATTGAAATAGATTTCGTGCCTACCAATGACATGGGAGCGGATATACTAACGAAATCATTGCCCTCTGCAAAGCATTTTAAATGCATGAAATTACTAGGGGTTGAAGATACAATGATGTTCTTCGGGTAAATGCGTCGACATTGAGGGGGGGGGGGTGTTGAGCTATGTTATTTATGTCTTCTATATAAATCAATGTCTTGCTATTCCCCTCATTAATAATGATTATGTAACAGTCACCTGCAACGCCACCTTGCATGGTGCGCATGCGTTAATCAGAGCTCAAGAAAATGTGGAGCTGAGAACATGCATGTCTTACGTCTCTATGTATTTATGTCCTGTCCTTATCCGTTATTAAAGGATTATTTTACATTATCAACTGTCTTAATTCTGCCTCGCTTACACACTCTGCTGATTTAGCCCAACAAACTGAGGCTAAAGTTATCCCCAATAAGTTCTAAAACAGGAAAGAGGCAGAGAAAAATGTCCCGAATTTCCACGTGACATTTTCACCCATGGGTGATTTTCAAATTTGTTGACGGATTGGATTTGACACAATCTAAAAATTTTTGTTGCATCAAACATAAAAACTTGCCTACGTATGAATTCTTTATAGTTTACTGCATTCTGAGCAGGTAGTTTTTTCGAGTTAATTTATTTATATTTTAGATATTTCAAAAAGTGTCTTGACAAGTGATTGTAATGATTGTTACCGTTATTAAACATTCTGTAAAATAATCCTTATCAATAATTAATCTAAAAATTCTTGTTCAGGTAATCTTAAATACTTTATAAGAATTAAAAATAGTATTAAAATTGACATATTTAAAATTTAAAAACTATTTTAATTGCACTTTATCTCAGGAGTGTTACTTTGTTTTCTAAATGAAGCATATAACATTCAATAAAAATGTATTTTATTAAAAATTAACTGTTTTCACTGCAGGTATAAGAAGTACCTGGATAGCCTTAATTAGCTAACCATTTTTTAATTATTAACTAACAAATATATTACAGTCGACGCTCGTTATAACGACCACGCATTATAAAGACCATTCCATTATAACGACCAGTGATAAAAGCCCCAACTTTCTTCCTATGAACTCTATGTTAATTTGCTTTCGGTATAACGACCGTTCTGTATCGCCCAATCCAATACAGCGACCGCATTCAACGGACACTATTTCCGGTATTTTTCCAAAAAGAACATGTTTCTAAATTTGTAACTTGAAATGACCTTGATTATAGTTTACTGACAAGCTGCATGCAGCCTTCAGTGTTCAGTCAGTCCAACTTTGACAGGGGGAGGGGATTACCACTCACCATAGTATGGAAAGAATAGAGAGGGGGAGAGAGCACGTGGACTTTACGGATTTTAGGAAAAGGGGTTGACAGATGTATTGGTAGTTTTTGTCATTTGAATCACGTGTTTTCCCAAGGGTCGATTCTCCGAAATACGAGGAGTCTTGCTGTCCGTGACTGGTGGTGTCATGTCAGCTCAGAAGTTCTGCTTCCAGAAATGTGAATGAGAGGGTTCGAGAAAAATTAACCTGCTCTTCAACCTGAATGTTGACAGGTTCCAGGTCACGTGCCTTGGATTAGTTATCCTCTGGGGGAAGGAGCGAAAAAAGAATAAGGTTCTTCAGTGAAATGCATACTGCAAACAGGAGTTGCATTTTCGCTATTGAACGAGATGGCAGGTTCAAACAAGCGCAATGCGATATGTCTAGATACTAAAATTAAAATCTTAAATGAAGTTGATAAAAAAGTTTTAAAAAAATGCGAAATTGCTAGAGTTTTCAAAATTCCCAAAAGCACCTTATTTGGCATCATTAACAACCGGGACTCAATTTTAAGAAAAGAAGAAATTGGAGTCAAATCTTCTAGAAATCGGTCCCGTGAAGGGAAATTTCAGAAGATCGAAGAAGGTTTATATGAATGGTTGAAAATAATGCGATCAAAAAATGTCCCAATAGATGGAAATTTGCTGAAGTCAAAAGCTCTAACTTTTGCTCAAAAAATGGACATTGACGAAACTGTGTTCAAAGCTTCGGACGGATGGTTGCAAAAATTTAAAACCAGACATGGTCTTTCATTCCGGAAGCTTTGTGGCGAAAGTGGTTCTGTGAATGAAGAAGCAGTGGACACATGGAAAAAAGAAAAGCTGGAAGAAATTATCAAAAATTATACTCCAGAGGATATTTTTAACGCAGACGAGACTGGACTGTTTTTCATGATGAAACCTGATAAATCTTTCGTTTTAAAAAACGAAACTGCGAGTGGAGGGAAAGAAGCCAAGCAAAGACTAACAGTTCTCTTATGCTCAAATATGTCTGGTACTGAAAAACTTCCACTCTTAGTGATCGGAAAATCAAAAAAGCCGAGATGTTTTAAAGGACTCAAAACCTTACCTGTCACGTACAAAAACAACTCCAAATCGTGGATGACATCTGTCATTTTTGAGGAATGGCTACGTTGCTTGGATAAGCAAATGACAATTCAAGGTAGAAAAATTATTCTTGTAATTGATAACTGCACGGCTCATCCCAAACTAAATGGGTTGAAATCAATCACCGTGGAATATTTTCCACCTAATGTCACATCTGTTCTTCAGCCACTAGACCAAGGGGTCATTATGAGTTTTAAACGCAATTATAGGAAGTTACTACTGCGAAGAGTTGTTTCTGCACTCGACGAAGATCAAGATTACAAAGTTGATGTCCTAACAGCTTTGCATCTCTCTAAAGCAGCATGGAATGACGTCTCAGAAAAAACCACCAAGAATTGCTTCCATCATGCTGGTTTTAAAAAGCAAGAGGAAAGGGAATCTACTGCTGAAATAATTAGTCCGGCAATCGAAGATGAAAATTTCGTTGAAGAAGAGGAAATGCTGCAAGAAATTTCTCAGAAAATGAACATGGATGCAACGTTGAACTTTGACGATTACGCTAAAATCGATAATGACTTGGAATGTGTCGAGCATCTGTCAGAAGATGAACTAATTTCCCGTTATTGTGGACAGGAAGAAATTGATGCATCATCATCAGATGAAGAAGAGGAAGAAATTGTAACAAAAACTCCTAGCATAAAAAATGTGTCTAATGCTATCGAGAATTTAAAATGTTTTTTTGAAAGGCAAGAAAATACAGAACACTATTTGTCATCAATAACTGAAATGGAAAATTATGTTTTGCAAAAATCACATGTGCTAAAAAGGCAAACAACCATTTCTGATTTTTTCTCCCGAAAATGAATGATTTGCAAGTATGTAATTTTTTCCTTATATTTTCTACTTTAAAATCTGTTTAACATTTTATTATAACATATTGCACTGATAATTTTTTTTAAATTCCAATGATAAAATATAATTTGAGCATTTTGTTGGAATCTTTGAAAAATTGGCAATTTTAATGGAATTACTATACTGCATGATGCATGCATATACATTTTTAAATTCTACCTCTTATAGCGACCACCCGTTATAAGGACCTTTTTTTGTGGAACGGAGATGGTCGTTATATCGAGCGTCGACTGTAATACAATTCTAATTTTTAGCTACAGTAACACTCATGAGAGATGGTAACACTCATGAGACAAACAAGCAGTCCTCTTGCAATAATGCTCCAAAAATAATAATAGTAATAAAAATAACAATAATTATAAAAAGAGAGACCAAAATTGAAATTATTTTACCCCATTAATTGATAAGTGTTGCATTAAAAATGTAATAACACATCACTACTCTCATGATTCTGATCCAGACATAGATGTTTTTAGACATAACTAATAAAAAAATAATTTAAGTTTTAAAGTAGGCAGTAAAAATATCGAAATAAATAGTTATAATTCTGCAAACCTTATCTTTAATTTAAGTAAAGTGAAGATAATATTTTGCAACACATCACTTTCTTATTTACATAAAGTAGCAACTGGCATACACGAACAAATGTTTTTTTTTACTCATTTATTTATTTATTTTTTTTTTTGGGGGGGGGGGGGGGTTACAAGTACGAAAGTTTTTCGTTATTTACCCCTTCAGAATAAAACATATCTTAAACAAAACACACAAAAATCATATCTGCCAACGTAAAAATTTTGTGTCAGGGTGCCTCTTTTAACATATATATAGAGAGAAATAAAATATAATCTTGAATAAAAAATTAATATCAGCTTGAGTTAAAGCTCATAAAATATCTATATCTGTAGATTTATTTATTATTTAGTTGTTTTCAATCTTGATTGTAACTTCTTTCTCTTAACAAATAACACTCATGAGATTTATTGAGAAATTCTTCCCTAAAAGAAATTCTGACTGGGCTCCTGAAAATTTAATTGGACCAATTGATTCCTCTACAAGAAATACACTATTGCTGAATTGCTTATTTTTATGCTGTAAAAAATATTGGGAAATAAATGGGTAACACTCCTGAGAAGTAATAAAAAAATACTCATCATGTTGAATTTTGTGTTCCACTATAAAACAGTAAAGGAATAAGACTAACCCATTCTAGATGGTACGAGGTTAAAGGAAACATACGCGGCTTTCCTACCGCAGAAAATAATTACAATATTTAAATATTTTTAAAGTTGACTGATAGAAACTTTCTCGAGGTAACACTCATGAGCTGCATGTCCGGACAAAAACGTTTGTTAAATTTTAAAATATTAGATAAACATTTCAGTAAAATCACTTGCATTTTTGTTAAGTAAACACATATGACTTCATGTTTTAAATCATATTGAATAAAAAAAATACTTGGAATGATAAAAGAAAAAGACTGTGGTTCTGTGAATTTTTTGCTTCGGACACGCAATTTTCCATTACTTTCCAACTAAAGTAATCGAAAAAGCCTACTATTTCACAACTTGGAAAAAATGCAATGAATGCATTAAATTAACTATGAAAAGATGCTTCCCTACTGGCTTTTATAATGGCAGTATAATAGTTTTATCGATATGAAATTCAGATTTTATACTGCGGAGTGGCAGCACCTCAGTTTGTTTATATCGAGTTATAATTCTTATGTTTAACTATCTTTTCTTAAGCCTTTCGAATTTTAAAGGTTTTTTACGATTTTAAAATGGTTAATTTTCAATTCTTTATTGTTGGGCTTATAGCCCGCAGATGTTCTGTGGGGATCAGCTAGTTTAAATATATTTTCTATTTTTTGCGTTACCATTTAATTTTTCTCGTGTAGCGTTTTCGTGTGACATAAACTACCTGATTATGATTTACTGAAAATTGTTGATGTATTTGTTTAAGTCAGTGGTTCTCAAAGTGACCCATTTGGGAGTTCCATATGGACCACTAGACCGTCGGGTCTATTCCGATTTCAAGGGGTCCATGTCAACGAAAGAAAAATTTGGGAGGCATGATGTAACAAGGTGTCTATGAGACTGGATCTTATTCAAGTAGGTAATTATTCACCAAATTTTAGCCATAATGCACCTAACACAAACTTTGCCAATATTTAGATGATACTTATGCATACACAACGCATAAAAATTAACTAATTACATATTATATTTCATAAATTGTGTAAGTGGGTTTGTTTAGGTAAACACTTTTGACATCAGTAACAAGGTTGTAACCAGGATAAAGTTACTCCAAGAAATGTTGAGAAAAGGGAAATCTTGCATGATAAAAAAAAAAAAAACAAGAAGTTCCGTCTAGAACTATACGAGCCTACTTTCCCGTATACACCGAATTCAAATTTATAATCCCAGCTATATCTCCCTCTCTGTCTTTCTCGTTTAGCTTTAGTTCTTAATTGCTTCAAATATACCTTTTTCAACGGTTAATACATATTCATTTAATCATTATTTATTAAGTCATTCATGTATTTATTCACTCATTTATTCATTCATTCTTTTGCTTATTCATTTAATCATTCATTAATTAAAAAATATTCTTGAAAATCCCGATCAAAAAATTTCATAGGAAAATAGGCTCGTTAGTTCTGGATGAACTTTCTGTTTGTACATGTTCTACGTCATAAGATCTTTCCGATAAAGTTTGTTCCAAGCAAATCTGTCCGTTAGATCAGAAATTATATAGGATTGAAATTTCCCAGTAGGCGGTATGTTAATTTTTTTTGAACTGTTCAAAAATGAACAAAAATTGTTCAGATCAATATTTCACGCCAAGAACTTCTTCCAGTGAGCTTGTTCATGGGAACTTATATCTTGTACCCAGAGTTTACATAATTTGCTTCATTTTCACAAATAGGCGCTAATGTTAAAATTTTTTGAACTGTTCAAAATTGAACAAAAAATTGTTCAAATCAAAAAGTAAAATATGGAAATGAGATGTTCTCGCCGAGATCTTTCGAATGCAAAAAGAATTTTTCCAATCGGACAATTCGTTCAAAAGTTATTAAGGGGGGGGGGACAGACCGACAGACAGACAGACCGACCGACACACTTTTTCCCCATCTCAAAACCCTACTTTCAAATTTTTTATTTTTCAATCTTTATTTAATTACTTAACTTATTTTTGACTTTTCTTGATTTCTAACAATATTTTCACGATACATTAAGCCTTCTTTCATGCTTTATTATTATTATTTTTTACTTTTACGGGAAAGTAGGCTAAAAAAATAACAGAAAAAAAAATTACTTTCAAAAATGTTCATTTCAATTTTCAAGCGATATTTTCCTACATTTTGCACCCTCCGTACTGGTTTAGTACGGCTTCGGTGAAATTTTATCCTTAGTTTCTTTTTTCTTTGGAACTTTCAAATATAAATAGTGTTCTAATTAATTTATTTTACAATGACCCTTCAGAAGGGAGTCTGCGAAACACAGAAAAAAATAGCAAATTGTCTACGGGATAAAAAGTTTCGGAACCTAGGGTTTAGGTGAATGTTTTGTGTTTTCTCTTGTTGGAAACCCCATGCCATAAGCAATGTGTCTAATAACATTTTCAGAAAACTTAAAGCCTTCCTCATGTGTTGTTTAGTTTATAAAATATATTTCAGGCAACTTTCATGCATATGAATAAGTTTTATGCGGAAGTATAAAAACTATTTATGATACATTAGTTTTAAAGTAGAAACAATAAGGCGTGTTAATTGAAATTTAAATTGATATTGTACAAATTTCTTTTAATAAATAGTTGCCCAAAATCATGTGACGTTTGAAGAGAATACAATATATATAAGGGAAAAAAAGGAAAATAGCGCATATAGTCAATAATAATGAAATGGTTTACCATTAAGTCAAGAGGGGAAAAAAAAGAAAAAAAAATGCACTTCGAAAATAGTAGAAATAGGTACAAACATAAATAATTGAATAAATAAACAAATAACACTTAAAATTAGTAAACACTATCTTCTAATTTAATGTTTTAAAAAAGCATTAAGTCGAATACTGAAAGAACGAAAAATCTAAATATGGAAAAGAGAGAAAAAGAAGAAATCGGAAAACAGTAGAAATAACAGCAAAAATAGTCCAGAGAGCAAGACGGGTGAAAGATTGATCTTGTAGTCAAATATAAAAAGATATACGGAAAATAGTAGAAATTGTGACGAACACAAATGGTAGAGTAAAGTGGGAAAATGACTGACCCGCAAGTCGAGTATAAAAGAATTATTTAATAAAAAGTCCGGCATATTAAACAACGAAATGAAATCCTTTTGGCACATAATTAAACTATGCCTTATCTTTTGTTTCGAATTTTGCTGTAAATGCAAAGATATTCCAAATAGTGAAAAGCGAGAGTAAATCTTCATTAAAACGTAGCAATGGGGGAAAGCTGCTCACACCTCCCCCCGCCCATCCTTTTAAATGCCGAGGAGAAAATATCGAATTTGCATGTTGATTTAATGAAAAGTGGACTCTTGTTCATTTGTTTACAGATTTCCTTAAAGTTTGAAGGAACTTCAAGGAGGGCATTACATTTCGGCATTCTCTTATGACGTTTAGTACATGTCTTGCGAAATAGTTCCATTAATTTCAGTATTCTCTATAACTTGAATGTGAAGGATTTCAGCTCTGATATTTATTGAACTGGACACATTTATTATTTATCTGTAGCATTCTAAAACTTAATTTTAATTACCTTAAGCAAATCGAGTAATAGTTATAAAGATTATAACGAAAGCAAATTCCTGGAATAGGTGGTCCTTTTTGTCAAATTGTTATTTGAAATTATTATTTATTTCATTTTAAAGTGTTATTTATTTTAAGTTATTAACGCACGTGTTGCTCTCAAATATTAATTAATTAAGTAAAGGGAGTGATAATTAGAATATGAGGAGGCCAAATTGGAAGAAAAATATATTGAACTCAGTATTATCTATTTAATTTTGAAATGTTATTTAATTAAATATATTAATCATTTACTTTTCCCATTTTCTAACTTGAATTTATTAAAAAACATTGATTAATTAACTAAATATAATATAATTAGATGATAACGAAAACAAATTGTGGGAAAGTGAATTTCTTTTTTCAGGCTGTTATTTAAATTGTGTATTATTTATTTAATTTCAAAGAGTTTCTTCGGGACACATTTTTCTTAACATCCAGTTCAATTGATATATTTTTATTTGAGAAAACAAGACATAAAAACGTGATAAGCCTTCCTGGCCACCGCGATAGAGAGCTCCCGTGATAGTAAATATCAGTGAATATAAGCATTCTGGATGTAACAGCCTCGAATGTATTTTCTAGTCGAAGATATCGTGTTGAAATTTCTTCCAGACAGGCAGCCTGTTGAACGCTTACCAGACAATAGGCTCCTCATTTCGCAGTTTTCCAAGGGTGAGGAGGCAAAGAATAGAAACTCAATATATTTTTCATTGGAAAAAAATAAAAATCCATACACAAACGTAAAATACTGTATTTTTCAAGCGTCGGGAAAAGAGGGGGGGGGGGGTGCTATTGTCTCCTCCTGTCCCCCTCAAATGACGGGCCAGCCGGGCATCATCATAATAATAGCCACTTGTTTTGATCGGTGTGACACTTCTTCCGATTATGGTGCAATTTTAATTACGTATGATCCAGGATCTGTAGTTCCTGCACCGATCCAAAGGGGCATTTCGTGATCTACCTGTTTTGCCAAATATAAATACATATAGCCAACACCACCGAGCTCGTTGGTGTCGATATAGCACCCTTTAACACACGTTCTTAACAGCCTGTCGATATAGCGCCCTTTAACACACGTTCTGCGCCACATGGCGAGCCATTCAGATGTGCGTTCAAGAGTGTGCTTGTAAATGCAATTTTGTAGCACTCAAGAACGCGGTTAAGAATGACACTCAGATGCGCGCACATGATCGCGCACACCAAGAAACGTTTTACATACGCGTTCTTAACCGCGCATCAACGTCGGATGATTGGACGATTCTGTAGGCTGTTGATTCTGCAATAAAAAATGCCTTTTGCTCGATTTTGGGTCTGAAATCATACAGTGGTGTGTGTATTATGTGTATATTATTGTAATTCATTTAAATATTGTTTTTTCTTTAATGGGTTACATTTTATTGTGTTGTGAATGCTAGGTTGGAACGTGGAACGTTGTGGTCTCTGAAATTCTATACGCCACTCTGCAGGGGACTTCAAGAACGCCCCGCATCTGAACGCGTTCTTGCGCGTGGTTAAGAATGTGGTACATTATTGCGACACATTATTGAACGCCAAGGTTTTACTCGCGTTCTTGAGCGTGGTTGGAAAAGACGCTTATAAGATGATCGATCCTTGACTCTAGCATATGAAACCACGTGTTACAGATTATTTTCAGCAGGGTTCTAGAGTGAAGCAGGAGCGCGGGGTAGTGGAGCAACAAGATTTTAATTGAAGCTGAAGCGGAGCCGGAGCAAAGAAATTTGTTGAGCTCTACTGCTTCTATTTTTTAAAACTTTATCACATAAAAAGATAAATCAACTAAAAAACGAGATAAATGTCATAATCTATTCAAATTACATGGATCAGAGCTGGAGAGGAGCTGGAGGTAGTATTTAGGAGTCGGAGCAGAGCAATTCAAAAACGTGGCTGCTCCAGACCCCTGATTTTCAGTTTTTATTAAGTATAAACCGTTTTTGTCTCGATACACACAGGTTTAATTATTTTTTGCCAATTTTTAGCACGTTTTTCATTTTAAAGACACCAAAAACTTAAATACTCGTATGGGTAATAGGGGAGAGCGGGGCTATACCGTACACATAAGGGAGATTCGTCGATACATAGCAAATTACAAAGTAAAGGTTATATGAACAAAAGCAATATATAATTTGATTATTTGGCTACTGATCATACATAAACATTTTGGAACTATTTCACTTTTTACATATAAAAACTCGTGATTAAAAAAAAAGTTACCTTGTACGAAATAGCCCCGGGGGTCGGGGCTATACCGTACAGTAGAAGGGGCTATGCCGTACAGTTTAAAAATCATCCGTTTAGGTAACTAATAATTGTAATGCAATAGATTACTGTACAAAAACGTTTTATGATTTATAAAGGTCGTAACTAAGAAACTGTGTATTACACTTGTAAAATTTTAGAACAAATTACAATACAAAAAAAAAACAGGTTAACTTCAATAAAAAAGTTATAAGATTTCGTTGCATACCTAAAAGAGAGCAGAAAAAAGGTCACATGTTAAGCATTGTACATAAATCAAAAATGAAGTTGTTTGCAGACTCCACAGCACTGCAAGCTGAATGGATCCACCCTGAACATGAGCAGCACCTGTACCACAGCTGTTTGTCCTTGCCGAAATCACCGCACAAAACGCAAGCATCCTTAGAGCCTGAAGCTTCTCTTGTGAAAATTTTATCAAGAAATGACTTCATTGGGTCCACTCCATCTAAATAATTGTCTTCGACAATGTCTTTCATATCAGGAAGTTTGTCTTCTGATGATGAATCATCAAATTTGATGTTTCTCCTGCTTTTAGATTTTGCAGATACTGTTGTTTTAGAAATTGTTTTCTTGGGTTTAGGATTCGCTTTGGTTTTACTTTTGAGTCCCATGTTCACCTGTTTTGAATTTTTCTGCCCTGCATTTTCAGCTTTTATCTTTCCCTGCAGTTGTTGAATTTTTTCCTTCAGCTCTTTTTCTTTAGCCGACTGTTCCAGTTGTGCTTTATTTAAAGACTTTGTAAAAATTACTGAATGTTGTTGTCTATAAGTTACTTTCTTGATTTTGGACTTGTTAGGAAGAAATATAAAACTTTAACATTTTTGGTAGGCCTACTTTCCTCGTAAGTTACAATCGATGTAGGTATGTTGCCATAGCAAACCATTTGCGGCTATGTCGTACCGTTAGGGGCTAAACAGTACACTTCTGTACGAATTATCTGTAAATCGTGGCAATATATTAAACTAACCTTAAATTCTATCACTTAACCAATCATCGCTAACAATCAAAAGAGAGCTTAAGAGAAGTAGTTTATTATGATCTTACAGTTACTAGCATACAAGAAAATATTCTTCACTTACCTTTTATTTAGTACTGCACGAAAATTAGAAGAAAAAGAGTAAAAACAGGTTTTTTTACTGAAACATTGATACTCATACGCATAGCGAAACGATATCTACTCTGTAAACTTGCGCGATCTGCCACTAGACTGCACTTTGACTGGATCGTCTAGCTTGAAATCTAGGCCAAAAAAAAAAAAAAAAATGGGTGTACGGTTTTGCCCCGCTCTCCCCTACAACACTAAAATGCAAGCAAATTATTGAAATTAAAGAACTGCACGTGAGTCAGTGCTTTTATTATTTAGCGCAATTTTTAAATAATCACCCTTTAAATGAGTATTACAGGACTTAATATATTTTAATTTTAAAGTAAATTGAGTTGATTTTATACATATTCAATTCCATTTTTAAATTTATAAATTAAAACCATTTAAAACGAAATGTCTGAAATTTGAAAGTTTTCTTACGTCATTAAACAACATTAATCATTTTAGAGCACAGTCATTTATTGTTACTTTCGTTGCGAGTACTTTTATAGCACCTCTTACATTTATTCTAACGTCGTTTAAGGTGACAAAAAAAAAAGATTGTATTTAATGCACATCCTATGTTTGTATTAATACATGCTATAAGTTTTAAAGAAATAATTTTAGTCTATTAACTTCTGTAAAATATAAATTGTCCGTTTGATTTAAATTAGTTTTTCTTTCATTCTCCCCCACTTTTGTAACAAATACGGGGGATATTTATTACAAAAAACTCAAATTTGTATTTTTTTCTAACCATTACGTTGGAACCATGATGTGTGAGAAAATAGCAAATGTGTGATACAATCAAAGGCAATGCGTAGAACACGTTAATTTTATATAAATATAATTTCCGATTCCAAGAAAAAATCCTATTGTTAATAAATCCCAATTCATTTTGAAACCTTTATCGTGGTAATTGTTTGAGTGTAGATATTGCACTTCAGACCACAATTAATAAGGAGATTTAGTTTAAATGATGATGATGATAATAAAGACTGAGTCAGCATTACGAAATGAGTGAGTTGTACGCAACACTTATGCAGAAATTATAGTAAAATATATTTGACTATATATATATGTTATTGTGAATGTCCGAAATTGGACAATGTCGACAATCATCGGTCTGATGGATAGTAAATGTCGGCATTCACCGGCGATTGTCACCATTTTCCAATTTCGGACATTCACAGTAATTATATATATATACGTATAATTTTATGAAATGAATAGTATTCCTTCGTTTCGGCAGCAGAGCATAGTTTAGTTGAGCAAGGTGCATTCGTAATTCCATACTGAAGATATTGCGCAAAGGAAATATGAAGATGTAATAATGTATTAGAAGAAAATGTAAGGAAAAATTTATCCGCCTAGCCCAAAACTTCTGGGCTGAAATTTAAAATTTTAAGTAACAATAATGAATAGTACTATCTTATCATTAGAGTGAATAGTAGTATATAGCTCAGAAAAATCAAAATGATGCATAAACAAAGCAATACATTTAAATAAAATGGAATCACGTTATAATGCTATAAAGACGTTTAACAACATCCAATGCACTAGGAAAGTCTACTTTTTTCTCAATCTGTTACTAAATCTAATATACACAAATATGAAATAAAGGATACAATAAAATCAAGAAAACTTTTTAAAATAAAGATACTTACATTTTTTACAGCAAAATTACCTACATTAAGTTTGAAAGTTAAATATGAAAAATATCACGGAACAAAAATTAAGTTAAAACTCTAGTTAATGCAAAATCCAAAATAAATCACACAATTTTTTCATCATTACAATTAGTATTTTTTCATTTTAAAAACAATTTTAACATAATTCTTACATATGTAATTGTTAGTAATCAAATATCAGATTTTGCATTATTACTTTCGAAAAAGTAATAAGTAAAAAGACCCTATTTTCCATAGAATGATAGTTCTCGCAGTCCGTTGTAAACTGAAAATTTCGATTATTTTCTGTAACTTCTACTTGCAATCCGTATGGTTTGACATTTCTGCATTCTCTCAAGATCGTCAAACTTTACATACATGCTATTTTAAATCTTCAAAATGCTCTTAAAAGCTACCGTGAATGTTTTCTAACATTTTCATTTGTTACGAAGTTGAGAACTGGAATTTGAAAAACAGCCAACTTAGATGATGATATTAACACCCTGTGAAATTCTTTAGTTGATAGCTGTAATTAATTTCATTTTTTGCTGTTGTAGTCTTTAGTTTCTTTTCTTATTTTAAGCATGTTGGCTCGTTCAAGCTTCCTCTAAAATTACTTTCCATTCTGAAACAAATGACGGCTTGTACTCGGAGTTAAATCCATTTAATGTGGACCACATCAGATAATTCAAGTAATAAAAAAATATCCTCGATTTATATGAGTTATTTACTAATTTACAACGGTCTTACAAACGAAAAAACCCCCGAAGAATTATATGATACAACTACTATAATTGTACGAAACGAAACTTTTTTTTATACCAAATACATTTTTATCTTGACACAGTTTGAAATAATCTTATATATAAGCCGCTTAAGTGTCTGTTTGTCGCCGATAGCTTATTACGAATTTCTTACTTCGAGAAAACTGCATCGTGCTGCCATCCACACAATTGTTTCTATAATGAAAACGACTAATAATCAAAAAATTTCTCTAACATTTTGAGTGAGGCATCGCTAGATTTGCAATCTCCGATAAAAATTAATGTAAAGGCGAATTTAATTTAATCCTTCTTTCTTTGTTTTAATTTATTTATCGTCTGCGGTTTTTATATATATTAAAGTGGCAGCGCACTTTTTTCAAGTTTCGTTAAAACTACTATTTTAACGATGATTATGTTGGATATAAATAAATATTTTTCACGAACAATTTGATTATATAGTAAATAATATTTTTGTTTTACAGATTGTTATAACTTAGATGTTTTTTATTTCGGTAAGAATATTTTTTTCCGAAATTATGTTTATTATTTATTTATTAAACTTTACTGTTCTACCTGACAAATATCTCTTTTATTTGATGTGCATTTCCGGTTACTGGGATAATTGTATATTTATAATATCTAGAACAGCGGTCATTTCGCATGACCGCCGGGCTTACTAGTTCTGATATATCTTAACACTTATTACAGAGAAATGATAATCACTTTATTAAAATGCAACATGTTCTTGGTGCTGAAGAATCTACGTAGTTGAGAGTTGAATCAGTTATGCGCATAAATACGAGCAGAAATACCGTATTATATAAAGTGAACCTTCTATGTAAAGAGACTGATGTAAGGAAATTACAAAGTCATGTAATTAAATATTGCTTTTATACAACAGAAAACACATCAGATAAAGCTCGTGTAAAAAGCTTTACTTTCATATAAAACAAATCTCTCCTCAAAAAAAAAAAAAAAAAAAAAAACACAGTGCTCATATAAACGGAATTGTGAATGTAAAAAGTGTTCGCATACAATAAGTCTATGTAGGAAGATTTCTCTCACGTAAATTCAAGTTGACTTCTAAATAAATATAATTCTCATGCAAACTAAATCCAGAAGTTAAACAAACATAATTGCGATAGGTTAACCACTCTGGTAAAAATAATTCTTTCCTTTAACAGGAAACCTGCATGTAAAACAGACAGTACAATTTGTACATACGAAAGTAGTGTACGGATATTAAATGAAATTTGACTAAATATTTCCTTAAATGACTTCTCATAGAGATCCTTTGAAAAATGAAGACTACTTTTTTTCCTTATGGAGGCTCACCTAGTTGTATTCATAAAATTGTAAGGAGAAATATTTTCAACTGCTCTTTTGCACGCCTTCTGAAATATTAATGCGAACATTGTTTTTAAAGCCAACGTCCATTGCTTTCACTCATGAATCTTTCAGCAAAGCAACACTTTCAAACTTTGAAAGCATTCCGTGGCACAAGAAACTGTTTACGAGAATTTTTCTCTCTGAATAAAACTTAACGAGTACATTTCTCTTGAAAAAGTCTCTTTTTCACCCTTTAAATTTATTTTCTGTCGCATTAGAGAGCTCTGAGTTCAACGATCAAATGTGTGTAAATTGCAAAAAGAAAACTTCTTCATGTTTGAATTTCTTGAATAAATGTGGACACTACTAAAAACGCACTTATAACTGTCAGGCAAAGTTAAATAATTTTCAGTCAAATACAGAATATAATACTGCCATGCTAAGCACAAAAGTCGTCTTATCACTTTTTGGCAACATTTAGGTATTGCCACCTGGTGGTTTTTTGTCACTTTTTTGACCTAAATACTATATTTTGTGATTATATGTGAGTGGAAAATATTTAAAAAAAATTCTAAAGATAGTGGCATCTGAATAAAGTACATGGAAGAGCAAAACTTCAATCCGCAATATCTCATTTTGAGCTCAGCTGAAGATACCACATTTGTGTTTAGCACAGTAGAGTACGTATTCACTCCTGTATTTATATATATATGTATTTATGTACCGTAAAATATTCACCTAGGCATGTATTAATTCTTTATGCCGAGTATTTTATTATTTATTGAAAAGGCAAGAGCTATATTGCTTATAATACCTAAAAATGCATCATTCAATTTACTTCTGCATAAATGTTATAGCCTATTAGTTGGTTTGTCAATTTACGGTACCAAGAGACAATGATACTGAGTTATGCGGAAAAATGAAATTAGTAAGGTAGCTAAGGGGTAAAACTATGTCTCTAAATAATGAATCAAAATCAGAAATAATTGCTGTATGCATTGATTTTTGAAATATAGTAAAAGTCGGATCAATGGATTTAGTACATAGCGATGAAATGCCAATCAATGATGAAATTTTTTAGACCTAAGTGTGAAATAGCCAAAATCACTCAAAACCAGATAAAACTGTAATTCACATAGTTTGGTAAATCATGGCACAAACTAACACTGTTACACTGCACCCCCCCCCCCCCATAATGTGGGAATTAATCTGCAAATTTCTGAACAATAAAACTACATATTTCGAAATTCAATGAAAATCGGAAAACTATTTCCGCTGCTAAACCAAAAATAAAAAGCATACGATTATCGTTTCTACTTCTGCGGGTAACCATATACGTATGCTATTCTGTAGAGAAAAAAAATAATTTTATATTATCAGTGTTGTAGTCGTAAAAATAGAAGAAGGTATATGCTACATAAATTTAAGAGCTAGAGGGTATAAGCTTTACTAACTGAGATTTTAGAGGGAATATTAGGTAGATGTAGAAATAACTTAGATTAAAATGTAGAAAAATAATTTTTGGAAAAAAAAGGGAACAGACTTCAAAGTATAAATTGCGCTAAAAAGTAAAAAATAAATGAATTCTTTAAATAACAGCGATACGACTTTTAAACATAATTTTCGAAGCCGCTGCAAAATTATCTAATTATCATTACGCCATGGGTTACATTATATTGAGACTGTTGCAAACTCTGGGCCATTTATATTTGTAATAGATTCATGATTACAAAAGTAACTATGAATCAAAACTTAACATAACTATGCAACGACTTCAAAACTAATGCTTAAAAATCGTATCGATGTTATTTAAAGAATTCATTTATTCTTTACTTTTTAACGCAATTTATACTTTGAAGCTGGTTCTATTTTTTTCTAAAAACTATTTTATTTTATTCATTTTAGTGTAAATACATTTTTTACAGAAATACTCAATTTTTAAAAAATCCATATGAAAGGGCAAACCTTCTTTGAGTGAATGGCACTAAAAACTAATCATTTGTATGATAAATTCCGTTTTGAAGTCAATTTTAAAAGGCAACTAGAGCAAACAAACTGATTGGATTTAATTTTTGCTTCAGAGAAGCCTTGCTTTTAATATTACAGCTAAATGGCAACAACCTCTTTTTTAACAATGAGTTTTACATTTATTAAAACTCTTAACAACAAAGAAAAATGAAGCTAAGCCTTTCCAATTAAAATAAAAATTACTGATTTTTCACCCATAATATTTCTCGAAAAAACAAATGTAGTCAAATTGATGTGCGACATTTGAGTGAGACGACCCTCTGTCTATTAAACAAAAAATCATCAAAATCGGTTCATTTAGTCAAAAGTTATGGATGAAAAATAATCACTATATTTATGCCCATAACTTTTTTTCTAATTATCAAATATGGTCAAACAAAGGCACGGTACCCGTGGGAAACCACCCTTGATTGATTTTAAAAAATCATGAAAATCGGTTCATCCATTGAGAAGTTATGGGTGGACAAACAAACAAACAAAAGCGGCTTACATACAGTATGAATGTATAACCTCCTCCTTTGTGAAGTTGGTTAAAAATAGGTACTAAGAATTTATTTTTGGGGAGATACATCCTATGTAACAGGGGTAGACGAAGGGTCCTGTTTGTAATTGCGCATTAGTTATTGAACGGTGGTTAATCGAACAAGATGTTATACTTTTTTTTTTGGTAGAAATGAATCAATTGATAGTCCGTTTGCCTCACTAAGAATTAAATTTGATGCAGTTGAAATAAATAAAGACTCTCGTGAATCAGTTATGATGTTTTTCATTAACCCCTTAATGCACGAGTTTTTTTTCTGAAAAACTAGTATGGTGTAAGTTTTTCTTTGCAATTTCAGGTTGTGGGGGGTGACTAGGGAGCGGGGGGTTGGGTAAAAGTTACATAGAGAGAAAATATATTATACAAACAAAGTGTGAACGGATCTCAGACGGGCATTATAAATAAAATAACGCACGGGCACGGGCAAATTTTAACTTTCGCCCGTGTCAGACATGGGCAAATGCGTTAAGGGGTTTAACTAAATCCGTATTTATACTCAGAGTACGGCGAAGTTCACACTGCGTTTAATAGCGGTTTTAAGTTTTCCGAGAAGTATTTTGAATTTTCTCTTAAGCAAAGGGTGTACGCTATTTTCAGAAACAAACCAGAAAATGTACGCCATATACATCCACATACCCTCCAATACAGCACTGGATGAAATTATGAAAAAGGAAATTTTATGCGTAAGGGGAAGGGGGGGGGGGGATTTCAAACATTTTGTGCAGCTTTGTATTCCGACATAACTTTCAAATTTCGATAAAATACGCATTCTCTAAACGTTGCCGATATTAAAGAATTGAAAGAAAAACGAATAATTCTACTAGTATTTTGTTTTTATGATTTTTTATTATCTCTTATATTCAACTTGCACGAAAATAAATTTTGAATGCTTGCTAGAAAACGTGACAAAGCATTTACTTGTGGGATTTATTATTAGTTGTTGAAAGAAAAGATAGATGCTTCTAGCAGATTGTAACAAATTCATGACGAAGACGACTGTCAACAATTGTGTCAGATGCATTTTGCTCAGTTTTAAGTAAGAAATGGCTCTGTATAGGCAAGGATGGTTAATGAATGAGAATTATAGAATAAATGCAATTTTTGTGCCGGGAAAGGATGGTAGAAAAATATCGTCTTCGTGATCAGATAACGGAATATCCGAATAAATTCCGAGAATAGAAAGTTGTTCAGTTTTTCAGAGTAAGAATCCTTACACCAATTCCTCCCCCCCCCCCGTTTTGATTTTCTTTATCTATTAAGATTTGTGTAAATTTTTGCTTACATACCTTACGTAAGGTGATTTAATACACATAACTTCAATTATAGTATTAGTTGAAACAGTTTTGCTGAAGCAATTAAAAAAATGAGAACATCTTGCAGAAAAACGGTATGCAAGAATCTGCACACGTTTATTTCAGTCTGTATTTAACACCTTTACGCATTTGCCCGTGTCTGACACGGGCGAAAGTTACTGGAAATTTTGCCCATTCCCGTGCGTTATTTTATTTCTAATGCTCGTCTGAGAACCGTTCGCACTTTGTTTCGATAATGTTTTTTTTCTATAACTTCTACCCCCAACCCCCGCTCTAAAATCACCCCCCCCCCCTCCACAACCCGAAATTGCAAAGAATAACTTACACTATACTAGTCAGAGAAACAACTTGTGCTTTAAGGGGTTATAAGCCTCAATAGTACTATTCTGTTCATTAAATAAAGGAACAGCAAAATATTTTGTTAACTTACAGTAAGGTAAACCGGACAGTTTCTGACACCCTTAAGATTACATTTCTGTGGTGAAATTAAAGAAAAACCTTTTTATGAAAGGATTATATTGAAACTTCTTATAGCTCTTCTTTATCTATCCTTATATAGACTCAAGAGATTTTTTTGGGTCAAAAGTTTAATTCCTTTTACCGCATGGCAATATTTTTGGTAAAAAGTGCAAAAACTAGTTATTGACACCCTGTGGATGGGTTCTCTGGTAAGTTTCTAAAACACTTACGTCATAAATGACTTAGAGGACCCTCAAACATCAGTTTGATGCATATCTTAAAATAAAATTAAGACTTGTTTACTTCTTTCTTTAAGTTAAAGTTTGAGGTGTCAATAACTGTCCGGTTTACCCTATTTTATGATTATAATTTTTAAACTAGTTTCTTATAATAATATTTCTGAGATCATGTCCGTGCATCATATCAGTGGATCAGAGTGCTCGAATGCGATGATTCACGGAAATGATGAAAAGAAACAGAGCTGGAAATTTATCGTTAAAAATTTGAAACTGTTAGAATAAGCTTAGGCAATTTGTTCCTTTCTCTAGACTCCAAGAAAAATATGAAATTATTAACGTACCTATTTTATTTCTTGACCACAGAAATCAGGGTATGATTAGCAAAATCCTCAATTTCCTCTTTTGTTTGCAAATTACTTTTTAATTTTTATAGAAAATAAACTAATGATTTACTGTCCGAGATAAATGACAAAATTCTCTCGACCAAAGTTGATCCCTTGTACGATGTGTTGACCTTAAAATATTACAGTAAAACCTGTTTTTGTGCGGTGGATAGGGACCGCATAAAAGAAAGCGCACAAAAAAATATTCGGAAATTTTATAAATTCTCACATATAATAAACAACTTTGTACGATATATTACCTAAAATTTTTTTTATGCGGTGGATAGGGACCGCATAAAAAAAGTCGGACTTAGAAAATACATCAATAATTTATGAAATAGATGAGAGAATGCTTTCAATTAAATTAAATAATTGAATTACACCTAAAGAAATTGTAAAAATATTTAATTCTTCATGTACATATACATGGAGAAGTTTTCAAATTATATATTAAATAGTTTGCTCCTACTCGTCGTAATCCAAAACGCGCATCTTCTTGTGACGAATTGGTTGAAAATCGCTTTCCTCGCTTGAAGGTAGGATTTCAATTGATTTCTTTTTTGGTACCATGAAGTCAGTGATCAGTTTTTGTGACGACGGTCGACTGGTCAATTGCTTGTAAACGTCACGATAGTGAGACATGCATGATCTCAGTTCTTTTTGGAATTTTAAGCGTCTTTCCGCATTGGTATCTGTTTTCAAAAAATGCGTTTCCATTTTTTTAGAAATCTGGATCCCTACATATATTTTATCTGCTGTAATAGATTCCGGTTCTTCTTGTATATTTTCATAATCTATCAAACTATTGATAATGTCACTATCATCGATAGTTTGGTCCTCAATCATCTCGTCAAGGTCATTTTCGCCGAAATTATCAAAGCCTTCTCCTATAATTTTTATTTATACAGTAAGCACATGAGCACTTACCATGTGCTTAGTGTATAAATAAAAATTATAATTAGTTGTCATTTTTAAATATGTATATGTACATTGATAGGAAACATTAAGCTGGTGCTAACGCCGCTAAGATTCATATACCGCATAAAAATAAATCGCACAAAAATAAAATCGCACAAAACCAATCGCACAAAAAAAAAAAAAAAATCGCATAAAAAAAGGACCGCACAAAAAGAGGTTTTGCTGTATTCAAAATTTTCTCACGGAAATAACATTCGTGGGACATGTATATTTTGAAGATTTAGTTGAATTGTGTTCGTAAAAATGATTAGGTTATTTTTTTTTATAATTTACGTTAATACTACTTTAAATTAAAATATCCATTTTATTTAGTACATGTCAGCTGTTGTAAAAGATAACGATTTGGGAAAATGTCTACTTGGGACAGGCCATGAATATATCATCATACCCTGTGGACGTAAATTTTTATACTAAATTAAACTTTTTTTGAGATCAATGCGCTTAGACGTGAGGATAAAAAAAGAATAATTATTTTAAGTTCGCTTAATAATGGAAAAATATATGAAACAAGGAATATAATTTGTTGGGATATGGGTTTCAGCGTTTTTGTAGAATTTCCTATTTACACATTATTGTTAAAAAAAACCCACCCTATATTTACTCTTTTAATCGTGCACAAATTTAAGTAATGTACTATCTGTTCAATTCATTTCATATTAAATTCATATTCAATTCATATTCAATTCATATTCAATTCATATCAATTCATATTCAATTCATATTCAATTACTATCTGTTTTTTATTATGTGTGTTTTGTGAGAGTGTTTTCCTTTGAAGATTTTACTCAGCTCTTAATTGCCTTAAACATAACTTTTTATTTGTGAACTAATATACTTCCCTGTGCAGTAATTAATAATTTCTGGTTTGGAAAAAGAAATGACCACGAACTGATTCCAGATCACTGTGCGATGGTACATTCATTAAAGGTCCCATAAGATCCAAACTTTGAACGCGTTTTTCTCGGAATCGTTTTTTGGTCACTTACATCCTTTTGCTTCTCACTGCCTTAATTCAAATACATTTGATTTTGACTAAGTGTCAATACGAGTTTATATCAACGGCGTTCTGGTAAAAGTCTCCACTGAAAATTAACGTTTTGAGATATAGCAAAAATTAATATTTAAGTTGGTATTAAAAATATAGTAAACATTAGTTTATGGACTTCTAGTACGTTCAGCGACATTTACGTGGCTAGTTTATAGCAAAAAATAATTAATCGGAAATTCTAATTAGTGGCAATAGTTCGTTGAAAAGCTTATTTGTGGACTTAATGTGTTTAAACCTACCAAGAAGTACTTTTCTGCGTATGGGTAAAAGTCACTAAGTCCATTTAGCGATTTCCTGAACCTTCTGTTATTTGGAGTTTTTAGGAATTTCTGTAATTATCTCTTAAGCTTCCATGGATGGTGAGTAGTTTTAGTGACTTTTACCAGAACGAAAAATATGCTTATAGCACTTAAGTGAAATATGGACAATTATGTTTCTTGGAAAGACAAAGTCAATGAGCTAAGTGAGTTTTGTTAAACTATAAGCTTTATTTCTAGATGTCGAAATAGTAAGTGTCTAAAAATCGCAATTTTTGGACTTAGTAATTTTTACCAGAACAAAGACTACATGTCAGGGAAAAAGGGGTTCGAAGTTTGAATTTAACAATCGTGAAAAAAGCTGCCACGGTAGCGTAGTGGCTCGATACTGGCTTCTTATGCGCCAGATCACGGGTTCACACTCAGCTCCGTGCTCCGAAGAATTTTAGTACATTTTATTAACTATCAATTTGTTTAGTTAATTATTTTTTTCCTATGATAAAAACTAAAACTTGATAAAACAAATTTCTTCGCACCGGCTGCCCTCCAGTTTCGAGCAAAATTTCTTTGCTCCACTGCTCCGTGCTCCACTCCAGGTCCCTTATTTTTAATGTAAAATTTTACCTGATGCATAGTCTACACTAAAAATTTTGCGTTTAGTTGCCACTATTTTTGGTGCTACCGAACAATATTTTTGGTGTTCAGTTGGTGTTAAATTGAAAATTGTCCATTTTTTTATGTATTTCGATTTTTTAAGGGTCTGTATGAAAAAATCACAGACATCAGAATGTTTTTTTAGCGAATGATGTTCGTAAACTCATCTACGCATCAAAAGTTCATCATGATTGCTTATTTAACCTATTTTCACTGAAATGAGCAATCGTAATGAAATTTCGATTAGTAACGGAGTTAACGAATTTTATGTCCTGAGAAACATTTTCTGTCTATATTTTTTAAGGCAGACACATAAAAAAAATTTAAAATACAGTGAAACCTGTGTAAGTAGACCACTTGCGGTGCAGCACTTTAGTGTTAAACTTAGACAGGCGGTCAACTTATAGAGGGTGAAGGGCTAATTCTGTTCCTGACAAAAGTGGTCACTTTAGACAGGTGGTCAACTTTACAGGTTTTACTGTATATCAAAAATGAATAATTTTCAACTTTACACCAACTGAACACCAAAACTCATGTTTAGTAACACCAAAATGGTGGCAACTAAAAGCAAAATTTTTACAGTGTATTCACGAGAATGCAGCTGCATTTAGAACTAAGTGTATCAAAATAAGCTCGAAATTGCATGTAACTAAAAACAGCAAATGCAATATAACTGATAAGGCAACAAAAAGAGCACTCAACCAGATATTAATACATTTTCTACTTAAATACGTCTTTATTTGCTAAAAATAATCTAAAGAACTATTCGGCTTTAAAAACATTTCTATCCGGGATAAAACGAAACTCAAAATGACAAGCGAAAGCTGGGTAAGTAATGATACATCATTTCAGGAAAGCACTGTATTAACCAGTAAAATTCGTTCTGACGTGGGGTCGGGAAAAGAAACATGGTCCAATCTTCCGAGAAAAAAGATGTTTTTAGCTGGAAGGTGGAACTAGAACTCAACACCTTCTGCTTCAGCTTGAATCTTGCATTAAGGCGAGACCTCCTCTGTCGTTTTTTCTATGAACCGTGTAGTAAATCTTTAACGTTGTTTACAAAGCATAAGAAGAGGGAATTCGGAGCAATGAGAAATTAAAGGCTTCCGGAGAAAGTGATAGTGGTAAAATAACGAAAATTAGCTTTGTGGGCAATAAAGGGATAAAGAATGATTTTTTTTGCATACTTTTCGCTTAAAGCTAGAAGAAAATACAAAAAACCTGTGTAAGTTAACCACTTGCGGTGCAGCACTTCAGTGATCAACTTAGACAGGTGGTCAACTTATAGAGGGTGAGGTAGAGGGTGAAGGGCTAATTCCGTTCCTGACAATAGTGGTCAACTTACAAAGGTGGTCAACTTTACAAGTTTTACTGTACATTATTTTCTTAAAGAACGAAATTATCTTTGTGTGGTTAATGAAAGATGCGAGTATAACATTCATCATTGATAGATTAATAGAGTATTATTGAATATAGAGGTTTGTTATTATTAGACCATATGACATTTATTCTTTTAGAAACTCGTCTAACTCCTAGATTGTTATTTAAATATTACTTTTGAAGAAACGCGTTATGCTCTTATGATATCAATAAACAGATATTTCTTTTGCAATTGATGGAGTTTCAATGGAAATCGCTGATTTCCAAGCATTATTGTGACAAACCGAATATAATAATCAAATTAGTGCCTCACAAGATATTTGTCAGTTATTATAATTGTCCTGTCTCTGAGCTTCAAAAAAAGGCATTGGGCACGCTCTACAATTTTACGTCGGTTTACTAGCGATTTAATGCCTATTTCTCGGTTGAATGACGTTTGAAATCAGAGACATCTTTTTCGTTGACCCTGTACTTCGATTCAATCAAAGTCTGTGCTTGCACCTAACTTAATCATAAGGATAAAACAATATATTTTTTTTTCACTAAAACACGAATTTAACGCAGTGCAAAACGTGGAGAAGAATATTTATCCTCGCTTTGGTTTTTCATTTTAAAATAGGATTTTAATTCGATCATCCCGTTTTAAAAAATGGAACAAACTTCAAAATGTTTGTATGATTTAGGAAAAAAACTAAGGAATCTATTTTAAAAATAGATCCCCTGATTAAACGATGTGACTTTTCTTTCGACTACTGAAGAAATTTTTTTTAAGATGAAAATATGCATCAAATTCAGGTTCAACCAAAGATAAACAATTTCATTACAACTCTTTTTCTGCTGAATTCTTATCAGTCACATTCTTTCCAGAGGAAATAATTGGTTATCAGCTACCGAAGGAAGGAATTTCCTCTGCTCATCTCCCATATCAAATTCGATCTAGATGTTAAAAAATAACTGTTATTCAATGGAGAAAGAAATCTTAAAGATAAAACTTGTTATAAAAGCGCATTTAATATAGTTGAAACCAATCTTTGTCATTTTTAGAAGAAGGGAATTTTCTAGTAATTGTCGATCTGACATTGCGTTAAGTGCAGGCGAAACAACCTTCATCACCTCACGCTCAAAAGTAAAGTAGTTATCGTTAAATTTTCATACGCAATCTACGTCATTTTACATGATCATTTAGGCAAGGAATAAATAGGCTACCTCATAAGAAGCTTCAAAACGTCCACCTCATGATGCATTGAAGTTTATTTTCTTATCTTTTGTTACAGGTGCTTTTTTTCTTTTCTTTTTCGGTTACGATTGTAATTACCTATTTATTTCTGGTTTAAATAGGTTTGGCTGCATATCAACAGTCATTAATTCTCATCTAGTGGCGTAGTACATTTTCAAAGGTGCTGGCAAAGTGAGTCATACTTGTGACTTAAAATAGAGTACCTGTCTTCATTGTAAAGAAATACATATAAATGATTTTCAAATGGATAAATCCATTAACTGCTCTTGCATTCTATGAGTCAGGTCCTGCCATCCAAGTTCCGCTGGAGGAAATATCATTTGTGAATCTTTTCACGAAGAATGTCAGCAATTCTAGTTTCAGACACACTTCTGGCTTAAACTACAATACGTGCTATGTTAATTAATTTCGGTTTCCTTGAATTCGTTTTACGTTAACGTTCGATGGTAAACACATTTTGCGAGGGGAGGAAAAAATTCATAAGAAAAAAGAAAATATTGCTTAGCTTATTATTGCCCTGCTTAGCTTATTCAGCAGATTATATAGATAAGTCACATATTGAAACAACAACTTTCAGTGAAATTGTAAGTATGTTGCTTTAAAGCTCAAGCTTATTTAACAAACAGTTAAGGGATGGTCGAGGGCTCAGGAATCGTCGGGTGGTTGCAGAAATAATAGCGAAGATGCAAGACTTTCGGGAGAAACATTTCAGTACACGCTTTAACATTTTTAAGAGTGCAGCCAGTTTAAGCCATTCTTCAGGTAAACTATGCTTCAGTGCGTAATAAAAAAGTAAAAGCAGAAAATTAAAATTAAATGACAAAAATACAATTCATGTTTTATTTTTGAACTAGCGGCACCCTTACGGCTATGCTCGTGCTAAAAAGTAAAGGGATCAGTCGGTTCGCCATTATACATATACAGTGATAACTTTTTTATGTGTAAATTATGTTATTTTATTAAAATGTGTAGCATTCCACAGAATTAAAAATTAGCCGCCCACTGTAATCAACCGACGATCCTACACATTTCAGCAACTTTGTTTTTAATGCAAAACACACGCATTAAAAAAAAGAAAAAAAAACTATTTTGAAAAAAATAAAATGAATGAACGCATTTTGTTTGTTTAGTTCAAGTATTCACACAAAAAGGAAGAATATAAGCCATTGAAAAGTCTAAATTCATGAATTTTCAGTATGATTAAATTACCTATAATTCATTGACAGTAAAACAGAAGGACGAAATTATGTTGCTTGCAGAAACAAATAGCAGCAAGCAAGACTTTGAAAGAAGAAAACACCTTTCATCCGAGTTCAAACGGGCAAATAACATATGTGCTAATTCACTTTAGAAAAATAAATAAATAAATAAAAATATAAATAGTAGTAATAATTTGGAATAACAAAAATTGCTATAAAGGATAACATAATTCCAAGACCGTTTGACCGATTTTCAGGAAATTTTGCATGGAATTAGTTTGGAGCATGAAACTGTGCACCTCGAAGAGTTTTTTTAGCAGATTCGAATTTCTTCTTTTTCTTCCAATTTAAAATCGAAATTCAATTAAATGGCTAGTTTCTATAAGAAGAAATTACCGCATCATTTCGAAATAGCTACCGTTGGAGAGCCCGCAAAGAACTGATCCAGAAAAAGTGTTTCTTCTTCGTGCTAATACTCGCAGCCTCTAAATTAACGAGAAAAGGACTCCTAAGTGTTTTTCGCTGTCGTACAAAATTTTTTCACTGAAATAAAATTAAATTTTCTTTTCCCCCAGATGATTAATAGAGAGCGTTAGTTTTTTTTTTTTTTTGGAACGTTGCTAATTTGTCTACATGCCTATTTGCTAAATAAATTTCTGTTTAGAATGTTTTTATCATTTTGAGCCGCAACCGATTTTTAATTTATCTTTCCCCATTTTAATAAAATAACACAATTTACACCTAAAAAGCGTCCACTCTATGTATAATGGCGAAACAACTGGTCTTTTCTTTTTTTAACATGGTCATTTAAGTGCGGGTACCGATAGTAGGAATGTAAAAGTAAAATGAACTTCATAATCAAATAAAATATACGACCTTGGCGAAACAGGGAATTTGGTTCTAGTCTATACTTTTGGTGAATCATTTGGCGATAAAATTTAAAATCCGATTAAAAAAAATTCTCATTCCATCCGTTCACTTTGTAGGTGCTTTAATTCGTTAGAAGATCTGCAGCTTGGACGTTATTTCGTAAAATGTCATGATTGTAGAAGAATTACAACGAAATTTCAACGTAAATGACTGGTGAATTATGCAGCCTTTTTTTTAACATAACAATAACGTCCAAAACAGAACGCAACCAAAAAAAAAAAGAAGTTGTTTGTTTCTGAACTATTGCAATCTGTTATTTGTTTATTTTCTAGTCATTATAGTTCGATCACGATCTTGCATTTGATTACCAAAATCTTAGGACTATCAGAGAAACATCAATGTTAATGGTTAGTTAGATTGCGTAATTCCCCCTTCCCCGCGTAATTTTTGGGTTTTAAAATTACGCCGTTAGGTTTAGAAAATATGCTTTTGATGTGAATATGTGAACACCTATAATTCTAAAGATTGTACCGTAAAGTATAAGTTTGAAAGTCAAATTCATTTTTATGACATGAAATTAAATTTTCATTCATTTATTTATTTATTTTAAACTGTGATTAGCTGTAAAGAAATGGTAAGAGTTTTAAATAAAATTGAATTGCTCAAACAGTTTGAGTTTTAGTAATCAGCGATATTTTTTTTAGATTCGGAAAAATAAATAAATTAGTAGATAACTGACATGGTGCTCCTTTTGTAATTTTTCAGTGAATTAATAATTTCTCACAGAAAAATGTCATCTTCATGTAAAATGTTATAATTTCAGGAAATATGATCTCACAAGAGTTTAAATTTTGAACATAAAAAAAAAATAATACTTTTGAGCTTTAGACTACCTTTATTTAGATTAATTTTCAGAGAAAAATTGCCGAAGTTCTCTTTGGTGTTTTCAATGCGAAAATCAAGTATTAGTTTCAGGGGAAAAACAGAAATACTCGTAAATGTAAGAATGAACAAACATAAGACGCTGTATTTAATACAAATAGAAAATCGAAAGTGTAAAAGATACATTACAATGTAAGGATATTATTGTGTGCGTCACGTAAAAGAAAAAGAGCAAGAGAGAGGATTGGGGGAGGGGGGAGGGACGACAATTTTCAAATTGAAATGCGAAAACAAAAGTATTCTTTTCAAGAGTGAATCTATACCATTTATCACAAGGGGAGTAGTAAGTAATAAAACATACTTAAAATGCTGCGGAATCGAATAATGAAAATAAGTAAGTTGTGTTCCATTGTTTGCTAACTGTTTAAAAACGTCCAAAAAGCAATGTTTAACCATCACTGTAGCAGCATATCAAGACAAAAATAAAGTGGAACAAATCGCTCTCAAGTATCTTATGGTACGCTAGGGAATAAATGACAAGGCATCTTTCCATAATAAAGAGAAATACAGCCTCACAAACAGATACTTATGACTTTAGGGAAACAGAAAGAGGACATTTAGAAGCACAGAAAGACATGGAAAGACACAAATATTACAACTTGAGCATATTATTTCTCGCCAAGCTACAAATTTTATGTATGCATACATCTATTTCTGATTTCGTACTGTACTAATTCTGACATCTGCAAAAAGAGGTTAAAACTATAATAACAAAGAAGTGAATTTTAACATGATAGTAGTTTACTATTTTTGTGTCTGTGTATGCTTTTTATAGTTTGTATGTGAATGAATATTTTTTGTTAAATCCGTGTAGGGGAGAGGGGGGCACATGTGAACAAACCATATTTCACCCAATTAATATGAAGGAAAAAATTCGAAAAAAATATATGTAGATAGCAGCAGTAGTACTATCTCCTGCTTGATTTTTCAAAGCTCTCAGCCATTTTGTTTTTTAGTTATCATAACATCCTCTGATTTGGAGGACAAAAGTAAAAGCACATAATCCAGTTCTCGGTGTCAAAACACGTTCTAAACAGTTTTTTTAATGTGATTTCAATATTTAATCTTAAAGTAGCATTCATGGAGTAATTTTAAGGGGCACATGTGAACACATTATATAGGGGTAGATGTGACCAGTTCACATGTGCCCCATAAAGATCTTTTGGTTATTTTAATATTGAATACAGAAAAAGTTTTTTATATCAAATAGTTAAACGTTTTAATATTTAATAGGTGAAGTTTGTAACAACTACAATTGATGAGTTTTATTCTTTTAGGAATAATATTTTATTACTGAAGTACTATATTTTATCTATAGAATTTGAATAAGTAATGGTGAGAACATACAAGAAAACGGCCAATAGGGCTTCGATATCAGAAAAAATGTAGAAGATGCTGTACAAGCTGTCATTAAGGATAATGGGTATATTTAGAAGTGCAGATGAAAGTTTTAGTTAGAAACCTACAATGCTTTTCAAAAGGGTCAGTAAAACTCGGAGAGATCTTAATGAAGTTGGCCCAGTTGAATTGCAGGATATATTTTCAAACAAGTATGAGGTATTTACTAAAAGAACAGAAATTTACTTCAAAGAAAAGAAAGTTAGAGCTTGTAAAGTTGTTGAAAAAATAAAAGTCAAAGGTTGTTATAAGTGACCCTGATTCCGACATTAGTTTTTAAAAAGTAATTTTCAAGGTACTGGTGCAGAACTTGACATTACACCAGAAGATTTAGCTGCGAATGATTTTTTCCTCGTAGAATTTTCTATATAAATAAGAAAAAAACGTTGAGAAAATGGGAAGTGATGAAGCATATGTGAAATTCATGAAGAAAAAAGTAGTGAAACCTTTATTTTTCCAGAAACAGATAATATATCTGTGGTGAACACTGATGATATTCTACTGAAATTTCCACCACCTACAATTTCAAGTGGTCATCATCGAGCTCCATCTTCCATTTCTTTGTTGTGAAACTGAGTCAGTATAATGTTCGTTAAAGCAATGTAATTAAGATTCATTAATCATGAAAAATGTTAAATTTTAGATATTTTCATTGTAATTATTAATGTGCAATAAATGATTCTTTAAAAACATGTTTAGTAGTTTTTTATACCATATATGTATCTGTTTTCACAAGTGCCCCAAGTATCTTCACAACTGACCCTCCACTGGGACAGATGTGAACAAAATTTAGCATATTTTATAATGAAATTTTAGGTTGGAATTTACTGATATAGATATTAGATAATTCACGAAAATATTAGTAAATGTGCAAACTATCATGTATACCACTTTTTTCTCCGATATCTCAAACCAAAACTGAAAAATGTACAAAAATGTCGTTTTTGTTCACATGTGCACCCCTCTCCCCTACATTTATTTTTTGGAGTAGTTAGTCTTAAATTATAAAACTATAGATTTAAGTGTTTATTACTTTTTAAGTTTTGGTTTGAGAATATACTGCCGTTTTGATTTGATGTCTCTACTTTTCTTCTATCCAAAAAAGAGAATAAGTGTTATCTATTAAAATGTACGTATACCTTTTTTTAAGGTTGTGCTAAAAGTTTGCTATTTTGATTGTTTAATCTATTAAACTAATACATTTTCTAAAAACCATTCTCGATATCAACATTTTTCCTTACTGTTCATTACCTCTGAATTTTTAAAATTGCAATATCTATATATATTATTTCTCTAGCCTGCTTTTCTGTCGCTCCGCAATATCTTCCTTATTGTTTTATTAAATTCCATGATTTACCCCTCATTTTAAAGTTTATCGTCCTGGCTAATGACGAAAAATAGACCCACGATCTCAAAATGTACCGCTTCTCCTAAATTTGAGATTTAAAATCATCTAGGAAGAGATCCTTTAATGGACACCGAATTAGTGTTGTGTATACTTTTTATCAAGTAAACAGACAAGAAACTCTTCTGTTTTTATTGTGTAGAAAATTGGACAGTTTTAGCTGCGTCTGTGTGTTAAACTTATTCAGTCGTTAGGCTCTACACGTTCATTTTTATTATAATGTGTAGAGCCTAACCAACAAGCAATAACTATATTTTAAGTAATGGAACTGTTTTGTTATTGTATTTTAATGCCATGTATACTAATAAAAATAATTACCATTATTATAGTGATTATTTTGAATATCTAAATAATAGAGGAAAAAAATGTAACAGCTATGTGTACTGATGTGTTCAATGACATATCTTCTTTTGTACCAACACCCGTTCACTTTTTCTATCCTTCTTAATAATGTCCTTTCTCCCAAATTAGTGCGGAATTCCGCACGGGTTGACCAGTTCAATTGAATTGTAAGTGACCATGAGTGCATACCTACGACGCCGACTGTATTAAAAGTGTGACACTTATGATGACTGCTAACTATTTGCTATTTATTCACAGGAATGATGCTATAAAAATTTGTTTGCAGTGAATTATGTTATGTTTTTCTGAAGTTGGTTGTAGTGCCAAATTAAAAGTGATCCCGCTAAGTAACATCAAAAAACCCTACTGAAGTCGCACACATGTCTTAATTTCACCGCGACATACCGATATTTTTATCGCAAGAATATCTTAATGCTATACCAAAAATATGTATAACGCTACACAGTTTACTGTTGCTTTTAAAGCGTTTAAATCCGCTGTAGCAGTATGTTGTACACTGTCAGGATCATCGTCACTAGCATAATCTGTTTCGATAATTTAATGAAATGGGGATGAGGATTGGAGGGGTACGGACTTACCATTGCCGCTTTACTTCCTTCCAGCTGAAGTTCTTACAGTTTAAAATCCGAAACGGCAAATTCAACAAGTAAAGCGCTGATAAAAATGACGCGAAAGCCAAGATTACCAGGAAAAACTTTGGATAACATTCAGAAAGAACTATAATATATTTCACATTGCAAAGTTATTCACATTGCAAAGTTATTCACATTGCAAATCTTATTTTGTATTAAGTAAATTCCTAGCATATTGACAAATTCAATATTCTTTCTTTCTAACATATATCTAAGCGAAGAAAGACATAGTATAGACTACAAAACAGTATTCAATGTATTTGTGCGTGCGTGTCTATGTATATACACTAAAAGAGTTCTGCAAGAAAATACATGAGAATCTCCCGGAAATATTTATCCGCATCTGACGCAAACTTACAGAGACTAAAAACAAGAAACAATAAAGACTTTAAACGAGGAAATAATAGAGAACAAAAAATAACATTCTGTAAATCGACAGCAACAAATAATGCGCAGCAGTGGTGGCTCCATCTGTGAGTATGCTGAATTGCTATTTCTCACACACAAAGTTGAAGGTGAGTTGTTACGCCCGTGCTGTTGTGATTCCTAGTGCCTTAGGCCGCCTGGCTAAAGATGCTTCCGGAGTTGGGAAGACTTGCGCGCGGGCTACGCTCCTCACTTGAGCTGGAAATAACCCGTACGCCGAGAACATACAAAGCATTTCTTGACAATTTTTTCACTGTTATTCACAGATCTCAAGTGCATAATTATGCACTTGTCTTCAGGTTTTAAACTGGTGGTCACAGAGCTCAACTGTTCAGTTACACGAAACTTAACATGTCTTTCTCTAGTTGCACAGAGTGCGGAAAAACGAAAATTTGATTGAGAAACTATTACTAAGAAAATTGATTATTTGCTTTAAAACAAGTTCTTCGTAAATTCGTTCGGTTCCCTTTCTGTCGTTTTACAGAAAATTTTTACAGTGCGCCTTTGAAATATCTTAACAATATCAGATCTTTCATGAATGAAAGCTAAACGTTGAATTACTTAAAGCACATAAATAAATAATTATAGAAAAGCAAAAAGAAAGAAATACTTCGAAGAATTTATGAGTTGAAGCTCGAAAATAAATGTCATTTAATATTAAAAATCCTTTTTGTTATTTGCAATTTAGTCTTCAGCATTCATACTTTATGGAATGCCTTGATGAATCTACAAACAGCGTCTACAGCTCTTAATTAATTCGTTCGTTTTTTTTTCAGGTCTAAGCTTTTGTTATTTAAATCATGCATTATTCTTTTCATGATAATCCCGTAGTTCTTTTCCATAAAGAATGTTCGTTCTGCGGGTTTTGTGTCGTTCCTGTAGGTGGCCAGATTTATATTAGGGAAAGAAGTCGTGGTTCTATTTTTACCGTTAACACCAAGATTAAAATTTGCATTCATTCAGACGTTTGAATATTAATATCCTTTCCAAAGTTAAGAATCAGTTGCCGAAGTGATGCAAACAACATCGATTTATTTAAATGAATGAGGAAACAGTATTGATAACGGATTTCTAGCATATTCACACCTCTAAAAATAATACACTAATAATAAGTAATAATTATTTATATCAGGTGATTATTTTTTGTATTTGCAGCAGAAAGTGAATAATGAGTCTGAATCTGGGTTTCAAAAAACGGATGCTTTTGTTATTTTACTAATACCCAGAATTCGAGTGCATTTACTTCTACGGCATTGACTGCAGGTGAATTTTTAATCAGAAATTGTATTGAAACAAATATCATTACTAATTATTAAGATACATACTTTTTATTGCAATTCCGACTTATTGTTCAATGTAATGACAGTATGTGCTTAACTAGTATTATGCTTTATAAAATGATAAACGCTAATGAGCCAGAGCAAAACATAAAAGACATCGAATAGTAGAGTTTAAAACTTAAAGCTACTTTTCGGCTTTAAAGTCTATAACTGCAATCGAAAAGTTTTCCCCCTTTATGGTACGATGAATTGAAGATTCTTTTCCAATAGCAATTGTTTACTTTACTTTTTAAATGAAAGTTTTTGTATGCTTCTAAACCATCATTCTGTTCCATTATTCTTCTTTTAAACATTGTAATATATATATATTTCCACATGTGCATGAAAAATTATCCCCAAAAGATTTAAATTGTTTCCTAATGAATAACTTGGTTATAAATACAGGCAAAGTTCTCAATTTGGGGAAATTATTGACTAAGACACGTATTACTGTCTACAATTATCATCTTAAGACTTTCGATCCAGCCGAATTACTTCATAAACAACGCTCTGTAACGTATCCAAAATTAAATTTACAACGAACTCGTAACGTCGTGTAAGAACTTTGACGTTACGTTGCACCAAATGGTGCAAACATTCTGGCTACAAATGATGGTGCTTACTTTATCATATTTTGGTGCTACATACGCAAGTAAGCAATAATACTAAACACTGTCATTTATGTTTAGCGAATTTTTATTTGTTTTGGGTTGTAACATACTATCAAAATAATTTCGATGTTACCGGATTCGAATGCGGGACCAAAGGCACGAGATCAGCTTGCTCTACTGCCTCTGCCACTGGGTGGATACAGATAAGCTAGGGAAGACATCATTATTTAAACCAGATAGCGGTAGCACACTCCAAATATTGAAGCAACTGTTGCACTATGGCTAGAAATGCGTAGCATTTTTTCACAGCATTATTTAAAAAGTCTATAATTTTTTATAAACTAATACATTTTTAGTAGCATGTTCGAATTTGCACATCAATTATAATAAAATCAACATGGAGTTTCAAGTACCCAAACTTTTATATAACTAGAATATTTGAGAAATATTTTAGTATAGTGTTTACTCAGATTTTACATTGTGTGCAGTGAAGAAGGATTTTTTTTTTACAACAACCATTACGAGCTGCAAGATTAGAAAACATGTGGTGCTAGGTATGGAGACCGTATTGGTTACTGGAAAGAAACTTAGTCACAAATCTATTTTACTCTAGAATCATATTAAGAGGTCTGCGTACGTTGCGCCGTGCCTCTGTTGGATCTCCTAATTTTGAACCAGTTCCCAGATGTGAGACCGTCACCTAGTTTGGCACCCCCAAAGGTATCATTTCACTTGAAGGACATTAGAGGCATGACGGATTTTACGTGCACCAGCTATCATCAATGTACCCGGTCCCGGAGCGAATCAGTTGCGTGAGGTGGTCACCCTCCCAAACACTGACTTTCGTCAATATTGCTTCACTTTCGGTGTTCTTTGGGGACCGAGCTTCTACCAGTACTAGGCTCAAATCATTGGCTTCAAGTTTATTCAGATTTGCGACAAGCTCATTACCAACTAAAATATTAATTTATAGCTTTTTGGAAAATAAAATTACTGTTTTAGTATGTTCCAAAAAGGATTAAAGTCTTTAGATTAATGAATAAAGAGAATCTATACATTTTTGGCATCCTCTATTTTTATACAGGGTGCCTCATCAAGACCACAGAAAAGATTTCTCATGAAGATGTTGGATTACAGTACGAAAAAAAAAAAAAAATTCAGAAAAACTGCGTCTACGACCTCAGTTTTAGAGAAAAATGCGTTACAGAAGTATGGCATCATGTGTCTGGTGAGCCATTCCATTTCAGATCAGGCAGAGGGTGTCACATGACCCTCACAGATTTTTTTGAAAAAATTACAGTAGTTACAACTAAGGGACATATGAAATATCCCAAAAGGATTTTGCAAAAAAATTTATTTCTCTAGTTACAGACTTTTCAAATTTGTGACAAAGTTGGCCGTTTTCAGAAAATCAGCAAAACACTCACTTTTTAAATTGCCACTGTTTCAAAAGTTTTTAACCGATTCGAATAATTTTTTTTCTATAAATAATGAAGAGATGGTATTTTATTTAGACACTAATTTTAAAAATCTAGTTGGCTTCGTTTATAAAGAAAAAAAGTGTTTTTGAAGAAAAAATCGCATTTTTACCGACTTTAATGATTTTTTTTCCTTATGAAAGAAATTTATTTTTGACAAAACAGAGGTGGCAATCTAAAGTGCTGTTATGGAAGTTTTGTATCAAATTTTATTGTAAGCCTGAGATGCATATCCCCTCAGAGTTTAAAGTTTGAAATTTGAAAATGTTCAAAAATTACGATTTATGAAGTGTGATTACTCAAAAAAGCCATTTTTTAAAAATCTGAAAATCTGCTCATTTGTTGCCCTTAAAGTGCTTAATGAGCTGCTATCAATTATATTGTGTATTTTTGCCCCAGATATTTTATATGATTTTTCAAAAATGGACTTTTGTGCGTTTCTCAAAAAAGCCAGAAATTCAAACTCGTTCTTATTTAATCACTTTAATATAAGATTTAATCAATATTTATTAAGAAATATACTATATTGTTACACAATTACTACAGATAAATTGTACTTAACTTTCTTAGAACTTAAATAGCTCCTTGCACAAAGTGTAGCTGCTGTGATTTAATGCATGTTATTCTGTTCAATCCAATTACTAGTTTTAAACTCACACACTTTACATCAAATATGTTACAGCATTGATATATACATAGCTTTAAACACATATGAAGTTATGTACTTAAAGCAAAATAAGTAGAATCAAGTTCTTGAATCATATTCTACTCGTTATTTCCAAAACAATGCAAAGACTAGGAGGGTTCAGATGGTGTAATATTTCTTAACACTTTACCGACCGGTAGCGGTTCGAACATACTATGCCCTTTCACCGCCCGCTCAGCAGCAGATCGTCCGAGACACCGGCTCGGATCCGTTTTTCTTAAACTCTGGTAAAATTGTACGCTTCGTGTTATTGTTGGGTAACGAAATTTAATAGTCTTTTACTTCAATCATATAAAAGGTTAAACAATATTTATTTTATCTATTACAATCGTTTTAGTTTATTATTTACATAAAATATACCATAATCCATATAACAATATTTGTCGAAAAAAGTTGTACGTCGAATAATCGACGGCCGGTCGGTATGCGCTGAGAACAAAACGTCGATTAATCGACGGCCGGTCGGTAAAGTGTTAATTTCAGCACTACTTTATATTGGTCTAGTCCCCCCCCCCCCCGATTCTTCTGGCTATTGAAATATTTGCTCTATATTATCTGTGTACAAATTATTCGATAGTGTCCCTAAACCATCGGTGATACATTCGTAATTTGCCCCATTAAATAATTCTTATTCACGCGTTCAATAAATTTTCCTATTTAGAAATCATGCATCGAGTATATTTGTTTAAGAGGCTGTTAGTTTTCTAACTGCTTCCCACTTCTTGTTTGCTCGTATGTCCTATATAAGCATTACTATTTTATGGATTTTTACTATTTAGCAGTATTTTAGGATAGCCAATAATGTTTTGATTGGATTCCTACAATAAATTTTACATTTGCTGTTGCATGGTATTTGATGTAAAGCGTGTGAGTTTGAAACTAGTAATTGGATTGAACAGAATAACATGCATTAAATCACAGTAGCTACGCTTTGTGAAAGGAGCTATTTAAGTTCTAAGAAGGTTAAGTACAATTTATCTGTAGTAATTGTGTAAAAATATAGTATATTTCTTAATAAATATTGATTAAATCTTATATTAAAGTGAGTGCTTTGCTGATTTTCTGAAAACGGCCAACTTCGTCCCAAATTTTAAAAGTCTGTAACTAGAGAAATAAATTTTTTTTTGCAAAACCCTTTTGGGATATTTCATATGTCCCTTAGTTGTAACTACTGTAAATTTTTCAAAAAACTCTGTGAGGGTCATGTGACAAATTTCAGACCTGCCTGCCTGATTTGAAATGGATCTGGTGTTAGAATAAAACTTGAGAAGTCAGCCATTTCTTTGCGCGCATGCTTGCCGCAAAATGCGTGAACAGTTTTTGATGTAAAATATGCAAATACAGTAGCCCCTCGTTATATCGCGATTGTCAGGGGACAGCAAAAAAGCGCGATATAACCGATGCCGTTAGAAATTACTCAAAACGTACAAGTAAATTGAGTGAACCTTGCATGCCACCAGAGCATGATGTGAAAACGATGTCAAAGATGAAGGTAACCATTTTTTTCCCAGAAAATTTCCTTATCTATCACTCTCCCTTTCTTGGTTAAGGGGATCGTATAATTTGTATTCGTTCAGACAAGTGCGAATCCTTTCTGTACTAAAAGGTATCCAGAAATAGGTGAATTTTTTCTCGTTGGGCAGTAAAAATCTGTCTGTTTCATTTATTAATGGACGTTCGGATCAATGCAAAGAGAACTAGTAAAAGTCAACTGGTTTGAGTAGAATCATTCTGCAGGCATGTAAGTTAGGGAGTGAGAGGAGAATTGCTGCAGATTTTAACTGCAGAAAATTCAGAAGAAAGGAAAACATTCCTGTTCGATGGTTTTGTTTAGTAGGGGGAAAGCTCTTTACTCAGAAATGCAATACTTTTACTTTTGAGATCTCAAACTTAAAATTTTGGGAGACATAGAAAAATCGCGATATATCCGAATGAGCGATATAACGAGGGGTTACTGTACAGATGTTCATGTTTCTAACATTGTTTTTTATACACCGGATATGGCGTCACCCTTTTTTTCTTCCCTGTCTCTCGAAAGCTATGAGTCGTAGAGATAAATTCCTTCGGGCGTTTATTAAAATTGTATTTCAAGCGAGGAAGCTTTGTGCGTTCTTAACCCCATGTAGTAATACATGAAATAAAAAATTTTTACGATTTTTTTTCCAACCAACTGGTTGTTTAGAAAGCGGAGACAGTAAG
Organism: Octonoba sinensis; assembly: GCA_038502835.1. NCBI lineage: Eukaryota > Metazoa > Arthropoda > Arachnida > Araneae > Uloboridae > Octonoba > Octonoba sinensis. The sequence continues at coordinate 133,133,599 of CM076598.1, forward strand.
CATACAACACAGACCAACTGCATATCCAGTGTGGTTCTTTATCACTAAAACGGTATTTTATGAGAGTGCGAATATTCAGTCATACATCACAACTAAACTAAGCTAAGCTAAAACAGAAACTAAGCAAATAAGGATAGGAAGAGTACAAAATGTCTCGGGGGTAAAACTGCAAAGGGTCATAAAAATGCGAATCATTTTATAATGACGTTTTGTAACTAATTGCCTACAGAGGAAATATTTCCATTCTTTATAACAACATGACAATTTGCTTTTCTATCCAGGAAATAAAAGATGAAACCGACTATTGAAGGAAGGAACAATATTTAATTATTATTCGCAAAATAATATGTTTTAGTTTTAAACATGGCATCTATGCCTTTAGAGAAAATGTCAGTGCAAACATAAGTTAATCCCATTTTAATGATTCTGAATTTAAAATAATTATTTGCATCCAAAAAGAGAAATATTTGATTAAAGAATATTATTTTACTTGAAGATTATAATTTTACATGTTTTTACTGAATTTAGGAAACTTCATTGAATCATATATATATATATTTATATACTAAAGTTTTTTTTTTATGTGTGCAATAATTTAAAATTAAGGAACCATCTATTTACAGCAAAAACTTCATATTTCTTCATGCTTGTGAATAAAATTTCGAAGTTTCTAAATTCAAACCCGATGCTATTAACCACAAAAGTTTTTTCCTGATAATAGTTTCCTGTATAAATTTTGTCTACGCAACTTAAAATTTTAATAGTGTATGTGTGTGTTTTACCTTGCTATACTTGAAAATAGTGACTTAAAAAAATCTCATAAAAAGTGTCATAGTGATTGCATTTCTAAAGGAAACAAGAACTGCACGCATGTACTAATTAAGGTGAAACCACCAGTAGTTGACACTGGATTAGTAGTTGGCACTCATAAAGAAAAAAATCATTCATAAGCGAAAAAAAGGCACCAGATGATTAATGTTTGTCTGTGTGTAGAATAGCTCTCCAGTGGTGGCAATGTGAACTTTCGTACCGCCAATATTTAGCGCCAGTTCTGCCGCAATCGTCTGACGACAACAATGCACATTTTTCGAATGTTTATTGTAATTTCCTTGTTGAGTTTGCTAAGAACACGCTGAATAGTAAGCATTGAAAATTTAAACATCAATTTAAAGTTTTGATTAAGCAGGTATTTAGTACTTTGTTTTGGACATGAAGTGTATATAAAGTTATTTAAAATAATCTAAAATACAAAAAAATAGCTGTTTGGCCCTGTGTCAACTACTGAAACCTTATATGACATAATATTGAGTAGTTGACATGAGGTGTCAACTTGTGACTAGTAATATAATTTGATCATATCCAATATTTGACAGAGGTGTCAACTATTGGAGTTACAATGTGTCAACTACTGAATCCATCTTTCATTTTTTAGATGCCTCCAACAAATTGAAATTTTAGAAATTATACATAAGAGGCAATGAAAGCGGCTGTGGAAGATGAACGGTTACATAAAACACCATGTGTAAACTACTAAAGAACTTCAATAAATGAAGAGTAGAGTGTCAACTAATAAGTATTCTTGCTTTCGCCTGGTGTCAACTACTGACCCATTGTCCTTTTTGAAAAAAATAAATAATTCCTATTCATTTTATTAATGTAGTTCTTGTAACAATATGATAGTTGAATAGTTTATGCACTATCACTAATTATAGGTTTCCCCAACAGTGAATTTGGTCCAAGCAATATTAACAAACAGACAAAAGAATCCTTAAGGTGTCAACTACTGGTGGTTTTACCTTAATGATCGTTTTAGAGAAATGCCAACCACAAAGGTTAAAAACTTTTTCTTTTTCAATGTTTTTAATTGTACAAATATACTACACATTCTACTTTAAAAAGTCAACACTCAAGAATATAGCTGCACAAAAATAAGCCGATATCAAGGCTTGTTATGTTTTTTGACTGTTTTTACCAGTTCATGACACTGAAAAATCTCGGCGGGCAGCAGGTTGATTACGGCTGATCTAAACCATTGTATAACGTAATGTAAAATGTTTATTCAACTTATAAATTTGAAATAACAAGTAAAAAAACGTCTTTGACTAAAATTTTTAAAGCAAAAAATGGTCTCAGAAAGAAAAGAGCTCCAACAAATTGGAGCCCTTTTAAAACCTTTTAGCTTCTCACATCGAAATGATGCGGAAGCAACAGAAACGTCACTTGCGCGAATACAATGCTTTATGTCTTTTCAAGTACCCATAAAACTTTCTACCACGAACAGCCGTGAATCCGAAAATATCAGTGCGGCATAAACTATCCTTTAGGTTAACAACTTAAGATTCCCTTGTTACTTCCGTATCTTGCGAGAAAGCACCATCATTCACCCCGTAACTACCAGGTATATAATAAAATTAAATAAACTTTTTGTTAAAAAAAGGATACCATATGTACAGCACAAATTGTTATTGTATCTAAAAGGGAAAAAAGGATAATGAACCCATAATCTTATTTATAAAGCACATCCCAAAAAGTAAAAAAAAAAATCCTAATGTACAGGGTGGGGCGGAAGTAATGACTCGGTTTGAAAGGGTATAAAAAAAAACTAATACAAGTTGAGACTTAAAACTTTTTTATTTTGATCTGTATATAATCCCATTTTTGTACATTAAGTTTTGATTACTCCATCAGCAAGGTGGCGGCCTTTAGCAGCAATACACTGAGGCCACCTTTGTAAGTTGACCACCTTTGTCAGGAACAGAATTAGCCCTTCACCCTCTACCTCACCCTTTATAAGTTGAAGACCACTAAAGTGCTGTCACTGTATGTGTATTTGATATGCTACATAAATAGTTTTCAAAATACTCACGGCATTACACGTTAAAACTCATAAGATGCTACCTCAAAAGAAAAAAAAAACTACTAATGAATAATTGTATTCTTTTCTAAACTCAGGAAAGGATTTTTAAAAAATTCTCAATGCCAGAATTTGGAAAGGGGGACGGAGGAATCAGCATCTAAAAATACCTTATGTATTTTTAGATGCTGATTCCTCCGTCCCCCGGCGTGCGGTGTGATAATGCATATATCCTTTCTTCCGAACTATCTTAATAATGATAACGGTGAATAAGTGAATAATATTAATGAGTGCCTAATATCCAATCCCGTTACGCATGGTTATGAAACAGGGGAGAGGAGACAGGAATAATTTCAAGAGGAAGCAGCATGGACACAAGAAACGCGTAAAGTTTTTCATAACAAAGTTCTCATAGTTGTTTAGGATCCATTTAAAACCAATCAATATACTTTAAAGCACAGAAAATTAAGTAAAAAATATTTGATAGCAATATATTGATTTACTTTCTTTTGAGAGATGCGATTTACCGGGTCAGGTTTCCCCCCAAACCCGACGCTCAAAACGTTTTGACTTCTTCCAACTTATTATTGGAAGGGAAGCGAACAATTTGTAAATACAGTAAAGCACCGTTTATACGTTTTTCAAGGGACCGAGCGAAAAAAACGTATAAATGAAAAAACGTATAAACGAAAATCACAAAATCCGCATTAAAAACGTTCTTTGGTTCATATTCTTTTAGCAGTTCTGAGAATTGGTTGTGAATCCAATCATCCACTGCTTCACAATCAACATCTCCTGCTGACTCTCCACTTGCAGTTTTCCCTGTTATGCCGTGTCTTAACGAAAACTTATGAAGCCATCCCGAGGAAGATGATGCATCGCATTCTACATTTAACTTCTTCGAAATTTCTTTTGCTTTCTCCATAAGCAAAGGACCACTGATGGGAATTTTTGCACTACGACACTGATTAAGCTACTGTAAAAGCACTTTCTCTACATCCGAAAATTTTCCGTTTTGAACTCCTTTGAAGTTTTTTTTTTTTGAAGCACTAGCACCACTTTGATTATGGGTTTCCTCGATGATCTTACGCTTATAAATTATGGTGCTTAAAGTTGAAACTGGTAAACCTAATTTTTTGGCTAGGTCAACTCTTTTTAAATGTTGGTTTTCATCTGCTTGTTTTAAAAAGGACATTTTTTCTTTCAGAGACAGAGATTTTCTACTACGCGAGCTCGCAGACATCGTGATTGCTAGTGAACGATAGATCCCAGAATTTTATTAAGCTGTTAGGAGCAGGGTTGCAAAATTGCCATAAAGTCCCCAGGCTACTTACTGAAATTTAAGGGCGCCTGCCCTGGCAACACTGGTAGGAGAGGAAAAGCGCTTGTCAACTGCTATCTCTAGGTATTGCACCGCAATCAGAGTGCTCTTATCTGTGAATTTGGGATATTCGCATTCTTCCGGGGTATGTCTTTTGTTCATTTAGGCAGGTGCGTGACCACCGTACGTGGTCACAGCAGGTATGGGTCAAGGTCAAATGCGATTTCTAAACTGGACAATCGCTTGCGTAGAATCACGTTAAAATGTGCGTTTTTCCTTCATGACTTGGGGAGAAAAAAAACGTATAAATAAAATTTTCAATTTCAGGAAAACGTATAAACGAAATTATTTAACATTAATTTGTATGAGATTTCGCCGGGGCCGTTCAAAAAAACGCATAAATGATAAAAACGTATAAATGAGAAACGTATAAACGGTGCTCCACTGTAGTTTGATTTTTTTTGTTTTTTTTTTTTTATTGTTGTTGTTGGGGTTAGGCTATTTTACTGTACTAAAACAATAGTTCTGAAATTGGTGACTTTTACCAGAACGTCGAGCATTCAAACTAAGCTGTCTGTTTAATCATTTCCTGTAAAATTGCGGCATATCTTTTAATATTTTTTTTCCTGATTTTTATTTTTTGGACAGGATTGAAAAAAAAAAAAAGGAGATAGGGCTGCAGAGATATTTTTGTCTCTATAGTTTCTCTAATGTAATGCATTTTAATCAGTGTTGAGCATGTATTATTTTGTTAAATATGTACATTGTGGAACGCGGTAAATTGCTTTTTTAGAATTCACGCTGTGACGGAGCTGTTGGTCGAAGAGAGGGGTGAGTGGGAGTGGTTTATAGTGACCGACGGAGGGAGGTTTGTATTCATCTGCTGCTCAGTTGCCGTAATGCAGTGGACACGGGAGGAGAGCTCATATTGTGTTGAAGTGTATTTCTCGAATTCCCACTCTATCATTGCAGTACAGCATGCTTACCGGTCTTAACCCCAACCGAATTTTTTCTTTGGGGTTACCTGAAGTCGAAGGTGTATTGCAATCGTCGAAGAACCCTGGAAGACCTGCAGAACAATATTGAGACTGAAATTGTAAGAATACCCGAAGACATGCTTGTAAAAGTGCCTGAGAGTTTCAGAAAACGTCTGCAGCAGTGTGGATTGTGAAGGCAGACATTTGCCAGATACACTGTTTAAAACCATGTAATTAGAAACTTCCATTATTGTCCAATATGATTTCTAAAACAATGTAAGTTTCTAAGGGTTCATTATTTTTTTATTTCATTCCCAAATCAGTAAATTACCGCGCTCCACCCTGTATGATTGTTATTATTACTTTTCTTCTTTTGTTTAGGAATTAAATTCGTGCCAGTTACAACATTGCGTAAAAATAGCATTATAAGGTTGAAATTGCAATAGAAATTTTATATCCGTACTTCGAGTTAGAAGGCATTCATTCTTCAGTGCGAAGAATTTTGCATCCCTATTGTTTCCGAAACAGGTGCACAAAGATTCCTTTGCAAAATGGGCCTTATTATGCTTTTTTACCTCACGCTACACTACACAATTTCTTTCAACAAGTTTGCGATAATTTTTGATGATTTCGCATAGCTCTAGGAAACATTTTGGATCGTTAATTGACTCGGTTAATTTATAATTTTGCATTTTACGCATCACAAGTATACATTTTAGTTTCTTTCAATTAAAAAAATAATTATGTTCTATTCCTTTCTTTTGTTGCCCACATATCTTGGCAAGATGTATTTCAGAAAGTTTGTGCACAATTTATGTATATATATATATATATATAATTTTATTTATAGCAGCAAATAGTTGGAAACAGAATAAAAACTTCCAATCTACATTTTGTCGGAAAAGTTTCCCTTTTAAAGACTTTTCACGAGAATACTCTGCGGAAATAATTTCTTGCTAGAGATTTCTTTATCTGGAAAACTATTCACTAAGGAAATTCTTTGCTTGGATTTTTCCGAGTGAATAAATTTTTCTGCTGCTGCTTAAACAAGTTTTATACTTCAAAGATTGTTTTCTCCTTACGCTATCTATTCGGAGAAACTACCATTCGGTTCAGTACAAAAGGTATAATGCATCGAACTAGACCAATGTTTTGTGTATTGGGAGAATATTTATAGGATGACCTCTTTATGTTAGTAAACTCGATTTGTTGTTATTATGAAGGGCTTCTCGGTGATAGTTTTAGAAAGTGTTTCCTCTTCTTGTTATCGGTTTGTTGAAATTGACATTCGATTTTTCGATCCAGTAAAAGATGAATGCATCAATGTTTTGTGAAGTGATTTTTTCTACAGAAGTATCGGGATCATTTATACACATTGTCACACTGTCATCTTATTTAAGCGAAATTGAATTGATATTATTATTACGAACTTCTAACACAGCTTGGACAAACAAGATAATGTAACTGTCCTGTAAATTTTCACACACACACACATATATATATACATACAGTAAAATACCGAAAACCCACACCTCTCAACGTGGACTGTTATTAAAGCTATAAACAAGGAAAGGTAGCGCGTCAATTAACAAAATTCGGAAAGGCAAAATTGAAACCATGAAATAATCGCGATAGTAAAAACGAATAAATGTACGGAAATGTTCATTTTTTATCCTAAATTCGTTCATTATATGTTATTTTCATTCTCTTAAAAATATTTATTTCCAATCCTCACGCTAGTTTCAGAAAACGTGTTTTCAAAACGGCGGAAGACAATTTGGCGATAAAGATTTTTCAATTTTACAAGTTCAAATGAAAATATTTGATCTTACATGAATGGGTTACTTGACAAAAAAGGCAAGGTGTATAGTTTTCTTTGCATTAAAATAGAGAGATTTATTTTTTACATGACACACAAAAAAGGAAACAAAGTAAGAGTTGAAGGAGGATAGATCGTGGGACGGATGTTCTTCCTACACGTCTTACAAGATTACTTTAGCTGCAATAAAGATGTTTCTTTGTTAGTGCTTATTCCTTTTTTATTTATGTATTTATTTTGAAAAGAAAATCGCGTGATGAGAGGGAGAAATAGAGTTGTGTACTTAGCGCGATCGGAAAATTATCCGGCATTTTGTTTTCCTGCACTGTCTGATAAATAAAATCTGAATTTTCAGAGTTTTTTGACTGATTTTAACGGAAGATTTCCGTAGTGCTTCAATACATGTTTTTTCCTTCCGAAAACGGAAATATTGCGTCCTGAAAATACGAGAACGATACTTTTCCGTTTCACGGTTGCTGTATTTTCACAGCCTGATTTGGATTAACGGAGAAAAAAGAAATAGAACTTCTGTCAAATCTCGGGAAAATATTATCAGAAACGGAAAATTTTCGGCAACTCTGCTGCCGTACAGTTATTTTCAGGAGATTTTTTTTACAGTGTGGGAATCTAAATTAAATACTATCGGAAGAACTTACGATTTACATAAATGGCATTAAATGAGCTTTTACTATGTTAATGCGTTCTACTTATCAAGAAAGGGGCGTTTATTCGGTACTTCTTTTTCCTTGCAGCGATTAAGCACCTCCATATTTTTGAGCATTTCGGAAAAAATTAGGGAGACACTAATTCGGTCTTTGACAGTATACATGCTCTAGAACTGGATTTTGGCACCAATCACTAAAAAATTGTGACACCCCTGATTATTTAAAGTTTTAAAGTATTCATATAACCAATACAGGAGAAAGTGTTGTGATAGCCACATGGTTGGCATCACAAAAATTAAAGCTATAAAAAACACATCACAGTATGTTTTTTATAGCTTTAAGAAATCTTGGTTATTATATTCCATGTTAAAGTTGTTCTATTTCATGTTAGAAAAACTGTAGACCCTCCGACTTCGTTAGAACCGAGGTCAAATGTATTTATAGTCAAACTAGCAAACTCAAGACAAACCGTAAAAATATTTTTAAATAGGCAAGCAATCTAAATTCACGTATTGATTGCACATTTTACCGGAAAAGGGTGGGAAATGTTATGAATTGGGTGTTCATTTTCTCGGACTCGGGAACATAAATCGCGGAAGCGGGAACCTAATTTAGCGCAAGTGGGAATCGCGGAACTGGGAAGCACCCATGAAAATTTGCGTTACCCAGGTCAAAAATAAATAGTTTGTCCTTAAATGACTACAATGCAAACGAAATTAACTAAAGCGTACAATCTGAACGTGGCTGACTAGACTGACAACTGCTAACGGCCTTATTCACCAAACACGGTCAAACAGCCGGTCCAGTCAATATTCGAAAGAACCTATGTCAAGACCGCTGTCGAATTCCGTATTCACCAGACATTAGCATCGTTGATCTTTCGACTGCCTCTCTTGAGACAGTTGTCTTGACAGTGGTTGGTATTACAGCCCGTATTCAACAACCTTTCGACTGGCAGTCTGTAACATATGACGTCATTAGTAATTTTCTATCATTATGTTTTTATATCTTAACTGTGTGTTTTGTATATCGTAACTGTAACCTTCGGATCTGTTTTGGAATCAAGTTTCTCACTCTTGTTTACCATGTGGGCCGTGTGGCAATGTAACATTCGACATACTTGTACATAACTTGTGTACTATTTAAATAAACATCCATATTCAAGGAAATAAATTAGTTGTCTTTAAGATATTAATAAGAGCATGAAACACAGTCACACAGGGTTTTCACGGTCCGTTGTGGACTCAAGTCCAAAACGGTATTCTCCACGCCGAGGAGACAGCTATTTCCCAGCACGGTCGGTCGAGAGACTTCGACCGTAGAAATCGAAGGGTCCAAGCAGTCTAAATTTACAGCGCGTGCGCAGTAAACAAGCGACCATCTTGTAGTTTCTTGATTTCGAAGTAAAGTGCGAGGTGAAAAATAAATAATCTGGGCAAGACATGGGAAATTCATTTGGGGTCGAGACTTCGTGACATAGTAGTACTCCTTTAGGGTGTTCAACTTCGAATGCTTGTTAAATAGGAGAAAAGAAGATTACAAACTTTAAACGCAGTTTAAATACTAATAAATTTGTTCATGAGACATCGCCGAAGTAGCCTATTCAGTAACGTGCCGGCGTTTAATGTGAATGTTAAGGGTTCGAATCCCGCCGTTGGTTATATTTTTTATTTATTTATTTAAGTTATTATATTTACATAAAAATAAATTTATTCAGAAAAAAGGCTCATTGGGTATAAAATTATATTTTAATTATGGTAATTATTTTACTTTTTAAACTGCAAAATAACTAATAGCTCTAATATCGCAACAATTCCTATCAATCATAAAATGTAACTGTTTTAAATTGTTTCATGTACGTAAATAGGCGTAAAAGTTCCTTTTATAGCTTCAATCCTAGCCTTTTCTGACGAAGCAGTACTCATGTGAATGTTAGAGTTGCTGTTTTTCTACTGAATGCAAAATCTGGTAAAATGAAATAAGGGACTAATAAGAAAGCAGGCTATTTCGAGGCTTCTTGCTGGTAGTTAAAAATTTAAGTTAAGTAAATTTAAATCATAACACAATTTAAACTTTTTATTTTCTGTAGTAATTGTTTATAAGTAGTATTTCTATAATAATTATTTATTGTTTTTAATAAAGTGAAATTGTTACTGTAAATAAATATATCATTTAATATTTAATTTGCCTTTTTTCCTGAATAAATTTATTTTTATGTAAATATAATAAGTTAAATGAGTAAAAATTAAAGCTCAAGTGCGGGATTCGAACCCTGCACGTTCGCATTGAACGTCGGCATGTTACCAGATAGGCTCTTTCGTCGCTGTCTCCTAAAGCAAATTTTATTAGTATCTGAACTTTTGAAATTTTAATTGCTTCTTTCTTCTGTTTAAAGCTGGTCATTCGGCCCTTTTACATTAAGGATTAAAGCACCCAAAAAGGAGCACACTATTATTTCACTAAGTTTCGTTGACAAATGAATTTTCCATATTGTGCCTTCCCCCTTGAAAAATGTTTTTCTTTTTTTTTTTTTTTTTACAATTACGATGCTTGAGAAATTTGTTAATCGCTGACAGCGTTTGTTCTTGTTTATGAACGAGTTTGAAACTTAGGACGAAAAAGATTTTCATGCGCGATATCGTCTACAAAAATCCACATTGCTGCAGTTTGACTCTATGAGATCACATGGTAGAATTCAGCCAATCATAATACCACTGTCAAGACAGCTGTCTCAAGAGAGGCAGTAGAAAGATCAACGATGTTAATGTCTGGTGAATACAGAATTCGACAGCGGTCTTGACATCGGTTCTTTCGAATATTGACCGGACCGGCTGTTTGACCGTGTTTGGTGAATAAGGCCGTTATGATTGGCTGAATTCTACCATGTGACTTCATAGAGTCAAACTACAGCAATGTAGATTTTTGTAGACGATATCGCGCATGAAAATCTTTTTCATCCTAAGTTTCAAAGTTGTTCATAAGACAAGAACAAACGCTGTCAGCGATATAAAAATTTCTCAAGCATCGTAATTGTAAAAAAAAAAAAAAAAAGAAAAACATTTACAAGAGGAAGGCACAATATGGAAAATTCATTTGTCACCGAGACTTCGTGAAATAATAGTGTGCTCTTTTATTGTGCTCAATCCTTAATGTAAAAGGGCCGAATGACCAGCTAATCAGGAGAATGAAGCACTTAAAATTTCAAACTCAGTTCAGATACTAATAAGTTTGTTCAGGAGACAGCGACGAACTAGTCTATCTGGTAACGTGCCGGCGTTCAATGCGAACGTGTAGTGTTCCAATCCCCTCTTTGATTTTTAATTTTTACTCATTTAACTTATTATATTTACTTGAAAAAAAAAAGGCTAATTAAATATTAAAGGATATATTTAAGTATAGTAACAATTTTACTTCATAGAAAAACATAATAAATAAATATTATTTAAATACTACTCATGAAAAGCTACTATAGAAAATAAAAAGTTTAAATTATGTTCTGATTTAACTTTATTCAACATAAATTTTTAACTCTACAAACAAGGATCCTCGAAATAGCCTGCTTTCTTATTAGTCCCTTATTCCACTGGACCAGTTTTTGCATTCAGTAGAAAAACAGCAACTCTAACATTCACATGAGTACTGCTTCGTCAGAAAAGGCTAGGATTGAAGCTATAAAATGAACTTTTACGCCCATTTAGTACATGAAACAATTTAAAACAGTTACAATTTATGATTGATAGGAATTGTTGTGATATTAGAGCTATTAGTTATATTGCAGTTTAAAAAGTAAAATGATTACCATAATTAAAATATAATTTTATACTTAACGAGCCTTTTTTCTGAATAAATTTATTTTTATGTAAATATAATAACTTAAATAAATAAATAAGAAAGATAACCAACGACGGGATTCGAACCCGTAACGCCCTCATTGAACGCCGACACGTTACTGACTAGGTTACTTTGGCGATGTCTCTTGAACAAATTTATTAGTATTTAAAGTGCATTTAAAATCTTTAATCTTTTTTTCTCCTATTTAACAAGCATTCGGTTCTATTACGTTGAGGGTTGAGCACCATAAAGGAGTACTACTATGTCACGAAGTCTCGACCCCAAATGAATTTCCTATGTTTTGCTCAGAGTATTTATTTTTGACCTCGCACTTTTCTTCGAAATCAAGAAACTACAGATGGCCGTTTCTTTACTGCGCACGCGCTGTAAGTTTGGACTGCTTGGACCCTTCGATTTCTACGGTCGAAGTTCTTCGACCGACCGCGGTGAGAAGTAGCTGTCTCCTCGGGGTGGGGAATACCGTTTTGGACTTGAGTCCAAAACGGACCGTGAAAACGCTGTCTGACTGCCAGTCGAAAGGTTGGTGAATACGGCTGCAAGAGAGGCAGCTTTATCAACTTCGTAGAATTAAAATCGTTATCATTGCGCCCACCATAAGTGCGTCAACTTGCCTCGCCCTCCATTACTAATATAAAGTATAAATTCAAAACAGGAATATAATTTATGAAGCAAGCTTTTGAAACTCATACCAATTGCCGAAGTTTTCTGCTCTATCCCCCTCCCCTGTTATCACGTGGTCTTAGGGTTGCCCTCGACCGACCGCGGTGAGAAGTAGCTGTCTCCTCGGGGTGGGGAATACCGTTTTGGACTTGAGTCCAAAACGGACCGTGAAAACGCTGTCTGACTGCCAGTCGAAAGGTTGGTGAATACGGCTGCAAGAGAGGCAGCTTTATCAACTTCGTAGAATTAAAATCGTTATCATTGCGCCCACCATAAGTGCGTCAACTTGCCTCGCCCTCCATTACTAATATAAAGTATAAATTCAAAACAGGAATATAATTTATGAAGCAAGCTTTTGAAACTCATACCAATTGCCGAAGTTTTCTGCTCTATCCCCCTCCCCTGTTATCACGTGGTCTTAGGGTTGCCCTCGACCGGACACGGGGAAGTGAAGTCCAACGAACGCTCATTACCGCTCGGAGAAAGGTTTGCTGCACGCCAGCCCAGCCTAACTAACTCTTGCTGTGTGAACCTGGCCCTCCTTGATACCCCTATGCTAAAAGACTATCATTTGGAGGGTTGTGGTTCCCTACCAATTGCCGAAGTACACCTTAGTGTTCTAAAAAAGGTACTAAATGAGCAATATAACAAATATTTACTGTATCAATTCAACCAGAATTGCAGTAAAACCACACTTAAAATTTAAAAATTAAAAAGTTCGTAGTTATATGCTTATAGAATATATGTATAACTCGGATATAAGCATCTAAAATGTTTTAGGTAATGACCATTTTTAGTGTAGTAGTATGAAGTACAAGTTCAAAACATTTTTTTTAATGAAAAAAATACAATGGATGCTAACAATCAACATAAATAAGAATTTTTTTCTAATTTACTACTCAAATTTAACTTTCAATAATAAAACTCTTACCCCTATTTGTGGAAATTAATTGCGTTATTACAATTCAATTTAAACAAAAGGAAAAGAAAAGAAAACAGCGGCAGTTTCAACTCCTACGGCCAGTAAAAATATTTGTTAACGAATATTACGAGATAAGACAGTTACCTTAATATAAATTTAACTATGAAATGAGCTACGAGGTGTGTTTTCTTTACCTTAAGGATTATGTTTATTGGTAACGCTCTCGAACAAAGAAGGTAGCTAGTTCTGATCTGTTTCTATTTTAAAAGAATCGATTCTCAGGTTGGAGTAAACTTTAACCTTTCGTAGAGCCAAAAATTCCCTCAGACTCCCCTGAACTTGTCTTAAATCTCATTTTTGCTTTCCGTTTCAAAAATTCTCACCTTCGGTGTAAGTTTTAAAAGAAATTCTAAACAAAAGAGAGTGAGGGAGTAAAGAGTCGTGTTTTTTATTACATATTTAGCACAAACTATTTTTAGGTATTGTTGAACAAAATATCACACGAGAAATGAGATTTGGGGATTTGTTTTTCATAAAGGCGTAAAATGCACTTAGAATGTAACTTATTATCAGTAATTTTATTATAACTTCAAAAATAAAGTTGAACAATTGAAAGAGTAAATATGTTAACTATTATATTTTAAAACAAAAACTGCTGCTGACATAATTTTCTAATTTACAGCAATAATATAGGTTTCTCAATTTACAAATATTTAGAAAACAATTTTTCGTCAACCTAATGTAATTAAAACTAGAATAAATGTTAAAACATTACGCATACAAAACAGGGAAAAGAAACCTTTACATAGATCCATAACCAAATAATTTTTGGAATATCTAGGAATTTGGAAATAAGTCCCCTTTTTATAAAGAGATTTCTACAATTTGTGAAAAAGTTCGTGATATCCTTTACTTACACCAGAGCAATAATTATTTTCATTTTACTATTTAAATATTGATAAATTCTCTTCTACAGCCCAAAATAAATTATTAAAAATAGTTTTTTAGCTTTTAAAACTTAAACATTAAAAATTAAATCTTGTCATTACCGTTTTTGAAGTTAAATATCGTCCTAGTACACTTATATATATATATATATTTTCATTTCCTATTTTAGGAGTCATATACACTACTTTTTGCATATTCAGCCCTCTTCATGATATTTTTCTTTTGATATATTTTAGGAGAATGTTTAAGATAATGTTAAAGGATCAAATGGAGAAGTTGCAAAGTAGCCTTTAGCTTTATGTACAAGATGCGTTAAAAGTGAAATACTAAATAATTTGAATACTTCTAAAATAATTCTTCTTTGGTGTAATAAAAAAAACTTTAGTTAGTGTTTTATAGAATATTCACAAAGATTTTTGCACATAAATTCGAGAACGTTATGATCCACCCATTGAACAAGCTGGATTCAAAAGTGATTGCAGCACATATATAGACATATATATATATAGATCAATATAGACAAACGATGGTAAAACATATTGAGTAATATAAAAAATATGACTTATTCCCTGGTATAAAAAGGCGTTTCATACTGAGAGTACTTTGACAATGCAAGGAGTAATAAAATGCAGTAGGAATAGTTTCAAATGGAGGTAATAAGAGTAGTTACTGCAGATAACCAAAACATTTCTTTCCTTCGCTACACATTCCCATCTTCATTATTTTGCTAAGCACTGATTTCCACCAGGATGGTTTGTTCAAATTGTTTCACAGGGTGAGAAATGTATTAATGTCGTTGGCGATTATGTGTCAATAGTTAGTATTTTGTTGTGGCACCGTATGCTGCTGTTTGTAATAAAGTTTCCTTTGCGAAAAAGCATGAAATTATGAGTTACGCCATAGTAGAAATCTACAAGTTAACATACACATGCTTGAAATAATATCGGATTTTATCAAAATGAATAATTACAAAAAGCACAAACAGATGTCGTTTCATCGGGTAACAGAGACTATTAAAACTCGTTTTCAAGCTAAATGTTCTTTCTGACAAGATAATATATACAATACTTTCTCTCTTTACTTCAGATAAATAAATATATAAGTAAATTTAATTTTAATATCTATGGAAATCTACTGAATTAATTGTTTTTTCTTTTCTGCTTTTTTTTCAATTTAAACGATTCATGTCAGAACTGATCAGATTGAAAAATCAAGCTTTCAGATTTTGTATTTTCAGCTGTGCAATAGCATTTAAACAGCTTCTCCCTTTGGTATGATTCTCTGTGACAGAAATGCCGAGTTATATAATATGAACGAAATCATACGAAACATAATAAAACGTAACATCCACATAATCCATTGCAGACACAAACGAAGTCTGGGGGGGGGGGGGGAGCTCAAAGATTTACCCGTTTTATGCATCCGACAGAGATTGAAAGAGCATCAAAAACATAAAACGATGAGTATAAGCGGCCATTCGTGGAGCTTTTTAGCTTCTTTACCTGGCATTTTTCCTCCTCGAGAATCATTTGCCAAAACGAAGCTTTTGGGTAGCTTCCATGAAACAAACTTTAGTTTTCGCTATTAATGAGCTATATATACATCACATCGTAGCTACATGTTATTCTGAGACGGCAACAAGTGACTGATAGGTTCATAATTGAAAGCATCGTGGAGAGAGCGGGATGGGCGTGATGAAAAATAAAACTGAATTTCAAGCAGTAGATATGAGGTTTTAACAAGCTTTCCACAACTGAACGAGTTAAAATCATGAAGATTTTTTAATATTTCTTTCATTGAAAAAAAAAAAAAAGTTTTTCACTCGTAAATATTACGTTTCGCCTTTCAGGTTAGCTAATGAGAGTTTAATTAAAAATATAATATTTTGCTAAGATGAGTTAATTTAATTATTAGGGGTGGCCATTTCAACCGAAATTATTTTGTCGAAGCAAACACATTAAAAATAATTTCGTTTACACTCTAGCCCTTAGATAAACAATTAAAAAGTAACGTACTCGTCTTTGTTTATTTTTTTCTCCAATAACTTATTTTTGTTTAATCGGTAGGAGTTTTTAAGATAATGCAAAATAGAGAAAGCAGTTGGAAAACGTTTGGTATTTTATCGCCCATTGATGGACTTGATTAACCAATTTATTTACGTAATTTTAAAATTCTTTTGAATCTGAGTTTCCAAAAAAAAAAAAAAGAGAAAACGTTAATTACTTTATTTTTTAAAAAACATGCATTTTAATGGGTTAATCGAATTATAGTCGTCCAAATAATAAGGTCATATTTTTTACAATTTACATTAATGTCATTTTAATGAAAAAAGTCATTTTTATTTAAGAGATATCAACTGAAACCAGGGAAAACATTAACGTGGGATAGGCCACGGACCATAGTTTGCCATGTCTGTGGACTCAAGTTTTTGTACAAAATTTAACTTGTTTTGAATTCAATTGATTTGGGGTGAAGATATAAAAAATATCATTGTTTTTAATTAGTTTGCGGGGGGGGGGGGATTATATAAATCAAAAAACTAATTTGATGGAATATGGTTTTTAAAGTTTCGGGAGAGTAACTGACTTTTACAATTATTTTTAGTTAATTCTTATACTTAAACAATTTTTTACCTTTTATTCGTCATCCGCGAGTGTAGATAAGACCCAGCATCATGACTGCCATTTACAATTTTAATTACATAGTAGGGGTCAGTTATGATGTCAGGCAAAACTGTAGTACAATTATTTGAAACTATACTTGCTACAAAAAGATTAAATAATACATACCTATTACCCTCTCATCATTATGAAGTACCAATGTATTACATTTTTTACCTCAAGTATTTCTAAGTTAAGGAGATATTAAGGCAATTTTTAAAAATGAGCTTAAATATTTAGAAACCTCTATCATACATTATATATTTTAAGTTATGATAATTATAACTCACTGACGATAATCGTCTTTAAGCAGATAAATTTGGACTTTATGACACAATTTTATTCAGATAACCCGTCATTTAAATGGGTTGGGATGTCCGTTTAAGTAAAGAGAGTCACGAGATTTTTAGATGCATAAAAGTACATTACCCTTGATGGGAATCTATTGAAGTTCACCGAAATTGGAAACTTAATAATAAATGACATTAAGACACTTTTTGATGTGCGTGCTAAGTACATGATAGAAATACGTAAGAATATTTCTCTATAACTAATATTTTTTTGCATGTGAAGTCACTTGTCCCTTTGAGGAGTATGGGAGAAATGTTTGTGCAGCTGCAGGACTTTTCGAATTTTGGGGTTCACTCAAACATAAATTACATTTTGAAAAACTCGCCGTAACGTGAAATGATGTGAAATTCAGTGGTCACTTTAAACTTAGTTACTTGCGTGTTTTACTTTTCACATTTGTGTATAACACGTATATATTACGGTATTATTGTATAAGATATATATTCTGTATAGAAGTAAAACTGATTAGGTGGGGACGCATTCATTTTAAATCCAGGAAAAACGTTTCCCTTCGTGAGTTACGAAATTATTATTGAAAACATGCGGAAGAAGCTTAGTACCTAAAATACAGTTTGCAATTAGAACATAGTATGTAGATTCGGTATGAACGTGTGCGTAGTCGGTAAGGGACGAAATTAACCCCTTAACGCATTTGCCAGTGTCTGACACAGGCGAAAGTTACCGGAAAATTTGCCCATGCCCGTGCGTTATTTTATTTCTAATGCCCGTCTGAGATCCGTTTACCCTTTGTTTGTATAACATTTTTTCTCTATGTAACTTTTAACCCCCCCTCCCCCAACAACCTGAAATTGCAAATAATTATTTACACTATACTAGTTTTTCAGAAAAAAACTCGTGCTTTAAGAGGTTAATAAACATAAGTAAAGTCTAATTAAGAAAAAATATAGCCAAATGAAATTCAGAAAAAAAGCCTAAAAACCAAAAAGAGTCAAGTTCAAATTTACATATTTTTCAAAAAAAATTTTATTATTACGAATTGTTTTTACCGTAAAATCTAACACTGGTCTAAATCCTCAGAAATATTAACTTATAATTTTACATAGTAGTATTTAGTACTGAACTCTCAAACCGTAAGAGGTGCATCAAGTGCATCAAACGTACATAATTGCCTAATGAGGTTTTCATTGTTGTCTATAAAACTATCCATTTAAATCTAACACTTGTCTAAATCCTCAGAAATATTAACTTTACATAGTAGTATTTAGTACTAAACTCTCAAATCGTAAGAGGTGCATCAAGCGCCTCAAACGTGCATAATTGCCTAATGAGGTTTTCATTGTCGTCTATAAAACTATCCATTTAAATCTGACAGGATATCAACTCAGTCTTATTTCTCACCAATTTCGCAACGTCTTCAAAAGACTTTTGTGTTATTTTGAAGGCAGCAAGTGAAAGCTCTTTTCATCTAGAATAAAAGATCAAGAAGATTTCTCACATCAACTCTGAATGAAAACTTTTTCAGCACATGAATTATAGACGATTTATCTCCGCTTTATATTTTTCGATTTTTTCTTCTTCCCCCAGCGTCTAAATGGCAAGGGGCCAAATTATTTTTAACATTATGAAATTGACCTAGTTTGAATACCCTGTGTACGCGCCCTAATTCTGGGTTGTTTAGCATAAGCTATTTAAATCACAAGTTTATATTGTTCATTCTACTGATATACAAATCTCCGGTTTGTTTCTAAATTTGAGCGTAATGTTAAATGAAAATGAAAATAACCTTAAGTACTGCATAGACTATTTTCGGATGGATTTTGACATGTATTCAAGTTCAGATTCTATCTAAAGAGAGTCGCTCCAAAACAACTTTTTTCTTTTCATTTACATCATTAAAAGGTACACAAATAAGATTATCTTTTAGTTTACTTGTATAGTGGTTACGACATTCTCAAAATAGGGGGTACGTGAAAATTGTTGTTTAAGAAATTAATTTTTAAATTTTATGTAAAATTTCAAGTGAATCAAAATTCTTTAGGTTAAGTTATAAAAATTAATAATGCAGATATTTGTAAATTAAATGAAACATGCCAATGTTTATAATTTTTGCACAATACGAAATAAATATTTTCTATTTTTTGTACGTTTTGCGTTATGTTAAAATCAATATTGCTAATTTGCGTAAATTTTGAGCAAATTTGAATTGAATATTTCCAAACTTAGTAATTTTAATCAAGATACATGTTCTTGTTTTTATATATTTAGCGTATATCAAAAAGATTGTTTTTAATATCTGCAAAATGCGCTAAATTTAAATGGTAATTATGGTTATGACAATACTTATTCATCATTACCGATTAATAATAATTGTTATTCTAATTATTCTCTAAACGTTTCGGACCTAATTCAATATTTGATAAAACATTACAAACAAAAACTTTCTGCTTAAAAAATATAAATAAAGTAATAATTGTTAATTTTACTGGATTTTAATAAGAATAGATATATTTTTAAAAGCATTTTATACAATAAGTTATATTAAAAATTGATAACATTTGGTCATTTGATGATAAATCCAAATGGTTGAACAAAAATTGTAGTTTTATTTTAAAGAAAAGTAATGAAACTATTTGTAAATATAGCGCAATATTCAAATATTGTAGATGTTGATAAGGTGCGTAAATTTTATGCTATATTGAAATCAAATTAGCTGAAATATACATCTTGAACTATATTAAAGTAAATATGGTTATTTTTTTAAACAAATTGCAAATAATCAAATAAAAGTTCCTAGTCTTTCCGGAATGTCAATTTTGATTTTAAAAATTTAATTAATTAGCATAGTTTGAATGCATACGTAAAATGAAAATATATTTGGAAGCATTGGGTAAAAATGCATAGAATTTAAAGGGTTGAAACATCAAAACCAGATATTCAGTACGGACCTGTCACATAATGGCCATCGGATCCATCTTCGATATCCGGCCCAAACAGTATCCTGCCAAGAATGCAGGGGCAGTCCCGTATTGAAGTTCCCCGGGACGACGGACTATTTCTCAAAATACGGGATGTTTGGCAACCCTGTCCACCACCCTAAAACTCCCCGTGCTAATATTGTTCAAAAGAAATATTTTTCCACTTCCCCCAGAAAACAATGCTCATTTTACGCACAAAACATATTCCAGCAATTCCCCCCTACCCAAATCCGAAGACATTCCCCGTGTTAAGAGTTGAAAAGAATTGGAAATAAAAGCAAAATAATAAAATTAAGTTTCATTTGCGCTTCAAAATGCTAAAAATATCGAATAGAACTTTATTTGTTAATATAAATATAACATAAAAGTGAAAGATTTAAAAGGTGTATTTTTTAAAAAGAAAAACTAACTAAATAAATAGCAGCTTCGTCAATCATCTATTTATCTATCTATCTATATATATACGGCCGCTAATTAGCGTTGATTGTGTTTTGAAGAGCTAATTCCCAAAAGCTAAAAACATCGCTAACATATATGCAAGCAAAATGGCAACAAACAAATGAAACAAAGTAGGGCTTTATGGATGTCAGTGTGAAAAAGAAAAAGAAAGAACTCCGTGTGCTTATAAGCTAAATAAAAGAAATATTCCCTCCCCCCACACATTTTATTGATTTAATTATATTTACACAGCATTCTTCCCACCAGCTTGAAATACCTATGTACACAATAAACATTTTACCCGTAAGCCCCTACTTCCTTCTCCACCCCTCTCGGAATGATAGTGTAAAAAGCTTAAGAAATCAAAATGAAACTGTCAATCGTCATTTGAGGTAATAAGAAAATAAAATTTATCAATGCGGGTGGGAGGAGGGGGCTAATTACCGTGATGATTGGTGTTTTTTTAGAAACAGTGATAACTCAAGTTCCATTTAACTTACAACATACATCCCCCTCAATTTATGCAGAAAGAAAAGCTCTTTCGAATGATATATAACGTTAAGGTGTTCGACAATTATTTCGTCTGTGAGAGAGAAAATAACGCTAATTGCCGATAATTATCTTTAAAAACACTTAGTTATGCTGTAATTAACTTAGAAGCTTGGAACAAATTTCATCTTGTGCAGAAAATGAAAAAGCTCTTTCGTATGTTACATACTATTAAGGTGGGCGATGAATTTTTTCAACCCCATCAGGCATTTTATGCGAATTATGCTTAAAATATTCAGTGCGAAAAAAAAGTTTAAACTACTTGTGTACAAAATTTCAAGTCTGTAATTGCCGTATATTGGTCTGGACATCACGTGCACACACACAGACAGACATTGCCTTTCATATATAGGGAGAAGGGACAGTTCAAACGGAATTATATTTATGAAAATAATTGCAATAATCTTATAAACTTATTTTTAAGAAATTACACTGAAAACGTAAAACATATAGTGTTAGCCACAATCCTTTTGAAAAACTATTCGAAGTCATCAACAATATTTTTTTTTAATTTAATTTCTTTTAATGATTGGTTTAGGAGACGCGTCTTGAAATAAAACACATTTTTGTCTGCTGATGGCAGTCCTTATGATTAATCACGTTAAAATTAGAAAATAATTCTGTGCCTTAAGTCCATTTTTTTGAGTTTTTGCGCTGAAGGTAAAAAATAAACATTTTTAGTTCTATAAGACTAGACTTTTCCGTGTGAGCCTTAGAATAAAGATGTCCGATGGGTGCTTTAAAAGTTCGAAACTCAGGTAGTTAGTGGGTTTGTCGTCGGTACCCTGTGTGCCCATTAAGTGTGAACTCGCGAAAACTCGAAAAATGGACAAAATATACTACGGTTCTGAGTAACAGAATAAATTTTGTAATACATTAGGAGAATGGGGCCTCAGTGGCCGAGCGGTCTTAGAAGGGTCATTCCACGGCAACGGGCGTTACATTTATACAGCATTTTTCAACTTCAACGAGCTTTCTAACAAACTTCTTGGGTATTTTTTAGGTTTTTAAATTTTGGCTAGTAAAAGTACATGCGTTCTAAGTACGCAAAAAATTTTTTGAAGATATATATGTATTTGCTGTCTGTTCAAAAAAATGCTGAAATTTCGTTACGTGTGTTACTCTTCGGGTAACACACGTAACGAAATTTCAAAAAAAATTTTAACATGCAGCAAATACATATATATCTTCAAATTTTTTTTTGCATACTTAGAACACATGTACTTTTACTAGCCAAAATAAAAAAACCTAAAAAATACCCAACAAGTTTGTTAGAATGCTCGTTGAAGTTGAAAAATGCTGTGTAAATGTAACGTCCGTTGCCGTGGAATGACCCAGAAGCAGTTTCCGCTGCCTGCGTGAGCGCAGTGAAAGAGGTGTGGGTTCTATTCTCACTTTCCCCTATTTGTATCTCCTTCTTTGCATTGTAATATTCTGTTACACTGTCTTGTTCTATCTCTCATATTGGACGAGAGTTTGAGGCATATTCTTGAAAATAGCAAATAAACTCGAAAATAAATGTGACCTGAAATGGTCGTTATCATACAAACATTAGCAGAATGTCTGAAATTAATAATGAATGTCATAATTAAATTTATCTTCATCTGAAGTATGAATTTCGGAATATGAAATGTGTGGACAGTAGGAGGCACCTAGAAGCACGCTGTAAATAATGTTTTCGCAAATAGGTGAGAATCTCCTATAAATCATTTATCCAGAGTCTGACGTAAAATTGCAAAGGTACCAAAGAAGTTCTAAGTCTTTAAAAAAAGGAAATTACGGAGAATAAAAATCTGAAAATTGAAAGCAGAGGCACGGTTGGAACATAATGTAGAGTCCGTAACATGCATGTATATATCCGTGTATTTTCTATGAATTTTAAACAAATCTGAAAAAATTTTGATGTTAAGACAAAATTACATGTAGATGTCCTAACACTATTTTGAGATTTGTTTAAAATTTATATAAAATACAAGGCTAGACGTGTTGGACTGCATTTTGCCCTAAATACCGTGAAATGCCCCAGAAACTGAGAATGGGCCGCAATAGTGGAGCCATATGTGAGTACTCTGAATTACTATTTTTGGTACACAAAGTCATAGGTGATTTCAGGTGAGCCCACGCGTCCCTTGAAGGTTGGAAGGACTGTCCGCTAAGGGCTAAGCTGCTCACTACAGCTGAAATAGACCGTACGCCAACAATATATAATTTTTAAACTGGTAGTCGCGGATATCAAGCATTTAATTTTGCATTTGTTTACAATTTTTAAGATAGTAGTCACATATCACAAGTGTTCAGTTTTACGTAACTTAACAGATCTTTCGCTGTGGCTGTACAGAGTGCGTAAAATTTATTATTGAGAAACTTGATTATTTAATTTGAAACGTAAACGTACAGAACCTTGCAGTAACCTTTTCGTATTCTAACAGAATTTTCTTCCAGTGCAAAATGGCGTAAGAGATAAAATTGGAAATTTTGAGAGAACTAAGGCAAATGAAAGGGAAAGCACCAATCTATATTTTGCGAAGATATGTTGGTAGCTTTAATTGGTGATGCTGCCCAGAGTGATAAAGAAAAATAAAGCAGTAAAGTTCCCATAAGATTCAAACATTGAACGCGTTTACCTCAGAATTGGTCTTTGTTCACTTACATCACTCATATTTCTCTAGAACATGCAAGAGGCGTTTTGTGAAATGGTAGGAAATGTTAAACATTTAATTTAAATATAGAAGACATTTTAGGAAATATATTTTTCAACTTAATATATTTCTTAATTTCTATTAATAAAAAAGAGCAGAATAAAATAGCGTTTTTACATTCAGTTTAATTTAACAACATACAGACGAATGAAAATATTGAATATCAGTTTAAATATTCTCTGAAGAATGATATTTATAGAACAACGAAAGAGAATTTAAAGCACAATTTCGAAATACTTTTGTCCTTCATTAGTAACAGAAGTAACAGAATACCTCTGAAAAAACGTAGTTCAAAAACCATTTATATATGGACCCATTTTGGTTCTTTTATTTAAAAAGCAGTAACGAAAAAAGCACTAACAAACGACTATTTGCTAGAGTTTCTTTTTTATGTGGTCAAAATATAGTACAATTAAACTGAAAAATGATATAGTTTTACAGAAGTGACGTCAAATAATAATAGTGAAAATATCTTGAAATATATTATATTTTTAGAGAGTGAATATTTCTTTTATGAGGAACTATTTTCGGCTTATGAGACATTATTTTCAGGATAACAGGAATTATTTTTCAGCTGCATAAAAGAAGATGAGAGTTGAATTAGGGCGTTGTGAAACTTCAATGAAATTTCTGTGGAAAATGTTTGACAACGACAATTTGTCATTTTACTCTTAACATTAAATTTTTCTGATGGATATTGGAAGGGGAATATAGAAAAAGATACAAGACAATATTTTGTTTCTTTAATAACTACAATTAATTTCTTGTGAAATTTTAAGACGCATCAGTTCAAATTCATATTAGATCTTTCTCCTAACTGAACTCATTTTTGTCTCAACTAAAAAGATGTGTTCAAGTATTTCGCTTATTGATAAAGATATGAGAAAAATTTTGAAAAAAAAAAGTTTAAAAATAGTAAAATCCGTTCTAAAAATTCATACCTGGATTACACGACGTCAAGTCAGGATGCGAAAATGTACGAGTAATTAAATTTTTTTTTTCCTTTCCGACATTAGAAATTTTTTCTATGTTGTTGCGAAAAGGTTCCAATTTTAAATAGCTGCAAAAAAATCACACTAAATAATCGAAAGGTAAATAGAGACTATTTAATGCGCTTGAAAAATTAGAGAACTTTTGAGAAAAAAAATGTATAAAATGTTTTAGAGAAAAAATGTACAAAGCCTTGCTACAATATTTTACTTGTAGAATACTGAATTTTATAATACTTCATTACTATTAAAGATAGTACTTAATTTAATAAAATAATGTCTCTTAATTTTTGGGTTCGATTGTGTCCGCCTTTATGCCTGAGTGCGTCCACTGGGTTGAGAAAGAATGATTTAAGGTATTTAAATACTTTTAAATTAGCAAATTCACAAAATATCAAATTTCTTAGCCGTCGGCGGCACAAGTCTATCCTTGGCCGTGCTGTGGGGCTGTGAAAACAGCAGCCCCAAACACGTGCAAAGTTTTGTATCCGGTTTGAGCAGAGGGGTTAGATAAGAGGGTATTAGATTGCGTTCCTTTCCGGTCATCGCGGCTGTCCGCTTGACTTTCCCACGGAGAGATCCGCTGCCCATTTCTGACCCTCTGCATTCCAACACCGGATATAAAAAGCACGGCCCCGAACCCAAAAGGAGGAGACTCACTTGGGAACCAGCTGATGTCAGATCCGAAGATGCAGACCTCCGCAGCGATTTTCATGAAGGGTATGTAAAATCCTCTGGGCTCCCTTATCCCATTACTCCTTTTCCGCCAACTCTTAATTATGTTTACTTAAATCTCTAGAAATCATAAGCTTGAAATTTTAAATTGATTAATTAATTTTTTTTCCGTGGAGAGCGAAAGAACTTTTGATACTTTAAGAATTAATAAATGTTTCTTCTATAATATTGTGTTTGGACTATTTTAAAAACTCCCATTATTTACTTTAGACTTTAATTCTTAATTTTAAAAAATGCACACACAACGCAACTGTACAAATACTGAAGGGCTACGGCCCAACAGTAAATGGTGCCGTGAAGTTCGAACCATGTCAATAGTAATTGGTGTTTTTAGCCATTCAAACTGTATTTAAGCTTTAAATTGCTTTCCGTGTAATTCAAAAAAAAAAAAGTTTTATAATGATAGTTATAGTATGTATAAGGCGCAGTCAATAACTTCATCTTAGTTATTTTTCCTCTTTCATGCAATATTGATCGAATAATTTTGTTGTTATGCTTATTTTTGTGTTCATATTTCCTTTATCTCTTTTCTTCTTTTCTGTGCAATGATGCCTACGTTCTTTGCTATGTTTAGAATTGTATTTTCTTTATTTTTTTTTGACACTTACTTATCTATTTTGTTGATAGAATATTTCCAAAAAAAAAAAAAATGCCTGATACAATTATCCCCGATAACCCCTCCGAAGGAGCAAATTCCCTCCCGTTGATCTCAAAACTGGCAAGTTTTCAATCCCTTATACCGCAGTTTGATAATACCTCAGCTCTTACTCCACGCTACTTCGTACAATTGGTAGATAGCCTGACGACAGCTTCCAAGTGTACGGAAGTAGAAAAATTATTCGTTATTAAATCTCGGATACGTGGCGACGCGCTTAATCACCTGATAACTTCCCCTGATCTATCCTCCGAAAGTATCTATGAAAACTTCAAAGCAAAATTTCTCGACTTTTTCGAAATAAAAACGAGTGTCACATCTCGTCAGCAGTCCTTCTCTTAATGCAAAATGAATACAAACGAGCCGGCGAAACATTTTGCCTCTAGAGTGACTACAGCCACACTTAACTTCTTCGGCAATATTTCGATAGAAAATGAGGATATTAAAAATGTCTTTGATAACACTAAGTTGTCCAAGTTCATTGAGGGCTTACGCCCAGAATACAAATCTTCGGTTTTAATTAAAAACCCGACCAATTTCCAAGAAGCAGTAGACTTTGTAGAAATGCTTCAAGTCAACAAAATATCAGAAGTAGACCAATCAGTGAATAACTCCTCCATTAGTGCACCTGAACCCAAAATTGATTTCGCCAAATTATTAAGCGAACATTCCCAAGCAACGCACAGTATGATATCCTCCCTAACGCAAGAAATTAACAATTTAAAACTCATTGCAAATAATCGCGAATCCCCGAATAATCACGTACACAGGGCATCATACAACGCTAGTAGATCTCCATCGCGTTACACACGAAATACTTCTAATTTTCAGTACCAATGCGAAATTTGCAATCGCACAAACCACAACACCAGAGATTGCTATTATCGCACTAGTCAAAATTCGAATCGTTTTCTCTCTCCTCGTTCAACTTATCCCCCTCACACTAATGCTTTTCCCCCTCGGAGAAATAGGACAGTTTCTTTCCAAACAAACCCTCCACCAAGCCCTCGGCAGCACTCTTCCCGTCCTTTAAACGACCGAAGGGGACAATAGATCAAGCAGCGCATTGCTCCCCTAATAATAAGAAAGAAGAAAACCAGATAGCCGCAGAAGAAACGGTAAATACCCAAAGAATTGAGCCAATCCGTAAAGATTTTTATTTACCCGTACTTTTGATGAAATTTTCTGGATTCCCCACGATTGCTTTGGCGGATTCAGGGGCGTCTTGCTCGCTTTTACATTTATCAATTTATGAGAAAATTTCCTCTGATCCCCAAATTAAACCTATTAAAGCAGAAATTACTATAAAAACCATTTCGGGTGAACCACTAAAATTTGAAGGTTGTGCTTCCATTCCAATAACGATAGGCGAAAAACACTTTCGCCATAAATTTTTCCTAATTACCAATGATTTTCCGCCTCAATACAGTGCTATTTTGGGGTACGACTTTTTGAAATTACATAAATTCCAGCTGAATTTCCATGATGATACCCTTTCTTCATCCCATACAAGTACAAAACTTTATGATGCAAATTCATCATCATTTAATAATTTGCCTTGCTCTGCAGCTACGTTGAGAACAAAACACACCTTAGAACCTCATGAATCAAAAATTGTAGATTTAGTCGTAGATATCCCAGCCAAAGTCGGAGATGATGTCCTTTTGACTCCGATTTTACGTAATCCTTGTATTGAAGTACATACTGCAGTTAGCAAAGTAACGAAAGATAAAACAGTTTCTGTTATCATTTCAAATCTCTCTTCACAGAAAATTGCTCTTAACAAAAACTGTAAAGTCGCTACAATTACCTCGGGTATTGAAATACGGGACATGGAAAAAATTAAACAGCTAAGAATAGATGAGTTTGCTGAATCAGATTTTAATTTGTCGCATTTAGACTGCGAAACAAAAACAAAATTGCTCCAGCTTTTGTGCAAATACGCAGACATCTTTAGCACTAGGATATACACTATAGGCCGATCTAATGCCACACTTCCAAACCTACATGTAGACCCCTGCAAACTACCATCAACGCGACCCTACTCTGTTCCCGAATCATTAAGACCCGAATTAAAACGCCAACTAGATGAATTAGAACAATCAGGCATAATTGAGCGTTCAGACAGCCACATAAGTTTTCCTCTTATTATGATAAAAAAGAAAAATGAATCAAATGACCCATCTAAACAAAAATGGAGATTAGTTGTAGATTTCAGAGTTTTGAACAAACATCTGCGTTATCCAAAACATAGCTTACCGCTAATTCAAACTCTTTTAGAAAATTTGAAAGGTTCAAAATTTTATACTTCCCTTGACTTATCAAATAGCTTTTGGCAAATTCCCCTTAAACCCGAAGATAGGGATATGACGTCTTTTAGCTCTATTTATGGCACATATCGCCATTGTTCCTTACCCCAGGGAATAAATGCTGCTCCTGAAATTTTCCAGAGTCTTTCAGATAAATTATTATCCCCAATTTCTGAATTAAATATTTCAAATTACATTGATGATTTTTGTTTAGGAGCCGATTCCGTAAGTCACATGCTTTACAAATTAGAAAAATTATTTTGTCAATTTCGAGAGTTCGGTTTGACAATAAATCCTCAGAAATGCCAATGGCTTCTATCTTCTATTAAATTTTTGGGACATCAACTTGATAGAAATGGCATCCTCCCCACCAACGAAAATTTACGCAAAATACAGGATTTTCCAGTTCCAAATACTGTGCGTAAAATACGCAGATGGATTGGTTTAGTTAATTATTATCGAAAATTTATCTCGAATTTTAGTTCTCTAACCGCTCCTTTAACGAATTTAACCCGAAAAGGATCCAAATTTAAATGGACTGAGGAAGCCCAGTTCGCTTTCGATCAACTAAAGCAAAAATTATCGCAACCTCCAATTTTAATTCATCCGGATTATAACAAAACTTTCGTGCTTTCTACGGATGCTTCAGATAATTGTATTGCAGCAATGCTAGGACAAAAAGATAATAGCGGAACCATACATCCTATTGCTTATTTTTCTCGTAAACTTTCTCCAGCTCAAGCGAAATACCCTATTTTTGATAAAGAACTTCTTGCTGTAAAGGAGTCAGTTAAATCATTTAAATATTACTTGTACGGACGCGAGTTTATAATAAGATGCGACAACCAATCATTAACTAAACTTTCAAAATTGGAATCGCCTAGTAACCGAGTTACTCGATGGCTTTTATATTTATCTGAATTTAAATACCGATTCGAAAACATTAAAGGAATCGAAAATCACGCAGCGGATATATTTTCTCGAGATTTTCATGTTAACACTGTCTCAGTTGATTTTCCCACCAAAGAGGAAATTTCAATATTACAACGAAGTGATAACGATCTAATTCCGATTATTGATAAATTAGAAAAAGGAGAATCAGTAGATGATTATTTTCTTCTCAATGGTACTCTTATGCATATTGGGTACAATCCACGGGCAAATGGCTTAACTCGCGCAGACCAGATAGTGATCCTAGCAAAATTTAAACCACATATCTTGATGATCGCCTCATTTTGCGCATAAGAAAACATTTGATCGAATAAGGGATAAATTCTTTTGGAAGTTTATGCATTCAGATTGTGACCATTACGTTCAATCCTGTAAAGAATGTTTTCCTTTTAAATCCCCAGCTCGTTTTCCTCCCGTTCCCTTAGAAAGAGGAAAAATCCCATCGCGCCCTATGCAATACGTTTCTTGTGATTTCATCGGTCCATTTTCAAGAACAAACAAAGGAAATGTTTTTATAGTGACCTTTTTAGACCATTTCACTAAATTCTTGAAATTATATGCCGTACCCGATCAACGTGCATCAACAACGGCAGAGAAATTTTTGGATTTTACCTGTATGTTTGGCTTTCCAGAATATTTTCTCACCGATAAAGGGTCAAATTTCACTAGCGAACTTTTCCAAAATCTTTGTTCCCGATTAGGAGTTACCAAACTTTTTACGACTGCACAACACCCTTCCGCAAACGGAATGTCAGAAGTACTGAATAAAGGAATAAAGAAATCGTTAAGTATCCTTTCCAGAGAAAATTCACAGTGGGATGACTATGTCAATTATTACGAATTTGCATATAATTCTAGCTATCACAGTGTCACAAAAGAAAAACCTAGCTTTCTACTACTCGGTTACGACCTTGATTTCCCGAGTTTTATGTTTGACTCTCCCCAGAAAATCTCCTACGCATCTCACGAAGATTTTGTCGCAACAAAAACTCGAAATCTTCAATTAGCTTATGCTAGAGTTTCACAAAATTTAGTCTTAGCTGCTGAAGCTCAGGAAAATTATAGGCATAAATCAGCAAAAACTCGCGAATTTTACCCAGGGCAACTTGTATATCTGTATTCAAAGGATTTAGATAGAATGCAAAGTACACCAAAACGTCGTAATTATTCAGGGCCTTTTCGTATTTTAATTAAACATAATGCTGTTAATTATACCATTATTGATCCAAAAAATGTAAAATCAAAACCTCAAAAGGTTCATGTAGAACGATTAATACCTTATGAAGAAAGACGAGCAGAATTAGAATACATTAAAAAGATAATTCGAGAGGATCGCGAAACGACAACTACTTCAAATACGTCTAGTGAAAAACCCCACGCATCATTTGACGATGAAGAAAATGAAGAAAACGTACCCCTAAGCGTCTTAGTAGATTTGTGGGACAAAAAGAATCGCATTAGACAAGATCCCCCTCGCGCAGGCTCCCCCGACTCTCAAGGCACCGAGATATACGACCCCTGTAGTTCTCCTTCCAATACTAAGGTACAGGAAGAAGTGCCAGAAACTAGAGAAACTGGAAGTGTCGTAAGGGATCCGTACTATTTACGTTCGTCAGCGCAACGGCCTAATAATGCACAATCAGCAAACGCTCTCTCTCATTGGCCATTGTGGGTAAACGCGGCTTGTAATAACGAAACCTCAAAAAAAAAAAAAAAAATCGCATGTATTAAAACGATAATTTAATTTCAAAAAAAAAAAAAAAAAAAGTAAATGAAACTAAACTAATAATTGCTCCTTCCATTACAGTGTCATCCAAATGCCTTCAAACTTTTTTTTTCTCTCTCCCTTCTACTTCCTTCTTGGAGTTTTCAAACTTGCATTCAACTCTTTCAATCACTTTTCCTTTCCTGTCTTTTCTACATGTTTCTGTGAAAATATGGCTATGTTGTTAATCGAAGCCTGATCACCTTCGGTAAGTTGTTAAAGGCTAATATTTTCTTCTTTCTCCCCCTATTTCATTTATTTTGAGAACTTTCACTACTGCAAAACAAAAAACAAAAAAAAAAAAACAAGCTAAACGAAGTTATTTTAAGTGCAACTTTACGATATTTTTTTTTTTTTTTTCTCTCGAATGTAAAAGAGAAAAATAGATCCTAGAAGGAAGGAAAAAAATTGAAGGCAAAATTCTTGTTTTTAGTTGTATTAAGGGCCTTAATGTTTTGTTCAAATTTATCAAGAAAAAAAATTTTTTTTTTCTCCATCTTTTAACTATTTTACGATGTGTAAAAGTTTATAACTATGTGTACTTAGAAGGAAAAAAAGAAACAAAGAAAAGACGTTTAACAAACTATGTTTGAATAGTTATCAACACCATTGTTTCGCTAATTTTTGAGTTTTGTTCTCCACACTATGGTAGAATTAATATTTGTTGAATATTTATGATAACCACTACTGAAATTTTAGTTTCTTTACAAAAAAAAAAAAAGAAGAAGAAAAAAAATCTAAAGATAAAAATGAAAACTTTCTTTATTTCTTTAACCTTTTTTTTTTTTTGGGAGCTCTGAGTGTATACATATGCCTATATTTACGATTTGATGTCCTATCCAGATTTGTTGTCATTGCAATTTTATATGACTCGAGGGAGCTGCATACCAGTACGAAACAAGTGAAAGGAATAATGCCATTATATTTTACTCTTAAAGGGTGCTTGAAATTTAGCGACTCCTGCCCTTACCTTTTACAAACAAAAAAAACTTTCGTTTCGATGAAGACAACTTTTGAGCCAGAGGAGTGTGCCTTGATGCCGACAGACAGGCCGGCTCATTCGTCACTTTTCCGACCTTTTCTGAAAGAGCAAACGAACATTTTACGACAACGTTTCGATTGCCTGACCAGTGTTCACCCGTGTTTACTTGTTGTTCTTCTGTAACATCTTGAAAACTTTATGAAG
Organism: Octonoba sinensis; assembly: GCA_038502835.1. Lineage (NCBI taxonomy): Eukaryota > Metazoa > Arthropoda > Arachnida > Araneae > Uloboridae > Octonoba > Octonoba sinensis. Next base: position 133,165,840 of record CM076598.1, read on the forward strand.
TGCAGGAACTGTGATGTTCGCAGTGTTATCCACACGCTCTATGCTACCGCGATACACTGCTTATATTCGCAACCTCGATGCCTAGCTTCTGCTTGCGTAGATTGCCTAGATTGCTTGCGCTCATGAATCACTGCAAACACGTTTCATGCTTACCAATGTGAGCACACAAACGATTTTTCGAGCAGTTTACTTCCAAAAGAGGAACCTGAGCACCTTTTTGCAGAGACTATTCATTCCTCCTTGCACTTCTACCTACTTCGTCTGCTGCTCATTGACAAGTGGGACTCATAATACTGACGGCGATCTTCAAAAAAAAAAAAAAAAACTGTAGTGCTGAGGCAATTTCCGCAATTCAGCACATTATTTTTCGCGCTCTTTTTGTTGGACATTGTATTTGATAAACGATGATCGCATTTCGACTCACACGCACGGGTCAAGTTATGCCACAAACTGTGTGACACACGATTTGAAGTTCCTCGAATAAAACTGTGGAGCATCGTGAACCATAAACGTTTTATAGTGGTTTATGCATTATATTTGCTGATTTCTGAGTTTATCTGTTCCGTGTGCTGTAATATTGTGTTCTGCACTAACTGACTTTAAGGAATCTTGAACCGTGAAAAAATTCTTCTCTACAAATCAACAAGGAGTGAATCGCTTTTCAAGTTAAAATTCATTTACCTTAATTTGGAACTATTAAACAAAATATGTACTGCACGATTTGTGTGACGAGAATGTGTTTATAAGAAATAATGAAATTTTACTTGAATGTTGAACTGAACCATCGAGTTTTCTTCAAAGTGCACAAATGTCTATTTGTCTTCAATGAGTTATTCACGTAATTGCTTTCATAGTAATCTATTTTTTTTAGTACTTATTTGTGCTTGCTTACACTAATATTTTATTTTTCATGTTGTATTGGGATTATTATTGATAATTATTATTTATATTATTATATTGCTGGCAAACTCCTGTCTGGTAGGCAATGCCATTATGTGATTCTAGATATTAGATGGATGCTGAAATTTTCAACGATGATAAAATGGAAACGACATTTAACTGCTATACATTCTTTTAATTATCCCTAGTTATACTGTAAGTAAAAGCGTAATGTCGACTTATCGAATGGAATTGAAATGTTTGATTTATTGTTGTTAGGCGCATCTAAATTAATGTGGGTATATTCTGTAATGTATTAACCTATGGTGTAAGACGCCAAACCATAAATAACAACATAATTTAATGTCAAAATCTTTTCCTTCGATTATTGTACGAAGCATATGGATTTTTTTTAATTTTATTTTTGCATACTCAAACTACTTTGAAATGGGGTCACTGAGCAATTTTTTTTATTTGTTTGTGTTTGCTATTGTAAATGAGGGATACATACTTTATCAAGTCACTGTCTCTCGAAGTCGACTCAAATATAGGAATTTTGCATTATTGGGTATTCAGTAGACCAATGTGTTACTATTTGAAGATAGGAAAAATGAATTGGAAAAGTTGAGATTGAAAAATGTATTAAAGTGGCCAGATGATATAAATATGATTTTAAGTTGCTAGTAGAATGACATAGAAGGGAATGTGAGGACATTACAATTTTATTATTGATATGATTATTGAAATTAATAGAAAGAAATTAATGTGGTGAAAGAAAGGTAAAACAAAGAATGATGAGTATTCAATTGAGTTAATTAAATTGATGGCAGAGAAAAAAAAAAGGAGAAAAATTATAGTCAGTATTGAAAGGAAGTGGACAATTTTTTTTTTTTCATCACGTTTATGCAATTCTAAAGTATTTTGAAAAAAAAAATTTCAGGGAAAACTATTAATGCAATACACGTTACTTTTCTTTTCTATGAATGCATGAGCTATTTTTTATTATTATTTTTTACTGATGAAGGTGAATATTACAATATACTGCAAATCATTTTGTGTTACTTATTTTTTTTTAATTGTAAGAAAAATATTGGCTGTTCACTGTACATTATATGATCTACCTTACTAGAGTTTGTGTATGTGAATGTATGTTTTAAGAACTGTATTTCGCTCTCCAGCGCCCCCCCCCCCTTTTTTCCCCCGGAGGAGAGGTAGGATTGTGGGGCTGTGAAAACAGCAGCCCCAAACACGTGCAAAGTTTTGTATCCGGTTTGAGCAGAGGGGTTAGATAAGAGGGTATTAGATTGCGTTCCTTTCCGGTCATCGCGGCTGTCCGCTTGACTTTCCCACGGAGAGATCCGCTGCCCATTTCTGACCCTCTGCATTCCAACACCGGATATAAAAAGCACGGCCCCGAACCCAAAAGGAGGAGACTCACTTGGGAACCAGCTGATGTCAGATCCGAAGATGCAGACCTCCGCAGCGATTTTCATGAAGGGTATGTAAAATCCTCTGGGCTCCCTTATCCCATTACTCCTTTTCCGCCAACTCTTAATTATGTTTACTTAAATCTCTAGAAATCATAAGCTTGAAATTTTAAATTGATTAATTTATTTTTTTTCCGTGGAGAGCGAAAGAGCTTTTGATACTTTAAGAATTAATAAATGTTTCTTCTATAATATTGTGTTTGGACTATTTTAAAAACTCCCATTATTTACTTTAGACTTTAATTCTTAATTTTAAAAAATGCACACACAACGCAACTGTACAAATACTGAAGGGCTACGGCCCAACAGTGCGGTCTAAGTCAGAGGAATCGCAATAGCGTGGGGTCAATTGAATTCACCTTCGACGTAGTATACCAGAAATAGTAATTCAGCGTACTCACAGATGGCGCTACTACTGCTGCGCATTAGCTGTTGCTATTAATTAACAGAAAGTTCTCTGTAATTTCCGTTTTTAAAGCTAGATTTACCAGATCAGTCATTTTGACCATTTCGAAGCTTCCATTTTACGTGATTTGTTACTAATTATAGTGCAACTTTCAATTGCATTGGCTTTTCCTTATACACGGTAAGTAGGACAAGTTAGGGCGACTGAAAGTTCTAATATAATTAGTAGCAACTTGGTGTAAAATGAAAGTTTATAAATGTTTGAAAACGGCCTGGTAAATCTAGGGTTAAAGACTTGGTATTTTAATGTTTTTTGTTCTCTGTAATTTTACGTTAGACTCAGGATAAATGAAATCCGGTCGAAATTTTTTGCAGATGGATAGAACTGGTACTGCGATCTATTAAGAATGAAGGTGTTTTCATACAAGTAATTTAAGTAAGTCATCATACCATGTTCACATCTACCTTCTTCTCCCCTAGTTCTTTTGAAATCCTTAATTTCAATTTCATTTTGCATTTTTAAACAACAAGAATTAATCAATTTTGTAATAATTAGCTTAAGTTGCGCCATGAAAATGTACATCATCGTGCAAAAAAAAAAAAAAAATCCTTAAGACTACTGTTTAAAAAAGTAAACCTCTCGAATATTTTAAAGCAATCTCACGAAAGCATCGTTTAATCGGACTGAAATATTAGAAACAAGCAGCCACGTGTGACAAGTGTTTAAGCAAAGGGCCTCTTTCCAACGCGGTCGATGATTCCAAAGCACCAACTCTGCCATAAGGGACGGTCGAATTCAGCACTTTAATACCTTGCTTACACAATCCAGTTTTATCGATTGCTATCCCTGGCTTAAGCACTGGGGCAAACTTCTTCGAACGTGATATTAGGTACAGTCACGATTTTACCTTCTCTGGGACAAGGGTGTTCGAAGACCTGTTAGGGAAAGTAATAATTATCCTTTTTAGCTGTCAAAAATAAAGCGGCGGTTTTTTCCGCAAAGCTAATCGGGGTGTGAGAACCGTTATTAATTTCCTTTTAAAAGCTTATTTATGAGCCCTTATTTTTTAATTGCCTGCAGAGTGTTCTGTGCTGAGATTTCATTTAAAATGGTGGTGTTACGTAAAGGAATCACTTGACCATTTAAATATTTCTTCTTATTCCCATCATTAATTTTCGTTTGAAATTTATGTATGAGTTTCACTTTTTAACTGCCGCAGTGTGTTTAAATCTGTGAATTGATTTAAAAGGGTACACGTAATAACCTGCGTAAAGAAATAACCTAACGAATTAAATATTTAACAGAAGATAAAATGGATCCCCCCCCCCTGGAGAACTGGAAATATTTTTTCATCATGAAAAGTTTTTACAGTATTTCGCAAACATAGAGATTGAAGGAGGGATACATATAATACATTAATGGAGACTAAAAGTGAATAAAAAGCATTTTCTACATCTGCAAATGTTTATGCAGTTTTTATTAGCATTTCACGAAGGTCAAATTAATCTATCATACATATAATTTAGGAGTCCATGAATATTATTGTTCTGAATGTACTTTTTCGTGTTTCAAAAATTTACTTCAATAATCGTGCACATAACATAGTTCGCAGTTGTTCTTTGAAATAAATTTTAGAGAAATTGATGTATCTTTTTTTTCTATCACTGATGATGAGTAAAAATATCTACTGCTGAGCAGTTTCCTGTATTTTACAAAGCAGCAACGTATTTCGTTAAGCAGTAAGTGTATTTCACGGAAGAAACAAAGTGAAGTTCATTCAAAGATGCATTGTAATAATACATTTTTTTACGCATTAACTCTTTGTTTAGTTTACATATTTATAAAAGCTTTACTGGTTTATTTGTTGTACGATGAATTCAGGTTAAAACTCAATGATGTAATAATCTAAAGAGAAATTACTGAAAATTGATAGAAAACTCTTCAAAACATCTAAAATATCACAGTACCACATGCAAACTGAAATATATTTGCTCAACAGTGACTACTAATTGATATATTACAATAATTTAAGCATTATAAGATTCTCTAATGCACTATATAAGCATAATATAGTTTTGAATAATCAATGTTTCCGCGTTTTTCAAGTCAAATATTGAGTATATTGATAAGTTACTTGAAACTTATATATAAGAGTAATATTTCTCTTTTAACAATATATAAAATTTCAAAGCATTCATGCCAACGGTAATTTGATATTTTACTGGTTAAAAGATACAAAAAAAATTGTGGCTATTATGTGTTCAATATGTGTCATGGTCTGTTATACTGACCTCGGACTTAGGGCAACAGCGACAAAAGTCTCGTCGCTCATGTTCTGCGCTTTCATACTTAGTGCAAAAAGAGGAAGTGAAGAATGCAGTAGGCGAGTTTATAAATTTAGTTGCTTTCAACAAACAGATATGCTAACATTTTGATTCGCATGTTAATAAAAGTACCTGCAAAACGAACTTCTCTAAAACTCGAATAAATTCTTCTGTTTCTGTTATGCGCAGAAGCTCCCCAATGTCAGCGCTCCGTGGTCAGTTGTACTGCTCAATAGTAAGGGGGCAGTCAAAAATCTACTTTTGTTAAGTTACTACATCAATACATAAATAATTTTCACGAAAAAAATAGTCTTACCGATTTATGTTCTTAAGTCTCTGTGATGTCAATAAGACATTTTAGTGATTTTACTTGCCCGTTGACGTTACTGGCACAATGGCTGAAACTCCTTGCAATAACTATACCGCATTTCTTCTTATCTCACCTTATATGATAAGATTCAGCACGCTTCTTAAATTCTTCCAATAAATTAAAAATATAAACGACTTTTTCTGCACTTCACATATGAAGAAAAACATTAAGTATGAGTCATATTCAACTAACAATATATATTCATAAGGTTTTTTAAAAAATAAACATTATTTTAAGTATTATCCTTTCATTTTTCCCATGTTCGGCTAATCATTACATAGACGCTTACGTAACAAACGATTTATTGTTAAAAATACTATAAAACCTTTATTCGAAATTTGTTTACTTATTAAATAAACGTTTTGATGACGAACAGTTTTATCTTTAAATTGAAACACTTATTTCTTAACTGCTTTATGATTATATGAGATCTTTGATGATCATCAGTTTGTTATTTAAATTAAAAATATAATTTAAAACATTTATTACTTATTTTTTTAATAAATGTAACTGCGGTGAACAGTTTGCTGATTAAAAGTATAAATAATATATATATATATATATATATCGACTCGACACCCTAAGGGAACACGAAAACATGTCGAGATAAGCGGGTGTCAAGTTACCGAGGTTCCGTAATTTCAATGGCTAATATTGGTCTGTATTGTTATTTACTTACTATTCAAGTTATAAAAGCTAATTCCAGTGAAGGAAGTTATCCCCGTTTATTATTTATAGATAATTTGAAAGTTACACGTTACAAATAAATATATAAACATAGTACGTCAAATCAGACCTCATGAGAAAAAAATCCATAATTTTTGTTTGTTTTTCCCTGTAAAGAGAAAACAAATTCCTCAACACTAATAAGCTTACTAATTTGCAATTCACTTTTTTCTTGTGTTCGTAGAAAACGCCGGATGACATCTACAGCTTTCAATGCCACGCGCCTAGACGGAACGGAGCTATTTTCCAGGAACACTTTCCAGAACATAATTGATTTATTTATGAAGAAACATCACTGTTAAATTCCCAGAGTTGTACACCGCGAAAAAATACCTTACTAAAAAGTTAATAAGAATACAAAATGAAGGTCGACTTACAGGGGTTCCTGGAAATGGTGTGTCAAGTTAGAGTTTTTCGCTCATTGAAATTAGCATTGGGCCAACACTTAGGGAAGGGAAATGTCTATTTCTTGAGGTATGCGATACATATATAATGTTGCACCAAATTTGAAATACAAAGCTAAGCAAAATAACTATTTTTTATTACAGTTAATAATTAGTTGCGGCGAAGTCTTCAGTGGCAGTTATACATCCTTAAAAAATTATGCATAACGCTGAGATAAAACGTTAGATTCTTCAACGGGCAATGTCCCTTGAGCAATTATAAAGTTATTTCAAGCTTGTAGTCGAGGGATCTAAATCAGTAAAATTGAATAATCTTACAGAATAAAAGGTACACAAAAAATGATTGAATATATGAACAAAGACATTCTAGATCAGGGATGGCCAATCTCTTACATATCACATGCATGTTTTGCATTCAAATTCCAATGCGCCAACAACTAAAAAAAACACTTTTGCCATTTTAACTTCATAGTTGAGATTGAGGGATGTATTTCGTGTTGGGGGAAAATTGATAATTGGAACGCAATTAAATTGAGAAATGCACGAAACTGTCTTTTTTTTAAATTGGAACTCAATGTGCAGTAGAACAATACTTTGCACAAGAGGATGATCACTGTTGTGGGCTTTTTTTTTTGGGGGGGGGGGGGGGGCATAACCAAAGAATTTTAAGAAAAGCAGCTTCGATGTCGTTGAATTGGTTCTGAAATTAGTGGAAACGCCGGTTGAGGCAAATTGTAATTGTCCTTGCGCCACAGCTTGTGCATGCACCAAGTGTTTGCAACCCCTGTTGTAGATTTAAGACATAAGATATGTAGATTTAAGATATAAATAACAATAGAGAATGAGTAATAAGTTACCAGTAAAAGCTAAGATTTGAAAAATAATTACTTATAGGACAGTGCAAAACAAAGGCAAAAGCCCAATCGAAATTATACAAAATGAAAAAAAAAAACGAAACTCAATAAAAAAAAACTAATTCATTTTTGTTTGACATTAGTTATTTTAATAAAACTACTAAGAAAACTATTTTGATCGTCTTACGTTGGAAAAGATTAGGACATCATCAGGAAAAGTTTAAAAAAAAAAAAAAAACACGTCTTCTAATTATTCCTGTTTTTTCAAAGCTTCATAGCATTGAAAACTAATATACAAATGCAGAAAAAGTAATTTTATAAAGCATCAAAAGTACGACTAAGGGACCGTTCATAAATGATGTCACAATTTTTACCCTTATATTTGACCCCCTTCCCCAATTGTCACAAAATGTCACACTTCAACATACCTCCTCCCCCTTTTGTTACACGTCACGCTATGTTGCATAAGCATTATGTCACACTTTTTTTACCCCCTCCCCTTGTCAGTTTGTCACAATTTCACGAACACTCCTCCCCCCTCGAAGCGTGACATCATTTATGAATGATACCTAAGCTCGTTTTTGTAAAGAATAAATATGCAACATTGCCTTTCCCCGAATCCAGCTCTTTTGCATTTTAAGAAATGCCACGCTGATTACATGTAAATAAGTTTTGGATTCTGTGTAAAGTCATTTCATTTTGATAAGGGAAAACATCTTTTTTATCGTACTAGAAATATTTCTCAATTGAAAACGTTTCATAAATTTTTCTTTTCTAGTGAAGTAGTTGAAGACATATATTTTGAAGCTGGATTCAAAATGAACCCTTTTTGCGATCCAAATACCTTGGAAAATCCATCTGCTCCTTTTCTGAATTTAATCTTGCAATCTGAACTTATTTTCTGATGACATATATTAGACATTGGGCTGGACTTTCAAAAGGTGAAAAATTCATAGGCTCTACCGGAGAAAAATAATATTTCCCTTTCCCGCACTTCTGTAAAATTGCTTCTCTGAATTCCTATTTGATGGTTCATAATAAGGTGCAAATTGTTTGCCTAGTTAGCTTGCAAATTTATTTTTATTCAATAAATGAAAATTAAATTAATAATCAAAAGGTAGCAATTAATCGCATTTACAAGAAATTACAAAAGTAGAAATACACTTGCAAAAATATCTTACCTGCTCAATTCATATTTCTCTACGCAGTTTTAGTAACTTTTTTTTATGACAGTATATTATGGTCTAAATTGTACATATTTAAATGTGTACAATTTAGACCATAGTATACTGTCACAAAAAAGAGTTACTAAAACTGCATAGAGAAAAATGAATTGAGCAGGTAAGATGTTTTTCAAGCAATTTCAAAAGTACAAATACACTTGGAAAAACATCTTACCTGCTCAATTCATTTTTCTCTGCGCAGTTTTAGTAACTCTTTTTTATGACAGTATACTATGGTCCAAATTGTACACATTTAATCTAATAGATAAAATTGGTGATTCAAAAGGAAGGATAAAACCAAACAACTCTTAACCAAGTGTGTCTTAAAATGCACACGTGTGCGTCATTGTATCTATAATGAAAAAAACTATACAAAATTAATTGCACTCTCAGAAATAGAGCTCTCACTTTTGACGATTCTTCAATCGTCCAGAAAATTTCGTCATTTACAACGATTCTTTCCTCACGCGATCACGTGACTTAAAAAAAATACTACACAAATTTCGCCAATTCGACGAAAGGGTTACTCGGAGCATTTTTCACGAAGCTATTTCGTCAAATACGACGAACGTTTTGGGAGATTTGAGCATGCGTTTCTGAGAGTGTGGATGATCTAAAATTTGTGGTTTAAAAGATGAGATTAATACAGCGATTCACTAAGTTATATACTTAGTATGTAACTTAGTATGTAACTACTGTATATAATGTGGACTTTTCTTCGAATCATCAACTGGTTTAGCAGATTTAGGGAAAATTATAAAATGCAGTTTTCTAGGGAGGAAAGAAAAAAAACAGACACGATGTTTTCAAAATGGTAATTATAACTAGACGTACTGTAATGCGGAGCACGTTTACTCATTGTGTTCGGTACTTCGCAAAATAATATATTATTTTCAAAATTAATTAGTAACATATACCACAGGTGTTTTTTAAGAATAAAAAACCATTTGACCATTCTTAATGCTATATGAAACCTTATTCACTTTACAAGAAAGTCTTGGTAACATGGAAATTCGAGAATTCATTCAATTATAAAGAAGAACTTATTTTAAGTAACGGTTTCTGTCAAGACAAATACAATAAATATTGTACAATTCTAATTGTTTCTATAAAATGTTTGATTTCCCAACCAAAAAATGTACGAAACGAATATGTTTTTTGCTTATCATCGAAGCATACACAGATAGAAATTGCGCCTAAAACCTTTCCCGCTAAAGATGAATGTCTTCCCATAATATTACATTCAACTTACATCCAACGCAATCTTACTACTATTATAAATGCGAAAGTTTGGATGTATGTTTGTTACTCAATCACGCCTTAACGACTGGCCGGATCAGGATGACATTTGGCACAGAGATAGATTATAGTCCGGAATAGCATATAAGCTAATTTTTATTTCGAAAAAAAAAATACGGCTCCGGTCGGATAAATTACATAAAAACGGCGCATTACCGTAAGATTGAGCCACACCGTAACGGAGTGGCTCAATAGTTAGAGGTAATATTAAAAGAAATAGCTTAAGCGATAGAGCACGCGGCGTGTAAGGAAATGACCTGAGTTCGAGTCCCGGTCGGGAATAATTGATTTTTTTCCTAATTAATAGCCTTTAAGCTGCTTTTTGTTCCAGAAATATTTACGGTTCCCGTGGGATAGAATTGTTTTTGATTTCACAGAGCAAGTGATAGACATAATTTTTAGCAGACTGGTAGTTTATGGGTCGGAGAATGACATAGGCTACTTTTTATTTAGGAAAAATGTGCGGTTCGCGCGGGATAGATTTGTTTTTTAAAGAGCAAGGACTGAACTCACCCCGTAATAAGTTTTGAGGAAATTGTGCGATTCGAGCGATTATTTTTTGCATTCGAAAGATCTCGGCGAGGACATCTCATTTTCATATTTTATTTTTTGATTTAAACAATTTTTCGCTTGATTTTGAACAGTTCAAAAAATCTTAACAGTGAAAGAAATTTGATGTAACCTGGGCCTAAAATCCAAGTTAATTTGAATAAGCTTAATAGAAGGAGCTCTCGACGTGGAATAATTTTTTAATTGAAAAATTTTTGCTCAATTTTGAACAGCAAAAAAAGAAAAACATTAGCGCCTACGGGGAAATTTCAATCCTATATAGATAGGCTTGCCATATTTTTGGTTAGTGAAACCGGGACACATTAATATAGGATGGGCGCACCGGGGATTTGGGGGGCATGTAATACCCCCTAGTAGCGGGGAGGGTCTGGGGAAATTTAAAAAAAAATAAAAGCAAAATGGTGAGTTGTAAGCCTTTTTTTAAGCATCGCAAGTAACTTTGCTACTTAATTTACTTTAAAAGATTTTTTTTTCCTTTTTAATGAGAATTTTTTCTGGTCTACCATCTAGAAAGAAGTGTTAATAAAAATAAAGTTTAAAATAATTCATAAAATTGTTTAATTGAACAATTAATTACTAAGTCTTATTTTTTTTTAATTACAAGTTTTTGTCTAACTACAAAAAACATTTTTGTCAAATTAAAAAAGCAATTAATAAGTTAACTATATTATTCTTTGTTTTCAACCCACTCATATTTCTGACTTGAATGTACTTTTTTCAAAATGTCTTTGTTAAGCTTGACTTTTTCACAAAAGTCAGAGAAAAGAAAACGCCAAAGTTTATTTTACATACAATCAATACTCTTGCAGTGGACTCCCTCATTAATGCTCTGTCATCTTAAATATTCTAAATGTCTTCATAAAAGATTCTTAAAAACATAAATTCAGTACTTTTTACATCTTACAGCCGTTTCCGGGACATTAATAAAACTGGGCGGGGCACCGGGACAAGAGCAAAATACCGGGACTGTCCCGGTCAAACCGGGACGTATGGCAAGCCTATATATACATCCTTATTTAACTGACGGATTGATTGGAACAAACTCTATCGGAAAGATTTTATGACGTAAAACGTACAGATACAAAGTTTATTCAGAAATAAACTTCTTTTTTTATGAAATTTTTTGAATTTTATTATTAAGGATATTCCTGATTGAATGAATGAGCGAGGGAGGGAAAAAATGAGTGAATAAATATATGAATGAATAAATACATGAATGAATAAATGAATGAGTGAATAAATATGTATTAACCGTTGAAAATGGTATGTTTGAAGTAATTCAGAACTAAAGCTAAATGAGAGAGAGAGGGAGATAGCTAGATTATAAATTTGAAGATGGTTCTTGTTGACTTCTTGCTATATAATGAAACAAAATCGCTTTATGTCACTGTGCTCTGCGACTCCTGTCTCCTCTAATTATATTTATTACTTAGAAAAAATAACTAAAATTTTCAAAAGAAAAGTAACATAAAATTTTATTAAACACTATTTTTCTTAAACAATAGGCTAATCATCACTGAATAAATAATGTTATGTAAATATCCTATCCTGATTTTTATTTGAAAGGCACAAGTTATCTTCGAGCATTTTAATCAATTCAATCTTTTATTTAGCAATTGATTTTTAATACTTCTCAAGTTTTAATTATAAGAAGAATTCATGAACTCTTTTGGCTTAAGTAATATATTGTAATTTTATCTGTGAGAAATATTGCATAAAAATTGCTATTACTTTTATTTTACCAATTAAAATTTTATATTCGATTTTAATTTCTGTTTTATTTTTCCTCCTACGTTTGCGTTGTTACACGTGGAAACATCGTGGTGAAATTGACTACCTTTAATTAAACTGTTTAAAACGCTGAGCGTTGAAATCTAATGATACAACATGTCTGGTTTTTGCTTCACATAAAAAACGTGTGCCGTTTTGAAATAGTAAATTTTTCTATCAACGAATTTTATGTATTAATTTGGAGTTGAAACTGGGTGTTAGCTATGAGTACAAATACAAAACAACGTTCAGTTTTTTTCGTGTTAGCTATTTTTACAATATCTATGTTGTTATAGAAGGAAACGGGCTTGTTTAGTTCTGAAAGAACTTCTTGTTTATTATATGTAAGGATTATTTTCCTTTTCTTAAATTTTATTTTAAATTGGACGCTCTAAGTGTATGCGCGTTTTAGTGAATTGTTATATTAAAATTCAACTGTTATTGGTATTCCTTATATATTTACTTCGACTAATATTTGTATTAGTAGATGTTATCTTTATTATAAATAAATAAAAAAATAAATGAAAATAAATAATTAGATCAAAATATCTATTATAATCCAGCATATTTTCTGTTAAGCTTGATTTTGAAGTGATATTCTTACACTAAAAAAAATACGTTTCACTGTTTTAAATTACAAAAAATCTATACCACAAATTGTCTCCAAAAAATTCAGTTTCTTTTCCCCGAGCCTTTCCAATATTAAAAAATATATATATAAATGAAAATCACTATTTCATTACAAGTGAAGCTGCACAGAAAGGAAAAACATTCTAAAAAACAATGTTTCGCCTTAATTTCAACGTCTTAAAAATAGGCCACCGATGACAAGTTATTTCCTGGGCTTAACTAATCTAAGACGATTAAAGGGGATTCGACGCTTTCTTTTCATTGTCTTATTCCTTCTCCTTTCGTCGCAATGGGGCGAATGCGATGTTTCTTAAGAAGGATCAAGAAGCCATGATTAAGTATTACCGTATTGTACTTTTTATGGTCGGTATAACAAATCTCTAATTCGTAACATCCCAGTTATTATGAAACTTATTCAATATCTGATTTTTCATATTTCACTTATGATGATCTTCATTGAGTCCATTTCATTTTTCACTTCCTTTACTGTTAGAATCTTCGTTAAATGTTAAGTACCTAAGTCTTTATATACCGGCTACTATGACGTTTACTTAAAGAAAGCATAATGTTTACTTGCTAAATTCAAATCAGTAGAAATTGCTTAACAATCGTAATCAATCGATCTCATTATGAAGTCTCAATTTTTAAAGCTAACTGATTTATTGTTGAAGGTGGCATTTTAATTAACAGGTGATTATTATAGTTTCAATAATACGGTAATAAATAGCGTTCGCTCCTGTCGTAAAGCTCACTTGAATTATGCAACCATTCTAAGCTTACTTCTTAAAATCTATTTAGAATAAAAGTAATTTTAAAACATACTGTGAAGAATTTGCACATCTGAGCTATACTAAAAAAAGCGAATATTATAACGCCAAGAAGCATGATGGTTATAACTTAATGCAATTAAAATAAGTTTGTCTTGTATATTCTACTTAAATAAGCGAATATTTCAGTCAAACATGCCGATTACAATGCTTGCATGTTAACCACTTAACGCATTTGCCCGTGTCTAACACGGGCGAAAGTTCCTGGCAAATTTGCACATGCCCGTATCTCACACGGGCGATCTTTTATATTCGCGTTACTTTATTTCTAATTCCCCTCTGAGATCCATTTGCACTTTGTTTGGAGAATAATTTTTATTTTACTTTTACCCCCCCCCCCCCCTCCGTTCTCTAGTCACCCTACAACTGAAATTTCACAACACAATTTATACTATGCTTATATTTTTTTTCTGTCAAAAGAAATCAATCATTTTTTGCCAGTTTTTCTGAAAAAAAGCTTTTGCTTCAAGGGGTTAAGTATTGCTCGGTTAGAGGGAACGAACAACCAAGACGGGCCTGTCTGTTGAAATCGAACAGAATTAAATTGGAAACATGAAAGAGATTTTAAAGCAATGTGCATAAACGTGTAATTAATAAGCGAACAGAACAGCCACAAATAAATTGCCATAATACTGCTTGCATTTTATCTAGGCAAATGAATACACAAGCAGGATCAGCCTGTCTTTAAAATTTAATTACATATGAATTATGAAATTAAAAATAAATGTTACTTTTCACTTATCGTTCTAAAGTAAACGCAAACTTACGCAAAAACATCTGAAACGACGATTAGTATTTTCAATAAAGTTACGAGAGCAGAAACTAGTTTGAACTATAATGATAAATTAAGAAATCTAGATTCACTAATAACTAAATTCACTGCAGAGTGTAAAAAACATTACTTATTTTCAATAATAAAAAATAAAAATATTTTTTTAAGCTTTTAAATTTTTAACTGTTTCAAAGGCAAATTAGCATTCTGAGGAAAAAAAATATCTTAATATAAAAGGAATATATTGCGTTAATAACGAATGTGTTATAAAAAATCTTACTTATTTTTAAGTAATTATGTTTTAATAAAAAAACACACGAAATATTAATTTTGAATGTGTATAATATTTGAAATTTTATTTTAATGTGCATCAGAGATTGAACTTTATTAAACATAAAAAGTATTTCTTAAAATTATGAATTTGATGAATAAACCGATTTTTAATCCACCGCAAAACAAATATTTAAGTTTCATCAACGTTCTTCATAAGTTACTAATATTTATTTAGTGTTTTTTAACCAAAAATGTAATTCTTTAAAAAATTTAACTTTACGAACTGTATCCTTACTTTTCTTTATTTACTTCACATTAATTTGTCAGCAAGTACATTTTTGTTTTTCTTTGCTTCAAGGCACCGTATACTATTCAGATGTTCACACACAGCAGTAAAAACAAACAACTCTGAATCTTCTAATCGTTTGCGGTGATAAGAGAAATGCATTTTTTTTTATCATTCTGTTTTTTAATAAAAATGCTTAATTTATTATATGTTACTGTGCATCTCCGAAATCGGAAAATGTCGTCATTTTCCGATTTCGGACATTCACAGTGAGGTCCTTCATAAATGATGGCACGCTTCGAGGGGGAGGGGGTTCGAGAAATTTTGACAGTTTGTGACAAGGGGAGGTTGTAACAAGAAGTGTGACGTAACTTATTTTAGTTTCTATAAAAACAATTTTAAATCAGAATTTTTCATTTGATTTTAAAGTTTTTAAAATTTTCACAATTTAATTTTAAAGTTTCATTGATCATTTTTCATCGTGAACACCGATGCTGATTAAAGTTTAAATTTACTTCTTGTTAAAAGTTTAAAAGAAGTTTTTTCTTAGACATTTACACTTTTAAGATAAAATTGCGTGGGTCATTTTTTCAGAATTCGAACAATTACTATATTTCTGTTCTATACTAATTATCTTTTGTGATGTAAGCCTTAACCTCATTTTATACAAATTATCTACACATTGAATCATCATTATTATTATGCTCAGAAATGTCCTTAAAAGTTCAAAAATAAAATTAGAAGCGTGATCCATAACGCAGTGCTTTGTTTCTGAACTGCAAGTACATATGCTTATGCAATATGTCGTGACATGTGACAAAGGGGGTATGGGGAAGGTGAAGTGTGACATTTTGACAAAGGGGGAGGGGGTCAAATGTATTGAAAAAAATGTGTGACATCATTTATGAACGGTCCCTAACATATATATGTATATATGTTACTGTGAATGTCCGAAATCGGAAAATGTCTACAATCGCTGGTGCATGTCGACACACACCAAATACAAAATGTCGACAGTCACCGGTGAATATCGACATTTACCATCCATTAGACCGGTGATTGTCGACATTTACTATCCATCAGACCGGTGATTGTCGACATTTACTATCCATCAGACCGGTGATTGTCGACCATTTTCCGATTTCGGACATTCACCGTAACATATATACAAGTGAGGACCGCTCAGTAGCAGCCGAGTGTGCTCCGCCGATTGCGCTCTGTTTCACTATTTATTTTTGCTATCCTCAAATCCTTAGCAACTAATTTGCTTATTAAACGCAAATAATTGACCGTTCATTAATGCTTTTCCCCCACATATTTGACCCCCCTCCCCCACCCTTTGTCACAAGTCACGCTATGTTGCATAAGCAGGGATGTCATATTTCTTGTAACCCCCACTCCTCCCCTTGTCACACTTTGTCACAATATCACGAGCCCCCTCCCCCCTCGAAGCGTGACATCATTTATGAATGATCACTAATAGCTCATAAACATTGTACGTGCTGTTTTGTGACTCCTGAAATAATGAATTTTTAAATGATTCAGAAATTGCTTAGTTTGTTCAAAGGATAAAGATGATGATTTTCGGATGAATAATCTCTGCTGATATTCTAAAACACTATTTTTTACAAAAATAACAAACTAAGGGCACCTTTCTACGGAAAAGAAGACATTCATATCCCACACGTGACAAACTACGTAACGACAAAAGACTTAATAATTTTAAAAAAAGTGAAACGGCTTATGAAATCACAAATGAGTGATTTGTTCAGTATCTTCTTTTAATCATTACCTCTTTTAATTATTACTTTTTATTGAAATACAACTGTCACGCGTGTGTTATTTCCCTTGCAATAGTCTTAATAGTATTTAAGCGCTTGGAATGTTATATTTTCCTATGATTAGCTGCAGAAGTTAACCTAAGAAATAGTGTTGAGTAACACCAAGCAAAAGTATTTTCAACACGATTTTTATTGAGCAATAAAAATCTTGCGTAATGTGTATTATATTAGACAAAATTATGCAGAAAAAAAATAATTTGAAATATTAAATTAAGGTGCTAATTAAATTTCGCCGATCAGTTTGTTGCTGATCTGCTTCTTCTGCAGGATTTAATTAGTATTTTAACGGATATTTAATTTTTAATTTAGTGCTTTGATGACTTACTGCTACAATTGACTCATAGCAGTCGATTTTATGCAGGGTAGCAGGGGCACAGTGAGAGGGGAGAAGGGGGATAACCCCTTCCCACAACAGTTGATTTGAAGCCATGTTGCAAATCCTAATATGGTAGTATACGCATGTGAGCACTTTTAACCGAGCCCGCGCTTCCAGAAAAAAACTTAAGACTGCTTTAGTGAAAGACAGTTTCGGAAATTAGTAAACGTAAATATTTAATAGAAATTTAAGAAATCATTTCTCTTTCGGGTGCGCAAACGCAATTAAGAAACCTCTTCCTTCAAAAATGAACTTCACTTTTAAACAGAAAGTTAATAAGTAAATAATTGAACACATTTGAAAGGAAAGGTAGTTTTAATTTAGCGGCAAAGAAAATTAATCACAATATCTGAATTATAATCTCAAACTAAGAATTTAAGAAAAAAGCTTCGAAAAAAAAAAAAAAAAAAAAAAAAATACCGTATTTTTTAGAATTAAAATCCCTCGCATCGTACCTAAATTCGTAAACATTGGCAATTAATTGAAAATCTGCTAAACCAGTTCTTTTATTTCCGAAATGTTTAATGACAAAATGTTTAGTCAAGTTTAGAGGTCTAACCAGGGGTGCTCTCCGCCCTCGGCGCGATGGCGCACCCCCTAAAAATTAAGGAACCCCCAAATTCATTTGGGACGTCGAAAGAGGCCTCTCCTCATTTTAAGTGAAGGGCTTTTTTAAGCCTCTCTAGTTAAAAATGTATTTGAAGTAAAACATTTTTTCTTTCGGAAATATTGTTTTTTATATTCCAATAATTTCTAATCAAGTTTGCAATTAATGTTTACAACCCCATTATAAGAAAGTATCAGTCTAATAAATTATACTGATTCGACCGTTTCAGAACATAAAAACGATTATAAAATGCATCTGAAATTTTTAGGTTATGCAAGTACAGCTGAAATAATGTAACATAACGAAAACTAATTAGCTAAAAATTATTAGGCATTACCTTAAATAAATATCGGTATGGAACGACTTTTAATACTCTAGGACAGTTTTAACGTGTGGGGCGGACCTCATAGGGCTATTAGGGGGCATGGGGTTCTTTCAAAGGGGTGCGCTTTAGTCAAACTTGAATAAAAATATATTCTGTGGAACAGTTACGGTCTCACTTTCGCAAGGCTTCAATTTGCGAAACAGTTATACTCCATCATATTTGTACATCAAAATTAATTTGCGGTATATTTTAAATTTCCCTTTGGCAATAAAATTTGTAAAATATTGTGCGGAGGGGGGGGGGGAGTATTTTTGTATTCATTTAAATTTTGTATGACATGGAAATCGTATTAAAATGTTATTACACTATAAATAAGTGCACATTTTTTGAGGTACAAGAACGATGCAGACATAAAATAATGTATAATGTATCACAATCAATTAAATAAATTGTAACTGAAAAACAATTTTAGAAAATTAACTTTTATGGTACAAGAATAGAATAGACACAAAATAGAGAAATATTTAATAGTCCATAAAATAAATTATAAAATAAAAACTGATATTTTTAAAAATAAATTATTGAAAAATTTTTGATGGATGAGGGATGAGGGACGCAATAATTTTTCTTTTTATAAAAAAGGTCGGAGGAAAGCACAGAAGGATAAAAAAACAACCCTGTCACATCTTTTCAGAGGTTTTCAGGCACCTGAAAAAATTTTCTTCCATACAATTTTCTAATTTTTCATAGCACTTTTTGCAATATCTGCATGGTGCCTTAGCTGATGAGATTTATACGTGAAATAAAAATAACTTTTAGCAAAAGCCTGTGTTAGGAGACAAATATCTCATAGAGTTGTCAAAACTTTACCAAATATCCTAATATCCAAAAACACAATTGCCATACACGTGTTATACATTCGCATAATATGCGTATGTCTATTGGGTACATGCGTTTAACAGTAATATTCAAACTAAAGATATCTAGTTACAAAAGGAAAAACGAATATCTAAACTTGACCTTCAAGTTATAAAAGAATCTAGTCTCTTAGTTTAAGCGGAAGCAAACGGTGAGTAAAGTGGGTGAAATAAATTTTGGATGCACACAAGATTTTTAAAAGTAGTTTTTCGCCAAAAGAAAAAGTTCTAGTACAAACTCATTTCATTACCATGAGACGAATCTTCTAGAGCTTCATCTGTTCCTGTTGTTTCAATAAAGAACAATGGAATGATTACACAATGTGAAAAATACTAACAATAATCTTCAAGAAATCTGCGACATATTTGTTCCATAGCCAATTTGGCACATAAGGTTTCAAGCTAAATGATGCAGCTATAACAAAAGCATTAGTATGTACGTTAAATTGGATATTTTTCTTTAAATAATACCCCGATATTTGGACATTGAAAGCCATGATCTGTGATTTTTATTTTGCACTGAAGTACGTAGATATAATATTAATCTGCATTGTTTTCGCGCATCAAAGTACAGAACTAGTTTTCTGATCTAGTACTGTCCCCCTTTTTAAAATATGAATAAGATAGGATTTGTTATTAGCAGATTTGATATTATGAACACTTTTTTACAAGCAATATAAAATAATCAATAAATTGAATATTTCTTTTTGCTTTTTTATTCTTTTTTCTTACAATCTTTTTTTTTTAACAAACAGATTCATGCTTAAATACTGCTACAATAATATAAGGAAGATTAAGCTTTTTTTCGTTGTATTATTGTGTATTTGAAAGTTGAGGTTTAACACGTTCACGCCGGCGCGTATCACCGGTGGCCCGCACTATAATAGACTTTCATCGGGCGCCGCTAGATGAAGCGCAGCATGAATTCGAGCGCCGCCTCACAGCGAAAAATATAAAAATCGGCCCCGGCGTGAACGTGTTAATTTATGTTCATGTAATTTTCTCCATTGAAATTTTATCCACACACGCCATACTCTAGGTTCAGTTGCATGCAGCGGCTTTGAAAATAGCGTCATTTGTTAAATACTTACTATACAATTAACTTATTTAAAGTCATAAATATACCAGGTGCGCATAAAACAACCTGAGATGTCCAGAACTCTGTATTGCATACTGTACTGGGCGAAATTTATCAAAATCTGGCACATATTTACAGTAGAGTATGCGGTTTGGATTTCAAAAGAAAGCATTTTAATATCGATAGTTGCCGCTAGGGCAAATTTTGGTGTTGTGGTCATGAAAAAACGTTTTGTGTAGATATCAAGATGAAAAGAAAGGTAGAGATAATTGTCATCATTCATAAACAATTATTTGTCTATGAATAAGGCATACTAGGAGTCACGACACATAGGTTGGGAGTTAGGCTTTTAAAATTCAAGGAATGAGATAAGTTTTATGAAAAAGTGATGACAACTTTTTTGCTCACTTTCATATTGGATAACATTTGTCATTTATAATTACAAGCATCCAAAGAAAATGAAGGAAATAAATCTTTTTTCTGGGTATCATTAATATTGTTTGAGTAAAATAGAAACTTTCAGTTAAATATTTCCGACAAAAGTAATAATCGAAAAGCTTTTAACTACAAACTAATTAACTTGCTGATTATTAAGTACCATGCACAAGAGAAACAATACAATTTTTTGCGCTTAATTAGTGAAAGAGCGGGAGTAAATGTTTACTGTGATGAAGATGCCTTTTTAAATACGAAGGAACTCTTGGTATGTTAGGTTTTATTACAGAAAGATATTAATAAAAATTGTCCATCAGTAAAAAATGCAGCTCTTAATGACAGAAATGAAGAAGCGTCAACTTTAAGTTTAAATTTTTTCATGAAATAAATTATTGTACTTTTTTAAACCACAAAGAACAAAAGGGACATAAATGAATATTTCTCAGTGTTTTTTCTTCTTCTGCTTTAACTTCTTTTTCATAAAAACCATGGACTCAATGGTTTACATTTGGGAAAGGCCGCTTGTATTGGAACACTGACTAAATTTGACCTGAAGTAGCAGTGCAAGCATAGTGTAATAATGCACTGCTGCTGTCAGTGGAAAAGCAAGCTTTATGATGAAGTTTCAATAGTTTTTTAGTTGCATATCTTCTGTTATAGTGTTGTTTATTTTTTACTTTAACAAAATATTATCTCGAACACATATATAGCAGTAAAATGCAAAAGATTTGGACTCTTAGGTAAATGTTTATTATTATTATTTTTAAGCAGTATTTAATAATGAATTGATCTTGTTTTTAAAAGCATTCGTTCACAATAATGTTTTTTTTTTTTTTTGCAGGAAAATTTCATTCTTTAGACATGTAACTGTGCGTCATCAAGCACCATATCATTTCGAAAAAAAAAATTCCAGTTCAAATTATAGCACTTTTCAGAACCTGAAGCTTTTTCATAATTTGTTAAGATGAACAAAAATATTTATACTTTAGAGCTTCATCATGAAATCACATTATATACAAGGGTGAATCAAATATAAACAAGGTGGTTTATTTTGACCTTAAGCGTTCAATTTTAAAGTTTCTTGCTGGGGAAAATGTAAAACTAGCAGATATCCTGGATATTGACTGTACACTTCAACTATGAGACGCTTTCACGAACTAGAGTGTTTGCACGGTATCAACAATTTGTGGATGGTAGTGAGAAAGTTGAAAACGAGAAACATGATCGCCCACCCAGCACCAGCATCACCAGCGGGGCTTGTTGCACCTCGATTTTTTGCATGGCCACAGGGCAATTAATGCGACCCATTACTGAGACATTTTAAGCGAGGTTAGACTAGCATATCTCTGCAAACGAAGTGACCTATCAATGAGAAAAGTGGAACTTCTTAATGAAAATGCTCGTCCCCATACAGTAACCCTGACAAGAGAAAAATTGGAGCAATTCGACTGGTAGACACTTGAACATCCTCCCTACAGCTTGGACTTGATGCCCTGCGATTTTTACCTGTTTGGTCCCTTCAACGAAGTTGCGGCCTTTGTGCGTAATCAGTTGGAAACACGACTGAGTTCTTACTTCAAACAAGACACATCAAAATTACTTATAGACTGCGAAAATGTGTTTCTGCATCAGGTGTTCATGTAGAAAAATAAGCTGCTATTTCTTTTTTCTTTAAGTTCAAATAAAAAAGAAATTAAAAAAAGTCTTTATATTTGATTCAAACAATAAATACAAATCAATAACTATACCAATAAAATTTAAAAATGTGACTATTATTAAATTATTGTTTTAAAATCACAATTTTAATTCTTTAACTGACATGTAGATGAACTACAGCTATTTTTCGTTTTTTATTTAATGCAAGCAAAAGATAAATCGCTCAGAAATTAATAAAATTTAGTGTCAAGAGTATCCAAATGGATTCTCTAGTCATTTTTAAATGTTTGTTAAATCCCTAAACCTTTCTTCAGTTTTGACAGGTGCATGGCACGGGTGCACAGGTACAGGGCAATTATAACAACCCTGCATATGAAGCGTTGCGGTTACGAAATGCTAACAAAGGTATACAAGGACCAATGGTATCCGCAACGTTCCTGGAACACTTCTTTTGTTGAGTTCGCCCTCACGGTCTAAGTTTTCCATCAGACTAACAGTGATAAAAATGTCACTTATCAGGTTTTAATAATTCCATAAATATTAGAAGTAGATCAGTGAAATGTTTACTGGTTATTAAACATAATTAAAGAAATGAAAGCACAAAAGTGTTCCTTGTGCACCTTGTTCCCCCTTATTTTTAGTTAATAGATTTTTCTTTTTCTTAAAATATAAATTCTGCTTCATATTGCATTTTATTGAAAAAGATTACAATCGTTTTTATTTCTATGAAAAAAAATGAAAATTTAACTTATGTGAACCAAATAACTTAGCAAAGGTAATAAGCATATTCCAACTAAATTCAGTTATACAGAAATTCGCTAACATTAGCTTAATTATGGTAAAGAAAAATGTAGTAATTTAAGCCTGAAATCTTTTATTTTTTCTTTTAAAAATTTTCATGAAAAATGCAGTATTGATACCACCATTAGGCAAAAGCTAATTTATGCAAATTGCAGTGTCTACATTGAGAAATTAAACATTAACCTGTATTTTTTCGTAAATTTTTGCTAGGAAAATATAACGGAACTCAATCGTTTCAGTCTTCACAATTGTGAACATTACCCTTCACTCAACATGGTAAAGACTTTTACTGTAGCTATCAATTAGTTTTTAGTGAATAGAAATAGTTATAGAACTAAGTTGTCATATGCTTTTTTTATTGCTGTTAGACTAAACGGTAATATTTTGCTGATTGTCAAAATGTCACAGGATGGAAGAAATTTATGGTAGTTTTATAGATAAGAGCCTTTTTCTTTTGACGTACTCTAGTCAAGTACTTTTTATAACGAGATTCCCTTAGACCCCTATTATGTTCTGAAACGTCAAACTGACGTTCATGGGCTTTGCATGGAAGATTTCTGGTGGTTTTTCTGTATTTAACAATATAAAAAAGGCCGTATAAAAATAATAAATATGTTTGATGTGATTATAATTTGTTCGTGTCTAATACATAGCTTTCGACAATTGATCGTACCAGCAAAAACTGCGCAAGTATACGTATAAAGTAAAGGAAAAGGCAACGCTTAAAAGCATTCTGCGTAAAAGATTTTTTTTTTTTTTTTGAATATCCTTTAAGCATAAAATTGTTTTTTCACTCGTCTCTTCAAAAGGAAAAGGCATTTCTATGTGAACCATTTCTTTGTAAAATGGACATTTCGCATGCATGCATTTTAAATTTAAAAAAAAACTTGATGCTATGTTCGAGAATTTGGAACGCAAGCATTTCTACGCCAGTGTTTTATTTTCGCATTCGATTTATGAGCATTTATACATGAAATTTCGATGAAATATCTAGCACAACAACAGTTAATTAAATTGATATTATGGCAAGTAGGAACTTCGGGGAATTTATTTGAAAATATACGCGAAGTTCAAAGATACAGTAAAATGCGTAAGGTCATGTTACTAATTGCGGATCAACCAATGTTTATGGTTCTATTGGGGAAGTGGGACTGAAACTTAGTAATCAATAATCCCTAACTCCCTTTTAAGATCACTTACTTTTACATAAAATTCAATTTACTGTGTATTTCTCAGAAAAAGAAACGTGGTGTTCGGCTGGAATTCGATTCCCTGTACTAGTTGGGGATCAGGTAAGGAAAACGAAATCCTTTCATATATTCATAGATATCGAAGCAAGGATCATATTAAAAATATATGGTACATGCTATAATAATACTCTGCAAGTAAGATAAAAAATATACGGTGTATGATATGATAATACTCTGCAAGTAAGATAAAAAATACACGGTGTATGCTATAATAATACTCTGCAAGTAAAATAAAAAATACACGGTGTATGCTATAATAATGCTCTGCAAGTAAGATAAAAAATACACGGTGCATGCTATATTAATACTCTGCAAGTAAGATAAAAAATTCACGGTTTATGCTATAATAATACTCTGCAAGTAAGATAAATAATACACGGTGTAGGCTATAATAATACTCTGCAAGTAAGATAAAAAATACACTGTGTATGCTATAATAATACTCTGCAAGTAAGATACAGGACGTGATCCGAAACTTGTGACCGGGAAATGTTGAGGATCAAAATTCATAATATTACTTGCAAACCCAAATGATCACCTCAAAATTGTTGTTATTAAACGTTGCATCTTGTCCGTACAATGAAAAAACTGTGGAGTGGAGTAGCTCCATAGTTGGTGTCGAAAAATCGTAAAAACTGCGCACAATATCAAACTGAATGAACACTTTAAGTGAATTAAACGCAAATACTGGTGAATTCTTACATCATATTGACACCATTTTTAAATTATTTTCACCCATGAAAACATCAATTTTTGTGTACGTTTGGAAACTCTGCAATGGCAACGATAGATTATGAAAAGCAGATATTTGTTTCGGCGTTAATATTTTAAATAATATTTAATTCGGAATATAGTTGTCAAGCAGTTAATTCGTGATCGTTTAATACACTGTAAAAAAAAATAGCTCGAAAATACATGAGAATCTCCTGGAATCCAGTTATCCCGAGTCTGATGTAAAATAACAGGACTAAAAACTGAAAACTACAAAGTCTTTAGAAAAGGAAATAACAGAATAAAAAACAGCGAACATTCTTTAAATTGACAGCAACATATAATGTTCCACAATAGTGGTGCCGTCTGTGTACAAGGGTGTATAAAGACAAAGGTGAGATCAGTTTACCCCACGCTCTTGTGATTGTTATGCCTCAGCCGCTCAACAGAAATTCTTTCGGAGTTGGGAAGATTTGACCGCCGACAGCGAGGCTGCGAACTAGAGCTGAAAGTGAATCGTACGCCAACAACATTTCATGCAGTTTTTGATAATTTTTTTTTCAACTGGTAGTCATGGATCTCAAGTGTTCAGTTTTACGTTTCTAACAAATCTTTCTCAGTAATTTTAGAGAGTACGGGAAAACAAGAATTTTATTGAGAAACAGTTATCAAGAAACTTGATTGTTTGATTTGAAACAAGTTATTTGTGAATTTACAGAAACACTTAGCTTCTCTTCTGTGATTTTACAGATTTTTTTTACAGTGTATAAAGGTTGTTCAAATAAAACTTTCAGGACTTTTAAGGTTGCGTTCAACATATTTTCTCTTGTTTAAAAATTGAATTTTTTTAATTCCAAATTTTTTCTCACATAATTACCACTTCTCTTTGCTATGTTTGATGTTTTTTAAATTATGAAACAACAGCTTAATACAAATAAGTACAACACACATTAAGAAAAAGTTATGCAAATACAGCCGTGTAAAATATTTTATATTTTCTAAAAATGCAATTAATTTGTAGTGTGCTTTTAATGTAAAAGTATTTAAACTATTCATATAGAATTTTAAAGGTATGTTTGGGTGAAGAAATATAGTTAAATTGTTAGAAACAAAAACATCGTATTAAGAAACAAAACATTCTAAACACAAAAATCATTTAATGAATGTAGAGAGTTGAGGCGCAAAACATTAGATTCATGTTAAGAAAATAAAGCATCAAGTAAAAGATTAGAAATAAAAATACTTATGTTAAATAATACTAGAAAAAATATTTTAACCACTTAACGCATTTTCCCGTGTCTGACACGGGCGATCTTGTATCTCGCGTAATTTTATTTCTAATGCCCCTCTGAGATCCGTTTGCACTTTGTTTGTATAAAATTTTTTATATACCTTTTACCCCACCCTTCGCTCTGTAGTCACCCGATACAACTGAAATTTCCAAAAACAATTTATACTGTACCTATCTTTTTTTTTTTTTTGACAGTAAATGAAAAACTCGATCATTTTTTATCAGTTTTTCTGAAAGAAACTCGTGCTTCATGAGGTTAAGGAGGGAAAAATATCGTTTTAAATTAAAATTGACTCTTCACTTAATAAATTTCGTTTTAATAAATGTTAATAAACGTTAAAACCCAATAAAAATTAAGCATACGGTAATTAAATAAATTTTATTTTAAATCTTATGCCAAATAGATTATTCCCTTTTGTCTGACAAGAATATACATAAAGCATAATGAGAAAATGAAATGTCAAACGTTCTTAAAATGCCAAACAGTTCCCCTGCTTATGGATATCGATAATGTTGATTTCAGTTGTGTATATCTTCTTCATCCGACAGTTTAGTCATTCGCTAAACAGTCATCGAAAAAAATCAATCGTGTAATTAAAAAAGAAAGCCAAATGAAAATATTTTCCAAAGGTAAACGAAATAATGTTTTAACCCCTTGAAGCACGAGTTTTTTTCAGAAAAACTGGCAAAAAATGATAGAGTTTTTTTTTTGACAGAAAATGAATATGTAGGTATAGTATAAATTGTTTTTAGAAATTTCAGTTGTAGGGGTGACTAGAGAACGGGGGGTGTGAGGTAAAAGTTATATGGAAAATTAGTATACAAAGTGCAAACGGATCTCAAAGGGGCATTAGAAATAAAATAACGAGAGATACAAGATCGCCCGTGTGAGACACGGGCATGTGCAAATTTGCCGGTAATCTTCGCCCGTGTCAGACACGGGCAAATGCGTTAAGTGGTTAATTAGAAGTCAGGTAAATCGGCATATGCTCAAATGTTTTTTCTTTCTTTTCTGAAATAACCTTTGCATGTATAAAATTACTTCTATGCTAGTAAAGTAAAATCCCAATAATCCGAAATGATTGGGACTAGATCTTTTTCGAATTAGCGACTCTTCCAGATTAAGAGCAATCTTATTTAGTACAAACATAAATTGCATAAATGTTATTAAGTGTGCTTACAATTTATTTTATAGGGTTTGTTTAAGCGTCACTGACAATGCGCTAAGCATTATAAGTATATCGTTAAAATGGTTTTGAAAGAACCAGTCAGCTTCGTAGTGGATGGGATTCCAGCAGATACCATTTTTCTGAGTTTCAAAGCTGTTATTTTTAACTTCAACTCTACAAAAAAAAAGAAGACATTTTTAAAAAAACATGTCGTCTAGTAATAAATAGTTCAGTTTATTGTCTAAGATTGAATTTTCTTGTAATTTCAGGAATCTACTTTATATGAATTTATTCCCTTGAGGTTTTATTGTATCCTTGCATCTTTTTATTTTAATTCCAAAAAAAGTGCTCTAAAAATACAAATTTTGGTTTCAGATGTAGAGGACTTTTAGATTACCGAAGTCTGGATTATCGAGAACGTTGTTGACTCTAATCGTACTTCGTGTCTCTTTTTCTTTCATTTCTGTTTACACAAACTGTATCAATTTTTTTTAATATTTCTGTGCTTCTTTCGTTTTAAATCGGTTTTATTTTTTAAAAAATTTAATGTATTTATTCGTTATTAATTATTGCTACTCGCCGAAAATACGGAACTTTGTGCTTTTTGATTTTTCTCGCATTTGTCTTTGGGTTTGTATTAAAAAAATAAAACTCTGTAAAACGGAGGTTTTTTATTTTTGGACTTTCCGCCTTACATATGCGAAGATTATGTCGGACAAGGCAAGAGATAAAGTAGAAACTTGATATCAGAAGTTAAGGATTTAAATTGAATATTTTTCTATAAGAATAATATTTTTGTGAAAGATGGTTCATACGACAGACTTAAATTGTCGATGAGCGCTAATACTTTAATTTAATTATTAATTGATGGAAATAAAAACGCTTTATTAAGAACGTGGATGAGTACTGGGTAAATCAACCGAACAAAATATCAGGAGTCAGCTACCATGCTTACCATGGCTGACTTCTGGAAATGTGAAGAAACCAATACCCAATGGTCAGCCTGACGTTTAAACAAAATTTAGTCCGAAAAGGTGTTGATATTTTTATAAAACATATATATTCTATTAATATTAAAGTCAATAAATTTGCAGCAGAAGGTAAAAAAAGTGTACTAGCACTTAGGGATAATTCTTTCCTTAATTAAAAATACACTTTAACAAAAATCTGTAAAAACAAATTAAACAGAGTGTTTCTGTAAATTTACGAAGAACTGGTTTCAAATCAAATAATCAAGTTTCTTGACGAGCGGTTTCTCAATAAAATTCTTCTTTTTCCGCATTATGTACACCTACAGAGAAAGATTATGTTAAGATACTTAAAACGGAACCCTTGAGACCTGTGACTACCAGTTTAACATTTGTTCACAAGTGCATAAAACTGGCCTGCGAAAGTGATCTTTATAAAAACTTTCCAAAAAGAATATGCTAAATCTTCAGTATTTTAGAATGCTAATCCTTAAAATATTGTTACTTTTAACTATAGGTAACCATACTTAACCACTTAGCGTATTTGCTCGGGTCTGACACGGGCGAAAATTACCGGCAAATTTGCACATGCCGTGTCTCGCACTGGCGATCTTGTATCTCACGTTATTTTATTTCTAATGCCTCTCTGAGATCCGTTTGCACTTTGTATAATAATTTTTTATGTAACTTTTACCTCGCACCCCCCTCTCTAGTCACCCCCTACAACTGAAATTTCCAAAAACAATTTATATTATACCTAATATTCATTTTCTGTCAAAAAAAAACCTCTATATTTGCCAGTTTTTCTGAAAAAAACTCGTGCTTCTAAAGGTTAAAGGCACATTGTTTGATAGATTTCAAGAGGGAGATGAAATAAAACGCATATCTATTGCAAATATCAACTATACTATATTGTTTAACACATAAGCTTTACAAACTAAGCTAAATAAAAAGTATTATGCATTTGCTTAAATTAGCAGTTTGGTATATTTCGTCTCTTTCTTTTGATGAAGATGCGTGCGATTCTCGTCCTCTTTCGATCATTTTTTCAGCATTCGCGTAAAAGACTTGCCAGCAGTAATCACCCATTGTGTTAATGTTATTTCGACCCTGGAAATAAATCAAGGGGTGAATAGAGGTTCATAAGGCATCCTAATTTGGCCATTTCATTGAGCATGTTTTTCACATATTGGCGTAGTCAGAATCCTTATTGTTACCAAGAAACTTAGACTTTTAAGCTAGAACTTTGAAAGATATCCAAGCTTCTTTTTCAATTGGTTTCATGGTAATCTGACAATTTCTATCAAACATTAGACGTCTTATATCTAGACCCTATAAAAACTCATTTTGTTTCGCTTTAGATGAATGGTAAAATCTGTCAGAAATATTGCCCTGGGTAAGAGGGCGAGGGTAAAATATATCTTGGTATGTTTTGGGATTCCTGGCTCTTTTTAAAAGTGCACGTGTGATTTAAAGGGATATCACAGGCCTTGTCTGTTTCTTTTCCTTGTTTATTTTTTATTTGTAGAGTTTGGGGAAATGTATCCAGATTTCATTGGCTATTGCAGAGGTGAATGTGAAATATTACCGGGTTTGTTCTGTAAAAGTTTTGAGACTTGTGACGGGGCTATATTTAAATACTTTAGCCATCGCTAAGAGACTGATACAGTTAGCTGAGAGTAAATTAAGACAAAGAAATAAAATAACGACAGAAAAGCAAACAAATAAAGTTCCTTTACCCTTTTTTAGGTTAGAACAAGAAGTTCCGTCTAGAACTACATGAGCCTACTTTCCCGTATACATCAAATTCAAATTTATAATCTAGCTATCTCTTTCTCATTTATTTTTAGTTCTTCATTACTTCAAATATACCTTTTTCAACGAATAGTACATATTCATTCACCTACTTACCATTCAGAGGAATATATTTATCTGTTAAAAAAATAAAGCAAATGTTTTTTTACATATAGAGAGAAAACACTTGAGATTTGTTAGAAATAAAATACAAAGAAATGCAATATATATTGTTGGCGTATTGTTTCTTTCAAGTGCTAGTGAGCTCACCTAGCCTCCGGCGGCCAGTCTCCCCACTCCAGGAAGCATGTTTGGCCAAGTAGCCTAAAGCCCTGGAATCACAACAGCGTGGGCTCAACTGAACTGACCTTCGAATTTGTGTATCAAAAATAGTAATTCAGCGTACTCACAGAGGGCACCACTAGTGAGTAGCCCAGTAGCTAGGACGTCGGACTTCCACTTGGAAGGTCACATGTTCGATACCCGCTGAAGACATACCATGTACTCTTGGGGATTACGTGCATGCAAAATCCATGGACCCCACTACCTCGCCCCTTCCGCAAGAAACCCTAAGGCCTCGGCGTAACAGGTAGGGGTCTGGTGAAGAAAAAAAAGAGGGAGGCACACTATCTGTTGCTATAAATTTACAGAATGTTCTCTGTTTTTTTTTTTTAAATTCTCTGTAATTTCCTTTTCTAAATACTATGTAGTTTCGTGTTTTTAGTTCTCTCTAAATTTACGTCGGACTCCAGATAATCAGACTCAGATTTCCACGAGATCCTCATGTATTTTCGGGCAAAAATGTTTTACAGTGCAACAGCTTTTGACCATGCGATCAAGGCACAGATTTGCATGATGATTGTCATTAGATAAAATTCCACCAATATCTTTCTCCCCGACACAAGCTGATACGTAGCGGGTTTTCTTACTTAGATTCTCGGAAAATGAACATTTATTCGTTTCTTTAGGCTCCAAAAGTCTGGATTTAATCTAAATATATTATTTCTTTAGCCTGTTTTTCTGTCTCTCCGCGATATCTTCCTCATTCCTTCATCAAATTCCATGATTTACTTTTCATTTTAATGCTTAGCGTGTCGGCTAATGACGAAAAATAGACCCACGGTCTAAAAATGTACCGCTTCTCTTAAATTTGAGATTTAAAATCATCTAGAAAGAAGTCCTTTAATGGATGCCAAATTGGTGTTGTGTATGCTGGCGCCATCTGTTATCAAGTAAACTAATAAAAAACTCTTTTGTACTTATTGTGCAGAAAATTGGAGTTTTAGCTGCGTCTGTGTGTTAAACATTCAATCGTGAGGCTCTGCACGTTCATTTATATTATGAATGTGTAGAGCCTAATCAACCAAGAGTAACTACATTTCAAGTAATGGAACTGTTTCGTTATTGTATTTTGATTCTATCTATACTAATAATAAAAAAGAATTATCGTTATTAATGTGATTATTTCATTATTTTAAATGTCTAAATAATAGTGGAAAAAATTTTAACAGCTATTTGTATTGATGCGTTCAACGACATGTCTTCTTTTGTACCAACGCTAGTTTACTTTTTTTCTATTCTTCTTCATAATGTCCTTTCTCCCAAATTAGTGCGGAATTCCGCACGGGTCGACTAGTGGACAATATTAGAGAAATTATTAATAAAACTATTCATTTGTTCCAATGACATTTTTAGCTTGAAAACAACTGTTAACTAATCTTTAGCTGAGCAAGAATGGAGATAATACATAACTTTCACCATTAAAAACGCACAGTATTTTTATGTATGTTCGGCAGTGTTAAGTTGATTTCTTTTTAAAAACCGTAATGAAATTAAGGACGTTAAGTGAATAAGTTCTCATGTAAATCACTGTTACAAATTTCTAACAGTAGTAGCAATTTTTTTCTTTGCAGAAACAGTACAAAGTAGGAAAGCTTAGACATCAATTAATTTTATTTGTTTGATTATAACTTAGTTGATATAAATTAAGAGAATAAATTACAAGTTCATAATTTCTGGAGTAAAATAAATGATATTGCGTTCGGTAGATTATAACAATATTACGTTAAAAAAAGAACAACGTTTTAGATAATTTTAAAAAATATGTTTTAATTTTTAAAAATATTTTTTGTTTTATTTTTTTAAATCTTCTAAAACACATTTTAACACCCTTTTTTCAAAACAAAATATTTTTAAAACAAAATAATAACAGCTTTTTTAAAACTTTTTAAAAACAAATAAAAACACTTTTAACTCCTGTTGTAGTTTTAGATTAGATATTTCGTTGAATCGGGTCTTAAGATAAGTTTTAAGTCATTAATCATTTTATCATATTCAAGTTTTTTTTTCTGGTAATCTTAAAAAGCAAGACATGTCCCACTTTTTTAATTATCATGAAATCATAAGATTAAATGCCTTTATTTTATCATTCTGCTATCGATTTAACACGTTACTGTCAACCGAATACGGGTGGCAGTCTGATAGAGCCACGTCACCAGTATTGGGGTGACGCTTATTTGACTACTTGCGCAGAACATTCGTATGTGTGTGAAAATATATTTCGCAGAGGAAGTAACAGAAATATTGAACATTAATTAATATAAACTATATTTGAACCCTTTATTTCGAAAAGGTAACAACTCTAAAAAACAAAATCTTTTGAGGAGATGGAATAAAATGGCTTATGAAAAGTTGGAAAACTTTACGGCTCTGATCTTTTACTATTTTATTTTAGTAGGTAAAAGCAAGGCAATATTGGTAAATTAAAACTATGTTTGATTAATTATGCCATAAAAATTAATAAACAAATACCGACAGTTCTTTCTTTTTCAAAAGAGAGATTTTACCTTTTCGAAATAAACGATTCATTTATTGATATAACTTAAATTATAATAGAATATTCATTAGTATAAACTATTGTTATAAAAGTAATACGAAAATGGTTTAAATTATGTAGAATGCAAAACTTTAAAACATTCTATACGTGGCCTGAAGGAGAATTCACTGTAAGCGCGAGCGGCAGTCAACGTGTTAAAGACATATTAAAATTTATTCGAATAAGATACAACATGAAAGGGAATGAATGAATCAAATAACGAGCTAAAAGAGAAAGAGAGGGAAATTCATATTTGAAAGAATTTCTAATTTTTCGTAAAGATTTACTAAGTTAAAAGAGTCAGTTTCTGCAAAATATAACTTAAAGTTGTACTGAGGAAATTAAATTGTTCAAACAGACAGAAACCAAAATCTTTAAACATTTTCATCCGAAAATTAAGTGCCCCTGAAAACTCTTTGAAACCACGTGCGATAAAAAGCCACAATGTTTCCATAATCAATGTTTATAAAATTTTCAAAGACAATATTATCGTGGATGAGCACATAAAAAAATTTAATAACAAAAAAACCACCTACTCACCTCTTAGTTGATGTTTCTAAAGTGCTTGTAGAAACAGCAATCGAAATTTGAATGTTGAGAGTCGGTAAATGTCCGATAAGTGAAGAATAACCCAAAAAACTCGTCAGGGAATAACGAAACGATCCGTTCGCTGCGCGAATTCGAACGCTGACTGACGAGGATGCTGATCTGGGATGCGCGGGAGTAAAGAAGCAACCATCACGTGGGAGCAACAGTGGGGATGGGAGATCATCACTAAAAGAGGGGGTAGCTTTTCACAAAAGATTTCGAAAATGTTAGGATATCCGATGCTTGATCATTATTAAAGTTTTTTGTGTGTCTTATTTTTGGTAGGGTGATGCAGAATTCGTCTAAAAGTTATTAAAGAAAAAATTATATTCAAAAATAGAATACTTCTGTAAAAAGAAATCTAGTAGTTAAAGTTATTTCGAAATTGTTCATATTTTCAAAATAACTTCCGTGGTCGTTGATCTTAATTTCAATGATATTTTTACTTTACAACAAAAATAGACTTGGTTCGGAGGAAGAAAAAATCTTTCGTATCGACAAAGCACCTTCACATGAAAACTTTAAGTAATTTTATTTTTCGACCTGAAACGATTACTATCAACTAAGAATGAATTATAACTCTTCAGAGGGATTTGCAGATCTTATAATTAATTATAACCAGAGGTAAGATAACTCTGGATTATCACCGAAACTTTCTCGCACCATATTCACACGGCTTAAAATAGTGATTGGTGGTATTTTACGAACATATTGTAATCAAAGATTGGATTACATACGATTGTCTTTTGAAAGCACCTTATCAGGTGATAATTTTGCTACTAAAGCAAAGTACTCGAAGGTTTTTCAAACGCGTATAGCTACCAAAGAATGAATTTTATACTATTATATTTTTCAAATCAGCCGGCATGATGGCGTCGCGGTAAGGCGCGGAGCTCGTACGCCCCAGGTCTGAGGATCGAGCCTGTCAGTGTCGGTGGATTTTCAAGATGGAGAGAATCGTCTGCGCCCATGTCGTATGATTATGCGGCATGTAAAAGCTCCCTTGAGTCGACATTTGGCTTGGATGCTCTTGGCTAAATTAAATTCCTAGTGCAATTTCGCATCAGAGTCCGGGTGCTCGCCCTTTCAGGTGGAGAAACCGGACGTCAAAATTCTCATGCAGCGATGGTACCACACTCATTGTGTTGCCGCTGAAAGAGATGGTACCAATCTCTGGGGAAAGCACTAGGTCTGCAATTGTCAGGATCCAACAGCATCCCATTAGAAATTAAAAAATATATTTTTCAAACCAATGCGGTGGAAGAATACATTTAACTCAAGGGGAGGGGAGGGGGCGACATTTCCAATTAAGTCGTTAGAATATTAGGTGAAGTTATGTACAAGTAATTAATTTTTATACTTTAAAAAACATCAAACAAGAGAAACTTTCTTTTTTTGAGTTGCTCCACTACAGTCCCACTCCGACTTTTAAATATTTGCTCCAACCCCACTCCGTGCTTCATGTGCTTTAGTTAGGAATCATCTTTATTTATTCCATTTTTCAGTTTTATTTCTGTTATTTTTATTAAATTATCATTCATTTATTACCGATTGTACTCTTTGATTCTTTTAACAAAAATTGTAGACTGGGGGAAAAATTATTTGTCATTCTTTGTCATTGTTTACTCAAAAGAAATTTTAATCCAGAAAAAGTCATTCCGAAAAATGGAATGAAATCATTATTAAAAATTACTGAGAACAACATTTTTTGTGTTCCTGATCGAAGCAAAAGCGAGTTGCTTCGCTGCTCCACGCTTTAAAAACTTCGTTCTGTTGTAAGACAATTTTTATCATCTGATAATTACACGATTCTGCAAATACTGAATAAATAGTGGAGTAATAATTTTAATTTGCTAACAAATTCAAATTGAAACGCACTACTTTTTCATTAACTGATAACATATTTAAAGAAAATTTAACCCGAAAAAACATTATGATCTTATGTATTACGTTGTTGTAGCTGAAATTGCAAACAGCCTCAATTAATTATATTAGATATTGAATGAATCACAAACTATTTTTATTTTTTTGAGCAATAAAACTTATTTTCATGTACCCTGCACTTTTCAATACCGCTTGATGAAGTAGACTGATGAAAGGCATTAGATTTACAAATGAGGTAATATTGTGCTTTAAAGAAATTAATTAGACATGCACTATAACATTTTTGCGACTTATAAAAGCTCAAGAAATTTTTTATTGATATTTGAGATTGCTTTTGCTTCGCTAAGCATATTAGCGATAAGAAACTAATAAATTATATTTTATTGTACTCTGGGATTCTCATAAGATATATTATCGAGATTTCCTGTATTGATGAACAGGGTTTGGTAACTTAGGGATCAGAAGTAAAAATAAAATTAAATATTTTAATGAGTAATGTAACGAAATTACCCTTTAGGAAAATTCGTATTTTGAATTAAAATACGAAGTACTTTATCTTTTGTCTTTGGATCTAGTAGTGAAGTAAATAGTGGATTTTGTCATTGGATGGAAATTTTATTTTTAAGTGGGCGAATTGCTGGTGTTCAATAGGCGCAACACTTTCTTGCTTCCATAGTTCAAATGTTAGCAGAAAAACATAATACACAGGAAACAATTCAATACATTC
Source organism: Octonoba sinensis (assembly GCA_038502835.1). NCBI lineage: Eukaryota > Metazoa > Arthropoda > Arachnida > Araneae > Uloboridae > Octonoba > Octonoba sinensis. The sequence continues at coordinate 133,202,233 of CM076598.1, forward strand.
AATAATGAAGTAATTATTGAGAAAAAATAATTAAGAATTCTGTTTAACTAAATTGCTGGTAAACCGAAGGAAAAAGTTTTTTCTAATTAGAAAAAAAAAGATTTTTTCTTTTTGTTAATTATGCCTTGACGTACAATCAGTGGCGTTCCTAGGATAGGTGTCCCAGGGGGCAGTAATTTTTAATGTCACCCTCCAAGAAAAAAAACGTTGCTATGTTGCATAAACTTGTTGTTTAGCTTATATTATCTTCCGTAGCTTCAACAGTGCAAAGGAAAAAAAAGCAAACAGTATCATAAGAAATATCTTTATTTGGAGTCTGACGTATAATTACAGAGAACATTTTATGAATTGATAGTTCAGGTGAGTTCAGTTGAGCCCAAACGGCCAAAGAAGCCTCTGAAGTTCAGTGGACTGACCAGGGCTAACACCGCCCCCCCCCCCCCCCTAGTGACGCTACTGCATACAAAGAACAAATTCAATCTGTTAAGATCCAAATTCACAATGAAAACTGCATTCATTTATTCTGCCGTTCGAAAGATTATCATTTTATCGTTTTGTACACGTATGTGAAAATGGCAATAAAATTCTTCAAAATAGCAATGATAGTCTATCTGAGTAACTTCATTCATAAAATAACTGCGCAGAATTAGATATGACAATAACCCCTACCATAATCAATCTAAAAGGATATATTAATCTTTAAATGTAGCTCATTTGCGTAATGAAGAAACTTTTTTTTCTTTACCTTAATTGTTTCTTTCAAAAAATTCTCGTTCAATTTTAGGAACAAGAAGCATTTCATATTATGTGCTGGGATATCAATAGAACTGAAATTAGATTAGCATACTTGCCAATATATTAAGAGATAAGAATTCAGATATTTCTCAAAAGTTCAGAAAAAACGGATAAATTAATGTTATTTTCTGAATGAAAAAAAAATCACCCTTTATTATATTTGTATATATATATACAGTAAAAAAACCTGTAAAGTTGACCACCTTTGTAAGCTAACACCTAAGTTCACCAGTTTTGTCAGGAACGGAATTAGCTCTTTATGTTATAATGAAGGGAAACCTTTGTAATTTGATCACCTAAGTTGACCACTTATGTACACCAACTTTGGGTGGGAGTATTATAAAAAATCCTTTGTAAGTTGACCACCTAATTATTACTATATTCATTTATCTATTTTTGAAAAGATAAAAAAAAAAAACTAAAATAACTTCCCCAAGATATTTTTATGCTACAATGTGGGACCAGTATTTGTCTGGATGGATGAAACATCAATACAAAATTTACTTGAATTTCTCTGCAAGTTAACCATATGAGAAAACTACTATGAGCACTCTTTTATTCTTTATATAAGTTTTTTTTTTCCCCTATCAGATGTTTCCCTATGATGACCGTTTTGGAAATTAGATTTACTATCATTTACGTAACTGATATAATTAATAAGATATTTATCTTTTTTTCAACAAAATGCTTTAAAGTTGTATAGGATACATTGTAAGTCATTCAGGTTAAATTCCTCTAATTATTGTGAAAAAAAAAAGCTTATCACTATTTTAGAGGAACGTTAATACATGAAGCTACATTTTAATTAGTTGCAAATAAATAAATGCATAATGTAAAAGAGGACAAAAAAAAAAAAAAAAAACTCCTATACTCTCTATAAGTTGACCACCTGCCTAAGTTGACCACTAAAGTTCTGCACCGCAAGTGGTCAACTTACACAGGTTTCACTGTACATATAAACTGACTATTAAATATATGAAAAAATGCATCTGTTTTATTTTTAATCCAGCATTAAAGTACTATAGTGGAAACTAGGGATAGTTGAGCTAAAGTATTGTAAATACTGTTTTAAATAAACTTGAGCAGCACGATGATATTAAGAAGTTGGGGGCAACTAAAAAATTACTCGGGGTAGAATTTTTAAGGGGAGGAAATAATCTTTTTATTCATCAACGTAAATACGTGAACAAGGCATGTGAAATGATCGAGAAATTCAAATATCCAACTTCGTCACTACCTATTCCAAAGAGGTTAATTTTATCAAAGAAAGATTGCCCTCGGAATGAAATCGGAAAAAATGAAATGTAGGATATCTCTTACAAGAATGCCTTTGGGATGCATATTTCCTATATAGCGGGAAAAACACGACCTGTGTTATCTTACTCAGTGAATGTGCTGTCTCAGTTTCATTCAAATCCCGGCAGAAAGCATTGAGACTATTTACTGAGGTTGATAGGGTACTTAAAATATACCAGAGATTATAAACAAAATTTCGGAGCCATAGAAAGTATTATAATAAATGCCTATTCTGATTCTGACTACGCTGCAAATCGCGACGACAGGAACTCAATGGATGGGCTCGTAGTTCTCGTACCTATTACTAGTAAGCCCGATGGTCAGACGAAATGACATGACAGCTGTTCTAGATATACAATTCTCTTAGTAACCAGAAATGCACATCAAATCAAAGAGGTATTTATCAGGTACAACAGTAAAGTTTAATGAATAAATAATAAACATTAATTTCGGAAAAAATATTCTTACCGAAAAAAAAACATCTAAGTTTTAATAATCTGAAAAGTAAAAATATTATTTACTATATAATCAAATTGTTTGTGAAAAATATTCATTTATATCCAACATAATCATCGTCAAAACAATAGTTTTAACGAAACTGGAAAAAAGAGCGCTGCCACTTTAATATATATAAAAGCGTAGACGATAAATAAATTAAAAGAGAGAAAGAAGGATTAAATTAAATTCGCGTTTACATTAATTTTTAACGGAGATTGCAAATGTAGCGATGAATAACTCAAAATGCTAGAGAAATGTTTTGATTATTAGTCGTTATCATTATAGAAACAATTGTGTAGATGGCAGCACGATGCAGTTTTCTCGGAGTAAGAAATTCGGAATAAGCTATCGGCGACAGACCCACACTTAAGCGGCTTATATATAAGATATGGTGTGCATTTAAACAAAAGTGTGTGGCATTGTCTACAATGGAGGCGGAGTATATTTCAACGACTGAACTATTTAAGGAAGTGATGTGAATAAAACGCATTTTAAACGAAATGGCCATAAGAAATATTCCAAACTTTAAACTAATTGATTGTACTCTGTTTTGTGACAATTCAGCTACTATTGATTTTTCTGGTTCTCCGATTGAGAATTCAAGAATTAAGCACATTGATGTACTTTATCACTTCCTAAGAAATCTGATTGATGAAAAACAGTTTGAAATTAAACATGTTGAAAGTAAATGTAACGCTGCAGACAGTTTTACTAAACCTTTTACAAAAGAAAGTCTACTCAAAGCATGCGAAACATTAGGATTGAATTTTTTTTCGGTGAATCAATTTTTTTGGATGTGTAATTCGTTTGCAATTTTTCCTAATTGTCATGTGTTTCTTGGCGACTGTTAGAGACCCAAGAATAGTATGTATTCTTTGTCCCTCTAACACTCGTGAAGAGTATTTAATTATTTGCGATGTAAATTTAAATTTGTCCCCGATGGTCGTGCTATGCAAATGGATTTCGAGTGAAATTATATTTTAAAATCCCCCTGACTATGTATACATATGATTTAATTTAATTCAATTTAATGCAAATATATTTTTTTCAGTTTTAATTTGCTTATAAGTGTTTTTAATGAAGGATGAATGCAAATTCACGATATGCAAACTGTCTGGAAATCTGAGCGTATTTAGGACATGGACTGACTGGTCTGTCTTCCATCCGATTTCAATCCGCCCTATTCCTGGTTTTTCATCGTCGACTGCTTTGCAGAGGGTGAGGCCTGCTTTTCGGAATGATTTCAGCCTGAGTCGGTGCCCTCAAAGATCTTCAAATAATAGTTGAAAGTTCTCAACCTACTTCTGTGCTTCATTCCCGGGGATAGATTTATGATAAAGTTTTTAAGTCAAGTGTAAACGAATTTGAAGATTGCTAGCCGGCAGTTCGCAGATGAGTCTTTTGATGAACATAACCGTTTTTCCTTTTTCTGTATCGCACTGGATTACCCTTGTTGGTATTTAGGAATTTAGCTTAATTAGTTTATTTTAATTTTAAGAACGTTAAATAAATTGTAATTCCTTCTTCCTGTTGAATTTTGTCAGACTCATTCATACTCTCAATCAGATTTTTAAAAATAACTTTTAAGTATAAAAGTGTTCTGTCTTCTAAACACACAAGAGTTAATCCTTTTCGTCAGCCCTTTAAATTTTACTGACAGTTAAAAGCAACTAATCCTTGTCGCGCCCCTACGTAGAATTCCTAAATGCAGTGCCGAAATTTATCAGACTGCTGAAACTAAATGTAAGGTTAGACACCAACTAATCTCTAACAGTACAGTGACAATGAACCAATGTAAGGTAAATTAAAAGAACTATGTTTATGCTAACCATACTCTTTGATTTCGAAAATGTAAAATTGGGGTGTTTTCGCTTTAAGTCGGGGCACAAAAAATTAATAAATTAAATACAAAATATTTCATTTGTCACATCATTTCCTGACTTTTATCAGAAGCTGTGCTCTTTATTAGAAGTAATAAATAATTGCGAAAAAATATGAGACTTGTTTAAAAATCACGCCTCTGATTATATCTTCATGCATAATCATCTATAATAGAACTTATAGATTACGCATAACGGAATCCTATTATTACAGTGTAAATGGCAAAGGTTCTTAGTAGAATTAGTAATTGCACTGTCTACAAATCCTGCAGTTCAAGCAATCCTGTCTTAAAAGATAAATGGCCAATTAAGTATGCAGGTTTAAAATTATATACATGCGAAAAGTCAGCGTCCACCAGAGAAGCTTTGATTTATGAAGTCTTGACAACGAAATAAACTGAAACATTATTCCTACACGTATTAAATCGTTTCAACTGGGCTATTTTGGTATAAGAATACGTTTGGGAAAACATTTACTGAGATGACAGATTTCAAGAAACCGACAGTCATGCAAGAAACTAACAGTATCTCAGATTAGGGTTTATAGATGTAGTTACTTTTAAATAGGGCTGTATAGTCAGAGGGCAAAATGGCCGACACCGACTCTGGGATTTTAACCCCTTAACGATCGGTTAATTTTCAAGAGAACGGTCATGAAAGTGTCTTTTTTTATCCCTGAAAATTATATAAAAACATCTGCATGAACAATATATATATTCGTTTTTAATTTTTGATTTGTTTTTAGCTTGAAATTTTAAACACTCCAGCCCGGAAATATCACGGGAGCGAGAAATAGAGAGCGAAACCTCACCCCATCATTTTCACGGGAGCGATAAGGAAAGGGTTAAAGACTCCGACTCCGGTATCCCTTGTCCGACGGCTATGTACAGAATATCCGGCTCTAATGTTTGAAGCCCTGTTAAATCCATTCATATTTTCAAACATTCTAAAGTTTTCAAATACGTTTGTGAGCTTTTAATTTGCATATAATTTTAAAACATGCTAATTACTTAATTTTTATCAATCAAATTTTACACGTCGGATTACCAGATCCGGATCATGGCCGGATCGGATAACTGATGTTTAAAAATTTGTTAGATATCGGAATCGAATCCTGCCACTGCATGAATGATACATTATCCAGCATGTCAAATTTTATTTTTAAAATTTTATTAGCATGTTGTGAAAATATATGTAAATTAAAAACTTATTACGTATGGAACCTTGAAAAGATACGTAAATTGAAACTTACGCCGAACGGCACCAGTCCCCCTGAAGACTGCATCGAATATCAGGTGCCAGACCGAATTTTAAGTATCCGGAATCAGATATGCATGAAAGATCTAATTATCCGGCATGTCAAATTTCACCATTTGCCCTCGCGGAATTTTTCGTTCTGGCGAACCAGCAACTCGACACGATTTTGGCTTTAGGCGGGAGTTGGAGCAGACACTTTTTCAGTTGCTTCGCTCCGATTTTTAAATACAGTGAAACCTGTGTAAGTTGACCACTTGCGGTGCAGCACTTTAGTGGTCAACTTAGACAGGTGGTCAACTTATAGAGGGTGGAGATTCTTCTCTTTTTGCCATTTCTTACACCATGCATTTATTCATTTATAACTAATTAAAATATAGCTTCATGTAATGATGTTACTTTAAAATAGTGATTAGCCTTTTTTCCCACAAATATCTAAAATATCATTAAAGAAATTTAACCCGAATGACTTACAATGTATCTTATATAACTTCAAAAGTAAAGTAGTTAAAATTAAGATAAATATCAAATTAATTATGTTGGTTACTGACGTGATGGTAAAGATTTCCTAAAAAATATATTATTCAAAAGGGCTATATCAGATCAAAGAACACAGAAGAAACTTATTTAGAGAATAAATGAGTGCTCATAGGTAGTTATCCCATTTGGTTAACTTACGAAGACTTCATATTGATGTTTCATCCATCCAAGCAAATAATGGTCTAACATTATAGCATAAAAATATCCTACAGAAGATATTTTAGTTTTTTTATCTTTCCAAAATTGATAAGCAAATAATATAGTAATAACTATGCGGTACACTTACATAGAGTTTTTTATAATACTCCCACCCAAATTTTGCGCACAAGAGTGGTCAACATAGACAGATGGTCAACTTAGGTGGTCAAGTTACAAAGGTTTCCTTATATTATATAATATAGGGCTCATTCCGTTCCTGACAAAAGTGTTCAACTTAGACAGGTGGTTAGCTTACAAAGGTGGTCAACTTTACAGGTTTTACAATACTTGCTCTGGCTTCGCTACTTTGACTAATTTAAATAGATTATATTATTTATCTATTTTTTCGTAGTTTACTTTCTGTATGATAAAACATTTTAAAAGTAAAAAAAATCGGTGCAGTGAAGCAGAACAGTTATTTTTTTTTTTTTACTTTTTTAGTTTATTTTTTGCATGATAAAAAATTTTAAAAGTAAAAAAAAAATCGGTGCAGAGGAAAGGCGCAATTATTTTTTTACTCCGGCTCCACTCCAATTTCGAGCAAAATATAGTTGCTCCACTGTTCCATGGTTCTGCTACACACTCCCCACCTGATCCCTGACATTAGGGAAGCATTTTACAGGCTCGTTAAAATTATTTTATACTCTAACAAACGTATACAAATAATGAAATTTCACCAATTTAAAAACTGAAAATTTTGAGATTTAAATAATAAAATTTTACGTGGCCTTTCGAGTGGACGCATCAAACTTACCGGACGGCGTAACGGCTCCGTTCGAGTGGAAGCATCAAACCAACCGGGAGCCGCTGGAGTGCAACGGATTCATTTTTTAAATTTAATTAATTAAGAGGTTTTGAATACTATGTGTACATTTATAACTTACTACATATTTGGGAGCTGTGGAATGTTTAAAAATATTCATGGAATTCGCAAGTTTCAAACGTCAAATCTGGATTCGTACAGATTCATCAAAGAAGGGACATCGTATATCCAGTATCTGGCAAAATCAGTATCCGGTATATCCCTAGTCTTGACCTTCGTCCTTCCTATCAATGCAAAAGTTACGATACTGTAAGATTTATACAGTACCGTATATACAGTACCGTACAAAATCTCACGGTACTGTATATGATTGGTTCTCAAGAAATATGTTAAAGTATTGTCACTCTAACACTATACCTTAAATTTAAAAAAAATAATAGTAATTTTATTAATAGCGTTATTATTAACATTAAAAAATGATTTTTCAGTGGTGTTAGCAAATTTTATTTTAAAAATGAAGTTAAATTTGAAAATGTCAGTTTCCTTTCGGGCATCAACAATGTTGAAATAATTGCGATTTTTCAGAACCAACTATGCATTAGTTGTATCTTGAACGATGAAAACACTTCTAAAATGTAGGCACAATGCTTGATTTACAAAAAAAAATCAGACTGGAAGACGATAGTGTTTAAAATTTCAGGCTAAATTTTAAAAGAATCATTTAAATGCCATCTTGAATTCGTCCGAGTTTCACGGTAAGCAGTGGTCACGTGGTCCCGAGGCGACCAATTACAGGCCGAGGAGCCCAAAATCTTTATTCGCGTCAGGGGGTAGTTAAAAACCGTTCAAATCATCTGGAAATTGACATGTATTTTTTAAATTGTTTATTGAATATGCCATACAAATTTCGGGACGCTTAAAGTATATTTTTTTGGCTGTATTAATTAAGGGGGTATTCTTGTCTAGAATTTTCAAAAAAAATCGATTTTCTTTTTTTTTTTTCATATTTACAGAGTTTAGACCTTCAAAAATATGCCAGTAAAAGGATTTAAAAAAAAAATATTTTTTTCAAAGTTACAGCCGTATTAGTGACGTGGCAACTAAACCGGTTCGACCGTAGCGAATGAATAGCCAGTCGTAGGCAACTTCTAGCTACCTGAATGCTCCCTATGTTGTACAAAATCTTTTATTTTCAATATAAACCTTTAAAACGTGTAGAATGCTTATCAAAAATGTCCTTTAAATCATTTATTTATTTTTATGTTTTTAAAAACATAAATGTATTATTCAAGCACCATAAAAGAGTGTTTGGGGGAAGTTTACATAATAATTAAAACTAAAAGAGTGTAGTAAAAAGTAATTAAACTATTTGGCGGTAAAAAACAGCTATATCAGAGGATTTTTAATACTTGGTTCTTATCTTTGCAAAAAAACTTAACAACTATTGGATCGGATCGGGTCTCCTTCAACATTTTCTCTTTATAACACCTGCACTGCAAATGCCAAGTGCAGCTTCCTTTATTTTCTTATTTTTTTTCATGGAGAGGAATACAGATGTGATAATATAGACTAACAAATAATGTGGGTTTGTATCTTTAACAAAATTGTCAATGATTACTAAATTTAAGTATAAAACATCATATAAAATTTCTTAGACTGCCTGAAACTCGACTTAAAACTTTAAACGCGTTTTTCTCGAAACTACGTTTTTCGGAACGGTTGACATGATATCTCAAGTTTCAGAGGATTGATTTACTTCAAATTGGTACAGAGCTTTTTAATATATGACGCTATCGTTTGATCAGAGCTTTTTTGAAAAAAAATTCTCTATTATTTTTAAAAAATTTCCGAAGTTGAAAAATTGAGGGAAAAAAAATACTTTTTTTTTACATGGCCGCCATTTTGCGATTTTTTTTTTTTTTGCAAATCGCTCTGATCAAACGAAAACTACATCCCTGCTCTTTAAGAAATAACCAATATTTTTGTTTTCAGATCTTCAAGGAGGGTGGAATCGTGTCAACCAGGGGACAGCTTTTTCTTTTTGAGTCTCCAGTTTGCGGGCCTATACATTTTTGAATTTTGATTTTTTTTTTTTTTTTTGCTAAATATTTTTTGTGCTCTTTAAACATAAATAAACCGATAAAAACCCGCTGATAAAAATCTTTACCGTTTTTTATTTACGGCGTTTTAAAAAGCACCTAAAAGTTGGCCCTCTAGAACTAGAATACCCCCTTAAATAAATTGGGGGGGGGGGGGGGGTCAGGTCATACTTTAAAACTCGAAAACTACTCTGGGATTGCTATTTATGTATTATACAGCTACTAAAACAACAGTTAAAAAAATTTCAACTTGATCAAAAGATATTTTTTGGGTTTTTCTTTTTTTGCAAATCTAATAGGTTGTCGCAATGGCGAAATAACCGCAAGACCTCTACCAGACCCACCATTCCAGATATACTCATAGTAATAGTGTTAGTTTTTTATTTATTCTTATTTTAAAGTGGGAAAAACACCTTCTCTAACTTTGCCATCAGATCTCCGACTATGAGAAATTCAGAATACATCTAAAGGCCGAAGAGCAATTATTGACGAAAGGGCTTAAAAAAATTAAAAGTATCATTGCAACTGATACTCCTGAAAAACAAATTTTCTAAAAAGAAAACGCGAAATCTAGAAAAATTAAAAAGCTTGTCAATAATAGAGCAGGAATTGTAGGCTAAGATGACGCAACTGATGAGGAAGAAGAAACCAAATGGTCTGGTAATTCGTGAGACCATGTTGCCATCTGTGAAAATCTACCTTTTGGAGTTGAAGAGCTAGATTCTTTTGGCCATCTGTACCAGCTGTTGCATCTTTTACGAATAAAGGTATTAAATTGTTGTTACCATCTCCTCCTCACAGAGTTAACCCATTTTGATTCGTATGTCAATATTGTCTATGAATGTAACCCCGAAGAATTTTAAATCTTAAAGAAAAGAAGCAAAATTGTAAATAATCATTTCTTTCAACTACATCATCTACAAGCACATATAACTCTCACTAACTGAGCTAATCACGGTACAATCACTCGATTTTACAATTTGTAATTTATTTAATTTATGTGATGCTAAACCTACGCTTCGCACTCTACGTGTCTCTGATCTCAGCAACGTTGAATTAATTTCTAGAAAAAATTCTCAGCGTTTAAATGAACGTTTATGTTAGTAAAATTGTTGTGCTATAAAAATAATATAGCTAAACAGCTATTGTAATCTGAAGAAAAATAATACCAGTATGTTTTTTTTTAAATTTGTAATATTTGTATTTTTCCATTTTTTATATTTGGAAATATTTTCACAAACCAATTACTTAAACTAAATGATTCATTTGTAAGTATATTTAGTATTTATAAGAACTGCTACTGTATTGTGTTTTCCTAAATCAGTTTTTATCATTTTCAATGTTAAGATTAGTATTGCGGTATGATTTCAAGTTAAAAAAATCCTTCCCCGCTACTTATGCTTATAATTTAAATCAAAAACTAGTCACAAGTAGATTTAATAGATGTTTGCGCTTAAATTTGGAAGTTTTCTCCCCGGTTTTAAAGATTATTGTAAACTAAAATGAAATGATCAAAATATTTCTCTTATAATGTTGATTTGTTCTTCTTTGTCAAAGGATGAGGCAAAATATATCCATAGCCATAAAACATTTAAGGGACAAAGAAGAGAACATCAAACTCAATTCAGGTTTCCTCAATTTACGTTTCGATGTTTTTGCCCAACTTCAAGGTTCGGAAAAAAAAAAAAAAAACAAATATCTCGGGAAACAAAACGATTTCATAACACACAATAAATATATTATGGAAAATGAGTTGCATTTCAGAGAAAATGATGTTATGTGCAATTTTTCTCGAAGAGAAAAGAAGAAAGAGTTCGAAGACAAAAATTGAGTGGAAATATTACCTGCTGTTTATTTGTCTTTGTCGATTGTATCTTTGCGTTTATTTTGAAAGTCATAACATTTTATGGGAAGTGAAATGGAAAATTTTATTTTTAGCATTTACTGTTCTGAAAATAGTTGTTTTCTGAAATACTCATCAAATCAATCCTTAGCAAAGAGTGAAAATATTTTTATAGGTAATATTATATGAAAGGGGTTTCAAAATATCTCAACTTCTTTATGACTAACATAAAAAAAAAATATATCAAAATGTTTATTCATTCGTATTCATCTAATTAAAAATATATATTAGAATGTAAAACATATGTTATAATACAATAAAACAAAAATAAGTGATAGTAAAAGAATAAGTGTACGCTAGTATAGGCGATAGTATTTGCACTTACTATATATAGTAAGAGAATATAGTAGTAGTGTAAGTAGAGTACTTTAAAGAAAACATATATATTATAGCAATAGAATAATTAACACATTATGAGCGGGCGACGTAGCACGCACAACTATGTTACGTAGCGGACTAAGTTGACTAAGTTAAAAAATGCTCTAAAAATACACCAATTTGTACATTATATAAAAACATTATTTTTTCCCTTGTGTGATTTAAAAGTGGTGATTTTAAACGGGTACAAATTTATTACAAAACAAAAAACAGGTCGCGTGTTCGATACCCGCTAAAGACCCCCCACCCCCCCCCCAATACTTTCTTCTAGCAAGAATACCTTTCGGAAAATAAAAAAAAAGCTGTCCCCCCCCCCTCTCCTGTTCCCTCGCTTTTTTCCATGATTGGGTTTCCAGCCTATTACACTGTAAACTTCTTGCAGTACCCATTATATTGGAATGTTGAATAAGTTCTCGCTGTTTTTTTGTGAAAACTAAAGCTTTATTTTTTAAAAAAATAGCAAAAAAATATGTTACTGAAAGTATTGTCCCATCACTAGCCACTACTTTTCCCCATCTTTCTTGCAGCATTTGAATTCTACATCGGAAAAACGACAAGTCTTTTGAAGCTATCCAAGGGTCGACCCAATTTGTGACATCTTCATACGAACGGAAGTGCTGCCTGCTCCCTCGCTTTTCCATGATTAGGTTTACAGCCTTTTTCAGAGTAAACTTCTTGCAGTACCCATTATAAATAGTATAAAACCTGGTACCGAATTTCACGATGACTGAAATCTTTTTTTAGTACCATATATGTATGCATGGTATACATTTAAAATATTTCAGTTATGTATCACCTTAAGGGAAAAAGTAAGTCATTTAAATAAATAAATAATTCATTATCCAGAATACCAGAATGTATTTTGTACGAATAGAGAGAGTGTGAGAAATAAGAACATTCTTTAAAAATCTGAAGAGTCTTCAAAACCTAATCACTTTTCAAAGTCAAAATAATTTTCGCAATCTTTAAAATTAAATAAGAAAATTTCTGTCACGATTAATTTTAAAGTTTTGAAACATCAAATGAAATCAGTACGCAATGGGTGATAAAATTTACGTGATGACAAATTATTAATTCTGGCATATATATCACGCAATGAATTTAACGATTGCTTTCTGTTTGTCGTTCGCCGTGCTTTTCATCCCCATTAGCGAAATACTTTTTATTTCGATGGCGCTATTTCTGAATAGCAACTTAAATAATTAAGGCGGTAGCTAAAACGTGAGTACTTTTAGAATAAGTGTAATATTGATACATGCTATTGGCGACTTCGTTATCAAATACTGCCTCAGGGTGATGATTTTCGTGGGCATTTTAGAATATTTCTTACTATCCCGCCAAGAAATATTGATTTAATTTAAATGAGTGAAATGGTGGAAGAGAAAAATGCTACATAGTTATACGTCAATAAGGGGTCTGTAGCACATGAGGCGTTTGTGGTAGTTTAAACGGGCGATGAAATTAACGCGCGTTTTAACGTAGGGGAAGGTCGGTTAGTACCGGACGCTTTTTAAGCTTCTACTACATTATAAAAAAAATACGGCTCATTTGGAACAGATTGCCTTCCATGTAAAAGTTTATTCTTCTAAAACCCGTATTAAAAACCATTTTTATAATAAAAAACATATACCGTTTTTTTGCACTTTTTGCAATGATTACTTTTTGATCAATTAAAAACGTGGAGGGTTGTATCGGACGCGTAGAAAATGTATTAAAAGAGACGTTTGGTTTTACAAACAAAATAAAAATTTAAGGGAGAAGTAATTTAACCCTACACTGCGCCGTGTTGTTTCTAAACAACACCTCCATTTTTCGTTCACTAAGCTTTTATTTTGTAATATTTTTAACATGTGGCGCATTCTTTCGTTTCATTTTGTATGTGTGATCATATTAGTTAATATAGTTTCCCCTAGATCTTGTAAACTGAACTGAAGGTTCATCTTTTTTCACAAAATCCTAAGATATGTTGATTTCGTAAAAAACAGTAACTTCTTATTTTTTTCTACAAATTTTAAGCAACTATTTTATTTAAAAAAATAGTCTCTAATTGCTTACATAGTTTTAAAATAAAATAAGTATAAGTTGTCCGAAAAATTTCGGGAAAAATATATATTAAGGCGCCTTTTTTACTTGTTGTTTTAAAACAACACTGCGCATTCGGGGGCCATTTTTATGCTCCTGCATTATTCGCAGTATAAACAAGAACAGGTGTCACAGGTTGTTCCATTTCACTTTATTTAGTATCTTTTAGAAGATTATTGTTAAATATTTCACAAATTAGCTTAAAGTGCTCGATTAAATTATTATTTAGGAATTTTGTTTAAAATCAATTCACGCTCAACCAAAGAAGAAACGAACATTATCGCATAGACCCCTTACAGATGTTACGTTTCTTGTTTAAAATCTTTTAGTGAAATTATTATTAAACTTTATTGGTAAAGTAAAAATTTTGCACATGAAACTAATAATTATTAGTTACATCTGCCACTTTTTACTTTTGTAAATTTTATAAGTTCATAAATAATAATTATAAAATAAATTATTTTAATAAATTTTCATATTTTAGTGCTATTTTATGATTATAATGCATGCCTATTTATTACTGATTTGGTTTTATTTGTTGAAATGTTTATATAAAAAAAATATTGTTACCCCTAAATGTGCAGTGTTGTTTTTAAACAACATGTCAATTTTTCTCGAATTCTACTTTTCCGAATTAAATAAGAATTTTCTTAGTATTTTTCCCACTTATAACTAACACAAACAAACACAAAAAAATATTTTACAAAGAAAAAAAAATTGTGCAGTGTAGGGTTAAGGGGAACGGTCAACTTTTCCGATGCCTATAGAGCCAATGTTATACATTTGATGACATAACAGCTGAATAAATATTGCTTCAAACATGGCAAATTTTGGAATGAAATATAAATTTTAAATACAAAAAAAAAAAAAAAAAAAATACTTTTTTAAATTTTATAACAATTTATGTTAAAGGAGTTAAGTAGAACAAATATCACATTTCCTAAACTAAAACACACTATCAACTAAAATACACTGTTTCGTTCAAGATCCACTCAAAACCTTGCCAAACCCTTGCATATTCTACACTGTACATGGTCAATATATTAATTTACAGAAAAACATGCATAAAATGCTCAATAGTAAATAAAAGTATAAATAGAAAACTGAATAATTGTAAACAATATATAAAAATAATATAAACTGTTGAAAATAATTGATAAATTTATTTTACAAAAAGGCTTTGGATATCATAAATATTTTGGATTACACAACTCTGAAATTGACACCCTCCTTCTATAATAACGCTTCACAACACTATTACAGAACCGCTGCCCCCTTTAAACTTTAAGTAATTTAAGAATATCTCTTAAACACTCTTTAATTAAATACGGAACACCTTTCTTCGTTAGAAACTGCAACACTTTTGTCCGATACAGACCGCGACAGTTTTGTCCGGTACAACCCGTACAAGATAGAACAAGATGTCAGTTACCATATACGTATGCTTAAACTTAAAAAGATATTTATTGCCTGCAATTTACAGTATAATGAATGTTCTTTTAAGAAATAACTAAGAAAACAAATTACACTTACTTTCATGTCAGCTATAGCGCTTCGATGTTAATTACGGTCAACTGAAACACTTGTAAAATTACAAAAAGCTAAGCTACGAGCTAACAATGCTGCCGTTTGTCTAAATATGTCGTCATATGAACTTTCTTCCTTCAATAAACACTATGGTGTCTTGACATGTGCTACAACCTGCAGCAAATAATAGGAATAATACTTGTCCGATACTAAACGCTGTCCCGGTACACCTCGACTTTCCCCTACTCATGATGCGTTAAGATTTCCAGCCACGGTTGCCTAGTTAGGCTTAGTTGAATCAGTTTGGTTATTTTTTGATCACGCTTGTCTGGAAAAAATTGAAAAGCATTAGCCAACCCGTTTACTTGGATATTTCTTCCTCTTTTTTTTTTTTGCTCAAATTTCTCTGAGAAGTAGCCTATAATGGCAGTCGAAAATGTTGTGCGTCTTTGGCACTTGATATAACGTTAAAACACAAATACAACTACAATGTTAGATTCATCCTATTTTAACCACTTAACGCATTTGACCATGTCTCACAAGGGCGATCTTGTATCTCGCGATTTTTTCAGTTTTAATGCCCGTTTGAGATCCGTTTGCACTTTTTTGTATAATATTTTTTTATATAACTTTTACCCACCCCCACTCTCTAGTTACCCCTTACAACTGAAATTGTCAAAAACAATTTATACTATACCTATATATTCATTTTCTGTCAAAAAAAAATCATTTTTTACTAGTTTTTCCGAAAAACAATCGTGCTTCAAGGGGTTAAGAGACTGACGGCATGTTTTTCACCCTATACCCAAACTTATGGCAGTGTGAACCAAAATTCTTTAATTACTTTGAATGATAATAAAATCTTTTCATGATATGTTGGACCTGTTAAAGGCCTAAATTAAACCAAGCTGTTAGTGTGTGAACGATTCCATTTCGCCAGAAGACAAGCTAGTTATAACTTTAAGGTACGTGTATTTGAAAACATTTACCGTACTGTTCGGCGTATAGGGCGTACCTTTGATGCAAGTAATGTGATTGAAATTTACAGGTGCACGTTATACGCCAGATATAAAAACAGTAGGTCTAAAAATGAAGAAAAGATGCGCTTCAAAATATATAATCCTATATGTACCTAAATCAAACTTTCATGCAGCACGGTTTTTATTTTATTTTTTCGAAAATTAAATGGCTTTGCATTTGAAACCAGCACTGCATTTTTTTCGTTTGGCAGGGCAGGACCTATATTTATTATTAAAGGGTACCCCAAATGTATATCAAGCAAAAGCCAATGCGATTTAACTAAAGCATTCGACCTTCATTTGAAAAACACGTCTTCAAACAAATGGGTAAAGAAAAAATATCTGACAACTCTTTCCGATATCTTCGAATTTCATTTGACCTGAAGTGTGTTCTTCCTGATCCCAAATTGTTCTCCTTTTCACGAAAATTTAGAATAATGTTTTCGTGCTTACCTGTATTTTATGCAGCCCATCCTGTTTTTTTTTTCTTTGGAGAATTCGTGAACCCCTCTCCCCCACTCCATACCGTCAACAAAAATAGGCTCAAATTGTGTATACTGTAGTGTCAGAAATTGAATTTTTTATCTGTTTTATTTTATAGGAACGACATAATGAAAAAATGTTTAAGAACTGAAGTAAAAGATGTGTTTTTCTATTCAAACACCTCACCTCCTAATTTTTAAAATGTCTCCCCGGAGCAAAAGGTCTAAAAGATACGTTGTTAGTACTTTTAAGCTCTTAACGCATTTCCCCGTGTCTGACACAGGCGAAAGTTACTGGCAAATTTGCACATGCCCTTGTCTCACACGGGCATGCGCGTTATTTTATTTTTAATGCCCGTCTGACATCCGTTTGCACTTTTTGTTTGTATAATATATTTTTTTATGTAACTTTTACCCCACTCCCCGCTCTGTAGTCAACCCCTACAACTGAAATTGCCAAAACATCTATACTATACCTATATATTTATTTTCCGTCAAAAAAAAAAAGAAAAACTTTATCATTTTTTACCAGTTTTTCCAAAAAAAAAACTCGTGCTTCAAGGGGTTAAAGATCAAGGTTTTCAAACTATTCGGCTGTATAAAATGTTATTTACTCATTTATTTATAATTAAAGGAAATAGAAATTGCTATAATATGTTTACATGTCATTAAATTACTAGCTGCGTCGCCCGGCGTTGCACGAGCTATTTCAAATATTGATGATTTCCCTAGGAAGACAATTAGCAAATATACATTACACAATCATGCATACAAAAAATTGCATTCACAATCGGTTAAAAGACAATAGTAAAACTAAAACCGATTCGAAAAATATCGTCTGCGCTAAAAGTTAATTAGGAGTGTTTGAATTGCCTCGCTCGAGATTTTTTTTTGGTTATTTCTTTATAAACGTTAGTACTTTCACAGAGTATCGGTAAAGGAAATTTCATTTATCCTACCAGCTGGTCGCTGTTTTGATCACTGGTTGAACAAAAGTCATTTTAACATGCAAAAGTACGTAAAACTTTGATTGTACTCAGCACGGAAAGTGTGTAAATTTGGAAAATTAATTAAATACTATTTTCTTACTACTGATGAAATTCTGCACCCAACAGGTATTTTTGTTTTTTCTGTACGTTCTAAAGTGAGTTTTATTTCACTGTTTACAGACATTAGAGAGAAGTTGAGTTGTACTCAGCACGGAACGTGAGTAAATTTGGAAAATTAAATAAATAAAATTTTTAAGATTAAAAACGTAACAAAAATAGCTAAAGTTACTTCTGGTGAAATTTTGAATTCAACAGTATTTTTCTTTTTTCTGTACGTGCTATAGGTCGCGCATTTACTTATTTCAACCACACGCGGACACAAAAATGAGTTTTATTTATATAGATGATGCTTCTACTCATGATGATTTAATCTAGTCAACTCATTTGAAAGTGTTTTTGGAAAAAGGTTTTCAAATTCAGTTTATTTTTGCGTAACTTCATTTAACTCCAATAAAAATATGATAACAACTCTTTCTCTTTCACATAATAGTATTTTCCATGAGATTATTTTTATGCAGAGAAAAATCTTTCAAGTCTTGAGTTACTTTCACTCTTTCAGCTACCAATATTGGAAAGAGAAACACGTGTGGCGCCATCTAGTAGAAATCATGAGAAATAAAAATTCATATTTAAGCAATTTATGATAAATATTTTAGCAGATGGAAATATCAAATGAATAGAAACAGGAAGTTATTCAAGAAAGATGACATGCATTATAGAAGTTAGTAAATCAGTAACAAAAGCTAAAATATCATTATATATGCACACGTATAAAATTGCAGTTGAACTTGGATCAGTGACTTTCGCTTACAGTCACAACTTGTTATTACGTCAAGAGATTCTGATCAATTCAATCGCCCATACTCTTAATATTGATCGACTATAACGACATTTCGCTATGGCGTCGAAAATATTCCAGTCCCTTGAATGACGGTATGAAAGAGTTTCATATACAAACAATAAATACTCGTTCTAAAAATGTTTAATAATGCAATTATTAAACATTGAAAATTGGCAAATGAGTCAAAATTACAATGAATCTACTCCACTTTTTTATTTGGTTAAATTCTGAATTGTGTTACGATATCTCTTGAAGACAGTAATATTAAACCTGACGGACGTAGTAAGAATAGGATTGAAAAATACGTCAAAGCTCTAGGCTCAAAAATAATTATATATATAAAAAAAAACTTATGTACCATTCAGACCGTAAGATTACGGATTTCGGCGGAAAATTATAATTTTTTCATTGGAAAAATTTAACTTTGATACATTCTATAACATATTTCAGAAATATTTGCAATTAAGTAATGTGTTCCTTATACAATTATATTTTGCTAATAAATATTCAATTGTACTTGATCAATTTCAAAATTTTATTTTTCATTCAACAGTATAATACATGATTTATTTAGATATTTTCGTAATGTGTTCAAAAGCACATGATAATCTCCCGTTTCAGTAAAAGTCGTAGGGCTTAGTTTACATGAGAACTCACGGGAGCTCAGCTCATCGTACTTCGTTTCAATTTTATGCAAATAGTACACATGGAACGGCGTTCTTACTATTTTCAATGTATGACAAAGCGTTCTGAGATTTAGATATTTTCAAAATAAATCATGTATTACGTTGTTGGAAGAAAAATAAAATTTTGAAATTGTTCAAGTACAATTGAATAGTTATTAGCAAAGTACAATTGTATAAGGAACACATTACTTAATTGCAAATATTTCTGAAAAATGTCATAGAATGTATCAAAGTTAAATTTTTCCGATGAAAACTGAAAAAATTATAATTTCCCGCCGAATTCCGTAATCTTACGGTCTGAATGGTATATAAGTCTTTTTGTTTAATAATTATTTTTGAATCTTTGAGCTTTTATGTATTTTTCAATTCTATTCTTACTAGGTCCGTCAGGTTTAATATTACTATCTTCAAAAGATATCGTGACACAATTCAGAATTCAATCAAATAAAAAAGTGGAGTAGATTCATCGTAATTTTAACTCATTTGCCATTTTTTAAAATTTTCAATGTTTAATAATTGCATCATACCGACTTTTTCAGAAGAAGTATTTATTGTTTGTATATGAAACTCTTTCATACCGTCATTCAAGGGACTAGACTGCCGTGTTAAGCACAAATGTCGCATCGGCGGCTGAGCTCAAAAGGAAGTACAGTGATACCTCGAGATACGAGTTTAATTCGTTCCGTAACCTTGCTCGAATTTTAATTTGCTCGTATCTCAAAGCAATTTATTGCGCAGGCGCAGTAAACTGGGTGGGCCGTGGAGTCGCAGCTGGCGTTCCTCGTATCTCAATATCGCTCGTATTTCAAAACAAAACTTCTCTGTTCGTATCTCAAATCAGTCGTATGTCAGGGCATTCGTATCTCGAGGTACCACTGTAGAAACATGTGTATGTTGACTTGCGGTGCAGCAATTTAGTGGTCAACTTAGACAGGTGGTCAACTTTACAGGTTTTACTGTATTGACGATTAAAGTTTTACGTCTCCATGTACTTGGTTTAGTGACCACGTTTTCGGAAATTTATCAACAATACTTCTTATTCACATATGATCACAGTACAATGTATTTTGATAAAATAAGTGACATAGAAGACAATAACACAGTTTCGCCAAAAAGTGCAGGTGTACAGTAAAACCTGCAAAGTTGACCATCTTTGTAAGTTGACCACAAAGTGCTGCACCGCAAGTGGTCAACTTGCACAGGTTTTACTGTAATATATATATATATATATATATATATATAAAACATATACACACGCAGGTTTCATGTATATATATATATTGCTATATTCTTTTATTCAGTGGTCCCCCTTGCCCCAAAAGATGCTAATCCACTAAAAAACAGCTACCTCTTCTGAAAACACCCCCCTAAAAATTTCAATGCCGCAATCTGCGCCATGCCCTCCCCGTCGCGTGGGCACCTCTCTGCTTTATTTATAAAATGCTTCATGTCTGAATTACTGCATACACCATAAAAGCTTGAAACTTAGCCCAGCAATCTTCCGAAACGCTAAAACACTAATATCAAAATCACAGATGCTTTCTTTTGTAACTTCGAATGCATTGATTTACTGTGCATTCGATTTACTGTGAGCGTTTGATGGTTTCAACATTTTTTTCTATCTTAAGAGTCACTCTTGCGGCCAATTCTAAATAGGCTGTGGGTGTGTCTCAAGCAGTTTGTTTAAGATGCGACCTTGACCAATGCTCAGCGTTCCGTGTTCCTTGAACACAACTCAGATGTGACGTTTTCGGTTTCTGAAAGCATTTCTTTAGTATTGAACATCATATCTGATTACTAAAGCAGTGATAGGCTTTCTAATAGTGACTTAAAAAGGCTAATTTATTTCAGCATTAAATAAGCATTGTTTGTTAACTCTTTTGCTCCATGAAAAAAGTGTGGAATGTGTTCTTGCCACTAAGAATTATTTTAATGCATAAAAAGAAAAATATTTATCAATCGGGTAGAAAAAAATAAATCATAATTTTAAATGCAATATTAATAATTTATAAATTCATCGATAACAATTATTCAAAACTCGCTTTTTGTTAGCGGCATACATAAGGTAAATGCACCAGTAGTGGGACACTTAAGAGTATTTCCTCAGCTTAAAGGACTTTTGCTAATCTATTTTTTTTCGGTTCTTACTCAAGATTATAATCTCTAGGCCTAGGCGATGTTGAAAATTTTTAAATCGATTTATCAGACGTTTAAATTCGCGATATAGTGATAAATCGATTTAACACTGATTTCACTTTTAAAACATGAAACCCACTTTTTTTTTTGTTATTATCGACTAAATGACGCCCCTCTATGGATGTCCTCCAATTCAGGCCCGTCATTTGGGCGATCAGGGTTGACGTTTAGAAATATACAATGAATTTAAACATGTGTTTATGCTTTTTGTTCTTTCCTACCTACACTATGCATTGAATGTATACGAATGTATACCCTCCTTTGGAAATTTTTAAAATCCACTCCAACTAAATTCACTGCGCTAATGATCCGAATGGGTTAAATGTGTGCACTGACAATCAGAGTAAAATGTAAATACAATATGTCCATTGATGTGCCTCAAGGGAAGATAGTTTCACAGCACAGTAAGATAATAAAAAATGCAGTGTAAGGTGTTAGCGTCATACACCCAGCTAAATTATAGATTCAATCATAGAGCTTTCACTATACCTAAATTTCCCTTTGAAGAAGTGACGATTCAGCGCTATTGTGGCAAGAGATCAATACTTGGGTCGAACTGTATGTAAGAGTTCAATCCTATTTCAAACTACTCTACAGGCAAAAGCTAACCTTTTAAATCCCTCAGAAAAACAGATCTAGCCTTCAGACAACCGTTATTGTATGACACATACAAACAAGGTGCAATGGTTGGAATGTGTTACAAATAAATCTATCTATATGTATATTATTTTAGCCTGTTTTTCTGTTGGACCGCGATATCTTCCTTATTCCTTTATCAAATTCCATTATTTATCCCTCATTTTAAAGCTGACCATGTCGGCTAATGACAAAAGGTAGACCTTCGGTCTAAAAATGTACCACTTCTCTTAAATTTGAGATTTAAAATCATCTAAGAAGAGGTCCTTTAATAGATGCCAAATTGGTGTTGTGTATGCTGGTGCCATCTGTTATCAAGCAAACAAGCAAGAAACTCTTCTGTTTTTTATTGTGTTGAAAATTGGAGTTTTAGCTGCGTCCGTGTGTTAAACTTAGTCAATTGTTAGGCTCTACACATTCATTTATATTATGAATGTGTAGAGTCTAACCAACCAACCGTAACTATATTTTAAGTAATGGAACTGTTTCGTTGCTGTATTTTTAATGCTATGTATACTAATAATAAAAATAATAATTATTATTGTGGTTATTTTATTATTTTGAATATCTAAATAATATTGGGAAAAAAATGTAACAGCTATTTGTACTGATGTGTTCAATGACATGACTTCTTTTGTACCAACACCCGTTCACTTTTTCTATCCTTCTTCATAATGTCCTTTCTCCCAAATTAGTGCGGAATTCCGCACGGGTTGACTAGTTCCATTGAATTGCAAGTGACCATGAGTGCATACCTACGACGCCGACTATATTAAAAGTGTGACACTTATGATGATTGCTAACTATTTGCTATTTATTCACAGGGATGATGCTATAAAAATTTGTTTGCAGTGAATTATGTTATGTTTTGCTGAAGTTAGTTGTAGTGCCAAATTAAAAGTGATCCCGCTAAGTAACATCAAAAAACACTACTGAAGTCGCATACATGTCTTAATTTCATCGCGAAATACCGAGATTTTTATCGCAAGACTATCTTAATGTTATACCAAAAATATGTGTAACGCTACAGTTCACTGTTAAAAATCTGATGTTATAAATAATGAACTAAAGTTCTCAAAACAAATAAAGTTACAGTAAAAATGGCCTTGTACCGTGGGGAAAATACTGCAAGTGCCGCGATTTTGATTATGCAAGAAAAAGGATGATTATGAAAAAAAGATTTCAAAGAAGTATCTTTACTTTTATTTTGTCACTCTTTTGTGAGATAAGAGCGAGAATATTTCCTTTGATAACGGAAAAGAAAAGATATTGAAGTGAAATCATCCATTATCTATTTAATACCCTTGGCTTCCACGTTTGCTCTCTGCCGTGTGACACATTATTGGAGGTATAAAAGATAACTTTTTTTCCGCGTAGATGTAAGGAGGAACTTTTCTTTTAGTTCAAGGAATCAGTTGGTTTTTTTTGCTTGCTTAAAATTTTAAAATGCCCACTTTTAAAAAGTCAATAGTTCAGCTAAATACAAAAACAATTACAAAAAAGAAAAACATAAAACAATCATTGTATAGATTTCCTCGTACTGAAAAATTATTTTATTAGTCAACCACAGTACACTCCTTGCCTTTTACGTAGCTCTGACAAGAATCAAATTCAACGGTTATAGATTACTTAGCGGTTTACTTAATTTTGAATTAATTGGCAGACAGAACATTTCAATAATCTATCTATTGTAATACAGGTAAATATCCTAGTTCATTTTTAGCACGAGGTTTTCTAAAAAAATGTCTAACCCATTCTTTGCATCAAAAAGGCTTATTCTGTAACTTGACACTATAATAAAAACATTCTTCGCATTTGAAAATCCGATTTACCATCTTAACTCCATTGTTTTCTGACCCTCAGAACAGATTACTTTGAATGACAAATTCAGAGACCAATAGTTAATTGTTGCTTTTTATTTTAATTTTTGTTTTTACTTGGCTAATGCTTAAAAACGAAACAGCTCTTTATGTTCTGGATAAGTATTATTGTGGAACCGAATTAGAAAGTTTTTTACGTAAACCTGAAATATTCATCATATCATTTTTTAGCCTACTTTCCCGTAAAAGTAAAAAAAAAATAATAATAAAGCAAGAAAGAAGGCTTAATGTATGTGAAAATATCGTTACAAATCAAGAAAAGTCAAAAATAAGTTAAGTAGTTAAATAAAGATTGAAAATTAAAAAAATTGAAAGTATGGTATTGAGATGGGGAAAAAGTGTGTCTGTCGGTCTGTCTGTCTGTCTGTCTGTCTGTCTGTCTGTCTGTCCCCCCCTAATAACTTTTGAACGAATTGTACGATTCAAAAAATTCTTTTTGCATTCAAAAGATCTCGGTGAGGACATCTCATTTCCACGTTTCACTTTTTGATTTGAACAATTTTTTGTTCAGTTTTGAACAGTTCAAAAAATTTTAACATTAGCGCCTATGGGCGAAAATGAAGCAAATTATGTAAACTCTGGGTACAAGATCCAAGTTCCAATGAACAAGCTCACTGGAAGAAGTTCTTGGCATGAAATATCGATTTGAACAATTTTTGTTCATTTTTGAACAGTTAAAAAAAAATTAACATAGCGCCTACGGGGAAATTTCAATCCTATATAAATCATGATCTAACGGACCGATTTGCTTAGAACACACTTTATCGGAAAGCTCTTATAACGTAGAACATGTACAGATAGAAAGTTCATCCAGAACTAAGGAGCCTATTTTCCTATGAAATATTTTGTTCGAGATTTCAAGAATATTTTTGAATTACGAATGATTAAATCAATAAGCAAAAGAATGAATTAATAACTGAGTGAATAAATGCATGAATGACTGAATAAATGAATGATTGAATGAATACGTATTAACCGTTGAAAAAGGCATATCTCAAGCAATTAAAAACTTAAGCTAAACGAGAAAGAGAGAGAGAGAGATAGCTAGAATATAAATTTGAAGCTGGTGTATACGGGAAAGTAGGCTCGTATAGTTCTAGACGGAACTTCTTGTTATTGATTACGACAATAAACCAATAAAATACATTCTTTGCAATAAAAAAAATTACAGTTGATCGGAATAAGCATAACTGTGAATGATTTATAAACTGCCCCCATTTTTATTACTTGAATTTAGTAGAATTATTGATTCATTTAGTAGATCGACCATCTGATGTGGCGACCCAAATTAGTGAAGTCCGGATGTAATCGTTGTAACGCGAGACGACTGCAAGTGTTGAAAAAATTTCTCTTAATTGAAATTTCCCTTTCCAAGCTAATCCCATCACTTTACTTTCCATAATGCATAGCATTGCTTACTAATAAAAGATATTAGTTTCTTAAAGTATTTAACTTTTACTGGACCGAAACACAAAACAATACCAACTTCCAATCTCAATAAATCTCATAAAATAGATGAATTTATTTGTTGTGTACTCTGCTAGGGAAACTTACTTAATGCGTTTAGTTATGTTTGAACAATGAACAGTTTGACAATTGATAACACCTCGAATAAAAAATTATTTGCTAATGACTTATTACCGGAATAAATGCTGCGAGATAAACAGGAGGTATTTTATTTATCTTTGGATTGACAAAGATCTTTTAAGCAGTTAATTATGTTTGAACAACAACACGTCGGAGAATTTATTAACTACAATATTCGTCTCCAATGTTGGAAAATAAAGAAAATTTGCAAATAGAAAGGATTTCTTTTCAAAAAAGTTTAATTATTGATTATCAAGTTTACTACATCACATTAAATGAAATTTTACTTGCTGTTCTTTTTCTTTTTGATTCATATGTATTTATGTTAATGTCTATATATTTTAGAAATAGGAGATGTAGGTAAAATCCGTTCGTTGGTACGACTTGAACTTTTGTTTTGCATATTTACTCGGATTTAACAAACTCTGCGAGAAGTTTTACCTCTAATAAGCCTAAAAGTAAATAATAATGGGAGTGGCGAGATTTAAAGCTTACTGCGCTATACCACGCTTTTAAAGTTTTTTCAAATTTTATTTCATTAGTGAAGTTTATAAACCTCTTATTTTATTCCATTCAATAAAACTACCTTATTATTATCATTATTATTATATTTATTTCTAGGGCTCGACCGATGGCATTTTTTGGCCGATGGGCCGATGCCGATTGTTGGCCGATTGTTCCGAGACCGGCCGATGGCCGATTGCCGATTATTCTCCTCTTCCATCGGCCGATGCCGATGGCCGATGGAAAAAAAGTCAGTTTAAACTATTAAAACGTAATTATTCAAGCACTGTAAAACTGTTTGGGGGAAGTTTACATAATAATTAAAACTAAAAGAATCACTCGCGATTCTAGTAAAGTAATTAAACTATGTGGAGGTTAAAAAATATTAAAAAATGCTATATCAGAGGATGTTTAATTCTTTTTTCTGATCTTTGCAAAAAAATTCAACAACTATTAGATCGGATTGGGTCTAATTCCCTTTCCTTCAAAATTTTCTCTTTATAACACCTGCACTACAAATGCCAGGTGCAGCTGCCTTTATTGTCTTATTTTTTCATGGAGAGGAATAGAGATCTTATAATATAGACTAACAAATAATGTGGGTTTGTATCTTTAACGAAATTGTCAACCCTCACCTCTCAGATTTTTTTCATAATTACCCCCCCCCCCCTCCCCCCCCGTTTTTAAAAGAAAAACGGGAACGATTACATGTTTATTTTTTATCATAAAAGTTATTTTAACTAAAAATAGCTCTTTTTCTAAAACAAAAATAACATATTAAAAAAATTCGCTCGCCGTAATTTCGGCGCCCTGTTCATAACCAAGAAATACTGAATATTTCTTTAAAAACATAGACGTGAGATTTTTTTGTCATTACAAATTAATGCTGGGTCTAAAATTACACTGAAATACTTGACATGTTCTTTATATTTTCATGAGCACAATGTAAGGTCACCGAAATAAACCAATATTTTGAGCACCAGCAGTTTTCTGTTCACAAATAATCTTCTGAAATACACTTGATCGTTTATAAAAATTAACATGTATTTTGAAAAAATATATATATATATATTTATTTATATATACATTGTCAATTTTTGAAATTAATGAAATTGTAGCATTTTTATTAAGTTGCAAGCCGAACTTGAACACATAAAATTTCAATCAATAAACATTTATACTGAAAAAATGATTCATATTTTTATCAATATGTTCTATGTTGTAAACTAACAATAAAAATAACAAGAAATATTCTAAACTGAAAGCAGATGCAGCGAGATTGTTTGTACAATTACAGAAAAACTGTTAATTGTCTAACGCGTGGCATCAAAGAAGCCAAAAAAATGCGCTAAAAAACGAAGCATAAATGGGCAAAAATTAAAATAATTATCGTATAAAAAAGTTAAGATGTATTTTGAAAAAAAATATGCATTGATCAATCTTTGAAAATAAAGAAATTTTAGCATTTTTATTAAGATGTTATAGAATCCTGTCTCGCGAACCCGCCTTTTGAGAATTCAATTTTTAAAAATTGCAAGTCGAATTTGGACACTTAAAATTTCGATCAATAAACATTTATACTGGAAATTTTTTTCTTATCTTTGATTTGACCGATCTTTTTTATGTTGTAATAATGAGAATAACCGCACACTAAAAGCAGATGCAACGAGATTGCTGCACAATTGAAGAAAAACTAACGTGTGGGTCGAAGAAGCGAAAAAAAAAAAAAAAAAACGCTAAGAGAAAAAAGTTTACGCTGGTAAAAATTAAAATTAGTATCGTACTTCGATTGAGTTGACTTTTTATTGTTTACAATTTCGGAATAATAAGAAACATGACAAACTAAAAGCAGATGGTATAATATAATTGCACAATGACATCTAATGCACTAAGTAATTATTAAACGAAAAACGGACAAAATGAGGCAACTAACCTAGTGCGAAAAACAAATAGCACTCATAAGACGCCACTATTACTTTTACTTTAACATATTCTATTTCGCGAGCATTCTGTTCAAAGAGAAATAATTTTAATAATGAAGGTTTTCGGGCAGCGATCGCTTAAACTATTTTTCCGAATTTTTTATCAAATACTTTGCAGAATGACTTTATTTTTGTGCTTTTTTTAACTGATGTGCTGCCTGTCATTGAATACAGAAACAGAAATCTAGCTATGGAGAAAAAAGAAAGAATGTTTTCTGGAAAGTCGTCCCTGCGAAAAACATCGGCCTTGCATCGGCTTTTAGATGTTTTTCATGACCGATGGGCCGATGTTTTTCTAAAGTTAACATCTGCCGCCGATGCCGATGGCCGATGGAAACTTTGTTGAACAATCGGTGCCGATGCATCGGCGAGGCCGATGCATCGGTCGAGCCTTATTTATTTCGTTAATCGACATTTTAAAAAAAGTTTATTTTAACATACGGTTAAAAATTGTGTAAACAATTATTCTATCAATTCGAATTTTATTTCTTTATTTTCATTTCAGTATTCAGTAAAATTAGATAAATGTTTGGAGAAATTTTGCAGTTTTAAGAAACCATATCAATAAAAAAAATGTTGACAGAGCTGGAACAAAATCTAATGCTTTACTTTTCGTATAAATTACGCGATTTTTAGTTAAAAAATAAAGTGGAACCAGAATAGTATCTCTAGCTTAAAACCATCATGCCTCTCTTGAACCCAGTGAAGTGTTCATATTTGTGCATGGTGTTCAAATAAGCTGAAAATCCAAATGTATAATAAAATCCGTTGCTACTGTACTGAACTGACTAACCACTCTGCTACTTTTTAAACCTAGTTTAATGTAAAAGTTAAAGAAAAAAGTATGAAAGAAGAATTAATCATTAAAATATCGTTAAAATATGAAAGTCAAAAATGCGTTAAATAGTTATTGAAAATTAAAAACTTGAAAGTAGGCCATTGCGATGGTGTGCGAAAATGTGTGTCTGGTTACCCCAAATAACTTTAGAGGGCATTATCCGACTTGAAACGTTTTTTGTGTTGGAAAGACCTCAGCGAGGACACCTCATTCCCATATTTTATTTTTGACTTGAACAATTTTTTGATCAATTTTGAACAGTTCAAAACATTTGAACATCAGCGTCTAAAGGGAAATTGGAATCCGACATAAATCCTGATCTAAAAGACGCTTTTTCGTGGAACAAACTTATCAAAAGAAGCTTACGACGTAGAAAGTGTACAGAAAAGAAGTTCATCGAGAACTAAACGAGCCCCCACTTTCGTATGAAACTTTTTTATTTGGATTTTTTAAGGGCAATTTTGAATTAATGAATGAATAAATGAAAAACGGAAAGGAGGGAATGAATAAATAAGTGAATGAATGAATAAACGAATAAAAGTATGTTAATGAATGAATAAATGAGTAAATGAATAAACACATGAATGAATGAATAACTAATGACAATGATTTGCGTTTGGGGCTATCAGAACGGTGTGGATTATGAGGAAGGCCCAATAAATTATGAGGAAATATCTTTTAAATTATCTGGTATGGATGCAGTAGTTTTCTGAAGTTATCTGCGAACATGGATGCGCATGATCTAAAAAACAAATAAAAAGAAAAAGAAAATAAAACCTTGGAAAGAAAATCCACATCATTTTTTTGATTGTCACTTTCTCCCCCGTTTTGATTACAAGTCACAATTTTTGCTTTCTATGGATTGCAATTTAAGTTTTATTTTCATTTTCATTATTCTCCAAACTTTAATTAAAGTATAGGGATAATAGTACATAAACTGACTTTTTTTTCAAACTTTGTCGTTTTGTAAATAGTTCTTTATTTATGGTACTGTTTCTTTTTTAAAAATATTTCTACATAGAGTGTATTCTGCCAAAACAATCAGTTTTAATACATCGACTTTTTTTTGGGCAATATGTATGCCGATGACACATAGGATACTATTATCACAAGCAACGATCTCTCAAATTTAATTATTTGTTTTAGGGAAAATGTTTTTTACAGTTGCGCCATTTTTGTAACAATATTTAAAATTTAAATCATTAATTTTGTGAGTAATAACTTTAAAATTGCATTAGTCAACTTTATGAATTTTATAATTATATCTATATATATACGTGTGTGTGGGTGTGCGTCATTTCGATCTGGAATTTTCCAGCTATAGTCATCAATGACTTAAACTCATTTAAAAAAAGGTTGTTGAAGCAAGATACCATTATTAAGTTTTGTGAAAGATTTTTTCGGGGTACTTTTTAAAAATAATACTTTAAAAATAAAATTTATAATTGTTTTCTGATACTCACAAGCATCACCGATAGTAAATATTTCAGATCGTCACATTTAACTGTCTTAAAATACTGAAAATCTAACCCTAAACTAAAAATACCAAACAAGGAAAAGCACTATTTTAAAACTGTTCTTAAATATAAAGAAAGCAAAAAAAAAAAAAAGCGTAATGACATTTTTGCGAACTAAAAACCAGTTCCTTTTCCATCAAATCTTTTATTTTTCTTTCCAAAGTGTATAGAGTTACTTTGAGAAGCTAAAAACAAGCAAGGAGCCTAAGAAGTTAATTGCTTAGTTTCTGTTTATTTTAAAATCTAACAGTAATTTCCTTATATTGAGAGAGGGAGGGAAAAAGCAATTTTCTTTTTTACGCTTGAACATTTAGGATTATTCGCAGTTCTAAAAAATATTTTTTCCCATCCACATTCAAGAAGTTTTTTCTTACCTTAATTCGTTTTGAAAAGCTTAAAAGTGTTTTTATCTGTGTGAAAATGAATTAGTGTGAGAGAAAAATATACCAAAGGAAATATGATAGGTTTAGCACTGAATATTTAATAAAACAAGAAAATGTTATGATTCTAGACAAAGATGAAATTACTCTAGAATTCTGATTTCTAGAGTAATTTCAATCACTAGCGTACTATCAAAAGGTAAAAAATGATTTAAATTTAAAATGCATTTAGAAGTGTTCAAACAGTTACATATGATGCAAGATTTAAAAAAAAAATTTCTTAACCCGAATGTAAGTTACTTAAGATCATATGGGCATTTTCGATAAAATGGGAAAATCAGTAATAATATTTTTGTACTCATAACTTATTTTTAAAAAATACTGTCTAATAACCCTTGATATCTGCCAAAATATACATAACTTGAAATCCTTCAATTTACTACTATGCATAAGCGGAAATTAACCATACAAATATTTTGATATTTTAAGTTATTAAGAACAGGTATTTTAATTATTTGAAACTTGTGTATCCAAAGATTTACTGCAAATTGAGCGGTTAAAAGATTGCTGGTTATGAAATTTTAACTTACATCTTGTAAAAAAATAAACAACACAAAGTTAACTTTTACATAGTAAATGGTTCTCTCATATGTAGTATTTGAAATTTTAAGATTTTTGATCTCATTCTAATATTTCAAATGACTCTAGCTTTTTAGTGTTGTGAGAGTAAGCAGAAAGAAATAATTTTTAATTAAAGAAAAAGTTCAAAACTCGGTCACTTACATCAAAAGGTTTTAACTTAAACGTAGTTACATTTTGGCTGCGTCTTCCATTGAACGCAAAGAAGAAACCGGTTGTCAGGATGAAAGGGAAAAATGTGGTCACGAAATAAGGTGGATTTAGGTTTTGCCACCTTTATTGCTATAACAATGAAATTACCTCAGTTTAATTAAATTTGCGAGAAACACTTTTGTTGAAAAGCGAAGTGAGCGTTTCTGACCACAGTCATTGACTGTGCATCCCCCCCCCCCTCCGAGTATCTATATAGCACATTTCATTGCGATCATGTGAAGCAATGATTTTGAAATTGAATAATAGGGACATTGGTGTCTTTTTGATGGTTGATTCAGTAATAATTCTCTAAACACTATTAATAACATTCTTGCTTGAATGCAGCATAGTTTTTAAATTATAAATTGAACGAAGAATGCGACTTGTATTGATATGAATCACACACCTATCCCGATTAATTCTGATGTGAACTGGACTACTTGTAAACAATACATAACATATACTCGAATTCTAATGTTCTTCGCGATGATGGATGAATTGCGTGTCTGAAGATGGTAACGCATACTATTACACGAAACTATTACGTTTGCGCAGTTAATGAAAAGGAAATGCAGGGTTTCAATAAAGAGTATTTTCATCCACGCGTTATATTTTACGCGAAGAAACTTGTTTTTTGTAGAGATAGAAATCAAATTTCAGATAAGTTTCCTTCTTTTTTTTGTATCATTATAATCACTTATTCCGAACATTTACAAACATGCCTAACACCTAAATTGCTCCAAAAAAAAAAAAAAAGTAAAAAATTAGTACGAAGTAGCTTAGACGCTACAGGAAAGAAAAGCTCAATCTAATACAGGCACTTGCGTAGGACCTATTTCTTTTAATTTAACTAACAAACAGTAAGGCAATCTCCCACATACTACTTGTATGCAATTTAGATTTCTGTTGTTGAATCAGAAAATGACACTCTTCAGATAAATAGCAACAAACTTAAAAAGTGACTGACAATTCACCCATCCAGAATAAAATCCAATTTTTTGACGCTCAGTTTCCTCCCAAATGGTGGCACCTGAGCTCTCGATGATGCAAACGGCACTTGGAATTTAGCCGAGAGTATCCATGCCAAACGGATACTCAAGGGATCTTTAACATGCCGCATAATCATACGACATGGGCGCTGTCAATTTTCTGCAACTTGAAAGTCCACCGACTTGGGCATGGTTTGAACCTCCGATCTTGGGCGCACGAGGCCTGCGCCTTACCACTACGTCACCCTGTCGACTTCTAGATATGTATCTCACGGTTATTTATCATCATTCAAGCTGAGATAATAGTGCAACGTACAATTAAAACATCCCCCCCCCCACTAAACTGTTTGTAAAGTTTTAAGAAAAAATATATGTTAGAAAATGAAAATAGAATTTGAAATGAAAATTTTATATCCAAATATGTTAATGAAAAAAGCTAAAAATAGGGAAAATAGGGTAATATGAGACAGGTGCGTCTAATAAGGGGCAACTCATAAAAATTTGCTTTCACCTTGCTACTAATGGATATAACGCTCTCCTGATTTTCTGCTTTATCACTAATATATTGAAACTTTTTCCTTTGCAAGGATTTTTCAAAGTTGGTTTTGCTGTTTCATATGCTGGTATTACATATTAGTTTACATTAACAATGAATGAATGCTATATGTTTGCTCTTTTAGATATAGTCCTACTGGTGAATAAAAAATAAGTTGTAAAACGGTGTGATACAACTCAAAAAGTTAGATATAACGAAGGAAACGAGAGTAACAGATTTCGAAGTTTTTTTTTTGAATGTGGTTCTTAATTTCAAGACGAAAATATTGTTATTCCAATTGCAACATTATTAAGCTATAGTTTCAAGTTTCTAAGGAAAACGCGTCGTTTCTGAAACCTTCGAAGTATTATGATTCATCAATTATAATTGTATGAAAAGCTGTGTTTTGAAATTATTTTGAGAATTGAAAGAAAGGTATTATTATGGGTCTATTTTTGTCGAAAACATTGCGGAGATGAATCACAGCTGTTACAAAACAACTTCACGATTCGATAATGGTACAAAAATGCATATGCAAAACACTGCATATACATTTTTGAACTATGTGCAAGAGCTGCTGTGTTCAATTACTTTTAAAAATCCTTAAAGAAAAAATGAGAATGTTTTTTGAATGAATGCCAAGTTTATGTAACCCCTTTAGCAATAAAAGGTCTTAAAGTTAATTATATAAGTATGAGGTGTCAAAGTATCGATTATATAACAGCACTAATTAGTGTCACGAAGACATTCACTAAAATTGCTAAGAAAACTTCTAAATTTTCTTTTGAAAATTGCTAATTTAAACAAATTGGCGAACTATTGCGGCTTTTTTATTTTGATTGCGTCTTTTTTGTGGAATCAGCTACAGATGTAATTTCAGCGCTTTTCATGCCAGGATGTTGTGCATTAAGAGAAATATTTTGATTCAGTCAAATAGAATTATCTTCATCTGAAAATAACGCACGATATTTTTTGGACTCACTCATAAATGTGCATAAAATTAGGACGTATGCAGGAAGGAAAGGCCGGGGCGGCTCTAGGACGGGCAATCCAGACTACAGACCAGGGCCCCGCCATCAGTTTGAATATTACTACGGATATGCTGTAAATAAAAATAATTTCTACAAAATTAACATCGGTGTCACGTGTAAGTTTTTAGAGAGCAGGCTTGCATCAGTGTAATAAGGGTCCGTTGAACGCGGGACCCTGAGGGGTGTTGACCCAGGTCAGTTTTTTTTCCTTTTAAATTAGTAACTAAACATATATTTTTGAAATACATGCACCATTTAGTTATAAGCTCTAGCTATTGGTTACAAAATACTGAAGTATATTATTTTCATATGAAAGAGATGATGAAGTTCCGGAACTGCCATCTGAACAGAATTTCAAGATCAACTAGTTTATGGTACATCCGCTTCACCACATCCGGTTAAACCCTCACCCTCGTCAGGTAGGTACGGTGGTGATAGGTGAGGTATTAAGGGGGTATTCTGGTATAGAATTTTGAAAACAAAATCGAATTTTTTTTTCATATTTCCAAAGTTTAGACATTCAAGAAAATGCCATTAAAAGGATTTTTCAAAATTCCTATTACTTCATGAGTTATAGCCGTTTTAGTGACGTGGCATCGGTTCCGGTCCGACCGCTACAAGTCAACAAAAGACGGTAGGCGTTCCCGAGTCCCTAAAGTTATATCCCTTATAAAATATTTATTGTATAGTTACCCTTTTAAATCTATATTTAATTGAAGGACATAGAAACTTGTTTTGCTGAAATATTTTCCTTTTAGTTTTATTTTAAGTTAGTTTTGAGCCAACCTTTGTACCAACCTTCGCAGTTAGTATTTTTAATGAAGGTTTTATACCCATATTAAAAATCTTAGTTGTTATGCGATTCACGATTGGTCCAGAAGCTAGTGCTTTTCCAGCGAGACTGGACGAAGCGCGTATCGAGCGCTCGGAGCTCTGGACTTCAGAGGCATCGAAGGAGGGTAGAACTGCTCGTCTTCACCAGAGAACATCGGAGAAGAAGCATTTTGAAGTGAAGGAAGGTTTCTTATATGGAGCAGGAATCGCCGATTAAAAATATGTAAGTATTCTGTACCATTCTATAAGTAAAATTGCAGAAAACTTGTCTCAAAACTTTGAACTCGTTTTTCTCGAAACTACTTTTTTTCGAGCTGGCGGTAAGGAAATCTCGAGTTCTAATGGACCGATTTACTTCAAATTTGGAGAGAATGTTCTTTATACATCCCTTTATCGCGTGGACCTTGCCCAAAACTATAACTTGTCATTTAGTATTTTTAAAAAATTCGGAATTGTTAAAAAAAAATTTTTTTCAAACAGCCGCCATTTTGTAAAAATTTTTTTTTGACGTGAATACGTCTTTAAATTTGCTACCGGGATACGGGAGCAATCCAAAAAATCTAATGATAACAAAATTGAGGGATACAGTTTGACGTTGTAGTTTCGAATTTATCCTCTACATCCAAAATTAAATAATACCACTTAATAGCTAAAGGATCAAAGAATTCATTACGATAAGCGAGAACAGTAACGCATCGCGGGGAGGGGGGGGGGGGGTAAAGAGGGAAGTGCCGCCATTTTGAGGTTATTTTGCTGCGTATCGAAATTTGCAATTAGTATAGGTTTTGACTCGTAGAAGCTACGATGTTCGTTTAAGTATAATCATCAACTGTCGTCAAAATCTATCGATTGTATATGAAACATTAGTTTAAAGTAGTGACAGTGAATATAATAAGGTGTTATAATAAAAAAATATCAAAAATATATAGATAATGTCGGCTTATACGCGTCGAAAAGCCAAAACTATAAAGTTATTAATTAATCAAGTTATATTGTAACACAACGATTATTTCTTTCCTTGCTTTTATTCTAAATACATAAATAAAAATATTTTATTTAAAATATATAACCCGTTACATAAACGTATTCACGTACAACACACGGCCGTGTCCATGACACAGGCCGACATGATACCCCACGTTTTTTTAACTTGTCCAAGGGTCATACAATAGCGGCATCTCTAATAGTTAAGAGTTTCTTATGTTTTTTATTTTTCAGATCAACAGGAGGGTTTGAATAATGCTCGCCAGTACACCCTCTTTTTTTTTGGACCCCCCCCCCACTTTGACTGCTCATAACTTTGTCAATTCTAATTCTTTTTTTTTTTGGTTAATTTTTGTATGTAATAATAAAACATCAATAAACTAATGATAAAAAATGGATTGTAAAAAATTTTTTGTCTCCTTTGTACAGCGCTTCAAAAACCGGGCGAAATTCATGCCTCTACACTAGAATACCTCCTTAATAAATAGTTTATGGTAGATGTAGAGCGAATGAGCTATAAATTAGCTATGAGCCAAAATTAGCAGCTTTTAACAAGTATGAAAACAATTTCAACTCCATGCTTTGTGTAGATGTAGTTTTCACGGTAGATGTAGTGCGAATGAGCTATGAGCCAAAATTAGCAGCTTCGGACAAGTATAAAAGCAATTTTAACTCCATGCTTCATGTAGATGTAGTTCATGGTAGATGTAGTGCGAATGAGCTATGAGCCAAAATTAGCAGCTTTGAACAAGTATGGAAACAATTTTAACTCCATGCTTCATGTATCGCATTGTGGATTTTTGGCTCATGAATTGAATTTAGGAATAATTGTTAAGAGTTAAAACTTTCATTCACACACACAGCGACTTAGACGAACATGGTATTGACGACGTGGAACTATATGAAAAATTGCTTAAGACTCAAGCGAGAATTTTTAGTGACTTGTCCTTATTCAAAAGGAAATTTTTTGGTGCTTATACTCATAGAGATTTTGACTGTTGAGGTAATTTCAGAAGTTTCTTGCATTCTAAAACGATTTACAGAACTGTTGTAAGAATGATCATTTCTTAACACCATAATTAAAAGCTTTCGGTGTGTACTGAATCTTGTAATTGAATTGAATAGATATGCAATTGTACATATTAAGGCCCATTTCGAACTTTCTCAGTCATAATGATAAATAAACAAGCGGTCAGACCAATTATTTCGCGGCACTATTTTGCTTAACCATTTAACGCATTTGCCCGTGTCTGACACGGGCGATCTTGTATCTTGCGTTGTTTTATTTCTCATGCCCCTCTGACACCCGTTTGCACTTTGTTTGTATAATAATTTTTATATAACTTTTACCCCCCCCCCCTCTCTAGTCATCTCCTACAACTGAAATTTCCAAAACAATTTATACTATACCTATGTATATTCATTTACTGTAAAAAAAAAAAACTCCATCATTTTTTACCAGTTTTTCTGAAAAACAACACGTGCTTCAAGGGGTCGAAACTCCCCAATGTTTTAATCAGTTATATTAGTTTATCTTTCTCTCTTTTAACACACTTCCGAAAATTTTGACGAAAACGTTGCGAAATATTTAAATCTCTGAGGATGTTTCTTCGAACTTGCATGTCTTGTGAAACATCTTTCAGTAACTTTGAGAAAATTCCCAATTAATTTTAATGTAATTAAAAAAGCATCCTTTCGAGATGAGCATTAATAGATTTCCTCCAAGGTAAAATGTATCTTATTTCTCGTACATTGTTTAAGCCATTGTCTAACCTTGGCGTCGCGAGCGCTCAATGAGGTTCCTCTACAAGGGAAACTGGAGTCAATGAAAATTTCCGGCGGGGATTTTTCATTGAAACCAATTACTGAATTGCTTTTGCTCGTCTTATGCATCTATAAAACTGCCGTCTTATGCATCTATAATATGCTGCTAACAGCTTGAACAATTGATAAATAATCAGTTAATCTATTTGCGGTTACCCTGAACTTTTAAGCTTTTTTTCTTTTTAATTTTAGTTTTAACACTCCAGAACAATCTGAGAAAATACAAAATAGACACGGTATAAGAAGGGTCCAGAGTGCGTAGATTAGTGGCTTAGAGAAGGGTTAGATATTGCTTACAACAAAACCCATAAAGAATATTTTTTTTTACAGTATAAGATTGAAATTTAATAAAAATCCCTGAAGAAAGAAATTTTATTCATAGATATAATTAAAAGAGGAGAAGTGAAAAGGCCTGAACACCTCTTAGCAACAATTGTTCGAAAGTTCACGTTATTGTGAGTCATCTCATCTTGTTTTACTGTTGCTACTTAACATTAATTTCCATTCACATCTTATTGCTAACCTGTGTCTCATATATATATATAATATTATAAAGAGTAAAAGTAACTAGTAACCGTCACTATCATGAATATTTTCTGTGTTTGGGACGATTCAAAACAATTTTTGACAATTTATAAAGCGCCTAGCAAACAGTTTCAAGCCGTCTCCATTCAGTCTTGGTATCAAGTAACTGAAAAGGTTTTTTTTAGTCAATATGTTTCATTCCTACAATAACTTTATGAGTTTATTTGCAAATGTTCTTAATTTTCAGAGATATTTTTTTCAATGCATGTCTTGATCGAAACATGCGAAATAAGTAGTGACATCATTCTGTATCACCATGATATATTTATGATCGGTATTTTATTACACTGTAAAAATCAAACAAAAAATTTACAATGCTTCAAACATGACAATTCTGTTCCGTTCACTTAGAGACGAGTTTCAAATTTGTTCAATGTTGTAAAGAAACAAAGCACAGAGTTCATTCTTTCAGCTATGCCCAACATTGACTGATTACATAGAATGAAACGAAACTATTAGGTGCATAGAATACATTTTTGGCGCTGAGTACGTAAAATTAGAAAATCTCCAAATAGGGATCGTGGCAGCTAAGGAGCAATAACTTTATTTATCATGTCCAAAATGTATTCCAGCTGTGGACCAGTCGGTAGAAGAGCGGTTCCTGCAGAAGACCGGAAGTGAAGCAACTCTGTCTGAGGTCAGTCGTTTGGGAGGGTGACTATCTCTCCGGCTGGTTGCTTTGGGACCGTGTACACTAAAGGGAGCTGATGCACGTTAAATCCGTTGTGGCTCCAATGTCCTGCAAGTGAAATGATACCTCTATGGAGCCAACCCCAGGGGTCGGTCTCTCATCTGGGAGCTGGTTCAAATATTAAGAGACCTCTTAATAGGGACGGAAGTCGGACGGCTGCCTATAAGGGCCCCGTTAGACTCAGGAGTAGCGCACCCATTCTTCCTCGGTTCGCGCGAACACTCGACAACAACAAAAGGTACTCAACTCCGGAGATTATATCGTTTGAAGTTATTTTTGCGTTTGTGTTGTTTATAAATGGGCTGCGTATATTGGTTCTGAGCCATTGCAGACCTAATGCGTTCTCAGAGATTGATACCAACTCTTTCAGCCGCACCACAATAAGTGTGATGGTACCATTGCCGAAATTTTTTTGACGCTCAGTTTCCTCCTAGATGGAGTCTAGGAGAAAACTGATGGATTCCTCCTGAGCTCTAGTTGATGTAACCTGCACTAGGAATTTAATTTAGCCGAGAGTATCCACACCAAACGGATACTCAAGGGATGTTTAACATGCCGCGTAATGATACGACATGGGCGATGTCGATTTGCTGCATCTTGAAAATCCACCAACTTGGGCCAGGTTTGATCCTGCGAACTTGGGCGTACGAGGCCTGCGCCTTACCACTAGGCCACCCTGTTAGCATTTTTGCATTTGTAAGAGAGCTGATTACTTTTAAGCGACCACATTTAAAAAAAAAAAAATCTTTTTGTTTCTTTGAATAACGCTCAGTAGACAACTTGCAAATAAGTAAATGTTGATCTTAGAAATGAACATTTGTTAAGCTACATGTTTTTCTTATTTTGCAATAACATATTAGACTGAACGTAGTCAAAACAATTAAAACACAAAGAAAACTTCAGCAACATTTAACTAGCTGAAGGTTGCATCAAGTGGAACAAATTCAACGATGTTATTGCACTTGACATGTTTAGATATGATGTAATATCAACATAAGTATGACACTTGACTTATCTCTGTAATGTTTATAAACAGCTTTATTCTTGTGATCTTTCTATTACACTGTTTTCAACGGTATTCAACGAAAGAAAGTTTTATCGTTTGTTTTCAGAATTTCAGTTTGAAAAAAAAAAAAAAATATATTTATATATATATTAGTGCTTTGGTGATAAAATCGGTAAACTTTGTTTTTGCTTACATTTTACCTGCTTAAAAATGTAATGAATATTTTTTGTCAACAAACTTGCTTTCACTTTAACCCCTCAAAGCACGAGTTTTTCCGGGAAAAACTGGTAAAAAATGATTGAGTATTTTTTTGACGGTAAATGAATTATAGGGATTGTGTAAAATTATTTTTGTGTGTGTGTGGGGGGGGGGGGGGGGTAGGATAAAAAGTTATATAAAAATATTATTACAGAAACAAAGTGTAAACGATTTAATTACAAGTTTAATTTGAATTTCACAATATTAAAATAAAATTTAAACAAATTACAAGATACAAGATCGCCCGTGTGAGAAACGCGGATGTGCAAATTGCCGGTAACTTTTGCCTGTGTCGGACACGGGCAAATGCGTTAAATGGTTAAAACAAAAGACCTCACCAAACTGTTGCGTAAGCTCTTATAGATACCATAGACTAATAATGAAACTAGACTAGGTATTCTTTTGTAGTTCGTAAGGTGAAACTGACTGTCAGCATAATAGGGGAGCCTGTACAGAATAGAGGCTCATTCCGTCTTAAAGAGACGTATCCCATCGGTACGTAAACACCGCAGGCAATTTCAGGTTCTGCTCATGCAGGGATTTCAGTTCATCTCACTGAAAAAATCATGTTCACAGCTCTCGTGGAATAAAAAAAAAAGGGGAGGGGGGTTTGCCTTTATTGCCATTACGGTGAAATTAAATTACGTCTATTTAACTTAAATTTTAGAAAAACACCATTGTTGAAAAACTACTTTGATGAAAGGTTAACCCTTTCAGATTGCCAAGTGATTTAAGTCAGAAACATTTTCATGTTGACAGCCTAAATGTAAACCTGACGCTCAGTCAAGTTTTATGTTTTGTATGTGGTAGACACGTTCAGTGTGAATGTGGTGAAAAGTTCTGTCGAAAAGGAATTTCGACACCAAATGAAGCCGAAACATTCCGGGCTTCATTGCATGAGAGCTCACCGGAGCTCAGCTCCGGTGTGCTCTCATTTCAATTTTGTGCGAATTTCTAAATATTTTACGGAATTCATCCGCTTTATGTATGAAAATCAGTTCGAAAGACCATAGGCTCTTCTTTTTTTTAAAGAAATTAACCCCTTTAAGCACGCGTTTTTTTTTCTGAAAAACTAGTATAGTGTAAGTTATTCTTTGCAATTTCAGGTTGTGGGGGGGGGGGGGTGACTAGGAAGCGGGGGGGGGGGGTTAAAAGTTACATAGAAAAAATATATTATACAAAGTGTAAAAGGATCTCAGATGGGCATTAGAAATAAAATAACGCACGGGCATGGGAACACTTTCCGGTAACTTTCGCACGTGTTAGACACGGGCAAATGCGCTAAGGGATTAAGGACTATTTACATCACTTTCTGAATTAGAATTGAACTTACTGTAACTGTTTCTACGATACGGTACATATGTTGGGAGAAAAAACCAAACCCATCATTTAGGCGGGTAGGGTATTGCCCCAACCCCGCCCCTCTCGCTTGAGAAATATAATGTATTTATGAGTATGTACAAGTATATATATATATTAAATACAAAATACACTGAGTTTATACCCCTTGATCTCACCCGGAAAATTTTTAAGTGACGGTCCTGTGGTAAAAGTACCTAAAAAATGAGTAGGCACACGTTTCCTAATCCGACATATTTTGTAAGCGGTGATATTATTGGTTGAACGAAGCATTACATGTTATTTATTTATGAAAAATACCAGCCAAGTATAATAAAAGATATTTTAAGTCAATCTTTTTTGGGGATTTTTTCTTTTCTTTTTTTTATTTTCATTTCTCTCTCTCTCTCTTTTTTGCCTTATTACTGTTGCGAAGTTCATGCACAATACATTTTTATATTTGCACTTATTTGCGTTTGCGAGCATTTTCTTGAAGATTAAAGTATTTGGGGTGGATGGGGAGATTTTTTATCTATTCATTGATTTATTATTGTTGCAAAATTCATTTGTGTTATAATTATTAAGTTTATTTTGTTTGTCGTTGAAATACTTTTCAATGCTTAAAATTTGCTTACTGCACAACATCAATTTCCTGAAAATATACAATATTTGTGACCATAATCATTTCATTTTAGAGTGCCCTTTTATTTTTTACTATTCAAGCCATGCTAGTTAATCATGAAAATATTTAATGTATAACTAGCTGATGTAACTTTCACTTTCGACATAACATGTAGAGTGCATGAAGTTGTGCTTTCAATGAATTTATGACCTTCAAGCGTTTCAGTCAGTAAAAACAACTGAAACCCGAGTATTTGCTATTATTCTTCATCTAATCAAAATCTCAATTGCGCCAAAATAAACAACATTTACCATCACTCTTTCGTTCATGCAAAACATTATGACAGGAAAAAAAAGAAAGAAAAAATAAAAGAAGGATTTGGCCAACGGAGGAAAAAAAAACTCGTTTTTTAGATGATGTATCACGTTTGGGAATTTCTCTTTTGGGGTCCTTCGAAAAATAATATCGCTTTTATTTACTGACACGTGTCGTATTTTCTTCTGTTAAGAGACATCTCTTTGTTACTTATTCAGTGATTTTGCTGAGATAGCGATAAAATGAGTCAAACGTAATTAGGGTTTAAGAATTACATTTATATTTTTGGTAAAATAAACTAATTAGTTTTGCATTATGAATGAAGTTTATAACAGTTAGTCCTAAATGGTTGGTTCAGTTTTATCTTGACAGATGAAAATTGACGCTTTTGATAAAAATTCGTTTGAAGTTTTCTCAGAAATTTGAGTTCCCACTTCGGATCCATGCTGTAACAGCAACCGAGTTGCTAAAAAATTTGGCATAATATAGCAACTTATAGGATATAATCTATCATACTTAACTAAAAGATGAAACTCCTGACCTATAAATGTTATAGTATTAAACTGAGAATGTAGAATAAATAAACGATGCATAATAAATAAGCATATTTTGTTGTCTATTGTCCCGCAGTGGACCAGTCGGTAGAAGCTCGGTTCCCGGAGTACTCTGAAAGTAAAGCAACATCGACCGAGGTCAGTGTTTTGGGAGGGTGACAGCCTCTCGCAGCTGGTTGCTGTGGACCGTGTACGCTAAAGGGAGCTGGTGCACGTGAAATCCGTCGTGGCTCCAATGTCCTCCAAGTGAAACGATACCTCTTCGGGTGCCAACCCCAGGTGACGGTCTCTCATCTGGGAGCTGGTTCAAAAAATTAAGAGACCACATAAAAAGGGTCGGAGTCAGACTCCTGCCTATAAGGGCCCCGTTTGACTCAGGAGCAGCGCACCCATTCTTCCGCTTCCCGCGTGGACACGACACCAACCAACTATGGTATCTATTCTCAATGACCAAATGAACATAAGAAATAGATAACCCAGTATTCTCATTTATTATGCATCGTTTGACTTCGGTGAAGAATAACGAATCAATTTGAAATTTAGTATTGCACATGACGGGAGTAAACTAAGGATGAATTTTAGAACTTTTTGTTGGAATACATAAAGACAGGGATCTTTT
Organism: Octonoba sinensis; assembly: GCA_038502835.1. Taxonomy (NCBI): domain Eukaryota; kingdom Metazoa; phylum Arthropoda; class Arachnida; order Araneae; family Uloboridae; genus Octonoba; species Octonoba sinensis. The sequence goes on from CM076598.1 coordinate 133,246,059, forward strand.
TATTGAAAGTTATTGTTTAAGTTCAACTTACTCAATTCAAAATATCCTATTTTTTATTTTTATGTAAAGGTTTTTAATTGCAACTGTTATTTCATGGATTTTTTTTTTTTTTTTTGAAATTTCTTCCAAAAAAACTCAACTATCATGGCATAAAATTTCTAACATTTTTAAAAGGCCAATTCTTAGCAAATTTTTTGTAACGAAACGAACAAAAGAATATAAACAATATCAGCAGAAAATTCATAAAAACGAAGAATTACTGGAACGTATTTAGGGAATAATTAGTGAAATGATAGATTTCTTTTAAAAAACTAGAAAATGCGACAAACGCACACTTGTGCTAAAATCTACAGCGCGCACGCTTGAAAGTTAATGCTACTGATCATCTTTTGGAATAACAGCTAACTATTCAGCATTAATGTTGCATTGAATTTTTGTAAAATAAATGTCGATATTAATTTTGTTCAAGACAATGCTAGTAAAGTAAAACATTTCTAGGCCCATTATTTAATTTTAATGCAGCGTTTCTGGGAAATTAAAAACATAAGTTTCCAGATTCTCATAATGTGATAGTGGATAAGATATTTTACGTACTGCTTCGTTCCCAATTAATTTTCTCCCCCATTACACCTCTGCAGAATTTTTAAAGTTTGAAAAAGCAATCATGTTATAAAGAAAGACCTCTATTTAACCCTTGAGCTGTCACTTATCAAGACATTACACAAGTCGTCACGTCGGGTCATATAGACCCAAATTACAAATGTAATAAGTTGGGTACAAAAAATGTAAAACATTGTGTTTTAGTTTCGATATAATGTTCGACTATGTAACATATAAAAAGCATAGAAAAGAAAAGAAATTAAAATTGTACCTGGGTCAATATGACCCGACGTGACAGCTAAATTGTTAAAATTCTGCAAAATTCGAAAATTATAAAGCGACCTATGTTTAATACCTGCAAACACGAAAACTATAACGTTAAGTGATACTAGTGAGCTTGAGCTTTCGTCGATGTAAAGCGTTCTGCATTGGTAGCATTGATAACAACTTATTGATATTCTTCAATGCGTTTCGGAAAAAAAAAGGAAGTAACATGCATCACTAGCTTCAAGTGAAGCGTCACCGTTTCCCAAGCCATTACGAAATTCGTAGTCTCTATTGTTTTCTAGTTGTTCGTCACCATACGATAAAATGTCACAAATTGTTACTGTTGTTCTGCATGGTAAAACGTTGCCAAACGATCGTTCAGTTCAAGTTTTATTATACCTTGTCGAGTAAGAATCATGGACGGTCATTACTGGAAAGAAGTCTTGCGGAAGAAGAAGAGATGACTTGCCATTTAGCAGTTTTTAAAGATATTTATTGTTCTTGAAATAAGTCACTGTCATGGTCATGAAACCATGTTTGCAAAAGACGACATAAATGCGGCAGGAAATTAGTTGATGACAACAGTACACATAAAATATGTATTTTAAGTTTGTAATTTATTAAAATTTATTTTACGGTATTTTCAGACAACATAATGCTGCTTTTTTTTCTTTGTGAAGAAACGAATAAGATGTTTAACCCTTATTCTCATGAAGTAGCATATATGCTACTTCATGAGATGATGAGAACAAGGGCTAGCAAATAACAATACAACATACGCGCTGACGTCACTTAACAAATAGAAAGTAGGGGAAAACCCCAGGTAGCATATATGCTACTTTATGAGAATAAGGGTTAAAAAATTTTGCTCATGCTACTCCGGTAACAGCAACATCTTACCAATAAATAATTGCCGAACTTTTCCTTGAAACCTGAATGATATATTTTAAATCATTCCAAAAACATAATTATTGTGAAAATTATTCTTTTTTTTATAACTTCTTTCTTTTTTTAAACCTTATTTCTTCAGCCAACAGTGGCGTAACTAGCGACCCACAGAGCCCGCAACTGTGGAGGAGGGGGGGGGGGGCAGCGCAGTAGGTAAGGGTTAAGAGTACGCTCGGTCAAGTTTCAAACATGCCGTACTATTCCTAGATTCTTAAAGATAGTGAGTCACTATATGAAATTTGTACTTTCCTGTTTATTTATTTTTTATTCCGATTTTAAATAGGAATTTTGTTGTTGAGACACTTTATTGTACAAAAAGTGTTTTAACCCTACACTGCACAATTTTTTTTCTTTGTAAATTTTTTTTTTTGTGTTGGTAATAAGTGGAAAAAATACTAAAAAAATTCTTATTTAATTCGGAAAAATAGAATTTGAGAAAATTTGACGTGTTGTTTAAAAACAACACTGCGCATTTAGGGGTAACAATTTTTTTATAATAATAATTTTTTATGTAATCATTTTAATAAATGAAACAAAATCAATAATAAATAGGTATGCATTTTAATCATAAAATAGTAAAATTTATTAAAATATTTTATTTTATTATTATTTATAAATTTAAAAAAAATGAAGTATAAATTTTCACATGTAACTAATAATTATTAGTTACATCATGTGCAAATATTTATTTTAATTACCAATGAAGTTTATTAAGATTTAAAACAAGAAACCTAACATCTGTAGGGGGTCTATGCGATAATTTTCGTTTCTTTGGTTGAGCGCGAATTGATTTTAAACAAAATTCCTAAATAATAATTTAATCGACTACTTTACGCTAATTTGTTATATATTTATAACAGTAATCTTCTAAAAGATATTAATAAAGTGAAATAGAACAACCAGTGACACTTGTTCTTGTTTATAATGCGAATAATACAGGAGCATAAAAAATACTCCCGAATACGCATTGATGTTTTAAAACAACAAGTAAAAAAGGCCCCCAAATATATATTTTCCTCGAAATTTTTCGGACAACTTATATTTATTTTATTTTGAAACTATGTAAGCAATTAAAGACTATTTTTTAAAGTAAACTTATTGTTTCAAATTTGTAGGAAAAAAATTAAGAAGTTATTGCTTTTTACAAAATCAACATGTCTTACGATTTTGTGAAAAAAGATGAGCCTTGTGCTCAGTTTACAAGATCGAGGGGAAACTATGTTAACTAATATGATCATGCATACAAAATAAAACGAAAAAATGCGCCAAATGTAAAAAAATATACAAAACAAGAGTTCAGTGAGCGAAAAATAGAGGTGTTGTTAACAACAACACGGCGCAGTATAGGGTTAAAGTTCTTGTACTTTAAAACACATGTGGTATGTAGAGCTGGTATTCTGTAATGCTTTTCAATATTTTTATTTTATTCTTATTTTATATTATTAAGCCGTTCAAATATGTGATTCATGTTCACAAAATAAATATGGCTGAATCAATTAGCAAAATAATATCCATTACTAACCCTTTAACTTATTACTAGCGGCTAATCACACTAGATTTAATGCAATAGCCAAAAGTATTAACCAAAAAATTCTGTGAGCTCCCCAAACCGAATTAAGTTAAAATTTAAAATTTTTGCATGAAATTATTAATTTTTTTAATTTTATTAAAATTTAACCACTTTTAAACATGAAATTTTCAGTGTTCAGTTTGATTTAGTTCTTTTTCGCATTAAATTGAAAAGAGAAATTTCTATCTAAGATGTTATTGTCACAGAGGATTAAATTTAAATGTAACGCTGCATTTCTAAAATACAATCTGCTTCAAACGAATGGAGCGAAGTTTTGCAGTTTCTATTAACCGTCAACTGTTAGGGTGGGGTCACCTTGACTCAGATTATTGTTTGCAAAGTCTCATCTAATATAGCTGCGAAAGTTTTGTTAGTGAAACTTTTTCTACTTGCTCTTCCGTCGGTGTCTTTGAAGCTTCAATGAAGCTGAATTCTGATTGTGAATTTTTTTGGTATTTCACTTTCTGTCTGACCCCACCTACCAATTGATGGTTAAGATTCTTTCATTTTAATATCTATTATAAGTTCGTCAGGTTTTATAAACAATTGCGACTTTGCTTTTAGTGCCAAATCTTGTTTCCTTAAAACTAATTTATATCTGTTAAAAGACGCTTACATAGGTACATATGTATATTTTGAAATTTCAAATTGATCTTTACAATGTATGCAATATTTTTCGCCTCTTAAGTCGAATTTTATAATTCAAGAGCATGCGTCTGCGATTGAAACTCCACAGAATATGTTAACATACGCCTACAGAATGTCAAGCTGCTTTTGTAAGACCAAAAAACGAGTATATATATATAAATAAACTGATTAAAACTTTCAGAAATGATTAAAAAATTAAATAGTACTCCTATGCAGCTACTGGAAAATCCTAATCTACGAGATAAAATAAATTTTTCACTGAACTTAACAAATGAAAAACAAACAAACTTACCTTTGTCTTTTTTCTTTCTATGCATGAAAGGCATCTTTAAAAGTTTCAGCTTAAACTGCAATAAATAAAGAAAAAATAATTACGTCTGAAATTAGTGAAGTATAATGTTCACATAGATATATTTTTTACGGTTAATTTTTACAGTATAGAAAGCTTTTCACTTGTTTTTCGCTTTGTTGATAAATTAATCATTGCCAGGGAAAGTGAAAATTAACTCATTTTACGCATTTATGATTTCAACTTCATAATTATTATTTTTTGGACTGCTTTGAAATCACAAAAGAACACTCGACGATAAAAAATACATTTCTTTAAAGAGCTTTTTTCCTCCCCTTCTAGTTATTACTGCTTTTAAATTTCACTTGGGAAAAGAATTTCAACTCAGTACTAATTGCTAAGGAAAAAGGAAATATCCGTTTAAAAAGAAATTTATTTAGGCACTGAAAATGCTCAACATTTCCTAAAAAATGTATTTTCAAATTGGGATTATTATCATTTTCTAAGTGCCAAATATTTAGAAAATGCAGCAATAAGTTGGTATAGAGCAATTATAGCTTTGAAGTGGTATATTTAACAGATGGCAAATTATCTAGACCAATGGTCACCAAACTGAGCAATCCTACCCTTTCCAAACTGTACTGTTGTATTTTGAGCAACACTACCCCTCCCCCTCTCCAAGAAAAAAACGGGACAAGAAAGCAATATATTTTTGTTAATTTTTAGTTATTTATGATAAAAACACGATCTGATTCTATATTTTGGCACAGTTGTCACGTTTGGTATAAATTATATTCATGCTAAGAAAATATTCTTGATTTTCTTTCTATTCAATGGGATATTGGAGAAATATGGAAACCCAACTAAGAGGGGGGGGGGGGGGTGTTGGTGCGATACGAAGAGCAGCCTAACCGTCTGAGCACGATCTCGATCTAACGAAAAATTTCCCTCGAACTACTCGATTTCCTAGCCGTAAGGAAGCTTAGTAATATCTGGCATCACACGTTACACAACAGTTTAATGCAAAAGGGTTATAATAACGTTTGTAAGTAAATAGGACATGTCTGACCTTCAAATGGGACATAAAGATATTCCTATCTAGCCGGCCGCTAAGAGTACACAGCAATATGTCGCCAAAAATAAGACGTATACAATGTCTAGCAGCAAATGGGATTTATCTAGAATAAAACTGACATTTGAATACAAACGGGGCATGGTATTTGGTCGGCTTATATTAGAATGGTACTTTAAAAGAGCTGTGTAAATTAAAAATGTAACATTATTAACATATTACTTGTAAAAACATCAACAAGTCCATTCAAGAAACTATTTTATGTAAAGTGTTTGGAATTATATTCAAAATTTTAGGCACAAAATCGATATCTAGGCTTGATCAAATTAAAAAAATAAGAGTGGCTGCCCTACGACTTGCCTGTATGTATCACTTCATTACATCAAGCAAGTAGCGATATAACGAATTACGTATTTGGTTTCTGAATCAAAATAAAACTATCGATTGCCCTGTCCTATGTGCTTCAGAAGAGAAATTTTAAATCATTTAAAAAGGAAAAGGAATTCAAAGTAAAACAAAGGAGAAAGAAATTAAAAATCGGCCTCTCCCCAAAATGCTGAAAACATTAGAATAGAATATATTTCAAATCGTTTAAAAAGAAATAATTAATAGCAAATCAAAAATTAAAAAAAAAAATGATATTAAAAATCGGCTACACCTAAATTTTCTCCGCCGTAGAGACGAAGTGAAGAGAGTAAAGGAAGAGGAGGCGAAGTGAAGAGAGTAAAGGAAAGCTGGATCTGGATGGCTTGTCTCGCGGCACGTGTTTAGCAGTGGGAATTGATATTCGCAAATTATGTTACGTAAATACAGCCAGACTTCGATATAAGGTCACCGCGCATAAGGTCACTTTTGTAAAGTCCCGGCTTATTGAATATCAAGTGTGTGTGAATCTTTCATAAGGTCATTTTCGTGAAGTCCCGAGGAGTGACCTTTTTTGAGGTCTGACTATATTTCTAAATAGTAACTAGTGTTTCTTAATGGTATAAACTAAACGATTAAACTCTTATTCTGCAGTTAATATGTGTTTCTGATCTTTTTCTCACTCCAACGCCACATGCCACGCATGCATACATACATAAATACAGTCTCTTCTTGATGTATATAGGGAGTATTAGGGTGATTCTACTACAAATGTGGGAAAGTTTGGGGTGCGTCTGCTGTAAAAAATGAATTTTATTTTAAAAAGCTGAAACAAAAACAAAAAAAAAAACAGGAAAATATAAAGGGATACCCTCCTCCTATCCACCCCTAGTCTTGCCTTCCGGTAAGAAAAAAAATAGCACTATAACACTGCTTATGATGCGTAATTACTCCTATTGATGCTATTAACTGAAGTAATAAAAATGTGTGCCTTAGTTCGTTTTTGCTCTGAGCTTAATGGTGATTAACTGCAATACATGCCAACGCAAGAAAAAAAGAAACCGCGTGCGTAGTAGTATTTTGCATAGAAATTAATGTTGTATAATTGCAATAAATATCATTAGTTAAATAACATGTGGCTTCGTCTTCTATTGCATTGAAGCTTATGGTGTATCTTTCCAATAAATGTCATTATCCCCTTAAAGCACGAGTTTTTTCCCGAAAAACTAGTATAGTGTAAGTTATTCTTTGCAATTTCAGGCTGTGGGGGGTGGGGTAAAAGTTACATAGACAAAAAATATTATACAAACGAAGTGTGAACGGATCTCAGACGGACATTAGAAATAAAATAACACACAGGCATGGTCAAATTTTCTGGTAACTTTCGCCCGTGTCAGACACGGGCAAATGCGTTAAGTGGTTTATTAAAAAATAAATTGTGTCACTTAGCCCGTTATTGCACTGAATGCCTTATTTCTACCATGTGAAAAGTCCGAGTTCCCTTCGTATTCGATCAAGAAAATCCAACTGTTAAGGGAAGACTTATCTCAGATTCAAGGCGTCGATCATACGACGATCGAGTTCATGTTGCACAGTTAATGGAGAAAATTAAACTTTTTTTTTCTTCCCCTTTTCGTTGCTTGCTCCAGATGTTTCAGAAAGGCTAAAAATAGTAACGTTTTCTTTATAGTATTTTTATTTTGGTGATTGACTTTTTATACCTTATCTTAGATATTATCAAGTGCAAATAATGTGGAATGCTTGTTGATATTTCTTAACAATGAACAGGTCAAATCTTGACTATTAAATATTTTATAGCAGGGTCCTCATCCAAGGCCATGTGTCTCAGATATTTTTGAAAAAATGTTATACATACATCGCTCATGGGCTGCAATAGCGGCCCAACTCAAAAAATCATGTTTTGAGATAAGTGGGTTTAAAGTTTACATTGCCAAGGAAAATGCATAAGAAATGCTTTAGTTTGCTGTCATCTTACGGCCTAATATTGACTTATGAATTGTGCTAGTATTGATTCTGAAAAGAATGTGTATTTTCATATTTACATCTGTTCTTTGTCCAAAACGCCCTTGTTTTTTAAGTTGTGCCACTATTGCAGCCAATGGGCGACATGTTTATGGTATAAACTCAAATTATTTTTGTCAGATTTTTTAAATTAAAAATTCAGCTTTCCTAAATTTTTTGAAAGTTCTGACTTTTGTACATTGTGTGCTTTTGCGTTTTTGGTACCAATTTATAAAATCCTTTCTTGTTCGCTTATTTTTCAGCCAATCTTTGTATTAAATATCAAATTAAAGCTAATACTTTGCTATTTTCAAATTAGCTGTAAAATAGTGCTATTGGAAATTGGTTGTGTAATGTGGTTTTTCTGATTTTTCAAATGGGATATTCAATAAATCATATCTCAAAAATAACAAATCCTTAACATACCTTTTTTTTCTCCTAGAATATACAAAACATGCACGTGTTTTGCTGATATATTTTTTGTTTTGTTTTGTTGTCATCAAATAAAGTATAATAATAATACTAATAACACTAATAATAATAAAATTAATAATAATAGTAAATAATAATTATTAATTTGTTTTGACAAAATTTTTCTTCAAAATCAAGTTTTCTATAAATTTGAAGTCCCTATGAATTTAAAACAACTCAAAAATGTGATAATGGTTAAAATCCTGGTTAAACAAATAATGAAATTTTTTTTTGGATTAATCATAATTAGAAATAAGTCGAGTTTTTCAGAGAATTGAGCAGTAACCTTTCGGATTCAGTAAATAGAAAGGTTACACCTCATGTCTCTGAAAATGAATCCATACTCTTGACAAATTATATTCCCTTAAAGAGGCGTCATCAAAAATCTTTTTAATAAAGTGAGGGCAACATTTTTGGCTTTCGAAGGAGAAGAAAACGTTTGCTTGTCTTTCCCACTTTACCCCCGCAATGCAGTTAGATTGTGCCTTAAGCATTCTATGTGTTATACTATTGAACGCTTTGCTAAATTCATAACACCAAACTACGGTAAGTATATTTTCTTGAATATACTTTTTAACAAATTTCCAAAGATCAGGAGGTTCATAATGCTTGTAATGGTGATTTGTTTGTTCCCCATAACAATTTACTGAATTGTCCACTTCGGTCGATTCTTTTTTGGTTGCATGCCATAAAACCTGCTTTATTTTTATTTTTTAAAAATAATGTTCAAAACACGCTAATTCATTGAGTTTTCAAAATTAATTTTTTCTCTGGGTCACTTTAATCTTGAGTTTCTTTCCGGATATCCTGCCGGGTATTGGACTTGACGTGCCAAATAGCCGGATATTTAGTACAATGGTCATATGAGATGCCGGATATTTAGTGTAATGCCAGATCGGAAACCAAATATTAAAATCAGTCGAATAAGCCGGATACCAATTATTTTCGAGATATATGTTGCTTCCCTAATCTTTAATGAATAAACACGAAGAATAAAAACAGGTTATTTTGGGTTGAAAGTTAGACTCCTGAGATCCCCTCTAGATTTATTTATTTATTTGTTTTGTTTGTTTGCTTGCTTCTACCTTTCTGATAAAAAATTAAAACCAAAGTCGGGCATTTTAGAGTAACTTTTATAAGTTGATTGTATTGTGCTTGCTTCTACTTTCCGCAGAATGTATTAAAAAAACCCAAGTTACGTATATTATAGAAATACTTTTTTAAGGAATTTTATTATAGTTTCTACCATCCTCATAAACTATTTTTAAAAATCGGTTTAAAAATGCCGTTTTAAATAACGTAATCTCAATAGCTGTAAACTACTTCCAGAAAATTGATACTTCTAGAGACTCACGATAATTTTTGACGATATAGAAATGTATTCCTTCTTTCGATTGTCTTTTTCCGAGTTTGTATATATATTTTTTAACCCTTTCAGACGGATCAAGTATTTCAGCCATTAAAAGCACCTTATAGTTTGAACTTATGGGCAATACTACACGCCATGGAATGATTTTTGATTTTAACAAATTTAAGTGCTTGCAGTAAAGCTATGTTCAGTGAAACATACATTGCGTCTCATTGTTATCCGGTTCAAAAATGATAGAATATTTTCTAAATATATAATTTTATCTATATTTTTTAACTTGTAAATTTATGACGGAATAACGTAAATATGTCATTCCTTCTAGATCCAAAAATATGAAAACCCTCCTAAACATTCGTTTTTTTTTTCTTTTTCTGGAATTTTGTTGTTATTGAATTGTTAAAAATATTTGCTTTGCGTCTCATTGTTATGTTCTTCTAAACATAACTAGGACATTTTGAATCAAAAATTTCACTTTTTTTACGAATGCAAGTGCCCATATTTTACTCGAACGCGTTTACTAGTTTGCTTTTTCATAAAAATCAAATTTGTCCAAAAAAAAAAAAGAACCGTTTTGAAACAATCTGTAAAACTGATTGAATCCCTTAAAATACAGGTTCTAGAAGACATGCTTAAAGAAAATTATCTTTTTTCACATTATTAAAAAAGTGAGTGTTTTGCTATCAAGTCAAATCACAATACAATTCATGATTTTTCATGCAATAGCACTAATTATTGAAACCATTTATGACCATTATAAAGTCCTTTTCGTTATTTAGGCGTGAAATTTCACACACAGCTCTTATTGTGATCGAAAACGCTAGTTAACTTGGCCTACTTTAATTATTAAGATTACATCATTTGTGCAAAGACATCTCTCAGACTTGACAAGAAGCAGGCAAACTTGGGCTCACTCCCACCCTCTTGGGAAACCTTAGAACCAGTTTCGACCTAAGTTGATCTGGTTTGTATACATCCCAAATGATGTCATTTACTCTTCGCAGACATCAATTGCGAAATCAGAATAGCAGAGAATTCTTACGCTATTACGACCTTCTGTTTCGGAAACATCGACCCTTATTTGAGTCTTGAAGTCATATCTTTTCAATGCGACTTGAGAAATTTCTTAAATTTATTCTTCCTTCACGTATGGTAATGAATAGAGAAAATTGAAAGTGATAGTATGGAGAGAAATATAACAAATATTGTAATATTGGCCTAATTTCATTTTAGAAAGGAACCAGACAAGGAAATGCATTAATTTCATAAGAGGAAACTGATTGTAAGGTTGCTTATAATTAGTGCAGTCACATTTCTCAATATATGGATGTTCTACTTTTGAAAATTTCTAGTCTGGTAAGCTTTCATGTATTTGTTAATAAGAGCTTGTGTAAAAATTATAAATATCATTCATTCTACCTTTAAATAGTTATATTATTGAATAATTAGTGTAACGCGTGTAAATTTCAACCATAGCTGCGCCGAATTAATACACTATAACAATAAGCAATCGTATTTATGCTTACGTTCTCCAATGCAAACTTTATCGCATGGAATATTGCCAAATTATTCATTTTATTTCAAATTTCGTACGTTGTGAATACAAACTACATTTATTCTCAGATTATAAGTTCATGAAATGCAAAGTTACAATTTCAATTGAGAATTTGAATAACTCTATGAAAAAACTAAAATTATCAAGATTTATTATTTGTTTATTTTATTATTTAATTTTGTTTCACCGTTAAGATTATTACTTTAGAGGGCTTCCATATCTATATAATTTAAAAATGTATTTTATATTTTTTTTTCCTTCAAATATTGCTATTTTATATTCATGAGAAGACATACAAAAACTTACCACATAACCAAAGTATTAGGCAAAGCTAATAAGTTGACTCTTTAAGACTTATTAACCCTTTGCACTCGAGGCCTTTTTCGCTTGCGCAAACCAGCAACTCGAGACGATTTCGGCCAAATTCGGTAAACACTTTACAAGTACTTTAAAATCATTTATAAACAAACAAACGTATACAAATAATAAAATTTTAACAGTCTATTCATTTATATGTCGAAAACAACAAACTTTAATAAATATTACACTCTGTAATTAGTTAATCGGCACCGCTCGAGTGCAAAGGGTTAACTATACTGAAGTATATTCCTCGATTATTGCTAAAAGGACAAAAATTATAACATAAAAAGTTAAATGTAAAAGACTTACATTATATAATCAATTTTCTTTCAAAAGAAAGAAAAACAGAAATTGAAACCTAAGGCGTTAATATTATAAGACGTTATTATTATTAGTAGTAGTAGTACTTAGAACTTGACTAGAAATGCAACTTTTCTGCCCCCCCCCCCCCTGCCGATGCAAAATTCCGCAACTTTTTTTTCCCGATAGCGTTCACTCTACCCTAATAAAAAGCCCCTCGCATTTCGACTTTAGCGCCTTCATTTTATTGCGTTTTTTTTTTTTTTTTTCAAATAACATTTTATCTACCGGCAGGGTGGCGTAGTAATAAGGCGCAGGACTCGTACGCCCAAGTTTGCAGGATCAAACATGGCCCAAGCCGATGGATTTTCAAGATGCAGAAAATCGACAGCGCCCATGTCGTATGATTATACGGGATGTTAAAAATCCCTTGATTTTTCGTTTCGCATGGATACGCTGGGCTAAATTAATCCTAGTGCAGTTTGCATCAAATAGAGCTCATGTGCCGCCATCTATGGGGAACCGAGCGTCAAAAATGCTGGCAATTGTACTCATTCATTGTGGAGCCGATGAAAGAGTTGGTACCAATGTCTGGGAACGTACTTGGTCTGAAATGGTTAATAACCAATACAACGCAGCCCATTAGAAAAAAAAAAACATCTGTTAATCTACATGGATTTATCATCAAACAAGTTGCGCTATTTTCATAGGTTAGTGGTTATGTGTGAGAACTGCGTATGTGTAATTAAATATACAATATTAATGATATGTTATTTGTAACTTCTAATATGTCTTACTTTCTCCTATTCTGTTGCAATTACGAAAGCATTCAAGTTATGAATAAATATTCTACTTCGCTGAAATTCACTTATCGCAGTAGAGTCTGGAACTGATTAGCCGCGATAGACGAGGGTTGACTGATTAGTACTGAAATCAGTGATCTACGGCAAAGTTGTGAAACTAATGTTTGTGTTTTAAGCCATGGATTTAATAACAGCCTAAAGAGGATTGTATCTTGAAAGAAGGCGATAATTTCAAGGAACGGTTTGTTTACAACGCATATTACCACTTAACGCATTTGCCCGTGCCTGATACGGACGGAAGTTACCGGCAAATTTGCACATGCCCGTGTCTTACACGGGCGATCTTGCATCTCGCGTTATTTTATTTCTAATGCCCCTCTGAGATCCGTTTGCAGTTTGTTTGTACAATATTTTTTTATATAACTTTTACCTCAACCCCCCCCCCCTCCCCCGCTCTCTAGTCACCACCTGCAACTGAAATTTCCAAAAACAATTCATACTATACATATATATTCATTTTCGGTCAAAAAAAGAGAAAAACTCGGTCATTTTTTGCCAGTTTTTCTAACAAAAAATTGAAAAAAAAAAAAAAAAACTCGTGCTTCAAAGGGTTAATTATCAATCATGTTGTTTTAGCCTACATGAAAAAATGTGGGGTATGGCTGTGTCATGGACACGGCCGTGTGTTGTACGTGAATACGTTTATGTAACGGAATTTATATTTTAAATAAAATATTTTTATTTATGTATTTAGAATAAAATCAAGGAAACAAATAATCATTGTGTTTCAATATAACTTTATTAATTAATAACTTTATAGTTTTGGCTTTTCGATGCGTATAAGCCGGCATTATCAATATTTTTTTAAATTCTAACACCTTACTATATTCACTGTCACTACTTTAAACTAATGTTTTATATACAATCGATAGATTTTGACGACAGCTGATGATTAAAACTTAAACGAACATCGTAGCTCCTGCGAGTCAAAAGCTATACTGATTGCAAATTTCGATACGCAGCAAAATAACCTCAAAAGGGCGGCGCTTCCCTCTTTACCCCCCGCGACGCGTCACTTTTCTCGCTTATCGTAATGAATTCTTTGATCCTTTAGCTATCCAGTGGTATTATTTAATTTTGGATGTAGAGGATAGATTCGAAACTACAACGCCAAACTGTATCCCCCGATTTTGTTATCATTAATTTTTTTGGATTGTTCCCGTATGGTAGCAAATTTAAAGACATATTCATGTCAAAAGTTTTAATTCGTATGCGGCCCGAGAAAAAAATCATACGGATGGTTTAGGTATTTTCTTTTCATTATTTTCTAATCTCTTTGGATTGCCATGTTGCATTTAAGTACATCAGATAGTTTAAAATAAAAGCTGGTAGTCAATATAATTGATATGTAAGTAGGGTAATTCCATGGTGACTAACATAACAGGAGCACAAATATTTTAGTATCATCTTTCGTCTCCTAGCTTAATTTTTATCATGATACCATAAGCACGGTGTTAATCTTCTTTGCACCGATAGGTTGTTCAAGTAAATGCAAAAAATTGATATTATTATTTTTATTTTTGAGATTTGGAGGGCATTTTTATTAATGTGACTAACATAACCATTTTGCAACCATAAAGATTTTGTGTAACATTCACAGACATAATTCTCTGAAACTAAAACAATAAACTAATTATTTTCCTCTGATATTATCTATGTGAAAGGCTATTGTTATATTATCATGTGCAAATTTGACACACATTTTAAATACATTACAAAAAATAGTGTTTTAATAAAGCTTACCTGTGACTAACATAACATGTAAATACACATTTAACTTAAAATGGTATAGGTAACATTAACAGAAATATAAGTATTGCTAGGAGTGCCCAACCCCATAAAAAGCTACAGAACCCCCCAAATCAGCTAAACAGTCATCCAATTCACCCCCAAATGCCCCACGCCCCCCAAATTAGAAATTTCAATGGCGAAGTCTGTGCCATGCCTTCTTCCTGGTTGGCACCCCTGAGTATACAAATAGGATTTTATTAAAGATTGACATGTGTATGACAAGTATGTTGACTTGTAAACAAAATTTATATGTCTTTCAATAAAACTGTTTACTTCATAAGCAGAATGCTTGTTTGAATAGAATGAGAGAAATTATTTAAATAAATTATTATTATTAATAAGAAAGTAAATGGATTTTTTTTGTTCTGAAAAAAATTTTGATGTTTGTTCAAAATTTAGATATTTCAGATGTAATCATCTTATGTTAGTCACACTCAGTCATGTTATGTTTGTCACACGTACTACTACCAGAAAAAAAGAAAATTATTTATGTTCAGCCTCATCAATCTAACTGTACCCATCACATAGAAGACATCAGGGGGGAAAATTTATAAAATATAATAATTTCAGGCAAATAGCTAATTTAATTCGTGTTTTTGTGACTAACATAACAAGTAAATCAGATTGAACACTAATTACCTTTGAAGCATTAATTTTAATTCAATGACGAAAAATTATGTTTTGTTATAAAGAAAAAGGCCATGCTTCAATGACAAAAGGAAAACTAAATTGTTATTTGCAATTTTACTGATAAAATATAATTATGAAAAGTGAGAAAAATGCGAGACATTTTGAGTAATTACATATGTTGTATTGAGAGCTATTTTTTATAGGTTTTGAGTAAGATTCTGCCAAAACTGAAGTTAAATTCTAAAAAGTTGAGAAATTACCTTTAAAATGATGTATAACAGAATATATATATATATTAAAAGTTGAAAAAATCATGTCTCTTACGTGGAATTGCCCAGTACATGGTTATGTACTTTTTACCAATGTGAGCTGTCAATCAAATGTACTCGTCGATGAAATAGTCGGAGTTAACAAAATACATTTTACAGAAGTATTGCATGGTAGTCCTTTGTTTCCACTACTTAGCTGCTAAATTTCCAATCACTTAAACTTTTCCAATCGAAAATAAATAAATAAATAAGAACTCTTTTTTTAAATTACAAACACATTTATCTTGTAATTAAAAGTGTCACTATCAACCTTGACATTATAAATTATGTTCTGATTAACAATGACACATATTAATGTCTTTGAAATTAATGCCTCATTCATTTGAACATTTGATTAGAATTGAGCCGACGCTAGTTAAAAATGAATTAACGAAGTTCGTTTTACTTGCCCCATCGTTTGAGAAATCCATCATATTAACAGAAGAGGTTTCTTTTTTTTTTTGTTTACTGTCTGTTGCACGTTTCCTGCTAGTAAGAGATTTGCAGTAAATAACCATAAATGTAGTGAATATATTATATATTGAAAAGGTGGTAGAGTATAACGCCTGGCTTTGAAAAACTTAATTTTCCCCCTGAAATCATGCATTAGCGCAGAGTCAATAGCTCCGTTGTACGTTATTTGGCTATGTAAACCTGTTACCCTCACACCGCTTTTAACAAATGGAATCGTTTAATCCATCTTGCATCAGGAACCTTATTGTCAAAGTGAAAAAGTCCTAGTTTTAGTAATTTTTTTTACCATATGAACGAAAGTTTTGTTTAAAAAATTTTAAGCAAAAAGTCTTTTTCGTTTCAGCGAAAATACGTGATGTGCCAACTTATATTTTTAAATTTGTTTTTCAATGAGTGTCTAATCGAAGACTTTAATGAGCGTTGAACAATTTTACAAAGTACTGGATACAAGGAGTATTTTAGCAGGCCCTAATGATTATTGAAAGAATGGATAACAATACTCCATGTAACGACCATTAGATGAATTCCAATGAATTTTATACTTGATTAACGATTAAAACTACCCCAACAACTTTAAATATGTAATTTTTTTCTCTTTAATAGGTCTAAATTACATCTACATAGTGCTTAATTGATCATAAAAGAAGGTCTCAGACAAAATTGCATAACGGGAGTTGTAACAGGTACAAATTAGATGAAATAATGTTTTTGATTGTTCGATCTGACAAATATCGTAGGCGATGTCATTGAGCTAACAACATCGAACGATCTCGGTATAACGACTATTTACAGTAAGTCCCAATGGATACATAGCATTCCAGGATTTTGCTGAGCAGGGTCAATTCCTTTGTGATTGTTACCTATCTTTTGGAAAACGTGTTCCAAAGGAAAATAATTATAAAACTTTAGTACGGTTATTTATACAATCTCTTTCTCAACTACTAATAAATTAAAATGCTTGGATGTGTGTGTGTTGGCGGTCTACAGAACAGACCGTTGGACCTAAAGCTACCGAGTTTGGCACAGATATTCTTCAAACCTTGAGGATGTGCTGCACCTGGAGTCACTTTGATTTTCTTCCTTTTAATCTCATTTTTATTCAATTTTGGCGAAATTGAATTACTTCCACCTGTTTTTTTTTTGTGTCATTTATCTCTACTAATACTAAAATACAATGTTCGGGCAGCTGTCTGAGCCAGCATTTGCTCTGACACCCGAGATATCAACACGTGTCTGCTGGTTGTCTGACAAAGGCAAACAATGTTGCTCCGCATTAGACCAGAGGTTCTCAACCTTTTTTGGCTTGTGGTCCCCTTTTGGGTACCAATTCTCGTGATGGACCCCTTGTACATGTATATGCATATATATGTATGCATGTATATTAACTTATTTATTTATGTGTTTGTGGGTTATCTCAGGGGCACATAAAATAGGCTCAAAAATGTTTGTCAGTTTCAGAACATTCATCGAAAACGTTTGATTAGTTTTTGTTAAAAATCCCCAAATATGCAAAGAAATTTTGCATAAAAATTTTTCGAAGATACAATAAAAATTGCCCAATTCAAGAAAATGAAGCAGAGGTTACTAGCAAAAATAAGCTCCGAAAGGACAGTCTTACAAGGAACAAAAATGATTGAGGGAAAAATAGATACATTTTTTAAATATATCTGGTCAAAATAATGTAACGTTTTGCCAGTATGTGAAATATTTACAGTTTGAAATAATTGTTTCTGGGTCTCCTTTCCCAGACTCATGGCTCCCCTATTTTATTATTTTACTCTGTGGCCCCCTAGGGGGCCATATGGCTCCCGTTGAGAAACCCTGCATTATACAGATGCCGCTCCATCTGATGACTCAGTGTGAAGGGCCGGATAAGAAGGTGAGCGGTAACCTATGAGTAGCCCTACTCTTGGTGAGCTATGTTTGAAAGGAGTATTTAAACTGGAGATTTGCAAACCTATTTGCGCAATAATATTAACCTAGCAGAATGTTTATGTATTTATGAAAAAATCGACAAATTAATTAGGTACTCTAAATTTACTTATTCGAAATCAACTCCTGGTGAAAAGAATCTACTTTATGACTTAGTCAACCTGACATTCATTGCATGTTCCATTATTACTAAGCATATGTTCTTAACCAAGATCTCAAGGAAATAAAATTTAACGAAAATGCGCTTAACTAAGAAATAGATCTAATATTATTCAATTTAAGGAAGAGTGAAGTAAAGAAATTTAATACCGGTATATCGGTACTCAAACTGATACTTTACCCAACTTGACTAAAACCCAAAAATTGACCACCACAAAAAAAAAAAAAAAATTGCAAAAGTTCTTTAAAGGAGTTCTTATAATTGAGGAAATACGAAAAATAGCTTAGGTAGCCCACTTCTGGTACATTTACCTTACTGGTACAGTGCCATGCGTAAAAGGACTTATGGGTCAAGTTAGACCCCAGTGCTCTCTTTAAAAGTGAATAGAAGAATGTATATTACTGAATCATTTTGTCTGGAGTCTTTTCAAAAACCAATAAGCCGTCTTATTTTAAGAACATTTCAGGTTTCCTGATATAATTATTTTCTTTTCGATTTTCACTTTTAGGATTGAATTCGCCTAGAATTCTCAGGATTTCCGCATCTGATACGATCCTAGGTTTTGCCGCAAGGATAAAATTTCTTCTTAACTTTCTAAACAAAAAATTCCTACTTCTAAAAATGGTTTGTTGCTTAACGGCAGTTTTTCCGCTAGCAATTTTTCTGCTGTTAGAGCTAAATCTTTCGTTTTATATTTTCCAAAATTTATGTTTCCAAAAAGTGACTTTATTTACTTTGCAAAAGTCAACGAACAAATAATGCAAAGTATACATTTTCAAACTGAATTTATACTGCTGTTGTACGAAACAATTCTTCTAAGATGATAGAATAAAAAAAAATATCAAAAATATATAGATAATGTCGGCTTATAATGCGTCGAAAAGCCAAAACTATAAAGTTATTAGTTAATAAAGTTATATAGTAATGCAATAATTATTTGTTTTCCTTGCTTTTATTCTAAATACATAAATAAAATATTTTAAAATATATAACCCGTTACATAAACGTATTCACGCACAACACACGGTCGTGTACATGACACAGCCACATTTTTTCTTCTTCTTTTTAAAAAAGCTTGTCTGATAATTAGTATATATTATAAAAATATTTAAAAAATAGAAATTTGGCTTGTCGGACACATTCAATGCACACGCATTTTTTTTCTTGCACGTTTTGAAACAACCGCAGTGATTTGCTTAAAAAATCCGCAATTTTGATCATGTTTGACTAAATTTTTATGAACCGATTGCCGGTTTATGTTCAGAAAAATAGGATAGTAGCATGTATTTCAAGAGCAATTAAAATGTTCTCGCTTATAAGAAGTACACTAAAATTGATATACTTTTGCATTTTCTGAAACATTGCTGTTTCTTTCTATCCTCAGAAAGCAGCTTTTCGAAATGATGAACATAAAAAATTACTAGAAATCATTTTAAGTTTAAATTTGAAGGCAATTCTTTCTGTGACATTAAAAAAAAAAAAAAAAAGATATTTTATACCTCTCGAAAACAAATTCAAGTACATTCAGTATTTTTTTAGAGAAAAAAAGACAACTTTATAAAATGCTGTTGATACATTCTATTTTTCCACGACATTGCTTTTTCCTCAAGCATTAAAAAATCTCCATTGAGCGATATAAAACTTTTTAGTGTATCTATAAATAACATGTACGATTGTTCTTAGGCTTTGATTTTTAAATGGATGTAAACTTCTTTCATATAGGACAAGAGGGTATATCTTTTGTTTAACTCGAAAACAAATCAAAATATTTTGCTAGATTGTTTTTAAAAGCAGCAAAGTTTTGTTCGCGGATTGCCTTTCTGTTTTTCGTAAGCGTCACTTTTTCATTGAGGCTTTCTAAATTTAGTATGATGAGTGAAAATAATGTTTCTCATCAGACGTTGCACTGTCGGCCAATAAAAATGTTGTACATGTATTTCGGATTCACAAAAAGTTGCAAACCAAATAAGAGGAAGTTCACGTGTTTTTCTTTATGTTTTAATTTTCTCTTTTTTCGCGAATTAATTCTGAACACTTAGACAGTGCTATAAAAGGACGGAATAAAATCAAACGGTTTTTTACAATAAAAATCATGCACAAGACAGTTCGTTAGAGTTAAAGAAGAAAAATATTTGCAAAACTTATTAAATTGTGCACCGAATTTAACAGTTCGTTACGAGTATATTTATTTTATTTCGTACGGTAAGCGCAAGTGCTCGCTTTTCTCAGTTTGCATTATTATTGTAATTCAAAATGAGCAATAATAAATTTTTAGATTCTAAAACTGCAATAAATATAAACAAACTCCAGGACCACTAACGTTTTTTCGCAGCACCAGTTGAGTTACACTAGTCTGTACAAATACATGTATTTTTGCGTATAACGATTTCATCTGTTTACAGTGTTTAATCTTTATGTTGTTACTGAATTATTTTAACGAAATATAAATGTAGAGATAGTTTACATGTTTGAAAAACAGATCCAGATCATTTATTCACTTCTTTAAAAATAGCAGTTTTATAATATTTGCTTTCGCGTACTCTTTATATTTCTTAAGTTTTTTTTTTTTTATTCATATGTTGTTGCTAAATGATGATTTAAATGCTAGATGATTGCTTTAACAGATTTCGTTATCGCTCATTCATATTTTTTGAATTTAGCGTTTAGGCTACATGTAGCTTTTCCCATCATATCAAAGAATTTTCGGAATATATATATATATATATATATATATGTGTGTGTGTGTGTGTATATATAAAGAAAATAATTGCTTTTTTTGCTTTTCACTATTAAAATTACAGTAGACCTAAAAACTTGACATTCAATTTTTGGCCATTTCGAACATTGCGTGTAGACCCCAAAATATTGTCAAGATTGAAAAAAAAAATCGAATTATTTTTTTAACATTCATTTAAAGATATCAGTCATAATTTAAGCACGCAAGTGAGTTCCTATCGATCGCATCTATCTCCAAGAAATAATGAACCTTCCTGTAATTGGAAATACTACTAGGTAATCGTCATAAAGTAATAAACCATCACGCAATCTTCTTAAAGGTTACGTTAGTTGGAAAACATAGCATAGCTGCAGTGGTGACTAATGGAAAAGTACCATCATTTCACCTTGTTTTGAATCTTAAAAAAAAACGAGCACAGAAAAAGTCTTAAAAAGTGTTGTAACCACTAAAACGCTTCGTATGGAGAAAAACACTTCTTGCTCGGGATTTCTAAGAGCACGTGAAAGAAAGAGAAAGTCGGATATGAAAGAGTTGAGAACATTTTAGAAGAGTAACATTTTAATCAGTTGCATTGGTTTGTGTCATTGAATAAGCAAATATTTCTATAAGCATCACGAGTGTTGAAGCTATTTCAAAAAAAGAAAAAGAAAAAAAAATGGTGGTGGGGAACACGCCATCATTGCAATTTTATTTTTATATTGGAACAAAATGACATCTTTTATACTTTTTTATCTGAACAAAAGACATTTTTACGATTTATTACTATTTTTTATGAAACACAGAGACTTAACTTCCTTCTTCCCAGTGCAATCACAATTTTTAATTCCAAAAAATCTGATAGCTTAATTCCTAAATGAATATTGGTTTGAATAAAAACCAAAATTTCCACAATTCGTCGATACAATCATAATATACTTCAAAACACTTGTACTTGCTTTTTGAAACGCACAATTAGCTAGTTCACTTATCCCTTCCCAGAAATTCAGACAGATAACTACGGTAATATACAGGAAATAAAATCTGAACACCGACGGGAAGCTGTGTTGTAGATAAACTAAATTTAGAAGATTTACTCTTAGGTAAATTTAAGTATAACAATGAGTATTCTAAAAATTACCAATTACCTTTTAATATTGTGTGATTACACCACTTGTTATCATGAAAATAATACAAGTACTTCATTTAACTTTAGTTTTATAACTTAACTATGCTAACCATGCAAAATAATATCATTAATTATAAAAAATATCAAAATTCTGGAAGATCACATAAAGCTAAAGATATTGAATTTACCTAAACATTAAATACTTTCCTGAAATACCCAGAAAAACATTACTAAATAGATGTAAAATTAAATACTCATAGTATTTCAGACATATGTACGAAAGAAATATCTGTACCTGCATGTTCTTGACTGTATTATTTTTAAATATTAGTTTACTATAAAATTTAAAAAAAAATTTCATGCAGATGAACTAATCATCAGAGAACTAATAATTCTAAGCAAAAATAGTGTTTCATGAATTACTACACTACACAATAATTGAAATTACTTGTGTTTTCGTGCCTGTGCTGAGATGTCTCCATTACCCAAAAATCACTGATGTCATGTGAAATTTGACCAAAATCACTCACAAGAGCTCAATTCTATTGGAATCACTAGAAAGTGTTAACATCCACGATTGTAACAGTGAAGGTTGAACTGCAAATTTTCTCATAGTGTGTTCTTAGAACCCAACAAGCGAAGGTTTACGTATGTAGAACAAGGTAATGAAGCGGTTAAAATCATTATAAATTTGTCGTTAACAATAAAGCAAAGAAATTAGTTATATTCACAGACAAAAACTAATATATACATTATTGAATATAAAATAGTTCTGAAATAGATCAGTGTTATAATCGTTAATAAAACATGACTTATTTTTCTCTTTAGTGTTCATCGTTTAGCCGTAAAATCATAATCTGTATGCGTCCCCGTTTAAAATGTTGAAATTTATGGCAATAATAAAAATGAGTTTATTGATTTATAATATTCATACAATAGTTATCATACATTGCACGATTGTTCTCCATGTTTAATTTCGTTGTGCGCAGGCGTAAAGTGATTTAATGATGTGACTCTCTACAATTGTTTTTAGTCGATATATATTCAAAAAAGAAGAAGAAAAAGTTCACAAAACACAATTTTCGAAGCATGATTATAATTCAAAAAAATAGGATATTAATAACAAATTCTCTTTTGTAATTACTGAAAGAAAAGTTTTGGCGAAACAAAATCTTTTAATCCACAAAAAAAGTGTCTATTAATTAGACAATGAAACTGCTTTTATGTAAAAATGGAGAAATAATTAATTTTCGTGAAATAATGAGCATTAAATGAGGTAAAAAGACTGGGATTTATGGAAATATTGATTAGTCTTTTTATCCTTGCAAAATCGGATGTTAGACTGAAAGAAAACGCTCAGGATATGATGGCGCTCAAACATTAACATGATAAATGGGTAGAAGTAATAAAACCATTATTATTAGTCAGTTTGTTTCATCAATTTTTGCAGTCAAATATCGGCGTCGTAAAGACTTTTAACATCTGAACTTTTAATTATATATTGCAGCAATAAACGGAGGAAATAGGGCTAAAATATGTTTTTATATAAAATAAAAATTCAAAAAAAAAAAAAAATAAATAAATAAATAAATAAATAAATAATAATAAATTCCCAAAATTTTGAAATGTGCATTAGTTTTCTATTTCACTAACTTATCTGAGAGCAAAAACCCAAATAAATAAATATTATTAAAGCATTAATTACAGCGCTCCATTTACTTCAAGCACCATTTTACTTAAATGTGAATTATGTGCTAGTTTTTTTTCAGCACGATTCTAATCATTTATTCTTTCCTCATCAAAAGGGGAAAAAACACGAGTAAAAACTCAAAAACCCTATAGTCTCCTTGTATTTAACATTTATTTCCAAATAAATTCTTAAACGCGAAATCTAAAAACGCTAGAAAAACACCTATAAATATTTTTATTCATCAGAGAACTGAACCAGTATTTACCAAATTTGTAAAAGGAAAATCTTCATTTCTTTTAAGCAATATTGTTAGTTAATTTAAAACATTACTTGTAAAAAATGGGAGTTGAAAGCTTTTCGTTTCGATTCCGGTTCATTTGAGGTACACTGAGTAAACTAATTTTTAATTGCAGTTTAATCAATGTACCTCAAAGGACAGGACTCAATCGGCTCCAAATGATCTAAAATGTGAAATAGGTTTTTAACAATATTTTGCGATAAGGCTATGCAAATATTTTAATGAGGGTGGTTAGATATAAACAATCTAACTTTTTATGTATATATATATATACGTTACTGTGAATGTCCGAAATCGGAAAATGTCGACAATCACCGGTGAATGTCGACATTTACCATCCACCAGACCAGTGATTGTCGACATTTTCCGATTTCGGACATCCACAGTAACATATGTAAGGGTGGTGCGGAAGAAAGGAAATTTTTTTTTTCGAGTCGCTATAGAGTGGAAATGTTGGATGTTCTTCATCTCAAATCAGACTGGCATGTTACATTTTAAAATGAAATTAACGAACGATATTTTTGAAGCATCTGATAGATTCGTTTCACTTACATACAGCCTAAAATTTTGTTGGCTCAAGTGAGCCACCTGTAATGTGAGATTGAGCCGGGATCACACGGTTTGACAAATCGTTTGGACATGTGCCACTTTTGATTGCTTGAAATACAATTATCAGATATTTCTGGTCTTTTCTTAAGCACTTTCAGTCCACTTCTGGAGTTGTACAGTCTATTACTTGAAAATCTATTATTGTCAGTTCTTCCCAACCCCTGAGCTCTCTCCCATTGCTCCACAAAATGACTTAGGGCCTATTGTATGCTTGAATGATGGATATTGTTTTCAAACATACTGAATAGAGCATATCAATACTAGTAAAATCTTTTTTGACAACATACAAAGAATATTTATTCATTCATTCACTAGCCATACCTAGATATAAACATCTTAAAAAACAAATAAATTTAAGATGCAGACACCACTTCGTACGAGAGGTTCTAGTGGGGTGTGAAAGAAACCTCCACTAAAAATAAGCAGCATGAATGGAGGGGGGGGGGGGGGAACGCCTCAAAAAGCAGTGTGAATTCGAATCAACTGCACAGACTAATATTGAACTATCAATGTTGTTTTTTTTTAAAAAGAAGTTCCTAGAGAAATATTATGCTAAAGTATTATTGACCGTTAAAAACTGTTACAAAGCGGCTTTTAAAAGTCACAAATATTGAGGAATAGTACTGATTTTTAAGTATTGCATGTATCATAAGTATTTAGGGAATCAAAAGATAATCTTTAAATCAAGAAATAAATTACTTTTCTTATGTAGTAGTACATGTTGTAACTTTTCTATCGGATAGCATTAAAAAAAAAAAAAAAAAAACACAAGAGAAAAACTTCATAAAAAGTTCGAAAAAATGGGTAGTTCGATCATTTTCTGGAAGATTTAGGCTCGTTATGCGATCGAAAGATATTATTCGATTTAATTTTTTTTTCTTATTTAACTATTCACCAATCGCAACTTTTCCGCGCTATAGCGACTTGAAAAGATGATATTTACTTTTTATCGCTCCACCCTACTTGCTAGACAGATACCCTAAATTTTAGAGAATCTAGCCATTACAATGTGATTCAATTTAGCTAGAACTTTATATATATATGGTCTAAATTACAAATATGCTAGTAACAGTACGTTATCGTGACAGTTGATAGTTAGCGATCGACTTCGGATTAAAACTAAAACACCACAACTTAGAATTTAATATTCAAGCGGAATAAATCGCATTTTAAAATTACCCCTCTAAGATCGATTGAAATGAACAAGTTTGAATTTCGGCGATGCATCCGTTAAATAATATACAGCTATCTTATACAATTATGACCCATTTAGTGTCTATTTAATTTTGTCCAGAGAACGCGTATCAAAGCAAAACAAATTTTAAAAATCTCACCATATTTCCAAATTTCACAATGAAAATCCACTCTCGAAGCACCGTTTTGTATTACTTTCCACAATTCCAAAAGCTACACAAACAAAGAACCTTCAATATGCTAGCGATCTTCTAATTGATAATCCTTGTGAAGTGAACCGCGTACAAGTTCACTTATTGATGTAACTAAAAAAGAATACCTGTTTCTCGTACTGTGAATCCGCGTTTAAAACCTATTACCGTAGGGTAGATCCATATCTTAATCCCCTTAAATTAGTTCTTTAAATCTTATATCTTACATTTTAAACTCCACACTACCAATTGATAACCACTAAAATATTCATTTGAGGTTCAGCTCATCTTCTGAAGCGGAAACTACACTATGATGATTGATATGAAATCAGACACCTAGCAATACATTCAGATTGCTTTGGATATAAATGCAACTACAGAAGTATCGAAGTGTACCGAAATGTTGTGCAAATGAGCAGGAGCAATAACTGTAAAGATAACTGACGCCATACATTTATCCAGCTTTTTTGAGTTCAGCCCTGTAAAAAAGGATTCCGCTACTTTGAAACAGCTGTTCGTCTTTATGCATTTTTAAAAATATTTGCTGCTTTTTGGGTTACATTTTATTCTTGCACAAATACTTAAAAACTTTACTTGAATTCGTACCTGACTAATTTCAAATTTTCCATGAACTAATTTGTAATACGGAGTGAGGAGTGGTAGTTTTCTAATCCTTAAATGAACAAATAAATACGAGAGGATTAATTGTTTCACATATTTATTTAGAAAGATTTAGAAACTTTACACACAAAAATTTATGTTTCTGTAGTATTGCCCAACTGCGTGAAGTCAATCAGGGTGAACTTTAATCTACAATTTCTCAGTTTTTAATTGCCGTACTCATATTTTAAATAATAATTATAAAACCATTTACAATGAATTATTAACCCGTTTCAAAGTGATCCTTTCATTTAGCGCAAGTTTGAACCGCGACAGAAAAGTGATTTTAAAAGGAATTATTTTTATAAAAGTATTATAATTGCGTAACTCTGAACCAAAAACAAATTGAATTCCTAAATATTAAAAAAATATATTTCACAACATTATTTACAGCATTTCTATAATTTATGATAGTGCAGAGAATAACTGTTGTTGTTGTTGTTTCTAAGGCCACTTGGATATCCAAGCTCCTCTTCGCAGAGCGACTAGGAATTAAAGCAGTAAGGAGCGCCTTCTGTTTATAGATGAGCACCACAACGGTGGAAGTACGACTTGGCTCATTATGTACTTGGATGACACCAGAGGGCGCCACCACAAATACGCCAAATTCCTTTTTTGACCTAAGAGTGAAGGGAAGGGAAAATCTCCACTATCCGGTACCCTCGGAACTGCCTCATGACTTCAGGGTCCACGGATTTTACATCCACGTATCCCCAAGTGTACATGGTGGGTTTTTAGCGGATCGGGTATCGAACCCGAGATCCTCCGATCTGAGCAGAGAATAACTTCAAGGATTCAACACTTCAAACCAGCATTGAAAAATAGCTTCCAAGCAGTGATTTCAGAATGACTGTATTATAATTACATGTGTAGCGTTGAAAACTTATTTTGTAAATTAAGAGTAGAAAAATGGTTTTATGGATTAGCCAGCTGACTGCAGCACTGACGCTTCTAGTTTATTTTTTAAGTCAAATATACTTAAAAAAAAGGCGTGTTCAAAGTAACCCTGAATTACTGTATCACAGTAACGTGAAATGGAGGCCCACCCTTTCACGTTTTTCCATTTTTCTGGATCGGAGAATCTCGGGTTCGATATCTGAGGCGCTGAAGATCCACCATGTACACTTGGGGATACGTGCATGTAAAATCCGTGGACCCTGAAGTCCCGAGGCAGTTCCGAGGGTACCGGAAGGTGGAGATTTTCCCTTTCCTTCACTCTCAGGTCAAAAAAGGAAGGTGGCGTATTTGTGGTGGCACCATCTGGTGTCATCCTAGTGCATAATGAGCCAAGTCGTACTTCCACCGTTGTAGTGCTCATCTATAAACGGAAAGCGCTCCTCTGCTAAGGGGAGCTTGGATAGCCAAGTGACATTAGAAACAACTACAACTCAAGCATTTTTCCGAAGGTTAGGGGGCTGGGAGCAAAGGGTTTAAACTCATTGTATATTACATTTTAAAAACAACAAAATGTATGCGCATACCTATAAATACATTATATCCCTACTATTTAGGGGTGGGATTGCTCCCTCCTGATCCCTATTAAAGATGGGTCTGGTTAAATATAATCTACAGAAGCAACAAGTAATACAAGTTTAACTGTCCGAAACAGTTTCGATTTCCATCCTACCAGAGATGCATGACATATTCTTTTGACCTGCCAGAGCTAATCTTCTGGAAAAGGGAAAGAAAAATCCAGTAATTTCGTCTCTTTCCAATTCGCAAAATTTCAGAAATCTTTTGTATCAGATGTTAAGAAAAATATTAGAAATGTTATAGAAGATTATAAAAGGCTACAAAATATGTTTTATATCTATAGCCTATTGAACGCTAGCTTCCGAAATTTTGTAGCAAGTAATTAATTTTATTGCAACTGACCGAAAATTGATTGCAAGTTAAATACGGCAGTATTTACTGTTACCATTTTATTTTCAATATTTTTAAAAATAGCATTTAGTATGATTTTATATCAAAATAAGGAAATAAGTTCAGAACATGACAATGCAAACTCTAGAGTTTAAAAATGGTCAATATAGGTATATAGTTACAACAGATTATAAGTTATATTAAAAAATATAGGTACAACAGATCATAAGTTACATTTTAAAAATATAGATACACTCTATAAACGCTTTTTTAAAAAGTAGCCCGCTTAAAATGAGACTTTAAAAATCGACCGTTCCTTTTTTAGAAGATAATTAATAATGATTAAAAAACAGTTTAATCTTTAAATAACATTTTGAAAAAAAAAAATCGCGAATAATTTAAAACACTTTCAGATTGTTCGTATTTAATGCATTGCAGAAACTTATTATATTTATTAAACATATCCAAATATTTTTATGCCAATGACCTATCATGCTAATGACCTTTCATTCCATGAATGAGTTCCAGTAATGCTTGCAAGCAATGTTATTTTTCAATATATATATATGGTGCTCCTTTGAGAAATTGGCACCTGCCAATCATGTGTGACGTAGGTAGCAACGATTCAATTATCATGAAATCGGTAGAATAGGAAGAGAGAAAGTTTGGCTACACTAATGAGTTTGGCGATAGAATGTGTTTTCTTTTTTAAACACAAGCGTAATAAAGGAGGAAATTACACTTTAGCAGGCGACTTACTATATTATGGGAAATATTTATCACATCGTGAAAAGAAAGTACTTAGTCATTATTAAGATGTAAATGTGTGTGCTAGTGAGGGTTTTTTTTTAATTCGAACCAGCTTTAAGGAGATAATTCTATTTTTTCAGTGCTGAGTGGCATATTATATGATGGGAAAGTATTGTTTTATTGTGAAAGACAAGTAACTTATTGAGAGATGAAACAAATGATTGCCATTTTTGCGATATCTAAAGAAAAATACGGAAAGAAAAATATACGGAAATCGTAATTAAGAGCATACAAAATGTCTTTTAAACGGCACATAAAAACTAGCTTTAAGACGTTTCACTGTTTCGCCTCAGAGTAAAAAGTAGAATACAAAGCACAAAAAGTATACTACAAACTTTTAAAAAACAGACATTTCTATAATATGCAGCAAATGCTAAAAATATATATATAAAACTGATATGTTTATAACAGATCTAATCAGTGCCGAAACCGGAATTTTCTCCTGGAAGGAGGGGGGGGGGGGAGGGTCTGTTCTTAAATGTGTGTGGGAGTGTATATATATATATATATATTTATTTATATACTAAGGTTCCATGATTCGAAAATGATGATTTGATACAATTTGAGTAAATACTGCAGGAAAATTGCAATCATCATTGCAATTATCCCTGCAGTCTACGTTCAAACAAAGTGCTGGGCGAAAGAGGGGTGGGGGCAAAAGTTATCATGTCCGTTTTTCCAAAGAATGGGAAGAAGTTTGGTGGAAATTTGACTCACATCGCTTTCAACTACTTCTTATCAGAATTCTTATGAAATCTCATGGCAATCCACCTACTCCAAACTAAGAAATTGAAGAGAGTGTTTTTCCCATTTTTGATTTATTTTCTTGCAATTTCCGAGTGTTTGTAGACGTTGTGTAAAATGCGAGAACGTTTTTTGGCGTATTTTCCCTATATTGAGTGGTAAATAATCTTTCAATTGCTGCCGCTTGTTTTTTATTACTTATGTAGAATGGAGGAAAATATACCTAAACTGAAGTTTTTTTTCACACGCGGTTGGCGAAAGTCTCTATACACTATAGGGCAAAGTTTTACCACTCCAATTGTGCTTAAAAATGAATTTCGTAACCAGAACCATTTAGCTAATATTCAAAGAAGAAAAAAAAAAAAAAACTCACTTTTTTACCCTTTTAAAATTTTTCAATTACCGTTTCTTCCAAAAAAAAAAAAAAAAAATCTTATTAAAACTTTCCAAACATTGTGCAATATAATTAGAATGGAATCAACTGCCTGAAGGTTAGTTGAGTTTTATTAACTTATTTTTTACATGCGATAAAAAATATAAAAATTCAAATGTAATTAATTAAAAGAAAAAAAACTACAAGTTTGAGAGCCATAAACTCTTATTATTTTTTGGAAACATACTCTGTAGTGTGTACACAAAATATTTCACATTTATATATTCAATCAAAAAAAAAAAAAAAAGCCTTACTGATCAAAAATACAAATCAGATAAAAACATATTCACAGATTTTGAATACAGAACTGAAGACAGATGAGCTTAGTTATGAAAACCAGAATATCTTTTAAAATATTGCTCGCATGAGTTTGAAATGTTGCATGAGACATTTCATGCATGAGACATGTTTCAGATGTCGAAAACCGTAATTAAAAAATCGATATTTTGCTCAACTTCGGAGTATTTTGCCTCCTAATTTTGTAATAGTCTTATTCAAACCCCCTCGAAAATATGTTTTTAAATCATAATTTACAAATTTGCATACGTTATTTTGAAATGAAATTACGCAATCCCTTTTCTTGATGATTTTCTATGAATATCTAGTTCTAAACGGATTGGAGCAAAAGTTGCCAGTAGAAAATGTTGCCGCATTCAATGGGACACAAATTTTCAAGCGGAAGGTTCGAAAAATTGTAAAATTCGGTACCTAATACTTATGAAAAAGGATTTATTTTATTTTTACTAAAAGCAGATGACGTATCTTACTACAACACAAATCATTTTTGGTCCGATAGGACTATCATGGGGTACAGGCGAAAATTAAACGTCGAAAGCAGAAACTTTTCTCCCACCTACCCTATAAAGACAATTGAATGCAATTACCCAATTGTACTTGTATTTACTCAAAGATCGTAATATCATAATTTTCAAACCATGTCGTTGTTGCAGCAGATGAACGATATGTATTGTAACAACAATATCAGTATTAAATTCAATATTTTTACCCTTACATTTCTTGAATATATATATATATATATATATATATATATATATATATATATACATATATACACACAGAGGGGTTCAAAAAATGTATGCACTAGTTGACAATGAATATCTTTATTTTAAATATAATTTTAAAATTTCAATGTTCTGTAACAAGATTTTTAATTGATATTGTAAAATGTACTTACAATTACATGTGTTCAAAGGGACCTCCATTAGCAGCTAAACATCGTCGATACCACTAAACAGCTGACCGACCTACGTCTTTCAATGTTTCTGGTATTTTTCGAATTTATCGCGAATACGAGCGATTGTTAGGCGTGTAGGGGGATTAGGTCCGTACACCATTACGCCACTGCCTTTGCACTTCTGCCATGTTCTCGTGCTTCTAGTACCACTTCAATATCGCCTTGCGTAGCTCGAACGATAATCTCACTTCAGCCATGATTATATTAGTAACGAACTGGCATGCATCTGCTAATGCTTGAATGCAGGTTACACAGGCCGCGCTATCTGTTGACTAACCATTGAACTGCAAATACCAAGCAAGATTCATAGCTGTCTGTCACTTTGTTCTGAGTAGGTTCACTGTCAATGAGTGTATACATTTTTTGGACCCCTATGTATATATGTATATCTATTACAATTTTTAAAAGATTTAATGTAACCTCTTCACAACTTCTGTCGGTTTTTTAAATGCCTTGAAATCACGAAAATTCAAAAACATAATAACCTTGAACCTTATTCTCTCGGTACATTTTTATTCAACTATTACCCGAACGGAAGATTTCGTTGTAAAAAAAAGGGGGGGAGCATTTAACAACTTTTGTCTTTTCGTAAAACCCGAGTTCGAATTTAAATTCCTTAAACGACTTCAGCAGTCAAAGTAAATGCATTCAAGTCTCTTAAAAGACTTTCTCGAATTTATTTTATTTCCGCTTTGCTATTTCCCGTCTTGATAAGAAAAGAATGAGAACTGGCAGATGTCGAAGAAACTCCAAATCAAGTATTCCAAAGCGTCTGAAGTGATTCACAGCACGAACTGTAATAATGGAGGTCTTACAGTTTATATAAAGGTTTTTAGTATCCAAAGGTGTTTTTTTCTTCTTAAACACATGCAAATAACCAATATGTAGTTAACTCATTTTGCATGTATTTATTGCAACAAATACAAAAGTAAATGAGTAAACAAAAAAATACGAATGATAGTGATTTAAACAACCGAAGCACGTATGTGCATCATTAACTTATCCTACTATGTAAAAAGGAAAGATTTCTTATCGATCGGTGATTATATATATTATGGTATGTATTTAACTAGCCTGGTCTTTAGGATTTATGGTTAATCACAACAATCTCTATTTTCGCAACTCTAGAAATTTCCGGGAGTCTGATGAGTTGGAGTTTGACCGGTTGACAATTATTTTTAAAACTGTAAAAACTACTTCTAAACAATGATAGTAATCAGAAGCAATGTGTATGGAAGAAATGCTATTAATTGGAAGAGGATTAAGCAGCGTTCAAAGTTGCTCCAAGTTCTGATATGAAGGAGAAAGCAAGATTTTTAAAGCCATAAATAATTTGAGAAAGAGACCAATTTATTCAATTTTAGTATAGCAAACCCCGATTTTGAGAAATAACTAAAATGTATCCTGCTTCAAACAGAGAAAACAAAAAACTCTTTTGGTAAAATTTGTATCACCATCGCAGTTTTGAAATTTCCCTTCAGTCAGCATTTTTTTTATTTAAACGTCGTCTACTTATATTCCCCGCTTTCTTTCTTTTTTAGACGTATGACCTTGCGAGTTAATAGAGTCATCTATTATTGCACTGTCACTCCAAGCTGCAACGATTACTACCTTCTACGCTATTTTTAAGAAATATCACTTTGCAAATAATTCTACTTCCTTTCACTAAACTTTAGTATAAACTGATAAATTTACGAAATTTACAAACGCTTTGTTTATTTTTATTTATTTATTTATTTTTTTTAACTTTTGATTTAGCAATGTATTCATTTCCCGCTCGTTTGTTTAAGACTTCAGCCATTAAATCTCCTATTTTCCATGTAGTTGATTTAGTGTTTTGTATCTAGCTCATAATGGCAAGGTAATGAAAAAACACCGAACAATTTTAAAATTTTTATTAAAAAAAAGAAGGTCTGAAACAATTTTTTTTCTGCAGAAATGGATAGAGCATTAGAATAACCAAAAAACTAAAAAAAGGTCTTTTTAACGTCTGATTTCATCAGAGTTGCCGCTGAAGCGTCATAGTGCGCAGGGCCGGCTCTAGGGTTTTTGGCGGCTTAGGCGAAAACAAATTCTGAGCTATCGTTGAAGTGCCTTCGGCGGGGTCCAGGCCCGTTATTTCAAAATCTTCCAGTTAGGGGGGGGGGGAGGTGAAAGGGTTTATTTTCTAGGCATATTATGGATAAAAACAACAAAATACATAAAAGCCTGTATAAATTGAATGCATTTCTAAAAGTCAGGGTGGTCAATTGCCCCCCTCCCCGATAGTCCAAATGACGTGCCTGGTACCTGGCCCCACTGCCGGTTATGGAACTTCAGGAAAACCTTTTTGTTAACACATTATGAGCGGGCGCGGGTATTTGTACCTGTTTCTCGGATTGCTACCTATAAGCGGAAGGGGGGGGGGGGGAGGTACTAGTACCCGTTTCGTGCATTGCCGTTTAAAAGCGGGTCTGGTATTTGTACCCGTTTAAAATCACCACTTTTCAGTCACAAGGGAAAAAATAATGTTTCATATAATGTATGAATTGGTGTATTTTTTGGAACATTTTTTAACTTAGTCAACTTATCCCGCTAAGCAACATAGTTGCGCGTGCTACGTCACCCGCTCATAATGTGTTAATAACGATTCTTCTCTTCCTAATCAGTTAGGTAGGAAATAGAGCTTAATCACTCTGAAATTAACATCTATAACGTAGCATTTCATGCTTCTTTACACACACAGTAGTTAACGAAATAGCTTGCATTTATCAATATAACAACGCTGCATCATAACACGCTGAAATCAAAATCCCCCCCCCCCCTTTGTTGCCATATAATTTGCTTATGAGTCCAGGTTTTACTTTTCATTTCTGTATCAATATAAAACATTTTTTTTTATTAAGCTATCATTTTCTCTCAAAACATAAAAGAAATAAATAATCAAAGTAAAAAGTTAAGTTTAACTAAAATATAAACGGAGTTAGAAAAAGGATACAAGTGTAGCAAATCATTGGTTTAAGCATTTAATGCTGGTGCTTGTAATATTAAAGTTACCCTGTTTGTACCTACGTAGAGCTCGTTCTAATAGACGTATAGTTTGACCACGAAGTTCTGACACTTGGACGCTTCTGCGCATGGCAGAAAAGGACGAGTCCATACGATTTTTAGGGAAGTTCGTTTTGCAGGTGGATTTATTAGCACGCGAATCAGAATGTTTGTTTCTCTGCGTTGTTTTGTTGAGCAACAAAATTTTCGAACTGGCCGATAGCATCAGTTCGGAAAAAATCAAGTATGCTACATGAACTAAAACGAGAACATAATACGGCACCTTCCTTATACCAGCAGTTTCTCGCTTGAACATAAATAGATTATACTTGACACTCTGACAGTCAGAGTTTTTTTTTTTTTTTGAGGTAGATCTGTATGTCCTTGAAACTTCGTAATATACGTTATATGGAGCATATGGAAAAGAAATCTGCAACAAGGGAAAATAGTTCCCATTTTTAATACTAGGAGAGAAGATGTCGCTGGAACAAGTTCGAAACAAAAAACTTTATTTTATAGCAAAATTTCTTCATTGTGCATTTGATTTACGTCAATCATTTGGTCAAAGTGTGTTACACCGTGTTCAACAAAAGCGCGAAGGATTTCTCTGTCAATTGCAACAACTTGAGAAAGAGGATTACAATTTATAGAAGCAGCAAGAATCTCTCCCTCTGTGTTAAAAATTGAACAATAATTTCCCTATTTCAGATTTGTTTTTCCAATTTTCTATGCATCGTATATACCAAGTCTCAAAGACAAACTTTGATTAGAACGAGTTCTACGTAGGGCTAAACAAAGTAACTTCTATTATAAACACCATATACTTAATTCATTTGAAAATAATGCTTTATCATTTACCAGTGTTGTACGCATTTTTTTAACATTTATAACTTTAAATGCCGTTTTTTTATGTTTGGAGAGCCTTTTTTTTTTTTTTTCTGAAAGGACCCCAAACTTACAAAGATGTCTGTGTCCTTGGGGCCCAGCTTGATTAAGACAACGAGATCAAATGGTTTATCAACTGGAGGCATAGACTGTAAAAGGCCAAATCTTTTTTGTCGAGGCTTTTTGTTTACCTGACAAATATGACAATGTTTGTTAAATCCAGTTATATCTAATGTTATATTTTGCCAATAATATACAGGCGTAAGTAAATTAATTGTTTTTTGAATTCCTGGGTGTCCAAACTTTTCATGGACAG
Organism: Octonoba sinensis; assembly: GCA_038502835.1. NCBI lineage: Eukaryota > Metazoa > Arthropoda > Arachnida > Araneae > Uloboridae > Octonoba > Octonoba sinensis. Next base: position 133,281,865 of record CM076598.1, read on the forward strand.
TCTCAAGTAATTTACGGCGTAAAGAAAAAGGAACAACAATTTTAGTAAAACCCTTTTTACGCAGGCATAACACGTTATTAATTTCGACAAAATTACCAGTTAAATTGTCATTTTTTTGAGCCTCTTGAATTTCATCCAATTGCAGTAGATGCGAAACGTGGTTTCCTATATTTTTTTCAACACATTCATTATTTACAGGTATATCTCTTGAGAGCATGCCCGCCTCGAAGTTTGTGGTGCCTTTCGTATATTTAATATCATAGTCATACATACTTAATTGTAAGGACCAGCGGAACAAACGACCTTTTAAGTTTTTTACATTTTTGAGCCAAACTAACGCCGCGTGATCGCTATGTATGACGAATTTATGGCCAAAGAGGTAGTGGTGGTATTTATTTAAAGCATCCACAACAGCTAGACATTCCAACTCAGTAATACTATAATTCTTCTCGTAATCTTTTAATGAGCGGGAATGGAAAGCTATGGGATGTAAGGCACCCAAACTGTCTGGCTGTTTTAATATTGCTCCCACACCAGTTTGACTTGCATCAACATAAATATGACATTCTTTTTTAGGATCAAATATTTTTAAAATTGGCTTACAAATTAAAGAGTTTTTCAAAACTTGAAATGCTTCTTGGCATTTGTCAGTCCATTGCCAAGTTGTATCTTTTTTCAGCAAGTGGTTTAATGGATTTCTAATAGTTGCATATTTATCTATAAATTTATGGTACACATTTATTGACCCCAGAAATCTTTGGAGAGATTTAACATTTTTAGGCGGTTGTAATTTTTTAATAGCCTCAATATTACTATTATCGGGCGCTACAATACCATTACAAATTTCATACCCTAAAAATTCAATTTTAGTCTGTAAGAAAGAACATTTTGATGCTTTTAACTTTAAATCTTCCTGTCTGCATATCTCAAAAATTTGTTGAATATGATCTAAATGTTCTGAAAGGGTTTCAGAAAAAATTATTATGTCATCAAAGTAATTGGCTGCAAATTTTATTTTATGTTTTGTAAGTATTCGACGCAAAGTTCTTTGAAAAATACTTCCTGAATTTTTCCACCCGAAGGGTAATTTGTTCCACTCATATAAGCCACTATTAGTGACAAAAGCGAGCTTTTCAGTATCGTCGGGATGAATTGGTATATGCCAATATCCGGAAGCCATGTCTAATTTGGTAAAATATTTGCTTTTCCCTAATTTATCTACAAGTGTTTCTATCAGGGGTAATGGTTCTGCGTCGGACTTAGATGACTGCGTCGGACTTCATTTGATTTAATTTTCTGTAGTCTATACATAATCGACTTTTTTTATTTTCGTCTCTTTTAAAAACTAGTGTAACAGGTGTAGAATACGGCGATGATCTTTCTTTTATTATATTAGCCTTTAATAACTCTTGAATTTGATTTTCAATTTCTTCTTGTTGCTTTGGGGAAGTTTTATATGCCTTAACGACACCGGTAAGTCAGATGTTAACCTTACCCGTTGAGGTTCAATTCTAATTGTTCCAACATCATATTTATTTTTGGAAAATATATCTTCGTAATTTCGCAATATTTATTTTAACTTTGAATTTTCCTCAAGTTCCGAATGTCCACCGACAGGATCGCGACATTGTAGGCCTCCAATGCCGCAACCAGTCCCAGAAACATCGGACGAAATACGAAAATGCTTATTTTTTTCGCAACTAATTTTTTCATTTCCATCTTTCTCTAGACAAGTTTTCTTTTACGTGCTACTCTTTTTCTTTTCATTTTCGTTATAATGTAATTCCGTCACTCTTTCCTTAGTTTTACTTTCTTTCGGATCTTTCACTCTTTTAATTTTCTTATCAATTTTCTTGCGTATTTTTCCCGTACTATTATTTTCGTTTTTATTTTCTTTTACTTTATTTCCACAGTTCCTAACTAGGATTTCAGGTAAAATATGCAAAGACAAGTCATTCGGTTCGGAATCAGAAAAGGTGATCAGTCTTCTCTGATCCTGCATAACGACATGTCCTACACAATCTATGACCAAACGAAATCCCACGCAACTCTTTAAACCTAATATGGCATAAGGTAAATCGGTGTCTAGAACATAAAATTCCACCGGTTTAACTATATTGCCGACCTTAAGGTAAAGAATACACGTTTGGTTAAGCTGTAGCATTCCCTTCGTTTGTTTTATTTTTACAGCGATTTTTTCTTTAATCGAAACATTTAATGTTTTTGCAATTGCACTCGGGATGATATTTAATGTTGAACTGGTATCAACATTTAAATAAATAGTCTTCAAATTCGAATTTGTATTTTGAGTGTACGCGTCATTAGATAGTTGATAATCATTTTTAAATTTCGCCTCATTTTTAATAATATACCCCGGTATTATTAATTGTCATACTTCGTTAACTCTCTCATTTTCTTCTCTTAATTGATTATCTTTTTGCTGAGGTGGTAGTTTAAATCCAGCATTCGATGTATTTGGCTTATTCACACATGTTTGTCCCCAATGATATGCGTTGGAGATTCCTTGTTGTGCGCAAAATTTACAAGGATTAGGGGGTAACTCCTGCGAAAAATGTGCAGTCTGTCTTTTTACTGCATTTTGTCTTTCATTATGACCTACAAATCTAGGTCTGTTCTGTCGGTAAGAAGTAGGTTGGTACACATTGTTTCTATCTTGACGAGGATAGTTATATCGTTGACGAAAATTACTTTGGTCTTGATTTTTTGACATCCAATTTTGATAAAAGGGAGGCTTCACCCTAAAAATATTTTGTTGTTCCCCTTTATAAGCGGAGTTGGGTGTTTCATGTGGAACTTCATTTATTAATTTTGAAACTACCTGAAGCCATTCGGTGGGAGTTTCTGGCTCTTTTATTACCAAAAATGCCCTAACTTGGGCAGGTAGCCCAACTGAAAGCCCCTCAAGGATATGTTGATTACTAAGTTTTATTTTTCTTCCCATTTCTACTTTTTCCGTAAAATAGGAGTACAACTCTTTCGGATTTCCAAAAAATTTTAAATTTTGAAAATCAAGAAAACTACTTGCTGGAGTTAAGTAATGTTCTTCAAAAATTTGAATGATTTCATGAACGGAATTACAGCAAAGGCATTGATTGATGTAGAGCTTTAAGGCTGAACCGCGAATAAATTTCTGAAAATTTTTTAATTTCCAACTATCATTTAAGTTGTTCTGAGCCGTTTGCTGGTTAAAGTGAGCTAACCATGCTGAAAAATTTATCCCTAACTCTGGTTCAAATAATAAAATTTCAGGTGAGCTACCCGAATTTTTGTCTTTTATTTCAATTTTTGAAGTAGAAGAGCCATCTGCCAAACTTATCTCTTTTATTTTATCACTAATCGTTTGACATTCTGAATCCATTTTTATTAAGCTTAAATCGGCAGTTGCCTCTGCTTGAGTTTCGGCATCCTTACGGTTTAAGTTATCTCCATCCATGTTTGAATTTTCTTTGTGGGAAGACTCTAAGTCAGAATTTTTTTCATTTTCAATGGTCTTGCTCATTTTACCACTACGTAATAACATAATTCTAATAACACACAAATTTTTGACATTTTTCCTTTTTTACCTTCCCACTTTAACAACAAAAATATTCCGCCTAAACAAATGCATAACATCTAAAATATATACAGAACTATTCATAATACTGCAAAAAATATACCATAATTTCAATTACACAGCACATTGATAAATTTACTATTTCAAACATCTTAATGTAAAAAAAAAAAAAAAAAACCGTGCTGACAAGATCCCTTTTAAAAATTTAAACCGATAATTAATATATCATCAAATAAAGAACTTATTCTTCCAAAGCACATGATCAATTTATATCATAATAAATTCTAAAGCAATATCATGTAAAAAAAAACCAAACGGGAGAAAAAGATATTCATATAATTATAAGATATTTATGAAGAAAATTCGAAATAATACCATTTTGGAATAACACATTAAAAATTACTTTATCCAAATTCACTTTAGCACATGAAAGTAATTTCAATTCTAAAGCACCACGCATTCACGATTCTTTGGTGAAATCACGCAGCAGAACGCCAACACTCTTCGCTTCTAAAAGCCACAACGGGGGCGAGCTTTTCACCACTCGGTGAAAGAAGCCGCACATTGGTTCATTGAACCGTCTGGAAAGATGATCCACACTGCGACACCGGCGCGGCACATTGCAGATTTAGTATTGCCTTTCTTCGATTGTTTTTTTTTTTTTTTTCCTGCAGGAGCCCGGATAGGAACATAAATCCTACCGGCTTGTAAGAACGGCAGTCCCGTTCTATCTTCTACAGCTGTGGCCGCTAAGACCCATGTAAGACGAGGCACAGGGCTTCGTTGCAATTCTTTATTGGTACATTTTAACACACAACTATCATAGCATTAATATTGTTGGAACGAAGGACGTGAAGTCATCAGCACGTTTCAAGAAGCAAGAACCACGATTTTCGTTCGGGCAGTCGTATTTATATGGGGGAAAATCTCTTAGACTGCAGACAATGTTCCCTACACCACGTGATGGCACGTGGTTTAAATAGGAGGGCCATATGGAAAATAAAATATATTATTGGCTTTAATCCCGTAGACAGAGGCTGGCCTAAGTCTACGGGGAAAAAAAATAGTCTGGAGGGAATTACTGAGGGAAACCAAATTGAGCTTAGGCATGACCATATATGGTAACGCGTTAGAGAAATTTATGAGTGGGACAACCCTGAGTTGTCAAGCTTAATATGGAAAAAGCCAGACAAAGGAGACAAAGGACTTCTCCATATCACAGCCTGACAAAAGATACAAAGGATTTTTCCATATTACAATATATATATATATACAAAATATTATATAAAAAATATTATATTTTGTAAAACATGAAAACATATAAAAACATATAATAATTAAAATTTGCAAAAAAAGTCGATTTGAAATTTTAAATTTAATAAAATTTAAATAAATATTCTAAGTTTTACTTTAAGTTTACAACAGGAACATAATTTCTGAAACTGTTATTCACTAAAAACTAACTAGAAAGATTAACTATGTGATGACATAGAATCAAACACAAAACATTTTTCTATAAATTAAATAGAATAAAACTAATTATTATTAAAACTTTTACCTGTGATTTTTCCATCGCTTCACGTATATCTTTTTAAAAGCTATTTTTTCCAAAGACTTGTTCAATGGAGATGTTTTTAAAATGTCTCTAACGGCACATAAGACGATCGAGTCGTTTCATTGCAACACACAAACCCAAGTACTTAGTTCTCCTCCCTTCATTGGTCAGTGAATAACATTCGGAGCCGCCTCGTAGTTGAAAGATGCTGAAGTGAACTTACGCAACACTTTGAACTGTTTAGCTTTCAGCCACTGGTGATAGCTTGTCAGAAAAGAACTTGAAAACTAAGCGACAAATAGATATCTAAATCTGGCCACTTTCTACCGCTGATTGGCACTAATAATTGAGGAGGAGGAAAAAGAAAATGGAGTTGAGTAATGGGGTTAAGTTTTTTCTGCTGTTTGTTTGTAAGGAAGTCAAACTTGATACGCTACACTTTTCTAAAATACACAGGATGTTTGTGTCATATAGACGATACTAGATCGGAATAAGTACTAAATGTAAATTAATTTTACAAGGCTTCTGAAGGCTATTTTTTATACTACTGAGATAAGAGGAAAGCAAATAAAAAATTAATCTCCGAAGGAACCTACCTACCTGTTCTCTTTCTGATAAAAGTCTGGATAGTAAAAAGCAACGACAAAATATTTTGCCATACCGAGATTTCGATCATTTTCGCAAGAGCAGTAATTGAGTTGATTTCATAATAAGTTATGATAGTCACACCGCTGCAGACAATGAAATGAAAACACTGATTTGTGCAAGATTTTTCAAAATTGGAAGTGGTAAAATTCAATTAAATTTAACAAAAGGTGTTATGACTCATTTCTTCCGAATATTTGCAGTTTGTTTAAAACAAGGATAGATTCCCGTTTTTTTGAGTTAAAAACGCTTTATTTTTAACTTAGAAAAACTCAGTGAAAAGAATGCTTTAAATAAGAAAAAATTTATCTTTTTGTCGAGGCGTTGATTTGCTGATTTAACCCCTTGAAGCACGAGTTTTTTTCGGAAAAACTGGTAAAAAATGAATGAGTTTTTTTTTTGACAGAAAAGGAAAATATAAGTATAGCATAAATTGTTTTTGTCAATTTCTGTTGTAGGCTCGGACTAGAGACTAGAGACTCTGGGGTGGGTTAAAAATTATATTAAAAAATTGTTATGCAAAGTGTAAACGGATCTCAGACGGGCATTAGAAATAAAATAATGCGTGATAGAAGCCCGTGTAACACACGGGCATGTGCAAATTTGCCGGTACCTTTCGCCCGTGTCAAACACGGACAAATTAGTTAAGGGGTTAAAGTGATGGTCGCACAAAGCAACTAAAAACATTCTAGGATTCGAATGACCCTAAACTAGTTTTAGGTGTAAAAAAAATCTTAAAGCCATAATTTTCTGATTCGTTGAATGCCTGAAATTGTTTTTACAAGGCAGATTTTCAAAGCACATTCGAAAGACTTGGAGCATAAAACGATAAATTCTGTAACGAAAAAAAAAACCTTAGTTTTTTTTAGATTTTTTTAATTTATGGCTTCTTTGCACGATACAAACACTATGGTTTGAAGGTTGTCTTTGCAACCTGCAGAAATCAAAGGTGTTATATGTGTTATTGATAAACCCTTGAACAGGATCCTCAGCTTGAGCTCTTGAACATAATCCTCAGATTGACCTCTTGAACATGAACTTCAAATTGAGTCCTTGAACATGGACCGAACTCATCATCGTCGACTCGGGATTCAATTATTTGTCATTGGTGTAGCGTTACTGAGAAATTTATGAGTGCATCATTACTACGGACGGCAGAGTATAAGTAGAGTCCAGTCTTGAATTCTATCTGTAAGAAGGATCTTCAAAAATACCATTTTACCAAAGAAACTTGCAATAAAGCCGATTTCATTAAACTGGGAAAATGACAGAATTAAAAACACTTGAGTTTTTGAAACTGATTCTTATCTCTCATCCCCAAAAGAAGACTCATAGGTCCCATTCTTAACCCCTTGAAACACGAGTTTTTTCAGAAAAACTGGTAAAAAAATATCGAGTTTTTTTAAACAGAAAATGAATATATAGGTATAGTCTAAACTGTTTTTGGCAATTTCAGTTGTAGGGGGTGACTAGAGAGCGGGGGGTGGGGTAAAAGTTACATAAAAAAATATTTTACAAAGAAAGTGCAAACGGGTGGATCTCAGAGGAGCATTAGAAATAAAATAACGCGAGAAATACGATCGCCCGTGTGAGACACGGGCATGTACAAATTTCCGGTAACTTTCGCCCGTGTCAGACACGGGCAAATGCGTTAAGTGGTTAATTTGGTAGAAAAGCAACGTTGGGAAAACGTGTTTTTCTGTTTTTTGTTTATAATAGCCGTTTCATATGAGCTTCCCTGATTCAAAAACGACGTCAATTTTGCAGTTTAGTACAAATTTAAAATAACAAATTTAAAAAAAAATGTATTCTTTGATTGTCTTTCTGATTTTCAATGCTATTACAAGCAACAATTAAAAAAAAGATTTTTTTAACATTTTTGCAAAAAGTTAATATTGATCTACATTACAGATTACACTTTTATCAAAGTAGAAACATGGCATGTTCATCCAGAAACGTATTTTCTATCATTTTGGCAATATTACTTATTTCCTATGCATAGGACTTACTCCTTTATGTCTACGCCTCACACTAAGTATGAACGTGTCAAAAATACTAAATGTAAATAGCAATGCTGGAGCACTACTTCTGCCTCAGAAGATCCCGTGAATTTTAATTGATCGAATTCCACAAAAAGCAGATCTCCAGTTTTGGTCCAGAACATTTGTTTGCGACATAGGTATACACGCAAAGCGAACAGACGAGTTCAGCATCAATGCACGGTATTAAAATTTACTAGCCATTATTGATCGGTCCATTGTCCATTGAACTTGAATTTTAAAGTTGAAGCTGGAATCATTTTCGAGTTTTCGTTTTACATGTCGAGTTATTTTGAAAAAAATCAAACGATTATGAATTTCTATACTCGCAAAAAAGCATAATCACAAAATTCATTTATTTATTTTGTAAGTTTATAGTGTTCCAGTACAGCAACCGTAGCTTTAAGCTTTAGATTCCTTATTCATTGAACGTAATTGTTAAATTATTCTTCATAAGTATAGTAATACTATTTTCTGTGCAAAAGTACATCTTACTATTTTATTTTGATGATATGTGATCATTTTACGATTCTTTATGCATAAAGTTGGTGATGTCCCATTTCAGTAGTTCCCGATTGAGCCGGTAGAGGAATTTATTCCTTATTCAGTCGGTGGGGGAGTTAGAGATAACGGGATTGAAAAAAGCTTTTTCCGCCGCTCATTCTAAACTGCTGATGTTGAGTTGGATAATTTCGTTACAAATACTTCTTATTAAACATTCTTTTAACTAAATATAACGACGTTCATATTTAACTTAAACAAATTTGTTTCTGTGTAGTTAAGATTTGTTGTAAAAGAATTAAAACAAACTTCCCTCAAATGCACTGAAATGCCAGCGCTAAGCTGCTCGAAACAATTTCAGCACATAAATAATCAAAATTGAATGGATAAATGGTATGATAAAAACAAGAAATGCAAGATATGTACAGTAAAACCTGTAAAGTTGTCCACTTTTGTAAGTTGACAACTTTGGTCAAGAACGGAATTAGCTCTTCGCCCTCTACCTCACCCTCTATAAGTTGACCACTAAAGTGCTGCACCGCAAGTGGCCAACTTAGACAGGTTTCACTGTGTGTGTATATATATATATATAGTATATATATTAATGTAGTTACTTCCGTTTTCTATAATATGGGATGTCACCTACCTTTATTCACAGTAAATAATACTTCAAAAATGTATCAGCATATGGCACTATAATTTTTCTCTCATTAAATACCGCAACGTTAAAACCGGAATGCAAAATACCGTTTTCTCAAAATATTAATCGCTTCACTTATACCCTTATGTTTCTCACCACCTCATATATACGAATAATTTTTTTTATGTTTCTTCACATACAATTTCAGGTTATTATTATATGGTGTGAGCACTATTTAAAAAAATAATACCAATAATATTTTAAAATTCCTTTGAATAAGGTATTACAGTGTATTTAAATAAAGTACAATTGGAAAAAGTAGTACACCTTGAAACAAAATGTAGACCAAAATTTCCATGCGTTCTTAAGAGGAAACCACAAAGAATGTACACGCGCAGACACTGATATAAATAGTATAAATTTTTTGCCTTAAAATTATTGATACAAAAAAAAAAAAAAAAAAAAACGGATAAAATACTTTCTACTTTTAATCCGCATTTAATTTTCAGGCTTTCAATTAAATGAATTAGTTTTAACACCTTGACTATCAACTACAAGAAAATTCGTAGCTGGTATATTTGACCTAGAGAAGGTAACGAGAATTCAGAGCTGGCTGATAGCTACAAATTTATTTATTTACTTAATTTATGTATCTTGCACAATGCATTTTCAATTTTATAATGTTGTAGCTTATTATTTTCGATTTTAATTATTTTTAACTTGTTTTGAAATGAGTATTTTTTGACAAAGACGATGTGATTAACTTAATGTGATTTATGATTGTAAAAATATTATTTTTGTAAAAATTTTAATTAAAGTTCATCTGAATAAGATATGAAATATTGTTTACATAAATACATATTAACAACCGATGCATTTAACTGTTCATTTATTAGCAGTTTATCATTGCTAAAACATTAGTCAAAAAATTAAAAATATAAATTAATAAACAACTTTAAATTCCGAAACTGCATATGGTTCAGTACAAATTTCAAAAATACTATTTCTAACAAGAATTTGAATTCTGGAAAGATTAAAAAATCTTTGAATCAACAACCTATTTTTGACGTATGTGTACAAGCAGATTTCACGTAACACATGCAAAATGTGCCACACGTCACATAACCACGTTTATTAGTACGAAGTGGAATTAAGTAATTTAAGGAATTATAATTAAGATAAATTTCTAACCATATTTTTTAAATAAACACAAAACGAAACAATAAATTGTTTATGTACTTGTAAATACTTAATTACTTAAATTAACTTCGATTTAAAAATGAATGGTCGTTACATCTTTTAGTCTAAAAAAATATTTTTTTAATGAACAGCACATAAGGTACACATGTGTTTGATGTCGCATTAAAATACAATATAAGAGGAAGCGCTTTTACTTTACATTAAAAAAATATAAATGAAATATATATATATATATATATATATATATATATACACAATGTATTGTGTCATAATTAATGCAGATCATATGAAAAATGTAAAATATGTATGTGGGGGGGGGGGGGGGTAATATGTCTATAAATGAAGAACCATGTGTACAGTTTACTCTCTCTTAGAAACTGTATGTAAGAGTAAACGTTTTTCTGCACATAGAAAGATACGTTTTGTAGATATCTTCTTATTTAAATAAATATAATACCAATACGCAAAATATTAACTTATAGTCAACGTAATTAAAACCTGCAAAAACACAAACTAGGCTTATGAAAATCAATTGCTTTATATAAGGGATCATGTACGCGTATATTTAATTATTTCTGCGAAATCAGGTAAAACAGGAACAGTATTTGTGTGCATTTTTTTTTTTTTACAATTTTTTCTTTAGCTTAATAAATGCGCAACTGCAAAATTACAAACTACGTGTTTAAAAATAAATTGCAATAGAGGACGACGTGCACCATATACTTACTTCAACATATTTTTTTTTTTTTCGAAATCAAACGAAATGGAAACAGTATTTTGACTCATTTAAAGAAATATTTTGCAAATATTTAGTCAGCTTATTATATGTACATTAATGCATATAACTGCAAAAATGCAAGCTATAGAAACTTTAAAGAAGGAACTATGTGCACAGTTGTTTACTGTTGTGTTGAAATCACATGTAAGAAGAGTAAGAAGAAAGGCTTGATTTAAAATCAAAACATTTGTTGACAAACACTCGCAGGTAGAAAAAAAAAAAAAAAAATAATAATAATAAAACGCTTTTAGTGCATTGATAGGAACTGCATTATTTTTGCATGCTGACAATACGAAGTTAAATTATAAGTATCGAAACATAAACTTTTCAAAAAGACTTAAAAACTGAAAAAAATATTTCGATATGCTTTATTTTTGTTTAGCTGTATTCAAATATCACATCGTTATAGACGTTATCTGATTTTAGTTATTTTAAAGAATATTGTAAAATATATTTTTGTCTAAGTTTAAGTAGCATAAAATAAAAATTCAATCGATTAGAGCGCTGGTGAGAGTAAATAATTAAAATGCTATTTATCCATTATACTGCAAAAAGAAACATGTACACATGTTTATAAATTTTATTATGCTTGAACACCAAGATAGCTTTGAAATAATAATAATAACGTTACTAATACAGGCCCGGTCCTTTAGGGGGTCAGGGGAGGTCAATTCCCCCCCCTCCCTCCGGCTTGGGAAATATAATGTATGTACATGTACTTTGTAGTTTTTTTAATGCAATATACATAGAGTTTATATAATTTCCCCGCCCCTGCGATATTTTGAAATAACGAGCATACACTAATACGAAACAAATGAAATAAAATATTAAGCTTTGTATTTATTAAAATGACCTTCTTTTTACAGCTCAAAATGCAGCTCTGTACACGCTATTCCTTAGGATTTTAAAACAAAAAATAAAAACCTACAACCTATCATTGGTTTTGAAAATCTGTTTCACTCAAAAATTATTATCTATCTTTTTTTTATTTATTTTTCACCTATCAATGCAAAAAGTCACAAACAAAATAACCCTTTTAGACCATAAAAGAAAAATTGACTCTCAAGTGAAAAAATTTCCCAAATCAAAATATTTTTAAAGAAAAACATTGCAAAAATCCAGAGATTTTCCTTACTTACGTTGATATTATCCCCTCGGAAAAATAATTCCAAAATAATATTCCAAATGTTCCTTGCGTCTTGCTGAGAAACCACCAGCAGTGAAACTAAAATCTCTTCACGTTTTTTTTTTCTCGACTGAGCGAACTTTGAACAGAGTCGTATTGCCGTGTAGCGACAGGGTATGTCATTCAATACAAGATAAAGAGCGACTCTGAGAACGCCGAAACAATGTATCTATTCAATGATCAATCTATTTATTGAGCTGTACATTGATTGGATTGTAAATCATTAAAATTTGGGAATACATTAAACAATTGAAAAAAGTTATGAGGGGGAATGGGGGTTATTTTCTACTTTATATGAATGTATAAATAATTATTGTTACATTTGATTTAAATTTTAAAAAAATATATATGAAATTTTAGTGCTGCCATCTATCGGCATTCAGAAGAAAATATATATTATTTCCTTCGACAATTTAGAACTTTGAAAGATATTTTAGAGGTGATTCATAAATCATGTCAAGTCACGCTTCGAAGGGGGAGGGGGTTCGAGAAACTGTGACAGTTTGTAACAAGGGGAGGGGAGGGGGTTACAAGAAGTGTGACACTACACATTTTGGTTTCTATCAAAACATTTGAAATCAGCAATTTTAATTTGTTTTTAAAGATTTCTGATTTTCATTCATTTGATTTTAAAGTTTCATTGATCATTTGGTATCGTAAACACTGATGCTGATTAAAGTTTAAATTTACTTCTTGTTAAAAGTTTAAAAGGAAATTTTATTTGGCATTTACACTTCAGATAAAATTTAATGGGTCATTTTTTCAGAATTCGAACAGTTTATGTATTTTACAGTTCTAAACTAATTATCTATTGTGTTGTTAACCTTAACCTCATTTTATGCAAATTAAGTACATCTGTAACCATTATTATTATTATTATTACGCTCACAAATGTCATTAAAAGTTTGAAAGTAAAATTAGAAACGTGATCTATAACGCAGCGCTTTGTTTCTGAACTGCAAGTACATACGTCTATGTAATATAGCATGACATGTGACAAAGGGCGGTAGGGGGTATAATGAAGAGTGAAATTTTGTGACAAAGGGGGGAAGGGGTCAAATATATTGAAAAAAGTGTGACATCATTTATGAACGGTCCCTTATGTATTAAACGAGTGGTGGCTCTCAGAGCGATGGTGCACCCGCGTAAAAAGATATAGACCCCCTAAAAACGATGTCCCCCAAATCGGTCAAACAGTCCCCTCCCCCTAAATCCTATGGACCCTCAATTTTAATGTCGCAGTTTGTGCCATGACCCCCTCAACTGGTGGGCACCCCCGGTTAAACACAAGGCAGTGCAAAAGACAGTGTTTTATTATTAGCTATGAAAGAACCTTCTGTTTCTTTCTGAAATTCTTTTAGCATTTAACATTACTTTGTGTGTCATATGAAACGACTTCGAGTAAAATAAAATTGATTCGTGTAATTTACAAATGCAAATAATCAGTACATGATGCAATGCAAACACCTCCGTCATTCCACAGAGTCAGAAGGAAAGAGCAATCGAATGGATTTTAGAGCACAAATGTTTAGATGTACATTAATAATATCCCAAATAAATTTTTAAAAATAACATAGTTTATTGATTCGACTAGTCAGTACCGCCATCTATTGTCCAGCTTGCTAGTTTTTAGTACTTTTATTTTTATTGACTGAACTTTTCTGAAAACACTAGCATTTTTTAACTAGCGACAAGTTTTTCCTTTTTAAACGAAAAATTTTTTTACACTTTGACTATCTCATATCGAACAAAGTTGTAAGATCTCCAATTTTACTCATGCCGACGCCAAAAACTTATGAATTTATTTTTAACTATTTTTTAAAGCATTCAGTTTCTAAACGAGAGCCATTTTGAAAGCAATAATAATTCCAGGATTTACTTACGTGTAGTTAAGCAGTTTTATCTGATGAATAATTTTCAAATTATATGCAAATGAAATAACTACAGAGTGGAAACTATCCGAAAAGATTAGAAGCATACTATATAGTATAAACAGAGGCGTAGCTAGGGTTTTCAGCGCCTGGGGACAGCTGAAGATTTTGCGTCCACCTGTGCCCCTGGGGGCTAGGGGCGCCCCTTAAGGGAAGTAAAAAAACTTTTGTGCTTCCTAAATGATAAAGCTCTAAAAAGCAGCCCTTTTAACTTTCATTTTTATTAGAGACCATTCACTTTTAAGGGAAAAATGGGACACGTTGGCTTCGCAAAATTATTGTCTGATTTCCCACGCACTCCTGTGCTACATTGGTCATTCCCCATATGATTTGCGGTGCTCCCACTTTTTTGTCGAACATATTCACACTTATTCAGTTCAAATAATTTTCTTTTCGCATTTAAAAATAAAATAAATTAACAATAATTTGGCGCCCCTTCACGCTGCGCCCGGGGACAGCTGTCGCTTCTTCGCCCCCACCTAGCTAAGCCTCTGGGTATAAATTCAAAATGCAGTGAGAAATGACATCCTCCAGTGGCGTATCATACGGGCCAGCAGGTCCCGTGCTGCGGGGGGGGGGGGCAGACCTTTGGAGGCCTTTTAGAAGTTTAAACGGTTTTTTGTGGTGTCTGTCTTAAAAGCTTTGTATTCAATAGCAAGGGTAAACATTAAATTTCTGAAAATCAAAATAGTTAATTCATTACAATTTACAATTTATTTATGTTGCACAAACTTAATTTCCCGTTTCAATGTAGCGGGGTTTTGCTGCAGGGTCTCACTCGGCGCCGTCTGCCCTTCCTTCTAATTTTCGCTTGTTGACTCCCTCGTCCAGAAATTTTGAAAGCTTTATCAGAATAAATTCTTAGGACTAAATCAAGTGAAAAAAATCAAGAAAATGCTTCAAAAATTTGAGTTTGTTTTTCAAATTGTTCTGCACATATTAATTTCAGAAACAACAAACCTAGTCTCCAAACTCTTTCAAAGAAAAGACGCAGACATATCCAAAAGAGTTACCTTAATCGAAAATGCTGTTAAAACATTGACAGACCTTAGGAAAAACTTTAAAACTTCGTTAGTGACAGCTACTGTCATTGCTTAGCAATGGTGCATAACTTGTAAGTTCAAAAGAAAAGAACTGCCAACGTTAAAAAACACTTTGATGAGTTGGCTGTAGATGATCGGTTCTCAAATCTAGGTTCTAGTCTTTTTGAAATTATTAAGCCTGCTTCCCTTTCATCGGTAAATGACGAAGAATTGCACAAAAAAAAAAAAAAAAAATCAATTGGCAGTGGAATACAAAGACCTACAAAATAAGTTCAATAATGAACTGCTGAGCTTCCGCTTAACCTTGCGTGGTGAAATTACAAAATTTTAAGCCGTATTTATGATGTAACGTATCTCCTTCTAGTTGAAAACATGGGCTGGCGTGCAAGCACAATAAGCTTGTGTGCCGCTTATTTACTTTTCTTTAGACTCTACCTGTGACGCGACCAGTGTATGATCTTTCTCTAAGTTAAAAATTATAAAGAATTACTTAAGGAGTACCATGTCCCAAGAGGGACTAACTATATTATGCGTGGAAAATGATACTGCTCCGAGAACCGACATCCAAGAAGTTGTTGCGATTTTTGCATCAAACAACAGCAGACGCTCCGACAAATTTAAGTAAACTTTGTTTTTAATAAATTTGTTTGTAGGAGTTTTACATTACTTATTCATTGGACTGGTTCAGTCATTTTATGTGTGTTAAATTAAATTTATGCCTCATTAATAAAATAAGATAATAATCTAAAGTGAAAACTTCATTTAGGCCTATTCACTCAGCAGTCAAAACTAGTATTGCATACAAAACATTGATGTACGCTTTAGAATTTAAATACTCTTAACCCTTAGGTACATAAGAAAATCAAATTACAATATTTATAGATTTCTTTAAAAAGGGTCATGTGTATTTGGGTAGTGTATCGAATACTATATACTTCGATAGAAATACATAGTGCGTAGTACATAATAAAACTTTACATACATAGTTCGTCGCAAGTACATATACTTTTATAGGTTTTTTTTTACAACAGTGAATACAGGGGGGCCCTAACAAAATATTTGGGGTGGGGCCCCAACCAAAACCGTTACGCCACTGACACCATCATTGTAAAAATTAACGAAAAATCTACGCACGCTCCTAAAATTTCCAAAATTTCGCGAATAATACATTTTAATCTGAAATACTATACACACAAGTTGAAATTAAAAATAAATATTGAATTAATTAAAAGGAAAGTATTTTTTTAGCGCTGTTATTTAGCGAATTGAAGCAAACAAAAGCTAATTGAATTTGCTAGCTAATGGAAATGCAAACAAAAAACTGAACAGTTTATAGTTGTTTAGAAGGAACAAAATGTTAAGAGAGAGAGAGAGGAAAAAAAAAAAAATACTCCCACGAGGGTTCACTTTATACTAGTATAAAATCGGGCTATGTAAGTCATGCAAGAAAATCTCTGGCCTTTTTGTTTTTAAATTTCAAATATATCTTTCTACCAGCGCAAACAAACTTTATAACTTGTGAGCATCAAAGCATGATCATTCTGTGCATAAAGAGTTTTATAAGTTTTTAACGAATTTCCAACACCGAAAAATCAATTGTTTTTAAAGAAGGGAAAAAAAGCGCTTTTTTTATTTTATTAAAATACACTTGAAAAGTATCATTAGAGTAGTGACAACAGTTCCAAAATACTGCATCGACAATAGATGCAAAAATTCCTAATCATTGCCTAAATTCTCAGCATTACGTTTCTAAATTTCAACTTCTGAATTTTGATCATTTTCCGAGAAGCATTAACAATGGGTGGGTGGGTCGTCCGCATATTTCTTCTCCAAATTATTTTGCATATGTATTGTGTATGTAATAAGCTACCTGTATGCACTGAAAACACAATTTGTCAAAAAAAAGACTTAGTTCGTTTTTTTCCGCGTCCCTTCAGTTTAATTCCTGCTTGGAAAAATAGAGCATGGTCAAAGTAGCAATTCGGGTGAATGTAAATGTGAACTGAATCGAGTTGATCCTTGAAATTCCACTAAGTTAGAAACGCTTTGAAATCGTCTTCTTATTAACTTAGCAACGTACGAGTAAAACAACTTCATCTTGTGCAGAAAAAAGGTTTTTTGAATGATACATTATGTTAAGGTATCCTAGAGTTCTTCCGCTCGCATCAGACATTTTCAGTAAAAAATAGCTTAAAATATTAAATGCAAAAACACTAATTTGAAATTAAAAACTAAAACAAAATCGTTTCATATTGCACACCCCCAAGGTCCATAGTAATTTTGTAGCAAAGTTTAAGCCTCTAGTAAATATTTAGGGTCTTCTGGGCATCGCGCACAAACAAACATCGTCTTATTTATATATATATATATATATATATATACAGGGTGTTTCAAAATGACCGCATAAATTCTAATGACGATAATGTTTAATATCGTCTGGACAGATATGCAAATACTGCTGTTGATATGTCCAATACAAAGTTTTTCTTGCACCGGCAGTGACGTCATACTTTGTTTTTCGTATTTTTCTCGTAAACTATGGATTGTACAGGAACGCTTCTTTGGCAGTTTTTATGTACTCCCAACGAGGAATCTAGCCGTGCAGAGTTTATGCGGTGGTTTTGGGACACCCTGTATATATAGATAGACTTATATGTCACTTATGCAGCACTTACAAGATGAATATGGCATATATTAGATTGTCTAGAGGAGGGTTCTCTGAGGATTCCACGTTAGGCCGACCACCGGAACAGAACATCTGCTTCTGCATACTAGGGCATTCGGTCTAGAAATCTGAGAAGGGCACAGCAGCGCCACATCGCTGTCATGCTGCTGAGTTTTAGTAGCTTAGATTGTCTAGAAAGGCATTTAAGCTGAAGATAATATCATCATCTTTCTGGTTAAATTACTGAGTCCATAACTTGTATTTGAGATATTGTCAATTTTAACTTATGAAAATCATTTTACAAAGCCCTAACTTCTAGAGTAGGGTTACTGATGTAACTTTTAAATTGTCTAATTGATTAATATCGTGAACATTACTACTAATTTCAAATCCTGATTCACTGCAGTAGTCTGTCTAATTTCACTCTCATATACATGTTACGATGAATGTCCGAAATCGGGAAATGTCGACAATCACTGGTCGGATGGATGGTAAATGTCGCCATTCACCGATGATTGTCGACATTCTGTATTTGGTGTATGTCGCTATTCACCGGTGATTGTCGACATTCTGTATTTGGTGTATGTCGACATTCACCGGTGGTGGTCGACAGTTTCCAATTTCGGACATTCACAGGAACATATACAGTCAGCAAGCACTTATGTCTTTCTGTCATGTTTCTTAATAAAGTTTAAGATGGGAGCATCGATAGTTCACTTTCTGCTCACTTCCTTCATCTCTCAGTTTCATCACAGTTCCTCCAAAATCTGACTGCAGCCGTCAGTACTATACATATGGCATTGTCTGAATATTTATTACTATATTAAATAATAATAAAGAGTAATGTGTGCGCTGTAATATGCAATAGTAATTCATCTTAGTTCAAAAAAAAAAAAGGAACTGTAATAGATAAACCATTTATTGATGTCCGCAAATGCTTTTGTCCCGTGATTGACGGTTAAACTAGGTTCTATTGCACGCTGGATATCATACCCACTAATCATTAATCTGCTAAAAAGATTTAGTACCTAACAAGAAAAAAAAGTTTAATACTCCAACATAAAATTCGCATGCGATGAAGGAGAGGAAGAGTTCAGTTAAAAATCAAAAAGGTTTTTTTTTTTTAATTTCAAAGAAATTAAATGCTTCTCTACGTTATTAGCTATCTTTGATGAAAACCATTGAGAAAAGTACGACGATCCACATTTTTTGTCAACTTCGTGTCTAATGCTTTTTTCAACTTCTCATTGATTTAAAGCAGTGACAAGACATACATTACTACTCGATACTTTTTTTAAAATCCATTTAAAATAAAAATATAAATTGGACGTCTTGAAAAATGCAAGAAACGAAAAGAAAGAAAGTGTAAGAAAGATTTTTTTTTCACTCTAGGGCTTAGGCTAGATTTAACGCTAACTCCTTGATAAAAATAAGCTCTGTGTCACGACGCGTTACTAATTTTGCTGTCAGTTCATTTCATTGCTTCTTTTTTCCTCTGCAGTCTCCTGTTCTCTTGTTGTTGTTTTTTTTCTTTTTTGTTTTTGTTAACTTGCTTCTCTTTATTGGCCTGACATCTTTTCTTTGAATCATGTAATTCAAAAACTCAGTTTTATGTTAAAGCCCCATTACACTACTAGAATAAACAATTACATTTAAACAGTAATATTGTATTAATTAATTCTAGTTGTATCTTCTGCTTATACTACTGAATACATCATACATTTTGAAATGCATTAAAGTAGCCCATGAAGAACCATTTTCGAAATAATATTCGTAATGAAGAAAGTAGCTTCAAAGTGCTCAGTCCATTGTTGTGGGTGTGACATTTGTACGCGTATTTGCACTTCAATTAAATCACTTTAATCTTCAGCTTTTAATTTTTATATTTTTGACTGTCAGTAACTATCAAGAATTTTTGCACAAAGTATAAAGTTTCTAAGAAAACGTTTTGCATAAAAAAGAAAAATTTGTTCCTGTTGCGAACACAATAATTAATTACGTTAGAGAAGAAAATACTGTTGAAAAATCTAACTTATCATATTTATTTTCTGTCGTAAACAGTTAAATGTGGGGTGTAAACCGCAATTTTTTCAGTTTAAACAGTTGTATATAAGAACGAAAGAACATGATCAGATGTGGGTTTGAGAAATGTTTTGATTGAAATGTCTTAACCAGCAGGAGCTGAATGTTTTTGAAGAACTCTTTTATATAATTTTACCATTCGAGCTGAATGAATAAAAAGTTATTTTTATAAAGCTGTTGTCTAGCTGGAATCCTGACCTCACACGGTAAAACTCTGCTAAATATTCTTAACAATTACACATGATCGATTAAAACATAGGCGCAAATACACTATTTTCCATTATATTATATAGATTATATATGTATAGCAAAATAAAGGGGCGGAATTTTGTTGCGTAAAGAATAAAATAATACAACTTACTGTGAATATGAATTCTTCGGATGGTTAGTTAAATAAAGCAACGCGTACTTCGCTGAAAAAGTTACAACTTGTTGTGTGTCGCGAGTTTTGAAGTAATCCACACGCCTCGTAAAACAACACTTTGAAATCAGGTATATTTCGTTAACTCTAGTCACTATTCTAGCTTACTACTGAAAGTGACAGCTATATCTTCACTTTGTGTTTCCCAAAAATATCACTTCTTTTGTTTAAAAATATACGAAGAGATAACATTTGATAAGTGTATGGAAAGCAATAATTTCATGTTTTTATCGCCGCAGTTATTGATTAGCTTTGCTAAAAACTTATTCTGATACTAAAATTAATCGATGTAAATTCAGTTGCACTAAGATAAAGACTTCAGTACCAGTTCTTTTAATGTATAGCAGAAATAGATGAAAAAGAATGCCATTTATGTAAGCACAGGTTTAATTTTCAATGCATGCTTCTGTTATGGCACACTTATGTGTAAAATTTAATAACAATAGTAGAATGATTAAAAAATACTAGTGTTTATCGCGATGGTAATTTAAAGAAATGTTGTTATTGGCTACTATTTTCTTGGCAGACTATAAATACATATTACCAAAAAGTTCAAAAGTTAATGAAATTTTACGTTATTGGGAAATTCTACAAAAAGTGATCGACACGCCACAAATATATTTTATTAAAAATAATAATTTAAAGCGTAATAAACAACATTGTTTTGCTAATGACCTAAACCGAAAATTTTTTGTCATTATTTATACCTTTTTTTCTGAATTATAGCTGTGATGTGAGAGACATGAATATCTCTTTTTCCATGGAATGGTCCTATAACACAAACAAATCATAAAGTTGCAAATGAAGCAATATGCTTGTTCACAGACATGTTATTATCTTACTGATAATTAAATCAAATGATAATTGCACAAATGTAATGTCTAAACCAAATGAAACTATTATTTTTCTTTTTACATTGTTTACATTTTATACACAAATTTAAATTTTTGCTTATTCCTCACAACTTAAAATTGTGCGCTTAAAAATCTTTTTTTTTTTAATATTTTTTTTTTCTTCCGAGAGTTAGAAGTATCAAACCTAATAGAAAGAAAAAAAAATCATTAGAAATCTGTTTTGAAAAAGATGAATGTGTGTGCATGTTTAAATACGGAAATAGGGAAGAGTAGGCCTGGGCGATTTTCAAAATTTTTTTATATCGTTTTAACAGCCGTCTAATATTGCGATTTAGTGATAAATCGATTTAATATTGATTTTAAAAAAAATCAATGAAATAAGTTTTGTTCATGTGTTACTTGTACAATAAACGCATGCAACATATGTTTTGTCAATCTCTTGTACATTAATATACATATATATATACAGGCAATTTATGGTTATTGCGACCACAGATTCAACGAGAACCCGGGTACTGATTTTAAAAAGGGAAATTAAATTGCACGCTTAATATTAAAAGCACTCTATTGTTACAAGCATAACTCTGAATGTTTTTCATGAGAAATTTTGAAAAATTTTCCTCTCGGACACAAGTGAGAAGATTTAAATTTCCATTTAAGTTTTGATGAAAGAATTTTGAAATGTTACGAAAATGGGGTAACGGCACAAAAAATAATGAAACTTGAAGAAATCATGGTGTATCTTCATCTGCAATGCCGTTGATTCCCGTAAAGCAGAAAAAAAAAAAAAAAAAACTCAAAAATACTAACCAGTTTTTTCCCTTCAATAATATTTGATGAAAATTAGACTTTTTTTCAAATTCCTTAAATTCACTGTTATGCAGTAAGATTTGAATTTATGATAAACTCGGCACTTGAATTTAGACAGCATTTGTCTCCGTTCTTTTATTCTTGTTATGGCCCAGTTCTACTATATACATAATATATTAAGTTGATCTGATGATTAGTTTATGTAGACCCTCATTTATTCTTGTTATTTATAGCCATAATGTAAATTTGTAGCTAACAGAATAGTTGCCACTACTTTTATAATTCATTCTGTTAATTTAGTGATTCTAGCAAACCTAGCGTATAGAACCTGGAAGAAAATTATTCCGATGAAAAAAATTTGAATATTAGATGTAGTACAAAGTCTGAAATCCGGCATCACTCTCTTCACAGACTTCGTACCCTCTGAATTTCGGACTTTTCGAATTTCCGATCATTGTTTTTTTGCTTGCTAAGCTAATTTATTCTTCTCCCGCAAAATTACCCACATGTCATTTGCATCTAGAACACATTTTTAATGCTTAAAGTGCAGATACATATATATAATATATATATATATATAAGTATTAAAAAAAAAGAACATTGCTTCCTTCATCCTATATTCAAATTTGGTTTACTGCTGCCATCTATTGAAAGGTATCATCGCTAAAAATTTGGCCATATTTGAGAAAAAGTCATTTCCAAACGAGCCAAAATGAGTTTTAGTCTTCGTTACAAACAAAGTGAAATTGGGAACTTTCCATATCTTTAAAAGGCTAATTATACTTTGATTCAAGCCGTTTTTTTTTCTGAGAAAACATTGTCATTCCGTTGCATAATTATTACTACATAATAATGATAGAAACAAAATTTAAAGGCACTAGTTTGAAAATGATTACATACTTGCTTTAAATTCAAAATTATGAATAATTTTGTTTGTTAATTTTTTGGCTACTGAAAAAATTTACTAAGACACGTGACGGAATGATACTTCAATATTTGGTTTTATTTTGCCTATTACTCTTTATTGAATGCATGAAAACTACAAAAAACAATTCAAGATTTTCTAACAGATTTATTTATCAAACTAATTTTTAAAAAAATACTAATTACCTTTATTTCTAGGCGTTCTTCAAGAAATCTGTATGTACTGAACTGCATTTACTTTTCAGACATAACGTTTGTTTAGAATGTTGCCAAATTAAAATCATCTATAATGTTTAAAACCAAGACAGGATTATGAAAACTTAGAACATTTACAAATAAATTTTAAAACGCAATCCATTTGAATTAGTTTTAAAAAATATTTTCGTAAATGTTGTCATTTTCATGGAATTGTCCTTGTTTATTAATAATTTTGGTGATTCATTTCATTCTCTGGTATCTTAGAAATAATTAGACATAATTTTTTTTCAAGAAAGAAAACCACTAAAGAAGCGTGTTTTCGGTTAATTTAGACAAATATGCTAAAATTTTAAAGGTATAATGAATGAGCAAAAACATTTACCTTTTATGCGACAAATTGAAGCAGTAAAAAAGCAACAAATTATAGCACAAAATTAAAATACAAAAAACAGCCACGTTTCGGAATAACATGGAATTCCTTTTTCAATGCAAGCTGGAAGTGAGCAAAGAAAGCAAAGACCCTAGAAGAGTCCCGCCAAAGAGGATTCCAAACCAAAAGAGGAAAAACCCGCCAAAGAGCCGATGGCGCCATCTAAAAACGATGCACATAAGCAAACACGCAAAAAGAAAATTGAGAAATAAAAGAAAACTAATCCTGAGAACAGGAAGGAATTGCCTAGATATCATTAACTAAATTGGAGCTATTGCTAAGAATATGAAAAGCCTCAAAAAAATCGAGACCAGACGGAGATGAAACTTTTTTAATAATGTTACTGGACGAAAAATCAAAAGTGTGGTTGGAGTTCCAGCAATGTTGAACATTGCTTGATTTTTCCAACTGTTGCTTCTCTACGTAGCTTTTGCGCTCTTTCAAGCAAAATTTTAAAGCGCGTTTAGTCTGGCCAATGTATGAGAGTCAACAATTACAATTAGTTTTATAAATGCCAAAATTGTTAAGCATATTAATAGGATCACTAAGAGAGGAGAAAGGCAGTTTGTTAACAGGAGAGAATATTACCCAGAAAGGAAAAAGTTTCAAAATTTTAGCCACTTGATAGCTAACAGAAGGAAAAACTGGCAAAGCAAACAATCTATATAAATAAAAATGTAAGTGTTCGTTTGTTCATAACCGCGAATCTCCGAAAGTACTTCACCGATTACTTTGAAATTTTTCCAGTAGACAGAGGGATTCAAGAGGAAGGTTTATAGACCCGTTAGAAAAGAACCCGACAGGTAGTTCCTTTTTTTATTCCAATTTTACGCAAATTTTCACATAAATTCCCCAATATGGGGGTGAAAAAAACCTTGCACATATGAATATAATATATCGATGGAAAGCGCTGATTTTTCTGCACAGGATGAAATTTGTTCGAAGTTTCTGACCCAATAAGAACGCCAGTTCCTCAACTCCGGGTAAATAGTATTATCTTAATCTATCTATATAAATAAAAAAGTAAGTGTTCGTTTGTTCATCACCTCAAATCTCCGAAAAGTTCTTCACTGATTGCTTTGAAATTTTGCCAGAACATCGCGTTCGAATACGTGCGTGTTTTTATAAATCACTTTTAATTTATTTTAATTCTGATTTAATTATTTCGTTTTTTAATGTTTTATTAAGGAGAATGAGCCACTGCAACGTGCGACAAGGTACAGCTTTTTTGCATTTTGATTTAATAATTTTGTGTTTTTTTCTGTTTGTATTAAAGTTTCCCCTCAAAGATTAAGGGGAACTTTAAAACAAAGATTACTTAGTTTGAATGGCAACAGTTTAATTTAGCTATTTTCACATTTGTTTAAAATTTTTGTGTTTTTTTGTGTTTGTATTAAAGTATTTGTTAGTATTTCTGAACTCGAAGATTAAATGGAACTTTAAAACAAAAATTACTTATTTTGAATGGCAACAGTTTAATTTAGCTATTTTCATTTTGACTTTAAAATTTTGTGATTTTCTGTTTGTATTGAAGTGTTTTGTTAGTATTTTTCACTTAATGATCAAGGGGAACTTTAAAACAAAGATTGTTAATTTTGAATGGCAATTTTTTAATTTAGAATTTTCGTTTGTGTTTTTTCTGTTTGGATAACGCTTGTTGGAATTTTTCAATGTGCCGAGCCAGACAATATAAAAATCTTCGCAAACAATGGAAGGACAAAAAAAAAAAAAAAATGCCCGCAAGCATTGTGAAAAAAGCATAAAGCTCAAGACCAATCAATCAAATTGAGCAGTTTAGATCTAGACATGGATTGCTTCTCACGTGGACAATTAATTATACATTTGCGTGTTCTAGAATGGGTAAACCAGACAATCTAGATTTTCAGGCAATGAAACAACAAACATTGTGAAATGAAACATATTAGAAATCTGTGCTTTTCTCTTGCTTTTCCATCGAACCAGACTGAGCCACAGCAACGAGTGGCCGGGTACAGCTAGTTATTAATAGAAACGTTTTTTTGATACTATTACACGGAGATCTTTTAGACAATTAGTTATAAATGGAATCGATTAGAGCGGCAGAATAGCCTTTATCATAGGCCAAAGCGTTAAGATAGTTCAGTAGAGGTTAAAGAAGAGCAGGAGAAGAACACGATGAACAAATGCGTTAAAAGCAGACTATTTTGGATTAGGAGGGTGATAAAACAATTTATGAGGAGGTAAAGAAACAGCGAAAGGTTTACGGAACACCGTAGTTTCAAACCCTAAATCATTACGAAAAACCCTAACATCAAGGAAGGCAAGACAGTTGTTTTGCTCAATTTCACAAGAAAATTGAATGTGAGGATCGATGAAATTCATAAGAGACAAGACTTCATCAACATCAAACAGATTACAGTCTATTGAGACAAAGCAGTCATCGGCATAACAGGCATAAAATTGAAACTGTATTTGTTGAAACAACTAAATCTTAAAATAATGCATATAGAAATCACTCAAAACAGGGCTAAGAGGGTTTCCCATAGCCAAACCATCCAACATTGAAGAACTAAGCGTCAAAAGTGAAAGCAGTTTGCTTTAATCAAGTGCAAGTTAGGAAAAATAAATCCTCAATTTCTTCTGAACTTATTTCTGATGGGCTGCTATTGGTTTCTGCCAATTGCAGACCTAATGCGTTCCCCAGAGATTGGTACCATTTCTTTCAACGGCACCACAGTGAGTGTGGTACCATCGCCGCATGAGAATTTTGACGTCCGTTGTATTCTATGTTTTAATGTGCAAATATTAAAGTAATTTTTTTTCCTCGCTTTTCTTTGTATTTACTTATTTATTTTTTCTAATAAAATTGTTAGTAACCATACCTTAAAAATGGTGAAGGTCAGAAATGCATTTATATTCTTACTAAGCGTTATAAGTCCAAATAAATAAACTGACAATTTTGAAGAGGGAACTTTTTTTTTGAAATTTATAACGCAGTGATATTTTTTCGTAAAATTTATATCAGCATTAAAAATGCACATTACATCCTACGACTTTAGATACGTTAATCTAGTGTCTTGGTCTTTGCAAAAACTGGAAAGCGTGATTTTTGTAGGTAGTTAGATTTTCTCCGTTTGTAAATCAATGAAAACAATGCATTAACAGCTCTAATTTAACCCACAGAAGAAGTTCTTTGAGATTTTAAAATGGCAGTTTAAAAATATGTGCAATTTTATGGCTGATGTTTCTAACTTCCATTTGATTTTTGTTGAATTCATAAGCAGAAAGGAACGGTTCCGCAGATGTACATTTTCCCCGTCTTCTTCTAAAAATAACAGATTCTTATACACTTCAGTAAGTATAAAATTGCAAAAAAAAAAAAAAAAAAGAAAGAAAGAAAAAGAAAAACAAAAATGCTCACATGTATTTTGGAGCTACAAAAAACGTATACTATGCGAGAAAAAAAACGGCTTTTCTTTTAACACCGATTTTTGTTCTTATTAAAGAAACCAATTGCTTTATAGTGAATATGAACTGATATAGAAGGTGTCGAGCCGGCATGATGGCGCCGTGGTAAGGCGCGGAGATCGAACGCCCCAGGTCTGAGGATCGAGCCTGGCAGTGTCGGTGGATTTTCAAGCTGCAGAAAATCGTCTCCGCCCATGTCGTATCATTTTGCGGCATGTACACTGTTAAAACTGGATACTTAAAAATAAGGAAAATGTACTCATTTTTGAGTACTTCACGTTCTTATAATAGCTCCGAGTACTTAACTCTTAAATTTGAGAAATGCACGTTCTCATTTTTTTGAGTACGTTCAGGGGCTCGAATATGAGTATGTATCAAAACACATACTCATATTTTTGAGTGCATACCTGACTCGAATATGAGTATGTATCAAAACACACATACTCATATTTTTTAGTACATACCTGATTTACACCGCAATGCAAAACTATACTTACGTTTCTGTCTTATTTTTTTAGGGATTCCTAAAAGTTAACATTAACGGTGCCGCAAATTAAATTTACGGTCACTCGCTAACTGCTGACCATTGGGATTGCTCCCTTTATTTTTATCATGATAATAACATAGTACTTTGTATAACATATTGAATAACATAGGATTAATAACATAATTGAGTAATATATAGTATAATAATAATAATAACAATATATAAAAATCTGTACAAAAAAAATGAACATGAAGATTTATATCAATTGAGATATAAATCTCATGTTCAATTATAGATGGGCTTTGCATACACATGTGAAACAATATGTCATTTAAGATATACTGCTCAAATGCATATGCAACGTTACAAAAATAAATACGCATTGAAGCATAATAACAAATATAACGTTTCAATGCATATTAAAAACACCCCGTCGGATAGGATTATCTCCGAAATCTCTACTACCCTAACAAATAATTACCCTAACATGGAAAAACCTAACATAAAAAAACCTAACTTGTAAAATAACCTAACAATATAAAAAAAGTGAAGAAATGGGCGAAAATGCAAAAAACGTAAAAGTTCAGGTAAATAGCTCAGTGTCTTCTTCTTGATCATCATTGAGTTTCTAACAAAAAGTACAAATAATTAATATCGAAATAATAGGCTGTATAAAGGCAGTTCTTAGGGTTAAGATAAAATTAATACTCAATAATAGTCAATACTTCGCATTTTTAATACAATACTTTTAAAAAAAAATAGTAATAACTGAATAAATCATTTAATATATTAAAAATTAAATTTAGAATGCCTGAAATACAAGCTCACAAATTTAGCATTCAAATATCTGAATAATGTTGAAATACAAAAATTTTAATAACAGATTTTGGGGCAAGTTATATCAAGTCAGTAAGCATACATATTTCTTATACATGAGCACTTAGAGAAATATTCGTATGTTTGCATTCAAAGGAAATTAACACAATAAAACAGATACACAAGTGCAAATAGTTCAGTTTTTTATTTTAAAACTTACTTCTTTAATGTAAAAATTATATTCTGGATATGCAAGGGAAGAAAAAAAAGGAATGGTTGGCACTAATGTTATATGCTGCTTGCTCAGCAAATGCAAAGTTTTTAAAATATGGAAGTATCAATTACAATCTTGCATGTTCCGTTAAGTAAAAATATATTGCAAATATGCAAATTATGCTAATTTTCGATTATAATAATTTTTCACATTTTAAAAATTATTGGAATATTAATTCTGTTTTAAACAACTGATTTAATAAATTATTATTTAATAGATTAAAATGCTTTATACCATAAAATTCATTTACTTCTGCCCGAAAAGATTGAAATTTTATAGCTACTTTAATTTAAGTAAACTTGTGTTTTTATATTTAATAATTCAATATTCATTTTCATATTGCATGTTCGATTTATTTGAAAAAATAAATAAATAAAAGATTATTTGAATATATTCTTAATTATTAATGAAAACAAATATTACTAAATATTGTCTTAGTCCACAGACAAGAAAAGTTTGTTAATTTATTATTGTTAATGGATTCAAGTTTTTCCAGTCAATCCTACTTACATGAAACACAAAAAAAAATTATAAATATAGAAGAAATGACGAGAAACTGTTTCTGAAATTCACAAGCAAAACACGTGCAAAAGACATTAGCTAAGAATTAGGCAATGGAATTTGATTAAATAACGATTATTTGCATAATAAAAAGTAAAATGATATTTCTTACTTTCAAAGTTAGTGTAGAATTCCTTCATTTTCAATTCTTCCAGCTTTTCCTTGACCGAACTCCATTGTTTTCAACCAAAACAAAACTTCCACCAGCCGTGGAACAAGAATGAAACGTTTACGTTAGTTGAGTACGCATTTCTTCAAAACCACCGGCGTAATCTTGCGCGCTACTTAACACATTTGCTCAAGATATAGTTCGTAATTTCGAAGAGTGAAAACTTGTATGTTCTGCACGTTAAAAGGTTCATAATAGTATACTCATTCATTAAATAATTTCTTTTGCTATTTTTAATATGCGATTAGAATAACCCACAAGCTCATTTTTAAATCAGAATCATCACTTCTATTTGAACGCTTAATGTTCTCGTTTTTGAGTTTATTTTACTTAGAAAAAAACAAGTACATGGAAGTACTTATTTTTAAGTTGATTTTTTTTAACAGTGTAAAAGATCCATTGAGTAGACATTTGGCTTAGATGCTCTCGGCTAAATTAAATTCCTAGTGCAATTTCGCATCAAGAGAGTCCGGGTGCTCGCCCTTTCTGGTTCAGAAACTGGACGTCAAAATTCTCAGCCGGCGATAGTACCACACTCATTGTGGTGCCGCTGAAAGAGATGGTGCCAATCTCTCGGGAACGCACTAGGTCTGAAATTGGCAGAAGCAAACAGCAGCCCATTGAAATAAAAAAGAAGGTGCCGAATACGATTTTGGTAACGATTGAATTGGGGGTTTAAGCCTAGGCCCGAATGTTTCGCACGAAAATTAAAATTTTATAAATCGTCTGCAGTTCGATTTCCTCTATTTTTTTAAATGTAATATTTATTCAGTTGGGTTTGTTCTTAAAATTCGGTCATACATGAGCGACGGAATAATCACTTTGAAAAAAACTAAAATTTCTTGTAAATAGAGATGTCACACCAGAATTACTTTTCCCATGCTTCTAGAAAATATGCTGTACGATATGTGAGCTGAAGCGATTATGTTTTCTTTACAATATACGTTCTTAATATGTTTCTGTTGCAATTTCTACTACCAAAATAAAAAAACCAGAACTTACCTAATTATGGTAACACAGTATGTCCTTTGTACGACATTTTGGTATGGGTTGAAGTTATAAGTGACAAACTTTATACACGGAGATTTTTTTCCCCGTGCTGTTCTTGAGAAGTAGAGAGAAGTACAGAGTATAATGCTGGTGTAACAGGAACACTAAGATAATTTAAACTGTTGCGCGTTATACACTTCTGAAGATATATGCAGATATTTCAGATATTGAAATGAGTTAATAAAATATACACCTCCCATATTATTAAAAAATGGTGGATATATATTGTTGAAGTTTTCACGTGCAACTGATGGGCTTAGTAAAATACTTGAATGATACTAAAATGTGTGAGATTTATTATTTTATTATTTCTAAGAAATAATTAACCCCAAAAATTTGACTAATAACAAAGGAAATATTTGAGGGAAATATTTATATTAAATTTATTTTCTTTAATTATGTGAGGAAATATTTTAGTAAACACCGTGTATTTATTAAACACATATAACTCCATATTGAGTATATTTACTCAAACAAAACAAATCTTCAAAAATTTTAGCTCATGTCTTTTAACAAATTCGCTTAACGAAGCTCTTAAGTTCTTAAGTAGTTCTTAAAAACTAGAGAATACATAAATTGTTATATAAACAAGTCAATTTTAATGTTTTTCAAACATTTTTTAGAATTGTACGTTTTAACTAAAAACTCTTGCATTTACCTCAAAAACATAATTTGTAATAACGGGATTTTTGGAACCAAATATTTGCAAAAGGTTTACAAAATATTATATTGAAGTAATGATAAAACATACTAAGTACATCTTCAGATGCACCCAACCAAAATAATCTTTAGAGATATTTCGATATATATTTAACAAAGTCCCTCTACAAAACCTTAGCCATTCTTAAGAACACGAGGATAAACTGTTATCTGAAAAATATTTGTCACAAAAGAAAATTCGAAAAATGTGTTGAAAATGTCGATAAACACAAAACTGCTAAAAAAGAGCTTTCTAAGCAGTTGTTTATTTATGTTATTCTTTAGTTCAAATTGCAGAATAGTTGTGGTGAAAAGAATCTTAACATTTTATAGAAAATTTCGAATGTTTTGTAAAGAAATTTCAAAACAATTTTCGTGGTAAAGTATGCATTTTACAGTTTAATGGAATCGTTGGAAAAGTTTAAAATACTAACAATACATTATAAATTATTTTAAAATTGTTCAATATGGTGGTTTACTGTGAGATAAATTGATATAAAATTTATGCAGTATTTAGCATTTTAACTGTTCAATGGGGAAATTGTTTAACACATCACATAAGTATACATTTGTTCTAAGTATACAACTTCTTTAGATTCAATGCACGTACTTGCCACTTATATAAAATAAAAAGAATCGAAGTCAACATTTTACCCAGGTTTCTTGTTTTAGTACTTCATGGAGTTTTGGGAAAAAGAAAGTAACGTGTTTAAAATGCAAGATACTTTATTTAAACTATCGTTCAATTAAAAAAAATTGTTTTAATCTTCATTACGGCATGAGTAGGCCTTATTTCAGATATGATGCTTCATAGAAGTTTCGGAATTTAGATTTTCTCAAGTACAAAAGGAGGCATGACTCGTATTTGATGTGATGCGTTGCTTCGTAAAAATGTTTGCATTACGATGTATTCATCCGGAAGCAACAGCAACGAAATATTCATGGCTTTAGTTTTGCGATTGCTCACTATGTGCAAAGATGATATATTGAAAGCAGTGTTAAGCGCAAAACCTGAAAGAGGAAATATTGGTTTGCATCTAGTCTCTGGGTTTAGTCCATTAGAATACGAGTAGCACAGTTTTAAAAGTGCTTAAAATTTGATCGTCCAATAGACAACAGGTTCCCTAAAGATTCTTCACATTCCTCATTGGGATGCGCGTGCTAACCCACAAGAAGAATAGTTTTGTCATACTGCACACACTCATAGCATACCAATAAAACCTCATGGCCTGGCCACTACAAGAGTACAATTGGCTTTTGGTTTTGCTTCTGCAATTGCTGATTCAAATGCTGGTCTTCTGCATAGTCCTCATGCTACTCTTGTCGTACGGTTCGTGTACCCACGGTTTTAATCGTAGTCACCAATAGGCCAACACCCCCTGAACTAGAAAGCCTCCGGACTGAAACTATTGCGCAACGTCCGTAGGCCGATTTTGACCCCGCTCGTCAGCCGATAGCATTCGTAATTGGGACATTATACTGGATTTCGGAAGGAAATCTTTGCATAAAAATAAAAGGATGCCATCAGAAATTGCAGAATGAGTTCAACACATTTATATACTTACTCAGTATGAAAAAAGTTAATATTTCCACTTCGAAAATAATTTACTGCATTCAGATAATTAACCTCTACTCTTCACGAAACATGATTGCTGCACTAGAACTGCAATTTTAAACATTTTAGAGGTGTTATTTTTGATACATAAATACTTATCAAGATATGTTGAAGGATTATATTTTATTTAATCTCAATATTTTAACACTAATGTTTGTTAAAGGAAAAAAATCCATTTTCATATAGTTTTTAATAATATTCCTGAAATTTATGAAGTTATTTATGTCACACTTGTGTGATAAGTGCAAATCTTGATTAAGGTTGCTTAGACACTAAAACTTTAAAAATCAAATTGAAATGAAATGATAAATTAGGGCAAAATATTAAAAAGCAAGCAATAACGGAAAGCTTTCTGTAGATTTTAAATTGTTAATGTAAAAATAATTTTGTAGAAACCTGGTCACTTCTGAACAACGCTATATGACCACTTGAGAATAGTCTTGTACGCCACAATCGTAAAAGAAAACTACAAAAGTGAAGAAAAAGTATTTGCGTAATGTTCTTATCAGATTCCCACAATTGCGTTTTCTATTCCGGTGGTCTTTTATGACTGTGTGATTGGAAAGGGGCTATTGAAAAGAGAAGCTTTTGTCCGGCGGACATTTTATGACTCTCTCACCTCAGAATTCTAGAAATTAGGAAGATTCCCTTTTACTAGAAAATAAAAGATGTTTTAAGGGCATCTTTGTGTTAGTACGCCATGATCTTGCCTTCTGAAGGCTACAGAAACAACTGTGTGATTAGTAAAAGAAATGTTTTAAATTATTGATAATCGGAATTACGTTTTTTACTCTGATGCGAAGTTCAAGTTAAAAATTAATGAGTTACTAAGAAGCGAAAAGAGAACTACAGAGGTAAATCATTTCCAACACTAAATTATTAAGCTATTTTTTTTTTTTTTTGGAAAAGAACTAAAAAAGAAGTCAAAAATAAATTGAACAGAATTAGATACATTCCTAAAGGGTCTGTACAGAATCTTTGTCTTATTTTTTTGTAAGATATAAACCTCAAACTTTTTAAACTGGGGATTTTTTGAAAGAAAAGTTGATGTATTGTTTCTTTGATTTTTGGACATGCTACGTTTGCGTAATTCATTAATTTCTCCCGAAATATAAGAAGTCTCAAACATTCAAAAAGCTATGATACTGGAATCATTTATAAATTAATAATGTCGCAGTTTTTCAATGTATTTGACTCCTCCCCCCTTTGTCACCTTTGTCACAAAATGTCACACTTCAATGTAACCCCTTTCCCAGTCACATGTCACGCTATAGTACATAAGCATATTTATTTGTAGTTCAGAAACAAAGCACTACGTTATCAACGTTACAAAGTTATATACAAAAGTTACGTTACAAAGCACTCATCTCCAATTTTATCTTGACCTTTTAATGATATTTCTGAGCATAACGATAATAAAGATTATGTGTGTGCTTAATTTGTATAACATGAGATTAAGGTTTACAAGGGAAAAAAACGTAATTAATATATAATGTTAAAAACATTAATCTTTCGAATTTAGCAGAAATTAACGCGCTGTTTTGTCTTAAAGTGTAAATGCCCAAGATTTTTTTTCAAATTTAAACTTTAACTAGAAGCTAACTTAAACCTTAATCAGCATCGATGCTTTCGCCACAAAATGAAGTCGATGAAATCACAAAACAGAAAAAAAAAGTTAAAAAATATTTTCCTATACTAATAAAAGTGTTTTTAAAGTATAGGAAAGCAATAACTTTTTATTATGAATTTTTAGTATAGAACTTAATTTTATTTGCTCTGAAATGTGTGCTTTACAAGTGGACTCTTCGAAGGGCGTTATTTGATGGTTTGATTGCAAAAACCAGCTGATTAATAATGTGAGTTGATCGCCAGCGCTCCAGCGCAGCAGAAGCAATAGATTTTGGCCTCCGACTTCGGCCTACGGAGAGAAGGGAATCGCTTCTCCGAGAGGCAGTCCAGAGGCTTTCTAGTTCAGGGGGTGTTGAACAGGCCACCAAGTTGGTTCTGTGCCGTCGTGCGAGTACCTATTGAACGTTATTTTAGGGTTAAAAGAAACCCGGATTTTTCCCGTAAAACCCAATGTAATGGTTTTTTAGGTTTTACTGTTTTTTAGGGTTTTCTAGGTTTTATTTTTCGGGTTTTAGGGGGGGGGCGGAGTGTTTGGGTTTTCTTGTGCTTTTTTATTTTTAGAGGTACCCTTTGATTCGCCCGTCCGGCGCCGTCGTGCGCCGCACGACCTTGCACACATGGACGGCGCGAGCTTGGTCACCAGCATATATTTCATGGATTGCGTGCCCTTGGTGCCTCCAGGAGTACTCGAAAGGGATATGCGCATTCTATTTCAAAAAAAGCTAGATTAGGAAGTGCGCGATATTATCATTATTGATACATTGAAAGCAAAATAAGAAGCCTCGATAAAATATTATATTTTACCAATGTTAAATGAATTAAAATACCTCAGATTAGGTACTTCAATTGTATTTTTGTCTGCTGAAAATATGCAGTATCTTAGTATTATACTTTGCTAATTATTTAAGATTCATTAAGAATTCAACATATATTTTTAAACTAAAGATCAAAGATTTTTTTTTCAAGTTCAATAACAAATTATTTCTTTATTAGTGAATGTTACATATCTCTCACCGAAAAAGTACCACCAATAACTCTATTTTATTTTCCTTCTTTTGTTGATTTTAAATAGGTAAATGAAAAGAGCCGTTTTTCTTTAAGAGGTCATACTAAAGATTTAATCTCTTTCTGTCTAGTTGGCTTTACTAGTTTCATTAAGTATTTTGATAATGTAAAAAAACGTTTTCTTTTACTGTAAGAAGTAAAAAAATATGAAAATCATTATATTTAATAATGTTTTTTTCTTCTTGTAGAAACTTTTCCATTAGGATGCTTTGTAGGAAAAGCAAAAATTAGTAAAGATATTTAATCATTAAGATTTTGTTGCGAGTTCATTGACATATTTTTATCCAATTAGGATGAGAAAAAAACTTATGCTTGGGTAGTTTGGTGTTGCGGAAAAAAGGTTTTTTTACCTTTTCAAGCTGCAACGTTTTTACCTGAAACGTTAACGTAAATTTTACTATGTCTGTATACTGATCACTCTTAAACTGAACTGATTAATATAATTTTTTGAGAGCCCCCAAAACAACGTAAAAAATAACACCAGTGTTAAGAAATACAGAGATTATGTATAATGAAGACTTTCTAAGAAAACTCAATAAATTTAAGATTCTCAATAATGAAAGTTGTACATTTGCTTAAAAAATCTTAATAAAAATCTTCGCATTATTCATTCTTGTCACGTACTTAAATTCAACAACATCTATTCTGTCAAGAAAAATGTCCGTGAAAAAGAAATTGAAAAGGTTCCTGAATGAAAAACTAAGTAATAAAAAACACAGACTTTTTAATGAAAATTTTTCAGTATAAATTAGTGCATTTATAAAAACATTATTAGAAATGTATTTGAGATATAGCTGTGTGAGGAAAAATATATCTCTGATAATTCGTTTTTAGAAATATTCAATAAATTCAATAAATAGACTGATCTGAATAAAATATATTTTTTTCCTCTAAAGAAGGATTTATTTTATTTCTAATGCAAATGTTCTATTTCTGCGACTTTTAATTCGAGATGCTGATGTGCTAATATAAGCATTCATAGGTATCCTAATGTCATTACCTAAGCATACGTTTATAATAATTTTCCTTATTTATATTTTGCGAGAAAAATTACTTTTCGTCGTGTCAGTTTCTTATAACGTCAGAATGAATATTGACAGTTAAAACATCGAGGTTTTATACATCGTAGCGAGCTAACTTCGTAGTCAAATGAAAGCCTTGAACTCTAGCAAATTGCTCATAAAATTACCGAATATTTTGCCAATGATCCCAGATCGTAGCATGGCAACCTTGATTTATATGAATTAACCATTGCTTTTCGCAGATGGTTACGAATAAAATATCGATTAAAAGTGCATGGATTGCAGCAACTTTCCTCGCTTCTGGAGTGAAAGTGCAGTTAAGTTCAAGAGCACCAAGAAATAAGAAATGCACATTTACGCAACATCTTAGTTTTCCGCTTCTTGTGTAGTAATATTGTCGGAAATATTACTGAAATCGTTTCCACAAACGATCGACGAGTAATATGAAATGATTTCATAAAGAGTGCTTGCTTAAGATCAGTATATTAATTATTTTCCTCATAGATATATTTTGAAAGATGCTTCAATTTAAACGAATTTTGCTAAATCTTTCTTTAAATATATATATGTATAAATAATTTGAAGTTTCGATACTTAAAAATGCATTTAAACATTTCTTTAGCTGTCCAGAGAGCTTTTACGCGCATAAACAACTGTCTGTAAAGCATTTATGGTATGGGAATTATGAAGCAGTTTGGTATTTATTACGCAGCTAAATTTAAATAAAACTCAAAAATGCCTAAACCCCTTTGTCCAATTTGATGCACAATAAAGCTTTTTGATGTCCATTATATAAAAACTCAGATGAATCACAAAGCTGACCAAACTTTTTTTTTCAATTTAATGCTAAAAAGTCGCATTCAAATGTCCATCAGATAGATACATTTTAATGAGAAGCACAGAGGAGTGCTTTCAAGGCAGTAACCAGGGGGGGGGGGGGGGCACGGGCCCGGGCTCCCCATCCAAAATCCTGAAAATTTTCGTAATGTAGCATATATTCCTCCCTGAAAGTTTCCTTAACATAAGTGTGTCAAAGTCAGCCCCCCCCCCCCTCGAAAAAAAATTCTGAATACGACCTTTCGCGCTATTGTATATTTTCTCATATCGATAATAACCCCAATTAGTCAACTTTGAGAAGGGAAAAAACAAAAGTGCTCTATTGCAAAGACTTCTTTTTCAATGCATAATGAAAAGTTTTTTTTTGGGTAATTAAAATTCAGATAAATAGAAAACTGTTTATCCCATTTCTCAAATGCATACAATATAAATGATTCGAATGAGTAATAACATTCATAAATTTAAATAGCAACTAAAGTGTTCGATTGTACAGTCTTTAGTGTCAATACATAAGGGATCATTTTGATATTTATTGCATGGATACATTTAATCTAAATACAAAAAATCTCTAATTCCGCTTCTCGTAATGAAAGAGAGTGAGGCGGTGAAATGTCTCATATATTATCTGTGTAAATTTCCATAAGATCACAGAAGTGCTCTATTTTATAGTCAGCTATGTGTAAGTACAAAAAATCATTTGGACGTTAAGATGAAACACAAAAGTGTTCTTATCCTATGTGGCAAGTTGGTGCAGAATCCAAAGTTCAAGTGTCTATTACATAGTTAAATTTGAGGAGGGGGGGGGGGGTCAAATAGAACCATAACAGGTGCTTTAAGGGGGGAAATAGGTGTAGAGTCTCGAAAACTTATAAAAAAAATTCAAAAATCGATTCTACAACTATTCAATAATATACCCTGAAAATTTCAAAGCAAAATTCCTAGCCGTTTAAAAGTTATGAGCATTTGAGCGAGCGTCCTTTCGGAGCGGTCGAGCACACACACAGGTCAGTCATTCATTAATAACCTTAAGGTTATTAGAGAGACAGAAGAACGTTAGCAGATGTCCTTTTGTTTCTTTTAACAATTGAGACCTCGGATAGAAATTTCTGTAAGTATTAGTATCCATAAGTAGTAAAAAAAATGATTCATACTGCCTTAAATTTACCCTCACTACCACTCTTTTTTTCAAACGCGTTTTTCTCGAAACTACTTTTTTCGAATTTGTGTACACTGTAGCTTGCAGAGTTTTTTTTTTTTTATCAATCCTTATCAAATTTAGCACACATTTTCTTTATAAATATATACGCTCTATTTGAACTTCAATCATAAACAATATCTTAATTTTTCCTTTTTTTTATTGCAAAAAAAAAAAAAAAAGAACGGTCAAAATAAATCACACTATTCTAAAAAAATAGAAAATTTTGATTTTTTGTGATACTTGTAGTTCAAATAGAAGGGGCACAAAACAAGTAAATATTTTAAAAATTGATTTGAAATAATAATTGTGACCTCCAAGATGTACAAAAACTGCCGATCCGGGTTGAGATTTACAATGTACCGCAGCTCATACCTCCGGGATTTTTCAAGAACAATGTTTGAAAATTTCAGTAAATGTTCTTCAATATATTCTATAAAATAACCTCAAAATCTCAATAAAATATATTTATTCTTTATATGTTCAAAAAATTCATGACAATTACTCTTAATACGCAGTCCTACACTTATTTCCCCCTTAATGTAGTCTGATTGGAGGCTAAAAAACGAAGCGTGTATGGTTTCAAATTGGAGGATCACGAATTTACTCACGTTCGGTGCGCCATCTGTTACAGAAGGATCACCAGACGACCCTCATTTTCTATATGCTGCTGTTAGCTGCCACATGTGTTGACACATTTTATTAGTCCTTTTGATAGATGTTCGCTTCGTTAGTCAATTGTAGCGAATGACAAAAACGTCCTGGCAAATAATTTCAACGGTTAGGAAACTGTGAATCAATTCCTTTTTTGCTTATCAGAGCTTTACCAAAATATCTAAACAAATTTGCTTAAATGTGTGAGTAAGTTTCTGTTGTGTAAGTTTAAAGTTTTCTGTTGCGTTAGGTTTAAGTGTTATGTAAGTTTAAAGTTTTCTGTTGTGTTAGGTTCAAGTGTTGTGTAAGTTTAAAGCTTTCTGTTGTGTTAGGTTAAAGTGTTGTGTGAGTATAAAGTTTTCTGTTGTGTTAGTTAAAGTGTTGTGTAAGTTCTGTTATGGTGTTCTGTGTTATAAGTTTAAATCTTTAAATGAGTAGTTCTGCTAAATCTGTGAATAAATAATAGCTCTTGTGTTCGTCCACCTGTGTGATCGTGAGTTTAATTTAGCACGTAAAAAAACGATAGTATTTAAAAATAGAGCATTCCTTACTTTTTCTTCCTCTCCTGTTTTCTTTAATATTAGAGATACATATTATTTATGCTAATTTATCACATTGTAAAAAGGTATTTATATAATGTCTTTATAGATAATGCGATCTTCAAACAATAAGTGTTGTATTCAATCAAGATAACGCAGGTAAGTAAGAAATCCTAATGTGTGTTTTTGCTGTTAGAAAGCAACTGTGGCGGGCTTCTCTAATACTTGATTATCATGAACTCTAGATTCCTACATAGATTCAATGATTATTGGAAAGTTTTTACCTCTACTTTTTCCTTTAAATGTTGCCACTGCAGAAGTTACTTTTTTCTATCAGTGTTTCCATAGTTTCAAAAAACACATTAAACAGTCATAAAAATAGCCAACAATTAATATATTCGTAAATCATGGTAATTTTTGTTTTTAAATTACATTTATATCAAAAGTAACAGTTAAAGAATTAGTGTTTTTAATACTATAAATAACTTTAACTTCATCTCCGATGGATATGATTTACCGAAAAAAGTCGATTCAGTTTTACCTATGTGTATTAAAACCTTTGAAACAATAATTTCACTTAAAAAGGAAAGAAATTCTTTTAACAACTAATTAACTCAAGGGAGAAATAACGACGTGACATTGAAAGGAAATAAAACGCAGAAAATACAAAAATATGGATCATGAAAAGGTATTTACGTTAGAAAATGTCCACTAGATAGATACGCGAGTACATTTTTAAAATGAACAAATCACATTTTTAACACTTCAACGGTAAGCTTTTAAAATCATTGTAGTTAAATTGTTCATTTCGAAATAATTTAAAAAAATCGTATGTATAGTTTTCTTGGAAAAAAATGCTGCTTGCGAAATGATTTTTATTATTATTTTTTTAACTACATCCAGAATTGAATTGAAGAAGTATCATGTGCTACAAAAAATGCTTCTCGCTAGCAGTGTTTCTCTGTTTTTGTTTCATTTTAATATATGTGTATCAGAAGCAAATGGGGGAAAAAGTAAAAGAACGATCGCTGCAAATCTAAACTTAAAAAGTTAAAAAAAAATCCAGACGTAATAGTTTTTCTCCGCGAAAGAATTTTCAATTTTGGAAAGAAATTGTAGATGCAGACAAAACCTAAGATGTATTTCTTTTTATTGGTGTCGCATTTCGTTTTCTTTCTGAAAGCAGTTAAAAATGCTAAGAATCGTGATCTGAAATAGATAAATAAATAATAAAAAAACTTTATAATATTTATTCTAGCAATTTTATTTGAATGTTCTATTATTAATACATAAACATTGTTACTGTCCTAAAAACAAGTTAGAATTAAGGTAAAGAAGATATTTAAGGAACAAGAAGAATGCTTACAGACCACTTTTCCGGACATTCACAAAATCTATTTGGGCATTTATATCAACGCAGGATCAACTTGTTTAACTCGGAAAAAACAGCTCTCGGACTATTGATCACAGTTGTATTGACAATTGTTTTTACATTACTGGCTTAGGACAACCGTCGTAGTCACTGGATGCCAAATCAGGGCTGTATGGGGGGTTGCTCAAGACTTATCATTGCTCTAAACTAAATAATTGATGAAAAGTGCAAATAATTAATTTGTATTTTAATTATTTAATTTGTAAATTTTTTTTCCTTCTTGGATCTACTTTGTACATACATAAATATTAACTCAAATGCTAGAAAACGTCCGAATAATTATATATATATAAGTAGGTATAAACCAGCCTTTTATACCTACTTATATATATATATAGTTATATGCCCACCGGAATTACTCTACAGACACACACACACACACATATATATATATAGACAGAGAGAGAGAGAGAGGGAAACTCCGGAAAAGATGGATAACGTATATAGTTTTTCCACAATTTACTCTACAGCGCTGCCGGTCAGTTGGTAGTTAGTAATGTGAGTGAGTGTTGCTGCTCTGCATGTCTTTTTATTTCGTCTAAAAGTAAGTAATTTAAATGATTTTAGTTTTCAATATACCTTGAAATTATGTAATATGTCACAACTTTTCGATTTAAGCATAACTTAGTCTTTGAGTAACGACGGCATACCGGTACGTAGGTTACGTTTGCGTTTGAGTCCACCAGGTTTGAGGACGCCGCTATGGCCGTCTCTCCCAGTCCATCGGAACTGACGACCATCCCATAAATCAACTTATCTGGCCAAATTCTCTACAAAAGAACCTAGTCATCCTTGCCGCAATTCACTACTACATCCACCAACGCTACTTTAGCAGTCAATTGCAACCAAAATTGCCCCAGAACGAAGAATGATGAATTGAAAAATTCATCTCCCTCCCTCCCTGAAAGAAGAATCAAGAAGGTTACAGAAACTTCTGACAGTTCAGGACTTATTCGAAGAAGAGGAAGAGTGCATTGGGATGCGGGGAAGAAAGACTACTCGAAAACTGATAAAACCTGTAATTGGATTCAGTGTGTCAGGTGTAAGCGTTGGTTACACGAATCCTGCACATATTGATGAGTGCCATCGATGTGGTAATGCAATTAAAAAAAAAGAATGCAACCTTATAAAGTAAACATTCCTTTGTATAAAAAAGGATTGGTTCTAAATTTAACTGACTAAATAATTGAGGTGATTACTCATTATTTTCTATGTAAAACTAGTATGTTCCAGCGAATTAATGATGTTGAAAAAAAATCAAGAATTGTAAATTGCTTTTTAAAAATGCCGGTTTCGTTTATGTTATAATTAAACTACAATTAATATATATAAAATATGTTTTAGATCAAGAGATCCAATAAAACATGTTTAAAGTGTTGAAATTTTTTTTTAAAATAATTTTCTCTTCGATTTTAATGTTTTTTGCCCGATGGCCATCTATCCTTTACATGTCTGGCCATCTAACACTGATGCTCGGGTAAGATGTCCTCGTGCGACGTATTTAAAATTTTTTTTAGTTAGTATGGAATTTGGCATATCTTTGAAAACGAAGTCGACTTTTGTTTTTTATGAATTGTAAAAACAATTTATGGCTAAATTCACGTTGTTCTTGTGCATTAGTTTGTCGAACTGGCTTTTGAAATAATTATGGCCACCTATACTGACTGACTACTGATGATTTTAGAGTGGTCTCCAAAGTACCAGGGTAATAATTTGCCAAATTAAGATTGTCTATTGCATAATTTTAAATGATTTATCATCCTACAAGATGTAAGATATTTAGGGAAAACTACTTGTTTAAGAAAATGAATATCAACTAGGTTTTAATTTTACTTTACTTTAATGTAAAACGATATACCAATTTGGAAACTATTCCCCCCCCCCCCCACTTATTTTTCATTTATGTATGTAAATGCAAAATTTTAACCGCACTTTGAATCCATGTTGAATTCTTCTATACAAAGTAACCAATGAAATGTTCAGCTATTTAATTTACGATAACGATAAATGCAATTATTAATAAATTCACAATATTCATTTACTTTATAGTCTTTTAATGAACTTATTAGTAAATGTATATATAGGTTGAAATGAAATCTTTTATGCGAAAGTCATCTAAAAATCTTAATTCGAAAAAGTTTCTTAAAAGTAAAATCATGTTTGATTAAGTATTTATTTTTTAGTTTTTCTGTAGACTTTTTTTTTAAAGACAAATGTTGGTGTGGAATAAAGCTTTAACGATGCATTTTATCTCGCGAAAATATTAAACAATCGTCTGTGGAAAAATTAATGGTGCCATGCTTAATCAATTTGACATTACAAATCCTGTAATCGATTTCATAAAAAACAAATTCCATAATTATTAGGTAACAAAGCAATACTAACTTGCTAAGAAATTATGTAAAATTATTTGAGTACATATTTTTGCTATTGATACTTCAATTCATGTGTCCCCCATGATTTTACTTTCTGCTATTTTATTTTATTTACTTTTGTTGTCACAGTATCGTGCCATTCAGGTAAAAAAAACTATTGTATCGGTGCAATTGTTGACAATATCGATTGCGGTAAAATATGTCATTATAGCTCTAACTATTTTCAAATATTGATTTCAATGTAACCCATGACTTTCTGGATTCATGAAACGAAATATGTTTTATTCTATATTATGATGCGTGTGAACTGAATTTCATAATAAAGTGAATTAAGTATAGTGCTTATTGAAGTTAAATGTATATTAAATTTCATGTCTATAATCATTTTTAATTGTGTATGTGAGAGTAAGAAATCTTCCTATATTTATTTTTGACACAAACGAAAAAATGTGGATTAGTATTTGGATACAAAGACACATTTTACGGTTTTCGATCGTAACTTAATAGCAATTGGTAAGATGAACGATCATTACTAGTAGTACTGAATTGAAGATTTTGTTTCATTGCCAATTGAATGTTAAACCATGACTTCCTTAATAAGTAAAATAGTTTGAATTATGCATTGTACTGGAAATACCATGAATTGCATAATATTGAATGAAATCTGGCCATGCTATAAAGTAATAATTAAGTAAAATTTTATCTCCATTTTAATATGCATATGGAATTATGTGTACGTGTGTGTATTTTATTTAGTTCATTTATTTTTGGTGAAGGTGAAACATTTTAAGCAGATTCAGAGCCGAAGAAGAACTGGATTACTTCCCATACAATTGCAAACAATCTTGGTTGTCATGTTGAACTAGAAATCAGCATTTATTTTTTTACATCCTAAACCATACCTTTCTTATTGAATTAAACTTTTCACTTAAGTAATCGATACAATTTGAACTACTTAACAAAAGTAATTAAATTTTGCCTTACTAATTATTAACAGATAACAGTAATTGCGTATTTTAAATAATTAGACTACAAAATTGTTCAATTAATCTCTCTCTCTCTCTATGTATATATATATATATATATATATATATACACATATATATACAAATTATAGCTATTCATAAACTAACCTCTCCTTGAAACACTTCTCTCTAAACAAATTCTGTTTGCACCCCTAGTACTAGCTACCAAAGTGATACGTATCAGACAATTTTTGCACAATATGGTATTTTTTAACCGCCTTCTTTCAATTTATGCATCTATATATTGAATGAATACTTCTTTCAGATTTTATAACAATTTAACTCATATCATAAAGATCAATTTCCTACCTGGAAGCGTATGATATATAATCAAGTGCTCTTAACATGAAGAAAAAACCATTCCTACCTTGTTCCCTCTTCAAATATACATCACGTAAAAAGCAAGTGTAACTGGATCCCAAACAGAACAAAACATTACAAACTTCCTTTCCTAGAGAAACATGAAAT
Organism: Octonoba sinensis; assembly: GCA_038502835.1. Classification (NCBI taxonomy): domain Eukaryota; kingdom Metazoa; phylum Arthropoda; class Arachnida; order Araneae; family Uloboridae; genus Octonoba; species Octonoba sinensis. The sequence goes on from CM076598.1 coordinate 133,326,700, forward strand.
CTTAAAAATATCCCATTCTCTTTAAAATATTGTTTCATATCCCATTTCTTTCAAAATTGATACATCACTGATATTTTTCCCAAAGCTCTCAAGAAAAATAATAAAACGTGAAAATCCACGCTAGCAAAATGTAAACAGAATTTTGAATTGTTGCCCAGAGTAAAATTTAAAGCCACTTTTTGAGGAATAAATGTGTTCAATTTCGAAACATTGGGAACGGAATCTTGTGCCAGGTAAACAAAATGAAAGAAAAAAGCAGGGAATTAATCAAATTTTTCATATTTGAAGCAAAAATTGAAGTAGCACCGTGCGCACAAAACCTGTTAGTAATATTTTTCTTGTTACTTACCGCATGAATTTTTTATCTTTTGTGATGCAATTCATCAAAATTGTCGAAATTTCTGAGTGAGCTCTGAAAATAATAAACTTTTATGATATATTTTCTCTCTTGTAAACGATGATCAATTTCATTTTCTGTCAAAGAAAATAAAGAAGTTCTCCCGTATAAATAAAGGAAAGTGTTCGGAAATTATCTGCGAATAGTAAGCAATCTGGACAACCAGATTGCATTTTTAGTGATTGACTTACACATTAAATGATGTCTCTGCATTAAATGCTAGCACGGCAAAAATTTTAATTTTTAAGGTTTTAGAGCATAACGTTTCGCTAGTTATGATTTGAACAAGATCGAGGCGTTTTGCAAATTTTTAGAAAGAAATAATCTTGAGCAGAAAATACATTTACAAGGAAAATCTAACAAAATTAATGCATGATGTTAACTCAGGAACAACTTTTTTTTGCACTATTTTCGCAAAAAAAAAAAAAAAAAAAAGAAAAAGAAAAAAGGAACGCACTGCTCCTTTGGACAAAAATGCAATAAAAATAAATAAATAAAATAAAAATAAATAAATAAAATAAAAATAAGTAAGTAAAATAAAATTACAGAAAATAAATAAGTTGTCCTAGGTCTGATTGCCTAACGCTAGTCCCAAAATTATTCCATAAGCTTGCCAACTATAATAATTTGTATTAAAAATAACAAAAGTATAAACAATATTTGCTTAAAAAGCGTAAGATTATTGCTTTTCTTTTAACAGAAGCAGAAAAAAAAATTGTTATTGAGTTGTGAGTATCAAATGTATATTTGAATAAGAAAAGTCTTTCAAAGGCAAAGCTATTTAATATGACAAAAGAAAAGGTGATTTTTTTCGCTCTCCCCTAATGATCCCAACTCGTCCTATGAAGTAACATTTGAAAATAAATCAGCTCATAAATAAGGTAATTCATACTTCAAACATAGTGTAACCTGTTCCTATTTTAACAAACGAAACGCAACAATTTAGAAAACTGTCGACGTTCGAAGTACTTTGACTAATTTGCGAGCTTTCTATTTTTTACATAAAAAAGAAAGAGAAAGATGAATTATTGATTTATAATAATAAATACAAGTAATTGAAAAGAAGGTGGAGCAATTTGCCACCTGCATACAATATTAAATATTTCGTGTAAAACGTGGAAACACATTTATCACATGTTATGCCAAAAACCGTTAAACGAAATCTTTCGAACATCTAAGTTTATCATTTTTAAAAAAATATTCGTTTCAACTAAATCACGCAATAAAAGTTACCCTTAGATTTTAGAGCATCATGTACTTTCATTATAATTTGCAGTAAGTACTGTTATGTAATGAATAGATAATAACAATTACTACGAGGACATTTATGCTGACACAAAGATTCAGATTAAAACTTGATTGCCACACATGTGAAAATAATTAACTAATGAATTCAATTATTCCTTTTATTTGGTCTTTACAATTATACAATTATTGATAATTAACTTTAAATAATAGTGCTTGAACAATACTTGGACTGTTAGCGAGATGCTAAGAACATTAGGCATTGTTTAAAATGTAAACCTGCGAATGCTGTCTTTGCCGATATCAACTTGGCATTGAGTTCAGAAAATTAATGCAATTAGACTCTGAACTTAAAGAGGAATGTTTGTTTTGTCTTTTGTTGCTTCATTTAGAGCTTGCTATTAAAATGTATTTGGTACAAGGCTTTCCTTGCAGGTAAACGTTTTGCAGATCTTCTTATATTTAATTGAATACATTGTTTAAATATAATTATCTAGATTGCGTAAAATTGTGTGAAACAGACAAAAGTGATAAAAACACATCAGGTTCCCGGGATAATGTAACAAATGTTACACAAAGATTCATTGAAAAGGCAGTAATTTCAAACCAAAAGCGGAAATTAAAGGGTTTTCTCTAAAGCCTTCTAAATTTGTGATTGTATTCTATCTTTAAAACGAACATCCAAAACCGTCAATTAGCTTTAGCGCTACTTCTGTAATAAAAAAGTAAAATAAATAAATAAATAAAATAAAATAAGATAATAATAAAAAAGATTACTATTAAAACACTTTTATGTAGCAAAGATATTTTGAGCTGTTTTAAACCTTTATGTAATATTATTTTTTTAAAGATAAATTTGTGTTAATCTATTAAAAATCTAATTGAACGACAACTAAGCGCATTATAGCAAATTTTATTATAAATCATCACCAAGATAATTAATAATTCGGGAAATAATTTTAGAGTATGAAGTCCCAGCATGAATTTTAAGGCATCAGCCATTTGTTATTGTTCCACGAAGAAACGTATATTGCCCGATCCCACGCAGTAGTAGGTTTAAGTCACGCCTCCTACTGACGTTTTCAGTGGCATCATGATTCTGTTGCCTACTAGTGCACCACTAGTAGGCGAATGCTAGTTCGCCTACTGGTGCACTAAGATGGCCAACACTAGTTTATTTAAGTTCGCCTACTAGTGCACTAAGATGGCCCCCCACTAGTTTCTTTATTGAACTTCAAAGTTTTCTTCAAATATACATCAAAAATAAATAAATAAGTAAATAATAGTAGTAACAATAATAATAATAACTAAAGCGTGATTCTGTGCAATGCTGTATAATAAAAAATAATATAACATAAACAGTGGTCTGCTGAATCATTAGTAAAGCATTGTTTCATTCAGATATGGATCCAGAACTTTAATTTAGAGGGGACGAACCCATCACAGGTTTCGAAGGCTTAGAAGACCTACATCTAAGGTATTATGAAGTATTTGTAGTACTTCCCGTGAAAAATTGATTTATTATACTTCTCTCTTCCCCCTCAGTAATGCTAAAATAAATTAATTCTTCTTTTATTACTGTTAGTATCAATATCGTACGTATAATCAGTTTTGACAGACGGACATTTTTTTACATTTGCAGAGGTTGCACTGAATCGTGTTACGATGCATTTTTATTTTTTTAACCGTACGTAGGGCGTGGTTGTGCATTCTGTTTTACGAAACAATTGTTAGACATTCTTTAATGATTTTAATTTTTGTTCTGGTTTTAGAGTTTTCAATGAATCAGAAATTAAGTAAATAAGAATTTTAAATAATGAAGAAATTCTGGATAAATTAATATCATGTTTATCATGATATAATCTTCGCATGAACATGTTTTTGAATCAAATATAATAAATACATGAATATTTATTTGAACATAATTTATAAACTGAAATTTTGTTTATTTTAAGATTTGAAAGCACCAAATGATTAGTTTCCATAAATTTACTCCCTCTGCCCTCACCCTCCCATTAAGAAAAACTGATTTAAGCTTGGAGTGTTGAGTTTTAAAAATTCATCCGCCATGTTCGGCTTGCAGCTTTTTCTTGCGCTACTTTAAAAAATACTTCACTTATGTAAACTAGAGATGTAACGAATAGTGATTTGGCCGAATAGCCGAATACCGAATATTCGGCCATTTCTTCCAGGCCGAAGCCGAATATTCGGTCCTTTCTTCTAGGCCGAATAGGCCGAAGCCGAATATTCGGCGGCCGAATACTAAAATTTCTAGAAAATCGTTGTAATAGAAAGTATTTGTCAAATTTAAAATTATTCACAAAGTCAAACACCAATTACACAATCTATGATGTATGATTTAATTCTGTTTGTTAAGAATTTAGAACTATTCAAAATTGATCTATTTTCCCTATTGTTTTGAATGTAATAAAACTAAGAATTTCAGCCACAAGCAAAATAGAAATGACAGGTTCTACCGAAGTAAGCATTAGCATTATTTTACTAATTATTTAATTGCAGTGAAAGAAATACTAATGCTTAGTGAACTTTTACCTTGCTCAAAACTGTTTTATGAAGACATTTTAAAAGTTATAAAAGTTAATATTTTTATTTTATGGGGTTTTTTACATACCTATTTTTAAAAGATCTATTAAAACTTAATGCACTTAACTGGGATATGTTTTTATTTTCAAAAACCCCAATAACTTATGTTATCTAAATATTTATGATATATTCTGGGCTTTTCACATTTATCTCTAACCCAATATTCACAATAAATCAGTCTACCCAAACAAAGTCTGGCTTCCACTTTGTTAATCATAAAAAAATGAATTTATCATATTCTCCGTTATAATTAACTATCGGCAGCTTTTGGGAGCAAATGCTAAATATAAAATACAATATTACAACTTTGAAATGTGTTTTTGCTCAGTCAAGCCTAAAACAAGATTAAAAAAAATAGTTTATTCTAAATTATTTTTATTTATTAAAACTATAGTGGACTAATGTATTCTTTTGCAATAATTATAATACAATTTTAAATGTTTAAAATCTACCAATTTTCTTATTTTTTTTACTTTTTTACTGCAGCAGAACTATTCGGCCGAATAGTCAATCAATATTCGGCCAGGCCGAATTTGACCTTACCCAGTATTCGGCCCGGCCGAATATTCGGCTGGGTGATAAAATGACTATTCGGCCAGGCCGAATAGGCCGAATACCGAATAGTGGCCGAATATTCGTTACATCCCTAATGTAAACACACATACACACTCAGCACATAGCTGTTTAACCAGTGTTTGATAGTTACTAGTGCATTCTATGTAAAGTTATATACTCTTGTGTGCACTTTGTTAAATTCCTGCTGATTAATTATTTTCCAAAAAAAAAACCCTAGTTTTAACTTAAAAGATTCTGTTATGTTTATTCAAATATCCCTGCTTTTATATATATATACATAATATACATTTTTTTCTAGATCATATAATTAAAAAATCACAAAATGCATCTCGTAGTAATTTTTGATGATATGTTAAAAAAAAGAAGTAAAAATGGATAATACTTGCCCTTCCCAATAGTGAGCATAGATAAAAACACAAAGAGACAACAAGAAATACGCACTGGTGCCCAACTACTTAACAATATTTAAACCTATTTTACTTAAAACTATGTACCTCGTTCAGCTTAATCTTTTGGGCTGGTTAATTAACATTGGGTTGCAAATGAATCGGACAACAAGTTCCTTTTAGATGTGATATTTGCTGAACTAAAGGTTCAAAGTGTTTTTCCTACTGTATTTGTTATAAACTGAATTCAGACCTTATTCACACTCGATACAGTGTCGATAGTTTAACTAAAATAAATACAAATTTATTAAGAGTTTTTATAAAACTATTTCATTGCTCTCATTGCTCTGAACAACCGGTCTCTTAAATTGTTTTTTTTTTTTTTTTTAATTTTATTTTAATTTCTGTTAGTCTAACTCTATTGATATATAAATACAGCACAAAAGTCTACTTTGGAAATGTTTTGATGCCGATGTAGTTGCATAGAAGAGAGCGAATAATTAAAAGAGTATGCGTGGGGAAAATGTTGGGAGCCACTAGTCTAAGGGAAATAAGTTAATCACCTTTTTCAAATTAGAGAATTATTCTGGATGAAGTCTGTCTTCGCACTGTTTCACATAAGACAAAAATAAGTAATTTGGTATCTAACTCTCTGAAATGTGAGGCATCCAATCGTAAATAATTAAAGTTCGACGCTATTAAATCTACATATCACTTATGAAATGACATTGTATTTCATCACATGTATAATCTACTCTTTCAGTTTTACAATACAGAAAACATTTTATATTTAACCCTAAATGTGATTTTAAACTTTATAAAGATGTTAAAGTAATTACATTTTTGCTAGGCCTGAAGAAAGCAATATATAAGTTTATCTTTTGTGCGAAAAATAAAAGCAAAACCAACATTTAAAGCACAAAATAGCTCTTAAAATTGCTGATACATGTTCAATGAAAGGATTTTCTTACGATATTTTTTTCATATACCATTATGATATTGAATAAATATTTTGGATTCTTCAGGCATAAAAATAAAATAAAAAACAACGTTTAAAGCACAAAATATCATCGAAATTATAAGGAGTCCCTGTTTCAATGCAAAAAAGTTAGCTTATGAGACGTCTGCAAAGGCTTCTTACTGGATGTTTTTGCACCCATCAGCTCACTATTTTGAGGGAATTTTTCTTGTAATTTTGAAACGTGTATAATTTTTTGTACTTGAAACCTGGTTTCCTATTATATTTTTTTGTCTGAAGAATTCAAAAATATTTATTCAATATTATAATAAAAAATAATGACCAAATAAAGATCGAATTTTTGTAATACTTCCATTTCGAATGATTAAAAAAATCGCAAAGATTATAATTAGAAACATTTAGGCTATTTTCTTTTAAAAGACTAGCCATGCATTTTTTGGCACTCTAGTAATGCACATTCTGTGTTATTTGCTTCTTTCAAATCAAAAGATACACGATAAAAGTACTTTGATAATCACATTAAAATACTAATTGTCTTCAAGTAGTTCTTAATTAAACAAGTATGAGTTAATTAGAAAAGCTTTCAATAAATTAGTGATGATTCTGCAGTGATAAGTTTTCTAAAGCTTATTTGTTGGAAGAAAAAAAGCAAATAAAAAGTATCTAAGTTTCCGCTGAAATGAATTTGCATAATTAAGTCCTGTGATAGAAATGTATTAAGAAAGGAAGTTTTCGAATTACTTCGTATATGACTCGTTCAACAAGTGAAATTATACAAATCAATTTTAATTTGGAAATGGCAGAAACTCTAATTATATGCTTCTTAGCTGCTTAAATTGGCAATTCGAAATCTATTTGCGGCTACGTAATTAAGGGTAAATTATCAGGTTTTCACTTATCAAAATTACAAAATAATAATAATAATTCATAAATAAGCAAAATAAAATAAAACAAAGTAAAAAATTAAATAAATTCATGAATTTAAAGTTAAATTAATCATTAGCAAACCGGTTTATTTATCATTTCGTTTATCTATTCAAACAGATTGTTATAGTTCCTGAACTGTTGTTCTCAGGTGTCGTAGTAAGTTTCAACGTCATTCCGATGAATTTTGTACGGTGTTTAACCCCTTAAAACACGAGTTTTTTTTTCCGGAAAAACTATTAAAATAAGATAGAGTTTTTTTTTTTTTTGGACAGAAAATGAATTTATAGGTATAATATAAATTGTTTTTGGCCATTCCAATTGTAGGGGGTGACTACAGACCGGGGGTTTGGCAAAAGTTATATAAGAAAATTATTTTTGAACAAAGTACAAACGGATCTCAGATGGGCATTACAAATAAAATAACGCGGGATACAAGATCGCTCGTGTGAAACACGGGCATGTGCAAGTTTTCCGGTAACTTTCGCCCGTGTCAGACACGGGCAAATCTTTTAAGGGATTAATTAACAAAAGCAAATAAGTAACTAAAATAAATTATTAATAAATTTTATAAAACAATCTATCATCAGAAGAAAAAAGTGTCGCTTTAACTGGGTGTTTTAGGCTAGGCGTCTTTACGTTTCGGCCGTTCACCAGCATTCCCCTTCTGCTTATTTAGTTGCCGTCAACAAGGAAACGTTACTTTGGATAACGATTGATACTTTCGTTGCAATCCGTCGACCGCCCATCGTGTGCACTTATATTTGGCTAAGCGTCTATTGTGTTTTGTTACGTTTCGGCTGCTCATCAGCATTCCCCTTCTGCTTCTTTAGTTGCCGTCCAACAAGGAAACGTTACACTTTGAATAAGGATTGATACTTTCGTTGCAATCCGTCAACTGCCCATCTTGTGCACTTCTATTTGGCTAAACAGAATGAGCATGAAGTGACCGTAACGATCGCTCAGCTTAAAGTAGATTCCAAGCCACTAGAACACTATTGGAAGAAGTGCTATACCGACATCTATGCCCAGGCCAAGTTTCGATTAGTTACCTAGCTCTGTTGATCTCAGGGGATTCTTTATCTCCAGTCAGTAACTTCAGAAAGCGTAAATTAAGCTTCTGAAGATTTGTTCTGATTAGATGGGATACATTCAAAATAGTCGGACTGCGCTTTTAGCAGTTGCTGATCCTTCACGATTTATCCACATTAGACCAGCAACATTTTTTAAAAACTTTCTAATGGCAGATTTATGAACAGTTACAGCAAACAACGGGTGTTAAGAAAAAGAACACAAAATGGGTAACCAATCAAGCTGCAACAAGAGTTCATCAATCCAACATGCCTCTGGCCTCCCAATACCGCTCAGCCACAGAAGTCCGGCGAAGCGCAGGGCAGTGAAGCAGATGTCTAGCGTCCATGTAATCCCTAAGGCGGCCCAAGGTGCATATTCGGGAAATGAATTTTAAATCTATATAGATTTTTTCGAAGGTAGCCGTGTCCGGCGACCAGGCGAAATTCTTCGACCGCTCTGCGTCTTCGGCCTTTGCATAACAGTCGAGATAGCGTCCTTCCACGACTTAAGGGATACACGGTTAAAAAGGTCTTCTCGAGCTCGGGCTTCAATCGATTTTTTAACAAGATAACAGCATAACGAGAGGAATTCTTCGTAATCGAGGTGTCGTTCCTGGCCCGGTCGTCCGTATTTTCATTACCTGGTGTGTTACACACTAGGCAGGAACCCACTGGAGCTCAATAGTTTTCTCAAATGATGCGAAGTTCTCAACGTGACGTGTAGACAAACGTGACGACAAGATCAGCAATGTTATAGATATTCAATTCTTATTCAAGATGGAACGCTAAGAGTAAACTATTTCGAAGCTTTTTCAAACAAAAGTACCGATAAACTTTACGCTAAGCCACAAAACAAGGAAAATTAAATAATAAACGCATATTGATTACATTGCTATAAATAGACCCCCTCCCTCATCCTTAATTCGTTCTTTCATGGGTATACACATACAGCTATGTAAACTGCGAAAATACTGGGGTTTGTATGAAGAAAAAGCAGTTAAATGAATCACTATTACTACATTATGACAACGTTTCCTGCTAAAAATATGCTTCACGAAATACTTAAAATAAAGGAATTTATATAATACTTCATAATTACCAAACAGGAGATTACATCTTTTGACCTCTAAGCTACCAAATGAACACATGATTCCGTTTTAGAAGTGGGACAAGCACATAAGCTGGTAGCAACATGTTTGTTTTGGCAGAAAGTCGCTACTACTTTTGTCTCTCGTATACTTCTAGGCTAATCTTATTTAATTGTAACCCATTAATCACATGCTTTCATGTAATAATATTATGTTATTTACATGTCACACGATGATTTCATTCAAAATAATTTATTTATTCATTTAATTATTTTCTAAGTGAAAAAGCAAATACTCTTTCTTTTTTTCAAGTTAATGTTTCATTTACGTCATAAAGATAACTGCAAAAAATTCTAAATTAAAAATTAAAAAAATAGCTGTATTATTTACACTTAATTAAACAACTCATATTAAGTAAATGACGTTAGCTTTCAATTTGTTCTTTTACCGCAATACATTTTAAGCTTTCTATATCAGCTCTACGCCACAGCGTTTCTATCGGAGATGACTGGATTAACACAACTTGCCTAGGGTAAGAAGTGAATAAATAATGCTTGGATGAGTTAAATTTATCTTTGGCATTTATTGATTAAACAGCTATTACATCTCTTCGGACAATTTTCTTCTTGTTCCTTTTGAATGTGGAACTTTCGCATGGAATGTTTAACTTACAGTTTGATAAACCTAAATACATTTTGAGGCAATATTTATAGTTTTTTTCCGCTTTGCAGTTACTCAAATTTCACACTGTTTATTAAAGCTTCGTGCACGAAATTCATCGCTTGTTATGAAGTTAATAATTTAAATTGATATTTATTATTTCTCTATTCATCAATAACATTTTAGATAAAAAGGAAAAAAAAACTGCTTTATGCATAGAATACAGTCGAAATTCTTTGAACTTCCGTGGCAGCTGGATGTAATAAATGGAACTATCGCAATGTGTGTAAATCCCTAAAAACAAATTAAGTACAGCCCACACACAGCTCTTTAGAGATGACACAGCGGTACTCAGTTCTTCGTATTTCGCGAGGCGGTAGCTTTTTTAAGATAAAAATATACTAGTCGACCTGTGCGGAATTCCGCACTAATTTGGGAGAAAGGACATTATGAAGAAGAATAGAAAAAAGTAAACGGGTGTTGGTACAAAAGAAGACATGTCATTGAACACATCAGTACAAATAGCTGTTACAAATCCAACCCCCCCCCCCCCACTATTATTTAGGTATTCTAAATAATCGAATAATTAATGATAATGATATAATGATAGTTATTTTTATTATTATTATACACAGCATTAAAATACAAGAATAACGAAACAGTTCCATTACTTAAAATATAGTTACTGTTGGATGGTTAGGCTCTACACATTCATAATATAAATGAATGTGTCGAGCCTAACGATTGAATAAGTTTAACATACAGACGCAGCTAAAATTGTCCATTTTTTTACACAATAAAAACAGAAGAGTTTCTTCTTTGTTTATTTGATAACAGATGGCACCAGCAAACACAACACCAATTCGGCACCCATTAACGGACCTCTTCTTCGGTGATTTTAAATCTCAAATTTAAGAGAAGCGGTACATGTTGAGACGGTGGGTCTATTTTTCGTCATTAGCCGGTACGATAAGCTTTAAAATGAGGGGTAAATTATAGAATTTTATAAAGGAATAAAGAAGGTATCGCGGAGCGACAGAAAAAAGGCTAGAGAAATAATATATAATAAATAGATACCCTAATATTGTTAGCGTCATTTCATCTTTCTTGACTCTTAGATACAGGGGGGAAATGGATAGAACAGAGCCATTCGGAGGTATTTTTTGCCCTTCAACTCGGTGACGTCACGTAATCTCTTTTGACTAATGAAAAAATTGAATATTTTGAGTAAAAGGAGCTTTTTAACTGAACTGACTTAACCTGCTCGTCGGTGTTTGTTTTGTTTTGATCGAAGCTGAGGTAAGAACCCTCCCCCCCTTCCCAAAATTTTCTGAAGTTTATTAGAAAATTAAAAGTACTCTAATAAGAAAAAACTCATTTGTAAAAAACTCAGTTAGTTCTTCTGCTCGATTCTAAGGCCGTTGCCGTTGCGGAACAGAGGGGGCGGTGTTGGAAATTAAAAGTAGTCAGAGAAGAAAACAATTCTTCAAAAGGAACCCCCTCCCCCCCAAAAAAAATCCTGGCTACGGGCTTGACAACCAATGTATGTACAAAAAGAGTCTAAAAACCCGGTTAAATTTAAACATTACACAGGGATAATGAATGTTTACAGTATCATTCTAATGAACTGAAGGAATGCATGTTGTGCAACTATTGTACAACATATGGCATATAACTTTGATGATGTAATAAATTATTAGCTTATGCTTATTATTTTGGTTCGAAACAATTAGAAAAAGTAATAACATTTTAGTATGTAGCATAAACAAGTATGTTACAAAAGCAATATTTCCCACTATTGCTTTTGTGATTTCTCTTGTAATTTTGCTTAAAAAAAGTGTTATGTACAACAAAGGAATTTGTTGTGCCTGCAATTTCTCAACTAAATTCGTGAATCATACTGCATAAAAAGTTATGTATAAATTAATAAAAGTGTTAGTATTTTGATGATGTGGTAGATCACTATAAGGCATTTATAAGTTATTTTTCTTTCTGTAATACGCTAAACATGGCTTTTTTTTATCATGTAGTCAACACTTGTACCGTAAAATAATGAAGCAACTTAATGCACAAGTAAACTGCAAAAAATAATAATTGCATGCTTATTTAAGCAGAAATGGATTTAAGCAGAATTATTTAACAGAAGGAATAAATATTTTTCTTCTTACAGTAATATAAGAAAATGCTGAAAACTAAAGAAAATTTTATGCTTCTGACTTATCTTTCGTTAAAAATTTACAAAAAATTGTATTTTAAGTTCGACATAATAAAATAAAGTATATATATATATATATATATATATATATATATATATATATATATATATATATATATATATACAGAGCAACATTCGCCTGTTACGGCGAAGACTGATACCACAAAATATCCATTATAATGCTATTAAGATAATTATCCATTAAGATTATATTCCGTTATAATCAACATTCCCTTAGAGTGAAATCTTTTCTTCATCTCTTCAACTTTATTGTAACGGCATGTAACTTTATGTATAGTATATTAATTTATTGTTAAATATTTTTTTAGGCATTCAAAACATTAAAGTGACTTTTGCTAATTTGTCTTCTATTCTTGTCTCCACTCGTCTATCATTTGCATTACCTACATATTAAAAAACAATGAAGTGGAATTTGAAAAAAATATTTTTTTAAAGTAATCTAATAAGTAACATCACAAACTTTGTCAACAGACAAGTTTAAGGAACATTAACCAAAATATAATTTTTTTTACAGTATTACGACAATAATTTGTTTATTTCAGGAAGCTTATTCGTACTTCTTTGATAATATGTCTTACAATTCAAAACTATAGGATTGTGTTTCCTGATACATTACACAAATAATTAAAAAAAAGAAAAGATAATGTTTTTTTAAAAATAAAATAACTTTTCCTTCTTGGCTACCTTGCTGCAATGTCAAGAATATGCTCAGTTACATTATACCTATGAAACAATAAAAGAACAGAAGTTAGCAAAAAGCAAATTCAACAGAATCGAGTCATTATAGCTTTAAAAATATGGAAGGTTGTATTTTAAAAGCCAATAGTCAGACTGCTACACATTTATCTTACTGCAGCATAGTGATTATATGTACCCTTCGGGTATATTATCATACCATGTATAAGTTACTTAAAAATCCATAGCGTAAAAGCACCAGTAGTCAGCCTTTTAAGGGGTATATTGTTGATTATTGTTAAATTATAGTTTTCATCAAAGAGCAAAAACATTGTGATAAACATGCTATGTTTTTTGTTACATTTTCCCTAATTGTTTAAAAAATACAATAGTTTTCTTTAAAAAAGTATTTTTGAATCGGGAAAGTACTCCAATAATCAGCCTTTGAAATCCAGTGAGCAGCCATTTGTGAACCCAATGCTCAGCCGCCTGAGCATTATCTGAGACGCAGAGAGCTCATTCTATTTAGGGGAAAGGACGGGCTATGGCTCCCTGCCCTGCAAAACATTTAAAGAGAATTTCCCTTAACAAAAAAGAAAAAAAAAGGCCCACTCTCAGGAATTGAGCTCTCACTTTTGACGATTCTTCAATTGTCAAGAAAATTTCGTCTTCTTTCCACGCGCGATCACGTGACTTAGAAAATTACTACAAAAATTTCGCCAATTTGACGAAAGGTTTACTCGGAGAATTTTTCACGAAGCCATTTCGTCAAATGCGACGAAAGTTTCATGAGATTTGAGCATGCATTTTTGAGAGTGCAGAAGGGCAAACTTAGGAAGACGATCACACTGTCTGAAATCAACTACTACTGATTAAAAAACTCACAGTTATCTGTTGTTTGCTGATGATCGCTGAAAGCTTAATGAACGAATAAAGGTTTATGATTCATTTAAATTTGATACATACATTTTCTGAGTTCTTTCTGTGATTGTGGCTGACTTCTGTAGCCTGGCTGAGCACTGCTGCACTTACCTAATTTTGCCAATTAGTTTATACAATTACTAGTACAATCAATTTTAATAATTTATCGAGTGTGAAGTACCTGCCAAAGCAGTGCTTGCTAGGAATTGTAATTAATAATTTTATAGAGGTTTTATGCATTTTCCAATTAAATTAAAAATTTAGAGTTAAATATTTGTTTATTTCTGAGGAGGGGGCATTCCGACAGCAAACACTTCAGAATCACGTTAGAACGTACAGCTGTATTCTCATGAGCAATTTATAACAATAAAAAAGCGAGCATAATTTAAAAATCGTATTATTATTTTTTTTTTTTGTTTTGTTTTTGCTGTAATATCATAATTCATAGGTTTTTAAACGAAAAAAAAGGGAAAAACGAAAAACTGCATAGGTCGCATTTTTATATCATCTGCACCTACAAAAGAATCAACTTGTAAACATGTATGCGCCGCGAATGTTCTATGGAAAATTATGGAAATAAGGCGATTTTCCAGATCATTATTCTTTAGTGTCTTGCGTTCTTGATGTCTAGTAGTTTTAATGTTAAATTGGTTTGACAATCTCTAAACCCTTTTTTAAATAAAATGCTGATACATTACTCATTGCGGAATGTTTGAAAAATTATGCATTAAAATGTTAGAACCATTTCCTGAAGGAATACAACAGGGAATTAAATAATTTTCCGTTTCTCGATCCTGTACTTTAATTTCCTGCACTTTAATTTCCTGAATTTTAATTTCCTGAGCAGTAGATTGTGATTTTGTCCGTGTTCAAATAAAGCACGTCGGCAAATTATTTTACCCTGGAAGAGAGCAAAACGGTTTTAAATGGATTAACTAACTACGGAATAAAATTATTCACTAATACTAAAATTTATATTTTAATTTGCAATTTCATGTATTTGCATGGAAGGATGCATAATTTCGAGTTCGTTTGCTTCAATTTCAGTTTTTGGGAGGGAAATTTTAATGCTTAGATTTTAAATGTATTTTCATATTTCTATTCGTACATAATCTGGAAAAACAGCGTGCGAACGGTTACAATACAAAGTACAACACTTGCAAAATGTAAAAAAAATCTCTTTTACAGGTATGTTTACACAATGGCTTATCAAGTACTTCTACTGCTCTACTCCAAAAATCTCAGCGAACCACTTGCAGCCTTAGGGCCACAGTTGACTACCATTGCCTCCAGAACTTCTTAAGCTTCCAAGCAGAGTGTGTACGCCAAGGTTTTCTATATACATCAACCTCATGAGAAAAGAAATCCCTGTTTCCATTTACCCCAATAATCTCTGGGATTAATGGAAACAAATCGGGATATAATGAAAACATAACGCACCCCTAGATGAACAGTGACACAACTCAAAAACAGACTACTTAGGGACAGCGAAAAGGAATTCATATTTTAAAAGATAACAGCTATGAAGCAGTTATTTACGAATTAGTTATCAATATTTTGTTTCAGTTGGATTAATCATATTTGTAACAGAAACAACTTCCGTAATTTGTAAGTCATATCTTCCCGAACATTCCTGAATATTCAGGATTATGCCCTTTTGAGATGTGTCACTATTCTTCTAAACGTGAGAAAGTTTATTCAATAACAAAAAGTGATAAAGTCAAACATTTTGTACGGAGTTACAAGGGTATGGCTGCAATGAAAAAAAATTATATTACTATTCATCCAAGAATAACGGATAGATCTAAATTTAAAACACTGAAATTGCGTTTCAACTACCTCAACTGTCCCTACTTTGTTTAAAATTATTTTTGATGCTGTTTAGGAAGCTTTTTCTTTCTTTTTTTATTTTAAGCTCAATTTACAATGATATGAATGTTATAAGTACAAAGAAAAAACAACGTAAAAAAGCACAAATTCAGAAAAAATATTCCAAATAGCTATTTGGTAGCTACAATGGAGCCTCTTCATCAGTGCAGAAAAGAAGTGTTCAACACACAACTAGAAAGCTGTGACTGAACAGGTAAAAACCAGAAAGACAACCGGTATTTATACCAATTGTGTCGGATTAGAGAATATGCCGTTTTTTCTTTGTACTCATATTTTAGCACAAATCATTTTGATCATTTGTGCTATGATATGAATGTTAGTTTGATTTTTCTCACTACCTTTTGCAAAGCAGGTCTTTTTTTTTTCAAAAAATATTTTGTCATAAAACAAATGTCTTCCTAAAGCCTTTCCTAAATTATAAATGAACTATAACTATAAATCAGTTTTAGTAGAGACCGAATAGATCGCTTCATAAAGCCCTGAAAAATACTAAAATAAAATCCTTTAATCCTTCTATTAAAGCAATCAAGAGGTAAAACCTTAAATCTCGAAACTAACGAAGAAGATAAACACTTACTTTATCCTGCAACGAAGAAATATATCACGAACCATTAACCCTTCAAATAACCAGAGTGAGATTAGTTCTTGAAAGCAAACTTTAGCAAAAGATTAGTTCTTGAAAGGCACGGATGTTCTAGTAATTTCTGTCGATGCACTTTTGAAGAGTAAAATAATTTTCTGACGCGAGTGTTATTATTTGTACCACAATTCTTATAAACTTAGCAAAAACAAATGCTTGCTTAAATTCAGGGTAAGAGAGGGTACAAAGGAGGTAAAAATAGTGAATCAAGAAATGTTTGCATACAACAGGGTCATACCATGTCAAATCAAATGGCCTCTTAACTTGACGATCACCAATTTTAACAAAATTTACAGTGTCAAATATGTCATTGAAATTATGCAAAAAATATATGTTATATATGTTTTGGACTCTCCGTTTTTGTTTGGAGCCTGTTGAAAAAGTCAAAAAGTGAAGATCGGGAACTTACAAAATATTTTTTTTTCTCAGCTCTTGTTAGAGGTAGAACGATTTATTTTGCGTCATTTTAAAGATCTTGGAAAAGGGTTTCATATGACAAATGTTAATTTCACTCACAAGGAAATTTTAAAGGTCACTGAAACCATTATTTGACCTTGAATATCTCAAAAAGAGTATTTTTCAAAATTCTGGAAAAAAAATATGTTTTACCCTCCAATGTGGTGTTGGATTTAGTGTTTATAGGTGATATATTTAATGCACATAAGTTCAAAAACATTTTCAATCTTTTTCTCGACTTTTTGTAATTGGGACAACTTTTGCAATCTCCAATGAAGCAATGTTTGGTTTTATTATCACATGTTCTACATATTAGCTTTAATGACATATGTTCTGCATACAGTAAAACCTGTAAAGTTGACCACCTTTGTAAGCTGACCACCTGTCCAAGTTGACCACTTTGGTCAGGAACGGAATTACCCCTATATTTTATAATGTAGAGAAACCTTTGTAACTTGAACAGCTGATTTTAACTTGTCTATATTCATCACTTGTGAACGCCAAATTATGGTGGGAGTATTATAGAAATCCTTTGTAAGTTGACCGCCTAATTATTACTACATTTATTTGTTCATCTATTTTTTCAAAAATCAAAAACTAAAATTACTTCTCCACGATATTATTTATGCTATAATGTTAGACCAGTATTTGTCTGTATGGATGAAATATCAATATAATTTTTGTCTAAACCTTTGTAAGTAAACCATATGGAAAAACTACAATGAACTCTCTTTTATTCTTTAAATAATTTTCTTCTTTTTTCTTCTATCTGATATAGCCATTTTAAAAAAATAGGTATTTTTTAGGAAATCTTTACCATCACGTAACTTACAAAATTCATGATATTTATCTTTATTTTAACTAAGTACTTTACTTTTAAAGATGTAGAGGATGCATGGCAAGTCAGTTAGGTTAAATTTCTCCAATGATATTTTAGATAATTGAAAAAAAAAAAAGCTCATCACTATTTTAAAGTAACGTTAATACATGAAGCTATATTTTTTCATTAGTTACAAATGAATGAATGCGTAGTGTAAGAAATGACAAAAAAAAAAAAATCTCCACCCTCTATAAGTCGACCACCTGTCTAAGTTGACCACTAAAGTGCTGCACCGGGAGTGGTCAACTTACACAGGTTTCACTGTATATCATTAAAGCTTTATACGAATTAATGCGCTTACCACCAAAAATTAATTCATGCAACAATATATAACCATAAGTTTTGAATTTGATCTGTAATACTTCTGGAAATATGCTCAGAAGTTATCAACATTGCAATTCAATTATGAGAAGGTAAAAGATTAAAGTTATTTTTCTCCATGAAGTCATTTGAGTCCCATTCTGAAATGTTTACCACAGGTATACCTCATTAAGGGGCAAGAAATATATTTTTAAAGACACACTTTTTGAGATACTCATGGTCAAATAATAGTTTCAGTGACCTTGAAAATGAAATTTCAAAAACCTTGTCTGTGACATATCATATGAAGCCCTATTCCAAGAACTTGAAAATGACGTAAATAAATCGCTTTAGTTCTATTAGGAGCTGAGAAAAAAAAAATTCTGTAAGTCCCCGAACTTCACTTGTTGTCCTTTTCGACTTTTTTAAGCCGAGGGGAGGCCGACTTTAAACCGACTTAAAAAAAGTCGGTTTTTTTTTTTTGGGGGGGGGGGGCAAAAAAAAAAACACACACACACACCCGAGAGCCCAAAAAATCTAAAACATATATTTTTTCCAATCAAATCATGTGTAGACCCAATCCTGCGAACTTCATTAGAATTTATTGACATGGATCTGACAAGTGTATTTTTTTCCTTGATTTGACGTGGAATGATCCAATATACTACATTTAATTCTGAAATAATAAAAATAGCAAACTGATTACAAGTATAACTGAATAAATGAAAATCTTTCTTAAATCTAAAGGTAATGCGAATTTTTTTTTTTTAACCACTTGGAATTAATTATTTTTATTTTCTTATTCATATATTTTCCTTTAGAATACATAAACGTAGTGCCGGATGCAGAACCATAATTCATTTAGTTTGCTGCTCCATGCATATGCATAGGATAATTCCAACAAATCATTCATATCCATGTTTTCATTCATGAAGGAGAGTGACTTTCTTTGCTTCTAATGATCTTCGACACATACTTAAAAATTACCGGACAATATATCCTTTTTGACATAACTGCAGGATAAAGTATAATGCTCGAAGGCTAATTGATATATTTTAAATTGTCATGGTACGTTAAAAAAATTAAATCGCACATGAAGGACATAAACTAAAGTATTTTAATGAAATTTTCGTCACAAAATGAAAAATACAAAATTTATGTGTTATAAAAAATAAAAAAAGGTAGTTAATTTCATCTTAGAAAATAGATTGTTAAACGGGGTAACGCACGCAATTTGATATTTCTTACATCTTTTTTTTTTTTTTTTTTGTAAGCTGCTGCATTAAAGCAATTGCAAATTTCAGTTCGTTTTCAGAAATAAGCAGATTAAATACAAATACAAAAGTGACGACCAGCAACAGGCACAGGGCCCAGCTAGGCTGGTTCTAGTCAATTTAACAGTGCCCAATGAATATCAAGAGCTTTCTTAAAAGTTTTCACCCCACTAGTAGCCCTTCAACATTTCCCGTTTTAATGAATTTAAACAACTGAATCATGTCCCCTCTAACACTTCTTCGCTCAAGACTATACATATTGAGCCTTTTAAGCCTAACCTCATAATCTAAGTCTGAAAGACCACTTACCAACCTAGTAGCCCTCCTTTGAACCCTTTCCAAGAAGGTAATATCCTTCTTTAAGTAAGGAGAACAAAACTGAACAGCATACTCCAAATGAGGTCTTACCAAACTTCTGTATAATGGCAATACAACTTCCTTAGACATCTTCGAAATAGCCTTCTTGATAAATCCAAACATGTTACATTCTATGCTACAGTGCTGACTAAACTTGAAGTCGTGACTAATCAGTACTCTTAGATCAACAATTAGCTAATTACACATACTAGAGCTAACTACACTCAAACGAAAACCATTTTTACTGGAAATAGATAAAACACACGTGAAATCCTCTACTTAACGAACTCTGACAGTCATTATATTATTTTCGTCCCATTCCCTCACTTTGTAATAGCATGAGACGAACATAAGTATACAGGGTAATCGTCCCTGAAATGAATAGCTTGAACTGCTTCCCTTATATTGAAACATAATTTTTACACTTCAGAAAACATTTTAAACCTTTCTACTAACAGTTTCTACATTTTTAAATGCTTTAACAATTACATTGCCTCATCTTTGGTTCTATGTAATGTATAATATTGCTTTTGTTCATATTTTCAGCTTATTTAAACGTGAATTATTCAATGCTATTACTATATTTAGCACTGATCAACGTTGCCCGTAGCAGCTTATTGCAACTGCCATGATAATACCAAACTGATTTTTTTTCTTTTGCTAAATTAATTGTTTATAAAAACAAATTTGTATCAAATTCGTAATAGGTGATCTGTGTTCTCTTTTGGCAAGGTAAAAGCATTTTAGCGCAAAATTTTAAAATTTCAATTACGGGACGTCTAGTGTCGTAATTTCTATGGCTAAGATGCAAGCGTAAGGGGATGCGACATTTCAAAACTGACATGGGGCCCACCTCGGTTCTCGACGGCCCTGGATATCTAAA
The DNA here is from genome assembly GCA_038502835.1 of Octonoba sinensis. Taxonomy (NCBI): domain Eukaryota; kingdom Metazoa; phylum Arthropoda; class Arachnida; order Araneae; family Uloboridae; genus Octonoba; species Octonoba sinensis. Next base: position 133,347,144 of record CM076598.1, read on the forward strand.
TATTGATTTGAAAAAATATGAATAATTGATCAACCCGATGTATGCATTTTTCTTTGAACGTTTTGCGTATTACCTGGATATCTTTAATTATACATTTGACACAATGTAAACATTTGCAATATTTGTTACAACAATGTTTTTTTTTTTGTTGATATTGTTTAAAAAGTTGAACATATAAACTAGCTATGTGTAAGTTAAATAATATGAATACCTTTTTCAAAAAACCTTACACGTAACACAGTACGATGTAAATGAATAAAATAAATGTGATATATATTTAATCTCTAAATAAATAAATCACATAACTCTGATTTGTTTTGTAAAGGATTCAAAATCCTTTGAAGCAAACAACGAGTGTTGTGGCGCATTGTTTACTTTTCAATAGGAATTTACGAACAATAACGTCCTGTACCATGGGTTCGGGCAATGTATTTGACCTTGAATCTAGTGATAGGTTGATATATGGATGAAATAAAAGTTTTTGAACCGTTTCTTCCCTTTTCCCTTAACTCTTATTATTTGCCAGCATGTAGTTTAGCATTTCAACCTTGCCAAGTGTCATACACCTGCAATAGTTTTCCGTTTCAATGACAGGCACACAAATGTTTACGGAAAAAAATCAGAAACTTACTGTTCTAAAAAGTTTTAAAAAATAATCAAAGTACTAAATATTTGGTTTCTGAACATCTCGTTACTACGAGGAAATGGCAGAAGCAACGTTATCAGTTTTAATTAAAATCTTTATTTTTTTAATTAAAAAGATGGGTATTTTTAGCAATGGTTAGCATGCCATATTAATAATAAATAATGCAATTAGCAGTAATTTTTATGCAAATTTTAAATCACACTGTCAGAGGGCAAAATTTCAGTACCCTGCGTAAATCTTTGAATTGAAAACATTACAGCCCTCAAGCTTAAAACTTGAAAAAAAAAAAAAAAAAACATGGATAAGCGATGATTTTCACAATGATTCCGTGATCTACAGTGTTTTCTAAAATGCCTTGAAATTGCTTGGCTTCAATTAAAATCTTAATTTTTTTAATTAAAAAGACGGGCATTGTTAGCAATGGTTAGCATGCCAGATTAATAATAAATAATGCAATTAGCAGTAATTTTTATGCAAATTTTAAATCGCACTGTCAGAGTGAAAAATTTCAGTAACCTGCGGAAATCTTCGAATTGAAAAAATTACAGCCCTCAAGCTTAAAACTTGAAAAAAAGAATAGATACGCGATGCTTTTCACAATGATTCCATAATCTGCACAGTGTTTTCTGAAATTGCTTATTTTATGAAAATGTTAAACGTTTTGTAATTTATGTTATTTTTAGTTCTGTTTTCTATCTGCATTCCAGAATGAAAATCGTAAGACTTATATTTGAAAGAAAAGAAAAAAATATATAAAAACATATCTATTACGGGACGTAACCTATATCCTATTATTTCATTGTGCTACTACTAGTACACTTAGCAGAGCTAATTGAAGACAGTAGCATTTCTTATAACAAAAGCTAAAGAGACATTTTATTAACTAACTCAGTTTTAAACTTTACAATAGAAAGAACGAGACGGCAATACTGTTGTTATTACAAAATTAGTTAACATTCATTTACTTCAACACTTTCCCTTGTTAACTGGATTTTGTATTTTTAGAATAAACCCATTTGACTACACAATGTCAACACTCTTGTCTTCATCAGGGGTTTAGTTAAGATGTCGGAGACTTGCTTCTCAGTCGACACTTGCTCAACTTTCAGTTTGCCCTCTATTACTTTCTCGCGTACACAAGAAATGCTTTATTTCTATGTGTTTAGTTCTTCGATGATATTCAGGGTTGTGTGACAACTTTGCGGTGGCCCTGTCATTCACTGGAAGTGTGGGAATTTCTTTTAAATTCAGTATACCCTGAACTAATTTACTTAGCCAAATGACTTCTTTGGCTGCCTCTGATGCTGCTATAATTTCAGCCTCAGTCGTTGAAGTTGCAACAATGGATTGTCTTTGACTGCGCCAAGAAATGGCTTCTCCAGCGTATAGCATAACATATCCAGAAGTTGATCGACCAGAGGTTGTTTTCGGTACAACCACCAAAATCTGAGTCACTATAAGACTGAAGTATTCTTTTCATGTCTGTTACATGATACGTGATTCCATAGTTAGCTGTACCTGCTAGCTGTACCTGCTAGACAGCGGAATACTCTCTTCAATCTAACTATATCCTCGGCTGATGGGTTTTCGAGTGATTTTGATAGATATCCTACACTGTAGGCAAGATCTGGTCTAGTTCCTACCATCAAATACATAAGAGCGTCGACTGCTTGTCTCTAAGGAAAGTCGGCGTTCTTAACATCGGATTTTTCCAATCTTGAATCTTTTAACATAGGAGTTGTTACAGATTTCCATTTATCAAATCCAAAATGCTTAAGGATTTTTCTAGCATATAATTTCTGACTAATTGTTATTGAGCTGTCACTATGACGTTCAGTTTCAATACCTAGAAAACAACTGACTTCTCCTACAGTGATCTTGAACTTTGCTTCAAGTTCTTTTATGAACATTTCAGAATCATGTTGGTCACGTGCAGCAATTAATCCATCATCAACATACAATACTATAAGCAACTTCCTTCCATTTCTCTCTCGAATGTAAAGGCATGGATCGGCTCCACTTGCTTTTACACCAAGATCTGTCAGAAACTTGCCAAAACATTTGTTCCAACAGCGTGGCGATTGTTTTAGGCCATACAAACTACGCTTTAGTCTGCATACTCTTTCTGTGTCGTCTTGGAACCCCTTCTGGCTGTTTCATTTAAATAGTTTCTTCCAGATCTCCAAATAGGATTGCTGTTGACTCATCAAACTGTTTCAAGTGCATTCTCTCTTCAGATGCTATACTTAATTTTGCTCGGATTGTGCCTAATTTGGTGACTGGACTGAAGGTTTCACTATAATCAACGTGGTTTCGTTGACTGTATCCCTTCACAATAAGTCTGGCTTTATATTTGTCGTTGCTATTTTCTCGATTTCTTTTAATTTTATAGACCCACTTACAGGGCATTGCTCTAGATCCAACTGGTAGATTAGTCAGTTCTCATGTCTGATTTTCCTTTAATGAACTCATTTATGTGTTCATAGCTTTTATCCAATTTTTGCTATCCTTGGCACTTACTGCTTCTTCATACGTATCGGGATTTCCCTTGTTATTTATATATGACTGCTTCCATAATACAATCCTCGAAACGTTTGGATTTTTGCAAATTCGAGTGATTTCTTAGCTCTCTGTTTGATATAGGGTTTGTATAGTCTTATTCACTATTGGTCTCAACATCACCTGTTAGAGCTTCTTGGCTTTCAAACCTTGCTCAGTTTCTTTTTTCTTCCATTTGCTCTTCTTGATACTTTCCCTGATTTGTTTATTTCTCTGCTTTATCTTGTAATAATATTTCAGTGCGGTCATCACAATTTCCTGTTCTTTCCTGAAAAATTACATCTCTTGACAGAATTACGTGATGCTCATTCTTTATCCAAATTCTGTATCGCTCATCGCCATCATATCCTACGAGATGGCCTTTGACTACTTTCTTGTAAATTTTTCGTCTTTGAATTGGAATATGAGCATAACACGTAGAATCTATCACACGTAGATGTTTGATACGGGGCTTCTTTTTCAACCAAAGCTCATATGGACTTATATCTTCTACTGATGACTTGCCTGTTCTATTCACTAAGTATATGACGGAGTTAACTAATTCAGCTCATAATGATGCAGGGAAATTGGCTTCAGAACTTGCATATTTGAAAGTTCTGGCCATTTCGACTATAGTGTGCATTTCACGTTCACAGCCTCCATTCTGTTCTGGGGTATAAGGAGCTGTCAGCCTTTGCGTAATTCCTTTTGCATGTAGAATTGCACAAACGCTTTCATTATCAAACTCACCACCCTTATCACTGAGGAATTCCTTTATTGAATGACCTGTTGCTTCGGCATGTGCAAGCATGTGGCCTAGCACATTTTTAACTTCTGACTTTTCTTTAACGAGGTAACCATAGCGAAATTTGGTAAAACTGTCCTTAAATACGACAAGATACCGTTTCTTCTGAAAAGATTCATCGAATGGTCCACAGACGTCAGCTTAAATAAGTTCTCCTGGTTCAGAAGCTTCCTTTCTTGTGCCGAACGATAGTCGGTGTGTTTTTTCATAAACGTACGGTTCACACAATACTTTGTCTAAATTTACGATGATGCCTAGTTATTTTTCTAGTATATTCTTAACGAGGCGCTTATCTTGATGACCCCATCTTTCATGATATAACTGTAGCAAGGAGCTGTCTTCGACAGCAGTATTCACTTCTATTACTTCTTTAGGAGGTATTAGCTGAATGTCTGCCTTGAATAATGTACCATAAACATTTCGATGTCCATGCAAAAGACCTTCATCGTTGACTTTAACCAGCACTCCGTGGGAGTAGATACAAATTTGCTGTTTTGATTTCTGTCTGGAGCAGAGAGTACTGAAAATAAATTTCTATTAATTTTGGGAACATACCAAACGTCTTTTAAAGAAAAGTGTTTTTCTTTTCCACGAATTGATCCTCTAACTTGAATAGTGCCTTTTCCAAGCGCAACCAATGTTTCATTTCCAGCAGCTCTAATTCCACAAGGATCTTTGAACTTCTCAAAATCTGTAAAGTATATGGAACAGTTTGTGACATGCTTAGTCTCTCTATTGTCAATCCAAAACGTTGTTGGACTAGTCTCTGTTGCATACGCCTCTTCAGAAACAGACATCAGTGCTGCGTTTGCCGATTCATTAGACTGTGTATTACTTGATTTATTCCTTGATGGTTTTCCGTCAGAAATCCACTTTCTACAGTCTTTAATCCAGAGACCTTTACGTTTACAATAATTCCAACGATCTTTTTTTCTTATTTTCGCTTTATTATTGCAATTATGTATTTTCCTTTATGATTTTGCCACTGCTAGTGCTTCTTGAACAGCTTTATCATTTTCATCAGTGTGTTTGGCGAAATTTCGTTCAAACATATTTAGTTGTGTCGTCAATTCTTGAAAAGTTTTTCCTTCATCTTTGGATAGATGCATCCAACTTGATTTGAATGACTTAAAATTACATGGCAACATATTCAACATTTTACACACCAATAACAAATCTGGGAGTTTGTTTTCCCCTTTCGCTATAAGCTCGTTGTTCAGTTCAGTTCACAAACTGCTTAGCTACGCAATATGGGTTGAAATATCATCGCTTGAAATCCAACTGAAGGCGAAGAATTCACTGAAAATTTTGAAAAGTTGGTCTTTTGACGATGCTACGAAAAACATTTTCAATATAAGACAAATGATTAAAATGTTTTCCGTGCTTTGAATATATGTTCCTCTTCTGACTCTTTGTATGCTGAGCTTTCTTACATTAAAGCTGTTGCTTTGGATCGTGGTTATTCTCCTAAGGTCGTTGATTCTATTTATAACTGGTTAATTAAGCCTTCACCCTCATGTAATGTTTCTAAGTGTAAGCCTGCTTATACTATTATTTTACCTTTTTATCCAAAAATCAGTCAGCAAATTGCTAAAATATTGAAGAAATTTGGGTTTGATACTGCATTTTCCCCTGTGAATAAAATAAAATTTACAAATTTGAAGTATCCCATTGATTTGCACAGCAACTGGGGTATTTATAGTATTTCTTGTAAATGTGGTCTTTCTTACATAGGTCAGACTAAACGTGCCTTAAAGCACCGTCTAAAGAACATGAAAATTATGTTAAGCGTAAAGAACTTGCACGTTCTTCTATTGCCCAGCATTGTTGGACTTTAGATCATTGTTTTGAATTTTCTTCTGATAGAATTATCAGTAAATGCTCTTCAGTCTATGAACTTGATTTTTGGGAAGGTTATCACATTTGGAAAAATTCTCATTCTTTAGTAAATGATTTTTCCAGCACTCCATACTTTCCTGACATTTGGAAACAATTTTTATAATTTTCTTTCCTTTCCTGTTCTTTCCCGCCTTTTCCATGTTCGTTTACCGCCTGTTCCTCTTGGGCTCTTCTCCCGCCTTGTTCCTGGCCTCTGATTGGTCAATCGCTAATCCGACACATTTGGTATAAATACCGGTTGTCTCTCTGGTTGTTGCCTGTTCACTCTCAGCTTTCTAGCTGAGTGTTGAGTGTTTCTTTTTTGCACTGATGAAGAGGCTCCATTGTAGCTTCGAAATAGCTATTTGCGTTACTTTTTATTCCGAATTTGTGCTTTTTTACGTTGTTTTATCTTTGTACTAACATTTTCAATGCTTCCCAAGCTTCATACACTGTTTCTTTTTCCATGATTTTCTGATAAACGGAATCTGTTATCGTACTGGTGATCATACTTTTGGCGTAAATGTTGGCTTTCCGGTACAAATTCGCACATACTTGATATTTCTTGACGGCTGCTTCGTCTGCTGTGCTCGGTAACTCTTCCAGCTTCTTTAATTCACCATCGATTATTCCAGTGCTCCTTCATGGTAATCTAATATTCCTTATCGAATCATCCGTCTCCACATTGGAAAATCTGCTTCTCCAGATAACGGTTTTACAGTTCTTGATAAATCCATCGTAATATACGCTAAGGATTTTGCTAACTTTCTTTTTTAAAGTTAAACTGTAAAACGCACAATGAGCATGCTATTGCCCATAACCTGTTATATTATACAGACCATTACCTATTATAGGAAATCTTATTATTATTTCATTGTCCTACTACTAGTACACTTAGCAGAGCTAATTGAAGACAGAAGCATTTCTTATAACAAAAGCTAAAGCGACATTTTATTAACTAATTCAATTTTAAACTTCACAATAGAAAAAAAACACGAGACAGCAATACTGTTGCCATTAAAAAATTAGTTAACATTCATTTATTTCAACAATATCAACCAAGTCTGGCATAAAAGACTTTGGAAAGGAAAATACCCTTCATTTTTAACTTTTAACATGTATGTAACGTGCATCATATTGATTGCTTTTGGCGCCTTTAATCACCATTGCAGACAAATTAAATTACATTTGCATAACTACGAGTTGGAGAAACATCATTGTCCAAAAACAACTTGGCCGAAAGAAATTCCGTCCATCTCGCCAAATGATTACGTGATTATTGTCAGACTCTCTATCATGATGAAAGTCAAAATATCACCCAAGGGTTGACTCTTTATCTTTAGTCTATAGTGTTATATAATCCCATGGAAAAGCCGGCATGATGGCGTCGCGGAGCTCGTACGCCCCAGGTCTGAGGATCGAGCCTGGCAGTGTCGGTGAATTTTCAAGATGCAGAAAATCGTCTGCGCCCATGTCGTATGATTATGCGGCATGGAAAACATCCCTTGAGTAGACATTGGACGTGGATGCTGTCGACTAACTTAAGTTCCTACTGCAATTTCGCATCAACAGAATCCGGGTTCTCACCCTTTCAGGTGGAGAAACCAGACGTCAAGATTCTCATGCGGCGATGGTATCAATCTCTGGGGAACGCACTTGGTCTACAATTGGCAGAAGCCAACAGCAGCCCCTTAGAAATAAATAAATAAAAAATAATCCCCTGGAAATGACAATGATGCAAATGCCCATGTTCTTGAAAATTTACTAAATGTGTAATATGTTTAACCGATTTAAGTATTACCGATTCTTTTTGTTTAATTCTTAGTACACTTTCTCAATTATTAAAGTTATAAATTTGAAAAGGCATTTTGTGGATCTGGAAAATATTCAAATTTACACACATACATGTAAAAAATAAAGGGCGTTAAAATTTTTTAAAAATTTCAAAAGCTCAAAGACTAAAATTACTAGAAAGTACATTTTACCTTTTTTTATTAAGAAGAAATGAAGAAAAGGTTCTATTTTGAGTTCTAAAAGGCTCCTTTCATTTTTTTGTCTATTAACCAGTTAACGCATTTACCCGTGTCTGACACGGGCGAAAGTTACCAGAAGTGTGCCCATGCCTGTGCGGTATTTTATTTCTGTTGCCCGTCTGAAATCCGTTTACATTTTGTTTAATAACTTTTGTCTATGTAACTTTAACCCCACCCCCGCTCTCTAGTCCCCCCCCCCTCACAACCAGAAATTGCAAAGAATAGGGCTCGACCGATGGCATTTTTTGGCCGATGGGCCGATGCCGATTGTTGGCCGATTGTTCCGAGATCGGCCGATGGACGATTGCCGATTATTCTCCTCTTCCATCGGCCGATGGCCGATGCCCGATGGAAAAAAAAAGTCGCTTTAAACCAGTAAAACGTGTAGAATGCTTGTCAAAAATGTCATTTAAATCATTTACTATTTATTTTTATGTTTATAAAAGCACTTGTATGCCCGGCGGTCATACGAAATGACCGCTGTTCTAGGTATTATAGATTGTAATTAAAATGATTTGTGCAAAGGTGTCTGCTAATTCAAACTGAATTACCCAGGTCAGGCTGCGAGGAGGCCCCTTTGCTTACTGCCCCACACTACTATATATTTATTCACTATATAATCAAATCGTTTGCGAAAAATATATATTTATCGTCGAAAGAACTTATTGAAAATTTTATTATGCTCTTCAAAACAAAAGTTTTGACGAAACTGAGAAAAAGAGCGCTGCCACTCTAATAAAAAAAATATAAAATTAAAATAAATAAATCAACTAAAAAGAAAGAAGGGATTAAATAAAATTCGCGCATACATTAATTTGTAACGGAAATTTCAAAATACAGCGAAGCCTCACTCTATATGTTAGAGAAGCGTTTTAATTATTATTAGTATATTTATTACATTTTTACAACAATGGCAACTGCGTTGATTTGTTTGTCCACACGGCAACTGTAATTATATGGTTGGAAACGACGGCAACAATACAAAAAAAAAATAAAACGGGTCGAAAAAATCATTGAAAAATTTAAAAAAATGAATTTTAAAAAAAATTATTTGAGTCACAACTTTCATTTTTGCGGCGATGAGTTTTTCGGATCGTAAACATTAACCGTACCGAATGTGGTCCCGATCGGTCGGTAAAACGGCTGGGATTCTATAGCGGACAGACAGACAGACAGAATATATATAAGATATATAAGATAAATGCATTATTCAAGCACCGTAAAACTGTTTGGGGGAAGTTTACATAATAATTAAAACTAAAAGAATCTCTCGCGATTCTAGTAAAGTAATTAAACTATTCGGAGGTTAAAAAAATTAAAAAATTCTATATCAGAGGATTTTCAATTCTTTTTTCTTATCTTTGCAAAAAAAAAAAAAAAAATCAACAACTATTGGATCCGCTCGGGTCTAATTCCCTTCCCTTCAGCATTTTCTCTTTGTAACACCTGCACTGCAAATGCCATGTGCAGCTGCCTTTATTTTATAATTTTTTTCATGGAGAGGAATGCAGATGTTATGACACAGACTAACAAATAATGTGGGTTTGTATTTTTAACGAAACTGTCAACCCCCTCCTCTCAGATTTTTTTCATGATCCCCCCCCCCCCCCGTTTTAAAAGAAAAGCGGGAACGATTACATGTTTATTTTTCATTTAAAAAGTTATTTTAAGCTCTTTTTCTGAAATAAAAATAAAATATTTAAAAAATTCGCTCGCAGTATTATCTCTTGTATAGTATATACCATGTTCATAACCAAGAAATACTGAATATTGCTTTAAAAACATAGACGTGAGATTTTTTTGTCATTGCAAATGAATGTTGGGTCTTAAGAACTAATATTATTGGTTTTTTTTCTTTTGAGTTGAAAATTACACTGAAATACTTGACATGTTCTTTATATTTTCATGAGCACAATGTAAGGTCACCGAAAGAAACCAATATTTTGAGCACCCGCAGTTTTCTGTTGACAAATAATCTTCTGAAAACACGTGATCGTTTATAAAAATTAAGATGTATTTTGAAAAAATATATATATATATATATATATATATATATATATATATATATATATATTATATACGTTGGCAATTTTTGAAATTAATGAAATTGTAGTATTTTTATTAAGGTATTGTTCCACCCTGTATCCCAAACTCATTTTTAAAGAATTAAATTTTTGAAAATTGCAAGTCGAACTTGGACACGTAGAATTTAGATCAATAAACATTTATACTGAAAAATTGATTCATATTTTTTATCAATATGTTCTATGTTGTACAAGAAATATCCTAAACTGACAGCAGATGCAACGAGATTGTTGTACAATAGCAGCAAAACTGTCAACTGTCTAACACGTGGCATCAAAGAAGCCAAAAAAAAAAAGCACTAAAAAACGAAGTATAAAAGGGGGAAAATTAAAATAATTATCGTATAAAAAAATGTTAAGGTGCATTTTGAAAAAAAAAATGCATTGATCAATCTGTGAAAATAAAGAAATTTAAGCATTTTTATTAAGATGTTATTAAATCCTGTCGCGCGAACTCGCATTTTGAGAATTCAATTTTTAAAAATTGCAAGTCGAATTTGGACACATAAAATTTCGATCAATAAATATTTATACTGGATTTTTTTTTCTTATTTTTGACCAATATTTTCTATGTTGTAACCTAAAAATGAAATAATGAGAACAACCGCACACTAAAAGCAGATGCAACAAGATTGCTGCACAATTGCAGAAAAACTGTAACACGTGGGATCAAAGAAGCAAAAAAAAAATAAATAAATAAATAAAAAAAAAAACCGCAAAGAGAAAAAAGTTTACGCTGGTAAAAATCAAAATTATTATCGTACTTTGATTGAGTTGACTTTTTATTGTTTACAATTTCGGAATAATAAGAAACATGACAAACTAAAAGCAGATGGTATAATATCATTGCACAATGACATCTAATGCACCAAGTCATTATTAAAAGAAAAACCGACAAAAATGAGGCAACTAACCTAGTGCGAAAAACAAACAGCACTCATAAGACGTCTCTATGACTTTTACTTTAACATATTCTAACAGCGAGCATTCTGCTCAAAGAGAACTATTTTAATAATGAAGGTTTTCGGGCAGCGATCGCTTAAACTAGTTTTCCGAAATTTTTATCAAATACTTTTGTAGAATGACATTTTTTTGTGTTTTTTTTTAAACTTATGTGCTGCCTGTTATTGTATGGAAATAGAAATTGATCTATGGAGAAAAAAAGAAAGTGAAAGACAGAATGTTTTCTGGAAAGTTGTCCCTGCGAAAAACATCGGCCTTGCATCGGCTTTTAGATGTTCTTTAGGCCGATGGGCCGATGATTTTCTAAAGTTAACATCTGCCGCCGATGCCGATGGCCGATGGCAACTTTGTTGAACAATCGGCGCCGATGCATCGGCGAGGCCGATGCATCGGTCGAGCCTTAGCAAAGAATAACTTACACTACACTAGTTTTTCAGAAAAAAAAATCGTGCTTTAAGGGGTTTAAAACAATATTATTTTGTCAGATACAACAAACCATACTCAAGAATAATATCCAAATATTTCATCGATCAGGAGTTTTGAATTAATCCCTGTTGTTGAAGGGCTTCTGTAGCAAATATCTTTTTCAAATCACAGGATATTGAAAAAGTTTACACCGTCTGAAAGCCCACATTCGCGACAAACCTATCTCAATAACCGTGTTTATTTTTGCAAATGTTTTGTTCACGTTTTCATACAGTTGAAAAGGAAATGAACTCAAAACTCAGGTCACTCATTTTGGTGTACTGAGAAAAACACATTTCATTGAAAACTCAATAACCCCACCTTTATATGTTTTCGGAGGATGCTGCTTGAACTAAAGTTTGCAAAAGGCGTTAACTATTGTCCTCACTCTTTCAACCTTCCCGATCTAATGAAAAAGGTGCTACGTGACCATTCCGTTTACATTCTTTTTAAAACTTCACATAGAACTCCTTTTTGAAGCGATGAAGGAATCCTTAAAAGTTTAAATCTGGCGAATGAAATGAACAGTTGTAAACATTTATTTTTTTCTTTAGCATACAGAGCAGTTATAAGTAAACATGCGCTAGTTAAACCAGTATAAAACTTGCTCTACTCAATGGATTTTCATGAAATTTTATTTGCTGTAAAAATCATAAAAAAAAAAAACATTTATAAAAATTATAATTACGGTTTTGACCAGCATTTTTGATTGAAATTTTCAGAACACAATCCTTGGGAATACCAATAAAATCACTGAATTCGTAATCAAAAAGTAATTTCCTCGCTTTCATTTACATCATTCATTTATACGAAAGATAAAACTTTGTCGGCTAAACGGTAAAACATATTTTAGACAAATTGTGTAATTATCGTCACAGTTATTTTTTAATTATTGCTTTTAATTAATTGCGTGGAAGGCGTCTGCTGAATCAAGGAGCATGATTATAATTTTCGCTTAAAATCTTACTTCTAAAAGTTAAAACATTTCTTAATCTCAAATACATATTGATTCATTGAAGTATATTTTCAGTAGCTTACTGCAATAGTATAAAACATAATATTAAATATTGTTAGATAAATATAAACGTTCAGAAAACTCTTCGTTCACAAGATGTAAATTGTTCTTAAAAGGTATGAAACGTGTTTGAAAATTTTGATCTATAACTCAAGTTTCTAAGTGACGTTTTTAACCCTTTGAAGCACGAGTTTTTTCCTGAAAAATTGGTAAACAATGATTGAGTTACTTTTGGAGAGAAAATGAATACATAGGTGTAATATAAATTGTTTTTGGCAATTTCAGTTGTAAGGGTGATTAGAGAGCGAGGGGGGGGGGGGGTTAATGTAATATAAAAATATATTATTTTAAAAAAGTGCAAACGGATCTCGGGATCATTAGAAATAAAATAACGCGAGATACAAGATCGCCTGTGTGAGACACGGGCATGTGCAAATTTGCCGGTAACTTTCGCCAGTGTCAGACAAGGGCAAATGCGGTAAGGCGATAAATCAGTTCAAATCATGAGCATATGGAGAACATATATACGTTTAAATTACTTTTAATATGAATTTTGAGACGATATGTAGCTCAAGAGACACCGGGATGCTATGCATAAAAAATATTTTTAATTTAATGGCCTTATAATAACTAACAAAAGTCTGAAGACAAAGGCAAAATACGCAACAAAAAGAATATAATACGCGGAGGTATTTTAAGCGACAACTCAACGTACTTAAATGATGATATCGTTTTTTTTTTTTTTTTTAAAGTTATTTATTTATTTTTTGTCTTCCTTTTTTTTGAAGAACGTAATCTGGACTTTTCGTTGTTTACATAACGGCGAACTTTTTTCTGAAAACATTTCCGATGGCTTTTATGAAGTCATACAAAAAGTTGTAGATATACATAAGTAATTAGTCTCACAGGAGATGACTCTAAAATTATTAAGATTTTTCTTTTTTTTTTTTTTTTTTTGCGTCGACAAGCAATTTTCGTAATTGAACTCGACATTTCTATCATTATTTATCTCATTTTTGTGTGCATTAAGGCTATCAAGGGAATCAGAAGGCGTAATTAGTAAAGAGAGAATAGCCTCAAATGTATGAAACCATTTTTTTAAAATTCTTTTCAGTGCACATTTACCATGAGTTTAATAAAATATTGACGTCTGAAAAAGAGGCACTAATATCATCATTCTAGTAAATTCATGTTCAAGTTTATTGATTTCTGGGGTTTAAAAAATGAAGCATGAAAAGCTTTTTCTTTGACTCTGCTTTTCGCTACTAACGTTGCTTATGTTGATTTTTGTTTTGCGAAGATATATTTGTGCATACATAATTATGAAATTTTAAATAATTACCCATAACGCTAGTTTTTGTTGATGCGCTATTTTTTTTTTTTTTTTTTTTTTGTGCATTTTTTAAAATTTCTTATCACAAGATAACATATAGGGAAAAGTCGGACAAAACCGGTTCCCAAAGTGCTTTTTTTTTAAATTTCATAAGCAAATAAGTAAATAAAATTGCTTAAATTTCTATTTGAATGATAAATTAATTCTTTAGTTATAGAAATAAATATTTTTCAATGTGGAAGAATAATATTTTGGAGGGTAAATATTTTTTTTTGGAAGTGTAAAAGTACCCGGTTTTATCCAACTAAGTTGGATAAAACTGGATATGCTTAGGAACACTTAAAAAATGCTGTTGTCTTACTACTGAAATATTTATTTATAACAATAAATTGGTACAATGGCCGTCCTATACTGATAAACATAGGTGGGTTAAAAATATCTCTTCGGGAAATTGTATTTTTGAATTCTTTTTTCTGTGTAGACGTCTTAAAAGATGTTTTGTTTTTAATTAATTTCCCGAGGAGATATTTTTAAAAATACGAATGCATCACACGCCCATAGACTTAACATTAGTGAGGTGAATTCGGAAATTGACTGACGAGCAGCCTTAATTTTTATGGGTGCAATTTTAATTCTAACAATTTATAAATTTGTTAAAGCATTAATTTGTTTATTCTACCCTACTTAAAAAAAAGAAGAAAACACATTTTTTGGGAATAAACTGACAAACACGATTTAATTTTAAAAAAATAATTTTTATTTTAAATGTTAATAATTTTAGTTTTATATTTGTACTAAGTGGGATACTATAATATAGTAGCCTATATTCATACGAAGTCCCTCCTATAAAGTAATAAAGATTTAATTCCATACCGTTTATGAGATGATTCTTTAAGATTTATATTTTACAAATTAAACTATTTATATTTCATACAGTAAAAAAAAAAAAAGGTCGTCCAAAACCGGGTACTACCCGGTCTTGTCCGACTGACAAGGTCCCGGTTTTGTCTGACAACGTGATTCATCAGAAAAGACGGCTTAGCACATTTCAAACATGATGCAAAACCTGGTTTAATAATTTAAAATAACTGCTGAAAAAGGTGTTATCAAATGTTGTACTTACCTAAAATATATCTCTAGCAATTAGAAACTACAAAGTGAAACCGGTGGTGTAAAAATCAAAACTTTTCCACTCGAATTTTTCGAAACATCTGCGTTGACAAACAAATAAGCAACACTACCTTTCAATTTAACTTCAAATAACATGGTGCTTATTTGCAACGAGTTTCAAGCGTTTTCCGACAAATAGAAATACTAGTCAAGCTAAAACTGCTGGGTTCCGGTTTTATCCTCCTACCCGATTTTACTCATAAACGGTATGAAAATAAATCTTTATTACTTTTTAGGAGGGACTTCGTGTGAATATAGGCTGCTATATTATAGTATCCCACTTAGTACAAATATAAAACTAAAATTATTAATATTTAAAATAAAAATTATTTTTTAAAAATTAAATCGTGTTTGTCAGTTTATTCCAAAAAAATGTTTTTTCTTCTTTTTTTAAGTAGGTTAGAATGAACAAATTAATGCTTTAACAAATTTATAAATTGTTAGAATTAAAATTGCATCCATAAAAATTAAGGCTGCTCGTCAGTCAATTTCTGAATTCACCTCACTAATGTTAAGTCTATGGGCGTGTGATGCATTCGTATTTTTAAAAATATCTCCTGGGGAAATTAATTAAAAAGAAGACATCTTTTAAGAAGTCTACACATAAAAAAGAATTCAAAAATACAATTTCAAGAATAGATATTTTTAACCCACCTATGTTTCTCAGTATAGGACGGCCATTGTACCAATTTATTGTTATAAATAAATATTTCAGTAGTAAGACAACATCATTTTTTAAGTGTTCCTAAGCATACCCGATTTTATGCACCCTAGTTGGATAACAACTGGGTACTTTTACACTTCCAAAAAAAAAATTATTTACCCTCCAAAATATTATTCTTCCACATTGAAAAATATTTATTTCTGTAACTAAAGAACTAATTTATCATTCAAATAGAAATTTAAGCAATTTTATTCACTTATTAGCTTATGAAATAAAAAAAAAACACTTTGGCACCCGGTTTTGTCCGACTTTCCCCTACACTTGTGTTATTCTTTGGTGCTAAGCTAATTATTTATGCATACAAAAAAGAGTAGTAACTGACGCAACACAAAAGAACGGGCTTCTAATATTCAATTAATGACAGCCAAATTGTTTATTGCGAAGAAGTTTTTTCTCACAAGGGGGTAGGCAGAGTGCTCGTAAATAACTTATGTATCTCAAGAGACATAAGAAATTAATACTTGTTAAAAAATTTCACTTTAATGTTTCCCAAAGATGTCCACTTTTACATGGAATTCACCATACACATTGACTCGAAAGTGCAAATGTTGCTTACTAATTACTATGAGAATCTAGCATTATCTATTTGATTTCTGAATGCAGTTAGCATGCCTGTGGTCAATACTTTGTAGCAATAAGGATAACTTCAGTTAATTTATAAATAAAACAAATCGTCCGAATCCCGTTACTAAGCTATTTAAACGGAGTAAATGCACTTTAAGCCTTAATAGTAGCTCAGGGCGTGCCAAGCATGGAGTCTGATTGTTGACGAAGAACATGTGATGATTCGCGGAGAAGTTACCGCTAATGATAATTAACACAGCCTTCATTAAGGATGTTAATTAAATGACTGAGCTGTGCACGAATGTAGAAGGTGAATCACTATTTGTTGAATGTTGAAATTATACGAAAAGGAACGTGATTGCTGCATAGTTTTTCGAATACATTTACAGATGCTGCTTTAAAAGAAGTATGTATTTAATTTGTTGGGAAACAAATAGGTAAAAAAATTATTGTTTAACCCTTTTTAGCAGGCGCAATGCCGATTATTTTAAATCTGACTAAAGCAGAAAGCTGGAAAATATAGGACAAAAAGAGAAGGTCATTTTTAAATGCTGTGCTGTGAGTTATAATTAAAAATTAATAAATAAATGAGTCGAATTGTGAAAATAATATTATTCTATGCCACACAGAGGAATTTATTTTAAACAAAAATGTTATTTTTGCTACTAAGACTGGACATTTTATAAGGAAGAAAGTTATCAATTCAAGCGAAGATCGGAGACCGGTGAATAAGGTGTTCACTGGGGGTGATTGAAGTCCGTATTCTGCGAAGAGCCGAAACAAGAAATTCCTCTAGAAGAGGTGCAAGCTAAAACTAAATAATGATTCTTGGTAATTCAATAAAAGGGAAAAAGGGAAGGACTATATTTGTACGGTTTATACACTCTCAGAAATATAACTCTCACTTCCGAAGATTCTTCAACTATCATTTAAATTTCGTCATTTACAACGATTCTTTCCTCGCGCGATCACGTGACTTAAAAAGTTCCTACACAAATTTCATCAATTTGACGAAAGGTTTACTCGGAGCATTTTTCACGAAGCCATTTCGACAAATTTGACGAAAGTTTCGTGAGATTTGAGCATGAGTTTCTGAGAGTGTAGGCAGTTATACATAAACACATGAACAGAATTTGAGTTAGACAATTTTGAAAATGTGGGAATAATCTATATTTTGAAGCTCAAGGGAAGGGTATGAACTATGATATACACTCCTCACCTAGATCACTATAATCCGTATTCGGCTACTATAAATAAAATTTTAAAAAATAATAATGAAAGAAAAAAAAAGGAAGAGAGAGAGATAGAGAAAAAAGGATGTCACGTGGGAGAAACGTTTTAGAGAAGAATTTCCACGCATTCATGTGCTGTTCACGTAAAAATGACCTCGTTTTTTATAAAAAGCTGTTCGTTATCAACTGAATTCAGGATAGATCGGTTGTAGAATTTCGGATAGATCGGTTGTTCTGTAGAAATAGTATATTCAATGACTTGGGCTGGTGAGATTTTTGCAGGAAAATGTGCACATTTTTAGTGGATTTAGAAAATTTCTTAAAATGTTTGGTGAAGATAAAATCTCCTTTTATTGTACTTGCAACAGAAACCTTAATTGGTCAGAGATATTTACCTATCAGAGCTTTAACAAAAACAATATTAGATGGTTTAATTTTTCCTATTTGTTCATATTCACTTTAACGACACATATTTTATTTTAACCGCTGGAAATGTCTTCCATGCCAAGGGGAAACATATCCGATATTCTAATTTTCAAAACCTTGATCTCGATGTTGAACTTTTCTCCCAAATGCAGGGGCGTAGCGAGGGAGGGAGGGTGATGAAACCCCTAGAACCCTTGATTTAAAGTTTTATTGCCAATCCTAGTATGGTATACATATATGGACTTTCATGAACAAACGAGACAAACTGGTTGTTCTAGTGATGTGATGTTTATCTTAACATCAAATTGTAGTTTGCATTCCAATGTTGAATGCATATTTTTCCCTTAATGAAAAGTAAAGAAATTATCAGGAAAATAATAAAAGTTACTTAAAAGCTCTATGCATTTAACAGAAGATATAAAAGTCAACGAATGGGGCTCATGTGGCTTGAAATCCTGTAACTTGACTATTCATCATAATAACGGGATTCTATTATAACGTTTAAAACTGATGATCGCTGGGCACGAGAGCATGATCGGATGAACGTCTTATAACATTTATGCTTTTAAATCCGATCGTAGTGATAAAATGTCAGTTACTTCGGATCATGAATTATATTCAGAACGCAATTTGGCCTGTTAAAGAAAGCTTAATGTAATACATTTACTAGTAATCAATATCGAAATAACAGTTTTCGGCATTTTTTAACAAGTGCCACAAAGCAATCGTTCAGGAAAGTTCAGAGCCGTATTTTACAAAAGTTGAATAAAGTACCATAGACTTGTGATTTTAATTTGTTTCTATTATATCAAAGGCTTCTTCTCCGGCTTGTTTCATACCTGGTCACTTTTGGTACAAGTAGTATAAATGACCTTTAAAATCATGCAATTGTGTGTTTTCTCAGTTTCAGAGTCAAATTTTTGTGTGCGCCAAAAGTTTACCACACATATCTTAGGGACCGTTCATAAATGATGTCACGCTTTTTCCAATATATATTTCACCCCTCCCCCCCTTTGTCACAAAATGTCGCACCTCAACCGACCCCCTACGCCCTTTGTCACATGTCACGCTATGTTGCGTAAGCATGATGTCACACTTCTCGTTACCCAATCCCCTTGTCACACTTTGTCACAATTTCATGAATCCTCCGCCCCCTCGAAACGTGAAATTATTTATGAATGATTCTTACTCTTTTTAAGACATTATTCTTTGGTATGCATTTACTGAAATGTGTGCTTTCGGCACTGTTGGCACAAGGAAATCTCGACCGCCAAAATTGCATAAAAAAGCCTTTTTAAAACAATTTTGAATGAATTCTGACCTTTGCACCAACAGACAACCATAACCAGTTTTTTCCTGCGAAAGGCTGTGGTAGCCTTGTGTTTAGGACGTCGGACTGCCACTTGGAAGGTCGCGTGTTCGATACCCGGTGAAGACCCACCATGTACACTTGGGGATACGTGCATATAAAATCCGTGGACCCCTACCCCCACCACATCGTCCCCTAATGCAGGCATCCCTATGGCCTAGTGCTGACACGGAAGGAGGTTGGAGAAAAAAAGTTTTATCCTGTCAGTGGCATGGTTCACTCTTGGCGCAAATAGTTAATAGGTGATGTAAATTGATATGCTTTTCTTCGAAGAAACTAACTTAAACTTTGACTTCCCGAAACTTTATTTTTTTTTAAATAAAAAAAACACGTGTCTAATAATATTACATCAAGAACATATCATGAAAATTTCAATCGAACTGGCCCTTCACAATTTTTTGATTTCAAGTCTCAAAAGCGGTCTTATGGTAGGTTTAGTATTACTGCTAAATATCGCCATAACAGTTTGTGCCATTTCTTTGCGAGGAATCACATTTACGAGGAATTTCCGATCATTTTGAAATCTTATATAGCTTTTCATAGTTCACTGAATATCTAATTAAAATCCAGAAACAAAAGGAAGCTGTGTAAACTGAAAATATTTGATACACATGACGCATACATATTTTTCTTTTCATTGTGTGCCGATATATGAAAGTGCAATGAACCATATGTAAGAAGGTTTAGCTTTATTTTATTGAAAACTGCTTATATTCTGATGAAAAGTAATTATTTAAGTAGGGGTTGGCATCTGAACCTATACTGAAAGAATTTATGAAATAAAACAACAGAATTACGTTTATTTTATGAGAAAGGGTTCCTATCATTACATAGATTCCTTGTCCTTGCATGCAAAAACAATTAAAACATACTTACCATTGTATCACTTCAAAATATGTACAGTGAAATTCCGATAACTATATATGTGGGTCCGTTAAGTCAGTTTTGAGTATATTCTTCTGTCAAGAAACGAATTTTACTTTGATAGTAATAAGAACTCTTCTAATAATTTGTTTTCATTGACTCAATTTTTTTTTGTCAATTCTTAGTTTTTAAGTAATCTCGAAGCTGTCGATCTCAAAAGCTTTATTTAAAAACTAATTTAGGTCGACGATTTCAAAGAAATACTTTAATAGCAATCTCAGAATGCTGAATAAAATAGTTCCAATATTTAATTTGCTTCAAAATAGCATTAAAATATGCATCAACCAAGAAAACATTTATTGCTATTTTTCATCTTCTTTACCACATTGTTATACCAAAAAATTCAAACAAGACAATATTTTCTTTGACTTTATACTGAAAAGTTTGTATGCGAGAAAATTCTTCTTTTATGAAAAAAGGTTAGTGTGGGTGTTTTCATTTTCCCCTTTTGCGATGATTAATTGTCTTTCCAAGCAAGAAACTCAAATTTTCATGTGATATTGACAGTATGGAATGAAAAAAAATGAAATTTTTTTTTTATTAATAAATTCCTTATAAAGATAGAAATATGCCAGTTCATCATCTTTGTTTTGTACAAAGTACTGTAACTTTTTTCGGTCTTTTATCCCCATATTCTTCATGTTCGTGGTAAGCTTTCGTAAGATATTTCGCTTGATATTGACAGTACTTATCAAAATTTATTTTGAATCTAAAAAAAATGTTTGATTTTTTTGCACCTGTAGTATAAACTGATTTAAAATCTCTAAAACGTTTAAAAAAAAATTGAACAGTAGGGAGTGATTTTATTTTATTTTTTCCTTATCTAAAATATATTAAAAGAAATGTTGTTATTTTTACATCAGAACACACTTTTTGCCATTATTTTATCGATTTTGTCATGTGGCAAAAATTACGACACTTGCGTAGGTAGCTGAATCCTTAACTATTTCATGCGAGAAACACCTCTCAAAAAAAATTTTTTTTTTGAAACAATTTTATCATAATTACACTTTTTTTTAAATGTTGTGTTATCATTTATTTCCTAATTGTTTTAAAATTTAACATTTGGTTATATGTTTATTTAACGGCAAAACGCGTCTGGTGCCTCTGACAATGCCATTCAGTGATCCTGATAAAACTATTTTCAGTGTTTTCGCATTTTAAACGTTAAGTCCTTTTTGACTTTTATTTTTCTGAAAAAAGAAAAATAATAATAAAAATTCAAATTTACAACAACAACAATGTACAGATGTCTCAAAGCTTTAAATGAAAGTCACTTTTCCTTATGTAATTCATTTAAGGATTATAAAAATATGCAAAACGCTGGGATACGTTCTTACACTTCTCTTTTTTAAAGAATATCAAATTTATCTTGGGCAAGATCTTCGCTGCTTGCATGTGAACTGTGTTAATCTTTCTTGCTTAAGAAGAATGCAACATAAAGCATTTATTAAATAATCTGTTACTGAAGAGTGAAAAAGAATTTTATTCGCATATTAAAGTTACAGATCTTTTGATGTAAAATATCGGATTACTTACTGAATGCGAGCTCAGAAAGAAAATAAAGTTCTATATTAGTGCTGCGTCAAGTTAAAATATAAAAAGTTTCGCTGAAATGAAAGTTTCCCTACGAGTCAAATTTCTTCCGTGATAAAAATAATTCATTTTTAATTGTGTTTCACTCAAGGAATTTAAAGTTACTAGAAACAATTAAATGTTTGTCGTAGAAATGAGTTGACTTCGCTAATTTTAATGTACTTATATCTAAAATTTTTCTTACTAACAAGAACTTTGGTGGTAAAATTATTTGTGGCTTTTATTTTTCACAAGACGTATTCTAATTACTTTATGGAGTCTTAACTTAATATACTTTTTTATTTTTGAGCGGTAACATAGTTGTTCTTCCGTTTCAATTTCATAAATCTTAATTATTTTTATCGGCCGTGGGAGAAATTTAATTTTATTTCAATTTAAACGAAATATTAAACCTCTTTGCCAACCGTTTGTGAGTGATTTTTTTTTCTTTTTCAGTGTAGGTGTGTTTATTTAGTTATATTATAGTTTTGATTGCGTTTGGTGTAAATTTTGTATTTTTGAATGTTATTGCTGATTTCATCAGATGTTCGAGGAGTTTCATTTGATTTCATTCAAACAAAATAGTAACTTATTATCAGTTTCCTCAAAAGTCAGAGTACTATGTTTTTTTGTAACAAAGGATATTTTGAAAGAACTTACTGCATAAGGAACTAAATAGAAATAGGTTTTTCTTCCTTTTTTTACATAAATTATCTTTTGTTTGTATTTCTATTCAATGAATGATTGATGCGTTTCTCCATGCAAACTGTACTATATGTACAAGTATAAAATGCGGATTTCAGACAACAGGTTGGTGAACCAATTCAGTTTGTGCTATAAAGATGTGACAATGCGCCATTTTGTTGTGACAGCAACAAGAGTCGGAAGTGCACGAGTGATAAAATGGAAAAGTGTGCATATTCTTGTGTTGTTGTGCTCAAAATATCGTAATTTATTCCAAAAAGTCAGCATTCGCTGATTTTTTTGTTTTCATTTGAAAAAAAAAATGTTGCTTAATCATACAGATTACTTAGAGAATACTTCGTTCCGAATAATTCGGTTATGGCCTCTTTTGATGTTAATTCCTTGTCTACTAATGTTCCTGTTGATGGCGCTTTGACTTGCCTCAGGAATAGGCTTTCTGAATTCCATTTTACTTCTGTGGAAATTGAGGAATTAGTTTTTCTTACTCGTGTGTGCTTGCAACAGAGCACTTTTGTATTTAATGGTAAATTCTATGCTATGGTAGATGGCCTGGCTATGGGAAGTCCTCTTAGTCCTATTTTAAGGGATTTCTATATGCATTATTTTGAGGAAAAACTATTCCAGAAATTACAATTTCAATTTTATGTTCGTTATGTGGATGATTGTTTTGTTCTAACGGACAGTAACTTGTTAGGTATTGATGATGCTCTTTCTATCATGAACTCCATTGATCCTAATATCCAGTTTTCTCGTGAGAAAGAATTTAATAGTAGCCTAGCGTTTCTTGATGTTTTGATTTCTAGGAGTGAGTCTGGTTTCACTACTTCTGTCTATCGTAAACCTTTCGCTGTTTCTTTACCTCCTCACAGACTGTCGTCTCATCCTCCCAACCAAAAATATTCGGCTTTTAATGCTCTTGTCCATCGTGCGATTAATATTTGCTCTTCTCCTGAGCTTCTCAAGATTGAACTCAACTATCTGAAAGCTGTAGCTGTTGATAGAGGATTTTCTCACTCTTTAATTGATTCTATTCATAACAAACTTTCCATAAAAACTTCTGATCACAATCATGTGGTTTCTAGAAAGAATTTGGTTGTGTTACCATTCTTTCATTCTGTCAGTTTTCGTATTGCTAAAATCCTAAAAAGGTTTCAATTTCAAGTCGTTTTTGCTCCTAGCAACAAACTTTCCTTCTCTTCTCTTAAAGATCCTGTCGATCAAATTAACACTTGGGGTATTTACCAAATTAGTTGCCGTTGCGGCCTTTCTTACATTGGACAGACAAAACGTGCTCTGAAAATTCGGTTAAATGAGCATAAAGGTTATGTACGAAAGCAAGAGTTAAATAAGTCTAGTATTGCTCAACATTGTTGGAATTCCAATCACTCTTTTGATTTCAATTCTGGGAAAATTATTCAAAAATGTTCTTCCCCTTTAGCGCTTGACTTTTGGGAAGCTTATCATATAAACAGGAAAAGTTCTAATTTGGTTAATGATTCTTCCTCAACTCTTTATTTTTCACAGGTCTGGCATAAGTTCCTTTAATTTGTTGTTCTTTCTTGGTTTTCTTGTTAGTTTTCCTTTTTTGTGTCTATTTTTCCCTCTCCCCTCCCCTCCTTTACATGTGTAATTTGTTTTGCTTTTTGTTTTGGTATTTTCTGTACTTATTTTATTTCCATTTTTTCTTTGTATTTCATTTTATTATTTTTGCAATTTTCATGTATTTTCACATTTTTATGCATGCTGTCGTCTTTTTTGCTTCGTTTTTATTAATATTCCTTTTTACTTCCTGTACTTTCAATGGTTTCGTTTGTTGCTTTCTTATTGGTACCTTCCCTGCTACTCTACTTCCACTTCACACTGCCTTTATTTTCATTGGTTTACAGTTAATTCCTTGGCTATATAAGCTTTGTTTTTGTTGTTTTGTCTGCTTCAGTTGGATGTTTTGCATCTAGAAGCTCCCTGTCGCATTGAAAAAGGGATTCCAAGCAATCCCGAAACATATGTCTGCGTTTTTTTGCTCATTTGTGCTTTAAATTAACGTGAAATTTTATTTCTATTACTTAGAGAAGCGTATGGTGGACATGCTCCATCGCATGATATGAGTGGATGACGGTTTCTGAAAGACGACGCTCAGTATTTGGTGGGACCGGAGAGGTGTGGTCTGCTATAAGCTGTTAAAATCTGGGGAAACGGTTAATACTAATTGTTACGAAGAACAATTGACCGATTTGAACCGTTTGCTGCTTGAGAAAAAGGTAAGAACTCCGAAAGAGGTGACACAAAGTAATTTATCTTCGCGACGTTTCTCCATCAGATACGGATTAACCGGTTCGCAGCACATTAGAAGTGCTCAGATGGGAAATTCTACCTCATGCGGATTACTCACCTGACTTGGCTCCTTACGATTACCACTTGTTTGTAGCGATGAGTCACGCACTTGCTGAGCAGCGTTTTTGTTCATACGAAGGTGTTGAAAAATGGTTCGCGGGAAAGGAGAAATATTTTTACTGGGATGGTATTCACAAATTATCCGAAACATGGGGAAAATGTATGACAAGAAATATAGCGTACTTTGAGTAAAGCACGTTTTATCTTTCTCCACTTTGGGAACATTAACTTCTGATTTCATTTCAAGGCCCCGGCTACAAATAATGATAAACGACTTAGTTTACTTTAAACCTATATTTCTCAGACATCATTTTTTTTTTGCAACTTGTCAATTAACTGATATTTTTTTGTAAAAATTTCAAAACTCAAAATTTGGCTTGTCAGACACATTCAATACACATGCATTTTTATCCTAGTCATTTAATAATAAAAATTATATTTGCACTTAAATTTTATTCAGGGAGGGGCAACGACAACGACCCCCTTCGACTTTGAGAACTACATGTATTTACATATATGTGTTGGTGTTTTTTTAATGTGTAATATGAATAGAGTATATACTTTTTGCCCTCCCACCCTGGAAAATTTTGAAAGGACTTGCCAGAAGAGATGTGTAGTTAAAGCTTATCTATTTCTTTCAATGTGTGCCTCTGAACTTAGAGTAAAAAATGGTTGATTTGTCTTTAGAGCAAACTATAATGTATGTCTAATTATTTAGAGCAATTGGATTCGGATGAAGTTTCTGATGAGCAATCAATCGTCAGTAGAACCGATAGCCGCAGCAAAAAGGGGAAATGCAACTGAAAGAAAAGAAAAAAATGACACCGCACAACCGCTAGTTGCTTTTTACAACAATTACATGGCAGCAATAGATCGGCTTGATAGCTTTTTGAGCCAGAATCGGCCGAAAATTAGGAACCAGAAATGGAAGTGGCCATTTTTATCTACAGCTGATGGGGGCAACTACAACTTCTCTGTGAGGTTACTGCTGCACTGATGAAAAGAATAAGCAGAGAAATAAAGAGCATCTTCGTTCCAAAACTCCTGGAGCATTATCCCTAGCTGTGGTTTTAGTAGGATAATTTATTTCCCAGATAAAGCAGGAATGTTATCAAGGTGCAGAGTTCATCAGTCAAGAACTCAGACTTAAATGTGAGAAAAATGTGCTGCATAAGAACTGTTTAGCACTTTCACAGAAAAAAATGTTTAAAAGCAAAGGATGGTATCAATTGATACGTAAAATAGTGAAGAAAACATTAGTTTTATTCACTAGTAAGTTATTTTTTATTAATTCAAATCCTAAAAGTAGCATTTTTTTAGGAAATAAAATGCAGAAAATCAAATGTCTAATGAAAAATGCACAAGAAATCCTATGCACCCATTAGGCATCATTGTTCCCATTTTGGGAACATGGTGTAAATATTGATTATTATTATTATTATTATTTTGACTAATTTCAAATGAAATAGTTGATGCCCTCCATACATTGCAAAAAAAAATATTTTAAATAAAAATAGGTAGGAACACATAGCAGCCTATAATGGGTTAATATTTAGGTCTGATGAATGTTTCAAAACACATATTTAGCAAACTTAAGATGTTTTGTCTCTTTCGTGATTCTTTGTAGTTCTGAAACACGTATATGAAATTAATTTTACAATTTTGTGAGCCAGAAAGTTATTTGTCTTACATTCAATTTTGTAATAATTCTATCCAGAAACTTCTCCTTTTATAAATTTTAATGTAAGAAATTTTCACAGGAGCTCATAAAAAGGGCATATAGAAACAATTGTCCTCCCCTCTCAAAAAAAAAAAAAAAAAAAACATTTATTTTCTAAACCAAAAAAATAACAGAAGATCGTAGACAGAAATTAAAGAAGAAAGAAATCACTATGAATAATAATTTAACATCCTGTTTACAGTGAATTATTGCGAAAAAAACTTTAATTGAAAGCACTATGTCGTTAAACTATCGTAGTCTAAGTTGTTTTCAAAATTGTCTTCATCTCCACTTTCTAGAATATATTACGACGAATGACTACTACTTTCGGAAACGTGTCTACGAGTATATTGCAGAAGCTAGCAGAACAGGCTCTGTTCTTCAAAGGAAAAAGAATACAATACTCAAAATAAGAATCGTAACCATAGTAAGTAGAAATAAAGCAGAGAAACTAAATTTGTTCCGTTAGAGCATCCTTTCTTATAGAATAATATTGTTACCGAGCAAATATAATCAAGTGTAAGTCGTTCATTTCTCAAAATTCCTCTGGCTATTCAGCTAAAAGATGGGTTGTTCTAGGACAACGAAGAATCTCTGAAAAGAATGTAAGACGTAATGCACTGGGGCAGAAAACTGATTCTACAAATTGACGGAATCAGGAGAGAAAGTGCCATTTGTCATCATCTCGCACAAAACACTAGAACAAAAGGCCCTGACAAGGAAAATTACAGTCAATTTTACTCTTTTACACACTTTATGGAAAGATCATTACAGGCTCAACCACATGAGCGACTTAATAACGGACTTTTTTATATTTTGAGATACGGTTAGCTTTTACAGCTTTTAAAATGTAAATTGTTTGTTTTAAAGGAAATGATAATTTAAAGGTCATGAAGTTATTGGCATCATGATGCCATATGGCATAGACACACAACTAGGGATGTAACGAATATTCGGCCACTATTCGGTATTCGGCCCTTTGGCCGAATAGTCATTTCATCACCTAGCTGAATATTCGGCCTGGCCGAATATCGATGGACTATTCGGCCGAATAGTTCTGCTGCAATTAAAATGTAAAAAAATAGAGAAATTAGTAGATTTTAATCATTTAAAATTGTATTATAATTGTTGCAAAAGAATACATTAGTATAAAGCTTAAATAAGTAAAAATAATTTAGCAAAAAACTACTTTTTTTAAACTTTGTTTTAGGCTTGACTGAGCAAAACAAATTTTAAAGTTTTAATATTGTATTTTTTATTAAGCATTTGCTCCCAAAAGCTGGCAGTAGTTAATTATGATGGAGAGTATGATAAATTTATTTTGTTATTATTAACACAATGTAAGTCGGACTTTGTCTGCGTAGACTGATTTATTGGGAATATTGGGTAAGAGAGAAATGTGAAACGCCTAGAATATATCACGTATATTTAGATAGCATAGGTTATTGGGGTTTTGGAAAATACAGATATATTCCAGTTAAGTGTATTAAATTGTAATAGATCTTTTAAAAATAAGTATGTAAAAAAACCCCCATAAAATAAAAATATTAACTTTTTTAAACTTTAAAAATATCTTCATAAAATAGTTTTGAGCAAAGTAAAAGTTCACTAAGCAATAGTAGTTCTTTCATTCGAATTAAATAATTAGTAAAACAATGCTAATGCTAGCTACCATAAAACCTGTCATTTATATTCCACTGGTGGGTGAAATTCTTAGTTTTATTACATTCAAAACAATAGAGAAAATAGATTAATTTTAAATAGTTTTAAATTTTTAACAAACAGAATTAACTCATACGTCATAGATTGTGCGTAATTGGTGCTTGAATTTGTGAATAATTTTAAATTTGACAAATACTTTCTATTACAACGATTTTCTAGAAATTTCAATATTCCGCCGCCGAATATTCGGTATTCGGATTCGGCCTATTCGACCTAACAGAAATGGCCGAATATTTTTTATTCGGCTATTCGGCCAAATCACTATTCGTTACATCCCTACACACAACTAAACCAAATCATTTGCAGGATCAGACTGTGGTAATTATGCCCCGCACTCCTGGCTTTTACTACATTAAAATACATATAAAGGGAAACGAAAGTGGTGTATGCAGAGGCGTGTGGACGAAGAACGCTAATATGAAATTGGTAACTTTTTTGCGTTTTAGTTTCGCGAATTTCACATCTCAGATTCAAAAAAAGGTTAATTAATATGTTTTTCTTTACGCTTAATTCCTTAAAAGTTTCCGTGGGTCTCCCATTTTCTGGTCATTATTTAAGTCCTCCTAGATAGTGGCACTCCCACTTTTAAAGTTCTGCTCCCGCTTATGGGTATAATATATATATATATATATATATATATATACCCATAATACTCCCCATGTACACCTATATCTATATATATATAGAGAGAGAGAGTTTGAGCCTCTGTGTGTAAAAACTGTAATGACCGAACTGAAAGAAACTTTTATTCGTTGTGCAACAATTGTATGTAGTGAAAGTTGTATTGGATGCATTGGTTCGGTTTCGGCAAGTTTATTGAATGTTTGAAAGATTGAAATAGGATACATTTATTCAAGTTATGAAACCAGAAATCAGCCTTCGGATAATTTATTCTGACGTCTATTTAACTTATTATGGCGTCTTTCAGATAAAAAAAATAGCATGAAGCATGAGTTTATCACTGGGAAATTCAAAAGTTGTGTCCTGTTTATAAAATTTCCTACCACCCTTAAATAATAGAAAAAATAATCAAATAGCATGGGAACCTCAGATGTATCTAGTGAAATACATTCACTGTATTTTGCTAATAGTTACTTGCCTTGTAAAAAAAAATAAAGGACTACGCATGAAATCGGTCAGAGATAGTTTTCTGATATGTCATTTTAAAGCATAATGAAGGACAGAAAAATGCACCTTTAAACTTCAAATAAATTATTTAAAAGTAATTTTTTATTAATTTTCTGTTCGCTTTCTTTTGCTTATTATTTTGTAGTTGGTATATAGAAAGACGACGTACTGCATATACTAGAAATAATTCTTATTTAAAATTACTCAATATTAAATTATGATTTGAAGTTGTATTGCATTGAGGGAGATATTTGTTTACATTTTTAATGAATTTGTAAACTATTATTACTTAGTTAATTACTTTCGATAAAATAAACAACCTATTTTTTCCTCTCTCAAAAATGTTATAGATAAAAAAAATTATAAGCATTTGCACAAATAACGACTAACGATTAAACATAGCTACCATACGAGTATCCATAAAAAAAAAAATTACAACTCGCAAAAAAGAGAAATTGCTAAGGAATGAAAATAAACAGAGCTAATAAAATTTATCACGGGCACAATAACTGTTATAGATATTTAAATTAATAGCTTTCATTTACCGAATAATAACTCGAAAACTCCTTTATTTGTAATTCCCCGAGGATTTTTTGAAACTAATCTAGTTTGATGGAATGTACAGCAATAAAAAAAATGAAGCAATGTTAATGTAGATGTAAAAAAGATAAGTGTTAAAGATCCCTATAAAAAATCACGATCCAAAAAATCGTCTAGTATTTCACGAGACGCCCACCCATGTTGCTAGGTCAACGCGTTGAAGCGTTTACTGTCTGCGAAGTTCATACTTAAATTATCATCGTTACACAGTCATAAAATACAAATTGGTTGAGGCCGATGCAAATCAGACCATTTTTTCGTACTTTTCACAGCAGTTTTTGAAAAATCTTTGCTTTAGAATTCTCGTAGATGTGAAAGTTCAGCATACTTGATAGGCTTTTCCCTTAGACTGACATAAAGAAGTTACGGCGATGCTTCTTTCTCTTTGGTAGAATAATGCATTCTAGCTTCATAATGTAAAAGTAAAGAGTAGTAATAAAAATTACTGAGCAAATTATCAAAAGTTATTAGTAAAAAGAAAAAGAAAGATAGAAATCTGATTTTAGTGTTTACAATATTTTCATTACAATTGTACTAAACGAGAGAGAGATATAGTATCATTAACTCATGGGAAAATATATTCTTATAGTTCTGGACGGCATCCATGTCATATTTAAGTAACTATGAGTTGAGTATAAGTAAGTCTCAGAGTTACTGAAAGCGTCCGTATTGTAACGAACAATATAAGTGTTTGCTCTCTTTAAAATAATTTATGTTGATTTCATTTCTTAATGCACCTCGACTTGTACAACTAGCATTAAAAATAATAATGACTTTTTTGTGAATATCCTCTGTTCTAATGATCAGAATGCAATTAAATTTGCTATTTAGGTTCATTTTTGCACTTTCATCATTGTTTTCAAAAATATAGCATTTCTATCAAAATTTTAAGTTAGTGTTCATTTTAATGTGAATAAGAATCGTTATAAATATTACATTCAATTATTTAAAATGATAATTTAATAGACGTCGATTGAGACACTTCTTGTTTTCATAGCAGTCATGATGACAGTAATTAAAAGTCCATTTTTTTTTCTTTTCGTTTTATCCCTCAAGACAGTATGTTAAGACTTAATGCATTGCACATTATTAGGCAAAGTCTTTCAACACCAGCCTGGAAAAGGAAGTTGAAAGGAATATTCATCGAAAGCTATAAATCATTGAGATATTTATGAAAAATGAGAGGGGAACTTCATTGGTCAGACAACATACTATTTATTTATTTATTTAAGGACACTCCTTTTAATTTATCAGCATCATGTTCGATAACTTGAATCGTTAGTTAATACGAATCATCACTAGTCCTATACGTTTCTGATGAACGAGGTTCAAATGAACTTTTTCAAATGCCTGCAAATTGTAACACCACAAATATAGGGGTTTTTTAGAGGGAGAGAACTTGAAATGGAAATAAAACGCAAAAAAAAGTCTTTAATATTCATGTAATTTGTTTTACTTGAAGGATAATTTTATGGCATTAATGTTTGAATATCATGTCGGGTATGTGAATACCGCTGTTGGCATGTACATGACGTAACTTGGAAAACTGTGTGTGAAAACTGGACCAGTTTTCACACACTTTTCGCGGTAGATCTGTTAACTGGTCACCTTGTTCCTTGCGATTTGACGCCCTTGGATTACTTCCTCTTGGGATATGTGAAGTTCCTTTCCTACGCTGATAAACCACGAACAATGCAGCACATGAAAGTAAAGATTCGGCGCATTATTACCGACATTCAGCCAAATCTACTGCGAAAAACTGTACGTGCAGGTTACGCCATGTACGCGCCAGCCGTGGTGGCCACATGCCCGACATCATATTCAAACATTAAGGCCATTAAATTATCTTTTAAATAAAGCAAAATACAGGAATATTAAATACATTTTTTGTGTTTTATTTCCATTTCAAGTTTTCTGCCTCTAAAAAAACACTTTATAGGTTAAAATACCAATGTATTTATATTGTTTGGAAACAGTTCCAACTAGGTGGCAATGGTGTTGTAATAACAAAAGAGCATACAATTGTGATGAAATGCAAAATAACATACATGTTACCTGTCTAGTTTAACTACTGGCTCATACCGAATTCATTGAAGTGCTTGCATATCAAACTTATTTATTTTGCCTATTGTTTTAAAATGTCAGAGAAAACAATAAAAACGCATGGTTGTTTGTTCTCGTGGAAAGGTTAATGCAGCTTTTATTTTTTTGGAGGTCCAATGAAATAACCGGTTTTATTAACCCAGTTTTGATTCATTTAGTGAACGTCATAACAATTTGCATACTTTATACACGAAGTAAAAAGCAATAGATTAATTAAATTTTTTTCTGGACGCTTCGACCGTTCTGATAATCTTCTCCTTCTTATTCTTGTTCAAAAAAAAAATCTAGGTTTAACTAGTGAATATTTCATTTTAATTTGCATCTTATTAACAATATAATCACCTCTCTCTTTCTCTTTCTTTTTCTTTCTATACCTCTCTTTCTTTCTGTTATTTTTCAACTCATTATTCAGATGCTGCATTCAAATCGCCTAACTGTGGTATAATGGTATAACTGATTATTAAACGAGCTCAAAGCTACTTGTCAACATTAATGGTAAACAGTGTTCAGCAGTAGTTAGCTAGAAGTAGTTAACTACTAGTGGCAACTACTAGTTACCTAGTAGTTAACTACTAGTTGTAACTACTTTTGTTTTGAACTAGTTAACTACTAGTTAAACTACTTTTTTTCCAACTACTAGTTACAACTACTTTCAAAATTCCAAGTACTTTCGAAAAAAAAATTTTAAATCTATTCTTTGAAGGAAAAAAAAAACTATTTTTTAAACATTAAATTATTTAAATTTTTAGCTTATGAATATTACTCACAAAAATGTATTTTTTATATTATGTTATATAATGAAAAAGTACTCGTAAAAAAATCATAATATGTTTTGCAATATTTACGCAAATTAGGAAAAGCTTTCTAATATAATCAATAAATAGCGCCCGCACCAACACATGCACAATGAAG
This sequence comes from Octonoba sinensis, assembly GCA_038502835.1. Lineage (NCBI taxonomy): Eukaryota > Metazoa > Arthropoda > Arachnida > Araneae > Uloboridae > Octonoba > Octonoba sinensis. The sequence continues at coordinate 133,380,169 of CM076598.1, forward strand.
TTTCATTTAAAGACCAAATCTTCATTATGGGGAAGCTTTACCTCCACTCAAGTGCCATGCATGCGTTTGGGATATCATAAAACACAAAAAAGAGAAAATAATTATTTTTATGATTTTTTTGGAATAAAATACTGATTTTTATGATTTTCTTTTTAGAAAAAAATGCTGATTTTTATGATTTTTTAAGAAAAAACCGATCTAAATGATTCTTTTTTAGACAAAATATTGATTTTTATGATTTAAAAAAATATATATTTATATCAGCTTCTTCCAAATTATTAAAATATAGATATTTTTTTATTTTAAATTTTAATATATTCTGGGTTCAAGTAATTCCTTAGAGTTTTAACTCCCTATGGTAGCCTTAACGCATCTGGTCCTCTAGGGAAAGGTGGAATAGCTTCGTTAAGGTGTCAAAGAATGACATTTTATCAGCGAAAATTAAGCTGTTAGACATGCTGACTACAACAAAAGCATCAACAGACCTTTGGAAAGGATTTTTTCTACATTTGGAATAGTGCACTCAAAATCAAGAAACAGATTGGGGGTTGATAAGGCATCAAAACTGTTATTCTTGATGAAACATCTAAATAATAAAAATGATTAAGCTGTAGTAAACATTTTATGTGATATTTGCCATCTCTGTTTATATAATCAAGAAATTTGTATACACTCAAAAAATTATAATAGTCCAGTCAACTTATTTGTATGTATTCAAGAAATCATAATACGTTAAGTCCAGAAATATAAACTCTCTCTTCTGTTTCTTGCTGTTCTCTGTTTATTAAGCATACATTTTTTATATATACATTTTTATAGACATAAATAATTAATTGAATTTGTTACTGTACTGAATTTGTGCGCATACATATTTTGCTTAAAAAAATCCAAAAAAATCTGACTTAGATTAAAAAAAAATACAATTTTTTATTATTTTTTTTTAAATAAAAAAAAATCATCAACCCTGCCTTCACAATTTGAAAGAATATAATCTAAATTCTAAAGCATGCGCGTTACAAGACATTTTGTTAATGAATGGGGGTTGAGCAGAGGGAGAATTTTAAATTGATATCAAGGGTAAACCCCTTCATTTTGCAACAACTGCTGAAGAATTCTTATTTCTTAAAAACAGAAATTATTACCTTTATTAAATAAATACATATTAAAATAAAAGTTTAAATTTAGAGAAAAAGATTTTGTCTTTATTCATATTCTCTTTATATATTAATTGTTCAGTGTGATTTGGAAATATGCAATCTTTGAATGCTTTACAGGAATTTTTTAAAAATTGTTTTAATGATTAAAATTAATATTGAGTTGAATTATTAGGATAAAGTATTTAAGAACAAGCTTAAAAATGGAAATTCAAATGAATTATACTTTTGGAGAACAGTTAACTACTAGTTACAACTACTCTCAGAAAAAAGTAGTTAACTACTAGTTGCAACTAGTTATGTTTAGAGTAGTTAGTAGTTGGTAGTTAACTACTTTTTGACGAGTAGTTGCCGAACACTAATGGTAAATAATTAAAAAAAGGAAAATGGTACAAGTACTATAATAAAAGTACCAAAGAAAAGTGATATTTTTTTAAACGTGAAAATGCCGTTTAACGAAAAATACAAGAATGAATTTTAAGAAATTATATAAAAAAGAAAAATATAGTGAAATTATTGAAAGTATTGCTTTTGAGATGAAAAAGACGTATGTCTGCTTTCCCATTCATTTTTAGGAATGGAAGGAAATTGTCTGTTTGCGTTTCATCGGTCATTTCTATTTTTTTCCCTTTCGAAAAAGTTTGATAAATAACCCTTACAGCCAAAATTCGTTTTTTTTATTGATTTGATCTTTTCGTGAGTTTTGAACAGTTCAAAAAAATCTTTTAGGTATCTGGGGAAAGTGAATTAATAGCTTCTATAATGATTAGTACAGGCTCGGAATTTTATGTGAGTAAAAATTTGATGGGAAAAAAATTGTTGATTACGTTTAAAACATCTTTTAACGATGAACTTTTTTTAACAGTATCAATGAACAAACATCTTTTATCTTAAAGAAAAGCACAAAATAAAACATCTTATATGTTTCTTAGTCTTAAAAGTTCAGTGTGAACTATTTGCAACCAGAACTGCAACAACTGTAAAAATTCATGGTGATAATGATGATAATAATTTAACATTTTTGATACACATATATAATCGTATTCTAGCTTTAAGGAAATTAATCAACTGTTACTTTGTATAAACTGTTTGAAAAATACTTGCATAATAAGAAAACTAATCATTTGAGAAGCGTGGATAAAACATTCAAAGCTAAAGCTAAATTCCAAGTGTTTTTTTACACCGCCACTGCTGATAAAACCAACGTTTTTGTCCATAACTCGCCAAATCGAATTCCCCGTTTTGGGTAAAAAAGACGAATAATTTTATTTCTTTTTCCCCCTTGTCAGTGGTGGGATTTTGCATGACGAAATCGTCTCACACATAGCCCACAGCACGTGAATGGCTGATTAAGAACGCCGAATTTTCGGCCCTCCCCTATTAGTGTGTAGATTGTTCTTCGCTTTTTCAGGCTTGGCTAACTTATTTGTATATGCAAATTACCTTGCCTTGCGTTGGCGCATTTTTTCTGTCTTTATAGACAAGAAAATCTATGGCATTTTTCCTCTCCAAATGTAATTTTTAAAGGTGACCAAATTCAATAAATCTTTTAGATACTCGTAATGAGTGCAATTTATTACAAGAACAAGTAAAAAGAGTCCGTTAAAATATTTAATTGGATGATCAAGAGGTTCTTTTTCTTTTCCTTTCTTTCTTTTATCTCTATCTTATCTTTTATTTATTTGTTTATTTATTTATTTGCAAATTTAAAATAAGTTGCAGAATTACATTTTATTAACTTAAAAAAAGAAAAAAACATGGTTAGAGACAAAATAAACATCTTTATAGAACAATGGCTGTACAAATAATTAATTTTTAAAATTATAAAACAATGAACGCACTACAAACTGTTATATTTGAAAAAAAAAAAACTTTTGGGTCATTCCATGGAAAATGTTACCTCTTATCACAAAAAAAAGCAACATCTGTAACCATTTTCTTCACCGAAGAAATGTAAAGTTTCAGAATCTGGCAACGGTTTTTAAAACTTTAGTTTGGATTTTATGATGAAAGAAACACATAGTTAAAAGTTAAATATTTAAAAATCTAATCTTTTAAATCTAAGCATTTTTTCTCCATCAAATTCAAAATTATTTCGCATATATTTCTTCATTTCTCCTGAATACATTTTATGGAAGGAAGTTTTATGTCCTACTTCTAAAAGAAATACTTTTTGAATACCTCAGAAAATAAACATAAATTTTTTAATTAAAGGGTTGTACAGCTCTTTGTTACGTTATTCACAAAAAAATTAATGTTTTTCTCTCAAACTTCCGAAATTGGTTTCAGAATTTTGATTTTTTAAATTGTCTTTACTCTTTACCCGAGTTAAGTAACTGACTAAGTTTTTTTAAATATAGAATTACTTATTTAGTAATCAGAAATGTGACTAACGTAGAATTATTTATTTATTTAGTAACTACCTGCAACGCCCGACGTTGTACGGTGTATCTTAAATTATATTTGCAAATACAGCGATGCCTCATCAAAATGCTAGAAACGTTGATTATTAATATATTTGATTTATTTAACAATGGCAACTGCATTGATTTGTTTGTTCACACGGCATCTGTAACAATTGTTGAAACGATGTAACAATGCAAATAAAATAAAACGGTCATTATCAGAGTCAAATAAAATTAAAGTTGATTACCGTGAAAAAATAATTTCAAACTACAGAGAAAAAAGCTTATATCTTCTTTTTTAGTTAATTTAGAGGCTTCCAATTTCAGCACGAAGGACAAAACTCTCTCTAGGATAGTGTTTTACGGGCTTTTCAACGGTATCAAGCTCGAAAGGATGAGATAATTTCTTCCTATAGAAAAGGACTATTTTATGCAATTTTCGGAACTCTGCTCCAATTGGTCTTAGTGTGATGATATATAGCCTATAGCCTTCCTCCATAAATGAGCTATCTAACACTGAAAGAATTTTTCAAATCGGACCAGTAGTTCCTGAGATTAGAGCGTTCAAGCAAACAAACTCTACAGCTTTATAATATTAGTATAGATTAAGCAAACACTAATTTCAATATAAAAACAGATTTCATAGTTGAGAAAACTGCCAATCATTATTTTTGGATCCAGATAAGCCTTAAGAAATCGAACTAAAAAGCTTATAACTGGCGTTCTTATTGACTTGGAAACTTCGAACAAATTTCATCTTGTGCATAAAAATCAGCGCTTTCAATCGATATATTATATTGATATGTGCAAGGTTTTTACTACCCCCATATTGGAGAATTTATGTAGAAATTTGAGTAAACTTGGAATAAAAAAGGAACTACCTGTCGGATTTTTTTCTAACGGGTCTAGAAACCTTTGCAGGAGTGTACTCAACAACTTCCCAAAGTTTCATGGCGATCGGATGAATGGTGTAGTAATGCATAAAGGACAAACACACATACATTCATTTTTATATATATAGATTAAGAAATATGACTAATGTAAAATATCAAGAGTGACAAACGTAACAAATTCTATTTTTACGTTTGTCACACTATTTTTATTATGCTTAAAGGCAATCTCATTAGCACTACATATTTTCCACTTAAGATCTAATGTAAGAACCTAAAAATTATTCACTGATGTTTTAGTCTAAAATCAAAATAGCAAGAAGAAATGTAGTAAAAAAAAGAAAATAATATGATAATCGAAGATGATTGAAAATAAGTCTGAAATTGGTGTGAGATCTTTAAGACTGAAAAGGAAAGGTGATAGTAAACTTTAAAAAAAAAAGAAAGAAAGCGGAAAAAAAGAAGATCTTGAATTTGCTAAATGATAAACATAAGAGATATGAGAAAATGTGGGAATCTTCCACAAGTCAGATAGACAGTACTCGCAGAATTTCTTTTTTTAACACCTTAAACATTGGGAAAAGTAGTGAGAAAAATTAAGAAGTCTTTGCAATCTAGTCAAAGTAAAAAACAAACATGTTTTAAGAAAATAGCTTCTGGCGTGGAATTTGTTATTGCATCCAAATATTATTAAAAAAGAGCAATAATATTAAAAATGTAAATGTTTGTGGAAAAAATAATGTTTATTTTATAAAACAAAACTGCAAGAATTGTTTACAGGTAGAGTAGCTCATTGAAAAAGAGATTAATTCAGGATAAAAAGCAAACTTATTCCAATCGGTGATAGAAGAGAAAATTGATTTTTAGTGCTAGAAAAATTCAATTGGCTAACTGTTTATCCAAATTGATTTTTCGAAAAAACATTAAATAAGGCATCAACATGGCATATTAATTCAACACTAACTTTGAAAAAATAAAGCAAATTATCTCATTATGCAAAAATATATAAAAAAAGGCAAATAAATGATTTGTAACGCTAGATTTTTAATATACTGTGAGTATTACTGTTTAGGTAATTTTTGTTACGTTACTCACAACACTTATTCATAAAACCGTCAATAAATTAATGTTGTTAATTATTAACCAAAAGAACATTGATATTTTCAAACCTTATATCCACATGTATTTTCACAATTAACTGTAAGTAATTCTATTCAGAAAATTCAGATACATTTTAATTTGAAGTTAAGCTATTTTTAGGGGGCAAAAAAAAAAAAAAATGTTGCGTTAGTCACAATGCTCAATTAAAGCTGAATTACTTCAATTTACAACGTTTAATATTAGTTCACTATACATGTGTTAGACTGGCTTGTATTATATAATATGTAAAAGTATTCCGCTTTACGAGAATTCTTTTACAGTATTTGATTGCAACACTCCTTTAAAAAAAACCTCTCTAATGTTACGTTAGTCCTAACGGAATGACCATCTTTTTCTTTTTTGAAATACAACGATAACTGAAAAATACGAGTAATTGTAACTGAAATATTTTAATAAACGACAAATATTTTAGTAATTTTCTTAGTTTTTAACTTTCCCATGTATGGGATCATTCATAAATGATGTCACGCTTCGAGGGGGGGAGGGGGGTTCGTGAAATTGTGACAAAGTGTGACAAGGGGAAGGGAGGGGGTAACAAGAAGTGTGACATCGTGCATTATGCAACATAGCGTGACGCGTGACAAAGGGGAGGAGGGGTCCACTGAAGCGTGACATATTGTGGCAAAGGGGGTGAGGGGGTCAAATATATGGGAAAAAAGCGTGACGTCATTTATGAACGGCCCCGTATGACCTGACAAGTTGCAGTAAAATTTTATATATATATACTTTTACAAATTTTTTTATATTCCCTCTGCTCTATAACATATGCCAGGCTAAAAAAAAAGACCTCAAGATAAAAGAAAACGCAAGATTGTACTGTTCGGTTACGAAAGCCGAGACAATCCGTGCAGGAGATTCGATTCGGTAAAAGCTGAGATTGCAATTTTCAAAGAAATTATTTTACGCTGTCATTTTTTGCTTTTTTCCGAAGATAATATATTCTATTTCCAATTTGAATATTTAACACAAAAGAGAAAAGAAAAAAAACGCAGAGTTTATTATTCTTCATGAAAACTAAACTTTTCCTAGTCCTTAATCATGCTCTCCCACCTGCAGTAGAACCTCTCTTAACCGGCTCCAGATTAACCGGCCTTCGCTTTACCCGGCCCGTATTTTCAAAATACAAAAAACCAAGAGTGGTTTTTAGAGCGCTAGTTATGTGGAACAAACAGGTGCTGCGGTACTCAAGTGAATTTTTTCGGGGGGAACTATGCGGGGAAATGCCAGGCTGCTCGTTTTCAGCAAAAACGGGTCACAGACTTCTTTACTAGCGCTTGATAACTGGTATGTAACTCTCAAAGTAACTGTACTAAAACGCAATAAATCATCACACCTCCATTATATTTTAAATTGCATAATATATATCCCATTTTCTGCTATCCCCCACTTTAACCGTATTTTTACTTAACCATCGGTCCCAATTAAGCCGGTATTTTGGTTCGGTTTGGCCGGTATTAAGCCCGGCCCAATTAAGGTTCTACTGTATTTTGATGCAAAAGAAGCAGACCTGATGCATGCGTAAATTCGTGGAGAGTCTTGGCTAAGAAGAACGGACAGTACTAGCCCTTTTCTAAATAAAAATAACCAGAAACTAACTATTCACACAGTAAAACCTGCAAAGCTGACCACCTTTGTAAGATGACCACTAAAATGCTGCACCGCAAGTGGTCAATTTATACACAGGTTTCAGTGTATTTTCTTATTTTCTAATAAAATGAACACAATCCTAAGTCTATCCCAAAGAAATGACCCTTGACATGAAATGTGGAAAATCTAAGTCATTTTGATTCGGAGCTATTTCGAGAACATAATGTTCTTGAAAATAAGCCATTTTATCCCAATAACATAAATTCTGATTTAACAGTGTGTTGATATTATATGCTGATATTGGGTGTACAGACCATGCCAAGGAGTAATACATAAACTGATTTATTTTAAACTTGGAGGTACTTTTGTCTCCAATAATCATAACTCAAAACTCATAGCGAGAGGATTATGAGTTTCTATTATTGGATTTGAAATGAGGTCAGTCACCATTACGACAAACATATTTTAAGGGCGTGGCATCCTTTTCGCAATGTGTGTTATTTTTGTGTTTTAGTATTTCTATTTGACGGTTTTCTAACCAACTATTTTAGTTTTTTCATCATTATCAAGGCACGAAAATGTTAAATTTATATGACAAGTGCAAGATCTATCTATCAAAGATATATATATATACATAAGATAAAAGTATAAACAATATTCAAATAATATACATAGAAAATGTTTGTTTTATAATGTAAAATAACACTAATTTACTGATTATTTATTTATTTATTTACTTATATTATTATTTATTTATTTCTGCAAATTCAAATTCGTAATGGCTGAGAGTTTTAAAAACGACTGTTACACATCTTTTCAATGCAGGCTTTTTTTCCAGTGTGTTATGTGTGTTAGTTTTGTGTTACATTAGTGATTTCAGGCGCAAAGCAATATGTATATATAAAAAAATTTTGTCAAGGGATTCTTTTTACTTAGGAGCCATGGGTGATGGCCACCAGCCTCAATTAAAATAAATAACAGTTTTTATTTACCCCTTAGTCTCTTGGAGTGAATGGAAACACGAATTTGTTCGGAAACAAATCGTCGAAAGTTAAAATTTCCGTCAAACAGTTACTTAAAAAGAGCGTAGTTTTTAATAAAATGCCAAATAATTTTATTTCCCAATTCCTTCCTTATGGATCTAAAATTGAAACATTGAAACTTTCCTTCCAATTTCAGAACTTACCCTAATAGCAATAAATGAAGTATTAGTAACCTTTAACTGGTCCAACTCTTAAGCAGAAAAATCATAGAAATATGTGACAGTGATTAAAAAAAGAATGTAAAAATTGCAAACGATTTAAAATGCATTTTTTACTTTTCTCCTCCAACCTCCTTCCCTGCTAGCACTAGGCCTTAGGGGCGCCCCGCATCCGGGGGAGGTAGTGGGGGCTACGGATTCTACATGCACGTATCCCCAAGTGTACATGGCGAGTCTTCAGCGGGTATCGAACACGCAACCTTCCAGGTGGAAGTCTGACTTCCTAACCACAAGACTAATTAATACACAATTAATATCGTATTCATTTTTCAAACTAAGATTTTCGATATTTTTAAATTAATTTCCGAAATTATTTCCTTTCTCTGCGAACGACCATGATTTCACCTGTGGTTTGAATCTATTTAGCTTATGATTACACTTTCTTTTGAAAAGTAACCCCGTAAAATTTGCTTTGATCAAAGCTATACTTGATTATAAAAACTATGTAGTAAAATGTTAACTCATTGAACTCCCGATTGTCCATCCTAATTGATGTTAAGTTTTACACGGAACATCAAAGAATGGATAATCTTGTAATCAAGTGAATAATCCTTCGAGCTGGATAATTAGCAAACCAATAATTGGTAATTCAGTGTATAATACAAAATTGAGAAAAAAATATGTCTACGGAAAGTGCCAAAAATTAAGTAAACCACACTTCATGTTGGGTTTGGACTAAGAGTTACCATTCGTTTATAGGGACGCGTATGCATTTTGACGGTAACACATTGTCAGCAAACATTTTTGAAAAATTCGATTTTGTTTGCATTCTAGAGTCTTTTCACCGTACATTTCTATTAGATTGCTAAGCCTCGATGCATGAGGACTATCCGGTTACGGTCAGGTGGCGGCTACTCGTGTGAGTCGGCCCATTAACCTTGATATACTACTGCGTCGGATCAGCCGTGCCTGACCGCAACCGGATCGTCCTTCTGCATCGACCCTAAACGATAAGACATAAACTCATCATTGGAGCTTTAGGAGAATGAGAGAGTGTGACTTAGAGCCGATATCTCCATTGCAATATTATTACAATATGTATCAGGCTTATGCTATATCAAGAGAAGATACGGCGAACCTATGATGCATAAGTGACATGTGATAACTTAACACACATTTTCAGAGCTGTCTAGGATGGCTGAGTAATTATTCCTATGCATCATAAAAACATAAGAGTTGATTGTTTGGTTACTTCATAATAGATGGCGCCAGCGTAGACAACACCAAATTGGCATCCATTAAAGGACTTCTTCTTAGATGATTTTAAATCTCAAATTTAAGAGAAGCGGTACATTTTTAGACCGTGGGACCATTTTTCGTCATTAGCCGGCATGATAAGCTATAAAATGAGGGGTAAATCATGGAATTAGATTAAGGAATATGGAAGATCTCGTGGACCGACAGAAAAACAGGCTAGAGAATTAATATATATATAGATGGTCGTGATTCAATGTCATGTTCAAATATAGCAGCGTTTTAACGTGTAATAATATAATTAATAACGCGTAAAATTCAAAGTTAGAAGTATTAAAATGTATTTAATTTCATTATAGGAGCAATAACATTTTTGAAGAAAAGTAAAGGAACTAAAAATCCGAAAACCGTTCTGGTTTATTTTCGTAAGCCTTGAGTAGGCCTTGACGAGGGTTCCTAACCCTTTATCAGAATATGAGGGGTTGGGGGCATATATTTCACGCCATCCAATAAAAAGCTCAAAGAGGGCGCTCCCAACATAATGCAGTTCCTGCCCTAGTTAACTGGTCGAGCGCGAGGGGTCGCTGCGGAAATATTTTTTGGAGTGAACGGAGAGAAGCGCGGCTGAGATGAAGCGAGTCAGTTGTGCGGTTGAAAGTCGTGCGGAACGCGAAGGCGCATCATGCCTTGAACACACATTAGCCGGCCAGAATCATTAGATGCTTCGAATCTAACTCCAGTGCAAAAATAGAGGCAATCGATAAATATAGAAAATAAATACAATTTTGAAATTAACATTTCACACCCTAAAAAAATTTTGCTCTCTAAAATTTATTGGATGGTGTGCAAAGTGCTTGTTTAATTACCCGACAGCTTCTATTAATGGCTGGTGTACGAAAGCAAGCAGTGAACTTAAGATTTCTTTGGTTTGTACACGTGCTCGTGCTATGCGGTCTGACCAATCAAATAGGTAAGTAAATATTAGAGAGTTTTTATTTTTGTGAAAAAAGGAGGTATAGCCCCCTTAGCGATGCTGAATCCGGTTTGAAGACCTATACCCCCTTGAGCAAGTACTTTGAACTTGTGTTTTAACTCTGAAGTAGGAGCTAAGGAAATGTAAACAAAAGTTTGGTAAAAGAATTGATCGGAAAACATGCTCTTAAGAATGACAAAAATTCTATAACAAAATGCTTCGCTTACTGAAAAAAAAAAAAAATGCACGACGCATTTTTTCTATTTGATTCTTTCAGCGCTTCTGACGGGAAAATAAAGGTTCACTATTTGTTACTCATAAAAACTTACACCCTGATCATCTCTGGAACATGATATAGCAGAATTTAGGAGTAAATTGGGATCTTTTTCGTAAAATTTTAAAATTAGCTACAAATAAAAATGCGTGAAAATCTGATTCAAAAAAAAATTTCAACTTTCAACACTTTTTGGAGTAAATCTGAGTTTGTTCTTTAACATGAATGCAAAAATGTATGATGTTGATAATGTATGATTGTTTACTTATTTTGTCATGTTCATGATAACCTCATGTAATTATAACTATTTTTAGACTATAAAAGTAGCATTTATTTTTTATTGTACGAACTTGATTCGACGTGACCTAAAAATTTTTTACTATGAAATTTGATTTGTTGTTTTAGGCAAAAGATATAGATTTAGACTGGAACGTATTTTAAAGTACATTTCAAATAATTTAGAAATGAAACTCTAAATTAAAACTTATTAAATCTTGTGAAATCAAATCGTGTGTGCCCATACGTATGATGAAAAACGCGTATTTTTATTTTCATCATACTTTCGTGCAATTATAATCTTTTAAAAGATACATCTAGCTCTTATTTTTCATTCTAAGAAAGGGACTCGTAGTTACGATCAATTATTATAGTAACTTGAAATTTTTATTGCAGACGAAATGGTTAATTTAAATCGGAACATATTTCAAATATAAAATTTAAAGCACTTAAAAAGGAAAATCTAAAATTAGAGCATATTTAATTTGGTAAAACAAACTGTAACTAAATATTTACCTCATAGAACACTCCTGTTACAAAGTAGCCATTTACGTGAAGTAATATTTATAGATTTTAGCCAAAATAATCATGCCTCCCAAATTAATAAGAATGTGTTGATTAAAAAAAAAAAAATCAAGGCTTTTATTTATTTATTTACTTATTCATTTCAATAAAAGAGTAAAGGAAAAACTCATAAACTGACCGATAATATTAAATAGCACAAGACAAATAACAGTAAAAAAAACACCACTTAGACTAAGTCGATAAAATATTATCGAAAAGGTAAATTGAAAATAAATATAAAGTTTTTTTAAAGTGGTTTTTTGAGGAGTTAAAAGGCACATAAGTTAGTTTACTAATAACTTCCATGTTTAGTATTTTGTCAAATGAATAAGAAGTACGTTTCTCATGAATCAATCATCTCTTGATAATTATTTTTAAGTACTAATGTTTTTAAACTTGAATATCGCAAAAATAAAAATATTCCCTGTGTTAAATATGTCTCACCCATCGTTGTCTTGATTTTAAAGACCCCAATTTAAAGCAATTTATACTAATCTGAGTTTTATAGAAGGTTTTAAAGGACTTCGCTATGACGAATGTTTAATTTAGATTGATTTTTAACGCCTATTAAAAATCAATCGAAGCACTAAAACGTATCGTGTAGTGTTTTAATTAATTTTCGCAAATAAATTAGTAATTCAAGCGCAAGAAGCTTGTATATGTGTGATGCATAAAGCATAGTTCCGTCCTGATAATTTTGCACCGGAGATTTGCATCGACGCCGCTGATAATGACATAAAAGCGGCATACAATCGACCGACTTACCGGTCGGAGGTAATACTGCTATTCCAAAGATGGTTGCTATTTAGAGGCCTTTTTTCCCCCTTTTGCATAACAGATAAGTTTTCAATCACTGACGTAAAATCCGAAACTTCAGATATATTTTATAATAAAGTAAGGCAAAGCAATAAGCATGTAAAATTATTAAAAAAATTTTAAAAGTCATATTACTTTTGAAGTAATTAGCATTACATTTGAAATTTGAGCAAATTACTTTCACTTCATTATCATATTTGTTCGACTGAGATTTTGAGGATACATTATATGATTAAATGTTGATATTTCAAAATTCATTCATACGTTTTTCTCCAAGATCAAGAAAATGAAACCGAATTTTTAATCGAAGTAAAGCGAATTCGAATAAATAAAATTATACTTAATTTGATTTAATTTTTTTCATTTTATTTTGATAACACTGCTAGCAGTGCATTTTAACATATTTGTTTATGTTGTTTTTTATATATATGTATGTATACTTTATAATTTAAAGAAATTTAATGTTTCTGTTGGCGTCTGAAACCAGAAGTTCAAGTAACAGTAACTTAATTCAATTAGTATAAGGAACAAAAATATAACATTAAAGGTGCCTTAGAATAAAGAGGCGGACATATACCCCCTAGCTTGTTTGCGAATCGATGTAGGAACGACGATTTTGCAAAATTTTCTTATAAAATTGATGAAATATCGCTAAATATCCCAAATACTGGTCAACTGGCATTGGAGTTTGCTTCTGGTTTTTGGCTCCAATTTAGTGATATGTTTATCAATTTCGTAACTACAGAAATGGATTGAGTGATGCTTTTGATGAAATATCTTGACACGAGTCGGGACTTGAAATTCACACGGATTTGACACAAAAGCGAATGAAATATCCCCTAAAGTAGAGGAAAAAAATGTTTGTACCAATGTCATTCAACGAAAAGAAACTTTCTACCTTAAACGCCGCTCGTACAATATATAGTAAAAACATCATTTGAGAAAGATGCCTTTGAATCCAAAAATTATCTGTAAATATTGCATTGCCTTTCAACAAAAAATTATTAAGGTGTACATACACACTTGAAATCGCTAAAATCGACCAAAATTTCGAAAACAATTTCATTGCTTACAAATTGATCTCCAGGTCTTTACCTTTCAAACGATACCAAGATTTTGCTAATACAGTAAAACCCCGTTATACCGCGCCTCAGTATACCGTGGAATCGGATATACCGCGTTGACTATCATGTCCCCCGACGTTTAAACCACCCTTTACCACTGCTACATTTAAAGGTAATTCCTTATTTAATATTGTAAATAAAGCCAGCCGAGCACACAAATATTCTAACCAAAGAGCCCCCATTCCCCCACCAGACAGACTAGCAGATAAAGCCCTATTGTGATAGGCCTGATGTACACCTTTTTCATGCTTTTTCTGTCTTTCAGCCTAGAACATATAGCTTGATTTCAAAATCGGGTGCAATCGCCCTGGATTGTTCATCTTGACATGGGCGCATGGGCGGAGCTCAATCTGTCAGGGACTGTTCGTCAGTTCAATGCTTAACTATCCCATTTTCAGAAGTCTAGTTATGAACATGTAACTTCTTTTATAGCGCTATTAACGTATTACAAATTCTTTAGCTTTCCTGAAAAGTAAACATATTTCCCAGTGAGAAGTGCGTTCCTCCCCTTCCAAATCTAATTTTTTCTGAAGACCTCTTCCCCTTCACAATCCCATGTTGATAACATAGAGAGTTTTAAGCACCTTTTTTCTCGGAACACAGTTGGTTTATAACCTATCGCTCAATAGACTGATTGCGAAGCTGAGATCTGTGCTTCTTGCACAGCAATTAGTGAATAAAATGCCAGCAAAGAAGAAAAGAAAAAAAAATATACTACAGGGTTAAGAAAAGTTACGAGTAATTGATAAAGTTAAAAATGATGCAACAAAAGCGATTATTATTTGGTTAATATGGTTCCGCGGTATAGTTTCACTATACCGCGGTTATGCTATAACGTGAGTGCCAAACATGTCCCCCGACACCCGCGTTTTAACGGGGTTTCACTGTATTCGGAATAGTTCTTTAGTAACTAGGATTTTTTCCCAGGAACTTACTATGTAAAAAAACCACGTTTCCTAAAATTTGAGGTCAATTTCTGAAGAATAATGTTTGAGCCATGTGACGTTTAACTTGAAACAAAATAGCTTAGCAATGAATTAATCTAACATATTTATTTTTGTACCACTAAAATCTACATAATACAGTGGATGTGTTCTGCCTCAATCATAATTTTTAATGAAAAAATTAATTTTAAATGAATTTTTAAAAGCTAAAATTTCAGAAAAAAAATCATGTTTCGAAAATTATGCTACTTAGTTCTTTAAATCTAAATTAGGTAATTACTATTTAGTTTAATACACTTTTTTCACGCTAAAATGTCATTAAACACAAATCACTGATCTACTGTAGAAAAGTACGATTTTTAAAATCAAAATTATAAAAAAACTTTGCAAGTATGTACCTTAAAAATTGTTTATTCTAGTTCAGAAACATTTTGTAATGGATGAAGGATTACCCTAATTATTTAGCCAGGAGCGAAATATTTTCATTTATATCTGAAAACATAAACAAGTAACCCGAAATATGTTCGTTATAATACTAAAAATAGTACCACTAAAGAGCTACATTTTAGCCTAAAAGGGAATATAAATATTTCATTCACTATTTGAACACCGAAGAAGCTCTCAAGTTCAGAATCAAGATGCCCAGTGGGTGGCACTGGAATAAAAGGTGGCGGGACGCTTATAGATACGAGCATAAAATTATTGAAGTCAAAAAGTAGGAGGACGCTTGTCTTAAAATTTTAAAAAGCTGAGGAGCGCTATTGTTAAACTAAAAAAGTGGGGGGACACCCGTCTATTACGCATCCCCTCGACTACATCACTGGAGATGCCCAGTTTAGAAACCGTCCAGAAAGGATGCCCCTGATTATTACAAGCAGCATTACGACTTTTAACTAACAAGTTCCTATCCGAGTTTTCACCCTACTATTGTAAAAAACCTCGAATCCCCTCCAAAGGATATTATTGTTCAGCTGTCATTTCCTACTTTACGTACTTCGGAGGAGTCCAGAATGAGGGATATTCCCCACAATTCCATTTATTTTCCCTCCAAATGCAGCTGTTTACAAGTTACCTCCTGGTTTAAAAAAAAAAAAATGAAAAGCGTGATCAGACAAAACCTCTTTTGTTAAATGCTTTTGGAAGACATCCACTGTGAAGTTTTGAACACTGCTTTAAGGTATGGATGGAGAAATTTATCTTCGTTGTAAGCAATTATTATGTAATTATAATCAGTAATTTGAATGAAAATTATATGAACTCCGTTTTCGTGATAGCTAGTATATAAATACTGATTTCCACGTCAGCAATTACTCTAAAAGCCTTATTGTGGATTTAGTCGTTAAAAAACCTCTCAGTACTGTTACACCGAGGGCTTGATTAAGGCAGGGGCATACGGGGCAGCAGCTCCTTATGTCCCTACATCTGGGGGGCCCCCAAGTCGAATAGAAAGTTTATATTGCGTTTCCCTCTTTAACACGTTCACGCCGGCGCGTAGCACCGGTGGCCCGCACTATAATAGACTTTCATCGGGCGCCGCAGATGAAGCACAGCATGCATTCGAGCGCCGCCTCACAGCGAAAAATATGAAAATCGGCCCCGGCGTGAACGCATTAATGAACTTAAATGAAGAATACTTTATTTTGATGTATCTATGAAGTAAGATGCAGAAATGTTTTAGTTTTGAGAAAAAAATTTTTTACTGTACTTTCCATGTATCTAAATGCATAGGACTTGTCTACGGTATTTTTTGTTAATTAACTTAAATTGCTAAAAAAGTCTCTACAGTTTCTAGTTTTAAATTTAAATAGCACTTTTTTCGAGTTTTAACTCTTCAGATGTACTATATCCTTTAATATTTCGTTTGACCATTGGGGGGGGACTTTATAGCTACACTCATGGCCAAAAAAATTAGCGCACCAAGAAATATTTGCGGGATCGTAACGAAACTTGGCATGAAGGTACATGGTGGGGAGATATGTAAATGAATAGATATGCAGCGTGATTGCGCATTACGTATAACCGATAGAGGGCGTTTAACGTCGTTCTCCGTGCAGTATAAAACAGCTAACGAAAGCTTGTTTGAGTGTGCTGAATCGTTTGCAAAGGAAGAGCTGAGGTAGACATGCCATTACGCCGTTTTTGAAGACAATATGAACAGCTGTCGCAGTTTGAGAGGGGGAGAATCATCAGCATGATGGAAGCTGGGTGGTCAGCTAGGCGAGTAGCTCGTCAATTAGGCCGCTCTGGTTGCGTTGTGAGGAGGTGTTGGGACCAGTGGACCCGAGAGATGTCATTTACACGAAGACCAGGCTCAGGACGCCCTCGACAAACCAGTCGTCGAGAAGACCGCAAGATCGTAAGAAATGCACGCGTACAGCCAGCTGCTTTATCGGCCGCCATCCAGGCACAGGTAGCATCTTCACAAGGGGCCCCTGTGTCTTCTCGAACCATACGAGGGCGCCTGGCTGAAGGACATTTGGTATCGCGGCGCCCATTACGTGTGCTACCCATGACGCCCACCCATCGACGCCTCCGTTTGGAGTGGTGCCGCGCACGAGGAAACTGGACTGCAGCAGAATGGAACCAAATCGTCTTTAGCGACGAATCCCGATTCAATCTCAGCAGTGATGACAATCGTGTTCGTGTGTGGAGACCCCGTGGAAAACGCCTCAATCCTGCCTCTGCTTTACAGCGACACACCGCTCCCACAGCTGGTGTGATGGTATGGGGCGCCATTGCTTAAAATACACGGTCACTTCTAGTATTGACTCGTGTCACCATGACAGCCCAGCGGTATGTCTATGAGATCCTGGAACCACTTGTGTTGCAACTCATGGCACGGCTTCGAGGAGCCAGTTTTCAACAAGACAATGCTCGGTCTCGCACAGCAAGGGTGTCACAAGACTGTCTCCGCACAGTTACTACCCTTTCTTTGGCCTGTTCGATACCCAGATTTGTCTCCAATAGAGTATATCTGGGAACATTTGGGACGGCTAGTTGGGTATCCAACGAGTTTGAACAAACTAGAGGCAAGGTTACAGCAAATATGGAAAGAAATGTCGCAAGACATCATACAGAACTTGTATACCTCAATGCCTGATCGTATCGCATCGTGCATTCGCGCTAGAGGGGGTCCAACAGGGTATTAAATTCTCCGTTCTTGTTCCTGTTTCTCTAAAATAAATGATCCCTTTTCTTTGATTTTCTAATCATTTACTTATATCAAAGTAGTCATTACGTATGTAAAATTTCGTTTCATTTTGACGACTCCTTCTTGGTGCGCTAATTTTTTTATCCGTGAGTGTATTTTAGCTTCTAGTCACTTTTCTTGTTATATTATCTGTGATGAGGTGGAAAATTTAAATATACTTCCATAAAGTTCCATTCTTCATTACTGAAGTATAGTGAAGGGGGGTTCCCCAAAAAAATTTTGCATCGGGCCCCAATTAGGCAAAGTCGGGCCCTGTTTGTACCCCTACCAGAGCACGTCAATTTACATTAATGCCAGAGTAAAAGCTTCCGTAATGCAAAAAAAAAGTAACATTTGAAGAGGATAAGCTGAGTCTAGAATAAGTCTTTTAATCTTGATTTATTCTTTAAACAGCAATTTCCAAATATAACCAGAACAATCACTAAGGTGCTTAAGCAAGGACACTTTTTCCCATTATCGTATTTTACAATTATTAATTTTTATTAGCGTATTTTACAAATTTTAAATGCCGCATTTAAAAATTAACCACCACACCTTCTGCAATCCTGCAGTTTGCCTAAAATAGCATGAATAATTTAATATATCGCTTACAGTCATCGTAAACACAAATGCACCGATTTCTACCATGCTGTAGATAATTTCTTTTATTTTGATAATTTTGTTTATTCTTTGCATTCACACTACTGATTGGAGATTTCGTTTTTCTTGAATTCAATCACATTCCAATTAGAACACAAAATTTTGATTTAAAAATTGATAAATAAGTATATATATATTTTTTAAAAAAGTTCAATGTACATAATTTAAGGCTTATTACGAAGTGTTTAACTGTAAAGGGTGGTATTATGGGAACCCCTCCCCCTTCCTTTCATCTCGATGAATAGCACCTTGCCAATGAAGAAAAATATCTACATTGTAAATATATAACAAAGTGCAGTTCGCGCTTGTTGTTTTGCAATCAGTTTATTCTCCAATAATATTCGCGCAGAATTCATTCTACGTTGATCGATTCAACAATTGATTCCGTAGGCGGACGGTGCTTCGTATTTTGTCATTTTATCCACCCACTTCTTTCGTGCTTTGTAAATTGAAGGAGCTTGGATTTTACGTCCCTTGAATACTATTATTAGTTTTCTTAAAATTAACATGACTCACTAAGATATTTAAGACAGTCACCAGACAAAATCGTGTTTGACGTCCATGACCTTATCTCTTAAGATCTTTCATGATCTGAACACTATAATGTTCCCGCATTTCTTTCGTTAGAAGTTAGGTACAATGTATACATATGTATATACAGTGAAACCTGTCTATGTTGACCACTTATGGTGCAGCACTTTAGTGGTCAACTTAGACAGGCGGTCAACTTAGAGGGTGAACGGCTAATTCCGTTCCTGACAAAAGTGGTCAGACAGGTAGTCAGCTTTACAGGTTTTACTGTATAGTCATCCACATGCAAATACATATTTATCTGTACTTGCTATCTGGCAATGTATGTTTGTGCGTGTGTGAGGAGCGCGCGATATTATAAATATAACTAACTCGACTATATTAAAAAATAAATAAAAAGGCTATTAAAATATTCACTTTGTACCTTTTAAGTAATTTACCAAAACTTTTTTTTTTTCGAAAATTCTAAAAATATAATTCCTGCATCCGAAATTCAAATTCTGTTGTCTTTCTGAAATTTTTGAAACATTACTTAATTTTTCAGTTGCTCTTCCTAAGTAAATATTAAAGAATATCACGTCAAAAGCAGTTTTCCATATGAAGTATGAAAATGCTAAATCTGATACGCAAAAATGTTGCTAGTTTTATATTGGCTATCATTTTTTTTTTCGTGGTGAGGCCAAAGGGTCCTAATGGCCCCGTTCGTACGTCTCTATGTGCCTGCTTAAATGTATAATTAGTTCTGACAAACAGTGCTGAGTAAGTAGGCTATTAAGTTATCAGAAAAGCTAATGAAAACTTTGAAAATCGACATCATTTCTAGCAACATTCAAGGTGTTTGAAAAATAAACAAAAATTGCTTCTAAAGAAACTAATAACTTCAAAAAAAAGGGGGGGGGGGGAACGGTTGGAATTTTCGTATAAGAAGCCGTCAAAAGCTGTTGGATATATTTATCTGTTTTTGAAAAATAAAAGCGATGTTATTTCTTTTTTTAGTATCAAATATTTCGAATATATTTTTATTAAAAGTAATTAAAGGGCTGGTGTAGGAGATTTTTACCATTGTGTACTTGATAAGAGAGTTTAGTATTTTTTATTGTAATGAATAGTTATATATAAGACTTATATTACCTATCGTAATAATTAGATTTATATCTAAGAAGTACTATTATAAGTGTATTGGTTACAATCAACGCTGGTAACCAATTAAGTGGGGGAAAACAACAGCAAAATAATTTGTCTCATTAAAGCTGCTTTCATTATGAAGTCAGAAAAGCTGTGTGAATCAATTTGTTCCAATGTGCAGTGGATCAGAACTCCAGATTTTCCGTAATTTCAACTGTAAAGGAAGAATTATATTTTTAAAGTTAATTTTTAAAGCGTTTTCATAACTTTAGAAAATGATTTTGTGCCAATGAAAACTAAAGAAGTTAATTATCAGCTGGAATTATTGGTGCAATTTCTGCATTGGAGAGGAAAGTTAAAATCGGACAGGGTTTTTATATTTCCATTATTTAGAGATTATATATATTTTTTATTATAAAACAATTTCAAAAATATATAAACCTCCAGTGTATTAAAACTTTTCTGAAACTGATACTTTCAGAAAGTTTTGAAATACAATGGTCGTATAACAATGTTCGTTAATGAGGTTTTGTATTAAAAATATATATATATTGATGAAGTTTTGAAAATATACTAGCTCAGTACACAGGTGGAACAGTCAGAATACGTACAGACAACTGGAGCATCCAACAAAGACATAGTTGGCACAATCTCAATTGTGCCACTGCGATTGTGATGTCAAGAATAACACCAGTTCCAATTCTGATTTTAAACGAGAAAAGTGGTTATCTTCAAGAGACGGTTTATCGCTTTATTGGCGAGAACGAATAGCAAATTGAATGTAAGAGTCCAAAAGTAACCATTAAATACACATTCTGGTAAAATTTTCTAGTAGTGATGTGACGCCCTTTTTTGCTGCTCATTACTATGACCCTCTAGGAAATAACAATGTAAGAGCCGAAATTAACCATTAAATACACATTCTGGTAAACATTTTCGAGTAGTGATGTGACACCCTTTGTTGCTGCCCATTACTATGACCTTCTAGGAAATAATAAAAAGCGTAGTAGCACGAAACTAATCTATCTACCGGAAATTTGAAATAAAAACGTATTTGGGCTGGTCATTTTATAGGCAAAAAATTAAATATTTTTTTTTGCTAGATTTTCTAACGTAAATGATAAGTGCTAAGAAGCCGCATGCCAAAGAGTCTGGTTTGTTGTTTAGTGGGGGAACTCTTATTACTGAAGTCCCGCTCACATTGCTCTTTCTCTATTCTAGAACAACTTGTTTATCATTAGACAAGTTAAGTTAGCTGTAGGGAAGACGGGTTATTGTTTTTTTCTTCCCCGAGGTTGCTGCAATTGCTGGCCAAGTTTTAAATTGAACAAGGTACAGCTAAAGCGCTTGGTTACTCATGTAGTAAAACAAGGTATAATCAACGTTGAACATTGGAAGTCGGTGCAGGAAAAACGGTTAAATTACTTGAAGCTCAATATTTATTAAGTCACCAATGTTACGCCGATTAAAGTCTTTAATGGAAAGTGTTGACCTAATGATTGAACTTGATCCATTTTAGAATGTTATATCACAATTTAAATGGCTGAAAACCTGTTTCGTATTTAAAAAAAAGCAGCCTTCGGGTGTTTTGAGACGTTTCTTCTTTTACGTTTATTCGTGTTTTGTTTACAAACGCAAATTTCTAATGGGCTGCTGTTGGATTCTGCCAGTTGCAGACCTAGTGCGTTCCCCAGAGATTGGTACCATCTCTTTCAGCGGCACCACAATGAGTGTAGTACCATCGCCGCATGAGAATTTTGACACGTCTGGTTTCTCCACCTGAAAGGGCGAGCACCCGGACTCTTTTGATGCGAAATTTGCACTAGGGGGGAATTTAATTTAGCCGAGAGGCATCCAAGCCAAATGTCTACTCAAGGGATCTTTTACATTCCGCATAATCATACGACGTGGGCGCAGACGATTTTTTGCATCTTGAAAATCCACCGACACTGCCAGGCTCAGAGATCGATAAGCTATTGGCGTAATTTATTTATAAGGCAATAAATCCCAATTGGAATTCATGTTTAACACTTTCATCGTGAAAGACGATGTAACTCGTCTTCCAAGAATATTCGCTGTAGGCTAGGGACGAGATTACTAGTCCTCCACTCCGGGTTTTTCAATATTATTGCACTGTATCGTACATACATAAACGTGCACATAAATAAGTAAAAATGTAATTAAGTAAAAAAAATCGAATAAAAATTCCGTTTTACTCAAAATTGCCTATAAAAAGCTATTTTTTCCACATTTGAGGTTGTTTTTGATCCCCATAATTCCTTGAAGACTAAAAGTAAACATGTTCTTTTGTATGAAACCTATCTGAATACCCGAAAAAGGAATCAAAATTTCTTGCACTTGAAACAAACGTTTCTTTTGTCAAGGCTTAGTTTGCTGCAATATCTTAGAATAACGTTCGCACAAAAGTGATGATTATTTTTCAAGGAAACGCATAGGTAGATACCGGAAAGGCACTGCGTTTCATTGGCTAAAATTACGTATGAATGCGTAGTTTTTTTTTATTATATTTAAGCTTTCTTTTCTAAGAACTTGTTGATGACCTTAAGTCACAATTTCTGTATTTTTATTGGACTCTTCTTAGCAATGGTCTTAGCATTTTTGTTTGTGGAATAAGTTAAAATTAATTTTAAAAATTTGATTTTAACTTATTCCAGAGTTTTCTTGTAATTGTTTACTGCAGCAAAGGCGCATAACGTTTACAAGGGTTCTCTATTTTCACGAAAAAAAATCTGCGCGATAATAGTCCTATTTGTTCCATTCAGTTTTTTAAGTACTACACTCAATTATAAATGTTACGTAAGTTTGAAAGATTACCATTTTGCACT
This sequence comes from Octonoba sinensis, assembly GCA_038502835.1. Classification (NCBI taxonomy): domain Eukaryota; kingdom Metazoa; phylum Arthropoda; class Arachnida; order Araneae; family Uloboridae; genus Octonoba; species Octonoba sinensis. The sequence goes on from CM076598.1 coordinate 133,403,144, forward strand.
ACAATTAACCACTTAAGGCAATTGCCCGTGTCTGAGATCCGTTTACACTTTGTTAGTATAATATATTTTTTCTATATAACTTTTACCCCACCCCCAGCTCCCTAGTCACCCCCCACATCCTGAAGTTGCAAGGAATAACTTACACTATACTCTTTAAAGGGTTAAAGAGTTTTAACCTTTACATTTTAATTTTTATATTTTGTTTACGTTTTTGAATGCAAGTAACCATCACACGTATCTTCATGCAAAGTATCAAGTTTTCACAAAAGAGAAGTTTTATATAGAAAAGAGTAATTTGCGCGCGTTGGCCACCCATACAAAAATTATTTTCTAAATAAAACATTTTGTCTTAGAAACTTGATAATTTGAAAAACGCTACAAGATGGTCAGTTACACTAACTGCTCAAGTTCTTTAATTGTAGAGCAAATATATATGTACAAATGTCACAATTGCAAAAATGGATTGAGCAATAAAGTACTTTTTCACCGTAAAAAATCCTTACAAATAAAAGCCATATTCAAGTCTTCAAGGTTGTTATTTGTTCCGTAAAAAATACATCACTTTAGCATATTTCCTAATAATTGTGTTGAACCGCATTTTTAAAAAAATATATAATTTTGACATTTCTACACGATTTCCTTTCGCAATTCGGTGAATGAAAATTTTTTTTCATTCACCTGTTAATAAGAAGGCATTAAAAACGCTTTCATTCTCTCCAGTATCATTTCATAATTCAACTTTCCCAAAATAGTTAGATTCGTGGTGACTTCTTCAGTTAAAATGAATTGCGATTATGCCTAGCGGCGCTCCGCGTGCGTCAATGTAGATGTTAAAACACCAGGATTTCTGTCAAATGTCACGTATTTATTTTGAAGGTGAATGGATTTAATTTGGAGGTGAATCCTTTCAGTTTGTTGTGTTTTTACAAAACAGGTGATCCATTCAGCAGCGGTGACTGTTTTTTCTAACGCAAAAATGCCCTGTAAAAGTCAATAATGCACATTTTTTGTATTGGTAAACGTTTTTTCTTTATAAATTTGTAATATGAATCTATAAACGTTTTTATAACTAAAGGAAATTATTTATGTATCAGAAAGAGCAATATGCGATTAAGGCTTTACTTGAAACTTGCAATTAGCTAGTTTATACTATTTTTACTACTTGTGAAATATAACAAAAATTTTACAAATTCCGTTCAAATTTATTTCCTAACATCTCGGTATATATTATTTAGCAGTATTTGAATAATATGTTAGTGCAAAAAAATGTGCTGGTTTTTTCGAATGATGAAGATAGTTTTAACTTTTAAAGGAGTTTAAAAAATGGTTACCTGAACAGGATCGCATCAGAGGAAATCCGGGTCCATTTTCGCACCCTTCACAGAATTCCGCTTCATCAGAACGGACCCTGCACAAAGTCCACGATATTAAATCGTACTTTTCATAGAATTATCTTTTAAATAAGCGGCAAATAAAATGTATTTTTTTGACTATATATTTAAATTTTGAATTTTCACAAGATTATCTGATTTTTCAAAAATATGTTTTTTAAAGTCCCAAAAAACGGACATTGCATTTTGCCGGTAAAAAAAATGCTGGATCGACATCTGCTGAAGGTTATCTTTTAAGAGTGAAAAATCTGTTTTTTTTTTACACGGTTTTATTTAACTTGATTTGTCACGGAAGTTTGTTACGCGGTTTTCGACCACTATTAATGCATAAATTATCTTCACTTTGCACACAAGCTTACCTTCGATGACAATACAATATTCCATCCATTTTATAATTTATTATAACGTTAATTAGGGAAAAAATTAATAAATTTGGCGCTGAGGAAATTATCAGAATTATTATTTGTCGAATGGCAACGATAGCTTTGTTTGGATGATGCAACGATGTTTTGAATTTTAAAATACTCGAATCATGGCGAAAGAAGAGTTTTTTTTTTAAATAAAACCGTGTAACTTAAAACATTTTTCATTGTTGGTTTCTTAATTTGTTTTAATGCCATCTCAAAAGCAATAAATGAAATGAACAATAGCAATAGTAATATTAAATATTGCTATTTTCTGAATAAATTTTTAAGTAACTAAATAAAATTGCTTTTAACAGAAACTTCACACTAACGGAGCAAAGATTGAAAAGTACTCTAAACTAGCTGGGTAAAATTGACTATTAATACACCGGGTGGAGATATAAAGCCCGGGAAATTAAAGGCCCTTAAAAAGGGTTGAAACATTTTTTTTATATAAAGGCCAGTGCAATTATTTTACGGGAGGGTTCCTCAAATCGGTAACACCGTTGCGATTAATTATAAGAGTAACTTAAAAGTGAATAATATACTATCTTTACAGCCATGGAGAAACTTATAAGGACACGTTGAAAAATGAGTATTATATATTAAAATAATCATTAACTGCAAACAAAATAAAGTTTAATTAACTACTTGTAATTAGGTAACATTAGAAACTTGTTAATATGAAATTAAATTACAATAAAATTATTAAATCACAAATTAATACAAATGTATTATATGAAATATGGAAAAAAATATAGGGACATTAACACATATGTCTCGAAATAAATTAGTATTCTACAAAATCACCTTTTTCCTCAATTACCTTTATTAATCTCCCAGTCATTGACTCAGAAATGTTTTTCCTTGCCAAATTAATGGATGATATCAGTTTGTCTTTATTTCCATAGTGTGTCCCATTTTTATACACTTCTGTAGCTAAAATGCCCTACAGATTTTCTATGGGGTTTAAATCAGGGCTTCTTGCCGGCCAGTCCAAAAGTTTCACTGAATTGGCCTCGAACCATGAACATGATGCACGAGACACATGGCAACTTGCATTGTCTTGTTGAAACAAATAATCACCACTTGTGATAAGGGGTGCTTCAGGTAATAAATTTTCAGCTAACATGTCAACATATCGTTCTGTTATTTGCCAAGTGTTGCATCTCCAAAAAAAATTAAAAAAAAATTTTACATCAAAAATTTTCTTTTTTTTTTCTCTATTTTTACGTACAAGTGTTACATCTGAATTCCCGCTAGAATTCACTGTGACTGTTGGATTTGAGCGGGAAAAATGCGCGGGATGTAGCAGAAGACAGGTGCTATGGTCAATGTTTCAGTTTTAGTTTGACATCCGAAGAGGAAGGATCGCAAAAATTTGCAAGTAAACAGTTGTATCTTTATACTAGGTCCTTCCCATGCGCCAATGTAACCATTGGCAATAAATTCTGTACCTATCGTTGCTGAATAAAACTTTCAGCGGAGAGCTGTAATGTCACATGTAACCTTTTAACGTCAATATTCAGAATGTTATCCTTGCTGATGGATTTCCTAACCATTAGAGATCTCAAGAAAGGACCTAAAGTAAAGTTACAAGATCGACATGTAATGCTCGTGGAGAAGAAAGAGCCGTACGTCTTGAAGTGGAAAAACACCTACGGAGTCAGAGTTCGAGGTAATTCTTCCTGATGAGCAGAAAAGGAAGAAGGTACAGAACGAAACGGTTGAAAATGTCCCACAGCAACGAAGATCTAATTCTCGCAAGAATAACAAGAAAGAGTTTTTGGACGATGAAAAAGAAGCAAGTAGTATGGATAATGAAGACGTAGAAAGGGAGACAATGAAGAAACCACCAAAAAGGAGTGCAGGAAAATTAATGCCTGCCTGTCTAAACCCACTGCCAGTTGCAGATAAAAAGAAAGCGGGACTACTGAGTCTTTTGAAGAAAGGCCTCATCCCTCAATGCTATGCATCGTTTTACCAGGGTGTCTAAAGGTCGTCTCCAAAGTGGGGAGTGTTTTATTTACTTACTTTGTGTTTAATTTACTTACTTATGTTTAATTTATATAACTTTTGTTACCAAGCCTAGTGCAATAATTATTACTTGTGATTTAAATTTAATTATTTGTGATTTAAAATAAAAATATATTCCTTTTGTATGCAATTTTGATTCTTTTCTTGTGTTAATGTCGCCCAAATCTACCAATTAGTTGTCCTTTTTACGTAGAAAAAAGTTATATTGGTCCATAAAAAAATCAAGTTACCGACCATATTTGAGAGTCAAATAGTTACATTGCCTTATAAAACAGTAAAGCGCACTTATTTTTTTAGGTCCAACTGTTGTAACTGCGTTAAAAAATTAATTACAGGAGAACTTAGAGGCACACATATTATTTATTATAACCATATTTAAGGGAAGGATAGTCAGGATTTTTATATGGACAAAAAAACATTGTCGATGCAACGGGACAAATGGTAAAAAATAAAAACTGTATAAAAAAACTTTAAACCACTTTCCTGAAAAACTGTAGTTTTGCAAATGCAACAGTTGGCAAATAACAGAGCGATATGATTCTGAATTCAAGCGACCTCGAATGGACACTATTGGTGTTGTTCCATTGGCTGCAAAACCTGGCCACACCATCACAGAACCGCCTCCGAACTGTCGTTTGGAAAAAAATGGTGTCTTTTTGCAAATCATACCAGTAATGGCGAAAACCATCTGGTCCGTTCAAATTTTTTTTTTCATCAGAAAATACGACGTCTTTCCATCTAGACCCAAAAGAAACGTATTTCTTGACGAATTCCAATCTACGCTTTTTGTGAAGTTTTGTAAATGGCGGACGTGACCGTAGTTTAGCATATCTAACATTGGAATTCTTTTGCAAAACATTACGCACTGTTCGGCTAGTGCATGGTAAATTCATTTCTGTTTTAATTTGAGTAGAACTCTTTTTTTTGAGCAAGCTCGACGGACAATTGAACGTTTCTGGCGCATAGTAAGTGGGGGGCCTACCTGTACGCTTTTTCTTTCCATATTCCTTTGGATTCTTCAAAAAATTATAAATTACTATTTTAGATCTGTTTATCTTCCTTGAAATTTCACGTCCACTCATTCCACATTTTCTGTATGCAATAATTTGTCCCTTTTCACATTCAGAGAGTTGTGTGCTGCGCGGCATGATAAAGAATGTGATAAAGTGAAAAATTTTACTGCGTAACACTTTTGGGTTATTGTGAACAATCATATGATACGACTGAATATGCAAATTTTTGCTTTCTATTTCAAAAGAAATGTATGTCCTTATAATTTTTTCCAAGTAGCAAACTATTAAAATCTTAAAAACTCATGTATTTTAATAATTTTCAAAATTTTCGGAGTAAATTTTGCTTTAAAATGTCTCTTTTTACGTATTTTTAACACAAAAATTTTTGCATACTTTTCTAGCCAAGCAACTCCTAGAATTGGCGACTTTTCGCTTGTCCATATAATTTTTTCCATAGCTGTATTAGTAACTTCAAAGGAGCTGAATAAAATTTAGTAGTGTATTAAAAGTAACTGAACGAAAAAATATACTACCAAATATAATAGTTAAAAAAAAAAAAACTTCAAAATAATTGACTAAAAGTCAACAGTACACTTTTACACGGCCTGAAAAGTAAAACTCAAAACACTCAAAATTATTACTAACTTTTGGAGTAACGGCAAAGTAACGAGTAACAAAATGTACTTTTTTTACAAAGAAGAATTTTTAGTTATAACTTTTATCATTCTGCTGTGCCATAAAAACCTGCTTTTTTAGGATTGGTTTTTCTGTTGTAAAATTCAGCGAAAAATTAAAACATTTTTTTTTGAAATGCAACGCTTCATAGAAAGTTGTTCATAATATGGGTAGGTTAGCGAAACGTTGGTGAAAAGCATAGCAATAGTTCCATAGAGTTTACTTTATTATGTTGAAAAATTATTATCAATGAGAAATAAAATGTTACCCTATGTTGAAACTAATTTTAGAAATAATTTGTGCTTCTAAATCGCAGAGAAAGGTTGTGTAGTAGATTTAGGTGAATTACGTTGTTATTTTGTAACTGCAGATTACGCTAGCTATATAAGCTGCTCGTGCACTAATGCGACTTCACCAAAAATTGACTCAAAGCAGTTCCAAAATTTTTAAACTCTGAAAAGATTTAAAACCAATCATTTGCAACATAATATACTCATTTTATGAAAAAAATCTTTTAATATTTACAAATGTTTATGAAAAAGAGCAGTATACAAAATTTTCCTTAAATTGCCTAACTTCTTTACCGTACAATTTTCAACAAAGCTAATGTTTTGATCTTTTTTAATACATAGTTGTGTAAAATAATATTCAACTCTTTTCTTGGGCTTATTCTTCTTTAAAAAAACAAAACAAATATAATCTTTTGAGGTTTACTAATGTTCTAGCAAAATTTTTTAAAGATTTCTGTGTAAAATTTCACGCGCAGGGGTAGTTTAAATTTTGAGGCTGTGGTTTACTGGATAAACACAACTTGAGTAAACACAAATTCAGGTTGTTCACAGATCTGTAAAATTGAGCAGATATGTCAATCATGGCTGGGTTTTTAGTGACGCTGCTTACGCACAAAGTATTTCACTAAAAATTGACGCTCACAACTTGCTACAAATATTTCAACAGCATTTCTTTCTTTCTCCCCCTTCTTTCTTTTCTTTTTTCTAGGATTTAAATTGTGTAGATTTAGGTATTTTGTCGCATATTTTTGATGATCTAAAAATAGGAATAAAATGAAGCATTTCATGTCACAAATCATTATTGGCTAGATTACCTTTCAATACTCTAAAGATCTGATCTGAAGGAAACATATTTTCTGAAGAGAATGAGATTGGGCGTTCCTCGAAAATGAAATCTGAAGAACACTGGAATTTACGATCTTGTTTGAAAGTATGACCTTCATTTTCTCTTGACGATGATCTTTTTCATTGATGTAAGGGCCACATCCACTTTCTTTCTCCGCATATTTTCATTCTCTACAGCAGCAGCTCCACCTGCGTCGTTTTTTATTCATAATACTATAGTTGCAGATGAGCTCTGTTATTACGAGAGGCAACTTCAGCGTTTGTGATTATCTGTCTTTAAAAAATAATAGCGGGGAGGGGGGTGGTGAATATGTATTAAGCCGTTTACATATCGTCGGATGGAAAAATGTAAATGTTTTCCCACAATTTTTTGAAGTAAATTGAATTAGTGTGTTTTAAAATTGTTCTTCACTTTTTTTTTCTTTTTTAATAATATTAACCCCTTAAAGCACAAGGTTTTTTCTGAAAAACTAGTATAGGGTAAGTTATTCTTTGCAATTTCATATTGCTAAGGGTGACTAGGGAGCGGGTTTAAAAGTTAAATACTGAGAAAATATTATACAAACAAAGGGTGAACAGATCTCAGACGGGCATTAGAAATAAAATAACGCATGGGCAAATTTTCCGGTAACTTTTGCCCGTGTCAGACACGGGCAAATGCGTTAAGGGGTTAATACTGATATGCTCGTTTTTTATATTTATTTTTTAATTTAAAGGGACTTTTGTTTCGCTCTACCGTTCTTTGGAAAATACCCCATTTTTAAAACATAAAATTGGAATAAAATACACAGTTTGTATTAAGTAGTCTATATTCTGGTCTCTTCTAGAAGTCAAGAGATATCCCGTTTTCAATAGGTTTTTCGAATGTACGGAATCTGATTCGACCACAGTACCGAATATCTGGTTATCCAGCATGTCAAATTTTATTTTTTAAATTAATTAACGTGTTTTTGAAATAGATAATATAAATTTTCACATTAAGAAAGCACAAATAAGCATTAAAATGCAGACATATGTTTCCGGATTGCTTGGAATCCCTTTTTCAATGCAATAGTGGAGCTTCTAGATTCAAAAACATCCAAATGAAGCAGACAAAACAACAAATCTCTTTTGATGTCAATTCTGGGAAAATTATTCAAAAATGTTCTTCCCCTTTAGAGCTTGATTTTTGGGAAGCTTATATTAACAGGAATAGTTCTAGTTTGGTTAATGATTCTTCCTTAACTCCATCTTTTTCACATGTTTGGCATTCCCAATCCCCTCCTCTCCCCCTTCTTTACACGTGTACTTTGTTTTTGCATTTTGTTTTAATTCTGTATGTACTTATTTCTATTTCCATATTAATTCTTACTAGTTTATTTAATTTTTTTTTCTTTTTTTTGCAGTTTTCATGTATTTTCGCATTTTTATGCATGCTGTGGTTTTCTTTGCTTTGATGTAATTGATATTCCTTTTTTTACTCTGTATACTTTCAACTGGGTTCGTTTGATGCTTTCCTTTTGGTGCCTTCCGTGTTACTTCCACTTCAGGCTGCCTTTTTTCTCATTGGTTTGCAGGTAAATCTTAGGCTATATAAGCCCTGTTTTTGTTGTTTTATCTGCTTCATTTGGATGTTTTTGCAGCTAGAAGTTCCACTATTGCATTGAAAAAGGGATTCCAAGCAATCCAGAAACACAGGTCCGCATTTTAATGCTTATTTATGCTTTCTTAACGTGAAAATTTTTATTACAATTTACTTAGCACAAAGTCAATTTATTATTTTACTACGACGTGTTTGTAAGCTGTGGGATGTGTAAAAATATGCATAGAATTCACAAGTTTCATGCATCAAAGCCGGATCTTCGATACGTATACCTCATACAGGTGATACCGGATATCCCATATCCGCAGAATCAATAACCGATGTATCACCGAACGGTCACGATAAGATCCCTGAAAAGTCACGAAATTTCAATTGGAAAATGTGTAGGCACACTGTTACATTATCGCAAAATGTGTTTTGATTTGTATCTTGACACTGGGACTTTAATCTGACGAAGGTATTTGGGACATTATTGGCGAAGAAGATTTTTGCAATATGTCTCTTTAACTCTTATCTGTGAAGAACTGTCGACTTTTGTTGTAACCAACGCTAAGTACACCTTTATCTGGATTTGAAATGCAAAGTAGACACTGTTTTCCGTATTTCGGACTTTATTAAATTAGAAAAGGAAAAATATTATCCATACAAATTACCAGGACTTGCAATTTTCATTTCAGTACGCTTCTAAGGTGTCTTGAAATTTACTCCGTTTTTATTAACCCCTTAACGCATTTGTCCGTGTCTGACACGGACGAAAGTTACCGAAAAAATTGCCCATATCCGTGTGTTATTTTATTTCTAATGCCCGTCTGAGATCCGTTCACGCTTTGTTTGTATAATACTTTTTCTCTATGTAACTTTTACCCCATCCTCCACTCCCTAGTCACTCCCCACAACCTGAAATTGCAAAGAATAACTTTTGTCAGAAAAAAAAACTCGTACTTTAAGGGGTTAAAACACTTTTTCACAACGAACGACCAATACCACCAAACATCACATTTACTGATGCCTCTAGAAATATTTCCAGTGCCATAATGACTTTTAACGGTCATCCAGAATTTTTTTTTCAAATTTTTCTTACGAAGAAAGCAATATAATGAAAATTTTCATGAGGGACTAATTGTTATACTAACAACTGGCTCCGACACAATTTGTTTGCTTAACAATCCGTTTGCCTTACAAGTATCTTGCAGCACTCTCATCACAATGGAAAAAAAGAGGAACAGTAATGAAAATGCAAACCCTTACCTCTGGAAAGAAAGCAATCAGAACGACGTTGTATCTCACATTTTCAGAGAAAGAACTTATGATTTCAAGTAGACACTGTGCTGTTGTGGCTGTGCAACTACATGAAATTACGTTGCACTCGCACCTCCCCTTCCCTCCAAAACTTCAAGTGCGCCATCTCTCCGACTGCACCATCTCACCAGGTTTTACCTTATTTCGAAACTGTGGGATGTAAAAAATGAATATCCGATGTGCTCCTAATCCTAATCTTTGTCCCACCCTCTCCCCCAAAGCGAAATCCTTTGTATACTATTCCAAGCAATCCCGAAACATATGTCTGCGTTTTAATGCTCATTTGTGCTTTAAATAAACGTGAAATTATATTTCTACTATTATTACTTTCTAATTGTTAATTGGTTTTTCTTGGAAATAATATTGAGCATTTAGAAATGAAATTGTTTGATGCCCCCCCTCCCCTCCCATGATTTTTAAATTGCTCTGCTCCTGTGATGCCCTCAACATTTAGAACTTTAAATGAAACCAAATAATCCCAACTAGTTCCTTGTACAGTTGGTCTTGAGTGTCCATTCCCCTTTTCTTTTTTATTATTCCTAATATTATCATCAACCGTCATTAAATGATGTGAATTTGGTTTTTTCATGTTTTGTTTTTTGACCTCGCTTTTACTCTCTTAGCTCTTTCCCTCTTCGCTTGACTCTTTTGAACATAGGTATCCTTCAAATGAATATAGCAGCTATATTAAATTGCCACTTTTTCTTTTGGGGGGGGGGGGATTAACATGGAAAGTCAAGCAGAAGGGTGGGGTAAACATTAATAAATGAAAATCCCAAATCTAAACTGAAAGCTTGAATGAGGTGTTTGTATCCGGATCAACCACCGGATACAAACACTTCATTGATTAAAATTAAAAACTCCACTAAGTTCGCACCGAGGACTTAGTGGCGCTGCAAAACGAAGCGCTGTTCATACTTTTTGGCAATAGGAATGCTCTAACTTTATGAACCCGAATTTTTCATAAGAAAATAGTAGTATAGCTCTCTCTCTCTATATCAAAATAAGAGGGGTATCGATGGTACAGTTGTTGCATGTCTGCAGTGTTGTTGAGGTGTTAAATGTACGAAAATATTTATTTCGTTACGCATTAACTTTATACGAAATAACTTCATCAAACATTTGGATAGACACGTAAGCAAAAATATGTAAGACTATTTGGAAAGTTTCTGTTAGATATAAAATGTGCGATTTTCCCAGGAGGCCATTGCTTCTATCGGCCTAAATCAAAGAAAATACAACAAGATAGTTCTTTCGAATACGAGTTGTTAGCCCCACCGTTGCATCTTTTACGAATAGCATTATAAGGGCATTAGTTAACGGAAGATAGGCGTGATGCGATTCTCAATCTGCTGATTCCCACTGGAGAGTTCAATGGCATATTTTTCATTTGCTACTTAAATTAACTGAATTTTGGACTTCTCGTTAAGGTGACGATTGGCAGTTCGTGACATGAATTAAAGTCGATAGTCATTTATTCTTTTGCTTTTGGGATATAAAGGAAACGTGTTGGTCAACCCAAATGCAAATTCAATTGAGCCGTTTATTTTGAAAGAGGGGATATTCCATTTTTTGTTACTGCGAGATATTTTTAGGTTTGCATTTGAATTTATTTAAAAAACTGTTAAGTGCTGAAGCTTCCATCTCCCGAATATTAGGATTCTTCTTATTTTATTGTTTTCTTTTTTGACTAATTTTTTTACAGATGGAAAGATAATAATCAGTTTTATCTATAACTACCATTATCTTCATTTTTTTTCAAAAATGAAATTGCTCCACTATCAAAATGAACAGCTCAATTATATTTTATGTTAAAATGCATAGGAATAATCGGCACCACCGTGTCGCTTTAGACGCAGGATCGTGGTTTCGTCTTTTATATAATGTTTTTTGAAAAATATTTTCATGCTATTTTCAGAAAGAAATTTACTTATATCAAAAATGGTCTTTCCGGCATATTAATTTGAATTTTTATTCTTCTTTTTAAAATTTACAACACAGCATTCAGTCATATTCTTTGACATTTTTAATTTGATAGACTGCCGGTTTTATGAAGAGTACAATGCTTGTTTGTGTATGTTGTGTGTGCTGAGCCTTGTTTTGGATTCGTCTAGACAGAAAATACACGTAAAATAATGTCATGTTTACTTCAACAGCACTCTTCTCGATTAAAAGTTAACAAAGGGTAAATTTTCTGATGCATAGATGACGTAATGCTTGAAATCGATTGTTGCCAGCAAAATACTGAATATATATACATATTCTGGGCTTGGACCTCTTGAAGGGTCAACTCCCCCCCCCCCCAGCCCTTGGTTTAGAGCCCCATCACTGTTCCTGCTAGGGCATCTAAGGACCCCCCCCCCCCCCACCCACACACACTCACACATAGACGAGAGAAAGTTCTGGCTGCAATAGTGCCCCAGACAATAATTACTTAAGTATCAAAGACGACCGAATTAAAGCGAAATCTGTAACAAGGATTTTTTAACTTAATGAGTTTGAAACTCACGTTTTATAACTGGACAAAGCATTTCCTAGAAACAGGTTTTGAAAATTACTGTTTACTCACTCGTGCGACTCCGACGAGATTTGATGCTGATATATAAGTGAGAGTGTCTTGTGTAATATTTGGCAAATAAAGTGGAAAATGACTTACCAATGGTTTATAAAGGAGTAATGAAAAGTTTAAAAAGCGTTAATTGTGTATATATGTTGCAGACTACGTTTGTGTGTGTGCTTGTCTGTGGTCGATAATCGGAAGACCCTATAGCCCCTACAGTCTTGAAATTTGGTACAAAATTACATGTACCCGGAAGGTCTGCACTTCAAAGCATTTTTTTTTTTTTAATTTCAAATTACTTTTTTTTGTAATTATATTTTTTTTCGGCTAATTTTTCACTTAAATTTCCTAATGGGGGGGGGGGGGGCAAAACAATTATCACACACCTGTATAGCTTTCTAATAATGTACTAAATCATTTGAAAAAGCCTTGTCTTGCTCCAGTTTGTTCCAAGTTGGAACAAACTGGAGTTCTAAGCTTTTATTAGAAATCAGGAGTTATAAGCGTTTCGCACACTACGCGAAGTTACTCCTTTGCATATCGTAGATTTTTCTACGGAGGAATCTTTCTCGCTACATTTTGAGAACGATGTTTGTAGAAGAAATATTAATGTTAATTTAGATTCTTGTGTATCTAATGCCGCAAGGATTTTTAGAAACTGTCATCATTACTCTAATCATCCCGTATTTTAATCAATTAAATAAAAGCAGTTTCTTTTCAACTATGAATAATTAATTATTCAAGTATGCACAAAAGGTAAAAATATTCTTTTGGTTAGTTGTTTTTATTTATGTAGTTATTTAATTTAAAGTTTTTGACGAAGGTCTCCCGAATAATTCGTTTTCTGGTTAATCCACTTACGAATTATCGAGACGTTGCCACAGAGTAGTATGAATTTGCTAACGGAATCTTAACGTTAAATTCGTGTTGTTGCCAAAACTGTTTCTTCAAAACAGGTATGAGTTCAGAAAATGAGCCCGTCTACCATTGGGGAGAAAAAAGGGGGGGGGGGGGATTTGGGGAACGAGATTTTTCACAGCACTTCATCTTTGATCAGGAGGATATTCATGTTCGCTGTTATTATTTGACCCCAAATCCCCTTCCCTAATGGTGAGGACTGGAAGGTGTTCTCTCGCATCTGGGGGACGGGAATTCGGGCTTTCTCCAAGTCCTAAATTCCGCCGATCGACCTTACTTCCCAGGTATGGCAAGGAAGTTTTGTCTGAGGCCCAACAAGGTCATTGCTTTGCCTCTAACAATAAATGGGTGCGCCGGTCGCGAATGGAACAACCGTCTGGAGGATCCCCAGACGGTTGGCAAATATTAGAATGAAAGAGGAAGATCAGTTGGGCTAGGAATTGTAGCTGTCATTGAGTCATGACCACGATTGATGATGTCCGATTACACCTGTTTACGAAATGCTTTTTCAATATCTCCTTTCGTCACTTTCCTCGTTTTCCTTTGAAGAAACCACGACAGCTCCTATGATTAAAAGCTTTTCTGAGCTATTGTAATTTTAATGCTTGCATAACATAAATGTTTTATAGAAAGATGAACTGTATTTAGGAATGATTAAAAAATAGATAAATAAATAAAAAGGGACTATTGAAGTTCAATATGATTGTTCGATGCATAATTAACCCCTTGAAGCATGGGTTTTTTCAGAAAAACTGGCAAAAAATGATAGTTTTTTTTTTTGACAGAAAATGAATATATAGGTATATTATAAGTTGTTTTTGTTAAATTTCAGTTATAGAGGGTGACTAGAAGGTGGGGCGTGGGGTAAAAGTTACATGAAAAATATTATACAAAGGGCAAACTGATCTCAGAGGGGCATTAGAAATAAAATAACGCGAGATACAAAATCGCCCGTGTGAGACACGGGCATGTGCAAATTTGCCGGTAATTTTTGTCCGTGTCAGACACGGACAAATGCATTAAGTGGTTAAATTTGAGCGCTAATAAGCTTTATCGAAATAAATCGGAAGTTCCTTGATTACAAATAACTTACAAACAAGACTAAAAGTCAGGGATCTGGAACGACCGCTTTTTAGTTACTCCTTTCCGACTTCTAAATACTTCCTTCTGCTCCGCTCCAGCTCCACTCCGTGCTCCGAATATTGTTTACAGAGTATATTATTTACCTTTTCTTTTAGTTGATTTATTTTTATATAATACAAAATTGAAAAAAGGAAAGAAAATCGATGCAGCGAAGAACAACACATTTCTTTGCTCCGGCTCCGCTCTAGTTTCGAACAAAATTCCGTTGCTCCGCTATTCCATGTTTCGCTCCAGATCCCTGTTAAAAATTAATGCAGCTTTTTTTTCTTTGCTCAATTTCGCAAAAGTTAGATTTTGCAGCCATTATTAGTAATGAATCATTTTGCAGGGAAATAACTAGCCACGTCAAAATATGTAAGCTAAAAATTGTGGAAAGTGTCAAAAACCAAAAAAGTTACCTTTTAATCACGCATTTGCCCGTTTCTGACACGGGCGAAAGTTGCCGGCAAATTTGCATATGCCCGTGTCTCACACGGGCGATCTTGTATCTCGTAATTTTTTTCTAATGCCCCTCTGAGATCCGTTTGCACTTTGTATAATGATTTTTTTAATAACTTTCACCCCATCGCCTGCTTTCTAGGCACCCCCTACAAATGAAATTTTCAAAAACAATTTATACTATACCTATATATTCATTTTCTGTCAAAAAACTCTATCATTTTTTGCCAGTTTTTCTGACAAAAACTCGTGCTTCAAGGGGTTGATAACAATAACACTAGTTTCTGAAAAAATTGCGCTGAGAAATAATCAAATTGGAATGGGTGTTAGCAATATCTAAACAAACTATGCTGTACGAACATCTCGAATGTTTCTACTTATTAAAGCCATTAATTATGCAAGTCCATATTTTGGTTGGCTGCTTGTTTTCTCAGATGTTTGGAACGAAGGGAATTCCATATTGCCTTGCCCCATCGTCTTAATTATGAAATTCGAGTAACGCTGTGGAGGATTTTTAATGCGATTTTGGTGAATGCAGAGAAATACTTGCGTGGATCTATTTCGTCGGAACAAATACATTGAGCACTCGAGCGTGTCGTTGGGTTGATGTAGTTGGGCAAAGGGAAAGTGCTTGGGGAATGTGCTATTTAAATGCATTCCTGATAAGTGACAAATTGAAAATCCTGCCATTACGTTCTAAAGTGCAGTTTGTCCGATATAGCCCCCGAAATATTTTGATCGATTTGCATTTTCCGAAAGTCTATTTCCTCTTCTGTCCATTGTCTGAATTTCAATTGATAATAGTCTCGAAGGGTTGAATGTTAGTTTCGAGTGATTTTAGTCGTTTGCTGTATACTAACTACGTCTGTATGAATAAAGTAGTTGGTGGCTAGCAAAGAAGTTATTGGTATTACGATGTGTTTTACTTGTTTGTTATTCTTTGGAATGAAAAATTCTAACATTTCTATTATTTGTTTTATAACTTGTGATGAAATATAAGATTTTTGTACTGGAAGGGGAATGGTGGAATTGTTCATAAACAAGGAATAAATAATAAATAGTTGATTTAAAATAATGAATTAATTTTTAAATTTAACAGTTTTAGTTATTTATTTGTTATTAATCAAGTAAATTTATAAAGCAACATTTTCTCTATTTTTTTGTTTCTGTAAAGAAGTTGACGTTTCGGCTTTTTAACAAATGGTTCTCTGTGCCAAAAGTAATTTTGAATTTTTCAAAGTGGTTTCTGCAGAATACTTTTTTACGTATATAAAAAGTTCAGACAACTAATATATTACTACGCCTTTGGTGTAATAAAAATTATAAACAAATAATTGAATTTAACCATCAAAACTTTTCTCTTTCCGTCACCACAGTAATTTTAAATAATTTAATGTTAATGCTATTAAAAAAAAAGTGCGAGATTAAAC
Organism: Octonoba sinensis; assembly: GCA_038502835.1. Lineage (NCBI taxonomy): Eukaryota > Metazoa > Arthropoda > Arachnida > Araneae > Uloboridae > Octonoba > Octonoba sinensis. Next base: position 133,419,170 of record CM076598.1, read on the forward strand.
ACTGAAATCTTGTAAAGCCACAATAGTCCAGTCAAATTAGGTATTGACTAGAACATTCAAAAAATACAATCATCCCCTATACTGCAGTGTTCAGTACCACTAGGAGATGACGTACAAAAAAATCCTACGAATTTGAGCGTCGGGTTTGAGTGGGAGGGCGGGACAAAGGGGTCAAATCTCCCTATTTTATCTACACCTAAAACTTCATTTCCATGAAAATATCACTCAATAAAAGCTTAAGACGATAGATTTAACAATGAAAAAATTACTTATTTTTCTGAAAAAAAAAAATTATCTGACAAAGAATTCGTCTAGAGCCAAACGACCTTACTTTGCCGTTAACCACCATCGAATTAGTAAAATTAGCTACATACCACTTCCTTTTTAGCTTAAGTTCTAAAACTGTTCTATGCATTTTCCTGCTAAACTCAATAGTTACTTAACTATGACAAAGTTCATCCAGAACTAAACGAGCTTATTTCCCATGAACCAGCATCGCCATTGGTAATACAAGATATCTCTCTCCCTCTCGACTTTTTGTTCAGCTTAAGTTCTAAATTATTTTAAATTTATACCTGTTTTGCGGATGAAAACAATTATCTTAAAACAAAATACACTTTTGTAATGTAACAATAATAAGAATAATAAATCTGAAAATATTTCTAGGAACGTATTTGGGTACATAACACACCGATGTGTTATCCAATGTCAATCTAACAAATTTTGCAAATATTAAGATATATATCTAAAATATATTAAATAAATAAAAATATTTTTTTTTTAAATTTTAATCAACACTAGAAAGAGAATATATATAGTAAAAATAGTTAAAATATTAACAAATCGCACTTTAGCAGTTTTGAAGACATAAAATGAAAATTGTAGTCGAATAAACTTAAAAGATAGAGGGGGAGAAATTCCAAATGTACAGGTGAAAATATAATCAAGTGGATCCGTAAAGAACATTCCCCCCCCCCCCCCTTCCAAAGAAAAGAAGTGAAATTCGAAAAAAAGTTCAAAATAAGTTAGAGTAAAAATAATCCAAACTCAATCTCAGCATGTAATAAGAGAAAATCCATTAAGTGTCGTATAATACATTATAAAGCGTCAAGAAACTAAAGCCGGGCAAATGAATCTTTTGTTTGAAGAGCTTTCATCCTGGGTCTTGATGAGGCAGCTATATCCCGCAGTTTTCTGGTTTTTATTATACTTTGTAATACATTTTATTCAATTTAACTCTTGCTTTGTCTGTTCAACTTATTCGCTTGCAACTGATTTACCTTTTTTTCTCTCATTTAAAATTGTTTGGTTAAACGTATACAATCATTTTACCGACTTAGGATAAAAAAATGGCATAATTTCCTCCAAATGATTATTAAAAAAAATATGTATAATTGCATTGCAACGCATGTAAGACTTTAATATAAGTGTTAAAATTATTTAAGTTAAGAAAGTCTTTAGTTACGAACTTATGCTTCTAGGGTCAGTTTAAAAAAAGAGGTCTGTGCCTTTTTTTTTCATTGTATTTGAAACTGTTATTAAAATGAACGATCTCTTTTAAGTCGAATAACATTTTTACTCTAAAGGTATAATTTCGGTATTTGATAAAAAAAATGTGGTTATTTTAATTGGACCATGTACTTCACATTTTGCTTGGTTATAAGTTGTCTGGTAATTTTTAAACTGTGCTAATTAAATTTTTCAAATATATTGAAATTATTCTTTTAATGAGAAAGTATTTTTCTAGTCTGAAGTAAGATGTGATTTATTTCGTTCTTTTTTATTATTTCATCCTATTTTGTTTTGCTTTATGTTCTTTATGATAGATATTGATTTGCGATTCACTTTCGGTATTGGATTATTTTAATCCTTCAGATATCGCGGAAAAATGAGTAACCTGAGAACTCGCGAGTGAACATTTTTCTCAAACCACCTATTTCCCTCAAAATATGATATGAAATGAAATACGTTCAACTAAAAAGCATTTTATTTATTCTAATCATCAAATGCTATCCAAAATAATAATAATGTTCAAAATAGATCGTCCACGTGTGCTGTTTTCATGAAATATTATGTCAAACAGTTTAAGAACTTTTATTTGCTGGAAACAAAATGTTCCTTATGAAAAGTTTTTTTTTTTTTTTGCCAATTATGAATGTCTATTTTATAAGAAGCATTTTTAGCCAGAGCCAGTTGAACCAACAATCTTCCTTGTGAAGTCATCCTCGAAAATAAAAACAATTTTTCAGTACAAAGAAATTTCAACAATTAAATTATTATACTATGCAATTTATTTATTTATTTATTTTTAGTCCCTTTAGGTGTATGCCTGATTTAATATTTGAAGGAAGCAAAAGAAAAAAAAAAGTTTTCGGTAAATGACTCAAGCACTCGCTTGATAAGTCAGACAAAGAATTAATCATTACGAAACACACCAGGGCAGCCATAAAAGGTTACGAGGTGAAGCTAGACAGAGCAGCACCTTCGCCTATCAAGTACGCGTAGAATAGGAGATATACTTTTTCTTGCTGTTGTGTGTATTTTGCTCACGGCACGAATTCTGAAGGGTTAAGTTTATTGATAAAAAAAGAAAGGGATTCATGTAAAATGCGTTTAAAACTTAATACATTGGAATCCACTTAATTGGACCACCGAATAATCGGACCAGCCGCTTATTCGGATCAAACTCTAAAGAACCAAAACGTTTTCCATTACATAAGACTAATATTATTCGCTTATTGGGACCAAAAATCCGTTTAATCGGACCAGAGAAATGAACGCAAATGTAAAAAACAGGAGCCATAAGTTGCCCTCGTAGAACGGATTTAACGTGAGTCATCGAACGTAAAAATTAATTTATTAAGCATTAACTACAATTCCTCTAACTTTCAATAAAATCCAACCATATTTACAACAGGGGAGATGTTTCAAAAAATTCCCACCAGGTGGCAGCACTATAAAAGGAGAGGTCAAAGTTCAAAGGATTATTCCATGTCAAGTGATCCAAAATCTGAGAAGAAAAATACCTCACATTTATTTTTTTTTCAATTTTGGCTTATAAAATGTTCCAATCAAGATAATTAAAAAAAAATTTTTTTAGATTTTTATCTTGTTTAGTTTTTTAGTTATGTGATGTTTAACAAAGTTCCCACTAGGTGGCAGCACTATTAAAGCAGAGGTCAGAGTTCAAGTGAATTTTCAAATTTACTTGGCGCAGCAGTCGGCACGCGCAATAAAATAAAATTATAATTATAGTGAAATTATTTGATTTGTAAAATAAGTAATTTATATTTTAATGGGAGATAATAGTTGTTGTGTTCTTTTTAGCCTACTTTCCCATAAAAGTAAAAAAAAAAATAATAAAGCATGAAAGAAGACAATGTATGGGGAAAATATCGTTAGAAATCAAGAAAAGTCAAAAATAAGTTGAGTAATTAAATAAAGATTGAAAAATAAATTTTAAGTAATGTTTTGAGATGGGGCGTCTGTCGGTCTCTCTGTCCCCCCCCTAATAACTTTTGAATGAATTGTCCGATTCGAAAAAGTGTTTTTGCTTTCGAAAGATCTCGGCGAGGACATTTCATTTCTATATTTTAATTTTTGATTTAAACAATTTTTCGTTCAATTTTTAACAGTTCAAAACATTTTAACATTAGCACCTATGGGCAAAAATGAAGCAAATTATGTAATTTCTGGGCATAAGATTAGAGTTCTTATGAACAAGCTTATTGAAAGAAGCTCTCGGCGGGAATAATTTTTTTTATTTGAGCAATTTTTGTTCATTTTTGAACAGTTCAAAAAAATTAACATTGCGCCTACGGGGAAATTTCAATCCTATCTAAATCCTGATCTAACAGACCGATCTGCTTGGAACCAACTTTATCGGAAAGCTCTTATAACGTAGAACATGTAGATAGAATGTTCACCCAGAACTAACGGGCCTATTTTCCTATGAAATTTTTTAATCGGGATTTTCAAGAATACTTTTGAGTTAATGAATGATTAAATGAATAAGTGAGAGAATGAATGAACAAATGAGTGAATAAATGATAAAAAAATGAGTGAGTGAATGAATGAGCGAATGAAAGAAAAAATAAGTAAATGAGTGAATAAATACATAAATGAGTGAATGAATAATGACTGAATGAATGACTAAATAAATGAATGAATGAGTGAATGAATATGTATTAACCGTTGAAAAAAGTATATTTGAAGCAATTAAGAATTAAAGCTAAACGACAAAGAGAGAGATAGTTAGATTATAAATTTGAAGTTGGGTGTATATATGGGAAAGTAGGCTCGTATAGTTCTAGACGAAACTTCTTGTAAAACTTTTCTGTGATATTTTTAGTTATTTCTGGATATTGAATTGAATTCATATTAACCGAACGAAGTGTAACCAAAACCGTATTTGTTGAATCAGGTCGGTAAAGCGTTGATCCATTCCATAATTTTTGTAAAGAGTACATTATTTCTCGTCTGTATGTTCGCAATAAATACGTACCTCACAATAATCATAAAAACATTTGAATATACAATGTATAGTACGTCCGGTCTTGTTACACGGGCCATATTCGCGTAATCGGACCAGCCGGCTAATAGGACCAAAATGATCACGTCCCGATGTGGTCCGATTAACCGGAATCGACAGAACTGAGAATTATTTTTTGTTCTGCAGCCGGTCTCTTAGCAGACAAAAACGTGCGTTTAGACTAACCATTAAAATTATAGTTTTTTAGGCTCGAAAAGTTAATTGTGTTTTGTTACATTTTTCTGAAATTGTGATTTTTTTGTTGTTGCAATTTCCTTGCTTGTGTTAAATCGATTGATAGTACTCATGTGAAATGAGTCCAAAAAACAATAACGAGCAACATACCATAACTGCGCAGAGCTTTAACATTGCGGATACTACTGTATCGAGAAAGGATTAATTCGGGGGCTTTGGATTACGTACCCAAAATACGTTCCTCACGAAACATTTTGAACAATTAAAAGCGTAAAAAAGCATTTTTAAGGCATCTGAGGCATAAATTTAGTGAATCTAAAACGCAAAATATTTGTCAGCATGTTCCGCGGTAGCCCAGATAACCTTCGTGCTCGTACTAATGTTGAGGAATGTTTTGTTTTTTCAATTGTTTTTGAGTTCATACGAAAATGCCTCTGTTTAGTCTAAATATTAAAATTAATTTCACTTTTAAATCTACTGAAATTGAGCTTTTCTAAGATGGTATTTTCTGTACAGAGGGCAAGATGCTCCACGGAGTCTCTTGTATGTTATTGCCATTTTGTTCAATGTTTTGCTAAATTTTTCTCCTTCGTATAACAGCTCTTAACTTATTTTCTTTATCGGTATATTTTTGAAATCTAATACGAAGAAATGTTTTCTTTAACAGTTTTTAGGTCGTGAAACTAAAATTAATGTTTAAATTAAAATAAAATATGCATCGTATTTTTTCAAGAATAGAGAAATTCATCTTTTCTTACGAAGGATTTTTTCTATATTTAAGGAAAATGCACCTTTGCTCTTTTTATTGTGTTATTTCTACCCTTTTTTTTAAATTATTCTTCTGGGTATATCAGGTGATTACCAAGAATAATAATCAATCAGGTGATCTTGGTATATTTTGGTCATCAATTGTCTTAATTAATCAAAACTTCAGCTTAAGAATTACTCAATGTCTCAACAACATTCATATCCAACATAGAAATACGTCTTTAAGTACAAAATACCTATCATGTAAAAAAATGAGAAAACAAAATTAATGAGAAGGTTGCTGCTGCATGGCAGATACACGCGAGGTGATATCTCGTTCCGGAGAAGTTAGTTTTAACCTCAAATTTGGGATGACAATTAATTTGCTTATATATTTATTTTTAATAAATATGGTATTGGAAAAAGCAGTTTCACAAAGATGAATGGTTGTGAATGGAATTATAAACAGCAGTGGGCTTTTCATGACAATAACGGGAATTCATTTTTAACTTTGAGCCTGCATTCTCCCAACTCTAATCGGGCAATCCTGAGTTTTGGGTTTTAATCTCTTCTTTTTTGTTTGCCTGCACGCGTACCACTTCGCCTACAACTAGTACGTGTACCACAGTTTGGGAACCGCTGGTCTAGAGTATAATAGCCAATACAGAAGTAACTCCCAGTGCTCTTCTAGAAATATTTGTAACCGAACAAGCAGATAATCTACCAAGAAAATACGATTTCGTCTTAACACAAAAACGTTCGTTGCGAAAACAAAATCAAGTATTCATTATTGCCTAGTAACCAATGAATGCCAACATTGGCATGTTCACACTTAGAAGATCCGCATGGAAGTGGATTCCATTGCGTGTGGTGAACTTTATGCGTCAACAAGTTGATTCCACAGTAAGAGATCACATGGTAGCGAGTCTCGTTTAAAATTAGTTACGTCCAGGTGTTGCGGTTTTTATATTTACATAAGTGTTTTTACGTGCTCCTCCGTTTGCAAATCCTAGCATTAACTCCAAAATGTGTCTTAAATTCAAAAGAAATTTAGATTTTTAGCTGTGAGGGTAATTACAATTTATCTCATAGCGATAAAAAGTTCCGTTTTAACGAAACTACATGAAATTGATAGCATTATTGAAAAATTATGCAGAATAAAACTTACCAGGATCTGTCGCAAGCAACAGCTACGTTTCAGACACATAAAAGGTAAATATATAGTATATATAGGTAACAAAGTATTGCGCTTGAATTAGCCGATGAAATCACCCCAAAGTACATCAGTATGTAAAACATGTGCTTTGTTTAGTACATTTTTTGGATACTATACCGATCATGTAATTATTATTGAAAGCTGTCATTCTATTTATTTATTTTTAAAAATGTTTTTCAAATGTTATTTATTTATTTAATCATTTATCTAATTAATTTATGTGTAATAATAATAATAGCAATAATAATACTTATAATAGTAATAATAATAATAAAAATAATACTTATAGTAGTAACAATAATATTTATAATAGTAATAATAATACTTATAAAAGTAATAATAATAATACGTTATTGATTTTTAAATATGCATTAAAACCACCCACTGAGACAATGTAAATAAAATAAGAAATAAATAATAGTTTTAAGAAAAATTGACAACAGTTTTAACATCTTTTCTGAAGGTCTTTACATTGAAAATATGAATACCTACAGAATATTTGTTACATAATTTCTACAATGTATACAATGCATTATCACTTTCAATATTTGTTAAGAACTTACTTTGAAATGCCTCAAATTATAACGAATTTCATTAAGCAGAAATGAACATTTAATTTCATTGTGAATAAATAATATCGCAATTAAACATTTCTAGGAAATATTGACGTCTGATTTTTAGCGAGTTAATCTTAAAAATGTTCCCCAAGTGTTCTGATGCTAAATTTCTGTTGCAAGGTTTCAAAAACTTAAAATTAAGATGGTTTAAATATTTATTTTGAAATTTTCATTATGTGCTGAAAAAATGTAGGAACTGAAGTCGGTCCCAAATAACATTTTCTGGGGTCAGATCAGACCCCAAAGGTACTAAGAGGGTTATACGTACTTTCCGCCCCACTTAATCGGGTAAATAATTTTATAAAAGCCCGCTTACAACAATAAAACCTTCCGAAACTGAATATTTCCCTGTTGATACAATGTTAAAGAACCACGTTTAACCGAATGATTTCCCAGAATAATCTTATAATACTGGTCTGCTGTTTGCAAAGAAAAATTTTGAATAAATTCAAAATAAATTAAATAGGAACAGTTTTCACGTTAAGCTTAGATATAGCACATACTATAAAAAAAGAGAATTTCCGAAACTAGATGAGGATCTCCTACAAATCATTTATCTGGAGTCTGACGTAAAATCACTGAGAACTAAAAACAGGAAACTACAGTCTTTAAAAAGGGAAATTACAGAAAATAAAAAAAACGGAGAGCATTCTGTAAGTTGATAGCACAAAATAATGTACCGCAGTACTGGTGTCATCTGCCACCCTTCAGGTACTAAAGCTTTTGAAGTTTCAAATTTTTTATAATTCAGATATTCAGTTGAATTCATTGTGGAAGAGATATTATGACGGTATATTAGTGTATTTTTGATCTAAGAACAGATTTTTCCAGCAATGGTTCCGGATCAGATGGCCGCAAAGTTACAAAACGCTAAATGAACGATTCAAGCTCATTGACCGTAAATCGAAATTGGGAATCGATACCGTTTTCGGTGCAACAGTCTAAAAATGCTCCCTTAAGCTATATGTTTTCTCTTTCCTTCAAGCACTATTGATGGCTTCGCGATATGCCTTGTAGCATTGGTAAAAAATGTGGCGGGAAGCATAGCCAGCGTGTCCACTTAACAAAGAAAGATTTATTTTGCAGCTTCCAGAATACGCTCTAAATATAACAACGCTATATATGAGTGAAATATATGAGAATGTAATTTATTACATTCAGTACCGTGGAAACTCTGTTAACCGGCTTAATTGGGACCAATGGTAAGCTGGTTAAGTAAAAATACGGTTAAAGGGGGGGGGGGTAGAAAAAAAGGGAGATATATTATGCAATTTAAAAGAAGGAGTGATGGTGTAATGATTTATTGCGTTTTTGTAGGTGCTTTGAGAGTTACATACCAGCTAAAAAGGGCTTGGGCAAGGCTGAATTGACTGACCCACTGAACCTGAGATTAGCCAATAACCACACTTGATTTCATTGGACCCGTACGTGGATTCCCAGAAGCACCGCCCCCCCCCCCTCTCTCCGACATCCGAATGTCGTTTTTGTCCGGGGAGATAAGGATTCCACGAAACAATTCACTCGAGTACAGCAACAGCTGTTCTTCCATATAATTAGTGCTCTAAAAGCTAGTTTTGTATTCTGAAAATATGGGCCGGATAAAGCGAAGGCCGGTTAATCCGGAGCTGGTTAAGAGAGGTTCTACTGTATTTCAAACTCTGTCCGCAAGGGATAGCGTTTTAAGTCGCGCGCGTTATGTTATTTATTAAAATTTATTAATTTATTTTTAAGCAGAAAGGAAAAGGAGTACGTTGAAAAAGAAGTACACATTTAGAGATGAATTAGTTGATTTCAAAATAAGAAAACTAAAATAAATAAATATGTATAACAGAAAAAGCATCGACTTAAATGCATTGTTTTTAAGACTTTACTGCAAGCAAAAGTAGTTATTAAAAGAATTAAGATTAAACATGTACATTATTTGTTCAATCACCCTTACAGTTAGTCTTAAACAAGTTTGAGCGTCCATAAGAAATGTTCTTAAAAATAATATATATTGTTCTTAGAAAGAATTTTGGCAGTTTTATGTACAATTTCGAGGAGAGTTGCCCCAAGTTGGTAGTTATGTCAGAGTATTAAATAATACAACACATATTGTGTGGATTGTTTATTTATAAACTGAATGCTACATTAAATGAAATGTGTTGTTTTTGTGAAAAATATTGTGTGATATTGGAGTATTTTGCTAAAAGACCTTTTTTGTTTTCATGAATAAAATGAAAATTTGTGGGCTTTTATTTGTAACGTGAGTACAATTTAGGGACCGTTCATGAATATCACACTTTATTTAAATATATTTTACCCTCTCCCCCTTTGTCACATGTCACGCTATATTGCATAAGCATATGTACTTGCAGTTCAGAAAAAAATCACTGCGCTATAGATCACGTTTCTAATTATATTTTAAAACTTTTAATGACATTTGTGAGCATAATAATAATAATGACTACATATGTACTTAATTTGTATAAAATAAGGTTAGTGTTTACAACACAAAATATAACTAATATAGAACAGTAAAATATATTAATTGTTCAAATTCTGAAAATATGTCCCACGCAATTTTATCTTAAAAGTGTAAATGCCTAAAAATAATTCCTTTCAAACTTTTAGCAAGAAGTAAATTTAAGTCTTAATCAGCTTCGGTGTTTACGGTAGAAAATGATTAATGAAAACTTAAAATCAAATTATGAAAGTCAAAAATTTTTTTAAATAAGTTGAATTTGCTGATTTCATGTGCTTTTATAGAAACCAAAATGTGTAACGTCACACTTCTCGTTACCCCCTCCCCTTCTCACAAACTATCACAATTTCTCGAAATCCCGTCGAAGCGTGACATCATTCATGAATGACCTCTTATTATGTTAGTATGAAAAAATCGTAATGTAAAAGCGAGGCTGAGTTTACTGAAATATATAGCATGGTAAAACTAGATAGTCGTAATCATTGTTTTAACCCCTTAACGCATTTGCCTGTGTCTGACACGGACGAAAGTTACCCGTGCGTTATTTTATTTCTAATGCCCGTCTGAGATCTGTTCAATTTTTTTGTCTGTATAATATTTTTTTCTATGTAATTTTTACCCCACCCCCGCTTAGTCACCCCCCACAACCTGAAATTGCAAAGAATTACTTACACTATACAACTTTTTCAGAAAAAAACTCGTGCTTTAAGGGATTAATACAGCGATTCTCAACCTGTGGGGAGCGCCCACTAGTGGGGTGCGAGCACACGAGAAGGGGGGCGCGAGAATATTCAAGAGAAAACATTACTTTGAAAAATTGATTAACTGACTGAAAGGAAAGCACACATATACATAGAAAACAAAATACATTTAGACATATTAAATAACTTATTAAAGTAAAACAAATTACTAAATTGAAACTTTCTTAATCAAAACATACTAAATGAAAAACAAATTTAATAGTTATTAGTAACTTACTTTTGCCTGTCTTTTAAAGCAAAGTTTTTCGAAGGAAGGCATAATATTAGAAATTGCCACAGTCAGATGTTTCTATATTTAGCCGAGATCTTTAGTTTGTCTTCAAAGAAGCCACAGCAGAAAATCCAGTTTCACAAAAGTTGTTGAGGATGTTGAAAATGGTAATAGAATGCGAAATGCAATTGTTTTTAGTGCAGAAAAATCATCTTCTACTCCTGCCCAAAATTCAAATAGTGATTTATTACTAAATTAATTTTATTACTAAAATTACTTGTTTTTACTCTTGTTATGGTAGTTAGTTAAAAACAATTCAAAGACAGAATCAGTACTCATATACATTATCGTTGTATCCATTTTATGGCAAGGGGGGCGCGATGAAAATTATGATAGAAAATTGGGCCGCGAATACTGAAAGGTTGAGAAACGCTGGGTTAATAGGAATAACGTTAAGGGGCATCTCTCCTTACCACAAAGGACAGATGCCCCACTATGCATTATGTAGGAATCGATACCTAGCTGCATTTTTAAAAACTTTTTTAAATATTTTTATAAGGCTATTAGTTTTATGAATATTGTTTAATTTATTGTATGAAGCATGCTTTCTAAGTTATTACATGCATATAGTGTTAATTTATTGCATATGCAGTGTTACTGAATTTCTTGTATATAAGTAGCATGTAATAACACACACACACATGCCATGTGAAACATAAAAACTTAGTTGAACGTGTCTTCTTAAATCGTGTTTTATTGCACTCTGTTAGGTTACTATAGGTTAATACTCATACAATTACCCATCTATTTAACCATGTTACTATAATACTCATATAATTCACCGCAAAAACTTCTTCATGTACTAATTATTTTGTATTAATATTAAAGTCAGTCGATTTATTGCTTTGAGTGCAGAATGAAGAAGATTTATAAAAGAGAAAGTTCTGGAGAAGGGAGAGGATGTTGGACTGAAGAAAATCCCACGGAATCAATTAAAATAATTAAACCACAAGCTCGATTATAATGCTGGGTAAACATAAATTGTTCCTCACAGACAGTTTAAAAATCACGAATTGTAATATCCTCTCCATACCTTCTGTTTGATGTCGAATGTTTACGCATGGACATGCTGACATTTTTTTTAAACAATCACGCTAAAATGTAAACAAAGCTTTAAAAACATTTATCGTTTTTTTCTCAGCAGTCAAAAATCAACTGAGCCGTGTGGCTCCCTCTGAAGAACGAACATCCATAGTAGAACATAACGGCACCAAAGCACATGATTTTGTTTTCTACGGATTTTGGCAAACTTCCTGAAGACGAAATTATTATTGTTTCAAAATTTTTAGCTTTTAAATAAGTCTCCACGGTGTCACAGTCAAAACGGTGGAGTTTTGACCGTGGCACGCGGGCCGTAGGTTAGTCACCCCTGGTCTGACACCTTAAATTATGTTGTAGCTACTATCGAGAAATTTACAATTAATTTCTGAAAGTAAATGGTGATTTTACTCCGTTGACGTTTTTTAAATGAGAACCCATATGTTCCACTTTTGAAATTAAACTAACAAGTTTCACGGGATCATATACGGTTCAATATGGTAGATCAATCTCGCAACCTGATTGTTGCTCGGCGTTTTGCGTGAAACAGTAAATTTATTTCACATTAATCAGCTTACACTGACCTTTCAGAATGTGGTGCTTCTTCACCATCAAAATTCCAAAAACAAATTTTGCAAACCAGGGACTGGCGCTCTGTCAATGCATCTTCACGATGTACACATTTTTTTTCTTCAATAACATCTTTACCTTTTCGGGGAAAAAAAGTAAACTATGCCAAAATGCTACATTCAATACTTGATAGAGCACCAAATAAAAACTATTACGCAGAATCAAAGGAACATTTACACAAGCTAGTCTTGCTATAGCTGCTCTCAATGTAATATTAATAATTTTTGCTGGAAAAAAACAAAATTACTTTACGAATAATCGAAAATATTATTAAGGTTGTGCAAAGCATAACTAATTCGTTATCATTATTAGCTTCCTACGAACATTTTCAGTATTTAACATGAAACCATGTGATCAATAATAATATTGAGTTGGGACATTGACGAAACTCAAAAACTATTATACAAGTTTATGTTCCAAATATAGCTTGACTTTTGTTTTTCTAATGGTATGCGCATACATTGGTTCTTATCCATTGCAGACCTAGTGCGTTCCCCAGAGATTGGGACCATCTTTTTCAGCGGCGCGACAATGAGTGTGGTACCATCGCCGCATGAGAATTTTGACTTCCGGTTTTCTCCACCTGAAAGGGCGAGCACCCGAACTCTGTTGATGCGAAATTGCACTAGAAATTTAATTTGGCCGAGAATATCCAAACCAAATGTCTACTCAAGGGGTTTTTTACATGCTGCATAATCATACGACATAGGCGCAGACGCTTTTCTGCCTCTTGAAAATCCACTGACACTGCTAGGCTCGATCCCATCAAATGGGGCGTGCGAGTAACGCGCCTTACCACGACGTCACCGTGCCGGCCTGTAACTTAACTATTGAGTGTAAATTTCAACCATTATATTAAAATGAATTAGTTTTTTTATTTGTACACATAAACATCAGAATATTAATTATTTTATTATTCGGGTGTAATACAACCTAATATGCTAAAATGATTCTTCGGCTTGTGTCTTCCAAGTGAAAGGTTGAGTTAATTTATTTAATTTTTAAAATTTGCTCATTAATATTTATACATTTAATCGGAATACATATATTTTAAAACTACACTGCCTACATCTTTTTCATACCGTTTTCTATGCAGTAAAATATTGAAGATTTTCATGTGCATGATTGCATGAATGTATTTAAGAATTGTTTCAAATATATATAAGACGCAAAAGACTATTGATTGACAACTTGAAACTTCAATAGGGAGTCAACTACATGCATATTTTATTGACGGATAAATAACGTCAGGGTCAATAACACGAAAATATTTGCTGGATTTATTGAAAAGCTAGCAAATATGCAAGTAAAATATTGAAAACCTTTTCAAGATATTCGAATGTACTTACAAGATCTAGCATTGATCGATATTTTTATGTTCAACTGGAGACAATCATTTCTTTCTCTTCAAAATACTAGAGAAATACTCAGTCACGTCTCGACTTTTATGAAGCTTAACTCAACGCTAAATTGAACTTCTAAATCGCATGGGGCGAGGCACAAATGGTCTGAATGAATCAGTGAGGAGTACTCTTGAGAGTTCTTTTTTGTTGAGGACGTTGTCCTTAAATCGTACGCAATGGCTCTTTAGATGTCGTTTGTTTGCGCGTCGCTGTTCACTTCGCGATTCTGAGTTTCGTGAGGGCCTATGTGCTTGACTGAATTCCACCAAAATATGTGAATAGTAGTTCGCAAAGATTGTGTTTCTTCGTGGTAAACAATATCGAGGTCTCAATGTCATTCACGAGATAAGAGTTTTTGTAGGTCTTCGGTAACATAAATATTGGGAAATTTCGAATCATTTAGCTAAAGTTTTTGTTTTAAAATCTAACTTATCATATTTATTTTCTGTCGTAAATATAGTTAACTGTGAGCTGAAAACCGTATGCAAATTTTTCAGTTTAAACAGTTGTATATAAGTACGATAGAACCTGATCAGATGTGGGTTTGATAAATGTTTTGATAAAAATGTCCTATGTTATTTTACCATTCGAGTTAAATAAAAAGTAATTTTTATGAAACTGTTGTCTAGCTGGAGTCCTGACCACACACGGTAAAACTGCTAAATATTCTTAACAGTTTTATACATTTATTTTTTTTTCACAACGTGGAGGCACTTGTCGGTATTCGCCCTTTTTAAAGACACTGGAATTTCTGTTCATTTGTGAAGGGTTACCTGATAGATGACCTGATGACCAGCATTAACCCTATCGCGCTGTAGGTATGCTGTAGGATGACACTAGATGGCGCACCACAGCTACACCACTTTTTGGACTATTTTTTTTTCATCGAGCTAAAGTTAATTTCGAAATTAAGAATAATTTTAATGTACCTAATGAATAAAATGAGGCATAAATCTTGTTAAGCCGACGTATGTGAGGCAATAATTTGCAATGCATTTTGCATAAGCTTAACGTCTGGCAAGATTATTGTTACTCATTAAAAAAAACCCTTTGTGAGTGCATGGAAATTGGGTTTTTAATGTTTATCTTTTTCACACACTGAAGAAGAGGTTCCATGAAATTCAAAAACAAGAGCTTTTGGATTTCTTTTATTTATAAATATATATTATTGACTATTACCTTTAAAACTCAACTACTGGTGAAAGGCTGAGGGTATGCTAGAGTTCGTGCCCAGGCGGTCGAAATTCGACCGTAATTATTTGTTTTCAAATTCAGTGTTGAACTACTTTAAGCATTTTAGTTTTTCTGTTTCACAAGTTCTTCTATTTTTTTTAAATATTTTAATTAGTGATAATCTATTCTCAGTGCGACTGTTGACCTCTGAGTTAGTCATTTAATTTAATGCATTTCTAACACATATTACACATAATTTTTATCTTTTTGCAATCCTTATCGGTAAATAAAATATAAGTAAACATTTTTATACCACCCTATTACACTCGCTTTCGATTTAATCAAGAGTTCAAAGCGCTAATGCAAATTAACAAACTTACGAAACGCTGATTCGAAACAAGGTAACGCGTCACCACCCCT
This sequence comes from Octonoba sinensis, assembly GCA_038502835.1. NCBI lineage: Eukaryota > Metazoa > Arthropoda > Arachnida > Araneae > Uloboridae > Octonoba > Octonoba sinensis. The sequence continues at coordinate 133,434,636 of CM076598.1, forward strand.
TATCTCATTTTATATTATATCAGACATTGTTAGCTTCAAATTGTATTTTATTTTGTTTAACATTGTACTGGACAAACTATCTGACTGACTTATCTTTAGGAAATGGATTAACTGACACCTTAAGATTAGTATTATTTCGCTTTGACTTTCATTTAATAGATTACATTTTTTCTTTTGTGTTGTTCTTGACACTTCTTCTTCTTTGAACTATGAATGGTAAAAAATGTATTGAGTATTGTAAAAATATTGCAGATGTAAGGAATAGTATAAAAGTATGACGAATAACGACTTCTAAAAAAGGCTTCGAATCTACGTGAAAGTAGGAGGGGGAAAAAATTAACTATTTCCAAAATCTTTTTATTGATAAGCGTAAAACTCATAAATAACTACTAAATAAAAAATGCAGTAAGAAAATCGGTTGACAAATAGAATGGAAAATGGTACTGACTGTTTTGCTTACTGTTGTCTTTGACTATTACTAGTGCATGTTATTATTCGTCTAATGAACGAAGTATTTGCAGTAGGGCATCTATTGAAACCAGTAGTGCACCAAAGACTTTTATATGGGGGGGGGGGGAGGCAATGTGAGGATTGGGAAGACATCGAATTTTGTTGGCTCGGATCCATGAATTGAACTCCGGATATTTAAGAATCGGTCGAATACCGGATATCCGATGATTGAAAGAGTGAACCTGGTGTTCGAACAACCGATTTTTCGTATATTCTATCAATTGCGAAAGAAAATTCTCCCAGTTTCATGAACGCAATGTAGAACAAAGAATCGGCGACATTCAGCAAAAACTATATATTTTGCATCACACCTCTTACAAATATAACGGAAAACTGTTCACCTTACTTTGGGAAGGTTGACTACAAACATTCTATACGACGCTTAATACAATTTGGTGACTGGGAACGCTTCTTAACGCACGTTTCGGTTGATCAGTATTCGGATAACCAATATTCTATTGCATTTTCATTTGCTAATTTATTTACATACTTAGAATTGAATACGCTTGGTATCTTATTAACTACTGCAATTTTCATATACTTGCTTTTTACAGTTTAATATTTTTTTTGGTCTCAAACAGAACTAAGGGAGTCTGCAGGATATTCCGTATTATCATTTAAGATTAGGCAATTACGTTTTACCGATGAACTAATCTGTTAAGCCTAATGAATAATGTTGTATGTATTATATAATAAGATAAAAATATTAAATGTTAGGATTAGTTGCGTAACTTAGTTACGAAACTCTTGAGAGAATACCAGTGAGAAATATTTAAATGAAACATAAAAATTATATTTCAGACTTAATATTCAATTAGGTTAAATATAACACTTCGTAATAGCTGTGCGCTTTCGATTCCGTCTTTTGTAGAAATTTAACCTTTGAAAATATACCTTTTCTTTTTGAAATAAAAATTTAAAATCTTAAGTGCATTAATGCAGTGCAGCTCGATGCACTGAGATCCTCTTTGTTATTATCGTTATTAAACTTAATGTTATTAATGAGTGCAAATTAGTGTGATACAGTCCACTAACTTCGTGAAGATGCCGTTGACAAATTTCGAGGTCTTGTTAACTGGATTAATTAAACTTATTAGAGTCAAAACCAAAACATTGACTGGATTCAACCTGCAACGAGGTGTGATGAAGTGAAAGTTAACAAAATTAGAAATTATGTAAATATTATCACACGCATGAGACCGAGTTAGTTTTACGAAATGAATGGACTGTAGCTCTATAAGTCACACTTGTTAATAACGATAAATTGAACAACAGTACTCATAAGGAGAATCTCGGTGGTTGGTGCGCCCAGTTGACTCGCAAGACATCGTTTCTCAACCTGGGAGTCACGCTTCAGTACAAGAGGGGGCGTAATCTAACCAAAACAGGAACATATATCTTTTTTAAAAACTAAGTACCTTCACTTATAATAAAAGGTTACAAAATTTAGTGTTGTATGGGGGGTCGCAAGTATTTTTATGTACGTTTTTGGCCTTTAAGGGGGTCGCGCCATTCTTAAAAAGCTGAGAAACGATGGACTAAACTTTCGCACGAATGGAGTGCATGCACCGTACTCTGCCTGATTTAAACACAAAGCATTATTATAATTGTAATAATAATACAAGTTAAAAGTTAAGCTATCGTTTGTACTGTTACCATTTATAAGATTATAAAGTATCTCTTATTATTAATTATAAAGTAACTGTTTTATAGTCAAGTAGAAAAAATGTTATAAGGAGAGAATAAATAATGGGAGTTTTCTGCAATCTTAAAACTCAGGCATATACATTTTGTTTTTCTTACTCCCGTTCACGTGATATGTCCCTAAATGTTATAATGCTTGAAATAGCTTCTTTCTCGCTCCCATTGTTAGACACATGTATGGATTCCTTATTAAAATTTTATTCCTCCGATGTCGTTTTGCATTAATACTTTGATTACTGCAATTTCATTCTGGTCAAAGATAGCATCCATGTTTGCTACGTCTTAGAGGAAGAGAAAGTGCCTTTAATAAATTACTAGTTACTTGTCAGCTTATGCCAACCCCCCCCCCCCCCCTTCCTCTAACCATGACACTTAGAACTATCTTATGAGACAGGAATCATAGCCCCACAATCGAGTTCTTAAGCAAGATTTACTTTTATCTAGTTTACCCTTCAGTTTTAGACTTTTTTTGTAGGCTATCCTCAATTTTTATTATCTGCGGTACCTGTGACACCGCAGTGCTACTGTATTATCTTTCTAAGTTCGAAGATAATACAGTGCACTCCCGAGTTAATCGGTTTCTTTTTAATTGATTAATTTAGAGTGTTCCACAATTTGAAATATTTTTACTCAAGTTTCAGTATGACACTCGGATTATTTGTTCGCGTTATATGTTTGTGTGTTTTTAAATAAAACAATGGTATGTTTTAATGTCGACTTTTAATTTTTTTAAAACATTTATAAGGAAACAATAACAAATTTTGATTTTTTAACTAAAGATAATCTTTATTTTAATGGTATAGGCTTCAATGTTACATCGCAAATACAAAACTCTCTCGCTTTTCTAATAATTGTTAAACAGTAACTCTGCTTGTGATAATAGGTTTTCTCGATAATACATCATTTGTAGAAAGTGAGAAATAATCATTCAAAAATTATAAAATGAAGCCCATTGTTAGAGAAGTATTTGAAGTTATCAGTTTTCTACAACAATTAGACAAAACACTGCTGAGCACAGGATAAATAAAAGTATTTCCGAATAGTGTTCTATATTCAAAAGTCTTTTAAATGATTATTTATGATTCAAGACGAATACATGTGTGTTTTGAACACATAATGCAAATGGAGTAAATATTGCTTTCATAATTAATACTACTCCTTTTCAACTATGTATGTTTTTTAAAGGTTTAAAGAAATAAGAATATTACGTTTTGTAAGGGGATAAACTATTTTATGGAAATACTAGAAAAGGAGAAGAGTTCCTTTTAGTAGGATTTTATAATTTAGCCCCTTCAGGAGGATTTTTGAAAAAAAAAAAAAAAAGCACTCCATTTTTTCCTTTAACTTCGTAACATATCCAATATTAACCACAAAAATTTTTCAAGCTTTATCAATCATAAACAAAAAAGTTATGATTTGTCTGGTATAGCGTATACGATGCAAACATTTGAATTTTATGACAAAATATGGGTTTAAATTTAACAAAAACTTGGTTGTATTAAATCGTTATATTATATCTGTTTAAAATATATACTAAAAACAACTTTTAAACCACAATATCTTAAAAAATATATACGTCTTCTGACGAGTCAATTTTTCGATTGAACGATGTGGTGGAAAAAGTAATGCTATTTTCTTCTTCAAATTATTAACTTTTTTGAAAAATTTGAACACATATCATTCATAAAGCTCTAAAGAGTAAATTAAAATAAATTGGTTGACAATAACTTGCATATTATAGATGATTAGCCCGTTGATGTCTGATATAATGGACACCATACGTCTGAAACTGTTAAGTAAAATATTTCCTTTTAAGTTTCGCTGCTAAAAGAAAAATGAATAATTTGCCAATATTTAACATTTTGCATGCTTACAGGATTATATAAGTTGGGAATTTATTTCGAACTCTGGTGCCTACCATTTTCCAGACGAAGAAAACAAAATAAATTTATCGACGAAAACAGGTTATGAAACATCATTGCGTGTTTGTAGCCGTCATAACATAAACACGAAATTTGTCAAATTCCTTATGCCTATACTTTTCCAGGAGCGATATTTCGAAATGATGCGTAGTCCATTTTCCCCCGCACTGTTCGGCAAAAGGAATTGATCAGTAAAAAGAGATGGCAGACTCTATGTAGATGGATTGTTTTCTGGGTATGAACAAACTAGAATGGTTACAATTATTGGCTAGGGGACGCTGAGGAGTTGTAATGATTATTGGTCTGATATGTATGTTTGGGTTCAACCTAATTTTTCGGAAAGAGAAGGAAAAGTCGCAATTACAACTTATTAATTAGACGAGGCATATTAAGGTTGTAATTGATGAAACTATTTCAAGATGAGTTTTCTTTAGTACTATTGGCGTTTAGATTGTTACGTTTTTATATTAAAATTCTATTTGGGGCTTTGTGCAATACGGAGTTTGCTGGACTTTAGTACAGTGGCGTAGGGATAAGTTTTTCACGTGGGCGGGAGAGTGCTTCGGGGACCCTGTAGGTGCCGGGCTCGCACATATCCAACGCTGCCACGGTTAAGATGCATGCGTCTCACTAATAATTTAACCCCTTGACGCAATCGCCCGTGTCTGACACGAGAGAAAGTTACCGGCAATTTGAAAATGCCCGTGTCTCACACAGGCGATCTGGTATCTCGCGTTATTTTACTTCTAATACCCGTCTGATATGCGTTTGCACATTGTATAATCATCCTTTAATATAACTTTTACCTCACTTCCCGCTCACTAGTCACCCCCTACAACTGAAATTGCCAAAAACAATTTATACTATACCAATATATTCATTTGCATAAAGGGTGCAGTGGGACAAATAGCAAGCAAACTCATTGTATCCAGCAGCAGAGTAAATAAATTAAGCTTCAACTGAAACTTGAATAATATCACGTTGTCGAAAAACTATTTTCAACGACCATGAACGTGGCATTGTTGTCATGAATGTTACACTACATACCTCAGTACCGAATTCAAACGACCATGACCTTAACACTAGGTGTATGTCAGATTCGGAACAGGTTAAATTAGGGTTTTGAACGTGATATCACGTCTGTCATCGTTAACGAGTTTAGAAAACGAACAAAATTGGCGAACTACGCATTGAGGTTCGATGCACTGTTTTTCAGCTCCAAAATAAAATCAATTGATGCTTGTCTGCCATTTTTATTTTGAAAATAGCTGAACAATACCGACACATTATTTCCTTGAATACATGTTTTAAAGCACTAGTTTTTAAGTACAAGCCTAAATTATGGAAATTATATCTGTTTAGATTTAGTGTATACATTTTAAAATTGTCTGTGAAATCTGTCCATGTTTTAATAAACAAAACAATGCAATCCTTCTCTGTTAAAAATTATGGCCTTAAAATTGCGAAAATACACCTCCTTATTTTTAAAAAGTAATTTTAACTTAAAATGAGTAGGCGCCGTTTTCAGTTTTATGTACCGAGGCTTACTTAGGAAATATAGTCACAGAAAGAGCAAGAGTGTTATTTTATTTGTACTGTAAAAATTGAAAATATATAACATCTTTACGTTCATAATTAATATAGGGATTTTTTAACGATCGCTTCTTCAGAACAATAATATTTGTATCAAAACTGAGGAATTATTTAAGTGATTCCTATATTAATTCCACCTTGAGCGTAAGTATGTTAGTATGTATTCACCATTTTGAATCCGGTTTGAAAAGTACCTTTTTGCCGTGAAAGAAATATACTGTTGGCGAGAAAATATCATTATCAAAGTATTTACCAATTAACGCTTTCGTCACCCTGGCCGTCATATGAGGCTCCTACTTCAAATATCAACATTTTAGCTTTAAAAAAACTACTTTTTTCTTTCAGTGACACCTCTTATTCATGTATAACATACACGAGACCTTATGGGGGAAATAGGTGTCAAGACGGCTTATTAAGAGCAATTTTCTTGAATTTTTTAAACATATAAAGCATAAGTATATTTTAAAAAGATTTTGAGGTTGATTTATAGATATATTGAAGAGCATTTGCTGAAATTTTCAAACATTTTCTTGAAAAATCCCGGAAATATCAGCTGCTGCACACTGTAAGTCGCCAACCGGATCGGCAGTTTGCGTACATCCTAGAGGTCACAATTTTTATCTGAAATCAATTTTTTTTTATTTACTTTTTTTTAATAAGTGTCTCTCCTAGTTGAACTAAAATCATCACAAAAATCGAAAATTTCTAATTTTTTTTAGAATGGGAAAATTCAGTACGATTTTTAACCGTTTTTTTTTCTCTTTTTTACAATAGAAAAAGTAAAAATAAAGATATGCTTATGATTCTAGATCAACTAGAGCGTATAGATATAAAGAAATTTGTGCTAAATTTGATTGATCAAAAATTCAGCGAGCTAGAGTGTACGCAAATTCGAAAAAAGGAGTTTCGAGAAAAACGCGTTTCAAAAAAAGAGTGGTTGTGAAGGTAAATTTAAAGCAGGAATTAATCAATTTTTTAAAATACTTATAGAAATTTCTATTCGAGGTCTCAATTGTTAAAATAAATAAAAGGACATCTGGCTAACGTTCATCTGTTTCTCTAATACCCTTCAGGTCATTCATGAATGAGGGACTACCTGCTCAACCGCTTCAAAAGAGGCGTTCGCTCAAATGCTTATAACTTTTAAACGACTTGGTATTTTGCTGTTAAATTTTCAGGGTATATTATTAAATAGTTGTAGAATCGATATATGAATTATTATTTTTTTTAATTTTTTGAGACCTCTACACGTATTTCCCCCCTTAAACCGACTACAAGAATCATCAATTTATAATCATTTGTCATCAGTAAATCAATTATATGTTTATTTTGAATATTGAAATTTACAGATTTTACCCGTATACCTTTTTAATAACTATTTTCAAAATATAATGAGTATACAAGAATAAAAGAAATTTATAAGTAAAAAATGATGTTGTCTTTTATTTCATTGATATAATAACCCTGCATGTGTCTTTGTATAACATTAAGGTATCATAATGCTCATAAAAGACTTGAAAAAAAAAACATTTTTTCCTCACATTATTTGTGGTGCACTTTAAACATATTAAATAGTAAAATATTTTTAGTATGTTTTCATAATTCAGTACCGAGAGGGTTAAACTGAATTCACTGTACTTAAATAACTTATTTTATAGTTCTGTCATACTAATAGTTTTCACCTTTTTTTTTTTAGGTAAGTCATTTTCGATCTCCTTCTATTATTCTGGCATTGATGTTCCATTGGTAAGTGACTAATTAAACATTAATTTAAATAATTAATATAGTTTTCAGACAAATATGTCATGTCACTGCTATATATATACATATTAATGTATTTTTAGTACTTTTTATTTATTTTTATATCAGGAAGATAAAATATGCACAATGCATTATCACTTCAGAATTAAGAAAAAAAGAAAGCCTCATGCTATGAATAAAAAACATATAGTAAAAGATGACAGGATTTGCTAAGACGCAAACGCAAGAGTTAAAAGTTACTTTAGATATTGAGGATTAACTTGCATAAAATCTTATCATGCCTTTAATGAATGACCATAAGTAATTGCCAATTTTAAAATAATGAAAAGTTGTTGCAAATGCATTGTTTGCATTTAGTTTTAACTACTGAAATTGATATCGTAAATGTAATCAATATTTATAATTATAATGAAACTGTCAAAGACCTTAACCACTCAAGTTGGGGAAAATCAATTAGATTTCATTAAAGACTTTCATGACTGGTGATGTGTAGTTGTCAAAATTGGAAAGCCACTTATCTTTTCATACTATGGAACTTTTTGTTCAAAAATAAATAAAATAACTTTTAGCTCGCGTGTTCTGTTCAACATGTGAAGCGAAATTGTTAAATTCTGAGCTTGAGTCATAATTTAGCGTAGAGAAAAAAATAATAAAATCATCAAAGTTACTTATTATATTGATGCAAAATTTTATGAACGAAACTGAGAATTTTGTTGGTACGTTTGGACCTTTCTTAGCCTTGCACAATATCAAGAACTGAAGGTCAAGAAAATCGAGGAGTTTCTTTATTTTACATACATATTTGGAAGGACTGTTTTTTTTTTTTTTTTTTAATTACTACATTTCTTACTCAACATTAACTTGTATTTTAATGAATATTATTTGGCAATATTTACACAGATTTTAGACGTGTAGACTAGACTAACTGTACAGTATAAGTATATCCCTTTCTTTTAGATTGATGTATTATAAGTTTATTTATTTGAAGATATGCTTTTTTTTATAATTTCGGCAAAAATAAGGTAAAAGAATGCCTAGCATTATTTTCAATCTCTAAAAAAAGGAAATCGTCAAGTTGCCTTTGTCTGCTATTATTACTAGTATGCTTTTAATGAGGGGTGTCTAAATGAATTTTTTTCGAGAGGGGCTCAAAGTAAACATTAACAGAAGTTTCCAGATTTAAGTTCCAAAACACTTTAAAATCGTTATTCAAAATAGGTGTTTTTGAATTTAATTCGGGAAGGGACAAGCTTTCTCTCATTCCCCCCCCCCCCTTCTTAAATACGCCCTTGACTTTTAACGCATTCCAGTGAAAGTCATTCAAATTTGGTCTTTGGAAATGCGAGATTATTCTCTTAAAGAGCAAAAATCAGTACACCTTTACAAAACAAATAATTTGTCTACATACGGTCTTGATGTTCTCTTGTGTTTCATTGCATGTCGATTCCATTAAAAATTCGAGTGTTTAATGAGAAGTGATCACTTGTGGATGACACGCCTCTCGTATCAATCACAATTAGTAGATATTGAGTTTCAGTATTTATTCAAAAAAATAAAGTCGTTTCGATTGTGACGGTATTTTTTTTTCTAAATGCATTTATGAGTATAATAGCGCGTATAATGGCTTGATGAAACGCCAATAAGATGTAGCGTTTATATATACATGCTTATTATTATATTTTTTTACCACTTACTGACTTCAGGTTTGCAGCATTTGCTAGCAAGTTCATAAGTCAAAAGTATTTTGGAATTTTTACACAATCAGCCGAACTTTTAAATAAATGCTGCATGAATACTTGACACTCTTCTAGTGTAAGTAATATCACTTTTCGGAAATTGTTTCGTTTAAAGAGGGAAATACGTGTAAAGGTCTCCAAAAAATTAAAAAAACAAATTCTTCATAAATCGATTTTACAGCTATTCAATAATATACCCTGAAAATTTCAAAGCAAAATTACAAGTCGTTTAAAAGTTATAAGCATTTGAGCGAGCGGCTTTTTTGGAGCAGTTGAGCAGATAGTCCTTCATGAATGACCTGAAGGGTTTTAGAGAACGTTAGCCGATGTCCTTTTATTTCTTTTAACAATTGAGACCTCGGATAGAAATTTATATAAGTATTAGTATCTATAAGTATTAAAAAAAATGCTTCATTACTGCCTTAAATTTACCTTCAATACCACTCTTTTTTTCAAACGCGTTTTTCCCGAAACTACTTTTGTCGAACTTGCGTACACTCTAGCTCGCAGAGTTTTTGATCAATCCTTATCAAATTTAGAACACATTTTCTTTATATATACACGCTTTATTTGAACTAGAATCATAAACATATCTTTGTTTTCACTTTTTTTTATTGTAAGAAAAGAAAAAAAAAAAAAAACCGGTGAAAAATCGTACTTAATTTTCCAATTCTAAAAAAAATTGAAATTTTCAATTTTTGGTGATGATTTTAGTTCAACTAGAAGAGACACTTATAAAAAATGATTTCTGATAAAAATTGTGACCTCCAGGATGTACGCAAACTGCCGACTCCGGTGGTGCCTTACAGCATGCAGCAGCCGACATCTCCGGGAATTTTCAAGAAAAATGTTTGAAAATTTCAGTAAATATTCTTCAATATATCTATAAAATAACCTCAAAATCTTACTAAATATATTTATTCTTTATACGTTAAAAAAAATCATGAAAATTGCTCTTAATATGCCATTTTACGCGTATTTCCCACCTTAAGTAAAATTGATGTCTATATATACATAATGTCCTAGGTCTCTCCCTGATATGACATTGTTATAAAACTTAAGGTATGACGGATTCACAAATGCTTTTTACAAATCCAAACACAACCATCAAGTTTTTATTGAAGTCTATACGTAGTGCCCCAGATTCTCTTCCTGATATGACAGTTATAAAAAAACAAAGTATGATGGATACCCTATTAAAATAGAACCATCCAGTTTTTTATTTCGTACTCAGTAAATTTAGGCATGCGACCCTTCTGACGCCTTTATCAATCACATCCAACAGTTGACCGAATTCGGTTGGTTTACATTTCTGAAGGCTGCAGTGACATCAGTTATCTTACACTTCAGTGCAGCGCTGTAGCCATGTGGTACACAAAGTATGGATGCAATGGCAAGTGGCTTCAGTTACCCAGCACTTCATTGTCACGATGTGCTGTAGAAAGTAGATATGCTTCTGAAGTGTACGTACACTTCAAAAGTGCATCTCGTCGCAGTTGAAGATGAGGATTACCGAAGCCATTCCGTACATCTGTCAAGTAATGTTGGCAAACACATGGTTTGAATTGGGTTACGGACTCTATCTGCTCCGCACAACAAGAGTCTCAGATGTTGAAATCTACTAATAATGTAATACAAAATTGTTGATAAATCCTGGATTTACCAATAAAAATGATCTGCCATACTTTATGCTTCATAATATTGTATTGTCAGGGAGAAACGTTTGAGACATCTTGTATTTTGACCTAGGAAGCTGTTTGTAGCAGACTTTAAATGAAGTTTGTTAACAAAGAATGGACTCCATGTGACAGTTATTAGAAAAAAAAAATGAAAATCATGAAAATTTTTATCATGCTATTTTAAGAACAAATTATGGTGGTGTGTCACTCTACGCTTTAACTTCGAGTTTTTAAAAGAAAACGAATTTTTCTAACTTTAATAAAGTTTTTTTTTTTGGACTTTTTTCAGTTTTACTTATGACTGGCTTCTATTCGCAAATTCTAATAATTAATACGCGTATTTTATAGATGATGAAAGTAGTTTGTGCAGGTATTTAATCAATTTATTTAGAAACTGATTCATAGCTTTGAAAACAACAAAGTACATGTTTTTTTGAGCATAGCACTGTAACAAATTCCACATTTTAATGTGCATTATTATTGCTTCAATAACTGCATTTGTTTCGAAGATTTCTAGAAATGTAAGCTATAACCACATGTTCACTTCTACATTTTATTATTATTGCTAATTCCCCCGAATATTTCCTCTTCAGCAGCAATGAAATGCTTGAAAAGTAAGAATTTTACGCATGGAAAGCCAAATGAATTTCGTTATGATTATCTTTGTTTTAGATTTTTCTTTAACGGTGTATATTAGTGGCCCGTCCTAAATTTAAACGAAAGCTCTATCTATAGCCTGGATTGAACCGTTACTAGAAATAGTTAATATTTTTCATTCAATATTTTTTTTTCTAAAAGTAAATGCTTGATAATGTTTACTTACTTCAATAACTGCTGTTTATTAACGAGTTTAATATTTTTCACACTCAATTCACGGTAAAAAAATTACAGAGTTATGTATTACCGTGTTGATAAAACGAAATGTTGAATTAAGTTTACTTAATTAGATGTACTCATTCATCAGTAGCATTTCTAAGTTTGTTTGTTTTTTCGAAAATGTAAAAGAAGTTAGAATAGTTACATTAGAGTATTCATCAAAAGGAAAAAGTTTCTTTTGTTACACGAGAGCACAGACTTTTGATCAAAAGTTCGATATAATTTGCATTCATTAAGTGGAGCCAGTACCGAAAAATGTTGTAAAGCACCAAATTTTTTTTTTATTTTCTTAAGTAGTAAAATTAATCTTTAAAAATGTTTCCTGAAAGTTTCAGAAAAATTAAAGCAATATTTATCGATTTATCATTGATTTTATTACGGTGTGAGAGATGCCACCTTCTCATTCTGAAATCATAACTGTGCTGAATATAAGCCACATATTTATTTTTTTTAATCAAATAAGCAAGAAGAAGCACTTTCGTCGTGACTGTAACTGAAAAAAAAGTTCCGTACTGGAAAATTTTGATGAAGAAAGGATTTAAGTTTTTGCAAGCCGAACACTTAAAATGCTATTTTCTCTCACTTTGTTTTTTGTGCATTTCATCTGAATCAAAATGCGAAGGCTTTTTTAAATTTGTATCTATGATGTTGATTTTTTTCCCACATGTTCCTGAAACTATATATAACAAATTTATGCTCTACTTTTATGATAACTTATGTACTTTTTTTTTAAAATTCTTTTCGAAGATATTTTGAGTCTTTCGTTGATTTTTTTTTTTTTTTTTTTTTTTTGCGTTACTTCTGTTTTTATTTTTTTTTTCTCAAAAAGTATTTGACTTATAAAAAAATCAAAGCTTGAAAGTTTTGCTTTTTGAGTAATGAATCAATAAAAAACATTTTGAGACTTTACGCCATTTTTTTAAAAAGAAGATGAATTTTTTAAAATTGCTAATTTTCTTTTAAAAATTAAATTATTCCAATTATATTTTGGAAATCCTGTTTTTTTAATAATAAATTTCTTATGAAGTGATGTAACATGACATGAGACAAAAATTGCAAATTTAAACACCATAGAGAAAAATAATGGTTTCAGGGTACCCGTCCCCCTTAATGGTACGTTAATCAAATCTTAAAAACAAACGAACTATGGTTTTTATGAAGGGTGTAAAACAAATTACGTTGGAAAATACTCTTCTTATCAAATTGGTTTATGAATAGCATGTCAATTGGTTAGAAAAAATCTTTATATCTAGCCTTGAATTGCGCTATTCATTTCAATGAACACTTTCAATCTAATTACATTAATTTCGAAAATCAAAAAAGAAAACTTAAAATCTGTATTTTTTTTAAACAAAACTTAACAATAACGATTGGTTTTTAGAAGAGCTAATTTAATGTTGCCTAAGGAGATGGAATGAATTGAACATAAAAAAAGAATCACTTTCGATGTTTTCCCACCCTTATATTAACGCAAATAGTTGATAATTATATTACATATGCTTAATTGATTATTCTCCAGAAATTTAACCGATTTTCAAAAGATGTCTTCAAATTCATTTTTTGTTTGCATCATAAAATATAAACTTATTTCTCTACGATACCACGTTTGAAAAAGCTTGCAATATCGATGCAACCTTCAAGGGGGCTTTACTTTTTCGACTAGAAATTGATTTGTTTTCTTTCGTGTCAAAATGTTTTGAACACAAACATTGATTTAAATAAATAGTCATTTTTTGCTAAAAGGATCATTTCTTTTTATATGGAATATATAAACAGTAGGGTGCATCGAAATTTGTTTTTTAAAATTTCTTAAAATTACAAATTTCAAAACTTGATAAAAAGTTGCCCCTACAAACCCACATATACCACACACACACACACACAAAAAAAAAAAACATTCAAGAGCATTTAGGTATTCTCCCACACCCTATAATTGATGATTTTCTTCAAAAACTGGATTTATTTCTACATATTTTTTTAATTATGATTTTTTTTCAAAAACTGGATTTATTTCTACACATTTTTTTAAAACTAAGCATAAATTTTAAAAACATTTCAAGTGGGAAAATGTAAACAATAAAGGAGAGAATTAATGTTAAACAAATGTTCTCACAAACAAATGTTCATGACATGTGACTCAAAGAGGATTTTTAAAACAAGATTATTTATGAGACTGTAATATTTAACAATGATAATCAAAAACTGATTAGATCACTAAAACTTAAAGGCAAAAAAAATTTTTTTTTTTTTTTTAAATTCTAAGTTTCGGCGGAAATTTTGATAAAATGACGTCTGTGAAAGTCCTTTACTACAGAAGCTGAAACGTAAGAAAGATTTAAAATAATGCTAAGCTCAAAGTTATTGATGTCCAAGAGGAAGAATCCGATAGTAAACAAGAGCTAGGAAGTTTTACCCAAGCCGATGCAATCGGATTTCGAAATGAGTAAGCAATTGGGATTGACCCGTGAAAACCCAAAAAACGAACAAAATGAGTAAATTTTACTCGTAATTTGAAAAACTTGGCATGTATTTGCACAGCTACTTTCAAAAATTTTCATGGGGGAATAAATGGAAGTTTTCCAAAATTACGAATTTTCACAGAAGCGAATTTTTAATTTCCAAAATTACCGAAAATACGGAAGTCCGTCCTTTCTAAAGAGAAGCGACATGGGACGAACGAGCAGCATTTTGCTCTGCTCAGATGAAGAAAACTTTGTTTTTCTTTATTAAAACAAAAAGTACATTGCGGAGCTTGAAAAATCGGAGTTTTCTGTAACTTATCGGGTTTTCGGAGTACGTAAAAAAATCGGGTAAACTTCGAGAAAATCGGAGCACTTGGCAGCTCTGTTTATAGTAAAACCTAATGAATAGGAATTTCCCTGACTATATATTTTTTGCAGTGAAATACTTTTAATATTTAGAGTTATTATTTTTTTCATTTATTTGTCAAATATCTGCAACTTTTAAAATAAAAGTTGAGCAAATAACTCGAAGTACAGAGCCGATTTCAGGAAAAGGACGTAAAAATGCGTTATTATGCAAAAAAAAAATGAAGTTCGGAAAATGAGTTCAACTTTTTGCGATGTTTATCGGAAAAATAACTAAATCCAAAAAAAAATCTCGGTTTTTTTCTTTAATCGTTCTTTTAAAACTAAAAATAAAGTCCGGAAAAAGAAGTACTTCTTTTGGCGATGTTTACATCGGAAATGGGGAATGTAAACATCGCCAACTCAGGGGTTTGGCGCCGAAAAAAATCCAAAATGGTGCCAACGCCCCAGTTATCCGTAACAAAGAAAGCACGTGGGACGTGGTATCGTTCGTGTTCGGAACAAAGATGGTTGGCGCCGTTACAACCCTTGCTGCGTAAAGGTTTGCTACAAAGGGAATGTTCATCGCTTTTCCGCGGATTTTTTGTTCCCATCCGCTAAATTTTCAATTTTGAAGGCTAAAAAAAGTCCGATTTTTAAAACACTGAAGGAGCGTATGAAAAACCTGGATTTCCGGGGTATCCCCGGAATACAATCACCCCTGAGTATTCGCGGCCCAATTTTCTATCACAATTTTCATCGCGCCCCCCCCCCCCCCAACCATAAAATGCATACAACAATAATGCATATTGAGTACTGATTCTGTTTTTGAATTATTTTTAACTAACTGCCAAAACAAGAGTAAAAACAAGCAATTTAGTAATAAAACTAATTTAGTAATAAATCACTATTTGAATTTTGGGCAGGAGTAGAGGATGAATTTTCTGCACTAAAAACAATAGCATTTCGCATTCTATTACGAATTGCAACATCCTCAACAACTTTTGTGAAACTGGATTTTCTGCTGCAGCTTCTTTGAAGACAAATTGTAGATCTCGGCTAAATATACACTCACGGACATTGAAAATAGCGCACCAAGAAGGTAGCGAGCTACAACCTCGAAACTATGCAAATTAGTAGAGTGACATCCGGTATGCAAATGATGTAAGTTTAGTGCGCATGCGCGCGTCCACGCACGCTGCACTGGCGTTGCAAACAAGAAACGCGGCCTATAACGCGGCCGGTGTATTGTGGAAGATTCATAAACGTGACGACCATGAATCGATGCTATAAGGTGTACCAAAGTATATAGAATGCCATTTAGACATCGAAGAAGACATTTCTCCCAATTAAGTGAGTTTGAGAGGGGCCTCATCATTGGCCTGAAGACTGCATCGTGGTCGACGCGCCATGTTTCTCGCCAGGAAGCCAGCAGGTCGATCATTCTGAGTGTGCTATCAGGTGTCGGAAGCAGTGGACACGTGAAGGACCCACGCGCGACGACGGCACGAGACGATCGAAGGATCGTGCGCCACGCACTCACGGATAACGCAGTGACCTGTTCCACTGTACAAGTAGATGTAGGAGTTCCTGTTTGTCCACGAACAATTTCTAGACACCTCAGGGCAGCGAATCTGCAATCCCAGCGGCCAGCGCCCATTACGTGTACTGCGTGTCCCAGCGTAACAGCGTCACATCGGCGGCTTCGACTACAGTGGTGCCAAGCGAGAGCGACGTGGAACGCTCTGGTGAACGATGCCATCCCACCCTCACTATTCAGCGACACAGTTTCCGCACTGAAAGTATCATGGTCTGGGGCTCCATAGCCTATGATAGCCGCTCCACTCTAGTGGTGGTACGTGGTACATTAACAGCTCAGCGGTATGTGGATGAAATCCTACGGCCTCATGTGCTTCCATATTTAACCGGTATTCCAGGTGCAATTTACCAACCGGAAAACGCTCGTCCGCACACGGCTCGGATTGACGGGACTTCTTACGATGTGTTCGGACCCTTCCATGACCTGCTCGCTGCCCGGACATCTCCCCTATTGAGCATGTATGGGACCAGCTGAAACGCCAGTTGCCGTCGTGCCACTCCTTGCATGATTTGAGCAGAGTTGTTCAAGATTTGTGGGCACGGCTGCCTCAGGGCAACATCAGACGTCTTTTCTATTCAATGCCGGATTGTATTGCGGCATGTATCGCAGCCCGAGGCGGTCCGACGCGCTATTGAGCATAGCTGGCTGGACGGCTTTGTAATTGCCTAATTGTTTAGTTTTTTTGATCAAGTGTATATTTCATCTTTATCATTCAAGCAAATATATTTCATTTCAATCCGATGATTCCTTCTTGGTGGGCTATTTTCAATGTCCGTGAGTGTAGAAACAAGAGAGAGAGAGTGGCTATTTCTAATATTAAGCCTTCCTTAAAAAAAATCAGAATCGATGATTCGTTTGCGCTACGTTTCCGCGCAAAAATTTGGCTTGCAACTCTTTTTTCGTTTTTGCTTGTTGTTGTTTCGCTGTTTCTTAATTGATATTTGCTTTAAAAATGGAAGAAGAAATTATAAATTTCGTCAGAGAATGTACATGACTGTATAATGCCTGTCGAACAGATTTCCGAGATGCAGAAGAAAAGGATAATTCGTGGATGACACTTGCCGAAAAGTTACACGTGGATGGTAAGTTTTTCTATTTACAAAAATTCTATATTTTTTTTTTCGAATCTGTTAATTTATTTTATTTTGATACTAATTGCCAGACCATTCAATTTCTTCACCTAGCCGAATATTCGGCCGAATAATTCTGATGCAGAAGAAATGTAAAAAAATAAAGAAATTAGTACATTTAAAAAATTTAAAATTTTATTATAATTATTGCAAAAGAATACATTAATATATAGTTTAAATTATTATGGAGAATATGAGAAATTTAATTTGTTATTATTAACAAAGTGGAAGTCAGACTTTGTTTGGGTGGATTGATTTATTGTGAATATTGGGTAAGAGAGAACTGTGAAAAACCTAGAATATATCATGAATATTTAGATAGCATAAGTTATTGGGGTTTTTGAAAAAAAAATATATTCCTGTTAAGTGTATTAAATTTTAATGGAACTTCAAAAAATAGGTATGTAAAAAAATTCCATAAAATAAAAATATTTACTTTTAAAATACCTTCATAAAACAGTTTTGAGCAAGGTAAAAGTTCACTAAGCAATATTAGTTCTTTCATTTGAACTAAATAATTAGTAAAATAATGCTAATGCTTACATTAAAACCTGTCATTTCTATTCCACTTGCGGGTGAAATTCTTAGTTTTATTACATTCAAAACAATAGAGAAAATAGATTAATTTTAGATAGTTTTAAATTCTTAACAAACAGATTTACATCACACATCATACATTGTGTGTAATTGGTGTTTGTGAATAATTTTTATTTTGACAAATACTTTCTATTACAACGGTTTTCCAGAAATTTTAATATTCGGCAGCCGAATATTCGGTATTCGGCCGAAGACATTGGCCGAATATTCGGCTTTGGCCTAGAAGAAATGGCCGAATTTTGGGTATTCGGCCAAATCACTATTCGTTACATCCCTAGTTTTAACCATGGTTAAAACTGTCGCATGTCAAAAACCTGCCAACCCTGGTTAACAGTGAGGTAGAAAATTTAATGAATTGTCTTATTGTTCTACAGAAGAGACAATGACAATTCTTGAAATGTGTATGACAACATATTTCAAGAAAACTCAAGTGTCGTACAAAATGAGGGGCCAGTTTCTCGAAGTCAAATGAAAGTATTATGAGCAATTATTTATTACCTAATTTGGATAATATTACGATGGTCCTACGGCCATGAGAGTAATTTCAAATAATGAATGTTATAAAGTAAAATTTGAAATCTCAGGTATTTTTTATATTTTCCAAGCTACCTTCCAGATGCAAACTTTTTTCTTTTCAGGTAGTCCAAGTACCCCAAAGCATAAATAAAAAGAATGCCTTTTTGATGTCTAAAAGCAAATGAAAGAGGCAGAATGAAGCTTTGATGGATGCACTTGCATCCACAGTTATGATGCTGCAAAAATCTTTTCAAGAGGACATTGATGGGTCGTTTTGCAAGACTGTTAACACATCATTTGAGGTCTTTTGACGAAAATAAAAAATAGATATTCATATATATTGCAGTTAGTGCACGCAGAAAAAGCAAATGATTGTTAATAATTGTAATTAAAATCAATATTTGATTCATACTAAGGGTTTTATATTGTATTTATTTTATCATTGTTAATTAGACCGAACTGCGCCCGAAATTCAGTTTGTTTACAAAATAAAAACGCTACTGAGCATGCGCGAGATAGAATGCGGTCTTTACGCCGCTGCCAGATGTGAAGGGTCTCGGACACAATTTCTCTGCGACGCAGCGACGGCGCGTGTATCTTGTTTCCGTGTCCTTAGGTGTGAAGGTAGCATAACTTTCAATAAAATCCAACTATATTTACTGCTGGAGAAATATTTCACAAAATTCCCACTAGATGGAAGCACTATAAAAGGAGAGGTCAAAGTTCAAAGGGTCATCGTTCCATGTCAAGTGATCTAACATCTGAGAAAAAAATTACCTCACCTTTTTTTATTTTTTTTTCAATTTTGGCTTATAAAATATACCAATCACAATAGTTAAAAATCCAAATTTTTAGATTTTTATCTTATTTAATAGTTTAGTTATCGGGCTTTTTGATTTTTTTTTTTTTTTTTTGAAAACTCGCATGCATAAACATGTAAGCTTGAACACAAAACAGGCCGTAACTCATCAACAAATAGAGAAAAAAAGTTCTAGTAAAAAGCATTTAAAGAGTGTATTGAATGCTGTTTCAAATAATATGTATTATGACATGTTTTCTAAAAATTTTAAATTTTTAAAAATGACCTTAAAATTTAAATTTTAAATTTCTTTTAAAACATACAATGAAAAATTTTCAAAAAAAATCTCAAATATGTCTGTCTATTTTATCTTTGTTTATGCAAAATTTCAGCTTTTAATATCAATGGGATCATATTTTCCCGAATTTTCAAAAATATTTGATTTAAGAAAAAAATACATGTTTTTCATATTAAAGCAGCTTTAAGATGTTTTTAATAGCAAACAAATGGCTTTTTTTTTTCAGTTAAAATGTATTCAGTAAGTCATGACACAATTTTAAGCTGCCTTTATGACGTTAAGGGTAAAAAAGGGGCGTAATTCAGAAAAGGAAATTACAGAGAATAAAAACAAGAAGTTCCGTCTAGAACTATACGAGCCTACTTTCCCGTATACACCGAATTCAAATTTATAATCTAGCTATCTCTCTCTCTCTGTCCTTCCCGTTTAGCTTTAGTTCTTAATTGCTTCAAATATACCTTTTTCAACGGTTAATGCATATTCATTCAATCATTATTCATTAAGTCATTCACGTATTTATTCACTCATTTATTCATTCATTCTTTTGCTTATTCATTTAATCATTCATTAATTAAAAAATATTCTTGAAAATCCCGATAAAAAAATTTCATAGGAAAATAGGCTCGTTAGTTCTGGATGAACTTTCTATTTGTACATGTTTTACGTCATAAGAGCTTTCCGATAAAGTTTGTTCCAAGCAAATCGGTCCGGTAGATCAGAAATTATATAGGATTGAAATTTCCCCGAAGGCGGTACGTTAATTTTTTTTGAACTGTTCAAAAATGAACAAAAATTGTTCAAATCAATATTTCACGCCAAGAACCTCTTCCAGTGAGCTTGTTCATGGGAACTTATATTTTGTACCCAGAGTTTACATAATTTGCTTCATTTTCACCCATAGGCGCTAATGTTAAAATTTTTTGAACTGTTCAAAATTGAACAAAAAATTGTTCAATTTTAAAATTAAAATATGGAAATGAGATGTCCTCGTCGAGATCTTTCGAATGCAAAAAGAATTTTCCCAATCGGACATTTCGTTCAAAAGTTATTGGGGGGGGGGGGGGGGACAGACCGACAGACAGACAGACAGACAGACACACACTTTTTCCCCATCTCAAAACCCTAATTTCAAATTTTTTATTTTTCAATCTTTATTTAATTACTTAACTTATTTTTGACTTTTCTTGATTTCTAACGATATTTTCACGATACATTAAGCCTTCTTTCATGCTTTATTACTATTTTTTTTTTACTTTTACGGGAAAGTAGGCTAAAAAAGAGAACATTCTGTAAATTGATTGTAACCGATAATGTGCGCAGTAGTGACGCCATCTCTGAGTAGACTGAATTTCTATTCTTGGTACATAAAGTAAGAGGTGAGTTCAAATAAGCCCATGCTGCTCTGATCCCTGTGCCGAGGTCGCTCGGCCGATGATGCCACGGGATTCGGGAAGGCTCTTCGCCAAGGGCTAGCGAAGTGATCGCTAGACCTGAAGTTATTATGCGTCAGGAATATATAATGCATTTTTTACAATTTTTAAGCTGGTTGTCACAGGTTTTGAACGTTTAGTAAGGTGTTTGTTTAGATTTTTAAATTGGCAGTCACACATCTCAAGTGTTCAGTTTTAAGTAACTTAATAAATCTTTCTCTGTATTTTTCGAGCGCGGAAAAACAAGAATTTTATTAAAAATCTGTATTGATTATTTGATTTAAATTAAGTTCTTCACATATTTAAAAGAAACACTCAGTTTCCCTTCTGTACTGTTACAGAATTTTTTTACAGTGCTAATGCGCTAATGAAAGTAAATTCATTGCCCAATAAACCACACATATTATGTGGTGCGTAATTTTATTGCAGAAAGGTTAAAGGCTCTATTTATAAATTGCCGAAGAACCTTAAGTTAAAAGACTGAAGTTAATACCGGACACTGTTTTGTTCGACATTGT
Source organism: Octonoba sinensis (assembly GCA_038502835.1). Lineage (NCBI taxonomy): Eukaryota > Metazoa > Arthropoda > Arachnida > Araneae > Uloboridae > Octonoba > Octonoba sinensis. The sequence continues at coordinate 133,456,112 of CM076598.1, forward strand.
TTTATTGAGATCACTCCCAAGAATTGTGTTAGGGTTAAGAACAGAAGCATTAGTCAATAGAAAGATTTTCGATAATGCTGAATTTTGATAAATTTTAGAAGCAATTTTTTCGAGATGATATTTATATGCCGAATTGCAATTAGGTTTTTTTTTCTTAAAACATCGTTTAACGCTTAGAAACTTTTCGAAATCGTGCCAAAAAGAGCGATCTATCAAAAATGAACGTTTTAAGTAAAATTTCCAACTGAAGGAAAGTTACTTTCATAATTTTCAAAGACCATTTAACATATCTTGATGTAGTAAAAAATAGCACTATTTCATTTATTTTATTTGCAGTTTTTAGACGTCGCTTAATAATCATTATGGGATATAATTTCATTCCAGGTATAAAAAATTAAAATAATAAAACTACGCAAATGTTAATTTTTCAATTAAATCTTCTAATCCTTTTCCTCATTAAATATTTTGGGATTTCTGTGTTTAAAATTGTTTAAAACATTGATTTCGTAATAAAGCACATTTAAAACATTATTTTTTAAATTTCTGTTTTTTTTTAATAGTACAATCATAGACGACAAGGATTAAATTGTTTGACACGGGATCTCAAGTAATTTGAGCATTTCAGTGAAATTCTTCTGAGAAGAATTGTCGTTCCTGAGAAAAGAATTGTTAAAATCTGACTGAAAGTGTAATATAAAAACTGGGGAGAAAATAAATGTGTCCCTTCTTGCACATAGCGGCTACCTATCTGCAGGAGAGGAGCAGCATAAAATATATGATGCTGAATCGTGACTTTTATACAACTGTTGTGATATTTGTAGTTCAAAATGATTTTTTTTTAACTTCACGATCCTTTTACGAGTTATTTCCAAGCTAAGGCTTTTAGTGTGTGTGTACTTTGCCATTGCATTAATGGAGCATATGATTCATATTATTAAAAATCTGCTGAGTTTTTATTTCTATAAACTTAATATTTTTTATGTGACCTTTTTTTTCTTGCATACATTGCACACATTGGTGAAGCGCTAAAGAAATATTAATGTTTAAATATATAGCGCGCCGGCATGATGACGTCTTGGTAAGGCGCGGAGCTCGTATGCCCCATATCTGATTATCGAGCCTAGCAGTGTCTGGATTTTCAAGATGCAGAAAATCGTCTGCGCCCAAGTCGTTTGATTGTGCGGCATGTAAAAGATCCCTTGAGTAGACATTTGGCTTGGATGCTCTCGGCTAAACTAAATTCCTTGTGCAATTTCGCAGCAACAGAGTCCGGGTGCTCGCCCTTTCAGGTGGAGAAACCGGAATTCAAAATTCTCATGCGGCGATGGTACTACACTCATTGGGGAGCCGCTGAAAGATATGGTACCTATTTCTCGGGAACACACTAGGTCTACAATTGGCAGAAGCCAACAGCAGCAGATTAGAAGTAAAAAAAATAAATATCTAGCGCTAGGTGACGGGCCACGGAGATTTACCGTTTTGGGTGGCCATGTCATTTCTTCTCTTTTTTAAAAAAAAGAGAACATCTTCTTACTAGAGTATATTTAATTTTCTTTTTAAAAAGGTACATATGTGATTCGCATCATGATTGCTAAAAAAATCATCGAAGTCTCATAAATACGATACTGACACTATTAATTCTGCCCCGTTTCACTTATTTATCCCATAACATGTTCTTTCAGTAAGGTATCTTTAATTTCTTTATTAAAAAAAAATGTGGATGAGACCCGTATCATGAATGCAAAAAAAGAAGTCTCCTCAGTAACAGGCTTGGAGTAATCGCGATTATGTAATCGTAATCGGCTGTAATCGATTACATTTTGACAAAATCGTAATCGTAATCTGATGATGGCATATTCTCATAATCATAATCGAAGTTGTGTAATCCCGTAAGCCTTTTTCTCCCGGAATTTTAATCGTAATCTTAAGGAAAAAATCCGTAATCTGCTAGTCCTGCAATCGTGTAATCTTGACCTGCTGAAATTTTTAGCGCTACCCTTGGATAGAAGAGATACGATTACAAGAAAAAGGATTCAAACTGTGTACTGAAGTCCTATCCTAAGCGGTCTGTAACCTATGGGCGATCATAATATAAAAGGTTCTGTGTGGCGGTCGCAGAGCCTTGATGGCAGGACCATATAATAGTCTGCTAGAGACGCTTGTTGTCCTACTTGTTGCGGTCTCTCAGAATTTTTAATTGCGGCTCCACTCTCCATGGGGAATGGCTGGAGAGCCCGAGAAGAAAGGGAGTCTGGTCTGGATATGTCACTCGCATCGCCTTGGGGCTCTCAGGGGGGGGGGGGGTGTTTCCGGTCTCTCCTCGCGTAGTCCAGTTTCGATACAAGAGCGGTAATCTGTCCGCAAGTCACAGATTTCGGGGTAGATAAGAAAGGGGAAGGTGTCTATAGAAGGGCCAAATGCATCGGTCATTTTGCTTCCTTAATTACCCCTTCAAAACATATTCAAACGGTTGGGCAATAGGCGAGAGTCTGGACGGGACCGCCGCGAGTAAAAGAGAGTTCCCCCTTTCTTCTCTCCGCGGGAGCCGGCATTAAGAATGGGCGCCCCATTTTCCCTTTCAATAATCGAAGTAGACTGCCCCCCTGAAAATCTAGTGTTGGTACTATCACCTACACACATAAAGAGACATGAAATGACTTTTGTGTTTTCGCCTTTCTTTAACGGCAGAAGTGAAGAATTTTTCTAAAGAATAGTACATTTACACTTCAGCAATTTAGGAGCAGGCGTTACATGATGCTCTATGCTTAAGATGCATGAAATCTTAACCCTGGGACGTGTGATTGTTATTCTTTTTAAAAATATGTTCTTCGAATATTTAAAAAAGTACATACATTTAAATCTTAAATTTATTTATATTTTAATGCTAATATTCTTTTTAATTAATAGGTATGTAAAAGAAAATGATATATGTTCAGACATTTTCCCAATTGTTTTTTACATGCATGAATTAATATTTAGGAATTATTAATTATCTTTTTCTTCTTAGAATTACCTCAACAGAATTCTGTATTTCAGTTGAATCTTGTACGTTAAATTTGTGTTGTAAAATTACTTGCACTTTATTTTTTTATTAAAACAGTTAGTACATGGAAAAAAATATATGCTCGTGCATGTTAAAAAAAAAAAAAACCACAAAAATCATATTAAAATATTATAGTCATTCGTATTATAATTATTCTTCATATTACTTTTTAACGATTACTAATTTTGCTAAGAGTTATTTGAATGTTCATGTTCAAATTTTTGGAAATTATTCTAAAATGCAGCATTTATTTTCAAAAGATTATTTATCTCTTACACTATCTGAATATTTTGTTATCCCGTGCAATTCATGCACATCTTATAAGTGATTTCATAAAGAATCATAGAAAATTATTATTTTCAGTAAACTAATTGGTGTTATGTGAAATATTTGCACACTTTAAACTAGAAAATAAATACAATGGAGAAATATACATTTTCAGAAATTGCGGCCAACTAAATTTTGATTGTATGCACACAAAATAACAATGAACCAGGTAAATCACTTATGCATTATATATACATTTAGTGCATCGTCTTTGCTTATATACAAAATACGATCAATGTAGTTATCCCTCACATGAGTTTTAAATATTCGAAAAATACTGAATGTGCCTTTCCTGATTATACATATATATATAATGCAAATTTTTCATTTCTGCAACGACGTCATAATTCCAGAACTGTGATGATGAAATTGTTTCATTATAATTGCATTCATCATCATTTGTTATCTCTTATAAAATCAAAAATTTAATTAAAAATCATAACTTTTTGATTTATGACACTATTGTGAAAATGAGAGTTGTATGCATAAAATCGGATAATTTTATGCTAATCTAATCGTAATCAAAATCGTAATCGGATGTCATAATCGTAATCGATTACATTTTTCAACGACTGTAATCGCTGCCGTAATCGTAATTACTTTTTGGCAAAGGATTGTAATCGTAATCATAATCTCTCAATTTCTCCCTTTGTAATCGTAATCGTAATCGATTACGTTTCTTTGTAATCGACTCCAAGCCTGCTCAGTAACATAGTATAATGCAGGTTCCAGGCTGTCTACAGGTCAGAAAAGTCCCGAAAAAATCAATAATTGGGAAATCTGGTCACGAAAGTAACGAAAAGTCACGAAAATTAAAATTAGGTCACTAAAAATTTCCCTCCAACGTCTGAGCCAGATACATATACATCATACAGGGGGCAACGGATATCCAATATTCGGCAGAATTAATATCCGATGCATCACCGAACGGTTCCGAAAATGTCACGAAATTTCACTTTTGAAAATTTGTGTACAATCTGTAATTGTACTCAGTTTCTCTTATTTGTCGCATAACATTTTCTCTCAGTACAATATCTTTAATTTCTTTAAAAAAAAAAAAAACAGATTCTTCCTGAACTATAAATGCTAAAAAACCATACAAGTCTCCTAAATACGATATTATAATTGTTAAATGACATAGAAACTTCCCCAATGCGGCCTGTTTTTTTTTTTTTTTCCAAAAAGTATAGTATCATTCAGAATAAGCTTGCAGTTATTGCAAACGAATTGTGTGTACTGAAAAGAAATCACGCGGTATCTTTTCAAAGAAAACTAGATTTCCTACTAATATCCCTGATAATAGAATGGTACAAGAAATCGTGATGCGTAAATGTCAAAATATACTATTTTCTTGATGTCTCCACTGATTAACAAGGAAAATTGCTGAATAGAAAATCCTTCTTGTCCAAATATTTTCTTAAGGATATTAAGAGAGGAGAGTAATATTGCTTAAGACTACTCTTATCATCAATCTTTACAAATTTCATTAACTGAAGAAAGTGCACGAAAAAGGATGGAAGAAATATTAAGATTTCACTAATCCAGCCTTATTCTTCGATGTTAGTCTCATCAATTTAATGGAGTTTCTTGTTTGATTTTGTTGAATGCAGTGCAGCATTTGTTAATTACAAGTGACAAATGTTTTCTTTGGTGGCATTAGAACTCAGACGTTTTCCGCTTTCCGAGTGATTTAAATGTTTTTAATCTAGTTAGATACTTTTCTCCACCAGACCCCAACCTGTTAGCCGAAGCGTGGCGCTGGTGATCTAGTTAGATACTGACCCCATACGTGCTTTCATGCTATGGAATGTACAGGATTTTAAAGAGAATTGGGCACTAAACTGGGATATTTTCTTAATACTGCTTTTAGAGAATGGTAATAAATAATAATTCAAAGAATAAGACGGTGATTTAGAACCTCTTTTCATATCAAACTGACAATGGAGAACCAAATTTCACAATTTTTCATTTGCATATTGTGAGCGTAAATTTGATATCGCAAGCCAATGTCTTTGTGAAATTTTAATTACCAAAGAAACAAAAACAAAACACTATTTTATGCATGTACTTGGATTAAATCCTTGAAAAGATTTTCCGTACTTTCACTCGAGTATAATTGTTTGACGAATACATCTTTTATAGGCCAAGTCCCTGTGCGCATATACGTTTTGGATGTAACGAACCCCTTCTCCGAAAGAAAGAAAAATGTTCTTCCCGCATTTATAGTAATGAAACAGATATTCAGCTCGTATACTCTAATAATGCAAATATATTAAAAGAGGCAATATTGCTGGATAAATATGTGAACGGCCAGAGGGAGATTACGTGCTATAAACTAGATTTTAGTCATCTTGTAAAAATAAAATTCTCAATCAGTAATAAGATTTGAAGCATTGTGTTTATGCAGTTTATTCATACTGTTATTGAAATGATGCTTTTACTGGAACTTTCAAGTATTTGCTGTTGTTTAATTTGTTGCTAAAATAAATTATCACCGTTTTGAATTCTTATCTTTCCACGAAGTAAACTTGCCTCGAAACGGAACATTTAAGATGGCCAATACAAAAGTTAAATTTGTCCCCTCTCAGCACTTCATATTAATTAATTTCCTAAGCGACTCATGAACTTATTATGCAAATTTCTTAACTTAGACAAAAGATCTTTTGATGCAGAAGAGCTCTATAGCCGATGCATTAAATTATATTTGAAGATAATTTTATTAACTATGTTATGGGCTAAAACTTGAATCTCACACTGATAAAAATGCATAGTTGTTTGTATCTAAATTATGTTAGATATAACAGTTTATCTTTAAATAGGATGTATACCACCTTAAGTCGCAGGGACACACCGACGGGGAGGAACAAACGGGACAGCCCCCTTCCCACCCCAGAATGCAACGGATATCCGGTATTCGAGCGATTTTTATACATCCGAAATCCAATAAGACCACTTAACTAAAAATCCCGTTAAACGACAAGAAAAACTTGATTTTTTTAATTCAATCAATTAACATGCTTTTAAATATACAGTGAAACCTGTGTAAGTTGACCACTTGCGGTGCAGCACTTCAGTGGTCAACTTAGACAGGCGGTCAACTTATAGACCGTGAGGTAGAGGATGAAGGGCTAATTCCGTTCCTGACAAAAGTGGTCAACTTGCATAGGTGGTCAATTTTACAAGTTTTACTGTACATGTAAATAGAAACCATTTAAGATTTTGGAAGATTTGTGATGTCAAAAAATATGCATAGAATATAAATTTTCAGACATTTGAATCGGATATCCGGGAAAACACTATTTTATGCATGTACTTGGTACATACTTACGCATGTAAAACCAATATGCGATGCATCCCTAATCCTGATCTTGTTCACCATCCACCCCCACCCACCGAAAATAATAATAATTAAAATAATACTGAGAGATCTGCTGTTAGAAGGTAGGGTAGACCGGGGGATTGCCGCCACCCGGGGAATTGCCGCCACTCCCGTTATTCTAGTCAAGGACACCGGTAAGACGGCCTGACAGGACCTGACCTATAGCGAACGATGCTACAACTAATGCCCCGAGTGGATGGCAGCCATTGCGAGCGTTGTTTTGTTTTTACAGTGACGTACGTTGTTCTGAAGAAGTTTGATCTTATTTTTCCACTTTGAATAAGCTGAGGTATGTACCTTTAGATGTTACAATGCCTGCATTTGCTATGAATAACCTTTAACTAGATATTTTAGCCTACATTTTAATCAACAATATTGATCACTTCCGTTTGTTTTGATGTCTTTAAATCTACGTTTCTTTCATCTTGTTGAAACGGGGTTATGACGCCACCTCTCCAGGGGTGATGCCGTCGTGGTGGCCCCATTACCCCCGGACGCGTCTTTAAACTGTATAAGTCAAAAACAATTTTTTAAAGGAGCGAAACTTCTGAAAAGAGCATTCAATAAGGAGTGTCACAAGTTTATGAGAGAAAGCACCTACAACTAAATCACTATTTATTACATAGCATCAATCTTTTATGGCGCTTAAGTGCCAGTTGCAACAAAGAAAAGGGAGTATCAAAATTTCGCAGCGCTGGGATCTTTCCAGTAAGCTCAAACGCCTTCAATGAAGAAGATTTCTTCCCTGTTCAAAATCTGAAGCCAATATGCATCGATGATGCAGATGACACAGAATCTGAAAATCAAGAACAGGCAGAAAAGATGATCTTAGAAGAAACTGGAAAAGAAAATAATCTTGTAAATGCGAGCAACACCTCTGAAGTTAGGTTACTGGATATAGAACCTTGTTCATCAAAGACCATTCAGGAAGGGCCTCAAAAAAACGTTTCTTCAATCGCTAGAGAAGTTTTCACCAATTCCAAAATTGGCAGCAGAAAGGGTAGCGGAAATTTCTAAAAGAAAAGGTCACTCGTCAATTCTAACGGGAACCCCAATGAAGGCAGTTTTGGAAGAAACAGTAGCTAAAAGAAATTAAAAGGCATTGAAAAGGAGCAACTCGAAAGAAAATATGCAACTAAAATTTTGGGAATGTCCATCAAAAGTGACTCCAAGGCAAGAAAAGAAAAAGCAGTGACAACACGGCAAAAGAAAATGAATAAATCTGTTAAGAAAAGAGGCAAGCGACTTTTAAGTTTTGAAAAATCTTCAGATGAGGAGGACATCGACGTCAAAAAGATGCGTGAAGACAACGATAATGATGACCTTTTTGATCCGAGCGATTCAAACGTTCAACTTTGTGCCGTATGCAATGAATATGGAACCAAAGAACTGTGGTACAGATGCACTTGTTGTGGCAATGAGTGCATTCAGAGTGTAGCGATGCTGAAACAGCTGAAAACTACATTTGTGATTTTTGTAAATTTTTAAAAATCAGATAAATTTAAAATACACTGTTTTTTCACTCGTATAAACAAAAAATGTCATTTCTTTTGCTTTTCAATTCCTATATTGTAATGCTAATTGCATATAAGATTTTCAATAAATTTTCCTTCTTAGTATTTTAGTCATATTGGCTAGTGGTATCATTACCTCAGGTTCGTGGCGGGATTACCCCAGCTCCCTGGGTAATACCGCCACAGTGCAGAGGTTAATAAGTTAATTTTTTTTTGACTATTTCCTTTAAAGATATATTGATAACAAATTTTATATACATTCTTAAGATTACGTACTATGTTCTAAAAATTGATCTAGCTCATAAATACGATTTTGATGGTGATAAAAATTGAAGTTCCTTAAGGTGACGGCATTCCCCCGGTCTACCCTATTATGTGAATAGCTTCGGTTTCTCGCGGGAAGTATGAAAACGTTTCTATATAAACGATCGATGCTTCACATCTTGCCTAGTGCTCATTTATTCAGTGCAAGTAAATGGCTAATAATTTACCCGTAGTTATAATTTCTACAAGATGCAGAAAATCGTCTGCGGCCATGTCGTATGATTATGCGGCATGTAAAAAATACCTTGAGTGGACATTTGGCTTGGATGCCTCTCGGCTAAATTAAATTCCTAATACAATTTCGCATCAACAGAGTCTGAATTCGCGCCATTTCAGGTGGAGAAACTGGATGTCAAAACTCTCATGCGGCGATGGTACCACACTCATTGTGATGTCACTGAAAGAGATAGTACCAATTTCTGGGGAAATCACTAGGTCTGCAATTCACAGAAGCCAACAGCAGTCCATTGGAAATTTAAAAAAAGAAAAAAAAAAATAACAAGATTATTCAGCATAGCAGTAGCAACTTCTGTCACCAATTTACTTTGGGGAACTATTCGTTTATTCCCCAGGTTATTAGATGGTACTTATTCTGTGTAATTTCCGCTTTATTTTTGTTACGCACATATTTAACAAGCTGTTACCCGAGACTTCGTTGGCGTGGAAAGTCTGATGTATGTGTGTTAGAACTGACGGCCTGATCAAAATGTGATCAATGAGTGCGAATATTATAAAAGGCGTCCTTTTGGTCGCTTCATTTCTAGGCGGCAGAAGTCCTAAACAAAATTGAACGGCTGTGAGGCGTCGCTGGCTTCAAAACTAAAACATTATGGCACCAAGCAACTTTTTTTTTCCAAAGTGAGCGATGAAACGCCCCGTTGTGGGCGCTGATTTCTGCGCGGTAAATATTTTGTCAATTTCTGCATATATATTGCTGATTATAAGTATTTGATATTTTAAATTATGTAGAAAATTTCGTACCATAGAACTGTTCTGCCCATTATAAAAAACAATATAATAAAAAAAAAAAAAAATAAAAAAAAAAATAAAACGAAGTAAATAAAATCCGAAATATATAAGCTTCTGAAAGAGTGAGTACTTTTGGATTTTTTTGAAGAACACACATATATGGCTACCAGAAAATGATTTCGCCTAAATCTAAAACAGTGTGCCTTTTTTCCATGATATATAAAATATAACACTGGTTTCAAATATCATATAAATAAGACATCGAGTAGCACGTTTTACTCTGTTATTTTAAAGTTTATCTTGCAGTGAAACCCCTCAAATCCGAACTATTAGGGGCTGTAGCCTGTTCGGATTTCAATTTGTTCGGATTAGCCGAAAGCTATCCATAACATAATAACGAACCCTCGTCACTTCATACTCGAAGATAACAGATTTCAAGTCAAATATTTAGTGATACTTTGTGAGTTTCTATTGCTATTTCATTGTTTTTGCAACGTGATTAGTTTAAAAAATTTTAATAACCAACTTTTACCGTTTTTCAACCCTGCATGACATAAGTATGTAGACACATTTACAGTTTGTTAGGTATGCTAACTGTACTTCTTTGTTAATTTTTCAATTCATTGTATAAAATAAGATTACAGTAATTGTTTTATGACAAAATAAATAAGTTTCTCTTTTTTTGCGGGTGTTTTTTTAAACTTAAATTTAAGAAAAACTCGTTCCGATTTCGCGGGATGTCAGATTTGAGGGGTTTCACTATTTATTTTATTGCGTTTTAAGATGTTAAGGTGTGACCACATTTTCCAAAGATATTACACCACTATTTCTAGTACAAATGGTATAACAAGTCTCTCTCATAGCGTTTATAGTATCATTATGCTTTTATGAATTCATACAATGTTTAGTTCTTACATTATTGCGTTAATTTCAATGGTCCTTTCCCAATCATGTGCTTTATGATACTTATCAGAATATCATTGCTCGTTTCTAGACAATAATACATCGGAGTTACTATTATTATTATTTTCTTGTCTTTATCTCTTACTTTAAAATTATAGCTTTATTTCAGCTAATGCTTTTGAACATTTAATGTGAAAAAGGTAATTGGCAGCATAGTATAATGAACGGAATTCAAATGAACTTTTCAGTGAAATAAATGACTCCATCTAATTAACCTTTTCAAGTCACGGAGTTAATTAACAAAAATGTGTACCGAAAAAGTTAATTGATACGTTAAACAAAGTACTAAGGTTGCTTTCTCTGTAAGACGATGAGCAAAATAAAGATCGATATAAAATAGTAGTGAAAAAGAAAGAAAACCTTCGCTATTCTCCTTATTCTTTTGAGAATTCCGATTTGTTTACTTCTTCCACTTTTTGGAGATAATTAAGACTTTGTTTTCAAATATTTTTTCTTGCTTTTAAATAGCAAGAAGTTATAATTTTACGAATATTTTCGGAGGCATGCATTGAAAGAAAAAGAATATACAGTTTTATTGCTGGAAGGGAATTGAGATGCCATGTTATACTTAGGTATTGAAAGAATTACCGTCGAGTTTAAAAACGTCAGTTCCGTGTCGAATTAATTAATTTCAATTATTTGATATTTATATGTGTATGTACGTTTACAATGGTTTCCTTAAGGTCCAAAGACTAAGCGTTTAAAACGTTGGAGTGCTCTGTTTGCTATAATACATTTTACGTTTAGAAGTAATATAAAGATTAGCACTCTGAACTTAAAGATGTTCATTGAAATACTTTGTTAATGGCTTATTTTTCGTTACATAGTTATTAATTGTCACTTTTGTGGCTTTTTGCCATTTTTATTGGACATATTCATACTGCGACAGTATTTTAAAAATAGTTTTGAGTGTAAGTTTTTCTACAAAAAAAAATATGCCTCTATGATCCTCTGGCTGATAGAGCTATAAGAGAAGTAAGCATTGGTAAGTTTTCCATCAAGTTGCTGGAAACATAACCATAAAATATCGATCGATCGAAAGCACGGCGATATATGTTAAAAATAACAAAAAAATCTGCTACCAACGATGCTTCACATGTTGCCTAGTGCTCTAGTTATTTTGTATACTTAATAAAGTCTGGTTTTTAATTAATTAACTTTTAAGTTATTTAGAACACTATTTTCTCTTCAATATAAATGGTGCGCAGTTGTTATTCAAGTTTTGAATTTGTTTCGCATTGATACGTGTTTGACACATAAAAAAAAGAAATGGCTAATAAGAAAGTTTTTAAAACTATAAAACATTTTTAAAAATAATAACGCTTGACAAAATTGAGCAAAATTTAATGAGTTTTAATTGGACTTTATACCCAATTTATTATGAATACAACTAAATAGTACTTAGGCTGCAGTTCACCCTGATTTTTTTCTGGAAGTTGTTTCGCTTGACAAGAAGCGTGAGATACATTACATAAAATTTATAATTGAAATACATTTAATTTCATTTTTAATACTTTTGAAGTTGAAAAACTGCATTATATTGTTTTCCTTACTGATGCAAATAACCACGAACTTATTCACTTCACCAAAAGTCGACGTATTTGACTGACTTATATAAATAAATTTACGTACTAGTTGTTTTAACCGCGAATAAATTCGCGTGCTTTCGTACTTTACGTACTTATTTAAATAGAGCGTTAAACTGCCATGTAAACAGTAAGTTCATCACTGCGTAAAGCGAAGAAGCCGTCTGAAAAATGTTTACAGCGAGCTTCAAACATTAGCATTGACTGGGATCCGTTAATTACTTCGCTGGACCATCAAAGACGGGATGGTGGAAAATGACAATTCAACAGAAGAATCATTAGTATCGACAAAAAAGGAAATGTTCTGGACCAAAATTAGAATTCCCCGAAGTCAAGTCTTCCTAATTAATTATTTTCGCTTAGATTTCATCGTTTAACATTGCTTTGTTTGCTAAGATTAACTAGTATGGACACAATGAGTAGTCTCATTGATCAGGGCTAATAGCTTTCAAAAATAGCCTTTTAAGGGGAATATGGTGCTGTTTCCTTAATAAATTTTCACACTAAGGGTGTGGAATTGTTAATATGAATCGCAGCAAACTGAGACTTTAAGGGGCCTAATCTTCAAATTTTCTACTACGTTTATCTCCGACGTTACACCCAACGAAAAGGTTTGTGTTCTGTTATCGCATTGGGCGTTACCTAATTCGTTTCGCTCTCAGAAATATATATGATGATAAGAGTTGTAATTTAATGTAATTTGTAATTCTGGGAGCAGGAAATTGACAAGTCAGGCGTTTATACTTGCATTAGCAGATATGCTCCCGATTTGACAAATTTATAATCCATGCTTTAGCCTTTTTTGTCCTTTACTAATAGTTTCTCTTTTTCCATGATAAAAGATTGATGAAAGAGTTGGTGAATGTTGGTAGATGATTAAAAGTTCTAATTGACCATTACCCACGCATTTAAATAGTCCACAAATGATGTCGTCAGCTGCGACAAATACGTCCATCGGGAACTTGGAAAGATATGTACTCGTACATAATATCTTCGAATGCTTTTGTATGTTTGTACCCTATAGGATAGCTGTATAATAAAATCAACATAAGCATCGATTTGCAATTTGGGAATTTTTACGTAGATTTTAATCAAATTGAAAAAGGGCTATGGTAGAGACTTATACACAGGTTTTGACATTTTGAACGTGCAAAAAAGGCTCACAGCTTTTAATAAGAAAAGAAATAATATGCTATTGGAATCAACTCTTGTGATTCTAAAATTATTTTTTATTAAATATGAAGTCGTACAGGATCGAAAGGAAATAATTTTCATCCCATTTTGACGTTTTATCATTCTGTTATATTGAAATGAATTATTAATTTTTATTGAAATTCTTTTATGTTAATTTGCACTCAGTTAAAATATCAAATGTAACTGGAGAAATAAATATCTTCTAGTATCAAGTTAGAGTTGAGTTAAATTATAACATCATGTCGCTATTTTTTGTGTAATTTTCTTTCTTGAGTGACATTCTCAATGACAACGAAGCTTCGAAGTATTTCTCATAAGGTTCCGTCCATTAAGAATTTTATTGTTTTCACCACTGCCGGACCACTTCACTTTTTCGGAAAAAGTAAAAAAAAAAAAAATGAAGGAGAATTATTAAAATAATTTTTTTCAAAAATATCTCGCAACGGAGTTTCCTAAATTGCCAGAAATTTTTTGGAAAAAAAATCTGAAATACAATAACAAAATTTACCTTTATGCATAAATGATGATTTATGAAGAGATAGAGTAGAAATGTCTTAACAACAAAAGGGATGTCTTTTCTTTAAAAATGTTTCTTCCAAAAAAAAGAAAGTTTCGTGCTGCGCACAACATATTTGTCTAAAACGAAGTATAAATCCAATTACAGTGAAACCTGTGTAAGTTGACCACTTACGGTGCAGCACTTTAGTGGTCAACTTAGACAGGTAGTCAACTTATGTGAGGTAGAGGGGGAAGGGCTAATTCCGTTCCTGACAAAAGTGGTCAACTTTACTGGTTTTACTGTATAAATATTTGTTACTGATAGTCACGCTGTTGCTTTTGTACGTCCACTAAAAATGACAACATACATTTTTAGCATCTTTGGATTGTAGTTTAATAAGGGCGCAATTTTTTACTTTTAACGGGGAGGTTCAAAGGCAAATCCGACTCTGGTTTTCTGTTTTCTTGGTTCGTTGCTTTCAACATTTATTTATATTTAAATTCATAACAGAATCCTTTCTTTTTGCCTTTTTATTTGCCCATTTAAAAAAAGATCGAGTTAACCATTACTGAGCATTATTGCTCTCAAATGTATAGCGCTTTCAACTATTTATGATGTTCCGTAGTGTTGAAACTAGCTGCAAAAATCCTTTAATCTTATTAAAATACATGTCATCGGTTTGCAATAACAGGTTGAGTCAAGGTTTAGGTAATCAATAGCGTTTCCTTGGAATTTGATATCATTCTGATAGATTGTTATTTAAATTATGCTCAAATCTTTCGTCCTCTAGGGTGATGTATTTAGTGTGGCTCTCCTTTTCAGCCTAATGTGTCTGCAAAAGTGATGTTCCGGTTATTCATTTTCATAACTGTAACATTATTTCTTTATGCAGGCTAGCTTAAAAAGGATGATTCATTTTCGCTTTCAAAATTATTCAAAACGCTTTTTATATTAAAAGTTTTGCTTTAATTGCCACTTAGTATTTTATGGCGCTTTCAAAGCGTTTTGTAATGCATTAGTTTGTCGCGAGCCTTAATCAGCTGTAATCGGGGCTTAATTTTTATGGGAGCTCACAGGAGTGCAACTGCTGTACTTTTCAATTCTATTTCACGCGATTATTTGCATATTACGAAAAACTCAGACTGTTTACACATGAAATAAAGTTTTGAAGACTATGTACTCCAACCCCTTTGTAAGAAATTAAGCCCTGGCTATGCACCAAACAAAGTTTAATTCTGTGCAGAGCATCTTTGGCGCAACGTCATTTGGGATCGGGGAAGGAAAGGTGCGGTCCCCCGGGGCTCTGGCTGTTAAAACTAAATATGGTATTTTTACAATATTTATCGCGTCATATTTGTGTATATTTGTGTTTGAAACAGTTTGTTAGTGCTATCAAATGCTCACCATGGATTCAGAGTTCTTTGTAGTATTTAATCCGTTCTATCACAAAGTTCCTTTTGCGAGTACTGTATTAAAATCATGGCACTATTTGGACTGCATCCACAACAAAATTTTTAAAAAAGCATTAAATCGAAAAAAAATGAAATAAAAAATATTTTAAAAAAAAAACTAAAAAAAACTGAAGAAATAAATAAAATTAATAAATGTAAAACGTAAAAATTTAAAATTAAGCTTCTTGATTGGGAACAATATTTCAGTCAGTCTGTTTGTCCTTTGTAACAACTTTTGAAATAATTTTATCTATTCGGAGGCATCCTGAAAAAATATTTATTGTTCAAAAATGCTAAGACAATGAAGCCCTGTGTTTCACTTCTTAATTCGAAATATAATTTTTCAATTTTAGACATTTCAAAAACCAGCAACAATTTTCTCAGTTTTGTGCTGTTAACAAACTATTATTTTATGGAGGAGAAAATATAATAACTTTATAACTTTGAATGAAACAGGCAGATGTGGTTAGAGCTAAATTAATTGGAAACGACTATTAATGCAGAAAATATGGATAGACGTATTCTTTGATTGGGGTTTTTTACAACTACTTCCTGCCTTCACCATCAGCGTCTGCCAGAAAAGGTGAAAGCATTTTATCAAGAAAAAAAAAAGATTACGCAGACTAACTAAAATCTACATTTTTAAACAAAACATTCAAAAAATGTGTCGATTCTGAAAATATTATGTATTTTTTGTTCCGTTAAGAATGAAACAAGAAGTTCCGTCCAGAACTATACGAGCCTACTTTCCCGTATACACCAACATACATTTTATTATGCAGTTATCTCTCTCTCTCTTATAGCATTAATTTTTAATTACTTTAAATATACCTTTTTCAACGGTTAGTACATATTCATTCATTTATTCATTCCTTCTCTCATTTGTTCATTCCTTCTCTCATTTGTTCATTCCTTCTCTCATTTGTTCATTCCTTACCTCATTTGTTCACTCCTTCACTCATTTGTTCACTCCTTCACTCATTTGTTCACTCCTTCACTCATTTGTTCATTCCTTCACTCATTTGTTCATTCCTTCACTCATTTGTTCATTCCTTCACTCGTTTGCTCATTCCTTCACCCATTTGCTCATTCCTTCACCCATTTGCTCATTCCTTCACTCATTTGCTCATTCCTTCACTCATTGATTTATTCATTCATTCATTCATTCAGAAATATCATTTAAAATCCAGATCAAAAAATTTCATAGGAAAATAGGCTCGTTTAGTTCTGGATGAACTTCGTATCTGTCCCTGTTCTACGTCATAAGATCCTTCCGATCAAGTTTGTTCCAAGTGAATCTGTCTGTTAGGTCAGGATTTAAAGATGATGAAATTTCACCGTTGGTGCTGTTAATTTTTTTGAACTGTTCAAAATTGAACAAAAAATTGTTCAAATCAAAAAATAATCCCACGTCGAGAGCTTCTTATGATAAGCTTGTTCAAAGGCACTTGGATCTTATGCCTAGAGTTTACTTAATTTCCTTCATTTTTCCCAATAGGAGATAATGTTAAGGTTTTTTGAATTGTTCAAAATTTAACGATTTTTTTTTCCAATCGGACGCTTTCCTCGGAAGATATTGGGAGAGGGGGGGGGGGGGGTAGACCAGCAGATCGACAGGCACACATTTTCCCATCTCAAAACCTTACTTTCAAATTTTTTATTTTTCGATCTTTATTTAAATCTTTTATTTGACTTTTTAAAAATTTTAACAATATTTTTACGATACATTAAGATTCCTTTTATACGTTTTTTCTTTTCTTACTTCTACGGGAAAGTAGGCAAAAAAGGGAAAGAGAAAGGAAATAAAAATAAAAGTACTGTCAGACTTCATATTGATAGGCAAAAATCCAAATTATAAATATGTTGATTATTTTTAAAGATAAAAACACATAACTAAAATGATTAGTGCGATTTAAACCTTTTCTTTTTAGTGGTTTAATATCCATATATATTTATTTCCCTTAACGTGGACGATTAAACTTTGCGGAACGATACGATACTGACATCATGCGAAGAACAAACTATGGCAAAACAATATTTAAAAATGTGTTTAATGATTAGCACAGGAAAGTAACATAATATTTGCATTTATTATCATGACTTATGGACGTTAACAAATTTATTTCTATCTCTTAAAAAGTATTTTCATTCATGACTCAATTTTAAATTTCCGAGTCTTTGGAGTGACAACACCTTATTTTGTTTATATGGAGCTATCATTCTCATGTTTATACCTGACGATCTTTTCTTAAGCATTTCGAATTTAAAAAAAAGTTTCTTACGATTTCAAAATGGCAAACTTCCGATTCTTTAGTGTTGAAGTGAAAACCAGCAGATGCTCTGCTGGGAATCAGCTAGTTATATTTATTTATATTTAGTTGATGTATTTGTTTTTCATCAGTAGTTATTAAAAAAAACTATTTAACTTATATTTCCTTTCACGCCATGTGCAGGTTGTTTTTGTGTATTACTTTCAAACAATATGTTTAAAAGTAATACACAAAAAGTAATACGTTGTTTTTACCTCATGTTTTTATTCACTTTTAACGTTTTGTGTTGATGAGTTTTGTGTTGAAATTTTGAATTTCACTTGTTGTTTTACTTTGAGATCCATTTCTTTACGTTGATTTTTTTTATTATCTGCATAAATTGAGAAATAACGTGCTAAGCAGTTACGATTTTCTTCTAAAAAAAACTAATTGCATTAAATTACTCAGATGTCTAGAAAACTAAGCAAATGAATTCAATACCATTTTCAGAATAACAAATACTCTTTCATACTTGAGATGTTTTTTTTTCTTTTTATAATTCTTACTTTTACAATTGAACAAGAGTATTGGAAATTTGACGGCATAGAAGCGAAAATAAATAATGCCACAAAATCGGAAGTTTGCATACGATAAAGTAGGCTTGAATAACTCTCAACGAATTTCTTGTTTAATAGTGGAAAAAATCTTATAATTAACAATATCCATTTCTTTCTTTGAAAGATTCGAACAGCCATTGAAATCTTGTAAGAGGAATTACGTTTTACTCGCTTGGTCGGTTTCCAACTATGGTATTGAGATTTATTTATTTTTTTCCCTTTTGCATTTTTTTTCCTGGAAAAACAATGAATAACGTCACAGAAGAAATTTTATAAACGAAAGTTTCTTGCGAAATTTTTATCTGTACTTATTAGGTTTGTTTATAAGTTTCTAGGAAATCATACACAAAAGGCTTTTGTATGTATTTCTTTTTATTCTTTTGAAAATATTTCAGTTGCTAGTGCGCAAAGCAAATTGGAATGCTAAATCCACTACGGGCGCATACAGTACAATATTTCTTTGACATCATTTGTTGATAACATTACAATTTTTTTTTTACCAGAAAATTCAATAGAAACTATTTCAATCAAAATTTCAGTCTTGCTCAAAATAGTATATTTCAAGTATGACAGGATGGCGTAGTAATAAGGCGCAGGCCTCGTACGCCCAAGTTCGCAATTTCAAACCTGGCCTAAGCCGATGGATTTTCAAGATGCAGAAAATCGTCTGTCGCCGCATAATCATGTCGTATGATTATGCGGCATGCAAAAGATCCCTTGAGTAGACATTTGGCTTTAATGCTCTCGGCTAAATTAAATTCCTAGTGCAATCTGCATCAATGAGAGCTCAGGTGCCGTCATCTAGGGGAAACTGAGCGTCAAAATTATCATAGCAGTATTGGCATCCGCCGAGAGTGGTGCTACTTGAAAGAATGAATGCCGATTTCCGGGGTACGCACTAGGTCTGCAAAAAGGTTAGTAGCCATGTGCAGCGCTGTTGGAAAAAAGAAAAAATATATTTCAAATATTTTGAACTAGTTCTGTCATGCACGCTGATTTTTACATTAGTTAGGAAGTAAATTTTTATATTTCATGCTCGGTATTTCATTATTCAAAATTTTATAAAATCAGGCTTAACACTATTCTGAAAAAAGCAGAGTTTGTAAAACTATGAGTAAAGACATGTAGTTGCTCTGAATCTTGAATATTTCTTTTCCAACAATAGTTTTTAATAAGGATACAAAACGTGTGTCTCTATATTTTTCACTCGCTCTTGTAACTTAACTGCTATTTTTATTGCTTCGCTTATAGAGCGAAAAACGGAAATATTTCAATAATGAATATTAAAACTTCTTTGTCATTGTGCGCAGACGCGTAATCAATTATTTCCCTATATTTATAGACGAAAATGTTGTTTTCTCGATGCTATATCCGTCTGACGAAAACACCTAAAAACGCAATGCAAGTCGTTGTATCATTAAATAGCAAAACTAATCCAAAAGCACTAATGAATTATAAACTTTTAAGCAACGTTTTCCAAAATACCATTTTTCACATGGTAGGCATATGAACGTTGTGAATTCAATGTTATAGCATCTTATTTCGTGAGATTTGCCTAGATGACTGGTTAAATGACGCGTTGTAAATTATTATATGCTAACACTGAAAACTACTACGAATAAACAAAAGTGAATTAAGAAATATGAAGCACATGCGCAGTCTTCAAATAGGAAATAACTATTACTGGCAGTGTTCCCACGTACCGCTTTTGCTCTTGGCACTTGTATGTACTGTACACAAAATGTCTTATTCCACGCCACATCGAATTTCGAGTATTCTGGCAGTTTGTCAAAATAGCGTAAGTAAATATTAAGTTATCGGTAAATAAACTCTGCGCGTGGTATTTCTTCTCAGCAAAAATGATGTTTGATAGTTTTTCTATGTTTCTTGATATTTAAATGCACATTGATTAAAATTAATGCTCATTTAGCAGTTTTTCATCAATATTAATTAGAAGTTGTGTCTTCACGAGAATGAATGTTATATTTATTCTGTAATTAATTCGTAGCAGCGCAACATACGATTATAATACGATTTGTTTTAAGGCGAAATAATTTTTGATTTTTATCTTTTGAGATACTATACTAATACTTGCATCAAAACGTATGAATTTCAAAAAAAAAATGCACATTACACTTTCATTTATGTATTTTCCATTATATAAAAAGGTATTATAAAATGATTAATTCCCTTCAGTTTAATTGGAGGTGATTATGGATATGAGTTTACTACTTGTATTAGGACATCTAACTTTTTATAGATATTTATTATGCTTACCATTCTTGTGATTCTACTTAATAGCATTTATAATAATATTTTTCTGAAACAAAGGCCTGTTTTGAAGAATGTCTATGCTTAACTTTTTTTTTATTACCAATGATGCTTTTGTGATCTGAATGGATTGCTTTATGCAAGTTTCTGCACGATAAACTAACGAGCACAATTTTTAACTGTCTGTAAAGAAAAAAAAATACCCACAAACATAGTTGTGTATATATATTAATTTTTTGGAAAACCTCATCTGTTGTAAGGAATTCATTTTTAAAAAGAACCCTTTAAGAACTTTATTTTCTAAAGCCTAAAATGATGTTGTCTTTTAGAATGTCATAAAAACAAGTAAAATCCAGTTTCATTCAAAAACGCAAAACAACTCGTAAAATGATCCACCAAGGGATTATTCAAGCTCGCCAACCTTCATTGTGACATGATTTAAGTAGTTCCTTGAGTAAACAATCTTTTGATGCTATTAGAAACCATGAGCAAGACATTCTACGCGGTTGGTTGATCACTTTGCGTAACGCTTTGGATCGTTCGCATTTTTCAAGTGTAAGTGCTTTGAATCGTTCAAGGATAGCGTTTGATCGCCAGTGTATTTCCGGATGGTGCTGGGATTCGATGTTTATTAATCTTTCACTATAGGATTGTCGGCGCGTAGGAAATTAAATAGCTCTCTGAAAGCTTTTTCTTTTCGTTGTCACACAAACAAAACTTTACCGTAACTGAACCCCTGAAATTATAAATTGCCTTTTTGACTTCAAACCCTAGATTCGACTCTATTTTTTATAATTATTTTTTTATTCAAATGAGAATAGATTGTGATCTCAGAATATTTTCTCATTTTTAGCCTACTTTCCCGTAAAAGTAAAAAAAATAATAATAAAGCATGAAAGAAGGCTTAATGTATCATGAAAATATCGTTAGAAATCAAGAAAAGTCAAAAATAAGTTAAGTAAAAATAAAAAATTTGAAAGTAGGGTTTTGAGATGGGGAAAAAGTGTTCGGTCGGTCTGTCTGTCTGTCTGTCCCCCCCCCCCCCCCTAATAACTTTTGAACGAATTGTCCGATTGGAAAAATTCTTTTTGCATTCGAAAGATCTCGGCGAGGACCATCTCATTTCCATATTTTATTGTTCAATTTTGAACAGTTCAGAAAATTTTAACATTAGCGCCTATGGGTGAATATGAAGCAAATTATGTAAACTCTGGGTACAAGATCCAAGTTCCCATGAACAAGCTCACTGGAATAAGTTCTTGGCGTGAAATATTGATTTGAACAATTTTTGTTCATTTTTGAACAGTTCAAAAAAATTAACATACCGCCTACGGGGAAATTTCAATCCTATATAATTCCTGATCTAACGGACCGATTTGCTTGAAACAAACTTTATCGGAAAGTTCTTATGACGTAGAAGATGTACAAATAGAAAGTCCATCCAGAACTAACGAGCCTATTTTCCTATGAAATTTTTTTATCGGGATTTTCAAGAATATTTTTGAATTAATGAATGGTTAAATAAATAAGCAAAAGAATGAATGAATAAATGAGTGAATAAATACATGAATGACTTAATAAATTAATGATTTAATAAATATGTATTAACTGTTGAAAAAGGGTATATTTGAAGCAATTAAGAACTAAAGCTAAACGAGAAAGACAGAGAGAGAGATAGCTAAATTATAAATTTGAATTCAGTGTATACGGGAAAGTAGGCTCGTATAATTCTAGACGGAACTTCTTGTTGTTATTCTGATTTCATACCGGTCTCGACAGAAGTACTTTGCTTCCATTTATGTTGCTTAATACAGTAGAACCTCCCTTAACCGGCTCCGGATTAACCAGCCTTCGCTGTATCCGGGCCATATTTTTAAAATACAAAAAACAAAAATAGCTTTTAGATCGCTAGCTATATGGAAGAAACAGGTGTTGCGGTACTCGAGTGAATTTTTCACTTATGTGGACGGAGCAAGAGCGTTTGAAGAGGCATTAAGATACGTCGAGCAGCATCCATCAGCTACTCCCATGGATGTGATATTCCTAAAGAAATGGCGGGACCAAGCGGGGAAGTGCCGGGCTTCTCGTCTGCAGCAAAAACAGGTCATAGACTTCTTGACTAGCGCTTGATAACTGGCATGTAACTCTCAAAGTAACGTTACTAAAACGCAATAAATCATCACACCTCCACTCTTTTAAATTGCAAAATATAGCACCCATTTCTTGCTATACCCCTCCTTAACCGTATTTTTAATTAACTGGCTTACCATCTGGCTCAATAAGGCCGGTTAACATGTTATACTCTAGATTGTTATGTCTTTCGGACTAACATTTTTGGTCTCCTTATACCAGTTATGACACAATCAACAAATCCTAATCCAGTGGAATGTAGTTATTTGGTCGCAGTTTTTATGATAGAGTAACTGACAGCTAATAATCAAGCGATCGGTAACAAGAGGACGTGTGAATGATTTATCTAGAGTATTGATAGCTTTGATAGCTGCTTACTCATCTTCGCTGCGTTCAGCTACCACGAGGCGACGTTGTACTATAATACTAAGACATTCAGCAAATAGTGCAGTGGGGAAGATAGATGTATGTAGAAGGCCAGAGATAGAAAACGTCACAGGACACTAAATATGTTTAATGTCTAGCACTTAAGTAAGTTTAACACGCTCACGCCGGCGCGTACCACCGGTGGCTCGCCCTCATCGGGCGGCGTGTACCACCAGTGGCTCGCATTTAAGCTGTCTCATCGGGCGCCACGAGATGAAGCACAGAATGAATTCGAGCGCCGCCTCACATCAAAAAACATGAAATACGGCCCCGGAGTGAACGTGTTAATGTGACGAGCTTCTCAAAATCAAAAAAACAAGATAAAAAAAGTACTATCGTGAATTATAGCTCATTTGGCATGAAAGAAACGTTGGAGTTCAAGCAAGCATTCACAATTCAAGATATTTCATAAAAGCCTGTGTCGATACTTTTTGTGTGATTTTATACATATGTCCTCTACAACATATAAGACATTCCAGTGGCTTTATTCACGTAAAATCAATAGTTAAACGTATAAACATAGATTTAGAAGAAAAAGAAAACATTTCAAACATTGGTTGAAAAGTCTTGTAAACTTAGACATTATTTGTAATATATGTGAGATAACTAATTGTAACATTCAAGGAGGCTTAATGCTTAATAAAGGATAAATAACTCAAATATTAGCATTTAAGCCTTAAAGCATTTGACCGTGTCGTACACGGGCGAAAGTTACCGGCAAATTTGCACATGCCCGTGTTTCACACGCGTTATTTTCTTTCTAATGCCCGTCTGAGGCCCGTTTGCACTTGATTTGTATAACAACTTTTTTATATAACTTTTACCCCACCCCCGCTCTCTAGTTACTACCCACAACTGAAATTGCCAAGAACAATTTATACTATGCCTATACATTCATTTTTTGTCAAGAAAAAAAAGGGATAATTTTTTACCAGTTATTCCAAAAAAAAAAAAAAAAAACCCCGTGCTTCAAGAGGTTAAACTATTCAAATGTTACAGAAAATGTTATTAAAGAACTTAAAAGTGTTCCATTCAGTATAGAAAGAAGTGGAACACACATGTAGAAAACGACATTCTACATCCTCACAAATATAACCATCTGCTATTAAAATTACTTCTCCCGAAGTCTGCAAAGATGTCATTTAGCTGCCGCTTGCTCAGCTGTGTTATGTTCGACATCTGTCCCAGAAACACTTGCGCGGTTCTGGTAATACCTAAAAGTGGGAATGCTTGAAAAGTATACTTAAAAAATCAAATTATCGCGTGAAATGCGCCTACGGTATTCAATTTTCATTTCAGAAAATAACTTCCGTAGTGAGCGAGTGAAAGAAGTAGCTGCATGCTGCATATTGCCGTTAAATATTTATCAGTTTCATGGCATATTTTTATTAACTCTTCTTTGAATTTGTTAGACCTAGGATCATATATACGCTGTTATAACTTTAAACATTGGAGTAACATTCACTACTAAATATTTTGTTAGTTTCAAAATATTTTAGCGGAGCATGTTTTACGAAAACATTTTTGTTGCATGTTTCATATCGTTTAAAAGCATTTTTAAAAAATACTACAGCAATAAATGTTCACTAATGTAATATCGGGAAGTTTTTCTCGACAGATTGCCCAAAGATTTAAAGTGAACAATCGTTCTGTGTTTTGGTTGCCGACTGTTAGATAGGAGTTTTCGAGTATTTTCTTACGTGCTAATTTCATGCTTTTAGCTAATTATGAAAAAAATTCTAAAATTAATAATGTTTGTATTATATCAATCGCATCAACTTTTCTTTTCAAAACATTTAATATACAAAATCTAACAATAACTTCATTTTGTCTAACATCGCACTGATCAACCCTTGTTAAGTTCTGGAAATATTTTTTTAAACAATCCAATTTGTCTGAGTTAGGAAGAAAATAAATGTAACAATTAATAAAATATTTTATCATATTTTAACTCAAAATTTTACTGAAATGTACGGAAATGAGGAAGTGATGCTGAATCAGCAGAGTAGCTGAAAAGTAGCAGCTCTTTCAAAAGTAAATTTAGTTTAGTTTCAGTCGATAATTCTTTTGGAATGCCAGTTATAGTGTGTAGTAGTCATTACAACATGATAAAGATGTCCTAACTTTTTTAAAAAATGTGCTTTATAGTTATGCCTGAAGTATTTGACGAAATTGAAAAATCAATTCAGTGCAGCATTCAATTTATTTTCTAGTGTCCCTGAAAAATGTAATATGATTGTAATGTTAGTTGTTGTCGTGGCCATGTGGCGAAGCGAGGAGTGCTCCTGAGAAAAATAGGACTCGCATAGGCAATAGTCCGACTTCCGCCCAGCCGACAGGTGGCAGCATCTACCGTCCACATTTTTGGCATCGTACTGAAGGAGAGGGAAAATTTCTTCAATACACTGCAACCATGGTAACTGCTTGCGACCGACCTCGGGACTTTCGGATCCAGGTTTAACTATCGCGTATTCTGCATGAACTCGATGGATATTTAGTTGTGGCGAGGATCGAGTTTCGGACCCTTCGGCCCTCGGTCCGACACTCATTAGATTTAAATTAAATAAGGGAAGAAATTAAAATTGCCATGCTTTAATACAGCATTTCTCGCATTTCCGATGATTTGGTAATATTTACGGCTGACATTTCTTTTATTTTAAGATTATTTCAACCGAAGGAGATGCTTAACAGAATGAGGATAGTTAACGTAGGCGAAAAGTGAATGCAAATTTTGGCAAGTACCATAATTTCAGCATGACAGTTAAAATGCCATCAAAAACTTTCATAGCACAAAAAAGTTAAAATGGAAAGCCGAAAAATTAGGTAATTGCAATGGCAACTTGAAACAGCTTCACCGAAACGGCTGAAAATAAATACAGATTAGCAAATGTATTGCATTATAAAATATTCAGGGCTCTTAGTCAACCCATAGGTAATAAATCACACCCTGCATTTTTTATACATACGGTAATTACAATAATTATGTCTTTTTTTTTTCCACCGTTAGAAAAAACTTCTATGTGGCACGCCATGACTACTGAAAACAATTTCTTGAATGAACACAGAAGTAATCTTCTTTGGTAACATAAGCTTGTAATTGTTCCGCTGTAGTATGAATTATTAAAAAGGTGTAGTGTGAACTTGAATAAGTATAGGTTTTCAAGATTCTTATTCTTAAGTTTTAATGATTATTAGTGAAGTTAAATTTTGCATCTGACTTTCATATTTGTAGCTTATAGACAGTTCATTAATTGGAATTTTTTTTAATGAAAAGTCTTAATTTTATATTGTGATCCATAGTGACCCCAAGAGCGAGAAATATTGTTGCAGGTTTTAAAAACAATGGATAAAAAGATAGTTACTGCTGATTTTGCATAAATACCATTGTATTTATTCATTTCTGATTAAAATTATGTATTACTTATCGCTATGCATTGTTCTATTGACCTTTGGTTGCGCCCGATTTGAATATCTTATATTAATAACCGTTAAGACTACATGTCTTATTATCATAATTTTCTATTTATTTATTTATTATTTTTATATGTAGTGCAAAAACTTGCGAAAAAAAATAAGAATAATATTCTCCTTTTCTCCACCTCTGAGCAGCAGAAATAACACAATAACAATCGATAAACCGACTTGGTTTGCTCCGTTATTGCAGTTGAGGTAATAAATCATAAATTAATTACGCGGATAAGTTGAAAAATTCGGTAAAATCAACATGCTTATAAATATATTGTGTAAATAATTTTAACTTTTTCACATATCTAATGCTCAGTCAAAAGAATAATTGCTTGCAGCACATTAAATCAGCATGTGTTTCGTTTGTTAATTATTTTATTATTAGTAGAATCAAAGTACAAGTAGTTTACATGTTTTTCATTTATCGCCAGACGCCGATGGAGGATTTTGTTGTGGAGTCCTCCCCCCTTCCCCTTCTACAGTACTTTTCCTGTGAAGAAAAAGTAGGGAGGGGTGCACTTTTTCTGTAATCTCCCCTAAAAATGTGTTTCATAGGGGGAAAATTATGAAGTTCGTATTTCATATAACATTGAATACTACTTTAATAAATTAGTTAACATGTCTCCGTCATTTTGTATTTTTGTAAACTAGAATTACATGATTGTAAAAATATTCTCAGAATATTTCTATCTCTTAAGGCAGCGATACTTAACCTTTATTCCGCTAGGGTAGCAGACACACAAGTATTCCACGTGGGTCGCGCCATAAAAATTAATGGAAATTAGTGTGCTTCTTCGACAATGTCTCTGAATTCAACTAAAAATATCTCTTTTTCAGGACTAACCAAACTAAAACAGCAAACATGCTTTTTAAGGGTATTCTTGCACGAAAATAAGTTTATATTACAGCTTATGAAGCCTTTTGGCTGTCTTTACGAGGCTAAAGATACAGGCGAGCCGCATTCAGACCATGCCAGCAGGGTGGCGTAGTGGTAAGGCGCAGGCCTCGTACGCCAAGTTCGCAGGATCAAACCTGGCACAAGTCAGTGGATTTTCAAGATGCAGAAAATAGACAGCCCCCATGTCGTATGATTATGCGGTCTGTTAAAGATCCCTTGAGTATCCATTTGGCATGGATACTCTCGGCCTAATTAAATTCCTAGTGCCGTTTGCATCAACGAGAGCTTAGGTGCCGCCATCCAGGGGGAAACTAGTTGGGGGAATGTCAAAAAATTGCGGCAATTGTACCACACTCATTGTGGTGCCGCTGAAAGAGTTGGTACCAATCTCTGGGAACGCACTAGGTCTATAATGGTTGAGGACCAATACGGCAGCCTATTGGAAAGAAGCATTCGACCATGGGCTGCAGATCTGTCTTAAGCACATAGAAATACTCGTTTTTTACACATTAAAGGCATCATATGGGTTCGTTCCTTTGTATTTTTAAAGTAGTAGAGTTAAAGTATACGTTTTCAAGAAAATAATTTTTCTTTATCACATGAAGTCAATGTGTATCTACTTGTAAATAAACATGAAGTTTGAAAATTTTCAAAAATTATAACTTTTGAAGTGTGATTACTCAAAAAGACCATTTTTTAAAGATTTGCAAGGCTGCTCATTTGATGTCCTTTACGTGCTTAATAAGCTGCTATCAATCATATTGTGTATTTTTGCCCCAGAGATTTTATACGATTTTTCAAAAATGGCGTTTTGTGCGTTTCTCATAAAACCAGAAATTCAAGCTTGTTCTTATTTAATCATTTTAATTTAAGATTTAATCAATTTTTATGGAGAATTAGACTATATTGTTGCACAATTACTACCACTAAATTGTACCTAACCTTCTTAGAATTTAAATAGAACCTTGCACACTGTGTAGCCACCGAGATTTAATGCGTGTGTTTCTGTTCATTACAATTACTAGTTTTAAACTACATCAACTATCATGTGACAGCAAGCGTAACATTTATTGTAGGAATACAATCAAAAGATTATTGGCTATCCTAAAGTAGTAATGGTTACATGGGACACAAGATCAAACATCAAATGGAAGCAGTTACAAAACTATCAGCCTCTTAAACAAAAATATAAGTCAACATATGATTTTCAAATAGGAAAATTCATTGAAGGTGCTCCGTAGCTTAGGAGGGGGGTGAGCATACCTGCTCCTTCTTATGGTGCATTTACAATGTTTGAATTGATATCTGCTTTCAATTTGATTTCAATTTTTCCTTCCTTGTTAACCCCTTAAAGCACGAGGTTTTTTTTTTTTTTTTTTTTCCGGAAAAACTGGTAAAAAAGTATCGAGATTTTTTGGACAGAAAAAGAATATATAGGTATAGTATAAGTTGTTTTTGGCAATTTCAGTTGTAGGAGGTTGGCAAAAGTTACATAAAAATATATTTTCAAACAAAATGCGAACGGATCTTAGAAGGGCATTAGAAATAAAATAACGCGAGATACAAGATCGGTAAAACACAGGCATGTGCAAAATTTGCTGGTAACTTTCGCCCGTGTCAGACACGGGCAAATGTGTTAAGTGGTTAAATCATCATCTAAAAACTCAGAAACGCAAAATTGTAACTCAACACTGATTTTAGTGCGAAATTTTATTTCAGCTGTCACATATAGTCAAAACGAACGTCCTGTGCTACTTAGTAAGTCACTATGTGTTTCGTCCTTTACTGTTTTTACAATAACAAAAAAAAAAAAAGTCAAACGGGTGAAGTTTGATAGCGAACATAGCTGTAGAAATGTTGACAAACGATGTTTTGTTCTCCGTATTCTTTGTCAGAAATTCTGCAAGTGAGCCTCTCTCTTGTCTCGATGTGGTGGTTTCATTTCCTTGACAAGTTAGTGTCTGTGCAGATGTTGAGGGCCGGTTTTTCACAATGGACTATAATCCTCAGCAAATCACCGTAAATATGCGAAGTGTTTCCTGATTCTTAACACTGACAATTTTGTCATAAATTTAGCTTGAAAAAATTTTTATACTTTGAAAACTTTTGTCAGAGGATGTGAAATACAGGATGTGGCATGAATATCATAAAAAGAGTTATTATTGCTAATTTGTTAAGTACTTCTTTGTTATATTTCCAGTTTTATAAATTGTCAAAAGAGCTCTTGGAATTGATACAAGCCAATTTACTTTTGCATTCATCTCCTGATAATCTAAATGGGCGTATTATATCTGTTATCAGCTAAAAAAAAGCGCGAAATAGACGCAGATTCAGATGTTTATCATCATAGTTGGGGGGGGGGGGTAAAAGTTAGTAATTCGAAGAGTAATGAGTAATGTAAGTTGCGTGAGGACTGGGAAAAAGCATTAATGTACAAGTTCTTTTATTATTATCATAATTTTAAAAAAATACCATTTTAGAAATGGATGTAGTAATTTATGTACAGAAAGGTAAAAATTATCAAGTTTTGTTTGAAGAGCTGACCTTTTGAGAAAATTTCTGAAACGAAAAGCGGGAATTCCTTTCAGGAATTATATTCATACATAATATAGGTGAGGGACACGGTTGGAAGTGTAAATTAAAGAGCTGAGAGTATCCTGAATTGACGATCATTATTTTTTCTAATTAAAGGTTTAACAATTTTATTATCATCAGAATGATAGCTTCAACTCTAAATCTTCAAGAAAAGGATTATGTATTTTTGTTCTAATGTCTCCAGATTTTTTTTCCGTTTATTTTTGACCTAACTTTAAATTGTTCGTTGCAAAGTTGCATAGAATTTTCAAAATTTAGTCAATCGTTTACAATTAAAGTTATTATGGCCCTTTTCAATCTTTCGCTTCGACGAATGAGCTTTTAACAGCACGAGGTTTGTTTCGAAAAAACTGGTATAAATGATAGTTGTTTGATAGAAAATGAATGTATAGGTATAAGTGCAAATTGTTTTTTTTTTCTTTGCAATTTCAGTTGTGGGGGTTGGCTTAAGAGCGGGGGCGGGGTAAGATATATATATATATATATATTATACAAACAAAGTAGCTTTTCGGCTACTTTCGCCCGTATCAGACACGGGCAAATGCGTTAAGGGGTTAATTAAACTTCTGAATGCTTTGAGTTTTAAAAAGGCATTACTTTTGATGCATGAGCTTTATTTATTTCTATCCTTCTTTATTTTTTTTTCCAATTTTTTTCCCCGTTCTCATATTTTTGTGATTTTATATTACTTTTGTCTTTATAACCTCAAACCCATGCTAAAATTTATTAATGAAAATATTCTGACCCAGCAATATATGGAGTGAAATTTGTAATTTTAAGGCCTTATGTTTAAAGCTGAGGAGTGTTTGAGAAAACGTTGAATGATTTTCTTGTAACGCTTAGTTTCTTGCTGCGTTTACTTTCCTTGCTTCTCACTACAGTTATTGCCAAATGAAGAATTTGAATATGATCAAATACTGCATTAATAGAAAACATAACTAAAAATTAACTGTATATAAGGAAAACAAAGAAAACGGTATACATTAAGTATTCTATGAAATCAAGTGTATATAAGCACGCCCATACTAAGTATAAGTAATTAATTGAAAATTAAGTAATAAGCAACAAATTAAGAGATCATCTATCCATAAATACATTTTGAAAGCTTCTCAACTAGTTGGTGCATTTGGAAGCTCTGCACAAATGCATTCTTTCAGTCTATTGTGAAATTTCGCGGGAAATAACGTTCTTGCATTCTTTGTGGCTCCCAGGGCAATAAATCAGGGCAGTAGAACTGGTTAATCAATTAATAAGAAAAGAAAGTAATTTTGGAAGTTTTAAGCCCTTCTCGCATATTATTACGATTCTATTAAGTATTTAATTCGAAACTATAATATCAATTCTTACGGGTAATGTGGACTTATTTATTTTGTCAGTGGCAGGAATGATTAAAAAAAATATTTCGGTAAAACAGGAGGATCTATGTTAAATATTTCGAAAAAATAACTGAATCCCAAAAGCTATGTCTAAGGAAAGGAAAACAAAAACACTTTGCTGAATCACTCATTTATTTGAATATAAATAAAATGACCTTTTTTGTTTTTATACAGTTCTTCAAAACTGTTAAACATTGATACGCATTTGAGGCAATAATTATGCTATTCACACAATATAAACAGTATAGTGGAGTTGTTAATAGTATGTTAATAATTATGAAAATCTTGTAAATGGAAAACTATAAATATCTTTAACGGAAAAAAACAAAGCTTACAATATTTTAAGTTATATTTCAATTACTATTATTTAAAATGGGACTTCCGGACGCACTCGTTTCAAGTGTAAGAAAATCAAAATTAATTTATGTTAATTAATGAAAAAAAATGTCTCTCATTTTCACTTTTTTGTCTATCAGGAAGTCTCAATAACATTTAATCAACATTTAACTAAGAACGCGTTCAATCTTTGGCTTATACGCTTACTCAATTAAAAGCAGTAAGTCTTTTACCCATTTAAAAGTAATAGAACAATTAAATTGAAAGGTAAAACGAAAACGGTAATAAAAAGGAAGTAATTTGTCATTGATGAAACTACAGATGCTATTACGTGTAGAACTAAATAGAGCGCAAACACATAACACAGTATGATTTTCCTTCGGTCTTCGTTAAGTTTCGTAATTGTTTGTACTTTCAACTGTTTCAGGATAGCGAATTTTGCTCAAACGCTCTGAGGTTTATCTTTTCATATGCAAAATGTACAATGTAACTCTTTAAATGCCTGTATTTACTGTATTTATGGAGCTGCGGACGTGTTTTTTTTTTTTTTCCTTGTTGATGAATTTTCAGTTTCAGTCTGATGAACTTTTATTTTTCTTTGTATGAAACAACTTTGAAGATTTTGTGCCGTTTTTTCCTGCAAAATTTTAATACAATATTTTATTGTACAATAATTATAAAAGTAATTGCTAGAAAACCTTCGGGTTTCAGCTATTTATGTTGAACGCATGTGGGGGGGGGGGGGGATACTTACTGGGAGCTTATTTAATTACAAAATTACTCTGTTTTTCGTTGTTTAATTCTTAACGAATAACATTAGTCAAAAAGTAATTGTTGTTTACCTCATAAAGCTCTTTTGGAATGTCAAGAAATAATGTAGTGTGCTGCAATGTAGCTAATTAGCACTAAAGTGTCTTTAGTCACATATTTTAGAAGCAAAACATATTAGTTACTTATGAGATTTTATTTCCAATTGCTATTCAAATAAATGTCCTCTCGTTTTTTCTCCACAGGTTTCTGTTGAGTCTAATAGCTGCATTTCTTTTTCCGCTAGAAATTTCGGTTTGATTTTTCTGCTTATCTCTGTTGACTGCTGAAACCAAACGAATGAACAGTTTCAACTAAATATATCGGTTTCCAATAAGATGCGTAAAGGAAGTCTTTAAGATGCATAAAAGAAGTCTTTATTAGTTTTCGGTCAAAAACAGGGGGGAATACTCGAAGTTTTTTCCCCTCAGTTTTCTCACGATAGGTTTGACTAAAAGTTACATAAAGTCATTCGATTTTTCAGATGACAGCTACGTTTTAAGCAAGAATAATGTTTGCGCTTTTCAAGCAAATATGAAAATATTCATTAAAGAAAAGTCCTATTTTGCAACTATCTACAGCTACATCTTTTATGTGTTAATTGGTTGTAGTTTTTCGCCATAAACCAATGTTCTGTTGAAAGGGATAAGTAAGTTTATGAATATTTTACTGCAATTTGGCAACAAAAGTTACTTTTAATTTATGTACTTATTACGTTAGTAAACGTGACTTTAGACCTTCTACGTTAATTACACGCCAAAATTAACTCCGAAGTATGTTTTTTAACAAGTAGTTTAAGATAAAAGTGCAAGAGAGAAATCCGGAAACGTATTGAATGACGAGTTCTTCAGTTATCGTTCTTTAACACGTTCATGTCTGCGCTGAAAATTGTTTTACGCCATAGGGCGGCGTGCGCATTCGTTGTTTTAGGCAACTATTTCATCATAGTGATTGAGCTTTTATTTTGAAATTAGCGGAACCTGCACGGCCATGCCCGTGTTAAAAAGTGAAAATACCAGTTAGTTTGCATTATATTTATAGACTTGTAACTTTTTTTTAATATATATTATGTTATTTTATTAAGATGTATAGCATTCCACATTAAAAATTATACGCCCACGGAAATCAATCGGCGGTACTACATAATTAAACTAAAAGAAAAAAATAAAATAAAGAAATAAAGAATAAAGAAACTATTAAAAAAACGCGTTTTGTTTGTTTAGTTCAAGTACCCACACAAAGGCATTAGACTAGTTTAAATTCATGCATTTTAAGTATACATAATATATTTAAGAAGAAATTATATTATTCAATGACAGTTAGACTTGCAGAAATTAACAGCAGCATGTGAAACTTTGAAAGAAGAAAATAACTATCCTCCAAACACAAATAGGCAAATGGCATGTGCTAATTCACTGGATAAAATAAATAATAAAATAAATATAATTATAAATAGTAATAATAATTCGGAATAACAAAAATCGCTATAAATGATAGATTAAAAAATCCCTGTATAATGGTCCTGTGAAAATACCTGTCAAAATAAGGAAATCAAAATAAAGCGATCGATCGCCCGGTGTGCTGCCAGGGAATAAATTTTAAATTATTTAAAAAGAAAAAAGAATCAAAAGCAGAAAAAAAAAAAAAAAAAAAGGAAAAAGTTAAATTAAAAATCGGATGCGCCTCAAATTGCTAAAAACATTGTGAAACGAATTTTATTTAACAAATATACATGTACAGTAAATTGCAACAATTTAAATAAGATAAAAAATACAGAGCTTTAACAATCTTCTGGAGAAAATAAAATTAAAGTTAATTTCCGTAAAAAAGTAATTTTGAACTTTAGCAAGGAACGCTTCTGAGACAGTTTTTTCCGGGCTTTCCAATGGTACCAAGCTCAAAACGATGGCATAATTTCTTCCTAAAGAAAAGAACCATTTTATTTAATTTTTGGTTATAACTAACCATTTTATTTAACTTTTGGTTGTAACTTGAAATTAAAAAAAAAAAAAACGAATTTCAGAAAAATCTCTTCGAGATGCACACCCCCAGTCTAAACTAATTTTATACCACTTTTCTCGAAAGTCGGCCTGACGGCCCTACACCTGACACAGACACATACACAGACATACTTGCTCCTTTATTAATAGTAGATATGCTGTAAGTCCTTTTTTATTACCTAGTAATTTTCAACTATATGGCTCTTATTTTTCTTTATTTTTTTACTCATCGTATAATGATTCAAAACACCAGTTGTTCAAGTCACTCAAGCGAGGGACACTGGTGGTACGCGCTGCCTGATGAGGGAATCGAGTGTGAGCCTCCGATGGTACGCGATGGCGTGAACGTGTTAAGGAAAGGGAACGATTTGAACTTTTCTGTAGTTATTAAGTAAATATCTTACCAATAAAAGCTACGATATTTAAATTTGTCCTTGAAAAACAGCGACGTATGTGGTTGAATGGATGAACTAAGCGTTTGTAGTTATGTCGTCAACAAAATATAGAATTTAACATAGTTGTGTCTGAGATATTTCGTTAACGATCTTACATTCCCATTACATTGAACGTATTTATTATTTTGCTTGACTTTTTTGCTTCCAGCAATATATACTTTTTTAAACATTAAAGTATCATGCAAAAGGGCTCGGTTTGATAATCCAGTTTAATCTCGGTTAAAAATTTGTCCAGGCTGAAAATTATTGTTTCTAAGTTGCTGAATGCGAAATAAACACTGTTAGAAATTTCATCATGAAATTACGGTTAAATCACCGGCAGCAGTCTGTCCATCTAATTCACCGTTAAATTTACGGTTTGGAACATTTTTCTATCTTTACGGGACCTAACCATTTCCAATTAACTTGGTTAAAAAGCCATAAATGTAAAAGTTTACGGTTTTATAACTATTTAAAAATGGTTTCAAAACAAAATTTTCACCGTTTTTGAACCATTTCGAGGCGTAGAATCTTCGAGGCGTAGAAACCGTAAACGAAGCTTGCAGGACTCGAACCCCGAATGCGTGGTGAACAAGTCTTACTCTTTATCCACTCGGCCCACCGTCATCACGTAAAGCAGACGTTTATTTATCAATAAATCTTCTTTTCCAACAGGAAAACAGCTTTAAAATTGAGATTTCAGTTTTTGATTGGATCCAAATTTACTGTATATTGACGAAAATCATTTCATTTGCTGCAAAAATTAAAATACAAACAAGCTTCAGCAGCTCAAATTATGAGTTTGCTCATTCGCAAACAGTTTGGGAATCCGATGTCTTCAATTTTTGATTTCCGTGTGTATGTGTTTCTATTTAGTATCCACTGCTTAAGCCACTTTTTTATTCTTCTTTTTTTACATACACATGCAGATTTTAACTGATAAATCTGTATTCCTATTTTAAAACAACGTACGACCGGTAAGTTTTCGCAACCAAGATGGACGCCCGGTTTGAGTACCATCTATTTAATGGTTATTCAACTGTTGTAATTAAATATGGTAAAATAACAATCAAATAAATGGTTTTTTTACTATTTTCTTACGGAAATTTTTAACAGTGAAGAGTGGCGCATTGTTGCAAAAAGAAAAGGATAAGCATGGCAACTTAAATATGTTTTTAAATGAAAATCTGCTCATGACCTCGATTTATTTCACTTAATAAATTGGTTAAAGAATCTAAAACTTATTTTTAAAAGGAACGGGCACGTTTTTTATAATAGTTTCACATTGTTTTGAATACGTTCCTTTCATTTTGACTTTGATAAACGGCTGAATGTATTAAGCAGTGTTTTTTTATAGCGGAGAGTACTGTAAATTGAAAAAAAAAAAAGTTCGTTCGTTTTTTAAAATTTTTTAATGAAGTTAAAAAAAAAGAAAGGGGGGGGGGGAGACTAGAGCACTCTAATTTCGAACAAAATCTCGTTTTCCCAGTGCTCTACGTTCCTGCTCCACACTCCGCTCCGGGTCTCTGCTATAAACGACTTTATTGTTCTGTTGACCATCCCCATGCAAACGACTATGAACGTGATTTTATGCATGATTTATTTTAATGCTTATAACGGCTCTAAATGTACATTGTACACGTTTGCAATTATTTCAATTTGAAATGGCTACGAATGGGGACGTTATTTATCAGTTTAGTCGGTTTTATATTAATCGAACATATTTTGGATCATTTTTACGTAAAACCGCTGTGAGAGGTCGCACAGCGATCGTAAACGTATTTAATCTTCTGTAAATCAACATAGTATGGCCGTGCACGTACACGCTCTCTGTCTCTTGAACGTGGATGTGAACGTGCGTCCGGAATCTTGTCAACGTTGAGCAGATTCGAACGTAAGCTTTCAGTACCAATTTAGGGAAGAACAAATGTAAAAGTATAACAACTTGTGCACTTGACCACGATTGTTTTAAAGTAAAGCATTTTTCTTCTCCGAAATATTCTGGTCAAGGCCCTTTCGTTGTCTCTTTGGGCAACCTGATAACACGTGCAGAAGATTATGCTTTTGCACTCTAATGCACGTTCTTAGAATCTATAATACAATTAACAAATACCCTGCGTGTTGTTTCATCCGTTTTGAGCTTGTTTAAACCTGCATAACAAATATCTCATATTGTAAGACACTAAATAATTAAACTAAATGACGAGTTATTTAGCTGTAAAAGCATTTGCTTCAATACAGATTTAGACCTTGAACGCTAAGGAACATGTAACTAGGTTTATTATTCCCCTCGAATGCAAATTGGTTTAGCCTGAATGTTGTATTGTATTCGACAGATATACGAAACATAATTTGGGTAATTGTAACTTGAGACTTACTGTTTAGCATCGGTGGGCAGAAGATTCTGCAGACGAATTACCTCACAACATATTGTAAATGGTTTGTTCATTCAACTGAAACAAAAGAGACATAATTTCAGCGAATGTTAATCATCAAAAGGAATGAGTTTCAAGAACATACCGGACGTTCTAAGCTATTTAAATGTACCGAAAATTTTATATTATTTAAAACGACGTTAAGCAGTTCTTGTATTTTGTTTCCTTTTTACCAATAACAATTTCTGTTTTTGATTTAATTTCTTTTTATGAAGCAGTGGGTTTAGAAACATGAATGTATCTCTTAATTTTAATTACTTGTTGAAATGTGTGCTCTAATAAAGTCATTTAATCGCATCCATTGCTCTGAAGATGGCACACACGACATTAGCTGTATGAATTCAAATAGGGGCTGGAGTTAGTTCTGCCAAATTTTATTCAAAATCTTAATATTCGTGTTTTGTGGCTTTTAAAAACAGCGTTTTCTAGCTTTTAAGCAATAAAACGTATGATTTGTTCCTGCAGTAATAGAGCAAACTATTTTTTACCCTCCAGAGCAAGAAGGGCACAGCTTAAAACCAACTACTTTTTAAAAAGATTTCTTTTTAATTCACATTTATGCGAATTTGAATAACGTGTTGGTTTGCTATTATCTTACGTGGGCATTTTTTAATACACGCAAAATTTTGTGCAATAGTTATGGAAGTACCTAATAACTCAGATCCTATTTGAATCCTCTCGAATGACTTATAAAGTAATGCAAATGAGGACATGCCACTAATATAAGAAGACAAAATCTGTAAAATAAAATTCAATTCTAAATTTACTGCTATTTTCTCTTCCTTTTCTTTTCTTTATCGTTTGTTTGTTATGACTGTTGATTTGGAAGTGTGATATGTGTATGTTATCTCTTTCCATATATGCATATATTATTTTAGAAAAATAAAATTGTTCTTAACGAATGTTTTTTAAAATTTCAGAACATGCATAAGCATGAATAATAAATATTAATAAGAATTTTTGTACATTTTCTTTATTAAAACAGTCTACGGCAAAAGATTTAACGCATACGTCTTATAATTCGATGTTGGAGATCATATGAAATATTTCTTGCTTCTGTGGGAGGAAAAAAAATTTAGCTCTATTTCCAAGCTTTTCAATTTTATCAGTGTACTGTTATTATATAGAATATAAAATATTCCCTTGGGGTATTAATAAATAGGCTGAAAGCGTTTCTTGGATTCTTTGTTGAAAAATTGACTGTGTTTATAGTGTCTTGGCGTTAGAATAATATGTGATTAGAGGTATATTTTTAAACGGTTTTTATTAATGAAATCAATTTCTGCGTCATTAATTTAAGAAAAAGGTTCGTATTTTTTTTTTTTCGTTAAATATAAGGTTTTTTCCCCCGATTAAAGTAATAGCACTCCCATTTGAACAATGGTAAAAATTTTCAAACGAAAATATGATGAGTGTGGTTTTTTTAAGAGGCATAAATTAAGAAAAATCACCCGTATGACTTTCTCTTTAAAAGCGAGTACTACCTGGAACTTTTAGAAATAACACTATAATTAGAGATATGCTTTTCAGCAAATGGATCATGATTTTTTTTACAGAAAAAATGCTTTTATTATAAATGCGTTTAATATCGGCATTATAATTTTTTATTCTTCTTATTTTCAAATAAAGAATTACTTGTAAGAATAAAGTCCTTCATATCTTAATGAAACAAAATTAGTTTCATTCTGTAAAAAAGGAACGAAAAATAAAAGTTTTTAATATTTACTGAAATAATGTTCCGCATTATACAAATGCAGCGAAATACTTTTTCTTGACGCTTCCGCACGCATACAATACATGATTAGTGTTAAAATGTGTAAAAACAAAAGTGACTATCAAGTGCACGTACATATGTCTTTTAAAGGTAATGTAACGTAAATTGAAACTGTATAACAATTTTTTAGTTCTAATCTAAAACCATGAGCCAATTCTTATATAATTGCAAGTGAACTGTTACTTTACTGTACATGCAATTTAAGTGCTTTATAATAAAGATGAAAACGATAAAGATGTTTATACATTTTACGTTAGCATAATGCAATTTAAGCATATTTTTAATGACATGATGCTTTATCATGAGATCTAGACAGAAACAGATATGCTTTCATAATGCAGAGAAATTTTTTTAAATAATTATAAATAAATAAATAAATATGTTTTTTTTAATCATAAGTTAACATATAGCAGGGATGGTGAGGGGGCAACCTTTTAGCTCTAAAAGAGCGCATAGCATTATGTGATTGTTCAAAGGCTGCACGAACAGAATTTCAAAGCTTATTACTCTAAATTTATTACCGTATTTTTAACTTAACTATACATACCAAAAGACTGCTGTAAATGTTACTTTCTATCATGCTAATATAATAATACCATTGTACTATAACCAGGGGTGTCCAACCCTCCTCAAGAAATCCTCACTCCATCCCTCTCCCCTGCTAGCACGAGGCCTTAGGGTTGCCCTCCCTGGCACGGGGAAGTAAAGTTCGACGAATGCTCATTACCGCTCCAAGATAGGTTTGCTGGGCGCCAGCCTAGTCGAACTAACAGTGCTGTGTGGACCTGACCCCCTATGCTTACCACCCCTCCCCAAGAAAGATGTCACATCCTCTTAAAAGCTGAAAAACACCCCCCCCCCCCAAAATTAAACAAACCCTAAAAAAGGCTGACCGCTTAAAAAACAACCTCCCTCCTTTCGTTAAGAATTTTAATGGCTCAGAGTGGGCCATGACCCATAACACAACCATACCGTACTGCAAGATTTTGAGGCAATGCCTTGAGCGGATTACATTTTTCAAAGCTAGCTTTAAATGACTTATAAGGTCGCCTAAGTTTCCTAGTTTTGGCATAGAGCAGTTAGCATTTACTGCTTTGTATTTTTGTAAATAGTGTCACTTTATTACTTTTTTAACTTAAAATGTATATTCATGTTATTCATTTTCCTAACGAACTGCTTAATGTCGGTTCTTAGTTTATAATATGTGCTTTTACTTCTCGCTATATTCAGAAGATATCTTTTATTCAATCCAAGAAGTAAGGAAACTTTTCGATTGTTTCGTGGCATCTAAATGCCTTGACAAGTTTTTCCTCGACTTAATTCAATCGACGTCCAGCCGTCAAGTTCATTATGTTGCTTTCTCCCACTTTAGTGCAACTTGGAGACAAGTTCAAAATCGATTAAACTTTTTATTCGGCTTTCATTTCAAGGAAAATGAGAAAGTGAAATCGAGTTTTCTATTTACTCATTTTTATTTTACGTTGCGTAAAGGATTAGAACCTTTTAGGAGTAGAATCTGTTTGGGAATTGAAGAAATTCGTTGGACAGAAAGTTTCACTACATTTACACGTTTGGAAAGAAACTAAATGTTTTCGAAACTCTTCAGATGTATAAAATAAATGCATTATTTTTTATTGCA
The DNA here is from genome assembly GCA_038502835.1 of Octonoba sinensis. NCBI lineage: Eukaryota > Metazoa > Arthropoda > Arachnida > Araneae > Uloboridae > Octonoba > Octonoba sinensis. The sequence continues at coordinate 133,496,813 of CM076598.1, forward strand.
TGTTCTGTTTTTTTTTTAATTTGTTTTCTAAAGTAAAAATCAATATAATTTTTACATATAATTCGTAGTTGATTAATTCTTAAATATGCATAGAATTTTAGGATATTTAAATTTAAACCAATCTAAGATTTCGTTTTTTAAATTTTAACCTACACGTATGATTTCGTCTTTTAGTGTACTGATTGCTTGGTATATCCTTACGTTACTTCTTACGCGTTTCCTATTAATTCGTTTTTATAGAAAATTATTATTTCTTGATGAGTTATTTAATGACTCATGCATATAGAGGTGACTCTGTTATTTTGCATGGAAAGAAAATTTAATTTTCATTCGTGCTATAGTGGGAATTTCGACTATCTATTGTAAAATTTACTAATTGTAATTCTGTAGTTTAGGATTCACTGCCTGAAAACAATTCAAATTGGAGAAATCTTTGATGCTGAATCAAAACATTCTACTCATCCCAAATGGAAAAATTTAAGAGTTAATTCTAGTTAAAGAAACTGAAAACCGTAAGAGAACATTCCTTATAATTAATATATAAATATACAGGGTATCCATAAAAGAATGTCCCAATTTCAATGTATATTATAGCTCCTTCCGCTTATAGATGAGCACCACCTAAATGATGTAAGCACGACTTGGCTCATTATGTATTCGGACGACACCAGTGCGCCCCCACAAATACGTCACCTTCCTTTTTTGACCTAAGCGTGAAGGGTCTCCCCCTTCCGGTACTGCCTCGGGACTTCAGGGTCCACGGATTTACATGCACATATCCCCAAGTGTACATGGTGGGTCTTTAGCGGGCCGGGTGTCGAACACCCAATCTTCCGGTTGGAAGTCCGACATCCTAACCACTGGGCTACTACGGCCCACAGTACCTATTATAAACCCTTAAAGTTGTGCTTGTAGTAACATTAGATTAACGTCAACAACAATAATACAAAGGGAACATAGATATATTATATTCTATTTAATATTGCTTAACCAATGAGGACTTTATTTTATTGTAAGAGAACCATCACGAATTATTGCGACCCAGTACGAACAGTTTAAACAAGAAAAAAAGGTTATTACCGGCTGATTCATTTTTAATTTCATGCAAATTATTGCCTTTGCATACTCCTTGAAAAAGTTTTGAGATTCTACTGGATGAATTTGATTTATTTATATTACTGTACATATTTTGTTGTGTCTAAATTTTACCTGTTATGTTAATGTGCCACACTTCCTTTTTGTACGTTATATTATAGGATTTTTTAAATATTTATCATCAACTGATTTGTTTGACCTATATTTATTTTATTCTTCCCTAAATATCTTCATATTCGCCTTCCCGTTTGTAGCTTATGTATTAGTATATTAATATATTCCTTTTATTTTCTTTGTTTCTGTTTTTTTACAATAGAATGCTTTGGAGATTTATCGATTGGATTTGTGTTGGCCTGAGTGTCTTGTATTCTTCTCTAAAATTTAAATATTTTCCTAACATTTCATTTGCAGTTATTTTTCTTTTTACAAAATCATAAAGTAATTTAAGTTGCTACGGAAAAACTTCACCACCAATAAATGCGAAAAATCATTTAATTTTAACCGGAACATTACTTCGCCTTCAATGAATTTCCCTTAATAAAAAAGAAAATTATGTCCTAACTCAGCGTTTCTCAATAATTTAGTATTTGCGACCCAATATTCAATCATAATTTTCATCGCGCCCCCCTCGTATACAATAATAATGTATTTGAGCATTCTGACGCTAAGGCTACACTGGAACCTGAATTACAAACCTTAAAAATTACCAAGAATAGGTAAATTTATTACTATTTGGCAATAATGAAAAGCATTATAATTAGACAGGTCCAAGGGAGTCACTAATAATTATTAAACTTGTTTTTAATTTAGTATTTATAAGTTAATTATTACATACGTTGTGGAGTACTGATACAATCCTATTTATAAGTATATTGTATTCCCCCCTTTAATGTTATCTTTCCCCCCTAGGGGGCGCGTCCCATAGGTTGAGAATCGCTGTCCTAACTGACTGAGAATGTGCGCTTTTTTATTTTTATTTGCTTATATGGGGAAGACAGTAGATGAAGGAATAATGTATGTAATTTTTTGAAATTGATTTGGAATTAACATAAAATTCTTAACAGATGACGGATTGCTTTTTTTATTTTTATTTTTTTTCTCTTGTAGTATATACTTTTCTTGTCTAGAGATTCATTAGAAAATCACACCCAGCTGTGAATTAGTTTCATTTGATTTTTTTTGTTTTTGAGTGAAAGATAAAATTTTGCTGTGAAATGAACTTGATACTGTCAAACAGGGCTGAAAGTTTTAAAGTGAGAAATTATGATATAGCTATATGGTTTTAGCTTGTCTTCACGCTTTTACACTAACGTATGCAATTTTCTTCATGGAGATTTGTTTAGCATGCTGTCAGATTTTGAAGCACTCAAGGTGAAGCTTTTAAAGCGGATTTTTATTTATTTTCTTTCTTATATTTTACTCATTCTTTGGATGCAAAATTACTTACGTCAAGTGTTTGTCGAATAATCGATGTTTCCGCTTTATATCCTGTTTTCTTTCAAGAACCACTTTACTGGTCAATGCGTTTCCGGCATTTTATGTGTTTTTAGAAATTTCTTTTAGCGCTATTATGTTAACGAGTTTTGTTTTAAAAGGAACATTTCCAAAAAAAAAATAGCTGGCGTTTCAATCACAGTTGAAACATTTTGTAGGACGATGTCCGATTTGGGTGCTACATCTTGGCAAAATCAATGTAATACTACTTGGTTTTGAAAATGCCATCATTTATTAATATAAGGGTAGCGATTGAGCAAAACGTAAAAACACATCGTCGGCGCTCTGGTAAAAGTGATGAAGTCCAAAATCAGCGTTTTGAGATAGCCAGAAACAATACTTTGATTGGTATAAAAAATATTTTTAAAAAAATTGCAGAGCTTTAATTGCTACAGTAGGTTTATAGACATCACTGGTTTCTGCCAAGAAGTAATTTACCGGAAGTTCTAATTCGCAGCAATAGTCCAGTGAAATGCTTATTTGTGGACTTAATGAGTATTAAGTGGCCATGCAGTACTTGTCGGTGTTCAGGTAAAAGTCACTAGGTTCATTCACATCCCCTTCTAAGTAAAATTTAAATACATTTATTTACATTTGATAGTACATGATATAATTTTTACAACATACGAAGATAAACTATGTAAACTTAACGAAATCATTTCGTGTTGCATTATAGCTTGACTGAAACATTGCCAGTGAGAAAGGTTGTGTTTAAAGCGTTTGTTATATGCGATTTTTTATTCAGTGCTGCGTTATGTGCAGTATGTGTTTTCATGTATGTTACTAAAATGAATGATTTTCTTTATGCATTAATTTGCTGCTTTTCTAGGCTGTTTTTAAACGTACGGCAAAATAGGTAGATTTTCAATAGACATTACTCAATTTTCGAAAGTAAATTCTAACTATAGATACCATTTCTACTTGAAAAAAAAAATGAAACAACTGGCGCAAAAATTCTGCCGAAAATGTATCCAAAAGCATTTTTTCCGCATTTTCAGATCAATTGTAGGAGTCATTTATTCATACCATGCTCTATTTTGTAAAGGAACATTAAACGAAAATTAAATATATTTAGAATCCGGAACAATCAATTTTTGTTTAACATGCCTGGGTTCCTAGGGAAAGAACAAATATAGGAATAAATAAGACTGCTAGAGGGAATACAAAAAGGGGAACTGATTAAAGCTTAGCCAAACCTTATTGATATTTATTCAGTATACAATTCAGTTTCAATCAAAGTTGCTTGAAACAAAACCATGATCATATCTCATATTGACACTAGAAAATATTTTTAAGGCTAATATACAGAATATTTGTCAGTTTAAATTGAATCGGAGTTCACTTTTTGTTTGGAAAGTGAATTATTTACCAAGAATAGATCAGAAAATTTGAAAAAAAAAGTGTTTTAGAGTGTACAGTGTTATTTCTTTTACAAAATATTTACGAAAGTACTTCAAAAGTTATAAGTTATATCCCCAGTGCTACCCTAAGATTCAGTTCAGATGTTTCCAAGCCTCAGTCGTAATTTGTTCCTAGTTTTATAATCCTGGTAGTGTACTTAAACTTGTCAAGAACAGAGTCAGCCTGCATCAAAGAAATCCACACTTGATCTCCAAAGCAATGTATATTTTTCTGTTTCTTTCTTTTTTTCTATCTTGCTCACGTCAAAGAGCTTTGATATTTTTAAATTTAATTCTTATTTAATAACCAGTTTCTAATTCCCTTTTAAGTAAGGTTTCGACAAAAAAAAAAAATTACAAAGAAAAAAATAAATTCAACTCTTAACTCTTTCACTTTTTTTTCTTCATTTTATCAGTGGATGCTCTTGACAAGATAAAGCATTTTAAAGGTAATTATTTTCTGTCAGTTTAGATAACTTCTAAAATTTTAAATATGGTTCATGGAGAATTTAACAAGTACACTATTTTAGTGTTTGGAATGCATCTTGTTTTATCAAAAATGAAACAGAAGTGTGTGTTAATGAATATCTTACAAAATTATATCTGCTATTTTTTTACTTGCACGTAAATAACATGTAGAATATCTTCATTTCTTTTAGGGGTGAAAGCTTTTTTTTTCAAAATTTATTTGTTAACCCGGTTTATTCGTTCTTTCGAACCAAACTCATACATATCATAAGGATAAGATAAATAAAATATAATTATGTATTTTGGCATTTTTAGGAATTCTTTTACTTCACAAATTATGTTCACAGCCTTTTATGGTTTTGATAATGCAGGCACCGAGCTCCTTTTATTGTATGTTTTCTCCATTTCATCTTTATGTATTATATCTATCAAAATTCTCAAGATATTTCATTAAAATCTGCAGTGAATGCTGTGTTTTAGGATTTAGTACAGTGGAGTGTAGTTTTAGATTATTGTTTCCGCCGTCACTCATTAAAAAAAAGTTATATTTTATGCATCCCCAGCATGCTGATATTTTTGATAAGTTTTAGACGTTGCATAAAAACTTTAAAACTCAATTCATATATTTATTCATTTTTTTAAAAAACGTAAGACCTATATTTTGAAGAAGAATATTTCATTAATGGGGGGGGGGGGGGCTATGTATGTACCCGAACTTCACCTTTTGTATAAAATGCAATCACGGATATAGTGCGCGAAGAATGTTGAATACACTTTTATGGTGTCTACGATTGAGGTGTTCTTTTATTATCAGCCACGTGGATAGAGTGATCTAAATACAGTACGTGTGAAGCTTAACTCTCATTTAAAGAAGGTTTTAATGGGTAAAAACAAAATTCCACTTTAAAGGGAAAAAATCCTAGCTTTTATGAATCCATTTTTCTTGAACAACATGTTTTTATTCCTTGTCAGTTTGTTGTTGGTGCTTTACATGCATTCGTGATTGAATTTTTTCTAGAAAGTGTGAAGATTGGGAATTTTAAAAAATGCCCAATAGGTATTAAAAGCGGAATTTCACATCAGAATGAATGAGAAACGTGTAATTACGTAACAGCATTAGTGCAGTTGATAATTTGACCAGGAACTATAAGTTGCGTCTAGAAAAGACGACACTGGTGTCTCGACTTATAAAAAAATATTCTAACTTTGTCTGGAACAGCTAGTAATCGCTTATAATCTAAACGTTAAAGAACCCCCCGTTGATAACTGCAATAGCATAAATTAAGATGCCAAAAAAATGGTTGTGGCACACATTTTCAACAGTGTACTTTGAGCATTTATCATCAAAAGAAATAGTTAATATTTACTGCAAGTTACCATAAAGATTCAAATATTATTTTACTAACTTTAAAACGGTTAGTATATAAGTAAAATTTTCAAAATATGATTTGGCAGCAGTATCCATTTCAGTGAAAGAAATGATCTTTTTTTTCAAATATACCAATATTATTGATTTATCTGCTCTTTCAACTAAAGCAACGCCGCGGCGCAGAACTTCAAGTTATCTGTGCTTCCAGCTTGTTAAATAATGCACAATGATGTCACACTCACACGCGAAGTTTCTCTGACCTTTTTTGATTTGCATAACGTCACAGTCGCTTCTCCTGCGAAATGATGAATTTAGTAAAGTAAAAAGTTGCATGAAACTCGCTGGAAAAGGGATCGATTCTTGTTAAGTAGGGTGATTGATTTCCCTGAGCATGGGAAGGCTTTAAAGCACAAATACCACTTAACTCTCTGGCCCGTTTTGTTTCATCCCAGCTTCTTTTTTCTTTTCTGTTGAAACGGAGATTTTTCTATCACACTTTCTTAGTAATCAGAAATAACGGCAAAAACTGATTTCCTTTTTGCTTTATTTCTTTTCTTTGGTCATTATGTACTTTTTTTCTCTTTACTTTCATCTTTCTGTTCTATATTTGTAACTAGGAATAGAAAGTGAAGTGATGTTTACTTTTTTTTTTGTTTCGTTTTCATTCTGCAATGTAAGTGCTTGAAAGCAGTAGAGAAAAACTCGTTCTTCGGCTCAGTGAATAAAGAAAAAGCGTGACGGGGTTCAAATAAAGTGTTTAAAATGCGAAGAGGAAAAAAAAAAAAATGCTCTTCTGTAAGCTTAAAGGTCTTGTTGTTTTCGTTTGGTTATTTATTTGTTTACATAAAATTGGCGCAATATCCCAGTTCTGCGCGGTCGATGAGTAATACGTAATACTCAAAGGCAGGTAGACATCGAAGGTATGCTTTTGCAACGCGTGCAAAATATATCAGTGCATTAGTTATCATTTATATTCCTAACAGAGATAATCTGCACTCAGTGAGATTGTTTCTTTGCATGAATCAAACTGTCATGTGGTGATTTTCTGCGTTTGGCGAGTGATACGTGTTGTACAAGTGTATGTATTGATTAAAAATATGTTATTATATTATGTGCATCATTTATCAATATATTAGACTATCAATCTGACAGTACTCACAGAAATAACCGTAACCGTGGATATTCCGGACGATTTTAATAATAAAAACAAAAACGCCAGAAGAACTTAAATGTTTTTCATTTATTTATTTGCCAGTTGACATGGCCCGGCTTTGCGCGGATTATCTCGAATGTTGTGTCATTCTCTAACGGGGAAAATAAATGAAATCAAAAGGAAAGTATCCGACATTCAGCGGTAAAAAAGTAAAGAGAAGTTTAGTTTAAAATTCCCATTAGGGAAGTGAACAACAGTCCTTTAAATAAACAACATTAGAACAGTAAAAGTTCTTAAATATCCTCATTATATATTTTTATTAGGCAAAACTCATTAGTTTAAAGGGAACAATTCTTAAGTATTTCCAACAGTTCATCCGTAGATCCCCATCATAATTAAGACAACGGTTCTTAAAAATTCTTATTAAACGCGATTAACAATCTCTAGAAATCTCCGTTGGAATATGAACATTTCCAAAAACTGCAAATAAAATGGTGCTTTAGTCAAAGAAATAAATTTTAGGCCCACAAAATAGTAATAATAATTTGCAAAGGAAAATAAAAATGTACATTTAAGTTAGCAAATGTTGTCCTTAACCAGTACCGACATATAGAATGCAGTTTAAAGGAAAAGATGTATTTAAATCCAATCCAAATGGCGCCAATTAGTGTAAAATTCGTGTGTGACAGTTTAGCAGCTCATACGTTACCAAAATAAGCAGTTTTAGTAAAAAAAAATGAAGCAAAGTACATAGATTGCCTTCATTTAAATATAAAAGCAGCCAAACTGGGAAAACGCTACGGAAAGCACTATGTGTACCATAACGCAAATGTGTAATCATGTATTGAATTAAATCAGAAGAATTATTAATAAAAGGAATTTGGCGCGTTTTCAAAAAATTACGAAACGTAAAATAATGAATTCAAAACAATTTACTTCACGAGAAAAAAAGTTATCGCTTCTTGGCGAGAAAAGTAAACGTTTGCGATTTACAATCCCAATAAAATTTTCATTAATTTTACTTTAGCAGAAATTTTCCTTTTGGCCACATTAAAGTTACTCCTGGATAAATTCCGACTCCAAGAGTGTTTATGCTTTTACTGTACGTTCTATAATTTGCGCGTTTATATTTTTTAAACATACTCGAGCACAAAAGTGAATTTTATTCTGATTTTTATTTCACTGTTTACAAACATTAAAGGAAAGTTGAGTTGTACTCAGCATGAAACGTGAGTAAATTTGGAAAAGTAATTAAATATTATTTCTGTTAAGAATAAAAAGTTAAGAAAATTAGCTAAATTTACTTCTGGTGAAATCCTGAATCCAAAAGTATTTTTCTATTTTTTTTTTCTGTACATTCTATAGTTCGCGCATTTTCTTATTTCGAACATACTCGAACGCAAAAGTGAGTTTTATTTCACTGTTTTAAACATTAGAGGGAAGTTGAGTTGTACTCAGCAAGGAACGTGAGTAAATTTGGAAACTTTATTAAATATATATTTTTTAAGATTAAAAAAATGATAAAAATAGCTAAAGTTACTTCTGGTGAAATTCTGAATCAAACAGGTATTTTTCTTTTTTCTGTACGTTCTATAGTTCGCGCGTTTACTAATTTCAAACATACGCGAACACAAAAGTGAGTTTTTTATATAGATTAAGGGGACTTGGCACCTTTTGACATTTTTTTTTAATTTAGGAACTTTTACCTATTTCATTTGTATGTTATGATGTGCTATTGTTCAACAAAATGATTTTCACATGAAAAATCAAAGTTGTACTAACAGAAAATTTTAAAATTATTTAACAATTTTAAATTTCCTTCTTCTTTTTCATTTCTTGACTTTTTTTTACAAAATTTTTTTAAAGTACTTATTATAGTATGGTTTACAATTTATGGGATGGGTTTGCTATTAATTAATTAGCTTTTGAGAAAAAAGTTTTTAAAGTTACATGGATGGTAGAACACAGAAAAAAAAGCGACTTTTGTTGTATTTTCATTTTAAATTGTTTTTGAAAATATATAGCAAATTCCATCCCTAATTTTATCAAGCACATCATATCGAACACATACAAAAAAATTCAAGTTGCTACATGAATATATGTAGAAGTTTTAGCATTTTAAGTACTACAATATGGCGAAAACACACAAACCGAGAAAACGCAGTTTAAAGAATACAAAATCCTACTAAAACATCAGAAATATTTTAGTTCTCTTACTTCTTAACTACATTTATATTGGTTGTATCACTTCAAAACTTCGCTCAGATGTACTAGTAGCGTCAAACCACATTTTAAGCAAAAAATTGAAAAATCGTTATTTGCAGCCATTTTCTATATTTGAAAGGTGCCAAGTCCCCTTAAACATGTATAAAATCTATAATTAATAAACATGTATAACATTGTAGTTGGTGATAAAAATTATGGGATTATAAATTATGACTAAAACGTATACGTATTTTAGATTACTTCTATCACAATCTTGTCGAATATAATCTGGACTCAAAGGCCAAACGATTTAAAGAAAATAAATAAGCATAGATAACAACTTATTTCAAACTCTATTTATTCAATTATTTTATTTTGAAAGTTATTTAAAAGGAAATAGTTAATGCTTAAAAATATGCCTCAATAATAATGCGATCAAAAATTATCCCATATAAAATGAAGTATCATTATTAAAAACTCCCTTGAGGAAAATTTGGACTCGGAATAATACGAAAAATTCTGGGACGAAAAAAAAAATAGAAAGGCATAAGATTTTTATCCTTTTTTTACACGGAAGTGATAGTGTTGTAGTTTATATATTAAAAAACCGACGAAAATACATTACTATTTAATTTTGTTTCATAGTTGTTTTGTGCCATTTGTTTTGTTGCTATTGAATTCGCATCTTCAAAAACTAGAATAACTACATGCGCATGAAATTGTTAAATCTATTTTTAACGTTAAGGATTGATTTAACTTATTTCAGCATAAAATATTTTACAAATGAGGAAGAATATGCAGTATATTTAACAATAACAAAGGTTTATGTGGACTTTTAACGAATAGTCGGAAATGTACTCTTAAACACAATGAGATTACTTCTAAGCCACTATCACTAATAAACTTGAATTTATTTGATTTTTAGGATTCGAGATAACATAAAAAAAAACTACACATTTTTAAGAATTTAAATTTTTTAATTGATTTTATTTATTGTTTTTAAAGAATATTAGAAAAAGAGGGTTCAAGCTCATGACCCAGGATTTAATTGATTTTTATAATTCGAGATAATGCCAAAGAAAAAAACGAAACAGAAGAAGAATAAAATACACGTGTTTAAGGATTTCAAACTTTTTTGTATTATTCATAAAGAAAATTACAGAAACAGCGATAGGAACGGTATATTGTCCATAGTCTACATTACGCTAGAGGGACATGCATTTTTCACGTGATATGGCTAGAAAATCTTTAGTAATTGATATTATGTATTATTATTAAGAGTCCTGGATAAGCTAGCCTTAGAAAGCACTTGACGCAGAAATTCATTTATGATAAAGAATAAAATGGAGTCCCATTCTTCAATTTTAGCTATGGAATCGTTTATAGCAATTTACTTTCCACTTCTAATAAAAGCTTTTATTTCTACTTAATCAATCATCGAAACAGTAATCCCATCTCGAAATGGATTGTGTTTTTTAATAAAGGATTTCTCAACTGCGAATGTTCTGTCAACATCTTGTCCGTCATATCAGTATTTCCTTCTTTCGAAATACCATTTTTTATTTCTAAATAATTTTCCCCCATGAATAAAAAAATCCTCCTTTACACGGATTCTTTTTCGCTTCCAAAAGAAAGAAATGCTTTTCATGCATATAAATCACAAAGAATATTTTTCTCAAGCTCCGCAGCCAGATGGTTTTACTCATTTTTCTGTTTTGTTTTGCCTTAAAATTTATAAGGAAAGAGAAAATGCTTAAATCATGAATTTCTCCTTTTTCATTCCATTGTGAATATCCTTGAATAGAATAGTCCAATAGTCGTTATGACTTGCTCTGTTTATGCCGATTGTATCTGCGCACTTACATGTGCGTTACAAATTTTAACCTTTTCAAGTAAATTCTGCTCAACTTTTTTTCATCTATTCTATATAATTAGCTAAATTCTTAAAGTTTCACTTTCTGTTTTTGCATAACTTTTCCCAAACGAGAGACGAGTAGATAATATGCCGTCGCATTAGCAGTCATTTCTTTTGCATGTTCATTGATGTCAAGAATGGCATTAGTTAGTAAAATTATAAGTAAGGAGGTAAAACCGATAACGTGTCTGAAATAAACAATATTGAGACTTTTTTGATTGTCATTCATTAAAATGTTTTGTACTACTGTGATATATGTTGTGTCGACTTCTTATGAGCTACATAAAATACGGGAAAAGGTGGCAGCGCCCGACTTTCTTTTTTGTTAACATAAGAAGATATAATTTTCGTTCTACCTGTGTTTCTTACATTTCTGTTGACACCATTCTTCAGCTATTAATCCTGCATTTATGCTTATCTGATGTCAGCCAAGCAACTTACCTTATTTTGTCTTGTTTCTGGAAGTAAAATTATAGTTTATATTTTATATCACGTTGTCTGTTCGTATTAAAAGCAATGTACTATTCCGGTATATTTTCCTAGAAATCGAAGTTAGATATTTCGTTTTTCTGCTTCTTGTGCGGTATAATACTTAGTTTTCTGATCTACGGTATTTGATTCTGTACTTTCTGATTAAATGCTATTACACCCTATGAACCAGTGTTTCCCAAACTTTTCAAAGCCAATGTATTTTATAACAATGAACTATTTTATGAATACCTACTCACACACACATATGTATATACAGTAAAACCTGTAAAGTTGTCAGGAACGGAATTAGCCCATCACCCTCTATTAGTTGACCACTAAAGTGCTGAACCGGAGGATTACGTAATTCATGCATTGGGTCTGTGCATGAAAACATTGCGTGATTGTGCATAGAGAGCGCGACTTTTGTTTATGCCCTTTAAATGTAATAATTAAAATAGTAATAAAACTCGTGAATTTGCGGCTTATAAACCGTCATCCCCCAGAGATTGCTTACGCAAAGAGCTGGAAATACAATAAATTTTCGTAGTTGAAAGTTGCAACCGCTCCTTGCAGTTTTCTGACTTCAATTTTTTTTTTTTTTTTTTTGCTGAAATGTATTTCATTTTCTATGAACTTTTGCAACAATATCGAAAATGATGGTTTTGATCCCTCAGCCTAATGGGAAACTTTGTAGTTCAGTTTTGTAGCGGAGTTTTGTGTTTAAAACGCATTTTCGACCCTTTTGATGCTTTAAAAAAAGTGTCTACTCAATTAATGCATTACTGATAACATAATTTTCACTTTTTTTTCAGCAGCAATGCAATTACTTAAATTTGCATCTTATACTTCACTAAAAATAACATAATTTAATTTTCATACTAAATAGGAATTAAGACATTTTTTGTCAAAAACAGATGGAGCAGCCACATTTTTGAGTTGCTCCAGTCTAGCTACAAATATTTTTTGAAGATTATATCGCTTGTCTCTTTTTTTTCAGTTAATTTTTTTTTTGTGTGATAAAAAAATTAAAGATTAAAATTTAAAAAAAAACATATATCGTAGCTGTGGAGCACAAAACATTAATTTGCTCCGCTCCAGTTTCGAGCAAAATCTCGTTTTTCCATTGCATCGAGCTCCTGCTTCGCACCAGTTTCGAGCAAAATCTCATTGTTCCATTGCATCGAGCTCCTGCTCCGCTCCAGATCTTTGACCAAACAGCTGGGGGTACAGCTATCATTTTAAGTTTTCAGGCATCACCGGAAGCTTGTCTACTTGTTGTCTGTTTAGCATAAAAACATTTCTAGTCTTAAAGGGATAAAACGAAAGAAAAGTAAGCATAAATATTTTAAAACTTTCATGAAACAAAATCAAATTATGAAAAGGAAACATTGTTAACTAATAATAACAAGTGCATGCAGAGATAAGATAGTATTATTTACAAATTGAAATTCAATCACCGACTGTTGCCGTAACACCAACTGTTACTGTCTACTAATAATTTTATTACATGCATTTCTACATTAATGTATTAATTAGGTAATAAAAAATTCTAGTTATGAAATTCATACTTCTAGTAACATTTCTTGAACATCGGAACCTGCTGTTAAACAAGTGAAGGCTACGCATGGGGAATTTTCTGAATCGTTTGAAGTGTTATGTGATCCAAAATGTTATTTTCAATGCTGTAGATGGCTTCAAGCATTCTTGCAATTAAACCGTCAGAATCCGTGTCTTGTTTCTTTTTCAAGCTATTCCGAATTGCATGGTTACGTTTCTTACATGCTCTGTTAGTGTACATTGACGCTTAAGTTACTAGTAAAATTTTCTTTTTGACTAGCTCTGATGTTGTCTGAAAGAAAAATATTTATTTTGTTCTTTAAACGTATAGGTATTGATTTGGTGCATTAATTGATAAAATTTTGTGAATTGGTGTTGAATTTATTCTGTGAATAGTGCAAACCTTGATTTATAACAACGCAATTATATACATAACTAAGTGTTTATACACGGATGAAAGATTTAGTATTCATCATGTACTCTTGTAGTTACTGCAGTGACGTTAATTGCCGTAAGATACCAGATGAAAACCATTAGAGTAATAGTCAAATACTATTATATTTTACACTTTCTGGAGGAAATTTACAAAGTTATGTCAAAAAAAAAAAAAAAAAAAAAAAAAACATTGATTAAATATAAACATTTTTCAATAATGTTTTCATTCAAATATTTAAGAAATCGTGCTGCGTTCTGATATGCACTCACTTAATATTCTTAAGTTAAGATGTGCATATCACTTACGAGAAAGTGTTTTGTGCTCAAATTTTTGCTTCTATGAAAAAGGATAGCAATGTTACTTTCAATAATGTATCTTTAATTAGTCTTCCAAAAGTCCTAACATCGCATATGCCGCTCCATTGAGAGTTACTACATCAAAAGTTTCTCGCATTAGGTTTCGAAAAGTGTACAATTATTTTGATCCAATGCAAAATGTTACTTCCTGTGCAGTTTGACACAGCCATCATTTTAATAAATTATATTTTGATGGCATTTCCAATAATTTATTTAGGGTTGATAATCAAAGTTTGAAACTCAATTAATACTTGTGTCACATGAATGGTTGAAAACTTTTCCAACTATGTCGTTGGAATATTGGTAATTTCAAATGAAGTTTGATAAAATTAATTGTGTTGTTTGATCTATGTTATGTTGGTTCTTATGCTGTCGGTTAATAGATGAGTATAATGAGCTCATGTAAAATTTCAATATTGTATGGAAATGACTAGAATATATAAATATAAGGCTAGTCTAGAAAGTATAAATTACCTAAACTTAAGATGGAAATGCCTAATTTCGTAAACTGCATTTTTTAAAATGCTTTTAATTAATGAAATATATTGATATATTGCAATATCTCCACAGTTACTTTTCTAAATTTGTTCCATCTTTTGCAAAACGCTGATCGCACAGTAAATACGTTGTTGGGTAGTGTACATGTATTCATGTCTATTATTTGCTAATCTTACTAATTTCGATCATTTTTCAGTGTGCTATGGTACATGTTTACATACATTAGAAGAAAAAATTCTTAAATATGTAATTATGAGGTGTAGTAATATTGATAAGTTATAGTATCTCTCAAACTAAAATCCTTAGACACAATAGAAAATAATTTAATATAATTTGAAACCGAAACAAATCTTATTAAAGTAAAATCCATCCATAGCGAGAGCTTAAAAAAATCCACACATTTCTGAAGGCAAAACCAGTAATATTAGAAAGAAAAAAAATAATGATGAAATTTCAAAACAGTTTTCATGTCTTTAATTCTTTAAGTACTTTTATGATATTTCGTTCTATCAAATCGATAAATTGTCTGAATGTGAAAAAGAAAATGCTATGAAAAGAAAAAAAAATCTCCATTAACAGATTAACACACGTTAAATGGCTCTATGTTCGCAGATTTGAAATTTCTTAAAATTGCCCAGTAAACAGATAAAAACAAGTACTGTTTTTATTTTTTGTTGGTGAAAATTTTTAATTGTTCACATAAATCTTTTTTTCTTCCATAATATGATAAGTTTATTTATTTTTAATTAATTCATTCATTTGTTTATGTTTTGCATCCTGTATTTTAGGTAGTACTTTTTGTTTTCAAAATCTGATGATCCAAATATTTCACTTTCGTCTCAGAAGTAAAAGATTAAAATAATTGAAAGCTATAAAACAAATTCAGTTTGAAAATGTTTTTAAAACGTATTGGAGTATCTTATTATTGTTATTTGTAGATTCAACATTTTACATCATTTGTATTAACTTTTCAGGAATGAAAATGAAAGCTTCGGAAAACTCCTCTTCATAAAAACTATGCATTATATCTTTCCGATCAGATAATTTTTGAATACCAAGGCAACGTTATGATGTTTTCTGTTATAAAGAAGAAATTCTCTGAAGTTTGAACATTGTGTTTACCATTGAAAACGCCTTTAAAGAGCTATGAATTCAGATAAATCTATTCAGTGTTATTTGAGGTTGGAAATTGAATTGAAAAAATAATCTAAATAATTTTATTACGTCGCTTTCATATCCTTTGAAAATACTTCAAATTGACGTTCGCTTTTAAAAATAATTATGATTCGAAGTAGTTGTATTACATTAAAAACAACATATGAAATAATAGAAGGCATATTATTCTTTGGAACATTAAACAAAATATGTGTTGATGCAAGCTAAAGTATTCTGGATCAGTTATTGATGAATTTCTAGTTATTATTAGTGCTAGCTAAAAACTTCTTTTCTCCAGGAATCTGGAGCAGGTTCGTTGCAGCTTCGAGCAAAATTTCGTTGCTGCAATGCTCCACTCTCCTTATCCCTGGTTTTCTTACTGTAAATTAATTTTTAGTATTTCAAAAATTATCCTATTATATTGGTGTCATCCTTAAACCCATTCATATGCATAAATTGTTTTTTTTCCACTGACTTAACGTAAAAGTTTAGTAAAGTAGCGGGCTCTGTAGGGCGGGGGGGGGGGGGGAGCGGGATACGAACGTCACCAGGAACTCCTAACCTTCTCCTCAGATGCCTTAGTTACCGATGAGACATCTTAGTTCCGGCGCAACATTATTTTTTTTTACTGCGTTTGTTTTGCATTCGTCGAATTTTGTTTATTACTACAAATGACGAGAAAGAACTCGACAGTAAATTTGCGTAAAATTTTTGTTTTAATCTTGGTAAAAGGTGTGCGAAAACTATTTAAGGGGACTCGGCACAAAAAATCGGTCAAAATCTCGATTTTGGGATTTTTGCTTCAAATTATACTTTATATATTAGAGAACGCTTGTGCAAAGTTTCAAGGTCCTACGTGCACTCTAAGATATCTTATTTTGGATTTTATATGAGCATTAACACTTTTTTTACCTAACCGAAAACTTTAAATGGCTTTTTCTCAGCTTCGCTTCTATGCATACTATGTGATAGTTAAAATGCTTTTTCAAATATGTATCTATTCACTTGAAATTTTTATTGCTTGTTCCAAATGTTCAACTAAATGTAACCTAGTATGGAATTTTTGATAAATTTATTAGAAATTATTTTAATGCAATTTAACTTTAAAAAATCTTGCAATACCGAGATTTTTCTTAGATTTTTCTGTTTTAAATTTTTTTGCAAGAACTAATAAAGACATCAAAAATTCCATACTACAAAGTGAGGAGTATAGTTTTTTCTTTCTTGTAAACAATATCCAGGCAAAAATCTCCCATTTTAAAAAAAAGAGTAGCGTTTTAAAAAAATTTTTAATTTTGTGAATTTTTTTAAATTTTGAATTTTTTTGGACTATTTTTTTTATGTTTTTCTTCTATAGCACATCAAGTTAGATTCATAAACATACATTACCAGTCAATACACCTTGAATTATGTTCAATTTGGGAAGGTGGATTTTTAGGTGCCGAGTCCCCTTAAATGTACAAAAGGTCTTGTGAAATGAGCAAAACACAAATAGAAGAGAGATACAGGTGGTTTAAAAATGGCTGCACATCTGTTGACAGTGATCCTCGTTCTGGTCGAATTTGGACAGGAACAACATCGGATAATGTCTAATGTATGCGAGTTGCGAGTGGACAAGATTGTCGTTTGACTATGAGGGAACTAGAAGATAACCTTGGAATACCAAAAAGCACTGTTTGGCAAATTTTAACCGAGAAAATGGCCGCACTTTTGGCAAACCGGTGACTGGCTTCTTCACCACAACAATGCGCCAGCGCATGCATCAAACCTTGTGCAGCAGTATTTATCAAAACACAGTGTTGCACAGCTTCACAAGCCTCCATACAGTCCCGACATAGCTCCCTGCTGGTTTTGGCTATTTCCTCGACTGAAAATGCCGCTTGAAAGTTACCAGTTCGACAGCAAAGAGACTGTTGAAACCAATGCGTCGAATGCACTAAAGTAGATTCCAGAAACTGAACTTAAAGAGTGCTTTAGAAACTGGAAGCATCGATATAAGTGTGTTATTCAATCAAATAGGGACCACTTTGAAGGATACCATTAACCGGATGATGAAGAATTGGTCATTCGCCGAGAAATCGACGTAGGTCGAATACTTTTGGGACAGACCTCGTATTGTAAGACTGGACTTTTCTGTGCGACCCTTAGAATAAACCTAGATGGGAGCTTTGAATGTTCGGAACCCTCACATAGCTAGTGGCTCTGCCGTTGATACTATGTATGTGCATCAAGTGCAAACTCGTAAAAACTCGAAAAATGGACTTAATACACTATGGTCCACAAGTACAAAATTATTTCCAATTAATCTCGCAAAGAACATGTTACATGATTTATGATGCAAAATATGCTAAGGATTGCATAAAGCTTTTGACCTGTACTTACTCCATTTTGGGAAAGAAACCTTTTTCTTCACGTTCAGCTAATTACATTCGCATCCACTTACAATTTATTTCTGAAAGGCTGCAAGTTTGTTAATTGCCTTTAAATCTTTTCAGTTGCTATTCATATGATCATTAGAACAAATGACGTTGGCTGCAGTAAATTGTAACATTCATCGAGCCTGAGTCACATCGTATAGTTGTGTAATCATCATTTCGATTAAGTGCAGAGTTAATCGAAGCATTGGGTGGGGAGAAGGGGGGTGGTGCAGCTCTTGCAACTTTCTCTTAAAAGCTATTAGCGAATTTAATTCTAGAAACTTTTATTTTTTCGATTTTCAATTTATGAAGTCTCATTCACAAAACTTTCAAATACAATATGTTTGACGTGTTTGAGAATATGTTTTTGAACATTAATGCATCGATAATGCTTACTTTTTAGAATGCAATTAAAAATAGAGCTGTCATTTGATCTAACCATTTGTGTAACTCCTAAAATATTAGACTCCTTTAAAATCCCACTATGAATCATCAGCTACACAGTTGGTATGATATTTGGTAAAACATTGTACGAGAAACAAAAATATTGGACTTGGTTGTTTTGAAGCATATGATTTAGCGGCCTTAAACGTTCACGGTTTACTTGTAAGTTGAATGCGTCTTAGAAATAAACTTACTCAAGAAATTCCATCTTTAAACAATATAATTAATTTTTGCTGCTTTTAACAAAACATATACGTCGTAATGATCGTATCGGTCTTCCGCTATTTTCTGAATTTCAAGGTAAAAGTATCTTCAGACTCGATTGTTAGTAGCTTTAATGGCAAATCTTTGTTTAGTACGGTTAATGTCTCCTTGAATTATGAAATCACAATATGGATAATATCTATCAAAAACGTGGTGAAGCCAGTGAAAGTATATGCCCCCCTCTCCCTATAGTGGGCAGAGTTGGTCCTTATGACATTTCTTGGTGCTATAGAGCAATGTTTCCCAACCTTTTTTTCTTGCGAACCCCTTCTAAAGTCCGAAAGGAAATGGCAAACCCTCTTCAGTTGTCGTTAGTAACGGGTAACAAAACTATTGAAATTTGCTAGTACATTTATTTTCCATGTTGCACATAACATGTTCATAACAAAAAATGAAAACACACTTGTAAGACATCTAAATTAAATATAAACTAAAATAAAAACTACAAGAAAAATTAATGTTTTTTAATTATTAATTTTTTATTTGTTATTTTTGAATTATTAATAGGGCATAAAAAATGTGTTTTCGCAAAACATATTTTTAAAAAAAATAATTTCACCGATAGCTCGAAAAAGTTGTGGAATGGCATGAAAAATATGCATACAAAATTTTGAATGAATCAATACATACTTTTTAGTTTCAATTTCGGGTGGAAATACACAAAATTTGAAAAGTAATGGACATTTGCAGAAATATTACATTTACATATTTTCAAATTTCTCATTGTGGTAATGCAGAAAAGTTTTAATCAAATGTGATAAATGTGAGTACAAAATTTTAAATTATCAATAAATACCTTCTGGTTCTACGTATGAGGAACTAGGCGAAAATAATACAAAATTTATATTTTAATAAATCTTCATATTTCCGACTCGCGCTAGTGCAGAAAAGTGGAAATGGTAGGAGAAACATGAGTTCAAAATTTAAAATAAATCAATGGATATCTTCTATTACTACTTTGTGATACAATGTTAGTAGTTGGAAAGATTAGAAATAAGTATTTTCAACTTTTGTACGAATATTTCAGATGCCAATCCACAACTTTTCACATTATCGAGAAAGCAATTTATATTTTTAAAAAAAATCCTTCTAACGCTTTGTCCTAATATATACATTTTAATTTATTATTTCGTTATTTCATTTGTATTCGCAATTAAAAATTCTGCCATTGCAATATTATTTTCGTGAACCCCCTTCAAACGCTGCGCAAACCCTTGGGGGGCTCATGAACCAGCGGTTGGGAAAAACGCTGCTATAGAGGGTACAGCAAGCAAATATGTCTCTCAGACCTTATACCTGATTCTGCCTGTCTTGGCTGAAAATGGAAGGGCGTCACCTCATATGTAACCTAATGATAGAAAGTTTACACTATAATAGGAAAGTGTTGATGTTAGAACCATTATAAATTTTCTTTGTGACTTTTTGTTAACACCTCTCAGAAACTTAAACACAATACTCCGATATTTGCAAACGTATATTTCAATAAATCAGTTAAAGCATTGAAGGAACAGGTCTGTTCTCAATTTCGTTTTAAATGGTAAGGGAAGGCAGGGTATTTTATCTTTTTGAACTCAGATGCAGATACCACTTTTTTGCTTACACCACTGTATAGAGCGTTGAGAAATCAAGCGCTCAACAGTACGAAGCAGGCCCTCATATTTCCTGGGGAACATTATTATTTTTTTACTATTATTATAACTATTATTATATATTTTAAATTGCCAATGCTAAATAATGACGTTACAAATGTTTGTAGGCAGCATTCAACTATCCAAGGTAGTATGTTGAAAGCTTTCAACTATGAACACACTTGTTAATAGAAATCTTGGATTTAAAAATTAAATACCATAAAAGCCCTTATTTTTTACATCTTACATTTAAAGATTAAATAAATTATAAGCCTTTATTATTTACAAAGGTGTACAGATAAATAAACATGCACACATATTAACAAATAATTTACAGTAAATCTTCGAGGCGATTCGTGTCCCAATTTAGACTTCATTTAAACTTCAGCTGCGCGCATCGCATACACTTCAATTACGCGCACAGCCACTCTACCTCAAGCTCTTACTCTGACCGTATTATTATTATCCTCTGTGAAGTTGTTATTCTCACTTAATCGATTTTGTTATCCGTCAATGCGTTGGTCCGATTATTGATTGTTAATCGCTATTCTACTGTTATATTTCCAGGACAAAATGATAATGAAAGCATTATTTCTGCATAGAAAATGTAGAGACATTTGAAACACTATCGGCATGATTAACATAAAGTAACACTGTGTGTGTAGTTCTTTTCCTTCTTTCTTTCTTTTTTCCTTGCTAACGTCAAAAGGTTACCCAAACACTTTGTAAGACGAAATAGCTAAATAGCTATTACTATTATTTTCCAATGATAAAATGGTTTCCAATCTACGTATTAATTGCTTTTTAGCATTGCAGGGATGGCAGCAATTATCCTTTCCTTTTGTGCCTTAATATTGTGTCACCAAATCATTTTTCAGAAATTATTGAAGCTTGGAAAAATCGCTTTTCTTTTGTGTTTTAGGTTGATGTAATTATTGAAACTACCTTAGGGAACAATAAGTGTAATTCCGATTCAAATTAAAAACGCAATTTCAAGTAAACGAAAGAAAAACAAAATCACCTGAAAATAAGTTTACAAATGGAAAATCTCATTTTACTGTTTCTTCGTGTAAATTAATTCTAACCAGTTTTTAAAATGTTGTTACAAAAACTTCTAATTACATCGTTACTGTTCTGTATTGCGTTAAATTCTTAGCGTGACAGTAAAAATGGTGCTCTTGTACATACTATACTTCCAAATTGAACGCTAATTAAGCGTCACTCATTAAGGTTAGCGTCCTGGAAGGATTTAAAGAAATAACTGATTTTCTTGATACCAACTTCGTGGTTTAATTATTCAGCGGCCTCATTAAATTTCATTTTCAGTTCTTACCATTCAATCCTTCATTCCCCTGCGGCTGGGAACCGAAGCAACTTGATTTCATTTCTCTTAGTTTTCTAACTTTTTGAATCTAGGTAAAGTTCAGCACGGTAAATTCACTTGGTTAAAAATATCCTTACAATTGTTACCTTAATTTTTCTTTAGAACATGTGTTCATATGATATTTAGTTATTTTATGCGGTGTGTTTGGGAGGAGTATTTCTTTAAAAAAAATCCAAGCATGTACAGCTTAAATAAAAATAAATAATTAAAAAGAGGATATGCATACGAAACTACAAAGATCTTATTATTTGTGAAATATAATATCAGTTTCTGCCATGGTTTCTTTTGATATTTTCAGTTGAACGTGGTTATAGTGACATCGTTTATAGTAACAAGTCTGTTATAACGTCAAGAAATGTTCCGGTTTCTTGAATGACGCTATAACAGTTTCACCATATATATATCTGCACCTCAGAGCCGTAGTATCTTAAGTCCATTTTTCGAGTTTTCGCGATGAAGTCAAAAGAGTAGTACTATAAGACTAGACTATAAGATACTATGACTCTCAAGTACACACATATATAAACACAAACTGATGGTTTCCGTTACTATAATGTATGTGAAAACATTTTTGTGAATTATACATATCTTAGAGGTTCAGGTGTTCCAGTTGAGAATCTTCAAACATATATAAATTAACAAAAAAAGCTTTAAAGCTTTGAATCCAGCGCACACTTGGGAGACTCTTCAGTATGTTATTGTCGAAAAATAGTTCAGGGTTGATTTTCTAGGTTAATATACATAAATCATTCCTTAACACTGTTATCTACTTCCTCTGCAAATAGTTTTTCATACAGTATGTTTTGCTTTCGGAAACAAATTTTGCTGTAGAGTGAGATTGCAACTTGTGATACTACTTTCGAAGAGACTTCACACTGATTAATATTACTACTTTTATAACGCGTAAAAAATCTAATTGTCATTTAAAATTTATGATACACAATGTTTAATTTTTCTGTCTTTTCGGTTATCGAAAGGTAATCGTTTAAAAAAAAAAAAACAGGGGTATGTATATGCGTATATATATACAGTAAAACCTGTAAAGTTGACCACCTTTGTCAAGAATGGAATTAGTCCTTCACCCTCTACCTCACCCTCCATAAGTTGACCACCTGTGCAAGTTGACCACTAAAGTTCTGGCCCACAAGTGGTCAACTTACACTGGTTTCACTGTATATATAACTAGTAAGCCCAGCGGTCATATGAAATGACCGCTGTTCTAGATATTATAAATATACAATTCTCCCAGTAACCGGAAATGCACATCAAATCAAAGAGATATTTATCAGGTAGAACAGTAAAGTTTAATGAATAAATAATAAACATAGTAATTTCGGAAAAAAATATTCTTACCGAGAAAAACCCATCTAAGTTATAATAATCTGTAAAATAAAAATATTATTTACTATATAATCAAATTGTTTGTGAAAAATATTTATTTATATCCAACATAATTATCGTCATAACAATAGTTTTAACGAAACTGGAAAAAAGAGCGCTGCCACTGTAATATTTATAAAAAGCGCAGACGATAAATTAAAACAAAGAAAGAAGGATTAAATTAAATTCGCGTTTACATTAATTTTTAACGGAAATTTGCAAATCTAGCGATGCCTCACTCAAAATGCTAGAGAAATGTTTTGATTACAGCACGATGCAGTTTTCTCGGAGTAAGAAATTCGGGATAAGCTATCGGCTACAAACAGACACTTAAGCGGCTTATATATAAGATATACACACACTAAAATTATGTGATTGTGGTAAAATGGTAAAGACCTGCCATGTAGGTTAAATCGCTTTTTTATTTCCTTATCGGTAGGTTTTAGTCCAAAACTGGAACCACAAAGCACCCTAAAACTATTTTTTAGGAAATGTTTACAATGCTTGTCGAAACTCGAAGTTTCAAATATCAAAATCATCGTTTTCGAGAATTGAGCATTTTAAATAAATGTCTTATCATTACTTTGAAACGTTTGCATAGGAAACATAACGACTGTTCAAGTTTCAAATATTTTTTACCGAAAGCGATATCGAAATTGGGATAAATCTTTTGATGTTGTCAACAAACATGAGTACTTATAAGTTGCAATTTTTTCCAAAAACCTTAGACATCAGCTGAATGTTTTTTTTTTTTTTTTTTTTGCAATTTATCATGTATTAAAATATTCTATGAAATTCACACACACATATGTATGTATTGAAATACAGTAGAACGTCAAAAATTCGAACTAATTGGGACTATAGGGGTAGTTCGGATTTTCAAATTGCTAGCATTTTCGGAAATAACCAAAAAAAAATGATTTTCGGAAATAACCAAGAAAATGCCGGTTAAAGAAATAGTATCTCATTTAATCAAATAAAGTAGTTAGACAATATGCATGTACATAACATAAAATACAGTACATAACGCTAAAATATGTAATGACATTTTTTTAACAAAATTTACAAAAATGAACTCTTATTGTTTACTGAACATAAAGGAAACATGAAAAAACATTTACCGTACTGTATGTACTCGGTGAGGAACTATTATACAGTAAATTAAACAAAGAAAATTCGAATGATCTTCTGAAAAATATAATGACTACACACAAAGAAAGCTGAATTACTTTCTGTAAGGAAAACCTGACTTAAACTCATTTTTAAAAAAAATCATTGATTTTAGTCTGAGAGAGCTTTGAAGTTATTTTCTTAACTGTCAAGGTCCTTCATTCGCTTTAGTAGTAAAAGTTGAGCTTGATTACTTTCTGGATGCGTCTCGAACCAAGCCATTACCGTCTCTGGCGCCGGGAATGCTTGAGCGTGTGCAGGGGCGCTGGAATTAGAGGTGACGCCGTCTGCAAAGTCGTCATCACCTTCACTGTTTTGGTTTTCAAACACTTGAACCGAACTAACAATATCAACGTCATTGAGAATTTCATAACCTATGTCATTTGTGTCAATATCCAACCATTCCGCACCGGCAGTTTTGTCAGTCTTGAAAGCCAGGAATAGACAGTCATAAATTTGACACCTCTTCAATATTTTCAATCATTTATCTCTCATTTTCGTTGTCTTCGCCAGTTTTGTTGACTTCTCCAGTAAAGTGAAATTTGGACTCATCCATGACATGACAACCGCAAGCTACAAGTCGGCACGAAACTTGATTTGTTAAGGCCTTTCCTTGTTAATGAACTCCTGCTCGTTTTAGCCGAATGGCCGCAAACTTTTTCTTACTATACAATATTAAGTTCAAGGAAATTCAGTACAAAGGGAGGAAAACGTTTCAACGTTAGGTAAAGCAATAATGTGTGATACAAAATACATTTCTTATTTGAAAGTAGAGTACATTCGAAAATAGTTCCTGAAATTTCAGACTAACTATAAGATTTTTTACAATAACTTTAGACCCTTTTTTTACTCTTCGCAAAGCAAAATATTTCTGAGATTTTTTTCCCCAAGTCCAGATTATTTGCATTTTATACAGATATGTCTATACTCTCATCCGTTTGAATTGACACTGTAAAAGTTTTTATTTTATAAAAATAAACTATAGCAAATTTTAATAAATTTTATGTTGCTTACGTAAAATGCACGTAGTTTTTGAAGCTTTTTCTTATTTAATATAAAATTCAATTTAGTTTAAAATAGTTAAGTAACACATATTACTGTTCTCTCTTGATGACTATTTTTGTTATTTTATAGGTGAGTGATTTTTCTTCCTCTTTCATGTTCTGATGTTTCTTTTTCTTTGGTAAGTTATTAATATAATATTGTACCAGCCACAATAGCTACTTTCCCTAGTTCTATAGATGGCGCTATTGCCAAAGTAGTGACGTCAGTCGCATTAGCAGTAGTTTGTTCATTCTGTGTCTATGTCCATGTGATGTTCTTGTAAAATGTGTTCTATGTATGCTTGTTGTGTAACTTTGTGTGTGAATTCATTAAAATGTTTTTTGTAATTGCGGTGAGCGAGCATCCCTTACAATATTGATTTAAATATTTAACTTGTTTTAGAAAAAATATGTCGCTATAGTTTTTTTGACAAGGAACCAAACATGCACAACGTTTTATCATTCTCCTAAAAGACAATGTCTTATCACTAAGTTAAAAGCAACATTTTCAGAAAATCAATAAAAATTAGATGCTTCACAACAAACAGGCCAAGCTCTTTTTAAATATACGTTGGTTAAAAAATTTTATATCATGCTGTGAAAAATGTATTACCATATCTGTACATAATTCACGGAGTTTTAAATTTTTAAATCTCATTTCAAAATGGCCATTCTGAGCATACATTTCATTGTCTGTTAATCTGTAATATGCGAGGTGCTTTATAACTATAATGCATGATTTTGATTTACTCATAAGAAAAATTTATGATATTCTAATAATTGCATGAGTCACATAAAAATTTTCTATAAATTTTCAAATCAATTTTTGTCCATACTTTAAGAAAAATTGAAAGTGTGACAGATGGCTAAATAATGAAATAAGATATATATATAAGCAAATTTTGGGCTATGCAAAAATAGTTATACAATGCAAATATAATTCTTGCGTAGAAAAACATGTTCATGTACTACAAACACTGTACAGTAATTCCTCACTCAGTACAGCTTCACTCAGTGCTAATCTTAACTGTTGCTATTGTCAATTTGTTATATCAAAAAAACTGATCTTAGAACAGGAAATTCTTTTTATTGGCCTTTTATTCAACTCTTGACTAAAAGTAAATGCAGAGATTATCCTTAGAGTATTTTTTGTCTTTTACTATAAGAGATTATTTTTAATACATATTTTAGAAGTGTTTCCAAAAAGCCACACTGTGCATTGTAGGGTTAACGGTTTTAATGTTATACATGATAACGAAACTTTAAAACATTAAAAATTTTAAAATATGTTTCGACTATTTGGACGTTTTACCATCAAGGAAATCTTGCTGGAAAAACTTTTTATTTCTTTCGTTTTGTAAATTAATTTCGATTCGCTATGTAAATTTCATTCAAGGCATATAGAAAATCCTGGAAAGACATTTCAAGGGCTAAAGAAATGCCTTTTTGTAACCATTACTGCAAAGCAGAACTTCAACGTCTACTATAGTTACGTTACGTGTTTTTCAGAAGGGAAGGGGAGATATAGGTTAGTTTTATTGGATATTGGTTTTACTTTATCGGAGCTCATTTCATTTGGATGGGGATGTTTCATCTATTTGGAAATGCAAGTAAAGACAACGATTTGCTGTCTTGCACTGCCAAAAGCTGGGATTTGGATACCTGCTTCTTATTCAGGCAATCACTAAGAAGACGGAAAGTTCCTGCTTTAAAACAGTTAGTGAAAAATTACCGGAATTTCAAACTCAATAGATTGAAAACAATAAGCAATCCTTAATTAATTGAAAATCGAAAGAAAAGGAAAAGATAAGTTGTAGTCGAAGTTGATTTTTTTACGTTGGATTTTCCTACCTTTTTTTTTTGAAAACGTAATTATAATACTTTGAATAGATCATTGAAATAAAATTGCTCCCATGAATGCCGTTCAACCAGTTTGAATCCTTTTTTTACTCAAATGATGTTAGCTATCCAACAACTAGAAATTGAACAATTTTAGTACAAAATGTGTCTTAATGTATTTTATAGCTTTCTGATAAACTTTGACGTCCCAATTTGGACTTTAAAAAATAAGTCTAACTGTCGCTGTCAGCTTTCTCAAGCCCGTGATTATGTATTACATTTTAAATGAGGTGTCTTGGTTAGCTACTTTTTGCTGGAAAAGTGTATCAGTTGTGCACTAAGGTGGGTCGATTTTTTTTTTTTTTTTCGAATTTTCAAAACTTATCTACATTGACAAGATGCTATATCCCATACAGATGATTGCGAAAATAAAATAGTCTGTGAGATTTTCAACCATTTTATTCTACCGGGGCTGCCTGTGGGCGCATTGGGCAAATATTCCTGGTTTAAAGCAATTCACACAGACGCAATAAAAGAAAGTTCTCTTAGAAGTTTTATGTGAGCTTGAAGTATACCTAGGAGGGTAAGTTAAACAGTGGGGGTTTGCTTTTTTAATTTGCTTACGGATGTCAAGGCCGAATCTTGCTGCATCCTACTGATATACGATGTTGGAGCCGCCAAGAATAAAACTTACCGAGTATTTCGACACAAGTAGAGAGCACGTTTTACAGTGTGACGCAATTTAACGTCACTCGCGAATGGTAAGCTTTCTCGAAACGCAAACCGAAATATCACTCATTTTGGATCCGTAATTACATTGGGATATACAATGAACGCCTTAATCATTTTGTATTTCATCTTACTAGAATTTTAACAGTCTCTTGTAACTTTTTTACGCAAAGGATTTCAGAAATTTTGCGTAATTTTATCTGTTAAACTAGCTATTAGCGTTGAAATATAAGTGGGTTTCAAAGTAGTTTCTTGCAGATAACGGGAATTTTGCATTCTTCAATGAATATTTGCCATTGTGGAGAAAAATTATCGGTGATTAGCTGTTATAATTGTTTTCAATTCAGAATCAGAACATCAAAATGAAATGGCTTCTTATGCTATCTGAAATTTTAATTTATTTTTTTCTGCTTCAAAGAGATATTTCGTTAGAGCTTGTAGTTATTTTGGCTAGTTATGATTTTTTATCCTTGTTTCATGTTTGGATTCTTGGAATGGATTCAAAACTTTGCAAGATTGTTTTTTTTTTTCTTTTTTGAACATTGAGCGTAAACTATCTTCACAATCATTTTTTTTTTTCATGTTTACAAACAATAAGCCCTTAAGTTCTTTTCTTCTTTGTTTTTTGTAATTCATAATATAATTTGTATCCTCCGGTTTTAAACAAACGTCTACGCAAAATTCTACCGTTTGAGGGCAAAAATGGCGGCGTTTATTCAGTTAGGCTTCTACTGGAGTTCCAGTGGATTGTAAATTCTGAACTCCGCTGAGTACATTTTTTTCCCCTGCAGTTGTGACAGATATTTTTGTCGCCATCTCGAGTGCAGAGGTCTGACTTGTCATCTTTTGCCCTAAATACCCTCGAAATAGCTGAAATCACTCGCTGCGCTAACGATCGTCGAGGTTAGGAAAAGGGAAATCCCGTAGCAGCTGTAAACATAAGAGCACGCAGTTCACAGAAAACGAGACGAGTCAATTGACTTTTATCTTTAACCAGTTTCTTGTAAAAGGAGCAAGATGTGTGTGTGTTTGCATTTCATTCTTAAAGAATGACGTAACGGCATGGATGGAGCTCAAATGAAATAAGAGAATTGCTCTTTTTGATGGTAATCCTTACTTAATTGCTGGGTTGTTGTTGAGGTAACTTGTGAAATGTAATTCAATAAAAAAATTTTTTTTGGGGGGGGGGGGATTGAAATGTGTTAGAATACTTCGGGTGGCCTTCAACCTCTTAAAGCACGAGTTTTTTTTTTTTTTTTTTCTGAAAAACTAGCATAGTGTAAGTCATTTTTTGCAATTTCAGGTTGTGGGACAGCATTTTCAGGTGTGTCAGGACTAGGGAGCAAAGGGGGCGGGGGACTAAAAGTTACATAGAAAAAAAATATTATGAACAAAGTGTAAACGGATCTCAGACGGGCATTAGAAATAAAATAACGCACGGGCCAAATTTACCGGTAACTTTCGCCCGTGTCAGACACGGGCAAATGTGTTAAGGGGTTAAGGACTGAGACCTAAATCACGTTAACGAAAAAGGAAATGTAGTTAACCATATATTTAATCCCTGAGGTGTATTTTTCTACTTGAAGTGTTTTTTAAATCCGATCAATTCTAGTCTAATTTTCCGTTAAAAAAAACAGAAATAAATCAAAGATGTAAAATAAGTTGATTCGGTGAATATTTTAAGAGAAAAAATTTAAAGTAGGTTCTTGAGATGAGGAAAATGTGTCTGACGGTCGCTTTGTCTGTCTGTTTGTTTGCCTACCAACATTTGAGGTAATAAGACTGAAGAAACAGCAACAAATGTTTCGTCTTCGATCAGGCTTACGCCATTGCACTGCGCGCAAATATCCTGAAGCATTGAAAACAGTGCGCAAACTCCTGAGCGATGGAGTTTGTGTCACATGTAGTAACGGTTTAAAGACAATCGTAGGTATAACACATTTTCTAAAAGCAACAATGCTCCTTACTCTTCTCTCTAGATTTCACAAAATTCAAGAGAGTTAAGAAAATGGAAACCAAAATGAAAAAAAAAAAAAAAAAAAAAAAAAAAAAACCCTATCAAATTGTCGCATATTGTAAACGCAATGCTGGTTTCACGCTGAATGGAACTGCAAAAATCCAGTCACTCTGGTTTTTAACTTGCGCCCTGTGTTCAAAGATCAAATATTGAAAAGCGGAGAATCATAGAAAATATGCGTGACGGAATGTTTGTTGCTGTTGCTCCGTTCTGACGCCATCTTTTCGATTAAAAAACATTGAAAAGACTTAAAAGTCCCACATTATCTCCTCAATAAATCATTCTAATTCATTGAAGATTACCTCATAGACTTCTCCGTAGTGAGCAATTACTTCTGAAGGACAAATTAAATGACGATTTTGTCATAAGAGTGCTGTTCATTTAATTTCCTACCGATTATGACTTGTGAAAGACACATCAATTGAAAATATTCATTTTTAAAGTTTTGAATCCAAAACTGGGTTTTATGTTTTTTTCCCTTAAAATTTTTATTGCTGCAATGCCGCATTCCGGTTATTTCAATCGTAGATGAATTTAATCGAGAGGAACTAGCTGATGGGCCACTCGGCTGAAAGATGACTTTTAGAATGAAGTTCACACTTAAGAGTTCAAAGGATTTAATTCGGATGTCATTTGTTTACTGTGGATCGTAAAATATTGAAACTAGGACTCCAGTAAACATCATTGCGACATAATCTGGCATCTTGTTTCCCTGGTGTGGATATTCCAATCGCCAAGGTTTCTGATTCGCTTACATGTTTCATTTGACTGCTTACGCACAAAGGCCGTGGTAGCCTAGTGGGTTGGTCGTCGATATCTACGGTTTGGGATTTGGATCCCGACCCACTGAAGACCATGTACACTTGGGGCATGTAAAATCCGCGAACCCTGAAGCACAGAGGCAGCTCCGAGGGTAGCGAGGCTGAAGAAATTTTCCACCGCTTCAGTCTCTGGTCTAAAAAGGGAAGTGGTGTAGTTGTGGTGGTGCCATCTGGTGTCGAATGACTACAACGTGTTAGGGCTAGTAGGTAGTCGCCTATCAGATGACCCTTCACAAATTGCCAGCAATTTTCGGGTCTTTGAAGAGGGTGAATGACAAAGCAAGTGCTTCCACATTGAAAAAAAAAAGAAATTGTATGCACAGTTTAGCAGTACGTGGCCATTGTGTGACCGAGTTTCGGCCGTCGTATTGCTCTTTCCTGCTTTTTAAATTATTTTTAAATTTTACTTTTTATTCTTATTTTGATTGTTCATCATTGTATATAATCTCTCTTTCATTCTAAATAAAAAATCTTACATCAAGACGACGTTTTCCTGCATCTGCAGTAACACATATCACAAGTCAGTCTCATTCGTTTCGCAAAAGGAAATTGCGAAGAAAAGAAAAAAAATCTATCTAGCAACGAAGTTTTTATCAAATAAATTCATCTTCATCTGATCTTTTTAGAGCAAGTTCAGTTTTTAGTACTTCTTCACTTTTGAGCCAATAAGTTCTTGTTTATAACTATTTTTCTGCTGCGTGTTTTACTTGGCGTAGGTGCATCGTAAACTTATTGGATGACACCGTTTTTCTCTTCGCTCGCGGCTTTTAGCGCTTTTACCCCAAATAAACCCAAATAAAATCCCTTCCTTTACTTCTGTGGACCCCAACAGCTGGATCCCATTAACCACTACCTCCGAATAGAACCTCCCCCACCCCCTCCCCTAGAACTACCACTGTTCTTGAATTTCTTCCTTCTGAGCCCGAGGGTGGTTTCCATCTACTCCCAATATTTCTTTTTAGAAGTGTTACGGGGGAAAAGTCCGGTTTTCTATCATTCGTGAAATATCCCTTTTCCTTTTTCAAATTGTGGTGTTCTTATAGCATAGACACAATGGAGTTTTTGTGTATAAAAATACGCGTTTTGTTTTGTTTTGAGCTCTTTTTGGTGCCATCTTCTGCTGCATCTCGTATTCCATGTAATGGAGAAGGGCCTGCTATTTCAGAAATAGCCCACGGATGCCTTTTGTAACATTCCCCTCCCCCGCATATCACCCAACATCTAGGAAATGTTATTTCGCAATGTCTCGATTCAAACTTGCTACACTCGAATACTGCAGAGTTCCTTGATCTGTGACGTTAGAAATGTGCTTTATATACATTGAATTATATTCCTTGTAGCATACAGCATAGCTTTCTTACAAGTGAAACAACTTATGTCTCATAAACTGTTTTGAGAAACCTAAATTTAAATTACTTCAATTTTTGTCCGCATTTAAGAGGATCTTAAGAATACGACATATCAAACTACATATAATGAGCTCTGTGTTTCAGGTTGTTATCAAAATGATAAATGAGTCATATTCTACAACATCTTGAGATTTTGAGCTCATAGCTTATAACTTGTTTATCTTCATACTGCAAATGAACTGAAGCCTGGGTACTGAGATTTGTTCCGGGTACAGATATATGAACAGCAATACCCCCACCAGAAACATCCCTGTTAGAAAAAGAAAAGTAGTCCAGAAAAATGCCAATTAGAATAATAAGAATAATAGTTTTTAAATTCTTAGTAGAATATAGACAGAGGTCCCGTTAAAATCCCTGTCTTAATAAGTAAAACAGTTCTTAAAAAATCAAAATAAAGTTCCCTATCTTCTGCGTGCTGTGAGAAATAAATTTTAAATCAATTTAGAAAGAAAGATGAAAATAAAATAAAACAAAATCGTCTGAGCCTTAAAATGCTAAATCCATTTTTAATATAATTTTATTTAGTAAATATGTATAGGCAACGCGGAAACGATACAAATTACATAAAATAACGTTCATAAAGCTTTATAAGTCGTCTATAAAATAGAATTTAAAGAAAATTAAGGTAAAGAAATATTTTGAGGTACAACGAAAAAGGGTTATCAGCTATGTTCTAAATAACTTGTTAATGTTTCATCTCCAGTATAAAATACCATTGTATAATAAAATCCGCTTTATTTTTACAACGACAAATTTAGTTACATGTCGTAAAAGTAGTTAAAAATAAGTTATTTTTCAATATTTATTATAATTAAAAAAGTATTGAAAAATAAAAATATTTGAAAGTAGGGTTTTGAGGTGGGGAAAATGTGTGTGTCGGTCTGTCTGTCCTTAGTAACTGTTGAAGGAATTGTCCGATTTGAAAGAATTTTTTTTTCATTCGACAGATCTCGGCTAAGACACTTTACTTTTTCATTTGAACAATTTTTTGTTCAATTTGGACAGTTAAAAAATTTTTAACATTAGCGCTTACGAGCAAAAATAAAGCAAATTTTGTATTATCTGGGCATAAGATCCAAGTTCCTTTGAACAAGCTTATTGGAAGAAACTCTCAGAGGGAAAATTTTTTTAATTGAACAAATTTTGTTCAATTTTGAGCAGTTCAAAAAAAAAAATAACATTAGCGCCTACGGGCAGATTTCAATCCTATCTAAATCTTGATCTAACAGATGGATTTGCTTGGAACAAACTTCATCGGAAAGATATTATGACGTGGAACATGTACAGATACGAAGTTCATCCAGAACTAAATGAGCCTATTTTCCCACGAAACTTTTTGATCTGGTTTTTAAGGGTATTTCTGAATGAATGAATGAATATGCATAAACCGTTAAAAAAAGTATATTTGAAGTAATTAAGATCTAAAACTAAATAATATATATATATATATATATATATAAGAGAGAGAGAGATAACTAGGCTATCAATTTGATATTGGTGTATACGGGAAAAGTAGGCTCGTATAGCTCTCAACGGAACTTGTAACGCTTTTCTTTCGGTTGAAACACATGCATCAACATGATTGTATTAAACTACTTTTTTTGAAGATGAATTGGTTCGTAGTCGTGTTTACATAACCCATCTTTAAAAAATTACTTGCAGACTTACTCTTTGAAAGACATATTGTTCAATATCCATTGTTGTTTCAAAAATATTTTGACATGTAAACTTTTTTTTCTTTTTAAAATTTTTTAAACCTATATTTTAATTTCAGATAATACACGTTCACCAGTGATTCAAACAAGTTAAACATGCTGTATGGTAAAAACAAAAACTGCTCGGACAAAAAACAAATATTTAGTGGGAAAAAAATGCATATTTTTATCTTAAAAAAAATGTTTAGATGTCATTCATTTGGATGCTTTGTAACGCATTTAGTGTAACGACTGAAAAAAGAAAATATTTCGATTATTGCATTTTTTTTTTTCCTTTTCTTTTTCATTAATTTATTTATTCAATTTTTTTCATTAATTTATTCTAGGGAGCGGGGGGTGGGGAAAAAGTTACATAGAAAAAATATATTATACAAGAAAAGTGTAAACGGATCTCAGACGGGCATTAGAAATAAAATAACGCAGGGGGCATGAAAAAACTTTCCGGTAACTTTCGCCCGTATCAGACACAGGAAAATGCGTTAAGAAGTTAAAAATGCAGTAAAAAAGTAAAAGCAAAGTATGGGGCAGGAGGTACTTTTTATACTCTTCATTGTTTGTACGTCAAATAAGAGAGAGACTACTAGCAGGCAGTTTCAGTGCTACTTCTCGTTTTAGCAGTTATTCAGTTGATTTTAATACCAGAACATCTCGCAGACATATAGTCGCAAACTGTCAAGTCCTATGTTATCAAAAACCCGTTTAGAAATCAATAATCATTAAATTTCAATAGAAGATTGATTACTTGAAGTCTAATATCGATTTGTGTAATAAAACTGCAATTTCAATATTCTCTTATTTTTTTGTGGTTCATTTACAAAAATCACCGTATATTTAACACGTCATTCAACTTTGGCAATGCAAAAATTGTTTATCTTCCATTAATAAAATTTCGTTTGTGTATTATCCGCTGCTGTATTACAATGCATTTAAATATATTTCGCTAAGGATTTTTAATGTTTTGTACACAAATGACATGTATCTATTTTATGATGAAATTGGAATATAAATGCTGCATGTCATTCAATTAATTTCCAATAAATTTAGGTATAAATGTCTCATACTATTCAATTAACTTTTAAGAAATTGAGGAAATTTAATATTCAAGAATTTTGTACCTACAAAGTCACATATTCTTGAGTTAACTCAATAAATTAAATATAAATGCCGTATTTGTCTCAATTAATACGAAATAAATTTAGATATAAAGCGCATATCAATAAGCTAAAGCTTTAAAAAATAGCTATAAATGCAGTAAATAATTCAATTAAAAATCAAGAATTTAAGAATAAAATGTCATTAACGCAGTAACAATGTTAATAGGATAAAACTGTATACCATTTTCATTCAAGTAATAACCAAACAGTTAATTAGCTACCAAGAAATTATCATATAAATGCCACTTATCGCTTAATGAAGAATAAGCAAATGAGTGTACAAAGAGCCACTGTTGTACAAGTGAGAACCAAGAAGTTGAAATAAGAATTTCATCATCGTCACCTATTAAAACTCAAATCAAAGTGTAAATATCACTTACCATTAAATTTCTCAAAAGATTTGTCAAATAATTCTCTCACATAAAGCAATAAAAACGGAAAATTTTATATTTGTTTAAAAGTTATCCGTGTATATCTCTATTACCATTATCTTTTCATATCATGTTGTCTTCTTCTGCGCTTTTTTTAAAGCGTCGTGTTGTCGTAATGTTTTTCCATTTTCATATTTTCCTTTAACAAAACTATTTTTAACATTGCTCTGATCAAAATACATTTTCGATTATTTTTTCATTTGTTGTTTGTGATTCTATTCTTAAGTTCGACAGTCTTACTTGAGATGTTTCAACTTTCTAAGATTGAAATCCTTTATTTAAAATCTTCTTCAAAAATGCTTTTGCTGCTTAAAATTTTGAAGTCCCACGCAAGAAATCGTGCCTCTTGGCATACATCCAGCAACTAGAATGTACTTATATAACAATTTTAAAGTTGAAAACGTTCATTTTTATAAACTTGAAATGGAAAAGTAAAATGACAGACTAAAAAAGAGGCAAAATGTTTATATTTGAAGAGCAGGACGAAGGCATTTTGTAACGCAGCACATTTTTCAAGTATATATCTCGTATTTTCAGTTCAGCTATGCTTTTAAATGGAAAAGTTGATTTTAAAGAAAATGATCTTTTAATAAACGCTTGAAAGAATGGAAGAAAAAAAATGCGTGTTTAAGCTAGCAAACAATTTTTGATTCAGTAATAGTACTCTTCTGACAGTTGTAAGTATCGCTACAATTTTTTAACCCATTTAAAGTGTAAAAAAAAAAAAAAAAAGAATAATTTGTATGAATGTATTTATTTCCTCACATAGAAAACAATTGTAATAGGATTAGTGTCAATACATGACGTTGAATTTTTTAGTAAAGTAAAATTGGAAAATATTAGGCTTCAGTTTTTTACAAAATTTTGTTTGACTATAAAAAGATTCTTAGAAGTTTAATTGAATGAGTTAGAGAAAAATATCATTATTACGAGAACAGTTTTAAATATAAAAATTCTTAATATGTGTTTGTTAAATACAAGTTTGTTAAATATAAGTTTTGCGCAATGACGAAGGGTAAAAACTAAACCTTTTTCTAATTGCATGTTCATCATAGTTTTCTCCCTAAATGGCCAATTCTAATGGCAGTACTATTTATTTGGGCACATAATCTGACACCGTTCTTTTTATGTAGACAGTTTGGCATCCAACTGTTATTTTTAAGAATAAGTTTTAAAACTTGCTTAGATGTCAAAACTTGCATCACTTTTAAAAAAGTGCAAAAAAAATAGGCTCTTGTTTTTTTTTTAATTTCACTACAACTGAATACTTAAGATGTGTTAAATACATGAAAACATTCAAATGAATGGACGCTCTTCTATGCCAACCGAATAATACTGCTGGGTAAAAATTCGCCGTATTCCAGTCTTAGATTGGAACAAAACTGCATCGCCTATGATGATTCATTAGTTTTATATCACTCAAATGATATCAAAGCAATATGGAAAATATTGTCCAAATTTCGTATTACGTTTAGTTATTAAGTGAATTTTGTATACTTCGGAAAATTTTGAAATTCAAAATAAGTAAAAAATATTTAGAGCATATTTTCTAGAAAGCAGGAGCATTCTTAACGGATTCATAAATAATTTTTAACTAGTTTCTTATTTCGTGACTTATTTTAGCGTGTCGTAAACGTCTCTTTTCATTTTGTCAGAATCAATGCAAAAAAAAAAAAATCATGTGTCCAGAGAGAGAGCTTTATTCATTGTATTTTCATTTTATCTTATAAAAAGAAAAAATATCATTTTATTTATGTATTTTTTAACCTACGTTCCCGTAAAAGTAAAGAAATAAATAATAAAGCATGAAAGGCTTAATGTATCGTAAAAATATCTTTAAAAATAAAGAAAAGTTAAAACAACAATGAAGATTGAAAAATTTAAAAAAAAAATGAAAGTACGGTTTTGAGATTTTGAGATGGGGAAAATGTGTCTGTCGGTCTGCAGGTCGGTCTGTCTGTCGGGTTGTCTGTCACCCCTTAAAAACTTTTAAAGGAATTATCCGATTAGAAAGATTTTTTTTTTTTCATTCGAAAGATCTCGGCGAAAACATCTCATCTCCATATTTTATTTTTTGATTTCAACAATTTTCAGTTCAATTTTGAACAGTTCAAAAAATCGTAACATTAGCGCCTATGATCAAATTATGTAAATTCTGGAGGTAAGATCCAAGTTTCTATGAACAAAGAAGATCTCGGCGTGATATATATTTTTGTTCAATTTTGAACAGTTCAAAGAAATTTAACATTAGCGCCTACGGGAAAATTTCAATCCTATATAAATCCTTAACTAACAGACGGATTTGCTTAAAACAAACTCTATCGGAAAGATCTTTTGACGCAAAATATGTACAGATACGAAGTTTAACCAGAACTAAACGAGCCTATTTTCCTATGAAGTTTTTTTTATCGGGATTTTTAAGGAAACTTTTCAATGAATGAATGAATGTTTAAATGAATGTGTAAAAGAATGAGTGAAAAGTAGAGTGAATAATTGTTAAAATACATACATGAATGAATGAATGAATGAAAAAATGAGTGAATAAATACATGAATGAGTAAATGAGAGTACTACATCAACTACTGATTTCTAGAACCCGTAGATACATTAAATAACTTAAACCCAATAAACCGTACAAAAATATAACTATAGGGGCAAAACAAAGTCAAATCAATACTTTTTTCCCCACCATTCCACGACTAATTCTATATTTCTATTCAGGTTATGGGGAAAGGTATCATTAGCCGTCTATTTATCTCTTATCTCGTACATCTATTAACTCAAAGTGAAATAAAATATGCCAAATACCATCGAAATCACATCATCTGAATATCGAATTTGAAATTCAGCAGGAGCACCTGTGGAAGAGCGATCACATTTTTTTTTTCCGGAAACGGGATTTAATTTAGGTTAACATTCAAATAGTCTCTTCCCTCTCATGAAACTTCACTTTAGATTAATATTCACATTAGAAAAAGTATTAAATTAATTATTTTCATTTCATTTTTTGATTTTTTGTATACCCTTCCAAAATATGTTTGCTTGCGAAGATATTATGCATTTCTACTTATTTCATTGGAAGAAAATAAAGCTTTATTTCGGTTTGTGGGTATTAAGATGCAGTGATCGCGCTAGTAATACTATGCTAGATTGAAAGAAAAAAGCATACGACGATGTTTTCAGCTACATCGAAAAATCACGCTTATTACTGGTCATCATAATGTTTTTGCTTATATATATATATATATGCAAAAAAAAATATATGTGTATGTATATAATGGGCGTTCTGGTAAAGGACCCTAGTCTAAAATTACGTTTGAGGATATAGCCAAAAACAATATTTGGATTGGTTTAAAAAATAGTAAAAAGTATTTTACAATCATTAATTGTTACTATAGATTTACATATAACTATATGACTGTTTTATACCGAAAAATAGATAATAGGAAATTCTAATTAGTGGCAATGGTCCGTTAGAAGGCTTATTTGTGCACTTAATGTGTTTTAACATGCCAGGAAATACTTTTCGGCCGTTCAGGTTAAAGTCGCTAAGTCACTCGGCTATTTGCTGCATCTTCTTCGATGGGGAATTATATATGAATTTCTGTAATTATCTCTTAATTCTGTTACATTTTATTGATGCGTATTAAGATCGGATTTTTATCGTATTAGGTAAATTTTACTTGGAAGAAAAATATACTTATAGGGCTTGATAAAATATGGACATCTCTGTTTCTTGGAAATGGGAAGTTAATAGCCTTATTTATTTTTGTTAGAATATTAAGCTTTGTTTTCCTGATGACGAAATAGTATTCATCTCAAAATCGCAATTTTTGTATTTAGTGATTTTTACCAGAACGCCGGCAATATGTACTTTTCTCCACCAGACCCCTACCTTTTAGCCGAGACCTTAGAATTGCTTACGCACGGGGAGAGGTAGTGGGGTCTACGGATTTTACATGCACATATCCCCAAGTATACATGGTGGTCTTCAGTGGGTATCGAACGCGCGACCTTCCGGGTGGAAGTCCGACGTGCTAACCACTAGGCTACCACGGCCCGGCAATATGTACTGAGAGAGAAAAATTATGATTGCATCAAAACATATGTCCCGATGTAGAAGAAATTAAATAAAACTGTCGAGATTGCCAAAATAACTGCAGCCAGTTTCTTGAAAAAAATTGAAGTAATAAAGACAGTGACGGGATTAGTCCCAAAAGTTTTGCAACTCTGACTGGAACCAAAACCTCCTATATTTTTTTTGAAATAGTGACAGCACAAGATGCTAATAAAGATCAACATGTAAGCGAAACATAAAAGAAGTATTGTTGTCTTTTTTATCTGGGGACCTTAATTTAAGCGCATTGGGTTGGACCACGGTTTTTCAACTAGCAGACAAAGGTTTAAAAAAAAAAACCAGTAATTTAGAATGGAACTTGTAAATCTGTCAAAAATCGACTTCTCAATTGACAAACAAAATCCTTTCATCTCGAGATAACGTTAAGCTTTCGTCTAACAGGTGTTTTCTTTTATTATTCTATAAAATTTTGAATTAATTTTCAACATCGATTTTAGAGTTACGCACGTTTTTCTTTCTGATGAAAGACATAAACTCTTGTTCTTGTTATACTTGACGACGAAGAATTTTTAACTAACGCTATTTTTTTCAATGCCGAGTTCATGTGCACTTTTATATCTGTGCTGCGCTTGAGAAATGAAACGCAAAGAAAGCTTTAAGTTTTGGACACGAAAATTAATATGCACTTTAGTCATGTTGGTGACATTTTGATGGATGGCAGCAGCCGTTTTCCAAAGTTATTTGAATATGCATCATGCTCATAATCCAAACTAGACTTCCAGCTTAGCTTATATAACAGCAATCCATTATGGAAAGAAAGAACTTCCGATATGGGGGGCGTTTAATTTTGCGAACATTATCGTAGAGAAAAAAACGTTTGAACTATATGGATATTCTGAAAAGAATTTCAATTTACTGTTGCCTAACTCTTTTTACCGAACTAATTCAATTTATTGAACTAGGAGTGTTCAATCAATAAAACTGCCTGTAAGTGAATTTATGCGATTAAAGCTGAAAGTATGCATGAAATAATATGTAAATTCTTGCAATTAAAATTTACTTTTGAATAGCTGAAAATCTTTGATTACAGCTACGGTTCGTATTTCTGGAAAACATAATTAAGATTTTGTATGTGGTTTGAAATTAAAGGTTCACTAAAACCGTTCACAGGTTCATATTTAAAAGTAAAAATTGTTAATGTACAGAATATTAATGCTGTAAAAAACACATATTTTGGAAGCACATATCTCTTGCAGTCAAAAAGAAGACAAGGAAAAAAAACAAAGCACACAATGAGGAAATTAAATGTAATACAAGCATATTTTGCGCATATTATAAGAACGATGTCAAGAAGAAAAGAAGAAATTCAAATATGTTATAAAGAACGATTTTCATTAGTAACGCGGAAATGGTTTTAAAAGCACCACAATTAACCTTAAAAATAATTGACCATATATATATATATATATATATATATAAATGAATTTCAAATTGGACATTTAATATTTGTGATGGGATTAGATCATTTATACTATGTGTTTTCTTAGTATTTCTGCTGTTTTAAAATTTTGTCCTGAATCATTTTTCGAAATCAAAAGAAAATATCATTTTTATTTGAATGGTATATCGTGACACTTAGTTCGCCTTGATTTTCATTCTCTGGACCAATCCATACTTTCAATGATTATTTTCCATTTGAGTAGTTCCGACTTAGATTGAACAGTTTCACCACCAATACACTTCAATAGCATCGGGTAATAAAGTTATGACGAATTTAATTTATATTTATGTACGATAACGCTCTGTTGCGAATATAATATCTGCACTCGGGAAAAATTGAGTCGCGACCTCAAAACTGTGCATAGGTTTGAGTAGATGAACAAGTGGTTACAAAACCGGAAAATGTATTACGAAATCAGAACATTTTATTGATATTTTTACCAACACAGTATACATGAACTGTTTAATATTTGTTAATAGGCTGTAAATGACTTTTAAATTTTTGTATACCTGTTAAGTAAATAGTAAATAGAAAAAAAAATATGATTCTTATTTAAAACTGTTTGGAATACGGAGGAGAGATGAAGCGGAGGCAGAACGAGTATTTAGGTGTCGGGAGCGGAGCAACTCAAACCCTAACTGCTCCAATTCCCTAAAGAAAGTTTTAAAGAATTACGAGTAATAATATCAGGCCGCAATAGTATCTTCTCATCAAAATTTTACGAAGTGTCTGTTGTTGCTACTAATCCCCCTGCATACGAAAGCCTACTACCAGGTCCAGAAGATCAATAATCCACTGGCTTAGGGTGATGTGCAGCTTCATTTTAGAGTGAGGAACCACGAGGGCTGATGACTGATTTGACCTCAAATTTTGTGGTCTCTTAATTTTGAACCAGATTCCAAATGAGAGACCGTCACCTGGAGTTGTCACCCCCAGAGGTATCGTTTCACTTGCGTTACTTAGGAGCCACGACCTATTTAACGTGCACCAGCTCCCTTTAGCGTACACGGCCCACAGGAACCAGCCGCGAGAGGTTGCCACCCTCCCAAACACTGACCTAAGTCGATGTTGCTTCACTTTCGGTGTTCTGCGGGAAACGAGCTGCTACCGACTGGTCCACTGCGGGACACGATGTGTCTTTTCCTCATAAACGCACCATAAGAGAAACTTTTTTTTATGAAGTGTAGAATGTTTCGTCCTTCACATTCAAAGTCTGAGTAAAACGGCAGACAAATTCAATAGGGTGGTCCGAAAATATACAAACTTTGTTTTGTCAAAGTCATAATACCGCGAAAATGTGCTAACTGCGGAGAGGAAACAGGGTTAAAAAAGAAATAAAATAGGTTACTATCTTCTTGTCGTTCATGTGCTCTTAAAATTTGCCGACATTTGCTAAAATTAGCTCTTTTACGATCATTTTAAATATTTTAAATTGGCATCGTCGCGTATACAATAGCTCAAATTCTCATGCATTAGAATGAAAAAAATAATGTTGAAATATTATTCAAATCCATCAACATAGTCCGGAAACACATTGCCTCCAAATTTAATGAAATTTTCAAATAAATGAACGTATATCACAGTTCACGAGTAAAAATACTACCAACTTCC
Organism: Octonoba sinensis; assembly: GCA_038502835.1. Classification (NCBI taxonomy): domain Eukaryota; kingdom Metazoa; phylum Arthropoda; class Arachnida; order Araneae; family Uloboridae; genus Octonoba; species Octonoba sinensis. The sequence goes on from CM076598.1 coordinate 133,539,420, forward strand.
CTGTTCTTTTCCTTTATTGAATTCAGGTTTAAAAGTTAAAAAAATTATTTAACAGTTCAAAATTAAACGAAAAATTTTTCAAATAAAGAAGTGAAACACCATATACGGTGTCCTGGCAAAAATCGTTGGAATAAAAAAAAAACCGTTTTCTCGAAACCTCTAAAGCAGTGGTCGGCAACCCATCGATCGCGATCGACTGGTCGATCGCGAGCCCATTTTCAGTCGATCGCGACAGCATTTTGGACAGTTTATAGTTTAAAAAAAATCATGATCTTTGAATTAAAAAGCGAATTTTATTTTTCCGCCTTCAAAAAATGTTTATTAGTTTGCTAGACCATTCACCGGACCTAAAAAAAATTGCCAATAATATTGATTGTTACCCGTCACATTAACTGTGCTCTCGGTGAGAGTTTATTGAAGAACGTAACGGTATTTCACATGTATGTTTTATTAAACAAAACAAAAACTAAAAGTTTTTTTTATCAAATTTAAAAGAAATAATATATTAGTTTCTGAAATAGTTTTGATGTGAGTTAACAATTTTAGCATAACATTATTTTAGAAATTTTAAGGTAGGAATTTTATAAGCGCCAAAACTTGTTCTGGCAAGAATTAACCTACAATTTGAAAACAGACGCAATCCCAACAATCCTAATTAATAGGGTATGACCCCCCCCCCCCCCCCCGTTCTCGGAGTCGATCTTGGTGCTCGTCGAGGTTGGAAAGTAGATCTTCAGTCAATTTAGGTTGCCTACCGCTACTCTAAAGTTATTAGAGGGAAACCGACCGACCCAAACATTTCCCCATCTCAACCGTACTTTATTTACTTAAATAGTCTTTTCAGCGTTTTGGTTTTAGATATTTTTTACGAAACATAAATATTTCTTTCATTGTTTTCCTTTCATTGTCTCTTACTTGAATATAGATTAAAAACTGAATGAAATGTTTCATTCAAGGTTTAGATGAACCGGCTGTTGATCAATATGAAGGTGTCCTTCTCTATAGGCAGGTTGTTTACTTCGCCAATTCTCACCGTGATTGGTTGTTAGATTATAGTTTGTGAATGAAAAACGGCAATAAATTTTTAAAAAGTCAAACAAAATCAAACTCTTTCACATTTATTAGAAAATAAAAGTTCGCACAAAATATCCTTTTTAAGTAATTTGCGTCCATTTTTAAGAAAATATATTTTTTTCAAACTATCAATAAGGAAAGTACGTATAATATGCAGGTTTTACGAAAATAAAGACAGTGCAGGCACGATCCACTTGCGTTAATACATTAAAATTGATTTGTATTTTTCTTTCTTTTCTTTCTTTTTTGTTTAAAAATCTGCAGCTGCGTAAATCGTTGCGAAATTTGTTTTCGATTTGAAACCTAAAGAATGAAACACGAAATGGAGTATTTTAATAAAGCTATTAAAATTTTTATCGATCTTCTTTATTTCATGAAATAAATTATTAACAAGTTTCCGTTTAGATTGAAAACGAAAGCTTGTACGTTTATTTTTTTCGCCAAATCCATTATAACCAGGAAGAAAATTTTTTATTTCAAATTGACAGTCATTTCTGAGTTGAAAAAAAAAAGCATCCGCAGCTGGTTTCTGTGGAATTATGCGATAACTAGTTTTGAGGAAAGGATTTGACCGTGCAGGAAAAATCGCTTTCACATGGCGAGGTGATATGGTAAAAGCGTGTAACGCTTTCGCAAACTCTGCCACAATGCGGAAAGATGACTTTCATTATTTGTTTCCTTTCATTGTTCCTATCGTTTGACACGCAGTCCACTACATTTTGTCCTTGACATTTAGATAAACACACACAGAAATTAGATTTTTAAACCTATTTTAGAAAATGTTGTGTAATTGAAATACCTGTTGACTGTTTTTCAGCAGCAGTTTTAAAACCAGCTTTTTCTAGCAATATTTTAAGACCTGTTTTCTAAGCAGTCGGCTTAGGGGCTTATTTTTTTTTGATTGACGCAATATTTTACAAACTATATCTATTCGCCTAGTAGCATTTTTAGGAGTCTGTCATTTTAAGCACCAGGAAAATTCATCTTTTCGGAAATGGATGTCCTTCACATCTTCTGAGCTAAACTTCTGAAAATTTTAATTATGTGTGATGTCAGAATAAAGTATGACTGTTTAAATGACTATCTCTCCTAATGAATATCGACAACAAAATGCGAGCAACTAGCATTAAGAAATAAAATCATCATATTTAAGAGGAAGCATTCATCGCACATTGATGCAATAATTCTACCGCTGGTACTCTTACATTACGAAAAAAGGGGGGAAAAGGTTGAATAGTAAATGGTTACGTTGTCAGCCAACGGAAGAAAACTATAGCTTTTAATCCTTGCAAAAACTGTTATACTATCATCACACAATGCAATTTCGAGAACCATTTATGTAACCGTTAATTAAAACCAGAAAGTTAAAAATGTGGAAATTTTTCCCTATATATCCTGTGATTGTAATTTATTGGCTTTTATTATTTACAGGATACATATACATAACTTTAGTCAAGTGTGAAATCATTTGCATTTTTCTGTAATGTTACTTATTTTTCTTTATGCTGTTCTGTTTTGTACTAATTAAAATTAAAAAGAGAGAAGATTACAGTTTATTGTCATTTTTCTTTTTGCATCAGCAATACTGATTCAATTGTCTAATGAAAGAACAAGTAGAAGTTCTCTTGATTTGACTTTATGGTCCTAGTATTCAGTCGAAATTGCTTTGGATGTACCTGACGCTGAATTCAACGCAATGTAGAAAGTGCGAAAGCCATCTTCGAAAGGAATGTATACAATTGCTCCAAGAATGTGAATTGCCCTGTAGAATGACATACTGCTGTCTTATTAGTCTTAGCCGGTTGTCCATGGATGCAATGTTATAGATAGGAATTCAATACAATATCACTCCCAAATTGATGCAGTGTGTCTTCTAGGAACTCGGAATATTTTCCTGAATTAGCTAGAATATTCAGTTCAACAATTTATGAGCTCACGCTGGAAATGTACAAGACAATGTCCTCGTATCATGTAAGGATGTCTGAGTTAGGCTAAAGAGGTAGAAAATTTAGTTCCAACGTAATATTCTTTATTATAATCCTTTCCTACATACTATTATATCTTTATACAGTAAAACCCCGCTATACCGCGCCTCAGTATACCGCGGAATCGGATATACCGCGGTGACTATCATGTCCCCCGACTTTTGAACCATCCTTTAACATTGTCATTTAAAGGTTATTCCTTATTTATCATTGTAAATAAAGCCAGCCCGAGCACACGACTCTTCTAGCCTTCCCCCACCACACACACTAACAGATAAAGCTCTATGGTGATAGGGTTGATGTACACCTATTTCATTCTTTTTCTGTCTTTTAAAACCTAGGACGCTTTTTAGCTTGATTTCAAAATTGGGTACAATGGCCGACGCCACGACTGGCTCTGACTTGTTTCGCTTCACATGGGGGGAGCTCAATCTGTCAGGAACTGTTCAGTTCAATGCTTAACTATCTTCCATTTTCAGAAGTATACCTTTGTATTCCAGATTCTTTAGCGTTCCTGAAAAGTAAATATATTTTCCAGTCTCTGTGTGTGTGTATGCTGGCTTAAAGCATTGTTTCTTTGAGAAGAGCGTTCCTCTTCTTCCAAATCCAATTTTTTCTTAGGACCTCTTACAATCCCATATTGATAACAAAGGTATTTTTAAGCCCCCTTTTTCTCCAAACACAGTTGATTTATAACCTATCGCTCGATAGACTGATTCCGCAGCTGAGATGTGCTTCGTGCACAACAATTACAGTAAATAAAATAGCAGCAAAGAAGAAAAGAAAAAAATATATTATAGGGGGAAGAAAAGTTACGAGTAATTGATAAAGTAAAAGTGATGCAACGAAAGAGAGTATTATTTCGAATATGGTTCCGCGGTATAGTTTCACTATACCGCGGTTATGTTATAACGCGGGTGCCAAACATGTCCCCCGACACCCGCGTTTTAACGGGGTTTTACTTTATAGATAATTCTTCTGTGCGTGTGTATGTCACTGAACTCCTCCTAAACAGCTTGACCGATTTTAATGAAATTTTTTGTGTGTCATCAGGTGGATTTGGGAATGGTTTAGATTTATAATTCGGTAAAATCCGAGAAGTAGTTCCTTTTTTATTAATTTTTTAAAATTTTTCAATGATTTTTGCTACGCCTGCATTGCAGTTTTCCCCCAACGCTCTGGTGGACGGGTTTCGTCCGCGGCTTGCAAGCAGAAATGAGGAAAAAGTATTTGCGATTTTCGTTTATCTATCTATTCTCGCATCCGCTTCGTTTTTTTAAAATAAAAAGAAAACAAAACTACTTCCGTAAAGCTCAGGGTATACTAATTCTAAAAATCTAAGCTTTAAAACATTTTTTCCAGATTTAGTCATTAAAGTTCCATAGTTTGTAAGACCCACAAATTTGCCCCAAAACTGCGCTAAAAGCGTCGCATATTAACGAAATTTTAAAACGAATATACCATTTTAATCCTCAGGCTATGACGATTCTGAAAATATTACCTTTGAAAAAATATTTTAAAAACTTCGTAAGATACGGTTAAAAGTTTTCCATTTTCCATTTCAACATAAAATAAATTCTGAATCGGGTTTACGGACAACTCACGTTTTTAAAATTCAACACGGGTAACGCCGTGCGGAGTACCGCTAGTATATCTATACATATATATTTCTATATAAATAAATAATATGTTAGATTGAGTAAAATAATTCTAGATTTGGAGAGTTTACGGTGTTGAAAGTTACTACCGGGAGTTACCTTGGATAACCATCAGATTTTATGAAAAGCAGCACGAATTTTGTTGAGGCGACACAGGATATATATAAATTGTATAATTTAGTAGTTTTCAATCTGCATTATTAGTTACAAATATAAATACTCTGTGTCGCCTCAACAAAATTCGTGTCAGCACCATTGCTTTTCCTAAAATCTGATGGTTACCCAAGGTAACCCGGTAGTAACTTTCAGCACGTAAATTCTGCAAAGCTAGAATAATTTTATTCATTCTAACTTATAGCAAAAAAATTTCCTTGATATTTCAGGAAATGCCGATAAGTGGCTACAAATTAAGCAAGCTACAAACTTTGTTTACTATTATTTATTTATTAATTATTATTTTAATTTTTTTTAAAGCAAGACCTTTTTGCAAGACTAATAAAAATGGACCACATTTCCTATGGAAGTTTTTTCTGTAGGCTCTGTAGTTATTTTAATTTGATGTTGTCCCGACGAAAAGCAAATTAATGCCACGATTATAAATTGTTGAAAAGATATTTTTATTTTAAGAAAAAAATCCTGCGAACGAATCTTTAAAAATCACTATTTATCGTCTTATTTAAGCATGACCCGTAAATGGAGCGATATTATTTTGTGTGAAAAATATCTCCCATTAAAAGGTGGATTCACTTCGTCATCTGATGTTGTGAATCTAGCCAACGTATTATCTGGCAAGCATTTCCGAAATAGACGTGAGTTACAATCTAAGTAATATCATCTGCTTAAGATCCACCCGAAAGATTTTTATGATTTATGCGTGGTGCACTTATTATCAACGTGATCTCAACGCTCTTCAAGGGTTAGGTAATTTATGAAGTTTATTTTCATGTTTGGCCACTTCAAGCACTGCACAGCACATTCTGGTTAATTATGCTGAGGTATCGTATACTGATTTATGGCCGCCACCACTTAGTCGTTGCATCCTTTCCATCGCAACTAAATTTTGCTCCATCAGCTATTAAACGCGTATTTAGTGTAAATATGCTTGTAATTCTGGCTATTAAGTTCTCAATTTTGAGTAGCCTTAGTATGCAAATAAAATCTTTTAACGAACAGATGTTTACGTATGTTATCATAAAGTAAATAATTCATTTTAATAAAGAATGTATATTTGCTTCTTGTAATTATGAATCTAGAATTTAAAGCTGTTCGTGTTTAACCCTTTGTTTCATGAATTTAACAATATTACAAGCACATTTGGTACAAGTGAAGTTTGAACAGTCCAGGACAGAATAAATTCCACACTTAATAAATTTATAATGTGCGTAGTTAGGCCTTCCTCAGTTTTAAAGAGCTGTGTTTCAAAGATGCATCAACATGAAATGTGTGACTGCACTTTAGCGTATCGTTTAAAATTGTTGAAATTATGTTTTGCGTTACTAATGAGACTAGTAAAGCTAAGAAAGAATTTCATTTTTACGGTGTTTGAATTTTGAACTCGAGTGACTAGAAATAAAAGTAAAAGAAATCGAAATTTGATTTTGCGTTATACGAACATTTTTTTACACAATAAATTGCTTGCATAATTGTATAAAGCTTTTGAAATTAAGAAAGAGTAATACATTTTTTACTTTTGAATTTATTTTTTAGACTCAGGGGAGGGATACAGACTAAGGGAAGACCGTAGCCTTAATTAAAATCGATAATTGAATTAAGAATAAGCCGTATGAAAGGCACCTTAAAGCTCGTGTCTGTTGCATGTTTTAATAAACTGAAGGTGCAAAGTTCACAAATTTAACAGTTTTAAGGTATGTCATTTGTCTGTATGAAAATGATTCCCCAATAGGATTATGTTACCTGAGTCGTTGTTTGGTTTTAAATTAAAATATATTCTTGTGAAATTTGCTCAAGTTGTGACCAAACGACTAATATTTGTTGATAGATTCTAGCAATTAAAAATAATGTAAGTATTGATGCAAAGAAGACATACATTTTTTTCAATATTGAAAATTAATAAAAAAAAAATAAAAAAGTAACTCCTAAAACAAATCCTGCTGAAAGTTATACGATAAATGTAATAGTTCAGAACGTGGAATGTTTTTGGAAATGGGCCAACTGTCTCTTATCCTTTAGCGTACTCTCACCGAGTTCATAAATGTGTGTTTTGCGTACACTTACATGTAGGTTCAGGTGTTGACAGTTTAGCAGATGCCATAAACTTTTGATCCGTTGGTTTCCAGTTCGATGAACTGAATGATTCAGCGTTTTATCTATGAAAAAGTAAGTTTTGACTAAAAGAGAGTGGGGGGCCAGCTGTTACATACTTTTTGTTTTTATGTTTACAATATTTGTTGATGTGTACTAACTTTTTTTTTATAAATGCATTGCGTAGGTAATCGTGTTAGCTATCTATAATACTTTTAGGATCATCCTAACCAAAAAAATAAGTTATATTTACTACTCTTTAAAAACTCCCTCTCAAATGTTACAACTTACCTCTTCCAAGGGTCGATTGTCCCAAGGTGCAGGATTAGTTGTCATATGTATTTTGAATAACAAAATGATTTGAAAATAATATGTAGTTTTACAAAATATTTGTTTATCAAATGCCTCGCTGTAAAAAAAATTAGTGGTATGTTGTACCAAAAAATGGTGCACATTTGCAGGCTTAAAAGGACGGGGCTTATTTTTACTATATTTTGGTGCTAACTTGCGTATGTTGCACCAAAATATAGTAAAATTAAGCACCACCTTTTGCAGTGAGCAACACTTTGTACTATTTTTTGGTGCAACATGCAGCCACATTTTTTACAGTGCTGGTCATTAACCATCAGGTCATTAGACAACGAGTTCTCCAATATTTCTTTTCAATCAGTCCGCACTCTTGAGTGCAAAGCACACGTCCAGATGAACAGCGTCCATGAGTTGTCCAGAATCACACAAAACACATAAAAGAGAAAGTCTAGTTAAAACAGAACAAATAAGTACCAATGGCGGTCATGTCCGGTCAATAGTCTAAACTGAGCCACAGCGGTAGCACGAGGAGAGTTCGCGACACAGTCGGCTTTTAATAGCACTTTCCATGATTTATTTTTAGTAGCACTGGCAGCTGCACTACGAAAACATTTTTTATAGACTCTATTGATTTCAAGTTTAGCAGAGTGAAGAGGCATCTCTCTAGAAGATCTTTGGAGAAAATCCGTGCCCCTTTTTGATAAGAGGTCCACCATCTCATTTCTTCAAAGCCCACAGTGGGATGACACCCACTGGAAAGGAACCTTTGTCTGGATTGAATTGCTCCCAGCAGACAATACAAAATATACAGTTAATTCCCTGTCTGTCAAGCTTCGTGGCTGTGTTCTTTTTTAATAACCATTCTGTTTGAGGAAGAAAACAAAGCAAAAAACTACTAATTTTTAGACGCTCCAATATTGTGACTACCATCCTCACTCAACTATTCCTCTTGTGTAAGCTAGATTTTTTAAGAAGCTAGCACTTAGGAACAAAAACAAGGTAAATAATAGCTGAAAGTAGTCTCTCGGTTTATTTTGTTGTTAAGTACATAGGGAATATTAAAGACGCAATGGAAATAATTTGTTGGTGAAAAGTCATTTACGTACATGCTATAATCTTCGGTTCTGAATTATTTCGATCACCAACTTGTTCACATACACTCAACTACAGAGTTGACTCACTACTGACAATATAATACAACAACGAACGATGCTTCAGTTCCCTGCGTACCTCTAGAGGCGAAGATTCCGAACGTGTGTGTCCAGCCCTGCTCTCCCCTTTGATGAAAAGTATCAATTCGAGGACTATTTCTGATGATAAATTCCGTTAAAATGCTATGATACTGATTTTTCTATCATTTGGTTAATAGTTTCATTAATAGCCCGAGCACAGAGCAATATTTTTGTAACTAAATTTTCTTCACTGTATATTCTGATAGAGCACATAAAAGAAAAAAGAATCTGCATTTAACAATATTTTCAGGGCACACTTTTTAAAAAAATTTTGTGACAAATTTTAAGTATCTAGTAACCTATTGTGCGATTATTATATTTCTGTGGAATTTGCATAAAACTGTTTTTCTCAACTATCAACATACGTTAATAATTCCGAAGAAAACCCCCAAATGTTGTTTTATGCAATTATGTTCCATATATAGTGGAGTTACTGAAGTTATGTTGAACAAGCTAAACTAATAGAAATAAAATTTCACGTTAATTTAAAGCACAAATGAGCATTAAAACGCAGACATATGTTTCGGGATTGCTTGGAATCCCTTTTTCAATGCGACAGGGAGCTTCTAGATGCAAAACATCAAAATGAAGCAGACAAAACAACAAAACAAAGCTTATATAGCCAAGGAATTAACTGTAAACCAATGAGAATAAAGGCAGTGTGAAGTGGAAGTAGAAGTAGCAGGGAAGGTACCAATAAGAGAGCAACAAACAAATCCATTGAAAGTTATGATTTCTGTTTTTGATTATGTTTATGATTTTCCGTTATTATTATGTTTATGATTTCTATTTGTATTGAAAGCAGCATATAGCAAACTCAAGTTGTTTTCAAATTCAACATGGCTATAACGTGAAATCGACTGTAAATGCCATATAGCATAAACTACTGAAAACTTCACGGTTTCTTTTATGAAACCATATATTTTCTAAAACAAGTATTTATGGTATTGAAAGCAAGTAGGAAAAAAAATCTCACCGCGTAGTAAAACCCCTGTTCTACATATTTTCTTGCATTAAAGATTCAACGATAGTTGTAGAAATACTCCCAAAATAAATTTCCATGTTTTGATGCATTGTTTTCGTATGTTTCACCCGTTTGTATTTGTTTCTCCCTCGGCAATTCGGCAACAGAATTGTTTATCCAACCGTTTTGAGCTTTTCTGTGTTTTAGCAAACTTTCCTTATGGGCGGTTGCGTTGTGAGCAAAGCTTACCAAAGGTCCTGCGAGTTCATCGCAGTAGATCTAACTTTGGGTAACCAGTCTTTGTTTTTTATTTGTTTTGTGTGTGTGAGAAAGAAAGAAGGGGAAGTAGCGAAATCTAAGCTGAGTTCCCCCAAGAGACTTTTAGAAGGATGAAAAGGTCCAAAAAGGGAATCACTTCCCATTTAAAGGCGATTGTACGGAACATCAGTCGATGGTATTATTCGTAGATGGTGCTATTGATCGTAGCAAAAACCACCTGCTCCAATTTCTTATGGAAGATACCAAACGATTTGCCAGACGAAGGAAAGTAATTATTAAAAGGCCAGGCCATTAAGCGACGCCGTAACTATTTCGTTCAACTTTGGCCGACCTATAATGCTCTTTCTACGTTGCCAGTCCTAGAAGAATGACAAGGTATTCCGATCGAATCAGGGGACTTGGATCGTTCCAGTGAATCATTCATAAGGAATGAATGATCCTTCTACAATGCAACGAGGGGTGATTTTCGAAATCGAGACACGTATCAAACCATTGCCTAAGTTTGGAAACTTTTAGGAACTTTCATGTGTAAATTAAACAGTCACGTAGCATTTCGATTGGGGAATAAAGATTAGTCGTGAAAATGTCTTCGCGAAGATTTCGGTTTTCATTAGTTACGTTAAATATTAAGTGCAACATATAGTAAGTACAAACTTTATGATAATAACTGCTTTGTAACAATTACTTTCTTACTCACATTGGATACTTGACATTATAAGCACTCTATTCATTTGGAAAATAATTGGCTAGTTTAGAACTGCTTGACATTAATAGAATCAAAAATCGCTCGAATTAATAAAGTGACAAATCTCCGCACTATTGAATTCATACTGCCTGTCAACCTTACTATTGTCGGACGCTAACGTAAAGTTTTTTTTTTTCAACTGTGAATAATTGAATAAAAACATGTTCACATAAATAAATGAACCAATAACTGGAGAAAAGAAGTCCTCGTAAGGGGAATCTTTTTAAAAAAAAAAAAAAAAAAACGCCTTCTAATCTAATAATTCTCTCAAAATGTATTGGAGGGGGGGGGGGGGTATACAGAAAGAACGACGGATACACATGTTTCCAATCTCAAAATGCTACTTTCAAATCTTATATTTTTCGATTTTATTTAATTAGTATTTAACTTCTTTTTTCGTTTTTCTTTTAAAGATATTTACTTCCTTACTCTAACGCGAAAGAAAGCGAAAAACATTAAGACATCACACACATGACTATCTAGAAAAATAACGTACTTTTAAAGAAATCTATCTGCGTTTCGATAATTACGCGAGTTTGACTTCGCAAATTCATGTCCAAGAAAAATACTTTTGTTGTTGCAAAGATACCATAGAAAAATGTATAAAAATACTTTTAAACAATTAAAAAAGTATTTTGAGTAATGTTAAATGAGTGTAAAGCACTTACATCACATACTATATTGCCACTTTTGGACATACTTCAAAATATCAACAAACTTTTTGCTAAAATATTTCTCAGTATGAATATGTGATCACTTCTGACATCTGTTGAAGGTATTACAGGCCCATCATTTTAAAAATTTGCAGCGGTGAGAAGGGTTAAATTCAATGTATATTTGCATTAAAAAAAACAACAAAATACATTATATTTCCCAAGCAGGAGGGGGGCAGTTTACCCCCTTATTCCCCCTCTAAATGACGGGCCTGAGGTATTATCAAATAATAATTCAATTGAAGGATCATACCATTATTTTTATGCATTACGAAAAACACTTTTAAAGAAATTTTGCGGTTAAAAATTATCTTGGTTAACATTGCGAATATCCAATATTTGCCTTTTTAGCGAGCAAAAAAACTCTTTCAAGGTATTTGAAGATTTTTCTTTTTGAATTTATGTTAATTCCTGTGACAATGCAGAATTATAATTTTATTCTAAAAATGAATGATTGAAATAAAATAAAATGTACTTGCTGATAAAAGCTTAAAAATAGACTTGTGTCAAGTTGTCACCTTTTCAGAGCTGTCATAGTTCATTATTGCATTTGGTACCAAATTGTCTACAATAGCCTAGGGAGAAAACGGAAATTGTATCGAAGTAAAAAAATGTTACGCAAAGACGGTCGTCAATGAAAAGTAAAAATACCCAATGGAGTAATTTTACACTTAAATTAGCCATCAACTTCCACATTTCACAAAGATGCGCATCTGTAAAGCCGTATAATTACGTTTCTTATCAGACGCTCAACCAAGTTATCGAGTCTAAAATTTAAACTCGTAACCCAAGAAAAGTGTAATTATAGTATTACGTTTGAAAATGCAACACCGCCATTCGCGCAATCGTCCTTTTTTTTTCATCTGGATAAGCGAAATAACCCCATTAATTGAATGCAGACGTGAAAACTTGTGAACTTTTCCCTCCCTCTTACCCCTTTCGTTTTCCCTTTCCTTTCCATAACCCTGGAATGCGTAGTAGTGCCGATGAAAAATTATCTGCCTTCGTTTTCCACGATATGAAACTTAATTTCCGCTCCCTGCCGGCCCCCATAACTTATGCTTTTTCTGGTTCGCACTTTCTTTAAGGCGGATACGGGATTTTCTGTGTGAGAGCGTAGTTGAATGCAAAATAAATGGCACTTTTTCGAAACATTCCGTGTTATGATTAAAGTTCCTATTCAAATATTTAACTTTGCGAACATCATTACAATCAGTTTTGATTACATTTTTCTTTTGTTTACTTACCAGAGCGGAAAGATATCAATAGTTTAGATGTTGTCTACCTGATGTAATAAGACGACGATGCGAAGTAATCAATGACATGTTTATGCATTTCTCTCTCTCTCTCTCTATATATATATATATATACATACAGTTGAACTTTCTTAATACGAACACGGTTAATAAGAAATCTCGGCTAAAACGAACATTTTGTTCACTAAGTTTGGTTTAATATTTAATTACACTAAATATCTCACGCATATTACGAAGGGTAAAAACAAATTTCGGCTAAGACGAACAAAATTTCTGACCGATTCACGAAAAATTTTCTAGATTGCATATAATTATTTTTTTAAAGAAATTGTTAGTTATTTTGAGTCATTGTAAATAAATAAATAACTAAATTACATAAATACACCATACATACCTACATATATATTTGTGTTTGCTTCGAGACCTTCCTAGTCTGTGGAGTAGAAGTCACTTAAAAGCGTGTCTACTCCGACTCCAGGTAAAATATTCATTTTCCAATATGTATTCTCAGGAATTAAAACTTGTGTATCAGATAATTATAAGGATCCAGAGACATTTTTGGTTAAGTTTTTTTTTTTTCAACCTCGTCACCACTTGCACCACAGCAGCTCAATGTGCATGTTGTGATTAAATCGCCTTTCAACAATGTAGAAACGTTCACAAAAACTCCGTGTTTATAACCTACAATTTTACGAACATAAATATTTATGATGACCTTTTTCTTGTATAAAAGTTTATCTATACATTTTTTAAAAATAAATGTTATTTTCTTGATAAATAGACACTGCTGCTTTTTTTATCGAGAAAGAAAAAAAATGAAAAAATTAAGTACCACTCCGTTAATAAAGGTAAATATAGCTGATCTCGTGCATGTAAATAAACAAAAAAATCTTTAAATTTTCGTGGATCTTTAAGTTTAATATTTCAGCTACTACAAAAAATAATAAAAAAAAATCTTGCAGATTAAAGTTCAACATAATTAATACAGAAAAACGAAGCTTGTAAAAACTATTAAAATTTTGTAGCAGCCAGAAAAAAACCCCGCATGGAACTCGACAAACAGACGCTGTTTGAACTAATTATAACACTTCGTTTAGGAACTTGAGTTTGAAAATGATAAAAAAAAAAAATCCCAATTCCAATTTAGAAAAACATTCACAAGCTCTTTTCATTTAAACCAATGTGTTTATTTTTCAGCGCAAAAATAGAAAAGCTTGAGGCAAAATATTCAATTTTCAATTTCTTGTGTATTCTCGGAAATTAAAATTTATGCAACAGATAGATAATTATAATATTTAACTTTTTTTGCGGGAAAAAATTCTTGTGTTAAGAACATTATTTTCAACGAATTAAATTTTATTTCTTAAGCAAGATGGTAGTGAGTGATTTCCACTATTTTTTTTAGATCGAAATTTATCTGATTTCCGCCGTCCATTTCGTTACAATATTTTTCGTTTTTATGCAACGAACACATCACCATTTTTAACTATATTTTTTTTCCTGATTTATGGAGTCGGAGTTGCTTAAAAACTTGTCCAATAAAACCTGGAGTAGGTTTTATTTTTAATTCTGACTAATGGTACCAAAATCATACTTTTAAGGCTTAGCCCCTGAAATATTAAACATTATGCCCTCCACGTAGCTGATAGAAATAAGAAAAAGTAGTCAGAAAAAAAAACAAATTTACGAGTGACACTCTAATAAATAAGTTTTTATTGACATAAAAACTTATCTTTTAAAAATATCTCAGCAATCATGCATCGTGCATACGTTTAAAAATATTTTTCGTCATTTCAGCTACAAAACATTAAGCAAAGAAAAATGTATGGTGGGTTTTGATGCTGGCAATTATTCCAAACATTGTTGAATGATTTGCCAGAAATTTAGAAATATGATTTGTCAACACTATTTTAAAATGTTAATACTAATGTTATTTATGAAATTATTATTTTTAGAATGGCAATACTTTCTCGCATTCCGTGAGAATCATGCGCATGCACACACACACAGATATATATGTTACGGTGAATGTCCGAAATTGGAAAATGTCGACAATCACCGATGAATATTGACATACACCAAATAGAGAAAGCCGACAATCACTGGTGAATATCGACATTTACCATCTATCAGACTGGGGGATGTAGACATTAACCAATTTCGGACATTCACCGTAACATATATATATATGTTACGGTGAATGTCCGAAATCGGAAAATTTCAACATTTACCATCTATCAGACTGGAGAATGTCAATATTCTCCAATTTCGGACATTCGCCGTAACATTTATATATAAGGTCTACTGGAAAGTTCTGTCTTTTTCTATTAAAAGAAGTTTCGACACGTTCTATATTTCATGTTCTAGCATGCTCGGTTCCATAGTTCAGAGAAGTATTGCCAACAACTGGATAACTGAAAGACAGCAGTCAAAAAAAAAGAAGGAAAGAGGCCGGCTATGTTCAATAGGAAGAACATCATACTGTATCATTATAATGCCAGGCCACGTGCTGCTTTGAGGACTCGTCAAAAAATTGCAGAACTAGGCTGGGAAATTCTATCGCATCCACCATATTCCCCAGACATAAAACCCTCCGACTATCACTTGTTTTTGTCTTTACAAAATGTTTTGGCGGGCAAAAAATTCAAAAATGAAGAAGACGTCGAGCAAACACTGGCTGAATTTTTCGAATCAAAAGATGAAACATTTTTCAAAAATGGGATATATAAATTGCCCTCACGCCGGCAAGAAGTCATTGATTATGGCAATTATATTATTAAATAAAGTTATTTGGTAGTAAGAAAAATTTGTATTTTCTTTTATTCCAAAAACGGACAGAACTTTCCGGTAGACCAAAAACGCCTTGCTAAAAACGATACATGGAAAAGAAGAGTTGAACTATGACACAATTGATGATTTCTTCTCTTGCGCTGCAGAAAGCAGTATCGTTCCACCGAAAAACTTCTTAATAGTGTCACTATTGATTGTTTAATTTATCTGATTTGTATGTAGTTGCTTAAACAAATAGCCATTGTCATGAATATAAAATGAAATATTTCCTTAATAACATCTCAAATTCATCTCTTCAGTCTCTTAGAAAAATCGACAAGAACATGCAAAAGAAAAATTCGCCTAAAAGGTTACCCGTTTTAGTATAGAAAGGAGATTTGTCAGTTTGGGTGCGACCTAGTAACATAAACACGTGCTCCAACTAACTTTTGTTCCAGTAAATGTTGGCTCACAGCTGAGTAAAAGGAAAAGTTGGGAGAGAGAAGCAATAAAAGCAAGAAACAACTTTTACTCTGTCATTAGTGATTCACTTTTCTCCGAACAACCAGATCGAAATCCTGCGTTTAGATTATTTTTTGAGCATTTGATAAACAAAACCAAAGAAGAAATTTCTACACAGGCCAAATGTAATGATATTGGTTCTTTGTTGCTAGTTTGTTGACACTTGGTAAATGTAGCAATCTTGTTTCTCTAACATGAATAGCCAATTATTTCACTTAGTGTAATCACTGATGAACGTTATGCATCTTGTGTTAATGTTGCGTTACGGAATCACCTTTTGGTGGTTGGTTGGTAACAGTTTTAAGATGTTTCCTGTTTCGAGCTATTTATATTTTGTGCTTCAGAAGATTACGTGATTTGTTAGTTGAAAAAAAAAAACATATATATATATATATATATATATATATATATATATATATATATATATATTTTCTTAACGTGGACCAGTTAGGATTAAATTTTGCAGTACGATACGATACTGACATCATGCAAAAACAAAGGTAAAACGATAGTTAAAAATTTATTTAAAGATTAGCATAGGAAAGTAACATAGCTTTGTATTTATTATCGTAACTTACGGACTTTAACACATTTATTTCTATTTCTTCAAAAACATTTCTATTCATAACTCAAATTTTAATTTCCGATTCTTTGGAGTGGCAACACCTTAGTTTGTTTATATCTAGCATCTTTTCTTAATCCGTATGAATTTTAAAGCGTTTTGATGATTTTAAACTGTCGCTTAAAGTGGACCAGTTACGATTAAATTTTGCGGTACGATACGATACTGACATCATGCAGAAAACGAACTATAGTACAACGCTTCTCAACCTTTCAATATTCACGGCCCAAGTTTCTATCATAATTTTCATCGCGACCCCCCCCCCCCTTACCATAAAATGTATACAACAATAATGTATATAAGTACTGATTCAGTTTTTGAATCATATTTAACTATCTGCCAAAACAAGAGTAAAAACAAGTAATTTTAGTAATAAAATTAATTTAGTAAAAAATCACTATTTGAATTTTGAGCAGGAGTAGAAGATGATTTTTCTGCACTAAAAACAAGAGCATTTCGCATTCCATTACCATTTTCAACATCCTCAACAACATTTGTGAAACTGGGTTTTCTGCTATGGCTTCTTTGAAGACAAACCATAGATCTTGGCTAAATATAGAAACAACTGAGGGTGGCAATTTTTAATATAAGGCTTTCCTTCGAAAACCTTTGCTTTGAAAAACAGGCCCAAGGAAATTACTAATAATTATTAAATTTGTTTTTAATTTAGTTAGTATGTTTTGATTAAGAAAGTTTTAATTTAGTAATTTGTTTTACTTTAATACGTTATTAAATATGTCGAAATGTATTTTGTTTTCTATGTGTATGTGTGCTTTTCTTTCAGTCAATCAATGTATTAAAGTAATGTTTTCTCTTGGATAATCTCGCGCCCCCCTTCTCGTGTGCTCGCGCCATACTAGGGGGGCGCGCCCCACAGGTTGAGAATCGCTGCTATAGTACAACGATATTTAAAAATTTGTTAAATGATTATCATGTAACAGTAAAATAATATTTGTATTTATTATCTTAACTTACGATCCTTAACAAATTTATCTATTTATTAAAATGTATTTCCATTCATAACTCAATTTTTGATTTTCGATTTTTTGGAATGGCAACACCTTATTTTCTCTATGTCGAACGGTCATTCTCAAGTTGATTGTTGAACTTATAGCCCGCAGATGTTCTGCGAGGTACCAGCTAGTATATATATATATAATAAGCTTTTTCATTTTTCGGAACTTTAAATTTCAAGCTTTTTCAGATTTATTGATTCGTTGGATGGTGATTTTTTAAATATTTTTTCTTTCTTATAACTGATTAGATTTCGGGATTAGGAAAACTTTGCTACAAGATGTGTTTTTTTTTTTTTTTTTTGCAGTAGTACTTTTTTTTAAGAAGGAGGATTGTTCTTAAGCTGTTCTACGCGTAAACAATTGAAGACTATATGAGGGAGATTAGATATAATAATACGATGATGTGAAGAGATCCCCCTCCCCCGATAAAAAAAAAAGGCCTTTTGATTGATAATTTTAGAAATAAAGAAATCATTACCAAAATGCTCCTTTGATGTTCTTTTTAGTGGATGTAGTTCTTCGAACTTTTGCTTAGTTATTTGTTAGTTATTTTCTCGTTTGTTAGTTATATTCTTTTTTTTTAGTTTATTAAATGTAATTCTTTGAACCCTAAAATTTTTATTAAGTCAGATGTAAAGAGAATGACAGCAAACTGCAACATCTGAAGATTGCAGTAACACATGTGATAAAACTCCAAATTTTAGTTTTTAAAGAGAAGAGATACTTGTCATTGTGTAATATGTCTTAGTTTGTAAAAGGCGGATTTAGCACATTTTAGTTTGAAAAATTGCTATAAATGATTTTCACTTTTAAAGTCTTAATATAAATGATTTTTTTTTTCTTAAGTGGTGATGATACATATTGTGGTTTGTTAAGAATGGCTATAAGAGATTTCAGTTTGTAAAGAGCGAAGGAAACAGTTTTTACTTTTAAATAGTAGCAGAAAACAAATTTAAGTATGAAAAGAATAGTTATAGGACGTTTCAGCCATTGTTGTGGCTGAATTCTATGATGGCACATTTTCAACCCAAGTGACATAATCTCACGCCATTTTACGGTACTAAATTCCATTTTTAGCGCAACAATAAACTTAAAAAAAAGCACTTTTACCTTCAATTTGATTGATGTATTAAATTATTTGGCGATACATTGTCTTTTAGTTATTTCTGTCGTATGAGGTGTTACGTATAGAAACTATGTATTTTACCCATTTTAGTCCGTAAAGGAACGTTCGATGTCAGATTGTAGCTCGTGAAGATTGAAGTGTTGAATCCATTTTGTAAACAGAAAATATATCACAGTAATTTTTACATGTCAATTTTCGTGCTGATAGCTTTAACTTTATCACTGACCATTATTATTAATATCGATGATTTTTATCTACGTATATATATAGGCTTGCCATATTTTTGGTTAGTGAAACCGGGACACATTAATATGGGATAGGCATACCGGGGGGGGGGGGGATTTTTAAAAAAATTAAAGCAAAATGGTGAGTTTTTTTTTTCAAAATGGCCTTTTTTTAAGCTTCGCAAGTAATGGGAGTGGGGAATCTGGAACTCTAAATTGTTAGTCTGCCCCCTCCCCCCTTTAAAAACAAAAAAGGAATTTTAGCTACTTAATTTACTTAAAAAGAACTTTTTTCCCTTTTAAATGAGATTTTTTTTGGTCTACCATCTAGAAAGCAGTGTTAATAAAATAAAATTTAAAATACTTCATAAAATTGTTTAATTGCACAATTAATTACTAAGTCTTATTTTTTTAAACTACAATTTTTTGTCTAACTACAAAAACCATTTCAAAAAAAAAAAAAAAAAACATTTTTGTCAAACTAAAAAAGCAATTAATAAGTTAACAATGTTATTCTTTGTTTTCAAACCACTCATATTTCTGACTTGAATGTACTTTTTTCAAGATGTTTTTGTTAAGCTTGACTTTTTCATAAAAGTCAGATCAAAGAAAACGCCAAAGTTTATTTTACATAAAATCAATGCTCTGGCAGTGGACACCCCTGCCATCTTAAAGATTCTTAATGTCTTTATAAAAGATTCTAAAAAACATAAATTTATTACTTTTTACATCTTACAGCCGTTTCCGGGACTTTAATAAAACTGGGCGGGACACCGGGATGAGAGAAAATTACCGGGACTGTCCCGGTCAAACCGGGACGTATGGCAAGCCTATTTATAGATATATATATATATATAAAGCAATTGGTATAGTTTGTTTACTTTTTAAAATAACATTTAAATACCGTGCACCGGGGATGGGGATGTGACAACGGGGGATAGAGGGGTATCACACCTTTATGATGTGACAAAAGGAAGAGGGGCTTCAAAAATACCGTAAAAAAAGTGTGACATCATTTATAAACAGCTGCTAAGGCTATTTTTGTGTTATGATTTCTCTCACGTTATGAAAGTAATAGATGGCGAGAGAAAAATTCATGCTAGTATTTTATTTATTAATTGTTAGGACCAGTATTGAAGCTGTAAAGTAGAGAAAAAATTTTACTGATGAAATGTCTTTGTATCTTAACTCAGTGAACAGAATTCCGTACTACATTTATTATCTATACTTTGCAAACAGGTAATACTGAAATTATTCAACAGTATTAGCAGAAATATTTCCTTCCTCTTTTATTTATAGAATGCTAATAGAAACCAGGAGGTAACCTTCAGCTTCAACATCCTGTGTTCGTTTTTGCAGGGTTCAATAAAGAAAACACCATACATTTCTGGAAGGAATTTCCTTTCATAAACACATACCGCTGAGCTTTTACAGCTAATGCTACGTTTATCCATCAGCGAACCGTCTATTTAAAGTTAGTCACTTTACGCAGAATATATGAGACTTATTTTTTATGCAAAACTAAAAGGGAATATTTACACTGATGAAAAATAAACAAGCCTCATAATATTCATTTTTATGAGCTATAATGTTATGCAGATATACTTTTCTCAGAACAATGAATGTGTAAAAAATCCACTGTCATGTTGTTTCGAAAACATATCTACTAAACCAAGGGATCTTCAGAATTTAATTTCATAAATGCTGTTGTTAGTATTAAGAAAAAAAACGGTGTTCTACATAATGAATAGTTTAACCCCTTAAAGCACAAGTTTTTTTCTGCGAAACTAGTATAGTGTAAGTTATTCTTTGCTATTTCAGGGGGGGGGGCTGACTAGGGAGCGGAGGGGGGGGGGGTGCGGTAAAAGTTACATAAGAAAAATATGCAAACAAAGTGTAAACGGATCTCAGACGTGCATTAGAAATAAAATAACGCACGGACGGGGGAAAACTTTGCGGTAACTTTCGCGGTCGTTCGTCAATTTTTGTGTAAAAATCCCCCTTTAAATTTGTAATTTATTTAGAAACTATATGCTTTTATCCTTTAAAATACTTCTACTAATAACAGTGATAAGAGATAAATCGAAAAGAAAAAGATTCAACCTGGAAGGAAATGTATTTAAATTTTACGGTTTGTTCAAAGTCAACTATGCTTTTTTATTCGTCCAAATACATTGCAATAAAAATATATTTTTTCATTAAAGTCAACTAAGATTCACGCAAAAGTACTAGTATTAGAGGAAATATTTTAAAAATGGGCAACTACTTTCACTTTGGATCCTACCGATTTACTCGTTTACCTTAGGAAAGCATTGTGTAACACTTATTTAATAATTAAAAAATAAATAAATATAGGTAAATAAAATGAAATAGAGAAAACATAATAGTTTAATTATATATCAAATTTTACCAATCACTGATAAAGAAAGGAAAATTCGAACTCGAAAATACAATATTTAATCTTTTCAGCACACATTTTAGTCAATAACTTTGTTTAACAGCTTCATGTTTGAGCATCTTTAAAAATGAAAGCAGAAAAAAAAAGGAGCCGACCAGATGAGGTATTTAAATCTCAGAAGAAAAAGATCGAAATGTCTCAAAATCAATTTTAAAATTTTTCAAATGTTATAAATTCTGTAGAAATGTAGAAATGCAACTACTATCATTTCTACTTTTAGAAATTTCTCTTTTATGTTTGAACGATATCATTATAAGAACTTTGTTTTAATATGTTCCAAGTTATCCACCCATATTTAATTTTAAGAATATAACCCTTGACGAAAGGGGAGAAAATCCTTATTTTTAGAATGCCGGTTTTCCACTTTGAAGATACCGAGATTCTGATAAATTCTTTTGTCAGCATTTCTTTTTATCAATCCTGTCACTCCCTTTCTGCCCTTTGGGCAAAATCCTCCTTCACTCCAGGTCTCAACTTCTTTCGCTCTTGGTTGGTGAAAAGATGGTGAAGAGAATTATCCTGTTCTAGCGAATTTAGCATTATGTGACACCATAATGGATAAAGAGCAGTTTAAGGATCACTGGTATTAGATGGATTTCCCCGCATTACCTATACTTGAATGATAGCTGACGTACTATAATTTAAGTGACTTCACTTTAAGCATGCGATTAAATAGCGGCATTTATATGTAAAATAAGTGATATAAATCGCAAGGAAATAAATAACTTACCCAAGTTGATAATAAATCGGTAAAATAAGGGCCATCGGTGTAATAATTTCCTAACATCACGTAGAAAAGTGGACTAGTGTGGAAAATTTTCATAAATTTCGCAAAAATGATATTCCTTAAAATGGGCTGTGATTATGTCACTTGAGGTGAAAATGTGCCGTCATGGTATTCAGCGAGCAAGTGAATTCTAGTGGTTTGCTATTGAAGTAAATAAGTTTTTTCCATTGGTTATAGGTAGCTCTGTTAGTACAATGTAGCAAGCACTGTTACATTGTTGTGGCTGAATTCCATGATGGCACATTTTCACCCCAAGTGGCGTAATCTCACGCCATTTTACGGTATAAAATTCCATTTTTAACGCATCAACAATTTTTAAAAAAAAGCACTTTTACCTTCCATTTGATTGATGTATTAATTATTTGGCGATACATTTTCAATGATGTCTTTTAGATATTTCTGTCGTATGAGGTGGTACATATAAAAACAATGTATTTTACTCATTTATAACAATAACAATAAAATGTATATTATAATTAGCACTTTAAACAAATGGTACTTTCATTTAGTTTAAATTTTGACACTTAGATAAAATCTTAATTACCATGTCTGTTGTAACTTATACAGAATTCGTGCTTTATTTTTGTTCAGTTAGGAATTTCATTTGGCTCAAAACTGCTCGAATGACTTAACACATCCCCCCCCTCCCCGAAAAAAGTATCATTGAATGTTTAGGACAAGCAAATCTGCTCTGACGGAAAACATAAATAAGAAAATAATACTACTATTCAGAGTAATTTTTCTCTTAAATGCTTACCGAAGTGTACTTCAAAGCTTCTGCTGATACTACTTGGGCGATATTTACGAAACAAGTAGAAAAGACGGAAATGTTCCTAGGTTTCCTAAAAAGCCACGCAAGAGATATCGACTCGAAACTAGGATCAATAAAAAAAACTGTTTCGAAAACTAGAGTTTTCAGATTGCAACATTCTTCTCTTTAGATACGTCTTTTTTGACCACTACGAGGAAATAACTACAATAAAACTGCTATGATAGACGCGAGAACGAAAGCGAAATTTTATACATGACGGGAAAAGCGAGAAGTTTTGCACACAAATTTTGAGTTTTGGAGTTTAAATAGTGTTGTAAAAAACTTTTTATAAGGAAATATAACCGTCAACGCGTTTCTGATTGCGGTAAACATCTTACTACCCAAGGAAAAAAAACCACTTTAAACATTTTTATTTACGCAACATTTTCTCAGATTTGAGATTAGCAATCATTTTAAGCTTAAAGCAAATCTCTTAACTATCTCTTAGGTTCCAGTAAAGTGGAAAACAAAGTTTCTTGTTTTTTATTCTCACAACGGTAGTATTTGAACGCGTGTGATTACTATCTTTTTTATCAATCATTTTCTCTTATTTATTTAATATATTTAAGTCGAATGAAAAGAATATTATTAATATAACGCGACACACGCAAGTTTTGGGAATTTCTTCAATTGGGACCTTGGTTGGCTTTAAAAATAAGGGAAATGGTTCCCTTGCCAGTCAACAATTAATTAAAAGTTTTTCCACAGATTAACTCTCCAACAGTTATGAACGTGCTTATATTTTCCATGACTTGCTCAGTTTCAAACGGTAATGAACGGGAAGCTTACGCAATAAATTCACAGTCGTCGGAATTCCTATTTTGATAACACGTTATCAAAATGTGAAATTTTAGAATTGCTAGTCAATTGTTAGTGAAACTTTCATTATTTTTCACGCATTAAGTTACTACCCTTATGAACGTATTTAAGTTTTTCATAACTCATTCCACTTGAACCGGTTGTGAAAGTGGTACTTATTATATTTGTAGTCGTTGATACTAATTGATAAATAGAATATGTACGTTACTTGTGAGAGTGAAATATCATGATCACTTCCGTTGAAGGTTAATTTTTCAGAACAGCAATGCATGAACCGTTGAATATTCATATTACTTGGGAGAGTGCAATATCATGTTCACTTTCGTTGAAAGTTAGTTTTTCAGAACAACATGTTTGGGCCTTCAAAACTAGAACCGAACATCTTATCGAGAATCTTTAGGCCATGTTTCACAACAGATCTGTTCCGCACAAGTTTAATTGGCTGGCCCAAATCTTGAAAATTGGTAAAAAGGACATTTAGAGTACCACTTGAAGTAGAACTGGTTGGAGTGGTATTTATGAAAAATCCTAATGTATTAATGAGTCCTCAGAATTAAAAAAGGATTTTAGAATGAAACAAAATTAATCATAACGTCACAATGTTTACTACTAACAAAAATTGTACTAATTTCCATTTATTTGAAAAACCGAATTAAGCAGTGAAATTTAAAAAATCTCTTACCATTTGAACAATATAACTATTGATAAAACATAGGAAGGGGTTAATGCATTCATAATTAAGCTCCATTAAAGTCCATCGATCAGGCTTTGCCTCTGTGTACTGTGTTCAAATTTTATGAAAGTAGGTACTGAATAGAAGATCCTGAACGAAGGAATTTCATTGCTATTGCTCTCGATCCAAAGCCAGTGTTTTAGTGAAAAGTTAGAAATGCTTCACTACGTTTTTTTTTTTTTTGTACCAGTCACTCGGAGATAATATAAGATACTAGAATTGTAGAAAATTAATTTTGTTCATTTTGTAATTAATAGCAACATGAATGATGTACTATCAGCCACTAAGTCAAAATCTAAAATTTTGTGTCTTGTCCATATTTCTTTTCCTTTTTTTCTTTGGAGTAATAATTGGAGGAGTTAATGTACTAATCAATGAAAAAAAATCGATATAATTCAGTGAATTCTTAGTTTGTTAATGCATCTAAGAAGAAATTCGATCACGGCTGGGTGGGTGTGTGCATGGAAAATCTTTCAATATAAACTTGAGATTTGAGGAGGACATTAAGCTTCAACTGGTTATAGAGATTTCTCTACTCTTACAGATACAGGGTAAAAAAATATCTTTGCAAAAGCAGCCATCTTTCGTTTTTTTAATATTTTTTTCGAGGAAAACGAGGAAGCGATATTTCATTTCTCGTGTTATTTTTCAGTTCTTTTCAAACTGTTTTCTAAGGGTGGAAAAAAAGTTTCAGCGTTCATTCATCAATCTTTTTTGCGGCATGATAATTTTCTGCATAACGCTTCGCCAAGTCTGAAGTCGGTGGAAGAGATTAGCTTTGGCTCTCCTAAAGCCGTGTATTGAATGGAAAGATGTATAAAATGAGCCAATCAATTTCGCTTCTTGGCTGTAACAATCTGGCATCAAAAATAAAGTAATGACTGAATAATAAAAGTCATTACATTTTAAGTAATAAAAGTTAATTTAACAGAGATTAATGGAATTTGTTTAAAATAATCTGACAATTATTTTATCTTAACACATCCTAACACAGAAAGTCTCTGCATATGAGAAAGACACTGGAAAGCTCCTGTTTTTTCTATTCCTAAGTAATGCATAGAAATGAAACAGTGCACGTAAAGAGAATGTTTTTACAATGTCACTCATGCATGTAACAAAGTTTTCCATGTACATAAATGCATCAATTTCGTCACAGTAGTATGCTTGAATATAGTTCCAGAAAACATAGCGAGCTACAAAAATGACTAGCTGATTAATATATAAACACTGCTTATAGTTATAATAAAAAAAAAACAATATTTTTGATAATTTTTTGTTGAAAACAGCTCAAATAACTTAAATTTTGTATTATTACTCGCTGATTGATAGTGGTTTGTCTCCAATAGTAGCAGACTATTGACAGCCGAGCTGATTGGTATAAAGAGATCGAACGGCACTTGAAGGTGACGATAATTTTCTTCTAAAACAATAAAAGTGATGAGAATGTGCGCAATATATATATATATATAATGTAAAAATAGAGTGACGAGTTTACTGTGTATCTCTTTGCTTTGCCACTGAGCCTTGATCTCAATTTGCTACAGTCACACAGCCAGTATGCAGCACATGCCATGTAAATAAAACAGCGCTTCACATCGTGTTGATTGCTTCAATTTTAGCAGACATAATTTAAGATATTTTTAATTCATGTCACCCATTATTGGAAATAGTGTTAAAAGGACTAACCCCACGTCAACCTACTCTCTTTATTTCAAGGAATAGGTGCTACTGATCTCATTTGAGGATTTCTTTTGCTTTTCTAGCTAGAGCACTTATATTTTTAACACGTGACAACTTTTAAACCTTCAAAAACCAGGGATCTGGAGTAGCTAACGGATCACTTTTTTGAGTTGCTCCTTTAAAAAATTTCTCGGACTCCGTTTCAGCTCCGCTCCGTGCTCTAATTTTAGTAGATTATGTTATTTATTTCTTTTTTAGTTAGTTAATTTTTTATGATAAAAACATTAAAAATTTAAAATAAAGGATGGAGCAATGGACTTTACTTTTTTCGGCCCCGCTCCAGTTTCGAGCAAAATTTTTTGCTCTACTGCTCCAAGCTCCTGCTCCAAGCTCCGCTTCAGACTCCTGTCAAAAACCAACTTAAGCAGATATCGAAGGCAGCTGTTTCGTGGAAAAAACGGCGAGAATGGCAAAAACGCATTGCGTACGTCTCCCCTACAGTGGCACCGTCTGTGAATACCCTGAAATACTATTTCTAGTACGCAAAGTTTACGACACACCCCTATTATCTATACATATACTTTTCTCCACCAGACCCCCTACCTGTTAGCCGAGGCCTTAGGATTGCTTACGCACGGGGAGAGGTAGTGGGGTCTACGGATTTTACATGCACATATCCCCAAGTATACATGGTGGTCTTCAGTGGGTATCGAACGCGCGACCTTCCAGGTGGAAGTCCGACGTGCTAACCACTAGGCTACCCACGGCCATATCTATACATATACTATATAATATATACTACAGGCTATATAAATCATAATTCGTACGTAATTGGAGATGTAGACGTAATCTCTTCGCCAATAGATGTTGTGTAGCTGTCTATTTTGCAATGTGAAAGTGACAATAGATGTTTCAGGAAAGAATTAAGGGTAAATTAGGAGGAGGGGAGGTAAATTGCAAGATACAGTCGGCCGAATATAACGCTTCGTCCTTGTGTTTTTAAGTTTGTGCATAGTTGAATAAAGTCGAGCAAAGAACTGCGCATAATTTTTTTAACGGTTTTATTTATTTGTTCAAACTTGGAGTATTTTACCTGCCGGGCATCTCGACAATAGGCTCAACAAAACCCACACAAAGCTAATCGGTTCATGTATGTTTCTTTGTTTTGCTATTTCTGGAAGAAGCACAAAAACAATTGAAACATTTCGCTCATGCTGTTGAATGGTTAATTTATCTTTGTTCTTTTTTTCCCTGAAAATCTGTGTTTTCAATATAAATCGTTCGGGAAAAACGTTTCTTTCTCGAAGACTCTGCCCTTTATATTCTCGCGATAGTTTCTTTTTAAGATGAAACAAAAGGAGCCGACAATAGCTCACAATAGAAGGTATCTATTGTACTTGTATAAGGTTTTTTCATTGGGTTATTGGTAGACACATCCAAAAACTTCTTCAGACAAAAGTAAAGCAAAGGCTTTTTTCATACATTTCAATGCAAAGAAACCTTTCGACCATAAAAGATGAAGTTAGAAAAAGAGAAATGTTGCACTGCAGGCATTTAGAATTCTATACAATCCTTGGAAAATCTATAATTACTTTAAAGTACTTGAAATTTAAGAACTAATGAAATGATCTTAGCTTTTGAACAAAGCTTTAAAGATTGAAAAAAAATCAAAAGTTTTCTTTTTGCGTTATTGATGAAAAGGAAAAAAAAATCGTTAATTAGTTTTGATATTTAAAGAGCAATTATTTCAAGGAATGTTATTTATTTTATTTATTTATGTATTTATTTTTAAGTGTGCGAGCGGTTTCCTTTTTTTAATTTATTTTTGCTGTATAGTAAGCTAAAATGTTAAACGATATGCGGAAGCTTGTTTTTCAGTGTGTTTTTCTATTCGTGTATGATAATGTTTGATTTTCAGTTTAAATATTTATTTTCTTGAGTTATTCTAAGGTCCTTTTAATAATCTCATCATTCTCGCCAAGCTTGAAAATGACTGTAGTATATATTTTTTTAGTTTCTTAGATAATACTAAACTATTTACTCGTAAATTACTTTTATGGATTTACTTTCAGTGTTCTCCTTTGTACACATTAAATTTGAATAACATACAACCTAGATTTAAAAGAAAGCTTTTCAACGGTTATTCATTTTCATATGGAACTTTGATCTCGATATAGTAATTATAGCTGGCATGAATTTTACTACTGCAGCTTTAAGTAAAGTTCTTGCAGATATGAGTGCCCCCCAATTTGGAGAATTACACACTCTCGGAAACGCATGCTCCAATCTTACGAAACTTTCGTCGTATTTGACGAAGTGGCTTCGTGAAAAATGCTCCGAGTAAACCTTTCGTTAAATTGGCGAAATTTGTGTAGTAACCTTTTTAAATCACGCGATCGCGCGAGAAAGGAATCGTTATAAATGACGAAATTTTCTTGACGATTGAAGAATCGTCAAAAGTGAGAGCTCCATTTCTGAAAGTGCAGTATCAACAGTTTTAGATTACTGTACTATTTTCTCTTAAAATACTTTTGAGCATTATGATTAGCTTACACGTTGGTGGCGAGTAAGAATTTAAATAGCTGCAAAAATAGACAGAGGTGCAATAAAACTAGAGCTTCTACCGACTAGTTCACTACTTTGTATTAAAATGCATGATAATGGCTCATAAATTTGAATGTTGTAGCATTCACGTCATTTTGCATCACAATTAAAATATATGAATGTTATTCCATACATCGCACTCCGGCAACAAAAGTGACACAACTCACAAATTTGAGTTTGCGAGTTTCTATTTTCAAAAAATTTGCAGAACGATGCAACATCGTTTTGAAAGCACTAACGGATGAAACGAAGCTAAAATAGTAGGATCAATATTTATTAATCGGTTATAATATGCAATACAAATTCATGAGATTTTTATTTGTCGATTTGTTATACGACAGATTGTTTTATGATTTTAGAGTTGTGTCACTTTTGTTGCCGGGGTGCGACATGTTTGCGCTCGTGTTAACGAAACGACGCGTGCTAATGTGATAATCGGCTCAAAAAATCTGCTTAAACCTTTCCTTAATTTTTAAAGGCAGTAACTTAGACAAAAATTATGGTTCCGCGCAGCTAAATTCATTTTATTATGTATAATTACCGTTTAATAGTATAATATTTGAATAAAATATCCGCATTAAAAACTGACAGAAATATTTTAGTTTGGCGCACAACACCACAAATTTTGAAATATTTTTCTGAGATGTATATTCATAGCTCATGTGCCGAAATTCATATCTTTAGGTTTTACGATAAATGATTTCAAAGCGGAAATTTTTTTTTCGAGTTTGAAAATTATTTCGTATTTTAAGTTTACCTAGTTATTAAAAAAAATCTTCACTGAAATATCAAAGCCATTCGTTCATTCTAACTAGGGTTCGCCCAGCTGTTGAAATTCGACCTTAATTCATTAAATTTTTCAAGTTTAGCCTCCAACTTTTAAGCATTTTATTGTTTCTCTTTGACAACAGTTTGTTTTGTTCAAATATTTCAATTAGCGATAATCTCTCATGAGTGCGACTGATTGACCACTGAGTTATTTAATTGAGTGCATTTGTAACGTATATTATAAATAAATTTTTTCTTTCTGTTCATGCCGCCCTATTATCATTAAATTAGAAACACAAACACTAACTTTCAATTTAATCAAGAGTTCAAAAAGCTAGTGCAAATCAACAAATTTGCGAAACGTTAATTCGAACCAAAATAACACGTCACCTTACTTATTATCGCACTTTATATTATATTATACATGGTTAGCTTCAAATTGTATTTTATTTGTTTGATATTGTACTGGACAAACAATCTGACTGACCTATCATAGATATATTTTCGAAATGAATTCACTGACATCTTAAGATTAGCCTTATTTTGCTTTGACGTTCATTTAGTAGATTACATTTTCTCTTTTATTTAGTTATTGACATTTCTTCATCTTCTTTGAATTATAAATGCTAAAAAATGTATTGAGTATTGCACAAATATTGTTGATTGTAGACGTAAGGAGTAGTGAGGGAATCCATCTTATTTTTTTCCTAACCCTTTTTGATATAGGATATAATTTTAAACCAACACTGAAAATCTGAAGATCAGTTTCGTGAATAACACGCCCCTCAATTTCAAGAAGAAAAAAGTGCGTCGTATAGTCTTTAAATACTGTAATATTTTTATAAGTAACTACTTGTACCCAGCCACGCGTTGCTGTGGTTCAGTCTGGTTCGATGGAGAAGCAAGAGAAAGCACATATCTCTAATATGTTTGATTTCATAATGCTTGTTGTTTCATTGTCTGAAAATATAGATTTTCTGGTTTATCCATTCTAGAACACGCAATATATAATTGTCCACGTGAGAAGCAATCCGTGTCTAGATCTTAACTGCTCAGCTTTAGTAATAAGCTGCATAGCTAAATTCCATTAAACGCCATTGTTCTCATTTTGGGAACATTCACTTCTTAATTTTTTTTTTCAGGACACCTACTAAAACTAATATTAAACGGGGAATTTCACTTTAAACCTTTATGTGTGTGGCAGCATCTGTATTTTTTTCAAAAGCTTGTCTGATAACTAATATTTTTTTCTAAAAATTTTAAATACTCGAAATCTGGCTTGTCGGACACATTTAATACACACTGATATTTTTCTTATTCACATAATAATAAAAATTATTTTTCACTTAAATTTTATTTATAAATGTCTGTTTTATAGAATACTATTTATCCAAATAGAAAAGTTACAAAATTGAGCTCGCAGTTGAAGAAAGAAGAGCTTGTTCCCATTTTGGAAACATTGGCGCCTTCGTGAGTTTTCGAAGGCAATCAGATTTCGGCATTTAAACCCTCCTGCCGCGCTGCCTAGAAAAACAGAACGTCGATTCAGACTTTGTATGAAAGCACTGTTGTAGCAAGATACGCACCCCGTCATTTAGGGGGTCACTGTGGGACATTCCCCCCCTCCCGACTTTAGGAAATGCAAATATTTACATACATGTATAAGCGTTTTGTTTTTTTAATGTATAATATTCATTGCGAATATACTCTCCCCCTCCGACTTTGAGAGACACATGTACGTATGTGTAGGAGTTTTTTCTTTTATTTAATGTATAATATGCATTGAGTATTTATGCTTTACCCCCCCCCCCCCTCCTCTAGGCAAATTTTGAAGTGACTGGCCTGGAGAGATATGTAGGTGTAGCTTGTCTATTTCTTTCCATATGTGCCTTTGAACTAGAGTGAAAAATGTCTAATGTGTCTGTAGAGCAAACTATAACCTATGTCAGGGATGGCGAACTTTTTTGAGACGGTGGTCAAATTTTGTTCATATTTTTTTAGTACTAGCTCGTGGGTCACTAATGCCCATTTGCACCAAAGTTAAGCTCAAAAATTTTTAACTGAGTATTTTTAAAACTAAATATCTTTAAAATTGAATTAGCTGAAGTGGTAATAATTTGGGTTGTTTGACGATTTAAAAAACTTTTAGTGGGGTTAAATTCTGAAGTGTTTGGTGCAAACGGCAATGAGTGTGTGAATGAACAAGCAGTAACAAAATCTGCATACATTTTATGTGAAGAAAGAGCTTAAAGACGGGAATTTGCTTTGTGGTTTGTCGTTTTTTTGTTCAACAAAAGAAAGGGGAGTAAATTATAACTTTATTTGATATTTTGTAAACACATTTGCTTTATTTCAAATACTACATACGCATTTGTCATCATTTGCGTAACTTTAGAACTGTAATGATCAAACTGAAGGTTATAGACAGCATTTAAAATGCTTTTGTGTCAATAAAGTGCTTGAAAAAATACAAATCTAAATTATCCACACAAATTAGAAAATCTAAATATACCCCGCGTAAACAAGCAAATGGTTGTCTAGCAATCGTGTGTCAGTTAAAAATCTCGTGTGGGTGTGGTGTCTGACCCACAGGTCATAGGTTCGCCATCACTGACCTATGTCCAGATATTTAGAACAATTAGGTTCGGATGAAGTTTCTGATGATCCAGCAATCGTCAATGGAACCGATAGCCGTAGCAACATGGGATGAGTCAATCTGCTTGATAGCTTTTTGAGCTAGTATCGGCCAAAAATTAGGGACTAGAAAGAAGTGAAAGTGGTGATTTTTACCTACACATATAGCATGGCAGTTGTAGTAGCTTGGAGAATAGTGAATTGGAAAAGTAGCTGATGTAACCAGAATTTCTTCGTGAGGTTACTGCTGTACTGATGAAAAATGATGAGCGGAACCATAAAGAGCATCTTTCGTCCCAGAACTTCTGGATCTACATCCCTAGATGTGGACTTGGAGGAATAATTCATTTCCCTGATAAAGCGGAGCGTTATCAAGGGGCATAGTTCATCAGTAAAAAAACTCGGACTTAGATGTAAAATATGTGATGTAATGCTGGCATAAGAACTATTTTGCATACTTTCAAGGAAAACTGTTTAAAAAAGGGATCTATTAATGTTTTAAAAGGTGTGCAAAACATATGTAATAGAAACTAATACATTTTTTTTATTAATTCAAATCCTAAAAGTAGACTTTTTTAGGCAATAAAATGCAGAAATTCAAACATCTAAGGAAAAATGCACATGAAATTTTATGCCCCCATGCCTATGCGCCAATGTTCCCATTTTGGGAACATGGCATAACTTTTAATTATTTTATTAGTTTTTACAAATTCAAGTAAAATAGTGAAAAAAGAGAAAAAAAAACAATTACTTTAGATAAAAATTGATTGAAACACATAGCGGAGTCTAATGGGTTAAAAGTATTTACATCAATGCGCAGTTTTTACATTAAATATGTTTGTTCTTTTTAATTGGGAGTTGTAGTTGTATTTTTATATCATAACCAAATTTGTTTCATTTTACTAATTCGATTACAAAAAATAAAAAAGAAAGAAAGAAAAATATTGCGATTAGTAACAACATACTTTAAATCTTTCCTAAAGTAGTGCTGAAAATTAGGTTACCGCTAATGACTAAATTCAGTTCACCGCTAATGCAAATGGGCAGCTCATCAATAATTTTCAAAGTTAATTAACATTGAGTTTCGGAAGCTGAACCTAGTGAAATTGTTTTTGGTGAAGAAGAATGTATACTAATGTCCTAGTTTGGACGATATCCCAGGCAATACATTAAGTTACGATTCAAATGCAATTTCGGCTTTGAAAATTGAGTACTCCCAAAGATACGCGTTTAACCGCTCCATTGACTTTTTTTCTTTCTTTTTTTTTTCTTATCGCGTTCTGTCATTCTGCCATCGAATAAAATCGCAAAAGCGTACGAACGTGCAAAGCAATTGCGAACACTCATTTTAACCTTCATAGGGAAATGATGGCCCACACATAACGTCATTTCCGCTCCCGAATGGAACAGAAATCCAACTCCGCACGAAATTATTCTGTTGTTATGTATTCCTTTTCTTGTGCATTTGCCTCGCTTTGTAATGCAGAGGTTTGCAAATACCATTGAGTTATGACGATGGATAGATGGTTGAATGACTATGAAGGCCGCTGGTGGGGTGTGGTGGGGGGAGGGGAGGGTTGTTAGTGACTAGACCACAACTGCCGATACGGCACACTGACTTCATTCAAAGGGTATGAATTCTAGATAATTGTAAGGCCGCGTTATTACTTTTTTTGTACACAAATATATATTTAGATTTCATATAAATGACACGATTGTTGATCTACTTCTTCTTTCCCCGTACACATATCGTAAATATTTTATTGTAATATTTTTACTTTAGCGAAAAAAATATCTGTTGAAAAAGTAAATAATATTACGTCGTTTTACTTAGAAAGCTTAAAACCGTAAAAATCTAAATTCATTAAAGTCGTGCTGGCTTCATACGCTAGAATGATACTCAATCTTACAAATTAATCGATTATTGATTCAATCGATTAATTTGGCGAAAAAGAAGTAATACGACTGCGTTATTTCGTTTGCATTTGTAGATTAAACAAAAAATAACAGTGCATATATATATATATATATATATATATAAATTGCTAAAAGATCAGGGCCACTTTCAATATTCGTCATTCTTCCGAATTTCTAAAGATATGCATGACGAATTGTTCTGTAATTTCAGTCTCAGTCACATAAATGTCATGCATCAGCTTACCCTTTTCAATAAAGATTTCCTTTTTCGCGCATTAGGGAATCCACAACAAAATTGAAGATAAAACAAGATATTTTTGATCATCCTGTATCATAAAAAATAGAATTCGCTGTAAATTTCAAAAAAATTGCTTAATTATGTGCAATAATTGCATATATTTTTCTTAAACTATCACGCATATTTAAGAAGTTAACTTTAATGTAAGTCAATTGAAATTTCATGAAATATTCTGCGCTTTTAAAATACTTATAACTTCTTAAATACAAGATACACAGGCTCTTTTATACTGAAATTTGAAAGAAAAAGATCTAAAAAGAGCATTTAAAGGGATTAAATTTTTACTGCCCTTGCTCGAAAGATAACTATTTTAACTTTCATCACTTCATATTCAAGTACACAGGGCAAATCATAAAAAAATTCCAGTTAAATATCATGAAAATTCAAAAAAATATTGATGATTTAGTGAATTGTATTACGTTAGTTGTTGGTATTACGTAATTTAATGTTTCATATTAAGCATGTCCGCGGCTCAATTGCGCTGGTTTAATGTTTCTTAGGAAACATATCACTGGTTCGATTATGTTGGTTTAATATTTCGTGGTTCGATTATGTTGGTTTTATATTTTAATGTTAAGCATATCAGTGGTTCGGTTATGTTTGTTTAGTATTTCATGTTAAGCATATCAGTGGTTCGGTTATGTTGGTGTAATATTTCCTGTTAAGCATATCAGTGGTTCGATTATGTTGATGTAATATTTCATAATAAGTATATCAGTGGTTCGATTATGTTGGTTTAATATTTCATGTTAAGCATATCAGTGACTCTCAAGTGGTACATTTCATATTAAGAGTATTAGTGTTCAATTACGAAAACGTGATCTTTTACATTCCCCCCTTGCTGCGTGGTGCAGCTGAACTGCATGAAAGGATAACACGGGTTATCAATAACGTTGATAGTAAGTACCATGTTGAGTAGTGTGTGGCAAGAACTGGGCTATTGCTTTGATGTATACCGTGTGACCAATAAGCTCACGCTACACGTAGAGCGCACGCAAGGTCTGTAAATAAAACTTGAATTGTTTTTGTATCGTTAGAAGGACCCCGAAGGAAATTATGACCAACCCTGTAATATGCAACATGGTTACACAGTATGGTAACCCCTTACCGATCGCATCAATTTCGAGAAAGCAATAACAGAAGTAAATATTTTTTAATTATAAAAATTGTAAAAACCTTGTGTGAACTGTAAAATAAGCTAGCTATAACGGATTAAATTATAAAAAATTAATTTTTTAAATTGTTAACTTCTTTGATTAACTCCCAGTAATGCAGGGAAAAGTAATAACAATAAGGCTGATGAATTCTTCAATATGTGGTTTATGTCTTTCGAATCATTTGTTATGCATTAAAAGATTATATGCTGATTTCATTAAGCAATGAGAGAAAGGAAAGAAAAAAAAGCAGAAAAGAGAAAGGCTGCCAATTTTTTCCTTTGTTGTATATGTAATAAAATTTGTGAATTCTTTTATTTAGATGAATTACTGCAAGTTTTGAATTAACTTTATTTAGGTCTTTATATATGCGGTTAAAATAATTTAAAAAGTTCGATAATGATTTTTTTTTTCATTGATCTTTCTTTTTTCTGTGTATTTAAAACTCTTTTGCATTTTTTGCTGATTTATGGATTTTTATTCGCTGTTACATTTTCCTGCTAAAAATGTACTGCTCATATTTTATTTTCGTAGATTTATTTATTTTGTATAGTTATATGTTCCATATTTAAGGTTTAATTCGGAGGCTTATTCGGAGTTATCAATCAATCGGATAAAAATTGTATGGGGTATTAGAATAACGATTTAACGCTCAGAAATATAAATATGAATCCGAAAAACATTTAGTATTTTTAAAGTTAATTTGAAAAGAGAAAAAACTCACTTGAATCTAGGCAGTGAAATTTCTCTACAGCTTGCTAGACTTTTTAAAGAAAATGTTAAAAACAATAATCAAAATAGAGATTTATTAATACTTTATTTAGCTCTCCTCTGACTAGGGATTTTCCCAATTTATGTGAATGCACTGATTTTCGGAATATCCGCTCCGAATGAACGCGATATATCTGCATTGGTTCCGCTTTGATCGTTATCACAGTAGATTGGTCCGCAAAGAATCCGGTAACTAATTTTCCCTACAGCTTTTCCCAATCAGCTGAAAAGTTTACTGTGCCAATGAATTCTGCCTCTCTAATTGGCCCAGTGTGGTGCTACGCGTGTACGTACGTGCCTTTTCTTAATTGTAGTGAGTGTGTGGGGGTGGCATAAATCCATCTACGCAACTTCCGCACTTTTATCCCGGTAACCTATCCCTCCAATGAAAACCAATCAATTCAGTAGTAGGACTCATTCACCAAACGCCGGTTATACACAACAAGAATTCGTGGATAGGATGGGGGGTGTGGCGCCTAAATTTGGCACTTTGCCAAGTTTCCGCCATGTTCCGGAAAAGCTTGGCCCGCGGCCACTTTTATTCGGCTCCTGCAGAGGTCGCTGCTGGAGCATTGCCAGTTTCTTTCCGCTAAGAGTTTTTCCTATATTTGTGGACGGAAGTAATAAAAACGAGTTCGCCCGGATTTCCACCCATCTCTTTTTTCCACCTTTTTTAATAAAATATTTCCACACCTCCCTTGTAAGTTGGAATAGTAACTTTGTTTCGCATTCGCTTTCATTATTAGCATCGCTCTTTTGTTCTGTTCGGGGATCAGCATCCAAAATGCTACCACGTATTCAGCTGTCTGCGTTTTTTCCCGTGTTTAAGGCCTCTTTTCCCATTGTTAGTTTTTCTTTCTACTTTTCTCTTCTCTTCTTTATTCTTCTTTAAGTATTACCATGCGGTGCTGAAGCCCGATTTGCATCGTTGGAATTTTACAGCCTTCTGTTTGTCATCTTTTCTCTAAAGAAGTCTTACATCGCCGTTTTTTTTTTCCAGAAATATATTGGTGTATAAATATTAAAAGTTGTTGCAAAGATTTAATGGTAACTTCGTTTCAACAATTAAAAAGGTTGTATAGCACACAAATTTTGCTTTTTGTGTTTCCTCGAATGTCAAATCCAATCTGTGTCAACAGAATTCACCAATTTTCAAAAATATCTTTATCTTTTTAATATTACTTTGTAAATAAATCTATGTTTTGTTTTTGTTTTCCATTAAAGTATTTCTGTTTCAACGTTAAATGTTGTTTTCAAAGATAAAACGTAATTATGTTCTAAAGTAAATTAATTTTCATAGTTTTTTTTTCAAAAGGCTCTGATTTGTATAAAAATGTTTGCGTTTAAAATGATTATTTAGTCCCTTTGTTTTGCGAAGTTAAACTTATGAATGAGTTTTAGCACTTATAATTTATCCTGCAATCGTAACAGTGAATTTATCAACTACAGTGAAATCTGTTTAAGTTGACCACTTGCGGTGCATCACTTTAGTGGTCAACTTATAGAGGGTGAAGTGCTAATTCCGTTCTTGTCAAAAGTGGTCAATTTAGACAGGTAGTCAACTTACAGCTTATACTGTACTTCAAAATTGCATCTTAATGGTAGAAGCTCAATTGTTTTTATGAATTTGACAATATTATTGACTAATTAAATGGGTTTATTTGCACAGTCACTGCGGTTATGAAAAATTAACAAATATCTACATAAAAACATTAATATGTACATAAAAATAGTGTCGTATAATTTAATTCACTTCCATTTGCCTCAAAAGCAGGGTTGGGGAACGGAACGCGGAGTAGTGGAGCAATGAGATTTTGCTCGAAACTGGAGCGGAGCCGGAGCAATGAAATTTTTTGTGCTCCTCTGCTCTGATTTTTTTTTAACTTTCTAATCTTATCATGAGTAAAAAAAATAACTCAAAAAATGACATTCAGTAAAGCCTGTAAAGTTGACCACCTTTGTAAGCTGACCACCTGCCTAAGTTGGCCACGTTTGTCAGGGACAGAATTAGCCCTATATTATAAAATGCAGGGATAACTTTGTAACTCCACCCTCTCTAAGTTGACCACCTGTCTAAGTTGGCCATTAAAGTGCTGCACCGCAAGTGGGCAACTTACACAGGTTTCACTGTAATTAATATAATCTATTAAAATTATTCGGAGCACGAAGAGGATCCGGAGCAAGTATTTAGAAGTCGGAGCGGAGCAAGTCAAAAAAGCGACTGCTCAAAAGTACTTAGGCTAAGTTATTAAAACATGTGGATGCCCACATTAATTTGCAACTCCCTGTAGTTATGTAACATTTTACCCTTTTTATAGTCTACTTTCCCGTGAAAGTTTTTAAAAAAGGATGAAAGAAGGCCTAATGTATCGTAAAAATATCGTTAAAAGTACGAAAAAGTCAAAAATAGTGAAGTAATTAAATAAATATTGAAAAATAAAAAAATTGAAAGTAGGGTTTTGAGATAGGAAAAATGTCTGCCTGCCCACACCCCCGGAATAACTGTTGAAGGAGTTTTCCGATTTGACAGATTTTTTTTTTTTTTGCATTCGAAAGATCTCGGCGAGGGCATCTCGTTTTCATATTTTACTTTTTTCTTTGAACAATTTTTCGTTTAATTTTGAACAGTTCAAGAAATCTTAACATTAGCACCTATGGGCAAAAATGAAGCAAATTATGTAAACTCTGGGCATAAGATTCAAGTTCCTTTGAACAAGCTTATTGGAAGAAGCTCTCAACGGGAAACATTTTTTTATTTGAACAATTTTTGTTCAACTTTGAACAGTTTTAGCTTTCGACATATTTTTACCTTATGTGGCATATACTGAGGCTCTTCGTTTTTGAGAAATGATTTTGCGTGTTTGAATTGTGACATTTTACGTTAAAAGCTAAGATTAGTGTAAAAATTAACTGGAATTATTCATTTCGCATTTGTAGAAAAAGTATGTTTGACTCAATTTTATAAGCAAAATATTACTTATCATACACAAAAATAATCGTTAATGTTCTCAGGTGAAAAAAATAAACATGTACGTAAAATCTTATCTTGGACTGTTCTCGACAGTTCGTACATTATCCTTTCGTTTACGAAATATGAATTCTTCCAACCTTAACAATAAAAATGAAAAATTCTCAGACATAAACCTACGAGGGATGACGTATATTTATGTATAATGCATTGAATTCGTACTTTTTGAAACCTTTCACTTGCTGGCAACGTGTGCGCATCCAGTTTCGTGTTCAGAGGAAATGAATTTCAGATTTATCCACTTGACAATGACAGCGT
This sequence comes from Octonoba sinensis, assembly GCA_038502835.1. Classification (NCBI taxonomy): domain Eukaryota; kingdom Metazoa; phylum Arthropoda; class Arachnida; order Araneae; family Uloboridae; genus Octonoba; species Octonoba sinensis. The sequence continues at coordinate 133,578,896 of CM076598.1, forward strand.
AACCAAGAACGTTTCCTAATTGAATTCTGGCTTGTAAAAAAATGACAATTCAGAGGCAGCTGCTTTCATCAGAAACATCTGTTGGTCATGAAACTAGAAAAAGAAACTTCTCGAAAGTAGCAAAAATATTCTTTCGCGTAGGAACACTCACATATACGTGGATGAATTTGCTTAAAAAGGGGAAGCAGATTGTTTGCAATCCATATAAAGAAGAGTTTAAGCTAAGTATCATTCGGGGATCTCAATTATCACACGAATAATTCGATTACTCTTTTCTTGGAACTTAATCAGAACACGAAGGAGAGATTTTTAAGTATACTGGTTTCCGTATTTTAACATTACTAAACTGGTTCGAGTACTCGTGTTTCTCTTTCACATTGCTAAATATTCCATTGTGTACTCGTCCTGCCGTAACTGATTACTTTTAACCATTCACTTGTGTACTCGGGTTTCTACAATTGATCACTTTTAATCGTTCTAGAATGTGTTTGTGATTATGTATGTGACATTTGGCTAGAGAGTCACAAGTCTACTCATATGCTTCCTGTCTAACAATGCCAATAGGTCACGATTGTATTCATGTTTGTCTATATCATTACTGGACTGGTCACCAGTCACAAGTCTATTACGGTTTCGTGTAGCCCGCTTTCCGCTACCTGGTCTACCACCAATCGTTGATAATCGTAAATCTGTCACGAGTGTGCACGTGATTTCCAATTTCTTGTACAGTTCATCGCTTACTGATTATTGTTTACCTGCATCTATATAGCTATCTATCTATCTACAGTGAAATCTGTGTAAGTTGACCACTTGCGGTGAATCACTTTACTGGTCAACTTAGCCTCTTCAGACCCCAGAACTAAGCACAAACAATTCTGACGCAATTTTTTGGTTAACAGGTTTTACTGTATATATATATTCAATCTAGCCATTCATATATGTCTATTATATTTATCTATATGCCTGTACATATAATATTGCGTTGACAGGATCTGACTATACTCCAGTTTACTCACCGTATGCATACATTACTTGTTTTGATGTCGATTTGATTTCCTCTGATTATATTATACTTAAGTTTCTATACTCGATTATTGTTGACAAGCTACGCGAACACTTCTTTTAATGATTGATCATTGGTTCACGACACATGACACGTGCTATTATGTGCCATCGTTGCTGGCCTTTCATGAACTTGTTCTACACTTTGTTTGCATCGACACTTTTCTTGTTAATTTGTTTGTACAAGTTTATCCTCTAACATAAAATGAACTTAGGTTATACCAAACATTACATACTACATACTTAGTTAGATTATGACTTTTTAACTATCTACTTTTTTGAGTTTAACAGACTGAAACTCGCTATGTTTATAATTTGAAGCTTAATTTTTATCGCAAACCATGTTCAAAAAGAAAGAAAGAAAAGCATTACAGTGTTTGTCCGGGTTTAAGTAAATCCAGTATTACAGTGAAAACGAGTTATATAATGATTTTTTTTTTAATTCAATAGTATAGAAAAAAAATAAACATAAAAATAAAACGACTGTATCGATTAATTTTGCCCTTACACCACCAGGATAGAAATATTTTTTTCAAAATATTTTATATAAATAAAAAGAAATTCAAAAGTTAGTTGATCCTTTAGATTGTTCATTTTTTTTTTTTTTTTTTTTGTAATCTTGAAAAAATAAGTAATATACTGAATAAAAATAAAAGCGGGGGAGGGGGGGATAAATTATAAATTTCCATACATAAATGTGTTAATAATTTTAAACGATTATGAATATGTTCATTGGTATATAACATCTGTCGGAAAATTTCATATAGGATGTTAAGTATATAATTTAAAATATCCGAATATATTGTTAAGCTTCATTTAATGTTTAACTCATTTTATACATTTAAATCATCGCTCTTATTAAATGATGTATGTTAATTGTTGCTTTTCTTCTTTTTAGGTAAGTTTCAAAAATGCAACGAACCATCTTTTGGTATGTTTTCTTTTCCTTCTTTTTATACCTTTCAGTAATTTAAAATCATAGTTTGGATCGCAAATTTGTATTGCTTTTGTAATTAATCATGCTGAAAAAGGATTGTTTTGGATTACTAATACTTTTGTAAAAGGCAAGTAAAATATTGAAGTTATTTTTTAAACTCATTCTCGCATAGGGTCAGTAATTATCTGTGTTTAAAAGGTAAGTTTTCTAAAATTCATTTCCGTCTATTAGTGTCATAGTGACGCTGGGTGTCACTTGAGAATTACTTCTCATTGATCTTATTTGCTAAACTTATTTTTCCTTTTAAAATAAAAATTCATTGAATTTTTTCGGATTGCAATATTTAGCACAGAGTCCGAACCTTAATCCAATAAGCATTCTGTTTTAAAATCACGGGACTGTTTTAGTTATATCTTAAAAAAAAACTTTTTAGAAATTCTAGACACTATAATGGATGCAAAGGACAGCTTATTTAATTCACTAGGCCGTTAATGAGCTTTAAAAATTTATTATTTGAATGATTTACATTTATTATTTTTCTTTCTGTAATTTTTAGTAATAGGTAAGGAGAAGATGTGTAACATGAGTGTATGTAATAATAAATTCTGAAAATACACGTTTCTCAGTATCTGACACTCAAAAAGAAAAACAAAACTCTACTGTGTACTTTCTCTTGTACAGAGGAGACCCTTGAATTACTTGAGAATTGCCCTATGGATAATTAATTATGGATATAGATTAATAATTACTTGTTTTCGAGAAGAAAAAAATGCTTTTAGCAATATGACATAATTGTTATATAATTTATCCTGAATATTAAATAATATTGCCCTGAATGACATTTTAGCTACCTACTTCCTTTAGATCTAAACTTTATGTTACAGTCGGAATTAATAGAGTGGAAAGCATCGATAAGAGAGCTATTCTTTCAAATACAAGTGCAATCGTTGAAAATCTGGAGAATAAACTCAAAAATAATGTTTCTAATAATAGTATTATTAATGATAAATGAATAACTATATAAATATTTATAATTAATACTACCAAAACGCCTGATACTAATATGCGTGTATAAAGTAATATTATCTTATTGCTATTATAAATGCGAAAGTTTGGAAGTATGTTTGGTTATTCAATCACACCAGGAACGGCTGAACGGATCCGGGTGAAATTTGGCTACTCCATCAAACTTAAATTTAAACCTTTGTGATAGATACTTTATAAATAAAGTGAGCAATTAAAAAAAATATATTTTTCTTTGAAAACGACCGTTGTGTATAGTTGCGTCCAAATGCTGTGCTTTCAGCCCAGAATTGAGAAAATATTTACCCCCCCCGCCCCCCGCCCCCAGAAATCAGCACCCACAAAGCAGCGTTTGATCGCTCACTTTGAAAAAAAAACAGTTGTTTAGTGCTATAATGTTCCAGTTTTTCGGTTTTTAAGCCACCTACTCCTCAACGCCGTTTTTGTTTAGAACATCTGCCTTCCAGAAATGCAGCACCCCAAAGGAGGCCTTTTATAATATTTACCCGCATTGATCATATTTTGATCAGGTTGTCAGTTATCACATATGCAAATCAAAATTTCCAAGCGAACGCAATCGTGGGCAACAGCTAGCGAGGTCTAAATTAGAAAAGCTTCTTCCTTAAAAGTGGATTTTTTTTTGCTGATAACGTTAATTAAATCAATTCATTGTACTAAAATTTTACATCAGAATGTCTGAAAACCAAAAATTGGAACTCATTTTGTAACTAGATGTTCTATTAACAAATTTTCTACTTTATTTTAACTCACATACATCAATTTAAATAATGTGCATTTCTTTTGTATCCTGCAGCTCATTTTGGATTAAGTTGCACACATATTGCAAGTTGAAATTTTGCCGGAAATATTTTCCGAAATAAAATCAAGTTTTTTTTTAAGATACGGGGAGAGGGGGAGATTTAAGGCTGTAAAACGTAAGGACAAAGAACCATTCCAATCTCCAAAATGATAAATATTTTAAACTTTAGACTCGAAATCATTTATTTGAATAACGTCAGAGACATTTAACATATAATCCTCACCTAAATTAGCCTATGTTACGTTTAGTTCATATTTAACTGAAAGCATAATGTATTATGCAATAATATCTAGACGTTAGAATATCTTCCTCTGGTTATAGCTTCTTTATAATCCTAATTTATTAAAATAATGTGACACTACGTCAAAAACGCATATCTGTATTTTCTGAAAATATTAAATAGGATCTGATTCTTTCTATAAAATATCGTGCCTTTTCCCAATTATTTCTCCAAAACTTCGCCTCATCATTAAGTAATAACTAAATCGTTGAGGCACTCACGGTGACCTTAATACAGTAAAACCCCGCTATACCGCGGTGACCATCATTTCCCCCGACGTTTAAACCAACCTTTATCATTGCCATTTAAAGGTGATTCCTTATTTGCCATTGTAAATAAAGCCAGCCTGAGCACACAAATATTCTAGCCAAAGAGCACCCATCCCCCTCACCAGACACACTAACATATAAAGCCCTCTTGTTATAGGCGTGATGCACACCTTTTTCATACTTTTTCTGCCTTTCAACCTAGACCATATAGCTTGATTTCAAAATCGGGTGCAATCACCCTGACTTGTTTCTCTTGCCATGGGCGGAGCTCAATCTCTCAGGGACTGCTCAGTTCAATGCTTAACTATTCTATTTTCAGAAGTCTAGTTATGCGTGTGTAAGTTCTTTTATAGCGCTATCAACCTTTGATTCCAGATTCTTTAGCATTCTTAAAAAGTAAACATATTCCTCAGTGAGAAGTGGGTTACTCCCCTTCCAAATCTAATTTTTGCCTTATCCCTTTTTCCCTTTTTTCTTCCTCCCTCTTCACAATCCCATGTTGATAACATAAAACACAGTTGGTTTATAACCTATCGCTGAGATTGCGCTGCTGAGATGTCTGCTTCTTGCACAGCAATTACAGTGAATAAAATGCAGCAAAGAAGAAAAGAAAAAATTATCCTATAGGGGAAGAAAAGTTACGAGTAATTGATAAAGTTAAAAATTATGCAACAAAAGCGTGTATTATTTCGTGAATATGGTTCCGCAGTATAGTTTCAGTATAACTCGGTTATGTTATACCGCGGGTGCCAAACATGTCCCCCGACACCCGCGTTTTAACGGGGTTTTACTGTATTAACCAAATCTACAAAATGTGTATTAACTTTAAAGTAATGCAAAAATCATATCACGTTGAAAAAATCTATTCTAGATCTATTTCAGCTACTGTTCTTAGGGTCAAAAATAAATCACTAGTTTGAATATAAATTGATAAGGCCAAATTTATTCATGTAAAAGTTGTTTAGTAATCATCTAAACTGCCAAAAGCACAGAGATATCATCAACCAATCATTCAATTTAATTCATTCAGCAAAATGCTAAAGTTTCAGGTAACACTTTTACTACATCATTACATTTTCCCCCCTTACATTGTCTGTCTGGTTTAGAAAGAACACGATAGACTGTTCACATCATGTCAGAGTAAAAGGTTAGCTGTGATGTGCTTTTATTTTTAAAATGAAAGTCACCCAAAAAATGTACATACTCCTAAAATCTTGCATTTTTCAACTTTTTTTCGCATTTATTTGCCCACTTTCGGTACAGATTGTGAGGGGAAAATCTTTTTTAAACGTTGTACATTGTCCCATTCTCTTAAGGACAAATCGTTGTAGTAAAAACAATGTTACCAGAACGTATAACCCCGACTAAAATCTCATTCCCATCCGTAGAGCCTCTGCCAGCCCCCTAATGACCAGATATGTACACGTACCCTAACCTTTGTTTGCAGCATAGGGCGGTACTACGAAAGAAAGAAAGTTGATGTAATTATGTCTCGCGCTCAGACCTTTGCAATATGATTAATGGTGGCATGTCTACAGCTTAAGCTGTTGCCAAGCTTTTCTCTTTCAAGTAAATAACGACCAGATTGGCCCCTGAAGATTTCCTCGTAAATGAAGCCGCTAGGGGTTCGTCGTGACAACTGATTATTTCTCATGGACCCTGATTACTGCTTATTTTTGGGTATCACCATAACATGGCGAAATATTTTTATTGAATTTAGTTCAGTTACTAGATTAATTGGCATATTTTGCGGAGATAGCGCCTTATGTCACTGAAACAGTTCAAGTTGATTTGCGAAATATGCATTTTTTTTACTTTTGAGTTTTCATTTTCAGAAATCATCACGGTTTCTATCACGGCTCTTATAAACTTTCTGCTGTTAATGGGTAAATTTCTGAAATAACGCATGGGCAGTTTCCAAGCTGAAATTGACATGATTTATGCAGTACTTGACTAACTTTTTGCATTTATCAAAAAGTTAAAGCATGTATCGTTTGAAGCAACCTAATTAAAGTTCCTATTAAATTTTTCTTCAAAATAATAACAAAAATAAAGAATATAACAAAAAGGAGTCTCATGTCCTCTTTTTTCTGGAATTGACGTTGACTAGTAGAGAGAAAATCATAATATATTGCATCTACTCCAGAGTTCGTCATCCACAAAATCCAAAATTACGATTAAATATTCAATGGATAACTGTTTCTTTAATTTTTAGGATTTTCTATTGCAAATTCTTTCAATAATAGCCCGTCTCACCTCAATTTTACTTTAAAAATTTAATTGACAAATCTAATATTTTCTTTAAAAATGAATGATTTTTGCAACTTGCTTCGGTCAACGATTTCCTATGTTTGATTTTTTTCCAAACATCTCGGAAAGTTTTCATCAACCAACATCATGTGAGAGTATTTTGCCCCTATCAGAAATGCTAATAATAAAACTTTATATAAATAAAGATTGGAAAAGTGAATGTATGCAGTGCTATGTATGCAGATTCATATTATGGGTATTACTTTTAACAAAACTGCCTAATAGGAATAAATTTGAAGCATAAGTTTATTGGATAGTGTATATTTCTTATTTATTTATTTCAACAGTATACAATGCTAGTTGCAGCTACCAATGCAGCAGTACTCCGTTTTTTCTGCCAGACTTAAATAATTCTTAGCATAGTATTATACACCGCTAAAAATGGATACTTAAAAATAAGGAAAATTACTCATTTTTGAGCACTTTCCTAATTCACCACAGCTTCGAGTCAAGAAATCTCAATTTTGAAAAACGCAAATACTCATTATTTTGAGTACATTCTGGATATCAAATGCTAGTACATATTTGTTTCAAATATAAACATTTAAAAGAAAGTGAAAAAAGTTTTGCATTCTACTGTGTTTTTAGTGTTTTACAATTTCGAAAGACACAAGTACTCATTCTTTTAACTACATTTTATAACTTTGACACCAACTAAGTTTTCGCGTTTATATTCTTGGTCGGCTGTAGTTAGTGAATATCATCTATATAAACATTATTTCAGCCTTTTTTAAAAAATCATTTTGCCATTAATTTCTCTCTGAAGTGCGTAAAATATGTGAGCAGTAAAAACCTAGGAATGCCTTTTTACATTGTGCCATTGCTCATAAAATTATTTTCCAATGTCATGATAATGTAATTATACAAAGATAAAAATAGTTAATGCCATGTGTTTTTCATCTCAACTCCTGGAATAGTTTTTGTTCTTACGAAATTCAATTTCTGGGGGCAAAATGTTCGGTACTTATCTATGTCATGTCTGTATCATTGAAGTTATTAAAAACCATTTAACTTCAGCATGCTTTTTAAAACATTACTAAAATTATTACCACTTTTGGTTTTATGTATTCTAAACGACCGATATTATGCTATATGGCTTTACTAATGTCAACCGCATTTTTAACGTAAGCCCAGAAGTTCAGCACTTCTTAAAAATAGTATATAGCTAGCTAAAACTTCAAAAGAAAAAAAAAACAGCTCTATACACCTCAGCAAATGGAATTGTTATAAAAAATTGTATCGTAACTAAACTAAAGATAGAGGAAAACTGAAATACTTCTCGTTGATATCAAAGTGTAACATTAATTCTACTCATTTTAAAGTTGCTTCTACCAGTATTGATTGATTATAGCGTTTATTTATAAACTCCTGCTGTATTTTGTCCTAATAACGATGACTTCATTATTTTTTTGTTTTTGAGGTTTACGTAAATATGTCTTTATTATTGTCTATTTGTGATGGTTAGTCATATCATCGTCTAAGATTTCATTAAAAAAATTTTTGCTGATTATTCATATGATTGTTTAAAAGTTCAGAAAAAAAAGTGCTAAAAAAGAAAATTATCTTTTAACTACCAGTGTCATTTAAGCTAACTGAGATAAGATTTTTATTAATTTATTTATTTTTCACTTTTTGTTGTTAAAATACATATGTATTTTAGAAAAAAAATTCTGTCGCATGTATAATTTTTAATAGTAGTTTCCATAATTTTTGCATATAACTTTTAAAAAAAAAATCTTAACCATGAAGTTAAACGAAAGCTAGGTTTCCACTAAAAATAATAATAAAAAAGGTAAAGCAGTCACTTCCATACAGATTTTTTGAAAAAAAAAAAAAAAAATGAGAAGAATAAGAGCTCTAAGAAGACGGGCGGTGATGTAAACGACAAAATGTCACAAAAACAAAAGGAGAAATTGAAGATTTTCAATAATATATTCTGTTGAGTGGAAGAAAATGCAGATTTAAGACTTCAATACATAATTTAAAAGAGTTTTTTTTTTTTTTTTTGAAATACCTTATTCTGTTTCGATCATTGTGCTCTCTCAACGACTGAAAAATGTAGTTTTTTTCTTGACGTACGAAACTTTTACTGTAAAATAAAAGAGGGTAATTTCCTTCGTGACTTACACTACATCAGACAAATTTTCACTCTTTATAGCATGATTTTTAAAAGTGAATTAATCTTAGAAAAACTTTTTAACCCCTTACAGCATTTGCCCCTGTCTGACACGGCCGAAAGGTACCGGCAAATTTGCACATGCCCGTGTCTCACACGTGCGATCTTGGGTCTCGTGTTATTTTATTTCTAATGCCCGTCTGAGATCCGTTTGCACTTCGTTTGTAAAATATTTTTTTTATATAACTTTTACCCCACCTCCCACTCTCTAGCCCCCCCCCCCCCCTACAACTGAAATTGCCAAAGACAATTTATACTATACCTATATATTCATTTTCTGTGGAAAAAAAAAAACTCGATCATTTTTTACCAGTTTTTTTTTTTTTTTTTAACTCAAGGGGTTAATACGTGAAATACTTAATAGCTTAAATATGCACAATAACGTTTGCAACTCATAAAAAGTTTTTCGTTAAGTTCATGTACCACAAATAAAAGTTTATTGGTGTGATTTACCTTACCCTGTTAGTAAATAAATTGTAAATGATTCCAAGAATTTTTTTAGTTTTATTTATTTATTTTTTATTTCGAAATAGATCTTTTAGTGAATTGTGCCTTACACTACACAAATATTATTCACTAGAAGAAATGATAATCATGACATATAAGTCCATAATGTAATTACAAAAATTAAAATTTCTCAATATTTTTCACAGCAAAGGAATTACATAAATTATAATGCGTACTTTCAGAAGAAAAAAAAGAACAGAAAAACTTGGTGGTTTAATAACCAAATAAATTTGGTGCTTTCATATCTCAAATAGATGTGTGCTGGACTAAAATCATAGTTTCGAGCGATCAATCTTTAAGTTAGTTTTCATGGAATATCACACGTTTTCCCAAGATTTATAAAACACTTACATTTTTTTAAACCTTTGACGTTTTTCAAGTAGTATTTCTTATAATCACAAAATGTTTTTAACTAAGAGTTTGATATTCTTCACTTTTGCAATAGCTTTTCCAAATTGATTCTTTTTGTAGATTAATAAAGGCTTTTCTTGGACAGTATAAATCACAACGTCCCATTGCATCCGTTTTTAATAACTTTAATGTATATTTTTTTACTCGGTGTATATTATCTTTTCTTTGCTCTCAATTTCTATCTTCTTTTCTATCCTTTTTGTTACTGTGAAAGCGGGCTACTTTGGCCCTGGGGTCCTTCTTTTTCCCGAACTTATGTTATCTGCTAACCTTCAGGTAGCAGTTTAAAATTAATTTCGACAGTTTCTAGAAAAACAGAGGGGCCAAAGTAGCCGCATTCACAGTACATAATAGATTGAAAGATAGTAATGGCCCACAGATAAAATGAAAAAGTTCGGGCCAAAAAAGGACCCCAGGGCCAAAGTAGCCCGCTTTCACGGTACCACGTTTTTCGTTTCCTCTTGAAAGTTTGAAAATTTGGTATTTCTGAGTAGTTTTATTCTTTCTCTTCGACCTTTTTATCTCAGCTGTTGATCCCAAATAAGCAATCGAAAGAATTTTGACTTATCATATTAACCCAAGTTAATGAGTGCATAATATCACTTACTTTATTTTAGTGTGAATTTAGCTATATTTGTGACTTGTACCCATCTGTAGGATTTAAATACATACACTGACTGACACACATTCTAAATTACTTTAAAAATACATAACATCGAAATGGAACAATTTTAACATGTAAATAAGTAAAGTTACTAAAAAGTAAGGTACTGATGCAATTATTTTCGAAAAAATATACATATTACGGTAAACTAGTGTATGGTTTAAATTAAAAATTTTCCTCATTTACTTTCAAATATTTGTTCCAAATGATAAGCTGAAAACATTTCTTGGCAACCTGAATGAGCATTTTGAGAGCTCCGTGTTGCTACAATTTGCATACCAAAATATTACTTGAAATTCTTAAGGTGGGATTAATATATTTTCCCGAAAATGTGTCCAGTATTTTTTAAAGAAAAACATGAATGTAAAACGCTTCTTGGAGTGATCGCTACATGGAATTAAGCAAAGGGGATCTAATTTTTGCTATCAGGCACAACGCATTCTAGTTCCCAAATCCGTACTGATTTTTTTTCTTTCTCTTTCCCCTTTATCTATGGAAGTTTAAATATTTGTTTTAAGTTTATTTTTAGAAATCATTCGTTAGTCTGGAAAGAAACATACGTAACACCAAAATTCTGACATTAGCAAAAATGTATTGATAATTAAAAAAATAGTACTTAACAGACGAAACATTCGAATCGAATCATGTCGGTACATTTTTTTAGAAATTTGATGTTAACTAGTAAATGACAAAACTGAATAGGAAACGAGGTCTGTTTTTAATTTTCGTCAACAAATGACATATAAACATTTCAATTGGTTAACCATTGTTTCAGATATACGATATGCATTATATTTGAAGAGATTAGTTGACATCTGATTTCTTTCTGCAAAAGAGTTAAGTTTCTCAAAGAGGCATAATGGTCTGCACCACCAAATAACGTCTATTCTCTTGTCATTTCTATCAAACTGCTTTCGTCTTTCCGCTACCGTGGATGCTTTTGTGCAATGGGTGCACCAAAGGTTCATCAGGTATGAATAAACAATGGTTCGGGTCTGGGGACGGATGACGCGAAGAATTACTTATACCAGCAACAATGCCTTCTATCAAAGAATGCTGTTAAGAGTTTCTGCGAAGAATCTTAATCGAGTATTGAACGGCGAGCAATCCCTCTATGCAACTTCGATATCGGAGAGTGAAGTGAAATCGATTGGTTTTGAGTCATTAGTAATATTCTTGGTGACATTGTGGAGTACTGTGAGCGTGAGATAATGCATGGTGTGTCTTTTATAAATTGTTGGCATAGTCTAGAATGTAATTTACTAATGAAAATATTGAACAGATAAAATATCTAAAATCGGTAATGCTGGACATATTATCTTTTATTTACAAACACACGGTGTTATGTATATTGTTTTATTTATTGAGACTGAAAATTATAGATGTGCATCCTTATTTATATATATTCATGCACGTTTATGCGGTTTTAAAAATTTGAATATTGATTGTATTTCATAATGTAATGTCCGTAACTTCTGGAAATAATTCAAAGAGTTCTACACTGATGGAAAAAAAAATCCCAACACCAAGAAGGAGTTGTGCTAGCGAAACGAAATTTGGCAGGCGTGTTTATACATCTGAAAGATGACGTCGATTCAAATTTTGCGCTCGGCGCATCAGTGTGACGCTAGTAGCGACACCCGGAAGTAGCAAATCAGGTTTGCTTTAAATACGCGCTGTAACGTTTCTGAGCGTTGTTTAGCGTCGATATTTGATGTGGTGAGTTGATGTTAGTCCACAATGCCTTTAAGAAGACGACGAAGCCATTATCAACAGCTCACTGAGTTGGAACGAGGTCGTGTAATAGGCCCACGAGAAGGTGGGTTTTCTTTCCGCGAGATTGCAGAAAGGCTTGGCAGGAATGCATCCACTGTGCATGAATGTTGACAGCAGTGGTCAAGGAAAGGCACTGCCTCAAGAAGACCGGCACTGCCTCAAGAAGACCACGTGGCCGCCCGGGTTCCGGGCGGCCACGTGGCACGACTGAGAGGGAAGACCGCCGTGTTCGGCGTATGGCCGTAGCGAGTCGTACTGCGTCTGCAGCAGAAATTCGAGCAGCAGTTGGCACCACAGTGACACACCGAGCTGTTACCAATCGGTTACTTCAAGGACAGCTCCGAGCCAGACGTCCTGTAGCGTGCATTCCACTAACGTCAAACCACTGCCGTTTGCGACGTCAGTGGTGTCAGGCTAGAGCTCATTGGAGGACGGAGTGGAGATCTTTTGTGTTTTCTGATGACAGCCGGTTCTGCCCTGGTGCCAGTGATGGCCGTGTGTTGGTTAGGAGGAGGCCAGGTGAGCGGCTGCAGCCATCCTGTCTACGGCTTAGACACACTGGACCTACACCTGAAGTTATGGTCTGGGGAGTAATTTCTTATGGCAGCAGAAGCACTCTCGTGGTTATCCCACGCACCCTGACAGCAAATGTGTACGTCAGTCTGGAGATTCAACCTGTTGTTCTGCCTTTCATGAGTAGCTTTCCAGGAGGTGTTTTCCAACAGGATAACGCTCGACCTCATACTGTTGTTGTAACCCAACGTGCTCTACAGGGTGTCGACATGTTGCCTTGGCCTGCCAGATCACCAGATCTGTCTCCAATTCAGCACGTATAGGACATCATTGGACGACTACTCCAGCGTCATACACAACCAGAATTAACCGTCCCTGTATTATTCGACCAAGTGCAACAGGCATGGAACTCCATTCCACAAACGGACATCCAGCAGCTGTATGATTCAATGCATGCACGTTTGTATGCTTGCATTCAAAATTCTGGCGGTTACACCGGTTATTAATGTACCTGTATTTCACTTCTGCAATGGCTCTTCTCGGGCTTAAATTAACCTGTGATCTTGAAATTGTAATCAATTACGTACATTACCTATATAAATGTATTGCTGAAATTTCATTACTCTACAATAATTATTTCTTGGTGTTGGGATTTTTTTTTTCCATCAGTGTATATTCATCTATGCAATATAATGTTTAGATTCATGAAACTTTGTGCATTATTGTTGTATCACTCGACTTATTATGCTGCAGATTGATTATTTTCTCTGAAATGGTGTTGATTGGTATCCAAGGATTTTTAAAAAAAATTATTTTACCTGTATTCCTTAAGAATGTGTTCCAAAGAGAAAAAATCGTAAGGTTTTAGTTCGTTATTCATGTATTCTTTCATAATATTTTAATCTCATGGGGATACCCTTCATCTCCCCCTCCCTGTATCGAAACCTGCTCTCAACTTTTAATCATACTGTAACATGTGCGTGCGTGGATAAATTTATGTGAGATTACATTAGCCTGGTGTATATATAAGTCTTATCTTTGGTTGGTTATAGTGCCACACGTTGAATAAGGAACCTATCACTAATTGCAAGGTTACTAAAAGCAAAGGAAAGAAATTCAATATTTCATCCCTGTAATTAATATAATTAAAACAAATCACGAAGTCGCTTTTTTTTTGGCAAGTGTTACATAATTTAAGCACATTATATTAGCACATAGCACTTTACACAGCACTTAAGTTAAATTTATAAATAACAGAAAGTAATGGTGTCATCTAATGCGCTAAAAACGCCAAATTTGCAACCATATTGTAATGTTGTGAAGCTCTTGATTTCATCAAGAGCGTAACATTATTGGTTAACAAGAAATTTCAACTTTGCCCGCAAGAATGCTAATAGTAAAGGAGAAGAAAAAATAAACATAACATATTTGATTTATTGTGCTCCTAAATCCATGCACATAAGTTAGCATCCTTTGTTGAGCTTAATTTGTGACAGTAGTTTAAAATTATTATTTTAATTACTTACTAGTGTAAATAAAACAAGTACCATCCCCAACTTTTCCATAAGAAAACCAAATTCCCAACCCTACCAGAAAGTTGTGGAACATTTGCTCCATTGCAATAAGGTAGCAGATTAGCTCAACTTATTTTATAAACGTTCTACAGTTAACGTAATGTCATTGGCTGGCGATTAGTTTCGTCATTAATCTTTGGAGCGCTGACAGCGAGGGAAAAAATATTCAAGACCGCATTCAAAAAGATCTTCAAATAATCATCCCCATTAATCCCGCTAGTATGACTCTTCAAAAGTATATAGCATCACCACAATTGCGCTGTGTTTGTCTTGCTTAAAAATGAAAATAAATTGAAAAACGTATCTGGCTCTCTGAGCAATTAAATCGTAGAAAAACGAAATTCCACTTTCCTGTTTTCATGCATAATTGCAAGCTGAGAGCATAAAAGATTAATGCAAGGGATTGCGGAGGATTTTATTGCGATTTTTACTATCGTTAATAATGCCAGCTGCGCCCACATGTCCTTTGTAAATGGCTGAGTTATGTCTTAAACACAGACTACATAGTAACTTTCATTTACAAAGAAATAATAAACGTTCTTCTACCAGATTAAGAATATTCAATCCAGTGAGGACCGTTCGGGAAATCTTTTAATCCTTCCTACTGAAAAAAAATAATAATAACAGAATATTTTCTTTCTTTTTTTTTTTTTTTGCAATTTTATTTTCTTCAGGTTGTTCGTTGTTATTTACTACAACCTAAATAGCGTAATTGTTTTAAATAATGTTTTTATTGAATTTTGGTGTTAAATAACTTTCCACTACGGGAGGGAAAATGTTATTGCTCTCTATTTCTGCAGAATTGAAGATAGCTTAAAAATCAAGTAAATAAAAATTGCCCTTTTTAATCTAAAACAGAGCATTTTTAAGATTCATTGAAGAAAATAATTTTAAGATTATGTTCGTCTAATTTTAAAACATAAGCAAATCACTCATTTTGTAAAATAATTAATTTTTATTCTTTAAAACTTTAGCGCTATGGTTTCTAAAACAGAACTGAAATAAAGAAAAACAAAAATGGCAATTCCCCGCATTTTTACAGGAACACTAGGAACAAAAGTTTTCCTATTTTTGTCCATAAAAAATTGCATTAATTCTTAGGCTTCCCATGAAAAATCGCGCAACTATTTAAATCACATCTGTAATTTCCTTTTTATTTTTTGTAGTTTGTGTTTCTGGACCCTTCGGCATTTCTATATTCTGATCTAAGCATGTTTCTGAGAATATTTTTAATGTATTATTTAACCTCCTTTTCCTGTATTGCCCGAACCCAGTTCGGGCAACCCATTCGCGCCAAATTTTAATGCCCGAACTGACTTCGGGCAGGAGAAAAATCAGTTTTTATTTCGTTGATCCCGAACTGAGTCCGTTTCCCTATATTAAATGCTCAATAAAATGTTATTCATTATTTTTTTAATAGATGGCAATACTTGATCTTCATTTTTTTTTCTGGAAATTAAGCAGAAAGATATTTAAAGCGCTAATCGGAAGTGTTTTTTTTCATTCACTCAGTCAGATTTTTAGTTTCCTTTTATTTATTTTTTAATGTAATAGGGAAAACGTTAGTCTTTGCAATATCTGATCTAGACGACAATGAAGGATATGCAAATTTCTCGTATTCAAATTTACATTGCTGAATAAGTTTATCATTAGTTCATTAGCTTGAAAATTACAATCTCATTTGTTTTATTTTGCTATAATTTATCAATTTTGTATAAAGTTGGACTACAGTTCATTAATTTTCTACATATATGTCAAATTATTAAATGTAGTAGTTATTTCATATAAAAATTAATATTTTTAAAAAATAAAATTTTTCGTGCATTTTAAATGATGTAATGCGCAAAAAATAAAAAAATCCATTTCTGGCACATTTTTACCTGAAATATACGCCACATGTAAGGTTTTATATATATATATAATTATTATGGTATTTAGGTTGTAACCCATTAGCAATTAATCAATTAGATATTAAAAGTATATAGTATAGTGGGCTGCGCCTGACCCGTACTTTGTGCGTTCTTTCATATAATTTTTTGATCTATATATACAATATACATATATAAATATTTTATTAAATGAAGAAACAATTTTCAATGCGTACTAATAGAAGGCATCAAAGGATACTTTTGGCACGTTATGCTTTGCGAGTAAATTTGAAACTTTGTTTAAAAATAATTCGAGCTCTATGTGGCTAGATGTCCATTAGCAAGTGCCACTAATACGGAAAAGAAACAGAGTATAGCTAAGTACTTCTGTAACGTTAGGCAAGAACTTGTTTAAAATCAACCGATCTTTTTCCGAGAAGTTTCTTAATAACTTTCTCAGTAAAATTCTTGTTTTCCCGCACTGGTACAACTGCAGATAAAGAACCAAGCATATATGTAAATTTGCGTAAATATTCGTTCAAAAGCCGCTAACCATGTTTCTCGGCAACAGTTCTACATAAAACTTTTCTTTCCCTGTAATTGTTTTGTGTAAAAATACAGGTAAATATATTATAGATGTATATATGAAACGGACCAAAGTTCTAAACCCACAGATCGGAGATCGCATCCCTCCATTCCGACCTCGTGTGCAAGAAGTAGTGATTCAACGAGCACACAGATAGCGGCTCTATATTGTTTACTTTCGGCAATTTTATATAACCTTAGGTATTTTATTTGGCATAACCTATTTATTCAGAGCATAAATTCGAAATAAAGAGTATTTAAAAAGAAAATATGTGAAATTCAAAATACATGAATGTTAACGACCAGCTATTTATGCTTTTTCACTTCATTACTTATAAAGAACAAAAGTTAAAACATGGAAACATAACCCTACACAATGCAGCTTTAATTTACTGTTATTACTTCATTCATAAAACAAAAATTATTTTATGAATTCAAATGAGTTAAAATACAAGAACATTAAGTATTACAGATATGTATGCTTTTCAGACCATAACTTTTACAAGGGGAAAAAAACTAATGAAATTAAATGAAAATGAGCAAAATCTTGCGCAATTATCTACTGCAGGAGGGATCCATCTCAACTTGGCAATTCAGAATATTTGTTTAGGACTGTCTGCATCGAAACAATACCGCTGTGGAAAGGTCAAAGCAGTTGTGGAAATGCAAGCTGTTGGTAATAGTCAACTTTAATGGAAAATCGTGCTGCACGGTCGACTATCGTATATAGAGTGAATCGTTTTTTTCTACACGACAAAACATGAGCTTCGAAATTTTCAATGTTTTCGAGGTCTATGACGTTATAGAACTCAAAAGAAAAGAATCAAATAAATAGCAAGCACACTTGAAGAGGGAAAACAGTTATTTTTTTCCTCCATTCACTGCCAGTTTGCTTGGAACCTTATTTTTGACCCTCCCCGTCCAGCAAGATGCATATATATCATTTATAAACATTGGGTCTTGCACACTTGCTTCAACTTGTGCAGGAATAAAAGACGTTTCTATGCAGAACGGCAAGGCAAATATTAAGATAATAATAATAGGTATTATAACTAGAGCTTTTTATCTTTAATTTTCATATCTTACTATTGATTGAAGTATGTTGAAGTAGGTAGAAGGTTGAAGTACCTATAGAAAATATAGGTGGCTGCTTACATTCATATCTTATAACAATCGTGCTAAATTAGTTTTTCACATATTTTATTTATAAAACTTCTAGTATAAATACACGAATACATACATAATTAATTATTTCTTTTATAAGCTATTTAGATTAATGAATTTCGCTCTAACCTATTGCAAATATGTTCAAATATAATTTTACCTTACTTCGAATATCATAACCATCGCGCTCCTCCTTCCTTTAAGAAGCAAACATTTTGCTTTCACGTAAAGTGAATTTCAGAATCCCATACTAATCAGCATCGTTATCATTTAAATATTTTATAACTTCACGCATTTTTAATTTATATTATGCTAGTAGTACCGCTGAATCTCGATTTTATAGCTTACTTGGTGATTTCCGTGATACTCAGAAATAAATCTTATTCTTTATACCTAGAAACATTAAACTTTCATAACAATATTTTGCACTACTTTATTTTCCTAATTTCGACATCGTGTGATAAATTGCCAACATTTTCATACTCAAAATGACTCATTTATTTCTTAAAGGAAAGATCGTTTTCCCCAAAATGGTGCGTATATTCCCGGAATGCAAACTGCGATTTTATTTTATTTGCAGTGTGTAAAATAAATAGGAGCAGTTTTAATAAAAATCCAGTTTTTGATAAAATATCTATAGCAAAAATATTTGCATTTGATCTACGAGCATAACAAATAACCTTATACTTCCTGTTACCAAACTTTCCAAAATTGATTTTTAAAAGGTGTATTAAAAATTGAAACTGTTTTTGCAAATTCGAATGCATTTGAAAGCCCAGATTACTTGAAATTAAACACAAATAAATTATTTCACTTTCGAAAAAATCATTCTCAATCTAAATGGTGATTTCTTCAATAATGATTTTTCTTTATAATTTATTCTTATGAATATTTTAACTAGTTTATTTTTACGTATGCTTTGTTTTATTTATTACTTATATTTATGTGTTAAAAATTAACTAAGTGTTATTTCTTATTTATTTATTAATTATACTGCATTCTTCGCCACTGAGAATTTTCAAGTGACGTGTACTAAGGAAATTATCTGATGTACTTATTAAAAAAATAAGCTATTTTTTTTTTTTTTAAGGAACTAAAAACTTGTAGTAAAATAGGTATTAAATTTTTAATTAAAAATAGATTGTTTTTCTGTTGAGGATAATTTTTCTTTTCTAAAAACAACCTATATATTTGCAAACTGCAAAGAATTCTTTTTAATTATTAATTACTTATTTTTTTAAATTAACTTTATGACATATTTATGAAAGGGAATACTCCCTTGGACGCTTAAAAGACTATTATAAATGTAAGTTCTTTAAAAACAGGTAAATATAAAACATGTATGATACCTATGAAAATAATTTTCAAATGGACCACTTTCTACGTGATACGTCACAGAAATAATCGTCGCCATTAAGAAGGCTGAATACACTTTTAAAATAACGCTGAATCTACCGTGAAAAATTTTGTTAAGAAGAAATGCTTCGGTTTTTTGTGTAAAAAATCAAAAATTGCTATTCCAAGAATTTTTATTTCGCTGTAGACTTGTTAAGAAGAGATAAGAGAATTGTAAACACAACTATTTCTTACCTACTGTATCTTCAACATGAAACCTAATGCAAAGCTACTTGTATCGCGGCCATTATTTGCGAGGAATCCTAAGTAAATAAAATGCCCCCTTACCCCAAGTAGTCAGCCTATAGCAGCAGGACTGATGAATGTATACTACTGTAATACGCTGACGGAATTGTACTGTAGAAATATGTTTCGGAAAGTAAATTGACACAAGGGCCTACTTATTGTTTTTCCAATAAGTACGGCCATTGATACTGACCAATATATTTACTGGTAGGAGTTTTGAGTTTGCTTATCAATATCAAGAACGAAATAGTCATCATAAAGTATAGTTTAAAAATTACGACCTTGGAACGAAATCTTTCTTTTTCTCTGACAGTTGACAGTACAGATAAGTCGTCTATATTCAAAACCAGATACATCCACTTTTTTTCGATTTCAACTGTTTTACACTTTCTAATAGTTTAAATTAATCTTCATATGGTGTTAAACAAAACCAGATCCCCCCCCCCCCCCCATCGACCATGCTTGTCAGCTCTTCTTTTTTTCCCTCCAAATATCTTCCAAGGAAAAGTTATTTTTGTGTTAAAATTTCAGCAAGTTGAAAGTCTATCCCAATGCTCTTAGCTAGAAATTCGAATTTTTTAGTTTTTTGCTCGCCGTGAAAGATTTCATTTTTTCGATGTAGCTGGTTTTGAAACTAGACGACTCGGATATATGTTCGTTTTGCTGTTTTGCTCCACGACGTGAACATACTGCAAATTGCTTCGCTAGGTAGCCAAAATTCTCCTCAAAATTTGCACTACGATAAATAACTAAGGACAAGCTCCTCAGTGCAAATAAAGATTAGCTTAAATTCTGTTTTTCAATTCGACTTTTCCGCAGCGCATGCGAATCTCTCGTAATAAAACAATATTACCGTATCTAGCTTTCCAAGAACAAATCTTGCGTTTGTTTCCTCCAGACCAACTCATGACGTTAATTCCCTAACGCAGGCAAGCAGTCGATTCTGGAAGCGTCATGCTCGTGAAGCCATTCCCTCCTCGTAACAAAACACAGTTCAAAGCGTCCTCGTCGACAGGAAATTGGTATCTAGGGTCTTCAAAGAATCAACCCTACATCCGAACAGTCAAAATCACAAGAAATAAAGCAGTTAATTTCCGGGACCAAATACTAATATTTCCCATGAGTCACTTTAACCGCACACTTAATAGAAAAGAATGTGACAGTGCACTTAATAAGACTATAGAATTTGTAAGATGAAAATGAAACATCGTCTCCAATTTCAATAAAAAGCCATTTGAAGGACTCGTTTTATTTAATCACCAGTACTTTTGACATTAATTAGAGTCTGCAATGATAATTAAAGCGACGTGGACATTCCTAACCTTATTCATAATTGAAATTTTAAGTAATTTATCCTTGTGTTAATTGCTAACAACAGCTAAGCTTTGCATATTCATGGCAGTTTAAATTTTGCTGTTCGAAATACATGCTTTGCTTCGCGATGAATTCTTCACGCATGATGCAAAGTTGTAATTAATGTCAACTCGAAATATATCATTTGCTTAACATTTCCTTTTAAATGAAGCCCTTGGTAATGATTATGGCCAACAATGAATGTGGCTAAGAAAAGCAAACTCTCTGCCTCTTCTTTCTTTTAACAACGTATGTTTGAATTCCATGTTTCTTTAAAGCATGGTGGGGGTAAAGGTAGCTAAAATAATGCATTGGTACTCATTTCTCGGACAAAGAATCCAAAAAGCTATACTTCTTTAGTCAAAGACTACGAAACCTGTTGACTTCAGGCATAATAGAAATGAACCGAGGAAAAATAATAGATGATCAAAGGCCCGTGAAACGCCAGAGTTATAAGGCAAATGATCAAAAATGTTTGTGATAAAATATGAGTACAAGGAAAAAATAACTTAAATAAAGCACAAATTGTCAGAACAAATAATGCAAAGGGCTATTCGCATTATTTGCTCTGACATTTTTTTTTTGCTTCCGAAAGAAGGCAATTGCTGCCACATAATAAGCATCAGCTTTCTAATTTTAAAATATATTTAATTATATCCTACTGTCCAAAATATTATATCATAATTAGTTCGCACACTTATTGACACTAGCTGTTTCCCATGACTTCAATCGCGTGGAAATTTAATGTATGTGTGAGAACTGACATCCTGATCAATATGGGCGAATACTATATAAGGCGTCTTTTTGTTAGTTGCATTTCTATGCGACAGAAATCCTAAACAAAATTAACCTGGGTTGAGGCGTCGATGGCTTAATAATTAAGCCCGTGGCTTAATAATACTCAATCAGTTTAAAAATTTTCTATTGAAAACGTTTAAATTTAGCATTACCGTAAAATGGACAGTGTGGCTCTATTAGATAAAGCTGAAAAGTTAGGCCTATACTTTTCTCCACCAGACCCCTACCTGTTAGCCGAGGCCTTAGGATTGCTTACGCACGGGGAGAGGTAGTGGGGTCTACGGATTTTACATGCACATATCCCCAAGTATACATGGTGGTTTTCAGTGGGTATCGAACGCGCGACCTTCCAGGTGGAAGTCCGACGTGCTAACCACTAGGCTACCACGGATCAGCTAGGCCTATACTGATTTCCTAAGTGGAATCCCAGTCCGGATTAATCAATTTTTACTCAATTAATGGTAAAACTCCTTTAAGGGAACTTTAACGAAACTCCTTTTAAATATGGGGTTTCTGTAGGATACAATAGTTATTCTATTCCATAGGAACCGTGCATTTTCCCGGGATAAAAAATAGCCTATGACATTCTCTGATCCCTAACTACCACATGCAAAAACTCATGTCCATCCCTTCCTCTCTGAAAAAAAAAACAATTCCATGAAACCGTAAATTTTTCATTAATAAAAAGCAGCCTATGTGCTATTAATTGAGTAAAAATCAAATAGCCCGGTTTGGGATTTTAACCCAGGTCCCTCAGTTACACGCCGAGTGCTCTTCCACTTAAACTATCAGGCCGATACTGACATTCTTTCAATTCCATTTATAACTATTGAGCCGCACCATCCGTTTTAGGGTAATGCACCATTTTTATATAATGATATCTCACGGGAGCCGTACATTTTTCTGGTATAGAAAGTAGCCTATGTGCTATCTAGACTATATAATCCATCTGTGTGCCAAATTTCATCCAGATCCGTTCACCCTTTCTGGCGTGATTAAGTAACAAACATACATCCAGACTTTCGCATTTATAATAGTAGTAAGATAAGATTATGGTTAAATTTGTTCACAAATAAAACATAAAAGTCCTCGTGGAATTACCTAATACACGTTTCGAAGAAAAAAAGCAATCACTGAGCTATTATGGGGGAAAAAACAAGAAAAAGAAAAGGGTGTGGTGCGGGGGGGGGGGGGGGCTATTCATTGGAAGGTGTCGGAATACTGTCAAAAAATATGAATTAGCTAATAAATGATAAACTAACATTACTAAGGGACAAAATTTCAAAATTATTGCATTAATAATCTTACAATTTTGTTCTTTAATAGAATTTGTTTTATCATTCATTTTGCCTACACAGAGGTAAACGTTTTAGTGTATAAAAATAATGCTGATTAAAGGTCAAATGCTGTTGTTAAATACATAAATGAGTTTTTGTTTCATTATAAATAAATCATATTATAATTTCCGGTGGGAAAAAGAAAAAAACAACACGAAAAAATAATCTAACCTCTTTTTTTTAAAAAAATAAATAAATAAATAAAACTGAACAAACAATGAAATATTAAAGTCGATGCGATCTATATAATTTATATGAAAAAGATGAAACAAGTTTTCCCTTTACTTACAAATTCCACTTGACAGATCGATACTATTTTACCTTGAATTGATGCGCAGCATTTTTTCATCCATCATAGGCATTGCAGATAACCCGACGAAAAATTGATTAAGTTTAATTGAATTCTCCGCGTGTGGGAGGGGAAAAGCTTCGAAACAAAGAACAAATCAAGATGGGAGCATTAAATTGGTTCTCAAGATAATCAGTGCATAATTAATGAAAAATGACGGAAAAAGTGTGTTAACAAATAATCGGACCTGAAGTCGTAGAAAGTCGAAAAGAAAAATTTATTTTTATGCATTCGCTACCCTTAAACAACTTGATTATTTCTGTCTATGAATGAATGCAATGTGAACTAATCATAGGTCTATTAATTAGTGGTCTTGGAGATTAGACATTTCATTTATCATTATGTCAAACGATATTAAATGGGTAAGAAATACTTTATCAATGGTGATATTGCAGCAGATTACAGAATTTAAGACTATGAAAAGGAAAATATCTAAGAACTATTCATCAAAAAAATAAGGAATATTAAAGGTTTTTAACTAATTATGGTCGTTTTAATGGAAATTTTAAAACAAATGAAATATTTGAGTTTGACTTTTTTATTAGTAACACTACCATAAAAAATTTAAGATATATTACGACTTTGCCCAACATACGAGTAATTTATTAATAGAAAAGACTGTTAAATTAAGTAACGAACTGCTGAAACGAAATCAGATCATTTGTTTCTTCCAGGTCACTTCAAAAATATAGATTAAACTTCAAGTTTTTAATCAGTCAAATGTGAAAAATGATACTTTCTATTTGACGTATATATTTTGCCTATGAAGAATATCTAAACACATTTATCTTGAAATAAAGACAATATACAGTAAAACCTGTAAACCACCTTTGTAAGTTGACCACCTGTCTTAGTTGGCCACTAAAGTGCTGCACCGCAACTGGTCAACTTACACAGGTTTCACTGTACATATATATATATTAATCACAGGATAATAGTCCGGAATTCATCTATAATAAATTGACTAAGAAAGAGTTGTTAAAAAATAATTTTTCTCAAATGAAATGTGCTAACAATTTGCAACAATTGACTCATGTTCAACGAAGATGCACGCAGGTCGGCATTAGAATATCGGAATACATTGAAACCCGTGTAAGTGTGTAAGTTGACCACTTGCGGTGGTCAACTTATAGAGAGTGAGGTAGAGGGTGAAGGGCTAATTCCGTTTATGATAAAAGTGGTCAACTTTACAGGTTTTACTGTATCTGCGTTGAAGAAACTACTTCCAAAAAAAGGAGAGTGGGGACGAAAATTTAGCAACCATAGAGACATCTGAGTGGGGGGGGGGGGGGGGTTCCTAATCGCGATGTGTGCAAACACACGCTAAGTCTTACAGAAAGACTTTTTTTGCAACTTTAGCTGCTAAGTCTGATTCAAAAAAAAAACTCACGTATACAACTTTAAGTAGTTCTAATTCCCTCCGAAATTGTCCAGCAGTTTGTGTGATTGAGAGCTAGATTTTATTAGAGGGGCTTAGAAAATAGAAGAGTAATATCCAATCAAAGTAGCAAAAAAGAAACAGTTAACAAAATATGAAATAATGTATGCGTTAAAATAAAAATTGATATATATACACGGAGTAACGTAAAAAAAACCTAGCTAACATTTTAAATTTTTGGCTGAAATTTGATTGAGTACTTCATGGTTTAAATTGCGGATAAAGGTCCTTCATGACATCTTCCCAGGAAAACTAATCGTTTTGGATTTTATTCTTTAATTCCTTGTAGACCAATAATCATTAAAAAAAGATTACAGAATGTCCATACCTGATACAGGACTTGTTAACTTTGCGGTTTTAAAAGTTAAGTTAAAAATGTTTAAAAAGTATTTAACAAAGTCAGATTATTTCGCGAAATACAGTTTTGTAAGATGACTAAGTTATTCCGTTATTTAGGGACTACTAAAACACTTTGATGGAATGCAGGAGATCAAAGAATTATATTTTGTAACCACTAATGATAGATGTTTGAAGCAAGTGCTGTAAATAAATGAATAATAAGTGAACCACCACAGGAGATCTAAATACTTCCTAAAGAATGCACTCGGAAGAATTAATGGTATTTTAAATGAAGGAAGCAAGATTTGTTGTTATTACGGCATAAGTGAAATACTCGAAATTATTTTCACGGAACTCAAAGGAAATACGAAACATACCATTCGAAATAATCCTGTAAGCGATTAAAACAAGTGTTGGAAGGCAAATTGAAAATAAGGAAAGATCTAAATATTTACCAAATAATGAACTCGGAGGCATTAAAAGTGTTTTAAATTAAAGCCGAAAGCTTTATTACTATTATTAACCTAATGGAATAAGCATAGTGTTGTAATATTTTTACAGAACGTAGAGGATACATTGAACGATTTTCGAAAGCACTTATACACACTTTGTTTCACAATTTTGTGCTTCACAGCTCCATTTTTTTTTTTTTTTTTTTTTGAATTACATTCAAACAATTAAAAATAAATAAATGATCCCCTCCCACCAGTGTTTTTTGGAGGGGGTTGTGTGTATATATATATATATATATATATATTTGCAATCAGTGGATATAAAGCATTATGCATTATTTATTGGTACATAAATAGTTTTTAAATAACTTCGAAAAAATTTAATCACATATTTACATATCACAAATATACATATTAATTAATTAACTAAATAAAAGCAACAAATAAGGTGAATCTTCTTGAAACTATTCGGAGCATAGAGCGGAGCCAGAGCAAATAGATAAAAATTGGAAGGGAGCTGAAGTGGAGCAACTGAAAAAAGTGCCTGCTAAAGATCCCTGCTTGAAATAAGTATTGGAATTAAATTGAAAAATTAATAAATGAAAAAAAAAACTTGAAATCTAAATATTATTATTATTTTTTATGTACTATAATAATATGGATACTGAAAATTTATTATTATTTTGTGCAAACCATTATTGTTTAATTTATTTCATTATTTAAAATAATTAAAACGGGAAAACATGCAAGAAGGAATTTAACCCCTTAACGCATTAGCCCGTGTCTGACACGGGCGAAAGTTACTAGCAATTTTCACACGCCCGTGCCTCACACGGGCGATCTTGTATCGCACTATTTATTTCTAATGCCCGTTTGTGATACGTTTGCACTTTGTTTGTGTGTATGTTTTTTATATTAGTTTTACCCCACCCCTCTCTCTAGTCACCCCCTGCAACTGAAATTTCCAAAAACAATTTATACTATACCTAATATTCATTTTCTGTCAAAAAAAGAAAAAAAAACTCTATCATTTTTTACCCGTTTTTCCGAAGAAAAAAAAAAACTCGTGCTTCAGTGGGTTAAAGAGAAGAAAAAGCCCTTCCAAAAATCTCAAAAAAAATTGCTCCACCACAATATTATGCTAAAACAAACGCCTCCTTAAATGTACATAAACAACCAATCTGTAGTGATTTGAATTTTATTCAATGCAATCTCGATTAGACGGTTTAGTGAAACAATGCGTTTCCGTTTAAATTCGAAATAAAAGTTTTATATTAATTTTTGGAGTTGTACACCAATACAGTAAATCCTTTTATTTGCACAACTCAAACACAAGTTCTTAATTTAGAAAACCAACGTGTTTCATTTGTTCTTCAAATCCCTATGATTAAATGTTAGTAAACCCTATAATCTAAATAGAATCTTGGGCGTGCATTAACTTCACTGACCAATATTTGAATCTCAGTGTTTCTCAGATTTATGTTAAGATTAAATTTTCCAGAACATTGCTCTTCAGAAGTTTTCATGGTTCTAATTGCATGCACTAAGTAAACAGTTCTTGGACAAATTTATTGTGCGATGTGCTTTAAAAGTGGTCAGAACAAAAACACCTCAGGGATTTTTTGAATTTTCGACTATTTGAACAAAGAAGGAAATGATTGTAATCAAACATATACATGGTTTTTAAAAAGTTATACATTTTCATTTTAAACGAAAGATTAAAATTTTTATTTTAGATATAATGCCTTAAACTCGGACGAAAAAAAAGAGGTGATTTTTTTTATAAGAAACCTGTAGACGAGTGAAACTTACTTTATACTCATTCAGAAAACGAAAATCACAACCTGCGAAACGTCAACTAGCAAAGGAATTTTAATCCAGTAAACGTTTGGAGGTTATTCTCCAAACCATCGCAACACTATTGTTCAATGTCATTGCTAGTTGGTGGTTTACGATTATCTCAGGACTGTTAACTATGCTTAAAATAAAGTTTTCACTTATCCCGCAAAAGACTACCGCACTTTGAAAACCAAACTTGATTGGTTGAAGGCCTTATCGGTGTAGGATTTTGAAGTGAGGTTGTCATTTATCGGTTTAACTTAACCGTTGAGTTAATTTTGGTTTAAAACAAAATGTGTCAATCTCTTTATGCACTTTTGCAGCATTGAAGAAATCTTATTCCATTCTTTTAAAGTATTTATCACTTTGCTTGGATACAACAAGTATAATATTGAAATAAAGAAATCGCGTAGGAGTTCAGTAGGACAAGAAGTACTCAAATGGAATACAACCAGATCAACACTATATCTCAAAAGTAAGCAACACAGGAAAAAATGGGAATTGAATGAAGAAATAAAAATTGAAATGCAATGAAAATTTCACAGGTTGTTAAATAGAAGAGGCAATTCCATGCAAAATAATAGAGGAAGACAATAATAAGCTTTTAATTAAGCAGTATAAGCAATAGTCGCCTAAACTTGTGCTAAAAATATTTAGTGAAAAATATTTATGAATAGGGCCTCTAGTCAATTTTGCTGAAGATGCAGGCTTTACAACGACGATTCATATATGTAAGCAGCTATTTCCTAATTGCTTCTGACAACATTTATGAACATAAGTTAATAGACAAAAACATATTTGTCAGCTAAATTTTCAAAAACCCCTTGTTGAGTTCTAATAACTATCACGTAATTTCAAGAAAGTTTAGATTCCATACGAAATATTTAAGCTTTTTCGCCTACTGTACTAGCGAAAAGATTTTTCAATCGAGAATGTGGAATTTTACATTTAGAGAAATAATATCTTCGTCCATGGTCGGAAAGAAAAGAAAGGGAGAATTTCATGCCCAACGTGATGTGATCAAATTCTACATCAAAAAAATTCTCTCGAGAATATATCAGAATATTGGAAGAGAAGAGCGCATTTTACAATAAGACCATTTTTTTCGCTTTTCCTTCTCGTATTCCATGGTTGATTCGAGTATTGTATAAGGAGTTGAAGTTATATCAGGAACTTCAATATTATCATATTTTTCTCCCCTTTCAGCTAAGCTAAAAAAAAACATTTTATTGAATTGTGTGGAAATTTTTTAAACATAATTGAGGTATGTAATATCGGTTCATGGCGTCAGGTATCACCTTCCGTAAAATCCACAAGAAGTATATTCCATCTCTTCCGGTCAAGGGTCCACTCCTATCCTTCATCACCTTTTCAACATCGTCCATCCAAGTCTTTCTTGGTCTTCCTCGTTTCCTTGCTTGATTTGTTTTATAATTAAAAGCGATTTTGGGTAGTCTTTCATCGCTCATTCTTTTAACATGAGCATACCAGATTTTTGAAGATCATCCAATATGGTTCCCTTTATTCTCATCATTTCTTTGATTCTTTCATTTCATATTTTTTCCATTCTTGATGTCTTCTTAGGGAAACCGTTTCCACAGCCGCCAATTTATTTTTCTGCCTCCATAACTATCCATCCTTCTACTACAAATAACAATATGCTCTTTATAATAAAATCGTAAATATTGTGCTATCTTTTCCGAGAGATCTCCTCCATTCCGTAAAAGAACTGGCAATGTAAAAAAAAGTACTATATTAAATTGTTTGAAATTGCAAAACAAAATTATTTCCATTGGTAAAATGTTAGAACATGGAAGGAAAATTTAAAAGCACTAGGTACAAAAAGTGCAAAACATCAAAACTTAGAGTAGTATAAAAAAACTGCTAATTGGATTCGTCTAGTAAAATTTAACTCGAAAAGGGTAAAAGTAATGTGTGCAAATGGGAAAACTTAACCCTACTAAAGCGTAAAAATATTAAGTACAGGATGTTAAAACAGAACAAAAATGTAAAAGTAGGAAATGTAAAACTCCAAAACTGAAATTAATCTACTGAAAATTCGGGAAGAAAGCCCCTTTCTCCCCTACTTCTATTGGAAAGAAAAAATAAATAAATTTCCAAGGAAAAAAGAATGAAAAGGGGCAAAATCTTTCAATGCAAATTGGTCATGCTTAAAATTGGATTATTTACTTTTTTTAAATGTAATGTCAGTATTAGCAATGAACCTGTCTCAATACCATAAAACTACCATTCCAAGTCCTTCTACTTCAGATTCATTAAATCTTCATGAAATTTGAATGTCCAATTCTTGTACCACACGTGCCTTGAATATTAATTTACTGAATAACCCTTACTATTCTACCTAAGAGGCTATTAAATTGAGAAAAACGTGAGCTGCGTAATATGCTTGCGGGTGGTAAGTTCCTTATTCATGAAAATGAAGACGAATTAGTTGACGCATAATTAAACAATGGCCTAAAGCACAACTGACATTGCAGGGAACAAAATATTCACGTTTGTTTAACAGTAGGACTGCCTATTTATTTATGTATTTATTATTTTCGACATAAATTTCGCTGTATCAAAATTGATTATATACATTTCTTAGTTTGTTCTCAAATTAAGTATAATATTAATCAATTATCTTTCCTTATTGCAGTTGCTACAACTGGAAGTAAAATACTAATCAGTTGGAGCTAACTGATATGCTTTTCAATTATCAACTTGTAGTCTGTGCTATTTAAGTGCCAACTCATCTTGTGCTTTTAAGTGTCAACTCAATCTTGTACTTTTTTATATATATAAGCATCTTGATTTTTTTCGTGGGTACGAAATTGAACTATTAATGGTATGACTTAAACCATTAGTGTTGATCTTATTGAATGCTTTAAAAAAGAAGCTTTAGTTGTAACAGTTAATAACAACTATTAATTGAAAGCAGCAATGAAATAAAGTTTTTTTACCCTTTTCCTTTCGAGCAAATGATTGCTAAAACTACGTTTTGCACTTACATGCAAAACTTTGTGCTACAAAGTAAACATTAAAAATCAACGTAAAATGTGCACAAAATTTGCAAAGACATGCGTTTCGAGTTTACAAGGTTCGATGCAAAAGAGTGATCAGTTGGAGGTTTTTCATCTAGAAGCTAACCCTTTTGCATTGAGAAAGAGGTCCTTATACCCTCGAAACACGTGCCTGCAATTTTTGGAAACTTTAGGCTTAAATTTTACGTTAATTTTAACTATGTTTTGAGTTTTAACACTTATTCTCATGAAGTAGCATATATGCTACCTGGGGGTTTCCCCTACTTTCTATTTGTTAAGTGATCTTGGCGCGTATGTTGCATTGCTATTTGCTATCCCTTATTCTCATAAAGTAGCGTATATGCTACTTTATGAGAATAAGGGTTAACGACAACCAGGGAAATAAGATAACGCCTTTCTTCTGATCTGCTGCTGTAAGAACATTTCTAATGCACTGTTAAAAATTTCCGTGAGAAAATAGTAATATAACTATTTATTTGATTGTTATTTTTCCATATTTAATTACAACAGTTGAATAACCGTTATAAAGATAGTACTCAAACCGCTGATTGTGAAAAAAATTGTTTATTCTCTGTTTCTCCTAAAGAACGTTTAACTAACCATAATTTACAAGCGCCACTAGGTCTCGTAGTCAATAAGAATCGGGCGTCCATCTTGGTTGTGGAACCTTACCGGTCGTACGTTGTTTTTAAAATATGAATAAAGATTTATCAGTTCAAATCTGCATGTGTATATAAAAAAGAAGAAAAAAAAGTGGCTTAAGCAGTGGTTACTAAATAGAAACACATACACACGTAAATCAAAAATTGGAGGCATAGGATTCCCGAACTGTTTGCGTATGAGCGAACCCATAATTTGAGCTGCTGAAACTTGTTTGTATTTTAATTTTTACAGCAAATAAAACGATTTTCGTCAATATACAGTAAATTTAGACCAAAAATGACTTTAGATCCAATCAAAGACTGAAATCTCAATTTTAATGCAGTTTGCCTGTTGGAAAAGAAGATTTATTGATAAATAAACGGCCTCTTTGAGTAGTGTAGATGGATGAATGGTTAGAGCACAAGGTTGGTACGCCGTACACCCGGGGTTCGATTCCCGCACGCTTCGTTTACGGTTTCTACGCCTCGAAGTGGTTCAAAAATCGTAAAAACTTAAGATTTATAGTTTTTAAACCATTTATAAATAGTTATGAAACCGTAGACTTTTGTATTTGCGGCTTTTTAACCAAGCTGATTGGAAATGGTTTAGGTCCCGTAAAGATACAAAAATGTTCCAAACCGTAAATTTAACGGGGAATTAGATGGACAGACTGCTGCCGGCTATTTAACCGTAATTTCATGATGAAATTTCTAACTGTGTGGGCTGTTTTCTTTTCTCGGACTTTGAGCCAGCTATGTAATTGTACCCATTTATACGGTAGCTTTGTGCATGTGAATCGGAAAATAACGAGAGGTAATTCATCATTTTTGATGTTACATTGTATACATAAAATTGCAACAATATTATTACTGATCTTATTCCGAAATTATACCCTTGATGAATGTAGTCAAATGTTGCGGACGTAATCACTTCAATCCAGCCACCTGTACTTTTTAAAGAAGCCGAAAGTGTTTAAAGAAACAGTTCCTTAGTTTCTTTAATAGCTGCGGGCGATTGGTTAGAAGGCATCAAGGCAACGGAGATTACATAGCACTCACAGGGAAACGATTTGACGGAAACCGGTTTTGTCTACTTTAAAGCCACTAAAGTGGCAGTTGACACTAGAAAAAGAACTGCATGCTTTGTTAATGTCTTTTTGTTTTTACTGGGGAGGAAAGAAAAAGGAAATTTTGCTTTGCAATACACGTTTCTTTGCTGGGTGGGAATTTCCGATGATCGTTAGCCACGTAACAGGAGAAAAATAATTACGGTTTGATGCGTTGCATATAAAATCTAACCTATCATGTTTTTGAATTTTTTTAAGCTTTAACTAAGAGTCATTAATTTTAAGGGGTTGATTTTTATTTTAACTGCCTATGCTTATCTTAAAATATTATCAATGCACAAATAAAGAAAAATAAATATCGTTAATTTACGGACTATAAAATTGACTTTCTCTCCGAGTAATTGTGTCCAAAATCCAAGTCTGTCCTCTACTCAGAACATATGTTAAAATATCAAGTGTTTGATTTATAACTCGCTCCTTAATACTGCCGAATATTGGATGCCGCGGGAAACTACCACTGTCTGGCAGCGTTGGGTACCGGTTTTTTTTTATAAACTTATAAAAAATCCCCTTTAGCAGAAAATGTTAAGCATGTTATTTTTCAGAAATATTATTTAAAAATTAGGGTATTACCTCTTATACTAAGTACGGTAACACTGTAATAAAAAACTATAAAACCAGAAGCCATATTTTCTTTAGCAGTATTATTCTCCGGGCTTACAGGCCGATGTTCTCCCAGGATAGTACTGGCTGGATGGACCACAGCTTATTGGTCCGAAACATAGTACTGTCATTGATGCTTCCTTCGTTTTTGCATATTTTCTTTAAGTTCAAGGCTAACTGCAGAGATCTTCAATGTGTAGAAATGGAAGTGACAAAACTGGCGTTTCTTTTGATTGAAATTCCACTTTCATGCACCGAAGAAATACTTACTTGTATTTCAAAGCACGTGAATACAATTTTCATCGAAAATTCGCGCCTTCCAGGTTGTGTTCCAGTCTGTAGTGAAGTGAAGAAACGCTAGAAGTAGTAGTTACCAATGTATATTTTCGTTTTTTAGAATTCATGTACGAAATAGGTGGGCACGTTAGGGTTTTTCCATCTATTGAAGAAACGATACGGTTAATCATTGAAAATGTATGCTTCCGTTACTCAGAGTGGTGTTAATCACACCAACCTTAGTGAAACACTTTCTTAAAGAGAAAATCGGTTTAAAGTCTCCTTACCAAATATAGTAAAACCTTTATCTGAAAACTCCTAGTGCTTATAAAATTACATTTATTTTTGCAGATTTTTTTAAACCTCTCGTCACCTTGCACCTCCTATGAGGCTTTTACTTTAAATGGCGTTATTTTGGTTTTAAAAAGCTTCAAAAATTATCTCTTTTTTTTTTTTCCTCTCTCAGTGATGCCCCTTATTCCTGTATAACACATACGAGACCTTAAAATGGCTACAAGAATCATTAATTATAATTATTTGTCAATAATGAATCTATTGTGTATTTATTCTGAATTTTGTAATTCACGGAATTTACATATAATCTATCTCTGCATATTATCTATATTTATAGAGTGGAGTCCGCTTAATTTTACCACCGGATAATCGGACCAGCGAGCCCACTTATTCGGACCATATTCTAAAGCCCCAAAACATTTCCTATTGCATAAGCTTAATATTATTCGCATATTGGGACCAAAAATCCGTTTAATCGGACAAGAGAAAGGAAAGCATGTAAAACATGAGCCATAAGTTGCCCGCGTAGAACGGATTTAAAGCGGGTCAACGAACACAAAAATGTATTAAACATTAATTTATCTTTCAATAAATCCAACGATATTTGCAGGGTATATGTTTAACAAAACTCCCACTAGATGGCGGCAATATTAAAGCAGAGGTCAAAGTTCAAGCGAATTTTTGAATTTACTTGGCTGAGCAGTCGGCGCGTCCCATAAAATAAAATTTTAATTTTAACAAACTTCTTTGCTTTTAAAATACGTAATGTAGTGGAAGTTTTAATAGCTGTTGTGAATTTTTTAAAACTTCATGTATAAGGTATAAAAAATAAATATTTTATATTAAGATTTTGAGGTTATTTTATCGATAAATTTACAAACATTTTTTTTTGAAAAATCCCTGAGATATCGGCTGTTGCACACTGTAAGTCGCCACCCGGGTCGGCAGTTTGCGCACATCCTGGAGGTCACAATTTTTACCAGAAATCATTTTTTTTTTAAATCTACTTTTTCTATAAGTGTCTCTTCTAGTTGAACTAAAATCAACACATAAAACTTCTATTATTTTTTAGAATGGGAAAATTAAGCACGAATTTTGACCGTTTTTTTTTTTTTTTTGTTCTTTTTTTTACAAACAAAAAGTAAAAATAAAGGTATGCTTATGATTCTAGTTCAACTAGACCGTATATATGTAAAGAAAATGTGTGCTAAATTTGATAATTATTGATCAAAAACTCTGCGAGCTAGAGTGTACGCAAATACGAAAGAAGTAGTTTCGAGAAAAACGCGTTTGAAAAAAAAGAGTGGTATTGAAGGTAAATTTAAGGCAGTAATAAATAAATTTTTTAAATACTTAAACATACTAATACTTAGGGAAATTTCTATCGTAGGTCTCAATTGTCAAAAGAAATAAAAGGACTTCTGCTAAGGTTCCCTAATACCTTTCAGGTCATTCATGAGGAACTACCAGCTCAACTGCTCCAAAAGGGGCGCTCGCTCAAATGATTATAACTTTTAAACGACTTGTAATTTTGCTTTGAAATTTTCAGGGTATATTATTGAATAGTTGTAGAATTGATTTAAGAAGAGATTTTTTCTTCTTTTTTAAATTTTTTGAGACCTTTACACGTATTTCCCCCCTTAATAGAACCAAAATGATCGCGTCCCGATTAACCAACTGGAATCGACTTTGTATTATATATAGATATATATAGAAAATACTGTTATTTCTTTTCTTATTGATGTACTGACCATGCATCCGTCGTCACATAACACTAAAGTATCATATCCCTCACATGGAAACTCGTAAAAATATGAAATTAAATTTAATTTAATTGAAAAAAAAATTTTTTTTCATGGTTAGTGATGCATTTTATACTCATTAAACACATAAGAAAAAGTTACAGATATTAAACAGCCCAAAAACTATTAAACGGTTCAAATACTAAATTTTGTGTAAAAACAGATTTCAGTCTCCTCATAAATAAATAAATAAATAAGTGTAAAATATTTCACTATTTTATTATTTTAATTATTTACATTGTAGCTATTTTTAATACACCGTTTGTTGGCTTCCGGCATGCACTTGGATTTCACGGAGAATGTGTGATTTGTAAGTTTTCCTTACAAACCATAAGTTTTCCATTCGAAACCTTCCGAATTAAAAAGCGCTTTCAGTTATTTTACTTTTTAGTTTTTTTTTTTTTTTTTTTTGAGATCTACTGAAGTAGTTTATATTTTTTAAATTTTCATTTCTGTTTTCTCTCAGGCTGTAAAAGCAATAAAATTCTTATTTAAATTTTCATTGCCGTAAATAAAGGAAACGTAATGTTTCAAAGCGCAACTCTGATTATATAAAAACTAATTTTAGTCATTTTGTTCCCTTTCAATTTAAAATTGAATCATAGCTTTGATTCATTCAGCTCTCAGCTCTTCTTTTTTTTATTATGTAAAATGAGCTTATATTCGTTACTCTCGAAATAATTACACTGCTGTCCAAATTATACTTGCAGCGCCATCTTCCGGATTCAAATTAATACATCTATTATTCCGTGTTATTTAGGAAGATTTGTAAACAATATCTCTTAATCTTAAGATTTTAGTCTAACTTTTTAGTTTATTTATAGTTCACATACAAGTGCTTTTCCAGAAATACCTAATTGGACCATAAATTTTCAATTTTTGCTGGTAAAAGCTGAATACATTAGCAGTGAAATCATAATAAACCACGCATAATATGCTATTGTAAAAAAAAAAAAAAATAAATAAAAATTATATGAGTTTAAAAATTATAATGGAGACATTGGTATTTGAATTTTGCTATATCGTTTCCTACAGTTGCTGAAAGTCGTCAATTGTTTATTCAATAAAAATAGAAGTTCCTTATTATTTTGGTGTTTTACATGTGAAGCACCGTTCATATCATTTACTAATGAGCGTCACTTAGACCAGTGGTGCGCAAACTATTTTCATTTGTGACCCCCTATTTTGTGTAAAAAATTTTCGCGACCCCTGGATAGATAGTAGACGTTTTGTTTAATCGGCAATGAAGTTACATTGAAATTCGTTCTGGGATTTTCTCATACAGGGTGTTTTTAAAAGAGTGTCATGACGTCATCGTTGAAAATAACGCCTTTTTAAAATATCGCACCAAACTTATAAACAATCAAAAAATGTTATAAAAGTCGTAACATCATCAAAATCAGTTTATGAAGCAACACATAGTTTTATGAAACAATGCCTTATTTACGCATATGGGTATAAATATTTTTTTAATGAAAAATATTTTTAAGAAACTTTGACCTCATACCTCACATTGACTTTTTATGATGTAAAGAGCTCATTATTGCTTATATATTCGGATCTGTATTGGAAATCGTAAGCAGTATATAAGTCATCCTTTATATCTAATCGAGGTCGCTATTTTGTTTTAATGAAAACTAGTTTTGAAAAGCCGGATTCACATGAGTAGGTCGATGCAAACTGAATCAAAATATTGATCTCTTTCTTTTCAAATCGGCGTATTCGTTTCCAATCGATAACCAAAATTTTTGGCAAGTCAGATAGTTAAATTGAATGCGCAGTGTTTCATCGCTTGAAACATCAATTGTTTTTTTTTTTTTTTTTCATTTAAATGGATTTTGGAATTAATAATATCAAACGAAAATGGATCACGGATCCAACGTAATTAATTTTCTGGAAATTTTTCGTACCTATTCGTAAAGTTTTCAACCAATTTTATGAAATGACGGGAGATGATGTTTTTAAATAACAAGAAATCTATTACTTTCTTTAGTAAATAATGAAAAGCACGGACACATGTCGGTGATGTTTTTGTTCCATTCCCCCTTGCCAAAGTATCAGCTTATTCTTAAAAGCTTCAACTTTACTGCTTAGCATGAAAATGTTTTACCCTCTGCCTGTAGATTCATATTCAGATCGTTCAGCTTTTCGAAACTATCAACCGTGTAACTAAATTTTCCGAGCCAATCTTCATTAATGAATGAACGTGCCAATATATGTTTCTTTTCCACCAAAAAAATATAAACTGCGTTTCTCAAATCGAAAATACATCGCAATATTTTGCTGTCTGACAGTCGATCTGACTTGGGTATGTAGTAATAATGTCTCATACACAAAATCCTTCTTATTACAGAGCATTGAAAATAGACGACAGCTTAAGCAGTTGCTTTTAATGTAATTAATTGCAATAACAACATCATTTAGTATATTGGGCAATTCTTCATCGATGTCTTTTGCAACTTGAGCTTGTCTATGTATCATGCAATGGCTGAATACTATATGGGGAGCAATTTTCATTATTAGCACTGAGTCTTTTGTTACTACCTGTTAATGCTGCAGTACCATCAGTGCAAATGGCGACACAGTGGGTCCCAGCTATGTTCCTTTTCCTCAAAATATATATTAATAATTTCAATTATTTTCTCT
The DNA here is from genome assembly GCA_038502835.1 of Octonoba sinensis. Classification (NCBI taxonomy): domain Eukaryota; kingdom Metazoa; phylum Arthropoda; class Arachnida; order Araneae; family Uloboridae; genus Octonoba; species Octonoba sinensis. Next base: position 133,616,814 of record CM076598.1, read on the forward strand.
TCAATAGCTCTCCCTTCTAACCTTTTACAGCATAAAAAATCTTCCGATATGTCCGTTCATTGAAGTGAATAATTGTAGATTTTTCATAAATTTGAATTTCTTTGAATTTGGCGACCCCAAAAATTTTCTGACGACCCCCGGTTTGCGCACCGCTGATTTAGACCATCAAATGCAAAAGTATTTTTATCGAAGTTGCTAGGAATGGTGACAAGTAGCAAGAAAGAAAAGGATTAAGGTATTACAAGTCTTTTACAATTTAAAATAATTAAATTTCCGATTTTTTCCCTTCTAATTTTTAGTTTATAAACACAACTATAAAATATGAGGAGGTACTTACAACAAACCAAAGAAGCTTTGAAAGTAAAAACTAAAAAAGTATTGGCACATTTAAAGGTCTTCAGAAATTTATATGAAATAATTCCTCATCAAAATTAGCAACAATAACCTTTTACCTTAAATTTATCCCACACTCCTAAATATAAGTTTTAAAAATTAGTTTGTGTGTTCATTGATTTATTTTGTATCCCATCAAATCTTATTTCAACTTAAGGTTCTCAAAAAGTAAAATGTACACATGGCTAAGAGAAGCTTGCCGCCAATAGCTCCGTCATAGGGCCAGGAAGTGTTATTTAACTATTCGAAGCGGTCTTCCGTGTGATTAATTAGCACTCCGGCTTAATGAGATAGAGGAACTACGGTATTAGCTGGAAATTAAGATAATGCTGTTTCCCTAACACATGAAGTCGAATTAAGACATTGCTGTTGGAGGGATAATGTGAAGAATTTTCTGTGAGAGAAAGAGTTTCATCTCCTATGTTGCGTAAAATAATACAATAAAGGTAATATGTAATAAATATTTAAAGGATAATTTTAACGTCATGTTGGTGATGTTGCGAAATGGACATCATGAAGTCAGCAGAAGTTTTAAGGGATCAAGCTGAAAATCATTCAGCGGTCTGGTTCAATCAAGCTGCATGAGTATAGGAGTTTGGATAAAAAGTTAAAAGTTTTTATCTAAATTCCGCGATTTGGAAACTTTTAACTTCGAATAGTACCGCACTCATTGTGGAGCCGCTGAAAGAGTTGGTGCCAATCTCCGAGAACGCACTAGGTCTGCAATGGTAGTTTGTTCAGCAGTTTAGGAGCATTTCAAGTGATGAAAAGTTAAATTACAACTTCTTGTAAAATATAATATGAGAAAGAAAAAAAAGAAAAACCTATTGTGTTACTCTTTTGCACTCGAGATTTTTATCGCCCTAAGATTTCAGATCTTTTAGACTTTACTTGGCTCTTTTAGATTTCAGGAATAGTATATTTTGCTAATTAATAAATAGTTGAGTTTCGTTATTATTTCGTTTAAAACACCATTTACATTTTCTAATTCTTTTCATCACTGTATTGCGATATTTTTATTTTCCCTTTACTGGTAAAAAACGTATGTCACTATCAGCCAAATCCAAGCGTGTTCCATAACAAACAATTTCTTTCTAAATCACGTTTAGTCGTCCCTTATAAAGAAAATTTCTTAAACGCTTTTTCTATTACATTTTCGTCATTCCGCATTAGTGGTTTCTCACAAAATTTAAAAATATCATTAGCTTCAAAACAGAAAACGATTTTATTCATTCGAGTTTCATTAGGCTTATTTTCTCTCTTTTTAATCAGAGTCACAAATTCAGAATTTTCATTTAGGTATTTTTATTTCTAATGGGCTGCTGTTGACTTCTGCCAATTTCAGACCTAGAGATTGGTATCATCTCTTTCAGCGGCACCACAATGAGTGTGGTACCATCGCCGAATGATAATTTTGACGTCCGGTTTCTCCACCTGAAAGGGCGAGCACCTGGACTCTGTTGATTTCATTTAGGTATTAAATATTTTATAAGCTACAGGTATGTTAGAAACATTTAACGAAGATTATTGACTGAATTTTTAAATTTCATTAGTTTAATTATTAATAAACTATTGTTGTTTAGAAAGTATATGCATTCACAGTTCAAGGTCGAGGCTCTGAGGTGTTGACCCTCTCATTCTCCTTGTTTTCTTAATTGGGACTTGGCCAGTTTATATTTCTTACAACGGAGGCTTTCCGTAAATATCAAAAATGCCACATTTGGTTTAGTTAAGACGTATTGCTTACTAAGGTATACCGATAGAATTATTACGCGTCAAAAATACCTTACATACTTAACCACAATACATAGAGCAAAATTACTTGCCACTATTATGCCACAAATTTGGCGCGAACTGAAAACAATAACAAAGAGGAGTAGGAATAGAAATTTATCTGCAACACGAAAATCGTGATTTGACAACAGGTGCAAAAATGATGTGTTGCAATATGAGTTTTTTCCTGTTTAATGCACGTACGTATTCAATACGTTTCCGTACAGGGCTTCCTTACTTTCAACATGGCACAATAGTTTGTTTTTTATCGTTATGATGGAATCATTCGGCAGTACGTGTAATATTTATTTTCCTTTGTAAGAAGAGTTTCAAGCAGAAGTAGGCAAACAACGTATAGGCATATAAGCTGTGAAAATTGAAATGCGTTCCTAACATAACGCCTAACATAAACGGAGGACAGCCCGAAATGTGTCATGCACCACTGTCCGATATACATATATATATATATAGGTGCATTCCACGGTAACTGACGCAACATTTGGAAGCAAAAAGTTAACTTTAAATAATAAGAATAAGTAAAATATTAAATATAAAAGAGTTTATTTTACTGTCTTATACAGCTACATTAATACATTAGCATAAGGCCTTATTTGAAACACTGTTATTCTACTCGTAATGAGAAAAACTATAAAAACATTACAGTAACTGACGCGACATGAAATAGACATATGTACTGGAATATACAAAACGAATTCAAAAATCTGTAAATTACGATCTTGTGACAAGGAAATTTTTATTCAAATGTAAAAGTAATGCATGCTTAAAAAGACTACAAATGCTTAGTTTTTTAGATATCATATTATTATTCGAGCGCAAATCGCACTTACTGTGGATTTTCGTTTTTCTAAAAACTATCCCATAGATGTGCTTCAGACTGGCAACAACAGCAACAGAAATTCCACCTACGCTTTCCGTCTGCGTACTAAGTGCAAAAAATGAAATATAACGGAATTTACGACGGAATTTTTATCATTTTAGCTTTTTGCGTGAATGTGAAGAAGCAGAACGTAAATTGGTCTTCCCCGTCTGTATCCAACACATAACATCAGTGTAAAACAGTTCTTAGAACATATATCGAACATAAATGTGTTGGTTAGACATCGTGTGTTAGTTGTTCTATGTAAGAAACATAGTGTATGACATTCTAAAAATCATTGCCCCGTCAGGATTAATACCATATTACTCATATTATAGGTTTAAATAACTAGAATAAGTAAAGTATTCAATATAAAATAGTTTATTTTATTGTCTTATATAGCTACATTAATACATTAGTATACGGTCTTATTTTGAAACCCTGTTATTCTACTCGTGATGGGAAAAAAATATAAAAACAACACAGTAACTGGCGCAACATTAAATAGAGATATGTACTGAAAAATACAAAACAAATTCAAAAATCTGAATTATGAACGTGTGACAAAGAAATTTTTATTTAAATGAAAAAGAAATGCATGCTTAAAAGGATGTACACTTGTATTATTCTTTGGTGTTAGGCTAATTATTTATGCATACAAAAAATAGTAGTAACTGACGCAACACAAAGGAAAAACGGCCTTCTAATATTCATCTAGTGACAACCAAATTGTTTATTGTGAAGAAGTTTTTTCTCACAAGAGGTTAGGAAGAGTGCTTGTAAATAACTTCTATATCCCAAAAACATAAGAAAGTAATAGTTGTTAAATATTTTCATTTTAATGTTTCCCAAAGATGTCCACTTTTACATGGAATTCCCCTATATATATATATATATATATATATCTGGAATATGGCAAGGAATACAAAACCGTTTTTCATCCTACATTTTATTCAAAAGAAACAACGACGAGAATGACTAAAAATGAAACCCATTTTCTTTTTTTTTCCATTAGTTTTGCATAATTTTAAGTTCTTTAACTTAACTAACACAGTGTGTAGGTTATGGTGATTTAAATAATGTAATATATAATTGTAGCTACATTTTAATACTAAAAATATCTCTCCTACGCTTGTACTCCACGGATTTATTAGAGTTTTAATTATATTAATTGTAAATGGAGTCAAATAGAAGGTGTAAACTATGTCGATTTTCTATTTTTGCCTGAAGTTAGTGGTTTCTTTACGGGTTTGTACTTTAGTACTAAAAACATGAGAGGAATCAAATTAAATCTTGCTTTTACTGAAGGGGAGAAAAGATCATAGTTTGAATTGTTCTTTTCATACAATAAAATAGTTTCTGCTTAAAACTAAAGAAAAAGTCAAACATCGTAATTTCGCCTTGAGTTTTATTTATGCTAGAATCTCTGCGTCTTTTTACTCTGTAAACAGTTACTCTCTGTGTATTTTAGCTAAGCCGTTTTAACAAAATGATAAGTGCTGAAAGCTAAAATGAATGGTTATGTGAAAGAGTGCAGTTTAATTTAAAGGAATAAATTTTGAGCAATCGAGTATAGAGAGAATCTCATTCCTAGAAAAGACTTCACTCCAAAAAGAAATTTGACTTTATTCTGAATAAATGTAACTTTTAGTGAGGGACGTAAATAAGGTGATTTCTCTTTAGTTATTTGCAGTCAAAAATTTTGTTTCCAAATATTTTTTTTCTGATAGGGTTACCTTGCATTGTGATTTAATGTTATGTAATTTAGCAAGATTTTTTCTATAGATAATATTAAGTTATTTGTATATTTTTTATTTTATTATCTATTTGGTTAAAATATGTTAACCAAATAAACCTATTAAAGCAGAGCTAATTTTCCTAACAAGGTATTTATATCTTTACTTTAACTATCAAAGTCCCTGATTGCAAGTGACCACATTTTATTGACGTTGTATAAATAAATATATAAGTAAATAAATAATTTCTAATCGAGTTTATTTTCTATCTAATCACTATTTATTTTTTCTGAACTGTTTTCTTTGGTATTCATCCATGAAATAAGCTCAGTCAATTTTTTGAATGCTTTCAATTGGAAAAAAAAAGCTTGGTTCACGAGGTTTTATAATTCAGGTGATGATACTGTAATCTGGTAAAGAGCAAATTAATATATTTATTAGTGAAATTCCGCATTTGATTATAAAACTAGAAAAACGAAGGGAAACCCATTGGAAAAGTCAGAGAAACAAATAAAAAAAGTGTTTTTCTTTTTTTTTTTTTTTTTTTAACTTCACTTTCATCACTTTTCAAGATCTTTTTATTTTCATTACTTAAACCAATAACATTCAATATCGAAGAATACTTCTAATTTACTCCAAAAATAACTGTCATAAATTTCACCTTTAAAACAGTTTATTTTAGTCACGTTATGCATTATGTTTCGAATTTCGTTATAGGTATTACTTCAGTAAATTATTGATAATTAGAACAATACAATAATTATTATCAAACAAACTGATCTCCACACGATAACACTTAGTTTAAATTCAAAATTAATGCCCATAATGCAAATTTTAACAAAAGAAATTTAGCATTAAAATATCGTATGAAGAACAAAAAGAAACATTTCTTGTTATTTATGAGAAATGCTCTCTTATCTGTTATCCAGTAAATGTGATGCATTTTATGTTGGACGACCTGTTTCTGCGCCCAAACACAAAACCTCTGCACAACCCCTGCATGATTCTAAAAGAATTCCCTAAAAAACTGTCATGATGAAACATGGCAGTAAAAATATTAACTAAGAACGTTACACAATACTAGCTCTAACGAAACACACTCCAAAAAAAAAAAGGAAGAAAAAAACTCACGCCATCCTGTTTGTTAACAAACGCTAATCTCCCGTTTCCAAAATATCAAAATTAACCACTTAACGCATTTGCCCGTGTCTGACACGGGCGAAAGTTACCGGAAAGTTTGCCCATGCCCGTGTCTTATTTTATTTCTGATGCCCGTCTGAGATCCGTTTACACCTTGTTTGTATAATATATTTTTTCTATGTAACTTTTGCACCATCCCCCGCTCCCTTGTCACCCCCCCCCCCCCCACAACCTGAAATTGCAAAGAATAACTTACAGTATACTAGTTTTTCATAAAAAACCTCGTGCTTTAAGGGGTTAAACACGGAGGAACAGGGACCTTTACCGAACAGTCTAATATAGCAACACCTACCGGTGAAAACAATGTCATTGTCGAGAACTGTAGAAGAAAGCAAAAAACAAACCAAAGAAAAGCACATAACTTAGGAAAGCAGAAAGTAAACAAAAGGGGTAAAATGACAAAACCCCCAAAACACACTTAAAATTTCGTAGAGAACAAATATAAATAAGAGATGTGGAAATTTAGCATCACCACATTGACTATAAATTCTTCAAAAAAAAAAAACTAGATAAAATTATATTTCAGTTTTTCAATGTCTAATGTTTTTCAAATAATTTATATATTTGTAAAGAATATAAATAAAGACGAAAGGGATAGACGAAAAGAAAGAAATCGGACATCGTGTCAAAATTGTTTAAAAAGTAATTAATGTGCATCCAAGAAAGTTACGTAACGCGTAATAATGTCAGCAAAAAATCAGGTCCAAGATAGTGCTTCAAAGATATCCTGGAAATTTTGATTTTACATGAAAATCTAATTACCAAGCTCCCCTTTTCCATTACCTGCTAATGAATTTTCATTTTAAATCAAAAGCGAGAAAACTGCCTATTTCTCTTGAACGGGGAAGTGAAGGCCGCTCTTCTCTGCAGGAAATATCTTGATTTTTAACCCTCCTTGCAAAATGAAAAAATTTTGTGGAAAGCTTTGGAATTCCTGGAGCTCAGATCAGCCTGCAGAACTGATGCAAATTTGAGGCATATATTTAATCCAAGAGTACTTTAAGTTCGTTAGCTTTGAATCGAAAATCGAAGTTTTCTCTTTGCAAAAAACAAAAAAAACATTTCTTCATGCATGAAATGTTATCCAGAGCCTAATTTGCAAATAAAATATAGTTTTATTTTGATTTACTTCTTTCTTTCATTCGACGTGATTTTTGTCTTTGCATATGCAGTTTTTGCATTGATAGAATGTGTAATTTAATTCCCATTGGAAGGATATTGATTTTCCGTTTTGCAATTTTCTCAAACTTTAAAAGCCCTTTTCCTTTACTTGATTACTTTCTTTCAAACATAAATAGTTCAAAATGACTTCCTTTTTCAACTCCTTCGTTTATAAAGTTGCTCAGATTTTGAAAAATAATTGTACATTTTCATGTTAAAAGTTACAACTAATGTGCATATTTCCAATCAATATCTTATTCAGTTGATACATCCTTTATTTTGCAAAGTTTGACCCGTTTTTTAATTTACATGTAGCTTTATTTCGAAAAAAATCTGTAAAAAATATTTTTTGGAAAAAAATAGAACCGACTTCAAATTATAAATTGCGCTAAAAAGTCAAAAAAAAAAAAAAAAAATTAAACAACATCGATACGACTTTTAAACATAATTTTTGAAGTCCGTCAAAATTATAATGGATTTTGATTCATGATTACTTTTATAACCATGGATCAATTACAAATATAAGTGACCTAGAGTTTGCAACAGTTTCAATGTAAAATAACGCATGGTGTAATGATAATTCGACTGTCATAATTTTGCACCGACTTCAAAAATTGTGTTTAAAAATCGTATCAATGTTGTTTAAAGAATTATTTTTTTTTCGCTTTTTAGAGCAGTTTATAATTTGAAATCGGTTCTATTTTTTCCAAAAGTTATTTTATTTTATTCTTTTTAGTGCACAAATATATTTTTATATAACTACTCAATTTTTAAAAAATCCATATCAAAGGGGAAACCTTTGATGGAATGGCACTAAAACCTAACCATTTGTATGATAAATTCCGTTTTGAAAATTATTTTAAAAGGTCACTAGAGCAAACAAATTGATTTCACTTAATTTTTTCTTCAGAGAAGCCTTCAGTCAAACTCTTGTTATAATTGCTGTTAATATTAAACCTAAATGCAACGAACTCTTTTTTAACAATGAGTTTCATGTTTATTAACAATTTTCCCAACAAAGGAAAATCAAACCAAGCCTTTCCAATTAAAATTTAAAAAATACTTATTTTTGGTCCAGAATGTGTTTTCTAAAAAACAAATGGCAGTCAAACTGATGTGCGATATTTGCGTTAGACGACCCTTTATCAATTAAAGAAAAATCATCAAAATCGGTTCATTTAGTAAAAAGTTATGGACGAAAAAAAAAAAAAAATACAGACATACATACATACAGTATGAATGTATAACCTCCTTCCTTTGCGAAGTCGGTTAAAAATTACGCACCTCACTTCTATATTTAGTCTTTGCATAAGGAGAGTTAACGCTGTACCGTAAAACCTGGTGAATAGAAACATTTTTGAACTTTGGTTTTAAATATCGCATATTTGTCTTACTCTAAAAAATATAAATTATTACCCAAACTCAGGTCTCTATAGGACCTATGTGTTCATGGTATTATTATTTTATTTCCTTGAAATAAAAAATAAAATAAAACTGGTGTTTCTAATCCCCCCGCAGGTAGGGGCACGTTAGTGGATGAAACTATTTTAAGATTTGAAGCATACCCTCCAAATGAGCTTTATAATATCTTTATCTGTACTGTTTTACAGTACGCAATTTTCCTAGACAGCTAAGAATATTCCAGAATAGTTTGGGAAATACATAGAAAACAGGGAACTAGAACAACAATATTTTTGAGATGCCCCACTCTTATTTCTAAATGCTTGCTACCAATATGCTCTGTCTCCGCTCCGTGCTCAAAATTTTAATAGAAATCATGTTATTTATTATCTTTATTTAATTCAAAATTTTATTCATGCTGATGATTGCAAATTAAAAGTTATTTATAGCCATTTTTTCCAGATGAAAATCATCTTGCTTTTTTGGTCGTTGCTGACTCAAAATCAAGTTTAATGCGGAAAAATTCGTTTTTGAATGTTAAAGGAAATTATAATTAAAAACATCAGGGACAGTGTAGTACGACAGATTTCCCTGCTCTAGTTCCGCTCCTGCTGCGTGCAAAAACTCGTTGCTCCTGCTACTCACTCCTCTTCAGTTCTCTGATAGAAAATGTATAACTTGCCAAACACACACACACAAACAAATGATGTGATGTAAACTATTGCAGTTTAATTTCAATCCAAATCAGCATAACACTGTAACAAATTTAGTTGTACCAAAGGACGGTGCAGATTTGCTGGCTACAAAGGATGGTGCTTCATTTTACTATATTTTGGTTGGAACTTGCGTATGTTGCACCAAAATATAGAAAAAATAAACACCAACTTTTGCAGTCAGTAATACAATTATAGTAATTTGCACTCTTTTTTGGCGAAACATGCAGTTAAATTTTTTTACATTGAATAAAGCATATTGGAAGCTCCGGTTTATCGACTGAAATTTTTCTCCAAAAAGATTAGATCATTTCATATGGGGTATAGGCTTATTAAAAGGCTACTTGAAACTGGACGGCTTTTTTGGACACTGAGGGAGAAAGTTAGAATGCTATTGTATAGATAGAGTTAAATAAGATATTTGCAAAAATAGCACTTAAAAGGCGCTTTGAATTACTGAGACATTTAAATTATTTCACCCTCGATGTCAAGATTTTTAACAAACTTGGTTAGAATGTATATGAAATAAAACAACAAAAAATTTGAAATGTGCTAGTAAATGTTCAAGAACAAAGTAACCAGTAAAATGAACTGATCCCGTTATCCAATAGAAAAAAAAAGAAAAAACAATCAACATTATTTTCAGAAATTCGACATACATTTTTTTTTTCTAAAATAGTAGTTTATCAACGGGGTACGGGGGTAGCAACGATGAAATTCCATTCTTTAAGAGTAGAGAGGGTAAACAACAAATTTTTGATTGTAAAAGAGGGTGATTGTGTGAAAAAAAATCAAATACGCTGTTCCTGATTGTAATTTAGAATTAACTCATATGTACTGGAATCAATGTGTTCAATTTTAAGATTAAGTTACACTAGAAAGTACTTCAAACACGTCTGAGAAGAACACCTTTTAGTTATATAATAGAAATAGTAAGAATACACGCTGAGTTTTTGTGTTCTTAAAAATTCCTTTTATTCTTTTCAAAGTCTTCAGGTATAAAGTTCTTCGTAGTTCTGTTACGGCGTATGTCCGAAATTGGATACTGTCGACAATCACCGGTCTGATGAGAATGTCGACATTCTCCGATTTCGGAAGTTCACCGTAACAGTTCTACATTAACCTGAGAAGTTCTCTTACTGATTTCACTATTCCCCGAAACGTAAATTTCAACTTCATTCAAAAATTAATGGAATGATGACAACCGCTGTCTGAGGTATGTTTAATGTCGAATAAATATCGCTACACGATAGGCTGAAATGAAACTTTGAGGAGGAAAACGCTTTTAAAATTTTGCTTTTCCGCAATACCTTTCGTGAATTCTTAAATCATTAGTGGTACGGGTGGCTGGTTTAAATGTGCTCATTTATAGCACTACTGCAGAGCTTGGTAAGTATGTTTTACTTCGAAAAGTTTAAATACCCTTAGGATAGCTATTGTTCGCTGTTCTCTAGACAGTTTTACTGCGTTATTGTACGATCTGTGTTTTCAGGATGATAAATAAATAGCCTTGTATGACACACCTTAGGGCTACAACTGTTCGAAACTGAGGAGACTATTTTCAAACTTCATCAAAGATTCGGTTTTAATAATGAAAAATTTAAAAGAAAAATCTTTGTATGGCATAATTAGGAAAGTAAAAATGTTTGACGGTAACTTTCAAATTAATTGTAGAAGATTGTTTAAAAAACATGTGGCATGATAAATCTCGTTAAGTAACTTGGAAAGTTTCTCTGCGTAACGATGAAGAGAAAAAGTGAAAACATTCTCTCTGTAACACGCAAGTTTTTCTCTTAGAAATAAGAAAAATGAGGAGAGTTATGGATAAAAATTTGCATTAGTTCATTTCAGTAGATTAAAAGTTAAAAAATGCCTTTCGACCATTTATTACATATACTAAACATACTTCGTTAATTATCATACGTTTTGGTTTTCAGTTTTTTTTTCTTCTCATGTTGTGAACTTTACTGGACGGTTTTTCAGAGAAAATTTACACGTAAATTAAAATGGTATAAGTATTTCATTCGAAACTCCAGCTATACAAACTAAACTACGGAGTTACTATGTTTTTTTGGTTTTTTTTTGAAAGAAAATATCCACTCTTAGATAAAGGAAAACTAGCCCATTTAATGGATTAACTACTTTTCTATTCTAAGTTATTTTTCCAGCAAAATGTTTTATTCATATGGTTAATGTTATGAACCAAAGCAGCTTAGTTTTTTTTTTTTTTTTTGGCTCGTTTTTAAAGCCTATACGAAGCGCGTAAAGTGTGATGTTCCTACGCAATTAACGTATTCAACCATCTATTTTTTGTCTTAAATCGAATGGCTTTCGCCTTTGACCATGAATTGATTTTTACCATTTGGCAGTTTATTTTAAATGTCTCTACTTGGTTGTGCATATAAATTCAGCTTTAATCAAGTGGTACAGTTAAACATTTGCTAAATTTTATCGGGTTGCCCATAAGCCGATACCGTTGATTATTATTACCTTGTCTGGCCATTCTCGGGCAGATGAACAGGCGGTATTACTCTTTCAGAGCATTCGGTGTCATATTGCAAAAATGACTTCATCAGCATTCCCAACCAAACTATAGATAGTTTAAGAATTAATCAATGTTACTATCAAAAACTTTTATCACTAACTTTTAAATGCGCAATTTATTTGAAGCGTTATTCATTATAATTTTATTTTGATCGTGTGAATGCACCATTAAAATGAACCGTTGAATAAATATACATGATTACAAAACGCATCATTCCGTGAAATAGTTTAGCGAAGAAACTGGTTTGATGATCATTTTACCTACGAATCTCACACACCTTTAGCAACAAAATTCTTAAATGTTTTCCAAAAATAAATTGCTTTGAAAGTGAAAGGATCTATAAAATGAACGTACCTGGTGAAAAAAATGTACCACTTAGTGAATTAGGCACAAATGTCTGTTTATATGTAAAATGATGTGCAGTAAACGTTCCTGGCAACAAGCCATACCAGCCAATTAAATAAGTAGGCATATTAATAAAAAGTTCTGCCCAATAAATGGGCCTGTTTAGGAAGTCGCTTGTACATTAAACGTGCCTCCGTACGATAAGTAATACTAGATGAAATAAATCGTTCATTATTCACTACGATCCGGAAACGTACTAGACGATGAAATGATCTCTGGTATTGTTTGGTCGGTAAATGTACATACGATGGAATGTTCTGTGAATAAACATATTGGTCAAGGACTGTGTCAGTCGAATGACATTCTTTGTAATGATGACATTGATCTTTGTAATGAGTGTGCTTGTCAGTAAAAGTAATAGGCGATGAAATGATCGACGAAATGAACATGCCTGACAGTAAACGTGCTCGTCGATAAAATGATTGATAGACTAAACATGCAGTGAACTGAAGTTTGAAATAAACGTATCCATCGCTGATAGGTCAAACGTTGAGATCATCTGGGAAAACACAGATCAATACATTTACCAGTAGCATGACATTGCCACCAGCTCCACGCTTCGGTAGGCCTAAGGCTTCAGCTAACAGGTTTGGGGTCTGGTGGAGAAAAGTAGCATGACATTCATCTTTGTTATATATACGTTCCCGTCAATAACTATACTAGGCGATGAAATTACTTGCGGAATAAACATGCCTGTAACAATAGCCGTTCCTGTTGGTGAAACGACTATCAAATGTAGGTGTATATCAATAAAACCTACTATCTAAACAAATTTTACTTTATTTAACAATCGACAAAAATGGTTCCAATAAAGGACATTTAAAAATGTCTGTAAGATAAGATGGCCCACGTTATTCCCATTCAAAGAGCGAGAAAAAAGAAGTGTTGTAATTGTTATTGTTCGAGTCATAAAGGAAAGAAAACATAATAAAGAAATATCTCCCTCTGGGGAAAAGAAGATGCAAGAAAAAATAGCTGGGATGGGGAGGAGGGGAATCCTTCTCTTTGCAACTCACATCACAACACTTTTTGAATTAAGCTGAAAACGCATCTTTTCCCATTGCGCGAGTGAAGGTAGTCAGTTCTTCAACTGTGTGAATTGCCATAAAAGTGAATTCTACAAACGTGGGCAAGAAAATGCGATTCTTATGTTAACGAACTAGCGGGGACTGAAGTCGGGTTGCTCTGTAAATAGAATTTCTTTCCCTTCTCATTTTGCTTGTAGAAGGGCTATTATTCGATAACGCATTTCCTTGATGATTCTTTTTTTCTTCAAATGAACTCATTCTGTTACTTTCGATTCCTTTTTAGAACCTTTTCATGAAATTTTATTTTATTGTGAGAACCCGAGAGAGAGTCATATTTGTGTTCTTTCTACCATCTTGACGATACGAAATAGACTATTAAATGTAAAATCATTTTGAAAGAACTCATCGTACCACATTTCTGCACAACTGTTTCTGAAAATGGATGACAATATTACAAGATAGTGAGGAAGAAATAATATTTTCTCTGAATAACTGAACATATTTCCGAGGGATATTTCGTAATTTTCAATACATATTTAAAGCTTCTGTTATTCAGAATGTTCCCTTTCAAATGTTAACGTCTGCGTCTGTTTTATAAAATCTTGTAATAGGACACTGAAATGTTAATTAATTTTAGTGCTGCATTTATAACTATCTGTGTGATATTTCGTTTAGTTATTCTCTCTATTTATGTTTTCCAGAAGTAGCATGTCTAATTATTTTACGCATAAAACTATATTAACAGTCGGGTACTGAAAGCAGTATTCTATAAACGAAACTTATCAGTAAAACTAACTTATTTAACTAAATAAACCAGTTTTACCTACAATTCGATTTTTTAAATCTCAAATTATGGCAGCTATCAAATATTCTGCTCCCCACCAGAAAACGTTCTCATAAAGAAACACGTCTCTCATAAAGTAAAATTTGGATAAATCAATGAGCATTAGATCTTAAATAAATTCTTTGTCAAAATGTGTGATTGGAATATGATGAGAGTTAACTGGAGATGTTAACTGGAATATATCATGACAATAGGAGGCACCATTTATAAAAGGTCCAAAAGAGATAAAAGTTTAAAAATGAGTATTAAAGTTGTAAAATCGCTGTTGGGTTATATAACTATATATGGATATCTATTATGCTGATTACGCACCGATCAAAGCACGTTGTTGTCACTTCTGTTACTGCAGCGTTACACGAACAGCGACTGCTGTCCTGTTTCATTTTTCGTCATAGTGTATCCAGTAAACCCTGTTCTTCATCATTTATAAAAGATTCCAAAGAGCTAAAATTTTTAAAATGAGTATTAAAGCTGTAAAATCGCTCCTCTCTCTGTTGGGTTACATAACTATATACGGATATCTGTTATGCTGATTGCGCACCGACCAAAGTACTTTGTTGTCACTTCTCTTACTGCAGCTTTACACAAACAGCGACTGCTGTCCTGTTTCATTTTTCGTCATAGTTCATCCAGTAAACCCTGTTATTCACCATTTATAAAAGATTCCAAAGAGCTAAAATTTTTAAAATGAGTATTAAAGCTGTAAAATCGCTCCTCTCTCTGTTGGGTTACATAACTATATACGGATATCTGTTATGCTGATTGCGCACCGACCAAAGTACGTTGTTGTCACTTCTCTTACTGCAGCTTTACACGAACAGCGACTGCTGTCCTGTTTCATTTTTCGTCATAGTGCATCCAGTAAACCCTGTTCTTCACCATTTATAAAAGATTCCAAAGAGCTAAAAATTTTTAAAAACAGTATTAAAGCTGTAAAATCGCTCCTCTCTCTGTTGGGTTACATAACTATATACGGATATCTGTTATGCTGATTGCGCACCGACCAAAGTACGTTGTTGTCACTTCTCTTACTGCAGCTTTACACGAACAGCGACTGCTGTCCTGTTTCATTTTTCGTTATAGTGCATCCAATAAATCCTGTTCTTCAGCATGAAAATAATTTTTAATGAATAACGATGTTGTAGTGAGGATGCAAAGAAGTTCTTATTGCAAACTTTGAGTTTTCCAGCTGCTCCTTCAGTGTCAATGGTCCTTTCCCAAGTACATTTTTTTAAATTAAACGAATATTGTCTGATCACCGAAAATAATTTATTAATAGAGCCAACGGAGGGAAAAAAAGAAAAGAAACGTTGCATAAAAGGTAAATAGCCTATTAACCAGTTAAAAATCTCCATTTCTTCAAACATGACATTTAACATGTTCTTTAAATTATGCATGCATATTGATGCAAATAATTACCTTCATCCTATATAAATTAACGATTGTTTTTTTTTTTTAATTTGAAAAGCTGCGTGAACGAACAAGTAGTTGATTTCAAAGCTTTTGGTTGTAAAAATTTAATTTTTTCATGCATTTTTATACTGCCTTAATGATATACATTTTGAAAAGTGTAGTTTACCTCGTTTCTTGTTAACTGTAAAACTTCTGAGCTCAAATACGTTTTAAAGATTTTTAAATATGTAGAATTTTAGAAATTATCTTGATTTGCCTGACTGAAATCTTTTTAGCAAAACAACTTGGACGGAGAAAAAGCAAATGGAATCTTCGTGAACAAATACAATTGCACCTCCGGGCAAAATTTCGCAAGAAGTGTACTTAAGTTTCGTGATTCCGAACGTTTTTTTAAGAAAGCAATCCGCGCTGAATGTTTGCCTTATGACAACGCATATAAGCGTATGGAAAAATAAGAAATAATTTCAAAAATGACTAAAAAACTGATTCTCTGATATAACTTTTTCCAAAATACCACATGTTCATGTATTCGGGATAATAACATTTTTATCAAAAACCTTCTTCACTAGTTATTTCAATCTGCAAAAACATTTATTACATTATAAGTGGCAAACAATTCCTTAATTCAAATTTAAGACATTTGTCATGGACATACCTTAAATGGTATACATTTTGCTTTAAATGAGTATATTCAATTTTAATGAATATTTTTCAATTATTGAAAAGTACATTTTATTTCTCTTTAATATCCAAGAAGTACTAATAAGTATTGAGTAATATCGTAATTCAAAGCATTTTCGAGTTTAATACTAAGTTTACCACATTTAGATACAAGCTCATTAGAAAAAGCTAATTTTTGTACGAAACTTCTAAATCATGTTCCCTTTGTCTGGGTGGAATATCCATAAATGTTGAACGGAAGTATAATTTAGTACACTATATGAAGAGATACGTTTAGTAACATAGCTAGCATTGAAGAAGGGTGCTTTGCGATGATTGATTTTATGCAACCTAATGTATCATTTACTTTTTGATCTACTACAGGAATATTTCTAGTGGGAAACCAATAACACTTTTAAAATCAATAAATAGTAGGGCAACATACATTGAAAAGATTTTGGAAAGTTCTTAAAAATCGTACCTGCGGTTACAGATGTCGGACTTTTGTCATAAACCTTTCAATCACATCGTCCTCTGACAAAGTGTTTTTTTACCAGACATTTCTTTTTGTGATACGTAATCGGGTCACACCTACCATAATGCCTCTCTGATTCCCCTCATCTCTCCTCTTATCCCCTACTTGCTTTTTCCCATTTCGTCTGCCCGTTTTCCTATAAATCTTTCATAACACGTCTTACTGCGACAAACTACTGGACTTCCACATCAAAAAGTCCTTCTTAAGCCTTGCACGGAGAATTGCGACAGAAAATATATTTGATGGCCACCTCTTCAGTTAGTAATTCATCTGCGCTCTTGACGCGACCTACAAAAGTAGATCATTATTTATCAGCCAATTTGTGGCGATTTATATTATTTTTCTTGTACAGCCGGTTCTCTGATATCTTTCATATATTGGACGTTGCGTTTCAACCTTTTAATTGACTTTGATTGATATGTTTTCTTTGCTTGTATAGGTCAGATATCGGTATTATTTCAATGATTGTTAATAAAAATAACTGCATGATCTCTTCTACAGATATAAGCTACCGTATAATCCCGAATACCCCGCCACCCCAAGGAATGAAAATCTTAAATTAAGTTCTAATCAATCTCCTAATACCATATTATTATTACGAATACACATCAGTTAAGGAGCGGCACAAAATGCAAAGATGATGTACGATTGACTAGATGAAACTAAAGTGTGGTTTCTTGCCTTAATTTGAGATGCTATAGAATAAAGGTATAAAAATTCAGTAAAATCTGTTAGAAATAGCATGCCCCTTCCCCCTTCTTGCTCGAAAAATAGTACAGGATGCATGTTACATACGTGGATTGATCTTATGCGGATTGTACGTTAAATATTTTTTTTTTTTTATTTATTCGAAAAGCCGTTAAACAGTTTCTGATGGTTTATGAAAATAGGATGTCCCCTAAATAATTGATGGATTGTAGCATTTACTTCCTAGAGGACATAAAAGTAAAGAATTATATGTGACGAATATATATATAACTACCTATATTTCACCTCTCATAAGTACCGTTTATATGAATATCAACACTTTAGGAATGAGTTATTTCGTAAAGGGTTATATGTAAAATCGCTCACCACTCGGTGAAAGGGACAAAGTGCACCACGCTGTTTTCATTTTGAATTTTCAATTCCATCTCTTTGTTTTCTTATTTCCATTGACTTCTTGTACACTCATATAAAACTATATAAATAAAACAGAGTTTGTGTGTGTATGCGTGTGTCTGTTGGTCGCCTCCTGCCGAAATGAAAAGGTCCAGAAGTACGACCTTGGATCAGGTCCTGTTGTACCTCGAAGCGTTTTTCAAAAAATTCGAATTTGCTGTATTTAAATTCCAATTTTAGGCTAAATTCATAATTTGGGGAATATCTCATCAACGAAATGTCACCCCTTTTCTGTTTTTTCAGCATATTAAATCCCGTAAAAAACTGCACAAGAGGATCCCTTGCTGAAGTTCGTAGAACACGTAGAACAACGCAATATTTGTTTTAGGTAGTTTTTGAATTTTAAAAGGAGGCTTACCTCTGAATTTATCTGCCAAAATTGCGTATCTTCACCAAAATAGACACATTTTGTCGCCAGAAGAAAATGTCTGCTGACGTCAAACCGATCAAAATTATTTTGGGGCTGAATCGCAAACATATACTTTTTTCGCCAAGAAGTAATAACTTTGTTTTCCATGCAGTTACTTGTTTTTAATTCATTTTTTTACGTTTTTTTAGTCAGTACTGGTTACGTACTTAACATTTGCTGAATGAATGAATAAATGAGTGAATGAATGAATGAATAAATAAATGATTGAATACCTGAATGAGGGAATGAATGAATGAGTGAATAAATATGTATTAACCGTTGAAAAAGGTACATTTGAAGCAATTAAGAACTAAAACTAAATTAGAGAGAGAGATAGCTACATAATAAATTTGATGGAACTTCTTATTATTTATAGTAACGTGTTGTATACTTATAAATAAACAAATGAAATTTGAAGTTTATATATACTTTGGATTTTAAAGCCATCATTAACTTCTTCCTTTTATGTATTATATTACACCCATTTACGACACATGTAAGAAATATAAAGTGTCAAAATAGAAATGGGGTCGTTCATAAATGATGTCACACTTTTTTTCAATATATTTGACCCCCTCCCCCCCTTTGTCACATGTCACGCTAGATTACGTAAGCATATACCCTTGCAGTTTAGAAACAAAGCACTACGTTACAGATCACATTTACAATTTTATTTTTGAACTTTTATGACATTTATGAGCAGAAAAATAATAACTATTTGTCTATTTAATTTGTGTAAAATAAAATTAAGATTTACAATAAAAACAGTTAGCATATAATATAATAGTAAAAAAATATTAATACAAAAGAAGAATTGAAAACAATGGAATTTTAGAGCTTGATCTAGTTCGCTCTAAAAACGTTATCCTTATTTTATGTACACAAAGTACTCTTAAGAGATTAATTTTCAAAGTAAGAAAACCCCGCCTCGAAATGACTTTTCATAACTGAACTGCCTTCTCATTTCATTATTCACATGAATTTATAATATATATAATGTTATGTCTTGTTATATAACATAGGTACAAAATTTTAGACTAGCAATTAGCTCTCGAAAGAATAGTCTCTGCTTGTGCAAGCGCCAACTCACATACAGGCCCGCCCCTTCATGTATTTCAAATGCCATTAGACAAACAACACCAGACTATCTTGGGGGAATCAAATCCAACAATAAAATTTTTTCTAGACTAATCAAAAAGCAAGCTTCTCGAAATCCACACGAGCGCAAAAGGTAACAAATTCTCTAAAAATATAGGCGACAGGGAAGAGTAAGGAGCCAGCTCCCAAGTGAGTATTGAGAGGGGGGGGGGGGTAATAGCGGTATATACCCCTCCCCCTTCACACATTCTGATATCTAAATGAATCCATTTAGAAAGCAGGCATCAGTAAACAGCTTCCAAGTGATACCCCCAACTAACCAAGTGTAGATCATCCAAGTGATGACAGCTCATTTAAAAGAATTGCAGAATAATCCTTGTGTTTTTTGGTGCCAGCACTGAATATCTAGTGGGTCTCAGTATTTATCGAGCCCTGCTTTTAACTGTTACGCAACCTCATCGAGTGTGGTAGTTGTAATGTACAAGGAAAAAAAAGCAAGGATGTCTACTACGCCCTAAATAATTTTTTATCTTAGAATTTAGGCAAAAGAAAAGTTTGATATTGAATTCGACAGCTTGTGTTATATCAAAACGACTTGCTTAAAAAATGAATGAAATAATACTATTTACTTTAAATAGGTATTGAGTCAATTCGTGTAAAAATGTTCATGCAAAAACAGAATTAGATGGGATCGTAATGTCTCGATTACTTTTGCTCATACTTGTGGATTTTATCAAAATAGTTATGAAAGGAAACCAAAATTGAGATGATGCTTATTTTGGGTTCAGCTGCTTTATTTTGATATTTTTTCTCTTAAGATTGTTCGAAGTCTGTAAAAATGAAACGCGCTACTTTGTCTTAAAAATCTAAACACCCAAGATTTCCTTTTAACCTCTATCTAGAAGATAATATCGATGCTGATTAAGGTTTAAATTATCTATATAAAATCAATAAGAATATAAAACAAATTTTAAAATGAAAAAAAAAATTGCCGATGTTAAATACTTTTACTTTAACCAAAATGGGGGATGTCATACTTCTTGATACCCCCTCCCTCCCCCTTGTCACAAACTGTCACAATTTCTAGAACCCCCCTCCCCCCTCGAAGCGTGACATCATTTATGAATGACCCCAATGATAGTAGTTCAGTACAGCTTAAAAGTAGTGCATTTGAGATATATTTCTCGTCCATGTCCATTCATGTTCAAGAAATTTCATAGGTAAAGGATAAGCAACTTTGTTTCCCTGAAGATCTGTCCATGCCTTGCCTGATTTAGTTCTTAATCTGTCTGCATCAGACAAGACCAAAAATAATAGATGAAGACCGGTCCTATCTATTACTCCATCTTCCAGACCCGCCTTACTTTGACCTTCTGAAGAATAGAGGGGTGTACCTACTGGGTTGGTGAGAGAGCTTTTGTTGGCAACAACCATTGCCATTTGTCAACCTCAGTTTGGGATTACAGCACGTGTGCAAAAAACTCTGATCCGAAATCTTCCAGTCTTTTATCCGTAGTAAAATCCCTTAGCAGATGACAGAATTCAATTCCTACTTTTATTTATTTGAATTCTGACAGTTCCTTATTCTTCATGTCCAACAAATAAACAAGAATTTTTGTCAAGATATGGAAAACTATTCAGTGGCTATCTTTTCATTTCCTAGAAAGCAAAAAGAGAAAGTGTTTGAATAATGCAACATGCATTCGAAACTTGTTTCGTTCTTTTCTTTCTTTCTTTTTTTAAATTTATTTATTTACTTTTTTTTTTGAGTGACTCAATACAGCTATAGGGTTAATGGGATATATGATAATTTAATAAGTTAATTTCTAGGGTCACTGCTAAATTTAATGCTCACTAATGTTTATATTTGCGTGTCTTTCATCATTAAGTAACTGTTAACGTGATCGAAATTTTTATTTACGTAGTTTAATATTCACTCAGGTAATTTATTTCGGGTTTAATTTATTGCGTTCTCTAGATGATTCTGTAGTTTTAAAAAGTAAGGTTTTTAAAATAGTTTAAGCGTGTTTTAGATAATTACTTTATGTTATTATTGATAATTTTATTAAAGTAAAAATTCTTGAAACGTAAGTAAATTTTTATATATAAAACTGCAATATTTTAATTCCGCTATTGTTGAGTAAAAATGAATTGCATGCTTTTATTTATACAAGCGTGTTTATTTAATTTACTGTTCTAGGAATTTGCTTCTGTAATTAATATAGAGTTTAGTGCTTGTAATATTAATGTAATTTATTGTTTTTGGCGCAAAAATTTAAGGGGACAGTGGACCTTCAAACCGTCAAAAATTATCAAAATTTTCGAAATTTCAGGTTTTTGCTGAAAATTAATAGGAACTATGTGTCATAAGTAGAAAAAAAATTTTTTTGATTTCAATGAATATTTCTCGAGTTATTTGCTTGTAACCTTTTGTAAACAAACGAACACGCCCACTTTGACAGCTGTCAAAATCGCAGCAACGGTCCGGTGTATTTGTCATTTGGTGTCATTAATTTTGAATTTGGAAAATGGTATTTGTATTTTTTATCTTGGCAACACCAGATTAACTGTAACTGCGTTTCGCTCCCATCCGTGGTTTGTTCACATTGTGTTACATTCTCGATTCTCGCTTGCTTGAATTGCTATTTACTTTTTTCGTTACCTGCATAACCACAAAAACAGTTCTTTTCAGAACTAATTTACTAGTTACTTTTTATTTTCATTTAACTTTATATATATCTCCAATAAAGTATATTAATTATTTGTTGGAACTATGCATTCGATTAGTTCTCGCTACAGGAAGCAGAAGGGGCGACCGACTAAACGCAGCAAAGCGATAGCTGCTGCTAAAAGCAAAAATGCTTCTCTTAGAAATTCGATCCCTGATACCGTTCTGGAAGAAAGCGTTGCATCAACATCTGCTGCAACCTCTAATTCAGGAAAGTATAATTTCAGAAATCATAATTTACATACTGAAGATAATCAAGCTTCTGGATACGTTCTTATGAGTGAAAAATGTTTTTCCCCTCTACTAAGAAATGTGCCATGTGATGAGTGTGGAATGCACTCCCTGAATGTTAGTTTTGGTGAAACATATGGCTATTCAATGAAATTACTTCTGTTTTGTGGATCTTGCGGAAAAGATTTTGGAGCCACGTTTTCCAGTCACCGAGAACCTTACACAAGAAGATTTGACGTGAATGAAAAACTCGTTGGTGCTTTTTTAAACACAGGCAAAGGACACGCTGCAATGGAGAAATTTTCAATTGCTATGGAGATGCCAACTATGGATCGAAAAACATTTTCGAAGTGTTTAGAGAAACTGTGTAGTCAGAACGCTACTTTTAAGGAAAATGTGCTTCAGGTGTCGCAAAATAAAATTCGAAGTGCATATATAGAACGCAATCCTAGTCTAAAAAATGAAGAAATTCTCAACATTACTGTTTCGTACGGCGGGACATGGATGAAACGAGGCCATACTTCTCTTTATGGCATTGGGATTGTAATCGACTCGTTAACTAATTTAGTTGTAGATTTCGAGCTGATGTCAAAGCACTGCACGGAATGCGTCAACACTGCTCGAGATTTGGGAAAGGATTCCGCAGAGTTCTCAATTTGGAAAGAACAACATGAACCTGTATGTCGAAGGAATTTTAGCGGTTCTTCAGGGAGCATGGAGGTACATGCAGCGCTGAAACTTTGGCAACGGTCCGTTCAAACAAATAAAATGCGTTATTCAAAGATGATTAGTGATGGAGACTCTAAAACATTTCAAAGTTTATGCGATGCGAACATTTATGGTGATAATGTTAAAATTACCAAAGAAGAATGCATAAACCATGTTGCTAAAAGGTTGGGCACAGCATTGGACAACAAGGTAAAGGAATGGCGAATTAAAAAGGTTACTCTTGGAGGGAAGAAAAAAGGCAACTTAAGCAAACCCGTTATACAAAAACTTCAAAACTTTTATAGGAAAGCTATAACTGATAATGACCGGACATACAAAAAATGAAAACTGCCGTTCTAGCAACCCTTTTTCATTGCATGTCCACCGATGCAAAACCACAGCATAGAAAGTGTCCCACAGGTGCAACATCATGGTGCTTTTACCAACGAGCACTGGCCTGTAATGAAATCCCGAAGAGCCACTTACATATGAAGACACAGTTGTCTGAAAGTGTAGTAGAAAAGATACTGCCAATATATCAGCGTCTTGCTGCTGATGACTTACTCAGGCGTTGCATTTCCGGCAAAACGCAAAATGCAAATGAAAGTTTGCATAGTTTAATCTGTAACAAATGCCCAAAAGAGGTATTTGTTTCCAGAAAACGGCTTGAATTATGTGTAACATTTGCAATAAGTGAGTTTAACTTCGGCTGTGTCAACACGTTACAACTTTACCGAGGAAATAAACTTGCCACGCCGAAAAAAGAAACATTGCTACTTGCTGCAAAAAGAGACCACAGGCGACTTACACAGTTTAAACGTAGGTCGTCTGCACATTATAAACAAATAAAAAATAGGAAAAAAGCTAAAAGAAGCCAAGTCACTGATGGATTTTATGGCGCTGGTGCCTTTTAAGCTACATCGGTAAGATATTTGTATTTTACTTATAACGAACAAGTTCTCGTGTCCTCGTGCATGGCAAGGATATGCTGCTCCCGAGTCTAATGGGGCCCTTGTAGGCAAGAGTCCGATCACCCCCAGAGGTATCGTTTCACTCGGAAGACATTGGAGCCACGACCTACTCAACGTGCACCAGCTCCCTTTATCATACACGGACCGCTGCAACCAGCTGCAAGAGGTTGTCACCCTCCCAAACACTGACTGCAGTCAATGTTGCTTCACATTCAGTGTTTTGCGGGAACAGAGCTTCTACAGACTAGTCCACTGCGGGAGTAATGAACAAGTAGTCAAATTGATAAGAGGGCCATTTTTTTAATGCTACCTGATACTCGAGAACATGTGGATGAATATATGTATTACTTATCTGTAAGTAAAATTCAATTTTTATATAACAGTGCAATAAAAAGGATTGAAATATATAACAAATTTAGTGGGAATATTTTTTTGAATGAAAGTTTTTGGAGAAGTTGATTAGTGGTTGCTTTTCGGCTTCTATGGGCTTTATTGAATAACGGTAACAATACATTAAAAATCACTTAGTTTACCTACAACTCATTGCAAAAATAATAACAGTGTTCACTAATTATATAGCAATGTTATAAAGACAAGATTTCTCATAGTTGTACTGTTCTGCCATGATTTAACAAGAAAAACTCGTTTTTCTCAGATTGTGATTTTTTTTGTGTTTTATTAAGTTCAAAATGCTCCCTGCGCATAAAAATGTGTCGCATTTATTAAAAATTTTTTGCAGTAGTACTTCAAAGTCTTCTTAACTCAGTGAAAAGCAAAATAAGTGTTTTTACGTGTAATATATTTTATAACTTAATTTTTCAAAGATTTATGCTTGGAACTTTTGCGTTAAAATTTACTGTTCCAAAGTAATATTTTTTTTTTGACTGCCTAAATTTGTTTTAAAATTCCAATTAGCATTTAATTTTATTCATGTATATGTAAACAATGATGTGTACCAAGAATATAAGTATATGTTAAAAATTTATGCGCAGGGAGCTTTTTTTCTGTTGTTGATTATTCGTCAAATTTAATTACAAATTAATTAATAAATACTGTTAATTTTAATATTTTTTCTTCAAACTTTAGAGAAAGTTTTATAATAATAGCACAAATATCTGTGCAAAATATGAAAACAATTGGATAATATTTAAAAAAAAAATTTTGAACGTCCACTGTCCCCTTAAAAAGACGTAAAACTATAATCTGAATCTCTAATGTTTTTCAAATGATCATATTATAAAATGAAATTGTTCACAAAGATGGTAATTAAAATAAAATAGTACTTTATTAATTGTTTATCTTATTGCTTCCATTAAGAAATCTAATAAAAGCAATTAATGAATATTAAAAATATTTAAATTCGTATAGCTCTAATTTTACTCAGTATATTACTTAAATTGACATACACAAAAACGTCGAAAAATAAACGAAAAATGTTTCATTGGATGAAGTAATAAAATAAATCTTTAACACTCCATCGGGCGCGCTCCAAATTTTGCACCTTCGGGCGCGCGTGGTATCTCACAGATACATTTCGTAATAGCAATGCGTAAATTTAATTATGAAAGTTTTTAAAAATGTTTTTTTGTTTTTGGTACCAAGCTTCACCTCCCTTACACTCGGACCCTTATCTCTCCTTTATTTCCTTTATTTCAATACAAAATACAATGAAAATATTAAATTACAACGCAAATACTTACCAGCAAAAAGAAATGTAAATTAGTAAAATATATGCGTACAATAGGTGTTTATATATAATTATATTAGGTGAAAAAAAACAAAATTGAAATATTAACTATTCAAATATTTTAGGAAATGAAAAAAATAATTCGACTCCGATACATTTGGTTCATCAGTTGCACTTTTTTTTAAAAACATCACGGTATGTTCTAAGAAAAAACCTTCGCTGCATTTTAGGCACTTAGATTGCGTTTACTTAGTCTTTTTGTTGAATGACATTCCATAACCAGAATGACATTCCATGAAATCTCCTTCGTCCTTATCACTTTCATCGAAAATTTCTACATCTAAATCTTAATTTTCATCAAAAAAAATTTTTTTTTATGAATGTTTCAAGATCTTTCTGATCATTTAAATCTAGAAAGCGTTTTTTATTCATTTTCAAAGAAAAATAAACGCAAAAATTAATAAAATTAGTATAACAAACGGAAAACGTCATCGGTCGCGCTGTATCCCATAGATACAAACCGCAAATGAACCCCCAAAAGCGGGGGAAAAAATCCCCCGACACCTACTCCCACAACATTCTAGGAGACTTATGACCGGAAGAGCATTGCTCTGGTCAAGGTCGTGACATTCCTCCTACAATTTAAAAGAAAGTAATTTCAAAGCTTTGTATCTGTGAGATACAGCGCGACCGACGGAGTGTTAAAAATGTTCCCTGAAAGTTTCAGAAAAATTTGAAGCAATATTTATTTTTATCATTGATTTTATTACGGTGTCATTTGCCACCTTTTCATTCCGAAACCGAAACTGTGCTGAATATAAGCCACATATATTTTTTTAAAATGAAATAAGCGAGAAGAAGCAATTATCGTGACTGTAACTGGAAAAAAAGTTCCTTACTTGAAATTTTGATCAAGAAAGCATTTAAGTTTTTGAAAACCGAAAACTTAAAATGCTGTTTTCTCTCGCTTTGTTTTTTGCACATTTCATCTCAATTAAAATGCAAAGGCTTTCTTAAATTTGTATCCATAACGTGGAATTTTTCCCGACACGTTCCTAAAACTATACATAACAAATTTGTGCTTTACTTTTATGATAACTAAAGTACTTTTTTTTTTAAATTCTTTTTGTAGGTTTTTTGAATTTTTTGTTGTTTTTTCAGCATAACTTCAGTTTAAAATTTTTTCTCAAAAAGTATTTGACTTATAAGAAATTCAAAGCATAAAAGCTTTGCTTCATGAGTAAAGAATCAATAAAAGATTTTTTGAGACTTTGCGCCAATTTTTGAAAAAGAAGATACATTGTTAAAAAATGCTGAATTTCGTTTTAAAACTCAAAATTTTCAAATTATATTTAAGATATCCAGTTTTTTTTTAATATTAAATTTCTTATGAAGTGATATAACATGACATGAGACAAAAATTGCGAATAAAAACTCCATAAAGAAAAAAAAGGTCTCATGGTGCCGACTGCCCCTTAATGCATATAATATTAAATAATATCCTTTCATTTATTAAAAACTTTTTAATTTTAAACTTCTATTTCATTAAATACGGAATTGACGAGACAACACTAATTAATGTGTCTGTTTTTCTTCCGAAAGACAAAGATCAGCTCCAATAACATGTGTACAACATTCCATTCGTTCCATCGAAGATAAATGTCCGGCATTTGATCACATGGATTCCATCAGTCCTCTGCGGTATATGAATAATCCAACTGATGAGGAAACGGCGGTCTGATTAGTTCTCGCTTCAACTACACTCAGCTTATGCTGTGTTCGAAAAGGGGAATCGATCCATCGGAGGGACTTGAGTTGCTGTACAATGGTGGGGTACAACTTGCAAAATGGTGTCAATCAAACGGTCCAATCTGAAATGGAGAGTATCGATGCTATGTTTTACCGAGGAAATTGCGGAGCTGAAATTATTCTGTATGTAACTTAACTGAATATTTTATTGCTGCTGTTTCTATTTTTTATCATTCGTGATCTTGATCAACTATTTGCTACTTAGAAAAACGCTGAACTTTTTTTTAAAGCTAAATTCAGAGCTAGAACAGTACTAAATCATTATGTAGCCCCAAATTTGGATATTTTGTTTAAAATACAGCCATAATCGAAAAAATCTTTCCCATAATGCAGTGTACACGTAATCCAAGGGATCGGGAAAATACTTCTTTGTAGCGGATTATACATTATCCGTTGGACATTTCGCCGATTTCGATATTTTATTAATTGTGTCATTTCTTCTTCCTTATCATTGATACCATAGCCTGTAAAATGTAATGATATAATGTACTTTTACTCACTTACAAATTTGAACAACCAACAATATTAAACATAAATACGAGAATAGTATTCTGTTTTTGGGCCTCAACTAGTTTCTTTTCTTAGTAAAAATAATGCTCCTTTTCAGAAATACTACTAATAGCACGGAAGAGAAAAAGTTTGTTTACTGAGCGCCTTGAAATTTGAATAGTTGTGTTCAAGTAAAGTAAACTTATCTCAAATGTTATATTTTCAGCGCTGAGTTTAACTTTCCCCAAATTGTTTTCAAAAACGAAAAAAACCTACTTTTAAAATGTGGCAGAATTAAAACTGAATTTCATAGGAACGCTCTAATATTGCGATAAAAATTTTCTTTTTTTTTTTTTTTTTCAATTTTCAACTATAAGCAATTTTATCTAAATATCGAACTGCAATAAAAATGTCAAAACGGTTTCATATCTATTCAATAAAATTGAGAATCTGATCTGTTTCAGGGGATATAGGGGTAAGTTTATATATATTACTGCTTAAGACATATATATATATATATATATATATATATATATATTCACATACGAGAGGAGAATTTTAAGAAAACGTTGATATTTTAGCTCCCCTTTTTCGTAATTGAATTCGAATTCATTTTGTCATAAATAAAATAATAATAAAAAATATTCTGGAAGTTTCATTTTAGTAAAGAGCACCGTTAAGAGGTGTATATGGCGCAGGGATGAAGTGTTTACTTCAAGTAGATTGAATAAAAGGAGAGATGGGAGAAAGAGAAAAAAAAACGAAATCTCACTCATCTTCGAGATAGTAGGTATGAAGGCAAGATGCTTGGAAGGAGCAAAGCTAAGAGCTAAAAGAAAGCAACAGCCTCCGCTTGCTCCGTATTTAATAGAAACGGGAAAGCTGAAGATCAATTTTTACGATGAGTGATAAAATTGAGATATCACGTCGTTGTTCGTTTTAATATATTCTGAGAAATCTGGATATTTGCTGGGATGTTCACCTATCAACAAGACTTTCCAGAGCCAGAAAAATATTTTGACCTTCTTTCGGAAATTTTTGCTGCTTAAGGCGGATATAGTTTATTCAAAAAAGTCGATTCTTCAGCGGTAGGCAGAGAGCTGGATTATTATTTGGGGTGACAACGGCTGTACGTTCCTTAATGGGCTGTCAAAAATTTGGTTAGTAAAAGGAAGTAAAATATTAGCTTACGTGAGTGATAGTTTGTGCCGTCTCTTTGAAATTTTTATCCTCATTTCAATTTATATTTTTCTTGATGCTTTTCGTACTGATGGCGTGGATAGGATATGGATGATACATTCTTTATTTTTGCGAATGGTGATTTCCAGGTTTTAACACTTTCAAAGTTCTACTTTCGGATTTTCTAAATAGAGATAGTTAATTTAACTTGCTTATTTTTAGGAAATATATCTTAGAGATTTAAAATTTTCATAGAAGGGATTCAGCTGTGATCTAATTAGGAACAAGTACCGTTAGCGTTTCCTGCGTTTAAGATAGCTTGTTTAAGTCATAGATCTTTTATTTATTAACAATGATACCCTCATACATTAATGACTCTCGGGACTCAGAATAAACTTAATCGAAAAGGTTTTATTGTAACGGCAAACGTAGTAATAGAAAACGACAGTTAATTGTAACTTCCACTTTGCGCTATTCATTACATAGGCGTAACTAGGGTTGATGAAAGGGGGGGGGGGGTCACCCTAAAAATGTACAGACTAAACACCAATAAGAAGTCTAAAGAGTTGAAAATTTACTAGTCATAAATACTTGTCTCTAAAGATATACTCCGTGTTTATTTCAGGCATCTCCCGGGGGGGGGGGAGCTCCCCCTCGGAGCAAGTCAACTCCTCTCTCCCCCCCCCGGAAAAAAATTCAGATCACAAGTTTTAAAAAAAGAAAGAAAAGAGAAATTACGCTTTTAAGACACTTTACTTACAGAAACACTCTCAGGGAAAGGACATTGAACACTATCATGAGCGACACCAAAAGTAACTTAAGATATAAGACTTTATTTTGAAAAAAATTGCGGGGGGACGGGGGAGAGTAACCAAACTTATTTTGAAGCATACACTGCCCTTTCTAATTCTTAACATGCTCCCCCAGCTCCGGAGCCAAGGCAGTGTCCAGAATATTTTTTCGGGGGGGGGGGGGGGGCAGACTTCGACACACTTATGTTAAGCGAAGTTTCTGGGAGGAATATATGATACATTATTGCAAAAGATTTCTGGGGGGCGGCGGCCCGTGGGTCATTCTTCCCCTGTGGATACGGCCTTGATTCACAAAAACATTAAACATTCATTACTAGATCTATTAGTTTATTTTTTAAATCAAAAGGAATTGAAAATTCAATATTTAGAGCTAAGCAATCTTCTATGTCCAATCATTCATATTTTTAAAACTGGGAAATAGTGGAATTTTAGAGAAAAAAAAATTCAAAATTCTCCTACAAAAATGCTCATCCCACAATAAATTTCTAAAAATTTTGTTAAATTTGTAACAAAACATACCTCAGCAGTGGAAGCATCTGAATCAAATTTTCTTTTCTTTTTGGATGACGAACGTGTCCATCGCTGGAGTGCAAACATTATTATGTATCGAAAATAATTAAAAATTTAGCTAAAATATAAATAATACTAGATTGTAAATTAAAATGCAGCATTAAACCGTAGCAGTGAGATTGGAAACGTTGAACGGATGATTTCCAGAGTCGTAATGCAATCAGTGATGGACCATAATAAGAAAAAAACATTTAAAATATAAGAGATGAGATAACATCTGTAAATGAGAATGCAATGCAAATACAGTTCATCAGTTTTCCAATCGGCTCATCTACAAAAAAGATTTTACCAAAATGGGTGTTTGGACAGGAAGTCATAAATAAATACAAACTGCTCTTTAAGTTTCTTGATGAGCATCCCTTCCTGGCTTGAGGGTTTAACCCATTAGGACAATTGTTGGCTAGGGGTCATTCATTTTCAGACCCCAGCAACACTGGTTTATCAGAAAACAAAACTCCATCACAGTAGAGAATATTTTCTACGAAACTTATTACTTGTGCGATTGTATTCCCAAATTGCTGCCTTTAGGTAAAAAAGACATCAAGAAGGAAAGAAAACCCTCTGGAGTGATTGAAAGGATCTCTGTTTGTCTGTGTGTGGTACGGTGATTGAAACCACCTTTCGCTGTAACCCCCCCCCCCCCCCCAAGGTGATAAGGGGGTCGATTATAACCAGATGAAAAGTCCTCTTTATTATGAGCTGCATACTTTGGTCATGACCACAACCCTTCAGAGAAGGAGGAAATAAAATCATATGCATATGTTTAATTTTCTTAGGAAAAAAAATATGTACTTTGCAAGGCCGCAGCCAGAAATTTTTTTGTGTGCCTAAATGTACCTAAATAAGTAAATACCCAATGGGGGGGGGGGGTGTTTGAACCCCCAAAACCCCCCCCTGATTACGCCTATGATTTATTAAGCAATACAATGCATTTGCTTGTTGTGGTTGGGAAAATGAATCATAATCTTATTTGCATTAAAAGCTATGTATTTATTCATTGTTTAGGAAGCTAAAACTTTAAATATTTGATGTGTGTATCTAAAGTGCAACTTCCATTCATGCGACATATTTTAAGAGTAGTCCACAAATTGCCATTAACCAGGGAAGTTTCGAATTCATTAGAGTTCTTTGAGTATCAGATTGGCGACCAATAGCGGCAATTTTTAATTTAGATGCAAAGATTGTGTACCTGTGTGACATATTACATGCAAAAATTTTAGTAATATTTTGTCCGTCAACAAGAACAACTTTCGCGAAACTGGGGAGAAAAAAAAGCAGCATTTTTGAAAAATTATCATTAAGAAGGAATCTTAATCCATCAATTTTGGTAATTAGATAAGTCATAAGCTATACATAACTAAGTAAAATGTGCGAAGGTATTTGCGAGAAAAATAGTATTTTGATCACCGGCAAGGAAACAAGGAATTCAAAATTATTTGTATTTTCACAGTCTGTATTTGTTTTTTGTAGTACACAATTGTTAGTTTACTGCAATTTAATCTAACTCGAATAAAGTAACCTCAGACCGGAAAGTAGTATATGATGTATACCTGGCACGCATACATACAGAGAAAAAGAAAAGGAAACAAAACATGAAATTGTCACTTTTTATTCATTTTCACCTGTTGCAGCCGATAAAAAGTATTCAAAAAATTTACTTTTTTTCGCAAAATCTATTACCTCAATACACTGCGATTTCGGAAAAAAGAAATCACTTCACCCCTAATACCTCAATGAATCCGTTGCAAAGTTCAGCATTCTGATGGAAATATTGTAAGTTTCTGTCGCAACATCGGTAGATTTGATATGCTTACTGCTTAGTCTGTCAATCTCGAAACTCAACCACATTTCAAAAGAGTTATCAAAATTCGTTGACATATTGACTAAAAAACATGAAAACACCTAAACATTAAAACGCTCGTTTCATGGCTCTTGTTCGCTGAAAAATTATCTTGCTGTCGTTCATGTATTTATTCTGTCTATGCATTGGGCAGTAAAAAATACTGTCTTATTTAAATAAAGTTGTCCTTACATTCGTTTCGAGCTTTAATTAGCACATTAGGAAAAATCTTTCTGAGAATATTAAAAAAAAAAAAAAACATTTTCAATAAATTTAGCATCAATAAACCGTCAAATTTTTCTTTCTTTTTTTAACGACAGTTACTCACGTAATGCGGTGAAGTTTTTAAATTTAACGTATAACTAAAACAAACATAAGTGAACAACTTATTAAAGTAAATGTATTTCAATCTCCTATGATTTGGTGATGAGCTCTTGCATCAAAACAAATATATAAGAAGCTTAAAGTGATGAAGTATAAGCCAAAGGGAATAGAGTACGAAATCGGTATTATGAGGTCAAGGAACAGATATATGTAGGGTATTCGTCTTATACCTGTGAGGCTTTCTCATTAATGTCAATGCCAGCACATCTTATCTGGCAGGACATTATTTTGCTTGCTTGATAGCTCCGTTATTGCCACTCTCTTGATATCATTCTCCAGACCTTTAATTTTCTTGATATACACTTCACGAAAAGAAAGTTCACTTTCTATTGAAAACATTTGACTATAGATGTTTCTGAAAGTAAAAATTCGAAGTTTCTTACTCACACCGGAAAATCAGAATTAAACAGTTGTTGAGTACACGAAAGCTGCTCTTCAAATTCTTAAGGTATTTATTAGTAACATTTTTTGGAGCTTTGTTTTTCCTGAAAAGTAATGGTTTTGAAATTAATTACCCGTGTCAACAATAACAATGATTTATATGTATATACAATATTGAATTTCGTTTACTTTTGAATGAATAAAGCGAAAGTTTGCAAAATTTGTGTTTGCCTTACTTGTTAAACGTTAAACTGAATTCATCCTGCTGAGTTAAATAAAATCAAATGTAACTTATTTATTCAGGATGCGTTCATTGTTTTGACTGAACAGAACTTTTGAATATCTCTCTCTCTCTGTAATTTAAAGATAAAATTATTTAGTACTTTTTTAGATTAAAGACATGCATGCATTACTTATAATACATTCAATATGTATTTTTCATTTTGTGTTATCTGAACTTCTAAAATGTTACATAAAACAGTTTGGCTCCTATTATTTTCCTGCTTAAACTGTTAAACGTATTTTCCTGTTTGTACTTTTCATATTTCGTTCTGTTTTTGTACATAAAATGCGATTAGCTACGAAGTTTAAAAAAAAATAATAATAAAGTCTAATTTTTATAAAATATCTAATAGAAACGAAAACGAAATCACTTATTGGCAAGGTGGCACAGTTCAATAACTATCCTGTGAAACTTAGCGCTGGAATTGGTGAAAAAATCCACATATTCGGAGTTTTCTACTTCATCCATCTCCCCTGTTAGCACGAGGCCTTAGGGTTGCCCTCCCCCGGGCACGGGGAAGTAAAGTCCGAAGAATGCTCGTTACCGCTCCGATATAGGTTTGCTGGGCGCCAGGACAAGCCTAACTAACCCTTGCCGTGTGGACCTGGCCCAGCTTGATACCCCTATGCTGATAGAGTACCATTAGAGGGCTGTGGTTCCCCACATATTCGGAGTTCTTAATTATCATTCGCGAAATTTTATATTAAGTAAGCTTAAACATGAGAAAATATCGATATTTCTTGTATTTTTTAAAATTTACATTATATTTAGGAAATATATGATTTTATGTCGATTTATGATTGTAGTTTTTGTAATCAAGCATTTTAAAATCGCAACATTTCGAGCTAAAAAACATATAAGGTCAAGTAATTCCAACAATAATTGAAGGGTCCACTGGAAAAACGACCTAAGTCACATACTACTTGATGAACTTTGATTTATGTTTTATTCATTCATTTTATAACATAAATGTTAATTTTAACTATACGAGCCTACTTTCCCGTAACACCCAAATTAAAATTTATAATATAATTTGTACTATAGTTAAAATTAACATTTATGTTATAAAATAAATGAATGAAACATAAAGCTAAGTTCATCAAGTAGTATGTGACTTAGGTCGTTTTTCCAGTGGACTCTTCAATTAATTCTCACATTTAAAAATAAATGACGTACTGTACAAAACTCTGTTAATATTATCAAAAATATACTTTTGGGAATGTTATCTTATTTTAAAATACCTTAAATAAATGAAAGAAAAAATTAAATATGCTATAAAATATTAAAGCAAATCTTCAAGAAAATATGTGCATCTGCAGTTTGCTCATCACGTAATAAGAGACAAATGCATCTCATTTAAAATTGCAAAATTACAATCTCAATAAGAGTGAAATGAAGAAAAGAAAAGTATATTTCTTATTTGCACACTTTTAAATCTGCGCTACAATGAATTACCACTAAGCTTGGTAACAAAGCTACCGCACGTTAAGTTTCAAGAGGCTTTATTAAGAAAAGTGTACACTTAATGTGCAATTATTTCCAATGAGCCTACATTGTTTCAATGGTTTGTTCGTGTTTACGCTACTTAAGCTGTACGTCTAAACCCTTATTAAAGAATCCTTGTCAGACTATAATTACGAACCAATTTTCCATCCAATTATAAAAGAGAGTTCAAATTAACTCCTCCAATTTTCACTCCCATTTTAGATAGGTATTCTCTTTTAATTGACTTGAAACTTTTGTGTTCTCATAGTAACTATTTTCAAAGAATTACCTGACCGTTTTAGAAATGTTATATGCTTCTTTTAACTTATTTAGTTTGTTAATGGAATGAGCTTTTGCTTTCGGCTGCGAATTAGAAACTTGACTTTTCTTTTTTCTTTTAGGGACTGGCGATAGTTAAATGTTTTGACACATCTTATGTGGTAATTTTTAGAGACTGCTTTATGATTAAAGTTTGTGTTTCAAACACAGACGTAGAAGATACTGTGAGGCTCGAAAATATAATATCGCTTCATTTTTCTCATGTTCTCATTACATTTGTTTTGAAAATAAATAAACCAATAAATATTTAGATTGTTTTATTCACTGAATATTTTGAAGACTTTTGCAAATATATTTTTCAAAAATCTATTTGCGCTAATGTCTGTATTTCTAAATTGGTTTTGACATTTCACCTTTCTGGTTTCTTTGGCAAAATACTTAATGGTATGTTGCGTAACAAATACGAAAAATAATCTAGATTTTAAGAAATTTCACTACATGACAAGAGTCCAATTGGCTTGAGTATTTGGATTTTTACGAAAGAAAAAATAATTAATAGAGTAAAATGTGTCATTTTTACAGATGTTTTAATATGAAAGATTATTTTACTTAGCTTATTACAAATTCTCTTAAGTGCTTTGAGTATTGACAACTCTACATTTGTCAAGGAAAACACGCTCAATAAGTCAAATCTGATTGGCTACATGCAAGTTTTTGTGGCGTTTAGAAGTTTGAAATTTCAAAACTTGACTAGTGTAACCAAACTTACCAAGTTACGGAAGTTTTATAATATTTAAAACTCGGGTAATTTATTTTTTAAAAAAATGCATTGCTAAATGTGTGTGACAAACTTTTATACTAATGGATCTTTTCATTATCAAAGTAATCTCCCGAGACTAGAGCAATTAAGGCAATATTATTAATGTATCGGAGAAAAAAAATCAATTTCGCATAAGAAATTAAAGCTCAAAATGCTTCCAGATATTAAAAGAAATATTTAAAAACACTAGCTATATGATCAACGATATTTTTGCTTAAAGTGTGTGGCTGCAAATTTAATATATATTTACATACTGAAGAATACTGGAAATGCGAAAAAAATGTTTAATTACAGACTTTCTGGACTTTGTTTTTGAATTTTGAAATGTTAGTTTGATAACTTCATTTTTATAATGCTGCAAGAACAAAATTCTCGAATATGTTTGAAAAACTGCTCTTGAGAGCAAAATGCATATGAAAAGATGAACTTGCACTTCCTGTAGCATAAAATAAATATCTTTTTTATGCAAAATTTATTTTTCTTCGAATATGTTATTAAGAAGAAACTTCCAATTTTTTTTTCTTTACTCTTTAGCGAACTTTTCACTGGTTTAATTTTTTTTTTTGCAGTAAGTATACTTTAAGGTTTTAAAACAATTCGCACTGTCATAGCTCATTAGGATTATTAGTATAACATTTGCTATTAGACTACATGTGTGACTCTATAGCAGCTCTTCCCCCTTTTGTGTTCCGTAATTTACATTTCTCAGTGCCAAAAAAACTAGTAAAATCTCGTTACAGCGAATATCGATGCAAAAAAACTTCCGTTACAACAAAGCATAGTTTTAGTCCCGTTTTAAACCCCCAATTGGTTATTGTAAATTCCATTGCAATGAACATTCCGTTACATTTTTCCTGGCCCCTTAGAGTTCGCTATAACGGGATTTCATTGTATTGCTCCTTTCTCTCTTGTCGTTCATATTAGGGTATGATACGTTTGAAAAATCTTTTAAGGTCTGAATTATATTAGTACTTTAATTTACATTTCATAATACAGAAAAATGTTACCTTTTTCTCCCCTTTTAGCCTACTTTCCCGTAAAAGTAAAGAGTATGAAAGAAAGCTTAATGCATTGTAAAAATGTGGTTTAAAAATAAAGAAACGTCAGAAATAAGTGAAGTAATTAAATATTGAAAAATAAAAAAATTAAAAGCAGGGTTTTGAGTTGGGGAAAATGTGTGTCTGTTGTTCTGTCCCCCCCCCCCCTAGTAACTTTGAAGGAATTGTCCGATTTTTTTGTTTTTTGCATTCGAAAGATCTTGACGATGACATCTCATTTCCATATTCTACTTTTTGATTTGAGCAATTTTTGTTCATTGTTGAACAGATCAAAAAAATTAACATTAGCACCTACGGGGAAAGTTCAATCCTATCCAAATTCTGTTCTAACAGACGGATTTGCTCGGAACAAACTTTATCGAAAAGATGTTATGATTTAGAACATGTACAGATAGGAAGTTCATCCAGAACGAAATGAGCCTATTTTCCCACAAAATTGTTTGATCTGGATTTTTAAGGATATCTCCGAATGAAAGAATGAATAAATGAATAAGTCAATAAATATATAAAAAATGTTGGAAAATGTATATTTGAGGTAATTAAGAATTAAAAATATATGAGAAAGAGAAAAAGAGAGATAGCTAGATTATCAGTTTGATATTGGTGTATGGGGTGTATATCAAGTTATCCAAGGAATATTACCTCCCCCTTTTTGACTTCTTTCAAATTTGGCTCGTGAACTGTACCCCTCAAGATAATAAAAATCCAAATTTTTAGATTTTTATCTTGTTTAGTGTTTTAGTTATCAAGCTTTGATTTTGTAAAAAACTCACATTTTACATGTATGCTTCAACACAAGCCATAAGTCATCAACAAATAGATATAAAAGGTTATAGTAAAAAGCATTTTAAAGTATATTAAATGCCGTTTCATATGTAATGCATAATGTCAAATTTTATAAAAATTTTTAATTTTAAAAAATAACCTAAAATTTAAATTTTAAATTTCTCGAAACCTGTACAGTGAAAACTTTTCAAAAAACTCTCAAATATTTCTGTCTATTTTATCTTTGTCCATGCAAAATTTCAAGTTAGGGAATCAATGGAATCATATTTTTTCTAATTTTTGAATGTAATTTGATTTACCAAAAAATGATCATTTTTGTGATTCAAGCTATTTTAAGATGATGGTTCCTTAAAGCAGATGATTTAGTTAGCCTTCAAAACACGTCAATGCATGAGTGAACAAGCATTTACATGTCTGTGCATGAAAAGAACAAGTTCAAAATTTATTTGGGGGGGGGGGGCAACCAATACATACACATTTTTGTCTTATCATAGCTATTTTAATGTATTGTTTTCAAATTATTCAAAAATTATTATTTTAAAATAAACAAATTGACTTATTTTATGCATCAATAATAGAAAAAAAAATTAAAAGGAAAAAAATCTTCATTTATTTTTTTTCTTTCAAAAAGGTTTAAAAATCAATAATGTTTTTGAAAGATAAGTCTTTTAATTATATTACTATAAGCAAAAAACATTGTTAAAATTGTAACATTAAAACTGGAAGCATATCTTCATCAAAAAAAATACCACCTTAACATTTTTATCAAACTTGTCGTGGTTGCCAAAACGAATTTCGAGTGTTAGAAGTGTTTGAAAAATATTATTTCAATTTTAGAAGCTCTTGCATAATGCGGAAGAGATAAATTCTAAATGAAAGCCTCTGTAAGGGGGAAGAAAAGTATAGATAAGAGATTTGCAACTTTCAAAGGTGCCTGAAGGTTGTAAATATATCTAAGGAGGCTGGCGAACCGTATGATACTTTTTAAATTAGGAATTCACATGCTAGAAACTGAGAAAGAAAGGGGAAGTATGTCTAAGATAGTTGTATTTCTCCGTCGTTTTTACTGAAACATGCAGATTTTACCTCCTTTGAAGTTCCTTCTTTTTGTCTTTATTAAAAACTGAAAAAAAATGTCGTTTCAAACCAAAGTACTTGACTTTTCAAAGCACATAGAATAACAGTTTTTTGTATCATGTTTCTATACTGAGATCCGCAAGTATCATTTTTCAGTGCGTTGAAATAGTTCTCGCATTCCAAGACTTATCTATCTATTCCATTCACACTTATCTATCTATACCTGTCTATCTATACTATCTTTACTCATCCATCTATATTTATTCTAAATATTTATTTATCTATATGTTTTAGATACCATTATTTCGTAAGCTGCTGATGTAAATTTGTCGGCAGCAGGAACAAATTATAAGTTCAGCTTTAATTAAACTCAAAATAATAATAAACGGGCTATAACTCAAATAAATGTCAATGTTTTTGTATCAAAATTTATTTACGGCAACGCTTGTGCAAACAAAATTGACTTGTGTAATCAGTTGTTATAATGGATTGAATTTTACCTCTATAGGCTAATGTTATAAATACTATTATTCTGATATTTGAGAGATCGAACAGCAATTAGATGAAAAAAAAGGGTAAAACATCATTGTTTAGACAACAAGGGGGGGGGGGGTAACTAACTAAATAAATTAAATAAAAATAAAAATGATTATAAGTGA
Source organism: Octonoba sinensis (assembly GCA_038502835.1). Lineage (NCBI taxonomy): Eukaryota > Metazoa > Arthropoda > Arachnida > Araneae > Uloboridae > Octonoba > Octonoba sinensis. The sequence continues at coordinate 133,656,402 of CM076598.1, forward strand.
TCGGAAATTCCCTCAAATGTGCAGAGGGGGGGGGGGGAGGAGGCTTTCACACCGACGTTAACACGTTTGCTTCTTCCCCTGTGTTAAAGGCTTACTTTGAAAGTCATATTTATACGTTTCTGAAAAACATTCAATTTTTTGAGCTTTTATTTGCAATAGTGCATTAACCAAAAACATACTTTCATGTTTTTTTTTTTTAATTTTGTTTGTAATTTTAACTCGGGGAAAAATGGCTAAGAATACAATATAAAAAAATGCGAATGTTATATATCATTTTGTAGATCGGATTATAAACCTAAAGATTATAGCCATGACTAACTTTTATGCAGAGTAGCTGCATTTTTTAAGAACTACGCTGTAAAAATAGAAAACTGTCTTAGCTGAAACATAATTTCTACCCAAGGATTACATATTCGTTTCTCAAATAAATTAAGTATCAAGAAGTCTTTAATATTGTTAAAAGAATTCGTCCCTTTTCAGATTCATTATACAAACATGAAAGAGTTAATGAAATAAATTATACAGGTTTAATGAAATAAAACAGAGTCGCAAACTTAATTCATTGCCCGTTCTTAAACTTGGTGTGATTCAATTTCAAATGCACTCGCGACTCCATCAAGTTCCCCTGAATTAAATTAAACAGTAGTTTGTTTTCGCGCAACAAATTCTGCTTTTTGGTTAATAAAGTCTGTGTCATTAGTGAATCTATTACTTACTGTATATCTACTTATTTATTTACTGCAAATGACTTTTATAATGCTTTTTACAATGTTATGTTTCTAAACTTTCAATTTTATTACAAATTTAGAAAGAAGGAATTTGGGAATCACAGAACACTATTTTAAGAGTCGATGTGTAGTCTTAATGTACCTAATTTGGGCTGTATTTTTCAAAACACAACAAGCTTATTTTATCCATTGTCGTCAAATCTTGTGTAGTGCAGCATAGTTTATTCTTATAGTGATGCTTGGTTTTGTGATTCTTCATTTACAACCAAAAATATTTTACTCTTTAAACATAAAACTTCGGAGTTTTAAACATGTTGAAAACTATTGTTAATTCTTAGAACATAAATTAGACGATTTACTTAGAGATTGTCTACATAAAAACTAATCAAGATCCTAGAAGAGGTAAACTGTTCAAGTTCCTAGAAGAAGTAAACAGTTCCAAGTTTCTAGAAAAGAGTTTAAGTTGTAATGTAGATAAACCAGCATGGCGAATAAAAGTGTATTAGGGTCTACTTTCAAATAGGTTCTTCAATCTTTTTTTTCCCTAATGGGGATGTATGGTCACTAACCTTTGCAGCCCTAGTGCATTCCCCGGAAAACATATATTTTTTTTTATATTTCATGCTCGTAATCATCCTGTCCTATTTATTTTTACTTAACTAAAAAATTATTTTCCGCACGAAAAATTTATACTTTAGCTTTTTTGGAAACAATTCAAGAGTAAATATATTTTGGATTAAGTCGAGATAAATATTTTTGACAAATTCCATTAACCAAGTTAACTTCGAATAATGAAATTTTAAGTTTATATAGATTATTTATTTGGTGTGTTTAACTTGAACTGCTTGATTCGTGAATGTTCATTTGTTTTCTATCTTTTGAAGTAAATTACTTTATATATATATATATATATATATATAATATATATAAACGTTTATTATTTTTATTCGTGTTTTAATACACAAAATGTTACGCCGTTAGTAGTTCTACAGTTTGCGTGTCAATAGCTTTATATGCCAAATGCCAAAGCATGTTTTTTATTAGTACAAGGAATTGTAATTTAAATAAGTACAGAAAGTAAAAATAATTCTCCCCATTTGCATTTAAGAAAATAATAAATGTGATTCGGGTATACTACTTATTTTTTCGAGTGTCGAAAAAAGTTAAAATATTGATACTAGATGTTTATTTTTGCATTTTCAGAACTTCTTTCCTTTAGCTTGTTTTAATAACGAAAAATATATACTAATATTTTTTCTTTCTCTTTGTAATCCTGGAAATAATCAAACGGAAATTTGAGTGTTAGGAAACATTGAACTTAAAACACACATTAAAAATTGCCGGTAGAAAAATAAAGCGTTTTGGCGATAAATGGTACTTTGTGCTGAAATGGGGAAAAAATACTACACAGATATGCGTTTAAAATAGCAACTTCTCTGTCGTGAATGGAGTAAAACTAGATGCACCAAAAAAAAAAAAAAAAAAGAAAGAGAAGAAAAGGAAAATTTCAGTTAAGTGCATTGTAAGTCTGGATAAAAAAAGGAGGTTTTTTTAAAACCTGCAAGCTGTATTTCACATTTTAATTAAAACTTTAGCTTTGGTTATTTTAATTGCTTAAATGTGAGAAATGCACAGAAAAAATGTTTAGTTAGGAATGGAGTAAACATAGCTTTTTGTAATGGATAATGAAAGTATAAGTGTCATTATACAAGGAAAGATTAAATTGAGAAATTAATTAATTTATTGAAACATCCTATGTTCATACTTAGATATTTGTTCCTTGCTTCAAAACATTTAGTTTTCTTTTTCTTTAAATTTCAACTTTTATTTGGACCTGCTATTATTCTGCATTTATGCAGTATTTGTGACAAGCTTTCTTGATATTACGTGTTTTGTCAATTTTTCAGTCTCAAAAATGCCTGTGCACGCAAATGCAAGATATACTTCTGAAAATATATTTAAATAATGTGTATAAAATGAAAATAGAGATATAGCTTATTGCTTGCGCTGATTTCGAGAAAAAAGCACAACAGCATAAAAACTCGAGCATCATTTAATCCGAACTAAACTACTTTAAAAAAAATTATAATTCTCTGAACGTAGAGCATTGCATATTTTTCGAAAAGCATATTCCGGTTTTCTTTAACGTTAATAAGCAGTAAAAGAAAAAATACTTAAGTGATGATTTTGTAAAAGAAAAATCTAAAGCAGGCTGTATAAAAAAATGAATTTAGGATGAATAAGTTCTTTTGTGTCAAATTCGGGAAATCACAGAAAATAAGTTTCTTTAGAAAATGACTTCGCCTTAGCCCCTATATTACGATCAGCTACTCTTTGAGTTTGTGGAACAGGTCTTCGAGCGAGAATAAAATTATGAAAATTGGCAGCTCGCTTGCGGCTATTGGAATTTTCAAACTTGGTAATAAAGACTCTATTTCTCAGTTGAAGGAAATGTTTGCAAATGAAGTTTGAAGACTCAAAAGAAGGAAGTTAAATATTTGTGCGATTAGCACAACAATATTATCTGACTTCTTTGTGTAAAATTCTCGTTTTCTTTACCTATAGTTTTTAATTACATATTTTTATTATTTATTTATATACTATTTTTGTCAGGAAAGTTTATGATCATAGGATCATTCCACATCAATTCAACACAAAAAAAAGGCTGTTTTGAACCTCACCATCTCAGATTTTCTCAAAATTTGGTGCAGGTGTACTTTTGGTACAAATTAGAAAAATATATATCTCATATTTTTCCTAGTTTGTAACTATAGTACATCTGTATCAAATTTCGAAAAAATCTGAGGTGGTGAGGTTCAAAATTGTCTTTTTTTTTGTGTTGAACTGACATGGAATGAGTATCTAATGAAAACAAAGGTGAAAGACTTGGAACAATGTAATGCGATTTACGAAAAGGCACCATATTCGTTATTATTTCATTCACATCAACATTTAAACTACCAGGAAATCTTGAAGAGCTAATATGTAAAAAGTTTTGTATTATTTTTTTGACCTCAAATACACAAATATGAATATCAGGTTATATGTTATATGGTACAAATTAGAAAAATATATATCTCATATTTTTCCTAGTTTGTAACTATAGTACACCTGTATCAAATTTCGAAAAAAATCTGAGGTAGTGAGGTTCAAAATTGTCTTTTTTTTGTGTTGAACTGACATGGAATGACCCCAAAGTATTACAAATAGTAGAGAATATTACATGTTGTATACATAGTATACATTCGGTAATTCGGTTTAGTAGTAATTCGGTTATTATGGTTATGGAAAATTTATTTCGTCAAAAGTAAGTTTTTCTACTCGCAAAACCTAGAAAAAAAAAGCATTTGGAGGGTTGAAATGGGGTCATAAGGGATTGGAAATCAAGAAAATGAGCTATATTTAGCAAGGCAAAGTTGTAATGCGACATGTATACGTATAATTAAATGGAACGTGAACGCGAAAACCATACTTATATTTCTTTTGCTGCTGAAATCTCAGGTTTTTAGCGTTTGGTGCCCTTGCTATTATTAGGCATTTTGATGTCCTTTCGTTGTTGTGTAATACGGAGTTCTACTTTTAGCTCTTTCTAATATGAAGAATAGGTTATAGTAAAGGAAATGTAATAGTTTTTATCCTATGTTGAACGCTTTTTTTAGTGGTCCGGGTGATATTTCGATGAAAGTGATGCCTCGAGTTTTTGATAGTAGAAGTCCATATAACACAACAAGCCCATCTTGGAATAAATAAACTCCTACCTATGCAGAAACATATATACCATTTAAAAAATGCGCGGCATGTATAAGTACCACTCTTTTTATTGTGCGTTACGCTTCATCTCACTTTAAAATGCACACCTCTAATAAACCAGGCATATTTTAGGAAAAATGCACCATTTATCTATTCAAGTAGTAGAGATACATGGAAATATATATAGAATGATAATAATAAATTAAACAAAAACAATGTAGGAAGGAGAGGAGACTCATCAGAAGCAGCCAGCTCTACAACCAATTAAAACACCACAATTTTGAAAATTAGAATAAATCTCCAGTAGAGGTTTATATACAAAATGCAGTTTGTTACACAGTATTTCTAGAAAGCGAAAAAGTACTGCGTGTCTGCCTTACCCCATGGAGATGAATGAAGTAAAATACACAGCAGAAAGAAAAAATTAGCAACTAAATACATTACAAGCCATAAACAGCCAATTCAAAAATCCTAAATCAAATCCCTAAGTGTTCCATTGAAGTAACAATATGACACGCAACCATCTAAGGCCGTCCTCTAAGGCTTTAAGGCTATAGACGTTGGGGATCTTATAGGCACGTCGAACCCAATGGGTCAAGTATCCCCGTATCGTACTTTTTTATATTTTCATTAAGTGTAAGAAATTATTCCTAAAGTGTTTCAATGAACAAATAGGTTCTACAATAACTACGAACAATCCTCTTTCTGAGTATTATTTGTCAGAATAGAAAAGGAGATCTATTAATAAATAAAAAACCGATTATCTGTAAATGATGAAATTTACTCAATTCTGGAAACATCTAGCGAGTTCTTCAATCTGCAACGATAGGTATGTATGTTAATGGACGGATCTTAACTTTTTCAAATATTTCGACTAGGACCAACATACCCCTACGGCAAACCAGCTACGGTCCACTGTTTTACATGTGCACAGATCTGAAAACCATATTATATGGAATTTATAAAAAATGAGCTTTTTTATTTTAAGAAGCATTGTGTATCTATTAATTCTCTTCCGTAAAGCTCATTTTTATTGAAAAAAGTAAGATTTTCTCAACAATACACATGACGGCACAGAAATATAAATAAAGGCTTCTGCTATTGTTTTTCCTGTCACTGTTGTTATAACTAGATGTTCCAATTACAACAGTGACACCTAAAAATCCTTGCAAGATTAAATTTACAAAGCTGACATTTCGCTTGTATATATTGAAAACCTAACATTAAACATAGAATGTCTGTTTGAGGATCTGAATTTTGCAAATGATTCTTTCTTAAAGAAGGAAATAAGGTTCAATGTTTTTATTCAATAAGTCCTCCGACAATATAGAGTTTGTTCTTTTTTTATTTTAAAAACACATTTTCCTTCTGAAATATTTTTCGCCTGACATCTGTTTGTGTTGGCATGTTTATTCTTTTCCTTTTAAATTGAGTGAGGCAATTTATAAATCATTTTTATTCATGTGGAGTAAACCAAGGAGCATAAATAAATATTTGTGCATATGAATGCTAAAATATTTCAGAGTTTTGAAAGATAAATATTTTTACTCCAACTAAATTTGCAATCGAACGGCAATTCAAATAACAAATTTTCATAATTTTCGAAGTTGTAATCTACAAATCATACTTGTAGAAGTTCTTTTGTTTAAATATCCATTTTCTTTTAACTTGTATATTTGTCGATTTTAAGGAAAATACCTTTAATGTCAAGTATTCAATAAATATGATTAATTTCTTGTCCTCTTAAAAGTACTTTGAAATCGAAGAGAAAAATTAATGTTACGTATGGTCTTAATTTAAAATTAATAACGGAAATACATTGTTTTTTTTTGGAGTTTGCAAGTTTCTATCTTACAAAACAATGTAATATCTTTCTAAAAACACTAATGGATGATAAGGAGCAAAATATTAGGAGCAATATTAATCAGTTATAATAAGAAATACAAATTTATAAGATTTCTACTGGTAGATTTGTTGTACAAGTGACTGTTTTAATGATTTTTGAGTGGTGTGTTGTTGATGGTGATGTTACTGCAGTACGATGTGCGCCGTTCCAAGGTAAGAGATGGCTTTAACCGGTCGTGGCTTCTAGATAAGAAATGCCTTCCAAAATTTTAAACAAAAAGCCATTTTAAAACCGCTACTATGGATTTATATACTTGAAATAAGGAACAAGTAAGTCACTTTCCTTTATTTGGAAGCAAATCATTTTTTACTTCTCGAGAAAATTCTTCTTTCGAGATTTTAATTCTTCTCAAAAACTATGTTTGTTTGTTTAATACCTTTTATTAAATAAACAAATATTGCTTTTCAGCCGATTTTCCAATTAGCCTAAAACGATCAGTTTTCATGGCTTTGTATGCAACGACAATTATTCTGTTGTAAACACATTTGTTTCGTGCTGAAAAGGGCGCCTTCAAAATTCACGCATCCCTTTAGAGATGTTGAAAAAACTAATAATGGAAGTTGCTTGATCTAACATGAAAAAATATTACATATAAACAATATCAGTATGCGTATATTTTGGTGCTGAGTTTTTATATTTATTTTTAATAATAACTAGGGGGCTCGAGCCCTCGGCTCGCCAACTCCCGCAACTGCTTATTACGCAGCTCCTTCGGATCGCTTTGCGAGTTCGAGCTCGTTCATTAAAAACTAAACTATTTTAAGCGCCCTTTACACGTACGTTCTTAACCGCGCGACTGCACGCGGCGCATCCAACCACGCTCAAGAACGCGAGTAAAAAACCATGGCGTTCAAGAATGTGTCGCAATAATGTACCACATTCTTAATTTCTATTCTATAAGTTTTAACTAAAGTCCTATCAGCAATCTAATAAGATTAAAACATTTCAGTATATTTTTCTGCTTTAAAAAGCAAAACAGTTATTTGTGTTTAATGTTCTGTTGCAAATGTACCTAAATTAGGTACAGGCAGCGAAAGTTTGAGAACTTTTGGTCGGTAAGAAACAAAAAAATTCGATGTAAAACGATGAAGCGCGGCAGAATGTGGGATCACTTGGATTGCGCAATCAAATCTTGAAGCAGGCCCGGTAGAAAGGGAGAAACTGCTGACTTCGAGATGGCCCTGGTGACGGGCGCTTTAGAGTAGCTTTATGGTAGGAATCAGTTCTCTGTCAGAAATAATGTTCTACATTGCAAAACAACTCTTTGCACTCACTGTCATAATATATATAGATTTTACAGTGTCAGAAACTTGGCGAGTTTCTTATTAAAATTTTTGTAATTTATTTTTAGACGGAAGACTTTAAATATTCAACCCTTTATTGCATATTTTAAGATTTAAGTAAAGACGTTTTCGTATTTAGCAACAAAGAAATCGCTTTAAAACTTAAAGAAATGTAATTAAAATTAAAGCATAAAGAATGTGTTTTCCTTGGCGAAAATGGGGGGTTTTTAAAATAAGGGTGCATGAGAAAAATTGGTAACAATAGTCCAGTTTAAAAATATTCCCAAAAGTGTTGCTACTCTAGATATTTAACTGTAAAAGTAGTTTAAAAGAAATCAAATAAAAGAACAGCAGAAACCATCGTGGTGGCACTCATGTAACTGCAAAATTAATTTAACCCCTTAAAGCACGAGTTTCTTCTCAAAAACTAGTATAGTGTAAGTTATTCTTTGCAATTTCAGGTTGTGGGGGGTGGGGTAAAAGCTACATAGAAAAAATATTATACAAACAAAGTGTGAACGGATCTCAGACGGGCATTAGAAATAAAATAGCGCACGGTTATGGGGAAATTTTCCGGTAACTTTCGCCCGTGCCGGATACGGGCAAATGCGTTAAGGGATTAAACAATAAACGCGAGTATCGTTGATGCGATCTCGTTTCATATTGGCTGCTGTTTTATCAGCCGTTGCGATTTCCTTGGTTCCTGCGACACCATCATTCAATTTATATTATGTAGATATACTACTATGTAATAAAATGAAATTAATATTTTGTATATTATTTTACAGTTTTTATTTCTTTTTAAATATGACCATTAATTTTGCAATATGTTCAGAAAAAATTCAAATAGCTTTTATTCATAGAAAAACATAAAATATGCATCAAAAATTGTTTATTAGCGAAGAAATATTCAAGCCCATATTTACCAAATAATAATAACACCAATAATACGTTTATGACGAAAACTTCAACTTTACAAAATACCTTATTTTTGAGTACACTTCGTGAGACTTAAGTATTGCATGAGAAGCAACATTTTTTTTAAGTATTAATTCTCTACTTCATTGTTTACATTTTTCAACTTGAATTATTTTTAACATTTAACCTGAATTTTTTAAAAAAAATATGTAGAAAAAAAAATCAGTTTTTTGAACAAAATCACAAATTTTAGACCTAAATACTTTTTAACCAGGGTAAATTTTTTTGCGGTATATGTGGGTTTGTTGGGGGAACTTTTTGTCAACTTTTGAGAGTCTTTTCCGATGTACGCTATATTTTACTAAGCAAGAACCATACATTCGGAAGTTTTTCAACAAAAGAAATAAATTCATGGCTATTACAGATCGGGGTGCTATAGGGTCACTTTGATTTTGTTTTTTCAGATATTTAGTATAATGATATTTAAATTGCTGCTTCAGAACAAGTCGATTAGGATAATTATTCTTGCCAAGAAAAGATAATACAATAATACTGCCAAGAAAATTATCTATATATCTGTAACAAACTAGAATAACTGAAGCATTCACAAGACAGGGATTTCTTTAATCAACAAGGAAAAAATAATTATCAAGAGTATTGTAGCATAAATTAGCTCTCATAGCAAAAACATTATATCAAAAAATAAAGATTGATAAAAACATAAATATCTGTTCATCGGTGAGATGTTCGCGATTCTATTAAAATACCTTTTGATTTGCCCTTAACTATTAACTACTTTTTCCGCTCCTTTACCATGAGTTAATTTATTTTCGTGCATGAAGTACAGTTTTATATTCTTTTTACCAATGATAGTTTATAAACTAATCAGCAGTAGTATTTATACTATAAGTTGAAGAAAATTGTGTTTCTATTTTATCTTCTTATTTTAATACATTAACAGTATATATATTTTTTCTATTTTAGGTAAGTGTCAAGCTACATAACGTCCATTCTTTATGGGTATGTTTTTTGTTTTCATTTTATACAAATGATACTTTTGCGGGAAAGAAATTGTTTCAGAAACAGTACAAAGAACATATAAAAGACCTATTTATAAATTTATTTCAAAAGCCCGTAATACAGTTTTCTCTCAAAGGCTTTTTCTCTTTTTGCTTTAAAAGAATTGTTGCAAGTTTTTAGATCGAAGGAAATACGTTTCGCAAAATACGCTTTCCCAATATACTTATTTATGGTTAATTAATTTCCCCCTTAATTTTATAGATATACATTTTTTAACCAGTTATTTTCACCAGAAACTAAAGGGAAAGGGTATAAGAAAATTGCCCCAACTCCTTTATTACGAGGTCTTTTATTCGCATAGGACATTTCTAGATTTTAGTTATTGTAAGTAAGAAAATCATGTAACTTAACTAATAACTTTTCCGAAAAACCTAATAACTCTTTCTATAAGAACATTTAAAGAATGGGCTACTATTGAAGATAATAGATTTATTAATATTTAATTTGATACCCATCTCAACTTTTTTGTTATTTCATTTCCTTTGCTTTTCCTGAAAGTGGAGGTGAAAAAAGAGGAAGTCAAATTTACTTCTAAGATAAATTTTAAATTTTTTCAATTATGGAGTTCTTTTTTTAAGAACAAAAAACTCTGTTAAATTAATATAAATTCCTTAAGAACTCTAGAATTAAGTACAACATTAGCTTTATTTCTGCATAAATAAATTTTTCTGTACAATTTTGTTTCCTTCAAGGGCGATTGTGGTTAAAAGGTACTGTCCAGCCACGATGGTGGGACACTTGGTGTTTTAGAGAGACCAATCGATTCAAACTTTAAAGAAGTCCGTTTCTCAGATGCGTTTTTTCATTAGAACAGGAATAACAATGTTAGTTTTCTGCTATAAGCAATCCGTGGCCAGACGCCAATGCAGATTTGAGATAATGATGGTTAAACAGGATGCACTTCACCTTAAAAATATTTACAAACAGAGCAAAAGTAATTTACCTCCATCTAATTTTTTATGGAGTTATTATCCATACGTGCATTTTACGACAGAGTAATTATGGATTGGATCAGAGCCTCATTTCTCAACACTAGTGCCACCACGGGGAAAAACAATCCTAAAAAATATGATTTTCAATTTTATTCAGATACCGTCTGCTTTAAAAAGAATGAAGAAATTAATTAAAGTAAAAGAGATAAATAAAAATAAATATATAATTGGAATTGTAACTCCTTGCATATATTTTTTCATTTTGCATAATTATTTTGAATTATTATTATTTTTCTTTTTATATGGAACAAGACTTAAATAATCTACGTTAACCAGTTTTCATTTATCTTTTAAAATTGAACAATTAAATTTGGCACATATAGAAGCAATGATGAATAGTGTTTGCTATACCAAAAATACAATATCGGTATTCGGTATTTTTTAAAACTTGATACCGTTATTAGCAATTTTTTTAAAAAGGAACAAAAGCCTACTTTTTTCATTACATGCTTCATAGTTGTATACCAAAAATGCATAAACTAAAATCATACAAACAATTCTGTTATGAAAAAATATGAAATAAAGAATCTGATGTCATTACTAATTCATCCCGAATTGAGAAAACTTACAAAATATACGGAACAGATATAAATATTTTGAACGGTAAAGTATAATACAAGATGTATTTATCAGGGAAAAATTAACTCACCAATTTAAAAAATACCTAAATGTTCAAACATTTTAAGAAAATCACGCACAATTTAATCTTCGATATTCTTCATTCTTGATTTTAACATTACACAGACAATGAGAGACAAGCATCTAATCAAACGCATGAAGATACAGGATAACAAACCGATACTAAGATTTTACTTCCTTTTTTTCCCCCTCCATTTTCAGGAAAAGCAAACGAAATGAAATACCAAATTACCTTTTGTTATGCTCACAGAAAAAGTTCTTCGAAATCCAGTATAGTTGGGACAAAGATTTTTTTTTTTTTTTTTTAATGTAAGAATCAACTCTTAATAGAAAAAAACCATTTGTAACAGATATTTGAAATGTGCTTTTACTATAATTGGCAAGTGAGATAGCCTAATAATTGGAAATATATGAACAAGGAAGTGAAGAAATAAAATCATGTTGCACATAAATACAGGAAAATGTGATGATTCATCACATCATCTAGTGATAAAAATATCGTTTTTATACTTCAAATGCTTTTATTTATTGATGATTCGTGTTTTTGAAACGCAATTTATTCTTCAAATGATTGAATTTAAAAGAATAGTAGATATCTAATGCGTTAAGATAGTATCTATAGCAAAAAATATATTTATTATTAATAACTATTACTGAAAATACGGCCATTTTACTTTAGCAAATACCGGTGTTATGAAATTGCAAAATAACGCGAAATCTTTAACCCCTTCCTTCTCGCTCCAGTGAAAATGACGGGGTGAGGTTTCACTCTCTATTTCTCGCTCCCATGATATTTCCGGGCTGGAGTGTTTAAAATTTCAAAATAAAAACAAATCAAAAATTAAAAATGAATATATATATTGTTCATACACATATTTTTATATAATTTTCATGGATAAAAAAATAGGCACTTTTATGACCGTTTTCTTGAATATTAACCGGTCGTTCAGGGGTTAAATGATGATTAAGTTAGAAAATGTGGAGATGACTATTGCAAAGGATAGAAACAAATCCTTCCTATATCGTAAAAAATCATGTTAATTGTGCCCTTAGCTGATGCTGCTATTCCGCGTGATTTAGAAAAATATATATTATAAACATATGTTGCGGTGAATGTTCTAAATCGGAAAATATCGACAGTCACCATCTATCAGACTGGAGAATGTCGAAATTCTCCAATTTCGGACATTCGCCGTAACTCAATGAACCGAGCTTCGCACGCGTAGCACTCAGAATGGTTCTTCTGAGTTTGAATCTCGCTGCATCATTTGTACTCTGTGCAATTACAATAACAAGTTTGGTAAGAAACATTAGTTTTGAAGCATATAGGGTCAGTTGGGGTAATTGTAAACGCTTTTTCAATGTTTTAACTTTTGATCCTTCCCTACCTCTTGAATGAAATCAGAGATAAAATTGTGAGCATTGTAGCTACTACTGTACTTCTTGTGAGTAAATGTGTGCAACAATTTTGACTTTATGACAATTTGTCAGCAAATGAGCTCGTGTTTACAATCACCCCAGTGTGTTTACAATTACCCCAGAGATCTGGGGTAATTGTAAACAGTGATTTATTTTTGAATAAGGTTGATGCAAATGGAAAATTGTTTCATACAGTGGGATTGAGTGCTTACGAAGTTCCGGAGCAAAGGCTCTCAATCTGCGGCCAACAGGCCGTCTGTGGTCCGCTGAGTTACGTTATGAGTCGGCTGAGATCATTTAACGAATAATATCTTGCAAAAAATAAAGTAATGCGACAAAATTATGTAAAATTTGTCCCTCAGTGAGTCAGTCGGTTAAGCTTTGATCCCACAGAAAACTGAAAGTGAAGCATAACTGGCCGGGCTCAACGCTTGGGAGGGTGGCCACCTCCCGCGACTGATTATTCTGAGACAGAGTGCGCTAAAGGGGGCTATGCACATAAAATACATCTTCGCTTCAAATGCAAACCAAGTTAGAAATAATTTCCGCTGAGGGACCAACCTAGGTGACGATCTCACATCTGGGAGCTGGTTCAAAATCATTAAGCCCTCTGAGCCAAGTGTACTTCATTCTAGCGGAGCTCATTAATAATCAGTAGGAGTTTTCTTAATTCATGGTCTCCTTTCAAGGGGGGCCTGGATTTCCAGGTGGCATTAGCAACAACAACAACAGTTATGTAAAATAGACACAAAAGTGTAATTTGCATCAAAATATAATACTTATTGCCCCCTAGAATATTGGAAATAATATAAATTTAAGTGTATACAATTACCCCAGAGTACGAAATATATGGGGTAATTGTAAACACCTGACTTGCACATGAAAAATAACAGGGAGGATGAAATTCATGACTAAATACTTTTAGCAACATTCCATATGACAAATAAAAATAGTTGAAACCCCTTACATCGCTTTTGCAGATGAGCTGGGGACGAAAATGTAAGATCACTAAATTTTGTTAAACAACTTTTTTTACTGTGTCATTTTCAAACAATGGTGACGCCACCACAAATGTTTCGAAACTTACAAAACTCTTTCAGTGTCTTCTCTATGTTGCCAATTCATCACACACCAGCAGTTAAGTTTTCAAAACTACCACAAGTGTAGTTATGAAGCTTGTTTACAATTACCCCATGTTTACAATTACCCCAACTGACCCTACTTCATTTTGTTTTTTCAATTGAAAATCTTAGCACTCCATTTACAAGTATTGCGAATTACTTAAGTAAAAGCAAGAATCTCATTAAGGGAACAATACAAAATTCTTCGTCCGTCCTACCGTCTTTAGATAATCAACATTCTAATGTTAGAACTTGGTATCGGCAGAATAAATGTTTGAACTTCAATAAAATAGGCTGAAACTGCAGCACAAAATACACAAGAATTGTTAAACTCTTGGGATGGGTTTTCCTATTTTGCTCGTTTCCATTAAGTATAACAAAAGACTTCGGAAGTGAAAAAAGATAAAATACAAAATTTATTTTTTCTCCCTTAACTAAACAATTGTCTCTTTATCCAGAGATTTTATTTTATAGGAGCACTGCTGGGATAAATTCTCGCATTCCCTATGTATTTTGTCAACTTGGTTGACTAGAGTTTCCTAAGGGCCAGTTTTCTCGCTTTAATCAAGTTTTCCTTAGAAGAACCTCACGTTTCCGTCTCTGGTAAATATGTCAGATATTATGTCGTCATATACCTTCAATGAGCTTTCAGAACGGACAATGGAGTGAATATATCATCCTAGCTGCCAAAATGAACATCTCGATTCTTACGATAATGTTCTTCACACAAAGATAAGGCAGCCTATTTTTTCGGATAAAGGGATTCTGAAATATTAAGTGTATTTAGTCTAGTCTGATCTTCTAAATTTAAAAGTTACAATTTTTCCTTTTAGCAAAATTGCATGCAATCTTAATGAAGGTAAGAAAGACATAAATATATTGATATAAATAGGGGTTCAAAATGTGTTAAATGGTACGAATATTTCCTATTGATTACGGAGAAGAATGCTAAAAGAAATATTTGCATATCGGCAGAAAGAAAGGCCCCTGAATTCCTTTTATTACGGATTTTTACACAGCCAAGGCACAAACCACACTTCTTTTCTTTCGCGATATCTTACGTGAGAAATTTAAGCGCGTGATTTTATTATTTAAATACATCTTATTATTTGAAGTTGCTGATATGAAGCCGTCGTTTCATTAAAGCTCTTTAAATCGAAAAAGACGCTTTTAGGAAATACAGAGAAAAAAACCCCAATTTGAGTTAATTCTTTAGTTTTTTTAAGATATATAGTGCATTGCATTTATAACAGAAATTAGCGGAACCTCACGGCGATGCCCACTTTAACTTTTTTTGAATGATTATTACTTTTTGAATATGGTTAGTTTATTTTAATATCGAAATCTTAATTTATGTTACTTTCCTTTTGAAATCACTAATGCTGATTTTTTCTTTTCGTCTTTTCTTTAGTAAACGATTCTTAAAGATTCAAATTTACCGCTTCATAAAATTAAACGTAGCTTTACTCGAGATCGTTTTTGACAGCGCATTTTAGCACACTTACTCCTAATTTTTGCATTTTTTGTCCCTTAAATCTCATTTTTTACTTAAGCAATCTATTCATAAGGCGGGCCAGTTACTGAGCGGTAGCGTTCCGTGCAGATCCAAGGTTCGATCCCTGTGCTAGGTAGGGCCGACTCAGCTCTTCATCCCTTCAGTGGGTCGATAAAAAGAGGACCAAGCCTGCCTGGGAACTAAACACTGGGGGTTTTGCGGCAGGCCAACCACCTGACTGAAACATCTGCTTCGGCATCCCATGGTCCTCAGTATCTTAAGCTGAGATGGGCACAGCAGGCCTTGGCTCCCATGGGCTATCGCGCCGTTAAGTTTAGTTTTAACCAATTAATGAAATAAGACAAATTTATTTAATTAATTTTATTTTTGACTTGATTTTCTTGATGTTAAATGTTATAACTTGTATCGAAATTAAGTAAAACTTTCTTTATTATTTATCGTTGTTAGTTTATAATTTTTTGGTTAATATTTTTTGATATGATTTTATTTAAAAAACATATTTTAAGTACAAAAGAAAGTACCTGACGTTTATAACCCTGCTTTTGAATTTTTGAGTAACGCTGTTAGATACTGCTAATAGTCATAATGTTTAGTGAGTTAAATAAAAAGTTACATTAACATTACAAATGATTTATGCTACCAAAAATAATAACATGATTGAAAATAACTCCCCTATTGTCCACAAAAGAATAAAAAAGATACAAGTAAATTTAAAGAGACCAAAAAGCAAAAGCAATAAAAAAATTTTTTTCCGAAGTATGTGATCTTAAAGACTTATATAAACCAATCAGAGGGTAAAATTAAAGAAGCCGAACATGTGCAGAAAGGCTTTCGGATCAGAAAAAAATTTCTACAATGCTGCTACAGATGTTTGGAATTTATAAGAGTTGTTTATATAAAACTGGTATCATATCTCTTGAAGAAGCAAAGAAACTAACACGTCTGATGTCCAAATAGAGAGCCTGCAGAGAAATAAGAGTATTCCTGGAGAAATTGAAATGTGTGAGCTTCACCTACTATATAAGTACCAGTCTGTACTCAGGAGAAAGTATGAAAAAGTACTGACATGTAAAGGGGAACCTGTGTCTTTTAACTAAATGAAACTAAATTTAACTAAATTCAGCTGCCCCTTTAGGGTTAGGACATTATAGCCAGGAATTCTTAAATAGGGTGGGTATGCAGGAGTGCTGCATTGTGACCATTCACAGGATGATGTCACGAAAGGTTTAAAATGAATTTGAGTATCATGTGTCATGTCACTCCAGGAGCATATTTGTAGAGTGTGCAATGCAAACTTGGTGGTTTTACGGTTATATTATTACAACAATTAAATTTTTACATGTAATACTTTCGAAATTATAGGAATTAATCAACTATCGCCCTGAATATCGAGTAATAAATGAGTGTATGCGTTTTCCTTTGTCTTTCTGAAAACAGAGGTCATATCATGATACTCAAGGCAACTTTATTATATTTAACATTTCAGTCATATGTAACACTCTGAGAGAGAAGGGGGGAGGGGGAGTGAGATATATTCATCAAACCTGCTAGCGCTCTCTCTTTTTGTATATATATATATATATATAAACTAAACTATTTTATTTCACTTATTGTTCTTTATTTCCTTATTAAAATATGTCCTCGTGTGAGCTGTCTGGCTGAAACTTGATGTTTAACGCAAATAATTAGGATGCGTACAATGGTGCCTACTTTGCGACTTGACAGAAACTTTATCGTCATTAAATCGAGACGGAAAATTAATTTACATTAATATTCTGTATGAAAAGAGAGAATTTAAGTTTGAGATTATTAATGACTTTTAAATACTTTTATTCTCGTACGAAATTCAAAATCACTCCCTTTGTCTCCTCTTAGCCGCACTCTTTATATTTTGGTCAAGTTCATTTCGTTGTGATTGAATTTTTGTGGATTTTTGGTTCCAGAGGCGTAATTAACTACAATTTACATTTTACGTTTGCTTTCAATTGTTTTTTGTGTGGTGTACAATTTTCCAGTTAGCAAATCAAAATAAGCACTAATAATAGCTTAGAAGTTCATTACTTATACGCAAAGCGTTTCCGTAAATTAAAAAAAAAAACTAGAAAGTATGCTATCAACACAAGTGTACATAATAAGTCTGTCACTGCAAAAATTTAGTATTATTTCAAGATTTAATGTAACAAAAATTTGCATTGAATAAATAAGTAAATTGTGTGTTCTTTTAGGATACCCTAACGTTTCAAGGGTCGCTACAGCTAGGTATTTAAAATATTTTGTGCGGAAAATATTAGAGTCCCCATTCTATTAGTAATATTAAACAGCTGCTACAGCAACCTTTAAATGTAATGCATTTTAAGCACTTCAACTATTTCGTAAATATGCGTCATAAATTGTATAAATAATTTTAATACTCGTATACTCTGGAGAAAAAATGTGTGAAAAGTATGTTTCTTTAATGTTCGATTGTTTTGAAACTGAACGGTGTGTCCGAACATTGCGATTAACCAAAATTCTACTGATCTTATCGTACATTATTTATTTATTTTTGCAGTAATTCAAAAACAATGGATATTATGATTAAAATTCTTATTCAAGCTAAAGGAAAGAAAAAAAACTGAAAAATAAATGTGTTCATACAAACAAAAGTACATCTTACCCTTAATTCATACGCTTGAAGTGATCGAGTCAGTTGTTTCAATTGGGCTCAATAGTTAAAATATTTTGAGCTAAAACGTTTTCAATAAAACATTCTGATTTATGTCAATACATTCATCCCATGAATTTACTGACAATAGTTACGAATCAAAATATAAAACCGACAATTCAAACAACCCAGATTTGTATTGTAAGCTCATACGTTCATAAAACTATACTAAAGTTATGTACCTTATTTTACCTTTAATATTTTCAATAAGACTTTTATAACTGTAATGAAAATTAAATTGATGCAGAAAGTTACACATGGATGTCAAAAAAAAAATAATAATAATAATAATAAAACGCATGAAAAATGTGAGTCATAAAGAAGATTTCATTTTTTTTTTCTCAATCACGCTGGAAAACAGCCCTTGCTGATATATTAGTGACACTGTGGCAAGATATATTAGTGGAGCGAAAACTAATATATCTTGCCCCAAAACAGATGGGTGTGTCTCATATCAGTTTCTCTAGTTATCTCGAATTTTCAATTTTGTTAATTACATCCTTCTGCTTCTGAGTTTCTCAATCATTCTTCAAAATATGCATTAGAAACTTCTATCATACATGAAACATTACCTCCAATTTTTGATTCACCAAAACATAAATATACAATAACCACACACCATTGTTTGTATGTTTTAGCACTTTTTTTTATCCCATACTCTTTTCTAGTATTTTGTCTTCTTAAATTTTGGAAATAGGAACAGGTTTCAGGACATGTTTCCTTAGTTCATAATGGAAACTCAGTAAAATAAATTATTTAAGGTGCTCGTTTTTGCCAAACCACAAAAATGCCATTTGTAATTTCCTTCGCAATGCAGCCACATTTAAAGACTTCATTCATTTCCCAAATCCACTTTTCTTTGTTTTTCTAAAAAAGCTTCTCATATTAAATCTGATTAAATCGATATCGTAAAAGAGAGTTTGTGGAGTAACTATGGGAGCTCATTTAAATTAAAACTATGTCCGAGCAGCGTGCTTTATCTGTAAAAAAATCAACCGAAAAAATCGTAAAACCTATTATCTTTTGCATCAAGATTTAATCTGGTTTGCAGGTACTCTTTTGAGTGCGGATATATTGTCATATCAAAGACGGAACGTTGAAAAAGGGGAAAAAGAAATTGAAGATTAAATGATAAGCTCAGTTGATCTTAGCAACCAGTAGAAGTCTATTTAGGTTTTTTTTTTCTATGTGTCGAAAACGTTATACACCACGTTGACAAAAATTTGTTTACCATCCACAAATACATTATTTAAATAATTATATATCGCCAGTCCATTATGTTTCATTATTTACTTTATTGCAATATCATGGAGTGTCTCATTTTTAAAATCGTCTTTTCTCTAGGCTATAAACATGTGAGTGCATTATCAAAAGCTTTTTAAATGCAATGAAACAAAGTAAAAAATAAATGCACATATACATAAACAAAGGTATTAAATTATCACCAAAAAATTAAATAAATAAAAAAACATGTTACGGTAACTATAAAACTATAAAAAGTGATTGAAAATTGAAGTCAGTCATAGTTCCTCAGAATTCATTATTACTAATGTAAGCATTACAAATTGTACTGAAGTAAATCTTTTCATTGTGTATAACATATTTATTCGGTTAAAATTACTTTACTTTACTTAAAACATTGTAAATTATTTATATTCTTTAGGATATTATCTGCACCATTCTATTCCAAATAGTGAGCGAACCTACCCCGATATTGGGGCAGGTTGACCTATCATTGCTGGCCTTTTGAAATTAAAATTGCAATGACCGGTGCTCACAATTAAGCAAATTAAAAACCACAGCGGTACCTAAGATATTGGTGTCTGCTACCATGATCTCAATTGTAAAAATTCCGTTATTTTTTTTGTGAAAAAAAATCAAACTTCAAAAGTGCGCCAACCATCTCCAGTCTCCCTCACACATGATCCGAAATGGCGAAATGCTAGAGAAATATAATTATACGGCGTTTTTTAGTATAATAAGGTGGATTCCATGTAAAAGTTGACATCTTTGGGAAACATTAAAAATGAAAAATTTTAACAAGTATTACTGTTTTTTGGAATACAGAAGTTATTTACAAGCACTCTTCCTACCCCCTTGTGAGAAAAAACTACTTCACAATAAACAATCTGGCTGTCACTGGATGAATATTAGAAGCCCGTTTTTCTTTTGTGTTGTATCAGTTACTGCTATTTTTGTATGCATAAATAATTAGCTTAGCACCAAAGTATAACACAAATGTACATCTGTTTAAGCATGGCTTATTTTTTCACTTAAATAAAACTTTACTTCTCACGGGTTCATAATCCACAGATTTTTGAAGTTGTTTTGTATTTTCCAGTACATATGTCTATTTCATGTTGCGTCAGTTACTCTAATGTTTTCGTAATTTTTTTCTCATTGCGAGTAGAATAACAGGGTTTCAAATAAAGCCGTATACTAATATATTAAAATGTAGCGGTATAAGACAGTAAAACAAACTTTTTTATATTTAATACTTTACTTATTCTAATTGTTTAAAGTTAACTTTTTGCTTCCAAATGTTGCGTCAGTTTCCGTGGAATGCACCATAAGGCAATTTCTGGTAGGACAGAAAAATGTAAGAATATATATATGTATATATTCTTCGATATCTTAAACTAGTTATAATACCAGATTTCGGATTTTGAAATATTGAAATCAATATTTTAAAATTTGGAAATAAAAAGCAACACAAAAAAATCAAATCAATAATGATAATAACAATAATAAACTAATTATTTCGGCTGATTAAGCCAACGGCAACCTACTTTACGTAAAACGTAATTCGTAACTGACTTAACCCATTATTTCCATTGGGAATGAATAGACCTTTCTTCCGTTGGGACCGAGTGAACTATTTTTATTGGGGCTGAGTAACCTTTTTCCGTGGGGAATGCACCGGCCTTTTTCGTTTGAAGATGAGTGAGTCTCTTTCTCGTGAGGGGAAAGAGCACGAGTTTTTTTTTCCTCTGTTCAATTGAATTTATTTTCCGATTTGAGTTGACTCAACCTTTTCCGTTGGAAGTTATTGAGTTTTCCTGTTTGGTATGATTATGCTTTCAGAAAAGAGTTGAACGGAATTGAAATTCTTTTGATGTAAAATTGGATTGCATTTAGTATTTTTTGCTTGTAAAAATTAGATTACTCTGCCGTATTATTTCAAATTTCCGCTAATAATTTATTATGGACGAATTTCTTGACACACAAAACTTACATTAGTTGATCGTCTACTGTACTTCTAAGTTACACCAAGTGATAAAAGTGGTCAGTTTTGTTCTTAAATGGTACTTTGTTGTATAATCATAAATTAAGGTGTCATTCAACATGGGAAAAAATTTTCAAAAATTATTGAAAACAAATTTCGATAAGGGCCCTTATTTTAATGAACACTAACTTAACGAACTTGATTGGTATGCCCTATTTTTGGACAGCAGAATTGAATTCAGCGTGCCAAAATAATCCTAAACACCTAATTTAAGTACATTCTAACCATTAGAACCGGAGATATTGACAAAGGAACAATCAGTATTTTCAGTACGCTAATTTATAGGTCGAGGTTCCTAAAGAAACAAACAATAAAGACAAGCATTTAAGTGGTTTAAAGAAATAAGATCTACATTATTGGTTATAATACCTACGTTTTAGCTAACTCCCCACGAAATACTGTAGTTTTACTGTAGTACTGAGATTTCTTACTTGTTCCCAAGAAGTAGAATTTTCTACCTTCAACAATGGTATACAGCTCCTAAAGCTTCAGCAAAATGTATGTTTAAGCATGGCAAAAAAAAAACTATTGAACCTTTTAAACTGAAATTTTGGATATCTATTTGAAAACTTTAATAGATTATTGTGTCATTCAAATACAACATTGTTTCAGATCAAAATCCCTTCAAATATTACTTTCATAATTCATAAAAACAATATTACATTAATATTTTTAATCACAAAAAAACATGTTTTTTTTTTTTTTTTTTTTTTTTAGTTTTTCATAGTTCCATGCAAAAAGAAAAAAATCAGTGCCGTAAGCATGTAACCTTAGAAGATCTTATAATCAAAATTATCTAAAAACTTTTTTACATTACGAGGTGGATATTTCTTAATTTTATTGTGATGCAATGGCTGAACCAAATTACACCAAAAGGTGAATAATATTGAAGTTCATGTTCATTTTCATATGAAGACGACCCCTTAACCAAATTTTACAGTTGGCATTTGTACTGTGCACACTATTCCTGATAAATTGACACATTCCATGTGACTCTAGGGTAAATATTATTCTACTGAGAACGAGTGTTTCATTTTGTTTTACAGGACTGTACTCCACCTACTGTATAATAGTAACTATAAAAGTACTCAGACAACACGACATTTTCTACCTAAGTGCCATGCACTTCTATACCTCTTATTGTAGATCCTAAAAGAATTTAAAAGATTCACGCGCGAGCGCGCGTGTAATTCGCAGCATATTTAAAAGAAAATGTGCAGCTTCTCCTCTGAACTGCTACTTTCACATAATTATTCTCGGATATAGAAAGTGTATTTTCTGCCCCTGTCATGCAGTAATTCATAGTATTACAGTTGCATAATAAAATGCTAATGAAGAGTGACGAAACTCGACGTTTCTGTACAGGCAGTTTCTTCATTATACATTACTTTACCAAAAGAGATAACTAGCTATTGTCATACGGCACCACTATTAATGCTACAAGGACGGTAGTCCTTTTGTGTGTGGGTGTGTGTTTTTTCTTTTTTTTCTTTTTAATGTAATTTAAGTGTTTCTCACCTATGTCACATAGTTCATTACCACTGATTTGAAGAATTTACATTTTCATGTAATACATCACAAGATCTTCCATATGTTATATCATGCACTAGCACTAGTGCGTTGCATATTGGGTTTTAAAAACCCAAACAATATTCTAATGTGCCATTCTTAGTTTGCTTGATTTCAGATAAATAAAGTAGCACATATTCACGTGTTATGCCTACTGCAGACAAGTAGTCTATTTTGAAACGAAGCACATAACCACCAGCTTTTACAATATACATAGGAGCTAGAACCATTCTTCTAACAAGAAAACTTCGATTCGAACGTGAGAACAATTCTTTCTCTGATTGTGTCAAAACCACATTTTAAAAATATCCCGGTTCGTAAGATTGCAAAAAAAAAAAAAAAAAAAAAAATCTTCCTGGCAATTTAATAGGAATTTTTTGCACTTCTATTCAAACTTCCACTTCCAACTGTTCAGGAAGAATTATTTCGTTCTCGCTTTATTTATTTTCCCTTAGCAAATATTTCAAAACCTTGACTCAAGCATTATTTTTGCCTTCCACGACCGTTACTCCTTATGATTAAGAAATATAATAAAACATTCTTTCAAAACATTTGTTTTTACTATCCGGCGCACAGTTTTCTGCAGTTTGCTTACACCACATTCATTTTTCTCGGAATTAATTTTTCCTTATTTTATTCGTTTCTTACAGCAATAAATCGAATAAAATAACTCCATAAACCAAAAAGTCTCTGGTGCATCTACGCGGAATACAAACGCTTGGCCATGTTAGATGATTGAGCCTCTAAAAAAATTGGAAAATAGGAGTATGTTGGGATGATTTCTTTTTTGGCGTCTTTTAACTTCACAAATCGATACTTGCATTGAAAATAAGATTTTGTAATCTCCTCCATCAACTTTAATTTTCTGTATTAATAAACAGTTTACAAGTAATCAATTTCTTTAAGGAAAAGTATAACGCATATTACATATTTTTTCTTTTTTTTTTTTGGCCATTGTGATAAATGCCAGGAAGAGATTTTTTTTTTTTTTTTTTTTGGGTTCTCAATCTAATATGGTTTGCTGTCTTTTAATAACGAGAAAGACATCGTATGATTTTTTTTTAAAGATTTTAGTTTTAAACATGTTAGATTTTCTTATTCCATACAAAATCCAACATAAAAATTTAAAACGACAAAAAGTTTACATTGATGAAAGAGTTAAAATATAGTGTAGATTATTTTTTCAAACAAAAACTGTCTAAAAAAAATGTTGGTTAACCTATAGCAGGAAGATAATTTTTAGTAGTATGTTTGTTCACTTAGTGTGGTTGAATCGATAAAAAAAAATAAAATACATCGTGCTGCCAATATTTTAGCATATGTATCGGAAAGGTCTGACAAAAAGCATTTCATATTTCAAAAGTATGAATTATATATATATATTCATATATACACACATATAAAAGCCCGTTTTTAAATCCATGCATGCTTCCATCTCTAGATTAATTGTTTCGAAGAGACACCACTGCTGATTCTTGGCGTACTTCTTTCATTTCGTTAACGGTTTGTATAACGCATATTACGACGATGTTTGTATAACGCATTATGGTGACGTACGCAGACTGAGTGGTTATGACAAACATTACATTTTTAATAAATGTAAAGACAACAAAAACTCAATGCTCACACGCCAATTCGTGACTATAACTAATATATAAAAATTTAAGACAGCAAAAAGGTTACATTGACAAAAGAGTTAAAATATAGTGTAGATTTCGATAAATGAAACATTGCAATATACGTACGTTTTTGTTTAAACTTTAGAAGCAGTTTATACTCGTAATATCCTATGTTTTAAAGCTTTAAATATGGCAGGATTTTCTGATGGATCCTGCATCACTGTTGGATTCATTTCTTAAATACCGATCAGTATAATAATTATGTTCTCTGTTATTGAGTCGTTGTCAAACGACATGCGCCCAGGTCAGAGAAAGATAAGCTGTGAATTTCTTTATTCAAAAGTTAATGAATGCAATCTTGTCACATTATTCACGCAAAGGAGAAGCTCCACCTGTAGTTGATTACGATTCCCTCGAACTGGCTGCCTTTGAAGGATTGTTCTGACTATTGATCACTTGTTAACCCCTTAACGGATTTTCCCGTGTATGACACGGGCGAAAGGTACCGGGAAATTTGCACATGCCTGTGTCTCATACGGACGATCTTGTATCTCGCAATATTTTATTTATAAGGACCGTCTGAGATTCGTTTGCACTTTGTTTGTATAATAAGTGTTATATAACTTTTACCTCACCCCCGCTCTCTAGCCCCCCCCCCCCCCCTACAACTGAAATTTCCAAAAACAATTTATACTATACCTATATAATCATTTTCTGTCAAAAAAAACTCGATCATTTTTTACCAGTTTTTCCGAAAAAAACTCGGGGGTTTTTTCAAGGGTTTAAAGAGGGCCCATTTTAAAAGTAGGGACATTAAGGGGGAAAAAACAATGAATTAAATACCCTGTTATTCTTAGATATATAAATAAATTACGAAATAAAACACATAAAATCGTTTTATTTGGGCTTTATTTACTGCATTTTTTTTTTTTTTACGTTTTAAAATTTCTTTGTGAAGCATTTAAATTATTCACTGTAAAATTAGAACTCTTGTTATTGGGATAAAATTGCTTATTGTCACGTTCTCGGAATAACTCCGAGTCAAAATGACTTAGATCTGAAAAACCGAGTTCTTATTTTCTAAGTAATCCTTTTCTCAAAAAAGATCCGGTTACGATCTCATTTTTGAGGCCACTAAGAAAAAAAAAAGAAAGAAACAAAAAAGTTTCCCTCACTTGAAGTTTGAACTCGGACTTTCTCACTCCAAGATAATCCTCTAACCACTATGCCAGTCAGATATCGAATAAGAAAGTTTCGACGTATTAAACCTTCCTATTTTGACAGCTAAATGTGGTTGAGATAGTAAAAAAACTAAAATTCAACAACTCCATAAAACCAAGTATTGGCTTTTAATTAATTTTCAAAATTTCCCCTCGCAAAAAAACGGGTAGAGCTTAACGAGTCAGTTCTTGACGTCACCTTTTAGGTTTCACTGTATAGACTTTACGTTGCTCTTAACTATTTCGCTTTCTTCCCATCATTATTTTACTGTTACATTGAAATTGCTTCATTATGTAGTCTAGATTTGTAAAAGATCAATCAGGCAAAATGTCAAAAGGGACATCAATGATGTTATTCCATTTTATCCAATTTTAGGCATCGAAATTTCTTACTTGGCGACTTTTATCGCTTGCGAACAATTTAAAGGCAAACCTGATGCAGTCGATTCCTTGTTCTTCCAGTTTTTCTTGGCGGACATCCGCGGAACTCAACCCCCCGGGAGGTCGCTCCTATTGTAGCCAAGTAATGTGTCACCACCAGAGTGATGACGTTTTTTCCACAAGTTTGACGCACGTGCGTAGAAAATTGTTTTTGCGTCGCTTACTGAGCTTGAATTTTAAAAATTATTTAAAAGATAAATACTTATCGAAGAACAATTTTTTTTCAGAGATGATGTTTATAGACGTTATTCCATGAAATAAAAATAAAATGAAAAAATCGAAAACTTCCCTATTGTCAGAGAGACGGTTAAATTCCAAATGTAACAGCTGCATGTGCTAAAGTACTTCTGTGTCAAAATTCTTCGTAACCCAATCCAGAAGAGCGTTAATTATCCACTCGTCTATTATGTTTTTTTTTTTTTTTTTTTTTTTTTTTTTTAATTTCTTTATTTTACTGTATCCGCTCCGAATTTGACGAATTATTCATCTTGTATTCCTGCTCTGAAGAGACGAACAGACTATTCACATTCTTGAATCGTTCTGACGTCTTGCGCGGTAAATAGTTCCTTAATTTTGATACAAATACTATTGCTCTGAAGAAACTATCGTTAAAAATTACGCTGCGTATAGTTGCGACGTAATTTTATGCTTTCCAGCCCATTATTTGACAAAATATTTACCGCCCAGAAATCACTCTTTTAAACAAAAAGGTGTATAGCAACAAAATGTTCCGGTTTTTAAGCCATCGTCGCCTCAACGCCGTTTAATTTTGTTTAGGACTTCTGCCGCTCAGAAATGCAGCGAGCAAAAGGACGCCTTTTATACTATTAATTATAAGCGAAAAGTTAGTCTGTAAATTTTTAATTTATTGCAGTTAATAGTTGCTCTTTCTGTAACTATAATTTCTAAGTAAGCATCGGTACTTAAAACTGAGAACGGCGCTTGATGATTTAAAAATCAGCAAGCGCCAAATTACTTTTAAAAAGTGAGAGGGTGTATTTTCTCATTTCTAAGTACATCCTTTTTAACTGTGTTCATGTGAAAGATTTTATTTAATACTAAAATTAATTAATTAAAATTATTTTTTTGTTTTTTGTGAGAGAGAGAGAGAGAGGTGCTTATATGTGCTTGGTATACATTCTTGAAAACAACTCTATAAATAATTAAACCAAAATCTTGTCTATATAATCAAGAGAAGAAATGTCAACATAAAAGATTTTTCCTTTCATGTACAAAAACCAAAAAAATTGAACTGTATTTTTTCTTCGTTCATGAAAAGAAGAAAAGGAAGAAATTGGTTAGTTGCTGCGGACTAGTAGGGAAGAACTAAGGGCATAAAACTATCGTCTACATTTAGCAACGATACTTACAATCCAGATTGTTTAAACCTTCGTATTTGTGCTGAACTTGAAAATAAAGGACGGTTAGTAAACGGATTTTCTAAGTTGAAGGACTTCCCGGAAAACAGGATGAACTTTTAAGCCCTCTTTTTATGCGTCTCTCTTATTGGTTGGATTTCCTTTTAAGTGAGATTTAGAAGATAGTAGCTCTATCCCCAAGCTTAGGTACGTTTCTTGAATTTGAAAAGAATGGAAGAGAAGAAAAGCTAATTTTCATATTATTTTTTGTTGTTCTTTGTTCACCAAGGGATGTCTCAGTCTAAATTGGTTATCAGGTTTGCTTGATTCCGATTAAAGGAAAAAGTAGAAATATTCTAAACATTCCTTTGCTGTTATATCTGAAATGATAAAACTCAAGCATTATATAATTGTTATTGACAGAGTTCAGTTTACCGAATTTTTATTTGAAAGAAATTCGAATTTTAAAATTGTTTCAAAACGCAAAATAAATGATGTGCAACTATATTGCTCAAATGCATTTATTACTGACCAAAACTCTTCAAAAAACATTCTGTTTGCATGTAGTCATCAAATCATAATGTTGTCTTAATCTTGTTCTTCTTAATACTATTATAAATGCGAAAGTTAGGATGTATGTTTGTTACTCAATCACGCCAGAACGGCTAAACGGATCTAGATAAAATTTGGCACATCGATAGATTATAGTCTGGAATAGCACATAGGTTACTTTTAATCCCGGGAAAATTTATGGTTCCCGTATGGTTAAGCAGTTAGAATCTGTATCTCACGCTTTGCCACTAGATGGCGCTTTATGGTGAGCAGTGAAAAATGACCTTTCAAGCAATTTTTGTATGAACTTATCTCAGTTGAGGACCTATTTTCCCCCTTCGCTTCGGCCTCCTTTTGTCTTTGAAAGCATAATCTCGATCGAGAAATACGGACTTAAATTTGATTAGTCGTTTGCTGTTTTGTTTTAGTTCAGCTACATATTTAGGTTAGTTGTTTGCTTTTGTAATTAAATTGTAATCGGGTTAGTTATATCTTTGTGTCCTTATAGTTTAAGTACATTGTTCTCAGGTTACTTACAATTTGTTTAATTTGTTATTGTTCTTTATTTTTTGAAAACTAACGTTGCGTATAGTTGCGACGTAATTCTGTGCTTTCCAACCCAAAATTGATAAAATATTTAAGGCCCAGAAATCACTCTCTTAAAAACAGAGGTGTATAGCGCCATAATGTTCCGGTTTTTAAGACATCGTCGCCTCAACGCCGTTTAATTTTGTTTATGACTTCTGCCACTCAGAAATGCAGCGTGCAAAAAAACGCTCTTTATAATATTCGCCCACAGTGATCACTATTTGATCAGGCCGTCAAATAGTCTGACACATACACATCAAAATGTTCACGCGAACGAAGTCGCGGGAACAACTAGTAGTTATTATGTTCATATATTTGTTTCTGATATATTTGTTCTGAAAAAAACCTGATTCAACTCTATTAGAACCTCTTTTTAACAGGTATGTGAATCCAGAAAAGACTCATTTAGTAGAAAAATCATTAAGTAGAGATTGTATCCCGTTCATGTCTCTACGAAAAATTTGGTATCTTATTCTATGATGCTTAAACCACAAGGATTGCGGAAATGGCCTTATAACATATTATTCTAATGTGCAATGTGAGCTCTATTGTATTGTGTAAAAGAATTCGCACTTATCCGCCTTTATTGAACAACGGTTAAAGCTGTTAGGCTTTAAAAAAATCGCAATCAAAACGTCTTTTGGCGTTACTGCCTTCTAATATTGCGCAAAGAGCGGTAGAGAGTGGAGTATTATAAAATTTTGTCAAGAGCTAATTATTGTAAAACGCGTCAGTTATTTAGTGTTCTTATGATTGGAAAAACATTCTCGTTTTAGGGACTGATGTATTGTTTTTCATGCACCTCTATCACTAAATAATATTTAAAGTGCACCAGTTGAAGAGATAGTCTTTTAGACGAATTTGGCACACAGCAAATAAAATAAGGCTGAATCATGCCTTTAAAGAGGAAAACTATGGGGGAAAAAAAGAAGGGACACTTTTCCTTTATTTATTTATTTATTCCTTTTGTATACGAATTCCATTAAATAAGAGTGTACTTCGCTATTTAAAGGTTGTTTTTTTCTTTTTGTAATGAATTCATGAGTTGTCATTCCATAAAAAGAAAAAGTATTCATTGAAACAGACATTCATTATATGGAAACTTCATTATTTTCACAAATACAACGTAATTCGTTCACCTTTATTATTTGGGGGTTTTATATTGGGAGAAAATATCCCTTTCTGGTATGTGTAATATATCTTGAACCCCTCTTAACTATAATTATATCTGAGAGAATCGAGTAAACAATGCTATTTTATTAAAGCAGGTGTGAGAAATTGAATGGTCTAAATGCGTAAATAATTGAAGAGGAGTTAAAAATATATTTATCCTACACTTCCATATTCATTTATTGTAATTGTAGGTCATTAAAAATAGCTTTGCTTAGAATGCGGGTCTGAAAACCACTTTAAACTGTACGATATTTCGCTTTTTGCATTATTATTGTTATTCTTTTCTTTTTTATTGCAAATATTTGCGTCATCGAGAGTTGAAGTAGGACTTAAAATTGCATATTATTTTCTTCAACAATACATATTTCCCATTAAAAGAAATGCTTCGTCCCGCTGGAAATGTTCTGTATTCAAAGAACAGCGATTGATAACTTCACGTTTTTGTTTATAAATATGCATAAGAGGCGTTGGACCTTATATTTAAATCGCCATTTCAGGCTTTTGAGTGCAGCACATAACCAAAAAGGTTATGTGCTGCACTCACTAGGCTCTTAAAAAAACAGAAATTGCTATGTTTTTCTTATGCTGAACGAATTTTGTTGATGATGAAACGCTCAACTACTTAAATTACACTACTATTAAAATAAATCCATTTTAATATTACGTACATTGAAATTATCTCAATGCTGGGTTTTGGGTTTCCTCATCTTATTACTAGTTTATGCCGCATTACTTGGTTACGCAACTGAAATGTTTATATATTAAGCTAAATTGGTCCATTCAAATGCTGATTTTTGTTTTAGCAAGTTGGACCAAAGTAACGTTCTCCTCCAATC
The DNA here is from genome assembly GCA_038502835.1 of Octonoba sinensis. Taxonomy (NCBI): domain Eukaryota; kingdom Metazoa; phylum Arthropoda; class Arachnida; order Araneae; family Uloboridae; genus Octonoba; species Octonoba sinensis. The sequence continues at coordinate 133,687,100 of CM076598.1, forward strand.
TCCGAATTGACGTAAGATAATTTAAGCCGGCCGGAAGCCCTTTGCTCTAGAGACAAGACACGCTCAGCTGGACTGTCATCAGAAGATGCTTTAGCCCTCGTTCACGCTCGGCTGGCCTTGTTCTAGAAGGAACGGAGGGGGTGGAGAACAGAATGTCGCCCACAGACTGACGGACTCCACAATAGATGGATAACGTCGCTATCGATTGGTCTTGTTTCAAAGAGGGAAGAATCAAGTCTTTTGCTTTCCGGATTGCGTTGACTATAATAAAACACAGCGCTCTCTCCAGGTGACGGGGAGGCTCAATTTCGAAGGAATCTAGTGGGGGGTGATCATTCCCCGTGGGTGATTCCCTCCGGTTAGATATATTTTACTGTCTTCAAGAAGGAGGGGAAAAAATGAAACTTGTACTAGATGTTGGCAAACATCCAGCTGAAGTTATGCGCATGTTGATTAAATGAAAAATTACTTGTTTCTGGATCGATGCGAAACTTTCATAGAAAAAGATTTTCATAAATATGAAACAATGCTTCGATTATACAAATTTGTGTCCCGCCTGCAAAATATGAGTCATATTTATGAATCTGATTCCTTCATCTTGTTAGTACCAATTCGCTTCGTTTGGAATTTGGACACAATCTTGATAGACTCATACTTTGGACAAAAGTGGTTGACAAACCAAAGTTTTGCACTTGGAATTAAAAGAAATCCGTTACTTTTACTTCTAAAAGAATGCCGTTCCATTTTGGTTGTTTATGAATTTTATTTTCGTCTCTTTAATTCTCGCTTTTTAGCCTGCTTTCCCGTAAAAAAAAAAAAAAAAAAAAAAAAAAAAAAAAAAAAGAATGAAAGAAGGTTAACGTATTGTAAAAATATCGTTAAAAGGGGGGGGGGGGAGACAAAAGTGATTAAATAAATATTGAAAAAAAAAAAAAAAAGTTTGAAAGTAGGGTTTTGAGATGGGGGAAAAATGTGTTTGTCGGTTTGTCTCCTCCCCCCCCCCCTCCTCTCTCTTAATAACTTTTGAAGGAATTGTCCGATTCGGAAGATTTTTTTTTTTTTTTAAACATTCGAAAGATCTCGGCGAGGCCCAGATCTTTCTGGCATCTTATGCCCAGGGGGGATCTTATGCCCAGATAATACTGTGGGCATAAGATCCAAGTTCCTATGAAGAAGCGAATTGGAAGGAGATCTCGACGTGAAATGTTTTTTTGATTTGAATAAATTTTGTTTATTCTTGGACAGTTCAAAAAACAAAAAAAACAAAAAAAAAAAAAAATACATAAGCGCCTACCAATTTTTATTTTTCAATATTTATGTAATTCAATCTTATATAAAACAATTTTTATTTTTCAATATTTATTTAATTACTTTTTTTTTTCATTTCCATATTTTACTTTTTCATTTGAACAATATTTCGTTCAATTTTGAACACTTCAAGAAATCTTAACATTAGTGCCAGTGGGCAAAAATGAAGAAAATTATAAAAAACGCTGGGCATATTCCAAGCTCCTGTGAAGAAGCGAATTGGAAGGATATCTCATCGTGAAATTTTTTTTTTTTTTTTTTTTATTTGAAAAATTTTTGTTTATTCTTGAACAGTTCAAAAAAAAATCGTGATGTAACTGACAGATTTGCTTGAAGCAAACTACATCGGAAAGATGTTATGACCTAGAACATGTACAGATACGCAGTTAATCCGGGACTAAACGAACCTATTTTCCCACGAAACTTTGTACTTGTAGGATATTTCTGAATGCATAAATGAATGAGTGAATGAATATGCATAAGCCGTTGAAAAAAATAAATTTGAAGTAATTGAGAACTAAAGCTAAATGAGAAAGAGAGATGGAGAGAAAAATTGACATTGGTGTATATGTGAAAGTAGGCTCGTACAGTTTTAGACGGAACTTCTTGTTTGGTTTTAAAGTTGGAAGTAATGCTGTTGACAGAAATCGTACTACTAAATGTGCCAACAAAATTTAAAACGTTATATTTGAGTCATATTCTTTAGAATTGTGTTGTACATCTCCCGTTTGGTCTCATATTCTCTTATTTTGAACTTGGTGTTTATTTTACTGATAGAAATACTTTTTGGTGCACGGTATAAAATATTCCAGTTAAGTAATTTTTTTATGTACACATCGCATATACCGACATATTCCTTTCATTTTCGTTGCACATAAAATTTTAAGTTGTAAAATAATGTTTTTCATCTAACATTAATGAAAATATTTCCAATTTTTGATGTGCTTGACGATCAACAACCCTTTTTTTTTCTTCTATCCAACTGATATTTATTTTCTCCAGTATAAAACTTCAATTTCATACGCAGAGCAATCTTTTTAGCTCCAAAAAATCTATTTTCTCTAGTATTCCTTTCATGCAGGATGATTCGCTTCCAGCTCGACAAATTTGCAGGAGGTGTAGAGGATGTAAAGACAATTCGGAGGTATATAGCACTGCAAGGTCGGAAATGTCTTTTTGATGCTACACAACAGTTCGACAGCACAAATGATTTCTTTTTTAAAGCTGGTACTGAGTGCATCAAAATAAAACAGTCCACTTTAATACATTCGTAGAAGGACTACGAAGACTATAAATATATTAAAACAAACCGTGTCAATGCATTCAGTACCTTATTAGAAACCTTTTGTGTTATCCAATTGTCGTATTTTCATATTTCTATGTAATGTTTGCACAGTCGATACATTTAAGTTTAATTTATGATGCATTTCTAAAATTTAAACTTTTCAGAAGTTTCCGGGCATTTACGCAGTTAAGAAAAGTTAAAATGAGTAAGATTTTTTCTATTGAATGAAGAGGGGGTCCTTGTTTTCCTGTTCTAGTTTACAAAACAGCTACCTTGTAGTTACACATGCATTTCATATACGTTCATATAGCTCATTTTGCTTTGCTGGAATGAAACCAGTACAACAGAGATGCTCAGAAGTCGGAGTGATCAAGTTTTTTCTTTTTCCTTAATTCTTTTTCAGTTTGTAAATTTTAATGGAGTGAATAATTTTCTCCTTAAATATTAAAGTATAACAGAATAGTGTACAATACAGTTAGTATATAGTGTTCTGGTTAAATTTATAGGCTACAATTTTTAAAAAAATTATTAATTTTGTCAACGTTTTTTTCCCTGAACTTATCGCGTTGGCTTTCTGGAATGAGCCAAATGATGAACGAAATATTATGCAATCCAAAGAAAAATGAGAAGTTTCGTCGTTTTATCCATAAAAAGTTTCCAAAAAATAAAAAAACCTGCCTGAAAGATGTTTACTTTTTCAAATTCTATATACTATCCCAGCTCTTGAATGATGATAAAATGCAACTCCACACTTTTAGAGATTCCAGGTGACATGGTCCCAGGCAAAAAGTATGCACTTAAAATATATCGAGTTTAAGGAGCTACTTTCTGTTTCTTCAACTGTTCAGAGATACAAAGACATACATTTATGTATAAGAAGGCGATTCTTATATTTTAAACATAGGCTGCGCCTACAGCCAATGTTTTCGAACTTATTCTTTTGACAAATGACGTTCTGGCGTGTCTATAGGAAGAGCGCTTGCTGTAGGGAAGCCTGTCACTACTGGGGGAAATGAGGTTTTCAGATTTCCTGTTGTCGATGTTAGAAAGATTTTCGAAATCAGTCCAAAATCGGTACCGCTGTGATACTCCGACTTTGCAATTGCATTACTAAATTTTCTTTTGTTTTCACTTTTTTTGGATGTAGTGTTCTTGCGTAAAGTGACTTAGTGTGCTTTTTGTTTCACTTCATTTATTTTTGAGAAAATCAGCTTTTTCGGGATGTTCCTTTTGATTTTCGGCAGAAAAAATTATATGTTTTGCTTTGCATACTTAGCATAGTTGGCGTATTGACTAGCTATAACGATGACCGTTTTAATTGGTAAGCATGTGATAATATTCAAACTAATTGTTGTTTTTTCCAAAAACTAGCCCCATTAGAATACACTACTTTTTAAGTCTTGACGTTAACCCCCTTTCCTGATTATCCCGAGTTATCTCGGGTTCGCATATATTGCGGTTAATTATTATCCCGAGAAAACTCGGGCGAAGCAGAATTTGTCAGTATGCTTTGTTTTATCACGGCTTAATCGGCCTGGAGGAAACGAAAGGAAATATTCAGTTTTGATTGGTAATTTGCCAAGTTTTCCTGGTTTGCTGTGTTGTCCCTTGTTTAAAAAAACCATCATACCAAGACCAATGTTTAACTTTTTTCCATTTACCCGAGATAACTCGGTATATTAAGCTAATATTAAATGCTTTTACACCTGTAAAAAAATGAACTTAAAACTTACACATTTTGTTTTGTTACGTTTCCTTGTATTTAATAATAAAATCAAAAAATGTGATGATTTTATGCAATTTTTTTCAAAAAAATTTGTAAGGGAAGCGGTTAGCGTTATTCATCCTCATATAGAAATTTTTTCTTTGTTCATAAATATGTTGAGACAGTTCAGTAGGAATATTAAAGGAGAGAATAATATTGATCCTTAAGTCCTAGAGCACTAGGGCATGTTATGCACCATTGCCGTGTTATTTCCCTCGTCATTCTGAAACGTATTTGGCCACTACTTTCTTCATCCTCATGTAGGGTTCTAGTTTGTACCTAATTTATTTCAAAGCTACATCGATAAGTTTTTTTCCATTTTTTTATAAATAGCAAATATGTTATCGAAATGAATATTATGAATAAAAAGCTTTAAAAAAATCCTTTAATTTGAAGGTGATTAAATCATGAATAGCTGATACAATAGTTTTTGTAAACGAACATAATTAAACATAAAACTACTATTTAATCTACTAAAGATATCTAAATGAATAAGACTTTATTTTCTTTAAAGCAAATCTCAGTTTGTATGTAATTAGAGGAAAAAACACTTTAAATGTTATTACATTTCATTGTAGTAATCTTAAAGTAAACAATTCATTTTTTATTAAAGAACACTCCTTTCTACAAGGCGTAGTACAATGAATGCTTTTTGATGAAGCTACGAGCCGTAAAGCTGTTTTCATTTGCAAAGGAGGAAAAATAATTCCTTTGGCGCATAACATGAACTATCCAGTCAAAAGAAACGGTTAGCGATTTAATAGTCAAGATAAACTCCAGTATTTTTGTCACGCATAGGATTTGTGGCTAAAAGTAAGCAATTTAAGCTCAGATGTTGATTCTTAGTCATTCGCGAGTTTATATTTTCAGCGATAAATTCAAGTTCGGAACACTCTTGGGAATGCATATAAAATAAGCTGATAAATTTGTAATTTTTCTTGTTCGTTCTCATTTAATCAGAGGGAATTATTTCTTTATCTTGAAATTGTCCCTAGCAAAATACTGAAAAGAGGTATTTCTATTTTTACAAGCGGCATTAAGACTTCAACTTCTATTAGATATTATTCTTTTTTCAATCTAGAAACTTTCAAAACCTTGCTAATGCAATGCTTATTCAGTTGACATTTGAAAAAAAAATCAGATAATAGATGATTTTAGTTTGTTCAGATACACATTATTAAAACGCGGTTTTTTTGCCTAAGAAGGCAAAAACAAATATATGTCGCAGTGGAAAAGGGGCTTCTTGTAAAAGCGAAATACGTGCATGCAACATTTTGGAATTCCTGATTCACCTAGTTGTTCTCTCCAATTTAGTATGTTTTTACGACATTAATAGGGAAATAAAATCTAACAATAATGCTTTATCTGTAATCAATTTCAACAAAATAAACTTTTTATAATAAATTTCAATTCGTGAAAGCCACCACGGAAATTTTACAAAATATGCTTCGCAAAAGTGGCTTGAGTGCATTCCTGCAACAGAATTTTTTTTTTTTTTTTTTCCTTTTCGTTTCTGGTTCGAATTTCAATGAGATTTCCTGCTTGCATTAGGGTTAGTGAGGGAATATTGTGTTGAATTCATAGTTTTTACAGTTTTTCAACAAAGACAAAGTAAACATTTTCCTTTTTCCCAAAGTTCGTCATCAATAAATAAAAGTGGATAAAAACAATAACTGGAGTCCAACCTAAGCGGATTTTCCTTCCCCGTCTTGTAAGCAAAAATGTTAAAAGAGGTTGTCTTTTCAATCGAACGGAAATAGGGAGTTCAACGGAAGGTTTGAAGAAGGAATGCTATTGGGTATTGTACTGCTTGTTCTGCATCTGTCATTGTTGGACGGATTTCCGCGCTACATGAGAAGTATTGGAAAGCTATTTTCTGATGATCACGTGATGCTCATAAGCTATTTAACGATCTTCTTATTTATCTTTTGCTCTTTACTTCTAACACTAAAGCAAAGTGGGACGGACCACTGTGTAAGTGATCGTTCGTATATTTGAAAATGCACGAGGGGAAGTCGAAAAGTAAAGGGACTTTTAAGAAAAGAGGTATCTATTCTAATGATAGAAAACTTAAATACACATTATTTGTCTGCATAACCTCTCTGCATTTCAACGCACATTCCCCAACGTTTCACAAGTTTTTTGATTCCGTCGGAAAAAAGGTTTCGGTTGCACCGCATGAATGACTTCTGCATCGGTTGCAAATCTTCCCCTGAGTTGAGCGCTTCCTTCAATGGTCCAAACATATGAAAATCGCTTGGAGCCAGGTCCGGATCGTATGGCGGGTGTACCAGCAATTAGAATCCCAACTCTTTTTTGCCCGTCTGTTTGGGAGAATGTGGCCTCCTTGGTGCAGATCGACAGTGGAGCTACACACTGACGACTAACGCGGGAATAAGAGTGGCACGTTCCGTAGAAGTGTTGCAGACGACCCTAATTCAATGCTAGATACTAGCAGAGCAGTGTTACCAAATCCTAGTGCGAGAAATTGCAAAAGTCCTTTTACTTTTAACTTCCCCTCGTACATACTGGTGGTTCCAGGATTGTCATTTATATACGTATTTAGGGTTTAAAAATGTCGGTATAAATTAGGTCAGATATCATGCACGATTTGACAGTTTTCCCACCTTTTTTTGTTCATCTGACGTAATAGTCTAAGATCCGGCTGCAGAATTCTGTGCTCATCGAGTGTTTGCTAAAATATAAATTTTTAAGCATATTTATGATTAGGAGAATATATATCTACCAGGTTGCCTATCAAAATGTGGCCGCTAATATTTTTAATTAAATTATTGTTAATTGATTTTTCGGAATAAAATTCATTCACTTGTTTTTTAAATAAAATATCGTCCACTTCACGGCAATATAGATAAAGACTCTGAAAAATCACGGTTGCCGTTGAGCACTTAGCCGCACCTCTTCGCAGCCAGGTGTAAACAGGTATGATTTTGATGCATTTATACGTTCATAACGTATATTTGTTATTTATATATCAAATTGAAGCTCATTTTTTTCTGTTTATTGTGATATACGGTTGCCTAATTAAATCTGGCCGCAAATAAGGGTTGCTGGTTGTTAAAAATGCCAGTTGTACGACGCTTTAAAGCCATTGCGCATGCGTCGAATGATAGTGTTCTCAACTGAACAGATTGCACCACCTAACTCCGGACAAGTCGACATAGAAATCATTGATGGTTTCCATTATTTGTATCAAATTGGCTCTACTTTGCCACAAACATTTGGAAAAATAGCAGAATCGATATTGATAAAACTTTGTTCAAAAAATGCTCAGGAAGTACATATATTTGATAGATATTTAACGCCTTCTATTAAAGATTGCGAACGACAAAATCGAGAAGGAATTGATATTCCATACACAATTAATGGCCCTTTGCAAACAAAAACCAATGATTTTTTAAAAAGCTTGAAGAATTTTAGTTTCAAAGAAGCCCTGGTAAAATTCTTAGCTAACCATTGGGCGGATGATTCTTTTGCTACAGTATTAGGAAATAAAAAAATTTATATTACTGTTGGAGAAAAATGTTTTTCATATTGTTTTGCTAGATAGCTTGTAGTGAAAACTGAAGAAACTGAATTAGCATGTAAACATGAAGAAGCTGATGCGTCGAATGATAGTGTTCTCAACCACCGGCTCAAAGAGTAGTAGGGACAACTTGATAAATACTCCAAAAGAATCGTCTTCTTTTTCAAAATGACAAATTTAAAAACTACAACAAAAAATTAATATTGATGAAAAATAAAACCAAGGTTAGTTATGTAAAAGAAAATTTTATTGTGCAAGTACTGTTTGAAAAAATATTATGTTTTATTCAAGTATTCAATCGCCTGTTACATATTAATTAAACATTTAAGCAAATTAAAAATTTAAAATATGTATCTTATATTTCCGTAACTCTTATTTAAAAATCTGAATCATCAGAGCTTTCACTCACACTATCATCGCTGCTACCACTTTCATCGTTACAAATATCAGAATCGTCGTCATTATCGGAAGATTTGTTCATCGAATCACATAGTACACTCTCAACTTGTGTTGGAGTTGAGTCTCCCAGGAACCATGTTGGTTTTAGAAACCCATCTAATAGCCGCCAGCCATTATTTTCCGCGCTGAACTTGATACAATCCGGCTCAATGGCATTTAACCACATCGAATTAACAAAGATTGTCCGCAACAATTTTTGTTTCAAAGATTTCCAGCACGGTGGAATGTGCGCTGAGTCGAAACCTTTAATTTTTTTTATAAATTTTTCATTATTCTGTTTTGAAGCGTACATTTTGTTAAATAATAAAAATCTTGCGGCATTTACACTTCGACACTTTGGGAGTCCATACATACGGCACCTAAACTCTTGGACTGCATCAATTTTGGTTTCATTAAAGATGTCATTGGAATTAGTCAAAGATGCAAAAACTTGTTGAATTTCTGGATGCTTAATAAATACATTCAACAGCCGAACTTTCCCTTTGTTGAAAAATGCAGCCGTGTAGTCGCAACCCGTGTATGCGTGAAAAGCGGGAAGAGCAAGACATAAAGTTGCGCCTAATTTTATTGATAAGTCCGTACAGTTTATGTAAACTTCATCCTTATTATTAATTTTTTTTATGGACTGTTTGCCAACCAAATTTTCAAATTAGGAAATTTATGCATATTACCTAATAAAATGATTAAAACGTCAGTGTCTGTTGTTTTCACCAAAATTTTTAAATTTTCAGGTACTTTACTTATGTGAAAAACAATTCTTGTATCAGCTTCTTCATGTTTACATGCTAATTCAGTTTCTTCAGTTTTCATTACAAGCTATCTAGCAAAACAATATGAAAAACATTTTTCTCCAACAGTAATATAAATTTTTTTATTTCCTAATACTGTAGCAAAAGAATCATCGGCCCAATGGTTAGCTAAGAATTTTACCAGGGCTTCTTTGAAACTAAAATTCTTCAAGCTTTTTAAAAAATCATTGGTTTTTGTTTGCAAAGGGCCATTAATTGTGTATGGAATATCAATTCCTTCTCGATTTTGTCGTTCGCAATCTTTAATAGAAGGCGTTAAATATCTATCAAATATATGTACTTCCTGAGCATTTTTTGAACAAAGTTTTATTAATATCGATTCTGCTATTTTTCCAAATGTTTGTGGCAAAGTAGAGCCAATTTGATACAAATAATGGAAACCATCAATGATTTCTATGTCGACTTGTCCGGAGTTAGGTGGTGCAATCTGTTCAGTTGAGAACACTATCATTCGACGCATGCGCAATGGCTTTAAAGCGTCGTACAGCTGGCATTTTTAACAACCAGCAACCCTTATTTGCGGCCAGATTTAATTAGGCAACCGTATATCACAATAAACAGAAAAAAATGAGCTTCAATTTGATATATAAATAACAAATATACGTTATGAACGTATAAATGCATCAAAATCATACCTGTTTACACCTGGCTGCGAAGAGGTGCGGCTAAGTGCTCAACGGCAACCGTGATTTTTCAAAGTCATATATTCTCCTAATCATAAATATGCTTAAGAATTTAGATTTTAGCAAACACTCGATGAGCACAGAATTCTGCAGCCGGATCTCGTACTATAATTGTATCATGTAAAATTTTATAGAACGCTTTGATACAGAGAATATGAAATGCCACATGACTCCAATGCAAATGTCTATATTGAAAAATCGTTAAAATTGCTTAGAATATTTGATATTTTAGTATTATCCGTTCGCAGTGGGTGAATAATGAATGTCATTGACGAATCTATCGCATGCAAGCTAATATGAAGTGAAGTAATATAGTGAAGTAAGTGGCTATGATATTCAGAATCTCCGCGTTTAGTGTGTATTTTGAGTAGGTAGTTGTATAATTAGCATTACAATTTTTCATTGTTCCTGAACTTGACCGTCGCGTTTATGTATATGGGGAGGCTTACAACCTGTCCAAAAGTAAGAAGCTACGCAAACTGAACATCCTTTTCTTAAATAAAGTACTTTAATTTGTTAAAGTATTAGAGAATTTATTGTTGTACAAAAAAAAGATTGTAGTAAGGGAATCGCAACACGTTCTCTATCATTTTTACACTAAACCATACTAAAAAGGTGGAGAAACGACTTATTTATACTTCATTTCGAAAAAAAAATGTTCGTTAGACTTGTATTGTACAAGTGAATCTAAAAAGTGAACAAATGAATTTTAACTGAAATTGCACCGCGGAAGCGATTCGCTATTTAAAGATCTACCGCAAAACAGACAATGCTCTGCCATATAGTTCGAGTTTTTCGGAAAACAAAACTTTGGCTCTGTGTCAAAAATTATTGCTGTCACATGCTTTTCTGAAGGTAATCCTGGTTATATCTCTCTTGTATAGATAGGCATTCCTTATCATTCGCCAAACCTTCTTGTACACACACCTTTAGTAGTCCTTAAGATAAAGTAACCCTTTTGTTACAGCTCATTGGTAACTTTTCTTATAATATTGGAACAGCCTGTCCAAATCAATAATCAATGATGAAGTCTTGGTTAATGTAGAAAAGGAACATATATTATAAGATTTATTATAAGAGCGCCTTACTTCTTAACATAACTATTTCTTTCGCCATTAATTCAAATCTGAATCTATTTTTCTATGAAATCGTTGGTCTCCGGTTTTCTACATCGTTTCCACTACATAAACTATGTAAAGAAATAATTTTATATCTGACGCCAAATCTTACCTTCAACACCTTTTTATAAATCAAATAGAGTCAGTGTCCTCTTGCATGAACGAAACGCTACTAATATTCATTCCCCGTTATCACTCTTCTTGTAAGCTAAGGATCGTGATTTTTCTTTTAAGAATAAGTTTTTAAATTCTTAAAGATGTAGTATGAATTATGTATTTTTAAAGCGTAAAACATGAATTCTATGTTTATGGGTTTCTAAGTAAATGTGTTTTGTAAATAAAAAGCAATAAATAGTAAAAAGTAAAAAGTATTTCAGGTGTAAATAAATTGGAGCAAAACTCTTTATTGCCACAAATATCAACCCCACTCCCTCCAAATATTTATTTTACGTTCTTGTTTGTTTCTTTCTTTTTTCTTCTTCTTCTAATTGCCAATTTATAATTTTCTTATTGTTCCACATGTTGCTATTCTGTCGTTGAAAACAAGGCTGTAATACAAAATAATACTTTAATCAATAATATTTATCACTTTCAAATTTTATTTTCATTTCAAATTGGAGTAAGCATTAAACTCCGTAACAACATAGCTGGAAATACGAATAATACTATTCAAAATTGAAAATTATCTGTTTTGTGTAGAATAATTTGAATTGGGAAAATGCCAATACAAGCGAAAATTGCGTAAGAGAATGAACAAACTTTTGATGGATGACGATAATTCGTTCAGCTTCAAACCTGTAGATGACGAATATCAATCATACGAAGTTAACTGCTATTACTGTGATTTATTATACGACTATGGCGTAGTTTGAAACTTTTTCCCCTTATTTGTCGATATAATTTTTTCAATGTTTATTCTAGATTCAGATCATAAAAAAACTGTAATAATATACAATTATTTGACAATTTTCGTAATAATTTGTTAGTTTTTTTTAATAATTAATAGTTCCACCTTTTTCTTGTCATTATTAGTTTCTAACTGAATGCATTGCCGCTCAAATATCCTTAACATTACGCAATTTCGTTTTATTTCTATAAATTCCAAATAAATTTCGTTTCCTTTTGAAGATGTAAATGCCTTGAAAGAAGAGTCAAACTTATGGAAATGTAATGTTATGTCTCTAGTTAATATTAACAATGAGCTTATGTGAAGCATTCGAAATTTTGTAATTCAATAAATACGTGAACGTAAGTAACTTTAAAAAACTAACCTGTGTCCACTTAAGTTCAGCACTGGGGTATATCTTTGTTGTATTTTCCCTATCAACTTTATGTAACGCGAGTTTTAAAGTTATTTACAAGCATACAATTTAGAAAAAACACAACAAACATAATACTCAGGTAAATTCACTAGCGTTTGAGAAAGCACATAAGTCAAAAATTGACATTTTTTGTTTTTTTTTATGCATAAATATCTGCTTAATGATATCCCCCTTTGGGAAAAACTGTATAAGTCACAAACCACTTTTGTCAAAAGAATAGATGTTTAGAACTAAAACTATAACGTGCCTCAAAATACAACATACTACCAGGGTAAATTTAGGGCCTGCCAAGTATGATGTATATGCTTCGATTGACTAATAAAATAAGGAAAATCTGATGCATTAATTTCTGAGTGAAATTGACCTTCTGAATTTCTGCTTTTTAAATAATGTTTTAAATTTAAACGTATGTTTGTGTGACAAATTTGGATAATTATTTCAGCTTTGTTTAGTTTTATTATGTTGGACTTTTTAAATCATGCTTAGTCCATTACATCGTTTAGAGTTAAATAATTCAATTTTCAAAAATTGTGTTACAAGCGTAAATCTAAAACAGTTTTCACGTATAAAAAATGTATAGTATAAATAAACTTAAATAATAAAACATCATAATTTTGAAAATAAACCTTAAAATAAAATATCATCAAATTCAATTGCATGGACAAATTTGAGAAAACTTATTCTAAAATCAAAATATCATCTGAAGGTGAACTTTGAAAATCTCATAGTCAAAGCTTTGATAAAATAAAGGGCCATACAAATGAATGATCAACATGAATATTAAACAATGAATGGTCACTTCAAAGTAGTTATTCAGTAATTCCACGATTTTCTTAATCCAAACTGCTGCATCTGACATATCGGTGCCCATCGTCTTTGTTAGAGTTGCAATTAGTAGTTTGCCAAGTATATCTTATTAGGACTACAATTAGAAGTTTGGCAACTAAACTATCCCTTTTTTGACGTGTGTGTAACTGCAGATTTTACTTCACAGAGAGCATATATTTCACATATATGCATTTAGCCCCTTAAAGCACGAGTTTTTCCGAAAAAACTAGTATAGTGTAAGTTCAATCCTAAGGCCTCGGCTAACAGGTAGGGGTCTGGTGGAGAAAAGTATAGTGTAAGTTATTATTTGCAATTTCAGGTTGTGGGGGGGGGGGGGTGACTAGGGAGAGGGGGGTGAGGTAAAAGTTACATAGAAAAAATATATTATACAGACAAAGTGTAAACGGATCTCAGACGGGCATTAGAAATAAAATAACGCACGGGCATGCGCAAACTTTCCGGTAACTTTGGCCCGTGTCAGACACGGTCAAATGCGTCAAGTGGTTAAATTGATTCCTATTGTTTCTTTTTTCAATGTAACTGATTTGTTTCACTAATTTATCTTTGTTATGGCTAACTCTTAAATTAAAATATAGTATGCGTGAAAAATTTTAACCGCCATTCACTTCGATTATGCTGCCTATTTTGAAGCCTTACAGATATTGACACCAGTCTGTTGGCAACACAGCACAGCAGCTGCATACATCTTAGACAAGTGAACAACGGGGACCGTTTATTTTTAAGATTGTTTTCATGTAAGGTCTCTATAACTTGTTTCAAAAAGAGTAATGTCATTGAATAATATTAATTATTCCGTTATTTTTAAAAAGGGTATTTTAATCATATTCATGTAATGACTCTCAATCGACCTTTTGTTGTATATTTCCAAAAAAAGAAAACAAAAACAGGAATATTCTAATTAAAAACACATGAAAATTACTGAATCGAAAGATGTTCTTATTGTTTTAATTGTTCTTGAACACGTTTAAAGAGGGGAATTTAAATTGTCGATTTTCTTTTGTTCCAATAATGCCAATATTTTATTACCGTTAAGATTAATACTTTTTTTATTGATCTCTAATGTTGAAGTTACTTTTTTTTCAAATAAAAATTGAAAAGTTCTTCTTGTTTTAAGTATCTGATCTAATTATTTCTTGTAAGAGAGCATCATTTCAATTTCTTCCAACTTTGTTTTCATTTCTAAATATTTTTGCAAAACATTTAAGAATGTTGTTTGTTGGTACCTTTTGTGTTTTATTTTACTTTGTTTAGAAATTAGTAAGATTATTTCTTCCTGTTTCGATTTTAATTTTCTGAAATTATATTATAATAAATTGAAAATGATTAAATTCTTGGACCAAAAGTTGGCCCTTAATGCATTGTCTTTCCCCATAACATATTGCTGTGCGTAATTAGATGAAAAACAATTTTTTTAAGGTACAAAATCGAAATATAATTGCAAATTTCTTCTTTTATTGCGTTTTTCAACAAATAAATTTGTATAATATGCTGGAGAAAAAGGCAACGTATTATGGGCACAAATTTACAGTGAAGAACTTTATAAAAAAGTTGTTCTCTAAAAAGTTTCTTTTCACCAACTTAAGACGGCCTTCATCATTATGAAACGAATCCAGTCAACAAATGCTAAGGTTTATCCTACAATATTATTTCCAATCTGCATTTCAATTCCACTGCATGCTTTCTCAAATCTACCGTAACAAACTCGAAATTTCGTGCCGTTAAATTATTGATGGCAGTAAGGTAGTTCGAAGGAGGCAACCATCGGTTCTGATTGTTCCTTCCAGGGATGGGTAGTCGAGTAACCACTTGAAATGGGGAACTACAAATCATTGGAAAACGTGGGAATGTGACTGAATCCTTCAAGGGATTTGATGATGAACGAAGTAAATCTGCTGGTTTAGCTTAGAATTCCTCTTGTACGCAGTATATTGAAATTTCCATCGTGGAAAATAAACACGCATTGATTGGGACTAGATGCACAATGCATGATTTCATTGATTCCACAGAAAGTTCGTCTTGGAAGTTTCTAATGATCAGGCTTTTTCTTATAGAAACGTAGTTGGAAAAAGCTGAGATGAACCCAGCGTTCCTCAGAAGTATTATGTGAGCAACGAAATGTATCGATTCAATCAAAATATCAGTTTACTGTTTTTATTTTAAAAAATAAAATTCTAGTAAAAATGCCTTGTAACAAGACTGTGCTCGGTCGATCGTTTAAATTAAGAAGTGCGAACCCAGAGGTGAAAAATGTGTTTTGTTCTTTGTACAATGAGTAAAATATTCATTCCTTAATAATTGATAAGAATGAATTTTAAAGCAATAAGATACTATTCTAGTACTTTTGAAAAAGCATCCAATAATGGTTATAAAACTTTTACGTAATCCAATACTTTAAAAATCAAGTTAATATATTATAATTTGTTTGATATCCGTATGGCTCACGTTGAAACGAGGTAGTAGAATTACAGTTAAAATAAAATAATTTTCTATTAAATGACACTCAGTGAGAAGTTATAAGAATTACTCGTGTTAGTTTATGTCTGTAAAAGTATTTTACCTAAAAAGCAAAAATATATGACAATTTTTTGCTATTAGGGGGGAAGGTCCATTAATGTTATAGTTATGTTGTAAATATTGCTTATTATTTGAATATTTTTGATTTAATAAAAATTTCAATACGTATTTTATCAAACGTTTGTATTTTCGGAGCAGAGCGTCACGTCTTAGAAGTTGAAAAAAATAGGTTATCCTGTAAAATTTATGCAAAAGCACTATTTTAAAAATCTTTGATGATAACACGCAACATTACCACAGCTATCTATTAATATAAAATTCGTACTTACTTTTGCAATTCGTATGTGTCGTGCAGGCCTATTTAGTATAGTTCAACTTAACAGAAATACAAATGTAAAATGCCTCAAATAATAAATACGAAACACGCTTTGCTTTCGCTTCAAAAATAATTACCACAAATATGGGTCGACAAAATGCAATCAAATGGTACCATATAGAACCTTCATCACTCTACATAAAAGTGAAGTTACCCAATTAAGCATCAATAGAAATTCTTTTTGCGTTAATCATTTTAATTGATCCGAGTATTTCAAACGTTCATTGCTTCATCTATAAAAAGTAATTAATGAGCCAATACTTTAATTTTGTGAGAAATTATACATATTTAACATATTTTATGTACGAACAGAAGAAAATACCGATATATATATATATATATGTACACATATTTTTTTTGGTAATTATAATAATAAAGCAATATATATTAATGCTTTTCATTTGGAAGGGGTGTAACGAAAATTTTCGCAGTTGAGCGTGCAGTTCCAAGAAAAATAAATATTGATATATTTTTCTTCCAAAAAAACTTCAAACCAGCTTAGTGTTTTTTTTTCCTTGAATGCTCCTTATTTAGGATTTTTTTATTTTCTGAATTTTTATGTTTTTTTATCTTCACATTGTATGTAATTGAATTAATGTTGATTTATTATTTTTTATCTTTCTTTTCGTTATGGTTACATGAAGGATTTAGAGAAGGGAAGGGGTTGGCCTCTATTATCAAAAATTGAGGGAATACTGTAAAAATGTTTTTTGGCGTACTAATTTCTCTCGTTAATCATTTGCTTATTCTTCTCTACTTTTTTTTTCTGTCAAATATTCATTTTTTAAAAAGTTGCTGATTACCCTAAAGCTATTTCTAACAGTGCTTGAAAAATGTTTATGTATGTATTAGTAGGTCTTAGACTCTGTAATGTTATAATGCCGATGTTTTATAATTTATATTTATTTTTATTTATTTATTTCTTTGTTTTTTCTTCTTTTATGAGTGTTTTTGACTTTTACAAACTCGAAAATGTTTAAAGCTGAGATAATATGAAAAGGGTCCTGCATATGATAACATATTTTATTTCAAATTTATATATATATATACAGTATGTTTTTAAGTAATGAAAATAAATCCACAAATTAAAATTTGTTACACATATCGCTTCAAAACTTTCGTAATCTTCAGAGTATGCATTTCTGCAGGTGAGTTTTTCTGCTTGTGCGTTATTTAAGTAAAGTAAATATGAAAAATGAAGAACAAGATTTGAAGAAGCGAAAAAAAGTGTCAGTGTAGGTTTGCCGAATTTTTCTGTATTACATCGGCGATGACGAAAGCCCCGATTTTTCAATTATTATTATTTCTATTAGGCTGCGTTATTTATTGGTGCAGAACTAGTGAGTTCCCAGAGAGTGCTACAAACTCTTTCAGCGGCACTGTGGTACATTTGCCACATGAGTATTTTGACGTCCAGTTTTTGCATCTGAAAAGGTGAGCACCCGGATTCTGTTGATGCGCAATTGCACTAGGAATTTATTTTAGCCTTGAATATCTAAGCCAAATGTCTGTTCAAGGGATCTTTTACGTTCCACAAAAGAAAAAAAATATTGATTCATTCGACATGGGCGTAGACTATTTTCTGCATCTTGAAAATCCACCAAAACTGCCGGCTCGATCCTATGAACTGGAGCGTACGAGTAGTGCGCCTTACCACGATGCCACTGTGCCGGCAAGTCTTTTTCTTTTCTTGTGTGTGAATATCTTTTACGTACATTGCTTGTGTGTCGCTTTGTGCATTGCCTGATATTTTACTTGTAAACGTGTTGCTGTAAAGTTTTCTTTCTTTTTTTTTTTTCCTTTTCCGTCTTTTTTTTTTTTTTTTTGAGACTAACAACACTGACAAAACACACACTCCAGTCTTAATTTTTTTTTTTGGTTTTTTAAATCTTGCTCTTCATTTTTCTTTATACAAATACAAAAGTGACGACCAGCAACAGGCACAGAGCCCTACTAGGTTGGTCCTATTCAATTTAGCAGTGCCCAATGAACATCAAGAGCCTTCTTAAAAAATTTTACCCCACTACAATTAACAGCCACTTCCGGTAAACTATTCCTGCCTACAACCCTATTGAAGTAGTAGTTTTTCCTGATAACAAGATTAGCCTGAGATTTCAAAAACTTAAAACAATGACCTCTGGTTCTATGTTCAGTGCATAACTGCAGCCCATCAACATTTCCCTTTTTAAGGAATTTATACTACTGAATCATGTCCCCTCTAACTCTCCTTTGCTCTGGGCTACCTATTGAGTCTTTTAAGCCTTACCTCATAATCTAAGTCTGAGAGACCACTTACCAACCTAGTAGCCCTTGTTTAAACCCTTTTCAATAAGGTAATGTCCGTCTTCAGATAAGAAGACCAAAACTGAACAGCATAGTCCACATGAGGTCTTAGCAAACTTCTGTATAATGGAAATTCAACTTCCTTAGATATGTTCGAAATAATAATAATTTAACTTTGTGCAAGTAAACTGTAATAAATTTCACGTTAAGAAAGCACAAATAAGCATTTTAGTGTTTATATGTTCGAAATAGTCTTATTGATAAACACAAGCATCCTGTTAGCCTTGTTTCTCACTATGCTAGACTGCTGACTGAACTTGAAGTTAGGCGGCCTGTAAACATTTACACCTGCTGTACGTAGACTGTGAAATTACTAAGACTATATTATTGTTTCAAAACCTTGTTTTATTATCTCTGTGTTAAGAAATATGATGTTTGTTTCCATTTTAAACTTGATAAAGGAATTCTTAAGAACATGTGGTTATAATCAACTGTAAATTTTATGCTTTTTTGCATGAAACAGCGAAATTTTTTTATGTAAATTATTTTATTTCAAATATACAACTGTAATCAATTTACAAGTTTAGTACTTTGAATATAATTTATTCTGAAAATTATCACAGTAGCAACTTTTATTCCCTAATATTTTGTTTATATTTCCTATTATTGGGCAAGACGCTAAGGTACTGTAAATATGGCGTGCAAGATTGGTAACAACACATTAAGGAAATATCTGTTTGTGTTTGATTCAATGCAAAGTAACAGATAAATTTTAGAAATATCCTAACAAAAGTGCCTTCTTCCAAAATTTTCAATTAAAGTTTATCTCCAAAATTACAATTTGAACAAGAGCCTCCAGCAGTTGAGAAGCGCTAATTAGGAAGAATTGGTTTAGGTAAGAAATGTGCTTAAGTACCTCTTCTGCGAGGAATTTACCATAAGCCTTACCCGAAGTTAGTTTCTTCAATTTCTCCAAGAATGAAATTAAGTAAATGGGATAGGACAATATTTATACCTTGCACCAGTTTCCAACAAAGCAATCCTTTCTGCGTTCCCTTGAAATCGGAAACTCATTCTTAATCAATTCCAGTGCCCGAAGGTTATAACAAAGAGTATTTCAAAGCAAAGGCCCTTGCTTTCTGATAAATAATTTTGGTACCTGGGGATTGGGCTTTGTGTTGAAATGGTGTTGTTTTTTTTTCTTTTCTTTTCTTTTGCTACTCTAAATTTGTCGTGGTGATTTAAAAAGACTTTTAGTATGTTCAATTCTTTCAGTATTCTTAGCATTCAGATTATAAATTCCTCGCATGACATAAAACCTGATATTGTATATTGGATTCGACGTTTAAAGCGATAAAACATGTATTTAAATACTATGATTAGGGTATTAATTATAAATTAAGGCTTTTAAACTTAGTTTGGGCAAAAGTTGTTGTACATAAAATTATATAATTCACCTCTATCATTGCATGACAAAGAGATAAAAGCACGACAGAAGTAATGATGTAATTCAAAAAACTATAGGTGGAAGGGGCAAACCCAAATATTTCTCAGTTAATCTAAACAAAAGTATCTGAAAAAAACGAGAAATTCCGTCTAGAACAATACGAGCCTACTTTCCCCCTGTACACCGGAATCAAATTGATAGTTTTGCTATCTCTCTCTCTCTCTCTATCTTCATCATTTAGCTTCAATTATTAATTACTTCAAATGTTCATTTTTCAACAGTTTTTACTTATTCATGTATTCATCGATTCATTCACTCATTTATTCATTCGGAAATAGCCTTAAAAATCCAGATCAAAAGTTTCGTGGGAAAATAGGTTCGCTTAGTTCTGGCTGAACTTCGTATCTGCACGTGTTGTACGCCATAAGCTCCTTCCGATAAAGTTTACTTCAAGCAAATCCATTTATATCAGGATTTATAATAGGATTGAAATTTCACCGTAGGCGCTAATGTTAATTTCTTTTCTCTTTAACTGTTCAAAATTGAGTAAAAGTTGTTCAAATTAGAAAATATTTCACTGCGAGATCTTTTTCAAGAGCTTGTTCATAAGAACTTGGATTTTATGTTCCGGGTTTATAAAATTTGCTTCATATTTCCCCATTAGTGCTAACGTTAAGATTTTTTGAACTAACAAAATTGAACAAAAAAAATTTCCAATCACAAATAAAATATGGAAAGGAAATGTTCTCGCCGAGATCTTTCCAACCCAAAAATATATATTTCGAATCAGGCACTACTTCAAAAGTTATTTGGGGGGGCGGAGGAGACAGATAGACCGACAGACACACATTTTCCCCGTCTCAAAGTCCTACATTCAAATTTTGTTATTTTTCAATATTTATTTATTACTTAATTTTTTAAAACTTTTTCTATTTTTAACGATATTTTTACGCTACATTAAGCCTTCTTTTCTTCTTTTTTCTTTCTTTTAAGAAACTTTTACGGGAAAGTAAGCTGAAAAAGAAATAGCATTATGTGACAGTATTAGTGCCATTGAATTTTTTAAAGCCGAGAGACATTTTGCGTTTTCGTTGTTGTAACTTTTATGTTTTGGAAGGTTCAAAGAAATAGTCTTATCATATTATTGGTGTAAAAATGCATTCCAGATAGTTTTTCATACATAACTTTAACGTAACATTCTATTATTGTGACATTAATAAGAGAAGTGCAAAAATAGTTTTGTTTCCGAATTCCAATTATAAATATCTTTTTTTTCTTACAAGTTAAGCCTGTGTCCTTATTTTTAGTAGTTTTAAATTTTTAATCTCTTATCCACTAAATTTGCTCAATCATACCAAAATAGTGATTATTATAAAATTTTATCACCAAAAAATTATTTTTTGAGGTGGCCCAAAGAGGGTAAAGTTTCATAATCGACCAGATTTTGTGATTTTTTTGAATTTTCAAGGAAGATAAAAATTATGATTTACACTTATGCTTAATTTATTTAATTATATTAAAAAAGCACTTTTATATGAATAAATAAAAATGTAAAATTTCTAGTTTTCCTAACAAAATATATAGTATTCAAATCGATTTCATAGGTGGCAAGAGCTGTCTAATTCTGTGGTATATAGTTTCATTAAAACGGTTTGTTTACAACATAATTTATCTTCTATTTAAAATTCGATATAAGTGTAGTGATATGTCATAATGTAAAAATTTCTGCATCTTTTAGCCCTACACTGTTAGAAATTTCATCATGAAGTTACGGTTAAATAGCCGGCAGCAGTCTGTCCATCTAATTCACCGTTAGATTTATGGTTTTTAACATTTTTCTATCTATACGGGACCTAAACCATTTCCAATCAGCTTGGTTAAAAAGCCGTAAATGCAAAAGTTTACGGTTTTATAACCATTTAAAAATGGTTTCAAAACTAAATGTTTACGGTTTTTGAACCATTTCGAGGTGTAGAATCTTCAAAGCGTAGAAACCGTAAGCGAAGCGTGCGGGAATCGAACCCGGGTGTATGGAACACCAGCCTTGCGCTCTAGTCATTCTTCGGCCATCTACACCACTCATGTCGGCCGTTTATTTATCAATAAATCTTCTTTTCCAACAGGCAAACTGCATTAAAATTGAGATTTAAGTTTTTGATTAGATCTAAAGTCATTTTTGGTGTAAATTTACTGTATATTGACGAAAATCATTTTATTTGCTACAAAAATTAAAATACCAACGAGCTTCAGCAGCTCAAATTATGGGTTCGCTCATTCGCAAACAGTTCGGGAATCCGATGTTTCCAATTTTTGATTTACGTGTGTACGTGTTTCTATTTAGTAACCACTGCTTAAGCCACTTTTTTCTCTTCTTTTTATATACACGTGCAGATTTGAACTGATAAATCTTTATTCATATTTTAACAACAGCGTACGACCGGTAAGGTTCCACAACCAAGATGGACGCCCGATTCTTATTGACTACGAGACCTAGTGGCGCTTGTAAATTACGGTTAGTTAAACGTTCTTTAGAAGAAACAGAGAATAAACGATTTTTTTCACAATCAGCGGTTTGAGTACCATCTTTTTAATGGTTATTCAACTGTTGTAATTAAATATGGTAAAATAGCAATCAAATAAATGGTTATATTACTATTTTCTTCGGAAATTTTTAACAGTGTAATATATCCACACGTTCTCTTTTATTCCTCCCCATTACTTTCAAAGTTTCGCAGCAGCTCCAGTGCCAAAATATTATGCTATTTTGCATTTTTCCAAGGAAATATATGCATAAAATAGACGGTCTTTTATTCAGATGTAGTTGAGTTGGTTTTCCTGTTTGGTGTGTATGTGTGTTTTTGGATAAGTATTCCGAACTATATTTTGCTGAAATTCTTTGCAGAACAAAAAAAAAAAAAAAAACAATGCATATGGTAAGAATAAAATCTTTTTCACATCTACGTCTATTTATGTCGTTGAACAATATGGAAAATATATTCTAAATATTACCTGAATTCAAAATATTTATATTCTGTGCCGAACGTCTGAAGAAAACGACAAAAAAAGTCTTTCTTTTAAATGATAGCTGTCTAAAATGTCACAAGAGTTTTCTCCTTTCTGGCGAAATGGGAAGAAAAAATGGTAAAATATCCTTTCGCTTTTAGAAAACAAATTTTCTACGTGTGAAATTTTGCTACAGTGTATTGGATGTAACGTAAAAGAAGAATTGCAAAAAGTACTTGTTAAATAACTCAAAAATGACTAGCGAAATCAGTGCTAAATGTTTCTAAAGTGTCTTTTATTTAGTCATATTTCTTAATAGCACTAATCTGACTTGTAGCGGACCAGAGATCCAGTTTTTTGAGTACTCTTAGTACTAAATTTGTCATTGACATCAACGATAACAGAGAAATTACACATTGCTCATTAAAAAATGAGCAATGTGTAATTTTTATGTTAAGTTCAAGTTCTCTTTAATCTTCTTTTTACAACGTTCTGTCCCTTAACAAGCTAAAAGTTGAATGTAAAGTATGGCTTTTTATTTGAAGCGAAGAGCGTATAGTAAGAAATTAATAGGGTCATTGTCAAAATATTCGTACGTATATTGTCCGACAGGGCAAAAAGTGATTATGCTCAAAATATCTTAATTTAAACTGACTAACATATTTGCAAATAGTACTAAACGGTTTGAAATAGTACATTTCTTTAGGGTACACTTCACAACATTTTTCTAATGCAAAAAATATCATTTACATATTTTTACTGCTAAGATAGAGACTTTTGTATCTGAAATCTTTTGTATCTTGATGAAAAAAAGATGTGTTCCTCTTCCGTATTTTGTAATTCAGTAACAGTTATTTTTACTATAAAAGAAAACAAAAAACATTGGGACATTTCAACAGATAAGTCTCTTGTAATTAAATATGGTAAAATAACAATCAAATAAATGGTTATATTACTATTTTCTTACCGAAATTTTTAACAATGTAATATATCCACACGTTCTCTTTTAGTCCTCCCCATTACTTTCAAAGTTTCGCAGCAGCTCCAGTGCCAAAATGTTATGCTATTTTGGCACTAGAGCTGCTGCGTAAATTGAATGAATTTCATCGTTATTTTAAATTCATGTGATTATTCTTGCAAACGAAAAAAAAAATTAACGAATTTTTACACAGCATTTCGTCTCTCATATTTTGTCCGTTACCAAGGTGCAGTTTCATAAAAAAGAAGTTGAAAATTTTACCTACAAATGTCAACACATTTTCAATAAAAGCACCTTATACTAGTTAAATATTCACCTGCAAATATTATTATTATTATTAATTTTATTATTTTTAAGTTAAGAAACAATAGTGTAGTGGTGTAAGCAATTTCTTATAAGATAAGTATTTTTACTCAATGTCAAGTCTGTTACCTGGATTTTTATGTAAAAAATGTAAGTTCATTGATTTCTTTTGCTTGAACAATACTAGCTCGTTAATTTTTCAAAGATTTTGCTTTGTGTCTTAGTGATATTAATTAACGTTTTTTCTACGAAGTTATCTCAGTTAAGAACACTCTTAAATTTTGTGAACCACAACCCTTTAATGATACTCTTTAAGCATAGGAGTATCATGGAGGGCCAGGTCCACACAGCAAGAATTAGGTCTGCTGGGCGCTAGCCCAGCTTTACTATCTCGGAGCGGTAATGAGTATTCGTCGGACTTCATTTCCTCGTACCCGGGGAAGGGCAACCCTAAGGCCTCGTGCTTACAGGCGAGAGGGATAGAGTAGAGAACTCTTAAACTTTGTGGTAACTTCAGGCTAAATGTACTAATCAAGTGTTTTAGGATGGCATGGCAAACGACTTTTACACCAGCTATTTTATTAAAGCGAACTATTTTATCGCTTTTTTTGGTATAGAAACCTTTTATTATTTTTTCGCACACATATACAACTGATACAGTACATGCTATTACAAACTTAAATTTCATTAATTGTATTATTATCGTACTTCTTTACGTCTTCGTAAATCTGCCTCTTATTCGATTACAACAGCGATACAATGTGGCTCATGGATCTTTTTTGAGTGGCCTGATACCGTTTGTCAAGATTGTTCTTGACAAGCTGTGATATAAAGTTATTCTTGTATAGATACACTCTAAAAAGCGCTATTTTTCTATTTTCGCAAGCAATGGCAGTATGATTTGGCTATGGAATAGATCGTTCTCGGAAGGACTTAGCAACATTATCCCCCTCCCCCAAAAGAAGTGCTCATTAATATTTCTGCTGCTGCACGCGTAAAATTATAAATACGTGTACGTAGTCAGACCGTACAAAATTTTTTGTATCACTGGGTTACAGTATGTAATGAGACAACATTTTACTACTATTTACAAATTGAAGGGTCTACTTCAAAAACGAGGTAGCCCCAAATTTCAAGAAACCGATAATAACATATATAAAGGCTCAAAGATTTAAGTTGCTTTTCTTTTCTTTTTTTTTCTTCTTTTTTCATAAATTCATCTGTATAATTGTACTTAGAACATAGAAATCCGTTATGTAAATACATATTAATTTTAATTTTAAATATCAAACAGTTCATAATATAACTAAAAGATTTCCTAAAATTTAGCTACATACTTTTTTCAGAAAACCCTTCAATCATTTAAAAAGCTTTTTTCTAAAAAAAAAAAAAAAATGTGCAATATTTTAACAATCATTTCGATTAATTTAAAAGTAAAAGAATTGCAAATACTTTAGAAATTCAAATAATATAGATAGATTGTATTAAAGTAATAAGTTATTTAATTGATATTGCCACATATTTGGGAATAATTTCTGTTTGATAATGAAGCATCAAGAATCTGCAGCTTACATCCTGCGTGGTTAAATGTCTCATCAGCAGACTGAAGAAAAAAAAACAATTGTTTATGGAGCATGAAGGTTTTTTTAATGCAAATGAGACTAATATCGATTTTCCCCAGTATCATTTGTTATATTGGCTGTCTATTATAACACTTGGACCATTTCTCCTGATTGCCTGATTCTTTTTTAACTTGACGAGCATGTGCATTTATGTAGTATTTAATCTCTGTAAAATAAATCCAGAAACTCTTAACAAACAGGGTTAATATTTTGCATGCTGACTTCATTGTTTAACAAAATGTGTAATAGAAAAAATACTCAATACTCAGCAGTATATTTATTTTCTATCCATGTAATTATGTGTACTGATAACGTTCAGGTACTTAGATATAAAAATATTGAATGTCTCTGAAACAAACATTGAAAAGAAAAAATAATATTCTTATAATTTTTAAGTGGTGCCTTTTATTTCATTTAATAAAATTTTAGACAGCCTAAGCAGCTGAATATGTATGTAATATGTCTATGAAAATGCCAGCTGTGTTTTCATACATTTATCTTCAAATTCATATTGTTCGTTTCAGATTTCCCACTGCTGCAGGTAACAGGTAGTTTAAATGCAACATAAATGGGCAAAGAGGAACTTCTTAATGCTAGAAAGCGTTTCTAATCTGTTTCAACACGCATTGAAACTTATGGGTGATTTACGTGGTTGAGTTATTCCGCACCTTTTCAGAGAACGTTATAAATGCGACGCCCCAAACTAATGTTGAAGCCTTAAACTATTTACATTTATTTTGTGTAATGCTCCGTCTGAAATAAATTCCCGCATAAAATGCATGGTTTTGTTGAAATTTCTACAAATTTCCCATGCAGTTTTTTTTCTGCTATCACACATATCCTAGATTGTTCTCCAGTATAAATTTAAAAAGAAAACAAAATAATTTTTTAAATCAATAGTACAGAGATCGATTTTCTTACGCATTTTTCTTTCCATTTTTTTTTTAAATTTAGACATTCGGTCAATGTGAAAGACTAATATTATACATGTTACCCACGGCCTAGATGCTGTTTATCAAATTTTTATAAGTATTTATTAAATTTTGCTGACCATTAATTTGCAGTTAAATTCAGTTTAAAATTTCGATGCATGGTAGAAAAAATATATGAAAACGGAAAGTGTGGCAAGTATGACCTTGGAAAGTGGGGAAAGTCCGCTTTTGGAGAGAAAAAAAGGAGAAGGAGAAGACAATGGCAGTTATAGATAAAACTTGGTATGACTTTTCTATTTGTAAAGAGTTAATAAGCGAAAAAAAAAATAGGATCCTAATGTTTGGAAAATGGAAGTTTTAGCCCTTGAAACCTTATTTCAAATGTTTTGAAATGCAACCCTTTAAATATAGTATATTATATCTAGTATTTAAATATAGTATATTATATCTAGTATAGAGTGGTCCTGAATTTTATAAACAAATCATATATTTATGTAGTTCTCGTAAAATTTGCGTTTTAACCTTAGGAGCGATGCTATGATGAGGATTATTAAAATGTTAGTCGCATGCGGGGAAAAAAAAGAGAGAGAAAAAACGCAAAGGAACATTTAATTAGTTTTTTTATGTTTAGAAAACGTGTGGTTAAGTTACTTACATCAGAATTGGAAAAACAGAATTTGATATTTTCGTGCTTCTTGTGAAATGCTTATTTAGAAACCTCAAATGTTAATTCATCATAAACTTTTAAATCAATATGAAAAAATCTGAAAATTTATCATAATGGTGTCGATGACTAACATACCATGGCTTCTCTTGCGAACAATTATAACGCGTTTGCAACACCATTATATTATTAATTAGCTAGCAAAAATAAGTTCCTTATCGCTCTCCTTCTTGCAGAAGAGTAAATATAATTTCATAAGACTCGCGAAGGTTGTAACGAATGAGTAAGTATTATGTTTCGGAAACACTTTTCTTGGAAAAGATTTGCATTTCGCATCTAGCGCTAATTATATCTCTGGCTAAGATTATACCTCCGATACAGGTGTGCAATGAGAAAGATCAAAATCACCAAGTTTACGGTATTATTGATTTGTTTACTGATTAAAAAGTATTATTTTGAGTTAAGTAATGATAAACTAAGCGGCTTTACTTCTTTAATAAGTTATAAACATTTATTGGTTTGACGTCAATTCTGAGGATTTAGTATTTTGCCTTCTAGAGCTATTTAGAGGATCTTACAAAATCGTACATAAAGTCATCTAACGCTAATTAATATTTAAAATTATTTTCATACCCAAATTCTCAGCTGCAGAATTAGGCTTGTTTTGCTGCAATACCCATTAATGAGTTTGTGATACTTCTGATGTTTTGGATTAACGTGAGTTTTAATTTTCAGAGTAAGCTGCTTTAAAATGGTCTCTGAATAGCGCTTAAGCTGAAAGCGAAGCGAAGAGGAAAAAAAATGTCGAGAAACCTAATTATAATAATGATGATTCTTTGAGAAAAATTCGATTCTGAAAAAGTTATCTTTTAATTTTACTTTTAAAATGTTTTTTCACTGTGAGAGAGTATAAATTTTTATTAATTAACGCTGACTCCAGCGGTTATAATCTTAAGGATTTGTATGTTTTTACTGTCACGAAAATATTGTTTTTGTATGTTTTGATGAATTCAAGTAATTAACAAGCCTGGTTTTTTGGGCGGGGAGAGGGGAGGATGATGAAAATTTTTAAAATAAATTTCTCTCTTCGTATAATTGCTGAACTCTTCTTAAAAATGCTCCTTTTTTCTGAAGATAACACCAATGTTTGATCATTAGGTCGTTTACGTAAACTGTCCCATTACATTAAGAGGGGCTTTCTAGACAAGTCTTTCAATGTTCATCACATATTAACGTCACCAAACTTTTCCAAATCGTTGCACCCATCGAAGAGTTAAAATTTCTTACGCCACCTCAGCCAGTCATATAATATACATTCGTGATATATGTATATAAGTCTATATTAGTACGATTTTAATTTACTTGGTACTTTAGTCTTAGGTACTTAATTGTTCTCAATTTTGTGTTCTCCGTTTTTTGTTGTCCGTTATTTCCTGTTTTATAAGACTAATTTGTGGTTTTTAGTAATCTGTAATTTTACACCAGACTCCGGATAAACGATTTTCAATGGATTTTCATGTATTTTCGGAGAAAAATATTTTACGTATTAAATATTTCACGTAATATTTCGTAATAACACTAATTAAGTAAAATATTTTACGCAATTAGTGTATGAATAAAATCTAAAGAGTAGAAAACTATCAATTTGGCAATAGTAGTACCAATATTTTAACTCCACTAATTGAAAGACAATATTTTATTATTAACCTATTTCTTGAAATGCGTCGAACAGTTCTTACGCATTTCGAAAACAGAGAAATGAGATATGAAGTCAAAACTATTGCTCTCGTTTTTCCAATTAGTAGTAATGACGACATATTTAGAGAACTAGAAAGCACGCGGCGAAATTGATCCTCTGAGCGTGTTTTTCACCAAGTATTTCAACAACATAAAAGATCTCCATGTATATATATGTACATGGATAATATACAGTGAAACCCCGATTTTACGTCCCCTGAATCTACGTTTTTCCAGCATTTTACGTTTTTTTCATCAGGTCCCTGATTTTCCGTATACTAATAATGTTAATTTAACCCGGATTGTATGTTTTTTATACATGAAATTTCCCGCATTTTACGTTTTCCCTGTAATGTGAAAAAAAAAAAATTTTCTAAAATAAGCAATATTTTTCCTTCTGTACTTTTCGTCAGCCGATGAAGATCAACAAAAACAACCGGAAGCACAGCCCGTCCCTTCTTTCACTATTGCAAGGAAGAGCTTACAAATAGTGAAACGATTTTCTTTCTTATAAAGACCAGGAAAAAAACTTGCAACGTATTTCAATCCTAGAAGATGCTGCATTCACTTTGAACTCGACTAAAAAAACAATCCACTATTACGGATTATTTTCAGCCTAAACGCCAGAAATCGCATCTAAATGTGCTAAAATTATCTTAAAATGGTATGTATAATAATGTTCTTTGCGTAAAATATAGATATTATACCTTTTGAAAGAGTCATCTTTACTACCTTTAGTTTTTTTCTATTTGATTTTTGCATTCTATGTATTTCCCGTATTTTACGTTTTTCTTGCCCAGTCCCTTGAGGAACGTAAAATCGGGGTTTCACTGTATATTTTTTCCAGTATTTCAAAATTTCCTTCCAGTTTTAAATAAATATAAAATATTGAAAAGATAAATTACCCCCCCCCCCCCCCATGCCTTACAATTTTATGTATTGCGTATAACAACCATTTGATGAAAGGGGATTTATTTGATCTCAAATAAACATTGCGGAAGTGCTGACGGGATTACTCATGTGTGTACTTTCTTATTTTTTCCTTTAGTACACATAATTTTTCATTATTTTTTACTTCATTTATTACTTTAGTAATAATTAATTTTAGAGGGAAAACTGTAGTTCTTGATTTTTAAGTTTTTTTTTTTAATGTTGCAGTTTTTGATAGCAACATGTTTTAAACTGCATTAATACTACATACATAGAACTTAATTAAATGAGTATAACACAAATTTTTGGGTTCAAGTGGAAGAATGATATACATAATAATTATCGATTATTTTAGTTTCAAGTTTTCGAAAGAAGCTGACCTTTTGAAGTGTTAACATTTATTTTATGCTGTGTTATGGTACATGGTTGCAACTTTACATTAAAAATATTACGTTGCATAAATTTAAACTAATATATCATTTTGAAACGTTCCTAAATAGTATTTCGTACACCAAATTTTTATTTAAACTAGCATCTACGAATTCAACGCAAACTCTTGTATACCAAAAATTTTACGAGTAAAACTTAAACACTTAATTTCGTCTAAATTAATCTCTTCCGCTCAGCAGTAGTTGAGTACTTAAAAAATCTAATTAGTCCTTTGTCCTTTTTCCTCACAGTTAAAACATTTTCGCCTCCAAACAATTCTACTTTATGTCTCTTTCTGCGTAAACTATTTCATTTTAAGACGATTGTCTCTTGTAGTAGCTAAATAATTACGCCTCGCATAGTTCTTGGCGAACTTCCGGAAGATAGATTTTTCTTCATGTCACCTACGCTCATTTTGTATTTTGAGTGGAATCTTTGTCAAAAGAAATATTACAATGTGTCCAACGTAACAATGCCTTTGTATTGTACTTAGGAATGAGAAACATTGTAACACAGAATAGAACCGAGTATACTTCTTTTTTCGTATCTATTCATTTTGTTTGTTTCTTTCTTAATTGCAGGTTTGTTATTTAAATTCCACTTTTCAGCTGAATGACGTGTAGAAGTGTTTCACAATCAATCAGATTCCACACTTTCGTGCAACAATATTTTTATTAGTATATTAGTACAATATTTACGCAAAGTTAGAATAGACATCTGGAAAATTTCCATCATAAGTTTTAAAGTTTACTAAAACTTCTTAGTCTACATTGTTGAGGCTTCGAAAAACATATTTCTGGGCAATATCTCCTGGGTGACCAGTAGATGGCGTCAACAGTTGCGCCATCAAACAGTTGTGTCATCAAATCAACAGTTGCGCCATCAAATAGTTTACAGTTGTGTCAACACTTGCACCAACAGTTTGTGTCAACAGCTGCGCCAACAGTTTGTGTGACAGTTGCGTCAACAGTTGCGGTGGTATAAAATTTCTTTAGCCAGAGTTTATTCCCCAATCATTCCTCCCCTCATTTTATTTATTTATATATTTCATTTATTTATTTATTTTTGGAGCAATATTTTGCACCATGGCACCGTGCAATTTTCGAATTAGTACACCAAATTATCGATTATCGTGAAATCAGCATGAAATTGGACTTCCAATCATCCAAACTTTCGTGCAACTAGAAACTTTGCACCATATATTGGTTTAATATTTAGTCACCTTTTTAAGTGAAAAGGCTTCGACAAAACATCAGGATACTGCAACAACTCCTGGGAGATCTGTAGAAGGTGTCTCAACACTTGTGATACTGGGGTGTAGAATATTCTTAACCATGAGCTTCTTTCTCAAGAAATGATTAAATATAGTTCTACTGATAATAAATACGCTTTTATCGCCATAGAATGCCTTTGATAGTTAATCATCTCTCATTTGGTTAAAGTTCCACTCATCCATAATGCTTTGGAATAAGATTAATATTACGGTATGATTATCATCCTCTCTAAAAGGCCTGATTAACGGCCCTTTTTCAGAATTAATTATCCAAACAGGGATAATTCAATAAATCTTTGTTCAGTCTCAAGACACAAACTAAGCAGTTGCTAATAAAGCCATTCAAATAAGCAGATTTTGGAGAAGTGAATATTGAATATCTGATGAGGATAAGATTTTGCAAGTAGTTTTCTTTTATGTTGAGCTTGAACTCATCCCATAAATACTTTCTCCTAACTGAACACCCTCCTCGCTCCTGCATTTTATTTAAAGATAATTTTCTATGTTTCTTGTTTTTTCTGGTCTTGTTTTTTCCGAGGTGGTTAAAAACGGACAACTCTGATATGGATCCCCCGAGATATATCACAACTTGCAAGGGATCCATGTCAGTGAAGGAAAAAATAAAGGGTGCATGAAATGTTACTAGGGGTCTACGTAACTGGTTCTCAATTATCGCCAAATTTTGACCAGAATGCGCCCAACGCATATTTTGCCAATGTTCTTACAAGATATTTATTATTTGTGTAATAAGCGTATAAATTACCTGTATAAGTATGTTCCTATTCTCTTTTGATCGTAGCTTGTAAAAACTTTACATTTTGACATCAGTAGACTAAATGTCGTAGGTGAGGAACGCCCTATGAAGTGTTGTCGTACAAAGGGCAATTTTACGTGATCAAAAAAAAAAAAAAAAAAATCATACAAAATAATTCTTCTTTTTTCTTAAAGTTTCTCAATATTCGTGCACCATTTCCATATATTTTGCTTTTCCTTTAGAAGAGCTTGGGTGAAGCTTTTACTCTGTGTTTCACTCTTTTTCTTTTTTTTTTGGAATGTTGAACTATAAATGTTGCCCTAATTGACTTTTTTAAACCGACCCCTTGGAAGGGGTCTACGATAAACCAAAAAAAATGACAAAGGGTGCATGGGATGAAAAATTTCGGGAACCTCGAGTTTACTAAGTTCCATTTTTTAATGCAGTTACTTATTATATTTTGATTATTTTTCTCAGCTTTATTTTAATGGTACATTAAGCCGTTATGAATGCTACTATTTTTATTTATTCCTATTATCATTTTTTAAATAATTATTTTTTTCATTTTCCTTTAAACTGGAAAATAGGCTAAAAATAGTAATAACTAAATCATAAGTAGAACAAATCCGAAAATATAAATGAGAAAACAGAAATACTTAAAATGACGCTAAATTTAATAAAACAAAAATAGTCCTCTGGAAAAACTAATTTGTAATGCGATTTGAAATAAACTAAATTTAAAGGCACGCGCTACAGAATACAATTACCAGCTACTGCTCAATGAATGTGGGTTGGAAAAAATTAGAATGAGTGTATAATAGTAGGACTTACACAAGACTAATATGAAAGTCAAGTAATTGATAGTTATAAATACATTGTTTTTTTTTATTATCTGCAAAACACGAAAAATATTTCTCGAAAAATGTTACACAAGGCATTAAAGAAAAAATAAACTGTGCATTTTATTATATTAACTGCCCAGCGCAAAACAACTTAAAAGCTCCAAGGAACAAAAATAACCTTGAAGAGGTTTTCTTTCCTAGTAATTTCTTTTATTATTACCAAGAAAGACGCTTCTTTTTTGGAAGAAACAATACTGTTATATTTTCCTCTAAAGAAAGCTACGTCCTTTCCAGTTAGATGCCTCGATGTACCCTTAGTAGTAAAGCTTGAATGATTGCGGAGATCAGAATGGATAGTGGAAAGCGAAACTTAGGTTATAAAGTAATGGTTCTGTAGATAAATGTCACGGATGGTTTTCCGTTTGGCTTTGATTCTCTAACATAAAAGATAACTGCAAAATCAGTTGTTGCAGAATGACTACTACAAAAAGTGCTCTTTCAAAAAAATATAAATATAATATTTATGACCAAACTAGCATCCTAATTTAGATGAATTACTGGGTACTTTGAAATAAAATGTGTACTTTTATACAAACTAATTTAACCCTTTGTGATCAGAGCCATTTCTAATTTGATTTACCAACATCTCTAACCCGTAACTACCTCTTCATCACAGCTCTGCTGTGTGAACCTCATTCTAAAATTGTAAACGAATGGAAATGTGACCGCATCGAAGACACAGTCTAACTGCTATCCAAATGCATGTTGCGGTAGCGGATAACAGAAGGTTGAATAAAAAAATCGCACAAATTTGTGTTGTTAAAAAGTTCATTTTATATAGATTTAGGGAGCAGGAATAACAGTAATTGCGAATAACGCTTCATTAATGCACAAGATATACGCTAAAAATAAATAATGAACAAGAAAATTAATCTTAAAAATATAAGTCACTTGCTATATTTTTCCCCATGTCCAGCTGTCATAGTTTGATAAAGTTCAGAACTGGCAAGCCTTGAATGACTACTAAAATTTCCTGAATGAGTGTTCGAAAATATGTTCGAAAGGTATGTAAGAAATTCCGAACTAGACGAGTATCTTGACGCGGATGAATTGTTGAGAATCTTTTCAATGCAATTCGTGAAGTTTTTTATTTTTAAAAACAGAATTAAACTTGATTTATCCCGTCAGGCGTACTTTGCGTGCGAAATACGCAAGATTGTCCAACACATACACATTTGAAAAAAAAAAAAAAACTTTCTATTTATACGTATAGTAATATAATATATAATTGCTAATAATGTTTCATTAACAAATTTAGGTATCTTAAATAAAACATTATCTTTATTATATGTTTGCTCCACCCCTAATAACTTTTGAGGGAATATTCCCATTCGAAAGATTTTTTTCCTTTCTTTGCACTCGAAACATCTCGGCGAAGACATCTCATTTCCATATTTTATTTTTTGATTTGAACACATTTTTCGTTAAATTTTTAATAGTTCAAAAAATCTTAACGTAAGCGGTAGTGAGGAAATATGAAGCAAATTTTATAACCCTTGGACATAAAACCCAAGTTCCTTTGAACAAGCTTATTTGAAGCAGCTCTCGACGTGAAACACTTTTTGATTTGAAAAATTTTTGGTCAATTTTGAACAGTTCAAAAAAATATTTACTGCATACTTTCTTTTTGAAATGTATTTTAAGGCTATTTCTGAATGAAAGAAAGAATGAAAATCTGAATGAAAGAAGAGTGAATGATAAATGAATGAATGAATGAATAAATAAATGAGTGACTGAATGAGTATCTATTAACCGTTCAAAAAGGTATATTTGTAGTAATTCAGAACTAAAGCTGAATGAGAAAGAGAGATATAGCTAGATTACAAATTTGAAATTGGTGTATACGGGAAAGTAGGCTCGTATAATTCTAGACTAAATTTCTTGTTTTACTTTTGTTTTTGCTTTTGATGCTATTTTTTCAGTTGAAGCATTTTCTAATAGTTTCCGGAAAAAATAATTTTATCTGAACATAGTTACATAAAAGTATATTTAGTCCATACAAAAATATAGTTAATCAAAATGCACTGATATAAATTCGATTCAGCGAAACTTTACTAGCCAAAATATATTTGATCAAGCGTGTATAAGGTAAAACCGAGAGAGTGAGTCCACAATTCGAAAGCTTAAATTATAATTTTGATTTGAAATGTAATAACTCAGTCCATTTTATTTGTACTTTAGTGAGGGATGTCTGAGAGACCTCATCACAGTAGTTGCGATTCAAATTCTGATAATTAAATATTGATATAATTTTATTTTGAAAACCCAGATGCTAGCCAAACTTAAATACCTTTGAAAATCTGAACTAATTAAATATATTTAATTTCTCTATTAACGTAGATTTTGACTCAGCATTTAAAATTTAAAGTAAATTCACTTTAGTTTAATGCAGTGTTTTTTTTTTCAGTTTATTAAATGAATTTTTAAGTAATGAAAATGAAAATTTTAAAGTGTTTGTAATTCTAAAAAATCTATTTTTTATATGTTCTACCTAACGATATAAGAAGATGCGAATACCTATTGTAATACATAAATAAATAAATTATTGAAAACATGCGAATGCAAAATAAAATAAACATAATAATTACTATTATTTATATTTTTAGTAAAAAAATTTACAAATGTTTAACTACTTGCAAAGTATTCAGAAGTCAGGAAGTAAGGAGCTCATAAAACGGCTAGTTTTTTTCCCAGAATGATTATCTTAGAAAAATTGCTCTAATTTTAAGAGATTTTAGTTATATTCTTTACAAATTGAATTATTAATGTATAACGTTCAGTTAAAATATTTTCTATAGCTTAGAAGGTAAATGGAAATCACTTACGCTCACGGTAATAATAAAAAAATTATAAAATGAAACATATTATAATATCACCCTATCATTAACATTAGCTATCTATTTCGTTTCCTAACTCAATATCCCATTAAAGCAGATTTTAAATTTGTTGCAAAACCAATAGCATCTGTACTTTTGTGTACGTTCCTGAAACGCATTTCACATTTTGGACTGTAGTTTGTTTGCAAATAGTTTTCAATTTCTTATGTTTGAAGCAAAAATTTTAGTTCAACTGATTTTGTACGCATCAGTTCTGTAGTCCAAATATTTCATAAATTCTTTGTGATTCAACTGTTAGTTTGCGCGATCGTTAGTATAAGCGATCGAAACACATAATTTGAAATAAAAGCATGTCTTAGTGTAAAAGCTTTA
The DNA here is from genome assembly GCA_038502835.1 of Octonoba sinensis. Taxonomy (NCBI): domain Eukaryota; kingdom Metazoa; phylum Arthropoda; class Arachnida; order Araneae; family Uloboridae; genus Octonoba; species Octonoba sinensis. Next base: position 133,723,599 of record CM076598.1, read on the forward strand.
TAAGTATGAATATAAAAAATACAGTAAAACATGTAAATGAAAAGGAAAGAAAGAATAAAAATATCGGCCAAGAAGAAAACTTAAATCCCAGTAAAGGCGCAAAATCATCCGTTATGATTTTAATAAATGTATAAAAGTATACATCCTCAAACATAATAAAATAAATTTCCATAAACAACCCCCAAAAAATGCAATATGGTCTTCGTAAATGTTTTGCGTCTTTACTGCTGTAAACAAATACAAGAAAAATATGGAATAAGTAAAAGGGAACTAAAAAATTTAAAGTATGTGTAAAATAAAAATGGCAGACGGTCAAGCTCCAACTCATAAGACAGCCGGGAGCTTGAAGTTTGACGCAATTTGGAGGTATTTATAAGATATAAAGAAGACTATGTCTACTGCTGTGCTCTTCTTCATTAGTATCTCTGCACAAGTTCATTGTGTAATGTCATGGTTGTTAATGCATTGCAACACTCACGTATGCAGTAATACCTCGTAATCAAATAAATGTAAATTGTAGTAGTTATATTGATTATGATTTTAAAAAAAATAGAAATAAAGTCGGTCACAAAATAAGAATAAAATTAAGTACTGGACAAATATTTTATTGCAAAAAGCGTTTCTATGTTTAGGGTTTATATCAATACCTACTGGCTTACTTGAAAAGCGTAACTGAGTGGCACAACTGAAAACATAAAATATTGAGCAAAATTTTCCTACAAACTGCTTTCCTCTACTCAGGCCTTTCATGAATGCCTACATGATCAAAACAAAAAACATACAGGCGGAAGTGTCAAAACAAAATGTTTCAATTAGCAATTTCTATTCATCCCTCATTTATTCATATTTATTTTCTTTATATAGCAAGCACTATGTGCAGTTATTTTCTTATATTTGTCGTTTTTTAAAACGCTACAAAATTGTTAGCCTGTTCAACGGATACTTTAGAAAAGCTACCTCTGAAAATGCAAATCAATTTGCTTGGAAATACCCTAAACTGTCCAACTCCTCTGCAGAGGAATTTATCCCTAATGCTGGAAGCACGGAATGTCAGGCTGACCTGTCAAGATTATTCTGCTATTCTTCGTGTTTTCTATTTTGTTCGACGGGTATGTTAAGAGAGAACTTTTGCGACAGCTGAATGTAACTGCACAACAAATAGCATGTCCGACGTAGGTGTCATAAAAGTCGCGATTCGTTCCGCCAGCGACGACCTCGTGACGTTCGAATCCCTTCATCTTTGGTCAACAATTCTATTTAGGTTTCCTGGAAAAAAGATGCGTGTCTGATATTGCCAACGGAAGGACAAAATCGTTTCTTTTCTTTGGGAAACTCAACAAAAGCATGCATCACTGTTTTCATGGTAGATATGTTTAACCTTTGTGCGAAGCTCTGAACTGTGAGTAGTTAAAGCGATTTTGAATTATCATTGAGCAAAATAAGTCACACAATTCCGGCTATTGACCGCGCATTCAATTGACTACCTGCATATAATCCAAACATTTTGTTCAGCTTGCACATGAAATAGTAACTTCACAAGAATCGAAAGCAGGATGGAACTCAATGACAGAATACAATTCAATTTTCAAATTATTCAACATTGTTGTAAGCAGACTTTTTTATATCAATATCTTTATTATTGTATCCAAAATAATTCACTGCTGCTTTTTGAAAGCTTATTTTACATGTTTCAAGTACAGCCTTTGAATGTTAGGATAATTTACCTGTCTTTGATAAGGAAGCTCCCAGCGAGAGAAAATTATTCATTCTTAGAAGTCGGTTGCACTAACTGCAAATCTAGCTAATATGAAAACCAAATTGCCTTCTTGTCAATGTAATGAATAAATAAAGTGCTTAGTTGTAGTTCTAAGGTAGACCTGAAAAAATAACATGTGGTGTATAAACTATTTGATTTGTATAAACTAAATTCTAAAGTCAATCTCAATTCTTTGGCAACAGGCACATAGTATGGGATTCGACTATAATATTTAGGGTTGCTGTTTCCCAATTCAGCCCATTCTTCATTTATAACGCTGCATCCCTTTATCGCGGAATAATAGTTATTACCATATAATATTTTTCATACAGATGAGTATTGGCCTTGATGATTGTTTTCATTTTATAATGATGCTCCGTAAATAAATAATTCGTGATTTTGCATGTGATTTATTCGGTAAATTGGGTTCATAACTAATACTTCTGATATGTATACACTAAGTAAATCAAAACTAAAACAAGTCATCGTGTCTATTCGTATATTTCATGGTGAACAATGTATGCAATAAATCTTTTGCATTAAAATTGCATATTATTGTAAATTTGTTTAATTAACGTAACAGTAAATTTACTTTCCATAATGATCTTTGAATCTATCACTTCTCAGAAGATGGGGAAAATACGAGATCAAAAGTGTACGTCAATTGTTTTTTATGCATGCAAAATTATGGATAGGAAAAAATAATATTATGTGAAATGTGTTTATTTCTTATTCGCGCAAAAGACGAACATAAATTGTTGAGTTTCAGTGAAATCAATTTAAAGAAGGGGGAAAAAAAAGAAAAAAAATCGATTTTTTTAGTCAGATTATTATTTACAAATACAACCCCTGGCAATAAATATGGAATCACCTTTAACAAAATAAAGTAACCTTTATTTAACAGCGTGTAGAAATGGCAGAGTAAAATCAGATGAAGCAAAAACATATTTAATTGAAAGTAGACGATCTGAGGTACAAATTAAAAACACAAAAAAGTCAAGTAACGCTATTTAGAGTGAACAATGTTAATTATTAAGCACCAAACCGGAGAAATAAGTATGGACTCAGCAAAGGACACGGGAAAAAAGTATGGAATCACCATGCAGTTTCTCACTTGGAATTTGGCAACAGGTAATTTGCGAATTATGCAAATTAATCGTAACATAAAGACGCGTTACCGATCTCGTGTTATCATTCGACGAAGTTATTTCAGTGCAAGTATGGTTCCGACGAAAGAATTATCCGATGTGGTCAGGAAAAGAAGGCTCCCAATCCGCAATAGCCAAGATACGGATAAAATTTAGACACACCGGTATTCATTTGAAAGAGAATTGTAAAGGACGGCCAAGGAAACATCAAAACAAGACGATCGAAGATTAAAGTCACTTTGCCTCCATAACCGCAAAGACACTTCAACAGTCTTGAAAACGAAATGGGCGGAAGCGGGTGTTGATGTTAGTGCCAGGACAGTACGGAATTGACTTAGAGAGATGGGGTTCTCCTAAAGAAAGGCCAAAAGAAAGCCAGCCCTGACACCAGCCCAGAAGAAGAAACGTCTACAATGGGCTAAAAATAAGTGCACATGGACAGTAGATGATTGGGAAAAGGTAATATTCAGTGATGAGTTCACGGATTTGCGATGGATATGGAGACGATGCTGGAACATTCGTTTGGAGACGAGGAAACGAAGCTTACTCAGACGACTGCATTAAGAAACAAGTAAAGTTCGCAACGTCCGTTCTCATTTGGGCTTGCATGTCAAGCAAAGGGCCAGGCGAATTGGCTGTCGTTAAAGCAACTGTCAATTCCCGGATTTATATTGACATTTTAGATCCTTTCCTGATCCCATCCATTGACAATGGCTTTGGAGATGAAGATGTCATGTTCCAGGACGATAGCGGCCTCCTGCCATAGTGAAAGGGATTTCCTTGCTGATAGGCAAATTGCCACTATGGATTGGCCTGCTAATAGCCCCGACTTGAATCCAATCGAAAATGTCTGGTGGAACTGAAGAAAATCGTCCAGGCGAAATCTCCACTTTGCAAGGAAGATCTGATCATTGCCATTCGCAAATGTTGAATAAACTTAACATTGACTATTGTCGATCATTAATAACATCTATGCCTGCAAGGATTAACCCTTTATAGGGCCATTTTTTTGGAGTACCGGTATATCAAAATATTTTTCGGATTTTGGTTCGTTTCAAAGAAGAAATTCATATAGGACATTAAATAAGATTAACATGGTTTTTGTACCCCCCGGGGGGCGGGATGTTCTAATATTGGAATATTGATGCCTGTGGTGGTAAATATGCTTCCCAGCGTCTTTGCAAAATCCTACCAATTAAAAAAGGTAAAATAGCTTACTATAAACATCTATAACTTGATGAATTAGTTGGGAAGCATACTTTCCACCGCCTTATAAAGGGTTAAGGCAGTTATCAAGGCACGTGGAGGTGTAAGGAAATATTAACACAAGGTGGATATGGACTGAATCCATATTTTTTCCCCGCATCGTCGGTGAGTCCATACTTATTTCTTCTTATACTTACTTTGAACTGCACCTATTACGCACCAGATTGTGCTATTTGACCCTTGTTTGTTTCTGGTCTGTAGTTCAGATTTTCTACTTTCAATAAATCATGTTTATGCTTCATTTGATTTTACTTTGTTATTTTTACATGCTGTTAAGTAAAGATTAACTAATGTCTTTTAAGGTGATTCCATATTTATTGCCAGGGGTTGTAATAATAATAATAATAACATTTCCAGATCGTGCTTAACTCAAAGTATTTAACACATTTGGGGTCCCGCTTCTCTCTTTTTCTTTAAAAAATATATTTCCACATCATTTAGCTGTAAATGCTTCTGAGTCATCGCTCATAAGAGACAATTGGAGGATTCAGTTGTTTATTAACTAAACTTAGCTTGAATTTGAGCTCCGGAATTTGTTTTTTCTCCAGGTAATTGTTACTTATTCGATGGGATTCAGACTAAGTTCATGTATTTTAGGTGTAAACATAAATTATGAAGAATATAAAGCTCCTGAACTTTTTTTCTAGAGTTCAGCTCTGCTGTTAACCGAAGAATAATACTTCAGGTTAGAAAGCCGTATTTTAAATTAGTTCTTAAGAAACATCAAATATTTAATACTTTTCGCGATAATTAAGAATCGACTGCGGTACACATAGATCGTTTCAATCATATTTCCGGAAAATTTTAGCCATAAAAAACTGCTATTGTTTTGAAGAACCTCCTCCAAAAGGCATTTCAATTCATCCTTGCTCTTAGATTTTACTAATCGTAAGTGTTTTACTTTCAACTGAATATTCTGTTGTAAGTTATTGCACATAAATTTTTCTTAAACTTTCAAATGTCATGTTTCCTTTTACATGCGTATTCATTTACTTATTCTTTCTTCTTTTCTTTCTTTTTCAGGTATGTACTGTAATTTTTATGTATGTGTACTCAAGAGGATGCTCTTTTTGGTGAGATTTACTCATTTTATACAGGTAGCATATTAAATAGAATTCAAAAATGCAACTTAAATAAATTGCACCGGCACAATTGATTGAAAACCGAAATTTGACTGCCTAAATTATATTTCATAGAATATTTTTAAAGTACAAAATATCAAACTGTATAAACGTACAACTTCATGCGGTATATTTAGATAAATAACTTTAAAAAATCATTTTAATTATCTGATTACAATAAATTTTCGTACAAATATTGATCGAGTTTTGCGTGATTCGTAATTAAAAGTTTTGAATAAAATTCTAGTTCTTCAAATTATAGCTGTTTTTTACTGTCTTTCTTTATTATAATATTGATTTCTATAGAATTAACACAGGAAATGTCCACTCATTTTCCATCGATTTCTATAGTTAATTATTTGTTTCAAACCTATAATTGCATTTAATTTTCTTTAATAAACAAAGTTTCGAATATTTTCCGCATTAAATAATAATTTAAATGGTAAATATTTATTTTGGAATTGAATGTATAACGATTATAATAGAAACATCGGATGCAAGTAAGTCACAAATTGCAAGGAAAATTGCCTACAAGTGTTTCGGAGCTACACAGTGCAGCAGTACTTCAGTGAAGGAAAACTTTCTTTTTAATTGGGCTATTCGTATTGGTTGCAACTGGTAAGATTTCTGCCCCTTTCCATTTTTTTTTTTACTTTGCGTTTTTCCCTCTTATTCGCTTTGTGTCTTCAGTAATATTGTATTCCGAAACATGTTTGTGCTATTTTTATTTAATATGTTTGCCTTATTTACGATAGATTTATTTAACTAGTTTTAACTCCCACGAAAAAAAAAACCTACTGTAAAGATACACATTTTAAAACCTAAAGATTTGTCATATGTTACCACTGAAAACTTTCATGACTTCTGTCTGGGACTAAAAACGGAGATTTAGTTCAATCGTTTATTTCGAAAGGTAACAACTCTTAAAAACATTTTTTTCCCAGGAAATAGAAAAAAATGGCTTATGAAAAGTTGGAAAACTTTACGGGTCTGATCTTTTACTATTTAATTTTAGTAGGTAATAGCAATGTAATATTGGTAAATTAAAACGATTTTTGATTAATTATGCCATAAAAATTAATAAGTTAAATACTGAGAGTTCTTACTTTTTCAAAACGGAGGTGTTACCTTTTCGAAATAAACGATTCAATTGCATATTAGGTAATAAAATTAACATGTATTGCTGTAAAAATTACAAAGGGGTGTAATGTACTGCGCGATCTATTCTTCCAACTCAAGTTGGCTTTTAGTTCTTCAAGTTTTCAAGTAAAGCTGTTATAGGTGGGTAATGTAAAGAGTTGCGCTTTTCTTCAACTAAGTTCTCAAAAAATTGAGCGTCGTTGGGTAATGAATGGAGCTATCTGTTCTTCTCCAGTGAGAGTTGGAGTTTAGTTTCACAAGTTCATTTGAATAAATGTAGCATAGGCATGTAATGTACAGATTTCTTCCGCTGGATTTGATTGAATTTTGCAAGTTATTAAATATGATAACTTTAATTCTGTAGTGATCCATTTTTGGAAAGAAATTCCAAGAACCGAAAATAAATTTAAAAATCAAAAGATTGATTTCAGAAAATAAATCTTCAAACACCCCTGGGCCAATTTCAAGTTGGGAGCAAATATTCGTCTGCGCAGACAAAAAATAAAGAAGAGTAATCGTTGGAAGAAGGACCAAGAAAGAACAGCAAGCTGTAGAACCGCTAGGTTGCTTTATTCTTCTGAAAAATCAATACTGAAACGAATCTGCTGACAAAAACTGGCAAAGAGAGAAGGCACTGAAAAATTTTCGAGCTGGCATCCTTTTTCGGAGTTCTGTTCTCATTCCCGGCTGGATTTTTCTCTTTATTCTCTTCCTGTTTTTAAAAGGACTGAATCCAGTTGTTTTTTGTCCCGCAAACTTTTGGAAAAGCTGTGCTTCCAACTTAATTTTGAGTGTCTTTCATATTGAAGACTAAAAATATTAATCTGGAAACGATTTGATTTAGTTTGCTCGTATTTATCTCATAGATGAAAATTAAGTTCCGAAATTTCCCATATTCGTTTGTTTTATTTTTATAGAATTGCTCAAAGTATCATAAAAATGATTATGAAAATGAGAATTTTATCGATTTTTTATTCGTTATTAAGGTATCTGATTATGTTCGGAGAAAGCTTTTCAGACAAAAATATTAAATGCGTTTTAAATTTTTTGATTCATTTGTCATCATAATTACTGAAATACGCTTAAAAATAAATGCATGATTTTGATTTGATATTAAGATTTCTGCGTGTTAAGCTAAACCTTTTGATTGCGAAAGACCCATAAGAAATTTAATGCTTTTTTAGCACATATTTCTGGTAGTATTTTTGGTTAATAGACATATTTGTGTTACATTTTTGTAAAACAGCATTTACACAAACATAGGTATAGTAATATAGGAAAAATCTTCTTTGAATACTATATTTACAGCAAAAAGGAATTTTCTCCAGGACAATTGTTGTCCTATCTTCGTAGTGAAAATGTTAAATTCCTTTTTCTCAGAACTATATGGGTCATTCTCACAAAACTGGCAAAACACATGACTTTGCAGTTAAAAAATGAAAGTAATAATTCTTAGAAACATTTTTTTTCACTTTGCTGTACTTCAGACCAACCCATTAATACAGTACAAAATGAGAAAAATCTTACTGATTATATTAAAAAAAAAAGAGTTGTTTCAAAATCATTGCCCTGTCTTGTCACCAGAACTAACTATGCTTTTTCAAGATCTGGTGTAAATAAATGAGATTTTTTTTAATGAAATCTTATCAGATACACACTAAAAAAATATTTTTTTAGACAATGAACAATTATTTGAAACACTAGCATTACTTTATCATACTTAAAATAATTGTGTCACCAGGAAAATCGTCACTGTCCTGGCAAATGTTATTCAATTCATTTTCAAATATTCTTAGAAATAACATAAAATTATCTAGTTAGATATGTGGATGTTAACTTTCAGTTCGTGCCATTTTCTTTTTCAACAAAAAATGAAGTTTATTGAGAGTCATTAATTCTTCCCTGTGAATGCAGTTGAGGCCAAACCCAACTAAACCTAATCAAGAGTAAAATATGTTCCGTAGTGCAGAAAATGAGTATGGTAAAAACAACGTTATAACGCACAAACAAAGAACAGGCGAAAAAAATGCAATAAATTGTACACGTTTGTACGTTATAACTATGTTTATACTATCAACCGAATCAGTACACTGCGGGTTTACATTTTTAGTGCTTTATCTGAAAAGTGACACTAAATCTAAATTGTTGTTGTTACTAATCCCCCTGGCACAGGAAAGCCTACTACCAGGTCCAAAAGATCAATAATCCACTGGATTAGGGTGATATGCAGCTTCATTTTAGAGTGAGGAATCACGAGAACTGAAGACGGACTTGACCTCAATTTTTTTGTTATCTCTTAATTTTGAATCAGATCCCAGATGAGAGACCGTCACCTGGGATTGGCACCCCCAGAGGTATCGTTTCACTTAGAGGACTTTGGAGCCACGACCTATTTAAACGTACACCAGCTCTCTTTAGCGTACACGGCCCCACAGAAACCAGCCGCGAGCGGTTGTCACCCTCCCAAACACTGACCTAAGTCGATGTTGCTTCACTTTCGGTGTTCTGCGGGAACGGTGCTTCTACCGACTGGTCCACTGCGGGACAAAACTAAATTAAAACTGCAAATGCAGTCTCTAATTTTCTTAAGAAAAGTAATTGGTTTTATGTTGTTTGGAATCTTTCTTAGAATAATACACAAACGGAAATATGCATAATATTTTCCAAAATATGTAAAACGTTGTCTGTCTGGAATTATCTATGAGTCTTTTTCTGTCTCTGTCTATCTGTATGAACAATGCAGGGGTGGAATAATGCCTGTAAGCAGCTATTCGAAATTGAATGCGATTGCAATACCTTTTCACTAAATGTAAATCATTAATGGTATTCAAAAAAAATTTCGAATATATAAAATTCCTGAAAACGCATTATTTCGGGGGAAATATCTTCGCTCTTTCTGACTAACCTCCTTTTTTTCATAACAATCTTTATTATAATGTAGTACTTATCCAAGGAGGTATATTCAGAGTTCTTCATACTAACAATATTTATTCAAATTTAAATTTTGTAAACAGTTTGAATGATATTTCCTGAAACTCAATAAATGTTTCTCGGGAAGTTGTGTTTTAACGTTATATTATTTTCTTAATGAAAGATACGAAACAGGATATGCTCAAACACGGATACGCAGGGTTAATAGTTCTGATGCAGAATCATTTCAAACATATTATTGAATAACTTTAAATGGGATTGAGAGCAGGTCTAGATATTTTCGGGCAAGCGATGCATCTTTTTTCCCCTTCAGATTGCTCTGACAGAGGAGTATATGCCACTGATTGGGAGCTACCCCGAAGTAACTCAAATTTTATTGTATGTTATACACTTGCATTAGGTGTATATATCCCAGCAGAATATTTTCAGTCAGCTGAAGGTCTGTTGCAGAACCTTTCAATCTGTATTAGCTGAAGAATTGAGCAACGTCAAATGGAAATCAAAATAAAGGCATGGAAATCAAAATAAAGGCGCATCTGAGGGGGGGGGGGGGATCTGGCTTAAAAAATCTTAATCCATCAGTAAACTAACAATGATTGGTACTGATTATTTCTACGTGATTAGGCGAAAAATGTAATGTCTTCTTATATTAAATAAAAATGTTCGGAAATTGTATGCAAACTTGTGCTAAACAAACATTTAATCGCTTATTTATGAACATCGTCGAAAAATTTTAGATATTTTTTGCAACAAGTTTTCATTTTTGTTATAATTAAAAGGATAAACACAAAAAATAATTTACATGAAGTAAAGAAGATACTATTTATTTTAAATATAAATTTAATTTTTCAATTTTAAGAACACCGTAAGAGTCTTATAGTACTTTTTAATAGCCATTTTCGTTTTTATTATAATTAAAAACTAGCAAGAATAAAAGTAAATCAGATTTAAAAATAAGTTAGTGAATAAAAAAACAGTAAGATATTTTCCTGACTTTTGACAGCATCGTCATCGTGCTTTAGATATGTTTACTAAACTACTATTTTCACTACTTTTATAATTACTAGAGACTGCTTCGCAGCAACTTACTTCCCACAAGTTGTGTTACATCTGAAAGAGTTTTACCTCAAAAATGGGTGATATTTTTTTGACAATATATTTGAGTAGTGTTTCAAATATGAGACCGTACCGAATCATCTTAGGAAAAATAAGTTTACTTCAAAAATAAGAACTGCAATTTTCAAATAAAAGTCCATTTTGACTCGGGGCTATTACAAGAACACGATGTGCTTTAAAATAAGTCATTTTATCTCAATATTGACGATATTCCGGACAGACATAAACACAGACAGACCCTCACAGACGTTAATAGTATATAAATAAAAATATAAATGAAAAAGAAATCCTTTCAGATAATTTCACTTGGAATTCTTAACACGTTTGTTATAATTAAAAATATAAACGATGAATAATATTACGAAATAAGCTAAAACAATTTATTATGAAATGAATATTTATTACATTAAATAAATATCTACTACGTTATTTCCTTTTAAAAATAACATCAATACTATTTTAAAACTTTCGCATTTATTGTTTTGAGATAGATAAATAAAATGACTTTTATTTTTGTATTTTTTAATTCTCTCATTAGATCTTGACTGTAAGTTTAATAACCTCCTGCTTTGTGAAGTTCGTTAAAATGCCTTGTAACCATCTTCTACTTTTAAAACATTTCGTTCTACTTTTAGTACAGGTTTTAATGAAACAAAAAAATTCTGCCTGGCCTCTCATACTTTATTCATAATTCTTCTGCTTTCTTTTGCAACTTTTTCCTGAATATGCCTTATTCTTCTAGTTTTTTTTTCGGTAGCTGAACTTTTATTTTTTTCTTCAGGATGGCATCCTTTTTGTTTTCTTTCTTTCTTCCTTTTTTTAATATAATACTGTTGTCTTGAAATTTTTCTCTCAATACCTTTACACTTGTTCTTGTATCTTATTTTAAATGTTTATCAGTTGAAGTTCTTTTTTCATGAAATGTAAGTAGAATTTCCGGGAAAAGTCAAATTTGTTCTCAAATTCTAACACTTTGCTATAAAAACTATTTTTTTTCTGTCTAAAAAATACATGAATGTTCTTTTCGATATGGCTGGCTATGTCTTCGATTCCTTTTTCTCTAAGGCAAAGGGAAGTAGACAATGGTAGCCCTTATTAGTTTTCCTTAGTTCTATTCGTAATCTTTATTTAGCATTGGACAATACATTTATAATTGTAATTTATATCATGCAAGAAAAATTTAGAACGCCTTTGTTAGTTTACCTTAATTTTGTACGCAATTTTTATTTAACATCGTACGATACATTTATGTTTGGTATTATAGATCATAATTATTATTATTTTAAAGACTGAATAAGAAGTTTGCCAAGATCTAAACGAACCTACTTACATTAACAAATCCAATGTTCCTTGACACAAGTTTGCAATTAAACTTCTCGTACAAGTGTATCAGGTTCAAAAAACCTTTTTCTTTAATGCAAGGAAATTTCACTATGCGAGAAACATATAGCTATTTTTTGCGCGTAATTTCATTCAATCTGTAATTTCATGGCGTTTTCGCTGAAAGTAACATAATAGCAAGGCAGCGCAATCGGTGCGGGTTTCCGAAAGAACTATGCAATTAATGCGACATTTGTACAGAGGGACCTTTGAAAAGTTCAGAGTACAAGTCAACCAAGTCCCGGTTCCACAATTTGACTTACCAATTTTACGAAATGAATAACAAAATTCGGGCGATTTATTTGTTACTCACAAAAAATGTTTAGAGATAGAGTAAACTTCGGATTTGATTAGCCGTACCACGAAATACTTAAATTGTAAAGACTGATAAGAATTTTACTCCCATTTTTGCAAAAAGTCTGACAATGTGAAAAAAATTTAATGTGTGCGCTATACCGTTACTAGAAACTGTGAGCGTGGATTATGATTGTTTCGAGGGAGAATGATTGCGAGAGTGTGCGAGGCTGCAGTTATTAAAAAAATTAATTAAGCAGTAAAATGACTTTAAGATGCAAAAACAATATGGAAATAAATGTGACTTTTCAGCCGATTTCGGGGCTCCAAATTCCTAAAACGACATCGACATCACTCATAATATTTTTTCTACAAATTTATGTCTATGAGAAGATTATTCTCACAAAATTCTTAAAATTTCATTCAGTCCTTTTAGAGATATAAGATCTTAAAGTTAGCATTTTGACACCGAGATGCCAGGTTTGGCTAATTACACAGAGCGAAGGAAAGCTTCGAAATGTTTCATACTTTAAAAAAAATATTATAAGATAATTATTCAAGGAAAAAAAATAGGCATGAGTCTTACTTTCTTCCACTTAAAATTTTAAGGTGAAAAATGCAATTTTTCGTTGTTAATATGGTACTTTCAAGCTCCATCAATGGATGCATTTTTAAAGAACTGTCAAAAAGGAAACCATTATCAAAACATAGTTCCTTTTTTGCAGAATATAATGGTTTTTAAATCATCTTAATACATTCAGAAATAAAAAAGCTATAACTATTTTTGCAAAGTAGTAATTTCACGAAAAATCACTTGCAATGCTACTGAAAAACGGCTGTAATAAAAAATTCAGGGGTTCAAAAACTTTTTACCTCTTGTTTTGAGGTCTGAGGTAACAATAAATTGACTGACAAAACACAAGAAAAATCAAAAACATCGAGCAACATTTTTCTTTTTTTCTGGATGATTTCACATGGATTGACACAGAAGCAAAAATAAGTCAGACGGAGAGAGAGAGATAATGTATCGGTGGCCCTGCCCCGAGCTTCATTTAGGGATTTTCGCTTCTTCCTTGTTCCAGGCCCAGTCAAAAAGATAGTTAATTGCGGCCACCCCAGTGTGTGTCCTTTCTATTTGCAGGTAGAAGCAATTTCTTGCAAACAGTACTTTAATTATTTCATGTCGTAGCATTTGTTTTTGAATTAAAACAAAATTAGGGAAATGGAGGATTTATTAAATTAAAGTGGGGGCTTTTAATGAAACTTGTTATTTGCATACATGTAATTTTACATATATATAATTATTAAATTTTCCATATGATTGATTATGTTGTTCATGTGGATTTTCCTATTATTGCGAAAGTTTACTTTAAATATTTAACTAAATATTGTTCGTTTTTTTTGTTGTGTGAAGATATCATTAGCTATATTTATTGTTATACTGAACCATTATTCCAAAAAATAGTGTTTTATAATGTTTTCAACTGGCTTCAAAAGAATTTTATTACTAAACCTTAGAAGTGTAATTTCAAATATTTTACTGCTTTTTATAAATGGCAGCTGTTCCTCAAAATATTCACCTCCCCACATTTTTCTTATCATTTTTATAAGGCAAAAAAGAACTTTACAGCCAGTTGGAAAAATTATCTTTCATTTTCCTTATTTTTAAGAAAACATAAGAAACTTTCTAAGCTAATCATTTCGGTAGTTTAGTATAAAACTTGGAAATTGATCCATCAAGGTAAACTCTACACCGCTTTGAATTCTTACATCGTCGAACTCGATGCACAATTTAGTTTAATGTAAACGCCAGTCGTAAAATGCAAATTAATTTCCATTTTGCATTTTATCATTTTCTTCACGCTCCATCCACGAGCTGCTTTCCATTTTTAAGACCTTTCCCTTGAATACCAGACTTAAAAGTGTACTTCAGCTCATCGTACTTAAAAACAGCACATAGCTTTCAAGAAAGACTTCATAATATGTGTGTATGGCTTGCTTTTTCTTCATAAGGACTAGTGAATATGAGTTCGCTCTTCAACAGAACAAAAGACCATGGGAAGAAAAGCTGAAGAAAAAGCTATCTCTGCTATCTTCCTTTTTGGGATCGCTTTTATTGGAAGAACTTCAGCAACGTGACGTTAGAAAGCTCATGCTTGGATGGAAGTGCTGTCACAGCTCGGTTCTTAACGGTGCTTTCAGGAAGGCCAACTCACCTGTAAATCCGACCTGACTTGTCAGCCATTTTTATGCCAACATGATTTTTCTCTCAAAGTATTATGATCCATTACATATATACAGTTGAACTTTCTTAATACGAACACGGATAATACGAAATTACGGCTAAAACGAACATTTTGTTCCTTAAGTTTGGCTTACTATTTAATTACAATAAATATCTCACGCATATTACGAAGGCTAATATACAAATTTCGGCTAAGACGAAAAAAATTTCTGACCTATTCACGAAAAATTTTATCGATTGCATGCAATTATTTTTTTTAATAGAAATTGTTGGTTATTTTGAGTTATTGTAAACTACCAAGTATAAATGGCACTAGGTATTTTGCACCGAGATATGCGTATGATAAAATTTAATGTACCTAAAAAACAACTAACAATTAAGGATTTTTCCAAAATTGCTAAATTTTAAAAAGTAAGTTCACTTTTTATCAATGTACGAGTATGATTTAAAAGTGTATATTAGCAAAAATAAATAATTTGTTTTCACTATTTATTTTACTTTTTATAATAAATAGTAGTAATTATTTTTAAAATATAAACATGCATTTCTAATACTTTTTTTAAACAATTTTACTTATTCACGGTTATTACGAATAACGGCTAATACGAACGAATTCGCGAATTTTTGGCATTTCGTATTAAGCGAGTTCAACTGTATATATATATATATATATATATATATATTTTCCCCCGCAATGTATGAAATCCGGCATTC
Organism: Octonoba sinensis; assembly: GCA_038502835.1. Classification (NCBI taxonomy): domain Eukaryota; kingdom Metazoa; phylum Arthropoda; class Arachnida; order Araneae; family Uloboridae; genus Octonoba; species Octonoba sinensis. The sequence continues at coordinate 133,738,710 of CM076598.1, forward strand.
TCTATAATGCCTAAGCATTGTATATATAGTATGACGGCGTCTCATACTAGGAATTCTATCTAATATATATCATATCCAATCGATTATTTTAATAAGTAGTGAAAGAATATATAATCTAACACAAATGGCTGAAAATATATAGTTTTTGTATTTATCATTTTATTTAAAACAATTTCGGATATTTAGTGAGTTTTTATTGAGAGCTTAGAACGCAGGTGATTACAGCGTATCTGTAGAGAAGATATTATGCTATTAGATTTAATTTTGTAGTGTCAAATATTCCTTTGGATTCCACAGAGATATGTACAGGGTCAAACTTCTAAAGAAAATGACCCTATCTTCAGAACTTATTTTAATACGTAAATTATGATTTTAATTCCGTCTTATATGTAATAAAATGAAGTGTAACTGCTGAGCTATCATGCAAATTAATTCCTGGATATATCATGCATACTTCCAGAGATGCTGCATTCAATATTAAATATGGATAAATTTTTGGACATTAAACGAGTTATTAATTAGAATATTGAACACAAGACGATAATTTAACATTTGTTTGAAATCTATTTTGCTTTGAAAATCATGTTGGTTGCATCATATGGTCCCGATTAAAAATGTTACGATACACATTATTTCAGAAAAACAATGAATTTAATAAGAGATATGGAGCAATATGTGAACACATTTAATGACTTATTATGTAGAACGTTGCATTCAGAAGATTATTTATTACAGCTGTTGAATACGCATGTTGTTTTGACAGAAGTATGTTGGTCATGTCAGTTATAATTCCTGATTAAAAGTATAGTATGACAGATATAATCCCAAATAAATGCCGTATTTAATCTTAATATGTAGAATAAAGGTGAATTCAGTAAGTTATCATAAATAACTTTTAAATATTGTCTATATAAATAACAAAATTATATAAATATTATATAATTTTGTTGGTCATTTCGTATATAATTCCGGATTCCGCTTCATATGTTAAATTAATTTTTGCGTTCAATAGTCAATATGTAGCAAATGGGCGAGTTCGATTATATATTATTCGGAATATTATTTAGATAGGATTAATCAACCTAGATTTTGAGTACGTATTGATTTACATAATTAACTAGTATATAGCGATCACAAGTCAAATGATGTATTAAATTACAGATGTCACAAATGTATGCATGTATAATGTGTATATTCAATATTTATACGGAATAGCGAGTCCTTTAAATGAGTTAGTACTCTCTGAAGAGTTAGAACCTTGAACAGAAAATATATTTCAATTTAAATCTTGAATAAGCATTTTCCTATATTTAACATCTAGAATGCGTGCAGAAAAATATATCCAACAACTATGCGCTTCATTGAAACGTTTCCCAAAATTGTGCAAAAACTGTTAATCGATGAAAATATTAAACATTCATTTAGCTGTATTCGACATTTTTGCTAAAACTATTAAACATTTATTAAGTTATGTTTCATAGTAAACGAGCTAGACTAGTTAATTGATAAGCACGGCTTCGTTTGTATTTGAAGTATTCATTGAACGGTTTCGCAAAATGTTGAATCAATTAAATTATAAGCATAATTTTTAGAAGATATTGAATACTAGCAGAACGTTCGTCGATTTATAAAAAAATGTTACAACTGCGCGATGTGATGTTTGACATTAATTTTATATATTTTACACTGTTTCTTAACTTCGTACACATGTTGAGGAGCTTAAACAATTTAATGTATTTGTTATCATCATTAGTTGGGATAAAAATGGCGCCGATAGCTTGGCTGGCTTTATCGGGGCTTTGAGAAAGACATCTTGTATGTCACGTGTGGCTAAAATCATGGCGAAAGTTACTTGAGTTGATACTTTTTATTATGACAGTTTTCTGGGATTAATTCGGTAAAGCACTGTCTCCCATTGCTCAAGAAACTGCTGCAACGTTTTCTTAATATTGTTAAATGCTAAACTCTAAAAAGGGTTTCAATTGGATTTGGCGCTAAAAATGGGGGACTTTTAGTGTTAAGCAGATTTTATGTAGTTGGTTTAGCATTCTTCTATTAAAGGAATGTCTTCGCTGCATGTGAATTTAGAATTTAAAAGCAATTTCTTAGAAAGCAAATTTATTTGTAATTGCTTTTGAGCTTTTCACTGTTGTCAGTTCACCTGCTATAAGAATGTAATTTCTTCGTGGTGTTTCAGAATTATGTGTAAAACACTTATTTATAGAAGTCTGCTCAGCATTAATAATATTAGAAGATGAAGTGAAAGAACATCTTAACCCTTTCAGAAGTGGTGTCCGGTATGCCAGATATTAACTCTAACAAGCGCAGCATCTATAATATTCAAGCTATGGGAATCAAATTTATTTTTATTTACTCTTCAGAGTTTTATGTATGATATGTGCTCAAATTTTTTTCAAAAAGAAGTTGCCAATAGTATAGTATAGTATAGTAAAAAGTGGGCAACAATATCTTTTATTTTTCAATCACATCGGCCAACCGAAAAACTGACTAGTAAAAACGTTTATATTTTTAAAAATTACTGACTGACTGCCATTTTCAGAAAATGTTTCAAATATATATAGCATAAGGGTTTGATATAAGCAAAAATCTTTAATTTGAACATGTGTTTTTGCAGTAAAATTTTAATGTTTTGCATCGTATTCGCTATACTGGACAACTCATAATTTTTTTTACATATGAATGAAAAAGCTTTAAATGTTCTGTGATTGATATTTTATATGTTACGAAGCTATATCTTATAGGGAAAACAAATTTGACGCACTTTTTTTTTTCGAAACTAGAGTTAACCCAACGGTCGAAATTCGACCGTAATTTAATTTTTCAAATTCAGCCTCGAATGTTAAAACAACTTTTAGGCATTCTGGTTTTTCTGTTTGACAACAATTTGTTTTGTTTAAATAGTTCAGTTAGCCAGAAGCTGTCCTGCGCCTGATTGCCCACTCTTATTTATTTTAATGCGTTTGTAACACATATTATACATAAATTTTATCTTTCTGCACTCCTTCTCCTGTAAAAAAAATCGAAATAAAAATTTTCATGCCACCCTATTCTTATTGAATAAATTAGAACTACAAACACTCACTTTTAATTTAATCAAGAGTTAACAAGAAGTTCCGTCTAGAACTATACGAGCCTACATTCCCGTATACACCAACTTCAAATGTATAGTCTAGCTATCTCTCTCTCTCTCTTTTTCTCGTTTAGCTTTAGTTCTTAACTGCTTCAACGGTTTCAACCTTTTCAACCTTCAACAGTTACACATTCATTCACTCATTCATTCATTTATTCAGTCATTCATTCACTCGCTCATGTATTTATTCACTCATGTGTTCATTCATGCCTTCACTTATTCCTTTAATCATTCATTAATTCAAAAATATTCTTGAAAATCCGATTAAAAAATTTCACAGGAAAATAGGCTCGTTAGCTCTGGATGAACTTTCTACCTGTACATGTTCTGCGTTACAAGAGCTTTCCAATAAAGTTTGTTTCAAGCAAATCGGTCCGTTAGATCAGGATTTATATAGGATTGAAATTTTCTCATAGGAGCTATGCTAATTTTTTTTGAACTGTTCAAAAATGAACAAAAATTGTTCAAATCAATATTTCATGCCGAGGCTTCTTCCAATAAGCTTGCTCATAGAAACTTGCATCGTGTGCCGGAGTTTACATAATATGCTTCATTTCATTCATGCTCAAAGAAATTTTTCGAATCGGATCATTCGTTCAAAAGTTATTTGAGGGGACAGAACGACATACACTTTTTCCCCCCATCTCAAAACCCTACTTTCAAATTTTTAATTTTTCTATCTTTATTGAATTACTTCACTTATTTTTGACTTTTCTCGATTTCATAACGATATTTTCACGATACATTAAGCCTTCTTTCATGCTTAATTATTATTTTATTTTACTTTTACGGGAAAGTAGGCTAAAAACGCTGATGCAAAATCAACAAACTTACGAAACATTGATTTGAAGCAAAATAGCACATTACTGCACTTAATTATCTCACGTTGTATGATATTAGACATTGTAAGCTCCAAATAGTATTTTATTTTGTTTGACATTGTACTGGACGAACAATCTGATTGACTTATCATACATATATATATATACATATATTACAAATTGAAAAACTGACACCTTAACATTAGTATTATTTTGCTTTGACATTCATTTAATATAACATTCTATATTTTAGTTTGTTCGTAACAATTCTTCTTTTTATATATATAAATTATAAAAAGACAAATAAAGACTACGAAAAAAAGGCTTCGAATCGACGGCGAAAGCAGGAGGAAAAAGAAAAATAATTCCCTATTTCCATTTTTTTTTTTTTTATTATCGAGAACACTAAAACTCATCAATAGCTATCAAATAAAAGAAAGTAAGGAAATCGATTGACAAATAGAGAATAAAATGGTGCTTAACTATTTAGTCCTTGCAATATTTATATATATATATATATATATATATACATAATTTTCGTTTGAAGGGGTCTGAGTCGTAAATGCGAGTACTTGTGCTTTAAAAGTGGAAAAAATATTTCTCCCCATTGCAGTTTTTATAAAGTATGTTCATGAAATTAATTTAAAGTACAAATTGAAAATTGACGAAGAGTCTTAGACTTTGTAATAATAATAATAATTTAACTTTGTGCAAGTAAACAGTAATAGAAATATAATTTCACGTTAATTTAAAGCACAAATGAGCATTAAAACGCAGACATATGTTACGACAGGGAGCTTCTAGATGCAAAACATCCAAATGAAGCAGACAAAACAACAAAAACAAAGCTTATATAGCCTAAGAATTAACAGTAAACCAATGACAATGAAGGCAGTGTGAAGTGGAAGTAGAAGTAGCAGGGAAAGCACCAATAAGAGAGCAACAAACGGAATATCAATAAAAACAAAGCAAAAAAGACGACAACATGCATAAAAATGTGAAAATACATGAAAATTGCAAAAATAATAAAATAAAATACAAAGAATAAAATGGAAATAAAATAAGTACAGAAAATACCAAAACAAAAAGCAAAACAAAGTACACATGTAAAGGAGGGGGAGGGGGGTTGAGAGAAAAAAAAAATTAAAAATAGACACAAAAAAGGAAAACTAACAAGAAAAACAAGAAAGAACAACAAATTAAAGGAACTTATGCCAGACCTGTGAAAATACATGAAAATTGCAAAAATAATAAAATAAAGTGGAAATAAAATAAGTACAGGAAATACCAAAACAAAAAGCAAAACAAAGTACACATGTAAAGGAGGGGGAGTGGGGGGGGGGGATTACAAAATAGACACAAAAAAGAAAAACTAACAAGAAAACCAGGAAAGAACAACAAATTAAAGGAACTTATGCCAGACCTGTGAAAAATAAGGAGTTGAGGAAAAATCATTAACCAAATTGGAACTATTCCTGTTAATATGATAAGCTTCCCAAAAGTCAAGCTCTAAAGGGGAAGAACATTTTTGAATAATTTTCCCAGAATTGAAATCAAAAGAGTGGTTGGAATTCCAACAATGTTGAGCAATGCTAGACTTATTTAACTCTTGCTTTCGTACATAACCTTTATGCTCATTTAACCGAATTTTCAGAGCACGTTTTGTCTGTCCAATGTAAGAAAGGACGCAACGGCAACTAATTTGGTAAATACCCCAAGTATTAAGTCGATCGACAGGATCTTTAAGAGAAGAGAAGGAAAGTTTGTTGCTAGGAGCAAAAACGACTTGAAATTGAAACCTTTTTAGGATTTTAGCAACACGAAAACTGACAGAATGAAAGAATGGTAACACAACCAAATTCTTTCTAGAAACCACATTATTGGGACCAGAAGTTTTCTTAGAAAGTTTGTTATGAATAGAATCAATTAAAGAGTGAGAAAATCCTCTATCAACAGCTACAGCTTTCAGATAGTTGAGTTCAATCTTGAGAAGCTCAGGAGAAGAGCAAATATTAATAGCACGATGGACCAGAGCATTAAAAGCCGAATATTTTTGGTTGGGAGGATGAGACGACAGTCTGTGAGGAGGTAAAGAAACAGCAAAAGGTTTACGATAGACAGAAGTAGTGAAACCAGACTCACTCTTAGAAATAAAGACATCAAGAAACGCGATGCTACTATTAAATTCTTTCTCACAAGAAAACTGGATATTAGGATCAATGGAGTTCATAATAGAAAGAGCATCATCAATACCTAACAAGTTACTGTCCGTTAAGACAAAACAATCATCCACATAACGAACATAAAATTGAAATTGCAATTTCTGGAATAGTTTTTCCTCAAAATAATGTATATAGAAATCACTTAAAATAGGACTAAGAGGACTTCCCATAGCCAGGCCATCAACCATAGCATAGAATTTACCATTAAATACAAAAGTGCTCTGCTGCAAGCACACACGAGTAAGAAAAACTAATTCCTCAATTTCCACAGCAGTAAAATGGAATTCAGAAAGCCTTTTCCTGAGGCAAGTTAAAGCGTCATCAACAGGAACATTAGTAAACAAAGAATTAACATCAAAAGAGGCCATAACCGAATTGTTCGGAACGAAGTTATGAAGTTTCTTAACAAAATCAGTGGAATTTTTAACAGTGAAAACATTCCGACTCCTAAATGGAGAAAATACAGAAACTAAATACTTGGAAAGTTTATATGAAGCAGTGCCAATATTGGAAACAATTGGTCTGAAAGGAATACCAGCCTTGTGTACCTTCGGTAAAGCATAGAAACGCGCACAATTAGCAACAGAAGGAATCACAGACCGTTTAGCAATCAAAGGAATAGAATGAACAGACTTAACAGCAGAAGAAATAGCTTTTAACTCCTTGTCGCTAGGATCTTTATAAATTTCAGAATAAGGACCAGAAGCAATTAAGTCATCAGTTTTTTCAACATAAGATGATTTATTAAGAACAACAATCTGACCACCCTTATCAGCTTTGGTCTTGAATTGTATATCTAGTTCGTTTTTCAACTTGATTCTGCATAAATTTTTGCTGATTGTTGCTTTGTAATAAATACTATGTAGCATCTGCTAGAAGTCATTTGGCGCTCGATCATGAAACTTTTTTCGACAAAAGTGATGTTAACTTAAATGTAAGGTTTTTGTTTAAGTGCAATGTTGAATCAATTATACTCCACCCTTAGTTCGAAATAATATGCAAGCAGTTTTCATGTTTCAGCAATCAATATATTGATTTAAAAAATATTTGGAAAATACTAATTCGTCGTAATTTGTTATTTTTGGACCAGTTTTTTATTTTTTTGGTCACATTTTAACACATAAAACTTTCTATCAGCAGGAAATTGGTCTACAGGTATAAAACAATTACAAAGTTTACTTTGTGCTTATTCCGTTTTTTATATAACTTACAGCTGAAACTAAAAGTAACTTTTCTACGATGTTTTTAATGTTCTTAAGTACATCAAATAAACAGAAATTCAACAGATAGAAATTTCAATATATGTAAGCTTCTTACATTTATTATGTGTAGTAGAACCTCGATAGATCATTTCTCACGGATCATCCATTTTGAAGAATATAAACTGGACGAATGCAGGATGATACTGTTAAACCTTTAAAACAAGACTATACATGCGGGAACAATGGAACGAGGCTCTAATGTACTTATTTTCATCAATGTTTGATTCGTTTATAATTATTTCTTTCAATATCTGTTTACAAAGTTTCATCGTACACTGACAGCCATGAATCTTTCCCATGTGTACTTTGAAGTTTAATCCGAACGGAAATCGATTTTGTATTAAGCCTCTTTTTTAAATAGAGAAAATAATAGTTTCTGCAAAATATTACAATGCATTGCACCATTGATACGATTTAGCCATCAGTCTGACTCTGATATTAGTATTTTTTGTCGCGCGTTTTTAGTTTTCGTTTATTAGCTAGTCCTTTGGCCTACGGTTCATGGATGATTTAATAAAGAAAATAAATTGAAAAAAATGTGTCGAGCCAAATTTAAAATATCAGATATATTAGATTTTTGCTGAAACAGATATTAAAAGAAAAATTCCACATATCGTTGCTTGAAAAGAATAGTGACACAACTCAAAAAAGCAACTTTTTCAGGAGACCAGTTTTTAAATTGTTACGATATGTAATTTTTTTTGTTTCATTCATAACAATTCCTAATTATTGTAATACCCCTTAATACTATTCTTTTTGTTTATTTCATGCAGTTTTTGTGCTAGCCTTTTAGGGTTCCTGGAAATTTTAATCAAATTTAGGAGACTGAGTTGTGTCTCTTTCGAATAAAAACAACTACTTTTCTGAAACAACAATGTGAGGAATAGTGTAATTATTCCTGAAAAGGTCTTTAAAAAATTGTAAGATCGAAATCAATATAGAAAAAACTCCAAATATGTCTCTATTGTCCATAATAAAATTTTATGAAAAAATCCTGCATTAACAGCAATGCAGACACAACACAAAATGGGTCGCTGTTACTCTATAAGGGACTATATCACTTAGGACCTAATCGGAGTGGTGCCTTTTTTTAATAAAATTGGCAGTACTTACTAACGCATCAGTCGAAACACAACACGAGTTATGCCTCTGTTCAACAACAAAAAAAAAAGGCGTTTTATTTTCATTCTGAAAAGACACTTATGCTATCCTACGGGCAACTTTGCTATCAACGACTTGGTTCTTTTCTCCATATAAAAGATCAAGTTTTTAAAAGTATTATCAATTAAAAATCTCATTTTTGGTATTTTTTGAGTTGTGTCACTATTCTTTTCAAGCGACGATATATATCAATGAATTTTACTTTTAATCTCAGAAAGTATACAATAATCACACAGCTGAAACGTAGTCAAAATATAAAAATAAATTATAAAACTTAACCCGGGTTCCTAAACCCATTTAAAAAGTTAAATATGCTAGATATTTTTTTAGTAAATTTACGTTCAATTTCAAAAATATATTAACTTAGTTTTATTTAGTTTTGTCATTTACTATGTATTTATTTGTTCGTAATTTGACTAATCGAAAATTCGGTTCTGATGATGTCTCCGAGTATGGCTATTGCTCACGTAATTGCAACGCAATTGTTCTTTGTTTTCTTGAATTGGTTGACTGAATTAGTTTTCTTGAATTGGATTAACTGATTTTACACTAAAATCATTTTGAAATAGTTAGAAAAAGAAATCAATTTGTTACACAAATATTACATGTTACGATTTATATAAAACGGCACGTTTGCAAAATATATTTATCTAACTTTCGGCTTTAAAAAACTATTCAGTAACAAAATATTTTCTTTGTTGCAAAATACGTGCTCTCATGAAAAATTCAAACTGCTCTTCATATTGTTAATTTCTTTGAACAAAATGAATAAATGTCAAAATAAATGCGTTTCTTAATAACCATTTATTTTCCACACACAATTTTAATAACTAGTACATTTCGACAATGTTTCTATGAAATGTTAAATATGTTATAGGCGAGATAATGTTTGCTGATTAAAGTTTTGGAATTACTGTATCTTGTTCAAACAGAACCGTTGTTTCACATCTATAAATTGCGGTGATGAAATGAGAGTACCTATGATCCAAATTTAAATCACTGTGTTTTGAAGGCAGGCCGCGGCATCAAGCGTAGTGAATATAGTTTCATGATTGATTTAACGCCATTTAAATAATTCTGGTTTTGATATCCATCCTGAGTTACGTTGATTTATGTTTTGTTGGTAAATGCGAAACTGTTTTCAAATAATTTAACGCATCATGCAGGGAGTACTTATGCATATAAGTTTCTGAAATATTCATGCTCAAACCAATAACCGAATTTACCTGTAAATTGTAGTTTATTTCCAAGTGTTGAAATGATAGGATGATTTATTTTAATCTAATACCCATTTTGCGTTGCTTTAAAATTAAGCAATGTTTGTTTATAATCTTCGCTTCTTTCTATTATTTTAATACGCTATTACATACAAAAAGTGTTTTGGAAGTTTTGTTTGGAAGCTATTTTTCCAGTTTACCGATATTCTTTACTCACGCCTCTATACAAAAGCTCTGACTGCAATAATTTGCTCACGAAATAAGCAGAATTTAGCTACTTTCATTATCAAACATCCAAACTCTCAGCATGTCCCCGAAGACCATTCCTCCGATGAAGACTGGCAAGACAGTCTGTTCCCACTGTCCTATTCTTCTTCATTGGAGGAAACTTCCCGATGCAGTGACTTGTCTTTAGTCGATTGGACTCCCCTTCCCACCCGAAACGCATCTTACACTGACGAAGTCAGACGTTTTTGTTTTTTTTTTTATTGCTTGTCCTTTGTTAGTTCTTAGTTTTGTTTAGTTCATTTACCGAAGAGTGGAAAAACTTAAACCTTCCCTTCGGAGCTAAATAGTCCAACAAAAAAGGAGGGAAAAGTTTCTTGAGCTGCAATAATGACCGAATCTTAAAATGTGTTAATTAATCTTTAGCCCCTGTATTCAGGAAGAAGCTAATTATGTAAGATTTAGCAAGTTGTCCTCTGAAATTCTTTCAAGTAATCTCCCCCTCTCCATGCATATATGTGTCTACTCATTGCGACTGTCCTTTTAATTAGTTTTATTAATGAGGAAATTCGGTAAACTGATTGAAATGTTACATATGAAGCTCAAAGTTTTAATTTGCGTCGAGAACGCTAGAAAAGGTTTGTGATGCTTACTTTTAATTATTATCATTAAATATTCAATAAATCTTTTGAAAATTCACTACGGCTAAATGTTTTCCGAATAAAAAAGTGAAAAAAAATATACTGTTTAAGAATTGCAGATGACTAAAAGGATTTGATTTAATTTTGTTCAAACTTGTAAGTGCGAATTTTGAGCTAAGAAAAAAATATACAAATGCTTTCCCTAAATAGTCTGTGCTTATAATTGAGAATTTTATTTCAAAATAGTGTAAATGAATTGGTATTAATTATTTTCAAAACTGATAAAAATGATTGTTACTACGCATTGAATTCGTAAATTTGTTAAGGTTTTCAAAAAGTATTTTGTGATAGATCCTCGTGTATGTCCAAAGGCTCGTGCGCAGTGGGTTAAACGGTTGGTGTCTATCATTACTTCAGAGCACTTGTAGAGACCCCCATTTCAAATTCCATTGTTGAAAATAACAAGTACTAAAACACCACTATATAGTTGTATTTATTATCAGTCGCTTTATTTTGATATTAAAAGACACTTTAAAGTTTAATTAAGCATTATCGTTGCAGTCGAAGATATAATTAAAACTGTAGAAAGTTCCCGTCAAACAGAGAGACAGTAACATATAATCCCGGTTTACTGGTTAAATTGCTCTCTCGCGTTTTGTTACAATCATCAAAGTCGGAACTAAATATACTTTTAAACGCTAAGTATGTATGCTTTTGCCCTGTTCTACTTTAAAACCAAAGTGCTTAAACAGTTATTTACCTGTGTGCGAGTCTTTCATTAGTTTATACACTATCTACCAAAAAGTATTTGGACACTTTGGATTTTAGACATTTTAAAAAAATTCTGAAGAAATATTAAACTTGCTGTTATGTATTTTGTACCATGGAAAGAGCATACTTAAACTCACATTTAAGAAACAAAATTCAGGCTTAGGGGAAATTAGGGGGCGGTCAAAAAATTTAAGAAGAAAAAAAAAACACTTTTGAACATCTTGTATCAGAAAATTATCTAAATGTCCTGTAACTTTCGCAAAACATTTTTAATTATATACGCAATGCTTACGCCCGCTTTCGTCAGAATAGCAGTAATATTCATGAAGATATGGGCATTTGTTTTAAATATTCGAAATTTTTCGCAAGTGTTTTGCTTATAACTCGCTAAGTTCTATCTCAAATTACATCAAACTTGCAGACAATTTGACAAAATAAAAAGTAAGTATGGTACCAAAACGTGGGAAAAATGTAATAAATAGTCGATGAGATTTGAGCAGTTTTATTAAAACAAATGTGATTGTGCATGCGCGAAAGATATTATTATTATTATTTTTTTAATAATTTGGTAGTGAGATCTATGGAGCAACTTATGTAAAAGTTTCAGTTGAATATTGATATTTTTAAAGAGATATGCACTATACAGTGAACCGTATTTAGCAAGCTCTCAAATTGGAGAAAAAAGATAAGGGGTTTTCCACAAATTTTTATATTACATCATATCATATTAAAAACATTTAAACAAAATGGCATAATATAAATAAATTTATTTGCATTGTGTGCTCACTTCTGTGTAATACTGCAGCAACGCATGCATGGTACTTCTATTTTTTCGATTTAAATTTTTAAATAAAAAATTCTCATTCTTAAAAATTAGGTCACTGCCATGATAAAAAAGAAACTATATAGTGTTCGTGTGCATGCGTATTTTGTCAAGTGATGTAGACAAATTCTTCGATTAGAAACGCTAACATATCTTTTGTTAAACGGAGATCTATTCATTTAACAACAATTTTTATCCTATGCACCCCGTGTTACGGGGTGAAAATTACAGTTGAAAACAGAGCAACCTACGCCGCATTTGAATATTAGTCATACAAGCAAGCCTACAAGCAGTTGGCATTTGTGAGAGTTAAAATGAGATTTTCTTTTTACTTCGAGAGCAAAACAATGAAATGTGTACCCTGAAATATCAGTTTTCAACAACTTTTTTAGAAAAGCAAATAAAGAAGCTTCTCAAGCACATTAAAAAGAAAAAACGGAGTATTTTGTTTTGTGTACGAGTCTTTGTATTTTGAAATCCGATTTCAACATATAAATCCGTCTGTTTATTTATGAATATATTAATTTATTTCAAATGCGTTTTTGCTTGCATCATGCCTTAGCGTTCTCTGTTTTAAAATCCATGCTGCGCGACTGGTTTGAGATATGTTTTTAAAAATATGTTGAGTAAGTTCTCGAGATAAAGCTAAATGAACATTCAAGTGTACCTTACCAGTAACATATAATTTTCCTGTTTTGTTGTCGGGTAATAAAATCCGCAGCGATTATACACCCTATAAATTGTTTTCGCTAATGCTTGCTCAATAATGTTTGTCGGTAGTTATTACCCTTTAAAGGCCCTATCTTGTCCATAATCCTTCATAAAAACGACTCTAATCAGTTTCATTCCAGAAATCGTAAAGCACCCAATTAAATTAGAATTGATGGTCTTCGATCTAATCGTGGCCTTCTTGAAACAAAAACGATGGCACGAAGCCCCTACCATTTGAAGGAGGGTTTCTCCCGTCTTTTCTCGGTTGCAGTTAATGAGTAAAAAAGACCGGAAGGCAGACCCTGCAATTCTTAATTATGTTCCTCTGAACTGAAGAGAAGATCACATTAAGGATGAGAACAACATCATTTTATTCAACTCTCGTTCGCCAAGTTTTCTTTTTGTGATGAATTGTCTGTGAACCAAGTTGGCTGTTTGCTTTAAAATAGGAAACCTTATTTAGAATGAAGCTTAGGAATTTCATCGTAGTAATAAGTTTTCTGATTATTTTTGTAATGGCGGTGAATGTTTACTTAATTCACTAATGGAAAGTGGCTTAGTTGGTATTTGTGTTGGATGATTTCCAATTAAAATGAATAATAATGCAGTTCACTCTAGTTCAAATCTATTGTTCTGATATATGAACATTTCTTGAAAATAGCTTTAGGTTATTAAGGCTAAAATTACTAAAATTGAAAGCAATATCAAAATAAAAGATTTCTTTTGCAGTGGTTTGATATGCACAGTACGATCTCAGAAATAAATATATTTAGCTCACATCGAAAAATAGTCAGTTCTAGTGCTGTCTCATATATACATATGGAATCTGCAGATCCGTGAATACATATTTCTAATTCAATCCAGACAACTTATTTTTCAATTCGGGAGGAAAAAGAATGCGATACATTACATGAATATTGCAATTCTGGTTTATATAAATAATTGATATTCAAAAGTGCTGAAATGCTTATTACTTGCTGAATAAAAATTATTCTACACTGTTATTGTTCTATACTGAATACAAATTATTCTATACTGTATCTTTTTTTTTCACCGTATGAGGCTATTTATTGAAGTAATGACAAACTTATTAAAGGCAAACATATAGCTTGCTTTTGCTCATATTTGAGGACATTTTATTTACATTATAGTGACTTCGTCATATTTTTAAAACTGCGCTTAGTGTGTATCCCAGTAACAATAACTAGCAGTAATTAACATAGTAGAGACATTTAAGTATATATATCCGAATTAAACAGAATGAATGTTAATTATTAGGGAGTGGTGATATTGCTTGGGAGCACTTTTTTAAAAAATTCCTGTTGTTTAAATGCCTTCCATTAAATATTGGAATTTCAGGAGGAGATACATCCCGATATCCTAAGTAAGTCCATGGATAAAATCAAAATAACGTTTTTTAAGAAAGCAAACAGAGTGGTAGCTAATCATTTTTATTCACAACATTTAAAATTTATTTCCAAGCTTTATCTCTTTATTATTATACGCGTAAATATTTTTCGTCTTTCATTGTTCGTACCCTTTCATGCGAATAGAATAAAAACGGATGAAAGACTGTTTAAAATAAGTGAATAATAATTTCTTCAAATATGGAATTTAATTTGGTAAACACGAAGTGTATTTTACGATGCATTTGAAGGAATTAATAATAAACTGTTTCTTTTCATCCTCGCTCTACTTGGTGTATAGCTTATAAGTTTACGAGTGCACACTGTTTTTATTAAAATGTTGAATTGAAACGAGTAATTCATGAAAATAAAAGATGTTGGAAAACAATCAAAAATTTGTTACGGAACATTTTAAATTTATGAACAAAAACTTAAGTACGGTTTAGCTGCGGAATCTCTTTTTGGAGATATTTCTCTGGCAAGATGCCAAAATATGGAACGCGAGTTACGAGTCGTTTCACCTACAAAAGAAGTTCAAATCGTGTTACATGATGATGTCGTTTAATATATTTATGCATCCAATATCCGCCCAAAAGAATTCGAATCATAAAGTAATAGGTTTGATGTAATGATTTTAAATACCAGTAAAACTGCGCGGCTACTTTGATTACACTGGTCTACAAAAACAAACTTTTTTCTGCCACAAAGACTTTGTTAACTGATCTTAGAAGTATTTTTCATGCTGAACTCGAAAATGAAAACCATTTTTCTCTATCACGTAAGGATTTTCCGTGCAAGGTGCTGTAATAGTTGACATTAATACCATTTACCCTAAATTATTGCTGTACCTTACAAGCAAAACCCTTAAGTGATAATTAAAATGGTTTTCATTTTCGAATTCAGCTTGGAAAATACTTCTAAGATCAGTCAATAAAGTCCTTAGGACCCCCCTCCCCCCCTTTTTAAGGGCATTGTAATTTTTATATTAGAAGCATTTCCACCAAAAACCAAGTAATTTTATATTTTTCTTAAAAGGGTTGATTTTTACATGTTCTGGCATACTTTGCGTCAGGGATATCCCTTTTTAATGTCCAGTAGTAATCTGCTAACATAGTTGCACTCCACTTCCTTTGATATCTCTTTGCGATAACTGAAATGCCCTGATGGAACCGCTCTCCATGTTCATCGGTTATACAGCTCCCATGTTTTCAGGGGGTATTTTTACACACAACAGGAGACGTCTATGATAGAAAATAGTAGCTCATGATCATTTAACGTGTCGTAAAGTATCAATCTTTTGCCTATTTGCCTTTGTACCCCAATTCTCGCGAAATTCCTACCGAGACCCCCACCCAGTGCAGTAATTTGATACGCACTTCCGTTCGGGGGTCTGCGGGGGCTGTGTGCGACACTCCACTATATTTTTTCCAGCAAAATAAAGTGACCACTGATTTAACGGTTGACATTCAAGCTCTTTTGTGTACTTTATCTCAATAAAAACGATGCTGCATGATCGGAAAAACACTGAAAAAACGTAAAAATCAAACATTTCCTTCCTCATAACTAAAACACTATACGTGATGGAAAACTTTTGATGCCAAATATGGATTCCTCGTGCAAAACTACTTCAGGAAAAGTGAAATTCATTCTTGGGGCAAAACACTTGTTGACCAGTGTTATTAAGCATAAGTACGAATGAAACCAAAAGCGTGTGTTTTTTGCTTCTATTAACAGCTTTTTAAATAAAATGCTTTGCGTAATCATATTGATTTACGAGGCAACTGAAATTTATCCAAATGTCGGAGTTCTTTACAGTATGAAAGTTTGATATCGATTCTGTGATATTTAATCATTGTTATAAAACGGCAAAAAAAAAAAAAAAAACTGAACAAACTCATCTGAACTTCGTAGTAACTTAAGGGGAGTCGGCACCATGAGATCATTTTTTTTTCTCTATGGTATGTTTATTCACGATTTTTGTCTCATTTCATGTTATATCACTTCATAAGAAATTTCATATTAAAAAACTGTATTTTATATATTATTATTTGAATTAAATATAATTTGAATATCTTAATTTTTAAAACGAAATTTAGCAATTTTTAAAAATGCATCTTCTTTTTCAAAAATTGGCGTAAAGTTTCAATTTTTTTTATTGATTCACTACTCATAAAGCAAAACTTTTATGCTTTGATTTTTTTTTAATCAAATACTTTTTGCGAAAAAAAAAAACTGAAGTAACGCGTAAAAAACATCGAAAAAAATCAAAAAACCTACAAAAATAATTTTAAAAAAGTACTTCAGTTATCATTAAAGGAAAGCATAAATTTGTTAAACATACTTTCAGGGACATGTGTGACAAGAATCCACATTATAGATACAAATTTTAAAAAGCCTTTGCATTTTAGTTGAGATGAAATGCTCAAGAAACAAAGCGGGAGAAAACAGCATTTTAAGTTTTCGGCTTGCAATATTTTTATCAAAATTTCAAGTAGGTAACTTTTTTTTTCAGTTACGGTCACGATAAAATTGTTTCTTCTCGGTATTTTATTTTAAAAAATAAATATGTGTCTTATATTCAGCACAGTTTCGGTTCCGGAATGAAAAGGTGGCAAACCACACCGTAATAAAATCAATGATAAATAAAAAAATACTGCTTCAATTTTTCTGAAACTTTCAGGGAACATTTTTAAAGATTAATTTTACTATTTAAGCCAATAAAGAAAAATTTCGTTTTGTTTTGACATTTTTGGGTCCTCACAACCTTTAAATAAAATTGCTATAATACTTTACTAGCAAGATATTTTTGTTTTAAAAATGAACATTCATCGTTAGCATGATCGCTTGTTCAGTTTTGTTTATTTACAAAACCGCATTAAACGAATTCTCTGAGGCTATATTATCTGTTCAACAATCCTCTTAATATCTCACAGTACATGAGGTATATTTTAAAGAGATGAATTAATAATATTAAAAAAAGTTTTAATTTGGCAATGGCTGTATTAAGTGAAAAACAACAACATAAATCCAGTTGTTCGATTTAATGTTCTGTTCAGCGTTCAATATTTCAACTTTGCACAGTTAAAATTGTATTTTCATAATTTACGTTTAAAATATGATAAAGTATAGCATTTTTTTCAAAATCATAGTTCACATATCCTAGATTTTATTGGATTGTCCCTTTGTTTTTTCAAGCTATAAGAAATGCATTAAAACCTATCTTAAATGTATTTTTGTGTGGTGGCTTCTCCCTTAACAAACTCGAAGCGGCTCATACATCAGGTTCTCGTATAAATCGTGCTTTCTCAATTACTTTATAGGAAATAATTTTGTGTCGCTTCAAATTCTGACTTCACACACAAAGATGAAAGAATACATCAAACGTACAGAAGAATGAACTTATATTTTGCAAAGCTATATGAACATTCTGATTAGTAATGAATCAACAAAGGACATAAGACTCGAAAGTATTTCAAAGTTTTAAATGCAATAATCCAGTTATCCTCTGGTGGCATGATATATTGCCCCGATTTCAAGGATCACGACTAAGATATTTCATGTATCACGATCATAATCGCTTAAAAATATTCTGAAGAGCGTGATACAATCTTTTAGAGCTCTTAGAAAACTGTTTGTGAAGACTGATATCACAGAACGAGGTAGTATATGTGCATCTCACATTCGTAACTGAGTAAAAATATTCTGGATCATGTGACATAACGTTGATCGTTGTTAGAAAAATTTTCTTGAAAACTGTAGCAATACTGAATGAAATCGCCTCAGGTTCGTAATAACTTGAACGTAACAGACTTCCTTTGCGTTCGCAAAATTAGATACCCTCGAATTTTTAAAAGTAAAAAAGAGAGTGAGACTTCCAATTTTAAGTCCTATTCGGTTATTCTTTTTGCGAAACAACAAATCGTTTTCTTGCTAACGCTAAGCAAAAGACGAGCGATAAATATCTCCGAAGAATCCAAACAACTTTTCCGGATCCGTGGTTAACTCAGACCTTGAAAAAGCTTGCTCCATTGATATCTAGAGTCTGAATGATAGCCCGTCATTCGTCTTCCCAAAGATCGCTTTTCCTCTTCGATTTTTCTTCCTCTTGAAGTGCTGTTCACTTGTCTTTTCGATTTCTTCCCAGTAACTGTTTCTGCCCTTTTCTAAACTTGAGGGATAAAATTCTTTAGCCCGGGGAAAGTAAAAAGTCACGTTCGTTTCTTATTTCGAATAAGGTTCGAGTGAGAGTGTTTCTCGGTTCGATGAGACACTGTTTATCACCTCTTAGAATGTAATCATTTAGCCAAACATTCTGCTTTCGCTGCAGAGGTTAAATATTTGAGAACGTCATTATAAATTCCCCCAACTCTTTTTCTTTCGGAGTAAGATAAAAGGTTAATGGAGGAAATTTTTAAAGGCTGTCTTCAGAGCTTAACTAGAGCAATGCAGTTTTGAGTGAATAAAGGATTGAAAGAGCAAAAAAAAAAGATTTATCTTTTGTTAATGTTTCATTCTACAAATTAAAATTTCTTTTCCGAAACATTTTTTATACACATTAAACACTTTTTCTCTTGATTGTAATTTTACAAGCATGACTTCAAAATCTCTGTTGACTTTTACATCTTAAATCCCCAAGAGAAGAGATAGCATAAATAAATAAGCTGATCGGTAATTGATTGATGTGTCTTCAAAATGCTTTGTATGCATTAGTGCCTTTATATGTTTTACAGGTTTAACAGGTTTAGTTTGTTAAGGACCTATAAAGCACTGGCAAAGGACATACTACATACAATAAAACCTGTTTAAGTTGACCACTTGCGGTGCAGCACTTTAGTAGTCAACTAGACAGGTCGTCAGTCTAGACAGGAGGTCAACTTATGGAGGGTGAGGTAAAGGAGAAAGATTAATTCCGTTCCTGACAAAAGTGGTCAACTTACAAAGGTAGTCAACTTTACAGGTTTTACTGTATGTCCATGGGACATAATGGTCCAATGTGACCATTGAACATAATGGTCCATTGGTCCAATGTGTGTGTCATCTCTGTTCTATGCTGCATGTTGAATTGTATTACAATTACGCCTGTATGTTCTTGAATTTATACAATTTTAAGGTGTCTAAAATGTTAAGGCTAAAAACTAGTTTTAGAAAAGGGTAGTCTTGATTTAATTAGAATGGCATCTATTGTTTGAAATAAAGGGCGTTAGTTTGGACATGAGTATTCTTTGTTTTGCTTATAAAATTTTTTAAGCAAATCAATATAAAGGATTATTTTTATCAACTGTTAAATCATTCTCATATTTAATATGTATGTAATGTACATAACAAATTTAATCCATGTTGAACAAGAGCAAATGACCCCCCCCCCCCCCATTTCTCAAAAGTTGACGGAAGAAATATTCAAAATATTTTCAACTAAGTAAAAGTTTATGCTGCCATGTGTCGTTGTACAAAATACTTGTGAAGGACTGTGAATTTCACGAAAAATAGATTTAATATTATTTTCAAATAATTAGTGAGCATGAAAGTATCTTTGAACGTTTAAAGAACTGTTTTTAAATTTTAATTAAAGATTACAATATTAACTGTTTGTTTATATTTTAAAAACATGACATATAATATTCATTATTACTTAAAATATTTCTTTCTCGTGGCATCTGTGCGTATAATTAATCTTTTTTATTTGTCGCTAGCTCTTTTTTGTCAAATAAATTCCAGTTTTTATGGAAAATATCTAATAAAAAAGACAGCATCTGAAAAACATTAATTAATCCACTATTAGACTAAAATAAAATATCTTCTACAATCACAAATAATTTACGGATCCAATTATTCTATTTTTTTCTAATGCACTGCATTTTTAGTGACCATATCAAGGGACACAACATTTCATTTGACGTTTAGAGAGTATTAAGAAAACGAAGCCTGGAAAAATTGATCCTCAATAAAATATAACAAATAAACTAACACGCAACATTTTCCTTTTTTTCTCGCTTAATATCTCCCCAAAACTTCGGGAAAGTTTCTTTTCTGTGTTTTTAGAGCTTTCCTACACAAGACCATGTATATTTCGAGTCGTATCTATGTTTGAAGTGTAATGGACCGCCGCTGGCACTGCGTACTTCAACAATGAAGGACTCTTGTGATGTAGGTGATAATGCGTTCGGCTATCGAAGAGCGGATTAGTTGAAAGAGGTCAGGTTCAGCCAATTTACTATGGGATTTAGGAAGCTAGACGGGAAAACCATTCTCATCTATACCCCTGATCTAATCTCCAAATCTCGTACTATGCATCACCGTGGCACTATCAATTGTGCTCATTACACTTATTGCGTGAAAGTCTCATCATCTTTTAGTCAAGACCGTTTTTCTAAAACTATTGTAAGGACATTTTTCCTATAAAATATGATGATAATAGGAAATTTTTCAGTTAATTTTAAATTTTGCCTGAAACAGATTTTTCCCAGCATTGAGGAAGGAAAGTCATTTTTCAGATACATATATAAAAGAGTTAGAGACATCTAAAATAAATATAAAAATAGTTAAAAAATGAATTTGTTTTCGCATTCAAGAATTGCAGTTATGTTTTGGTTTTTTGGATTTTATGTTTATGGGTTGAACATAAACTTTTACTTGGCGACAAAAACATTGACTTGTAGTATTTTATGCTTTAATTTCATACTTTAAATAGCTTTAATTTTCCATTTTAATGCAACTTTTGTAAAACTTTTATCCTTAACGTAACATTTTTATTTATTGACATGTTTGCAACTCTGTTTGACGATGCGATGCATCGACTATGCTGGGGTGGAATTTGCTTATTCTCATTTGAAATCTGAAATTGCATTAACTATGACGATAACAATTTTTAACAATGTATTCTGTGAGAATCTTAGTAAATATTACCATTATCATAAAACAGACATTGGATTTGGCCTCTTATTTTTGGGTGATATATCGCAAAATTAGCGATCCCCCCCCCCCCCAATTTATGACACATGACGACTTGGCGATATATCGCCAATATATATATAGTTGGCGATATATCGCCAAAGTCACC
The DNA here is from genome assembly GCA_038502835.1 of Octonoba sinensis. NCBI lineage: Eukaryota > Metazoa > Arthropoda > Arachnida > Araneae > Uloboridae > Octonoba > Octonoba sinensis. Next base: position 133,760,178 of record CM076598.1, read on the forward strand.
AATTTGTGAAGTCATTCTGAAACGTCAGAAGACGTGGTGTACCGAGAACCTATCTCTTTGATTGCTTAAGAACTCAAACTTTCATACTATATTTCGTATTTTTATTTGTCATAAATAGGTTTTTTTCTATTAGCTATCTCATAAAATTCCTGAACTATACACACATTTTTTCTTGATTGATGTATAGTTTAACCGTTGATGTTGTTGTTGTCGTGGCCTCGCGTGTAGCGAGGAAAAATGGGTACGCTGCTTCTGAGTCTAACGGGGCCCTTATAGGCAGGAGTACGATTTCCGCCCCTTTGAAAGGTCTCTTAATTTTTGAACCAGCTCCCAGATGAGAGACCTTCACCTGGAATTGGCACCCCCAGAGATATCGTTTCACTTGGAGGACATTGGAGCCACGACCTATTTAACGTGCACCAGCTCCCTTCAGCGTACACGGCCCCACGAAACCAGCCGCGAGAGGTCGTCACCCTCCCAAACACTGACCTTAGTAGATGTTGCTGCACTTTCGGTGTTCTGCGAAAACCGAGCTTCTACCGACCGGTCCACTGCGGAACAATCGTTGATATTAGATGATTTTTTCTCGCATTTAAATATTACTCTTTTTGTTTTAATATGCTTCAGCATTCTCATTTTTCAAGTTTTCAGTAGGATCAAACTATTATTATTACTATTATCATTATTCTTTTTTTCATAAAATTGACTTATTTTTTCTATGTTGAGTGTATGCAATTATTTACATTCTTACGTTGGTAGATAGCAGAAATGTTGCTGTAAAAGTAAAGAAAGAACATTGAACAGTTGCATTATTTCACATATGTTAGATAAAATGGTCCTACTTTTAAAAATATTTTACCCACTGAAAGGCATCAAAACCTTTTTCAATGGTAGCAGGGAAAGAGAAAACACATTTTAAACTGAGAAGGTCTCTGGGTTGCAAAGAGCTTCAAGTTCTACAAAGAAAAGGGGTTATCTTGGAATACTATACTAGTCCTTCGACTTCGGAAATTTCTGAAAGAAATGTTTCGAGGAAGAGAAGTAAAATCTTGCACACCTGCTGCATTTACAAACCAAGACGTTATGTTTCATGGGCTAAACTCTGCATCGAAATACGCCGCGTGTCTTGGAACGATGTCTAAGTTTATGCTAGTAATTTGCATGAGTTGAATGCATGTCTTCTTCCCCTTCCACTCACTTCGATCTTGGTTCAGAGTTTCCTGATTTGCATTAAATGCAACTATTCAGCAAGGGACTAGTATTCCAGGTGAAGGCATTTGCTTTCCTTTGAGTTTTGCTTCCGTTTTTATTTCCGCTGTATAGGGAAAAGATAATATCCGCAATTTTACTGGAAGACGGATTGCTCTAGCTGGAACTGATATTGGATATCAATGTCTGAATACTCCAAATGTGTTTCTAGGTATTTAATTTTAAGAGAGATGGTTCAATAGAGCGTTCAGTATTCTTTGATAAGTAATTTTTGAAAATTATGAATTTACGATAAAGCTGTATATTACAATTTATCTTTTTGTAGCGCGTTTTTTACAAAATTGAAACGATAGGAGTTTCATCTCATTTTTTTTTCCTTCTTCGATCACTTTAGTCTAGCAGTTAGTTATTACCTTTCAAACAATTTCACAATACTGATCTAGTTCAAGTTTGTTCGGATGGAATTATAGTTTTTGAAAATTTAAATTATGTATGTTAACTTAAAGTAAATTTTAAATAAAAAATGTTGTAGTTATTTTTTTCTGAATCGTAAATTGTTATGAACATTTAACTTAAAATATTTTCCTCTCTTAAAGTTACATACTTATCGAAAAAATGAGACATCAGGAAAACTCGTGTAAATATTTTACAATTCAGTTAAAAAATGAAATTTAACACCTTGAAGCACGAGTTTTTTTCGGAAAAACTGGTAAAAAAATGATCAAGTTTTTTTGGCAGAAAAGGAATATACAGGTATAGTATTAGAAATATAATTTCACGTTAAATTAAAGCACAAATGAGCATTATTTCTATTACTGTTTACTTGCACAAAGTTAAATTATTATTATCACAGGTATAGTATATATTGTTTTTGGCAATTTCAGTTGTAAAGGGTGACTAGAGAGCGGGGGTGGGTTAAAAGTTGTATAAAAAATTATTATACAAACAAAGTGCAAACGGATCTCAGACGAGCAGTAGAAATGAAATAACGCGATATATAACATCGCCCGTGTGAGACACGGGCTTGTGCACATTTGCCGGTAACTTCCGCCCGTGTCAGACACGGGAAATTGCATTAAGTGGTTAAAAAACGTACTTTGTTTGTTTGTTTTTTTTTGACGAAAATTACAGAACTAGTTATTTATAATTTGTTTTTCTCATCACAATATTTAATGTTCCCGAATACTTAACCCCTTCAGTGGTGACGCACGTTTCCTACCACCTTCCACTTGGACTTGTTTTTAAGTAGGTCATATTCCAAAAAAAAAAAAAAAAGTTTTGGGTAGCAGGCAGTGGTTCTGGACGTGGCATCTTTCTGGGTATACCTCCTCATAATTTAATACATGAATGGACGCCCCAAAAAGTCATATATGCTAAAACTCAAATAATTCGATATGAAATATTGTCAATATCGGAACCTATTTGTTCTTGGGGGAAAAATGTATTTAAATTTTATTCTTGTCAATACGTTTTGCATTTTCAAGCCAGATGTTCGATACTTAGTTTGTTTAAAATATCGCATTTGCAAATGTGGCGTGTTTACAGTGGATACGAAGGTGAATTTTCAATATTCCTTTGAAATATTGCTTTTCGAATCATTTTATGATACGCTATCACCATAAGTATTGCTTTCCATCTCAATTTTTCAAAGCGTTCTTTTAACGTCATTGAACATATCGGCATTTGAAATGAGGGTTTCGATTGAAAAAATCGTGATTTATAATAATAAACGATGCGATTTTTTTAAAAATTATTTGCTTTGACCTTAAATAAATGTCTAGTAGAAGATCTCACCATGTTTAAATGACACAATTTCTTAACACATCGACAAATCACTGTAACATCCTAAAATAAATGGCTCGTATACAGTATTATATACTGCATACTGTTACATCTTGTAACAAGTAATATTGCATAATTATAATGTGTCGTAACTAGGAGTTCATCAATTAGCTATACAAATGTGCTTAAATATTTGTAAATAAGCATAAATTTATCTTACTTTGCATAAGCTTCATATGAAAAGACCGCAAATGACCTTGGTAAATACTTTGTTTTGTCATTTAAAACAGTTTTTTAATATATCATTAGCCTGTATTGTTCTTTAGTTCTATATCTAAAAGGACAAAATATATATAACAATATGTTCCGGTCTGAAGCCCCTTACGTTTTTGCCTTTTCTTGAAAAAACATATTTTCTAACAAATGGTTTCGTATATTTCTTAATCAAATATATAGTACACTTGTTTTGGACTCGGTTTTTCATGGAAAACAGTCGGGAAGAAATTGCGTTTTTTCTTTTTTTAATTTTAATCCTGTTGAGAATAATTCACTTACGTTAACGTGTATGAGAGAAATCAAAATGTTTCTACCGAAAAAAAATGTTAAAAATTAATAACAGTTTTGACAAAAATTCAAAAAGCCACAAGGTCTTTTGACTTGGTTTAACTGAAAGTCTTTTTTTTTAGAAGGCAAAAAGTAATTTCTAGATTGACCATATTTTAGGAAAAATGGCGACTCGTGAAATTGAACATTTTTCAAAGCGTAATTAAAACTGCCGCTGAGTGCTTCGTTTTATCCATAGAAATGTTATGGTGATGTAAACGAGTATTATTCATTATTCTTATAATTATTATTGCTAGTTTTATTAATAAAAGAGTAACATTTCCTTAGGTTAGAATTGGATGAAGTTTGATGCGAAATAAACCAAGGGATTGTTTTGTTTCGGAAAACATTTTTAACAAGCCAAAAAAATCAAGTAAAATGATAGGAACCCGTTATTATTAACTATAGGAATGTACCTATAATTAAAAATATTCAGTTTTTTTTAAATATAAATAATGAATAAATGAAGTATTTTAAAGCAAGTATGCTTCACTAAAGTAAAAAATAAATTAGAAATACGGATTACTTATAACGAAACGCTATAATTAATCTGTGTCCTTGCAATTATAACGAAATTTTGAGAAATGTGATTTTGATGAAAATTGTAAGTTGTGTTTCTTGTATTTTCTTCCTTTCTTTGTCAAGTACTTTCTAAAAAAAAATCTCAAGAGTATCTCGGTTGTGACTTTAAAGCAGTCATCACAATTTGTTTCAGTTAATTAATGAAGTTTGATACACACGCAATTAGGGAATTACCGTCAAAATATTTATCATTTTTCATTTGTGAAAATGATAAAACTAGTGCACTAATTAACATTCTTTCTGGAGTTGATGAAACGATAATGTCAAATCAATCTGTTTAGGTGTTTGCATTTTTGAATTTAAAATGAATTTTATTATTTAGTTACGTTCATTACTAGTATTGTTTATTTTATTTGTATTCTGCTTAAAAAAGAAAAATGACAAAAAAAAAAACACTTTTAATCTGATGAAGTATTAAGTGCTGTATTTTATATAATAAACAAAATCTCAATAATAATAAGTTTTATTTTATTAGAAAATTTTAACATAAAGAGGTAGATATTTTATTGGTTCTATTTTGCAGAAGTATAAGTAACAACAGTTAATTGTTTGCGTTGTTTTTACACATTTCCATTATTTGTGTTCTTTTTTTGTTACATAAGGAGTGTTTATTGAAAGTAAAATGCATATTCCTGTTTCTCATAGTTCATAGATTATACTCAATTCTGTTTACATACGTAACAGTTGCTTTTACTTTTCTATGTTTTTATGAGTGTATTTTTGATATAACACTTTGTTTAAACGAAGAAACTATCAAAAAAGAAGTATATATATATATATATATATATATATGTGTGTACATATATCGTCGTTTCTATTACTTAATATTACTTAAAGGTTTAGTTTCTATTGCTAAAATGTTATAGTGCATTCACACCCATGGTGACGGCGACATTTTATGTAATGCGTAATAGACTATTGCTATTGTTATCAAACTTATCAGAGAGAGAGCGACAAACCATTTGTTCCAAGTAACATCATTGGTCCTCTGGTGAAAGTTATTTTTTATGACGCAATAAAAAATTCAATCAGTAAACACGAGTGTGGTTATTAAATAAAGTAGAACCAATAATGAGCTCTCACAATTTCCGTTGCTGTTGCCAGTTACTGTCACCCTTGGTGTGAATGTGCCATTTGAAGACTACTTTGTCGTAATAAAATATAAAATATAATAAAATATGTAAATTATCAATTTACTAGCCGTGTGCGTATTTGCACGCTTTTCACAGATTTGCACCACTCTTTGCTTATGACAAAACGAAAACCAATTGAATTGTCAAATTAAAGTTTACCGCCTAAAGCCAATCAGAGCTCATTGTTCTAATTTTTAAATAATTTTAAAAATTGAATTTATGACAACCTTTTTTTTTGTCATTGATACAAGAACATAATTTCTCCCACAGCATGTTTTTTCCCCAGACAAAACGGTCAAAATATGTATTAAGTACGAGGTGCGTTCAAGTTACGAGGTTTCCATTTTTTCCGCAGTGATAGCAAGAATAAAAACTCGGGTGCTTTTAAAATTAACGGGAAGTACTCCACCTTCCGTAGGATAAATGGGGGGCGCAGCACTGTACTCTGAACGGCGTATAGTGCTGCCAAACCGTGAACGTTGCCTCGAACGATGTTTTCTATGCTTAAAATAGCGCAGTTTAGCTTACAAGGTCAATGTGCATGCATTCGTTTTCTTCACGTGCGGGGTTAAATACTCATCAAAACTCATCGCCAATTGAGTAAGACATGCGATGAAGACGTCATGAATGTTTTAAAAATGTGCGTTCATTGGTGTGAAAGTTTAACGAAAGTCGAGAATGATGTGACACTGAACCGGAGCAATTTCCACCAAGGATCATTCGGATGGAAACCATGATTGCTGGTGTGAAACAAGTTGTTATAGAAGATCGTCGCTTAGGTATGCCTTCAGCACTGCATGAGAAACTGCAAAAGTGCTTTATCATGAAGACAACATCCCTTCACATCGGGCACTCCTAACTCAGCAGCTTCTTCAAAATAACAACTTTGAAGTGATTTCCCATGCTTCATATTCACCAGACCCCGTCTCTAGCGATTTCTAGCTGTTTCACCTATAAAGGATACTCTCGGTGGCCGCACATTTCCCAGGCATAAAAGATACTCTCTGTGGCAGCTCTTTTTCCAACCAAGCTGCCCTTGCATCAGCGATTTTCCAATACGAAAAACATACCCTTAAACAAAAGTTAACAGCAGCCATAGAATACTTTTCTCCCTCTCGGTGGCCGCTCATTTCCCAGCCATAAAAAACACTCTCTGTGGCAGCTCTTTTTCCAACCGAGCTGCCCTTGCATCAGCGATTTTCCAATACGCAAAACATACCCTTCAAGAAAAGTTAACAGCAGCCATAGAATACTTTTCACCCTCTCGGTGGCCGCTCATTTCCCAGCCATAAAAGACACTCTCTATGACCCTCCTTTCCCAACCGAGCTGAAGTTGCATCAGTGATTTTTACGCAAAACATACCCCTAAAGAAGAGTTATCAGCAGCCATATAATACTTTTCTCCACCAGACCCCTACCTGTTAGCCGAGGCCTTAGGATTGCTTGCGCACGGGGCGAGGTAGAGGGGTCAACGGATTTTACATGCACGTATCCCCAAGTGTACATGGTGGGTCTTCAGCGGGTATCGAACGCGCGACCTTCCAGGTGGAAGTCTGACGTGCTAACCATTAGGCTACCACGGTCCTAGCCATAGAATACTTTTCTCCACCAGACGCCATGACCACTTAGCCGAAGCCTTTGGGTTTGTCGAAACGGACGCCTGGCGGCCGTCGATCGTCTACGGTGGGCCCATTTTTGCGCCGAGGTAGTTCCGCTGGACCGATATGCGTTCACAACCTCGCCAGCCCAGTTTCCCTACCTCTTGCTGTGTGAACCTGGCCCTCCTTGATACCCTATACTTAAGGGATATCATTTGGGGGGTTATGGTTCCCTGTAAGGAATGGGGTTAGTAGACATACATGCATATAATTTTATTTAAACTACGGCATATATGAACTACGGCATTATATAAAACTACGGCATGAATAAACTATTGCAAAAATTTACACTTAGGTCACCTCTTCCATGTTGGTGATAGGTATTGGACCTATCCCGATTCATTGGGTGACCTCTCTGAAAAGAAGAAAAAATATGCTATTATTGATGATGCCGCCGTCGTAGGTGGGAGTCACCGGATCCTTATGGGTTGCGGTTTAGAATGATTTCCCACCTTTAGTTCTGGAAGAGAAAGAACAATGTCATAAGTCCTTTTAATGCCCTTATCTCCCCTTTATTGTTATTTATTTTGCTTGGATTTCCCTTCCCTTTTTCCTTTCCCCTTCCCTTTCTCCCCCCCCCCTTTTTTTTTTACTTTTATCAACCTTCCCCCTCTCCCCCCCCCCTTTTTTTTTTTTTTTTGAGCCCCTTGCTCTTTCTATTTGACATTGTACCCCTTACCCTTTCTATTTTAATGTTTTTCAAGTTAGGACTTATGACATATATGAAAGATGGGATTGTGGATCCCAGGGCACCTTCGGAGTAGTTTTCCTCGGAGTGGGACGTCCCTTCTTAGCTATTCCATTGCTACTAAGCTGTGGGTCTGAGAGAATGGTATTTTTTTTTTTTTGACGTGCCGCACATGATGGTGTCACCTGGCTTGCCTGGTTTTCCATCATGCGCAGCGTAGCAAGGCTACGGCTCCAAAAAAAAAGTTTTTTTTTTTTTTTTACATTTACACATACATAAGACCTTACGACATCAATATTTTTTGTTATTTTAGTTTTATATATATATTTTTTTTTTCTCTCAGTCACGCCCCGTAAAATGGAGGTCGCATGGTTTTTGTCCGGGATATTTTTTGTCTATGTGTGTCACGACACTCCGAGGTTATGCCTCCAGGAGGGCACGAGCATAGAAAATTCTTTAAAAAGTGGAGGTTAGCTAATTTAACTGGTGACTAAAGGTTTGCAGTTTGGTCCTGAATGCTTTTTTCTTTAGTCTTTAGTTTGAAGATTGCCTTAGGCTGCTATTTGATTTTAATAAGTTAGGGGTTTTTATTCACTCGTGGCCCCCCTCGTTCATCTGTAAGTAGGACACTCTTGGACCTGTGGATGAGAGGGGATTTGTTGTGTTCTCCCCCTCTTTTTCCTTTTTTTTTTTTAGAGTGTCTTTGTCTTTATTGGGTTGTTACGTTTTTTTTAATTTTTTTTTTTATGTTTTTTGCTGTTTATTTCCTTTTTGTCCTCTTGGAGTATTTTGCTTTGACCCGTTTGCTCCGTTTTTATCATTAATTATGCTTTGGCTATTGTGTGTTACTTGTGCTAGTTGTGTTTCATTTTCATGCAGAAATTTCATTAGGTTTGTTATTCTTTTTCTGTAGTTTTTGTTTGCTAGTATGCTTAAGGCCCAATTAGTATCTATTATGGTTGGTTCTGGTATGTGATAGTCTATTGTATAATTGCGAATAGAATACTGGTGCCGACGTTGTGAAAAATCGGTTCGACTCCACGATGATTACGTCGAGAAGTAAAAGTAGTCGAAACATTTTGGGTTAAGTATTTTGTTAGAATAAAGAAATTGAAGACCATTAGATATAAAATAACAATATTGAAAATAAATGTATAATTCTTATGGTATTTGAACTTTAAAATTAATTTAGAACATGTATGCCAGTTATCATCATAGCATCGCACACGATGCATTTTCTTCGCATTTTGTGAGCTTCTATGTTTATTGAAATTTAGAAATTTATTATAAAATATGCAATGTGTTGATTCATAAACAAGCTATGAGTTTTGGGAAACGGTCTTTCTGCAGAAAACTCATTTAGTATCGGAAAAGGATATTAAATTTCTCGGAAACTATTCATCAACGGTCAACTAAACGAAGCCCTTTACCGGAACAAGAACGTTTCACCTTACCTTAATCGATAACACTTTACGAAGCGTTCTTGGAACTAATTAAATATTTAAATGACAGTTACCGTCATAGATTCTTCTCATATCTTTCATATGTAAAGGAACATATGTCGCTCTTTATAATCAAGAAACTCATATAAAAGAAAATTGCTTTCTTCAAATGAAGTGGAGTTTCGTAAGCAAAGCATTCTTTGTTCCTGTGTTGCGATGAAATTTCTAACATTTATTTTCATGCATGGGAATTTAGTAAATGATTTATACTTCTCGATTACAGTAATTTACTCCAGTCGTCGATATGTTTCATTTTAAGTTCTATGGTGATTTTTAGCATGTGTTTGGATTATTACAGAAGCTTTCAAGTAATATATTCAGACGTATGGTAGTAAAAAACCCGATTAAATGTTTTATCATGTTTCTTAAAAAATATATTTTTGAATATTTTGATAATGAATTTCGATTTTTTTTAATAAATATAAATAGAAAATAAAATGTTAAGATCTCGTCAAGAGTAGCACTGGTTGAAAAGAGGAGACATCTTGTGAGAATATTCATTGATTAGTTAATTACAGAAGCAGTCATTAAAACATATATTTTTTTATTAATTAATATACCTGATGTTTGTGTTTATATATATGTAATCCTTAGGTTTATAGATTCTACATTTTCATAGAAATATTGTGATTATTGTTGCTTTTAATAATGATTGTTGTTACGCCCTTGGATGATGTCCTCAATATCAAACAATATATTAATGGCATTGCTTTACTGCTCCTAATGAAAATAAATATTATTTTAAAAACATTTCATAAGAAGTAATTGTTTATTATTGCACTATTAACTCGACTCTACGTCTTTCTTTACTTCATTTTCGCCAGCCGTGAAAACGTCCTTTCAGACATTAAAGCAAGTAGTTTCATCAACCTACTTCCAAAGTTGCGCTTATTTTTGAGTTAAGAGACTCGTGGGTTAAAGTTAATTTCCTAATGATAAGTAAAGGGTTTTTTAGGTCAGAAAATAGTAATAAAATTTGAAATCCGGATGTCCTTATCATATATGCACATTGCTGATAACGACGAAGAAAATTTTGTGCTCGGGTGATTTGGTGATAACAACCAGGAACGCTTTGTGCAGGCAAATAATACATATGTGGTTAAGATCTAGTATTTCAAATTTACACTTTACCTGAAACAATATTTGTTTACTTTCGGGGACATTGATGGAAATGTTTTTTTTCTTTCTAATATTCCTTGAAGAACGGATTACTTGATTTTTTTCACGTGAATTTGAAAAAACTGCAATGTCTGGAAATTAGCAAGGGCAACCACACTGTCAAAACTTTCTGCCCGAAAATACACGCGAATCTCCTGAAAATCATTTATCCGGACTCTGATGTAACATTAAAGAGAATTTAAAACAAGAAACTACAGAAAATTAAAAAAAAAGGAAATTACTGTGAATAAAAAAAATAACTTACAGAGAATGCACTGTGTAATTTGATAGCAATAAAGTACCCAAGACTCTGTAAATTATCGGAAGTAAAATGCCTGATATCTGTAAAATTTCCGAAAGTAAACAAACAAATAATAATAATAATACTTTGCCACAGCAATGACGTCATTTGTGCGTTCTCGCTCTCGCTGAATCATTATTTCTGGCATACAAAGTCAAAGATTTGGGCAAGCGAGATTTCCGTTCGATGAGTTCAGAACTCGAACCCATTCTGTCCTGGACTACTTGGCCAAGATGCCTCTGGACTTGGGGCTAGAGGTCGGATTTATATATGGTGAACGTATCCCACATTTGGAATATGTCCATGGAACTGCTACCGAATAAACAGATTCGTAGAGTTTGAAGGAATAACTTACTTAACTTCTCAGATAATGCTTGGTTCTTTCTCTGTAGTTGTACAGAATGCGGGGAAACAAGAATTTCATAGAATTTTTAAACTGCTTATGTATCTTTACAAAAGCACTCAGTTTCTTTTCGATATTTTTACAGAAAATTTTTAGTGCACACAAAAATGCACATTGCTTTAGAAGGATGTAATGACATGCTTATTTATTTATTTGTTGTGAATCTCCTTATAATTAATAACTAAACGAAACTCCCGCTAATTTAAAAATATTTTTCACACTTAGTGGTAATTCATACCAAACAGAATTATCAACCAACGATGCAGCATAATAATGAAATAATTATTATTTCATGGTGGCATCGTAATGAAAATGCAATTACGCAGAAAATGCGGGGTAGGTTTTTTTCCTTAATTTTCTATTTCCTTCTTTTAAGAAATCGGTATATAATTTTCCTTTTTCATTCACGTTTTGCAGCTCTTAATCACTCGTTTTGATCTTACTGACATTGTTAAGTAGTAGAAAATAAAATTCATTAAAAGCTTTCGATCCATTTAATTTACATTTTCTTTTTGAAAGCTCCTTCGGAAATTAAATTCGCATTCTCTTTACCATTGTCTCCAAGCATTAGGGAGTCGTAGTTCGTGAGATACTGTGATATAAATAAGCTGGGGAAAGTAATTATTAAAGCTATTGTAAAGTTTTCTTAATCCGGATACAATCTTTCAATGCGAATCTTAAATTAAAGAAGGTAGATGTCTGAACTAGAATCTTTGAATATCGTAATTTTCTAAGACAATCGAACGAAAAATACATTTAATGGCGTTATTCTTCATTAAATGTGTTGGTAATCCCTGGATCACATTGATTTGGATTTAAAAGAGTATTCGTCATTAAAATCGTGAAGAGTAATTAGGCATTATATATATATCCTCTTTCTTGCTTTGAAATATCTCTATCTTTGCAATATTTCCTGCGTTGAGAATTAAGGTGTTTCGAATACATTATAATCATGCTTAATTATATATTAATTGTAATCAAGAATAAAGCTATTTTTTCTACCCCAATTTCTGTGGAATTCATTGTGAACTACGAATAAAGAGGGAGAATACTAATATATAAGTAAAGAAAAAAAAAGGATTCCTGTTGTTACACAGTTAATGCACAATTAAGTAAGAATCCTTTTATTTGGGGAAAACATTAAAACAGAGAAAAAACTAGTAAGTCCCTGTAATGTGTTTTTTATTATTATTAATTTTTAATTAATGATAAATATATTTTAAAGTGAAACTTGCATTTCAAATTAAGAACTTCTTTTTTTAAAAAACCTTTGTAATCATTAGTCAATGAACTTAAGTCAACTTAATTAGTCAACTTAATTAAGTGGTTATTCTTATTTCCCGAACCAAAATGTCAATTTAATTGACCTGGGAATTGAAGTTTTCATAGATGAACCTACTTTGAAAATTTCTTAGCAAAAGAAAGCATTATCGAAAAATAATATAAAGTAATGATTAGTTTACATAAACATAACTAACTAGCAGGTCTTGTATTATTATTATTACTATTATTATTATTATTATTATTTCGCTAACTGAAAAGTGACGTCATGCTCATGTTGTACATTTTGTGTTTGTTAACAACAGTTTTGGAATTTATTTGCAAGGCCTGCATTAGCGAGCATTTTTTAACAAACATTTTTGCTTAAAATAAATTTTAGCAAACGCTGCCGTGTAAATTCTAAAGAACTAAAGCCGATGATGTGCTGTCTAAAATAGGAGTTCCACCAAAATTTTAGCCTACACAATACAATTTTAATACATATTTCCTTGCAAAATATTTTAAATATTGGTTATTTAAAATATGTTGTTGTATCAGTTAGATTTATTTTACTGATTAAAAAACTGAATATAATTTTATCTAGAAACGAAAGACAACATCTAACCTAATGTATAACTTTTCAAAGCTTGCCTTAACTTTCGTCATCAATTCAAAACATTTAGGGAGAATCGTATTTGTTTGTTAATTTTCCCAAACTGCTCAACAACACACCATTGCTCCAGTAAATGGTACAATTCAAGCAAATATCTGCTTCACGATTTGTTCGTACAATGTACATTTAGGAGCACGTTTACTTATATCCCAAAAGCGAAAGCTCCATTAGGACACGAAAGAGATCGTTTTCTTTCTCTTTTGCCATTTTTAAAAAAAAAAAAATTTACCATTCCAAGAATTTGTCATTGATTTAGTCGTTATCATTTGCGCAAATGAAGTGAAAGTAATTGAAGTATTTTAATTGAAAGAATTCTGTTATACTGCATTCGGGCGCTACTTTTTTGTTTAAAAAAATTTAAAAAGTTCTGGAAAACATTTTCTCGTTCCTCTTATTTTTAGACTTAATTAAAACTAATGATTTCTCATTAATCAAAGTACTCTTGTCGTGAATGTTTCTAATCAACGTAATACTTAACCTTTAAAATATATTAAAAGTTTTTTTTTTCTCTGGAAGTTATAATTTGAAATGTTTTGATTGTTTAGATACTTTGGTTCTTGAGACTGTTTCTAATATTCTTCTAATATATGCAACACTTAAGCATTTGCTTTAAGTTATTAACTAAAAAAACAGAGAAACCTATAAGTTGAGAAGTTCTTAAATAAAAATAGTGGTTTGATAATTTAAAATTTTATACTATTTGCTCTTGTCTGAATTAAATAGTATTTAAGGTGTTTTGCATAAGAACGAATAATGAATAATATCAATTGTTACTAATTTAACTTATTTGCTTACTAGGACTGCGATTTGTCGGTCATTTGCTCATAACAAAAATATACGTTTCGCCGAAGCAGAAACAAAGCAGCAAGCTAGTAGAATAATATAAGCTATTGGTTCTCTAGTATGATTTCCATACATTATATTTTTCTTTCGTATAATCAATTCACCCGAAAAGCATTAATATTTCATATGAGTTTGTTATTAATAACTTCATTCAAACTTCTCCAGGAAATGTTTATAAGTTAATATAGAGTGTCGATTAATATTCCTTCGCAAGGATTATGGTTTTCTTAAATAATGACTTTTATACATTAAAAAAGTATTATGTTAGTTTTCTAAAATTAATTACTTTAAAAAAATTGAAATTTGATTAAGTTTAATTTTAATTTCAACTTTATCTTAAGTTTACCGTATATACTCGTGCATAAGGACTTTTTCTGGACAAAAATTCGACTCGAAAGAGGGGATGTAAGGGCTTATACACGGGTCAAAAAATTTCAAAATTTGATGCGCGAAATAAATATCTAGCACAAGGTAGCTAATAAATATCTAGCACAAGGTAGACTTTTCTCTTAGAAAAATTCTTAACACAGAACATAAATACGTTGCTCAAAATTTATCAGGAAGGTTTTACGAAACGATATAACTAACTAAATAGTTTGAAAGTGTTTTACTCTTGTACATTGCAATAATTCAAAATAATAACAATATTTTAAAAGGATTAATAAGTTTATTTTTAAGTTTGTCTAAATCTTTTACTATTTCTTTCTATTAATAAAGAGTGATTAACTAAGCAGCATCTCTTAAAGGAGAAAATATAAAAATCAGAGACTTGGGGGGTGAAATGACTTTTAATTGTATTGGTATATCCCATGAACAAAGATAAATGAAAAATCTCACTCTGTAATGAATCAAAAATTAATTAGAATAAGAGCGAGCCACAAAATAATTTTAAAGCGAGAAGAATATTAATTTTTTATGATGAATAAATTTTCCTTGAGTTTTCGAATATCATTCATTTTTGTCTAGTTTATTTTTGAAATAAGAGAGAAAATTCCTATTTTCTTTCAAGTAAGAGGAATTACATAATAACAGTAAATAGATGAAACACTAAAGTATGGTATAAATAGCGCTTCAATATGAAAGATAAAATCATCAGAGGTTTTTAATGGGTCGTAAATTCAGTTGTCGACATTTTCACGCAAAACTCCGTCATAAGAAGTAAAGATAGCCTTTCATAATATCGATCTGCCGAAATTCAGAATGCCTTCTAAAATGTGGAACTTCAACTTCCCGTTGCTTTTCACCTTCATAAACTATGAAGGTCACCATCTTTCCTGCTCTCGGTACACAAGAGACCTAACCTTAATCATACATGCCCTCCACCTTAAGTGCATTAATATGGAAGGAAATTGATTTCAATGCTCACTTTAAACATTTCGTTCCATCTCCAAGCCCCTTAAGTGTTAGTAAGTAACCGGAAGTAAAGACTGAAACGACGGAAGAAAGTTGAAGGAAGTTGCACTGAAAGATGCACCGTACGTTCACTTGATAGGACAAATTGCCTGCGCTCTTCTAGAAGAAAGGGAGAGATGGCTCTAAATTGCTTTTCTTATCTTTACGCCTGTTTGCCTTGTTTGGTGTAAGTAAAGGCGCCAAATATCAATCTATATCTTTTTCTCTACTATTCGATCAAAGATTAAATTTGTCTTTCCCACAAGCAATTTTCATTGTTTTTCTTCTTTTTAGTTTTCATTTTCATAGCTCTTTAGTTAAACCGAAATGTCATAAGATGTCATATAAAAGAGATGGATATTGAGTTTATCAATTAATGAATGATTTTTTTTCTGGCTTTTCATTCATGTGTCATGGTATTTGTATTGGTAATTAAATCAATATATTTTGGTAACTATTTCTAAAAATGCAAATATTCCAATAAAACGTAATGATTTTTTTTAAATGAAAAGCAGATTTAATATTTTGTAAATCGCGAATTCAGGCAATTTTATACTAGGTATTTTATTAGAATACTATTAAACTAAGATTGCTTTTGAACGATATATTGTAATTTGAAAAGAAAATGCATGATGGATAGACATGATATATATATTATTCAATTACTTAAAAGCATACCATTATATTTCATACTTCTTAACTATGCATGTGTGAAATGCATTAACACGTTCGCTGCCGATCACGCGCCAGCGCGTGATGTCAATCTCTTGCCACAGTGCCAACAACGTGCGAGAGTTTACAGCGTTGTGTTAAGTGATGTCTCAGTTAGCCAGCCCCAAGCTCGCGCAAAAAGCTGCGCTGTTTCAATTGCTCTTCACTGCAGTAAGCATTTCTGGTGTTTACTGCGTAAAGATTAATTCCTTAAGCGAGCGTTAGAAGCTTAAGCGTAGTGTAAGTGATGTCTCAGTAACCCATTCGCGGGAGGGAAATCTTCGCCTTTGTTTAAATCTGCTTTAATCCACATTGTATGTTAGGCGTGTCTCCTGATACTACGTAATGTAAAGGTTCATCCTTAAAGTGCAGTGAGCGTGTTAATAACCCTCAAGCAATTTCTAAAGAGAAAAGTGAGAAATTATTTTTCTACTTCATTTTTCAATCTTATGAAAAATGATTAATTTTGAAGTAAATGATACAGTATATAACTCGACGTCACAGAAAAATATAGATATGAATTATTTAAGATTGATTGTAAATGGAAGCCAGGTAGATGAAAATTTAGAGTATGAAAATCAGCTAATGGAAGATTTTGTGTGTAAAAAAAGAGTGGGGAAAACTAATGAAGTAGAAACCTTGATTGGCGTCTCTATGGATAAAAGCAAAGCTGGTAATATCTTATTTAATGCGAAGATAAATCGATAATGCATTCGTTATTTTATTTTATTCATCTTCTCAAAATCACATATACAAGGTCGGTGAAATATTCACTTCAGCACCAATGCGGTTTTTTGAATTTCTAGATTGTTAGAAAAAATGAGCTGCTGAAGTGTTCTAAAAGTGATTCAACCGTATATATAGCTTAATTTTTGTTCCAGAATCTTCTTTAAAATTATGCATCAGTATAATATTAATATCTTGTTGTGGCTATTTTTATGATGCAACAATTACTTTTCACATCACTTCATCAAAAAAAAAAAAAGAAGCTATTGTGAATATATTCAACTCAACTCTTAGTAATGTGTGTTACACTTTTTTTTACGAAATACAAAAAAATAGGCATATTTGGATTATATTAAACTTAATAAATTACAAGAAAAAGATATATTGTAAGAAATTATTTAGTTGGATATTTTGTGCAGACATCGGGTTGTATGAAAGAGGGAAGAGTTTACATTAGCATATTGCAAACAGTATCCTTCTAACCTTTACACAAACCTCGTACTTCTGTAGTTTCTACGTGAAAGATATCTTTTATTGCATCAGAGATGATTTTAACCAGCCTTCTGCCAGATTTTAATGAGATTTTGTATTTTTTTAATTAACACCTTAACGGATTTGCCCGTGTCTGACACGGGCAAACGTTACCGGAAAATTTTCGCACGCCCGTGGTGTTATTTTATTTCTAATAGCCATCTTTATTTCTAATGAGACCCTTTTACACTTTGTTTGTATAATATTTTTTTCTCAATGTAACTTTTACCCAACACCCCCGCATCCTAGTCACCCCCCACAACCTGAAATTGCAAAGAATAACTTACACTATACTAGTTTTTCAGAAGAAAATTCGTGCTTTAGGGGTTAAAGTTTCTTGATTTAATGTCAGTTTGAACAGTCTGCATTGTCTTTAGTTTATATATGCATAATAAATTATTATTTAATTTATAAAAATGACAAAGCTTAGTCCGTTGATTTGTAGCTTAAAATGAGTTTTAAAAAATGCTGTTAGACCTCATGAAACATTAATGGCATATCTACCAGTTGTTTTTAAAGTAAAGACCAGACATTAACCAGTTGCCTTCCTTCTTAAAATCATTCTCTTGAAAGAAAATGTATAAAAGCGCAATCTCGTACAATTTATTTTTTACACTTTCTCCATGTAATGTTAGAAAATGATTTTAAGTACCCCTCCCCCCCCCCCTCAAAAAAAAAAAAAAAAAGAAAAAGATAAACTAGATGTAAGTAACCGTCACTTTTGTTAGAAAAACACGTTTGATTTCTTCGTTCAAAATGTTTCCAAACTGTACTTCTCCACTCGTTTATGTTTTTCGGATAAATAAAAACATCCAAAACCTTTACAGCTATTGTTTTTCTTGAAACAAAAGTGATTTTCAACAATATTCCTACATGCATTTTCAGAAAGCGTTGTTTTTCCATTTGTTATACTGGGATTGAACATTTTCGTAACACTTTTTTGTGGTAACCGCAGATATTTTATATAAGAAGAATGTGAGCGCTTTTAGTTATCGAATTAGGTGAAATAGTTTCTTTTTTGAACATCGTCTTCGCTTAAGATAATTTATTACATGTAATAATTCTAGGGTATATGATTCTTAAGTAATTTAATGTAGGAAGGGCGCTTTCAGAATGCATCAAACAACTTGTGAAGGAAGATTTTTTTTTTCCTAACAACTTTCTTTTCTCCCAAATAACGTAATGAAATAATTAGTTTCATTTATCTAGTATTTGTAAATGTAGCTTATAATAAGACTAAAATTGAAATTTTTCATGCCTGTAAAAGATTTCTATATTGATTATAAGGTCAGTACATGAAAATTATATTTTCGTTCTTTGATCTTCAGATATTGAAGTACTGAAAGTATGTTTGTAATATCGTTTTACGTTCAAAAATGTCTAAATTTTTTCTTCTACATTTTTTAATCATTTAATTAAAAGTATCGCTCATATAAATGAGCTTTTTTTTTTTTTTTTTTTGTAACGTAACACAAGATTTATTTGCAATTTTGTAGTGCATTTGGGGATATAGTATACTGTGAAAGTATAGCTAATCTTTTTAATATTTTGAAAAAGTATTCCATTAACTCTAAGGTACTTATCTAAAAATTCCATTTTTGCTCTTTGATCTTCAGACATAATAAACTGCTATACAATTCTTCTTTAGGATATTTTTTATCAAACATTTGAAACGTTATTTTTTGTTTAATGAATTACTTCCCTTTTCTTTCATAGCGTAATAAAAGAGTTACTGGCAATGTTCTAACATTTGTGGATACATTTTATAATGCAACTAAATTTAGTATTTTTAATAGGTACAAAATATTTATCTATTCATCTTTATACATACATCTCCTAGAAAAGTTTCACTATTTGTTATTCAGTTTAAAATTATTACTTTTATGAAGAATTTTTACTCTTTCCTAAGAACGTAATTTAATATTTTAGACACATTTTTCTGGTACTTGAAGACATAGTTTATAACACAACTCAAGTTAATTTTTATTGATACTGAAAAGTTGTCTTTAGTAATTATAACTTTGAAACATATT
This sequence comes from Octonoba sinensis, assembly GCA_038502835.1. Lineage (NCBI taxonomy): Eukaryota > Metazoa > Arthropoda > Arachnida > Araneae > Uloboridae > Octonoba > Octonoba sinensis. The sequence continues at coordinate 133,779,366 of CM076598.1, forward strand.
TTTTTTTATTATAATTTTAACAATAAAACGTATTGTGTTGTACAAATAGTTCTGTGAAGTACTTTTTCAAAATTTTTCCACGTTTCACAACTTTTTTAAGTCATGATCGAGAAATGCAATTCAGTAGTTAAATTAATTCAAAATTTATGTTTAGATTATTTATTAATTTTTTATTGAAACAATTATTTTGAATTAAAGTTTTAAAAAAATGATTGAGTTAATTAATTAGCTGTTCAAAAGATTCTAAATATAAGTGAAAAGAGGATGGGATTTTGTTATCACTTACATAGTCTTATCATAAATTCTTTAGATATAGAACGCATATGTAAAATTAAAATATCCGAAAACTGTCCAAATTTATTTACTAAAACAACCCCTTACGTTGTTAAACAAATTGTTTCGAGGAAATATCGAGTTAAAGGAAAGTTTCTTCAGCGTAAATAATTGAAGGTGCTAGTGCGAGACACAAACACCTTCAATTATTTCTGCTTCACTAACATAATGTGCAGAATTACTTCTACCTTCAATGCCAATCTGAAAAGCTTCAAATCTCAAACTCAAGCAAGTTTCAAAGATGGCTAAAGAGCGCTAAAAATCATCCACAACTGGTAACTTCTCCAGAAATGTTCTGCCATATATTCAACATTATTTATCCAGCCTTTACCGCAACGAAATCTTAACCGTTTCTTTTGCATTCCTTTGACTATAAATGGATGTGATGAATTTCAAAATATTCCCCCAGTGTATGAGTCTACTTTAGCGGGAGTTGTTTTTATGGTATTATTTAAATCGGTTGCAATTTTGAAGTAAAATTTTCTGAGAGTACTTTTTCTGTTTACCAAGGAATTGATTTTAAGTCTGTTGACTTACTTTCTTTGTTGATATATTACACTTGTCTTATAACTTTTAGGTGCATTTTTAAACGAAAAAACGTTAGCAAAAGTATTATAGAAAAATAAATAGGTTTGTCATATTTAATTGTAATCAATGTACTACAATGTCATTTAACATCATCTACACTATTCAAATGTTTTTTTTTTCCTTCCATATTTGTTCATTAGTTACCCCTGAGATTATTTGGTTTTCAATAAAAATGGATATAATTTTAAATTATCATGAATGGTAACTAATCTCTTTCTTATTTTGGTTTAGGTGTATTTTGGGTTTAAGATGTTTATTTGCGAGCTAAAATTATTTATTTTTGAAATGTAGCAAAAATGTATCAACACCTATATTCCTCGAAAAGAGTTCTCTTTTTATGCCATTAACCCCTTGAAGCACGAGTTGTTTTCGGAAAAACTGGTTAAAAATGATTGATTTTTTTTTCGGCAGAAAATGAATATATAGATATAGTATAAATTGTTTTTGGAGATTTTACTTGTATTGAGTGACTAGAGAGTGGGGGAGGGGGGTAAAAGTTATATATATAAGAAATTATTATACAAGCAAAGCGTAAACGGATCTCAGACGGTCACTATAAATAAAATAACGCGAGATACAAGATTGCCAGTGTGAGACACGGGCACGTGCATTTTCCGGTAACTTTCACCCGGGTCAGACACGGGCAAATGCGTTAAGAGGTAAACTACAACAAGGTGGCTATAGTTAAAATGACCCTGTTTAGACCTCCATGGAGCTCGTTTAAGAGGCGTATCCCATTGAAACTTGCTATATACGTTATTTGGACTATGGAGGAAAGAAATCTGCAATAGAAAAAAAATATTTTAAAATTTTATCACCAGGTGATAAGCTAGTGCTAGTACAAATTTAAAACAATATTGTATCAACAATACTATTGTAAATAATCACAACAAAGATCCTTCAACTGCGTTCACAATAAAATACTACGTATATAAGTTCAGGGAATAATTTTTTCAGTTTTTCATTTTTTCTTCCATGAAATGTGGTTCTGTAGGTTTTCCTGATACTTTATTTGAAAAATGCCGTGAACCGCACTATACTTTTGAAGTTTAAAATTTTCATAGATTATGAAATTACAAAATGTTTAAAAAAATATTATTTCCAGATTTATACCTTAGTTTGTAATTGATATAAAAAGTTATTTTTGTCATAAAAACAAAGCTTCTAATTTAGTAACATGTTAATTTCTTTAACACTAGACATTGGAAAGCAAAAATCCACCCCTGAATTCCATAGTTATGAAAGTCCCCACGAATTCCCCGAGAGATTGCAACTTACCAAGTTGATACAATATGGCGTGCTGCTTCAAGCACTTTTTAAAACAACTGTCTTTATTATTATGCTCGAACTCTACTTACCAAGAATGGATGCGATGAATTTCAAAATCTTCCCAGAGGTAAATTTACTTTAGAAAACTGTTTCAGTGGGTTTTATTTAAATCTGCGTCATTTTTCAAATAAATGCCTCAAGGTCTATTATTTTTGCCAACAACGAATCGATTATCTTTGATACTCATGATAAAGGTACTCTTTTTTTTTTTCAATAACTGGGGAAGATTTAACATATTTTAAGCTGATTCAGGTTTATCTGTGCAAGTATATTTCAATTTAAAACTTGGCAAACCGGATAATTAGGCTGTTCTGAAATGGTTGTTCCATAGGATGCCACCTTATTGATTTTTTTTTTACTCTCCGTTGTCAGCGATTAAACAGGTAATCCGATCTCTAGAATGCTAGCTCCATAATTCTGTACACCCTTGACGTATCTACCTGAGATTTAACTATACTCGTTCTAACGTTATCCGTTGTAGCAAAGTCCGTTATAGAAGCATTGTCTAAAGCGATTTCCTATTTTGTAATATACTAAATACACAGACAATTAATAGTAAGATGACAACTATTTAGTACCTATACCATATATCAATAAATATCGAAGATCCTGTGAAAACCCTGCTGAATTTGAATTGTTTTAAACAATTGAAATATTGCTATTTTACTGAATATGACAAAGTATTTAGAATGATTCAGTTTGGAAAGCCAACATTTATACAGCATGTATAATTAATGCATATATATATATATATATATATATACACACACAGTAAAACTGATCTTGACAGACATCTTTCGAGTGAGTACAGTTTTAAATTCCCCGCCAAAAAAGCCTTGAGCGTAAAAACTCTCCCTCTTGAGCGGACACCTCTCAGGGACAAATATTTTTGTTTCGGTGTGTTCGCTATAGAGGAGTTTTACTGTATATAAATAATACATATACATACACATACAGATATAATTACCATTTGTGTTTCTCAAATTCTCAAACTCATGCTGTTATTGACTCATGCTGCTGATAACTGGAAAATCTCTAATCAGTCAACTCAGTAAAATAACAACAGCCGCCGCGCGATGTTTTTCGAATTCGAATGTGCAGCATTAATGTACAAGTACGGTATCTTGCAATCCTGATTCGAATGTATGAAAATTCCAGACTGTTAAAATATTATTTTCACTCGTAACTCATTTAAGTGCATGCACTGTTAAAAATGATGTGTTTAAAATTGAAAATATACCTGCTTATTTTTTTAAGTAATTTTGACTTAAAAAGGAGCAAGATCCGTTCTCAGTTTTAAGCACCTATGCTTTCTTAGAAATTATAATTACAGAAAGGGCAAGTATTAACTGCAAAAAATTAAATATTTATAGGGCAACTTTATGTTCACAATTTCATAATTGATACAGTGCTTTTCTAAACAATTACTTCTTCAGAGCAATAGTATTTGTATCAAAATAAAGGAATTATTTACCGCGCGAAACATTAGAAATATTTTGAGTAATCTGGTCGTCTGTTCGGAACAGGAATACAAGATAATTAATTCGTTGGATTAGAATCGGAAGCAGAAAAAACAGAAAACATAATGAACTATTGGCTTAATAATGCTATTCTGAATCAGGATGCAAAGAAATTTGGCAAAGAATTACTTTAGCACTCCCAGCTAGTTCGTTTGTGAATATAATCTAAAACTGTTTCTTCGACCGTTTGACGTCCTGTAGCACAGCACAAGAGCATTCGCCTTCAGTCACAAAGATCCGAGTTTTTCAGGGTCGTCAGCAGTCCTCCGTTCTCAACAACGACGTACTCTTGCGACATGCACAGTGTGATATTTCTGATGGAATGTTACCTCAAATCACGAAGGATCATCTGCTTTTTTCCTCCTTTATTTATTTTATTTTAGTTATTTATTTATTTTATTTTAGTTATTTATTTATTCTTTTTTAGTGGTGTCTCTGAAATGAGATCACAACGGATAACTTTTGAGAAAAGGGATACTTAAAAAATAAGAACTCAATTTACCAAATGTAAGTCATTTTGACTTGGAGCTATTCCGAAAACCGAAAACATGATGTTCTTGAAAATGAGCCATTTTATCACAATAACAAGAATTCTGAGTTAACATCATAAGTTTGTGAGGAAAACAATTCTTAAAAATTGTGAATTTCATAAACTGAATGAAAATTATTTCTAAGAGAAAATACACTTATTAAACATTCTCATCTAATCACAGACGATGCGCCGTCAGTTACAAAAAGTAACCAAAGATGACGAAAACTTCATTGCAAAAATATCCAAATAATTAAAGTTGAGAGCCTGCAGTAAAAATCAATATTTATGATAAAAACCAGAGTGCAAAACCCCTTCCTCTGATCTGAACTGAATATTCTTCCAAAAAATATATAGCAAAATACGTTTTTTTAGAAAATAACCCTCCTTCCAGCTATTTGGGCGAAAAAGCAATAAATTAGTTGCACTTTCAAATAATAGCAGGAGCAGAACTCTTTGCTTACATATTCATTAATTTAGTAGATTTTCTTGCTATTTATGGTAGAAATAGCATTTTTTCTTAAATGAAACATTATTTTCTTTAAAAATCCTTACTCCGGATACAGTTTACTATGTTGTTACGTATATTTTAGTCGAAATGTTTATTCTGTTTTTTATGTGATGGAAAGAACTAATATTTTATTCGATTATTGTGAATATTGTTTATGGGCAATGAATTTTTGCAATTAAATGTACTTTTGAGAAGTACAAGTGAGTACTTTAAAGATAAAGTTAATTTTTATCGAAGCTCATTTTGCAATGCATTATTTTCAATATATTATATATATATATATATATATATATATAAGAACTTTGATAATTCGAACGTCATTAATTCGAACTTCTCTTTAATTCGAAGATTTCGCTTGGTCCCTTGAACTTTGTATTCAAAACAATGTTAAAATTTTTGGATAATTCGAAGTTCAACTTCTTTAATTCGGAAGGTTTTCCACATCCGAAATCAACAAAGTACGTTGAAATACTTTTTTGTCTGCTAAAATTTTACCCTGCTTGTTTGCTCGCAGCAAATGGTAGATTAGCGAGATTTCTGTCTTGCTTTTTCTTGCGAAATATTCTACCCTATCATGAAGTTGTTTGGAACATGACAATTGACCACTGAGACCGAACGTCCTTCAGGTACTTTTTTACACTTCACTGGTAAACATCTGAGTTCCTTTATGAAAGGAACTCAAGTTAACAGTGAATCACGCCTAATCCCTCTTTCTTCGCAATGTTCTGACACGTGACTGATTATTGGTTCCTCGAAAGGTCAGATCATACGTAGAAAATATTTTTCGTATTTGTTAAAATCAAAAGACTCAATTCACTCAAGCAATCCAAAATTCCTGATTTTTTTTTTTTAAATTGTAGCAGGAAAATTTGTATATAATTTTTTTACTTAACCAAAGAATATTTCGTAAAAGAAATTGCGCCCCTTGATCTTAGACAGTTGTTTAAATAAGAACGCCGTCATTATTGTCGCATTCCTCATCATTACTGGATTATTAAAATGTTATTTCTTCTGTAAGCTTACCTCTGAAATGTGAACAATGAGTACAAATTTCTTAAGTCTTTAAGAATAAAGAGCAATAAAAATTTCTTCCATCAGTGACAATCACGTAAAGAAGCAATGTCGGTGAGCACTCGGTTTAATGCCCTAAATATTAAAGAAAATGCATTAGATTTATGTTAGCAAGGGATGAAGTGGGGAAGGTAGGAAAGAAAAATATGGAAACATTCTTCTTAAAAGATTTAAACTCCCAAGCCATTTGAAGTCGTGAGTTTTGGATAGAAAATTAAAATACAATGCCGGGAGCAAACCGAAAGCTGAGGATTATTTTCGGCTCTTGAAACAGCGAGCATATCCTGGCTAAACGCCGTAAATAAGGGTAAAAGGATTTAAAAGGTTATTTATCATTTCCTTTTATCGCGTATGATACCTACCATAAAGTTCACAACGGGCTATGAAGAATTATGATAAAGTTCTGGATAGTTACGAAGAATTTCGTACGTTCGAAAATTAACAAATCTCCTTGAAAAGGAAGATGTATGTCTTGTGCATTATGTATGTTGTGGAGAGAGATGGAAAATTTATACGGAACAGCTTTTATTGACTTTGAGCTTGCGACGTGTCAATACTCATTTATGAGATTGTGTTTATTAGCCTTAAATACCATTTAGCATTTAAAATATTTTTTGAAAATCTATTCAGTTTCAACTGATTTAGGTAATAAAGTGTGAATTCTTTGCAACAAAAAGTCTCTACTTTTTGTTTTGAAGTGGATTTTGAATTTATAAAATTTTGCTTTCCTTTTTATAATTAGATTTACAGTATTAAATCTACATTTGCGCGGTGGTTCTGAGTACACACCAAAATAAGCAAAAAAAAAAAAAAAAACCATGCTTCTCAGGTTTTATGTATGTGCACTTATTCAAAAAAGATATATTAAAACCATGCCTCATTCATAATCTTATCGAATAAATTTCTGTTTTTGTTGTTACGTAATAATACAATTACAGTCACAAAAAACCTAAGGCCAGAATTCTAAAAGAACCAGACGTAATTGTTCTACTTCCTCGGGAACAATACTTTAAAATTGAGGTCAAAAATTAAAATGGTGCTTCGATGTAAGGGTAAAATCATTTTCATTTTTCATTGCGTCCGTCCGTTTCAGTTGTCACTAATTATTGCATGAAACTAAACTGTCCATTTCTTACTACATTTGTTTAAAAAAATAAATAAAATAATACAAATACAAAAGTGACGACCAGCAACAGGCTCAGGTCCCAGCTAGGCTGAACAGTCCCCAATGAACATCAACAGCTTTCTTAAAAAGTTTTTACCCCCCTGCAAGTAACAGTCGCTCCCGGTGAACTATTCCAATTGCTTACAACCCTATTGAAGTAGTAATTTTTCCTAATTTCAAGATCAGCCTGAGATTTGAAAAGCTCGAACCAATGACCTCTGGTTCTACCTTCAGTGCATAACTGCAGCGTATCAACATTTCCCATTTTAACGACTTTAAACATCTGAATCATGTCCCTTCTAACTCTCCTTTGCTCTAGACTATACATATTGAGCCTTTTAAGCCTAACCTCATAATCTGTCTGAAAGACCACTTAGCAACCTAGTAGCCCTCCTTTGAACCCTTTCCAATAAGGTAATATCCTTCTTTAGGTAAGGAAACCAAAATTGAACAGCATCTCCAAACCAGGTCTTACCAAACTCCTGCATAATGGCAATACAACTTCCTTAGGCATGTTCGAAATAACCTTACTGATAATCCCAAGCATCCTGTTAGCTTTGTTACTATGCTACACTGCTGACTAAACTTGAAGTCGTCACTAACCAATACTCCTAGATCAACAACTGCTTCTGCTTCACTAATGACGGAACCTTGTAAATAATAGCTTGCACGTTTATTCCCATGACCGAAAGCAAGCAATTGACATTTCCCAATATTAAAAGACATACCCCACTTAATTACCCACCTAGAAATTTGATTTAGGCTTTTGAAGCTGATTGACTTGTTCTTCCGTGTCAACAATTCCCATTACTTTGACATCATCAGCAAAAATATTGATGTTTCCAGAAATACTCTGAGTAATATCATTAATAAAAATAATAAGTAATAACGATCCTAAAAAACTGAACTTTGTAGAACACCACTCAAAACATTGATCCACTAAGAATAATTACCCTTCACTACTACTCTTTGTTTCCTCCCAGTAAGCCAATTTTTAACCCAAAGTTTTTCCACCAATACCAATATAAGCAAGTTTGCTAAGAAGAGCTTGATGTGGTACTATATCGAACGTTTTCTGAAAGTCAATGTAAACAACATCTACGCCCTTTTTCTTATCTAATCCCATAATAAATAAATTTTGAAAAACCCAAAGAACAGGAAATATAAGAGAAATTCATTATATTAGTAGTTTTAGCTTTTTATTCAATAAATATATCCACGGCTTTTATTTTTACTTGTTCAAAACGAGCCTTTATGTGAGACACCTGAGAAAAAAAATTATTTTTCTTCGATGACAGAACATTTAATCTTCTATCTTCTAAGAAAGTTACAGTAGACAGCGTGTCCAGCTAGTAAGACAGATAGTAGCGTCAGGTGCAAAATGTTAACTATTAAACATGACAGAAGAAAAGTAACATTAGAAATTTTTGCGAAAGCGTATTTTATTAAATGTTTGTTTTTCTTTCTACTAAAAAGTTTTGATTCTGCTTAAAGGAAAACTGTTTTATGTAAAGGTAAGGACCAGGTACAGTTTTTTAAAAATTTTTTGAAGTAATGAAATTTTAAACTATGGAAATTATAGCAATAATTAAATAAATAGCACGTATTAAAATAAACCTTAAAACTTTACATTATAACTGCAAAAGTATTTAAAAACTGCATGTTTAATAGAATAACAGGATATTTTGCTTAAACCTATGTACAATAAATATAGTTAACTATAGGCTTAAACTTGTCAAATTCATTTTGTTCTGATTTTACAACCTAAATTTGCTGAAAATTAAAAAAATCGCATTGAAAGGAACATTTTACATTCAAACGCTTTTTCCAATGTTTAAGCGCACAAATGCTGGAGAAGTATATTGTGGAATTGAATGGCTACAAAATTTACCCTAATGTAAAATTTCGAATCTTAATAGTTAAAAAAGAAAAAAGTAAACAATGCAGTAAGAATGCATTCTACCATGCTCAAGAAAGGGACCTAATTTTAAGTTATCCCAAAAGAAAATATTTTACTTATTAATCGTGACCAAAACTAGGTACATTTAAACTAGGTAACAAATCATTTATATTAAAAGTAAAATCGTTTCCAGTTTTTCTTTTGAATGAAGAATAAAGTAAGGTAAATATACCAGAAGTGGGCCACTTAAGCTATATTTTTTATATTTCCTCGAGGTTATTATCTAAACTTTTGCTAATCTATATTTTTTTTGTGGTTGTCTGTACTCTTATCTATGTGGAATAACAATCACTGAAATAAAAAAAGAATTACAATATAGTGTTTTTTTTAAATAAAAACTTAGATCGCTACGACGCACCAGAACTGAGCATAGCAAGTTTTTGAATGCACCAGTAGTGGGCATAGGAAATTTTGATGTCCCTGTACTGGGCATACCAAAATTGGGCATAGCAAACTTCTGATGTTCTATAAGATGCAACCCTAATAGGGCCATAATAAAAAAAGTTGACAGTGAATCAACAATTAAGTATGTTTTAATAAGTTTTTCTCTCTCGAGAATTATTCAATCAAATTCAACTCATAGGTGGAACTGAAATATGAGAAAATTTCATATTTTTTCCCCAAAATTGTACATACATTTACGTACACCAGTAGCGTCACTACGGAGTTGTGTTGGAATTAGGAATAAGAAACTTTTTAACATTAATCCCAGATAAAAAGTCTACCTAAGTTTCAAATTTGACTATTTTAGCACTCTCATATTGAGATATTTACATGTCCTAGATGCAGCCGGTGTTGGGTGGTATTTTTTCTTAGTCTTTTCCCCACGCTCCATACTGCAGTACGAATCTGGCCTTGAAAGCTGCCCGCAGTATTCAAGCCCCCCCCTCCCCCCCCCCCCCCCCACTGTGGTTCCGGAGGGGTGTCGAAGGAGCGAGAAGCTTCTAGAAGGATGAAAGAAAAAAAGAGCTGGGAGCGGAGAGATGCGATTTCTGCATGGAAATAATTTGCTGTTTTTTTGTGTGCATCTCCGGAATGCAAATAAGTCGGATGCGAAATTGTTTTAATGGTGACACAAACTCAAGAGTTTTACTGTCAGCTAAATCATTGTTCTTATTTTTTATTTTATTTATTTATTTTTTGTGATGGCTCCCATGGACTGATGTTTCTATTTGGCAAGTCGTTCTCGTTAATGCGCCCCAAGGAGCCTTTTATACACCAATTGAACATTTTTCCCTTTATAATAAATTGTGCATGTTCTCTACCAAACTGTTGCATCGGGACTGAATCAATGAACTGTGTCTTAACTTTTGCTATCGGATCGAAATGGATGAATAAACCTTTATTTGGGATTCACAAAGAGAATCATCTTTGGGTGTGTTTGATATACCTTTTTTTCCCTTTTCTTACTTCTATCCGCAGAATGTACTGTGAACCTTATTCGCTAGGATCTTTCCTGCGGAAAATAAGTAATATCTATACAGTTTTTGATCATTTGTATATATTTTCTTTTTCTTTGTTTTTTTTGTTTTTTTGTTTATGTAAAGTGTGGGGTAGTCAAAGGACTGTTTTCTTTTGTATGTAATGAAAACATTTTCTCCGAAATGAATTCAATTTTCTTTACCAAGAATTTATTTTCCTTTCTTAAGAATGGAGCTAGTCCAGAAGCACACAAAGGGTGGTATGCAACCTCTTATTCTGATACTCGTCTCGAGGAAATCAAAAGAAAAAAAAAGTTGGGAAAAATTTCTCGGGATTTATTTTTTTCTTTAAGAAAAAAAGGCGCTCTTTAAACATTCGTATGACGTCGCCGGTCAGACTTGGCGCGGACCTGATGAACCTTTCTTTCCGAAACAAAATGCTGTTGTTTTTATTCTCCCTAAGAGGCTGGTCCTTCCGAGACAGGTTTTCCTTTTGTTGTATGAAGTGTTTGTGGTGGCGAGGTAAGTCATGTAATTATATTATAGTTTAATTGCGTCAAGTTTTTGTAATATCTTTGGTATATTATTCTATCACTATTTTGCGACATATTATAAATTTTGGTGGTATTATTTTTACTAGATTTTATCCTATAGTTTAGTTTTCGTTTCCGATAAATCGAAGTTTTGATAAGTGAGATTTGTTTCGACTTATAGAAGTTTCACTATATATATATATATATATACATATATATAAATCCATTAGAAACAACATTCAACAGTAGTAATGTACCTTTTTTCAAGATATATTTGTTTTGTTTTAAAAGTTTAGTTGGTACATAATTAAAAATTTCATTGTAACTGAAAATAATTGAAATACTTATTTTAAAGAAGAATAAAGCTTAGACTTTTTGTAGAAAAGTAGTTTAAAATTATTTATACGGAACGTTTTTCTGTTAATTAAAGCTTGTACTTTATTGAAAAGAAAAATTTTAAATAATGAAAGATGTGCTTTATTTATCACGCTCCGACAGATGAGATTAATTTTTCTAACGAACCATTTTGATTCTTGAAAGAGCTTCATGAAAAAAAAAAAAAAAAATGCTAGTAATAAATTTATTTATTAATCACCTGATCAACATCATCCTTTTTTCCCCCGTAAAGCTTTCGGTAATTACCTGAACTTAGAAAAACTTGATAAGCGTTTAATGTTGTAACCTTACATAGATAAAAATATTGTTGAGGAAGAATATCTGATGTTTTAGCTTTTTTTTTAGTGGTGAAAGACATTTATTTAAAAGCTGCTTTTAGCTTTGGAGTGAGGGCTAAGTCTCAATAAACTGCACTGAATGTTTCTACCTAGAAAATATTTTATGATCCAAGTGTTTATATAAATTTAAGTTTGCAATTGATGTTTGTATCAGACAAACAACAATTCAGTTTAACGTTTGGCATGGGACATTAGCATACAGTGAATCTCTGCGTATCTGTAGGAATAATAACAATCATTTACTGATTATATGACCGACTTATGCATAATTCTGTTGTCTTACATACTCTCTATAATCTAATGAAAGTTCTAAACCAGCAATGATCTGTGGGGTACGGTCAACGTTCCAACGTCCGAGCTTGCTTAAGTGGCCGGTCAAGTCGGTCATTTCTTTACCAGCATTTCTTTCTCTTTTAATATTATTTTGGAGGAAAAGATGACCGCTTGTTCAATAAATAGTGATATTATCAAATAACAATTTATATAGAACACAATAATTTTCATTGATTTTTTTTTTTTTTTTAAGTTGCGGCTGATTTGAAATAGTTATAACAAGTGTTTCATCCTAGAACTCGAAAAAATGATGAAGTATTTTTTATTATGATAATTAAAAAGAAGCTCAGAGAATAATAATAATTAGACAAGTACAAATTTAACTCATTTTCGAGACATTTCTAATATTATAATATTTGGTTTTAGGGCGATTTTCATATTTCGCTGCGATTTGCTGTCTGCCAAAAAACTATTTCTTCTAGAAATTCTAATAAACTGAAAATTATTTTTCTTTTTGCTATGTTCATTAGCAGAGAATTTCCAGTACAGAGAGCATAATGCTTTGAATCCTTATTTATGATAAAACTGTGATTAATGGAAATTAATTGAAGGGAAACTCAAAATATAGCTGTCACAAACATAAACACGGAAATGTTTTCTCAAGAATCACATTCCAAGAGTCAAATTTTGCACTCTGCCATATTTTATAATTATATCTCATACTCTAAACTAGTCTAATGTGAAGATAATAAAAAAAAAGAAGACAATTTTAATTAATAATATACAAATGTCCTGAAATTAATGTCATGTCTGTTACCATACACTTAAATACAAATTTTGTACTACTTAATTGAAATGTTTGTGTGGCAAAACTTTTATACTTCTGGAGAATATGTAAATAAGAAGTAGCACCTGCCAATTTGAATGTTCTATGCTTTTTCAAAGAAGAAGAAGCCTTTTAGTATTAAGTATTTTTTTAGCATGTCATGTCTGTTACCTTAATTAGTTGCATAAAATGTCTTTTTTTATTCCTTTTTCCCGCTAAATAAGTTAGTTTAGTGGAATTTTATTCTAAATCAAATGAATTTTTAATCTTTTTATAGAATATTTAGACAAACAAATTTTTTTCCCTATGAAATGTCATGTCTGTTACTTATTTAGTAACAGACATGAAAAACTAGGTAACAGACTTGACATGTTACGGTTTTTTGAATAGTGGTAGAAATTCTGAAGAGATTTTCTCTTTTTAGAACTAATTTTAATAAGAATTTATATGTCAGAACTCAGATTATTGTCATATATAACAGTTAAAAAACTTATATAAATAAAACTTTTCGCATGTTTTTTCCTTACTAGTTAAATACCTAATTAAAACATTATAATACTATTAATTATTTTTATGATTTTAATGCTATTGCACCAACAGAATAAATATATATAGCTTTATTGTATTAAAAAGGAAATAAATATATTACATTCTCAACTTAACAAGTAAAAAGTTACATGTCTGTTACCATTTATATTTTTCTTTTAAAAATGTTAGTGTACAAAATATTGCTATACTTTATATTATTAACCCATTAAACGCCGCTATATGATCCAACAATTTTTTTTGATAAGTAATTGTTTTTTTGTAATGCACAGAGGGTATCTATACTTATTTCACTTGAATTTGTAAAAAAAAAATAAATTTCTGAAAGTTATAGCATGTTCCCAAAATGGGAACATTGGCGCCTAATGGGGGTATAAGATTCCAAATGCATTTTGTATTAGACATTTGAATTTCTGTAGTCTATGGCGTAATAGTAGCCGCTTTTACGATTTTAATTAATAAAATCTAACTTACCAGTTTGTAATGTATACGTTTTGTGCACCTTTTTGTTTTTTAATTGTTACATCCTTTTTTTATAAACTATTATTTTGAATGAAAGAGAGCTGTACCTTTCTTACGAAGCATTACGCTACATTTTATCCCAAGAAGGTGAGTGTTTTTTAGACAAACTTTGCACCTTGCTCGTCTTCCTGCATTTTACAGGAAATGATTAACCCTGTCAAAGCATACATCTTGGGATACAGATCCAGAAGGACCAGGACGAAAATGATCCTAATGTTTTGGCTCATTATCTTTTTTCATCAATGTAGTCGTAACTTCTCGCAGAAATTCCAACTTAGAGACCTTTCCCTCACATCCTCTATGCAGTCAGCAGGCAGCTACAATTGCCATGTTTCATGTATTGGTAAAAAAAATGGCCCCCACCATTTCTTGCCCCTGATTTTCGAAAAATCGATCAAGCAGATCGACCCTTCCCATATATTTATTGTAGGCAGCAACAACATGAGGCTGCACTATATCAATTTTTTTCGTTTCTGTTGTACTCCACTTTTTTGTTGCACCTATCTGTTCAACTGGTTCAATATTGGAAGCTAAACAAACAACATGGCTGTCTTTCCATTTCACAATGCTGATCGACTTTGTAGTAATCGAATCAAATGTCGGTCTTTTTTCTTGATGTCCTTATAATTTCGTACAAGGTAATTTTTTAGTCTATTTTCACGCATTGCATCTGCGATGATACATATAACTAACCTTGAGACAGTTAGTCACCGGAAGTTGCACGTGTTCTATTTTGCAGGTGTAGCGCCGAATGTATGCTGAAACCTGACTCGCTTCGAAAACTAACGAAGGCGCCAATGTTCCCAAAATAGGACAAAGCTATTCTTTCGTCAATTGAGAACCTTTTTTCTTAAATTTTCACTTTGGATCAGTGATATTTTATAAAATAGACAGTTATAAACTAAATTAAGGTGCAAAATTAATTTTCATTATTATATTATTAGGAAAAATATGCATGTGTATTGAATGAGTTCAAAAGGCCAAATTTCGGGTTTTTAACATTTTTATAAAAAATATTAATTACCAAGCGAGCTTTTTAAAAAAATTACAGAAGCTGTCTCAAACATAGAGGTTTGAAGAAAAAATAGCAGTATAATGATATTCGGAATGAGTATTTTGAAAAAAAATCAGAAGTTAATGTTCCCAAAATGGGAACATTGGCGCTTAATGGGTTAAAGTTTTATGTAGTGTATCTTTATATGACACATGAGCAAATAGTATAGGTACATGTTTAGTTATGTTCTACAGTGTTTTATGATAAAGCAATCAGGGATAAAATGTAACGTTAGAAACAGACGTGACACAAATAAAAAAAATTAAATAATTTTTGAATTTAAATGACTTTATAGTATGTAGAAGGACTTTATAGTTACATGAATTTCCAGTTTATTTTATTGCATGTTGAATTTTGAGTGGTGTAATTTTAGAAACATGTCTGGTAACAGACATGACAATTTTTATCGTATTTGACCGAAAACGCATCAGTTAAAATATTTTTTAGAAAAGGAACTGTACAAAGAACATTAAAATAGTATAAAATAATTATGTGTAATTCATAATCCAACAAAAAAATTACACAAATTTAAGACCTTTTTTTTAATGCCTCAGATTCTCAAATGGCACTTAATTTTGAAAATGACCCTTTACTTAAAATTAGAGTAGTAAATAAAATCCTGAAAGCTTACTTTTTTATGAATGGTAAAAAGCTTTACGTTCTCAAGTTTTTAAAGTTTCAAGTTCCGGAGTATGTCATTTTGTCTAGCATAAAATTTCCGCCGATTCAACTTAATACCGTTCTGTTCATTACGCAAATTAGCATTCCTAAATCTTGTCCGTTAAGCTCCGAAGATTCCAACGATCATGAAAACATCTGAGGTCTTGTGAAATATTGGAAAAATGCCAATACCTGCTTTCGTCAAAATAGTTCGAAAAGTTTGTACGGAAAAATCTTTTTCAATTAAGCAAAAATTAAAACATGTTAAGCATTATTTTAAAAAATTTTAAATTTTGTCTTACACAGGTAAATACAATTATTCAGTCAACTAAGTGAATCATTTGAAAAAAAATATGTTAACACGATTTTAAAACCGAAAACAGGGAATAAAATAATGCAAAATTGAAAATGCTCTGCTTTGGAATATTTTAAACAGTGGGAGCGGTGCAGAATTTGAGACGTTTTGAAGAATTGAAATTGATATAATTATTGTACAGTAGCTAAATATATAAATATAAAATAAATGTACAATATTTTGATGCTGATGTGTTGCTATAAATTTTGAAATATTGTTGCTTGAATAAACTGTCTGTATATATACATACATATATACAGTGCGTGCAGGTTTAACAAAACTGGAGAATATCAAAGCTCACCACAAAAAATTGATTTAATATTCTTGAAAACTTTTAATCCTATAAAAGACGCAAATATTTAATGATCGTTTTGTGTTATAGTAATAATGCACAAATTTTAATGCAAGCTTTTTTTCCTGAATTTTCTGTAGATATTTTTCTGCGCGGTTGAGTCGTATTTTTTGTGGAGATATTAAAGTATTTTTTTTCTCTCTCTTTTTCAGGTAAGCCCAAAAATGATATTTGTTTCTATGCTTCTTAACCCAAATGAAAGGTAAGAATTTTGAGCATTAACAGGTTACATACGTTTCGAATAAAGGTAATATATATGTATATATCTATTAGCATTCATAAATTATAAAAATATGTTTCTCTGAAAACTTTCATTAAATAGATCTCCAAAACAATACCAGCTACTAATAAAAATGTTCTATTGTTTCAAAAGAGAAATAAAGATGGTCCCGTCATGATAAACTGAATGAAATATAATAAACAAACTCTTCCTTTGAAATCGAATAAAATGGGTAAAGAGGTTTACGATTTAAACCATTTTTGTCTTTTCCGCAGCATAACTTTCTTTGGAATCCGCTTTTATAATAATAGGTATTATTTTAGCACTCGCCGTCGTATATTTATTAGCTTTTAGAAAACCTAAACTTCGTTCCTGTTTCGTACTTTTCTTACGATATTTCATTGATGGAATGTGGTTTTCTAAGCATGAATTTGGATTACAAGGAGAATATTTTTCATTTTATGGGGGTATTTTCATCTTTTTTTATTTCGAAAAGGGAGATCTGGAACAGGACGATGGCTTTGATGTGATGTTTTGACTTTAAAGATTTGTTTCTTTAATTTTAAATAACATGCCAAACCCTTCCCCCCCCCCCCCCAAATAACCCCTCAGAAATACTACTGCGAAAAATTCTAGTTCAACCTCTCACTAAAAAAATGGAACAAAAGGTGAAATTCAGCTGCAACCAACATTAGGTACAAAATTGAACCATTATTATGGTGTAGTTTCCCCTAGTTTCACCATGAATGTGAAACTCGGAACCCTCATAATGGTTCCACATTGGTACCAAATGTTAATTGAAGCTAAATTTCACCATTTATTACATTTTATTGGTGAAAGGTTAAACTAGAATTTTTTACAGTGTACTATTTCGTAAGATCTTCCTGGAAATCATTCCTCATTTGAATCAAAAGAGCCATCCTAGAAAAATGAAAAATCCTGCAATTTGTTGAAGAAAATCCTGCAACTGCATTTATCGGCAAACCGACATCAACCTATCTTCTACCTGATTTTTAAGCAGTTAAAATACTAACAAGAGTAGCAGTAAAGTTTCTTTTTAGGGGAATTTTAGGAGCATTCTCCCAAAATTTTAGGCGCACTTTATTGTGAAATTTCGTGATATATTTCTAGTTTAATGACATTTGAATTTCTTTCATGACCTGTAGACAGGGGTAGTAATGGGGAGTTTGAATTAATAAATAAGTCAAAACTGTTTAATATAAACTGTCAAGTTGTTGCATTATTACTTTTACGTTTCTTAGCAACTCCTTAAACACACTTATCTCTCAACTTGCCCCCAGAATGTTGTTGTTGACAAATGCTGAACTTTTGGCTTCTGTACCATTAGCTCTCCAGTACTTTTGGGATAAATTCCTAAAATTTCTGGGTGCACAACACTTGTCTAGGTCATCAGCATTAAAAATTTATCCAGAGTCACATAAAACACACAGAAGAGAGTATTTTAACTTAAAACGAAACAAGTCGGCGGGTAAACAGTCGTGCCCAGGCGGTAGCCTAAAACTGGCGACCGCTGCCAATCTAGGAAGGTTTGGGACCAGACCTCTCTCAGTAAGGAGACCACTCCATCTCTTACCCTCTGCGGCACGAGAAAAATCAGACATTTTGGATGACTCAAATTTTCTTTTTATCAGCAACTTAGCCGAATGAAGAGACAGTGAAGGGGAGGGGAGGGTTTTGGGATGACCGACGTACCCTTCTTAGCCAAAAAAATCAGCCTTTTCATTCCCCGGAATTCCACAATGAGAGGGAATCCACTGCAATGTCACAACATTGTAAAGTTCTTTTAAAAAATTTCTACAGCTGTAGATGCGCGAGTTATCGGTAGCTTTATTATTTGATATAGATTGGAGGGCACACTTAGAATCCGAGAAGATCACAGCTCTATTAAAATCATTTTTCCGAATCTGTAGTTGCCCGTAGAGCAATGTAGATAGCCTCAATCTCACCATCGAAAAAGAGACTTTTGCCCCAACAGGAGTGTAAAAGGGCCCCCAGAATGTTAGTGCAATCAATATTTTCCTCTATACTTTCATTTAATACTCTAATGTGCACATAACGATGTTTTAAAACATTGGCGAAAGACAGGAAGGTCCTAAACAGTTTTTAAACAACATTTTAAAATTAAGACGTGAACATTTTTTTTTTTTTTTTTGCAGAAATAAACAGTGATCAGAATCTTTCACACAATTCCTATAACAGTTGCTGAAGGGGAAGGAGCATTCAGCAAGATATTATTAATAAGGATTCTTTAGAGAACCCATGAGGCAAAGCCTAAATAGTTGTGCTTTGCTTTCACTTGCTCACAATGAATTTCAAGATTTCGTCAATGTAACGGAAACCAAGAAGAGTGCTATAATGATTTAGTTCAGAATTTTAATAAATGTCCAACAAGGGTCTATATCGGACTAGTGATTATTTTTACCGCCGCCGCCTGCAGACCCAGTGTAATTGCGTGCAAACGTTTGGAGAAATTATACAATTTTATTCCAGACTAAAAAGTTTAATGTTCTGAGAAATTGGTCAGAAAAGGGAATATTTAATAATTTTAAATAATTCTGTTTTAATTACTGCAGAACAAACATTGAAGAGAATTTTTTTCCTGTTATATGTTAAACAAAGAAACCCTTGGATAGCATACGAATTTCAACTGGAGTTGATTTCCTCAAATTGTTGCTGACATAAAATTAATTATTGATACCATTTTTATTTGCTTGTTTCAGAGCTTTTTATTTTTTGTATGGATTTTTGTGAAACTCCAGCTTGGTAAAAGAGACTAAGGTCTTTGCTACAAATTTCAGGAAGAACTTTTTCAATTGGATAGGTATTTTCCCTAATTTCATTGTAATTTATAAACGTTTCAAGCATTATTTACCCAGGTGTTATTACAGTAATAGATTTTCTAAAAAAATACACTTATAAAGAAAAAACACCGACTTCAATTATTTGCTTCATGAAAAGTAAAATTAAAGAAACTTGCATTTTTAAAAAGTAATTATATACTGCCCATTATTTAAATTAAGAAAAAGAAAGGAAAAAAGCAATATGCAGTTTATGCTCATTATCCAAAATTTAAAAAGTAAAAAATAAAAATAAAGATTTTTTTTTCTTAAACTAAAAAAAAAATAAATAAACACCAATTATTTTTTTAAGCAGAAAAATAACAATTTTTTATCCCATTTTACATTGTTTCCAAAAGTTTCCATTGCAATAAACACGCAATCCTACTTCCAAAAACTTATGCACTTGGTGTCTTATTTACAACTTCCACCTTCGTGAATGACCAAATATGGCTACTTTGTTCACGTAGCCTCCGTGTTTGATCAAAGGGAAAATGGAAAATATATAGGAGGTTAGACAGCATTGGTTAGTTAATTGACTTACATTTTCCAATAGGATTGAGGATTTAAAAATCATTGTTATTGAAATAAAAAGTAACGAAAATAAAACAAGGCATTCAGCCAATGCAGTACAAAGGCATTAATTGCTACTCAAACATGACGCTCTCGTTTGCGTAGACGATTTTCAATGAAGGTTTTAGTGTCTACAGCAGAAATACAAAACAATCAAAATTCAGAATAATATTAGAGGTTTCTTTCATTTTTAAAAATCTATGTAGGAAATGTAGGAAAACTTAGAGTCCCGCTTAAGTAAGAAGCAGGGAAAGCATTTTTTAGGAACATGAGCAAAATTTTAGTACAATTTTAGGAATTTTAGGGGGAAGGCGACCCTTGTATTAATCAAAATATATTACAGCAGTGTTATACAAAATATGAAGAAAGAGTTACATTTATCTGAGTTTATTTTACTCTTCACATCCTCTTTATGATAGAATCGACTTGCAATAATGTCAATAATAAGTATAACTCAAAAATACTACAGAGGAGTAATGCATTTATTTATTCATTTCCCACACAGAATAAAACGGAAGGTGTCGTCTGAAAATGAAAACGCACTGAGGTTGGCGTTTGTTACTTTTACATGTAACGATTGATGTGTTTTGGATCTTTTTTCTTTGGAGCAATTTCTGCACTCTCAAAAATATAATCCTCATTTTCGACGATTCTTCAATCGTCAAGAAAATTTCGTCATTTATAGCGATTCTTTCCTCGCGCGATCACGTGACTTTAAAAAGTTACTACACAAATTTCGGCAATTTGACGAAAGGTTTACTCGGAGCATTTTTCCCGAAGCCATTTCGTCAAATACGACAAAAGTTTCGTGATATTTGAGTATGCGTTTCTGAGAGTGTGTAAAAATCTTGATTTCCTTTTTTCATGCATTTACAACAATGTATGCTTGAGCATGCATTGCATTCGCAGTTTTTCAAACATTTATTTAAAGGAATTTATTCCCATTTACAAAACAACAGTAATCCAAGAATGATTTACAGAGCGTGCAAAATAATAACTTTCTCTGGCGTTAATCTTTGATGCTATTTGCTTTAAAGACGGTGTTGGATTGAAATAATAAAATAACTGCCCTGGACTTTTACATTATAAACGTTGTAATTAAATCTTTCCTATTATGCTATCCGTAATACACTTCTTTTTCTTCAGTAACTTCAGAGAATTGCGTCCCCCTTTCAGTAATTAAATTAAAACAATCTATAAAATCTTGTAATAAAATTTTCCCCCCCCCCCCCCCAAAGGTTTAGATTAATTACTGTCGTGGAAAATATGTTACTATAATAATAGAACTGCTATTAATTTTCTGGAAAATAATTCATTTTTTTTATTCACTTTAAGAAGGAATAATAGTTAATTCCCTTTGTAAGATTGTATAAATCTTTTCCACACTATTTTGTATGTATTATTTTCGAAAGTATTTAGAACATTAATTAGCGAGTTTAAATTACCTCTTGTTAATTGATTAGAAGATAATGTTTTTCTAATCTGAAAACTGCCTCGCGTTTATCGTAGCTTCATAAATTGTGGACGATGACTTGTAAACGATAAAATTGACACAGATACATACAGACACACAGATACACAGATAAGCGAGAACTATTCATTGTTTTTTTTTCTATTGATTTATCATCAACTCGCTTATCCTCGTAGAATGTTGGTTTTTTTTTTTTTTTTTTTTAAATTATTCATTTACTATTATTATTAAAAATATTAGTATTTTATTTATTCATTATTATTATTTTATTTATTTATTATTATTGTGTTTGTGTTATTAATTTATTAATTTACATTTATTATTATTAGTTCATCTATTTATTTTTATTACTATTATTTCATTTATTTATTTGTATTACTGCTATTTTATGTGTAGTTTTAAAATTACAAGGAGTATTATTTTATTAACTGATTATTACTTATTGATTTTTGAAAAATAATAATAACTCAAAACGTTCTGAATAACGACTTCATTACACTTTATTATTGAAGAATGCACGATGCACGTACTATATGATGTCTAAAATATATTTTTTTGAGACCTATATAATGCTAATATTGAGTAACGCTATTATCTTATCATTATTTATTTATCAAAAATTTATCTCACCAAAGTTACAAAAACATTTGCCTGTAATATAAGGTGTTTTCCTTCTTACATTATTAGTAAACCTTGCATCGTCATAAATCGTTCTTTGCATTTCTTAGCTTTTCAGAATGCAGCTAAAAGTTATCAATAAATGTTTTTAAAGAAGTTTTTCTCTCTTATTAATTACTAGCGGTAATGCCAGTATTAAAAAGTGAAAAGATCAGTCGGCCATTATACATACAGTGGTAACTTTTTTATGTGCAAATTATGTTATTTTATTAAAATGTATAGCTTGCCACAGAATTAAAAATTAGCCGCCCACGGCAATCAACCGGCGATCCTACACATTTCAGCATTTTTTTTAAATACAAAACACACACATTTAAAAAAAAAGAAAGAAAGAAAACGAAAATGAAAAAGAAACTCTATTTTTTAAAAAACGCATTTCGTTTTTTTAGTTCAAGAACACAAAAAGAAAGATTATAAGCCATTAGAAAAGTTTAAATTCATGAATTTTTGGTATAATTAAATTTTACCTTTTATTCATTGACAGTAAAACAGAAAGACAAAATTTTGTTGCTTGCAGAAACTAACGATAGCAGCAAGTAAGACTTTGAAAGCGGAAAACACCTTTCATCCGAGCTCAAGTAGGCAAATAGCAAATGTGCTAATTCGTTGAAAAATAAATAAAACTATGAATAGTAATAATAATTTGGAATAACAAAAATTTCTATAAAGGATAACATGTCTTAATGAAACTATGTAGAGTACGGAAAACTGTCCCATAAAAATGCCTGTCGAAATAAGGAAATCAAAATAAAGCTATCGATTGCCCGAGTGCTGCAGGGAAGAAAATTTTAATAGTTTAAAAAGGTTAACGAAAAGTTAACGAATAATATTACTAGGAACATCTGTTTGTGTTGCGATTTATATCAATATAGTTTTCATTCACTTTTAAGCGTTGTAGCAAATGCCTAAAGCTGTATCCTATAGCTTAAGCAGATTAGCCCCACCACATGTGGCTAGTTTGAACAAAAACAAAACCCCTTCTTTTTATTTAGAAAAAAATGTCATTAAACAACTGTTTCGTATAATTTAACGTGTCAACCACATTAATGGTTAAAAGCGTAAATTTTTGTAAAAGAAGAATATCGAATTTGTAACAAATGTCATCTATACTTTTTTTTCCTTTTTTTTTTGTAAAAAAAAAATGTATGAAAATTGTCCACACTAGTCCCCTTTTTCCCTATGTAACATTAATTCACGGGTCCTCATGGCAACATAACGTTTTGAATCCCTTACAAAAATGCTTGCATTGAATATGATCTTGGAACTCGTGACTACAACTTAGAGTAGAAGAACACAAAGGGGAAGGGAACTTTAAAATTAAAAAAATAATAATAAATAAAAAAGCATTCTGATTCAAGTTCAGATCTTGTCAAAAATCTCCATTTCTCAATCTAATAATGCATTTTTACTGACAATAAAATGTAGATTAAAGTTTGAATTTATTCTGTTATATCACACCCATCCTTAATACTATCTTACGAATTTCTTGTTTCATTTCCTTAAAGAACCGAGATCTTTTCCTGTGATTTCGCCCGTGGAAACGAGCCTGAAACTAGACAAAATGACAGCTGTCAAATACAAAAGCTGTTTCAGTCAGAATTTCGATAGAAAGACTGGAGATGCGGAAACGGCTTCGTACTTTGTTAAAGTAAAGAAAAATGAATTGTTGTTCTGTATGAAATGGTTTTCTGCGTGTAAAAGGTTTTAACAGGTCCATTTACTGTTTTTCCTGAGGAATACGAGAGAATGAAACGTCGGTGTACTGGAAAAACATATCAAGTTATTTGACATTTTACATGCAAGGTTATACTTTAGTGGGGGAATTTTAAACAAAAAAATAGAATCATTCAAAAGTGGTGACTTCATTTAATAAGACATGTGCTCCTAAATGGTTGCAGCTTTTGAGTTACTTTAATGTAGGAGGAATAAGTTATTTTTTTTTATCTAAGCATTTCATTTTCGTCAAAATGGCCTTTTTTTAACAAAATGTCTAGCCATATATTCATGCCACAACAAAAGAAGCTTTTACAGACAGTTATGTTTATTAACGGTTGCCTTATTTTAGACCGGCTCAACCATTTCACGTGTCTTACTTTTAACCCTTCAGAACTCGCGGCAAAATGAGTAACCTGAGAACTCGCGCTTGAGAATGTTTCTCACACCACCTATTTCCCTCAAAAAGCAGGTCAACTAGGGGACAGGTCGGAGGGGACAATTGCACCCTTGTGGGCAAGCCTTGCCCCCTATCGGAGAGAAAACTTTCTCGTCGGGAAATCGTAGTTATTCCAATGGGATAAATTACGAAAGAGTTTGTCACTTTTTCGAGAAGAACATCGGACTTCTTTAAATGCTCTGTTAATGTCAATCGACGCAAAAGTTAAAAAGAAAGTGGGGATTTTTATTGGTAGCTCTCTTAGCGTTGGTGTAATTTTTAAATTATAAAAATGTTCTACTGTGTACGGAATTTTTTTTTCCTTGCATTAACATTTTTAAAAATAATAAGTTGAGAAATTAGCCAGGCCATATCATAATAATAGTTTGAAAATAAAAATAAAAAATATCATTGCGCCGAGTACTATGTTTGTCGTTTCAAATAGTGATAAAAGTTTTAAGCTACATCAGAGAAAATCAATAATTTATAATGTTACATCCACACCAAATGGAAAACACTCTATAAAGGGAAAAATATTTATTCACTGCTTGACCATCGGTTCTTTAGTCTAAAACTAGTGATAATCGTATTAATAATAATGAAATTGTTCGTTTTTTTCCCTGCTACTGCGTCCACTAACTTTCGCAACAACTATAAATCGCGAAGTTTTGCCCAATATGCTGTCGAATTACGGGAAGATTACGTGCTGCAAATTTATGTGAAGATTATCAATTTTCCAGCTATAACTTTCTTTCTAGTGAAAGACTATGCACAAGCCAAGGTACTAAACAAGGAGCTAAATTATATCGCCCTCTGTATAAAAAAAGGGGATTATGAAAATCGGTTCATCTAGGGAAAAGTTTTGAATGAATGTGCAAAGCGGGAACAAACAAACAAAAAACCATACCTAACGAACTGATAAGTTTAATTTTTAATTTGTTTATTTTCTTTATTGGAAAAGTGCGCTAAAATACAAAATCCACACTAATTTTGTCAAAGATGAAAATCATTTCTTTTTACAGCTATGTACGATAAATAGGATGTAAGGGAGGAAAAACAGTACATTTTCAAATTATAGCTATAGCTATACTATAGCTAAACTACTAAAACTTGTATTCCAAATGGTATGATCAACGTTTTGCAGTTATTTTCGTCGAAACGAGTTTCGACATTTGTTGTGCCATGGAGGTTCAAACTTTTGCATCGTTTGTTTGTTGAGTCGCCGGAATATATAAAGCCCTATTTTTCAGGAATATGGAAGATGTATTTATCCTTCTTTGATGGTGTTTTTGATCAATATTTTCGTCTGCCCAAAAATACGAATATAAATTAAATAAATACTTTTGAACATAAGAGTTTCCTTTTGTTTTCATAAATTAAAGTAACACATTGATGTGCTTCAATCCAAAACTAATTAAGAGAATATTTTTTTTATGGATCTGTTATTACCAATTATGATTTGAATTTATACATACATTTAATGTTTCTTCATTTAGAAATATCTTTAGAATCCGAGATTACTAAAATTTCTTTGTGTCTGATTTTTTAATCTAAAAGACAAGTTCAAAAGTTGCATTAATGAATAACGTGAAGATATAATTTACATCTTCGGGAGGAAGAAAATTCCATAACTAAACAAAAAGTAAGTTGTTTTTAAAAAATATATCCTCTTTTAGTGCATAATTTTTTATGTACATCCATAAATTATGCATTGTTATTAAATCTGAAGTTTCGATTCAAAAAGCAACTAACATCATTAATTTATTTTATGAATATTTTTTTCTAATCATAATTAAAGTCGAATCATGTTTTTAACCAATTCTGAAATTTCCTTATAATTATATGGCCAAATGGTAATGTTTTAATCTTAAAAATGAATTTTAGGAATTACATCAATGTCAAAGACCAATGCCCACCTCCCCTCAGAGCGATGACGCACCCCCACCCCTAAAAACCACGAAGCCCCCCCCCCCAATTCGGACAAAGAGTGCATTAAGGCCCCCTCCCAAATCTCAAGACACAGTCTGCGCCATGACCGCTTGGTGGGCACCCCTGTCTTATATCTTGCAAATCTAATGTGAAAAGGAAAAATTGTCTTCTCCCGTTTTGCGTTGGCTCTTAATTCGGGTTTGCACAAAAAAAATATTGTTTAATTAAAAAATTTAAAAACACAGCCGTTTATTTATTTCTTCTTTGTTAATTATAATTGATATAGATCCTAATAGAATAACTTAATACAGTTGAACTTTCTTAATACGAACACGGTTAATACGAAATCATGGCTAAAACGAACATTTTGTTCATCAAGTTTGGTTTACTATTTAGTTACACTAAATATCTCACGCATATTACGAAGGCTAAAATAGAAATTTTGGCTAAGACGAAAAAAATTTCTGACCTACTCACGACAAATTTTCTCAACTGTTACATAATTAATTTTTTTTAATGAAATTGTTAGTTATTTTGAGTCATTGTAAACCACTAAGTACGCATATGAGAAAATTTAATGCACCTAAAAAAACAATCAACCATTAAGGATTTTTTTTCAAAAATTGCTAAATTTTAAAAAGGTAAATTCACTTTTTCTCAATGTTCTAGTAAGATTTAAAAGTGTATATTAATAAAAATAAATCATTTGATTTCACTATTTATTTTACTTTGTATTTTAAATAGTAGTAATTATTTTTAAAAACATGCATTTCTAATATTTTTTAACACAATTTTACGTATTCACGGTTGTTGCGAATAACGGCTAATACGAACGAATTCGCGAATTTTTGGCATTTCGTATTAAGCGAGTGCAACTGTATATATATATATAAAAAAAATACCAGTGTATATATAATGGCGAACCTACTGGTCTTTTTACCTCTTAACACGGGCAAGGCCGTGCGGGTACCACTATTATTAATAAAAGTAAACAATTTTGTTTAATGATGCGCATATTCAGAAAGCCGATAAAAACCAGTCCTTTTATAGTTTAGAGCGAATCAGTTATTTTGGAATATTTTTATAAGATTACAAACGAGCCCGTAGACTTTAATGCTAAAAGCGGTAAATAATAAGCCTAATTAGGGGTTAAGTTGGCGAGTTTTCCGGACTTCACTCCCTCTCGTACGAGCTTGGATCTATCAGCTCTCCAGTAACCCCTATAAATCAATTTTTTGGAAGGCTTGGAATCTACTCCTTCGAAGAGATGATGTCAAGACCGGTTCTTTCGAGGGGGTCTCTTCGAATCAATGCATTGATTTTTGGAATACGGGCCCAGAAACTTTACGTTCATAATAGCAAGAGAATCCATAGAATACCCATAGAAACACGAGATCTCCGAAGCCATTTAATTTCTTGCTCCTTAATTGGAAGTGAGAGTAAAGTTAGTAACGCGAAAACAGCTATGAAACTGTTCCAACGCTGAAGTTTACTTGGAAAAAGGAATACCTTCAAATGCTTCTTAATAAATGATTGCAAAACACCAAGTTCGTACGTTCGAGTTACTATTAGGGGTTTAAGGTTTCGGTATGCAGGTTAAAAAAAAGGCCCTTAGTTTAATTTCAACACTTAACTATTACGTGTGAGCCTTCTCTTCATAGATTAATATTTTTGATTTAATATCCATTAAGTACACATAAGATTTCACTTCTAAATTACGTTGATTTCCCAAACGTTTTACTTGGTAAAAAGATAATATCTCACAGAGAGAAAATATTTAATCTTATTTCAAAATTCAAGAATAATAGTACGAAATTTGAAATAGCTTCAAAATACTTTTAAATCTTACCTCTTTTAAGATCAAGTTTAATGTATTTTTGATGATAGTAAAACAACAAACTTATATTTACGTAATCATTGTTTAAAAAAATATATGCATATTAAAAATATATGATTATATGCATATATTTTTGATTATGCTTATATGCATATAATTATATGCATTATGATGATATGCATTATGATTATATGCATATAAAAATATATGCATATAAAAATATATGCATATAAAAATATATGCATCATAAAAATTGCTTACGCATCAGTAATAACGCATGTGGTTTTCTAATCTTCAAAAATTTGACGGCATGTGTCATATTTGTTCCGGTCGTGGAACAATAGCAGAACACTGTTCTTTTGGGTTTGTTAGTTATTTTAGTAGAGTGTTTTTGAGACTGAATTTGTCATAATCATTGCGTAAATATATTTAGGATCTGGCACAAAATATTGTTTGATCTTGTTTTTAAGAGCAACGGCCTACACGTCCTTAAAAATTACTATAATTGATGCAACTAAATACAAGTTTATATTTATATATAAAAATATCAATTTAATAGTTTTCACCATTTCTGCGAAAAGGTTTAAATTTTTTGATTTTTGTTTGACAATGTATTCAATCTTCAATGGGGGGGGGGGAGGGAATTAAATTCAACTATTTTCCATAATTTTGTCTTCAGTTCCTCCAAACACATGATATATATACACACACATACATACATATATATATATACATACATACATACATACATATATGCATACATACATATATATATATATATATATATATGCATGTATGTATGTATGTGTGTGTGTAAGTTGCATTAAAAATTTTTTTTACATAGTTTCTTTGTTAATGAGATTCGAAATGGAATAAATAAGCGATCATGTGCCCATAACGATGCAGCAAAAGGGAAAATGCTTAGAGAGCCTTTTAATAACTGCGTGGTCGTTCTGGAAAGTAAAGGGTGGAAAATCCAAGGGGAATCGAATCTTTGAATTCTCACGTGATTCATCATTTTTCCCATTCTTCACCGTGCTACTTTGACTTCTAGGAAGGGATATTTCCTCTCTTCTCTTCTAGAAGATCCATTGGAGCAAACTACCAAATGAGCTCGAAATTCCGGGAGCAAATTCAGTTGTGGCTTTTATTTGCATCTGTAGTTTTGTTCCCTAGATTTCTTCTTAAAAACGAATTTCGATATGATAGATGACGGTTCCTTGACTTTCTGCTTGGAGGAACATGTATTTTTAATTGCAATCCACGCGGAACTTGTAAATCGACCACGCCATTAGGAAATCATGTTCATTTGTGGTTGTAAATGGATCTTTCGAAAGAATTTCCCTAATGCTGAGCTGAACAACGTTCAGAAGAAATATTTTTATATATTGGTGTATTGACTTCAAATGATTTACTAAAAGTTGTCTACGTGTATTTCTCTTCCCTCATTATTGTAAACGAACTATTTTCACAAATATGGGCAATGCATGCAGGCACTTATCCAATCCATAATAAAAGGATCTTTTGTTTGTTTGATACGCTATATCAACATTTATTTTCATGTTTTTAAATTTGATATTGCCTGCTATTTTAACGGTCATTCTTTTTTATTTATAGTTTTTGTAAGTGAAATCACATATTGTCTTACTATATTATGTTGCTACACAATCTGCTTATTTTAAACTTGATTTAAACTGTTATATGTAAAAGAACAGACAAATTAAGGAAATTCCGTACTTAGCGACAATTTTGGGCACACTTTTTGATTTTTTGGAAAGAAAACTCCAGTTCTAAAATGTGCACGAATTTTGATGACAATATTTAAAGATCTCGAGCTACAAGATTTCATTGGAAACGCAAAAGCTTAGGGCACATGCACCATACCGCTTCAAAAAAATTTCATTTTTCTTAATAGTATAAGTAGGTCAAGTTTATTCTAAATTGAGCGCTGATAGATTTTTCTCATTTCTGAGACTTTTATTACTATTCTACTTCATATTTCTGATTTCAATTGCTAATATATTTGTATAGAGTTGCTACAAAATTGAAATTAGTCTATGTTTTATCTGGTATCTGAGCGAATCAATGGTACTGTCAAATTAGAAAACTTCTGCTGTAATTAAAACATGCTTTGCAATTTGAAATTTAAAATGTACTACATGTTAATATTTTTCGATATAATTTTGCATAGTTTATTAATTTAGTAGTTTATAGCACAGGTCGCGAAACCGTCAATCCCGGGGAATTTTCGGTAGATCTCGATCGCACATTAAACAATCAATTTTTGGTTACTATAGTTCGTCAATATTCATTTTGGCGAACTCGTGGCTCAGCAAGAAATTCTAAAAGATTTTTTTGGCATAATAAAAGCAAAAGCAAAATAATTATCACCCGCTCGTGTCTTTTAGCACAATATACAGTTGACAGGTGTCCACTATTTGTGCGAA
Organism: Octonoba sinensis; assembly: GCA_038502835.1. Classification (NCBI taxonomy): domain Eukaryota; kingdom Metazoa; phylum Arthropoda; class Arachnida; order Araneae; family Uloboridae; genus Octonoba; species Octonoba sinensis. The sequence continues at coordinate 133,809,813 of CM076598.1, forward strand.
CAGTCCATTTATTGATTTTCAAAGAATTATAGCCAAATATTATACTTTATATTATTGTTTTTTCTTTTTACTTCCTATCACCTCTCTTCTTGTCAGCTATTTTTTGTTAGAATTATTTTCTGGGGGGGGGGGGGGGGCGGCTAGAAACGACTGTAGCTCACAGTACAATTTAAAAACGGTATGGTTGCACAGTATCGTCAGAAGTTTGGCGACTACCAGGTTACACCATTGCACCATTTTGAAAACTTTTGTCAGTTTTCCTACAGTAAGACGTGCATTTCGCAAAAATACATCTAATAAAAAATGCTCAACTTCATTTTAAAATTCATAATTTTAAAAAATCACAATAAATTGTTTTAAATATACCAAAAGATTTTACTTTTACTTTAAGGAGCAGGTTATTATCTTTTACTATATTAATGAAAAACGGCCCCAAAATTTATATCAAAACAGTAAACGATTGTAACTTTTAAATTACTCGAAAGATATTTTTACAAGCAAAATAACAGTGTCCGAGCGAAATTTCACGGTTAAATTTCTACACAGATATTCCAAACTTTCAGCAAACCCATCCTTCAATGAGTAAATATAAATCTATGCGAAAAGATAACTATTTTTTCAATACTTAAAAGTGAAGATGTGTGGGGGGGGGGGGGGGGATGACGATTTCGTTTCATGCCTCTTTTTTTCACACCAATGAAAAGATTTTTTTATTCTTCCGCAAAGACGTGCCTGCAATTCTGATACCGATTTCTGCCGCAATAAATGATTTTTAGGAAATCTGCACCTAATTCAAAAGTAAATACGTAAACCGTAGTTATTAATATATACGAATAATTAATTTACGCTTTCATCTAGCATAACTAAAAAAAGGGGGGGAGGTCTACGAAATACGTTTTTAACAAGATTACACCACTAATTATATCACTGTTTTCTTTTAACGAAAAGAAATGCGTTGTGTCTAGTGGTTGGCAGTTTCTTCGCTTTCAGAGAGCTAAGAAGAACTATTTTATATTTTATCTTCCCTTTTTTACGGAAATACACAAAGTTTCCTTTTGCCCTTCTCTTTTCGACTTTTTGAATGACTCGTCTCTTTTTCTTTTTTTGGAAAAAAAAAGTCAATGTTTCTGGAAATCTGCCAAGCTAAAGAACTTGAAATGATTTTCCAGGAAATGAGATCTGTTCCAACTTACGTTGTTCCTCTGAGATCACTGTCTCACGTGGCGCATCCTCGTTTCATGGTTCTAGATTTGAGAGCAAGTATTCTATCCATCAACTGTGACAGCGGCAGACAGGAGTATTCACTGCTAGGGCTGCTCGTGGTTTTTCGAACCACAACCTTTGCGCTCTGCTAGTAACAAGGAGCCACTTCAACGGCACTTTCTCGGTGCTCGGGGGCAGAGAGAAATTCGAAAATATTCGATGGGCATTGACTGTCGATCAACAGATTATTGGACGTCTCTTGCCGGAAGAAGGAAAGAAGGGGGGCAGGATGGAGAGATTGATTTTTCCTTTTTCTTTTTCAATTCTTTTCTTACTGTTTCATATTCGCTGAAGCTCAGATTTCTGATATTGGAACAAAATGAGGTAATTGCCCTTCCGTTTGTCTGATAGAAACATTTGTTATATTTTCTGTAACAAAAGGTGCATCGGGAGTACTGAGGACCTATTCATTTACTCTGCGGCCCGTTACATGTGTAAATTACCTGATAAAAATTAATAAATATTAAGATGCTTACATCAGAAATTTGGGAAGAATGTATATGTGATTTTTGGTGACTATTATCATTTTCATAACCACAAGTTAAGGAAATATTTAAAAAGGAATGCATACGATTATTGATGATGTACACAACTTTTAGTAGTAGCAGAATATTTAAGAGGAAACTTTGAAAGCATATTTGAAAATGTTCGTGCTCCATCTGTGCATACGCTGAAATTATGATTTCTAGTACACAAAGTCGAAAGTGATTCCTGTGCTTCAGACAGCTCCTCCAAAGCTAGCTACCTCGGGAGTTGGGAAGTGGCGGATCAATCCATTTAGGGGCCTAAGCGGTAGAACATTTAGGGGCCCTCACACACAAGTCAAAAATTGAAGTTAAAAAAAAAAAAAAACAATTTATAAACAAATTTTTTAAAAAAACTAATAGTAAAAATATTTCCTTTTATTTACTCATTAATATAAAATTTTATTTAACTTTCATTTTTGCAAAACCCTCAATTATTTTGCCAGAATCTACATAGCTTAAAATTCCTTGTCTATGTACAGTATTGCTAAGTTATTTAATTTCTCCTATTTCTCCTCCTTCCTCTATTTCTTAAATAATTTTTCACTCTTTTTAACACAGAAACTGACTTTTCTCCTGACGCATTGGAGATTGGAATCGTCGAAAAAATCTTCAATAATGTTTCTGTGTTTGGAAACGTGCATGCCATTTCTTTTGCGGAGGCATATATGCAATTGAAATCCACATCACTATTACCTGAGGATGTGTGGGTAGACTTATTAGAACCTTCAATTCCGTTTAAAAATATTTTAAAATGTTCAATTTCATCCTCTAAAGTTAAAAAGTCAATATCATTTTTATAAAGTTCTCTCAATTTTCGAAGAGAATCTTTTTTTCTTCTAAAGTTAAACCTGATTTTAAGAAGATACCAAAAGGTTCCAGTACAGAGTTATACTTTTCAGCTCTTTGGCATAATTGGGATTTAATGTTGTCGCAAATTACGTAAAACGAATAAATTTTAAAATTTATTTCTACTTCACCTTCATTTGTTTCGTTAAAAAATACTTTTCTTTTTTCTTTCTCCAAGTTTGCTCATCTTCAATACGAAATGGCAGACAGGATATTACTTTTTTTTGCCTCCTTTTCTAATAATTCAAATTATTTGCTAAATTTATCTATAAAACTTTCCTACTGATTTATGAGAGTTGTCCCTTTAAATATCACGCATTCTATTGTTTGCAAAGACTTCCTAACGGCATTTAGACGTTGCAAAATGGAATTTCATATTACAGTCATTAGCACAGTTTCATATTTCTGCATTTTTTTTAAAAGAGAAGTGGATTCCACAATCGTGACTTGTTTTTCTCCTTTTAGAAGAATTTTATTTAAGGCTTCCATAATGTAAACAAATTAAAGTTTGACGGCTAAAACTGCGTCTGCTCTGCATCCATCTCGTATCTGATTTTTTTTAAAGGAAAACAAGAAAAATAGGATTGTTTGTCTTTAATCATCTTCAGTTGGTCCATTAAAATTTGCCACCAATGAGTTGACACAGAAAAAAAAAGTGAATAGCTTTCGTACAAACATGAAACAGTGCACTGCAGAGCTGCAACTTTCTGCAGCAAAATTGCCTCTTAAATTCAAAGAATGGTTGGTACAAGGAATAAAAAATGCATTCGGAATGTGTTCTTTAATGCGAGTTTGCAGACCAGTGTACTTCCCTGACATATTTGAAGCATTGTCAAAGGACTGTTTTCCACTATTTTTTAAATCTAGTTCTAAATTTGCTAAAAAACGCAAAACTTCCTGCTCTAAGTATGACGCACAATGCTTCTCTATGGGAATGAATCCCAAAATCTTCCTTTATAGCACCAGAGGATGACACATACCTTATTACAAAAGTTAGTTGATCGATATGCGAAATATCGGTAGTAGAATCAACGATTATGCTGTAATAATTTGCAAATTTTATCTCCTTAACTATTTCACTTCTTACTTGATTACCAATTAGGACTACGAATTCGTCACAAATATGTTGTGTTAAGTAGTTTACATTTAATCGCCCTTGATGGCCATATTTTTGCAGATGTCCCCTCTCCCAAGGCCATAATAGATATCTCCAACTTTCATCGACAACAAAGAATGCAGAACTTTGTCTGGTCGGGGATGGATTTGCAACCGGTCGCTTGTTTGAGGGCCCTCTGAAGCTTCATGGAACCCACCATCGTCGCAGAGCCATCGTCGATGGACTTATTTAGTCTCCAAAGAAAGAGGAAAATTACCACTCCCTTGATTGGCTTTTTAAGTCGTTTAGTTGACGAGTTGAAATTTCTTTACTATAAATCGACAGAAAATGTTTTAAATAAAAATAGTCATGAACAAAAACATTTTATGAAAAAAAAACTAAAAGGTGAAACTTTCAGGGCCCCTTTAGTCGCCGGGGCTCCTCGCGGCCGCTTAGTCCGCTTACCGTTAGATCCGCCACTGGAGCTGGGAAGAGTGGCTGCTCGCTAGAGCTGGAAATAGACAGTATGACAACAATATAAACTCATGTGTGTGAAAATTGCAACACCATGAAGGAATCGTCATAATTGAATGAAATATAATACACAATTGAGTGGTAGTGGTACAAATAAATGATTAAATTTTCAAAGCAAACAAACAATAACAAGAGATCGGAATCAGTATTTTGTGTAGCCACCGCACGCCGTAATAAGTGCTGCTACACGACGTGGCATGGAGTCGAACAAATTTTGAATGTCTGCCTGAGGAAGAACATTCCATATTGTTTGTATGCGTACCCAAAGTTCGTCTACAGAAGCAATAGAACGAGGATCACGAGCGAGACGCCGACCAACGAAATCCCACACATGTTCAATTGGCGACATATCCGGGGAATACGCAGGCCAAGGATGAAGCTGTACCTGCTGCGCTGCAAAGAAGGTTTGAACAGTCCTAGCAATATGAGGGTGGGCATTGCCCTGTTGAAATACAGCGCCTGGCAAGCTTTGAAGGAAGGGAACAGCTTGGGGTTGTAGAACTTCACTGATGTACCGGTTGCTGTTTAGATTGCCCACAATTCGTACCAATTGAGATCGTCCATGATAGGTTATGGCGCCCCAGACCATAACTCCGGGTGTTCGTCCGCTGTGGCGTTCGATAATGCACTCCGGAAGGCGGCGTTCACCGGCATAGCGTCTGACACGAATGCGGCCATCATGGTACCACAAATTAAAGCGGGATTCGTCGGAAAACACGACATGCTGCCAATCAGCACGCCAGTCTCTATGCTGATTGGCCCATTGTAGCCGCAGACTGCGATGGTTTAGCGTGAGGGGGATCCTGTATAAAGTAGTCCTTGCGCGTAGTCCCCGCTGCAGCAGACGTCTACGAATTGATGAAGCACACAATGAAACACCTGTAGCTATTGACCACTGTGCTGCCAATTGTTTAGAGGAAGGTGTACGGTCCGTCCGCGCCATGCGGACCAGCTGTCTATCATCGCGAGTTGAGGTCACATTTCGGGGTCCACTCCCGGATTTCAGAGTTGTCCGACCCTCGTCCGTCCACTGCTTCCAAACACGCATCACTGTGTTGCTGTTACGCTGCACACGAGCGGCTACTGCACGATACGACAATCCAGCTTCACGAAAGCCGATGATTCTCCCCCGTTCAAACTCTGTAAGTTGTTCAAATCTCGCTCTCTTTCGTCCAAGAGGCATGAGTAAAGATTGAGCTAACGTTTACCACTAGCAGATAACCACCGACAACCGTACACGCATCGCTACAGCGGTCTATTTATTCGGATCCATCCGACGTTCAGAGGGCGCTGCTCAGCATGCGCATGCGCTACGGATTTGAAATTCTAATCATTTGCATATCATGCGCTACTTTGCATTCCCTGAAAATTTCAGCTCACTCGCTTATGTCCTTCATGGTGTTGCAATTTTCACAAACATGAGTTTATAATGCATTTTTTGACAATTTTAATCTCAAGTGTTCAATTATTCATTTATTTGCAGTTTTTAAAATGGTAGTCACAGATCTCGAGTGTTCAGTTTTACGTAACTTAACAAATCTTTCTTTGTAGCTGTACAGAATGCGGAAAAAGAAGACATTTATTGAGAACTTATTGGCAAGAAACTTGATTATTTCATTTGAAACACGTTCTTAGTAAATTTATAGAAACAATCCGTTTCCTTTTTGTATTTCTACATAATTTTTTACAGTGCAACGAGAGCACGGGCTTGACGAGCAAAATGAGCAGAGGGTGGATCCCCTAGTCTATATAATTAAAACCTACGCACGTCTGTCATTTCCGACATCTCCTCCCGACGGTCAATTTCTTAGGGGTCAGGGCAGGTATTATCGTATTCAAAATGTCCTGAGAAAGCCATATCTCTTAACTTTATTCTTGGAAAGTATTACTTAGTACAGATATTGCTTGTACAGTTGAAGGCTTAAATGGGTCTACATCCGTATGTCTATCCAGATATCCGGGACCTTTATGATCCGAGATGTCAACGAATTTAACGATAACACCAGTGTATATAATAAGTGTATAAGTGTGTACCAGGGGATAGAGCTTTAACTGTTAACACTAAATTTTTAAGGAACTCCATTCAAGCATTTTTTAACATGATTTTACTAATAAAAATTACAAATACAATCGATTACACATAACTTTTGTGGTTTTGGTTAGCCGAAGTCAAGTCATTTAAAAATAATTTCAATGGAGAGTATCAAAAATTGTGATTTTATTCAATTGTATATGTGTGATTACAGATCATACGTACATCAGTTAGTTTTGGGCGGTAGGTAATAAACGAAACGTCATTGCGTTACATTTTCCCCCTGATGTGTGTTTCATTTTCTATTTAATTATCGGTATATAGTCCTATGTTTTCTTTTTCTTATTGTGTATTCTGTATGCACTTCTATTGTATATTACCTGTTCAAGAGTAACTCATTTAAAAGACATGAAACACTTAATACGTATTTTCTCTTTTTTAAGATTTTTGAGATGCCTTTCTTATGATTTTTATGAAGCAAAGGATAATCTCTCTAGTTACGGGGTTAGTCAAACTATGCCAATTTAGCAGAGAATCAAAAAGAGTGATTTCATTCAATTGTATATGTGTGATTACAGATCATACAGACATCAATTTAGTTTTGGACGGTAGTTAATAAACGAAACGTCATTGCGTTACATTTTCCCCCTGATGTGTATTTCATTTTTTTATTTAATTATCAGTATATAGTCAATTACGTTTTCTTTTTCTTATTGTGTATTCTGTATGCACTTCTATTGCATATTACCTGCACAAGAGTAACTCACTTAAAAGACATAAAACACTTAATACGTATTTTCTCTTTTTAAAAAATTTTGAGATACCTTTATGATTTTTATAAAGTAAAGGATAATCCCTCTAGTTACCGTGTTAGGCAAACTATGCCAATTTATAACCGCAGTAATTTTTCCTTTCCAAGATTTAAATGCTACGAAATGTGAAAAAATAATTATATGCTTCCCAGAAAGGGATTTTTGTTAAAAATGCTTCTAATCTTACGTTAATTTAATTTGTAGCGAGGTAAACATGCATTTTCCGCGAGGATGTTGCTTTCATACAAATTAATGAGTTTGTTAACAAATTTGTGCCAGTGTGGACGTAAGCGTTACACATAAATATATGCAAAGAATTTTCACCTTGTTTAACGCACGCGAGCATTTAACCGCACGCGACGAGAGAAATGTTGAATTTTTACACGGTCGCTGCATCATTACACTAAAATTAGTACAACGTGGATGCATTTTTGTAAACATCGTAACAGAATAAATGCTCTTCCGAATGCAGGTTTTTTTACACAAGAGAAATTTTTAAGACGTTCTCATACGAGAACGTTCTTGTACTGCTTCCACTAAGAACTATTAAAAGAACTACTAATTACTTTTAATGCTAGTTTTCTGGGTTTCTTTGATCAACTCGATAAAGTGATTTCATTTTCTAATTAAGCTGTGTGTGTTAGTTTATCACCCACTTGATTTCATTAAGCAAAAGTACTTCAACGAAATGTTGCTCTGTACACAATATATAAATGAATCTTAAATTGCATGACAAAATGCATCCGTCGCCATTGGTATGAATGCACCTTTAGGTTTTTTTCACACCAAAGGCGACAAGGACATACTTTTAGAAATTAAAAATATGCTCTGTGCTTGAGTAGAGGAGAAAAGACAGGAACATTGTCTATGTCGTCTTTGGTGTGAAAGCACCCTATATGGGCTTTCATACCAAACCCAACAGCGACGTACGACAACGACTTTTTCAGAGCATTTCATTGGTTCTACATCATTTCATAACTACGCCCTCGCGTTGATTGATCGGCATTTTTCATTACGTAATTAAAAGGGCCTTTCCCCCAGCTGACAGTGATTGGTTGCTTGTGTTGTCGAAAGCATAAGTCATCGCTGGTAGTTTGATAACCTTAACTAGTCTATTACGACGGAGATAAAACGTCTGCTCCGTTACCTTTGGTGTAAAATCAAACTTTGTCTTGAAAAATAAAAAGTCTTTGCTTCAACTGTATGAACGAGTAATTTCATCGAAGGCATATGTTTACTTCATAATGGATAAACCTCGTCGCATTGTGCAGGTAAAGCGTAAACGTAAAGGTTTTTATATTAACCGCTTTCCTGATTGTCCCGAGTTATCTCCGGTTCGTATAGATTGCAGTTAATTATTATCCCGAGAAAACTTGGGCGAAGCAGAATTTGTCAGTATGATTTGTTTTATCACGGTTTTACTCAGTCTGGAGGAAATGAAAAGGTAATATTCAGTTTTGATAGGACAGTTTGTCAAGTTTTTGTTGGTGTCGCGTTCTTTTGACGGGACTGGTCACGTGTTTTCTCTATTGTATAGTATACGTCGGCTTCAGCCAGGAAGAAATGAAAGGAAATATTCAGCTTTGATTGGCAGTTTGCAAAGTTTTGTGGGTTTGCTCCGTTGTTCCTTGTTTCAAAAACTATCATACAAAGACCAATATTTAACTGTTTTCCATTTACCCCGAGATTATCGGGATAGTAATCAAGTATTGAAATGTAATGCAAGGTAATGCTTTTACACCTGTAAAAAATAAAAATTCAACTTAAAACCTACATGTTTTGTTTCGTTTCCTTGGATTTAATAATAAAATTTTAAAATGTGATGATTTTTTGCATTTTTTTCAAAAAAATTTGTAAGGGAAGCGGTTAACTAAAAATTGAGGCGTCCAAGTGATGCTAAAATACACGCACACAATAAGAAGCATTTCAAAAATTCCGAAAACCATTTCCGAACACCGAGTTCAGTCCATTCACCAAAAAACCTAAACTCACATTAGCAGGTATCATAACAATTATATTAATGGACTCTGCGGAGCTTCCCACCGAATCATTACGCATATGTTGATATAATCGATCAGACTTACATTATTGGAAAATTCTGTTTTATTCGATTGTTCATCTCATCTATTCTTATACACCCGTTACTCATTAAATCTCTAATGGCTGAATAAGCAGATTGAAATTATCGACATTTCCAACCAAAAATAGGAAGTTCAATTTTTAACTTTAAAGAGTTTTAAGTTGTTTCACAGAATAAATAGTCACAATATTGAATGCTTATTAAATGTTGAATATTATTTCTAAAATGGTAATGTGGCTCTTTCAACAAATCGTGACATAAAATTATTTAATAAACCTTTCAAGCAGATGTGTTAACATACGCACACACAGAAAACAGATGACTGCTCTTATTGCTTATTCTCCAGAACAAATTCTTTAATAAATGATCCTTTTGAAACGGGAAATAATTTCTAAAATTACTTCAGAAATACAAAGTCTTTTAGAATTGTAAAAATAGTAAAACAGGAACAATTTCAATTCCATCTGTTTCATGGATAATTAATTTAATTAATAATCAAATACCTTTTAGCTTTACTTTCCGTCTAAAACAGCTGCCAAACGAAATTTATTCCCAGAGCATTAGCGGTATTTTCATGTTTGAAACGGTTTCACTCCTTTCCTTTTTTTCAACAAAATTATTCTACTTTCAATTTTGAAGGAAAAGGAAAACTTTGTAAGTTTAGATTTTGTTCGTAAGGTGATGGTTTGGTATCTATTTTTATATGGAATTATATTGAGATAGATACAATGAAACCTGTGTAAGTTGACCACTTGCGGTGCAGCACTTCAATGGTCAACTTAGACAGGTGGTCAACTTACAGAGGGTGAGGTAGAGGGTGAAGGGCTAATTCCGTTCCTGGACAAAAGTGGTCAACTTATAGAGGGTGAAGGGCTAATTCCGTTCCTAGACAAAAGTGGTCAACTTAAAAAGGTGGTCACCTTTACAGGTTTTTTCTGTGACTTGTTTACATAAATTAAACGGTTTCTGTTGATCGATGGTAAGCCAAATCAGCTTTAGAAAAATCAAAAATAAAAGGAAAAAATATTTAAAAATTACATTGACATTTATATGAAAAAATCTCACGGTTACTTTAAATAAATTTTTGATTTTATTATCTTATGCCATTCAACACACACACACACACACACATATATATATATATATACACATTCAACACCATTATATATATACACCATTCAACACACACACACACATATATATATATATATACACACAGTGCATTCACTTCAATGCTAGCAGAGACATTTCCGCGTCTCTGGTAGCTCGCGTCTATTGTTGCTATGATTATTAAACTGAGAGCGAGGATGTTGCTGTTCCATAGCGCAACCAACAACTTAAAGAAAGTCCCTTTCAATGACGCAATATTAATGTCAATTAATATAAAAGGGCGTGGTTATTAAATTAAGAGAAACCAATTATCCGTGCTGAAAGTTTCTTGCCATCGTATGTCATTTGTCTCCTTCCGTGTGATTGCACTTTTTACACCCAACGAACCTCGAATTCTTTGAAGTGGAAAGCTCATGAAGCGTGGTTTTTACAGAACAATTCAAATGGAAAAAATTGATCTAACAAGACGACTTTACTGTCGCAAAGAAATGAATAACTAAAAAAAATGTTCGTATTCATTGCCAAATTTTAATGACTCAATTTGTTAGATATTATTTTATTTGGGCATCTTTTTTAACAAACTTTTAGCATTAAAAAATTAACCTAATCAGTACTGGGCTACGTGTTTTCCCGAAATCAGCTGGGGGTTTTTTTTAGCTGGTAATGGCGAAAGTTTGGATGTATCTTTGTTACTCAATCACGCCAGAACGACTGAATGGATCTGGGTGATATTTGGCACATAGATAGATTATAGTCTGGAATGGCACATAGACTACTTTTTATCCCGGGGAATTCCCGTGGGATATCATAATATAAAAATGTGCATCACCGTAAGAGGAACGGTGTGGCTGAAGAGTTATAGATGAAATTGAAAGAAAATCAGCTTCAGCCTGATAGCCTTAGTGGTAGAGAACTTTGCGCGTAACTGAGGGTCCTGGGTTCGAGTCTCAGTCTGGACTAATTGAATTTTACTCAATTAATAACACACAGACTTTTCTCCTTTTGGTCGAAGTTCAACGTCCTAACCACTTGGTTACCACGGACTAATAACACACAGACTTTTCTCCTCCAACCTGCTTCCCTGTTAGCACTAGGCCTTAAGGATGCCCTCCAACGGGCGCGAGGTAGGGGGGTCCACGGATTTTTTATGCACGTATCCCCAAGTGTACATGGTGGGTCTTCAGCGGGTATCGAAAACGCGACCTTTCCACTGGAAGTCCGCCATCCTAACCACTAGGCTACCACGCCCTAATAACACACATATTGTTTTTTATCCCGGAAAAGTTACGGTTCCCATGGGATAGAATTGTTTTTCGTTTTTACAGAGCAAGGGATCGACATGATTTGTTGCATTGTAGAGTTTAGGAGTCAGAGAATGCACAGGCTACTTGTTATCCCGGGCAGTTTTTATAGGGTAGCATAATAATTGTATCCTACAAGAACCGTGTATTTAAAAGGAGTCTCGTTAATGTTCATTAAATACACTTTTAGTATTAATTGAGTAAAAACCATTTAGTCCGGAATAGGACTCCAACCCAGGTCCCTCAGTTACGCGTGCTCTACCCCTTAAGCTATCAGGTCTATACTGATTTCCTTTCAATTTCATCTATAAGTTCATCTTACAGTAAGGCGCCATTTTTATATAACGAATCCTAAATTTAAACCTTTTCAATAGATAATTTTTAATTGTATTGAATAATAATTAAAATTGTATTCATTCTTTGAAAACGACCGTTATGTATAGTTGCGTCCTAATGCTGAGCTTTCCTTCCCAGAATTGACAAAATATTTACCGCCAGGAAATCAGCACCCGCAAGGGGGCGTTTAATCGCTCAGTTTGAAAAAATAAAGCTGTTTAAAGCCATAATGTTGCAGTTTCTAAGCCATCGACGCCTCTGCGCCGTTTCAATTTGTTTAGAGCGGCTAGTGCATAGAAATGCAAGAGCCCCAAAACACTTTTTTTGTAATATTCGCCCACGTTGATCACATTTTGATCAGGCCGTTAGCTCTGTTTTTCTTATTATTACTATAAATACGAATTGTAAGAGAAACATTGATTGTGTTTGTGTGTTTAGTTTATAAGCTCGCTTTAAAATAATGCATTCATATTTTTTTTTTTTGGGGGGGGGGGGGTACTAAAACAATGCTTTCCTGTTCTAAAATCTTGATCATCAGCAAAACCTTAGTAATAATTAATAACAGTTTACCAACAGATAATTCATTTAAACATAAATAACTAACTACCTACTCACATTAACAAATAGCTATTTGTATAAGACGGCGCATACATCAAGAGCAACCTAACCATACACTTAGAATTTCCTACTTAAATTGCCGCATCTATATTCCTGGATTCCTATCATACCGTCTGAACTACCGTCGTAAAAATTAATATTTTGTATTTGAAGCATAATTATCCGATCCGATCATTAATCCGATTTATTATTTGGAAAATAATAAATCGGATTTCTTCCCATAAAATATTTGCATTATCAATAATAGTATAATTGTTACTTTTTGGTAGTACTGATTTGCGATATATATATTTTTATTAGTTTAAAATACATAACTGAAGAGCATACTCGTTGTAGTTCAGTTCCCCTCTCGTTCCTATCCATCAAACTTTCAATCTTAGGTAGTCTTAGGTAGCAAATTATCTACTGTGGTCTGTCATCTATGATACGAATGGCAGAGCAATTTGGATCCCTGAAGGGTTTAGCGTTATGATGGCCCGTTGTAGCCTCACAGGGACATTATCCATCCACCTACTCTAGGGACTAGCCTCTGTTGCTAAAACGTTATCGCATGCACATGATATCGAGGCATGGGATTGTCATTATACATTGAGTGTAATGTGCATTTGATGGGCAGCTGAAGAGGTGCAAAAGCCATTTCAATTGGAAAGAGTGCACTGCCATCAATAGCTCATCAGTTAAATATGTTGGATAGGCTCCTGTCGTCAAGATTTTCAAAATACAGTAGGTTTTTCGAACTGATATTCCTTTTTGTCATATTGTAAAAAGAAAAAGAAAAATATAAATAAATAAAAGAAATCCTTTTGCGTAATGTCTGGGATTTATATTTGATGTTTAAATGTTTCCCTAATGCCTTATCCGTACCTGAGTTTCTTTTAGTAGCTTAAATGAAAATTCACACGAAGCGATTTTTTTACTTATTGATTCATAAACTTAGTGCATATATATATATATATATATATATATGCGATTTTAAGAAGACATAAAAAGCTTAAATAAAAACCATATTTCATCTTTCGAAATCTTATTATATTTTACCACTCCTTCACTGTCAGCAAAGATTGCTTCATAAATTAAAAAAAAAACGTATGTAATGTACTTTTTAATTACGTGTCGGGTTTGCTGATTATTTCTATAATTAGAATTAATTAACGGTTCAGTGGTCATAACTGGTTAGATAAATAAAAGAACTCTTTTAACCCGCCTTTCCGTCTTACTTACATAAATGCTTTTTTGCAATCCTATGATTGAGTGTATGAATCTCAAAATTTTTACGCAATTTTAAAAAGCTCTCAATGTGCCCCCCTCCCTTCATCTATTTCAAAAATAAACATTGTTTCATATGTGTAACATTATCCATTATCCTATTTGCTTCGTACGACAAGGAACAGCAATTTGGGGGTCAACCTTCAATATTCAATGATTCCTTAAAAAATAGCAATTAAAGTTGGAAAAGTTTCTTGCATCCTCTTCATCAGCCACGACTTATCCAGAAGAAGATGAAAAAAATATGAATGAAGAATAAAATATTCACATAGAAGATAACAGAAATAGAGGTCAACAGGTTCATTTTCTTCTTCTTTTGTTACGCTTATTTTAAATAAAAAAAAATATATGAAATTACATAAAAGTGTCACTCAACTTCTTACCGGATGAACCGATTTTCATTGGTTTTTTTTTTTTAATCGATCGAGGGTGGTTTACCATTGGTCCTGTACCTTTGTTGAAAAATAAATTAATTCTTAACAACATCGATACCACTTTTAAACATAATTTTTGAAGTCGGTGCCAAATTATGGCAGTCTAATTCTCTTTACACCATGCGTTATTTAACATTGAAGCTATTGCAAAATCTAGGTCATTAATAATTGTAATTGATTCATGGTTACAAAAGTTATCATGAATCAAAATCCATCACAATTTCACACGGACCTCAAAAGTTCTGTTTAAAAGTCGTATCGATGTTGGTTAAAGGATTAATTTATTTTTCGCTTTTTCGCGAATTTTATGATTTGAGGTCGGTTCTAATTTTTTACAAAAATTGCTGTAAATATATTTCTGAATATTTTATGATTCCACTTGGTTTTGGTGGAAAGCCCTTTGTACAATGTGTATGAATGTAAATTAAATACACTATATAACAACATTATAAGAGCAGCCAATACTATTTTTTTGAAAATTGGAGTTATTAGGAACAATAGATTTTGGTACTTTTCGAAGGCATAACTTTGATCAGCCCTAACTCAATGAAAAGTTCAAACCCCATCAATTTTAATGTACCCCTTTGAAGCATTTTTAATCTAGTTTCTAATGGTATAATTAGTTTTAAAATCGAAGGATACATTCTTAATGCGATTGAGCAGTTTCTGAGCGCCAGTCATTGCACTAAATACAACTCAATTTTGCTCTTCAAATATTTTTTAAATTACTTTTAAAAATATTTTTTAAATTTTTTAAATACCTTTAAATCCCAAATCTAATGCTATATTTCAATTCACCAAAGATTACTGAACACAATTAAAAAAAATGAACTTTCTACCTTCAAAAATAACTGTTTCACGATAAAAAATATAGAAGTATGCGTAATTGCTTGATTTGCGATCAGCGTTGAATTGCAAATTTCTGACAAAACTTAAAAGTGTTTTATTTCATAAACTAATCAAAATATTGAGATAAAACTGTACAATTGTTCTTATATCTATTGGTAGAACAATCTCACCAAGTTTCATCAAAATCGGCCGACCTCGGGTCTCGAACCCTGGATGATTTGGCTTGGAATGTCCCTACTGGGTTACATTATGTCTGCCAAAATCAACAAGTGACAACTAAAAATAACAATTACGCAAATTTGAGGTGGCCCAGGTCACTCAAATTTTGCACATGTTTCATTCATATTTATCCACAGATCGCTGCTTTTAATATTTGATGAATTTCACCTTTAAATTACCGTAACGAAGAATTCTAAGGAAATAAAAACGTGACAATAATCTCTTCATCTGACAATACACGGTAAAGGCAAATACTAGTTAAGTTTTGTTCACTAGGGCTATCCTTTTACTAATCCACTATCGTTATTCTCCACAGTAAACTTACTTCACCTGACAGACTTGCTTCTCAGCAAATGCTGGTAATTCGCTGACTATCATGTGCGTCAATTAGTCCATTCCCTGTGAGCTCTCAAATGTCGAGCACTTGAGTCTGCCGAGAAGAAATGAATAACTAAGTACTTGAATCTGTCCAACAGAAGGGAATAAATGAGCTTAAAGTACAAAAGTACCTAGGCAGCGGTAACACATTTTCTCCGAAGAAACAATAAATTCTTATAACGAAACGTTTTCCTTCTTTTCAACCTTTAAAATTAACTTCCCATTTTTAGTGATGATAAGCAGCGGGAGTGGGTAGGTGTCAAGTGTTTCGGCTTTTTTAAGATTCGATATTTAATTGTACATATGAACTTAATATACAAAATAATAGCAATTCATTTATTAGAACTTTGCAATGGAGTGTATGATTTTTACCGATCGAAATGCCTCGCTATAAATTTACGATGATGTTATGGGAGTTGTCCGTCAATATATATATATATATATATATGTATACAATGCTTAGGGCCGTGATAGCCTAGCGGTTAAGATGTCGGGTTCAATACCCGAGCCGCTGAAGACCCACCATGTACACTTGGGGATACGTGCATGTAAAATCCGTGGACCCTGAAGTCCCAAAGCAGTTCCGAGGGTGCCGATGGGTGGAGATTTTCCCTTCCCTTCACCCATAGGTCTAAAAAGAAAGGTGGCGCATTTGTAGTGACGCCATCTGGTATCATCCAAGTACTTTATGAGCCAAGTCGTACTTCCACCATTGGTGCTTAGCTTAAAACGGAAAGCGCTCTTTACTACCTTAATTCCCAGTCGCTCCGCGAAGCGAGCTTGGATATCCAAGTGGCATTAGAAACAACAACATACGATGCATCGTTTTTATGTGTTTATTTAATTTCATTTAATTAGTATATCTATTTATATGGGTATTTTCTTAAATATTGTTATTTTTAGTAATGATATAAGATCTGTCCAAATTGAAGTTGAGTTGTGAAGAAAAACTGGCACCGAACTGAATTAGAAATATACGCCTGATACGTGACATGTTCTTTCACTAAGCTCTTCAATTACTACCTACGTCTATCAACTTAAATTCCATTTTATCAGACAAATTAACATAATTCAGTCATTTGGACCCGATCAACTCAATTTGACTTCTAAGTTGACAAACATTAAAAAAAAAAAATTTTAAATGTGGGCAGACTGATGGGTTTCTCTTAAGGTCTTAATGTGGCGCTCTTCTTTAGTTTTGAGAATGGAGAAAGAATAGACCAGTGAAATATGTCATTGGTCTTAAAATCTTGCATAAAATTTGACAGATAATTGTATTTTCAACAGTTAGCTTTAGCTTACAATCTTGAGAACAGATCTGAAAGTGGTGGGAAATGTGAAGTTGGTAAACTTGGGGGGATAGGCTCAAGAGAGAGATTGAAGAATGATTCAAAAGTAAAACAAGTATTAAATAAATAAGCGGCAGTAAACACAGATATAAAAATTAGGCTGAAGTTTATTGTACTATTGGAATTGTACTAACTGGAGGTTTTCAATTTTAGAACGACTGAAACAGAAATTCTGAACTTACACTAAAATTCTCTAATTTCTTTGGAGAACTCCTTCAGAAAACAGTTTATGCTTATCAGAAAATTACCCATGTTTTGTCAAGTCAGATATTGTTTGTGTTAAAGATCTAATACGTGTTGCGTTGCAATACATTTCGTCAATTTAAGTTATAAATTGTTAATTATTAGGCTCCAACTGCATAGCTACACTTTGGAAAAATGTTGTGATGAGTAAATTTGTAATGTAAATGGCGAACAATTGTTTCAAAGTTACAAGAGTGCCAAAATTACAAAATATGCGAGAGAAAAAAAGCGTATTTTTTTCCAGAAATATATTGATACATGCAACGTCTAGTTAAAAAGAAATAGTTTAAAAGTCGATTTAAAAACTAGTAGGTAAAAAGTTGATTTAGAAAACAATTAAATAAATATTGAAAAAGAAAAAGAACTACATAAATATGTTTCCTAAAAATTGAGTGCCAAGCTTTTGAGAAAAGCAAATAGAAGCTGAATCATTCGCTACATAAATAAAGAAGTACTTAAAAACATAAAGCTTCCTTAGAATCAAAGTTTAATGAAGATAATCATTTACGTACATTTTGCTAGCTTTCATATTAAATGTATGGTCGCAGCTAGCCCTGTTCAAGAAACTACAAATTGAACAAAAATTGCGACAATTTGATTGATGGAAAAATGAATAGACTTAAACATTTTAAAGCAAAGGGGAGATAACGTATTCACTGCCATAAAAATCCACTTTTATATTCAGGAGTAAATGTTTAAAAAACACTTTACTTCGCCACAGACAATACTAATTTTAATAAAAGTTAAATAAATAAAGAAAAAGGTAATAGAGACAGTATTATGTGAAATGTAGTATCATAATGAATAATTACTTACTTGTAATTAAATTACTTATATTTTGCTGTGGAAATAAAATTTAAATAAAAGTATGAACAAATTTCGCAATGCATACAGCTTTTAGCAAGGTGTTGAGTAACTTTTCCAGAAGAAAATATTAAAGTGCCTAAATCAGGAGGATAAAAAATGAAAAAAGAAATTCACACTAAGGAAGGTAAACCTTTTGAAATATTGAATTGGGCTTGAGATAATTTTTCGAAAACTTGTTTTTGCCGAGTTAAGTATAATGAAATTTAGCGTGATTCTTATAACAAAAAAAGTGTTTCATTCAAAGCGCTTACATTGTTAAATCAAAATAAGCCACAACTTAACATAAAATTAAATCTTTAGAGAGTAGCGTGGAAAGTGTTCTCAAATCTAATAAAGTGAAAGAAAAGCTGACGTGAAGTCCATTCATTATTTATGTCCGATTTGTGAAAATTTTAGTTTCTATAGAAAGAAACAAGATAGTCATAGAAGTAAACTAGAATAGGTGCTTTAATTTCTGAGATAAAAATGCATCATTTATTGTAAATTTTATTTTATGTATTCTAAAATATCCCAAAAAGGAGAATACTTAAACTAAGAGAAAAAAATATAATTAAAAGTAAAATCAATGGTTTATTAAAAAAAAGCATATGAAATCGTTGCCCTACCTCAATATTAAGTCATCTTAAAACCGCCTCTGTTTTGAGATAAACGGTTTAAACGTTTATTTTCCACGCCGTCAGGAAACGTACCAAGGAAAATGAACTTTGTAAATCAATACAGTCTTACACTTGTTTTACGCGATGGAATTAGAATTTAATTACAAAATGAGGCCCAGAGGAGGAGTTTTTTTTTTTAGATATCTCAGTATTTGACAAGAGCAGCGATATGAACAGGTAACCCTTCTATAACACGATAGATAGGTTTCCAGAACATGTCGTGTAGTGGGAACCCATGTTATGTGATGCTCATAGCCAGTGCTGAAAGGGGAATTAAGTTCAGAAAACTCAATAAAAAAAACCCTCTCTCTTTTTTTTTTTTTTTTTTTTGTATTCCATATAGGCAGCATTAATTGGGCCCCTATGGCCAATTTGCCCCGGTCTACCCAAGTTTCCTACGTTGCGAACGAAGCTTACTTCGTAAGCACTTATTCGTTTATTGATTTCAATTCCTGTACAAGTGTAGCGCATATGATTTCAAGAGATATTCTTGTATAATTTTTCTAAACTGTAAAATTGTAGTTCTACCTTTCACCAAAAAAATGAAAAAAAAAGATGGCGAAATTTAGCTGCAACCAAGATTTGATACTAAAGTTGAACCATTATAATAGTTCCTAGTTTTACATTTATGGTGAAACTACACCATTATAATTGTTGAACTTAATATATATAATATATATATATATATATATATATATATATATATATATATATACAACATATATATTTGTGTGTGTATATAATATTTATATTTTATTCTCAAAAGAAATTAATATGCCATAAATGTGCATACAAATTTAACGAAAATATAAATAATAAAAAATGCTCCCCCGATATTGAGTACGCTTGAGCATCTGTACCAAAAGTATTTTGCACCCTTTTTTTACGCAACAACGTAATCAGCGAGATGTTATGTGCGTTATTAGTATTTCATAATAAAAGTTATTGAATTTCGGATTCTAAAACGTATTACTAGCTAAATTGTGTGAAAATGGGCCTGAAAAATTAGAAATAAAAGGAAATATCAATACTAACAATGAATTTAATAGTAGTAACATGGCGAAAATGTGAGCATGATTGAAGAAATATGTGCCCCTAAGAAAACATATGGCGTAGGAAGAAAAGGGAACATACAAAGCAAAGTAACATTTTTCCTTTCAACTACGGGTTATCGCCAATCTGGTTGCCAGAACTACCGCTTTATATCTAAAATGAATTAAACAGTCCAATTTCTATACCGCTTAGCGACACAACTATTCTCCTACAGGAGTTTTCTTGTCACACTGATTCAGCAACACAAACAGCGGAAATGGATTAATTAGGATAACGGGAAAATATCACTGCCCTTCGGAATATTTCCCCTCACTTCTGATCTAAACACCGACAAAAATTTAAAATAAAGATTAATTTAATATTAAACATGAAAGAAAATGTTTGTGTTGTTATATAGTACTTCACATAATGGGGGAGGGGGGTAAATAATGCAAACTGCAGCCATACTGTACATAGCATCGAGGCCTTCACAGACTACCCCCCAGTAGAAGGGGGTGCGACTGCAGCGCTATCCTCCTCGAATTTCCCACAAACTCTCTGACAAACTGACAACCAGCCCCAGCCATAAGGGGCTGGGCTGGCAGAGCTTTGCCGACCTGCTTTACCGACCCGGGGCCATAGTCATACTGCAAAGCAAGCCTTACGTCACCCGGATCGGATGTTGCTATTTTAGTCGCCTCTTACGACACGCATAACTACGTCGACGCTATTCTACGCCGGCCACCGCACGGCGTGGGGATGGGGGTATACTTTTATGCCTAGATTTAATAAACAGCGCAATTTATGTGCAAGTCGCAAGTGCACAAATTATCTGAGACCCTCTTCTCCCGCATTGAGTAGGCACAGACAGCGAAATATATTATCAGGGTTTCTGATACTTATAAATAAAGTCCCAAGATATTCTTTACCCTTCTTATAAGCTAAAAAATAGTACAAAAATAAGCAATGCGATGAAATCAAAACTAAATACTTCTGCTTTATTAGCTTTACAACACAATACGGGCCTGAGCAATGCTTTTCTCAAACAATTCAGTGTCTATCCTTTACCTTTGAAATGAAATGTATTCTAATTTAATAAAATACATTATTTTCTTTATTTATTAGTTTGCTTGAACTTGTGCTTTTATGGTTAAAAATAAAATAAGTTATCCAATTTATTTGACGGCCGTCTGCAAAGTTGCTTCCTTATGATTATCTTCCTGTCGCAATGAGATAGCAGTAAAAATCATTTATTACGATTATTAGAAGTTTATACACCTTAATATGTGACTGTTTTGTGAGTTAAATATGCAGGATTGCCGTGTGGGCGGCTAATTTTTTGATTCTGTTCAATGATATACATCTTAATAAAATAACATAATATACATATAAAAAAGAGTTTCTAGCGTATATATAAGAGAAAACCATTTAGTCTTTTCACTTTTTAACAGGGCCAAGGCCGCGCGTATACCGCTAGTAGTTGGAATAAACCTAGACTTGCGGGTAAAAGACTTTAACCCCTTAAAGTACGAGATTTTTTCTGAAAAACTAGTATAGTGTAAGTTATTCTTGGCGATTTTAGGTTGGGGGGGGGGGGTGACTAGGGAGTAGGGGGTGATGTAAAAGTTACATAGAGAAAATATATTATACAAACAAAGTGTGAACGGATCTCGCACGGGCATGGGCACATTTTCCGGTAACATTTTCCGGTAACCCGTGTCAAACATGGGCGTTAAGGGGTTAATAAACATTGGAGTCTGAGATTTATACAATATTCTAATATATGATTTTGTTTTTCTGCGTTTATTTCACACAGAAAAACAATTATTAAGGTTCAAATTTATATTAATAATATTATAAATTTTAATCTTAATAAATATTATAGAGTCATTTTTTTAATTAATATATTTTCTTGTTTCATGCATTGCTCAAAGAATTAACATTATTGAAACGGAAATCGTAATCAATGCTTCTAGGTCTAAATGGAGCATCAAAACGTTTCTCGGATAAAAGGATCCCTCATGTGAATGGCCTAGCTGAAGACAAAGAGACAAAAATAAGGTGGTGCAGAAATTATCTGAGAAAGATAAGAAAAAGAAGCACGGAGCATCTTGTGATGCGTCGAAGAATAAATGAATTCGAAGAAATGACGAGGAAATCTACCAACGTCAGAGCACAAAGATAAAAACTCACGCCATGGAAGGTGTTCTCCCGGGGGTAGGTAAGAACTAAGAAAGCCCCCTGCACTGGGAAAGAAGGGCAAATAGAATGGACAACTAATCCACAATCAATACTTCAGCTCTTAGGAAGATGATAATGTTCTTACTCATCTTTGCGAACTTCTTATCATCCGTCATATGCTGAGGGAAACATGATTGGGATATGTCGGGTCGTATTCTTCACCTAGCGGAATGATTTCAATGAAATTCTTTAGAAAGATATCAAACATGGTCTTACGGAAACTTTGAATAGAAATGGATTCTTAAAGTATTTTTAAACATTTCCCTTTTAAATAAATTCCGAGTAGTGGTTACCTTTTCAATGCTAATGCTTTCTGAGCTTTATTGTATTATAAAATGGATCCCCACTGCAGCACATTTCAAGCAACCAGAAATTGTACTAGATGTAAGGAAACTTTTGTTGTAATGCACTTTCGAAACGTCAGAGAAGGAACTTTAAGACATGCAAAATGGATATAAATATATAAGAGAGGTTTTAGGGTTTAAGTTCTGATAGGAAATTTAATTATTTAGAAAAGCAGTACATAAAATTTTATGCGTCGTGCATCACATGAAAATGCTATATCTAGCCTAGTTTCGTTCCTATCATGGGTGTCACCCGAGGAGGTAATTTGCGGTGCCACCCCTCACAAAAAAAATTGGTGCGTTGCATAAATTGGTAGTTTTGTAATTTATATTATTTTCAATGACAAAAAAAAGTAAGAAATTCTATTTTATTTACCTGGTGTAACTTTAATTAAAGTACATTTATATTCAGTTGTGGGATGCTGAAATGGTACCAGTAAAATTGTATAATTCAAGTACTATGAGTATTTTTCAAATACTCTTTAATTTTATGTGGGTGTCATCCCACACCGGGGTGGAATGCCCCACCCCGTAGTGACGCTACTGCCTACGTGTTCCGTAGCTGTGTAAAAAAATGAAATAAATAAAAGGAAAAGTAAGTTTACTTTATAATAATAAAAAAAGATGTAAAATGAAAATAAAAAAAGATGTAAAATGAAAATAAAAAATAAGTAAACAAAAAAAAAAGTAAAAGAAACAAAAAACCTCAGTAATTGTTCATTTCTCGGAGTATGGTACTTCAGGATAAATGAGAAAAATTTCTAGGGATACGTTACTAATATATATAGACTTTTATCCTTCCTCCCCCTCCCCTGTTAGCACGAGGTCTTAGGGGTGCCCTCCCCCGGGTGTGGGGAAGTGGAGTCCGTCGATCGCCTACGGTTGGCGTAACCGCGCCGACATTGGTTTGCTACCAATAGCGTTGTTAGACTGTTGATACGTTCAAGAAATCTGTACTATCGACAGTTTTGACGGAAAGTTGAATTTTATAGTGTACACTTCATTTTATTTTATATGTTCTACGCACTTGTTATGTTTTCATTAATGCATTCAAGTAATCTATTTTAATCCAGGTATTACTTCTGACAAGGCAGAAATAAACAGAGAAAACTCCCATCCGACCTATTCCCAAAGAATTTATTCTACATTTACATGCGTGGTGAAGTGTTTAACATCATAGTGTGCAATATATATTATTTTGTGGGCCTATAGTCTTCTGATAAGATAGAAATAAAACAAAGTGTCTCCTAACCTACTTATTTACAAAAAAAAGTTCTATACTAACGTCTGAGGAATGTCATTGTCTAAAAACACGAAGAGAAAATGTATACAAATTTGGTACGCACAGCACAAAACATAGATACATAATAGTATTTCTGGGGATTCGGTTTACTTATATCCAGAAACTGACAGTTTGCATTCATTTTCATTTGCCCAGAAACACGTGTATTCATTATTTATTTGCAGTCAATACTATAAATAATGTTGATTTGATCACATTGTTTTTGAACAAAAGTAAACGGTATATTTCTCAGAACATGAACATTTGTATTTCACAAGTCTTACTATTTTTTTAAAATCAACTTTATTCAAAAAAACCTCAAGACAGATTCGCCGTTTTACTTCTTTTAACTTAGGAAGTCATTCTTAAATTAATAACTCAGTTTATGGCAGTATGATGCAAGATGTCTGAAGGCGAAAAATTTAAACACAAGCAAATTTCTTTGATCCATTAGCGAAAATTGAGATTTCAACTTGTCTTCAATTGATCTATTGATTATCTCCAGATAAAATAAAAAATGGTAAAGTAAAATGTAATTTTTAATCTCGATGAAATCTATATTTTAAGATGATAAAAAACTGATAGTTGGCATTTCTAGTCATTAGGATATATATGTATATATAATAAGCGTAATAAGTATTCCTAAATTTATTATTTGGCTTTTACTCAAGAAAAAGATCTTAAAATAAGGTGTAAAAAACAATATATATATGTATGTATTAAATCTTCACAAAGCAAAAGAATTGTTTTAACGTACTGAAGAAAACAGTTCCTTGTAGCTCAGAAGCATCAGTGTGCCTTTTTTTCTTTTGAAAATTTGTATCATAAGACAGTAGCTCCTTCCATATACTATCAGCCGGAAAATAACCATTAGCAATGTCTACGGTAAGATTGGTTGTAATTTTTGTAAACTCTTGCATATGGGGTAAATACATAGATATTTTAAATACCCAGTAAGAAAGAATAACATTTCAAAATGTTAACTATTTACTTTATTTGAATAATTGTCAGCTGATTCTCATTTGTTTTTTATTTAATGAATATTCTTCATATAGAATGAATAAATAGCTTTTTATTGTAATCCACTAAGAAATAATAATATCTTCAAATCTTAGTTATTTATTTCTGACAATTATGATTTCAAAAAGTTCCAATAAAGAATATGATGTCTCAAATTTCATTTCTTTATTTGGGGGGGGGGGGGTGTGGAGGGAGAGAAACGCAAAAAACTCATTAGGGTTTTTTTTAAATTTAAAGAGTAAATAATTCAGTACAAAAATTAGGCATTGAATTGATAAATAATGTGAAGCTTTAGACCGAGAAAGAAAGACAGCAGGTTAGAAAAATCTCAAATTTAATCTTTGAGAAGAAAAAAAAACAATTTTTGGAACTGGAAATATGAAGAAAGACTTTTTTCTCTGTACCTGTAAGAACTAAAAATAAGCTCAGCTTGTTTAAATGTAATTTGAAAAATATTATCATTTAAAATGTTTTTAATTTTTAGAAATATTTCCTTATTTCAGTTTCACGGAATCGCCGAGAGTAAAAAGTATCATTAACAATAAAGTATTATTGTTTCAGGTTTTAATGCATCAAACACAGACGTAAAAAATTGTTTGACTAAAATGATCCACCTTATAAAGCTTCATTTTTAAATAAGATAAAAAATGTGAAACGAGATGTTTATCCCGAAATAAAACAATTCCGCTAACTAAAAACCTTTTGTTCAATACAGAAACGGCAGTTTTTTTTTTGCTCTTGTTAGTATTCCACATCGAATATTAACTCTTCCACTTTGTCAAAAATTCTACAAAAAGGCTCTTCAGAAAACAACCGCTTCGAAAATAACATCCTTTTAATGTCAACAGCACTGTCATTCATGGTTTTTATATTGAATGTTTCGCTGACGTGGAAATGATGTAGCTGCCGAAACCGAATTTTACCGATGAACTCCAGAACCTTATTCTTTTTAGTGCTAGAACTGAATGAACGTATTTTCCTCTATTAAACATTAGAGCCCTTAGGGCACCAAGCTCGTTTAAATAGCAACATTAGGATGGATAAATTTGCAATTAGTGAACAACGTGTCTGTAACTTAAAAAGCAACTAAAACACAAATAGATGAAGCATTTCCTTTTTAAATCACCACAGCTGCCTGTAAATTATTCAAACTTTCATTTATGTTAAAAGAAATGCAATATATGCCCTTTAACATAAAATGACTTAATTCAACTTATTTGAGTTTCTTCATAGAGAAGAATGTTCATTTTTTAAATGACCTACTACGTTGAAAATATTGAAATGCTCAATATTTAAGCTAAATGAAAAGCAGTGTTGACAAATAAGATCAAGTCTTGAAAGTTAGCACTTGATTCTTAACAACTAATTACTTTGCAACGAGCAACGATAAGAAATCAAAAAAAAAAAAAACCGGCGGCTTATTTAATACAGATTTTTGCACAAAAGATTAGATATTTTTAACGAAATTCAGTTTTTTAAGATAAAAAGGGCTAGCTGCAGACTAAGAGAGATCATTTAACGGCGTAATCATCACGTTTTAAATCACCATAGACCTTTTTAAACATTTACCGTTGTAATTTTTTTCTAAAATAGAAAATGTCACATCTAATCAATGCTAAAATAATTATATTATGTTTACTTCTAAACTATTGTCAAATGCTTGACTTATTTTTACTGTCACCAAATTTTATCCCCCTTAATATTTTTATTTTTAAACTATTCTTAAAGTGTAAGTGAGGACTTTTAGTGTATGTAACTCAGCAACATACGCGCAAAAAAAGTAATCTTTTTTCCCCACACTGGTCAATTTAGTGCAACATTGCTAAAAGCTCCCATGAATAATATCAGGATACGTAACTGTAACTTACCTATATAAATACATTTTTAGCAGCTGCCTGTAACTGTTACATATAACTAAATTCGTTTTGGAGTTTTCCGTAAAGCAAAAGGAGCCCATAAATGCAAAGAAAAACCTATTCAAACATATTGAGTGTAACACATTTTATTGTTTTTTTTTTTTTTATTGCAATTGCTTCAATGAGTATATTTGGTTTAATAAGCTAGCCCCAATTATTTTTTGCTTGTTACACCATCATAGAGAAAATGAGCAATTCAATTTAACGTAAAAGAAAATAACATTGAACGTAAATCCAAAAAATATGCATACGGGACATGAAATCAGCACACTGGAGAAGCAATTAAAAATATGCAAAAATTTAAAAAATGTGCTTATGTAATTATACAGAGATGCATCATGTAAATCAAATGTGCTTCAATTATTGATGATCTATTTGAAATAAATTAATTAAGAATATAAAAATATAACAAAGCCATACGAAGAATATAACCATACACAAAGCAGATTTGTCAGTTCTACATTGTTTGAAGTACGATCCGCGAAAATTTATTACTACAAGTGAAGCAATTAACTAGAAATGAAGAATCCTCTAAAAAACCCTTAACATTTGACGAATACTTAAATATTTATCTTGCTTTCGAAAGACGATCAGATCCCAATAAGTGAAAGCATCAATACCTCTAACGCAGGCTATTTAATTTAAATTTTAAAAAAGTCAGTATTATTTTTGTAATTAATTGAAAGAAAACGCTTATTTATTTAAAAAAAAAGAAAAATCTGAAATCATTCTTAAAATTTATTTTTGTTTTGTTTTGTTTTTAACAAACGTTTAAACTATTGTCTTGAAAGTTTATTATTATTACAACGACTCTAAGTTACCGCTAATGCACATTAATTGTCCTTTTTTTTTTTTTTTTCAGTGCTTATACTTTCAGTTTTCATGATTAGCACTCTCCGCAGCTTGGCGATGATTTGCAGCAAAAGTTGGGGATTTACCATACGAGACCACGATAACAAAACTCCTAAATATTATTCTATTATCTACTTACAAAAGTGGTAAAGTAAATCTTATTACAAAAATACGATACATAAAACGAGCTTACTCAGTACTTAAAAATGCATAGGAATAGGAAGTCACAATATGTTTTTCAGAGTTAAAATTACAAACAATTTCCTCAGTTGTGCCATTTTATTTTCGACGCTTGATACTTTTATATGTGTTATTAACCCAAATGAAGGGAGCTTTTAAAAATTCAGTGAGCTTTCCCACTCTTTTATCGCGTAACCCACCTCCTATGAGACTGAACTTGTACGTTCTTCACTTATAATATAATGCGTATAGCTTCTTTCAATTTTTTTCCTGTTTTAAAACTCGCTATATTTATAGCCAAATAAACATATCTTGCCTTCATTCTTTTATCCTTTGAATTATCAAATAATGTCAAAAATGACGGGGATTCTTCTATGCGAAAATTCTTCATGCGAAATTAATTTTGTTACCAAATATTTGATTAGATTCTATGATGAAAATATTTTCTTGTCCGATGTATTCGATTGTATCGCTTATTTAAATAGTTTTTTTTATCCATAAAAATGTTATTTCAAAAGAAGGAGTACGTTTTTGAAAAAAACTTCATTCGTTTTGTAAGTTTTTCAAACTATCGGTTTTTTCCCTATTACCTTCTTATTTTAAAATTTTTAGAGCATTCATAGAATTAGAAATCAAAAGTTGGTTTTATTTATTATTTCATTCCGCTATTTTAATAATTTGAATTTGAGTTTGCTATGCTCAGATTGGATATTTTCCTAATAAAATAATATCTAGTGAATGCAACTTCATAAAGGGATCTAGATAACAGTTATTATCTAACGAAGTGTTAATTGGAAGTGAAGACGGGGGACGTTTTGGACTAAGTGAAAGAAGGAAAATGAAAAAAGGATTACTTCCTTCTGGCAACCATTAAAACTCTTGAACATTGCTTGTCTCGTTTTTTTTTTTCCTTTTGCTTTATTTGCTCATCGAAGACATTTTCTCCAACGTCTTTTGAAGACAGCAGAGTGTTTCATATATTCTTAAAGGGAGTCGGCACCGTGAGACCACTTTTTTTTTTCTATGTGGTGTTTTTATTTACAATTTTTATCAATTATGTTATGTTATATCACCATAAAAGTTTTATATTAAAAAAACTGGATTTCTTAAATACAATTTAAAAATTTTAATTTTTAAAACGAAATTTAGCAATTTTAAAAAATGCATCTTCTTTTTCAAAAATTGGCGAAAAGTCTCAATTTTTTTACTTACATCATTACTCATAAAGCAAAACTTTTATGCTTTGAATTTTTTAAAAGTCAAATACTTTTGAGAAAAAATAAAAACTGAACTAAGCTGAAAAACAACGAAAAATTCAAAAAAAACCTACAAAAAGAATTAAAAAACAAAAAAGTACTAAAGCAATCATAAAAGTATTAACTTTTTGTTTTTAATCAATTTTTTATGTATAGTTTCAGGAACATTTAGGGGGGGGGATCCACATTATAGATACAAATATAAAAAGAGCCTTTGCATTTTAATTGAGATGAAATGCGCAAAAAACAAAGCGAGAGAAAATAGCATTTTAAGTTTTCGGCTTGCAATATCACTATCAAAATTTCAAGTAAGGGACTTCTTTTCAGTTATAGTCACGATGGAATTGCTTCTTCTCGCTTATTTTATTTAAAAAAATAAATATGTAGCTTACATTCTACACAGTTTCAGAATGAAAAGGTGGCAAATCACACGGTAATAAAATCAATGATAAACCATCAAATATTGCTTCAATTTTTCTAAAACTTTCAGGGAAAATTTTTAAAGATTTATTTTACTACTTAAGACAAGAAATTTTTTTTTGCTTTTTCGATATTTTTGAGTGCTGCCTCCCCTTAAACAATCCAAAGTAGAATAATCTGCGACCAGTTTCAAAATTTCGTTCTATTTTTAAAATATGCAATTTTAAAAAATATGCATTTCTTTATTTTGAAATTAATCAATCAATTAAGTCAATGACTTTAAAAGGGTTACATCTAATTAACGTCAAGAAAATAATTGCTTCAAAAGTAATTTAAAATATTCCGATTTTATTTCAGATTTGAAGGATAAAAAAATAATTAAAGAAATGGGGGACCCTTTCTTTTGAAAGATTTACGGCTGGACTTATCTTTGAAGAAGGTCGATATTTTTCAACTAGTCTAGGAGTTAAGTATGGAAGTATGTCCTTTTCATTAGCTATTAAACCAGCTTTTCGATTTTTTAATCACGGTCATATTTTCCTGCTGAACTGGTGCCTATGGTAATGGTAGTAAATCACCATTGTTCAAAATTAGCTGCCAGCGTAAGTTCGTGGGTTTGAGATGTCTGAAGTCACATCCGACATTGATCGTAATGATAAAGTAATTAGGAGCAAATCTCCTTTTCTGCCTTCTCCGTGCAGCATGAAGTCGATCGATTATTCATTTCACGGATTATGACTTGAGTGGATGATTGAATTTTATTTCGTAACGACTTACTCCTCAATGGAAATGAAGAGGTAATGCGCGCTTGCGGAACTGAAGGCTAATAAAAATGACTTGATGAGCTTGTTCAGTGTCATTCGCTTGAACATTCAAAGAGCAAACCTTATTGCTGCTAAGCGGTAAAGTAACTCTAGTAACAGTTTTATAATTGGGGGTGGGGGTTACAATGGCCATTTTTGGGGACACTACACAAAAACCTATATTTTATGTTCAACAGAGGGAAAAAAAAGCAGCGGAAACGTATTGAAACATAAATATTTTTAGTTTATGTCAAAATACATTAAACTATGCAAAAACATTTACGTTTTTTGTAGGGAAAATTTTATTTTTGTGTTATTAAATATAGAAATCATGTAAGAAAAAGAAAAGCAAATTTTACATGTGCTTAGAGTAAAAAGTATGTTATGCCTGTGGCTAATATATTTTATCTACAAGCATATGTTACACCAGGAGCCCTGCATATATATATATATTTTTTAATGTTTAAAAGTCTACATCAGCGGTCGGCAACCTAAACTGCCTGAAGATCTACTTTCCAAGTTCGGCGAACACCAAGATCGACTCTGAAGACGGGGGGGGGGGGGGGGGGGGGGTTGCGCCCGTCTTCAAATTGTAGGTTAATTCTTGTCAGAACAACTTCTGATGCTTATAAAACACCTACTTTAAAATTTCTAAAATTCAATGCAAATATATTATTTCTTTCGAATTTTATAAAAAAAACTGTTAGTTTTTTATTTGTTTTTTAACTAAAACACACATGTGAAATGCATACATTCTTGAATTAACTCTCGCCAAGAGCATAGTTAAAGTGACGACTGACAATCCATATTATTGGAAGCTTTTTTAGGTCCGGTGAATGGTCTGACAAACTATTATAATAGATATTTTCTGAAAGAAAAATAACAATAAACATCCAATTGAAAAGTTATTTTTTTTTTTTTTTTAACTATAAACTGTCCAAAATGCTGTCGCGATCGACCGAAAATGGGCTTGCGATCGACGGGTTGCCGACCACTGGTCTACATCATGTGAAATAAAACAAATTTTTACATGAACTTGGAAGCATCCTTTTACGTCCTAACACACATAAAACGTGTATATCGAACAACTTTGCAGCGAATAAACATGGTGATTTGAGATGTTAAATTAATCGAATTTAGTGACTGGGAACCATTTTAAAATTGAAGTTAGTCGTTTTGCTTTTATACTCCGTTTTCATAAAATGTGTTCTTTTAAAATCTAATATTATCATCAACAAATTTAATTTGTTTAGAATTTATAAAATCACTTTCAAACAATATTCCATAAAATATTTTAACACACAAAAATGCAGCATTAAAAACAACATATCTTGTTCGACCATTATATGTCTGTGTCGCAAAGTGTATGTTCCATTTTTTTTATAATATTGCTTCGAATTCAAAATTCACCTTTCAAACTAGTATGATCTGCACTATTTAACATGAAAGGCCAGCAGTATACGAAAATACTAAATTATTCAATATTTTTAAATTTAAGTTAAGTAAAAATATTTTTAAAGAAATTTTAAGGCAGGTAGTGTTCTAGTTTCACACGCGTCCAAAAATCCAATCATTCTTGTAAATTTAAAATGTCAGAAAGTAACTTTTTTATCTCCTTAAAAACTTCTAAAATTTTAAAAGTTCCCTAAGTCTTTATTTGAAACGGAATCATTATGAAGTTTAGTGAAGTTTTTTCCAACTTCGTTCAATTAAACGAGTGAGTTAACGGCAGTTTTCTCATTGGAACTTCCTAACAACCTAGACTCTTGTCCTGTTCTTTCCTTTTATCATTCTTTCCCACATTAGTTCTCACAAGTATTCTCCAACCAGTGTAAAGTATTTTTCTTTCCTTTTTTTTCTTGTCAAGTGGCCTAATTATCAGCAAATCTATTTTCTCCACTCTTCTTTCAAAGGAGAAAAAATTCTTTTCCTCGGAACATTTTTTGGGAGATGCTCATGCTTTCAATGAGAGGAAAAAATACACAGCAAAAGCGGAAAAATCAATGAAGGAAATAAAATCGGAGAAATATGAGCGACTTTAACGCGAATATTATCTTTCTTGAATTATGTCTTTCAAGAAGGAGATGGCTCATTTTGTTAAATGAATGCCGTACGTCATATGCGACGAATGAAAATAATTTTACACTGAACAAGTTAATATTTGTCACTAAATTATACTATACTATAAGTAATCCAGCTTAAAAATGAACTGATATTTTTATAAATGTATTAATGTGTGTTTTCGTTAGATAGCTTTTTCTTTGTTTCGTGAGTACGATCGACCAAAGACATTTTTTATTTTTAAATTTCTAATGGGCTGCTGTTGGCTTCTGCCAATTACAGACCTAGTGCGTTCCCGAGAGATTGGTACCATCTCTTTCAGCGGCACCACAATGAGTGTGGTACCATCGCGGCATGAGAATTTTGACGTCCGGATTCTCCACCTGAAAGGGAGAGCACCCGGACTCTTGATGCGAAATTGCACTAGGAATTTAATTTAGCCGAGAGCATCTAAGCTAAATCTTTACTCAAGGGATCTTTTACATGCCGCACAATCATACAACATGATCGCAGATGATTTTTTGCATCTTGAAAATCCACCGATACTGCCAGGCTCAAGCTAAGACATAATAAAAAGCATTTGACGTGTGAATTTAATATTTTAATAAGCTTATTCCGAAACCAAGTGTCATATTCTAAGTGTCTTCTTTCTTCATTCCACTAAAAAGTGGAGGAAACCAACGCCAGCACGAATTCATTTTTAATGTGTGAATTTCCGTTTAGCAGTTCAGTTGTAAGTATCATGTGTTTAACATCTAAATAAAAAGTTAACTCTAGATAATAGTAAAAACTTTTATGTTTAACATTTTTTTGTAAAAAATTCACTGCTCATCATATTTTCTTTATTCAAGATCAGTTAACTAAAGTGAAAAATAATTTTTACTATCTTGTTAGATCGTAAATTTATGCATAAAGTACAAATCATGGTTTGACGTTTGTGTATTATTAGCGTCGAAATAAAGAACTATTATTAATTCTTTATGTAGTAAATTCAAATAATCGCTTGAATTAGCATTGCATTTATTGTAGAAGACTTATGTACATTATTTTTTATAATTATTAATTTTATTATATTTCAATTTGTATGGAAGTGCAATTGCCGTTTACAAAACTTTTCTTGACATTAAAAAAACAAATAAATTGAACATGAAATCGTTTTATTAAATTTTTTGCATCTCTTTTATTCTCTAAAATACACAAGAAATAGTTGTCGGGTTGTTATAAGTTTGTACTGAATTTAATTAAAAACATTATTTAACAGTATAAAAACCATTGAATTGAAACAATAACTTTAGTTTGATATTGCAGTCAAGATCTACCGAAAAAAATTCTGTGAGACGGGAATAACGACGTTTCATTTTTAATTAACGATGTTAAGAGAGTTTTTTTTTCGTTTCAATATTATATTAGTGAAAGTGTTTTCCAATTATTTTGACAGAGTTGATAAATTTGTCAGATTTAATTATTTTTTCTGAAGTAGTTCTATTGCTTGCAAAAACCAAGTTATTTAAAGAATATTTTACGTTTGTTAATACATGGTAAAGATAAATGCCAGTTGAAATTTTTATTTTAATTTTAACAGCGTAAATGAATTTTTTGCCCATAATATATTTGTTTTATGGAAGTGATTTCGGGGTTGCTAGAGAAAAACTGATGATTGAAATGATATTTTGCGTTTATTGATAATAAAGCATTTTTGAAATTCTGTATAAACATTTATAGTACTATTTAAATGAAAATCTTTCAATTATCAAACAGTTTTTGTATGCGCAACAAAATGTAAAATAAGCTAAGACAATCAATAGTTAAGACAAGATAAGTTAAGTAATCAATTTCTTTTCATAGTTTACAATTTTAAATAAATAACTACTTTTCAACTTAACACTATCAATGCATGGTAGATTATCGGCTGTTTTCAGTTTGGCTGAAAAACTATCATGCATTCTAGCTATTTTAGATAAATTACTACTTTCTAACCGACTTCACAAAGGAAGGAGGTTATACGTTCATACTGTATGTATGTCGTTTTTTGTTTGTCCTCTCATAACTTCTCATCGGATGAACCGATTTTCATGATTTTTTTTTTTTTAATCGATCGAGAGTGGTTTCCCATAGGTCTTGTACCTTTGTTTGACCCTATCCGATAATTAGAAAAACAGTTATGGGCAGAAATGTGGCCATGTTTTTGTATTTTCATCCATAAGTTTTGACTAAATGAACCGATTTTGATGATTTTTTCTTTAATCAATAGAGGATCGTCTAACTCAAATATCGCACATCAATTTGACTACATTTGTTTTTGTTTTTATGGAAAAAACGTTATGGGTGAAAAATAAGTATTCTTTTTTTAGTTTAATCGGAAAGGTTTGGCTTGATTTTTCTTTGTTGGTAAAAGTGTTAATAAACATTAAACTTATTGTCAAAAAAGAGTTTGTTGCCATTAAGCTCTAATATTAAAAGTAATTATATTAAGAGTTTGACTGAAAGCTTCTTTGAAGAATTGTTCACTCTAGTGACCTTTTAAAATCGATTTCAAAACTGAATTTATCATACATACGGTTAGTTTTTAGGGCCATTCCCTCAAAGAAGATTTCCCCTTTGATATGGGTTTTTTAAAAATAGAGTATTTATATAAAAGTGTATTTACACTAAAAATAATGAAATAAAATAATTTCTGGAAAAAAATAGAACCGATTTCAAATTACTAATTGCGCTAAAAAGTGAAAAATGAAAAATGAAGGAATTCTTTAAACAACAACGATACGACTTTTAAACATGGTTTTTAAAGTCGGTGCAAAATTATGAGTCTAATTATCATTACACCATGCGTTATTTTGCATTGAAACTGTTGCAAACTCTAGGTCATTTATATTTGTAATTTATTCATGGTTACAAAAATAATCATGAATCAAAATTCATCATAATTTTGCACCGACTTCAAAAATTATATTTGAAAGTCGTATTGATGCTTTCTAAAGAATTTATTTATTTTTCACTTTTTAGCGCAATTCATAATTTGAAGTCGGTTCAATTTTTTCCAAAAATTAGTTTATACATGTTACACTTTTGCATCTGTCAATCATTACGCAATTTTTTTCTCCTCCTTTCTGGGGTTTCTATAAGTTCGATCTTCGCACATTAACATTCATTTCTAATGCTATATGGGTAGAAGGAGGGGGGGGGGGGGAGATCGTCGACGTAGTTTAGTTAGTGATCATCGGCCAGAGAGCTTTTGATATTACTAATAATAGACAAACAACGCTGCTTGCTCTTTGTAATAAACGAATTGGAATACTTTTTTCTAAAGTGATTGGTGATTATTTGGTGTTTTCTGCTAAAGTTCTACTTTAAAGATTTTCTAAACATTAATAAATCATCAACTATTGGAAGTTTTATTGAGAGTAAAATGGAAGTTGTTTCTTAAGAGAATCTGGATCCTCATTCAGAGATTAGCAGCAACAAAAAGGGCAGTTTTATTGACTTGAAATTTCTGAAGAAATGAAATTACTCAATATCATGGTTTTTCAATTATATTATTTGGTTTCTTTATTAATTCTACTGGCATTTCGACTCTTAACTTTTAAAAAAGAAATCCTCTTTTTCCCCACCCAATTCTGCCACATAATACTGATTTACGCAATACAAATAAATAAGTTTTAATCTTTGTCTGTTAACGTGGCACATGTATCCTTCTAAGAGTAAAAATTTGGTTATAGAAACTGCTCAGAACCTTTGTAACTTTTCCTTGAGAAAGAAAAATCATTTTGAAAAAGGTTATCCACTAAATTGGAAAACACAAAAAAGTTTTTCAGATTTAAGTGCATTTTTTGAATACAAGTTTATCTTTTAGTGAAGTTGAATAACAAACATTTAAATATAGATTATACGTTCTATATGATTCATTTGTTTGAAATGAAATGCATCTAAACGTTATTCAAAATGGATTTATTCACTTGAAACAAATGAAAGTGACTGATCCTCATTATAGATTTTGCCAGTACGTGCTAAAGAACGCATCACCAGTGTACATTAATATTCAAAATTGACAATTAGTATGTAGCATAGAAAACAACTATGCGTGTTCATTGATTAAAATGCGAGCAAAAAATATTTTTGTATAATCTCACATACGTTCCTGTTAAATTCCACGAAGAATATAAATTTCACATTTATGAATCTCTTACTTGCCAAATTACCACGATTCCAAAGCAGTCTTTTGATGCGTAACAAAAGCCAGTATCTAAACATATGCTTTTCATTTTAAATCTCACTCCTAATTTCCCGACGAACTTGTCTACTATGCGTAAATGCGCGGAAGATTTTCTGATCTTCAAACGAACAAAAAATGTTTTAATTATTAACAATCATAAACTACATCTTTACTTTATATCGAGCCTTAAAGAGGAAAAACCCATTATTCAAAAACTTATTACCCAATTCAGTACGTAACTTGTAGTCAATAACGCTTTTTTGATAGAATGATTTCGTTTTCTTCTAAATAAAACGTATCAAGAATTTTTATCCCATACTTGAGAGGCAAAAAACGTAAAAAGTATCTCACAGATAGCGAACCTGAATGTTTCTTTTTTGTGGACTAAAAGATTTGAAGATAGAAATCTTAGTCCATAAAGTGTTTATCGCGCTCTAACAAAAGTCTTCAATACTTTCACACGCCAGAAAACGGACTAGGTACTGTTATTTGCCCATATAAAGCCATTCTCTCTTTTTTTTTTTTTTTTTTTTTTTGTGGGAAATATGGTGGCAAGTTATTTCCCGACAAAGCGTTCTTATTTATTAAAGAGTTGTTAAAAGCTTGTTTAGTTAGCTTCGAGGGATTTATTCTTATAGAAGGTTGTGAAAAATCAATCGCGGGACCTTATTTTTAATTTATGTTTGTGACTTAAGGGAAGCTCAGTGTGTATTTTTGTAGAATTTCATACTATAGAAATATCCAAATTGAAGAACATTATTACTTTTTTAGGTTTTTTTTTTAATATATAATTAAAAGTTTGGTCCAAAAAATTTTCTCTGTTTTGAAATCATGCAATTCTCTAACAAAGGTTTAGATAATAAAACAAACTTAGGGACTAAACTTTGAAGCCGGTTTTTAGTATTAAATTCCTACCTGTCCATTATTTTAGTTAATAAACTTTACCGTTATTATGTTTTTAAGGAGTCAAATTTAAGTATAGTTTATTTTTCAACTTATAATGAAAAGAAAACTTGAGCGTCATTAATGACGTAATTGAAAGTTAATTTTAATATAAACAAAATATTTTAGTAAATTACGAAATTGTTTCCGTTTCTCAATCAGTTTCAGTTTTAAATTAACCATTAGAAGGTTAATGAGATATTCTATCTTCTGAAATTTTCCATGTGTACGAAGGCTAAAAATGTTGGGTTCTCATGCGAAGTTTAGAAAATTAGCGTTATTTCAATAAGATCTGCAAAATGAATGTATTATGTCATAAAAACAGAAAAATAGGAACCATTCTGGATTTTGTAAGAATAAAGCAGTTTTATTAAGATATTGTAGATGTTGTATGAAGAGAAACACTCGTACGCTGATTTTGACACTAGTACAAAACATTATGAATTTTGCTGATTCTCTTTACTGGTTCATAAATAAGAAAGTATGACCCCAGGCAACGTCTCAGCTCAAAGTACATACAGGGTGGGGCAAAATTAATGACCCAGTTTTTAAGGGTTATAAAAAAAACTAATACAGTTTGAGACTTAAAACTTTTAAAAATTTGATCTGCATATAATCCCATTTTTTTACATTAAGTTACATTAAGTTTTGAATACCATTTCAGCAAGATGGCGGCCTTCTGCAGCAATATAATGATGCAGTATAATTTTCCACGCAGAGAGAATAGACTGCAGCTTTGTGTGCATTTCAATATCCTGCATAATGTTACAGTCCTTAATTTTTTTTTTTTTGTGGGGTTATTTGAAGGAGAAAGTTCCCCATACTTTAGAAGAGCTGAAGGACCGAATTATCGAGGAATTGTCCGCCATACTCCCTTGAAATGTGCAGAAAAGTTTCTCAAAACTTCAGAAATGGACTGCATCAGTGCATTGGTGCTGAAGGCCACCATCTTGCTGAAGTGGTATTCAAAACTTAATGTAAAAAAATGGGATTATATACAGATCAAAATAAAAGAAATTTTAAGTCTCAAACTGTATGTTTTTTTTTTATAACCCTTCAAAACCGGGTCGTTACTTTTGCTCCAACCTGTATTTGTGTTTATCACTATAAACCCATTTTCAGACAAATTTTAATTTTCAATTTTACTATACAAATGATAGTCCTTTGCCAGAAAACCAAAACTTTTTGTTCAGAATTGAAACGCCTTTCATTAAAAAGGACACTGTTTGGTAAACAGCGCACTTTTCGTTAATTTTAATTAGTGATTATAAAGGCTTTGTCACAAACTAGGCCTTTACTCAGAAATATACAACCATCACAAGTTAAAGATCTCTCCTGGGAATTAATGATTCTCAGATCCTTTCCTAGGATTCTGATGGGGAAGTTAATCGACCAGAAAACTAACTTAGACCTTCCAGGAACGTCTGATCCCACCGAGGTGCTCAACGCCGTTGTGTATGAAGAATCCATCATAAGGAATTGGCAAAAGTAGCTGAAGGTATCTCGTGGTATCGGAGGAAGAAAATTTCTATTAGCACTTAATCCAACATTTTCAACTCGAATAAATGTTTTAATTGGTCAGTAATACGAAACAGCGAAGATTTTCGTATGTTCTAGTTTTATTCTTGGGATATTCACTGCTTATAGATTAAAAGTGTATATTGCACGTATGGGAAAATAGAAGTACATTTAGTAATCTAACTCTATTCTTCATTCTATTTGCATTTTGTAACTCCTGTATTTGCCTCAAATTCCGTTTCAAATATCAAATTTTTCTTGGAACTTTTTTGTATTTTTAATGTGTTATAAGGAAATATGAAAGGGTTATATGTAGTTTTCAAATACACTACGAATTTAATATTTTATTAAGAAGATCACTACTAAACAACATTTAAAAACCGAATTCCAGACTGACTGATGTATTTTTTCAAAAAAAAAAAAACACGTTTAGAAGTATGTATGATTAGCATAGTTTTAATTCTAGACATGATTTTTGCTTTGGAAATTAGCTGTTATACAACAGCATAGGTCAACATATGCTTTTTTTTTTTTGGTACCCTGGAATTTATTTTATGCTTTAAAAACAATTATTAAAAGCATTACATTGTTGTAATAAAATTTTGGATTCCAGCAATGTATTCGAAATTCTGAAAGTCAAACTCTTACGAACATCAGCTCCATTCCTAGAAAAATAACGAATGAAGGAATTATCCTAGGGGGGGGGGGGGGCACTTCAATTTTTATGCGGGCTTTGTGGCACTTTTTTTAAACATAATCGAAAAATAGAAGGGAAAAAAAGTACCAACTTTTTTTCTTTAAACAAACGCTAGTTGGCTGAAATTTCTATGCATTTGTGACAAATCAAGAAACCTACAATTGTTCTACAAACTTCAAAAATTTTATGTGCAATTTGTGGCACCAATGCACTTTTTTCCGTGCTACCCATCATCGGAAATAAAGGGGGGGGGGATTTATCCTTCCCTAATGCATAAACGTTCCGTCTTTCTTTCATTCTTTCTTTTTTTTGCAATATTAACTGGTTGTTTGCTATGCAACCACGTGGTCTATTTCTTTAAGTGCACATCTAAAAATTTTCTTTTAAATGAAAACGCTTCTTATCCATTCCATCATTCTCTTTAACTTGAGAGGGGACATTAAATCCTGCGTCTCACCTAAATTCTTACCAAAGAGTTTACCCAACAAAAATACCATTCCTTCATCAAAACAGGAACCTATTTCTTAATGGGTTTTAAGAGACCTCGTGATGACAAGGGAGACTGTTAAAAGGTTTTGCATCAATGAAAGAAGGCGTGATTAATAGCATTACGTATGAGATGAGAGCAAAGCATAAAATTAATGGGAGGTTTAGGCTGTTTTTAAAACGAATTAATATTGCTAAAATGATTTATTTAATATTAAACAGAGGCGAGAAAACTACTTCTTCAATTTCTATTAAAGCCTCTGAGGAACTCTCATAAATATGCTAAGTAATGGCTTAAATATATTTGATTAAATGGAATATGAAATAAGTTTTAATCGCATTTCGTTCGTTATGATTGGTATTATCTTCAAACAAGTTTTAATTCTATGTAGATTACTGAAGGTTCCGTAATGCTAATCTTTCGTTTTTTGTTATGAATTTTACATTAAAAATAGCGTGTAATAAATATTTATGTGTTGTTTAGCAAATTAAATATTCGATTGCAAAGAAATAAATGAGTTTTAGTCATATATTTTTAAATTGCTGTAAATTTCAAATACAAAATTGTTTCATTTATTGCTGCTAATTAAAAACATTAACAGTTTGATTTAAAGGTTCCGTAAATATTTTTGCAATCATTTATGAAATATATTTTTTTTTCATAATGCAAACAATGAAAATACGTGATGGATAAGTTATCTTTATTATTATGTGTCGTTTAATAACTTTTCTTTAAAAAAATTGTAGATACATTTTTTTTAATGAAAAACTTGTGAAAAACTTTATGAAGTTTTTTGTATATACACTGCCTTCGAAAAGTTAAGGT
This sequence comes from Octonoba sinensis, assembly GCA_038502835.1. NCBI lineage: Eukaryota > Metazoa > Arthropoda > Arachnida > Araneae > Uloboridae > Octonoba > Octonoba sinensis. Next base: position 133,850,715 of record CM076598.1, read on the forward strand.
ACAACCGGTGTTTGGCATCGAATTTGCAAACGATGAATCTGTAGAAAAATATATTTTCCCGATTTAAGCAAACACATCGAATGGCTAAAGTATTCATTTCGACACTAATGTAACATCCATGCCATAATGCTTATCACATGCGATCAGAACAATAGTTGTAATTAGTTTCGGGATGATTCTTGAAAAATCAGCATAAGGGGGGATGACGGAAGCATCATCCCGGTTGCAAACTAAACATTTCTATCCAGTTTTACTAAAGAAAGTCGTGACAAATTCTAATAATTTTTTCAACATACATATTATCATGCTTCTCATTGGTTTTAATCGGGGTTGCAAGTTTGTCGCGACATGAATTCCTGCGATGGTTTTCGTGATTTCCGAAGCTTTCTTATTAGCCGCGAATTTTCCTTATTTCATTTTTTTTTTTTTTTAATTTTTGACCCCCGAAATGTCCAATTTTTCAAAAATTTTAGAAAGTAAATTTAAAAATCTGTGAATACCCCTAAAGTTTAAAAAGGCACTAAACTTGTGGCAAGAAAAATTCAAAATTATTTTTTTCAAAGCGGTAACAATAAACATCGATGTCGCCAACCAGATTTAAACTTTTTTTAAAGTTTGCAGAGATTTTTATCCTAGTCAATACAAATGTTTTAATGTTTTTAACGAAGTTGATAATGCTTCCCTTTTAAACAATATCCCTATGTTTGAGGATGAAGAATAACTTTTATTACAAACATCCTATATTTTATTATATTTGTGCTCTCGCGAAAATTTCGCGAAATTTGCCGATATGTCCGTGAATTTTGGGCTCTTTTTTCAGCGACAAACTTGCAACCTAGTTATAATGAATATTATACGTGATATAATTTTGGTTTACTTATATACTTTTTTAATTATAAACGGATTTTGTTTTTCGTTTGTTATTATTTTATTTCTGCACTAAAAGGGGAAAAAATATTTTTATTAAACTATGTACATAAATATATAGATGTTTTTTTTTTCTTTTGACGAGTGGTACTCAACATTATGAAGATTATAGAAGCGGTACAAAGGTGTTGAAAGTTTGGGAAACTCTGCATTAAAGCATAAAAATAGTTAGCAGGCAAATCCATTTGACTCATTTTTTTTTTTTTACAAAAAGTGTTCTCCTCATCAAAGCAGTTCATATTAGTAATTCGTTGTGAAAAAAGAAAATTCTAGACTTTCATTTCTAGACTTTGTTGTAATAGCCATTTCGTTATGCTAAACATTTAAAAGACTAAATGAAAGTACGTACGTATGCAAAATTACAACATTGCATAAATAATTATATTGTTCCATGTTTCTACTAAAATGCACTGATTATTTGGTGGTTTTAATAATGATGTTTTTCAAATACCTTTTCTTTTTTTTTTAATAAAAAACAACTATGTGTGTAACAGATTCTCAATATCATATATATTATTTCTCAAGGCCTTTTTTTGGTCGGTACGCCATAAGTTCGTTAATACTTCATCAAATTTCATGAATGAGTCAACATTTTAAAGCTTTCCTTAACCGCTACATCGGAAAAATATACAATATACAATTATATGTACCGTTTCTCTTAAATTTTAAATTTAAAATCATTTAAGAAGAGGTCCTTTAATGAATTTCATATTGGTGTTGTATATGTTAGCTAGAGGCCGAGTGGCCGAACGGTTAGAGCACAAGACTGCTACCCAACACCCGTGGTTCGAGTCCCGCGTTTCGTTTACGTTTTCTCCAATTAATTGTTCTGCTGGACCGTTGATTTTTGATAAACTAAATATAAAAAGGGATCTTTTATATTTTATTCGGTGTTTTTATTTTCATGCAGTAAATTAAAAAATTTACTTTAAGAATATATTTTTAAATATATATTATAGGTAATGGAACGTTTTCGTTAGTGTACTTTAATGCAATGAATACTACTAATAAAAATAATTATCATTATTATTGTGATTATTTTATTATTTTGAGTATCTAAATAATAGTTGGAGGAAAAATTGTAACAGCTATTTACTGATGTGTTCAATTACATGTCTTCTTTTGTACCAACACCCTTCTGCCTTTTTTCTATTCTTCATAATGCCCTTTCTCCCAAATTAATGCGGAATTCCGCACGTGTCGACTAGTACAACCAAATAAATATTTATACCAAGAATTTAACCGTAGCTCTTTCCCATAAATTTCCGCGATAAAATCTATATTAAGGTCACAGGAAATGAACTTGCATTTATTCCCTTAAGGTTGTGAGAGCAATATTTCTCAAAATATTTTCCTCGATGAAGGGTTTCTGTAATAACTCATTAAAAAGAAACGAGGATAAAAGAGTGAATTGAAAAACCGATGCCGGAAAAAAAATGTCGGCAGCAGCTTTTTTTCTTGGCATTTTCTTTCCAGCTCGTTAAAATTTGTGGCAGAATCGGGATCATTTTAATAGAAATAAAAAAATGAACCATAAACAGAAGCATAACGAAAATGTTTAATAACATGCAAATGTCCTTCTTTCCTTGTCAAAATGTAACGTATTCGATTGCTGGAACAATCATGAATGAATAATTATTTTTACTCCTCAGTAGTGTTGAGTAGTACACAAGCGATTTGTAAAGCTTGATGCTATTGATCGCAAACTAACTGATGCTTTCCCTACACTAAGAATTAATTAAACTATGCATGTGGTTATTTGCGTAAACCTTTTTTGCGCGCATTTTACTGTCTCCCAGCTCTAACTTCCGGCGCTATAATCTGCGTGCATAATTACTGTCCTGTTTGCTAACGTTGAGCGATTGTACCACTTCTTTTACCCAATAATTCTTGTATACGCGTATGTTGAAAATGAGATTTTTCCCCCCTCTCTTGTGGAATGTATAATTCATTATGCTGTTAATTAATTTAGCGAGTTAGACGATGTGTTTGATTAAAATGCGTGGAAATTGGTTTATTTTATGAGATTTTGATTTATTGGGAAAGTGGTGCATAAGTACTCATAGTTACGCCATTTTTCAACTATTTCATCGTTAATTGGTAATTTTATGACCCATGTGCGTGTAGTTAAGTTGCAGGTTAATATTAAAAATATATGCACCCTTCGGTTTAATAAATAAGCGTAAAATCAAAGTCATACGTAAAATATGTGTGTACATCTGTTTTGGCTAGTTTTTTGCGAGAAATTAGTTCACGTGTAACTCAAGATTAATCAGTTTTAATATTGCTAGCATATAAAACTATTGGCGATATCATCTTAAATATTCGAAGCTCTCAAACGACGCTATAGTAGAGTTTCGAATCAACATCGTGATTTCTGCTTTCGTTTCTTTCACTTATTTTAAATATTTCTTCGATATTAACCCCCGGAAAGTTTTCCCATACCCGTGCGTTGTTTTATTTCTAATGCCCGTCTGAGATACACTTTGTTTGTATAATATTTTTTTCTACATAACTTTTACCCCACCCCCCGCTCCCTAGCCACCCCCACAGCCTGAAATTGCAAAGAATAACTTACACTATACTAGTTTTTCAGAAATAAACTCGTTTAAGGGGTTAAAGACTAATACTTCCTGAAAATAACCATTATTTTTTAACTTTGTTATTGTGCCTAAACATTAACCCACCCCCTCCCATTAACTCTTTATCAGATAAAATGAGACTGTAATAAAGCCCTTTAAAACATTTTTCATTGTTCCAGAATTATTCTATGGAATTTATAGCTAAGAAAAACTTTACAACTGAAAGATACATTTATAGCAAAAATTTATAAGTTGACTACATCAAATTAAAACTCATAGTGGAGCAGGTTATTTCAGAGAATTTTTGCAATCAAATGCAGCTAAATTGAGTAAATTTGGTTTACGTATCCACATTCAACTCCAATAACCTTGCAATAACTGTGATAAATTGACACAATTTGCAACAAAGTACCTTTAGTGTTATTTTCCAGCTCATTAACGTGCATCACGAGCCATGCCCAATGAGCGGAATTGATCCAATTTAAATTGAATAAGCTAACTATCGCACTTACCACACTGAGGTTGACGCCTAGGATGACTTTCGAGCTCCGTCAAGTACTTCACCTGTCCTTTATATGCAAAAGGAAATTCACTAATAATATTTAGAGATTACTAATGCCTCTCTTGGTCCTATAATTGCATATATAAACAACTGCATCTGGTAGAATTTTGATCTAACGCCGATTCAAAGGATGATTATTTTCATCATTAAGAGAAAAAGTTTTTTCGGAAAAAAGAAGCGGGCTGAATCCCTTGAAGCACGAGTTTCACTCGGTTCACCATGTTTTCACTCGGAAAAACTGGTAAACAGTGATCGAGTTTTTTTTTTTTTTTTGACAGAAAATTGATATATAGGTATAGTATAGATTATTTTTCGCAATTTCAGTTGTAGGGGGTGACTAGAAAGCGGTTGCTGGGGTAAAAGTTATATAAAAAAATTGTTATACATACAAAGCGCAAACGGATCTTAGATTAGAAATAAAATAGCGCGAGATACAAGCTCGCCCGCGTCAGACACGGGCAAATGCGTTACAGGGTTAATGTGCATAACTATAAGTACAAAATCCCAAATATAATTATAAGGTCAATCTAGAGTGCCATTTCCCATTTCTTTTCCTTTTAGGGTATCCTTTTAACAATGATTCAGGGAACCCTAGCGTGCAAGTCTTGATACTTATTCAAAAACTTTTTTTTTTAATTTAAAATACTTATATTACATGATTAATGAATACAAAAAAAGATCGTTTTTTATTGATGCCGTTCAAAGGCAAGTTGTATTATGATGGTCTACAGTTTAGAAAATCTCGATCTGAATCGAATCTGAATAGGAGTTGTCTTAACATATTACGTAATTAGCACAACATATTAAGACACTACATTGTTATCCCTAATTAAACTTAACAATTATTTTGGTTTTAACTTTTGAGGGAACTAGTACAACCAAGACTTGATTTAATGCGGCACCTATAAAAAATGTGGATTCTATTAGAGTTCCGAGGAAATCTGGCTGGGAGGCGCTGTCTAGAGTCCCTAGTCCCTAACTACCCCCCCCCCCCCTACTGTCCCTAACTGAAATAAAAATGTTCGGCATGAAAATGGGTTCTGAGGCTGAACATTTATTTGATCCATCAGTCTAATATAGATATCTACATCATTTTTAATTTTTCCCTAAGGCATATTTGCTTTTGCGGGAAGAGACATAATATATATAATGTGTAAAAACAACCTGACATTGCTTGTTTTCATAACAAAGATATTGGTTTGGTATGAAATAATAAGCAATCTTGACAACAATGAATATTTTAAAGCCATTTCTCATACTTGTCTTTTTAAACTTCGATTCGCTAGCGTCTTTTAGTTTTCCTTGCTTTATCATTACACCGAAAGAGTTTTAAAATATCAACAACTTGTTATTCGAAACAACCTGATCAACTTAGAAGCTTGTGAAAGAAATGTATCGTTTGTATTAAATAAGTCCTTATCTGCATTCGAAATTTTCATGTCAAAAAAACAAAATACATACATTGAAAACGTAAAATAAACCTAAATCTTACATTGAGGACAAACGACTAAAATTTGAAAATTTCTCTCTTTTGTTTTTCCTTCCCCTTACAATAGCCTTTTTATTATGCAAAAATCAATTGAAAATTATTTGCGAAATTCATGAGAAAGAGTAGATTTATCAAAGAAAGTGAAACTTATATAAATATAAAATTGATTCAAAATAATTGATTAAATATAATAACTCATATTTTTCGAAAAACGAACATGGACATTACTATTAATTCATAAGGAAGAAGTGAAGATTGAATTGCTGTTAACGTTTGAATGTAGCTCTTTCTCATCACCCAAGGAAAAGTTTAATTAAATGAAATTTTAATTAAGAATTCTAAGCCGAATTATATCCAAAATGTTTCCCAATAGCGTCAGCCAAGCAGTTCATTAATTTACATACTGTACAATGAAATCCATCGCTCTTATAGAATTGAAATCCTAGTATTGATAAATATTTCTATTGTTTTCTGACTGATGTTCATGTCATAAGCACTAAGAGAGGATGAGGTCTCTAATGGCTCGTTGAAATAATGGCCGCTTTCGATACAATTACTTCACTGTTCTGTGTATTGTAATCGAAATCTTTTGTATCAAAATGGTTTATTAGAAATTCCTGTTTTGACCTGCCTACGCTATTTCCAAACTAATTTCACTTCGATAATTATAAACTTCTACTTTGAATTTAGAGGCATTTCAAACACCAATTTTCTCCTCCTAAATCTTTTATTCCTAATTGCTTGATTAAAAATTCTACTTTTAATTAGCGTATTTTTTTAAACAAAATTTCCTTCTGAAAAAATATTCTTCTTTTTTTTAAAATTTACTAAGTAACTAAGTGTATCAAAATTTATATCTTTAAAAAATATTTTGGGATTAGTGTTTGGATAGTAACACGCAAATACGAAATCATTACTTGTTTTTACACAAAACAGCAATCTTTTTAGAATATATTTAAAAATAATATTTAATGCTTAATTTGCCTAGTTCAAAAATGGTTTGTACTTTCGGCAATTTTATATGAATTTTACTCCGATTTAAAAAAAATGCATTTTTAATTCATAAAGTACTTTAAAATATTATCACATGCAAGAATAATTTGTTTTGAGTGTTTAAATAGTAACAAGTACGGAATCATCTTTTTTTTCATACAAAATAAGAATTATAATCGAAATATTTTGTGTGTAGCTAATAGGGGCCGTTCATAAATGACGTCACACCTTTTCCCCATATATTTGGCCCCCCTCCCCCCCCTTTGTCACGCGTCACGCTATGTTGCATAATGCATGATGTCACACTTCTTGCTACCCCCTCCCCTCCCCTTGTCCCACTTTGTCACAATTACACGACCCCCCCCCTCCCCCCCCCCCTCGAAGCGTGACATCATTTATGAATGATCCCATAGGTTTGTTTAAAATTCTTCTATTTATAAACTTGTTTGTTTTATAATACTTCTGGTACTTAGAAACTCAGTTTTCTCTTCTTAGTAATAACTAATAAAATATGATATATATATGTAATAAAATATTATAATGAATATTAGTAGTTGCCCACAACTAATGTTTACAATGACGAAATACAATGGAATAATATGATTTCGTGTAAAACATTAGCTATTTGCCGATTACAATCTTTCAGAGGTAGACAGCCTTTTTGTGGTAAAAAAATTTGCAATGTAAATTTAAGGTATGTGTTGTTTCTTTTTGCTGATGCAAAGGAATATTGAAATTATATTATATATATACCAATATAGCATTAGAATCATTTGATTTCGTAAATTAAAAAAGTACTTACGAGAATATTTTGCCAGAATGTACGTAAAAATAAACATTCGGGTCCACTGAAGAGGAAAACTCATGTAAGACCACTATATGCCTGCTTTCGTTACTAGAAAAGGGAATAAGAAAACAGGTAATAAAATAAATCAGGTTTATGAAAAAAAGTATGCATGTTTCGATGGTGAGAATAATTCATTATTTCCGTTTTTACGGCTTACAATAAACATAAACATAACATAAAGCTTCCATTACTCATTGTACGAATAAATGCAAAATACTTAACTATATTTTAATTTTAACCGCATCTATGTTCTAAGATTTGTTCTTTGATTTCTACAGCCTGCCTCTCAATACTAGAGCACATAGTGGACCCGCCTGTTGTCAGCAACTGCTCGACTGTCACGTTGACATGCCGCGTGGATACTCCCGCCCCCAATGTCGAAGTATGGTGGACATTCAGAGGAGAGAATGCTTCCAAACTCCCTGACACTACCATTGTGGCTGACAATGCCGACCAGGGGGAATGGCAATTGGAACTGAAATGCCCCACGCTGGAACATAAGGGGAGTTACGCCTGTAATGCACAGGGTAGAAACGAAAGCGAAGTCGTCTACAGGAAAGAGGCGTTGCTCAGGATATATGGTAAGAAAATATTTTGTCTCTTGAGGGCATTCATTCACATAGAAATAAATACTTGTATGGTCAACATTAGCGATCATTAAATCACTAATTCTTTTCATTGTCTGCTTCTGAAAAGAATCGCTGTTCTATGTGTGTATGCATGTAATAAGAAAGTTCAAACACTGGCATGAACACAAGTTTGATTCATGGTTAAAATTATTGTTACGTCAGTATTGCTAAGTTGACACACGGCTTTAAAATAAACATAGGGTCATGGCGGGTTGGCGGGTACTCATTTTGGATGTTATTTTAAAAAAATTTCAAATGGCACTTGCATTGTCGGCATTGGCCCATTTCAGTGCTACAGCAGCAATATACCTAACACGAGGCACTTGATAGGCGACCAACAATATCCTTAACGTGAGGCACCTGATAGGCGACCAGCAATATCCCTAACACGAGGCACCTGATAGACGACCAGCAATATCCCTAACACGAGGCACCTGATAGGCGACCAGCAATATCCCTAACACGAGGCACCTGATAGGCGACCAGCAATATCCCTAACACGAAAAGGTTTCCTAGTTTTGAACCAGCTCCCATATGAGAGACCTCTGACGGTGTGGACTCTAATGTGGTACGGAATTCAATAGATTCTAGAGTTCGCCCAGGCGGTCGAAATTCGACCGTAATTCATTATTTTTTTCAAGTTCATCCTTTTTTTAAAGTTCATAGTGTTTAAACAACTTTAAGATATTTTAGTTTTCTGTTTGACAACAGTCACCTATGTTGGCGCCCCCAGAGATGTCATTTCAAACTTGTAGGACTATGGAGTCTTGACGGATTTTACGTGCACCAGCTCCCATTAACGTGCACGGTCCCACAGCAACCAGTCTCGAGAAGTAGTCACCTTCCCAAACACTCCGTACTGAAGCAACACCGCCAGTGCTGCGGGACCATTTTGAATGTTATGACGTTTTCTGAAATCATAACTTAAAATAGTATTTATACTAGGTACTGAATTTAATTGACTTCAGAGACATATGCTTTTAAGTGAAATTTAAGTTGAATACAAAAACACTACATCTTAAACTTGTTTTATTTATAGTTTTACTTACAATATTTTTAATTTGGAACTACACATTTAATTGATATCAAGGGGAAAAAAGCATTTTGTTTTATATTTTTATTTATTTTTCATACATTTTATAATTACTTGTTTAAAAATATGCATGCATGATATTTTTCCTTAAGTTATTTTCTAAATATTTGAATAATGCAAACTTTTCAGCTGATGTTTTTGACATATTTCGTCAAGCTTAGTCCTTTTTGACGGCACCTTTGAAAGGTTATTTTCGATTTAATATCTCCGAAAAATATGCCAGAAACGTCACTTTCCGAAGATTGTTTTTCAGTAAAAATAATCAGCTATGTCACATTTTTTATGGAAATAAGCCATCGCATACTACATTTGTTTTTTTTTTCCTTCAAAGGATTCTGAATAATAAAAAAGAAATTTCGATGTCTGTTAATAAAGCTCATTTTTTATAATCTTAAGATTTAGGCTTCTTTTTGCCACGTGCTCACGACAAACTATGAAGGATTTTGAAAAACGTTGCAGTCCTCCTCACCCCCCTTCCCTACAGATTTACTCCACTAATTGGTTTAAACTGAACTTACATATTCTTTTGCTTTTACTCCGAAATAGACATTTGTGAAACAACTGGGGAAAGCCATAGATATTTTGTCACAATTTCTTCCAACGTTTTTCATTCTACCTTGAATTTATTCATATTACATTCTGCTAGCGATATAACTTTATATTACCAGAGCGTGGATCCTTATAGCGGCTTGCTTTCTACCACCACCTCAACATCAGTTTTCTTTTTTCTATCCTCTTCCAGAAAGAACAATGCTGACGACTGCTGTCAAGATCTCATTATATGAGGCTTAGTTTTCTGAGATACTGTTTTCTCTTGTTTTCGAGCTTAAGCTTCCTGATATCTTCCTTTCTGCACTGAGCTAATAAACTTCGAAATAGTGTTTTGTATTCAAAATGGTTTCTGTGACTTTTTTTTTTTTTTTTGTTTCTAATCTTTTTTATAGTATGTGCTTATAAAATGATTTTATTATCAGTCGATCAAAGATTTGGAATTATTTGATGTTTAATGTATATTTATCAGAATCTATTTTTTGTAGACTATGTGCCATTGTTGTAGAATATATGATTACTACATATTCTCTAGCATTGTTGTAGAATATAATAATACCATTATTATTATGTTTAACCTGAATTCTTGTTATTGAAATAAAATGGCTTAGTTTCCAGAATAACACCGTTCTCGGAATAGCACCGAGTCAAAATGATTTAGATATGAAAAACCGAATTCTTATTTTTTAATTAACCCTTTTCTCAAAAATGATCCAGTTATGATCTCATTTTTGAAACCATTAAAAAAAAAAGTTTCTTTAGTTGGGGTTTGAACGCAGACTCTTATCTCTACGCGAATATTCTAATCTCTGTGCTAGGATTACATCCAGAGGATAAGGAAAAGTTGAATTATATAGCTTCCAAACATATCAACCGTGGGTGCTAAAGTACATATGTGCGAAATTTCTTCAAATTAACCCAATCCAGAAGAGCGATAATTATCCACTCGTCCATTTTGTTTTCTTATTTCACTGCGTCCAGTCCGAATCCGACGAATTATTCATCTTGTATCCTTGCTCTGAAAAAACGAACAGCCTACTCACATTCTTAAATCGTTCTGACGTCTCACGCGGTTTCTTAATTTTGATACAAATTCTGTTGTCTTGAAGAAGTAATCGTGGGGAAAAAAGCCCGGTATTAATTTTGAACGTATAGTTGCTCTATATTTTTTTCATTTATTGCAGTTAATACTTGCCCTTTCTGTAACTGCAATTTCTATGTAACCACACTCTCAGAAATAGATCTCTCACTTTCGAGGATTCTTCAATCGTCAAGTAAAGTTCATCATTTACAACGATTCTTTCCTCGCGCGATCACGTGACTCAAAAAAAGTTACTACACAAATTTCTTCTAATACGACAAAAACTTTGTGAGGTTTGAGCATGCGTTTCTGAGAGTACATCGGTACTTGAAACTAAGAGCTACGCTTGCTCATTTTTAAGCCAAAATTACTTAAAAAATATAAGAATGTATATTTTCTCCTTTTTAAGCACGTCATTTTTTGCAGTGTATATAATCTATACGGCTACTCTAGAATCCATTTTATAATTGCAAAATTTAAATTATTGTTCACCTAGGACATTTTCGAATCTCTATCATCTTTTAGAAGCGATATCGATTTTGAAGCCTGTATACCATTATGACGTAATTTATACCATTTTTCTAATTTATACGATTTTTTCACGCTCTATACCAACCTAAACCATTTTTTGAATAACTCATTGAAAATAGCTGATTGTTTACTTTTTCTTCTTTGTCCCGAGCATCTACAAATTACAAATCTGTTCAGTTAGACAAGCATACGTTTTTAAAATCTATTTTCTTCAGAGCAATTTAAAGACGCCTTTGCACCCTTTCATATTTTAAAATGAAAATTATTTCAGGTCGGATTACAGATTTTATTTTAGAAAGGCACGGATTTTATTTTAGAAATATGTATTGGAAACAATATTGTAAAACAAAAAAAGAACAAAAAGAGAAACTTGCATTATACTTGCTAACTCTTTAAAAAATACATGAGAAAGAAATTATAATCCTTAAATTTGAAACCAGTTTTTTGAAATAAAAGAAGAAAAACATTTTCAATGAAAAATAAGGAGAAATTGCAACACAAATCTTGGTATTTTAATTAAAGTTTTCGATTGAGAGAAACGTTATTAAAAACAGCTGTAATATAATAGTTCTGTTTTTATTTTAATTATAAAAAATTGCGAAATTTGTTTGAATTAACGAAGAAAAATTGATAATACACTTTGTCTGAAAATATTCATTGTTAATCGTTGTTTTCCCCTTTCTGATTTTAATGAGAAAAAAAATATCAGTTTCACAATAAAGTCTGTATTATCATTTAACGGCAGAGCTTTATATTGTAACATTTTACTGCAAAGTTGATAACACATGTAAGAATTTTCCCATTAGCAAATCTAATCAATAATAGCAAACTAAAAGATAGTATTCACGCGCTTCTTCAAGTAGATCGAAACTATTTCCTTTTAAATTAGATTCATTAAAATTCATGTAATTTTAAGAGATAATAAAATTGCGAGTTCTCAGTTGTTCGCTGAAGTTTGATGAATAAATAAAAAATCAAAATCAAATGCTATTTATTTTGTTTTTTATGGCGTTCTTTATTGTTCTGCAATTTCAATATTCAGATTTTTGAGCACTTAATTTTACCCACAAGCCGCATTTTTGATTATGTTCAGCCCTAATTTCAACTTGCCTTCGATAAAATGGCATTTTCATGCCCTTTTCTTCACGCCCAATGCTGTTCTGATAAGCATCAAATTTCTGATTTACTTTTGTTAATAGTATATTTTAAAAAATAAATGGTGCTTACTCTATAAAGCGACCGACACATTAACGAATTGCATTTTGGTACGATTTCAGACTGCATTCACATCATGATTTATTATTTCCCCTCTGAGATAAATTTTGGTCTGTATAATGTGCCGCTGTATACTGAGTTATAATTAATTAGTTATAATTAATTATTTTCCTTTTTATTGGAAAAAATGATTCGGAGAAAAAAAAAAATTTAAAATAACAGAAATACTAAGCAAGAAATTACTATAAATATAAATAGTGTGATCACACTCAGCCATCAAATATTGGATTTATAATAAACTAGCTGATCCAACACAAAACATCTGTGGGATATAAGTTCAACAACAAATACGAAATTAACCATCTTAAAATGGTAAAAAACGCCTTAAAATTTGAAAGGCTTATGAAAAGATCGCTAGATATAAATATGAGAATGATCTCTCGATATAAACAAACTAAGGTGTTTCCACTCCAAAGAATCGGAAATTAAAAATTGGGTTATCAATGGAAATTATTTTTAAGAAATAGAAACAAATTTAAGTCCGTAAGTTACGATTATAAATACAAATATTACGTTACTTTTGTGTGCTAATCATTAAACAAAATTTTAAATATCGTTTTACATAATTTATTTTTTGCATGATTTCAGTATCGTATCGTACCGCAAAATTTAATCGTAACTGGTCCACTTTAAGTGAAATATATATGTGGATTGAAAAATAAATTTAAAAAAAAAAAAGTCGACTCGTGCGGAATTCCGCACTAAATTGGCAGAAAGGACAATATGAAGAATAGGAAAAAGTGAACGGGCGGTTGTACAAAAGAAGACTTGTAATTAAACGCCTCAGTACAAATAGTTGTTTCAATTTTTTTTCCCACATTTTCATTTTATTATTTACATCTAAAATAATCACAATAATAATGATAATACTTTTTATTTTTGTATACACAGCAATAAAATACAATAACGAAACATTTCCATTACTTAAAATATAGTTGCTGTTGGTTGGTTAGGCTCAACACATTCATAATATGTGTAGAATGTGTAGAGCCTAACGATTGAATACGTTTAACACACAGACGCAGCTAAAACTGTCCAATTTGCTACACAATAAAAACAGAACAATTTCTTGTTTGTTTACTTGATAATAGATGGCGCCAGCATACACACAAGTTTGACATTCATTAAAAGACCTCTTCTTAGATGATTTTAAATCTCAAATTAAAAGAAACGATACATTTTTAGACCGTAGTTCTATTTTTCGTCATTAGGCGGCACGATAAGCTTTAAAATGAGGGGTAAAAAATGGAATTTGATATAGGAATAAGAAAATAATATATATAGATCTTATATTCATTTATTTTCTAGTTTTAAAAGAAATTCTAAAATAAATACATAAATAAATAAAAGACCGGAACAGTGGAGCACAGTAATTTTCCTTGCTCTGGTTCCATTCTTTTTCTGAGCAAAACCTCGTTGCTCCACGCTCCAGGCAAATTATGCATAAGAGTGAAACATATAAAAATGTGAGGTCTAAATTTACTAAATATTTGCTACAGTTTGGATTAAAGACGCTAACAAAAATCATCCGTTTTCGCTTTTAGAAAATTTCAAATCATTCATGTCTGTCACGGAGTAGTTCAGAGCAGTCGATCAGTTTTAAAAAACATTTTCCGCTGATTAAAACTTACATAACTTCAGTTGAAGGCAAAGTCGTATGAGATTTCGAGTTAAGATATTGCTTCTAAAAAGTGTATCACATGAGAATTTCCGACAGTTCTCCTTAGGGACTAGCAGCGTTCCTTAATTCCAGTGAATTTTTTCGTTTTAAAATCTGGACTCTTCGGTTTAACATCATCAAGGCGGAACGATACCAGCTTTATTTTTAATTAAATTTTCGAAAAGTATCTTGGTTTCGTTAGAAGTTTTGAGCGGTTATTTTCGCTTTACCTGCATGTAACGAATATTTATAAAAATATTGAAATTGAAGTGAATTTTAAAGGTTTAAGGTAATTTCAATGGTGTTGAATTTCAGCTTTGATCCTTTCTAATAGATAATGAGATCATATGATTTCGCTTATTTCATATAATTACGTGTTTAACATTTCTAGTGAAAGAGAACTTCATAAATGTAGCAGATCGGTTATATTATAACTGTATCGAGTTTTATAAAGTCAACCTTTTCTTTTTCTTTCGTGATGGGGAAGGGTAGTATATTTAAGGGGTAGGGCGAAAAATCGAGGAAAAAAACAAATAGTAATGCCGCAGAAAAGTTGCAAAATGGAGAGAATAAAAAGAAAAAAGAAATAAAATTTGTTTATATGGTCGAGCATGTGCTCTTTGGAAAAATTCCCATTTTCTCGATTTGTTTAAATGGCCTCTTTCCTAAGGTAATAGCTTAAATTCTTTTGTATTAGAACGACAGAAAGAAATGTTTAAATATTATTTCATTCCATCGACACCCCCCCCCCCCCACCACCACAGCCACAGTGTACCGCATAACCATTGTTGACACAGTATTATACACAATTAAAAAATACAAAATGGGAAACGGCTCGTAGCACTTTATAGTTGCTATGTTTAGCTGAATTATTCTCATCAGAAGCGTGCATTCAAATTTATTTCTTGGCCAAGCCAAGCTTTAAGAGAATAGTCAAATTTAAGAACGAAGACATCAAAATCTTTATTTACAATAAGGCGTTTTGAATTTATTTCAGGGATGGGGGGGGGGGCAGGGGGACCTTTGATTTTCTTCATAAATATGTCCTTGATTCTCATTATTGCCATAGGAAAATACTTAAAACGGACAAAGCAATTTTTTATTTATTTAAGTATGAAATAGAGAGATTTTTAAAAATATTTCATCTAAATGCACCAAAAATGTTTTTAAGCTTTAAATATTGCATTTAGATATTCTTTGAGAACTATTTTACTGAGCTTACGTTTGCACCCGATAACCTTTTAATATCGTCATGTTAACCTTGCTATCAGTATAGACGTTTTTAGTATCACTAGTTACAATTCCCGAAATATATTTACCTATTGTTCGACTGTTCGACATTTGTTGGGAAAATGTTTTTATATTTATATGTAACATATATGTTTTTCCGTGGTTCTTCCTAAGCGAATATTTGAAAAGACCCAATGATGAAAAAGAGAAGAATATAAATCACTTGTTAGAAATATTGAATATTTCGTGTCAGAGGAGCAAGCTCTGAGTGTCGGAAAGAAAAATTCGAAATGCCGTTGGAATGTTATACGAGCTGAGAAATGTCCGGTGAAATATGTTACAAATGGATTCGTATGGGGATGAAATTCTGGCTGCCTGTTTCATGTTTTTAAGTTCCTTCTGAACTATAAGGTCCGCTGCTTTCATAATATCTACCCAATTTTTCAACACAATAACATTTGTGACACCATCCATTTCCACATTGAAGTAAATCTCAAATTCCATGCTTCTTAAACCAATGATAGCATTGCCTTTGAATGTATTGTGAATTTATTTGATAATATTTGTTGGAGATGAATGGTGTTAGTATTATAGAATATGCAATCGGGTAATAATTGGTAATCGGCCACTTTGCCGACTATTTATAAGCGGCTAAATTCTGTCGGTCGGCGAAGAGTTATTCTTTTTGTTAAAATTACTTTTAGTATGCCGAAAACAAGAACCTATGCTGAATGAATGCCTTAACAAAGCAGAGGTGTACTCTCTCACAAAGGGATGGCCCTCCTCTCTCACTCCAAAAAATACCTAAGAAAAGTAATATGTACCAAAATATGATTTCATAAAAAAGAATATAAAAATGTAACAATGGAAACGAACATTTACAAGAGTTGTTTTTAACCTCTTCAGACCCCAGAACTAAGCACAAACAATTTTGAGGCAATGTTTTGGTTCTCTTATTTAAAAAATGATTAAAAAACAAAATAACTATAATTTGTTTTTAAGTTTAATTAATAATTAGTTTAAATAATAATTAATGCCCAATTTCCATGTTTTCAACAAATGAAACTATCTGTTGATAATTTCAAAAACAATTGGGTGTTTTAGCTTTCAAATTGTACAAAAAATGTTAGTAAACAGTACTTTAAAATGTACCTAATTGGGTCCACTTGGAATGAAGAGGTTAATTTGATTTTACAACACTCCCTTTCCTAAAACTTCCAATGTTCTGTGCCATGACCCTTCCCCGTGTGAGCACCACTGTACTAAGTCGATGTAATTTTCTGCAAAATAAGATGTCAGACATATACATTTCTCAAGCTGGGGCGAGGCATTTACGCCCTCCTGACCCCCCCCCCCCCCCAAAAAAAAAAAAAAAAAAAAGTCTGGATTTCAGACATGGAAATAAAATGTCTTACTTCGTAAATACAAATTCGTGGGCGCAAATTACTACGAACTAATAATAGCTTTGAATTGTAGCCTCCATTCCAGTCAATGTATCACCAACTCCCAGTATTTAAAAATTTTCAATATTTAAGTGTCATCGTAAATTGTGGGAACACATATTTTCTTTAGAAAGAAAATTCTTAAAGTCAACATTTAAATTTGCCTGCATTAAAAAAAGAGGAAAAACGAGAGAAAAAAACGTAAAAATATATCTAAAAACAAAAGTAAATCAAAATAAATAAAGTAATAGTAATACGCAATAATAACAAAACAAAACTATTTTTAAAAAGTTCATGTATTTTTTTTAAATAGTTAAAAGGGGGTGGGGTATGAGATGATTATATGCATGTCCCCTCTTTCCCATAACTTTTGAGAAAAAAATACTCCCAATTCAAACGATTTTTTTAATCACTGTTTATACATCAGTTTTAACATACATTTTATAATTTACTTTTAAAATTGCTACTTTTTCATTCAACAAAAAATTATTATGTTTAAACATCTTTTGATTGTTTAAAATTTATATGTACACGCCATTAATTTCTTTCATAAGAACGGATGTTTGATGTCATTTTTTTAAATTTAATTTTTTTCTAGTTAATATAAAAATGCAGACTATACTGCAACATTTCTCGTGTATCAGTTCTTTCCTCCATACTCTAACTTTACCATAGTGCTTAAAATTACTTTACATATAGCATTAAGAGTAAAAGTCATGGATAAAGTGGTGTCTAATAATAAAAATAGGGCTACTAAATTAAAAGTGCCTACTGGACACTTGGTGTTATCTAAATGTTCAAACCTTCATGTCTAGTTAACATAATGTGATTTTGCTAACACTCAATAAGAAATTTTAATCACAGAGTTTGATAAATTCTGAAAATATCACTTTTTAAAATATGAAAATGGGGAGGGGAATAAACCATTGCTCACAGAAGTTAACTGTTAGCTAATTCTGAAAAGTTGAAAACTGTAAGAAAAACGAATAGTGATGCAGAAACAATAATATTAGAAATAGGTATCATTATAATTAAATCGGCTGCCAATTTGCTTATCGATACAAAGAGACACTTTTCTCCTAAAGCTTCGAAAAAGTAAAGATGACTTCTGAATATGAATGATTTCATGTGCTAGTGTATGTTTAAAAAGTGCGGGATTTTTTTACAGTGGAACAACTCGTTCATTTGCATGTTTTTCAGTTTAACTTTAACATTTCGTTACCAAAGCCCCATTTCCATTTAATTTCTACGCAGTTTAAAATTTTATAAAAATACCTAAACCTTATTAACGTTACTAAAAAACAAGTATGTGTGTATATACTTATATGTATGTGTGACAAAATACACATTAATTCCGTGTATTTGCAGTATCATTTAGAAACTTAGGCGAAATATACTCCGTGAACATATCATAAACACATTGCAATAACTAAAAATTGCTAAAAAACTACCGTAAAGTTGCACATAAACCAATGTTAAAAACGCAAAGGTAAGTTGCAATCAAGCCCACAAGTAACTCGCTTTACTCAACCATACAAAAAAAAATCCTCAGCAGAAAGCAGCACGTTGTAAAATTAGCAAAGGAAAAGAGAGACGATATTTTGTCTCATGTAAGCAATTAAAATGTAAGCAAAATATGGGCTTACACAAGACTTATAATTGCAATTGTTTGATTTTGAAATGTGTCCGATTTTAAAGGGCATGTATAATGCCATGCAGGTACATTATTTTATATTCAGTCATCCAAGTCAAAATCTTTCAAAATCCAATGAATCATATTATATTGCACGTAGAGAGAAATAAATCGACCCATATACTTTTGAATGGATATGAAGTTTATTATTTAAAAAATAACTATGAAACAAAAACAGATGACGCTTTATTTGATTTTGAAAGTTGCCCAAATTATGATTCAGTGGATTTCCAAATTGCATTTTCGAAAAAGTTACTATTTAACTGCCAAATAGGAAAGTAAGAAACGAAAGTTTCATACCAGATCTCCGCCGCTCACATACGGTGTTCGATTTTTTACGTAGCATGTAATTTATTTAGGTTTCGTTAACTGCGATTTTACATTTTTCTGTACAATTTAGTTTATACTCATGGTGAATTCCAGCTAACTTGAAACCGATTGAAAAAAAAATCGAAAAAATCATTTAAAGCATTTCCCTAAGTGTATCTTGGAAAGCTTGAATTTGTACATATCTCTGGGGAGAACTGAAAATAGTCCACAAAAAAAAAAAAAAACAGACACACTAGTATAAGCCAAATCAGCGCCCCAGAGCCTGTGTCATCTCGTGGATTATTTACATTTCTTGCAGATGAAATCCATTTTTTTTAAATGCATACCTACAATGTGTCAAATTCCTTTTGTAACGTATTGTATGAATTAAAATTACATCCTACATTAATTAGTGCTTTAAATTCTTAGTCAAAGTGATTTTTTTAACTTTATAAATAATATGATTATCATGTATAATTAAAAGATCAATTTTTAAATCCTAAAACACATTTAATCTGACTTTTGTAATTGCATTATAGTTTTTAAGAAGATATTACAGATTAATGTATAGATTTATCATTCAGGGCAGAAATAGCATGCCTGTCGTAGAACGTAACACGACATATTTATTTTTTTATAACAGCAAAATATGACTGAATTTTTATTTGAAGGTTCTGATAAATTTTACTTGTATGTCTTGTAATGTTATTTTTAAATTTCTTAAACAAATCTACATAATAGATTCACAGGCTTTTACAACTAATGACACTATAGTGTAAATGATGTTCCATTCTATGTAACATACGTTACAATCAAAAAGTTTTATTTTTTGCTACCTAAAAAACCATAATATAGATTTTCATATCTGTACAGTATATCTTTAACATTTGTTTTACTAGGGAAAAAAACTAATTTTGATTGTGCATTATCTGCCATTTTATTTCTGAATACAATTCTTATACATTTTTTAACCAGATATTTTAATGAGATATGTGCATGAAATAGTTTTCGTAAATTACAGAGACTGAAATAGATATGCAAACAAAAAATTGAGAGTTAAAATGTACATGAAATAGCTTTCGTAAATTACAGAGACTGAAATAGATATCCAAACTAAAAAAAGTATACCTTTGTTTCCCCTCCCCCAATAAGTGAACACAAAAATTTATCATTTGTCATGAAAAAACTACCCGGCTCAATTAATAACTTACCGTTCCTTAAAAGGGGTGAAAAAGAAGTTCCACCTTTCTCTTTTTTTGTATCATTTCAGCGGTTTTTGTTTTTCCAATTTTTTTCTTTTCTTATTTTTTCCCTGGATGTTCATAATTTTTCGCTTCAAGTGTTACCATTCCACTTTGGAGTTAGTTTTTTTTTTTTTGTGTATTTTCTCCCTTTTCTACCCTAATTGTTTAAGCAAATGTAATAATTATTGATCCTTAACATTTCCAGCATGAAAAGGTGAACCGACAGGAGTTTTTTCCTTTTTTCCCTCTTACCGTACTTTCCTCGAGAGAGAATTTTCAAAATTTGCTAATTGATTGTATCGCACTTAAGTGTGTGGAATTGGGTTTCTTAACTGTATTAGATAGAATAAGAAGAAAGTCGCCAGATCAGGAAATAAAACGTGTATTGAGAAAGTATTTATTAAAACAAAGACGGGAAAGATGTTAATTATTTGATTAGTTTATTTCTTTATGTGTCGAAACAATTTTAACATAAAGCGGAATACCTATTTAACTTTATACAGAAAACGTGTATTAAGAAAATTGTACCAGGTTGTGTTTGGATTTGCATCCATTGCACATTAGTAACGAACAACGAATAGAAGCAGTTGTATCTTGATCGTAGTATATCTTGAAATATTTTTAACAGCTTTTCCATTAGAACATTAAACTGTTAAATATGTTGCTCACCTAGAGGAAACTTCATATTGTGCTTGCCCCTGTTGGGTTGAAACATAATTAAATAAAACGTAGAAAAAAATATTTATTTTAATTTTTATTATTGAACTTCTATTTTAATTTATTTTTTGTTTTGTTTCATTTGAAACAACAAATTTTCAATTTTCCAATTTGTTCTTTTATGATATTGAAGCTAAGTGAATTGTTATTAATGTTTATGCACTATTGAGAGCACTAAATATATTTTTAATTGTGGCCTGTCACAAATATTACCATGATCATCCATAAAATAAAGAACGTTTTTGCATAACGAAATAAAAACCAAAGATATTAACAGAAAAGTTCATTTACTAAACCGCAGTACCTTCTCTATTTTTGAATGTAGTCTCTTTGGAATTACTTCATGTTTTAATAAAAGAAGGGTCTCAAGTACCCTTGAAACAATGCAGATCTCCCATCTGCAACCTCCTTTTTAACCTACGTTTCCGTAACAGTAAAAAATAAAAATATATATATAAAGCATGAAAGAAGGCTTAATTAATAGTGAAAATATCGTTAAAAATCAAGAAAAGTCAAAAATAAGTTAATTAAATAAAGATTGTAAAATAAAAATTTGAAAGTAGGGTTTTGAGATGGGGGGAAAATGTGGGTCTGTCGGGTCTGTCGGTCTGTCTGCCCCCCTCCCCCTTAATAGCTTTTAAAGGCATTGGCCGATTCGAAAGTTTTTTTTTTTTTTTTTGCATTAAAAATATCTCGGCGAGGACATCTCATTTTCATATTTTACTTTTTGATTTGAACAATTTTTCGTTCAATTTTGACCGGTTCATTACCGCCTATGGGCAAATTATGTAAACTCTTGGAGTAAGATCCAAGTTCCTATGAATAAGCTTATTGGAAGAAGCTCTCGGCGTGAAATATTTTTTGATTTGAATAATTTTTGCTCATTTTTGAACAGTTCAAAAAAATTAACATAGCGCCTACGGGGAAATTTCAATCCATGCAATAACGAACCGATTTGCTTGGAACAAACTTTATCGGAAAGCTCTTATGACATAGAACATGTACAGATAGGAAGTTCATCCAGATCTAACGTGCCTATTTTCCTACGAAATTCTTTGATTGAGATTTTTAAGAATATTTTTGAACGAATGAATGATTAAATGAATAAGGGAAAGAATGAATGAACAAATGAGTGAATAAATGATAAAAAAAACTGAGTGAATGAATGGAAAAAACGGAAAAGGGTGAATAAGTACATGAATGAATAAATGGATGACTGAATAAATGAAGTAATGAATGAATAAGTGAATGAATATGTATCAACCGTTGAAAAAGTTATATTTGAAGTAATTAAGAACTAAACGAAAAAGAGAGAGATCTAGATTATAAATTTGAAGTTGGGTGTATACGGGAAAGTAAGCTCGTATAGTTCTAGACGGAATTTCTTGTTACATGTATAACGTAGCCAATATTCATAACTTCAGGTAAACCTAGTCATATTTCAACGATATTTTATCTTCTGTTTGGAAGTTTTCTTCCTACCAAAACACCTTTTGTAAACCTTTTCTAAATTTTGTAAGATTTTCTGATTAGTTATGGCGCTGTATTTCAAAAATGTTTTCTGTATTCTTAACCCTTCAGTACGCGCACCGTGAGAAAAATACACCAAGAAGAAAAAAAGTATACCTAATATTCTAACACAATAGGCGGAGATGCTGCTCTGTCTGCCTTCTCGTTGTAACCTTCTCTTGCTGTCCCAATGTGTTTCGCAATCATTAAGCCATTGTCTGACCTCCATGGGGGTCGTTTGCTAGTCGGAGTAGCTAAATGTGAGTGCTTTTCTCACTGTGCGAGTTCTGATAAAACTTTTTTTTAATGCAAGTATTTTTCTTGTCAAGCTAGTGCTCGTGTGGTTTACCGAAAACTATTTTTTTTAAAATTTGGTTTCATCAAATATTAAACCAGGTATGTACCTAAATGAAATAAAATAAATGAATAAATCAATTACATAGTATAGTTATTGAATTATTTTCTTTCTACTGCAAAATAGTTTTTATATTCGAGGATGGTTTCACGAGGAAGGCTGTTGGTTCAAATGGCTCTGGTTAAAAATGGTTCTTCTAAAACTTATAAAATAGACATACATAGTTTCTTAGTTTTCATAAGGATCATTTTGTACAACACAAATAAGTAGTACTAAGTAGCTTGGCATAATATTTCATGAAAACAGTACACCTGTACGATATATTTTGAATAATATTATTTATTTTGAGTAACATTTGGTGTTTAGAATAAATTAAAATGCTTTTTATTTGAAAATATTTCATTTACTATTATTTTATCGAGGGAAATAGGCGGTATGAGAAAAATTCCTACCCGCGAGTTCTTAAATTTCTCATTTTGACACAAGTTCTGAAGGATTAGCTTGCCGAGAAAAATGTAATTCAATAATATTACTTCTTTACAGTTACTTTCTAAAAAACAGCTCCTTGTTTCAAGGTACCATAACGCTCATCTGCCTTGAAACCAGCTATATAAGTTCATACATACTCATCAGCATGAAACATATTCTTAATACAGTGGAACCTTGCTATGGCGAACCCGGGATATAACAATCCCACGGTTGTAACGAACTTTTAAAATGGTCCCAACTGAAACCCTATATCATTAATGCATTTCAAACGTTTATAATGATCACCAAAGGTTAGGAAATCGGCTATAGCGATCCAAAATTTAAGGTCTTTTATACGATTCATCTTAGCAACAACCCTTCCCATTTATGTTCTAGTCTAGTCAAACACGATATCTTTTGCGATGGTGTATATAAAATCCAAAAGTTTACAGCCAATAATATCTTTTTTTCATACTATGGATAAATAATTGGGTAAATTTTTATATTTGTTTGTTTATTATTAAAAACCATATTTAACGTTAATATTTTACTCTTCTACCCTGATTATTGTTATAAATGTGTTTATTATATAGAAGTATTTTAGTCAGTTACCACTTTTGTTGCAAAATCGGGTGCAGCGAACCCCCAGTCATAGCGATCTCTGAAGTCGGTTCGTTGAGGGTTTGTTATAGCAGGGTTTGAATGTATTAGCTCCTACGCTACACTTTTTTTCACCACTTTAGTAATAAATGGTAGATTTCTAAAGAATGACGGATACTAAACTTTCATATCATTTTACTAATTTCTTTTATTTAGCAAGAGTTTATATGAAGGAAAAAAACCCATTTTTGCCTGCGAATATTGATCAGCATGCAAAAAATAGATTTGCTCACTCTCAATAAAAGTAGCTTTCAGGTACTGTTTATCATGATAAGGAGCTTAAAATCTCTTTGTACCTCCGCAAGGTATCCCTGGTTTTAGCGCATTGTTATCACTCATACACGAGAGTGGTAGTTTCGTCCCTTTCCAATGGCTCTCATAAAGTTTCCAAGATCTAGACTTGTATTCAATCCCAAGAAGAGTAAGCGGCAATCGGCTCAGTTCGGTAATCATGTTACAGCAGGCTGTAAACGACATCCCATGCTCGTAAATCTTTACTTCCGGCCCTTAATGCATCATCTAACCGTTTGATGCTGCGATTTAATCGTTCCCTAGATCTCATAAACAGTTTCTCTTCTTCAGGAAAGAGTTTCAAACGCGCTGTTCGCTTTTTGGACAGGGTAAACCTCCGCTGTAAGGTTCGAGACATTCTTGTCCTTGCGTAAAACATAAATGTTCGTTCCTTTACTGGGCAATTTAGAATAAGTTTTCAGTTTTATTGTAAATATTTTGCCGTCTCCCACTTTGTTGGCGGATATGCGTCTTTAATAATGTAGAATGCCCTTTTATGATTTCATTTTTCCTCGCACATTTCAAAAGAACATTTTAAGTTTAAAAATTAAACGTGACTTTTCTAAATACGCTTCAAATGAAACGTCCAAGTCAAGCACCAGGGGTATTCAAACTCTCTTTCACTTGCGAGACTTGTATTGGTACTTAAATGCAAGTATATAAAATATGATAATTAAGTTGTTTTCAAGAGAAAAAAGAACTGTAAACAGATTATTATACAGCGGAATATTGCAAAACTTGAAAATTTGTTGAAAAACTAAATAATCCTAAAAAATTAAAAACTAAGGAACAAATCTGGTAAGATTGTGAATTAAAGCTCTTGTTATAACGTAACTAAAACTAATTAGATATCCGATTTGCTAATAGCTTCATTTAAATATATTAAGAAAGGTTTTTAAAAAATATATGCATTACAATTTTGTTGAAAGTAAAAATATGTCACCAAGCGGCATCAGTAGTAATTTTTTCCCTCAAACCGCATACATCCTCGATGTTAACTGCAAAATTCAGAAAAAGCTGGACACAAAGAAATTTTAGTTCAAGAAAAGACATTATTATTCCAGTCAAGATTTACACAGCAAGATTCACTTCAAAAAAGGAATTAAAATTATAGAAAGCAGTTATTTCCTAGGAACCGGTTTCGTTTTATTCAAAGCTAATGTTATGATAGTAAGGATATATTTAGCCAAGTTCATTATATTCGAAACTAGCAAGACATATTTTATGATAGTAAAAATATATTTACACGCGTAATTTATACATTGCTTAAACACAGTATCGAGCCTATGTAGGTACTTGGATAAATTAAACAATGTCAATACCCTCTGTAATTTTCCTCGGATGAAACCTAATGATCATCAGAATCAAATCAATTGTTGGCTAATGAAGAGCAAACTCTATCTCTGTGCTTAATCATTCGGTAAACTATATCGATATTGCAGTATTTGAGGTGATATGCCTAGAGTCTTAACTTTGTTTCTGTCATTAGCTCGAATGTAATTATTAATTTGCGAGAGTTTAACTCTTTATAGAGAAATATAATTAGTATTGATGTGATTTATATGCAAGATTGTTAACAGCTTATGTTTCTAATGATAGAAATAAAGTTATATATGTCATCATTTTCACGATATTTAATTATTGAGCCTAGAAACGGCGTGGAATAATCAACCTTTTTAGATTGCATTTATGCGGTCCAATTACAAGAGTTTTTTTTTTTTTTCAAAAATATAATTTGGTATTATGAATATTTTGTGCACAGTAAAGCAGAATAAATCATTCGACTTACTACCTATATTATCTTTTTTAATTAGACTGATTCGTATTTTATAAGATGCGACTATTGCACGCCAGTTTATTTCTAACCGTCAATGTACATGCTTTCGTTGCAAACGTTGCGAAATTACACGACATAATTACAGTCGAACTCTGCAAAACGAGGATTAAGGGACTGATACAAATTGCACGTTAAATCCAAGTGCTCGTACTAAACGGCTTGACCATAAATTCGAACATTATTGCACAAAAACAAATTTAATGAAAGTGATTAATAGTTTGAAAAACACTTCTTATTTATCATCATTTCTTGCTTAATGAAGAAAAAACTGATGTCGTTTGGGAAATTTTTGTTTTCTGTTTTGCAGCAATCACCAGCGTTGAGATTGTAGATGAAGATAAGTGGACCTCTTTCAAATTTCAGCTTTTTTTTTTTCTTTTTTTGCAGTTACCTAGCTATCATAAAACCTCAATTACATTCATCAAAATTTCAGTGCAATTTTGTAAAACCTGTTTCCGAAAAGAAAATTTTGAAGACGTGTTCCTAAAAAAACTGCTTGTTAAATCTGGGATCGCAATAACCATTAGAGTTTGTCTAGATTCTCCTCCTTGGAAAATCCCAAAGGCAGCTTTTAGTTGATTATGAATACACTGTGTTTGTATTGATTTATATTAAAAAAAAAAACTCCATCTGTTGTTGATAGCAGCAAGTACAGTGGAATCCACTTAATTGGACCACCGGATAATCGGACCAACCGCTTATTCGGACTACCGGATAAACGTACCAAACACTGATTCGGACTAAACTCTAAGGAACCGAAACTTTTCCTTTTATATAAGCCTAATATTATTCGCTTATCGGGGGCAAAAATCCAATTAATCGGGCCAGAGAAATGACAGCAAATACAAAACAGGAGCCATAAGCTGCCTGCGTAGAACGGATTTAAAGCGGGTCAACGAACAAAAAGTAATGTATTAAACATTAATTACAATTCCTGTAACTTTCAATAAAATCCAACGATATTTGCAGGGAAGATGTTTAACAAAATTCCCACTAGATGGCTGTACTATTAAAGCAAAGTTCAAGTGAATTTTCGAATTTACCCGGCTAAGCAGTCAGCACGTACAATAAAATTAAATTATAATTTTAATGAAATTCTTTGATTGAAAAATAAATAATTTATGTTCTAATGGAAGTTTTAAAAGTTGTTGTGGTGCTTCATGTCAACTTCATATATACCGTATAGTGCATCCGGGCCTGTTCCATCTTCGCGTAATCAGACCAACCGATGAATAGGACCAAAATGATTGCGCCCCGATGTGGTCCGATTAATCGGAATCGACTGTATATAATTTTTAGACAGCAGAAACTGTATAATGTCTTCAGCAAGTATATAATTTTCTTCGTTCTTTCTTAGAACATTCTTACTGTCTCTTTTCTTTGACAAAGGTTGATTCGTAATCAAAAGGCAGATGCATCAAGGTCCGTTATACGGAATTTCAACTTTTATTTTCTAAGAATATTTTTTTAATTGATCTTGCGACAAAGCCACTAGCTACATGAGGGTTCCGAACTTTCAAAGCTCCCACCAGACATCCTTTTTCTAAGGTTCGCACGGACGGCCTTAAATAGTATTAAAGACGTTTATTTTTTTAACTTCATCGCAAAAACTCAAAAAATAGAATTAACATACTGTGGTTCTCATGTATAGAATTATAGATTGATTCACCGTATTTAGTGCTCTTTGTTGTTTTCTTCAAAATTGAATAGCTGAGTAGATTAACACGTGAAGTGACATTTTTATTGAAATCGTGATTTTTTGGCTGAATGAACATCTACTTTAAGCTTATAATGCTTTAATTTTTCAAAGAAAGCTCTTTTAAGAAGAATCTCAGAAATTGAAGAAGTTCCGTTGGACACCATAAGGAATTTGACAGTTGTAAAATTCAAAACTTACAAATAACTCCCTTATATCACTCCCACAACATCGCACTAAGGCAACACTTATTACATGAAGCAAAGTAAAAGAGCAAACAAAAGAGTAAACCCAAGAGTTTAAAATCAATTTTCCCAGATTCACTTACATGTTCCATATGTTTTCCCACTAAGCTCTTATATTAAATGATGAAATCCGCCTTTAAAATTGTTTTGTTAAAAATACTATCATGCCCGATTTCTTCCCACTTCTCATCTAACATGAATAACATTATCCATTAGTTAACTGTTGAAGTTTAGACGCTTCTGTGGTTATGGGATATATGTAAACTTAGAGCCCCAATCCGCTTCTAAACATTTTGGACAAATCCGTCATCATTAACAGAAATGGAGAAATATGGTTGAGCGGAGACTCTTTCAAAGCATTTGGTTTCATTCAGTGTTTGGAATAAAGTGGATGAATTATTGAAAACGCATACGAATTCGATATTGCTAAAATGAGGTTGAAATCAATCTCGAAAGTGATATCATCAATTATAAAGGAAGAATTAGTCATATGAATTTTGAGAGTGGCGTAATTAAGGGTAATGCGGCTCTGAATATATGTGAACTCATTTAGCATGATAATGATATTGAGGTTTCATATGTGGTTCCCCAATTTATTTACTGAATTAGCTGAAAAATTATTATCATTTGAGAAAGGGAGATTTCAATTAGAATTTCTTTCTCTATTAGAGCCGTTTTTTTTTTTGTTTTATTTTTAATAGATATAATGAAAAAATGCATCTTAATAAAAGAAATATTTTCAGTTTAATCTTGAATACAAATTTTAAACAGGTTGAAAAATCAAAGGACAGTAGCAGAAAATTAAAAGCAAAGTATTTCAGTAATAGCTCAAATCGCGTTTATTAACATAATGATAGAAGCTATTGATCATAACATAATTTGCACTTTACTTTTTTTCATATAATCCACAAAAATAATTTATGGTCTATATCAGTGAGTTCTAAAAAGTTCTCCACCGAATAATGATCTCTTTGTTATATACTTTCTAGAGACTCAGTTACCACACCAGGAAAATATAAAAAATAAATGATGACTGAAATTAAACACAGAGATATAAGGTAGATTCGTGAAGAAAAGACGAAACATTTACCTAAAGCAACGGGCTGGAGCGTATGTAAAGTTGTCTGCTCAGTTATCTGCTCAGCAGATATATCAATGACCAGATATCTAATGTAAGACTTAATAGGTTACGTTTGGATAAGATGCTCCAATAGAGAAAAAGCAAAAAAGTGACAAAAATAAAAATTTGGAGATAACTAATGCAAATGAAAGGAGAAACACAGCTGTTTTAGGTGGCTCTGATCATTTCGAACATAAGATTATTATTTTCTTAACTAAATTTTCCTTAAAATAATGACGTTTTCATCTTTTTAAGCAAAAAGAGCTACACAAAATTACAACTTTGAAGTATCTACTCATTCAATAAACTCAGTAATAACAAATCTTTGCAAAAACACACACAAAAAAGCTGCATTTCAAATTATAAAACAAATACTCAACTCAAAAGACTTATTTTGGTATTGTTTCAATGGTTAAATTTAAGTTAATTGGTTATATCAATACGTCAACGAAAGAACTAAATTACAAAATTACTTTATATGCTTAATGTTCTTCAGGTATCAAGAGGTCCAACTCAAGTTTAGGTACCTTGTAATTTAAGCAAACTTTTTATTCTCGCTTGATAATAAAATGTTCAATAATACATAAGCTCAACGAACCAATTTCTCAATTCCACCAAGAAGTACATTGAGCAACATTTATATTAATTTATTTTAATCTTCGTAGGAAGAAAATTAACCTTCTTTTATTGACCCGTCATCAGCACCTGCTGAACAACCCGCCAAACCAAAGCGGTCTTCAAGATGGCGTCGATTTAAATGCTGAATGTCATTGCAGAACTTGAGTCTCTAATTAATTAGTCTCATTAGAATTTTTTAAATAGCTCAAATAAAGAAAACTCCGATGAATGGCCTATCATTGACTTTTGTTCATGTCTTCGGTTCAAACACAAATGTCTGAGACATGGTCTTTTAATTAATTCTGCTACATTTCCTTTTGATGCTGGCAAAATCAAATACGTACTACGATTTATTTCTAGTAGTTATTCCCTTTCTAGTACAAGAAAAATGGGCTTGTTTAGCGATATCAACACGTTCTGGTTCTGTTCATTTCTTTGTATTTGTTTGTTAAAAGATAAATGAAATTTAGGGCTGTCCGGATTTATCCGTACAAAAAAATATTAGTAACAATAATAATAATTTCAGTTCTAATGTTTTGACAAAGCTATATCTTCGACGTAGTCGGATAATTTACGACATATTTTGGTCACATAAAACTTCAAGTGCCATTTTACTAACGGTTATAAAGGATAATATAAATTAGTTTTGGAATTATGTTTCAGAACTGAGATTGCGCCGTTTGTGGATAGGTAAAATATAATGTATTGAAAACTTTCCTTGCAATATTATTAACTTATGCAGATAACTGAACAATGCATTTTCCTCACGTGTGCACTTTGCCAACAAACTCATAAACGTTCAATTTAAACTCTCCATTCTATAATATAGCATAAAGATAAGGGATAAAGTATGATAAAGTTGAAATTGATTCAACAAGATTGATTCAAATTTAACAAGAATGGATTATTTATGATCTTTTACGAAATAATTTTCCAAACGTAAACACACTAAAAATTATTTAATTAAATCAATAATTGTGTTGTTCATGCGTTTAAAATAAAAATTTATAAATTACCCAAACGACATAATTATTGAATCTGTTGCTTCACCCTACACTGCGCCGTGTTGATTTTAAACAACACCTCTATTTTTCATTCATTAAGCTGTTGTTTTGTATAATTTTTTACATGTGGCGCATTTTTTAGTTTTATTTTGTATGTATGATTATATTAGTTAATATAGTTTCCCCTATATCTTGTAAACTGAGCTCAAGGCTCATCTTTTTTCACAAAATCGTAAGACATGTTGATTTTGTAAAAAGCAATAACTTATTTTTTTTTCCTACAAATTTGAAACAACAATGCGCATTCAGGAGTAATTTTTATGCTCCTGCATTATTCGCAGTATAAACAAGAACAAGTGTAACTGGTTGTTCTATTTCACTTTATTTAGTATCTTTTAGAAGATTACTGTTATAATTATATAACAAGTTAACGTAAAGTGGTTTATTAAATTATTTAGGAATTTTGTTTAAAATCAATTCGCTCTCAACCAAAGAAGAAATGAACATTATCGCATAGACCACTACAGATGTTAGATTTCTTGTTTAAAATCTTTTATTTAAATTATTAAACTCCATTGGTAATTAAAATAAAAATTTTCACATGATGTAACTAATAATTATTAGTTACATGTGCAAATTTACTTTTTTTTTTTAAATTTATAAATAATAATAAAATAATTTAATTAATTTTACTATTTATTGCTATTTTATGATTAAAATGCATACCTATTTATTATTGATTTTGTTTCATTTATTAAAATGATTATATAAGAAAACTATTATTGTTACCCCTAAATGCGCAGTGTTGTTTTTAAACAACATGTCAAATTTTCTCGAAATTTTTTCTTTCCGAATTAAATAAAAAAAATTTTAGTATTTTTTCCACTTATAACTAGCACAAACAAACACGAAAAAAATATTTTACAAAGAAAAAAACATTGCGCAGTTAGGGTTAACTATACTCACGTCAAAGTACCGTTTAAGATACGATGGAAAAGACTGCAATCAAAAATATTTTTAATTAATAGTGTACTAACATCAACTGAAGTTCTATTACTATATTTCTTGGAATCAGTGATTCATTTTTGTCAAAACACAGGAAGGAAACTTGAGTATTTCTGTAAATTTAAGAACTTGTTTAAAATCAAATAATCAAGTTTCTTGACAGCAGTTCGTCTGTAAAATTCTTTTTTCCCGTACACTGTACAACTAGAGAAAGCTCTGTTGAGTTAAATAAGCACTCGCTAAAAAACCATGAATCAAGTTTCTTGGTAATAACTGCTCCGCGGAAAACTGAATACTTCAGACATGTGGGGGCCAGTTTGCATTCAATGACTTCACCAATCAAACCACTCAATTTCTTTTAAAATCAAATATTTTATATTAAAAGCTCACTTGACTGTAAATCTTACTTTGATTGTATATTAACAATTCTGAAACTAGTGAAGAATAACCATGTGATAACGACGAGGAAACATTATCACCAACATGGTGTTGAAATCATTATGCAGAACGTTATCTTGACTATAAATAGTGAAACTTCGGAACATAGTTATCGAACTAAAAATGCTACATTAAATTGCAACAAATTTCTATCGCTTCAAAAGAAAGATGTAATACTAAAATAACTGTATTTACACTACACTGATAACAGCATTGTGTATGCAAAACATTTCGACTTGTGAATGGAAAAATCACAAAGTTTGTTGGTTGTATTTAGCAGAGATAGGCAGTTTTCTCAAATAAAATAAAATTTATTCTGGCTTAGAATTGAACATGGCAAAAAGAAAGTAACAAAATAAACTAACGTAAATTTAAGGCAATACGAACACATACATGAAAAAACGTTTAACACACATCTGGCGAAAGGGCAAGAAAAACATAGCACATGGACATTTTAACAAAGACTGTTGCCAATACTGAAAATCAAAATGATATAATACTGTAAATTATTTGCATACTGCTGGTTGCCAAATAAAAAATATCAAACCTAACACCCCACCTCAACCAGTTATGTCAAACAATTTTATTACAAAATTTTTCAAATTTAATTTTACCTAATGGCTTAGTCAATATATCGGCAATCATGTCCTTAGACTCACAATAGTTAATGTCTATAACTCGTTCTTTATAAAGTTCTCGAATAAAACAATACCGAACATCAATATGCTTTGATCTTTGACTCACCTTTTCGTTCTTTATCATTGCAATGCAACTTTGATTGTCCTCATGTATTGTAAATATCCTATTATCATCTTCTATTTCACTCATTAATTGCGATATCTACTTGCCTCCCTTACATGCTTCCGATACCGTACTGAATTCCGCTTCAGTCGAAGACAAGGACACTGAATTTTGTTTTCTGCTAAACCAGACGATTGGTGCATTTCCGAGCATGATGATGTAACCTGAAATTGATTTTCGATCTTTGACTTCCTGCCCAATCAACGTACACTTCTAAATTAGATGTATCTTTTCCAAACTTCAGTTTAAAATGCGAGGTCTTCAAATATCTCAGCACTTGTTTCACTGCCTTCCAATCCCTTTGAGTCGGTTCGCTTACTTGCCGTGACAAAATTCCTACGGCTGTGGATATATCAGGTCGCGATGTTGTTGAAATATACAAAAGCGATCCAATTACTTCTCTGTAAGCAATATTATTTTCTAATTCATTTGATTTTTCTTCACTTTTTACGAATTCAGGATTCATTGTAATATTTGCTTCTTTCGCTTCATTTAAGCCGTATTTCATGACAAGTTGCTTAATTTTAGTTTCTTGATTAATTGCAAAGCTTCCATCTTCAAATCGTTCTACTTGAACTCCTAAGTAATACGTTATCTTCCCTAAATCTGTAATTTCAAAATGCTCTTGAAACATGTTTATCATTTTCAATTCTGTTTCTTCATCTAAAGTATATCAGAATGTCATCAACGTAAAGTAAAATATAGCTCCAACCATTTGATTCTTTTCTTCTAAAGAAACATGGATCTACTTTACTACAAAAATAACCATTTGAAGCTAAAACTTTGTTGATCTTTTCGTTCCAAACTCTTGCAAACTGCTTTAAACCATAAAGACCTTTCTTTAACTTGTATACTTTGTCTTTTTCAGTTTCTTTTATATAACCTTCTGGTTGTTTTACGTATAATTCTTCTGTTATCAGCATTCAGAAAAGTATTTTTGACATCTAGATGTTTAATTTTCATACTTCTTGCTGCTGCAACTGTGAGCAATATTCTAAATGTTGCATTATTCGCAACTGGGGCAAATGTTTCCTTAAAATCCTCACCAGGCCTTTGAGTAAATCCTCTCGCACAAAGTCTTGTTTTATAACGGTTTATCTGTCCTGTTTCGTCTTGTTTGAATTTAAATACCCATTTCGTATAAATTGCTGCTCTTCCTTTTGGCAAATCTGTTAATTCCCGCACATCTCTCTTTTTCATAGAATTTATTTCTTCATTTGCAGCTTCTATCCATTTTTCTTGTGGTAACGTTTTCATTTATTTCCAAGAAGAAGGTTCTTGAACTAATTTAACCGTTTTTTAAGCGCATACGTATCTATCTGGAGGTACACCCTTATTCGATCGCTCCGAACGTCTGCACTTGTCTTTCGGCTCTTCAACTTTATGTTTAACTTCCTTTTCTTCATATAGATCACAAGCTACTTCATTATTTTGCCTTGTATCTTCCGCAACGCTTGTTAAAACTTCATTTCTTCCGCTGTCAATACAAATTACATTTCTCGTTACAATTACTTTATTAGTTTCTTTATCCATTACGAGATATCCTTTTGATTTATCTGCATATCCAAGAAATATACCTTCTTTTCCTCTATTTTTCAATTTCGTTCTCTGTACAGATGGTATATAATATACAACATCGCTACCAAAAATCTTTAAATGTTGAACAGTTTGTTTTCTTCTATTCCAAATTTCATATGGAGTCAAGCTACAAACTTTCGTCGGTAAACGATTTTGCAAATAACATGCTGTGATTACTGAAGCTCCCGAAAACTTTTGATCTAACTTGGAATCTTCCAACATACATTTAACCATTTCAACTAAGTATCGATTTCTTCTTTCTGCAACACCATTTTGTGGAGGAAAATATGGTACTGTTAACTGGTGTTCTATACCATTCTTAGTTAAATAATTCTTCAGCTTCTCATTTACGAATTCCCCACCTCGATCAGTACGTAGTACTTTTGGTGTTCTTTCAAACTTAGTTTTCACAAAATTTAAAAATTCTTCAATCTTATTCGCTGCTTCATATTTCCTTTCCATCATATAAACAGTAAAAAATCTTGACTTATCATCTATTAAAGTTAATATGTAACGCATTCCAGAAAATGTCTGTTGAGTAAATGGCCCGCAAATATCTGCATGAAACAGGTCCCCAACTTTCGCTGCTCTATTTTTACTTTTCACGGGTTAAGGATTCTGAACAATCTTCGTATTTACGCAACATACACACTTCATTTTACATTTACAGTCTCATTCTAAGACCAGTAACCAAATTTTCATCTTGTAATTGCTGAATCGCGCGAGGCTCACGATGGCCAAATATTCTATGCCACATGTGTATGCAGTTTATGTGCGACTCTTCTGTAACTTTACTTGCAACTTCATTCGTATTCAATTTATACAAATCATTTACTAAACTCCCTTCAATTATAATTTCATTATCTTTCTTAATTTCACACATACCGGATCCAAAAGCTATAAAATAATTCTTCTGATCAAGACACTTCACGGACAACAAATTACTATCTAAGTCAGGAATGTACAATACATTGCAAATTTTTATGTATTTTGTTTCATTATCTTTTCCTTTATATTCAATGACACCATCACCAATTCCTTTAATATCCAGTAATTGTCCACTAGCAACCTTTACTTTTCCTTCTTTTGGTCTCATATATCCGGAATAAAAATTTTTATCATTCGTAATGTGTGCTGACGCAGCTGAATCAATATACCAATTTGTACAAGAAATTT
This sequence comes from Octonoba sinensis, assembly GCA_038502835.1. NCBI lineage: Eukaryota > Metazoa > Arthropoda > Arachnida > Araneae > Uloboridae > Octonoba > Octonoba sinensis. The sequence goes on from CM076598.1 coordinate 133,886,369, forward strand.
TAGAATTGATTTTAAAACATTGAAAATCTTTATCTTCTCTGTGTTTGTCTTCTATACTGAGATTTTCTTCTAAAATTTTATTTACTTTATGATTTGTAATTTACGCTGCTTAGCTTTCCACAAATAGCAAAATTTCTTAATATGATTAGGTTTCTTACAATAGTGACAAACTCTTTTAAATTTATTCTCAGTGACTATTTTAGAATGTTAATTTTTAACTTGATTTTTTAACAGCTATTTTTAAAGCATTTTGCTCAATGTTTAATTTTATAGTTTCTTCCCTGCGTTCATATATAGCAATTAATTTTCCTTTTACATATTCTAACGATAACTCTTCAGAAGGTCGTGCTTCTAAACTTGTAATTAAGGCATCATAACTTTCGGGTATTCCGCAAAACAATAGTGCTACAACATCATCTTCAGGAATAATTTTTCCTATGCCTCTAGGTTGATCAACAATTTCCAAAATATTATGAATATAATCTTTCATACTAACAGATTCTTCATATTTTAAATTGAATAATTTTCTTTGCAAGAATAACTTTGTATTCAAATGCTTCTGTTCATAAACTTTACGCAAAGAATTCCACATATCTTTCGCAGTTTCTTCATGCTTGATGTGAATTAACTGGTTATCGTCTACACACAACGCAATTTTAGCTCGTGCAGATTTATCAGCTTTAGTCCAAATATTCTATTCATCACCAGCTTTTTCAGGTTTATCATGTATAATTGCATCCCACAAATCTTTATCTGTCAAGTACAATTCCATTTTAAACTTCCAAACATCATAATTTGTGTCGTTAAGTTTCACAAAAGTTACTTTTTCTTCTGCCATTTTATTCTTACTGACAATTAAGCCAAAATTTACTATTAAACTGTCGAGAAATAACTCCTGGGCACGAAACCTGTTGGTTGTATTTAGCAGAGATAGGCAGTTTTCTCAAATAAAATAAAATTTATTCTGGCTTAGAATTGAACATGGCAAAAAGAAAGTAACAAAATAAACTAACGTAAATTTAAGACACAATACGAACACATACGTGAAAAAACGTTTAACACACATCTGGCGAAAGGGCAATAAAAACATAGCACATGGACATTTTAACAAAGACTGTTGCCAATACTGAAAATCAAAATGATATCATACTGTAAATTATTTGCATACTGCTGGTTGCCAAATAAAAAATATCAAACCTAACAAAGTTTTCTTGCCGTTATAAAAGTACGACATCGATGACGACCAGACAAATTTTGGTATCCATCTAGAACTCGTGTACCCCCTGCTTCCAACTGTTTTCATAGGAAAAGTGAATTATATACCCATACTTATTACGTAACTCGTTCCGCTGAAAAAAAAAATCCTCAACTGGTGCTCCAGGTAGTATTATAGGTTTCAGTTTCAAATGACAGTACATAAGTTTTCTTTCCAGTTAATTAATCACTTCCATCATCGGAGTTCCCCGTGAAAGGGACAAAAGCAAGATCGGCTGAATAGTATTCAACAACACACTATCCATTTCTAAAATGACTTCCAGTCTACCGATTGAAGGATTGCATTTTAATTAATGCCATTGTGTATATTCCTACCATTGCAAAGAAAGATTCGAAGATTTATGTTAACCTGACTACTTTTTCTCCTACTTTCCCGAAAAAGTACAAAAAAAAGTGAATGAAAGAAGGCTTAATGTATCGTAAAAATATTGTTAAAAATAAGAAAAAGTCAAAAATAAGAAATAATTAAATAAATATTGAAAAATAAAAAAATTGGAAGTAGGGCTTTGGGATGGGGGAAAAAGGGTGTTTGTCGCTTTGTCTGCCTCCCCCCTAATAACTTTGAAAGTAATTGTCCGATTCGACAGATTTTTTTTTTTTTTGTTTACGCATTCGAAAGATCTCGGCAAGGACATCTCATTTTCATATTTGACTGTTTGTTTTTAACAATTTTTCCTTCAAAGGAAAACTAACATTAGCTCCTACGGAGAATCTCAATCTTATATAAATCATGTTCTAACAAACGGATTTGTTTGGAATGAAGTTAATAAAAAATTGCTTAGAACAAAGATGTTATGACGTAGCACATGTACAGATACGAAGTTCATCCAGAACTCAACGAGCCTATTTTCCCACGAAACTTTTTGATCTGGATATATACGAATGAATGAATATATGAGTGAGTGAATGAATGAATAAAGAAATGAATAAGTGAATGAATATGTATAAACCAATGAAAAAGTTATATTAAACATTGGAAAAGTAATTAAGAACTAAAGCTAACTAAGAAAGAGAGACACAGATCGATTTGATATTGATGTACACCGGAAGGTAAGCTCGTATAGTTCTAGACGGAACTTCTTGTTCTATTCAGTGTCTGATATAAAAGTAGGGAAAAAATTCCAAAAGCACGGAAATTTAATTACTGTTGTTTTTGTGAGCAGAGGACGTTCTTTTGACTATAAGTGAAAAAATATTCAAGTAGGTAGATTTTCAGATTTCTAAAAAAAATCTCATAAAAAAAAACTTCTAAAATGTTTTTGATATATACAGAAAAATTTACTTTATATATTTTACATTGCAATTAAATTTACAAGAGAGATTAAATTATATTTTATTTTATTTACCTAATCTAACTTTTAAAGAAGCATTGCCACACAAAAAGACAAATAAGTAAATAGATAAATATAACAAATACATCTTAGATAAACATCTTGTGAACGTTTCCGTTTTTTTATGTACTTTATAAACTGTAAAAGTATGCATGATGTTCTATATATTTAGTGTATACCATCCATTAAAGGAAATAGTTCCTTCCGTTTAATAGACCGTCGTTATAAGAAGATCTTATTGGCATGCAGAGATTGGAATAAAAATATACAGAAAATCTGCTATATAAGCTCCTGCTTCAAAAAAATTGCTCTATCTCAAAAGTAATGAACAAAATTTTATTATTTTTCCGCCTTTGAAAACCTTGTGGCATTATTATGAATAAGATTTCTTTCTTAAACTATGAAAAAGGCAATTTATTATTTTCCTACAGGTATGTGGATAAAAAATTTAAAAAAGCAGCTGGTAATGCTTTTACAAAGTTATATCTCCGATATAGTCGGGTAATTCTTGATTCAACAAAGGAGAAAGTGTAATTTTTTAAAGCTTTGGTAGTCGTTCTGCTATGCAACTTACAATTACGTATGGATGTGTACGTGCACCAATTATTACACAAAAGAAGTACTGTTTTTATTTATTTACTTTTAATTTTAATAAATTGCTATGAATAACAGTAATGCTATTTTATGTTTTTCCCCTTGGTCACACTTAATTTACTTTTACTAAATTTTGAAATTTGTTTTCTACGGTATATATAGGGTGTTTCTTTTCGAGGCAGAGAACTTCAAATGGAAATAAAATACAAAAAAAAAATATATTTAATATTCATGTAATTTGCTTTATTTGAAAGATAATTTAATTTCATTAATGTTTGAATGTGATGTCGGGTATGTGGCCACCACTGCTGGCGCGTACATGGCGTAACTTGGAGGTTCAGTTTTCACACATTTTTCGCAGTTGATCTGGCTGAATGTCGGCAATAATGCGCCAAATCTCGACTTCCATGTGCTGCATTGTTCCTGGTTTATCAGCGCAGGCAAGGGACTTCACATATCCCGAGAGGAAATAATCCAAAGACGTCAAATCGCAAGAACAATGTGGCCAGTTAACAGATCTACTGCGAAAAGTGTGTGAAAAGTGGTCCAGTTTTCACACACAGTTTTGCAGGTTACGTCATGTATGCACCAACCGCGGTGCTCACATGCACAACATCATTTTCAAACATTATACCATAAAATAATCCTACAAATAAAACAAATTACATGAATATTAAAGACATTTTTTGTGTTTTATTTCCATTTCAAGTTCTCTGCCTCTAAAAAAACACCTTATACAGGTTCTTTATATATCTCTCTGTGTTTGCACATGATAGAATACCGTATATTTAGTTTAGGCAAAAAAGAAAAATAAATACAAGTTAGCCGTCTGTCTCTCATTTCATCAACGGCACAGTCCATTAAAAGTATTTAAGTTGACTGATCTCTGTTTCCAATTCGAAAATATCTGCTCCGATTCTTCGTGAAGTAATTTCCCTGGCGTCCCTCTTTGCCGGTTTAATTCAATCGATATTCACTGGTAGCCCAATTATTCGTCCAGCGAGATCAATCAATGGCGAAATAGTTCGCATGTATTTTCTCTAACAATTCAAATCTAAAATGACAGCGCTTGAAGTGACACACTGGTTTTCGTGCAAAATGGAGAGATTACATTTGTCGCCTGAATTGACGAGTGGCTTTAGCAACAGAGAAGCATTTTCATGACAATTTTGGGTGCTGAAGATGCTTCAGTGTCTATTCTTTAACAAGAACTGATTCGAACAATGCCTTAAAGTATGCTGCTTTTCATGTATATCTGCCATAAATTTTGCCGTTAATTTAATTTTCAGAATCATATGGACGCTGTTAGTGTTTGTCTTACATTTCGTCATTAAGTTTTTAAATTTGAAGGGGAAAAAACGAAAAAAAAAGATTGAAACTCCTGAGTACTTCTATTAGTAGAAAATATAGTGTAAGACATTCTTATGATATAAGCAAAGTTAGCAAAAAAAAAAAAAAATTTAAACAGCTCGGCCCACCACGCTTTTTTGGTGTTTTTTTTTTTTTTTTTTTTTTTTTTTTTTTTTTTTAGGGGGGGGAGGGCATTTATTTCTATTTCAATAATATGCCAATCCATCCTTTCGTTACTTTTACATTCATAGAGGTATATATCATTTTTAAATCACGCATTTGCTGAAATATAATGTGAATAATTTAAAAACAAATTGAGTATATTAAGTATTATCTAAACTTCTTTCTGCTAAAATATGCCTATTAAGCAGTAAACCTTTACCTCTATGAAAAAAACAAATCGTGTAAATAACAATATATTTTTGCACTGAAAAAGGTGCTCCTTGTGATCTATAACATTAATATGCAACGTATCTTTTGCAATTTATACTCACAATGTTATTCGCTCAAAAATTTTGAATAAGTTCGAAAAGAATAAGGGTAAGGGAGCAGCAAAATTCGTAAACATGAATAATACATAACAAATTTTATTGTTTCGAGAATTTAGTTATAAAAATTAGAACTATATTGAACTAACCATTATTAAGTCATATAATACATCTTGCCTATAGAAGTATAGGGAACACCTTATAAATATTCGAGTATGGTTACAATTTAAGGACTGCGGTGCAGTTGTCTTAGAGTTTGCCTATTTTTGGCTAATTTCAAGTAGTTTTTGTAAATTTTTCACTTGGCAATATGTGCACCCTAAGCTGCTATTAAAATTGTAGTTTTTGTAGATATGTATTTTCTATTACAGTTTATCAAAGAATATTTTACGGAACAATGCAAAGAAAGTTGGAATTCATTGATAATTAATGTTTATTTTCGTCACCCAAGTGTTTTTGTTTCTTCTTTCTTTTCAATTATGATGATCTTTATTAATGATCTTTGAAATCTATGCACAATTTAAATTTTTAATATAAAAAATAAATAAAATGCTCTAAGTGCATTCAAGGCTTATCCACAAATAATAAAGAAATTTATAAAAGGGCAAAATAGCAATTTCCAAGCTACGATGGAGCCTCTTCATCAGTGCAGGAAAGAAGTGCTCAACACGCGACTAGAAAGTTGTGAGTGAACAGACAACAACAGCCGATATTTATGCCATACCGAGTCTTTTTCTGAGAGCTGAAGAGGCTCCATCGCAGCCTCGAAATAGCTATATACGTTATTTGTTCTGACGGCTTTTTACGTTGTTATTTCCTTGTACACAGATATATTTAATTCTCTACTCCCCCCCCCCCCAATAAAATAATAATAATGAGAAATCAAAATTTTTTTAAACATATCCTCAAACCTCTTATTTTGCAGGCACATAAAAAATTTACACTACTTAATGTTTAAATTGTAAAAAATATTTGCACGTAATTAAAGCACAAATGAGCATTAAAATGCAGACATATGTTTCGGGATTGCTTGAAATCCCCTTTTCAATGCAATAGTGAAGCTTCTAGATGCAAAAACATCCAAATGAAGTGACTTAATGTTTGTATAAAATTATTTGGAGACGTTTTACCCTTACTTGTCTGAAATTCATCCATGTATTACATGTACTTTTAAAATTTCTGCATAGATTTTAAACCAAATTATAACAACTTGACACTGTAACTCTTTACTATTATAAAATTATAAATTAAATTATAAATGAAATATAATGCACGAGGATTGGTGTTGAATACATAATAACAATAATAAAGAAAAACTGCCTGACACGTACAACCCCTGTACAGCGCAATTTTTTTTAATAGCACATGAGCTACGACGCCCTATTTAACGCTACTTTTCTAAAGTCTGCGTAAGCAAACAAAAAATTTCTCGAAAATATTTGTTATTCCGATATTCAAGCATTATGACTACCTTAGGTGTGCAAGAAATGGTAATTGGGGTGGGGGGTATAAACGGCATTTAGTGATATAAAGCCACTAGCTGAATAACTTATTTGTTAAGTCATATATGCACTTAATTTAAGCTGTCATGAGAGCATTGGTCATGTGAGCTTAGCTTTTTCAGAGGGGTGAGCTTACTTTAAATTATTTTAAAAAATGGGTGTCTTTTGTTCTTCTACGAAATTGAACTTTTGTTGGTAGCTAGACATAAAGGATTTCAAATTGTATTTTCTTCTAAAATTTACTGACAGGAAAACTATAAAATCCACTCACGTGACTTGTGTTCAGAAACTCCTGTTTTATAAAGCCCACAAAAACACTGACCCCTCTGAAGCTTTCAGAAGTATTTTCAGGATAATAAATGACAGATCTAAATTTTGAAAATGCGTTCTGCGATTTTATTTTCAGCTCTATACTTTTGAAACAACGACGATAGGCTTTTGTGGAATGCATTCTAACTTCGACTACAATCTATTCGACTTCATTATTATATTTTATTATATTTTTGGTGCAATAGCTTCCAGGAAGGACCCAATGACTTTAAATGGCGCTTAACTTGAAAGTTGGCGAATCTTTGTCATAGTAACTTCTACTGCTAATGTTCAATATTAAATGGTAAAACCATTTTGAAAACACTAGGATCTTAGGATTCAATATATTTTAGTGAATCTAACCCCGTTTGTGAGACACATGATCACACGTCATAGATAAAAAATAACAGCAAATTATAGTTGAAATTGTCTAGTTTACAACAAATAGATGATCTGTTACTTCTGTATTCCTCAAACTCAGCCCCGTCAATTAGAGCGTCACGAAGGGGCAATTACCCTTTGACTTTACAAATATAATGTATATGATAGTGCATGTATTTTATTGTTTTTTAGTGTAATATACATGGAGAAAATCTATAAATAAGCTTCGTTACCTCTGTATTTCTGAAATTCAGCCCCGTCAATTAGAGCGTCACGAAGGGGCAATTGCCAGGGTTTGAAATTAGGATGTAAAAGTAGGCGTCATTGGCACCTAGCATTTTTATTTAGTTGCCAAAAATGCTCTGCTAGGCGTAATTTTAAAAAAAATCAGATTGCTTGGACAGAGAGAACAACGGGTAACTATGAAGGCAGTTGTGAAATTGTTAAAAAATATCGCAAAACTTTACAACCTTACTGAGAAAATTGATAAGAGAAAAATGTTCAAAAATCCATTTCTATTAGTAACTTTTAAGAAAGATTGTAATTTTACTTAAGTTTATGAATCAATATAAACGTCGATTTTAATCAGTCCATAATAAAATAAAATATGGGTTAATTGACTTAACTATTTTTCAAGTTTGCTATTTAAAGTTTAGCGTTACTTCATTTGTAAGTAATAATTCCCAACTCCAAACTTTAAGGTCAAGAAGTTACGAGAGTCTTCATAGATATCGTAAAAACTGAAAATTAGATGAAATATGTATATAAAAATATAACTATATAGTTATGCTAGAATTTAAAAATAAATAAAAATTGGCGAGTTGGTGCAAATTGTGGTTGTCAAACTAAAAGTTTTTTGAAAGGTTAGGCGTCAAAAGTGACGACTGGATGAAATCGCTGTCATCAAACGGAAATTTTTAGTTTCAAAATACGACTAACAACCGCTAATTTCGAACCCTATCAATTACCCTCTGGCTTTAAAAATATAAAGGTACATGTATAAAATAAAACGCTTAAAGGGAGCTACGAATAAAATTTTTTTTACGTGAAACGTACAATAGAAGCACGTTACTTTCTTTTGCAGGTTACTTTAGACATGTCCAGGTACAATTAAGTACACTTACTTTTTCCCAATGACGCTTTTTCGAGATATTCGCAATAAAAAAACAAAAACAAATTTTGAAGGTTTGGAAAATGTCAGGATCTTATCTATTTAAAAGCAATGAAATCCCAAACATTTTTCATCGCACATATTTACTTCACAGCCGAAAATTTCAGTTTTAGTTAAATTTATTTTGGGTCGTTGCTGCTTAGCTGAAACAATTAAGGCCAAAATCTCGTAAAAACGTATTGTAGACCTTATTTTGTAGCCGCTTAGCAGCAAAGAGCTACAATGCCCAACCAAAATAACTATGTAGTCATCATCTCTCGAAATTGAGAAATCTATAAATATAAACATGATCGTGAGGCTGTAAAAACTACAGCGCACCGAAAAGTGCCTTATAGCCGTTTTGCTAAAAAAGCGCTGCACAACCTTACACTTAGTTGGTTATATTAACCGGAAAAAAGAATTCTGAGAGGCTGAAAGCGGCAAAAGGTTCACTTCTCATTTATTATTTTCAAGTATATAAAAGTATCAAGAAAATCGAAAAATGTCTCTGCCATTTTTTTTCTCGTTTGTTTGATTCTCAAAATATTGGCTCATATAAATGTTGTGTTATTGTTTAAGATATGCCCTCAAATAAACCCTGAGACTTTACACCGTGGCTGATATATAGAATAGCAAATTCAAATTGTAATTATTATTTCTAAAACTAAACTATCGGTACCTCTAATATTTTCCAAAGGTTATCCAAAGGTACATCGTTCGAGCTTAGATTCCAGTGAAATCGATTTTTTCGGACTTCAAAGATTGATTTAGTACTCAAAATTATTAACTTGATAGATAAATTTGTTGTGTATACAGAGAGAGATCTTCTGTGGTAAATAGTGTCTCTCTACTTACTACATTTTTATCTTTTAGTTTTCCTTTGAACGTCAAAACTTCAAACTCCGCTCAGAAGCGCTAGATTCAATTTAATAAATTTTCAATATCTCCACCTATTTCTTATCTGTTCTTCCCACAGTAATGGATGAATGCCGTAATCTTTGTTTCAAAATAATTTTAGCGAGTCTTCGCCCGAAATAAGCTTATTCTTCCAAAGACTTTTTAATCTCTTAGGTAATTAATCATTTTTCGTTTGGCGCAAAAAGGCTCGGGCTTCAAATTCCGAAAACAACTATTAGACGGAGCCACTTTCTAATATGCTCAGTGGTGTTACTAACAAAAATAACAACCCCGATTCTCTGAAGTGATTCGAAAGTTAGCTTTTACCCCATCTACGTGCTTCGTTATTGGATCTGATGGGAATAAGTGGGAGAATGTATTCGTGGATCAATAACATGTTTCTGTCTGAAAATGTTTCACCTTGATCCATTTCGGTTAACTTTAATTTTTAAAATTACATTATTCAGATATTTTTATTAACCCCTTAAAGCACGAGTTTTTTTCTGTAAAACTAGTTAGTGTAAGTTATTCTTTGCAATTTCAGGTTGGGGGGGGGGGGGTGATTAGGGAGCGGGGGATGGGGTAAAAGTTACATAAACAAAATATAGTATACAAACAAAGTGTAAACGGATCTCAGACGGGCATTAGAAATAAAATAACGCACGGGGATGGGAAAACTTTCCATTAACTTTCGCCCGTGTCAGAAATGGGCAAACGCGTTAAGTGGTTAGTTAACACATTAAATTTAAATATTTTTATCAAAGACTGCAATTTATGTGCTTATAATTATTGTATACCTTAAACGATTACCGCTAATAGATAGATTCGAGTTTTTATTTAGATTCACAAAAAGTGAAAAAAAAATTCGCTATATATATTGGTATAATAAAATATAATAGTTTTTATAATCATAGTGTAGCTTGAATATTTAAGTGATTTAATAATTTGAAATTTTGTTTTCATTTATCAACCGAGTGTTTAACATGTGTAATCAGCGTGTGTCTATCTTTTAATTTAAAAACGTGGTGGCTGTTAACTGCTATATTTCTTCCCATTTTTTAACTTTTTCAGTCTTGCAAGTCGCAGGCATATTTCACTACGATAACCAGTCACACACTTGAATACAAAGTGTCATCCTCCTATATAAAGTCAAGAAGAGGACCGTTAAATAAGACAGCAATGTCAGTTACACGCAGTCGTTCAGCCAGTCAGAAAACCAGTCAATACACATAAATGTCTTAGCAAATTTTTATAAAGGAATAAATTATTTGTCTAACAAAACACATATCAAGCGATTTCGACACCGCTTATAAGCTATGACCGATCAAGTGAAAAATCAATATATATTTTGAGACTAAACTTTTTGAAACCATAAAGTTTCCTTTTTGTGTTCGTTATGTTGATGATTGTTTTGTATTGCTTTACCAAAACCAGGGGGATATTAATCATTTACTTGATACTCTTAATACAATTGATCCTTGTATTCAATTCACTATTGAAACGGAAATTGATAATTCACTTTCTTTCTTGGACGTTTTGGCTATTAAAAGTAATGATGAATTTATGACTTCAGTGTTTTATGAGCTCCCCCCCCCCCCCCCCTGCTGTTACACTACCTTCTCTCAAATGTTCTTGTCACACTCCAAACCAAAAGTTAGCCTCTTTTAAGGCTTTTGTTTGCCATGCTTTGAATATTTGTTCCTCTTCTTACTCTTTGCATACTGAACTTACTTATATTAAAAACTGTGGCTTTGTATTATGGCTATTCTCCGAAGGTCGTTGATTCTATTTACGACAGGTTAATTACGACAGGCCTTCTCACACTGGTAATGTTTCTGTGAGTAAGTCTGCTCATACTATTATTTTACCTTTTTATCCAAAAATCAGTCAGCAAGTTGCTAAAATAATGATGACTTTTGGTTTTGATACTGCATTTTCTCCTGTAAATAAGATACAATTTACAAATATGAAGCATCCCATTGTCATAGCAACTGAGATATCTATAGTATTTTTGGCAAAAGTGGTCTTCTTGCATAGATCAAGCGATACTTGCCCTCAAGCACCATCGGGAAGAACATGAAAATTATATTAAACGTAAAGAACTTGCGAGGTCTTCGATTGCTCGGCATTGTTGGACTTTTGATCATTGTTTTGAATTTTCTTCTGCTAGAATTATCAGTAAATGTTCTTTAGTCTATGACTTTGGTTTTTGGGAAGCTCATTGCAAAAATTAACATTCGTAAGTAAATGATTTTTCCAGTACTTCTCTTTTTTTTAATATTTGGAAGCATTTTTTATGGTTTTTCCATTTTACGTGTTTCCCTCTATCCTTCCTTTTTCGTGTTTCTTGCTTCTGATTGGTCTTCTCAACCCTTGTCTTTGTTCCTAATGGGTTAATCTCAAATCCGACCCCATTTGTTATAAATACCGGCTGTCTTTCTGCTTCTTGACTGTTCACTCACAACTTTCTAGTTGTGTGTTGAGCACTTCTTTTTTGCACTGATAAAGACGCTCCATTGTAGCTTCAAAATAGCTATTTGCGATACTTTTTATTCTGAATTTGCGTTATTGATTTGACAATTTTTGCTTTATTTACGTTATTTTTCCCTGTACTCAAATACCAAATTACCTTAAACCAAAGAAACAAAGTAGGAAGTTTTAATTTTCATTTTACGTATTTAGAATTTAATGTGTTTAAAAAATATATATAATGTAATCATTGCAGTGTTTTCTTTCATACTGCTACAAAGGTTGGAAAATAAATAAGGAATAACATACTTAGCAATCACAAGACGAAGCATTTTTTACGTTTTTCCCATTAAAGCGCAAAGAAGAAATGCTTAGGCAAAAATTGCGCTAAAACAAAATAATGGCCAAGTTAATTTAAAGATATTTCGAAAGCTACATTTTTTCTAATGAATTCATTTTGCCGCATTTTTTTTTTTTTGGGGGGGGGGAGGGATGATTTATTTTTGTTGAGAGGGAAATTGAAACGGCTCCTTCTCTACACTACTGGGATAAGAGATATACGATAAAAATGTTTAGTTTATTTAACTAATTATGCAAATGTACCTACAAAATTTGATTTATATCTCCTAAAATCAATTTCATTGTATGTTTTTTGAAGAAAGTAATGCAAATTTCATTTGTTATTCTTCTTAAAATTTCTCAAATAGTTTTGCCTTATAAAAATGTTTCTGGTCTGTTGCAAACACTTTTAACAATTTTTCTCTCAACATAAATTATTCTTATCTGTACTCTTCTAATACCAAAATAAAATCTTGATCACCAGTTTGTCTTTCGTCGTTTTCTTTTCCTTACACGAAACATTTCATGTGTTTTCTTTCAAGTCATCCGTTCGCTTTTTCTCGTTGCAAGTAATTCTATTTACCTTTGTGGTAAAGCAGGCTAAAAGGTTATGGGTGCTGCTGTAACTAACAGGAAATTTTGCAGTTACATTTCACTTTATTGAAAGATTCATCATTACTTCCAAAGTGTACGTAGATAAGCAAATACTATCAATTTTTAATAATTTTTAACAAGACTGAGAACATAAGTGTAGTTAGGTCAAATAAAAAATCGTTAGTAACATCATCCGCCCTAAAAAATAGAATTTCTGAAAAAATTACAAAGTAAAGCATATGTATATATGTTACGGCGAATTGGAGAATGTCGACATTCTCCAGTCTGATAGATGGTGAATGTTGACATTCACTATTTGGTGCATGTCGACATTCGCCGGTGATTGTTGACATTTTCCGATTTCGGACATTCACCGTAACATATGCACACATAGTTCGTGTGTGTGATTTCCACGCATAATAACCTATTTCACTTGGGGCGACTGCAAATTCCGTAGTACTAGAAAAAAACTTGTTTAAATCTTCATCCAGATAAAAGATAAGAGTGTTACAAATTTTTACAAAAATGGGCATCAGCACAAGCGTTGAATGACTCAGTAAATGAGACGGTAACGTACAAGTGGATCCGTATGAATAGAAATTAATGCGCTAATATTGTTACTCGGTTTTAGGGAAGATATTTTTTGGTCGAATGCACATCTACCATACAAGAAATTGTGATACAGTTTTCAACTTTTACTTTTAACTAGCAGAAACGAGACAGTCATTTTTTCTTCATAAATTGCATTACTATAATTTCATGTGCTAAAAGTTTAAAATAGGTTTTTATATAAAAAGAAATACAACAAATTTAAGCTGTTGTATCACCAAGAAACACTTTAGATTACAAAAATAAAGATTCTTATACTATTCTGTGCAAACCGTAGTAAAGGCGAACTTGTCTTACTACGCAAAATGATAACCTTAAGTTGAAGAATTATATTAGTTTCCGGAAAGTAAATGCTGCTAAATGATAAACCATTCGCTCTATTAATTTAACATTTATCATTCTTGAAAGTCGATTAAATATGCAGAGTAATCTTGAATGGGAAATGCACGCATGAAGAGCATCAGTTGAAACTTTCTGCGTGATTTTAAACTTTGTATCTGTTTAAATCCCAATTAATCACATTAGACTTTAAAAGTTTTCTAAGCTCTGATGTTTCTAAAAGTCATTTATTAATGAAAAATTTAATTAATCAAATATGTTTTTAAGATTTTTTTCCTGCATAGATAAGTGCTGCGCAAGTAGAATATTTTAATAAATGCTAAATTTACTCATGTGAACGATGTATTGAAAAATATAGCTATTGATTAGGGCGGAGTGAAAAAAAAATCAAAATTTGATGAACGTTAAGTGACAGTGCTGAAAAGTTGCCTTTAGTATACGTATTCTATCCCACAGAAGTCTTTTAAAGACAAACTATCTTGGGGTTCCGCTCACGCCACCACATTGACCAATTTTGCATCAAAATAGAATAACATTAGACTTCTAACATCAAAAATCTTTGATAAATATGATGTAATATTGCGGAAAAATTGGCTTGATGTATTTATTATATAACATGTACAAGCATTTTATAACAAACTATATTTAAGAGTCCCTCTCCTCCATTTAAATAGAGTAATAATACGAAAAAATTGAGTATCATAATGCATTTTAAGATGTGAAGAAAAAGTAGTAGAACTTATTGCTACCGAAGAAATAACATTAACATAGCCTCATTTTTATATAAATATCTGTTAACAAGTAAAATCATTTACTTGCATAGCAAAATAAAACTTGAGCTATGTATAACTTCTGCTTTTGTGACGTAAGTTGTCTGGATTCCCACTCTGATTTTAGTAGATCCATCTCTCTTGGTTGCAGCATAAATTTCAGATAATGCCTGTAAAACAAGTTTTACTCATATCTTCCTCTTCAAATCTGGGTGATCTAATATTAATATCTGAAATATATTGCATCCCAGAGGTCCCGTAAAGCCACGTCCAACCTCTTGCGGCGTAGTAGTAAGGATCCATAGGGCGTTTTTGTTGTTTTTTATTTAGATGTTTAACTGAGTGTATCGTGTAAGTTACATGTTCCATTATAATTCACTACAATGAAAACAGCAATTTTTATGAAATCAATTTGTTTGGCGTCTATCGAATAAATGGTTATGAAACACTATAGTTTGTGAATTAAGAGGATTAAAATCGAAATTTTTCTATTTATTAAAAGAAAATTTGTCTACTTGTATATTATGTACCAGCTGCGTATTCCCGCTTTGCACGGGATATCTCGAATATTGTGTTATTCCCTGGCGGAGGAAGGCTTATGTCATGTGACCCATGTTCAACCCTCTGTTCTTCATAAAAGGGGAAAGTTACTAAAAAATCTCATTACAATAAGGACAACAATCTTTTGAAATTTTAGTTTGAGTAAGAACAACAGTTTCTAAAAATCCCATTTACATACACGACATTAGTCACAAAAGATTCCCATTAGAATGAAGACAAAATTTTTTAAATAACGTTAGCGGTTCCACTAAAAATCTTCCTCAGAATAAGGTCAATAATCCAATAAATGTACGTCACCAATTTGCTGAAAAAGACAGGGATTAATAACGTCATCTCATAGTAAGCAGTTCGTACCAAAAGCTAAACGCATCCTTACGTCGATCGTCCAGACACGTCCGCCGTAACGAGCGGTTGCGTCGTTTGACCCTGAAGGGAATCCAGCGCAAACGCACATATGCGTCGTTCGTTCCGAAAGGAATAAAGCGCATGCATACATATAAACACAGTCTCTTTTTTCTTTAGATAGATTGCAATTTTTAACCTTTGTGCCTACTAAATCATTGAAATAATTCAACTAGATAAAGTACAAATTCTTTCATGTACGCAAAGAGCCTTTTGCAAGGAAATTTTCCTCTTCAGGTTCTCTCATTTGTACTTGTATACGTTTGTCAGAATATACTTTGCAAAGTCAAAAAAAAACAGTGAATTACAGTGAAAAGGTTCATTGTAATTTTCTAAATTGCAGAATTTGTTTCAATAGGATGTACCGTAAATGTATCTAAAATGCAGTACAAAATGGTACTGCTAGAAGCAAAAATGTTGATTCTGAGCTATTACATTTTAGCGCACACTAAATCAAGTCCTCCAGAAAACATTTGCTCATTATTAAATTCAACAAAACCTTTTGTACAAAAAGCAAAGAAAAGGAACTACATAGTTAAGTAAAAACTTAGCTTTATAACGTACGAATTTATAGGTACTGTGGACGAAAAACAAAATCTTAATGATTAAAAAAATAGGAAAATTTAAAATTGAAAAGAAGAATTGACATTAATTCATTAATGAAAATGCGGGATATTATAAACTACATACACCCATACTATATATACACATATACTATTTATATGACCTTCCATCAATATACGAATACAACCAAAGCCCAACAATACGTAAGAAATCTTATATACCTATTAGTGTTTTCTGAGGCTACGCTTCATTTAGTTGACTTAACCTGGGCATTTTGTATGAAGCACACTATGATTTTGTTACATCTGCTTTGGATATCTAAAGCGGTTTTAATGGCGCACCATTACTTCAAAATGAAGTTTAGCTTAGAATAATATGTTCGAGTGTAAACTTCTGTAATACATTTTTTTAATATGCCTGAAAGCATATTGATATCCTTGTAAACTTGATTTTCGACATAAAATCATGACCATGTTCTTCAATTTTGTTTACTGGAATTCTGATTTCAAATTAAAAAATATATGTCAATTTGAAAAAAATTCGAGTAATATTTTTGAGAAAAAAATCTATCGAATGTATACTTAGTATATTCAGTTTAAAGTGATCAGTTAAAAACATTTTGCATAAATAGCAAATTGACCATTTGAAGATCTATTTCTATCTAACATATTTCGTAAATATCGTACTTACGTTGTTCCTCGTTTGCATCAAAAATTGCTTCTGCACATTTCACTTAAATCGTAATCAAACTTTTCTCATAAAAGAATGATTCAAAATTTTGTTATTTGTTCAGTTACATGCTAACTTTGTTTCTGGGAAAACTAATTCAACTACTTTCGCTACAAATCATTCCAAAATTATATCAGAAAAAAAAAACAAATTTTTTTATTGGTTGAACTTAAAAATATACATTTTATTAACTTAAATACTATTTCAGCACCACTTTCTTTAAAGAAATTCAGTCTTACATTAATTGATTTTTGTTCCCCTATTGCTCAACCCCTACCATATCGCATTTCAGTGCTGAAAAACGTAATATCCCAATTCTTTATTGGATATGTTTCGTGTAACAATGGTTTCACGTGAAACATTGCGTCGGAATCTTAAGAAGATTTTTTCGATAAAATAAATAAATGAAACAACTTTTCAACTAGCGAACGGTTGCATTCTTTTGTTGCAAATTTGATCGCGTTTTAAATCATTGCGACTTTTTCGCTCACAATGAAGTCTGCGGCTTATTTTTAAACTTTCTGAGAGGCACGCAGTCGCCACACATGACGCTAATGAGATTTTTATGATGCCACTGAACTCCGAACGGAACTAATTAGCAAAAATTTTAAATTGGGATCTGAAATCCTCATGCAGTATTTTATTGTAGTTCTCTACATCTTCGATTATTAGTTTTAAATATATGGAATTGAATAGCGGTGCGTGAAAAGCATTCAATATTGAATTTAGAAGGGGATTTTTTTTATCTAGTATGCGTGAACTGATTAAGATTTGAGGCATTTTATTGACATTCTAAGCATATTGAATTTATCTTTTTTGAAGAAACATTTTTTAAAATTAAGTACACAGGTTTTGCAATCTGATCATTAACTAATATCGAGTTCTTTTCCATGTTTTGGAATTTAAAAAATGTTAACCATATTTGCCGCATCGGATGTTCTTTTAAAGCTTTAACATTACCTGAGAGCCATTGATCTATTTATTATCTGCTCATAGCTAAGCGTTTGATCAAGTCTGGCGTTTAGGTATTAAGGAGGTCTGAAGGGAATATTTCCCTTTTCCTGTTTTCGTTTATATTCAGAGGGGTCCAAAAAATGTATACACTAGTTGACAGTGAATATCTTTATTTTAAACATAATTTTTAAATTTCAATGTTCTTCAACAAGATTTTTAATTCATATTGTAAAATGTACTTACAATTACATGCGTTCAAAAAAGTTTGAACACGTGTAATTTTAGTGTACGCAAGTGTTCAAAGTAGGTTCACTGTCAATGAGTGTATACATTTTTTTTTGGTCCCCCTCTGTCTATATATATAAAACACGAGACTACTGAAATTACCCTCATTACATACTAATATTACAAACATTTCATATTATTTTTAAAGCATATTTCTTAGAAAGATACTTTTTTGACTTGTATAGTGTGCTTCATACAAAATGCCCAGGTTAAGTCAACTAAATGAAGCGTAGCCTCAAAAAACACTAACCGCCGTATTCACCGTCAACTCTAACCTCATGGTTTGACGCGAAACCGGTCTCCAACCTGGAGTTACCGCGGGTTTCCTATTCACCATCAACTTTGACTACGCGCAAACAGGTTCCCGGAAACCACGCCAAGTCGAGTAACTCAACCAAGCTCCGGAGCAAAGTTAAGGTTTGAGCGCATGCGCAGTACATGTAAACATTAGCAATGGCGGACTGGATGTTGCGAAAATTGGAATATGTTGAGTTTTTAGAGCTTTCTTCGCCTTACACGATCTTGAATTTCTGAAGAGGCCTTACAAAAAATTCAACTTTAGAGTTGTTTTAATTTTATGAACTAGTATTGTTCAATGATTTCTTTGTCACTTTTGTGTGTTTCCGATAATGTTTTTCTCTCGGGAGCTATTACTTCATTAAAGATTTTGAAACTTTATCATGATTCCTAATTGAACAGAAATACCAAACAATGGGGGGTAATATATCTTTAGTATTTTTATTTAATTAGTTATTTTTCTCTCTCCTTGTTGCTTTTTGATATACTTTTATTCTACTTTAAAGTGTACATGTATATACTGAACATTTAACATGCGTCCTGATTTTTTTTGCCAAGGTTACTTCTGGGATTGCGAAGTTCATGTGGAATATTTTGATTTATGTATGTCGAATAAAATAAACGTGTTGACCTTTACCATGTGTTTTATGTGATTGACCAATTTACATTTGCTTGTGTATTCTTTTCTTTTCTTTTTTTTTTTCAAATTTAACAAAGGTTTTGAATATGTGAAAAGCTTCTTTTAAAAAAAAAAGACATATGAAATGGATCCATAATGCTAATGGCAGTTTTGTGTTTAAAGGTAAACTGCAAGGTTTTTTAAAAAGGCAAAATATTCGCCATATGTATTTGTATTAATGAATTCATATTTGCATTAGAAAAAGGGTTCTTGTTAACCAAAAAAAATCACATAATTTTGAATTGCCGTTTCATGCAGTTGTAAGACTTAAACCAAATTTTTACTGTACTTTGCCAATGCGAAGTGATTGTAAGAATAAAATATTTACAATAGTTATAATTGAAATTAAATGCATTTTTTAAATACTCTCATGAATTTAATGCAAGGCCATAGCCAGATTTTTTTTTTTGGTGGGGGGGGGGGGGGGGGCTTTGAAACAGTTATGTTGAGGAAAGTTTCAGGGAGGAATATATGCTACATTGCGAAAATTTTCGGGGGGGGGGGGGTCCGTGGGCATCCCTGGTTATAGACTTGATTTAATGAAGGAATATTCAAATAAAAATTTAAAAGATACAATAATACACTACTGCTTGGTTCATAATGATACATTTCTATATTATATATACATCGTTTGTGAATGGTACATTTCGAATGTCGGAAAGAGATATATTACAATGATAAAATTAGTTATTATTTCCTCCTCGTTAAATATATATATTTTTTCATTTTCCGAGGGAAATTTTATTGGATTCTTTACTTTTCAATATTTTTAAATTTTTTACACGAGTGCTAGAAGTAATACCTTCTCAAACGGGCTAAAAACCACTCGTGTTTTATTCATCGCTATATCGCAGAGAACGGGAATTTTAAAAAACGGGAAACGAAATGTACTACACTGCGCGGCGAAAAAGCATGAAGAAAATCATGTGATAGTTTTGACCAATAACGGGCCTGCGTACGTTCGCACATGGCGTCGAGTTGACTAACTTCGTGGTTGGAAAACCCCAGGTTGATTTTCCTCCGTGAATACCGATTTTTAACTTCGCAGCGCTGAGCCCCAACTCCGAGTTAACGGATCTCGTGGTTTCATGCGTGGAGTTAGGTTGACGGTGAATATGGCGGTAATAGGTATACAAGATTTCTTATGAATTGTTGGGCTTTGGTTGTATTCGTATATTGATGGAAGGGCCATATAAATAGTATATGTATATATATATATATAGTATGGGTGTAAGTAGTTTATAATATCCCGCATGTTTCATTAATGAATTAATGTCAATTCTTCTTTCTTATTTTAAATTTTCCTATTTTTTTAATCATTAAGATTTTGTTTTTCGTCCATAGTATCAACAAATTCGTACGTTATAAAGCTAAGTTTTTACTTTACTATGTAGTTCCTTTTCTTTGCTTTTTGACATGTACTAAAGGTTTTGTTGAATTTAATGTGCTTCAGTTATGTTTACTTACTCTGTGCATACGCGAACACTCATATGTATAATATTTGCATTTAATGCTAAACTTATTTATTATTACATATTTAATCTATGCATAGTAACAAATCAGCAGTTTAAGAAAAGGAATTAGCAAAACTAAGTAACAAAAGACCGATTTAATTGTCGACATTTGTGTGGTTGTTTGATACATCTGGGTTTTCCCATTCAGAGTAGAAACCCATTTCTTGCTTCTCCGCTGAGGGACAATTTAATTATCATTGTTAGGAAGGTAGCGCCGCCTACTGGATTTCTGGCTGGCCGAACGACTGCATGTAACTGACATTGCTGTCTTATTTAACGGCCCTTATCTTGACTTTATAAAGGGGGATGACACTTTGTATTAAAGTGTGTGACTGGCTATCGTAGTGAAATATGACTGCGATTTGCAAGACTGAAGGTTACTGTCGTGTGCGAACGCTGCACAGGATTAGGAGGATATAATCATTGTCTAGCTTGTAACAGTGTCAAGTAATTTACCTGAAAGATGTATTTATAATGCGGGTGAAAAGAGGCTCAAATTATTTGCATAGTGTTGGTCTTGACACTCCATTACTGTATCGAAGATCTAAAACTAGCTTTGAGAAAGTGCCCTTGAATATCGATTTTTCTCTTTCATATTTTAAATTCTTAAACCAGCTGCACTGTACGTGCTAGTTTTTACAAAAGTTCCTGATCTGCATTTTCTTCGCTCAACTCAGCACGCCATGAACGTGCTTTGAGAGTTTGCTACATATTTATCTTGTTCTGAAACTAAATATAAATTTTAACTACGGTTTTATATTTACTGACCATCCCCAAAGTTTGTTGAAATAAGTCGTTGCATTTTCTTTTTAAATACAATTAGATCAGGAAGTTCTAAGTAAGTTTCAATAAGTAAAGACTAAAGGTATAATGTAGTATTGTATATGAAATAAATGAAAAGGAATTAAAATTTACAGTAAAAATGCCAACCAATCAAACCCCAACTTTAAATGCAAGAGCGAATACATTTTAACTGGAAAGTGTGAACCTTCTGTATTGCAACATGACCAAAAAAGTAAAATAAAGAACGGGTTTTTGCATGAGACTGGAGTGCTAAGAACGAAGTTTGGAAAAATCTGTAGTGCGTCTATTAATTTAGCCAAGGACTGTAGATATCGTTGTATTTTCCATAAATTTTAAACAAATCTAAAAACTTTTAGATGTTAAAACATCTAAATGTCTTATAATGTACTAAATCTAATTGTCTTATAATTTAGTGTCATATCTTAACACCAAACAATTTCTAGAAATCTTATAGAAAATATAAGGTTATATGTGCATGTTACTAACTCGGCATTGTGTCCCTAACACCGTGAAATGCCCACAAGTGTTGTAAAATTTGAGAAAACTTTATCACAAAGTACCAAACATATGGCAATTATATCAGAAATAGAAGGGTAATTAACCCCTTGACGCACGAGTTTTTTTCAGATAAACTGATGAAAAATGATCGAGTTTTTTTTTTTTTACAGTAAATGAATATATAGGTATAGTATAAACTGTTTTTGGCAATTTCAGTTGTAGGGGGTGACTAGAGAGCGTGGGGTGGGGTAAAAGTTACATAAAAAATTATTATACAAACAAAGTGCAAACGCATCTCAGAATGGTCTTAGAAATAAAAAAACGCGAGATGCAAGATCGCCCCTAACATTCGTCCGTGTCAGACACGGGCAAATGTGTTAAGTGGTTAATATATTAATAATCGGAGAAATATTTAACTGCTTACAAAGCTGTTGCATTGGTGTTAAAAGCGCGAAATAACTAACAGTTACATTCGTATAGAATATAAAGTTGTGTAAACAAAGAAAAAGAAGCTAACTTCCCAGCTCCTAAATATTCAATAATTAAATCCTAAAAGTCAATTATTTCTTTCTTAAGTTATTCAAAAAAGAATTTATAAAGTATAAATACATTTAATATTTGGTAACTCTGCACTACTAAACTCGATAACTGATGTAAATAATCAGAATTTAACACTAGATTGACCAGACCAGTCATTTTGACTGTTTCGAAGCTTCCATTTTGCTTAATTTGTTACTTATTATAGTGCAACTTTCAATTGCATTGGATTTTCCTAATGCACGGTAGGTAGGACAAATTAATGTAACTGAAATTTTTATTGTAATTATTAGCAACTTGGTGTAAAATGAAAGTTTAGAAATGGTTCAAAACGGCCTGGACAATTTAGGTTTAATTAAGCAAAAAAAAATGCTTTTTCTCCAAGAGGCTTCAAAATTTATGCTATGCTGTTTGTTTGGAATTCTATGAAAAACATTTCCCGTCATCAATTACCGTTTTCATTATTGGCTTTTCATCTGTAATATGATTTAAAAATTTAGCACTGCGCTTCTCATTAACACAAAAATTAGATAAGCAAAAATTATCGATTTTTATAGTATATTTATAAATAAACCAGCTAGAGGTTTTTTTAGAGGTTTTCGTCAGTATAGAGACTTTTTATTCTTGTTGAAAAAGTTTTTTAAGAAAATGGTTTTTAATGTACGAACGTGCTGCTTATAATCGGATTAAAAGAATACAGTTGGTTTAATTTGATCTTCAATCCTTGGAACTCATTTGGATTGTATAAGAAGCAGCGAAAATTGGTAAATCAGTGTTGATCTAAAGCAGTGGTTCCCAACCTTTTCTCCTGTGCGAACCCCTTCTAAGATCCGAGAGAATGCGGCGAACCCCCTTCTGTCTAATTTTAAACCAAAACAGAAATGACGATACAAGAAAGTTAGCTTTTTTTAAATTATTTTTTATTAAAAGAACTCTTTTTTATTCAGAGCTCTTTTTGAATTATTAATAGAGCAGTAAACATTCTTCGCAAAAAAAAAATCTTAAAAAATTATTTTCCCGGTAGTGCGAAAAAAAAATGTAGAATGGCATGAGAACTAACCATAAGTACAAAATTTTGAGTCCATCAGTGTGGAATAATATTAAAAGATGTTAAAAGGTGGCGCTACCATCAGTTTGAAAAGTGTATAAATACACCGCTCGGTAATTTTTTGGAACGTAAGTATATCGCCTATAGAAATGAAGTGTCATATCTGCAAAATGCGCATTTTTGAGGAGAGGAGTTTAAACTTTTTACAAGTTGTTTTATTTAATTATCTTATTAGTTTTAATGATTATTACAATAGATTTAGTTCGGAAAAAAATTGCTTGTTTCTCTCACATGGATGTTAAAAGATGTCAAAAAGTTAGAAATAACTGTAAAAAATGCAGTTATGACAGTATTACACCAAAAAAAATACAGTTTGGAAGTTATTAAAAAGTAGTACAGTGACTAAGTATTGTTCGTTCCTGTAGCTAAAGGGGGATAACAGTGTTCAATTGATTAAAAACTGCTTTCTCCAATTAATATTTTTATTATTTTTTTATTTAGACTTTTCCACTTGGAACATGTTTATATTATTTCATTAATATAAGCCTTAATTAGGTCTTCATACTACCTATAAGTTACCTGAAAAAAAGCAAGCTAAAGAGTATTTAAAAGGAAAAGTAAAACAAAATATAAAAATTGATTTACTTGGGAAATAGGAACGTAATTCTTACAATTTAGAACTTAAAATAGGAACGCAATTTTAATTATTTTTTATGAAATGCACATTATTGTGATAGTTTTGCTGCAGCTCCATTAACAAAGCAACCAAATAAATAAAAACATTGAAATGAATACTGCCTTATGCACAAATCAACCATAAGTTTATTCGACAAAACTGCTGAAAGGTCAAATAAATCAGAAATGGAAACTGCCGTATGTACCAACCCGACGGTATTCATCTTAATGAAGGACGTCAAAAAATGAAAAATTGAAATGAATACTGTCGTATCGGATGTTACGGTAGTAGTTTCATCTATTATGACTTATGAGTATATAAACTACATGGATTTTGAAATTAAAGCTGATAAAATAGTGTACTTACAAAAATTGCGATGCTATCCCGTTGATATTCTATAACCAACCGAATTATTATGCAATAAGGCGGTGTTGACATGTGAGAATTAGCGGTTCCAGCCAAAACGCATAGTGACACTAGTGTTCTCTAGCCTTAATTTTTGAACATTTACTTACAACAGTATTCCCAGTATAAAGAGCGCAAAAATCTGAACATTTTGATATAAAAACCAAAAAAACGATTTTTTGCAGATACGACACTGTTCATTTCTATAAGTGATATGTCAGTGTTGCATGTTTAGAGAACCACCGAAGACGAAGAAGAATAAAAGCAATGAACATTGCTCCTCTGTTGGTTTGCATTCTTTTAAAATCAAGAAATATCTTGCGGTTCAAAATTCGCAAAAGTTATGGAAATTTACAATATTAAAATTCATCTATTTTCAAATTTCGCATTTCGTAAATGCAAAACAATTGGAATAAAGTCTATTAAATGTGGATACAAAATTAAACATTAATGATTAAAATATATCCAATTAAGCTTGTGGTCTTTGGGAGAAATTAGCCGAAAATAATGCAACATTTTACATTTAAGTAAATTTCCATGTTTCCGACTCTTTCTTCGCGCTGGCCTGATAAAAGTGTAAAATAGTAAGAGAAATATACGGTCAAATTTTAAAATTAATCAATGAATTTCTTTTGATTCCGATATATGATCGAAATTTTCGAAATCAGACAATAGTCGAAATAATTGCAATTAAAAATCTTGTACGTATGTTTCCTATGCCAATCAACAACTTCTGCGCATTATACGGGAAAACTATTTAAAAAAATCGTTTTTACACTCCGTTTCAATACACATTTAAATTTATCATTGCAGTGTTTTTTTTCTTTTATGTTAGCAATTGAAAATTCCGCCATTGCAATGATATTTTCGCGAACCCCCTTTTGACAGCACGCGAACCACTGAGGGTTCGCGAACCACCGGTTATGAAACGCTGATCTAAAGCATGCGATTTTAGATTTCTTTCGAGTTTAGTTTAGGAAGCTAAATCTAGTGTGCGTGGTAAAAATATCTTGAAAGAAACTCATGTAATGTTAATAAACCTTAGACTAAGTTTTTCAAATGAAAAACCAGCACGGTGGAATCTTCTCTGTGCCTAATGAAAAATCCAACCTTAAAAACTGAACGTATTACTTTCTAAATAGCAGTTATCCATTCCAACATACGATCCGTACATCATTCAGTAGGTTATGTTATGCTAATATGAAACTTTATTCTAGGAAATCAGGTAATTTATGAAGATCAAAATCCTTACGCTGCGTCCGTGTTTGGTCACCGTTGAGCATTACTCCAAGTGTAAATATATCTTGCTACTAGCGGGTTAAAATGTTGAGCGTTTTCTCAAGACAATATCATCGAAAATAAATCTATATACAGTAAAACCTATGTAAGTTGACCACTTGCGGTGCAGCACTTTAGTGGTCAGCGTAGACAGGTGGTCAACTTATAGAGGGTGAGGTAGAGGGTGAAGGACTAATTCCGTTCTTGACAAAAGTGGTCAACTTTGCAGGTTTTACTGTGATATGTGTCATGATCACTATGGTATTAAAAAAGAACTTAAAAGCCAAACAGTCGCTTCTAAAATTATGTTCCTAAGTGAATACGAAGTGTTTGTTTTCTGCAATAATATTACCATCATTTTTTATCTTTCCCACGTAATATATACAGAATCAATTGACATTACGCTGAAAATGTTCGCAAGTTTTTTTGTCACCAGTAGTTGTTTGCATTGGGTTCGTAAATTGATAATTGCTCTAATGAAGGTTTGTTGTATATTAAATTAAACTATCCTAAAACCAGCTAAGTTCAGTGCCTTTAATTCATATTAAACTGTTCAATTCATATACATTTTTAGCGGGTGACTAGCAACACACTTGAGGTTAAGTAACAAAAACTTTAATGCAACAATAAACATGACTAGAAACAAGTTAAACATAACTAGAAATAACATAACGTATAAAACAAGTTAACTATCGGAAAACATTTTGGTGCAGTCGCGTGCGAGCGAGCGAGTGCAAACGCGTGCAAGCTAGCAAGTGCAACCGCGTGCAAGTGGGAAGGAATCGACATCAACAAACGTGACTTCACTTCACTCTTCCCGTTGGTCGAGTTGAGCAGCCTACCGCTGCATACTCCCCCTCCAGTGACAACGATATCGATCGGGGAAGTGAACTTTTCTGCCATATCGTGTCACTGGCACTGAAGGCTGCGATGGTGGTGGCACAGTCTCAAGTTGTACTGGTGGTGACGGCTGCACAGCCATATCCTCGGGTAAGGACAACACAAATGCTGGCTTGACACGATCAATGGAAACTGTGATATCTTTGCCATTTGCATCCAACGTGAACACCTTGTCTGTCCTGCTGATGACCCTAAATGGGCCATCATAGGGTTGCTGAAGTGGACGTCTAACCTCTGCGAAGAAAGACATGAGAGGAAGTGGCTAAACTTGGGTGGATAAATACGGGGGCGCTTTCCATGCTGCTTGGGCGCCAATGGTCGAAGTGCCTGCATATGCGCTTTTAATTTACTGACAAAATCGATTGTGTCAGCTACTGGCTTCGTCGGGTTAAAGAACTCTCCTGGTAGCCTGGGAGAAGTTCCAAACACCATTTCGGCAGAGGTACACTTTATATCCTCTTTCAGTGCAGCTCGCAGACCCAATAAAAGCAAAGGGAGCCCTTCCGTCCAACGCTCTGTAGCATAGCACTTGAGGGCACATTTCAGGGGACGGTGAAACTCCTCAATTAACCCATTGCATTGTGGGTGGTAGGCAGTTGTACGGGTCTTGTGCACACCTAACAGCCTGGCAAGCTCTTTGAATAGGGACGCCTCAAACTGACGACCCTGATCTGTTGTTACAATGGAGGGAACACCGTAACGGGATACCCAACATGTAAAAAAACCTTCAGCAACTGCAGTGGCGGTTATCTCCTTCAAAGGTTGAGCCTCTGGCCACCGGGAAAATCTGTCGATCATTGTCAGACAATGCGTGAAACCATTTGATGGTGGAAGTGGTCCAATGATGTCTAGATATACATGATCAAAGCGGCCGAAAGGTTCTTGGAAGGAGGCTAAGGGTGCTCGTGTGTGGCGATGAACCTTTGATTTTTGGCATGCTACGCAATGCTTCGCCCAGTGAGCGACATCAGTTGAAATTGAAGGCCAAACAAAACGCTTCTTTAATAAGTGCACTGTGCGACGTATACCTGGATGTGCCAAGTTATGTAAGGCAGAAAATACTTGTTGTCGCTGCTCCTTGGGGATGTAAGGGCGCTGTTCCTGTTGACAGCTCAACCACTATCTCAACATCAGACTCAGGAAGGGTGATTCTTCTAAGTTGTAGAGGGGAATCCGATGCCAACAACTTAGCAAGCTCAGGATCAGTTTTCTGTGATGTTGCAATGCTGTTGTAACCAATAGTGCTAGGCATATGTATTGAAGAGATGCGAGACATTACATCAGCAGCAATGTTGTTAATCCCGCTGATGTGTTGAACATTAGTGGTGAATTGGGATATGAAATCCAACTGACGAATCTGTCTTGGAGAGCACTTATCAAATTTTTGCATGAAAGCAAATGTTAAAGGCTTGTGGTCACTGTACAGGGTAAATTCCCTAGCCTCCAACATGTGTCGGAAGTGGCGAATTGATGAGTATGCAGCCAATAGCTCGCGGTCGTAAGCGCTGTATGCCATTTCAGCAGAGTTGAGATGACGTGAGAAAAAACCAAGAGGTTGCAGCTCAGAATCTACGATCTGATGTAGAGCTCCGCCGATAGCAGAATCCGAAGCATCAACATGCAGAGCGAGGGCAGCTGATGGATCTGGGTGGGCAAGCAATGTTGCCTCAGCTAAGACCTCTTTACATTTCTGGAAAGCCCTGATTGCCTCAGCAGACCAAGTAATCTCAGTCCGATCTCGCTTTTTATTTCGAGTTCCTTTTAACAGTTGGCTTAAGAGGAATTGATGCTCTGCCGCATGTGGTATAAAACGGCGATAAAAATTTAAAAGACCCAAAAACCTTCTGAGAGCAGCAATAGAGTCTGGCAGCTTGTACTCCAAAACAGCCTGGACCTTTTCTGGTAGTGGCTTAATGCCTTGCGGTGTGATAAGGTGGCCTAGAAATACAAGTTCTGACACACCAAACACACATTTGGAAAAATTCAGCTTAAGGCCATACGTATTTAGACGCTGAAAGAGGGTCCGCAGATGATTCTTATGCTCAATTTCATTATCTGAAAAGCATAAAATGTCATCAAGATAGACGTAACAAAAGGGCAATCCTCTGAGCACCTCATTCATGAACCACATAAAGGTTTGCGGAGCATTTACAAGGCCAAAGCATAGATGTGTGTATTCATATAGGCCCCACGGAGTGGTCACAGCGGTTTGTGGTATATTAGCTTCCGCGATGGGGATCTGATGAAATGCTTTGAAAATATCAACTTTGGAAAAAAATTTCTTACCATGCAATGCATGTGCAAAATCATGGAGATAAGGAATAGGGTAGCTATCGAATTCAGTCACAGAGTTAAGCTTCCTGTAATCTCCAACGGGACGAATTGTTGAGTCCTGCTTGGGTACAACATGGAGAGGAGAGCTCCAAGAACTCTTGGATGGCCGGATGATTCCTTGCTCCAGCAGAAATTCAAACTGCCTTTACAGCAGCATACAATTTAGGGTGTAGACGTCTTGGTTTAGCTATGACGGGTGGTCCTCGTGTTATTATATGATGCACAGTATCATGGGAGGCTGATTTACCCAGTAATGCTGGATTTATTATCTCAGGGAATTCGGCAATGATACTCTCATACTCTGAAGTAACACGTATGGTAACAACTGATGGCTGTGTTGCATGCCCAATTGATCCAAACGCGTGCAAGGATGTTTCCGAGTTGATCAGCTTTTTGATTTTTAAATCGATGACCAAATTGAAATGTGACAGAAAATCAGCTCCAATTATGGGAGAGATCACATCTGCAATGACAAATGTCCAGCGGAAAGGTTTCCGAAGGCCTAGATCCAGTTCTTTAATGGCCACTTCATAAGCCCGAATTTTAGTATTGTTTGCAGCAAATAATTCAAACTTAGAACTTTGGGACTATTTGATAAACGTGGGATTACAGAAATTTCACTTCCAGAGTCAATTAAAAACTTTTGACCAGTCTTGCGGTCGAACACAAATAAGCGGCTGGCTTTCAGATTGACTTCAGTCATCCCAGCTATGACTGAGCTGCACCGTTTTTTTGGTTGAAGTCACACGGTTCATAGCACTTTATTGCACGATCTCCAAAACGTCGATGGTAGAAACAAATTTTCTCCCCTCTGTCTGTACTATTTGCCCTATGGCGAGAGTTCGAACGATTCCGACGCCAGTAAGGCTTGCAATAATTAGAAGCACGAGAAGCACGTTCGCATGATAATTCAGCTACCTGACGAGAAAGTTCTTCCACTTTCAACACAAGGGCATCAATGGAAGATTGGCTTGAAGATGCGGGAACTACAGATGTGGCACAGACTGATGAAGGGGAAACAATTTCTGCTACCTTGTCAGCTATACCTGCCAATTTTTCGGGCGGTTCGGAGGATGCTGATAAAACTGTCTGGTTGTGCGTAGGCATACGTTGTATCCACAAGCTGTGCAGAAAATCATCTTTAAGTTGACCTCCGGAAAGTTCCCTCATTTTCCGAAGAAGCTGGCTGGGCCGTTCATCTCCGAGTTGCAAATCGATTAACAATTTTTTAATTTTTTTCTGCTCCGAGTCCTCGAACTCAGCAATAAGCCGGTCACACAAAGCCTTGTATTTTTCACTAGCTGGAGGATTAAGTACAATGTCCGATACGTGGGATAAAGTTTCCGCATCGATGTTCGAAACAAGGGCTGAATATTTTGTATCATCGCTCACTATGCCGCTGAACGCGAAAGAATTGTCACACTGAGCGAGCCATAAGCGTACGTTCGCTTTCCAAAATGCTGGGAGCCGCAAAGCAACACGTGCGACTTCAGTCTTTTGCATGCCATCCTCATTCGGCATTTTTCTGCTTTTTAGTGAGCAGCACACAGGAAACAATGTTCAGTTCGGCGGCAGAATAAAAAATGCACAGCAAATGTCACTAACCTCTTGCAGTAAACTCAAGCGGAAAACGGGCGAAATTTCCGACGTGTAACAGAAGGAGTTCATTTCAGAAAAGTATTCCAATTGTCCGGGACACCAGATTTAGCGGGTGACTAGCAACACACTTGAGGTTAAGTAACAAAAACTTTAATGCAACAATAAACATGACTAGAAATAACATAACGTATAAAACAAGTTAACTATCGGAAAACATTTTGGTGCAGTCGCGAGCAAGTGCAACCGCGTGCAAGTGGGAAGGAATCGACATCAACAAACGTGACTTCACTTCACTCTTCCCGTTGGTCGAGTTGAGCAGCCTACCGCTGCACATTTAAAGTTATTTAAACCGACACAAACGTAGTGAAACTTGATCGTAATGAAAATCAATTGCAAGTTAATTCATGAAATTATTTACATTTTCATCGCATAAATTCTAAAATAGGAAGAAAGGGAAACACTGCTTTTAGAATGCTGAAGTATTTTAGTCTTCGTAAAATACTCGGTAATAAAAGAAGTCTTTTCCGTGGGTTTTCTTTCTCAAGTTTCCTTATCAAATCCTCACTGAAATTTATCAGATTATACTTTCTTCGAGCTACACTGGATAGTAGTTTTAATTTACATAGAAGCAGGAGGACTTGGTAAAAAGAACAAGAAAAGGAATTTGTCTGAAGTTGAAGGTTCTAAATGTGCTCGTTTCCACCCACCAAAGTATAGCAAAGATATGGTTGGTGGATTCAACGACCGTTTTAAACGATCATTTCATTACTGGGGCATTCAAACGATTCGAAATTGGGATTCAATAAGCCTTAAAGTCCCAAAGCCAAATGAACGAAAAATGAATTCATAAATACTCTCATGAGTCGTAAAATAAGTCCCCTTACATGCATAGACTTTATTGATTGCTGATTTTTTTTCTCTTCTTCCTCTTACTCTTCTTCGCCTGAAAATAAATGTATGCTGACTAAGTTGCTTTGACCATCAAAGCTTCCACAGCAGAAAAGTGATTAAAAGGTCTTTTGTTGCTATTGTGCCGGAACAGAAGACACTGAAGCCAGTTTTATAAGCTATACGATATTCAAAACGTATGCTAATTTTTTAACAATATGCAAGTAGCATGCTTTTTCGTAGAAGCTGTTTTAAAACATGATTACACTTCATATTTAATTCATAGGTGTATGTTCTAATTTGTTTTGCAATATTATTCAATGTGAAGAGGAAGGATTGAATATTCCGTTAAAACTAACATTCATTTTTGAAAAAAAAAAAAAAAACATATGCAGAGGGGTCCAAAAAATGTATACATTAGTTGACAGTAAGTATCTTTAATTTAAACAATTTTTTAATTTCAATGTTTTGTAACAAGATTTTTAATTGATATTGTAAAATGTACTTACAATTACATGTGTTCAAAGTGACCCCCATTGGCAGCTAAACATCGTCGATGCCGCTCAACAGCTGACCGAACTACAACTTTTTCAATGTTTCTGGTGTAATGGCTGCATACGCGGTCACGATCGTTTCTCGTAGCAAGTTCAGAGCACTTCTGCCATGTTCTCGTACTTAGAGTAGCACTTCAATACCGCCTCGCGTTGCTAGAACGATAATCTCACTTCCGCCATGATTAGTAACGAACTGGCATCTGCTAATGCTTGAATGCAGGCTACACAGGCCGCGCTATCTGTTGATTAACCATTGAACTACAATACCAAGCAAGATTCATTTCATCATGTAATTTTGTTCTGAGTAGGTTCGCTGTCAATGAGTGTATATGTTACGGCCAAAGCCCGAATTCGGCCACTCCGCGAAATGGCTAAGAACGCTGTAAATTGGCTGGCCAATGTCCAATCTTTTCTTTATTTCGGGAATTGGCCGGCCAGATCGCGAAGTGACATGGGAGGATCAGCCAAAGTTGGAAGAAAAAATCATTAGCAAGTACTATTGGCTCTATATAACCATAACTTCATTCTTTAAAAATTACTAGCGGCAGTACCTGCTGCTAACTGCGGTTGGATGTGGCCATTTGAGACAAAGTAAAAAATTGAATTTTAATTTTAAAACTTGTCTATTTTTTATATTTTTTAATTCGAAGATTTATATTTTTTAATTAAAAAAGAAAACAAAAGGGGCAATATTAGCAAATTAACTTTTTAATAAAACAAATATTAAAAAATTGTGGTCCCACCGTACCACCCGGTATGTGAAAAAATATATCACTACATTTTTTTTTCTGCAAAGTAAAAGTGATTAGAAATACAAAAGATATTTAAAAAGTAGTAAAATGGTCAACATAAAAAATTTCGAAGAATCGAGAAGCAGCAGACAAATGTCGCCACGTGACGCATTCCCACCGGAATTGCAGATGCGCCGCCTACCGGGCATTCTTGAATGAGCACATCGTGTTTTGGCTGGAACATCGTGGCCACTTCGCGAAATGGCCGGCCAAAGTACAATATTCACTGATCGTTTCAATTACAGCGCACTTTTGCCATACCTCTCGGCCAAAGTTCGAAGTGGCCGGACTTCGGATTTTGGCCGTAACATATACATTTTTTTGGATTCCTCTGTATATATACAGTCTCTCGCCAAATTAATAGACGCACTAAGAGTATTCGGAATTTCATGTCAATCTGATGCAAAAACCCATTTTTTATTTAATTGGTCATGTTTTAATTTGCGATATTCACACTTTCCAGGAAAAATTAATTCGCTCTTAAACTTAGGGGGCCGTCAACAAATTGAAAGAGGAGAAAAATGTCTCGGATGATCTTGCATCATAAAAAGCTGGGAATAAGCTGTAACTTTCGGAAAATAATTTAAGCCATGTACAATTAGTCTGTGCATTTTCATAAGAATTGTACTTATTGAAACGAAGATATAGGCATTTCTCCAATTTCCTTCGCACGTTTTTGGCTTTTAACACGAAAAGTATTTCACAAAATGTTACCCAACTTTCAGAAAGTTTGACAGCATACAAGTGAAGCACTATACTGAAATATGAAATAAAAATATTGATTATTTGATAAATTAAGGATATTTAAAGGAATAAATTTTTTCCCGCACATGCGCAAAATATAGCAATCCTTAACTGCCATAAATTCAAACCCCAGTGCAGAGAGCAACTCATAAAAAATTTCAGTTAAAAATTCAGAAATATATCGGCAATTTAGTGAGGTGCATTTCAACATTTTTCGGAAAAGAGCTCTTCATTAAGAGGTTGTTCACAAATCAGTCGTATAAGTTTGCATTCCTGTGCATCTATGCTGTAATTTGTAATAAAAATTGAGTATTTGGGAAGAATTGCTTACCATCCTCACCAAGAACATGGATGGAGAGGGTTTGTGCACAAAAATTCAATTTTTATCACAAATCGCAGCATAAATGCATTGAATGATGGCAAGCACTTGCGACTCATTTGTGACATCCCCTTAAGAAATAGCTCTTTTCCGAAACATGTTGAAATACGCCTCAATAAATTGCCAATAAATTTTCAAGATATTCAACTGTTTTTTTTTCTGTGAATTGCCCTGTACATTTGAGTATGAAATTATGACAGTTAAAAACTATCTTTCGTGCATGCGCAGTAGAAAAATAATTCTTTTAAATGTCTATAATTTATCATATTCAATATTTTCTCTTCAACTTTCAGTAGAAATCTTCACTTGTATGCCGTCAAGTTTCGTAATGTTTTTCGAAAATCTTTCCATGTAAAAGTAAAAAATGTGAGAAGGAAATCGAAGAAATGCTTATATCTTCATGAATATTAGTACAATTTTGACAAAAATGCACAGAATGATGGTATATAGCAATTAAGTGACTTTCAGAAATTTTCAGATTATTCCCAGCTTTTAACGATGCAGGATCATCCAAAACATTTTTCTCATTTTTCGATTTGTTGACGGTCCCCTAAATGCAAGAGCGAATGAAATTTTACTGGAAAGTGTTAAAATTGTTAATAAAAATATGACCAAATAAGTAAAAAACGGGTTTTTGCATCAGACTGAGTTTTAAGTCTGAAATTACGAACATTCTGTAGTGAGTCTATTGGTTTGACAAGGAACTGTATATAAACCCTGTATGTGAAAAACTATCAAAACTTTGTTTGCATTTAAATGTGATTAAAATAAGCAGAAATCGTCACAAAACTACAACAAATGTCTAATTCAAAGTTAATGAAGGCGTTGAAAAAAAAACAAAAATGTTTTGTTCTTTTCCACTATGTCCTCCTTGATTGAATCAAGACACGACATTATATGCAAAACTATAAGAGGATAACCTGGAGTTTTTCGCATTGATGTTTATTTTGAAAATGACTAGTACTGTTGTAAATTTCGTTTACAAGTTTTTTTTCATTTATAAATTTATTTCTCTTGGTCCCTTGAAAAACGTATAAACGGTTCTTTACTGCAGTGTTATTATTATTATTCAAGCGCCCCCTTCTCACCTGGCAATATAAATCTGAACTAGTACTTTCTTTATTGCAGATTTCTTTCCCCACTGGTTCGTGCGACATAGGGTCAGGTGGGATAAAGTGGTCATAAATTTCACGTTTTTCAACTTTCGTCACCAATAAATATAAGAACTTTTTAAAAACCTTCAGATGTTTTGCTTGATATTTTACATTACATTATTAAAGAACAGATTGCATTAAATTTTGAGCAGAAAAAAAATTAAGTAAAATATATTTATAACACCTTCTTTCTGGGATGTATTTATGACCACTTTACCCCATGGGGTGGGGTAAAGTGAGTAGTGCATGAGGTAAAGTGATCATAGTTAAAAAAAGACCACATAAAAGTATTAATAATCATAATATTTCAAAATATTCTACAGATGTTCATTTTAGAAAGGAAACAACTCTAGTTCCCAACAGAATTTATCAGTGCCTTCTATTATGGTCAAAAGTTGGTCAAAATCTTCGTAACGACTGGTAAGGTACTTTAGTCCCTTCAGCTGCTTAAAACAAAGTTGTATACCAAAATACTTTAAGATACATAATAGCGAAGAGAGAGCATTTAATTTGTACATGAATCGAATGATTACTTATAGTAATACTGATTTAAGTGTCGCTATCCACCGTTAACGTTATTGGGTGACTTTCAAATTTGTTGACGGATTGGGTTTGACACAATCTGAAAATTTTTGTTGCATCAAACATAAAAATTTGCCTACGTATGAATTCCTTATAATTTACTGCATTCTGAGCAAGTAGTTTTTTTTCGAGTTAATTTATTAATATTTTAGATATTTCAAAAAGTGTCTTGACAAGTGATTGCTTTTCTCATGAATGTTACCGTTATTAAACATTCTGTAAAATAATACTTATCCATAATTTATCTAAAAAATCTTGTTTAGGTAATCATAAATACTTTGTAATAAGTAAAAATAGTATTGTAATAAGTAAAAATAGTATTAAAGTTGACATATTTAAAATCTTTTAACTATTTTAATTGCTCTTTATCTCAGGAGTGTTACTTTGTTTCTTAAATGAAGCATATAACATTCAATAAAAATGTATTTCATTAAAAATTAACTGTTTTCACTGCAGGTATAGGAAGTAACTGGATAGCCTTAATTGGCAAACCATTTTTTAATTATTAACTAACAAATATATTAATACAATTCTAAATTTAGTGACAGTAACACTCATGAGATATGGTAACACTCATGAGACAGACAAGCAATACTCTTGCAATATT
Organism: Octonoba sinensis; assembly: GCA_038502835.1. Lineage (NCBI taxonomy): Eukaryota > Metazoa > Arthropoda > Arachnida > Araneae > Uloboridae > Octonoba > Octonoba sinensis. Next base: position 133,922,529 of record CM076598.1, read on the forward strand.
GCACCAAAAATAATAATAGTAATAAAAATAACAATAATTATAAAAAGAGAGACCAAAATTGAAATTATTTTACCCCATTAATTGCTATGTTACATTAAAAATGTAATAATACATCACTACTCTCATGATTCTGATCCAGAAATAGATGTTTCTAGACAGAACTAATACAAAATTAATTTCAGTTTTAAAGTAAGCAGTAAAAATATCGAAATAAATAGATCTAATTCTGCGAATCATATCTTTAATTTAAGTAAAGGGAAGATAATAGTTTGCACCACATCACTTTCTTATTTACATAAAGTAACAACTGGCATACCCGATCAAGTGCTTATTTTTTACTCATTTATTTATTTATTTATTTATTTTGGGTTGAGGGGGTTACAAGTACGGGAGTTTTTATTTTTTTACCCCTTAAGAATAAAACTTATCTTAAACAAAACACACAAAAATCATATCTGCCAACGTAAAAATTTTGTGTCAGGATGTCTCTTTTAAAATATACTCGTATATACAGACAAATAAAATATAATCTTGAATAAAAAACTAATATCAGCTTGAGTTAAAGCTCATAAAATATCTATATCTGTAGGTTTATTTATTATTTGATTGTTTTCAATCATGATTGTAACTTCCTTCTCTTAACAAGTAACACTCATGAGTGGGTAACACTCATGAGATTTATTAAGAAATTCTTCACTAAAAGAAATTCTCACTGTGTTTCTGAAAATTTAATTGGACAGATTGATTCCTCTACAAGAAATACACTACTGCTGAATTGCTTTTTTTTATGCTGTAAAAAATATTGGAAAATAAATGGGTAACACTCCTGAGAAGTAATAAAAATACTCATCATGTTGAATTGTTTGTTCCACTATAAAACAGTACAGGAATAAAACTAACCTATTCTAGGTGGTATGAGGTCAAAGTTAACATACGAGGCTTCGCTACCACAGAAAATAATTACAATATTTAAATATTTTGAAAGTTGAATGATAGGAACTTTCTCGAGGTAACACTCATGAGCTGCATGTCCGGACAGAAACTTTCTTTAAATTTTAAAATATCATATAAACATTTCAGTAAAATCACTTGCATTTTTGTTAAGTAAACACATATTACTTCATGTTTTAAATCATATTGAATAAAAAAATTACTTGGAATGATAAAAAAAAAGACTCTGGTTCTTTGAATTTTTTGCTCCGGACACGCAATTTTCCATTTCTTTCCAACTAACGTAATAGAAAAAGCCTACTATTTCACAACTTGGAAAAAATGTAATGAATGCATTTAATTAACTATGAACTGATGCTTCCTTACTAGTTTTTATAATGACAGAATAATAGCTTTATCGACATGAAATTCAGATTTTATACTGCGGACATCAAACCGTCAATCTTTTTGAAAATCACTCCTATTCAACTTCAACAAACTTTAAAGTAAAACTTCTTCTCGTGCATTATTTCCTTGCAATAAATAAATAAATAAATAAATAGCTTGTTATAAAAATCTTGTAGTTCCCCTATCCCGAATACATGCGCAAGTCAAAATAACCTTTTTGCATATATAATGCAAGCATCTGCATTAAGATAAAAAAAAAATTTAAAACAAATACTGTCCCACTCCATCCTTAATTTGCTGGGCCCGGTAATTTTTTATTCTCCTTGTAACTAAATTTGCATTAACTCACAATGAACTTTTTTCATCACCGATTCACGACTAGTTTTTTAACCTTCCAAGCAAATAAAACAAAAATTGAAGTTTCTATTTTTCCTAGCTGCGTACTGAGCTTTTCATATTATTCTGCAGCATTTAATTAAAGTAGTCATTGGGTTCGGTGCGCCACAAGCACAATTTCTATCTCAGAATTTCTGAATATGCATTTTTGTCCCTTTTAGATGATAGGTTCGGAACTAAAATTCTACAGCATTATTTGCATTCCGGGTAGCCTGAAATTAATCGATTAAACGAGTTTTCTTCTCCCATCTTTGTTTCGAGTATTCGTAATGCATTCAAAGTCGACAGAGTAGAAATGCCGATGTTATCAATATAAAAAGACTTAATCGATAGTTTAACTGTGTTTCGGTTTTGTCATTGTTTAAAAATAACGGCTGACGGAACGTTATTTAGAACAGTTGCCTGTGATCATTGGAAATAGTTGACTCAAATTCACTTTAACCTAGTTTTAAGTTTTTCAACCAAACAAGGCACAGTTTTATCTTTTATATTTCTGATTAAAAACAAAATTAAATTATCTTACTTTAATTGCACTGTCAGCGATGTACATTTTCAATTATATATATAGTTTCTTTTCAAATATATAGGGTGTTTTTAGAGGCGGAGAACTTGAAATGGAAGTAAAACACACAAAAAAATGTGTTTAATAATCATGTAATTTGTTTTATTTGAAGGATAATTCAATGGCATAATGTTTGAATGGGATGTCGGGCATGGGAACGCCGCGGTTGGTGCTTAGACGTAACCTGGAAAACTGTGAAAACTGGACCAGTTTTCATACTTTTCGCCATGGATCTGTTAACTGGCTGCCTTGTTCTTGCGATTTGACGCCCTTGGATTCTTTCCTCTGGGGATATGGGAAGTTCTTTGCCTACGCTGATAAACCAGGAACAATGCAGCACATGGAAGTCAAGATTCAGCTCATTATTGCCGACATTCAGCCAGATCTACTGCGAAAAATGTGTGAAAACTGGACCTCCAGGTTACGCCATGTACGCGCCACCGTGGTGGCCACATGCCTGACATTATATTCAAACATTAATGCCATAAAATTACCTTTCAAATAAAGCAAATTACATGAATAGCAAGTACATTTTTTTGTGTTTTATTTCTGTTTAAAGTTCTCTTATATCTATTTTCTTTCCCTTACAATCCTGAAAAAAATTAATTACATTTATGATCATTAATCTATCTTCAGTCCTTTTATTCGGAATTATCTTTTAATGAAAATTCGATTTATGCGAGACTTAAAATTCTTGTTTTGCTTCGAAGTATAAGTAACTGTATTTTTTTATAAGTTTAAGTACATGAATGTAAATATTTGAATTCTTTAATCAGTAGCACCTTAAAAATCTGGAGAAAATGAGGCATTTAAAACTCGGTTTATAGGAGAACATGTATGTAAAGTGTATAATGCATATTAAAATCATTTGCAAAATTTAAGAAACACATATCATTTTTAAATACATTACCAGTTTTTATGTAAAAATTAAAAAAACAAATATTATCTTTAAACAATTGATATTTTGCTAACGTAAAACGAAGACATTTACCTTAAAAATAATTAAATGGGGAATAAGATAAATATTTGCTTAATGTATTGAAGTAGTAATAGGTTTATACTTATTGCTTTGCTAAGCACAAAAGTCGTATCTGCACTTTTCAAACAAATTGCGTTATTGGCACGAGGTGGTTCTTTGTCACTTATTTTACCAAAATGCAATGTTTTGTGATCCTATGTGAAAAAGAAATATTTAAAAAAAAATTTTTAAGTCGGTGTTATCTGAGTCGAGTACATGGAAGCGCAAAACTTCATAAATGATGAGTTTTCATAAGAATTCCCCAAAATTTTACAGCCAAATTTGATTCAAATCATGTATAAAGAGTCCCATTTTTACGTATCCTACATTGTTGAGCAGGTTGGAAAATAATAATCAATTTAAAATAATATACGCGTAGCTCCAGAAACTACATGTTGTTGGAATTGGCGAGAATTTAGTCTTGTTTGATTCGCACCAGGCGGTTCTTTGTCACTTATTTTACCAAAATAAAATGTTTTGTGATCATATGTAAATAAGAAATATTTTTTAAAAAAAATTTAAGTCGTGGTATCTGGAGTCAAGTACATGGAAGCTAAAAACTTCATAAATGATGAGTATTTCACAAGAATTCCCCAAAATTGTACAGCCAAGTTTGATTCAAATAAAGTCGCTTATAGAAATGAACAGTGTCATATCTGCAAAAAATCGGGTTTTTTTTTGGTTTTTATATCAAAATGTTCAGATTTTTGCGCTCTTTACATTGGGAATACTGTTGTAAGTAAATGTTCAAAAATTAAGGCAAGAGAACACTAGTGTCACTATGCGTTTTGGCTGGAACCGCTAATTCTTACATGTCAACACCGCCTTATTGCATAATAATTCGGTTGGTTATAGAATATCAACGGGATAGCATCGCAATTTTTGCAAGTACACTGTTTTATCAGCTTTAATTTCAAAATCCATGTAGTTTATATACTCATAACAGATGGAACTACTGACGTAACATCCGATACGACAGTATTCATTTCAATTTTTCATTTTTTGACGTCCTTCATTAAGATGAATACCGTCGGGTTGGCAGATAACTGCAGTTTCCATTTCTGATTTATCTGACCTTTCAGCAGTTTTGTCGAATAAACTTATGGTTGATTGGTGCATAAGGCAGTATTCATTTCAATGTTTTTATTTATTTGGTTGCTTTGTTAATGGAGCTGCAGCACAACTATCACAATGTGCATTTCATAAAAAATAATTAAAATTGCGTTCCTATTTTAAGTTCTAAATTGTAAGAATTACGTTCCTATTTCCCAAGTAAATCAATTTTTATATTTTTATATTTTGTTTTACTTTTCCTTTTAAATACTCTTTAGCTTGCTTTTTTTCAGATAACTTATAGGTAGTATGAAGACCTAATTAAGGCTTATATTAATGAAATAATATAAACATGTTTCAAGGGGAAAAGTCTAAATAAGAAAATAATAAAAATATTAATTGGAGAAAGTAGTTTTTAATCAATTGAACACTGTTACCCCCCTTTAGCTACAGGAACGAACAATACTTAGTCACTGTACTACTTTTTAATAACTTCCAAACTGTTTTTTTTTGGTGTAATACTGTCATAACTGCATTTTTTACAGTTATTTCTAACTTTTTGACATCTTTTAACATCCATCATGTGAGAGAAACAAGCAATAATTTTTTTCCGAACGAAATCGATTGTAATAATCATTAAAACTAATAAGATAATTAAATAAAACAAATTGTAAAAAGTTTAAACTCCTCTCCTCAAAAATGCTCATTTTGCCGATATGACACTGTTCATTTCTATAGGCGATGTATAAGGTTGGCCCCATTTTTACGTATCCTACATTGTTGAGCAAGTTGGAAAATAATAATCAATTTAAAATAGTATACGCTTAGCTCCAGAAACTACATGTTGTTGGAATCGGCGAGAACTGCAATCATTTTGTGTATTTACAGTCTGGTTTGATAATTGAGGCCAGGAGTGCTGTTTATTATCATTTGATTTACCCAGTGATTAGCAAACAGCAGATCTGCAGTGCATCAAATGAGAGTATCTACATTTACTAGGTAACGTTTGAATTCTTCTCGGAAGACTGATTTCATACGAGCAACAGAATGCTCCCAGATACAATAAACATTGCACATAATACATTGATGTAATTTCTTTCTTCTGTGCCTGAAAAGAATAGTTGACTGATTCGAGAAATTGTTTTTAACAGAAAACTTACAATGCTGTTTTAAACTTTTATTTCTTCATCTAAAGCAGTGGTGGCGAACCTATGACTCATGGGTCAGACACTGAACCCACGCAAGATTTTTAACTGACCCATGGTTGTGCTAGGCAACGATTTGTTTGTTTACGCGGGTTTATTTAGATTTTTTAATTTATGTGAATAATTTAAATTCTATTTATTTTTTCAAGCACCGCGTTGACGCAAAAACCATTTAAATGCTTCTATAAAACCTTCAGTTTGATCATTAGTTTTCAAGTTACGCAAATGACGGCAAATGCGTTTGTAGTATTTGAAATAAATCAAAGTTTTTACAAAATATCAAATAAAGTGTATAATGTCACTCACATTTTGTTTGTTGAAAAAAAATCGACAAACCAAAGGAAGTAACCATATTTAAGGCACTTTCTTCAAATAAATCAGGTAATTTTCGTTACTTCTTCTTCATTCAAACTTATCATTTGCACCAAACACTTAATAATTTTTAACCCCACTAAAAAATTTTAAATCGTCAAATATTTTTACCAGTTAATTAACAGAATTCGTTTTAAAAATACTCAGTTATTTTTTTTTTAATTTAACTTCGATACAAATGGGCATTAGTGACCCACTAAAAAATATGAACAAAATTTGACCCACGGCTCAAAAAGTTTCGCCATCCCTGATCTAAAGGAAATAGAAGAAAGTATGTAATTCGTGAAAAATCGACAATTTTGACGAATATGGTGAAAACAGTTCAAACAATTTTCGTAAATCTGTGTATGTGTGTATACGTGTGGGGTTGGACACACTTTTGTGGGCGGTTTAAAATGTTTACTTGAGATATTTCTCTAATATTTACATGATGAAAAGTTTTCAGCTCTTTTCACATTTTGGGGAAGACGTCGATTACCAAAACCTACAAAAAATTTTTTTTTCAAACCTACAAAGAAATTCTACGAACATTCAAAATGGTTATCCATCCTTAATTGAGATAATTATCTATATTAGTTCATGTTTTGGGTTTTTGTGATCATCAAAAGCATCGACTAACTTCTTTTTTCGAGTTCAAATAAAGTATTTAAAAGCGTAAATTGAAATATTTTGTTAGTATTCTCCCCCCCCCCCCCCCCCCGTGTGTAGGTAAACTTTTTAATTCCATGTCTTCAAAAAAGAAATTAATCTCGATAATCGACAAAAATTCACTTACTTCTGCATTTTTAAGGCTGCTGAACCTTATGCTGCTGAATAGGATAGTCCAAAAATGGCCATTTTGAAAAAAAAAAATTGAAACTCGGATGTCTGTCTGAGTGGAAAGACCGTTGAGAAAATTGCATTCACGATTCAAATGGTTAATCCGTGCATGATGAGCTGAGGTCGTAAAAGGATTGAATGCACATCAAGCTAGTTATTTGAAATGTAGAAGAGATGGATACCATTTTGCAATCTAGTTTTACTGGTCCTACCCTTACATTTAGTTCCATTTATGTAAAAAATAACTATTATGAAATTTAAGCTTATAATTTTAGTATTTAGAGATAACTCAACATCTCCTTAGTTCTGCATTTGCCGATTTTTATGCCCTCAAAACATAAAAAAAGAAAGAAACTCCAGGCTGGGAAAAGAATACAATAATACTTCATTGAAATCTCTAGCATTTTCTTTTTTGAAAATAATAGTGCTTTAAAAATCCTTGTTGTATGTGTTTATGCTAGTAATTAAAACCAAATCCTTTCTAGATATAATAAATATAACGAAAGATTTACGAAAATTCAAAACCAACGTGATGAAAATGAATGTCTATTGATGTGTACAAGAAGGAATATGAATTGAAACATTTTTTTTTTTACTTTTTCGTGGCAAAGAAAACAATGCCTGTGTATACGACACTCAACTGATAAATCATCATTTGGGGTCATCCGGTGTATTCCCCCTTTGTGACCACTTCTTTCCTACAATTGATGACTTATTGGACGCTGTGAAGTTTTCGAGGTATTTTAATAACTCAGCTTCCCCTTATGCTCAAGTAGCTCAATATTTATATTTCGTCGCTTGAAAAGAATAGTGACACAACTCAAAAGAGCAACTTTTTCAGGAGACCAGTTTTTAAATTGTTGCGATATGTAATTTATTGTTGTTTCATTCATAACAATTCCTAATTATTGTAATGCCTCTTAAAAAGGGTTAATACTATTCTTTTTGTTTGTTTCATGCAGTTTTTGTGCTAGCCTTTTAATGTTCCTAGAAATTTTAATCAAATTTAGCAGACTTTAAGTTGTGTTTCTTTCGAATAAAACAACAATGAGTTTTATGAGGAATAGTGTAATAACCCTGAAAAGGTCTTTAAAAAATTGTAACATTAAAATCAATACAGACACAACTTCAAATATCCTTATTGTCCATAATAAAATGTTATGAAAAAATGCTGCATTAACAGCAATACAGACACAACACAAAATATGGGTCTCTATTGCTCTATAAGAGACTATATCACTTAGGACCTAATCGGAGTTGGGCCTTTTATCGATAAAATTGGCAGTACTTACCCACGCAGCAGTCGAAACACAACTGATGAGACACGAGTTATGCCTCTGTTCAACAAAAAAAAAAAAAATGGCGTTTTATTTTCACTCTGAAAAGACACTTATGCTATCTTCCGGCAACTTTGCTATATACGACTTGTGTCTTTATTCCATATAAAAGATCAATTTTTCAAAAGTATTATCCATTAAGAATCTCATTTTCGGTACTTTTTGAGTTGTGTCACTATTATTTTCAAGCGACGATTTACAGAATATATTTATGGCTACTGTTAAGACAGTATATATAAAATAGCATTTTATAATGCAATTAGTTTCTGTTAATAAAAATAGCTACCTTTTTTGCGGCTAATTTAACCCTTTGTCAATGCACTCTCTATTCCATAATGATGCAAACTTCATCAGCATTGACCTACCTTTTAACCCGTAAATGGTAATATTCGTCTGTGAGGGGACGGATATGGTTTAGTTTTTTAACGTTAGGTGGCATAATTGTAGGTTTGAAGGCTTATCCTTCGAGTTATGCTTCAGTTGGTTCATAACCTTAAATGTGCTTGTTTGCCGTCTACGACAACTTTCAAATGTTTTAAAAATTAAAAAACTAAACCATATCCGTCCCTCACAGACGAATATTACCATTTACGGGTTGATGTTATTTTCAAATTTCGTCTAATTAATTTTCTAGCTTGTTGGAACTAAATGGAAGGGAAAGAATTAGAACATTTTCACCTTCGAAATTTTTGACCACCCTACTGCTGAACCAAATATCACTTTTAGTCTAGAATTTTCTACTTTCTTCAGTGCATCAATTGCAATGTTTTCTGTAACAAAAAGGTTGAATGTGACATAATGGTTGCTAACGTAAATTTTTAGTTATTTTTTTTCTATTTAACGCGAACCTTGATTTTTGCATGAGACTAGTTATTAGTTTCACAGCGTAATACTCGAAAGTATGCTATCTCTATTTACCCTTTGATGATTTTAAAATTTGCAAAACTTAAATAAAGGGCAATTCACATAAATTTAATTTCACTTTGTATCTAAAAGTTCCGGATAAGACAAAAGCACTTCTAAAATACTTCAAAATTTTATATTTAAATTTTTTATTTATTTTTCCCTATGTTTGGCTTTTGTAAAACGTCATTAAACAGTGATAGTGAAACCGTACAGCCACAAATTGCAAGCATGCAGCTATATGACACCTGAGGATAGATTAGTTTCAAATTTTAGGTTCAAATGAAAAGAAACACGACTCCCTACCACACTTTTCTCTACCAGACCCCTACCGAGGCCCTAAAATTACTTGCACACGGGGCGAGGTAGTGGGGTCTACGGATTTTACATGCACGTATCCCCAAGTGTACATGGTGGGACTTCTGCGGGGATCGAACGCGCGACCTTCCAGGTGGAAGTCCGACGCTATAAACCACACTGTTGGTTCTCAAGCCCCCAAGTACGAGTGCCATTTTTTCCTTCACCCGATTTGTGATAGCTGAAACAAATCACTGATACGTGTAGTACTTCCAGCAGTGATAACACAGTATTTTTCTTTTGCAGAAAAATGCACACATAAAAGAGCTACATTGCTTATATATCATGTATTACTATCTAACATTGTTCAAATTAAATTATCTATGTTTCTCAACCATAACCAATGAACAAATTAAAATTTACTAGAATACTTGAAAAGAAGATTGAAACATCATATGAGTCGTCTAGTTTCAAAACCAGCTACATCCAAAAAATGAAATTGTTCACGGCGGGCAAAAAACTAATATCTAAGAAATTCGAATTTCTAGCTAAGAGCATTGGGATCGACTTTTAACTTGCTGAAATTTTAACACAATTTTTTTTTTCCTTGGAAGATATTTGGAGGGAAAAAAAGAAGAGCTGACAGGCATGGTCGGGGGGGGGGGGGAATCTGGCTTTGTAACAAACTGGCAAATTTTAAACACACTTTTTAGCATGATGTAGCTGTTTTAGAAACTTGAAAAATTAACACCATATAAAGATTACTTTAAACTATTAGAAAGTTTAACAAAGTTCAAATAAAAAAAAGGGGATGTATCTGCTTTTGAATCTAGACGACTTATATAAGGTCAGGATAAATCCTAAAATATTGTATAAATCATATCTCCGTACTAACTTTAAGTCTCGTATAATATTCATTTTAATTATTTATTAGAAATATTTTTTGGTTTTTTATCAAATCTTCAAACAAATATGTATTCATAAATTTTAATATTCTTATCTCGACATTATTATCTCAAAATTGTTCCAGCAAGGTCCTTCGCAAAATATGGAACTCATTACCATGGAAGTTTTTCTGCTAATGAGATATGAATGACCTTTATCTTGTTTGATTCACAAAACAAGAGGTAATGATAAAACTTTTTAAATGTATGGTTACTAGCTTTATCTTTTGGATAAAGTTCCGTTATTACAGTAAACACTTCAAAAATAATCTTGTTTAAAAGTAGGAAGGCAATTAAAATAATCTGCGCTTGCTTTTATAATTTGCTTTTGGTTGCTGAAAATCATAAATGAAAAGTGTACAGTTTCTGCTATACGTTAAGGAATTCGTTCTACCTTAATCGAGAATATCCTTTATCTAGCAAATTGAAAAGTACATTTTTATCAATGTTAGTGTCTTATTTATTGTATTGTTTGAATTTCCTATCGTTTTGGGGAGGCATATTTTCTTTTAAAAACAATTTCAGTCATCGCCTTCAGATACTTATTTTTAGCGATGATTGCCCGGACAGAAAAAAATCCATCAGTGAATTGTTATTTTTTTTTAAATTTCTGCAGAATAACTTAACATTTAATAATAACTTAGATTTTAAGAATAAAATTTTAAATTGCGCAAATGATTTCGGGTTTTCCCGATATTCTAAACTACTATTTACTTTTTCGGCACATCCTTGTCACGTCGACAACAATAGTACACGTTATTTATGGATGAATAAATATGCATGGGAAATAATTAAGCATCCTGAGACAATCTTTTGAACGAAATTCTTCGTTTATGGAGAAGTGTTTGTTAACTAAAGATTTTTTTTTTTTTTAAGAGTATGATCTAACCAGGGTTAAAGCAAACTCAGTTTCGTCAATAGAAATTATGACACTAATGCCACAATTTACGGATTCTCCCCCCCCCCCCCTCATCAAAAAAAAAAAAAAAAAAGTGAACATTAACCTAGTAGTATAAATAGTAATTCATCTGTAAATCTTGTATATTTTTGCTTCAGAGTTTCAATTTACTTTCCGGAAAAGGATTTTGCATTCGAAGAAGATTTTGTGAAACACTGATACAGATTTCTTACAAAACAAAAACTCACACATGTAGCGTGATAAAATATGCCATTTTGATTAATTATATTTATGCAAAATTTCATCAAAAAAGTTTGTATGCGTTAAAAATGTTTTTTAAATTTTGCTATTTGAAAAACATTTTTTTATATGCTTCACGATATCTGACTTTTTAGAGCGTTAAGTATATTCTTTAAATTGAATGCTTTTTCCCTAAAGAATAAAATGCATGTTACAGTATCAGTATTTACCGATATAAAAGAACACTAATAAAAAGAATATTTAAGCATAAACTAAATATTTAATTACTTTATAAAAACTTAAAGCAAAGCAAAAATTTATTTCCATCATAACATTTGCATTTCAATTTAAATGCATAAATATTCACATACACAAAAGCTGAAATAAAATTTTCTTTCTGCTGTTTTCAACCATTGTTTCCATTTGAATGCATAAATATTTACACCCTTGTAAATCTTAAAACAGTACAAATAGTTTATTTCTACGCTTATTATTTTTTCAATTTGAATTCGTAAATATTTCATTGCATAAAAACTTAAAGAAGTGCTTTTCTTAGATTGTGAAACTATTTCAGTTTGAATGCGTAAATATTTACTCTCATAAAAACTTAAAAGAGTTTTAAGATTAAAGAACTAATATCTCACTTTGAATTCTAAAAGGTTTTCTTGAGCAGAAACCGTGAAATAATGCACAAATAACTATTATCAAAATAAAAGCTTCTGATAAAATCTGACTATTTTCTTTCATGAGACGAATACTTCAAATGGAATTAAAGTTTCGTTGTGATTCCTAATTTGAGCCGAAATTTCTGTCAGAATAAGTAAAGCGTATAATATAAGATTATGTATCGTAAAGCTTAAAATATTTTAATATCGTTCGCATTTTCTAAATTAAAATTTTTGTTATTGTCACAGTAATGTGCGAAAATATACTCAATAAAGTGTTTATTTTTCATTTTGAACCGGAATAAACTTCACCAATGCTCGAAGTTTTCCAACCTAAAGTGGTAAAAGTAAAATTTTCACAATGTATTTTTATTTATAATATTAAGGAACATTTTGAATAGCAATATTTTATGTATATCTGTATGTGTGTATATATATATTTATATATATATATATATATATTCAGCTTAAAAATATATGTAACTTTCTACTTTTCATTTTATTTTAGCTTTTAGCTCTGCAGAAAAAATATCAATTCATAAACATTTTTTGAAGATAAAATTAAGTTACCAGTTGGTTCTGGTTCGCATTATTTTAAAACAGTTCTAATGCTAAACATGTGTAGGGTTGTTTCAAGCATAGACTATGTTCGTGGCAGCAGTTCCTAACAGTATATGCTTTCAGCATCCATCATATCACATTGCTTATTGTAAGTGATCCTTCTTCCTTTTCAATGATAAGATGACAGGTATCCGCTTCATATATTATGATCCCAGTTCATCTTACACTTGAACAGTGTTCTAACTCAACTTTTTTCAGGGCTAGACTCTGGGTTATTAAACTTGACAGTTTCACAAAGAATTACTGCACAATAAATTGAGATGAGCTCAGTTCACGTCTCTTCTATTGAACAATTCCTATCTTTATTTCCGTGCTGAAAAAAATGATGATGAAAAAGTGAAGATTTTTCGTCCCGTACTTCGTATTTTATATATATTCATTAAAATGAGATGCTCGGAGATTTTGATAAAAAAATATTTATAGTGTAGATGTGCTTTTATGTCAACTGTTAATTTGAGAACATTGTCTCCATATCTTTGATTAAAAACCTTTCATTATCTGTGTTTAGTTAGAATGACTGGAAGAAATCTGTGTTAGAAGATGACATTTTGAAACGGTATAAGCCATGCGATGTATTCAACGTCGACGAATGTGGTCTTTTTTTCCGAGTCTTGCCTGACAAAACTCTCGCATTCAAAAATGTGTAGGTGGCAAAAAAAGTAAAGAAAGACTTACAGTATTTTTAGGGGCCAATATGGATGGCTCTGAAAAATTGAGGCCTCTTGTTATTGGTAAATTCCAAAAGCCACGTTGCTTTAAAAACGTTAAATCTTTACCAGTGGATTACGACGCTAACAAAAAAGCGTGGATGACCGTCACCAGTTGGGAGAAAACAATACGACGTTTAGACAGGCAGTTTGTGAAGAAGAAACGAAAAGTTGTTTTCATAGCAGACAATTGCACAGCTCATACCAACATCCCACAGTTAGCCTCAATTGAGCTTGTTTTCTTGCCTCCTAATGTGACCAGCGTTCTCCAACCATTGGATTAAGGAGTTATTCAAAACCTAAAAGTGAACTATCGTAAGCTCCTCTTGAAGGACCTTATCGCTGTCATCGACCAAAAAAAGAAGTTTCACGTTACTGTCTTGGATGCCATTTTTTATGTGTACAAAAGTTGGAACATGGTGTCCACCACATGCATAGCAAATTGTTTTCGTCATGCTGGTTTTGTGGATTCTCTGAGTATCGTGGATGACGAAACCGAAGAGGAAGACATAAAAAATTCATTTTAATTCATTCATTCCTCTATCTGTTCTAATGTAAGATCTGAGAAATCGTGGCCATGCCATTCAAGGGGAAGAAGAATATGGTTGATTGATGAGGAAATTGCCACCACTTCTGAAGCTACAATTTCTGAAATTGTTTCACAAGTTCACAAGTTGTGGACAGTGAGTACAATGACAGTGATTCTGAGACTGTAGCTGTAACCCAAGCGGAAGCCTTCACTGCAATAAATGTCATACGCCATTTTTTTACAAACCATGAGGGAGTTGACGAGCAATTTGAGAAGTTACAAAATCTAGAAAACATTGTTCTAAAAATTAAACCAAAAACGAGACATATCTGCATGAATGATTATTTTAAATAAGGTAAGATGTTATGTATGTATGTACACTTTATAAACAGCTTTATTTTAAATTAAATTTTAAAAAAATATATATAACTTTCTTTAATTCTTTACTGTTAAAATTTATTGACTTAAATATTTACCAAATAACTGATGTTTTCGTTTGCATTACCATTTTTAAAAAATCATAATATGTATTTACGTGCTTAGTTATGAACTGCTAATGAATCGGTTAAAAGGTCACCCCGCTTATAAGGTCACTTTTGCGATGTCCCTTAGGGTGACCTTATATCGAGGTCTGACTGTATTGTGATTGTATCAGTTTATGGCGTCATCATCTAGAAACGCATGGCACAGTTATCAATCTAGAAAAGGAGTCTTATAAATGATGCAAAGAGGAAGCAGTTTCGATAAAAATATTGATTTTATGAGCATCAAACTGTGCAGCTTCCGAATCAACCATGTAGAGGAAGGTACAGTAAAGTACCGTTCATACGACCATCGTTTATACGAAGTTGACATTTATACAACGGTCGTTTATACCAGGTTGACATTTATAGGACGATCGTTTATACGACATTGACATTTACACGACGATCACATTTATACGACGTTTTATTGTGGTCCCAATTCTTGGATTTAGCTAGAAGAAATCGATTATACGACGTTATCGTTTATACGACGATTTTCGATAGTCTCTTCGACGTTGTATAAATGATACATCACTGTACTTAGTATTTAGCCTTAAGGAGAAAGTTTCATCAATGGAAACTCCCGAACAGCACAATCAAAGTGTGTGAATGAGTTATCAAAACTATGACAATCAAAATTTTTAAATGTAAAGCGTATATTTTAAGATTAGCCGTGAGGCAAATATGTTTTAACGATATGTTAAAACGATCTGTGATATGATGTCGTTATTATTTTTCTAACGAATACGTATGTAAAACGACGTCGTGTTAAAATTTGAAACTTCAAGCGATATGTTAGTCGTACCTAACGATTAGTCCAGCTACAGCTTCAAATGCAGCTAAGAAAAATAATGCATAGTTTCCAATCAGTTTCCAGAAGAAGCAGGTATATATATATATATATATATATATATATATATCAGTAGCGTCAACTATACGAGGCTGCGGTCCGCCCCGGGTGATACCCTTTTTGGGGATGTTGCTAGGTGACACCCAAAATGACATAAAGAGCTTTAGAAAAACATGCTTGAATTATACAATTTTACTGATGTTATTTTAATCCATCATACCTGAAAATAAATCTAGTTTACTAAAACCCTAAATAAATGAATTGAAACTTCTTTAAACTTTTTTTATACACTACTGAAAATGATATAATGAACTTACGACAACTAAACGAAGTTTTTGAAGGGGAGAGGGGGGATGGCACTGGCAAATTATCGCCCCGGCTGACACCCATACTATGAACGTAACTGTATGTGCGTGTGTGTGTGAACAATTTATGACTCTGATACAGGGCCAGATTAAAGCCCCTAGATGCCTAAAGCATTAAAACGCTTTGATGCCTCCATATTTTTACATAGTTCTAATTACAAACAATAAAACATATTAAAAAATGTTGATATAAAGAACATTTATTTCTGAAGCTTAATTTTATTTTTAGTTGAATAACAGTCTTTACTTCTGTTCCTTGCGAAGTCTCAGATGATAGCTTTCAACTTGCCTTGTTGTATATATGATTAAAATGAATTTTTTATGTATTTAATTTGTGAAAAAGTAAGTTGAATCTTTCAAGCAAATTGGATGAGATTATGAGAAAATAGACTAAATATTTTACTTATGAATATTACCTGTCATTAAATAAGTAATAACTTTTAGAAGTTCTAACTTAACAAAATAACTTTTAAAAATATTTTTAAAGAACTTCATTTTTCTTTAATTTATTTATTTATTATTATTATCATTAGTTTTTTTTATTTTTATTTATTTATTTATTATTATTATTATTTTATTATTTTTTATTTATTTATTTATTCTCTATTGTCGTCCTTTGGATCGAGATGGTGGAAAAAATGTGTTCGCTTGTATTATCATTTAACAAACACATTTTTACACGGTTTTATTTTACTTGATTTTTTTGATGAAGATACAATATTCCCCCCATTTTATAATTTATTATAGCGTTAATTAGGAAAAAAATTAATAATTTTGGTTCTGAGGAAATTATCAGATTTATTATTTGTCGAATGGCAACGATAGCTTTGTTTGGATAAAGCAACGATGTTATTTAACTTGATACCTCACGGAAGTTTGTTACGCGGTTTTCGACCACTATTATTGAATTTTAGTTTTTTTTAAAATAAAATCGTGTAACTTTAAACATTTTATGGAGATTTAATCTTGTTCTCAATTGTTTCAAACATGCAAATAGAAACGAACTATACATTTACTTGATTTTGCAGTGTAAACATGATGATTCTTTAAATAAGCAGAGTTTATTTATTTGTCCTTAAATTTTAAAAATGGTTATATATTTAATTAATTTTGTTATTCATTTAGTGTCGTTATTGTTCAAACGTTTGTGGGGGTGCCTCTCATTTCCTTGGTGCCCTAAGCACGTTCTTTTTTGCTTACGTGTTAACCCCTTCACGCATTTGCCCGTGTCTGACACGGGCGAAAGTCACCGGAAAATTTGCCCATGGCCGTTCGTTATTTTATTTCTAATGCCCGTCCGAGCTCCATTCCCCTTTTGTTTGTATAATATTTTTTCTCTATGTAACTTTTCCCCCCCCCCCCCCCCACACACAACCTGAAATTGCAAAGAATAACTTACACTATACTAGTTTTTCGGAAAAGAACTCGTACTTTAATAGGTTAAACAACCACTGCCCTGATATAAAGCCTATAGTTAATGTTTTACAGATCATAATATTGCTATTCTAACAAGAAACATTTGAGCTGTCTGTATATTTGTAGCCAGCAAAGATTTTGATTATGGTAAACGTTCCCTACATGACATGCTTTGAACATCCATCATATCGCATTGCCTATTACAAGTAATCCTTCATCTCATTCTGCTACAAGATGACAGGTATCTACTGTATATATTACGCTCGCAGTTCATCTTGTGCTCTACAATATTATCCTCCAACGATAGGTTAATAATGATGTTTAAGCTTCCATTTTACAAAGAAACAGCTGTGAAATCAATTAGATTATGGATCAATAGAATCTGTATTTTATTTCAAATTTGTTCTTCGTTTCTTTTGATGAAATTACAACCTCTCATCATTCAGAGTATCTTATCTTTCCTTTGTATCCTATAAGCTTCTTACAAATTTCAGTAACCCCTTGAAACAAGAGTTTTTTTCGGAAAAACTGGTAAAAAATGATCGAGTTTTTTTTTTTTTTTTGACAGAAAAAGAATATATAGGTGGTAATATATATAAATTGTTTCTGGCAATTTCAGTTGTAGGGGGTGAATAAAGAGCGGGGGATGGGTCAAAAGTTATATCACAAAATATTATACAAACAAAATGCAAACGGATCTCAGACGGGCATTAAAAATAAAATAACGCGAGATACAAGATCGCCCGTGTGACACACGGGTGTGTACAAATATGCCGGTAACTTTCGCCCGTGTCAGACACGGGCAAATGCGCTAAGGGGTTAAATCTGTTTAAATATTGAACTGAAAATTTGTGCTTTTATGTAACTAACGCGATATTGTTTTCCGACTGGTGGTCCGTGGACCAAAGGTAGTCTGTGAAAGTCCGCGGGAGAGTGCGGGGACTACCTATAAAATCAGGAACATTTTCCAGTGATTAAATCAAAGAAATGCTTTTCGTTGATTAAGATTAAGTAAGTACATTCGTCCTAATGAATATCAGATATTCATTACTCTTTAACTTTATAATTATTAGAACATACCGCAACACAATCATAGGCTTTTAAGTAAGTGCAAGATATTTCCTTATCCAACAAAATACAGTGAAAGCATGGATTGGTACTATGTCCACTAACATTTAGAACCTGCTGGTTTGTGAAATTCAAAAATCTCTATTTTATTAAAAGGCAATTTACAGTTTAAATATTTTTTATTTCTTTTGTGCTGTAAAGTGTAGCCTAAGGCCTGAAAATGACCGTTAAAGAGTTTTTGTAATGGTCTTAATTATAATGCGTCATTCCATATCAAGTGATCCAAGGTATCTTACCTCACCTTTTTTATTTTTATTTTTTTCAAATTTGACTTCTCAGTAGCTTCATCTGTATATTAAAGATCTATGTTGCGGAGCGCATACTGTGTAGAGGAAAACAAAAAGGCTGATTAAATTAACTTGGTGTTAATAGAAACTCGAAATACGTCAATCCATTGAAAATTTTTGATACTGACGTAAAAATGACGTACTTTTCGAAAAATGTTCTTTTCGATGGAGTTCAAGATAAGTTGGTTCGTCTTATTGTCGTATTTATGGCTTCAGAGTTCCTGGTTTTCTGAGGAACTTGCAATAAAGAGCATTAATAAGTTCTTCAAATAGCAACCAAAACGATTTTATCGGCCCCGCATATTTAGAGGCAGTGTATTTTAAAACTAGAGCAAATAATCGCAAAGAGCTCATACATGCACTATTAGATTAGTATATTTACTGAAATTATTCACTCATCTTTTTACCGTTACTTTTCAATACTTCACAGAGTGGATCTTCGAAAATTGTGAAAGGAAAAGTAGTTCAAGAAATTTACGCTTAAAGAACTTTATCATTAAATTTAAAAGTATCTAAAAGCAAGAAATATTATCGCTACTTTTCCTGGAAAGATAAACATTCAATATATAAGGAAAACCCAACTATTTCATAAGATTTATATCTTTAATGCCTTGGTTAGCACTTTCATAAATTTAATTTCTGCTGAAACAACTTTTTTCCTTTGGTATTTGAAGAAAATGTTTCAAACTAGGATATAAAAGTAACGTTTTGTAAACAATATAATGCCTCTAAGCTATATTCCATCTTTAATATATTTTCCTTTTCGTTTCATACACATAAAATAGAGGATATTGCAAAATGGTTTATTTTCTTTAGAGCTACTGCCAGTTACCGATTTAAAAGTTCAAAGACATATTTTTAACTGTACTCTGTATTTGTAGGTTTATAGTTATTATTATTATTACTATATTTTTTTACAATTAATAACATTTAAGAAATAAAGTTAGATGATTAAAGAAGTTTGATTATCACAGATAAGGGATCATTCATAAATGATGTCACGCTTCGAGGGGGCGGAGGGGGGTTCGTGAAATTGTGACAAAGTGTGACAAGGCGAGGGGGGGTAACAAGAAGTGTGACAACATGCATTATGCAACATAGCTTGACGCGTGACAAAGGGGGGGAGGGGGGTCAAATATATGGGAAAAAAGCGTGACGTCATTTATGAACGGCCCCTAGTTAGATACAAATAATTATTTTTAATTAAAACAACAAAAAATGTTTCGGCAATCTAGTCCTAGTTGAAACTAATACTAAACCTACCCGGGCGATCAAATGACCTCTTTTCAGGCTTTAGTCAAAATTGTTAAGTTACGGGTTTTCTTTTTTTAACGTAATACAAGACTTTCTATACTGTATAGTTACTTTAATAGTTATATATTATTGGAAAAGTTGTGCAGTAAGTTCGAGAAAAGGGAAAACCTAGAATTCAACATTTTTTATTAAACTCGCAAATGCAGTTGTTTAACCGCTCTGGTAGGTGTAGTATTAATGCAATCGAATTTTCTTATAACAAATAGTTACTTTGGTAGCGTATGCATTATAGAAAAGGTTGTGCAGTAAGTTCGAGAAAAATGGAAACTGGGAATCCAACAGTTTTGATCGCAAAAGCTGTCATGTGACCGCTCTGGTGCGTGTAGTAAATTATAATAATAATTTACCGTATAATTTCTCGGTTGTACTGCAAATAATCGAGAAAATGTGATTTACTAATGATTTGAATGTAGTGATGATTAATTACTAAACGATGTTATTGCAGTCAACTAAAGAGATTATTGACAACTTCTAGAAATCATCAACATCACAATTAAGCTGGGAACTTCATATTTGTTTTATTTAGAAAAGCAATTTAAAAATCAAAGACAATTTTTAAAAATATATAATAGATAAAACGAAGAACTCTGCAGAATTTTTTATAAAATTGACGTATCAACCGGTTTGATCTAGATGTTTGACTTATGCTGAAATAACAAGAGCATAGGAAGTTATTAGTATCAGATGGAGTATGAAATTTCAGGATTATTTTTGCTTCTTTCAAGATAAATTGAAAATTTGAGACCACCAACAAGAGATCAGAAGGATGCCCAGATCTTTTTCACTTATTTAGAAAAAAATAACCGTTTGGACATTAATAACAGAAAACGAAAGACAAAGCATTATTTTGTTTATTCAGAAATTAGCTGATCATAATTCTATGTGGCATAGAGATATAATAAGGCAATCAAAGAGACAGTTCGGAGCTTTTTTTACGTATTGATAAATAATAAAACAAATTTAAAACATTAACACGATATGAATCAGAAAAGTATCTGGACTTATTTCACATATTTCGAAATAATTAAATAATTGGAAATCGTTCACAGGAGATCAACGGGAAAGTCCCGGTTTAAAGTCTTTTATTTAGGAAAAAATCATTACGTAAATGTTATTAACATTAGATCTAAGCGAAAATGGTTGGAGTTTTCCCGAAGCCAGTGTCTGGGCCAGGAGTTTCCAAACTTTTCCGAGTCGTGGCATCCTTAAAAAGATTAGAATAATTTTGTAAAAAATTAAAATTATTTTATCATTTCGTAATATAGTCATGTAATATATATCACTCATATACACCATGCTTGTACATTTGTGCGCTTTTGAACAAAGGAAGAAAAAAACGGGGACACAAAAGGATATATAATGTCATGCCCCTCATCCCCCGATGTGGCACCCTCATTGAGAACCCCTGGACTAGTCATTTAACTCGGTTAGTTGAAAAAGTGTCAGAATGTACAAAAAATTTGTATTTTTTCATTTAACTCCACATTTATCTTTTTGAAAAATGTCATTTAACTCTTATACATATTCACCACATAAATTCTTAAATGTTTTTCTTTTCGAATCATACTTTCATAGACCCTCACATAACCAGAAAATTAAACTCTTCTTTTGAATCTGAAAGCTTTTGCTTTCGAAATCTTTCATTATGAAATAGTAATTTACGCTTTAAATTATTTCCAACGAGTACATTTCAGTTATTAAAAAAGTCATTAAATTTGCTTAAAACGGTATTGCTTAAAATCCATTTGCCGAAATTCGTAAACATTTTTTTTCCTCTTACTTTTTTATTTTTAATAAAAATCTGCGAATAATGTTATCTGTTGCGGTAAGGAAGTGCAATATTAGCCAGCCATCGCGTTTCATTCTGTTCAAATGAAAAAAATGCTAATATAAACACTTTTCCCACAAATTAAAAGAACTGGTATGTAGCTTCAACCATCTGTTACAATTTTTCAAGCTCTTCTGAACTAAGTTTTGGAAATAAATGTGCACGATGTGTAAAGGCATTTTCTCTATACTTTTTTCGGAATATTTCTGAAACTGTTGTTGTTTTAAGTATATGCCTCCTCCCCTTTTATCCATTTGCATTACTTCATTTCCATTGGAAATACTCAACACATTATATTACTTAAGTTTTTTTTGCTTTGAAAATGTAACAAGAAGTTCCGTCTAGAACAGGGGTCTCCAAACATTCCAGCCTTAGGGCCATATTGATTACTCCCAGTAAATTCCAAGGGCCAAAACCATATTATCATTAACTGTTGCCGGTGGTAAAAAGTTGAATCAGTCCACTAGTGGT
The DNA here is from genome assembly GCA_038502835.1 of Octonoba sinensis. NCBI lineage: Eukaryota > Metazoa > Arthropoda > Arachnida > Araneae > Uloboridae > Octonoba > Octonoba sinensis. The sequence goes on from CM076598.1 coordinate 133,944,616, forward strand.
GTAAAATATGATTACTTTTTTGCCAGATGCCATTAGCGACGGGGAAGCTGATCTGTCCGCGGGCCGGATGTGGCCCGCGGGCCGTAGTTTGGAGACCCCTGGTCTAGAACTATACGAGCCTACTTTCCCGTATACACCAAATTCAAATTTATAATCTAGCTATCTCTTTCTCTCTCTTTCTTATTTATCTTTAGTTCTAATTATTGAAAATATACCTTTTTCAACGGATAATACATATTCATTCACTCACTCATTCATTCTTTCATTTATTCAGCCATGCATTTATTCATTCATTCGTTACCTCATTCAAGTGTTTATTCATTCATTTACGCATTCATGTATTTATTCACTCATTTATTTATATTTTCATTTATTCAATAATTTATTATTTTCCTCATTCATTTATTCATTGATTTATTCTTTCACTCTTTCATTTATTCATTCATTCATTATTTCACTCATTGAGTCACTGAGAAATATCCTTGAAAATCCCGATCAAAAAATTTCATAGCAAAATAGGCTCGTAAGTTCTGGATAAACTTTCTAGTTCTACATGTTCTACGTTATAAGAGCTTTCCGATAAAGTTTGTTCCAAGCAAATCGGTCCGTTAGATCAGGATTTATATAGGGTTGAAATTTCCCCGTAAGCTCTGTGTTAATTTTTTGAACTGTTCAAAAATGAACAAAAACTGTTCAAATCAATATTTCACGCCGAGAACTCCTTTCAATAAGCTTTCAATAGGAACTTGGCTCTTGGGCCCAGAGTTTACAGAATTTGCTTCAATTTTGTCCATAGGCGCTAATGTTAAAATTTTTTGAACTGTTCAAAATTGAACAAAAAACTGTTCAAATCAAAAGTAAAATATAGAAATGAGATGTCCTCGCCGAGATCTTTCGAATGCAAAAAGAATTTTTCCAATCGGACAATTCGTTCAAAAGTTATTAGGGGGGGACAGACCGACAGACCGACAGACAGACAGACCGACAGACACACTTTTTCCCCATCTCAATACCCTACTTTCAAATTTTTAATTTTCAATCTTTATTTAATTACTTCACTTATTTTTGACTTTTCTTGATTTTTAACGATATTTTCACGATACATTAAGCCTTCTTTCATGCTTTATTATTATTTTTTTTTACTTTTACGGGAAAGTAGGCTAAAAACGAGTCATCTCCGATGCTGTTGGTTTCTTATTTCTTTTGAATATTGAACGAGAAGATCAGTTTGAAAATATTTGATCTCCTAGTTCTTTTGTCTGTAATGTGGTGTTGCATTCAAGACTTGGAAATACTGAATCACGATGCCATTTTCAAACAAATCTCAGTTAAATACAGAATAGCCGAATGAAGGCAAAAGTTATGAAAACGATATGTGTTGCTCACTTGATGATAAAAATGGAAGAAACTATAACAAAAAAAATTCTGTCACGTGATACAATCACACTGTTGACCAAGATCATATAGAGTGATTCAATTTGGGCGTCCACATTAACCCCTTAAAGCGCGAGTTTTTTTTCTTCTGAAAAACTAGCATAGTGTTATTCTTTGCAATTTCAGGATGGGGGGGGGGGGGGGTGACTAGAGAGCGGGGGAGCGGGGGGGGGGTAAAAGTTACTCAGAAAAAATATATTATACAAACAAAGTGTAAAAGGGCCTCAGACGGGCATTGGAAATAAAATAACACACGGGCATGGGCAAACTTTCCGATAACTTTCGTCCGTGTCAGACACGGGCAAATGCGTTAAGGGGTTCAATTATAGGGAAAAACATAATTTTTGCTAAAAAACCCTTCACTCTTTTACGAAAAAATTATTTTCAATTTATTGTAATTATGTATGCAAGATTATATCGGTCAAATTGCCGCCCCGACTCATGTGGCATGAGGTAATGCGATTATCGTATAAGATGACATATCTGCAAAGTGATGGTTTGATGTCGGTTATTCTGCGTCGTAACTCCTGTTTCAGTTCTACAGTCGTGTTCAATTTGGCCTCGTAGACTCTGCTCTTCAAATAGCCCTAAAAAAAGGAATCCAGAGGCGTAAAATCACACGATTTAGGCAGCTAATTATGCAGCCTGGCAATTTGGCACGCATTTTTTCTCTAGCTCCCATTTTCATAATACGTTCGGATAATTAGAATACGTTCTTCCGTTGTGTATTGCTCTATGCTTAATTTCATAAAAGTACCTAGAATATAAATTTTTTTTTATTAGTGATGCATGCTTCAATGTTTAAAAAATATTTGCCACTTTTATGTGGAAACTCAACATATACCACACACTACCCAAAGCAATTGATGAAACATTGTGACACATTTCATGTTTAAAGCTCTATGAACTATACTCTTTTATGTACTCAAAAGGCTACGACTCATACAGCGCCGGCTCTAGCCTTTGATCAGGGTAGAGCGAGATTGTCTTTCGGCGCCCTTTGGTCGGCGCTTTCACTTCACGTAAATTCTACTCTGGTTTTATGTTAAATAAATAATAGTTCACAATTTTTTTAAAAATCAACTTTTATTGCAAATATTAACACTTATTGACACTTTAATATTAAGAAAGGTTTTACTGCTATATATAATTAAATTAGTATTTGGTGTGAATTTCAATCGCTCACTAAATAAAACTGTTACCTATGTAGGTATTGAAATAACTAATTAAAAGAAAATATTCCTTATGTCGATCTAGATTTACGTTAATCTATACAAAGTTTATCTTTCTTGCTTTTCACTGGTAAATTTTTCAATTAAACTATCTGTAGGTATGGATTGAGCAATATCATTTACGATGGGTAAAATTGCCAGGTTTGACAATTTTTCCTGAGTTATTAGGGTCGATCTTTGGTAGGTTTTTATCAGTTTAATTTTACTAAAACTTTGCTCACCTTTTGCGACACTTACTGGAATAGTTTGTAGTATCGGAAGGGCAGTCCAAGTGTTTGGAAACAAATCGCACCAATTATTTTTTGTTCAAGACATTAAGAACATCTTTCGGTTGTCCTTGGTCTGTGTCTAAGAATTGCTTCAGGCTTAGTATTTCTTGAGCCAGATCTGCTCCAGAAATATCGCTGTGTGAATCATGTGTCAAAATATTTTGCAAATTTCAACAGGATTGCTCCAATTCAGGCTTATCGACCGGTCGCTTTATATCATATAAGAAACTCCAACTAGCATTAAAATTAGACAACTGTTCGAAACGTATTTCCAGCGAATTTAGAATTGCATCTATCAAAGGATAGAACACAGTGGTCTTAAAATGTTGTTCCGAGTCTATTAGCGTTTAATCTTGAGATTCATAGTCATACATTCTTTGTTTCTTTTTCGGTTTCTTGTTTTTTGAAATACAGGTGGGATTTCAGCTTTTTCGGTAATTTCTTTTGCTATGATTACACCTGATGCGTAACCAGTATCCCTATACTGCTTAACAAATTGGCAACATTTCTGTAAAAGATTCGTTGCATTTAACAAGTCTGCCGACTCTGATTGCATGGATTTGCTAACAACATTTATTTGGTACAGTAAATCATACCAAATCACAAGAAAGAGCAAAAATTCATATTGATCCACGTGGAGGGCGAGAGACCCGGCTTCTGAAGCAGCAACGGGGTCGGTACTATCCTCGTCTTCTTCTTGTAGTGCATCTTTCTCTTCCTTACATTGATACTTAATAGTTTGAAGGCTTCAGACTCTGCTTTCCCAATGTGTCTCACAGATTTTTTTAATGTCAGGGCTTCTGTATGTTTTGAGATTACTTCCCATCTCTTTGTGGAAGAGAAGAAAAAAACAAACAGCCGTTGGATAACCCCGAACAACGACACTGATTTAACTAAAGTTTTAGCAGCGTCACAGAAATAACCAAGTTCAAGCTGTGACAGCCGCAAGGATTCAAAAAAGTCCTTAGAAATTTTCTAATAATACGGCTTTGGACGCCTTTCTGTTTCCCCACCATATTGGCACCATTGTCAAAGCCTTGGCCCCTACAATGATGCATGTCTAAATCATGTTTCATTATCATCTCATCCAGAAATAAATCTGATATCCTGCCACTGGAGTCCGATACTTGTGTATATGTAACAAAACATTCACGTATGCAATTGTCATCAATATCAAAAAATCTAAATTCGACACTTAACTGCTCAGTGCGGCTGATGTTAGGTGTACAGTCTAAAATGATTGAAAAATACTTAGATTTCTTTATTTTCATAATAGTATTTCTTACTTCATTTCCAAGTAATTAACTGAATTCATTTTGAATGTTTCTGCTGAAATAATAGTTTTTTGTTTCCTTACAAGAGAAACCTAGGTCTAGCCGTTCCAATAGTTAAAATAATAGTTTAGCTTAAAAAGAGGCAGGGATTTATCTGATCTGGCAACACTGTTCCAGCGCCTCTCAAAAGGCGCCATCAATTTTTTTCTTTTTTCTTTTTTTTTTTTTTGCGGTGGAAATTGTTTTCCGCATTTGACTTTTTGGCGCCCCTTGCCATTCGGCGCCTAGAGCGGCCGCTCCACTCGCTCTACCCCAGATCCGGCACTGGACTCATATGTCAAAAAGATATCGTTTTCGCATATTTTTAAAACTGGAACAGCGTTCTAAGTGGTACGCGATAACATAAAATGAAGACAAATATACTTAAAAATTAAACTGCATTTGTTTCTCCATAATAATTTTATTTGTAGTAGACGATCCTTATAAAAATATATATAGATTGATTTGATATGTATATGATATTATGGCGAAATTACGAAAGGATAAATTGCGCAGCGTATTTCAGTTTTCGCTGAACCGAAGATTCAGTTCGCGATATCGATACCCCTTAAATGTAAACATTGTAATGGGAAGGCAGCGACCCCGTGGGTTTCCACTCTTTTTGCCTGTGAACGTGAAAATGTATTATTACCTTTCTATTTTAAAGTTAGATGTTTTAAAAAGAAATATTAATAGTAAATTTAGAGTATCTGAATTTTTTTTGTCCTATCTTCTGGAACCGAAAAATTTACTTTGGAAATTATTGTGGAACAAGATATTTTTATTACTTATCCATTCGGCAGTATTAAAAAGTAGCATTTAAGGTCGAAGCATTTAAGGGGGTGGGGGGGGCTCCCTCTTTAAAAGAAAATAAAATAAAACAAAGGTTAAAGAATTCAGAAACATATTTTTCTAGATAGAAATTAAAATTGAAAGAATAGAAAAAGTTGAGAAAATTTTGGGGGGTTAATTTATTTTCAAGAAAATAATAATACATTTACTGCTTTGATGATTATTTACGGTATTTTTTAAGCAAATGTTATATTGAGGAATTAACACTGATTTCTCTTTCTCCTGATCTTTTATAATTTTCCTTATAAATTCAAGAAATTTATACTTCTTATTAAAGTGTTGCAAAATTATAATAATGAAAAGTTAAATTGTTTCTGTCCTTTTGTCAAATGTTTTGAGGTCCAATACGGCTCTATGAACCATGAAGAATAATTCATTCATAAAAGTAACATCGGCAGTAGAAGATAATGCAAGAAAATGAAGATAAATGTTTGAAAAAATAAAACTAGAAAATGAAAGCACTGTAATAATTCCTTCATTGAAACAAAATTTAAATAGCTAATTTAAATTTATCAATCTGAAAACAAAATCTAAATTCATGGAAAATCCAAGCCGAGGATTAGGCTCGTTATATGTAGCTCAACAATTTGCCATTCAGCATACCCCCCCCCCCCCCTCGTGCCGTAAAAATAGAACAACATGAATTTCCTTCATTCCCTCTTTGGTCCCAAAGTAATCACACTTCACCCACCCCCCTCTTGTCACAGGTTACGCTATATTACATAAAAATGTACTTGTAGTTCAAAAACAAAGCACTACGTTATAGATTATATTTTCAATTGTATTTTTAAATTTCAAAATGTGTTTCAATGACATTTGTGAGACATAGTTATGATGATTAATGTGTCAACCAATTTCGTATGAAACAAGATGAAGGTTTACAAAATAAAAGCATAATTAATATACAATAATAAAAAAAAACTTATACTTCATAAGAACAAAATACTCTTCAACAGATTGAATTTTTAAAAAAATGAAAGAAAGGCAATTAATGGAATTGACAAGGGAATTTTTTACATAAAATGAAAAACAAATAATACAAAAATATTTACCTGCTGATTTTAAATCTACTTTAACCAAAATGTGTAATGTCTCACTTCTTTTGTTCTTGTTGCCCTCTCCTTTTTCAAAGCACAAATTGTTATTCTGTAATAAAAAATAATTTCACGTTAAGAAAGCACAAATAAGCATTAAAATGCAGACATATGTTTCGGGATTGCTTGGAATCCCGAAACATTTGGATGTTTTGCATCTAGAGGCTACCTGTCGCATTGAAAAGGAATTCCAAGCAATCCCGAAACATAAGTCTGCATTGTTTAATGCTTAATTGTGCTTTCTTAATGTGAAATTATTTTTTATTACAGTTTACTTAACACGAAGTTAATTTATTATTTTACAAATTGCTATAGTTTACCGAAACTCCCCCCCCCCCCCTTCCAAAGCATGATATCATTTGTGAACGGCCTTACACATACTTTACGTATTAGATGAAGTATGTCATATTTATCAATACTGCTTAACCAGTGCTGTAGAAAGAAAAGCAGAAAATATACTTGTTGTAGCCTTTTATTCTCATAGATGGCGCCATATGTGATTGTGCTTTCTCTCTGAATTCCGTAAATGTTTACAGTACGGAGATGTAGACCTTCTGTTGTGTCATTGTTAATATATAATTAAAAATGATGTTTTTTGTATTCAGTGATGATCTCTGTAAGTTATAACATTACCACAGTGTCATCTACTGACAGATGTAACAGTAATTGGCGACAAGATGAAAAATAGAAGGAATAATGATTAATGAAGTGGGTATTTTCCACTTGTTTGTGCCTCTAACTCTTCAAATGCGTAAGTCGCTTTTTTTTCGAAAGTTTTATCGTACCGGATGAAATTTCCTGTGGTGATGGTGCAGATTTTGCTGTCATTGTTAGTTCAAAAGTGTTGTCTCAAATAACTGCATATGAAATTTAAATTCGTTTGAACTAGCTAATACGTATCATGGTAAGTATCTGTAGTCTCTACATTCTTTAATGTCACTTGTTTATAAATTTTATACTTAATTTTCAAAAATGGATGCAAATCAATTTAAGAAGTTTCTAACTACTTTCGCCACCATTCTAAATCAAAATCAAGAGTAATTACTCGGAGCAATTTAAATACAATCTGTTTCGATTCCAAATGACTCGGCGTCAAATGTCACGGTTTGAAAATTATGATCCGAGAAACGGAAAGTTCACATGTTATATTGAAAGGCTTGAAAATTATTTTGCAGCTAAAAATATCCCCAGCACTGTAAAAAAAGCTCAATTACGTCCTTCTATTGGTCCTATGTATTACAATAATTTGTCAGCGTTTTTAGGTCCTGAAAAGCCAAATTAAAAATTTAAATTATAATGAACTAATAAATTCCTTTTCTCAGATGTTAATACCTAAGAAGAATGTAGTTGTGTTGCAACATTATTTTCTGTGAACATATCAAAATGAACCAAATTATTCCAAAGTATGTCATAGAAAGTGGGCGACAGTAATCTCGCCCAGTGCCGAGATATTGTCTCCCAGTCACTACAGATGGCGCCGGTATAAAATAAAGGAATGACATTATAGTTTTTTAAAAATGTTGTGTCTTCCTTAACGAAAATTAATTTTCCATTTTCGTTGCATTCCGGCATGTATTCATGAATGCTTCTTCAGTTTTCAATTTCTCTGATTATCAATGCAAAGACGTTTTCTTAATACATAAATTTTCAAAAATTTCTGACGGATACTTAAAGTTGTCAAACATTGTCAAAAGACTTTTTAGGACGCCAATTTAAAAAAGAAAAAAAAACCGCTGGAAAGCAACGAACGCACCACCCCTTCTCCATAGCCTAAAATTTCCTTTTTAGAAATATTTGAGGAAAAGCCGCTGCATCAACTGACGTCACAAATGATCTAAAAATGCGTTTTTAGCCACTTTCCCGTGAAAGTAAAAAAAAAGTAATACAGCATGAAAACAGGCTTAATACATCGAAAAAATATCGTTAAAAATAAAGAAAAGTCAAAAATAAGTGAAGCAATTAAATAAAGATTGAAAAATTAAAAAAGAAGAAAGTACGGTTTTGAGATGGGGAAAATGTGTCTGTCTCCCCCCCCCCCCCCCCCTCCAAATAACTTTTGAGGGAATTGTCCGACACGAAAGATTTTTTTTTTGTATTCAAAAGATCTCGTCGAGGACACTTCATTGATTTTTACCTTTGATTTGAACAATTTTCGTTTAGTTTTGAACAGTTAAAAAAATCTTAACATTAGCGCCTGTGGGCAAAAATGAAGCAAATTATTTAAACTCTGGGCCCAAAATCCAAGTTCCTATGAACAAGTTTACTGGAACAAACTCTTGGCGTGAAATATTGATTTGACAATTTTTGTTCCTTTTTGAACAGTTCAAAATAATAATAATAATAATAACATTAGCCCCTACGGGGAAATTTCAATCCTATATAAATCCTGATCTAACAGACGGATTTGCTTGGAACATACTTTATCGGAAAAATGTTATGACGTAGAACATGTAGAAATAGGAAGTTCAACCAGAACTAAGCGAGCCTATTTTCCTATGAAATTTTTTGATCGGGTTTCTTAACGATATTTTTGAATGAATGCATGATTAAATGAATGTGTGAAAGAATGAATGAATAAATTAGTGAATGAATGTAAAAATAAATGAGTGAAGGAATGAAAAAATAAATATCAATAAATGAGTGGATAAATACATGAGTGAGTAAATGAATAAGTGAACGAATGAGGGAGTGAATGAATGTATTAACCGTTGAAAAAAGTATATTTGAAGTAATTAAGAACTAAAGCAAGAGAGAGAGATAGCAAGATTATAAATTTGAAGTTGGAAGAGGGGTATACGGAAAAGTAGGCTCATCTAGTTCTAGACGGAACTTCTTGTTAAGATTTCAATTTTGAAAATTTTAGGGAAACGGAGCCTTTAATACTCTTCTCCCCATCTTCCCTAACGTCATCAAAGATATCCTAAATTTGCTTTTAGAGATTCCCGAGAATAAGTCCCCAAATTCTTTCTTCCCCTAGAGTCACCTAAAACAGTCTAAAATTAATTTCAATTTCAAAAAAAAAAAAAAAAAATCGGGAGAAAAACCCAACCTTAACCTTTTTTCCCCCCTAACTTTACCATAGCCTAAAATTTCATTTTTAGGCTGTCGGTTATGAAAATTTCTGGGGTAGAGCCCACACTCCTTCCTCTAACATTACCAAATATAGCTAAATATTGGGTTTTTAATACTTCAATTTAATAGAATTATTTATTTGTATACACTGTGGGAAACTAAAATTGAGGTATACTGAACACGTTGCGTCGTTGATCAGTCGGCCGGCTCCTGTGGCAGGCAACTGCTCCTGGGAAGGCAGTTTTAGGAGGCAGTGAGTTGTGCAATGTCAAAATTTAAAAATTTTAATTTAAAAAATGAAGTTTTCCCCCTTTTATAGGGAAACATAAATCATGCAATGCTCAAACAATTCAATAGTTTTTTTTTTACAAATTTTCAAAGCATCCTTTTGGGAAGAGGCGGGGGGGGGGGGAGCTTGTAATTGTCGCTTGAGAAGGCAGACTTGGGGCTCTTCGATATGGGTGTAAGTAAGAGGGAGTTTAATCCAGGGGGTCCTGCCCACTGGATTTAAATTCTGCACTTTTGTCAGTAAAAGCGTTTAAACTTTAAAAAGTTTGGGTTTGCTTTTTTTTTTCCTAAAATTTTTTGCACTATCAAATGCGTCTCCTATAACCTCAAAATGCACCAGTTTGCATATAGTCTTCAAAATTTTACCGGAAGAGAATACACCCGGACCCCCTTCAACTGTTAGAATTTCATTTCTCCGGTTAAGGAGGGGACCCTTCGTATGGCTCTGCCCCCCCCCCCCCCTAATGTTGAGCTGAAGCGGTAATGCGGTTGGGAACATTTTTTATGGATTTATCAGGGGCCCCCAAATGAAAAAAAAAACTCAAAAAGATGGCCAGCACATAAAAGCTTATGAAATATGAACAATAATTGGATGGAGGAAGGAGGGGTTAATTTGGATTTTTTTCTTTAATTTCGAGGGTTTTTTTAACGTAATATTTGATTAAGACATAGATACATGATTTAAAAATGATATACTTATACCGCGCTATGAAATGAAAAAATAGCAAACAATGGATTAGAATATTGCTTAAATAGAAATCGATATTTAAAGGTTTCCTTATCAAGCCCGGAATTTTCATAAAAAACCCAGGTATGCTAGGCTTTTTCAAAAAACTAACGTTGTTTTTTTTTTTTTTTTTTTTCAAACCGAGTATAATTAGTAAAAAAATTCGCAATAACAGTTTGATGTTAAAATATATGTATACAATTTAATTCAAACAACCTCAACGGATAATGAGTTTTTAGGGGGACATGGACATTGGGGGAAGCATACTTTAATGTCGCAAAGTGAAAATTCCTTAAAATATGCTCTGTTATCACCAATGCGAATTCTATATTCAATGTTCATGTGGAAAAAATGTCATCTTACGTGCACAGTTTATACGTGGTAGTATTCGTGATAATTCGATAAGAGAAAAATTACTGGAATCAGATGTCACTAAGTTCGATGAAATTTTAGCAAAGGTTATTGCTTTAGAAGCTTCACATATACAGAGCAAAGTACTGATGCATAGTACTCCGTCCAGTGATACTATCGCAGAAAAGATCCAGCACGATACGCATAAAATACAGTGGAACCCCGCCATACGTTCGCCTCGCTATTCGTACAACTCTCTATTCGTACAACTTGTTCAAGTAAAAGTCAACTCGTCATTCGTACATGTCCCGCGATTTGTACGGAGCCAGGGTCCAGCTGGTTTGCCAGTTTGGCTTTTTTCAAGAAAAAATACATTGAAATTATGCTCATTTTGAACTCGCCTGGAAATAATTTGTTTGGCGTTTTTTTTTTTTTTTTTTTTTTTTTTTTTTTTTTTTTTTTTTTTTTTTGAATTTTCAGACTTTTTGAGATTTTACTGACAATTTTAACTTTCTAAGGGGGCAGCGAAATTAAGGGGTTGAAGAACGTTCTTCTTCAGAGGAAGAAAGTAGTAAGGAAAGCATTTCCTTTGCAGAAATTAAAGAGCTGTGTTACCCCTGCGAGAAGACACAGAGAGTGGTGGAAAAATGGCATCCCAACATTGCTGTGGTCAACAGCATTAACTTGTTCAACGACAATGTTATTGACCATTTTAGAAAAATTCTGAACAATCGTCAAAGGCAAACAACATTGGACAGGTTTTTAGGGAAAGAAATCCAAAATTCTTCTAGTCTAGTGCAAAAAGACAGAAAAAAGAAAGAACGGCAGAAAGGGGAGAAAACACCTGAAGGGATGTTACCTGATGTTTTTATGGAAGGGGACTCCTCTTCCAACCATTTCTCTTCATCCTCTCAACATTCCACTTATGCCGTCAGCTCACCGCAGTACAAGCAAAGTGTAGTTAAATTTTTATTTATCTATAATTTCATGCACAGTACTGTTCATTTGTTTTTCGTAGGTTTAAGTAAGCAACCATCTGTGGGTCGGGAACGGATTAATCCAATTTACATTGTATCTTATGTAAAAAATAATTCGCCATTCGTACAAATCACCATTCGAACCGCCTCCTGGAATGGATTGTGTACGAATGGCGAGGTTCCACTGTATCGCAATTCCCGAACTCGCCATGATCGTTTTTCAAATAAAAACCGTGTTCGATCTATTTCTAATCGTAGTTTAAATCATTCTCAGTCTCAGAAATATCAAAAATATACTAAGTCTAGAAGAGATAAAATAAATTATCGTGAACTAGGAACTGATAATTTATGTTTTAATTGCGGAAAAAATAATCACCGATCTAATGAATGTCGCATTGACCGAAGCAATCTGAAATGCAAATTGTGTCATAAAGAAGGTCATGTCGCTAAAGTATTCGTTAAATCTCTCGGCAAAGTTAAATCTCTCCGCAATACGGAAAGTTGCGATATTATCATGTGGTTGTTGAAGCAGCTAGAGTCGATTTCGTTCAATAATATGCTTAAAAAGTTCTGCTCTGCGCTATAAACTTTCCCTATTTATTTAACACTAGATTGACGGGACGGTTTTGAACCATTTCTAAATTTTCATTTTACACCAAGTTGCTAATAATTACAATAAAACTTTCAGTCTCATTAACTTATCCTACTTACCGTGTATTAGGAAAAGCCAATGCAATTGAAAGTTGCACTATAATTAGTAACAAAGTACGCAAAATAGAAACTTGGAAGCAGTCAAAATGACTGGTCTGGTCAATCTAGTGTTAATTATTTATTTTATTATTTATTACTCATTCATCAATTGTATCATATATTTTTTATAAATCATTGATTTATTTTATGTAATAATCTTTTTTCCCTCCTCTTATTCCTTTAAAAATATTTCCCCATTGCAAACTATCTTTGATAAAACATTGTTGATTTGTTATGAATATGAAGAATCTCTTCATATCATGGAGTGTTTATCATTATCATTATTATTATTTAGACATGAAATGCACTTTTACACACACATTTTCCCAAGATATATGATCAGAAATTGCTTCTATTAATAGCGTCCAGTATTTTTCCCCTCCAAGTAGCTAATCACATTGAGTCAATAATCAGAATTTTTGCTTTGATTGATTTTTTCCCTTTGCATTCATTATAATCAATATTTCCAAGAAGTACTAACAGTACCTATTTTTCATTTCCAGTTCCAGTCACTATAGAGCTTGAACGCAACGCCACCTCTCAATTAGCTGGTCAAAAAGTTAACTTAACCTGTCTAGTCTCTGCCCATCCACCCCCTGCTGTGGATTGGTATAAAAATGGCGAAATTGTAAACAGCACGGACACTCGAGTTGCAGTATTATCAGCAGGACTGGACCAAACTACACTTCTGGCGTCTTTACACATAGATAACATCACGAGAGATGATAATGGAACTTACGACTGCCAAGCAAGTAATGAATTTACCAACGCAACTATGTCACAAGATTTGCTTGTGGAAGGTACGATTTCCTTTAAAGCTCTCTAAGGAAAAAACATGAAATATTTCTCAGCTGTAGTTTAAAATTTGGTTTTTCCTTGACAAAAATGCTCAATTTTTTCAAATTATTTTCCAGTAAATGTAATTTAAAAAGAGTGGTGTACTGAAGGTTCATCCTATGCAACTAAATTTCATAATTTGTGAAACAAATTACATTACCGCTTATCGAAAAATCCAAACATCTAAACAGCTGAAGATAAGGTTTTATCAGTAGACTACGAGTTTTCTATGTTTTCTTTACTGGCCCTTGCTGCCCAAAAAACAAGTTTCTGCATTATATGCAGAAACTTGTTAAGAGAGATGAACATATTATGCTCATCTCTCTTGCAACTATCAAAGATAAATACTCTCATCCCAATTTGTTTCCATTTCTTAAGAAGATTGGTATCATTAAATTCGCTTGAACTTGGTTTGTCTTTCATGAAGACATATTTTGACGTATATTGCTCTAGTTTATTACTTCCTTTCATGGCAAAAAAACACTTTCACTTTTCCGTGTCTTCTCTATGTTGCCAATTCATCCCTCACCAGCAGTTAAGTTTTAAAAACCACTACAAGTGCAGTTTTGAAGCTTGTTTACATTTACCCTATGTTTTCAACTATCCCAACTGACCATCTCTACTCTAAACTTATTTAGGCCGATTTTAACTAAACAAATAATACGTACCTACACTCATAAATTATTTTTCTTATGTATTTAAAATATTATATTTTGAAAATAAAGATATGTATTTTAATGAAATAAAAATAATTAAATTAAATTCTTGTTACATCAGCGGCAGAGGAGTACTTACAATTTCTAGAGTAAAACAGGATGTTTGCCATCGTAAATAAAATTACGTATGTACTTTTCATGTATATATTTTTTCTCGTTTGTAAACGGTATGTTAAAAGACGTATAAACGGTGCTCCACTATATTAACAAAACGAAATTAAAATATGAAACTAGACCACCTCAAGGTGCGTGAAAGTTATTTATGATTGTCTGTCAATATGTGCATATTTTTACTATTCACATTGGTTTTGATCTCTTTTTTTTTTTTTTTTTTTTCCCAGATCCTCCAGAGGTAGAGTTTTTAAAAGGTCAAACTACTATAGTGAACTCGAGTACAGTTACTTTGCGGTGGCGAGTAAATTACGATGGTAATTTACCAATATCGCGATTCCTTTTGGAGAAAGTTAACAGTCTGCCTGAAGATCCGCCTGTTATAGATGATGACATATGCGGAAATGTTTCGAGTTATTCAGTTTATGAATTGTTTCCCGGAGTAACATATACCTTCAGTTTAATTGCCGAAAATGAAGCTGGAAAAAGTAACAAAGTTTATGTGAACATCTCTATGCCAGCTGACGGTAGGTATATAAGCTGTTTTTTTTTTTTTTTTTTTTTAAGGCACATTCTTTGCAATGATTGATGATTCATAAACGATTGCTCATAGATTTTCTTAGAAAGGAAAATACTTTAATTTTCCAAATTTGTAGGAACGTATTTTATAGTTGCCATGAGCCTCGTATTTGGTGTGTAAAAATAGGAAAACGTATATAAAAGTAAATATTAATAATTAAAAGTGACATTTAAAATAATGAAAGATCTTACTTGTAGAAAAATGCAAAAACACTGGACTGGATATTTATTTATCCGACCACTCTGAATGATCTCAATCAATTTAATTTTTTTGTAACCATCAGAACACTGGCAAATTTGAAGTCAAAGTGATAAAAAGATTGTGTGCTCTGTAAGTATTCAGAAATTTTAGAGTATTTCGTTGTAAAATAATTCCAAATTAGGTACTAGATCTTGATTGAATATGTTGTTGCAAGGCGCTCAGATTGCTTTGCGTTGTGTATTTCTTCAAGACTTTTATTACAGATTACACTTATGCACAAATTTTTTGTCGTCTATTTTATAAGAAAAACTTAACAACTAGTTATAATCTACATCAGCGTTTCCCAAACAACGCACAAGACGTACACAATTTGAAATGCACTTATTTCTACTGCTACTTGATTTCGAAAATTTGAATCTCAAGGTGTTATCGAATGATATTCAACGATGTATTTTGAATTTTAAACGTATGTTTCTGCTACCATTTCCAACTTTTTCCTCGCCAATGCGAAGAAAGAGTCAGAAATAGGAAAATTTACTAAAATCTAAAATTTTATATAATTTTAGGCTAATTTCTCATATACAGACCCCAAAATTGAACCGGACGATTATTTATTCATTAATTTTAAATTTTGTACTCGCATTTATCGCACTTTATTCCAACTTTTGTGAATTTTGTGTATTTCAATCCGAAAGCGTAACCGAACGATATCTTCTATTGATTCAAAATTTTATAGCACGTATGTTCTCACGCTATTCCACAGCTTTTTCGCACTAACGGGAAAATTATTTTAAAGACTTTTTTTGCGAATACAATATGTTTACTGCTCTATTAATAATTCAAAAAGTACAAATAATATAAAGAATTTTAATTTTATTTAAACTTATGTTTTGCAATTATGTTTTCGTTTTGTGTTATAAACTACTGTGCAATTTGGAAAATAAATGTGCTAGCAATTTTTAGTTTTCTTGCCCGTTACTAACAATTACAGAAGAGGTTCGCCACTTTCTTTCGTATCTTAGAAGGGGTTCGCAAGGCAAGAAAGGTTGGGAGCCACTGATCTACATGATTAAATTGCGTCCAGGATCTTGTGTTTCCGTTAAATTATTTCTTTAAATTGCGTCCTGGAATTAGTGTTTCCGTTAAATTATTTCTTTAAATTGCGTCCTGGATCTAGTGTTTCCGTTAAATCATTTCTTTAAATTGCGTCCTGGATCTAGTGTTTCCGTTAAATCATTTCTTTAAATTGCGTGCTGGAACTAGGGTTTCCGTTAAATTATTTTAAGCCGTAAAGGTTTCCTTATTTCCAAAAGATAACGTTGGATCTTAATCGAAGTAGGCTTTAAATTAAGGAAAACAATTATTGAAGACAAATTATGCTCCTAATTTCCTTAGATATGAATAAAAATGCATAATGCTGAAGGTATTCAAAGTAATTACTCCCTTGAAAATTGTTAAAAACAATAAAAAATAATTGTTTGTTTACTGACTACCATAGTCTGTGCTTTCAACATCCACACTTGAGTCATCTAGATTTAAAACCAGGTACATCCACTTTTTTTCCGATTTCAACTTTTTTACTTTCTAATAGCTTAAAGTAATCTTCATATGGTGTTAATTTTTTAAGTTTCTAAAGCAACTACATCATGCTAAAAAGTGTGTTTGAAATTTGCCGGTTTGTTACAAAACCAGTCACCCCCCCCCCCCCCCCCCCCATCGACCATGCTTGTCAGCTCTTCTTTTTTCCCTCCAAATATCTTCCAAGGAAAAATTATTTTTGTGTTAAAATTTTAGCAAGTGAAAAGTCTATCCCAATGCTCTTAGCTAGAAATTCGAATGTCTAAGATATTAGTGTTTTGCCCGCCGTGAACAATTTCATTGTTTGGATGTAGCTGGTTTTCAAACTAAACGACTCACTTAACATATATAGTTTTGTTAAAATCACAAGAGGGATTCACGGTATCTTGAAGATCTTCCATGCATTACAAACACTTATTATGATTTTTGTTTTTTAAACCATTCCTTTAAATTTGATTTAAAATCTCTCTTCTGATACATTTTTGTTTTCTAGTTCCTCCTAAGGTTTCGTGGGTTCATATCCTTGCGTCTACTAATGAGAGTTTGCTCTTCGGATGGAGAAGGCCGATTCACGACAGTGGAGCCAACATTTCTCATTATAAAGTTCAACTTAAATATTTTAATGGTACCGTTCGAGATTTAAAAGATATGGTCATTAATACACCTGGAAGGAATAATCTCATGTACATATTTGTGACATTAGATCCTGGAGAAACTTATAATTTTCAGGTAATTATTGTAAATTTTTTGATAGATTTTAAAAAGTTTTAGTGATTAAATATTTGTATTCCGAAAGATTTCATGGTTTTCGAAATGCAAATGTTAATGATTAAATATTTATCAATATTTTGAATAATTAATTTTATTAAATTACTAGCGGTACCCGCACGGCTATGCACGTGTTAAAAAATCAAAAGACCAGTCGATTCGCCATTGTGTATATAGCTATAATTTTTAAAGTGTAAATTATGTTATTTTATTAAAATGAATTCCACATCAATAAAAATTAGCCGCCCATGACAATCAACCAGCGATCCTACACATTTAAGCATTGGTTTTTACAAAACAAACAATAAAAAATAGAAAAACGAAAGAAAGAAACGAAAAAGAAAACATTTAAAAGAAAACGCATTCTGTTTGTTTAGTTCAAGTACCCACACAAAAAGGACGATTATAATCCATTGCAATAGTTTTAATTAATACATTTTTACTATAATTATTTTTTATCTATTATTCATTGACAGCAAAACAGAAAGACGAAATTTTGTTGCTTGCAGAAACTAACAGCAGCAAGAAAAGCTTTGAAAGCGTAAAAACCTTTCATCTGAGCCCAAATAGACAAATAACATGTTTGCTAATTCACTGGAGAAAAAAATTGAATAAATAAAAATATAAATAGTAATAATAAGTTGCAGTAACAAAAATCGCTATAAAGGATAACATTTCTTTAAAAAAAACCTTCTGCAGTATTTTAATTCGTTTTAAAAAAAGAATAATCAAAATTCAAAAAATAAATTAATTGATTAATTAATTAAAAATCGGCTGCTCCGCAAAATGATAAAAACGTCAAGAAATAAATATTAATTCGTTAAAAAAGAAAAGGATCATAAACCAGTCGCCATGGTAACCATTCAACTAAAATTAAAGTTAATTACCGCGAAAAAATAATTTCGAACTACAGAGAAAAACGCTTATAACTTCTTTTCAGGTTAATTTAGTGACTTCGAATTTTAGCACGAAGAACAAATCTCTTACTGGGACAGTTTTTTACGCGCTTTTCAACGGTATTAAGCTCGAAAGGATGCGATATTTCCTTCTCATAGAAAACGACTATTTTATGAAACTTTCGGCTATAAATTGGAATAAAAAAAGAACAAATTCGAATTTCAGAAAAAACTCTCCGAGGTGCACACCCCCATGTTCCAAACTAATTTCGTGCCAAATTTCATGAAAATCCGCCGGACGGTCTGGACCCTACGCCGGACACAGACAGAAAGACAGACAGACACACATACTTGCTGTTTTATTATTAGTAGAGATAGAGATATTTCTGTTAAATGATATAATTATATGTATCATATATTCTGAATATTTTTTTCATTTCTTTCAGTGAAACAAAACTGCTCTGTTTATGCCAAGTAGTCTTTCGCTTGCTTTTTTGACCTAAAAAGTACTACCATTGAACTATAAAAAAACATATATCAGCTAAAAAATGAGCGCTACATGAAAAAATACCACTCTTTTAGTGTGTACATTATACGTAGTGTAATTTTACAATACACACTTATAATACTTATTAGATTTCTAAAAACTTACGTCTATGAATTTCTAAGGTTGGCCGTACACGTAGAAGTGTACCGCAGAGGTACACCCCAGGCAGCGGTCCGCCTCTGCTGTCAGTTGAACTCATGGCTTCTGCACGAGTAGATGACGCGATCGCAGTTGTCGGTTTTAGCGTTAGCTACTACTGTTAAGAATAAAAGGAGATGTTGTAAAACGTGGAGTCCATGCCACAGACATGCTTCAGATTTATATAACTTAATTAGTTCTTACAAAACTATATTTTGTTTCCGCAAGGACATGTTGATTACATTAAAAACGTAGCCACTAAGCACAAAGAAGCTGAAATGAAGTTAAGCAAAACCACTTAAAAAGAAATAAACTGAATGCAAATAAAAACAGGGAAAACACAAAAGATACCCTCTTTCTGCTCTTGTCTGACTACAACTGACCGAAGGTTAGTTTCACACACGTGTCGACCCACACACACGCGGAGGTCTGCTGGTCACCTCAAGCGGTAGAAAATATAATTTTTAACTTTCCGCCAGGCTCGACTCCAGAGGTCTGTTCGCTTTTGGAGTTTCATCTCACGAAGTGGCGCACAAGCCGAGGTTTACCTCTCGAGGCGGACACAATACAGGTAAACCACTGTGGTACACCTCTACGCGTATGGCTAGCTTATAAAACTTAGGAAACAAACATTCCTTCACAGTATGCGTATTGAAACAGGCAACTGAGCGAAACTAACTGAAGAGTATCATGGGTGGATTAAGAAGTAATTTATAATATTAAACAACAGCCCTTAATGGAAGAGAACCCGCGTTAACTTATATTACCCGACTATTCCATAATACTGGTCGGGTCTGTGTTTATACATTTGAATCTAACAGCTTATGACCTTAAAGCAAAACGGTCATTTCGATAAAGCCTTCTTGTATAAGCCAATTATTTGTTCTGTTTAGGTTCAAGCCTGTAATTCCATTGGCTGTGGTCTTTGGTCGGAGCCATTAGAAGGAACTACATCAGATGGAAGTAAGTGCAACTTCTTACTCTATTTTTATGTTTTCGTAGATCAATCAGTTTTGTTTTAAATTTAACTTACAAATGATGAACTGCCATGCATTAGTCCTCGTCTGAAGTTTCAATTCAGAAAACAACTAGAATAGTTATGTTTTAGGAATGTCCAATCAATCCTAGATTTGGAAACTTTCAGATATTTTATATTGTGACTAACTTCATTGAAGCTCATTTCGCATACAAAATTTTGCTTAATATTAACCGAATAATCTCAGTTCTCTGCGATGAAGTCACATTTGATAACTGAAAGAGTACAGTAATAATGACTAACTTTTCATTCAAGTAATTTCGTGTTTTATTATAAATATTTTATAACATAACATTTAATTAATGAAAGACAGTAACTTAATTATAAGTGACTTTTCATTCACGTAGTTTCATGTTTCATTATAAATATTTAAAACTGAGTCATTAATTATCCTGATCAATTTTATTTGACATAAAATTTGAAAAATTGTCAAAGAAAATTAACACATCGTGGAAGAGCATTGTAACCTGCTCTTGAAAAACTGAGCATCGCAAGGGAAAGATGAACGAAGAATAATATTTCTACTGGAAAATATTTCTTCAACTATGAAAATCCTGAAGAGATGGAAATGCTCTAGAAAAAGCGAATTTTCATTCATCTAGTCCAGTGGATTTCATCCACTACACATCTCTGGACAATGCCGGCAGAAAGTCCACGATAAAATAAAAAATCGAAAAAAATATAGGAAGCCCACACTCTAGTTGACTAGTGCTTGTTAATTATATGTATATACCAGGCTTGGAGTCGATTACAAAGAAACGTAATCGATTACGATTACAAAGGGAGAAATTGAGAGATTATGATTACGATTACGATTGTAATCCTTTGCCAAAAAGTAATTACGATTACGGCAGCGATTACAGTCGTTGAAAAATGTAATCGATTACGATTATGACATCCGATTACGATTTTGATTACGATTAGATTAGCATAAAATTATCCGATTTTATGCATACAACTCTCATTTTCACAATAGTGTCATAAATCAAAAAGTTATGATTTTTAATTAAATTTTTGATTTTATAAGAGATAACTGAAATGATGATGAATGCAATTATAATGAAACAATTTCATCATCACAGTTCTGGAATTATGACGTCGTTGCAGAAATGAAAAATTTGCATTATATATATATATATATATGTATAATCAGGAAAGGCACATTCAGTATTTTTCGAATATTTAAAACTCATGTGAGGGATAACTACATGGATCGTATTTTGTATATAAGCAAAGACGATGCAATAAATGTATATATAATGCATAAGTGATTTACCTGGTTCATTGTTATTTTGTGTGCATACAATCAAAATTTAGTTGGCCGCAATTTCTGAAAATGTATATTTCTCCATTGTATTTATTTTCTAGTTTAAATTGTGCAAATATTTCACATAACACCAATTAGTTTACTGAAAATAATAATTTTCTATGATTCTTTATGAAATCACTTATAAGATGTGCATGAATTGCACGGGATAACAAAATATTCAGATAGTGTAAGAGATAAATAATCTTTTGAAAATAAATGCTGCATTTTAGAATAATTTCAAAAAATTTGAACATGAACAGTCAAATAACTCTTAGCAAAATTAGTAATCGTTAAAAAGTAATATGAAGAATAATTATAATACGAATGACTATAATATTTTAATATGATTTTTGTGGTTTTTTTTTTTTTTTTTTTTTAAAATGCACGAGCATATATTTTTTTCCATGTACTAACTGTTTTAATAAAAAAATAAAGTGCAAGTAATTTTACAACACAAATTTAACGTACAAGATTCAACTGAAATACAAAATTCTGTTGAGGTAATTCTAAGAAGAAAAAGATAATTAATTTTTTTAAATAATTCCTAAATATTAATTCATGCATGATTTTACGAAACTTTCGTTGTATTTGACGAAATGGCTTCGTGAAAAATGCTCCGAGTAAACCTTTCGTCGAATCGTTGAAATTTGTGTAGTAACTTTTTTAAGTTAGTCTACAGGGTGGCGTAGTGGTAAGGCGCAGGTCTCGTACGCCCAAGATCGCAAGTTCAAACCGGGCCCGAGTCCATGGATTTTCAAAATGCAGAAAATCGTCTGCGCCCATGTCGTAGGATTATGCGGCATGTAAAAGATCCCTTGAGTAGACATTTGGCTTGGACACTCTCGGCTAAATTAAATTTCTAGTGCATGTTGCATCAATGAGAGTTCAGGTGCCGCCAGCTAAGGGTAACTGAGCGTCAAAATTCACAAGCGGTGAAGGTACCACGCTCATTGTGGTACCGCTGAAAGAGATGGCACCAATTTCTGAGGAACGCACTAGGTCTGCAATTGGGGAGAACCCAACTCAGCAGCCCCATTAGGAGAAAAAAAAAACTTTTTGAGTCACGTGATCGCGCGAGGAAAGAATCGTTGTAAATGTCGCAATTTTTTTGATGGTTGAAGAATCGTCAAAAGTAAGCCTCTTTCTGAGAGGTTGTTTTCGGAAAATACTAAGTATTTTTTTTTTTTTTTTTGTATTTTAGTTCCAGATTCCCCGAGAAATGTCGAAATTCTATGTGACCATGATTCAAGCAGGGACTCAGACTCCTTGACGGTCACGTGGGAAGAGCCAGCAAGTGCTAGAGGAACTATACTGAGCTACAATGTTAGTATGAACATTTTATCTTAAAGGGGCCCAGTACTACTTTTCAAATTTTCATTTGTTTAACAATCAGATGAAAAATAATGCATGCATTTAATTCTAATTATGATCAGAAATAAAATATGAAAGTAGAACCTCATTGTGATTAACCATTAATTTAAAATTTAAAAAACTGAGAAAAAGTTTTTTTTAAATTGCTTATAACTTTCTCAATTATACTTTTTCAAAAGATTTCTTCTTTATAATTCTTCCAACACATTCAAGTATAAAAGTTATCATGGAATTAACTATCTGAAACTTAGTTGAATTTCAATATTTTTTTTTCGTTAAAATCTTGGAAAAGAGGACAAAAAGTCCAAAAATTCATATTTAACAATTAAATAAAAGCAAACAAAAGACTGTTGAGTCAATCCCGTGCGAATATTTGTTAAATGTACTCCGTGGAATGCACGTACAAAGTTTCAAAGCTGTATCCCTACCTGAAAAAAAGCCTTTAGGGATTTTACCACACGTAATTGGTCAGAAATACAAAACAGAGAAAAATGCGTTTGAAGTTTTTGAATGCAGAAACTAAAGTCATTTACAGAAACTGTCCTTTAAAATATTGAATACGGTTTAAGGATTATGCTTCAATTCTTCATCGTAATTCGTTCATGAAATATGCTTATTTTATTTAATTTTTCATTTGAGCAAGCATTTTTTCTTTTTTTCTAGGCCATTCGAAATATTTCTAGGGAAAGCATTTTTTTTCCCCAATAAATTTCTTGAAAATTGTTTCCGGAGCTTTTTTTATTGTAGTAATTCTATTCGTAGCGTGCACTTTTTTTCTAGTTTTCCATTTTATACATTTTTAAAATTTTATTTAACTTCATTTATGTATTGTATTTGTTTGTTTTAAGTTGGTTCTGCCAAAACTGTCACTTGTGTACTGCTTTATTTCGCCTTGTTTTCCTTTTTTTAACTCCAGTAATAACTGACATTTTCAGAATGCATTTTCTAATTAAAAGTAACATTTTTTTCTTTCATTACGCATAGTAATTTTAGGGTAAACATTGGCTGAAAAAAACTATCATTTAATTATTTTAGTGCATCATACAATAACATAATAAACACTGAGAATAATGATGTACAAATAACGCTGATTTTTTTTTCTTTGAGGAACACTCACTAAATGAATCATTAGCTATAATCAAAGTATATCTAAAATATCGATACGTGAAGTTGCTAAAAGTGAATTTCAATGTGTACACTTTGCTCATTCCCCTTGATATTATACGATTTATTATTGACCACTTTATGGTAATATAGATACAAATTTGTTTCCCCACAAAAGAATTTTCCGTAATATACTTTATTTTTATGTTTCAGATAACAATGTTTGCTAGAGCACAATATCGCAACGACAATGGCCAAACTGTTGAAGAGAAAACGTCACGGATAGAAATTTTTGATGTGAAGTTAAACAAACAAGAATTTAAAACTGATATTTTACCAAATACTGAATACGTTGTTCAGATGTGCACAATTAATCGGAGCGGATGTGGCCCGATGTCAAATATTACTGCCGACACCCAATGTAAATCGCTGTCAAATGGTAAGGTTACTTTTTCATTTTTAAAATTATATTTTTCTCGGGATATTTTTATTACTGTCATGATGATTTTAACGAAATGTCCCAAAGATACGTTTATCCAATAATCATTGTTATATGTATGTTAATGTATACACTGTAAAAAAATCTCCTGAAAATAACGGAAAAAGTACGGCAGCAGAGTTGCCGAAAATATTTTGCTTCTGATAATATTTTCCCGAGATTTGACAAGAGTTCCATTTCTTTTTTCTCCGTTAATCCAAATCAGGTTGTGAAAATACAGCAACCGTAAAACTGAAAAGTTCTGTTCTCGTATCTTCAGGACGTGATATTTCCGTTTTTGGAAGGAAAAACCATGTACTGAAGCACTACGAAAATCTTCCGTTAAAATCAGTCAAAAAACACATCAAAATTCAGGTTTTATTTTAACAGTGTATGTATGTTATATGTATAAAGGGCCGTGGTAGCCTAGTGGTTAGGATGTCCAGCCTCAGATCGGAGGATCTTGAGCTCGACACCCGAGCCGCTGGAGACCCACTACGTACACTTGGGGATACGTGCATGTAAAATCCGAGGCAGTTCCGAGGGTACCGGAGGGTGGAGATTTTCCCTTCCCTTCACACTTGGGTCAAAAAAGGAAGGTGGCGTATTTGTGGTGGCAATATATGCTGTCATTCAAGTACATAATGAGCCAAGTCGTACTTCCACGATTGTAGTGCTGATCTATAAACGGAAGGCGCTCCTTACTGCCTTAATTCCTAGTCGCTCTGCGAAGGGAAGCTTGGATATCCAAGTGGCATTGGAAATAGAAACATGTGTATGTAATATGATGTCAGAGTCCGTTGAAATGAAGCTTTAGATAGTGAGAAAGCCCTGGAGTTATCGTAATGCCTGTTTACGATATTTTGATATACATTCTGCATAACTGTCAAGAGATTAAACAGTTTCAGTAATATCTAGTCATTAGCTGTACTTAAAAGTAAACATTGTTTTAGATAGTTCTCAAATATTGTTTTAATTTTCGAAATTATATGTTATGAAGAACTTTCTTTAGATTTTATTTTTATTTTATATTTTCAGCCTTTGGAGCAAATATTTAGTAAATATCTCTTTTTTATGTAGTACCATCAAGTTTACCCCAATTCTCTATGCACAGAAAAAATAATTCTTTGGATTGTCAGCAGCTTGAATTGAAACTTCAACGAGTTTCAGAACGAAATGGAACAATATTGTGAGTAAATCCTGCACAAACATATTTAGAGCATTAATTTGTGTAAAAATAAAATTTATGATCTGGGGTTTATCAACCGTACATGCCTATTTTTTTTTTTTCAGGTGTTATAAAGTAGTTATGATAAAACTTCCTAAAGGACAAAATCTGAGTAAACTGCCTACAAATCCTGAACTTCTGAAATTGTCTACGCATGAAAAGGTACATAAAAATGGAGGACATGGTGCATACGTAGCTGAAGCTTTCACAAGGTAACATTATCTTTTATATACATATTTCCTGAAAAGATACAATTTGTCAATATTTACTGATTTTTCCTCTCATATTTCATATCAGTTTTACTATAATAGTTGGTTATTTTTTGCAATAAATTGCATTTTTCTTCGATTCCTCGAATCCATGTGTATGTGTAAATAAAAGATACAATTTGTGGATTATTTACCACATTTCTCCTTACGTTTCTTATAAATATTACTATAGTAGTTAATGGATTACTTCAATTAATAGTATCTTTCACCAACTCTTCCCTCTCCTATATTTGGATGTGTAAAAAGATGCAATTTGTTAATATTTACCCTATTAACCCCTTGAAGCACGAGTTTTTTCGGAAATATGTTCTAGTAAAAAGTGATCGAGTTTTTTTGGACAGAAAATGAATATATAGGATAGTATAAATTGTTTTTGGCAATTTCAGTTGTAGGAGGTGACTAGAGAGCGAGGGTGGGGTAAAAAATATTATACAAGAAAAGTGCAAACGGATCTCAGATGGGCATTAGAAATAAAATAACGCGAGATACAAGATCTCCCGTGCAAATTTGCCGGGCATGTGCAAATTTGCCGGTAACTTTCATCGTGTCGGACACGGGGAAATGCGTTAAG
Organism: Octonoba sinensis; assembly: GCA_038502835.1. Classification (NCBI taxonomy): domain Eukaryota; kingdom Metazoa; phylum Arthropoda; class Arachnida; order Araneae; family Uloboridae; genus Octonoba; species Octonoba sinensis. Next base: position 133,970,713 of record CM076598.1, read on the forward strand.
TGGTTAATCCATATGCTTCACATCAATATTAGTATAGCGAATAGAAGTGGATTATTCCAATCAACTGTACCTTCCGTTGGTTAACTTACCAACTTCTCTGCGTAAGTGAGTGTATAGCGATTCCTAAAGTTACACAAAACTCACTTTTTGAGGACTCTAGAAGTCTTGTTTAAATAAATATAATGGGTGCGTGATATTCAGGATATAGATTTGAAATATTGGGACAGGTATAGGCTCAGGATATCGCTTATAGAAATGAACAGTGTCATATCTACAAAATGGACATTTTTCAAGAGAGGCGTTTGAACGTTTTACAATTTGTTTTATTTAATTGCCTTATTTGTTTCAATGATTACACTCTGCAACACGAAAAATGTCCTTTGGATGAAAAGATCTGTTTCTTATGTATTTTTTCCTGAGAATTACGAATCTGCCATTATTTTTTGCCTATCCCGTACCATTTTCCCAAAATTCCACATTTTAGCTTTTTACGTATTTTCTGGATATAAAGGCATATTTTCGTTATTTATCGACTTAATTCATTATAAATTATATCTTTCTCATTGTCAGTGAAATCGTTGCCATTCTAGAGACATTTTTAATGAACTTGGGTTACTTTAGCGACATTTTTTGGCAACAAAAGCTTTATCTACTTCTCGAAGTTTCGAGTTTTTTACAAGACGACAAAAACATTTTGTAGACTATTTTGCGGAGAAAGAAAAAATAGTATGCTGCTGTGATGTGAATGTAGTGTTTCAAGCATTAGGACATGAACACAATTCAGCAGAGTGGCGCTTGTTTATCAGTGCTCTTCCATCGAAGTATTGTTTTCCTATTCATTCCTGTAGCATATTCTGCAAACACAAAGGAAATTTCAAAATTTCGAGTGGCAAAAGCATATTAAATTAGCCACTTGTAAATCTACAATGTGCCTTTTTCCCACAATTGTATATTAAACTTGGTTTATCGAAATATTTGTAAAAGCTCTGGACAGAGAACTTTTTTGCATTTCAGGAAAAAAATTAAAAAATTAAGCGAGGCAAAACTAAAAGAAAGGATTTTTATTGGCCCACATATTAAGGAAGTCTTTTCATGATGAAGAGTACGAAAACAAACAGCGAGAATCCGAAAAATCTGCCTGGATGGCCATTGAATCAGTGTGCTCACGTTTCTTTGGAAATGAGAAAGCTGAAAATTACGAAAATCTTGTTGGTGACATGATAAAATGCTTTTGTATTATTAGGTTGCTATATTTCATTAAAACTACACTTTTTGGACTCCCATATGGACTTCTTTCCTCAAAACCATGACGTAATTAATGATGAGAATGGGGAAAGGTCTCATCAGGATATCTGTGTTTTAAAAGCGTTTCAGCGGTCGATAGAATGGAAGTAGACGAATTGAATATTGTTAATCTTTTATCAGGGCACACCAAAAGATGCCCACAAGATGAAATGGCCAAAAAAAAATCTTTTTTGTGTTTGTGTTTTCTATAAGTAAGCCGCAGTTACATTCTTCTATAACCAAATTGTATAAATATGAGAAGTGGGTCACCAGCAAAAACGGTACGTGATGGAACATTTTGGTTTGGATATTTGAATTAAGCACCTTTTGTTTTTATAGAATCACATAGTTTCATCTAAAGGACAAAAAAAAAGTTCAAATTTGTTGCACAGTTATTATAATCGATTTTGTTCAAAAAAAAGTTATTGTTCTAGTTTTCTCTCACATGATGGATGTTAATGATATCAAAAATAACTATAAAAAGTAGTTATTACAGTATTGCACCAAAAAAATGCAGTTGGCCTCTAGCCTTAATTTTTGAATATTTTCTTACGGCAGTATTCCCAATATAAAGAGCGCAAAAATCTGAAAATTTTGATATAAAAACCAAAAAAAAAAAAAACGATTTTTTGCAGATATGACACTGTTCATTTCTATAAGCGATATGTATTGAGGAATTTCCATTGCATTCCATCAGAAATAGGAATAAATAAATTTCAAATACAGCCCGCATTCGATACTTCTAATTTCACGTCCCCCATTCAAAAATATTTTCCTATGTTAAAAGAAAATAATAAACAATCATTCGTAGAACGAATAGTGGAAAAAACAAATTATTTTCTGAGTTAATACCAATGTTTTGTGTACTTAAACTTTCTCCTGGAGCGAGAACTTTGTCGATAAAAACGATTTTTTTTATAAAAGTCAGATTATGAATTTAGAGCGCAAATATTTGGATATCGAAACCAATTATGTTCAATCCATGGATTCTGTACTCATATGTACCATGTCCAAATGTAAGTACATTGTTCTCTATTTATCAAGAAACGAATTTCAGACTATTCATTTTTCAAACTTTTGAATTGTTTGACTGAAAACGCAACAACAGTTTAGTTTGTAGCAAATAAGGATACTGGTTTGATACTTTCAATGTTGTATTTACTTAATACTTTTCGAAAAAAGAGCATAAATATTTATCGTGAAATTTTCCATTTGATTTGAATCTAAAGTGATAACAGGTTTTGAAATAAATTCTAGTTTTATTGTTTCCTACGTATTGCTAAGCTTTTTTTACCTTCATGTAATAGTACGAACTAAATGTTATCAATTTCTTATTCTCCTCAATGCAATATGCATAATAAATTGGTAAGACTAAAATGCTACTGAAGTGCATAACGACTTTGTTTTATCCAGAAAAAAAAAAAAAAAACGTTTAATGAAGCATTAGGTAAACTGCAACGCATTGCTTAGTTGCAGATATATATACATATGTTACGGCGAATGTCCGAAATTGGAGAATGTCGACATTCTCCAGTCAGATAGAAGGTAAATGTCAACATTCATCGGTGATTGTCGACATTTTCCGGTTTCTTGCATTCACCGTAACATACGAGGCGCGTTCATAAAGTAAGGGCCGTTTGCTTATATTTAAATAATGGCGCTTCGGAGCACAGTTTTACTACTGCAGCGCCATCTACTGACTCATTGCGAAGCTACAGCGTCATTTGTTTTGATTCTGAAGTAGTATTGTTGTCCGTGAATGCAAAGAACAACGGCCGCGAAAATCGTTGATCCCGCCAACTGTGAAGTGCGTTCTGAAATTGAGATCCAAACGTGCGATCCAAAACAAGCCGCGGGAAACTGTCATGTGGCATAATCCTCCTTCACGATAACACGCGTCCACACTACTGCCAAAACCAAGGAGAAAATTCAAGATTTTCATTGGGAACTTTTTGACCACCCACCGTACAATCCCGACCTTGCACCTAGCGACTACGAGTACTTCTTCTTCTTGCATTTTAAACAGTGGCTCGGTGGACAACGTTTTGAAACCGAAGAGGGACTCAAAATCGCCGTTGTCAACTGGTTCAACTCTCAGGCGGTAAGCTTCTATGCAGAGGGGTTAAAGAAGCTGGTGCAGCGGTACGAAAAATGCTTAGAAGTGAACGGCGATTATGTAGAGAAGTAAAGTAAGTTTGTACCTAACTAAATATGACAATAAAATTTGTTTCTTATGAGTATATTTTTTTCTGTGACCAAACGGCCCTTACTTTATTCACGCGCCTCGTACATACATTATGTACTTCAATATTATGAATATATCATCTCGTTTTTCCGAAAGGTAAAAAGCTTTGTTTGTTCCATCATTTTCATCAACCAGAATTACATTTTGGGATTTCGAAAGAAAACGACAAGATAAATAAATGATGACACAATCTACAGCATTTGTTGAAATATTCCTTTATTCTTTTACTACCTGTACCCGTATGGCCATGCCCGTGTTGGAAAGTGAAAAGCCCATTGTTTGGTTCGTTGTTATATATACAATAGTAACTTTTTGTACGTGTAAATTATGTTATTTTATTAAAATGTATATAATTCCGCAGAATTAAAAGTTAGCTGCCCACGGCAATCAACCGGTGATCCCACACATTTAGCAACTTTTACAAAACACACACATAAAAAAAGTAAAGAAAGAAAAAAACAAAAGAAGCTATTAAGAAAATAGCATTTTGTTTGTTAGTTCAAGTACCCACATGAAAAGGACGATTAAAAGTAATTAGAATAGTTTAAATTCATGAATTTTTAGTATAATTAATTTTTATCTATTATTCATTGACAGTAAAACAGGAAGACGAAATTTTGCTGCTTACAGAAACTAACAGCTGGTAGCAAAACATTGAAAGCGGAAAAAACCTTTCATCCGAGCTAAAATAGGCAAATGACATATGTGTTAATGTACTTTAGAGAAATATATATATATACATGTATGTATAGATATAAATAGTGATAATAATTTGGAATAACAAAAATCGCTATAGAGGATGACATTTCTTAATAAACCCCTGTAAAAATGCCCGTCAAAATAGTGAAATTAAAATAAAGTAATCCATCACTCGAGTGCTGCAGGAAATAAATTTTTAATCGTTTAAAAAAAAAAAAAAATCGAAAGCAAAAAAAAAAAAAGAAAAAGACAAAAGATAAATTAATTAAAAATAGTTTGCGCATAAAAACGATGAAAACATTGTGAATAGAATTTTATTTAGCAAATATGCATGTGGATCCATATCAAGTGATCCAAAAAGTTTTACCTCATCTTTTTTTTATTTTTTTCAATTTTGGCTCATCAACTGTACCCCTCAAGATAATTAAAAATCTAAATTTTTAGATTTTATCTTTTTTAGTTCTTTAGTTATCAGGCTTTGCTTTTGTAAAAAAACTCGCATTTTTACATGTATGCTTGAACACAAAACAGACCATAACTCATCAATAAATAGAGATAAAAAGTTCTAGTAAAAAACATTTTAAAGTATATTGAATGGTGTATTATATGATATGCATCATGACTAATTTTACAAAAATTTTAAATTTTAAAAAATGACCTTCAAATTTTAATTTTAAATTTCTCAAAAAACGTATAATGAAAAATTTTCAAAAAATTATTAAATATTTCATTCTTATTTAGGCTTTGTATATGCAAAATTTCAACTTGGGATCTCAAAGGGATCATTTTCCCGAATTTTCAAAAATATTTGATTTAGGAAAAAAATGCATATTTTTCAGATTCAAGCATTTTTAAGATAGCTTTAAGTAAGTGTGATCACAGGGCGAGAGATTATTTTCAGAGTGTCATTGGTGTAAGTCTGTTCAGGACACTTTTGAAATTTTAAGGAATTGTTGAGTATTTAGCGCCAAATGTGCCACTCCCGCTCCGCTCGGCGCGTCGCCAAGGAGCGAAGCCCCCGTGGGTTGCCTATGTGTCTCGCTCCCGGAGTCGACGCAGTCGCAGCCATAATTTGGCCATAACTCCGCAGAGTGCACATGGTAATTTTATGTCCTCTCCGTTCAAATCTTACCATGCTAAGAAAAATAAAGACTGTGATTCACTAAGTTATGAGTTATTCAATATTTACAAAGATCAGCATCCACCATTCCTGAATACAGTCCACTCCGCATCAAGCATTTTACAGGGATCCAATTTTATTTTTGGACTTTTTGGTGATTTTTGATTTTATGGCGATGGTGTAGCAAGGCTATATCATCTGGGATTAGAGACAACGCAACAAACAGTAAGTGTGATCTCAACAGCCAAAAATTTTCGTAGTAAGAATGTACTCCAGAACTTTAGTAATGTGTCCCATCTAAGAGTAGGAATTAAAAACCTTTTAAGAAAACAATTTTACTACGCAATACAAAATAATAAAACTTGCAGCCTATTTTTAATTTTACTTCTCTTACTGTAGTTTTTAGAAAATATTTTGTCTTATCAACTATAACGACGCTACATATATATAATTATTTATTCTAGCTGTAAAATAAAAATAAAAAAAACTGTAGAGGCAGAACATGTCAACAGTCATTTTTCAAAGGTGACAAATTATTTACATTTAACTCAAACAAATGCTTCAATCATTTGTGGAGAAATGTCTTGTTTTCTTTTTTATTGTGGCTTCCTTGATTTCTTTTCTGATAAAAAAATATGTGCGGCCAAATGGGAGTTCTGGGACCCACACAAGTCAAAATTTGATCGATCGAAACTGATAAAATGTATTTTATTGTGGGTAAACAAATAATGATGATTTTCTTGAACGGTGCAAGAACGTAAGGGTCACTAATTTTTTTTCGCACGTCTGTTGAAATTACTTCAGCCAGCCACCACTTTTCATCATATTCACATGTAATCAGGTTTGTTAAACATTTGAACTTTCTTCAAAGACTGTGTGTTTAAAATTTAAGCATTCTGAAAGTTATTACTATGTGAATGCACTTTTGTAGTAATTTCATGTTCACTAAATGGAACAAAGTGGTGAAACTTCTGTGTTCCTTCGACTGTTAGTGCTCTTAAAAATCTATCTTTTAATAACTCTCTTCTTTCTGAATATTCCTGAACAGTTATATAAAAAAACTGAATTGAAGGAATGTTCATAACACTCCAATTGAAAAGTTGAACTGGTGTCAGGATTTGATCTGAATGCAGTTTTTGAAGGCTAGTTTTGGCAGCAAGACGTTTCACTGTCCTGCCCGAGTTATCACCAGGGAGTCATCACATACTTCTTTCCCATGAGATATAGCATAGAAATGCCATTCCATAGCAGCTGCAACACCTGTGTTGCAGCTGGTTTAAATTTCCTTTCTTCTTATATTATTTTTTATTTATGTTTTGCAGGTGAGGTATGGAAATGTTAGGATATAGATAAAACAAATAGCTTTGTTTTTGCATATAATGCTTCCTTTCTTTTCCAACGTTATTGATAACCCACAACCTATTCAAGGGAAGCTACATAGTTTTTTTTTTTTGTCCTGCTTTGTCAAATAGTAGCTCATAAGCGCAAATCAATACTAACAACCAAAAATTGCAAACTCTAGCAGCTGTGCAACTTGCGTCACCATTTCAGATGATTTTAATTTTTAAATACCTTTTCCCCCTCATATCATTAACATATCATTAAAATATATCAGAAATCAAAGAATTAATCAGGAAAAATTATTATTAATGCATAAAATAAGTTTATTTGTTAATTAAAAATAATAATTTAATTATTTAAAAACAATACTTTAAAATAGTTATAATAAGACGATAATATGAAGCTATTTGTTACCCCCCTCCTTCCAAATAAATTTTGAACTTGTTCATTTCATGCACAGACATGTCCATGCTTGTTCAGTCATGCATAAATGTGTTTAGAAAGTTAACTAAAAAACGCCTTTAAGGAACCATCATCTTAAAATATCTTGAATCACAAAAATACTAATTTTTTGGTAAATCAAATTACATTCAAAAATTCGAAAAAATATGATCCCATTGAGATCCCAAGTTGAAATTTTGCATAGACAAAGACAAAATAAACAGAAATATTTGAAAAATTTTCATTACACGTTTTTTGAGAAATTTAAAATAAAGGTCATTTTTTTAAAAAAAATGTTTTACAAAATTAGTCATGATGCAAATCATGTGAAACTGCATTCAATGTACTTCAAAATGCTTTTTACTAGAACTTTTTTATATCTATCTGTTGATGAGTTATGGCCTGTTTTGTGTTGAAGCATTGATGTACAAATGTGAGTATTTTACAAAATCAAAGCCTGATCACTAAAAAAACTAAACAAGATAAAAATCTAAAAATGTGGATTTTTAATTATCTTGAGGAGTACAGTTGATGAGCCAAATTTGAAAAAAAATCAAAAAAGGCGAGGTGAATTTTTTCTCAGATTTTGGATCACTTGACATGGAATGACCCATGTAGACAAATTGGCAACGTTCCGAATAAGATAAAACTAAAGCTCTCTATTAATTGTCTGGGGAAAATAAAGTTAAATATAATTACCATTAAAAAATAATTTCAAACTACAGCGAAAAGCGCTCATAACTTCTTTTTTAGTTAATTTAGAGGTTTCGAGTGTAATCACGGAAAGAAAAAAAAAACTCTTTCTGAATTAGGGTTTTTTTTTTTTTTTTTTTTTTTTCAGGCTTTCCAACAGTACCAACTTCGAAACGATGCGGTAATTTCTTCCTATAGAATAAAGATATTTAATCCACTTTTCGGTTTTAAATTGGAATAAAAAGAGAGCGCATTCGAATTTTCCAAGAAAAAATTTTTTTTCAAGTGTTCCTAAAAAAGCTTTTTTTTTTTATTGCATATAATTTAAGTCCTAACATGGTATAAAAGGAAAATTAAAGAATTTTTTTAAAATTTCATAAATAATGAATTTAAGCATTTTTTTATTTTATAACTTTGAAACACAAATGCCCCTGGATGACTCTCTTTCAATCTATTAAGAATACGGGCAAATCAAAACAAGAAAGGCGGAAATATCAATGCCCGTAAGCCGTACGGGCAAACCAGTTAAGGGGTTAACCTACATAAACAATTCAAGCCCACGATATTTTCAAAAATCATTCTTCTAGCTCAATATTTCTATGAGAATGATATTTAATATCATAAGGAAAAACAGAGCTAAACAAATTTTACGTGTCAACGCGTTATATTTAACTTATATGTTAAAATAGCACATGTGTCTACGTACAATGTAATTATGCATATTTATGTATTTTGTTGTGCTTTACCTATAATATGCATTGAATATATATCCTTTTCCACCCCCCCCCCCCCAGAAAATTTTGAAATGACGGACTTGCAAACATGTTACTTATGTAATATTATAAAACTTTGCAAATAGCTTCAAATCCTTGCTCTCATTAATTAACATGGTTACAAATTGCAGGAGAGTTGTTCATGAATGTAATTTTTACATAAATGTTATGCATATCTATCTTCTAATATGTTATTTCTCTAGTTTTTTTTTTTTTTTTTCGCTCCGCGAGATCTTCTTTATTCCTTTATTAAATTCCATGATTTTCCCCTCATTTTAAATCTTATCGTACCGGCTAATGACAAAAAATAGACCCACGGTCTAAGAATGTACCGCTTCTCTTAAATTTGAGATTTAAAATCATCTAAGAAGAGGTCCTTTAATGGATGCCAAATTGGTGTTATGTATGCTGGCGACATCTGTAATCAAGGATACAAACAAGAAACTCTTCTGTTTTTATTGTGTAGCAAATTGGACAGTTTTAGCTGCGTCTGTGTGTTAAACTTATTCAATCGTTAGACTCTACACATTCATTTATATTATGTGTAGGGTCAAACCAATCAACATTAACTATATTTTAAGTAATGAAACTGTTTCGTTATTGTATTTTAATGCTATGTAATGTAATAATAAAAATAACTATCATTATTATTGTGATTATTTTGAATATCTAAATGATAGTGGGGAAAAAATGTAACAGCTATTTATACTGATGTGTTCAGTTACATGTCTTCTTTTGTACCAACACCCGTTTACTTTTTTCTATTATTCGTCATAATGTCCTTTCTCCCAAATTAGTGCGGAATTCCGCACGAGTCGACTATTAGTCAATATTCAATTAACTTTATTGAAATAGTTATTAAAGTAATAAAAGTAACTTTATAAAGTTTATGGCTCCTTCAAATATTTTCTGAATCCTTAAATGGTAGAGCTGGCTCTTCAACTTCTAAAGTTTAATGACCACTGGTCTAGGTAAAGGCTTAACAATACGCTGCACATTCCTCTAATTCTTCTAAAAATAAAAAAAAAAAAACACCATCGCCGTTTTTTTTTTGTTTTTTTTTTTTTAATTTTTTTGAGCGTCTGTAGATTTTCTCTCGCCAAGCAAGAAAGGTTCAAATTAAATTTACAGTTTTTGAGGAATACCAATAATTAAAAAATTTTGAAAGCCGTACATCAATAACACCAAATGCATCACTCTGCCAGCAAGAAAAAAAAAGTTGCAACAAGCGATGAAATTTTTGTCAACCAGCCATAATGTATAAGAGTAGATTCTGCGTGGTCTCAGATCTGTGTACGTTATTTTACCTATCCGTTAATGCTAAAGGCTAAACTTTGTCTTTTTGATGTTGAGGGCGCGCTGTATTTTGTGTTTAAGTTATATTAGTAAAGATGTAAAAGGTGATTGAAGTTGAGTTTCCACATAAGAAACATACATGCATCACTAACAATATGAAATTTATATTATAAGTAACTTTAAAAAATTAGTTATAGAGCAATACACAATGGAAGAACGCGTTCGAATTATCCAAGCGAATTGTGGAAACGAGCACTCCATAAAAAATGCGCACCAAATTTCCCAGGCGCATAATTGGCTTCCGAGATATTGTGATTTAACACCTCCAGATTTCTTCCTTTAGGGCTATTTGAAAAGGACAGTTTACAAGGCCAGACTGAACTCGGCTGTAGAACTGAAACGAGATTACGACGCAGAATAACCGACATCAAATTTGCGCTTTGCAGAAATGTCATCGAATATGACAATCGCATTACGTCATGCCGGGGTGACCATTTGGCCGCCCCGACTCTTCCGAACGTAATTGTTATAATTGATAATCTATATATATTATTTCTCTAGCCTGTTTTTCTGTTGCTTCGCGATATCTTCTTTATTCCTTTATCAAATTCCATGATTTACCCCTCATTTTATAGCTTATTGTGCCGGCTAATAACGAAAAATATGGTCTAAAAATATGCCACTTCTCTTAAATTTGAGATTTAAAGTTATCTAATTGGTGTTATGTATGATGGCGCCATCTGTTATCAAGTACACAAACAAGAAACTCTTCTGTTTTTATTGTGTAGAAAATTGGACAGTTTCAGCTGTCCACAGTTCAGCTATTTTGTTAAAATTATGGGATTTTTTTAAAATAATTCAACGTAGAATCCCAAATTGAACCGCCATTTACCCCCCCCCCCCCTCTTCCTCCGTTTGAATAAGTAGGAACTTAATTTTATACCTTTTTTATAGTGATGAATTCGTCAGCGAAGTTGTAATTGGAGACAATCATCAGCGATACTGTGAATCTAGCGATACATTTTCCTATGACAAAAAACGACACATTGTTCAAGATCTTGGACCTATAAAAGATAGTCAAGAGATGGATATTGTGCAAGATGGTAGCTTAGCTCCAAGCACTAATTATACTGGTTACATTCTTATCAAAGTACAAGGACCTAATGACACAGTAAGTGTTATTTAATTTGCAAAATCATTTTTGAAAACGTAATCAGCTTTGTTATTAAATCAGTAATTAAAATTTAGCAGTTATTAAGTCGATAATTGCAACACAATTTATGTTAAAATATTGCTAAGTTCAGCCTGTGGAGTGGCTGAAATCTCTAGATCATAATCTCTAAAACAGGAATGAAGAACTTGAGGCCATCTAGAATTTTTTAATGGGCCTTGCCAGTTTTATTTTTAAACTGCTGCATTTTATTTTATTCGGGGTATGTAGATATGTTTAATTAGCATATTTGCGGTTGCGGACCTAAATATTTTTATTTGATGTGTAGGAAACAAAGTGATATTTACAGAAGTTTTTTTTTTAGGGTTTTTTAATGGTATAATACATACGGAACAATATAATCCTTAATATTCTGCTTGTGTGACATTTTTCCCTAACTGCCAATTTTATTTCTTTGTAAAATGGTACGCCGCCCCTGCTCTACACTTCTTAGAGAAGCTTTAATATGATTAACAAAGAAAGAGAAGAGGAACAAGATCCACATTTCCTCAATGACACTTAGTAGAGGGGAGTAGGAAGACTTCAAAGTATGATGAAGCAGTTGCCCGACCTGCCGGATATAGTGCATAAATATTTTTGTAAGATACTTAGCACAGTCCTTCAGGGAAATCCGGCTGATAGAATTCCTGGCAGTTAAATTCAAATCCGAACCTCACTTTCGAGAGTCAACCCAAGTCAAAATTTATGCTAATTTTGCTTTGCTAACTAGCATAAAAGATGCTACTGATAGCATATCAAATTAGCATGAGATGCTTAAAATATTTGCTAGTTTAGCATGAAAAACCAGCATCAGATGATTAAAATTCGAACACAATTTATGCTTATTAGCATAAACAAAAAACCATAGAATGCTATAAACTGTTGCTTATTTAGCATAATTTTATAGCATCACATGTGTAACGGTGCGAGAGTGGCTGTAAAGCGCCGGGAGTCGAACCGAGATCGTTTTGGTGGTCATTTCTTTACCGCTATCCCAAAAGGCGCGCCCCCTGGGCAGGAGCAAAGAGGGCTATTTGAAGCACTGACTCACACCGCTACATACTCCGCCCCCAGTGAACGAGTAGGGGAAGAGTGAACGATATTTTACCACAGATAGGTGCACCAGCGCGAGAGAAAGGCTGCGTCAGGTTGCTGCTATAGTGTGTGAAGTTTGGGCCTGTTTGCTTGGATCCGTGGCTGGGCTCAAGTGCGAGCACGTGCAGACTGCACGAATGCGTGCGAGCAAGTCATCTCGTGGCGCCATCTGTGGAGTGTTCGAGTATCCATTGCTGCGTGCGTAAATGCCGGGTCACCAGATGTAACGGTGCGAGAGTGGCTGTGAAGCGCCGGGAGTAGAACCAAGATCGTTTTGGTAGTAGGCGCATTCTTTACCGCTTTCCCAAATGGCGCGCCCCCCCGGACAGGAGCAAAGAGAGCTATTTGAAGCACTGACTCGCACCGCTACACATGCTATAAATTGTTGCTGTTTTAGCATAATTTTATAGCATCACGTGCTATAAATTGTTGCTTTTTTTAGCATAGTATTAAGCATCACGTGCTATAAATTGTTGCTTTTTTTAGCATAGTATTAAGCATCATATCTTATCTTTGGGTTGATTTTTTAGCATAATATTAAAGCATCAGATGCTAGCTTTTTTTAGCATAAATACTGGGATAACCGCGAGCTATGTTGTCCAATAGGGAAAGAAAACCCTTTAAATTATGTATATTAATGTACTACATCGGACATTTATAAGTGTTTTAAACTAACACTTATAATAATGTCCGATAAAACAAAAAAATATTTTTCATGTCATGAAAAGGCCACTAAAATAAAACCTCATTAATTTTTGTTTTTTAAAAGCTGTATGAACCATGTATGTAACTCTCTTGTATGCTAGTTGTAGAGCATTTTATGCTAGTTAGCATAAAAAAGCAAAAAATAGCTTGTCAAGGTAACTACTTCAGCATGCTTTTGAGAAGCTTGCAGTGCTAGTTAGCATCCCCCTATGCTAGTTTTATAGCAAAAGATGCTTTTTTCTGTATGCTAGTTGTATTGCATTTTATGCTAGTTAGCATAAAAAAGCAAAAAATAGCTTGTCAAGGTAACTACTTCAGCATGCTTTTGAGAAGCTTGCAGTGCTAATTAGCATCATATGCTAGTTTTATAGCATGAAATGCTATTCTCATTTCCATATTTTATTTTTGGACTTGAACTATTTTTCGTTTAATTTTGAACAGTTCAAAAAATTTTAACATTAGCGCCTATGGGAAAATGTGAAGCAAATTATATACCCAGGACAAAAGATTGAAGTTCATTTGACCAAGCTTATTGGAAGGAGCTCTCGATATGGACTATCTATTTATTTAACCATTTTTTGCTAAATTTTGAACAGTTCAAAAAAATTTAACATTACCGCTTTCGGGGAAATTTTAATTCTATATAAATCCTGATCTAACTGACGGATTTGCTTGGAACAAACTTTATTGGAAAGATCTTATGACGTAGGAAATGTAACTGATACCAAGTTTATCCAGAACTGAACGACCCTATTTTCCAATGAAATATTTTGATCTGGATTTTTAAGTATATATTTCTGAATTAATAAATAAATGGCTGGCCTCTTCGGTTCGATTCAGTTCAATCTGTTCAAATACCTGTTAAACATCTTGAAGCAAAATTAAAAAACTAATCGATGTAAGTTACAGAACCAGCCTTACTAAAGTTTTGTCACTTTTGTTTTCGCAAATTATAGTTTTTATCCGTTCATTCAAACCTTCCAAATCTGGAAGCAATTCAAATAAAACACTACTGTTTTACACAGTACGAAATCGGGAATTTTACGCAATTCATATGTCATTTTGACGGCCAAATCAAACATAATTTGTTTTTTACTGGTGGCGACATAGGGCTCGTGATTTAAAGGGCTCCCAAGAGGGGGCTGAAAATTAAGTAATTTCCTTTAAACATTTTGTGGTTGGGCCCCTACCATGTAAGCTCCGCTCTTGTAACTCAGCGTACTGTTTTGAGGTACTTGTTAAATGAAGATTCATGGACTTAGTCTGGAGTCAGTCGGTAAACAACCCCTTTCTAAATTACTTTTTAAGCACATTTAATTTCGAACAACATAGTTTAATTTCCACTCATTTTATTGGTAAGCAATTCTGGTTCAGTAGATGTAGTATCATTCTGGATTCAGTAGGAAAATGACTGCTTCCTGAATTTCTTGATTTATATTTGTTTCAATTTAGTTGATTATCAAACTGAACAGCAGAAATTTATTTTCACTAATTAGTAGTTAGTCCGAGATTCCACTCAGTACATAGAAATCCCTACGAGGAAGGGTTCATGGAGCACGCTGCGCCATTAAAATTTTTACTGGGGGGGGGAGATGGGAATTCAGGGTGTTTTAGCCTTATTTTGGGGGACCTTCGTTCTTGGGCTTCTTCTTGGTTCGTTCTTTGTTCTGTAGCTTTTAGGGGGTTCGCAATCGCTCGTAGGGAGGGTGGGCACCCCTACAATACAGATTCATAGCATTGTTCTTTCCCTAGGCTGACGTATATTTCATAAAGTCAGAAATGACGTCATTTCCCGATTGTAATTTCTTAGCCTCCAAAATTATGCCGGCAATGTGTTTGGCAATACGTCATATATTATTCATAAACTAGCTAATTCTTTATTTTCCTTTAAATGTGTCACATAGTTCTTGAAATATACTTAATTTTTCAACATATTCAACGTATTTATAAACACATTTACATTGAAAAAACTTGTTTTTTAAATGTGCCTATCGTTTAAGCTAAATTTTTTTTTCATAAATACTTTCGCTGATAGTGTCAATAGAAGGAAAATAGTTTTGACATATATGGCTCATTTTCTAAAGCATTGTCATGACTCAAAAAACTATGATTTTTGAGATGGAAAGTTGCATTTATGTTCTATTGTTAACTCAAAAATCATAATTTTTCGAGTTATAACGTTAATGCAGCAAATGAGTGTTATGCATCTCGTGGGCTTTTCCTAGCCATATCCACTGGCTTCCAAAGCACGGATGAAGTCAAAATAATCTGATCCGCTTTTACCTCATTCGCCCTCTAAAGAAGCCAGTAATTTTCCGTGACAAACAAATTCGAAATGAGCCACAGCCAATTAGCTGTAAAAAAATTTTTAAATTAATTTTGATTTCTGTATCAAAAAAAAATTTTTACTACTTTTAAAAATATGTATTTTATAAACTCCATCAAGGATTCCTTATAGCGTAAAATAGTGTCCTTCACTCTTCTGCGAATTTTTTTTAGATAATATTTAAGTCTTTTATGCTGAATGGCACGTTAAAAATTTTAACTACTTATAAAACAAAAAGTGTTATTGCAAAAATAGATTTTGACTGTCAAAATGGATTGCTTATTCATGTTCTCTTTCCAGGTATTAACTAAGACAAGCCCATATTTTTCTCCAATATTAACCGGTAAGCATTCTTTTTTTCAGTTGCATTTTTCAAAAATTTAATTTCAATCTTTTTTTAGTTTTTAAATGTTTGTCTGAAACATTGGTTTCAAACGGAAAAATAGAAAAGAAAAAGAAAAGGGAAGAAAATTAAAATATATACTTTTTTAATGTAAAAATATCTACAGGCAC
This sequence comes from Octonoba sinensis, assembly GCA_038502835.1. Lineage (NCBI taxonomy): Eukaryota > Metazoa > Arthropoda > Arachnida > Araneae > Uloboridae > Octonoba > Octonoba sinensis. Next base: position 133,986,454 of record CM076598.1, read on the forward strand.
AAAATATGTAAGTTGCGTAAGTTTAAAAGAATGATCAGTAATGAGTATAAAAGTAGAAATGTATTGTTTATAAACCTAACATAAGTGTGTAAAACATAAATTTCTAAACGTATACGTTGTGTCCTTTCAAGGTAGTGAGCAGAGATTTGAAAATTGCCGCTCAAATTTACATAAAAGATGCTATTTCAATTACGCATTTGATTTAGTTTTAAAACTAAATCGAAAAATGAACTAAATTAAGGATCACTTATTTTTGTGCTACACGGTGTTATCATTTCATAAGTGAAACAGTAAATTTGGGTAATATAGTATATTTTTTGTTATTTTAAGCTATCATTATCAGGAATTTGTACACCTTTTCATATAACCTATGAAAGATAAAATTTGAAAAAAAAAATATGTATTTTATTTTTATAAATGTTATATGAAATCAAACAGATGGTTTCGGGAGTCATTTTTTAATGGTTACTTATGTTACAAATGTTCTATTTATTTCCAATAAATTATCTTTGAATATTTTATCAATTTGCAATTAAAATTTATTGAAATTGTATTCAAAACCTTCTAATCATTACAGTAGCAAATTTTCCTCGGATTTTTGAAATTACAATTCTTAGCAATGATCTTATGCCCTTATGAAATCCTACAAAATGTGCTTTTGCTCACGGAAAACTATTTTAATATAGTGATTAGTGAATGTTTAAGAAAAAGAGTTGATTTATGTGTACGAAGTTTATTTAAGAAAAGACAATGTTTTGTATGATGCATCTTTATTTCTAAAAATTATTTTTATGTAACCTCTTTTATACACTTTTAATTAAGTTTTCGTCCGGATTGTTATTTCATATCAAGAAAAACTAAATGTTTTTACGTTAAAATTATCAGTTTTTTTTCCTCCGAAAATAATGAATTTCTGAGAAACTTTCTGGTAGATGTCATTCATTTTACGCGTTTCCCTCGAAATGTCTTAGGAATATTTGCATAAATGTTTTTTTAGTTAAGCAAACCTTTCCTCTAATAAAAATTTTCCTGAAAAACGTAGAGAACGTGCTTCCCAACAAACAATTTACATACGTTTTGAAGCACCGGACGCCTCTTTTTCAACGAGACATCACAAATAAGCAAAGTCAAAGTCTCTCTTAGCTTTCTATTTTTACAGCGCTGGTTTAGTTAAACACATAGTTCGTCATGAAAATTTTTTTTTCTCCAACGGGGCTGCATATGGTTACTAACCTATTTGCAGACCTAGTGATTTCCCAGGAAATCGGCATCCATTCTTTCAAGTTGCACCACTGTCGGCGGATGCCATCACCACTCTGAGAATTTTGACGCTCAGTTTCCCCTAGATGGCGGCACCTGAGCTCTAATTGATGCAGAGTGCACTAGGAATTTAATTTAGCCGAGAGCATCCAAGCCAAATGTCTACTCAAGGGATCTTTTACATGCCACATAATCATACGACATGGGCGCAGACGATTTTCTGTATCTTGAAAATCCCCCGACTTGGACCAAGTTCCTGCATACGCCCAAGTTCCTGCGAACTTGGGCGTACGAAGCCTGCGCCTTACCACTACGCCACCCTGTCAACCTTTGTCATGAACTCTTCATATTAACATTTTAATGATGTGTTCGAGGTTTTCCTAGCTGGCTCGATGATTGAATAATCTAAGGCGGTTAAATTTATGTCATTGACAATATCTGGAAGAAATATGTTTCATACACTGCTCTATTAATAACGCCATTGTACCATTATGGTAATAGGCAATACAGGGAGGTGCCTCGTTCAACCTTCGAAGACCTGTGTTACTAATTGAAGATGATTCTGTCTAATTTCATCGCAACCACGAATATCATGGTCATTTTTAGGAAGAATAAATATCAATAAGGTTGATGCCTCTGCAAAGCTAGCTGTATCCATTTTTCTAGTTTGTTATGGTCGCTGGTCATAAAAGTCATTGTTCCCCTTCAGTTGTCTAAACATTTGGCCTGATAGTTATTAATTATATTGATATATGTTAGTCCCGCTTGATATCTATGAGGAAAAGTATTGCATTGCATCTTTTTTTTTTCCTTTTTCGTTGACATAGCCAGCTTCGATCATTCGTGTCACGATTCCAATTATGCCAGCCAGGAATCTGGAGTAGACACTTTTTTGAGTTGCTCCTCTCTAACTTCTAAATACTTACTCCGGCTCCGCTTCGTTTTCCGAATAATTTTAATAAATTACATTATTTAGTTTTGCTTTTTTTAAGCTATCTTTTTTTTCTAAATATAATAGAAAATTTAAAAAGTAAAAAATAAAAGTCTAGCAGTGGAGCACCACAATTTTTTTTGTTCCGGTGCCCTCCAGTTTCGAGCAAAGTTTCGTTGCTTCGCGCTCCTACTCCCCGTTACGCCCCAGGGCGGCGAAAATGATGCGCGCTGAGTCATACCGTTCACCTATGACCAGTATTTCTTTCAGACATCTCTCCTGGGCAAGAGACGGGAGCATTGCCTACCCAGAGCAAGACAATAGTCCCTCCGAGAAGAAATTTCAGGTTTCAATGGCACAAAAAGGGAGGAAAGAGAAAAAAAAGAAACGAATATAATAATAGTAATATTTTTTTGAATATGGGGAAAAAATTATAATCTCCATTTTCTGTACTCACTGATTAATGAACTAGTCCTTCACTATCAATGCTAAAGATAGAATCGAAAAACAAACATTACCAAAATTCCACTCCTTATGACAAATCCCGGGGCTGAGTGCGAGATAATCAAAACTATCGCTATTCTTTATTAATCCGAGTATAAAAAAATCCTAATATATTAGTTATATTAATGCGAGTATAACCATCACCCTGAAAAGAAAATATGATCCTCGATTCTGTAGTGTTGGTTCTTTTTTAAAATTATAGTGACAACCCTTTGCTCCAGACTTCTTTTATACGAACCCTATGCCTGTATCCCTATGCAAAGAGGGATGGTTGGCAATGAAAGGCTCGGCGTTGTTGCACTTGAACAAAGTAAATTATTTCAGGAAACCATTAATTGCACAGGAAAAAGCTTTCTGGAAATAATGAAGAGTATTTTTTTTTTTCAATAAAACTTTGTACATTTTTGCTATAAAAAATTTGAGCATTGGTTATACTTATCTTTTCCATGATTGATAGATGGTCAGTATTTTACAAGAAAGCAAAAATGAATACGTATGTAGGATCAAAAATATCCAATTTCTTAACTGCAATTTTTTTCCACTCTATTTTGTTGAAATAAAACATGAGATATGTTTTCATTTCATTAAAAAAATAGAACTGTTATAAAATATTCTCTTAAATAATCTCCATCCCATCTGAAATCCGTAAAAATCCTCTAAATCCATCCGGAAATTTGATATACTCTATGGAAATAATCAAGGGATGCAGCGTGGTTTTTTTTTTTTTTTTTTGAGGGTTTGTAAACTTGTTGCCTTTGTCTTTGGTTCATTAGCAGATTTAAAAAGGCTCCTAGCATTGCAGATAGTTCATATGCCCCCCCCCCCCCCCACACACACACGCTTAGAAAAGTCACACATAATGCTATTTTTTTCTTATATTCATACCAAAAAATTCTGTATTTACAATTAAGGAAGTGTTTAATACCTATTTCGCTACCTTAAACAAACGCTGGTCAAGAGGGGGAGGGTTGTTATGGTGGTCGCTCCCGGCTCCCCACTTCGTTTTCATGACCAACTTCAATTTCGAAACATTTCCGGTGGAAAACACTCGGAACCGCCCTCGTCCCCAAACGTCGCTAAAGTTAGTTTGACATTGCACTTTGAAGACTTGAATTTCGAAAAATTTCCGGGGGAGCCCCCTTTTTCTGTAACATCATCAAGACTCATAAAATTACATTTTGCAAAATATTTATTGACGCCTTTTCTTGATGATTCACGCTATAGATTTTTCTCTTCGCATATTTATAAATGTTGATTATTATACCTGTAGTTTTTTGTTATTTTTTATTTGAATATACGTATTACTAATTATATTATTAATTAGGCTTTTTCAGAAATTCTCAACGAACAATAGTTTTGATATTGTTGGCGGTAATATTCAAGAAATAAAACCAGCTTTGTTGAAATTATTAACCTAATTTAAAACATCTTACTATAATTCATCTGCTAATTCTATCTCTAGTAGAATGGAATTAACTTGTCATCAGCATATCTAAACATTTGAAAATCCGAGGTAGCAAATTAACTGATCCTTATTGCGCGCAATGATTATGTCACTGTTGTGTAATCCAAATTTCGCCGCCCAGATAATCGATAATGTAAAATGAAGTTTATAATGCAATTTCAATAGATTTTCATACTGTTTCATTAATGAAATATTTTGTCTAAAAATTTTAAGTTTGAAAGAGTTTGTGAAAAAGTATGTTATTTGCATACATGTTATTGCTTTTTTTTCAGTTGATTTTGTTTATTAATTATGCATTATTTATTGCTTTTAGACAACTTCATTTCTGTTTAATTTTGTGATTTCGTTTACTTAAGCTTTTAGATTAAATATTATTTTAATAAAATCTTATATTTTGCATGTTTATTCAGACTTTAATTTAATGCCCTTTTTCGTAAATATCGAGGTAAATTGAATTTGCATATTTATTTTCCACTATCGCAGTTGTAGACCGTTAATATCAAAACGACATGTTTCATCAAACGAATACAGTAATCTATCGATTTTTGAGTGTTGTGAGGTCATGAAAACTAGTTTCAGTGATAAAGACGCGAAACTATGCATAAATATGTATTATAATGCTATTTTTTGAGTTAAAAAATAAAGAGAAATTTTAATTTGAAAACGTTTTGCCGTTACGGATATTGGCACGAATCCAGAAGAAAGCTGCATTCTTAAAATATTATTCAGCAGTCGGACATTTTGATTTTTTTTTTTTTTTGCAATTTGTATAACTTCGATATAATAAATTTATCTTCAGTTATTCTTTTTGTATGGTTACTTTTAATTTAGTCTTATGATATATAATTAACAAAGTAAAATCCACTGATTTGAAAAAATTTTTTCCAGTTGTTGTCATAAAGATGGACAGCAACCAATTAAACGTTGACAAAAATTATTTTAAAGTAGATAATGGAGTAGTAATAGGAAAGAAACAAGTTTTTGTTGGCATTTAACTAATTTTATATCGACACTCAAATTAAATCACATTCAAAATTCTTAACGACCGGTAAAAAATCGCTTTATGCTTACAATCAAAAAAAAATAAAATTAAAAACTCTCCAATTTATACCAACGATACAATGATAAAAGGAGTGAAGCAGGCACTTCTACAAAATGTTTTTGTTGTCAAGTCTGTATATGCTGTCTCACAAGTATGTCTTTTTTTTACTCAAATGATTAATCGATATTGAGCAACCTTAAATGGACGTCCGTTCAGACGTTAGATAGAACGCCCACAGCTTTTTTTACTCAAGCCTTCAAGCAAATGAGTTCTGAGTTCATAGTGCAAATAGTAGTGGAAAATAGCGAGAATCAAGGGAGGATCTGCCTTCGTCCCTTTTCACTATTTGGCTCTTACAAGATGGTTCCCAATGCGATAAGGATTAACACGTTCAGTGCCGGTCACTTTAAGGATGAACCTTTACAATACGTATTATCAGGAGACACACCTAACATACAATGCGGATTGAAGCAGATTGAAACAAAGGCGAAGCCTTCCCTTCCGCGGACGGGTGACTGGTTACTGAAACATCACTCACACCACGCTTAAGCCTCTAACGCTCACTGACGGTCACTTAGGGATGAATTTTTACGCAGTAAACACACCTGAAATGCCCACTGCAGCGGAGAGCAATTGAAGAAGTGCAGCTTTTTTCGCGCGAGCTTGTGGCTAGCTAACTGAGACATCACTTAACACAACGCTGTAAACTCTCTCACGTGGTTGCCGCTGTGGCAAGAGATTGGCATCACGCGCTGGTGCGTTGTCGGCAGCAAACGTGTTAAGCAATTCCATACGTTTAAATATGGTGAGGATAACAGGTTTCCTTATGGCGCGTTTAAGGTCTTCCCCTAAGTTTTCCACAAGTTGCGGCAATTTGTTGCTTTTTCTACAAAATACAGAAACTTTTTCTGTCTTCCGCTTGCGGAGAAACAAATCTTCCACTAATTTTTCCCGCAGAGTGTCGGTAAAGATCAAAGAAAGTTGACAACTGAAAGTGGAAGATTTGTTGCTGCGCGCTTTGAGCTAGCAACTTGTAGGAAACTAGTGGAGAACTGTTCCCCTTCCACGTGCCCCGGACGTGAAGGGTTCCAGCATTTATGCATTTTGATTTTTTATCTATGCGTGTGTAAATTATGGGATCTGGAATTGTTTAATTGTGTGAAAATAAAGGGGTAACGGTACAACAGTTTGACGTAAAATAGTTTGTAGAGTCGGATTGCCAATTTTAGCGTTACTTTCTTATTTTGATTAGCATCGAGCTGCGCTAAATCGAATTCGTTGCGGGATTTTAATCAAGATCGAAATTCCGAAATATCGTTAAAAGTTAAATAAGAAAATCGAATCGGCGATATTGACTTCAAAGCTATATGTTGCGTTATATAGATATAATGCCTAGTCCTAATGTTTATTACAGCAACTAAATACTGGTTACATTGTACAAAATAATATATTGAATGGGAAAGGAGGGTAAGAGTACGCAGTCGGTTAAGAGTACGCAGGGACATTTTTCCCTGTTGGCAACACTGCAAGCAGAAGCTAGTGTGATCAACTCAACACGTTTGTTTTCAGCTGGCTCAAAAGATCGGCATTGTTATTTTCATCCTTGCTGTCGCTTATTTATCAGGTAAAATATGATTTCTGCATGTTGGCATGTAATTTTTCTGTGAAGAAATATTAATTTTTTTGTCAATAAAGGATTGATGTTTGCTTTTTAAGTAGATATCATTGTGAGCTTTGTTCCCTTCCGAACAATGTTTGCATGTCAGAATTTTACTATTGTGAATGCTACAGCCATCTATGGACGATTTTGAGGAGCAATACATCGGCGGGTAAGAGTACGCACATAAGTAAAAGGTAGAGAGAAAGAGAATTAGAAGAAGCAAAGGCTAATCGAGCTGCTATGAAAAGTAAAAATGAAGCCAAAACTGAAAAAGGAAAAACCTTGAAAGCAAAGAAAAAACTTCTTCTGCATCGTATCGACAACCCAGTTCCCCCAACAAGTTTAACAAACAATGAGGCGACAATATGCCCAGGCTGCGAACAATCATATGATAAAGATTGGATCCAGTGTGGATTATGTAAGGAGTGGTGGCATGATGAATGTTCCAGTTACGAAGGCACTGGAGCATTTGTACGTGACTACTGCTAAATTTTCTGAATGCGTACTCTTACCCTTCCTGGGTGCGTACTCTTATCCGCCAGGTCGGGTAAGAGTACGCATTTGCATTTTTTTTTCGCGCTTACTTTCTTTCATATAATTTTTTAAGATAAAACTTTCATTTTGTGTACCTAAGTTTCTAAGTTAATAAACTATGATTCAGTCAATTTTCAAGGTTCTCACTTTTCAATTCTCATTTTTATAACGAACAATCCACTAGGTGCGTACTCTTACCCTCCTTTCCCTTATACAATATAAAGATGCAGCAATTCTTGGCAGACATTAAGCAATCTTCAGAAGTTAAGACTGCTACTGAAAAATTTTCTCTTATACCTCAAACAACTAAATTATGTATTGCTTACTCTAAATGTTTTGCTGTCATTAACTAAAATATATTGATTTAATTGATTAATAAATAACATCTTCTGACTGTTAACAAGTCCAAAAAGTATCCTTCTTAGTATTAGATCAATAGTGTAGCACAGTTTTTGAATTATAGGAATTTTACTCCATTTACGGTCACCTAAATATAAAAATCAATGCAATATGCGAATACACGACTTTTGGTACAAAAAAAAAAGCATTACGTCATGTTACACTACATTATATGTAAGGACTTGTTTTGTTTTGTTTTTGTTTTTTTTTCAATCTTTTTTTTTTTTTCAAGTCGACAAAAAAGTTTCAAATGAAACATTGTTACTTTTTAAAGAAAGTAGATTCGGAACAAGTCTCCGGTTAGGTGGTTGTTAACTTTGTAAATTTACCGATTATTTCAGCATACTTCCCTTCAAACTTTCTCTTTTTTAAAAATATTCTTCAAAGTATTACGAATTGTTTTCTGTTAAATCCAAGAATGTTTTCTTGAGCGAAATAAAACAATAGGGTCAGGTGGAGTAAAGTGGTCATACAGCAAATAATTAGCTATTGCTATGAAATTAATAATGTAATTGCTGTATTTTTTTTTTATTCTAGCTTTCAATAATAACGAATTGAATTTTACTTTCAAAATATTTTTAAGGGCAACTCTTTAACTGAAGAAAAGAGTAAACTGTTTTTTTTTACAAAATATTTTGAAATTGGAACACCTGTTTTAACTTCTCTCTGAGATTTTGTTTAAAAAAAATTGCAGTAAATTGACGGGGCAGAAATCTGTACGCATAACTCAAAAATATTTCTTTACTAACAGGTTAATCTAGATTTATTGCGTATAAATTTTTGTTTAAGTAAACTGGGGTAAAGTGGTCATAGTATTATGCTTAAGATACACCACTGCTCTAAAATTACTGAAGGTTAATTTATGCGTGGACCACGGCTTAATTTTCACAGAAATTCACCGAAGCTCAATTCCTGTACTTCTTTTTATTTTAATGGTAATTTTTGCCTTTTAGAGGTCACTCGCGTGGAAATAGTTTTTGAAAACTATAGGATTCCGCACTTTTGTTTGAAATTAATCACCGAGACGGAAGTTTATTAAATATTAATTTCACTAACACTGTATTATTTTGAAAGGTAAACATGATCAAACACAACTGAGCTCAAATAAATTCAAATTAAAATTATTATTTGGCAGCATCCTTACAAGCACTTTTTCTGCAACACAAGTTTCAAGTTATTCCAGTTGAATAATTCATTTCTAACTGTATTTATAAAATTAATTATTATTATACTGTAAGTGTTAAAAATTGGCAGTACTTTGAGCAATACATGAAACAGAGAGAACTAAAAATTAGGTTAAACTGCGTATTTTCTCTCCATTTTGATTTTTAATAAACGATAATTATCTCAGAGCACGCCATTTAAAAGTGCTCTTTTAATGAGTAATTCAAATAATTTAGCCATTGATTTAAAACTACTTGTAATTTTTTCACTGAAAATATTTTGAATTTCATATTTATGGCTTACTATATTAAATTAAGGAGCAGACTTACAGACTAATATTTAGGGATTAAAACGTAAGAATACCTTTATTATGTATCCAAAAATGTTTTGGTACATGTCTTTGAGACCCTCTATGCAGCAGTTTAAAAGACGATAATACCTTACAATACGTTACGAAGATGGGGACTAACTTTTAACTATACAGGTCATTAATAAATTCAAGTTGATTAAATAAAGTGGTTTCTTTCGAAGATGAACCCTTGTTGAGTATTTTTAAACATTATGGTTGTTTATAATACCTTTAATAAACTTTTTTTTTTTTGAGTTATATCCACTTTACCCCATGCGCTTCTCACTTTACCCCACCCCATGGAGTTGTTTTTGTTGCTAATCTCGGAATCGTCTAGTAAGCTAGACGACATATGTGCATCACGAACACATCCCAAACGTCCATAAAAAGACTGGGGTCTCGCAGGATCTCTTCTTTACTGAACCCCAAGCAAGTCAGGATATGCGCAGGAGAGGCCATGTCTGTCGAGCATCAATGACAATTCAGGATAAGTTTTTTGGCTCTGGATGAAAGTAAGGGATCTAGTGTGGCCACTCAAGAAGCACGAAAAGGCAGTTTGATGGGCTCTCGGTCTAAGATTGAAAGATTCTCCCGGTTTTTTTTTTGCAAAATACCAGGAGTGTTCGGGAGGAGTTTTTATGGTCTTGTTTATTTTTATTTTTGCCAGGGAAGAAATTTCACTAAAGTTAAGCTTCCCACAATGATGAGTCGTCTTCAGCAGCGGATTTGGCCAAGCCTGCCAGCTTTCTCATTCTTCTCAACCCCAACACCCCCACTGAAAGTGTATAGAATGGTTGAGTGAAAGCCTGTCAATTAGGTCTAAAATATCAAGACTGGTCTGATCTCCAATAATATCCCTATTAGAGATATGCTGGATTGAGGCACGACTATCAGTCAATATCCAAATATCTTGAAAATCATCCGCCCGAGCAGCAAATTGCAAACCCTTTTTGATAGCAATAAGCTCAGGCCTAAAAACCAAACAAATGTTGGGGCTTTTGATCTTGAATTCTATAGCACCTGTAGGAGTAGGAATATACACCACACTACCTGAAATTCCTCCTTCACCTCTGCTACCATCTGTGTATATCTTTAGGGAAGCACGATGAATATTCTGGATAGTCTCCATGGGCAGACTTCTGACGAAGTCCGGGATCTCTGAATTTTTCGTCACACTAGTCATGAGTTCCTCATGAAAGTGTGTCCCACCTAGTTCTAGTCCTCCCCTATGGCAGCTCAGGGAATGGGGCTCCACATCAGAAGAATGCAAGTTTAGAGATTTTGCAAAGGAGAGTGGGCTGTGTTTCTTCAGACGTCGATTGTCAGTCCAATTCTGAAGTCTCTTTCTGGACTTGGCCATCTCACCTTCAATATGTTTATTGCTTGTAATTTCTTGATCCAAGGTGTAACCAAGATATTTAGCATTCTTGACATAACTAAGTTGATTATCATTCATAAAAATTTCAGATTGGTAGTTGAAAAGTTGTCTGTTAGTAGTGAAGAAGGTAGCCACCGATTTCGAAGTATTAAAGATAAGTTTGTGATGCTTAGCAAAAGTATGGGCTTCCTCCATAGCACTATTTAGTTTGAGCTCAATATCCCTTATAATTGCTTCTGAATGCCACACTATGACATCATCAGCAAAGATCCCCACACTACAGTGCCTAGAAATTTCTCTCTCCAATCCAGCGATGCAGAGAGAAAACAGTACACGGCTCAACACTGAGCCCTGAGGAACACCCTGTTTAAGACTAAAAGGATCTGATAAAGTGTTGTTATATTTGACTCTGATGGATCTGTCTCGAAGGAAATCTGAAATCCAGGGCAGGGCTTTGCCTTTTATGCCAAAGGAGTCATGGAGCTTACACTCTCAGAATTTTTTTCTTCAATTCACGGAAATATTACTGCCAGCAGTGCTGCCGGTAAATTTCCGTTATTTGAAGAACATCCGTTTTTTCTTTCTCATGTCAATTGAAGGAACTTCCTTCTACAATTTTTTCTGTTCTAGAAGGGGAAATGTTCGTCAATTGAAGAAACTTTCCTATATTTTTTCTCCGTCATCCGAGGGTAATCTTCCGTTATTTGAAGAAACGTGCGTTATGTTTATTTCCGTTACATGACAGAAATTTTCCGTTATTTGAAGAAACGTGCGTTATGTTTATTGCTGTTACATGATGGAAATTTTTCGCTATTTGAAGAAACTTGCGTTAGGTTACCTTCTGTTCCATGATGGAAATTTTCCGTTATTTGAAGAAATGTCCGTTAAGTTTGTTTCTCTTAAATGAGGGACATATCCAGGAAAATTTGCCCATGTCTGTGCGTTATTTTATTTCTAATGCCCGTCAGAGATCCGTTCACACTTTGTTTGTATAATATTTTTTCTCTATTTAACTTTTACCTCATCCACCCCCGCTATCTAGTCACCCCCACCAACCAGAAATTGCAAAGAATAACTTACATTATACTAGTTTCTCAGAAAAAAAAACTCGTGCTTTAAGGGGTTAAAGATGAAGTTTTTGTACAGATTGAAAAAAGGCGTTTCATTTATACTTCAGTGACTTTCTCAAATTGAAAAATTCCATATTAATCCATGGAGAAACTTAGAATTCAAAATCTTCATTGCTTAATGCACATCAAAATTCTATTTTCACCATCTGAGAGTGGGCATTTTATACTTTGGAGGTGTTTCCTAAATTTAGTTCTCTAAACTTCTCTAGTATCATAAAATATAATAAATCCTGACAACTTATTTCTGCAAACTTTAAAAAATGTTTTCAGAAAAATGCCATTTAGAGTAATAAGATGCCCACTTTCAAATGGTGAAAATAAAATTTTTAAAGGTGCCTTTTGTGATGGAAAATTCGACTTTTTTTTCATTCATTACTTTCTAGAAAATTAACAAATTGCAATGAATGAAAAAACCTCTTATAACGCTACATCTGCAAATAATGTATTTTAAAGGTTTTTTAAAATTTGATTTAAAAAATTCCTTTTTTCCAGAAGTTCCATTTTTATTTATTTTTAAACACTATTCTGTACTCCCTTAAAAATAATTTTTGGGCATACCCCACCCGACCTGATGCAAGACTAAGTAGTAGCTAAGAGCACACTGAAAACAAAACTTTATAACACGTATAAAGGACTTATTAATAAAATGCCACGCCAAAAGCTGCACATTACTTCTGACTTTTCCCAATTGAAAAATCATTTCTACTTTGCAGCAACTAGTACAAGTTTTTTTTCTTCTCAGGATCAAATTTACAACTGAATTAATTTTTTATTGACATTTTTATGAAGTGTAATATAGAGGAGGAAAAATCAAGTATGCTGCCAAATTTCCAAACAATACAAAGCTATACTCTTAATTGAAAGCACACTCAATGAACGAAGTTTACATGCCAACCCCTCTCATTTTCCTGTCAACTTTCAGCCTTGAAATTTTATTCATGAAACGAAGAACCTAAGAGTCTAATAAAAAGTGCAAAATATTAAAAAATATATGGAAGATGCTAATTCTATGAAGTTTCAACTTCATAAAGTAAGCATCTTTTTTTAGTAAAATGCAAAATATTCTATAAGCCAGCATTTCCGGAAGTTTCCTTTTTAGAAAAGTATATCAAACTTTTCGTGAGATTATTTGTTTGCTAGGACCTTCTCAGTGTTTTCAGCCTATAATTGTTAACAAGTTACCACAGGTTTGCTCAGTCTCCCTACCTTCAAAAATTTCACTAAAAATGAAAGTTGATAATTTGTTGCAATTAACCACCAGTCAAACTTTTGAAATACACCCATTCTTATCCCCCCCCCCCCCAGAGAGCAAAGAGATATAAGTTATTGATTGACAATAATCCTCATCAAGTAGATTTATAAAAATTTGTCACCATTATACCATATTTAGAAAAATAAATTAGAACAATTAAAATCATAATTTTGAAAATTAATAAGGTACCATTTATTTCTATATTATTATTTTAATACTAAATTTTAAATTATTTAAAATATTTTTCATGTAAGACAATTTTATTCAAAAAAAAAAGCACTTATCTGCATAATTTTCAGTATGGTCAGGTCATTCACATATTTATGTCTTGTGACCGGTTTAATTTATTTATATCTCATAATATAGTAAACATTACTTTGAACTTTTAGGTGCATCCTATTTTTAAGTGACGAATGTTTCGCCAAGTCAATTTTCAAGTTTTGCCAATTATCAATCTTTGCAACACCAAAAAATATTTAATTCAAATCAATTTACTATAGTATTTTAAAAAATCCTACACAAAGAAATCAGCCATCTTTATTCAATAAGCATATAATAAAATTGAAAAAAAAAAATAATAATCACAGCTATACTTAGACGCCACTAAAACTTTATGTATGTATTTGTATATATTTATAGCATAGCAATAAAATAAAAGGACAAAGTGAATAGCAATAAAGTAGCCACCATAGAATAATTAAACAATAAACAAAGTTTTATTTTACAAATTTAAGAAGTTTTATTTGACATTTTAAAGAAACTGATAGATGAAATGGATTTTCGAAGCACAATAACTCACTATGTAATTTTAAGATCTTTTCCAACACATTGTTTTTGTTCTTTGGGCTCTAAGTTCCTCTCTCAGGGTTTATTTCTGCAAAGACACCAGAAAGTAAGAGAGAAAAGTAAAATTATGACAACAAAGAAAATAAATTGGGCAGGGTGCCGCAGTCTAGTTGCCTTTTGGTTTATGAGTTCCCACATATTTTATAAGCCATATTTTATAATCAAAATAATTTTGATGGGCCATTTGACTAACAATAACAAACATTCTTTTTATCACTATCCCTATACCTCCCCCCTACACCAAAAGATGTAAGACTCGCTACAATCAAAAATTTAATTCTGAATAAAGTCAAATTTTCGTTCTATGCTGGTGAGTTTGACAATAGTTTAATTATTGAGAATCACCATGTCAGAGGACTAATAGATGATATATTCACTCATTTATCGCAAAAAAATTCAAGGACTTTCATGGACCCAAATGAAAATGTTCATGGGACCTATTTTGAGGTTTATTGTTTAGCACATGTGTGTTTTAAAAGAAAAAAAGCTACAGAACTTAAAAAAGAAAGTTTAACTTGCAGGTTCAATTTCTTTCTCGTGACTGTTGCGATAAACAAATAATAAACAAACGGTTTGTAAACTTAAACAGTCATTCAGAAACAAGTCAAACCTTATAACGATCTTTTTCAACCCACGCCGGGCTAAACACGCATTTTCCCGGCGTTTTAGGCCGTAAATGAAAAGACAAGTATTGATGATAGGAACCAGTTCAAAACATAATCATCGGTTCGGTCACACTAGCAGAAGTTTAAACTCAGACTCCGGCCGAACTGTACGAAAATTTAGCAAGCTTTTGAGCTCTGAAGAAATGCACTCGGAAGTCAGGAATCACCACACTAAAAGAGTTCAAGAATCACTTTTGTTTTTTGAAAGGGGGATTGGAATTTTGTTAGCCGATCTTTGCGTGGAAATTTTTACTTACTTTTACGAGGTTGACCTTTCCGAAAAATCTAGGACTTTTCAAGTACCCTACGGTCGTTTTCAAGGATTTTTGGGGTCCCTGAGTGGTTTAATGGAAATTCAAGGATTTTCAAGGACCGTGGGAACTTTGTATAAAAGATGTAGGGTTCTTATAGAAATTTGCAGGGAAACCAGATATTACTTATTGAAGGCTTAAGAAAACGAACTTTTTATAGCATTGTAAAACACTCGACTTCGATTTAATCTTTTAGAAAAACAACCATGGCAATCGTGTTTCATCTGGAAAATAAACACAAGGTGAATATGTGAATATCTTAAGACATTTTTTCTCTCAATCATTTGTTTAAAACTTTAAGAGTTGACACATATTTTCGACAAATTACTGAAATCAAAATATGAAATAAGAACTTACCCATACCTGCATTTATGTTTAGCGGAATGAAACTGGTTAGGTTAAACTCGTTGTCTTGTCGACTTCTGATTGTGTAGCTGAGATTGTTAAATACGCATGCGTGCAGAGAAGAAACGGAAAAAGTTCGTTTTCAAGGGGTACGGAAATTATTTGTTGAAAAATGAGGAATAATGTAGTGCATAAAGACGAATTTTTCTGAGAGTGTAGTGATCAAAAGTTGACGCTAGACTCTATCAAAGGCTTGGGACATGTCTAAGAGGGCCGCAACTGTATGGTTAGTTGGCTTCTTATTTTGTGCATCACGAATTTCCTGGCAGACAAATAGGATTTGATCTATTGTGCTATGCCCCTTTCTGTATCCATACTGCTCATTCGGTAGTAATTTTCCAATGTTCAGATGATGTTTCAACCTGCGCAGAACAAGTCGCTCCATAAGTTTGGGGTCACAAAAGAGGTTAAGGCCCTATGGAGTAAAGTGGTCATAAATACCTCCCAAAAAGAAAGCGTCAAGAAATTATTTTATACAATTTTTCTACCCAAAATTTTATGCAGCGTGTTTCTTTATAATTTAAAGTAAAATATCAACCGAAAATTCTGAATTTTTTGAGCTAATTCCTAATTAATTATACACCAAAGTTGAAAAAATTGGATTTTATGAATACTTTACCCAACTTGACCCTATGTAATTAGAAATTTCATATTTTAATTCATATTTTAGGAATTAAAAGCCCTTTTCATCACATTCATGTCTACTTGGAATCAAAGTTAGCTATTCTTCTAAATGAATATTGTTTCGTGATAAATTATGTGTGCTTCTAATTAGCCAGAATCTTGAACTTCTGATACGAGTCAAAATAGCGCAGTATTTATTAATGGTACATTTCACTCTGAAGTAAACATTACAGTAGTGAAAATTTTGACAGCTCCGTTGAAATACAGTATCACGCTAAAAATTTATTGAACATCCTGGTATTCGTATTAAAAGTGATTAAATGCAAAGTATGTGTATTAAAGTAATTTTTCTATAAAAGCGTATAAGTGGGCCTTATATCAAAGTCTGATTGCTAAGATTTTTTTTTTTTTTATTGGTTTAAAATATAATTTATTTTTGTATTGATTTGTTTACTGATTTTAATTTTTGTACTATTAAATATTATTTTATATATATTTTTATTTTTAAATCACCAAGTGGAGACGTGTTTATGTAAAACATAAGGTTTTATTTATGCATGCAGTCTGCCCTGTCTCTGTAGGTTCGCCTCCAACTACAACATCTACAGAAAGTCCTATTCTTGTCATACTTGGAGTAATTTGCGGTATCATATTGGTCATTGTAGCTTTTGCACTGGCTCTGTTCATTATACGGTAAGTTAGCAAAATTTTATTATGCTGAGAATCGTGTGGTGGATTTTGGTAAGTTGCTCCAACAAAGGAAAGAGGAATTTGAGAAGAACTTGTTTACTATCTTAGATTTACATGGTTAAACAACATATCGCTCATGGGCTGCAATAGTAGCACAACTCAAAAAACACGCGTTTTGGACTAAGAACAGATGTAAACAAGAAAGTACACATTATTTTCAGCAGCAATACTAGCACAACTCATAATTCAATATTAGGCCGTAAGATGGCAGCAAACTAAAGCATTTCTTATGCATTTTCCCTAGCAATGAAAACTTTAAACCCACTTATCTCAAAACATTATTTTTTGAGTTGTGCCGCTATTGCAGCCCATGAGCGATATGGTTTTACGAGGGAAAATCGTTGAGTCACAACTGATAATTTCAGAAATGTGACGGCAGGTGACTTAAACGCTATTCGTTGGATAATTGAGATATTTCAAGAATATCAAGACATGAAATTAGTTATTTCAAGTCCCAAATTTAAGACCTTTGAAATGTCAAGAGACGCTGCTGAATCAGAAGGCAGAATTTTAGAAAAGGCATGAGTTCCACTGATAAAATCGTAAATGTTGAGAACAGAAACGACATGTGTTCTATATTGCCCTTTCAAAAATTATGACCATAAATACAGTAGAACCTGTAAAGTTGACCACCTAAGTTGATCACTTTTGTCAGGAACGGAATTCGCTCTTCACCCTCTACCTCACCCCCTATAAGTTGACCACCTGTCTAAGTTGAGCACTAAAGTGCTGCACCGCAAGTGGTCAACTTACGCAGGTTTCACTGTACGTTGTTTAGTTTTAATACCCTTTTTGTTGTTAACACATTTTTATCCACCGTAAAGGTTTTTAAACCAACTGAAAGGATGTCGTTCGTTTGGCGTAAGCTTACTTCTTGATTTTTCTGTTGATTACTGTTAGCATATTGTTTTGTTTGTTTTTTTTAAGAGAGGGGGGGGGGGGCGTTAACATAGTGCGTGATATCCATGTGTACTATTTTACTGATATTATATATCCAAGGCCGTACTTAAGAAGCGGTCAAACTGGCCCTCCTCAAATAAAATTTAAACTACCTATTTTAATAAAGATTTTAATGTTTTGGAATCTTCAAATTGGAAAGTCCTTTTAAATGTTTAGCATAGACCCCTCACGAAATAAATTTCTATGTACGCCCCAGTGGACATCCATTACAGAAGATACCCTTCCCCCGAAACTCCTTGACACTCACACAATTTCAGAATAGCACTTTGATCGTCAGTTTTTCCGATTCTGTCGCAATGTTTACTCTAAGCTGAGCGATGAACATGCGATGAAATATACTTTCTCGTGGTAAAAAAATTTACTTGAATGGAGTCAACAGATAGTTTTAACAATTTTTTGAGATTAAGTAAATTTATTATCTAAGAATCGATTGTGGTTTGTGATTAATCTACGGATTTTCCCTCGTATATACTTAAAAGCGTTTTTTACTTGGTTTTTTTCTCGTATATCTTTTAAGCAATTTCAACTGAATTTTATTTGTATAATAATAATACATTTTTAAGGTGAAATAATGTAGTGTATCTTCGTACATACCAGGAAGGTAAATCATTCATTTTAAGATAAAGCAGCCCCAGGATTTTCCTTTAACTGAAAATTAAATTCAATGCACAGGATCTGATTTTCCTGCTATATAGTTTATAATATTGTTATTATTATTACTTCGTACAATTTTTCACCGATTCTTCCTGTGGTACAATTTGATAATTTTGCTTTTAACTTGTAGTGCTATGTAGCACTACAAGTTAAAAGCAGTGCTAGTGCGCTTTAATGCGCACACGAGTCAACGAATACAATCAAATTTTCTTACAACTAAAAAATTAATTTCCAGTTATAGGATTAGATTTTGTCACTATTATGTTAAAAAATATTTTTTTACTAAATTTAATGCGTATATATTGCTAAAACAGCTTTCTTCTTATTTTCTTTCGCACATCCTTTTTTTAATGGTTAGTTTATGAATGCATTTTTACTCACAAAATTCATCTAGTACAGTCAGTTCAAGTTCTTATATTAAGCTATTAAAAAGGACACTACTATTTTAAATACTTAGAGAATACTTTTATAAAATCAAAAAATCGAAGTTAAATTTAAACTGAAATGTATAAAAACGTTTTGCAAATGTACTAAAGAGGATTGGAAGAAATATAAGAAAAGGATGTAAAGAACAATCGCATTTGGAGAATTTGTCTCAAAAAGAAATTTTCCAGTGTTTTGCCTCCGAACTTTTCAGTTCAGTGCATACACAGTTGTGGAACGAAAGTTTCGATTTTGTTGCAAGGAGTGTCGGTTAGGTTCAAATGCTCTAAAATATTCTGCTGATCCTCCAAGAAAATTCGAACTCTTTTAAAAGCCTTCTATTTTAGGACGTTTCAAAAATGGTCCATGTATGGACTCGTAAGTGTTTTTTCCTTCATACGACATATGGTTCAACATTCAACTTTTTTCGATATGAGAAATCATAAGGAGTTGTGCGCAGTAAAATGCAATAATCATTTTCAAAATTTGATTTCCGCGACATATCTAAAAGTAAGGAGAATTTGGGTACATTTTGGTTAAAATATTAAAACATTTAAAATACACATATATACTCATTTTATTGATATATTTGTTTCTTTATGGGAAAATATTTTTAACGCCCTACGTAGATGGCATATTTTCATCAATGAAAGATTGGATTGCTGGCTGGTAAAAATTTTTAAAAATCCATTAATTATTTGTCAATAATTTACTTTTAATTGTAGTCACTTAAACGGCTATTGCAAGGTTGGGAGGGAAATTGTTGCTCAACTAATTTTTTACCATTATAGTAATATGCTCCTCCAACCTCAAATTCATTTTTTTAATGCCCCGATCTTTTTTTTTTTTTTTTTACCAACCAGAATGGCGAATTCTTTCACGCAATAAGACAGTGATTCATTTAAATATCTAAGTCCTTTCTAAAGTTTTCGTTTCCCCACTGAGTGCAATAAATAGTAGTGGCACCAAATAAGTTGTTTTTTGTAAAGTACAAAGACATTTCTTGTACAGCATCATTTTAACATGCTATCACAGCTTCATTTGATACGACTTGAAACTGCGTTTCTAAACCCTAAAAACACACACACACACAGATCTTGAGGTCTAGAAACAGTTGTATTCACTCTATATGGACAGTTTTACGACAAGCAGTGATGATACTCTTTTCAATCGAAAACATTGTCACTATGAAATCAATATTTGGTTTTAATTAGGCCAAAGTATTCTTTGTAATTACTTCCTACTGCCTCTTTTGGTGGAAGAATTTCAAAAGTGAATTTGGATAAGTGGCCTATATTTATTTCACACTATAAAAATAGCATGCTTAACAATAAAATTAGGATTTAAATTGTTTATGCTTAAATTCATTTGCTCTTTTTGAAATTGATGTATTGTGTATTTTTAGATATATTTTTTTTTGTTGGGGATGGCTTACCTTATATGTTTAACAAATTATTCGTTGATTTTTGCTTAAATGCATACATACATAAACTTCTACTTGTCTCCAAATCTTTATTTTAAACACTTCGATAGAAGTTAATAAGTAATTTATTGCAAATGCTAGGACTAAAAAACGAAATTTTTAGAAAAATTAGAGAATCGGTAAAAAAAAGCTTAGTTCAACTGAAATGATAACACTATATTGCTTTGTTAATTTTTATTTTAAAAAGTATTTATTAGTTTTGAACAGGGTTTTGAATTATTAGACAATTGGCACTTGGGTTTCAACTCGGCTTCTTGCAAATACTTTACTTTAGTGGCGCCATCTACATTCGCTTTTGTTACTTACTAAGAAATTTAACTTCCTCATTAAAAGAAAAGTAGATGCTAACGATTCCCACAAAAGAATAACTGAACTATTAAATGGAATTATATTATTTATTCAAATAACATTGAATTTCAGTGAAAAGTTTTGTGTCCATAATATAATTTTAAATATAGAAAGTTTAACAATAAACATTTAAAATTCCGTTCTCTTATTTCGTTGTTGAAAATTTACTCACAATTTATAATCAATAAATATTTTTTTAAAATATGGCCTGTTTAAAGTCATTATAATTTTTATTTCTTCCAAAAGTATAGAATATTATCTAACTATGAAACAAAATACGTAAGATACGTGCTTTAAATTTCATATTTTACTGAGATTTCTTCTGATCCTCTAGGAAAAAAAATTCACAAAGCACCATTTTTGTTTTCAAAGTAATAAGTGTTTATTATTATTACATCCATTTTCTTTATGTAGTTATAGTTCGGTTATTTCATTCTCAGTAACATTTTTGACATCGATCATTGAACTAGGTTTGCATTGGTTTTTTATGGTGCCTAACAGAACACATTTTGGAGTTGTTTTTCTGTTTTTAAAGAAAATGCATGTAAAAGGTGATGTTAAAAGCTTCAATTTTCCGAAGTTTAACTCAAAATTTAAACTGATATTGATAGATTATGTATCGAAAATATGTTTAGGGGGGGGGGGGGGGCGAGACAGAGAGGACGTTCTTTCCTGATATATGAAATCGAAAAAATTCTAAAGAAACGCTTAGTTTTACGAAATTTTTAACATCTTGATAATATAGAACTTAATGCAAACGTAGAATCAATTGAAATTAATAGTATATAAATACACACCTACCTAAATGAATATGTAATTCACGAAACTATTATCTACTCTTACATATCATCACCCTATTTTGTGTATAACGATTACTTTTTCTTTTTTAATTTAAAAATCGAGTATGTGTTTATTACTTGAAAATAAATATGAATGCGACTTTTTAATTTTAGACATAAGCATGGTCCTCACTACCTAGAAAATGGAGAGCGTCTTGGACTGACAGCTTTAATACTAAGAACTATTCATCGCAACGGTCATTTGCCGCGAGGTAAAGGTGAATATTTAGTTTTTGGTATTCATTTTTTTCTTCGTAATTGTTTACGTAATTTATATGATTGTTGTGATATATATAATGTACTTATATATATATATGTATATATATTGCTTTGGTTATATATATATATATATATATAATCAAATGTAAATATAATAACTACTGAAGATCTACATGAATGGATTGGCCTATCACCAGAAAGTAATTCTTCCGTAAGTTTTGCGTTTTGATGCGGAATATTGCCGGAAATATAATCAGAAGCCATCAACATTGCAAATGCAGTTCAGTTATGGAAAGGTAAAAGGTTAAAATTCTATTTCCCCATGAACCCATTGCAATCTCATTCTGAAATGTACACCACGTTGGGAGGCATTCTTTTTTTCCTCTTTTTTTTTTTTTGGTTGAGATTTTTGAGAAATACACTTTTTGAGGTATTCAAGTTCAAATAATGGTTTCGGTGACCTTGAAAATTTAACCTCGACAAACCTTGCCAAGTTGCCGACAGACCTTGCCCCCCCCCCCCCCCCAATCATATAAACCCTATTTCAGGAGCTTTAAAATGACACCTAATGAATCACTCTAGCCCTAATAGAAGCTGAAAAAAAATTGTTTTGTAAGTACCCGAAGTTCCCCTTTTGTCATTCTTCGTCTTTTTTAAGGGGCCCACGCAAAAAAACCAGCACTCAAAAAATCTGAAAAAAAATATTTTTTCGAATCAAGGCATGTGTAGACCCAATCCTGCGAATAACATTCGAATTAATTGACATGAATCTGAAAATTGTTGATTTGACGGGGAGTGACCCCGTGATGAATCCTCAGATCAATAGGGATGTGGTTCAGTTTCAATTACAAACTAAAGACATTAGAAATTAAAAATGGAGGTCCCAATTGGGAAAAGAAACACTTTGGAGAAATCAATTTTAAGATCAAAACGAAAAAAAAAAAAATATCAAGTAACTATTGTTATTCTGTGGGAAAACATTTCTTCAGGTCAATTTCACATGTAGTGATGTTTCTTACGAAAAAATTTGAATCATGAAAGTTACAAAAATAAATGGCAATAACAGTTTAGTTTGCTAAAAAAATACACTAAGTTTTTACCTCATAGCCAGGGGTGCCCCCTTTAGAGCAATTGCGTACTCCCCTCCCCTCCCGGAAAAACTATAGAACCACCCAAATAGGTCAAACAGTCAACGAAGCCCCCCAAAGGCCTCTGAACGAACCCCCTAAATCTCAGTGGCAGTCTGCGCCATGACCCCCTCCCCTGGTGGGCAGCACCCCTATCATAGCACATCAAAATGTAAAAAAGGGCAATTTACGCTATAGCGGTGAGTGCCAAGGATAAGTAAAGAAAAAAAATGAACTGGTATGAAAAATATTTTATGGGAAAATTTCATTTTTGTTAAGGTTCCTGAAAATATCTGGATATCTTTGAAATGTGGTATATTAATTGGCAAATTTGAGGAAGCATATGCTTCCTCAAACTGCAGAACTTCCTCACTACTGCAGAATTAAGTGTTTGATATCAACCACAGAGTCTTTTCACCTGTTTCAACTAACGTTAGTCAGTAAGAGAACCAGTAAGCGGAGTGCGAAGATTCTTCAGGCTGAAACACATGACAGGAACCGGAACCAACACTGTTTAACCCCTTAAAGCACGAGTTTTTTTCTGAAAAAATAGTTTAGTGTAAGTTATTCTTTGTAATTTCAGGTTGTGGATGGTGGCTAGGGAGCGGGGAGTGGGGTAAAAGTTACATAGAGAAAAAATATTATACAAAGTGTAAACGGATCTCAGAAGGGCATTTAAGCGGTTGAATCATTGCAAAAAAAAAGTAGAAATCCAGTTAAGGACTTATAACTCCTACAGTAGGTTTCTGATGAAACTTTTAAGTTGAGTAATTGGTGTATGTCTTCAAATAACTAATTGTAAATTTGTAGTAGTTAATCTCTTGTTTGTTTCCTGAGCTTAGTGGGTCATTCTCACAAAACAGGAAACCTTTCATTGTTAGAACATTTTTTTTTCAAATGTGTTATAAATGTCTCAAATATATATACATATGAAGTAAGTGTATATATATATATATATGTTTATATATATATATATATATGTTACCGTTAAAGTATATAATGCAGTTATTTCATAGAATACCTAGTTATTCCATAAAATAACTGATCGTGTCCGTTAAAGTGTGTAATATGTTATTAATTTGACACTTTAACTAGTTATTCTATGAAATAACTAGGTATTCTATAAATTAACTAATGAGAGACAGTTAAAGTGTAAAATAAACAATTTATCTAAAATGAAATAACTAGGTATTCTATAAATAAACTAATTATAGACAATTAAAATGAAAAAGAAGCAATTTATCTAATTTATGCAGCGTATAAATGGTATTTATTTAAACGTACCATAAAATGATTTGTTGCAACAAGGATTGGATTACTAAAATGACACTTGGAATTACAAAGAACATTATTTCTAAAACAAAAATATTTTTTGTTGACGCACTGGGTTTTACACGAACAATTTTTAAATCCCTGCCCAGTACCTAAACTTCCTACCTAAGGGTGCGTCCAAGATGCACGCTGGTTTTCGGCGGCTGACAGCCGGCGCTAGTAGGCGCCGAGTCGGCGTGCAAAAAATTGTATAGCGCAAAGCTGGGGGTGGCCATCATGCACCTGCGTGCTGATTTCCGGCGCGCTGGCAGTCTGACTCCGACATTTACCGGAATGATTTGTTAATTCTGGTTTCAGGCAACCTGCCGCTGAGAGTTGATTTTATTTGCAGGATGAATATTTTTCAATGTTTTACGATGGGTATGGATCATGGGTGTTTAAACTATAACCGTTTGAGGGCCACATTGTAAATAAAAAAAATTCTGGGCCACACATGCGATATTTTTTCAACAAATTGAAATAAAAATTAACTCCTATGTAGTTTTATTAAAATAAATTAACTTCTTTTTATTATATATATTTTTAAAACTTTGAATTAGAATTAGATATGTATAGGTACATATAATTTTAAATTTGTAAAATTTTCGTTTCATTTAGTTTTGGTTTCGTAAAGATGGAAAAAATTCAAATTAATGAGATGGATGAATTTGCTTTTGTTGAACAAGCAAATTGATATCGGGTTCAACAGGCGAGGTTGCAATTCTTAATGCATTTTCAAGATGTATGTCAGTGATCTTTGTCCTATTTTTCTTTGTTGTATGCTTCATTCTTGAAAATAATTGTTCACAAAAATAGGTACTGCCAATAGGTGCTTTACTGAAGACATTAATAAAGCATGATTGGAAAAATTAGGATATTTATCGGGAGAAGATAACCTTTTATAAAAGTCCAGTAAAGAAATATGCCCAAATTTTACTTTCAGTTGAATGTCACTTTGCAGTTCAATGCATTCCTTCTGAAGATTGCAATATAACTGAATATAAATATCGTAAATCTTCAAAAAATTACACACATAATTCGAAACGTAAATTCTCGTGGCATACTAAGATCCTTTTATTTAAATTTTTATTTCAAAATGAATGTACGAATCCATTATATATGAAAAATATTGCAAACATTTATTTTTTTTTAATAATAATGTATAGTTTTAAATATTTTCATAATTTGCGTCTGGGCCGCATTTTAAAGGCTTTTGGGCAGCAGTTTTGACAATCATGGTATATAGATGCGTTGATGACTGAACTTGCACTTATTCCCCCGATATGAGATAAACGGATAAAAGAGAACTTCAATAGAAACATCGTCGATGAAAAATCCGTTTCCTTCGGCAAGTAATTGCTGAGAAGGTGTTAATAAATTAACATTTATTAACGAATTAGATGTATCTCACTTCTCAATGGTTTTAACTTGGTTGTAACCAGGGTTGAAAAATTAAAAAACTGCAAATGCAGGACAGTAAGGGCGAGAGGGGATTGGACATCTAGTATCCGAACAGTATTTAAATTTCCGGAATCCGATCCGGCCGCTACTCATAAGGTTATCCGGCATGTTAATTTTGATTTTTAAAAGTTAGTTAATTAGCGTATTTTAAAAACACATGGAGGCTAAAAACTTAGAGCGTATTAGTAAGCTGCGGGATGTTTTAAAAAATGTATAGGAATTACAGGTTTCAAACATCAGAGTCAGATATCCGGTATTGACCGTCACATATGACGGGTTAGATATCCGATATCTGCAATATCAATATCCTAGCAAGAAAACGGGACGTCCTGTATTGAAGGTCCCCGGGTTGCGGGACAATTTTAAATTACAGGATTACCCCATCAAATTCCGGACGTTTGTCAACCCTGGTTGTAACAATGTTTCTAAGCAGCCAGCATGTTCTCTTGTAAGTTCCACACTACTCTAAAATCTTGTTTTTGGTGGTAGCTTTGTCTCGCCTGCGCTGAAAACCAGCGTCCATAATGGCCACCTCAACTGCCGCTCGGACTCAGAGACAGTCAGCGCCGAGAATCTGAATCTGACTACCAGCTTGCATCTTGGACGTACCCTATAAGGCTTCGGCTAAAAGATGCAAGGGTGTCCGATGGAGAAAAGTACCTAAACTTGTAATGCAGTAGGGGTGGAAGGTAAATGTTTTTGTCGTGCGAGATATATGATATAGATTATTTTACACTTTAACGGGCTGCAGATCGTTATTCTATGAAATAACTAGTTAAACAATGAAATACAAGAGAGTTTTACACTTTAACGGACACGATCAGTTATTTCATGAAATAACTAGGTATTCCATAAAATAACGGATTTCATACTTTAACGGTAACATATATATGATAATTATTTGGAGTCTATACAATAAGAAAAAAATAACCAACGGCGGATCTAGGGGGGTGGGCGATGGAGCGATCGCCCCCCCCCCCCCTTGGGCTGATTCAAGTGGATACTACAACGACACTCCTAAGTGAGTTTTTACTCTTTGTGCCCCGGGACCAGCCATTTTTTTATGTTCTTGGAATCCCAGCCTAAACGCCCTTCAAGTTCTATGCTTTCTCCCTGTTCCTCTGTCCTTTAGTATTGCTGAGTTGCTAATCCTCGGAGTAATGGGAAAGAGATTCCCTGCTCTTTTCTTCTACCTATCAAACTGGTGACAGCTAGCCAACCCTTAGCACGTGGTGTAAATTCCTGCAGCATTTACGCTAAAACCTGGAGTCTGAAACATTTCATTGAACATTCATAATTACAGATGTTTATATAAATTGCACATACTCGTTGATGGTTTTTTTAGTACATATTTAGTATTACATTTTGAAAATTTTAGAAAATATATTACTAATAATTGCTATTATTTTGTAATTTTGACATATCAACTCAAATTTAGAAAATGTATTTACAAGCCTACATTTTTCTTGAGAAAGCTTGAAGGAAATCCTAACTCGGTTAAAACTTGGCTAAGAAGCAGAATGAGTGATTATAGACTCGCTGAATTAGCGTTATTGCATATCCATAAAGATATTACATTGGACGTTGAAAAAATTATAGACAGATTTGCGAAAGCAAAAAAACGTCAGCTTGTGTTCCTTTTATAAGGGCTTTGAATAAACGTATATGCATTGAAAAAATGTGCTAGTAAAATTTTAAATAGCACTACACTAGCATTTTTTTGTTGTTGTTGTTCCTGCTGTTTGAAAAAAAAGGGGGGGGGGGCGGAGGGACTGTTGAAAAGAAATGAAGAATCTCCTCCATCCATCCTTACATTGAACCCCGAGATTTCCAAAATCGCCCCCCCCCCCCCTTGAAGATTTTCTAGATCCGCCCTTGAAAATAACAGCAGCGTAAATGTGAAGAAAAAAGTGTTTTGTAATGTCTACACCAGAAAAAAAAATAAGAAAAATTCCAATGTATGCGGATTCCATTTATTTATTTCAGTATTTTCAGTAAGCTAGCCAATCTTAATCAGATATAACAATAAATTTAAATTGATTGTCTCAATAATCTGAATATTCTTATTTTTAATGCATGTAAAATGTCGTCAATGATTAAGTCAAACGAATTTAATAGTTATTAGAGCAATATGATCACAGAACTGCACTACAAATAAAAGTAAAAATCGGTTATTATTCCAATAATTATTAGATTTCCGAACTTTTAAATCCATTTATAATAAATTTATATTTTAAACAAACATGAAGCATCTTTGTCCTGACTTATTGTCACTATCTTGCCCATTAAATGACAGGACGATGACGGCCAAGATAGTGACAAAATGGATGTTTTTTAAGGGCTGGTAATTATTCCGCAAGTTGCTTAAGGTTAAAATTTATGCATTATGATTATCAGTAAACATAAACTTACTCTCAATAAACTTCATTTTTTGCTGAAAAATTAAACGGCGCAAACTGGGCAGTTAACATCCAAATATCTAACTAGATAATTGAACGTTTTGCTGAGGATATCTGAAGCAAAGCTAATGTCGCTATCTATATGAGAAATATTAAGTAAAATAACATCTGCTAGAAAAATGACAATTTTCCTTGTGACACAGGTTTTACAATTATTTTAATTATGAGAAATTAATGCTAGTGCTTCAAATAATTGTTCATTGTCTAAAATATTTGTTTTTCTTTTTTGAATCTGTCTGATACGATTTCCTTTAAAAAAAAATTCTCTTATATTTACACCAGATCTTGAAAAAACATAGTTAGCTCAGGTGACAAGCCATGACAATGACTTTTGAACAAGTAACATTATTTTTAAAGATAATCATTAAGATTTTTTTTCATTTTGTACTGTATTTATAGTTTAGTGGGAAATGCAGCAAAGTAAAGGAATTGTTTCTAACTATTATTGCTTTCATTTTTTAACTGATGCATGGCAAAGACATGTTTTCCTGTTTTGTGAGAATGACCCTAGTGTCTTTTCCCTGAGCCGCCGCCGATATAACTATTTAGGTACAATAAAGTAATGTCGGTCTCTTGAAACTCGTTTCAACTCTTCTGGACAACTACTATAATTGCTTAATAAAAAATTTTAAAAAAACATGAGGAGCATTGCTTAGGACTTTACGCTATAAGCAGAACATTTTAGCTTTCTTAGGCAGGGATTCAATTGAAACGCGATTCGATCGTTTTGCCGTTTTCAATTGAACGATTCGATCAAAATCATGCAATTCCGATTCCGAACTGAAACGCGACGATCATTTTTAACCACGTGATCAACACGATTGCTTTCATTCAATCATTTTCATGATTCGATTGATTTTCTTACAGTAATGGCGGCCATTTTGGCGATCAGAGGTCGCAGAATACAAAGAGTTCCATGATATTTGCAAATCCGAAGCAATCTATTAAATTTGAGCGAACGGGAGTTTATGCAACGATATCGCAAAGATAGAGAAACATTTATATTTCGATGCGATAGGGTAGACCGGGGGAATGCCGTCACCTTAAGGAACTTCAATTTTTACACCATCAAAAATCGTATTTATGAGCTACATCAATTTTTGGAACATAGTACGTAATCTTAAGAATGTATATAAAATTTGTTATCAATATATCTTTAAAGGAAATAGTCAAAAAAAAATTAACTTATTAACCTCTGCACTGTGGCGGTATTATCCAGGGAGCTGGGGTAATCCCGCCACGAACCTGAGGTAATGATACCACTAGCCAATATGACTAAAATACTAAGAAGGAAAATTTATTGAAAATCTTATATGAAATTAGCATTACAATATAGGAATTGAAAAGCAAAAGAAATGACATTTTTTGTTTATACGAGTGAAAAAACAGTGTATTTTAAATTCATCTGATTTTTTAAAATTTACAAAAATCACAAATGTAGTTTTCAGCTGTTTCAGCATCGCTACACTCTGAATGCACTCATTGCCACAACAAGTGCATCTGTACCACAGTTCTTTGGTTCCATATTCATTGCACACGGCACAAAGTTGAACGATTGAATCGCTCGGATCAAAAAGGTCATCATTATCGTTGTCTTCACGCATCTTTTTGACGTCGATGTCCTCCTCATCTGAAGGTTTTTCAAAACTTAAAAGTTGCTTGCCTCTTTTCTTAACAGATTTATTCATTTACTTTGGCCGTGTTGTCACTGCTTTTTCTTTTCTTGCCTTGGAGTCACTTTTGATGGACATTCCCAAAATTCTAGTTGCATATTTTCTTTCGGGTTGCTCCTTTTCAATGTCTTTTAATTTCTTTTAGCTACTGTTTCTTCCAAAACTGCCTTCATTGGGGGTTTCCGTTAGAATTGACGAGTGACCTTTTCTTTTAGAAATTTCCGCTACCCTTTCTGCTGCCAATTTTGGAATTGGTGAAAACTTCTCTAGCGATTGAAGAAACGTTTTTTTGAAGCCCTTCCTGAACGGTCTTTGATGAACAAGGTTCTATATCCAGTAACCCAACTTCAGAGGTGTTGCTCGCATTTACAAGATTATTTTCTTCTCCAGTTTCTTCTAAGATCACCTTTTCTGCCTATTCTTGATTTTCAGATTCTGTGTCATCTGCATCATCGATG
This sequence comes from Octonoba sinensis, assembly GCA_038502835.1. Lineage (NCBI taxonomy): Eukaryota > Metazoa > Arthropoda > Arachnida > Araneae > Uloboridae > Octonoba > Octonoba sinensis. Next base: position 134,016,538 of record CM076598.1, read on the forward strand.
CATATTGGCTCCAGATTTTGAACAGGGAAGAAATCTTCATTGAAGGCGTTTGAGCTTACTGAAAAGATCCCAGCTCTGCGAAATTCTGATACTCCCTTTTCTTTGTTGCAACTGGCACTTAAGCGCCATAAAAGATTGATGCTATGTAATAAATAGTGATTTAGTTGTAGGTGCTTTCTCTCATAAACTTGTGACACTCCTTATTGAATGCTCTTTTCAGAAGTTTCGCTCCTTTAAAAAATTGTTTTTGACTTATACAGTTTAAAGACGCGTCCGGGGGTAATGGCGCCACCACGACGGCATCATCCCTGGAGAGGTGGCGTCATAACCCCGTTTCGACAAGATGAAAGTAACGTAGATTTAAAGACATCAAAACAAACGGAAGTGATCAATATTGTTGATTAAAATGTAGGCTAAAATACCTAGTTAAAGGTTATTCATAGCAAATGCAGGCATTGTAACATCTAAAGGTACATACCTCAGCTTATTCAAAGTGGAAAAATAAGATCAAACTTCTTCAGAACAACGTTCGTCACTGTAAAAACAAAACAACGCTCGCAATGGCTGCCATCCACTCGGGGCATTAGTTGTAGCATCGTTCGCTATAGGTCAGGTGCTGTCAGGCCGTCTAACCGGTGTCCTTGACTAGAATAACGGGAGTGGCGGCAATGCCCCGGTCTACCCTAAGCTGGAAGGAAAACTGGCATTCAAAACGTCAGGCTAAAAAAGAGAAGAAAAAAGAAAATAATGTAAATTTGTCATTAAAAAAACGTAAAGTCATTAAATCGTCTGCAGGCGTGTTTTTTTTCTTTGCCTATGTTTTAATAGCTTCCGTTTTTTTAATAAAATTATTCTAAATGTAAGATAAAGTTATTTCCTAGCCAGCTGCTATTTGCCATTCGTAAAAACGGACTATTGGGAGGAAATATAAACTAGAATTGAACGCATTTAATGAGCAAAGAATAGTATAGATTATCCTCAAGGAAGATGCAATTCAGTAAGAATACAAATTATTTATTACCTCGGGAATATTCACTACATATTATAATCAACAGTATGGAGGAAAATTGCCAGAGTGACAAAGGCACTTGTCGATGTTACGATGTCCCCCTCCCTCCTCATTAGGTCCCAAGGCTTTCTTTTGATAATATCTACTAATATATTTGTTTCATTACTCATTCTGTATTAACTATCAGCACAACACAGGGAACAGCATAGCAAAACAAACGGATGAAACCAAACCAATAAACAAAACACCAACAGATAATGTTACAGTTAAAATAGCTTAGCCTGCTCATTCAATTTTTTCATTGGTTCAGCTTAAAGTTCTGGTCATGTGATGAAACGCCAAGCAAGGAAAGCATTCGATGGCAACCCTACGCGTTTTGATCGAAGCCCAGGAAACAAGTTGAATGCCAATACTTGATCAGTTTTAAAATGATAGAATTCGAGTTGGAAATTCGATCATTTTGGATTTGATCGAACGCGTTTCAGTTGAATCTACCCCTTAGTTTAATACATGGTATTTTCTAAAATTAATACTATTTCCACTTTAAGAATTATTACTGTATTATCATTATTACTATTATTGTTGTTATTATTGTTTTTATTCTTATTATTTTAGCTGGTGCATTGTCAAAAATTCCTAGACTCGGTCCGATTTCTGCTGAAGAGCTCCCGGCTGCTTTTATTGAACGACATATGGACAGTGATTTACTGTTCCAGAGTGAATTTGAAGTAAGGAAGGAATGGAAATGCTCTATTATTTTATTCTCACCTCCAGAAAAATTATTTTGCAGATATGGTGTCTTGAAGATATGGTGTCTTGAATAGTTAGCTATCTAGCATCCAATAAAGAACACAGAATAAATACTTCATAAAGTTATGATGGGGGGACAGGATAGATGTAATCTTGGAAATGCGTCATGTTATCATTTGGCACTGCATGCCCTTCCGGGCTCTAAAACTATAAGACATCGTAATAATGCAAAACCACTCAATTCATGGTGTTCGGCAACACTCTACTCTCATTGTTTGCACGTGAAGAACAGGGGGGCATTGATACGTCGTTGTTTTTTAAAAAGAATACATTAGTATATAGTTTTAATAAATAAAAATAATTTAGAAAAAAACTACTTTTTTAAACCTTGTTTTAGGCTTGACTGAACAAAAACAGATTTTAAGGTTGTAATATTGTATTTTATATTGAGCATTGGCTCCCAAAAGCTGGCAGTAGTTAATTATGATGGAGAATATGATATTTTTTTTTTGTTATTATTAACAAAGTGGAAATCAGATTTTTTTGGGTAGACTGATTTATTGTGAATATTGGGTAAGAGAGAAATGTGAAAATCCTAAGATATATCATGAATGTTTAGATAGCATAAGTTATTGGGGTTTTGGGAAATAAAAATATATTCCAGATAAGTGCATTAAATTTTAATAGATTTTTTAAAAATAGTTACGTAAAAAACCCCATAAAATAAAAATATTAACTTTTAAAATACCTTCATAAAACAGTTTTGATCAAGGTAAAAGCTCACTAAGCGATAGTAGTTCTTTCATTTGAATTAAATAATTAGTAAAATAATGCTAATGCTTACTATCATAAAACCTGTCGTTTCTATTCCGCTTGTGGGTGAAGCTCTTAGTTTTACTACATTCAAAACAATTGAGAAAATAGATTAATTTTAAATAGTTTTATATTCGTAACAAACAGAATTAAATCATACATCATAGATTGTGTGTAATTGGTATTTGACTTTGAATAATTTTAAGTTTGACAAATGCTTTCTATTACAACGATTTTCCAGATATTTTAATACTCGGCAGCCGAATATTCAGTATTCGGCCTAAAACATTGCCCGAATAATCGGCTTCGGCCTGGAAGAAATAGCCGAATATTCGCTATTCGGCTATTCGGCCAAATCAATATTCGTTACATCCCCAATTCAGAGTAATATTTGATAGAAGTAAAATAAAAAATGATGCATTTAAGGGATAACTTTAAGGGGCCGCTCACGGAGCCCGTTAATTTGCATGGGGATCTATTAGAGTCATTTAAGAGCAATTATTTTCCTTTACCTCAGACAGACACGGATCTAGGACTGAATTATAGGAGGTGAACTTGATGGAATTCTAGGATATTCATAAAATAAATTGAACAAACTAAATCTTCTTGCAAATTTATATATCCTGCTGTTCATGTATTCCTTACCATTATCACATTTTAGTTCGTTTATCATCTTTCTAGTTGAATGTTGAACTTCATTTACATATTATATGAAACAATCAGAGAGTTGATCTTTCGCCTTAGCAAGAAACTTTTGCCAATTTACTATAATCTTCAATGAAAGTTATAAAGTATTTTTCACATCCAGTCGTTCTATGAGGCCCATTTACATCTGTGTGAACAATTTCAAGTATATCTTGGGCTCTTTTTCTATTATTCCCAAAGGGCAAATTACGTATCTTGTTTTCAATACATATAGCACACTTCATGTATTCCGATTCTATTTCTTTAGGCATTATTTCTAGTAATTGATTTCTACGCATAAAATCCAGATATTTAAAGTTTACATGTCCAAATGCAGGTTGCAGTTTTTCTTTTAATGTTAAGGTTTTGTTAATCACATTTGCAAGTATTTTACTATTTGAAACATAACTTGTCACTTTATACAATCTTTCATCATTTTTGGCTATTGCTTATAATGTGGCATCAAACTCGTAAATTTTTGAGAACTGCCCTTTAGATACTACACTGCTTGACAATTGCTAAGGAACAGTTACATTTTTCGGAATAATTAATAATAAGCATTGATTGAAGAAATGAAACTGAGTACATATTTAGTAGAGACAGTGTGCACTTATTATTATGCAAAATGGTACGGAAATCGTCACATCCATAAATAAGAAAATTAAAAACAAAAAAAGATAACACTCTTGAATGCTTTCCAAACAGCAACGAAAAATGGGTCTTCTTGCCGAAATGAAATAGATAAGTGTACCTCAGTACGATGTGTGATCACCTCGGACACTAATACACATTTTGCATCTGTTATGCATGCTTTCCATTAAACTATCGAGGAGTACTTGGGGGATATTGTAACACTCTTCTCTCAAGGCGGTTTTCAGTTCTTGAACGGGAGGGGTCGCTCTTTGCAAAACACGCCTGCCAAGTGCATCCCAAGCATGCTTTACAGGATTTAGGTCCGAGGAGTTAGCAGACCATTGCATACGGACAATATCTTCAGTGCGTCCGATACTTCCCCAGTCAACCACCTATCTCCACACTACATCCTGTAGATAGCCAACGGATTACGAGTTGGATATGAACCTTATCCTGTGGACATCTCTGGCATGTCCAACTGATCCAGTTATATCCAAAAATGGTAGAAAAGGTTGCAACGTTTGGACGTCCAAGGACGTCTGGACATCCAGACGTGCATAGGACATGCTAGGGATAAGCAGGGGAGGTTTTGGATAGCTCACAGATAGGCTGTGTATTTCTTTCCTGTCCATAAGATATTATATCCAGATATCTTCTAGATATCCTGTAACTGTTAAATAGATGTGTATTTTAAATCTTCTAGATGTATTTGAGATATCCAATGAGATATTATCTGGATATAATGTTTCTTTTATATTTTGAAGCTGTAAACATGTTTAAAATTTGAAACTTTTTGTATCAATAAAATAAGTTATTTATAAATATCCAATTTTACGGGCTGAATGCAGTTATATGGGACTCTTTTACATACATAATTATGAGAAATTTCTTTTACTCTTTATTATGAATAAAATAACTACAATAAACCAGTAAAAATATTGATATTTATAAATAATTTATTTATTTATACAAAAATTGCAATTTTTAAACTCTTAAATTTTGCAGCTTTAAAACAGAAAAAAAAAATACTAATGCTTCATTAATATTAGTAAAGTTAATTATTATTTATAAATTTTAAAAATTCTCATTTAATAGAAGTTTCTTTTCAAATCTATGTATTTTCCAACTTGTAAGGTTCTTTCTCAAACCTGCAATAAGACTTTTTTCTCTTTTTCACTACTGAAAAAGAATCACTAATTGGCTGTATTGTTGATAATTGGACAACTTTTATAGTTGCTAAAAACGAGTAATACTAAATGAAACTTATAAAGCATTGAACATGCTGGTAGATTTTTTTTTTTTATTTGAACATGTGCAATCTTTTGATAAACATAGTTCTCTCCACAATTCACAATCCTGTAAATTGAAAAACTTAAGGCATCTAAAAGAAAGAGATAAAGAAAGAAACCCTCACAGTCTGGTCAGAGTGTATTTGATATCTGTACAACTGCTTTGAGTATTGAAAGATTTATACATAATTAAGTAAAATCATGTACACATTTATATCATGTACATTGATTAAGGGCTATTTTTTTCTTTTTTCAATTTTCATGTAATAAATATGTCAGTTATATCATGGATAAAATTACCTTTTTAAAAATTAATATAAACTTTTGCAAGTCAACTTGTTCAAGTTTAATGTAAACATTTACATTTACTAACACAGTATACAGAAGTACATTTTGATTTATCTGTACTCTTTTTAATTAAAAATAACAAAATTTACACGAATTAAAATGTAACTCGTGTAACTTCTAACAATAATGCTTTTTTTTTTTTTTTTTGAGAAATGAATGCAAAAAGTTCATATACACAACTTTATTTACATTTTGAAAACATACATGATTTTTTACATAAAACATACATTTTTACATGATTTTAAACTATTGTAGACGTTTCATCATCAAAACTTTCTTGGCAGTGTGGTTTCTGCAGCAGAACTCCCAGAAAGTCTAACCTAAAAAAACTCTCGAGGAAAAAAAAGATTGAAATCTACAAGAGCACATGATACAAAGGATACAAAAATGAGCTTAAAAAATGTGAACATAAAACTTAAATATTTACATGTAACTAATTATTGTTCATGGAAAGGAAAGACGTGCTTTATGAAATCAAACAATATTCATAATTGGATAACCATTTGAGTATTGAAGAATTTTTTGTATATAAGCTAAGTGTGGAATAAATGTGTAGTTATTTCATTTAAGTATACAGTGAAATTCCATTACAACACACTCCAAGGGACTGAGAAAATGCTTTGTTGAAACAAAAATTTTGTTGTAACATAATATACATTATCATATTGGGCTTTAAAATGGAACTAAAAATTTGTTTCGTTTTAACGGAAATTTTGTTGTAACAGTACTCGCTGTAACGAGATTTTACTCTATATATACGAGGTGCATTCAAGCTCTAAGGCCTCCGATTTTTTTCTCCAAACTGGAAAGAAATAAAAACATGTGCATTGGTTTAATATGAGCGTGCGTTCATTGTCAATTCGTCGCAGAGATGACAACACTATACGGCAGAAGGAATTTTAGCAGTAGCGTCGAGAATGAGAACTGTTTTAGATACTTAAAATGGCTGCGTTTTCCTTACTTGAACAACGTGCAATCATTCATTTTCTGAATTTGCGTGGTGTGACACCAACTGAAATTCATCGACAGTTGAAGGAGACATGTGGTGATGCAGTTATGTATATGTTGAAAGTGCGTTCGTGGGTGCGACATCGTGAGACAACAAAGCGAAACAACCTCTGGCTCGCACAAGCCGGTCTGACGACATGATCGTGAAAGTGGAGAGACTTGTTTTGGGGGATCGCCGAATGACTGTTGAACAGATCGCCTCCAGTGTTAGCATTTCCGTTAGTTCTGTGCACACAATCCTGCATAACGAGCCAAAAATGCGAAGAGTGTCCTCCAGGTGGGTGCCACGAATGCTGACGGACGACCGCAAGTTTCTTCGTGACAACAAATTTGAAGTGATTTCTCATGCTCCCTACTCACCTGACCTGGCTCCTAGTGACTTTTGGCTGTTTCCAACAATGAAAGACACTATCCGTGGCCGCACATTCACCAGCCGTGCTGATATTGCTTCAGCGATTTTCCAGTAGTCAAAACAGACTCCTAAAGAAGCCGCGGCCATGGAATCATGGCGTCGACGTTGTGAAAAATGTGTACGTCTGCAGGGAGATTACATGGAGAAGTAACACCAATTTCATAGTTTTCGAGTGAGTAGTTAGTTAGAAAAAAAATCGGAGGCCTTAGGACTTGAATGCACCTCGTATTGGAAAACAAGAGAAATGGTTATAAATTGACTCTAATTACACTGTGCAACACAAAAAATGTCCGTTGGATGAAAATATCTGTTTCTTATGTATTTTTGGCTGAAAATTACGAATCTGCAATTATTTTTTGCCTATCACGTACCATTTTCCCAAAATTCCACATTTTAGCTTTTTACGTATTTTCTGGATAAATGTGCATCTTTTCGTAATTTATCGACTTAATTTATTAGAAATTATATCTTTCTCATTGACAGTGATATCGTTGCCATTCTAGAGACCTTTTTAATGAACTTGGGTTACTTTTAGCGACATTTTTAGCAACAAAAGCTCTATCTACTTGTCGAAGTTTCGAGTCTTTTACAAGACTACAAAGGCATTTTGTAGACTATTTCGCGGAGAAATAAAAAATAGTAGGCTTCTGTAATGTGAATGTACTATTTCAAGCAGTAGTACATGAGCACAATTCAGGAGAGTGGCGCTTGTTTATCAGTGCTCATCGATCTAAGGGGTTTTTTTTTTTTTTTTTCCCTATTCATTCCTGTAGCATATTCTGCAAAAACAGAGGAAAATTTAAAATTATGAGTGGCAAAAACATATCAAATGAGCCACTTGTAAATTTACAATGTGCCTTTTTCCCCAATTGCACATTTAACGTGGTTTATCGAAATATTTGTAAAAGCTTCGGACAGAGAAGGAGTGGCTTTCTTGCATCTCAGGAACAAATGCAACAATTTAAGTGAGGAAAAATTAGAAAAAGGAGTTTTATTGGCCAACAACTTAAGGAAGTCCTTTTATAATGAAAACTATGAAAACAAAGTCAGAAGCTGAAAAATCAGCCCAGCTGGCCTTTAAATCAGTGTGCTCACGTTTCGTTGGAAATGAGGACGCTGAAAACTACGAAAATCTTGTTGGCGACATGATAAAACGCTTTTGTATTATAAGGTTGCCATATGCCATTAAAACTACACTTTTTGGACTTCCATATAGGCTTATTTCCTCAAAACCTTGGCGCAATTAGTGATGAGCATGGGGAAAGGTTTCATCAGGACATCCCTGTGTTTGAAAAGCGTTTCAGCTGTCGATGGAATGGAAGTAAGGAACTGAATATTGTTGATCTGTTATCAGGGCACACCAACAGATGCCTACGAGATGAAACTGCACGAAAAAATAATTTTAGTGTTTGTGTTTTCAATAAGTAAACCTCAGTTACATTCTTCTATAGCCAAATTCTATAAATATGAGAAATGGGGCTCCAGCAAAAACGGTACGTGATGGACTATTTTGGTTTGGATATTTGAATCAAGCACCTTTTGTTTATGTAGAATCACATAGTTTCATCTAAAGGACAAAAAAAAAGTTCAAATTTGTTGAACAGTGTTATTATACCAACAAAACCAACAAAAGTTACCAACAAAAATTAAAATAATAATAAAAAAAACTGTAATTGATATGAATATAACTGGTCTCAATTAATGCACAAATATAAAACTTAGATATTACATGTAACTAACTACTGTTCATGTTTATAAAAAGAAAAGACATGCTTTACGAAATTAAACAATTTTCATTTATTGGTTAACTGTTTGAGTACTGAAGAACGTTTTGTATATATAAGCTAAGTTCAAAATAAATGTGTAGTTATTTCACTTGTACACAGTAAAACCCGCTTGCGAAGTTTTCCAGGGGACCAAGAGCAAAAAACTTCTTATGCGTTAAAACTTCTTAAACGGGTAGGCTCTATGTTTGACAATTAGTATACTTTATGATATTTAGGGATGATATTATTTTACAATGTTTAAATTAGACAGAAAATAGACACCCCCCATTACAGACTCTACAAACATTCCCTGCTCCCTTGATCAGTCATCATTGTTCTTTTAATAACCGACTAATCCTCTCTGGCACTTGTTTTCCTGGAACTTTTGGCATTGAGAAAAGGGTGCCCTTGAGAAAAGGCTGACCAAAACAGCTTTTCTAATTCTTCTCCTAATATTTTTTTCATTAGAAAGAAAAATAACTACATAGATTGAAAGAAACGTGAAAAAAATAGAAACTTTAGAAGTTTAAAGTGTCATTTGAGAGCAAAAATTGACCGATATGAAAACTTATTAAGCGAGAAAAAATAAAATCAGAACTTTTAAAAGGGGTTACTTTAACATTAGGGAAATGGGAATGAAACTGGTATTGAAATTAAAATCTTCTTAAACGGGAAAACTTCTTAAGCGGAAAATTCTTAAACGGGTTTTACTGTATACAGTGAAATCCCATTACAACACACTCCAAGAGACCAAGAAAATGCTTTGTTGAAACAGAGATTTGTTATAAAGGAAAATATAAATTATTCCATCGGACTTTAAAGCGGAGCTAAAACTTTGTTGCATTTTAACGGAAATTTCTGTATTCACTGTAACTAGATTTTACTGTATATAAGTTGGAAAACAAGAGAAATTGTTATAAATTAACTCTAATTATAATTTAAAAGTAATGTTTAGGTACTAAGAAAGAAAAAGCTGCAATTGATATGAATATAACTGTCCTCAATTACGAAAAAGTAAGAAACAGCAGTGCAATTGTGCTTTCATACGTTTTTACCCAACACAAGAGAAATGTAACAGCGCTTTGTCACACTCAATAAAAATATGAAAAACGTTTTGTCATAATCATCTTTTGTTACATGTCTTAAAGAACATAATCGAATTCACCAACACTGTTACTGTGATACATGAATAAACAATCATCTACTGTTCCATCTAGATAAAGACTTTAAGATATAATAGTACTTTTTAAAACACGACAGACCTTTTGTAAAGCTAAGGGAGTGAGTTACAGCAAGCATACTAAAAGTTAAAAGAATGCTGTTAAAGTAATATTTGCATGTTATACAAAGGAAAGCGTTATGCACCAGAATATTTGTTATATCTGCATCTGGAAGTGTCAGCCGTCTCTCAGGATGACTCCCAGTGCCATAATGACAAAAGTCGATCAATAACATAAAATTATTCTTGAAAGACAGCACCAAAATTTAGTACAATAATTCCTTATGCCATTTTCAACATCAATATACCAGACATTTCATTTTGAATTGTGATTAAATTAAAAGGTTTGTAACAACCTTGCCTCATTGACAGTTTTTAGTATTTTTAAAAATATTAATTACAGAATGTAGAATTGTTATTTTATTTTCAGTTGACCAGTTGGTGAAGTCTTCCTACAAGATGAAGGTTTCTTCATACAGTGTTTGGGGAGTTGATACTGAACATATTTTACTATCAAAACGTAAAATTAATCTCCACAGGAGGAAAATCCGACTCATTATTAGAAATAATAATCAGTAAACATTTGCGTTATACAAGAGTATCGCTATCGCTCACATTATTAAAGCAATCGTTACTATTCGAATATTTAATGGAATTGGAAAGTTAATTCCTTTTATCTGATCTTTGAAAACTAGTCAACAAAAAACACTAAGTCACTGAAAGTAAAGCAATCGTGGCAAAAAAGATAAAACAAAGAACTAAATCATTTCAACACAAAATAATTATATTTCATCATAATAAGCCTAATAACATATGAAAAAAATTTAAAAGGATGCATACAAACTGAAAATGATATCCAAATTTAACTTGATCAACGTGTCGTGCAAGCCGCGATTTTGATAAACAAACAAAGTTCAAGCAAAGACCATTAAAGTTGCAGTCAATTCTAGAATTCACAGTTTCATACAAAATGAAAAAACGCATTAGATATGTATTAATGATGTAATAGCTACGAAATATTTAACTAAAGAATTTTTGCTGCTAAAGCAAAATAGACAAATCCATCAATATCCACAAGTCATACATTTTAGCGAGATCTGGACATTTTAAGGATATGACATTCTGGATATCTCGGGGATATGAAGAAATCCAAACCCCTGGATATCCATAGGCTGTCCAAAGATCTTATCCAAAACATGTTACTATCTGGGTACCACGGGGATATGAAGAAATCCAAATCCAGGACTTGGATATCCCTGGGCTATCCACAGGCTGTCCAAAGATCTATATCCAAAACATGTTAATATCTGGACATCTCAGGGATATCCATAAATCCAATACCAGGATTTGGATATGTGTAGATATCCGTGAGCTATCAAGCAAATCCAGAAGATATCAGGATGTATTATGGATCTATTTGGATGTCTGAGAGATATCTGTGGTTGTCTGGGTCAGCACTTCTGTGTGGTCTCGCGTTGTTGTCCATAAACAGAAAGTCTGGACCTACCGCACCCCTAAAAAGACGAATATAATCCAGAAAAATCTATGTGCAATACCGCTGCGATGTTACGCTGCGTCGATCAAAGATGTGAAGCGGTGTTCTGCCATTGTGCATGATGCCTGCTTACACCAGCACACCTGGACCCTAACGATCACATTCATGAACATACTGTTGTGCATAACATATTCCCCTCTCTCTCCACACTAACTGGAAGCCAGAATCACTCATCACAGTGAAACGAGATTCGTCAGAGAGCATCACTCTGGACCACTCCAACCAATTTGTTTCTTAAACCAACGTAATCTTTCTCGACGATGACGTGGTTGAAGCGTGATGCATCGAACAGTTCTTCCGTGCATACAGACCAACTGCATTTAATCGTCATGAGATGGTTCTGCCAGAAACATGTGTACCGGTAGCGGTTGCAAGGTCTGCAGCCATCTGGCTTGGAGTGGCATTTCTGTTCCTTTTCTCCACTCGGGATACAAATAGATAATCTTGAGGTGTGGTATTCCGACCACGACCACCTTTTTTAATCGTGAAATGGCATTTTTTAACCCTCCCATTGCTGTGGCTGGAGTGGTGATATTTTGACCTGCTTCCAGCCGTCCAACTGCTTGTCCACGATCGTAAGCACTCAAATAAGGTCTTTCAGACATTTTGCACTTAATTATTGCAACACAACACTAAATTTCACAGAAATAACTTCAACAACATTCGGTGCTCTTCTGGTCAAACACGTAACAACATGAATTTTCGCATGAATGAAGAGCTTGTGTGCACTGCCTTTTATACAAATACTGGGTTATACTTTACCACTCCCTCTGAACTTCATGTTACTGTTATTGGTCCGCTGTCGGGAACGCTGCTTTGCATAAAGCAGTTGTTCCTTAGCACTTGTCAAGCAGTGTATTTTGTAATTGTCAGTGATCTTTGAATAGCTTATTAAATTTGCTTTCAATTCTTTGACAAAAAAAAAACAAAAAAAAAAACGATTTTTAAAATTACTATGGACTCAGTGCCAACAAGTGTACCTAAAACTATCAGCCCCCTAGCAGTAAAATCTATATCTTTGGCTTATGGAGGTAAATAAAAATGTAGAGCTGTTAATTATTTTTTGCAACAGTTGCAGTTCTAAAACTTACTGCTTTTATTTTAAAAAAGGAATAATTAGTTTCTCAGTTATTTGAATACTTTCAAAGGAAGTCAGTCAGATGAGAAGCCTTATTTATGTAAAATAACGTTTTCACTTTTCCTCCCCTAAGGCTCTACCTGATAGCTTTAAGGATCGAACAACCCATGCTTCAGATACCCCTGAAAATCTCAATAAGAATCGCTACCCCGACATCAAAGCTTGTAAGTATTTTTTTTTATTAGTATACTTTTTATTAGTACATTCCTTCTCATTACTTTATGCTTGAATTATTATTTTTTTCTTAATTTATTTTTTTTCCAAATTCAAATAACACGTTTTGTTGTTTTCCAAAGATATTTCTTCTACACTTTTAAAAATTCATAAGTAAATTATTCATAAGTAAATCATTTTTACAACTATACAATATACATAAATAATACAATCATTTTTACAACTATACAATATACATAAATAATACAATCATTTTTACAACTATACAATATACATAAATAATGCAATCATTTTTACAACAATGCATAATACATACATACAAAAAACAGACGCAAACGCGTCTGATTTTTGTATTTAAATTTTGTGCTTAAATTTTTTGCTTTCTTGCTTACTTCATATAACTTTGTCCTGTTTTCTAGATGATCAAACAAGAGTAAAGTTACCAGTAATTGAAGGCATTCCTGGATCAGACTACATCAATGCTAATTTTATAGAAGTAAGAAAATTGATTTCTTTTATGAAACAAGTTGTGAACACAATCTCATTATTAATAACTAAGTTTTTTTTAATGCAAAACTCGCGTTTAAAATTTGACCACCCGATTGTTATTTCTAAATAGAAATATGTTTATCCATTATGCCAACGGTCGGCAACCTAAATTAACTGAAGATCTACTTTCCAGGTATGGCGGACACCAAGATCGACTGTGAGGACGGGGGTGGGTGGGTGGGTGGGGGGGGGGAGCATACACTATTAATAGGACATGTTGGGACTGCGCCTATCTTAAAATTATAGGTTAATTCTTGTCAGAAAAAGTTTTGATGCTTATAAAATACGACTTTAAAACTTCTGAAATAAATTTTAATATTTCAGATACTAATGTATTATTTATTTTAAATTTCAGAAAGTACTGTTAGTTTTTTGACTTGTTTTGCTTTGCTTTTTAAATAAAACACACAAATGAAATGCCGTTACGTGTTTTAATTAACTCACCGAGAGCATAGTTAATGTGAAGACTGACATTCCATATTATTGGCAAGTTTTAGGTAAGGCGAATGGTCTGATAAATGAATAAATATTTTCTGGAAACGAAAAAAGATTTGCCTTCTAATTCAAAAGTCATTTGATTTTTAAAAAAATATATGTAAACCGTCTAAAATGCTGTCGCGATCGACCGAAAATGGGTCGTCTAAAATGCTGTCGCGATCGACCGAAAATGGGTTCGAGATCGACCAGTCGATCGCGATCCACGGATTGCCGACCACTGCATTATGCAAACATAATTATCAGTCAAAGGCGAAAGTCATTGACATTGATCACATTGTTTATGCCATTGCATAGTCATGTCTCAATGAATCTGGGTTCTATCATGTATCTATGCCTAATGGAAAGAAACTATAGAAAACCAATCCAGAAGACCATATACATTTGAAAAATGTTTCAGCCTGAAACATTCCTGATAAATATGAATCTAATGAAAATGTACCTACATGATGAAGTAAATACATTCCTAAGTATCACAGTATAATGCTCTACATATTTCAGTATCATAAATGATACATTAATATTTTTGAATACCGTCATGTTAGTTCCGTTACTTGGAATATTTCGAAATGCGCACACTTATACTAATTATTTTCTAACTGTTTACACGTCTTTGTTAATGTTTAAATTGAAATCAGAAATTAAAAGGCCATTATATCTACAGCACAATTTCAGCATAGTTTATAGCACAATTCACTCTTAAATGACTTCTGCTTATTCAAAAAATAGTAATTTTCGAAAACGAAATAAAATCGAAAGTTAACAGCAGTGCAGTCACTTTGAACAATAGTCATCTGTACGAATTTGTGTAAGAAAAACAGTGACGACTGTAAAATTCGCATTCCATTTTTTTTTTTTTTTTTTTTTTTTGTAGGGGTATAAAGGAAGAAAGTCATTTATATGTGCCCAAGGTCCTTTAGACAGAACAGTCACAGATTTTTGGAGAATGCTTTGGGAGCATCGAGTTACAGTTGTGGTGATGCTTACGGGAATCGAAGAGCATGGTCAGGTTTGTATGAGTAATTAATGATTGTCCATCGCATACTCTTTTATGGACCAATATTTTTTCAAAAATATTAGTTATTTAGTGACTTTTAGCAAAATGTTGGCGAAATATTTTTTTAAAAGTTTCTCTGAATTGTCCCTTACTATGGCATGCAGGCCCTTCTTTGGGCTTCAAAAGAAAAGCAAAGTTAAAGTGAAGTAATATCTATATATGTATATATTTCACTTAACGTGGACCATTTACGATTAAATTTTGCTGTACGATACGATACTGACATCTTGCAAAAACAGACTAAAGTAAAACGACATTTAAAAATTCGTTTAATGATTAGCATGAGAAAGTAACATAATTTTTCGTATTTATTATCGTAACTTACGAACTTTAATACATTTATTTCTATTTCTTAAAAAGTATTTCTACTCATACTGCTGACGCGTCAACTTGGTTTACTTTATAGTTATCTTTACCTTCATGCATTATTTCACTTTTATTCATAGTTAATAATTTTGCGTTGTGTTTTTTTTTTTTTTTTTTCCTTTTACCCAAGGTTCTCGCATGTGTACAAAACTTTTAACATAATAACATAAACACAGTCATGAAATGTATTGGTGATCAAAATGTTCAAAGAGAAGAAAACTATTAACATGGACAATATTTATTTACAAAATATTTACATAGTCACAAAAAAGTCACATGATATTTAACTCGCTAAATTTAATCATTTCCCTACGTCATTTTCATTTAATTAGGGTTTTTTCTTTCTGTTTAGGTTTTAATGAGTACAAAATAAAGGTAAACATATTTGTTAAAATTATCCTTTCTCAATATTGTCACCAAAGATTGAATGGAAAGTTAAAGCTTACCATATTAATGCCTCGGAAAATCCAATAGCTCAATACACATTCTCATCTATCTCATCAGTCATCACTATCTTTTTTTTTTTTCCATCTCTCTCTGTCTAATTCTATCTCCCAACTATTTTCTTGGAAAAAAACACATCCAAGGAAAACTCTGATTTTAGGCGTGGTATAAAAATCCCGCCCCCACAAAAATTACTGGTTCAAGGGAAGTTCGAAAATTATTGTTTGCTAACTACATTTTGGGCGTGAGGAAAAATAATTCCCACGGAACCTAATTCGTTAAATCAGTTAAACGTCATATTGAGAACATTCGACCCTTTTTTGTAAACAACTGGTCGAAAAAAACAGGAAGTTCCCACGACAAACAGGAACACCCCTGTTGCGCCCGAGAGTGGTTGCTAATTAAAACCAGCAATACTCCAGGCGAGACAGCAACAGATGTCAACATACTGCATTGCAAAAACCAAGCAAACATTTTAAAATTTAACTTCAAAAAGTTATTGATATGGACGCAGAGAAAAATATTTCGAAATATATTTTTCTCAGCGTCCTAGCAATACTCAAGTTAAAATTTCCGATTCTTTAGAGTGGTAACACCTTTGTTTATATCTAGCGATCTTTTCTCGTATGAATTTTAAAGCGTTTTTTACGATTTTAACGATATTAAAAAATTTGTTTAATGATTATCAAAAAAGTAAAACAATATTTGTATTTATTATCATAACTTACGATCTTTAACAAATTTATTTCTATTTATTAAAAAGTATTTCCATTCATAACTCAATTTTTGATTCTCGATCTTATGGAATGGCAACACCTTATTTTCTTTATGTCGCGCGATCATTCTCAAATTTGATTGTTGAACTTATACCCTGCAGCTGTTCTGCGGGGTACCAGCTAGTAGTTAAAGATTCTAGGATTGGAATAAAATTGGAAAAAGATATTGAAAGTGAGGATTGTGTTATATTTAAAAAAGGAGAAGGCTATTCAGGTGATTCGGAAAAATTGTATTATAATGGAAGTTTTAGAAGGATCATTGTGTAAATAAATATGCATAAGGTATGAATTATTATGTGCTATTTTAAATTGCAGGTGAAATGTGCTCAGTATTGGAGTGATAGTTGTGCAAAAGAAATTGAAAAAATGTTTGTGGTTACAGTAGTTAATACAAAAAGATATTCTGATTATATAGTTAGAAGATTTCAAGTTGAATATACCAAAGTAAGTTCTAATTGTATATTCTATGCTAAAGAATATACCAACACGTTACATAATTTACCTTTTTTATTTACTTATACTTAAAAAAAATATTCATAAATATATTATGTATTAACCCGTGAATAGTATAATCAAAAACATCAAGATTATAAAAACGTCTTTCAGCATTTCTAAGTGTATTCTATTTGTTTATTTTAGGATGGTCTTACTGAAGAACGGGAAGTGCTTCATTTTCATTTTGTTTTGTGGAAAGACTTCTTAGCTCCAGAACAGCCATCTTGGCTGTTGCGCTTTATAAAACGTGTAAATGAGCATTATTGTTCAGACAGAGGTCCACTTCTAGTCCATTGCAGGTTAGTTATTTAACTTCAAAATAGTTATTTACTAAAAAGATAAAACTATGTCAACGTTAAAAAGAAAGAATACCGATTCTCTTCGCCAGAACTGTGAAGTGAAAGTACGTAAACAAGCCCACCCAAAGCTTAAGAAAGTATCTTTTTATGAATTATGTTGCAAAACTACACCTGAATAACAAACTTTTAAAATTAAGAAAATAATAAGTGTAGCTTTTACACTGGAACTAGTATTGTTTCCGCTCGTAGCGTATCTTCTTTAACCCCTAATTCTATACATATATATATTTATATACTTGTATATGTGGCGTTCCTAGCATAGGTGTAACCCCCCCCCTCCGCTAATTCTATACATATATATATATTTATATACTTGTATATGTAGCGTTCCTAGCATAGATGTAACCCCCCCCCCCCCTCCGGAAAAAAAGACGCTGCGTTGTTTAAATTTGTAGTTTTGAAGTTGACATTATTTTAGTAGTGCAAAAGCAAAGTTAAGAAATTCCATTTCATTTTTTTTGGCGTTACTTTCTGGAAACTACATTTACTCTCAGTGATGATACGTTGAAATAGTATTCATAAAATTTTGTAATTTCAGTGTATGTAGTGTTCAAAGACCCTTTATCCCCCCAACATCCCCCAAAAGGGTGCCTACTCAAACTACTGATATATATATATATGTGTGTGTGTGTGTGTGCGTGTGAAAGAATTGCATGTATGAATTAAGATGGAAGTTAATCTTGTCTATAATGTTACCTTATTTGGATTATATCACTATGTTTCTGTGTTTACTTATTTAATACAAAAATGTATCATTATAAATTTTTTAAAATGATTAAGCTGAATATTATTTCACTATTACATCTTATTTTTAATTTCTTAATTGTTTTACCTTGTTTTTTTTACTTTCACTTCAATCCATTTAATAGTGTGTTGAATTTGTCGTACTGTTTTATACCTTTGTATCATTTTTTATATGTTGTGGTTTATAAATCCTATTACCCCATTTTGCAGTGCTGGTGTTGGACGTACTGGTACTTTCGTTGCCATTGATAGTCTATTACAACAGTTAGAAGAGGAAGGTCGAATAGATGTATTTAATCATGTCAGTACATTGCGGCATCAGCGAAACTTCTTGGTTCAGTCCTTAGTAAGTTTTAGGTTAAGATGCTTTTTATAAATAATATAATTAATTTATGTAAGACATGCTTTTGTATCACTGATTTTTATAAAATATGTACAGGCTTTCATTATGTCATTATCTTCCTTTTCAGAAACAATACATTTTTGTATACAGAGCACTTATGGAACATGCACAGTTTGGGGACACAGAGATTGAAGTTAGACATCTCAGGGACCACTATGAAATATTAAAGGAAAAAGTCAGGGATACTGATAAAACTGGTCTTTCCATCGAGTTTGAGGTAAACTTTGATATCAGATCGGAACAAAAAATAAAAAAAAAAAACAAATATTATTACTGTTTTTTTATTTTCATTCATTTTATGAGAAAAAATTACCTCCGTATGCAAAATGTTTTCTTATATTTGTATTTCATTCTAAATTTTTCCCACTAGAAACTTGGCGATGTTATTGAAGATTCAAAAACCTGTTGCGTTGGAACGATGGATATGAATGTTGGAAAAAACAGATATGATTTTATAATTCCTTGTAAGTATATTTGCATACCATCAAAGAAAGGAATGGCTAAAACATGTGGAATCCTTTCAACTATACCGGTCATCTGAATTACCTAAATGTCATATATGTATTCAGTGAAAATTTATAATTTGCTATTGAAGTTTTTCCTTTATGATCATTTTAAATGCAAAAATTATGTTTCATAATTTAATTATATTGCAAAATATTGTCTCTTTTGTTTATTCGTGTTAGAAATTTTCAATTATTCTGGTTATTCGATTATAATTTCTGCAATAGGAGTAAGTAATTATAGAACTTTTTCGCCTAGATTATTTGTGGCTCAATTTTGTTATTATTATATTATGTTGCTTTTGTTATTTTGGGATATTTAACATTATGTTGAATGGTAAGTACACTTTTCTTTAGTATAATCTACAGAAAAATGACCAAATTGTAGCCTGATGTGGCATTCAAAGTAAGTCAGTATATTTTGTGAATAAGTTATAAATATTCTAATTTACACTTTTCTTTTTCAGAATTTGTCCGCTGTACATAATGATTGTTTCGACCGTAATTCTAGTAGATAGTATAAAGTATTATTTTGTCTTTATAGATGATCTCAACAGGGTCATTCTACCTCCATCACCATCACGTGATCATTCATCATACATTAATGCGTCATTCATACAGGTATTTTAGTCACAGTTTTGTCTCTATTTATTTATTTATTTATTTTATTTATATAATACATGGGTTTTTTTTTCGTTTGGGATCCTAGTTGTTTCATTGGCTGTTGGGTAATCAATCCTCTTTATATAGGTGCAGTCGAGCGCGTTTAATGGAATAGCCAGTTGGCCACGAAAAATTATTCTAATAAGAGGGATATTCCATCATCCATGACCACAGAAACAATACACTATGGTTTGGTATAATAAAAATGTATTACATTAAGCGTGATATTCATTTTACTAGTGTTCCATTAAGTGGGTTCCACTGTATGTATATATACAGTGGAGTATCGTTTATACTACGCCGAAGTTACTATTGAAAACCGTCGTATAAACGGTAACATGGATTTACCCTTCTGGCTAAATCCAAGAATTGGGACCACACGAAAAGGTCGTATAAGTGTAGACGTCGTATAAACGATACTCTACTGTATAAGAGGAGCAGAAAGCATTTTGGTTTTCCTTTGAATTTATGTGTTATATTGTGCATTGCCACGTTTGTTGATGTTTTCTCGTTTCGGACAAAGGTGAACTTTTTATTTTCAAAGATTCTCAAATATTCTTTTGAGCCAAATATTGACGTTAAATGATATATTAATTATATTGCACAGTAATAATCGAAAAGCAAGCAATGATTAAGATATTTTCTTCTACCAAAGTACTTTGTTTTTTCTTTTCTTAAATCCATATTTCGCTACATTGAAAGCTGGAACATTTTTGAAAAGATATTCAATTATAATAATAGCTTAGTTTTACAGACGAAATTTTTTCTTTGGTAGTGAGTTGAGGGAAATTATGAAAAAATCATTGAGCATCTTTTACATGCCACATAATCTCATACTAAATGGGCGCAGACCATTTTCTGCATCTTGAAATTCCACTGACACTGCCAGGCTCGATTCTCTGACCAGAGGCGTACGAGTCCTGCCGTCAGGATATATATTTATATATATATTACTACTTTTTTAAATACGAAAGTTTGGTTGTATGTTTGTTACTCAATCACGCCAGAACAGCTGAAAGGATTTGGGTGAAATTTGGCACAGAGATAGATTATAGTCTCGAATAGCACATGGGCTACTTTTTTTACCGAAAAAATGTATGGTTCCCGTGGGATATCATTATATACAAATAGTGCATTATCGTAATATGAACAATGTAGCTCAATAGTTATAAACGAAATTGAAAGGAAACTAGTAACGGTCTGATAGCTTAAGTGGCAGAGCACTCGGCGCGTGACTGAGGGACCTCGGTTCGAGTCCCAGACAAGAGTAAATGTTTTGCTCTCAATTAATAGCACATAGGCAACTTTTTATCGAGGAAAAATTTCCGGTTCTCGTGGGATAGAATTGTTTTTGTTTTTCACAGAGCGAGGGATCAACATAATTTTTTGCATAGTGGTAATTTAGGTGTCAGAGAATGACATAGGCTACTTTTTATCAAAGAAAAATGTGCAGTTCCAGTGGGATAGATTTGTTTTTGTTTTCCACAGAGCAAGGGATTGATATGATTTTTTGCATTGTGGTAGTTTAGGGGTCAGAGAATGTCACAGGCTAAATTTTATCTGGGGGAAAATACACGGTACCTACGGGATAGCAAAACAATTGTATCCTATAGGAACCGTGTATTTAAAAGTAGTTTCGTTAAAGTTATTTAAATAGAGTTTTAGCATTAATTGTGCAAAAGTCGATTAGTCCAGACTGGGGGGGGGGGGGGGAACCACAACCCTCCAACGATACTCCTTAAACATAGGGGTATCAAGGAGGGTCAGGTCCACACAGCAAGAGGTAGGTAGGCTGGGCCGGCGGGGTTGTACGCATAATGCCCAGCAAACCTATCTCGGACCCATACGAGCATTCGGACTTCACTTACCCCTGCCCGGGGGAGGACAGCCCTAAGGCCTCGTGCTAACAGGGTAGGGGAGTGAAGTAGAGAAGTCCAGACTGGGGCTCGAACCCAGTTTCCTCAGTTACGCGACGAGTGCTCTACCACTGAAGCTATATCTATAATGATTTCCTCTCAAATTCATCGATAATTATAGAGCCACACCGTCCATCTTACGGAAATGCAATTTTTTATATAACGAAACCTAAATTTAAATCTTTTCAATAAATAATTTATAAATTAATTGAGTAAAAAGAATTGTTATTTATTCTTTGAAAACGACAGACGGGGGAAAACGTCTTTGAAAACGATGGGAAAACGACAAACCCATATCCTGTAGGAATATGGGTTTTTGGGTTTTTAAGTACGTAATTTGCTCCCCGCCCACTCATGAGGAGAGCTAGCTGCTCGTTTTTACATGTTTTATATTTTTCTATTTTTTCTGTTTAAACACTTAGTGCATTATAATTCTCTTCTCTATTATTATCCTATTAATCGTCTTTTTATCGCCAACGCCAACCGATCGATAGCCTATTAATCGCTTTTTCCTCGGGGTCACCTAAAAATAGCCTATCAATCGGTAGCCATGGCGATAAACAGTTGCCATTTGCTATTGCATTTTACTACAGTAAAATCCCGTTAAAACGCGGGTGTCGGGGGACATGTTTGGCACCCACGTTATAACACAACCGCGATATAATGAAACTGTACTGCGGAACCATATTCACGAAATATACTCGCTCCTGTTGCACCACTTTTAACTTTATCAATTTCTCTTAACCTTTCTTTTATTGTACAATTGTTTCTTTTCTTTTTTGCTGCCATTTTATTTGCTTTAATTGCTGTGCAAGAAGCATACTTCTCAACTGAGCGGTACTCTATCGAGTAATAGGTTATTCAGATTAAATTTTTCTGCTCTTTGAGACTCCTAAGCTAAAACCATATCAAGCGCAGCAAAAACAATTGTGTTCTGAGAAAATGTGGGATTAAAAATCTTGTTAAATTATCAACATGAGGTTATGAAGGGGGAGAGATTCGAAGAAAAAAGGTAGATTTGTGTGGAATGGGAGGATCGCAGTTTTCAAAGAAACAATGTTTTAAGCCTTTATACACTCTCACGGACTAGAGAATATGTTTACCTTTCTAAAATTTCAAAGAGTCTGGAATACAAAGGGCAGTTTGTAATGATAAAGGGTGGTTTAAACGTCGGGGTACATATAAGTAACCGCGTTATATCCGATTCCGCTGTATTAGGGGGTTTTACTGTATTATTATTGAGGTACTTGCGTTAAGGGAGTTGCTTCGCCTATGAGAATCTGAAGCTGAGCGGCCATTCGGACGCGCGTATGCTGTTGAACCGCTAGCAGTCGGTAAAGTGTTAATTTACGGTTACGGTCTTAGCGTTATGGCCTATTGTTGTTTTGTTTGCATGTCCTAGCCTAATCTTTTAATCATTTTGATAAAACTAAATATATATATATATATATATATATTTTATTTATGACGCTCCCTTTCTCCCCTCAAAAGGGCTATGATAGATCGTTGTCATTCATCATAACCCAAGATCCTTTGGAATCCACAGTGATAGAATTCTGGAGGATGATAAAGGAACAAAGCATTACAACTCTTGTAATGCTTTCAGAAATTGGGGAAGGACAAGTAAGATTTAAATTACATTAATTATTTTCTTTTATAATGCTGAACCTCTTTTAGTGCAGTTGTCCCAAAATATGATTCATTTTGTGTTCAAATTGTAGCTGGTATAAAACGGATATTTTGCTTTGAGAAGATAACTAACAACAGAAAATTCTTCACGTTTTATAGTTAATTTGGGATATGATTGTAAACATTGCTGCTTTTATTTTATAAACGGAAATAACTAATAAATTAGTTTGAATACATAGTTTATATTGACCATCAATTTCTATATTTTCAGACTAAGTGTCAACCTTATTGGCCAACAGAAGGGGAAGATAAAGCATGTGACTACATTAAAGTGACTTTTGAAAATAGTGAAAAATTTCCATTTTATACTAAAAGAGAGTTCACCGTCATAAACACTAAATCAAAAGTAAGTATTATTGATTTAAATTTGATGTTGATTTTGAATGAACCCATCCAGGAAAGTTAATTTGTGAAAACTCATTTTTATAGGAACTATAATGAGCAAAATATTAGGTTAATTTAGGAAAATTTTCACGAAATATTTTACAGTAAACATGCATTAAAGATTGCTACAGCCTTGCTTAATGATATAAATCAAATTATAAAATAGTAAAATAGTAAACTCATATTACCCGCTAAAACTCCACATTATTTTCTTGTATTAGTTAAAGTTTAGAATGTGTTTCTTCAGTTTTAGTACCTAAACATTTCTACACGATATTTTATACTAATTTCTCTAAAAATATAATTCTGAATTTTGCTTTAGTAAATGGGTTTTTTAGTTGAATTTAGTGTAATTTATTGAAAACGTACTTCTAAAAATACTTTGTTTGTCGAAAATCTTTTATTCCTGGTGGCAAACTTTTGTCAAATGTATATTCAAAATTACATTTCAAGATTTATTTTGTGAGTAAAAAAATTGCTTCTTTTTGCAGAAGTGATTATTAATGGATGCACTTTAAAAATTTTATGCATATCTAACTGTTAATATTTTTGCCTTGCATAACAATTAAGAACGAAGACAAGCATACAATCCATCAGTTCCAATTTCAAGAATGGCCATGTAGCGCTGGAACCGTTCCTGAAGGGACCCTTGGTTTAATTACTTTAATAGAAGATGTGCAACAAAATCAAGAAAAGCAAATTGGCAGTGGGCCAATAACAGTTCACTGCAGGTAAATATTTTTTTGACAATAGTTTTTATAGATTGCGCCAAAGAATATTTTCCATTTCATTACTTGTTTTTTTCGTTCTTTTTAGTGGAGGAGGGGATCGAAGTAGCGTATATGTAACGCTAAGTGTTCTCATACAGCAGTTAAAGGCTGAAGAGCGAGTAGATATATTTCAGGCAGCTAGGTATACTCGTTCACAAAGGCACTGTATGTTACAAACACTGGTATGTATAATCTAGTAACACAGTTTTAGACACACATTTTTATTACGTTATGTTCTGTCACAGGTGCTATGTATTTTCGTCACATTGCTAATGGTAATTATTTTGTTGAAATACTACTTGCAAAACACAAAACAGGAATTGGTATATTTCACACGTTGACACTAGTATAACATCCACAGTATTTAAACTTGTGGTTTCTAGTCCGTACTTGGTGTACTCATTCTGAAAGTATGGACGTTGATTGTTACAATTGTTTCACTAAACAATTGCAAATGAAAATTGACTTTTTGTACACATAACAAAGCTGTATCCGTTCCATAGTCACTCGAATGTTTCAAAACTCTTGGATTTGGCATAGAAGAGTGGAAGATCATAATGATAGTTAATTTCCTAGTTTATATTTTAACTTTTTAGCATATACGTTTAAAATTTAGATTACGTACGCTTAGAGCGAAAAATTTCTTAAAAAAACACTCTGTGTAAAATACTTTTCTCACTCTGCGTAATTAAACAGTTTTCTCTTTAAAAGGAATGGAATATTTACATTATTTAAAGTTTAAGAAAGAAATTTTCTTTGTAGGAGTGCAAATTCTGAAAATAATCATGGCACGAAATTTCCTAGTTCCTCTGTAATAAATATCTGAGCTTAGTTATACCAGTTTCTTTTAAGAAAAGTAGTTTACTTGCAGATTACTTTTCGCCCAAAAGGACTAGGAGAGATCTATCGTATATTTGGATGTACAATTATGGAATATTAATAATAATAATGATAATGATATAAGGCTAGAAATCGCCAGTTTTAACTATTCGTAAAATTCGAGAAAGAATAAATGCAGTAGATCATAAGACCGTAGAGTTTAAATTTGAGGCAGACGAAGTCGAAATTTGGTATTATGAAAATTCTGTCAGGGTTTTCTCTCCCTAAGGTAATTTTAATTTGTTTCAACCCGAAAATATCTTGTACGACGATTATGACCTGGCGAAGCAGTTGTTTCGCAAGAGTTAATGCTGATTAGCAGCTTTACTGTTAGTTTCGGGCCGTGGCAGCCCAGTGGTTAGGATGTCGTGCTTCGGATCGGAGGATCTCGGGTTCCATACCCGAGCCGCTGAAGACCCACCAAGTACACTTGGGAATACGTGCATGTAAAATCCGTGAACCCTGAAGCCTGAGGCAATTAGTTCCGAGGGTACCGGAGGGTGGAGATTTTCCCTTCCCTTCATTTTTAGGTCAAAAATGGAAGGTGGCATATTTGTGGTGGTGTCATCTAAGTACAATATGAGACAAGTCGTACTTCCACCGTTGTGGTGTTCATCTATAAACGGAAGGCTCTCCTTACTGCCTTAATTCCTCTTCGTTCTGCGAAGGGGAGCTTGAATAACTAAGTGGCATTAGAAACAAAAACAACAACACTATTAGTTTCTCGTCTCGGAAACTGGATGACAATGCTTGATTTGAATTTTACTTACTACCAGCATTTCAAGTTGTCCCATCCTTTTCGCACTAACCTTTACGCAAATCGCACAAAAGTTTGAAGATTTCGCCAGTATAGTTGTTTATTTTATTTTGATGGAATAGTTGGCAAAGCATTATTTTTATGGTGGATTTTGGTTTTCTTCCAGTACCATTGAAATCGATTTCATGCATTCCGGTCTGAAATAATTATTTTAAAAGGAATCGTTATGTTTCCCTTATTGTAATATATTCAAGTGACATTTTTGTAGTTAATGGAAAGTGTTACCCCTTCAATATAGTTGTATTTGGAGCATGCATATATTTTATACATGTCATAAAGGAGTGCCTTTGAACATAATTACCTTAATCTCCTAATTTTTATTGGTAAAAACTTAAACACAAATTGATTTTACTTTTAAGATAGCTATTTAGTATTTGTAGTTTGAGTACTTATTATGCAAGAAACTAAGACATACTTCTATGAATTGACCTAATTACTAATGATGAAAACAAAGAATTCTTTTATTTCTTTCAGGCACAGTATGACTTCTTGTACAGAGGTTTATTAGAGTATATTGTATCTAGAAATTTGTGTGATATGGGAGACACACAGCTATGATATATTAGACTTGTTAAATTCCATCCATCATTTACGATTTCTCTGCCTGTCTTACCTGGCAATAATTGGGCCATTGTGGTCTGTGCTGTCCAGCCAGCAAGTCTGGTGGAGTTGTTGCTCAAGTAGATGAGTGCCATTGTTCCAGTTATATTACTAATTGCTGGATGGCTATTTGCTAAAAAGGTGCGCTTGTGCTGAGAGAAAGTATGCATTGTTGGATTACATGTATAGTGAAGAAATTTTAAAGTATGTGTTCATGTGTGTATAAACAGTATTCTGGTCTAATTAAGATACCAATCTTCGGCTGATGATGAGGCGTGTCACATTCACTACACACCATTGACAATTTTGTAATTATTCAGACAGACAGCATAATGAGCAGAATTTCCCAGTTCGTATGCATCTTTTTATTTTATCATCCATTGCTTCTATGAAGGCTCTAGAGCTTTGGTGCTACTAACATGGAGCATGGGTACATTAGATGCATTAAAAAACATCAAAATTTTGATGAATGAGAAACACCAGCTCATTGTGGAGTGCCTGAACTCTCTACCTGCTGCATTGTTCATTTCTGCCATTAGTGAGGTGCTTCAACTCATTAGGTGTGTATATGTACATTTAAAGTGTTTAGTTGTACATAGATTATATTTTGTAATTACTGCTGTACATGACAACCATGATTTTGTTATTACTTTATACTACTTTTATAAATATCCATGAAAGAAATCATAAAAAGAGTTGTAAAGTTTGCTTTATGTTATTTAAATATGTTCTTGTCCTTAATGTAGGTGGATGTTATGAGTACTAGCGAAGTTTGAGGCTTTAAATTTTACATTCGAATGGCAGCTACAATTTCTGCCAATGTGTTTTTATCTTTTGTTTTGTTTTGTTTTAGAGAGCAACATATCATAATGAAACCAGTCAGTATTTTTTACTTGGCGATTCCCCTTTTAAATCATCAAATATTCACCCCAGTGCTCTCACAAAAATAAGTTCCCACCTTCAGGAATTTTATATACAACTAATCGTAACATATACCTGCATAGTTTGTAAAAAATTTCATATCAGTGTTTTGCATTAATATCTCTCTCGGTTTAGTACTTTTCATCTGGTAGAATTCCAACTGTTTTTGATTTTATCAGAGAAGTGTTAGTTAAAGATATTCTTTGAAATAAGGTTTTTCCAATTTTCTACAGCAGTTAAGAAAACCTCTATCTTAGCACTTTTCATAGCCAAATTAGCGTTCCAATTAAAAACATGTAATTAGAAGTTTATTTTGCATACATGCTTTGGATCTAATCTTTACAATAAAGTTTTAGTTAAATGGTAAATTATGCAAAATTTGCTTAAAACCAACTTCGAAAAAAAAAAATCAGAAAACCCACAAATATATGTGTTTTAACTTGTGAAAGCGACAAGAAAATTGGTAAGCATGATTGAATCTTTGGCTGGGAAATTGGAAATTCCTGCCTTCTGTCGATATTCCTTTGGAGCATTGTTCTGTTTCTACATGCATTTATAACTTTTAAAATGTGTTGTTATTTAATTAATATTAGTGCCATATTAAACATTGATTTTATACAAAACTGTGAGCGGATTGAAATTCACGTAATGTTTCTTATTATACTTTTCCATGCATTCAAGTTTCCTTTCTGCTATTGATGGTTAAGTATTAAAAGATAAATTACTGACCTCATTTTGTTTTTATATGTTCAAATGATCCCAGTTGTAAGCCATTCACCCCAAATAGCTGTTTTTAAGTTGTTGTACTCATTTATTCTCCGAGTAATGACGGTTGTCGGAAAATGCAAACAAATACCGATTTCAAACTTTGGGCTCTTAGGATAATTAGGAATTCTATGTGTGTGTGTGGTATTTCTTTAACATGTAACTCGATTTTATTTGTATTATTTATTACCCTTAAGTGATAGTATTATTGAATGAGATATTATTAATTTCAAATATGAGGTGACTTTCTTTAGTATAAAAGCATTATGTAATATGAATAAGTAAAGAATCACTTTGTGTTTCATTATTTTATGGTGAAACGCGTTGAATAATTTTACAATAGAAAATTATTAAATGTTTAGAACAATTTCGTAAGGTTTTTGATACAGTGAAATTTAAAATCGTATCATCGTATAAATATATTATATAAAATAATGGTCTCTAACAGTCCACAACTACGCTGTTTGAATTAGTTCAACTTGTCTTCCTTATTGCAATTTATAGTTTCTTTATTTTCATGTTACTACATTACTACTACATATTTTATTTTATATCACAATGTGTATTTTTTATTTATTGTTATTATTGATTACTCTCTCTACACGATAAACCAGATGCAACAGAAGCAACATCATGGATAAACAAATCCGTCGGTTTCTCCAACATTTACTTTTGTAAGATGTCTGTTTATACATCAGTTCACTTCTTTTGCACAGGAAACGGGGATCCGGGTCCCCCGGAAATCGTGTCTGTAATTCTTATTGCAATGTGTACATCTGACGTTGGTTTTGGTCTTTGTTTTCGCACAAATGTAAACTTCTTACTTTTTACATTATAATGATGTTTATATTTATTTTAAAACTTAAATACACTTAAACTAGGCTCATATTGGAAGCAACCACAAATAAATTCGGTCGCTCAGGTTCTGAGGCTGCTAAAAGTATTACGTCTTTGGACGACCCTGAGCAAGTGTTACATTTTTGTTGTTGTTGCTTTCGATTTGAAACCCCGGTAAGATCATACAAAAATATTACATTAAAAAAAATGTTAATAGTACTCTAGTGGTTAGCGCGTCGGACTTCAACTTGGAAGGTCGCGCGTTCGATACCCACTGAAGACCACCATGTATACTTGGGGATATGTGCATGTAAAATCCGTAGACCCCACTACCTCTCCCCGTGCGTAAGCAATCCTAAGGCCTCGGCTAACAGGTAGGGGTCTGGTGGAGAAAAGTCAGTGACTGAATATCATTCGATTAATACAAATACCAGTGCCAGTTTCTTCACATTTATTAAAAATGTGTACTCTAAGCAGTTCATTAAAATAACAATTAGTAGTTATGTAGCTCCGGTTCTTTGCTTATCTGAACGTAGTTATAATAGTATGAAATTTTCTTTCATCTTTACATACGAGCAAATCTATAAAGTTTCCAAATTTTTTAAAAACTTTTCATCATTTTTTATTTTGTATGCGACTTTTTGGCATATTTTTAAATGAGAAGAAAGATACATAGTTGTTGATTGAAAAGATTTTAAAAACGTGATGAAGATTTTTGATACTTTATAAAATATGCAAGATTTCTCTTTCGCAAAATTTTTAAAAGACCTAATAAATTTGAAATGCCTGTGAGGCAGTTTGGGAAAACGTTTAACTATACCACTAAATCCAAACTTGCTGTGTATAATTTATTTACAAACCTCTCTCAATTTATTAAAAATATTTTTGTCTATTTCGTTTACTTATGTGATATATTTTTACAAGTTCATTTTTAAATGATTAACAGAACTATCAGGTGAAAATAATTCTTGCACTTCACTTCTTAATAAGAATTAATTCATCCCTTAAAATTTTCACAGCATGGGTAAATTTAGTAAGAGAATAAGTTTAAATTTGAAATAATGAAATTCGCATTGATTTTGAATAAGTTTACCATATTTAACTCGAAAAAAAATTATAGTTAGAAAAAACATCATTTTACTTGAGAATGCATTGAAGAGTATCACGTTTTATTTATTTGCAACTTTCCTGGTTGAAAACAGTAAAAGTTGTTTCAAATATTCATCAAACGGTTAGGTTAAGAAATACTACCAACAATTAGCAATATTATTTCCGTATGTCATCATAGTTATGTTCTTCGACAGGCTATATATTTTCCTAGAAATATAAGTGGTTTGAAAAGCAAAGTCAGAGTCAAAATTATAAATGATTGATGTGGTAATGCGAGTTCAGTTTATAAAATATATATAATATGTGTAAGTTCACGAAAATTCAATCGTTCGTCTGGAAAGAGTTCCCATGATCTACAATTGTTTATCATGGTTTAACCCTTTATTAGGCCACTTTTATATATTACTGCTGCATTAAAATAATTTGTATGTTAGGATTTTTTTTTAGGAAAAGTAATTCATTTAGTCAATTTAAAAAACTAAGTTTTTAGCCGCCACCCTTTTTTCTCGGTGCAGTGTTTTGGTTGGGAATTGTTTTTTATAGACACTTACATTTAATGTGAATTTGGTGGGAAGGTATTGCTGCTGCCTAATAAAGGGTTAATTAAAAATGGATTTTTTGGTATTATTTCTAAAGTAAAGCTAAATAACTTAAGGCTGTTTTAGAATTAGTAATAAAACCTACGCAACACGTTTATGAATCAAGTAGTAGTTTTTTTCTTTCCTTTTTTGAATTTATCCTCTTACAGAACTAGTTTTCACTGATGCAATAACACATTATGTTTATAAACTGTAAAGAAGTGATATGAGAAAAATATTTCATTCATAGTTTTAAATTATATTAAGTAATATATAATCAAAAATGTAATGAAATACAAAACGAAATAAACCTGAAACTAAATATGTTTAGAAAAATAAAACTGCTAATGCTAGGTAAATTAAGGCAGGGATTCAACTGAAACGCTTTTCGATCGTTTTGCCGTTTTCAATCGAACGCTTCGATCAAAATCATGCAATTCCGATTCAACTGAAACGCGGCGATCATTTTTAACCACGTGACCAACACAATTGCTTTTATTCGATCATTTTCACGATTCGATTGATTTTCTTACAGTAATAGCGGTCATTTTGGCAATAAAATCTAAACGTTTGAATTTCAAGGGACCATTTTTTAACTGTAATGCAATTGAGTAATTATTTTATAAAGCGCTTTTAAAAGTTCAATATTTTTGTTGACAGGAAAAAAGAAAAGGAATTAATTGATCATTGAAAAAACATAAAGTCATTAAATCATCTGCAGTCGTCTTTTTTTTTTCTTTGTCCATGTTTTAATGTTTTTTGAATTAACTTTATCATACATTTAGAATAATTTATTTCCTAGCCTGCTGCTATTCGCCATTCGTAAAAACTGACTACTGGGAGGAAATATAAAATAGAATTGAACGAATTTACCGAGAAAGAAAGGTATAGATTCTCCTCTAGAAAGATACAATTCAGTAAGAATACGAACTATTACATTTGAAATATTCACTACATATTATAGTCAACAGTATCGAGGAAAATTGCCAAAGTGACAATGGCACTTGTCGATGTTCCGCCAGAATACGATCGCCCCCCTCCCCCCTCATTAGGTACCTAGACTTAAATTATTAACAACCGAGAGTGTATTAACAATCAGCAGAAAACAACAGAGGGAACAGCATAGCAATACAAACGGATCAAAACAAAACAATAAACAAAACACCAACATATAATGTTACAGTTAAAATAGCTTAGCTTTGTCATTCAATTTTTTCAATGGTTCCACTTAAAGTTTCGGTCATGTGACGAAACGCCGAGCGAGAAAAGCAGTCAATGGCAACCCTACGCGTTTTGATCGAAGTCCAGGAAACAAGTTGAATGCCAATATTCTATCAGTTTTGAAAATGGTCGAATTCGAGTTGAAAATTCGATCATTTTGGATTTGATCGAACGTTGAATCTACTCCTAAAGCTTAAATTGGAGGTGAAGTGAAATGGTTCGATTTTGGTTTATGTTTCACACATTTTGAATTAAATTTCTTCTGTATTCTTCTTCATTTTGTTGCAAATTACATCTCTTTATTTTAAAATAATTGAAATATACTACATAAAACATTTAATGATATCAAATATCATTTTGATCTGTGATCAAGTAAAAGAAAACAGTATGAGTTTAAGAAAAGTTTTTGAAATTTATTCTTTTCTTTATAATTATTATATCATAATCCTCAAGGAAGTAAACCATTAATTAGACGTTTAAATAACAGTAATAATAATTCGTACTGACTTTAAAGCAAAGAACCAGTATTTGTCTCAGGGGTTGATAGTTGCATATTAGGGTGTATCGTAAAAAACTTTTTCAAGTTGATAAAATTGTATTTGTGAAGGATTCTTTTCAATCCTTACCAAGAACATGAATGGAGAAGTTTTATTCATAAAAATTCATTTCTATCAAAAATCACAGGATAAATGCACTGAATGATTGCAAGCACTTGCGACAGATTTGTGATCATCCCCTTAAGAAATAGCTCTTTTCCAAAAAAAATTTATGAAATTACGAAAACTCGGTAGTGCCTCTATTAATTTGTCCAGGGACTGTATATTACATATAAACACGAACAGTATCAGCATATATTTTGACGTTGAGTTTTCGTATTCAATTCTTGTAGTAATATACTACAACGTAATAAAAGGAATTTTTTTTTTTTTAAGTATACTACTTTATACCTTTCAGCTATTTTCAGATCTGACAATTAATCTTACAATACAATCAGAAAATAAATTCAGATATTTTCATTCCTGTAAAACAACATAAAACTTGCATCAAAAATTCGTTATTATCGAACAAATTTTCAACAATATTTACAAAATAATAATAATAACAATAATGCTTTTATAAATGGAAATTTTAACTTTAACGAATCCATTTTTGTATTATTTTTCCATTATGCTGAAGAGCAACAACTTTTTTTTTAAACTTTAGTTACCTAATTCACTGTGTACACTTTTCAACTTAATTTTTTAAATGTATCCTAAATTTGAAAAAAATACAAAAAAAATCAATTTTTTGAAAATAAACATAAATATTAAGCCTTGTGCGGAAAACCTAAATATATATATATATAGAATTTTTTGTGGTATTTGTTTTTCTGTAAGGGCAACTTTTTGTCAACATGAAATTTTAAATTTTCAAAAGAACTTTTTTTTTTATTCACCCTTTTGAACATTATTTCCTGACATATTCTGCAAAAAAAAATCCTGCTAATGACCTGCCATTGACGGCCCTACTAAGATCTGATTGTTGAAAGATCTTAATTTCTATTTTTGGCTTGTTTGTTGTATATATTTAGTGTTGTTAGAGAAGTGCGCTAAAATTTAGATATTCTAACACAGATATAAATAAATAACCCGTTTAATAAAATCCAGCATTTAAAATAAAAAGTAAGACTATTTATGGAAAAATGGCCTTAAATTCGGTCACGGTAATATGTGTTAGCTATTTGTGCATATTCAATAACGGCGTATGATGATTTATATCATCATAATCAAATGTTACTCGCCTGAGTTACAACCGTTTTTAATTCAATTAAACCTAAAACTAATATAAAACTTATTTTAAATCTGAGAATATTTTAGCTGTTTTACATTTTTCATTACTTTTTGCAAAATATGAAGTAAAATATGGCAAAGATGTAATTGCCTAATTTATATAATTCATCAAAACTGAATTAAGTTCACAAGTAATATACTATAAACATTCATTAGCAAATTTCCTATTTGTATGGTGCTGTTCAAATTGCAGTTTCTGCAAGATTTCACTTTCTTTATTTTTTGGGAAGTGCCTTTTACGAATTATAAATGATTGAAAATTTCATTCGGCATTGAAATGGTGAAATTACATGATATAGCATAATATTTTTTTTTCTACGACGTTTTATGCACTAAATTCATTATATCTTAATTTTTATTATTTTAATTGGACGAATATGGTCAATTTTAAAAGCATGAATTACGTAATATCTAACATATATTATACAAGCAATACACTCCATGAATTTTTATACTTCTTCTCTACTAATAATAAAGCAGCTACTAATAATAATAGCCCACTCTACAGTTTAAGGATTCAGAAAATTTTTGAAAGAGCCAGAAACTTGATAAAGTTACTTTTATTACGTTAATAAATATTTCAATATAATGAATTCAATATTGACTATATGCATAGCATTTATTTAAAAATTACATTCATGAACAACTCTCCTGCAATTTGTAACCATGTTAATTAATGAGAGCAAGGATTTGAAACTATTTGCAAAGTTTTATAATATTACATAAGTAACTTGTTTGCAGGTCCGTCATTTCAAAATTTCGGGGGGGGGGGGATGGCAAAGGATATATATTCAATGCATATTATAGGTAAAAAACAACAAAATACATTAAACATTAATAATTATATTGTACGTAGACACATGTGCTATTTTAAGATATAAGTTAAATATAACACATCGACACGTAAAATATCATTCTCATAGAATATTGAGCTAGAAGAATGTTTTTTGAAAATATCGTGTGCTTGAATTTCTTATGTAGCTTAAATAATAATGATATTGTTTTGTGACTTCTCTACTAATAATAAAGCAGTAAGTGTGTCTGTCTCGCGTACGACCAAGACAGTTCGGCCGATTTTCATGAAACTTGGCACGGAATGTGTTTAAATTCAGAAAGAGTTTTTTCTCCGTGATAAACACTCGAAGCCTGTAAATTAACTAGAAAAGAAGTTATAAGCACTTTTCGCTGTAGTTCGAAATTATTTCTTTATGGTAATTATATTTAATTTTATTTCCCCTAGACAATTAATAGAGCGCTTTAGTTATATTTTATTTGGAACGTTGCCAGTTTGTCTACATGCATACTTGCTAAATAAAATTCTATTCAGAATGTTTTTATCATTTTGAGACGCCAACCGAATTTTAATTTATCTTTTCCCATTTTTTGGCTTTTGATTCTTTTTCCTTTTTGAATGATTAAAAATTTATTTCCTGCATCACTCGGGCGATGGATAGCTTTGTTTTGATTTTCTTATTTTGACAGGTATTTTTACGGATCCATACTCTACAGGGATTTATTAAGAAATGTTATCCTCTATCGCGATTTTTGTTATTCCAAATTATTGTTACTTTTTATATTTTCCTTTTTTTTTTCTCCAGTGAATTAGCACATATATTATTGGCCTATTTGAGCTCATATGAAAGGTTTTTTTCCGCTTTCAAAGTTTTGCTAGCTGCTGTTAGTTTATTTTCTTTAAACAACAAAATTTTCTTTTTCAGTTTTACTGTCAATGAATAATAGACACAAATTAATTACATTTAAAATTCATGACTTTAAACTATTTTTATGACTTATAATCGTCCTTTTTGTGTGGGTACTTGAACTAAATACACAAAATGTTTTTCTTTTTCATTTCGTTCGTTCTATCTTTTTTTTTATGTGTCTTTTGTAAAAAAAGAAAGAAAAGAACAGTTGCTTAAATGTGTAGGACCGCCGGTTAATTGCCGTGAGCGGCTAATTTTTCATTCTGTGGAATGCTATACATTTTAATAAAATAACATAATTTACACAAAAAAGTTACCACTGTATATATAATGGCAAACCGACTGGTCTTTTCACTTTTTAACATAAGCTTGGCCGTGAGGGTACCGCTAGTATTGAATGAATGAAAAATTATCACAGGCGCCAATTTCCATGTGTACCATTGATGCATTTCTATTTGTATCATGTAATTTATGTGCAAATAGGTTTTTGTAATATTTAAAATGCCATCTGGTATGGATTTTTGCAATTGTCTAGTAGAGTAAATACCTCACAATGTTTCGTAGAATACAATTTTTTGTTAGTTTTGATTCGACATTAAATCCGAAGCTTTCATTCACATTTATGTCCAAAAATAATCGCACATTAGCAATTGATGCTAAAAATTGCTTCTATCACTAAATATTGCGCCTGCCAGCATTTTCTAACGGTAGTTATATTTAGCTACCTTATTATATTAGACGCAATATTCAAAATTAATACACTGTGAAAAATTCTTATTCAACCTTTCACCAAAAACATGGTGAAAATGTTGAAATTTAGCTGCAACCAACATTTTGGATAAAAGTTGAACCATTATAATGGTGAAGTTTCATCTAGTTTCACCATAAATGGGAAACAAGGAACCATTATAATGGTTCAACTTTTATCCCAAATGTTGGTTGGCTAAATTTCACCATTTTCACCACGTTTTTGGTGAAAGATTGAACTAGAATTTTTTACAGTGTATTTTTCAAATGACATAAAACATTTCATAAACTCTATCTCATAAGGATAGTAAATTTCTGGCAGTTGATAATTAGCAAGAAACCTATGGCATTATCTCGTTAAATTACAACGTAATTTTAAGTTTTAGCTTGTTAATAAGGCAATTTCGAGCATGTCTAATTAAGTTGTATTTTCCATTATGCCGAAATTTGAAAAGACTTCATTTGGAGTAGGCCGTTCAGTTTTGGTCTCCTTATCTAAAGAAGGATATTACCTTATTAGAAAGGGTTCAAAGAAGGGCTACTAGGTTAGTAAGTGGTCTCTCAGATTTAGATTATGAGGTTAGGCTTAAAAGGCTCAATATGTATAGTCTAGAGCAAAGGAGAGTTAGAGGGGACATGATTCAGTTGTTTAAATTCATTAAAATGGGAAATGGTTGGTGGGCTGCAGTTATGCACTGAAGTTAAAACCCCAGAGGTTATTGTTTTAAGCTTTTCAAATCTTAGGCCAATCTGGAAATTAGGGAAAATTACTACTTCAATAGGGTTATAGGCAGTTGGAACAGTTTACCGGAAGCGACTGTTACTTGCAGTGGGGTAAAAACTTTTAAGAAGGCTCTTTATGTTCATTGGGGATTTTTAAATTCACTAGGACCAGCCCAGCTGGGCCCTTTGACCGTTTCTGGTCGTCACTTTTGTATTTGAAATTGCATTTGTATTTAAAATCGTGAATTTCCCTTTGGCCGCAAATGACTTCCTCAGAGCAACACTTCCTTTTATTGGAAAGGTTTTTGTTTCGTTACAAGAATTGCCCAAGGATATTTGTCGCTTACTCGCGGACTAACTTCCCTGTTGTGAATAACAGCATAAATGGTCAATAGTGTAACTAGTCTAACAGATATTCATTCTGACAAATGAATAATAAAACTTTGAACTGAAAAAATCTGACCATCAAGAAATTTTCATCCCTGACAAAAAGAAAGAGAAAAAGAGAGAGAAAGTACTAAAATATTCTACAAAGCAATGTTTAACGGAATTGAAAGCATAGTGAAATGACTAGAATGGTTAGTCTAGAATAGTTACTACGTTTCTCCAAAATTTTAAAATAACTGTTATTGGTCCTCCAGTTGGCATTTCTACCTAAGTGAAATTAATTTTTCTATAAAGTAACAATAATTTTCAAAGTTCTTTAGCAAAGTAACTAAGGTTTAAATATTGTTATTCGCCATTGTGTAAATATTTATCTTTTTTCTAAAACAAGAATGCGATTCAAAAAGATTCCTAAAATTGAATTTTGGCTACTCAACCAGAAAGTAAGTAATGTAAATACCTATAAAAGAGTAATTTATTTAAATTACTAACAATGCATTGCATCTTTAAAAAAAATGCTTTGATTTCCTTTCCCCATTTATTTATACCTTTTGTTAAAATTTATATCTTTATAAAAATTATTGCAAGTGGTAATAATGATATTTTTTAGCTTACCATCAATATACTCAGAAAGATATTCCAATGCAAGTTTTTGAAATGGGTTACAACTGTGTTGGCTTTTTCCTGAAAAATCATTTTATCTCGAAAGACATTTTAAAACTTCAAGTATTTTGATAATTTGCAATTCTTAAATGTTTCAAAAAAATTGAATTCATTCAGATACACTATTTTTATCACACTAAGGAAAATGAATATTTTTTTTTTCATTTCACTGATTCAACAGCACTATGTATTAAACTATTTTTTTAATAGCATAAAATTAAAGATGAATACATTGATGCAGCAAAGTTATTTAAATAATGAAATTGAAAAAAAACCCTGCCCCGGTTGGTTTGAAAATGAATAAAATCAATTAAGTTAAAATGAGCTACATTTAGAAAAACAAAGCACGCTTCAGTTCAAAATACCAATAATATAGAGGCGTAATAACTAAACAAGGAGAAGCATTTTAAATGATTCTAAACAATTATTTATTTATTTATTGCTGTATGTATTGAAATTGCAAGTAATGAAATTTTTTAAAAAAAACCTGCCCGGGTTGATTTGAAAATGAAAAAAATCACTTAAATCAAACTGAACTGCATTTAGAAGAACAAAGAACGCTTCAGTTTAAAATAACAATAATATAGAAGCGTAATAATTAAACAAGGAGAAACATTTTAAATGATTCTTAAACAATTATTTATTTATTTATTTATTTATTGCTTGTTGTATGTATTGAAATTAAAGAGTTATTTTCTTATGTAAGGCTAGCCTATAATATTCACCACTACTAGTGTCAAAAATGAATTTTACAGTAAAAGGTCATATTAACTGTTAGGAAATGTTTGAATTTAGATTACAGATCGAAATAGGAATACGTCCTCTCTTCATCTGTTTGCAACATTGAAATATCACTGTAGTTAGGCATTTTCTTTCTTTGAACTTAAAACGCAAAATATTAACATTTAAAACCAAAACGAAACGAATACACTTTGCGATACATACATGTTGATATCTAAGGAAAATCAGTATATTTATAATTAACAATAACTCATTTATTTCTTCCAGTTGTATCAAATGTTGATTGATGTTGGCGAAAACCTTGGGATCTTGTGTGTTACAATGTAATTTTATTGTGTTGCCGTGTAATTTTATTTATATTTTCTTCGTTTTTTTCATTATGATTATTACTACTGCTATTATTATTATTATTATTATTATTATTATTATTATTATTTATTATTATTATTACCAGAGCTGAAAATTTCCTTGTGTTTCACTCTGCTGGAATTTGAACTTATTTGTGAATAGACTTTGATAGTTTTCTTAAACCAAAGAATGCATTTTATTTAAACAGCAAGGGAAATCTTGCTGTAACAATCTTGTTATATATGAAACTTTGCTGTAATAATTGCAAAATAGTATTAATAGAAAAGAGTTTGTTTAAAGAGACGCAAGTTTATATAAATGTTTGTACATCTTCATAGGTAAGAGCTTAATTAGCAAGAACTATTTGATAAGTGCTGTAATGCGTAGCTTAAATTTTTCTTTTCGTGATTAAGTTATTTTACCATTTAATTCAGTCATCTTTGTAAGTAGGCAATAAGGGTGCATGAAACTTAAGAGTGTTACCATTATTTGAAAACACATAGGAATGTTTATACTGTTTTATTGAGAAGAATAAAAATTTGTAATTATGTTGTCTATTCTTCGTTCTTTAACCCAAACAATATTTTAGAATGTATCTTCCTTTTCTTTTCTAATTTATTTTTGTGCTATTATTAGAGCAGATTATTATTGCAGAAAAAGCATTCATCACTCAGGTTCGTCAATTGGAAACCAGGAAGGGTTAATTGCCCTTCCCCTGTCTTTCAGAAACATAATGCATTTGTAATGTGTGTACGTCAGGCCCTTTATTTATCACACCCCCAGCCCCCACTCCTATTTTTTTTTCTGGGGAAGGAGGAAAACGTTACGAAAACAACAAAAGCCACACACACATATATAATAAATGCATTATATTTCTCAAGTATGGGGGGGCTCAATCCCTCTCCCCTCCCCTTATGCTTGAATTATTTATTCAATAACACCGCATCGCTACTGCTGTTATGAACTTTGACAAGATTATGCTATTGAACCGAAATGAAATTGGAACTATGAATCGAATTGAAGAATAATTTGTATGCTTACTGTGCGCGCAAAGGCGTACACATTGAATCTCAATACTTTAGCGTGGTAAGTAGGTATCTTATAAAGTAGCTCCATATAGAAAGAAACACAGAAGGAAATAATATATTAAATCTCCAAAAGATGTTTTAAGTTACACTGTTTTATTAAAAAAAAAAACTAAAATGCAGAAATAGTGGTCGCAAACCGCGTAACAAACCAAGTTAAATGGAATGGATGACACCGTGATATGGTTTAGAGCTGACGACCTCCAGTGCCACAATCCAACAATGTAACCACTGCGCCACAGACTCGGCTGCAGATCATGTTAAATAACATCGTTGCATTATCCGAACAAAGCTATCGTGGCCATTCGACAAATAATAATTCTGATAATTTCCTCAGAGCCAAAATTATTAATTGTTTTTCCTAATTAACGTTATAATAAAATATAAAATGGATGGAAAATTGTATTTTCATCGGAGGGAATTCAAGCTTGAGTGCAAAGTTTGGAGAATATTTATGCAGTAATAGTGGTCGAAAACCGCGTAACAAACTTCTGTGACAAATCAAATCAAAAAATAAAACCGTGTAAAAATCAGACAATTGCGACAGCCATCTAGAAATATAATGTTTTCCAAGCTATAGAACTCATACGATTCAGGAGTTGAAATATATAATTCAGAAAGAAATGTAATAGATAATTAAGAAAATTCAAACTTCGATGACCGGAACTTTTCAGTGTATCAAAAAAAAAAAAAATCTCTCTGCACCTCTATAATTTTTACTGTAATTTTAACTTTTTGGCTCGAAGTTTTCCTTCTTTACTCTTTTACTCTCGATAACTCGAAAAGCTTTCGTTACTCAATTTATTTTTCTTCCTTGATTTCGGATATTTGTTATTTCTAGTTCTTCAAAACTACGGTATTCAAATGCCATCTCACTCAAAGCTTCAATAGTCAGTTGCTGCATTTTATCTTCTACAGGACCGCTACCGTTCTTGTGCTAAAACAACTTAAACATTATAAACTTTTGCTAAGAATGTGAAACCGGATTTTATTGAATCACGGACCAGGCATGATCACATTTCTAACCAGTTCTTATTTGGAAAAGAGTTGACGCCAAAGATAAACTACTTTTCCCCGCACTAATTTGGATAGATATTTTAAATAAAGTATTGAAAATGAAATCGTCGCTTGTGTGAGAATGTATTTTTCGTAAAAACAATAGGTTACTAATTGTTCTCAATTAGACATTGGTTGTGTTATTTTGCAGTTCGTTAAAGAAAAGGTTTTATTATTATTATTATTACGTTTTACAGTGAATTCAATTATGTATATTACAACAGAGTAATTTTAAGCATAAATCTGGAGCTTGGAAACGAAGGTCGAAAGCAATCGATGCTATAGGATGGCAAGCATTATTTTATTTATTTTTTTTTTCTTTATTTAAGTGACTAGAGTGATAATCATCCTTTCTTTAGTGGTGATTACAATAATTCAGTATATTTTTACGTAAATGTCTACTTTAGTTATAGGATAAATCATATAAATCACACAAACGCAAATCAAATGCGAATTTACACTAAGAAAAAACCTTCAAAATTATCTTGAAAGGTAAATAGAGGGAAGCAAAAAATAAAGAGCGATCGGTGGAGAGGCAGAGTATTTAGCAACAAGACCCACAGTTTGAGGGGGGGGGGGGGTCTGCTGTAAGGTACCCAAAAAGCTCCACAGACAGGTCAAGAAAATTTGACTGCAGGTGATACTGTAAACACCTGCGTGTATTCGACCTTTCAATTTTTTTCTCTCGACCCTCATGCGCATCGTAACTATTTCAAGCAGACTGCAGTATAAAAATTAATGAAATTTAATTGCAATACAGAGTGATTCTTAACTCTTCGGCTAAACTTTAAGGGATTATAGAATAAATCTGAGCAAACAGTTTTCATTTTACAATGAGTGCGCGTTTAGCAAGCAGTAAACGGCTAAGTGTCGCTGAAATTTAAGGTTGCTGAAATATTCTTCTACGCAGAAAGCTCTTCGTGTGCATTTCAATATTCCGCGTAATGTTACGGTTCCTAGCGGAAGCTTTTTTCTGTGAGGTTATTTGAAGGCGAAAGTTAGGAAACATCATGCCATCATGCTGGCTACTCCCACATATTATGTGGAAAAAATGGCTTGTTTAGTTCAGGTTTATTTTATCATCCCTTAAATGTTTTACCCATGAGTTCAGAATCACCATGCATAAACAAATCTTTCTTGAATGTCGCGAAACTTACCTAACAAACAGGTTTTTTCAGAGCAATTTACAATTGCGTGCATAAAGGAAAATATGCTTTCTTGTGTGTATCTGAAAAAAAAAAGGTTTATGTCATGGCTTATTAAGGATTCTTGACTGTCTTTACGGAACTATGACTGTGAAATTCACAAAAGCACTTTAACGACACGTCTTTAGCCTTCAATCGAAAATTTTGCTCAAATTTAGCTAGAATCGGCATTTTTTAATTTTCCGAGTTGATTCTGAATTTACAAAATCTTCGAGTAAGAAAATTTAGTTAATAATATATGCTCAGATCTGTTTATTTGTCTTTTTGAATAAACATTTATGGAGAAAGAAAGCATGAAAAGAGTGTGATATTGGTTCGTGTTTGGTACAAATTTGAATTCGAAATGTTAGTGATTTTTTATTATAATAGATATACGTACAGTTAACATACTAATAAGCAGCGCTATACTATTTGAAATCGAATAATTTAATAGTTGTAAATTAGAAGAGTAAACATATAAATAAAATATCTGGTATTTTAAGAATTGAAATTTATTTTTATTTCTTGTAAATCTTATTTTCGCAAAGAATTGTCTTAATAACGCTATCCTTAAATCACATAAATTACCATATGGTTACCATATAATAAATTTATTTATGGTAATCGAAAATTAGAAAGTAATTGCAATTTATTGAAAGGCAAACTAATTGTAGACTTTGAACATGCATCAAAATTTCTTCTGTAATTGTAAAACCGCCTGTACTCTGTTAAAAAAAACCTGAATTTTCATATTTTTCTTTGACTGATTCGTAGTGTTTCAATATATGGTTTTTCCTTCCAAAAATGGAAATATCACGGCCTGAAAATACGAGAACGGAACTCTTCCGTTTTACGGTTGCTGTGTTTTCACAACCTGATTTGGATTAACGGAGAAAAAAGAAATATAACTTCTGTTAAATCTCGTGAAAATATTATCGGAAACTCTGCTGCCGTACTTTTTCCGTTATTTTCAGGAGATTTTTTTACAGTGTATTTATGACTAATATTAAACAGAACAATGAAATACCATAATATAAACCGACACAACATCTCAGTTTTATTCAATAATGAATGTCTTTCAAAAAAAGAAAAAACAGTTCAATTTACAGAACATTGCCTAACATTTCAGTTCAAGAGTCAGATTTCCATAAATATTGAGAAGCTTTTTTTATACAAACAGAAGGCTAAAACATCTTTTTGGCATCGTAACAAAACTGAATTTTCGCAATAACTTCAATTTGAAATAATAAAAATCCTTATTTAACTTCTTCTGGGAAAGGTCCGGCCATAACACTCTTTGCAAAAGCTGAAAGAAAAAGAATAATAAATATTTGGTGTAATTTAATGTGTTGCTTTTCAGTGAAGTAAAGAAATTTTTCAATAAGGTGATGATCTGTGTAATCATTGCTTAAAAATGGATCATATTGGTATCCATGTGCCTGGTGGGGTGAAATGGGTTATTTAAAAAGTAATAAAAATGGGCAATTACTATTTGTTAAAAATAACCGTTCTTTTTGGCATGTCCATCCATCCCTAATCACTCGATATGCGGACATTTCGGGAAAATTATGATTGTCATAGTTTGTTAACCCCTTAACGGTGGGGTAATTTTCAAGAAAACGGTCATGAAAGTGTTTTTTTTTTTTTTTTTTAATCTATGAAAATTATATAAAAATAAGTGTATGAACAATGTATATTTTTCCATTTTTAATTTTTGATTTGTTTTTATTTTAAAATTTTAAACACTCCAGCCCGGACATGTCACGGGAGCGAGAAATAGAAGGCGAAACCTCAGCCCGTCACGTTCACTTTATCTAGAGGGAAGGGGTTAAAAATACAGGAGAAGAAAAGTACGAGATGGGGG
This sequence comes from Octonoba sinensis, assembly GCA_038502835.1. Taxonomy (NCBI): domain Eukaryota; kingdom Metazoa; phylum Arthropoda; class Arachnida; order Araneae; family Uloboridae; genus Octonoba; species Octonoba sinensis. The sequence goes on from CM076598.1 coordinate 134,061,004, forward strand.
GGGGGGGGGTGAAACCCAATTGTACAAGTAAATATTTTAGAAATATTCACTTATTTAGCAGTCCAACAATGAGCGCTCGTTTAGCTCAACCTGAAGCCTTCAAACTTTAGCATACAGAAATAACGGAATTACTTGTTTTCCAAAAAGCTGCTAACGAGGTCTCATCCAGTCTATCTCTAATTGCCTAGTGTTTGCTTCAGAAACATTTGGTACCAATTCTTGGAAAAACAGAATGAAACAAGTGCCATTAACTCCTGAATGTTAAAGCGATATAAATTACAAGAAATCTCCCAGACAGTGCTTCAGCTGAATCATCTCCATCCGGCTCCCCCGCTTCGATTAAAATAACTTCCTGGAGAAGGTAAAGTGTTGTGTGCACATTTAAAATGCGGAGAGAAATTGTAGAGAAAGTCAACTTCCAAGAAGATATTTTTAGTTATTTAGTATCTCAGCTTTTCGTGCCTTTTTATCATAAAGTTTGAGAACGTTCCAACAATATCATACTTCGGCCTCGACCTATCATTTTTCAAAGTGATGGAAGGTTGTCTTCGTTTCAAACAACCACAGTAGTTCATTGAGCTTTCAGTTAACCAGCTGGAAAATTTAAGAACTCGACCTTGTTTAACAGCTGCAGGTTTTTTTTTAATGTGAATCGTTTCTTCTAAAATTGTTGGAATTGGAATCACAGCCAAACTATATTTTAAGAAAGCAGGAAAATATTTGTGCTTTAAGAGTTTCCGGTATCAAAGCCTTGAATAAAATTATCGGGACATTCTTCTTCAAATGAATTTAACTGCGATGTCTTTTTAAAATTTTGGGGTGAAATTGGATGACACCAAAAGATTTCCCACTGAGGTACAAAAAATTAATTACATTTAAGTTAATTACCATGTAGTAAATATTTATAACGGGAAAAGAATAATTTACGAAGTTTCGTTCTAACAAATTACTTTAGCTTTTGTTAGCACAAACCACTTTACGGATAAAACTTAAATTAACACGTTATTTTGAGGAGAAATTTCGTCTTGTAATGAAGGATGACTAAGATGATTTTAAACTACAAGTATCACTTACGGTCAGGTGTGTAAAGTGGTCATACAAAATAAAACTATAGCTTTGGAATAAATAAAGGAATGGGTGTAAATTTTTAATTTCAGCTTTTAATAATGAGGAATTAAATTTTACATTCAAAATTATTTTAATAGTAACTCTTTAGGTGAAGAAAACAGTCGATTTGTTTGTTTAACACGTTCACGCCAGCGCGTACCACCGGAGGCCCGCACTAGACTGTCTCATCTGGCGGCGCTTACCACTGTTGGCCCGCACTAGAATGTCTCATTTGGCGACGCGTACCACCGGTGGCCGGCACTAGACTGTCTCATCTGGCTACGCGTACCACCGGTGGCCCGCACTATAGACTGTCTCATCGGGCGCCGCCAGATGAAGCGCAGCATGAATTCGAGCGCCGCCTCACAGCGAAGAACATGAAAATCGGCCCCGGCGTGAACGTGTTATACAGCACTTTGAAATTGAAACAGCTCTTTTGACTTCTCTCTGACACTTTGTTTTAAAAAATTTGCAGCAAATGGACGGTGCAGGAAGCTTTACACAGATCTCAAAAATACTTACTCGCTAACAGTCAAGCTGGATTTAGTTTATATATTATTTCACAGTAGTTTAAGTAATATGGGGTGAAGTGGTTGTAGTATTAGGCTTACCATGCACTGATGTTCTAAAATTACCTTAGGTAAATTTATGAGGTAGATAAGGACTCAACTTATATAGGAAGCACGGGGGCTCAGCTTCCATATTTATTTGCATTTTTATGCGAACTTTTAAACCTTAGAAAGAATTAATGCTATTTACGCAAGAAAATAAATTTTGAAGACTACAGAGGCTACGCACTTCTTTTGTTAGAAATTAAGCCACGCGGCAAATGTTAGTTAAAAAATAATTTCATTAAAACTGTATTATTTTTTAAAAAATAACTTTTAAATTTGCTTTTTAGTAAACAGAATTAAACACAACTGAGTTCAAATGCAATACAGATTGACATTACTATAAGACAGTCTTCTTACAATGGTGTGTTTAGTATCGAAAAATTTTAGAAGCATTTTTAATAAAGGAAGTTTCAAGTTATCAAAAATTCATTTTGAAACAGGCTTATTAAATTATTATTATTATGAAAATGTTTAAAACTAGCAGTACTTCGAACAAGAATAACACATGAAAGAGAGAGAGAATTAAAAATAGCTAGGCTAAAATGTGTATTTTAATCCCATTTTGATTTTTAATAAGCTATAATTATCTCAGAATTCTCTTATTAGCAATGCTTTCTTAATACTTACAATGTAATATTTAGAGATTAAAACCTAAGAAAACCTGCTGTTATGTACTTTAAAATATTTTGGTACATAACTTTGTTTTAACACCATCTATGCAACAGCTGCAAAGACTAAAGTATCTTACCAGACGTTACGAAGATCAGGCCAACTTTTGACTATAATAGAGGGCATTAATAAATTCAAATAGGTGAAATAAAGTTGTTTCCTTTCTAAAATGAAAATTTGTTGAGTATTTTGAAACATTAGGGTTATTGATACTTTTATATGGTCTTTTTTTTTTTCAATTATAACCTCTTTACCCCATGCACTACTAACTTTTAACCACCCCATGGGGTAAAGTCTTTATAAATATATCCCAGAAAGAAGGAGTTATAAAGTTATTTTACTTAACGTTTTTCTGCTCAAAATTTAATGCAACCTGTTCTTAATAATGTAATATAAAATATCTGAAGGTTTTGAACAAATTCTTATATTAATTGGCGACGAAAGTTGAAAAACTTGGATTTTATGACCACTTTACCCCACCTGACCCTATACCAACACAGAAATTCAAAAATTTGCACTTCTGAAAAACGGTGTGATGGTAATTTTAATACCCTAATGACGTCACGAACGTGAACATTTCCCACTTGAAACATTTTAAAGCAGTTACGTATTTTTAAAGCCAATTAATGTTACCTAATGTAAGCAGTAAGCATTTAAAATAATTTTACTTTAGTGAGATTTAAAGTATCAGTGTATCATCAATGTTATCCGTATAGAGCAGTGATATTCAACCTTTCGGCTTGCGAACATGTCAGTAGACCGGCAAAATTGAAGAACTTGACTAGTTATGATCTAAACTAATTTTTGTACTGGTAAGGGAATATGGGGGCAAAGTGAAACAGTTAACAAAAATTACATTTCTCAAAACGAACAAACTGAAAAGTTATTTAGAAAATAACAGTACACAAAGAGAGACTTTAAACTTTATAATAGAACTTGCATTGAAATATTATTTTTCATTTTAGGCGATAAATTTGTACCTTAAAATAAAAGTGGATTATCACTATGCCCCTTGCATGGGGCAAAGTGAAAAAACGAAATATTTTCATAATGAAATAGTTTTCTACGTGATAGTTAACACTTTACATTCGTATGTCGCCTTATGGTAGTCCAAATAACATGCAATGATTCATATTTATGAGTAGGGAAGGAAGGGGATGATTGGGAAAAAATTCACATTTATGCTAGTATTGCAGAAAGTTTACATTTTTCAATTAAGTAACAATAATCCCACCAATATTTCAACTATTAAGAACTTATAAATAACTGTAGTCAATTGTTGTGTTATCATTTTAAGTTGCAAGAAGGTTTTTTTATGTCTGTATGTATTTTGTCCCATTCATTCAAATGAAAGGGATGATTGGGACAAAAGTGGACAGGTATAAAAAAAGTTAGAAATCGGAAAATTAATAATTGTTTATTGAATACTGCATTGAATTATGTCTTCTTGTTTCAAGTCTCATTTTTCTTGAAGAGGCTTTTGGGTATCGGCGAATAATTGTGAGAGGATCACTTTGTTCATTCATTGCAGAAAGTCTCTGTTGATGCTCAATGGCTCTGTTAATGAGGTTTACAATAGTAGGTGAAGCGATACCAAATCTTGTTCAGTGATAGACGTTTAGCTAACTAATGGGCGATGAGTCCAGAATCTAGCAGTCTTTCATAGTGAAAATAAGTGTATTTAAAAGGTATATACCAGTCTTTAGAAGACCAGGTATAATAGTACCCTTTGTTACTACTCTTTTTTCTACTATTTTTAAAAAGAAAACACGATTAAAAAAAAACAAATGAATGAACTTTATTAAATTTTATTAACTACTCTAAATTAAAAGCTTTATGGTTGTGACGATAAAATAAAAATTCTTAACCAGATTTCTCTGTTTATCTTGGCTTCGTCAGCAATGAAACTAAGTGCATCATTAAAAAAATACAAATTCGTATCGAGATTTTTTATAGAAAATAGAAATAAGTAAAATAAAATGCAGATTTCATGTCATTGAGGCAAAGTTTGAAAAGCGGAAAATGATGGAATGAATGGGACTGCTCCAATCATTCCCAAAACTTCTGCTCCATTCATCCCTATACACAAGTTTTTATATAGATCTCTCCCCACATTCTGCCCGCCCCAATGAAGAATTTAAATTTTGTCAGAAGTATTCTTTTTTTATTCAGTAGAAGGAAAGTACGCGTCTTGGGAAAACTTAGTTATCTTAATCAATAGAAAGCACTAAAATATGTTGGAGGGAGAAGGGGATCTTGGTTCTAAAAAAGAAAATAAAAAAAACAACAATTGCAGATTTTTTACTCAAGAAACGTACGTTGTTTTCAATTTTCGCTCGTCCCGCCCCCCTATATATATATGTATATATATATGGTTGCGTCACTGTTGTAAATACTTATTATTTAAATCAAAGGGAATTCCAACATATAACTTGAAGCTAACATATTTTTATTTGTTATTATTATACTTATAGCTATGTTTTGACAGTACAATCCGAGTTATAAATTATTAAGTTCATTAATCTTCCGGGGGAAAGTTAGCAAACCTATTTCCCTACAATTTTTAAACAGCTAATATTGAGCGGGATAATACTTATAGTCCCCGTCCCCAGCCATAAGGGGGGGGAGAGGTCATGTCACACTGCGCCCTGTATTAATTTGGGAGAGATTAAAAATCTAAAGGAATAGCATGCACAGTGTGTGCTTTTAAAAACGGGAAGTATTATTTTAATTTTCAGTCACGACGCTCATTTGGCGAGATGCCAAACCTGAGTAAATAACTTTTAAAGTTTCCGTAACCAGTAAGAACTTGAGATAATTTAACAAAATATTATTTTTACTGCTTGTATTCCATAACCAAAAGGTCATGCGTACAATACAAAAGTATAATTGAGTACATGATTTTTCTTATAGTGCAATTAAACTAAAATTGAAACATGGTATTTTTTTTTTTAATAAATGGATGCAAAGCATTGTATACTCATTTACATGAAACGAATGAAGAAATCATACAAATGGTTCTGAGCATGGCTTCTAACATGTTTGGGACATACTTGGTAGAAAAGTTGCTGCTCGTCTAATCTCCTGCACAAATGACTAGGAAATAGCTTTTCTGGAAGATTACTCCAGAAGAAATACTCCAGCAGGGCCATAAGCCCTGTGCTTCAGTCCCTCATCTATAACGGAATAAACTCCATACCTGACGGGTGTTTAATCTTGCTATTGATCAGGGTAGCCCTACCCCTCTAAAAGTAGATTTTCTGCCAAACAATTATATATCGTCACTTTAATGGCAAAGATGTAGAAAATTCGGAGAAAGAGAGAAAACCACTTTTGATTCACATGTCTGATTCCTCTAAAACTAATGAATGGACATTTACGCAGTCTAATAGTGCGTGATTTGAATCGCAATTACAACATTATCGTAACACAATCCCAACATTGAAATGTCGTACTCTTTCAAGTGCTTAGAGTACATTATCTAAGAATCAGTATTTTTACAGTTAATATAGTGTAACATTGAGGTGACGATAATTTCGATCGTTTTCACAAATAAATGAACTGTGGATTTTTTGTTCGGAGTCAGAAATTCTCGGGCGAGGGTCAGTTGCACTCCCCACTCACCTGTCGATCAAAGCAAAAGCGTCAGTTGCCCTCAAAGTATTTGTTATCAGTAAACTGACTAGGGTCAGTTGCACTCCCCACTCCTCCTGTCACCGGGGGGGGGGGGGGAGGAGATAATATCTTTATCATACCAAAAGAGGGGCTCTTTCTCTGACCAATAAGGGGTTAATAATATATAAGGGGCCCCCTATAAGGGGCTAATAATAATGGGGTTGTTAAACTTGTATATTGCAGAATTATTCGTTAATGAATTTGTACTTGTAACCTTGTAGGTCATTCTTTTGAAAGTTGTCTTTTTGCTAGGTTGCTAAACTGGAATCTATACTAAGTGAAGAAGGACGGAAGTTAGTTGTTTTAGCAGGTTACAAATTTTTTAAAGACCGCGAAACCAGTGAAGGCTGGAAGTGGAGATGCCCTAATTGTAAATGCACAGCAAAAGTATATTCACATGAAAATGCCAGTGATTTTGAAATCGGAATTGAATCACAGTTATGAGGCGAGTAAAAACTTACACAGAGTTGTAGTCAAGTTGAAGTAAAATTATTTAAAACACGCGCTATAGTGAGGCGGACAGGTGTGCAATCCCAGGGGAACAGTACAATCCTTTATGAAAGGGGAAGGGGATTGAGGGCAACTCGGTCGCTCAGTATTTGGGCGCTGAGGGCAATTCAACCCTTTTGCGTTATCTTGAGGGCAACTGACCCATCCCCAAATGCTCAATAAAATGCATTTTCCCCCCAGGCCTTTTCTATCATATGTTTGCAGATAACGTATACATCACCTAAACTCTTAATTTACCTCGGAATATTCATCAAATATCAAATCAATCTCATTGCCCTTTAATATTTTGATAAGTGTAACTGTAAAATAGACTTAAAAAGAAAGTATAAGATTATTTTAAAGTGAAATATACATTAAATATAATATATTTACTGCCTGAAATATATCACTTGATGACCTGTTACTGATTTTATTTCATCACATACTGGACAAGTACTATATGATAAGTACATCATTCTAGCAGGGTGGTATAGCTACCGTAACTAATACATTTCTTTCAGGGACAGTTACTCAATTTGTTCTTTCTCCGATAAAATTTTCTACAAGTCAGTTTACATCATGATTATTTAAAACTTCCAATTTCATGTCATTACATCCGTGGGGAGAAATTTAGTAAGTAGGGACAATGCTAAAATCTTAGTAATTGCAAAAAAAAAAAAAAATTAATCTTACCCAGAAGTCTCCCGCAAGCTTTGTTACCTATATCGCTGACCATATATGTCTGAATCTCTGCAATCACCTTTTAGGTCTTGAATTTGAGTGTCAGGTCTTAAAGGTCTTGAGTTTGAGCGTCATTGTTTTTAAATTCATAAAGTTTGCGTGGAATCATTCAACTACCCCACAATAAAAGTCTCTTTCTAAAGACGCCATTGTCGCCTTAATTATAAAACCTGTAATTCTTTTTTTTTTTTCTGCTTTAAGATGATGTTTTTATATAGTTTGCAGTTTTTGTGTGTGTTTGTTGAAAAAAATAGCGTATACTTACGTTCATATTTTATAAAACCATCATCATCTTCTGTACCACCGCAGCATCGTAAAATATCGTCACATTCAGCGTCTGTTAATCTTTCACCTATGAGAAAGCGTAGTTGTTAATCCATTTTTGTTATTAATCCGCAAATAGTTAACGCATCCCCTCATTAGCTGACGCATTTTATCCAAAACGGCCTACAACTTTATGACGATCCTCTTTTATGTTAATTTGACAAATAAAAATCACTTAGATACAGCAAGAGTACTTCACTTGAAGATCGCTATTCAAGGCGAATGTTATGTATATGCATTATATTTTGCATTAACAACTCTCTTTCAATATCAGTACACAGATATACAATAAATGTAGTCACATATGAACGGTTCAGAATACAAGTAAACCAAGGCCACTTTTTGTCATTTTCGAGTTAGCAGCGCAATAGCATGCACTAACTATGTAAAATTTCAGTGCAATAATGAACCAAGTCTCTCTTTGAACTTTTAAAATGTAATTTATAACTAAAAAATTTTTAAGAGGTAATTTTTTTTATAAGGCTTTAACTTTAAACCTCTGTAGCACAGAGAAGCTTTTTATGGACTTGGTTCACTTGTGTTCTAAGCCCTCCATATGACTATATTTGATATGCATATATACAGTGTCTCATAAATGAAGGGACAAATGCCAATAGAAGGAAGAGCGTATCAAAACACTAAGTACTTGCATACGAATGCATTAATGGGAAAAATTATAGGAAAGTGGTAGCAGGTGAGCAAAAATTCAAAAACAACCAAGGTGATTAATTTTTAAATGCAGTGATTGAAAAAGAGGGATATTACTTCAATTTGCCATATTACTTACACTATACATTGTACTTAAATTCTGTCAAGTATAGTTGAGGCAGTAAGAAGCAAAGGGATGTAAGTGACCAAAAAACGATTCCGAGAAAAACGCGTTCAAAGTTTGAATCTTATGGGACCTTTAATGATTTTTTTTTCTAAACCACGTTGAAGCGGAGCACCTGTTAAAGCTATCACTAACATTTCTTCTATCACTAACTTTCTTTCATTCTTCACCACAATATAGAATGGTGCTTTCCCTATTATTTGCACCAATTACCTCCAAATTTTCAATTTTGTCCCATGGTTTAACAAGAAACACATTTTGATGTTCAATTTGAATTCAATGATAGTGCGTTGTTAAAAATTTATTTAACTATGTGGCTTTCGTAATACACAGCAAAGATAAAAATTATTAACTAATAATCATTATTAATAATGACTTTCTCAGAATTGAATTACAGTAAAGCTGCATTATTAATAATGACTTTCCTAGAATTGACTTACAGTAAAGCTGAAAAGAGAATAAAATTTTAAAGCTACAATAAGCATTTATGATGCATTTTCAACCGACTTCACAAAGGAAGGAGGTTATACATTCGTACTGTATACTATATGTATGTCGTTTTTTTTTTTTTTTTTTGGTCCATTTATAACTTCTCACCGGATGAACCGATTTTCATGTATTTTTTTTTTTTAATCGATCGAGGGTGGTTTCCCATAGGTCCTGTACCTTTGTTTTACGATATTCGATAATTAGAAAAACGTTATGAGCAGAAATGTGGTCACTTTTTCGTTTTTTCATCCATAACTTTTTACTAAATGAGCCGATTTTGATGGTTTTTTCTTTAATCGATAGAGGGTCGTCTAACTCAAATATCGCACATCAATTTGACTGCATTTTTTTTTTTAGAAAAATCATTATGGGTGAAAAATAATAATTTTTTTATTTTAATTGGAAAGGCTTGGTTTGACTTTTCATTGTTGGTAAAATAGTTAATAAACATGAAACTTGTTGTTAAAAAAAGAGTTTGTTGGCATTACGCTGTAATATTAAAAGCAATTATAACAAGAGTTTGACTGATGGCTTCTCTGAAGAAAACATTAAATCCAATCAGTTTTGTTTGCTCTAGTGCCCTTTTAAAATCGATTTCAAAACGGAATTTATCATACAAACGGTTAGTTTTTAGTGCCATTCCCTCAAAGAATGTCAATCTTCCCCTTTGATATGGATTTTTTAAAAGTAGAGTATTTATATAAGAATGTATTTACACTAAAAAGAATAAAATAAAATAATTTTTTGAAAAAAACAGTACCGACTTCAAATTATAAATTGCGCTAAAAAGTGAAAAATAAATTAATTCTTTAAACAACATTGATACGACTTTTAAACATAATTTTCGAAGTCGATGCAAAATTATGACAGTCAAATTGTCATTACACCATGCCTTATTTTACATTGAAACTGCAAACTCGATGCCATTTATATTTGTAATTGATTCATGGTTAAAATAGTAATCATGAATCAAAATCCATCATAATTTTGCACCGACTTCAAAAATTATGTTTAAAAGTCGTAAGTAATAATTTTTAGAAAAAGTATTTCTTTCTAAAAAAAAATTTTATGTTACTGTTTTATCTGTAGTTTTTATCTGTATTGCTTTAAACTAATTGCAATTAACTTAGCAATTTCTTTCTAATGAGATACATACACATTTTTTTAACTTAAAAAAACTATGTCAGTAGTAAATTTGAAAATTTAATTCAATTTACAATTGCTATAGTTAGGATTGAACTAATAAAATGATTCATTAATATTAATCTAAAATAATTTAGGGTTAATAACGTTTTTCTTACCTAAAGATAATAATACATGAGCTAATTCCGCCGCTAACATTGTTCCGTTTTCTGCTTTGTCGTATACCTTCAAGCCTTCCATAAAATCTTCTAGAGTTCCAATTTCTTTTTCTTTTCGCATTTGGCTATAGATGGGTAGAAATTCTTCAAAGTTCAATTTTTTCTCACCTGGAACAGATAGGTGTTTAATGCAGATTCTGACGCAAAAAAATTAATTTGTAATTAGTTTGAAGTACAATAAAATTGTACCATTCAAGCTCCTTGCTTCTTTGAATCAAATGACATTTTTCGATTGTACAGTGTTTTCATGGAAATACTAGAATTCGAATAGTAATGGGAATAGCTGGTTTACTCGTGAATGCAAATGTGAGCAACGTGAGCAAAATATTAAAGAGAAACGTTTCCTTCATTTGTGCTTGGAACATTCGGAATTCATATACAAGAACTTCAATATGAATAATATATAATAGAAAATAATATTCGGTGCAGACTTTTAGTGGCATATTTTTGCAGTATTTCAGGTTTTAATCAGTAAAGATTTGCACCCAGGCACGGTATCAGTCGGAATGGAAAATAATGGAAGGAGGTGGGCAAAATGGGATATTTAAGTTATTCTGGGCTTAATCTGTGACAAATAGCAAGAAATTAAGTTGATGATATCTATTTGAATTTTACAACTTGAGCTGTTATTCTGAAATACACATTTCAGGATCTGCACATCAATGTATTTCCTGTTGCAAACTATCCCATTTTGTCCTATAGGGTAGGGTAAAATTGGATACAAACTTATTTCAGAAAAAAACTTATCATCATTGTGTTCAATACCGTAGCATAAGTCATGAGCCCATTTGTTACATTCAATGGAGTTGATCCATCTTTTTTCTTGTGCAGAGCTTGAGAAGAAATCATAACGTTTACTGTGTGTTGGTTACCGTTTTCATAAAAATTTCATAACTCTTTCAGTAAACAACAATCGCTTTACATTTCGTCTAATCATCGTATTTATATGCATTTATGGAAAACTTAGAATTTACAGGAGAGATAGTACCTTATAGTTTCATTACTTTCAGTTCGATTAATTGTAAATTGTTAAATTTATAAATAAGTAGAGTGACTGTAACTCATATAGTTCAAAACTTTTTCCAGTTATAGCTTTTACTGGTATATCCATTGCTTACATGCCTAAATGTTACAGCCTGGTAACATTGTGGCTGAGCGGTCTAATCAACTGGTTCCGATACCTGCCTGCGAGCAGTGAAGAGGCGTCGGTTCGATTCCGACTTTCCCCTGGGTGTATTTCCTTCTTTGTATAGTAAATCTGTTGTACTGTCTTGTTCTATCTGTCATATTAGACGAGAGATTGAGGCACATCCTTGAGAATAGCAAATAAACTCGAATATTTATGTGACCAGAAATGGTCGTTATCAGGTTCCCAAAGTAAACATTAGTCATTTCTTTAAATACAATCAAAGCTTTCTATTTCATCAAAATATTTTAATACTCTGCACAACTATTGAAGAAATGGTGTTATTCTCTTGCTAACAAATATATTTTAAATACTTTTATGAAATGACAACATTATTCACGGTGTTCTAAAATTGAATTTGACTGAAATGTCGTTATAAGTATAAATACATATGTCGTTCCCAACAATGATTTTTTTTTCTAGTTTTAAAAGTGAACTTTTTAAAGATTTATGAAGATTATTCTACGTTTGTCTCAGTCAGCAGACAACCATTTCACTCTACCTTGATATAAAACCTATGAGTTAAACGTAGACTGCGTTTTTGTAAATTTTGAAAATAACTATTAAGTTTTTCCAAAAATAATAATGAATAATTATATATATATATACACACACACACATATATATATATATATATATATACACAGAGGGGTTCAAAAAAATGTATACACTCGTTGACAGTGAACCTACTCAGAACAAAATGACATGCAGCTATGAATCTTGCTTGATATTGTAGTTCAATGGTTAGTCAACAGATAGGGCAGCCTGTGAAGACAGAACATTGAAATTTAAAAATTATGTTTAAAATAAAGATATTCAGTCAACTAGTGTGTACATTTTTTTGACCCCTCTGTATATATATATATATATATATATATCACAGAAAGAAAAAAAAAAGGGAAAACCTACAGATTAAGAAAAGACCCAGAGCAAAACATAAATCCCAACAAAGACCCAAAATTACCTATAATGACTTTTGTGAATGTATAAAGGTTAAAAACCGGATACATAATAAAAAGTATAATTCCCATAAGCAACCCCCAAAAAATCCAATTTGCGCTTTTGCTGCAATGAATAAATAGAAAATATCTGGAAAGGAAAATTTAAAAGGAACTAAAAACCGTAAAACACACACACACACATATATATATATATATATAGTGTCCCTTGATATCTCATTTCGGCACTTGTTAGAATTTTCATACATCTTCACACATACAGATATTGTGTAGTAAAATTTTGTAAGATTTTTTTTAAAACTGTACCTTTTTTCTTAGTTCCTCCAGCTTTTTCTACAGTCGCATTCGTGGGCTTGCAGTCCAGAGACCTCAGCAAATCTCCTAAATCCTTCGCGTCAATCTTCCCTTCTCCTTCGAAGTCATAAATTTCGAAGTGCTCACGGGCTCCTGAAAATTGTATTCAACTTATATTGCAATTCAAATTTGTAAGCTGCAACTTTTTCTAATGAAACTAATTGAACCGATTCTTAAGAGCATAAGTCACATTTTTAACGACATTAATATAGCAGCAGTTTTGCAATATTTTTATGAAGGAAAATCGATTAATGCGGAAAAAAATTCGATTAATCACTGTATTTAGTGGTCACAATTTCTGTTTTGTGAAGAAAGGGTATAAGGGATCATTCATAAATGATGTCACGCTTCGAAGGGGATGGGATGCGTGAAATTGTGACAAGGGGAGGGGAGGGTGTAACAAGAAGTGTGACATCATGCTTATGCAACATAGCGTGACATGTGACAAAGGGGTAAAGGACGAGACTAGAGGTCACCACTCGCCATTGGCGACTATAAATTTTTATTTGGCGACCACAAAATGTTATGTCGGTAGCCAAAACTGGCGACTGGAAAAGGCTTGTAACTTATTACTATTTCTTTAAAAATAGGGCTTTGTGTAATTTTGTGACAAAGTGTAGTTTGAGGTATATGTATTAGAGATGAGACGGGCTCAGCCCGAGCCCGAGCCCGGGCTCGATACGGGCTCGGGCTCTACATTTTAAAGTTACTCTCGGGCTCGGGCTCATGGTAAAATATTCATACATCAACCTACAGTCCGGACTAATGGTTTTTTGCTAGCCCTGTGTCCACTTTCATTTTCAATTTGCTCCAGACTAGATACCCATCTTATTAGGTCTCCTGACTGCAATAGTTGCACTGAATATATTCCACTTTTAAATTCGACTGCGAATCAAGAACTTCCCGAAAATGCTTCCAAACCGAAGTTTTTCCATACATTTAAGCTCAGCAGAATTTAATCTCAACTGGAGCATTTCATGATTGTTTAAAAATATATGTATTCTTTATTTTAAATTAAAGGAAAAATCATTAGAATTAATTGCGATGGTAATAAAAAGCCTACATTTAATCGATGTAGCACCACATCTATTAACAACACTTTATAAAATCATTTCGGGCTCTGGCGGGCTCGGGCTTCGACACAGAACTGTATCACTCGGGCTCGGACGGGCTCGGACTTCAAATCTTCGGACTCGGGCGGGCTCGGTCCTGCAAAAATGAGCCCGAATTCATCTCTAATATGTATGCGAATATTTGTATGCAAAATGAATCCGCGGTTGGGGAAGGGGGGATCAGTTTGAAATATGGTTCAAAGTGGCGACCAACAATTTCAAAGTGGCGACTAACTTTTTTCGGTTTACCGGCCACTGCCAGCCAGCAATTTTTTTTAGTCTCAAGCATTACAAAGGGGGTACGCTGAAGTGTGACATTTTCTGACTAAGGGAGAGAGGGGGGTCAAATATATGGGGGAAAAACGTTACATAATTTGTGGACGGTCCCTAAGTCAGGAACTCATGACGTTTGCGCTCTTAACGCCACTGACAGTCACACACGAGAATTGGAATCTCATTAGAACCAGATTTAGCTGGCTAAACAGAGGAAAAGCAAGCAGAAAAAAAATAATTTCATGAAATAAAATGTAAAACTTATGCTACAAAGTAAAAACTAAAACTCAACGCGACATTAAGCCTAAAATTTGCAAAAATTGCAGCCACGTGTTTCGAGGTTACAAGGGAACCCCTTTTTCATTGCAAGAGAGTGAGCTTCTAGATTTAAATTTTCATCTAGAAGCTCACTCTTTTGCATCAAGAAGGGGTTCCTTGTAACCTCAAAACACGTATCTGCAAATTTTGTGCTTTATTTTACGCTAATTTTTAATTTTAACAATTGAATGACTGAAGAACAGATTTGAAGTATTACCACCAATGGTTAATTGCTTAAAATTCTCCGAAACCAATTATATAATTAGCATCAGATGTTCTGATTTTATTATACTACTATGATATAGCTCTGAATGGGGGAAAAAAAGCTAATGGTCAAGATTTCACCAAATATTGACCCTTTTGGTATTTTTATAAATTTACACTTAAACCTATTATAATCACACCTGACTATTATCAAACATGATCAATTATTAACTTTTGTAAATTTTAGATAACAAAGATTTAAAATCATTGTAAACAGTTTTGTAGTCAGATGAAAAAATATCGTAATTCACTTTTTGTTATTTTAAATAACAGCAATGATTTTATAATTCAAAAATCTTAAACTTCTTTTACCCGAATAAATTATACATTTACTATTTTCTATAGGTATAGACCATTTCAGATCACATATATTTTCATTTTAAGGTTTCAAGAAAAAACCTTAACTCTCGACCAATATGACAGATATTATAAGATAATGCAAGATAGAATAATGTAATGCGTGCCCAGGGCATAGAGATAGGGGTCGAGCCCATAAACCTCTTTGCTGCACGCAGATACCGGAGCCGATCGCTTAAACCTCTCAGCCACTGAGGCCCCCAAATAAATTAATTACCTGTGAAAGATATAGATTAACGAGAGTTTTATACAAATACAAATCCAAATACAAAAGTGACGACCAGCAACAGGTACAGGGCACAGCTAGGCTGGTCCTAATCAATTTAACAATCCCCAATGAACATCAAGAGCCTTCTTAAAAGTTTTAATCCCACTGCAACTAACAGTTTCTTCCGGTAAACTATTACAACCCTATTGAAGTAGTAGTTTTTCCTAATTTCAAGATTAGCCTGAGATTTGAAAAGTTTAAAACAATGACCTCTGGTTCTACTTTCATCGCATAGCTGTAGTCCATCAACATTTCCCGTTTTAATGAATTTAAACAACTGAATCATGTCCCCTCTAATTCTTCTTTGCTCTAAGCTATACATATTGAGTCTTTTAAGCCTAACCTCATAATCAAAGTCTGAGAGACCACTTACCAACCTAGTAACCATCTTTTGAACCCTTTCGAATAAGGTAATATCCTTCTTTAGATAAGGAGACCTAAACTGAACAACATGCGTAGATAAAAGATAGCAAGACATAATTTGAAAGAAAAGAATTAGGATACTTTGCCCAATTGGCTGCATTAGGATTCGTGTGCCCCATAAGTGGCCCTTCCGTTACTTCGCCCTGCCTGTCACCATGAATGGGTGTAGAATGGGGTATAGAGGATTTAGAACGGATAATAGGAAGTGGAACGGAAAAGGAGAGCTGGACACTGGACAGCTGACAACCTCCTTGAATTCAGGGGAAACATTCTGTTATATGGACGCTTGGAGGGATTTTTACTTAGACGAGGGGGGAAATTAGTTGATTGTTTTTTTTTTAACTTCAGTAATTCGTGTGCCCCATAAGTGGCCCTTCCGTTACTTCGCCCTGCCTGTCACCATGAATGGGTGTAGAATGGGGTATAGAGGATTTAGAACGGATAATAGGAAGTGGAACGGAAAAGGAGAGCTGGACACTGGACAGCTGACAACCTCCTTGAATTCAGGGGAAACATTCTGTTATATGGACGCTTGGAGGGATTTTTACTTAGACGAGGGGGGAAATTAGTTGATTGTTTTTTTTTTTAACTTCAGTAATTCGTGTGCCCCATAAGTGGCCCTTCCGTTACTTCGCCCTGCCTGTCACCATGAATGGGTGTAGAATGGGGTATAGAGGATTTAGAACGGATAATAGGAAGTGGAACGGAAAAGGAGAGCTGGACACTGGACAGCTGACAACCTCCTTGAATTCAGGGGAAACATTCTGTTATATGGACGCTTGGAGGGATTTTTACTTAGACGAGGGGGGAAATTAGTTGATTGTTTTTTTTTTAACTTCAGTAATTCGTGTGCCCCATAAGTGGCCCTTCCGTTACTTCGCCCTGCCTGTCACCATGAATGGGTGTAGAATGGGGTATAGAGGATTTAGAACGGATAATAGGAAGTGGAACGGAAAAGGAGAGCTGGACACTGGACAGCTGACAACCTCCTTGAATTCAGGGGAAACATTCTGTTATATGGACGCTTGGAGGGATTTTTACTTAGACGAGGGGGGAAATTAGTTGATTGTTTTTTTTTTTAACTTCAGTAATTCGTGTGCCCCATAAGTGGCCCTTCCGTTACTTCGCCCTGCCTGTCACCATGAATGGGTGTAGAATGGGGTATAGAGGATTTAGAACGGATAATAGGAAGTGGAACGGAAAAGGAGAGCTGGACACTGGACAGCTGACAACCTCCTTGAATTCAGGAAAAACATTCTGTTATATGGACGCTTGGAGGGATTTTTACTTAGACGAGGGGGAAAATTAGTTGATTGTTTTTTTTAACTTCAGTAATTCGTAGTTCTGCCATTATTAACTTCAACATTTTTCACAGGCGTCGTGAAATTTTTTATGTTTTTTTTTTCAGGTCTAGCATTTTGAATCTATCTTTTTTTTATTTGTTATATTTATTTTTTTTTACATTTATAAAAAAAACATAGCTCTTCAATCATAAAAGATTATATCAGTATAAAACGTTTTGAAGCAGCATTGTGATTCTCTTCGAATATTTGAAAGTGCTGAGATATCCTTTACAACTTTAAAGGGGCTTGCATATATATTATTTGTCTTTAATAAGGTATTTATCGTACTCAAGCGCACGCTACATTGTAAAAAATCTCAATGCTAGATTACGGTCACTGACTGGCAAACGAGCTGCCAACAAATGACCGTAAAAATGCTGATCTGCCCGTGAAGCTATCATGACCGTAAAAATACAGGTCTGCCGGTGAAATATACGGCCACTGACCTCTGACCGTAAAGAATAAATAAATAAACAACAATGCCAACATTTTTAGAGAAGATGCAAACTATACAGAACACGAGAGAGTTTATGGTTTTCTACGATTTCCTTTACTTTTTTTTTTTTTTTATTTGACTTCTGAAATGTGTGGTGCCCCGGCCGGGATTCGAACGCGGGACGCCAGGGAAAGAACCGAGTAGCCTAACCACTAGACCACATCGGAATGTAGCATTTACCAATATAACAGCGTTAAGTAGCAATTATGAGTTGTAAACTGGACTAAAATTAGTTATTTTTTGAATTTCTCTTCACAACACTGCCAACTGTTGCATAAGGAAGATTTTATGTACTAGAGTTAGCAATTCTATAACTTTTTTATGTAAAACATATTATCAAGTATTTAAAAATTATATTTATACAGTAAGCACATCATGCAGTAAGCTTTGACATTGTTCACCTTGCTATGACGTGCAGTGACATATGATCGCCAGCAGCCAATGGTGGCAGCTCACTTCTTATCAGGAAGTTGTATTTAACGGTCGGACACTATATTTTGGGAGGTCGTTGGAAGTTTTTTTTAACGGTCAACTCGGCTAATTTTACTGTACCTCCTTATACGGGCCTGGACATTTTTCTCAAATAAGGTAGTTAGCCGTATAAATTGACGGTCAACTCTCCGAATTTTACTGACATTTCTTAGAGTGTAGATCATTTCCAGTAACATTTAATTTTAAAAATAATTAAATATACTGAGTGAGATAGAAAATTTTAATGCATTGAATATTATATAAGTTAAAAACTTCCTGAGAAAATTAATAAAAACTGAAAGAAAGCAAAATAAAACCCTAAGAAAATAAAAATAGCTGTAGCTTGAATATATTTCAATACTTTTTTTTTTTCAATTCTGAAGTTAAAATTCTTAAGTTAATAAAAATACTGCACAAATTTGCTTACATGCAATTTTAGGAAGGGGGGGGGGGAGCGGCAGCGGATATGTATCACTTGATATTTATCATGATATATATCAGACTTATAAGCTTATGTGTATCATGATGTGTATCCAATTAAATTCACGTTATTTATAGTTAAACACTTTAAATTCATATTATATTACCCCATTCTTTGACTTCTAAGTTAATGAAATAATGAGAAAACATAATTATGATGGAGCTTAATTTATAGTGATGATAGGGGTGCCCATCCCACCTTATCCGCGATGGCGCCCCCTAAACATTTATGGTGATGAGCAGTTGAGACTGCGAATCAGAAAATCTACAATGATAATGATTATCTCTTTTAAATTAACTTTAACTCACTCATCAGAAACACACTAAACTGTAAAGTCATTTTCTCTATGTTCATTTTCTGATATTAACCATGACACCCATCAATAGAAACTTTTATTGTTATATCTCTATGTATGGTATCATACCGAAATTTTTGGTATGTATCAGATATAGCATAACTGATATTTTCTCATTATGATAAATGCAAATACAAATAAATACAAATACAAAAGTGACGACCAGAAACAGGCACAGGGCCCAGCTAGGCTGATCCTAGTCAATCAAACAGTCCCCAATGAACATCAAGAGCTTTCTTAAACGTTTTTACCCACTGCAAGTAACAGTCGCTTCCGGTAAACTATTCCAACTGCCTATAACCTATTGAAGTACTAGTTTTTTTCTAATTTCTAGATTAGCCTGAGATTTGAAAAGCTTAAAACAGTGATTTCTGGTTCTACTTTCAGCACATACCTGTAGCCCTCCAACATTTCCCATTTTAATGAATTTAAACAACTGAATTATGTTCCATTTAACTCTTCTTTGCTCAAGACTATCATGAACTGATGAACAAATTTAAATTGCTTACACAAGGTTTAAATTTTAAATAAAATGTACCACAGATGACATGAAACGTACACATTCATATGAGTCTAATTTATGTTCTAAGTGAAGTGATAATTATTAAAATTCTTGATATATTGATTTTTTTATAAATGCAAGCAAATTTTTTACTGACTAAGTGCAGTTTAATTAGTAATTAACTAATTTAATAGTGTTCTGGTTTATATAATATCACATATTTAAATACACATGTAGTTTTCAAATAGTTTTCGTGAAAGGTTATGTTGTATCTATCATCGAAATACATCCGATATGTATCATAAATATCAATATATTACGTTAAATTCAAATGATAGGAGGGGAGCGGGATGGAGACATTATAAATACACTATTGAAAAGATTTTTACATTTTAAATTGCATTTTTAAAAAAGTGAAAGAAAACGGCAGTATTATTAAAAATATTCTGAGCCAATGCAATCTCGCATTTATAACGCCTGCTTTTTAATATCAGTAAAAATGCAAAGACAAAGAAATAAACAGTGTTAACGGATATAATACCAACAAATATATATCATGATAGTATTTATAAGCTGATATCTATCATGATATTAATTATTGTATAATTTTTATTATTCAATATTTTTTTTCTTTGCGCTTCAGTCAACTGTCTTCTTAGAGTTCTGTCTTCTGTATGAAACTTTTTAATTTATATTTACTTAATACTTAAAATAATACGATCAGAAACATGCAGCTACACATATGTACTCCTTCGTACATACGGCGAAATAATAACTGTGATAATAATCATGTGAAACCCCTTTATACAAAGAGTAATTAATTTTATATCTATTTAGTAACATTTTTATGGGTGTTTCAATTACGTGTTTAAGTTTTAGGCATGGAGGTTAAAGGGGAGGAGCGAAATCTTCGTTATCTTGAGTTGGCATCATGCCGTTCACCTTTCCTAGAGGGCGCTCGTTCCAAATGCTCCCATGTTTGGAGCCAAATCAATGTTAATGATACTTAAAACGGTCATTTTTTTAGGAGCTGCTGTTTAAAGCAAAAAAAAAAAATTTCAGACTTGAAATTGGTGTTAAACATCGGCAAACATTATGAACTAAATATGGTTTTTATCCCAATAAAATGGATGCATTACTTTTTATAGAAAATGCTCAATTTATTTGCTGTTTACAAACTCGCCGAATGACAGATGACAGGTAACAGTTGACAGAAGTTGACACGCAATTTGCGCTCTGCGAAGTTTCGTGTACTAGGATCAGGATATTTTCTATTTCGCTCTATAATTAATAGATTAAGCTTGCAGTTTTCATTGAAAATTAAGATACTTGTTTTCTAATTATTAATTAATTATTTTTTGGAAACCATCATTAAAAATGTGATAGTTTTTCGCTTTAAATTACTTTTAACAGGTAGAAACAGATGCTTATAATCAACAATCAATTTAAAATTTGAAAAAAAAATTAACTTTTTTACAATTTTTTAATTTTTTATAACTTTTTCAATTACAACTTTATTAAATTTTTTTTTCCTTTTTAATATTTCTCTAACATTCTAGAAAAAATGTTAGCATGGAATTAACTATCTGAAACTTAGTTGAATTTTAATATTTTTTTCGGTAAAATCTCAGAAAAAAGGACAAAAATTTCAAATTCAAGAATTAAATAAAGGAAAACTACAAACTTCAGATTCAAACCCGTGCTAATTTTTGTCAAATATACTCCGTGGAATATACATACAAAGTTTCAACGCTGTATCTTTAGCTGAACAAAAGCCTTAGGGATTTTACTACATGTAATTGGTCAAAAATACAAAGCAGAGAAAAATGCATTTAAAGTTTTTAAATGCAGAATGAAAGCATCTAAAGTCATTCACAAAAACTGGAATATCTTTTAAAATATTGCTCACATAAGTTTGAAATTTTGCATGAAGCTTTTAAATAGTTTTAGGGATCATTCATAAATGATGTCACGCTTTGAGGGGGAGGGGGTTCTTGAAATTATGACAAAGTGTGACAAAGGGAGGGGTTAACAAAAAGTGACATCATGCTTTCTGCAACATAGTGCGACATGTGACAAAAGGGGGCGGTAGGGGGCCCGTTGAAGTGTGACAAATTGTGGCAAAGGGGGAGGGGGGTCAAATATATCGGAGAAAAGCGTGACATCATTTATGAACGGTCTCATCTATTGAAATACGGAATAAAAAAATTTTGGTATTTTGAACAATTTTGAGGTATTGTGCCCCCTTAATGTTTTGTTTCCATACATAAGCCCATAGTAATATTTTACAAAAAGTAATGTGATATACTGATGTTTGCTGCCTAGAAAATAAAAAGTTAAAATTTATCAAATTTTTAACTTAATTTCAAACAAACAAGATTTTTCGCCCAATAGTCGTCGTGTGACGGATATTAAAGAAAAATTGGTAAGATACCAGTTATCATTTGACTTCTGGAGTAACCCCCCCCCCCCCCCCCCCCCCGTCTGTTCGACCTCACATGGTTTAATTTCTTATTGATTCGTAAAAATCAAAAAAATCAAATCCCAAAACTCTATTTAAATGTTCTTTTCAGATAGATTTTTCATAGGCACCTTTCTCTACTCCTGCTGAAAGACATGCAATCAGACTTCACCGTTGAGATTTGGAAGGTGTTTTCATCAGCTTGTCTTGATTATTTGTCGGCAAATTTTTGAGCTCTAACATTAAGAGCTCTAACATTTGAGCTCTAACATTGAGTTCTAACATATGTAGTTAGAATGCAAATAGAATCATTACTGAAGTGATTTGAACTCCCAGGAAAGCCGCTAAATATTCTATTGGTCATAATTCATTAAATAAGCACTGTAAATTAAGGAAATGTTCTTATTATGACTTTTTTGTTTAAATTTTTTTAAAGATTGTTTGAATTCTAAAAAATCACCCGCGCTATTGTGTGAGTAAGCGTTTAAAAAGATTTTCTTCTAAATTTTGACTTTTAACTGGAAGTTAATTTAAACCTTACTCAACGTTGATGTTTTCGATACATTGAAATCGATTAAGTTTAAGCAATAAACAAGTAAATGACACTTGATAACAAATATTTATAACAAATAACATTTAGAAAACAAGTAAGGGCCCGTTCATAAATGATGTCAGGCTTCCCCCCCCATACGCTTCCCCCCTCCCCCTTTGTCATTAAATGTCACACTTTAACATATCCCCCCCCTTTTGTCACATGCCACGCTATGTTGCGCAAGAATGTCACACTTCTTGCTACCGTCTCCGCTCGTCACAATTTCATGCCCTTCTCCCCCTAGAAGGGTGACATCATTTATGAATGATCACTAAATAGAGTTACAAGCATCTTTTTTGTATCAGTTAAAAATAATTTGAAGTGAAATATTATTTAAATTTTAATTGTGATTAAAAAAAGTAATAATTAATAATAATTTTTAAAAAATAAGAATCTTAACTTTCAATGAAAACTGCAAGCTTAATGTATTAATTATTTAGAGAAGCAGAAAAATTATTATTCCTTGTACACGAAATTTCGCAGAATGCAAAACGCGTGGCATAAATAAATAAATGTAATTAATTAATTAATACTTGATAACTAATATTTATGTATATAAAAAATTATAAATCAAGTAAATAAAATTATAAGCATCTTTTTCTACCTGTTAAAAGTAATTTAAAGTGAAAAATTATTTCATTTTTAATGATGGTTTTCAAAAAAATATAATTATTAAAAAGATAAATATCTTAATTTTTAATGGAAACTGCAAGCTTAATCTGTTAATTATCTAGCAGAATAGAAAAACTGCCATTCCTTACACGAATCATCGCGAAGAGCCAATCGCGTTGCAACTGTCAGCTGTCATCTGTCAACTGTCATCGGTCGAACTCAGCTAGTTTATAACGGCAAATAAATTGAGCATTTGCTATAAAAGTAATGTACCAATTTTATTGAGACAAAAACCATATTTAGTTCATAATGTTTCACGATGATTAACACCGATTTCAAGTTGGAAAAAAAATTTTGCTTTAAACAGCAGCTGCTAAAAGAATGACCGTTTTTAGTATCATTAACATGGATTTGGCTCCCACACTCGGGAGCATAGAGAGCGAGCGCCCTCTAGGAAAGGTGAGTAAACGGGTTTACTTTTCAACCCGTGATCTCGTAGAAGATTCGTCTCCTTCTTTCTACTCCCTGGGTTTAGGTATACAAAATAGATCTCGCTTTCTTAGTGTTAACATAATTTCAGGCACTTAAGAAGCAAAAGTGTGTAAGTGACCAAAATGAAAATTTTGAGATAGCTAGTGCAAATGATGAATTAAACACCCTTCTGTTTTGTGGGAAAGAGATTATAGTGGTAGCTTTGACAGATACTGCAAAAAAGCGCGGTTTAAAAAAATTACTAAATAAAAGCTGCATTCCGTTTGGTGGCAAAGGGATGCAAGTGCACTTACATCCGTTTGCCTCTAAATAAAATTATTTGATTTTTCAGTTAGCTTAAATACGCAATTTAGACGATCTATTTACGAAACTTAAAGCGGAGAAAAAGAAATAAAATAGGAAAAGAATTCCGAATTGTTGAATAATAATAATCAAAGCAAGAGTTAAATCGTCTGCAGGTTTTATTTTTGTCATGTTTTGTTTTTGGCAATTGGCAATTTTTCTAATGGCAATTATTTTTAGTTTGTTTATAAATATAATTATTCGAAATTTATATTATGCAGTTTTTAATGAAGTTTATATCACTAACAAACTATCTTTATTACTGTGCAAATTAGCAAAATGAACAAGACACATTTTTCATTTAGTGGCAAAGGGGTGTAAGTTAACTAGCTGGAAGCAAAGGGGTGTAAGTAAAAATAAGCTATTTTTTTAAAAAATCCTATGCCAAATCTAATCATCAGAAACACTTCAAACTTCATACTTAAACTAACACATACATATAGGATTCGAAAATAAAAAAAATATTTACACGAAGCACCTTTAGAATTTAGTATAGGAATTAAACTTCCAACGAGTTTTACTCAAAATGATACTTTAGTCACTTGCATCCCTTTGCTTCTCACGGCCTCATTTTTGAAATTTTACCCAAAGAAAGATAAATTTTCATAATTAATGAAATTCTTTTTATAATTATTTATTTTGCATGGTTTCCATAAGTAAAATTATCTTATGAAACTACGGTTTAATGCAGCATTTATATCATTTTTATGATTAAAAAATTGTGTAATTACAGGTTGTAAAACAAAATTTGTAATTTTTAGGAAAAAATATATCACAAAATTCTTGTTAATATCTTGTGGAGAATATTCTCGAGAATATTTTCAATAATATTCTCACGAAAGAGAATATACGAGAACATTCTCCTAAAATTTAGTTACTTATATCGCAACATTATACATTTTAGATATGAATGAAAATCTTTTTTAAAAAAAAGAGAAAAAAACTTATAAATTTTACAGAAAAGGCACTAATATAAATGGTATTACATTTTTCAAAAACCTGTTTTTAAGATTTTTCTGCAAAAAAAAAAGTAGATATTCTATATTCATACATTCATCATTTACATTCTTTGTTCAATGACACTCAGAATGTTCTTAAAAAGTTTTAGCTTCCAAACCTGTTCCCAAAAATATATAATTAGTTCTTAGAAGCAATTCTGGCAGTTTTTAGACACAATTCAGGTGCTGATGAAGTTTTTATTCCAACAATTTATATTAAAATTAAAATTAATCATGTTTAGTGACTCGTTTTTCACCATAGTTTAAATAGTACGATTCAAAAAAAAATACCCCTTTTTTATTTGCAACATTTTTTAGTTTTTCTAGAAATGTTCTTTGTATTAAACATTTAAAAAAAAAAACATTACAATATATCCTTAATTGATAAATATTCAAAAGACTATATTAATACAAGGCTCAACTGACTCTCATCATTTACACTGTTCAGAGAAAATTCTTCTGAATCAAATTTATATAAGGGTTAAATGAGCCCTAAAATATTGTGATTTATGTGCTTAGATGTAATAATTAAATATTATTTCATAAATTTGAAGGTGTTTATAAAATTTTCTATTTATTTCTAAGGAAAAAGAATATTTTCAATTATTCTCTATATTTCAATTTCAGAAGAATACATACTTAGAATATTCTCACTCTCCAAGAACATTGCATATTTACTTATTATTATACTTAAATTTACCATAATATAAATCAGTGGTTCCCAATCTTTTTTTTTTCGCGTACCACTACTTCTCTTGCAAACCATTTTGCGTACCACTGCTAATATAACTTTATTGTATAGAATAGAGCGCTAATAGATTATATTTTTTTTAATTGCACGCGTACCACCTGGAGAGGCTTCACGTACCACTAGTAGTACGCGTACCACAGTTTGGGAACCTCTGATATAAATAATATGCACGTTTCTGCCTAATTTAGGTGCTATTTATCATTCGAAATATTTAACTATTTTTACTTCGTTAAAATCGGAGGTACGTAAACGTGTACCAAAATATTACCCCGCTAGCAGTAAAATTGATATTTTGTTTATCTTATTATGATTTATGGAGGTAAAATAGAAACTTGGAACTGTTGAATATTTTTTGCGACCTTCATCTTATGCTTCAGTAGTCAAGAGGTTAAATATACATTCAATAATATTCCGGCAGGGTGGCGTAGTGGTAAGGCGCTGGCCTCGTACGCCCAAGTTCGCAGGATTAAACCTGGACCAAGTCGGTGGATTTTCAAGATGCAGAAAATCGACAGCGCCCATATCGTATGATTATGTGGCATGTTAAAGAGCCCTTGAGTATCCGTTTGGCGTGGGTACTCTCGGATAAATTAAGCTCCTAGTGCAGGTTGCATCAATTAAAGCTCAAGTGTCGCCATCTAGGAGGAAACTGAGCGTCAAAAAGAAATTGCGGCAATGGCACCACACTCATTGTGGTGCCATTGCCGCAAGTTGGTACCAATAAGAGTTGGTACCAATCTCTGGGAACGCACTACACTGTTATTTAACCTACGATTATTATTTTACTACGGTTATTTAACCGTAATTTCATCATGAAATTACGGTTAAATAACCGGCAGCAGTCTGTCCATCTAATTCACCGTTAAATTTACAGTTTGGAACATTTTTCTATCTTTACGGGACCTAAACCATTTCCAATCAGCTTGGTTAAAAAGCCGTAAATACAAAAGTTTACGGTTTTATAACCATTTAAAAATGGTTTCAAAACTAAATTTTTACCGTTTTTGAACCATTTCGAAGCTTAGAATTTTCGAGGCGTAGAAACCGTAAACGATGCTTGCGGGAATAGAACCCGGGGTGTATGGTACACCTAACTTGCGCTCTAGTCATTCGGCCATCTACACCACGTAAAGCGGCCGTTTATTTATCCATAAATCTTCTTTTCCAACAGACAAACTGCCTTAAAATTGAGATTTCAGTTTTTGATTGGATCCAAAGTCATTTTTAATCTAAATTGACTGTATATTGACGAAAATCATTTTATTTACTGCAAAAATTAAAGTACAAACAAGCTTCAGCAGCTCAAATTATGGGTTCGCTCATTCACAAACAGTTCGGGAATCCGATGTCTCCAATTTTTGATTTACGTGTGTATGTCTTTCTATTTAGTAACCACTGCTTAAACCACTTTTTTTCTTCTTCTTTTTTGATATACACATGCAGATTTGAACTGATAAATCTTTATTCATATTTTAACAACAACGTACGACTGGTATGGTTTCGCAACGAAGATGGACGCCCGATTCTTATTGAGCGCTTGAAAATTATGGTTAGTTAAACGTTCTTTAGGATAAACAGAGAATAAACATTTTTTTTTTCACAATCAGCGGTTTGAGTACCATCTTTTTAATGGTTTTTCTCCTGTTGTAATTAAATATGGTAAAATAACAATAAAATAAATGGTTATTTTACTATTTTCTTACGAAAATTTTTAACAGTGTGGGTCTGCAATGGTTAGAACCAATATATGCAGCCCATTTGAAAACAACATTCAATAATATCACCACAGCATGACCAAGCTGTAAGTTTTCTATAAAAGAAATCATCCTTTCTGTTCCATTGTCGCTTGGCTAAAGTTTTCATATAAGCTCTACGCTGGGAGTTATCCCATTTTCCACACCTACTTTGTCATGTTTTTCGCAAACGGGTGAGATCTCCGTTTAGAATCATTCTGAAAATTCAATAATCCATCAGCTGGATGCTGTTAGTAAAATTGTCATTAGTTTGGAGGCCTTCCAGCAGGAATAATAGTGTTCTTTTATAACTTCGCCTTCTTCTTTTTCTTTGTGTAGGTCTCCTGGAAGTTTTTACTTCTTTCAAATGATTTTTCCTAGGAAGCAAATCTTTTAACACTTTATTTATATGAATGCCAATTAGAAATTCTGTCAAATCTGCACTGAAAGTTTTACGATTTTTCACTTTTAAGGGAAGGTAGGCTAAAATCTAGATAAATTTTGCACTGATATTCGATTTGAAATTATTTTTTTTCCAAATGCTGGGGAAGCTCCGTTAAGCCTATCTCTAAATCTTGTTGGGGAGAGTGAGGTTGCAGGAGAAGGATCTAGTATGGGGAAAGGTAGAACTGTAGACCTAAAAACAGAGGGTGTCATTATAGGGGATTCTATGGTACGCGGGATAGATAATGTGGCCGGGAGAACTAGGCGCAAGGTAGCTAGGTGCTGTTTACCAGGGGCTCGGGTGAAGGATGTTAATAAGGTTGTGGAAAAAAAGGGAATGTTTAAGAAGGGAGATTCAGTTACTCTGTGGGTGGGGACTAACGACGTCGGTAACAGCACAAACGAGGAGTTTGTTAAGGATTGGGAGAACCTGTTGGATAAAGCAACTAACTTTTCGACAGATGTCCAGGTAGTTGGTTTGCTTCCCAGGTATGGGGTGCATAGGGGCTGGTTTAATCAGCGGGCTAGGAGCATGAACCTGATTCTTAAGAAACTTTGCATAAAGCATTCAATCAGGTTCATTGATGTTTGGAGTTCTTGTCAGCGTGATTGGGTTGCGAGGGATGGTCTGCATCTTAGTTCTAGGGGTGTAGTTAAGGTTATCGATATGATTTTAGAAGCTTCAGAATCAAAAAACTAATTTTGGATGGGGGGATTGGAGAATGTCATGGTGTTGACTTCTGTTCTGGAGGTTTTAAAAATGAGGGTAAAATATTAAGCAATAGTAACAGTAATAGTAGTGATTTGAGGCATCATAAAATGTTTAAGACAAGCAAAATGGGCATGCTCAGGTTTCTATATACTAATGCTCGCAGTATCAGGAATAAGATGGACGAGTTAAATAGTGTTATCGCAGGTGAGGAGTTGGATATTATTGGAATTACGGAAACATGGGTTACTGATGATGATAAGGAATTAGTGAGCATTGCTGGATACAATTTGTTTAGGCAAGACAGGCTGGGTAAGAAAGGTGGAGGGGTTTTATTCTATATTAAGGACACTTTTATTTGCAATGAATTGGTCATTAATAATAAGCCTAATGATATTGAAATGGTCTGGGTGGAGTTGGTGAGCAATATGGGGAAGAAGTTACATTTGGGAAATGTTTACAGGCCGCCTAATGTTAGTCAGGATCAAGACGAGGAGATGTATAGTGTTATTAGGGACATGTCTGGTAAGGGCTCGGTCATCATGATGGGAGATTTCAATTTCCCGGGCATAGACTGGAATAGTTTTTACACTAGCAATGGTAGGGAAGATGATTTTCTGAAAGTGATTGGGGACTGTTTTTTGGATCAAGTTGTTACCCAGGGGACTAGGCATGGTGCTGTTTTGGATCTAGTTTTTTGTGATGTCGGAAGTTCTGTTCAGGGGTTGAGTATAGGGGAACATATTGGAGATAGTGATCACAATACTATTAGGTTTTGGACCAGCTTCGATGCTCACAAAGGTGAGCATTTCAGATTTGTACCTAACTTCAGGAATGTTGATTATGTTGCACTTAGGCAGGGTTTGAAAGAGGTTTTTTCTTCTGGGTTGGAGAATAGTGAAGCTGATCTTCAGTGGGAAGAGTTTAAGGGGAAATTAGAGAAAACAGTGATGGATTATGTTCCTTTTAGAAAGAAAGGGGATTACACGAAAATTTGGCCCATATGGTTCTCTAGGGAGGTGAAAGAAGCTCTCAATCATAAGCAAGCCACTTTTCGGCGACTTAAAGACACTGGGTGCCATGCTGACAGGATTTTGTATTGTGAAGCTAGACGTACTTTCAAGTATTTGGTACGGAGTAAGAAAAGGGAATTGGAGCAAAAGCTTGCAGATAACATCGAAAGGAATCCTAAGAAATTTTTTGCTTATGCTAATTCAGGGAAAGCTCGTAATACTCAGGTAGGCCCACTAGTGGATGAGAACGGGAACTTGATTCAAAATGAGGGAGATATTGCTGATATTCTAAACAATTTTTTTTCCTGTGTATTTAACAGAAACTGTATCTCAACAGTTGACATAAGCGAGACGCAAGCTAATACACAGCTTGAGGATTTTGTATTTTCTAGGGATGATGTGTTGTTTCATTTGAAAAAGATTAAAGCAAATACGGCTCCAGGACCTGATAATGTTTATCCAAAAATTTTAGTAGAATGTGCAGAGGAATCAGTGGATGTTGTCTTGACTATTTTCATATCTTCATATAACTGGGGGACTGTGCCAGTGGATTGGAAGCTGGCAAACATAACGCCGCTCTTCAAGAAAGGGTCTAAAACTAAGGCAGGAAATTATAGGCCTGTGAGTCTTACTTCCGTTCTTTGTAAAAATTTTTGAAACTCTGATAAAAATCAAAATAGTGAATTTCCTGGAGGCAAATGAAGTGTTGACTGATTTTCAGTATGGTTTTAGAAAGGGTAGGTCCTGTACAACTGATTTGTTGCATTTCTATGACAAGGTTACCATGGCATTAGATAATAAAAAGTGCGTAGATGTTGTTTACATTAACTTTCAGAAAGCGTTTGATAAAGTACCGCATGAAGCTCTTCTTAGCAAACTTGCTTATATTGGTATTGGTGGAAAAACTTTAATTTGGGTTAAAAATTGGCTGACGGGGAGGAAACAAAGAGTAGTAGTGAAGGGCAATTATTTTCAGTGGATTGATGTTTTGAGTGGGGTACCACAAGGTTCAGTTCTAGGGCCAATATTATTTATTATTTTTATTAATGATATTACTCAGAGTATTTCTGGGAACATCAATATTTTTGCTGATGATGTCAAAATCATGGGAATTGTGGACATGGAGGAACAAGTCAATCAGTTTCAAGAGGATTTGAATCAAATTTCTAGGTGGGCAATTAAGTGGGGTATGTCTTTTAATATTGGGAAATGTCAATTGCTTCATTTTGGTCATGGGAATAAACATGCAACCTATTATTTACAAGGTTCTGTCATTAGGGAAGCAGAAGCAGTTGTTGATCTAGGAGTATTGATTAGTCATGACTTCAAGTCCAGTCAGCAGTGTAGCATAGTAAGTAACAAAGCTAACAGGATGCTTGGGTTTATCAATAAGGCTATTTCGAACAGGTCTAGGGAAGTTGTATTGCCATTATACAGAAGTTTGGTAAGACCTCATTTGGAGTATGCTGTTCAGTTTTGGTCTCCGTACCTAAAAAAGGATATTACCTTATTGGAAAGGATTCAAAGGAGGGCTACAAGATTGGTAAGTGGTCTTTCAGACCTAGATTATGAGGTTAGGCTTAAAAGGCTCAATATGTACAGTCTTGAGCAAAGGAGAGTCAGAGGGGACATGATTCAGTTGTTTAAATTCATTAAAACGGGAAATGTTGATGGACTACAGCTATGCGATGAAAGTAGAACCAGAGGTCATTGTTTTAAACTTTTCAAATCTCAGGCTAATCTTGAAATTAGGAAAAACTACTACTTCAATAGGGTTGTAGGCAGTTGGAATAGTTTACCGGAAGCGACTGTTAATTGCAGTGGGGTAAAAACTTTTAAGAAAGCTCTTGATGTTCATTGGGGACTGCTAAATTAACTAGGACCAGCCTAGCTGGGCCCTGAGCCTGTTGCTGGTCGTCACTTTTGTATTTGTATTTGTATAAATGAACAACAAATAAATATTAACCATAGCTTGGAGAAAATATTACTTTTTTGAAAGTGTTTTAAGGCTACAAGGGTTACTGAGAAATAACCCTTGAATGAAAATATATTTATGTTTATTGCCAGGTTAAAATTAAAAACTTGATTGTGGAAGATAAATGTTGCAAACTAACGTATAAAATATATTACTGAACTAAAATATGTCTTGAAGTCAAAATTTGAGATGTACAGCAAATTTCAAAAAAGCTACCTATTGTATCCCACTGTTTATTTTACTCCATCTTACCCTGTACTTTATATTGCATTACTAAAGCAAGAAGAAGTTAAAATTTCTTCTCTGCAAATATATTTTTGAATGAACATAAAAATCCGTACTGTTAAAGAAATATATATTTTATTTATATATCTATTAATACATAAAGAGCTCGATAGTTTTTAAGTACAGTAAATATTTCAAGTAAAAATACTAGCGATGGTTTGAAATTACGTAAATAACACTGTGCAACAAATTTGAACTTTTTTTCTTGTCCTTTAGATGAAACTATGTGATTCTATATAAACAACAGGTGCTTGATTCAAATATATAAACCAAAATGGTCCCTCACGTACCGTTTTTGCTGGAAACATACTTCTCCTATTTATACAATTTTGTTATACACTATCTACCAAAAAGTATTTGGACACTTTGAATTTAGACATTTTTTAAAGATTCTGGAGAAATATTAAACTTGTTGTTCTGTATTTTGCACCATGGAAAGAATATACTTAAACTCACATTTAAGAAACAAAATTCAATCTTAGGGCAATTAGGGGGCGGTCAAAAAATTAAAGAAGGAAAAAAAACTTTTGATCATCTTGTATCAAAAAATGATCGAAATGTCCTGTAACTTTCGCAAAACATTTTTAATTATATACGCAATGCTTACACCCGCTTTCGTCAGAATAGCAGTAATATTCATGAAGATATGGGCATTTGTTTTAAATATTCGAAAATTTTCGCAAGTGTTTTGCTTATAACTCGTTAAGTTCTATCTCAAATTACATGAAACTTGCAGACAACTTGACAAAATAAAAAATAAGTACGCTACCAAAACGTGGGGAAAATGTAATAAATAGTCGATGAGATTTGAGCAGTTTTATTAAAACAAGTGTGATTGCGCATGCGCGAAAGATATTAATTTTTTTTTTTTTAATAATTTGGTAGTGAGATCTATGGAGCAACTTATGTAAAAGTTTTTAGTTGAATATTGATATTTTTCAAAGAGATATAGACCGTACAGTGAGCCGTATTTAGCAAGCTCTCAAATTGGAGAAAAAAGATAAAGGGTTTTCCACAAATTTTTATATTGTATGATAATTTTTTCAAAGTAAACAATAGCGTTCAAATTCAGACTCCATAAACACAAATAATGCAATTTAATTCAGTTTAACATCTGTCAATTTTCCAATTTATCATGCAATATAAAAATTTGTGGAAAACCCCTTATCATTTTTCTCCAATTTGAGAGCTTGCTAAATACGGCTCACTGTATGGTGTATATCTCTTTGCAAAATATCAATATTCAACTGAAACTTTTACATAAGTTGCTCCATAGATCTCACTACCAAAATATTTAAAAACATAATATCATTCGCGCATGCGCAATCACATTTGTTTTAATAAAACTGCTCAAATCTCATCGACTATTTATTACATCTTCCCCACGTTTTGGTACCGGACGAGGGTCAACTGCACTCCCCATAATACCTATCAATCCAAAAAGGGGTGAACTGCGCTCCCCGATATTTTTATCAATGGTCGATCTGCACTGCTGTGTTCGTAGACCTGAGCTGTTCCTTGGCTCCAGCTTGAATAAGACGGATCATCCGCCATCTTGGGCCACCTTTACTGAGCTTCGCTTCATCACGATTGTGGCTTCCTTTAATTAATATATGATTAGATTCTCGAAGGTTACGTTTTAGAGTAAGCAGTAAGAAGGTTACGTTTAAGGAAAGTTTAAGAGTAACAAAACATTAGTTTTCTTTTTTAAGTTTTACACATAAATGATACTCTTGTTATTAAAACTTTATCGTACAAAGGTATTTTATTCCACTCATTTTTTACCCCAAACATTTCAAATATGCTATTTAGATGAATGGATTATCAAAATAATATCAGTTACTATACTAACCAATCGCCAACTGGTTGCTGTGAGCTGCTAATTTTCATATCTGCCTGCGGAATTCCATACAATATTCTATGCTTATAAAAAAAAGTTGCCAGTTTATGTATAACGGCAAACCATTTGTTTTATCTTTTTACCACGGGCATGGACGTGTGGGTGCCACTAGTAATCAATACACATAAAGTTGCTCTTTTAATCAAATTCAAGACGGATTTATCATAGAAATTATCATTAGTTTTTAGTGCCAGTCACTGAAAATAAGTGTGCTCTTTAATATTCTTCTTCTTTTCTTTTTTTTTTTTTTATAATTTAGTGTGCATTGAAAAAATGTATTTACACTAAAAAAATGAATAAAAGAATTTTTCTAGGGTAAAAAGCCGACTTCAAAGCAGAATACCTATAAACTGCGCAAAAAGCTAAATTCATTCTTTAAACAATACCACTTTCAACTATAATATTTGAAATTGGTGCAAAATTATGATAAATAGAACCTTTTCTAGTCAATTACAAATATAAATGACGTAGAGCTATTTGCAGCAGTTTCTAAAAAAAAGTCTTAAGCATTTAAATATTATGTTTAAAAGTAGTATCCATTGTTGTTCAAAGAAGGAATTTATGCTATACTTTTCAACGCAATTCATAACTGTTCTGCTTAAAGTGGGTTAGCTTTTTTTCTTTCCAAAATTAATTTTAATACTTATTTATTTAACTTATTTCTGATTTTTGAGCAATATTTTTACAATGCATTTAAGATATCCTTCAGGCTTCTTATTTTTTTGACTTTTACGAAAAAGTGGCCAAAAATTGGCTGTACATAAGTTATACGGACTGGCGTTTCCGGGTATTTTAAAACATCGAAGGGGGGGGGGGGAATACTTCCGGTGCAATTCGGACATTTTTTCGGGTCCGTGCCCGAAGCTCACATGTCTGAAGCTCACAGTAGAGGAAACGTGTCTCTAGCTCACATAGACCAGTATCTCGTGTCCCAAGCTCACAAATGTATCACTCCTGTCCCCGACGTATCACCTTGACAGGTGGGAGCAGGGCTATAGATAAGACCTGGGTGGGGGGAGACTAGACCGGCGCTGAATGACAAACTGAAACGTTTTGTCGATCACTTTGTAGAACAATGGATGGACAATCCCAATTTTCCCCTTCAATTATGGAATGTAAGTGGTCAACGCAGGACCACTAATCCAGTGGAATCATGGAACTCACAATTAATTAGAATTATTGGCATAAAAACCCTAAAGTACAATTTCTAGTTAAATCTTTCAACGAACAATCGGTTAAAGTGTCCCACCAGTTAAGAGCAAGAGAAATTGGCACCGCAGGAGTAAAGAGAAGAAAAGTTTATGTACGATTGGATGAAAAAATAGAAAACATTTTGCAGGAGTATAGGCGGTCTAATAACAAGTTACGTGACAAAAATGGAATAATTTGGTAAACACGACAATGGCAAGTCTTTAGACACTGCCCAGTCCCAAGCCTGAGATAAAAGCGTGAGGGAAAGTTGATCATAAATCTCAACAAAATTATTATTACTATATTTCAAAAAATCCTCATTATCTATAATTTTGTTCAAAATAAAAAAATAATCCATCTTCCTCGTTTCCACCCCCTTCGGGGAGGAGGGGGGGGCCTGGGACAAAAGAGTTGGACCCAAATACATTTGTGAGCTTGGGACACGAGATACTGGTCTATGTGAGCTAGAGACACGTTTCCCCTACTGTGAGCTTCAGACATGTGAGCTTCGGGCACGACTCCCATTTTTTCGGAAGGCATGCCAGTGCAGCTCGGACATAGAGATAAGATCACGGCAGTGCAGTTGGGACGCCCCGCCCATCTAGCAGTGCAGTTGACCTATACCCTTGGTACCATACTTACTTTTTATTTTGTCAAGTTGTCTGCAAGTTTCATGTAATTTGAGATCGAACTTAGCGAGTTATAAGCAAAACACTTGCGAAAATTTTCGAATATTTAAAACAAATGCCCATATCTTCATGAATATTACTGCTATTCTGAAGAAAGCGGGTGTAAGCATTGCGTATATAATTTAAAATGTTTTGCGAAAGTTACATGACATTTCGATCATTTTTTGATACAAGATATTCAAAAGTGTTTTTTTTTTTCTTCTTTAATTTTTTGACCGCCCCAATTGCCCTAAGCCTAAATTTTGTTTCTTAAATGTGAGTTTAAGCATGTTCTTTCCATGGTGCAAAATACAGAACAACAAATTTAATATTTCTCCAGAAATTTTTAAAAATATCTAAAATCCAAAGTGTCCAAATACTTTTTGGTAGATAGTGTAGAAGGACGTAACTGAGGCCTACTTATTGAAAACACAAACACTAAAATGTTTTTTTTTGTTTGTTTGTTTTTTTTTTTTTTTTTTTTTTTTGGCAGTTTCATCTTATGGGCATCTGTTGGTGTGACCTGACAACAGATTAGCAATATTCAATTCGTATACTTCCATTTCGTTGACCGCTGAAACGCTTTTCAAACACAGATATGTCCTGATGAAACCTTTCCAAAATGCTCATCATTAATTGCTCCAAGGTTTTGAAGAAAGGAGTCTATATATGGGAGTCCAAAAAGTGTAGTTTTAGTGACATATGGCAACCTATAACACAAAAGCATTTTATCATGTCACCAACAAAATCTTTGTTGTTTTCAGTTCTCCCATTTCCAAGGAAACGTGAGCACACTGATTTAAAGGCCAGCCAGGCGAATTTTTCGGCTTCTGACTGTTTGTTTTCATATTCTTCATCATGAAAGGACTTCCTTAAGCTGTGGGTTTAATTTTTTCCTCACTTAAATTGTTGAATTTGTTCCTGAGATGCAAGAAAGCCACTCCTTCTCTGTCCGAAGCTTTTTTGCAAATATTTCAATAAACCACGTTTAATGTGCAATTGGGGAAAAAGGCACATTGTAGATTTACAAGGGGCTCATTTGATATGTTTTTTCCACTCGTAATTTTGAAATTTCCTTTGTGTTTGCAGAATGTGCTGCAGGAATAAATAGGAAAAAAATATTTAGATGGAGGAGAACTGATAAACAAGCGCCTCTCTGCTGAATTGTGCTCATGTCCTAATGCTTGAAATAGTACATTTACATCACAACAGCATACTATTTCTTCTTTCTCCGCAAAATAGTCCACAAAATGTGTTTGTCGTCTTGTAAATGACTCGAAACTTCGAGAAAGTAGATAAAGCTTTTGTTGCCAATAAATGTCGCTAAAGTAACCCAAGTTCAATAAAAAGGACAACAATCTCACTGTCAATGAGAAAAACAAAATTTATAATAAATAAATTCTATAAATTACGAAAATGTGCACATTTATCCAGAAAATTCGTAAAAAGCTAAAATGGGGAATTTTGGAAAAATGGTACGTGGTAGGCAAAAAATAATTGCAGATTCGTAGTTGTCAGAAAAAAATACATAAGAAACAGACATTTTCATCTAAAGGATATTTTTCGTGTTGCACAGTGTAATTGGTGATAAATAATAAATTTTTCTATTGAAAAAAAAATCGGAAGAAATATTTTGTTTTGAACAAAATATAAATCACCACTGCTTAATAAATGTGTTGTGTCGACAGGGAGGTGTAGTGGTAAGGCGCAGGCCTCGTACGCCTAAGTTCGCAGATTCAAACCTGGCCCGAGTCGGTGGATTTTCAAAATGCGGAAAATCGTATGATTATGTGGCATGTAAATGATCCCTTAAGTAGACATTTGGCTTGGATGCTCTCGGCTA
Organism: Octonoba sinensis; assembly: GCA_038502835.1. NCBI lineage: Eukaryota > Metazoa > Arthropoda > Arachnida > Araneae > Uloboridae > Octonoba > Octonoba sinensis. Next base: position 134,098,476 of record CM076598.1, read on the forward strand.
AATTAAATTCCTAGTGCAATCTGCATCAATTAGCGCTCAGGTGCCGCCATCTAGGGGAAACGGAGCGTCAAAATTGTCAGAGTAGTAATGGCATCCACCGACAGTGGTGCTACTTGAAAGAATGAATGCCAATTTCCGGGGAATGCAGTAGGTCTGCAAAAGGGTTAGTAACCATATGCAGCCCCGTTGGAGAAAAAAAAAATAAATGTGTTGCTTATTTTATTTTATTGTGTAGGGTGCGATTCTAAGTTGTATCATCATGAGTAACTAAGTATCAGGAAAGACGGTTGCATAAAAAGTGTTTAAATTATAATTACTTATTTTGACCAAAAGTAAAAATATGTACTGATTGAGAGAAAATGTAAGTATGTAACGTGTTTTCTTTAATGCATGAATAAAAAATTTAGTGGACGAAAATGTTGTCACATTTTTGAAGAAATGAAGGCCTTTGTGTTGTGCACATGTCTCCTTTAAACACAAGGAATGTGTTTTTCCTTTCTGGTAGCTCCTCAAATAAAGCGATTTTCTTAAGTGGCGCAACAACACTCATCCTAACTTAAGAAGTCAAGTTGAAAAAAAGCCATTGACATCGGAGCGAATTAAATTACAGAAAAAACTTAAGACTTCCAAAGAATTTCCTTATATTACTACTAGAATATCGCTCATTGTGTGAAAAAGAAACAAGAAGTTTCTTCTAAAACTATACGAGCGTACTTTAACCGTATACACTAACATCAAATTTATTATCTAGCTATCTCTCCCTCTTACTCATTTAGCTTCAATTCTCAATTACTTCAAATGTACCTTTTCGCCGGTTAATACATATTCATTTAATCATCCGTTCATTCAATCATCCGTTTTCATTCAATCATCCGTTCATTCAATTATCCATTCCCTCATTCAGGTGCTCAATTCATTCATTCACTTATTTATTCATTTATTCTTTCACTCATTCATTCATTCATTCAGAAATGTCCTTAAAATACAGACCAAAAACTTTCGTCGGAAAATCGGCTCGTTTAGTTCTGGATGAACTACGTATCTGTACATGCTCTACGTCATAATGATTTTCCAATAAAGTTTGTTCCAAGCAATCCGTCTGTTAGATCAGAATTTATATAGAATTGAAATTTCCTCGTTGGAGCTAGCGTTTATTTCTTTTTGAACTATTTTTCAAATCAAAAAATATTTCCAGCCGAGAGCTCCCTTTAATAAGCCTGTCTGAAGGAACTTGCAGGGTTTACGTAATTTGTTTTACATTTCCCCAATAGCGCTAATGTTAAGATTTTTTGAACCGTTCAAAATTGAACGGAAAATTGTTCAAGTCAAAAAAATAAAATATAGAAATTAGATGCCCTCGCCAAGATCTTTCGAATGCAAAAAAATCTGTCGAATCGGATCATTTCTTCAAAAGTTATTAAAGGGCCACAGACAGACAGACACAGACATTTTCCCCATCTCAAAACCCTACTTTCACATTATTTATTTTTTATTCTTTATTTAAATCACTTATTTTTTACTTTGCTTTATTTTTAGCGATATTTTACGATACATTATGCCTTTTTTCATACTTTTTTTTTCACTTTATGAGAAAGTCGGCTAAAAAGATCTCCCTATAAAATGTTGAAAACCGATTATCATATTTTCTTACATCCATCACATCATCTATCGACTAAGCTTTTTAACTATCAATTTTAAATTGAGTTAATGTATCGTCAATATGAGTCAGACAGTTGTAATTTTTACTATAAAAAAACGTAGTTCACCATGATTATAATTCTTAGTGTAAAAAATAAAAAGATGAATTATGTAGAGCTAAATATTTTATATTTAATAATTATTTATCAGAACGAAAAAGTACAAGTGCCGTGCTCTGTACTTTTAACAAAATTACTGTTTAAGAATTAATACATGTGGTGTACTATTTTTCTTAAACTTAGTTAACGTATGAATAGTTAAAATTTGAATTTATTATGCACGTTAGATGATAAAAAGTAAATAAATATGTATTCTATAGTCGTAGCTAATGCATCGTACTTAATTATCACAAAGAAAATTTATAACCAACCAACCAAGCCAGGTAACCAACGCTATTTTTCTCAGATTTATACATTTTATTTTAATTTTAAGCCGTAATAAATATATTTTGGAAGAAAGGAGAGACAATTGAAGAAAGAAAATTGAGCAAAAATTATGTCTTGCGACAATGTGAGTGTGTGTGTGCTTTTTCTTTTTCTTCTTGACGAATAGATATGTTATGAAAATACTTCAAACCAGAAAAGAATAACAATTTACAATTTAGTGCTGAAAAAAAAAGCATGTTTTAAGAGATTTTTAAAATAATTCTTTCAGTTTGAATTCAAATTTTGATTCATGGGCAAACGCGCTGGGTTTTACGAATCATAAATTATTTAGGTAACAATATTTCCTGTTTGTATTCATTGTAATAATGAAAATGGTATCGAGAAAAATAGTTAACTCAAATTATAACTTAAAATAGATTAATTATTGTAAATTTCTGTCTTTTTTGGTTTTTTTTTTTTCATTCGCATAATTTCGTAATCCTACAATGTAGTATAACATATAACTTCATGAAGGAATGGTATTGGAAAGTTTTTTTATACATTTTTTTCTTTATTAGGAAACAAAATAAGTTTTTTAAAGTTTTGTTCTCCAGCTTCTACATTATCATAGCAATAAATGAGAGACGTGCATTAAATAAGTGATTAAATAAGAAAACCTACCTAATCGGGGAGCAAACTAGCTCGAACGAATAGGTGTCAATCTTTGCCTCTTAATTAATAGTTGTAATCAATAATTTCAAAATTTACAATAAAAGCTTCTTCCTAAAGGTACACTGATTGTGTAGCCTTTTTATTTATTCATTTTTAGAAGAAAAAGCGGATCAGCTATAACCCCGGTCTACCTTACCCTACTTTGGATGATATCATTAGGTTACAAAGTTATGTTTAATCGAAATATTACAAAAGGACGCGTCATATACATATTTTTGAAAAAGTTATGAACACGGCCATAAATTATTCAGCAGATAAAAATTAGCAAGTAAAAAAAATTCACTCGTGTGTGTTTTAATTGGGTCTAGATTGTGCTATTATTCATCTAAGCATTACGCCAATGGGATCCCATTGTACCATGTTTTTACGGGATCCCTCCTTCTCACTGAGTAAAACAATCGCAAAAAATTGTCTTGAAATAATTAAGGTTAAAAAATAATTGTATAAAGTATTAAGTAAATTCTAAGTGCCGTTCTTGAAAATTGAACGAAAAATGTGTGACTTTAAAAGAACAATATGACGGAAATTTAGAACCCTAAATCTCTTGTTGTTCTATATGATCATTCAGATACCTTATGTGATACTAATCTACACTAACTCTTTCACTCTGCTCAAGGTATTATTTATTCGCAGTTCATACTATTTTTAATCGACATTTGTATTCATCCCCACATCTGCTAACGTCGAGATTGTATTAAGTAAGAAAAGCAAATGCATATTCAAAATGCGCAAGCAATTAACAACTCTGTACTGCAGTGATCTTCAAACTGTGTTCCACGGAAAACCTCCCGCTAGTCAAAAAACAAAAGGTAATTAAAAAAGTATAAAGTACTCAGTCTACAACTAATGCTCATTAACTAAAAATACAAAGAAGGATGAATATGAAAAACAACTGACAGATAACATCAATAAGAATAGATTTCAATAGTTTGTAAAAAATTACGATCACACCCCATTCACCAAACATAACGCAAGAGTAAGTGACATCTATAGTACACGTTAATGATATAATGCTCATTAACTAAAAATACAAAGGAGGGTGAATATGAAATACGACTGACAGATAACATCAATAAGAAGAGATTTCAGAAGTTTGTGTAAAAAATTACGATCACACCCCATTCACCAAACATAACGCAAGAGTAAGTGACATCTATAGCACACGTTAATGATCTTTTATATACATTTTATGTCTAAGTTTTCAATAAAATAATGCAATAATTTTATTTAATTGTCGTTGCCATGAATTATCTATAACATGTTAACATACTTTAAGTGTTTTTTTTTAATTGATGTTGTAAATGGTTCCTCCAAAAAAAATTTGGAGCTCCGCGAAACATCTCTGGAGGTTCCGCAAATCAAAATAAAAGTTGTAACGAAAAAAATTGCAAATTACTCACTCTACATTTAACGCTCATTAACTAAAACCCCAAAGGAGGAATGTGAAATATGACTGGCAGATAACATCAATAAGACTAGTCTCGAACAGTTTGTGTAAAAATCTACAATCATACCCCAGTCAACAAACATAAGGCAAAGGTAAGTGACATCTGGAGCACGAGTTAATGATATTTTACATTTATTTCATATTAAAATTTTTCATAAAATAATGTAACAATTTTGTTTAATTGTCGTTATATGAAATATCTACCACATATTAATCTACTTGACATATTTTTTTTAAAAAATTTAATGCTCGAATGGGTTCCCCAAAAAGCTTCATAATTCTAAGGGTCCCGTGAGTTGACAAAGATCACAGCTATATAGAATAGCCAGAAACAAAATAAAATTTAAGGGCACAGATGATATTTTGAATAAAATATAAGTAAGTATTGCTTGAGGAATAATGCGTATATCTAAAGTTCTATGCCTATGAGCTGGAATGTCATTCAATAAAGTAGAGAAGGATTACAACGGCGGAAGTCTACGTCTAAACATCGGAACTAGCGGTTGGCTCGGAAAAGGAAAAAATACTTCGCATTTTCTTAGGTGGGGGTGGATATTCACGGAAGAGGATGCTAAACGGAGGTTGGAAGGAAGGATAGAGGCAAATAAGTAGGAGTTGATGGAAAGTGTCTGTGATGCATCTCGTGTGCTTAAGTAAACAGCTGCTTTTCCCGAGGTTACCAGGCCTTCAGTAAGTGGAGGAGGGGGTGTTATCTGTGCACCCAAATATGGACGCCAAGACAAGATCTGGAAGAGGTTTACGAAAGACTGTCTAAATTTGGCACGCGGAATATGAAGGACCAACCAGAAAGAACGTAAAATACTTCAGAAACCCCAGCATATTCGCTAAGAATGCCGCTATCGAGTCATTTTTTTTACTCGGAAATAGAGAGCTGTACCCCTTTTGCAATCGTTTCAAAATAGTCGCAAATTGTTTGTAGAGCGCTTTTCATTATCTTGGAAAAACTTTTCCAAGAATGTGGTCTTTAGTTTCCGTTCAACAACAATAGCAATCTAGACATTTTCTTAACCACCTCGGGGAAACTTTTCAAGGATGTCGTTTTCTGTTTCCATTCAACAATAAGAGCAGGCGAAAAAAATTCCTAACGTGATATTAGAATATTTAACAAACATGTATTTAAATATAATATTAATTAGTTTTTTCTTTTTCTGTTTGTTCAAAAGCTTCAAATATGTATAGTGGAATATTTTGAGGTATTTATTAAATACCTTTCCACAGGATCTATTAAAAAATGAATCAAAAATATGCTCAACAATAAGCCGTTACAATATTTGTAGTCTAACTTGATACTTCAACGTGTCATAAAATTGATATTTAGACTTTTTTTTTTTTTTTTTTGCTGTTGTTTTAACTATATTAGATTGTAATAAAATGCACATTTTTAATTATTTTAATTAGAAATTTTCAGCTTACACGTCTCCGAAACTTTACAGTACTCCTTACAACTAAGCATTATTCAGAAAACCATAATAATTCATTTTGGTCTCCTATTCAGTGACCGTCAGACGGCCAACGTGCATAATTCTATTATATAGACCAGACTACGTTTTAAGTCTTAAGGTTCTGCTCTAATATTAATGATTTTGACGAGTGATGTTGTATCATGTATTATTTAAAGAAATGTTCATTACCTAATACATGATGCAACTTTATAAAACATTTATTCGAATATTCATTCAAAAAAAAAATATTTTGTTTAAAAGGACTTACTTTCAACTTCTGCAGGTTTGAGATCAGCCTATAAAAGAGAAAACTGTTGTAACAATCACTTTAAATTCAATGTTACATAAATTCCTCAAAAAGCTCACATTCATTTTACAAGTTTTAAGCACAGAAAAAATGCATTAATACAGGAGTCAAATTTACTGTCGGACAGGTAACAGTTGAACAAATTTTGCAGAGCAAAATGATGAAATTGCAATGATAAAACAACTATAGCGTATCTTTAATCTCTATTAATATCGCTGTCAATAGAGATTAGTATAATTTTCTAGATACCTAGATTCACAATGGCAAAAGCCTGTAAAACTACAGGCAGAATAAATTTTCTTTTGAAGCTCATGTACGCTTAGTCATGAAAGGCATTCAAGAAAATTATTTGAGAAATTTATGAATTGAACTTCCCGGAGAATTTCATGATTCGTCTCGTGAAATTCTTTGAGACTATTAATAAGGTTGGAAAACTGGTATGCTTGTAAATTTTAAAAGCATGATTTATATTTTATTATTAAAATGAAAACACAAAAGCCATTTGCTACATGCATTCTTCGGAATGCATTTTTATATTTTCTGTTTCGTATTTATGAGTTTGTTTTCCATCTCATTTTTTACAGCTTTTTCAGAAAAAAGTGTAAATTACTACTGAAAAAAGCTTGAGTAAAAGAAGCATAGATGCTTGAATTCTAAAGCGCGAATATGAGTATAAATAAACGAATAATTCATCTCAATGAGATAAACTCATTACGATAAGACTTTCTTTGGAATGTACTGAAGAAAATTAAGAAAAACAAAAATAAGTAACCAGAATAATGTTCAATACATAAAAATAATCAACGGGCTCATAAAAAAATTAATTGCTTCCTCTAAAATCCTCGTAGCTCTTCAAATTATTTCTTCCTTTACAAATTTAACTAAAAAGCGTCACCTAATAAGTTAAGTGTGTCAGATTACGGTCATTTTATGTAATTTACTTCGATGCTTAATCTCGAAAGGAGAATATTTTTAGACATTACTGAACCTCAATCAAAGTAATTAGTCATTTAAAAATATTGCATTAAACTAATTTGCTAGCCTCCGAAGTTCAGCTACTCCATTAAATGTGAACCAAAGAAGTATTTTTTTATGTTCTTTTTAGTTTTTCAGGACATAAATAACTTTATTCTAATGCTTCAACACCTTTTGCCTCTTGTTTACATTTTAATTTTTTATTTCTGTTCAACGACGGTCCCTATCGGAATGGCTCGAAATTCTAACAGGTAGTGGGGTGCTAAAAATAAAACTTGAACAATGATTGTCGATCCTGGAAATGACAGAGTAGACAACTTGTTTGACAGGCATCTTTAATCGTTCATAGTAGAACAGTCGGTAAGAGAACGGAGTCTTGAAAATGATTAATGCTTTTTCTTTTTTTTAAGACAGACGACAGGGAATCCCCTCACTTTAACAAGTGACTTTCAAGCACAGTATCTGGTAATACCTGCTTACTTCATCTGTTGACTTTTGTCGTTCAACATAAATTTAGCTTCTTAGATCGCGATGTTATACTGTTATTTTTTCCAAGCACATTTTCAAATTAACCGCCGACTATTAACAATGCGTGTTATGAATTACTTGGCAAAAATAGCAAATCATTTTCTAAAGTTTAACAAAAATGCTTGCTGACGTCTTGCGCCCGTTTCTTCTTCGTGATAAAGATCAATTTTGATGAAAGAGATCTTTCGTTAAGAAAAATAAAAGAAGAGCCCATTTCATGGCAATGTAAGGCTTTTTCGTGACTTTTATATTGAATGAAATCAATCCCTTTACTCGTCTTCTTCCTGAACTTATGTTTGCGTTTCTTCTAAAAACATATCTAACGCTACAATATTATAAGTGTCACAGAGAATTTATAGCTGACTACTATTCATGCTTATTAGTAATTTTATTAGCGCATCAACTACTTTTCTATATTATAAATGTAGGTGTTAGTCGAGAATATTCTCATGAGAACATTCTTTGTAGACGAGAATAATCTCCTAAGTTTGATATTTGGAGTAAAATCGAGAAAATTCTCTTTCCTTCAAAATAAGTGCAAAAATGTATAAGCGTCATCAACATTATGAAATAATCTTCGATTACCATTGACAAGGCTCAATTGTCATTGCTAGATCTTTTTTAATTTAAATAAAAGTAGTTTTAGGTTTATTGGCCCATATATTGGTACTTTCACTTAGGAGAATTTTCACTGAACAATGTAAAACATTTTGGTCAGTAAACTATAAATGCTTTGTAATAAAATATAATAGAAAAGGTATTTAAATAAAACTACAATTAAGCAAGATAAATGCAAAAGTGACTAAAAAGTTATCTTTTCATCTTTTCATTATAGTGTATGCAAATTCATGGGGACCACAAACTACGTATTATAGAGTTTATTATCTTTATATCGGATATTGCTGCATTGAAGTTATATTGTAATATAAATTTCTTCTCACCGTTCAAGAGCAAGCGTGCTTCTCTCTTTCAGGGTTTTAAGTTAGAAATACGTCTTTTACACCTATCTGTAGGTTAAAAATGAATTATCTTTCGGAATGCCGTCATGGCAAATAAGTACTAAAAATATAATGTTAGTGTGAGAAGAGCTGGAGGCAAAGAAAACATAACGAATTAATGTCTTACTTAACTACATGTCTATGTAGTTAAGAAATAAAAGAGAGAGAGAGAAACAAGGGGGGGGGGGGCTGCAAATTCTGGCCTTTAGAAATTAAATGCAGAATTCTCTTCTTTCTTTCTTTTTTACTTATCTGCAATATATCTATGATAATATTCATAATACATGATCTGATTAGAAAAGAAACGATATGTTTCGTATCAAGCCCAACGCAAAAGTGATATTCAGGTCCTCAGGTATAGAATGTAGAATCATGTTTTTTTTTTGTAATTCTATGCTCTATATATAAAATAATTTCAACAATATTCATAATTTGCGTTCTTTTCAAAAATGGTGAACATTTTTTTTTTCTTATAAAATTTATTTTACTTATTTTATTCTCTATTTTATTGTGTTGATCTTTCTTCGACTACTTACGTATTATTTAATAATATTTCATCAATCAAATACGCTTAAAAAGCCAGGCGCTTTTCGACTATTGCGATTGCATTTTTGTCTATGACAAAATCCTTCCCCGAACTGCTTCCAAAACTGAGTACGCGAAAAAGTTCTTGAAATAACTGATGAGCTACACAACTACATGTATATAACGACACACTCTTTTATATTACAGAAAATAAAAAATACCCATCTTATTGAGGTATTGTAATTCTATGTAAGTTACCCTTTGCAACATTTTTTTTTACTAGATAAAGTTCTTTATGATTTATTGATTCAGGAAAAATACGGAGGTAGTCTAAAAATGAGCCAAGAAAATATCATATCGCAAAGCAGATAAAAACTCAGATATTTAAATTAAAGAATAAAAGTGCAAATAAATAAGGAAGTTGCAATGATTTTTTTCTTTTTTTTAAGCTTAAAATGCCTTTACAAATTTTTTTAACCTATTTCGATGAGTACCAAAACAGAGTAAATAGATCAAATATGAAAGATGATTTTTCTATTCTAATTTAACAAATTATTAAGAAACAAGAAAAATACTAGAGCAAAAAGAGGCGTTAAGTACTTGCTGAAAAATACTCAGTGGGTTTTCCTCTCTTCCCTCTTTCTTTTCATGAGTTTCCCATAATAGAAAAATATTAACGCAACAGACATGTTTAATTTTTCAGGGACTAAGTGCGGCACGAAAATTTGAGAAATGCTTTTAAAGAATTTGGAAACGTATTTAATATTCTGGCTACAAGGAAATATGACTTTTCTCAAATAGTTGATAGTTATAATAACTACTGCTATTAAAAAATGTTTTTATATAAGCTTCCTTTTCTGTGCACTTTCATAAGATTCAGCATATAGCAAATTCTTAAACTCGATATAACATATGGAAGAATTAAAGTAAAATATAAAAGTTATATAAGCGTCAATTACAAAATTTGAAAAGAATAAGTAAAGTAAAAAAGGCAAACAAAAAGTTATAATTCGGATTCGTGCTAATTTGTGCCATTATAAAAAATTAATGAATAAATAAACTTCTTTACTGAGCTTTCCAATGAAAAAGATTAAAACTTCTATGCTGTTGTTCGTCATGAAATTTTAAAGTTGTTCGTCATAAAATTTTAAAGTCGGACTAATTCGAAAGGTATCCAACCTTTTCAGGTGGATTTCTATACTTTTCTTTCAATACATTTTGGGTAGCATTTAGATTTTCAGTTTCCACTCACAAAAAGAAGTATAAAATTATCTTTCATTTATATGAGCCTTCTTTTCCGTGTAGTTTCATGCGATTCAGCACAGATAAAATTATTAAATTCGATAGGCCTTTAAAGTAAAATATTAGAAGTTATGTAAGCGTCAATTAAAAAATTTGTAAAGAATAGTAACATTAAGTAAAAATTTCAAACAAAAAGTTACAATTCTTGTTTCTGATAATCTGTGCCATTTTTAATAAAATCTTCTTTACTGGGATTTCCAATGAAAAATATTATTGAAATTCTATGCTGTTGTTCGTCATTAAATTTTAAAGTCAGATATTTCAAAAAGTAGCCATTCATTTCATGCGGATTTCTTTAATTTTCGTGCAATATATATTTTAGTAGAATTTAAATTTTCAAGTTTCCACTCACAAATAAGTACTTAAATTATTATTGTTACAATTATAGTTAGTAAAGATTTTTTTTAATATAATGATCGATATATACCTGTTTTAAGTATTTTTAAACGCATAATGCTCATTTTTTTAATTGTTCTTTTTTAGTGAAGGAGAATCGTTCTATTTCAATGCTTTTCCTATTTCTCCTGACTTTCAGTATAAAATAGTGCCGTTTCCTCAACCGAAACGACCGACTTTGGTTTTGAGTGAGTTTCTGGAACGTAATATGAGCATCGCGTCACAAAAAAAAAAAAAAAAAAGAAAAAAGAAAAGAAAAGAAAAGAAAAATCATTAAAGCTTGGAACTTTTCGGAATAATCTCATCTGGCTATTTAAATGTTTCAACCAGCTAATTAAATCATCAAAACGAATAGAAACTGGACTTGGGGAAATTCTTGCATGAAAATAATATTTTATACACGAAGTTATACTTTAATACTAATGAGTGCAAGACGAAAACGGAGAAAACTAGTATCTAGAACATTGGTATCCAACAGATTATTATAATTACTGGATGTGGAAATTTAATTTCTCTAATCTTGATATATCATTCATTTCAAGTGAATTTTTTCATTTGACATTGCACGATAAATGTGAAACTTCTTCAATGAACGAAAAGCGTTTTCAATGTCCTTGAAGCTTATTTAGTAAAATGGAATTTACCAAAATTTGAAAGATAAATAAATTAATAAATTAACTAATATAAGGAATTTTTTTTAAAAAAAGGCAATGAAGGTGCAAATTTTAGGCATAGCAAAAATAAAATTACAAGATTTTATATAAATAAATTATTTTTTCTAGATCCGTTTTCCCCCTTGCTAAACTGTACTATTTGTTTTTCTTACCATCATTATGCACATATTTATTTGTATTAAAATAAAATTATTTAAAAAAAAACGAGGTCTAAAAAAGCTCAAAGTTGCATTTCTCAAAAATAAATTTTCACCAAAAATTAATGCGGCTTTTAATGGATAGTCCTTGTAATGGCTTGATTTATTTATCTCCAGTTCAATTTTGATAAAAGGGAAAAACAATTATGAGCGTTTTTCCATAAAGCTAGATTTTAATTGCTCGCAAGTACAGTTAGTTAAGAAATATTTTCCATCTGATATAAATGAATGTCACTTTAAAGATGCTTTTAAAACTATCCATGCTTAATTTTTGTTTTAACTAAGTGAAATAAGAATTACGAATTTATTTTGGAAAAAATGAAGGATAGATTTATTACAATTAATATGGAACATTTTTAACACTTTTGTATAAATGCATATACGCCTATATGAAGTAGTAAAAATCGCAAGGAAAAAAAGGAACACTGACATACCATTGCGCTTCTGAGTTTTCGTCTGTTCCGCGGAAGAACTCGTTTAAAATGTGGTACGAAAATCCGAAAAATGACGGAATTATATACTACATGCGGCTTGCGAAAGATGGCGCTCATAACAAAATTTACTACTTTTTGAAACACGACAAAAATTTACTAGTATAATACTTTTTTTCATACTTTAATTTTTAGAAAATATTATTTAAATGTTTAATTTTCATATTTATTCATACTTTCAGCTTTCATTAAAATATCTGCGAGCCTATTTCTATGTTTATCTGCCTCGCAGCTCACAGTACAGTATACATTTCCCTTGAAGTACTAAGTGTTATAAATTTCGCTTTCAATTCAGAATCGATACGTAAAAAAGTAGTAAGCTTAGAATTTCCATCTTAAATGAAGAATCCTAAATGTTTTTCATAAGTTTTCTGAATTAAAATAATAAATTTGGCGACATTTTCAGTATTATAGCAGCCAAGCTGGCGAAATATTCACATCATGCCGTATACCGGATGGGACGCTGTCATGTGGAGATCAAATTATCGTATTATTAATTATTTGTCTTAAATCTTAATGACTTATTATCCTGTTGTTAATGACTTGTGACATTAGAACTTCAAGTGGGTGATGTCACTCGCTTCAAATAATTTTCTACCATTTTACTGGGTGATCTGATGCGTTAAAAATGAACGAACCAGAAAATATATGTAACATAAATTCTTTTCACAATATTTATTGAAGAGGGAGAAGCTGCATTCAGTTGATTGATGAAAATATGGCAGAAGTTACGCACTCAGGTAATTTTTTTTAATGAAAAAAATGAAGTACAAATGTTATTAATCCTTTAAACGATCACAGGAAGCCGTATCAACAAAAACACACGTACTATTTAAATCGGTTTTATTAGCTGTCTCTGGGTAGTTGCATTACCATCCTCGCTGAATATGCAGTTTTTCTTTTATCATGAACTCGTTTTGCAGCAGTAACTTTAATCCTGATATTCCATGCAGTAACAGTATTTCAATAGTAATCGATGATTTTCCGGAAGGTTTGGCAATTTAATTTTCTAAAAATATTAAGCAATATTTTAGTGCTAATTCTTTTGAATACTGAATTTTGAAATATTTGTACTATACACATTATTTACAAATATGGTGTTCAATTTCCTTTTATATGATTTTTAGTAAAAAGTATAAGCAAAGTAAGTAGTAAATATTTAATGCTTTGTATTAAACTTTTTGAAATTAACTTCCTACAACCTAGATGTTTGCATGGAAGTATCATTGCTGTTTTCACCCAAAATTTAGAGTAACTACCTACAAAGCATTTGTTTGGAAATTTTACATTCCAACATTGGTTAATGGTTAATATTATATCAAGTTCTTCAAACGGTTGATCCCATTCTTGCATTATATACTGTAAATATATACATATTGCTTCACTTTTGGGCTTGTTACTTTTGATAAAAGGTTTAATTACGAAGAATGGCTCTAAGTTACTCCCTCTCCCCAACCTACATTTCAGGCCTAGGGTGTAAAGTAATATTAGTAAATTATTTCATTAATAGTCGAAAGTATATCACCATCCAAGCAGTTTTATGTACAAAAAACAGCTACGACTATATGTATCATTATAATTGGTTTTATTGTTGTATCTAGCAGCGGAAATTTTCCCCTGCTAGTCCAGGAATTTTATGGGGAGGGAAAATGTTGCGATTGAGACGTTTTATTGATAATATGTTTTCTTAATTCCCCCGCGCATGTGGTGCTATAATGCGAAGAAACGATTGCATCAGAGAGCAAAACCAGCAGCATTACAAAGTTGTTGTTTGTTGTTACTAATCCCCCTGCCACAGGAAAGCTTACTTTTCTCCACCAGACCCCTACCTGTTAGCCGAGACCTTAGGATTGCTTACGCACGGGGAGAGGTAGTGGGGTCTACGGATTTTACATGCATATATCCCCAAGTATACATGGGTCATTCCACGGTGACTGACGTTACAATTTGACTGAATTTTTTAACTTTTAAAATCCACACTGTCTTGAAATTTAATTTTATTTTTCTGAAATTGATCTAAAATACTATGATAGAGTACATTAATGCAGCCCATACCTGTTTTTAGACATAAAAAGCTTTTTTGTGTGGAATTAAGGTAAATCAAAAATTGTGACTGATGTTACACAGAAGAGACATTAGGAAAAACAACTCTTATATCAATTGAAATTCTCCTCAAACTAAGAACACGAAGATTAAAATTATTTTTTTCCAGTCAAGTAGAGATTTCAAACTTTATGAATACACTTTGTTTCATTTAAAAAACTTTAAAATTTACAGTGGAGGAAATTTTTAACTACCGTGACTGATGTTACAAACATTTTGTGACTGATGTTACACCAATATTAATTGGTTCAAATTATAATTTATTTCTCCTTAAAAGTCAAATTAGCTATTTTTTTTTTTACAAAATTACACTTATCTACCTAAATGAGAAAAAATAAACAATAGTAAATGAATATAATTATAAAAGTGATGTTTTTAGTGCTATTCAGGAAATGAAAAGTGTCCTCGTGCCTTTACTACATCTGGTGTACTAAGATTTCTTATCATTTCTTCTTGTGAATAATAAATTTCATCAACATTGTCAGACCATTTCCAATGCTTCCCTATTGGAATCACAACACTGACCAAGTATTCATAGTTTTCAATGGCTAGGACTTCACCTGGATAGAGCTGTCCATCGTATTACACAAGAACCCACTCTCTAATTGTACCCACCAATTCTGGAACTTGTTCTCTTGGTTTTGAACACGCAAATGATGTTTTAGATAATTTGGAGCTTTTGGTGATTTTGTGTACCACTTCCAAAAAGTGTTTCTGCATGATACCAGCTATAGCTTCTGAATCAGAAAATATTTTATTAAAATTTAACTCTTTATAATGCAACTGTAAATCGTATGAAGAGATCTCGAAGATTTTCACACTGCTTGAAGCTGCGGCATTTACGAAATTTTTTGCACTGTATGCTTTCTTTTTTACAGCTTCCTCTACCTGCCTCTTTACAGAGCCGCCAATGCCGTCCACTGGGCCTTTCTCATGTGAAGTAGCAAAATATTTCGATGTAATTAACAATTTATATTTTTTCTGTAACATGGGTATTGTGTCTGCAATGAACTTGTTTTTAAATTGGGCCATCTGACCAAATATGTAAGACTTCAATTTCTTGAGGAATCTTTTCCAGCATTCTTGTTATGAGAGGAATCACAATCTCTTTAGAATGAGACAGTTCATCTGAGGCTATCACATATGGATGAATTCTATCTGAGTGGTACAGTGCTGCTGTAAAAATGCTTACTTGGGCTTAATAGGAGCACCTGTTTCACCAATTTCGTTGTCAAATCATTTTTTTATGACAGCCTTCTGCTTTCGTGGAGATGTAGGCAGGGTACGCTTTGCACGAGTTATGGCTTTTCCTAAAGTTTTATTATTTTGGAAAAGGGGTTATGTCACTGCTACTTGAAATTTTAAGCTTTTTAATGCTCTACATTTTTCTATTATTTTTCAAACGTTTTCTTTGATTTATCTTTTAACTCTATTTTGAACCGACTTAGGTAACTTGGCTAGGTCATTTCTCTTTTTATCTCTACTCCTTTCAGCTTCTGCATTGTTTTTCTTTTTGTAATCTTCATAATTTCCTTCCTTCTTTAATTTATCTTGCCTCTTTTTTTGCCTTTCTGCAGCAGTCAATGCTATTTGTGCAGTGTTTAAGTTTCAAACTGGAAAAGAGAAAAGTGACTGATGTTACATATTTCAAAGTAGTTTTTAACTCATAAATTGAACTATTATTAACTATTTAAGTAATTGATATTTAAGATACTATCATGAATGAAGAGAATATGGCTTTTTGTATTCTTAACACTAATTTTCTTTAAGTAATAAAAACTTTTATAAATTTTTGTGACTGATGTTACATTACTATGAGGCCTAATTTATAAAAATTAATTTTCAATACAATAATCACAGTTTAAAGATTCTTTACTGGCCTAACCTCACATATAGACTAAATTTCAATAAAATAATAGGATTTTATACATACCTGTTAATTTCTTCACGAAAACAAGATGAACCTTCCGAACCTCTCTAAAGACAACAACACTTGTAACAAAAGTAAACTTGCCAAACATTGCCTATAAAACTTACAAAAAGGTACTGCTAACTTTTTAAGCATAATTTTATAAAAATTCACATATTTTTACCTTAGAGGAAAAAAAAAACTGTATATATGAAAGAAAATTTTTTTTTTATGTTGGTGTCCCTGTTTTCATGGAATTGCCCACATGGTGGTCTTCAGTGGGTATCGAACGCACGACCTTCCGTACAGGAAAGCTTACTACCAGGTCCAGAAGATAAATATTCCACTGGCTTAAGGTGATATGCAGCTTCATTTTAGAGAAAGGAACCGCGAGGGCTGAAGACTGACTTGACCTCAAATTTTTGTGGTCTCTTAATTTTGAACCAGATCCCAGATGAGAGACCGTCACCTGGGATTGGCATCCCCAGAGGTATTGTTTCACTTAGAGGACTTTGGAGCCACGACCTATTTAACGTGCACCAGCTCCCTTTAGCATACACCGCCTACAGGAACCAGCCGTGAGAGGTTGTCACCCTCCCAAACGCTGACCTAAGTCAATGTTGCTTCATTTTCGGTGTTCTGCGGGAACCGAGCTTCTACCGACTGGTCCACTGCAGGAAGAAGTAGTGGATAAGGATCTTTGAAAGAGCACTACAAGAATTTGCATTGTAATTATTAATAGTCTAGTCCTTTTTGGAGAATAGTTTTAAATTCAAGTATTTAAAGTATAATTTCTGCAGTTTTTAATTTGAAAACAGTTTTTGGTTGAAATACATCAGTAGTGAAGTCGAGGGATGGACAGCGTCCCCTACCTTTTTATTTTAATACCTGCATTGCCCCCAAATATTTTACATTTTAACATAAACGTCCCCCCACTTTTCATATCAATTGCTTATCTTCGTGTGTATAGGCGTCGCCCCCTACTTTTTTTCCAGGACTACACCACTGGCTTACATATATGAACACCATAAAGTGGTGATACGGTTATGTTAAAATTCAAAACAAGTGAGGAGAAGCTTGTGTTAAAATAAGGTAGGGGTACACCGTCCCCTCTCGACTACACCAGTGAGGGCATGAATCCCATCTCGTACACTAGTTCGTGTACTAATTAAATAGTGACCTAATTATGTAAAAATACTATGTTCTAACATCATCAGTTAGTTATAATTTTTCCTTTTTTTTTTTTTTTTTTTTGAGACGTGAAATAATGCAACTGATACAATTATTTTATTTGAAGCTTGAAGAAATAAATTTCCAGCTCAGAACATTCTTACTTAATTTGGAATAAAATATGCTAGCAGGTTACATTCTACTCTTATTAGGGATTGCAGTCTGCGACTGAACAGATGGGGATATTTCTGTATTTTCAGCTCTCACTACTAAGGCCCGATTATAATTCATTGGGGCCCTGAGCAAGAAGTACAAGAGTTAAATTGTACAGGAACTTTTTACTTTATTTTCTGGTTTTAAAAGGTGTCGAGAAATTTTTTAAAAATATGCTTCACAATTATAATTCTAAAATTCTGTTGATACTTTTCCAAAACCTTGAAGTCGGGCAGAGTAGGTGCGTTAAACCTTTACTACATCAACATTGTGAAATGTAAGATGCATTGTTTCAAGTAATTAGTAATAGAAGTTATAAATACAGGTAAAGTACTTAAGATTAAAACAATAGGATTAGCAACAAATGGTACAATTTACAATCTGTATGTGATTTAGTTCTTTGACAAGATATTTTATTTGAAAGAAATTTAGTCAAACGCTGATAAAATCTTAGCTATAAATTTGTCAGAGTGTATTAATAATAGCATAAACCATAAAGCAATGAAAAAAATGTTCAATGTGTACATCAGCTGAAAATTACTCTTAATGAGGTAGCAGAGAAATTGGAATGCAGTACAAAATTTTGTGTGAAACTGATCCAGAAGGGGTAAAAGCATCAATTTGTCTATGAAAGCAAAATCTTTAACATATGAGAAAATAATTTAAACATGATTTTCAGTTACGAGTATGTTTCGTACCTTTATTACTATAAATCGATTTAGGTTTCTTGAAAGCTATAGCAAAAATTCAGTTTGTGTACGACATCTTAAAACTCAAAACATATAGCTGACAAAGCACTAAAAAATATTCTACTAACCTCCAGACAATACTTTCAGCCAAAAATGTATCTAATATAAAGACAAAAATTATCTTCAAAATTTAGTAATGCATTGCAAATTCTAGTATATTGTGAAACCTTTGGATGTTTTAAATTATTTGCTCCCCTCCCCCCATTAACTAAGTTTTTTTTAATTAAAATTAACACAAAACATTATTCAAGGAGTTCAATAAGCTAAGGAAAACTAAGAAATATATCATTAATTACTATTGGATCTGCATTGACTGTTGCCAGTTAGAGGGTAAAATTTACAAATTGTTAAAAATTTGTCAGAGAGTATCCATTTAATAGAATTTTTAAATTTCACGATTCACGTTGTGAATCGTGTCCCTTAGCTGCACGTTATTTCTCCGACTAAACACATTTTCTGTAAAGACACACTCTGCAACTTGAAAAACCAGCAATTATTTTACTGTATTTTATAAATGCAAAAAGCAGAAAGGTTTCAAACTTGTTTTTTTTTTTTTTAATATAAAATTGAGGGTTATTGAAAAATAAAGAAAAATGTTTAAAGGGCAGCATTTTGAAGACTTGCATCACACTAATTAAATCTACCACAAGGCCCTCAACCCATGATTGCATCTAGCTATTCTCAGTCAAAATGAGCATCTTTAAGTTTGAATTTAGATAATTTGAACTGTTTTGCTTTCTCCTTCAAGTCTGAATTATTAAGAGCAAGCTGTATTGTATTTTTCTACTTTATTATGAGTAATCTTTTTCTTTTTTTTTTGACACTTATGTTTCTTCTTCCAGAAATTCTGTATTTTGAGCTTTTTAAAATTTGTAACTTCATAAAAATCCATAGTTAAAAAAGTTGTACAGATTAATAACTAAAAATTTTGCATACATCTGGTGTGAATCTGGATTAGTTTGTGCATCTAAAATAAGAGAAAAGTGTAATTATTAGTTTGAAATTCTTTTAAAAGTAATCGGTATCCAATTTTATTTATTGAATTTTTTTTTTTTTATGTTCTAGCAATATAGCATTTTTAAAAATAAATTCTTATGTACTATGTTGCCTTTAATAGTTGTGTTTTCATCAGATGGGCAGTGGAGGAACAGACCACCCAGTAGAATTCCCAGCTTGTGGAAGTCGTATTGTAAGTTATATGCAGTTTTTTTTTTAAATTTATATATGCATTTATTTATTATTATTTACTTTCGTAAAACACATTCTTGTGTTCTATTTCATAATGCAATCTAAATTTAATTCATTTTTCTTCATAATGCAATCTAAATTAAATCTGAGCATGGTACAGATGAATCAAAACCAATAATATTATGGTGAGGGGTATAATCGAGAGATTTCAATAATCAAGTGATCAGTAATCGAGTGAATATCTTGAGTTCTTGAAAGATCATTTCGAGTTATCGAGCGATCATCTTGAGTTCACTAAGCAGGCCGGTCATTTAGGGAAGTCAGGAATGGATAATTGTCTTTCTCTGGCTGTGAGAATAATATTCTCAAAGCCAGAGAAAGGGCTAACACTTTTCAGGGTTTTGGGGTCTGAGTGAGTTTCTCTCCCTGCAATATAAAGTATTTTTATGAATGTATGTTTTTTTTAATGTAATAAAAAAAAGCATATACCCCTTGCCCACTACTGAAAAAATTCAATATGTCCGTCCTGTTAAGGAACGCTAATAAAGTTCAGGTCCAACTTAGGAACCAGTGGTAACGTATTCAAGAGTTGTGGTCGTTGCCTTTCGAACTGAAGAGGTGAACTTGGTTTTGTAAAGCAATATATGACTCATCCAATTGGCAGGAATTCCCTACTTTTCTCCTACTCAGTGTAAGAGCTGCCGACTCCCCCCAAACCCCTCCCCTTGCCCTAACATTTCAAATGTCAATTTAAAAGACTTTCTAGTGGAAGAGCAATTGACCCCCCCCCCCCCCCCCCCACCTCTTATACTGTTTTCCCTGATTGAAACACTAACGATAGCCTCGAAATGCGTTTTGCGGAACCCCCCCCCCTCTCCAACCTTCTCTTCCCCCCTTTCCCAAACATCACCAAAACAGCCTAAAATTTCGTTTTTTGAAATTTCCATTAGAGATCCCTTACCCTCCCCTACTCCTTCATATCACCAAAAATATATTAAAATAACGTATATTTCCAGAGATAATCTCAAATCCCAGCTTTTTGCGAGTTTATCACTTACATTTAAAAAAAATCTAGAACTGTGCCCCATCTTCCTAACGCCAACAAAGAGTTTAAAACTATGACTCTAGTTCTTCAATTTCAAAGTGATGCCCCTTCCCCTGAAAACCTTCTCCCCTAACCCTAATAGCACCAAACCTAAAATTGAATTTTCAGGATTTAAATTGCGAAATATTTCTGCGGAAAATACTTTTTTTCCATTAACATGATTAAAAATAGTTTTTAGTTTTAAAAATTTTAAATCCCCCCTCCCTCTTTTCCATCTTTTCCATAGGAAAAACAGTCAAAAGTAACGATTCCGGGAGATCCCTGGATCCCCCTTTTTTCCTTACACCTGCAACATGCAACACGAAACTGCAATTTGAGCGTCTAAATTTCGAAAACTTCCATAGAAATTCTACGAACCTGTTCCCCTAATGTCTCCATTTATAGCTTAAAAATGTATTTTGCGGAACTTTACTATATACGTTAATTTATTTGTTTTTTTCTCCCAGCATCCCCGTCCTTAAATTGTGTGTGTTCATATTTTAGCAATGACTTCCTCTTAAATCAAAAACTGCATCCGCCTTTGTTTTCCACTCACTCACATAGACATTTTCGCAATCACTTGACTACGGATCATCCAAATGCATTACTCGACAAGAAAATCATTCGAGAGAGTTATGCGATACGAAATTGCTCGAGAAGTCGAGTACTAAAGACATTCACTCGATTCTGAAATAGCTCGTAAAATCAACCATTCGAGACATTCATCTGTTTCTGATATTGTTCGAAAAGTAAGCAACTGGACATCACAGGATCTCGAAAGGTGCATACGTTTCTAATATCTTTCAAAAAATAAACCGTTGAAGAAGTTAGAGATGTTCGATAATTGAGATGTCTGTTAGAATCGAGCTCTCGAGTTATCCTTAATAATTGAGTTCTTGTTTATTCAGGATAACTGAATAACCAAGTTCTGAGTTTAGTTACAAAGTAAATAAAGAAAACTTTCCATTTTTTTCTATGAAAATCGTATTTTAGAAATATAAACTTTATTTTGAAAAATATAATACAATCTTAAAGTTATTAACTCGTCTAAATTACAAATAATCGTTAATAAAGCAAGTAGGTAGGAGCAGCTTTTAACAAGTAATATCGATATAAAAATATTGCTTTGGAAACTTTTCTTTTTTTTTTATTTAATGGGGAAAGAGCACTGGTGTTTGCTCCAAAGAAGCATATTATTGACGTCTAGCTCAATAAAAGAGATACATTTAATTAATATGTAGGCAAAAAAAAAACTTTCAACTTTATTTGCGTTTGACCAATCATATGTGTATGATTATCACTTATTATCTTGTTAAAGGAACAAGAATGATTTATTTTTAATAATCATTTCTCTTACAATGTATTAAGTGCCGAGTTGCAAACTCTTCCGATCGCTTTTCAGCTGATCTTTTGTTAAACAGTTTCTTCTCCTTTTTTTTCTTAGTGATTTTTTCTAATGATTAAATGAATTTCCGTATCAAACAAAATAATTTATTAATTTATTTTTCTAAGTGCTCAGTTTTCCCTTAATTTTTTTCCGATTTTATTTGTAACCTTCGAAATTACGATTTTTCAAGCTCATGGTACGAGTATTTTCTATCTACAGGGATTGTACTACAAAACTTTGACTAATTTTGAAGACAAGAACAATTTTTAAGGAACTTTTTAAAAAGATATGTATTAGTTTACATGAATTTTCATAACTTATAACACATGTAGGTAAAAACCTATTTTTTGGAAACTTGCTAACATCTAGCACATGCTTGGCCAAAAATTGCACGCAGCTTACTCCAGCTGGTTCTTGCCTGTTCACTCACAACTTTCTAGTTGTGTGTTGAACCCTTTTTTCTACACTGATGAAGAGGCTCCATTTTAGCCTCGAAATAACTATTTGCGTTATTTGTTCTGACAATTTCTTTTGTATGTTATCTTTGTACTCATATTTAGCACAAAGCTTTTTGATTGTTTGTCTTATATTTCTTAAAATTGTTTGCACAAAGCAATCAAATTTGTGATGCTCGTTAATGGTATAATTTTACTGCAGTGTTCTTTTTAGAACTATCCTACAGTAAAAGGCCAGATTAAGGTACAGGCCTAGGACCCATGCATGAAATCTGCATTATTGTTTTTAAAGTACAGTGCAGAAGGCATTTATGCCTTAAAGCTTTATTTTATCTTTTAATTTGTATGGTTTCCACCAGGCTTGGAGTAATCGTAATCTCCTGTAATCGATTACATTTTGGCAAAATCGAAATCGTAATCGTAATCTGACAATGGCATATTCTTATAATCATAATCGAAATTGCGTAATCCCTTTTCTTGCGTAATTTTAATCGTAATCTAAAGGAAAAAATCTGTAAGCCCTTATTAAATCAAAAATCATAAATTTTTGATTTGTGACACTGCTGCAAAAATGAGAGTTGTATGCATATCGGCTAATTTTTCGCTAATCTAATCGTAATCAAAATCGTAATTGTAATTACTTTTTGGCAAAGGATTACAATCGTAATCATAATCTCTCAATTTTTCTATTTGTAATCGTAATTATAATCAATTACGTTTTTTCGTAATCGACTCCAAGTCTGGTTTCTCATTAACTTGTATTAATTTATGCCAGAATGACTACAGATTATCAAAAACCTGCCTTTACTGAAAGAATAGAAAGAGTTAAAATGAAATAAATCATATTCAAAAAAATGTCACTGGCTTCTGCTGTCTGAAACTTGTATACTGCTCTTGCAAGCCATACAATCACATATCCATGCACTCCAGCATATGAAGATCATTCAGTACCTAACATATATTTGTTAAGTAATGTATTCATTCCTTTGTTAAAGGCTTTTATTTATCAAAGCAAGTAATTTTTTTCAATATGTAGATGAATGAATTGAATGAATTATTTTTGGGGTGCTAAAGCGCAGTGCTAGTGCCAAGCAGCACTAGCACTGCGACAACAAATCTATTGTACTAACAACCCTTTTTATTGTTCCTGAAACAGACCAATGGCTGAAACAAATTTCAGTAGTAATTTGGTAGGGAAACTGGGTAGTTCCAGGGTGCGATATAATGATATCCTAAATATTTAAATCATTGTGCAGGAAGGTAGTCACATTTACATAAAATGTGTGTTGAGCTTTCTTCTGCGACATGAAATCCTCGGCATAATGGATCATCAAGGATGCCTATGATGCTTAGATGTCTCTTGCGACAGCAGTGACGAGTTAGCAGACCAATAGTCACTCTTATCACATTTCTGCTAAGTTTCAAATATGTAGATAGTGTTTCTAAGAGATATACAATAATAATAACACTGGGTCATGTTTGTATGTAAGACAAATTGTTTCAGCATACCTCTTTATTTATCTACATAGCATGCTTTATTGTTACTTTATTCTTTAGTGTATCAACTGCAGCAGGAGGCACCTATTCCTAAGCGGATTCTTTGTAATCGCGAAGTAAGTTTTTAATTTATTTGGAGATTTTATATTTTATTAAGAAATTATCTAGAATAATTACTTACATTATAAAAATCTTTTCAGGTCCATGGAAAACCGTTCCATTATGGAAGAGAGTAAGTAGAATTCATTTGCATGTTTTCGAAGCACATTTTTTTTCTTCTGAATTGCGAAGTGAATATCATAGAATGCATCAATTGTGTCTATATCAGCTACATATTTCATAGTAGAAACTTTGGTTTTCTAAAAATCGGAAAGTCACTCTTTTCCCCAATATATTATATTCTTTTTACTATACTGGTGACCAGAGATCGCGTTAACGCCTCTACAAGCGTGTTTCACGCCTTAAAAATCGGTAATACGCATTGAAATTTAAAAAATGCGTATTTTCACTCTACAAAAACACTCTACTACTTTTAAACAACTTTTAGCTTGTTAAGTATTGCAAGATATTTTTCATTATATAAACACTTGCAGTCGCCAGTCGCCTAATGCGACCAATTTACTTGTTTTGACGACCATTGTTTTCATTGAAGTCGCCAATGTGGCTACCGTTTGCTAATGCTAAAACCCTTTCCCGACCTTTAATCTTGACACGTGACCTTTTCCCAAATTCTTCTGTCCACTAAAAATTAAATCGAGAAGAAAAAAATAGGAGTTAATTTTTGCGCCACTCGGAAGCCAGTTTTTCCTCCGAGTTTTACCGGAAATTGCTTACCGTATTTGAAATTTCAATCCTTTTCCATCCTGCAATTATTTCAATTATCTTGAAAGTTGTAAGGTATTTTTTGCATGCACAACCTTAAATCTGCTTATTTGTAGTTTCATTTTAACAATTAAAAAAGAAAAAAAAGTATCAAAATAGAAACAGCCAAAATCGTGCACGTGCTTCGCCGAAAATTGGATTCTACGTTAGAGATTTTAATCCTTTTGCATCGGGTACAAATTTCAATTATTTTCTAAAGTAGAAGATTTTTTCACACATGCTGCCCTAAATCTGCGTATTTTGCATTTTATTTTAATAGTTTCTGGCTTTTTTTTTTTTTTTTTGAACTGTGCCGATATTGAACACGTGTTTGTCGAAAAATGCGTTTATCGCTATTATTCAGTATTATAGTTTCATTTATTTATTTATACCTCAAATTTGATTTTAATATGGACAGCTATTTACTTTTTAGAAAATACTAAATTTTAGATTAATAAGAAATTTTTAGAAAATAGTTAATTTAGCTGCATGTATGCTACTCTCTGGGTCAAGGTCGCAGCAGAAGTGGTATTCACTCTGAACTCGGATATCTGTAAAGAGTGTTTAGTATTATTATTATTATTTTATTTTCACTCTTCCAGATAATAAAATACTCCTCCAAAAACCTCCAAGGAGTATTTTCACTCTTTGACAAAAATTCCTAGCGCAACCTCTGTGACACATCTTGTATTTCAAATGTTCATTTGGTTACTAGAGCAGGGAACTATTATGCAAAGTTTCAATTAATACTTAACTAAATTAGTCTCATAAATAATTAGAATTTATGAAACAGATCATCAGCTCTTTAGTTAATTTGGACGATAAAGAAATTAAATTTAAAAATCAATTTTAAAAAATAAAGTCCGTGAAGTAAAATCAGCAGCGCAATTATGCATGTCAAATGGGATTGAAAGTGAACCAATGGATGTTAACCAAAGTTAACCAGTCAGAATGAGGCACCTGTAAGCTCAAGGCCGAAGAAAGGGGAATGTCCTGTTTGCTCTACAAGTGAAATTTTGTCGATTTGGTGGATTAGAGATTAGTAGTCGAGAATTCTTATATTGGAAGAATTTTTCCCAGTGATGTTAGACAGAGGCCGTGGTAGCCTAGTGGTTAAGCTGTCGGACTTCCACCTGGAAGTTCGCATGTTCGATACCCGCTGAAGACTCACCATATACACTTGGATATGTGCATATAAAATCCGTAGACCCCACTACCTCGTCCCCGGATGCAGGGCATCCCTAAGGCCTAGTGCTAACAGGGAAGGGGGTTATAGAAGAAAAATGATGGTAGACGTAATCTTACTACTATTATAAATACGAATGTTTGGATGTATATTTGTTACATCCAAACGTATGTTTGTTTTTTGAGTTTTTTTGAGTTACATCAATCATAGTAGTAACAGTCTGTAAAACATTATGATTAATTAAATACTGCAAAATATATTTCTTCTTTACCAACTTTTCTCTTCAAGCAGCATTACAGCTAAAATTGTGAATAAATCTGATACAAAACTGAGAGTTCTGATAGAAAAATTGTAATTTGCCATGATACGAAACTGATGATTCTGATACAAAACTGAATTTTTGATTTTTCAGCTGAGTCGAGCACAAAGCTCTCATTTAAATTGATCATTGATAAAACAAGTAGAAGTGAATCTTAAAAATTAATTAGTGAAAAATTATAAATTTTAAAAAAATGTTCTTCGGAAACAAGAGTTTTGAGATGTTAAAATAAAAAACCATAGTATAAGCAAATATTACTAAATGATTTCTTTCACTTTGGGTGCTTTTATGATCAGATAATTGATGTATGCTTCGGAGAAAGAGATAGTTAACTAATATGTGGGCAAAAATCTTTTTGATTTGTTTTACTTTTGACTAATCACATGTATGTGCTTAGTTCATTAAGGTTATTTTATAGGTTCCATGGAAAGATTTCAAGGGAAGAAGCAGAAAGACTCCTTGTTGAAGATGGATGCTACTTGGTTCGTGAGAGCCAGAGAGCTGTAGGGCAATATACATTAAGCATGAAGTATGTTGTTTAAATTGTTGATTGTTTGTCTTTGGATTCAGCAGTCGGGGGAAAGGATGCATTTTCCTTTCATAATTAATAAATTGAATGTGCTATGCTTTTAACAATTTGATCTTATACACTTTTTAAAATTGAAAACTTATTTGTTTTGTATCAAAAATGATTTCTAAACTAATCATTGGAACAAATAATATTTATTTAGTAATTAAATTTTAAAAAAATATATTTTTCCTGCACTTTAAAAAAATGAAGATTTGTGCATATTGAATAATGTTCAATAAATTCATATTATAGTCTTGTATCTCAAATCCTATGGACATACAATCTCACTATAGGCAAAAAATTATAGTTTTACAATGTACCAGAACTCTGGCACTGATGTGTGACGGCCGGGGTGAACAAGAAAATGTTTTGGTAAGCTGGTTGGGAAATGAGTGTTTCTTGCGGGCTTATATGTGTGACCTTTGATGTGAAAGGGTCAACCAGTTAGTCCTCTGAGTGAAAGTAGTTTTTAATGATGACATAAAAAATGCCAATGAGTTAACACAAAGTCATATTGATTGAATTATGAGGAGCCAATGATGTGTACCAAAAGCCTATGACGAACTTTTTGTCATCGTCACAAAGGAGGATAATCCATCCTGTGTTATTCGCATCGAGGGGAAGGTTTCTATATTAATCAAACTCCTGAAATGCGCAAAAGTTTCGGTTATTTAAATAAAACCATTACAACACAACAGTCATTCGCCGACCTTTTTTTTTTTTTTTTTTTTTTAACTCATATCTTCAGAATAAAAATTCTAGTTACAGTTAGATAAGCAACGAGCATAATAATGAAGCTTTTGGCTTTGATTATAACGCAACTCCCTTTCTTAGAAAATTATAGATGAAGTCTCTTGGGTGGGTGAACAGTCTTTCCACTTCTGGTTACGTACCGCTGAGACTGGACCTGCAGCATATGCGCAGGAAAATTTCTTGATCTTTGTTTTCACCTCTTTTCCCACATCATCATTTATTTCATTTTTATCAGTTACACACAGATATAAACATATATATTTATGTGTGTGTGGGATAATAAGACGGAAAGAGTTTTCATGAAAATAGCCCTTTTGACCATTGTCCATAAACCAACTTCAGTGAGTTCATCAGCTCTCTTTCAAGGGATTGCTACCTGTGAACCCTTTGCTTCTCTGCTGAGATAGGGAATAGAGTGTAGTGAGTGACAATTAAGTTTTGCTATCAGTCTAAATGGTTGGGTTCTAATAAAAGAAATTACAGCTGCTATTTGAGCAATTTTGCCATTATTGTTTCCTTAAACTACTCTTAGGGCTTGGGGGTACTTCCATACTATTTCAGCTATTCGTATCAGTGCTTTTTGTTATTCGTCCTTAACCCCATGTCATCTGAAAGACTCTGATGACAGTCGAAGGTGGAAATGACTACCTATTATCTCCGACAACACAGCAAGGAAGCAACCCTCCCAAGGAGCAAAACAAAAGGTATGCCTAGGGGGGGGGGGGCAGGAAAAGCCAAAAACGGACGTCAAACTCTATCCACTAACGCCTGCTATCCACCTGCCCCTTGAGGTTCTCGTGATCTTTAGGAGTGATTGAACCTATTTAAATTGGAAATTTCGCCCTGTTTGCGAAAAAGAAAAAAAGGAAAACTTCCTTGTTTGCAAAAGAAAAAGAAAAACAAGATTGCCTTTTTGTTGAGATGGGCGTTTCGGACTTTTTGGTCCCCCTCTCCCCGCCATCCACCTTGGTTATGCCCCTAGTTTACAGGGCCTTAATTTTGACTAATTTTCGAGCCCCCTTGTACCTCTCCAATTTGTGACTCCAACTACCAGCTTCTCAAAATTTCCCAATCATACACAGGCTGTAGAAAGACATGTGAAGCTGGTGACCAAGGTGGTGAAAGCTGTTTGTGGACAGAAATCACGATGGCTTTGTCCGTGCACGTATTCAAGTCAAAACATGAATTCTTTGATTTCACATTGTAACTGTTTGTATTTCAATGTATTACGTCTTAAGGTGACTGAAGGTGAACAACAGTTTGCATGAAATATTGTAAAATCATTGAAATATTGCTTACTATTGAAAAATAAAAGTTTGTGAAGGTAACTCAAAATATTTTTCAGGAGTATTGAAATTTGTACACTACGTTCTGTTGATCTATTGGCACATTTAGGCATATCTAGCTATTTAAATTTAAAAAAAAATTGTTTTGTCCAATCCATCCAAATATAGTCAAACCAAACCTGTCTATCTGAAAACATGTGTATCTCAAAAAACTATATCTTTTTTTTTTTTTTTTTTAAAATTTCTCAGTAATCTCGATTAATTTTTCATGCTTTTCCCCCTTTTTATCTTAAATATTTTGGGTGCAAAACCTGTATTTCTTGAAATTCAAACTTAGTCACTACATGAATTTTACATACAACTTTGCGTTCTTTTCTCCTTTCTAAAGGTCAAAAGTGCACAGAAAAATTCTCCTCAGGTAAGAAATAATAAAAAAAAATTCTTAGCAATGGTTGGGGAGGGGTTTGGCCAACCCAAACGCCTCCTAGAGGATTAGGAGATGAAACATGTCTTTTCAGTGACAAACTAGGCACCTGGTGGGTCTATTCTTCAATGAATATTTTCTTAGGGAAAGTGAAAGGGAAATCTAGAAGTCTGTTCCTGCAATTCCTGTGTTAGTTCAAGAAGGAAAACCAGTTCTTGAATCTGAAATTATTTCCACTGATTTCTTGTGTCTGAAAGCTTCATTGGAGGGAGACGGACAACAAAAAGTAAAAAAAGATAGAACTCTAGAGACTTGGCCGAATATCTGAAATTATAGTTCAAACCGTGTCGTAAAAAAAATTCCTGTAAGCTGCAAAATTGTTTCAGGGATAGCGAAACACTTGGATATTGCAACATCAAATTGACCAACTTCAGGTTAGAAAACTTTAAATGTAGAATAATTTAGAAAGCTCTTCTGTGAAAGCGCAGCAGTACAAAGCATTTGTGACAAATAGACGATAGTTTGCTCCCTTCTTTTCTGAAAAATTTTAATCCTATATATGCGTTCAATGCTAATAAAGCAGTACTTTTTTACCAATGCTTGCTTAACGAAACAGCTGATTGTAAAAGTGAAGAATGTCGCACATTGCAAACTGCGTAACAGTTCTTTTATTGCCAAGTTAAAAAGAATTGTCGACAATAAAAAAATGTCAGTCATCAAACTCTGTTAATAGATTTTTTTCATTGAAGTATGTAATTGTATTATATTAAATCAATTTTATTAAATTATTCTTTTTACTAAAAATGTATGCATTGTTTAAACAACTCATAATCGCTGGATTAAAATAATAATGAAAGCCTCCATGTCTCCATTTTTTTCTGTCCACAGCACATTTTAGATAGACAGGTTCAATTGTATATTTAAAACTTTTTGTGTTCACTTTTCAGTTAAATTTGCTAATGCAGGAAGTTTTTCAGAAGATTCAAATCATTTTTCACAAAACTCACGAGAAAGGGACTCTTTAAAAAATAAACAAACCTGGAATAACTACTGTATTTTAAAAAGTAGCTACTAAACTAAAAGTATGTAATGGTTACTACCAAAGCTAGAATTTACGGGCCTATTGTTTTTCCCCTTAAAGATTTACTTACTTTAAGTATATTGAACTTATATTGAAATTTTGTTTTAATTTTAGGTTTGGTGGAATTACAAAGAATTTTAAATTATATTATGATGGAAAACATTATGTTGGGGAGAAAAGGTTTGATACAATTCAAGATCTTGTTGCAGATGGCCTAATCTCACTTTATTTAGAAGCTCATGCAGGTGATTATATTGCTACTATGTGTATGGAGTCAAAATATGAGGATAGCCCTTACATGACCTTAAATTCATATAAGCGAAAAATTACAAGAAACTGGGTTAGGAATAGCATTAGATATGGAAAAGATGAGGTAGCATTAAAGAAAGAGATGAACAGATGCGAAACACTCCATGAATATGATCGTCCGCCTGTAGAGGTATTCTTATTTTAGTTTGTATTTTTTTTGTTATAAAAGAATATGTTTAAATTTAATTGATTTTTTTTCCAATTACAGGAGGAAACTGAGGGTATTGATGTTGCACAATTTGAAAAAGTTCATGCATTTAAGGTAAATTGGTTATTATTTTTATAATAAAATGTTCTAGGGTTTTTCTTTCAATTTCAATTGCTTTAAAATCTCTCTATTATTTCTCTTAGTGATAGGACTATGCACATTCAGTGTTAAACTTTATAGACTAGATGAATATTACTACAGTCGAACCTCGCTATCCCGACACCTGGATGGCACATCACTCCAGGTATCACGTCACATCTCGAAGTCCCAAACTTATGACATACAATTTTAATGTTGTCACTCCAGAATTCATGACACTGCTTTAACTCCTCGCACCATTTACCACGACACTTCAGAGGCTGTCACATTAGCTCCACCCCTTTATTTTACAAATAGATTTTCTACCCTTATTTAACTATCAAAATAAGAATATTTAATTGGCCGAAACTTCCCCATTCCTTATTAAACCTTGTTAGTAACAAGTCATGACTGTATCAAGATGATTTCCTCTCTTTCTTTGACTTGTAAAAAAGATGGGTTAATGAAATTTGATTTCAGGAAAAGTGTAAATGAAATTACTTAACATAATATCTATTGGATTTGGCCAGGACTGTTCAAAAAATTTATATAAAAATGTATAAACAAGAAACTTATAAATGGTGCTCTCCTTCTGAACGAGTCATTAATTTTTTGCTCTTTCAGGTTAATAATTTTATTGGATTGCCTTGGTGTGACTTTTGTGGGAACTTCATGTGGGGCTTAATTGCTCAAGGTGTTAAATGTGAAGGTGAGATTGATAATCTTTCATCTTTTTTCTTTTGATATGCAATAACCATTTTCACTACCTTTACAAGCTCTTCTCTTTAGTTTTTTTTAAAACATGGAGAAATTTGACTGTATTTTAGACTATAGTCTAAAAGATCTGTTTTTTTTTTAAATAAGTAGTGCTTCAAAACTATACTTTGCATCTAACAATGTTTTAAAAAGGCGAAACTTTTATTGATAATGTTACCAACAATAAAATGGAACAGCAAATCTTTATCATGAATGGTTACTCTTTTAATTTATATTACTTTTTTTTCTTGTTTTTTTCCTTTATTAAATGGTTCAGTTCATTTTAAAAAATTTATAATGTCGCAAAGGTAGGGAAGCTGCTGTAACCCACAGGCAAAATTTACTTTTCAATTTTTGCTGGTCACTGTGGAAGGATAATTGGTCGGGAAAATTTTCTGTCAGAACCTACGACTTATCATCTAATTGGGAAATTTTTGTCAGTTGAAAATTTCAAAGCTTTCAATATCAATTTTTTTTTTCAAAACACTTTTTTTGTCCGTTAGTACAACAAACCTTTCACCACACAAGGTATGGGGGGTATGTTCTTGGGGTCCCAAGGACATACCCAAAAAATAGGTCACTTAATTTTCTTCAATCCTTTTTGATAAGTCATTTCTTATTGTAATATTCCAAACAGCCATTCAAAATTTCAGTAAGCATAAAACCCAACATGAATTAAACTTTGAAAATAAATTGAATACAGTTTCTTTTCCAACATTTGTTACAGCCATTTCCATTTTCTAATAATAATAACATATGATGACAGATATTTACGGGTACAACATAATATAGGGTAATCTGACCAGTGAATGAACCTTGTGTAGTTGTTTTTTAATTAGGTTTTTTAGTTTAGGTTCTTTCTGAAAATGCCTTGAACTGTCTAAGAACCTGGGCTCTTGACAAAACAGTCTCCATAGGCTTGCCGTAGTTTTGCAACAGTTTCTGTTGCACTGTATGTCTGAAGCAAAACCTGATGGCACATCATTGTTCAAAATTAATGTCGTTCATTTTTAGAATACACTAGAAACAACTTTTTCCGATAAAAGTCACACAGATAACGCAACATCTCTAGCAAGTTCAAACTTGTACGGCAGGCCTATCAGATGTTTGCCTGCCGCTCCTCCATGTGCCGCGTCCCCAGTGTTGCCAGATCGAACGCTAAGCAACCAGTCTCATTATTTAATTCACGCACCTCGTATCTACAATAATTTCGAAAGATTTTCTTTTGATATGTAATTTTAGTTAATAAACGTTTAAAGTTATTGAATTTTTACTTTTTAAACTTTTTATTTGAGAGCCAGAAACTTTTTTCTTATGACAAATTCGAAATCTACAGCATTGATTTCCATATGCATTAGGGACTTGGGAGCAGAAAATATTGTGAAATTCCTCTTTTTTTTTTTTAATATTTCATTATTTTTTGGATAAGACTAATTATGGTTAAGATGAATTTATTTTAAAAGTCATTTTGGGTTTGTTTTAGCGAGGTTTGACTGTATTTTCATTTTAAAATGCATTTACATGTTTCATGCAATTTGATGTTAAAGCCATTCTGCCATCATGTGGTGTATAAAGATTTCCAAAGATCTAACAATAGTATTCTTTCAATGGCAGTGGATCAAGTGACTTGCTATTTATTATTTTATTAATTTTTCTATGTCGAAATGTAGATTATTTCTGATTTTAACACAAAAAGAGCTGAAAACCGTGGACATAAGGTATGTTAAGACCAAGAATTAATTCCTAAAAAGGGATATTTCAAATAGAGTAACTGCGAGAGTGACCACGAGTTATTTTAACAATTATGTTCCACTAGTGATGAGCAAATTGCAGCAAGATGAGAGTTCGCATCAGGTGTGGCAATTTTTATCTTGCCTAAGGTTGCAAAAAAGGAGAATTCCCTTCTGGATGTATGTTTGTATTATATGTTTATATATATATATTGAAGCAGATGAATGGTTTTGTTTACTTCTAGACTGTGGTTTTAGTGCTCACAAGAAATGTTCAGAAAAAGTTCCAAGTGATTGTATGCCTGATTTGAAATATGTAAAAAGAGTTTTTGGTGTTGATCTGATCACTCTTGTAAAAGCCCATAATACTTTACGGCCCTTTGTTGTTGATTTATGCGTTAAAGAAACGGAAAAACGAGGTATATTTTTTATTATCAGTTAGCTTTGTATCTTAGCACTTCTTTCTTGTTAATAGAGCATTATATTAGTGGCTTTTTTTTCCCAATAGGGTTAGATGTTGAAGGTTTGTATAGAGTTTCAGGATTTAGTGATGAAATAGAAATGTGTAGAATGGTATTTGAAAGAGGTAATTTAAATTTATTATTTTAAACATTCATTATGGTTCTTCATTCTTCTACAAATGAGTTTTGTTTTCAGATTGTGAATGTGCTGATATTAGTAGAAATGCATTTGAAGATGTCAATGTCATAACTGGTGTTTTAAAACTGTTCTTCCGCCTTTTACCAATTCCTCTTATAACTTTTGAAGCATACAGTTCCTTTATTGCAGCTGCAAGTAAGATATATTTTTTAAATATATTTTTGCTTTACATTTTCAATTGCATTGTTTTTATTATATTAAAATAACACTAATCTTTTATAATGGTCTTAATGAAATTTGTTAACTTTTAATGTATCTAATTATACATGAATGCAAGCAACAAGCTACAAGCTTGTTTAAATACTACCTGAATGTGTAAGTGGATATTGCTTATAATTTGTGCTATTAACTGTTTTTTGTAAGCTCAAATTTTGTCTCTGAAGTGCTTTCTTCCCTTTGAATTAAACGGCATCAGTGAAATGCTTATGGTTGGTTCCCTTTTTGAAACTTATTTCATATAAAAGAGCAACTTTTTTCCAAAAATTATTATTAAAAGTGCTGTAAAGACTTTCATTTATATCATTGTCCCTTATTCAGTTGTATATCAATTGTATTGATAATGTGCTGCATTGATATAATGCAAAGATTTTGTTATGCAATTACTTTCTCCAAAATGCTCAAATTTTTAACCTCTGTCATCGTTTATGTTTTCCTCTCCCATATTATGTGTGAAATGTTTCCTACAGAGCAAAAGTTGCAGAAGTTGATCAGGTAGGGTAGTGAACAGACAGTGAAAGGGTCAGTCAAAGGTCATTTCACAGTGCTCAATGGGACTATTTTGACTAATAGGAACTACATTCTTCAATTTCTTTCAGCACCATGTAACTCTGGTGAAAACCGTGTAACTTTTTTTTTTGCATTAATGCCGAGCATCATGTTTCTCTATACTGGGCTATTATGTGTTTTAAAAACTTAAAGTGTCACAAAAATTTAAAGCACTTTCACTGAAAGATCATATTGAAATTTTAAAAGAATCGGACAAGAAGACAGGATCAACCAAAGTAAAAAAAAATTTTCAATCGAGAACAGCGCAGCAGTTTAAGAAACTGCTTTAAATCAAACTGCAAGTTCAAGAAAAAGTTTCCTGAAATAGATGCTATTTTGATGAAATTTTTAATACTGTGTGCAGGAGTTAAATCAGCTTGATTTAAATTATGATTTTCAAAAAATAACATTGAATTAAATCAAGTGAATTAAAAAAAAATAGTTGATTAAAATTTTGATTCCCTTTTTTTCCCTTTAAATTCATTTTGAATTTTTATACAGTATTGTTCTAAACATAAAATATCTTGCATTTACAATCTCTGTTTTTATTAGGAAAGCATCAAAGGAACCTTTGTTGATCCAAGTGTGTGCGTAACATATTTCAGCACTTCAGAACTAATTTTTTTTAGTGTCGCCATCTTACTGTATTCTTCCGGCATCTTAACACCAAAGCATGATTCATTCAATCTTTCATATTGCAATTCATAGTAATCATGATCCACTTTACGTGTTTTTATTTTAATAATGGTATTTTAATTTTATTAAATGAATATCGCAACAATATGTAATCCAGAATGTTGTGTATAACCCAGAATGTCGGCGTTGAAAAGAACATCCTTAAAGAAATATTTTTTAATCAAAATTTTCAATGAAAATTAAAAAATAAGCTTTCCATGATAATATGAACATCTGATTTTACCAAATAAGTAACTTTAAAAATATTATACATGTATTTAGTTATGAAATAGAAAAATTATTCAAGTGCACTCAGTAAAAATTAAGTGTTCATATAACATGACAAGGGTTCAAAATTAGTTGTTGTTAGTTGTATTTTGCAACTCTAATTTTCAGT
This sequence comes from Octonoba sinensis, assembly GCA_038502835.1. Lineage (NCBI taxonomy): Eukaryota > Metazoa > Arthropoda > Arachnida > Araneae > Uloboridae > Octonoba > Octonoba sinensis. The sequence continues at coordinate 134,134,388 of CM076598.1, forward strand.
TTCAGGATTACAATTTTGCAGGCGTCCGCAGGCACCTTCTGGGCGTCAAAAATGACGACCGGATGCAAACTTGTATTCATGAAACTAAAAAGTGAAGTTGTAAAATATGACTAATGACCGCTGATTTTGAATCCTAAACATGACACAAAATTGTTTGATGTATTTCATCTTTTAAAAGTTTAAAAAAAAAAAAAAAACATTATGTTAAATTTGTTCATAGAGTTTACTTAGAGTCTACATAAGGGTAGTCCCGGTAAGATTGAATTTGATTTGAATCACACATTTGTATCAAAATCGTTTTATCAATATTATTATTAAAAAATAGCTATTGCCATGAAAATAGCTTAAAATATGTTGTTTAACATATCATATTATTTTTATAAATGTAGCATAATAAATATCCAAAACGTTTCAAGTCTGTTTTAAAAAATCTGATTTAAATATAAAAAATCGCAAACCCTGCTGTCTAGTATATCAAATATTCCCATTAGGCTGATTTCTTTTTTTTTTGCTCTTTGCGGATCAATGTCTTGCCCATCCTCGAACGACTGATTTTTCTTTTAATGTGAAAACTCATTTTTTCCAACCTAATTTTTCCTGCAAATAACCCATTAAACCTGGGAATTATAAAATACTTAACAGTGCACTATAGAAAACATCTTTGCACTCTAAAGCGTCACAACAGGAAATAACCAAGAAAAAAATATTCAGGCAATAAAGAAGATATGGAATCGCATATAATCAAGCCAAGTCTGAAAAAAATCGAAAAAAGGTTAATGTACTTTGATACCTTATAACTTTCTATTTTATTTTTTTCATCATTATATGGCAAGCGTTTTTTTTTAAACAATGGTGGAGGCACTTTCCTAGTCGGCATTTTCCTTTTCAAAACCAGATATTGCTGAAAAATCACCCGATAGGTTAACCCTAACATGCTGAAGTCTGAAGGCACCAGATACCGCACCATCACTACTACTTCTCTTTTTAGACCTGAGCCTTAAGAGTAGGGAAAATTTCTCCAGCCTCCAGTACCCTTGGAATTACCTGACGGCTTCAGGATCGATGGATTTCACATACATGTATCCCCAAGTCTGCTTGCTGAATCATCAGTGGTTTGGGTTTTAAACCCCAAATTTTCTGGTTCAAAGTCCGTCGCCCTACCCACTGAGCTAACACGGTCTTATATATCTGTCTGAAGATTAATTACTATTCTAGGAGCGGAAAGTTATTTCAAGATATAATTTATCACATTTCTTTTTTATTTTTCATTTACTTATTTATTTTAATTTAGAAAAACCTGCCTTAGGCGAGAAGTTAGAGTCATTAAAAGAAGCCTTGAAAACTTTGCCACCAGCTCATTATCAAACGTTAAAGTTTTTAATGGCTCATTTATACAGGTATGTTTTTATTTCTGCATTTAAAAAAAGTTTTCACTGTATAACTAAAAATATAATTGAATATTTCCCTCATAATTTATACAAATCTGACATCCAGCAACAGGCTTTGGGCCCAGCTAGACTGGTCCAAGTCAATTTATCAATTCCCAGTGTGATCAATAGTTGAAGAAGCAATTAATCAATAGTTACATGATCAATAGCCCTCTTAAAACTTTTTACCCCATTGCAAGTAACAGTTGCTTCTGGTAAACTATTCCAGTAGAGCCCCTATAATAGGAGAGGCCGACGCATTCGCTATCTTGTAGCAAACGTACTTTTCACACAACTGGTAGGGTTACCTTTCTTAGAGACTTATCACAAAGTAGCACACCTTTTCACCTCTCTGGTTTTCAGCTCGGCTCAAAGTAACTCATGATCGCAATTAAAATGCTTTTGATGGTCGATCATTCATATCGACAGGCATTAAAATGTATTTTCTTTACATAACTTAACTATAAGTTTTTAGAGTAAATGAAACAATGTGACAACTGAAGTAGTTTTTGTGAAATTATACAATCAGTTGGCGAGCATTCCATCCAGCCAAACTCATACTTTTTTTTTTTTTTGGATGTAGCAATGGAAAGAGTCATCCAGTTACCACTATTATTCCTACACTTTATGTATTTTTGGGAAATTTAAATATTAGAGTTATAGGACAAAAAAAATAGATATTTTATTGATATGTGATCAATGGTAGAAGACGTCATGTACCATTGATCACACCCTATCCTGTAAAGTTTGTTTTTGCTGACTGGATAAAGTCACTAGTTTGCCACAAAAAGAGGGTTTGTCACCTGTTTCTTAAATTTTGAACTATTGTCTGGTGGGAAAATTCAATTCCAAATATAAAATCGTGAAGATGAAAACTCAGAGCAACATGAAAACATTAACCTCAATATATTGAAATTTATATAGTTACAATCAATTGGTTGCATTGTAAATCATATGAAACTGAAAATAGGCAATATTTTTCTTTGTACATCAACCATTTTGATTAATTTATATTAAAGAATTCTGGCATGTACTTAATGTAAAATTGTTGCAATGTATTTTTTTTTTTTTTAGTGTTTTGTATTTTACTGTCAAGAAATGCAAAGATTTATGCACATGAACATTCATATTTTCAGGGTTGCTGACAGGCAAAAGTATAATTTAATGACACCTCAAAATTTAAGCACTGTGTTCTGTCCAACATTACTTCGTTGTCCAGAAATTGGAGGTGTTCCAGATCAATTAACAGCATGGCATGCTGAAAGTACTGTAGTGGAGCTATTAATAACTCATCAAAGGCAGCTTTTTGATCACTAACATTATTTTCTGCATAGATTTTAATACTGTGTTCTGTATATTTCTTATCTTTATGTTTTTAAAAAGAAAAGTTGGTTATATCATGTCCTGCCATTCTACTTGCTGTGTATATTTTGTTCACAGCAAGAACGATGCAATAAATTTAAAACAATATGTACTTTCATGTAAATAAATTGAAGTATAAAATGCTCTCTTTAACGTAACAAATGTACATTTTTAAAAGAAGCATAATACAAAATGTTTTGGTAAAAACCTTATACAGTGGTACAAAGTTTTTATAGCATTATTTCATAAATACAACTGTAATAAAATAATTCCGTTTTGCAATAAATTAGATTTTAAATGGTACATTTGAAACAAAATTTTTTACATAAAAAAATATTAGGTTATAGAATTTTACTATAAAAAAGTAAGTGAACAAATTTAAAATATTGTATTATCATTATATTTTAGATATATTCAACTGCACGTTATAACATTCAAAATATATTCATTTTAAAATTTTTACGTATCATTCATGAATTTTTTCACCTTCTCTCCTAAAATAAGGCTTTTTTCTTTGACAACTTTGTACTGCTGGCAAAAGATGTAAAAATTTGGTTAATGTCTAATACAGTGTGTATGAGGGTAATTGGAAAAGGCGTCTCTAATTTTTAAAAATAAATTGCAGGAGAAATACGCAATCGGTCAGAACAAAGCTAATGTGAAATTGTAGAGCGTCTAAAAAGTTTTTGGTATTAGTGGTTGCGTTGACCTTGAAGTAACGGAGAACATGTGACTGTGTCATTTTGTGACACTGTGATATTTCACAATCATTTAGTTCATGTTGCTCATGGTGATTGAAGCAGGGTCACCAAAAAAGTGTCCCTAATTTAGAATTTAAACAGAAATGGTTTATCATTTTTTAATTCAACATCAGGAGTACATTTTTTGATGACTGCTGGAGGCTTTAATTAGCATGGGTGCTCACAGGAGATCAGCTTTTGCACTTCTTTTCTTTTCCGGCAAAATTTTACGGGTTAGAGGGAATATCTGGCTATTTACACATCAATATATAGGTTCTGAATATGGGATTTCTGTACTTTTTTGTTAAAAATTAACTCCTGCTTTGTTGTACACTCATGATTACTATGAACAGACTAATGAGTGAAATAGCATCACATTACAAAATGATGTCAGCACATGGATACAGTGGCTTCAAAAAAGGCACCAGTACCAAATCTCCTTCAAATAATTTCATGTTGATTTTGTACCTATTGATTGCATGTTTCTTGTTCAATAGACTTTTAAAATAAGGGACGCCTTTTGCAATGATCTTGTATTTTAGAGTTAGAATACAGCGCAAAACTCATGCAGTGCGTGCATTGTACTTTTCAGTTAGATTTTAAATTTCATCTAAGTGCTAATGGAGCAGCCTAAATAAATTGTATGCTTAATTAAGGTTTTCATAAATTTTGTACTTGTTTAAAATAATTGCATGTGTGTCTTCTGCATCGCTCCTAAAAGTATTTTCTTTTAACTACATGCAAGAAGTAACACTGATGTATAAAATTAAAGGGTATACTTACTCTATCAGCATTAGAAATTTGAAAAGTTCCTTTCGTAAACGTGAAAAATGGAATAGTACTGCTTTTGTTATTTACTGTAAACTTCTTAACAAGTGAGGGTGATGAAAATTTTCTCCGCCCTAAATCTTATGTTATGCTTTGCTTATATATATATATATATATATATGCATAAAGGATCTCTTCAGACTCTTGTTTTTGTAAGTTCTGAACATACACAAATTAAAGATAGCCTTTATCACACTAAAACTAAAAAGTTAGAATAAAAATGTGTTATTTAATATTGATCACAAAATATACATACAGTAGAACCTCTCTTAACCAACTTACTATCAGTCCCAATTAAGCTGGTTAACAAAGGTTGTACTGTATTTTGCTTTTAAGTTTAGAAATAACAGCTTCTTAGAATAGTGAATTTAGGTAAAACTTGAAAATTTTTGATTCATTTCTGAGAGTTGTAATTATAAAAAAAGCCTCTGTAGTAGAGGATTTGCACTTCTCATTTTGTCACACCCACTCGAAATTTCAGTGAAAAATTTTAGCTTTTTTTTTTTAAATTTTGGTGATCATATTAGTTAGTTATAACTATTAATATTGCATCCTTATTCATAATCTAGTTTTTAAAATAGTTTTGCATAGAATTAATTTTTTTTTTTCATCGTCTTAGGGTTTGGGGTTTTTTTCCTTTTTGGTAGTCATTATATATTGTTACAAAATAGATAAATAAAATTTATTCCTATTTGCATTCAATATATAACTAAAAATGGCTAAATTAAAAAAAAAAATTTTGGAATAATTTAGTTGTTAAGTGCACACCAGACGTGGTCGTGATATTTTGTTTTAATTGTTGTGGTGTAGATGTAAGCTAGTAAGTATTTGGGAGAACTGGCTTTTTATAATCTATCTAACGTTAATTCTTGGGATTTTGTGCATTCCGCACAGTAATGAATTTTCTGTAAAGTGAAACCAAGTTTCGTCCAATGCTGTCAAATGAAAATCTGGATAACATCCTATTGCTTATACAAAATAATTTTGCTAAAAAATGTTTCAATCAAACATTTGATAATAAAATGTTATCAAATACTGCTGTAATGAACATTTAAAAAAAATATATTTGTGTAAGTCAGTTTAATTGTTCATTTTGTGTGTGTGGGGGGGGAGGGGGTCATTGAAAAAATCTCCTGTTTTTTTTCCTCCAAGGTTGGCAAGTATGTATTTGGAGAGGGGTTTGTCAATTCCAGGATTAGTGATGACTAGAAGAAAATGGCACCCTTCACAATTGATATAATTCATTTCAGTTTGTGAGTATGCAAAAACTGCATGAAATGCAGGCCTCCACATCATTCTATGGGCCCTGTTGCCAGATATTATAATGGGCCTCAACCCTATCATTCCTTTTTTTCCTCTCTCAGTTGAACTCTAAAATTACTCTCTGTGCTTACCTAAAAAAGTGATTAATATTATGTATACTAAGTAAGATTTTAAAATAAATGGTAATAAATTATTTCCATCGCCAACAAAGAAAGAAAAATCATCACTATTGCTCACTTAAAAGAAGAAAAAAAAATTTTTTTTAATATTATGGAAATATTTAATTTATTTTTTTAATGTTATCTTTATTTGCAATTTTTTTCTTATTTAAGTAGCAAGTGTTTTATTTTTCCAGTAAACAAGTGGTTAAAAACACAACTATGATTAATGCTCTTGAACTTCTAGAAATAGTGCAACTTTGTTTATGCTAATTGAAAAAAAATTCAGTTTTTTTCCCTTCTTTCCTTTTAATGCAGACCCATGTTCCCCCTTGACCTATGGGCCAGCCTCATTACCACGGTAATGGATGCACCAGATTTGTAGGGTCCCTGATTAAATATGATGTAAAGTCATTAAAAAGGTATTAAATGATAAGTGTAAAATACTTTAACATTCCTTTTCTTCCTCTTTGCATTAGTAAAAGAGAAATATAATAAATGAATTGAAATGTCCTTTAATCTTACTCATCAGTGTTTTTTTTTTTTTTTAATCTTGTTAATCTTTCAATATGTAAGATTTGCTCTTATGTAAGTTTTGTTTTTTGTATTTGACGCCAAATGTGGTTCAATATTATACGAGTATCTATTGTTTTACAAGTTCTTTGAAATGTATTTCATTTTTTCTGTATTTCTTTTGTAGAATTATTGATTTTTTTAACCAGTTTTTTTTTCTTTGTTTTACTTATGGAATGTGGTCCAATTTTATTTCTTCATATTTCAACAAATATAAATACTTCACTTTCAAATTGGTTGTGTCTGAATTTTAAATTGACTGAATATCATTATTAAATGTTATTTCTAATTATTTTGAAAATTATTAACAATTGCTCATTTTTAGCACAAAAATGATTAATTATTTTTATTCTATATAAATTGTACAAAAAATAAAATATGATGATAATGTTTTCCTGTTACTGCTTGTAACTGAATGTTAGTAAATATTTAAGTAGCAGATGTGAAATTTGCATAATTTTTCATACAACATAAAATTTTTCTTGTTTAAAATATTGCATCTCTATGTAATTGTTACCATGCTATGATGTATAAACAAAATTCGAATTTATTATATGTTAATGAATTTTAACAGGGTGTATGATAAAAGCTGTGATACAATAATTCTAAAAATGAGCAATCCAGATATGTTTCAAGCTACTGACATGATTTTTTTTTTCGTCCTTACTGTCATGTCAGGAGCCTTTTGTGAGAATCGGAAATCTTTAAAAAAAAATCGATATGTAAGATTCTTTTTACAAAGGGAAAAGTTATGTAAAAGCTCAAAAAGAGCAAGTGTTGTATTGTGATCTGTGTTAATATATATGCAGCAAATTTTTGTTTGTTCTTTTTCATTGAAGTCATGAAAATTTGAGATTTTATCTGTTTGTTGTTGAAATCTGTACTGTTGTTGATTTTTGGTTAAAGAATACTCATTTTGTTTTAACTTATGAAGCTTGTATATAAGAACTGGCAGTATTACTCAGAGCAAATCTGAATGTGTGTGAATCAGTATTTGACTGTTTGAATGTTTTTCTGCATTACATTCAAATTAGAAGATCATTCCATTTATAAAGTGGTTTTTGTTTCTAAATGCAAACCATGACTGTAGATCATAAATATTTTAAACAATTAAACATTAGTTGTTTCATATGTATTTTAAACAATTAAACATTAGTTGTTTCATTACAGTGATGCATTCTTGGTGCTATATATTGAGAGTATGCATTTTGATTATTGCAAATAATTTGGTGATTAGTTGTATTTACTCGTGAGAAAATAGATGTACCTTAAATTGCAAAATAGATATTTCACTTGATATGTTTTAAAAATTATATGTTGACATTGCAATATAAAATTGATTTAAATTTTCCCGGATACATCATTTTTAATTTAAAAATTCTAAGTTATCCACTAAAATAACTTAGATGCCCAATTCAATCGAATCACAGCTCAAAATGAACTTCTGATGCTGTGTTTGTGCCTTAAATTTTAATTGCAAAACATTTTTCATTTACTGAGCAGTTAAATGCAAATTTGACTCTTTTGAAGAGAAACATAAGTTATATGCTATATATACATATATACAACACATCCTAGTTCAATATTACAAGTTCAGCATTGTAAGTGCTTTTCATCCATTATTGGAAGTTGAGGCAATTAAAACTAAAAAGCATAATCCTGATAAGGCATAGTAAAAAGAAACCATTGAATTATCTCTCTAATTAACTCTTCTGTTAAGATATCTTAGTACTCTTGACTCAAGATCCAAATGTAAAAAAAACATTCTTTTGTGTTTCATTGCTGCTCTTTATTTCTCAATTACAAGTTTAATTTATGCCTTCTTTCAGATGGCATACATGTTCCTCATTACTAACAGTCTTATGTCATCTGCAAAAATATGTCTTTAATTTTTCACTAACATGTGTAACAAGTTGAATCCTGTGAATATATACCCCCTGGGCTGTTATGCTGTCTGCACTACATCAAAAACATTCTGAAAGATGCCAATTACATGTCATAAATGGTGGGTACAAATGATATCCTAGAATATTTATTTTGATCTATGGAATTTCTAATTATTTTTTATACAGTCGCATCCGTTTATAGTGATTGAAGAGACCCAATGGAAATTTTGCTATATTAAATTACAAATAGTACACATTGAAATATGAAAAATAAGAAAAAAAAACATTCTAGAAATATAATCACTGCTAGTCTTATACTTTTTGTTATCCAGCAACTGAAAAGCTTTTTTTTTTTTTTTTTTATCCCCAAAAACACGCATGGTTTTTCTACATTTTTTTTTCCTTCCTAAAAATAAATATTTTTGTTAAAAAATAAGATTACTACTCGGAGATACCCTAGAAAGCAGTTGCAATGAAAATTGACATCTTATTGAATGAATAATTGATTCTAAGGTCAGGTCTCGTAGGCCAGCGCACGTCCACCCGGGTTAAATTTCTGTGTAGAGCAAGACATTGCTAGTTCTTTCTACCGTTTTAAGAGTACTTTGCCTAGTATATGGCAATAAGAATTTTATTATTTTGCTTGAAGTATTGCAAATGCTGTAGAATATAGATATTGGATCTTAGCACTTTGTGCTTCTCAGACAGTGGAGGAAAGGCACTCTCTAAGCCGCACAAGAAACAAAATATTTAAAAAAAACCTTTGCTTAACTCCAAACAAAGGAGATCCTAAATCTTTACTCAGGAGTTTAGAGGAATATAGAAACCAATACCTTGTGCATTTCATATTTGTTTATTCTGAAAGAACACTTTTCTTTATGATTTTCGCAAAAAGCAAGTAAAATAATGGGAAGTGGTGGAAACAAGAACTCAAGATAATTCCACAGGGAACAATGACTATTTGTGGAGACCATAGGGATAATCACCAGTTAAAACATGCCTTTTCGAAGATATTCTTGAATCCTCATTGGGAGGGAAGGGGTAAAGATTCTTAATAGGAGCCAAGCACAGATAATGCATATTTCAAGAATCGTTACCCAATTTCTGGAAATTTTACGTCATTCATTCTTTATCCAAAGGGAACAAAACTGATTTATATCAGTAAAAAAAAAACTTACTTCATCATAAATAAACATAATGAATTTTTCTCCTAAAAGCAAGGGGAATTGAAACAATTATGTTATTAGCCAGAAATTCACAAAATATGACTTGGCTATAAATGAGCATGACTATTTTCACGAATATTGTTTAAATTGCAATTAATGCATTTCTAATCACGAATAATGCGGTTCTTATATTCATAGTTAGCCAAGCAAATCCGCTAAGTTGCATAACTGCTTCAGATATATGAAGTATGATAAAATACATTGATAACTTGATTATTTCATGTGACTTGATTTCTGAAGTGTTGCTGATCATAGTGCAAACTATCTTTAGCAGATTTTCAGCACAATAATGAGAACATTGTTTTTAATCACTGCGTATATTTAAAAAGCAAAGTCATAGTACCTATGAAGTACCATTTATGTTGTATATACAATACCATCAGCTGTTTAGGTCTTCCTTTCTTGGTAGAACGTTATATATACTGCAGATGTATTGTACATGATGTTTCCTCTGTCCATCACGATTAAAAATTTATTTCACTTACAATATTTTAAGAAAAACAGAAAATACGAAGCGATTTCCCCTTAGTTTGTCGCATTCAGGAAGTTTTCGACCAGGTTTATGACATATTAGCACATAAGAAAATAAGGATTCAAAGCACTTATTTCTTTGATGCTAAACTAAGTTTGTATCAAAGAAATTGAATCGAACCATTCCTTTTCAGATCAGGCAGAGCGCGTCCTCACAGATTTTTTTAAATACAGTATTTACAGCTAAGAGACATAAAGTATCCCAAAAGGATTTTCAAAAAAAATATTTATTTCTTTAGTTACAGACCTTTTAAAATTTAGTACAAAATTGGCCGTTTTCAGAAAATCAGCAAAACAGTCGATAGTAAAAATAAATATTTTAACGTAAAAAAATATTATAGCATTATTTATTTAAAATATGAATATCATACATTAAAAGGTAAATAAATAAAAAATATTAAGAGCTATGAGTGTCTCATTTAAAATGTTACTGGATTTCATTTAAAACTTGAGAGTAGGAACCTCATATGTGTAATATTGAAATGTCCGTTGAACAACTTAACGCTACATTGTAAATAGTTGCTTTTTTATGTGGTTTGCATATGTAATTATTATTTATAATTTCTGAAAATAAATTTTTGAACTAGAGAATATGAGAAGCTCTTTGTCAACAAACCTTAAGTCTTAAGGATGTAAATTCGTAAATGTTTTCATTCCATAGTGTTCCTAAGCTTTTGCCTGAATGGGATAAAATTCAAACATGGCTAAATATGTTTAACTTCAAAGTGACGTATCATATTTTTCTGAATTTAGCCAAATTTATGCATTGTTTTTTAGCACTACAGTGCGAAAAATGCAATGTAGAAATATTGAGAAAGGAAGAAATGCAATTAGTTAGTCTTACACATTGTGTTTCGTACTTTACCACTGAACTTATAAAATTACATGAAAATTTTGATGTTAAATGAAAAAGTTAGCAATAACTTTAACCAGTTATTACAACATTCTTGCTTTTTTCCTTTTTTAAACTACATTATACTTTAAATATATGGCTAAATTATTTCAAAATAACAGATTTGACTGCAGAGTAAAACTTCGAGTTCAGTTCTGAATTTATTACTTTCAATTTGTGTAAATTTAGAATTTAATGCAATATAAAGTTTACATTTGGGGTTGTACTGTTCGTTCTCGAAATACGCGCCTGGCACAGTTGCGTGGTTCTACTTTAAAAAGGTGTGATAGGTTCAGCGTATGGGCACTTCTTAATCTTAAAAGCATTCACTTCCCCATCCCATAGTTTGTTTTTTTTCCCTCGATGTTACTTTCAATTTCCAATTTGTGCCCTGTTTTGTTTGATGCGAGTCAAAACGTCTCCATTTATTCTCGCATGGTTTGTTCAAGTAAAAAATAAAGCTTTTAGGGCCGTTTTTATACAATTTTATAAAATTTTGTGATCAAAAAACGGAAAGTTAACTCAGAGTGACGCAACCAAAAAAAAAGTTTTTTGCCGGGATTTTGATTTGCTCTGCTCCATGCTTTGGATAATTTTAACGAATAAATTATCTTATTTACCACTTTTTTTAGTTAAATTGTTTTTTTTATGTGATAAAAAAGGTAAAAAAAAATAGAGAACTGGAACACAACAAATTTCTTTGCAAAGACTATGATCCAGTTTTAAACAAAATCTCGTTGTTACCCTGCTGCACGCGCCTCTACTGTACATATTTTTCCCATATGAAAATTTCTCTTGTTTAGGTGGGGAAAACAATTAGTTTATTAAAATTTAGTTAACTAGCATGCTTTGCCCATTTTTCTCCACCAGACCCAGACCCGGAATGGCCTGGTCGGGGATCGCCGAGGGCCCCCAAACGGGGAGGGGAACAAAATAAATTTCTATCCGAACTTTTTTTACAGTTCTTTAATTTCTTCATAACTATTTGCATCTGCTTCATTACATTTTTTCCCAGGATGCTCCACTATCGCAATCTTACAAAAGTTTTAAGACTTTCACACATAACTGGTCGATGGCGCAATTGGACTTGCTTTGTGTGAGCTTGTAAAAATCAAAACTAGCTAGATAGGGCACCTCAACATGAAATATTATTCCTTGCTGATTTGTTGGAGCTGCTAACGTGAACAGATTTCAAAACGGCCTAGAAGCCAATTTCAAGAAGAGAAATAAAGTGGGCGGACCTAGCGACCGCCAACTAAGAGGGCCCAGAATTAAAAAGGGGCCCCTTCATTATTTCAAATTTCCTTCCCCCCCATACTGTAGACCACATGGATGCAGGTAGGGATTCGCAATAAATGATGTTTCATGCAAATTGTACAGAATAGGAATTTGATGAAAAAATAAGCAATTCAAATACTGGGCACTCACATTAACGTTTTCAAGAATATTTTAAAGATGGCCCCATATTTATTTCGCTGCCAAGGGTCCCCAAACTTCTCATTGCGCTCTAGACAAAAATTGTATTTCCACTCATTAACTCATTGCATGACGTATATTTTAAAGGCCAATTTGGTTTTATAAAGTAGTAAAAAATTCTCTTTTTAGTTTTTGCCTTTTGCAATGTATAATAATAAGTGTTAAAAAGTAAATTTTTCTTTAAAACTGCTTAAAAATAAAAGCTGAATCTTATTTCTCATACTTTGTAAAACACGGTATTTATGTATGAATGGATAGACAATATCATGGACAGGACAGGTTATACCACAAGTTGATGGAGGTACCATGAGAAAGTAATTTTCCAAGGATGCAAGGCAGTACCGGATCTAGGGGGGGGGGGGGCAAGTACGGCACATGCCCCGGCTTGGGGGCAGGCAGATTCAACTGTGATGTACAAAAAAGAATAATAAGAAGAAAAACAATGCAATAAAAAAAGAAAAATATATTGATTCTTGAAAATTTAACTTATGCAAAGAGAGAACTAAAATCCTAGTTCGGCGTCAAAAAAAAAAAAAAAAATGTCAACCTAAAATTCGTATAACTATTATTAAAATTGGTTTCTGAATTTTACAAGTATTAATCTAAACATTTATGCTCAGGTAAAGAATCAACAGTAAAAAAAATCATTACTTTAAAATTAATTTGCTTTTCTGATGAGAAAATAAGTTTTTTTTTTTTTTGGTAACTTTATTTTTATTTATGCATAGTCTCATTAGAGATTTTTTTTCTAAAGACTTCATTTCTGTAGGAATTTTGAAATTGAAAGCAAAGTTCAATATGGGATATTTTTCATTTTATTTTTATAACAATTTATATGAATATTTGTCGTTCAACTTCCGTCCCGAATTGAACAATTTTGTTCATTTCTTAAAATAAAATTGTTTGTACAAAAGTAATCTCAAAAAAGGGACTTTTCAGAATGCACTTTTTGTTATACTACTATTGCCCAGACTGATTTCGCTGAATGATAGAAAATGGGTTAGGGATGGGGGTTCAGGATCTCTCCCGGATTTTTTTCGAAATAAGAGTCATGAAAACTCAGTGCCGAATCTAGGGGGGGGGGGAGCCGCATGGCCCAGGAGGCACTTCTGGGGGGCGGGAAATTCAATTGTGGTGCACAAAAAGAAGGAGAAAGTGGAATAAAAAAAAGAAAAAAATATTTAATCAAGAAAATTTAACATTTGGAAAGAGAGAATAAAAGTCCTAGATCGGCGCTCTGATTCGATCATTGATCGGTTATTTTGCTAACGATTAAAACCGATTAATAGAATTATTTATTTGTATATATAGACTGTCGGAAACTCTAAAATTGAGTTATACTGAATATATTGCGTTGTTGATCAGTCTGAAGGCTCCTGTGGCATGCAAGCACTCCTAGGAAGGCAGTTTTAAGGGGCTGCAAATTTTGCAATTTAAAAATTTAAATTAAAAAATATTCAAGGTTTTTTTCACCTTGTAAAAGTGAAATATGAATCATTCCATGTTCAAACAACACAATAGTTTTTCTTTTACAAATTTTCAAAGCATCCTTTTGGGAAGAGGCGGTAGGGGGGAGCTTGTAAGCATCGTTTGAGAAGGCCAACACGTGCTCTTCGATATGGGCGTTAGTAGGAGTGGGGGGAGGAGGATCTCTGCTCCCTGGATTTAAAATTTTTTTAAAATTTTATTTTTTTTCTTCATTTTTATGAGTAAAAATGTTTAAATTTAAAAAAGTTTGTTTTCTTTTTTCATTTTTCCTAAAATGTTTGCAGCAAATGCATCTTCTAAGGCCTCAAAATGCACTAGTTTGCATATAGTTTTCAAAATTTTATCGGAGGAGAATCCCCCGGACCCCTTTAACTGTTACAATTCAATATCTCCAGTTAAGGGGGGTTCCTTCATATGGCTCTACCCTCCTAATGTTGAGCTGAAAGGACTATGCAGTGGGAACATTAACGAAAGTTTTATGAATTTATCAATAGCCCCCCCCCCCCCCAAGTGAAAACTAAAAAAAAGGCCCCATCGCAAAAAAACATAAGAAATATGGACAATAATCGGATGAATGGGGGGAGGCTGACCTAAGACACAGGAATCACAACAGCTTGAGCTCAACTGAACTTACCATCAACGTTTTGTACCAGAAATAGAAATTCAGTGTACTCACGAAGGGTGACCGTGGCACATTATCTTTTGCTGTCAATTTACAGAATGTTCTTTGTGTTTTATTCTGCGTAATTACCTTTTTTAAAAACTTCGTAGTTTCCTGTTTTTAGTTCTCGGTAGTTTTACGTCAGACTCCCGATAAATGGTTTTCAGTAGATTAGGTATTTTCGGGTAAACAATTTTTAGTGAATGATATTTTTTAAATGGTTAAACTTTGAAGATGTTTTCAACACTTTTGAGACAAGTCAATGTTTCAACTGTTTCTAAAATTAGCTGTAAATGCTCTTATGTCATTTTATTAAGTATAACTTTATATTCTTTTGAACATAATTTTTTTTATGTTCATTTTTAGTCAAATGTTTCAAAATTTTAAGTTAAATTAAATATTTTGTCATATTTTAGTATTGTGTGTTCATTTTTTAAAGATCTGTGTTAATCATAGAGAATTTCAATGAATTAAAATTATGTTTAATTACCATTTAAAAAGAGTCCCCAAGCAGATTAAGTATAACATTATTTTATGTAACATGTACTAAAACTTAAGTGAATGCGTGTACTCTCATCTAATTTCTTTCTTATCATTGACAATAACTAACATTGTATATGATCAGTTATTTCAGTCACGAAATAATTACACATCATATTTTAATTATTAGAATTATTATAAAATAAAAATATGAGAGGGGGCCCATCATTTCTAACGCCTATGGCCCCAAATCCTTAATACTTCCTTGAATGTCATAACTGTTTTTAAAGATATATCACTTAGAAGTTTTGACTGCAAGTCAAAATCGGCAGCAAAGAATTGGATCAGCCAACGGTTCAAATTTGAAAACTATTGCTGTTTTGCATGATTTGTTTCTAGTCACTAACCAGTTAAGTAGTTACAAAGTAATTACTCGTTCATTTGGAACTTGGTAGAAAAATTGCTGCGGCCAGAAAAAATAAAAGGAGTGATAAACAAACTTGTGATTGAAATGAAATATATGTTCATTTTATTATTATTTTCTTCGTACAAGCTAATAATATTTTTATAAATTTTAAATTGGAGCAAATCTATGTTTGATATTTAAGATCATGTATGTTTTCAAAAAAGTTATTCTTAACAAACATAATTTTGGCTTTTCATTTAGCTTGCAAATCATTCAGTAGAAAAGTTTTTTAGTTTTAAAATATAAATGAAAGTTATATTCAAATGATTTCATACAGTACTGAAGCATAAGGCAACATTGTTCATTTAATAAATAGAGGTTAATTATTTAGTAAGTGCTCTGTGATTACTTAATGACTTTTTCCTTTTTCATCGTATTTTATAGTTTAATACTATAATTTCTCCAGTTTCTACGTAATTCAGACATAATAAAAATAGCATGACATTTTGTTGTACTAAACAGTTAGTCAAGCATAACTTTAAAACAATTTTTATTTTTTTTCTCATTTAATATAAAAATGTCGCTTTAGTTTGACTACCGTATAAGACAATAAAAAGGGCAAAAGACGGTTTCCAGACACACAATTTTGAAAACTTTACCGGGAAAGGACCCCTCCTCTAGGGGGCCCCTTTTCAGTACCTGCCCGAGGGCCCCAGTGGGAGCCAGTCCGGGTCTGACCAGACCCCAACCTCTTTGCCGTATCCTTAGGTTTGTCGAAACGTGGAGCTGGTGATGCTTTGCCCACTGGGCCTCCTTTTGGTTGAGGTACTGATATTCCGGTAACTCATTCAAAACGGGCGAGTAAAATTTATGGGTTTCAGTTAGCACCCTTAAAAAGATTATAAATATTTTCAAGTTCAAGTTGAAATTATTTATAAAGAAAATGCACCACGGCGGCATTTCTGAAAATTTTAATACATTTTTCCCAAGATCCGCTTATAAAGAGAAATAAAAAAAACTAAAAATAAATATCTGCGCAAACCCACAAGGCTGAATTACTACTGAAAGAAAAGAAAAAAAAAACATTCATCGTAATGTCTCCTATCAGCATATCACATCACCCTTATTTTGATAAAATCAGCAGACCTGATGCATACGCAAATTCTTTCATAATATTACTTTAGAATAACGGACAGTATGTATATTTTTAGACCATAGGCAGTTTTTTTTTTAATGAAAAGTAGTTATGGTTGACCATGAGGGAGATGAACCAGTCCCTTTACTTAGGTTAAAATCACTGAGTGAAAAGTAAAATGTAGCAAAAAATTAATAGTTTTTTTCAAGATGGCAATGAGCTTAAACCAGGCTTTCTCAACCTGGGCCATATCCATATGGGCCTCTTGGGGGCCACAGAAAAAATATGAAAAAGGGAAGGAGCCATGAATCTTGAGAAGGAGCTGAAGCTGAATTTTTTCAAATTAGTAAAATCCTCACACATAAAGATAAAATATTCCATATTATTTTTTTTAAGTGTCTTATAGGCATATAAATGCCAAAAAATATGTATCCTAATTTATTTTTAAAAATTCTCAACACAAAGCATTGTACTTGCTGTAGTTAAATCTACTCCTACATGTTTTTATTTTCTTTTCTCTCTCGATGAACAAGTTTTTTAACACAATTTAAAAGAGCAATCCCAGGCACCTATTTTGGAATTTCAGGAAATGCATTCTCAAAAAAGGACTTATAAATAATCCTCGAAGGATTGGTTTAAAATTATTACTACAAGAAGGCTTCTTACATGATTCAGGGTTCGGGCTAGGCCGCGCGATTCCTGCAATATTTTTTGAAATCTCACTCAAAAAAAGTTCGTTTGCGCTCTGTTCCCGCAACTAGCGGACACGCGTTCAAAACATCGCGAAACAAAACTACTATTTTAATCTGATAATTCAATACAAACTAAATGGAGTATGTTAGTTTTCAACTGGCATCTTATCCCTATTAATGAAAAGAAGCATCTAAGAACCCTATTTATCATATATTATAACATGGGGAAAAGATTGACAACTTCTTCATTCTTTCGTATTATTGAACAATTTAGGCTAGGAGTCTTAAACCCGTAGCCCGCCTATTTTGGTGGCCCGCCAAGCCTTTGCAATAAGTTAAAAACGAAAATATTAAAAATAAATAAATAAATAAAATAAAATGGAAAAAATACGACCGATTGCTACAACGCAGTTTAAAAAAATAGACACTTAACACTTGCGCTAGGGGGAAAACAGTATGGAGAGAAAAAGCTTACATATATTTCTTGTTTAAAAACTGACTCGCCATTTATATAGGAGGGTGTGTAGGGCTTTGAGAATATCACATTAACTCATAGCTGCTCATGTATTTTGTTGGTTCCTCGGGGTTGGGATACCATCATATATCCTCTCCTCCCCAGTAGAAACCTTTGACACATTGTAGGAAATTCATCAGCCATTCGGAAAAAGTTAATGCAATATATAAAGAAATTATATATTTTACCCCCGCTCTCCACCGACCTCGAAAATTCAAAACGACTGTCTTCCTAAAAAATATATTTCTCCAACCATTTTTGCCAGGTTTCAAAAATGAAAACCGCTCATCCCGCAACAAAAACCAGGCCCAAAACCGCCCAATCCCGCCCGAAAAATGTTATTAATTTGAATACTTAAAATGTGGTTGTTAAAAAAATAATAAAAAGACCACACCCATATAAAACATATATATAACAATAAAACAATGCCCAAGTATCCCATTAAGGCTGAAGAGAGTGAAGAGAGAATTCCTCCAATAAAGAGAGATTTTTTTGTTTTTAAAATATTCTCAAGGAATTTTGTAGCATCATTGTGTACCCATATCACTATCAATCTGTTTCAAAATTAAGTACAGAGTTGTTTTGACTTCTATTGAACTTTTTTTTTTATTAAAAAAACACAAAATACTAGCCAATTTATAAAAAAATTGCCCAAACCTTCCACATAAAATCAATTCTATTTATGTAATCTTCCTCTCAAATTTTAAATTCTCTGCCTGTTGCTACTTATTCGGTAGATGTGAACCCATGGGTGATTCTGACGCCGAACTTTTCGAAAATCTTGCAATTTATTAATCTTAAGATTTTTCTAACAAATAAACAATATCTGCTTTTTACTTTCAACCTTGAGGTAAGAAACGTATTTTGTACTTTGAAAAACTTACAAAAGTGTATCTGGAAAAAATTGACTTCTGGTCTAATATTAGGGAACTTTCATTTAATTTGTAATCTTTTGAAGGATATTTTGAGCTTATATACGTGTATATTGTAAAGAGGGGGAGCAGTGCCGGATCTAGGGGGGACAAGCTGGGGCCTATGCCCTGGGCTGCTCTTCTGCGGGCGGGAGGCGGCGGCAAATTAAAAAAAAAGAATGAAAAAAATAAAAGAAAAAGGACAAAAATATTTAATCCGGAAAATTTTAACTTTTGGAAAAAGAGAATTAAAATCCCAGTTCAGCGGTCCGATTGGATCATTGATCGGTTATTTTCCTAACGATAAAACCGATTAATAGAATTATTTATTTGTATAAACTGTTGGAAACTCTAAAATTGAGGCATACTGCATATGTTGCGTCGTTGATCAGTCGGCCGCCTCCCGTGGTAGACAAGGGCTCCTGGGAAGGCAGTTTTAGGGGGCGGCAAATTTTGCAGTTTCAAAATTTAAAAATTTAAATAAAAAAGTCAAGGTATTTTCCCCTTGTAATAGTGAAATATATATCATACTATGGTCAAACAATACAACAATTTCTCTGTTTTTCTTCTACAAATTTTCAAAGCATTCTTTTGAGAACAGGCAAGCTTGTAAGTGTCGTTTGAGAAGGCAAACGCTTTGACTCTTCGATATGGGCGTTAGTAAGAAGGGGAGGTCGGCCGCCCTGCCCCAGTATTTAAATAAAAGCTTATTTTGTTCTGCATTTCTATTAGTATTTTTATGAGTAAAAGCAATTAAATTTTAAAAAGTTTTTGTTTGCTTCTTTTTTCCTTATATTTCTGCAATCCCAAATGCGTCTCCAAAGACCTCAAAATGACTAGCTTGCATATAGTTTTCAAGGACCCCCTTTGACTATTAGAATTTCATGCCTCCAGTTTAGAGGGACTCTTCATATGGCTCTACCCACCTAATGTAGAGCTGAAAGGGTCATGCCGTGGAAAAATTAACGATAGTTTTGTGAGTTTATCAATGGCCTACAAGTGAAAAAACTTCAAAAATGGCCAGTGCATAAAAGTTTATGAAATATTAACAGAAACTGGATGGAGGGGTGGCGGGGGAGGCATTTTTCAGTTTTGCCCCGCCACGGAAAATCCCAAGATCCGGTACTGGGGAAAAGACGAATATAGAAATAAAATTTCACGTTAATTTAAAGCACAAATGAGCATTAAAACGCAGACATATGTTTCGGGATTGCTTGGAATCCCTTTTTCAATGCGACAGGGAGCTTCTAGATGCAAAACATCCAAATGAAGCAGACAAAACAACAAAAACAAAGCTTATATAGCCAAGGAATTAACTGTAAACCAATGAGAATAAAGGCAGTGTGAAGTGGAAGTAGAAGTAGCAGGGAAGGTACCAATAAGACAGCAACAAACGAAACCAATTGAAAGTACAGGAAGTAAAAGGAATATTAATAAAAACAAAGCAAAAAAGACGACAGCATGCATAAAAATGTGAAAATACATGAAAAATACAAAAATAATAAATTAAATACAAAGAAAAAAAATGGAAATAAAATAAGTACAGAAAATACCAAAACAAAAAGCAAAACAAATTACACATGTAAAGGAGGGGGGGGGGGAGAGGAAAAAATAGACACAAAAAAAGGAAAACTAACAAGAAACCCAAGAAAGAACAACAAATTAAAGGAACTTATGCCAGACCTGTGAAAAATAAGGAGTTGAGGAAGGATCATTAACCAAATTAGAACTATTCCTGTTTATATGATAAGCTTCCCAAAAGTCAAGCTCTAAAGGGGAAGAACATTTTTGAATAATTTTCCCAGAATTGAAATCAAAAGAGTGGTTGGAATTCCAACAATGATGAGCAATACTAGACTTATACTCTGGTTTCTAAAATATACTGTTTTCATTGAAAAACATCAATAGATAAAATGATATATGATCAGAAAAAAATAGAGGAAATATTAAACTAATTTTTAGGATTTTTTTGTAAAAATTACACATTAAAGAATTTTGGTTATTTAAAAGGATCTTTTTCATGCTCAACATTTTATAA
The DNA here is from genome assembly GCA_038502835.1 of Octonoba sinensis. Lineage (NCBI taxonomy): Eukaryota > Metazoa > Arthropoda > Arachnida > Araneae > Uloboridae > Octonoba > Octonoba sinensis. The sequence continues at coordinate 134,155,075 of CM076598.1, forward strand.
AGCACCCATTTTTGCGATCGCGAATTTAAGTGGTACTGTTTCTTTCAGAGTCATATTACAATTTGATTATATTGCTGCACTATTTCTAAAAAAAAAAAAATCTTAATTAATTTTAAACTTTGTTGAAGTAGTTTTTTAATTTGAAAACTGTATGGTTCTTTCTATAGCATACATTTTAGAAAAAAGATAAAAATAAGATTATTTAAAAAAAGTTTAATATCCCGTACCGTAATTAAATAAGTACATAACTTTAACACTAAACCTACCGACAGTTCTTCTCTACCTATTCCTAGTGCGCTCGGTGAAATTGACCTGTAATTAAAAAGGTTATCGATTTTAATATCCAATGCAGATAATGGTTGATTTATTGCTAAATGTGTATAAAATGAAGAATTTTAATGAAATTTCGTCCAAAGAAACGCAAGTGCCCTTCTTGGAGACTACTCAATACTATTGTTTGTCTACTCTATTCAATCGCAACCGACTCTGAGGTGCATTGCTCGCTCGAAGAGTGAAACTGTTCGGGCGTGGAGTTTCGCTCTTCGAATGTTTGTGCGCCATTATGTGCGGTTTCACTCTTTGAGCGAGCAGTGTAACTGTATTGTCTCATACGGACGGTCGGTCAAATTGATCGGCGCGGTAGGTAAGACACATGATAAATTTTTCTTGGAAAAGAGAAAAAATAACTAGAAGTACAGAGTGAAAAAAATATTAGTATATGTAAGAATTGTCATATAAGTATAAGTACTGTCATATAAGTTGTACTTAGAATTGTCATATAGTTCGATAACGGTATTATAGCGTTTAAGGTGTGTAATTCTTATAAAAGTTTGAGAACGATCAATTTGACTGGTACTGGTAGGTTTAGTGTTAACAACAAAAAAATTCGCAAATTGGATTATGAGAAGATGAGGGCTGTGCTTGCCTTAAGAGATTTTCTTTTTCCTTGATGTTGCTTGCCCTGAAAGAAATTCGAACTGATCAAAACAGACCCTTTGAAAAATTAAAATCAATCTAAATGGACCCTTCGCAAAATTCTGAGGTACTAAATCGTACTTTTTCACAAAATTTTGATTGAAATAGCGGCAAATAATAATACGTTTTTTATCACTTCATGTTTAAATTTTGAATTTTCACAAAATTATTTGATTTTTCACAAAAATCTTTTGAAAATTCACAAAAATAGGACTATGTTAAACATATTGAATCGACCCCTGGTTGTGCTTTGGCCAGAAAATTGCAGGCATAGCCAATGCATAAGATGTACAATTAACATCGTTTTCCACTTGAATGCAACATTACAAATAATAAATGTTTTAATACAGTGGAACTGTATAACTGGACAGGATATAAGAATTAAGAAAAACTGAGAAGGGGGGAAATGGTGGAATCTCCTACCTCGCTCACTCGTAACGCAAGCAATCCCAGCTCATATTTGAAAATTTTTCAGAAATTTGATATTTTTGTTTCTTTTTCTATTTAATTCTCAATATTATATGAAATTTAATAACACCAAAGTACACTGCTGCTATGATGTGCTTTTTTAAATTTTAAAACATCATTTCTACTTTATTTATTATATTTTTAAGGCCTCGACAGGGTGGCGTAGTGTTAAGGCGCAGGCCTCGTACGCCAACGTTCGCAGGTTCAAACCTGGCCCAAGTTGGTGGATTTTCAAGATACAGAAAATCGTTTGCGGTCATGTCGTATGATTATGCGGTATGTAAAAGATCCCTTGAGTAGACATTTTGCTTGGATGCTCTCGGCTAAATTAAATTCCTGATGCAACCTGCATCAATTAGATCTCAGGTACCGCCATCTATTGGAAACTGAGCATCAAAATTCTCAGAGTGGTAATGGCATCCACCGACAGTGGTGCCACTTGAATGAATGGTTGCCGATTTCCGGGGAATGCACTAGGTCTGCAAAAAGGTTAGTAACCAAATTTTAGTATATGCAGCCCCGTTGGAAAAAAAATACTTTTAAGGCATGTGTAATTACTTATCTTTCATTACCCGATATTGACCAAATCCTAATCCCTGATATTGAAAGCAGCCATTTTACTTTAATTTTAATTAATTAAAAGTTATTTTAAGACCTAGCTTATATAATCTAGACTTATGATCTAGATTGTAATTAAATCACAAGATGTTTAGCTGTTTTACAAGAAAAAACAACAAATCATATTGATAAACAAAATGAAAATAAAGAGGTAAAAAATATATAGTGTTTTATTTCCTTTAAAAGTTTTATGTGTATATTTTGTGATATCTTCCTTGTGTATATATTGTTTCACTTTCCAGTTCATTCCCCCTATTTCTGTTTGATACGGATGTCCTTACAAAATTTATAAACTCATATTCCCCTATACATTAAGGCTCAGTGAAAAAAAAACTATTTGTTGGCTATTTGTAATCGGCAGAATGCGGAAAAGTTGTGCTCTGACTCCAAATGAATATGTTAAATGTCATTAGGTTTGTCAATGTTAACATGCACGCCAACTTAGTTACATACTTAGCATATTATGGTACATAAATGATATAATTCAAAAATATTTGTTGTATGAAATATAAAACAGATATTGTTTGTATGTTTATATATTATATAGTTATAAAAAAAGAAACATTCATGATATATTTTTGGTGCAATTTTCTAAATGATAGTTAGTTTTATTATTATGAGGACATGGGGTTGTAAATTTCAATCACAAACCGTCGGAATCTTTAGAAGGAACCTAAAAAACAATGTTTCTGAAAGAAAAAAGTTTTATTGTAAATACTTTTTAAATTAGAGAGGTTTTAAAAAGAACTTCATTCAAAATTTGGGGGAGCTTCTTTTGACCTCAAATTACTTCTCGCCCTTTTCTTCGCTCCTTACGACATCGTTGTTACAACTTTCACGGCCAGTGTCCACACCAAACATCATATTTTCCGGGTTAATAAGCCGTGATCCAACCAATATATTTTTGGCTGACGTTTCGCTTGACATGTTTCAGGCTTCTTCACAGTGTGAACTTGAAGCAAATGGTTATAATGAAGCTGAAATCAAAAGAGCGCTTTTCGACCACGTATCCAAAGTTTTTAGACGGGAGCTCAAAAAACATCGAGATCAAAGGCAAAGATTTTTTGCCATACATCGAGAAAGTTATTGACCGCATCGGAAAACTTCTGTAGAAGTATAACATCAAGACGGTTTACAAACCAACATCAAAACTGCAACAAGCCCTTCGGTCATCAAAAAACACTAGGAACCCCTTTCTTCGGCAGGTGTGTACAAAATCCCTTGTAACTGTGGGATGTGTCTCGGGATGTTGAATTCCCCAACGATTTTTCAAATGAAATGCGCCGTGCCTCTTGCCGCAACAATACCCTTCCGTGTTTCAAATCTGTTAAATACCATCGTGAGGCCATAAACTTCGTGAGGTCAGAAACCGTTATGAATGAAAACGTGAACACAAAAGAAAGCCCTGCAAATGCACTTCCTACTTATTCCTTTCGCACGCGATACTACTGCCATCAGTATTATCTGCATATATGTTACCCCATGACTTTTGACACCTCAGAAAAAGTACATTTTCTCTGGCTGAGCGGTCTAATCGACTGGCTCCGGTGCCTCCCTGCGCAGAGTGAAAGAGGCGTGGGTTCGATTTCCATTTTTCCCTGGGTGTATTTCCTTCTTTGTATACTAAAATATGTTGTGCTGTCTTGTTCTATCTGTCATATTGGACGAGAGTTTGAGGCGTATCCTTGAGAACAGCAAATAAACTCGAATATTTATGTGACCTGAAATGGTAGTAAACAAACAAACAAGTGCATTTTCTTATTCTTCAGAAATATTTATTTTATTGTCATAAAAAACTTATGTGTGCAATAGTAAAAGAAATAACATTTAAAGTTATTTATATTTAATTATTCACAAAGATGATATTTAAATTTAGTTACCCTCGTTTTTTGAGCGAGAATAAGAATTTGTGACGCGTGCTGAAATAACACGTGACACAGCCTACGGGAGGAGAACGAATCGGCAGGCATCTCTGAACATATAAATAAGGATGCATTACATGTCTTTCGGTTGTTGAAGACTGCTCTTCTGTCCTGATCTCGTGAAATGGAGCGCCAGCCGTCTTGGGAAAGAGTTGAGACTGTTCGTGATGTTGCTTGCACTCTTCAAGGGAAACCGGCCGTGCTATCTCCCCAGCTGGAAGAAATCGATTTCCTGCCGCACATTCTTAAACCTGCGGAAGATCGTCAGCCGAAATTTGCCATTATTCTGAACGTTCATCGTTTGCAGCCTAACGAAGTTAAGTTTTCTTTCCCAGAAGAGAACATTCTAGAACTGAGAGCAGAACATGGTAAGCGCCTGTATTGCGACGACGTCTCCTTCTCCCGCTTCATATCCTACAGATGGCACTTGCCAAAAACTGTGACCCACGACTCTCTTCAAGCTCTGTGGACTTTCGACAACTTTTTGATAATAGCGTCCACCAAGTTGAAAGTTGAAGATGGTGAAGATTGTGAAATGAAATTAGTTCCGCAGAGAATCTGGAAAGCTCTGAGACCGTTCGTGGATTTGAGTGTACTGACGGAAGTACTTGAAGACATCCGAGATACGGCTCAACATTCTCTTAGATTCATTCGAACAAACGCTGCAGAAATTGATGGTTGGGATCCTGATACCTTTTCAATTATCGCCGATGTTGCTGGTCCAAATAATGCCTAAATATGACAATTTGACTTTAAAAATCTTTACTTACTTGCAACACGTTTGTTTGATGTTGAACTAGAAAATAATTCTCTCCTTTTATTACTGAGAAAATGAATTAGAAGTTGGCTGGACCGATGTTCTGCAAATGTCTTAAGCTTCTGTCTACGTTAAAATAGTGTTCTTTTCAAACTTACTTTTTCTTCAAAATTTTTTTTTGCTACCGTTAGTCAAATTTTAATAGAAATTCGATTTACTTTAGATTGGGCAGAACTGTTACATTAAAATTTTTGCAATTCCTGTTCTCGACAAAATTGAACTTTAACGTAAATATCAGTTTGTTTTCTAGAATGTTTAAAATCGGCAGGCATCTCTGAACATATAAATAAGGATGCATTACATGTCTTTCGGTTGTTGAAGACTGCTCTTCTGTCCTGATCTCGTGAAATGGAGCGCCAGCCGTCTTGGGAAAGAGATCCGCCCGATTTTGCGTAGGAATTGAAAAACTATAACTTGCAAAAGACTTTAACGTATTTATTAATGTTATGAAACGAGCAAGCAGTGTAAATGAGTTGTATCAATATTAAAATTAGTTGTGAAGAAAATCTGTTACTTTATTAATGACGAGTTTGAGCTGTAAAATGGCCATTTGTTTTTCTTGACTTAATTTTTTTCTTAAAAGAAAGGATTTTAAGCACAGCAGTTCACCGGTTTATTCTTCAAGAGTTTCTTCTCCTTGTCACTCTTATTGAACTTCATGATAATGTGCAAGTCTTGGGGAATTCTAATGTTCGTGTATTAATGTTTTTTAAAAATTATTCCAAGTCTACGTTGAATGAAAAGAAGTGCAAAAACAACTTTTACTTAAAAGCAGTTTGTAGGCAGTATTATGGAAGCACACAGAACAATAACTGATTTTACATTCTTTCCTACAAGAATCGGTTCTTTAGTTCTTGCGGATGCACCCCCCCCCCCCCAGGGAGAAACTGCTTTATTGTGAAAAGTTTTTTTATTTTTCGGAATGCTTGTAATCTTCAAGTAGCTAAACCAAAGTGATCTATTGTAATAGGATATAAACATGCAAGGTTTAAAATTGTCAAATATTAGGTTACTTCTATAACGCTTGGTATTCTTGTATTGGATATTTTTTATAGACTTGAAAGATAGTTAAAGTGCATTAGATTATCAAAGTATCTTTTTAGTTACTAACTTAACAGCTTTTCATTTTGCAGCGAAACCTCGCTACAGCAAGAATGCCCGTTGTAACGATAAATCCCGCTAAAACTATATTTTACTGCCATTTCGCTGAAATTCCCTTTTTTTTTTTTTTGTGGAAAAAGTGGGGGGGGGGGGACTTCCTATTTTGTCCTGTATTTTTTTATTGTTACTATATTTTAAAACTTGTCCTATATTGTTTGGTTTTTAAATTAATATTCAAAAAACCATACCATAACCTCACTGGCTGCTGTTAATCCGCCATTTTCGATAGTGTTCCGAAATACGGCGTAGCGTTTAGTCCCTAGCATACCAATTTCGGGCTAGATACTGTGTTTAATTTAAATTGGTATAGGGGTTACTACTAGTCTAAGTGATAAATTCTTTCTTCGATAAAAGGTAGCGCCCCCCCCCCCCCCCCATGCAATCTATTGCTGCTAAAAATAAAGACGGATTTTAGTTTAGTTTATTTTTGAATTCTTGTATCTTATACAATTTTATTTTGAACGTAAAACATGTCAAAAAAAGCTGTCTGGAACTGAATTTGGAAGAAGAGCTATCGAGAGAAAAAAAAAGCTCAGCAGTCTTCACATTCATTATCCTCTTTTGGTTGAATGTTAGACTTTCCTCAGAGAATAGGTGAGATATTTCTTTATCTAATTTGATTGGATATCGCACACAAATATGTTAAATGTTACTTTTTTATTTTGCTCATTTTTGGAGAAACGTATTGCACCATTATTATTGAGATACAAAAATATTTTTTCCCCAGGTAAACTAAAAGTTTTTAATTATTATTTATTTTTAGAGATGTATTAATCTGAGCTAGAAATTTTCGATAAACGATCGGTATATTTTCCAGACGCATCGTTTTAAATATTCTTTATTAAACATAAAAACTGTGTTATATATCAGTCGTTTTTTTTTCACAACTATTATATTCTAGTTCTAATCGCAATTTTGATACTTAATATAACTGAATAGAAATAACCTAGAAGGAAAAGTAAGTTTTTTGCAAACACATGTCAAAATAATATTTTTATGCTTTGCATCTTTTAAAGGTATAATAGCATGAGTTTATTATTAAACATGCTAGATTTTTTTTTGTTTATTTTTATTTATCTGATTGTATTTACTTTTTATTCCAATGATAAAAATTAAGTCCCGAATATATATAAATAAACAGACGCTAATAGTTGAAACAAATAGTGTCTTTGTACTAAACATCGTATTAAACTTTGTATTAAAAAGTGTAAAACAAAGTTAGTAAAGAACAAAATTTGCAGAACATTACAACAAACCCCTTTTTAAGCTTATGAACGTCTGTTTCTTCGCGGATGTTTCTCATCTATGAGCCCATTCCTTGAGGAGGAGGGGAAGGGTTCCTTGTAAACCCAAAATGCATATTTTTTTTTTGCAAGTTTTGTGATTTTTTAATACTAGTTAATATATATTCTTGGTTCCCATCTCACACCACCACAACCACCTCACCTTATAAAAAGGTGAGATGCATTTCTTGTTACATCCGACGTGCTTCTAGAAATGGGTTTCGAGAACAAACTTTTAATGTTTAAAATGCTAAAAGTTGCTAGCAAACATAGAAACTCCAGAGCTACATCTGACTACTATATGATCGGCAATTAAAGTAAATAATATGAGGAACGAAGAAAGTATGATTTTCAAATGTAGTTGTAGCATTCGGTTTAAGAAGAAAAGGCTGGTGTAAGATATAACCTGTTTTCATGTTTTGTAAAACGGAAAATATGTGTAAAAATCAGGGCTGCCCAATTTTAGCCAGGCGAAAGAAAAAGGGGGGGGGGGGAGCAACATTTTTTTCTTTGAATCGCTTCTCTTTTCAATAAAAGCGGGCTTTTATTAATTTTTTTAAAAACGCTATGAAAAAAATAATGCAAATGAAAATAAAGCTATTTGTCGAAAAAATCGCATAAAATAAAGGTACCCATCTAGCAGAAAAACTGGTCATCGGCGGACAATATTAAATTCTACTAGAATGGTTATTGATCTAAAAAAATTTACTTTTTTTTATATTTTCAAAATTTCCTTATATAAAATCAAGCAAAATGGCTGGCTCCACAGGCGACTTCTTTTAATCTTTTACCAGGAGTTATCCTGTTGGAAAACGCTAGTTTAGTTTGGGTTATGTAAGTATTTTATTAATGGAAAGGAAGTACTTGAAGTTGTAAAAATAGAAACAAACTTCAAAATCAGTTTTCCTTCCTTCTCCCGCTTAAACAAAAGGCTTATATGTTTGTAGTATAAGATATATGCTAGACACAATTAATGAACGTAGTTCTCTTATGCAAGTTTCAGTATTTTGAATTATTTTAAGAAATTCTTAAAATTAAAATATCAATTTTAAGTGAGAAGTGTACTAGGACAAGGTCTTGCATCTAGTGGTTTTGCTTACTAACACACACTTGACTACAGAAGAAGTAGAATTTGATTCCTCTCTCACCTTGGATTTAATTTCCTTCTCCTTTTGTGTCGAAAAAAAATCTGTCTTGTAGTATCTATAATATTAGGCGAGGGTTTAATAAGAGAATTTCATAAAATTAAGTACACAAACCCGAAAATGTATGGTAATCATTATTGTAAACTACATTAAGGTTGTGTAACAACACAAATCTAAATCTAATTTTTAATAAACTCCATTAAAAAAATGATTTCATTAAAAAAAAAGTGTTTTTCATTTTACACAACTAACAATAGCAACGTAAATTAATCTAGTACATGTGCTAATTGTAAATAGTATTGTGTGAAATTGAAAAAGGCCAATAAAGACCAGCTTTTTCCAAAAAAAGACCGGTCTTTTTTAATAAAAGCCTTTCTGGTCTGTTCTTTAAAAAAGCCGGATTTTTTTGCAGCTCTGGTAAAAATGTCAATTGCTAGGACTCATATTGCTAGGACTGTTCAATCCTTCTTTGCAACGCAGCAGGTACAGCTTCTTCCTTGGCCTGCGAATTCCCCGGATATGTCGCCGGATTTCGTTGGTCGGCGTCTCGCTCGTGATCCTCGTCCTGTTGCTTCTGTAGACGAACTTTGGGTACGCATACAAACAATATGGAATGCTCTTCCTCAGGCAGACATTCAAAATTTGTTTGACTCCATGCCACGTCGTGTAGCAGCACTTATTGCGGTGCGTGGTTTCTACACAAAATACTGATTCCGATCTCTTGTTATGGTTTGTTTGCTTTGAAAATTTAATCATTTATTTGTACCACTACCACTCAACTGTGTATTAAATTTCATTCAATTATGACGATTCCTTCATGGTGTTGCAATTTTCACAAACATGAGTTTACAAAAAAAAAAAATCTTTTTTCTATTTTATCAAAATATAACTATTATAAAGAGCGAAAGGAATAACTAGTTACGCAAAGAATTATCATTTGAATAAATGTCGATGGAAATACATTTCCAAAAACAACAGAACTTTTGCAAGAGTTCAAGCTTCTGTGACATTTAATTGTTTTAACAGTTAAATTTCAATAAGAACTAAAATGTGGAACATCTTTCTAAAAAATCTAAAGGGAATAAATTCAAAGTAAATGTTTTAAAATAAGATAATGTTTTTAGGAAAAAAAACGCAAATATGATGAGAATTTTTTTCTTTTTTGAAATATTTGTCTAGATGTGTACATCGGGGGGGGGGGGGGGACGCTACAGCCTGATCTTGCCCCTGCCGGAAAATGACCTAGTTACGTCCCTGGAAGTGTCGCTCAGATGTTAAGAATAAATTTAAATAACACGAAGGAAAGAGAAAAATCGGTAACCTGGTTTATTTGGTCCTTTAAATTTACGCATGCTATTATAGCACATGACCAGTTTAGTAAAGAGTTACGTAAAATATATATTTTTAAAAAAATAATTACTATTTTAGGGAAAAATGTTTTCAAATATTTATTAATTAAAACTACTTAATATTTATGCATTACTGATATTGCAATACGAATTGATTAGATTAGACCCCTTTAGCTTAAACATACTGCTGAATAGTTTAACTTAGCTAATACTTTTTAACAGTTTTGAATGGTAAAAACCACCTGTCCTGTCCAAAACCTCAACCCTGATCCAAGATATTGAAGCAGCTAAAGCCATTATTGATGCAGGAAATAAAAAATTGATATGTGCCAAAAGGAATGAATTGAACACATATAAATAATTTTAACATTCTTCAGCCTTCTGATTATTTAGGTGTAGTTGTATTTGTTTTAGTAATCCACACACATATTATTAAAAAAATTTTATGCAATTTTTCTGTTGTCCTATATTTTGTAAAAAATATTCCTATATTTTTATTTTTCCACTGGGACCCCTACATAGTGAAATTTCATACGATATAATGCATATCACCCTTTAACAATATATTGTGCAGCTTTAAACCTTTATTAGACAGTACTCTACTCGCGGACTAGCGTTATTTCTTGTCCCTCCAAAGCGATAATACAGTTCTAAACAGGCGCGTAGCCCAGGGGTGGCTCAAGGGGCTGGAGCCACCCCCGAAATTATCCAACTTCGAAAGTTGGAAATAGATCTATGAATGCTTAGATAATTTTAGTTTGAAATTGAAGCTCTTGGTTTTTTCTAAATTTGCGAACTGTTCGCGGGTGAGCGCGCAGAGAGGGAATTTTACTCCCGGAGGACACGCAGCTTGTGACAAAGCGTATTGGTCAAGTTTCTCAAAGAAGGCTCTGTTCCGGATAAACATCATCCCAGAGAAGAGATACGAATACGAATCCCTCGAGGGCCTGAGTGCGGTGTGGTTGATCATGCGACAAGTGACATCACTTACCAGTGTGCAGGGCAAGCCCGACGGTATCCGGCGCCCTTGGGCTTTATAAAAATAGTCGCCCCTAGCCCTCTTTCATCATACAAACTAAAATACTATAAATTCAAACTGTGTAAAATTTTATTACGTTTTGAATTATCTTAAAAACTTTAATAATTACATACATGAAACAAATAACTCATTTTTTTTCTTTCTAATGGGCTGCTATTGGCTTCTGGCAGGCGCGTAGCCAAGGGGTGGCTGAAGGGGCTGGAGCCACCCCCGAAATAATTCAACCTCGAAAGTTGGAAACAGATCTATGTATGCTTAGATAATTTTAATTTAAAATAAAAGCTCTTGCTATTTTCTAAATTTGCAAACTGAGTTCGCAAATTGTGAAATTGTTCGCAGGTAAGCGCACCAGAGAGGGCATTTTTCTCCCCTAGAACATGCAGCTTGTGACAAAGCGTATTGGTCAAGTTTCTCACAGAAAGATGGCTCTGTCGGCGACAAACATCCCAGAGAAGAGATACGTATCTCTCCTCAGGACCTGAGTGAGATGTGGTTGATCATGTGACAAATGACTAACTAGTTGGAAAAGGTTAGGGTTTAATTTGTTTCCTAGAAAGGATCAGGATTCCATATTGTGTGGGGTAGTTAAATCTGTACCTAGTTTGACCCCTAACGGTTCGACCTTCCACTCATATTGAGATGGATACCCCCCCCCCCCCCCGCCATAAACTCTTAATAAAAAGTTGAATACTTTACCGATTTTGAGAAATCGTTCTAGGTTTAGCTAATGAAGCCGAAACCCTAGCTGCCAAATTTACCATAGCGGTAAAAACACCTAGAGTGTGTAAATTTCAAAAGAACCACCCAAATATAGCCAACAAAACAACTGAAGAATATTATAGAATCACGATTTTTATTTCCTACCTGGATGATCTGATATCGTTACTTAATGAGCGCTTTTTGCCTCATAAAGACACAATTTCTTCCTTGAGAAACCTTATTCCCCAACACGCTGTTGAAAAGAGTTTTCAAGATATAGAACCGTGCATCTCATTCATTCTATGAAGATCCTTAATATAAAGATGATTGAAGGTGAATTGGGGGGGGGGGGGAGTGTAAGATGAAGTGGAAGTCTTCTGAATTGTTGCCGAACTCGGCGATTGGGTCCCTTTACCACCTACATTTTGCTTCAAATACTTTCCATCCTACCAGTATCAGCAGTTTCAGCTGAGCGAAGTTTCTCAACTTTAAGATTAAAAACTTACCTCAGAAGCACGAATAGCTAAAATCGTTTAACTGGATTGGCTTTACTCAATATACATAGACACTGTTCAGTATCAGATGACATGGTAATTAACAAATTTGCCATCAGAGTTTTGTTAGAAAAGTAATGGTAACTTTGTTTTTTGCTCAAATACTATTTTTACACGTACTATTAAACTTTAATTGAAATATAAGTTCTCATTTCTTTATTTTAAAAACCATTTGTTTTTCAGTTAACCAAGGTATCTCTCCTGAATGTAGTTTATGCAAGAAGCGTTAAGATTCAAAAAAAAAATTTTTTTTAGTTTGATTAATTTTGATTTGAGAATTATTGGAAGGATATAGTTATTGTTTTCGAATGTAACATTTATATTTCTCAGCCCTCCCCGAAAAAAAATCCTGGCTACGCCCCTGGTTCTAAATATACCCGTAAAAAGCAAAACTTTTCTCTGCCTTCTTGTTTTCATGAAATTTTATTTAATAAGTGAATGTTTGTTTAGAATGTTGAATTCTATAACCTCACGGTGTAGACAGTATGGCCGTACTTAGCATTGGGTACCCCTCCCTGCAACGAGCGAAGAGTGGATAAGCTATTTTTCCAATTGTTAAAATTTGAACCTTTTTTCTGTGACTTTAATTACATGAAGATAACCATAAATTGTTTTTTAAATGAAGAGGAATATCTTGTCAGTATAACGATATATTGCTGTCTAGTATTGCTGTTCTTAGCGATAATTTTATAGAGCAGCTGTTCCCAAACTTTTTTGACCACGGAACCCTTACCGATTCACTTTTACTTTGAGGAACCCCCATTAGTGTTCATATTGAAAATCCCAAATTTAATGATCTGGACAAGGCGCATTTAAAAGGGCTCCCCCTCCAGGGGCGGGAATAAATTTAAAACTACCTATTTTTAAATTGAAGGTTTTAATGTTGTAAAGATCTAATTTGGAAAGTCCTCTTCATATTTGTCTTGCTTCTCTTTGCCCACCGCTCATCGAAATACATTCCCACAAAATTGAATTTAGCGGTCAGCTAAAAATCTGAAAACTGGTGACAATTGGTTATCCTTCTGAATTAAATACCTTTGGACTTATTTTCAAGTTATCAGGCTGTCGATGAAAAATATTACTGCAAAGGAAGATAAGAAGAAATAGCAAAATGTTTGTAATTTATCACATCTGTTATAATTTTTAAATAATCCCTATTGACTTGAATAATGAAATTATTTCACTGTATTGTTAGTAATATCTGTAAAGGTAGGGAGTTTTATCTCGGATATTTAAATGCATAGATATAGAGTAGTGTCCAAATTCGATCTGAATTCGTGTTTTAATATGCGTAGGGCCAAAAATCTTGTTTTTTGCATCAATGTGCTAGGGTCAGGTGGGGTAAAGTGGTCATACGGCACGTAAAAAGCTATAGCTTTGAAATAAATAAAGAAATTGGTGCAAATTTTTAATTTTAGCTTTGAATAATTAGGAATTAGATTTTACATTCAAAATTATTTTAATGGTTACTCTTTACTTGAAGAAAAGTCAGTTTGTTTCTTTATACAACACTTTGAAATTGAAATTTCTCTTTTAAGTTCTCTATGACATTTTGTTTTAAAAAATTTGCAGCAAATGGACGATGCAGGAAGCTTTACACAGATCTTGAAAACACTTCCTCACTAACCGTGAAGCTAGATTTAGTTTATATATTATTTTACAGTTCTTTAAGTAAGATGGGGTAAAGTGGCCATAGTATTAGGCTTAGCATGGATCAATGTTCTAAAATTACTTCAGGTTAATTTATATGGTATACCAGGACTTAACTTGCATAGGCACTCACGGGAGCTCAGCTTCCATATTTATTTTCAATTTAAAAAAATTTTAAACCTATATTAGGAAATTCAGGCTATTTACGCATGAAAAAAAAATTTTGAAGACCACAAGGCTCAGCACTTCTTTTGTCAAAAATTAAGCCACAAGGCAGATGTTAGTTAAACATTTACTTTACTAATACTGTATTCTTTTTCAAAAATAACTTTTAAATTTACTCTTTAGTAAACAGGATTAAACGCAACAGAGCTCAAAGGCAAGAGAGATTGAAATTATTATAAGATGGCCTTCCTACAATGGTGTGTTTATAACTGAAAAATTTTTAAAAGCACTTTTAATAAAATAATTTTCAAGTTGTCAATAATTCTAAACAGACTTGATATAAATATTATTAAGCTGTAAATGTTTAGAACTGGCAGTACTTCGAACAAGAACAATACATGAAAGAGAGAGAGAATTAAAAATATAGGTTAAAATATGTATTTTCCTCTCAGTGGGATTTTAATAAGCTATATAATTATCTCAAAGCTATCTTATTAGCAACGTTTTCTTAATGTGTAATTTAAGCAATTTAGTCATTCATTAAAAGCTATTTTTAATTTTTTTCACGGAAAATTTTGAATTTCATATTTAGGTTTTTTTATATGTATTATATAAAAGGACAGACTTACCATCTAATATTTAGGGATTTAAACCAAAGAATAAGTGTCATTATATATCCTACAATATTTTGCTACATAACTTTGTTTTAAAACTATCTATGCAGCAGCTTAAAAGACTGAAGTACCTTACGAGGCGTTACGAAGATAAGTCCAACTTTTGACCGTAATAGAGGGCATTAATAAATTCAGCTGCGTGAAATAAAATTGTTTCCTTCCTAAAATGCACCTTTGTTGAGTATTTTGAAATATTAGGGTTATTAGCACTTTAATATGGTCTTATGGTCTTTTTTTTAATCATGACCACTTTACCCTATGCACTACTCACTTTACCCCACCCCATGAGGTAAAGTGGTCATAAATACATCCCAGAAAGAAGGCGTTATAAAATTATTTTACTTAATTTTTTTCTGCTCAAAATTTGATGCAATCTGTTCTTCAATAACGTAATGTAAAATATCAAGCAAAAAATCTGAAGGTTTTGAACAAATTCTTGTATTTATTGGCGACGAAAGTTGAAAAACGTGGTTTTTATAACCACTTTACCCCACCTGACCCTACTCCATAGGGGACAAGGATTAATATAGTTTGCTAAGTTAAGTACAGGTTTTAGTTTTTCTTTTAAATTCAAAACAAAAACTCATTGCGGGAAATATTGCAATATAATGAAAAAATTGTTTCAAATAAGATGAACATTTGTGATTCTCACGAATAAGCATGGAGAGCTTTCTTATATTTATGACGGCAGCCACTTCAAGTTTTTCACTGAGTGCCAAAAGTTAAGGCTCAATAACTTATTAAAATAAGTCACTAGGACAACTTTCATTGTAAGAACTTTCATCCATATTAAAAATTGCAGTTTTAACAAAGGTAGAAAAATACTAGTCGGTTTTTATCTATACTAAAAATTAATTTTTTAAAATTAATAATACCATTGCACTTTATAACAGTCCTAAATAATGGTCTGCATAATTAATTTAACTTAATAAAGGGAAATACTTTGTTCCACCGATAAAATCAGAATTCTCCCAGTGGTCGAAATTTGATCGTAATTCATCGATCTTTTCAAGTTCAGCCCCGGGGTCATTCCACGGTGACTGACGTTACAATTTGACTAAGTTTTTTAACTTTTAAAATCCGCACTGTCTTGAAATTTTATTTTATTTTTCTGAAATTGATCTAAAATACAGTGATAGAGTACAATAATGCTACCCATACCTGTTTTTAGACATAAAAAGCTTTTTTGCGTGGAATTAAAGTAAGTCAAAAACTGTACATGTGCAAGAATTTTTTTTTTAATGTTAGTGTCCCTCCTGTTTTCATGGAATTGCCCCCCGAGCACTTAACCTTTTAAAGCACGAGTTTTTTTTCTGAAAAACTAGTTGTAAGTTATTCTTTGTTATTTCAGGTTGTGGGGTGACTAGGGGTGGGAGGTGGTGTAAAAGTTACATAGAGAAAAAATATTATACGAATAAAGTGTGAACGGATCTCAGACAGGCATTAGAAATAAAAATAACGCAAAGGAATGGGCACATTTTCCGGTAAGTTTCGCCCGTGTCATACCCCCAAGAAAAAATTCAAAATTATTTTTTTGAAAGCGGTAACAATAAACATAGATTTTGACAACCAGCCAAAAAAAATTTTCATGTATGATGAGCTTCTGATCCTAGTCGATACAAATATTTAAATGCTTCGAACATAACAATCCTTCCATTTTTAATAATGTCCCTAATCTTTAGGATGAAGAATGCCTTTCATTGTTGATATGCTATATTTTGTTATATTTGTGTTCTTGAGAACATTTCGCGAAATTTGCGCGAATGTCCCGCGAATTTCGCGCTCTTTTTTCCGCGACAAACTTGCAACACTACTCATTAGTCAATATCATTGAACATAATTGTCAACCTTTTTTCATCAAAGGACCAAACGATAGTCCTCATTAAAGCTTTAGAGTAGTTTTAAGCGGAGCAACGAGTCATTTTACGATTTTTACATTAATTTTACATTAAATAGCTTACAAGATTCTGTGAAGAGTTTTTATTTCTTATTTTGCTTCCTTCAGATGTAACATTTATTTTCAGAAAGTGCATAACTACCACTTTCATATAAATTTCTAATATGGCCCTTATCGTTTCACTTCGGTTTTTCTGAACAAGACTTACTGAAGATAATTTTATGTAATACTAATAACTTGCCAGAGGAACCCCTGAGACCTCTCCGTGGAACCGTAGGGTTCCGCAAGGGACTTGGGAACCGCTGTTCTAGACTATAATCTCTGCAAATTTCATCCAGATCCGTTTAGGCGTTCTGGCGTAATTGAGTAACAAACATAAACTTTTGCCTTTATATAGTATTAAGATTAAGATGTGAAGGAAAAAAGCGTCGGCTGCAAGAATTGATCGGTTTTGTTCTGAAATAATGATTTGTGCTAAGCATATTTGAAGAGTTTTATCTCAAGTTTTTCATAGATTTTGTGAAAATTATAACTAAATATTGCGTGAAATATATTTGTCGGTTACCGATAAGTTTCTGAACCATTTCTTGTACCTCAAAATAAGAAATTTGGATTAATGCTAAGAGCAAAATTTTTTGTTAAGGAAAACATAGGGGAGTTAATATTAAATAATATAAAAATATTCCTATATAGGCCAGCTCAAGATTTCTAACTGAAAAAATGCTTATTGACTTGAACTATTCTGCTTGTGTTTGTAAGAAACGTATTCAGTCTTCTTTAGCCATCGTTTGTCAACCTTTTTAGTGTTGCGACCCCCTTAAAAGCCAAAAAGAAATCCAAAAAGCATTGCGAACTTCAGCCGCATGCACTGTTAGAAATTTCATCATGACATTACGGTTAAATAACCGGTAGCAGTCTGTCCATCTAATTCACCATTAAATTTACGGTACATTTTTCAATCTTTACGGACCTAAACCATTTCCAATCAGCTTGGTTAAAAAGCCGTAAATACAAAAGTTTACGGTTTTATAACCATTTAAAAATGGTCTCAAAACAAAATTTTTACCGTTTTTGAAACATTTTGAGGCGTAGAATCTTCGAGGCGTAGAAACCGTAAACGAAGCATGCGGGAATCGAACCTGGGTGTATGGCATACCAAACCCAGCGCTTTACTCGTTCGGCCATCTACACCGCGTGAAGCGGCCGTTTATTTATCAATAAATCTTCTTTTCCAACAGGCAAACTTCCTTAAAATTGAGATTTCAGTTTTTGATTGGATCTAAAGTCCTTTTTGGTCTAAATTTACTGTATAGTGACAAAAATAATTTTATTTGCTGAAAAAATTAAAATATAAACAAGCTTCAGCAGCTCAAATTACGGGTTCGCTCATTCGCAAACAGTTTGGGAATCCGA
The DNA here is from genome assembly GCA_038502835.1 of Octonoba sinensis. NCBI lineage: Eukaryota > Metazoa > Arthropoda > Arachnida > Araneae > Uloboridae > Octonoba > Octonoba sinensis. The sequence continues at coordinate 134,172,904 of CM076598.1, forward strand.
TGTCTCCAATTTTTGATTTACGTGTGTATGTGTTTCTGTTTAGTAACCACTGCTTAAGCCAGTGGTTTTTTTTTTTTTTTTTCTTTTTTTATATACACATGTAGATTTGAACTGATAAATCTTTATTCATATTTTAACAACAACGTATGACCGGTAAGGTTTCGCAACCAAGATGGACGCCCGATTCTTGAAAATTACGGTTAGTTAAACGTCCTTTAGGATAAACAGAGAATAAACGATTTTTTTTAAAATCAGCGGTTTGAGCACCATCTTTTTAATGGTTATTCAACTGTTGTAATTAAATATGGTAAAATAACAGTCAAATAAATGGTTATTTTACTATTTTCTAACGGAAATTTTTAACTGTGATTTAAATTATACAACATTGAATTTGAAACACATGTAAGTAAAACTATTTTTTGTTAAATAAAAGCTACTATATATCGGTCTATTTTGGACCCCCCGCCCTCCGGTGTCGCTACCTCTAAATTGAGAAACGGTTTTCCTAAGAATGTTTACCACTGAATAACGAAAGTTATCATATGAATATATGTACTATATAACTGCAATGCTTCCGAACCTGTAGCGTAACTAGATTTACTAGTGGAGCCCTCAACCGTGCCCGAAGTCAAAAAACGGGAGCGAGGGGGGGGGGGGGGGTACCCAGTGAACCTCCCATGCCCTGCTCTACCCACTGAGCTAAATAAGAGAAACCTGGAGCGAGGACTGGGCGGTCGAACCGCTTCACACCCTTTTCAGCCATCAAGGCAAAACGCGCAAGCGCAAACTACCAATTCGCGCAATGATAAAACGGCTAACTTTAAAGAGCTCTCGAGCTCTTAATTCTTTTCCGATTTTTCTAAAAAATTTATTCTAATGCCTGACATATAATAATTTAAAATTTCTCATAGCATTTTAGAACAATTATTCATACATTTTTTTACGATAAAAAACATTATGCGACACTTTTTATTATCTTTGAATGCTATATGGGAGTGTGCGACTATGGCAGGTTTTAAAAATGTTTATTTAGACAGGAAGACACCCTGATTAATTGGTTTACTCTCCTGGACTACTGATGAATAAATACTTTACACAGTTAAATTATAAATCTCCTAAGAACTTTCAGTGAATTGACAGTAGGTGAAAAAGGACAGTTCACCATCAGCAGGCGGATTGCGGATCGGCCACGCCCCCTTTTCCCCTCCCCCCCTGCCGAGTGGGGGTTGAGTAGTAGGGTTTCCTCGTCGAATTGACGGGGGTTTCTGAGTGGAGTTGAGTTTTTTTACTTGCAAAGTTTCGTTTTTTGGGAATGGCAACGCCGATTTAGTTTTGGTTTTGATTAAATTTATATTTTAGGGAATGGCAATGGTTCTACCGTGTGTTGTGGTTTCCATGACAACGTATTTTTACGAAGAGCCTCCTAGTGGTGAAAAATAGGAATAATTATTTTTTGGACTTTGTCGTTTTCCAAATGTTATTTTTGATTTCCAACTTAGGTTTTCGCGAATGGTAACATTAATTTTTTTTTTTTTTTTTTAATTTCAAGGGGGGTTGGGAAATTTGGGGTTAATGGTTTTACCCTTTTTTTTCCCTTATTTTTGCGGGGGAAATTTTTTTTTTTTAAAAAAACCCTTTTTTGGGAAAAAAATTTTTTTTCATTTTTTATTTTTCTTTTCCAGATATTCGGATTCATGCACCCAGACCTTAATGTTGAAAAACCCTCATTCGATCGGATCGCGATTGCTATTTTTTTTTTTTCCTTGCGTTAGTATAAAGATTTAAACCCTGTTGTGTTCTAGCGAGAATTAATTTTTTTTCCATCAGAATTAAATTTCACAATTTTTAATCAACTTATAGCTTTAAATTTTAATCTTAAAATTTTTAATAATCTATTAAACCTATCTTTTAAATTTTGAACATATTTTATTTTTACACTTGTAATTTTTTTCCACCTAAAATAAAACCCCAGGTTTAAATTTGCGAGCTTATCAAATAGTTTCTTAAAGAAAGTGTGGATTTAATGTGCCCCAAAATCAAATCGATCCTCAAATTTACAAATTTTAAGTAAAATTAAAAATTTTAGAAATGTTTAAAAACTTGGAAAAAATTTTTAAAATCTTTTTTCCTAAAGTATGAAAGACAGAATTAAATGAGAACTTATCAAACAGTTTCTTGAAAAAGTGTGGACTTAATATGCGCCAATCAAATCAATCCACACAATTTACTAAATTTTAGTCAATTAAAAGTTTTGTTGAAATATTTGGAACTTAGAAAATGACCATCAATAGGTTTATACATACTAATTTAACAATACTTTAACAAAAAGCGGCGATTTCTTCTATACTTAAACAGGTTTACATCCATTTTACTGTTTTCTATCAATACAAATCAATGAATTTATATCAACTAAGACTATATTTACATTAGATAATCATCCTTTAATCAATATTATACCACAAGAATTTTTTTTTCCCAAAATTAAGAGTTTGCATGAAATAGTGGAAGTTAGAGTATAATCAGCAACTTGATTTTACATAGAATGATAAGCGAATTTTTCATCCATTTCAATATTTATTTATTTTGTTTTTAATTAATATTTTTTTACACATTTTAACGTTTCAAACGAATACAATCTCAGAAATTATTGTGATCATATACATCCGATTAAAGAAACTTTAAAAAAAAGTCAAGAGCATATTGCTAAATTTGTAACTGTAAAGCAGCTTAACAACCTGATTGACGTATAATACATTTAACGAACATTTCAGCTTAAAAATTTAAAACTTTGTCTTTAACATTTAACGAATTTTTAATTTTTTCAAAGAGTTATTTATTTTCAAAACTCTGTTTTTTAACATATTTTTACGATTTACACAGAATAATACAACCGAGAAAAAAAATTTAACAAACTATTTACAACACGACTTTTTACACACTTTAAAAAGTTTATTACTAAAGCACGAAGAAACTTTAAAACTGTTCACACCGCAAAAATTTTATGCATTGAAAAAAATCTATTTACTTTACATACAAACTTAGAATCTTTGAAACTAAAATCACAGAAAAAACAATTTAACTTAAATACGATAATGCTTAAAATCATAGCTACAGAAAATAAAAAAGAAAGTTAGAAATATTATACTCAAAGACATAAAAAAAAACACACAAGACATAACCCTCTGTTGAAACTACTACCATTAAAAATAATTAATAACATCGAATTTCAGAACTTGGAAAAATGAATGCTAAAAAAGCCTCTTAGAAATAAAGGACAATTTTAGCACATTTTTCCCCCCCGAGTTCCTACTAAGCAAAGCAATCGTTGCGAATTTTCAGTTATCCTATACACGAACACAAAAGCAACTATGCAAAATCTAGCAATACAGTTAGCGAATGAACACAGAGAGAATGCACTTAAAATAATATCATTCACACATTGAAAATCGAAGAAGTTTTTCATGCAATATAGCTATAGTTTTAATTATTCAAACTTACATGAAACTAATTTTAACAGAATACAATCTTAGAAATACTTTAAAAGGGGAAATACAAATTATATAAAACATCATGTTTCTTACAGAGAAGGAAAATATATCCCCTTCCTGGCAAACCACAACGTAGAAATGACTCCAGGCTCTTATCAGCTGACGAAGATAAGGGCCCTCATCGGCCACTCCAATCGAAGAATGACACATGCAAACATGATGCTACCAGCTGAGTAATACTATCGATAAACCAATTTGACTTCAATTGAAGTTTAATATGAATGTAACAGTAAGTTTTAATTAAAAAATATTTCATACAAGCAAACATATACATACATATAAATTTAATAATTTTACGATGACCTATATATTTAACTCACCATACGCAGACAGTTTTCCTTAAACACACATTTTTTCCTAGATATAACCCTTTAATTCATTAGTTCCGAGTGAAGAATTTCTTACCTTTAGCATTATAATCAAGCCATACAATACATTTAACAAACGCTTCATTTATTCAAAGACTTTCAAAACTTACTCTTAAACATTTAACGAACGTTTCATCTATTCAAAGAGTTATTTATTTATTTTCAAAACTCAATCTTTAACATATTTTTTTACGACTCACACAGAACTTATAATTTACAAAGATTTTATGATATACAACCGAGAAAAATATTTAACAAAACTATTTCCAACACGAGTTTCAAGACTATTTACACTGCAAATTTTATGTTTTGAGAAACTCTATTACTAACATACAAACTTGGAATCTTTACTTTGTTCACACCTTTAATATTATAATCAAGCATATAACACATTAAACGAACATTTCATATATTCAAAGGCTTTCAAAACTTACTCTTTAACATTTAACATATCTTTCATTTATTCAAATAGTTTTTTTTTCTTTCCAAAACTCAATCTTTAACATTTAACGAACATTTCATTTATTCAAAGAGTTATTTATTTTCAAAACTCAATCTTTAACACAATTTTTATAATTTACACAGAATTTATGATATACAACTGAGAAAAATATTTAACAAAACTATTTGCAACGCGTCTTTCACATATTGAAAAGGTTTATTACCAAAGTTCGAAGAAAACTTGAAAGCTATTTACGCTGCAAATTTCACGTTTTGAAAAAAAAAAAAAAAATGTCTATTACTTACATACAAACTAGAAATCTTTACTTTGAAACTAAGATCACATACAACTTAATACAGACCCCAACTTAAATACAGAATTGGTTAAAATCGTAACAACATAAAGCACAGAAAATTAAAAAAAAAAAGTTAGAAACGATATACTCAAAGACTTACTAACTGAAATAAAGAAACATGGTTTTCAACTACTACCATTACAAAACTGAGATTCACCTATTAAAATATACTATAAAAAATATAAAAGTACTGCAGACAAACAATCAATATTTAGAACAATAATTTGAAAATTGTATCAAACTGTATAGTACACAGTACAAAAGTCTATAAAAATTATTAATTATAAAACTTTAATCACAAGTAAAACTTGAAATGAAAATGTAAAAAGTACTTAACTTAGAAAAATAAAAGTGTTTTCTTCTTGCGAAGGGTTAAAACTTAACATGAAAATGGAAAAGTACTGTCAGAACAATGAATGAAAAAGACGAAACCAAAAAAATAGAATACATAACTTATAAACAACATGAAAAATTAAGTGTATAAACAGTAAAGTAATGAAACGGAAATGTAAAATGTTAACTGCAGATTGCAAAAGTACTAAGTACAACACATCAACAAAAAAAAAAAAAAAAATTAGATTATTTTAGTAAAATTAATCATTAAACCAAAGGGGAAAACGTCATATAAACTTTAAAAATTTGAAAACTTTGAAGAACCAATACGCAAAAACTTAGAAACAGGAAAGCTTATAAACTTTCCACTTTAGAAATGTCTCACTTATTTACACACACATTTATTTACAAACTTTGAAACTTGGCTTTGAAACATGAAAACCTCGAAACAGGAAGACTTACATGAGATACTCAAATAAACAAATACATAAACAAATGCTTATTATTTGTAGAAACTTAGGGGGGACTCTACTTTAAAATTTTAAAAACATAACTTAAAACTTACATAAACATGCATATACACACATGCAACATATGGGCTTTTACCTAGAGAAAAACATCTCTATGACACCTGGAGATCTCATTCAAAGCTTCGGCATTTGGGGTTTTTTTTAATAACCCAGGTGCCAGCCCCTTCCCCAAACTCCACTTTGAAATCATCAATCACCAACATTTAAATGACAAAGAAATTATTTAAAATGTAATAATGATCTTAAATTACTTACACTTTTGATATTTTTGAATAAAAAAACCACTAGAAAGTCCAACTAAATCATTGGTCATTTTTCAAAAAGTAAATCAATTTATGTAAGCTTTTTTTTTTTATTATTATTTTTAATATGATGAAAATACCAAATTATCATTTACGAACATTCTATTTTCTATGGTAACATTTATTAATTTTATTTATATTAGATATCTTTTAATTTGTTAGCCAAAGGTGCATATTTTGCAGTGAGAACTTCTACACTAATAATACGATCAAGTACCCAACCAGAACCAAGTTGTATAAACTCTTCCAAAGCATTTTCAACTTGAGCGATGCTATCATTCAAGTGATCGGATATACTTTCTTTAATAAGTTCGATTTGCATTGTACTTCCGAAATAAGATATGATATGCTCTTCATCTTCATCATCATCAGCATAATTTCCTGCATGACGCGTCATCTCAGCTTTCATTACCATACGCCACTTAATAGCTCTTTTCTCATCCATTTCATCAACCAGCACTTGAAGAATTTGCAGTCTTAATTCTTGAAAGCACATTTTAAAGTCCTTCGAATTTTCAGGACTTGGAGTTACGAACTCCGTAGCAAAAACTCCTAATGCAGTTAGACGATTAGGTCTCTCTCTTTTAGGAACAGGATTCACATTAACAATCTTTGCATTTGAAGAACTATGATTGACACGAATGTGTTGCAGTAGACTAGATTTCTGTGTAAAAACGTTTTCGCACTCCCTACATGGATAACTTCTTCCATGAATTTTCATGTGTCTCTTCATAATATCCTCTCTCTTAAACTGTTTAGCACATTCAGAACATTCGTATATTGTGGTATTATGCACCTTCAAATGACGATTTAAGGCAGAATTACATTTAAAGTATTTCCCACACTCTTTACAAATGACAGCAGGTCTATGAGCCATAAGATGTTGTTTCAGCTGTCTTTTAACATCAAATGACATTCCGCATTTATCACAACTAACTAAATTTTCCCCGGAGTGTACCTTCAGATGTTCTCGCAACTTGTAGTTACGCATAAAAGACGCACCGCACTGATCACAACTAAAAATCTTTGTTGTAGAATGCGTTTTAAGATGTCTAATCAAATTTCTATGAAGTGTGAAGGTCTTCATACAAATTGCACATGCCTATAAAAAGAGGTAAAACATATTTTAGAAATGATTAATTCTATAGAAATTATAATTCAGAATATAAAAAGACAACACAAGATTCAAATTTCTATGCTCGCAAATAGTTTTTATTCATCGTATTCACAGTTGAAGCAATGTCTTAAAATTTTAAGTCCTCAAACTAACGCATATTATATGCTGACAAACCCTTAAATTATAAAAGTTTCTAATGTAACTTTGCATACATTCGAAACCACCTTCGGAGAACAAGAAAAGAATATACTAAAACAATGAAATCCTGTTGCGGCATCAACAACATTTAACTTCCCATCTCCAACCAGGAACAGCAAAGATCGTTCCACACAATTCCGCGTACATTAACACGTCTAAGACTTCAACTCGTTACAAAATCATTAAATGAAATTTCATACCATCACCCTTTTAAATCAAAACTTACATATGATGATGCATTGTCTTTCTCTACAGTATCACTACTCATCGTACTCGAATGTTCACTTCGATTTTTCGTAAGATATTCAAATGATGAACCCAAAATTCTCAACAATTCACTAGAATACTGCACAGACTCAGAAATCCACTTGATGTGAACAAAACAAGGCAGAACCACAAATGACTCTTTTAGGTAATCATAGCAATTGTATATGCACAAAGACACGATTAATGCGAAGAAGAGCACCAACCAATGAAAATGCAGAATTAGATCTTTGGGAGAGTCAATGAAATTGGAGGGTTTCCGTGTGTAATTTGATATTGCTTTAAATGCATTATAATAACTGCATTAAACAATATCAAATTACACACGGAAACCCTCCAATTTCATTGACTCTCCCAAAGATCTAATTCTGCATTTTCATTGGTTGGTGCTCTTCTTCGCATTAATCGTGTCTTTGTGCATATACAATTGCTATGATTACCTAAAAGAGTCATTTGTGGTTCTGCCTTGTTTTGTTCACATCAAGTGGATTTCTGAGTCTGTGCAGTATTCTAGTGAATTGTTGAGAATTTTGGGTTCATCATTTGAATATCTTACGAAAAATCGAAGTGAACATTCGAGTACGATGAGTAGTGATACTGTAGAGAAAGACAATGCATCATCATATGTAAGTTTTGATTTAAAAGGGTGATGGTATGAAATTTCATTTAATGATTTTGTAACGAGTTGAAGTCTTAGACGTGTTAATGTACGCGGAATTGTGTGGAACGATCTTTGCTGTTCCTGGTTGGAGATGGGAAGTTAAATTGTTGTTGATGCCGCAACAGGATTTCATTGTTTTAGTATATTCTTTTCTTGTTCTCCGAAGGTGGTTTCGAATGTATGCAAAGTTACATTAGAAACTTTTATAATTTAAGGGTTTGTCAGCATATAATATGCGTTAGTTTGAGGACTTAAAATTTTTAAGACATTGCTTCAACTGTGAATACGATGAATAAAAACTATTTGCGAGCATAGAAATTTGAATCTTGTGTTGTCTTTTTATATTCTGAATTATAATTTCTATAGAATTAATCATTTCTAAAATATGTTTTACCTCTTTTTATAGGCATGTGCAATTTGTATGAAGACCTTCACACTTCATAGAAATTTGATTAGACATCTTAAAACGCATTCTACAACAAAGATTTTTAGTTGTGATCAGTGCGGTGCGTCTTTTATGCGTAACTACAAGTTGCGAGAACATCTGAAGGTACACTCCGGGGAAAATTTAGTTAGTTGTGATAAATGCGGAATGTCATTTGATGTTAAAAGACAGCTGAAACAACATCTTATGGCTCATAGACCTGCTGTCATTTGTAAAGAGTGTGGGAAATACTTTAAATGTAATTCTGCCTTAAATCGTCATTTGAAGGTGCATAATACCACAATATACGAATGTTCTGAATGTGCTAAACAGTTTAAGAGAGAGGATATTATGAAGAGACACATGAAAATTCATGGAAGAAGTTATCCATGTAGGGAGTGCGAAAACGTTTTTACACAGAAATCTAGTCTACTGCAACACATTCGTGTCAATCATAGTTCTTCAAATGCAAAGATTGTTAATGTGAATCCTGTTCCTAAAAGAGAGAGACCTAATCGTCTAACTGCATTAGGAGTTTTTGCTACGGAGTTCGTAACTCCAAGTCCTGAAAATTCGAAGGACTTTAAAATGTGCTTTCAAGAATTAAGACTGCAAATTCTTCAAGTGCTGGTTGATGAAATGGATGAGAAAAGAGCTATTAAGTGGCGTATGGTAATGAAAGCTGAGATGACGCGTCATGCAGGAAATTATGCTGATGATGATGAAGATGAAGAGCATATGATATCTTATTTCGGAAACACAATGCAGATCGAACTTATTAAAGAAAGTATTTCCGGTCACTTGAATGATAGCATCTCTCAAGTTGAAAATGCTTTGGAAGAGTTTATACAACTTGGTTCTGGTTGGGTACTTGATCGTATTATTAGTGTAGCAGTTCTCACTGCAAAATATGAACCTTTGGCTAACAAATTAAAAGATATCTAATATTAATAAAATTCATAAATGCTACCATAGAAAATAGAATGTTCGTAAATGATAATTTGGTATTTTCATCATATTAAAAATAATAATAATAAAAAAAAAACTTACATAAATTAAAATTTTGTAAATGAATACTAATTTACTTTTTGAAAAATGACCAATGACTTTAGTTGGACTTTCTAGTGGTTTCTTTATTCAAAAATATCAAAAGTGTAAGTAATTTAAGATCATTATTACATTTTAAATAATTTCTTTGTCATTTAAATGTTGGTGATCGATGATTTCAGAGTGAAGTTTGGGGAAGGGGCTGGCACCTGGGTTATTAAAAAAACCCCAAATGCCGAAGCTTTGAATGAGATCTCCAGGTGTCATAGAGATGTTTTTCTCTAGGTAAAAGCCCATATATTGCATGTGTGTATATGCATGTTTATGTAAGTTTTAAATTTTAAAGTAGAGTCTCGCTTAAGTTTCTACAAATAATAAGCATTTGTTTATGTATTTGTTTATTTGAGTATCCCATGCAAGTCTTCCTGTTTCGAGGTTTTCATGTTTTAAAGCCAAGTTTCAAAGTTTGTAAATAAATGTGTGTGTAAATAAGTGAGACATTTCTAAAGTGGAAAGTTTATAAGCTTTTCTGTTTTTAAGTTTTTGCGTATTGGTTCTTCAAAATTTTCAAATTTTTAAAGTTTATATGACGTTTTACCCCTTTGGTTTAATGTTTAATTTTACTAAAATAATCTAAGTTTTTTTTTTTTTTTTGACGTGTTGTACTTAGTCTGCAGTTAATCTGCAGTTAACATTTTACATTTTCGTTTCACTACTGTAATGTTTGTAAACTTAATTATGCATTTTGTTTATAAGTTCTGTATTCTATTTTTTGGTTTCGTCTTTTTCATTCATTGTTCTTACAGTACTTTTCCATTTTCGTGTTAAGTTTTAACCCTTCTCAAGAAGAAAACACTTTTATTTTTCTAAGTTAAGTACTTTTTACATTTTCATTTCAAGTTTTACTTGTGATTAAAGTTTTATAATTAATAATTTTTATAGGCTTTTGTACTGTGTACTATACAGTTTGATACAATTTTCAAATTATTGTTCTAAATATTGATTGTTTGTATGCAGTACTTTTATATTTTTTATAGTATATTTTAATAGGTGAATCTCAGTTTTGCAATGGTAGTAGTTGAAAACCATGTTTCTTTATTTCAGTTAGTAAGTCTTTGAGTATATCGTTTCTAACTTTTTTTAAATTTTCTGTACTTCATGTTGTTACGATTTTAACCAATTCTGTATTTAAGTTGGGCTCTGTATTAAGTTGCATGTGATCTTAGTTTCAAAGTAAAGATTTCAAGTTTGTATGTAAGTAATAGACTTTTTTTTTTTCAAAACATGAAATTTGCAGCGTAAATAGCTTTAAAGTTTTCTTCGAACTTTGGTAATAAATCTTTTCAATGTGTGAAAGAAGCGTTGCAAATAGTTTTGTTAAATATTTTTCTCAGTTGTATATCATAAACTCTGTGTAAATTATAAAAATTGTGTTAAAGATTGAGTTTTGAAAATAAATAACTCTTTGAATAAATGAAATGTTCGTTAAATGTTAAAGATTGAGTTTTGGAAAAAAAAAACTCTTTGAATAAATGAAAGGTACGTTAAATGTTAAAGAGTAAGTTTTGAAAGCCTTTGAATAGATGAAATGTTCGTTTGATGTGTTATATGCTTGATTATAATATTAAAGGTGTGAACAAAGTAAAGATTCCAAGTTTGTATGTTAGTAATAGATTTTCTCAAAACATGAAATTTGCAGTGTAAATAGTCTTAAAGTTTTCTTCGAACTTTCCTAATAAACCTTTTCAATGTATGGAACTCGTGTTGGAAATAGTTTTGTTAAATATTTTTCTCGGTTGTATATCATAAAATCTTTGTAAATTATAAGTTCTGTGTGAGTCGTCAAAAAAATATGTTAAAGATTGAGTTTTGAAAATAAATAACTCTTTGAATAGATGAAACGTTCGTTAAATGTTTAAGAGTAAGTTTTGAAAGTCTTTGAATAAATGAAGCGTTTGTTAAATGTATTGTATGGCTTGATTATAATACTAAAGGTAAGAAATTCTTCACTCAAGTAATGAATTAAAGGGTTATATCTAGGAAAAAATGTGTGTTTAAGGAAAACTGTCTGAGTTTGGTGAGTTAAATACATAGGTCTTCGTAAAATTATTAAATTTATATGTATGTATATGTTTGCATGTATGAAAATTTTTTTAATTAAAACTTACTGTTACATTCATATTAAACTTCAATTGAAGTCAAATTGGTTTATCGATAGTGTTACTCAGCTGGTAGCATCATGTTTGCATGTGTCATTCTTCGATTGGGGTGGCTGATGAGGTATTGCTACCTTATCTTCGTCAGCTGATAAGAGCCTGAAGAGTCATTTCTACGTTGTGGTTTGGAGGGGAAACATGTACGCTCTTTCTTCTCTGTAAGTACATGATGTTTTATATAATTTGTATTTCGACTTTAAAGTATTTCTTAGATTGCATTCTGTTAAAATTAGTTTCATGTAAGTTTGAATAATTTAACTATAGCTATATTGCATGAAAAACTTCTTCGATTTTCAACGTGTGAATGATATTATTTTAAGTGCATTCTCTCTGTGTTCATTCACTAACTGTATTGCTAGATTTTGCATAGTTGCTTTTGTGTTCGTGTATAGGATAACTGAAAATTCGCAACGATTGCTTTGCTTAGTAGGAACTCGGTTCTAGATTCTAAGTTTGTATGTAAGTAATAGACTTTTTTCAATGCATGAAATTTGCTGTGTGAACAGTTTTAAAGTTTCTTCGTGCTTAAGTAATAAACTTCTTCAGTGTGTGAAAATCGTGTTGTAAATAGTTATGTTAAATATTTTTCTCGGTTGTATTATTCTGTGTAAATCGTAAAAATATGTTAAAGACAGAATTTCGAAAATAAATAACTCTTTGAAAAAATGAAAAATTCGTTAAATGTTAAAGACAAAGTTTTAAAACTCTTTTGCATAGCTGAAATGTTCGTTAAATGTATTGCATTGTACGTCAATCAGGTTGTTGAATTGCTTCGCAGTTACAAATTTAGCAATATGCTCTTGACTATTTTTAAAGTTTCTTTAATCATGATGTATATGACCACAATAATTTCTGAGATTGTATTCGTTTGAAACGTTAAAATGTGTAAAATAATATTAATTAAAAACAAAATAAATAAATATTGAAATGCACGAAAAATTCGCTTATCATTCTATGTAAAATAAAGTTGCTGAACATACTCTAACTTCCACTATTTCATGCAAACTCTTAAACTTTGAAAAAAAATCTAGTGGTATAATATTGATTAAAGGATGATTATCTAATGTAAATATAGTCTTAGTTGATATAAATTCATTGATTTGTATTGATAGAAAACAGTAAAATGGATGTAAACCTGTTTAAGTATAGAAGAAATCGCCGCTTTTTGTAAAAGTATTGTTAAATTAGTATGTATAAACCTATTGATGGTCATTTTCTAAGTTCCAAATATTTCAACAAAACTTTTAATTGACTAAAATTTAGTAAATTGTGTGGATTGATTTGATTGGTGCAATTAAATCCACACTTTTTCAAGAAACTGTTTGATAAGTTCTCATTTAATTCTGTCTTTCATACTTTAGGAAAAAAGATTTTTTATTTATGTATAGGGGAAAGTCGGTTAAAACCGGGAGCCTAACGGTATTTTTTTTAAATATTTATTTAATATGGGAATGAAACAGTAAAAAGTTGTGTTAAACTGATAGACTGATCCCTTGTGAAGAAAAAATAAAACAAATTAGTGGTGACCAATTGCAATTAAGATCATAAAAACATATTTATTAAAAGTGTGCAACGTCTCGGTTTTGTCCGACCTGGATAGACAAAACCGGGAACTGAAAATAATAATTAAATACACATTAATATCTAACAACAAAACTATTTATTAAACAAATACTTACAGAATATCACATCTAAAATTTATTGAATTTGAAACTATATCAAACCTACAATAAAAGTGCTTTAAGTTATACCCTAAGAGTTTTGAAGCATTTCAGGCACAAAAATCACGAATGAAAGTTTAATAATGAAAATATAATTTTCATGATGAAAGTTATGAATATTGTGTATAAATATAACTATACAGTAAACTACTATTCAACAAGCCAATAAATGATTTGTCCAAAACCAGGTGCTATATACCCGGTTTTGTCCGACGACACCATTTTGAATAAATTTTGCTCTAGCGTTGTTCAAACAACTCATAGACACCAATATAAAACGTTAAAATAATAGGTAAATAGTGGGCTAACAGATGTTGTACTCATCTAAACTAAATGCTTAGGTATTCAGAATTGGAAGCGTAATATCTTCGATGCCGAATTATTATACTTTTACTGTGTGAATATTTAAACGAATCACTACTTCAAAACAGGTGGTTTACGCTACTTAACCTCACTGGACACTGCTATGGGTCTCGCCTGTAAGTAATTCTACAAAGTTCCTCTAAGTAAAAAAGTAAATGAAGTCATATAAAACATAAATCACTGTTTTTGTCCAACTACCCTGTTTTGTCCGACTCTTCTCTCTCTATATATATACTATATCTACAACACATCCAAGGGTCATTTCGAAATTAATGTGCCATACATATTTTTCACAGTATTATAAAGAAGAATATTTCAACCAATTTTTCCACCTTACATTCTTTTTTAGAGAATTGCGTTATGGTATTCGAAAAAGCGATATAAATCTAGTAGCTGATATTTGCACACAAATAGGGGGGGGGGGGGAGTTCGGGGACTCTCCCCCGGAATATTTTAGAAATTGAAGCCTTATCTAGACTATATTTAGTGACGCTAGGGAAGAGGGAGAGGTTCAGGCACTTCCCCCGTCTTCTCTTTATCCTCTATTGATGAATTTCGCCGAAAAGTAATCGATATTGGTGCCAAAACTGCAATTTTAGCCTATATTTGGAATGACCCCTATGAACCCCCTTGAATCCACAATGTCTTCGGTTAAATCGTAAGTTTCGCGAATAGTTTACTGTAAATCTTGTTGATTATTTTAAATAGTTATCGAATCATGAAGATATAAGAAATATTTTACTTTACATTTCAAAAAAAAGAGGATGCTTAAAAGTTTCATCAACATTTCAAGAGAATTTTTTTGAATACATCACATAATGGCTGCTTGTATTGTTGGGCGTTACACAGAAGGTATGTCGTGACATCCCATTGCAAATAATATTTGTGTATCGTTGTGTATCGATGTTTTTCTGTGAAAAACATCTTAAAGGTGCCTATTTAATAGTCTTTTAAGGTGGGTTTCTGCATTGATTTTATATACTGAATAGTGGAAAACCAAGAAAGCTCCCCTCTGTCAAATCCATGAAGGTTAGCCAATGCGTCACAACAACCACTTCCTCTCTTTGTTCCTCAAGGAAATAACTAAACATATAGAAATACACTGCTAAAATAATATCATTAGAAAGGGTTTAAATGGGAAAAAATTAGTATATGCAATAAATAGGATTGGAAAAATTTGGCTTTAAACCAAAGCTTATGGCCCCAAGTCTAATGGGAAAGTAATGATGTGTGCATTTGCAGGAGTGCTCCCCCCCCCCCCTTCAAAATGATGGCACAGTCCCCTAAAAGAATACAGAGCCTCCCGAAAATAAGCGGCCTATACCCTATATCCTGTAAAAACAACCCCTCCTAAAAATTTCAATTGCGCAGGAGCATGCCCCACCGTGGTGGGCACCCCTGTATTTGAATTGAACGTAGAGAGATTTCCCCGGGACGTTACTCTTTGCACGTAATGTGTATGGTATTCCGTATTGAGGCTACGTCGGCGAAGCATCGAATGACATTGTGAGGTCTTACCGGATGTTCTGCAAATATCGGCATGATATTTAAGCTGGGGTCAAGCTCCTGCTGTTCGTTCGAATAGCCGATTCAGAATCAACCGCCCATGATGCTAGACAGCTGTTATTACACGGAAGACAATCACAATACACACGCGACCATCTGCTGTAAACACAGTGAACAAATTTGTCAGTGAAAGATGCTGACTTCAGAGAACTATGGACTATGGAGGCTGTACTTGTTGCTAGAGCATTCACACTACAGCAAAAATTGCAAGCAAGAACTCGCAGCGACAGTCGGCGGAGGGAAAAGTCATGCAATTCTCGCATTCAACTGTCGGAGTTGGTTCTCACGTAGAAGAAAGGTTTCTTCATTCTGTGCAGTACTTGAGACGCTGTTCCGAAAAAATTGAGGAGTCGCAATGTGTTGTATTTGCTGCTGATTTTTTTTTATTTACTTCTTTGTTTTTGTATCTTCTTAAGCTACATTAGATTTGTATATATACTGAAGTATTATAGACACATTAATTATGGAAAGTGCAGATAATACTTCAGTAAAAAAGGTCAGAAAATTTGAATGATTAATTTAAAAAAATAAAGATTAGAATTGTGCACAAAATTAATAAATGGATATTTTTATTACGAAAAGTTCGCTGTATAGTTCCTAAAATTGGATTTTTAAATGATCACAATTTTGACAGTAAAAGATTAAAATTATGACAGGATAGATTCGATTTTTTTTTTTAACAACCTAACACACAGTTTTGTGTGTGAGTGCAGTTAAAAGTTACTTGCACGAAACTAATGTAGGTTTTAAAAAATATATAAAATTTTTACCTGAAGTAAAATGAAACGAAAATAAAACACTTTACAACTATACACCCTTTTATAGCTGTTTCATCTACAAAAGTGTTTAATAAATTTAACTTCCTATCAATAAAGCTAATTTCTAAATGTTTTAAAGGAAGTTTTAATCTTTTTTACATATAAAGGTTTTACATGAATCAAAGTTTGATGTTGAATTTTCATTGGTAATAAGTACAAGATTAATTTCAATTCTATAATTGTTGGCTACCTTTTGCTAAATCATGATAGCATAATAAAAAGGATTAATTTAAAGTGATTACAATACAGTAAAATCTTTATGCATTGTACCTGCATCCATCATTTTAACGTAGGTATCGTCTTGTTTTAATGGTTTAACGATTTCTTCGGACGTTATTCTGACCCACGTTCATCATTTTTCCATATATGAAATGAATATTCCCGTGGAAATGGCCGATCGAGGTTGTACTGTATATTATTTCCCACATATTAAACACAGATAACAATAAAAAGTTTTAAAAAATATTAGTTAAAAGGAAACTATAAATCTTTGACAGCTTTAAAAGTTTATCTCAAAATAAATGTTTGCACTTGACAGTATTTCTATTTAACGAAGAAATAAAAAGGATTTTTGCATTAAATATTTGTTTTGAAGCGCTAAATAAAATTAATTACTTATTTAATGTATACTTCAATATGAGCACACAAGTAAAAAATTTGTTCCATATATAATTGCAAGTACTGATAACAATAATCAGTTTTTAATATTAATTTGAAATTTTGACACTGGAAGAGGGTTAAAGTACTAAGCATTAAAAAGTAAAGTAAATAATAAAATTAAATAAATAATCCGTTTAAAGACATGCATTAAATTAACTTTTAAATTCTGAATTGTTTTTTTTTTTCTTTGACCTTCAATATTATAGATAAATTTGTTTCTACTAAACTACGCATTTATTAAAAGCATAATTTTCTTGATTTTAAACCAAGAAATAGAGGTTACATTCATTTCTATCAGATTAAATCGCTAAACAGAAATTTCAGAACAATAATGCAATTAATTGAACTTTTTCTAGGGCATAAGTCGACGCAATTGCTGTTTTTCGCGAGAAAAAAGAATATATTCATTAATATCCAAATATATCAACCACAAAACAGAAATTTCAGAACAATAATGCAATTAATTAAACTTTTTTAGGACATTAAACGAAGCAACTGCGTATTTTTCGCGGGAGTCTATGTCAGACAGTCGGGAAAAAGTTGCAAGGACTTCAACTTGGTCTGAGAACCTATGAACTTGGTTGTGTGCCTATGTGTGCCTAAATAAGTAAATACCCAATGGGGGGGGGGGGGGTTTGATTGTGTGAAAATTTGGCTCAATGGTTTCCTGCAAATTATAGGATAAAATCCCGTTTCTTCGCTCTTTTTATTACTTTTTCCGACCTGCTTCTCCCACCTTCCCTTAAAGAAAAAAAGAAAATCCTGGGTGCGCTATTTTACGTATGGGTACAGATCTAGATTTCGAAACATCAGGGCAGGCGCAAGGCCGTAGCCAGAAATTTTTTTCGGGGGGGGGGGGGCTGACTTGGAAACACTTTTGTTGAGGAAAGTTTCAGGGAGGAATATATGCTACATTGCGAAAAATTTCGAGATTTCGGGAGTGGGGGGTGGGCCCGTAGGCCCCCCTCTGGATACGACCTTTTTGGGGCAGGACACTATTGTTCGAAATGACTGGTCTTGTGACAGACGATCAATTGTCTGGTTCTACTATATATTAAAACAGACATAGGTATGTAACACATAATAAATTTAAAAAAGGCAGCATTAATTTTTGTTTATAGCAAGCGATTAAAGAAAACGGAAAATACATACGGGACTTCTTGGAAAGGGGGGGGGGGATGAAAGAGACAAAGAGGAAGGATTTCCCGCTGTAGCTTTTTAGCTTACAGACAAAGGGTGTACGATAGGGTGGAACGAAAAAAATAAATTTTTGATTTTTAGTTCGTAATAGCTCGGAAAAGTTGCCTTTTGGTATAGATAAGGTAAATTTAAAATATGAAAAATATTGGAGAAAAATATTCCTTAAGGTGCCGCAAAGACGTTAAAGTTTCTTAAAATTGAAATTTTTACTACATTTTGAAGTTTTTTTACGAAAAAATTATTTTTTTATTTTTGATTTGTAATAGCGTGGAATAGTTGCCTTATGGTATAGATAAGAAAAATTAAAAATATGAAAAATGTTGGCGTACATTTTGAGGCGCCGCAAAGACGCTAAAAGCAGCTAAAGTTTTATGAAAACACAGTTTTGATAGCCTTTTCAAAGATTTTTACAAGTTTCGATTAAGTTTTATAAAAGCTTTATAACATGAATAGAATGATAAAAACACCTTTAGTATTGCATTGGCATGGTATTCAAGAGCCTTAGTAATCGCCGGACTTCGAGTTGGGGGGTGGGGGGGCTAGGGGAGGGGGGAAATTTGTCTGCATGTGGTGGCAAGCTCTGTACATTTGCCGAGTTCAGTTGAGTTGGCATTTGCACTCCGCCTATTCAGTAACAGATTAACGCAATATTTTGTTAGTTTGTTTATTTTATTGAGTAAAAATGGCTCGGTCTAAATTAGTCAAGACAAATATTGGAATGTCCTATTTTTGGGGGAAATTTAGTGATTTGCTCGAAGTGAAACTGCTTGTAAAACGAATCTGTTATGAAGCGCTCCGGTTGGACATGCTTCATAGTTCCCTCAGAGAACAATCCTACGGTATGTGAAATATGTGACTTTAGTTCCCAAAATTGAACAAATAGGATCAAGAGCTTCTTTTCCCATTGTTTTTAGCAAAAAACAATTACAAAGGATAAAATATTAGCATGCTAAGTTGAAGTATTTATTACGGTCTAAAAGTAGAAGTTGGTCCGATAAGTTTGATTGCAACGTCACAAAATTTAGAGGAGATGATGATCGTTTATTTGATACTGTTGCCTGTAAGTGTGTAAACTTTAATTCTTGTATTTGTATAAAAGAGAAAAAAAATACTAGTTATGGAATAAGAGTTTCTAAAGGATCAAAGCTCTGAGGGGAAAAGGGTTATAATGGTAATATATATATATCAAAAACTATCGCTTCAAGGAAGAAACAAGCAAGAAAAGAATAAAGAGTAATACTAGTGCATCAAAAACGGTTACTGGAGACAATGACAGCGCTGAAGAACATCAGTGTTCCTTACCAGAAGAAGCAATCCAAGCAAGTCCTTCAACTGTAAAAGAAGATATAAATGTACCAGACCCTTCAAAATTGTAACTAGAGAAAATCACTTAGATGCAGCTATAGCTATAGTGTGCTGCTTTACAGTATATGGGTGTAACCGCAGAAGAAGACAAAACGGATGTAATACTCAGGATGGAAATTAGAGGACTTTAATTTCATATCATTAATGGCTATAATCACATAACCGAAAGTAGAGGATTGTTTTTTTTTTTTTTTAAAGGTAAAAAGGACGTAACATCGTAAAGAAAAGAAAGGAAGTAAGTTGTACAAGAAAGTTATTTCAGAAGAGTACATTTCACTAATAGAGGAACGAAACTCCAAGTTTTTAGGGCACGTAACACCAAAATCTTGCACCGGAAAAGAGATAGCAGATAGTATACTGGTATTTCTTGACGATAGAGAAATCAACAAATAGTTTTTGAACTTCAGTGATGGAACCGTTACAAACACTGCACATAATAATAGTGTTTCTTCTTTCATGGAAAATAAAATATAAATACCTTTACAATGATTAACATGTTTGCTCATTTGCAGTTAGCTACCATTGCGACATCCTTTTTGTCATTAAGATGGTAAAACTAAGCAACCATAAAGGAGTCACACACAAGCAGTGGGAAGAGCTGTGAAACTGGTGTTCGAATCTGCTCAAAAGAACTACAGTTCAAACGCAAGAGCAGATACAAAAAAGCAAAAACTGACTCGCATGTAAATATGCCAAAAGTTAAACAAAAAGAGTTTAATGGAGCAATGAAATAGAAGCAAACATTTTGCATCTGTAACATGTGTAATTATTAAGGATACAGAAGTAACCAATACAAAATATTTTATTATTATTATTATCTGTAAATAATAAATTGTTTCCAATTATAATGCTTATATACGTATTTAAAACAATTTCTTGCAACGTTCAGCAGTGTACGAAAAATTCATAACAAATATTTTACCAAAAGTTAAAAAGTTTTCAGTTTTTCTTTTTTTACAAACATGCCAATGCAATACTAAAGGTGTTTTTATCATTATATTCATATTATAAAGCTTTTTAAAAACTTAATCGAAACTTGTAAAAATCTTTGAAAAAACTATAAAAACTGTTTTCATAAAACTTTGGCTACTTTTAGCGTCTTTGCTGCGCCTCAAAATGTACTCCAACATTTTTCATATTTTTAATTTTTCTTATCTATACCATAAGGCAACTATTCCGCGCTATTACAAATGAAAAATAAAATAATAATTTTTTCGTAAAAAAATTTCAAAATGTAGAAAAAATTTCAATTTTAAGAAACTTGAACGTCTTTGGGGCACCTTAGGCGTACTCCAATATTTTTCATATTTTAAATTTATCTTATTTTTAAAAAAGGCAACTTTTCCGTGCTATTACGAACTAAAAATCAAAAGTTTATTTTTTTCGTTCCACCCTAGTGTACGATTCTCTCTTTAAAGAGCAGGCAGTGTTCATCGTTCCCGTACCTCTGCCTGCCCCACTGATCTCTATATTAACCTGGATCTCCTACTACACCCCGGCCGAGTGAAGCCTCTTTTCGGGTGTAGTTCCAGCTCCTAGTTTGGCTACTTTATCGTTAACTTGGCAGAAATTTGGCGTAGGTACGGAGTTGGCGCTAAAAAACCCCGTTGAGCGTGCGCTTTATTAAAGTCCGATCTGATATTTTGTAACAATGAATACAATGCCGACTTGTAACGCGAATAATAGTTTATTATTACTATTTTTTAAAGCATAAAACTTTCATCATTACTTTTTAAAATCATAAGTACCCCCTCCCTGACTTAGAAACACTATGACACAATACATATGTTTTGATGCTTTTTTTTTTCTATAATATGTAAATATGTACCCTTCCCCCCCCCCCCCGGTGAAATTTCGATATGACGAGCCAGCTTGTAAAAAAAGTTCATATGCCAAGATATATATATTCAGTTTGCATAGATATATTAAACTATATGTTGCTTTAAGGAAGTGAAATTTTGTTTTTTAAATATTATCAATCAAAATAGCTTATAAAATACATGACATTTTTCAAAATTGATATTATCAGAAATTATTATTATTTTATTGCTTTGCAATGATTAAAAATCACAATTTTGTTTAAATATTGGTTAAAATATCAATATAGAACAAATAGTCTATTATTATTTTAATCAAGGTGTACTTTATTATTATTTTTTTAAAGTCATAAGTCGCCCCCTCCTGACTTTTAGAAACACTGACTTTACACACATGCGTATTTTGATGTTTTTTCTTCTATAATGGGTAAATATGTATCCTTCCCCCTCCCCCGGGAAATTTCCATATGACGAGCCAGCTTGTAAAAATGATTATTATTTTATTGCTTTGTAATGAATTAAAGTCACAATTTTAAGTATTAGTTAAAATATCAACATGAAACAAATAGTTTGTTATATTTTTTTTAATCAAAAGTACTTTCATTATTTTTTTTAAATCAAAAGTACCCCCCCCCCCCCCCCACCGATTTAGAAACACTATGATTTTATACACATGGATACATTTTAATGCTTTTTCTGTTATAAAGTATGATTTTGAACCTTTTGCCCCCCCCCCCCCGGGAATTCTCGATATGACGAGCTAGCTTGTAAAAGAAGTTCATATGCGACGGTACATTTATTCAGTTTACAAATATATATTGAGTGATGTGTTGCTTTAAGGAAACGAAATTTTGTTTTTTAAATTTTATCAATCAAAATAGCTTATAAAATTTATTTTTTTCAAAATTGATATTATCAAAAATGATTGTTATTTTATTGGTTAAAGTCATACTTTTATTAGAATATCAGTAAAAATATCAATATAAAACAAATTATTTTATTTTTACTTTTTTAAAAATCAAATGTACTTTTTAAGAAATCATTCATATTGTATCGCTATGTATAATAATAATAAGAATATTGCTCCGAAGCTTATAATTATGTTTACCGAGAAAGAAGTTCATGTGCAAATAAAATAAAAAAAACCCAGCTTATGTAGATGTACATAGATATATTTCTTTTAGGAAATGAAAAAAAAAATTTTTTTTTTTCATATTAATAAACTACATATACAGTAAAACCTGTTTTTGTGCGGTGGATAGGAACCGCATAAAAGAAATCACACAAAAAAATATTCGGAAATTTTCTAAATTCTTACATATAATAAACAACTTTGTACGATATACAACATAAAAATTTTTTTTATGCGGTGGATAGGGACCGCGTAAAAAAGTCGGACTTAGAAAATACATCAATGATTTATGAAATAGATGAAAGAATGCTTTCAATTAAATTAAATAATTAAATTAGACCTAAAATATTGTTAAAATATTTAATTCTTCATTATACATATACATGGAGAAGTTTTCAAATTATACATTAAATAGTTTGCTCCTACACATCGTAATCCAAAACGCGCATCTTCTTGTGACGAATTGGTTGAAAATCGCTTTCGTCGCTTGAAGATAGGATTTCAATTGATTTCTTTTTTGGTACCATGAAGTCAGTGATCAGTTTTTATGACGACGGTCGACTGATCAATTGCTTGTAAACGTCACGATAGTGAGACATGCATGATCTAAGTTCTTTTTGGAATTTTTAGCGTCTTTCCGCATTGGTATCTATTTTAAGAAAATGCGTTTCCAATTTTTTAGTAATCTGGATCCCTGCATATATTTTATCTGCTGTAATAGATTCCGGTTCTTCTTGTCCATTTTCTTAATCTATCAAACTATTAATAATGTCACTATCATCGATAGTTTGGTCCTCAATCATCTCGTCAAGGTCATTTTTACCGAAATTATCAAAGACTTCTCCTGTAATTTTTATTTATACAGTAAGCACATGGGCACCTACCATGTGCTTACTGGATAAATAATAATTATAATTAGTTGTCATTTTTAAATATGTATATGTACATTGATAGGAAACATTAAACTGGTGCTAACGCCGCTAAGATTCATACACCGCATAAAAATGAATTGCACGAAAAAAATCGCACAAAAATAAATCGCACAAAAACAAAATCGCATAAAAAAGGACCGCACAAAAACAGGTTTTACTGTATTATTTAATTTTTTTTAAATGATGATACTAAAAAATTATAATTTTATTGTTTTAATGTTAATTAATAATCAATTTAATTTGCATACTAGTTAAAATACCAATAACAAATCATTTAATATTAATTAAAATCATGAGTGCCCTTAAAAATCATTTATTATGTGGAAAAAATACTAATTTTGCCCGAAAATTTCACTTTTCTTTGTTTGTCATTTTATTTACAACTTGCTATTAGAAAAACCACACAAAAAAATTTTATTCAAAAAATATTATGAAGTTTAAAAGTCTTGTCATGGATCGTTAAAGAAGATCGTTTTCTTCAAGCTTTTTTGTGTTTAACAGAAAGAAAAAAAGCTGAATTTCGCTCTTCTTAACAAACGCGCGGGAACCCGAACCGACCTTGGCGAGAAAAATCCTTGAGAATGAGTTATGTTTTTTGAAGTATTAAAAACAATCCGGTGCCCATAAACAAAATCTGATTCTAACAGCTCAGAAAGTAAAGAACGCTTAATCATTTCATGTCTTCATAACTTTCCAAACGTTTAAAATAAACGAGTACTCCGCATTTAAAATCATGTAAAATCCCATAGAAAACAATGCAAACGATTCTTCGCTCGGGAGTAGTTGGGGCGTTTCCTGTAGGGTTGCAGGCCTTCATCTCCTCTACGAGCGGTGGCGAGAAGTCGTCAGTCCAGTTCTCTATTGAAGTGAATGGCCTGCCCCCGCTCGCTTTCATACTGGCATCCCTGTAATAAGACATTAGATGTGTCTTTTTTCCTAAAATGAGATGTGAATATTACTTTAATGATATTATTATTTTTGCTTGGAAAATCACTTCATAGAATGCTAATTTTTCAAACTGAGGCATTCATAGAAGACGGGTGCACCGGAACCGGACATAGTTTTTTTAGAAATACGTACTTTAAAAGATATTCAGAACAGGGGCACTTTGAATTGGAAGAGCGTGCATTCCTTTTATAATTTCTTATAGTACTCTTTTAAACTGTATTATTTCTGCATTTCTAAATCTCAATAATGCATTCCTTTAGCAGTAAAAGAAATAGCCACATCAAAAGATTAAAAAGCACATTAGTTTACACGATGGCAAGGCCGTATCCAGAGGGGGGGCCGACAAGTCCGGGCACCCCTCCCCGAAATCCCGAAAATTTTCGCAATGTAGCATATATTTCTTCCTGAAACTTTCCTCAACGCTAGTGTTTCAGAGTCAGGGCCCCCCCGAAAAAATTTCTGGCTACGGCCTTGCACGATGGATTTTCCTAATTATTTTGAATTAAACTTTTTAGAGACTAATTAAGGGGAAAGGAAATTTTGACAGTATTTCAAGATTTAATCTTACATCAATGAATGAAATAGGATTATTTTTAGCTATTATTCGAAAACGCATAATATTTATAATAATATAATATTATTAAAATGTAAAAATACATTAAAAATGTATTATGTATTATGTATGTAACAAAAATGTATTATTTAAATGTATTATGTATCATTCAAATGTATTTACATAATATCTTTGAATGATAAGTGTAATACATTAAAATAATAAAAACATCAGGAATATATTGTCTTGAGGATAAGCCTTAAATCAAAATGTTTGGTTAGAATGCAGAACTATAAGATTCAACAGAAAATCAAGTAAATAAAATTAATGGGACCGAAATTTTCGTTTGAGTCCATTTCACGAAAATAACAACAATGAAAATGATAAACAATCAAACAAACTCGACATTACATCAACAAAAACCTCCGATGAAAGGAGGTTTCGTCGCTTGAGGACGTGTCCCCAAATCCACGGGTAATTTGGGGACGCCAGAAAAATGTTTCGAGGACATCTTTGGGGACATAACAAACCAATACGTGTTCCCTTTCATTATGAAAAATTACTTTCATTGAATTGAATTACATTTATATTCCAGTTCGTGTGCTTAGCCTCGGGACTCGCTTATGAACTGTCGTCCAATGTGACAGATAGCACAAGACAATACATGAAAGATTTTATTACATCACAAAGAGAGTAAATAACGGAAATACACCCAGGGCAAGGTGGGAATCGAACCCACGACCTCGTTACTGCGCTCAAGCAGCGGGCGGAAACTGGTACTAAGACCGCTCGGCCACCGAGGCCCCTAACTTTCATTATTGTAGCTCAAACGGCATCCAAACATATTTTCTACAAAATGTACACATATTTTCTTTGATCACTGTCTGTTAGAAATTGTAATACTAAAGCAACAATTTGATAATTGCCATATAATGTTATCTAAAATTTTACAAAATGCTATATAAAAGTTCTAAAGTGCAAAGCGAGAAGAAATTTGGAGAGAAAAAAACAGAAATTTATAAATTTGGGGAAATTATGTCTCCCCAAGTAATTAAAGTGTTTTTGCGGACAAAGCATTAAAAATATACAAATTTTCGCATTTGAGCAGAAAAGTGGGAAAAGACTCTCGTGACGTCACTATTCTGATTTTTCCTCCATGTACAAAAGAGTCTTTTTAAAATTCTTCGCTCTTAAATGTTCAAAACAAAGAACAATACGTTCATTTAGTTCGAAATTCTTTTTTTTTAATCATATTTTCCCGTGGGTAAGGTCCATTTGCTGAAATGTTGGTAATTTAATTCGCAGAAATGTCAAACTGGCTGGCAGCAGTTGTTGAGCACGCGCCATACTTTTTGCGAGGTTGGGGTTTGGGGAATTAAGTGCCAAAGCACATGGAGTGATGGACACTGCTTTTAAAATATTGAGATCCTTAAGGAAAAATTATACAACACTTTTGCTGTAAACTTGCAAATAAACGAGCTTTGATTTTCGGTTTTTATCCTCTGAAAAACAATGACCATCGAATCCTTTCAAAGATTTGTTGAAACCTTTTGCCCAAGTGCCTGTGTGCCGGTAGATTTGGTAAAAATAGCTAGAAATGTGTTATTGTCAAACATCGGTCCTCGTGTTGATCATGATTTCAGATATCAACCACCCGAAATTATTCCCAGCCCTTTGTGTCTTGTCATGGATGGTGAATGCTGTTTAGATCGACTTTATGGGGGTTTTTTTGGCGATTGGGTGTGCGGTGGACAGTGGAATCGGATGGTAGATTTTCTCAGGACATTTTTCCAAGTAGTAAACAAACGTAATATTGAAATAACTGTTTTCTTTAATGGGGCTTTCGAGCCTCATAGAATGAATGATTGGGTAGAGAAACAAAAATCCGAGAAAGAAAAAATAGCGCAAGTTATAAGACATACCGTTTGCAAAGGAACTCCACCACCCAAAGTTTGGTGGGTTGCCCCCAGCGCGTTGCGCACCTGTCTTCGAATTCTTTTGCGTCATTTAAAAGTCAATGTTGTTTTGACAACAACCGATCATCATCAAGAAGTTATGTCATATTTAAAGAAGTACAACTACCATGGCTTGTTGGCAGACGATCCAGAATACATGATTTGTGATCCACCCAGATATTTTTCATCTGTTCAGTTAAAACTGACGTTTAAGGTATTTTAAAATTTTCTCCGCCCGTCTCTTATATAGTTTTAACCATTATTATTAATACATTATATTTAGAGATGCATGCTTTGGGGCTGTTCGACTTTTAAATTAGTCACCTGAAAATATTTGTAGTTTCCTTTATAACTGAAATTTTAGTCACTTCTATTACTTTTTTTTTCAGGCAATCAATACATTTAAATGAATTTTCAACATATTATTGACTTGTAGGAGGGTTTGATATAGATGCAAATAATTTGATTTACTTCTGAATAAACTGTTATGTGCTAACTCTAGTTTAGAAATTTTAATTTAGCCAAGATATTTACTGGAGGACCTACTGTATTATTTGTTTTCTTATTTATATATTACTTAACATAAATTTATCAAAATCAAATGAGATTTCAAGAAAAAATATTTAAAACGTGTGCATATACTAGAAGCAGAACCTGAATATTGTACAGCCTCCAAATTTTATCTAATTTGTTATTTAATTAATATTATGGAGTAATAGAGAAAGGTAGGCAAAATTGGATACTTAGGTTATTTTGGCCAATAGCTCCCAGATCTTGACAGATAGTCAAGTCAATGAGCGGTGATATTTACTTGAACTTAAAACATTAGCAGTTATTCTGCAGTATTGGAACTTAAAATATCCTGCATCTTTTAGATCTACTCATCGAAGAAGGCACTTCGTACTCTGTTTTTTTTGCTGTATGGGTAGGGCAAAAAAAAAAGAATAAAAACAAATTTGTCATCATTGTTGTCAATGCCATTACATACACTGTGATCCTATTTGTTATATTCACTGCACTTGATCTCTGGTGCAGAAAATTTTCCGAGCCTAAAATCTCTCCAAACTTTGTATGATGCGTAAAAGTCGATCTCTTTATATTAAGGTACATCAAACCCCCCTCTAGAAACAAATCTCTTTGTACTTCCTCTAAAAATATTCCTTTACCCTTAAAAAGTTACCATGCTAAATCTTTTCGTTTTCCGAACAATTTTAGGCATGTCAGCATAATTTATATAAATTTTCTTAACATTAAATTAATAATTAACAGCTATTTTCTCATATTGATCTTCCTCAATTATCAATTTCTGAAGTTTAATAATGAAATACTTGCCCCCCCCCCCCCCCTTTATAGGTACTTTTCTCTTTAGAGGGGCCATAAAAACTCGCCAAAAAGTGGTCCAATTGGTGTTGAATCAAATGTGTCAAATTGAAAATTGATTTGGCATAAAAAGCAACTTAACCATCACAAAACGGAAGAGCACCGTTTCCCCAGTTGGGCAAAAAAAAAATATATATATAACCATTGCTAGCGCCTCTCGAAACAGAAAGCGTACCTGTTCTGCAAAAAGAGTACATTTTTGAGAACTGAGAAGAAAAATTATAAGTTGACCTGGTAAAAAACCGATAATTCTGATACAAAATTACTATTTCTACTGATTTAAAGGTGATACAAAGTTGATTTTTCAGCCCTGAAGTTTTATAACACATATAAGAATTTTAAAATGTGCATTAAAGCTATATTTTTAATAAAATGCTGATACCATTGGTATCACAAAATATTTTATGCTTAAAGTTGGTTTCCTACAAGCAAATTCTGTACATATAAAAACATTTTAATGCAGTGGTTACAGCTCCAACAATTGGGAATAGATTTTGGATCCAACCAACAACTTTGCATGTGCTCTTTGACTTTGTGGCGTACCAGATCTTGGAGTTTTCCGTGGTGGGGCAAACCTTATAAATGCCCCCCCCCCCCTCCTCCATCCAATTATGTCCATATTTCATAAACTTTTATGCACTGGCCCTTTTTTGAGAACTTTTTCACTTGTGGGCCACTGATAAACCCATAACATTTTCGTTAATGTTCCCACAATATGGCCTTTTCAGCACAACATTAGGGGGGTCGAGCCATATGAAGGGCCCCCCTAGAGATACGAAATTCAGACAGTTGAAGGGGGTCCGAGGGCTCAAAATTTTTAAAACTATAAGCAAAAAAAAAAGTGCATTTTGAGACCTTAGGAGACGCATTTGGGACTGCAAAAATATTAGGAAAAAAAAGGAAACAAAACTTTCTAAAATTTAATCTCTTTTATTCATAAAAATGCAGAACAAAATTCGTATTTTTTTTTAAACCCAGAGGGCTGGACCTCCTTTTCTTACTAAGGCATATATCGAAGAGCCACGTGTCTGCCTTCTCAAAGGATACTTACAAGCTCCCCCTCTCCCCACCTCTTCCCAAAAGGGTGCTTTGAAACTTTGTAAAAGAACTATTGTGTTGTTTCACCATGGTATGATTTATATTTCACTACCAGAAGCTTCCCCCCCCCCCCCCCATCCCTTCCCAAAACGGCACTTTGAAAATTTGTAAAAGAAAAACTATTGGTATTGTTTGAACATAGCATGATTTATATTTCTTTATTACAGGGGTGGCCAACTTGTGGCTCTCGATAAATATACCCGAGTTCCCTTTTCATTTTTGTGCTATTATATTTTAAAAAAATATTGTCATTCCGAATGTGTTTCAAAATGCCTAATCACATATTCCACTTTAGAATTCGTAAAATTTAAACACTGATCAGTATTAACTAACCAGCATCTCAAAGAATTACTGAGAAGTGCTGTCACCAATTATTCACCACATGTCAAAGGAATTATGAAGAGAAGTATAATAAATGTGTTTTAAATTCAATACACATATTTTGTAGTTTTATTTATATGTTTTCAATAAGTAAAATTTCTTTAAAAAAAAAAAAATTTAATACCTTTTTTGCATGCATACCTTTTAAATACGTATTTAATTGTGGCTCGTAAAAAATATTAAAATTTTGAAAAATGGCTTGGACTATCAAGGAGCTTGGCCACCCCTGCTCTATTACAAAAGGAAATAACCTTGAGTTTTTTAGATTAAAATTTTGACATTGCAAAATTTGCCGCCTCCTAAAACTACCTTCCCAGGAGCCCTTGTCTGCCACAGGAGCCGGCTGACTGATTAACGATGCAACAAATTCAGTATACCTCAATTTTAGAGTTTCTTATAGTTTGAACAAATAAATAATTCTATTAATCAGTTTTAATCTTTAGCAAAATATCGATCGTGATCAAATCGGAGCTCCGAACTAGGATTTTAATTCGCTTTTCGAAAGTTATATTTTCTAAAATAAATATTTTCTTCTTTTTTTAATTTTCTTCTTTCTTTTTTTTGGGGGGTGCATCACAGTTGAATTTGCTGCCCCCAGAACTGCCGCCTGGCTGCTTGCCCCCTCCCAGATCCAGCACTGACTTTGTGAATGGGTGGGAGATGGTTGCAGATGGGCTGCAGTCTCAAAATTTGGCAAATGCATGAAGAATAAGAATTTTAAGGGGAAAACTCGTTCATTAAGTCTGATTCTAAAATCAGATCCAGTCTGAGTGCCACTATGTGAATGGGTTGGAGATGGATGGCGGGTTTGAAATATCATCAAAAATGTGTGGGAATAATTTACCAAGTTGTGATTGAATTACAATTATGCAATGCACTTCATTTTTATATGAATTTTATTCTTATTTTCTTCCGATGAATGTAGCTCGTGCAGGGATGGCAGGTTTTTGACATGCGACGGTTTTAACCATGGTTAAAACTGGTTTGTAAAAAACATCCCTGTCAAAAAGTATCAAAAACCCAATTTGTAAAAAGAAATATTAAAGAAATGATTTAGCAGAATTGGATAAACTTTAATCAATAACATTTTAAATAAAACAGCATTTAAGTGTACAAACACAAGTTTCTGTTTTCTGATGCTGTAAGGAGGGGTTTTAACTTTTAAGTCCTAAAATACATCATTTGCTGTGCCCTGCTAGTGCATTCTTGAGATACATTCTATTTGTACCTAGAATACTTCGTGAACATGAACTGATAATAGACTATAATGTGACAATTTTTAAAATCGAAATTGTCAAACACTTATTTAATGAATCATTTTATTGTGAATGCATACTTTTAATTACTTTCAGCAAAGATGTATAGTTAATAAATCCTTAATTATATTTGTAGTAATCAAAATTGTATTGATTTAATCTAACATTTTGCAGAAATAAATGTAGATTTTAAAACTTCTTTATGGATAGAAGCAGAAAGTAATCCATCATAATTGAAATCTAATGAAGGTATGTACTTTCCCCAGGATAGGACACATTCAAAGATGCTTTCCTACCAGTACAAACAAATATTGACATTAAAACAGCTTTTCTTAATTTCCCCCTCTGTATTCCTGTTGGCTTAAGAAAGGGAAGGGAAGAGAACTATAAGAACTGGTTTATCGCTTTTACCCTTTACCTGTTCCAAGAAAAAGGTGTCATAGATAAGCTTGTTAACCAAATATGCAAAAAATCCACACCAGAAAGAAATACGGGTTTGATTGTTGAAGGTATTTGGGATTTTTGCCTATCCGAAAGGGGCGGCTTACATCTCGACAGGGAGAGTTATAGGCGAACCGAAAATGGCAGCGACTACTCCGGGGGGGGGGGGGGGGGGGAGAGAAATACGGGTAAAAAATTAAAATTTAAGTCGTAAACAAAGAAAGTATATAAATTAATATTCAATAATTCAATGTATACTAAAACTAAGGAACATTATAATTAAAAAAAAAACTGTATCTTGCTATTTTTTACAGCCTTCTTTTTATCTTTAGCATATTTACATTGTATTGGGGTTTTTGACGGTTTAAGCCGGTTAAAACCTGGTTTAAACCTATGTCACGTCAAGAACTAGTTTCTGGTGGCTAAAACCCAACCCTGAGCTCCTGGTGTGCTTCAATCTGGTATTCTCCATGTGATTATTATTTGATAAAAATTAATAAAAATAAATGAATTAAAAATAAATTATAAGTTGAGGTTGACCACCTCCCGCGACTGATTACTCTGAGACCGAGTGCACTAAAGAGAGCTGTGCATGTAAAGTACATCGTCACTTCAAATGTCCACCAAGTAAGAAATAATTTCCGCTGAGGGACCAACCTAGGTGACGATCTCTCATCTGAGAGCTGATTCAAAATCATTAAGCCCCTCTGAGCCAAGTGTACTTCATTCTAGCGGAGCTCATTAATAATCAGTCGGAGTTTCCTTAATTCATGGTTGCTCTGCAAGGGCGGCTTGGATTTCCAAGTGGCATTAGCAACAGTAACAGTTATGTAAAACAGATACAAAGATTGATGATGTAATTTACATCAAAATATTATACTTATTGTCCCCAAAAAATATTGGAAATAGGATAAATTTAAGTGTTTACAATTATCCCAGAGTACAAAATATATGGGGTAATTGTAAACACCTAACTTGCACATGAAAAATAACAAGGAAGATTAAATTTATAACTAAATGTTTTTAGCGGCAGTCCATATGACAAATAAAAATGGTTGAAACCGCTTACATCGCTTTTGTAGATGAGCTGGAGAGGAAAATGTAAGATCACTAAATTTTGTTAAACAACTTTTTTCACTGTGCCATTTTCAAACAATAGTGACGCCTCCACAGTTGTTTCGAAACATTCAATGTCTTCCCTATGCTGCCAGTTTATCACTCACAAGCAGTTAAGTTTTCAAAAACACCACAAGTGTAGTTATGAAGCTTGTTTACAATTACCCCATGTTTACAATTACCCCAACTGACCCTATATGTTGCATTTCATTTTTATAGAAATTTAATTCTATTTTAATGTATGCAATGCCTAATGTACTTCAATCTGCCAAATATTTTTCGAACTCCTATAAATTCACTAAATCGGTTCACTAACTCAGATCTGACACATAGCTAATGTGGCTATCGGTATGAAAGTTTTGGTTGCCATTTTAAAAGTTTTGGTAGCCAGTTGACGAGTGGCAACTGCTAATCTACACCTAATCAAACTGCTTCACTCAAAGAAGAGCAGAAATGCACGTCTGAGTAAAGTAACATCTGCCGAAAAGTAACATCTTCTGATGCAGGAAAAGCTATGAACACAGTATTTTGTATTTCTGCTAGTGGAAGCTATGTGCCTTCGTTTACTGTATACAAAAGCGCTCAATTATATCATTCTTGGACTAAAGGTGGTACGACAGGTGCTCTTTAAAGGTGTTCTTCATCTGAGTGGATGGAAGACAAAGAATTTGTATCATGGATGAAGCAATTTGTGTTATACACAGCAAGTACTGAAAACCCTGTTGATGGACACAGTAGTCATCTTGCTTACAGTACAGAATAGCATTTGATAATTAAGTTATCATTTTATGCCTTCCTCTAAGTACTTCACATGCCTTATAGACTTTAGATGTCGGTGTTTTTGCTCTAGCAAAGAAATCATGGAGATTTGTGTTAAAATAATGGTATCCAAGAAACAAGGTTGCGAAAGGTTTCTTAGGCTATTTTCCCTCATTTTCTGAAACAACTTCTTGAAAATTTACGCAAGGATCATGTGGGTGAAAGGTTTCCAAGGGACACTCCAAACATAAAAGAAGTGGAACATAGGATTGTACCGACTCAAAAAGCCACTAATCAGTCAGATGTATCATCTACTACTTTGAATAAACACTACCAGTAGAACCTCAAATCTGGACATTTTTTCGATTTTAGTTTTATTAGTTTTTTAAAAAGAGATTTGCTTAAAATTTTAACATTTCTTGTGAACTGAAGTTAAACCTTTTTGATTGAATTTGCCGAAAGTTAAAAAAAAAAAAACGGCCGCCTCTGTTAACTTCGGAAAAATATTGGCCTATCGACTTTGAAAAACACCTAAATGCCGATGCAATGATGTTTCTAGTGTGGAAAAATATCTTTTAGTCTTTAATTACTTTGGAATGAAAAGTACCGAAAATCACTTTAGTGTATCTAGAAAAAAAGGACAATTTCCCGATCGGTGCTATTATTCCTCGATCCGATTTTCCCCTCCATTTCTTTTCACAGGGTTTGTACGGTCCTTAGAAAGTCCTTAATGTTCATTTTCATTTTTAAGGCCTTAAAAAGTCCTTATTTTTTATTCCAGGTGCTTATTTTTTTTTTGTTGTTAAACTAAGAAGGTACCCATGCGCTCTATTTGTTTTGCTATGTTTTGTATTCTTCACAAGAATCAAACTTCTTTCATTTCAACTACTTAATCGAACCTCAAATTTAGTTTGCTCGGGTTCGGTACTATCGCGGCTTTCGGACAGACCCAAAACGGCGGATTGACAGGACCAAAAATGGCGGACTTACATAAACATCATCGCATTTTTACTACAAATTTCAGTGCTTTCTCAACTGGTAAATAAATAATTAACTCTTGTCTTTTTAATTTTCTTGAAAAGTTATAAGTAAATTGATGTGTAATATATTTTGACAAAAAGAAAAGGTTCATGGATTTTGATAAAATGCTTCAAACTACAACACCCAATTCAATTAAAATTAACTTGTACCCACCCACATGGCAGCTCCCAATTTGCTATTTCCTGCAATTGTATGAAAAAGAAAATCGAGCTACATCTTTAAAAAAATTAAAATATTAGTAAGAGAAGTCGAATCAAAACACAAGCATTTGTACAAAATGCAATGGTGCCTAGTAACTGGGCACCATTTAAGATTACAGAAAAATAAATCACACAGATTCCCTCATTTTGCTTTTAAAAAAAGAAAAGAAAAAGGAATAAAATTTTAAAACCGGACTTTTAAGGACTCAAGGGGAAAAGTTTTTATGAATAAACAAAAAGCGGGAATTTTCGAAAAAGAGCCAAATTTCGGGATTTCGAATTTGGGATTCGATACTATTTATTAAATTTAGTTTCAAAGTAAATAAATATTTTTTTGCATGAAAACTGTTACTAAATCATCTACATTCTAAACAATTATCAATACAGCAAGTGGGAGCAGCTCTTAACAAGTAATCAGTAAATAAATATTGCTTTTGAAACTTTTTTTTTAATTTAAGGGGTGGGGGGGGGGGGGGGTTAATACAAAGATGCATATTGTTGACATCTAGCTCAATTAAAGAGATACATTTAACTAATATGTAGGGGAAAAAAAACTTTCAGCTTTTTTTCGTTTGACCAATCGCATGTATGATTACCGCTTCTTTATACTGTTAAAGGTAAAAGAATGATTTATTTTTATTATCATTTTTCTTACGTCTTACACTATAATAAGCGGCGAGTTGCCAACTTTCCCGATTGCTTTTTAGCTGATCTTTCGCTAATCAGTTTGTTCTCCCATTTTTTTTTTTTAAATCAAATCAAATATATATATCTAAAAAATTAATTTGTTTTAAAGTAATGTTTGAATATTTAGTAAATTTTTATCAAGCAATTTGGCTTCGCGATCGTTCACTGTGGGGTTTTGTTGTGTGGGAGATGATGGATATTTGCTGTGTTAATCAAAATTTGTATCTCGTGAAATTTCTTAATTTGCAGTAAATTGAAGGAATCGACCTCTTCTTAAACCTATACACCGTAGTTGCCAAATGCTCCGTTTTCCCTTAGTTTTTCTGTTTCTTTTTTTGTGAACTACAAATTCGATTTTTTTGCAAAAAGATCCGATTTTTCAAACTGATTTACAAGCATTTTTATCTAAAGGGATTGCACTACAAAACAAGAACATTTTTGAAGAAACTTTTTAAAGACGTATTAATTTACATGAATTTTCGTAACTTATAACGCGAAAATGTAAAAGCCTATTTTTCGGAAACTTGCTAACATCTAGCACTTGCTTCGTCGAAAATTGCACTCAGCTTTTGAGACTTCTATCTTTTTGCATCCTGTAAATATATCAATTATTTAATAAGTTGACAGTTGTTTTAGTATTTGAAGCCTGTAGTCTGCTTGTTTTATTTTTTATTTAAAAATATTGTTCAACTTTTTGAAACTTTATTTTAGTTAAATTTTGATAGTTACTATTTGAGGGTAATGTACAAAGTTTTAAGCGAATAAGCTCTATTTTTTATTTGTATGTTGTTTTCAATATGAAATATTTTTCTCAAGTTGAAAAAGTTTTTTTAGAATTTTTGTAAGCTCTTCTAAATAATTTAAAAAAATTATTTATGTCAAAGATAAAAATTTAAGTAAGTCTAAATTGAGATGCTGGCAACATGTTAAGTAAAATGAAAAAAAATCTAAATTAAACACAAATTCTCAAGACAAAGTGCAGCGTTTCCTTTAAAAAAATTTTTTATTTAAGTTGTTTTTCATTTAACTTGTATTTTATACCATTAACCATTTTTGATACATTTTCACTTCCTTATATATGATTAATACTTGTGCTGTGTCCTTCTTACTACTAGCTCCAATAATTATTTAACTCCTTTGACTGTATTGGACATTAGAAGAGCAACAAGACAAAGAGAGCTCCATAAAAGTATTTGTGTTGTGTTCAAATACAAATGCGATGTTAAATCAATTTCTTCTTTCAATAATGCTTCCTTTTGAAATAAACATAACAGTTTGTATGTTGCGAAAAATTTGTGAGGTCCTTAAAAATTTTTGTAGGTCTTTAAAAAGTCCAGAAAGTCCTTATTTTTGGTTTTGCCAAAAGCGTACGAACCCTGTTTCAGATACTAATAGTATTAATAGTTAATACAAAACTGAATAAATAAAGAATAACCAATCACAAGAAACAACACTTAGTATTTTTGTATGCAACTCATTCATTTTAAATCGAATACAGTATTTGTTTTGAACTTGTAAAATTAAAGATTCTTGAGCACCCAAAATGTCTTGTGGCATTTTCAAAATGCATTGTTTTAAAATGGTGCAAGAGTTGGAAATAAACGTTTAAAAAAAACATGATAAATAATGTCTAATGGACAAATTTAAGATTAATAATGTGCAATTTTCGTTCTCGTATTTGAGAATGGCCGATTTCACGATGACACTTTTTATAAAAGTTAGCTGTGATTGAATATGCAATTTCATAATAGTGTATTATTCCAATTCTTTTATTTAATTCATCAATTGCATCGTAGTTTACATTTACATAAGAAAAATTGCATTGTTTATGATATTACATAGTTATAAACATAGTTTTTTAATCAACCTCCCAAAATCTGGAATTGCTGCGGTGTCGCCGATTCCGGATTTTCGAGGTTCAACTGTATTACATGAGTCTACACCAGCTACTTTAGATACTACAAAAATTTTTGCAATGCCACTGAGTGTACTTTACGTATATTTGACAAAAAGCAGGCTGCAGGTGAAGTGTCCCTATTGATTACTGGAGGACTTACAGTTTAAAGTGGAGTCCAAACCACTAAGACGTGATCAAAAGTACTATACTGATCAATAAAATCCATGTCCTGCTTGGGATTTAAATCCTTTTCTATGGCACAGGAGTCTTGTGCTCTACAGCTTAGGACATTGGGCATCTCACTTATTATGAAGATGCAGAATTAACATTAAAAAAGAGAAGGATTCAAAGAAAGTGATTCATGTTAAAGCAGAGAATAGTGTAGCAAACTTTTTTGATCGCAATTTACTGTTTCTTACTAAAAAATGTCTTAATAATTGAAGCTACTAGTGATGCTTATTAGATTCTGATGCATCTCATTACTTTTTTCTCTCCTAGCTAGAGAAAAGGCCTATTCATTTTCTGAGTGCTGTTTTATTATTTAAAGTGGGAAATGCCTATTTATCTATCTATCTACCTATCTATATATATATCTATAGGCAAAGACAAAACAGTTAAGAACCATTTTCTTCTCCGTTTTTCAACCGATTTTCTTACTTTTTTTCTTTAGTAGCTTTGAGAAGCTTTAGTGATAACAAATTTGGAAGCAGTTTATTATTAGTTAATTATTTCCCCTTTTCTTTTGCGAGGCAAGTTTTATTTATAATTGCAATGTTATATTGTTATAGACAGCAGATGGCAACATGTCTTGGTTGAGTAAATCATTAGGTAAGAAGCATAATACTCATTATTAAAAAGAGTTAATTGCCACTAAGCAGTAATATTAAAAGGAATTATAATAAGGCTTTGAGTGACGTCTTCTCTGAAAGAATGAAATAAAAATGAGAATAGTGTATTGGAAGCAAACATTTAAATTTTATTCAACTGCTATTCAACTTAGTAGAAAATCGAGGGAAGTACAAGCGGCTATATTTATGAGCGCAATTAGCCCTGCGGCAACAATGATTTACAATATGTTTGCTTTAAATGAAGATGATCAAAATAAACTTTGTTGAATAATATTTATATAATTATATGAAATAGCATAATATTTTCAATGCTAAATTTAATTATTATGGTCGATTTTAGACTGTTGGGCGAACTCTAGTTATTTAAAAATAATGCAATGTACAAAAATTAAGTAAAACTAAGTCAAAATTTATTCTATAAATTTCTAAGCACAAAGTTGAAATTATAACCTGTTGTTTTTGCTTGAAAAGCTGAAATTTATCAATGAAAGGAAATGTCAATATGTGGCACTGAAAATTTTCTGAAAAGATATAATGGAAAATTTTCCTTCCCAAATTAGTCGGATACCCTGCCAGATATATTTCTACACATGCTGGATATTTGGATAGTTGTTGTAGTGCCGTATTGGGTATCAAATATATATATAATTTAGTCGGTGGCCGGATCGGATAGTTAAAAATTAGCAGGATGCTGGATAATTGCTGGATATCCGTTTAATCCCTAAAATAGAAATATTGCAAGATTTTAAAAAGGTAATGGCTTCCTAAGTGCTGAAAACAATAACACAAGCCCACATACATAGATAGCTCTGAAATTGAAGGTTGCAAATGCAATGTATTATGTATTTAAAAAAAACTTTCTAATATCAATAATTTTAGAATAAACATAAATTGCTTTGTAAAGTAATTTAAGATTTAAAAAAAAAAAAAATTGAGAAAGTTAAAATTATTTAAACCAGTGATTTTTTGAAGAAAATCATTTGATTTTTTTCCTTTCTAATGGGGCTGCATATGGTCATTAAACTTTGCAGACCTAGTGCATACCCTGATAATCGGTATCCATTTTTTCAAGTAGCACCACTGCCGGTGGATGCCATTGCCACTAAGAATTTGGACGCTCAGTTTACCCTAGATGGCAGCACCTGAGCTCTCATTTGATGCGAGTTGCGCTTGGTATTTAATTTAGCCGAGAGTATCCAAGCCAAACGGATACTCGAGGGATCTTTTAACATGCGGCACAATCATGCGACATGGCCGCAACCGATTTTCTGCATCTTGAAAATCCAGACTTGGACCAGGTTCGAACCTGAGATCTTGGACGTATGAGACCTGCGCCTTGCCACTACACCACCCTGTCGACAAATCATTTGATTTAAATCCAGCCAAAATTTTTCGAAATTTAAGTTTTACAAACGCATTTCTAGGTTAGCGTTAGTGTGTCATCAGGGGTAAGAGCATAAGGGGAGGGGGTTCCGTTGCTCGTCCTCTAAAAAGTTTTTTAAATTGACATTCAAAAAGGGGGGTTTTAAGGGACCGTTCATAAATGATGTCACGCTTTTTTCCCTATATTTGACCCTCTCCCCCTTTTACCACTAAGTGTCCCACTTCAACATACCCCCTACAACCCTTTGTCACATCTCACGCTATATTACATTAGCA
Source organism: Octonoba sinensis (assembly GCA_038502835.1). Taxonomy (NCBI): domain Eukaryota; kingdom Metazoa; phylum Arthropoda; class Arachnida; order Araneae; family Uloboridae; genus Octonoba; species Octonoba sinensis. Next base: position 134,212,502 of record CM076598.1, read on the forward strand.
TAAAATAAGTTTTATTTTCTGATTTTAAATGTTTATATAGAAATCAAAATGTGCAATTTTAAACTTCTTGTTACCCCTCCTCTCCCCTCGTCACGAGCTGTCACATTTTCTTCCCTCGAAGCGTGACATTATTTATGAATGACTCCTAAGCTGTATTGCGAAATGTTAAGGCAACGGTAGGGGTTTGGAAGAATACGCCGGTTCTTTTACTGAGTAGGATGTGTGTTACGTATCGTGCTACAATAACAAGTTCCGCTCCTCAGTTCCAAAGCAACGACAACTCTTGAATACGTTACCACTGGGCCCTGAGTCGGACCTGAGCTCTATTAGCTTTCCTTGTCAGGACTGACATTTTGAATTTTTGCAGTAGGAGGCAAGGGGTATATTCTGAATACTATTTAAAAAATCGTAAAGTTTGTATTTAGCGACACTCTACGGGACAAACCATAGATTGTAGGAACCAGAGGCGTAGCTAGGGGGGGGAGGGGGCAAGGAGGGACAGCTGTCTCCGGGCGCAGCGTCAAGGAGGTATAATAAAATAAATTAATGTTAATTTATTTTATTTTAAAATGCGAAAAGAACTGAAAATGTATAAATATGTTCGACAAAAACTCTCTCTAGGGGCATTTTCTTTGAGCAGCAGAGATGAGAGAACCGGATGCCCAGATAACCTAGGAAAGGTCACTTGAAAAAGAAGGAAAAGACAAATAATTTTGCGAAGCCAAAGTGTTCCATTTTGCCCTTCAAAGTGAATGGTAGCTAAAAAAAAAATGCAAGCTAAAAGGGTTGCTTTTAGAGCTATTTATCATTTAGGAAGCATGAAAGTTTTTTTAATTCCTTTCGAGGGCCTCCCCGAGGGGTGTTGGGGGGAGGGGAATCTGGTAGGAGCACCAGATTTTTAGCGTAAATTTGGTGTTGCACATAATATATTAGTAACCAATTTTTCAACTCATTTTGAGGGTAGAGCAGATTTAAAATGTTCTTTTAACAATTAAAATCATTGTTGAAATTGAATATTGCTTTCAGTTGCTAATAATGAATATTGATTTTACTTTGTTGTCTTTCTGACAGTTTCTTATTTACACCGACGTATTTTCATGCGGCAGTATCTTATTTATTCCGAGGTATTTAATATTGTATTTTCATGGAGCATTTAACCACGCCGGGATTGGCAAGCGAAACGAGCAAATGCGGAGTCCCTAGTGTTTTTAAATCATTCATTATTGAAACACTTTGATTTATGTCAAACGAATTATACACTCTAAATGGATAAATATAATATAATTAATACAAACAATAAATTTAAGGATTTAACTTTATACAATCTTATTTCAGACTAAAGTTTGTCAGACTGCCGCAGCTCTTATTGGCATAGGCTGTTCGTTTCGACTTTCACCAGAGCACATCTGTGATTGTCGACATACAGTATTAACTGTCCAAATGTATAAGAATATAACCAAATATTTGGACTTTCATGGAATTCGTGAATGTTGAAATTAATTAATTTCGGTCTAAGTTTTATGCTAAAATATTTTTTCGTCAATAAAAAAATTTAAAAAAAAAAGCAAACTGCTGTCACTTTACTAGCCAATAAAATAAATAAAGAAACATAAAATAAACAAATGCTGCAATATGCCATCAATAAAGAACGTTACTCGGTTATTCACAAAATAATCATAAGCATTAAGCAGTAAACAGATCTAGCACGAAACAAAATTAGGAAATGCAGCCGTAGGCCAGCATATTTTTTGGGTTAACTAATATCAGGAACTTAGTAGAAATAACACTCCCATACTCACCCTTCGCTTAAAAGTTTTCGGTACTTCCTCTTTTGCCGAAATCCCTTCAATGCCCATAAATCTATGCTTCGAGTGCGGTGGGAGGGGGCCATCTTTAATTTCATGCCCAGAAATCTTTTGAAAAATTCATCGCTAAGGGACTGTTCATAAATGATGTCACGCTTTTTTCCGATATATTTGACCCCCCTCCCCCCTTTGTCACAAAATGTAAAACTTCCACGGGCCCTACTCCCCCCCTTTGTCACATGTCACGCTAAGTTTTAAAAGCCTGATGTCACACTTCTTGTTACCCCCTCCCCTCCCATTGTCACACTTTGTCACAATTTCATGAACCCCCCTCCCCCCTTGAAGCGTGACATCATTTATGAATTACCCCTAACTGGTCGAGATCATTCCCCTTCATTTCAAAGAGGGGGGGGGGGTATAAACTCGGCACATGTTACATGAAAAAAAAAAACAATAAACAGCGATCTGGAGCGGAGGGTCGAGCAGCAAAGCGCAGCAGTGGAGCAACTAGTTTTTGCTTGGAGTAGGAGCGGAGCCAAAACACGGAAACTTGTTGTGCTTAACTGCTCTGATCATTAAAATTAAAATTTCATCAAACATGACATCTTTCTTCATTAAAACTAGTTTTAAGTGAACAACAACGTAAAACGAAACGTGATTTTTTAAAAAGATTTTTTTCAAAATAAATTGTCTATAAATAACTAAATTTACTATCATTTAATTATTTAATTAAATAAATAAAGATGATTTCTATTAAAGCTATTCGCTGCACGGAGCAGAGCTGGAGCAGCGTTGGAACAAATATTTAACAGTCGGATCGGAGCAACTCAAAAATTTTGTTGCTCCAGTTCCCTCACACGAAAATACTTGCACCTATGGAGAAATACATTATATTACGGCTTGGGAGGGGGTGGAAAATTTTCCCTTCTGACTCACTAAATGATCCCTGTTAGAGATTCATTCCATTCTGAAATCGCTCGAGAACTCGAAATAATCGTTCGAGAACTCGAAATGATTAATCGAGAACTCGAGATAATCACTCGATTATCAAAACCACCCAAGTACTAATCACTCGATTATTGAAATCTCTCGATTTTACCCATCACTAGTTGAGCATGGCCTGCTTTACTGACTTCTTGTTCTTATAGAGCAATAATGAAGTAAAAACTTCATTATTGGAAACTAGTGGTTTTTCTATAGCCAAACCTGTTATTCCTTTAAATGTAAATTTATTTTTCATTTAAAGGAATCTAGTTTTAATTGTCTAATGTAGTTAGTTTAATCAAGTTTATGCATGTTTCATATGAGAAATTTTCTATATTAGCATCTTTTATTTTTAAATTTTAGGGATGCTTAGAAACTAAAGAATATATTTTGAATGAAGTAACTCGCTGTTTGAATCTTCATCCAAGTCGAATTTGCATAGTTGCTGCTCTTCTGGGAAATCATATTCTTACTGATACAGATTTAGCTTCTTTTCATCGGTCTTTATGTCCAGACTCGAAAACAAAGGTAATGGTAAACTTTTGAGGCTTTTGTATTTGCATTAATGTTTTCAAAAACATTTAGCAAACCTTTCTGTAGAAAATTTTAATTGCTTTGTGTTGCATATGAATCCAACTATTTACGTTTTTCAATTTCTATTAAAATTGTTGCTGATGCTGTCATAAATAGTTATTACACTGTTGGGAAATTTAAACAGATAATTATGTTTCTTGTGGCGTTCAAAAGTATTCATTCTTTCATTGTATCTCATTAACACTAGAATGACCAATGAGTGATGAAGTTATTTTGACCACAATAAGGAATACTGAAAAATATGGTGATTTTCAATGAAAATATTATGAAAGAATAAAAAAAACTGAAGTCATTTTAAACAATTTTAAAATGAATGAAGCATATTAAAAACTGAAATTATGTGGACTACATAATAAAATTAATGAGGAAATTTCTGCTTTATTTACTCAACAAAAAATAGAGAGATCAAATAGCAAAAAAATAACAAGCATGATAAAACTATTTTAACTAACATCAAGATTATTTGATTTAATGTTTAAAAAAAAATCTAAAGTTGTATTTGGAGCTCTTTCTTGTTGTGTTGTCTCACAAGCTTTTCAAAAATAAAATGTTTTTTGCTAAAGCATCTGGTTGCTGCTCTATATAGTAAAGAGCAATATTTCTTCTTCTTTGGTAATTATGCAAATTATTGCATTGTTGGTGATTTCCTGTTCTTCATCAGGGCAGTTCTCAAAAGGTGCAAGCTTTCACAGATCTCAACTTCAAGCTTTGACAGCAAATAAATTTATTTTCAATTAACTCGGATATTTTTAGAGTTAAATTATAGCTCTATATAGGATGGAATCAACATAAATTATTCAAAATAGCTTTCTTCAAATACTGTTTTTAAAAAATTCTAGTTAAAAGGGCCAATTTTGGACATTCATAATGTTAAGTGGGAAAAAGTAACATCAAAAACATTTTTTTAAAAATTGTTTCCAGATACTATTTTAAAATAAAAACAAGTTAAAGCTTCAATTGAATGATTATTTTATTATATCTTCAACAGATGGCAGAAGTACTCACATGAAGTAGTTCTGCTGTTAAGTCTGTTCATTCTATTCCTTTGATTGCTAAATGGTCTGTGATTCCTTCTGTTGCTAATTATGCATGTTTCTATGCTTTACTGAAGGTACACAAGGCAGGTATTCCTTTTAGACCAATTGTTTTCAATATTGGCATTGCCTGTTATATATTTTCCAAATATTTAGTTTCTGTGTTTTCTCCACTTAGGAGTCGGAATGATTTCACGGTTAAAAATTCCATCTATTTTATTAAGAAACTATATAACTTTGTTCCAAATACTTCTGTCACGTCTTTTGATGCTAATTGTTTGATTAATAATGTTACTTTTGGGGGCGCTTTGACTTGCCTCAAGAAAAGGCTTTCTGAATTTTGTTTTACTTCTGTGGAAAATGAGGAATTAGTTTATTTTACTCCTGTGTGCCTGCAACAGAGCACTTTTATATTTAATGGTAAATTCTATACTATGGTAGATGGCCTTGCTATGGGACATCCTCTTAGTCCGATTTTAAGTGATTTTTATATGCATTATTTCAGGGATGCACAAACTTTTTTGGGTGAAGGGCCAAAAAGTTAGAAAGTATCAGGTTGGGGGCCAAAGTAGCGTCATGTTTTATACATAAAAATACAGGGTGTATTTCAGTTTTTATTTAGAGGTAATATGTACAAATTACATGTATTAATAATTACTGTACTAGGGAACAGATTATTAGATAAAAGTTTTTAAAAAATAATGTAGATGAATTCAAACAAAATGAGGTATAAGATTTCTAAACAATTAATTGCACAACATTTATATATATCAAGGAAGTGATTGGTCAAATGGACAAAAAAGAGGAATACTAAAAATTTTTACAAAAATGTGTGCAAATTATGAAAATGAAACAAATGGAAAATAAAAAGGTAATTTAAACTTAGAAAAACACAGCATTATTCTCTAAATTATAACTTTCTTTATAATTTAGATAATTTTTCTTTGACATTTTATAATGTAAAATTTTAAATATATATTAAGAGTTAAAATGAGAAATTAATTAAAAGTGAATATAAATACAGAAGAAATAAACACACATTAAATAACAAAGTCCAAATGCTGTGGGTCTGTACATCACGTTAAACCCTAGCGATTCAGAATTACTACTAGTCAATTTTGCAGGTAGAACTGTTTTTTTAACTAACCATTTACAAAATCTTATTAGTTAAATTGGCATAGTAATATTAAATTTATACATTGCTACATGGACAATAAAAAAAAGTTAAACTGATTCCTTCATCAAAAATCAACATATCATTATTTTGTTGCATGGCATATAATTAAATTTTAATCCTTTAATCACTAGTTTTCCTGCAGATTAGAAATTTATCTTTGTGAATTAATGTAAAAATCGTCGTTTATTTACTCAATTCCTAAATACATATCAACAATAAAATTTTTCTAAATATATATCAACAATAATTTTTTTTAAAATTTTGATTATAAATTACACTTTATAAAGTAAAATAGTTATTCATATTGAGATTAGTAATTCTGAAAATTAATGTTTAATACATTTTTATTCATTCATTACAACTAGTCAATTTGGCTAGTAGAATTCTTTTTTAATTAACCATTTACAAAATCTCATTAGTTAAATTGGCATAGTAATACAGTACAGAACCTCTTATCCGGGAACCAGAAAACCGGAATTTTTTCGAGAATTTCCCGCCCATTTAGTAAAAATATGAATTTTTTTTTTAAATGCCTTTAAAAATACGCATTTTTCCGTTACAAGTAACATATTCAGTGCTTATAAGTCGAACAATTTAGTCTAAAAACGATGTTTTTTTTAAGGGAGGGGGCGTCATTTTACTTCTCCAACTTTACTTTAAAATCTTCAACGATACTTGAGAAAAATCACACCTTTTCTCTATTTTATTTCAATAATTAAACATGAAAGAAATAAGTAATTAGATTCTGATACATTTATTTAATTGTCTCGTCAGTATTCGAATACGAATTGCAACAAAAGTCGGACTAACGAACGTTCGGAAAATTTCTAATACGGCAGATTCGCGAATTTTCCGCAATCGCTGATCTTGTAAAAATTAAACCTCTTTTATTTTTGTTTTATATATATTTTTTTATTTATTTAAGAGATGAAATAAGGTAATAAGAATTTAAAATTGATATCAAGGCAACAAAAATTGCAACTGTGAAAATGAATTCTTTATTAAAATCGAGTTCGCAAAAGCGAAGTCGTTTTACACTAGTATGAAATTTGCGCGTTTCTGCATGTAAACATGCTTCTTACATTTCGTTTTCCTAATTTTTTAAATCATTTATTACTGTAAAAATGATTGATGATCAGATTTTACGAAATTAATAATTTGATAAACAAGATGTCCGATTCGGAAAGCTTCCAAAGGGTCCTACACCCGAACGATGAAAAAGAGCAAGATAGCGAAGAAGACGAAAATAATGACATTTTGTCTGCTATGTCTAACGATCGTTTCTTTGAATTAACTAAAGAAATCATAGCAGGAATGGGACAAAATTCTTTTATAGACGAAATAACGCACATAATGTCTGTTCGAAAAATCCAGCAATCGAATTTTCGACCATTTCCCATAAGCTATTGTTCTGAAACTTTACATATAGCTCAGAACCAGATGACAATGCAATATTCTACCACTTTTATCATAATTTGATTAGTTTCTGAAGTATTTCCAATAAAATAAAATTAAATATGGCGATTAGTTCCGAAAATTGCGACCAAAATTCAGTAGCGGCGTTGCAATCGAATTTTTTTACTGCGATTTTTCGTAAGCTTTTTTTTCACAATTATTTTTTCTTTCGTATTTTTTAAATTTCATTAAAATTATTCTTTTTTCTGAACTGTATTAGTGGGCCAATTCAAAAGGATCGGCGGGCCAATTTTGGCCCGCGGGCCATAGTTTGTGCATCTTTGCATTATTTTGACGAAAAACTATTCCAGAAATTTCAATTTTATGTTCGTTATGTGGTTGATTGTTTTGTCCTAATAGACAGTAAATTGTTAGGTATTAATGATGCTCTTTCTGTTATGAATTCTATTGATCCTAATATCCAGTTTTTTTTTGTGAGAGAGAACTTAATAGTAGCCTTGCGTTTCTTGAAGTTTTGATTTCTCGGAGTGAGTCTGGTTTCACTACTTCTGTCTATCGAAAACCTTTCACTGTTTCTTTACCTTTATCGCAGACTGTTCAGAGTGTTTGCTCTCATCCTCCCAACCAAAAATATTCTGCTTTTAATACTCTTGTGCATCATGCTATTAATATTTGCTCTTCTCCTGAGTTTCTCAAGACTGAACTTAACTATCTGAAAGCTGTAGCTGTTGATAGAGGGTTTTCTCATTCTTTAATTGATTCTATTTATAACAAACTTTCTAAGAAAACTTCTATTTCCAATAATGCAATTGTTTTACAAATTTCACTGTAAGCACTTAAATTTCTGCAATGATAATAGAAAAATTTCAGGCATAGAAAACATAGGTTCCTGGGACAAAAATATTTTTATTAAGTTTTCAGCAGCTAATCTATGAAGCAAAAAATGTCAAAATAAGGGTTGAAAAAATGTAAAAGATTGAAAGCTTTGTCAGTCTGATCTTTCCTTGGTGCTAAACTAAAATATGTAGACATTAACTATTGTTTTTTTCCCTTCAAATGTTTTGGAAGGATTTAAGTATTTTTTCTTAAGTAAGATGCAATTTTGTTTTCCTATACTTTTTTTGAGTAATCAATTTTTCTTCAATTTTCCAAATATCAACTTTGAAAGTGTTTTTCTTTTAATTTTGTTTTAAAATTATGCCGTTTAAAATAATGCTTTAAAGGCGTTATGCATAATGTATATACTTTATATACTTTAAAGCATTAGAACCATTCCTTTTTTTTAACCTACTTTCCCGTAAAAGTTAAAAAAAAAAATAATAATAAAGCATCAAAGGCATAATGTATCGTGAAAATATCGTTAGAAATCAAGAAAAGTCAAAAATAAGTTGAGTAATTAAATAAAGATTGAAAAATAAAAAATTTGAAAGTAGGATTTTGAGGGGGAATTTGTGTGGCGATCGGTCTGTCAGTCCCCCCCCCCCCCCTAATAACTTTTGAACGAATTGTCGGATTCGAAAAGTCCTTTTTGCATTCCAAAAATCTCGGCGAGGACATTTCATTTCCATATTTTACTTTTCAACAATTTTTCGCTCAATTTTGAACAGTTCAAAAAATTTTAACATTAGCGCCTATGGGCGAAAATGAAGCAAATTATGCAAACTCTGGGTACAAGATCCAAGTTCCAATGAACAAGCTCGCTGGAAGAAGCTCTCGGCATGAAATATTGATTTGAACAATTTTTGTTCATTTTTGAACAGTTCAAAAAAAATTAACATAGCCCCTATGGGGAAATTTCAATCCTATATAAATCCTGATCTAACGAACTGATTTGCTTGGAACAAACTTTATCGGAAAGCTCTTATACCGTAGAGCATGTACAGATAGAAAGTTCATCCAGAACCAACGAGCCTATTTTCCCATGACATTTTTTGAGCGGGATCTTCAAGAATATTTTTGAACTAATGAATGATTAAATGAATAAGTGAACGAATGGATGAACAAATGAGTGAATAAATGATAAAAAAAATAAATGATTGAAAAAATAAGTAAATTAGTAAATAAATACATGAACAAGTGAATGACTGAATAAATGAATGAGTAAATGAATATGTATTAACCGTTTAAAAAGGTATATTTGAAGCAATTAAGAACAAAAGCTAAACGAGAAAGAGAGCGATGGCCAGATTATAAATTTGAAGGTGGTGTATACAGGAAAGTAGGCTCGTATAGTTCTAGACGGAACTTGTTTCATCTTGAAATTCCTTTTTCATATCAAGATTCCTACTTTTTCTTCCAAATGTTCACTTCTACCCCGGGGAATTCCAAGCAATCCCGAAACATATGTCTGAACATGGTCTCTTCCACCAATAGTGAAGTCATCCAGATATGGGGATGTATCCTCCAGTTGTTCCTCGTGAATTATGGCATCAATGATCCTTTAGAAACAAGCTACTCCGTTAGTCACCCCAAAAGGAACACGTCGAAATTGGTACAGTTTGACATCAGCTTCGAATGCAGTGTAGTGTTTCTCGGAGTCGAGGATTGGGACTTGGTGGTACGTGTTTTTCAGGTCGATTCTGCTGAATACCTTGTATTTAAATATTCATGAAATTAATTCCCCGATTTTGGGGTGGGGATAGGTATCTAGCATGGTGAATTTATTTATGGCCGGTGAGTAGTCAATGACCATTCTTTGCTTACGGTTTTCTCCATCAATAACAAAAGCTTGTGCTCTTCATCGAGAATTGCTGGGTTCGATAATGTCGTTCTCCAGAAGTCGTCTGACTTCGGCAGCCATGAATTGTTGATCTTCTACAGTGTGTCGCCTTGACTTAGTGATTACCGGTTTACAGTCTGGGGTTAGATTGGTAAATAATGACACTGGAGAAACATTGGCAATAGCCAATGAACATATTTCGAGTGGAGGTCTGTTTCCACTGAAGTTTATGATCAGGGATGAGTGATGTTTGAGTATGTTATGGCCGATCAGAAGGTCGGCGTAAAAGTTTTTCATGACCAGAACTTCTATTTCATAGTAGTGATGACTGATGAGGTGGTACTTTGATGCGCACTACGCAACAGTCGTCATTGCGGAGTTAGCCATGGTAATTTTACCTAGATATGGTTTCACCTTGAGTTGGCACCTTGTCACATGTCTGCGGTTAATGAAACTGAGGGAGCTGCCAGTGTCAACTTGGGCATGGAGTTTTATTCCGTTAACCGTCACTGGAACAAGTGGCTTGCAAGCAGCTGGGAGCAGACGATATAGAGGCAAGCGTATGGATAAAGGCTGCCGTCTCGCTTGCATCACGCTGTAGTTTTGATTTGCACACCTTTTGGTAATGTCCTTTTTTACTGCATTTATGACAGGTAATATTTCTAGCAGGACAGACCTTTCGTAGGTGCCAGCTGTTGCCACAGAAGAAAGAATTTCCAGACCGAGACGACGCAGCAGTGGCTAAGTGTTTGTCAGATGGTGAAAATGTTTATCAGAGGCTGAACTTCCATGAATTCAGCAGCGGCAGTGTGCATCGGCGTGGGCGCCGCAAGATAGGAAGCAGAATTTAGTTCGGCAAGCTCAAGCTCTCTAGCTTGATCAAAGGCTTCATTTAAACTGACGGTCGTATTCTGAAGTAACCGTTCCTGAATGCATGCACTTTTTAGGCCTCAAATGAATGCGTCGTGTACTCGTTTTTGTATAGTTCAGCTGATACAGGTTTGAAGTCACAGTCTTTGCTTAACTGTTTTAAATTTTGTAAATATTCGTTAATGGTTTCGTTAGCTTGTTGACTTCTCGACGCTAGACAGGGTCTGGCAAAGATTTGGTTGCGGCGTAGCACGTAAAGCGAGTCCAGGGTAAAGATAGCGTCCGTGTAGTTTTCTGTGAAAGGGGGAAATGAAGACTATCGGCCGAAATTCGGTTACTTGAATGCCGAATTGATGCGTTTTTATTGTGCTTGTGTGCATGAAAGGGGCAAATGTTGTAAATTCTATAGATGGATTTGAAAAGGAAAGATTTACTTTAGAAATTTTTAAAAAAGGAAATGTAGCGATCACACCTACATTTTTGAATCGCCACTTTTTTAAACAAGGTCGCCACGTGGCGAGTGGCGACCGCGAATCTTGACCTGTAACAGATAGTCCACGAGATATTTTCCTTTGTTGATTAAACTGTTCTAAGGGATTATTAAGAGCGATTGTCTTTAAATGAACTTTAATCAACAAAGAACACAATATGGTGTTAGGCCTAGAGAGTTACACACAACTACGATAAAAGTAAACAGATGGCAGTGTTGCCAAAACTACAAACATAATAATGGTGTTGCCACAAGATACAAATATATTACACTATGTGTTTAAATTTTGAATTTTCACAAAATTGTTTGATTATTCCCAAAAATCTTTTTAAAATTAAAAAAAAATACCTGTTAAAAAAGCTGAATTGACCCCTGAACTTATCAGAAAATTTTTTTTGAAGCCCAAATTAAAGTTTTTATAAGCAGTATCTCAGCTACTGATTTCAGACGCTCTTAGCACTGGGGAAAAAGCCATAAAAACGAAAGCAACCATATAACTTGAGAACATCGTATTTCTTCCCGTGTTCAGGTTTATTTCATCTTTGATTGTAGCAACTTGTCCTGTGTAGCAACTAGTCCCAGTCTCCCTTATTTCTAATATTTATTATTATTTTTGTTGATCATTTGAATGTTTGTATGTTTCAGATTTCTTCTAATACGTTGATAAAAGCAGTTGTTGATTATGTTAGAAATCTTCCTTCTGTTGATGATCTTAATGAAGTGGCTTGGCAAGTGTTTGGGACAGCTACTGATGAAAGATGTGAAAAATTTAAGCAGTGTGTGCTATATTACTGTCGAGGCAGCAAAAACATTAGTTCTCATCTGTCAAATGCATCAGGTTAGCATTTTGGCTGCAGTAAAATTTCACTACCATGGTATATTTTGATTCAGTTTTGTACTTAATTGTAAAATGTATTACATAAGCTTTCTATTTCTAAAAAAATCAATTTTTACTCTTCATTAAAACAAATCAAGGAAAGAATTAAAATTTAAATCTTAACTGACAAACAGGAGTACAGTCCTGGAAAAAAAAATATTTTCAATATTATTTACTCTAGGGACACGTGAAATGTTTCAATTTATTCAGAATAACGAACAGTATAGAATGCCTATGTGGTATTTTGTTAAGGGGACATCTTCGTATTAAAATGAAAATAATCTTGGAACTTTCATATGACAATCTCTATTTTTTATCACAGATTTCTAATCAGTATTAAAATTGACCCCTTTATCAATTTATGTGGTTCAGCCATTGCTTCACAATCAAATTAAGAAATATCCACCTTTTTAATTTTAAAGGTTTTTTATTTTTGATTATAATATTCAAACCAACATGATTGTGGCACAGTGTTTTTTTTTTTTTAATATAAATGGCATGAACAAACCTAACAATAAAAATATGTTTTTACATGGCAAAAAGTATTAATAAGATTTTTTTATGAATTATGAAATTAATATTTTAAATTTTTATTCTCATTAAAAATTAATCTGGAGAAGCTTTTATATGAATATGTAAAATTTCAGCTAAAAATATTCAATAGATTTTTTACAATTCTTAAAAATACTTTTTCTGTGGCTTTACAGGCTGAATATAAAATCTACCTCTTGATAAAAGATGGGAATCATAACAAAACCACAGTATTTCATCAGGAGTTTCTTAACACTTACATATTATAAGGAATAATATAGATCTTATTTAATTTCTTTAAAATTTAGGAGTGTATTTTTCCAGAACTATACATTGATAAACATAAGTTGTGTGGATAAATTCTTAATGAAAGCTGCAAACAGGTCACTCCAGGTTAAATCAACGAAAAATACACTTTTCAAATTTATCTCAATTAATTCTAATGGAATTGTACAATTAGGTTTACACACGGCTTGATTGAGCCCTCGGTTTTTTACATTGGGCTATCTAATGTGGTGTACATGTGGTTTGTTATCAGACATCCATCGTATCTGCTAACACTATCTCGCACGTATTTATTTGTATACAATAAAAACAGAGCAAAGTAGATATTCAATAATTAAGTAGTTTTCTTCATTTTTATTCATCTTTTATTTAAAGACTAGTAAAATTGGTAGTAATATTAAATAAACTTCTTAGAATAACATTGGAAAAATAAGCTAAAAAATACTTCATTTACAACATACCATAAAACATACTTGTTAATGAATTGCACCAAAAATAACATTTCAAGGGAACAAGCATTTTCATGCTTGTCCATTTTTCAAACAAAACGTTTCCATGGAAGTCGAAATGCACCTCCAACAATATTGAATGCATTGCCTTTTAAACTAGCAGGAAAATGCTCACTTTTGGCAAAGCAGAAGTGACGAGTCATCGCTTTTCAACGTAGATGCCACCAATTTTAATTTCTTACTATCGTGACTTTTAGACTTAAAAAAATAATAATAATTAAATATCTTAAAGTGACAAGAGGTATTAAGTTATTAAAGGGGTTAAAATAATATTTATTCGACAGGATTCGGTAATCTCGTGGATTTAGGCTTAACAGTAGAAAACCCTCCAGCCTGAGTGGTAAGTAAGCACTGTGTATGCCACTCTTCACAAAAGGGTTATGAAATTATTCTCATGCCCATGTAAAATACAAATATAACAATATAATAAAATACAAACAGTTAAGCTCTGCTGTTGTCTTATGTTAGTTATGTATCCATTTCAGTATTTTCTTTTGTTGTTTTCAGAGTTAAAATATATACAGTATCAAACCCCAAATTCAGAAAATCCTAAAATTTGGCACTTTTCCCGAAAATTTCCATTTTTATTTAAATTTTTTTGTACATTCAGAAATGTATTAATCTAAGAAGCTATTAAATTAACAAATGCCTGTAAATTTTGATTAACAGAAGCAATCTTGTAGATATATTTCTGATTTACCTGAACTAAACTCAGGAAACCAAGATGAAACCAGAAAACCCTACCATGTTAAAAAGTGAAAATTAGTTTCTTGGGAGCAGTTAAATATTTTTTTCTGCTAGAACAAATTAATTGATTTTACCTTAAGGTTGTTGTCCCTAGCGGTTTGGCGCCACGGAAAGTGAACCGCCCTAATAAATCAAAGTCAAGTGCAAGTATCATCCCAATTTTTGTTGCCTATGACGTGATTTTCAGTTGTGATCCAGAAATGTATTAATCTAAGAAGCTATTAAATTAACAAATGCCTGCAAATTTTGATTAACAGAAGCAATCTTGTAGATATATTTCGGATTTACATGAACTAAACTCAGGAAACCAAGATGAAACCAGAAAACCGTACTATGTTAAAAAGTGAAAATTAGTTTCTTGGGCGCAGTCAAATATTTTATTCTACTAGAACAAATTAATTGATTTTACCTTAAGGCTGTTGTCCCTAGCGGATTTGGCGCCAAGGAAAGTGAACCGCCCTAATAAATCAAAATCAAGTGCAAGTATCATCCCAATTTTTGTTGCCTACGACGTGATTTTCAGTTTATGCATTGATTGAGAGAATATTTTAGAAAAATTTTGTTTTTCTTGTATTCAAATACAGTTTAAATGAAAATCGTGCTTGGCGACAGTTTTCAGAATGGCAACCATACATGATGAAAAGTCACGAACTTTGCCTCCTTCAGCAAAATGCTGCGATCGTATAGTAAAAAAAAATAATTTTTGCCCCCCCTTGAAGAACACTTTTCGCTGCGTAAAATACACTGGTGCAAGAAATTAAGAGAATTTTCATATCTGATCTACGATCTCCAGAATTACTGGACAGATTTTAATAAAATTTGGTGCGAACATAGGTTGATATAATACAAAGAAAATAAATATTCAACAGTTATAACAGACACACATGTATGTGCATAACACTCATGGGAGTCTGAAGGTCTGAAACAGCGGTTGCAGAATACACAAAAGAAATGGGTTAATAGAGGGTATGGTCCTCTCTTACAGCTATACACGCCTTGCAGCGTGATGTCATACTGGAAATAAGGCAGTTGATCAGTGCCTGTGGCAATTGTTCCCACTCATTCACCAATGCTGTTTTCAGTTTCTGGATGGTTCTCGCAGGGGAGTTGCGAGTTCCAATTGCCCTCCCCAGAGTGTCCCAGACATGCTCTATAGGGTTGAGGTCTGGAGACCTGGCTGGCCAATCCATCCGCCGAATATCCTCACTTTCAAGAAATTCGTCGACCAGGTGGCCTCGCTTTATCGTCCATTAGATGAACTCGGGGGCCCACTGCACCCCGGAAAAGGCGAACATAGGACTCCAAGACCTCATCCCTATATCTCACACCAGTTACACAGCCTCTGATAAAGGCGTGGAGAGGTGTGTGGTCATCCAACATGATGCCTGCCCAGACCATTACAACGTCACTGTCATAATTGTCGATTTCGCGGACATTGGAGGGTAGGTAGCGGGTCTCTGGCTCTATCCATATGCAAGTACGGTGAGAATTGGTATTTAGGTTAAAACTGGACTCGTCAGTGAACAGAATGGTCGCCCATTGCTCCATACTCCAATCACTATGCTGCCTGCACCATGCTAATCGGGCTCTCCTGTTCGTAGACATGAGCGGGACGCAAACAGCCTGTCTTCTGGCAAACAACCCTCTCTCATTCAGTCTTTTGGAAACAGTCACCCTAGTTACACAGCTTCCTGCGGCTGCATACAGGTCCCGAGAGAGCTGAGAATCTGTAGCCCCTCTGCTATGCCTCATTAACAATTTCGGGACGGGCGCCGCAGTCGGCGAACTGCCGCCACCAGACGGGGTTCTAGCAGAATGGATTGTCACTTGAGAACGGGCGATTTGGGCTGCTAAGCCTAACTTTGGAAAAAAATTCATAAAAAATTAATTTTTTATTCAATTGCTTCAAAATTTGGTACATTATAAGAAAACCTTGTTGTCAGCTATAAGGATACATTTTAAAACTTCATCATAATATTTTCCGTAAAAATCCTATAAAATTAATTTTAGAATTATGAAATTCTTGACTCGCCTCAAAAAGTTATGTATGAGTTATGTATGAAAAATATTTTTAAAAAAAATCAATTTAGTTCACGGA
The DNA here is from genome assembly GCA_038502835.1 of Octonoba sinensis. NCBI lineage: Eukaryota > Metazoa > Arthropoda > Arachnida > Araneae > Uloboridae > Octonoba > Octonoba sinensis. The sequence continues at coordinate 134,228,638 of CM076598.1, forward strand.
GCATATAGATACAAATAAAATAATACAAATTATTTTATTGATAAAAATTATCTCTGCTGTCGCGGGATGTAGGAGGCATGCATGCTGCAAATTATGTGTCTGATAGTATGTCAGTATCAGAGTCACTATCACTTTCCAGTTCCTTTTGAAATATCAAAACTATCATCACTATTTGAGTATGAAGCATTCACTAATTGGGTGTATTCCTCTTTTTTTTAATTTAGTTTTCTCTTAGCCGTTTTAATAATAAAGCATTTGTCAAATGATACGAGAAAATCTCCTCTGAGCGCTAGCCAAATCCGAATAGAAATGAAGACGAGGAAGCAAACCACTGAATATCTTCTATACATCGACAAAGAAAAAAAAAAAAAAAGTATTTGGAATGATCAGAACCACTTGCATGTGTTTATATCAGCTAATCCAGTTAAAGCTCCAGCTTGTTTATTTTCATTACTCATTGCCACCGCTACTCTGTCATAAATCCTTCCCTCTTACCGAACCAAGAAAAAAAGAATAAAAAAATGCTATGGAAATGAAGGTCAACATTCTCCAGTCTCGACATATTACACCATAACAGTCATAGGGCCCCATCTAGTATCAAAGAGAAATACTAATATTTCATTCCATCTGAAATCCCGTATACGGTACACCCGTCCTCAAGACTCTATTAGAACAGCGAGACGTATTCGTCACACCCGGCTGTGCGGTAGCTCTCGCTGGCGGTTCGTATACGTCACACCCGTCCCGAAAGGGTTAAAATTGATAAATGGCAATCTTCTTTGGCCGTCGTGGCTCTTGGACGACCTTGCCCTGGCTTTCTCTCGATGGGTACAGTATTTTGGAACTGTTTCAATAGATTACACATGACGCTGGGCGTAAAATTAAACTCTCTGCATATCTGGACTTGTGATTGGCCTTCCTCTAGCCTCCCCACAATTTGCCACATTATTCCATCATCTAAACGTTGGTAATTACTCATTTTTACTGTTCAGATGTGAATTTAACTGATTGCTGCAAGATAACACCAAGAAATTCGCCGAGGGGTGCTTGCAAACAAAATTCGTCTAACCCTCCACGCGCTTATAAAGCCTTTTTTTCTGCTGGCTCTGCCTACACACACGTTTACGCTTACGTATTTGCCGTACAAAATTTGCATTTGTATCTAGAAGCAGTGGTTTTTCCTTCAGTTCAGTTTGACAAAATATGCAAGTTTTCTTAATTTATTTCACCAGTGTAATATGTAGCTGTAGCGGTTGTTACCATCAATGTCTACTGGAAACCGCAAACTGCACACGTCTCCAGAGCCTGACTAATAAATTTTGTGAAAAAAGATGTTTAATATGGCGCTAATCTATATTTTCTGTTAGGAATATTTGACCAAAGCTAGTGCGATCATAAACTCGCTATAATACATAGATGAAGTCGAAATTAATCAAAAAATAAACTTCATTGTCAGTTACAAATGCAACAAAGAGCTTCATTTTGGATTTATTTATTTTTGACATTATTTCACCCTTTCCCTGCCTACTGATTACAAAAATAGTTAATTAATCTTGTTCAAAAATGTGTCAGAAATTTAAAAATTACTATGTTTCGTGCAAGTGCAGTAAAAAGAATAATTACTTTAAATGCTTATGATTTATCAAATAGATATTTAGCATTCACAGGGGCTGCACTTTGCATGATAACATATCCAAAATGAACATGGATAAATGTTTTTTTTTTTTTTGCAAAGCTTAGACATGAAAATTCGAGAAGATTCACAATTACAGGGAACCATATTTTTCTTCACTACACGCAATATTTCTAGGGATGCACCGATTAATCGGCAGTAATCGGTAATCTGCCATAATTGCCCTTTTTTTCTGCCAATTAATGCGTGATTTTTTTAAAATTAAAGTTACATTAAGTATGTAAAAACAAGAAAACACGCTGAATGAGGTGTATTCCAGGCCACTCACAAAGAGCTTGGCGGATCTCATGTAGCCTGTAGGCCACAGGTTGAGTATTGGTAGTTTATATTACTTATAGCACATTTGTAACTGTATAAGCTGTTGAGAAGTATTTCAAGCTTTGAAAACTTGTTGTAGACCTACGAATACTGAAGATATTACTGTTTAGGAACCATTTCCGCCCCTTCTTCCTTTGCCCCCTGACAATATTTGAGCCTGGCAACATCCAAATTCATTTTCCTTGTGTGAATAGAAAAACTAATTTCCGTAATTGTATTGCAAAAACCACAACATAAGTCAAAATTTGACCAGTTGCTCCTCTACTACCAGAACTAAACGAGTCTGCTTTTGCGTTTACCAAAATGATTTTGTACATTGTATGTATAGTTTCTATTAACGCTTTTCTCAAATTAGTGATAGATTAAGTCCTGGATTGGATTGATGAATGTTATATTTCTCCGATTTAACGATGGCATTTAACAGCCCACAGACAATCATTAAATCTCAAGGTTACACGTTAGACTGTTGTGTAACTTTTTAAAACTATATCTAAAAACAAAATATATTTTATTTAGGTTTTAAAAAATTAGTTGCAGTTAAGGGTCATAAATTATCTGGACAAATTTTTAAATTTTTGAACTTTTACAGGCATGCAATTAAAAAAATAATGGCAGTATTTTTGATAAAAATGCACAAAACTTTGAAAAGCTTACAAAAATTATGCGATACGGACGACATAGTTTACTGAAATTGTGTGAGCAGTTTGCAAATGTGTTAAAAAGGAAAAAACTAAAACGGAGAAATATATGTTACGAAAGAAAGTTCACATCAATTTTTGCTATTCTGGTATTAATATGGAGTTGAAAATTACTCAATTAATACAGATTTTGAGCAAGGATCTTAAGCAGCCAGTCATTTTGAGTTGCTGCACTCCGACTTCTAAATTTTAGCTCAGGCTCCGCTCCGTGATCCGAATAATTTTAATAAATTATATTATTTATACCTGCTTTTAAGTTTATTTATTTGTCATGTGATAAAAATAGAACAAAAAACCAAAGCGTAAAACCGGATTAGTGGAGCACAACAAATTTCTTTGCTCGGCCCGATTGTTTTTGTTTTAAAAAATTGCTGATTTTGTTTTAAAAAATACATTGCAATTTTCAATACAGAATTTACAGTAATGCCATTTTATGCTATATTTTTCTTTACGTAGTATTTAAAACTTTTTTCTACTTGCGAACATCTACAATTCGACAGTAACTGTTCTCGAGTTTAAAAACAAATCATAAATGATGTCATGCTTCGAGGGGGGGAGGGAGGTCATCAAAGTGTGACAAGGGGAGGGGAGAAGGTAACAAGAAGTGTGACATCATGCTTATGCAACATAGCGTAACATGTGACAAAGAGGGGTAGGGTGGTCTGTTGAAGTGTGACATTTTGTGACAAAGGGGGAGTGGGGGTCAAATATCTGGAAAAAAAGCGTGACATCATTTATGGATTTTCCCTAAGTTACTTCAGAAGTAACTTAATTTTTTTTTGTAAATGAATATGAATTAAAGTATAATTTATATATTATTATCATAATACGGGAGAGGGCTTGTAAGTGTCATTTGAGAAGGCAGACACATGCTCTTCGAAAAAAAAATGCTTATTTTGTTCTGCATTTCAATGAGTTTTTATGAGTAAAAGCATTTAAATTTTAAAAAGTTTTTGTTTGTTTTTTTTTTCTAATATTTTACAATCCCAAATGCATCTCCAAAGGCCTCAAAATGCACTAGTTTGCATATAGTTTTCAAAGTTTTCCCACGGGAGAATGCCCCGACCCACTTCGACTAACAGAATTTCATATCTCCAGTTTGGGAGGGGCCTTCATATGGCTCTACCTCCTAATGTAGAACTGAAAAGGCCATGCTGTGGAAACATTGACAATAGTTTTGGGTTTGTCAATGGCCCAAGAGTGAAAAGAACTCAAGAATGACCAGATCATAAAAGTTTTGAACAATAATTGGATGGAGGGGTGGGGGAAGGCATTTTTAAGTTTTGCCTCGCCACGCAAAAGCCCAAGATCCAGTACTGGGAGAGAGGCGCCTAATGGTTTTTATTTTCAATTCGTGGTGTATAATTTTTCGGGAAATTTTGTGTGAAGTTCAGAATTATTTTTAACTGAGAATTGCGTATGGTGTAGCCAGCCGATCTTATTGAGCTAATGGATGTGGCCCTTGGACATAAAAAGTTGAAGACCCTTAATCTACAGCTTAAACCATATACTATTCAAAAGAATGTAATTTTCAAGCACTTAAGTATGATTAAAAAATTGATAAACACACAAATAAGGTTAATTCTCGCACCTCAACAAAATTTTCGTAATTTTCAATATTTACTACATTTTAAAAAATTAACGATTTTTTCAATAAACTTCAAAATTTGTGCTTTCTACCAGCCCTTCCTTTCAGGGTCATTCATAAATGATGTCACGCTTTGAGGGGGAGAGGGAAACAAGAAGTGTGACATTACACATTATGGTTTCAATAAAAACATTTAAAATAAGCAGATTATGGAAATAAAAAAACTTTAAAAATGAATTTTCATTTTTAAAGTTTTTTTATTTCCATAATTTGATTATAAAGTTTCATTCATCATTTTGTATCGTAAACACTGATGCTGATTAAAGTTTAAATTTACTTCTTGTGAAAAGTTTAAACGGAAATTTTATTAGGCATTTACATTTTTACTGTAAAATTGCATCGGTCATTTTTTTCAGAATTCAAACAAATAATATATTTTACTGTTATATACTAATCATCTTTTTGTTATAAACCTTAAGCTCCCTTTATACAAATTAGGTACACAAGTCATCATTATTATTATGCTCACAAACGTAATTGAAAGTTCAAAAATAAAATTCGAAACGTGATCTATAACGCAGTGCTTTGTTTCTGAACTGCAAGTATATATGCTTACGTAATATAGCGGGACATGTGACAAGGGGTGGTAAGGGGTATGTTAAGTGTGACATTTTGTGACAAGAGGGGGTAGGGGTGTGATGAAGTGTGACATTTTGTGACATAGGGAGGAGGGGGCCAATTATATTGAAAAAGTGTGACATCATTAAGGATGTCACACTTAAGGGTAGGTCCCTTCCCTGCATTCCCAAAGCGCAAAAGGCATCACTGTCTAAATAATAGCTCAAATACATTTTCATGAATAATTTTATTTTATGCAGGTAAAAAAAACTTAAATTAATCTGAGTTTGAAGCTTTAAAACCAAATATTTGATTTGGTTTTATATATATATTTGATTGGAGATAATTTCTGAAAAGTTAAGACATTTTTTATGGAAGAGCATCAAACAAGAATCTGGTCAAAAGAAAGTATACTATGCTGAGTTCTTTTCTTGAAAGTTTGGATTCACAAAAGCAAGCATCTGCTGCATGGATGATTGCCTTGAAGGGAAAAAAAGGGAAATCTGCGGTAACCATTGATATGGACGGGACAGCCGTTAACTCTGAATTACCCCCTAGTGTGAAAAGGGGGTTCAGAAGATGCCTTGCCGTTCTTTCTCCCGAAGAAGGGTGGGAAATTCTGCGCCATCTATTGACTAAAATAAAAGTTACAGCCGAGCAAATTAGGGTAGGCATACAGCCTTAAGTTTTGACAAGTCCGTATTCCAAATTTTGTCCCCTTAAAAAAAAATTGAAGGAAAAAAGAAAGGATCTTTCTCTATTTGTTTCCCTGTAGTCATAAATGGCGACCAGTAATTTTGCAATTTGTACAAATGCCTGGCGTTTTGGTTTGACTTCTCTGCTATTTTTTTAGATGTAGCTCTATTTTCTTTTTCATGCAATTGCAGATGATAGTGAACTACCATGTGGGTATGGTTTATTTTTGCTGAATTGTGTGTTGTAATTTGGAGCGTTTTATAAAAATCCATGAATAAGTTATTTTTTTTGTTTGGTAAAAATATATTAACACATGGATTTACTTATATTACCTTTTCAAAAAAACAGTTACTTATTTATGTACCCATTAAGAAAACAGTGCAATTTGAAGCAGAAATGCGCATACTAGCATTGATGTTTACTTAAATACGCCATTTTGTGCCAGGCTCCAAAATTCGGCAAATACCGAAATCCGGCTTAGCGCCGGTCCCGAATGTGCCAAATTTGGGGTTCAGTACTGTATAAATAAATATATATACACTGCTCGACATTGAAAATGCACCAAGAAGGAGTGGTCAGAAAGTGATGAAATTTGGAAAGAAGACAGAGACAGCAAGGAACAATAAGTGATCTTTATTTCAAAATGATAGTCAAAATGCAGGGCGAGAACGGCGTCGGCTCAGTAGATGTAGGACCACCGCGGACAGCGATGCACGAAGAAATACGTCTACGCATAGAGTCAATAAGAGTGCGGATGGTGTCCTGAGGGATGGCTCTCCATTCCCTTTTAACCATTTGCCACAGTTCGTTTTCTGAACGAGGCAGGGGTAAAGCCTGCAAACTGCGTCCAATCACACCCCACACATGTTCGATTGGTAACAGGTCAGGAGAGTACAGTGGTCAGGGAAGCATCTGTATACCTTGGAGAGCATGTTGGCAGATGGGAGCACTGTGTGGTCGGGCGTTATCCTGCTGAAAAATTGCATTAGGCAGCCCCTCAAGGTAGGGGAATGCCACCGGCCGCAGTACATTATCCAAGTATTGTTTGGCTGTCATAGTGCCCTGAATACGAACTAGAGGTGATATGGAATTATACGCAATAGCGCCCCAAACCATTATGCCACGTTGTCGGGCAGTGGGGAGTTCCACAGTTACTGCCGGATTAGCTCTGTCTCCATGTTGACGCCACACTCGTATGCGCCGACTGTCACTGGATAAACAGAATCGTGACTCATCTGAGAACACGATGTTTCGCCATTCTGTCATCCACGTCGCTCTAGTCCGGCACCATTCCAAATGTTGCCGTCTATGCTGTGGGGTCAATGGCAGTCTTCTTAGTGGATGCCGTGATTGCAGGCCACTTGCAACCAATTGATGGGAAATGGTTCTTGTCGACACGGAAGCATCCAGGGTATCTTGGACAAAACAAAATTTCTTCGATAATTCGATAATAATGGCAGAAATAACGACACGAATATTGCCCATTCTGCAAGTTCCCTCCCTTATATCTTACTTCACGTGCGTCGGAGAGCTGCGCATTTCACATCATTAGCATAACTCGGTGACGTGCGTCTACTCTGAAATTTGTATAAATTTATGACCACTCCTTGGTGTTGAATTTTCAATGTCGAGCATTGTATATATATATTATTTTATTTATTTTTTTTAGAAAAGAAATGCACTCCAAACTATCCCAATTTGTAGAATCTTCTTAATACTTTTACGAAAGGCAGAAAATTTTAACTTTAAAGTAACTAAAATACAAGGTGCTATTGTATATGCTCTGTGCTTAGCTGTTTTATTTAAGTGTCTAAAACTCCTTTGACGTTTCCTGGAGTACTTAGATTTTTTCCCTCAAGTCTGCAAACCCTAATTAATTCTTTTGCCCTAATATTTTGCCTGAATATTCAAAATTTGTGTTGTGTTTAGTCAGTATAAACAGTACTTAACATGATTTAATGTACTTTATTATTAAAATGAAATTTCTATAATCTGTATTTGATAATTATTTTTCTGTGTTTTTGCCTCAAATTTCAAAGGTTTTATGCGTTTGACTCATCATGCTTCTTTCAGCTACATTTGCATCATCAGCAGGAAATGCTAATTTTTTCTTTGAATCAGATGACCAGCATAATGTCCAAGCTATACGGAGTGACAAAGCTGGAAAAACTTCTCTCCTTCCTACACCTAGCAATGTTCCGAGCACTAATGGTATGTTTCACAATTGAATCTCTAAATTGAACGTCACAAACAGTGTTTATATAGTACCAATACAGTAAACCAACTGATCTTACCCTTTTAAATGGCAATAACAGCATACTCCAATTGACAGGATATCCACGCACCTGGAAAGTCATGTATTTCGATTGTGACCGAAATTTTTCATGGTAAGTCATGATTTTCAGTGAAAAGTGCTCAAAATTCAGGGAAATTGAAAGTTTGTCATGGGTTTTAGGCTCTGAAACCTACACTATAAATTTAATAAAACACCGTTTTTTTATATTCAAGGCTGTAAACTGCGCGACAATGCATTTCTTACGCAAGAAAAAAAAAGTAATTTTTCCCATTTTTACTGAATACAGTATACATCTAATTTAAAGTTAGAAATAAAAAAATAATTTTGTGTAAATTTATTCGAAATTGTGTTCTGAAAATAGAAATCTTTTGCCAGTAGATAGCTACGTTCCGTTTTTGGACTTAATAACTTTGTAAAAGAATCGTTTTTAGAGTTTGGAAATTTTTTAAAGGTACGTGTTTCAGATGGGATAAGTCCATAAAAATGACTCCAGTTTTCTTATAAATGGACCCTTGAGTCATTATTATAACTATAATAACTTTGAAGGTAATTTTTAATAAATTAACACGCTCTGTGTAGAAAAGGACTTCATCTTACTAACAATTTAACGTTTTTCATTCTACAAACGTTCGATTTCTTTTGAATATTATCTAAATTATTTCAAACACGATTTCTAACTTGTGTAGGTAAAATTCTCTCGTTTTCAGGACCATGCCAACACTTAACAGATGTTTCGTGTAATTGCTTACTTTTTCATGAGTTCAATCCTTTTGTATCCTGCAAATATTTCAATTACTTTGAAATGTGAAAGCTGTTTACACACATGCTAGCTTAGATTGGCTTGTTTTATTTCTTACTTTAATAATTTATTTATTTTCTTGATTTTTTGAACTTCATTTAGTTATTAGTAACATTTTAAAATAGAATAAAAATTTAGAATAAGCTTATTCTAAATTATTAGCTTAATAATTGGCTATACAAAAGTAATATTTAAAGTTAGGATACTATCATTACAGCAAGAAATTTAGCATATGCTTTCATTTAAAGCATAACATATTCAAAATTATAATTTTTATTCAATAATTTTTTGTTGATCTAAATGAATATATTTTTTTATATGATATGAGAAAACTATCATTTAATGTAATGCTCTTTAATATGATATATGTTGGTGTGCTAAATTGCAATTGTTTTTTATGCTAATGAATTAAAAGAAAAATAATATGCCGGAACTGTATGCATGCTTGTGATTTGTTGTTACACAGAACTATTCGAAAACCACTGTGCTTAGGGTTTTACCTCAGACAAATTCAATTTGATTTTTGTGAAAGACTGGTTTATGTAATTGGGTTGAAAATTTTTTTTTTTTCAATTAAACTGTGGCCTGTAAGTCATGGAAAGTCACAGGTAAAAGTCATAGGAAATCATGGAAAGTTATTTAATTGAAAATTTTAAGTGTAGCAGATACCCTGAATTGAGGTCTTAGCAAACTTCTGTATAATGGCAATACAACATCCTTAGACTTTTTCAAAATAGCCTTATTGATAAACCCAAGCATCCTGTTAGCTTTGTTACTTACCTTGCTTCACTGCTGACTAAACTCGAAGCCGTGGCTAATTAGTACTAGTTGATAAACAATTGCTTCTGCTTCACTAATGATAGAACCTTGTAAATAATAGCTTGTACATTTATTTGCATCACCAAAATGAAGCACTTGACGTTTCCCAATATTATAAGACATACAGTACGTAATTGCCCACCTAGAAGTTTGATTTAAATCCTTTTGAAGGTTATTGACTTGTGCTTCTGTGTCAACAATTCCCATGACTTTATCATCATCAGTAGAAACATTGATGTTCCCAAAAATACTCCACTGATATTGTTAATAAAAATAATGAAGAATAAGGGACTTAAAACTGAACCTTGCAGAACACCACTTGAAACGTCAATCCATTGAGAATAATTGCCTTTGACCACTACTCTATTTCCTCCGTCAGCCAATTTTCAACCAAAATTGAAGTTTCTCAACAGTACCAATATAATCAAGTTTGATAAGAAGAGCTTCATGCAGTACTTTATCAAATGCTTTTTGGAAGCATACACCTCAGATCCGATTTTAGATTTTTTAATAATACTGATAAATCTACACTGTACAAATTTTGGTTTTAGTTACTACCAGAAACGACTTAGCGAAGCGAATCGGTTATCTCAACTCGCGTTCCGAACGGTCCGGTAAGTGCGTGACGTTACGCGTTCAGTGTGTAGGGAGCGTATATGCTTCCGGCTTCCACAAAGGGTGTAGAGGTAATCACGTGACCCTACGCTCTCGAACGAAGGAGGAGAGAGGCACCAATCAGAATTTGAATTTCTGTTGGGAAGCGCTCCACTTAGCACTTGCAGTTGTATGCATATTGCTTAAGCTCTCGAGTCCTTGAACTGAAATGAAGTGAGGCTCGAACTTCGATCGTTCGATGGTTCGATCACGTTGTCGAAAAGAATTATGTTTTCAAAATAATTTTGACAATGAATTTTTAAAAAAGGCAAAGTCGGCAACTGTGGCTGCTTTAAATCAGAGTTCGTGATTTTAAAAATTTAGCTCTTTTATTATTTTTTTTAAAACAGACCTTATTTTTTTTTCATGTTTATTATGTTACATTCATAGAAATAATATAACATGTTAAACAATTTGCAAAAACATTTTAAGCTATTTTCACAGCAATAAATATTTTTTAAAAATAATAATGGTGAACTAATTTTAATACAAATGAAACTTAACCCTACCAGGAGTAATATTACATTCATAAGTACAGAAAAAATGAACAAATTTTACTTAAATTCTTTTGCTCTTGAAAGCTGAAAACAAATTAACAATTCTGTGCACTTAATTTTTACATTGAGTACACTTTAATTATTTTTCTATTTTGTAAATGAAATAACCTGAAATATTTTCACCCATCTAGTAAAATCATATGCAAACTCCATTACTAAGAGCTGAAACTTTTTGTTTAAATGAAAAATCTTTATTGAACATTTCCAACATGAAAAAATATTTTACACCTTAAGCTGTTGTGGAACATGGATGGAACTTTACAAATACATATTCTAAATTTTGCTTTTTTGCACACAATTATTTATTGTGTGGTATTCGTTAAATTGATCTAAAATACTGTTTTTAAATTAAAAAAACACAATGGTTCATGATTATTATGAGTTGCAAGATAAATGATTGACTGAATTATGCTTTGCTGTTAAGATGCCTGAAGAATAAGAGTAATATTGTCAAATTTAAAAAATAGTAATTATTTCTGAACTTATGAACTGTTATGCACACACATAGAAAGACCCATCAAGTTTTTTTTGAAACCGTGGCTGTAAATGCAACATATTTCATTTTTACAACGATATTTTCTAACACTAAAATCAATTTTTCAGGATAATTTCATAAATGATTAAAAAAATAATCACTTGATTTAAATCAACGAACTCGACTTTAAAGCAGTTTGTCTTTGCCATCCAAGTTTTGAAGTTTCGGCTGGGTAATAAAATGACCAAAACCTTTTTTTTAATTTAAAATCATTTAAATTGTATTAATTTTGTTGCATTGTATTTGTCTTGTGTAATTTCCTTACTGATGAAAAATTTTACATTTTGAAATGCAATTAATTTTATCTACTTGTATTTACTAAATTTAAAATACAGTGATATGTCTTGTGAGTAAAAGTCATTACTTAGAAGTTTGCACATTTGTGTACAAAAGTGTTAAACATATGTTTTTTTTTTTTTTTCTACATTTTTCTTAACTGACACAGGATGATTATTATTTTTTTCTCTTTTTGTTAAAATTCAGTGTTCAATTGCTCCAAGGCAGTTTGCTTGTGATCATTAAAATGTTATACAGGTAAATAAAATGTAATTAAAAGAAATTCAATTTTGTTTTACTCCCCCACCCCCCTTATTGCGCTACACCGTGTTGTCGAAAAAGTCTCGGGCTTTTTGATTTGTTTAGGTTGGCAGGTCTGGTATATACATGGAATGTTTTCATGTGATATACTAATGTAATAACACAAGTTTCATTTCAATAAAACAATAACACAGGAAAAAATATTTATATTTAACAGCATAAAATATATTTGAGTGAAAAAAATCTTAAAGCACAGATCAAAACAGAGCTTTTCTTTTGCTTTGAGCATTGTTCACACACATTGTTCTAAGCTTTGTACCATATTTTTCGCAATACAATTTGTAGAAACTGATGAAATTTAAACCACAATGATTTGCTTCTGAAGATTTTAAAATTATTTTTTGTATATTTTAGGTTTCGAGTCTTATCTTTTGACTTTATATGTTTGTGCATTAATTATGCTCCTCAATTGAAACTGAGAATGACAAATAGTTATTAGAACATCTTCCATAACATCCAATGTCAAATGAGTGGAGAAATTATAAGCAACCACCTAAAATGTTGCTATTATGTATTTCTGTTGATACACAATCAGTCGTGTAGTGCTGAAAAAAAAGGGTGGACGCTTATGCATAGAAAAATAAGCAATTGAAATCAAAAGTGGGGGGATGCTTATGTTAAAATGTAAAAAATTTGGTGGGGACGCTTATATTAAAATAAAAATGTAGGGGGACACCATCACCCTGCATCCCCCCTCAACTACACCACTGACATTGATGTAATGTTTCTATATACGTTTGCCCTGAGCAGAATCTAATGCAAACACGCATACATGTCGCTCATCCCAAACAGGTTAACAGTTTCAATTCCCCCCGAATCAGTACAAAACTTGTCACATTGTTTTATTCGTTTTGCACTTATAAGTTAGAAAATGTTATTAAAATTAATATTTCTGCAATTTTCTTTCAGAATTTTAAACAAAAGTCCTAATAAAATCAAGATTTTTCACTGAAAGTTGCTTTTTTTGTTACATGAGTGCATAGCTGGTAAGCTACCATTGAAGTTGTGCATACGAAAAACAAATAATTTACGCATATTTTTGTTGACAGTTGTTATAATTAAGTTTAGTAACCTGCTCTTAAAATTCTCATTTAGTATGATAGATTTTAAAACATTAGAAGCACTCTCAGAATCACTAATATCAGCTCTTCCAGTAGTATTTACAAAATATTCTAACTCTGAATCCGAATCACATGAAATTAGCTGCATGTATTCAGCCATTTTTTTTTTTTTTTTTTGTGCTCACACAGCAAATAAAGATGTGAATCGATTGATTAAAATATAAAAAGCTAAACTAAGGAATGCAAAAATTCACCAAGGAAGTCAAAACATTTGAAGAAATAAACCAACCAGTATACTACTTTTTTAACTAGCATTTCATAAACGAGTAGTGCCGGTGTGTCTACAGGTCTCAAAAGTCCTGAATAAGTCACTAATTTGGAAATCGGTAATGAAAGTAACAAAAATTATGACTAGGTCAGGAAAATTTTCCATCCAATGGGACCGTTCCCCCCCCCCCCCCCAGATAAATATCTAGAATACAATCCAGTCACTGCATGAAATATCTAGTTATCCGGCATGTCAAATTTGATTTTTTTTAAATTTAATTAACATGTTTGGAAAATATATATCAACACACAAACTTACTACGTATTTGAAAGCTATTAAATGTTAAAAAATATGAATAGAATTTCCAAGTTTCAAACATCAGAGCCAGATATCCGGTATATACATCATACAGGGGACACTGGATATCTGTCAGAATCAATATCTGCTGTATCACTGAATGGTCTTAAAAATGACACGAAATTTCACTTTTAAAAATCTGTAGACACCCTTAATGCCACCATATGAAAAATGTTGTATTAAAATGAGAAATAATGCAGGCAAAACAGAGAGAGCAATCCAGAAATGGGAATGCAAGTACATCATTTTGGGCAAAGTAAAAACAGCCCCAAAAGTGTTTATATATAGCATAGGGGAAGATGGGGAAGAGGTTAAATATAGATCTAGTATTTCCACAAATTGGTAATACGATACTACATGATATTTCTTTTATAATTAAAGGTTGGGTTTTAAAATATGTTGCTCACAATACTAAGATGAGGAAAAGAAAATTTTACAGTCTGTTTTGTGAGTTGAATTATTTTAAAATTGTGCAATATTTTCTTATTGAGATTTTGAATGTTCTGTTCATCAAATTCAATTTTATGTAGCTGTTTCCCACTTTCAAGCTAGTGACCAATGTTTGAAACCATCTCTTCTTGGTGATTCAAAAGCTGATTGTTCTAAATTTGCATCAGAAACAGATGAAAATGAGGTAAATGTTTGACTATTATGAGACATTTTTAAAATAAGATGAGTGACTGTAGTACTTAGTTTTGAAGTTGTTGAGTTTAAAAAAAAGTTACAAAAAAATCTTAAAAAAGTAATATGTTTTGGAAAAAAATGTTGTCAAGAGGGACGAATTTGCAAGTTGGCCCATGTCACTCAAGGGAATGTTGTAAGATATTGCTTGTCTCAAATGATACCTTTACATAATTTGAAAAATAGATTGAAGACAATTTTTTTTTCAATTGGATCTTTTCTTTTTGGGGCATCTTGATAAAGTATTGAGAATGGGCAACAGATAATAGTTGCATGAATAACTTGTTTACTATTGAACGAAGGAAAGCTAATTTTTTAATTTAATTTAAGAGTTTTAAAGGCTGTTGATTCAGTTTACAAAACTGAAAGTGCTAATGCTATTTTTGTGTGATAAATCATGTTTCTTGTAGAATGAAATGTTAAGGTATCAATTAAAACCAACTTAGAAATTCTAATAAAATGGCTTGCTTCATCTCACCATTCTTTTAAAACACTTGTTTTAAATAAGGTATACCTTCACTCATTTCTCATATAATTGAAGAATAGGTGAATTTTGTAGGTTACAAATATTTTTATTTGTTATTAACTATCCCTTTATCTATTCTTACTCTGGGATATTCTGACCACCTGAGGAATTCATTGACTTGTGATCATTGTTGTCAGTTTAAAATATTGTCATAGTGAAGTCTATTGCAGCCTCAAAAGTAATAATTTTAGTTATATTGCTATTAGAGATGTGGATTTTCTAGAAAACTTTGAAACAGAACATTTTCCAAATATCTAAACTATGAAGGTTTTGTAAAATTAAACTTGTATACTGGCTCCTACTTGTTAAACTCTTGGCTGCAAGTAAATGAACTATGGATGAATTCTTTCCATGAGCTGTGAATCTGTTGTTCTCTTTGAGTTTAGCCCTTTTTACAAAAAATGAAAGCAAAATTAATTTAATAATTACCAAAGCATAGAAATCATGGATTGTTAAAGAAATGAAAAAAAAAAACTATATTTGTCAAAATATGATCTTAAAATAACTGCTGGTTTTAACTGAACTGTGAAGAACTGACAAAAGAAACTGGAAAAAGAAAGGGGGAGGGAGGAGAGAGAGTCAATGGCCACATGATGGTTCTTTGGTTGTGTAACTCGACGCTGACGATCTTGTGTACTAGTATTTGGCTAAACAGGGCAAGCTTTGAAGTGCCACTAAGACCTGCAGCTTGTCTATATATCTGTGGATTAAATTTATAAGTGGGCAGTACAGTGAGGCATGTAGTTCAATGTTGAGAAATGTCAAGTACTTACCTATATATGTCATGGAAATAGCATGTAAATATATGCTTACAGAGATCCAGTACTACCAAAACAAAAGTAGTTGTTGATTTCATAGTCTTTAATAGTCAAGACTTATGATTTGTTAGATTCCAACCTGCCTCGAATTCCAACGCCACTATATATATATATGTGTGTGTATATCTATAGTGAGTTTGAGCACTGTAAAATAAACAACTTTACAAGATTCATAGGGACAATGTAAAATGAAATTTATAGTGGAGTTGCAAGAACTGAAGAGATGCACTTTTTGCTCAATCCAAAGTTGCAGGTGTGAGATTTGCACAAACTCTTCTTTTTTTAACTTTATATACTTTATCACTTTTCTAGTCTAAAATAATAATCACTTACTTTTTGGTTGAGGCGCCACTTGTGATTCTCTATGTCTAAAGAACAACACGTATTCTACTAAAAACCCATTTTATTCACATAAAACAATCGACGGTCGGAAACCCGACCGACCGACTTCTTTACGCACACAACACCCACCTATATATATACAATGGCTGTTGTCAGATCCACTCATTTGCATATCCCTCACAAAGTTGTCTTGGTAATTTGTGCTAGGCATTTGCATAGTTTTGTATTATGTATTTAAAATATCAATGCTCAGTTACATGTAGCGTATAATGTGATATATTTTAAAGAACAATAGCAAATTAAACAGTTCTGATGTATTAATTCAAATTAAAAATTGTTTTTCTTGATTTTGTGTTGAAAAAAAATATAGATTTTAAAAAAGGAAAAGTATATTGGTTTTATTACTGTAAAAAAAGAAGAGTTAGTACAAATCACTCGATTACTGCTTCCCAAGTTTGTACAAACTCCTCATGTGTAACAGAACATTTTGCTATATTTTTGACTATTATATTATATTATTTTTTTTACAAAAACTTTCCTTTTTAATACTATTGACTGCTAAAATAATCAATGTTTATGAGCTTCAGAAATTGGCAGCCGTGAAAAAGATAGCATTTTAACATCTTGGAGCACTTTGGAAGTAATAGATGCAAAAAGTTGAATATAGTTTCTTTTTTTTTAATGTGAATACATATTTTGAATTTTCACTTATGACTTTTTTTTTTGCCTTGATCAGGCAAAAAAATCTCAATCTCAAAATTTCCTTTTTTTTAAAAAAGGTACAAACCATATGTATTAATATTTAGAAGATTATGTACTTCAAAAATTAATGTGGAATCCTTTTCTACATTAATAATTTTAGATGTCTAGTCTTCAATCCATACGACAAGTTTTAGGGAAAACCAAACGTGGAGCTTATTATCATCTGCTTTCTAATGAAGATGATTCAGAATTTGAAGACTACAAATCAGCAGGTAATCAGCTGACCAATGTTTGATGTTCCTACTAATATCACAATATTTATAAACTTAAGACATTTGAAGCGCTTTTTGAAACTAATTTCTAAAAGTACTATAATTGGAATTTTCTTAAATACTGTCTAATTTTTAATTATTCCCCTTTTGCATTTTCTATTGCATTAATTCTCATCATGCACTCAAAATATTCCAAAAAAATCATTCCATATTAACTTAGGTTATATTTGCACATCTTTTGTTTCATTTCCTTTAAAACTTTAAATTAAGTCTTGACATTCTATTAAATGGCAAATGAAATAAATCAAAAGTTAACTTTTAATGCAGTGTTTTAATTTCCTAATGTTTTGAACAGATTTAGTTTTGATTTCCACATGGTTACTAATGTTATATAAATATATATATACATTTTTAAAAATCACTTACTAGAACTACAGTCGAATCTCGGTAGCTCGACACGTGGATAAGTCGACTACCTCGGTAAGTCGACATTTTTTCTCCTAATGGTTGGCCCAATGCTAATTTCAATGGGCAAAAAACTCTCTAACTTGACACACAATTTACAGGAACCCCTGTAAGTCGACCTCCATTTTGTATTCTTTTTAAAGTTTTCTTCCGGTATTTTTTCACGGTGTACAATTCTGAGAATTTTATAGTGATGTTTCCTCGTCAATAAATCAATGCTTTTCTGGAAACTATTCCTGGAAGATTCCCTTGTACCCTAGGGAGTCTCACCATTTGTGAGTAATACGTGAATATTGACTCTGAACTGATCACTTCAGGACCTTTAGAAGATAGAGATATCTTAGAAGCTATAAACCAAACTGTAAATCCGTTAAATGCTGAAAACGGATTAAGTTCGGGCAAAGATGACCAAGTTGCACTTCCGTCTAGGCGCAAGACATTGAAAGCTGTATATGCTTTCTACGAACACAAAAAAAAAAGTGAATTGCAAATTAGCAAGCTTAATAGCGTTGAGGAATTTATGCTTTCTGTTCAGAGGGAAAAACAAACAAAAATTACGGATTTTGTTCTCATGAGGTGTTCTGATTTGATGTACCATGTTTATATATTTATTTATTTGTAAAGTATAACTTTAAAATAAAAATAATAAAAAAATAGATAAATAATAAATGGGGACAATTTCATTCACTACAATTGGCTTTTATAACTTGAATGGTAAGTAAATAATAACACAGACCAATATTAGGTATTGAAATTTTAGAACCTCGGTAACTTGACACCCGCTTATCTCGACATGTTTTCGTATCCCCTTGGGGTGTCGAGTTATCGAGGTTTCACTGTATTATGCTATTTTTACACTTTTATAATATGTTTACATCCCAACAAATAACTGGTCTGACTCGTTACGCAAAAAATGAAAGACGGCCTAACAAATTTGTAAATGGTGATTTAGACATTTCATCTACGCTCTTAGATATTTCATGTACATATTTAGACATTTCATGACACACTCTTAACATTGTACTGCACATTTTGAAATGCTATTAAAAAAGAGGAAAAGAAAAGTATCATGCCAAAATTTACTACCGGCAAAAAGTCTCAACATAAGTCTGACCTTGTACTTGTTATTACCTTGAGCCACTAGTCTACATTTTAGCTTTATGATCTTACCCACTTCGTCTATTTTGACACTGAAAACCATCCTGTAGCCGATTAACTTTCCTTTTCCAGTAACTTTGTTGATTCCCATGCCTTTCTTTCACGCATCACTTTAATTTCTTCCCCTCATAGATTCTTAGTCATGAAGAAAAATTAGCACTCGTGGACTGGCCATTAACTTCCCCCTGATATGTATTTGACCCTCGAAAATTAAAAATATGTGGTTCAAAACAAATCAATTTCTATCACAGTACTTCCTAATATTGTGAATAGATCTTAACCTTTACACTACGGCAATCACGTAAGGAACAAAAGAAACTGTTACCATATATTTATACTATTATACAGTAGTTACTGTATGGATTTCAGCTCTACAGTTTTAGGAAACAAAATCTATGCCAGTAAAGCTCTCATACTTCGGGGGAAAATTATCCTTGGTTACTCTACTTATGCAGTTAGAATGGTGGTAAAGAGAGAATTTTTACTGGCACAACAGTTGTACCGGTGCCATAGTGAAAAGGTTAATTGCTTGGACTTATGCTTTTCATAATAATACACTACCGTTCGCAATCCGTCCCTTCCGAGTTCAATTATCCTGATCCACATAGTTTCCCTCTCATAGGGGTTATTTATCACTTTCACTCATTGAACTTTCATTTTTTGATGTAGAATCTAACGAGTCCTCCGAAGTTGCAGGGATTTCTGAACTCTGAATTTGGCTTGCATCTTCGTAAATTGGATTCTCGCCATCTGCAGTAACCAGTGAGAAGTTGGCAGGGGGGGGGGGGGCATATCCGCCCACCTCTTTGGCCAATCACCACAAACAAGTGCCATCACTCCCAACATGTAGAGTCATGTTGATGACGCATGATTTACAACGTGCAGTTGAACGTTTCCGGCCAATGGCGTTATAAATCTCAGAGTTTAATTTCAAAGTTTACAATTGATAACAAAGTTTCCTTATAATTTACACGTAACAAAAGCACTAAAGATTAAATTTTCAGTTAACTTAATTGTGTGGAGAATTTTTTTAGCATTAACATTGAACCTTCTCTACATCTTACAAAACTTAAATTCAAAAAATTTCTAAAAAAAAGTTGGCTTCAAGTTTTGCAATTCCACTCTATCCCTTTCGAAATGAAATAAAAATATCACCTTATACTTTACACTTAACAAAAGCACTAAACATTAAACATTAAGTTAACTTCGTTGTAACTGTAGAATTTGTTTTAGCATTAAGTCTAATAGGTCTTTATTATAACGAAGTGTCTGCTTTTTCGTGCTGCGAGTTCTTTCGCTCTTTGCCATTAAGTAGTACCTCTTGTCTCCAAGAGTAATATTTCAGCTATTCATCAAGAATAATTAAATAAAGTAGAACAATAACATGGAAGTAAGGGATTATTTTCGAGATACATTTAAGCATAAATTCACATTGATATTCATGTGTACGTTTTCAGAGTTTGATCTCTTCTCATACCATGGTTACTGTTAAAAGCTTAAAGAACAAATGTAAAATTTCATGATTGTTGATTATCCAACTTGTGTAGCTTTTAATGCTAAATGATTCCAGGGTTCGTACGCTTCCTACTTCTTCCTACTTTCCTAATAATTTTTACCATGTCCTACTTTTTCAAATTTTTCCTTATTTTTAAAAAAATTTCCTACTTTTTTTGGGCGTATTTTTATTATTTTTGCATTTTCTGAAAAGTACAAGCGTCTAGACTTTCTGTCTTCTCCCTTACTTTCAGAGGGGAAAAAATCTTAGAACTATGGGACAATTATTGCATATAAAGTGGTTTTATTTTTCGGCGCATTTGTTCGGAAAAGATTTAATTTTTACATTATTTTTCTTCTAGGATTCGTTTTTGCGATAATAAATTTTTTTATCAATTAATGAAAAACTTCATCGCAAATGAACCTTTCATAAAAGCTTTGCAATGCTTCTGTTATTAATTACAAAACTTAGATTTTGCTTCTTTTTTTTTCAATTTTAACTTCATCAACTCCCAGAATCCCTGGTTCTTCTCACACTTTCTGGATAATGGATGTTACTGTAATTAATGGTTATTTGATTTAAAATTGTATTAGAAATGTTAAATATTATTTTTATTGGTGTTAAATTAAATATTTGAACTTAAATACGGAAGAATGCTCATATTTTCAAGTTGCTCCAAAACACTTTTTAGCGTATTGCCGCGCGTATAGGTCGTCCCCCTCCTCCAAGTTTCTGCTTTTTTTGCTTCACTAAATTTTTCTACTAGGATTCGAGTATGTAATTTTAATTTAAATTTTCACTTGTAAATAAAAAAAACCTGTGTAGAGTCGGAAAATGAATGAAACACTGAATTTCTATAAATAATATTAATAATTATTATTATAATATTAATATATCGAAAATACGAATAATAGTTTGTACTAAAATGAACATTTTCGATCATAAATGCATTCATTAGCTTTTATTTTCATTCTTTTTAAAATGCTTATTTATAATTCTCTCGTTATTTTAAAAACAGCACTTTTTCAAAATGCATGGATGCCAATTTTCCGCCGTTCGGTGGATTTGCGGTTTTTAAAAATTTTTACTCAAAATCTGCTTTCTCACTTAAAATTTCGCTTTTCGCGCAAAGTTTGAATTTTCCGAAAAGTCGTGTTTTTTTTTTTTTAAATGTCTTGTTTTAAAGAGAAAGTAATTTAAGATTTTTTAGAAACAATTGCAAACTTATTTCAATATTTGACTTAATTAACGAAACTAACAGTGCGGATAAGTACACGCTCTATACAAGAAGTAATTAACCAGGGTTTCAAGTGCTACACATTTTGCTCCGAAACAATATATGCTCATTATCGCTCATAAGCAACATTTTTTCTTCGTCGAATCATACTTTTGTTTTAAAATAATTATCACGTATAATGTTTTGGCTGCTCGCGAAAAAGCCAAGAAATTGAAAAACGATCCCGAAAGTCCCAAAAATTCAACAATTTTTTACGATGTGCGTTTTGGAAAAAAGTGTATTTTTGTTCTGATTTGCAATGTAGTATTGTCTACTGTTTAACAAATAGTAATTTTGAAAACCAATAGTAGATGTTAAAAGATTGCTACTTAATTACTGCAATAACATTACTTAAGCCTACTTTCCACGTGCATGCGAAAGTATGCACACATACTTTTCTTTGCACAATCTTTCTGCATCCTTTGCAAGAATTGGATTTTTTTACTCTTCAGTTATTTATTAAGTTTTTGATAAGGTAAATAAAGAAAATTTATATTTATTTTCATTAAAGCTTTAGTTTAGAAATATAAACAGAATTCCGAAATATTTTAAGATATTCTGTCAAATCCTATAAAATTAGATATTGAATCAGTTTCTTTATGTGTCGATTTTATTCAATTTTGTAGTATTATAACACAAGGACTTCAATTTGATAGGATTGTAATACAGTTGTTACAATCAGCTTTAAAAAAACACTTAACATGAAACGAATATAATTTTGTAAAAATTAAGGTTGATTTTAAAAAAGTCACAAAGAAAAACCAGTCGTTTTTAACCCGTCCAATGTAAGATGAATCCAATTTAAATGAGCTTTTATTGTGTTAATGCCTTCTACTTGCCAAGAGGGGGGAAGAAACTGGAAGAATTATGTACACTTTAGAGCTTTAATTCGTTTTCAATTTCATAACTTTTAATATTTTAAGAAAACTTTTTTTTCCAATTGCCTCTTTTTTGTGTGTATTTATTCTGTAAACAAACTTAGGAAGTACATTTGTAGGTGTTTTCGTCTGTATTTTGAATTCCTACTTTTTCCTACTTCTTTTAAGAAAAATTCCTACTTTTTCTTCAATTTGCGTACAGACCCTGTGATTCAGTTTTATTGCTGGTGATAGATGATTTACTTTGGGGCTTTTTTCTAAATTATGATCAGTTCTGAAAACTTAGATATGATCCTACTTATTATAATCGGCCATTTTTAATATTTTTGTTTTAAATATGAAAAGCTATATTTAAGATGTTTATATTAAATACTATAAATGTTTCTATTTCTATATTCTTGAATATATTTTATCTCCTTTCTTTCTTTATTTCGTACTAGACGAATTTGATTCAATATCTAATCATAAAGATCATTCCTTCAAAGTTGAGGACAGCACAGGACTTGAATCTTCTTTTCATTCGTTATCAGTGGTATGTCTTTTATTATTACTTATTTGAAATAATGTTTTTCTTTTTTTATGATGCTTACTGAAAATTAAGAAAGTTGTATATTGATTTTTGTTCAGTAGTCGTGTTTTAATTTGTCTCTTCTTTAGATTGAGTGTGTTTTTAAGTTATAAGAACTCAAAAATGAGTTGAAGAATCACTCATTGGCTTGTTACACACATAAAGAAGTACAAAGTTAGTAAGTGTTGAGCCAAAGCCTTTATTTTTTAGTCCTTTGAGGAAAATCTAAAAGGTAATTCAATGTAAAAGAAATATGAAAGTATTTCTATCTTGTGTAGGGCCTGCAGGTTCGAATTTTCATGGCGAGCATGTCTTGGCCATTAATAATGACCATCAATTAAAGCCGCAAACGTAGAAACGAACCTTTTATTCAAATCAGGATCGCTATCTCAATGGACCATCTCAAGTATGAGTACGGAAATTACAAATTGCCGCTATTAAGCTCTTTGATTAGTTTTTATTTTCATTCTTTTCAAAATGTCTATTTGAATTTCTAACTTTCGAACTATTTTTAAAACGCGTTTTCAAAATAGTGCTCATCGTTTTACTTTACATGACAACTTTTTAGGTGTATCGCTTGTCAAGTTGACTAGCTGAAAATAAAATATCCGTTTTTAAATGAATAAGTTGTACCTTATTAAAAGTTTCTTTGAACAAGTTACATATAACTCGATAAGTATAACTAGAAGATGAAAGACCAATTGGGTGACGAATCATTAAAATGATCTTTTACACGCATTTAGGTTGCGTAAAGGATGTTTCTCCTTGTGGTGACTGTTGGTGTTATTTTTGTTTTAATTTGCACTTATTATTTTATTTTGAAGAGAAAAGCAGAACTATATTTAGCTCGATGAATTAGCTTTTGGACTTTTTATTTCTCTTCCGTTTTTGAAAAAGTGAAAAAATAACTTTTTGTAGGAATTCTTGTTTTATGAATGGAAAAATTAACTATATTTTATTGCATTAAAGCCTTCAACTAGTCATAAAGGGGACATTTAATATGTACTTTTTCTCACTTTTACTGTTTTAATGCCTACCAAAATTTTTAGATTTCATCAAGAATTAAGGGGGTTTATATCAGTATTTTTCGGGTGTTCTTCACTACTTCCAACGGCAAAATGCATTTTTTGCAGTAGATATTTCAGGTAAATACCCTTTTTTTAAATGAAGGAAGCTTAATGTTTTCCCTGAAAGCAGCAATAAATGCCAGGAAAATTGGCGAGCGAAAATTTTCCCGTTTTTCTGGATCGGCAATTGCATTTTAGTGGTAAAATAGCCTCAGGCAAAGACATTTCATTTAATTTCTTAATAAACCATAATAATCTGGCCACAACTGATCTTTTTCTCCATCCAAGTCTCCACTCCCCTTTTTTTAAAATATAAAGTCCTTCTTTTAAAATCAAAAGTCAGTTTTTCCTTAACTTTCTTTAAAAAAGTACTTTTCATATTTTTTTTTTCATTCTCTTGATTGATTCATATTCATGTGCTAAAGTTTTCTCTAAAGAATTTTATAGGAACTCCATTAACACTGAATAATGGCCAAAAATAGCTTCCAATAAGACTAATAAGGATGAGAGTGTAAATATTTTATGTATAAATAGTTTCAATGCATTTTTTTGTCAGAAATGGTGATTTCTGCATTAATTTCTAAAATTCTGATTTAATCAAACTGCATTATTGTTGCAAGTTTTCCTTCTGATCATTTCAACACATAGCTGATTCTGTGTTTACTAATTATTTTTTCAAAATAATTTGTCCAATATTTTAAAACTTTTTAACTAATTTAACTCGCAATTCAAAACATGTCTCCTCTATTTTATTAGCAAGTGAATTCTAATTGGGAGATACTTTTATCTATTTATTCAGTTGTTTAATTTATCTGTACAGTTATACATTATAGTAGTTAGCGTTCCCCCCCCCCCCTTAAGGAACCACATTAAAACTAGGTATTTTAAAAATTGTATCGATTCAAACCGTTTGGAAACGAAATCCTGCTGGAGGTTGATTCAGATGAATGTACTATTTGTAGTTGTTTGCAGATTGCTCTAAGTTATTAAATATGTAAATTGTAATTATTTTATATTTATAAAATGAAATTATTCATATTTATTTATTTATTTAATTTTAATTTGCTTCTATATTTATTTTTAGTAAATATCGTATTGAAAAAAGCAGTTTCACAAAGATAAGTGGTTTTGAACAGAATTAAAAACAGCAATGCTTTTCTGGACAATAACGAGAGTTCATTTTTAACTTTGAGTCAAAATTCTCCTAACTCTAACTGGGCAAATTCGATCCTCAATCCAGAGTCACATGATAGTTCTATTAACGACTTGTGTTCCTCATTTGATAGGGTTGCTGGTAGTGTTTTCCACATGAATGGATTTCTTATCAAAGAGTACTCAGAATAGTCTTGATTAAAATACTTTTCAAACGATTCAGCTAGAGTTTGGCAGTGGTTTTTTATATTATTGATCATTCCATTGTTCAACGTAACATTGCGCTCTGTTGTAAAAATTTTCAAATTCGGAAACGACTGCAAGTTTTCGGTTGAATTGCTTGTACTCAAAATTCAACATTTTTTTATAAATCTTGTCATCAACTAAAGATCTATTTATGGTTTTACCTTGCAAACTTAAATTTAAGTCATTCAAGCGACTAAAAATGTCTATTGAGTATGCAGGAGTTGATATCCAAAGCTCTTCATTCAAGCATTCACGCAATTCAAAGCTGGTTCCCATCAGAAACAGCTGCCCCTCGGAACGCAATTCAAACAATCTACTTAAAACTTTTCTCAAGAAAGCCATCTCACCTCAGTGTGTAGTAGCAACTGAATATGATCTCTGCCCATTTCAGAACACAGATAAAGTTTCATAATAGAGTTTAGTGCCCATGATTTAATGAAGTGGAATACCTTAACAGATTCCTATAAAACACATTTAAATGGCTCAGGCATGCACCTTTGCTGCCAACTGCTGTTTATGAATGCTGAAATGAACAAAAATGCAGTTTTTGTCAAAGATTTTGTTTTGGTACAAACACCTCTGTGTTTCCCTGTCATCTCTTCTTTTCCATCTTTTACCTGCAGGCATACCACCTGGAGAGGCTTCGCGTACCACAGTTTGGGTGCTGCTTTACTATATTACTCCTTTGACTAAACTGTTGTTCCGGGAAATGAAATGAGTGAGAACGCAAAAGAAAGAGTTATTAAGAGCCTAAAGCCACATGCACATTCCACAATGATCCCCTGCCATTAAAATTTGCGACATTAGATGATAAACTAACGACTGAAACACCATAAAGTGTGGTTGAAAAGTCGTTTTAAGTCCCCAAGCTTGTGATATTAATGTAAGTAGTGATGAAGAAGAGGAAATTTGCAACAACGTAAATATATAGTGATTAAGCCTCATCCGAAAACAATGCAGAGTCTACAAAATCTGTACGAATTTGCTGCTTTTAACGACAATGCAGAACTTTTAAATTGTACAACTAATGCAAAAATTAGTGTTGAACACCAGATTGCATGCACATTGTTAGTGCAGAAAACAATGTATGAATAGTGTAAAAATAATTATTTTTTGATATACATAATAAAATCTTTTCATTTGTTCGGATAAGTTTTACTTTCGTTCAAGGAGTATCCATGTTTTCTATAGGCAAGCAAAATAATATTTATCTGTACTTTCTTGAAAAGTATCCCTGTTGAAGGCGGAAACCTGTCTAATTCGGAATGCATTCCGTTTCAAACAGGCTTCACTGTATAAATATATATATATATCAATATCATGATTAAAATCTCCTCAGCAGAGTATTTCTCCAAAATTTGTTTTAAACTTTGACATCCAGAAAAGCAAAAGCGAGAAAACAACGGTAGCAAACGTAAAAATTTTAAACAGTGGGCGAAGGATGATGGGTAAAACTGGCTTTCCGAGACAAAAGCTTTCGGAATCGGAGGAGGGATTTGCGGGTTACAAAAGTGGCATATGAACAAGGCTTTGGATGATAAACAGTCAGTTTATCAATGTGATATATTTTCAGCAGAATTTTAAGGAATCCAAGGTTTAAAAATGTATGATTTGGCATGTTATGTTCAACGTTGAACAAAGCAGTTATATCAACATAAAGCAGTTATACACATGTCATATGAATCTACGTAGTTATCCGTTATGTAATTCAATTGTGCCACCTACTGGCAAAAACTATTAAATCCAAAGCATATGACTGCTATTGATTAAAACCATGAAAGAAATAATTAAAGTAGGCGGTGAAACTCATATAATAATAGAGAGCTACAAGGAGAGAGGTGTCAGTGGTCGCGATTACGTCCTGGAGTGGGAAAAGGTTTTGGCATTTGAGCGGGGGGGGGGGGGGGGGACTCGCTCTTCAGGAGGTCTCCACAAGTCCCTGCCATTGAGCTAATTATTCCCTCCAGAGAAAGAAAGTTGCTGGATAAGCACAAACAGGAATCAAGATTCTGCTTTTAAAGTTAAATTACCATTTCTGATACTTTTATTTTTACTTGCTTATTTTTGCTCTTAAAGCTCGCAAACTATCTATGCTATATTATTTATTTCTACCCTTAATCTATATTGTTAGTGAAGAATGAAATAACCTTTCTTTGCACTATAGATATATAATTTATCTGTAGATAGATAGGTAACTCTATAACCTCCAATTGTGCTTTTCTATTTAATTTCTTATAATTATTATGTTTTAAATGTAAAAATATTTTGCTTATAATGTGTATGTACATACATAGACACCCACATAACTAACTCTTCACCTGCTTTTGTTACTTGAATGACACAAAACATTAAAAGAACTTTATACTAGACAGAAACAATTAACAGTTAAATTTTAAAATGTTTTGAATAGGATTTTTTTTGTTATGGTGCAAAATAAGATACATTATATTATTCGTTTCACCATCAAGTTTCATTTTTTTTATGTTTCTCAGAATCGTATGACAAAATACATCATGGATAAGAAATATATTTTGAAATCAATTTTGTAGTCACAGATTCTTAAAAATTATTAGTATATACTTTTAAGACTAACTTTACCAAGGTTAAAAAAGGTTTACGATCTCGGCATGCACTTGAATGACGTAACATTTAAAAACAACATGTAGTTTTAAACATATATTTTAATATGCCCCAAGTTTAAGTATTTAAGTTTAAGCACCCCTCCCCCTTGTGGGCACCCCAAGCAGTCAAGGAGGTATCTAAGTAGTTCCTGATACTTAATTGCATCTACAAATAAGCTGGAAGGACAATCCATAATTTATAACTTTTGTTACAAGCTTTGGATTGTAGGGTTATAAGCCGCCCCTGCTCCACACATCTTGGAGAAGGAGCAGCTGTGTTGTCAGAAAGTATCGAGTCTCCCATTTCGGGACCTCAAAAAACAAATGCATCAGCAGTAGTGCTAAGCAATCCAAAGTAATTTTCTTTTCAAGCCGAATATTCTTAACAGAAATGGTGTTAATTAGGGGAGGATGGGGTAAAATGGGTCAGTTTATAAAAAAACAAAAATAATAGAGCTTTAAAATTGAAAATTTTAAACCAATATTTTTAATATTAGTTTTCACTATGTTGGCAACATTTTTCATTCTAAAAAAAGTTAGGTTCCTAAATATGGCAAAAAAAAATATTTTTGTAAACTGTGGATGGATAGTGTGCTAAACACCTATACCAACTTCTGAAAATGTCTACATTTTATCAAATAACAGCTCAAATTTGAGGGATTTCCTCCTAAGAAACTTTGGAGAGCAATTCCAACTGAGCATGTAAGAAAAATATTAAATATTGTCTTTTTTACACCAGTTTTTCTTGGATGGGGTAAAATGTGTCACGGTTTGGCTTAGCTAGCTCTATTCTTTTATTTTAATTTACTCTATTGTACCTCACTGCAGAAAGTTCATAAATTTAAACAATGTATGCTGTTGATTTTATTGAAATTAAATTTAAAAAGAAAGTTTTAAGTTTTCCCTAAAAAAGATCATGTTGATGTGGTAGAGAGAAGCAATGTTGTTGAAGTGTTATGTGAACCAATATGTAACAATCGAGAACAGCATTATTTTAACATTCCAATGTAATCATAATTTAAAATCTTGCTAAATATGTTAAGCATTTTTTTCAATTTCAAAGTAGTAAATAACTGTTTTCAGCATTATTTTGCATTTTACTCCACAATTGGATAAAATAAATCACAACTTTATAAGCTCAGTTAAACTGTTTCATAATTAAAAAATAAATATTAAAATTACATAAAATTGATCTAAAGGAATTCAAGGTTAGGATGCAATTGAAAAGAAATGGGAAATGTTTTTGGTTTTGTTGTTATGCAACTTTGAATATGAAAATAGCTAAAAGTGACCCATTTTCCCACACCTGACCCTATTTTAAAAAAAGAAATCTCTAATCTCGTTTTCTATTTTTTAGTGATTTTTTTTATGAATGAAATCAAAATAATGAATGAAATCATGATTTTTTCACGTTTCCATGGCATCCTAAATCAGAGAAATATTAAAAGTAGATAAAAATAGAATAATTTCAACATTCAAAATATAAATGCAATAGACTATCGAGTTCATTTTAATTGCAAGGCATATATATATATATTAGAGGATTGCAAAATGGGCCTTATCGGTTAAATTGCTTTTTCTCAGTTTTTTTTTCTTTCTGAAATGGCTTCATAAATGTACAAAAATCTAGAATCTGTTCTGTTTTTATTCTTTCAGGGACAAAGCAACAGGAAAGTTAAGACAATTGGTACAAAACCTGTTGTAGATGTTCCTCCTTTACCTCAAGTATCAACAGAAGTCCTTCGTATGGCTCGAGAGAGACATCAAAAGGGTCTTATGCACCCATACATTTTTCAGATATTATCACAGGTAAAATTTTTAACAGGAATTACTATGAGATTGTGTAGACATACAATATATAGCCAAAAGTCTTGGGACAGTTTTAATTTAGTCATTTTTTTAAATTTCTGGTTAAGTACAGAACGAAATGTTCTGAAACATTGATCATATAAAAGGCCCTTCTATTTTCCAGTAAAAATTTCATAATGCGTGCATTTTATCACACAAATACAAATACAAAAGTGATAACCAGCAACAGGGTCTGGGCACAGTTAGGCTGATCGTAGTGAATTAACCAATCCCCAATGAACATCAAGAGCCCTCTTACAACTTTTTACCCAATTGCATAAGTAAGTCGCTTCCGGCAAACTAATTCTTGATGGCCTATAACCCAATTGAATTAGTAATTTTTCCTAATTTCAAGATTAGCCTGAGATTTGAAATGCTTAAGACAATGATATCTGGTTCTACACTCTGTGCATAAATGTAGCACATCAACAGTTTCCATTTTAATGAATTTAAATAACTGAATCACGTCCCCTCTAACTCTCCTGTGCTTGAGATTATACATTTTCAGCTTAACCTTATAATCTAAGTCTGAGAGACCACTTACTAACCTCGTAGCCCTTCTTTGAGACCTTCCAATAAAGCAATTCAGTCAGACCTCGTTAATCCGCCACCCTCTCAGTTCGCCAAGGAAGACCGTAAAAAAAACCCTTCCCCATAGGAATGTAATATAAATTCTCTCGCTAAATTGCCACTCCCGCTATCCGCCAACTGCCAATCATTTTCAGCCGAAACTGTATTTTGGTATGTTAATATTGCTGTTTAAACCGCCCTCCTGAATGAGCACTCTAAAGAACTCAGGGCAAATAAGTGACAATATCCAGCAAACACGTCCATGACCTTCAAGGGTCACAACACACAACACATGCCATGAAGGGATGTCCAGAATACTTCACTTGCACCCATTGCTGATTGGTCAGCAATAAAAATGTGGCTTTCACCACACACTGACCAGCTCCTTATCTCTTTTATTTCAACTGCACCTGCTCTTCCCTTCCCCCCATCTTCCCCACCCCACTCCTCCACAAACAGTTGCTAAACATTGTTTCCATTGTCCCCATCAAATTCCTATCCAGAGCTAATTCTTGGAATCCTCAATTCTTCAATCTTTCACACCCCTTTTTACCTCTCCCGAAATTTCCTTGCAGTTCTTCTGTACATCATGCCCTTCTTCCCTCTTAGTCCCTATCCCGGGGTATATGGATAAGTGTGTGTGGGGGGGAGGGGATTAGGTTTACTCTGTAACTGATCAAAGGGCATAAGAGGGCTTCCTCAGAGGCCAGCAGTTTGTTTCACAAGTTGACAACATCTTGTTATTTTGTTTCTTCCTGCAAAGATGTCAAAAACAATCTTAAGCGTGCATGAAAAAATTCTGATTTCCGAATTTAAAAATAAAAACCGATCCGCAAGTCGGCAATTTATTGCAGATCATTTTCCCGAAATTCTGGAGAAGAGAGTTAGTCAACAAACTGTTGGAGACATGCTGAAGGAAAAACAAAAATGGCTAGGGATGGAAAAATCCTTGCATAGTGTTAAGAAAATAAAAACAGGAAAGCATGGCAACTTCGAAAACGCCTTGTTGATGCGGATTACCCAAATTAATGAAAATCACAGTGCTGTTACTGATGAAGTAATTAAGGAGCAAGCAAAAATTTTTGGTAAAGAGGACATTGAAAACTTCTCTTGCAGTAACGGATGGCTTAATCGTTTCAAAAAGAGGCATGGCCTTAGTTTGCGTAATCGGCATGGTGAAACTGCAACGGTTGATGCTGAGAAAGTTAATGCTACAAAAAAGAAACTAGCAGAAATAATTTCGGAATATGATTTGAGAGACGTGTATAGCATGGACAGGGCTGCCACTCTTCTGTCCTGGAGACGGAAATCTGTCTTTTTACGATGATCCAAACGGAACTTTCCGTCACGCAAATTATTGGTTTAAAAAAAATTTGTAAAATAAAAATTATGGCTTGAAAAAATACTGAATATTCACCCCCGTCAACTTGAATTGTTATTGAAATTAGAAAGAAGGAACAAAAGCAAACAATCAACAAAAATCGCTTTTGAAAAAAAGAACCCTTTAAAAAAAATTTCAATCGAAAAATTGAATCCGAGCACAAACCCCTCAACTTGGATTGTTATCAAAATTATGAAACAATAAACCAGAGGTGATTGTATTCCGGTTATACACCAGAACTCCGGTGTTTTTCCGCATTGTAATACCGGAAATTCAGTATTTTCAAAATTTTAAAAATTACCGATATCGGCAATTTTTTAAAAATGGTTTTTAATTTACTCCATATTTTCGACGATGCCGGTTACTATTTATAATTGGAACAGAAACATTTGTTAATTCACATAAAAGGAAGAAAACATTGAAAAAAAAATCATGTGTCTTGTGAAAAAAAAACAAAAAAAACAAGGAAAGTGGACGTGAGCAGCGATGCCGCGGACGCACTACAGCGCGTCAAATATGCAAAAATCGGAGACGGGGATACGAAAAAAAATATATTACGCGTCCCCCGGTACGCGTGATTTTCATCGCGGGAGAAAAAATAATTAATCGAGTAAAATATATAAAAAATCGATAAGCAAAATTATTTTTTGCTCGTCTTTGACCCGCATTTTTCTTGCAGCTTTTTTTATATGAAGAGAAGGTGGGAAAACGTCGCTGTCGTGGCTTAGGTAAGGGAAAACAGGTGAACACTTCGGAGATTCAATGCATAAAGATTTCTTTAAGGATATAATCAGCCTGATGTTTAACAAGTTCGGAAATATGCATTTTTTTTAATTTGCCGTTATGAAAAGGTTTCGTTTTCGCGATTGAGAATTTTCGTAAAGTGTTTGTTTTCGTGATTACGATTTTTGCTGAGCTTTTATTTTGAATTAAAATAATAAACAAAACTTTCCTATTTAATTTGGGGCTCTTTGCATTCACTATTTAGAGAAAGAATGCTACACAGTTCATGTAATCTACATTGCGGAAAATTCGCGAATCTGGCATTCGTCTAAAAGTCAATGACTTGATTTTTAGCTTTTAATATGGGATTTTTGTTTTAATTCTTGGTAGAATTGTTATTGAATCCATTGCTAATTGCATTGGGAAAAAAAATTCTTGTCATAAAAGGTTTATTTTTCATTTATATCTCAGGAATGGTAGAGTTCCACAAATACGGGAAATTTTTTCTCATTTTCCCTAAATTGTTTACCCTCATTTTATTTTTTTCCCTTTCAATTGCAACAATAAGCATTTCTTGGTTAATTGGAGCAATACTTTAAAAATTACGTAGGCCTAATTTCCATGTGCAAGCAAAGAAACGCATGCGTTCCTTTTTGCGCAACCTTTCTGCATCCTTTACGGGAATCGGATTTTTTTCATTTCATGTATTTTGTAGGTTTAATTAAGAAGTAAAGAAATAAAAAATGTTCTTATTTTTTATCAAAATTTTACCGTTTATACTTGCGTATAAGTAGATTCGCATGTAAGCCGAACCGCCAACTTTCAGACAAAGAAACGGAAACCCTCGTGCAAGTCGACCTTCATACTTTCAGAGAAATATCGGGAATGTTTTTGCTGCTGATTTTTAGACACAAATTATTTAAAATGAAAGGAAATGAAATGCAATGACAATCGGAAAGGTATAGTTTCAATTTGCGATTGCGATTTTTGTAAAGGATTCGTTTTTGCAGTTATGTCTCTTGTTAATTGTTGCTTTTATTCTGAATTAATAAAAATAAGTTTCTGCGCTTTAATTTCTTGCAATATTACATTTAATTTATTTTTGTTAAAACAAGCTCCACTCGATCAATTACGCAAAATTCGCGAATCCGAATTTTGTCGTTTCTGCACTTTTTGCTAGAAGATGAAGGACACAAAAGACTGCAAGCAGTATTAAAACGAAAAATTATGCAAGATAATGAAGCAGCAAAAGCCATGAATGATGCAGGGAATAATAAACTAAAGTGGGAAAAATAGAAGTATTAAATGCATGTAAATAATTTTAATAACGTTTCTTTAACACTCTCATGACTATTTAGATGTTATTGCATTATTTTGTTTAATAATCCACACATTTTATTAAAATAGTACACGATTTTTTAAAACGTTTTCTGTTTGTCCTATATTTTCTACATTTTCCATTGTGACCCCTAGTTAAAATAAGTAGTTTTATCCATTTCTGCTTGATCCCAGTATTTTTTACAAAGTACAACCTTAAAAGTACAATCACATTTTGTCTTATTTGTCTGACATTACAGTACCTTAGTACATATTAAAAAGAATCAAGGTTCAGGATATTTTTTTTTAATTTCAGGAAATGCAAATTTTTACTGCTACCACCAATGATAATAGCTTTAGAACCATGATATGCAGTGCCGGATCTGGGGCGGGGCAAGCCAGGGGCCCGCCTCCCGGGCGGCACTTTTGGGGGGCGGAGAAATTGGCTGTAATGCACAAAATAAAATTTTAAAAAAGGCGAAGAAGAAAGAAAAGAAAAATAATTAAGAGAATTTGGCTTTTGGAAGAAAATTAAAATCCTAGTTCGGCATTCCGATTTGATGATTGATCATCAAATCGGAATTGATGTTCAATCATCGGAATTGATGATCAATTTTGCTAATGATTAAAACCAATGAATATAATTATTTATTTGTATTAACTGTTGGAAACTCTAAAATTTTAAGTAGGGGGCAGAAAATTTCGCAATGTCAAAATCTTAGAATTTAAAATTTAAAAAGTCAAGGTCCCTTCCCCTTGTAATCATGAAATACCGCATGCTATGCTCAAATTGTACCAATAATTTTTCTTTTACAAATTTTCAAAGCATCCTTTTGGGAAGGGAGGGGCGAGCTTGTAAGTGTGGTTCGCGAAGGCAGATACAGAGCTCTTCGATATGGGCACAGGGTTCACACTGGGGAAAAATACAAGGTGGGATTTCCCACCTTGAAAAAAATGTTAAGTGGGATTTTTAAAATTTAAGTGAGAATTTTTGTTTTTGTCTTTAAAAATATTACTGAATTGTCCGATCATGATCCAAAACAAACTATGTAATAAAAGATGATTATCTAAGCTCAGCAAAGAAATAAACATCAACAAAGTTCACACAAAATGTATCCTTCACAAAATTCGCGATCGCAAAAATGGGTGCTTTATAAAACGTTAACCATGAAAAAGATCCTCTGGTATTTTAGTTAACTAAGCAAAATTCTTTGTGTGATTTTACAAAAAAATCCCAAAAATAAGTTTAATATTTTCTCTATTTTTTCTGATCATATGTCATTTCATTTATTGATGTTTTTCAATGAAAACAGTATATTCTAGAAACCATCATTCTCTTGAAACCTTGTGACCAAGGAAGATTCCCTTTTCCACTCCTTTTTTTGATTTTGTCCTCTGTGAAAAGTCTGCATTCACAAAGGGCTTAAATTGTTCAATAAGCCAAAGGAATGAAGAAGTTGTCAATCTTTTCCCCATGTTATTATATGTGTTAAATAGGGTTCCTAGATTCTTTGTTCTTTTCATTTATGAGCATAAGATGTTAGTTGAAAACTAACAACACTCCATTTAGTTTGTATTGAATTATCAGTTTAGAATAGTAGTTTCGTTTCGCGATGTTTTGAACGCGTTTAGTTGCGGGAACAGCGCGCAAACAAACATTTTTTGAGTGGGATTTCAAAAAATAGTGCGGGAATCGCTCGGCCTAGCGCGAACCCTGGCGTTAGAAAAAATGTGGGGTCCTGCCCCCTGGATAAAAGAAAAATGCCAATTTTGTACTGCATTTTTATGAGTAAAAGCGTTTAAATTTTAAAAATGTTTCTATTACGCTTCTGTTTTTTTTTCCCTAATACTTATGCAATCCCAAATGTGTCTCCAAAAGTCTCAAAATGCACTATTTTGCATATAGTTTTCAAAAATTTTCCTGGGGAGAATTTTGAAATTCTCCCGGACCCCCTTCAATTGTCGGAATTTTATAGCTCCAATTTTTGAAGTCTGGCAGCAGTACTGCCAAAAGATTTAAATATATTGTGCACTTCTTTTTCTCTCCCTGCGAAACTGTTTGATTAAATATATTGAATGATATTTTTACATCAGAAAGCAAGAATTTTAGGCTTTTTTGAAGAAAATATTGGTACATTCAAATATGTGTGTATCTTTAAAAGTCCGCCTATTTGTAAAAAATTTTCGTGATTTGGCTAATGTGTAGGGTGAAAAGTTCAGTCTAAAAATTTTTTAAGAGTGGCACCCCTGAACATGGACGAATCAGGATTATTTTACGCTATGATACCCTCTAAAACAATTTCAAATAAAGCTGAAAAAGGAGTAAAGAAAAAGAAAGTCAGAATTACAAAAGTTCACTGTACAAACACTGATGGAAGTGACAAAAGAATTTTAGAAGTGATTGGTAAAGCAAGAAAAGATCACTGTTGAATTCAGTGATTGGATATACGTTTTTTGAATTGAATTGTTTAGGGGTTGGCTCTAAGGAGCACTAGCACTGCGACCTCAGGTCTATTGTACTAACAACCCCAAGTTAATGAGTCTGAAACAGACCAGTGGCTGAGACGAATTTCAGCAATAATTTAGCAGGGAAATTGGGTAGTTCCCAGGGTTCGATATAGTGATAACCACGATATTCAAACCGATGAGCAGAGAAATAATCACATTCACACAAAATATGTGTGGAGCTTTCCTCTACATCATGACATCCTCTACACATTGGGTCAGCAATCATGCCCATGATGTTAAGATGTCTCTTGAGATTGCAATGACCAGTTAAGAGACCAATGATCACCCTAATCTCATTTCTACTGAGTTTCAGCAGTTCCTTAGATCTTAATCAAGGGTAATTTTGGTTAAGTTCTTTCGCCTGTCTTTGATTATTGCTTTTAAGCCAGGCATTGTGAGCCTCTTTTAGGAGAACTTCCTTGATTGTTTTCCTTAATGCACTGTAATGCAGACCCAGGACAAGTTCTGGGCCAATGAAAGGAGTTTCTGTGCCCAATTTAGCCAGTTGGTCAGCCATTTCATTGCCAAAAATGCCACGGTGACCAGGCACCCAATAAAGAGTCACCTTATTCACTGCGGCCAATTCAGCAATAGTGTTATAGCAATCCCAAACAATATTTGAAGAGAAGCAGTGTTTTTGTAGTGCCAAGAGAGCAGCCTGGCTATCAGAGAAGATTTTGATGGTTTTGAAAGAGATGCATCTATTTAGGCAGTTATTTGCGCATGCCAGGATGGCCATCACTTCAGCCTGGTATACCGTTGCTAGTCTTCCCAAAGAAGAGTAGATTCTAATTTTATTATTTGGGCAAAAGGCACCGTAACCTGTGCCATGGGAAGTCTTTGATCCATCAGTGAACCATACTTCATTGGCGTGGCCAATAAGCTTAATAGGATTTTCCCAATCAGTTCTGGAAGGGAATACAACATTGTGTTTTGACTCAAAGTCAAAGCGTTTAAGCATCCAGTTCGAGTTCATGGAAAGCAATGGGTGATCCTTGATCAGTGTATCAAATTTATATAAGGATCTCTCAGAAGATAATTTCCACAGTTTTAGAAATTTTATTCTTTGGGAGCAAAGGATTGCTTCCATCTCTACCTGCTTATAAAGTGGTAGAATGCCTAGTAGTAACTCTAGGGTTTGAGAGGGGGTTGTCCTCATGGCACTAGTCATTGATATAGTTGCCATTCTTTGGAGACTAGTAAGCTGTTTCATTGTTGTCACACGGCAGGCTTTGTTCCATCATGCGATAGATCCATAAGTTATAATGGGGACAATTACTTTAGTATAGATCCAATGGACAATACTAGGTGAAAAGCCCCAATTGGGGCCAATTGCACGTCTGCAGGCCCAGAATATTCTCTTTGCCTTGGTGGTGCTGTATTCGACATGACTGTTTCAATTTAAAGTCTTGTCAAAAATGATACCAAGGTATTTAACCTCGTTAGAGTATGCAAGTTTAGTATTAAAAAATTCTATACTTTGCACATTTTTGATTCTTTTTCTAGTAAAGAGTACAAGGTTTGTCTTGCCAGGATTAACAGTCAGGCTAACTTCCTTGCACCAGTTTTCAACCTTTTTGAGGGCAGATTTCATGAGGCTAATCACAGTATCCTGGAATTTTCCTCTTACTACTAAGGTTATGTCATCTGCATAACCAATACAGGTCACACCTGAGAGATTAATTTTATTTAATATTTCATCAACAACAAGGCTCCATAAAAGAGGTGAAAGTACACCTCCCTGCGGGCAGCCTTTGCATTTCGTAATGGCAAGTGTGTCTCCTAAAAGAGTTGCTTGTACTGATCTAGTAGATAGTAAGCAACCAATAAAGGTGCACACCAGATGATCGACATTTTTACTCATAAGAGCATTTAGAATAACATGAGTGGGCACACGATCAAAGGCCCCTTCAATATCAAGGAAGGCAGCAAGTGCCAATTCTTTACCGTTTACAGCTCCATCTAGAATTGTGATTAATGCATAGAGAGCATTGTCAGTTGATCTGCCAGGTTGATAGGCATGTTGTTGCCTGGAGAGTGGTTTGGCTTTCAGCACTTCATCTCTGATGTGCCTATGAATCAACTTCTCTAGGGTTTTGAGAAGAAAAGACATAAGGCTAATAAGCTTAAAGGCTTTTGCTTCATTGTAGTTAGGTTTACCCGGCTTAGGTATAAAAACAACCCTGCAGGTGCGCCAAGCGGTAGGAACATAACCATATACTAGACAGGACCTAAATATCCTGCTCAAGTATGGTATAATGATGTCACTTCCTTTTTGGAGTAAGACAGGTATTATTCCATCTACTCCAGGAGTTTTAAAAGGCAAGAACGAGTTGATCACCCAAGCAATTTTATCGCATGTTACGATTTTTTTAGCTAGGTGCCAGTCTGCCTTTCTGCCACATGGGGTAATTTGAGGAGTGTCCAACTCCTCATCTGTTACAATAGTTGAGTCCGGGAGGTGAACCCTGAACATTACTTCTAGCGTACCTCGACCATCCTCAGTATAAGTTCCATCTTCTTTTTTGATGGAACCAAGTTGACAGAGCTTATCTCTTGATAAGATTTTTGTGAGCTTTGCAGCACTTGACAGGGTGTCAATTTGGCCACAGAAATCCCTCCAGGAATCCTGTCGACTTCTCTTAATGGCATTATTATAACTAGTAAGAGCAGCTCTGTAAACTGACCACTCTCCTGCTTTTTTGGCTCTATTAAAGAGCTTTCTGCAGTTCTTGTGAAAACCACTAAGATTTTTATTCCACCAAGAGACGCGTCTTGCTAAACTAGTGGTGACTGCTTTGCAGTTATTTTGATATGCTTGAAGAATGGATCGTTGCACGAAGTCAACGGCCATCTCAATGTCAATCAAAGAATTAAGTTTAAAAAGATTACCTCTGAGGAGAAGTCCCAAGTCTTCTCTGTAGGAATCCCAATTGGTCAATCTGGGATTCCTTTTGTCCTGCTGGGATGTTATTGCAGGACCTGTACGTGTCATTTTAATTAGTTTGTGGTCAGATAAAATAATCTGATCGAACACGTGCCAATCATTAACACAAGCAGAGGTCTTGTCATTGCAAAAAGTAATGTCAATGACCTCACTTCTGCTGCTTGTTACAAAAGGCTTATTGCCAGAATTTAAGATAGTTAGGTTATTACAAAGAATAAACTCTAGTAATTCCTCACCTCTTTTGTTGCAGTTACTGCTGCCCCAAATAACGTGGTGTGCATTTGCATCACATCCCACGATAAACCTCCAGCCATTTTTAGTGCATTTATGCACAAAATTCCTGGCGTGAGGCGCTAGAGGAATTTCATCCTCATAGGGAAGATATGCCAACATTAGGCAAAAAATATCTTCATTATTGTGAATTAGCCGAACAGCAACGTTATTTCCATCCAGATAATCCAC
This sequence comes from Octonoba sinensis, assembly GCA_038502835.1. Classification (NCBI taxonomy): domain Eukaryota; kingdom Metazoa; phylum Arthropoda; class Arachnida; order Araneae; family Uloboridae; genus Octonoba; species Octonoba sinensis. The sequence goes on from CM076598.1 coordinate 134,268,215, forward strand.
CATACAAAGAGCTTTTAGTTTTTTGCTAACTAAAATACAAGCTCTAGGTCTGCTACAAGAGCGATCGAAAAACAGGTTGCCGCAGTTACCTAAACCAAGAATTTTATCTCTATTGGTCCAGGGTTCCTGCACTAAGGCAACATCTACTCTTCCTTCGGCCAGTTCTTTATTTAAGAGGGCAGAAGCCGACTGGCTGTGGTGCAGATTGATTTGTGCAATCTTAATAGCACAAGCCATAGACACAAGACACACAAGGTTACTCTGAAGACAGAGTTTCAACCTTGGGAGAGAGGCTACCCTTTAGGGTGCAATCGGAATCATCTTCAGACTCCATAAGACCTAGAAGATGAATTTGTGAGGAAAGTGAAACACTAGATTCATCAGAGGTGCTAGCAATACTCCTAGGGGAGACACTAGGATCTGTATGAATAAGAGCACTTACTTTTTCGTAAGATGAAATTTCTGTCATAGTCGTCTCTTCTGTTTCAGTAGAAGGAAGAGACGACGACTCCTCCATGGGGGGTCTCTGTAACACTTGCAGGATCTTCCACGGATGTTATTGTGGTCCCTGTAGTGGCTTTGGCTGTTGCATCAGCTGGCTTGGGGGCTTGAGGGTCATGAAGGATCTTAACAAGACCCTTGCCATAAGCACCTGCATAACGCCCCATGTCATTATCCCTGATGTATTGGGCTGATTTTTGGTCAATCTCTATGATCCATTTTGCAATGGTATTAGAGATTGACCTGTCTCTTGCACGCCATTCAGATGTGTCGAGGCCCTCATTGCACAGACGAAGTCTGTTGAACAATTTGGACGACTCGACAATCTTTGTATTGCGGGTCTTGAAGAGAATCTTCACGGGTTTTGGTAGCTGCGAGGCTGGCAATATTTCTATCCCCAGCTTGCGCCACTTATTCCCAGAGAAGAACTCTTTTAGCCAGGTAGCAGTGGCATCATTTGCGCAGTTGATGATAAGGGCACCACCAGCCAATTCCGAAGAGTTGATCTGGGGGCCCTTACCCTCCTGCATTTCGTCAATTGCATCGTCGATGTCACAGAAGATATCATTGACATCTTTCTTTGCAAGTTTCTCCTCTGGATGAGATGTCTTGATGACGGCCATCTTCACTCCAGAGAGAGCCTGACTGTAGGATGGGCCAGAAGTTTTTTGCTTCTTAACAGCAGGCAATTTTGCAGAAGGTGAAGGAGTTTCGGGTTCTGACACCCTTACTCTCTTCGTGGCTTCAGGTTTTTTATCTGCTAGGTCCTGATGTTGTGCGTCCCTAGCAGCCTTCATCAGCCTCTTCCTTTGTCTTTTAGACAGCTTCTGAGGGTTTTCTCCGCCGGCTGCCGAGGCAGTGCCAGCAGGAGAAGACGTTGATGCTTTGGAGATAGCTCCGGTCTCTTGGACCGTCGAGACGATACCTTCAAGAGCCGGAGCATTGATTTCAGTCTTGTGAGCCACCGAAGTGGCACCAACAAGAACTAAGGAGGTTGGTTTTTTGGCTTCAGATGAGGGACCCTGTTTGGGCACCACAGCATCTGAAGCAGTAGGATTTTTAAGTGTCTTGCCACCGGGTTTTTTGAATTTTTTAGTATCCATAAAACGGTTAATTTACTGAGGGTCTAAGATGTCACCACCTGCATGGACCCTCTCTACAGGTGGAAGGCAAAAAAATACAACGTGGGTCGCCACTCCATGAGGTGAACCGTTCGCAACAACCTTTGACCCCGGTTGCCATGTGCGACGCACACTCTCTTCGGCACGGTTCTAACACCTTGGATTTAGGTTGCTGTTCACCCACTCCAGCCGTCCTGTCCGGTGAGTCACAGGGCAAGCCCAGGACACCACTAGACATTCTGACACAGAGCAGGCTTATGCCATGGACATTTTGGCACCCTCCTCTTTTTTCAACCGGCTTGGGACCGGCTTTGGCAGAGTTATATGCGTTTTTAGTAACGCAATGAAAATTCAAAAAACGAAATGTGCTACTAATACTCAACAATGCTCCTTGTCACAAGTTAAAAAAAAAAAAAAAAAATTATCCAACGTGAGAATAGAATTTTTGCCAGGAAATACTCCAGGAATTTTGCAACCAATGGATGCTGGCATTATCAAATCGTTTAAGACCCATTACAGACAGTTTTTGGTTAAAAAAAAAACTGTAGAGGACATAAATGAGAACCGTAAATGGGATGTAACATTAAAAGATAGAATTTACTTCACAAAAAAAGCTTGGGACTGTGTAAGTGAGGACACTTAAAAATTGTTGGAAGCATACGGGATTGATAAAAGACAATGAAAATGACGGTCAGCGGCTGGTTCAAAATCCTGCAATCAAAGAATTCAAAGAAACATTTCAACAAGTCATTGATGTGCTGGATATGGAAATGGAAGCTGATGAGTTTTTGACTATCGACAATGACGAACTAATATTTGAGGACTTGACGAATGATGAAATCATTCAATTTTGTAAGGCACCCGAAGTTGAAGGATCAGATCACAGTGAGGAATTACAGCCTAAAATTACAAGTAAGGAGGCACAAGACTGCATAAAAAAACTAAGACTCTATTTCGAACAAAACGAAAACACAGATAAAGAAATGATCAATAATGTACTCCGGCTAGAGAAAAATGTGGAAGACTTATGTACAAAACAAAGGAAACAAACCACTTTGGATGGTTTTTTTTTCTAAACATTAAACTGATTTCTACTGGTAAGTTTCATCTCTTAGTTTTCTATGTAATTTGTATTTAATTAAAAAATCTTAAAGTACTATAAATATTTAATTTTCAGTTTGGAAAAAAAAAGCTACCTTCCAAAAAAAAAAGCATTTATAGAGGATTGGCAAAATTTCGCTAAACCGCCGCCCTCGACTTCCGCCAACTTTCGGTCCTTCCTTACGGTTGGCGGTTTAACGAGGTTCGACTGTATCTTTCTTTAGATAAGGAGACCAAAACTGAAAAGCATACCCTAAATCAGGTCTTACCAAACTTCTGTATAGTGGAAATACAACTTTCTTGGACATGTTCGAAATAGCATTATCGATAGACTCCAACTCATAGATGGAACTTAAATATGAGAGTCCTATAATTTTCCACAAAATTGTACATACATTTCATAACAATAATGTCCACATAAAATTACTGCAGTTGAAAAAGCCTGTCCCATAAAAGAAAAAGGTTAATGTGTAATAAAAAGAAAATGCAAATTTAAATTTTTGCTAAAATATTCAAATGCTGAAAAATCTCCTGAGAAAATAGTCAATTTTGCGTTGCGATATTCTTGCACTTAAAGTGCGATAGAATAATGCTTTGAGTCAAGAAATTAATGGTAAATGCAAAACAAACATTTTGAACCTGTTTTAATGGGGCATTTTTTTCAACTCTTTACAAATTTTGAAATTTCCAATTTTTGAAAATTCCTGACGTGATCGTAAAAAAAAATCTTTCTATCTCAACTCAACAAATCCACAAAACTCAACTAACAAAGCCTCAAGCACACAAACATCTCAGATCTGTGTAATTGGTCCAAATGTTCTATTTGTGCACCAGTAGTGGGCTATTGCATTAGAAGTGGGTACTGGTTGTTGTCGTATCCTCGCGCGAAGCGAGGAGGAATGCGTGCGCTGCTGCTGAGTCTAACGGGGCCCTTATAGGCAGGAGTCCGACTTCTGCCCCTTTATATGTGGTCTCCTAATTTTTTGAACCAGCTCCCAGATGAGAGACCATCACCTGGGGTTGGCACCCCCAGAGGTATCGTTTCACTTGGAGGACATTGGAACCACGACCTATTTAACATGCACCAGCTCCCTTTAGCGTACACGGCCTCAAGTGGGTGCTGGTTCTGATTAAAATAAAGTGAAAATAATCTTATAAAACAACTTTTCAAGACCTAGCCTTTTTATTAAGTATTGTAAAAAAGTCTGTTTGAAAAAAGCCCTGTGCTCCATATGCTCACTTCTGGTGAGATTGGTTGAACATTGATCCAGAAGTGAGCCACCCCTTATGATCCCTAAATTAATAACATTATTCACTTTAATGACAGTTTATAATTGTTAGGCTCAAAGCCTTTATTTTTGATACTTATAAAGAATCTAATGCAATTAATTAAAAATATTAGGAAGGTTTTTCTACCTGCCTGCAGGTTTGCTTTTTCCCCGGTGGACAGGTCTGAATGACTCATCGAAACTTCAGCAATGCCTACATAAACAAGTATAGGCATGTCTGACATCCGAGGTTGAGATGTTCTGGTTTTGCCGGCTTGCTGCCGTAACCTACCTGAAAACAACTTTGAAGAAGAGGTGTATGCCTGTTTACCGCCTAAGTTGAGATGTGCAGCCTCCGTGCTAATGAAGGGTGATGTAACAGATTACGTTGTGCTGCCGAAGCTGATGGCGTTTTTAAGGCAGGTGTGAGTGTGACTTGTCACTTCTTATTTTTTTTATGACTTTCTAGTGAGGCCTGAGTAGGATTTGCTGCAGCAGAGTCAATTGGGAGGTGAAATCCTCTGTGTGGGAGCAAGCAGTACTCCTAAAGTTTTTTCTTTAATGTTTGCTGTTTGCTTGTCATGTTGGAGTGACATGGAGGGTTTAACGAACAGGTGAAGTTATCCATGTGTGCTTGGAGGCCCATGTTTGTTAGTTTGTCAAGATGTGTTGTCCCAAATGACCAGCGATTTTGGATTCCTGTGTTTACTGTGTGTTGGTGCGACTAGCGCGAGTTCGTTTTCACTGGGAATCTCTACTTCCGCGACCGACATTTCGAAGAGCTGTATATCCTACCTATTCGTTTAGAATTTGGTACTACTGGTGTATTTGGTGTTAACTGGCGAAAATATTAGAGTTGTAAAACATGTTCTTTAGCGGTCCTAATTATTTTTTGAACCCACATCTAGCCCTGAACTTATCATTATGCATACATTCCCCCATGAAGTGTAAAATTTTCTTCAATATCTCTAATATATTATGTTGTTTTTATCAATTCTCGTTTGCTGAAAATGAAAATAATTTTGCTGTTATGTTGTACATTTTTTTCCCTATGAATAGGGTGAAATCAAAATTCCAGTTGCATTTGAAGATGATTTTGAAAGAGAACTTCCTTCTCCTAGTCTTTTGTTCAGACCTTTGCGACAGATGATCTATGCACTTCTTTTCAATCATCACCACCTTCAATATTTGGTTGATCAGAAAAAAGAGAAAGAAGGCGTGGAAGGTCTGTGACAAAATATTTTAGAATTTGAAACTTTGTTTTTTTTCTGTATTATACTTGATTATCTTACTTTTATTACATCACTTATTTATTTGCATTTTTACCTCTATATTATATCCATTTTTTATTTATTTTTTTTATTGACTTCAATTTTTGATTCTTTCTGCCATGGAGAGTGATTTATTTTCTTTTGTTGTTGGGACTTTCTGTTTCAGTTCTTTTTTTGTTGCGAAATTATTATTTTTTTTGTACACCAACTGTTCATCTATGCAAAGGTCTATTCATTTGGGGGGGGGGGGTTATCGATTCGGTGTAAGATGAGCATTCTTGATTTTATTCCCCAAGTTTTTTTTTATAACAGAGTAATGAGACTCTCCACAGAATATATGATTACAGTTATTAACACTCCGTCAAGCCCGCTTCAAATCTTGTACTATCAGGCACGCTGTATCTCAGATACATTTCGTAATAGCAATTAGTAAATTTAATTATGCAAGTTTTTTAAAAACATATTTTGGTTTTTGGTACCAGGCACTACCTCTCCTAGGCTTGAACCCTTACCTCTCCTTTATTTATTTTATTTCAATACAAAATACAATGAAAATATTAAGTTACTACACAAATACTTTCAAGCAAAAAATAAAATGTAAAGTAATAAAATATATGCGTACAATGGGTGTTTATATATAAATTATATTAAGAGAAAATATTCTTAATTAAAATATTAACTATTCAAATAATTTTCGCAAATGAAAAAACTAACCCGACTTTGATACATTTGGTTCATCAATTGCACATTTTTTACAAAACATCATGGTATGTTCTAAGCAAAAACTTTCACTGAATTCTAGGCACTTATATTGCGTTAACCTAGTCTTTTTGTTGAATGACATTCCATAACCAGAATGACATTCCATGAAATATTCTTCATCTTTGTCACTTTCATCAAAAATTCCTGCATCAAAATCCTCATTTTCATTGAAAAATAAAATTTTATGAACTGTATCAAGTTCTTTCTGATCATTTAAATCTAGAAAGCGTTTTTTATTAATTTTCCAAAAAAAAAAAATAAACGCAAAAATTAATAAAATCAGTATAGAAAACGTCATCGGTCGCGCTGTATCCCACAGATACAAACCGCAAATGAACCCCCAAAAAAGCGGGGAGGGGGGGAAATCCTCCAACACCTACTCTCACAACATTGCAGGAGACCTCGTCACAGGAAATGCAGCTATTGCTTTGGTCCAGGGTCGTGACATTCCTCCTTCGATTCAAAAGAAAGGAATTTCGAAGCTTTGTATCTGTGAGATACAGCGCGACCGATGGAGTGTCAAATAGTTGGACCTAAATATAAGGTCACCCCAGTGGTGGATTAACCCGTAAGCAAAATAAGTGCATGCATAAGGCACCAAAAAAGTAAGGGGGCACCTAAAAAATGTTTCATTGCCCATTTAAATAGCAAATTTAATTTAACTTCTGACTATTTTCAAAATTTAAGGGGAAATGAATGAGCGCTATTTATACAAGTGTTCTCTATTGTGTCGTCATGTTTATCCTGAAAAAATGAAGTAGATGTTTGCTTCTTTTTTATTTGCATATTTGAAGCAGCAAGAAATATATTTTTTGTTAAATAGCACTACAAGTGTAGTGTACAATTTTCCAGTAGTGAGCCAATGTGACAATAGCATAAAAGGAATTGATGTTACATTTATGTGAACTCTTTTGCTGGAAGGTTGCAATGCCTAAAAGTTTTTACTTATTTAATGGAAGGTAACATTAACTTTGCTTGGGAATTTGATTTCACCATTATAATTTTTTTTCCTTAAAGAGGAGAAAAATTGCATTTTAGCATTGCTTCTTAGTTCTTGGTTAAATCATGTCATAGTTGTTCTGTGTGCGTTAGCTGAGCATAGATTGACATTTCAAAAACCAAAGATTTGGACCTTGAAAAACAGGAATTTCTTAGAGCAATTTAGATGCATAAGCCATATAAATCTATTTTTATATAGCGATTTGAAAAGCTTAAAGCAATTATCTTTGGTTCTACCTTCAGTGCATAACTGCAGCCCATCAACATTTCCCATTTTAATGTATTGAAACTGAAACCCTCTGTACCCTCTAACTCTCCTTTGCACTAGACTATACATATTGAGCATTTTAACCTTACAATCTAAGTCTGAGATACCAGTTACTAACCTAGTAACCCTCCTTTGAACCCTTCGAATAAGGTAATATCTTTCTTTAGATAAGGGGACCAAAACTGAACAGCATATTCCAAATCAGGTCTTACCAACCTTCTGTATAGTGGAAATACAGCTTCCTTAGGCATGTTCAAATAGCCTTATTGATAAACTCAAGCATCCTGTTAGCTTTGTTACTTACTATACTACACTGCTGACTAAACTTGAAGTCATGACCAATCAATACTCTAAGATCGACTGCTTCTGCTTCACTAATGGTAGAACCTTGTAAATAATAGCTTGCATGTTTATTCCCTTGACCAAAATGAAGCACTTGACATTTCTGACTATTAAAAGACATAATCTACTTAATTGCCCATCTAGAAATTTGATTTAAATCCTCTTGAAGCTGATTGACTTGTTCTTCTGTGTCAACAATTCCCCTGACTTTGACATAATCAGCAAAAATATTGATTTTCCCAGAAATGCTCTCACTAATACCATTAATAAAAATAATAAATAATAATGACCCTAAAACTAAACCTTGTGGAACACCACTTAAAACATCAATCCACTGAGAATAATTGCCCTTAACTACTACTCTTTGTTACCTCCCAGTCAGCCAATTTTTAACCCAAATTAAGGTTTTCCCACCCAAACCAAAATAAGCAAGTTTGCTAAGAAGAGCTTCATGCGGTACTTTGTCGAACGCTTTCTCGAAGTCGATATAAACTCCATCTACGCACTTTTTTGTTATCTAAAGCCATGGTAACCTTGTCATAGAAATGTAACAAATTAGTTGTACAGGACCTACCCTTCCTAAAACCATACTGAAATACAGTTAACACTCCATTTGCCTCCACGAAATTTACTATCTTGATTTTGATCAGAGTTTCAAAAATTTTACAAATTACTGACGTAAAGCTCACAGGCCTATAATTTCCTGCCTTAGCTTTAGACCCTTTCTTGAAAAGCAGTGTTATGTTTGCCAGCTTCAAACCTGCTGGCACAGTCCCCGAGGTATATGAGGATATGAAAATAGTTAAGACAACATCCAAAAATTCCTCTGCACATTCTACTAAAACTTTAGGGCAGGGATGCACAAACTATGGCCCGCGGGCCAAAATTCGCCCAACGAGCCTTTTGAATTGGCCCGCTAATATAGTTGATAAAAAAATAATCATAATAAAATAAAATTCAAAAAATACGAAAGAAAAAATAATTATAAAAATGCTTACGAAAAATCGTAGTAAAAAAATACGATCGCAGCGCCGCTACTGAATTTTGCTTGCAATTTTCGGAACTAATAATTGCCATATTTAATTTTATTTTATTGGAAATACTTCAGAAACTAATCAAATCATGATAAAAGTGGTAGAATATTGCATTGTCATCTGGTTCTGAGCTATATGTAAAGTTTCAGAACAATAGCGTATCGGGAAATAGTCGAAAATTCGATTGCTGGAATTTTCAAACAGCCAGTATGTGCGTTATTTCGTCTATAAAAGAATTTTGTCGTATTCATGCTATAATTTCTTTAGTTAATTCAAAGCAACGATCGTTAGACATAGCAGGCAAAATGCCATTATTTTCGTCTTCATCGCTATCTTGCTTTTTGTCATCGCTCGGGTGTAGCACCATTTGGATGCTTTCTGAATCGGACATCTTGTCTATCAAATTATTAATTTCGTAAAATCTGATCATCAACCATTTTTACAGAGATAAATGATTTCAAAAAGGTGGAAAACGAAATGTAAAAAGCATGTTTACATGCAGAAACGCGTAAATTTCATACTTGTGTAAAACGACTTCGCTTTTGCGAATTCGATTTTTAATAAAAAATTCATTTTCACAGTTGCAATTTTTGTTACCTTAATATCAATTTTAAATTTTTATTACCTTATTGCAGCTCTTAAATAAATAAACAAATATATAAAACAAAAATAAACGAGGTTTAATTTTCACACGATCAGCTATTGCGGAAAATTCGCGAATCTGCCGTATTATAAATTTTCCGAGCTTTCGTATAGTCCGACTTTTGTTGCAATTCGTCTTCGAATACTGACGAGACAATTAAATAAATTCATAAGAATATAATTACTTATTTCTTTCATGCTTAATTATTGAAATAAAATAGAGAAAAGGTTTGATTTTTCTCAAGTATCTTTGGAGATTTTTTTTTTCTAATTTCCATCTGCAAGTTGACGCCCCCCTCCCCTAAAAAAAACGTCGTTTTTAGACTAAATTGTTCGACTTATACACACTGAATATGTTACTTGTAACGGGAAAATGCGTATTTTTAAAGACGTTTTAAAAAAGTTCGTATTTTTACTAAATGGGCAAAAAAACGCGAACTTTCCAAAAATGGCGGGAAATTCACGAAATAATTCCTGGTTTTCTGGTTCCCAGATAAGAGGTCCTGTACTGTATTACTATGCCAATTTAACTAATAAGATTTTGCAAATGGTTAGTTAAAAGAACAATTCTACTAGCCAAATTGACAAGTAGTAATGAATAAATAAAAATTTATTAATTAAACATTAATTTTCAGAATTAATAATATCAATATGAATAATTATTTTACTTTATAAAGTGTAATTTATCATCAAAATTTAAAAATTTTATTGTTGATATGTATTTAGGGAATGAATAAATAAATAACGATTTTTTACATTAATTCACAAAGATCAATTTCTAATCTGCAGGAAATCTAAGATTAAAGGATTTAAATTTAATCATATGCCATGAAACAAAATAATGATATGTTGATTTTTGATAAAGGGATCAGTTTAACTTTTTTTTATTGCCCATGTAGGAATGTATAAATTTAATATTACTATGCCAATTTAACTAATAAGATTTTGTAAATGGTTAGTTAAAAAAAACAATTCTACTAGCCAAATTGACTAGTAGTAATTCTGAATCGCAAGGTTTAACCTGATGTACAGACTCGCAGCATTTGGATTTTGCTATTTAATATATGTGTGTTTATTTCTTCTGTATTTATATTCGCACTTTTAATTAATTTCTCATTTTAACTCTTAATATATATTTTAAATTTTACATTATAAAATGTCAAAGAAAAATTATCTAAATTATAAAGAAATTTATAATTTAGAGAACAATGCAGTGCTTTTCTAAGCTTAAATTACCTTTTTATTTTCCATTGGTTTCATTTTCATAATGTGCTCACATTTTTGTAAAAAATTTTAGTATTCCTCTTTTTTGTCATTTGACCAATCACTTCATTGATATATATAAATGTTGTGCAATTAATAGTTTAGAAATCTTATACCTGATTTTGTTTGAATTCATTTACATTAATTTTTTGAAACTTTTATTTAATAATCTGTTCCCGAGTACAGTAATTATTAATACATGTAATTTGTACATATTACCTCTAAATAAAAATTGAAATACACCCTGTATTTTTATGAATAAAACATTACGCTACTTTGGCCCCCAACCTGATACTTTCTAATTTTTTGGCCCTTCACCCAAAAAAGTTTGTGCATCCCTGCTTTAGGGTGAACATTATCCGGTCCTGTGGCCGTCAAGGCTTTCATCTTTTGCTTTCATGTTTTTCAAATGAAACAACAAATCATCCCTAGAAAATACAATCCTCAAGCTGTGTATTAGCTTGCATCTTGCTTATGTCAACCGTTGAAATACAGTTTCTTTTAAATGCACTGGAAAAAATATTATTTAAAATATCAGCAATGTCCCCACCATTTTGAATTGAATTCCCGTTCCCATTCACTAGTGGGCTTACCTGAGTATTGCGAGCTTTCTCTGAATTAGCATAAGCAAAAGACCTCTTAGGATTCCTTTTGATGTTATCTGCAAGCTTTTGTTCCAAATACCTCTTCTTACTCCGCACCAAATACTTGAAATTATGTCTAGCCTCACAATACAAAGTCCTCTCACTATGGCAAACAGTCTCTTTAAATCACTGAAAATTAAGAGTTTCTTTTACCTGTCTACATGAGCCAAAATTTTGTTAAATCCCCCTTTTTCCTAAAAGTAACATAATCCTGCACCGTTTCCTCTGATTTCCCTTTAAACTCTTCCCACTGAAGATCCCTATTCTTCAACCCAGAAGAAAAACCTCTTTCAAATCCTGCCTAAGTGCGACATAATCAACATTCCTGAAATTTTCACTTTTGGGAGCATTGAAGTTGGTTGAAAACCTAATAGTATTGTGATCACTATCTCCAATATGATCCCCTTTACTCAATCACTGAACAAAACTTTCAACAGCACAAAAAAACAAGATCCAAGATAGCATCATGCCTAGTCCCCTGGATAACAACTTGATCCAAATAGCATTCACCAATCACTTTAAAAAAATCATCTCTACTATTGCTAGTGTAAAAGCTATTCCAGTCTATGCCCGGGAAACTGAAATTCCCCACAATGATGACAGAGCCCTTACCAGACATGTCCCTAATAACACTATATATCTCCTCGTCTTGATCCTGGTTAACATTAGGCTTCCTATTCCCCAAACTTAACTTCTTACCCTTATTGCTCAACAACTCCACCCAAACCATATCAATATTCTTAGGTTTATTATTAATGATCAATTCATTGCAAATAAGTGTTCTTGATATAAAATATAACCTCTCGGATTCTTTTACCCAGCCTGTCCAGCAATGCTTAATAAATCCGTATCATCGTCGGTAATCCCAATAATATCCAACTCCTCACCTGCGATAACTTTTTGATTCATCTATCTTATTCCTGATACTGCAAGCATTAATAGAGAATCTTAAGCATGCCCAATTTGCTTGTCTTTAACATTTTATGATGCCTCAAAACACTACTAATAATGTTACTTTTGCTTAATATTTTACCGCTTAATTTTTAAAACCTCCAGAAAAGAAGTCAACACTGACATTCTCTAATCACAGCGAAATACCCCCCCATCCAAACTCCCATAGCTAACCAAATGTAATGCAAAAAGAAAAAAAAAAACAATATAATCCATAACTCAGCAAATTTAAGATACTAAACTGAGTAAAAGCACAAATTACATAGCAAAATGCAGATAACTTTATTTTAAACACAATTAACAACAGTAAACCACAAAACTAGACTGTTCCCCAAGACTTAACAAAATGTAAAGAATGACCACATGGTTAGGCTTAACTAAAAAAACTGAAAAGCAAATAAAATGAATTTCAATACTCAATTTGACCAGGATCTAAAACTTCAGAACGCAGCACTTGGCTCCCTGGTGGCCAAATTCCATCCCCAATTGTTGTTGGGGTTGTTTCTCTCAATTAATTCCCCATTGAAAGTTAATTGAGAGAAACAATTTTTCAAAAACAGGTATGTATGTATATGTTACTGTGAGAGTCCAAAATCGGAAAATGCTAACAGTCACCAGTGAATGTCGACACACACGAAATACAGAATGCCAACAATCACCGGTGAATGTTGACATTTACCCTCCATCAGACCGGTGATTGTCGACATTTTCTGATTTCGGGCATTCATAGTAACATATACATATAAACATTGTTCCAAATAAGTTTAAATTGTTTAATACTTTTTCTGATAGAATTGAAGTTAAATGGTGTAATTCTAATTGAATAATTTTCAACAATTGTAATTATTTAAAGTATATTTTGTGAAATGAGCTTTGTTTCCCCCCTCCCACTATCACCCCACCAAAGCTCCTATGAATAAACTTTGAAATCTTTCTTTTTTTTGTTTGTTTATGTGGAAAGGGTAAATGCATATGCCATTCAGCAATTATTTTTTCATAAATGGATTTAAGTCTTATAAATTGTGTGTGCTGAGTGTTCAGAGAATTATGAGTTACGTAAGACACTGGTACAATATTGGAATTTAATAAATTTATTTGAAGCATGAAGAGAAAGTGAGTGACAGGCTGTTGAATACTATAGTGAAACCCCGATTTAACGATCCCCCAATCTACATTTTCCCTGCATTTTTAGTTTTTTCTTCAGGTCCCAGTTTTTCCATATCCTTATTAATGTTAAGATAACCCGGATTCTACATTTGTTATTTGGCATAGTCCGTTTCAATTCAGGCAGGTAAAAATAAAATCTTACCTTTATAGTCTCAGAAGTTTTTGAATTTCACATATGTTAAAATTTAGAACTTTGTGAGTTATAGGTATGTTTTTGTTTTGCTCAAAAAAATTCCTGGCACGAGATACAGACTGCCAAAGATGGCGCAATTTCTCACTTGCGGTTTTCGACAAAAACTTTCAAGTGCTCTATTTCCTGAACGGTGTAAGATATTTTGATGCGGTTTTTTTTATTTGAAAGATAACTATATTCTGTTTAAGATAAAAGACTAAATTTTAAAATAGCTATTCAACTTTTTTGCTGCAGCCTTTTGAAATTTTTTTCAAAAAATCTTTTTTATTTTTTTTCTCAAAAAAGCCAATCTCGAAAATTTTAATTTTTTTTACTGTTGGTTAATACCATTAAGTACTACATTCGCTGAAAAGGAGAGCTTCCACTTTTGCATTTAACGGTTTTTACAAACAATTTAAGATTCTGCCATATATTTCATCAGTTTTGTTAATAACATTGTCGTATATTGGCCTCATTAAGTCAAAATTATATTAATTTAATTTTTTAATAAATATTAGAAACATATCCCCCCTTCCCACAAAAGAAATTTACCAGTAGACAAACAGACGGACATACACTGCCCTATCTTATTGCCCGCTACTTTAAATTATTTATTGATTTCTTTTATTTGTTTTAAATATCATTTTCCCATTTTTCCATAGCTAGAGTTCAAATCTATTAGTTGTTAATTTTAATACATGTGTTATTCAGTAAAACATAGCTTTTTATATTTGATTTTCATATCTTGCTATTGATGTTAAGAAAAAGAACAAGGAACACTACTGGGGGGGGGGGGGTCAATTTAGGATACAATCACTTTGCATTTTTCTTCCTTTTCTTTCATAAGGAAGTTAACAAAAACAAAGCACATGCATGGAACATCACTAATTGCTTTATCCATAATTTACGACGGAATTTTGGGAAATGGTATGTTTTGGAACATGTCCATATATTGTAAGCTTTAATATGTTTTTGGTTGTAATATATTAGTGTTTTTTCTTTTTTTTCTTTCGCTTCTTTTCTTTTTTGAAAAAATATTTCTAGTATTTATCAGGTTGTACATAATTTAAAGCAGATGGTTTTTTTTTTTTCAAAAAAAAAAAAAAATATCATTGATTTAACTCAATAGTTCTAACAAAAATCAAATCAAACAAAATGTTAAAGAATTTATTACTAATTTGAGTTAGCATTATGAGTTGTGAGGTATGGGGACAATAAACATCTTCTTAATTCAAAACAAGAAAAAATAATTTCAATAATTATGTTGTCCTGATAGTAACGAAATGGCATTCATCTTACCTTCAGAGGTACAATGGAATTTAATATATCGTTCCATAAAAAGTTACATAAGCAATCAGCTAATTTTTATGCAGGTATTTAAAGAAGGAAGTAGAAATTTAATAGAGAAATAAATATCAAAATATTTTCAATGGGGCAATGAAACAAAATGTTGAGGATCTGCCTAATCAATTAAAACCAATATTAACTGCTTTAAATAATTTGAAGAAGATAACTAAATTAGCCGAAGCTGTTACAAGCATTCAGAAAAGCTAGAAAATAACCTAAATCAGCAAGATAAAGTAACTATACAATACCTTTTTTTAAAAAATATGAACGCGTGCATTGACACCTTTCTTTCTTTTTTTTAGCCATCTCTAACCCCAATATATAAAATAAGAGGTTTAAGAGCCTATTAAATTTGGTCAAAGAAAACACTGAACTATGAGTAATGGCTTGAAGCTCATAATTTGTGCACTTCCTTCTTGTGGAATTTAATTTGAAAAAGAAATTGCAGTCTATGTCAACATTTGAGTGTGGGAAATTGTAACTGCTGTAAAAGAATTCATGGGTAATAAACATCCAAAAATAATTCAGATACTCATTTCAGCAACAATTGAACTAAAGTTTTCTACATTTGCATTTGTTCACAACAAGCTTAAAAAATAACCTTGGGGTAGAAAAGACAGCCAAACTTGTTTTCTTTTTCAAATTACTTGATGGCAAATGGAATCAAGAAAATACCTAACTGTATGTGTTATATAAAAATAAATTTAATTATTAATCAATTTGTTATTATGAATAAAAGATATACATAAATAATTTTAATGGTTTTTATACCTATATTTACGTTACTTGCTAACAACTTGGCGAATGTGCAGTAATTAATTTTTCCTACACATGCGTATTGGGTTGAAAGTACAGTGTATCGCATTTATTTCTCTAAATTTTTAGCTTAAATATACACTTTTCAATGTAAAATTCTTATTTTTACTTAAATAAATATTATATTCATTGCATTTTACTCAAAATGTCAATCTTAAGTTATGTTTATGGTTGTGATAAGCAATCTGGTTTTAAATTTTTAAAAAAACTTTTTTTTTAATTTAAAAGCATTTTTTTGCGCTAATATTATTTATTAAGAATTAATTGTCATGTTAAAGAAAATTAAATTAATATAATTTTGACTTAATAAGACAAGACCAATGTATGACTATGTTGTTAACAAAACTGATGAAATATATGGCAAAATCTTAAATTGTTTGTAAAAACCGTTAAGCGCAAAAGTGGAAGCTCTCCTTTTCAGGGAATGTAGTACTTAATGGTATTAACCAACAGTAAAAAAATTAAAAATTTTGAGATTGGCTTTTTTGAGAAAAATAAAAAAGATTTTTTGAAAAAAATTTCAAAAGGCTGGAGCAAAAAAAGTTGAATAGCTATTTTAAAATTTAGCCTTTTTTCTTAAACAGAATACAGTTATCTTTCAAATAAAAAAAACCGCATCAAAATATCTTGCACGGTTCAGGAAATAGAGCACTTGAAAGTTTTTGTCGAAAATCGCAAGTGAGAAATTGCACCGGAGGCGCCATCTTTGACGGCCTGTATCTCGAGCCAGGAATTTTTTTGAGCAAAACAAAAACATACCTATAACTCATGAAGTTCTAAATTTTAACATATGTGAAATTCAAAAACTTCTGAGACTATGAAGGTACCCCCTGCCTGAATAGACACGGATTGTACCATTTATTGAATTTCCCACATTTTTCATTTTCCCTCGAAAGTAAAAAAAGAAAAAATGTTTTTAAATTTGCAATATTTTTCCTTTTGTGCTTTTTTGGAGCTAATACACATTATTACTTTCTCAAAAGTTAAGTACAATCCAGGATAGTTTGTTTTCGAGAATTTTTAAAAAGAGTCTATTCGAGTTCATCTAGGCGTGAGAAAGTTTGTTCACTTCCAGAAAGTTCAGTTTTTTTTTGGTTATTTTAACAAGAGGTTCTGTCTAGAACTATACGAGCCTACTTTCCCGCATACTCCAACTTCAAATTCATAGTCTAGGTCTCTCTCTCTCTTTTTCATTTAGCCTTAGTTCTTCATTGCTTCAAATATACCCTTTTCAACGGTTAATACATATTCATTCACTCACTCATTCATTCTTTCATTTATTTACTCATTCACGTATTTATACACTCATTTAATTTTTTTATTTATTCACTCATTTATTCATTCATTCTTTCACTTATTCATTTATTCACTCACTCATTTATTCATTCATTCTTTTATTAAGTTATTCATTCATTCATTCATCCACTAATTCAGAAATATCCTTAAAAATCCCGATCAAAAAATTTCATTGGAAAACAGTCTCGTTTAGTTATGGATTAAATTTGTATCTGTACGTGCTCTACGTCATAAGAGCTCTCTGATAAAGTTTGTTCCAAGCAAACCCGTCTGTTAGATCAGGATTTATATAGGATTGAAATTTCCCAGGTACTATGTTATTATTGTTATTATTATTTTTTTTGAACTGTTCAAAAATGAACAAAAATTGTTCAAATTAAGAAATATTTAAAGCCTAGAGCTTCTTCCAATAACCTTCTTCATAGGAACTTGGATCTTATGCCCAGAGTTTACATAATTTGCTTTACTTTTGCCCATAGGTGCTAATGTTAAGATTTGTTTAACTGTTGAAAATTGAACGAAAAATGAAAGTAAAATACTGAAATGAGATGTTCTCGCCGAGATCTGTCTAATGCAAAAAAATTTTTTTAATCGTATCATTCCCTCAAAACTTGATAGGGTAAGACCGTCAGACACACATTTTCCCTCATCTCCAAACCCTACTTTCAAATTTTTTATTTTTCAATCTTTATTTAATTACTTGACTAATTTTTGACCTTTCTTTATTTTTAACAATATAATTACTGTACATTAAGCCTTCTTTCACACTTTATTTTTGTTTTTTTCTTTCATGGGAAAGTAAACTAAAAAGCCACAACTAAAAGGCTGACGAGGCTAAAAGCTCCAACACTTCAAATCTAAAGAAAATTTTGTTAGCAATCACAATTCTGTGCTACGTACCATACTCTTATTTGACGGAACAGCTTATAAATAGTAAACATCTTACAAATAGTGAAAGCCTATTTTTTTCCTGTTTCCCAAAAAGACCAGAAAAAACTTGCAAAGTATTTCAATCCTGGTAGAGGCTGCATTCACTTTGAACTCCATGACTAAAAAACAACCCACTGTTATGGATTATTTTCAACCTAAATACCAGGATTTATAATTAAATGTGTTAAAATGATATGTATAATAATTTTCTTTTTGGGTAAATATAGATATTATACTTTTTGAAAGAGTCATCTTTACTACCTTCAGTTATTTCCGCTTGATTTTTGCTTTCTATGTATTTTCCGTACTTTACGTCTTCCCAAATTTTAAGTTTTTAAAATCGGGGTTTCACTATATTATGTTCATTTAAATGTTTGATTTAATTAGATTAACTATTTGTTGCTTTCAGTGGGGATACCATTGTTTTACTTATTAATCTATGTATTTTTCTTTTCCTTTTAATCATTATAGATATGAAAATGGATTGTAGAAAATGGCACTGGCTGAATAGTGATCTGACATTTATTTTAAAATGGCATTTAAAATATTCAAATTTAATAAATATCCTTAAATTTTTTCAATTTAATCTTCAATTTTTTTTCCCCTGTAATAAATGTTATTAGGAATTGGGTTTTTTTATTGATGCATACTGTAGTCTGCGAAGTTTTAACTTTTTAACGGTATATTTTTACCTGCATGTTTGCTTTTGAAAGTTAATAAAATATTAAATTTAATAATGATATTTTTCTTTCTTAATTATTAGGGGGCGGGTCAGTGGTGATTCGGTTCCATTTTCGGACCCTTCACAAAATTCCAAATAGTCAAAATGTTTGCTTTTGAAAGTCAACAAACAAAATTCATATCAATCAAAACGGACCCATCACAACTTTCCAAGCTTCCAAATTGTACTTTTTAAGCCATTATTTATTTTTTTAAATTTCATCACTATATATGCTTAAATTTTCAATTTTCACAAAATTATTTGATTTTTCACAAAAATCTCTTTGAAATTCACAAAAATGAACCCTGTTAAAAAATGTTGGTTCAACCCCGGATTATGTAGCTTGACTATTGTTTAAATTGAATTTTGTTAGATCTGATATATAACTATGATTGCATAAATTGCAGATAATATTGTTGTTTTGAAAAGAAAAAAAGAAATGGTTTTATTTTATGACATTTATTCCAAGTTTCTTTTATGCAAAATTTAAATTGCATAAGATTCATTTTTTCTTTAGAAACAGTGCCTGAAATTTTGATTAAAGAGTGGGTATGGTCTAAGTCTAACAAGTATAGCAAACCTGATGTAGTGCCTTCCATGGCTTTGGGTTGGCCTGTACCTACTGTGACTCGTTTATGGTTTGGTTCTGACCCAGTTGATAACAAGAAACGCTTACAAGCATTCCTTACATGCATGCGAAGCAACACTCCTCAAATGTGTGATCCAGTCCATGTTCCTCAACATATGATTATACTTTGTTGTGTTTTGCGGTATGTTGCTATCAATTACTTTCTGCCATCATTCTGTGTGTTACCTTTCATGCCCTTAAAATCCTTCTGCTAATCATTTACCAGTTTTTCTAATGCAGGGTGTCTGCTAATGCAAAAAGTGCTAGAACTATTAATTCTTCAGATAGAGAGGGGAAAAACATCAAAACTTCCCCTACTCTCTTCTTTGAATATTGCATTTAGGTATATAAGTGAACTTCCTGTGCCTGTATCAAATAAGAACAACGTTTTAGTAATTACAAAGGGTTACCTGTTTACAATTAGAATTGCAACATTAGCTTAGGTAGTGAGTTATTATAAAATAAAAATGATGGAATCAAATTAACGTATAGAGTGCCAGTTATGAGATAATATCGAAATGAAAAAAATGTGTGAAGCATAAGTCATAATAGCGAAAGCAGGCAATGACTAAAAAGGAAGGAAAGCATGGTTAGCGCCAGAACAAATAGCCGATGTTATTTGTCTTCTTTGAATAGTATCGTAATTTATCATCATTGTGTTGGGTTGGAAGGTTTTTTGTACGTGATGTTGTTTGTGATGTAGTGTATTTGATTTTAGATTTCAGGATTGTAATGAGGATGTAGTTTAGTATTAAAAAAATGTCGATTGAATTTTGATAAAACTAGAAACACTTTCTGTAGCCAGGTCTTTGTGTAAAGTCCTGTTCCTAACATAACGAGGAAGACCAGATATAATTCTAAGAAATTTATTCTGGTAACGTTGTAGCAAAATAATATGAGTGCAGGCAGCACATCCCCAAATTTCAGCTGCATGAAGTAGCTTTTGTCTGATGACCAGTAAGGTAAATAGTACTTTTGTTGTTAAGAGTGAGATTAGGGCTAGTAAAGGATAGTAAGTTGCAACTTTAGTTTTACATTTTTTGATGGGTGATGTGTTATTTATAATTTAGTTTTATGATCAAATGTGAAAACAAGGTACTTAATACAGTTAGGATAGATAATTGTTTCATTAAAAAAGTTAATAGGTTTGGGGTAGTTCTGTACTTTACTAAAGGAAAAGTACAGAAGTTTAGTTTTGTCAAAGACAGACAGTGTTACAGACGTGTTTATGTCAAAGCGTCATTTCCTGAACCAAATTTCTAATTTTTTAGTGTGCTCTTGTAACAGAATGTTAGCAATATCGGGGTCTTTGTCCGTGGCAATAATAGCTGGTATCATCCGCAAACATAGAAATGAGAGTAAAAGGTTGGTAGGGAATATCATAAGTGTAAATATTTTAAAGAGTTGGTGAAAATGCACTTCCTCGTGAAAGGCCAGCACAAATGTTATATTTGTTATATTTAGAATTACCAATTTTAACTTGCTGGAATGCTGATCAAGAAAGGTTCGATAATATTTATCAAATGTTTAGGAAATTTTAAACATATCGTTTTGTATATTAAGCCACCATGCCAGACCTTATTGAAAACCTTAGAGATGTGTTAGAAGAGGCCAATAGCACACTGATTTTTTTCTGAAACCTTCTGCAGTATAGTTAACTACACGTAAAAGCTGATTAGTCAAGTGTTCAGAACGAAAGCCGAACTGATAGTTAAAAATAATATCTTTATAATCTAAGTGATTATTTTTATTTGTTTCAAAATGATTTTTTCAAATAGTTTTCAAAGAGAATTTAATAAACTTATAGGTCTGTAATTTAGTGAAAAGTGGAATCAAAGTTAGGTTTTAATATAGGTGCAATAATAGCATTTTTACATTCATTAGGAAAATAATTAAGATTAATACAAGTGTTAAGGATATGAGTAAGTTAAAGAATTACATTTTCAGGTTAATTCTTGATGAGGTTAGAGATATTGTCCTCACCAGGTGCTTTTTTGTTGTCTAATTCTTTAATTATAGGAAATAAGTCTTCAATAATAATACTAGGCTGAGGAGGAGAAAAACTATTACTGTTAAAATAATCATCATTATCAGTAGTTACGTGATCAATCAGTCTGTAGTTTAGGGTACTATGAGTGAATTGATTTTCAAGTGAAAGTCCAATGGCACGAGTTTTATCCTTATTGTCTTATGACATTCCATTTACTCCATGCAAGGGTGCTATAGGTTTATAAGTATTGTTTAGTTTTCTAGTTGCTTTGAATAGTGAAGTCTTCAGTAGTTAGTGAGGATGAGTAGTTATCCCACTTTTCCTGTTTAAAAGCCTTATTAATTTTTTTACCATATTAGTTAGGTGATTGTAAATAATTTTGTGGGGAGGTTAACGAGTATTGAACCATAGTTTACGAAAATTATGTTTTGAGTTTTATGGTACTCAAAATATAAGTCGAAGTTTTAGAGATTTATTTGTTATATTTCTCGGGAAAGAAGCAGTCGTTTAGATTCATTAATTTTATTGGTGAAATAAGAGATAGCTTTTCTAGAATGCACTTAAATTTACTCCAATTGATAGTAGTGATGGTTTGTTTAACATGTGTTTGTTAACATCAATGTTAAAATCAAAAAGAGTAGGATTTTCTTTGAACGCAGTTCATGGATTAAGTCGATACCGTTGTTACTTTTGAAATTAGGAATACCAAAATTAGGGATAAATTATGCAAAAAAAAAAAACAATGAAAGCTAAAAGTTGATAAATTATTCTTCTGTATGTAATTTTCTTAAACTGAAGTGAAAGAAGTTATCAAATAAGTAAATTGTCCCACTCTGCCTCTTCTCCTTCAATTGTTTTTTAAAGCCCTATTTTCTTCAACCTTCCCTTATATTTATAATTGTTTTATATCAATGGCATGATAATATCATTTATTTTTCTTCAAATGAAACTTTTTTAAGACAAAAATTTATTTATTCCTGATGAACCAAAATGTTAGATTCTGACAGCAACAGCATGTATGTAAAATAATAAGTAATTTCAAAGTTTAACTTTGGCTGCAAAGTTCTTTTAATTATTTAGTCACTTTTTCTTTTGTAGGTATCTAATCAGTGCTCCTGAAATGCCATTTATACACAAACATGAGTTAGATGCTTTTCTTGTACAGGCTGTTGATCCTCAACTTATGGATACTGAGCATACCCAGAAATTAGAAGTATTAGAACTTTTTGCCCCTTATTTTATATTCTTTGCAAAATATGTTTTATTTTCCTTTTTTGGTCATTCCACAGTATTTGCCTTCACAGCTTAGAAAAGTAATTAAATAATAAATAAATATATAAAACCCCTTAAATGGTTTTAAAGGTTCATGATTTAATTCATGCATTTTCATTTATTTTTTTTTTCAATTTGTAAACTTACAAATACTTTGTTTTAAATAGTATCTCTATTGAAACTAATATTAATTAAAATCTTTAGATTTGTTTTTCACCAGATGGTCCCATGTGTAACACAAATACTTAAATGTCATTTATTAATAAGGTAGTTTTTAAAAGGAATTTTTATATGTGTTGAAAAAATATTTCTTAATGTATCAGTGAATAAAATTTCAATATGAAATTTTCATATTGAAATTTTATTCACTTTTCAGAAAAGTATCATTAACTCGGAGGAGTCGAAAAGCACTTGGGTACTATTAAAAAAAAATTAGATTTTCGCACGTGACAATGTTTTTTTAAATAAAAAAAACTATTAGCTCCATTAATTAGGAATTTTTTATTAATGTTTGTGAAGATGAAAAAGAGGTAATAGAAATATTTGAAATTTTTTCACAGTATCCTAAAATTGTGCTGTGAAATGTTACGTACAGGACAACGATACAATGAATACTGTGGATTGACCCTTTTTCATAATGCTTCATTCCAGGTACCTCTCATTACACCTCGAGGAATTATGTTAGCCGCTATATTCATGCAGGGTGTGGAACATGCCCTTATAGCTAATGATGCATGTGGTGCTCCAATTTCATGGTTAATGTGTTGTCCTTGGTTATTTTTTGATGGGAAAATATTTCACCGGAAATTGCTCAAGGCTAATACTGCCAAGAATCTCATGGATCTCTGTGATAATCATGTGAGTACAGTAATGCACACATGTGATTTTGACATTCTATATTTTACGTGGTATTCAGTATGCAGTGCTGCAAATTTTACTACCTCAGTGTATCTTTTTCATCCCACTTTTGAGAAAAAAGTTCCTACTTTTTACTACTTTCTGCTTGAATTTTCTTCAGAAAGCATAGAAGTTGCTGTTTTTTCAAGAGTTTTGCATTCAGAAACTAAAAATTAAGCCATTCTGTAAAGGTACGAATGCCATTTCATAGCATTTTTCAATAACTTTTTTGTGGTATTATAACATGATTATGAAATGAAAGAAAAGGGGGCTCCAAAGAACCAAGCACTGCAACTAGAGCTCTATTGTACTAATTTCCAATCCGAACAATACTCTAAAAGAGACCTGTAGCTGAATCACAATTCAACAAGTACCTAGTAGGAGTCTCATGAATCTCCGAATATTTGATGATATGACAACCCGGGTGTTCAAACCAATGAGCAGAAAGCACTTCACAGTTGCATAAAATGTGTGTAAAGTTTCCTTGTGAAGCAGGCAACCCTTACAAGTTGGGTCATTGCGGGCCTTCATAATGGTTAGGTGCCCCCTTAGAGTACAGTGATCAGTAAGAAGACCAATTGCCATCCTGATACTATTTCTACTAAGCTTTAATAGCTCCTTTTCCCTAATACTAAGGCAACCATAATTAAGTTCCTCAGGGGTGCCCAACCCGTCTCAGAGCGATGGCGACCCCCTAAAAAAACTACAGACCCCCTCAAAACGATGATCCTCCAAAATTGCCCAAACAGTTGACCCCCCCCCCCCCAAATCTCAATGGCACAGTTTGTGCGTTCTCCCCCCGCCCCTGGTGGGCACCCCTGGTATCTTTGACCTGGCATTGACCATCCATGTCATGCCTATTTTGTTACCCATGACACCAGAGTGTCCAGGCACCTAACAGAGAATGATCTTATGTTTTCCGTGAGTACAAAGTGAATTATAGCATTTCCAACTAATTTGGGAAGTCATTATAAACTTTTTTAAGGCCATTAAGGCATCTTGACTATCAAAGCAGATATGAATACATCTGTTACTGTAGCCCTTCTTCAAAGACAGGATACAACACATCAGGATGGCAAAGACCTCAGCCTGAAAGATAGCGCTAAACCTGCCGGGCAGACAAGAGTATTCAGTGCCATCAATGGGACGGTAAGCTCCAGCACCAATGTTCAAGTTCATTTTGGAGCATGGGTGCAAGACTTCCATCCACGGGACGGATTTCCGTCTTTTGAAAATACTCGAGGACGGAAAAAAAATACGAAAAGATCGCGGGGAAGGAAGGGTTTTTTTTTTATCCGCAAACGAATTTTCCACTCGCTCTCATCAATTAAATCACAAACGCAAAAACGAACCCTTTTACACAAATCGCAATCTCAATGGAGCATTTGCAAGTACAAAAATTGCAAATTTCCGCTATTAAATTCCATCATTAGCTTTTATTTTCATTCTTTTCAAAATCTTTGCTTGAATTATCGGACTATTTTTAAAACAACGTGTTTTCAAAATGGCGCGCATCGTTTTACTTTACATATGACGACTTTGTGGGTTTATCGCCATCGTTCCTCAATTTGACTAGCTGATATGGATAATATCCTATTTGTGTGTGTGAAATGCATGAGTTGTACCATACTAAAAGTTTCTTTGAACAAATTAGGGATGACTCAATAAGTATAAGAATAAAGACCCATTGGTTGATGAATCATTAGAGGGATGTTTTATTTACACGCATTTAGATTGCGTAACGAAAGTTTCTCTTCGTGGTGACTGTTGATGTTATTTTTATTTTAATTTGCACTTATTATTTTTACTTCATTTTAAAGAGAAAAGCAGAACTGTATTTAGCTTGAGAAAAAAGCTATCGGACTTTTTATTTTTCTTCCATTTTTGAAAAAGTGAAAAAAAAAAAAAACTTTGTCGGAATTCCTGTTTTATGAATGGAAAAATTAATAATTTTTTACCACATTAAAGCCTTCAACTAGTCATAAAGAGTACATTCAATATGTTCTTTTTCTCACTTTTACTTTTTTAAGCCTTCCAAAATTTTTCGATTTCTGCAAGAATTAAGGGGGTTTATATCGGTATTTTTCAGATATTTTCCCTATTATACTACGGAATTTTTTTTTTCAGTAGATATTTTAGACAAATACCCCCTTTTTTAATGAAGGAAGCTTAATGTCTTCTCCGAAAACGGCGAAAAATGCCGGGAAAATAGGCGAGCGAAAATTTTCCCGGTTTTCCTGGATCGGCCATTAAATTTTGGTGGGAAAATTCGCATCAGGCAAAGATATTTCCTTTAATTTCTTAATCAACCATAATAAGCTGATCTTTTGCCTAAAAGCCCCCCCCCCCCTTCTTTTGTTAAAATTTGAAGTCCTTTTTTTATAATCAAGCCTCAATTTTTCCTTTACTTTCATTTAAAAAGTACTTCTCATTATTATTTTTTATTTTAAATTCTCTTGATTGATTTATATTCATGTGTTCATTTATTAATTATAATAATTGTATTTTTAGTACATGAAAATGATACATGTACGGTACCGGACCCCAAATACGGAATCCCGAAATACGGAACTTTTCAAAAAAATCGGCAGCTGGAAGAAAAGCAGCTTTTGTTTTTCGAAGAAAAATCGGGAAAGATTTTGCACCATTATTTTTGGAAAGAGGCATTTTAAACAGAAGGAAAACAAAATGTAATAAACATTTTAAAGATAGGAAATGTGCAGTTTTCAAAAAAGTTATTTCGCGATTTTTTTGAATGGTTCGTTTTTGCGATTAGAGTTTTTATTAATTGTTTCTTTAATTTTAAGTTAATATCATTAAATTTTGCCTTTTTTTTTTTCATTTCTTGTAGTTTTATTATATTTATTTTTTAAAATGAGCTCTAATTTTCGCACGATACAGAATATTTGCTAAATTGAAAATCGGCGCTTCTTGCATTTTCCCGCTAGTCTGATCTTTTACTGCAATTTAGTGGCTGGAGAATTAGAG
Organism: Octonoba sinensis; assembly: GCA_038502835.1. Classification (NCBI taxonomy): domain Eukaryota; kingdom Metazoa; phylum Arthropoda; class Arachnida; order Araneae; family Uloboridae; genus Octonoba; species Octonoba sinensis. The sequence continues at coordinate 134,294,606 of CM076598.1, forward strand.
TATAAATTCATATCAGAATTTGACGGAATTCTTTTCTGTTATCGGTTAGTTAAAGAAGTTAAAATAATATCGGGAAAAATCCAGATGGTTTCGATGTTTTGCCTCGAATGTAAGCCGACTCCAACCTCGTTTTTTGTGCTAAACTTCGCGACTTATAGACGAGTATATACGATAATAAAAAATACTATAAATGAGCAAAATGCAAATAGAATCTTCTAGAGCACATTTAATCGCACTGATGCTACTTACAAAATTCTTTGAATTAGGATCCAAAATCCGGAAAGATCGCGGCGCCGAGCCCTCCGGATTTGAGGTCCCATACTGTGTATTTCAAATTTTAACTCACTCGCAAAGTATACTTGAAATTAAAAGAATAGTGGTATATCAGTAAAAAAAGTAGTAAAACTTACCATGTGTAGGTATGTATATAATCTTATTGCTTATATCAGGTCGATTCAGCATTTTTAACAGGGTCTTTTTTTATGAATTTTAAAGAGATTTTTGTGAAAAATCAATAATTTTGTGAAAATTAAAAATTTAAACATATGTAGTGATGATTTTTTTTATTATTATTTGCCACTTTTATAATAAATAATGGTGTAAAAATTAAAATTTGGAATTTTGTGAAGTTGTGTGTTTTTATTGATTTGAATCTTGCTTAGGGTCCTAAAGCGGACCCGAATTTCCTCTGGCATGACGCCTGTATATATATAATAAATACTCCCTCAACCCCCCCCCCCCCCCATGAAAAATTTCCCGTGAGTCAGCGCAAAAATTTTTCAGTCCTGGCAACTTCCAGGACTTGCACCCATGTTTTGGAGCCATCAGTAAACTAGAGAATGCAGCATTTATTGTGCTGTGAAGGTACATCTCTCTAATCATACCGAGAAGGTATGATTGGAGTGGGGTCCAATGAGTGCCTAAGTCATTAATAACACAATCAAGACCAAGGAAAAATTATTCTAATTAAATTATTAAAATTTTTCATAACTACCCACTTTGAAAAAGTTTAACAAATTATAAATGATTTCTATAGTACTGTCAAACAGCATTAATGTCAAATAGCGTTTTATACAAAATACATGTTTGGTCCCATAAGTTACTAATCAATTAATATTGTATTTGTTTCTCTCGGAGGGTTAAGTATTAGAAATTTAGTTTCATGAAGTCTTATCTTTATTCCTTTCCCATAAGTTATTTAGATAGAGATTTTCACTGGGCCATTAAAATAGTAATGTCTATTATTCTAAGGAGATGCATCCATTCTTGATGAAAAATTATAAGGATACAATCAAAAGTAGGAAAAATCTCTCTTAGTCCTTGGTTTCTACTGCATTTTTCATGTTTTTGTATTTAAGTAACTAGTGCTATAAACATTGAAAAGTAATAAGTACTCTTTATCTTTAACTTTCCTAGGATGTCTGTTAGCTAGAAAAAATACTGGTTAATTTTTCAATAAATTTCAACTAAATGTATTGTATGATTGTTTTGTATTTTCTGCAGTATGAAGAAGTGCTTGCTGTTGAGCAAATGAAGCGTGCAATAGTAGATGGAATTTCAGTTCAATTTCTTTCTGCTCAGTCAAATCCTGGATTTAGGCGTCCTCTTCCATCATTTCCTAACTTCCCTACACCTGTCCAACCTCTTCCCCAAGGTCGTGGAAGAGGTAAATGCATTTTAATATTCATTCTGTTAAGTCATAGTCTTAAGATATTTAACATTTTAATGTTATTTATTTTTAAAAATTGCGTAAATATTTATTTCTTTATTAATAGTTAATAGGGACATTCCATGAAAACAGGTAAATGGTTGGTTAATTTTAATATCATTTTTATGCGGATAATTTTGGTATGTATTGAAACATAAAATGTCAAATTTTTTGGTTTTGAGTAAGAAATCAAGGTTTATAATTTCTGGATTAACAACACAGCATTCTAAAGATGGTTGGTTGCCTTGGTGCAAGCAAGTTCATTGAGTTTTCAAATGAATTTTGCATGATTGCTTTGGATTTAAAAAAATCAACTGAAACTCTTGAAGTCAACTTTATAGGTAAGTCTAAAGTTTAATTATTTTATTTTATTAAACTTTAAGATCTAGTCCATATCTTAATAGCTATACTACCACACACAAAAAGCTTTTTTTGTGTGTGTGTCTCGCACGTGACGAAAAGATGACTATTTTCAGTTACGTTAAAAATGAACACTTGTTTTGTGTAAATGACACTTCTAAAGCTGATTAATGTAGTAGACATATCCTATTCTAGTTCTAGCTTTTAAAGTTTTTTTATTTGTAAAAGTATCCAAAAACAGAACTGTCCAACACATGACGCATTACATGTGGAAGCACAATTCCAATTTCTAAATGTTGGTATCAACAGAGATCCCGAACGCTATGGATTCTCCGTAGTATCTACGGGAAAATACAAAAATTTGAAGTTGACTACGGACTACGGAAAGCGCTTTTTTTTCTACGGAAAATAAAATATTTTAGCCGAGTTCAACTTTTCGCGCTTGGCGTGCATATAAAAAAAAAGATTCACCAACAGTCCCCAAAACGAGCGCTTACTGACGATTCGTGGTAGTTTAGAGCTGCGAACAATAGGAGATTGGCGACGGTAGAAAGCTCAGAATTCCAGTTCTAACCGGAATTTTTCCCAGCGTGGAGCAATATTTACAGCAACCCTGTTCTTCGGCGAGAGAGTTCGGGCGCATTCTTTGTTGCGTATATCGTTTGCTCATCAACTATTTAGTCCTAAATTAATTAACGAATTCAGTTAGAAATTAAAAATTTGTATTTTATATTGAAAAATAATCTTATTGGGTGGAAACATAACCGGGAAATCAGGGAATTCTCAGGAAAGTTTTATGTTCTGAAAAATATCAGGGGATATTTAAATTTTCCAAATATCAGGGAAAATTATTCAAACCGGCAAGCGTCCGAAGTTTCGTCGGCGAAATTTCCTTTCGTTGCCCGTGGTCAGCACGATTGCCGATTTCCCATTGGTTGAAAGCGCTCTTTCTCTGATTAAGCAATAAAAAAGGTCACTGTTTTTGTGTTTAAGAAGAAGGCATTGCAATCTTACGTAAAAGAACGCGTGTCAGCGTTTGTTTCCGAGAATCCGCCATTTTTGGTCGTGTCCAAAATTCGGCCTAACACCGTTCTCCAGCGTGCCGAATTTGGGGTTTGGTTCTGTGCATTATTCTGTCGGGGCGCAGAGAGCCATGTCCCCCCCCCCCCCCCCGGCGAGATGATTTGGAATTTTTAAAACTTTTCTTTACTCAATACAGGAACAATATGCATCTTGAGAAAATAAAGTAATATAAGTATAAAATAATGATGGCGGGGGGGATGATCTTCATTCTAAAAAAAAAAAAAAAAAAACAATGGATTTAAAACTTGCAGCAGTTGCAGATTATATTACTTAGAAAAATAAGTTCTCCAGGGTGGTAGAGTTCTGGAAAACCGGAAATTTCAGGAATTTTTTTTGCCGAAGTTCCGGAAATTTTATTTTGCTTCTTGACCCTAAATTTTCCGCCCTCATTTTGGTTTTTTGCTTTAAATTGAAGCAATGCATATTTATTAATCGATTTGTGCAATTCTTTAAAATATCGTGGGCCTTTCCACGTGCACGCAAGAAAACGTATGCGTTCTTTTCTTTACGCGATCTTTCTGCATCCTGTACATGAATCGTATTTTTTCCATTTTAACCCTTTTTAAAATTTAATTATAAAGTAAGTAAATAAAATTCCTTTTTATTTTTATCAATATCTTACCGTATATACTTTCGTGTAAGTCGATTCACATGTAAGCAGAACCCCCAACTTTCAGACAAATAAACAGAAACCCGCGTGTAAGTCGACCTTTCAGAGATAAATCGGAACGTTTTTTTGCGAATTTTTAGACATAAATGTTTTTAAAAGGGATATGAATTGTAATTCCAATTGGAAATTTGTAGCTATGATGTGGAGTTACATTTTTGAGATCGCTATTTTCGTAAAGGGTTCGTGTTTGCTGTTAGATTCTTAATTGTTGCTTTTATTCTGAATCAATAAAAAAAAGAGCTTTTAGGTTTTAATTTCTTGCAGTCTTATTAAATGCAATAAATAATTTTCGTAATGTTTTCTTTACATTTTGATGATTTTTTAGAGGAAATTTTATTTTTTTAAAAAATAATCCACACATTTATTAAAATAGTTTCCCCTCTTTGCACCATTTTCCTGTCGTCCTATATGTTATAGATTTTCCATTGCGACCCCTGTTAAAATAAGTACTATTTTCCAATTCTGTCTGAATCAAGTAGTTTTCATAAATTTTAACTAAATAAATTACATTTTGTCTTTATGCCAGAAAATACAGTACCTATGAAAAAAGTTCAGGTTCAGAAAAACTGTTTTGAAAGTTCAGGAAATGCAAATCCTTACTACTATCACTCCTGAGCCTCCACTGAAAAAAAATGGAATTGCATAAAGTTCAGTTGGAAAAGTAGTTCAGTTGTCACCCTCCCTAAATATTTTTTCTGGATTCCCCACTGTGAAACAGTCATTAGACATGGCAATGACGCTGTGTAACTCACAATTTAAATATAACGTCAGGGAAATTTTTGGAGCCCAATCAGGGAGTTATCAGGGTTTTTTTTTTCTTGGATTCTGTCGCCACCATGGTTCAGCTGAGGCAAATATTTTGCTTTTAGGTTGAATATTGAGTAGTTTTTGCATCCACGTTTCTTCGGTATTATAAACTACTGATAGGCGTTGAAAACTACTGAAAATCATTCAGGTTACTACTGAAAACCTTAAGATTAGAGTGGCATCTCTGTATCAATATTATTTCATCATAGCTTGAATTCTTTCATCGTTTTCTGTTTTAAAATTGTTGCTCTAAAGAAGTAATTAAATTATATGTTTTTGATAGCTTTTGCTATATTATATTTTTAATAGAATATAAATTTCTAAAATTTTATATTTTCCTTACAGAATGCCCAATCACTTCAGTGATCATTTATGTTGAACAGATTACTCAAAATCACATACAAAGACAAATATGACTAAGCTAGTTAAAAATATTAATAATAAAGCAACTACATTTTTTATCGATGAGTCGTTTGGAAGACATTTATTTATTTTTTTTTTTTTCAAGATTTGATATAATATTGTAACAACATAGTTTAAACATTAGGGGAGAGTATTGTACCTTGGGACATTGGCAATTTCTGAAAACCTATTGGCAACATTAACATTTTTTTAATTTCTAATTGTGACCTTAACCAGCAGATAGCGTCACAGTAAAAGGCAGCATTATAAGCACTGAATTGATGACTTGGTGAGAGAAAGAAATATTCATCACTCTAAAGTAAATATCTTTCTCATTCTAATTTCATTTACTGAAATAGCATTTGTAAAACTATTCTACTGAATTTTAATTGGATATTGAACAGAAGATTTTTAAATGTTTTGGTTAGGAGAAAGTTAGGATACTGCATGTTGATTGACCACCATTTTGATTTTATTTAAACGATGTGATGATTGTACCTTGGGACAGTAAACCGTGTTGTACCTTGGGACATGTCTCAGGGTACAACATACACCTGCTTCTTAATAATTTGGATATATTTTAGTATAAAGAGAGATATTCTAATCAAATGCAGTCTTTCAAATACAAGAATTGCTAGAATATGATGCTATATTTTAGTTCAATAATGTTACGAATTTGTCGATGTTGTAGTATAAATCAACACTTTCATCCTACATCATTTTACTGTGAAACCAAGCTAGAAGGTTGCTATAATGAAAATCGTAATGTATCTTCTTAATTTAGTGCTTTAAAAAAATTAAGTTTTTGATTTTTCGTATAAAATTGGTTATGTATATGACTGTTGCATGAATCAAAGTATGTCCCAAGATACAACAGGGTGTTATACCTTGGGACAGTTTTCAGTTACTACTTTTTATTTTTAAACTGTTTGAATTTGAAAAAATATATTATAGAGGAGAATGTTGGTGTATTTAAATAGTGTCTTCAGACTTTAAATCTAATTTTAATTTTTGAAGTTAAAAATTAAAATGTGAAAAGTGTCCCAAGGTACAACACCCTCCCCTATGAGTTTTATTTCAGAAAATCTATGTAGAATTGGAGCTAAATTTTATTTAACTTTTATGACTTTTGCTCAATAACTTTCGATAATATTTTAACTTCTAACATTAATAAAATTTGTTTTTTATTGAACAGAAATGGAAGGATCTAAATCAAGTGCTGAAAGAATGAAAAAGAAGAAAGAAAAAGTCCAAATTTCCAGAAGGAAGAATATTAAAGTATAAATGAACTGAAAAAAAGGAGGACTATATGACTAAAGGCTTTATAACTAAAGCCAAAAGAGAGAAACAAAAGCTAATACTATAACTGGCCAGCGCACCTCAATCAAATTCTCTATTTGTTTTAAAGACCTTTTAAGAAAAATATCAGCTTGCGCTTTAACTAACAACAGATTTTTTTTTTAAATTTCAGGAAAATATGGAATTTTTTATTTTATATTTACTCTAATTTAAATTAAAAATTTAAATATTTCTCTGAATAATCAATTTGTGCATAAATTCTATTTAAATAAATGCATCGTGTTTTAAAGTGTATAACAAATACATTTGATTTCAAAGTGTATAACATATACACAGTTTGGTGTTTTTATATAATTTCCAACATTCTAAAAGCATGCAGTACATAAGCATTTGCAAAATGTCCCACCTGTTACCTGATACATTATAATTTTTTTCAACTATATTAAAATTATGGTTTCTCAAAGCATTAGATATGTTTCATTTATGTTGAAGCCTTGGCTTTCAAATCCTATAATATGTTTTGTCACTGCGTGATTAATAGAGCAGAAATTTTGACCAATTTATACAGAAAATTAAGAGAGGTTGACTTTAAATGTCCCGCACATTACACATGAAAATTAATTATATTTTAAACTATAATAAAGATTTATGAAAGGTAATTATATGTTGAAAGCATCTTTGCACCATAAGTAAAGATTTAAAAAATGCAATTGCTTCCACTTATTTAAAAGCTTCTGTTCTATGTCAAAATTTTGGGGTAACTATCGAGTCTATTTGTCCCTAACGTGACAGTGGAATGGTCCAATATCAGTTTGTTTATAAAACTTGTATTTTGTCTTGGTACCTTGATATTTCAGTTCCCCCCCCCCCCCCCCTGTAGGTCACCTGTCTGAAAATGTTAGTTTGCAAATTAAATGGGATAGAAGTGGAAAATGTCTTATTCTGGAAAGAGGTAACATAAATTTGATGCTAACTGAAAATATGATGCACTTAGTATTCCATTGTTTTAAACTTCCCTTGGCAATGCACCTCATAGGCATAGTTGCAGACAGACATGGATATTTTGGCGAGAGTGTATCTCGTGGACAACTACTGTGGAAAAATAACTGTTGAATTTTTACGTTTAAACAGATCCTGTCCCTATATTTTAAGAGTTTCTAAAATGCTGTTTTTTTATTTAAATTTCCCAGAAAATGTATATTCAGTGTAGGACCCAAAATCTGGAAGACCGAAATTTTTTTATGAAGAATAAATTCAGTTTTTCTCAGAAAAAAACATGGAGATTGGCATCACTCAAAATATAAAAAAATCTCCTGTGGAAAAAAGATGATACCTACTTGTTATCTTTAGTAAAACTTTTTGTTGCAATCGTAAAGTAAGCAATCCATCAGGAATGTGCAATTTGCATATTCATGCATGAAGAGGTTTCGTTTTTGCAATCGCAATTTTTATTAATTTTTGCCTTGATACTGATTTTAACAATTCAATGGCTCACCAAACTTTTGCACTGAGGCCACTGAGCAAATGTACCATCTTCAAATCCTCTGCCATCAAAAAAAAAAAAGTAGGACTGAAATAGTAAGATATGGAATTCTTAATTATTAGTTAGTTGTAATGTGATATGCTAAAAACCACCTGAAGACTACTATATTGGCAGTTTTCACCTTTTTACCATTGATATTTATGCCAACAAAATATTCTTCAGTTTTTATAAACCATGCACTGTTCAACGCAAATATTGGCAGAATTTTAAAACCAACTAGCAATCATTGGTATAATAGTGGTTGTGTAGACTAACTGCTGTTGAGAGAGAAGATCACGATCAAGTTAAGGCAGTAGCCTGCTTTAGAAGGCCAAAAAGAAGCGTTTCTTGAGGAATTTTTTCAGGACAGAAAAAAAAAAAGCAAGTCTAGCGAAGTTTTCAGATAATTTTATTACATATTTGAACAAGTAAAAAAAAAAATTAAGACGAAAATATTCAAACGCAGCCGATTTTTATACACATTTGTGCAACACCTTGCAATTGCGGTCTCCGACCGGCGGGAAAGATGGCGCTCGTAATTTTCGTCTGAAACAAAAAAAAACAAAAATGTTTTTAATTTTCATATATTTATCTTCTATTTAAACTAAAAAAACCCCAAAAATTTGAAAAATTAAAAAATTTTCAGGTTTGAAAAAAAAAGTGTCTTTTTTACAACAAAAAAAAATTGTTTCAACTTGCTAAAAAAGTTGTTCAGAATTTTTTTTTCATGAATTTTTTTAGTTCAAATAGAAGAGAATACAAAACTGAAGCTGACAAGTTTTGTTTCGTTTTGTTTGGTCGTCTAGTTTTCTCGCAATCGCGCCCGCCAGTTTAGAAAAAACATAAAAACAAAAACTCGAGAAAACGCGCTTGAAAGTTTACGATCGGAAAAATGCTAATTTTCTATTACTTACAGTGATGATACGCTAATCAGCTATTACTGCGCCATATACCAAATATTTATAATCGAATATTTCGTTATAATTTGTATAACAACTTGAGTCGGTACTTCTACGAATTCAAAACATTATTTCGAACGACCTTTGAACCTTTTCACATACATAGTTCGGAGCTGTTCGACCGAGGGGACGGCGCGCGCTCCAGCTGCACGAGTGCTCGTACACCTGCTCGACATCTAGCCACGTTTAGGGCTATATTTTAAAAACTATTGAGAATTAGCCTTTAGAACTTTACATGCATATTCTTAAATATATTAGGAATCGATTTAAGCAATAAAAAAAATTTCGTTTTTTTTTTGAGCCTTCTAAAGCAGGCTCCGGCCTTAAAGCTTTCCCCTTTTTTTATGCATTGTCAGATTGACTTAAGTAATTGTGATTTCACAAAAAGTTACTTCAACTTCAAATCAGCCCTTCCTCCATGCAAGCCATGTACTCCAACAGTGGTTTTTCGTATGAGGCAACATTGGTTCTAACAGCGGACGATGTTTTGATCAGGGAGGGTAGGAAGAAGGAGACAAATCTTCTACGAGATCGGGGCAAGTTGAAAAGTAGCCCCGTCCTGTTTTGCTCACTTTTCTAGGGGGCTCTGTCTGCATACTCTCCCACCTTTTCCACAATCTGCATTCATTTGCATGGTGGGTGGTTTGCAAGTCGGAAGTGTCAAAATGTCAATGTGGCTGCAGAGTCGCAGTCGGGCTGAATTTGGGGTAAAGAAGTCGGACTCTCTTAAAAACAACTTTTTTTCCCACCGACACTTCTTACAAAATCTCAATTTGCGATTTGCGTTACATTTGTGTCACTTATGCATCATTTTCAAGGATTGTTTTTTATTAGTATTAATATTATCATTTACAATTTTTTTTTGTCATTCAGTGTGTTTCTTGGTTTGATTTAATTATTATTTAAATAGTGAATTTTTCAACTTGTTGCACTTGATTCTTTTATATAGAAAGTATAAATTTGGTGTAAATGTTTATGCTTACATTTTTTTCTGTTGCATCTATTACGTATTTTATATTAAGTAAAAAAAACACTTTAATGAGAGTACATAATTCTCAGAAAAAAGGGGGAAAATAAATAATTAAGTTTTTAAAAAAATTTATTTTTTGTAATAAAGTGATTAATTTTCATTTTTAATGTCTGTTTATAGGCCCTTCTTAATATTTTAGTATCCATTTTTAGGCCCGTCTTAATATTTTACAAAAAGCAATGTGACATGTTGATGTTTTCAGTCTAGAAAATAAAAATTGAAATTTATCAAATTTTTAACTTATTTTCAAACAAACAAGATCTTTCGTGCAATGGTCGTGTGACGGTTGTTAAAGAAAAATTGGTCGGATACCGGATATCCTGCAACTTCTGGGGGACCAATCATCGGTTCATCCCCACATGGTTTAATTTCTTATTGATTCATATAAACCAAGAAATGACAGTGTAAAACTCAATTTGAATTTTCTTTTCAGATTGATGTTTCCTAGAAACTTTTCTCTGTTCCTGCTAAAAGACATGCAATAACAAGATTGCATTCCCCAGTCATACTTTTAAGACTTAACTTGAAATATTAAACTCTATTGCCTTCCATTTATGTTAGAGCAAAAATATCGGTACTCAAACTTTTGAGTGACATAATACGCTACTTACCGACATAAAAACAAATGTTTTAAAAATATTTTAGAAATCATTTTATGTGCCTATATTTTAGAAGTGCTTTCATCGTTTAAGATACAAGAAATTAATGAGAGAAAAAAGCATAGTGGATTTTGAAACTAGCAAAAGTTAGATGATCTTTAACGCAATTGTGAAATTAATAAATTTTCAGTCACTAGAAAACTGGCTTTCTGCAGTGAACTCCTGCAGAAATATGCAATTCATTGTGAGCGAGGGGAAAAAGAATTTAAGAAAAAAATTACTTTTTGACGAACTAAAGGTTAGGAGGAAAAAAAACTAAATCATTCAGTTTAGAAGTCGGAAAAAAGTGCATTTCAATTATATGAGCATATGAAGAAAATCAAATATCTATACCAGTCAAACAGCTGTAGAAGGAAAGCTGAGAAAAAGAATTGGAAAAGCACTGACATAATTATAATGTTACTAGGGTTCTAGAATTTAAAAGCTTGATTTGCCATATTTATTAGAAGTGAACTTTAATAGTGTTACAATTCATTTTCACAAAGAAATTCAGTTTGTACTAGAGTTATGATGAGCACGCATGTTCATAATATTTTTTTCTTCCGACTTTTTCTTCTAAATATATTACAGGTATGTTTAAGGCTTAAGGTAGTAATTCATTCAGTAACTTTTTTTAATACTACAGTATGGCAGGGTTCCCACTGGCCATAAAAAGGCCCTATTTTTGAGATTGGTTTATAGGGGCCCCTCTAAAGGCCATATTTAGTAGATAAAGGCCCTAAAAAGTAATCAAAGGCCCTATTTTTTCACCTTTACTTAAATCATGTGAATAAAAATACACGATATTGTACTATGTTTTAATCTTATACAGCGATGCCGCAGACTTGCTATAGCGCATAAAATACACAAACATCGGGGGTGGGGATGCAAAAAAAATTTATATTACCTGTCCCCCAGGACGCGTAATTTTCATCACAGGAGAAAAAAAAATTAAGAGAGTAAAATATATAAAAAACTGATACGCAAGAATATTTTTGCGCATCTTTGACCCAAATTTTTCTTTCAACTATATTATTATATGAAGAGTGAGGAAACAGCGTCGGCTTGCATTGTTGCCCATTTCCTCCCCTGTACTTCTCTGTTGCCGTGGCTTAGGTAGGGGAAACAGGCGACTCTAAACAGAGCTGATTTCTACTGAACAATTCGGAGATTTAATGCCCAAAGATTTCTTTAAGGATATAAATTCTACCTGACGTTTAATAAGTTCGGAAATATGCAGGGTTTTTTGTTTTTTAAAAAAATCTGGTACGAAAAGGTTTCGTTTTTCGCGATTGAGAATTTTCATAGAGGGTTTGTTTTCGCGATTACATTTTTTGCTTAGCTTTTATTTTGAATTAAAATAATTAACAAAATTTTCCTATTTAATTTGTTATAGCCTTATTGCGTTCAATATTTAAAGTAAGAGTGCTACTTTTCTCCACCAGACCCCTACCTGTTAGGCGAGACCTTAGGATTGCTTACGCACGGGGAGAGGTAGTGGGGTCTACGGATTTTACATGCACATATCCCCAATACTGTCCATGTAATTGATCACATGATTTTTACCTTTTAAATATAAGATTTTGGCTTTAATTCTTGGTCGAGTTCTTATTTAATCAATTGCTAATTACATTGGAAAAAATTCTTGTTGTAAAAGGTTTATTTTTCATTTATATCTCAGGAGTGGTAAAGTTCCTCAAATATCGGAAATTTTATGGCTCAATCAGCAATCACCCTAAATTTTTTGCCCTCATTTTGGTTTTTTCCCTTTTCAATTGCAGTAATATGTATTTCTTGGTTAATTGCAGCAATACTTTAAAAATTACATAGGCCTAATTTCCATGTGCAAGCAAAGAAGCGCATGCATTTTTTTTTTTGCGTAATGTTTCTGCATCCTTTACGGGAATCATATTTTTTCATTTCAATTATTTTTTAAGTTCAATTAAGAAGTAAACAAATAAAATTTCTTATTTTTATCAAAATCCTATTATATACACTTGCGTCAAAGTCAATTTGCATGAAAGCCGAACCCCCAATTTTTAGACCAATAAACGGAAACCCTCGTGCAAGTAGACGTCCCTACTTTCAGAGAAAAATGGAAAATGTTTTTTCCTCAGGTTTTTAAGCACAAATGATTTAAAAAGAAGAAAAATGAAATGCAAATACAATCCGAAATGTCTAGTTTCATTTTTGCGAATGTGAATTTTTTTAAAGGATTCTTTTTTGCACTTATGTTTTTTGTTAATTGTTGCTTTTATTCTGAATTATTAAGTTTCTGTGCTTTAATTTCTTGTAATATTATTTGATTTATTTGTTATTTTTTTAAAGCTCTTAATTTCCACTCGATCTACTACACAAAATTTGCGAATCCAAATATTGTCGTCTTCTGCACTTTTTGCATAGGACGTGAAAAAAAGCAGTATTATAGCGAAAAATTATACAAGACAACAAAGCTGTAAAAGCAATGATTGATGCAGGAAATAATAAACTGAAGTGTGCAAAGGAGAGTATTAAATGCATGTAAATAATTTTAATAACGTTTCTTAATTGTTCTGATGATTATTTAGAGTTATTGTATTATTTCTTTTAATGATCCACACATTTTATTAAAATAATACACAAATTTTTAACCATTTTTCAGTTTGTTCCATATTTTGTACGTTTTCCATTGCGACCGCTATTAAAATAAGTACTTTTATCCATTTCTGTCTGGTCCAAGTATTTTTCAGAAAGCACAACCTGACAAATCACATTTTGTCTTATATGCCTAACAATACAGTACCTTAGTACCTGTTACTAAGAATCAAGGTTCTAATTTTTTTTTTTTTTTGAAAGTTCAGGAAATGAAAATCTTTACTGCTACCACCCCTGATATCTTTAAAAACCATGATTAAATGTTTAACCCACCTTAAAACCTATTTTATGGATAGGAACCTGTAAATTTGGAACTCCTGAGTCCATGGGACCTGTTGTTTCTAGCGGCATCTTTTAAATGTGAATCATAGCAATTGCTAAAATTGATGACAAAAAAAAAATCGACCAACTTGATCCCCAATTAAACAAAATCTTCCCCAATAATCATAATTTTTTCCAAATCTTCTCACTTACACTTGTTTTTTTTTTTTAAGGGCATGTTACCCATGGTTTATTTTGAGGTTATATGTTTATCAATCGATTGTATTTTTAGTGAAAAGTGTTCACGAAGCTCTGTTTTCATTTTGTGATAAGCTTTTCCATATTAAGTTAAATTTAAAGAACACATTAAAAATAAAAATATTTTTCTAATGCTTATTATTAATAATAATCGAGAAAAGTTAATTGAAATAATTTAGATAAAAGTGCGAGCAGCAACTTGGCAAAGAGTAGACTACTGTTATTTTTTCTTTCCTGTGTGATTTACAATCGATACAAAATTTTAGAAGTACGTATCAGAAATTTTGATATTTTAAATGAAATCATTTCTAATCTTTTCTGTGGTCATTAAATATGTGTGAAAGGGAGAGTGAATTAATTATATGTGTGTAACTTGTATCTAAGTATGTACCTAATCTTTATTTTTTAAAATGTATTACTATGCATTAGTACGTAAAGTGGCCCTATATAAGTTGTCAATTGGCCTGAAAAAGGCCCTATTTTTTAATCTGCTTGGACAGTGGGAACCCTGTATGGGACCCCAAATTCGGAATCCCAAAATCCAGAAGACCCAAAATCCGGAACTTTTTGGAAAAAAATCGGCAGCTGAAAAAAAAAGCAGCTTTTGTTTCTTGAGGAAAAATCGGGAAATATTTTGCACCGTTTTTTTTTTAAATAGGTATTGCAAGAAGGGGAAGGAAAATAAATTTAATGAACATGTTTAAGTTCAGAAATGTGCAGTGTTCAAAAAAGTTATTTCACGATTTTCGGAAAAGGGTTTGTTTTTGCGATTAGAGTTTTTATCAGTTGTTGTTTTTATTTCGAGTAATAGCATAAAATTTTGCTTTTTAAAATTTTTTGTAGTTTATTATATTGTGTTCATTATATACATATATATTTTTTAATGAGCTCTAATTTTCGCGCATTTGAAAATTGGCGTTTCTCGCATTTCCCCAATAGTATGATCTTTCCTTGCAATTTAGTGGCTAGAGGATATAAAATCATATCAAAATTTGATGGAATTCTTTTCTTTTATTGTTTAATTAAAGACATTAAAATAATATTGGGAAAAGTCTAGATGTTTCTATGTTTTGCCTCAAATGTAAACCCACTCCAACTTCGTTTTTTGTGCTAAATTTTGCCACTTATAGGCGAGAATACAGGATAATTAAAAATACTATAAATGAGCAAAATGCTAATAAAAACTTCCAGAGCAAATTCTATGGGCTCTGATGCTACTTACAAAATTTTTTGAATGAGGACCCAAAATCCGGAAAGATCTCGGCCCCGAGCGTTCCGTATTTGAGGTCCCATACTGTAGTAACTTATTATTTTATATTGAAGTTATCTATAAGGCATTGCCAGTTATGAAGTTCCCTTTATGTGCTAGCTCTCTCAGCTCCAGCTTTAATGATCCAAGAATATACAAATCTGTTTTTGCCAATTTTATCAGTAAACTCTGATATTGTTCCTAAATATAACTTGCATTCTTTGAAATAGAAAAAAATGCAATATTTTAACTTAAATTTTTAATCTACTCTGTATTTTGCATTTAATTCCATAAATACTTCAACCCACATTCCTGGTACATTAAGTTTTTTTAATTAAATTATTAATTCATTTTTAAAAATATATAAATAAAGTATATATATAAGACAATGAAAAGTGCTACATTTGAATCTAATGCTATAGGAAAATTAGGGAGCAAATTATATAGGTTTTAATGCTGCTTACGAAATTTTTTGAATGAAGACATAAAATCCGGAAAATTCCGAAGTCCGGAAAGGTAGCAGTTCCTAGGGTTCCCGATTCAGAATCACATACTGTAAATAAAACGGCATTTTTGATGTATTTATCATGTTTGTTTCTTTATCATTTTAAAGGTCATCAAAGGGTTGTACCACGTGGGGGACAGTTGGAAGTAGCTGGTGTTGTTGTTGGAAGTTGGGGACCAAACTATGGTCAAGGTCCAAGATCACCTAGCCGTAATATGCCACCTCAAGTTGTGTCTGTTGGTGGAGTTGGAAGGTAATTTCACTAGCAATAAATGATAATGAGCTTACATGAAAAGAGGTAATCAAAATGTTTTAACAATATTAAGTGAAATAAAAAGTAACTTGTATAACAATTCTAAACAAAGTCTATTTGTAAAATGAGAAAGTTTGTTTTAAAAACCTTAAATTTAATTAGCAAGAAACATAAATTTGGTATACATATTCTAGACTTCTCCATGATAAATTCATATTTGTCAGATTCTGTTAGAAATCAATTGAAGAACCAATAATGAACGAGAAAAAATAGTTGAGTAGAATAGTTGAGAAATATATAATGAATTCTAAGGTCTGTATGTATTTGTATTCATAGTGTAGTAGTGTTAGTTCAATTAAGGATTAAATATAGTTTGCCAATGAAAAACTCTCATATTGTATTTTTTTAAGGGAAAGTATGATTTATAAGTAGAATTACATGACTTTTAAATCAGGAGAGTTGATTACAAAAAAATGCTACATTACATATGACGTTTAGAATGCCTTTTTTTTAAAGAAATAAGAATGATGTCGTGAATAAAGTCAAATGCTCAGCACTAAAATTAACTTTAAAAAAAGAAAGAACTCTTGAAATGCCATTAAAACTTTAGACGGACAAGTTTTGCACCATTAGAAACTTGACAAACTGCTAAATGTATTAGATTTTCAATATGAGCCAATAACTTGATTTATTATTAAAATCATTTTTATAAATTATGCTTCATAATATGCATTGTATCAAATTATATCATAATAAAATAATAAGTAAATAAAATAAAATAAATTAATGAATTTTCCAAAAGTTTGGCCTTGATTTTGATCATTAAAAATACCAAATTTTAAAGCTTAGATGTTTTTTTTTTTTTGTTTCAACAAATTGTTTTAGCAATTGTAATTAATTATTCCCAATTTGGGCATCTAAAAGATTAATTTACAAATGCTCCTAAAACAGCTGTTTCGTTATTGTATTTTAATGTTATGTATACTACCAATAAAAATAATTATTATTGTAATTATTTTATTACTTTGAATATCTGCCCCAACACCCATTTTTTTTTCTATTCTTCTTCATAATGTCCTTTCTCCCAAATTTTTAAAGAGTGGAATTCCGCACGACTAGTAGAATATATTAGAAAATGTCTTTCAACATACTCATATACACTGCTTGACTATTGCTAAGAAACAGTTACATTTTTCGGAATAATTAATAATATACATTGATTGAAGAAATGAAACTGAGTACGTATTTAGTAGAGACTGTGTGCATGGAAAGCGCTTTTTTTCTACGGAAAATACAATATTTTAGCCGAGTTCAACTTTTCGCGCTTGGCGCGCATATAAAAAAAAAGATTCACCGACAGTCGCCAAAAGGAGCGCTTACTGACGATTCGTGGTAGTTTAGAGCTGCAAACGATAGATTGGAGACGGTAGAAAGCTCAAAATTCCGGTTCTAACCGGAATTTCTCCCAGCGTGGAGCAATATTTACAGCAACCGTTCTACTCTGCGAGAGAGTTCGGACAATGTTCGGAATTTTTCGCTTACTTGCACTACTTGCATGACAGGACACATGCGTTTAGCATTAACAGTTGCTTATTGCATTCTTCGTTGCGTACATTGCGTCGTTTGTTCGTTTCGTTATTAACTATTTGGTCCTAAATTAATTAACGAATTCAGTTAGAAATTAAATTTGTGTATTATGAGAAATGGTACGGATATCGCCACATCGAAAAATAAGAAAATTAAAAACAAAAAAGATGGCTCTTCGATGCTTTCCAAACAGACATGAAAAATGGATCTTCTTGCCAAAATGGATCAGATTAGTGTACCTCAGTATAATGTGTGATTACCTCTGACACTAATACACATTTTGCACCTGTTAAGCATGCTTTCCATTAAACTATCAAGGAGTACTTGGGGGACATTGTTTTGCTCTTCTCTCAAGGCGGTTTTCAGTTCTTTGCGAAACAAGCCTGCCAAGGGCATCCCAAGCATGCTCTATAGGATTTAGGTCCGGGGAGTTATCAGGCCATTGCACATACGGACAATATATTCACTTTCTAGTGTGTCCGATACTTCAGCACTTCTGTGTAGTCTCGCGTTGTCGTCCATAAACAGAAAGTCTGCACCTACCACACCCCTAAAAAGACGAACATAATCCAGAATAATATTTGTGCAATGCCGCTGCGATGTTACGCTGCCTCGCTCAAAGATGCGAAGTGGTGTTCTGCCATTGTGCATGATGCCTGTCCACACAAGCACACCTGGGCCATAACGA
This sequence comes from Octonoba sinensis, assembly GCA_038502835.1. Classification (NCBI taxonomy): domain Eukaryota; kingdom Metazoa; phylum Arthropoda; class Arachnida; order Araneae; family Uloboridae; genus Octonoba; species Octonoba sinensis. The sequence goes on from CM076598.1 coordinate 134,312,519, forward strand.
TCACGTTCATGAACATACTCTGTTGTGCATAACGTGTTCCCCTCTCTCTCCACACTAACTGGTGGCCAGAATCGCTCACCACAGTGAAACGGGACATCACTCTGGACTACTGTTTGTGACTCCAACCAATATGCTCCTTATACCAACGTAATCTTTCTCGACGATGACGTGGTTGAAGCGTGATGCATCGAATAGGGTTCAGTGCATATAAGGCTCCTATAACTACGAGCTGACTCGTCAGCCATTTTCTTTCCCACTCGTTCGCTGGGTCGTATTGCGTTGTGCTAGCTTAAGACTAGATTTTGGTATTTCGTTAGCTTTTTAGCTTTTTCGATTGAAAAATGGGTGGTTGTGCTGCAGTTAATTGCAACAATCACTCCAGAAACAAGTGGAGATTGTTTACTTTTCCAACAGATGAAGAAAGAAAGAAGAAATTGATTATTAATTGCCGCCGTCCAAATTGGATACCAGCAGGTTTACAACAATTGTTGGCGACGAAATGTGCTTGTCGCCAATTGAACTAAATTCAGTAATTTTTGTATTGTTCTTTTTGAGCGAAATATATTATGATAAAATAATGCATGATACTTCACACAAGTATAAACAAGAAGTTCCGTCTAGAACTATACGAGCCTACTTTCCCGTATACACCAGCTTCAAATTTATATTCTAGCTATCTCTCTTTCTCGTTTAGATTAAGTTCTTAATTGCTTCAGATATACCTTTTTCAACGGTTAATACATATTCATTCAATCATTCATTTACTCAGTCATTCAAGTATTTATTCACTCAGTTATTAATTCATTCTTTTGCTTATTGATCATTCATTAATTCAAAAATATTCTTGAAAATCTCGATCAAAAAATTTCATAGGAAAATAGGCTCGTTAGTTCTAGATGAACTTTCTATCTGTACATGTTCTACGTCAAAAGAGCTTTCCGATAAATTTTGTTCCAAGCAAATCGGTCCATTAGATCAGGATTTATATCGGATTGAAATTTCCCCGTAGGCGCTATGTTAATTTTTTTTTTGAACTGTTCAAAAATGAACAAAAATTGTTCAAATCAATATTTCACGCCAAGAACTACTTCCAGTGAGCTTGTTCATTAGAACTTGGATCTTGTACCCAGAGTTTACATAATTTGCTTCATTTTCACCCATAGGTGCTAATGTTAAAATTGAACAAAAAATTGTTCAAATCAAAAAGTAAAATATGGAAATGAGATGTTCTCGCCGAGATCTTTCGAATGCAAAACGAATTTTTCGAATCGGACAATTCGTTCAAAAGTTATTAGGGGGAGACAGACAGACAGACCGACAGACACACTTTTTCCCCATCTCAATACCCTACTTTCAAATTTTTTTATTTTTCAATCTTTATTTAATTACTTAACTTATTTTTGACTTTTCTTGATTTCTAACGACATTTTCACGATACATTAAGCCTTCTTTCATGCTTTATTATTATTTTTTTACTTTTACGGGAATGTAGGCTAAAAATTGGCTATTTTATATACACTTTTTAATACACCTACACAATACAGAAATTTATCGCGGAATTTGAATGCAGAAAATCGTTTATTTTTATTCTCCGTTAATAAAATGATACAGTAACTGGCGTAAAGTGAAATTATATAAAAAGAATAATTATTAAAATTAATTTTCTTATTTGCTATTTACTTAATTGTTAAAATTCCAAAGTAGAATAAGCATAAACTATAAAAACCTTAAGTGCTTGAGTCTATAAACAATATATTTTAGTTTTCAAATTTTTATAGTAAATGATTTGGGTATAGTAATGATTTGATATTTAAATTGTCATTTATGTTATTTGACTTGGTTGATTATTAAATTTTATTAATTGGACTTTGTTTACAGATACAAATGGTAAATATGGTAAATTATAGACTTGATCTAATATAAATATATTTTAATGTAAACATCTTTGAAGTATTGTTCAAGCTTTTATTTATTTTATGAACCATATGAATCTTTTAAATTTTTTGTTTTCATTATGATGATGGTTTTGCAATAAAAAAGATTATGTAATATCTATATAAAACTTCATTCAATAGCTGTTGCATGAATAGTACAATACATAGACATAGTACAGAATATTCCGGTGAAAGAAGCTTGTTACAAATTGATGCCTAAGAACCACACAAGCATATGCACAAAAATTGATATTTAATTTTTTACAATAAATTTTTGCATTCGTCTTAGTAATTAAATTTTTGATGAGTAAGATTATGCTTCTAAATTTGGTGTTCATAAGCAAACAGCAACAGCAATGCTTCAACAAAATTAAGAACTTTTTCCCAATGAAGAAAAATGAGTAAATAATAATTACAAATAAATAAAAAGTATAATACGTAATCAAATCAAATTAAATACAATTGTGTTTGTATACCAAGTTAAAAGAAAAGGTTATAAAAGGGAAATAGAAATCTTCATTAATTTTGCATGACTTTTATAACTTTTGAAACTATTTAATGTTGTAGGAAAATGACTTAATGAAATTATAATAGTTTTAAATTTTCATAAATATGTAGAGCAAAAGGCTTAAGCATTTGGCTAGAGTTAAGGTAAATAGCACTTCTCTAATATGCTTTTTTATTTTCTCAGTCTTTATTAATATATGATGCATTTTGAATTCAGAGAGCGTTTTTCGGTATTGTATGTAGCTAAGGAATCCCATTTATTTCCTTCTTTTTGGCGTAGCTGTTAAAAGCGCCACTGACAACGATAAAGGCGCCAATCTAGCAGCACGCTCTTGTTTACATTTTGACTTGGGAAAGAAAATGGCGGCGATGGGTCGGCCTGTATTCTGTAGTGGTTCTAAGTGCATACAGACCAATTGCATTTAATCGTTGTGAGATGGTTCTGGCAGAAACATGTGTACCGGTAGCGGCTGCAATGAAAGCTATCTGGCTTGGAGTGGCATTTCTGTTCCTTTTCGCCACTAGGGATACAAATCAATCCTCTTGAGGTGTGGTATTCCTACCACGACCACCGGCATGCTTTCGCATAGCATTTACACCCTCAGCGGCCTTTTTTAATTGCAAGATGACATTTTTTGACACTCCCATTGTTGTGGCTACAGTGGGGACACTTTGACCTGCTTCCAGCCGTCCAACTGCTTGCCCACGATCGTAAGCACTCAAATGATGCCTTGCAAACATTTTGTACTTGATAATTGCAACACCACACTGAATTTCATAGAAATAACTTCAACAACATTCTGTGCTCTTTTGGTCAAACACGTTACAACATGAATTTTTGCAAGAATGAAGAGCTTGTGCGCACTGCCTTTTATACAGATACTGTTTTCTACTCTACCACGCCCTCTGAACTTCATGTTACTGCTATTGGTCGGCTGTCGGGAATGCTACTTTGCGTAAAGCAGTTGTTCCTTAGCAATTGTCAAGCAGTGTATATACTTACTATAGCAATATTTGTTTACAACTCCCTTAACATTTTTCTTTACGTCAAGATCCCAAAATGGCAGATAATACTAAGGTTAAAAATTATCCTTGGATACTCTACTTATGCAGTTAGAATGGTGGAAAAATGAGAACTTTTACTGGTACAACAGTTGTACCAGTGCTGCAGCAAAAAGGTTAAATAAAGGTTGCTCTTTTTTTCAAGTTTTTAATGTTTGGTGTGGCATGTTCTGGTAAACAATATTTTAATAACTTTTATGTTAACATTTAAAGTTTGCTTAATTAATAAATTTTTTAATACAAGCGAGTTAAAAGATGATTAAGGCCGTATTTGTTCTTTTAAATTTTTATTTTATAAAATAGGGGGAGGGGAATTGCGAATCTTGGATTTGGACGAGGTATGAGTGTAGCCAGGGGCTCTTCACCTACACGATTAAGAGGTTCTCCACCAACCGCTCGAAGAACTTCTCCCCTTTTTGGAATAGGCAGAGGAATGCTTTTACATGGTGCTAAAAGAAACTCTGAAATGGTAAAAAGTTCATTTTTCCACTTTTATTCAAAAATTTTCTGATTGTAAGTAATTGAAAACTCAGTTGTGTTCATTATTCATTTTGCAATAAAGTAAAATTTACTGAGAAACGATCATTAGGTTTTATGAATCTAGCACTTAAATTTTAATGATTTTTAATAGGAATTTATATTTGGATTTTGTAAAACATTTTTTCAAACAAATAATTAATTTAAACCAAACACATTTAAGTTCTGCAGAATTGAGGAAGTTGAATCTGTGTAATGTGATAAAAAGTGTTCTTTAGTGTTAGCACCATAATACTCATTTTATGGAGATTTTATTGAAAAATTTCTCTGGGCATCATATTTGTTTTTAAGGCTTAATAATGTAAAATGTCTTACCAGTAAAATTTTAGCTTGGATTTTGTGCCCCAACAATATAAGTAACAGCGTGCAGAACATGATTTCACCATGTTTGACAAAAAATAATTTGAAATTTACTTTCTTTACCATTGTTATCTGTAGAGGATTGCCATTAGTTTTCCCCTTCTTTTCTTTTAGTTTTGGAAGATTTAGAGGGCATTGTAGTGGGGTCACCATGAAGACAACCGGTTTCCTTCTTTCTACCGGGCCTGCTTCAAAAGTTGATTGGGCAATCCAATTGATCCCATGTTTTGCAGTACTCGGAAATGCCGAATGCTACGGATTCTCCGTAGTTTCTACGAAAAAATACAAAAATTTGAATTTGACTATGGATTATGGAAAGCGCTTTTTTCTACGGAAAATACAATATTTTAGCCGAGTTCAACTTTTCGTGCTTGGCGCGCATATAAAAAAAAGATTCACCGACAGTCGCCAAAAGGAGCGCTTACTGACGATTCGTGGTAGTTTAGAGCTGCAAACGATAGATTGGAGACGGTAGAAAGCTCAAAATTCCGGTTCTAACCGGAATTTCTCCCAGCGTGGAGCAATATTTACAGCAACCCTGTTCTACTCTGCGAGAGAGTTCGGACAATGTTCGGAATTTTTCGCTTACTTGCACTACTTGCACGACAGGACATGTGCGTTTAGCATTAACAGTTGCTTATTGCATTCTTCGTTGCGTACGTCGCGTCGTTTATTCGTTTGGTTATTAATTATTTGGTCCTAAATTAATTAACGAATTCAGTTAGAAATTAAATTTGTATTTTATATTGAAAAATAATCTTATTGGGTAGAAACATAACCGGGAAATCAGGGAAGTTTTCTGTTTTGGGAAATATCAGGGGATATTTAAATTTTCTCCAAATATCAGGGAAAATTATTCAAACCGGCAAGCGTCCGGAGTTTCGTCTGCGAAATTTCCTTTCTTTGCGCGTGGTCAGCTCAATTGCCGATTTCCCATTGGCGCCACAAGGGGGTGGGGGGCACAGAGAGCCCATGCCCTCCCTCTCCCGATTTGGAATTTTTAAGACTTTTCTTTACTCGATACAGGAACAATATGCATCTTGAGAAAATAAAGTAACATAAGTATAAAATAATGATGGGGGACGGGAGTGATCTACATTCTTAAAAAAAAATTTTAGATTTAAAACTCTCAGCAGTTGCAGATTAGATTACTTAGAAAATTACGTTATTTTCTCCTTCCAGGTGTGGTAGAGTTCTGGAAATTTCCGGAATTTTTTTGCCGAAGTTCCGGAAATTTTATTTTGCTTCTTGTCCTTAAATTTTCCGCCCTCATTTTGGTTCTTTTGCTTTAAATTGCAGCAATGTATATTTCTTAATTGATTTATGTAATTCTTTAAAATATCGTGCGCCTTTCCACGTGCAAGCACGAAAACGTATGCGTTCTTTTCTTTGCGCAATCTTTCTGCATCCTGTGCAAGAATAGTATTTTTTCCATTTTAACTCTTTTTAAAATTTAATTATGAAGTAAGTAAATAAAATTCCTTTTTTGTTTTTATCAATATCTTACCGTATATACTTACTTGCGTGTAAGTCGATTCGCATGTAAGCAGAACCCCCAACTTTCAGACATATAAACAGAAACTCGCGTGTAAGTGGACATTTCAGAGATAAATCGGGAACGAATTTTTAGGCATAAATGTTTTTAAAAGAAGGGGGATGAATTGTAATTACAATTGGAAATTTGTAGGTATGATGTGGAGTTTCATTTTTGCGATCGCGATTTTCGTAAAGGGTTCGTGTTTGCTGTTTGATTATTAATTGTTGCTTTTATTCTGAATCAATAAAAAAAAACCTTTTGGGTTTTAATTTCTTGCAGTCTTATTAAATGCAATAAATAATTTTAGTAATGTTTTCTTCAACATTTTGATGATTTTTTAGAGGAAATTGTATTTCTTTTAATAATCCACACATTTTATTAAAATAGTACACCCTTTTTGTACCATTTTCCTGTTGTCCTATATTTTATACATTTTCCATTGCGACCCCTGTTAAAATAAGTACTTTTTTCCATTTCTGTCTGAATCAAGTAGTTTTCATAAATTTCAACTAGATAAATTACATTTCGTCTTATATGCTAGAAAATACAGTACCTATGAAAAAAATTTGAGGTTCAGGAAATTGTTTTGAAAGTTCAGGAAATGCAAATCCTTACTACTACCACCCCTGCCTTCACTGAAAAAAAGGGAATTGCACAAAGTTCAGTTGGAAAAGTAGTGTCACCCTCCCTAAATATTTTTTCTGGTTTCACCACTGTGGTACTATCATTACACATTACAATGACGCTGTGTAACTCACAATTTGATTATAACATCAGGGAAATTTTTGGAGCCTAATCAGAGAGTTATCAGGTTTTTTTTCCTTGAATTCTATTACCGCCATGGCTCAACTGAGGCAAATATTTAGCTTTTAGGTTGAATATTGACTAGTTTTTGCAACCACATTTCTCCGGTATTATAAACTACTGATAAGCACTGAAAACTACTGAAAATTGTTCAGGTTACTACTGAAAACTTTTAGATTAGAGTAGCATCTCCGAGTACTTCATCGTTTCACCTCAAACATCTTATTTCACTAGGAGACTCCCATGCACTTGCTCGCTATCTCTCAGCAACCCCAGAACTGCTTACACTGCTACTTCAGATCCCATCACGAGTTTGAGCTAGCTTCACTCGCTCATTACAAACTAAACTATTTTAGAGTAGCTTTGTGGAAAGAAAAAATGGTTCTGTGTCATAAATAACGTTCTGTACAACTCTTTGAAATAAAAAATTAATATATATTTTCTAACATAATGTACATAGATTCAGAGTGTCAAGAGCGTCAGAAGCTTGGCGAGATTTTGAATATCCCCAGAAACCTTCATATCTAAAAGTGTTCCAGCAAAACTCACGCACCTCAGTCATACCTCCTAAATAGTATTCCATTATGTTCCGGACATTTTATGAAGTAACACGAGTCTACTGGTTTCGACCATTTTGGCGCTTATTTGAAGGAATTTGGTTTTCCCTTAGTTTATCAGTTTCATAACTTCCTTCATCAGCCAGTTCCAAATTTTGATCACCGTAGTTTGTAACAAAGTAGCGAATAAAACTGTTTCCTTCCCAGGCAGTAAAATGTATTCTAACCTTTGCTTCCCAAACAGATAGCCCAAATGTGCAAGCGAATGCTTTCCCTTCTTATACATTCAAATCCTTTCAGAACAGAACACCCCAACTCTTGATAATTGTTCTACTAAGAAAGAAAGGAGTCTCTGAGGGTTGTGGACCAGCTGAATAGCGTTTTATCGGTGGGCATTGAAACCTATCACATAGCTACTTGTCCATTCCGAGGGGAAGGAAATCTTTTTGACTTGCTTCGGAGGCTATTATGGACTGGGCTATTTTGGCTATAATGGGATTTAAGGAATTACATTCATTGAAGAAAATAGTTTTACTTATATTTGATCTGGATATGTTCCTGCCACATCTCTTGGCAAATTTTGCATCATGAACTCTTCAACTAAGGTGACCATGTGTCCTGTTTTGAAAGGACAATTCTGTTTTTGTGGGTAGTCCGTTCTGCTGTCCCCAAACTCAGCTTTGGGATGTCAAGATGTTCTGAAAGAGGGTAACCTAGAGAACAATATATGGCAACAAATGCAAAAGAGTGAGACCCATTTACAGGCAATAATTGGAACTACGCAACCTTTTGTATTATTATTGAATATTTTTTATATTTATCCAGCACTCATGCTATGCACCTGTAGAGGGAATCGTTTCTCATATGTATAACTTATGCACTGTCGAAAAAAAACAGTTGTGAATTGCAATGCTTCAGTTTTATTATCAAGTTTATTGTAAGAGAATTACTTCAAGGATTTCATTCGTGTTTGAAATCAACAACAAATGTATTAAAGTATTTTTTTCTTTGGAAGTTATAAGAGCACAAGCACTGTGTTTATGTGCTCATGTTCTATAATCACAAACTATGAAATATGTTTTTTCCCTCTTGATTTTTATTTAGGGAGGGGAGTTTGGCGACGCGCCGTTTCAGTCATTCTCAATTGAGTCGGTCGAATAATTTTATCTTGGTTTAGAATTTACCTCTTCTGCAAGTTTCAAATTTTAGTCAGTATAGCAGATAATCTACATCAGAGAGATTATCTTGCAATGCAAAAAGGGACATAATTTGGAAGAGTCATTAATAAATAGAATGATATAATGAACTGTTATTAAATTATTGATTCATAAAAACAAGTGGCATTGATTTAAGTTTTTCAAGAAATTAGCATTATTGACATCAGTTTTGGCAATGTTCTTGCTGAGTCTTAGCGAGCTCATCGTTACTCGATGAGTACCTCAAGTTCATTCCGTTTCTATTGTTTCGTGAAACTAAAACAATTGTAAAAAAAAATTTTATTAATGTTTTTAAATTTTGTTTTTTGTAATTGAATCATTAAACTTGGTTTTAAATAATATATTTTTTTTCAAATTTTTTCTTTAATTTAAGAATGCCTTTCATTATTCTTTCGGTTTGTTAAAAAAACTTTTACTTTAACATGTTAAGGCCAATTATTTAATAATTCAATCCAAAAGGTAATTGTTGTAAATATCATTATATTGTTTGGTAAACACATTATCTTGTATGGCCACCAATATTTTTAAAGTTATGAAAAAGTTTCATCTTTGAAATTCTGTACCTGCAAAAGGATGTTTGTGCCTGTGTTTCTGTAGTTACTGTATTTCTTTCCTACCATATCAGGCTAATTCAATAAAATTAGTTATCCAATACTTCTTTTTTACAATGAGAGTTGAGTATGAATCTCACCATATTGAATATCACACAAATGTGTTGTCTTCAACAGTAATTTAATACTTTCTTTTTTATTTTTTGACAGGACTTCGACTTGTGAGAAATAGGAGACTTCATAGAAAACTATTTGTTCAAAGTGATAGCACCATGAATGGGTTAAAGAAACTTGATACGGGATAATATGAAAGTGGTAAAATTAGCATATATACATTGAGATCCTTATTTTCATGGGTTAAGGAAGTAGCTTGACTGTCGAACTATGATTCTACAGTATTAGTCTAATACTGCAGTGGTTAGTGATGACTCAGAATTTTAAGCATGCCTTCAGATATCATTTATGCTTGGAATATTATCCTGCTGTCCCTTAAAGATTTCATTGCAATGAACACATATAGCATTATTTATTTCATGAATATTTATAGTTGGGGACCCTTTTATCTCCATGTACATGAAAACATATTTTTATAACATGTTTGACTTGCTGAGTGAAGAAAACCCCTTCTTTGATGTCGAAGATTCTCTAACTGCCCTTTAGGATGGGTTCTGTTTTACCACTGCATAGAAAATCATACTGTGAACAGCTGTTATCTTTGTGCAAAATAACACCACATTATTTCGCTTGTGCATTTAATTCACTGACATTGATTGGAGTTAAAAAGTAATTTACTATTAATAAATGTTTCGATGTGTAAAATATTTGTTGTATTTGTCTCAATCTTGAAACATTTTAAAAGTATACTTAAAAAGGTTGGATCCGTAATTTATAAATACCAAAAGAATTTACTAAGTAAAATTGCATGATTCTCCATAGGTGTGGTTATGAAGATTTTTTTCAACATTTGTGAACATTCATGTAAGTCTCAAGACACTTTATGGACCAGAATTTTTTGTAGAAATATCTAAATATGCTTCAAAAGATTCATTCAGATGTTTCATTGCACTATTTTAATTGTTTTCCACTTTGTTAATTGTAATGTTTACTGTTTAATAGGTTTTATTATAATCTTACAATGTAATCAATGAAAATGGTCTTCATAAAATTGTACTTTTTAGCAATCTCTGTAAGATTATTGTTTAAAATAATTATTAAATATGTTTTTTAATCATATTCCGTTTTAATTTTGAAAATGCCATAACTAAGTACTGTAACAGCACAAACTGCTATATGTTCACATTGAAGGGGATTTTACATGTAGTCATCACTTGACTCCAAATTCCTTATCAAGTTTACTCCGATGTTTTAATTCTTATTCTGATCTTTATAAGGTAGTAGCATTGTCAGAATAAATCGTTAAAATCATTCGCCAATGGTGTGCTAAGATCTAGTAAAAGTCTGAGGTGTTCTACAAGACTTGTAGCATAATTAAACAAACATATGTATGCTTTTCGTGTTGATTGCTTATCCTGTATGCAAATCGGTCCGGCTAAATCTACTGCTGACACTTCACGATGCGATCTGCTGGCAGAGGAGCTGTAACTTCACTAAACAGTTTAAACAATATTTTTTCCAAATCAAATGATCTCTTGTGATGTTTTTGTAATTTTTGTCACTTTCAATATCCAGAATCGATCTTAAGAGTTAAAGTTGTGGCTAAATCGCAATGAGCAACTTTTTAATGACTATTGTTGATTAATAACTTTGTAATTTCATTGTTATTTGACAATAAAATTGGATGCTTTTCTTCTGTCAAGTCGGTTAAAAACTAATCTTCCCCCAGTCTTATTATATTATTCTCATCCAAAAAACTGATTAAAGCATTTAATTTCACAACTGTTAGCTATTTTTTCATCATTCAATAATGCTATTTTTCTGAAAGGAAAGTAGATTCTTGTGCATTCCTAATCCAATAAGCCTCTGCTTCCTTGATTTCATCAACGTTTACAGACCCAGTGCTTTGCAAACTATCTTCTTTCTTTAACCACAATTCACTTTTTTCAAATCAGAAATATACTTTCCTGTCATTATTATACCTGCAGGTTTTTTTTTTTTTTTTTTGACCTGGACAATGCTGCCAAATGTTTGACTTTAGCAAGCTCTATTTCTATAAACGGTTTCCTCTTACTAGAAGAACTGTTTATCCAACAATCATGCAGCATTACTGTCAGTCCAACAGTGATAACTGACATTGGATCTTTCAAGTATAGGCTTGATGTGAGAAATTAAACACACTTCTTTCAATGCAGTAATCAATTCAAGTCTCAAAATAGTCTATTTTTTTTAAAGGGAGGAACCCTGCTCTTGGAAATGAGAAAAGCTACTTTAAAAATTGTATTTTCATTAAAATCCATTCGAAAAATATTACAGAACCATACATTTTAATGCAGGTATCCATCCATGAAACAATGAGTTTGCATATCCCTTAAATTTTTGAATTTCCCTCCTCCAAAACTGTCTGGGTATCTTTAAGGTAATAACTAATGGTAGTTCTTCATACTTTCCACTCCTGAGCTATAGCTTCAGATAATGTTTTGCCCCAATGAATTCCTTGTTCCCATGATTCTTGAAAAAGAGATTTTACCCAGACCATGTAAAGAGAGACAAATCCCATAGGGTCAAAAATCCTGCTTGCAGCCTTTATTAGTGTTTGTTTAGTGCTATCAGATTTCTCATCAAACTGCATAAGATTTGAAGAATCAAATTCCAAAAACATCATTTCCTGAATCCCATGAAAGTCCTAACACCTTTAAGGAAACATCAGTGAGTTCACAAGTACGTACATTAAATCCTAAATCCTTTCATTGACTGTCCAGAACTGATGAGTTACTCTTCTACTTTCCGAGTTTCATACCTGTGTCTTACATTATCTGTTTCGCTTCTTTAGACATTTTGAGAGCGTTTTCCTCATTTGAAGCTCTAAAAAGCAAATCATCAACACGCATAGATTCTTTCAACAGTAATCATGTTTCTGGATTGCTGGATATAAAGTAGAATATTGATGCAAATGATGTTTTACAACGGCTACTAATAAAAAAGGGACTAACTGTAATGCCAGAGGCTTCTTTGGGTAGAAGTCTGCTAATTTCATTGTTTTCCGAGAAAAATTGGTCAAATTCTAGACAATCTTTACAATTTCAGGGATCTTTATCCCCAACACCACCCCCTTATCTATGCCAGTGCATGATACCAAAGAGTACCCTAGTTAGTCTGAAAATGCTGGGCACAATTTGTGATCCCTTAATATCACACAATATCGTTTTATTAAGTCATCTATCCATATATACCAGACTACATTTCAATCATCCTTTGCAAGGCCAATACAGTGAAACCTACGTAAGTTGACCACTTGCGATGCAGCACTTTAGTGATCAACTTAGACAGGTGGTCAACTTATAGAGGGTGAGGTAGAGTGAAGGGTTAATTCTGTTCCTGACAAAAGTGATCAACTTAGACAGGTGGTCAACTTTACAGGTTTTACTGTATTTAAAAATGTCTTTTCTATGTCTACAGCAAATGAGATTCTATAGAATTGGGATATTTATAATTAAATTCAAAATATTGGTATAAGATGGGGTTCTGTAGTCAGCAATTCATTTTTTGTAAAGGAGCATGCAGGGAATGTGATAAGGCACCGAACACAATCCCCAACTTGATTCTATTTTATCCTTTCGTACAATGGGAGAATGTAGTAAGTAATGCATAAGATGTCCTGTATCATAAGTTTGATTAACTTCTTCCACAATTACCAATTTGATGTAATTGTCAACCACAGCTTTATATTCAATGTACAATGAAAGGTCTTTATAAAATCTTCTAATTGATGAAGTTAGTCTTTTTCGGGCATTATCTTGACTATATTTTCACCTAAAGAACAAACATGGCTAGGAATGTGGGAAGGAAAATTTTACATTTCAAAAAGTCTATTTTGAAGAACTTTTGTGTTACATAATAAAACTTTTGATATTTCCTTTCATTAATCAATTTTAACATCATTAAAACCAAACTTTTCAGTTATAATTTCAAGTTTTTATTGTGCACTTATAAAATTGAGTTTGCTCTTAATTTTTTTATGTTTTGTATATTTCACCATTGGGGGGAGGGATAACAAAAGACTTCCCAATGAATGTAATAACAGGTCACTTGCATAGGAATTGCCTCTCTTATTCAGGGTGAGGAGTGAGGCACCATTTCTAAAAAGGTCTTTCTGGTCACCTTTTTGCTGTTTTGTAGTAATAAAAATTTTCCAGGCAATTTCGTCGGTTATATGTTGGTTTATAGCTGCTTGAAATCAAGTTTAGGGGTCACAGTTCTGCTCCCTCCAATTGTTCCAAAAGCATTATTTTATCTTGTTCTGCTCCAAAATGAAAAATTTTCTTTTACAACACAAAATAAGACGATTATCATCGAACACAATCATCAAAACACATCCTACATCTTTCGTTGCATATCTCCATCTGACTGTGCACTGCAGCGTCACAGTGTGAGTCTCTATGTCAGTCGGCGCGTACAGTATATAGTTCATAAATCATAAGTCTAATTAGAGTTAATTGGGAAAATCCCACATCTACTCGGTGCATCCTGATGGGCACGTCTGCGTGACTCGCAAGAAAAAAAAAACAATGAAAGCTTTAACCTCTTCAGACCCCAGAACTAAGCGCAAACAATTTTGACGCAATTTTTTGGTTCTCTGATTTAAAAAATGATTACAAAACAAAATAACTAAAAACAATTTTTTTTAAATTTTTATTAATAATTAGTTTAAATAATAATTAATGCCCAATTTCCATATTTAAAACGAAGTAAACTATCTGTTGATTAATTTAAAAAACAATTGGATGTTTTAGCTTTCACATTGCACAAACAGTAGTTAATAAACAGTATTTAAAAATGTACCCAATTGGGTACACTTGGAATGAAGAGGTTAAAGTTCATATGTTAACAGCAAAGGTTGTACTCACCTGTTCTTGATAATTGAGTAATCCTTTAATTCAATAATTTTAGGCCGTGACCCATCTTAGGGCTCTGGCTGGTCTGGGGCGTGTTGACACAAGACGTTATCTCACAAGAGCTAACAACATTTATTCATAACGAGAAGAACACAGCACAAAATAAGACAACATTAACATCGAACACAATCATCAAAACATCCTTCATCCTTCGTTGCATATCTCCATCTGACTGCGCGCTGCCGCGTCACAGCATGAGTCTATGTCAGTCTGCTCGTACGGTATACAGTTCATAAGTCTAATTAGAGTTAATTGGGGAAAATCCCATATATATATATATATATATAAGCTTAAAAATAAGCTTTAAAGTAACTAAATGAAAGGCCTAATAGAACCTCTAATCTAATAGTTCTACCAGTTTCCGGAAAAAGTTACTGTATTGAAAGTTTTTTTAAGTAGTACAAAATATTTTGCTTGTCTGAAAATAGAAAGAAAAGCAGATATTAATTGTCAAAGAAATCTTAAGATTACTAAATATAAAAAATTTCGGAAAACCGATTTTTTTTTTTTTTAATTTTCGGAACAGGTGTTCGAAAATTTTCAGAAATCTCAGAGAATTTCGGATCAGAATCATCCGTGGTTTACAACACAAAAGATAATTAGTATAGAACACTTAAATATATTAATTGTTCGAATTCTGAAAAAATGACCTACGCAATTTCACCTTAAAAGTGTAAATGCCTAAGAAAATTTCCTACCTTTCACGAGAAGTAAAGTTAAACCTTAATCAGTATCGGTGTTTACGATACAAAATGATCAGTGAAACTTTAACATCAAGTTATGAAAACCAAAACAATTTTTAAAATAAATTTAATTTGCTGATTTTAAACGTTTTATAGAAACCAAAATGTGTAATGTCACATTCCTTTTTACCCCCTCCCCTCCCTTTGTCACAATTTCGCTACCCCCCCCCCCCCCCCTCGGAAGCGTGACGTGATTTATGAATGATCCCTATCTTGTAAATAAAATTGTTCACTTTGTACAGAATTGTAAGTTAAAAAGCATTTGTTGAATCATAGATGAATTTACGTTCATGATTTATTTGAATTAAAAAATACAAATGTATTAGCAAAGATGAAGGAATGCCATGAATAAAAAATTATAAATATACTCATTTCATGCTCTTGTTCTGGCAATGAACACAGGGCTCCCACGGCTGCGCCAATTGCGCAAAAGTGCGCTAAAACGATTTTTCTGCTACATGCTGCTACAAAATGCGTTTTTTCGCAAAATTTGCGCCAAATAGCGATTTTCGGAAAAAAATCGAAAAAATTTTAGATATTATATTTTTTAAACCTTAAAATCGACATCATTCGATACATTTTTCCTTTAGTCGACTAATTTTTTACTTTTGAAGCAGTTTATTAATGAATATTAGCTCTACCCTCTCTTAAGAACATCAAATATGGATGAGAAACTTGAGCAAAATGAGTGATGTATCCCACGCTTGTAGAAGAAACAGTGATACGATTTCTAATATTTTGAAGTATTATAGAGAGAAAAATCATTCCTCTTATCACTATTTATGTTGAACATTTTATTTAGTAAGTTTTTCTTGAAATAGATAAAAAAGTTTAATTTCATGGAACGTGAAAAAATATAAACTTAGCGCCTAATGTTTAGGAAATACTAATCAATGTGAAAAATCAATAACAAAACAGATGTTTAAAAGATTGCTGCTCTATTATAAATATTTTTTCAAATTCCTTAAGCCTACTTTCCACGTGCAAGCAAAGGAGCGCATACGTTCTACAATCTTTTTGCATCCCCTACAAAAATCGGATTTCTTCCATTTCAGCTATTTATAATGTTTCTTCTCAAAGTAAATAAATAAAATGTATATTTATTTTAAATAAAAACATTGTTTGAATATATATATTTGTTCCCGAAAGTGTTTAGAGGTAGACTTTCAAACGCTGTAAAATTAAACATTGAATTTCAGCTTTTTTTTATTTTCTCATTACTCTTTAAGCTCTGTAATCTATATCATATAACCACAAGCAATTCAAAAACATAAATATAAAGAACAAAATGAGTAAAAAAATTAGTTAAGTTAGAAAATCATTAAAAAAACCATGTATATCTTAATGAATTGATGATCTTTAGTAAATATGTTAAGCAATATTACTAGAAGAAATAGAAATTTTGTTGTGGATGAACGACCTCATAAAAGTAAACTTGCTTAAAGTTCCAATTTTTTAACTAGATTTGAAAGTTATGAAATTATCACGCATTTCCTCTTTCTTTTAATTCAATTTAGTTTCTTGCAGCATCCAATTGCTGTAACCCTAGGTAACCCTAGGTGCAGTAGTTACAATATAATTGTAACTATTGCACAATTTTTGAAAGATGTAAAGACAAATTGTTGGAAAAAATAAATAAATCATTAGACATTAAATTATCAACATGTATTAAGAAATACATTTTGCCTTTCTAATATAGAACTGAAAAATATAATTTGGTTCTTGAATTTTCTTGCTGCAAAATTATAAAACTCGGCAATTTACTTTTAGTGCCATTAATTACTTCCAAAGCATCTAAGTGGGCATTTCGGATTAAAATTTAAAGGAATATGTTTTAATCAGAAAAATAATAAATATTACTGCAGGTAGAAAATAGGATCGACTTCAAATATATTTTTTGATAAAGTATGAAATTATATTTAATTCATTCAAAATTTTACTGTTACTAAAGTCACAATGATTATACCTAAATAAGTATCATTTAAAAAACAAATTTGAATTAATGATAAATAGTTTAAAATAGTTGAACCTTTCATATTAGTTAGTTTTTGCTTATTTTCTTGAAAGAATAGTGTTTTAGCTATTAAACAAAAAAGAGTGGCAATGATTTTTGAAAAGAAGAAAATTTTAAGCTTTCTTCCAGCTATTCTTAACTATTAGAAGAAGAAAAAAACAACAAAACATTTTTTAAACATAATCTGTTTCTTGAGAAAAGTATTGAAAACACCCTTATAAGGGTTATAGGTTTAATTAGTCTTACTTTTTGAATAGGTTATGAATAATTTCTTAAGAAATATAAAAGTAATCCAGTTTTTGAAGGATGACTGACGTTTACATTTCCTATCATTTTGAAGACTTGAAACTGCTCTTACCCTTGATATATGAAAGTGACATTGCTTTAAAACAGCCATTTAATATTTAAAAAATCAAGAAAAAAATCCTCCAAAAATGGTACAAAGTTGATATTTTCGGCTCCTAAACTGATACAAAAGTAGATTTCTTCTGCTCCAAACTGATACTAAAAGGACATTTTACCTGCTCTGAAAGCTGCTACAAATTGTGTTAAGGCAGTGGGAGCCCTGTGAACATCAAGAGGGCTCTTGATGTTCATTGGGGATTGTTATAATTGGCTAGGACCAGCCTTAATAACTGGGCCCTTTTGCCTGTTGCTGGTAGTCACTTTTGTATTTTTATTATAGTGTGTGTACACATACACTAGGGAGCCACAAAGGTAATCATTAGTGGGCCACAACTAAAAAAGGCTGAGAACTCCTGACTTAAACAACTCATAATCACGCAATTAAAATATTAATGTTGCTGGTTGTCACTTTTGTATTTGTATTTGTATTAATTTATAATTTTCAAAAAACATTTATGGTGCATGAACTATTGTAGTTCAATTTTTCAAAAGTTTTAAATGACGACAAAATTAACTAAGGATTGATACATTTGGAGAAATGACAAGATTAGCAGCAATAAGTGCTTTTTATATTTATCACAAGCTGCAGTACAATGCGTAACCTCACACTATGCCATATAAAAAGAATACAAAGAAAATGCAAAATTTGGAGTTTTATGTCATCAACACACAAGAAAGAAAATTCATAACTCCATGCAAATTATATCATTCTATTTTACAGTTACTTTAAATAGTACAATTGTAAAATTGCATAATTTGTAAAGTAATCACTTGCTGTGTAACTGTTGGAAATGAAACAACAACATAATACATACACACATGTACAAATACATTGTATTTCTAAAACCCAAGGGTATGAATTGTCCCCAATGCCTCCATGTCAAATAACAGGATTGATCGTAACAAATAACTAACGTATCCGATTCTATAATAACTATGACAATTAATTTACCTTAAAAATGTTTTATGCAATAAATAAAATATTCTTATCTCTTGACAATCAATAACTGAAAAAGTTTTCTATTTCATTGGTAATCCAGTTAAATACTTTTTTTGATTTACTGATAAACAATATGCTAGTAGGAAGGCACACTTCAGCAATCAACTATATATGGCATTAATTTTGAATAACAAATTCAGGCAGGTGTTTTCGAGTGCAAGAAACAAGGCGATCCCGTTAGTCTTCTGAAAAGATAAATGTGTTATGCGAAAAAAATTCAGAAGCCGGATAGCATCTGTATTATTTTTACCTGATATCTAGCTCCTTTCCCTAGCATTAATGTTTTTAATTCTGATACACGACTCTACGATCTGAAAAGTTTGTACCTCATAAGTTTGAGTTGCATAAACTCTCTTATTCTGTTCCTTTTCACCCAAACAACAACAGATTTCTCTCAGACATCAGATCCATAATACATCCTGATATCTGCTGGACAGCTGACCGACTTTTAAAATCATGGATTTGGATTTCTTCATATCCCTGTGAGATGTCCAGAAGGTAACATATTTTGGACATAGATATTTGGCTAGCCTATGGATATCCAGGAATATCCAAATCCTGTTTTTGGATTTCTTCATATCCCTGTGAGATGTTCAGAATGTAACATGTTTTGGACATAGATATTTGGACAGCCTATGGATATCCTTAAGGCATCCAGACTGTCTAAAATCTAGACTATAAGATATTCTTCGTCTATTTCATGATATATACAAATACAAAAGTGACGACCAGCAACAGGCATAGGGCCCAGCTAGGCTGGTCCTAGTCAATTCAACAATCCCCAATGAACATCAAGAGCCTTCTTAAAAGTTTTTACCCCACTGCAACTAACAGTTGCCTCCGGTAAACTATTCCAACTGCCTACAACCCTATTGAAGTAGTATTTTTTCCTAATTTCAAGATTATCCTGAGATTTGAAAAACTTAAAACAATGACCTCTGGTTCTACCTTCAGCACATAACTGCAGCCCATCAACGTTTCCTATTTTAATGAATTTAAACAACTGAATCATGTCCCCTCTATTCTCCTTTGCTCTAGACTACACATATTAAGCCTTTTAAGCCTAACCTCATAATCAAAATTTGAGAGACCACTTACCAACCTAGTAACCCTCCTTTGAACCCTTTCTAATAAGGTAATATCCTTCTTTTGATAAGGAGACCAAAACTGAACAGCATGCTCCAATGAGGTCTCACCAAACTTCCGTATCTTGGCAATACAACTTCCTTCTTCCATAGACCTGTTTGAAATAGACTTATTGATAAACCCGAGCATCCTGTTAGCTTTGTTACTTACTATATGCTACGCTGCTGACTAAACTTGAAGTCGTGGCTAACCACGACTCTTAGATCAACAACTGCTTCTGCTTCACTAATATTAGAACTTTATAAATAATAGCATCCAGGTTTATTCCCATGACCAAAGTGAATCACTTGACATTTCCCAATATTGAAAGACATATCCCACTTAATTGCCCACCTAGAAGTTTGATTTAAATCCTCTTGAAGCTGATTGACTTGTTCTTCCTTGTCAACGATTCCCATGACTTTAACATCATCAGCAAAACTTTTTGATCTTTCTAGAAATTTTCTCACTTATATCATTAATAAAAATGATAAATAATAACGGCCTTAAAACTGAACCTTGTGGAACACCACTTAAAACATCAATCCACTGAGAATAATTGCCTTTAACTACTACTCTTTGTTTCCTCTCAGTCAGCCAATTTTAAACCCAATTTAAGGTTTTTCCACCAATACCAATATATAAGCAAGTTTGCTAAGTAGAGCTTCAAGAGGTACTTTGTCGAACGCATTCTGGAAGTCAATATATAAACTACATCTACGCATAGGCGTAACTAGAGTTGGTGAAAGGGGGGGGTCACCCTAAAAATGTACAGACTAAACACCAATACGAAGTGTAAAAGAGTTGAAAATTTACTAGTCTCTAATACATGTCTCTAAAGATGTACTCCGTGTTTATTTCAGGCATCTCCCGGGGGGGGGGGGGGGAAATACCCCCTCGGAGCAAGTCAACTCCTCCCTCTCCCCCCCCCCCCGGCAAAAAAAATCAGATCACAAGTTTTAAAAAAAGAAAGAAAAGAGAAATTACGCTTTTAAGACACTTTACTTTCGGAAACACTTTCAGGGAAAGGACATTCAACACTATTACGAGCGACACCAAAAGTAACTTAAAAGATATAAGACTTTATTTTGAAAAAAACTGCGCTGGAGAGAGTAACCTAACTCCTTTCTGTTTCCTCTAAGATCACCAAAGTATCCCGAAATTGCATTGCTAGGAAGATTTCAAAAAGTTTCCAGGGGAGAGACCTCGAAGCCTTGCCTCCAGAGTTATCCTAAGCATTATACATGTAAGACCAGTTACAAAAATTTAAGTTGCAGAAGCCCCAAACACCCACTCCTCTAACTTCACCAAAGATCTAAACATACATCTACTATATATACATCAAAACGCTGTCATATATGTAAAAAAATTCATATCAACATCATTTCTAATCATATATATCTATATATATGCATATATAAAGGGTATGATTTTGAAGCATACACTGCCCTTCCAAATTCTTAACATGCTCCCCCTGCTCCGGAGCCAAGGCAGTATCCAGAATTTTTTTTCGGGGGGGGCCCAGACTTCGACACACTTATGTGTAAAGAAAAGTTTTAGGGAGGAATATATAATACATTGCAAAAGATTTCTGGGGGGGGGTGCCCGTGGGTCCCCCTTCCCCTCTGGATACGGCCTTGATTCACAAAAACATTAAACATTACTTACTAGATCTATTAGTTTATTTTTTAATTCAAACGCAATAGAAAATTCAATATTTAGCGCTAAGCAATCTTCTATGTCCAGGCATTCATAATATTAAATCCGGGAAATAGTCGAATTTTAGAGAAAAAAATCCAAATTCCCCTACAAAAATGCTCATCCCCACAATTAATTTCTAAAAAATTTGTTAAATTTGTAGCAAAACATACCTCAGAAGTGGAAGCATCTAAATCAAATTTTCTTTACTTTTTGGATGACGAACGTGTCCATCGCTGGAGTGCAAACATTATTATGTATCGAAAATAATTAAAAATTGAGCTGAAATATAAATAATACTTGATTGTAAATTAAAATGCAGCATTAAACCATAGCAGAGAGATAGGAAACGTTGAACGGAGGATTTCCAGAGTCGTAATGCAATCAGTGATGGACCATAATAAGAAAAGAAAAACATTTAAAATATAAGAGATGAGAGAACATCTGTAAATGAGAATGCAATGCAAATACAGTTCTTCAGTTTTCCAATCGGCTCATCTACAAAAAAGATTTTGCCAAAATGGGTGTTTGGACAGGAAGTCATAAATAAATACAAACTGCTCTTTAAGTTTCTTAATGAGCATCCCTTCCTGGCTTGAGGGTTTAACCCATTAGGACAATTGGACTTTAGGACTCCATCACAGTAGAGAATATTTTCCAGGAAACTTATTACTTGTGCGATTGTATTCCCAGATTGCTGCCTTTGGGTAAAAAAGACATCAAGAAGGAAAGAAAACCCTCTGGAGTGATTGAAAGGATCTCTGTCTGTGTGTGGTACGGTGATTGAAGCCACCTTTCGCTGTTAACCCCCCCCCCCCCCCAGGGTGATAAGGGGGTTGATTATAACCTTATAACCAGATGAAAAGTCTTCTTTATTATAAGCTGCGTACTTTGGCCATGATCGCAGCCCTTCAGAGAAAAAGGGGGAAAAAAAGTCATATGCATATATGTTTAATTTTCTTAGGGGAAAAAAAATTGTGCTTTGCAAGGCCGTAGCCAGAAATTTTTCTGTGTGCCTAAATGTGACTAAATAAGTACATACCCAATGGGGGGGGGGTTTGAACCCCCAAAACCCCCCCCCCCCCTGGTTACGCCTATGCATCTACGCACTTTTTGTGATCTAAAGCCATGGTAACCTTGTCATAGAAATGCAACAAATTAGTTGTACAGGATCTACTCGTCCTAAAACCATACTGAAAACCAGTTAACACTTTATTTGCCTCCAGGAAATTTACTATCTTGATTTTTATCAGAGTTTTAAAAATTTTACAAATTACTGAAGTCAGGCTCACTTGCCTATAATTTCCTGCTTTAGGTTTAGACCCTTTCTTGAAAGGTGGCGTTATGTTTGCCAGCTTCCAAACAGATATCGCTGTCTGACTTGTGGATATTGATGGATTTGTCTATATTTTGGCTTCAGTAGCAAAAATTCTTTACTTAAATATTTTGTAGTTATTAATAAATCATATATATATATATATATGCATTTTTTCATTTTGTATTAAACTGTGTGTGGATTCAAGAACTGACTGCAACTTTAATGGTCTTTGCTTAAACTTTGTTTATCAAAAATTGCAAATTGCAGTTTGCCCGACAAGTTGATATCAAGTTCAATTTGGATATCATTTTCAGTTTGCATACATTTTTGTAAAAATGTTTTTTCCATATTATTAGGTTTATTATGTTGAAATATGATTAATTTGTGTTGAAATTATTTAGCTCTCAGTTTTATCTTCCTTGCTACGGATTGCTGTAATTTCTGTGACTTGCTGTTTTTTGTTGACCATAGTTTTCAAAGATCAAATAAAAGGAATTAACGTTCCAATTCTTTTAACTATTCGAAGAATAACGATTGCTTTAATAATGTGAGCGGTCGACAGGGTGGCATAGTGGTAAGCCGCAGGTCTCGTACAGTCAAGATCGCAGGTTCGAACCTGGCCCAAGTCGGCGGATTTTCAAGATGCAGAAAATCGTCTGCGCCCATGTCGCATGATTGTACGGTATGTTAAAGATCCCTTGAGTATCCGTTTGGCTTGGATACTCTCTGCTAAATTAAATACCTAGTGCAATTCGCATCAAATAAGAGCTCAGGTACTGCCATCTACGGGAAAATGAGCATCCAAATTCTCAGTGGCAATGGCATCCACACTGTTAAAAATATCGGTGCAACGTTGAACCATAATTAGGTGAAAATTTGCTGCACCATCTTTTTGGCGAAAAGTTGAACCATAATGTGAGTTCCACTTTACACGAACAAATGGTGCGATGTTGAACCATGAATTGAGTTCTGCTTTACACGAAGAAATGGTGCGAGATTGAACCATAAATTGGAGTTCCGCTTTACTCGAACAAATGGTGCGAGGATGAACCATAATACGAATTTTTCTTGCACGAACAATAGGCGTATAATTTTGCGGGAAAATTTCGAGCGCGATAGAACAAATATTTCGAAGAGATAGTGACTGATAAAAATAGAAAAGTTTACTCTTGTGAAGAAATAATACAGAAAATCAATTTAATTAAATGCACAGCAATAAATTGTTTATTTTACTACATATTTTTATTGCATTTATGTTAATTTTCGAAAATCGGATTTGAAAATGCTTTCTTTTCATCTTAATAAAAGCAGATCTCAGTGCAGACTTTTAAGTTATTTCCAGGGTTGCCAAACGTCCCGGATTTACTGGGACAGTTCCTTATTTTGAGAAATTGTCCCGCGTTCAGGGGAACTTCAATACAAGACGTCAAAAGTCCTGTATTCTTGCCAGGACATTGATTTTGCCGAATAGCGGATAAACGGTGAACATTGTGTGACGGGTCCGTACCGGATGTCCGACCTGATGTTCCACACCGTTAAATTCGATGAATTAGTTACCCACAGCTTCCAAACACTAAAGGTTAAAAATCAAAATTGACATTGCGGGAAACTGCATTTTTCGTGCAATAACAGATATCGAATAAGTGGATGCCCCCCCCCCCCCCCCCCCGTCGGTGAGCCTCTGTAGTCCCGTATTTGCAGTTTTTAATTTGGTAACCCTGGTTGTTTCTCAGAATAAAACAAAAAAGACCATTTTTTAAATATAAAATCTTTTTTGAATCCATCTATTATATATCATTCCTCCCCCCCCCCCCCACGCTCTCTTCTTTTTTTTTCCTATTTCTAAAGCCAAGACGTTTTATGTTTTGGGGAAGATTGCAGTTTTACTTCATGAGCTCATATTTCACCACTAAATATAAATTTCAATGTTTTCATTTGGAAACTTTCATTAAAAATTAACATGTTAAATTCGTGACGCTCCCTATAAAAAAAAAGTTATGCGACATGAAACTAATTTGAAGAATTTATCTTCCTGAAGAAGTGGAAACAAAAGCTTCTGGTTTCATTCCTTTCAAAATTAGTAGCATAAATACTCATTGAATGGCTAACTAAAGCATTTAGCTTTTTTTTTTAATTCAAAATAAATGCAAATATTTTAAGAAAATAATTAGGCTGCATTGTTACAACTACAAACAGATTTTATACTTTAAAAAAATAGCTTCAAATAATTGCTCAATTATTTCTTTGCAGTGTTTAACTGATGGCTTAAAAAACCATAAATCGATAATTTAAAAAAAAATGTTAAATTTTTCAGCATCTGCAAATTTTTAAAAGAAGCACAAGTCATACTATAAGGTTGTTTTATGTCACTTTAAAATATAGATTCAGTGCACATTTTCCAG
Source organism: Octonoba sinensis (assembly GCA_038502835.1). Taxonomy (NCBI): domain Eukaryota; kingdom Metazoa; phylum Arthropoda; class Arachnida; order Araneae; family Uloboridae; genus Octonoba; species Octonoba sinensis. The sequence continues at coordinate 134,337,359 of CM076598.1, forward strand.
TAAACGCACTGATACCTAGAGATGAAATGTTAATATTTGATTGAACTAGTGCTAAATCCAGACCTGCCAACCTTACAAAATAAAACAGCGGGAGAAACAAAACCAAAAAGCAAGGAGAAAGTTATGTTCCTCAGAACCAGATGAATACCAGTATAAAACTGATACTTTTTTTTTGTTCTTAGATATAAATTACATAAAATTAATTGAAGAGATATAAAATGCATATTTTTTAAGTTGGCCATTTTTAAAAGTTAAGAACTAAAAATAAAATACTGATTTATGCTGTTTTTACTTTTTAAGATAATTTACAACATTATTTCAAAAATGTCTTTCATTAGTCAAATAAATTATTATTACAGAGGGTTACTTAAAAATATTTTACAACAAAAAATAAATATATTTATACAATTATAAGCAGAACTTTTATGTAGGCATGAAATACACAAACACTAGACAAAACAAAATTGTTATACAAGGGCAGCCAGTAAAAAAAATTTTTTTTAAAAGACATAAGTGTTAACTGTCAAAATAGTGTTATTTTTCTTAATATTTCCCATAAAGAGATGAATAAACTGAAGATAAGTTCAGACACTTTTTATTCTATAAAAAGCAAGAGAAATTTCTGTGGTGGCTGGAGATTAAGCAGAAAAGAGGGAGCCTCCTGCCAAAAGCAGGAGAGTTGGCATGTCTGTAAAATCTTGGTTTAAGAAATATATCTTACATATAGAAGGGGCATTTCACAATATTTGGGACACATTGTACTGTACCGTAACTTGTAAACTATAAATCCTTGCATTTCCCAAATCTTAAAAAAAAAAAAAAAAAATGTTGTCAAGACATAATATGTAGATGTTCTTTAACTCCATAATTTTTTTTAGATTTGTTTAAAATTTATACAAAAGAAAGATATACATGCATTTTATGGACTATACATAATGTCCCGAATACCTGGAAATGTCCCAAAGATTCTTAAAACACTCATAGAATAATTGATAAAGAATGAACACCAAATATGTACTAATACTTTTATTCACAACTATACATAATGAATGATAAAATTTTAGCGAGTCCTTTTTGGTAGGCCATGAGGTCCCTTGGCCATTCAATTACGCAGGCAAACACAATCTGAAATTAACCACAGCTTCCTCATCTACCTACTAGTAATGTAAATATTGTCATTTCATTAAGCAAGGCAAAAGTAATATTAATGATTAATAAATCCAAAGTATAAAGACAAAAATTTAAAACACTCCAGCAGGATTTTCTATGTTTGATATCAAAAAGAAAAAAAAAGTTATTATTAAAAAATCTTAAAAATAATCTTTGGAGTATAATTTTGTATTTTTATTTGGATTTACCATGACTTGTCAGGTTCAGGTCAGCACTTATGCCAGAACACACCAGAGTGCCATTCCAGTACCGCTTGTCTGAAAGAAATGTTCTTTCCCATAAAACATTTCCTATAACTTAATCTTTTAATACCTAAGTATTTGTTGCTTTTTTATTTCCTTGTATGTCACCTCCCAAGATTCATGGAAACTGTCTAATAAAAATTGAACTCAGCTGTCATTTTTCTATGTAAGATGTAGTCAGTCTTCAAACACTGCCTGCAGCTGCTTTTTTGCTACACATATCCTATGTTTAGGAGCTTCTATTTACAGCCTAGATACCCAAACTAAGTGAGGTGTGTGTTATTGATAACACAGCACTGCAAAAAAAAAAAAAAAAACTCCAAACAAATCTTGTTGGTTCTTCTGTAAAAGGATCCCCTGAATCCGATTAGGATCTCTGTGTTCCCCATTCCACACCATTTTCTGGAGAATGCCCTTCGTGCCTATGTTTATCAATTTTTTATATTGATATTACCATGAATTTGATTCGGAAGAAAAGAATTTTTCAACCATTAAATTTCTTTTGAGGATTTAAAGAGAAAAGCTTTATAGCATGAACATTTGTAGCAAGAAAGTATATTTAAGAGGAGAGTTTGTCTTCTCAAATTGCAAAAAAAAAAAAAAAAATCCCCTGCCCCACTTGTTTAAAAATTATTTTCTACGGAACAAACCAAAGTATTGGCACTCACATAAGAGCCACAACTTGTATGCCTTTGCCCGCCAATTTTCTCAAGCATCAAGCCCAACAACTATTCCTGCTGATTTTGGAGTTGATAACCTCTTGAATCAAAATATAACTTTGCTTTCCCCAATCAACACAACCGCAGTATAGTGAAACAATACCGCGAAACCATATTACGAAATAATACTTGTTTTCTGTTGAATCATTTTTAACTTAACTTTTCTTCCCCCTATAATAAAATTTTTTTCTTATTTTCTTTGCTGCATTTTGTTCACTGTAACTGCTGTGCAAGAATCACACATCTCAACTGCAAAATCAGACCCAGTCAGACTCCAATATTGAAATCAAGTTACTATATAGTGTCCTAGGTTCAAAGACAGAAAAAAGTGTACGTCATGCCTATCACAGTTAGAGTGTGTGGATGGGAGCTTTTTGGCTAGCATATTTGTGTGCTCGGGCTGGCTTTATTTCCTATGGTAAATAAGGAATTGCCTTTAAATGGCAATGATAAAGGGTGATTTAAACGTCGGGGGACGTGATAGTCACTGTGGTATATCCGATTACGCAGTCTAGTGAGGCGCGGTATAAATGGGCTTTACTGTACTAGGCAAAGTGCAGTTTTTCTGCAATTTTTCAAAATGAAAGAAATAAAAAAGAAAGAAATCAACATGCAAGTGTAATTTTAAAAACAGCAGGTTGAAGCAGGGATTAAAAGATGATTTTAATGATGTTTGAAGTGACCCCCCCCCCCCCCCGAATTCTTCCTTTTCATTTTAGCACTTTTATCCTCTAAACCCTCAAAAAAAAAAAAAAAAATGCAACAGTTAAAAGTCTTTGGATGATGGTGAACAACAGGAATTTTTTTGCAGGAGGTACATAAAAAACCACAAGAAATGCACTATCCTCCACCCCACTTGAATTATTATTATTGCAGAGTAGTGTTATCAGGATTTGTCGGACCCTGACCGTGAGGCCAGAAAATATTCTCTGCCCTATTATATATATTTTATAGAGTGTAAGGACTAAAACGATTGTCACCAAACACATATATTTTCTACCAATAATATTACATATCTATAGAACACAGTATTTCCATTAGAAGTGTCCCCGCCCTGAAGGGTGTTGTGCTCTCGCGTGCTTGTGTGAAAACTGCTCTCCCCAAACCCCTCCCCTTGCTCTAACATTTCCAATAGAACTTAAAATCCTGATTTTAGAATCTGAAATTACAAATCTTTCCAGTGAAGGGACAACCTCGCCCCCTCTTACGCTCTTATCCCTGATGACACTAACCATAGGCTAGAAATGCGCTTTTAAAACTTCAATTTCGAAGAAGCTTGTGGAAGGTTGTGGAGACTAAACTAAAAGTTATTTTACTACCATTTCTGGATTATATCTGGATCAATCTTGCAGTTCCAAGTTGAACAACTAGACAAGTTCACTTATCTAGTTGTAGATCGAATATTTTTTCTGATCATCAACTTATATAGTTTTGAAAGCTCTAAATAACTCCTGTAAAATGTCTACAACAGATACCTAGTTGTAGTATGGTGTGAACCACACCTAATGGGATTTATCTGTGCACTTACCCAGATTTCGCCAAATTTGTAGTTACCTAGTTGTAGTACTCACCCAGTACCGGATTTTGGAGTTTTCCGAGACGGGGCAAGACTTAAAAATGCTGCCCCCCTTTCCATTCAATTATTTTTGATATTTCATATAATTTTTATGTGTTGGCCTTTTTTTTTTTGAGGATTTTCCACTTTTGGGTCACTGGTAACTTTAGTTTATGATCTTACGTCATGTCCCTTTTAGCTCAACATTAGGGGTGTAGAGCCATATGAAGGGTCCCCCCTTTACTGTAGATATGAAAATCTGACAACTAAAAGGGGGGCCGGGGACTCTCCCTCGGGAAAATTTTGAAAATTATATGCAAACTGGTGCATTTTGAGGCCTGAAAAGATGCATTTGGGACTGAAAAATTATTAGAAAAAAAAAAGAAACAATTTTTTTTTTAATTTAAACGCTTTTACTCATAAAAACGCAGAATAAAAGTGGAAATTTTCTGTTAGATTCAGGGGGCAGGACCCCCCCCCCCCCCCATATCGAAGAGTCACGTGTCTGCCTTCTCAAACGTCAGTTACAAGTTCTCACCTCTTAATAAAAGAATGCTTTGAAATTTGTTTCAAGAAAAACTATTGTATTGTTTGAGCACAGCATGATTTATATGTATTTCACAAGGGGGAAAACCTTCACTTTTTAAATTTTAAATTTTTTAATTTTTACATTGCGAAATTTTAATTTTAGAGTTGCCAACAGTTATTATACAAATAAATAATTCTATTAATCGGTTTTAATCAGGGAGCAAAATAGCTGATCAATGATCAAATCGGAGCTCCGAACTAGGATTTTAATTTTGTTGCTAAAGTTAAATTTGATTAATTAAACATTTTTTTCTTTTCTTTCTTCTTCTTCTTCCTTTTGTGCATCACAATTGAATTTGCCGCCCCCCAGAAGTGCCGCCCGGGGCATGGGCCCCGGTTTGCCCCACCCTAGATCCGGCACTGTACTCACCCCAAGATATGTTAATTTATTTATTCATTTGTTTTTTTTTCAACACTCTTGTCCTATAAATTTGTGCACTCATATTTAAGTAATGACTTCCTCTTAAATAAGAAAACTATCCCACTCACACATAGACACTTTCGCAATCACTAGACTACGAATCATCCAAATGCATTCGAAAATCATTCAAAACTAAACTGTCCAGTACTCAAGAAGTTACATTCGAATATGAAATAGCTCGTGGAAAAAATCATTCGAGCTATTCATTCGATTCTAATATCTTTCGAGAAGTACGCCAATCGAGATGTTTGAGAACTCGAGATGTTCATTAGAATTGAGTTCTTGAGTTATCCTGATCCCTGAATAACCGAGTTTTCGATTATGCTCATCACTAGTTTACAGAAGTTTTCCAAAATTCCAAGCTACCAAACAGTACTTTTTACAGAATTATTTATTAAATAGGCGGCAAAAAAGAATGTAATTTTTTATCTCTGTTTGTTTAAATTTTCACAAAACTATTTGATTTTTCACAAAATCTTTTTAAATTGCACAAAAACTGGACGGTTAAAAATGCTGGATTGACACTTGAGACGACTGCAGAAATTGTATATTCTTATAAAAATTTCAATTCCGCTGGAATTAGTGCTTAATTTAGCCACAGGTAATCAGCTTAGCCTTCTACTAATTTACTATCAACAAACTAATCAAGAATTAACTATGTTCATTATTGATAAATTAATTAAGGATTAATTTAGCCCCAAAAATCTTAGAATTAAAAGCTTGTTTATAGTTTAAATGTTTCAATATGAATGAAATACACAAATCAAGTACATAAATTGATAATATTGAAAAAAGGAAAGAAATCATTATATTCTGAGAAAACAAGCTCCAGAGCATAAAATAATTTTACTTTCTTGGGTAACTGAACTGGCTAGAAACAAAGGGTAAGTAGTAAGTTTCATCTTGTTACATAAATCATTCAAATGATTAACTAGCCAATAATTATATGTGTGGAATAAAATCGAAGTATTGACACATAAAAATAACTTTAAAATGTAAGTATGCAACTCATCGTATAAATTAATTAATACTACCTATTATCATTTAAAAAAGAAGCATGAATGGTTCATGGTTCTCTTGTTGAATTTTCACAAAGGCAATGGGGGGTGAGTACCTATATTATACTGTGACTGGCTTACGCTACTTACTTAACTTTAAAATTATTTACTGAAATAAGTATTTTTCCGTTTAAACGCTTTAAATTAAGGGAAAAAAATAAAATAATTTCTTAAACTTAATTATTTCAATCAAATGGTGACTAAAGTGACTTTTATTTCAAGTTAAAAAGGTGATTAACACAGCATGAGTTAAAAGTTTAATGCGCAATTAAGAACTAAGAGCAATTTTAATTTATTTACAAATTAATTATCAATCCACACGTAAGTATAATGTACTATTTTTATTTTATTAAGTCAAGGAACAAATTTCGATTAGTAAACATAAGACTTTCCGATCTTACGATACTCCGTTAGTAAGCTAAGCAAACTTTAAACCCTTTTTTGGGGGGTGAAAATTAACAAGATAATACATTAGTTTCTGAGTCTATTAACATTTATCTAAAAAATGACAATGAACAACATTAATTACACAAAAATAACACTAACCTATTATTACATGTAGCTTCAAATCCTGCGCGCTGAACGAAATCCAATATGGCGAATCGACTCACTTCAGTTGAGTTCGTTTCTGCGCTTGAACCAAAACTTGGGGAAATTGCTTGAACCATATTATGGTTCAAAATGGGGAAAATGAAAGGTTGAACGATAATATCGTTCAACCATGGCTTCTGAAAAATTTTGGTAGAACCATTTTTTGGAGATAGCTTTAGAGTTGAACCAAGTTATGGTTCAATGTTGAGCTGAAATTTTTAACAGTGCACCGACTCTGGTGCTACTTGAAAAAATGGATGCCAATTACCGGGGCACGCACGTGATCGGCAGCGAGCGTGTTAAAATGAAATATCTGGTATTTCGATGTTGAAAATGGCATAAAAGGAACTATTGTACCAAAAAAAGTTTGGTATTTTCTGACTTGCAAGAATAATTTTATGTTACTGATCGAGCTTTGTCATTATGCACCGAGAGTCATCCAGAGGAAAAGGCGGCTGACACTTACAGATGCAGATGTAACAAATTATTCTGGTGCATAACGCTTTCCTTCGCATAACATGTAAATATAACTTTAACTGCATTTATTTAATTTTTAGTATATTTGCTGTAACTCACTCCCTTAGCTTTACGAAAAGTCTGTCATGTTTTAAAAAGTACTAAAATCTTTCTCCAGATGGAACAGTAGATGATTGTTTATTCATGGATCACAGTAACAGAGTTGGTGATTTCGATTGTGTCCCTTAAGATACATAAAAGATAGTGTTCGGCAGTAGTTAACTACTCGTGGCAACTACTAGTTAACTAGTAGTTAACTACTAGTTGTAACTACTTTTTTTTTTTTGAAGTAGTTAACTACTAGTTAAACTACTTTTTTCCCAACTACTAGTTGCAACTACTTTCGAAAAAAAAAATTTAATCTATTTTTTGAAAAAAAAAAAAAAATTTTTAGACATTAAATTATTTAAATTTTTAGCTTATGAATATTACTCACACAAATGTATTTTTTATATTATGTTATATAATGAAAAAGAACTCGTAAGAAAATCATAATATTTATTGCAGTATTTACGCAAATTAGAAAAAGCTTTCTGATATAGTCAATATAGTTGCCGGCACCAGCACGTGCACAATGAAGTTTCATTTAAAGCCCAAATCTTCATTATGGGGAAGCTTTACCTCTACTCCAGTACCATGCATGCATTTGGGATACCATAAAACACAAAAAGAAAGAAAAAATACTGAGTTTTAGGATTTTTTTAGAAGAAAATACTGATTTTTATGATTTTCTTTTTGGAAAAAATACAGATTTTTATGATTCTTTTTTAGACAAAATATTGATTTTTATAATTAAAAAAAAACTACATCAATTAAAATATAGATATTTCTTTATTATAAATTTTAATATATATATATATTCTGGGTTCAAGTAAATCACTAGAATTTTAAGTCACTATATGGTGGCCTTAATTCATCTGGTCCTCTAGGGAAAGGTGGACTAGCTTCGTTAAGGTGTCAAAGAATGACATATTATTAGAGAACATTAAGTTTTTGGACATGCTGACTACAGCAAAAGCATCAACAGCACCTTTGGAAAGGATTTTTTCTACATTTGGAATAGTGCACTCAAAATTAAGAAACAGATTGGGGGGATTATAAGGCAACAAAACTAGCATTCTTGAAGAAACATCTTAATAGTAAAAACGATTAAGTTGTAGTAAACATTTTATGTGATATTTGCCAACTCTGTTTATATATTCAAGAAATTTGTATATAACTCAAAAATTATAATAGTCCAGTCAACTTATTTATACATTCAAGAAATTTTAATACATTTGGTCCAGAAATATAAGCTTTGTCTTCTGTTTCTTGCTGTTCTCTGTTTATTAAGCATACATTTTTATACAATATAATTAATTAATAATTAATTTTGAGTTAGTTATAAATAACTATTTCAACTGAAATATCTGAAAAATTTTTGAAGACATAAATAATTAACTGAATTTGTTACTGTATTTGTGTGCATATATATTTTGCTTAAAAAATCCAAAAAATCTGATTTAAATTTAAAAAATTATCCTATTTTTTAAATTAAAAAAAAATCACCAACCCTGCCTTCAACACAATTTAAAAGAATATAATATAAATTATAAAGCACTAGCGGTTCCCGCAACGGCGTTGCCCGTGCAAAGTTAAAATAGCGGTGCAACTTGTTTTTCCCCCCAAACAAGACACCGAAGGCGACCTCTTAAGTCACTTCTGAGCCGATAAAAAACTTGTTTCAGCCAGTCTTTTTCCACAAATGTATATCTAGTTTGACTTAGGTATAAAATTATTTCAATCTATCACTAATAACCTATATTTATTGATCTATATTTGTATCATGTGACATATTTATCTTTATTACATCATCAAAACTTTTACATAGGTTTTTTTTAACTCTGAGTCTGATAGATAGCAAGCAGTACATTCTTTCTGAGTCTGAATTTAGAAATATAAATGTTATTTCAAATGTTTATTTCAACCAATAAAAAGAATAAATTGTGATACAAAAATTAAAAAATAAGTATATTAGTAGTTTTATACATAAACATACATTTTGAAATCAAATCAGAAAAATGAATTGATATAATTTTAAATAGGAAATTTTAACTGCTACAAATTAAAGTAGGCTAAATGGAGAATTGATAAATTGATCAGACAATGCCATTTAGTAAAGATCATCTGAAACAGTTTCTGATCACCCTTAGCCTATTCAAGAAAAGCAAAAGCTGCGGTGAAGAGATGCTGAACTGTATATGTAGACAGTTTGATGAAAAAAAAAAAATAAAAATGAAGGCTTGATGTGAAGTATGTTGATAATGAGAATTGTATGGAATGCAGTGTTGTAGCTAGCATGGGTGACACCCGGGGCGGGTAGTGATAGGTGTCACTCCGTGGAAAAGATTACCCCCTCCAAGAAAAGAAATCATGTAAGCATGAACTATGAGTTTTAAGGAAATAAAATAAATATTTTTTTTAAAAAAATTGCAGATTGAAAAATAAAAACACCATTTGTATCATGAGCCTCATAATGTTTAAAGTATTTGTTGATGGCAACGGTTAGGATTAGCGGTTAAAAAACATTGCAAATATATTTTTTTAAGGAAACGCTCTCCTTAGTTCAAAAGAGAAAAAATATATCCAATTTAAAGTATTTGTTTTATTCTATGGAGCTTTTAAAAGTTCAAATTTTTTTCTACATCCTATCTGGGTGTCATCCCTGAAGTCAAATAGACATTTCTTTGGTAGCGGATAATGGAATATCCTGTGTATAAGATTAAAACTAAAAATTTCCTACAGACACTGTTCGCTCTCCACTTGATAATAGAATAGCCTCATATAATGCAAAAAAGATCTTTTTATCTAAGATACCTTGAAACGACTTTTTGAAGATGACCAAATTTTTCAACATGTGTACTTTAGCAGCGGTATCAAGTTATTTCTTGTTTTATGCTGGCAACTGACTTTCTTCCATTAGCAAGTGGACGTTAACGCATTAAAAATTCTCATTAGATCTCAAAAAAATTAATTAAACCCAACACTTAACTGCATAATACTGATTGTAATCATTGATATTTGTTTGATGGCAGAGCGGATTTACAGTCCAGTCATGGGCATCTGACCGTCCGCAATCGGCATGACACCGTCATGGGGGCGATGGTTGAAAATCGTGCCTCTTGCCCTCTCCAAATGAAATGGTTTTCAATACTGAAGTAGCTGAAAACAATTTTGGGTTATCTTTAATTATGTAATAAGAATAAAGACGGCAACAGCTCTTCCATAGAAGTTTTTCGAAATTGAAATTCGAGAAACTCAATTTTACACTATGTTTGATAAGATCAGGGGAGGGGGAAAAGGGGCTCTTCCTCGAAATTAGTTGAAATCGAAGTTCTAAAATTACTTGCATAGGCTGTCATTCGAGGCGTTTAGCGGAAGGTGGACGGCAGTAGCTCTCCTCCTGTATTTCTTACAAATTGAAATACTATAAAAGCATATACTTATTTAAGCTAGTTATGTTATTGACATAAGGGGAAGGTTCAAACTGCCAGAAAATTCTTGCCATTGAAATTTGAAGATCAATTTTTTAGAGGAGACAGGAGAATGACCAAAAAGTCTCTACCCAATTTTTTTTAGAATTGAGGTTCTTAAGAAGAAATTTTACTCTAACTTTGGTGACGGAAGAGAGGACAATTTGGTCATTTCCGAAAGAAATTTTTAAATTCGAAGTCTTCCAGACACAACTTTAGGCCATCTTAAGAACATTAGGAGATTCAGCGGCTCTCTGCGCAACGCTTTATGAAATTTGCAAAAAGAAGAGGCGTTTGGGTTCCATTCTAAAATCGTTTTCGTAACTAAAGTTGGATTTACACTGCTTTTGGTGACATTAGGGGAAGGAAAAGGGATTTGGAAGCTTTTATTCAAGTCCTAAAACACACTTTTGAGCAATGTTTGGGGGCATTAAGAGAAGAGGGAGGAGTTGCGAGCTTTCCAGAAAACTTTTTGACGTGAAAGTTAAAGAAATTTAATTTCAGGCTACCTTTGGTCACATTAAGGTGACCGACTACCTTAAAAACATCGATTTTTGACCTCAAGGTTGAAAATTTTTTTATTTCCGTTTCTAATATTTTGAACTTTTTTCTTTCCAAAACTGTTTTCCTTTTTCTTCTATGTGCTTTAGAAAAAAAGTTATAGCTATTATAAAACATATCGTCTGCTACTCCTCATGTAATTCCAGCTTGTTTTTGAACGAACTGTAACTTTCAACTGCAATTTTCTCGAAAGTTATTTTTTCGCAAAACCCATTTACCATTATCATGACATCTGAAAAAATAATCAATGTATTCTCACAAAATTTTCAGTGTTTGTTTTAAATAGTATCAGCTATCATATGAACTACAATTTTTAATGCAAATAAAATACTTTTTTATTTACAAGGGTTTTTATGTGGATTGCACGTTAAAAATTTGGAAAAACGATGCATTAGCATACATTTTTCCTTGTAATTTTCATAAATTTTAATATTTCTCTCTCATTTTAGTTCATTTTGAAGATCATTGTTATTTGTAACTAATGGCTGAAAATATTGCAACGATATTTTTTCTTTTACAGTGTTAACCGTTTTGATAAAATTTAACTAAAATTTTCCTCATTTTACCCATTCATTTAGAAATTACAGTACATGCGGATTTTTTAAAAGTATTTTTATGTTCATAAATCAATTTAACCAAAAAAGTATAAAACATGTCCAGAAATTGCATTTTTAAAAAAAATTTGTTCCGAAGGTAGTCGGTCACCTTAAGAGGGGTCATGATCCCCGTTTTGATTCATACTTAGGCCGAACTGTTTGCGAATGAACGACCCATAATTGGACCTTTTGAAGCTTATTTGTGTTTAATTTTTTCAGGAAATAAAATGATTTTCTCCAATATGCAATAAATTTAGGCCAAAAATGATTTTGGATCCAATTAATCCCTAAACACTGGCCTCATAGTTGAAACTACTACGTTGTTTGCAATTCAACCGCGGAATTTCTGAAATTAGCTTCACGCTTCACTTCAATTCACTCGAGTCAATTCTTGAAGAACTCGCGTAAAGTGAAGAAAATGCTGGAGGATTAATATTTTAATTGTTAAATTTAAAGAATATAGGACGATTTTTTAAAAAATAGCTTCGAGGTGCAAACCATCAAGATATGATAGAATTTTGTGCCAGTTTTCTTAATCGTACGTTGCGTAGATTTTGCTGTAGAGCGTAATGCCACAAGGGCGTTGCTAACTCGAAAATTCATCAAACTTTCATATTATATATATAGATGCGCGTTACAAAGAGACTTTGTTAATGAATGGGGGTTGGGCAGAAGGAAAATTTTTAATTGATATTAAGGGTAAACCCTTTCATTTTACAACAAGTGCTGAAAAATTGCTATTTCCTAAAAACATATATTATTAATTTTATTAAACAAATACATATTAAAATAAAAGTTTAAATTTAGAGAAAAATATTTTCTTTATTCATATTCCATTTATATATTAATTGTTCAGACTTATTTGGAAATATTCAATCTTTGAATGTTTCACAGGAGTTCTTTAAAATTGTTTTAATGATTAAAAATAATATTGAGTTGAATTATTAGGATTAAATATTTAAGAACAAGCTTAAAAATGGAAATTCAAATGAATCATACTTAAAAGTAGTTAACTAGTAGTTAACTACTTTTGGAGAACAGTTAACTACTAGTTACAACTAGTCTTAGAAAAAAGTAGTTAACTACTAGTTGCAACTAGTTTTGTTTAGAGTAGTTAGTAGTTGGTAGTTAACTACTTTTTGACGAGTAGTTGCCAAACACTAACAAAAGATGAGTATGACAAACTTTTTTCATTATATTATTGAATGTGACAAAGCGCTGTCACATTTCTCTTGTGTTAGGCGAAACGCAGTGGCGGATCAAGCCAATTGTCTGCCCTAAGCGGTAGAACATTTTGGGCCCTCCCACACTAGTCAAAAATTGAAGAAAAAAAAAACAATTTATAAACAACGTTTTAAAAAATAGTAAAAATATTTACTTTTGTTTACATCAGGGGTCGGCAACCTGTTTGTCCTTAAGGGCGCAATACTAAATTTGAAAATCACCGAGGGCGCATATTTTACAGATAATCAACAAGTATAAATAGGCATTAAAAAGAACAGATTTTTTATAACTTTATTTTGTTGGTGTCATACATAATGATACATATAATTCAGTGTGAAACTTGGTGTCCATATTTTCAGCTATTTTTTTATAATTGGGGATATATTTAGAGTTCCCGGTCCTTAAACAATTTTCTAAATGTGAGTCATTAAGCTTTGTTCGGTATTTTGATTTCAAATATTTCATATTTGAGAACAAAGACTCGCAATTGTATGTTGTTGCACAATATGAATAAATTTTTAGCGCACATTTCCTTAAAATAGGATACTTATTTTCATCGACTAAGTTCCAAAACATTTTATCATTACTATGGCGCTTTTAAAATAATATCACTTTGCAAGTTTATTATTTCTAATTCTAGGTCTTCGATATTATGAAGCTCGAAATACACTGAAACTATTTCAAGGACATCATCTTCAGTAACATTGAATGGATTTATGAAAAATCTTAGAACGGGTTCTAATGCTGCAAAATCTTCAAATCTAGAAGAAAACTCTTCTATTAGCTTATCTATAATTTCTAAATATGATGTAGCAGTAAAATTTTCATTATTCAAATTTAAACTCTCAACAGTATATTTTATATTCGGGAAATGTGATAATGATTTTTTCAATAGATGGGATTTCAACAACACTAACTTGCATTTGAATGCATTTACTGCACTAATCATGTCAGCGATATGCTGATTTTTCCCTTATATTTTTTAATTTAATTCATTCAACTTTGCCGTTATATCTGTCAGAAATCCGAGGTCGATTAGCCAATCCTTATTTTATAATTGCTCGTAAAATTCGCCTCTTGATGCAATAAATTCCTTTATTTGTGGCAAAAGCATGCTAAACCGCTCAAGTATTTTACCTCTGCTCAGCCACCTCACTTCAGTATGTAAAAGAAGATCTGTGAACTGAACATCCTCATCTTCTAAAAGTAATTTAAACAATCTGTGTTGCATAGCTCCCGATCTTATGGAATTAATAATTTTTGTTACTATCGTAAATACGTGTTGAAAACCGATTGTTTTTGCGCATAACATTTCCTGATGTATGAGACAATGATAAGAAATAAATTTCGGGAATAAGGAATCCTGTCTACCCCATAAGGCAATAAATCCTTTTTTCTTACCAGTCATCGCTGGTGCCCCGTCTGTTGTAATTGACGATAACTTTTGTACAAGTAATTTTACATCTGTTATATACTTTTTAAAAGTAGAAAAGATACCTTCACCTCTGGTGCTTCCCTTTAATGGCAGAACTTTAAGGAATTCTTCTTTTGTTGTAAAATCAGAAAATACCATCTTCACGCAAATTGCTAATTGTGATATATTTGTCACGTCTGTCAATTCATCCATCTGTAGCGAAAAGAAAATACAATTTTCCATATCATTTGCTAATTCTGCCTCCAAATTCTCCGCAATTACTTCAATTCTTCTAGTAACAGTTCGTGCTGATAATTGAAACGTGTTTATAGCTGAAACTATTTCCTTTTTATTTTTAAATTCTTCAAAAAGCGAATCGGCTGCTTCTAACATGGCTTCTTTCACTAATTCTCCATCTGTAAATGGTTTTTTATTCTTAGCTAGCAAATGCGATATTTTATATGACGCGATCGTTGCTGCTTTATGTTGTTGCAGTGATTTAGTAAAAAAACTTTGCTGGTTAGTTATTGTAGATTTTAAAGAAATAATATTTTTGCTTCTAATTTCAGAGTTCATTGGATAGTCACTATCAAAATTGGTATGAACGGTCTTCAAATGTCGTTCAATATTACTTTTCTTGGGACTCGCAACACTATTGTTACACAACAAACAAATACACTTCCCTTTGTAATCAACGAAACAATATAGATGTTCCCATTCATCGTTAAAATAATATGTTCTTTTTCTTTTATATTTATCCATGAAGGGTTTTGAAAGAAAAGAATTATTTCGGATTATTTGGTAGTTTTAAATGCACGGTCTACGCGTTTTCTATTCGAAATACGATCACACACTAGCAAAAAATACGTGCGTGCTATACTATCGTTTCAATCTGCTTGGACCATTGAACTATACGGAAGGTGGAATGACTGCGCAGGGGGAAAACGCGAGCCGATTTTTCTCCACCGTTTGACGGGAGCGAGGACGGCATGATAATCGTTTCTTGTGAATCGGTATACCTCAAAATACAAGTTGAATTTCATAGCGAAGAACAACCGTAAAATTGTTTGCAAAATTATTCTTCTTTAGGCTTAGAAGAAAATAGATTATTTAGTAACAAACCATTTTATGAGGAAACGAATTTGCAACGTTTTTTTTTTTTTTTCACAGTGCTATTTAACGTTTAAATAAATAATGAAACATAAAATTTCTCTTTAAGTTTAAAGAAGTTTTTTCTCTCCGTTCTCAATTTTGTTTACATAAGTAGGGAATAATTTAATCAAAAACGTAGACTCAATACTTTAGAATTATTGAAAGGAAGAATCAAGAGAAAATACTTCCAAAACATCGCTTTAAAAAACAAATTTTTAATGCGTAAATTACATTTTTTTATCAAGAAATATTTGTTACAGAAATACGTTTTCATCGTTAGCTTGATAAATGCTCTCTAAAGCAAATTGTATGCGAATTATTACTGAAATGATTTCATTTTTTTGTTAACAAGGCATAACTTTGCCTTAATATAGTTTAAAATATAGTCTTAATATAATTTACAGTTACATTCATTGTAAACAAATGGTATTTGTTTAGTTTTGTGGAATATGTTAAATGATGGGTTGTATGATGAATTTATTAAGGTTTAACGAAAAAAAAAATGAAGAAATTAAAGAAAACACTGAAAATAAACACATTTTTACTATCAAATTAAATTTTGCGCTAATTATTAAACTTGCCGAATTTTATCGACGATTTCTCTTTTTCCCTTCTCCAAAGTTGATGTCAGGTAGATCTTTGTAAAAAAGAATCCTCTACTATCATTTTAATTTTAATTTGTTGAAAAAAAAAAAAAAAAAAAAAAAAAAAAAAAAAAAAAAAAAAAAAAAAAAAAAAAAAAAAAAAAAAAAAAAAAAAAAAAAAAAAAAAAAAAAAAAAAAAAAAAAAAAAAAAAAAAAAAAAAAAAAAAAAAAAAAAAAAAAAAAAAAAAAAAAAAAAAAAAAAAAAAAAAAAAAAAAAAAAAAAAAAAAAAAAAAAAAAAAAAAAAAAAAAAAAAAAAAAAAAAAAAAAAAAAAAAAAAAAAAAAAAAAAAAAAAAAAAAAAAAAAAAAAAAAAAAAAAAAAAAAAAAAAAAAAAAAAAAAAAAAAAAAAAAAAAAAAAAAAAAAAAAAAAAAAAAAAAAAAAAAAAAAAAAAAAAAAAAAAAAAAAAAAAAAAAAAAAAAAAAAAAAAAAAAAAAAAAAAAAAAAAAAAAAAAAAAAAAAAAAAAAAAAAAAAAAAAAAAAAAAAAAAAATTAGTTATTGTAGATTTTAAAGAAATAATATTTTTGCTTCTAATTTCAGAGTTCATTGGATAGTCACTATCAAAATTGGTATGAACGGTCTTCAAATGTCGTTCAATATTACTTTTCTTGGGACTCGCAACACTATTGTTACACAACAAACAAATACACTTCCCTTTGTAATCAACGAAACAATATAGATGTTCCCATTCATCGTTAAAATAATATGTTCTTTTTCTTTTATATTTATCCATGAAGGGTTTTGAAAGAAAAGAATTATTTCGGATTATTTGGTAGTTTTAAATGCACGGTCTACGCGTTTTCTATTCGAAATACGATCACACACTAGCAAAAAATACGTGCGTGCTATACTATCGTTTCAATCTGCTTGGACCATTGAACTATACGGAAGGTGGAATGACTGCGCAGGGGGAAAACGCGAGCCGATTTTTCTCCACCGTTTGACGGGAGCGAGGACGGCATGATAATCGTTTCTTGTGAATCGGTATACCTCAAAATACAAGTTGAATTTCATAGCGAAGAACAACCGTAAAATTGTTTGCAAAATTATTCTTCTTTAGGCTTAGAAGAAAATAGATTATTTAGTAACAAACCATTTTATGAGGAAACGAATTTGCAACGTTTTTTTTTTTTTTTCACAGTGCTATTTAACGTTTAAATAAATAATGAAACATAAAATTTCTCTTTAAGTTTAAAGAAGTTTTTTCTCTCCGTTCTCAATTTTGTTTACATAAGTAGGGAATAATTTAATCAAAAACGTAGACTCAATACTTTAGAATTATTGAAAGGAAGAATCAAGAGAAAATACTTCCAAAACATCGCTTTAAAAAACAAATTTTTAATGCGTAAATTACATTTTTTTATCAAGAAATATTTGTTACAGAAATACGTTTTCATCGTTAGCTTGATAAATGCTCTCTAAAGCAAATTGTATGCGAATTATTACTGAAATGATTTCATTTTTTTGTTAACAAGGCATAACTTTGCCTTAATATAGTTTAAAATATAGTCTTAATATAATTTACAGTTACATTCATTGTAAACAAATGGTATTTGTTTAGTTTTGTGGAATATGTTAAATGATGGGTTGTATGATGAATTTATTAAGGTTTAACGAAAAAAAAAATGAAGAAATTAAAGAAAACACTGAAAATAAACACATTTTTACTATCAAATTAAATTTTGCGCTAATTATTAAACTTGCCGAATTTTATCGACGATTTCTCTTTTTCCCTTCTCCAAAGTTGATGTCAGGTAGATCTTTGTAAAAAAGAATCCTCTACTATCATTTTAATTTTAATTTGTTGAGATTGAAATCGTTCAAGTTCGTGTGTCTCCAATACGGAAGACGCTATGTTTTGCCGTCCTCGCTCCTGTCAACTGCCTGAAACCTGTTCTAAAACCGGCTCGCGCCCTTAAGGCTGCTCTTCAGTCAGAAAAAATTTCGTGGTTAGGCTTAAGATGGCCTTCGAAGGGCATGAGGGGAGTGTGTCAACCTCAAGTGATTGACATTTCAACGACCAATGAAATGTACGATAGCTCTTGGAAGAAGGGTCTACTGTCCCCCATAATTGACCTGTCACTTCAGGCCGAGACCCCCTGCAGTTAGTGTAGTTGCTAGAGGCATGCACGTGTTTTCTACTACTTACACAACGATGCTCCTTTTCCGGTTCCAAAATTAATTCTCTGTGGCTGAGCGTTGAAACGAAAAGAAAACGTATTGTTACCCTTCTTTCATTCTCCCGAATTGTTACTAAATTGCGTATTTAGTGCTGTAAAAATGAAAATGTAAACGATGCTTTTAAAACAAAGGTTTGTCTTTCTGAGAACTTGCTTCTAGACCTAATTTAGTACAAATTGATCAATCAAAATTTGCGATAAATTGCTTGATATTCCAAAAAAAAAAATATTTAGCGAAAACTTGCTGAATGCTGTTCTCAGTTATTGTTACGTAAAGAGCGCTAATTCGTCTCTTGTATAAAGCTTAATTTAAGAGCAGAAATTTTTGCGTTAGTATGATTAAAATTAAATGAATAAATAAGAAAAGAGGTAACCTAAGCAACGAGTTTTGCTCGAAACAGGAGTAGCAAATGAAGATTTGTTAAGCTCCACACTCTATTTTTTTTTTCTGAAACTAAATGTGAATGTTTGCGTTTCTTTCTTTATTTTATATAATTTATTTAGTTATTTTGCATTTTATTTTATTTATATACACTTCTTCAATTATGTTTTGCTAATTATTGCATATTGAATACTTGATCAATATGATGAGACCATCACATTCATTTTATTTCTTTCCTTTATATTTCTGTCATTTAAAATAAAATTCCCGAATCATTTTTCGAATAAAACATCCTGGTTTTCTTTTTTTCTGACAAAAGAACGTTTTCAATGGTTCTTTACTTTCTGTGTAGTTCCGCTTCATTGGCACTTCAATATGTAGTCAAGTAATATGTGTTTATATAAGCGTGCGCAGAGCTTTAGCAAGGGGGGGGGGGACGCTACTGTTCTAAAGGGGGTACCAAAATACACCCATAAGCAGGGCCGGCCCGACGGTATTCGGCGCCCTTGGACTTTATAAAAATAGTCGCCCCTAGCCCTCTTTCATCATACAAACTAAAATAATATAAATTCAAATTGTGTATAATTTTATTGCGTTTTCAATTACTTTAAAAATTTTAATAATTACATACATGAAACAAATAATGTATTTTTTTATTTCTAATGGGCTGCTGTTGGCTTCTCGTAATTGAAGACCTAGTGTGGTTCACAGGGATTGGTACCATCTAATCATCTCTATCAAGCACCACAGTAGGTATAGTACCATCGCTACAAGTGAATTTTGACGCTAAGTTCTTTCACTTGAAAGATGGAGTATCTGATAGGAGTCACTATCAATGGGTCTGCTTACGTGAAGACAACTAGAATTTTGTTGAACTAATTTTATGAAACACGGATTATTGTTTTTTTTTTTTTTTTTTTCTCCCTCTTACGCTGAGGCGCGCCCCCAATATGATGGCGCCTTTGTACTTTGCACACTGATAAGGCCGGCCCTGCCCATAAGATTTGGGTCCCAGATGCATCTCCAGGGAAACTTATGACAAATTAAACGCAAAGAAGCATATCTATTGAATACAAACGCGAAAGAGGTTGCCAGTTTTGTAATTAGCTTTCATTTTTATTTGCTAATGGGGGTACAATGGTATCTCTAAGCCCCGCACGCACACCTATGAGTATCTACGTATGTATGTTGTAAAATATATATTGCTCAGCAAAATTAAATCTCGAACTTGAAACTGGGGATGTGCATAACATACTTTCGCTGTTGCAAAAGTATGCGGCAATTACAAGTTCACCAAAAAAAAGAAGAAAAAGAAGGCAGGGAAGAAAGGAAAAAAAGAACTTAAAAAAAAGAAAGAAAATAAGCAAATGGTTGACAATGACTGTTTTGAAACAATGGCCTTTTTTCCGAGTGCATTTATTTATTACTTTTTTCCTTCATTATGTACGAAACATTAAATAGTTATTGAAATATTAGGGTTTAAACGACTTTTAAATTTTTTCCCTAATACACTGAATAAACGGAAGCGATAAATATTGTATTTGCCATTAAAAGCTATTCAGAGCAGTGAATGGAGCTGGAGCGGACTTGAAACTATAACATAAGATTCGGAGGGGAGCTGTAGCATAGCAACTCAAAAAAATAAATTAACATAAATAATAATAATAATGATAATAATAACTCTGCTCCAGTTCCCTGCGCAAAAGGTATTCAAAATTTTCAAAATGGCAGCCTGACTACTGGGGCGGCATATTACTCGGAACCAGAAGTCCCAATTTCTTATCCTGGCAACAAACGTTGCTTTGATAAGCGAGCTGAGGTGGTTGCTGTGATAATTTCTATTTAATACTTATCGAGAAGTAAGTTGAGAGTTTTCCTGGTTTTCTCTTATGATTGAATTCACAAAACCACCATTAGAAGGCCTCGCAGGGCGACAGCTTTTTACCAAGGCTTGTTGAATCGAGATAAAGTTTGTATGGTTGCAGGTTGAAGTGAGGGCTGCCAATTTTAAAACTGCAAATACGGAACAGACGGGGCACATCGACAAGGGGGGGAGGGGCTTGAGACGCGCATTTGCATCATTTCTTCTGTGCTGATTCTTCATGTGCGAGCTTGCCTGTTTTTATTATCCAGTAAATAAAAACGGAGGAGCGCGGAAGATCACACTTCAAACTGAAGCAGCATAGAACAGAAATGAATATAACCAATAAAGATTCAATATGCGATGCTACTCAAAATGACAACGGTTTTCCCGAAGGATATAATTTACGCAAAAGGAGATAAGTACATATAGTTAAAATAATGAGTAAATAAAGGAAGTCCATCTACAGCGCATTTAAAAACAGTTTCCGGAGTATATACTTCAAAAAATGTTTCAATATACCTTTTGAAACTTGAAGACGGAAGTACATGATTAACAGTGAATAATCTGAAAATAATGTACATGCACAAATAAATGACAAGAAGATTTAGTGACAAATTCAGTTATTCAAATGCAAAACCTGTAATGTATGGAATTATCTTCTGAAATGAATTCTACATAGTTCTTTTCCTTGTCGAGTTTGTTTGTTTTGTGCTTTCTGGGATGTGCGAAATAAAAAGATTCGTTGAGATAAATTTCATTACAAAATGCAAATTTACAGGAATGTAACATACAGTTAAAAAATGAGACAATAACTTTTAAATTCTGAAATTTTTCATGCATCACGAACGGATTTCTCTCCTTATCGTAAAAAAAAATATTAACAACAACAAAAATAATAATAATGAAAAAATAAATGTCATATGATGACTCAAAGTCTAAAATCAATGTTAAATTTAATGCATATTGAGATCCCGTCATATTAAACTTCAAAATTCAAGAAAAAATTTACCATTTGAAAGAAAAGGCATCCATATTGTAGTGATTAGTAATCTGACAGAGAAAATTAACAATTCGGGTTCACATGCCCATCAGAAAACGTAATTATTATTATTATTTTGGAGAGTTTTTTTCTCCGGTGAAAAGAGCAAAAAATGACAGATGAAATCAAAACAATTTTCAAATTAATTAATTCCCATGCTAACTAGGGAATTTTTAAGCTCAAACCCAGTCATTGGAAATGGTTGATATTTTTTTTTCAGGGGAAAAATTTCAAATTGCGAATATAATATTGCAATAGCTGGATTTTTAATTGCTAACGCAAAACAAAAAACAAAATTAAAAATGTTCATACATATTAGAACGGAGATTAAAAATGATTTTTTTTTTTTTTTTGTATGAAATTGTTTTCCCGATAATAAGGAAAAGTTGTGGGGCATAGGAACTATACGCATAAAATTTGAAATGCACTTATTTCTGCATTGCGTAAATTTGAAAATTTGGATCGTGAAGTGGTTTATTGATCAAAAGGTATTAATTGATCTATATTAATTTTAGAGGTATGTTTCTACTACCATTTCTCACTTTTTCCACGCTAGTGCGAAGGAAGATATTTTAATTTCAGATTTTGTACTCACATTTTAATAATACTTTATTCCAACTTTCCTCCTCTATCTCAATGGAAATTTGAAAACATGTAAATTTCCCAATATTTCTGTAAATTTCCATAACTGTTGCGAATTTTGTATATTTCAACGTGGGAATGGAACCCTAAGATATTTATTGATTGATTCTAAATTTTTTTTACTTATATTTCTGGTGTCATTCCACAGTATCTTTTTCACAGTATCGAGGAAATAATTACTAAAAACAGAGCTTTTGCAAATTCGTATGTTTACTGCTACTATTAATTATACAAAAAGAACAAATAATAAAAATAAGTAATTAATTTTTTAAATGCTCGTATTACTAATATTATTATTATTATTGTAGCTATTATGTTAGTTTTTATTTCCATTTAGATGTTTTAAGAATTGTTTCATTACTTGTTATGAACTGTTGTGAAGCTTGAAAAATGAATGTGCAAGCAAATTTTATTGTTTTCCTACCCGTTTACTAAGGACTACCAAAGGGATTCGCCAATTTCTTTCCGAGTTTTAGAAGGGCTTCGCTAGGAAAAAATAGTTGGGAACCCCTGACTTAAATCATATGCAGAAATTTTGCATAAGAGACATAGTTCTTTTTTCTTTAATGACGCGAGTTTGCATGCATAAATTTAATTTAGAGAAATAATTAGTCCTCATTTGAGCTGCGAAACTAAAGAATAAAACGTCAACATAATCAAAAATTGCGGACACGTGTTTCAGAGTTACAAGGAGCCCGTGTTGCAATGCAAAGAAGTAAGCTTATGGATGAGAAACAACCGTTTTTATTCTTTAGCTAATAAGATATTATTTCGTAGTGCCACACAGCAAACATTGCATAACCAGGAATGGGCAGCCTTTGGAAAGCTGCGGGCTAAACTGAAAAGGTTAAAAAAGTCGCGTGCCGTAGAGATAAGTAGGTGTCAAGTTACCGAGATTCCGTAACTTCAATCGCTGATATTGGTCTGTATTGTTATTTACTTGCCAATCAAGTTATAAGAGTGAATTCCAGTGTACGAAATTATTCTCGTTTATTATTTATCTATTATTATTTTGAATAGTTAATACATTACAAATAAATAAATATATAAACATTAAATCAAAATACCTCATGAGAAAAAAATCCATAATTTTTGTTTGCTTTTCCCTCTGAAGAGAAAACATAAATTCCCCAACACTATTAGGCTTGCTAATTTGCAATTAACTTTTTTCTCGTGTTCGTAGAAAGGTACAAGGGGAATAAGGAAATTTTCTAGGAACACTTTCAAGAAAAGAATTCATTTATTGATGAAAAAACACCGCTGTAAAATTCCCAGAATTGTGCACCGTGGAAAAATACCGGAGGAAAAAGTTAATAAGAATACAAAATGGAGGTCGACTTACAGGGGTTTCTGAAAATTGTGTGTCAAGTTAGAGAGTTTTTCGCCCATTGAAATTAGCATTGGGCGAACCATTAGGGGAGGGATATGTCGACTTACCAAGGGTTAGTCGACTTATCTGCGCGTCGAGCTACCGAGGTTCCACTGTATTTAGTTTAGTCATGTGAACTGTGAAGAAAATAACTTTTGCGATATAGGAAAAGAAACATGTAGTTTGTTTTCTAAACAATGTCCCATGCTTTTCGCCATTCCCCGAGGAAGTGTACTGTACAGTGGAACCTCGCTATTCGCACACAATTCATTACAGGAGGCAGCTCGATGGCAAGTTGTACGAATAGCGAATTATTTTTTCACATAAAATACAGTGTAAATTGGATTAATCCGGTCCAGACACACAGATGGTTGCTTATTTAATTCTATGAAAAACAAATGTACAGTACTGTACATGAAATTATAGATAAATTAAAATTTAACTGCACTTTGCTTGTACTGAGGTGAGCTGATGGCATATGTGGAATGGTGAGATGAGGGAATGAAAGGGCTGGAAGAGGAAGAGGAGGCCCCTTCTATAAAAACATCAGGTAATATCCCTTCAAGTGTTTTCTCCCTTCCTGTTGTCCTTTCTTTTTGCACTAGAAGAATCTTGGGCTTCTTTCCCTAAAAACCTGTCCAATGTTGTCTGGCTTTGACGATTGTTCAGAATTTTTCTAAAATGGCCAATAACATTGTCGTTGAACAAAGCATCCCAACATTGCTGTTGACCACAGCAGTGTTGGGATGCTGTTTTCCCATCACTCTCTGCGTTTTCTTGCAGGAATAACACAGCTCTTTAATTTCTGCAAAGTAAATGCTTTTCTTACTACTTTCCTCCTCTGAAGAAGAAAGTTCTTCAACCACTTCCTCTAGATCAGGGGTCTCCAAATTTCCAGCCTTAGGGCCAGATTATTACTCCAGTAAATTCCAAGGGCCAAAACCATATTATCATTAATTGTTGCCGGTGGTAAAAAGTTGAATCAGTCCACTAGTGGTGTAAAATATGATTACTTTTTTGCCAGATGCCATTAGCTAGCCCTCCGCGGGCCAGACAAAATCTGTCCGCGGGCCGGATGTGGCCCTCGGGCCGTAGTTTGGAGACCCCTGATCTAGATGCCCCCTTAGAAAGCTAAAATTGTCAGTAAAATCAAAAAGATTAAAATTTAAAAAAGTATTAAAATTTAAAAAAAAACCAAAACGCGAAACAAATTACTTCTAGACGAGTTCAAAATGAGCATAACTTCTCGATTTTTTTCTTAAAAAAAGCCAAACTGGCGACCCAGCTGACCCCTGGTGCCGTACGAATTGAGGGACAAGTACGAATGGCGGATTTCCACTGTATATGTTCTACGTCATAACATCTTTCCGATAAAGTTTATTTTAAGTTAATCGGTTGGTTAGCTCAGGATTTGTATACGAGTGAAATTTTCCCGTAGGCGCTGTCGGGTTTTTTTTTTTTTTTTTTTTGAACTATGAAATTCGGAGTGGATAAAAAAATATTTCACGCCGAGAGCTCCTTCCAATACGATTGTTCAAAGGAATTTGGATCTTCTGCCCAGAATTTGCATACTTTGCTTCGGGAAAAAATCCCGAAGTCCCTAATGTTCAGAATTTTTGAACTGTTCAAAATTGAACGAATAATTGTTCAAATCAAAAAGTAAAATATGAAATGAGATGTCCTCGCCAAGATCTTTCGAATGCAGGGAAAAAAATCTTTCGAATCGGACAATTCCTTCAAAATTAATTGGGGGGGGGGGGGGGGAGACATGCGCACCCAGAACCCCCCGCACCTGCCATTGTCTGGCGCATCGGATTTTTAGATGCCCCCGAGGGCTTGCCCTCGGGGACAAATGGGGCCCTTCTCGGGGGGGGGGGGGGGGAGACAGACCGACAGACACAATTACCCCATCTCAAACCCCTACTTGCAATTTTTTTTAAATTTTTCAATGTGTATTTATTTACTTCACTTGTTTATGACTTTTTCCTATTTTTAACGATATTCTTGTGATCTGATACATTAGCCTTCTTTCGTTGTTTTTTTTTTTTTTTTACTTTTACGGAAAAGTAGGATAAGAAGAAGTAAAAGATATCGAAAGATGGAAAAATCCTATGAAAGGAAAGGCTAATAAATATTACGAATGGCATAAAAAAATCATTAAAAAAAGGAAATAAAAGAAAGAAAGGAGGTTGTTAGTATTCCCCCCCCCCCCCCCCAGCTGTCGACCTTTATATGTAATTTTGTTTTTCAAAATTCCAGCTCCATCGGAAGATGTTGGTTTATTTAATCAATATTTAATTATTTTTTTTTTCGGTTTCTAAAACACAAATTATTGAAACATTGCATTCAGAAAGAGGCCAATATAAAATTTTGAAATTACATTCATTTTCTCAAAAATCCCTTTTTAATTTACGAAAACATTTAAAGTTTATCATTCCTTTATCCCTTCAGTAAAAAACAAAAAAACTCTATCTCGCTCAATTTAGTTATATCTGTGGCATACACAGTTGTCTTTAAGAGGGCAGGGGGGGGGGGGGAAGTAAAGGCAACGCTTTTCTCTTCAGAAAGTTTTTGAAGAAAAGAAGAATGGATTGTGTAGAAGATAATTAAATCAATAACCTACAAATGAATAATTACTTACATTAAATAATTTCTCATTTGATTTACTAATTAAACAGCAGTAATGTTTTCAAGCTTACATTTTTAAAAAAATGTTTTTTTCCCCAATTGTACAAACATTTAATTTGTGAAAAATATTTTTATAGTACCGTGGGAACAGGAATTTGCCCATATAAAGGATTACATATAAGTCATAGCTTCTCCAAATTTCTTCCAAAAAGCTCTCAAATTTCTTCCCTTTCGAAAAAAACATGTGGTCTGTCTTCTGTGTCTGGCCGGTTTGAGGGTCTGAAGAGGTTGACTACACTTTCCCCATTGTCCGAATCCGAAGCAGCAATGCTTCCCGCAGTGAGAGTCATTAAGCTAATCGACCTCGTAAATCATGCCCCCTTGCATGGGAAGCGGTCGGAGGCGTGGCTTATAGGAATTTCGAGCTTTTTTTGGAAATATTTTCAAACTTTGGACGGATTTTTTTGTCTTTAAAAATGTTTGCATTATTTCAAACAAAAGTTCAAAAGAAAGCTGGAAATGTTTTGCTGGTCTTGTTGTTTTTAAAATTTCGGTAACATGCTTTGAAAATATTTTATAGAGCGAAACGTCTAACAGTACCACGTTTTTACCAAAATTTATTTTTTAACGATTTTTTAAAAATACGGTAAGTGATATTTTAAAAAAGTAAAAACTAAAAGACCGAGATATAGGCTTGAAAAATACTCAAAAAAATTCCGGACTCGAAAACTTCAAAGGAACTTTCTAAAACTTAGTCCAACTTTTCCCGTAGGTTAACATTGGTTTCGAAGATTTGAAACTCTGACTGAAGAGCAGCCTTAACACAGAGAGGTGCTGGCAGCAGTCATTCCACTCCCTCTAGTTCAATGGCTTGGACACGGCATCCTACGGGAGAGCACAACGCGCATGCTCCAAGTGGAGTCCATTTCTGGGACTGGGGATGAAGTCATACGAGTGCGTGCTATTAGATACGCTCAAGGTTAGCAAACTGCTAATCTATGCACAATCCTAAACTCAACTGACTACTTGCTGTATATCACCGTTTGACAAGAGTAAGTAAATCGCTCTGGCTATCATACATTTACATTAGTCCAGCGAGGGCGCATTAAAAATCGATCGGGGGCGCCATGGCGCCCGTGGGCCCCGCGTTGCCTACCCCTGGTTTACATATTAATTTAAAATTTTACATATAGTTACAAAAATTTCTTTCTAACTTTCATTTTTGCGAAATTATCAATTATTTTACCAAAATATACATTGCTTAAAAGTCGACGGGGTGGCGTAATGGTAAGGATCAGGTCTCGTACGCCCAAGATCGCAGGTTCAAACCTGCCCCAAGTCGGTGGATTTTCAAGATGCAGAAAATCGTTTGCGCCCATGTCGTATGATTAAGCGGCATGTAAAAAGATCCCTTGAGTAGACATTTGGCTTGAATGCTCTCGGCTAAATTAAATTCCTAGTGCAGTCTGCATCAATGAGAGCTCAGGTGACGCCATCTAGGGGAAATTGAGCGTCCAAATTCAGTAATAATGGCATCCGCCGATAGCGGTGCTACGTGAAAGAAAGGATGCCGATTTCCGGGGAAAGCAGTAGGTCTGCAAAGGTTAGTGACCATACGCAGCCCCATTAAAGGGAAAAAAAAATTGCTTAAAATGTCTTGTCCTATGTACAGTATTGCTAAGTTATTTAATTTCTCCTCCCTCATGGAATTTCTTAAACAATTTTTTACTCTTTTTAACACAGAGAAAGACATTTCTCCTGACGCATTGGAGATTGGAATCGTCAAAAAAATCTTCAATAGTGTTTCTGTGTTTGGAAACGTCCATGCCATTTCTTCTGCGGAAGCATACATACAATTGAATTCCACATCACTATTACCTGAAGATGGGTTGGCAGATTTATTAGAGTCTTCCTTTTCGTTTAAAAAATATTAAGAAATGTTCAATTTCATCCTCTAAAGTTAAAACGTCAATATCATTTTTATAAGGAACCGTTCATAAATGATGTCACACTTTTTTTCAATATATTTGACCCCCTCCCCCCTTTGTCACATGTCACGCTACATTTCATTAGCATAAAATAGATTTAATTTTCTGATTGTAAATGCTTTTATAGAAATCAAAATGTACGACGTCACACTTCTTGTTACCCACTCTCTCCACCTCCTTTATGAATGACCCCTAAAGTTCTCTCAACTTTCGACAAGAATCTTTTTTTTTTCTATCTAAAGTTTAATCTTATTTTTAAAAAAATACTAAAAGGCTCTAGTACAGAGTTATACATTTAAGCTCTTTGGCATAATTGGGAATTAATGTTCTCGCAAATTACGTAAAATGAAATAAATTTTAAAATTTATTTCTAATTCACTTTCATTTTTTTCGTGAAAAAAAAAAAGACTTCTTTTTCTCTTCCTCCGACTTTGCTCATCTTCAACATGAAATGGCAGACCGGATTTTATATTTTTTGCCTCCTTTTCTACTAATTCGAATTCTTCTCTAAATTTGTCTATAAAACTTCCTACTGATTTAATGAGAGTTGTTCCTTTAAATGTCTCGCATTTTATTCTTTGCAAAGATTTGCCTAAATAAGCTATGATTTGCTGTAAAATGAAAGAAAATGTTTTAAATAAAAATACTTATAAAAAAACATTTTACATGAAAAAAACCTAAAAGGTGAAACTTTCGGGGCCCCTTTTGTCGCCCCCCCCCCCCCCCCGCGGCCGCTTAATCCGCTTACCGTTAGATACGCCACTGGCGAAATGCACAGAAACACAATCGCACTGCTGTTTCTTACTATAATTTTCGCATTGATTCAGACCAGTTATATTCATATCAATTGCAGTTTTTTTTTTTAAATTATAATTAGAGTTAATTTAACCATTTCTCTTGTTTTCCAATATATATACAGTAAAGTCTAGTTACAGTGAATACGGATGCAACGAAACAAACGCCCCTCCCCTGCTCCTCCTGAAGGGGGAGGGGCGTCAATTGCGCAACTGTATACCCACATTGGATAAGTATGCCTGATTTGTGAAGATATTCACCAGCGATGCCGCGGACGCGCTATAGCGCGTCAAATACGCAAGAATCGGAGGTGCAGATGCGAAAAAAAATTATGCGTCACCTCAGGATGAGTGATTTTTATCGCGGGAAAAAATGGTCAAGTAAAATATACAAAAAATCTATACGCAAAAATATTTTTTCCGCGTCTTTGACCCGCATTTTTCTTTCACCTCTTTTTTTACATGAAGAAAGGACGGGGAAACGGTGCCAGCTCGCATTGTCGCCCCTTTCCTCTCTGCTGTACTTCTCCGTTGCCGCTGCTTAGGTAGGGGGAAACAGTTTGGCTCTGAACAGAACTGATTTCTACTGAACAATTCGTAGATTCAATGCCCAAAGATTTCTTTAAAGATATAAATTCTACCTGACGTTTAATAAGTTCGGAAATATGCAGGGTTTTTTGTTTTTAATCTGGTTTGAAAAGGTTCCGTTTTCGCGATTACGATTTTTGCTTAGCTTTTATTTTGAATTAAAATAATCAATAAAATTTTCCTATTTAGTTGGTTTATAGCCTTATTCACTATTTAAAGGAAGAGTGCTACTGTATGTCTATGTTATCCACATTACGGGAAAATTCGAGAATCTGACTTGTTTTGTTTTTAATTCGTGGTCGAATTGTTAATGAATCAATTGCTAATTACATTGGAAAACATTTCTTGTCATAAAAGGTTTATTTTTCATTTATATCTCAGAAATGGTAGAGTTCCGCAAATTTTTTTGCCGAAGTTCCAGAAATTATTTTTGCTCAATCACCCTAAATTTTTCGCCCTCATTTTTGTTTTTCCCCTTTCAATTGCAGCAATATGTATTTCTTGGTTAATTGCAACAATACTTTAAAATTACGTAAGCCTAATTTCCATGTGCAAGCAAAGAAACGCATGCGTTCCTTTCTTTGCGTAATCTTTCTGCATCCTTTACGGGAACCGTATTTTTTTCATTTTTAACTATTTTTTAGGTTTAATTAAGAAGTAAACAAATAGAATTTCTTCTTATTTTATCAAATTCTTACCTTATATATCTGCGTATAAGTCGATTCGCACCTAAACCGAACCCCCAACTTTTAGACAAATAAACGGAAACCCTCGTGTAAGTTTTCCCTACTTTCAGAAAAAATCGGGAACGTTTTTACGGCGGATTTTTAGACATAAATGATTTAAAAAGAAGGGAAATAAATGAAATGTAATTACAATCGGAAATATGTAGCTTCATTTTTGCGACAGCGATTTTTGTAAAGGGTTCATTTTGCAGTTATATTTTTGTTAATTGTTGCTTTTATTCTGAATTAATAAAAATTACGATTATTTAGATGTTATTGTATAATTTCTTTTGATAATCCACATTTTATTAAAATAGTACACGATTTTTTAAACCATTTTTCTGTTTGTCCTATATTTTAAACATTTTCCATTGCAATCCCTGTTAAAATAAGTACTTTTATCCATTTCTGTCTGATCCAAGTATTTTTCATAAAGTACAACCTAATAAATCACATTTCGTCTTATATGCCTGACAATACAATACCTTTGTACCTATTAAAGAGAATCAAGGTTCAGGAAATGCAAATCCTTACTGCTAAAATCCCTGATATCTTTAAAGCCATGATATACTATTTTATGGTTAAAGACCTGCTTTTTGGAAAAAAGGACCCATAAATTTCGAAGTCCTGTGTCCCAGGTACCCGTAGTTTCCGAAGTCTAGTGGCATCACTGCATATTAGTGCATGTGCATAAATAATGCATATTAATATTGTTTGAGAGTTTTTAAAATAAAAATAAATTTTTGAAATAAAATTGCATGATTGAATGTGTTCAAGACGCTTCAAATTTACTTATACAGAGTTTCAAGATGATTTTTTCATATTTATGATCAATTAATATTAATGCAATGTGAACCAAAATTTCCCATTAACTGACTTTACAAGCAGTCTAAAAAACTCAATAAAAGTTTAAGATAAACGAATGTAAATTTAATAAAAAACATGAAAGTACAAAAGCATAACAATATATACAATGTATGCATAAAATACACGTAAAAAACCAAAAGCAAATGAAACATGAATTGAGTGAAATCTTTTGATGAAGTGCAGATTGGGAGATCCAATCACAGCTCAACATCACATGCATGAGAAAACATTTGAAAATTAATTCTTCCATTTAATCTTCTGAAAAAAATAAATAAATGTTACTGTATCTACCAATTACATTTATTGCACATACATCACATACACTATGTTCAAATGAAATAAAGAAAAACCAACTACCTTTTGATTAAAAATACATCTTAAACAAATGCCTCTACAAAATGTCTAAAAATGTTTTTTTTTTCATAAAAACCTACATTAGTGTTTCAATTTCTTTACATTCATTAACCACACAAATTGGGAAAAACATGTTAAATGTGTTTTAAATATTAAGGCTCGACCGATGTATCGGCGCCGATTGTTCAACAAAGTTGAAATCGGCATCGGCGGCCGATGTTAACGTTAGATAAACATCGGCCTATCGGCGTTGAAAAAAATCTAAAAGTCGATGCAAGGCCGATGTTTTTCGCAGGGACAACTTTCCAGAAAACATTGTGTCTTGAACTTTTTTTCTCCATAGCTAGATTTCTATTTCCATACAATAATAGGCAGCACATCAGTTAAAAAAAGCACAAAAATAATGTCATCCTAGGCACTCTTCGCCCTAGTAGGTTAGTTGCCTCATTTTTGTCAGTTTTTCGTTTAATGACTTAGTGCATTAGATGACATTGTGCAATAATAGTATACCATCTGCTTTTAGTTTGTCATGTTTCTTGTTATTCCGAAATTGTAAGCAATACAAAGTCAACTCAATCAAAGTACGATAATAATTTTAATTTTTACCAGCGTAAACGTTTTTCTCGTAGCGGTTTTTTTTTTTTTTTTTTGCTTCTTAGATCCCACATGTTACAGTGTTTCTGCAATTGTGCAGCAATCTCGTTGCATCTGCTTTTAGTGTGCGGTTATTCGGGGCCGTGGTAGCCTAGTGGTTAACACGTCGGACTTCCACCTGGAAGGTCGCGCGTTCGATACCCACTGAAGACCACCATGTATACTTGGGGATATGTGCATGTAAAATCCGTAGACCCCACTACCTCTCCCCCTGCGTAAGCAATCCTAAGGCCTCGGCTAACAGGTAGGGGTCTGGTAGAGAAAAGTGTGCGGTTATTCTCATTATTTCATTTTTATTTCAAAACATAGAAAAGATTGGTCAAAAATAAGAAACAATTTTCCAGAATAAATGTTTATTGATCGAACTTTTATGTGTCCAAGTTCGACTTGTAATTTTTAAAAATTTAATTCTCAAAATGCGAATTCGCGCAACAGGATTTAATAACATCTTAATAAAAATGCTAAAATTTCTTCATTTTCAAAGATCGATCAATGCATTTTTTTTCAAAATACATCTTAACTTTTTTTAAAGGATAAATATTTTAATTTTTCACCGTGTATACTTTGTTTTTTTATCGCATTTTTTTTTTTTGGCTTCTTTGATGCCACGTGTTGGACAGTTGACAGTTTTTCTGCTATTGTACAACAATCTCGTTGCATCTGCTTTCAGTTTAGAATATTTCTTGTTATTTTATTGTTAGTTTACAACATAGAGCATATTGATAAAAAATATGAATCAATTTTTCAGAATAAATGTTTATTGATCGAAATTTTATGTGTCCAAGTTCGACTTGCAATTTTCAAAAATTTAATTCTTAAAAAACGAGTTCGAGCGCCAGGGTGGAATAATAATTTAGTAAAAATGCTACAATTTCATTCATTTCAAAAAGTGACAACGTATATAAAAATATATATACAGGGTGGCCCAACCAAAAGTGGGGCTCGGAGCGGAATTATTTTCGTGGCCTATATATACAGGGACGTAACTTGGTCATTTTCTAACTGGGGTAAAACCAGGATTTAGCGCCCCCTCCCCCTTATACACACATAAAAACTATATGTATTTAGGTAACACACACATTTAGTCAATTTGGCGCCCCTAAAATAACCTGGTGCCCGCGGCATACCCCCTCTAGTTACGTCCCTGTGTATATATATGTGTGTGTGTGCTCGTGCGTTAAACTAGATTGAAAAGTTCCAATGGAATAGTAGTTAGCAGCCATAAATTTATTAACTTATTGTTGAGCATTTTACATCTTAACATATTTTATTACAAGCATTCACGTTCCTTAAGGAACATTTTAATTAATGAATAATGATAATAATAATTTAAAAAAAACTGCATTTAGATGCCTTTACTAAAATTACTTTACTTTCTTGAATGCCTTAACACAAATTCATTCACAACCTTATCAAAATTTAGCTTCTTTACAAATTCTGATTTAACCGATAAGATTGCCAACTTTTCTTTGCCTAAAGTAGATCGCAAAATTCTTTTTGTTAAGTTTGACCTTGAAAACTATCTCAGCTGTTGCTACAAATGTAGGCTGTGTTAAAATTACTCAAATTGCAGAGAAAAAATTTGGATAAAGTTGGTGACAAATTACTTTTGTATAAGAACTGGGCTGTTTCCAATATGACTGTTGACTGCGACTTTCCGTATTGCGGTGCTTGCAGAGCCTTTGGCTCGATCCCTTAAACACCAAAAATGTTTCGCCAAGGCGGAAGACGGAAATCACGTGATATAAACAGGACATGTAACCGAATAGCGTTTAGCAAATTATGAACTGGTGTTTTTTTTTAATTGTAAAATTAACATTTTCAAAGAGGGTACTTTTCTATCCTTTAGGTTTCGACTCGGATGGTTAATAAAGATAATGAATTATACAGGAGGTGTTTTGTTAAGCAAGATTTCAAAAAGAAATAAAAATTGAAATTTAATAACAAAACAGATCTTGTATCTATTACATACGAACTTT
Organism: Octonoba sinensis; assembly: GCA_038502835.1. Taxonomy (NCBI): domain Eukaryota; kingdom Metazoa; phylum Arthropoda; class Arachnida; order Araneae; family Uloboridae; genus Octonoba; species Octonoba sinensis. The sequence continues at coordinate 134,371,374 of CM076598.1, forward strand.
CGCTACATTGTACAGTAGAAATAGCTTGAGAATATGAATAGTACGATCGTTACTGAGAAAAATATAGTTGACCATTTTTTGTTGGTGAATGTTGTGCAGATTACTAAAATATGTTATTTCGTTAAATTATTATTCAATTATTACTTCTTAGTACAGATTTTTCTGTTGCGTAGAAGTGTAAGACTGTCCAATTTGCTGGACTTATTCTGGCACAGGTAGCGTTTCAAGGCTTTCAAAAGGCCTGGTTTATTCCCGAAAAAAAAAACCGTTTTTTTTTTCACCATAAATTTAAAGCAAAATCGGGAAATTTCAGACTTTCCTAAAATTGGGAACATTCGATTTTTTTTCTTGAAGTAATAATTTTAATACATCAATTATAAATATTTTTTTATGAAATTTTCGTAAAAATAGAAATACTTTAATGAACATTATTGTTAAAGCATTTTAAAACAGACAACATATTTATTTTGTTGTATTAGTATTCGCTGTAACAAAATTTTACTGTTGAGACTGAGAAAAACGAAGTTGTTAATATTTTTTATTTACATTGTAAAACTTGATATTTGTTTAAGTCATTAATAAAAAACAAAATAATACATAAAAAAACAACCTTTACAAAAAATTATTGAAATGTATATTGCTTTAAATTAGTATTTCTTATTAAAAATTACCCCTCCAAATGTGTTGGTAAAGTTGCAATTAAATGCTATGAATAAAAAAGAAAAAAGATTTTGAAGGTTAATCTTATTTTCTGCAAAGTAACCAAGTCAAATACATTCTTAGAATCAATATACTGCAATAAAAAAGCCTATTGAATTTACAAGTTAATTTTCTCAATTTTATAAGTTTGTTATAAAATATTATGTTTGATGCTAGATCATATATCCAGAATAGAAATAATATAACGTTACAATGTTATATGTTCTGTAACAATATTTGAACACTGAAAACATTTTTATAGTGAGTAAATAATTTATGATTATTTGAAGAAAGCTTAAGATCGTTTTTTCCTCTTAAAATTCCCAAATTTCCCAGTTTCTTCCCGAAAATTTCCGGATTTTTAACCTCACTTCAAAACTCCCGGGTTTTTTGCATTTCTAGGCACAGGTATTCAATATTGAATGGATGCTTCTTAATAAAGCTCATATTAGTAAACTAACGGCAGGAACTACTTGTAAATTCAATAAATGAATTATTATTGTCATTATTCAATAGTTGTTTTATTTTAATCATTTCATCTACATTTTAAATGCTTAAAAATTTTATTTCTTGCCTCTTGAAGCTCACAATTTTATGAGTTGATAAATAAGTTTCTTTTGACCCAGAATAACATATGTACAATGTTTTTGTGATTTCTTAATGCTGGTTTTTAAACAAATGTTTTTTTACTAGGTCAAACATTTTATTTCTTATTTAGTGTTGCGTCGACTAGTATTATTTGTATTTTCAATGGATGATCAACTCAATAAAAATATTAAAATGCTAAGACTTGTTAAATGTTTGCTTATATGATTGATGATTTCATTGTGTTTTCGTTATAATGATAAATTGTGTGCGGTAATTCAAAATAATAATAACAAATAAAAATGAAGTTTAACAAATTTGAACATTGAACGTGAAAAAAATCAACTGGATTATAGATTTATAAAAAAAGTTTCACAACAAAGAAAAATTATAAAAAATTTTTGGAAGTTCATTTATTTCATCAATTCTGAAATAGCTATTTTTGCCTTTTAACTTAAAAAAAATAGTTATACAGGCATAAATAGATTTAATTCTTTTGGTACAAGTCTAAAAAATGTTGCATGAAAATTAAACGACTCTAAACTGTCTTAGTTCTCATGGCATACAGTCAGATTTTATATACATTTTGCACAGTATAAGAAAGTTTCTATGATGTTTTATGCTTTTTATGTATTTTTTGGAAACAATATTTAATAAAAATAAGTCATTCAAGTATTGAAAACAGCATCATAATAATAAAATACATACTGCAATGTATTTGTTGCCATGATGTTGTTGTAATAATAAGTTAAATACATTGCAATAATGTATGAGTGAATTATTACAACCTCTGCAATAGTAATTCAAAGATTAAAGAAGATGTACATAGGCGAAACTACAATGGCAGCGAAATTCACGGGGTTGCTGTGTCGTTCTCCGTCTAATGTTTACATTCGGGGGTGGCCACATTGTGAACTGAATCTTTGCCAGTTCGGTGAAAATCGGCAAGAGCTCTGCAAGCAACGCAATACAGAAAGTCGCCTGTTGACTGACCAGTTGACTGGCAAAATTGGACGGCAAATTATGAGTTCGTCTAAAAAGCCTTCACTCTCAATATCATCTTTTAAAGCCTGAATTTTTAAGCTCTATCTCTGATGAATTCTTAATATTATTTGGACTATATAGAAAGCCAAATGTTTTTTCATGGGCGTGCAAATTTTAAAATCTCTTCTCGAAAGATGTCATAGCATTATCAATTAATACTATGAAAAACATAATCCGAAAATTATATTCAGAAAACGAAGATTCGTCATCAATTCCTTCATACAGAAATTGTCTTGGTTTTCAAGCTATATGCCGATTTTCAAATTCTGGTGTAGCTTTCAGTTTTTTTGGAAGAATTTTAGCACTTTCTAGTGACGTCTGCAATCCAGTTTCTCAAAATTTTTCAAAAGATTCAGACAAATCTTTAAGGTGTAAGTTCACCATGCTGATCTTCAAATTGGACAAGACCCTTTAATTTTTATTTTTTATGTTTAATTAATTTTTTTTTTTTCACCCCGAAATTTTTTTGCAATGGCGCCTTAAGGGCGGAGCCCTGCTATTGCGAGCAATCAGCTTAAGATCGGCCATGTAACACAATGAGTGGAATGAGATTTCTATTCCTATTTTAAACACATTCACTTACTGCCAATATAATCACGAAAAATTCCAAAATTTACTGATCTAGGATCTGATCAATTATCTAACCGTATAGAAAAACATGAAAAGCGGAAATTTTATTAATAAAATTCTCTCTTTTTAATAAAGAGTTTGATGTTTTGAGCGGGACCTAGCAGAAGCGCGGGGCCTGGGGCAACTGCCCCGCCCTGTATATATATATTTTTTTCAAAACACATCTTAATTTTTATAAACGATCATGTGTTTTTCAGAAGATTATTTGTCAACAGGAAACTGCTGGTGTTCAAAATATTGGTTTATTTCAGTGACCTTACATTGTGCTCATGAAAATATAAAAAACATGTCAGTGTAATTTTCAACTCACAAGAAAAAAAAGCTAATAAGATTAGTTCTTAAGACCCAACATTCATTTGTAATGACAAAAAAATCTCACGTCTATGTTTTTAAAGCCATATTTAGTATTTCTTGGCTATGAACAGGGGGGCGTTACTGCGAGCGAAATTTTTTAATATTTTACTTTTATTTTAGAAAAAGAGCTATTTTTAGTTAAAATAACTTTTATAATGAAAAATAAACACATAATCGTTCCCGTTTTCCTTTTAAAAATGTGGAGGGGAATTATGAAAAAAATCCGAGAGGAGGGGGTTGACAATTTTGTTAAAGATACAAACCCACATTATTTGTTATTCTGTATTATAACATCTGCATTCCTCTCCATGTAAAAATACGAAAATAAAGGCAACTGCACTTGGCATTTGCAGTGCAGGTGTTATAAAGAGAAAATGTTGAAGGAAAGGGAATTAGACCTGATCCGACCCAATAGTTATTTTTTTGCAAAGATAAGAAAAAAGAATTAAAAATCCTCTGGATATAGCATTTTTTATTTTTTTTTACCTCCAAATAGTTTAATTACTTTACTAGAATTGCAAGTGATTCTTTTAGTTTTAATTATTATGTGAACTTCACCCAAACATTTTTACGGTGCTTGAATAATGCATTTATGCTTTTATAAACATAAAAATAAATAAATGATTTAAATGCCATTTGTGACAAGCATTCTACACGTTTTAACGGTTTAAAGTGCCTCTTTTTCCATCGGCATCGGCCGATCTCGGAACAATTGGCCAAAAAATGCCATCGGTCGAGCCCTATTAAATATCTAAAGGAAACCCATAGTATTTTAAGTCCATTTTTCAGGAGTTACAATGAATTTAACAAATAAACATTTTAAACACTATAAGACTAGACTTTTCCATCCAAATACTAGAATAAAGATTCTGATGGGAGCTTTAAAAGTGTAGAACCCTCATGTAGCTGGTGGCTTTGTTGTTGGTACTTTGTTGTTGGTTGGTAGTCATGTAGCTGGTGGCTTTGTTGCACGTTCATTAAGTGTAAACTCGCCAAAAACTCAAAAAATGAACAAGATACTGCGGCTCTCAGGTACAGATACATAACAAGTGTTTAGAATTGCTTGTACATTAATCATGTAATTTTTTCATAACTGTTAGAGGAAGAATAAAGATGTAAAGCATATTAATGGTATAAAGAGATTAAATTTACTGAATTATTCTGCAAATAAATACTGTTAACATAGCAAAGTGAAATTTTGATTTCAGTTTGCTTCAGTATTGTGAATAAACATTCATGACACAATAATGAATAAATTTAAGGAATGCATAATATTTGTTTTATCAAAAGTTTAATTGCATATATTTTTCCGATGATAAACCAACACATTCTTTTGGAGGAGATTAATTATTAATATGAATCACTATAATATTTTTCTCAAAACATTTAAGACAACCATACAAAATTTGACTATACAAGTAAAAAATATATCGCTACATAAAATAAATTTTTCGGAGTCAAGAAGAACGAAGTTATAGCAAAATAGTGATATACTAATTAGTATAAAGTACAATTTTAAAAATGATTAGCAAAATCAAAGTTAGCCAATATACTAAACTAAATATTACTGAACCACATTAGTTAGAAAAAGTTCGTCAACTTTTTTTGTCAAAGAGAAGAATGCCAAAGTGAAATCAAATCCCACCAGCACCTCAGAAAAATGTTTTAAATATTCAGACCTGTATATTAAAGGCTGGAAGAAGAAGTGGATCTGATGTAAATGACATGCAAAGTTGTAAAACAAATCCAATCTGAAGAAAATAAAAATATGATGGAGATTGCAACAGAAAAATTTAACACTAAAAAGTTACAGGAAGTCCTTAGTCCTTAGCTTAGCTAAACATCTTGAATCATTTTTCTTGAATCCTTACTTTTCTGCTGAAAGAAACCGATTATTCAGGAACTGCAAAACTGTCTATTTCTATACCCATCAAAGCTACAATAACCTCGTAAGATCCAGTGAAAACCAAAATTGCAATTTTTTTTGAGAAAATGAAAGATGCCAAAATTGCAATTTTTTTTTGAGAAAATGAAAGATGCAAAAATCTAAATAAAGAAAAAGGCTCAGAAAGTTAAGGTGACATCGTGTTGAACCACATAAAAGCTTTTGTGTAAAAACAGTGAACAATAATAAGAAAGAAATTATTATATACAGTATTATACAAGTAATATATTTTTTTCTTTTCTTTTCTGTTACCTTACTCATACTTTTATATGTTTGATAAAAATAAAGTGGCTTATATAGAATTTAAAAAAGGCTAGCTTTTATTGGGTTTTCAGAACTTTCCCCTTTTAGTACCGACTCCGAGTCTCACATAACACAGTTTCTTAAAACACGACAGTTTCTAGAAACCTAACTACTGTGTTATAGGAGGGATACCTGTAATTTATATCAGTGCAATATGCATCCCATAATGTCTTTTAAAATTTAAATACTCACAGTGTTCCTTAAGGCAACAGTAATGGCACCTTCTTCTGGTGTAGAAGGACGAAGAGTTGACTTGTACTCTTCTAAAGCTAGTCTATCTTTATTACGTGAAAGGATCTAAATGTGTACAATGCATAACATAAATTTTAAAAAATAGAAACATGTCTTATGAAAAAAAAAAAGAAAGAAAACTTAAAGAATTAAATAATTACCTCAATTACAACTCTATAGCATTTAACTCGTTTAGCAACTTCTAATTTTTTTTCTTCATCTTTTATAAACTCCACATACCTCCATACTAACTAAAAGTAAAATATCAAATCAATATCACAAAAAACATGAGAAATTTATTTATAAGAAATGAGGATATATGACTTTTCTTCTAGCTGAAAAATTAACATTAAAGCAGTGATAAAAAAGTTTTTTCTTTTTAGCTGTGTACACGATAATTATTTAATATGAGGCACAGCATAGAAATTATTGTGCATTTATTCGATAATGCTATGTACATACTTGCCAACCTTGGAGGAAAAAAAAGCAGGAGATTTTTTTCAATGACGCCCTCCCTCCCCACACACAAAATGAACAATTAAACTGACTTATACAAAGATTTTTTTTTTAATGTTCCTTACAGCAGTATTTGATAAAATTTTATCATCAAATGTTTGATCGAAACATTTTATAGCAAAATTATTTTTTATGAGCAATAGGATGTTCTCTAGATTTTCATTTGACAGAACTGGACGAAACTGTGTTTCACTTTACAGAAAATGTATTACTGTGCGGAATGCACAAAATCCCAAGAATAACATTTAGTTAGATAATAAAAAAACAATTCTCCCAAATACTTACTATCTTACATCTACACCACAATTTAAACAAAATATCACCATCATATCTGGTGTGCACTTAAACAAATAAATTATCCAAAATATTTATTTAAAAAAATTTAGCCATTTTTCAGTTATATATTCGATGAAAATAGGAAGAAATTTTATTATCTATTTTGTAACAATATATAATGATTACCAAAAAGTAAAAAAAAGCCAAATCCTAAGATGAAAAAAAAAAAAAAAATTTTATGCAAAAATATTTTAAAAACTAGATTATTAATAAGGATGCAATATTAATAGTTACAACTAACTAAATGGTACATGATCACCAAAATTTTTAAAAAAGGCTAAAATATTTCATTGAAATTTCGAGTGGGTGTGGCAAAAGGAGAAGTGAAAATCCTCTACTATAGAGGCTAAATCGTAAAAAATATTTAAAATAATGGTAAACCAAAAGGTATTGATGTCCAAAAGATTGAATGAGACAGTACACAAGAACTAGGGACTTTTACCGAAGCGGATGCAATCGGATTTCAAAAAAAATCGGGACTGACCCTTGAAAGCATATGAAAGACAAAATGCGGAAGTTTTACTGCTAATTTGTAAAAGTTTCGTAAAGCAAGCATCTACGCATGCTACTTCAAGATCTTCTCATTTAAAGAAAAGAAAAAGTACGAAAATTACGGATATTCGCGGAACCGAAATTTTGACTTACCAAAAATACGGAATTTCGTCAAAATACAAGAAAATTACATAAAAACTACTCGGCGAATAACTACGATCCCAAATGCCGTCCATTGAGCAAAAAAAAAAAAAGATTGAAGCTTCATTCATTTATTTTAAAGCGAAAATTACAAAAAACGGGAGAAAATTGTGTTAAACGGGAGATCGGGAGACAGACGCAAAAAACGGGAGTCTCCCGTTAAAAACAGTAGACTTGGCAAGTATGTATGTATAATATTTCTACCCATTTTCGTAAAACTAGCACACATATTCATGCAGTTATCATCATTTCTTTTCAAAAGGGCAGTTCCCAAGAATATTTTTGGCCTATAACATGCTAAGTTTCTCACGGGATCTTACCAAACTTACAGAAAACTTCAGAACATACAAGAGAAACATCATATTGATATTAGAAATAAAAAACTAAATATTAGGCAAATTATGAGCATTTAAAGGAGACATTTTTTTACTGTTCAAAGTAGTTGGGAAAAAAGTAGTTTAACTAGTAAACTAGTTCAAAACAAAAGTAGTTACAACTAGTAGTTAACTACTGCCGAACACTAGTGACCTGCCAAATCATTGAGAGTTAATATGTACCTAGTATCAAGAAGTATCTGTTAAAAAAGTATCATGGGGCACTCATAGCTTTCAAAACAGCATGATCATATATATAATTTTTATTATATATTTGGGAGCTGATAACTTTGACCTCTTTTCATGGGTAAGCAAGTTGGATTTAAAAGGTGGCAGACTTCACTTTTCTTATCACAGTATTACTAACATACCCAAAAGCTTCAGAAAAAATGAAAATATTAACTACCACACCCCATTCATTTTGCCCAGTTTTTATTTATTTATTTTTTGTTAAAGACTGTTAAGTACACTATTTAAAGGCACAGATCATAAATCTTAATACAATGAGTAGTGGAAGGCGGGGCAAGATGGAAAATCTAAATCTAACCCCTTACAAAATAAGTAAAAAGTAAAAAAATCAAACTTTTTTTCATTACATTTTGTTTATTCAACCACTAAATTACAATAATACGGAAAATAAATTCGAACATTTGCTGCATTTAATCATATATATAATAATTTGAAAAAAAAGTAAAATTTTTCCATCTTGCTCAATATGTGGGGTAAGATGGGGAACGTCATTAACACAACCCTTTAAAGTCACTTATCACTTTCTTATTTATGGCTTTCACATAGCACACAGGTGTGAACTTCCTTTTTGTCTTCACTTCCTGTCTAAAAACGCACAGGAATTGTGCAGAGGATTCGTGGGTTTAACATCCACATTAACTCACCGGCGGTCTAGGCCGTGATATCACGCCATGAGAAATCTTTCTTGAGATGGTCGAAGGCGTGATATTACGATGCACTTTTTCCGCGCCGAAATGGTCAGTAGCGTATATTTGCGAGATTCTTTCCCCTCTTTCCGAGTAGGCTCCCTGGTGCGCCGGAGGCGTTGCTTTTCCGCCTCTTCTCTCACATACGCACACAATGACCATTCATTCCCTTTGTGCTTCCAAGTTTCAGCATTCAGTTACTACCCCCTGAGGGGGCATTGAAATCAGCTAACAACTACAAGAAATCCTTCTTGATTACAACGTTTAAAAATGCTTCAATAGCAAGTGAAATTTTATTCTTAAAACGGAAAATATATATATGTATGTCCTCTGTCGTATCTTGCCAGTTTCCGTTTGCTTGTCTGATCAACGAACGCAATTTAATAAAATTATTTACAGGTCATCGCATTTAATGAAATTACGAAGTTTGAAAAAAATAATTTTATTCGGGTTAAAATAAATTGATCCTGCTTTAAAAAAAGAAAACCTCATTTCTATAGAGGATATACATTGTATATGAACAAGATATATGCACAGAAAATAAAATCAGTAACTTATAGTATCGAGATGAGAAGAATAAGTTATAGTGAAGAGGTTTTACATTGGATTTTTATTACAATCCCAGTCAAATTTGCTGTGCATTCCGGGCCGATGTCAAGACGGAGCAGTTTTCCGTAAAAAAGCGATAGCCAATTCCGATTTAGCGATGTAAAAGAGAAAGAGAGGGGGGTAGGGGGAGAAGGAAAACATTTTAAGTCTTTAAAAAATAATCAAAATTGAAGAAATATCGCAATATAAAGCAAGATATTTTTTTTTTTGTTAAATTCAAAAAGATCATTCGTTTTAAAATTATTATAGCAATACCGGCCAATCTGCATTATCAAGATTACCTATAGATTAACTGAATTGAACAATCTAAACATTTTTTTAAAACAAAACATTTTAAAAACCCAAGCAAGCCTTAGTTTTTTTAAGTGTATAAATAAACGTGATAGCTTCTTGGGGTCACACATGGGGCGAAACATTTTTAAAAAATAGAGAAGGATTTCCCACAACGTTCATATTTAAAAGAAATAAAACGTGGCATAGGGACATAACCAGGGAGGGGGGCACGAGGTCGATTTCTTCCACTAACGTCATAAAGCTAGCCAAGAATTGCGTGTTTAGGACTTGTCTTCAATTTCACAATATTGCCCGCAGAGAACACCCGATACTTCTGTCTTTTAGCGTTACTAAAAATGTACTAATATTTGTTTTTAAATACTGTACAGAAAACTCACTTGTAAACCTCTTTTCTTATCTTCATCACCTAAAATCACATTTTTAGAGCCTCAATTTCGAAAGTAACCCCCTGGGACAAACTTCCCAAAACCCCCCTAACATATCCAAGGTCGATTAAAATTACGTTATTAGGTATATGTATATATACATACTATATATTAAATACACGTTTCAAAATGGGGGGACCGCCAAACTCATACCCCCTTCCCTCCTCGATATTTTTGTACTCGCAACGACCTAGTCTGGTCAGGATCAAGATAGAGAGGCGTTTTCAAAAGTTTTTGTACTTTTTATAACATACGATTATTTCCATGCCTGATAAAAGTTTCGCTGTTATATACATGTATATTATTGCGGATCTAACAAAAACTTCATTTTCCTAGTTAATTATTTCCCCTTTTCATTTGTCAGGCAAAGCTCATTTATAATTGTAATGTTATACTGTTATAGATAGCTGATGACAACGTGTCTTGATTGAGTAAATTATTTATTAGGTAATAAATATAAAACTTATTTTTAGAAAGAGCTTGATGCCATTAAGCAGTAATAATAAAAGTAATTACAATAAGAGTTTGAGTGAATGCTTCTCTGAAGCAATGAAATTAAAAATGAGAGTAGTGTATGGAAGCAAACATGGAAGTTTTGTTCAACTGCTACTCAGCTTAGTACGAAATGGGCAGAAGTACAAGCTGTTACAAAAAAAATGTTTTCTATGCTAAATTTAATTAGGGTCGAATTTCAACTATTGGGCAAACTCTAGTTATTATTATCTAACTAACTTCCCTAGCATCGAAGATTATATATTGCTATCTTGGATACGACAAAAAGGAAATGAAAAAACATAGTAACATTTAATATTTGCCCAAAATGAGAATTTTTGGGACCCCACGAGGATCGGAAAAATTAAATTCTCTCAATTTTTCGGTAGGTGGATTTCTCTCGTTAATACACAACTTTTTCGCGTTAAGGCATATTGAAAATTAAAAACATCAAAGCTATGTTTTCGCTCCGCATTAAGGTATGCAAGGTATGCACAAGGGCGCTCATTTTGAAAAAAAAACTTGAAATTAGAGACTTTTTTACTCAGCAGCACCATTTTGAATCATATTTTTCGAATATTTTAGGAAAAAGTAGGCCTGCGCTCCTCTTGTTCTAAAAACATGCGTATGTGTGTGTATATATACAATGTCTGTGTGTGTAAAATGTCTCATTCTTGCTTTATTCTTCTAAGACGGACATAAAAGGAATTAGATGCTTTGTTCTGAACCTTGTTGTACTTCAGTCCTATTAACTCTTTAGTTGTCAAAAAACAAAAGTAAGATTATCTAGCATACAAAGTGAGCGTACCACCTATGTTTCATACTGACACTTACGGACACCCCTTTAGTTCTCGCGAAGTGAGAAAAAATATTTTATTCTGATAAAACTGTCAGGTTCAGTAATAATCTCAATTTCAAAGGCTATTGACACGTATTTGCTTTCCTATTTATTTTAGTTAGATGCTTACCGTTTCTAGAATTTTTAAAACTCAGCAGAATGCAGCAGATAAATGTCAGTCATAGTTAATTGTGCATAGTTGATTGTGCAACTCAAACTGTGCTGCAATCTTTATTTTGTTTTATTTAACGAGTTTTCAAGAAATTCAAAATTTATCTATACAAAAGAGAAGAAAAAAAAAAGCACTAACGTATCATGTGAAATGTATTTAGTATATTTCATTTGGCTATATACATAATGATATGTATATAATGATAAAATTTCATTTTATATATAATGATGAAAAATGCTAATTAAATTCCATTTCTGTTTTAAAAAACTAATATCTATAATGTAATACATAAACTACAATGCAATAAGGAAATAACCTAACGTGACTACGACAGGGTGGCATATTTATATGTATATGTTACGGTGAATATCCGAAATCGGACAATGCCGACGTACACCAAATAGAGAATGTCGACAATCACCATCTATCAGACTGGAAAATGTCGACGTTCTCCAATTTCGGAAATTTTCCGTAACATATACACACGTATAAATCATAGAAACAACGTAACAAAAGAATAAATTGCAAAATATTCCGGACACGTGTTTCGGCGTTACAACGAACCTTTTCTATCACCGAAAGAAAATTATCATTTGGATGGCAAGCGGAGCACCCTGCAAAAGTTGAAGCTTTTAAAAATTTATGGACTTCATTTGTTTTAAAGCTTATTGTTTTAACACTTTTTTTTGTACCATTATAACCTGAAAAATAATGTACTAAAATCTAAATTTGTCACGCGTCACGCTATGTTGCATAATGCGTGATGTCACACTTCTTGTTACCCCCTCCCTTCCCTTTGTCACACTTTGTCACAATTTCCCGAACCCCCTCCCCCCCCCCCTCGAAGCGTGACATCATTTATAAATGATCCCAAAGGCGTGTTTAAGCAGCCTTTAGTTAGGAAATCCTTCTAATACAGACTGCTCATATTCTTAAGTAATATTTTTTACAATTGAATTTTCTTTTTAAGATTTTCTTAAAACATACTTGCAGTTTTTAATTATTATTGTTATTATTTTAAAGCTGTGAAGATTTTTTTTTTTTTACATCTCTAAGTCGAAATTCGCAACCCATTTTCTAGATAACTGAAGGGATGCACCTCCCCCCCTTTGATGAAGTTCCTGGTTACTCTTCACTTGATATTAAAAATGACATTCATTCTCGTATTTACGTATTAGGAAGAAAAGTGAAGATTTCTCTTATTTCATTTTCTCTTCGCTTCTGCTTCCTTGTACATATATATATGTGTGTAGTAGAAGCAAAAGCAGCAGTACAAAACCTTTCTACTTTTCTTGTGCCACGAGTATAGACTATGCATGTTAGTCATGTCATATAAACTTAGGGACCGTTCATAAATAATGTCACACTTCGTTTCATTACATTTGACCTCCTCCCCCCTTCGTCACAAAGCGTCACACTTCAACATACCCCCTCCCCCCTTTGTTACATGTCACGCTATATTACATTAGCATAAAATAGGGTTAATTTGCTGATTTTAAAGGTTTTCATAGAAATCAAAATGCTCGATGTGACACTTCTTGTTACCCCTCACCTCCTCTTGTCACAAACTGTCACTTTCTTGAACCCCCCTCCCCCCTTGAAGCGTGACATCATTTATGAATGACCCCTTAGATGCCTTCTCGTGTAGTAATTGAAAATACTCAGAAGCAATGCCAAATTCTACGCTATAGCAATCTCGCATATAATTATACTTAAACGCTTTTTAAACTTTTTTGTTCAAAGTAAAGGAGCAGTAAATTTCTAATCAAAATCTTTCTCCTCACGCTTCAAAGCCAGAGCTCGTGTTATTGAAAAACAAGAAAATAGTTCCCAAATTCTTTTTATGTAAATATATTATTTTGTGTAATAAATTTATCGTATTAAAACAGTAACGCTTACGTTTGTATTCACCAGTGACTTAGCCAGACACTAGTTTCGGGGGGGGGGGGGGGTCTTTGGGGGAAATACGATTGCTTGCAGCTAATTTTATTGTTTTGCGAAGGTAACTCAAAGTATCTACCCCCAAATTCAGGGGGGGGGGGGGATCGTCGCCCTTTTCCATGTCCGTGGTTATTCACAGTAAACAAGAAAACTAAGCAAGACATTGGGCACACTTCCAATCGCTTTTCTAATTCATGTCGAAAAATACTCAAACTTTTAGCTTAAAATAATTTACCCTTTCATAGTTTTAATGTTACCCTGTCATCTTGAACCTATTGATATATGTACAGTTTCATTAAAAAAGCAATAATAAAGTAGATTGCATTTTATTAGCTACGCAAATACTTTTGTAAACTTCATCTTTTTCCCTTGATCAATGTCATTTGTTAGAGTAAAGAGAATGTGACAAATGCAGTTGTGCCCTTCAATTTTGTGTCACTACAAACCAGGGTCCGAAATTAGCGGTCGTTAGTCGTATTTTGCAACTAAGAACTCCAATTACAAAAAACGGGAGAAAATTGTGTTAAACGGGAGATCGGGAGACAGACGCAAAAAACGGGAGTCTCCCGTTAAAAACAGTAGACTTGGCAAGTATGTATGTATAATATTTCTACCCATTTTCGTAAAACTAGCACACATATTCATGCAGTTATCATCATTTCTTTTCAAAAGGGCAGTTCCCAAGAATATTTTTGGCCTATAACATGCTAAGTTTCTCACGGGATCTTACCAAACTTACAGAAAACTTCAGAACATACAAGAGAAACATCATATTGATATTAGAAATAAAAAACTAAATATTAGGCAAATTATGAGCATTTAAAGGAGACAATTTTTTACTGTTCAAAGTAGTTGGGAAAAAAGTAGTTTAACTAGTAAACTAGTTCAAAACAAAAGTAGTTACAACTAGTAGTTAACTACTGCCGAACACTAGTGACCTGCCAAATCATTGAGAGTTAATATGTACCTAGTATCAAGAAGTATCTGTTTAAAAAAGTATCATGGGGCACTCATAGCTTTCAAAACAGCATGATCATATATATAATTTTTATTATATATTTGGGAGCTGATAACTTTGACCTCTTTTCATGGGTAAGCAAGTTGGATTTAAAAGGTGGCAGACTTCACTTTTCTTATCACAGTATTACTAACATACCCAAAAGCTTCAGAAAAAATGAAAATATTAACTACCACACCCCATTCATTTTGCCCAGTTTTTTATTTATTTATTTTTTGTTAAAGACTGTTAAGTACACTATTTAAAGGCACAGATCATAAATCTTAATACAATGAGTAGTGGAAGGCGGGGCAAGATGGAAAATCTAAATCTAACCCCTTACAAAATAAGTAAAAAGTAAAAAAATCAAACTTTTTTTCATTACATTTTGTTTATTCAACACTAAATTACAATAATACGGAAAATAAATTCGAACATTTGCTGCATTTAATCATATATATAATAATTTGAAAAAAAAGTAAAATTTTTCCATCTTGCTCAATATGTGGGGGTAAGATGGGGAACGTCATTAACACAACCCTTTAAAGTCACTTATCACTTTCTTATTTATGGCTTTCACATAGCACACAGGTGTGAACTTCCTTTTTGTCTTCACTTCCTGTCTAAAAACGCACAGGAATTGTGCAGAGGATTCGTGGGTTTAACATCCACATTAACTCACCGGCGGTCTAGGCCGTGATATCACGCCATGAGAAATCTTTCTTGAGATGGTCGAAGGCGTGATATTACGATGCACTTTTTCCGCGCCGAAATGGTCAGTAGCGTATATTTGCGAGATTCTTTCCCCTCTTTCCGAGTAGGCTCCCTGGTGCGCCGGAGGCGTTGCTTTTCCGCCTCTTCTCTCACATACGCACACAATGACCATTCATTCCCTTTGTGCTTCCAAGTTTCAGCATTCAGTTACTACCCCCTGAGGGGGGCATTGAAATCAGCTAACAACTACAAGAAATCCTTCTTGATACAACGTTTTAAAAATGCTTCAATAGCAAGTGAAATTTTATTCTTAAAACGGAAAATATATATATGTATGTCCTCTGTCGTATCTTGCCAGTTTCCGTTTGCTTGTCTGATCAACGAACGCAATTTAATAAAATATTTACAGGTCATCGCATTTAATGAAATTACGAAGTTTGAAAAAAATAATTTTAATTCGGGTTAAAATAAATTGATCCTGCTTTAAAAAAAGAAAACCTCATTTCTATAGAGGATATACATTGTATATGAACAAGATATATGCACAGAAAATAAAATCAGTAACTTATAGTATCGAGATGAGAAGAATAAGTTATAGTGAAGAGGTTTTACATTGGATTTTTATTACAATCCCAGTCAAATTTGCTGTGCATTCCGGGCCGATGTCAAGACGGAGCAGTTTTCCGTAAAAAAGCGATAGCCAATTCCGATTTTAGCGATGTAAAAGAGAAAGAGAGGGGGGTAGGGGGAGAAGGAAAACATTTTAAGTCTTTAAAAAATAATCAAAATTGAAGAAATATCGCAATATAAAGCAAGATATTTTTTTTTTGTTAAATTCAAAAAGATCATTCGTTTTAAAATTATTATAGCAATACCGGCCAATCTGCATTATCAAGATTACCTATAGATTAACTGAATTGAACAATCTAAACATTTTTTTAGAAACAAAACATTTTAAAAACCCAAGCAAGCCTTAGTTTTTTTAAGTGTATAAATAAACTTGATAGCTTCTTGGGGTCACACATGGGGCGAAACATTTTTAAAAAATAGAGAAGGATTTCCCACAACGTTCATATTTAAAAGAAATAAAACGTGGCATAGGGACATAACCAGGGAGGGGGGCACGAGGTCGATTTCTTCACTAACGTCATAAAGCTAGCCAAGAATTGCGTGTTTAGGACTTGTCTTCAATTTCACAATATTGCCCGCAGAGAACACCCGATACTTCTGTCTTTTAGCGTTACTAAAATGTACTAATATTTGTTTTTAAATACTGTACAGAAAACTCACTTGTAAACCTCTTTTCTTATCTTCATCACCTAAAATCACATTTTTAGAGCCTCAATTTCGAAAGTAACCCCCTGGGACAAACTTCCCAAAACCCCCCTAACATATCCAAGGTCGATTAAAATTACGTTATTAGGTATATGTATATATACATACTATATATTAAATACACGTTTCAAAATGGGGGGACCGCCAAACTCATACCCCCTTCCCTCCTCGATATTTTTGTACTCGCAACGACCTAGTCTGGTCAGGATCAAGATAGAGAGGCGTTTTTCAAAAGTTTTTGTACTTTTTATAACATACGATTATTTCCATGCCTGATAAAAGTTTCGCTGTTATATACATGTATATTATTGCGGATCTAACAAAAACTTCATTTTCCTAGTTAATTATTTCCCCTTTTCATTTGTCAGGCAAAGCTCATTTATAATTGTAATGTTATACTGTTATAGATAGCTGATGACAACGTGTCTTGATTGAGTAAATTATTTATTAGGTAATAAATATAAAACTTATTTTTAGAAAGAGCTTGATGCCATTAAGCAGTAATAATAAAAGTAATTACAATAAGAGTTTGAGTGAATGCTTCTCTGAAGCAATGAAATTAAAAATGAGAGTAGTGTATGGAAGCAAACATGGAAGTTTTGTTCAACTGCTACTCAGCTTAGTACGAAATGGGCAGAAGTACAAGCTGTTACAAAAAAAATGTTTTCTATGCTAAATTTAATTAGGGTCGAATTTCAACTATTGGGCAAACTCTAGTTATTATTATCTAACTAACTTCCCTAGCATCGAAGATTATATATTGCTATCTTGGATACGACAAAAAGGAAATGAAAAAACATAGTAACATTAATATTTGCCCAAAATGAGAATTTTTGGGACCCCACGAGGATCGGAAAAATTAAATTCTCTCAATTTTCGGTAGGTGGATTTCTCTCGTTAATACACAACTTTTTCGCGTTAAGGCATATTGAAAATTAAAAACATCAAAGCTATGTTTTCGCTCCGCATTAAGGTATGCAAGGTATGCACAAGGGCGCTCATTTTGAAAAAAAACTTGAAATTAGAGACTTTTTTACTCAGCAGCACCATTTGAATCATATTTTTCGAATATTTTAGGAAAAGTAGGCCTGCGCTCCTCTTGTTCTAAAAACATGCGTATGTGTGTGTATATATACAATGTCTGTGTGTGTAAAATGTCTCATTCTTGCTTTATTCTTCTAAGACGGACATAAAAGGAATTAGATGCTTTGTTCTGAACCTTGTTGTACTTCAGTCCTATTAACTCTTTAGTTGTCAAAAAACAAAAGTAAGATTATCTAGCATACAAAGTGAGCGTACCACCTATGTTTCATACTGACACTTACGGACACCCCTTTAGTTCTCGCGAAGTGAGAAAAAATATTTTATTCTGATAAAACTGTCAGGTTCAGTAATAATCTCAATTTCAAAGGCTATTGACACGTATTTGCTTTCCTATTATTTTAGTTAGATGCTTACCGTTTCTAGAATTTTTAAAACTCAGCAGAATGCAGCAGATAAATGTCAGTCATAGTTAATTGTGCATAGTTGATTGTGCAACTCAAACTGTGCTGCAATCTTTATTTTGTTTTATTTAACGAGTTTTCAAGAAATTCAAAATTTATCTATACAAAAGAGAAGAAAAAAAAAAGCACTAACGTATCATGTGAAATGTATTTAGTATATTTCATTTGGCTATATACATAATGATATGTATATAATGATAAAATTTCATTTTATATATAATGATGAAAATTGCTAATTAATTCCATTTCTGTTTTAAAAAACTAATATCTATAATGTAATACATAAACTACAATGCAATAAGGAAATAACCTAACGTGACTACGACAGGGTGGCATATTTATATGTATATGTTACGGTGAATATCCCGAAATCGGACAATGCCGACGTACACCAAATAGAGAATGTCGACAATCACCATCTATCAGACTGGAAAATGTCGACGTTCTCCAATTTCGGAAATTTTCCGTAACATATACACACGTATAAATCATAGAAACAACGTAACAAAAGAATAAATTGCAAAATATTCCGGACACGTGTTTCGGCGTTACAACGAACCTTTTCTATCACCGAAAGAAAATTATCATTTGGATGGCAAGCGGAGCACCCTGCAAAAGTTGAAGCTTTTTAAAAATTTATGGACTTCATTTGTTTTAAAGCTTATTGTTTTAACACTTTTTTTTGTACCATTATAACCTGAAAAATAATGTACTAAAATCTAAATTTGTCACGCGTCACGCTATGTTGCATAATGCGTGATGTCACACTTCTTGTTACCCCCTCCCTTCCCTTTGTCACACTTTGTCACAATTTCCCGAACCCCCTCCCCCCCCCCCTCGAAGCGTGACATCATTTATAAATGATCCCAAAGGCGTGTTTAAGCAGCCTTTAGTTAGGAAATCCTTCTAATACAGACTGCTCATATTCTTAAGTAATATTTTTTACAATTGAATTTTCTTTTTAAGATTTTCTTAAAACATACTTGCAGTTTTTAATTATTATTGTTATTATTTTAAAGCTGTGAAGATTTTTTTTTTTTTACATCTCTAAGTCGAATTCGCGACCCATTTTCTAGATAACTGAAGGGATGCACCTCCCCCCCTTTGATGAAGTTCCTGGTTACTCTTCACTTGATATTAAAAATGACATTCATTCTCGTATTTACGTATTAGGAAGAAAAGTGAAGATTTCTCTTATTTCATTTTCTCTTCGCTTCTGCTTCCTTGTACATATATATATGTGTGTAGTAGAAGCAAAAGCAGCAGTACAAAACCTTTCTACTTTTCTTGTGCCACGAGTATAGACTATGCATGTTAGTCATGTCATATAACTTAGGGACCGTTCATAAATAATGTCACACTTCGTTTCATTACATTTGACCTCCTCCCCCCTTCGTCACAAAGCGTCCCACTTCAACATACCCCCCTCCCCCCTTTGTTACATGTCACGCTATATTACATTAGCATAAAATAGGGTTAATTTGCTGATTTTAAAGGTTTTCATAGAAATCAAAAATGCTCGATGTGACACTTCTTGTTACCCTCACCTCCTCTTGTCACAAACTGTCACTTTCTTGAACCCCCCTCCCCCTTGAAGCGTGACATCATTTATGAATGACCCCTTAGATGCCTTCTCGTGTAGTAATTGAAAATACTCAGAAGCAATGCCAAATTCTACGCTATAGCAATCTCGCATATAATTATACTTAAACGCTTTTTAAACTTTTTTGTTCAAAGTAAAGGAGCAGTAAATTTCTAATCAAAATCTTTCTCCTCACGCTTCAAAGCCAGAGCTCGTGTTATTGAAAAACAAGAAAATAGTTCCCAAATTCTTTTTATGTAAATATATTATTTTGTGTAATAAATTTATCGTATTAAAACAGTAACGCTTACGTTTGTATTCACCAGTGACTTAGCCAGACACTAGTTTCGGGGGGGGGGGGGGGTCTTTGGGGGAAATACGATTGCTTGCAGCTAATTTTATTGTTTTGCGAAGGTAACTCAAAGTATCTACCCCCAAATTCAGGGGGGGGGGGGGGGATCGTCGCCCTTTTCCATGTCCGTGGTTATTCACAGTAAACAAGAAAACTAAGCAAGACATTGGGCACACTTCCAATCGCTTTTCTAATTCATGTCGAAAAATACTCAAACTTTTAGCTTAAAATAATTTACCCTTTCATAGTTTTAATGTTACCCTGTCATCTTGAACCTATTGATATATGTACAGTTTCATTAAAAAAGCAATAATAAAGTAGATTGCATTTTATTAGCTATGCAAATACTTTTGTAAACTTCATCTTTTTCCCTTGATCAATGTCATTTGTTAGAGTAAAGAGAATGTGACAAATGCAGTTGTGCCCTTCAATTTTGTGTCACTACAAACCAGGGTCCGAAATTAGCGGTCGTTAGTCGTATTTTGCAACTAAGAACTCCAATTAACTCACCGGCGGTCTAGGCCGTGATATCACGCCATGAGATCTTTCTTGAGATGGTCGAAGGCGTGATATTACGATGCACTTTTTCCGCGTCGAAATGGTCAGTAGCGTATATTTGCGAGATTCTTTCCCCTCTTTCCGAGTAGGCTCCCTGGTGCGCCGGAGGCGTTGCTTTTCCGCCTCTTCTCTCACATACGCACACAATGACCATTCATTCCCTTTGTGCTTTCAAGTTTCAGCATTCAGTTACTACCCCCTGAGGGGGCATTGAAATCAGCTAACAAGTACAAAAAATCCTTCTTGATTACAACGTTTAAAAATGCTTCAATGGCAAGTGAAATTTTATTCTTAAAACGGAAAATATATATATGTATGTCCTCTGTCGTATCTTGTCAGTTTCCGTTTGCTTGTCTGATCAACGAACGCAATTTAATAAAATTATTTATAGGTCATCGCATTTAATGAAATTACGAAGTTTGAAAAAAATAATTTTATTGGGGTTTGAAAATAAATTGATCCTGCTTTAAAAAAAGAAAACCTCATTTCTATAGAGGATATACATTGTATATGAACAAGATATATGCACAGAAAATAAAATCAGTAACTTATAGTATCGAGATGAGAAGAATAAGTTATAGTGAAGAGGTTTTACATTGGATTTTTATTACAATCCCAGTCAAATTTGCTGTGCATTCCGGGCCGATGTCAAGACGGAGCAGTTTTCCGTAAAAAAGCGATAGCCAATTCCGATTTAGCGATGTAAAAGAGAAAGAGAGGGGGGTAGGGGGAGAAGGAAAACATTTTAAGTCTTTAAAAAATAATCAAAATTGAAGAAATATCGCAATATAAAGCAAGATATTTTTTTTTTGTTAAATTCAAAAAGATCATTCGTTTTAAAAATATTATAGCAATACCGGCCAATCTGCATTATCAAGATTACCTTTAGATTAACTGAATTGAACAATCTAAACATTTTTTTAAAACAAAACATTTTAAAAACCCAAGCAAGCCTTAGTTTTTTTAAGTGTATAAATAAATGTGATAGCTTCATGGGGTTGACACATGGGGCGAAACATTTTTAAAAAATAGAGAAGGATTTCCCACAACGTTCATATTTAAAAGAAATAAAACGTGGCATAGGGACATAACCAGGAAGGGGGGGCACGAGGTCGATTTCTTCCACTAACGTCATAAAGCTAGCCACGAATTGCGTGTTTAGGACTTGTCTTCAATTTCACAATATTGCCCGCAGAGAACACCCGATACTTCTGTCTTTTAGCGTTACTAAAAATGTACTAATATTTGTTTTTAAATACTGTACAGAAAGCTCACTTGTAAACCTCTTTTCTTATCTTCATCACCTAAAATCACATTTTTAGAGCCTCAATTTCGAAAGTAACCCCCTGGGACAGAACTTCCCAAAACCCCCCTAACATATCCAAGGTCGATTAAAATTACGTTATTAGGTATATGTATATATACATACTATATATTAAATACACGTTTCAAAATGGGGGGACCGCCAAACTCATACCCCCTTCCCTCCTCGATATTTTTGTACTCGCAACGACCTAATCTGGTCAGGATCAAGATAGAGAGGCGTTTTCAAAAGTTTTTGTACTTTTTATAACATACGATTATTTCCATGCCTGATAAAAGTTTCGCTGTTATATACATGTATATTATTGCGGATCTATCAAAAACTTCATTTTCCTAGTTAATTATTTCCCCTTTTCATTTGTCAGGCAAAGCTCATTTATAATTGTAATGTTATACTGTTATAGATAGCTGATGACAACGTGTCTTGATTGAGTAAATTATTAATTAGGTAATAAATATAAAACTTATTTTTAGAAAGAGCTTGATGCCATTAAGCAGTAATAATAAAAGTAATTACAATAAGAGTTTGAGTGAATGCTTCTCTGAAGCAATGAAATTAAAAATGAGAGTAGTGTATGGAAGCAAACATGGAAGTTTTGTTCAACTGCTACTCAGCTTAGTACGAAATGGGCAGAAGTACAAGCTGCTACAAAAAAAATGTTTTCTATGCTAAATTTAATTAGGGTCGAATTTCGACTATTGGGCAAACTCTAGTTATTATTATCTTACTAACTGCCCTAGCATCGAAGATTATATATTGCTATCTTGGATACGACAAAAAGGAAACGAAAAAATATAGTAACATTTAATATTTGCCCAAAATGAGAATTTTTGGGACCCACGAGGAACCGGAAAAATTAAATTCTCTCAATTTTTCGGTAGGTGGATTTCTCTCGTTAATACACAACTTTTTCGCGTTAAGGCATATTGAAAATTAAAAACATCAAAGCTATGTTTTCGCTCCTCTTTAAGGTATGCACAAGGGCGCTCATTTTGAAAAAAAACTTGAAATTAGAGACTTTTTTACTCAGCAGCCTCATTTTGAATCATATTTTTCGAATATTTTAGGAAAAAGTAGGCCTGCGCTCCTCTTGTTCTAAAAACATGCGTATGTGTGTGTATATATACAATGTCTGTGTGTGTAAAATGTCTCATTCTTGCTTCATTCTTCTAAGACGGACATAAAAGGAATTAGATGCTTTGTTCTGAACCTTGTTGTACTTCAGTCCTATTAACTCTTTAGTTGTCAAAAAACAAAAGTAAGATTATCTAGCATACAAAGTGAGCGTACCACCTATGTTTCATACTGACACTTACGGACACCCCTTTAGTTCTCGCGAAGTAGAGAAAAAATATTTTATTCTGATAAAACTGTCAGGTTCAGTAATAATCTCAATTTCAAAGGCTATTGACACGTATTTGCTTTCCTATTTATTTGAGTTAGATGCTTACCATTTCTAGAATTTTTAAAACTCAGCAGAATGCGGAGCAGATAACTGTCAGTCATAGTTAATTGTGCATAGTTTATTGTGCAACTCAAACTGTGCTGCAATCTTTATTTTGTTTTATTTAACGTGTTTTCAAGAAATTCAAAATTTATCTATACAAAAGAGAAGAAAAAAAAAAAGCACTAACATATCATGTGAAATGTATTTAGTATATTTCATCTGGCTATATACATAATGATATGTATATAATGATAAAATTTCATTTTATATATAATGATGAAAAATGCTAATTAAATTCCATTTGTTTAAAAAAACTAATATCTATAATGTAATACATAAACTACAATGCAATAAGGAAATAACCTAACGTGACTACGTCAGTGTGGTATTATATGTATATGTTACGGTGAATATCCGAAATCGGACAATGCCGACGTACACCAAATAGAGAATGTCGACAATCACCATCTATCAGACTGGAAAATGTCGACGTTCTCCAATTTCGGAAATTTTCCGTAACATATACACACGTATAAATCATAGAAACAACGTAACAAAAGAATAAATTGCAAAATTTTCCGGTCACGTGTTTCGGCGTTACAACGAACCTTTTCTATCACCGAAAGAAAATTATCATTTGGATGGCAAGCGGAGCACCCTGCAAAAGTTGAAGCTTTTAAAAATTTATGGACTTCATTTGTTTTAAAGCTTATTGTTTTAACACTTTTTTTTGTACCATTATAACCTGAAAAATAATGTAATAAAATCATAAATTTGTCACGCGTCACGCTATGTTGCATAATGCGTGATGTCACACTTCTTGTTACCCCCTCCCCTCCCTTTGTCACAATTTCCCGAACCCCCCCTCCCCCCCCCCCCGAAGCGTGACATCATTTATAAATGATCCCAAAGGCGTGTTTAAGCAGCCTTTAGTTAGGAAATCTTTATAATACAGACTGCTCATATTCTTAAGTAATATTTTTTACAATTGAATTTTCTTTTTAAGATTTCCTTAAAACATACTTGCAGTTTTTAATTATTATTGTTATTATTTTAAAGCTGTGAAGATTTTTTTTTTACATATCTAAGTCGAAATTCGCGACCCATTTTCTAGATAACTGAAGGGATGCACCTCCCCCCCTTTGATGAAGTTCCTGGTTACTCTTCACTTGATATTAAAAATGACATTGATTCTCGTATTTACGTATTAGGAAGAAAAGTGAAGATTTCTCTTATTTCATTTTCTCTTTGCTTCTGCTTCCTTGTACATATATATATGCATATATATATATGTGTGTAGTAGAAGAAAAAGCAGCAGTACAAAACCTTTCTACTTTTCTTGTGCCACGAGTATAGACTATGCATGTTAGTCATGTCATATAAACTTGGGGACCGTTCATAAATAATGTCACACTTCGTTTCATTACATTTGACCTCCTCCCCCCTTCGTCACAAAGCGTCACACTTCAACATACCCCCTCCCCCCTTTGCCACATGTCACGCTATATTACATTAGCATAAAATAGGGTTAATTTGCTGATTTTAAAGGTTTTCATAGAAATCAAAATGCTCGATGTGACACTTCTTGTTACCCCTCACCTCCTCTTGTCACAAACTGTCACTTTCTTGAACCCCCCTCCCCCCTTGAAGCGTGACATCATTTATGAATGACCCCTTAGATGCCTTCTCGTGTAGTAATTGAAAATACTCAGAAGCAATGCCAAATTCTACGCTATAGCAATCTCACATATAATTATACTTAAACGCTTTTTAAACTTTTTTGTTCAAAGTAAAGGAGCAGTAAATTTCTAATCAAAATCTTTCTCCTCACGCTTCAAAGCCAGAGCTCGTGTTGGTGAAAAACAAGAAAATAGTTCCCAAATTCTTTTTATGTAAATATATTATTTTGTGTAATAAATTTATCGTATTAAAACAGTAACGCTTACGTTTGTATTCACCAGTGACTTAGCCAGACACTAGTTTCGGGGGGGGGGGGGGGTCTTTGGGGGAAATACGATTGCTTGCAGCTAATTTTATTGTTTTGCGAAGGTAACTCAAAGTATCTACCCCCAAATTCAGGGGGGGGGGGGGATCGTCGCCCTTTTCCATGTCCGTGGTTATTCACAGTAAACAAGAAAACTAAGCAAGACATTGGGCACACTTCCAATCGCTTTTCTAATTCATGTCGAAAAATACTCAAACTTTTAGCTTAAAATAATTTACCCTTTCATAGTTTTAATGTTACCCTGTCATCTTGAACCTATTGATATATGTACAGTTTCATTAAAAAAGCAATAATAAAGTAGATTGCATTTTATTAGCTACGCAAATACTTTTGTAAACTTCATCTTTTTCCCTTGATCAATGTCATTTGTTAGAGTAAAGAGAATGTGACAAATGCAGTTGTGCCCTTCAATTTTGTGTCACTACAAACCAGGGTCCGAAATTAGCGGTCGTTAGTCGTATTTTGCAACTAAGAACTCCAATTTGACGACCGCGATTTCACACCCAGTCGTTACTTTTGACGCCTAACCTTTCATAAGACTTTTAGTTTGACAATCACAATTTTTCACGAAGTCTATTATAATTTTATACAATTACATTTTTATATACATATTTCATCTACTCTTCTGCATTTTGAGTTTTTACGGTAACTAGGAAGACTATCGTAACTTCTTGACTTTCAAATTTTCGAATCGTGAATTTTTACTAACAAATGAAGTTTTGTAAGTAACACTAGATTTAAATAACACTTGAAAAAATAGTTGTACCAATTAACTCATATTTTGTCTTATTAGACACTGATTAAAATAAACGTTTGTATTTAGTCTAACTTAAGTAAGATTGCCACCTTCTCAAAAGAATGATTTTAAAATTACGCCTAGCAGAACATTTTTGGCAACTAAAACAAAACAGCTAGGTGCCAATAATGCCTAATTTTTGCATCCTAATTTCGAACCCTTCTACAAACACGTTTTCCAGGTTCTGTAATTGTCACACAGGCTTTGTACAAACTTCATCTGTCACCGTCTTTTACGAGCTGAATGTGGTATAAACTCGAATCGATATGTAGAAATTCTATGCATGGAAAAGATAATTTTTTGCAAAATTATAGTTGACTGTTTTAAATTTCGGAATTTGAATTACTGGAAATCAATGTACCTCAGTGTCAAATTTTGCGAACATTCATAGTGAAGTGAATTTGTATAAAGAACATACACACAAATTCAGAAACCAACAACTCCACAAACATATGTACAGCGATTAAATTAGATAGCCAGATAATATAAAAAAAGTCCTGTTTATATCTTTCTCAGTCAATTATTATTACTTATAGGGCATGCAAAGATTTACAAGTATTTTTAAATGCATTTGAAAATTTCAAACTTTAAGACATTTCTTCCAAAATGATAAGTCGTGTCAGATGTTTATATTTCGTCAGCATAAGTAGGGGATTTTGATACTAATAAATGCATGAATTCTGACTTATATTGCAATACATTTTTTAATCGAGAAATCATGTCCTGTAGATATTAAAAAAAAAGAAAAGAAAAAAAAAATAGTGATAAATTGCTTTGGGTATATAAGTTCGTTCTATAAGCAAAAGATTCCACAACCATTGCTTTGCGAGCATGGCTTGGACAAAGAGAAACTTGTTTCCTAAAGAAACACGATTAGCGGGGAGGGGATTCTAAACAGCTGTCCCTTTCGTCAATTATAATTATTTCCACTTGACCACCGCACGCGCCTACTTGGGGGGGAAAGAATTTTCCTTGAAAAACCTTCAACCGTTTTGGAAGCGCCTCGTCCATTATTGAAGAAACCTTTTTGAAGGTGACATATTGACCTCTGCCTGACCGTGGGTTAGTTAATGCACTGTACCCAACCTTCTTTGGAGTCATAGCAGTACAAATATTGTTAGTCATCTTCTGATCTTACAGTGGACTTAATGGTATTTTGAGCATGGGGGGAATGTTTAAAAAATCAGAAGTCTCTACTTTTATCTTGGCAATAAGTTTTCCCTCTTTTTTTTTCTTTTTTTTGGGGGGGGGGGGTTCTTTGTTTCATTGGAACTCTTTGAGAACATTTTTCGTTTTTATTAGAAGTTCTAGGTTGTTTTTTCTTGCAATATTTGCCACCAATTCAGTCTTAAAGGTAATTCAGGTAAAACGAGTTTTTCCGCATCTTTTGCTTTCTTTTTCACTTTTGGAATAGCTAAAATGAATTCAGGGTTGATAACTTGAAAGTTAGAAGAAGCGGACACTTGTTCTTCATCTGCTGGCTTTTCTGGTGGTTTATCACCTTGACAGGGAGACTTTATGGGGGTGGCATTATGAAGAACCCTTCTTTCCCCATAATGCCCACAAGTATGCTTTCAGTTTACTTTAGGCCCGAGATGAACGTTGTTCAGTGAAAATCGAAACTACATACGCCATTTTGTTGCTAAATTGACATACTATTTAATAGCATGCATAGCATTTTAACAACTGTTAGTGTACATCATGTATTAGAGCTTCAAAAGTAAAAGAATATTATAAATCAGTTAAAAAATTATGCACACCTTGCAAATCTTGCAGAATTCAGAATTGGAATAAAGTCAGGAGAAATAAATACCATGGTTGCTACCTGCTGATGAATTTGACCAGGTTTCCACCAGATAGCATAACATTAAATATGATTTTCAGCCCTTCCCCATTTTACCCCGCCTTCCCCTATAAGAATTATAAGCTTTGATTCACATGTTTAGCTTGAGGGGAAAAAACCTCTAACTTGATGATTTAAAATGTTTTCTCTTTTTTTAAATGTTATTACACTGCAAGGAAAAAAATTAAAGAACTTACTTGAGCTGGTGCACCAAGCTTTTGCAGTGTTTTCACAACATTACTAAAACTAATACAACTTCTCATTTTTCGGCTTCCAAACCATTTCTAGAAGAAAGCTAAGCTGAATTAACATTTTATTTATTATAAACCACATTTGAGACAAGTTAGAAACAAATCTAAAGTTTAGTTGTACATACAGTTGAGCATTGATTATGTGATACATTTGAGAAAAAGGAGCTTAAATAACGAATTTTTTGGAAAATGAAAAATCAACCAATCATTTCAGAAAAAAAAAAGCACAAGTGTTAAAGGAGCAATTTGAAACAATATTAAGCAAAACTAGAGAAAACTGGGGCGGAATGGGGACATTTACTTACTAATGGTGCTAGGGTAGCAGGGCAAAGCTTCATCAGGGTCCACACTAGGGAAAAATATAAGGTGAGATTTCCCACCTTGACCAAAATTTTAAGCGGGATTTTTAAAATTTAAGTGGGAACTTTTCTTTTTGGTTTTGTTTTTAAAAGTATATTACTAAATTGTCTGATACTAACTACGTAATTTTAAAAGATGATTATCTA
The DNA here is from genome assembly GCA_038502835.1 of Octonoba sinensis. NCBI lineage: Eukaryota > Metazoa > Arthropoda > Arachnida > Araneae > Uloboridae > Octonoba > Octonoba sinensis. Next base: position 134,400,005 of record CM076598.1, read on the forward strand.
ATCATAAAGATTAGATAATAATCTTTTATTCTCAACAAGGAAAGAATAAATATTAATAAGGTTCCCACAAAACGGATCTTTCACAAAATTCGCGATCGCAAAATGGGAGCTTTATAAAATTACAAGCATGAAAAGACCTTTAAATAACCAAAATTCTTTGATGTGTGATTTTTACAAAAACAAAATACTAAAAATTAGTTCAATATTTTCTCTAGTTTTTCTGATAATATGTCATTTTATCTATTGATGTTTTTCTATGAAAACAGTATAGAAACCAGCATTAACTTGTAAAAGTGAAAGTTCTTCAAAGTCTATCGCTTGTAACGACTTAAACGAGTTCCTGTGAGATTGAAACTGCATTGTTTCAAATATAGTGCAAAAATTCAAAAGGAATATTTGGAAATATATGAAAATTCGTACTCCTATACTCGTACTCCTATGCGAGAATGACTCATTTTTACGATCGCGATTTTTGCGAAAAATTTTATTTTATTATCGCGATTCTTTTTGAAAAGCTTGGGTTTTACGTTTTTTGAAAATTAACACTTTTATTCTATGTGAAAGGTTCAAATTTTACTGTTTGATTTCTTGAAACCTTCTTACATTCAATATTTTAAAATGCGCTCGAATTTTTGCGCGCTCAATTTTCTGAAAAATCCGTGCATATGGAATTCTGCCTTTTACACCCTAAGAATCGAGGCATTTTAACAGATATTTTGAAGATTGGTTTAACACAGGCTGAAACATTAATCCATTATAAAGAAAACTAAATGGCGCAATAAAAGAATGTAGACATAGGAGATATGTTAACGAGCGCTCATACTTTCATATGCATCTTTTTTTTAATCCTGATTTTCTGAAAAGATTAAATTTTGCGATCGTAAATATCGAAACGAATCCATTTTAGAACATAAATAGGGTTCCTAGATCCTTCTTTTCATTAATGGGGATAAGATGGCAGTTGAAAACTAACATACTCCTTGTAGTTTGCATCGAATTATCAGATTAGAATAGTACTTTCGAACTACCACACCGTTTCGCGATCTTTTAAACGCGTGTCCTCTAGTCGCGGGAACAGCCGGAATCGCGCAATCCCGCGGACTAGTGCTACAGTTGCATGCAGGACCTTAATGAATAGCATCTGTCTGATTGCTGGAATTCATTAACTCAATCTGGCAATTTTTAGCTGTAAGTTGTGTGTCTTACTGTAATAGTTGGAAATTTTTGCAGCAATGTAAGCCTTCTCTCCATATTTTGTCCCCAATTAACTTCAATTTCATTAAATTAGTCATGTTTTTAAGTACATTTTTCTATAATGCAATGATTGAAACATTAATAGTTAATGGTAGTCAGGGGACTTTGGTCAAATTTTAACGTGCAGGGCAGAACAGGGTGGAACTCTGTAAAGCTTCATTGTTTTGCCCCCTTTTTATAATATTATATATATATATATATATATAAATGTAAAAAATGTATCATAAGATATGAACAGATAAGATAAGAGGAAAAGTTCAGGAAAAGCGTCTAAACCCAGTAAGCAGAGACCAAAGAAAATTAAAACTCCTGTTATAGACTGTAGTGTGCTCCAAGAGACCCCATTAGATAAAAACTATATTACACCAACAGTAGCATATTGGGTAATGATCCTGCAAGATTTTGAATGCAAACATACATTGGGCAGGTGAACAAATGAAACATGTTGATACTTTAAGCCATCACAAATTGACGAGAATGTTAAAACAATCAAAATAAGATCAAGACAAAGAAAGAACAAAAGCCTGGTGAGCAAAATAATATATTGAAATTGCAAGGTAAAGGGTAAGGGTTCTATCTGCCTCCTTGACCAAGTCCCACAAAAGAGCTTACCCATCAGTTCAAAAAGATGTTACTTCTGATGAACCAATAAAAAAGTTTACTTTTGACAATGATCCAGAGAAGAATTTGAAGAATTTTAAGACAATCCAACCAAAAATAAAGACAAGCCAAGTATTGAAAGCAATGAAGTTACAAATTCTAGGATGCATAAGAAAAGAAGAAAATTGAGAACAAGAGATATTGAAAATGAGTCCAGTTCGTCAATTGAGAAGCAAAAGAATATTTAAAAAGAAACACTATCATGTGCAGAGGATTCAATTTGGATCAGGATTAAAATTAGAAGAAGAATCTTTCGGTTCATATCAAGTAACCGTAGTGGCTTCATTAAGACCGATATGACTTCATTGAGGTTGGTCACCAAGATGGACCTAACAAAACCAGTACCGCTGACCATAGACTACAAATATCCTGCAGTGTTTATTTTAAAATTTATGTGTTATTTGTCTTTTCTTATCTTTTCAGTCGTGTGTGCTGTATAGATTTTCAAAGAGATTGTGTAGGTGTGATGCTGAGGAGCACGCCAGAAATACAGGATGGCCGATTCTATTCTATGATTGTGTGAACTATTAAATATTTTCAGCACTAAGAACTGTACCGTAAACTGTGAAAGCGCCCTCTGTTGAGAAACACGAAGGAGACATAGCCAGAAACAGACAAATTCCATTGTTGACGTTCTGTTATTCATTGTTCTGTCATTCTGTAGGGTTACTACACTGTGCAGAGTAGTTTTTAAACAACACCTCTATTTTCGTTCACTAAACTTTTGTTTTGTAATATTTTTAACAAATGACACATTCTTTCATTTTATTTTGTATGTAAGATCATATTAGTTAATATAGTTTCCCCTAGATTTGTAAACTGGGCTTAAGATTCATCTTTTTTCACAAAATCATAAGACATTGTTAGTTTTGTAAAAAACAACAACTTCTAATTTTTTTTTTACAAATTTTAAGCAACAATTTTATGTTAAAAAATACTTTCATTGCTTACATAGTTTTAATATAAAACAAATATAAGGTGCCTGAAAAATTTCGTGATAAATATATATAAGAGCGCCTTTTTTACCTTGTTGTTTTAAAACAACACCGTGTATTCAGGGGTAATTTTTGTGATCCTGCATTATTTGCAGTGTAAACAAGAACAGGTGTCACTGGTAGTTCTATTTCCCTTTATTTAGTGTCTTTTAGAAGATTATTGTTACAAATATAAAACAAATTAGTGTAAAGTGTTCGATTAAATTGTTATTTAGGAATTTTGTTTAAAATCAATTGACACTCAACCAAAGAAGAAACAAACAATATCACATAGACCCCCTACAGATGTTATATTTCTTGTTTAAAATCTTTTTGTGAAATTATTAAACTTTATTGCTAATTAAAGTAAAAATTTGCACATGTAACTAATAATTATTAGTTACATGTGCAAATTCTTACTTTAATAAATTTTATAAATTTATAAATAATAATAAAATTAATTATTTTAATAAATTTTACTATTTAATAGCTATTTTATGATTATAATGCATACATATTTATTATTGATTTTGTTTCATTTATTAAAATGATTATATAAAAAAATTATTATTGTTACCCATAAATGCACAGTGTTGTTTTTAAACAACATGTCAAATTTTCTCAAATTCTATTTCTCTGAATTAAATAAAAAACTATTTTAGTATTTTTCTACTTATAACTAGCAAAAGCAAACACAAAAAATTTTTTGCAGTGCAGGGTTAATTATTATGTGCTAATCCTACGTTTATATTTGTGTAATAGTCCTGTGATTGTCCCTAATTAAATGTGCCTTTTTTCATATAAGCAAGTAGTCATTTTCAAAAAGTTGTTCCGACTGACTATCTCTGAGCTTTACAACTACTTAAGACTTAATGGTATTAAAATTCAGTTTGAAAATCATATTCAGAAGTTTTAAAGTCATGTCAATAATAATACAGCAATATTAATAAATTAAAGTATATTTGCATGTGACAGAAAGAAAGAACAGTACGGTACTGTTTGGCTATGGTAAGTTAATGCTTGACTATGAGAGCATTTATTTCCTTGGGAGTTCACTGAAAGAGGATATTGTTATGAACACAAAGCTGAATTAGGTTATTGTCAAAATACTGCTGCAAGGCTAATCAAACTCAATTTGGTGTCAATAACACTTTCTTCTATCATTGAACTCTCCAAAAAGAAAAATATTCTTTTGGTCTGCATCAAGTTAACAGAACCAAACGATACTTTATAAGAAAAGTATTAATACAGTCGAACCCTGTACTAGTGAACCATCTGCAAACCCAAATAACAATTCACTATAGCTGGAGGTTCGCTATATCCAGCCTCATGATTTCTTATAAATTGATTGTGGTTGTGTCAGAAACATCAGTTGTGACAATATAAAATTTACTAGTAAATAAATAATTACTTAAATAAAAGTTGGTTAAAAATTAAATTAGTCAAATTTTAAGTAGTTTGCCCTTTTAATTTTATGTCCAACGGAAATAATTTGTTAGTTTTGTTAACTGAATGAGATTTAAAACAAACTTTCTCAATTTTTGAATAGATGATTAATAAAGAGCCCAAAGCTTTTAGTTCTTTGTTTACCTAGAAAAGTATTCAGCATATTTGTGGCCATTTTAACTACAGAGATTGACTGAGCAGATTTCACTGTCTTTTTCGGAGGGTAAGAAAACTATTTCATCATCATGTTTGTCATTTTAAATGCCTGCCTACTTGCTAGCTTGTTTTGGCAATGACACAATAAGCCAGAAAATTTAATAAAAAAGGGGGAAAATAAAACAACCAACTTCTTTAAAAGTCCACTTTTTTTTAAACTTAAATTAGAGAAGTTATGTTTGGCAATACTTAGTGATTTGTCTCTTGTGCACAGCTCATTGATAAAGCAAGATTTTTTTTTGTAAAATTAGCAGATTGGTATACAAGTCAATTTTTGTAACTTAGCTTAAAAACATTTGAACATTCTCGGCTTACACAGAAATATATTTTGAAATCGAAACTGGAAGTATAAAATCCCTACTTTTCAAAATAGAACGCGCTGCCAATTTACCTCCACTTCTGATTTTAAAAATATGTTCACTCTTAAGTATACTACAACTTTTAAGCTATAAATTAGCATTTGGACTCATTTGCTTCAATTTTAATAAGCAATTATAGTGAAATAACAAAGGCAGAACAGAGAATAGGCATGAAAAGAACAAATAAAATAAAAATAATAAATAAATAAATAAATATAAATAATAACAACAACAAGAACATTTTAAACAGTTAATCACAACTTTTATACCTCTGATGTAAAATATTCATCAATACAAGGCCATCTCTGCAGGACAGTCAAAGCTCGAACAGCAGCCCATGTACACTGCTTTGGAGATAGCTGAAAGTAATAATTTTAAACATATTTTCTTTGAGAATACAAACATCATTGTTATCCTATATGGTGAGCAAAGAAAATTGGAATACTGAAAAGCTAAACAAATTGGCATTCTTAACCCCTTCAGCATGAGAAAGTACAGTGTCGGAGGAAAAACAAAACATTTCCAATTACTCAGCCTTTATGGCCCCAGAAAAAAAAAGAAAGGTGTCAATCCCCCCCCCCCCCCCAACATCAATTAAAGTCTTCTCTCAAATTATTGAAATAAAATTTTGATAAGGGGCCAAGTGGTTATTAAAATGAATACGGATTCCTAAAACTTAAATGGAATGTTATAGTTTTGACAACTGAATTGAATTCAGCATGACCAAATTAGCCTAACTACTAAGTGTAAGTAAAGTCAGACGCATTAGAATCGGAGAATTTCATACATTTAGCATTGGCATGCAGCCTATAAAGCAGCTGCAAAATATATTTTTAAGCATAGCAAAAAACTATTGAATACTTTTAGCTGAAATTTTGGATATCCATATATACAATCATCTCCAGATCAATTTTCATCTAAATATAAATTATTTCAGATTAAAACTTTTTCAAACATTAATTTCATAATGCATGAAAAATATTAAATGAATATTTTCAGTCCCATAAAACATGTTTTTATTGTTTTGTTTGTTCATAGTTTATAATAAAAAACAAACTGCTGTAACCATTTTAGTTCAGATATTATACTCAAAAACATCAGAAAACGTTTTAACATTACCAGATGGATTTTTCTCAATTAATTGTGAAGCAACAGCTGAACCAAATTACATGAAATTTGGTATACAAGATTAAATTTATATGCTGATAAAAAATCTGTGCTAAAAAAAGGTAGGTTGCCACTTGAAATGTTAAAGTTGATATTCATTTCCATATGAAGACGGCCTCTCATCAAAATTTAGTGGGCATTTTATATGGTACGTTATTCCCGATAAATTGACATATTTCATGTGTCTACAGTGTTAATAGTATTCAAATGAGAAGGAGTTATTTTTTCCCCACTCTACATTCCATGCAAGGGTTATGTTATTGATAGTTCTTAAGCAGAAGGATGAAACTTTTAACCTGTTGTTACAAGTCAAGCCATATAAGATACAGTAGAGCCCCAATTATCCACGAGTTCTGCAAAGAGAGATTTCGCCAGATTTTTCAAGAATGGTTTGAAAAGATCTTTGTGCCTCGAGTAAGTGAGCATCTTGAATGAAAAAATTTGCCAAAGAAGGCTGTTTTGTTAATTGCCAATGCGCCTCCATGCCCAGCAACAAGTGTGCTTAAATCTGCTGACAGGCAAATCTTCGTTAAGTTTTTTCAGGCAAATGTTACTGCGCTGATACAACTTATAGACCAGGGAGTCATTCCAACTATTAAGAAAACATACAGCAGAAAGATGTTACTGTCAAAAATCAAGGAAGGTTGTAATTTCAAAGAATTTTAGTGGCATTATACATGATTTAGTGGCATTACAATATTGCATCTGCATGGGATGACCTCAAACCTTCAACCCCTGTGATATCATGGAAAACATTTTTTCCAGGTATTGGGACAACGCAGATGACACACGAAACTGCTTTGCAGCACCTTGACGGATTGCTTCAATATTTAGAAGAACAAGATGACGATGCACAACTAACAGATTAGGTCATGTTAAGGAAAGTACAATTAAGACAGTGAGAAGCAAAGGGATGTAAGTGACAAAAAAAGATTCCAAGAAAAACATATTCAAAGCTTGGATCTTATAGGACATTTAATGATTTTTTAAAAAAATCATGTTGGGGGGCAGCACCTGTTAGGGTTACCCCTAACATCTCTTGCCAAAATATAGAAGTGCTTTTCTTTTCATTTGCTCTATTTATCTCCTCACTTACACACCTTTGCTTCTATGCGCCTCAATTTCAAATTATGAAAAAGTCTAAAGCAAGAAGAACCAACGAGTGATTGATTTTTTAAAAAACTAATTGAACACTTTTATGTATGAACTCTTTCATAAAGCATGAATGTAATATTTTTTTTCACCATTTGTTGTTTCAGTTATTTAAATGTAAAACAAAGACTCTAATGTATATGAACAAATCGTTCATGAATATAATTTTTAGAAAATGGGAATATTTGTTTAAGTTTGTTTTTAAGTCACATTATTATAATAATGATTGATATAGGAAAATATTTTTTTTTAAACATTTATTGCAAAAAAAAAAAAAAAAAAAAATAGGTTCCACTAAAATACCCGGAAAAATTTGGATTTCATTTAAAAAGTAAAAGATAAATTAACAAATATAGATGAATAATAATTTTACATGATGTAGTACATTTTTTCTTATTGTACAAAATTTTGTACACATATGAAAATATTAAATAATAGTATACAAAGAATGGCAAAAGTTTATACTCACATCATAAGCAGTTTTGAATGTTGAGAGGTTAGAGTGAATGGGCTATAAAAAAGATAAAATGACAATACTAAATATCAAAAGTATAAAATTTATAAAGGAAGGTAACACAGCTGAAAATTAAATTATAGGTTTAATACACCAATTCTACTGTTTCATAACCATCTATTTCATTCTAGAAACAAATATATTTGAGCAAAGTCAAAGTATGTTGATAATAGTAATTTATAATTTATCTCAAACTTAGGTACAAAATTTTTGAAAAATTAAGATGTGTGTGTGTATTCCGAAAATTTTGCAAATTCAAAAATACACATAAAACAAAAACTTTCACATTTATAATAGTAGTAAGATATATATAATAAATAATAATAATAATACAATAATAATAGTAATAATATAAAAAGGTCAAAATTATCTTGGTTTAGTAAGGGAAATAAAAAGCACTTACCCATTTTTTATCATAATAATACAAGCAACAGAAGATAAATGTATCAATTACAGATGAATCAATCAAACCTTGTTTTCTCATATTAAGGAACAAATCTTCACCAGGACAATGTTCATCATGAAATTGCTAGAAAGATAGAATTAAGAAAAGTGATTTTCAGAAATCTATGCAATATATTTACTGGTAATGTATGCGTAAATCAGAGACATGATAGTTTTTACAATAAAGACTCATTAATTAAAATATTTTTAACAACCCAGATTTTAAAAAAAAAGATTTTAATTCCAATTACATAGTTTCAGTAAAAGCTGTGTAACTGGGTGGTTAGAGCATTTTCTTTGAATATTGGTCCAAAAAGAGGAATATTAGATGCTCTTGCTTCATTAAACCATTGTAGAAATGCTTTGTTAAACTGTTCTTCTAATCAGCCACCTTAACTTTTCTGCCCATTTGGATGCAAAGCCATACTTTTTCTGCTTCTAAAATTTTATCTTCGTTAGCTAAAATTCCTCTCAGTATTGATTCAGGTAACTGAAACAGTCTTGCTTATTGAACTTCGCATGTGTGAAAAGTTTTTCTCATTCTTTAATGATCTTCACTTTTTCCTGTAGTAGTAGGGGAAGGCGGAACAAGGTGGGACGGAAGGCTGAAAAGGGGAAGGGCTGTAAATCATAGTTAAAAAATGCTATCTGGTGGAAACTATGTCGACTTCATCAGCAGGTAACGACCATAGTATTTATGTCTCCTGACTTCATTCCGACTCCAAATTCTGTGAGTACTGCAGGGTATGATGAGTTTTTGCCCTGCTTTAAAATATTCTTTTACTTTTAAGGCTGTAATACACGCTGTACACTAATAGTTGTTCAAATGTTATGCATGCCATTGAATAGTATGCCTCTTTAGGAACAAAATGGTGTAGTCGATAGTTTCAATTTTCACTGAGCAATGTTCATCTCAGGCCTAAAGTAAACCAAGAGCATACTCAGGGACATGACGGGAAGAGAAGCGTGACCTCTCCCTGTCAAGTAAGCATCAGAACAATTAAGTCAAGGAGTAAAACACCAGAAAAATTGCGTCAAGGTGTAAAGGACCAGAAAAGTCACCACATGAAGAACAAGTGCCCTACTGTTTGTGCTAGTGCTTTAGATTGGCGAATTTTCATTCGTCATGGGCGCGATCGCTCCCAAAAGGACTTCAGTATATAAAGCCTAACTTGACATTTTCTGGGAGTTTTTTTGTGAATAGTTTGTTAGTAAGACAAGTTGTTTTGTTGGTTGTCGTTGCTTGTGTTAGTTTGAATTGTGTACTGCGAAAAATCCCCATGTTGTTTGAATTAGTAGTTACAGACTTAGTTGAGCTTTGATGAGTTTGAAATCAAGTTGTTCTTTATCGAAAGACACAACATTTTTCAACTGTGTGAGCTGGAATCATTTTGAACTATGGCAACTTTATCATCGTTGAATAGGAAACATGGCAATATTCAAGGTCAGTTGACTAAACTCTCGTGAAAAGCTTTAGCAAGCTTAGATAAATTTGAACTTTGTGCAATTTTAGAAGGCATAAAAAGCAAACTTGAAAATGCAACACTTTTGTGAAATAGCAGATAGGGCTGCATTTAAAGAAATGGAAGGAATACTAGCCAAAATTGGCAGAGAAATTCAAGAATTTGAGGTTAGTGCCAAAATGTTTTCTTTACAAATCAATTGAAATTGAAAAAGCTATTGAGTTGGGTGGAACTGATGTTCGCTTGCCTGAATTACCGTTACTTAATTTTTATGGACAATTTAACAACTGGATTTTGTTTAAGCAACAATTTCAAAATAGAATTGAAAATAACACAAAATTACTGGACTTTCAGAAGCTATACTATTCAATTGCTTCGTTGACAGGTTCTGCAAACGGCAGTCGACAGATAACTATGAATTGTTGTTTAAAGCGCTAAAGCTTCATTATGAAAACACAAAACTCATTGATGTAGTCATACACAAAATATAATTAATTATAAGCCAACAGTAAAATAAAAACCCAACAGAAATTTGTATATTTATTGATACTTTACAGAAAAATATTTTTTTCGCTAAAAGCAGTAAAATTCAAGCACAACAACAAAACTAGATAAAGAAAGGCAGAGGCAATTTCAAGAAACTATAGATTCGCATGAAAAGCCTACTTGGGATATTTTTGTGAACTTCTTAGAAAATAGATATATAACACTAGAGAATTTAAAAGCTTCTTGCCTTGTTACAAAACCTAAATTATTGAACATTGCAAGTAATTACGTAAAAAATTCGTTGCCCTCCTGCAAATCTAAAATCTTTCTTGAGAAAAATGCTTCAAATTATTGTATAGCATGCAAGTTGAATCATGCATTGTATAAAAGCCAATCATTTTTGAAAATGAAAGTTTCTGAATGTTTTGTCTTCTGTAAATAGAAAAATTTATGCTTAAATTGTTTCAATTCATCATATAGAGTAGCCGACTGTGATTCGAAAGCTAGATGCAATGAATGTGGGCAAAAACATCATTCCTTTTTATATAAATCAGAGACACAGCTCCTCTCGAAACAGTTTCGTCAGTCCTCAGAAGCAAAAACTCATGATAATTTAAGTGAATTCCTCACTTTGTACCCTCTCCTGCAGTCGGTAGCAACTGAATGTACTGTTGTTGTAAATATGGGACCAGAGCAAGTGATTTCAAATTTTATTTTGACATCAAAAACATTTGTTCCTCTCAGTAAGGCTTTTATTTAAGTCAAAGAATGTTCATGGAGAATTTAATCATTGTAGAGCAGTCTTGGATAGTGCTTATTAAGCTTTGTTTATAACGAATGATTGTGCTTCATATCTTGGATTAAAGAAAATGAAAGTAAATGTTGCAGTTGGAGGATTAAATGGTTCGACAATAACTGTGGGGAAACTTCGTTAATACAGTAATTTCTAGTACAGGGCATGAATTTATGACAGATATCAATTTTTTGGTAGTACCGAAAATTATTGATTTAACACCTGCTCAGCAGTTAAATGTCAGCAACTTTAAATTGACTTCAGGAATCACATTAGTGGACCTGCATTTTTTAAAGGTATCGACACTGGATAGTTTGTTAGGAGCTAAAATGCAAATTAGAGAAAGCTAACTATGTAAGTAAACTACTAGGTACTATGTAAATTAGAGTAAACCTGCAAATTATGCTTAAAAGCACATAGTTCAGATATCTAGAAACAGGTAGGTAAAAAGTGACGCTACTTACAAACCAATGTCAGTTAACTGTTAAAAACACAAAACTAGACAAAACATTAAGATTGTTTTGGGAAATTGAATCTATGTTGGAGAAGCCGCCTATAAGTGAGGAGTTAAAATTTTGCAGGGAACACTTCAATGTCACTCACACTAAGGATTGTAACAGACAAACGGAAGATGTATAGCACATATGCCGATTGTAAACGATGCTGTGCAGCTTGGGTTATCAAGCAATTTCACTGTTAGAAGGTTCGATAGCATTATACTACGACTTAAGAAGAACCCAGCAGTAAAATAATGAGATTGCGAGTTTCTTGCTAAATAATAAAATAATGGGAATATGAAGGCAGTTAAGAGCAGCGCTCTTCTAAAACATCACTATTATATTCCTCATCAAGACGTACTTAGATCAGATAAGAGTACAAGTAAATTAAGAGTAGCATTCAAGGTGTTCTGCAAAAACTTTGAATGGTATATCGTTGAGACTGATTTACTACTGAAAGGTGGAACTGTACAAGATGGTCTATACTTCTTAGTACAGACCATCGACCATCTATGGTCGAGCTTTGGTCCATACTTCTTAGATTTCGCAAACACATCATTGCTTCTACAGCTGATGTGCATAAGATGAACAGGCAAATGAAAGTACTCTTCACGACATGATTTGCTCAGAATCGTTCGGAAAGAATGTCATGATACTTCTATAAAAACTTTTTGTTTGACTACCCTGACTTACGGAACAAGTTGTGCTCTGTTCCTGGCCACCCGAACTCTTCTTCAATTAGCAGAAGATGAAAATCATAAATTTTCGTTAGCACCACCAATAGTGAAATTTTTTTTTATATCGATGATGTGCTTAGCGGCACGCTAGATTTACACACAGCTTTATGAATTTAGTAGCAGCTTATAGGCACGTTGAAAGCTGATGGAATGCATTTGTACAAATGGAGCTCTATCACTCGGGACTTACTTTTCCAAGTACGAACTGATGATCAAGAATATGTTTTTGGAAATTATGAAAATATTTTAGCAAAGATATTAGGATTGTTTTGGAATCCTGAAAAGGATGATTTCTAATTTATTTCAAGTATCAAAGTTATCCCAATGACAGTAACTAAAAGAACTATGTTGCCAGTTATCGCTAGATTATATGACCCTTTAAGTTTGCTCGGACCTCTCATAGTAAAAACTAAAGTCATTGTACAAAAATTGTGAGCTAATTGCCCCCTCCCCCCCCATCTGCTTGTTGCGTTCATCCACTGGGAGCAGTTGATGCTAATAAGGTTACTGTATAATATAAGATTCCTGGAAGTCAAACTGACAGAGCCTCTTATTGCGTTCGTCATCGTTGTCATGTCCATTTTAAGCACGTTAGGTAAGCAACTGGAGCTGCCAGCTATACAAGTTTTTTTAGTTTATTGCCTGTGTGTTGAAGTTTACACAGTGATTTATTTTATGCTAAAATGAGTGCTCTAATTCGCTTGTTACTATTTTAGTGTCTGTAGTTATAATTGTTACCATTGTTAATTTTAGTTTTGTGTCTTTAGCCAAAATAAATGGCATTGATTTTATAAAAGCAGTCATTGATCGACTTTGACCAACACTACGCCATAGCACCAATTTTTAAACTTTTGAACTCTGCTAATGTGTAACATACAGATAATCAGACTGTTTTATCATCACCATGAAAATCTCAGGAACAGTAATGAAAATCCAAGCCCTTATGTTGGGAAAACAAACAATAAAACCGAGTGCATCATAGATGATCAAAAGGAAAAACTTATGAATTCAAGTAGATAATATGTTGTTGTGACTGTTCAACTACCTGGAGTTATAATGCGTTCACACTTTCTCTTCCCTGCTAAAGTGCAAGCGTGCCATCTCACGGCCTGTGCCATATTTCCAGGTGTTACCCGATATTAAAAACATCCTAATTGATTCAATTTTAAAAATTAAATTTAACCTACCTAAATCTATCATGCAGTGGTTGGATCTGATTATGGACACTTAAAAATCGGTTGGACACTGGGTATCCAATGCCTTCTGAAGGGGGGGGGACTGGTCCCGTTCCTCTCCCCCTCCTCCAGTTGGTGTACCCTGCCAATGCATATATATACATATATATACATTAGTTTACCTAGGATTTTGCTTTCGGGGGAATAAGGTCAGGATGCATTGATAATGAGTTTATTGGATGTCGGATATCTGATGTCCCCTTCTGATACTGGATATCCGGCTATCATTTTTGAAACCTCTGAATTCCATACATATTTTTAGACATCTTAAGCTTTCAAATATGTAGTAAATTTTAAATTAACATATATTTAAAAAACATGTTAATCAAATTTGAAAAATCAAATTTGACATGCAAGATAACCGGCATGCCAAATTCTTTTGTGTAGTGGTCAGATTGGATACCGGATGTTTAAAAATCGGTCGCATTTCAGACGTCCGATGCCTCCTGAGGAAACTGAACGAGACTTTAAAATATTTGGGGCCCCCCTCCTGATTTGGTGACTACACAAAGATCCGGTTATCCGGCATGCCAAATTTGATTCATAAAATTTAATTAAGTAGCGTGTTTTAAAAGTACATGTTAATTAAAGGCCTACAATGTATTTTGAAACTTTGGAATGTTTAAAATATGTTTAGAATTTACAGGTTTCAAGCATGAGAGCCGGATATCCAGTACATATCCATCGGACAAGAAAAACTGGAGTCGGAGTCTTTAAAATCCAGGAGTCGGAGTTGACCACTTTGCTCTTCGACTCGACAGCCCTTTTCTCCACCAGACCCCTACCTGTTAGCCAAGGCCTTAGGATTGCTTTTGCACGGGGGGAGGTAGTGGGGTCCACGGTTTTTACATGCACGTATCCCCAAGTGTACATGGTGGATCTTCAGCGGGTATCGAACACGCAACCTTCCAGGTGGAAGTCCGATGTCCACTAGGCTACTACGGCCTTCTCTAAAGCCCTGGTTAATGTTATCTCTGACTGACAGTGGGAATAACTTTACACATCAAAATTAAATTTAGTTAACAACATTGATGCTTTGTCATATAACAACATTGAATGAAAAATCTCAAATCTGGAAACAGCATTATTACCCTTAGCTTTTACAGTTGATTCACAATGAACTTAATCATGCTGCAGCATACGTTTTATTCAACTAACATCCACAATACCCAAAACCATTTTCAGGTAATCATGCATCCCTCTGTATAAAGGCATGTAATTTAGTTTCTAGCTCATAGATTTCCTTTGTGTACATTTTACAGAGAAGCGTTAATAAGCATGTGACTTGTTTTCTCCCAGTAGGATGTTATAGTTTTAAATCTAACATCATTGGATTGATAAAAAAACTTGTTTATAAAATTACTTAAAGCATAATAGTGATAATGTTACATTTGACAAAATACAAAATAATTTTTCATCAAAATAATTAAACTCATTTTTAACCAACGGAACAAGCATCTTTTCATTAAAAAAATGTCCAGTATACAAAGATACAATTTTAGTCCAGTATAGAAAGATACAATGTTCCTCTTACTTTTAGAATAAACTGATCATTAAGAAGATGCACATGCTCTCCAACTGACAAAATGTTGAAACGGTTTACAGAACTAACTTCAAAATGAGTGCTGAAACAGAAAATTTACTTTAATGAAGAGAAGAAAGACATGAATTTTGCTGCTAAATTTTACAATAGAGAAACTGAAAGGAAAAAAATTGTTTTTAAGAATACCCTGAATATTTTACCCCTACCTTCAGAAAGATTTTAAAATATAGTACGATATACAAAAACAAATTTGGCATATTTAGAACAGCTAATTTGCAATTCAGAATTTTCCAAATTCCAAATCTGTAAATTTCCTTTTAGTCAGTAACTTGATTCCTACTTGATTAGTCAGTAACTTGATTCCTTATTTCTGTACTTGATTATAATTTTAGAAAATTATAATCAAGTACACAAAGGTAGCCCATAGTGGATAAGAGCCTAAAGTGTATTGAACACAACTTCTCAAAAATAAAAACAGATGTAGGGCTGGTTTTACGTATATTTTGTGAACAATTGGTGATGCAATAATTTTTGCAGAAACAGGATTTAAAAGCATTGCGTTTAGCAAATAACAAAAGTAAAGAAAATTTAACCTAATTTTCAAAATGTTTATTATTGTACTATGTATAAAGTATTCTGTAATGGTATGAGATGAATTATTTTTATAATGGATATGAAACCAGTATATAAAACAGCATTTGAACGTCATATGTCATTTTCTGTTAGGTCTAATTTTTAGCGTAGAATACCTAAATGATATTCTTGCTGGTTGTATTTGGGCAAAGTGGATCATTGCCAGGTTTCAAGAACTCCCATTAATATCAACATAGACAAAATAAATGTATTGTATACAACATTTTCTTTTTGCAAGTTATTGTAATGTTTGTGATGTAGGCCCGATTTATCCGTACCGGATATTTGACTCTGGTGTTTGAAACCTGTTAATTGTATACATATTTTAAACATCCAAATGTTTCCAAATACATAGTATGTCTTTAATTTACATGTATTTTCCAAACATACCAATTAATTAAATTTAAATAGTCAAATTTGACATGCTTGATAACTGGATATTTGGTGCAATGGCCGGATCAGGTTGCAGATTAAAATAAAAATCGATTGGATACCAGATATCCAATGCACAAAAAATGCAACATGTTACCTTTTAGAGAATATTTTTAAGAACCAAAATCATAATTTTGGTGCAGTCTGGCACGGAAATTGCAAATTTAACCATTTTTGTATCAGAAGTATCAGGAATTGAAAATCCATGCAATTTGGTGCAGATTTTCGACCCCTAGGAAAGGCTTTTTCAGTATCTAACTCCCCATTTGAAAAAGGTCAATTTAATTTCAAATAGCTATTAAAGCACAGCAATTGAGAAATTACCTATAACAACTTTGAATTCCTTTCCATTTCACTTCTGGAGCACGTAGTTTATGAATAACTCTTTCATATTTCAACATCTATTAGATCAAGGAAAAAGAATACATAATTATGGAGAAAAAATGTTTCTATAGATTTGAAACAATTTCTGCCATCTTCTTAACACACTGTTAAGAGTGCAGAAGTTTTAAAATATTTTCGAAATCAAAATATCAATTTTAGTAAATACTCTATTGAATACGAATACTTGAATTTATTCGAAATTAAAAGTTCATACAAAATGACAACAAATATTTAGATACTAGAACATGTATAATTTCAATTTGTGGAGATCCCAGTGGCAGAAATTTGTTATGGTTTCTGTGACAAACTTTTTTAAAGTCAAAATTTTTCTGCAAGAATGTTTCCTATAAATTATTTCATTCCTTCTAATTTTATTCAAAATTTTTACAATTACTGTATGTATATATATATCAGGGTTGGTTGGTTTAAACCACATTGGTTTAAACCAAATGTTTTTTTTTTTTTTAAAAACCACTTGGTTTAAACCAATTTTCTTTTCATTTATTTTGCACATTATTAAAAATTGCAAAATCCTATTTACAAGCACAGCAGAAATTACAAACACAGCACTGGATAATTAATGAATTTGTAAATTAACAAACTTTTTTTAAAAATCAGTACAAATTTTTCTCATCTCCTATCTACATGTCAGACTATTTGGGTTTTTTTCTTAAATTAGCTCTGAAACAGCTAATTTGGGAAAAGCTCTTCTCAGTCATTATAAAAATTAAATGATATTGCAATTGTAAATCCTGGAGTTAAAGAATATATATTAGAAATAATGAAGTATCTTCATAATAACCAATTTGCAAATGCATGTTACAGATAACCATTTTTAAAAAACCAAACCTTTTCCAGTTATTTTACACATTATAAAAATTGCAAAATCCACTTAATGCAGAAATTACAAGCACAGCATTAGATAAATAATGAATTACTCAATTTGTAAATTAACAAACTTTTTTTTTAATCAGCGCAAATTTTTTTTTCTAAATTATTCTCTTCTTTTTAAAAAATATATTTAATCTTTAATCAGGAAAAATAAAGTTTGTACATTGTATTACTTTTATAAAACTGTTTTTGTTGTTAAATATATTTAATCAGGAAAAATAAACTTTGTATTTTAAAAATTAAAAATAATAGTGAGCCAATGTTGCTGATTTGTATAAGTATTATCATTGCTAAATCCGGTAAGTGATTGATTTTTTTACTTTTAAAGTAAAATATATCTATAGTAAGAGACTTGTAATCATTTGTTGATATTACTGATACTGTAAATCAACACACATTATTTTTAATAAATCTTTCATTTTTGCTTATTTTTTATTGATTTAGTAAAATATGCTCTTGTTAAAGCTCAACCCGCATTCTTTAATAATTTGCCGAAAGGTCTGTATGAGTAGAGTACTATAATATGTTAATACTGTAAAACCTGTAAAGTTGACCACCTTTGTAAGTTGGCCACCTGTCTAAGTTGACCACTTTTGGTCAGGAACTGAATTAGCTCCATATTATTTAATGTAGGGAAACCTTTGTAACTTGACCACCTGCCTATATTGACCACTTATGTACGCTAAATTTGGGTGGGAGTATTATAAAAAAAACCTTTGTAAGTTGGCTCCCTAATTATTACTATATTTGTTTATTTGTCTATTTTTGCAAAGATAAAAAAACAAATAAGTTCTCCAGAATAATATTTTTTATGCTATAATGTCAGACCAGTATTTGTCTGGATGGTTGAAACATCAATATAAAGTTTGCCTAAACGTCTGTGTAAGTTAACCATTCGAGAAAACTACCTATGAGCACTCTTTTGTTCTCTAAATAAGTTTCTTCTTTTTCTTTTAATTGATCTAGTCATTTCGAAAAATTATGTATTTTTAGGGAATTTTTACAATCAAATGAGTAAACTAACATATTTATCTTTAACTAAGTGATTTAATTTTAAAGATGTATAGGATACATTGTAAGTCATTCCGATTAAATTTATCTAATGGTATTTTAGATAATTGTTAAAAAATAGTTAATTACTAATTTTAAAGTAACGTTAATACATGAAGTTATATTTTAATTAGTCACAAATAAATAAACGCATAGTGTAAGAAATGACCAAAAAAAAACTCCACCAATAAGTTGATCACTAAAGTGCTGCACCATAAGTGGTCAACTTACGTATGTCTCACTGTAGGTAACTTTCTGAAAAAATAAAAACTATATTCACTTCAGGTAATTAAAGTTCAAGGTTTTAACTTAGTTATTTAATTGATTATCTATAAATTAATTACTAATAACATTTATTCACAATTAATGATCTAAAATCTCCATGATTTTCCAAAAGTCAAATTGTTTTTCCTACAAATGCTATTTAAACCCAAAAAAACCCGGTTAAAACCAAAAAAACCTGATTTAAAACCAAAAAAACTTTTTTTTCCAACCCTGATATATATATATATATACAGTCGAACCTGTTTATCTCGAACCTGTCCTTCTCAAAAACCTCCCTATCTCGAAAATTTATATTTTCCCTGCATTTATACCCTAAATTCAATGTATTTTTCCACGTTTATCTCGAAATGTTTTCACCCAAAACCTCCATATCTCGAATTCTGGTTTTGCTGCCATTTTAGAATTCGAAGCCGAGTGACCTTTCGGCAGCTAACAAAATTGATACGGAAATCGTAGAGAACGTAAAAGGTGATTCGGAAGTACAGAGGAGGTTGAGAAAAACAAAGATGTCGCCAAAGTCGCTATAAAAAGAAGCAGAGAAAGCTATTGAAACATTAACTTTCCTCGAATTTCAGGAAAATTTTGGTCAAGGTGGATTTACAGCGATCGCTACCCTCAAAAGTATAATCGAGTCGAAAACAACCAGACAACAAAAAACACTAAAAGACTTTTTTTCTGGTACTAGCTAAAAAAAGTAGTAGTACTTGTCTTGTTTTTGAGAGACTTGCAAAAGGGTATGCTGAATACTATTTCTTTATTGTCGATGTTAATTATACGAGTTTAAAATTCGTTAAAAAAAGTTAGTATAATATTACAGTAAAATGCTTAATAAAACTGAGGCAGAAGATTTTTAACCTACAACATATAGTCTTTGTTTCAATTGCAAATTTTAATAGATTTATCAAAACCTTTGTATCTCAAAACCTCTTCATCTCGAATATTTTTTCCTTCCCTTGAAATTTGAGATAGACAGGTTCAACTGTATATATATATCGACAGGATGGCGCAGTGGTAAGACGCAGGTCTCGTATGCCCAAGATCGCAGGCTCAACCCTGGCCCAAGTCGGTGGATTTTCAAGATGCAGAAAATCGTCTGCGTCCATGTCGTATGATTATGTGGCAGGTTAAAGATCCCTTGAGTATCCGTTTGGCATGGATACTCTCGGCTAAATTAAATTCCTAGTGCAGATTGCATCAACGAGAGCTCAGGTGCCCCATCTAGGAGAAACTAAGTGTCAAAAAAAAATTGCGGCAATGGTACCACACTCATTGTGGTGTTGCTGAAAGAGTTGGTACCAGTCTCTGGGGACGCACTAGGTCTGCAATGGTTGATGACCAATACTGCAACCCCATTAGAAAGAAAATATATATATATATATAATGCAATTTAATCATTTTGTTAAAATCCTAACCAAATGTAAATTTTTAAAGCAGAGTGGCACAAAAGGAAAACAAATACGTTACGTAAGCTCTATTGGCGATTCGTTCTCATACATAATAAAATGATCAACAATTTTAAGTTTGAAGGAAAATATTATTGGGTAGTTGAAAAATTTCTCACTGCTTTCTAACAAATGGCGCTACCGGAACTAATTGCGTCAGTTCATAATAGTGACACATCTATTTACAAGAACTATAAGGATACTTGAAATTCAGTATATGTTACTTCACGGAAGTGCAAACAACTTAATTTTTCATTGCTTTAAATGTGTCACATTTCGTGTCAAAAAAGAGTATTTGCAGGGAATTTTACTGCACTATTTTATTTTTAAAAAATCTGCAGTAGAAGCTCACAGAATTCTTGCTGAGACTTACGGCGATCATGCTCTGTCTGAAACAACTTGTAGAGATTGGTTTAGATGCTTTAAAGTAATGATTTTGATCTTGAAGATAAAGAACGCTCTGGTGCACTGAAAAAGCTTGAAGACGAACAGTTAGAAGCATTACTTTATGAAGACTCATGTCAAATGGTAGCTGAACTTGCAGAATCATTAGGAGTTCATCATCAAAACGGTCGCCATATGAGCAGAGATATGATAAGCTCATTTTGCACCATGGGCCAAAAAGAAAAAGCAGATTTTTGAGTTTTTATCGAAGACTAGTTTAGTTTTATAGTAAATAATAATCTTTTACGGCATAAAAACTTTTTTAAAGGCCTAATTTCTTTCATAATACCATTTGCATATTTTTAATATTATGCTAAACTAAGTTTTCATTTAAATTTTCATTGTGTTTTATCAGCATATACATAGATTTTTTTATGAAATAATTAAATAAGATGAAATAAATTTCCAAACTAATTGAAAATTCAATATACTATTCAAGAATCATCACTTTTATGAAAAAGAAAACACATTTAATTTTAAACTGTACTTCGAAATGGAGGAGTAACATTTTCTTCAAAATGGCAAAAAATGCCGAGTATCTTTTTTTGTGCAAATGAGTAAAAAAAGTTAATACTTTAAAGCTTTAATAAGTAAAGTTGACTCTTTAAGATATTTTAAAAATCCATGTATAATAATTTGCTTTAGAAATACCCACAGCCAGGAGCAAGGGGGAGAGGGGAAATTAAAGGCATCATTTTGCAAAAACTTGATATTTTAAAAACTTTTAACGCTAAAGGATCAAACTTTTTTAACTTCTAGGGTTCAAAATAATTTATATTTCGCTTTTACAAGCTACAAACATTGAGTATGTAGTTTTTTTTTGAGTTTCTTTGAAGCCACATGTCATGCATAATATTAATGTTTCGCTGTTATAATGCAGAAAGCTTTTAGCATCTACTTTCGGGATACGAAATTTTTTTCATTCTTTTATTCATTGCTAGCATTAAAAAGCATATTGAGCAAAAAATAAATACTATTTTTCATATTGACATGATTTTTCAATGCATCGATCGGCACGTGGTACGATTACGTGCAGATTATACGCAGTTACGAGTTATCTGCCGAATATGGAACAGAAAGTGAAAAAACAAGGATCAGGGAAAGATTTCAACTTCTGCAAAGAAAGCGATAGGGCATCCAGCACATTGAAAATAGTCTGAATGATAGCCTACTTTTGTGCTTTTGTCTAATCCAGGATGATAAAAAGTGATTATACAGAACAATCTCAGTAGTTTTGCATGAACATGTAAATTCTCATTAAAATATGATTTTTATCAAAAATGAAAATCTGTCTGCAAGAAATCCTTGCTGTTCTGCAACATTGTAGCCACGATTCTGCCACAGGGGCAGAGATAACTGTTGAAAATCATCCCTGTGTTCAAGTGTCGAGTAATTACAGTAAAACCTCGTTCATACGTCTTTTATATTTATACCTCGTTTTCATAATGTTCAGATTCATTCCTATTCATTTTAATGCAAAGTGAATTCCTTTTATATGTAGCTGTTGTGGATTGCCCTTTCAAACAGCTAGCTTGGCACCAGGTTTCCTTCCCAGCAAACAGTTGAGAAGATGCTACTGGTCAGTTTTTTTTTTTGAGCTGTATTTATCTGTGTAAGTTGTGTGCCATTGGTATCTATTGTTTGCTTCATTTTTACAGTTCATAAAATAGTTGCAAAAGGCAATCTCATGTTTCATTTAGTCATTTCTTGTTAAATCCAGCGCAACAATGTACATATCCCAGTATTGTTGGAATAATGACGGAAAAACTATTCTTAATCGTAAACATGGCACACTCAAAGGGAAACTGCTGCAATTCAAAGCTGATTTTGCAAAACAAGATGTAATTTGAAATTTGCAAAAATTGGAAGTCAGATGGACTCATTAAAGGAGCAAAAAAGCGAATTAGATGGTCTTCAAGAAGAGTATTATTCCATTCTAAGTGATGATGAATTAATTCCGCAGAAGAAAAAATTGATCAAGTGTCTATTTTCATACAAAGGATTTAGAGACAGTAAGAATTAAAACTTCAATTCAGTCACTGCAGCCTAATAAATTTAAATCTCCTGGTGTTGTAACTATCAAAATAATACAGGCACACATTAAATTGCCTGAATTACCTTTACCTAGTTTTGATGGCAAATACGAAGATTGGCATGTTTTTAAAGAACAATTTTTATGCTTAATTTCTGAAGGTGATATAAATGATACACAAAAGCTGTATTACTTACAAATGGCCCTTAAAGGTAGTGCCAAATAGCTGCAAACTTTGAATGATTCGAATGGAACTCTCGTGAAAAAATTAGAGCCAGTGGCATGAAAATAAACGCATTATTCTAAATATGCATGTCAATGCGCTTATTAATTTCAAAAAGTGATAAATGAATCTGCGTTAGAGTTAAGAAATCTCATTGGCTTTTAAGGGACTGAAGTGAAACAACATATAAAAGAAAACAATGTATAATCAAAATACTTTGATTTTTACAAGTTTAACCCCAATATTGCAGCTGAGTTGTAGACTTGCGTGCTACCATACCACAGGTCCACGGTTCGGTTCCTGGGCTGGGCTGGGTAGATTGAGCCTTTCATCCCCTCAGTGGGGTCGATAAAATGAGGACCAAGCATGCTTGGGTACTACACACTCGGAATTCTGCGTCAAGTCAACCACTTGATTGGAACATCTGCTTCTACAGCCCAGGGCCCTCAGTTTCGAAAGCTGGGATGGGCACAGTAGGCTATAGCCCCAATGGGCTGTCATGCTACTGAGTTTTTTATCATAAACATTATTCTGTAATATTTCAATATTAAAAAACAATAATTGAATTCTTAAATAAAGTAGTTATAAAGGGGAACTAAATTACATTCTTATTGTATATCTTGAATACTTATTTTTCAACGCATGTTTCCAGTACTATAGTTATATTATGTATATATATATGTACGTGTAGAACTTTAAGCTAAAAACATCTTTTAGCGTCATCTGACTCTTACTTCCCTTGAGTGCTGATTATTGAATTATTTGCTGATGTACCAGGCATTGCATGGGTTTTGAAACCTGCAACTTTTTGGCTAATTCTACTTTTGTAATTGCAGTATTCAAATCACATTCTTTTGAAATTTAAATTTCATCCTGCAATCCGAGACATTTTGGGATTTGAAGAAAAAAGAACAGCTCTGATAATCTGTGTGTACTAAAAGCCAGGAACTCTAAAAGTAGAGAATCTGAAACCTAAATACACTAGCAGATAGACCGTAAACCAGGAGCTGTCCACCCAATTGTTCATCTGCTTTTCCTAGGCAAAAAATGCAGATCCCATGAACCCTTTCTGCGTCCTTCACGTTAGCTTCCATACCAGAGAGAAGGCACTTATCAATAGAAATCGAGAAAATAGTGAAGCAGAAAATTTTTGCGTTTTAGGAAGGGGAAAACAACGTATAAAACTGATATTTTGCAACATGTAAATGATTCATTTTTGCATGAAAATGGATCAGAAAGAATCAGAACTTTATGAACATGACATATAAATGTAAAAGACGGATAATTGAGAGACATAATAAACAAGGTTTTACTGTAGTTCTAAACAAAACACAAGAAGAAAGATTTCCCACTTTGGCTTTTAACTGTTTTCAGCAGGAAGTGAAAATTCTGTTACGGCTAAAACATATATTTTATGCAATACCAGCAAGAGCAAAACAAAAAGCCTATAATTAGTTTCCTATCATGTTTCATTTTAAAAGGAGATAAATTACGAGTAAGATTACAGAAGCAATAATGCAAAACAAGATATTTTATACAAATGTGAAATAACATAGTATAGATAAATTGAAAATCTCATAAATACTTACAGCTGCATCTTCATCTTTATTTAGCAACCTAGAACAGCAAAAGTTAACAAAAAAAATCAATAAATTTGAATTGGAAAAAAAAAGTCACTGAATAAATCTGTAGGAAAGAAAAACATACGTAAATATTTACACTAATTAAGTTATTCAGTTAGTTCAAAGAAATATCTTACATGTTTAAGAATGATTTTTTATTACTATCTTTTGTAATAGAGGGCTTTTATAGGTCTTAAACAAAATTCAGGACGATTTCAGTACACAATAAAATAATAGATTGCATTAGGACCACGCTACTCATTAAAAATGAATTTTAATGTTACCACAATCTTGAAAAAGTTATTGAATAAGAAAAATGAATAAATATAATGGATTTATAGCTCATCTCACACACATGCAAATGGAAAATGGTGCTAAGTACTTTTATGCCAAATTTTTTCATATCCCAATTCAGAAGAGCGTCATTAATCCACTCGTCCATTCTGGTTTTTGTTTTGCTGTGTCCGATCTGAATCTGGCGAATTAATCATCCTGTATTCCGGCTCTGAATAGACAAACGGACTACTCAAATTCTTGAATCGTTCTGACCTCTAGCACAATAAATAGTTCTTCAATTTTGCTCTGAAGAAGTAATCGTTAAAAAAACCCCTGTATTAATTATGAACTTAAATTTGATCTATAAATTTTTAATTTATTGCAGTTGATACTTGCCTTTTCTGTAACTATAATTTCTAAGTATGACTTAGTACTTAAAACTGAGAACGGCACTTGCTCAATTTTAAGTCAAAATTACTTTACAAAAATAACCAGTCAGGTTTTTTTATTTTCAAGCACATTTTAAAATGTCTCCTTTGGCTTGAAAATTTGAATTTTAGCTCCTGCTAATAAATCAAATTTGAACTTTTAGGCACACTGGATAGTGGTCTTCTGTGTCCCATGTTCAAATAAAACAAAGGACACTGAAATTACATATCAACTATACAAATATGCAAGGAATTTTTAGGATTTTTAGGAACTTAAAAACAACTCTATTTTACCCTACTAGAAGAACTAACTACTTACTTCTTATAGACATTAGTTCAGTTATGAGAAAATTTTAAAAAACTTAAAGATGGAAAAATTACTTTGAGCAGGTAAAAACAGAAAATCTGCACAAAATAGACACCTAAGTATTACCATATGCTATTTTTGGCTGTAAACCATGGTACCATCTGTTAGACTTCATATGAACGAAAGGAGCTGGATAGAGATTCACAGTAAAACTCACTGAAGATGCTCTCTTCGGTCGGTCCCTAGACATTTCCTACTCGATGAGAAATCCATCTGTTAAGACGCTTTTTTCTTACGCAGTGTTTTCGGATAAGACCCTCTTCTCTCTTTCTCCCCAAATTCTCAAGACAAATTTCGGGTCAAGCTGACTCTAATTGAGGACTGTATCTTCACGGAAGGATAACATCTTGCCTTCATTACTACACTTCTATATCCCTAAACATGTATACAACACCAATGAATTTGGACTGGTTAATAAGTTCATGCCAGATAAATAATTTGTTTTTAAAAATGAGACATGCCATGATGGAAAGATAAGCAAAGAATTTATAACAGTTTTCGCATATACAAATTCTACTGGCACTCATGAGTTGAAATTGGTGGTGACAGGAAAAAGTAGATCTCCTACATGTTTTAAAAATGTTCATATGTTTTCGTGTAATTACTTTCTCAAAGTCATGCTTGATGACAAGTGAACATTTCAAACTGGACTCAAAAGTTAGATACCATTTTCGGTAAGGAAAGGAGTAAAATCATTCTCTTCATTGATAACTGCTCAGCGCAGTTATCTTTTGTCACCAAACACAACATCTAAGTTGCTACCTTTAGACTATGGTATTACTTAAGTTTTAAATAAAAATACCGAAAAAAATTTAACTGAGCGACATAGAGTGTACCAATACAACTAAAATTAACGTTTTCGATTCCATTAATTACATCAGCACATCATAAAAGTAAGAAAACTTTAATTTGTACTATAATATGCATTGTACAATATTTATATAGCCAGTTCTTTATGTAGTTTATAATAGATGATGAACACCACATATTTTTTCTATCTTTAAGCACTTTAGTTTATTTTTTTTTCCAATTCCCCCATTAGGCGCTTTCAGCTTAAGATGCTCTTTTGAGCTGGTCCCTTCAACAGTGTCTTAGACGAGCTTTACTGTATTTAAACAAGGATGGTCCACTTTGGACATAGTTCCAGTGCCCTGGTCTGCCCTATACGGCAAACCAAAAGCAGATGCCAAAATATTGCTTTAGAACTTCCTAAGGGGCTACTCAATTTTCTACAAGCAATAACAGACAGTTACAGCTACATCTTTTCTCTATACCATATGCTGTGTTTTAAAAAATAAGTAAATGCCATCGGGGGACGGGTGGAACAGAATTTATCGGTTGTGCATGCCCCCATTCATCCCAGTGAAATTTTCTTTTACATAGAATATATGTCTGAATTGAAAAAGTGATTGAGTGGATGGGTGGGGGCGGAATCTTGAGAAACCACAGAAAGAATCAAAAAATCCCTGCAGTTTGGTTCAATCAACTTTATTCAGACGGGTGACAAAATGTCTAAAGCCAAATTCCCCGACTTTTCCCACATTTACAGCATTTTAAAAAAAAATCTTTGACTGCACATGTTATATACATACAAAAGCTAAAAGAACTTATTAAACTTGTTCAAAACATAATTCAAAACATAAATAAATGTTAGATGCCTTTTTCAGTCTTTAAAGGAAAGCTAGCCATCTAAAAAATTCCTTTAAGTTAATATATTTCTATCGTAATTTTTGCATTATATTCAATTTATACAATTTTAATAGCATAGTAATATAAGAGCTTATGAAAAAATAGAGAGAGTCTTTATTACAGGCCTAAATATAAGCTATGAGTTTTTCATAACAGAAGGTAAGAACTTTCAAAATTTATATTATTTTGAAGAAAAAAACAGCAGTGTTGCAGCATTTAACAAATTTTACAGGTAAATTTTTGTATTTCTTCGGAAAGAGAAAATGCATTTTAAAATCATTTGTTAGCAGTTTAATGTTCAACAGGTGAAGCAATTCTCTCCTGTTATTGCTGAGTTAGAGAAACCAAAGTCAGATCTTAAGACACTGCTCTGCACACATGTAATGTTCTGAAAATTAGGTATACTTTTTATTTTAAGTACAGTAATAAGACTTAATTTTAAATGTGTTTTTCTTTTTTTTTTTTGTGGGGAGGGGGAGGGGATAACATTGCAATTTGGCTCATTGTGCTTTATACTGTTAATTGTTGAAGAAATATGAAATATGGTAAATCAAAACAAATGCTAAAAGATTGTTACACAAGAACAATCACATGCTGTAAATGATCCCGTTACAAAAGAATATTAATAAGCTAAAAATACCATTGGTAGCTAGCTATAGCTTACCTTATATTTCCGAATATAAGCCGATCCGTGTATAAGCCGAGAGGGCATTATTCCTTCAAAAATGTACCAAAAATTCAAAACTCGTATATAAGCCGAGATAAAAATTAGAAGAAAAAAAATTACTGTTCAAAGAGAATTGCCAAAAGGGGCGAAAATTTCGCCAAGGAGGTAACCCAGATCACGTATTTTTCAATCAAGATGTTGTGAAAGTGAGAAGGTAGGCGCCAACGGCGACAGATTGATTTTTGGCAACCCTGTCTGAGGCGAGGTCCGAGCGAGAGAGCGCATTTTGCCATACGTTTACTAGTTTGTTGTCCTTTTTTTTATTGTTTTAATTCAGTTATTTCCTGCATTTACATTAGAAGGATGAGCGGGAATAGAAAGTCATACACAGATAGTCGCGAGTAAATTACTATAGTCGGGAGCAAATTTCGCCATTTTGTTTTAACGATGATTTCACAAAATCCAGCTCTAAAATATATGTATATTCTTTTAAATAAAACTCTACCTATTTTAAGCTAATTATTTCCTTAATATAGGAGACATAAATTGCATAATTGGAGCTCTATATTAGTCGATATTTCGCGATATGTAGACCGAATTTTTTTAAGATTATCGGATCCGTATATAAGCCGACCCCCACGATTTAGCTTTCGAAAAAGTTCCAAAAATTCTCGGCTTATACACGGAAATATACGGTAATTGTTTCTGAAAGTAAAGATTTACAAACTAAGTAACACAAAATGCAATAATACTTGCATTAAATCTCTAAAACATTTTACTCCAGTCAATAAGCATAAAACAAAGTTCAAAAATCCTCTTCAATGTTGGTAAAATGAATAGCAATTCAACATTTCACACAGCAAGACAAGGAAAACACAACAGTATTGGGAATAATACAAGAACTTCAAGAAAATTTAATATTTTTAGGGATTTCTGGCTTTAGAAATTTCAGAACAGGATATGTACAAGCTCTGAAAATGTTATTAGGAATAAGATGTATAAAATATCTTACAAAGGTATCACATAATCTGTTTTTGTTTGAAGTATCATAAAAGCGTTACATTAATAATATATATAAAAGATGACTAACCAGAAGCTTTGCAGAAAAGAACAAGGAAATCAGAAATGAAATTAGATCTTTTGCAGAATTTTTTCCGTTAAAACTTATGAAAATGCCATTTTATTTAAAAATGGAATGAAAAAAAGGCTCATAGAAAATTGTTATAAAGTTGTTAAAAAAGTTAAAGCTAAAATATCATACATTTGAACATGAACAAAATTACATTAATAGATGTTCCAGCTCTTCAAATTTCTGGCTTTGTTTCAAAAATGCTACATATAAATTCTGAGCATCTTCATGGGATGATAAAATTTCTTGGTTAAAAAGCGATTCCTTTAAAGTACTTTTTAAGAAGAGTAATACCTAAAAAAAAAAAGAGATCTGTAATAAATATAATGTAAATTACAATTTAATCCATACTTCAGGTTAAAAGTTCATTTTTGAGTGACAACTTTATACACAATTAAATACAACTTGTAACTTTTAAGAAATTTCATATTAAGAGCAATTTTCATTGTTTAACTTAAATGATTTTAACTCCAATATGAGAAGAGAATGTAAAACATATAATTACACTTCTTAAAATATATATTCCCATCTTTATGATGATACTTTGTAAATTTTGAATATTGGGAGTGGGTAATACATTGAATGGAATGGACGCAAGAGCCACCACATAATTTTTTTGTAGCTTTCGTTGCGGAAACTATCTGTTTTTTCTATTTTACTGTGTTATGCCATGTCATAAATATCACTTTTATTATTTTTAAATGGAAAACAATCGACTTATACGTAGTAGAAGCTACACAATTGCATTTAAATTAGAAGTTCTACATAAATTAAATGAGTTTAGTGGAAATTTGAGTGCCAAATATATTTCAATTCCAGGCCTGTGTTCAAGATTGGATTAAGCAGCATGAGCGACTTGTACAGTGTTCAACTGAGAAAGAAGTTCAAATACAAAAAAGAAGAAATATTCCTTCCAAACCAGAGCAAGTCAAAAAACGTGCCTGAAGTCTTTAGGTTTTGCTCAAAACAATTTTTAAAAAATCTTTATAATGAGAAAAATATATTTTACAAAATATTTTAATCCTTTCATATTCAAGGTAAGATGCCTCCTAAAATATTATTAATAATGCAGTTTTCTAGGTTTATCAATTTTATTTAATTTACATTTGAAAATCCATATTGGCAATAAATTGATGTTATTTTGATAAAAAACTTTTCATAGTAAATAGTTTATAGTAGTTTCCTCAGGTTTTAGGTCATTTTTAAGAAAGTTGTAGAGAAGTGAATCAGATGAGCACTGTTTTCATTTAGCACTTTTTTATGAAAGATGTTCTGGTATTTTTTTTTTTTTTTTTTTGCATTCATGAATAGCATTTTATGTATATTCCCAAAGGATTGATATAAATTATTTGTATTTAAACTACAAGCATTGTTGTTGATTATCATTTAACGTTTAACACTACAATTTATCAAGTTTTCATAAAACCTCGTATTTTCCGGCATGCTGCGAAACAACCAACACATCATGTGCCAGAACTTGCCTGCCCCCCCTCAGATTTTATAGGAATCCCGGCTGATGCGGGGGAATAAGGTACAATTCAACATTATTGGTAGATAGCAGGACTCGAAAAATTTTTTAAATTTTACATGCCCTGCTTGCTGGGCATGTTTGTCCAAAAATAAAAAATACATGCCCAGAAGTTGTTTGATTGCATAATAATAAAAACATTTGAATTTGAAGTATAGTGTTAATCAGACAAAAAATTAAATTAATAGCTTTATATCTGAATCAAGAATTATTTTAACGTTAATCGAAATCATTAAAAAATTACATTATAAATAAATGTTACATGATAAGTCATTACAAGTCAAAATTTGCAAATTTTAAATTGTATTACCAATTTTATTGTTGACATGCATGTCCATCAACATGTCAATTTTGAGCTCTGATAAGGATGCAGTGATTTTTCAATAAAATACGAAATAATGAAGTTTTAGAAAGAAATATGTGGTTAAAAAATTACATGCCCTACCAGGCATGTAAGGTTAAAAAATGCGTACCCAATCGGAATTTTTACATGCCCCGGGCATGTCAGGCAATATAATTTTCGAGCCCTGGTAGATAGTCGTAATTTGCACCTATGAATTACTATTTATAAAGTAGGACTTTTTATCTTCATGTGTGATAGCTAGACCTGCTATTTGGAAGGGCAAGAGGGAGCAAATGCCCCCCCCCCCCACAGCTTGCAAAATAAAATATATATATGTGTATTTACATGACATCTTATGTTGTGGGTAATTATATTGACTTACTGCAATTGTACCCACAAGGGGGAGGGGTTATGAAACAGATTGCACCATTTAAAATTTAAGGAAGGGGGGAGTTGTAAATTTTCATTTTCTTTCTTATACCTACTACATATTTTTAATGCAATCATAATGTTACTGTGATACTTTTCTTAGTTCACTTTTTTGGGGGGAGGGGGGGGGGAGTTCACCATCGATCTAGATGGAAGCGCACCTCTGATATTATTAACGAATTCTTTCAGCATGATTTTTGGTTTTTGGCATACTAAAAGTAATTTTAATTAAAAAATAATTCTTGGTAACAGTGAAATTAAAACCAAGCACTACTTGAAGGTAACATTGACATTTAATGAATAGAGAAAAGCGGTTTTAATTTTGGAAGTTAATTTACAGTAACATGGGGTTACTTGAATAGATTAAATCTAAGTTAAAATTATATGCCCTTTAATAAAATTGCTTTCCATAATTTACAAAAATTGAATAAAATTCGAAATTTTTGTTCAAAAAAAAACTTACAGTTAGTATAGCATTGCCGTCATGACTTTTAATGGCAGAATGAAGTAAATCCCTTTTGTCAGCCAAGCTCTTAAAATTTTCTAGATTAACATCCTAAAAAAAGAATTTCTTGATATGAAACTATAAGCAATGGAACCATACGTGGCTCAAAATGGGAAACAGAAAAACATTTGTAACTTATATACAAAATAAAACATCAGAGCATCAATTCTTTGAAGTGAACTATTTTTCTGTAACTGAATTTGCTCATTCGCACACTGCATTTCATGCTTATTGAGGTCTTGAAGATAAATGTTTTACACTAGAGCTCATTTTTTCTAGTACTGAGTTACTGCATAAATGTAAAAGGCCTTTAGAAATAAAGCATTAAATTAAAACAAAGTATGCAAATAATGAAATTAGTAAATATTTTTTTTTTTAAATGGAATTTTTATGGGGTAAAAAAATATTTTAAAAATAATATGAATAGAAATGTAACGAAACAAAGCAAATGCTGATGATAATAATCTAAAGAGCGGTAAAAGATGCAATCAGCTTAGAAATTATGTGGAAATGTATTAAAAAGAATTTAGTTAAGCTGTTCATAAAAATGATTAAAACATTGCTGACTTGAATTTGTATTTCAAAGCAATTATTGCAGTTCTGCATTTTTGGAGGAGGAAAAAAAAATCATGTAGCTAATTTTTATCTAATATGCTATAATTTGGAACGTTACATTTGGCTCGACCACTAACAAGTTAATACATTTGGCTTTCAGTTGTTTATTTATGATGATTTTTGCATTAACAGCAGGTGCAGCATGCAGATAAATCATCCAGGTGACTGCTCAAAGCAATATACAGGGTTCATACTCAATTTTAAAAAGCAACATTAAGCCCTTTTTAAGTACCTTTTTCAAAAAAAAAAAAAAAAAAAAATTAAGCATCCTAATACAAAATTGCAGAATAAGTTATAAGTTAGAAAAAGATTTTGTAGTCTTTTACACACCTTGTAACAAGATAAACTATTTCCCACTTAGAAATTTAAGTTCCATTTTTAAAAAAATATTAAAAAATTAAGTTTTTATAATACCACCAATATTTCAGAAATATGCAAATTTCTGCAGCTTTTATTTTTAAATTAAAATATGAGTAAGTAACATGGCATAACTGCCAGCTTAGGAGATAGAAAAATATTCTGTGTATGACATAGACGAAAACGTAATAATATGCCATGATATAATTACGCATGTGAATGGAGGTGGATCCCATATATATAGCAACAAATAAATTAGGATTTTCTGCTACAATAAAAAAGACCAATTTATTCAAAAATAATAATAAATTCCATCCTTTTTCCATTCAAAAAAAAAAGAAAGAAAGAAAAATGCAGTATAAGCATGATACTTTTCGTTTTTTGTTTCAAAAATTTAGCAGATTCTCAGTCAATATAATATGTTACATCATTTAAATTTTTATTTAAATTATGCTAAGCCCATGTAACATACTTGTATGTTCACTTTTTTTTCTTAATTTCTTCCAGAACAGTAGAGTTTCCCAGTTTTCAGAATCTATGACTATCCTAAAGCACCCTTAAATATTTATTAGATCAGTTTTATTTTTTAAAAATTTTATAAAATAAATAAATATTTCCTGGTCACAATTTAGTAAAGCCTAGTAAGAATTAATGTTTATTTTTCGCAAATGACTTCAACCAACTCGGATGCAACTGGATTAAAATTTTCTTAAGGATATGGGAAAATGATAAGCATGATTATTCCTCTACAAAAGATAAAATATAGGATGGGTGAAAAATATATATCAACACAAAACTACTGATGGCAAAGCAGTATGACCGACAAAATGAAAGGGTTTTATAGAATTGGATGTATTTGGATTTCAAAATCCATAAAAATTCTGGACTGGCGTGTAAAAGTGTGAAAGTAGCTAAAATGTGTACATTTTACACCTGATGGATAAAACCAGGTGTGAAAAACATATAATTTGAATTTTTATACAGCAATAAAAATAAGCACTTTCAAGTACCTTTAACAAAAAGTTAAGCACTTATACGGCTCCTTATATCCCATTCGCACTGTGAAGTAAGTATGCTTAAACCATCAACGAACTTAAATGTTAAGCGCACTTACTTTGAATGCTGTTTGCACTAGACAACAAGCTTACCGTCTGACTGTAAACCGCTACTTCGGATCGAACACAAAATTAACTGTAACCGAGATTACAGGATTTAACTGTAAATCGCTGTCTCTGATCCGAAAGTAAATTAACTGCAACTGAGATCATATATTGCCCATTTGTTTACTGTTAACCACGGAGCCAGAATTAGCTCTTTTATCTTAGCAAAGTACTCTTACATACCTATTTAAAAAACGTGCAAATTTCAAACGACAAATATTAGCAGTGGCTGAGGAACAAAAAAAAAAAGTTCTTGAAAACTTAATGGCAATATGTAAAGCAATTGCCGACAGCACCAGGTGTCCAGACTCTTGGTCACTGCCAAAACAGTTGGAGTGGTATGATAAAATCGCTGTTGCCTTCACAGACGGTCAGTGGAAGGAGAACTTTAGAGTTGGAAAAAATGTTTACTTGCATCTTTGTGTTTGTTCTGCAGAACTAGAGTGGAAATCAAGCTATTTTGTTAGGAAAGCACATAGCAATTGTGATTTATAAGCTTAGCTCGTCAGCGGAGTACAGAACAATTGGGAGCTTTTTTGGTGTGAATAAGTCCACTGTGTGTGAATGTGTCATGGAATTTTGCACCTTATTGGTGGACAATTTAATGGAGGAATGCATCAAATTCCCAAGCACGAAGGAGGATCTTGAAGATATTGTTGCCAAGTTCGATGGTGATTCTGGATTTCCTCAGTGTTGTGGAGCCATTGATGGTTCCCATATTGAAGTGAAAATCCCCCCCCCCCCCCAAAAAAAAACAGCCACCTGCTACTTCAAGTATATGCAGTTTTACAGTGTCATCCTCATGGCAGTGGTTGATGCACAATATCAATTCCTATATATAAACGTTGGTGCAACTAGAAGAAACAACGATGCATTTGTCTTCAACAATTCCAGCATTTATGCAATTTTTCCGCAGTAGCGCCATTATTAAGCAACTGAACAGAATGCTGAGCAACACTTCTGTTCCAGTGTTTGATTGGAAACTCTGCATTCCCTTTGCTGCCATTTCTGCAGAAACCATACTTTGAAACCAACAACATGCCGGAATACCAGAGGCATAACTACAGACTGTCCAGAGCAAGGACTGTCATGGAAAATGCCTTTGGAAGGATTAAAGCCCACTTTCGTTGCTTGCAAAAGATGGATTTTTCCATTAAAAATGTAACAAAAGTGATACAAGCATGTTGCACTTTAAATAACATTTGTGAACAAAACAAAGATGATGTGGAGCAGCCCCCCCCCCCCCCCCCCCCATGGAGTGTTCCAGAGACTGCCTCGAATGAACCCACCACCAGTGGGAGAATCCGATTTACAATCCCAAAGTATTCGGGAAGCAATTGCGAAGTTCCTGTCATGATAAAATTTGCACTTGTTCTGTATATTGTTAATCTTGTTATTATTTCCTGTTATTCTTCCTATTGTTTATCTGATATTTTATTTTAATTTATAATTAATTTTTTAAATGATAATTTTCATTTTTTGAAATAACTTAAAGCAGCCCCTCACTAGTTTGGCAATGACCAAGAGTCTGGACACCTTGTGCTGTCAGCAATTGCTAAACATATTCCCGTTAAATTTTCAAAAACTTTTTTTTGCTCCTTAGCCCTCGCTAATTTTGTCGTCCAAAATTTGCACAATTTTTAAATAAGTAATGTAAGAGTACTTTGATAAGATATTTTTTTAAAGTCTCAAAAATACATGTTGCACTGGAAGTGAATGATTCATATGTTTCAAAATAAAAAAAATTATTTCCAAATTATTTTTTTATTTATTGCAGAGTGTGTATACATATTAAGTAATGTATGATGAAGTGTTAAATGAAAATTGAACTCTTTAACAGAAATTAACTGTGGATAGTAATGAGAATTTTAATGTAAGCACTATGATGCATAAAGTTTACATAACGTCAATGAAATATATATGTGGCGTTTTCAATAAACATACTTGAGGTTACAAAAGCATAACTACTGTTAAATTTTAACTCAACAAGGCTGGAAAAAACCTGTTTTTTTCAGAGAAAATTTAAAATTTTATTTCTAATTATAGTTTTTTATTTTTAATTTCCAATGGCAATTTATATACCGTAATTGTTTGGTTGACTATTTTTGAATTTTATAGAACTACAGTTGAAATTGATTATAGTGACAACTCTATTATAATGTCGAAAATTTTGGGCCCTTAATTTGTCCATACACTTCAATGTTGATAGCCTGTTATTTTGATAATACATTTCGCTATAGCATTGTTTCCCAATTTCTTCAGTGTTGCAACACCCCCATTTTAATACATATCATTGTAGCATGTTGGCAACATTTCTAAAACTGTCGCCAATTTAGGGCATTTAATTTATTATTCAGGATACAGATTATATTTCAAGGCATTTTATTCAATAAAATGTTTCTTGCCTTTTTTTGACCACATTGTGACCCTTCCCCCTCATAAATGAGCACAATTCCCCAAGGCGAGTTGAAACGATGGCTATCCACGGTATGTATCATGATGCAACTGCTGCACTCAAATATAAATTTTAACAATTACACCAGGAAAAAATTCATGATTACACTACTGATTAGTGAGTTAACCCTTTAAAGGGCCATTTTTTGTTGTATCGGTATGTTAAAATATTTTTCAGATTTTGTTTTGTTTCAAAAACGAAATTCATATAGGACAGTAAATAAGATTAGCATGATTTTTGCCACCCCCCCCCCCTTTGAGGAGGGGATAATTATAATATTTGAATATTGATGTATGTGGTGGTAAATATATTTCCTAGAGCCTTGCAAGATTCTGCCAATCAGAAAGGGTAAAATAGCTTACTATAAACATATATAATTTGATGAATTTGGTGGGAAGGATACTTCCCACCGCCTTAGAAAGGGTTAACAAACTATTCATGAACTTTTTGTTGAAATATTTACTTCTGCAGAATCTACATACAAGTGTAAGTTTTAACATATTCAAAATTTCGCATTGTCTTAACCCTTTCGGGACAGGCGCCGCAGTCAGCGAACCGCTGCCACCAGGCTGGGTTCTAACAGAATGGATTGTCACTTGAGGACGGGCGATTTGCGCTGCTAACTTTGGAAAAAAAATTCATAAAAAATTTATTTTTTATTCAATTGCTTCAAAATTTGGTACATTATAAGAAAAATTTGTTGTCAGCTAAAAGGATAAATTTTAAAACTTCATCATAATATTTTCCGTAAAAATTCTATAAAATTAATTTTAGAATGATGAAATTCTTGACTCACCTCAAAAAGTTATGTATGAAAAATATTTTTTTTTTAAAAATCACAATTTAGTTCACGCAGCATATAGATACAAATAAAATAATACAAATTATTTTATTGCTAAAAATTCTCTGCGTCGCGGGATGTAGAAGGCATGCATGCTGCAAATTACCGTGTCTGATAGTATGTCTGTATCAGAGTCAGTATCACTTTCCAGTTCCTTTGAAATATCAAAACTATCATCACTATTTGAGTATGAAGCATTCACTAATTGGGTGTATTCCTCTTTTTTTTAATTTAGTTTTCTCTTAGCCGTTTTAATAATAAAGCATTTGTCAAATGATACAAGAAAATCTCCTCTGAGCGCTAGCCAAATCTGAATAGAAATGAAGACAAGGAAGCAAACCACTGAATATCTAAACATCGACAAAAAAAGAAATAAAAGTATTTGTAATGATCAGAACCATTTGCATGTGTTTATATCAGCTGATCCAGTTAAAGCTCCAGCTTGTTTATTTTCATTACTCATTGCCACCGCTACTCTGTCATAAATCCTTCCCTCCTATCGAACCAAGAAAAAAAGAATAAAAAATGCTATGGAAATGAAAGTCAACATTATCCAGTCTCAACATATTACACCATAACAGTCATACGGCCCCATCTAGTATCAAAGAGAAATACTAATATTTCATTCCACCTGAAATTCTGTATACGGTACACCCGTCCTCAAAGCTTTATTAGAACAGCGAGATGTATTCTTCACACCCGGCTGTGAGGTAGCTCTCGCTGGCGGTTCGTATACGTCACACCCGTCCCGAAAGGGTTAAAAGAAATACCTACATAAAAGAGCAAAATTGAAGGAAAGGCATTTTTAGTTCTTGACATCTAAACTAAATATTTTTAACTTGTATTAAACTTTGAAAAACAAGACTTGGAATGAAAACTTTGAATGAACTGCTAAATGAAAACTATTCAACATAACAATTTATATAATCATTAGATGAATATGTAATAGCAAAGTATACTATATTTCTTTCTGACTTAAAATTCTATAAGTTGCATTATAACCTTGGCAAATACATACAGCTGCATTAATGAGCAAATAGAAACTGCTATTTAAGATACCAGCAGAAAATATCAAAATTTATAAGTTATTTACTTCATTTTTAGAAATTAAAATACATTTAGAAATTAATCTTTAAACATAGCTTAGAAATTCTTATACTTCATAATGCAAATTATACTATCTCGCACCAAAAATTAAAAGATTTTTTAAACTAAATGACGAATAACATAGAACTGTTAAGCAAACTTCACTTCAAAACTTATAAGATTTTTCAAACAAAATAATGAAACATATACATTGCTAATCAAGATAACTATTTATTTAGTAACAATTTCATTATATTTGTCTGCTCCTTCATTATGTTAATGATGTTCGCATCATTTTCCAAAGATTTTTTCATAAGTTCCATCATTTCTTTTGAGTTTTCCTGATGCTGTTTTTGCATACTTTGGAATTCTTCCAAAAGTTCACACAAAAACAGGTTTTCTTTTTCCCGTCTCTCTTTTTTCGTGGCCTCTGTAAGAAAAATAGGCAAATCAGGAAAAAATGCAAATTCTCGTTGGTACTTATTGATTATACGCCCTACTATTTTTGCCCATCAAATGAAGTATAAACAAAGCAATGTTATTAGATTTAATTAGCACGTTGGCGACATTTCTAAAAATATCGCCATGTAGGGCATATAACTGATAAGTGCCTTATTATCTTTAAATAAACTGACAGATAAATGCAGTTTGCCCTTGCCACTGTACACTTTTACTTTTGAAGCTTCATTCTATTGTGGTTTCTGCAAAGAACAGTCCTTCATTATCAAATGAGTTTTTGATAGGCAAGTGGCTTCGGCGCAGTCTGCAACCACAACAAGAGATAACTGAACTTGACACAAAATCATAAAATTAAACATATCACAAAAGGACTCTAAATATGTTAAACTTGCTATCTTGAAATCTAGTTGATGAAATAAAGGTTAAAGGCATTGAAAACATTTTGACTAATGTTAGTACTGTTCGTTTTCGAAGTGCGGCTGGCACCTTTGCACGGTTCCACTTTAAAAAGGGGCAACAGGTTCAAAGGATGGATTAATCTTATTAAGCACGCATTTCTGGTCACCATAGTTTTGTTTCCCCCCTTGATGTTACGATGTTACTTTCAATTTCCAATTTGCACCCTGCACAACAAATTTCTTCGCACCGACCAGGTTCTAGTTTCGAGCAAAGACTTGTGTGCCTCCCGTAAGCCCAACTCCAGTCCTCTGCTTTTTGGGGGGATGGGGGGCATACTGTTTAATTTGGATAAATAACTGTTTATACTGTTCCATTTGGAAATTTCTCTTGTAAAGGAGGGGGGGGGGGAAAGGGTTAAAGGGAAAATAACGTAATTTACAGAGTAATAAAGCTGCAAAAGCAATAATTTTGAAAATTCTCAATTTCTTAAGGAATTAAAATCCTTCCCACAAACACAATTTAATGCTTTTGTGATTAAAACAACTTTATTTTTCTCAAGATTTGTACATAACTTCTCTTGAGCAGGGACAGGAGTGCCCATGTGAGGGGGGGGGGGGATTTTTGAGTAAAATTTTTCTTCAGAAATTTTTTTCTTGTATGAACCGAATTACTGATATCCGACAAATTTCTAAACTACTGGAATCTGATTCTGCCATTGCACGAAAATTTCCGACAATCCTGCACGCTAAATTTGATTATTAAAATTTAATCAACTAGCACACTTTGAAAATGTATAAATTAAAAATTTACTACATATTTGCAAGCTGTGGGCTGTGCGGGTTTGGTTTTAAAATAGGTACAGAATTTACAGGCTTTAAACATTAGAGCCGAATATCCGGTACAGTAGCGTAGCTAGACCCAGATTTCAGGGGGGTTTCTTCGGGAAATGCGAGCTTCATTTCATGGTTTTACAAGAAGAATTGGTTATTTTCCAGACAATCTTCACCATTTCAGGGGGTTTTTTTATCCCCAAAACTACCCCCTTATCTACGCCAGTGATTCGGTATATGTTAGTCAGGCAAGGCATATTAGATTCGAATGTAGTCTCGGAAAAGTCATTGAACTGGGGGGAAGGGCACTGTTGATCAGGGATCTGGAGCAGGCCACATTTTTGAGTCATTCGGCTCTGACTTATAAATGTTTTATCCCGCACCACTCCAAATAAATTAGATTATATTATTAATCTCCTTTTTTCTTTTTTAGTTAATTAATTTTATTAGCTGAAAAATTTAAAAAGTCTTTTAAAAAATCGAGAAGCGGTACACCACTTCTCGTGGCACAAGAATCTTGCACAGCAAAGAATTTATTAACTTGAGATACTTCGGGATCCTCCTGATCTGGAGGGTTCTTCCTGCGTTGGAAGGGTCCCTGATCTGGAGGGTTCTTCCCTCGTTGATTTGGAACACCAAATCAAACGGTGAAAAACTGCCCGCATTTTTTACCATTTGATTTGGTGTTGTCGCAATTTCCTGTCCCTCCCCTTGAAAAGATACAAATGACACTGCAAAGAAAAGAAAACATATTGTGATTTACGGCTTAAAGATTTAAACAGAAAATAATTTGCATGATTTAGAATTTAGATTGTTTATGCTCACCATTCTCATCAACCCCAAAGCTGCAAATTGAAACTCTCAACCATTGTTGGGGAATCCTGGCTGGGCAAAAAATCCTATAATTTCGCGGACTCGTAAAAATTTTCCAATTGGATGGTACACCACCAGTGGTGCCCATTTTAGTTTTCTCGTCTCTAAATAAAAAATTATTCTATAGCAAAATACATGTTAACACAAAGAACTAATACATATTAAGTTAAAAAAACAAATCAAATAGGAAAGTTTTTGCTAAAACAAATGTTCTTTTTCTCTTCTTGAAAATTGTACTTTACAAAACATGAAAATTACACCTCTATTTCTGTAAAATACATTTTATCGATGCAGATAACATTAAGGTCCACACTTGTCCAACAGATAACATACACCCGTAGTGTAGTTTCAAACTTTTTGAAGATTAGCCAACTGAGAGAAAATTGTACAGCTGTCCAAGACAGGGTTTTAGAATTTTACAATCTGTCTGTAAATTTCGGACATAGTTTTAATGGGTAAATCATGCAATAAACCAGCAATTTTGTATCATTTAATTTCAAATGTGGTAAGTATGATCTGTTCTTATTTATCTTGTTTGTGTCTTTTTATGAAAATATCAGGTTAAGGCAATACATAGAATAAATGCCCGTTTTTCTGCACTTTTAAAGAAAAAAATTCCTATAGCTCTGGCTCACAGGGTTTAATGTGCATGATAATATCACGGTGTTTCGGCCATGCCATACCAAGATATTTCAGTGAAATATTCAAAGTTTTTTACATAAAGAAATATTTCAAAGTTGAAAGGTGTTCTAGCATTACACTCCTGTATCAGGGCAAGTGTGTATTATACTTGAACAGGTACATGTAATTGCATGATAAACACAAACGTTCAAGACATACTTTATGTTCTTAATTTTTATTTTCATGTCAATTCCAGAATTGTATTCACTCAGTCTATACAATATTAGAGTGATTTTTGGTAAATACTGATAGTAAGGCTTATTACTTTACATAAAAAAGGATTATATTTTCAATTGAGTTTCATTGACACTTTTGATGTTTATTCTTATGTGTTTATATAATGTCCACTAAACAGACCCTATAATTTGATGAAAAGTTAATTTAACTTCAATTGTGGGTCACGATTTAACGAATTTTGGGAAAAAAAAGAGCGATGTAATTAAAAATTATAAGCACCTAAGAAATTAAAATTTGGTACCTAGGTTTGAAAAATTGAGTATCGAAATTAAGTAATTGATCACCATATACGATTACCGACTGCTTATTTTTAATATACAATAAAAACTTTTATTGGATGCTTGAATCATATGTAGCTTTAAGATCTGGAACTCCTCGAAAGTGCAATGCTTGAACTTTTTAAATTATGCAGAAAATCGCGATTGATTATTCAAGAAAAGAAAAAGGTAGTACAACTGTACACATAGATGAACAGAAAAAGAAATCATAACTTACCTATAACGCCAGGTCAAGTTTTGGATTTTCTTGGAAATTTCGGCCGGTGTTCGATTGAATCCATACCCTTTTAGGGACACTTCCATCCCTTTGTACACCAGCCTGTTCCTTTTATTTTTCCTCAATTTAAGCAGAGTCTCTATATAAATTTAATAAAGCAAATGTTTCATTTTCGGTCCAATTGTCTCTCCTTTTTAAAGTTGAAGCGGACAGAGTAGAAATGATAGCCGCCATCTTTCTTGAGCGAATATAAACAAGCTCTGAGCGGCTTCCCAATGTCGCTCAAGGAAAGTGGCTTTCAGGATGCGCCAAGTGAATGCGCGGATGACTTGCAGGAAACTGAGTGGCTTTATTCCATCAGTATGAAAGGGATTAC
Organism: Octonoba sinensis; assembly: GCA_038502835.1. Lineage (NCBI taxonomy): Eukaryota > Metazoa > Arthropoda > Arachnida > Araneae > Uloboridae > Octonoba > Octonoba sinensis. The sequence continues at coordinate 134,442,608 of CM076598.1, forward strand.
AGCCAAAATTATGCCCCTTTAAGCAATTTTAAAGCACCATATGAATAAGAGTTAATAAAAAACAATCAAGTGTAGATCTTTTTAAATTAATGGCTAAAGAAAAAAATATTATTTTTAATTTTCCAATTGGAAGAAATGCTAAAAAAAATAAATGTAAAAATTACACTAAGAGTGTAAAAGAAAATACAGTTTTTCTTCAAAAAATACAAAAGTTGAAAAAAAAAAACAAATTGGACTAAAAAGAAACACATGGCTAACTTAAAGCTTGAAATATTAAATAAATTAACATAACCAAACTTACGATGCCCAAAATCATATTTTCTATAGCTTTAGAAGAAGAAAGATGACCTTCTTTAGCTTCTTTCTACGTGAGAAAAAAAATTAGGAATTTATAATGAGAAATGCCAGCACTAGTTCAAAGTATCGAGCCACGCATTGCTGGCGGATTTTTAAGAAGATACAGAAAATTGTCTGTGTCCAAGTCAAATGATTATATGTCATGTAAAAGATCCCTTGATTAGACTTGGATACACTCTGCTAAATTTAATTCCTATTGCAATTTCCCATAAACAGGGTCCGAGTGAAGAAACCGGACTTCAAAATTCTTATAAGGCAATGGTACCACCCTCATTGTGGTGCCGCTGAAAGAGTTGGTACCAAACTTGAGGAACACAATAGGTCTGCAATGGGTTAAAGACCAATATATACGCAGCCCATCAGAATTTTTAAAAAAAATTTTTAAAATAATGAGAATATGGTACAAAGCAAAATCAATCTTTTTTGCAACTTGAAATTAACTTTTTAAACTTAGATTCATGAAGAAACTTTGATCTTCTGTTCAATATGATTTAATTTTGATTTCACACACTGCACATATTGTTTCCCTAAACCCCACATGCTGTTTTACTGTACCCCAAGCACGGGGTACAGTGAGACAAAATTTTAAGTTTCGTTTTTTTCTAATTCTTTATAAAAATATTTCATACTTCCATTATATTAAATCCCAATTAAAATTTTTCTTATAGTATCAATCTTTCCTAATTTCTTGAATCTTATATTCTATCACTGTGCCACGGTCTCTACCATGTGTGCATATATACAGTAGCATGCAAATGTTTTGGGCCATCCTATTTTTCATAAACATTGCACATAAATAAGATGGTGAAAAAAATATAAACGATCGATTATAGCAGATATTCACTTATATTTGAAAAGAATGAGTTATATACATTGATATTACTTTAAAATAATTATTTGTTAAACATTTTTTTATTAACGACTGTGCAAAAGTATCGGGACACATACTACCTTTTAAAAAAATCAAAAAGAATAAAGGAGAATTAGGGTTAAATGTGCTCCTTCACTCAACTTAATACTTAGTTGCCATGCCCTTAGAAGTAATGACTGCAGCACACTGACGAGGCATTGAGTCGATTAACCGCGAGATTCGTTCTTTTGGCAATTTCTCCCACTCTAGTTGCAAATGGTTCCACAATTCCGTCTTTCTGGAGTGAGTTTTCGTTCCAACGCGAACCTTCAGGTCTTGCCACAAGTGTTCAATGTGATTTAAGTCCGGTGACTACGATGGCCAGGCAAGGAGGCGGACTTTTCGGCCATGAAATTTTTTTTTCACAAGACGCGAAGTGTATTTTGAATGGTTATCTTGTTGAAAAATCCCACCACGAGACAAATTTTTCACTGCAAATTTAAGCATATGGTCTAGCCGAATGTTCTTGTACATTGCAGCGTCCATATTGCCGTGTTACCGTGCTAAGTTCCATTAGCGGACCAATGCCATCAGCAAAAAAAGCTCCCCAAACTTTGATGTTACCACCACCGTGTTTAACAGTAGGAGTTTGATACCTTACATTATATCTGGTACTTGTTGGATGTCTTACATACATCCAACCATCACTTCCAAACAATTGAAATTTCAACTCATCAGAAAATAGCATTTTCCGCCAATCTAATGCCATCAATTGCTGATATTTTTTCGCAAAGTCCAACCTAGCCTTCTTATTCTTTTTGCTAATTAATGGTATCTTGACGCCAATCCGTCCAATCAGCCCTACAGCTTTCAGACGTCGAGACACCGTACTCCGACAAACATCGGGTAGATTTTCATGTTGTAGTTCCCTTGAAATATTGTCTGTGCTTTTTTGAGGATCAACAAGACACTTTCTTCTTATAATTTTGTTGACACGACTAAAAGTTTTTTGCGACCTACCACTCCGTTTTTTATCACACGATAAGTTTGTTGTTTTATACTTAGAAACAATACGATTAACAGTACTTTTACCGACAGATGAAGCCCTTGCAAAGAAACATGAACTTTTTCCTTCTGAAAAAAGTTTCTCCACGATTTCGCGAACCTAAGTATTTGTGTGTTTCGGCATTGTCGCCACAAGAAGACTAATTTTCCTTGGTGTAGCATGTTTTGAAACCAGCGAGCGTAAAAAAGTAAACAAACCGGGAGTGCAAAGCCACAGCAAGTAGTGACCCGATATTTTTGCACACCGACGAAAGTCATTTTACGTATTACACGTAGAATATGCTATGAACCAATGTAATATTTGATGTTTCTTTGTATATTCTAACTTTTTCATATATTTCAGACAATGAACGAGTGGAGGAATAAAATTTTTTATCAACTCAATAGAAAAATCAGGGTGGCCGGAAACTTTTGCAAGCTACACACACATATATATATATATATACAGCAGAATCCGCTTAATTGGTACGCCAGATGATCGAACAATATGCTTATTTAGACCAAACTCTAAAGAACCAAAACCTTTCATATTACATAAGCTTAATATAATTTTATTATTGGGACAAAAAACCCATTTAATTCCACAAGAGAAATGAAAGCAAATTCTAAAGCCATAAGTTGCCCACATACAGATTTAAAGTGGGTCAAAAAACCAAAAATTAATTTATTTAACATTAATTACATTTCCTGCAACTTTCCATAAAATGCAACGATGTTTACAGAGGAGATGTTGAACAAAATTCCCACAAGATGGTGGTGCTATTAAAGCAAAGATAAAGTTCAGGTGAATTTTTGAATTTACTCAGCTCAGCAGTCAGCAGGTAAAATAGAACTAAATTATAATTTCAATAAATATTCAAAAAATCAAATCCAAAATAATTCAATTTAAAAAAAAAAGGAAGAATAATAATAATTACAGTAGAGTCTGGAAAATTTAAGGAAATTGGGACCGACACCACCTAGGATTACTGAAAACTCAGATTTTCTGAAAATTTTAAATGAGATGATTTTACACAATTATTATGACTAAGAACGAGCCTACTTTTATTATTTAGTATAATAATATACAGGATACTTTACAGTTTAAAAAACTTTCAATTTTTTTACTGCTTTAATATGTTACTCCTTTTTTTACTTGTGACATCTATCTAACGTTTCAAAAGCATGTCAGCAAGGATGGCTTCATTTTGCTGTTCTTTTATATTTTAAAACTAGTCTTAATGCTGCAGAACCTTCACTATGAGAGATGTTTTTCAAATGGCCGAGAGTAGTTTTCTTCTGTATCATTACATTCCTCCTCGTCTTCTATCATGTCTGCAATTGTCTGTTATTTCCAACATTTCATCCCTGTTGACCGATTCTTTAATGTCAACTGCATGAGAATTTTTACAGCCAGGTAATTCCTTCACCAAATCTTCTAAAATAATGTTTTCACTCTTGTCATCAATAAGCTTCCCCTCGGAGCTCACTAGTAAGTTTACGTAAAAATTTCAGCCACGATTTGTTTGCTGATGTAGGATTAATTTTGTTTCAAGAATCTGCAATCCAATAAACAATGTCTCTAATGTTTCCACTCTGCAAAACGTTCTCAACACTTTCATCATCAGACTAAACTAAATGTTCCAACAAATGTTGTCGATATCGTTTCTTTAAATTCTCCAGTATACCCTGATCCAGTGGCTGTAATAAACTTGTAACGTTGGGGAGGAAAAAATACAGCATGAATTTCACCACATCGTCATTCAACTTCATCTGGATGAGATGGAGCATCATCCAAAAACAAAATTGCTTTGAAAGATAAATTTTTAAACATTATCAGGCATGGCTTCTAGATGAAGAATATCCAACTGAAGCAATACAGTTTAAATGGCAAAAGCACAGAATTAATCTGTGACCAATGAGAATAAAGGAAGCATAAGAAAGGAACCAATAAGAAAATAACTAATCAAACCCACCCATCTAAAACAACAACAAAAGAATCAAAAAGGAAAAAATGAATATAGAAACTTAAGCCAAACTTGCGAAAAATATAGAACAGAAGAAGAATCATTAACCAAAATTGGATTTACTCATAAAAATATGATAAGCTCCCCAAAAGACAAGATCTAAAGGGGGAAAACATTTTTGAATAATTTTACCACAATTAAAATCAAATGAGTGGCTGGAATTCCAGCAATGTCGAGCAATGTCGAGACTTGTTAAACTGTTGTTTTCGCACATAATCTTTGTACTCTTCCAAATAAATTTTTTGAGCGTGTTTAATGTTCCCAATATCGGCCTGATCTTTTTCCAGACTCTCTACAGAAATATTGTTTTAGAAATCAGTTGGCAGTTGGCATTTTAAAGGCAAAATCTTTTGAATATTGTCGCAACAAATGGTCTCGAAGTGCGGAGTAATGAAGTTAACATTAACTTTTAAAGTTACTAATTGAGACTGAATTTTCAAATAAATTTAATATTAAATCATACCTCTGAATGAATATTGAAGATCCAGACATACTTTGGAGAAGCAATTTCTGCATCAGTAAAGCTGATTTTAAAAAAATCTTCAGAAGCATAAGAACTTGCATCTCCTTTAACTGAAATATAAAAAGACTCATATTTCTTCTAAACAGACTGAAAATTACATTGTTGATACATTAATTTAAATGTGTTAAGCAAACATACAGTAAACTTCTGATTATCTGCAAGGGCCCAAGAAAAAAAAAACTACTGGGTGGATAAACCAACAAATATTTCAAGAATTGTTCAAAAAGATTTTTGTATCTCAAATGTGTTTAGATCTTAACTCAAAAAACGTTGGAAAAAAGCTGTTTTTTGATGGATATAGTACTTTCATACCTATACACCAGTACGTTTATAAATATTCTGATGGTATAATTTTAGAGAAATTTATGCCCCTAAATGTTACTGTGCTGGTGTAACCATTGGAGTAAGGTCACATACTTTGAAGAGCACTTACAGAGCAAAGCTGCAAGAAATGGAAGAAAAAGTGTTTTCATGGTACGAAAAAAAAACCAAATAACTAATATTTTCAAGAAATTGTAGACCTAAGGTTTGTTGCTTTGTTTTATATTAAGCACTGTACAGTGTGGTACTATTTAATTTAGTGTACAAATTGATTTACCTTGGCTTCATGGTAAGTACACCTTTCCTTTATTGCTTTTATGTTCTTCAGTACATAAAAGAAAAAATAAATTTTACTGTACTGTACATATTTTTACTGTTTGCATCTTGTTTTATGTACGATGCAATCAAATTCTTAAGCAGCAATAATAACTTTCATCTTATTTACCTTTCCTTTTTAAACTTTTATGGATTATCAGCACAACCCATACCACCGATTTCTGCAGATAATCAGGAGTTTACTGTATATAAATTGAACCTTTCTAAAAAGATACATATGAGAAAATTATATACAAAGTTAATGCACCTGCCTGTAAAGAAAACCCACTTCAACTGTATCTGCCAGATCAGCAGTATAAATTTCAGTGAAAGCACCTAGCTGGTAGAACCACCAATGCTCCGAAATGTTTGTACATTGAAAGCTGACCAGGCCTAAGAATGCTGGTTCTTTTATAAGTGCAAAATAAAAGTGCATTTTAACTTTTAAATGGAGCTATATTTAATGAGATTTTAACTTTGATTTACAAATTTTAACATGGTGCAACAGCCGAAAACTATCGTTGAAGAAATTTATATCGGCAGGCATCTAGCACGTGGAGGGTAAGAGGAGTAATTTGCTTTTTGTGTTTTTTATTGTAATTGGTCACACTTGGCATGTCGAATTCGCTCTGGGTGAGACTCATTTGTTTACTGAATAGAAGTCTCAATGACAGCACTTCTAAATACATAAAAGTTTTGATTATCATCCAGGCCTTCATAATTTACACTCTCATTATAGACAAGAAATTCCAAAAACTAACCTCAAGAAAATATTCAACAAAAGAAATTTTCAGTATTTTACCAAAAATCAAATAGTCAAGTAAGCTGAAATAGATAATATTATTAGACATTAATGTTTCTTAAGTACAAAAGTATACATAGACTTCTCCCTTAAGTAAAAGACATGATATTGATAAATTAATCTTGTATAAAAGTATAAAAATTAAAATTTTTATGTGCATTTTGAACACAATGAATTTAATTGCAAGTACATAAATTAATAAAACTAAGTTTTGTGAAAAGATGCATCACATTTTACGATTTTCTCCGAACTTATCATATTAACCCTTTGCACTCCGAATGATTCTGGACGCTGGTTATCAGCTACTCAGCGCCACTTTACGGCAGAAACAAACATTTACAGACCCTCGTATTATTTATTATGATTTTGGAAATAAGTAACGTATTATAATGATATTGGACTTATATGAATTGGTTGAAATCGAGGAAAGTATATTTGCAACAAAATCAATATTTTATTGTATATAATTTTTTACAGTATGATACGTTTCGAAACATTCTCCAATATGCATTGCAGGTTGATTAGTGCATGTTTGACAATAATAAGTTGTTTGACACCTGCCACTAAACAATAGCTTTCACTAAACAATTTATTCACTAAGAAAAGAATCACTTTTCCGATTTTCTCACTCGTTAGATTTGTGTACTGCTCGAAGCTCCAAACCTGTCTGAGCTCAGCTTTGAAAATCCAGATGTAGACTTTACATACCGACCTTTCTTCTACAAACTCCCCTTATCGCTCTTCTCAAGTTACATAATAGAAGCGCTCGGAATGTCGCGAGCGCAGGTCGTTTTCTTCCGACGTAAAACCGACTGATTTTTTATATACTTATAAATTGTACTGTAAATCAAGTTTTACATGTTTAATATTTTTTTCCCACAAGAGGGCAGTCCAATAGACAATTTGTTTACTTCGAAATGCACTACATCATAGCACGTCATAGCGTGGAGCTTGGAACAAGTTTTTTTTCTCTCTCCCTCGATTTGTTCTGTGGTGTGCAGGTGGAAGATGGCCCCATCTTGGAAAAAGTTTATACGAATTTTAGAAGAAAAGTAATACCTGAAAATTGTTGATGGATGGAAATAACATCGAATTATGGTTAAGTATAGTGAAAGAAGATTATCAATAATTTTATTCTTTTTTCAAGAAATGAACTTAAACTGGTGAACTGTGATATGAATTTCAAGCATGTGGACTCACCGTTTTGATTTTTCGATTCTCTCCCACAGTATCTACAGGAATATGAATTTACAAGGAAATGGAGAAGAAATCAATTAATTAATTGAAAAAATTCATGAACCGCTGTGAATAAGTTGGTAATGTGATCTACGATTTCTCCCGCCTTTAGTAATGTTTATCTTCAGCTATTGAGCTCATCTGATCGTCGTCGAGTTTTTTTTATTCAGAATTGTTTTTATAATGTATTTTAATATATTTTAAATTTCACATGTGGTGCACCATAGTGTTTACTACCATAGTGCATACATATCATGTCTATTTTTAACATTTTAAAAGCACCATGAACCAATGTTTATTTTTAATATGTACCATATTTTGATTTGATTTCTAGTGCCATTTCAAGATAAAACTTCAGGGAAACATGCATGTCTCAAAACATTGCGTTGAAATAACTCAATTCCCCGTAATCACTAATAAACTTGAATGTCCCCTGAGAGGGGACATCCGAGTGATATGCTAGAATTACGATGTCCCCTGAGAGGGGCAGCAGAGTGCAAAGGGTTAAGTACGACTCCTTTTAACCCTGCTGGTGGAAGGCATGAACATATTTTATGCTAGTTGATGAGGATTACTACTGCCATGATCTGGATGTGTTACTATTTCATATGCATAATAAAATAAATAGATATATAAGGCACATACTATTATCTGCAGTTCCACGTAATGTTGTAGCTAATTTGGTAACCTTTGACTTGCTCCCGGAATCACCTTCTCTAAGTTTAGCAGAAGATATCTCCTTTTTCATGAGGAAAAAAAGGGGGGGCGGGGGTTCAGTCAAAAATAAATCAAGGCACACACACACACATCATATAGATTGATTTTTTAAAATTATTAATTTTCATTTAATGCAACTCAAATATAAATTAGAAATGGGGATTCGTATACGAAAATTAACTTTAATTTTGATGATTTACAATACTTGTAGTCTGACTGTATAGATACACTGGTGTGCAAAATGTAAGCAACAATGTAAATTTTAAGCAGATAGCTATGAAATTGCAGAAAAAGAGTCCTTTCGATTAGTACAATGAACATGTAATTCAGTAGAAAGGTCAGGAGGATGCGAATATCAGGAACAAAGCATCACAGGCAATGTGAGCTTATGCAAAACGCGTGCTGTTGGCTCGCACACATCAAGAGTACAATAAAAGGAAGAATAGAAATGCAATTAAAGACATTTCACACGTGGAAGGATGATCGGAAAGTTGGAGGAGGGTCTCGGTGTGACCAGTGTAGCTGAAGAGTTCGGAATCAACAAAAGCGTTGTTTCGCGCCCTTGGAAAGCGTTCCGAACCACAGGTACAGCTGTTAGAAAGGTTGGCGGTGGCCACCCCAGGAAAACAACTGCAGTGGATGACCGATATATCGTCCTGCAGGCGAAAAGAACACGGAACCAGTCAGCAAGCGCCATTGCTCAGCAACTGTGTACAGCAACGGGGCAGCAAGTGTCATGGTTTACTGTGGCCAGACGCCTTCACAAAGGTGGCCTATTCACTCTTCGTCCTGAACGCTGCATCCCTTTGACAGCAGGCCATCGGCACGCCGTTTAGAGTGGTGCAAGGAGCACAAAAACTGGACCTCTCATCAGTGGAGTCATGTCCTTTTTATGGATGAGAGTCGTTTCAGTGCCACAAGCGATTCTGGACGCCAGTTGATTTGGAGAGAGGTCGGGAGACGTTTTCATCTCAGTAACAACGTGGAAATCCTGGAGTTCTCGTCTGGGGAGGCATTATGTTGAACGGGCGGACTGAGCTCCACATTTTCGACAGAGGTTCTGTAATAGGAGCTCGCTATTGTCAGGAGATACTCCTCCCTCATGTGCGTGTGCTCGGAGGTGCCATTGGATCAGACTTCATTTTTATGGATGACAATACACACCCACATCGGACACAATCTGTTCAGCAGCTACTGGAAAGTGAAGATATCACTCGAATGGATTGGCCAACATACTCTCCTGATTTAAATCTTATTGAACATGTGTGGGATGCTTTAGGGAGATGCATTGCAGCACGATTACATCCTCCAGGGAACACCCAAGAACTGAAACGGATACTGATTGAGGCATGGGCATTCTTACCCCAAGAACTGGTGGACAATCTGGTGCTGAGTATGGGGAGACGCTGCGAAGCAAGCATTGCAGCACGGGCAGGACACATCCCATAGTAAGGAACATCTGCGTGCTATTCTTCGTCTTGGATAGACAATCACGAGTGACGATATTATGAGTTCAATAAAGTCAATTTTTGTTTGATCCACATTGTATGAATTGTATTAATTTTTACTCAGTTAAGCTTTCATCATCCTTTAAGTACAAAACTGCTCTCTCTCTCATTTCTAAATTTCATGTCACTCAGATGATTTTTCGAGGAGTTATGGCAAAAAAAACACCTGTTGCTTAAGTTTTGCACACCAGTGTACATACACAGTAGAACTTGGATAATTCGAAGTTGAAGGGACCACAGCTAAACTTTGAATTACACAAGTCTAATTTTTGGAGCTTAATTTAAGGACTACAAATGCCGATAATGTTCTGAACTTTATATAACTAATATCAAAACCGATGTTAACTGTTGAAGAACACATTATGTAAATATGAAATACAAATACTTATTTATTATGCAGCTACAATATGTTAGTTAACCCTCAGCCTACGGGAGACCGATAAGGAATTTAATGCAGCTTTATTACATATTTCTACTATCATATATTAGCTGCTAGACATATTTATGCAATTTTTTTGCTGTTGAGGGGAGCCAATGTCGGAAAAAAAAAACGATTTTTTTTATTGGCTTAAGTAGTAAAATAAATCTTAAAAAATGTTCCCTGAAAGTTTCGGCAAAATTGAAACAATATTTATTGATTTATCATTGATTTTATTACCAGTGTGAGTTGCCACCTTTTCATTCCAAAACCGTAACTGTGCTGAATATATGCCACATATTTACTTTTTAAAATAAAATAAGTGAGAATAAGCAATTTCATTGCGACTGTAACTGGAAAAAAAAAGTTCCTTACTTGAAATTTGATAAAGAAAGGATTTAAGTTTATGCAAGCCGAAAACTTAAAATGCTGTTTTCTCTCGCTTTGTTTTTTGTGCATTTCATCTCGGTTAAAATGCAAAGGCTTTTAAAAAATTGTATCTTTAATGTGGATTTTCCCCCCACATGTTCTTGAAACTATAGATAACAATTTTATGTTTTACTTTTATGATAACTTAAATACTTTTCTCAAAAAAAATTCTTTTTGCAGGTTTTTTGAATTTTTTGTTGTTTTTTCTGCATTCCTTCAGTTTTATTTTTTTTCTCAAAAAGTATTTTTTGACTTAAAAAAATTCAAAGCATTTCAAAAAATTCAAAGTTTTGCTTTATAAATCAATAAAAAAAAATTTGAGACTTTACGCTAATTTTTGAAAAAGAAGATGCATTTTTAAAAATTGCTAAATTTCATATTAAAAATTTAAATTTTCAAATTATAGTTAAGAAATCCAGTTTTCTTATGAAGTGATATAAGATGACATGACACAAAACTTGTAAATAAAAACACCATAGAGACAAAAAATGGCATCATGGTGCCGGCTCCCCTTAAACAAGAAATTATACTAGTAGGTATCATAATATGTGCATGTAAAATATGTAGACCCGACTACTTAGCGCCCAGGGGAGGGCATCCCTAAGGCCTAGTGCTAACAGGGAAGGAGGTTGGAGGAGAAAAGTATAGGTATCATACCATGGGACAAATCTGGTCTAAATATATTTATTCTATGTTGGGCGCTTCTAATAAATTGGAACTGAATCCGTTTAACTTATAATAAACATTGATTTGGTCAGAGACATGGCTAAAAATAACAACAGTAAAAAAATATGAACATGAGTATAAAAATTAAAAGAACATAACGAAAAAGACGGCGAGTGCTCGCAAGAGCCCCGTAAGAAAAAGGATCTGCTGTAGGAGTTCCTGTACGCAGCTTTTATGCTGCCAAAAGGGCTCCCACGCATGTGCAGAATGCTCCGAGAACTATTTTACATCCGAGCGTGCACATTATGCAAATTATTATAAAAAAAGAAGATAACTTTCTTCAAAATAATATATAATTAAATGATAAGAAAAATCCTTTAAAAATTAGACATTTATGGCTATCACGGCCTCCCCTCTTATCTAAAGATAAAAAAAAAAGTTTTAAATTAACTCAACCTAAAAAAATTTAACTTATAAAAAAAATTTTAGCCTTAGGTTAGTTACAATTTCCTTTCTACAAACAATTGTTAATTTAACAAACATACAAAACCTCTTTCAGATATTGCCCTAATTTCCACAAGATGATACATTTTTTTTTCTTTAGAAGCAATCTGAAAAACAAACACATATACAATGGAAAAACATTTAACAGTCACAAAAGTTCTACTCAATGACACTCGAGTCCATGATCCTTCTTACAAGACTTCAAATTTCAAAAAGATAACACTTTTCTTTTTTTTTTTCAAAAACAGCAGTTCCGAATACCAATCTTCATAAAATGTCTTACACTTTCTGTAATTTTCTAATATCTCTTTATAACATCAGATAAATCTGAAACACCAAAAACAAAATGCAAGTAAACTTTTCAAATCAGCATTAAAAATAATCTATATAATCTTAAGTTGCAAACAGTATTAATATAGTGAACATTTTGACAAAGAAAAATAAGCTCTTTTGAAATTTAACAATTTCCCTTTGAAAAAATGATTAACACTTATTATAGCAGCCAAATTTAAAAATATGACCAGAGAATAGAGCACTGTTATACATTGTACAAGACTATTCATGCTGTATAAGTTAAAATAAAAAGTTATTTAAAATATTTTTATACGAAAAAAAATATTTAGTTTAAAATTAATATAGTTGCATTAATATAATACTTTAAATTTACAAAAAATATAAACATCTCATGATACATTGGTTTTACAAAAAAAAAAGGGGGAACACAAGTTCCTAAGTTAAATCTTATACAAAAAAATTTTCTACAAAAATTTGTAATTCCTGACTGGAAAGTGGTTTCGTGAAGATGTCAGCCATATTCTCCTTACTGCTAACATGGCTCACATTGAAAATATTCTTATAAACTAGATCGCGAACAAAAAATAATTTTACGTCACTGTGTTTACTTCGATGATTTTCTATTGGAGACTTAACAAAATCTAACATGGCCTGGTTATCTACATAAAGGATAGATTTAATTTTACGTTTTTCAAAAATTCTATTTTCGATGCATTCGTTAACTATTCTGTCAAACCATACTAGTTCTTTTGCTGATTCGGCCATCGCGATAAACTCTGCTTCCATAGTAGAAAGGCTGACAGATCTTTCCTTAAAAGTACGCCACTCTATGGCCGCGTTATCTAGCAATACGAGTTGACCACCTAGCGAAGTCCTATCATCTCGGTTTGACGCGTAGTCAGCATCAGAGAAAGTTATAATTTGAATTTTATTGCATTTTAAGTTTAATTTCAGCTCTCTAGTATGCGAAACATATCCTAACAATTTTAAAAGGCCGTTCCAGTGAACAGTGCCTGGATTATTCTGGAATTGGCTAAAAATGTTCACCGCATACGCAATATCAGGCCGCGTTCTGTTCGCAATAAAAGCTAGTCAACCTAACAGATTTCTGTATGGGTATTTTGACATTTCTGAAATTTCATTTTCAGTTTTTGGACAATTGTCCTTAGAATAAATAATGCCTTTACTTATTGGTAGAGATGTTATAGGAATTTTAAAATTGCAAAATCTATGGCATACTTCTTGAATATAATCGAGTTGATACAATCTCAAATCCTCCCCTCTCTCGTCAAATTCGACTCCTAGTAATTTCTTAGTCTTTCCGAGAATTTTGAGGTCAAAGTATTTACAAAGTAAATTTATCGCACTACTTATATCCTTTTCTTCTCTTCCAAAAATGACAATGTCGTCTACATATACAAGTAATACAACCATAGAATTGAAATAAACACAATTACAAGATAAAAATTTGTTAAAACCACATTGAAGCAAAACTTTATCCAATTCGTAAAAGTAAAGACGACCACTTTGGTGCAACCCATAAAGAGCTTTATTTAGTTTGCAAAAATAATTTTCTTTTCCTTTTACTGAGAATCCCGGGGGCTGTTTCATAAAAATAACTTCATCTATCGGGGCATAAAGATACACGCTTTTGATATCACACTGAACATTAAGCCATTTTCCGAAAACAACCAGCAAAGTAAAGAAAAAGCGTATTACCACAAAATTAACTACGGGGCTGAAAGTTTCTTCATAGTTAAGACCCCGTACTTGAGTATAACCTTGAGCTACGAGTCTGGCTTTAAAACTCCAAATTTCGCCTTTCTCGCCTTTCTTTATTGTATATACCCATCTCGAACCGATAGGAGATATATTTTTATTTTCTGGTAGTTTAGCTAATGTCCAGACATTTCTTTCTTGCATAATCTTATATTCTGTTTCCATGGCTTTCCACCAATTATCCTTTTCATTTGATTTTAAAACTTGCTTAAAAGTTTGCGGAATCTTAATGTCCCCGTCTAGTCATGAAAAATTTCCCTTTACACTAGAACATGAAGGCTGATTAGGTTCCCCCTCTTGATTCCTTTTTAGCTCTGAAATTAAATGTTTCAGGATCATATGCTATATTATTTTTTTCACAATACTTTTGCACATCATACCGCGATCTTTTATTTTTACCTTCTTCAAAATAATAAACATCCCTAGAACTATCCTTCCTAGAAACCACTTTTCGAGTCCATGAAACTTCTCACAAAGGTTTCCTATCACTTTCTGAATCTGATTCACTTTCTGATACCCCCTCCCCAGCGTCTGTTGCGTCAGAATCCGACGATGATAAAATTTGTTCTTTCTCAAGATCCGAATCGCTTTCAGACTCTGCTGGGTTTTCCACGAGAGGCCAGAAAAGGGTGACTTTTTCTTTTTCGCAGGATTCGGTTTGGAATTCGTTTTTGAAGAATGAGTTTTCTTTGAATGAAACATTTACGGATTCGATAATTTTGTTACTTTCGGGAATATATATTAGGTAGCCTTTCCTTTTAAATGCATATCCTATTAGAATACCCTTTTGAGCTTTTAAATCAAGTTTATTTCTTAGTTGCTTTGGGATTCCTACGAACATTACCATACCAAACGGTCTTAAATGCCGTACCGATGGTTTTCGCCCCCCATATAGTTCAAACGGCATTTTCTCCTGCTTTGAATGGCAGACTCTGTTCCAGGTGTAAGTAAAATAGAGCATTGCTTCTGGCCAAAATTCTTGTGGCAAACCGCTCTCCTCCAAAATGACCCTGGTGTTACCAATAACTGTACGATTGAAATTCTCAGCAATTCCGTTTTGCTCTGGGCTATAAATATTCGTCAATTCGTGTCTTATCCCCTATTCTTTACAAAAACTATCTAGTTCATGATTCACAAATTTGGTCCCATTATCTGTTCTTATAGCTTTTACTGATTTCCCGAGAAATTTTTCTGCCCTAATTATGTGATACTTGAAAATTTCCGGCACTTGATTTTTACTTTTAATGGGATAAATTGAACTTCTCCTAGAATAGTCATCTATTATTGATAAATAGTATCTTTCCCCGTTTTTACCTTCCACGTTGCATTTCCCCCATACGTCTGCACGGAGCAACTCCAACGGTTGACTAGATCTTATTTTCTCAATAGGCTTGAAACTAACACGTTTAAACTTACCCAATTTACAATTATCACATGTAATTTTAACATTTTTAAACTTAGGTAATCCTTTTACAGCAGATGAATCACTGGTTTTACGTATACACTCGGTATTTACATGCCCTAATCGCCTATGCGAAGTTTCAATATTTACATGACTATTTTCAGTAGAAGTACTCATATTTACATGACTAGATTTTAAAGGTAATTGATTAGATTTTTTAGAATTTACAACATATACACCATTTTTTATCTGAGCTTTTAAAAGGACATTGTCATTTCTATCAGAAATCTCTACGAAACCACCTCCCCCATGAAATTTGGCACCACCTTGGTCGAATTTCGGACCAGACAAAATATTCCGCCGCAGGCGGGGTGAATACATTACATCACGCAGTACAATATGTCCATTTCCAAATTTAAGCTTGATTTCCCCCTTTCCTATAATTGAAAACGTTTGATTTTTAACAGCTACAGACATCCTAACATCTTTTAAAGGAACAAATATCCTAAACCAGTCCCGGTTGGAACAGAAATGATGGTCCGCTGCGGTATCAAAAAGCCACACAGAGGATTTTTCCCACATTTCACTATTATTTGCTTGAGTGAGAAAAAACGACTGATACTCACAATGTTCGGCTGGTGAAGGGGACCTTCTCCTGTCCCGGGAATTCCATCTCCTTCGAGGACTTCACCGGCGATTTCGATGTTGGCTCGCACCTCCGCGATTTTGGAAATTCCTCGGCTGTCGCTGATTTTCAAAGTTAGGTCCGGCTTTTTCGCTAAAAGAAGTCAACTGGCTTGGCTCTTGAGTAAACTTGGGGCAATTTGACTTCAGGTGTCCCAACTGGTGGCACTTCCAACAGTGAATATTGCTCCGTATTGAAAGAACTTCAGCTCCATTTCTGCTAGTTTCCCTCAAGTTTTGCCGATTTTCTTCAATAATTAGATCAACGATTATTTTCTCAAATTTAAACTCGCTATTAGGTCTCGTAAGGATCGATTGTACCACATGATCGTAATTTTTTGATAAATTTTGCAAAAGTTGAAAAGAAACGCAATCTTCAGGAAAATCCAGATATGCAACTTTAATCTTGTCATATATTCTCTGCAAACGGGCCGCGTACAAGTTCAGCTTTTCATTCTTCTCTGGTTTACAGTTGTTCAGTTCTGCAAACATCTGCATACTTACGCAACGATTTTCTGGATAGAAGTGAGTCTTCAGCTTTTTCCAAGAATCCGCGGGCTCCGTGCAATTTTCTATTATTTTTCTGAGATTCTGTTCTACATTTAAAAAAATTATCGAAAGGGCCACTCGTTTACGTTCTTTAAAGTCCTTTATTTCCTTGTCTGTAATTTCTGATTCAGCACTTTTAACAGGCTCCTTTTCAGTTTCTTCAGTAATATCCCAACAATTTCTGTCCAAAAGCAGAAATTTTACGTTCGTAGCACACTCGACGTAGTTTGTATTGTTTAATTTCTCAATCTGCAAAGTCTGAGTGGCCATTTTCTTTCTTTTAATGCCAAAAATAATGCACAGTTCCAACAAAAGAATTTGGCAAAAAGCACAAAAATCCGATCTATAAACAGTCGGCCTCCCCGACGAAAATATTCAGCCAGCTTCGTTTGCACAAGGGAAGGGCGTTTCTGGGCCCATAACCCTTCGTGTTGGGCATTTCTAATAAATTGGAACTGAATCCGTTTAACTTATAATAAACATTTATTTGGTCAGAGACATGGCTAAAAATAACAACAGTAAAAAAATATGAACATGAGTATAAAAATTAAAAGAACATAACGAAAAAGACGGCGAGTGCTCTCAAGAGCCCCGTAAGAAAAAGGATCTGCTGTAGGAGTTCCTGTACGCCAGGGATGCACAAACTTTTTTGGGTAAAGGGCCAAAAAATTAGAAAGCATCAGGTTGGGGGCCAAAGTCACGTAATGTTTTATTCATAAAAATACAGGGTGTATTTCAGTTTTTATTTAGAGGTAATATGTACAAATTACATGTATATGTAATTACTGTACTCGGGAAGATTATTAAATAAAAGTTTAAAAAAATTAATGTAAATGAATTCAAACAAAATAAGGTATTATATTTCTAAACAATTAATTGCACAACATTCATGTATATCAATGAAGTGATTGGTCAAATGGCAAAAAAGAAGAATACTAAAAATTTTTACAAAAATGTGTGCAAATTATGAAAATGAAACAAATGAAAAATGAAAAGGTAATTTAAACTTAGAAATACAGAGCATTATTCTCTAAATTATAATAACTTTCTTTATAATTTAGATAATTTTTCTTTGACATTTTATAATGTAAAATTTAAAATATATATTAAGAGTTAAAATGAGAAATTAATTAAAAGTGTGAATATAAATACATAAGAAATAAACACACATATATTAAATAGCAAAATATAAATGCTGTGAGTCTATACATCACGTTAAACCCTTGCGATTCAAAATTACTACTAGTATTGTTTTTTTAGCTAACCATTTACAAAATCTTATTAGTTAAATTAGCATAGTAATATTAGATTCATACATTGCTACATGGACAATAAAAAAAAAGTTAAACTGATTACTTTATCAAAAATCAACACATCATTATTTTGTTCCATGGCATATAATTAAAATTTAAATCCTTTAATCAGTAGTTTTTCTGCAGATTAGAAATTGATCTTTGTGAATTAATGTAAAAAATCGTTATTTATTTATTCATTTCCTAAATACATATCAACAATAAAATTTTCCTAAATATATATCAACAAAAAATTTTTTACATTTTGATGATAAATTACACTTTATAAAGTAAAATAATTATTCAAATTGATATTATTAATTCTGAAAATTAATGTTTAGTTAATAAATTTTTATTCATTCATTACTACTAGTCAATTTGGCTAGTAGAAATTGTTCTTTAACTAAACATTTACAAATCTTATTAGTTAAATATTGTACATATTAGTTAAATATTGGCATAGTAATACAGTACAGAACCTCTTACTCGGGAACCAGAAAACCGGGAATTTTTTCGTGAATTTCCCGCCATTTTTGAAAAGTTCGCGTTTTTTCGCTCATTTAGTAAAAATACGAATTTTTTAAAATGCCTTTAAAAATACGCATTATTCCGTTACAAGTAACATATTCAGTGTTTATAAGTCGAACAATTTAGTCTAAACACAATGTTTCTTTAGGGGAGGGGGGCGTCAACTTACTTTCAGATGAAAATTAGAAGAAAAAAAATATCCAACGATACTTGAGAAAAATCAGACATTTTCTTTATTTTATTTCAATAATTAAACATGGAAGAAATAAGTGATTTTTTTCTTATACATTTATTTAATTGTCTCAACAGTATTTTTGAAGACGAATTGCAACAAAAGTCGGAATATACGAAAGTTTGGAAAATTTCTAATACGGCAGATTCGCGAATTTTCCGCGATAGCTGATCGTGTGAAAATTAAACCTCATTTATTTTTGTTTTATATATATATTTTATTTATTTAAGAGCTGAAATAAGGTAATAAGAATTTAAAATTGATATTAAGGCAACAAAAATTGCAACTGTGAAAATGAATTCTTTATTACAATCGAGTTCGCAAAAGCGAAATCGTTTTACACAAGTATTAAATTTGCGCGTTGCTGCATGTAAACATGTTTCTTACATTTCGTTTTCCTACTTTTTGAAATCATTTACTACTGTAAAAGTGATTGATGATCAGATTTTACGAAAGTAATAATTTGATAAACAAGATGTCCGATTCGTAAAGCATCCAAATGGTGCTACACCTGAACGATGACAAAGAGCAAGAAAGCGATGAAGACGAAAATAAATAATAATAAAAATAATAATGAAGACCTGCTCTGTCTAACGATCGTTGCTTTGAATTAACTAAAGAAATCACAGCAGGGTTGGGACAAAATTTTTTTGTAGACGTAATAACGCACATAATGGCTGTTCGAAAAATCCAGCAATCGAATTTTCTACCATTTCCCGATAAGCTATTGTTCTGAAACTTTACATGTAGCTCAGCACCAGATGACAATGCAATATTCTACCACTTTTATCATGATTTGATTAGTTTCTGAAGTATTTCCAATAAAATAAAATTAAATATGGCGATTAGTTCCGAAAATTGCGACCAAAATTCAGTAGCGGATCGTATCTTTTTACTACGATTTTTCGTAAGTTTTTTTTTACAAATATTATTATTATTTTTTTCTTTGTTTTTTTTAAATTTTATTATAATTATTCTTTTTTATCAACTATATTAGCGGGCCAATTCAAAAGCCTCGGCGGGCCAATTTTGGCCCGCGGGCCATAGTTTGTGCATCCCTGCTGTACGCAGCTTTTATGCTGCCAAAAGGGCTCCCACGCATGTGCAGAATGATCACTCTTACGCAAGTGCAGAATGCTCCAAAAACTATTTTACATCCGAGCGTGCACATTATGCAAATTATTACAAAAAAAGAAGACAACTTTCTTCAAAATAATATATAATTAAATGATAAGAAAAATCCTTTAAAAATTAGACATTTATGGCTATCATTCTACCGTATTGTCGGGAGTATGTGCCGCGGCGCATATGAAAAAGAAGTGAAAAAATTGCCGATGTGGCGCTTGCAACCGGTGCGGCGCATATGATTTTTTTTTTAAAGTTTTAAAAAAAAGAAAATTATTTTTCAAATATATTAAAAACAGTCACTAGATGGCACATCATTTTTGTTCCCTGTGAAGTGCAGGCGGTGAAAGTGTTTCAATGGCAATGCTGACGTCCCCGTTGAAAAACCCGTAATATCGGCTTCGCTACTTTCGTACATGTTCGCGGACAATTTTCCTACTCTGTCGCATTTCTGTCCGCCGTGTTTTTAGTGGTGAAAAATGATCCGATCGCAAAGTTTTGAATACAACATGGCGGCTTTGTTTATGTTGCGAAATTAGGCCTCCAGATCGGACGATAGGAGCACGTAAGGCCCTAAGCTATGCAGCCCTTTTCAATCGGACAACGAGGAGAGCAAATGCGTTGATTAAATCTGCTGTTTTCTATTAGTGGATGCGACCCACTTGTAAAAAGCGAGCCCAATGGCGATGACCACTTAAATAAACGTGGAGCAGCACGGAGAAAAGGGTCCGCGTCCCGCGCTATGGATAGTTGCATTAGATAAGCAACCGATGTCTCCTCCAAGTAAAAAATACAAAAAAAGTATGGGTGATTATTAAAAAAAGAAAACCTTTAAAATATTCAATTTATTCTACTTTTCTTCACCTATTTGTGCTATAATAACTAAAATTTTGGCATGCGGCGCATAAGCTAATTTTTTTTTTTTTTTGAATGCATATTGCGACTGCGGCACATACTCCCGAAAATACGGTAATAATATTACAGCAAAAAGTGAATTTTCTGTGGGACTGCTGTGGTCCCCGTCCCATTCTGAAGAGGTTAATCATAAAAATAGAAAAAATGAATGTAGTGTTAACAATTTTATCACAAAAATTTAATACTAGAGCAGTTTCCTCTGCTATCAAGTCTTAAGTTGAGCAAAATAATTCACACAGAAATAAAAATTATTGAAATACTGTTAACACTTACGTTTGGATCATCAAAGTCAAAACCTTTATTTGTTTCTCTCCAGTAATCATCATCTGACACATAAATGTCTGGATTCATTTTTCCCCACTCAGAAATCTATGCAAACAAAATGAAAATTTTTATTTTTAAGCAACAAAAAAATTAATGAAAAATAGTTCCATATAAATTTGATGCAAGTATTAATTTTATATGACAATTTCAATTGGTTTTATCATGCAGACAATAAAATATAAAATTTTTCAATAAGAATCTATGAATGAAACATAAATTTGAAGTTCAATGAATTATGGAAAAAACTTATACGTATTGCAAAAAAATCTAGAATACTTTATCTTTATGCATAATAAAATGCATGCTCTTCACATGGGTAATGCCTGTCGTGACACGAAGAATATTCCATTTCATCTGTTTTTAAAAAAGATCAACATTTTTTCCTTCCAAGGCACCAGATAAATGTAATACTCTGAATTTGGAGAACGGAAATTTCTGCACGTCTGGTTCCGATATCGTTATGTGAGTCGTCTCCTCAATACTAAGACATGTTTCTTTCATGATCATTGTATCCAGTGATGTAGTCCTGAAAAAAAAGTTGGGGGGACGCATATGCATACGAAGATAAGCAAATGAAATCAAAAGTGGGGGTACGCTTATGTTAAAATTTTAAAAATTTGGGGGGATGCTTGTATTAAAATAAAAAAGTGGGGAGACACCATCCCCCACTCGACTACACCACTGATTGTATTGAATGTCAAATAACATTATTTTAAACAGAACCTAATTGTTTTTTTTTAATCATGATATTTATGTAGGCAAGGGTTGATCTAGTATTATTAACAATGTCCGGTTTTTGTGAGTTTTAAAAATATTTTTGTGAAAATTCAAAATTTAAACATACATTGATAAAATTTTATTAATTATTTACTACTTATTTAATTATGTACTGCTTATTAATTATTTACTGCTTATTTAATAAATAATTCCGTGAAAAATACGATTTGATAGCTTGTAATTTTAGGAAGGCTCCGTTTTGATTGATTGGAGTTTTGAGAAGGGTCCATTTTGATATCAATAATGTAAAATGATATGCATTATTTGACGAAAAACAGTAAAAATATTGCACAATGCGGTGCAAAGCCATGTTTATTAAGCTATCCAAATTTTAAAGTGCTAGATTCAATTACAAAACTCATAACGTTCACCACATTAAACTAATGACGCCTACTTTAACAAAACTAGCAATGCCACTAATTACAACAGCAAATATTACAGAAGAATTGAAAAAGAAACTACTGTGATATAATTCCCCCTTGGCGATTTTTTTGTTGGTGCCAAGAAACCGTCGCCAACAACAAGATTTTTATGTCGCCAACTTCAAGTAGAATACAACACTCTTGGCGATGATTTTATCGCCAACAATGTCACATCATAAATATAGCAAACACGTCAAGAAAAATCACTAAAAAACAGTAAAATGCCAAAAATTGCAAATTATATCTTACACACAATATCGACGCTACTATGTAAAGCACGTACAGCAATTTTCAACGACAATTCAATACATTAACCAGAGTTCCCACTAGAGCGCGAGATTCTCGCATCTTTTTTTATTTTCTCGCTTAAAAATTTTTACATTGCGAGAAATTCGCGCATTCTTTTTTCCCCCCAGGAAACGATTTTGCATGGACCTCTATCTGTCCTACTACAGTAGAGTAGGTTAAAAACAATTTCTTGCACCTGCGCCTGAAACACCACCGGACCCTTTTTCTCTATCCATTCAGCGAAAATCGAGCAAACAATAACATGGGGGTGATCCAGAAATACAATGTTAAGCCTTTTGTATTGAAAAGAGAAATAACGAGCCTGCCGCTTCTGTGCTCCAGCCTCCCCGCGGAATAGTCGTTCGGCTGTCATCGGCTCCTTCCTTGCCCCCTTTCTCTCCCTCCCCCCTCCTTTATTTTTCCCCCTCACACCTTCCTTCGCCAATGAGCTCCCTAATCGCCATTTGCCCCCTCACACCGGGAAAGAGCGCCTACGGCGCTGCCTTTATAAAGGTCAAGATTCGCGGTCGCTACTCGCCACCGTCGTTGTGGCGACCTTGTTTGAAAAAGTGGCGATTCAAAAAATTAAGAGCGATCGCCACCTTTCCTTTTTTTTATTTTCTGAAGTAAATTCCTTCTTTTCAAATACCATCTATAGAATTTACAACTCTTGCTTCTTTCATGCATACAAGCAACCGAATTTCGGCCGATAGTCTTCATTTCCCCTTTAACAAGAAAAAAATGGCGAAATTTTTTTTCTAATTACGCTATTGTTTTTTCTTTTTGAATTCCTTCTCTCTGCCATATACATATTTTAAATATAGTAGGAAACAATTTAATATCTTGTTGTTTTTTTTCATAGCTTTCATTTCACACTTACATTTTAGATCGGCCATTTTCGCTTAAACTTATAAAATCGGACTTAAGTGTGTTGAAAATGGTGAGAAAGCTTTAAAAAAAGTTTTGAAAAGAATAAAAATAAAATGTACTGAACAAAACTAGAGCTGGAAATATACACTTGTTTGAAAAAGTGGCGATTCAAAAAATTAAGAGCGATCGCCAGCTTTCCTTTTTTTTTATTTTCTAAAGTAAATTCCTCCTTTTCAAATACCATCTATAGAATTTACAACTCTTGCTTCTTTCATGCATACAAGCACAATAAAAACGCATCAAGTCGGCATTCAAGTAACCGAATTTCGGACAATAATCTTCATTTCCCCATTAACAAAAAAAAAATGGCGAAAAAATTTTCCGATTACGCTATTGTTTTTTCTTTTTTAATTCCTTCTCTGCCATATAAATCTTTTAAATATAGTAGGAAACAATCTTAATCTTGATATTTTTTTCATAGCTTTCATTTTACTTACATTTTAGATCGGCCATTTTCGCTTAAACTTATAAAATCGGACTTAAGTGTCGCGCCATTTTGAAAATGGTGTGAAAGCTTTAAAAAAAAGTTTTGAAAAGAATAAAAATAAAATGCACTGGACAAAACCAGAACTGGAACTATACATTTTTTTTATACGTGTATTCGAAAATGGTTCGTATTTGTGATCGCGGTTTTTGTAAAAGGTTCGTTTCTGTAAGGGAGATTTTTGTTATCTGTTGCTTCTATGATGAAACAATTAAAATTTTGCATTTACATCTTTTGTGCTCTATAACATTAAACATGAAAAACTATATTGCAAAAATTCCTATTCCCTTAATTTAACATCGCCAAGGAAACAAGTTTTTTCTTTTTCCAATTTGAAAGTCATATACTTTTTTTTTTTTGTTGAAGACTTGATAGTTTTAACAAAATATTATGTTTTCTTCACTGCAAATAAGACACATAAGGAATAGTAGTGCATTGATGCACCATTCACCGCCCCCCCCCCCCCCTGACCCCAGCTTTGCACTTTTACTTTATGATGCGTAGGTGGCCACCAAGTTAATCAAGTTTAGTGTCCACTGGCTCTTCCAAAATTTCTGAGTCTTGACCTTTACTGCCCCAATCAATCACTATAGAGAAAAGACAAATGCACCTCCCACTGCAAAAACATTTATTGAAATGACCAGTTGAAATCTTTTCCTAGTAAGAACACTAAATAAGTGTATTCTACGTTCTGCAATATTGCAGAACATAGAATAAACGTGGTTGAAGAAATCGTGTTAATGCGAGACTTTAAGCATTCATTTACCATTCAGCGAGACACAGCGTTCTCTGCCGGAGCATTATGGATAAATATTTTATAAAAAGGTCATCAAGCGATGTGTATATTTGTGTTATCTCTTAATTTTTCAGAAATCTCAATTAAATTTTAGAAATCTCACTTTGTTTTTCAGGAAGGGTGAGAAATTCTCACACATTTTTTTTCCCTAATGAGAACCCTGTTAACGGATTAATAATTACTCGAAAAATAGAATTATTTACTTTACCAAATCACTTAAACTTGAATAAAAACCCTTCGTTAAAAGAACACGCAATTTATGCCCAATAATTACTACCGCAATGATTCATCATTGCATAAAATGATATGCATTATTTAATGAAAAACATAATTAAAATATCACGCAAATCAACGCTATCCGAATTTTAAAATACCACCCTAGATAACAAAATTAATAACAGTCATCATTTCAAGTACATTTTGCATTAAACTATTGGAAGCCTACCATTAAAAATACCATAAAAACCATTCATTGAAAAAATACGCATTTTAGGCACAATAATGACTATTGCAATTAATTATCATAACATAAAATGATATGCATTACTCAACGAAAAACATAGCAAAAATATCGCGCAATTCCAAGCAAAACTTCAAGTACATTTTACATTAAACTAACGGAAACCCACTTTATCAAAACCAGCAACGCCACTAATTACTACAGCTAATATTTTAGAGCAATTGAAAATTCATTGTTTTATAACCTTACAAACACATAAACTAAGCAAATAATAAATTTAGAAAAATAAAGAACTCACTTTAAACCAGTTGGCTTTTCAATATTAATCCCAAATCACTACAAACTTGCTATCCAATATGACGAAATGGTCCGAAAATTACCACTTAATTTTTCATTGCTTTTAGTCACAATTAACCAAACTTATGCACTTATCAATCAAAACAATTTCATACTTCAGATAGCAAAAGCACCAAATCACGTTTCCGCCCATTTTAACACATTAAAAAATATGGCGCCTTAACAAACTATTGTAATATAGAATCATTCCTCTGGCCACAATAGAAAACAATTGAACCAAATTAATGCACCTTAACACTTTACATTCTTCCTTTAGCAACAGAAAAAATCTCCACAAACTTTAAACATAAAATAAACTATTAAAAAGCTACTTATTCGCAAAAAAAATTTCTAAAAGTTCAACAATCACACCGACACAAGCCCTTCCACATCATACACTGAGGGTTGCCACACATTACGTCAGCCAACATCGATGGCGCTGGGTTGCCACTGAAACTATCGCCAACCGAAAATCATTACAAATTGGCGCGCTAGCTCGAATGTGGCCAAGGGGGGGGGGGGGATTATATCACAGTAGTGCCTGAAAAATTATTTTTTTTAACCTTAAAAACACATAAAATAGCCAAATAATAAATTTAGAAAAATAAAGAACTCGCTTTAAGATTTCACTCTTCAACATTAATCCCAAAATGCTGCAAACTTACAATTCAAGGTGACAGACTGGTCCAACAAAAAATACTTAATTTTTCATTCCTTTTGGGCACGATTAACCAAATTTATGCCCTTCTCAACCTATAAAATTACTCGCAATTCCTTTAGCACAAACACTAGACCATCCATTCCAATCACATTTCGAAAGTGGCGCAAAAGTTAACAAATGTAAATATTTATTGATTTCCTGGCACCAAAACAGAAAACAATTGAACTAAATTAATGCACCTGAGTGTAAAGAGTGAACTCTTTACACTCTTTCCTTAGCAGGGGTCGTGCCAGAGAAAAGTCGGATATATTTTGTGACCCTTCACAAAATTCAAATCAATCAAAATGGACCCCTCACAAAAATCTAATCTTCCAAATCGTGTTTTTTACACCGTAAAAGTGGCAAATAATAATAAAAATTTCCATCCCTATATGTTTAAATTTTCACAAAATTATTTGATTTTTCAAAGATCTCTTTAAAAATCACAAAAAATGGACCCTGTTAAAAAATGCTGGATCAACCCCTACTTAGCAATATGAAAGATCTCCACTAACTTTAAGTACAAAAGAATATTACTTCTACATAAAAATACAAACATCAGAACACCCCTCTCACTGGTTTATCATCCACTGAGGGTTACAATACATTATGCCAACAGCAATGAAATGGGGTTGTCACAGAAACAAAAAGATATCGCCAATCGAAAATAATTACAAATTGTCATGCTAGTTCAAATATTGCAAAGGGGAGATCATACAGCAGCTTAGCTCATCAAAATTAGTTTGTTAATGAAAAATTGCGTGCTCTATTTGAAAAAGATTAAATTTTGTCCATGTTCATACAACAACTATTTGCTCTTTACAAACAATAAATTATGGGGAGAATACTAGTTTTAAACAATTTTGAACTTCCGACACCTCAGAAAAATATTAACAATATTAAGAACGGTAAATACTTTACCTTTAATTTCATCACATAAATTTTGAGACCAGATTGAAATAGTTCACATAATTATACATGAATTTTAAAACTTGAATTAAAAAAAGGTTCATTTAAACATTCATTTGAAACTTAATGAAATTGAAACAAAAATAAGTGTTAGAATTGTTTTCTGAAAGTATGCAAAACAATTCTATCACTTTTACCACATTTCTGAATAGGAAATATCAGGATCTCCACATATTGAGGGATCATTTACAAATGATGTCAGGCTTCGAGTGGGGGAAGAACTTAAGACATTGTGATAGTTTGTGACAAGAGAAGAGGGGGGATCAAGAAGTGTGACACCAACACTTTGGTTAAAATAAAAACATTTAAAATCAGTAGATGCAATATTTTTATATTACGTAATGTGAGAGTTATGTACGTGTAAGAGAAGTATGAAATGGGATGGCGATTCAGCTATGTAATTGTAAACCAATTTTTAAGCGTTTTTTTTAATATTCAACTTCTTTAGGAATATTTTGTGTTCATAAAATAAAGATAAGGTTTGGATAGCAAACATTATGAAGTTCCAAAAAACTATTGTTTCTAATTGCTTTTTTATATTAATATTTTTAACTATTACTATATGCTAATTATCTTGTGCTGTAAACCTTAATCTCATTTGGTGCAAATTAAGTACATAAGTATTATAACGATAGTGATAATCATTATTATTGTTATGTTCATAAATGTCACTAAAACACACAGTTAAAGTTTCAACATAAAATTGGGAATGTGATCTATAGCGTAGTGCTTTGTTTTCGAACTGCAAGTAGTACATTTGATAATGTAATTTAGTGTGACATGTAAAAAGGGGAGCAGGAAGTTTTGTTGAAGCGTGACATTTTTGACAAAGGGGGAGGGGGTCAAAATACATTGAAAAGAATAGTTATATCATTTACGTATGAATCTTAATACTGCTAGCATGACTGCCAACACAAAAACACGTTGAATATCAAAGCAGATAGAGGCCTTAATTATACATGTACCTAATAAGCCGTTATAAGAGTAAAAGACGTTTTTTATGTCTTAATGGGTTAAACTGATCATACTTTCAGTTCAGTGGCTTACTTAATACTACTAACAGATTACGAAGATTGTAATGTTTACAAGGTGGACGTTAGTTCACATCCACTGCAAATGGGCAAATTGGTGACGTCACGCCAGGGGCCGTGGAGCTCTGACGTCACTCTGTTAAAGCCGCATGCGCTTGGACTGCCGTTTTCGTTTTCTGCGTTGAGTGTGTGAGAGTATAGTTTTTGATTCTAACAGATCTAAGGAAATTAACGTTCCAGATAAGAGGAGTTTTCTCTCATTTATTATTGTTATTAAAGCAATATAATTTTTATTTCAATAAAAACTTTGTATTCTTTTTTTTTTACTACTGTTAGTTTTTTTTTTAAACTTTGTGTATTTTTTTTCAATAAAAATGTGTGTTTTTCAATAAAACACACAATTTTGTTTTGAATTAAAATAAGGAATATTGGGTTAATAAATTGTTAAAATTAAACATTGCTTTTTGCTATTTAACAAGAGCTTTCCTTCAGAGCTCCCTAAGCAGTAAGAGCCTTTTAGATTCATTAACATCTTTGGAAGAGTAGCTAAAGCTTTGTGTGGTTTTTCAGAATGATGTTAAAAGATGAAATTTTTTTATGTACTAATGTAATTGTCTATTCATTTATTTTGAAAGGATGAGTTTGTGAGGTTTTACTGTGATCTAATTGCTTATTTTCCCTAGATATTAGATGTCAGTTTGTTACCATTGTAGGACAATTTGAGGTTTATGTTGTGTTTCCTTGTATCAGGGCATTATTATAATAAACATGTTCATAAACTTTACCTGTGCGAGACCTTAATTGAAAAGTTTGATGCACAAAGTACAAAGTATAAAATTATAATGCCTTCATATATAATTTCCTATTTTATATTTTATAAGTTACCTTCCCAAAATTACTGCTATATTTTTGATATTGTTACTGTTTAAGCAGTGAATTTTTTTTAAAGTTCTTTTTATCTTAAAGTGCTTTCTATTTTATTTGCTCTTAATATATTTTATATTTCTTCTTACAGATAATTGGATAATTCAGAAAATTACCTGAAGTGCTAGTTGAATTCTAGCCCTGATGCAGTTATTATAGAAAACTGCATCAAAGTTTTAATTTTACTGGCGATGTTTTGAAGATGAAAAAAATAGTTCAGGAGTTGTTCTTGATATTGTGCGAAAAAAAATTGCATTCAAAGTTTAAGTTTTATGTGGTATTCGATCCCATTTTTTTTTTTTTTTTTTTGTAATTTTGCTTTCATTTGAATACACAAGCGAATATAAATTTGAATACAAGCGCCTTGCTGCCTCAGGTTCTCGCTGGCCCTGTGTTCTTGAAATTATTGATTTACGTTTACTTACTTCTTCAAGTGGTAAAGATTATGCTATCAGTGTAGCAGTTGACTTTTTCAATTTTATAACGTTTTGTGCAATCTTTTTTACAACAATATATTCTGAATGCATTGTAGATTAATGTATAAGGAAATACACACGAAAAGATGCACTTAATTTTTAGAAGTGGCATTACTTTACAACTTTTTTTTTTTAAACTCAAGCTTTGATTGTACTTTCTGGATTAAATGAATTTCGCATTTTTAAATAGTGTCTAAATTTAATGAAAACATTGGGAAAGAAGTTGGATTTTTTACCTTTAAAAAAAAAACCAGCATTGATAGTTGATTTCGTAAATATTAAAGTAAATCAATTAATAAAGGGGGACACCATTTGTACCAAGCTTTTTTGGTTTGGTGCTAAGATGTTCTGCTTAATTTTTAATTGAAATAAAGTTGCGCCCCCTTTTTTATTCCCCTCCCCCCTCCCCCGTCTCTCTAGGTTTATTCATATATAGAGACTTATTTTCATTAATGCTCGCTGTTGGACTCTAGAATCATTGCATGACGTAATTCTTTTAGATGATTTTATTAGAGGTAAAATGAACAGATGATACTGCGATTTATTCTTTATTGTATTTATGATATTGCTGCTAAAGAAACTAAATTCTTATGTTAAACTTCTCTATTGTGTTTTCATAATGTGTTACAATATTGATGCGAAACGTAAATGCTTAATTTAAGTATTCGAAAGTATGATAATCTGGAGGATTAATAGAAAACATAATTTTCTTATCCGGTAATTCAGCTGGTGCTTTTTTAAACATACAATGTATGTTTTAATTTTTTAGAAAATATATTGTGCCAGCTTTAATTTCTTATGCTATTTTCGGTACAATACTCATATTGTTATAATGAAAACCTATATATAATAAACTTTTACAGAATTTTGCGTGATTTTTACAACATGATCTTTATTCTGTTTCCTCATTAGGTCTCTTTTAAGACTACTACTCTCATCAAGTCGTGTTTGTTGATTAAAAGTTAAAATTTTTATTTAATACCATTTATGTTATTTAGTTCTTTAAATTTAAAGGAGAGTAATAAAATTCCTTTCCTCTGCCTGAGTCTCATCTGAAAAGTAAATTAAATCCAAAATCGTTGAATACGAAATTAAAGTCAATTTGGCATTAAGTGCAAGGATAAATGATACCGAAAAAACACATTTTGATTAGTAGTGACTTGACTTTGTATATGTTGTTTCACTGCGAGCATAGTGCTCGTACAGTGAAAACCCGAGGCTGCGGAGTTTCATCTTTGACATCAAAAAATGTTTCATATGAAGTAAATTGCAATGATTCTGCCACTTGCACATGTGAAGCTTTCATGAGAAACAGATTTCTTTGCAAGCATATTATTTTAATATCTAAGAAGTTTCCAGAATTTAGCATTGATACTCTGACTCTACAAAATGAAGTATTTAGAATTGACGCAAATGTTGTCCAATATCCAAAAAAAACTCGACTTCAAACATCCCTCACAAATCAACAGATGAAGATGTATCAAATGATTTATTCTGTCCTGCACAAGAATATGGAAAACTTGGTTTGCGAAAAAGTAAAAAAAACAAATTAATTAGCGAATGCAATTCCACTATTAGATCTTTACAGTCTGCTATGCCGATAGTCACACCTAGTACCGAAGCAAAAGCCCTCTACCAATATGCAGAACTCCCAAAGCCTGTGAAAAAAAAAGTTAAACGGTTTGGCAAATCAGCTGATGCAAAAGAAAATTGCATGGACCAACTCAATTCCATTATAGATGAAGCCAACATCAAAAATACATCTGTGTCTAAAGAAGAATTTTCTCCCACCTTAGAGGTAGCAACTTCTATATCAATTTCACCTGAAAAAAAGAAATTTAAACCATATGGCAGTAAGATCCCTGCATCTGTTATTGAAGATCAGTGTAAACCGGGAATAAAGTTGGATGACAGGGTCATTAACTATGCCCAAAAGATAATTTATTCCCAAGAAAAACAAAAGGCTGGATTCCAAGT
Organism: Octonoba sinensis; assembly: GCA_038502835.1. Taxonomy (NCBI): domain Eukaryota; kingdom Metazoa; phylum Arthropoda; class Arachnida; order Araneae; family Uloboridae; genus Octonoba; species Octonoba sinensis. Next base: position 134,474,019 of record CM076598.1, read on the forward strand.
AGGAAAATGCTTAAAATTTAAAAAACAAAGAAGTGGCATTCAAATTCTGCATAATGGTGTGGACCATTGGGTCACCATGCGTATTGTCGATCATTGCAATATCGAACTGTATGACTCTATGGGATTGCCCCTAACAACATCGATGCAAAATCAAATTGCCATGATTCTCCAGAACACATAAAGTGGAACTATTCTGATACATAGAAAGGCAGTGCAAAAACAAGAAATAAGTGATTGTGGAGTACTTGCAATTGCATTTGCTCTTTCATTGGCTCGAAAGAAGAATCCTGAGGATCTGACCTATTGTGCTAGATCACTTCGAGGACACCTAAGAGCATGCTTGATGTCGGGAGTTTTCACAGACTTTAAGGTATCAAATGATACTGTAGATAGGATAAAAGTGTCGACATTTACCATAACTATCTATTGCCTTTGCCGAAGACCATTCTTTGAGTCTGATGAAAACTTCAAAGGAAAACGCATGGCACAATGTAAAAAATGCAAAGAGTGGTTCCATGAAAGGTGCGATGCAATTAATGAAAAAATTTTTGCTGTAAAATCATCAATTTATTATTGCAAGAAATGCAAAGATTTTCTCACCTAGATTTTTTTGTTTATTTCAAGTATGGTGGACGCTTTATATTTTAGAATGTGTCAAGAATTTTAAAAAACATTTGTCTTTTTTCCCCCTTAAATTATGATTACAACATTGGTTTTATCCGAAATATTATGAATTTTGATGTAAGATCAAGCTTTTAATGGGTGTTGTTGAAAACAACTGAAAAAATAGAGGTTTTTATTAGATTTAATGTCATCGTTTAATGAATTATATTTTTATTGCTTCATATTTTTCATCTTTGAGTATTCTGCTCGATTGTATTCAGTCGATATATATATATTTTTCTTTCTATAAGAATGTTTTTATATTGTTTATTGCTTTTGTAAATATGGTCTTGCCTAGTGTTCAAAAAAAAAAAATGTGCACACAAATTTGCTTTGTATACTTAGTACATTGTATTTGGTTTTTTTACTATCAATTAAAAAAAAAGTTGGATTTGTTTGTTAGAGATCCATTGATTTATTTTTCAAATGGTATGTGCGTTGCAATTTTACTTCTTCAGTTCATTTGATCCTTAAAATTTCTAATCCTTCAAAAATTGTGTCCTTCATATTTTTTTCAGTAATCTTGAATTTTTTTGAAAGTCTCCAAGGATTGAATGTCAGCTTGGTTTGCAAGTAACTGTTGCATGATTACATGATGTGGTACTTTTATGTAGCACAAATTATTTTCCTACAAAGATTTTGCTGTAGATTCAAACTTGTTTGATGCTAATGCAATTTGTTTTTGCTTTATTTTGTTTTAAAATTTGTCGAATGTGATTGCAAATTTGAATTTGTTTCTTATTTATGAGAATTTCGCACCTAGTTTTTTTTTTTGCGTTCGAGTAATCCAATTTGTTTGTTTTTTTTTTTTTTTTTCAAATTTGTCAAATATGATTTCAAATTTTAATTTGTTTGGGATTTATGCAATAAAAAAGAAATAAAGAATTATAAACAAATCTATATGATTTTTTTTTAAAATCAAATTCATACTTCAACTTAATGTTTGGTTGCATTTTGATAAAGTTTGAATGAACAATCTCATATTCTAAATCAAAAGTATTTTCAAATTATTTCTGTCATCAATTCCTTTAAAATATGCTACACACAATAATTTTTTTAAACTAGTTGGAGGTGATTTAAATTTTCTCAGAAAAATGAACTGTAAAAAAAAATCGTACCTTTCCCAATATTCCTTATTTTCATTCAAAACAAAAATGTGTGTTTTATTGAAAAACACACATTTTTTATTGAAAAAAAAATACACAAAGTTAAAAAAAAAAAATTAACAGTAGTAAAAAAAAAGAATACAAAGTTTTTATTGAAATAAAAATTATATTGCTTTAATAACAATAATAAATGAGAGCAAACTCCTCTTATCTGGAACGTTAATTTCCTTAGATCTGTTAGAATCAAAAACTATACTCTCACACACTCAACGCAGAAAACGAAAACGGCAGTCCAAGCGCATGCGGCTTTAACAGAGTGACGTCAGAGCTCCACTGCCCCTGGCGTGACGTCACCAATTTGCCCATTTGCAGTGGATGTGAACTACAAAACGAAACGGGCGAGGAGTAAAATCCTGCCAAGAGGAGCGCGATCGCAGCGCCATCTGAACTTTCTGCGTAGCTGGTAGTGTTTCTAACGCGGACCGGCGAGCGGTCGGGAGTTTTCAGATGCAACCTACAATGGGAAATCATGCGATGAATCTGGCAATGCAAAAATGCATGATGTTTCGTGCACGGCCTCGGCTAACAGGTAGGGGTCTGGTGGAGAAAAAGTCCCCTGGGTAACAACTTGATCCAGAAAAAGTCACCTATCACATTCCGAAAATCTCCTTCCCTACCATTGCTAGTGTAAAAACTATTCCAGTCTATGCCCATGAAGCGAATTTAGAAACACTACCAGCTACGCAGAAAGTTCAGATGGCGTTGCGATCGCGCTCCTCTTGGCTGGATTTTACTCCTCGCCGAATACGCCAAGCAAAGCCATGTTGCTTTTGAGCGATTTGCGCATGCGTCACCTCTGTTTGTTTACTGTTGCTATACTAGAGATAGAGTAAACGAGTAGATTTGGATATGGTACGATGTTGGTGAGGGTTCAAAACGCTTTTTTAAAACAAGCAATTAATGTGTTTTATATATAAAAAAAAGTTACAAGCAGTTTGTGCTTTTGAACTAATCATTCGTTAATTTAATTTTCTTTTTTCATGTGTACCTGTCGTTGGAAAGAAATGGTATTTAAATTCCACAGGGGTATTTCTAATTACGTTGTAAGACAACAGAAATGATACCGTAGTTTGTTGGCGTATTTCATTAGTATTCGAAGTACGCAAACTGGGTGTAAGTGAACAAACATCATTTGAATCAATCTAAACACATTGCTACTATGCTATATAAATCAAAGCTACTGTGAAAAAAAGTGCGTAATTTCACTTTGCAATTTTTTTCTCAAGAAGCAACTTACAAAAGTTTTTTTTCATTTGCCCCTTAATATTTTTGAATTCAATTTAGAGAATATCAGTGATACATTTTGTGCATTTAAATTTTGATATCTTAGTTTCAGATTGTGAAAGGTAATCCCATCCCTCCATTAATAGAAGTTATTTTGAAGGATTAGTGTATAATTTTATTTATGTGCAGTAAACCAAAGTACAATTACAATAACATTAATTCAAATTTATATATGTATAATGTATATATATTATACATAAACACTTTAGCTTTGTTACTGCGACTCCAGATTCAACAAGAGCTCCAGTAGAATGAGGGGAATAAAAGAAATTGTTGGTTTAATATTAACAACCCAACATAACACAATTTTTACAAGCAAAATCTCTGACTTAGTGTTCATTTATTTCATGAAACCATCTTGAATGAAGTTTTGGAGGAATTGGACAACAGCTCAAATTGTTTAAAATTTCAGAAAGAATGGCTTATATTTTCATGCCCTCAATTAACCAAAAAAAAAGGGAGGAGGGAGGGACAACACTGACCAGTTTTCTTTTCTTTCTACAATAAATTAGTCTGTGAAAAGTAAAAAGCAGGTCTTTTGTAACTCTTTGTCATTAAATTCATCTTAATGATCTAAATTTATAGTAAACCATTTTATTACGAGAACTTGAATTTAATGCAGAATTGTTGCAGTCCTTTTATCTTCAATTATATTTGAGTTTCGTTGTATTTTAGATTTTAATAACTGAAGATGTTTACATCATGAACAATTTCTATCATGTAAAATTTTTTCATAGCCTTCCCAAATCTATGTCTGAAATTTTAAGTAAAAGCCTTATTTGAATGGTAGTTCTCCGTAGTTTGATTTGAAAAAATAGCCCCAATTTCTTACACCTCATATGTCATATTGAAACTATTACTCTATGTACTTGCATCTAAGTTGATGCCCTAATTTTAAAGTGGAAAAAATTTAAATTATTTTCAAATCACATTTCTCCAGTGACAATTAGTACCACTGACGATTTATTAAGTGCTTTTTTTCTTCAGTAACACTTGTATAAATTGACTATCCCCTTTTCGTAGTTTTAAATAAAAGTCATGACTCATACTGTGGTTTGCTGCATCCATGTAACAGATTTCAGCCCATTTAAGCTTACTTTCTAGCATTTTAACGACTTATTTCACAATTTAAATTTTATATAATCCTGTGTCTAGTTATATAGCAACATTAAAAAATAAAAATAGGTACTTTTAGCAGAAACCTCAAGCACTGATGGCTTGGCGTTTTTACCTACAAGTTGAGAAAATGAAGGAAAATTTTAATGCATTAAAAAAAAAAAAAAACCTTTTGAGTGGTTTGAATATAATTTTACTCAGAAATGGAAACAAGTATTTATATCTGAAGGCTTTTATTTCCAGAATCAACACTAAAAAATGTTGTGGCTTTTGGCATTGGCTTGATTTAAGTTAATATTTTGGGACAAATTTCTTTGTCGTTTGCATTTTTGGTGTGCATTGCACTTTAATGGTCGTCCTGCAGGTATTCTGCTTGATCCTCTTGGCATTCCAATTCTTCTTCTAGAAAGGGATGTTGGCTGAACTTTAATTTTTCTGCCTTTCTGTCTTTTAGGTGCAACAATTTTATTTATTAAATATAATTTTTGATTAAATTCAGTACCAGTTTTAATATTCTTTAGATAATTTGTGAAATTATTTAGTTTTATTTTGTCAATATTGTCATAGGATACAAGTCGCTTTAATTCATCTAATAGTGACTTTTTCTTGAGCTGTAGCACTTATAATATGTGTGACAGAGGGATTATTTTGTTCTTCATTACTTTTATGATGGTCAGGGGATCTTTGTCTTATTTTCTTGAAAGATATAATCTTCAAACTCTTTAAACTGGGAAGTTTTTGAATGAAAAGTTGATGCCTTGTTTCTTTTATTTTTGTACGTGCTACGTTGGCGGAATTCATAAATTTCCCCCGAAATATAAGAAGTCAGAAACATTGAAAAAGCCATGATACTGAAATCATTTATAAATTAATGATTTCACGATTTTTAACTGTATTTGACTCCCCTTGTCACAAAATGTCACACTTCAATGTACTCCCAGCCACGTGTCACGCTATATTACATAAGCATATTTAGTTGTATAGTTCAGAAGCAAAGCATTACGTTATAGATCTGATCTCCAATTTTATCTTGAATTTTTAATGATATTTCTGAGCATAACAATAATAATGATTTTGTGTGTGCTTAATTTGTATAAAATGCGATTAAGGTTTACAAAAACAAAACCTAATTAATATATACTGTTAAAATCAATAATCTTCCAAATTTTGCAGAAATTAACGTGTTATTTTATCTTAAAATGCAAAGGCCTAAGATTTGCTTTCAAATTTGAACCTAGAAGCTAATTTAAACTTTAATCAGCATCGACGCTTTCGCCACAAAATGAAGTCAATGAGAACACAAAAGAGAAAAAAATATTCATAAGTAACACAAAAATATTTTCCTATCCTAATAAAAGTTTTTTTAAGTTTAGGAAAGCAATAATTTTCTATTACCAATTTTTAGTATAGAACTTGATTTATTTGTTCTGTAATGTGTGCTCTATAAGTAAACTCTTCAGTGGACGTTATTTGATGGTTTGATTGCAAAAACAAGCTGATTAATAATGTGAGTTGATCGCCAGCGCAGCAGAAGCAATAGATTTCGGCCTATGGAGAGAAAGGAAGCGCTTCTCTGAGTGGTCGTATTGCATTGTTCAGAAGTGACCATCTTCATGGTAATCCATCTGAAATGTATAGGAACTTCTTTTGTTCTTTCTAAAAACATATTACGCAAGCAAAAAAGTTTATCAACAAAATAATTGAAAAATAAAAATTGACTATCTGCAATTGCACTTACTGAAAAATATTGAAATGAATGTTACATTCAGGAAATTATATTTATTAAAAAACAACCAAAATCATTTTATTTGCTACCATGGAGTTATTTTGAAGAAAATTATTTGTACATTAACAATTTGAAATCTACAGAAAGCTTTCCGTTATTCTTTGCTTTGTTGCTTTTAAATTTTTTGCCTTAATTTATTATTTCATTTTAATTTGATTTTTAAAGTCTTAGTATCTAAATAATCTGAGTCACGATTTGCATTTATCAGACAAGTGTGACATACATAACTTCATAAATTTCAGGAATATTATTAAAAACTATATGAAAATGGATTTTTTTGCTTATATGGAAATGAACAAATGCTAGTGCTAAAATTTTGAGCTTAAATAAAATATAATCCTTCAATATATTTTGATACGTATCTATGTATCAAAAATAACACATCTAAAATGTTTAAAATTGCAATTTTACTGTAGCAATCTTTTTATTCCCATAAACTGAGTAAGTATATAGATGTGTTTTAATTTCATTCTGAAAGTTCTGATGGCATCCTTTTGTTTTTATGAAAAAGATTTCCTGCCGAAATCTAATAAAATGTCCCAATGCGAACGTTATCAACTGACGAGCGCAGTGAAAATCGGCCTACGGCGAATAGTTTCAGGGGACACATTTAGTACTTTGTGCTAAATCCTATATGGTAAATGGGCGCAGTTAGCTAGATTCATCTTTTATCACAAAGTATTAATAGTTCCTCTTGAATTTTTTAAAATTTTTATTGGTATTAAAGAATATTTGTATTGGGTTTTCATTTAAGCGATCTTCTATGGCTTTTGTGGATATTAAACATATTAAATAAGAAAAGAAGCACAAAAATATTTTGAAAGTCATTGTGAAAAAGACTTGTTTAAAAAAATTATATGTTTAAAACTTTAAAAGCTTCTAGTTTATTTGTTCAAAATCATGCATCAAATTATGAGAGCTGGTGTTTGCTAATGCAGGGTTCGCGCTAGGCCGCGCGATTCCCGCAATATTTTTTGAAATCCCACTCAAAAAAAATTCTATTTGGGCTTAAACTTTAAAAATCCCACTTAAAATTTTGGTCAAGGAGGAAAATCCCACCTTGTATTTTTCCCCAGTGTGAACCCTGGCTAATGTAACTATACTTACATTTCTATATGTATGTTTCAGATGTATACGTTAGAAATATGTGTGGACAATGTTGTGTCAGCAAAAAATGCTGCTTTAGCAGGTAATTGTTTACATTACCAACATAAATTTGAAAGGATAAACATTGATATATACAGGTTAAATTGATCAAGATTTATTTTTACACTTGCAGTAGGTTGTATGTATTGCATCAGAGACATTGTTTGAAATTATTAAAATTTCTTACTGAAATGAATTGATTTTTTTTACAAAAGTAGTTTGTGGATCATGAGTTCAGGTTGGAATGTAAAGCGAAGCTCATCTTCAGTTTTTGACTGCTAGTCATCAGTTTTAATAGGGAGAAGCAAAGGGAGCTATGTCACAAAAGCTAGATTTTATATAAAATGCATGCAAAGCTTGAATAATATGAGAAATTTAATGAAATGTATTTTCTAAATCACTGAATAGCAGAATCTATTAGGGCTAACACTAACATCTCTTGCCACAAAAAGTATTTGTATTTCTCATAGTTATTACACTTGTTATCTCAAAATTTTCAATTTTGCCCCCTTTGCTTCTACGTGCTTAATATGTACATTGTATAAGTTATAAGTAAAAATCGTTTCACAGTAATTTGGGTTAGAGTCTAATAAATTAAATATACAGTTGATGCTCGATTTTATGAACGTATAGTTTAATCAGTTTTTGTTGAAAAGGCGTAGGTCACAAATTAAATTTTTCCAGAAATAAAAAAAACTTCACATTAAAGAAGTTAAAAAAAAAGTCAGAAAATTAATTTGAAAGTAAAAGTTACTGTTTCATGTATGGTTAAAGTTTCATAAAGTTTTGAACAGTACTAAGTAGTTAAATACAAAAATATTTAAAAAATGGCCCTTTTAACAAAAATTAAAAAATAAATAAAGTAAACAATTTGAGTGAAAATAATAAATCAAGTTTTTAAGGTTCATAGTAATTTTATTCATAATTGCAACACATATTGAACATATTTATTTCAAAACATTTTAAGGAAAAAAATAGCAAACGGAACATAACAAAAATTACAATAGTTAATTTTCATTATCATCAACTCTGGCTCAATCTCGCGATTAGTGTTGTAGTACTCCTGATGTTGAAGTGGGATGTGGTCCATCAGCTTCTCAATGTTCATTATTTTCGCTGTTTTTTTCCGCATCTGACCGTCTGCAATCGGCATGACACCGATCTTTCGAATGAAAAAAGAAAAAAACAATCTTTAGAATGGAACAAATCACTGGAAAGTTATTGGGGGGGGGGGGGGGGGGGACTGACAGACACACATCTTTTCCATCTTAAAACCCTTATCTGTACTTTCTCTGCAGTACAGGCTGGAGTTGTGAGTGGTTGAACAGCCTGTGTCTTAGATATGAAAAAGGTGGAGGAGGGAACCAGACTGTTTATGGTAGAATATCCTTCAACATATCCTTGGGGCCGTTCATAAATGATGTCACACTTTTTTCCCATATATTTGACCCCCCCCCCCTTTGTCACAATCTGTCACACTTCAGCGGACCCCCTCCCCCCCTTTGTCACAGGTCACGCTGTGTTGTATAATGCATGATGTCACACTTCTTTTTACCCCCTCCCCTTGTCACAATTTCACGAACCCCCTCCCCCCCTCGATGCATGATATCATTTATGAATGATCCCCTTTGTTCTTTTTCTTTCATTTTACAAATTGAAATAATGTACTTATTTGGAAATAGATCTTGTCTTTTTCCCCCAACCTTTTTACTTTCTGTCTCTTGGGAAATGCAATACTTTTTATAGGGGTTTTCATTTATGCTTTGAAGTCTAAAATGTCTGCGGAAGAGATTTCCCAAACTGTAAACTTGTCACATCTTGTTGTATTTGATTTAATGTAGTCCGTGATTTTATTCACAGTGTATGTGCAATCATGCTTAGATGCACATGCTCAGACATTTCGATATGAGAACAAAGTCTCGATCTCAAGGGATAAAACTATGCCCTCAGTACTCAGTAAACAGTAACTTTGCTGAATTTCCTTGAATCAGGAAGACAAAGGCAAAATCTGGACAAAGACTGGTTCTTGTTTTGGCTGCTACATTTGACACAGAACAGTCTTAGTTGTGCATAGTTTCCAGTTATAGCCGCAGCATTTAGATAAATGAACAATAGAGAACAAACTTCATTGGGTTTCTTTTTTGCCATCTCTTTGGGAAAAAAAATAAATGCCAGTATTTTATTTGATATTATGGATGCCAAAAACATTTAATGAAAGCTGCTGTAAGTAATAAAGTTCTTGTACTGGCATTTTTGGAAAGCATACTATTTTCATGAAGTCAAATGTTTAAGGTAAGACATAGATTTCAACTTTAGCAGCTTCATATGTCTCATGCTTCTATGCCGAATAGAACTCCGTGCTCTTTCTTTCATGAACAACAAGTTCAACTTCAGCAGCTCGTTTTGCAACAGGGTTTAAGTGAGGGTATTTAATTTTATTGTTTAACGCCTCACATGTCCACACATCTACTTATGGGCTTCCAAATTTGTAGTTGAAATTTTCTCTGTAATAATTCCAGTAAAAAGATTTGCTAACTTTAAGGTTGGGGTGTGTCACATTTCAAGTGAATGCTTCAAATTGAGCATTTTTAAATAACTTTTATTACGTTAAGAACATCGTACAAGTTACGAAAACACTGAGCACAACAACATACAACTTAGAACGGAAACACCAGATATCGGAACACAGTTACAGTTACAATCGGTTACAGTTAGACTTACGCACTTAAAACAATTTATGTCACATCTCCCCTCTTTTAACAAGTTTCATATATACACTATTTACAAGTCAAGTCTTTTTATGGGTTTAACAACTCTCCCGGATCGTGTGGTCATAATGGGCTTGTTGACAGCATCCGGATCAGGATCAGGCGGGACTGGTACAGGAACAGGATCAGGATTCGGCAACTTGACACTAGAAGGCTGAATAGGAACTTCAGTTGTTGACTGGTTAATTGAAGGATTACCTTGATCTGGCCTTAAGTGAATTCTATTCCTCCTAAGTTCACTTCCAGCAGCAGTTTTCACTAAGTATGAATGTGGAGCATCTAGCTTTTCCAGAATAGTTCCTGGTGTTCAGTCTCTGCGATTTAGTTGAACGTACACTGGTTGATTAGATTTTAAATTTTCTAGATTTACATGTGATCGGTCGTGGTATTTCTTTTGCATCTCCTGATTACTCAGTAAGTTCTTATAAGTCTCTGCTGTTGTAAATTTCGGTTTTAATATATTCTTTTTAGTAGGCAGTAGAGACCTCAATGATCTTCCCATAAGCATTTGTGCCGGCGATGGTAAATGATATTTTGGGGTATTATTGTATTCAATCAGTGCCAAATTTGGATCTCCATTGTCTTCCAATACCTTCAGCATCAGATTCTTGATTGTGCCTATTGCACGTTCTACCATCCCGTTGGATTTAGGGTATCTTGGTGAAGAGGTGACAAGTTTCACATCATATTCCTTAAGAAAAGCTTGAAATTTATAACTGTCAAATGGCGGTCCATTATCTGAATGCAGGCATTTCGCTATTCCATGTGTTCTAAAAATTTGTTTCAATGCACTTATGACAGCTTCTGCAGTTTTCTGTTCGACTTTTCTCACTTCAATAAATTTTGAATGATAGTCTATGACCACTAAGTAATCTTTTCCTTTTAAATACATAAAATCTATTCCCACATCAATCCAAGGATGCTTGGGTATGTTGTATGGTATCATCACTTGTTTTGGATTTGATTTTTGAAATTTCTGACAAATTCTGCAACTGTTTATAAAGCTCTTGATTTCTGTTGTCATATTTGGCCAATAAATAGTGTTTCTTGCTTTATTTTGACAAGATGTTATGCCCTGATGTGCAACATGTAATTTCTGTAGAATTTCACCACGCATTTTCTTAGGGATGACCAATTTATTTCCAATAAATACCAAATCATCATGGTAATGCAATTCCGACTTCTTATCCCAATACGGCTTTAGATTTTCGGAAAGTTTCTTGTATTCATTAGGCCATCCGTCTTGTATGTAAAATTTCAGCTGTTGCAATTCTTCATCTAGCTTGGTAGCTTCTTGAAGTTCTTCAGTTTTCTCATCACTAGCGCTTAAAATAGTGTGAACAGTTGCGGCTCCTGCTTCTAAGAAACTTGTATCCACATTGGCATCAGTTGGAGACCGTGATAGTGTATCCGCTATGTACAAATATTTTCCTGGAACATGCACAATTTTAAAATTGTATTTGAATAGTTCCAAAGCCATTCGTTGTAATCTCGGAGAAAGTTTCTCTATAGGTTTTTGTAATAGTCCAATTAGCGGCTTGTGGTCAGTTTCAATTGTAAACTCAGTTCCATAAATAAAGTAATGGAATTTTTTACAGCCATTTAAAACAGCTAACAGTTCCTTTTCAATTTGGCTGTACCGTTGCTGTGTTTCTGTGAGAGAACTGGAAGCATACGCTATGGGGTGATCATCTTGTATCAAAACACCTCCTAAACCATATTGGCTGGCATCAACTGACACAATTGAAGGTTTTCTTATATCAAAGTAAGCCAAGACTGGAGCATTAGTAACGCACAATTTGAGCTCTTCAAACGCCTTCTGTTCATTGCTGGTCCAAAGAAATTCAGCATCTTTACTTAATAATCTACGAAGACATCCAGTTTTGTTTGAGAGGTTGGCAATAAACTTTCCCAAGTAGGTTATCATTCCTATAAATCTTTGTAATTCGGCTTTGCTGGTTGGAGCCCTAAAATCTAGAATTGCTTCAATTTTTTCATTATTTACCGAGATTCCTTCATCTGTTAATTTATAACCAAGATATCTCACAGATTTCTTCTTAATTTGGCTTTTTCCTAGTGAGAGTTTTAAACCACATTCTTGAGCTCTCTTCAAGACAGATAGAAGTCGTCTATCATGTTCGGCTTCAGTCTTTCCAAAAATTAATACATCATCAATGTAAACAACTATGCCATCTAAGTTGGAGAAAATGTTGTCAATAGTCTTTTGGTACACTTCCGGTGAGCTGCATAATCCATATGGAAGGCGACAAAATTTATATCTGCCAAAAGGTGTAGCAATGGTACATAATTTAGAACTTTCAGGAGAAAGTGGAATTTGCAAAAATGCAGAAGAAGCATCTAAAACTGAAAAATATTTTGCTTGATCTATTTTTGAAAATATAGCTTGTTGGGTTGGAATTGGATAATGTTCTCTTTTTATGTACTTATTTAAAGGCCTTGGATCCATACATATTCTAACTTCTTTATTGGGTTTTTGAACAATGACAATCGGATGTACCCAATCTGTAGGTTCAGTTACTTCTTCAAGAACTCCTGCTTTAACCATTCTGTCAAGTTCAGTTTTGACCTTATCCCTTAAAGATGCCGGTATAACTCTAGGAGAAGCAATCTTAGGCTGAGCATTTTCTTTTAATTTAATATCATATACATATGACAGTTTGCCAAGTTTACCAGAGAAAACATTTTCATACTCTTGAACAATAACGAGATTATTAATTGTATCTACATTTTTAGCAATATTTCTATCAATTAAACCTAACTGTTCACATGCTTTCAGCCCTAAAATAGCATTTGATTCTTGATTTACAACATAAAAATCAAATACATGTAATTTATTTTTGAATTCACAGCACAAATTACAAGTTCCTAACACTTTCAGATTGTGCCCTGTATATGATTTCAAACTTTTGTTTGTTTTGTTTACTTTTGATCTTTCATCTATTTTCTTTAACAAATTAACAGGAATTATATTAACTTCAGCTCCGGTATCAATTTTGAATGGTATTTCACAATTTTTTATAACAATATTTTCTCTCCATTCAAACTTTGAAGTATTTACTTCATTCACAGATTCCAACACAAAAGAATCAGTATTATTAGTCGACAAAACAGAGGAATTATGTTCTATTTCATTAACTTTTTTATTTTTGCATGCAATCGCAAAATGATTTAATTTTTTGCACTTATTACACCTTTTCCCCCATGCTGGACACTTCCCAAAAGCATGTTTTGTTTTGCACCTTGAGCAACAGTTATTTTTGAAATAATCCTGTTTCTTTAATTTACTTTGGTTTTTGTAATCTCTATTATGCCCTACGTCAGTATTATTTCTTGTAGTTTTGATAACTTCCACTACTTCTGATTTCCTATCAGACCCTTCCTTCATGTATTTTACTTGAATTTCACTTGATTCCTTTGCCCTACAGTATTCCACTGCTTTTTCTAATTTCAAATCTGAATCCATAAGTAGTTTCTCTTTCACGGAACAATCCCTTATTCCAATTATCAATAAATCTCTTATCAAACTATCTTCCTGATTTTCAAAAGAACAATCCTTAGCGAGATTTTTTAAGTTGGTTACAAAAGAATCAACAGTTTCAGTTAGTTGTTGTACACAGTTAAAAAATTTGTAGCGTGCAATTACAGTATTTTTCTGTGGTTCGAAATAATTATCAAAACGTTGGATAACTGTATCGTATTTCTCAGCATCTGCAGCAGCTAATTTAAAGCTATTAAATATATCGATACATTCATCTCCCATACAATTCAATAACAAAGCAACTTTTAACTTATCGGATTTACCTGTCTTTTCCGATGCTTCCAAATACAAAGTAAAACGCTGCTTAAATTTTGACCAATTTTCGGCCAAATTTCCTTGTAATTTCATACAACTGGGAGTTTTCAGATCCATTTTGACTGCACCGCTTGCCACCATGTCACATTTCAAGTGAATGCTTCAAATTGAGCATTTTTAAATAACTTTTATTACGTTAAGAACATCGTACAAGTTACGAAAACACTGAGCACAACAACATACAACTTAGAATGGAAACACCAGATATCGGAACACAGTTACAGTTACAATCGGTTACAGTTAGACTTACGCACTTAAAACAATTTATGTCACAGGGTGTACAGCATAGAACATTTTCCATATAAGCTTTATATTGAGCTCTGATGACAAATAGTATACATTTTTTTGCCACTATAATGTAAGCATTTCAAGGAAAATGATTTGATATGCTCAGATATAGCATAGTGAATATCTTATGGTAAGGAATAGCTGGAGACCTTTTCCTCTCTTATCCTCTGGGGTCTTTCCCATGAGCTTAAGTTGTCTGATTCTTCGTACCCTTTTCTTGCTTATTGAAAGTACAGCTAATAAGGTGTTGAAACATATCTCTTTTCAATCAGAACCCACCATTGCATGATAATTGAAAGATGCAGCCTTTTGTCCTCTGTTGTCTACGTTGTCCCTTGGTCGCCTTTGCTGGATGTCAACTATATCAATAAGCCCTTGTATGTACAGATCCTGTTCATTTTTCAAATTAATGTTATAAAACTTGATAAAAATGTCAAGGTAATTCTCTTCCCCCATTGATTGTAGACAGTTCTTGAAACACCTAAAAAAGAATATGGGCTTAATCAAAAATAGTCATTTAAATCTTATGAAATATTCCTAGTCATATCTCTGTAATCTTAATAACATTGGGTCAAACAAACATATTATATCTTCCTAATTAAAAGTTATTTAATTTTTTTTTTTTTTTGCCTCTACACAAACATTTGTTTTGGCATACACAAGAAAAAAATCTACATTACAAATTGCAATCGTAGATTCAGTTGTATGGAAAGAATAAACTAAATTTAAATGTAAGCAGTATCAATTAAAAAATATAAGTTCAAACTCATATGCAGCAAAATTCCGGACATTTAGCTGGAGTTGGAACATTGCAATGATTCACATAGGCCTGGCCCTTAAGCCTAGCTTCTTTTATTTTATTCCTATTATAATTACTATCATTACGACCTTTTTGCTTCCAAGGGCTTCCACTTATTAACTCTTCCATTACAAACTGTTGCTTTAATACTTCAATACACTGTAAAACAGTAGTTCATTAGCAAAAAAAACTACTGAATGAGGTTAGATTATAGAGCCCACGTGTGTATGGTGCAACAACCAGAGCAACAATGGTCAGATGGCAGATGACAGTCTAATGCCAGACAGCAAGAAAAAAAACGCAGATTCCTTATTAAACAGGCGAGAGTCAATGCTAGGTACACCTATTCTGGCATTTTTAGCTGACTCATGGCGTTTCAACAAAAACCAATAATTGATTTATGCCCCTTTAACCCTCTGGCTGCCGCTCCCACAATTTCCATGGCGGCGCAGATGTAGCAAAATATGCAAAGCAGCATTTTCTCAAAAATGGATTTTTTTTAGTCTGCTTAACTATGCAAACTGCTCTTTTCCCATTCATGGAGGAGGGGGTTGGGAGTGGGAAAGGTCAAGGAAACGTGAATTTAGCACAAAGTTGCGAGTTTTCTTTTATTTGCGCTGCTCATGGAAATCGCAGGATATACACAGCTAGAAGGTTAACAGAAACCATGATGCTTTCTACTTTATTGTGTCATTATGGATACAGTTAGAAACTCCCTTTTAACACAAATCAATGTGTCTATCTTCAAACAATATAAAACCATATCAAACTCATTTTGATCAAAATTTGACTTTTGCCCTTTTAACAAAAAGTGATTTAATTAATGAATACTCACAATTTTACGAACAGTTCACCAGTCCCCAGAAATCTTCTTCTGGAAGAACGCTTTATGATCTTACAAATGTTTTGTGGTCCCAAAGTGTTGGTAAATTCAAGTGTCAACTGTATATGTATGTTTGTATGTATAATAATTATTCTTTAGTGGTAAAGGTTTTGGAAAATAAAAGGCTAAACTTTTTATAGGATAGAGTAATGTGTAGATAATTTTTTTGGTGCAAACTCGCTTTAAGTGAGATGCAGTACACAAATACTTCTGTGGTGCAGCATGTCAATGTGCTGCTTCCTTCCCCAACTCACTAATTGAAAAGAATAAATTTGATTAAACTACAATATGTTTTTATGCAGGAGCAGACAGGTTGGAGCTGTGTTCTGAGTTGTCAGTTGGTGGTCTTACACCGAGCATAGGTTAGTTATATTTTATTCTCTTTTGAACCTTCTGAGAAGTTCAATACATTTCTGTAAATGCAATTTTTACTTCTTAAGAAGATTTTAAGAGTTTTCCACATTTTTCGTTTTGTAGGTCTTTTTAAAACTGTTCAAAGAATTGTAAATATACCTATTCATGTTTTAATTCGTCCAAGATCAGGACACTTCGAGTACAATGAGGAAGAAATCAATGTTATGGAAGAAGACATCCAAAACTTTATTTCTCTTGGTGCTAATGGCATTGTACTTGGTGCTTTGAAAGGGTAAGTACATTTATTATTTACTAGTGGTTCCTACTAATATGATGGTCAAATTGGTACTTTTCCATTATTAGGGCATCATTTAGCACTTTGTGCTGAATTTAAAAGATGTTGTCTTTGGTGTAGTTCTAGCATAATTTAAAATCAGCCTCCCACAGTGACCCCCTGTGCAAATATAGGTTTGCCTATAGGGGAAAGTTGGACAAAACCGGGTCCCAAAGTGTAAAAAAACACTTCTTAAGCAGCTAAGTGAATAAAATTGTTTAAATTTCTATTTGAATGATAAATTAGTTCTTTAGTTACAGAAATAAACATTTTTCAATGTGGAAGAACAATATTTTAGAAGGTAAATAAATTTTTTTTGGAAGTGTAAAAGTACCCGGTTTTATCCAACCAGGTTGGATAAAAACCGGGTATGTTTAGGAACACTTAACAAATGCTGTTGTCTTACTACTAAAATATTTATTTATAACAATAAATTGGTACACTAGCCATCCTATACTGAGAAACATAGGTGGGTTAAAAATATCTCTTCCTGAAATTGTATTTTTGAATTCTTTTTTCTGTGTAGACTTCTTAAAAGATGTCTTCTTTTTAATTAATTTCCTAAGGAGGTATTTTAAAAAATACGAATGCATCACACGCCCATAGACTTAACATTAGTAAGCTGAATTCGGAAATTGACTGACAAGCAGCCTTAATTTTTATGGGTGCAATTTTTATTCTAACAACATTATTAATTTGTAAAAGCATTATTTTTTTTCATTTTACCCTACTTAAAAAAAAGAAGAAAAACCTTTTTTGGAATAATCTGACAAACACAATTTAATTTTTAAAAAATAATTTTTATTTTAAATGTTAATAATTTTAATTTTATATTTGTACTAAGTGGGATACTATAATATAGTAGCCTATATTCATACGAAGTCCCTCCTAAAAAGTAATAAAGATTTAATTTTATACCATTTATGAGATGATTCTTTAAGATTTATATTTTATAAATTAAACTATTTATATTTCACACAGTTAAAAAAAAGGTCGTCTAAAACCGGGTACTACTCGGTCTTGTCCGACTGCCAAGGTCCCAGTTTTATCCGACAACCAGCATAGGCGTAACTAGGGTTGGTGAAAGGGGGGGGGGGGTCACCCGAAAAATGTACAGACTAAACACCAAAGAAGTGTAAAAGAGTTGAAAATTTACTAGTCATAAATACTTGTCTCTTAAGATATACCTGTACTCCATGTTTATTTCAGGCATCTCCCGGGGGGGGGGGGGGGGGCAAGTCAACTCCCCCCCCCTCATCGGCAAAAAAATTGAGATCACAAGCTTTAAAAAATGAAAGAAAAGAGAAATTACGCTTTTAAGACACTTTACTTTTAGAAACACTTTCAGGGAAAGGACATTGAACACTAACACGAGCGACACCAAAAATAACTTAAAAGATATAAGGCTTTATTTTAAAAAAAATTGTGGGGGGAGAGTAACCAAACTCCTTTCTGTTTCCTCTAACATCACCAAAGTATCCCGAAATTGCATTGCTAGGAAGATTTCAAAAAGTTCCTGTTGAGAGCCCTCGAACCCTTGCCTCCAGAGTTTACAGGGCCGGCACTAGCACGAATGGCGCTCTGAGGCAAAAAACTTTTATCCGCCCCTACTATATATTATGAAGGAATAGAGATTAAAAATGATGGATACATATTTGAATTATATATATTTTAACTCTCAAAATGCTGAAGGAAAACAATCGCTGCTCAGAAATCGCTACTGAATAAGGAAAAATAAAAAACAGAAAAAGCAATATATTGCGTTTTGCTCGTCATAAAATAGAGAAGACACTTTCTAGAACTGCAAACATTTATAAAGCGCCCCCTCCGAATGCATTGAAGCCGCCTGTCGCTGTGGAGAAGATAAGGATAATGTGCAAAACAAGAAATTGTTTGTTATTTAAAACGATGCAGTCAATATTTATGGCCAATATACGCCCCTAAGAATGACGCGCTCTGAGGCGGGCGCCTCACCGCCTCAGCCTAGCGCCGGCCGTGAGAGTTATAGCCTAAGCATTATAGATGTAAAGCCAGTTACAGAAATTTAAGTTGCAGAAGCCCCAAATACCCACTCCTCTAACTTCACCAAAGATCTAAACATACATCTACTATATATATACATCAAAAAGCTATCATATATGTAAAAAACTTCATATTAACATCATTTCTAGTCATATATATCTATATATATGTATATATAAAGGGTATGGTTTTGAAGCATACACTGCCCTTCCTAATTCTTAACATGCTCTCCCTGCTCCGGAGCCAAGGCAGAATCCAGAATTTTTTTTCGGGGGGGGGGGGGGGGCCTAGACTTCGACACACTTATGTTAAGCAAAGTTTCAGGGCGGAATAATATGATACATTGCAAAAGATCCCAGTTCCCCTCTGGATACGGCCTTGATTCACAAAAACATTAAACATTCATTACTGGATCTTAATTCAAACGCAATAGAAAATTCAATATTTAGCGCTAAGCAATCTTCCATGTCCAGGCATTCATAATATTAAAACTGGGAAATAGTGGAATTTTAGAGAAAAAAATCCAAATTCCCCTACAAAAATGCTCATCCCCACAATAAATTTCTAAAAATTTTGTTAAATTTGTAATAAAACATACCTCAGAATTGGAAGCGTCTGAGTCAAATTTTTTTTGCTTTTTGGATGACGAACTGTCCATTGCTGGAGTGTAAACATTATTATGTATCGAACATAATTAAAAATTTAGCTAAAATATAAATGATACTAGATTGTAAATTAAAATGCAGCATTAAACCGTAGCAGTGAGATTGGAAACGTTGAACGGATGATTTCCAGAGTTGTAATGCAATCAGTGATGGACCATAATAAGAGAAAAAAAACATTTAAAATATAAGAGATGAGAGAACATCTGTAAATGAGAATGCAATGCAAATACAGTTCATCAGTTTTCTAATCGGCTCATCTACAAAAAAGATTTTACCTTAATGGGTGTTTGGACAGGAAGTCATAAATAAATACAAACTGCTCTTTAAGTTGCTTGATGAGCATCCGTTGGCTAGGGGTCCTTCATTTTCAGACCCCGGCGCCTTCCCAAATTGCTGCCTTTGGGTAAAAAAGACATCAAGAAGGAAAGAAAACCCTCTGGAGTGATTGAAAGGATCTCTGTTTGTCTGTGTGTGGTACGGTGATTGAAGCCACCTTTCGCGCTGTAACCCCCCCCCCCCCCAAGGTGATAAGGGGGATGATTATAACCAGATGAAATGTCCTCTTTATTATGAGCTGTATACTTTGGTCATGATCACAACCCTTCAGAGAAAGAGGAAATAAAATCATATGCATATGTGTTTAATTTTCTTAGGGAAAAAAAATATGTGCTTTGCAAGGCCGTAGCCAGAAATTTTTTTGTGTGCCTAAATAAGTAAATACCCAATGGGGGGGGGGGGGTTTGAACCCCCAAACCCCCCCTGATTACGCCTATGACAACCAGTGGTGTAGTCGAGGGGGGACGTAGGGGGACAGCGTCCCCCTACCTTTTTATTTTAACACAAGTGTCCTCCCACTTGTTTTGAATTTTAACACAAGTATACCCCCACTTTTTCATGTTCATATATGTAATCGTCCCCCCACCTTTTTTTCCAAGACTACACCACTGCCGACAACGCCATTAATCAGAAAAGACGACTTAGCACATTTCAAACATGATGCAAAACCTGGTTTAATAATTTAAATAACTGCTGAAAACGGTGTTATCAAATGTTGTAGTTACCTGAAATAAATCTCTAAGCAATTAGAAACTTCAAAGTGAAATCGGTGGTTTAAAAATCAAAACTTTTCCACATGAATTTTTTGAAACATCGGCGTTAAATAAATAAACAACACTGCCTTTCGTTTAACTTCAAATAACATGGCGGTTGTTTGCAACAAGTTTCAAGCGTTTTCCGACAAATAGCAATTCTAATCAAGCTAAAACTGTTGGGTTCCGGTTTTATCCACCTACCCGTTTTATCCAACTTTCCCCTATTTGCACAAAAAGTAGTTCTGCGGCAGCAGGGCTAGTCTTAAGCAGATTAGGCCGATTGCTCCGAGTGGGACCCCGCGTCGAAAGAGACCCCGCACTCAAGATGCCTTTACTTAAATTTTTCTGGAAAAGAAAAATTAGTAGGGTCAGGTTGGGGAAAATGGGTCACTTTTTAGCTATTTTCATATGCAAAGTTTCATAGCAACAAAACATGAAACATTTCCATTTTCTTTTCAATTGCATCTTAGCATTGAATTCCTTTAGAACAATTTTATGTAATTTTAATATTTATTTTTTAATTATGAAATAGTTTAACTGAGCTTATAAAGTTGTGACCTATTTTACCCATCATGGGGTAAAATGGGCCAGAATGCAAAATAATGCTGAAAAGTTATTTATTACTTTGAAATTGGAAAAAAAAAATGTGTAAGAACATATTTAGCAAGATTTTGAATTATGATTACATTAAATGTAAAAGTTATATTTTTCTCGATTTTTACATATTGGTTCACATAACAACATCACTTCTCTCTACCACATCAACATGATCTTTTTTAGGGAAAAGATAAAATTTTTTTTTAAATTTAATTTCAATAAAATAAACAACATACATTGTTTAAATTTAGGAGCTTGCTACAGTTAGGTACAACAGAGTAAATAAAAAAAAATAATCGAAGAGAACAACCTAATCCTAACCATGACCCATTTTAACCTATCCAAGAAAAACTGATGTAAAAAAGAAAATAGTATTTAATATTTTTCGTAATTGCTCAGCTGTATTGTTCTCCAAAGTTTCTTAGTGAGGAAATCCTTTAAATTTGGGCTGTTATTTGATTAAATATAGACAGTGGCAGATTTACAAATTTTCAAGGTATAGGCTGTACAGTTTTTGCCGCCCTTGCCTCTACAAATGTCATGTCCTACATTATTTTTACAATCCAAAAATTTCATTGAAATTGCACGTAAAATAATTTTTGGGTATATTTTTGAGCTAATCAAAGCTCAATCATGCATGAGCAGGGTAATGCATGCTATTTACACAATAATGTACATTTGGTAAACGTGAACAAATAATCTTTATTGCACTTACAAACAGTTAAAAATAATCAACTCAGTCAAGTTATAAAAGTTCATTACAATACCTTTTTGTGCGATTTTTTGTTGGTAAAATCATCAATGATATCGTCGTAAGTCATCTTGTTCAGGAGCGTAGCAATTTAAAAATCATTTGAGGGGCTCAAACAATTTTATTTCCAAATGCTCAAAATTATTAACAAGAAAAACCAGTTAACAATTAAAAAGTAATTAGTAGTCACTAATTATTATTAATATTAACCACAAAAAATCACTAATGAATGAATATTTTTATAGATCATTAAAATAAATTCATAGTTTTCACAAAGTAACCGAAATCCGTATGCAGTATGATTTCTAATGGGAGGAGCTTAAGCCCCCTGAGCCTCCCCCTTTCCTACTCGCCTAATCTTGTTCATTAGTTCCGACTCTATGCACAAAAAAGATAAAGCGTTTAATTTTTCTTGGCTCAAGGTCGATCTCAGATAATTTTTCACTATTTTTAGACAAGAAAAGCTTCTCTCATCTGAACAATTCGTCGCTGGTGTACGTAAGACCATACGAAGGGCTATGTCCAAGTTTGGATAAATGCTCTGCAAACACTGTTTTTGCAGAAACGAAAGACTCTGATGATGTAGAATCTGGTTTTACTAAAATGCTTTGCGAAGATATGTCTCTTTAAAAATGTATACATTCTTGAACTAACTCGGTTTCTAGATCATTAGGATACACTTCTTCTAAGGACAGAGCATTTTTTGTAAGGGTTGAGGATGACAATTCGCTCATTTTGGTCAGAAATGAAAATTTTTCATTGAAATTGTCGTAGGCCTTCTTACTTTTTTCAACTAACAGTTCCAGAATCATAAAATAATTTCCATTGTGTGGATCACCGAACGTTTCACTTTTTTCTCTTCCCCTTGAGCACAGCCGCTTCACTACAGCAACAACCCTTTTAAGAACATTTCTCCAATAATTAATTTCTTCATCAATTTGCAAATGCAGTACATTGTTGATTCGACCATCAATCGCACTTCTAGCTTTCAGGCTAAGGATACTTTATTTATGACGCGCAGAGTTTTCATACTGAGCTACTCGGTGTTCTGCATTTTTCCAGTCATTAAATCCTTCGTTCTCGAACTGAGTTTTATTCTCCAATGGACCGAATGCCAAACACGGTCCGCAATATACGGAACTCTTACTTTCAGAGTAAACCAGCCAATTTCTGTTCTTCACTTCATTGTTTTTCATTTTTCTTTGAAAGATACTCACTGGCAAGAAACAACGTTGATCGGCATATAGTTTTTCACTTTTAGAGAAGTGATGACAAGTGAGAGAGGAATGTCATCCGAAAAATTTGTTGCAGACATCTATCTGTACAACATCAGAAAACCGTCATGCTAAAATCTTTTCATCTAAGCAGCTCAAATATTATCGGGTTACAAGTGAAACGCACTAAGTCAAAGATAGATTTTCATTTGTCGATTTTCATTTTTTTTGGAAACAAAACTGAGATGTTTCTGCTGGTGAAACTCACTAAGCAGGAGCGCCCTGAACACATAATGTTTTCTTTTTTTGGTTATTCTTAATTTCCCAAATAAAACTTTGTATTTTACTGCATGATAAAATGAAAGCACCATTCAAACTCAATTAAACAAGATCTACAGCAAAGAATATATGATCATTGTATACACAAAATAAAACAGTGGAACTTGTTTAATTTAAATGCCCTTAATTCAAATTTTTCTTTAATTCGAACATTTTTCTTGGTCCCTTGAACTTATTTAAATCAATGCTAAAATTTTTGAATTATTCCAAGTTCAACTTCTTTAATTCAAAGTATTTACTCAAAATAACCTCCACAAGTTCATTTAAATACTTTCTCTGTTAAATTATCTATCCCACAGCTTTGTATGTGGCAGTTAAGGATTTTTATAAGTTTCCTGCCTTGCCCTTTATTGTAAAAGAGTCTCCATGCCATCAGAAGCACTCACCCATTGCCCGAATTTCGCTGTTACATGTTACCTCGAAGGACCAGCAAGCATGAGTGAGGCAGACTCTTCACCAAACTTTTTGGAAGATTTTATTAGAAGTAAAAGACTAACTTCAGTTAAGCAGTCCAAAACTTTTTAATTTTTTTTAAACAGTAGCATACTTTTTTAGGAATTTTTTGCAACTTAGTTTCATATTTCGTAAAAAGGTATGTATAACTTCCTATTTCGGTACATATTTGAAAGTGTATTCTTTTTTATTGTGTAAAAAATAAATTTTATTTTGTTTACACATACAAATTTTATTATTTAACAGCACATACTTTGACATTTCTCAAAGAATATGTTTACATAAGGTGATTTAAGCCTGTATATTAATTTACATGTTTTTACATGTAAAAAAAACGATGGTAATACCAAATTTCCAAATTTACCAAATGATGGGTCAAATTTGCCGAATAAGAAATTTTTTTTGGACATTTTCTGCATTTGAAACTCACAGAATTAGCATTGAGACTTGCAAAGATCATGCTCTGTCTGAAACAACTTGTAAAGATTTGTTTAGACTCTTTAAAAATAGTGATTTTGATCTGGGAGATAAAGAAAGCTCTGGCGCACCGAAAAGTTTGAAAACGAACAATTTTAAGTATTACTTCATGAAGACTCTTGTCAAATGCTATTTGAACTTGCAGAATCATTAGGAGTTGATCATTGAAGGAAAAAAGGTCACTATGTGAGCAGACACGAAATTTTCATTTTGCAGCATGAGAATGCTCAGCCACATGTTGCAAAACCTGTGCGGAAACTGCTTGGTTGGCTTGGAATTGTTTTCATAATCGTGAAATGACGGAATGATGAATGCTGAAGAAAAGCACAACATCTGTAACTGACTGTCTTGCTTCAATGCAGTGCTAAGAATCATCCATTCGTCTTCTGGAAGCCATAGAAAAACGTCTAGCTTGAGAACAAATCATACGAATGTTCAAAACGCCTTTTCATTAACACTTACAGGTAACTCCTGTAACCCTTCAAAATGAAGGCTTCTTAAATGAATGCCGTTTTTTCATGTTTCTGGATAGGAAAATGATTGGCTATTACCTGCCATATTTGCATACTTCCTTCTACCTTTGCAGACAATTTCAGCTTCTTTAATTCAGATTGGCTTACAAAAATTAACATTTCTTCTCTGTGTGCTTAACTTTTGGAAGTGTGTGTATATATATAAATATACATACTATATATATACACGTATATTATATATATATATATCTTGTAATGCTATTTGCAGGTCAGAAATCGATTTAGCATTATGTCGACGATTAATTGGTAAGTTGGACTTTTATTCCTAAACTTATTTAAGTTGCTAACATTCAAAACAACTTTTATTTAACTTATAGTTCAGGTATTTATTTCTTTTTCTCTCTTTTTTTAGCCTACTTTCCCGTATAAGTAAACAAGAAGTTCTGTCTAGAACTATACGAGGCTACTTTCCCGTATATACCAGCATCACATATTTATAATCTAGCCATCTCTCTCTGTTTCTCATATAGCATTAGTTCTTTATTACTTCAAATATACCTTTTTCAATGGTTAATAACTTGATTTATTCATTCGTTCATTCATGCATTCATTCAGAAATATGGTTAAAAATCCAGATCAAAACATTTTATTGGAAAATAGGCTTGTCTAGTTCTGGAGGAACTTCGTATCTGTACATGTTTTACTTCATATGCTTCTTCCAATAAAGTATGTTCCAAGAAAATCCATAAGTTAGGTCAGGATTTATATAGGATTCAAATTTACCCATAGGCACTAATAGTAACATTTTTTGAACTGTTCAAAATGAACAAAGATTTTTCAAATCAAAAAATATTTCCCTTCTTGAGCTTCCTACAATAAGCTTGTTCAATGGAACTTGTATCTTACGCCAGGATTGTACATATTTTTTTCTTCATTTTCCCCCATAGGCGCTAATGTTAGGATTTTTGGATTTTTTCAAAATGGAACGAGAAATTGTTCAAATCGAAAAATGAGCTGTCCTCTCTGAGATCTTTCGGATCGGACAGCTCCTTCAAAAGTTGGTGGGGGTCGGGAGGGGAGGGGTGGACAGACTGACCAACCAACAGACACATTTTCCCCATCTCAAAACTGTACTTTCTAAGTTTTTTATTTGTCAATCTTCATTTAATTACATACTTATTTTCGAATTTTTAAATTTTTAACGATATTTTCGCGATACATTAACCCTTCTTTCATCCCTGTTTTTGTTGATGAAATTTTAAATAAAATTAATCTCTCAGGTGTGACCTGTATTGGTTATGCAGATGACATAACCTTAGTAGTAAGAGGAAAATTCCAGGATACTGTGATTAGCCTCATGAAATCTGCCCTCAAAAAGGTTGAAAATTGGTGCAAGGAAGTAAGCCTGACTGTTAATCCTGGCAAGACAAACCTTGTACTCTTTACTAGAAAAAGAATCAAAAATGTGCAAAGTATAGAATTTTTTAATACTAAACTTGCATACTCTAACGAGGTTAAATACCTTGGTATCATTTTTGACAAAACTCTAAATTGGAACAGTCATGTCGAACACAGCACCACCAAGGCAAAGAGAATATTCTGGGCCTGCAGACGTGCAATTGGTCCCAATTGGGGCTTTTCACCTAGTATTGTCCATTGGATCTATACTAAAGTAATTGTCCCCATTATCACTTATGGATCTATCGCATGGTGGAACAAAGCCTGCCGTGTGACAACAATGAAAGAGCTTACTAGTCTCCAAAGAATGGCAACTATATCAATGACTAGTGCCATGAGGACAACCCCCTCTCAAACCCTAGAGTTACTACTAGGCATTCTACCACTTTATAAGCAGGTAGAGATGGAAGCAATCCTTTGCTCCCAAAGAATAAAATTTCTAAAACTATGGAAATTATCTTCTGAGAGATCCTTATACAAATTTGATACACTGATCAAGGATCACCCATTGCTTTCCATGAACTCGGACTGGATGCTTAAACGCTTTGACTTTGAGTCAAAACACAATGTTGTATTCCCTTTCAGAACTGATTGGGAAAATCCTATTAAGCTTATTGGCCACGCCAATGAAGTATGGTTCACTGATGGATCTAAGACTTCCCATGGCACAGGTTACGGTGCCTTTTGCCCAAATAATAATATTAGAATCTACTCTTCCTTAGGAAGACTAGCAACGGTATACCAGGCTGAAGTGATGGCCATCCTGGCATGCGCAAATAACTGCCTAAATAGATGCATCTCTTTCAAAACCATCAAAATCTTCTCTGATAGCCAGGCTGCGCTCTTGGCACTACAAAAACACTGCTTCTCTTCAAATATTGTTTGGGATTGCTATAACACTATTGCTGAATTGGCCGCAGTGAATAAGGTGACTCTTTATTGGGTGCCTGGTCACCGTGGCATTTTTGGCAATGAAATGGCTGACCAACTGGCTAAATTGGGCACAGAAACTCCTTTCATTGGCCCAGAACCTGTCCTTGGTCTGCATTACAGTGCATTAAGGAAAACAATCAAGGAAGTCCTCCTAAAAGAGGCTCACAATGCCTGGCTTAAAAGCAACAATCAAAGACAGGCGAAAGAACTTAACCAAAATTACCCTTGGTTAAGATCTAAGGAACTGCTGAAACTCAGTAGAAATGAGATTAGGGTGATCATTGGTCTCTTAACTGGTCATTGCAATCTCAAGAGACATCTTAACATCATGGGCACGACTGCTGACCCAATGTGTAGAGGATGTCATGATGTAGAGGAAAGCTCCACACATATTTTGTGTGAATGTGATTATTTCTCTGCTCATCGGTTTGAATATCTTGGTTATCACTATATCGAACCCTGGGAACTACCCAATTTCCCTGCTAAATTATTGCTGAAATTTGTCTCAGCCACTGGTCTGTTTCAGACTCATTAACTTGGGGTTGTTAGTACAACAGACCTGAGGTCGCAGTGCTAGTG
This sequence comes from Octonoba sinensis, assembly GCA_038502835.1. Taxonomy (NCBI): domain Eukaryota; kingdom Metazoa; phylum Arthropoda; class Arachnida; order Araneae; family Uloboridae; genus Octonoba; species Octonoba sinensis. Next base: position 134,501,532 of record CM076598.1, read on the forward strand.
CTCCTTAGAGCCACCCCCTAAACAATTCATTCATTCATTCATCCCTGTTTTTCCTTTTTTAAAAACTTTTACGGGAAAGTAGGCAAAAAAAAATAGGAAGAAAGTATGAAAGAAGGCTTTATGTATCTTGAAAATATTGTTAAAAATATAAAAAAGTCATAAATAAGTGAAGTAATTAAACAAATATTGAAAAATAGAAAATCAGAATGTAGTGTGTTGAGCTGGGGAAAACATGTGACTGTCCCCCCTAATAACTTCTGAGGGAATTTTCCAATTCAAAAGATATTTTTTTTGTATTCAAAAGATCTCGGTGAAGACATCTCATTTCCATATTTTTTTTTGATTTGAACAGTTTTTTGTTCAATTTTGAACAGTTCAAAATTTAACATTAAGCTCATAAGTGTGCTTAAGAAAATCTAAACATTAAGCACATCAGATCAAAGTTCCTTTGAACAATTGTTCTTCATTTTTAACAGTCCCAAAAAAATTTAGCATTAACTCCTAAGGGGAAATTTGAATCCTATATAAATTCTGATCTAACAGACGGATTTTCTTGGAACAAAATTTAATCGGAAGGAGCGTATGAGGTAGAACATGTACAGATACGAAGTTCATCCAGAAGTAAACGAGCCTATTTTCCCATGGAAATTTTGATCTGTATTTTTAGGCATATTTCTGAATGAGTTAATGAATGCATGAATAAATGAATGAGTGAAATAAAGAATAAATGAATGAGTGAAATAAAGAATGAATGCATGAGTGAAATAAAGAATGAATGAAGGACTGAGTGAAAGAAAAATGAAGAAATGAATGAGTGAAAGAATGAATGAATGAATAAGTGAAAGAACGAATGAATGAATGAGGGAAAGAAGGAATGAAAAAATGAGTGAATCAATAAGTATTAACTATTGAAAGGGGTATTTTTGAAGTAATAAAGAACTAATGCTAAATGAGAAACAGACAGAGCTAGATTATAAATTTGATGTTGCTATATACAGGAAAGTAGGCTCGTATAGTTCTAGATGGAACTTCTTGTTTTCTTTTGAAATTATTCTCCCATTTCATGTAAATAAAAATGAATTTGATGTTTTTCTCATATTAAACTATCCAATTCTGTGTGTAACTTGTATGGTTTCAACTGCAAGATAAATGCTTGAAGGCTTTGAGTATTTTTGTGTTAACCCTTTCAATCTTTTGCATCATTGAAATTTAAGTATAAAAAGTACTTGGTATTAATGCTAAAAGAAGTATACCATGAGTTTAAAGTTTTTCCCTTTTCTCAGAAATTCCTGCGACCAATCAAAAATACCCATTTATTGTGCATGCTTAAATAATGAAGTTAAATGAAATCCATTAAATTGTTTTAGTCTTACCATGCAGGGTCAGTGTGATTTGGTGTAAAGCAATCCTTCCAGACTGCGTTACAGACCTTACACATTTGGTGTATGGTGAATTTTCTCTTATCTTTCTTTCTCTTAGAACAAGCAACACATATTGTACAATAGGCATTCATACCTTCTTGTTCTTCTATGGTTGGTGCTAGTTTGATTGTGATTGACTTTCATGCGTACAAATGTCCGCAATTTGCAATATGAGATTGCTGCCATATTTCTTTAGTCCTATTTTTCTTCCATAATGCCTGAATAATCCTGAGAATGTTTAAAAAGTATGCAAAATTGGGTTATTTTTATCCAGTATTGCTGAAGTCTGAATGTTAAGGAGCAGAGTGGTGTATAGAAAATTGACAATCTTGAAGTAGTTGTCAGCAGCTCAAACTCAAAGTTACTTTGATGATTAAGTCCAAAATGTTTAGGAAATAGTACAGTATGTAAGCTGTTGAGAAATTTAGACGTTGTGTTTATTTTTCATGATTGCAACAAATGTATCAAATAATCTTTATATTAGACTTATTTTCATACTTTTCTATGGAATGGCCTTGTTCAAAATTTTTTGTAGTCATTTTATGCATCAAATTTATATTTCCGTTTTTGATCATAATTAAATTCATTGATATACATAAAGAATTTTGCTACTATATACATGTATATCCACAAAGTAAGTACTGTTTTTATTTCTACCCATGGCAGCGCTGCAATTGGTGTTCCGCGCATTCGCGGCAGTTACTCTGACTCAAGGAGAAGAAATGTACGTCATTTTCAGATCGCTGCTGCCGATGTGTTCTTTGTAGTGCTTCTTAATAATGTCAGCCTTAATTGAAAATGCCTCTGCTTGTGAAATCAGATCTGTGATTCGTGTGCACTTCAACAATGATGACGAGCTGAAAGAACATGGTTGAAAACACAGGCAGCAACTTTCTATGAAGAAGGCATCCAAAAATTTGTGCCACACTATGACAAGTGCCTACAAATTTTCGGAAGCTATGTAGAAAAGTAGTTTAGGAGTTGTAGATTTTTGTACAATAAATAATTTTACTGTATCTGTACACGTTTTTTTTATATAACCTAACGGAACTTACTTTGTGGATATACCTCATATTATGTATACGAATAAGCAGTCTTTAAGTTTTTAAGGTAGCTTTTAATACATGTTTCCTAATATAAAAGTAAGTTAATTTGAAATCAATATTATTATGTAGATTTTCATGAATTGCTATTTTGTAACTTAATTTCCAAGCATTTGATGATATTTCTCTTTTTTTCACGCATGAAAAATAAAGAAATATTTTTGTACTAAATAACTCAAGAAATAACTTTATACTAAATAATTCCAGAACACATCACTGTATTCAGTTTATTTCTATTTTTTTAATTCGAGAAACTATGGGAATGGCTGCTTAATCGGAATAAGTGGAAAATAGTACTGATTAAATGCTCCATTCTTGATAAGTAGAAGGCACAATTTACAAAGTTAAAGCTGAGCTAAATTCCGTTCATGTAGCTTTAAACTCTTTCGATAGTATTTAATTTCGCTTTTCTTTGGAAAAACCTCTAGTCGCTCTAAATACACTACTAAGATTCTTCCTCTCATCATGGATTTTCTCTTCAAAGTAAAAAAGAAATTAACAATCACAAGAAACATCTACTTTTTGCAGCTTCTGAGGCATGTGCAAAAAAACATCCGTCCCCTTTCCAAGTTTCTCGGATTTTATTTTAATTGTTGAATATCATATGAATATTGAATGCATTTTTTTGATGCAAAGATAGAGCCCTTAAAACCTTGCATGTTATCAGTAACTCATTCATTTCAGATCAAATATTTTCATTTGAACTTTAAAACTGAAAAATCTTCAGAGCCTAAATGTCTTGCACCATTTTTAGAATGAGTTGTTTTTAAAATAGCATGAGAATTGAAAATAAACATTTTAAAAATAATGAAAATAAAATCTAATGAACCAATTTGAAATCGAAAATGTTCATTTGCATACTCTATTATTTGTTCTTTTATCATAATTTTTGAAAAGTGTTTTTGCCTTTACAAATTTTAGTAATTGTTGCTTCTGTTCCTTGTTTATAATTTCAAACACAATCCATGTTGACTTGGGCGAACATTCGGTAATTTCACCTAAAGGAAATTCAAGGAAAAAATGGGAGTGGAGGTTCTTATTCGATGGGGGGGGGGGGGGGGGGGAGCTTTTTTTAGTAATTTATAATGTTTAGTTTTTTGAAGGAAATGCATATTATTTGCAAGTGAAAAAAAAAGTTTTTTATTTTTTATAATATCTCAGTGCATGACTAAAAATTTATTTTTGCATTTTCATTTTAGGTTTATGTAAAAATGTGCCTGTTACATTTCACAGAGGTAGGTTAAGTTAGTGATTTTTATGTTTCACTTAAACAATATTTGTAAATTGAAAAAGAAAGTAATGTGTTTTTACTTCTTTTTTAGCTTTTGATTTATGTGCAGATCATGCTAAAGCTTTGGAGGATGCAATAAGTATAAAATGCTCACGAATCTTAACAAGTGGTTTTTCTCCATCAGCTTATATTGGAATTTCAAAAATTCAAGAATTGGTGGAAAAGGTAATATTTTAATGTCAAAATAAGCAAAAAAAAAAAAAAAAAAATCATTAAACTTTTTTTTTGTTAGAGTAATTTGATTGCTTATACATAATATAAAGATGTGTAGATAAGCCCTGAAACATTTGCAAATTGGAGTTATTCCATATGTTCTGTGTTAAAATATGGTTAATACCTGTCTAAAAGTACAGAGAATTTAAATGAAGCTTTTCCATTTTGTATCTTTATTTCATAATCTGCAAAACCATTAATATTGAGTGAGCTAGTTTTCATTCATATATTGCCCAGTAAAGAAAAAGTGGACATTTGCTTGGAGAAAAAGAAAATCCTAAATTTTTGATGACCAATTCTTAAGAACCATATTTTAGTATTTTGTAAAAATATAATCAAAATGTCATCATTAAAATTCTTATTTTAGTTAATGAAATGATAACATGTACAAAGGAAAAGTTCTTTCATGTTTCATGTCTGGTATAGAGCAAAAGATTTTATTTTGCATGGCTCAAAGCTCATATACATGAAAGGGAAAGTATAAAGATAGTAAAATGAGAACTGAATGGGGTGGGCAGAAGCATTATGTTGCTTTACTTTTTTTTGGAATCGAATTTGCCATAAAACAAGCAAGACCCCTTTTGAAATGTTTTCAAGCGAAAACTTTCAGTAGTGTTTTTAAAAGCGTTCGGAAGTAAAGTTTTCATTACTGTTCCGAAACAACAGAGAAACAAATTAGAAATTCTTGCAGTTGAATTAATAATGATTGGATACGCGTTAAATTCCAGAGCATATAGAATTTGGCTCATCAATGAAATAAAAGTAATAGAAACTTGTAATGTAAAGTTTAACACGTTGAAGATGGCACAGATTTTTGCTACCTGTAAATTACCTTTCATTTTTCAGTAAAAAACGTTATTTCTACCCACATGAAGTTTTTACATTTAACAAAACTGTGTTATGAGACTATAGCTGATATAAGCCACCAGTGGTACATGCCGCCAGATGAACGATTCGTGTGTGAACCACCAGTGCTACACGCCGCCAGAGGAACTATTTGCATGTGAGCCACCGGTGGTACACACTGTCCTCAACGTGTTAATGAAAATAAAAATGCAGTGGAAGAAGTCCTGGACCCGACCATAAAACGCAGAAGAGGAATTGATCATTCCGAATTTTCATTTGAATCTAAGGAGGAAGAAAGCGTATAGAAGTGCAAAGAAAGTGAAGTTTCAAGTGAAAAACCAAGTGAGAAAATTTCCAATGAAGGAAAAGGAGCTGCAGTTGCGAAGAGTGTGAGAATTGAATTGGGTAAGAAAAGCAGTCCCAAGACCAGACGCAATGTGGGTAGACATTTATTACTACGTAGAAGGCACTCAACAGAGATTTAAATCCTGTAAGGACATTGAAAAATACTGTGAAAGTAAGAATTTAACTTTTAAAAATAGAGTTAGTTGAATTTAGTGGCAAGGAAGAATGTTCTTCCTGGCAATATTAAATTTGCTAATGATGGGATTTAATGCCCGAATCTGAAAAGAACAAAGCAAACATAGTTGAGGTGAAAATTCCTACGAGTTTCAAGCACGAAGAATGAATCCGAGAATGCAAAAGATTGGCAGAGAGCGATGAAAGCTGAATTAGAGACTATGAAAGCTAGGAACGTTTGGAAATTAGTAGATAAACCGCCAGATAAAGTTGTACTAGGAAATAGATGGGTTTACATTGTGAAAAAGGATGAAAATAATCAGATTGCGAGATTCAAAGCCAGATTGGTTATTTTTGGATGTAAGCAAAAACGTGAAAAGGATTTCAAAGACATTTATAGTCTAGTAGTTGATTTTTCTATCATTAGATTATTCTTTTGCAAAATTTTGTTAAGTAGAACAATGCAATTGCGTATATAAATGACGCGATACTATCTTATTGTCGCCTACGAAAATTCTTCGATTTAAAAGTACTTGGACCACTCGAAAATTGTTATGAATCAAATTTTTTCAAGACCATAAAAACTTATATCTACATCTACAAAATTACATAGAAATTTGTGAAAAGTTTAAAGAATATAAAATTCCTATAAATTCTTTATCAGTAGTAAACGAACTATTATTTCAAAATTGGATCACCCAAGCACAAAGTATAAAATAGAAGAAATGGAACGAATTCCGTAGCGAAGTTTACTGGGAAATTTAGCATTTTTAGCTAATTGCACATCACCTGATATAACATATACGGTCAATGTATTATCTCAAGTGCAAGAAAATCCTGGGATTAAATACTGGGAAATACTTCTAAAATTATTAGGTTATGTTCGTTATACAAAAGAATACAAATTGAATTTATCTAAAGTTAGTAAAATAACAGTTAACAGTTTTTCAGACGCTAACTACGCGGCGATTCGGGATTTATATGACGCGGCAAAAGAATCGTTGTAGTTGAAAAATGTACTCGTGGGCAAAAATTTAAATTTTGAACTTAGAATTGGCAATTTATTTTGTGATAATAAATCGGCTATTGACACTTCCAAATCAAGCATAAAAAATGCTCGAACCAAGCATATAGACATTAGGTATCATTTTATTTGTAATTTAGTAAATGAAAATGTTTTTGACTTATTCCTGGTTTTAAGTTTATTCCTTGGAAGGAAAATACTGCCGACTTGTTTACGAAACTGCCAACTAAATTGGAACTTAAGATATTTTGTGACAAGGTGTTGGTTTGAACAGTTTATTTTTTCGACGAAAGAAAAAAACCCTATGCATCTGAACTTTAAATCAGCGAGCGATTGTTTCATAGACTGGTTGAACACTTTGAACTTTAAAACTTGATTCATGAGCTTTTGAACTTCATAGAACTTTTTATTTGATATATTTTCGTCATATAAGCGATACTTAATTGTAATGTTATGTTTATTGAAATGTTAGTTAGTTTTGTATTTGATGTTTTTGTGTATATATATATATATATATATATATATTTGTTGTTCTTTTGGCCTCTCCAGGTGTTGCTAAAGTTTTTTTTTATTGAGCACTTCATTTTTAGTTATGTTATAGTTATTTATGCTTTTATTTGATTATTTTTGAAGCATAGAAATTACTTTTAGTTACTTTATTTTATGTTAAATTTGTAAATTTTTTATATATCTCTAATTTAATTTAACCGACTGATTTATTTCGGCTATTTTTTGAAATAGCGAAGCAAAATGTTTTTTTTTACATGTGGGTGTGTGACTAGGCTAACACTGTATTATACTTTTCTTATTATAAGTGAAAAATGCATTTACATACTGCAGATCATAGGCAAGTTACTTTTAAATTTTTCTAGTGTTTCTTACTTTTAATATTTTATTTTCATGCAGATAACTTCAGTGGTATAGTTGAGGGGGACGCCGTCCCCATACATTATTATTTTAATACAAACGTCCCCCCCCCCCCAAACTTTTTACATTTTAACATAAGCGTCTCTCCAGTTTTGATTTCCATTGCTTATCTTCTTATCTATAAGCTTCCCCCCGACCTTTTTTTCAGAACTACACCACTGGATAACTTTTAAAATTTCAATTATTGCTCAACATGTTTTAAAGTAAATGAAATCAGAGTTAAATCTATTTATCACTATATTGCAATATTAGATGAATGATAAATCAATTAAAAAAATTCCAGCATCGCCCAGGCCTACTGGACACCCAGCATTTAAAAATTTTCAAGCAGGAAGGCAAGGCATGCATATTCCTTATGTGTTGACGTATGTAAGCATGTATAAGCTCAACCTAGTATAAGTCCACATTTCAACTTTCCCGCACAAAACCTTTCAAAAATGACTGACTCTACAAGCCCACCTCCTTACTTTGAAAATATTTTTTATTTGCATTTGATGAAAAATTATGGAATAATTGTTGGTACCTTTTTTGTATATGCTTCTTTGTAATCATTTGTCTTTTAAATAGAAAAACCTAATACGTTAGATCTTTACTCAATGTATCAAATTTTGAAATTTTTTGACCAATGCCCAAAAGCCTAGCCCCCCATTTTCCAGTTGAATTTTTGTCCAAAAAAGGAGGCTTATGCATGAGTATATATTTTATGTTGATTGTGCTCATTATCATGAGGCCAGTGTTTACTAGTGTGGGTAGAAAAAAATGCTTTTTCCTAGGACCACATTTTAATCATGCGGAAAATGTCCGATTCAGTAAAACTGTAAAATGTTTTATTTTCATTGATTGTCTTTTGCCATCCCCAAGTGGTTCAAACCCCTTTATTAATGGTTAAAAAATGCCCTAAGTGTGGGGTGTTTCTTCTATAAAATATGGTTGCAAAAAAATGGTGTTTTGTGAAATATTCTTCAGTTTCTTAATATAGCACTTTTGGGCTATTCAAAACAGTGGTTATACTAATATCCTTATATCAGTAGTTCAGCCTATGCTTCTAGTTATTGCAGCAATAGTGTGTATTGCATTGGAATGCAGTGTAGTATTTCTGCTCAAACCTCTTTTTGTGACAAAAGTCAGGTTTTTGCTCTTATCTGTAATGATAAGAAAAAAGCAGCATTATATGTTATATTTTTTTCTGTTATTTTTCTAGGCTATGTCAAGAATAATCATTATGCCAGGTAAGTGAAATTAATTGGTTAAAATTTCAGAAACTTGAATGTTACATTCAACATAAATAACATCATCATTTTGCTATGCATGTCAGAGATAAGAGAAGTTCCATTTATTTTTTAAATTTTAAAATTCTCTGATATTTTCTATTAGTTTATTTACTTTATTTTGTTTTTGTAACTCTCCAAAACATGTTTTCCCCTCTGAGACTGCAACAGCAATAAAAACTGCAAAACATGATCTTTAATGCATTTGATCACTACTTCACTATAATTGATCGGACACTTTCAATGTAAGATATTTTTAGACATTTTTAGAGAAATTCATGATGAACTGTTCTATAACTTTTGGATAAGAAAAATGCTTCAGCTCATACTTTTCAGTAAAAATTTTATCATGCATGCATCTAAGGATCAACTGCAAATTAAGAAAAAAGGAGGTATTTTTACCGTTCTGTACTGTGTAAAAGGCTGAAAATATGCTATCAATTTCACAAAATAGTTTACTTGCTATATGCAATCATTCTCCATTTTTTTGTAAAAATAGCAAGCATATTCATCTAGTCATGAGCATTTATTTCCAAACTGGTAATAATGGTATTGTGGTTTCAAAGTACCGTTTCAAATAGTGATGAATTTTTTAAGCTACATGCTAAATGGACAATATTCTATAAAGCAAAATTTATTTATTCACTGCTTGACCATTGGTTCTTTAGTGCAAAACTGTAGCGATAATTGTAATAATAACAAAGTTGTTGCACTTTTTTTCCTGCTACTGCGTTCAATAATTTAGGCAAGCACTATAAATCGCAAAGTTTTGTACGAAATGCTGTCGAATTACGGGAGGGGGGGGGGGGCGTAAAGATGAGGTAGTAGCTAAATTAAGTTTTGAACTGGTCAGAAAGTTGAATCACGTTGATGCAGACTTTGCTTTGAGAAATAAGGAGATGCAATGATTGTTGTGATACCTTTTCTAACCCTCATTGAGTGGCGAGCTTGGTGGAAGTTTTCCTGTTTTTCTATTATTCAATGTACAAATGTGAGGCAAAATATCACCCTTAAAGACCTTCAGAAAAACAGCTTTCCCCTAAAAGATATTTTGCTCTGTTAAACATTGTACGAAGTAAACTTACTACGTGCATTGAGGTGGAAAGGCGTATTTTCAACACCTAACAATCGAATGTGTTATTAGGCGTTTTTTACTTTATTTATTTAATATATATTTTGAACTAAATTTTTTGCATTCTTTTTAATTGAAAGAGTAAGTTTCAGATTGTTTACTTTTGACGTTTATATGTTAATGTTTGCAGCAAATGTTGTCTAACTATCACGGGGGCTTAAAACATAAGAAAGTGCCAAATTCCTTTTTGAAATTGTCCGGAATTCAAATCCAGGAGTTGCTTTGAGGAACAAAGAGATGAAGTGGTTGTTCTGACACATTGGCTAACCTTCATTGATTTCACAGAGGAGAGCTTTCTTGGTTTTCCACTAAGAAGACATTTGTAATCCTCATAGAGAAGTTTCATATTTCAAAGATCAATAATTTTTTCTTTCACTTTCCTATGTTTATAACGAATTCGAAAAAATACTTTTATCTATACAGTTCAATGCTTTTATACATAAAACAATTTTCTGAAAATTTGTAAACTAACTGCAAAATGTTTGTAATCTGTATTGTAGGCAAATCTGTCGAATGTGTATTTTGTTTTGCAGGTTGTGGAATTACAGTTAATAATTTAGAAGAAATAAAAGACGCTACTAATGCAAGAGAATTTCATGCATCTGCCAGTGAACTGGTGTCTGTAATGCTTTGTGATGATCCAGTTGTGAAAGGAACAGTTTCATATTTTGTAACTTCTGAATCTATTGTTAGATCAATGAAAAATATTTTAGCGTAATACAAAATCAGCTTAAGGTATACTTAAAATGATGTCATCAAAAAATGATTTCTGCAGTGAGAAAAATAATTAGTTAAAAATCAGATGATCAGGGTAAGGAATTTTCCCAGAGAAGTTATTTTTCCTTAAAAAGTTGAGAAAAATCTTGTTGAGGAACAACTACAGAAATGCTCAAAACCTTTGGACGAGAATTTACCCCCCTTACAGCAGGGTTCGTTGATTTAAATCAAGTGATTTTATTAAAAAAAAAGTCATTGATTTTACAATGTTAGAAAGTGTTGTAAAAATGAAATATGTTGCAATTACAACCACTGTTTCAAACAAAACTTCCTAGGTCCATCTGTCTGTGTGCATAACATATTTCATTAGTTTAGAACTAATTACTATTTTGTTACTCTTATTCTTCAAGCATCTTAACAGCAAAGTATAATTCATTCAATCATTCAAATTAGAATTCATAATAACCATGAACCATTCTGTGTTTTTTATCTTAAAAATAATATTTTAGATCGATTTAATAAATGCCATACAATAAATTCAGAATGATAATATTTAAAACAACAATTGCTAGAATTTAGAATATGTATCTTTAAAATTTCATCCATGTCCCCCAATAGCTTAAAGTTTTTTTCCTTCTAAAATATTTTTTAATCAAAGAAGTTTTCAATAAAGATATTTGATTACAACAAAAAGTTTCAGTTTTTAGTAATGGTGTGAACATATGATTTTACTAAATGGGTAAAATTATTTCAAGATTTTTCATTTTTAAAATAGAAAAATGATTTTAATGTACACTTACACACAATTGTTACTTTTTTCAGCTTTCAAGAGCAAAATAATTCAGATTAAATTTTTTCATTTTATTTGGACTTATGAGTGTACTATTATTCCTGGTAGGGTTAAGTTTCATTTGAGTCATGCATTTGTAATAAAATTTGTTTATCATTATTATTATTAAAAAATATTTATTGCTGTGAAAATAGCTTAAAATGTATTTTTACATAATGGATTAACATGCCATATTGTTTCTATGAATGTAACATAATCGATATCCAAAATATTTAAGGTCTTTTTAAAAAAATAAAAATTTTAATAAAAAAAATCTGATTTAAATAAAAAAAATCTGATTTTTTAAATATATTTTTTAAAAAATCACGAACCCTGCCTTACAGAATTCCCACTAAGTTTCAGTAAGGAATAAAATGAACCCCTTCAAAGAAAAACAATGTCTATGAGCTTCTCTTCTCCCCTCTCTGTGATACTATTTTTCAGCATGAAGGATATGAAACTGCATTGCTTGACGGTTTTTGATATTGGCAAGATGTATTTTTCTATTCTGGAGTAGAACACAACATCAATTTCTGTTTAAATCCCGACTCTATATATTTTATCATGAATGATGTACACCTCAATTTCACCGTTCTTGAAAAGACTCATGTCTGCTTTAACCCCGAAATTTGTTGCCTCCAAGTCGAAGACATGAACTTCATTTATGATGCAGCAGGTTAACGGCCTTGTTCACCAACGTTCATCAAACACGTTCAAACACACGGTCCAACTGTTATTCGAGCGATCCTCTGTCAAGACAGCTGTATCGGTATTCACCACCCAATTGGTACTGTTATTCTATTGGACACTCTCTTTTCTGACAGCGACGAAGAAAGCGATGTAGTTATTGGCTCAACTTACCCACGTGACCTCACTCAACTCCATAGTTGACCGTTTGTTTACATTTCTTTCGCTACAAGTGAGTTGGTTGTTTGCAGCAATGATATCGCCGATGAGAAGCTGAAAAGCTTCTGTTCTTCTGTGATATAAAGTCTCAGAGCTGTTATTAGTAGCTGTTTTTCAACACACAATGCATTATTTTGATTGCTCCGTTGGTAGTTTTAGTCTCTGAGACATTCTACTAACAGCTTGAATGTGAATTTTTTTAGACGATATTGCACGTGAAAATCTTTTTCATTCTACGTTTCAAGGTTATTTATCTGACAAGAGGGAACTCTGTCAGCGAAATTCGAATTTCTCAAGCAATCGTAATTGTAAAAGGATATTTACAAGGGGAAGGCACGACATGGAAAATTGATTTGGGGGACAAGACTTACTGCGACGAAGTAGCCTATCCGGTAACGTACCGGCGTTCAATGGGAACGTTCAGGGTTCGAATCTCGCCCATGATTATTTGTATTTTATTCATTTAACTTATAAAAATGTACATAAAAAAAATTATTCATGAAAAAGTCTAATTAAAAAAAAATAATATTTTAAATTATACTTACAATTTCACTTTATAAAAAACAAAATAAATAATTATTATAAAAATATTACTTAGAAACAGTTATTATAGAAAATAAAAAGTTTAAATTGTGTTATGATTTAACTTTATTTAGCATAAATTTTAAACTACAAACAAGAAGCGTTGAACCAACCTTGTTATTTTATTAGTCCCTCATTCCATTGGACCAGTTTTTGTATTCAATAGAAAAACAGCAACTCTCTCAACATTCACACAAATACTGCTTCTTCAGAAAAGGCTTGGAAGCTGTAAGATAAACTTTTATATTTATGCCCATTTAGGCACATGAAAGAATTTTAAACTGTTAGATATTATTAATGATGAAAATAGGTGTGGTTACCATTCAGAAGTATTAGAACTATAAGTTATTTCGTATTTTAAAAAGTAAAATGGTTACCATAATTAAAATATCATTTGATACTTAATGAGCCTTTTTTCTGAATAAATTTATTTTATTGTAATTATAGTTAGTTAAATGAACAGAAAGAAAGGATAAGCTCGAGATTCGAAAAATGAGCTTCCACGCGGTACGCCTTTACGTTACCGGCTAAACTACTTCATCGCTGTTTCATGTTTAAATTTATTAGTAAGTAAGCCGAGTTTAAAAGTTTAATTGCTTTTTTCTCCTATTTAACAGGCCATTTGGCTCTATTACGTTGAGGGTTGAACATCATAAAGGATTATTACTATTACATAAAGTCTCATCCCCAAATGAATTTCGTATGTCGGCCCCAGAGAATTCATCTTTCACCTAGGCTTCTCTTCGAAATCAAGAAACTACGGATGGCCATTTGTTTACTGCGCAAGCGCTGTAAATTTGGACAGCGGTGGGCCCTTCGATTTCTACGGTCGAAGTCTCTTGACAATCCGCGTAGGGAAATCGCTGTTTCCTCGGCGTGGGGAATACCGTTTTGGACCCGAGTTCAAAACGGACCGTGATAACGCTGTCAGGCTGCCGATCGAAAGGTTGGTGCATAAGGCCGTAAGTGTAACCAGGTTTTGCATACTTCAATTTTCACTTCAAATTGCCCAACTTGTTATTCGGGTATAATTCCGAAATTTTTAATACAAAACCATAAACTAGTTGTCGAAAAACCATTTCCTTTACAATTGTTTTTTCTTTTATAATAAAAAATATTTCCCAAAATTTTGTGGATCGAGGCTTGCCTTCTTATACACCTATCAAGAATTTTAAAAGAGATCTGAAACAAGTGTCCATGTTCTACAGTTTGCACTGAATTTAGGACTTTTGAAATTAATAAAATATCTTAAATTTTGCTCAAGATATAATTTTTTTCGAACATCGTTCTTTACATTTTGTGAAATACAAAAAATACATTAACCTGAAAAATAAGTGCAAAGCGCAAAAAATTAACACAGAATGGCACATACGTGATTTTATTTGAGTTGTATAGTATAATATAGATAAACTAAATTACACGAAACTATTTTTAAAAGTGCTTAAATTTTAGAAAAATGATGCAATATCACTTTTAATGTAAAAATTAAAAAAAGAAAATCACTTACGAAAATCCATCATTAGGTGGTTGTTTTTCAAATCAATTGAACTAAACTTGCAAACGCAATCAAACATGAAACAGAAATAAAACGAAGTAAACAAATGCAAAACAAATTCTTCACAGAATAAAGTTAGGTTAAGCCTAATTATGTTTATATAGGGGAGAGTACGGACAATTTTTCTTCACGATTTTTTTTTGCCAATATAGCTAGAAATATTCAGAAAGCGTTTTCTTGTGTCCTGAAGATTCAGATTTACGTGAGATTTTTTAAAATTACCTAGGACGCCCTGTATCGGGACAGTGAATTTTAGTGCAAAGAGGGAAAGTGTCCGCGGTCTCCCCAACATGAAGAGACCGCGGACACATGCAGGGAGATTCGGTACACATGGGAAAGTATGGAGATCAGCGTTTCAAGAAGTTGACACTCAAGTTACTTCTAGATAAACAATGAAAGCTGGGTATATATACAATAAAAGAATATGACCAATGACCCAAGAATTAAATGTTTAATAAGAAAGTTTTAAGTAACAAAGAGCAATAATTCAAGAAATATATTTACATAAATCGGGTACGGTGAAAATTTGACGAGTTTTGCTGAATTGTTGAGGAGGTTCAAGATGCCCTGAAACTGAGGTCCATTCATAAAAAATGATGTCATCACGAACGGGTCACTCCCACAATAAACCGTTCTTTATCATGGCTTTAACCTCCAGTCCGTCATCTAGCACATTTACAGTCCGCCCGGGAAGATGTAGCAGTCATATTTAACTGCGACATATTCTCCTACAATTTTTTGAATTGGCACTTCCTTTTGATGTTCTTCGTCTCCTGAATATTCCGAAATGTCAAGAACAGATGATGCAGAGGGCATGTCGATGTCTCTATCCGAGCTTGTCGTGTCACAGTTGGACCTCCTTTTTTTTAGCTATTGCTTTTGATTTTTTTTGAAGTCAGTGTTCGTTTCGGCTTGGGTGCTAGCTCCTGTGATTTTTCTTCCTTTTCAGGAGTGTCCGTGGCTATCCTGCATACGTGAAACGTACAATCTGAATACAAGGGGAGACTCGGGACAAATGTCCTGAGTCTCCCCAAGCAACATTCTTGAAGAAAATGTGCTCTGACACAAGCACTGTGTACGTGACGCCAGTTTAAACACATATAAATAATAGCTTAAATACCCTACTTTCATGATAAATGCGAAGAAAAAACATGACTTGTCAATTTACTTAATGAAAGCTTAGCTACTTACCGCAAAATTTTAGATTATACTATGCCAAATCACATTTTTCACTTCACTGCCGTATTTTGACTTTACGGGCAGCCAATTGCATATGACAATAATAATAGCAGAATACTACCAACATAACAATTTTGCGCGGGAAAACCAATAGGTTAGGTGTAAAACGAGCTGTCCGTAGTCTCCCCCTGTCCGGACTCTCTCCGGTCTCCCCTAAAATAAATTTCTAAACAAGATCAACAGAAGTATAACAACTAAAACAAAGATAAATAATTTTGTTTGCTTAACATTGTTCAAAACAAGAGTAAACCCCTGATAACACTTACCTAAGAAGATTGGTTATAGTTGCCCCACAGAGTAAAATGTTGGGGTAACTGTAACCATGACTGACATATCAAAAGCTTTTTAACGATAGAGGTACAGTGCATGCAGAAAAATGAACAAAATGCTAAATATTATAAAATGGCTCACGAATACAAAAAGTGGAATAAGCACAAAGAATGGTCTAAATGTTGTAAAACAAACAATTATTGCGAAAGCTGATTATGGTAACATAATAAGAATAGAAGATACAAAAAAGAACCAAAAAAAAATGAGCACCATAGAAAATTGCGCCATAAGAAAATCATTGGGAGTAAACAACTTTGCTCCTAATGATCTTATCAGATACCTATCAAAAATAGAAGACATCAAAGAAAGAACCATATGGAATACAATAAAATTTTTACTTAAACAATATTTCAAAGAAAATAAAAAAATTAAATGCACAGATGAACAACTAAAGAAAAACAGGGGAAAAAAAGCTTACAGAGAAATTATTTTAAAATGGGAACAATATGAAGAAATAACAAAAATTAAACTAAATTGGATAAATAAAGAAGACTTTGACACAGTGCAAATGGAAAATAATATTGAATATATTACACAAGAAGAAGAATTTCAAAAAGAAAAAAATGAAATAATTATTAATACCTTATTTACGGAATTCCAAGATAAATTCAAGAACTTTAATCTATGGTATACAGACGGATCAAAAAAAGATAACGTATCATTCGCAATCTCAAATCAGAAGGAAAAAAAAACGAGAAAACTAAAAATTCTACCTTTTTGCTCTGCTTTTACTGCAGAATTAGCAGCAATATGGTACCTAACAAAATTTCTAATAAAAAACGATCAACCATCAATAATTCTAACAGACTCACAAAGCACCATAAATGCTCTAAAAAACCCAAATAAAAAAGAGGACCTCATGATTAAGAATACAAGGAAACATCTGGAAAAATTAGCAAGTACAACGAAAATTAAATTAATATGGATCCCAGGGCATAAGGGAATTCATGAAAATGAATTGGTAGATAAATTGGCAAAAGAAGCAGAAGAAGATAAAAATACTCCCATAATACCAATATGTACATGGAAAGACATAAGAAGACTTACTGATAAAGAAAGAGAAAAAGATAAAAACAATAAATGGGAAAAATCGAAATATTATCAAAAATTTAAAGGAATAGAAAAGATTTTTGAAAAAAAACCAGATTGGATCACAAACAGAAAAACGGAAACAAAACTATACCAAATTATCACCGACTCCTTCCTAACAAAAGAAAAACTATTCAAAATAAAAAAGATAAATTCTCCCCTTTGTGCCAATTGTTCTGATAAAATAGAAAACACAAATCATATTATTTGGGAATGCCCAACGAAACATACACTAAGAAATAAATTTAGTGATTTTATGAAGAAACACGGAAATAGACAATTTGATCCTGAGCTCCTCAGAGACCCTTTTTACGGGAGGTGCGTGCTTTCCTTGTTTTAAGCAGGCGCAAGGTTTTTCCCAGGCAGTTTACTTTTTCAGACCTTTTTTTTTGATAACTATCTCAAAAATATGAATAACTTTGTTTTGAAAAAAAAAAAAAAAAGTGAGAAAACAAAAGACAGATTATTTTTCACCATAAGAAAGGGAGGCAAGGCGCCCGATCGCAAGCCTTAACGAACTATAGAGCGAAAGCTCAGGAAGAAGAAGAAGAAGAAGGTACAGTGGCTAGAATAGATAGTGTGCCGTTCGCCATTGTCCTCCAGCGCTTTTTCTGTTCCCAAAAGTAAGCCTCCACTAGATGGCGCTCTATTCGACAGCGAGGTAAGTTCGAGCCCGCCGGAAGACGGCTTTGGGGCCAGCTGCTGCGATTAAAGGCCCTGTGTACCAAAAGTCTTTCGTTCAGCCGATTGTCATTCAGAAAGTGACAAGTGACACTGATGCACTAACATGAATTGATTGCTGTTAACTACTTTCAGATAAGTTAAGCTTCAAATTAGGAAGCAGGAAATGAAATAAATATCTCACTCATTCGAACTTTGAAATACGAACAACTTTCATTTTTTTTATTCTATAAAATAAATAAATGAAAAGGATTTTGTAACAAATGTCCATTTTTGGTTTTTGTAAACTTATGCGTGATACATCGGTTTAATTCTGACCACCTCAAAGAAAACAAGAATTTCTACTGCATCCGAACAGAATAATTTGCTTTCGAAAGTATCGCTTTTTTTTTTTTTTTTGGCTCTCATATTGGTGAACTAAATGTGGGTATGAACCAGGCTTGGAGTCGATTACAAAGAAACGTAATCGATTACGATTACGATTACAAAGGGAGAAATTAAGAGATTATGATTACGATTACGATTGTAATCCTTTGCTAAAAAGTAATTACGATTACGGAAGCGATTACAGTCGTTGAAAAATGTAATCGATTACGATTATGACATCCAATTACGATTTTGATTACGATTAGATTAGCATAAAATTATCCGATATTATGCATACAACTTATTTTTGCAATAGTGTCACAAATCAAAAAGTAATGATTTTTAATTAAATTTTTGATTTAATAAGAGATAACTGAAATGATGATGAATGCAATTATAATGAAATAATTTCAACATCACAGTTCTTGAATTATGACGTCGTTGCAGAAATGAGAAATTTGTAATATATATATATATATATATAAAATAAGGAAAGGCACATTCCAAACTTTTAAAATTCATGTGAGGGATAACTACATTGATCGTATTTTGTATATAAAAAAAGACGATGCACTAAATGTATATAATGCATAAGTGATTTACCTGGTTCATTGTTATTTTGTGTGCATACAATCAAAATTTTAGCTGGCCGCAATTTCTAAAAATGTAGTATATTTCTCCATTGTATTTATTTTCTAGTTTAAATTGTGCAAATATTTCACATAACACCAATTAATTTACTGTAAATAATAATTTTGTATGATTCTGTATGAAATCACTTATAAGAGGTGTATGGATTGCACGAGATAACAAAATATTCAGATAGTGTAAGAGATAAATAATCCTTTGAAAATAAATGCTGCATTTTAAAATAATTTCAAAAAATTTGAACATGAACATTCAAATAACTCTTAAAAAATTAGTAATCGTTAAAATGTAATATGAAGAATAATTATAATATGAATGACTATAATATTTTAATATGATTTCTTGTGGGAATTTTTTTTTTCCATGTAACTGTTTTAATAAAAAAATAAAGGGAAGTAATTTTACAATACAAATTTAACGTACAAGATTAAACTGAAATACAAAATTCAGTTGAGGTAATTCTAAGAAGGAAAAGATAATTAACTGTTTAAAGTAATTCCTAAATATGAATTCATGCATGTAAAAAACAATTATGAGAATGTCTGAACATAATCTCTTTTTCTTGTACATGCCTATTAATTAAAAAGAATATTAGCATTAAAATATAAATAAATTTAAGATTTAAATGTATGTATTTTTTTAAATATTCGAAGAACATATTTAAAAAAACAATAATAATCACACGTTTCCAGGATTAAGATTTCATACATAAGCATAGAGCATCATGTAACACCTACTCCTAAATTGCTAAAGTGTAAATGTGATATTCTTTGGAAAAATTCTTCACTTCCGCCATTAAAGAAAGGAGAAAAACGCCAAAAGGCATTTCGTGACATTCTCTTTCCACTAGATTTTCGGGGGGGCAGTCTGCTTCGAATATTGAAAGGGAAAATGGGGCGTCCATTTCATGCCGGCTCCAGACTCTCGCCTATTGCTCAACCGTTTGCATATGTTTTGAAGGGGTAATTTGTGCTTCCCCTTTCTTATCTACCCCGAAATCTTTTTGACTTGCGGACAGATTACCGCTCTTTTAACCGAAACTGGACGACACGAGGAGACCCCCTTGAGAGCCCCAAGGCGATGCGAGTGACATATCCAGAAGTCCTGTATCTAGACCCTTTTTTCTCGGACTCTCCAGCAGCCATTCCCCGGGGAGAGTGGAGCCGCAATTAAGAATTCTGAGAAACCGCAACAAGCAGGACAAGAAGCGTTTCTGGCAGACTATATGGTCCTGCCATCAAGGGTCTGCGACCGCCACACAGAACCTTTTACATTATGATCGCCCGTAGGTTACAAACCACTTAGGATAGGATAGGTCGACTCAGTACACAGCTTGAATCCTTTTTCTTGTAATCTTATCTCTTCTATTCAATGGTAGAACTAAAAATTTCAGCTTTCAGCAGGTCAAGATTACACGATTATAGGACCAGCAGATTACGGATTTTTTCCTTAAGATTACGATTAAAATTACGGGAGAAAAGGGATTACGGGATTACACAATTTCGATTATGATTATAAGAAGATGCCACTGTCAGATTACGATTATGATTACGATTTTGTCAAAATGTAATCGATTACAGCCGATTACGATTACGTAATCGCGATTACTCCAAGCCTGCAACTAACTAAACTTTAAAGGAAGGGCTAAACTTTAAAGGATTATATGGGTTAATATGTTCAAATTTTGTGTGGAATATACTATGAATTATAACCAGTTAAGAAAATTAGGTAGAGGCTTGTTGGAACGTCATTATAATAATATATTAAAATAATACGGTAGTTTGGCTTAAAGTTCCTCTGATAAAGGTACCCACCAGAGGGGGTGAGGGGGGAGCTTAGGGGTGTTTTTCAGTTTTTGAATAAAATTCTACATTTTGGCTGGAACTACAACAGGTTGTAAAAGATGTGACTCAAAAATTAAATCTTATATATGAAACAATATTGACGTTAATGAAGAAGAAATGTTATATTAAAATGAAATTCTGCTTGTCATAACAACAATATAAATTTAAAGCTAAGCTTTTTTGCTTTGGTTCAAGATTTTTTTTATTACATATTTGTTTCTATTTTGGTTTAGTATGTAACTGAAACTTGACCAACATTTTGTGTATCATAATGTGACAAAGGTGGAAACCAGAGGGGGCGTGGGAATTTGGGGGGGGGGGGGTCAGTTTTTTTAACAAAATTCTACATTTGTCTGGAACTACAAAAAGTTTTAAAAGATGTGACTCAAATATTAAATTTTATATTTGAAACAATATTGACGTTAAAGAAGAAGAGATGTTATATCAAAATGATATTGTTCTTGTCATAACAACAAAATAAATTTAAAGCTAAGCTTTTTTCTTTGGTTCAAGATTTTTTTATTATTTGTTTCTATTTTGGTTTTGTATGTAATTGAAACTTGACCAAAACTTTGTGCATCATAATGTGTTTTTAAAATAAATGTAAATTAAAAAAAAGAAAAAATCTATATTTAAAAAAAAAAAAAATCTAAAACAAAATTTTAAGCATGCAGTTCATTTAAAAAATGACATTGCAAGTGTTTACTTTTTTTTTAAAACTATACATCAGATTGCAATGTGCTTTTTAAAAAACTTATATGATAGTAATTTTAATTTGCATAATAATGCAATTATTTTCAACAGCTCATTCACACTATATTGGACTAAAAAACCCTTGTCTTTAAAATGTATAACAATATTCTCTTAACAAAATACATGGTTTTCATTTAAGACTGCTTCCGAAAACTAAATAAAAACATTTTTCATACTTGTGTTCACCTAAACGACAGCCGTCTATTTATTGCTCCAAATTCTTTTCAAGAGCAGATGATTGAATATTTTTTAAAAAATCACCTATTTTTTGCACCTCCTTTTTTTAGTACTGAAAAAAGTGCGAAAACTAAGGCGAGTAAATGATTCTTTAACGTTCCACTCTGCTAATCAGTTACCTCGCTGTCGATGCTAGCGCCACCTACTGGTGGCTTAGTTTCGTTTTCAACATTTCCGCGCCGAACGGCACACTAGGTATTCTAGCCACTGTAATAGAGGTAAACTGAATTAGGGTCAGTTGGGGTAATTGTAAACGCTTTTTCAGTGTTTTAACTTTTGATCCTTCCCTACCTCTTGAATGAATTCAGAGATAAAATTGTGAGCATTGTAGCCACTACTGTACTTCTTGTGAGTAAATGTGTACAGACATTTTGACTTTATGACTATTTGTTAGCGAATGAGATCGTGTTTACAATTACCCCAGTGTGTTTACAATTACCCCAGAGATCTGGGGTAGTTGTAAACAGTGATTTATTTTCGAATAAGGTTGATGCAAATGGAAAATTGTTTCATACACAGTCTGCTTGAAGGCTTAAGAAGTTCCGGAGCAATGGTTCTCAATCTGCGGCCAACAGGCCGCATGTGGTTCGCCTAGTTACGTTATGAGTCGACTGAGATCATTTAACGAGAAATATCTTGCAAAAAATCAAGTAATGCGACAAATTTATGTAAAATTTGTCCCGCAGTGGATCAGTCGGTTAAGCTTGAACCCCACGGAACACCGAAAGTGAAGCACAACTGACCGTGGTCAACGCTTGGGAGGGTGACCACCTCCCTCTACTGATTACTCTGAGACCGAGTGCGCTAAAGGGAGCTGTGCATGTAAAATACATCGTCGCTTCAAATGCCCATCAAGTTAGAAATAATTTCCTATGAGGGACCAACCTAGGCGACGATCTCGGCAATAGGGGCTTGGATTTCCAAGTGGAATTAGCAACAACAACAACAGTTATGTAAAATAGATACAAAAGTATAATTTACATCAAAATATAATACTTATTGTAAGCCCAAAATATTTTGAATAGGATAAATTTAAGTGTTTACGATTATCCCAGAGTACGACAATTCTGGGGTAATTGTAAACACCTAACTTGTACATGAAAAATAACAGGGAGGATTAAATTCATAACTAAGTGTTTTTACCAGCAATCCATAAGACAAATAAAAATGGTTGAAACCGCTTACATCGCTTTTGTAGATGAGCTGGAGAGGAAAATGTAAAATCACTAAATTTTGTAAAACAACTTTTTTCACCGTGTCATTTTCAAACAGTGGTAACGCTTCCACAGCTGTTTCAAAACATACGAAACTTTTTCAACGTCTTCCCGATGTTGGGAGTTCATCACTCACCTGCCCAGTTAACTTTTCAAAATCACCACAAGTGTAGTTATGTAGCTTGTTTACAATTACCCCATGTTTACAATTACCCCAACTGATCCTATGTATTTCCGACCTCCATGCTAAAATATTTATAAAACTACTTTTTCATACGTAAGTACACTAAAAAACGCAGTAAAGATGCATAGAAAGAAACAAATCTTTTATTTAAAATAAAGCTATGTTAATCAAAATGGATTATAAATAACTTCAGTTAATTTGTAAGCTTAAAATTACATTAAAAACTTAATTGAATGTATTTAAATAGCAGTAAGTTTGAATACGAATATTACAAGAACTATTTTGTACAGGAACAAATATTGCGTAATACAAAAAATGTATAGAAATGGATGCATAACTATTTAGATAGAATTCAATGGAAATTTATAAGATTTATACATTTCTACTTAGCTTGAGCATCTAACTTGTGTCTGGCTGTCTGCATATTTATGATTGCTGTTTGTGAAAATATGGCAGACTCCAATTTCTGGAAACTTGGTTGCGAAAGTAAAGATCGAAGATTTCATCTAAATACAGCTTATGAACAATAACTGCAAAAATAAATCATATTATTATTTCGTAAGAAAATGAGGCCACGAACTAAAACCATAGGTTTGGTATCGAAAAACTTGAAGATTTTTTTCTTTTTTTAATCAAAATTAAACAAACAGTTTAACTACTATATTTATATTTTAGTGTAGTTTGGCATTACGGAAGAAAAAAATAGTACTTACCATGAACAAGTGGGTCAAAACTATATTAGGCTCAATTACCTTCTTGAAAATATCTTCTTGTGAATCGAGCAAGCAACATCCATCAAAATGCAAAGGAAAAGACAATTGTGCCTTACGAACATAATTAATCTCGAGTCTGAAAACTGACACTATTGTCAAATAATTTTAATTAATTAATGAATTAAACATGCAGCCGTTTTGCGAGTCGATGAGTACTACGCCGGAAAGTTTTTTTTGAGGCCGTGGTAGCCTAGTGGTTAGAGCGTCGGATCTCCACCTGGAAGGTCGCGCGTTCGATACCCGCTGAAGACCCACCATGTACGCTTGGGGATATGTAAAATCAGTGGACCTCGCCCCGAGCGCAAGCAATCCTAAGACTTCGGCTAACAGGTAGGGGTCTGGTAGAGAAAAGTGCGTGGTGCAATGGCAGCCCACACTCACCTCACACCCTCTAGAACCTTACAGACCTCAAGCGTGGCCTGCCGTTGCTTTCGTCACAGGAGGCTGGAAAAAGTAGTAGTACGGATTATTCTAAGGGGGTAATAGTTCCGCAGCCCTGCATTTCCCATGGAGGTATGAGTACCGGAGGGAACACGCCCATTTCCCGGCATTGCAGCGATTGAAGTAACTGTAAGGGAGCGGCGGCCATATTGGTCACACCATGAAAAGGAATGACACTGTAATAGAGTGGATGAAAAGTTATCCCGTTTTATTTTTCTTGTCTGAGTTAGACTGTATATTTATTTTCTTACTTGAAAATTTTAAAATACTGCCTGAAACTGATATTTTATTTTA
The DNA here is from genome assembly GCA_038502835.1 of Octonoba sinensis. Classification (NCBI taxonomy): domain Eukaryota; kingdom Metazoa; phylum Arthropoda; class Arachnida; order Araneae; family Uloboridae; genus Octonoba; species Octonoba sinensis. The sequence goes on from CM076598.1 coordinate 134,525,958, forward strand.
AGCTTTAAATTACCAAAAATTAGCGGAAATAGCTTTGGTTTAAATTGTGAAAGCATATCTTTATTGCACATGGAAATTTGTTTTTTTATAGAAATAAATTACTTTAAAAAGTTTTTAAAAAATAAATATTTGTTGAAAAAATAACAAAATAACTTACAATGAATATCTTTTTTTTTTCTTGGATTATTAAAAAAAGCTTCAGATTTCCAAGAATAACAAGTTTTTGAAGTAGAGATTATAGAGCTAGACACTTAAAACTAGTTTGATCACTCAAAAAACAATAAATGTTAGTTAAATTATTATTTGAGAAAATTAAAAGAACTGTTGTGGCAATAAAAATACCAGATTCAAAAAAAAAAAAAAAATCTGTTATGCTAAAGTACCATCAAAATAAACATTAAATTCATCAATGTGTATTTGAAAGACTAACTTCTTGTTCATCCAAGATACTAAAAATTTCAGCTTAAAGTAGCAAGTTTGTTTTAGTTTAAGCATTTTTAGATTTGAGCAATTTTTAAAATTCACTGAAGTTATGAATTGATAAAAATATGCTAATAAAGGTTTCTCCTAAAGCTCAAGTGTTTTCTAGGAGCAATATTTGACATTATTAAATGCATTTTGATAATAAAAGTAATCACTATGGCTTAAAATGCAAATCTGCTGTGTATGTAATTTACATTTTAAATTTTAAAACATTTATCTAAAGAAACATAAATATTTAATTTATATATATTTTTTTATTCAAGAAGCTTAAAATTTAGTCCAAAGTAGCAATTTTGTTTTAGTTTAAGCTTTAGATTTTTAAACAATTTTAAAACTTCACTACAATTAGTTCGAGTTTAAAATATGATTATTAAAGAAAAAAAATTTCTTTGAAAAAAAAAAACTTTTTGTTCAGATTTATTTACATTGCAAAAATTACAATACAAGATTAAAAAACCCACAAATATCTAGCAATTAACAAAAATAAATTAAGGAATAACATTAAAGCAAAACCTAGTTCATATATTGAAAAATTAACAAAATAATGACAAATTCCAACAAAATTTAGAAAATGCATTTACAAATTAATAATTGGTATAAGAATAACATGGTAAATAACATGAATATATTATGAAATTCAACATTAAATTCATTAAAAGCAGGATTCAAAATGATTCCCACTTTCTTGAAAAACTGATTGGTTTACTTTCTATTTTTTTTTTTTTTTTTTTGTTATTTGCTTTTAAGAGATTTATTTTCTTAAATTATTTTAAATTTGTTTATTTTAATGATTAAATTAGTTGTCAATTTTTTGATCAACTTACTGGCCCTTAAAATTTACGATATGCTTGTAAAATTGCCGTACAGAATCCTTATTTATAGCAAGGTTTTTGCACTAATAAGATAAGCGAACTTTAAAATATTTAAATATTATGCAGCGCATTAAATGAACCACATGATTTTCTGTATGCTCAGTATCAAATTGGTGCCGCTTCAATATGGAAAAATAGTTTCTTGATTGAATTCTATTCAAAACTTCAGGTGCTTTCTTTATTATAATTAACTTTGAGCTTTTAGATTTGTTCTTTAGGATGTGCTGTCGAAAAACAATTTCGCATTCTTTACAAATGCTGAAGACATCGTCTGATGGATGTATCAGCTTTCCTTCGGACTTGTATGAGACTAATGATAATGAGGTTGGGATATTTTCTGCATAAAGTGTAGTGATACACAGAGAGCACTTCAATGAGACACTTAATTTTCTAGTTATGAAACCTGCAATGTAATATACAATATCATTTGTGCATTCACTCAGAGATACACATGGATCGGACATTTCTTTCACTTTCTTACAGATAGAGGATTCGTGCTCCACCATAGACGTTTGTGGTGTACTTGCATTTATAACTGTTTTAGATGAAACGGAGCTTGAACAAGTTAAAATTTTCACATCTGAAAGAGGAATACAGTTACTTGAGGTAGTACATTTTACTTCTGCATTCACTAGCAATTTCCTGTATACAGAACGAAACTGACGTACAGTGGGATTGTCATTGCTTCCCCCCTGCAAACGAACAGCGGGAAACAATAGCTCAACGTGGTCCTGACTTACCTTGTATAAGGGGAAGTAATTCAGAGCAGGACATTCAGAAGAAATTAATTGAGCTACAACAGCTTCAAAACTACTTATGCAAATAAGAAAGCCTAGGAAGCCCGTTTTACGTTTTGATTCTAAAATTGGGAGACCATCACGGCTTTCTTTAAGTGAAAGGATGTAGGATCTTGCTTTATGCATGAATTGCAAGTACAAACCCATATTTTCCTTGGACACTGCCTTCTTGTACCCATATTGTCGAATTGACCTAGAATTTAAAATGTCAAACAAAGTATTAATTAGTCGTAAAAATTCAACAGTTGCTTCGCTCCCTATAAAATCGGGTAATTTAAGTTTTTTGTTGCAATACTCAATCGCATTTGCAACGCTTGAGCTAAATAATTGTGCAGCTAATTTCACTTTCATTTTCTGTTTAGAAAAATGTACATGACTTCTCCTCAATTTGTTGCCTAAGTGAAGACATTCACTTTCTTGCAATTTGTGCAAGGCTTCCACATATCTCCAGTCGATTAGTTCTGAAGAGAAAAGGGACTTTTTCTCTACAAACGTGTTTCGCACAAGTTTCAGCATATGAGGAGGATCAGAAAAAACTGCAATTTCGCGACTTGAATCATTAGGATGCGGAAAGCAGGTTTTTAATGCACTCACATCATTAAAGTTACACCCAAGTTGTTTGGCTGTTAAAAAATTAGTCGAGAGGCCATCAAAAGTTAACGACACAACATTAACGCTATTTTCATGTAACAGAGACAAGCAATGTTTTATGAGCATCTGCTTTTGGGCGGAACTCAATCCGTCAGACAAAAAATAGCCAATTGGTAATTTCCAATGGCTATTTATATATACTAAAAGCAAAACGAATGCTTCTTTAGCCAATGGCAGGCTATCATCGGAACTTTCATCAAATCCCAAGTTTATTAGTCCATGAACTTCTCTGCCATCAAATTCTGCTTGCTGGCGAATGGACATCTCATCCATTATCAATGCGAAAAACAAGGGATTGGCAGAACTTTTAATTTTTAATGCTAAAGCATCAATCGCTTCTTTTGTGAAACCTGGCGCTGCGTCTATGTGTTGGTACCAACGACTCAAAGTTTTCTGATGTGGCAGCGCTAATCCAAAAGTAGAGCGTACATATTCGTATGCTCTTGGTGAATAAAAGTTGAGAGTCAGAGCAAACGACCTCAACTCCGGTGAATACTTTTGAGGCAATGGCGATTTTGTTGCAGTTGATAACTGACGTGTAATAAACTCTGTATTCACAGCAGTCACAGTTGATAATACATGCAATGCATCATCGTCTAAGAAGTTTTTCCTCTTTAGATGTGCAAGTAATTCCGATAAAGTATTAATTTTTTTCTCTTGGCGTCGGACTTTTTGCTGCAAAACTTTAAGTTTTTTGTTCTTCTTTTCAATAACTTCATCAAGCTCAGCCACTTTACGTTTAAAAATTTCTTTAGTTGGGGACTCGGATGAATTACAGACCTCTAATTCAGTTGCTGCTGGCTCTATCCCAGTTGTTGGCTCAATGATTGCTCGGGTTGGCAACTTCCTTACCTTTACAACCTACAAAAGTAAAGAGTAATAACTAATTTTGAAGAAAACAATTTGACATAATGGATAGTGACGGCAATACAGGATATTTATGGGGGAAAAGTTACTCTGAGTTAAATGCTTTTAATCCTAATATAACATTAGCATCTTAAGTTTGATGCAATTATAAATGCATATGCTCATTAGACTAAAAATCAAAGTGCAAATCTGCTTCTACAGCCAAATTTAGAGACTTGAATCATTCACAAAATTTAAAAAATCAATTTTTTTAGGTAAATCACGAAATAGATGACAAAATTAATTATTTTTTCAGTTTTACAATATATCCCATATGACTAATTTTTAGTTTTTGCGTTGAATATGATTTTGTGTTCCACAGTATTTTGCATTAATTAAATTTTTTTGTTTCTATTTGAAATATAGGTATCTTTATTGATATGATCAGAACTCACTGGTCATGCAACCGCAAAACATAGATCCGAAATTAAATTCCTGATTAGTTGAATCATCCAATTAACCATTTTTTAAAAAATGTTCTCAAATTATTACTGAAATAGAAAATTTTCATGTTTTATCCCCCCCTCCCTCCTGTGAAAAGGTAGAAAAAGTGCCACAAAGGTAAAGCCATCTCTAATGCTCGCTCTGCCTCTGGCAAATAAATAAATACCGAAAAATTAACAAATTAACTAAAAAATAATATGATACATAACGATTTTAATACTTTTTGAAGATGTGGTGGAAAATCAAAGATTGACGGTACAGCATTCTCTCGCAGTCTCACACATGTCAGAGAAGTTCGATCAATCATTTCTTCTTTAAAATGTTTGGAGCATAGTCTGCTATATTTTGTAGGCTCCCAGTTTTCCCGACGTACTGCTTTCACCCTTAAACTTCTACGGGCTTCATCCTTTGGGAAGCTGTTGAAAAGATGACAATTTAGAATATTTAAGATATGAAATGTATACTCAGTTGTTCAAAAACAAAACATATATACCTAAAATATTGCTACAACAGTTTACACAACAATTTGTTGCAAATTTAGATCTTTTTTTAACAGACTTCAAAACCGATATGGTTATCATTTCATACCTTTTTTATTTTTTTTGTCCACCCACTTATAACTTCACTGCATGAACCAGTTTTGAGGATTCAATCAATGAATGGCGGTCTACCTCAGAGGTTTTCGTGTGTGTGTGTTTGGGGGGGGGGGGGGGTATTATCAGGTATAAATTAAACAAGAATAAATTATTAAAGGTCCGTAACTCGAATACTAATTTGTGTAAAATCATCAAGATGCACATTCAATACATGCTTAACAAATCATGTATTCTCGTGTCTGCACCAATAGTACTAACATATTTTGGTGCTAAAATAAAAAAAAAATTACACATTATCTGGATACATTATCGTACTACAATTTGTTGCATACCATATGTAAACGTTGCAAAACAAGAACAAGGCTATATAATCAGCGAAAGCGTTTTTGTTTACATACACAAAATTTCAAAAAATATTTTCAATTTTTTATGTATTAGTTTTGTATATTTCTAAACTGTCAAAAAGAAATAAATTGTTCAATAAAAACAAAGCGAACGTCAGTCAAGAAATTTTGCTTTAAGACATCGTTTACCGTGTGGTATATGATGTTTCTGGAACTCAAGTATTCAATACCACAAATAACAATACGGAAGTTGAGTCAAATTTGTAATTATTATCAAATTATCAAAGGTTACTTTATAAATTTAAGGCCTGTAACTGGAGTAAACAACTTTTAACGTACGTTTCATCATTGCACTTCATTGACAAAACAGCTAACAAAAGTTGGTTTATAATAATATAAAAGTACTCCCCAATGAAATGTTAATCCTGGGATCTTCGTAGAGCTTCTATTAGTGCAGTTGAAGGCCACACAAGACCCCATCAAGTCGAAACTTAAATCAAAATAAACTGAAATAAATCAAAAACAAAGCTGTCTAGCGAGAACGGCGAGAACACTTTTTGGTGTGACCAAGATGGCAGGGCGGTTACGGTTACTGCTTCAAACATTTCGACCCGTGTTCCATCCTGCTATACTCTTACATCCATGGCATTTCCTGACCAGTGCCTAAGCGGTAGCTTGGAAGCAAAAATTTCTGGGTACTAATCCACGCGTTGCAGTCATTGCTTTTTGAGTAACGATGAGGTGAAATGTTTGTCGTTACAAGTTGCCCAGCCCAAACGAGATTCCTGACGGAAGATTTCCTCGTTTTCTACTATTATATTGTCAAATGCGGGGTATCCATCTTTAGAAGTCTTCCACATACGAAACAGCTATCATCTTGCGATGCTTTGCACCAAATATATATATTTATATATATCACCCGAGATAATCTTGCTATGTGAATATGGGGTGAAAGGATTAATTTCCAGCACTCATTAACCCACACTGGTAAAGAAAATGTCCTGAGAAAATCTTTTATCATTAAAACAACTCACAATTTCTTGAAAATGTGACGAAAATGCCAATTATGTCTGTATGTAAATTCAAAGGGAAATTTCGCTTTTTTAAAGGAAAATAAAACACTTCGATCTGAGAAGTAAACAGGAAAAAAAGCTTCTAAATACACCTTAAGGATTTCTGTAAAAATATCCTCATAGGATTCAAAGAACAAAATGAAACAAATCCCTCCGGTCAGTAAAAGGAAAACTCCAGGTTAATCCCTTAAAAGTAGTTCACATCTGGCAGTATTTTCTTGAAGTGAACGATAATAGCAAAAAGTCCTCGCTTTGTGACTAACAAGGGGATAGCAGGAGAAAGCGATTTCTTAGTAAAATTGTACCAAAGAAAGCAAGGGGATTACAAGAGACTGAAATTGGACTAGCTTTGCATCTTTCGAGTAAAGGGAGGTACAGCAGTGAACCTGATTAAATATCAGCTTAAAAGAGATGATGCGTAGAAGTTTATGTGAAATATTGTCTAACAATTTGAGAAAATTTTCCCACAGAATTCGTTTCTTTATTGTTATTTCTATTACTTTTTAAAAATTCTAGCTGAAATGAGAATTTTTTTGACGGAAAAATTGGAGGTAATAATGCATGTTAACTTGAGGCTTTTTTAATTATCCTTTTATTGATATATTAAGATATCTTAACCTCGTGACTGCTCAGTGTCTTAGAAATTGCTCAAAATTGTGTACTTTTTTACGAAATATTTGAAATTTACATAGGGGAAGATAGGGCACTACGAACCATTTTTGCACTTTAAAAAAAACGAAAACTAATTATGTACTTGAAAAAAAACAAACAAAAAACATGAGAACGCCGCATGAGAATCTTGACGCCCCTGTTTCTTCAGAAAGGGGAGCACCTGGGCCCTGTGGATGCGAAATTTCACTAGGAGTTGCATTAAGTGCGCATTATCCTATGAATCTTTTCCAAAATAAAAGTCAATAGTTTTCAAACATTTATATGGAAATTCCAGGCACTAGAAATACATTAGGTACAGTCGAGAGAGAGAGAAAAAACGAAACTCGCCTTCGTATTTGAATACTATTTAAGCTAGAGATACATGAAGTATGGTATTTTATGAGGAATAATGCACTCTATAATATTCTGTTATTATAATTTTGTTAAGGGGTCGTCTTCATATTAAAATGAGCATCAAATTTCAAATTCAAAACGCAGCATCAAAATTTGACTTTGTATACCAATATTCGTAAAATTCGGTTCAACCGTTGCTTCAGAATTAAATTAAGAAAAAGGCGTCTATTAATTTTTTAAAATGTTCTGATATTTTTGCATATAATATCTAAACTACCATGGGTATGGCAAATATTGTTTTTCACTAAAGAATATGAGCTAACTCATCAATAAAACCGTGATTGTCACTGTCGAAAATACTAATTTAATATTTTTTTATGAATTTTGAAATTAATTTTTAAAAATATTTTGATCTGAAACCTTATTATATTTTGATGAAAACTCCATCTAGTCGAGTCGAAAACTTCAGCTCAAAATATGCAATACCTTTCATGCTATGCGTAAAAACATATTTTGCTGGCGCTTTAGGTGCCGTATGCCACTGCTGACTGTATAAAATTCTATCTATTCGTTGAAGTAAGAAATCTAAACAAAACCGCAGTATTTCGTACCTGAAACTTACGTATTATAATGAATAATGTAGTTCTTACTTCTTTAAAATACATAAAAGCTTGTTTTTATGGCTTCATGAACCTCGACCTATAAATTAGAATACTGAAACTTGAAGTGGGTCTCGTTTTCAATATCGCCGGTTCTAATGATCCGATTTTACTCAAATTTGGTACTTAGGCAAATTTGTGTACGCTGAATTCAATTCTGTTGCCAAAACTACAGCCTTTTATTCAAGTTTTGGAAATAGTGTTCATTTGAATATGTATACGGCCCTTTATCAGAATTTATTCAATAATTTAAAAGAAGACGTTATTCGATGACGATTGACAGCTTTCTTTCTTGTGTTTCTAGAGTACCGTTTCCCAAAGTGGGTTCCACAGAAGGATGACAGGGGTTCCTCTGGCAATTAATTATTACATAATAAATAAAATATTTTAGTAAGTCAAATAAATAAAATTTTTTAGTAAGTCATGTTCAGAAATGTCGCGATGAAATTTATCCTGGAAGTGGTAGTTAATTCACTTTCGGAAAATAAAAACGCATTTGAAGAAAGCAAAATACGAAATAAAAAGTGTTCAGAGAATTTTTAAAATTAGTTACGTAATGTAAAATTAATGCAAAAATTGTAAAATGAGTCGTTGCTCTGCTTAAGACCACTTTGAAACTGTATTGGGGCGCGTCAAAGCCTATACGTCCTTTGATGATCAAAGGTTGACAATTATATTTGATGATAATGACTAATGAGCAGAAAAGGGAATTTAGTTGGTTTTTGTAATACTTTTGACATGATCTCAGAAAGGAGTTGAAGAGTACAGTATAGTAAAAAAAAATTCCTTTCTAGTAGGGCTGCATATTATATTGATTGGTTTTTGAAATAGAACACTTTTACGTTTTGCCAGAAATTTGCAATTCGACGCTGATCGCAAATCAAGCAATTACGCATACTTCTATATTTTTTATCGTAAAACAGCTATTTTGAAGATAGAAAGTTAATTTCCTTTGCATTGTGTTCAGAATTCATTTGTGAATTGAAATATAGCATTAGATTTGGGATTTAAAGGTATTAAGGCAACTTAAAAAACCTTTGAAAAACAAAATTGAGTTTATTTAATATGACTGGCGCTCAGAAACTGCTCACTTGCATTAAGAATGTATCCTTCGATTTTTCAAACTAATTATACCATTAGAAACTAGATTGAAAATGCTTCAAAGTGGTACATTAAAATTGGTGGGGTTTGGACTTTTCATTGAGTTAGAGCTGATCAAAATTATGCCTTTGGAAAGTGCCAAAATCTATTGTTCCTAATAACTTCAATAAAAAAAAAATATTGGCTGCTCTTATAATGTTGTAATATAGTGAATTTAATTTACATTCATATATATACATTGTACAAATATACATTGTTTGGTTCCCACCAAAACGGAGTGAAATCATAAAATATTCTGAGATATATTTACAGCAAAAAATACGTCGTTTAAAAAAAATGCTTATGCTCTAGAAAGTTCTTCAAACAAGCATGAAACTAGGAAAATAAAACTGTATTTTCGGTTATAACTGATCGAAGTTACAAAATCAGCCAGACCTTCTATAGTTCAAAATAATATACAATAATGCATGAGAAAGGTTTTTTTTAAATTATTTTTTTTTTAGTAAAATGTCATGTTTGTTACACTCTCAAAAATAGAATCCTCATTTTCGACGATTCTTCAATCGTCAAGAAAATTTCGTCATTTATAACGATTCTTTCCTCGCGCCAGAGCATATTTTATGGATTTTTCACTGGGCGACAATAAGGACTGCTTCCCCTAATGTCCATCCAACTCCCTAAAAAAATCATTATCCGTTGGGGTTGTTTGACTGTTATTGCGACTTTTTTTACTGATTATACTCGGTTTAAAAAAAAAACTTTTTTCTGTAAAATGGTTTTACAAAAACCCCACCTGGGTTTTTGATGAAAATTCCGGGCTTTTTCAGGAAACCTTAAAATATCGATTTCTGTTAAAACAATATACTAAGCCATTGTTTGGCTATTTTTTCATTTCATAACGCTGTATATGTGTATCATTTTTAAATCATGCATCTATGTCTTACTCCAATATTATGTAAAAAAATAATCTTGAAATCAAAGGAAAAATCCAAATTAACCCTTCCTCCCTCCATCCAATTATTGTTAATATTTCATAAGCTTTTTATGTTCTGGGCATCTTTTTGAAATTTTTCATTTGGGGGCCCCTCATAAATTGATTAAAAATGTTCCCAAAATTATTACCGTTTCAACTGAACTAGGGGGGAAGAGCCATATGAAGGGTCCCTCCTTAACCGGAGATATGAAATTACGGTTGAAGGGGGTCCGGGGGTTTCTTCCCCGGGAAAATTTTTAAAACTATATGCAAAATGGGGCATTTTGAGAACTTAGGAGACGCATTTGGGAGTGCAAAAATTTTAGAGAAAAAAGCAAACCCAAACTTTTTAAACGTTAAACGCTTTTACTCATAAAAATGCAGAACAAAAATCGCATTTTGTTTTAAATCCAGGGTGCATGTAGTGCATGACCCCCTCCTCTTCTTTACTTATGCCCATGTCGAAGAGTCCCATGCCTGCCTTCTCAAACGACACTTACAAGATCCCTCCTCCTCTTCCTCCCCCCCCCCCCGCCTCTTCCCAAAAAGGTGCTTTGAAAATTTGTAAAAGAAAAACTATTGTATTTTTTGAGCATAGCATGATTTATGTTTCATTATAACAAGGGGATAAACTTAATTTTTAAGATAGTTTAGGCGGCAGTGATATTGCACAAGTCACTGCCGCCTAAAACTATCTTCCCAGGAGCAGTTGACTGCCACAGGAGCCGGCCGACTGATCAACGATGCAACATGTTCAGTATACTTCAATTTTAGTTTTCGGCAGTTTATTCAAATAAATAATTCCATTAATCGGTTGAAGTATTAAAAACCCAATCTTTAGCTATATTTGGTGATGTTAGAGGAAAGAGTGTGCGCTCTACCTCGGACATTTTCATAACTGACAGCCTAAAAATGAAATTTTAGGCTGTGTGGTAAAGTTAGAAGAAAAAAAAAAGGTTGGGGTCGGGTTTTCTAACGATTTTTTTAAAATTGAAGTTAATTTTAGACTGTTTTAGGTAACACTAGGGGATAGAATTCGGGGACTTACTCTCGGGAATCTCTAAAAGCATGATTAGGATATCTTTGATGACGTTAGGGAAGATGGGGAGAGGGGTATTAAAGGCTCTCCCCCCGGAAATATTTCAAAATTGAGATCTTAACAAGAAGTTCCGTCTAGAACTAGATCAGTCTACTTTTCCGTGTACGCTCAGCTTCAAATTTATAATCTACCTCTCTCTCTCTCTCTCTTTATCATTTAGCTTTAGCTCTTAATTACTTCAAATATGCTTTCTTCAACGGTGAATACATATTCATTCACTCATTCACTCATTCTTTCACTCATGCATATATTTATCCACTCCTTTATTTATTTTTTCAACATTCACTAATTTATTCATTCAATCTTTCACACATTCATTTAATCATTCATTCATTCAAAAATATCGTTAAAAACCCGATCAAAAATTTTCATGGGAAAATAGGCTCGCTTAGTTCTGGTTGAACTTCGTATCGGTACACGTTCTATGTTGTAACATCTTCCCGATAAAGTTGGTTCCAAGCACATCGGTCTGTTACATCATATAGGATTGAAATTTCCCCGTAGGCGATATGTTTTTTTTTTTTTAAACTGTTCAAAAATGAACAAAAATTGCTCAAATCAATATTTCACACTGAGAGCTTCTCCAATAAGCTTGCTCATAGGAACTTGTGCCCAGAGTATAAATAATTTCCTTCATTTTTCCTCATAGGCGCTAATGTTAAGATTTTTTGAACGGTTAAAGATAAACGAAAAATTGTCCAAATCAAAAAGTGAAATATGGAAAAGAGATGTACTCGCCGAGATCATTTGAACACAGAAAAAAAAAAAAAAAAAAAACTTTCGAATCGGTCAATTCCCTCAAAAGTTATTAGGGAGGGGGGGGGGGGGGACAGACACACGTTTTTCCCATCTCAAAACCCTTCTTTCATTTTTTCTTATTTTTTGAATCTTTATTTAATTACTTCACTTAATTTCGACTTTTCTTTATTTTTAACGATATTTTTTCGATACATTAAGCCTGTTTTCATGCTGTATTACTTTTTTTTTACTTTCATGGGAAAGTGGCTAAAAACGTCTTTTTAGATCATCTCTGGTGAAGTTATGGGAAAGTAGGTTCGGAAACTTTGTATGGTAATTTTTCGACATTGAAAGTTCTAAAAATCAATTAGCGTCTTTTTTTCTGTTAATTATAAAGCCTCCTCTCCCTGGCAATTTTTCGAATTTCAAGTTCCGAAAACGCAATTTTGGGTTATCTTTGGTGACGTCAGGGACTGCGGCGCATTTTCCTCAAATATTTCTGAAAACAAATTTTTGTGGTTTCTCCAGCCATAACTTCTTACCGGATGAACTGATTTTCATGATTTTTTAAAAATTGATCGAGGGTGGTTTACCATAGCTCCTGTTCCTTTGTTGAAAAATAAATTAATTCTTCACAACATCGATACCACTTTTAAACATAATTTTTGAAGTCGGTGCAAAATTATGACAGTCTAATTCTCTTTACACCATGCGGCATTTTACATTGAAACTGTTGAAAAATCAAGGCCACTAATAATTGTAATTGATTCATGGTTACAAAAGTTATCATGAATGAAAAACCATCACAGTTTTACACCGACTTCAAAAGTTCTGTTTAAAAACTCGTATCGATGTTGATTAAAGAATTATTTTTATTTTTCACTTTTTCGCGCATTTTATAATTTTAGGTCGGTTCTATTTTTCTTCCAAAAATTGCTGTAAATATATTTCTGAATATTTTATGATTTCACTCGGTTTTTGTGGAAAGTCCTTTATACAATGTATATATATGAATGTAAGTTAAATGCACTATATAACAACATTATAAGAGCATCCAATATTATTTTTTTGAAAATTGGCGTTATTAGGAACAATAGATTTTGGTACTTTTCGAAGGCATAACTTTGATCAGCTCTAACTCAATGTCAAAACCCCATCAATTTTAATGTAGAACTCTGAAGCATTTTTAATCTAGTTTCTAATGGTATAATTAGTTTTAAAATCGAAGGATACATTCTTAATGCAATTGAGCAGTTTCTGAGCGCCAGTCATTGTCCTAAATACAACTCAATTTTGTTCTTGAAAGATTTTTTAAGTTGCCTCAATACCTTTAAATCCCAAATCTAATGCTATATTTCAATTCACAAAAGAATACCGAACAAAATGCAAAAAAAAAAAGTTTTCTATCTTCAAAAATAACTGCTTTACGTTAAAAGATACAGAAATATGCGTAATTGCTTGATTTGCGATCAGCGTCGAATTCAAATTTCTGACAAAACTTAAAATTGTTCTAATTAAAAAACTAATCAATATATTGAGATAAAACTTTACAATTGTTCTTATATCTACAGGTAGAACAATCTCACCTAGTTTCATCAAAATCGGCCGACCTCGGGTGTCGACCCCTGGATGATTTGGCTTGGAATGTCTCTTCTTAAGGACATTTCAAGTCGTTTTTTTACTCTGGGGTGACTTTGCCCAATTTTGAAAAAAGTTTCGTGCCACCATAGTAAATATCTGATAGATTGTTTGAGGTGTTGTAGTCACTGATACATTCCTCCTCAATGTCTACGAGCTATTCTGTGATTTGCAAGTGGTTCCTGATAGGTGTTTTCACCAATCTTCTGTGTCATTTGTGAAGTGTGTTTTCCATGAAAATTACAGCTCTTTAAAATTAGATACACACAGCTTCTACGAAAACAAAGTGAGTTCCATCAGTTATTATTATTATTAGTAAATGTAATGAAGGATATAATCCACTTGGAACTTCGTTCCTGCACCCAATCTGTTGATTGTCATTTGACTGGGCAATGTCGCCCCACGATTTGCAGGAAAATTGGGGTCACTTTGCCCACCTGTTATTTAAAGTGTTACATCGTAATAAGAGTTTTTTTGGTAATTTATCAAGATGTTTAGGTCAATAATAAAAGACAAAAGGATGTTTTTCTGAAATGGAGGAGGAGGGCGAAGAGACTAATTCCCCCAATTACCAAGAACCGGTTACTTTCATAAAAGATGAATTCATCGTGGTGAAAATCCTGGGGACAAAGCTGTAATGCATTTTATGGCGAAAATTACTAATGAATGTAGTGATGGAGATTGTGAGGTCTCATACATGAGAACCAGGAGGATAAGGGAAAATCGTTCACTTTTCCTCAGGTGTCAGATGAAGCCAGCGTTTCACGAGACGACATTGTTCTCAAGCCTACTCCGCTCACTGAAAACAGACAAGTTTTTCACTTTACAGACGGCTTGGAAAAAATGTTTTGCACGTAGTTTTTGATAGATTCTTTTTGGCACTTATTTCTTAGTGAACTGTTCTTTATTTTCAGAATTCATCTTTTTTGCCCACGTTTTAAAAACTTTTCAGCATCATTTGTCCAAGATTTGCATTAATTTTTGTATTTTGGGGGGAAAAACGATTTTCGAACAATTTTTGCGTTTACTGTGGCTCCTTTTACACCCTGAAGAGGTGGCTTCGCCCATCTTTTATTTACAGCTTCGATATACGAAGAAAACATCTGGTGGGCAAAGTGACCCCACGTCACTAGGTGACTTTGCCCACCCGTATTTCTTTTTTTTTAACGAGGGGGAATGATATAAAAAGAAAATAACTATATAAATCACATCTACAAACCGCCTTCCAAAGGTACAAATTTCATCTAAGATATCAGAAAATGGGTTATGGGAAATATCAACTTGTAGTTTTAAATTGGGCAAAGTCACCCCAGTTGACGGTAGATCAAATGTTAAACTAACTTTTAGCAATTTTGTAAAAATCACAAATTAAGGAGGTTTTTTTTATTTTCTTGGTTATTTAAGAGGATCTTTTTCATGCTTATAAATCTATAAAGCACTCATTTTTGCGATCGCGAATTTTGTGACGGATTCGCTTTGTGGGAACCTTGCTAATGTTTATTCTTTCCTTGCTGAGCATAGATTAGATAATTATCTTTTATTACATAGTTAGCATTATATCATGTTCGGACAATTTTGTAATACTTTTTAAAACAAAAAGAGAAGTTCCTACTTAAATTTAAAAAAAACCCACTTAACATTTTGGAAAAGGTGAGAAATCTCACCTTGTATTTTTCCCCAGTGTGAACCCTGAGATATATATATATATATATATATAGTGTGTGTGTGGGAGGTTTGTAATAATTTCAATTCATTTTTATTGTTATTTGATTTTATTTCACTTAGTCAAACTACTTTGGGACCTTTTAAAGTATTTATCTCAAACGGTGAAGTAAGACTTCCTGAGTCTTTTTTACTCAAGCACGAACCAAAACTTTCCTCTGAGTTCTGATTCGCTAACACAGCTAGTCTCAACCTGTGGGGCGCGAGAGCACACCAGAGGGGGGGGGGGGGGGCTCGAGAATATCCAAGAGAGAACAGTATTTTAAAAAGTTGATTAACTGACTGAAAGGAAAGTACACATAGAAAACAAAATACATTCCGACATATTTAATACCTTATTAAAGTAAAACAACTTACTTAATCAAAACATACTAAATTAAAAAGAAATTTAATTGTTATAAGTGACTTCCTTGGGCATGTCTTGCAGAGCAAAGTTTTTCGAAGAAAGGCTCAATATTAGAAATAACCACTCTCAGTTCTGTTTCTATATTTAGTCGAGATCTATATTTTGTCTTCAGAAAGGCCATAGCAGAAAATTCAGTTTCACAAAGGTAGAATGTTGAAAATGGTAATAAAATCTGAAAATGCCCTTGTTTTTAGGGCAGAAAAACCGTCCTCTACTCCTGCCCATAATTCAAATAGTGATTTATTACTAAATTGTCTTTTGGTTTCACCACTTGTCGTGAAGTCTATGAATTTTTAATCCTCATCAATTGAGAGTCCTTCGAGAGTTTTATGAAATGGATCCGTAACCCATTCGTAACTTGCTATCAGTTTGTCGTCAGCAAGAAAATACGTTTTAAAATTCTTTTCCAGCATGGCTAAATGATTTTCAATGGTTACAAAAACAACTTTTAAGGTAACGGCACCAGTAGTTGACTACTTAAGAGTACCATTGCATGATCATTGGTTTATTAACCACATATCGTTGCTTGAAATAATAGTGACACAGCTCAAAAAAGCAAATTTTTCAGGAGCCCAGATTTTAAATTGTTGCGATAGGTAATTTATTGTTGTTTCATTCATAACAATTCCTAATTATTGTAATGCCCCTTAAAAATGGTTAATACTATTCTTTTTGTTTATTTCATGCAGTTTTTACTAGCCTTTTAGGGTTCTTAGAAATTTTAATCAAATTTAGAAGACTTTGAGTTGTGTCTCTTTCGAATAAAAACAACAATTTTTCTGAAACAACAATTTGAGGAATAGTGTAATAACCCTGAAAAGGTCTTTAAAAAAATTGTAACATTAAAATCAATAGAGACTCAAGTCCAAATATCTCTCTATTGTCCATAATAAAATTTTATGAAAAAATCCTACATTAACAGCAATACAGACACAACACAAAATGGGTCTCTATTGCTCTATAAGGGACTATATCATTTAGGACCTAATCGGAGTTGTGCCTTTTTTCAAGAAAATTGGCAGTACTTACCGACGCAGCAGTCGAAGCACAACTGATGAGACACGAGTTATGCCTCCGTTCAACAACAAAAAAAAAAAAAAGGCGTTTTATCGTCATTCTGTAAAGACACTTATGCTATCCTACCGGCAACTTTGCTATCTACGACTTTTGTCTTTATTCCATAGCGTCAGGTGGGGTAAAGTGGTCAATGGGGTAAAGTGGACATCCTGCAAATAAAAAGCTATAGTTTTGAAATAAATAAAGGAATTGATGTAATTTTTTTATTTTAGCTTTTAATAATTAAAAATTTAATTTTACGTACAAAATTATGTTAATAGCAACTCTTTAGGTGGAGAAAACACTCGATCTGCTTGTTTATACAACACTTTGAAATTGAAACAGCTCTTTTAACTTCTCTCTGACATTTTGTTTTAAAGAATTTGCAGCAAATGGACGGTGTAGGTAGTTTTACACAGATCTCAAAAATACTTCCTCACTAACAGTGAAGCTAGATTTAATAGTTTATATCTTATTTTACTGTAGTTTAAGTAAGATGGTGTAAAGTGGTCATAGTATTAGGCTTAACATGCACCAATGTTCTAAAATTATTTAGGTTAATTTATGCGGTAGACCAGGGATTAACTTGCATAGGAATGCACAGTAGCTCAGTTTCCATATTTATTTTCAAATTTTAACTATTAGAGGGAATTCAGGCTATTTACGCAAGAAAATAAATTTGGAAATCTACAGTGCTCGCACTTCTTTTGTTAAAAATTTAGCCACGGAGGCAGATGTTAGTTACCCTTTAAATTCACTAATACTGTATAATTTTTTTAAAAATAACTTTTAAATTTACTTTTTAGTAAACCGAAAGTAACACAACTGAGCTCAAACGCAATAGAGACTGAAATTACTATAATACAGTCTTCTTACAATGGTATGTTTAGTATGGAAAAATTTTCAGAAGCACTTTTTTAATACAAGAATTTTCAAGTATCAAGGATTAATTTATAAAAACTTTATTATAAGTATTAATAAGCTGAAAATGTTCAGAACTAGCAGTGCTTTGAACAAGAACAATACATGAAAGAGAGAGAGAATTAAAAATAGCTAGGTTAAAATATGTATTTTTCTCCCACAGATTTTAATAAGCTATAATTATCCAGAACTCTCTTATTAGCAATGTTTTCTTAATAAGTTACTTAAGTAATTTAGTCATCACTTAAAACCTATTTTAAATTTTTTCACGGAAAGTTTTGAATTTCATATTTGTGTTTTATTATATGTATTGAGTTAAAGGGCAGACATAAAATCTAATATTTAGGGATTAAAACCCAAGAATACCTACTATTATGTATCCTAATATGTTTTGGTACATAACTTCGTTTTAAGACCATATATGCAGCAGTTGAAGAGATTGAACTACGTTACGAGACGTTACGAAAATGAGGCTAACTTTTGACAGGATACAATACAGGACCTAAATAAATTCAGTTGAGGGAAATACAGTTGTTTTCGTTCTAAAATGAACCTTTGTTGAGTATTTTGAAGTGTTATGGTTATTAATACTTTGATATAGTTTTTCTTTTCAATTATGACCCCCACCCCCATGGGGTAAAATTGTCATACCTACATCCCAGAAAGAAGGCGTCATAAAATTATTTTACTTAACTTTTTCTGCTCAAAATTTATTGCAATCTGTTCTTTAATAATGTAATGTAAAATAACAAGCAAAAAAATCTGAAGGTTTTGAACAAATTCTTATATTTATTGGCAAAGAAAGCTGAAAAACGTGGATTTTATGCCCATTTTACCCCACCTGACCCTATCAGTTTAGAATAGTAGTTCGCCGTCGTGTCCCCTTAGTTGCGGGAACAGCGCGCAAACGAAATTTTCTTGTGTGGCATTTGAAAAAATATTGTGGGAACCCTGCATTACTACACGCGCAGTGAACACAGTGTTCTCTAACCTATGCACGTTTGCATAAATCTCTATTCGTACATAAAGTAACAAAATATTATTTTTATAGATACTGCAACAGGAAAAAAAGGACGTGGAGTTAATTTTTGGTTTCAAACTTGAAATTCTATAATACAATATCATATATAATTATTCGTATTTTATATCCCCTGTGAGTTGTGTTTTTTATCTTACTCTCGATCTTTTTTATAATATAAATTAAAAGGGAGATAAAGAGAAAGGGAAAAAAAGTTACTTAACTATTTAGATCAGATTTAGTTAGGTATAAAATAGAAGGAGAGGAAAATTTTCTGAACCTAATTAAAAAAATGTAATTTGAATTTAAGTACAATCATAAATGTAAAATTTTTATATTATGATTGTAAAAAACATAAGCAGTAGTTTCTTCATTGCCAGTGGATGTAGCAGAATTTTTTACAAAGCTAATTTCCAAGTCGGAATTTGATTAATGCGTATTTTTCGAAAGAAAGCAGCTAAAAGCTTTAATTCAGTACTTTGATGCTCGAGTAGTTCCATTTAATTGCACAAATTCTTTTCTTTCACTTATTCAAAGTGAAACATTATCCTTCACGTTTTAAATGGAGTTTAATTTTTTTTCTTCAAAAACTTACTAACCCTCATAACGATTTTCCGTCCTAGTTTCTGCTGTTTCTCCTTTTTTTATTATTTCAAAATCTTCCCAGTTTTTGAAATTTGCTCATGAAGATTTGTTCTTTTTCTCTCCCAAGTGGCTCTTCTTTCTACTTTATTTGAAACTTCACATTTATTCTGTCGTTTGATTCGTTGATTTCTCTAAAAATCGAGTTTTACTAAGTAATGGATGGTGGTAACGGCGTGGAAAAACGAAGCATATGCTCCGGGTTTCCATATCGTTAGACGGGGTTGCCCCAAACGTTGTTCTGTCAGACATTTAATATTTCTGTTAAACATTTAATGTGAAAAGATTGAACATTGTACCAATATCAGGATATGGCTCATAATGGTCTTATCACATGAACAACTTTTTAACGAACGTTTCTCTCAGATTTTTTTTTTTTTTTTTTGACTTTCCTTTTTCGTTAGAGGTATCACATTTCTGAGGTGAACCGAAAAATTTATTATTATCCATCAAAAAATAATACAACGTAAATTAAGCACACATTTTGCAAAAAATGAAACTTTTTTCGTAAAAAATGTTTTGCAACGTAATGTTTTGCACGTTGTGTGTGTGTTTTAATTCGCTTGAATAAAGTTGGAAGGCACAATGCAAAATGTTCCGAAAAAAATGATTTTAGTAGATTTCGTAGATAAATAAATAAATAAACAAAATACAAAATCAGTTTGCTTGTTTAACTGCGTAAAATTTATGGATACTTTTAGTCTAAATGATCCGAGTTGATGCTAAAAAGAAAGACGTTAAAGTAACAGTCAATGTCAAACAGTAAGACAATTCGACGCTTGTTTATCGTTGTTTGCGTCGATTATTTACAAGGTTCCGTCATAAGGGAAGCAGAAACAGTTGTTGATCTAGGAGTATTGATTAGTCACGACTTCAAGTCCAGTCAGCAGTGTAGCATAGTAAGTAACAAAGCTAACAGGATGCTTGGGTTTATCAATAAGGCTATTTCGAACAGGTCTATTGAAGTTGTATTGCCATTATACAGAAGTTTGGTAAGACCTCATTTGGAGTACGCTGTTCAGGTTTGGTCTCCGTACCTAAAAAAGGATATTACCTTATTAGAAAAGATTCAAAGGAGGGCTACAAGATTAGTAAGTGGTCTTTCAGACTTAGATTATGAGGTTAGGCTTAAAAGGCTCAATTTGTATAGTCTTGAGCAAAGGAGGGTCAGAGGGGACATGATTCAGTTGTTTAAATTCATTAAAACGGGAAATGTTGATGGACTACAGCAGTGTGCTGAAAGTAGAACCAGAGGTGATTGTTTTAAACTTTTCAAATCTGAGGCTAATCTTGAAATTAGGAAAAATTACTACTTCAATAGGGTGGTAGGCAGTTGGAATAGTTTACCGGAAGCGACTGTTAATTGCAGTGGAGTAAAAACTTTTAAGAAAGCTCTTGATGTTCATTGGGGACTGCTAAATTGACTAGGACCAGCCTAGCTGGGCCCTGAGCCTGTTGCTGGTCGTCACTTTTGTATTTGTATTTGTATTTGAATAGTGACACAACTCAAAAAATACCGAAAATGAGATTTTTAATTGATAATACTTTAAAAAAATTGAACTTTTATATGGCATAAAGACAAAAGTCGTAGATAGCAAAGTTGCCGGTAGATAGCATAAGTGTATTTTCAGAATAACAATAAAACGCCATTTTTTTTCGTTGAACAGAGGTATAACTCGTGTCTCATTAGTTGTGTTTCGACTGCTGCGTAGGTAAGTACTGCCAATTTTATTGAAAAAAGGCACAACTCCGATTAGGTCCTAAGTGATATAGTCTCTTATCGAGCAATAGAGACCCATTTTGTGTTGTGTCTGTATTGCTGTTAATGTAGGATTTTTTCATAAAATTTTACTATGGACAATAGATACATATTTGGAGTTGTGTCTGTATTGATTTTAATGTTACAATTTTTTTAAAGACCTTTTCAGGGTTATTACACTATTCCTCAAATTGTGGTTTCAGAAAAATTGTTGTTTTTATTCGAAAGAGACACAACTCAAAGTCTTCTAAATTTGATTAAAATTTCTAGGAACCCTGAAAGGCCAGCAGAAAAACTGCATGAAATAAACAAAAAGAATAATATTAACCATTTTTAAGGAGCATTACAATAATTAGGAATTGTTATGAATGAAACAAGAATAAATTACGTATCGCAACAATTTAAAAACTGGTCTCCTGAAAAAGTTGCTTTTTTTGAGTTGTGTCACTATTCTTTTCAGGCAACGAATGGTAAGTAGATTTCCTTTTTTAAAGATAAATATGAAAAGGTGCTTTGTAAAATTAACTGCAAATTAAATGATTATCAATAGAAAAGTAGATATACTTGGACGAAAAAATATCAGAATTAGTCCGTGAAAAAATTAAAGGAGCTTCAGCATAAATACGGCACTAAGTTATTCTTGTAAATCAAAAAAAAAAAGTTCAAGAACGGAGAAAAAAGAAAGTTAAATTGGGCAACACGGAAACTAGTTTCCTGTTTTAATTGTTAATACAAAATATGTAATGTTTCAGAAGGTAATTTTTTGGCTTTTAAAGAGCTCCAGACCTCCTTTTAATCTTATTACTCAATTTAGATTTTTAAAGATGAACAAGTACTATAATCGTATATAATGATTCAAAGAACATGGATATTAAAAGTATATTCTACAGTTATTTCAATTCATCGATTTTATGCTTGAATAATATATAACTGAAAATGCCTACTTTTATCTCTTATGGATATGTGCTTAGCTAATATGAGCAAGTATAAATTGGTTTTGCTTTGTAGAAATTTAAATTATTTGCAACTTTAAAAAAAATAATAATATTACAAACTGGTTATTTCAACGCACACATGACAAATTCTAGGAGCCCTGAATTTGTGTGTATGAGAAAAACGGAAAAAATCCTTTTGCAAAGCCATCGTTCTTAATTTAAACTAGAGTAAAATTAATGTCCACCCATGTCATCGCGCCATTTTATTGCACAATCGCTAAACTCCAACAAGTCTTTCTCAAAATAAAGTACCTCCGAAATTCACCAACCTCTTCCCGAGGCGCACTGATAAATTCCATCGAATTATATTGAATTCTGGCGCTGGAAATGCCTCAGCGATATTAAAAATACGTTTTTTTTAAAGCTTCATCACTGCTTGAATAGACCTCGTTTAAAGATGAGGTGCCATCAATGACATGGAGAGTCATAAAACTCCAACAATCGGAAGACTTCTCCGAGTTTTAATAACTAAAGGAATCCAGCTGGGAGTTATGCGAGGTATTTCATTATGATGCGCCTGCGTCGCCCCCATGCTATGCCCAAGTGACGTAGGCCTGCTCGTCCCCATTTTGATCCTTATCATTTGAGATTCATCTTTCTCGGCTTAATTTAAAGCCTACAAGAACAGGCAGATTTTCTGGTTGGCCAATATGCTTCTGTTTCCTTTAGCTCTATTCTTCTCGTTGCAACTTCACGGGCTATGGTGTGCTGCCTTAGATAATGGATTGACTAGTAGTCTGTACCACGAAGAAAACACTGCTTCTTATTTCGAGATTCCAGTAGATCCTGAAGACAAGTTGCACTTGTTTTGGAACGTTGATTATGAAGAAGAAGTGGTCACATTTGAAATGCGAGTGCGGGCTGCAGAATATGATTGGGTTGGTGTTGGATTTTCAGACAGGGGAGAAATTACTAATGCCGACTTGTGCGTTCTGTGGACGGATAAGAAAAGGAAAAATCGCTTTCAGGTAATTAATGTTAACATTATACAAACCCTGGACAAACGTTTTGTGCAAGCAACATTTACATAAGTTTGAAAATATAGAATTTTATGTAGTATTTTAAAGCGCTATCGCTAAAATGTAGTTTTATTTAGCATTTTTATTTTTTTAAGGTGCAGTTCATGCTCGGTAATGTAATTTATAAAAATTGTTTAAATTATCAAACTACATAGTTTGACTTGTACATGAATTTTAATCATTTTTTTAGTTTTATACCCCCCCCCCCTGTTTAACATGAAATATGTAGCTAATTTGAGCTAAGTAAAACATTTTACTACAAGCATTTCTCTCAATGGTAATCATAGACATCTTATCGTATGTTCTATTGGTTTTGAACTCTTTTTCATAATTTTACATAAATAACAAATCTACACGTTAGGCTCTTGTGGGTAAAAGTCGATTATTTCTATTCCGAAACAAATATATATATAAACAATCTAGATAAATTATATTATAATTATGCGCAGAAAAGCATAATGGAAACGTCAGAAAGAAAATATCAACCAGTCAGGAAAATTACTCCACTTCCAGAAAAGGAAATGCGATAAGCGCAATTTTTTTTATATATTTTTTTGAATGCCACATAGATTGTGTATTACGTATAATAATTGAAAGGAAGGTTAACTTTTTATTTAAAAATACCAATTCATTCTGTGGTTTCTGGGGATTATGTTCCAGTAATTTCCTATCTAGCTATCAATATTTTAAATAGGATTACATTTGGAAGCAGCACTGATGTTGTTCAGAGAATGAATTTCTTTGTTACTTTTCAGCATAGTTTTGAATTACATGTATAATGAGTGATTGTTTGACTTTCCCCCTCAGTTTTCGTTTAAAGTTTTCTGTGTGTGTATTCCCCCCCCCCCCCAGCAGCAAAATAAATTAATTCTTATAATTTAAATTTAAGAGTGAGGAGAAGTAATGGCTATGGAACTTTGATTAATATTAATTCTGTTAGACTTTTATGTACTATTTTATGTGAATTAATTTCCTTCTATAAATTAACTGCGTGGTGTTCTAATATTTAAATATCGTACAATGCTTAATTTTATTAACTTTTTAATATGAATATCTATCGGTTCTCTATCGAACATATGCGTTTTTAAATGTATAAAGCCGTAGTTCGAAAATGATCTCATTATTCTTGAGGTTATGTTTTACTCTACGACCTTTTTCATTTTCGCGAAGTACACGTGTAGATGTTCTGTGCAAATAAAATATATTATATCTTTCAATAACTGCAATAAGCCATTGCATGAATTTGACCTAAAATTTTAAAACTCTTTTATGCTTATTCTCGTTTTTTTGCTTAAATGAACCATCAGTTCGATAATCTCAGAAGCAATGCACTCTAAAAACTGTACCACTGAATTCAGAGGCATATTAAGAACATTTTTGTCTCTTAATTTTAAAGGCACATTGTATCTTTGAATTTTCAAAGGCAAAAATGAAATATTTTTGAGTCTGAAATTTTAGAGCCAAAAAGCGACTTCGTTTTCCTTCGAAATTAAATTTTTTAAAAGTACGATGTGAATCCCGCATTTTATCCTTTGTCCATGTGTTACAGAGGTATAAAAATCAGCTTTTCAGCATTCCAAATTGTTGTCTTTTGTCTTGTCCTGTATGCAAATTCAAATGCAAACCTTTGTTTTATTTAAAGGGGTATAACCTAAAAGTCAATCAAAAGCGAATGCCCTACGAACTCACGGTCAAACGTAATCAAAAGGCCATTAGGATCCTCCCCCCTTTTTTTCAATCCAAGATTACAAGTCTTGTATCAGCACGTTTGTATAAACACTGCAATTATCAAAAAATGTATGTACTTCGCATTTTTTTCTTTGAGATATAAATGAAAGCATACTTATGAGCAATTAAAATTAAACACATGCATATTGAAACAGTATATCATTTAAGATATACTGTACAAATGAATTAAAATTGGTTTTTAATTTGGTATGTTATCTTTGAAAAAGTTTTAATGTTGTAGTGCTCTCAATAATAAATCAGTTCACGTTATTTCACTTTGCTGATTTTTTTGATGTAGTATAAAATCTACTGCACATTTTGAGCTGAAATTTTGGATACCCTTATAAAATCTCATCTACATTGAGTTTTTATCAAAATATAACATGGTTTCGGGTCATAACTTTTTTTTTCGAAAAATTGATTTCATAATTTGTAAAAAACATATTTAAGTAATTGACTTTATAAAAGTAATATTGCAATTCATTAATATGATTTCAATCCATTTAAATGCATCGAATTTTTAAACAATACAGGAATGCAATTATTACTAAATGATTGAGAGGATATGACTAAATTAATAAATATTCTATTTTGATAAACATCATTATTCATTTTAAAAACTCATTACACAATTCTCCAGTTAACTTAAAAATAAAATTTCTGTTCTTGAATTTTATTTCCTTAAAAAATTTTAAGATTCTATAAAATATTTTTCTAGCATCAAGCTGCTAACTTTATTTCTCAGAAAAGTTGTTAATCTTCTCTTTAGTGTTTAGATTATAAATTATAATAAAGTTTTTGCAGATTTTAAACCAGTTTTAATAAAAGACGTTTTTCTATGTAAAAGCGCAGACAGTTATTCTTTTGATATTTAGTATAAGATGAATTTTCCGGAGACTTAAGAGCTTTTAAAATTATTTTGCTCATAAAATGAGTGGTAAGATTAATTACATCTTTAGCCCTAAGATACTAATCGATAATTTAATTCATTATTTTTTACACAAAAATCTTTTACTTTTTATGCGTTCATTCTGTGGTTTTGACGTGCATTCAGTTTAATATAATAAGGTCTTCTTTTAAGAAAAGTTCAACTATATTGCCTAAAAAAAGTAAATTAACGCTTTTTATACACGAAATCTGTATGTCTCTTCAAAAATTCATAATAGAAGTTTTTTTTTAACCTCTATCAAAAAATATTACTCATCTAGCTCTGGCAAACACTTTGTTTACATAATAACTGTTGATTTAAACACTTTGATGTTTTCATTTTAAGACATTTTCTGTGATAAAACTTCTAATTTTCTGCCAATTTAACACTGCATACCTTGAGTATATCACTATCAAGATGTATTTTTTTTCAAATGTGATAACTGCGTCGCGCACTTGATTAAAATTTATTGTTATCATTACTTAATTATTTTCACTTATCAATGATTGAAAAAAAAAAAAAAGAAATATGGTGGAGTGGAGATGGAAATACGTATTTTTTTTTTCAAATTACGTAAATGCACTCCAAACGAAAGAATGTGTTTTTTTTAGAGGCAGAGAACTTGAATGGAAATAAAATGCAAAAAAAAAAAAAAAAAAATTAATATTCATGTAATTTGCTTTATTTGAAAGATAATTTTATGGTATTAATGTCTAATATGATGTCAGGATGAAAACTGGACCTCCAGGTTTCGCACATTTTTCGCAGTAGATCTGGCTGAATGTCGGCAGTAATGCGCCGAATCTTGACTTCCATGTGCTGCATTGTTTATCAGCGCAGGCAAGGGACTTCACATATCCCCAGAGAAAATAATCCAAGGGCGTCAAATCGCAAAAACAAGGTGGCCAGTTAACAGATCTTCTACGAAAAGTGTGTAAAAACTGGTCCCGTTTTCACACACAGTTTTTCAGGATACGTCATGTACGTGCCAACCGCGGTGTTCACATGGCCGACATCATATTCATGCGTACATTTTATATATATGTGTATATATATATGTATACGTGCATTTTCCTTAGATTACATTTTTAAAATTCATACATTTGTTCTTAAATTAGACGCAGGCAAAAAAACTTTCTCCTAATTACTACTGTTTATGCCCGCAAGCATTTTAAACGCATTAAAGCATTAGAATTATTTGCATGTGATATCAACTATAAACAATGACAGTTAAACATAATTTTATTGGTTTTTAAACAGAATTAACTTTGTAAATTTATGTCTAACCCGCTTCTCCCGCTTTTGGTTAAATTTTGAATTGCATGATGCGATATTACATTAAAATAATTTTTTTAAGGGGGAAATACATGTAAAGGTCTCAAAAAATTAAAATATTTTTTTTCTTCATAAATCGATTCTACAACTATTCAATAATATACCCTAAAAATTTTAAAGCAAAATTCCAAGTCGTTTAAAAGTTATAAGCATTAGAGCGAACGCCCCTTTTGGAGCAGTTGAGCAGGTAGTCCCTCATGAATGATATGAAGGGTATTAGAGAACGTTAGCAGACGTAATTTTATTTTTTTAACAATTGAGACCTCGGATAGAAATTTCTATAAGTATTAGTATCTATAAGTATAAAAAAAATTGATTCATTATTGCCTTAAATTTACCTTCAATACCACTCTTCTTTTCAAACGCGTTTCCTCGAAACTACTTTTTTCGAATTTGCGTACACTCTAGCTCGCAGAGGTTTTGATCAATCTTTATCAAATTTATCACACATTTTCTTTATATATACATGCTTTAGTTGAACTAGAATCATAAACATATCTTTATTTTTACTTTTTTTATTGTAAAAAAAGAACAAAAAAATGGTTAAAAATCGTACTTAATTTTCCCATTCAAAAAAAAAAAAGAAATTTTCAATTTTTTGTAATGATTTTAGTTCAACTAGAAGAGACACTTATAAAAAAAGAATATTTAAAAAAAAATGATTTCAGATAAAAACTGTGATTTCCAGTATGTACGCAAACTGCCGACCCGGGTGGCGACTTACAGTGTGCAGCAGCCGATATCTCCCGGATGTTTCAAGAAAAATATTCAAAAATTTCAGTAAATGTTCTTCAATATATCTCTAAAATAACCTCAGAATCTCAATAAAATATATTTATTCTTTATACATTAAAAAAATTCATGAAAATTGCTCTTAATACGCCGTTTTACACGTATTTCCCCCCTTAAATATCCAAAGCTACTTTATAACCATGGTGGTCTTTCGGTTTACAATCTTAAACATGTTCATCCAAAGAAATGATATTTGATGACTTAATGCTTCGCATTGTACGTAAAATCCTAACTTGCATTATGTTTCGCTTAATCCTTTATAAGGCCATTTTTGCAGCATCCATATATGAAAATATTTTTCGGATTTTGGTTTGTTTCAAAGAAGAAATTCATATAGGACATTAAATAAGATTAACGTGATTTTTTGTACCCCCACCCCCCCGGGGGGGGGGAATGTTCTAATATGGGAATATTGATGCATGTGGTGGCAAATATGCTTCCCAGCGTCTTTGCAAGACTCTACCAATCAGAAAGGGTAAAATAACTTACTATAAACATCTATAACTTGATGAATTAGGTGAGAAGCATACTTCCCACCGCCTTATAAAGGGTTAATATAGTCATGTGTGCTCACATATTGTCGAAACACCGATTCCGCTTGTTGGCATACATGTGAGGATGGAGGCTTTGCTTTTCAAAGGAAAGTTTTTCATTTATAACACATACATGAATGTATACATACATACACACATACAAAGGTTTTTCCTTCCTTTGCGACTTTTCGCCTAAAAATTGCTTTTCAACAAAGGAAACCATTATTGAGGATCATACCATTATACACAATGAGAAGTCAAAAAATATTAGACTGTGTGAGATAGATTAGATAGATTTCATGACAATTTATTGAGACATTACTTTTATACTTATGAAATGAAGTTTCTTGAAGCCTTGTTCTTTCACTGCAATTGAACGCGCAGCAGAATCCCATCTTAAAAAAGGAAAAGTCAGCGTTATTCGTCTACGTTTCATCATGTCTATACTTATAACTTCTTTTCGGGTTAAATTAGATGATTCGAATTTGGGCACAAAGAGTAAAACTCCTTCTGGGGCAGTGTTTTACGGTCTTTCCAATTGTTCGAAATTCAAAACAGTAAGGTAATTTTTTTAGAGAGGAAAAGTCTTTTTCTGCAATTTTTTCTTCTAAAATTGAAATTCGAATGGTTTGGAATTTTTTTAACGCTTGAAAGCCGCCTTACGATTACCCCGGATGCAAAATTTGTTGAAAATCCGACGTAAATTGTGGATTTGTGAAAGGAATATACATACTCACAAACATACACAATCACTTTTTTTATTTATTAGTCTACTTTCCCGTAAAAGTTTAAAAAAAAAAGATTGAAAGAAGCTTTAATGTATTGTAAATATGTCGTTAAATTTTTTCGTTCAATTTTGAACAGTTCAAAAACTAACATTAACGCCATTGGTCAAAAATGAAGCAAATTACGTAAACTTTAGGCATAAGATCCAAGTTCCTATGAACAAGCGTAATGGAAGGTGCTCTTTGAGTGAAATATTTTTTGATCTGAGCAAGTTTTGTTCATGTTTGAACAGTTCAAAAAAATTAACATTAGCGCCTACGGGGAAGTTTTAATCCTATATAAATTAGGGATGCAACGAATATTCGGCAACTATTCGGTATTCGGCCTATTCGGCCTGGCCGAATAGTCTTTTCATCACCGAGCCAAACATTCGGCTTGGCCGAATACTCGGTAAGATCAAATTCGGCCTGGCCGAATATGGATGGACTATTCGGGCGAATAGTTTTGCTACAGTAGAAATGTAAAAAGTAAAGAAATTAGCAGATTTTAAACACTTAAAATTGGGTAATAGTTATTGCAAAAGAACGCATTAGAGTGTAGTTTTAATAAATAAAAATAATATTTATAAAAAAAATAATAGTAGTATATATTTATTTGAAAAAACTACTTTTTAACCCATGGTTTTTGGTTTGACTGCACAAAAGCATATTTTAAAGCTATAATATTGTATTTTATACTTCACATTCGCTCCCAAAAGCTGGCAATAGTTAATTATGATGGAGACGATGATACTATTATTTTGTTATTTTTAACAAAGTGGAAGTCAGACTTTGTTTGGGTAGACTGATTTATTGTGAATATCGGGTAAGAGAGATATGTGAAAAATCCTAGAATATATCATGAATATTAAGATAGTATAAGTTATTGGGGTTTTTGAAAATATAAATATATTCCTGTTAAATGCATTAAATTAATAATATTTATAAATTTTAATAAATCTTTTAAAAACAGGTATGTAAAAAAACCCAGAAAATAAAAATATTAACTTCTATAACTTTTTAAAATATTTTCATAAAACTATTTTGAGCAATGTAAAAGTTCACTAAGCAATAGTATTTAATAGTAGTAATTACCTTTAAGTTGAATTAAATAATTAGTACAATAATGCTAATGCTTACATTAAAACCTGTCATTTCTATTTCACGTGTGGGTGAAATTCTCAGTTTTATTGCATTCAAAACAATACAGAAAATACATTGATTTTAGATAGTTTTAGATTCTTAACAAACTGAATTAAATCATACTTTATAGATTAATGTGAGGAATTGGTGTTTGAGTTTGTGAATACTTTTAAATTTGATAAATTCTTTCTATTACAACGATTTTCTAGAAATTTTAATATTCGGCCGCCGAATATTCGGTATTCGGCTATTCGGCCAAATCACTATTCGTTACATCCCTAATATAAATCCTGATCTAACTCGCGATTTTGTTGGAACAAACTTTATAGGAAAGATGTTATGGCATAGGGCAATGGTCGGCAACCCGTCGATCACGATCGACCGGTCGATCCGGACCCCATTTTCGGTCGATCGCGATACCAATTTGGACAGTTTATATAGTTTTGAAGAAATAAATAACGTTTGAATTCGAAGGCAAACCTATTTATTTATTTTTTTCAGAAAATGTTTACTAATTTGTCAGACCATTCATCGCACCTAAAAAAAAAAAAAAAAAAAAAAAACAGTATTATATAAAGTTTAAAAGAAATAATACGTTAGTATTTTAAAATTTTAAATATTGTTTTGATGCAAGTTAACGCTGTTCACATAACATTATTTTGAAATTTGAAAGTTAATATTTTATAGGCAACTAAACTTGTTCTGAAACAAGAATTCGCCTACAATTTGAAGACAGGTGCAGTCCCAACATGCCCTATTAATATTGTACCTACTGCCCCCGTCCCTCTGATTCGATCTTGGTGCTAGCCGAACTTGAAAGTAGATCTTTAGTCAATTTAGGTTGCCGACCACTGGCATAGAGCATATACAGGTACGAAGTTTATCCAGAACTAAACGAGCCTATTTTCCCACGAAACGCTTAGATGTGGATTTTTAAGCATATTCCTGAAAGAATGAATGAACAAATGAGTGAATGAATGAGTGAACAAAGGAATAAATAAATAAATGAATGAATAAATGAAGGAATGAATGAATATGTATAAGCCACTGAAAAGGTATATTTGAAATGATTAAGAACTAAAGCTAAATGAGAAAGATATATACATATATATATATATATACATATTATATATGTTATATATATATATATATATATATATATATATTATATATTATATTTATTGTATATGTTTATATATATATATATATATATATACATATATATATATTATATATTATATATATTATATATGTTTATATATATATATATATATTAGTTACATTATCAGTTTTATATCGGTGCATATGGGAAAGTAGGCTTGTATAGTTCTAGACGGAACTTCTCGTTTACATAGAAAATTGATTCAGTATTTTTCTTCCGAATTTCAATGTAACGTTTTCTTGTGTATGCTGTCGTGTTTTATGAACGTTTGGTAGTCAGTCGACAGGGTGGCGTAGTGGTAAGGCACAGGTCTCGTACGCCCAAGATCGCAGGTTCAAACCTGACCCAAGTCGGCTCTCGAAAAAAAATTGCCCTGAAGACAAAGATAGAATTTGGAAAATTTGCACGCGTTCCAAATACCTTTATTTCTTTCTAACAGTTAAAGATGATCATAAAAGAAAGGGTTTTAAATAGGGGAGACATACATTGTAGAAAATTTTGAGCACCTGAAACTTCTAATCAGTATGTTTAGAATGAAAAGTAGAGTAAATATGAAAATGAACTGAGGGTTAAACACATTAATTGTCAATGTATGACGGTTTTCGACTAGAAAAATTTAAAAACTTTTATTGAAGTGACACCCGATTCGTAATTGCTTCAAAAATTTTATTTAATGCCTTTAGCAGTGGAATTCTGGTGTAGTTAAAATTCAAATATTCTTTGCAATTGTCACAAAAAGACCGTGTCAGCACTTTTGCCACTTGCAAGCTACATATCTGTACGAAATGGAGTTATCAAAGTGGAGTTATGTGTTGACAAAGAATAAAAATGCTGTAATAGACACTCAACATGACATGAGTGTTCAACGTTCATCCGAAAAGCCTACTGTCTTCTCTACTGATAATAAAGTACAATTTTCGGGTGTCTGTGTGTGTCTATTGGCCGAATTTCTATTTTGTTCTTTTTTAATTTAATTTTTAATTTTTATTCAACTTTAGTGAAATTGAATTATTACCACCAGGTGGTTTTTTGTTCTACTAATAATAAAGTGCAATGATAGTGTATTTGTCGGCGCCAGCATTCATTCTGACACCCGAAGTGTCAACACGTATCTTTTGGTTGTCTGACAATTTGAGTCGCAAGAAAAACAATAAAGCTAATCCTACCAACGGAGATGCCGCCGCTCCTTCCGATGTGCCGGTTACGTCAGCTTGAAGGATCGGACAGGTAGTTGAATGGTAGCCCTACTTTTAGTGGCCTCACGTTTAAAATGAATATTTCAATTAGAGATTTTCAACATTATTTAACCACTTAACGCATTAGCCCGTGTCTGACACGGGCGAAAGTTCCCGGCAAATTTGCCCATGCCCGTGTCTCACACGGTCGATCTTGTATCTCGCGTTATTTAAGTTCTAATGCACCTTTGAGATCCGTTTGCACTTTGTTTGTATAATAATTTTTATATAACTTGTTCCCCACCCCCACCCTCCAGTCACCCTTACAACTGAAATTTAAAAAACAATTTATACTATGCCTATATATTCATTTACTGTAAAAAAAAACCCTCGATAATTTTTTTACCAGTTTTCTGAAAAAAAAAAAAAAAAAACAAACAAAAAAACTCGTGCTTCAAGGGGTTTAGCAATAGTTCTAACCGAGAAGAATGTTTAAACATTTATGAAAGGATCGACAAGCTAATTAAAGATTCTAAATTTACTTCCACCCCTAATGAAAAAAGTGCACTTTATGTCTTAATTAATCTGAAATTCATTGCATATTCCACCAATGCATATGATATTAATCAAGTTCTCAAGGAAGTAAAACTTAATGAAAATTTTCTTAAGGAAGAATGAAATCTAATAATATTTAATCTAATGAAGAATAAATAAAAAGAAAATTGTAATGTCGCTACTCAAACTGATAATACTTTACCCAACTTAACTAAAAATGAAATCAGTTCTTCTGCTACTATTGTTAATAAAAAGTGTACTTCACTAATAAATATTAAAACCATCGATTTTCCGAACAAACCAATATTATATTGGTATTAATAATAGATATATTAGAAAATTAATAATTATAAAGTCAATTATTATGGCGACCCTATCCAGACGGTCTTTACGTCAGCCCGTTTTGCCACCCCTTCGCGATGCCGCCTCTTTGCATCTAACACCGCACGGAAATGCATATTGAATGTATATTGACAATGCAGGCTAGAACTAATTTTTATTCTACTATGTTTCGTTAGGATGAATTAGTTTTGACAATGTGTTTCAAAAAAATAAATTACGTACTGAAAACTACGAAACACATTGTGTAAAAATAATATTTTATATTAAACATTGCATAAAAAAGTGAAACCTGTGTAAGTTGATCACGTGAGGTGCAGCATTTTAGTGGTCAACTTAGACTGGTGGTTAACTTATAATGGTTACTTTAAAATAGTAATTAGATTTTTTTTTCTTTTTTTAAACAATTTTCTAAAATATCATTAGAGAAATGTAACCTGAATTTCTTACAATGTAACCTGTACAACTTTAAAAGTTACTTAGACTTAGTTAAAATAAAATTAATATCTTATTAATTATGTAAGTTACTTATATAATAGTAAAGATTTCCTAAAAATACATAATTTTTCAAAATGGCTACATCAGAGAGAAGAAAAAAGAAACGTATTTAAAGAATAAAAGTGCTCATGGTAGTTTTCCCATTAGGTTGACTTACAAAGAAGTTTAGACAGACTTTATACTGATGTTTCATCCATCCAGACAAATACTGGTCTAATATTATGGTATAAAAAGTATCCTGGAGAAGTTATTTTAGTTTTTTTACCTTTGAAAAAATAGACAAAAAATAAATAAATAAATATAATAATAATTAGGCGGTCAACTTACAAAGGTTTTCTTATAATGCTCCTACCCAAATTTGGCGTACATAAGTGGTCGATATAGCCAGGTGGTCAACTTAGGTGGCCAAGTTACAAAGGTTTCTCGCATTATATTATTTTGGGATAATTCCGTTCCTGACAAAAGTGGTCAACTTAGACAGGTGGTCAGCTTACAAAGGTGGTCAACTTTACAGGTTTTACTGTATACATATTAAAACTTCGTTGATAATTACGAATACAATTTTCTATAACACATACGATATTGAGTAATGTCTTGCTTTAATTTTTTCCCTTCTTTGCTGAAATTTAATTATCGTAGCTCATAAAATAGTTTTCTGCAATTTTTATAATCAAAAGAGCTCATTTTTCATCTTAGTTTGAATGTTTTTAATGTATAATAATTCTAAAACGTCCAATTAATTTTTTCATTGAATTCACTTTATTGCTACAAATCAGGCTTGGAGTCGATTACAAAGAAACGTAATCGATTACGATTACGATTACAAAGGGAGAAATTGAGAGATTATGATTACGATTACGATTGTAATCCTTTGCCAAAAAGTAATTACGATTACGGCAGCGATTACAGTCGTTGAAAAATGTAATCGATTACGATTATGACATCCGATTACGATTTTGATTACGATTAGATTAGCATAAAATTATCCGATTTTATGCATACAACTCTCATTTTCACAATAGTGTCATAAATCAAAAAGTTATGATTTTTAATTAAATTTTTGATTTTATAAGAGATAACTGAAATGATGATGAATGCAATTATAATGAAACAATTTCAACATCACAGTTCTGGAATTATGACGTCGTTGCAGAAATGAAAAATTTGCATTATATATATATATATATATATATATATATATATATGTATAATCAGGAAAGGCACATTCAGTATTTTTCGAATATTTAAAACTCATGTGAGGAATAACTACATTGATCGTATTTTGTATATAAGCAAAGACGATGCACTAAATGTATATATAATGCATAAGTGATTTACCTGGTTCATTGTTATTTTGTGTGCATACAATCAAAATTTAGTTGGCCGCAATTTCTGAAAATGTATATTTCTCCATTGTATTTATTTTCTAGTTTAAATTGTGCAAATATTTCACATAACACCAATTAGTTTACTGAAAATAATAATTTTCTACGATTCTTTATGAAATCACTTATAAGATGTGCATGAATTGCACGGGATAACACAATATTCAGATAGTGTAAGAGATAAATAATCTTTTGAAAATAAATGCTGCATTTTAGAATAATTTCAAAAAATTTGAACATGAACATTCAAATAACTCTTAGCAAAATTAGTAATCGTTAAAAAGTAATATGAAGAATAGTTATAATACGAATGACTATAATATTTTTTAATATGATTTTTGTGGGTTTTTTTTTAAACATGCATGAGCATATATTTTTTTCGATGTACTAACTGTTTTAATAAAAAAAATAAAGTGCAAGTAATTTTACAACACAAGTTTAACGTACAAGATTCAACATACCTATTAATTAAAAAAAATATTAGCATTAAAATATAAATAAATTTAAGATTTAAATGTATGTACTTTTTTAAATATTCGAAGAACATATTTTTAAAAATAATAATAATCACACATACCAGGGTTAAGATTTCATGCATCTTAAGCATAGAGCATCATGTAACGCCTGCTCCTAAATTGCTGAAGTGTAAATGTGCTATTCTTTAGAAAAATTCTTCACTTCTGCCGTTAAAGAAAGGCGAAAACACAAAAGTCATTTTATGTCTCTTTATGTGTGTAGGTGATAGTACCAACACTAGATTTTCAGGGGGGCAGTCTACTTCGATTATTGAAAGGGAAAATGGTGCGCCCATTCTTAATGCCGGCTCCAAACCGGGACCAGACTCTCGCCTATTGCCCAACCGTTTGAATTTGTTTTGAAGGGGTAATTAAGGAAGCAAAATGACCGATGCATTTGGTACTTCTATAGACACCTTCCCCTTTCTTATCTACCCCGAAATCTGTGACTTGCGGACAGATTACCGCTCTTGTACCGAAACTGGACGACGCGAGGAGACCGGAGACCCCCCCCCCCTCCCCCGAGAGCCCCAAGGCGATGCGAGTGACATATCCAGACAAGACTCCCTTTCTTCTCGGGCTCTCCAGCCATTCCCCGTGGAGAGTGGAGCCGCAATTAAGAATTCTGAGAGACCGCAACAAGCAGGACAACAAGCGTCTCTAGCAGACTATTATATGGTCCTGCCTCCTGCCATCAAGGCTCTGCGACCGCCACACAGAACCTTTTATATTATGATCGCCCGTAGGTTACTGACCGCTTAGGATAGGACTTCAGTACACAGTTTGAATCCTTTTTCTTGTAATCTTATCTCTTCTATCCAAGGGTAGCGCTAAAAATTTCAGCTTTCAGCAGGTCAAGATTACACGATTGCAGGACTACCAGATTACGGATTTTTTCCTTAAGATTACGATTAAAATTACGGGAGAAAAAGGATTACGGGATTACACAACTTCGATTATGATTATGAGAATAGGCCATCATCAGATTACGATTACGATTACGATTTTTTCAAAATGTAATCGATTACAGCCGATTACGATTACGTAATCGCGATTACTCCAAGCCTGCTACAAATATTTTACAACGTCTAATATTACGTCGAATGAGTTAGGTTGTTTGTAGAAAGGTCCATTTTGATTGCTCATCGATCATATTACAGCGTTTAATATTAAAATTGTGGCATATTCATCATCTTACGGGCATGTGTCTAGTTTCAGGTAAATAACAGCTGCCAAGCTTGTCATCCGTGGCGATTTCTACAGATTTCCGTGCTATTGAAAGGGAGACGATGAAAGTAATTGCATTAACAAAACATAGATCTATTAATTAATGAAAACTACACTTTATTAGACTTGGGATATGCTATTTAAACCAACATTGAGCATTTTAAACGTATAATTACAAAAAGGTTACTTTTATTTTTCTCTAGTATTTGAGTGCACAAGTGGTGGTTCCTAATGTTTGCCTTTCAGTTATTTTTATTAAAAATAGCTAAGAATACAGTAAATTTTATTTAACGGAAATAAATTATTTATTTATAAAAAAAACAAACCTCATTTTTAAACACTGAACAACGTCATTTTATTTTTTAGAAATAATATTATCAGATTATGTATGATATTTTTTCTTCATTATTTTAGACAGAAAAGGGCAAGTCTCTGAAGCAATTTCGATACATCAAATTAAGTATTTAAATTGTTATGCATAATTTATCTTTTAGATGCTGTAGATTGACGTGGTTTTATTAAATTAAACGTTTTGATTATATAACATTATAAAATTTTCTCAGCCTGGCCTTGAAATTTAGCTAGTCATCTCACCATTATTGCGTAACCAGTAGTATTTACACACAAACTAAAAGCTCTTTTCGTACTGTTAACGAACTGAATTTTGTGTGAATTGGACTGTTATCGAATCCTTTCCACTAGTCCTTATATGATTAAAAACTGTTTGCAATGAATCTAACAACTTATATAGTTGTAAGGCTCTTCGTAAAGGAATATTGTTCTTCACTAAATATGCAGACAGCTAAAATTTATTCATAATAGAATGTTTTTTCACATCCTTTTAGGAAAAAATGGTAGCTCTGTATAAATAAAAATATAAGGTAAAAACTGGTGAATGGCGCACTTGAGTTTTTAAAGGTGTGAGTTCACCGCGATTTCAGGTAGTTGTACAGATACAACAGCACAGTGTCTCGTTGAATATATAGCCTTTTTCTCCAAAAATGTTTGATACGTCGTCGTTTATATTGCTTGCTTTCGAAATGTAAGGGCCTGAATGTTCATTAATGCTCATCTGATTTTTATTGTGACTGCAAGATACTTTTTAAGCAAACGTTTTTAAAACTATTTTGACAATTTACTTTAAGTTATTATTATTATAATCTAATTATCAACAGCCATCTCCCATATGCGTGAACCACTCTCATGTGCGAAATCTCTCCCGCCCTATGAAGAGAGAACCGAAAAATGGATGTCCTGGCTTTATGCCTGCTGTCATTTTAAATTGCCGCATACCACGGAAATGGTGACGGAAAAGCGTGCTGAAGGAATTTAGTCTATAATATTCACCAAAAGTTTCATTATGTTTTCATTCTGTTTTATAATGTTTTCCAATTGTGCGCCATCTCTACTAGATTTACCTTACGCATTTTGGTTTTAAAATAAGTCATGTCTTTAAAAATGCCGACATGATAGCGTCGTGGTAAGGCGCGGAGCTCGTACGCCCCAGGTCTGAGGATCGAGCCTGGGAGTGTCGGTGGATTTTCAAGATGCAGAAAATCGTCTGCGCCCATGTCGTATGATTGTGCGGCATGTAAAAGATCCCATGAGTAGACATTTGGCTAGGATGCCTCTCGGCTAAATTAAATTCCTAGTGCAATTTCGCATCAACAGTCCGGGTGCTAGTCCTTACAAATGGGGAAAC
Source organism: Octonoba sinensis (assembly GCA_038502835.1). NCBI lineage: Eukaryota > Metazoa > Arthropoda > Arachnida > Araneae > Uloboridae > Octonoba > Octonoba sinensis. The sequence continues at coordinate 134,564,656 of CM076598.1, forward strand.
CGGACGTAAAAATTCTCATGAGGCGATGGTACCACACTCATTGGGGTGTCGCTGAAAGACATGGTACCAATATCTCGGGAGCGCACTAGGTCTGCAATTGGCAGAAACCAACAGCAGCCCATTAGAAATTAAAAAAAAAAGTCTTTAAAATCAACAGATATTTAGTATATCTGTTCTATCTGACCCTTTTCAAAATACCTTTTCAGGTCGTTTTAAGCCCTTGAGATGATTATTAGAAAACTAATAACAATGAAAGTCCAATGTTAGACATTTTTATATCAGGGACAAATTCGAAGATTTTGATAATAAATGATGCTCACAGGGCATGTCATGCTTCCTATGAATAACAACTAAAGCTATATTTTCTGCATCGGGAGATTTTACATTTACTTCTTAAGATAAATTAATTTAATATTAGACTTGCATGGTATGAAATATCTTTTTTAGTCGAATCTTTTATGTTCAGTGTAATTAATTTCTATTGGTATTAATTAAGAAAGTGACGGAAGCCCTGACGTACGTCAAAAAATTTATTATTTAAGAGCGCAACGAGAAAAGTCAAATCATCAAAAATCTATCAAAAACAAAAGCCAATACACATTCGCAGATTATACCTACCAATAACAATTCAATACTTTTTTTTTTTTGCTCAAAGGCGTTATTAAGTAAACGAAAATTAATTTAGAGAGAAAAAGATAGCCTCAGTCATTGGAATTACCTTAAACTGCTTCAATATGTAAATTTTATTTCAAGGAATACATACTTATAAAGTGCTTTTTCTGGATGAAAAAAAATCTTGATTTTTTTTAATTATCTTGTATGTCATATATAGGTTCAACGCTCGCCGTCACTTAATGATTAAAAATTACCCTGTTAGATCCTATTTGCATTTATAAAGAAATAGAGGTTGTTTGAGGGATTAATTTTCTTCTGTTTCAGATCTTCGAACGTATCGTTACCATAGCAACAATGATAATATTAAACAAAATCGTATTAATATTTGAAATATTGCATTTGAACATTCGAAATGAAGTCTTTGCATTGAAATCGAAGTCGTGCTTAAAATTTTCAAACACAAAACAAGTAAAGAATCTACAGTAAATATTTATTAATTTTCTCATTTGTTTCTTTTGAATCACAAAAAGAGGTAAAACATTTTCAGTAAATATTTACTAATTCTCTTACATGTTTCCATTAAATACTCGTAGTTTAATATAATTGAAATAAGGGTAGTGCAGTACTGTGACTGGAAAGTCGTTATCAAAACTGTGTGACAAATGCGACAATTTTTGTCTCTGAAAGTACAACATATTTTATTGCGTAATTATTTTTAAAGAAAGTATAGTCAAAAACTGTAAAAGGTATGAATAGATTTTACAATAAATTTTATGCGGAACAAAATTCATAATATAATCTTGAACAATGTTACTAAAACACTAATTTTTAAGAAAAGTTACATACAATTTTAACCTTCCTCCTAAGATTATATAACCTTATTTATGATTGCATCTTCATGGACGGCCAAAGACGACCTTTTACCTAACCAGAACATCATATGTAAGAACGACAATTGAAAGTAGCATCTAGTTCACGTTGTAATAAAAAATAATCGCATGTAAGTACTATTGAACAGTATCTTATATATTATTTCTCCAGCCTATTTTTCTGTCGGTCCGTGAGATCTTCCTTATTCCTTTATCAAATTCCATGATCTCCCCCTCATTTTAAAGCTTATCGTGCCGGCTAATGACGAAAAATAGACCCACGGTCTAAAAGTGTACCACTTCTCTTAAAGTTGAGATTTAAAATCATCTAAGAAGAGCTCCTTTAATAGATGCGTCGATTTTTCGATTAGATATCGAATCGGATATCCACTTGAAACATCAGCGTTAATACATTTCCCTTTGAAATTGCGCTTCCGTCATAATAAACAAAACTTATAATAAAGAAATCTTAGAGGATCCTTCAGCTTAACCGAAAAATTCCACCAAAAACCCACTTAACCAAAACTTCTGGCACGTCAAGACTTTTCTTATAAGTAAGTACTTTTGAAATTACTGTTGATATTTTGTATCCCAAAAATAATCTCTTACATTTACTTCTCATAGCCTCAGTTAGTCACAATACTCAATACTTGAATAAATTCTCGGTTCACATTGCAGGTTCATTAACATAGAGGAACTTTCAACTTCCATTTAATGTGAAACTAAAATTGACTTGCATTATTTCTTACATATATAACGATTTGGTGGGCCGTGCGGAATTACGCACGAGTCGACTACTAGAAGACTTATTGTTCAAGTCAAATAATGAAACGGGATTAATTTCAAATGGGTTTTCATTTATTTCTCTACTAAATAAATCTATTTTATATTATGACAAGTTAATTCCTCTTTTCTACTAACACCAACATGAGCAACATTTGATGAAATTATGAAACCGTAAAGAAATAAAAGTCATATAATTAAACGCTTTATGGAATGGACCACCAGTAATAAAGCTGAGCCCGGGGTTAGCATATAAACAAGAAACATACGAGGTATTGCTTCATGCTTCTTTTGCAATTACGTAAGCAGTCAAATGTATAAATAATATGTTATTGTTTCTCATGCCACTTGGATATCCAAGCACCCCTTCGCAGACTAGGAATTAAGGCAGTAAGGAGCGCCTTCCATTTATAGATGAGCACCACAACGGTGGAAGTACGACTTGTCTCATTATATATTTAGATGACACCAGATGGCTCCACCGCAAATACGTCACATTCCTTTTTGACCTAAGAGTGAAGGGAAGGGAAATTCTCCACCCTCCGGTACCCTCGGAACTGCAGGGTCCACATGCACGTATCCCCAAGTGTACATGGTGGGTCTCCAGCGGCTCGGGTATTAAACCCGAGATCTTCCGATCCGAAGCTCGACATTATAACCTCTAGGCTACCACGGCCCTAATAGAAAATAATTATTTTTTTGCTATTCGTTTCAAAGCACGTTTTAATTCCCAAGACAGACCCGTTTTTATATAGCATTTAGCTTTTGAAATTTCAATTAGATTCTTTCCATTCATTTTTTAATTTTTTTAAAGGGAAGAACAGTTATGATAAAAACTAGCAGCGATGATATGAATTTGTAGCTGCAGATGGTGTTTTTAAAACAACACTTTTATCTCTACTTTCTGTGAAGTGGGTGCAGAACTATAAGATAAATAAATAAATAAAAAATAATTAAGTAAACAAAATGTCAAGTAACAATAACATTGTCTCTTATAGGTGCCACAAGAATATGTAGATGTTAAAATAATTTAAAAAATGAATCACACACACAGACATAAAGTTACGATACTTTGGAGCATTTATTGATAGTGGATTGTCTTCCACAATATTAAATGGTCCTCAAAGTGCTAAAATGTCACTGTATTGTACCCATGAAAACCTGTAGTCTATTAACTTTTACATAAAGCATAAACTTATTTGTTACACCGCAGATGCATTCTCACTTCCAGGGAGCACGCTCCTTATTTTTTATTGTGTTTTATTATGTATCTTTGGTAAAGAGGCTTTATATTTTTCTTATTTAGTTGCTCCGCTTGTACAAACTGTCACTGTCCTTAATGGAGGCAATTCAAGCAACGTCATTGGTCACGTGGCACCGATGAAAGCAATGTAAACAAAGGAAGCCGTAGCATCGCTTTACATCGAGTTCCACAAATCTAATTAAAAACTAGGTCTAAATAAAGTTCTTCTACATTACATAAAATTAATACTAAATACAACGCTATAACTATTGTAATAATTAATAAATTTCTTTTATAATGATTAAATTAAATGTATATAATGGGTTATAATCAGAAAAAGTTGTGAAAATAGTCGAATTAATTTTAAGAAAACTAATTTTGCCTAGTGAACTCCACGTAGAACTCAATTCAAAATCATAGTAAACAAAGAGCGGATATCACGTGATAACGATGATCGCTCATGAGTCCCTCTAGCGGTGAATTGCCTCCATTTATGACTATGAGTGTCCAACAATTTTCGCAAGCTGTTGAAGGCACAGATGGCTGCAAACTAAACACTGAAAGTTAACACAATTTTGCAAAACTGTTGGAGTTTTTAAAATCTATAGGAAATGTAAAAATATAATAAACTAATGCGGCTCATGAAAGTGATTTTAAAAATGCAAAAGATCAAAATCAAAATATTTAATTTTTTCTCCTTTCCTCTGTTTTTTTGCTAGGACGCTTTTACGGATGAAGTTGGTTATATTTCTGTTGATGACCGGGATGACTGCCAACTGTTGAGCCTCAAGAGAAAAGGGTTTGTGACAAGATACGCATGGGCAAGAAAATTTGACACTTGTGACAATCAAGACTACTACATAGAAGTAAGAATTTATTGTATGAAAATGTGATGTTTGTGATCTAGTTATGCCTATATACATGTTCATATATGGCATTAACATTCCTTATTTCAGATCAACAAAAAGAAAACAAAATATGCGCCGGAAAATTTAGCACAGCACATTATTTAAAAACATAAAGCAGGAAAAAAAAAAAATCTACAGTTTAACGATTTTGAGCTACCATATTAAAATTTATAATGTCCGGTAACTGCAGACCACTTTTGTTCACCAATGGGCTAGTTCTTAATTTGTACTTCAGTAAACAGACACGATTACACTAAACAACCGCCACTGAATACTGCTTTTCTCATTTTTAGCTTAGATTGGACTGGTATGATCGTATATCAGTGGACACTAGATTGTTTATCCCAATCTATTTGATGCTGTATTTTCTGATTTCTATTGTATTTGACCTCACTGCGGATTAGCTCAGTAACATTATGTATGCCTGGTATATAGATTTTAAAGTAACAGTGAGAATTTTAGTTACTGCATTTTATTTGACATATATTTGATTTTTTAAAACATTTTATCTTTCTAAAATGTTAAGACATGTCATATTTTCTATACTAAGCAGTAATAGGAATAAAAGTCAAAATAGGAATACATTTTCTCACGGCCAATGATATTTATTCTTATGTGAAATGTATTAAACAATCGGTTACTCACCCTGTAACATATATATGGTCATATTTTCAGAGCGTACATATTATTACAAGCTCAAGATGAGATTAATCGGTACTGTCACAGACTTAAGGGGAGTCAGTACCCAAAAATGTGGAAACAATACCAAAAAAAAAAAAAAAATAAAATGCTCCTTGAAAGTTAAGAAAAAATGAAGCAATATTTATTGATTTATCATTGATTTTATTACGGTTTTTATTTGAAACCTTTTCATTTCGAAACCGAAACTGTGCTGAATATAAGCCACACATTTATTTTTTAAAATAAAATAATCGAGAAGAAGCAATTTCATCTTGACTGTAACAGAAAAAAAAAGGGTTCCTTACTTGAAATTTTGATAAAGAAAGCATTTAAGTTTTTGCAAGCCTAAAACTTAAAATGCCGTTTTCTCTCGCTTTGTTTTTTACGCATTTCATCTCAATTAAAATGCAAAGGCTTTTTTTAAATTTGTATCTATAATGTGGAATTTTATTCCACATGTTCCTGAAACTATAAATAACAAATTTATGCTCTACTTTTATGATAACTTAAGTACTTAAAAAAAATTTTTTTTGTAGGTTTTTTGAATTTTTCGTTGTTTTTTCTGCGTTACTTCAGTTTTTATTTTTTTCTCAAAAAGTATTTGACTTATAGAAAATTCAAAGCATAAAAGTTGTGCTTTATGAGTAATAAATCAATAAAAAAAAATTTCAGACTTTGCGCCAATTTTTGAAAAAGAAGATGTATTTTTAAAAATTGCTAAATTTCTTTTCAAAAGTTTGAAACTTTCAAATTATGTTTTAAAAATCCAGTTTATTTTCATATTAAATTTCTTATGAAGTGATATAACATGACATGAGACAAAAATTGTAAATAAAAACTCTAGAGAAAAAAAAAGATCTCATGGTGCCGACTCCCCTTAACGTTTTAAAAAATAACAGATTATAGGCCAATAGATGGCGCTTTATCTGTTAAAACTGATGTAGAAGATTATTGTTTCCCAAACTTTCGACAGCACGGGCGTACGCGTACCGTACCCCTTCTGTAATTTTCAAAATACTGAGCACCACCTTGTCAGAGAAAACGGGAAAAAAAGAAACATGTACTTCAATAGCAATTTTTGTTGGATAATTACTTGCTTTTGTAGTCCCGGTTCCTCCTCATTTCAATGTTTCCGCTTTAGTTGCGCGCTTTCACCCCATGTAGTCGGGATTTGATCGCTCCCTTTTGGACGGAAGCCGCAGTGACGGACCTAGGGGAGGGGGGGGGGGGAGGGGCAAGGCCTGGACCCTTGCTTCGTGTGGCTCTTCTGGAGGGCGGCAAATTCAAATGTGATGCACAAAAAAGAGAAGAAGAAAAGAAAAGAAAAGGAAAAGAAGAAAGATAGAATTAAACAAAAAAAGAAAGAAGTATTTAACTAAGAAAATTTAACTTTTGGAAAGAGAGAATTAAAATCCTAGTGCGGCGCTCCGATTTGATCATTGATCGGCTATTTTGCTAACGATTAAAACCGATTAATAGAATTATTTATTTGTATAAACTGTTGGAAACGCTAAAATTGAGGTATACTCAATATGTTGCGTTGTCGATCAGTCGGCCGGCTCCTCTGGTAGAGGGCTCCTAGGAAGGCAGTTTTAAGGGTCGGCAAATTTTGCATTGTCAAAATTTAAAAATTTGAATTTAAAAAATGTCAAGGCTTTTTCCCCTTGTGATAGTGAAATATAAATCATGCTATGCTCAAACAATATAATAGTTTTTCTTTTACAAATTTTCAAAGCATCCTTTTGGGAAGGTTTGGGGGAAAGCGGGGAGGAACTTGTGATAGTGAAATATAAATCATGCCACGCTCAAACAGTACAACAGTACCTCTTTTAAATTTTCAAAACATCCCTTTGGGAAGAGGAACGGAAAAAAAAAAACAGGACAAAACGAAATGGTTCGTACTTGTGTGAGAAAAAAGTCGAATAAATACATTTTTACGGGATATTTGGTCGACAAGAGCCAAAGTAGAAGAAACAAAATTAAGTATAGAAAAACCTTTATGCAAGAAACAAATGCAGAATAAAAACCAGTGTGAGCTATGCACAAGTGTGAAGAAGTTTTATCTGTGCATTACTGGTTTTACTTAGCATTTGATTAAAATGAACTTATTGTTAAAAAGAACACGACGGTAAGGTCATCTTCAGTGTCTTCACTTGACATACTCACAAGTTTTATACTATTAATGAATTTCGTTTTCATTTCTTTACTTTAAAATCTTAACAATTTATGCAGGTGCCTCAGATGTTCTTAATATCCTTATATGGTCTCATTATTGTAGTTTTCAAGGCATTTTGTCGCACAATTCAAGAGGCTTTAAATATCAGAGTTTTGACCTCTTGGTTGTGAATTTAAATAAAAAGCCCGGATCAAGCGACATCTGGTTTAATGGTGTCCGGATTAATGGGAGTTTAATATATGGACATAACGTTTCATCTATTATAAAATTAAATCTTCTTCCTACGGAACATTCAAATTGACGTTAATTAATAATTAACTATGGATCCCTAAGATTTTTGGTATTTTAATCACCCAATCTCTCATTCTATTTCAGAAAAGAGCTCTAATGTAAGATAAATTTTATAATAATGTTAATTAATGTTTAGCGTTTGATATATAAAATAAATGTTTACTAATCATGCTTTATGCTTAAATGACTTTGGTGAAAAGGGCATTGGATTCATTTCCTTAATGACAATTTACTTTCAGAGTAATCCTTTTTAAAATGATTCTAAGCCGAAAACTACCTTTTTAACCCAGTTTTGAGAGAGTTAGTTCTCTTTAGAAATAGAGCCCTAAAATTGTTTTAATAAGCATGAACTTAGTAAGTGAGAACTTAATATGCAAATACGAGATCTTCTTCACTTTAATCTGATTAAAAGGAGTCTAATATTTCAGTGCCACCAACAAGCAAATGATCTTAAATTCGAGAGAATCCTTAGGAGCAATTTCGACAAATAGCACAAGAGTAAAACTTTCTAAAGTGATTAAAGAGTCGGTGGCCATGACAACCGAACTTCTATTGACGTCATTAAAGATCTGACCATCACTGAAGGGTTATGCAAGGCATTCCTTTGACAGTACTTCACTGAACACAAATGACATATACTTGGCCCTTGCTTCTCATGAAATGCCATCTGAAATAGAATTTCTAGGAAACTTTCAGCATTTCATTCGGTTTTATTTTAAAAAAGCATTCAATTTCTCTAAGTTGTTTGCTCATTTATAAATCACTAAATTGGATAAGTTTACATCGAATTAGACATAACAATGAATGTGGTGGGAAACGCTTTGCTAAATTTTTGAAATTTATTCCTAACAATTATAACTTATATATTTTTCTTTAGAGGAGCATATTTTAATTAGAACATATATTCATCTATTTAAAGATTATTTTGCTTCATATTAACTGGAAGAACGAAGACCATTTTAGCTTTGGAAGAGTTTTGTAAGATAATGTCGGAACTGTTTTGCTGTACAATAAACGGAGGAAGGGCAGTGTTACTATGTAGGGTAACCACACGTCCACCTTCACGGAGACATGTCTGCATCTTGATGGTGAAACTGCTCCATGTTGTGAATGAATGACAACAATATGTTATGACATGAACATTCACAATATGAATGTTCATGAATGTCATGAATGTTCGCGGAGTATGGTAGGAGTATGGCAACCCTGCATCTACATGACTTCAAAACTTATAATAAGTATTTTTTGAAATCTTTTAAAACATGCTGAAAGAAACACCAGTATAAGCTACAGATTCATTACGGATTAGGTCAACTCATTACTTGTTTTACATTGACAATTTATTGTCTTATATTAAGAATAGCTGCTCAAAATAAATGTATAGTAATTATATTTAGAAAATGAGCTTGGTTTCCCGTGCGCTCAGCCGATGTCATGGGCAACAACAAACAAAGAAATTTTTATTTACAAAAGAAAAAACGCATAGTGCAAGATATGGCAAAAAAAAAAAAAAAGTGCAGCACTCTAGTGGTCTAAGTTGACCACTAGAGTGCTGCACCGCAAGTGGTCAACTTACACAGGTTTCACTGCATAATAAATATTTGATAAAAACTTTTTATGTATTTTTGTGATGGTAAGCTAAAACCATTTATGTGTATTTGGGAGAAAAATTAGCTGATTGGAAGACGTTGGTCGTTATTAAACAGTGTGTCATATACATGAAATCTCATCTTATTGATTTTATCTTTTCAGGATGGCACAACTCATGTCGTATATGCTATGGGTAAGGGTCCGATAAGAAGGCTGGATGGCATTAATCTGGCTAAAGAAATCCATGGATTTCAAAGGGTACAACTGCTTAAGAACATAAATCCAGACCCTCCTTTTCCAGATGATACACAAGTTATTATAATTCGTAATAATGAGGTAAGATTTATTAAATAGTTCTATGTATATTTAGCTTATTTTCAATAAGTTAATAGAGATTTACTATACAATAACCTAACACGTGAACGTATTTCCTAAGATTATCGATAAATATATCGGCTAATAAGTAATTTACATTTTTGTGAATTTCTGGCAATATTATTTACAAGCACGTAATGCATTTACATAAGAATACATAAGCTCTTAAGATACAAATTTCCCTAGGAGTTTAATTTAGCAGAGAGGTATCCAAGCCAAATAGATACTCACGGAATTTTAACATACCTTGAGGACGCTGCCGATTTCCTGCATCCCGAAAATCCCCCGATTTGGGTCAGGCTTTGAGCCTACCAACTTGGGCGTACGAAACCAACACTTTACCACTATAGTAATAATTAAACTTATGGATTATGGAATTGAATATTTGAATTAATACTTGAAATCTGAAATAAAATTTGGAAGAGTACGAGAACTGCATTTGTGAAGAAAGTTTGAGAGCGGAAAAGCAAAATTAAGCGTTGAAAATATGGCGTTCATATTTTAAAAGATTAATTTCTAGCTCTCTTTTTATGATAGATTTATAAAAATTATGTTTATGCATTACGGTATTTCTTATAGATCAATGAAAAAAATATGTCTTTAACGTATTAAGAAATTCCTCTATAACACATTGATTTATTTAATCTTTGTAAAATAGATTTACAGCGCGAAGAAATATGAATATTGCAATCGAGTTTCGTAGAAAGAGCGGAAATGGAAAACATTTCCCAATTGGACGCAAGAATGTAAAAGTTAATAAATAAATAAATAAGTAGATAAATGAATAAAAAATGAAATAAAATATAAATTAAATAAATGAAAAAAAGTAAAAAAATAAACACAAATTTCAGAATGAGTCATCCAATAGATTTGACTTAAATGTGTGACTTATGACCAGCAAAAAAAAATATATATATATTAGGTTATGAACTGTTTTGATATCGGGAAGTTTTCGATTTTTTGCTTTTATTTTTATTTAATAAATAACGTCTATAAACATCATCTCTAAAAAATTTTTGTTCTGCAATAAGTATTTATTTTTAATATAGTTTTTAAAGTTAAAGCGCAGTAAACGACGCAAAAACCATTTTCTGCACACGTGCGCCCACTGTAGGGAAAAACGTCACCACTCTGTGGGCTTAGCTACAATAGGAGCGAGTCCTCCTGTTTCTTAGTGCTGAGCGTTGAGACATTTAATCTTTTAAAACGTTTTATTCGTTCTGTTTGTTTTTAATTGTTTGTTTGTTTATGATGTTCCTTTTTGCTTTGAGTTTTTTTTTTGTGCACTATTGTGTTACTTACCTTTTAGCCCTATGTGATACACTGCGGTGCATAGGGAGTTACTTTATTTGTTTAAATAAAAAAAAAGAAAAAATAGAAGCGACACCCCCGGGGTTTGAGGTCCGAGGATGTCCGCCAAAGAGGACTCGTAGGGCAAGTTTCAACAGCATCAGGTTTGCCTTTAATGTGCTCGCAAAGCGATAAAAGTCGCTAAAAGTCGCCAAGTAAGAAATTTCACTACATAAAATTGGATAAAATAAAATTACATCATTAATGTTCCTTTTGGCACGTTTCTTAATTTACCTTTTACAAATCTAGACTCCATAATGAAGTAATAATTTCGACGCAACAATAAAATAATTTTGAAAAGAAAGCAAACTAGTTAAGAGCAACGTAAAGTCTACTGTGACACATGAAGTGTGACGCCAGGGGCTGTCGCGGTAAGCTCCACCCCGTTTCTTGCGCGTGGAATATTTAAAAATTAATCAAGAATCAATAATTGGTTTTCTAAGTCTGGCGTTGTTGAATTTTAGAGATTTTTTTTTTTGTCTTAGCCACATTTAGCTGTCAAAATAAGAATATTTAATCGGTTGAAACTTCCCTATTATACCGAAAAGAGAAATGCAAGCAAGAGAAATTAATCAAATGGAAATGAAATTAGATGTGGCCAACAACACATATAAAACAGTAATTAAAAAACACAGGCAAAAAGAAGTTTTGCTATGAAATTATAGTTTCTGAATGAAAGTTAATTAACTTTTTTTAATGGCGCTCAATATTATTTATGTTGAAACAGGGTTTTAGTTTCATTTCAGTAGTTGTTAAAAGTATGTAACAGTTTCCAAAGTTTCCTTTTTTTATTTCTAAGCTAGACACGCTAGACTTATCTGTCAGCGTTTTTATTACATATCAGTGGATGATCGCCTACGCATCTTCACTTCTACATTTCGACCACGGACTTTTGACATTTGGACGCTTCTGCGCATGGCAGAAAAGAACGAATCCATTCGAGTTTTAGAGAAGCTCGTTTTGTCGCGTTTATTTAGTACGCGAATCACAATGTTTGCTTTGCTGTTTGTTACCACTGCACTTCAAGATTAACTAATGATATGTGGCAAATAATATGTAAGATATTTTAATAACATTATAAAAAATTTGAATATGCATATATTTTTATCTTTGATATAATTTTAACATTCTATAATCATACTTTATTGTAGAATGTAGTGTAAAATGTTGTGGTTATGTGGGGTAATGTAATTCATAGTGATCTAATTTATACTGAATGTTACAAAGGAAAAAAAAAAGTAGTAGAACATTAATGCACGTTGCAAGTTGAGTAATATAGTTTTTTTTTCGAATTTTCATTTATAAATACGTTTACAAATTGAAAGCAAGAAAACTATAGTACTGATGCAGAATTTGATTTCCAATCATGGAAAATAATTGACTGTAGATGGAAATGTAATTTATTGAAAGATATTAACTTAAGCGCCCTTTACATATACGTTCTTAACCGTGCGACTGAACGAGGCGCAGCCAACCACGCTTAAGAATGCAATTAAAACCGTGGCGTTCAATAATATAATGTGTCGCAATAATGTACCGCATTCTTAACCACGCTCAAGAACGCGTTCAGATGCGAGGCTTTTATTGAAGTCCCTACAGAGTGGCGTATGGACATTCAGAGACAACGACGTTCCACGTTCCGAGCTAGCAGTCATAATAAAATGTAATACATTAAAGAAAAATCATTAGTAAATGAATTATAATAATATACACATAATACGCACACCACTTTGTGATTTCAGACCCATAACCGAGCAAAAGGCATTTTTTATTGCAGAAGCAACAGCCTGCAGAATTGTCCAATCATCCCACTTTAATGCGCGGTTAAGAACGCGTATGTAAAATGTATCATTTTTTGGTGCACGATCAGGAGCGCGCATCTGAGTGTCATTCTTAACCGCGTTCTTGCGCGGTCTAAAATTGCATTTACAAGCACACTCTTGAACGCGAATCTGAATGGCTCGCCGTCTGGAGCGCGGCAAAAAACGTGTGTGTAAAGGGCTCTTTACTAAACGGCATTGGGGCCTCAGTGGCTGAGCGGTCAAACCGACTGGCTCCGGTGCCTCCCTGCGCGGAGAGAAAGAGGCGTGGGTTCGATTCCCACCTTGCTCTGGGTGTATTTCCTTCTTTGTATATTAAAATCTGTTGTGCTGTCTTGTTCTATCTGTCATATTAGATGAGAGTTTGAGGCATATCCTTGAGAATAGCAAATAAATTCGAATATTTATGTGACCTGAAATGGTCGTAAACAAACAAACAAACAAACATACTAAACGGCAACGGTATGAGTCTTTCTACTTGTACAGGACAAAGGCAAATGCTTCAAATACTGCCTTCTAATGTCAGTAGAAGTTCAAAGGATATTTTCATCTTCTAAAATTAAAATAAAATACTAAAGAACAATATCTTTAATTAACGTACGTTTGCTTTTCCTTGTGTGAATAATATTTTAACGTATTATTTTCACCTAAAACTAAAATCAATTGCAAACATTAAAGGACAATATTTTTTTAAAATTCAGATGCAACATTTTTTTTCTGGGTAGGTAAAAAATATTATGAATGCACATTTATTAATTTTTAGTGCATATTTGCATACATATTGTGATGATTTTGTAGTATCTAATCCGGGCTCTAATAATAATACATTATATTATAAAATGTATATCATTTTCCATTAATGCTTAGAAAACATGCTATACATTTCTAGTTGTGGTGCAACAAGTTACTCCAACATTGGAAGTGCAGTACTTCTAAGGGATGAGTACATACAAAGAGCAACTGGTGACGGCAACGCAACGGGAACTGGAGTTGCTCTAAGCTACTGTTTGTTTGTTTGTTTGTTTTACGACCATTTCAGGTTACATAAATATTCGAGTTCATTTGCTATGCTCAAGGATATGCTTCAAACTCTCGTCTAATATGACAGACAGAACAAGACAGCACAACAGATTTTAATATACAAAGAAGGAAATACATCCAGGGCAAAGGTGGGAATCAAACCCACGCCTCTTTCTCTCCGCGCAGGGAGGCACCCGAGCCAGTCGATTTGACCGCTCAGCCACTGAGGCACCCTCTAAGCTACTGGTGACTGGTTTACTAGATCATTCATACCAAGTTGATTTGTTGCTAGTATGTCCTCATCAGAGGAGGATGCTGCTCTCGCGTACGTTTTCCTGAAAAAGCCGAAAAAACGTTTATTAATAAGAAGACAATTTAGTGTACACCCATATAATGTTGTTCATGCTAAACATAGTCTGTATTACGCAGCTAACAATTTACGAAACTATCCAGAAAATTTTTTTTTCCGTTTTTTTTTTTGGTATTTTTTCTTGTAAAAGTTAACAACATAATAAAAAAATGGTACTAAATACGTACACTCCACTATGAAATACTACATGAAATGTATTAATTGTAGTGAAAAACGCAAAATAAATACTACATGAAATACTGCTAGCAACTGGGCAACTGAGCGACGTATTTCGAGCATGGCGTGACTGGAGCAACTGTAATTGCTTCGTCACCTACTAATCGCGTTGCCATCACTTAAGTATGAACAATTTCATTCAACTCTGACAGCTATGAAAGGAGCAACTCCAGTTTCCGTTACGTTGCCGTCATAGGTGGTAGAGCAGGATTTTCCCGTGCCTTGGGTTCCACGTTCATCCCCGTTATTCACGGAAAAGTAAATTAAATTTTGATTAACAGTGTTTTGTAAACAAGAGGAAATCTTCACATTTTGATTAAAACATTACACATTGAAATTCGATTGCTTTTTAAGTTGTCAATGTCTATGCTATTTGGAGTATGTTATAATTTATCCTGCAATTTATGCCTTTCTGATATAGGTGGCGATACCTAGTGTTGACACAACATACTGGTGTAGTTTGCATCGGTTACCACAAGAATTTGAGAACAAGCATCATGTTGTACAGGTATCGTACAGTTTATAAATTCTTCACTCAAATGTATGTATAACCAACAAAAATGCTCAGTTTATGTAATATTCACTTTTGTATTTAACTTCATTGCAAATTTTCATAATACTTCTATATGGCTCATATTGTAAGCATTAAGTACACTCAAACGCTTAAATAATTACGCAATTTATGTTGAATTTCGAAGTAGTAGTAGAAAAGATGATTAAAAAGTAAACAGAGATTGGAAAGCTGGCTTTTTTTTCAATGAAAACGTAACTGACATTTAAATGAAATAATATCTACTAAATAAAATATAACGACAAGTTGGTTAGTATGCGTGCAGTTATAATAGTCAAATCAAACGAACAGGAGGTATTACACATATGCACAAAACAAGATGAGTAAGGAACACATTTGAAACAGAAATTACACACACGCATTGGAGTTACAAAAATCTCATTCAATGTAAAGATAGAGGTAATAAAAGTAATAAATTGAAGTAAAGGAAAACTGCTACATTTATTAATAAAAGATAATAGTCGCTAATTGTTCTCTAACAATTATCGGGAAGAAAAATTATCAGAAAATGATCAGTTAAGGGGTCATTCATAAATGATGTCACGCTTCGAGGGGGTGAGGGGGATTCCAGAAATTGTGATAGGGGTTTGTGACAAGGGGAGGGGAGGGGGCAACAAGAAGTGTGACATTGCACATTTTGGTTTCAATAAAAACATTTAAAATCGGCAAATTAAAATTATTTTTAAAGTTTCACTGATCATTTTGTATCGTAAACACCGATGCTGATTAGGGTTTAAATTTACTACTTGTTAAAAGTTTAAAAGGAAATTTTCATACGTATTTACACTTTTAAGATAAAATTGCGTGGGTCATTTTTTCAGAATTCCAACAGTTAATATATTTTACAGTTCTATACTAATTATCTTTTGTGTTGTAAACCTTCACCTCACAATTACTATTATTACATAATTAATTTTATACAAATTAAGTACACATGTAATCATTATTATTATTATGCTCACAAATGTTATTAAAAGTTCAAAAATGAAATTAGAGACTTAATCTATAACATAGTGCTTTGTTTCTGAGCTGCAAGTACATATGCTTATGTAATTTAATATAGCGTGACATGAGGTAGGGGGGTATGATGACGTGTGAAATTTTGTGACAAGGGGGGGAGGGGTCAAACGTATTGAAAAAACGTGTGACATCATTTATGAACGGTTCCTTAGATACGTAACAACATGGAAAATAAAAGTGAATGCGAAACTTGAGAGGGAAACGGTATAAAAGCGGACTTCTTAACTAAATCGCCTGATCACGAAGAATTTTCTAAACGTGGCAGTCTTTCTAAAATGCAAAGAACAATAGTAAGGAGAATTTCTGTGCAATTTTACTTGAGTTAAAATAAAAGATGTGACTTCTTTAACTCCTGTTTTAGAACCTGATTTGCATGTCCTTTCGAGTATTTTGAAGCTTGTTAAGTTCAACCCATATAAGAGAGTACTTTGACAAGTGGTATTGCATTTTCCAAAGCAGTTCAAATTTACATTGAGGAAAAAAAAGGTTGTTGACATCTGTATTAATAATTACATCAACGGGATAACCATGCCAAAGAGAAAGAAAGAAAGAGACAGAGGCTAATAGAAGCATATAAATCTCAAATAATACAATACTGATTAAAAGTGAAAATTTTGCAAACTAAATAAGTGAAACAAATGCACACAAAAATTGGAAGGCTTCGAATTTAAGCATAAATAAATATACATATATTGTCTATTTCAAATGTTCCCAATCTTTTTTTCCTTGTGAACCCCTTCAAAGATCCGAAAGAAAATGACGAACCCCATTCCTGCCGACATTAGTAACGGGTATAATAAAACTATACAATTTGCTAACACATTTATTTTCCGTGTTGCACAATAGTTCATAACAAGAAACGAACATCCGAGACAACATCCGAATAAAACATCCGAGTTTAAATAAAAATTGAAATACAGCTGCAGGAAAATTAATATATATTTTTAATTATTACCTTTTCAATATTTGTTCTTTTTGAATTATTAATAGGGCAGTAAACATAGGCATTTTCAAAAAATTTCGTTAAAATATACGTAAAAATTTTGAATCGATCCAATAAATGTCTTTTGGTTCCTCTTTCTGGTAAAATGTACGAAATTCTCAAAAGTTGTGGAAGTTTACAGAGTTATAAAAATTTACATTTGCAAATTTCTCATTGTGATAATGAAAACAAAGTTAGAATAAAGTGTAATAAATGTGAGTATAAAATTTAAAGTCAATGAATAAATATCTTTCGGTTCCACTGGGGTCTATATATGAAAAATTAGCCTAAAGTAATGCAGAATTTTAGTCTGCATTATTTTCGACTTTTCTTTCAGTCTTTCTTTGAGCTAGCGAGGAAAAAAGGGGAAATGGTAGGAGAAACGTGCGTTCAAAATTTAAAATAAATCAATGAATATGTATCGGTATCACTTTGTGACCCAAACTTTTGAAATTGGCAAAATTAAAAGTAAGTGCATTTCAAATTTTTCACTTACGCTTCCTATGTCAGTCCACAACTTTTACGCATTATCGGGAAAACAATTTATTAAAAAAACTCATTTTTACACTGTTCTAATACGTATGTAAATTTAAAATTTTATTTTTTCTTTTACGTTAGCGACTAAAAATTCCGCCATTCCCATATTATTTTCGCAAATCATCTTTATAGACCACGCAAACTGTTGTAAACCTGCTAAAATCATCTATAAACGTAAGAAAATACGTTTTGCCTTCGATTGTCGGAGTTTGTATTGGGCCCGCTATGTCCGTATGTACCAATTCAAGGACTTGTTTTGCCCTATGCTGTGCCTGTTTCGGGTATGGTGCGTCGGTTAGTTTAGATTTAATGCAGTTTTCACATAATGTATCGTGATTACAATTTTCTAATTTAATACCTGTCGCAAGGTTCTTTTGTGTTGTTTCCTTTATTGCATTAAAGTTTTTATGTCCTAATCTTCTATGCCACAGTTCAATGCAATTATTATTTTTGCAATGATGCGCTAATTTTGCATAATGTTCATTTTTAGTATCTAAGATAACCTCGTATAAATTGTTATTTACTCGTATTTTTACCTTCTAGGTAAATATTTCCATTGTGTTTTAACTCGCAACTATCATTTTTAAATGTTAATTTACATCCGTTTTGTGTTGCTTTCTTTACTGACTTTAAATTAGTTTCAATTTCAGGAACATATAAAACTTCCTTTAAAGTTATTTCATTTATTTTTTGATCCGAAGTTTTTATTTTAACGCTTCCTCAGCCGTACGCTTTTAATACATTGCCATTGGCAACGGTTACACAGCTTTGATAATTGTCTGTTATTTCAGTAAACAATGATTTATCATTGCAAATGTGGAAATGTGGGCCGACGATCCCGAATCTATAATCCAACCACTATTATTAGGTTTATTTGTGATGAACGCTAAATTATCTGTTTTATCAGTGTACACTTTTTTCTCATTCGAGTGTGTGTTGTTTGCTCGTTCATTTCTGTGTGAATTATTTTGCGCGTAGTGTTTATTTTGATTTCTTTGATAATTTGACTGTTTATTTTTGAGGTGCCAACATTGTAATTTTTCATGGCCTTTCTTGTAACAAAATGTGCAATACTTGTTGTTTTCCCGTCTAGGATATGATTTTTTATTATTAGCTTTAAATGCTTTTGTTGCATTTTCATTTACTGACGCTGAGTTTTCAACTCTTTTCTGAAACTCATCAGTAAGTTTGCACTTTATAAATTCCGATGCTAATTCCTCTTCATTTCTAGCCTCTAAGGCGGTTATTAACGTGTCATACGAAGATGGCAATGAGCACAGTAGTAATGCAGATAGATGCTGGTCTTTGATATCTTCTCCGATAGCTTTGAGCTTATCGGTAATTTCTAGTATTTTTACAATGTGGTTATTCATATTTCCGCCTTCTTCTAGTTTTGCGCTATAGAGCTTTCTAAGCAAATATAACTTGCTTGATAAATTGCTCTTTCGTGAATGTTTTTTAAGGCGTTCCAGGTGCCTTTTGTAGTCGTTTCCTTCTTCACGTGTACAATTTGTGCCATCAATTAATAAATTAATCAGTGCCCTGGCCTTTTGATCTTTCTTTGACCATTCTGTAGTCATAGGGTTTGGTGGATCATCAGTTATATAATTAAATAAGTCCTCCTTAATTAGGAGCATTTCTGCCTTAAATTTCCAGACAGAGTAATTATTATTATTTAATTTTTCAAATGAAAAGCTTTCTTTAAAAGAAGCCATGTTTCCACTTGTATTTTTAACCCTTAATATATATGAATGGTAGATAATGTTTTAAAATAGTCTTTAATGTTCATATATAGTTTATATCTTTCATTTAAATATTAATGTTATTGTCATTTGTTGAGAGCAGAGCGCTAGATTCAGCTTCAGTCTCATAATCTGTTGTAATTTTGTGATGATATCTATTATGAATTTTGTGGTAACATCAACATAGATATTGTTCCTCGGTGGAAGAAAGGTAAGATAAGGGGACTTACCTTCTATTTTTCATACGTTAGCAATTTCACTATTGCACAACTTCAGTTGAATGTAATCCAGTTTTTTCATATATAAGGCACAGGCACTAAGTGACACACACACACAATAATTCCAGACAAACAGGTACTATCTTGCACTTAAAAATATTTAATGATAAATACTTTAGATTTATACTATACATTTGTTAAGATTTACATTTTAATTAGGTGCAGATATTTAATTCTTGAGTATAGATACGCGAGAAGTTACAAGTGAGCGTCTACAACATTGCATGAACTTTTCTTTCTTACTCTGTACTTCAAGTATTCTTTCCAAACTCATACAATGTTGTAGACGCTCACTTGTAACTTCTCGCGTATCTATACTCAAGAATTAAATATCTGCACCTAATTAAAATGTAAATCTTAGCAAATGTATAGTATAAATCTAAAGTATTAATCATTAAATATTTTTAAGTGCAAGATAGTACCTGTTTGTCTGGAATTATTGTGTGTGTGTGTCACTTAGTGCCTGTGCCTTATGTATGAAAAAACTGAATTACATTCAACTGAAGTTATGCAATAGTGAAATTGCTAACGTATGAAAAATAGAAGGTAAGTCCCCTTATCTTACCTTTCTTCCACCGAGGAACAATATCTATGTTGATGTTATCACAAAATTCATAATAGATATCATCACAAAATTACAACACAAACCCCTAGGGGATTCGCGAGCCACCGATTCGGAAACACTATTCGATTTAAAGGATCTGCTGTTAATGATGTATATGATTTTAAAAATTTTTATTAGAAGTTGTATCAGATTAACAGCCAAATTTATGGGATAAAAAGAGAAAAAAGAACAAGTATTTCTTTTAAAAAAATGAAATATGATATACTTGCGCTTATAGTCTGATTGCATGAGTATTTTCTTTGAGAAATAATTTATTTCTACGAATGAGTTTTCAATTTAAGTTTTTTCGATTCAATTACATATCCTTCATTTACCATTTAAAAATTAATTTTTCACAATAAGCTTTTGATTAGTCAACTGTCTTAAAAAATAGAAAAAAAAAGCTACAAATAAACATTTTACGATCAGCTTTTTACAATAACTAAAGTTAAGGAACAAAATATCTTTCAAGTTTATTTAATGCATTTTTCTAAATATCTAAAATATCTTGCAACAATGTGTCTATAGTATCCTGTCTTGGGAGTAATGCATTTAAAAGTTTTGAAACTTTTAGTTTTTTTTCTAGAAATTTTGTAATTAGAAATAATGGGAAAAGATATCTCCGTTTTCAAGCATTTCATTTTGTTTTCTTTTCCGTGAGAAAGAGAATTTCAACAGCAAAACTCATTTATCGTAAAAAAAATCCCACATCATTTCCGCTTTTTAAAAACAACAACGCCTGCAAAGTAATTAATTCTGTTTGTGGAAGGTGAAATATACCCTTTAAATGCATTAAGTCTTGCTTTTATCAGATCACCATTAAATTAAATTCTGGCTAGCTGCCAAAATCAACTTTCTGAAATTCCTGAAGAACAATTTAGTAAATAAAACAAAATCTAAGTAATGTTTAATTGCTTCATCTTAAGGAATTAGCCGTAACATTCGTTAATTTGAATACTTTTAATGAAATTTGCGGCAGCAAATTGTATTTATGAAAGATATATAAGTTAAGAGAGCGACACGCGCGGTGCCTTTAAAAATGCTGCTAACAGTACTTTACGTGTAAAGAAGAATAATTTATTGCTTAAAAGCGATTCTCATTCCCTTGATCATTTTAAGGCATCAGGAGTTAATTAGCATCCGAAAAAATTTATGCAACAAATAAATTGGCTAAGTAAGGATAAAACCAGAAAGAATTTGGCAACCGTAAGTGGCAACTAGTTTCAGTTCTGTAATGTAAGAGGCATCTTAATTTTGTATTTAAACAAATATTTCTCTAATAATTATCTAAATGTTTTCCTACTTTTAATTAAGTTTTTGAAGGAAATGAAATCAGTGACATGCTCTTGTCATTTGATTTTCCAATGCTTTAATGACGGGAGTTTTAAATAAATAATGTTGACTGTCTTGAGTAGATCGTTTTTACAATTGTAGACCACCGTGTCTAGGGTAACACAAATTTTCGACTGTACGGTTTTTAGACAAAAGAAAATCTGTATTATGATAGACTTGGTCGTTATACATACATATTTACAAAATAATGCTGATTTTTCATGAACTAATCATTTTCAGATTGAAGACAATTATGCAAGAATTCCTCTTATCCTGTTTTAAACTTAAACAAAATAATATTGATTTTCATGCGTGGATCATTTTACATTAGTAACGATTGTGTGAAAATGTATCCTATCTTGGGTTTGTTGCTTTTCATACTTTCCATTATCTTGTTTTTCAAAACAACAAGACAGTAATAACTTGTAAATGTGTAATAACTCTCATAATAATGATTAAAAACTTATTTAAAGGAAGAATGAGTCAAAATTTTATTTTAGAAATATTTTATCAGTATTCTATTGAATCGGTGAAACGTTGTGAGAAGCAAAAACCCAGCATCTATGTTTTATGAAAGCCTTATGCAACAATTAACGCTGAATTAAATGATAGGAAACCAGATCATTTATGGTGATTGATAAATAGTTGATAAAGATGTTTTTTTTTATTTGTAAAGTATTTTATGATTTTGATTGGAATTGAGCAATTTTTTCCGTCAGAAAGTGAAAATGTTTTTATATAAGTCTTTTGATTTTCTTATGTCTAAACCTGCACGTCATCATTCAGAAAGACTTACGGAGGGGAAGAGACTAAAAACACAGAGTAGATATTCATGGTTTCAGACGATACGATTAATTATATTCAAAAACGTAACTAGTATAAGCGATTAACATAAGTTCCACATGCATAGGTACGCAAATTGGGCTTTGAGACTAAAGAACACGTTCTGAAAAGAAGAAAACATCAAATCAAAAACATTAATGCGTTGAGTGCCACGCGAATTTATAAGGAAATTCTAGTCAGGCTACGCTTTTAGTATCAGGCACCGGTAACCGATGCGGCTTAAACGGAAAGTTCAGTGTTTAGTTAAAATCCTGTAGCAAATAAAAATTAAGTACATTTTAAATAGAATTTCAGAAATTGCTTGAAACAATGTAATTTTTTAGTTTTGCATCATATTTGCACTGTTAGCCACCGGTGGTTGACGCGGCCTAAACGGAAAGTTCAGTGTCAGCCACCGATGGCCGACATGGCGCTCAACGTGTTAGGGAACATCAAGTATCATCATCAGCCACCCCATAACACCTTTTTCTCTATTTCTAGTGGCAACCACATATAGAAAAACAGCGAACAGAGGTACTTAACAATAAATGCAACCGTAAAATTATGTTTCTCGTGTCAATATTTACTCACGTTTATAATGTACCTGAAAGTTAAAGTTATGTTCTGAAACGACGGCCTGGTTACTAATGAAAAAAACGAACGTTCTACATGCACAAAAACCTTCAATAAGAAATATTTAAGATTTTTGCAGATCTGCACAAAATTGTGCACAGCGGATTAATGAAGTATAATTCTCAAGAAAACACAGCAATAATAATTTCTAAGTTTCTATAGGAGAACACAAGCTGCATTTAGTTAGTTTTGAATTTATCTTTCTGAAATACAAGAACAGCTTTTATTTGTTGACAAAACGCACAAAGTAAAAAAAAAAATGCATCAATTAGTTACTAATCTAGATTCACACCGGAATCCACGCAACGAAAATTCTTTCACTCCCGGGGGTTACGCGCCTGCGCATTGTGCGCAAAGAAATTGTGTTGACAACTATGTCAATCGAATAACCCCGTATTAAGTAACTTTTGTTATTGTTGCTCCCGATCCGAGGTCAGTTTGAAGCACATTTGATAACCAAGAGTCATAAAAGCATCTGTAAATTTTTGAAGGAAGATAGGAATATGGAGAGAATAAAGTGCAAAAATAAAATTTTTCTATATTTATAAATATTTTGTAACTGAGCAGTGAAATTTAAAAAAAATCTCGAATTCTAGAATGAAGTTCCACAGCTGCGACGAAATAGCTATTTGCTGTAATTCGCTGAAGATTTGTGCTTCACTTACGCTGATTTTATTCACAACTAAAAATATTGCTTTTGACCTTGTGCTATGCATTTTTTGTGCTATTTGAATAAAAACTAAAAATTTGCACATTTTTAGTACTCTGCTGAAATTCAAAAAGGGAGTGAAAGTTTAACCCACCATATGGAAGTTTTCCATTGTGAAGTTGATGCCAAGACAAAGTTACCTCCGTGGAATGGACCGTGTCACAGCCCATCTAAGCCAAAAATATTGGAAGCCTGCAAAAGAGTTTTGGCTGCATGGGCCATGGGAGCTTTGGTAAGTGTTTTTCATTTTTGATTTGCTTACAAAACCTTATGAGTAATTTTATACTGATAAGAGAAGATGGTTTAATAACGTACTGTGTTTAAAAGACCGTGGTACCCAGTGGTTAGGAGGTCGGACTTCGGACCGGAGGGTCTGGTATTCGATACCCGACCTGTTGAAGACCCATGTCTACGGGGGTGCCTACTCCGCGTCAGAGTGATGGCGCACCTCCCCCTTAAAAGCTACGTACCCCCAAAACGATGACCATCTAAATCGATCAAACAGTCGGCCAAAATCCCTCCCCCAACCCCTGAAAACGCCACCCTAAAAATGTAAATGGCGCAGTCCGCGCCATGACTCCTTCCTCCGGTGGGCACCCCTGATTCACAGTTGGAGAATGTGCATGTAAAATCCGTGAGCCCTGGAATCTCGAGGCAGTTCCGAAAGTATCGAAGGCAGGAAAATTTCCCGCCTCCTGAGTCTTAGGTCTATAAAGGAAGGTGGTTTACTTATAGTGGCACCATGTGGTGTCATCCGACTAAGTTTTCTGTGTTTGAGACAAAAGTAGTTCATCCACCTTTATAGTGCTCATTGAAAACGGAAAGTGTTCCCTTGTACTCTTAAAATCGAGTAGCCTTCAGTACCCGGGCTCGGTGGCTTCGAGATTCAGCGAGTGGCATCAGTAACAACAACTGCGTTTAGAAAGTCAAAAAATCTCGTTAATAAAGACTATTTATAAAGACAATTTAGTAGTCAAGCGAAATGTCTGATTTTAAAATTTGACAATCATATAATGATTAAATAAATTATTTGCAAAATGAGCATGCAAAAATTAAACAAAATCATTAAAATTA
Organism: Octonoba sinensis; assembly: GCA_038502835.1. Lineage (NCBI taxonomy): Eukaryota > Metazoa > Arthropoda > Arachnida > Araneae > Uloboridae > Octonoba > Octonoba sinensis. The sequence continues at coordinate 134,589,267 of CM076598.1, forward strand.
TTTTAGTAAAATGTAGAATCAACGTAAATAAGTCACAAACTACTGAAATCAGACATGTCAAGAATATAGTGGAGTCCCCCTCCATCACTGTAAAAGTGCTCAGGGGTGAACGGGCCAAACGTGACCCTTCAACGCATAACAGAAAACTCGTTCTCTCGCGAGTTTCGTATTGTGTGTTGAGCATTTTTGTACTTCATCACTATAGCCTTGAACTAGCTTTTTTCAGAAGTTTCTTGACAATTTATGCTTTATTTACGATGATTTTTTTATTTTCCTCATATTTTAGGAAAAATAATTGTGATCATTTTTGATACACGGTACACTGAAATATTTTCCCCCGAACGTGTAAATTTTATGTGTTCCATCCACTTGTAAGAGTCACCGTATCAAAATAGGTATTCCACCAGAAGTACATAGGTCTTAAGAAAATAACATCTCACGTTTTTTTTTTCAATTTTATATTGTACTCAAAGGCGGTGCTTTAGGTCTCTTGAATCTAAACATGGTTAATTTGTATCCCCGCCAACGATAATGTTACTCTTAGTGTAAAAAAATTATCCCACATTAATTATGCAGGGGATCTTGAAAGTACTGCTCAAGACTTTAGGGAGCGGGGAGGGTAGATAAAAAATAAAGGAATGAGACTTGCATAGGAACCCATAACCAAAAGTAAACTTATGTTTCGCTGTTCATGAGTGTACCAAAGAGAAAATTTGTGATTTGAAATGAATCTAATTGTAGAAACTTCTAGTTAACTCATGTAACATTATATTATGTATTTTTCTAGTTGAAAAAAAATCTTTTCTATAAATAACTGAATTGTTCCTTTTCAAATACTAAGCATTAACTTTCAGTTCCTCATGGTGTTAACTGATAAGGAGAAAAGGAAAGAAAAAGTTCTTTACCGACATGCGTACCAGAAGTGCGATACTTCTGGTCTATAAAATCGGAAGGTCAAACTCGATCTTCCGAGAAGCCAGTAGAAAAATAAACTACCAAAAAGAAGATTTGACCAAAAAGAAGAGAGACCGTTCATAAATGTCACACTTTTTTCCCATATACTTGACTCCCCTCCCCGCTTTGTCACAAAATGTCACAATTCAACATACCCCCTCTCCCCTTAGTCACATGCCACGCTATGCTGCGTAAGCATGTAACACTTCTTGTTACCACCTCCCCTCCCCCCTCGAAGTGTGACATTTAGGAATGATTCAAAAGGTGTGTTTGTTCGTGGATTACTATGCAATTCTCAAACCTGTTAGTGCATTTATGCTCCTCCCCAAGTTTGTTCTTTTATTTATGAAATTGTTTTTATTATTTATCGAGCTATATGTTTATCACTTTTGCAATTCTTACTTATACATCTTCTTATATAAAGCACACTTAAATGTCATTATTTTTAAGAAAATTATACGTTAATGTAACAAAGGAATTAATAAAAGAAGAGGCACAACCCAAGAGAAATTATAACATGCAATTCGATAAGCGTCGATTATGTGTCTGGTGTAATAGCCGTATTAAAACAAAGTTGTAATTTTGCGCAAATAAGCACTGACTATAGATTTTTTCTTTTAATTAAAAGTTTGAAACCTGCTAAAAGAGTTTCCTTTTATGTAATATTGCAACAAAAGAGGAATTATAGCGCGAAATCTATGGCATTTTTATTAAAACTCCTTTCCATTTAAAGTACCCGCCTTATTAACTCTACAAAGAGAGCGATATAAGTAAAAGTTCGATTCTGAAAGAATGAAGGTCTTTATTTATTCAATTCTATTTATCTATATTTTACTTAAGTAAACAACAAATCGTACTTTATTCACAAGAGCTAAATATTTCACTTCGGTGTCAACACAACAATTGGAATTAAGGTGCATTGTTTGCTTTTATCAGTCAACTGCTATTCAGTGATTTGATGAGCGTCGGTGTCATATAATAAATAGCTTCATATTGTAGCCGAACGTCTTGCGCATACCATTAGGGATTCTATTGTCGTTCATGATTTATTACAAGGCTTCTTTTATTAAGTTAACCTGAAATTATTTCGATTTACTCTAATCTGCCGCTGAATTCGGTGAAGCCTACATCTTTCCTTTCCTGTCGACTAAACTTTTTGTTCACAGGTCGTTAAATTAGTCGAACAATGGAAGAATTAGACGCTGTTGTTTGGGAGTTCAAATACGTTGAAGCTACAAAACTGATATTTAATGGCACTCCTTTGGCGCCTATATGGGGGAGGGCGGCAAGGGGCCACTCGAACCCCCTAGCAATCAGAAGTACTTAATTTTTAATGAATTGTAATTTAAATATAATAGGAAAATCTTCTTTAAGGCTTAGAAAACACATCTCAAAGTATCACAAAACTATATTGGTTATATAAATACTTTAACCACTTGAAGCACGAGTTTTTTTCAGAAAAACTGGTAAAAAAAAAAATCGTTTTTTTTTTTTTTTTGACAAAAAATGAATACATAGGTATAGTATAAATTGTTTTTGGAAATTTCAATTGTAGGGGGCGATAGAGAGCTGGGGTTGGGATAAAAGTTATATAAAAAAAATATTATACAAACAAAGTGCAAACGGATCTCAGAGAGGCATTAGAAATAAAATAACGCGAGATACACGGGCAAATGCGTTAAGTGGTTAAAACTTTAAATATGCAGGAAGTGTCGCAAATGTTTAGTGATTGATGCTGAAAGCCAGATCCAGAGCATGTATACCGAAAAATGGCAAGCAAGCGCTTCTCTGAATTTTCCCAAAATTTGCGCTAACATGGGAGAGGGCGCTTAATCGTTTCAAGTAAAAACAGTACCGATTAAACGTTCTTTTCTTGATAAGTAGAAGGCATTAACACAGTAAAAGCTCATCTTAACCCTTTACCGACCAATAGCGGTTCGAACATACTATGCCCGTTTCACCGCCCGCTCAGCCGCAGATCGTCCGAGATAACCAAATCTTACAGAAAGATCAAAAGTCGATTAATCGACGACCGGTCGGTAAGCGCTGGGGAGCAAACGTCGAAGAATCGACGGCCGGTCGGTATGCGCTGAGAACAAACCATCGATTAATCGACGGCCGGTCGGTAAAGTGTTAATGTTACTTATGTAATCGAAAGTTCTTTCAGCAACACTTAATTTCGATTCTCTGAGGGAAAAAAATATGACGTATAATTTTCCGATTGCGCCAAATACACAACTCAGATTCTTCCCCTCATCATACGATTTTCTCTTCTAAATAAATACATTTAAAAAAGAAATAAGCAATCACAAGAAACATATTTTTTGAAGCTAAAGGGTTCTTGTAAGGCACATGTAAAAAAACATCCGTCAGACGATTCCTCCTCCTCAACTCGGACTTTGTTTTCTTCTTTTTGGGTATCATATGAATAATAAATCCCCTTATTTTGATGCAAAGAAACCTAAACATCTTGCATTTTTTAAAAGTAAACTCACTCATTTAAGATCGAATATTTTCATTTCAACTTGTAAAATTGAAAAATCTTTAGCGCCTGGTTATCTAACGCCATTTTGAAAATTGCGTTGTTTTTAAAACAATGCGAGAATTCGAAATAAATATTTTAAAAAAATGATAATAAAATATAATCAATGAATTTAGGATCGAAAATGAATATTTCTGTACAAGTAACTCGTTTCTTCGATCGAGGTTTTGTAAAAACTTCGTTTTTGCATTTGCGATGTTAATTATAGCTACTTTTCTTTGTTTATAGTTTCAATAACAATCTAAGTTGAGGAGTGCGGATATTCGGTATTTTACGGTGCACACACACACACAATATATATATATATATATATATATATATATATATATATATATATATGAGGCGCGTTCATAAAATAAGGGCCGTTTGGTCACAGAAAAAAATATACTCATAAGAAACAAATTTTGTTGTCATATTTAGTTAGGTACAAACTTACTTTACTTCTCTACATAATCGCCGTTCACTTCTAAGCGTTTTCCGTCCCACTGCACCAGCTTCTTTAACCCCTCTGCATAGAAGCTTGCCGCCTGAGAGTTGAACCAGTTGACAACGGCATTTTTGAGTCCCTCTTCGGTTTCAAAACGTTGTCCACCGAGCCACTCTTTAAAATGCAAGAAGAGGAAGTACTCGTAGTCGCTAGGTGTAAGGTCGGGACTGTACGGTGGATGGTCAAATAGTTCCCAACGAAAATCTTGAATTTTCTCCTTGGTTTTGGCAGCAGTGTGAGGATGCTCGTTATCGTGGAGGAGGATTCTGCCAGATGACAGTTTCCCGCGGCGTTTGTTTTGGATCGCACGTCTCAATTTCAGAACGCACTTCACAATTGGCGGGATCAACGATTTTCGCGGCCATTGTTCTTTGCATTCACGGACAACAACACGACTTCAGAATCAAAACAAATGACGCTGTAGCTTCGCAATGAGTCAGTAGATGGCGCTGCAGTAATAAAACTGTGCTCCGAAGCGCCATTATTTAAATATAAGCAAACGGCCCTTACTTTATGAACGCGCCTCGTATATATATGTAACATAACAGTTACATCAGCACATCATTTTAATGAAATGTCCGTCTATGAAGCCATCGTGGAAAACAGTCGTTACCAGAGTCCATTTAATCATTGGTTTATTTCAGTTTCTTCATAGGAAATACACATTCAAAGCAACACAAAGACGAACACCAAACATCAACGTTTATACAACAATTTCTACATCGTGAATCCCCAGAATTTCTTGCGAACTCGCCTTAAATAATCATCCGGGGCTTCGGTTCACGTGACCCTGCATGGCTTTTCTGATCGGATGAGCACTGTGAAAACTATTTTTAGCTCTCGTTACATAATTTTTCCCGCGTTAGTTTCCCGGGCTCAAGGGAGCGTCTACAGTTTTTATGCATTAAAATCGAAACTGAATTTAAAAAGGGGTTTGAAAAAGTTAATTATTTTTAATGTTATATATATATAAGATTAATAGATAATGTAAGCATTGATATATATTCTTAGCCGCCCTTAAAATTACACATATGGGCGCCCATTTTCCACTCATTCATGATCACACTTTTGGGAATAGTGTTATCTTTTTACATTATTTAACAGCATTCAAAGGGCAAAGAAGAATTAAATTAGAGTAGTAAAGTATTTTAAATAATTGAAAACTATTTATAATTAATAAATACAATTAATATGATAAAAATAGCACAGAACAAGAACTAGTGGAAAACATACATTTTGTAAGGAAATCATATTTTCACTTAGAAGAAATCGATACATAAAAAATAGATAAATACAGTAGAACCTCTCTTAACAGTCTTCGGATTAACCGGCCCATATTTTCAATTTTCAAAAAACAAAAATAGCTTGTCCCGCAGTGGACCAGTAGGTAGAAGCTCGGTTCCCGCAGAACACCGAAAGTGAAGCAACATCGACTGAGGTCAGTGTTTGGGAGGGTGACAACCTCTCGCGGCTGGTTCCTGTGGGGCCGTGTACGCTAAAGGGAGCTGGTGCACGTTAAATAGGTCGTGGCTCCAATGTCCTCCAAGTGAAACGATACCTCTGGGGGTGCCAACCCCAGTTGACTGTCTCTCATCTAGGAGCTGGTTCAAAAAAATTACGAGACCACATGTAAAGGGGCGAAAGTCGGACTCCTGCCTATAAGGGCCCCGTTAGACTCAGGAGCAGCGCACCCATTCTTCCTCGCTTCGCGCGAGAATACGACAACAACAGCAAAAATAGCTTTTAGAGCGCTAGTTATATGGAAGAAACATGTGCTATGGCATAGCCTCCTTAACTAGATGCCTTCCGAAATGGAGCGAACCCCATTACCCTACCGGCAACGACTTTCTCCCGCTGACAAAGAAATCACCGCTAGAGGGCACTACCTATTTGCTATTGGAAAACGGTGTTTTACTTGAAAACGCTTGGTAAATTGCGAAAAAAAGCGGTAAAAATTGTTCTTTTTAAAAAAATCATTTGTTTTTTTTCCCCATATTTAATTATATGACTCAATAATTACATTTTTTTCGCTCTTACTTTATGATGCAGTAAACAGTGGGAAATTAAGTGATATTATTAATTTTTGATATCTCGTTAATTTAGGAACATTTTAACGGAGCATCAACTTAAAACTTTTATTTCATTAAAGAGGTTTTCTCCTAATTGTAGGTATTTTAAAAGAAAAAATGTTGTTACACAAATTAACAGAATTTTCTTTAAAGTAATGATTTAAATGAATAATTATTTATGCAATTCATACGTGAAGAATATAACACACATAATTTCAACCGGCATTTTTACCGATATAAGGAAAGAAATAAAAATCCAGCTCTTGACTAAAACTTTTAATTTTAATATTTGTTTCAGAACGATGCTATGGTTAAAATAATTAAAGATTTATTTGGAGCATTTTGAAAATTTTTGAGAAGATGTAAAGTATCACTTCTATGATCGATTAACAACAAAGCTATACATGTGATATATATTTGAGTAGATAGTTATATGGACTCATTTGTTTTAGAAAAGAAGAATGTCTTATTATTATTATTATTTACTTATAGTAATCTTGAAAATTAAAATTTTTCCCCTGAATTTTAAAAGTCAAGAGTTTTGCAAAGTCTCTGAAAAGATGTTCAAAGTTTTGAAATGCTTTTAAGTGTACTTAGAGTATGATATATATTTTCTTGCAATCTAATATTTTCCAAGAAATCATTGCTTCGAAAAACGAGCAGAACGATGAGGACGTTAAATTGGGAAACTTGGAACCAAATTCTTCATTTAGGCAAGTTATAAAAATTTTGCATAAAAGTCAAGTTTTTATTCTTATAATAGAATCAAATTTAATCTTATCATAGAATCTGCTCTATCCCCCCCCCCCCCGAAAGAAAAAAAAAACAGTCCTTTTGGTTTCAATAAATAAAATTATAAATAAATAAATAAAAATTATACGTAAATAAAATAAAAATGGTTAAATATGTGAATAATTACAATTTATTATGCATTGTACTGAAGTGATAGGACAAATATTACTTCCAAATTATTCTCATTAATTCATTCATAGAATTAAATATGTTCTTGAAATATGATTAGAATTCGATTCTATGCATGAAAAATAATTTGTATTTCCTTCCTTTCTAACTTTCATTATTTCTTATTGATTCATACATGTCTTCGTGTAACTAGTTACATTTTTTAATAAAAAATCAATAAGTTCAATTTAATTAATATTTGCATAACATAAAATGCATCAAAATATATTATCAACCGTATTCCAAGGACAAGCTACAGTAAAGATTGGACAACATAATAAATAATGTATATTTATATAAAAATAGTTTTGCACTATATTGTTATTAATTAATTGATTTTTAAAAATTTTTTTTGCCAAATAGACGTTATGAAAGACACACACATAATAATAATAAGAAGAATAATTCCCTTGTCTTGATATAGCGGAGATCCATTTTTCACGCAAACTAATGTCCGATTGAAACTATTTTTGTCTTATACTGAATTTGCAAAATGGAACAACACAGTAAACCATCTTTCTTTAAGTTACATTGGTCCTGAAAAGGACCGTTTTTAACCCAAAGAATCAAATTATTAGGGAAAAAAAGAAGAAATAGTAATGGAAAACCAATTTTCTACCCTTCAAACTAATGCAAAGAGCGCGGTTTGCAATAGCAGATAAGTAGCGTTCCTGGTGGGAGAAAAGGTAACTAAAATCCGCGGCCAACTTTCCCCGCAAATCGCTAGGCATCTAGTTAAGGGGGCTATGGCTATGGTACTCGAGAGAATTTTTTTCGTGGAATCCTTATTTCCCCGGACAAAAGCGACATTCCGATGTCGGAGGGGGGGGGGGGGGTGTTCTGGGAATCCGCATAGGTGGGGGGATCCTATGAAATCAATTGTGGCTATTGACTAATCTCAGGTTCAGTGGGTCACAATTCAGCCCTGCCAAGCTCTTGATAACTGGTAAACTCTCAAAGTAACTGTACTAAAACGAAATAAATCATCACATTTCCACTCTCTTTTAAATTGCATAATATATCTCCCATTTTTTGTTATCCCTGCTTTAACCGTATTTTTACTTAACCGGCTTACCATCGGACCCAATTAAGCTGGTTAATACAGGTTCCACTGTGAAAAGGAGTAAATAATAATTATAATAAAAAATAACGCGATCTTAATTAAGAATAAACAGGCAATATATAATGATATTGAAGAGTAACAGAAAATGTAAAAATGCAACAAATCTAGATTTTAAGTGTACAAATAGTTCAACATTCAATAAATACGAATGCAGCTATAAAATACGCTAATTATACTTTTTTACTATAAGTTAGTGAGTAGCTAGACAAAACGGTGGTAGTCAGCAACTAGATTTTGATGTTAAATAAATGTTGAAAATATTCTTTCGACATTACAGATTAATAAAAAAACTTTGGAAAATGTTATTCTTGTATACAAAGACAAGATTAACTCATTCAGATTTCGGCTTCCCCAGAAATGAGCCTACTAAATTTGATACTAATTTTCTTCTTTTATTCTTACATTTCTCTATCAAATACGGGACACTTCTGTTTACGTTTGCCTTAGGATTATTTTAGAATTTCTCATTTAGAGTCATGTTTATTTCTTATTGATCTTCATATTTTAGTATTAATTTTTCAAAATGCCTCGCAAAAAGTTAAACAGGTCATCGAAGTCGCAGAACGGAAGCAGTTCGACGAGTAATAGCAAATCACACCGATGTAGAGCCCCTTATGAATAAAGACATATCGTACAGCATTGAATTATTGAATGAATAAAGACATATCGGTACAGCATTGAAATAAGCAAATTTTTAAAAGATATTAAGCAATAAACAAGTGGAAACACTATGGAAGCTTCTGTACCTGAATAGAAAAATTAAGATTAAACAACAAATATAGCGGTGTTTCCAGAAATAATTGAACATACACATATGGCTTAAACATTCATACAATGACAAATAATTGTAAAAGCGTGGTACGTAAATGTATTTTTTCAGATTCATCGTATTTTTGGTAGCTTCACGAACGCCTACGGAAGAAAAATCTCTATCACCTGCGGGGGAAGAAAAGAGGCTTCAACCAATGAGAAGAGGGTCGCATATTGCGGGACTCTGAACGAAGTTCTATAAAGGGACTCTACACCGAGGAATAACGGGAAGCAGATCGAAGATCGGCACTTAATGATTAAGAAGAACTTTAAAACAAAGATTATTTACTTTGAATGGCAATTTTTTAATTTAGGATTTTTGTGTTTCTGTTTGGATAAGGCTTATGTTGGAATTTTTCAATGTGCTGAGCCAGACAACATAAAAATCTTCACAGACAATGGAACAACAAAAATATTGCCCACAAGCATTGTGAAAAAACCTAAAGCACAAAACCAATCAATCAAATTGAGCTGTTTAGATCTAGACACGGATTACTGCTCACGTGGACAATTATATATTGCGTGTTCTAGAATGGGTAAACCAGACAATCTATGTGACAATCTTCAGTCAATGAAAAAGCAAGCATTGTGAAATGAAACATATTAGAAATATGTGCTTTCTCTTGCTTTTTCATCAAACCAGACTGAGCCACAGCAACGCGTGGCCGAGTACAGCTAGGACTTAATAAAAAGGTGCTTAAATAATACATTTACTTCAATTTTAATTCATTACATTTTCTTTTTGCCATTTTTCTAGACATTACAGCCATCATTACTTCTTGATTGACTCATTTTACTTTTGTTCTCTATAGCAAGATTCCACCTTGGCTTTGATCTTCTAACAAGTCGTAGCATATTTTCTATTAGTTCAATATTTTTCATGGCATCCATAAATGACACGCAGCCACGTATACGTCTTTGAAAGTTGATTTTCATCTAAATTTTCAACCAACAAACACCTATCGATTTAAAAACTCCTCGAACAATAACACAGCTATGTATGAAAAAGTTACTAATATTCTTACTACTTTCTGCAAACTATTTGTCTCTTTCACGTCTCTCTCTCTCCATAGAAAAAGTACGCACAAAATGAATCCAATCTACGTTTTTTTTATGCTTCAAACTCTAAAAGGAAGCTATTCTTCCTTTGCTACCAATATTTAGAAAAAAAGAAAGAAAAGAAAACAATTATTTTCTTTGCACTCTCACAATGTCTTATCGATTCTATATTATTCTCATAATTTTTAATTAGATATCCATCCTTTTGCTCAGCGAGGGATTGATTTGAAATTATAAGACCAGGAACTATACTTGATACGCCACGTGTAAGACTGCACAACTATGGACATCTTTTGAGAATTTTTAATTATTGTGCCAGAAAATCATCTAGAATCTGTTTCAAAGTAGACCCTCTTCCTTCTCGGCTAACTTCTGATTTATTAAGAGATTTAGGGGCTGTAAATCCAATACGTAGTTCACCGACATTCAACGATTTTTTCTTGCTTATTGCAACTAACGTTTTGACTGTTATCACTCTCAAACAGGTCTAGGAGAAGCAAAACCCTCGGAAAGAAAAATATACAAAAAATAAAATAAAAATAAAATAAAATAAAAAAATTAAAAAGAAATAAATAAAAAGAAGAAACCCAGATAAAAGGAATTTTGATACGATGAATACTTTTGGTAAATAATTTCTACTAAACATATTTAATTAGATTAACAGAAAATGCTTTTTCTTTAACGTAAAGAATTGCAATAGCAAACAAACGACACAATACGACAATTACTAGAACGTAGTTTATTAATAAACACAATTATATTCAATTGTGAAGAAATCTATATTATCTGTAGTTCTTTTAAAACAATAATTTCGTTTTTCTTTTGTTTTTATATTTAAAGCCGGGATCTGGAGCAGAGCGTGGAGTAGGAGCGCGGAGCAGTGGAGAAAGATTTTGCTCGAAACTAGAGCGGAGCCGGAGTAAAGACATTTGTACTGCCCCATTGCCCCGATTTTTTAATAACTTTTTAAATTTTTTATCATGTAAAAAATTAATGAACTTAAAAAAGTGCTATAATATCTGTAGCTGAAAGCCATACTACCTTAAAGCGCATTTTTCACATACGTTCTTAACCATGCGACTGAACGCGGCGCATCTAACCACGCTCAAGAACGCGAGTAAAACCGTGGCGGTCAAGTATGTGTCAAAATAATGTACCACATTCTTAACTCCCGCAAGAACGCGCTCAGATGCGGGCCGTTCATTGAAGTCCCCTACACAGTGGCGTATGGAATTTCAGAGACTACAACGTTCCACGTTCCAAGCTAGCATTCATAACACACTTAATGGACATAAAGAACCGACGACAAAACCTATAGCTACATGAGGGTTCCAAACTTTTAAAGCTCCCATCGGATACTACTATTTCTAAGCTTCGCACGGGAAAGTCTAGTCTTATGGTACTGAAAATGTTTCTTCTTCAACTTTAACGAAAAACTCGAGAAATGAACTGAAGATACTATGGTACAGATATAATCTAGCAAAATTATTCGAAGAACGAAATGGAGCCGGGGCAAGTATTTAGACGTCGGAGCGGAGCAACTCAAAACAGTCGCTGCTAAAGCCTTGTTTATAACCGGTTACATAAGTTTCATGAAAAACTCAAAATGCACTCAATTATATAAGATTAAATCGATAAAAGTGATTTCAACACGAAAACAAAACACCATTCATCAATGATATTTCTAAAAGTACTTCATAGATAATAGTTAATAAACAATGGCGATCAACAGAACCCAGCATTAAGCAAATATAACATTTAAGCTAGAAAAGCAACGTTAACCTTAAGTCAACAGCTCAAAGTCGGACAAAACCGCACTCCCTTTTCCATCAATAGTAATCAAAAGCTACTTACTGGATAGATACAAGTGCAAGTCAAACTTCGTTTAAATGGACAGAAAAGCAGTTGGATTTTCTCTCTGGTTCTTTTACCACATTTAATTACAGTTGCTTTTTGTTTCAAGACCATATTGCCTATTTTCTCACGTTGAACTCAACTTGATGTATGATGGGTTGATTATAATTACGTAAACTTAATATTTAAATCTGTTTTAGAAGCAAGGAAACGTGGAGAATGGAATTGCCTTGTCATGGCGAGACGAAATATGCTAACTGATGAAAATGTTTTCCGAGATGTAGAAATGTAGCATCAGTAATTGCTTTAAACTAGTTGTGAGAATGATAAATGTTCAAGCTACTAAAATAAAATGTTATGCATTCAAAGAATTCAAAAAAAAAAAAAAAAAAAAAATATATAAATAAATCAGAGTACTAATAGAATAAAAAAGACTTTTCTACAAAAAGCATTGTACAACGGTGTAAATTTGATACTTATTGTAGCGAAATCGCAATAATTAAAAATTTTCATTTATTTAATGTTTGTTTAAAATAACGAAACTGGCGAAGACGAAAATAAACTTTTTCCTAGAGTTAATTTGTAAAGTAAGTTTCTAAACAAGCAATTAATTTTTAACTTATGTTCAGCCGACATTTCATTAATTTCCGATTTGTACGTGTTTTTTGCGTTTCTTAATTTTCTTAAATTTTCAGAAATTTCAGTTCATGAAACTGGAAAAAATATGAGAGCATACTGTTGGACTTGTTATGAAGTAGTGGTTAATTAAATCAGCCGCTTCAATGAATCAAATTGTCAACACACAGAATTAAATTCTGAATTGACACCAAAAAAACTGCCGGACCTTTTAATCAAACATGCCGAATAAATCAATCAAACGTGTATAACTAACAATTTCCCACAACCACGTGCATCGTTGCACTTTTTCTTTTCTTTGCGTTCTTTCCCTAAAATGAGAATTTGTTAAGAGTGGAGGGTGGGTGTTACACACTTATGGTGTGACATCTTTCCCGGAAAAAGTCAAACAACATGTGACGGAAAGAGACACAGTGTCTATTAGGCTCCTGAGCTCTAGACTTTATCACCAGTAGCGTTAACAAGTAGCGTCGCGAATAGAGAATAGAGCCACTACAGAAGTTATAGGGGCCTTAAGAGAGAATATCGTGGCGGCCCCGGTTAACAGTAGTACCAGTTTGGGAAAGGGGTTGAAGAAGCAGGGCTTGGGAGTACTTCCATACTGTTTCAGCTGTTCGTATCAGTACTTTTTGTTACGCGTCCTTTTAGCCCCATGTCATTCAGAATCTTTTGCAATACTTGTTAGGCCATTTAGAATAATTCTTACTACCTATTATCCAGTGGTGGCGCCAGAGATTTTCCGACGGGGGTGCAAGCCTCCGGGGGACAGCAGGTCCGTCAGATAGGTGAGTGGAAGATTCCCCCCCCCCCCCCCGACTTTTAGACGTTTTTCGCTTTCCTATATATTCTTCGCTTATATATATATATATATATATATAAGCGTATATATATATATATATATATATATATATATATATATACACACACAAGAATAGGACCCCAAATTCGGAATCCCGAAATCCGGAAGACCCAAAATCGGGAACTTTTCAAAAAAATCGGCAGCTGGATAAAAACAGCCTTTGTTTTTTGAAAAAAATCGGGAAATATTTTGCACCTTTTTTTGGAAAAAGAAGGAAAATAAAATGGAATGAACATGTTGAAGATCGGAAATGTGCAGTTTTAAAAAATGTTATTTCGCGATTTTCTGAAAAGGGTTCGTTTTTGCGATTACAGTTTTTATTAATTGTTGCTTTAATTCTGAGTTAATATCATTAACTATTTTATTTTTCTCGTAGTTTCATAAAATTTATTTTTGTAAAATGAGCTCTTCGGGCATACAGAACGTTCGCGAAATTGAAATGCGTTTCTCGCATTTTCCCGATAGGCTGATCTTTTACTGGACTTAAAAGTCTTTAGTAAGTGGCTAGAAAATATAAAATCCTATCAGAATTTGACGGAATTCTTTTCTTTTATTGCTTAATCAAAGAGGTTATTATATAGGGAAAAGTCAAGATTTTTCGATGTTTTGCCTCGAATGTAATCAGACTCCAACTTCGTTTTTTGTGCTAAATTTGCGACTTATAGGCGAGTAGGGTCAGTTGGGGTAATTGTAAACGCTTTTTCAATGTTTTAACTTTCGATCCTTCCCTACCTCTTGAATGAATTCAGAGATAAAATTGTGAGCATTGTAGCCACTATTGTACTTCTTGTGAGTAAATGTGTACAAAAATTTTGACTTTGACTATTTGTTAGCGAATGAACTCGTGTTTACAATTACCCCAGTGTGTTTACAATTACCCCATAAATCTGGGGTAATTGTAAACAGTGCTTTATTTTTGAATAAGGTTGATGCAAATGGAAAATTGTTTCATACATAGTCTGCTTAAAGGCTTAAGAAGTTCTGGAGCAATGGTTCTCAATCTGCGGCCAACAGGCGGCATGTGGTCCGCTGAGTTATGTTGCGAGTCGGCTGAGATCATTTAACGAGAAATATCTTGCAAAAAATCAAGTAATGCAACAAATTTATGTAAAATTTGTCCCGCAGTGGATAAGTCGGTTTAGCTTGGATCCCACAGAACACTGAAAGTGAAGCACAACTGGCCGTGGTCAACGCTTGGGAGGGTGACCACCTCCCGCGACTGATTACTCTGAGACCGAGTCCGTTAAAGGGAGCTGTACATGTGAAATACATCGTCGCTTCAAATAGTCAACCAAGTTAGAAATAATTTCCTATGAGAGACCAACCTAGGCGACGATCTCTCATCTGGGAGCTGGTTCAAAATCAATAAGCCGCTCTGAGCCAAGTGTACTTCATTCTAGCGGAGCTCAATGATAATCAGTAGGAGCTTCCTTAATTCATGGTCGCCCTGCAAGGGGGGCTTGGATTTCCAAGTGGCATTAGCAACAACAACCACAGTTATGTAAAATAGACACAAAAGTGTAATTTACATCAAAGTATAGAACCTATTGTCCCCCCCAAAATATTGGAAATAGGATAAATTTAAGTGTTTACAATTACCCCAGAGTACGAAATTTCTGGGGTAATTGTAAACACCTAACTTGTACATGAAAAATAACAGGGAGGATTAAATTCCTAACTAAATGTTTTTACCAGCATTCCATAAGACAAATAAAAATTATCGAAACCGCTTACATCGCTTTTGTAGATGAGCTGGAGAGGAAAATGTAAGATCACTAAATTTTGTTAAACAACTTTTTTCACCATGTTAGTTTCAAACAATGCTAACGCTTCCACAGCTATTTCAAAACCTATGAAACTTTTTCAACGTCTTCCCCATGTTGGCAGTTCATAACTCACCCGCAATTAAGTTTTCAAAATCACCACAAGCTTAGTTATGAAGCTTGTTTACAATTACCCCATGTTTACAATTACCCCAACTGACCCTATATGCGATAATAAAAAGTGCTATATAGGATCAAAATGCTAATAAAAACTTCCAGAGCAAATTATATGTGCTCTGATGCTGCTTACAAAATTTTTTGAATGAGGACCCAAAATTCGGAAAATTCCGAAATTTGAAAAGATCGCGGCCCCGAGAGTTTCGGATTTGACGTCCCAAACTGTATATATATAGCATGTAAAAATGTCCAATCAAAATGCCCAACGTTCGAAAAGGAAGCAACAGATGGCTGCAGCAAAAAGCAGAAATTTATGTACCTTCTGCGCAAAATTTAATATTAAAAAATGTTCATGTGTGTACATTAATTCTTTAGCTCAGTTTTGATGGATACTGAATCACATGGGAGTTTTACCCCAATTGCTTTTACTCTGGCCAACTGATATTTTTCATATTGCAAAATTTTCTTTTCAGATTTTAGGCCAATTTGAGTAGTCTATGATAGAAGATCGATGTTGGCTCTAGCAGGAGGTCCCACTTTACTTCATGTCATTACTTCCCAAAATATAGATTCAAGGCGCATAATACATAGAGAAATACCGCTTATCTTCACCTTTTAGTAATAATAAAACAGGAACTATCCATCCGCTGCAAAAAATTGATCTCCCCCTTCCCTCAAGCGGAAAATGCATTACATATACGTATACATTGGCATTTGCACCAGTTTTGTACTTGCAAATAAACAGACTACAATCTGCAATCATAAATAATAAAAAAATATATAGCTTGTTTAAAAAAAAAGAAATTAAATAGGACTGCTCGAACGATATAATTCTACCAATTAAAGGCAACTTGGTTGAACTTGAAAGATAGATGTTGCTTTGTAGGTTTGGGTCCGCCCGACAAGAGCCGACTACTGCGGTCTGGATTATGCCCAGTCATTTTCAGGCTCCTATTCTTGTTGGGAAGATGAATCTCAATTCTATAATATTATTTGCAAAAATGCAAGTTAACGCTGAAAGTAAATTGATTTCAAAATTGTTTTTAACAGCCTCCCCCTCCCCTTTTTCCCGCATTTTTCGAGGGAAAAAAATAGAAATGAGTGAGGAAATAATTACAATAAGAACCTCAACCATGATTGTTAGGACCACTCACTGAAAATTTTCGGCAAAATTATTCTGCATTCTGCGCACACGAACAACATGAGATATTGGAAAAATATTTCCGAAAAATATTAAACACCAACCTGCTATTATCATAACTCCGATGATAATAGATTGCTCGGCACCGCAATGATCCGCAATTGCCCCCCTCCCGGAAGACAAATATTGCTAAAGATTACATGAGTAACGAACTACAACTAAAATTTTCCTACTTTGGGTCAAATTTCCAGAGAGATGGTAAAATCGCAAAGAAATTGCCCATTCCTGAGCAAATGCTGTACTACGCCCAGGTCAGACAGTCATTCCCGATATCGGGAATAACGGTAAAAGCTTATATATGTTTTGCCGTAAAAGAAACAATATTATTTATAACAGTTGTAAATAGTTATGAGACTAATAATGCAGTAATGGCTTACTTGTAAACTCCGTTCGCTTTGCCATGCTAAAGTAGTTTAGTGAAGAATAAAACGTACTAGTCTGTACAGAAGGAGAAGAACAGAAACACACTTGACAGATGTTTAAGAGACAGTGACTGCCGCAATGACTTCCTTTCATACCTTTCATCCCTACCCTATAATAACCGTCTCGTAACCCGATGCTGACGCCTAGAAGACCAGTCATTAAAATTGTTTGAAATGACCAAGCTTTCTATCGACTGACAAAAATTTGAAGGGTGAAATACACACCATTTTCCCCATGGCTCTTATTCTTCCATTCCCTTTGTCAAGTGCAGGCCACAGGCTGAGAGCCGCATTGAGTTCTAGGAAAGATGGTATTTTCCAGATACTGAGGGACTCGGGTCAAATTGCAGGAAGGGTGGTCTCTAAAACGACGCAAAACAGTTTTACTTTTTCCTGAAATTTTTTTCCCGATTTCATCCTCGTAAGAAATGTTTATCATGTACGTCTAATCTGCTAATACAAAGAGATTCCCCGACGAACTATTAAAATTTCCCCGACGGGGGGCAGCTGCCCCCTGCCCCCTAGCTGGTGCCACCCCTGCTATTATCTCCAACAACACAGCAAGAAAGCAAAACAAAATGTAGACTTGCAGGACAAGTCGAAACCGGGCCTCACTCTGTGGCCACTGTAACGCTTGATGTCCCCACCTTAGGGTGCTCATGATCTTTAAGGAGCGATTAAACTGGCCGCAAATGAGACTTTTCGAAAAAACGAAAAACTTCCCCCTGTTTGTGAAAAACAAACAAGAAAAAAAATTGAAAAACTAGATTGAGCTTTGATGGGCGTTCCGGACTTTTCGCATCATCCTGTAACAGTGCCGCCTGGTGCGAACCGCCCCCACCACCCACCCCTAGTTACGCCACTGACGGCCACGCTTCAGTTTTATGTTGTATTCAAAATCAAAATATAACAATCTTGTGTGTTTTTCTTTTTCGCTTTGTTTCTTCTTCTTTTTCTTCTTCAAAAGAAACCAAATAATTCCAGCACTATGTTGCTCTTAAATCTGATTTAAGTACTGCAATTTGGACATAGGAATTTCATTTTCCTCTGTTTGCCTACGAACAAAAACTGAACCCCACAGATCGACCGCGAGTGTATCTGAAAAATCTGGTCGTTTTCGAACCGATCAGAGAAATGTGACGTCACCGGTCGTCCGGCTGCTCTGAGTTTTCAGATGCATCCTGAGGCATTCGTAAAAGCATGGATAATTTTCGTACTTTCAAATGGATATTTGTTCTGTCACAGCAAAAATAACACATTCCCTACATCTCATTAACACACGTCAAAATGTCTTACGGATGTTTTACTTCACAATTGAGGCACTCAGAAGCAAAGAGATGTACGTGACAAAATTGAAAATTGGAGGTAACTAGTGCAAATGATGGAGAAAGCACCATTTTATATTGTGGTAAGAGATGTTAGTAATAGCTCTAACAGGTGGTACACCCCAACGTGATTTATAAAAAAAATAGCATTAAAGATCCCATAAGATCCAAACTTTGAATGCGTTTTCTAAGAATCGTTTTTTGGTCACTTACATCCCTTTGCTTGTCACTGCCTCAATTTAAGTTAGACTAAAAGAAATATTTTTTTTACTTCCAATTATATTGAATATCTTTAGGGAAAGACTTCATACAAAGACATAGATATGCCATCGAACTTTTGTGACACGTTAATGCATTTTAGATGTTTGGCGTTATACTTTAAGAGTGAGCACTTTCTTTTTAAAATAAATTTTTCCTTTCATATGTTTTGCGCGTCAACGTTGAAAAAAGTATTAAATATCTACGAGAAAGGAAAATTAATTTTCGGAGGATGTTTTGATCGGATGACAGCGCACGTCAGTCGTTATTTAGGTTTTTGAACTTTCACCTTCTAACGCTGCAAAAGATTATTTTTCAAAAGCTTAAGATAAAGATTCGAGTTACATAAGTTACGCAAGGTTCATTGACGTGTCAAAATATTTATCGCTTCTAAACAAAATTAAACCACACCTTAATGTATTTTCTTTGCCGAAATAGCATGATGCACTTGTCTACATGAAATAAAGTATCTAAAGATTACAGACGCTAACTCCTACTACTTTTTTTAAATATAAATGTTCTAAAACCTACAATAACTTTTAAAATAAATTACAAAAAAAAAAAAAAAAAAAAGGGAAAAAATTGTTTTTATTTTATATTCTACGAATTGAATAATAAGTTAGAGTAACTTTGATTTAGGTTTGTCGGATTTCTTAGGAAAAACCTTCCACGAATTTGCACATGCGTCATGTCTGCTCTGCTTTTATCAAAATAGGGGTGATAGGCTGATAGGAGACATAACGATGGGGGGATTTTTCCTCTTCTTGTTCTTTCTTTCTTTTCTTTTTTGAAGGATTAGGTTAGCCCGACGTGTGTGGGGTTTGGTGAATGTTATTTTATTTACTTATTTTTAAATTTTTACTTTTTATAGGTTAAGGGCACCAGCGCTCTACCACTACGGCATAAAACTCCTCAGAAATAGTTTCGATCTGGCTTAAAATGAATGCACAATTCCACTTTCCCGTGTTCGCATACCCATCGCTAATCATCATCCAATAGCAGTGAGTTATGGGTACTTTCTCTTGAATCAGTAATCAGTCATTTTATTTCAAGTATTGTGCTTAAGTCTTGATTGCCAATTCGCTTATTGTTTTTGCTAAGAAGTAGCGTTATTCTAAAATGGTAAGCACATTTTTGATTTTCGTTCTACTCTGAATTTAAGTGATTTTTCTACTAATAGATTGTCTAAGCTAACTTGTTTTATAAAAATATTAAAATATTATCGTTTTTAGACTAGAATATGTTTAAAGGGGAGGGGATTGGTTCATAGGGGAGTTGGATTTGTTTACACATCAGCCTGGGTAGGCCGACTACTGGCAATATGTTTAGCTGGTTTACTCAGTACTCAGGCACTTTCTTTACAGAACCTTTCTAATGCGCATTAAATAGAACTAAATTAAGGGGGCAGAGTACCTCAAAAATTTTCAAAATATCGATTTGTTATTATTATTGCTGTTATTGCGTATTTCGGACAGTTGAAAGCGTTTTAAATCCTGACGCAAAGTTTCAAACTTGTGTAAACAATACTTTAAAAGATATTCAGGTTTTTGTAACTGGCTTAAGTTATTTTTATTCTGCATTTAAAATCTTTACACGCATTTTTCTATGCTTTGTATTTTTGTTTAATTATGTGTAGCAAAATCCCTAAGGATTTCTTTTGTTAAAGATATAGCTTTAAAACCTTTTCGGTGCATGGCACCGAGTATGTTTAACAAAAATCATCTGAAGCTTGTATTTGGCTTCTATTTAATTGTTGGATTTGAATTTTTAATTTTTGTCTTTTTTTCTGAGTTACTAACGGAAAAAAACTCAACTAAATTTCAGATAGTTAATCCCATGTTAACTTTTATTCTAGAATATTTGAGATGTATTACCAAGAAAAAATCATTTTTGATCCCAAATAAGGTTCTACTTTCGAATTTCGTTTCTAATCATAATTGGAATTAAATGAATGCATTATTTTTAATCTGATTGTCAAACGAAAAAATTTGGAACGAGTAAATCTTCCGTTTCTGAAGTTTTTTGGTGAATTTAGGGGCTTAACATTTTCTGAAAAATCAGTTTGGAATCGTAAAGACTTTCTAAAACAGGATTTGTAATTTGACTCAGCCGATGGGTGAAAAATTTAAATAACCTGATTAATAGCAAAGCTGAAAATTCGTGGTTCAATCTTCGTTCACTACAACCTCCCCCCCCCTTTCTGCATTAATAAAACAAATGATTTGATTTCTAACGGCTCATATTCAGAAATTAATAAATTATAACGATTTAAAGAATTATGATCTCATACTTCAATTATATTAGCTTAAATTATTCTAATGATTGTCAAACCTTCAGTCTTTCCTTTTGTACCTCAATATGCTAAATTATTAAATCGATCTTTTGAACCAATGGTTCAGAAGACCGGTGTTCCATTTAGGTCATTTGTTTCAAATATTGGTACTGCCTCTTGCTTTTCTAAAAGAATATTTTTATTTCTTGTGTTTTCTCCACTGAAGAATCCGAATTTATTTATTTTTGAAAACTCTGATGAATTTGTTACAAAATGACATGGATACGTAGCAGCGTACAGCAGGAGTGCTGAGCAGTGGAGTAACGAGATTTTGTTTGAAACTGGAGCGGAAGCGAAGCAAAAAATTTGCCGTGCTCCATTGCTTCATTTTTTAAAAACTTTTTAAATTTTTTATCATATAAAAAAACAAACAAACAAATAAGCTAAAAAATATGAAATATAAATGAGACAATCTGTTAAAATTATTCGAAGCACAGAGGGGGCATAAGCTAGATTTAGAAGTCGGAGCGGAGGGAGCAACTTAAAAAAGTAGCTTCTCCAAAATCTCTGCAAAAATCTTTTTTGGTTGCGCCACTGACATTTATTTCCTCGGTTTTCGCTTCTTAATCGCAAAATTTTATAACATTGTATCAGACAAATTTCTTCATGCCATAACAGAAACTTTATTTTTACTCGAATAAGTCAAGAATAATTAATTAGAGACGTTTCGAAGCGTATGAAACGATTATAGAAAAATGCAAATTGGAAATGCAAAGTAACATAGAAAAAAAAAAAAAAAAAAAAAGAAAACGAGGAGCAAGTGCTCGTTTAAGATTGAAAACTTGCCTTGCGGAACTTATCACCCCTTTTTAAAGTAGAACCGCTCACGAGTGCCAGGCGGGGCTTTCGAAACCAGACAGTAGTTATCTACAATCAAAATGCAGCTTCAAAATTTACGTTTAATACCTAAGACGCAGTTAACGATATGCTGTACAGAAAAATAGAAAATTTAAACGAAATAAATACTGAAACTAACTAGAGGTGGATTCAATTTTCCATTCCTGATACATCTGATACAAAAAGGCTAAAATTCGCCATTTGTGCGCCAAATTGCTCCAAAATTGCGATTTTAATGTTCTAAAATGTTTAAAAGGTGACAAATAGCAGTTGATTGCACTTTTTGTTACTAAAAGCTTCATAAAAAAATGAACAAACAGTTTAAAAAAGTCGAATCTTTAATGCCTTTATGCATTTTTAGGGCACTAGTAAATAACATTATTACTTGACATTTATTTTGATCATATCATAAGTGTGTTGTGTCACGCCTAACTTGCATTGAAAGATAAAAAAATAATCAGACAAGTATAACATGTTGTTTATCTTGTTAACTCGACAAAATAATGAAACACTTTGTGGCTTTTAAAAACTTATAGTTAGGAAACTACAACACCCCCCTCCCCCCATCCCCAGTAAAAAGACAATAAGCTGTCATTGAATTTTTAAATGATATGCTTCCTTGTTTGAGCATTTGACACTTCCATTGCATCCTGCGGAAGAGGTTGAAAACTTTTATTTTATCTAGCAAAAATCTCCTGATCTTTCACTTTGTGAAGTTGACAACTCTGATCATAACCCCTTCTACCCTTTAACAAGATCACAGATAGCCAAAAACTGTATATGTAGAGCTTCAGTTTTTAAAAAATTCATAGAAGAGTTGAACCATACACTGAAGACAAAGTCGTAGTTCTATACTCCTCCGCATGAGGACTTTTATTTCCAAGAGAACTTTCCTTCCCATAAAATAATAATAAAATATACAATAAATGAAAAAAAAAACATCTGGTACTAAATGAGCCTTTTGTGTTTGTTCAACAGCTTGTGTTTGTTCAACATGTTGTAATTTATAAAGTAAAATGCGCTCAAAGAAATTCGTATTTTGCACGAAAGAAAACTCTCTTCGCATCATATGGCATAATTTTTTCTATACAATAGAGACAAAATTTTTCTACCTGTAAAGTTATAAATACATTTTCTTTTTGAGTTTTGAATTATATAAATTCGTTTTGTAAAAAAATAAGTTCATTTGATACAGTAAATCAGTAGTAGCAGTCTGTAAAACATTATGACACTCCATATGATGTTTCTTGCTTACAAACTATTTTCTTCAAGCAGCACTTTTGCTAAAATTGTGAATTTACCTGATACCAAAAGTATCATTAACAGTAATACATAACTGAAAGTTCTAATAGAAAAAATTTAAGTTGACTTGATATAAAACCGATAATTCTGATACAAGACTGGTATTTTTACTCATACAAAGTTGATACACAACTGAATTTTTGATTTTCCAACTCTGAAATAACAGAAAGAGAAAAGAAAATAATCTTTTTATTCTTAAAAGAATCTTTTAATTCTGTATCATTTACTGAAACTCATTTGTCCGAATAGTTTCCGAGACTCATTCTTTAAAATACTTTCGTAGGAGGTTCAATGTGGTTTCGAACCGCATGACTCAACGAGTAGTTCCGTCCTACTTTCCTGCATTACCCAACATCAAATTTTTAATCTAGCTATCTCTCTGTTTCACATTTGACATTGGTTCTTTATTACTTCAAATATACCTTTTTAACGGTTAATACCTATTGATTCACTCATTCATTCATTCTTTCACTTATTCATTCATTCACTCATTCATTCATTCGAATTTTCTCTTTTTCATTTATTCATGCATTCATTCAGAAATGTGCTAAACATCCAGATTACAACATTTCATTAGAAAATAGGCGCACATTTCTTAAAATTATCTATCTAAAATAAATAATTATTCTCTAAATAAATATCTCATCTGCATGGGGTGTCAGTGAGAGAAATCCGTTTTTTATTTCCAAACAGTCACTAAAATATTAAGATTATTCATAACGTCCCACCAGAAAAACAAAGTCCCACTAGCAATATTTTTAAAAATAAAATATATTTGTGATATTCCTCTAAGGTGTTCAAAGTGTGTCTATTTATATCTCAAAAAACTGTTGCAGTACATTTCTTTTTATAGCTTGTAGACATTACATTTCAGTAAAATTTTCCACCGTTTGCTTCCCTTCTTTAAAACTTGAAAAAAAATCTTTGTTCAGGTCTTTACTCATTAGTAAAAAAACTCAACAAATTATGTTTAGTATTTTTAAAATTTTTAACTCGGAAAAATCTGCAATGATTAATGCATTGATGCTAAAATCAAGCAATTTAAGTAGTTTTCTAAGAATGAAACTGAATGTTTTAATTTGAAGTCATATTTTTAATGTAAAACAGTTGAATAAAATGATATAAACTATTTTTGAGTTTATAACATTTTACTCAAATTAACTTTGACCATTTTTATTCTAAATATAATTCCCAAATACTTTTATATTTTAAACAAATATATCCTCTTTCAATAGAAACCAGTTTATGCTAAATTGAGATACTCTTTGATATAAGTAACTATACGTAGGGGAGACTGGGTACGGTTGAAACGATTTAGCTTATATCGTCCACTGAATAGCCGCTAATAAACTTAGCGGGGAAGGGGATATGATAAATACAAGAGCGCGATTCTGTCTAATAATGGGCAGAATAGTTTGATTTTGCGATGTTTCATTTTTAGTATAAGATGAAATTAAAAAAAAATCTTATTTGTTTCAATCGTCCCCATACCAGGGGCGTTTGAAACAGTAATTGGGGTCAGCGGAAACACATGCCAAAAATACAAAATTTAATATTTTAATATGTTTTATTTATTATTTATCTCATTAAAACTATTAAACAATCATAAAAATCAAATAAAGGAACATTTTCAAAAACAAAAAGTGCACAAAAACTTAACTCATGGCACTTCGACTAGAAAAATAATTGCAAAATGAACTAAAATTAAATATCTAATTATAAGTTTTGGTTTTCGAATCAATCAGAGTCAATTGTGACAAACATAACTAAAACCACCTACTGTGCACTCTTCATGAGCCCACAGTTTACAATTCGTGCACTGTTTCTATTTTTCTCCAGGTCTGCTCTCTGAATACTGCTACACAGGGCCGGCGCTAGCACAGATGGCGCCCTGAGGCAAAAAAAATTTCCCGCCCCTACTATATACAGAACAGAACCTTTTATCCTGCCTGCTCGGGACCACCGCTATCCCAGATAACTGAAATTCCCGGTTTTTTGGATCGTTAAAAAATGCCGATATTCAGAGGTTTATCGAACCCAAATTACAGTAACAAATGGGAAAAATACTTCAAAATAAGTAGAAAATAGTAAAGAAATACTTTTAAGTTAAGAAATATAAAAAGAAAAGAAGTATATTTAAAAGGTAAATAATTAAAAAAGTTTTATTCAATAATAAAAAACTTTTTTCTCGCTCACTAAAAAGGTAACAAATACGATCGCAGCGCCAGTACTGAATTTTGGTAGCAATTTTCGGAACTAATAGCTATAGTTAATTTTATTTTATTGGAAATACTTCAGAAACTAATCAAATCAAGGTAAAAGTGGTAGACTATTGCATTGTCATCTGATTCTGAGCTATATGTAAAGTTTCAGAACAATAGCTTATCGGGGAATTGGTCGAAAATTAGATTGCTGGATTTTTCGAACAGCCATTATGTGCGTTATTTCGTCTATAAAAGAATTTTGTCCCATTCCTGCTATAATTGCTTTAGTTAATTCAAAGCAAAGATCCTTAGACATAGCAGGCAAAATGTCATTATTTTTGTCTTCATCGCTATCTTGCTCTTTGTCATCGTTCAGGGTGTAGCGTAGCATCATTTGGATGTTTTCCAAATCGGACATCTTGTTTATAAATTATTAATTTCGTAAAATCTGATCATCAATCATTTTTACAGCAATAAATGATTTCAAAAAGGATGAAAACGAAATGTAAGAAGCATGTTTACATGCAGAAACGCGCAAATTTCATACTTGTGTAAAACGACTTCGCTTTTGCGAACTCGATTGTAATAAAGAATTCACTTTCTCAGTTGCAATTTTTGTTGCCTTAATATCAATTTTAAATTCTTATTACCTTATTGAAGCTCTTAAATAAATCAAAAAATATACAAAACAAAAATAAACGAGGTTTAATTTTCACACGATCAGCTCCTGTGGAAAATTCGCGAATCTGCCGTATTAGAAATTTTCCGAACTTTCGTATAGTCCGACTTTTGTTGCAATTCGTCTTCGAATACTGACGAGACAATTAAATAAATTTATAAGAATCTAATTGCTTATTTCTTTCATGATTAATTATTAATATAAAATAGAGAAAATGTCGGGTTTTCTCAAGTATCGTTGGAGAATTTTTTTTTCTAATTTTCATCTGCAAGTAAGTTGACGCCCTCCTTCCCTAAAAAAAAAATCGTTTTTAGACTAAATTGTTCAGCTTATGAACACTGAATATGTTACTTGTAACGGAAAAATGCGTATTCTTAAAGGCATTTTTAAAAAAAATCGTATTTTTACTAAATAGGCAAAAAAAATGCGAACTTTTCAAAAATGGCGGGAAATTGCCGGTTTTCTGGTTCCCAGATAAGAGGTTCTGTACTATTATGAAGGAATAGAGATTAAAAATGATCGGTACAAACTTTAATTACACTGGAACCCTGCCATTCGTCCGCCTCTCTATTCGTACAACAAGTAAAATTCAACTCGTCATTCGTGCGCTTGCCCCTCGATTCGGACGACGCCAGGGGCAAGGGTCTGCCAGATAGGCTTTTTTCAAGAAAAAAAATCGAGAAATTATGCTTTTTTGAACTCGTCTGGAAATAATTTAACTCCTTGTATTTTTAAAAAATTTATTACTTTTTGAGATTTTACTGGCAATTTTAACATTCTAAGGTAGCAGCAAGAGGAAGTGGTGGGAGAATTTTCTTCTTCACGGGAGGAAAGAAATAAGCAAAGCATTTCCTTTGCAGAAGTTAAAGAGCTGTGTCTTGCGCGAAAACACAGAGAGTGGTGGAAAAATCGCCTCCTAAATCTGCTGTGGTCAACTTGTTCATCGGCAATGTTGTTGACCCTTTTTAAAAAATTCTGAAAAATCGTCAAAGGCAGACAACATTGGACAGGTTTTTAGAGAAAGAAACCCAAGACTCTTTTAGTGCAAAAAGACAGAAAAAAGAAGGAACAGCAGAAAGGGAGAAAACACCTGAAAAGGATGTTACCTGATGTTTATGTGGAAAGTAACTACTCTTTCAAACAGTACACCAACATTTCTTTTCCTCCTCTCAACATTCCCCTTATGCCATCAACTCAACTCTGTACCAGTAAAGCGCAGTTAAGTGTTTATTTATGTATAATTTCATGAGCAGTACTGTACATTTGCTTTTTATAGGTTTAAATAAGCGACCATATGTGGGTTTGGAACGGATTATCCAATTTACATTATATCTTATGTGAAAAAATTATTCGCCATTCGTACAAATCGCCATTCGAACTGTCTCCTGGAACGAATTGTGTACGAATAACAATCGCTGATCAGAATGGACTGAATAAGGAAAAATAAAAAGCAGAAAAAGAGAAGAGATTGCGTTTTGCTCATCATAAAATAAAGAAGACACTTTTTGGAACTGCAAACACTTATGAAGCGCCCCTTCTGAATTCATTGAAGCTGCCTGTCGCTGTGGAGAAGAAAAAAATAATGTGAAAAACAAGAAATAACCCAGTAAAAAATGTATCCGTTCAACAAAGGAAAGAAAGGAATGGAAACGTTTCAAGATGTTCTTGGATGTGTTTCTGTGTTTGATTTTTTTCAAAATTAAGCATATAATATATATCAATGCAAAAATGAAATTAGATGAAGTTTTAATGTATCATTTGTAAAACAGTTTAAATGCTATTTTTTTTTCATTTGTTACTTAAAAAGATTCAGTCAATAATTATGGCCAATGCGCCCCTAAGAACGACACGCCCTGAGCCAGGCGCATCACCGCCTCAGCCTAGCGCCGGCCCTGCTGCTACATACAAATAAGGCAAGAGCACTCTTCCTTTGATGATGATTCCTGTTGCGTCTACTTCCTATTTGTGGTTTTTCTTTTACCGTTACCCTCCTCGAATCTTTTTTAAGTTGCTTAGTTTTTGCACGCTTTAATTTGTCTTCATGCATCTTTCTTATCTCTTCCTTCTATGGTATATCCGTGTCGACTTCCTGGTTTTCCGACCTCTGTTTGCTTTCCTTGAGCTTTGAACAATCATAAATTAACCTGCCCTCTCAAAGTCTTTCTTATACGAACCCTCGGCATTTAGAAACCGCAAAATTTAAATAAATATATCGTTTCAACCGTACCCACATAAAATGGTTCAACCGTCCCCATCCCTACCATTCAGTACAAAACCATTTTTATGAATAGTTACAATAATTTTATATCA
This sequence comes from Octonoba sinensis, assembly GCA_038502835.1. Taxonomy (NCBI): domain Eukaryota; kingdom Metazoa; phylum Arthropoda; class Arachnida; order Araneae; family Uloboridae; genus Octonoba; species Octonoba sinensis. The sequence continues at coordinate 134,617,430 of CM076598.1, forward strand.
AAACTAATGACGCTACCATATTCAACAAGCTTCACTTCAAATGGAAAAAAGTGCTCAATACTCTTACTTTAATAAAAGCCATAATAATTACGAAAATCTTTAAACAAAAATACTTACTTTTGCTTATCAAAACACAATAGGGCCTCTTATAAAAAACTTTTTTGACTGAGATTGACGCAACAATGAACCTCGTGTTCAGACTTGCTTTCGGGCTTGTTCATCTTGCACCCATCACCATACTGCACACTGCGCAGGAGAGATATCAACCCTGTTTCAACCGTCCTTTGTTTCAAACGTACCCAGTCTCCCCTATCTTTAACGCACAAATACATAGAGTGCATTTCAAAATCCGGGTCCCTCACTTCATTCCGGAGTGCCAAAGTGCTTATCCCTAGAAATAATATTATGAAATCTATCATTGATACAGAAGCGATATTGTGTTCAATAAAACATTAGACAAAATATGCTTTCGATACAGATTGACCTTTCGCTGACGTCAACGGACGATGCAATCTTAGCACTGAGATGAGCTATCAAAATATGTACATCGGCAATGATCAATTTTAGTTTAGTTTTGGCTTCGGTTATAAAAGCGCAAAATTTTTCGTATCGATTTCTCATCGTGCACTTAGTAAGATTAATAATATTGGTTTTAAATGTAATTTGAACATATTTAACAATCATTTGCCTATGCTGACGCATATACTGCGACTTAAAACTCGCTGTTATTTTAAAATGCATAATACAAACATTCTTTTTTTGTAAATGTTTCAGTAAAATATTAAGCGAACAGGCAAACATTAAAAAATTTTATCGGTTAAAAAACTTTAAGCTCGTTTCTTGATTAAAGTATTTTCTGTGAATATTTTCATTATCAATCACCTCTTACTTTTATGTCTTCTGTTACTTATATGCTTAATTTTCACAACCTTCTGTGCAATGTTTTTTTTTTTTTTACAAAAATTCATATATATATATGTATAAAAAAATAAAAGGGTCATTCCATGTCAAGTGATCCAAAATTTGAGAAAAAATTTACCTCACCTTCTTTGATTTTTTTCAAATTTGTCTTATCAACTGCACCCCTAAAGCTAATTAAAAATCCAAATTTTTAGATTTTTATCTTGTTTAGTTTTTTAGTTATCAAGCTTTGATTTTCTAAAAAACTCACATTTTTACATGCATGCTTCAACACAAAACAGACCATAACTCTTCAACAAATAGAGATAAAAAGTTCTAGTAAAAAGCATTTTGAAGTATATTGAATGCAGTTTTATATGATATGCATCATGAAAAATTTTCTTAAAATTTTAAATTTTAAAAAATGACCTTAAAATTTAAATTTTAAATTTCTCGAAAAACGTATCATTAATTTTTTTAAAAAAAACTCTGAAATATTTCTATGCATTTTATTAATTAACAAACTGACTTATTTTATGCATTAAAAATAATTTTTCCTGATAAATTCTCAGATTTCAGATACATTTTAATGAGATATTAATCAGATGAGGGGAAGAAAAGTACGTCTATTTAAATTACTTCAGCCAGTCAACACCTTTCATCATATTCACATGTAATGTACCCTTTCAGGTTTTTCATACATTTGAACTTTCTTCAAAGAATTTCTCTTTCTGAAAGTTATTACTATGTGAACACACTTTTGTAGTAATTTCATGTTCACTGAATGGAACAAAGCTGTGGAACTTCTGTGTTCCTTCGACTGATAGTGCTCTTAAAAATCTATCTTTTAATAACTCCCTTCCTTCTGAGTATTCCTGAACAGTTACATAAAAAAAAACTAAATTAAAGGAATGTTCATAACACTTCAATTGAAAAGTTGAACTGCTGTCAGAATTTGGTCTGAATGCAGTTTTTGAAGGCTAGCTTTGGCAGTAAAAAGTTTCACTGTCCCGCCCAAGTCAACACATACTCCTTTCCCATGATCTGTAGCATAGAAATGAAATTCCACAGCAGCTGCAATATCTGTGTTGCAGCTCTTTTAAATTTCCTTCCTTCTTTTTATTCATGTTTTGGACGTGAGGTATGGAAATGCTAGGATATACAGGTAGATAAAATAAATAGCTTTGTTTTTTCTTATAATGATTCCTTTTTTTCAACTTTATTTGTAACCCACAACCAGTTCAGGGGGAGGGGTAAGCTACGTAGCTTTTTCTTCTCTTGCTTCGTCAAATATTAGCTCATAAGCGCAAATCAAGACTAACAACCAAAAGCTGCAAACTCTAGCAGTTGTACCCCTTCTATCACAATTTCAGATGAGTTTAGTTAAATACTTTTTTCCCCTCATATCATTAATATCTCATTAAAATATGTCTGAAATCAAACAATTAATGAGGATAAAATTATTACTAATGCATAAAATAAGTCAATTTGTTCATTTAAAAATAACTATTGAATAATTTGAGAACAATACTTTAGAATAACTATGATAAAACAAAACCGTGTATGTATTTGTTGCCCCACTCCCCCAAATAAATTTTGAACTTGTTCATTTCATGCACAGACATGTCCATGCTTGTTCACTCATGCATAGATGTGTTTAGAAGGCTAATTAAATAATCTCCTTTAAGAAAACATCATCTTAAAATAGCTTGAATTACAAAAATGCTCATTTTTTGGTAAATCAAATATTTTTGAAAATTCGGGAAAATATGATCCCATTGAGTCCCCAAGCTGAAATTTTGCATAGAAAAAGATAATATGCACATAAATATTTGGGGAATTTTTTCAAGAAAATTAATAAGTTTTTTGAGAAATTTAAAATTTAAATTTTAAGGTCATTTTTTAAAATTAAAAATTTTAATAAAATTTGTCATGATGCATATCATATAAAACTGCATTCAATATACTTCAAAACGCTTTTTACTAGAACATTTTATCTCTATTTGTTGATGAGTTATGGCCTGTTTTGTGTTGAGGCATGCATGTAAAAATGTGAGTTTTTTGCAAAATCAAAGCCTGATAACTGAAAAACTAAACAAGATAAAAATCTAAAAATTTGGATTTTTAATTACCTTGAGGTGTACAGTTGATGAACCGAATTTGAAAGAAATAACAAGAAGTTCCGTCTAGAACTATACGAGCCTACTTTCCCGTATACACCAAATTCAAATTTATAATCTAGCTATCTCTTTCTCTCTCTTTCTTATTTATCTTTAGTTCTAATTATTGAAAATATACCTTTTTCAACGGATAATACATATTCATTCACTCACTCATTCATTCTTTCATTTATTCAGCCATGCATTTATTCATTCATTCGTTACCTCATTCAAGTGTTTATTCATTCATTTACGCATTCATGTATTTATTCACTCATTTATTTATATTTTCATTTATTCAATAATTTATTCATTCATTATTTTCCTCATTCATTTATTCATTGATTTATTCTTTCACTCTTTCATTTATTCATTCATTCATTATTTCACTCATTGAGTCACTGAGAAATATCCTTGAAAATCCCGATCAAAAAATTTCATAGCAAAATAGGCTCGTAAGTTCTGGATAAACTTTCTATTTCTACATGTTCTACGTTATAAGAGCTTTCCGATAAAGTTTGTTCCAAGCAAATCGGTCCGTTAGATCAGGATTTATATAGGGTTGAAATTTCCCCGTAAGCTCTGTGTTAATTTTTTGAACTGTTCAAAAATGAACAAAAACTGTTCAAATCAATATTTCACGCCGAGAACTCCTTTCAATAAGCTTGCAATAGGAACTTGGCTCTTGTGCCCAGAGTTTACAGAATTTGCTTCAATTTTGTCCGTAGGCGCTAATGTTAAAATTTTTTGAACTGTTCAAAATTGAACAAAAAATTGTTCAAATCAAAAAGTAGAATATAGTCAAAAGTCAAATATAGAAATGAGATGTCCTCGCCGAGATCTTTCGAATGCAAAAATAATTTTTTCAATCGGACAATTCGTTCAAAAGTTATTAGGGGGGGACAGACCGACAGACAGACAGACCGACAGACACACTTTTCCCCCATCTCAATACCCTAGTTTCAAATTTTTTATTTTTCAATCTTTATTTAATTACTTCACTTATTTTTGACTTTTCTTGATTTTTAACGATATTTTCACGATACATTAAGCCTTCTTTCATGCTTTATTATTATTTTTTTTTACTTTTACGGGAAAGTAGGCTAAGAAAGGGTGAGGTAAAATTCCTTGGATCACTTGATATGGAATGACCCAAAAAGAAAAAGCAATCAAAAAAAAAAAAAAAAATAGAGATTTCGATTCATATGCTTATGACTCTACGAGTAGTTCCGTCTGGAACAATACGAGCCTACTTTCCTGCATATAGCCAACATCAAGTTTATAATCTAGCTATCTCTTTGTTTCACACTTAGCATTGGTTCTTTATTACTTCAAATATACCATTTTAACGATTAATACCTATTGATTGATTCATTCATTCCTTCACTCATTCATTCTTTCACTCATTCATTCATTTTTTTCACTCATTCATTCACTCATTCATTCTTTTACTCATTATGCTTAAAAAACCCAGATTAAAACATTTCATCAGAAAATAGGCTCGTTTAGTTCTGGATGAACTTCGTATCTGTACATGTTCTACGTCATATGCCTCTTCTTCTAAAGTTTGTTCTAAGAAAATCTTTCGCGTGGAAATTTTGATGTGTATGAGCGAAAACTGACGGCCTGATCAAAATGTGATCAATGTGGGCGAATATTATAGGTCCCTTTGGGCACAGCATTTCAGGGCGGCAGAAGTCCAAAACAAAATTAAACGGCGTTGAGACGACGATGGCTTAAAAACCCGGAATATTATGGTGCTTAACAACTTGTTTTTTTAAGTGAGCGATCAAATGCCCCCTTGTGGACGCTGATTTCTAGGAGGTAAATATTTTGTCAATTCTGGCTGGAAAGCAGAGCATTAGGACGCTACTATACACCACGGTCGTTTTCAAAGAATAAAGAACAATAACAAATTGCACAAATTATAACTAACCTAAGAACAATTTACTTAAACATATAATCACAGAAAAATATATAACAAACCTAACTATAATTTAATTATAAAAGCAAACAACTAACAAAAAAAATTTATTTACAATATGTACCTGAACTAAAGCAAAACAGCAAACGAATAAATCAAAATAAAGTCCGTATTTATCGATCGAGATTTATATTTTTAAAAATAAAGGAGTGAAGTGAAGGTGAAGAAATAGGTCCTCAACAGAGAGAAGTTCATACAAAAATTATTTCGAAGGTCACTCTTTGCAAAAAAATATTAATAGCGCGATTTAGAAAACTTAATGCTTACCGTAAAGCGCCATCTTAAGTCAGAGTGTGAGAAAAAAATTCTTACTCCTCAACCACGCAGGAATCGTACATTTTTGTGGAATAAAAAGTAGCCTATGTGCTATTTCAGACAAAAATCAATTTCTGTGCCAAATTTCATCCTGATCCGTACAGCCGTTCTGGTGTGATAGAGTAACAAACATGCATCCAAACTTTCTGATTTATAATAATATTAAGATTAAGATTTAAATTTCTCCGTAGGCGCCAACTCTAAAGTTCTAAGTAACTGTTTAAAATGAACAACAATTGTTCAAATCAAAAAGTATTTTCTGTGGAGAGCTTCTTCCAATAAGCTTGTTCAAAGAAATTTGTATCCTATTTCAACAGTTTGCATAATTTGCTTCATTTTCCCCCATAAGCTCTAATGTCAAGATTCTTTGAACTTTACAAAATTGAACGACAAATTGTTCAAATCCAAGAATAAAATAAGAAAAAGATATATTTACGCCGAGATCTTTCGAATGAAAACAAAATTGATTCGGACAATTCCTTCAAAAAAATTTGTTTTTGGGGCAGACAGACACAAACCGAGAGACCGACAGATATGCATTTTCCTCATCTCAAAACCCTATTTTCTATTTTTTCCCTTTTCAATCTTTATTTAATTACTTAACTTATTTTGACTGTTTTTTTTAACAACAGTTTCACAATACATTAAACCTTCTTTCACACTTTGTTCTTCTTTTGTTTACTTTTACGGAAAAGTAGGCTAAACAGGAGCTTCGGAAAATCGCCATATAAAAGACATTTTCGAAAAACGCACTTAAGAAGCTTATGAAAAGAAAAACGGACTTAATATGAGCTAATGAAAAATATCATTTAAAAGAATTTTAGGAAAAATAAACCATAAAGAAAGTGTCACTTTGGGGCATTTTCTTATTAGGTATTTTCAAAGAGGGTACGTACCTCTCATAGAGTGGTGCATAGAAACAAACGAGAACCTTGCACTAGTAATTAGCATTAAACGTGCACTGCTTTTCAAAGTTACCCTAATAAAACAAAAAAAAGTGCTTAGTTTCTGAATTAAACTAAGCACTTTTTATTTGTTTTAATAGTGTAAATAATCTCACAGCCAGTCTGTAGGCCTAATGTAAAATTATTTTATACTATCAAATTAAATTAAATATTTCATAGTGATTGTCTATCAGTTTTTAAAACTCGTGTATTAAATTGCAATGTCATTTAAAGTAATCTACTGTGTAAGGGAGAAAGACATAATGAATATAAACACTATTCCTATTTATTTAACATGCAAACCACAAAACCTATCTTCCCCACAGAAAAAAAAGAGAAACTTTCATTCTCAAACGAAACCATTGAACAAATTAAGACCCACAAATTTTTCTAATTAGAGGCTCAATTAAATGGCTAAAGCAATGAATTTTTAATTAGGGATAAAATATTTTGTTAAGTAGTGTCACGCTGTTAATTTTTTTTCTTCCTTTAGCATTCTAGAAAACAAAGCATTTAAGCTGATTTTTTCCTAAAAATAAAGACTAAAACACCACATACTCGTCATGTGAGTGATAGAAAAAGATAGGGAGGGAGAAGTGAGTGGTAGAAAAAACAACTTTTTAAAAATAACTATTATTATTTAGCTTATTCTCAGATTTTAAAAGCATTATTGTTCTCAAAAAAGAGCCGTTACATTTTTTCCTATTTTTCATCTCGGTAAAGAATTAAGTCATTAACCACTTAACGTATTTGCCCGTGTCTGACACTGGCGAAAGTTACCGGCAAATTTGCACATGCCCGTGTCTCACACGAGAGATCTTGTACCTCGCGTTATTTTATTTCTAATGCCCGTCTGAGATCCGTTTGCTCTTTGTTTGTATAATATTTTTTTATATAACTTTTACCACACCCCCGCATCGGACTCCTGCCTACAAGGGTCCCGTTAGACTCAGGAGCAGCGTACCCATTCTTCCTCGTCACGAGCGAGGACTCGACAACAACAACAACCACACCCCCGCTCTCTAGTCACCCCCTACAACTAAAATTGCCAAAGACAATTTATGCTATACCTATATATTCATTTTCTGTCAAAAAAAAAAAAAAAAATCTCTGTCATTTTTTACCAGTTTTTCTAAAAAAAAACTCGTGTTTCAAGGGGTCTTTGTCTCACAATTGCTTTTCTCAATTTAAGAATACGATCTTTACTTTCGTGGGAAGATTTTAGTTGAGATTTAAGTTGACTGATGGATGACAAATTAGTTTTTAAGCATTGATGAATAATTAAAATTGTAATGAGCATTTTTTACTTTTTACTGTATCCAAAATATCAGGAATCTAGAGCGGAGCAAGGTGTTTTTGCTCGAATCTGGAGCGAAGCCGGAACACGAAAATTGGATATGCTCCACAGCACCGATTTTGTTTTGTAATTTCACCCAGTTCTTAAAAGTTATACAAATATGATTTTTTGAATTTTTTTTTCAGTTTATAATAAATAATATTTATTAGATGGCAGTGATGATATCACTTTTCTGTATCATTAGTATTTCTGTTATTTTCAAGTTTACACGCCACCATTACATTTTCTTTCATGTTTTATTTTCAAATGAAAATACCTGCTTCGCTTGTTCAACACGCTTTAGTCAATAAAGCGTATTATCCTCACATTCAGTAACCGAGTACCGAATAGAATTCCTCGTTAGAGTAATTTTCCCGCCTTATTCTTGGCTTACGCTTTCTCTTTTCATTGCACGTTTGAATTTATTTCTTTGCATTGACGAGTTACTGGTCCATTATAAGATGTTCTGTTTTATTTCTTTCTTTTGAAGGATCGCTTTTAGTTTCGAAAATTTAAATTTCAAATATTCTTAATGTTGAAGTAAGTAGAAAAGCAACAAAGTTAAATTACAAAAAGCAGATGCATTTCGGGAATACATGGAATTCCTTTTTAAATGCAAGCAAGAAGGGAACAGGGAAAGCAAAGACTCTATAAGAGTCCCGACAAAAGAGAAAGTTCCAGCCAAAAGACAAAAAGTCAAACAGTTGGCGCCATCTACCGACGATGAACAAGCAAACACGAAAAAGAACATTAAGAAATTAAAGAAAACCGTGCCAGAGAAAAATAAGAAACTACCTAGATATCATTAACTAAATTGGAGCTATTATTAACTAATTTTGAGGCTTTTCATATTTTAAGCTTTTTAGCCTACTTTCCGGTAAAAGTAAAAAAATAATAATAAAGCATGAAAGAAGGCTTAATGTATCGTGAAAATATTGTTAGAAATCAAGAAAAGTAAAAAATAAGTTAAATAATTACATAAAGATTGAAAAATAAAAAAAATTGAAAGTAGGGTTTTTAAACGGGGGGGGGGGGGGGGGAGTGTGTCTGTCCTCCCCTAATAACTTTTGAACGAATTGTCCGATTCGAAAAATTCTTTTTGCATTCGAAAGATCTCGGCAAGGACAACTCATTTCCATATTGTACTTTTTGATTTGAATATTTTTTTGTTCAATCCTGAACGGTTCAGAAAATCTTAACATTACCGCCTATGGGCAAATTATGTAAACTCTGGGAGTAAGATCCAAGTTCCTATGCGTATTGGAAGAAGCTCTCGGCGTGAAATATTTTTTGATTTTGAACAATTTTTGTTCATTTTTGAGCAGTACGAAAAAATTAACATAGCGCCTAAGGGGAACTTTCAGTCCTATAATAAATCCTGACCTAACGGACCGATTTGCTTGGAACAAACTTTATCGGGAAAGATCTTATAACGTAGAACATGTACAGATAGAAAATTCTTCCGGAACTAATGAGCCTATTTTCCTATGAAATTTTTTGATCGGGATTTTCAAGAATATTCTTCAATTAATGAATGATTAAATGAATAAGTGAAAGAAGGAATGAACAAATGAGCGAATGAATGAAAAAATAAGTAAATGAGTGAATATAAATACATGAATGAGTGAATGAATGACTGAATAAATGAATGAATGAATGAACAAATGAGCGAATGAATGAAAAAATAAGTAAATGAGTGAATATAAATACATGAATGAGTGAATGAATGACTGAATAAATGAATGAATGAATGAATGAGTGAATAAATATGTATTAACCGTTGAAAAAGGTATATTTGAAGTAATTAAGAACTAAAGCTAAACGAGAAAGAGAGATAGCTAGATTATAAATTTGAAGTTGGGTATGTACGGGAAAGTAGGCTCGTATAGTTCTAGACGGAGCTACTTGTTGTAATTTAATTTTGTTCTTAATTTCGTTGCTTTTTTACTTACTTCATTTGGCGCAAAAGGTCAACTTTTTTGCTTATTCTAAATTTTAATTAAAAAATTCTCTAAATCAGAAATTTTCCTGTTGACCCGACCAAAAGGAAGACACGCCCCATAAACGGATAAGTTTCAAATACTTTTTTGAATTTCTTGCTCTTTTTTTTTACAATCGAACGTTTCTCTCGCAAAGTCTAACAGCATTATCCGAAGAAGTATTTTTAGGGATTCAACCTAAAATTGCTATGCAGGTGAGCCATAACTGAAACATGTGCTAATAATTTTTTTGGCCCAATAGCTCCAAGGAAGGTGCTTTTGATAATTTTGAAGGATAGAGTATTCATAGGAAAGATACAGAAAAACAGGATGCCTACGACGCACTAGAATGCTGTTCCATTTTCCGTTTAGGTTTCGTGAAATGTTCTGTTTATTCATTATAACACATCTTTATATGAAAAGAATACAAAGTTCATTCAGTTTAGTTTCGCACAACACGGCAACAAGTATTCTATCGGTCTCATAGAATGGTTTCTTATCGTATTAACATGGAATACGCTTTTTGTTATCAGCAACAGGAAACATTTATGACCGATTAGCACTGATTAAAAAAACAAGCAAGCTTTCAATTTTACCTGTTTTTAATTTCATTAAATTATAATAGCAGCTCTTTAAGCATTTCTTCCGATCTGAAACGCATTCACGAAAAATTATCATTTTCAATAAATAGGAAAGTGTTCGAGATAAAAATGAATTTTATATTGTTTAAAATGTGCTTTTATCTTCTGAATTTAACCGAACGTATTATTTTGTCTTAATAACACTTATGAGGAACAATGTAGACATAACTATTGTTTTCCCATGCTTTTAAACGTTTTTGTGTGACTAAACTGGAACCTCTTTAACCCGAAATTACAAGTAAATAAATAAATAAATATAATAAAAATAAATAAATAAAAAAATATATAAATATATACTCTTTCATGGTTTTACACGCATACAGTGACATCGCAGACCACGGAAAAAATTATGTGAAATTAATATTTTAGGGGGCTAGTAATTTAAGATACATAAGGTACATTAGGTCCCCATTAATCACTGTTCTTAATTACCAAATAGTTGAAAATTTTATTTCTTTAAAGGAGTGAATAGCTTACAATGCTGCAAATTTTACTTTTCTAATTTAGTTTGTGATCCAGTTTGATTCTACCGTCCATTGCTATCTTTTTAGAACAACATTTGTCACATTTAAAAAAATCATAAATTATAAATAAACGGTTTATATGGGGTTTGAAACTTTATTAAACTGTCGGCAAGGTGGCGTCGTGGTAAGGCGTGAGCCTCGTACGCCCAAAATCACGGTTCAAACCTGACCTTGTCGGTGAATTTTCATGATGCGAAAAATCGCCTGCGCCCATGTCGTATGGTTATGAGGCATGTAAAAGATGCCCTTCAATATTTGGATTAAATACTCCCAGCTAAATTAAATTCCTAGAGCAATTTCACATCAACAAGAGCCCAAGTGCATGCCCTTCAGGAAAGAAACTGGGTATCAAAATTCTCATGCGGCGATGGTACCTCACCCATTGTAATGCTGCTAAAAGAGATGGTACATATCCTTGGTAACACCCTAGGTCTGTAATGGTGGTAAGCTAAAATGAGACCCATTAAAAAGGAAGAAAAAGAGAAAAAATCAAACTGAGTTTCGTGCATACCCAGCAGTAGTGTACAAAGCAGGGCTCGAAAAGTATAGTGCCCGACATGCCCGAGGCATGTAAAAATTCCTCATAACAGTATGATTTTTTTAATCAAATATTCCTTTCCAAAACTTCATTAAAACTTTTTTTACTTATAACGACTATTATGTAACATTTATTTGTAATGTAGTTTTCTAATGATTTAGATTAACGTTAAAATTATTCTTGATTCAGATATAAAGCTGTTAGTTAAATTTTTTGTCTGATTAATGTTATACGACAGATTAAAATGTTTTTATTAATGTTCAATAAAACAACCGGGCATGTAAACCTTTTTTTCGGGCATATAAAATTTAAAAAAATTTTCAAGACCTGGTACAAAGTGTTGACAGGATTAGTGATGGTCATGCGAAGACTACAGTTCCACTTAACAATGAATGATCCTTAAATGTCATAATGAAATACTCGCGTAGATAGATACATACTGTGTTTGAATTATTTATTAATACCAGTTGTCTTAAAATTTCTTATCATGAACTTCGCCTTTCGAACTATGATACAGCAAAGTATGTAAAGGATTTTGTATCTTCTTAATCCTTTTATGTGTTTTATAGACACTCAGACATCTCAAAGTCTCTGAAATTAAGTGTTTTATAACCTTTTTTACATTATCTTTTCTCTCAATTCGTTAGTGGTGGTGGTGGTATGTCGTGTTCTCGCACATGGCGAGGAAGAATGGGTACGTTGCTACTGAGTCTAGCGGGGTCCTTGTAGGAGTCCGATTTCCGCCCCTTTGAAAGATCTCTTAATTTTTTGCACCAGCTCCCGGATGAGAGACCGTCACCTGAGATTGGCGCCCCCAGAGGTATCGTTTCACTTGGGGGACATTGGAGCCACGACCTATTTAACGTGCACCAACTCCCTTTAGCGTACACAGACAGCAACAACCAGCCGCGAGAGGTTGTCCCCCTCCCAAACACTGACCTCAGTCAATGTTGCTTCTGTTTTGGTATTCTGCGGGAACCGAGCTTCTATGGACTGGTCCACTGTGGGACTCCTCAATTCGTTATTTATTCCAAATAATGTACAAAATTAGAAAATCTGTTGAAAACAGGAATGTCTTACGTAGGCCATTAATATCAATTAACGAATTAAATGCACCTAACTTATAACAAGACATCACAACATTCAATAAATTTCATTCATTTGTGAAATAACAGAATAGACTCTCCCCCCCCCCCCCTTCCAGCGATATATAACATTCCATACAAATCAAAACAGTTTAAATCTTCTGTTTAGAGCGTCTAGATTTTTCAATAAAGACATAAATATTTATTTATGATCAGGAAATATATCAAATCAAAATAAATGGTAGATCTCAAATTCGAAATAAATAGTGCTTCGTTTTTAATACAACAACCTTGTTTTCTCTCGCTATAGCAATCAATATCTATTCATTGGTTTAATACCAGTCAGAGCCAATAGCGTTACAGCACAGAAATAGATTACTTTATATGAGATGTGGTTTTGTCATTTTCAATTATCGCTGCTATTGTGATCTCTATTGAGGTTTAATTCCTTTACTATTAATAAATATGGATTATATTTTACACCTATGTACTATTTTCTTTTACAATTATTCTTCACGTATTTCGGAAATCCATTGTAAGATTACTAAAAATTAATTACACAGGCCTGCATTTTTAGGGTTATGTCATGTTTTTTAACTTTTGATTATTGATTCCTATGTATTTTTTTTTACGCTGAATCTGAATATAACACTATTTTTTTCGATCACGTCAGGATTTTTGGCAAAACGCAATTTTCGAAATTTGTAATATGTTGCAAAACATCGAAACTATGAAACATATTGGCAGATTTAAAACGGTTTTTTCATTATAAAATGTATTTAATTTAATTAAATTTATGGCACATACTGTGCAATATCATAGCTAAGCACTTCAAGAACCCAATGGGGGGAGGGGGAGGGCAAGAATTTTATGAAAACTGCACAAATATAGCCTAAATTTCCGTTCTATTACGTTTTCCACAAAGTTTATTTTATATTCATTTCATTTAACACTGATAAACATTAACCCTGAGGAACTTCTCAGACAAACAAACGAATGACGTTGGAATGTAAGTAGCGGTAAAGGGGGAGTAGCTACACTTGTGCTCAGAGTAATAAAAAAACAGCAGTTTAGTTGTATCTACTGGAGTAAGAGGTTGTGTTAATGCAGGTGTGTTTATTAGCTTCATGATGGCTTCGAGAGGCTGCAAAAAATCTCCAGATTCATTTTGTTATATTTGAGGCGAGTTAATGGTCTGATTGAAATGAAGAAGATGAAGAGGAGTACAAATCTAAAAATGCTGAACCACAAACTTTTTCACAGTCTGAACTAAACGATTTGATTCGTGACTTATATCTGACAAAAGAGGGTTCAGAATCGCTTGGTTCAAGATTTAGAGAGAAGAATTTGCTCGAAGCTGGCACAGCGTTTTCCTGGTTCAGGTACAGAGAAAAAGAATTTCTTCTCTACTTTTCGGAACATGGGGACTTAGTGTTTTGCAATAATGTGTGTGGACTTTTTAATACATTTAAAATTCCATATGAAAGCACTAATTGGGTACTATTCATAGATTAGTCCAAACGAAGCCAAAGCTATGCTTCTTCATAACGGAAATAAGTATGCGTCAATTCCCATAGGACATTCCGTACACTTAAAAGAATGTTATGAAAATTTAAAATTGGTACTCGATAAAATTAAGTACGACGACCATGAGTGGACAGTTTGTGGGGATCTTCAAGTTATTTCGATGATCTTAGGACAGCAAGGCGGATACACAAAGTTTCTTTGTTTTTTATGAGAGTGGGATAGCAGAGACAGGCAGAATCATTGGAAGCAGAAAGATTGGCCAAAACGAGATTCATTAGAACCTGGAAGAAAAATGTACTCCAGAAAGCTATCATAGATAGGAATCAAGTTCTCCTTCCACCTCTACATATCAAATTGGGATTGATGAAGCAATTTGTGAAAGCTTTATCAAAAGAAAGCAAATGTTTCAAATACATCTGCAACAAATTTCCAGCCTTATCAACAGCAAAACTAAAAGAGGGTGTCTTTACGGGACCGGATATTAGAAATCTTTTCGAAGATGGTAATTTTGAGAAAGAAAGGAAGTTGTTGAAAAAGAAGCCTGGTCTGCTTTTAAAGATGTGGCAATGAAATTTCTGGGCACCAAGAAAGATCCGAATTTCAAATCGATCGTTGAAACCATGCTGCAGAAGTACCAAAATTTAGGCAGTTCTATGAGTTTGAAGGTTCATTTTCTAAATTCACATTTGGATTACTTTCCTGAGAATTTGGGTGCTGTTAGTGAAGAGATGGGTGAGAGATTCCATCAGGATATCAAAAAAATGGAAAATCGTTATCAAGGAAGATGGAATACTTCAATGATGGCAGACTATTGCTGGATGCTGCACCGCGATGAACCAACAAGGGCATATGCACGGAAAAGCCGCCAACAAAGCATGACTGGTCAAAAGAGACAACGACACAAATGAAAGGTGAATTTTTTTACATACATCATCATTAACACTGGTTAAAATTAAATTTAAAGTTAAGTACATAAAATTAAGTGTATCAATATAAAATTTCGTGTACCAAAATTAATTTGTTACATTTAGGCTAATTTTGTGGTAGTTTTCATTATACTTTTGCCCCTCCCCAACGGACTCTTGATGTGCTTGGCTATGATATTGTATAGTATAAGCCATGTTTAATTAAATTAAAAACATTTTGTAATAAAAAAACCGTTTTAAATCTGTCAATATGTTTCATATTTTCGATGTTTTGCAACATATCACAAATTTTGAAAATTGCGATTTGCGAAAAATTCTGACGTGATGGGGGAAAAAATAACGCCCTATTCAGATTCAGCGTGAAAAAATACATATGAATCATCGATCAAAAGTTAAAAAACATGACCCATGCAGGCCTGTGTTGTATTTTATTTTAATTTTTTAAATTAAAATAAATAAAGAAAGCGTTTGAAAGTCATAACTGTAAAACCGTATTTGATAAATAATTAATTGCAGAATTTGTATTTTTAAGTTTTTATCAAGCTTAATAAAAAGTACATATTTACTAAAAATTATATTTTTTGTTAATTCACTCATTCTCGTGAGTGTCCACGAACGGAAGCTCATGTTCACCAACAACGACTTCCAACGGCCTTTAATGTATTAAGGCTTGGCTTCACGATCGATCTGGACGGTACAGGCTGCCCTGACGTCACATGCGCATGCTCAAGACATCGTTACGGCGTCTAGAGCAAGCGCACTAGAGAGAATTTTGACTTTAAGACTATCTGAGACATTCAGATAAAGAGTGATGTTCTCTTAAAAACCGAGCCTTTAGAGTCATACAATGCAACGTCAGATTTTTCTGAAGTTTATCTATGAAAGAACTGTAAATAGTGGTGTTAGTTTTTTTCTGAACGTGCTGAGGTATGATCGATGTTTCAGATGGTAAAATTCATGTATCTTAATCTATTGGGTTGATCGGAAGATCACACCGTAAGGTTTGGTGTTTGGAACCCGACCGCTGAAGATAATGTATGTACACTTGGGGACACGTGCATGCAAAATCCGAGGACCCAGAAGTCCTGAGGCCTTTCCGAGGGTACCGGAAGCAGGAGATTGTTCTTCTTTTTCAGTCTTAGGTTGAAAGAAAATGATGCCGTGTTTGTGTTGTGAGGTCTTCTAAGATCGCCAAATAAAATATAGACCAGTCCAAAAAGTCCCTCCTGAAAATAAATGTAAGATTACGCAGCATGGATAAAATGAACAACAGATATAAAATTTTATCCATATTAAATAAATTCTTACATTAAATATATCTACGTTAAATGAAGTCTAAAACTCTACCTCAATGAACTGAAATTTATTCAACAGATTTATTTAATAATTAATTTGGAACAGCATTTAATAATGTGTTTAATAGGGCTTCGATAATTTTTAGTATGCGATATACGATATTGTTGCATGAGTTATTAGAAATGATAAATATAGTTTCCTTATAGGCTAAATATTAGTACGCGTTCTTATATCTGATCTGAATAGTTGTTATTGCTCAGAAAATCAGATTGAGAAAGATTAGTTTATTGACGAACTTCTTTTTTTATTTGAAAATGAAGAAATTATAGAAATATAAATTTAATGGAAAAAAATTCTAGATATCCAGAATTCTTTCATGAAGTGAAACCGTATAAAAACGTGCTTCTGTTTTTTGTACAAAAAAGGTAATAATTAAGAATGATATACAATATAAAATTGCATATATATATATATATTACTGTATGAAATAATTGTTAAGTGAAAGAACCTTGAAGGTATCATTTGTAGTCTTAAAAATACCATTTCCATGGTTCATTATTGTTTTATGTTTTTCTCTTATTGGGCTTCAATTGTATAAAATTGCGTTGCCGTGATGATCTTTCTCACCTGTGCGAAACGGTCATGGCTATTCTTCCGTTATGCAAGTAATATTTTAAATGTTATTTTCCCAATTTCCTATCAGTACCTAGGCTGCTCTACAGATATTTTAGGAAAACTAAATTTAATTTTAAACGAAATTTAATGCAAGCGTTTATAAATGTAATTAAATTTAAATGCTTTAACATGATTTGTTCCGATGTAAAGCAAAATACATTTTATACCATAATTTTTTTTTTTTACTTTAAATTCTTTATTGAAGTACAAATAAATTTCTATACAAAATTCAAGTTTCATAAAAAAAAAAAAAAATCAATGCCAGTGCGAGGGGAAAATGCAAGAACTCAGAAGACTTTCTGACATCACTTATTTAATATCTACACGAAATAGGTTAATTAACTACTTGAAATAATTAAGAGTTTCGTGTGCGAGTCAGCGCTAAAATGCCATAACTTTTTTCTTTCGTAAAATGTCTTTCTTTATTTCTTTCTTTCTGTCACGTGAAGATGTTTCTAAAATCCGGATGCGTATCGGAGCATCAAGTAGAATGCAATCAATGTACCATTCAATTAGGAAAAAATATAAATAAAGCCAAGCATACTTATCTGATTTCCCAACTAACTTCTAAAGCCGCGTTTACACCAAAGTTGTCAACTAAAAGGTGACAAAACATTGTTTGTAGAAAACTAATAGTTGTCAACTAAAAGTTGCTCTTCTCAAATTATAGAGCAGCAAGTGGAAGATTTTTTGTAGAAAATTAAAAGTTGCTCTTCTCAAATTATAGAGCAACAAGTGGAAAACTTGTTCCCTGTTTTTCGATGAATTCGGCAGCGAGCCTTGTTCTCAGGAGCTGTTGCAGCAATTGGACGATCCCTCCAGGACGGTCAACAATCCCTTTTAGTCTCTTTGAATCGTCTTAGGATTTTGTGAAAGTCCATCCTACTGAAACTAGAGCGTTGAACAATGTGAAAAAGTTTTCATTTCCGATTTGTGCAACTCAACGATCGTGATATGTTCGTTCTCACCTACCAAAGGTAAACGCAATAAAACAAAGAAATAAAGGATGTACCAGGACAAAAATAGTATTTAGAACAATGCGTTCATCAGAAATGAAAAAAAAAAAAAAGTCAATAATAAATCCAAAATTACATGTAAATAAAATTGAAAGAACTTCTACGCCCCCTGTACAATGTATAAGGGTCGTTCAAATGAAAGTGGGGTAATGATATTAATATAAATTAGTACACAAAATGAAGTGATACAGACGTAAAAGGTAGGCTACACGGTCACTTTGTCGGTTGAAACAAATGTACCAGCGGTCAATAAGGGACTGGGTGAAGAAGCTCTGAGATTGGTTTGTAGAACCAATTTTCAACGGCAGTTTGGACCTCTATTGTTGTGGACTTCAGAGATTTCTTGAGTGGACCGAAGAGGGGGGCAGTCACATGGCGACAGGAATGAGCTGTCTGGGGGAGAGGGTTTAATTGTTAAAATCAGGTCCCGGGGTAAAATAGGCTGGGAACCACTGCATTAAGAATGTAAGGGAGCATTATTATACAGAGTAATGGGAAGCGAGCAATTTTTCGTTCGGTGATGTGAGGAAAAAACCTTATATTTTGGGATGTATCGTAGCATCATTGCATTTACGGATGTTTTACTTAAATTAGATAGATACGGATTGCATACATTGTTTGACATACGGATACGTTTATTGATGTTTTTAAAAAAAAATCAATAACACCGGGAAGAAGAAATGCTGCAGAATGTATAAATATCCATAGCAACAGTTACAATGCACTTACAAAGTTGTTTATAAATAAAAGTATTATAACGCAAGTACTTTTCAAGAAAATGTCTTTATTATTTAACATTTTCCCTTAACCGTAAAATAAATGTAGTAATAAAAGAGAAAAATAATTTTTGTTAAACACCCTTTTCAAAAATTTTACTTACGACTAAGTTTTCAGGTAAAAAGCACCTAATTAATAACCGTTACTTGCGTCAAGCCTAAAAAAGCTTTAAATTCACGGATGAAGATAATTAATCTTTCCGGAAAAATGTGTTAATATGATGATCATATGCTTTTCTTTCTTCCACGAATTTTAACTCGAAAGCAGACGCAAACGTTAACGAAAAAAAAATGTTATGTTTAAACGCGTCGAAGGTTATTGTTTTTTACCACTTTACTTTTTTAATTCTTTTCGTTTTCTTTAGAAACATGATGGAGAGATTATTAGAAATAATTAGTGATATTAAGCTGTTTGGTATTATTATGTTCCACATGGAAAAACATTGTAGTTTTAAATCGTATTAAAAAAAATGAGTTCGTTTTTATGCCAAACAACAATTTCAAGTAAACAAAAAACAGAGACAATTTTCAAGAGAAATATTTCACTGAACTCTTTTCCCTGAAATGTTTGAAAAAGTTTGTGTTTTATTCTGCTGGGAGGGAGCAATTTCATTTAATTTAGAACTTGTGAAGTAGAAGGTATTCTTTTATTTGCTGTTTCAAACGGTACTTAGAAACGAATTAAATAAAAAAATTTCAACACTTTTGGTAAGTGGATTACGTTATTAGCGTTTTATAGCATGTAATATCGTTTACATAATTTCTGCTGTAATTTATGACAAATGAATGAATTGACATCTATAAGAGTTTTTGCGAATAAAGGGTTCCCTACGTGATTCACCCTTTCTTAATTTGCTCGTTAGAAGCATTTATTTTAGAAAAACTTGTTAAAAACTTAAAATGTAACCCGATAGCACGAGTGTATGTCTCCTGTTAGTAGGGTCCAAAGGAACAAATATCCACATAAACAATTGAATCGTTTATTTCGAAAAGGTAATATTTTCGTTTTGAAAAATAAAGAACTCTCAGTATTAATTTATTAATTTTTATGGCATAACTAATCAAAAATCGTTTTAATTTACCAATATTGCATTGCTATTACCTACTGAAATAAAATAGTAAAAGATCAAACCCGTAAAGTTTTCTAACTTTTCATAAGCCATTTTTTCTATCTCCTGAAAAATTTTTGTTTTTCAGAGTTGTTTCCTTTTCGAAATAAACGATTCACTACCTATTTATGAGGCGCAAGGTTGCCTATTTTGGGTTATTATACTCTGCCCTGTAGAGATCCGTAATTGTTTGATTTAACCTTTAAATACAGTTTGAATGTCAGACCCGTTATTTAGGGGGATCTTGAGGGGCAATTGGGGCCACGTGGTTTTGAAAAATGTATTGTATTTTCATGAATGTGTATGGTATAATCAGTAAATATAGATTTAAAAGGTATACTATACAATAAAGATTTTATAAGGGATATTCAACCGTAGGGACTCGGGAACGCCTACCGTCTTTTGTTGACTTGTAGCGGTCGGACTGGAACCGATGCCACGTCACTAAAACGGCTATAACTAATGAAATAATAGGAATTTTGAAAAATCCTTTTAATGGCATATTCTCCACAATATAGTGATTAAATCAACTTAATACGTAAGTATGAATACATCTGACAGATTCGCTCGCCTAACGGAGGGTTAATGAACGCCGCGCCTGCAGTTTATACTGCTCTATGCGAAACAATTACTCTGCATCGTAGGTGACAGGAATCCATGAGAAAATGCAGCAACTTTTCTAATGCATATCAGTAAACTATGTAACTGTCAGTGCATTAATTCCCTCTTTAATTTCTTGTTCCCATCCTATTTTCATATGCAATCCCTCTACTGGAGCATGTTTAACCCTCCCTTACCGCCGTATTCACCGTCAACTCTAACCTCATGGTTTGACGCGAAACCGGTCTCCAACCTGAAGTTACCGCGGATTTCCTATTCACCATCAACTTTGACTACGCGCAAACAGGTTCCCGAAACCATGCCAGGTCGAGTAACTCAACCAAGCTCCAGAGCAAAGTTAAGGTTTGAGCGCATGCTCAGTACATGTAAACATTAGCAATGGCGGACTGGATGTTGCGATAATTGGAATATGTTGAGATTTTAGAGCTTTCTTCGCTTTACACGATCTTGAATTTCCGAAGAAGCCTTACAAAAAATACAACTTTAGAGTTGTTTTAATTTTATTAACTAGTATTGTTCAATGATTTCTTTGTCACTTTTGTGTGTTTCCGATAATGTTTTTCTCTCGGGAGCTATTACTTCATTAAAGATTTTGAAACTTTATCATGATTCCTAATTGAACAGAAATACCAAACAATGGGGGGGGGGGGGGGGGTAATATATCTTTAGTATTTTTATTTAATTATTTATTTTTCTCTCTCCTTGTTGCTTTTTGATATAATTTTATTCTACTTTAAAGTGTACATGTATATACTGAACTTTTAACATGCGTCCTGATTTTTTTTGCCAAGGTTACTTCTGGGCCTGCGAAGTTCATGTGGAATATTTTGATTTATGTATGTCGAATAAAATAAACTTGTTGACCTTTACCATGTGTTTTATGTCATTGGCCAATTTACATTTGCTTGTACATTCTTTTCTTTTTTTTTTAATTTAACAAAGGTTTTGAATATGTGAAAAGCTTCTTTAAAAAAAAAAAAAAAACATATGAAATGAATCCATAATGCTAATGGCAGTTTTGTGTTTAAAGGTAAACTGCAAGGTTTTTGAAAAAGTCAAAATATTCGCCATATGTATTTGTATTAATGAATTCATATTTGCATTAGAAAAAGGGTTCTTGTTAACCCCAAATCACATAATTTTGAATTGCCGTTTCATGCAGTTGTAAGACTTAAACCAAATTTTTACTGTACTTTGCCAATACGAAGTGATTGTAAGAATAAAGTATTTACAATAGTTATAATTGAAATCAAATGCATTTTTTAAATACTCGTATGAATTTAATGCAAATCCATAGCCAGATTTTTTTTTTGGGGGGGGGGGGGAAGGCTTTGAAACACTTATGTTGAGGAAAGTTTCAGGGAGGAATATATGCTACATAGCGAAAATTTGGGGGGGGGGGGGGGTTCGTGGGCATCCCTGGTTACAGCCTTGATTTAATGAAAGAATATTCAAATAAAAATTTAAAAGATACAATAATACACTACTGCTTGGTTCATAATGATACATTTCTATATTATATATATATCGTTTGTGAATGGTACCTTTCTAATGTCAGAAAGAGATATATTACAATGAT
Source organism: Octonoba sinensis (assembly GCA_038502835.1). NCBI lineage: Eukaryota > Metazoa > Arthropoda > Arachnida > Araneae > Uloboridae > Octonoba > Octonoba sinensis. The sequence continues at coordinate 134,639,360 of CM076598.1, forward strand.
AAAATTAATTATAATTTCCTATTCGTTAAATATATATATATTTTCATTTTCCGAGAAAAATTTTATTAGATTCTTTACTTTTCAATATTTTTAAATTTTTTCCACGAGTGCTAGAAGTAATACCTTCTCAAACGGGCTAAAAACCACTCATGTTTTATTCATTACTATACCGCAGAGAACGGGAAACGAAATGTACACTGCGCGGCGAAAAAGCATGAAGAAAATCATGTGATAGTTTTGACCAATAACGGGCCTGCGTACATTCCCACATGGCGTCGAGTTGACTAACTTCGTGGTTGAAAAACCCCAGGTTGATTTTCCTCCGTGAATACCGATTTTTAACTTCGCAGCGCTGAGCCCCAACTCCGAGTTAACGGATCTCGTGGTTTCACGCGTGGAGTTAGATTGACGGTGAATATGGCGGTTAGGCGCTCGAATCTGTCAGATGCATTCATACTTACGTATTAAGATGATTTAATCACTTTATTGGGGAGATTTGACCTTAAATAGACCCTGCTGTCTGAAATGTGATGTGATCAACCACCTCATTGGCACTGAACCCTAGCGGGAGTGATGAAAAACAGATAGAAGGAGGGGGAGCACTTTCCCGTCAACCGTGTGACGTAGCTCCGTAACTATTTTACTTATGCATCTGACGGATTCGTGCGCCTAACGGAGGTTAATAAGAGACATAGGACGGAAAAACACCTATTGATTTTACAAACAGAATCTTAATTTTATGTTTGCTCATTTGCTTTACCTATTTTCTTATCGTAAAACGTGCAGTTCCATCGTGAAATTATTGCTGCTTTACCCCTGTAATTTTAGCTAGTTTTTACTAAATTATGAGTAAAAGTGTTTTTTTTGCTTATATATTTAGCAGACCATTATAAAAACAATAAAATGTTAGGTATGTTATTTTTGAAATTGCGAAGAAAATGTGATCATTAATGATTTTTATTTAAAATTAAAAAGTATTTATGAATGAAAGTAATGAAACTAAATGAAAAGAACAAAAACGCAGCAAAATAAGTAAATGTATTGGCATAATATTCAAAACTTGTTAAGGATACATTTTATGTAATTAAAGTATACCTTAAAGTGTGCCAATATTACGTTAGCAGTTCAACTTTTTGCCTTAACATCTTTTTAGACACCAAAACGACCCAGTGGCTGTCAAGGTGTAAATAGAGCTTCGAAATTTTTTTACAGCTCTTAAAAGTTTTCCCAGCAATTTACGCCTTGAAAGCCAAGAGATGTGGCACAAAGTTGGCGCACTTTATAGTAGTTATTAAAAATAATGTACATAAAAACATTTATAGAATAATTATAGTAGTGTAACGAAATTAATATTATGAACTGAATATAAATGAATAACATATGGAATAAATACTTTATTAATTAAAAAATTGGTAAATGAAAAAAGTTTATAAATGTATATATTAAACCGTTATAGATAATATAAAAGTTGGTAATAGATGAAAATACTCAATGTTGTATAATTGCAGCCTTTCACGTATCCAGAAGAAGCAGGTTTACCAATAGGGGGATCAGACTTTTCGAGATACGTCATGCTAGAAGTGCATTATAACAATCCAAAAATAATAAAAGGTAAGCTGTTTACAATGATAGCATGCAAAAAAAAAACTTTTAGTCTAATTATTCTTGCAAAGGAAATGGCGTATCATAATACGAGCTCGGTTAAGATCTTTTCTTCATAACAAATGAGTTGTCTAGTTTCAAAACCAGCTAGATAAAAAAAAAATGAAATTTTTCATGGCTAGTAAAAAACTCTTAATATAAAATATTAAATATATTCAAGAAATTAGAAATGTTCGAAATGTTAGAGAATCAAGGTTTTTTCTAGTTAAGAGCATTGGGATAGGTTTTTAATTTGCTGAAATTTTAAAGCAAAAATAATTTTAACTTGGAAGATATTTCGAGGGAAAAAGTGGATGTATCTGGTTTTAAAACTAAAAGACTCAAATAATTTTAACAATTGTTGTAACGATATCGTTACGTCATGTTTAAAAATTCATATTATAATTAAAAAATACAACTATTAACGAGAAATTCTTTCTAATTAGTTCTATTAGAATTAAAGATAATTAGAAAGAATTTTGTAGCTTTGAGTTAAGTCATTTTGGTCTTTAAATATTACTTTTTGTATAAAATCTCTAGTTATTATTTTTCAAAAGCAACCACAATTGATTGCATCTCCTAAATCTGGAAATAAAAAATAATAGTATTTCTACATAAAATACTATTGATTCCAGATATATGCTTAAACATTTTGTTTTTAATTTGTTTTGGATTAACGAAAAAGGAAGCTACAGAAGTAAAATCTTTTGTATTACAGGTCTTCTGTAGCTTTTGAAATTTTTGTTTCACTTCAAGCAACTAAGGACTTTTCTTTTGAAAAAGAAAATTCCATTTTTTTTTCTCCAAACTCATAACAACTTAGTTGCTACAGGACATGAAACACGCTTCAGGTGGCAATAAAGTACAAATCCATTTTTAAAGCTAGAAAAGTCTTAAATTTCTCTCCGATACTGATTATGCGTTGTAAAAAGGATAATAAATTTCTGCTAATCAATTTGTAGAAACGGTAAAGGTATTGATCATACATGTACCTGTAAATGTGATACATGTAAAAAACGGTATGGATGATACATGTAGAATCGATCCCTTTTAGTGTTTTTTTTTTACAAACTCTTTATTTTGCACAACACACAACGGAAAGAGCAATGTCTATACTACATGAAGAAACATTTGAACAATATATTAATTTATTTTGAAGCATAATTATCTATGATACATATTTCATTACGCGGAATAAAGATTATTCGGCGTTAAATGAAAATTATTGCACCTTAAAAAGTCTGAAGAGCTCAAATTATTCTTTCGTCAAGTTAAGAAAGCATGCAATTTTTCTAATATTCATTCAACGAAGTTTTTTCTTTTTAATTTCTAATGGGCTGCGTATATATTGGTTCTCAACCATTGAATATCTAGTGCGTTCCCATAGATTGGTATCAACTCTTATAGCGGCACCACAATGAGTGTGGTACCATTGCCGAGGAGAATTTCGAAGTCCAGTTTTTATTTAACGAAGTAATACATGCATTTCTGTAGGAAAATGAGAACTTATTTGATGTTGTGAAGTGGGTTAATTTATAATAAATTTTAAAGCAAAATTAGTGAAAGAAGAGGGTGAAACAACTATGCGAGTACATAGAATTTTTTTTCGCTTCTTCTTTAAATGCAAGCCAAACTTCTGGATTTATTTTATTTAATCTTTTCAATGTAACATCGCATTTATGTGTTATAAGGTTTAATCTTAACATTGAGTTCTAGAAAGAATACAAACTTGAATGGCGTCTAACTTGACTAATCTGTTACATCTTTAGATAAAAAGTGGTAATTATTTGGCATTTTTTCTTTTTTTGCAGAATGTATTTCATGTTAATGTGTAGTCATGTAGTTGCTTGATTATTACTATTAACACTTTCATTACGTATTCATTATTCCAAAATACTCACATAGGTAATGCATACTAAAACTTTACATGAAGGGACAAATTACATTGAAGAGTCTTTTTGAAGGAAATATAAGGAAGAAACTTAGTTTATCAATCTTTTTGCGGATTCGACATTAAATGTTTACCAGTTTTTCATTTCAAATTCACAACATTAGAAAAAAAATATTCAAAATTATGTTGATATGTAGAAGATAACAACCAACTGAAGAAACAATGCTTCATCAACTAAATACTGCCAGCAATATCTGTGGAATTAAAAAAAAAAAAACCCCGGATTGGATATAACTATTGCTATTAAGCCAGCCAAAAAGTTTTTCATAACATTTCTAATTTGTTTTACTACAAATACAAAAAACACGGAAAATTTATTCATTCGCTACTAAATTGGCAAAAAAAAAAGCTGCACCAAGAGTTCATCAATCTAACATATCTCTGGCCTCCTACATCAAGAAATAACGTTCGACATCTAATACGAAATATCAGTTAGAAAATTGCAGCAAAAGCAGCATTTCCCTATGTTCTCGTTTTAAAGATTCGTCAGCAAGCAATAATGTCATTCGAAAAATTTAAAGATTTGAAATATATATCTTCCTTTGTCAGCAGAAATAGAAGGAAACACAATTATGTCAATAAGGAAGCATTTTATTTTATGCTTATAAGAATTGCTATCACATTTTGGAAAAAGATATAACATATGTGTCAGGGCCTTTTTAAAATCATTTTAAGAGAGTATTAGTTATCGAACACACACACACACACACATATAAAAAGTTTTATTTATATATTATAGATATAAACACTTACGCACGTAATATTTTATAGCCAAGTATAGCGTAATTATTAAAACTGATTTATAATGTTATTAAAAGTTACTAACCAGTTAGATTGATTTTTCTTTGAGTTCCCCAACTTTACTGCAAATAATTATAAAGTTACTATTACTTCTTTCTCCTATGTTAGTCGAAAAATAAACCATTTCACTATTATTCTGATGACAATTGCATTATTGTCCTTTTTCGGAGAATGATATATATTTTATGGACGAGTGGTGTATTTTTCTATTCCGTCGAATTGTGCGCTGGTTCAATTTAAAGTAAATAGACAGGTGAATGATTAATTCTTTTATTCAAGTCGATGCTGAATACAATACTCACGAAACGAAGGTTTCGGCGAACAGACGCACGATAGCTCTGTGCCATACGAAGGAATAATCAACAATTTTCTGAACGTGACGCTCCTAGCAAGAGGGCGTTGTAGACAAGATTTCTTCACTTCATTCAGGATCGACTTGAATAAAAGAATTAATCATTCACCTGTATATTTACTTTAAATTGAACCAGCGCACAATTCGACGGAATAGAAAAATACATTGGTCCGCTCGCGGAGTATATTGTGAATTCTGACTGGTGATTTTCGAGTTTTGAAGTGTTAGCAAAATGGCCGATCCAGATTTGACAGTGCTGAATCGGAGAAAAGGTAATGTGAAAGCAAGAATTACGAAATTACCATAAAAAAGTGGTAAAGGTATTTCTGGTAGCTTACACTCTCAGAAATAGAACGCTCATTTTTGACGATTCTTGAATCCTCAAGACAAATTTCGTCATTTACAACGATTCTTTCCTCATTCGATCATCTGACTTTTGACGACATGCGAACTCTCGGAAATTTGACGAAATATTTCCTTGCTCAACGCTAACCCAATCTAAAGAAAATGGCGTTTCCGTTTTGGAAGCTTTCTGCGTAGCTCTGCTGGCGAAACTCTAGTTCAAGTGACAAATGACATCAGATGTGTGCGAAAAAGAGCTATAAGGTTAGTATTTTAGAATTGTCAAAATCTGTGATTGTATACTTGTAGTTTAATAACCACATTTTATTGAATTAATATTTATCAATGTTCTGTTAGGCCTAACAACTATGTTTACTGTAGGTTTACTATATGGCCAAGTGGGGAAATGTGGAATCATATAAATAGTATTTTACTCGTAAAAATTACAACAACAATAATAATTTAAAACTGCCCACTGCAATGTTGTGCTAATATTTTAAACCTTTTAAAAATAATGCATATTTTGTTATTCAAATTAACATAAGGTAAAATATGTCTAACCTTCAATCAACTTATACACAGTCAAGCAGGGTAACTTTGCAGCACTTCATATTTTTTAGAATATTTGACTTGAAATGAAACTGTGAACACTCTCTCAGTGCTATTCTTCTGGTTAAAAGTTTTTAAAACTTATTCTTTTAAAGTAAGTAACATTATACTAATTCACCAAGCATTTTATCTTCTAAATATAGTGAATTTTTTAGTATATGTGATTTTTTATTCAGTAATATTTAGTACAATGTCGAACAATTAAGACAATGCAATTTTATTCCATTCTCAGGGTAACTTTGAGCCGGCGGAAAGTTAGTCTAGATTTATTTACTGATTTTATATATATATATATATTCTACATTATTTTATATTATTTTATGAATGTAACAAAAGTTTGAAAGTAGCATTATTAGAATATATATAATGTATTTAGCTAGTTTGATTAAAAAAACATAAGTATATTGTAAAAAAGCATATACATAACTAGATATTCCATTAAATTTAACTGATAGGATTTGTGACACTGAAATGTACACTGAAAACATGTGAAAATATTCTGTTTATGAATGAATACTTGAGTGCTATTTAAAATAAACGTATAGAATAGAATGCACTCTTCCCAAAGTGCATACTATTACTTTTGTTTTCGTATAAATTTTTTCTTACAAATTACTATCATTAAATTGCTGATTAGTATGTATATGAATAAAAAAGGGATTTTTCAAGTGATATTTTTAGAAACTGTGTGAATTGATTATGGTATTAATTTTTTCAAGGTATCATTTTTAAGTTTGGATGACCACCAATGATGATTTGACGTTCGAACAAGAAGATGGCTTTACAATATTGTCTCCATAAGATATTACTACAGCAGGTAATAGAAGGGTTTTTATGATCTTCAACTCTTAATGTGATTTTTTAAATGGTTGTTTCAATTAATATACTTGTATGACAATATTTACTTTAATAATTGAAAAGTGTTTTCTGCAACATTTCATTCCTAAATAAATTAAAAATGGGGATTTTTTCCTAAATATTGATATTTTCCTACTTCAACTCTTTTTTCATGTAACATTTCATTCAATATCCTACATTATAGAAAACGTGTGACATTGCGGAACACAAATGGTGAGTTTTTAAGTATTTAAAAATTTTATGTTTCTAGCTGAATGTTGCATAAGTATAATACTTTTATTGAAACTGTATTTCATATAATTTTTTCCGATGTGGTTCAAAGTTACCCTAAGTGTCATGGTAACTTTGAACCAGGATTCATTTTAGATGGTTTTTGTAATTATTATTTCTTAGTTTTCAATAACTACACAATACTTTGGGAGTTGTTCTTTCAATTTTATGTGAATAAATAACAATAACATTAGTAAATAATAACAATAAAATACTAGTGGGACGAATAAAAATCGAGTATTTGTGGTGCAAAGTTACCCTGATTGACTGTAGTGCATTTGCGTAATTTATCTTAATTGTTTTTGAAAAATTTTTATAAAGTAGATGTTTATTCTTTGAATCTATCTTCTGCCTTAATGAAAAAAAAAATTACTCCAAATTTTGAATATCCAAGGATTTTTCTCCTAACTATTCTGTCCCCATTATTTATCACTTGTTCAATTTTCTAATGCAATATGTTTATTTTGAAATGTTTCTTTTATCATGCAGGTTGGTTCGTGAATTTTCGTACAGAGCTTTATTATCTAAAAATATTGTTTCAAATAGGGCTGCATATGGAATTAACCATTTTGCAGACCTAGTGCATTCCCCAGTGATCGGCATCCATTCTTTCAAGTAGCACCACTGTCGGTGGATGCCATTAATACTCTGAAAATTTGGACGCTCAATTTCCCCTAGAACTCTCATTGATGCAGATTGCACTAGGAATTTAATTTAGCAAAGAGCATCCAAGCCAAATGTCTACTCAAGGGATCTTTTACACATACCGCATAATCATACGACATGGGCGCAGACGATTTTCTGCATCTTGAAAATCCATCGCCTTGGGCCAGGTTTGAACCTACGATCTTGAGTGTACGAGGCCTGTGCCTTACCACTACGCCACCCTGTCGACTATTATCCAAAAATGGATAATAAAATATTAGGGATTTGAATCCCAAATTGAAATATTTATGTGGCAGTTTCAGAAAATAATATATCCAATCAATGCAAGCGAAATTAGCCTATTGTAGTTACATACTTTAGAGTGGATCATTTCACATTTTAACTATTGCATTTCATACTTTCATTGTCTTACCATTTTATTTATATTTCTTAAGCATTTTAATTAATTTCTTAAGCATCGTTAATGCTACCATAAAGAGTACTACTACTGAAATTAGCACCATACCGAGTTTCACTTTGGCCGAGAAACTGACTACCGTTTATCAATTAGTTTAACAGACTCTTTCTGGTAGCATTAAAAATCTGCCCGTCATAAATAATATTTGTAGTTGAAATTCAATGTGTAATGTAATGTTGAAGCTTTTATGTTTTCTAGCTTTACCATATTTTGTGTTGTTTACTTTTTGCTAATACTTAACTTTACCATATTTTGTGATTTACTTTTTATAACTTAACTTTACCAAATTATGTTATTACTAGTATTTGAAGTTAACAGTTATCTAAAGCCAACACAAGTTTATAATTGTTATCTCTCCCCCCTCCCAATGTGGATAACATAAAGCATAAAAAATAAAGATAAACCTACTTTTGAGTGGTAGGTCAAAAAACAAAAACTGATCGGAAACTTGAAAGATATTTTTTTACAACATATTTAAAAAAAAAAAAAAAATCACTGGACCGCTTAAAAGTTGCATAGAAAATGTGTCAAGAATTTACGAAATAGCGAGAAAGTGGTTTCCAAACAAACTAAATAATAAAATACGCATAAAAGCATTTCTAAATTTGTAGTTATTGGCGAGTTCTCGCATGAAGTGAAGAAGAGAGGGTACACTGCTCCTGAGTTTAACGGGGTCTTTATTGGAAGTAGTCAGACTTCCGCCCCTTTGAGAGGTCTCTAAACTTTATGAACCAGCTCCCAGATGAGAGACTGTCACGTGGGGGTTGGCATCTCCGGAAGTATCGGTCACTTGAGTGTACACAGTCCCAGAGCAACCAGTTGCGAGAGGTGTCCCCCTTCCAAACACAAACTTGGTCGATGTTGCTTCACTTCTGGTGTTTCTTGTTCTCATTTTTTGTTTGAATTTAAATAATTTCTTAAATTATAAAGAAACAGAAATTAAACAAATTTTTGAATTGATATTTCATTGCATACAGGATTTTGAGAATGAAAATAAGAATTTGTCAATGTTATATATCTTACATGAAAGTGTGTAGTTTTGAAGTGATTAAGAAATACTAAATTTTTAAAGTGAATTGGAAAGTGATAGGGGTTCAATTATAAAAGTATTTTTAATATATGTCTTCTGCATAATTAATCTAGTAACAGTGATATATTCAAAATAAACTGCTCTAATTATAATGTGTATAAAAGTTTTATTTATTTATTTGTAATGTATAAATCATGTCAAAGTATGGGAAGAAAATCTCTTATATGTATATACCCTTGTATTATGGTAAAAGTTTCAGATTTGTAATCTATTTTATAGGGTTGGCATGTTTTTGAATATGAGTTAACTTTTTGTGTGTACAGTTATTTTTTAAAGAGTCCTGATACTCTGAAAAAGTTACTTAATCATGAATATGCTTTTCCCCTAATTCATGGTTTGAATTCATTTCTCTTAAGGGGGTATTCGAGTCTAGAGGGCCAACTTTTAGGTGCTTTTTTAAACGCTGTAAATAAAAGATAGATAAGGTAAATATTTTTATCATCGGGTTTTTTATCGATTGTTTATTTATGTTTAAAGAGCACAAAGCAATTTAGTAAAAAAAAAAGTCAAAATTAAAAAAAGTACAGGTTTGCAAACTGGAGACTTAAAAAGAAAAAGCTGCCCCCTGGTTGACACGATTTCACCCTCCTTGATGATCTGAAAACAAAAATCTTGGTTATTTCTTAAAAAGTTAGGATGTAGTTTTCGTTTGATCAGAGCGATTTGCAAAAAAAAAAAAAAAAAATAAATCGCAAAATGGCAGCCATGTAAAAAAAAAAAAAAATCCCTCAATTTTTCAACTTTAGAAATTTTTTTTAAATAATAGAAAACTTTTTTTCAAAAAAGCTCTCATCAAACGATAGCGATATATATTAAAAATCTCTATACCAAATTTGAAGTAAATCGATCCTCAGAAACTTGAGATATGTCAACCGTTCCGAAAAACGTAGTTTCGAGAGGAGGGGGTTGACAATTTTGTTACAGATACAAACCCACATTATTTGTTAGTCTATATTATCACATCTGCATCCCACCCCCATGAAAAAAATAAGAAAATAAAGGCAGCTGCACTTAGCATTTGCAGCGCAGGTGTTATAAAGAGGAAGGACACCCGATCCGATCCGATCCAATAGTTGTTGAGTTTTTTTTTTTTTTTTTGCAAAGATAAGAACAAAGTATTAAAAATCCTCTGATTTTTTTTACCGCCAAATAGTTTAATTACTTTACTTGACTCTTTTAGTTTAATTATGAAAACTTCCCTCAAACAGTCCTTTATAGTGCTTGAATAATACATTTGTTTTTATAAACATAAAAATAAATAAATGATTTAAATGACATTTTTGACAAGCATTCTACACGTTTTAAAAGTTTATATTGAAAATAAAAGATTTTGTACGACACAGGGAGCATTCAGGTAGCTAGAAATTGCCTACGGCTGATTATTGATTCGCTACGATCTAGCCTGTTTAGTTGCCACGTCACTAATACGGCTGTAACTTTGAAAAAAATTAAATTTTTTAAAAATCCTTTTACAGGCATATTTTTGAAGGTCTCAACTTGGGAAATATACAAAAAAAAAATTGTTTCGATTTTTGAAAATTCTAAACTAGAATACACCCTTTAAGTTTCTAACGTGTTTTTTGTGCTCTATATACATTCTTATCAATTTATATACTTATACTATAATTTCAGTTTCGCTGTAATGCTCCATATGAGCAAGAAAAATGTTTACTAACTTAATAAAAGTCAAATTTTATTATTACTGCTGGTGTTTTTTTTTCTTTTAAATGTGAAGATACATTTTTTTGATGTTTCAAAACCCTTAAAAAGCAATTATTCGCGTGAAAAATTTATACATACATATAACCAACTCAGTGAAACTAAGTTTTAAAAATTAATTGAGCAATTTTATGAATTTTATCTCCTTTTATCTGTAAACAAAATGCTTAATTTGGAAGTAATGCTAACTTTTTAGAGTGATTGTAAAAGTAGGAATGGTTTAAATAAAATTGTGTAAGAAATTTCTGTTACAATTAACCTAAAATAAAAGAAATTTAAACGTATATGATATAGTACGCTTGTATGATAGAAAATTTTTTAAAGTTCTTGTGTACAAAGAATTACAATTACTGATAGTAAAATATTTTTCAGTATTTTTTTTTTTTGTTTAAGTCATCTTTAGAACATTTATTTAAAATGAATGATACATATTTCAACAATTAATACCGCAGCTCAAAAAAATTTTCGGTGTAATTATTTGAAGCCTCAACTCTAACTAGAAATATCAAATTGCCCTCTTAAAAAACTAAACTTTAAAATTTTATTTAAGTTCCCATGACGTGCTGAAAAATACAACGAAATTTATTATGATGATTAACAAATCAAAATGACTAAATTTTTTTCATTTTTGATGAAATTGAAATAAAAAGTGACGAAATTTAAAAACTCGTTAATACGGAATCAAAATGACGAAAATTTAGTCATTTTGACGAAAGGTATTTCATCAAATGACCCAACGAAACAAGCGACTGAAATTTCGTTGTTTTTGACGAAATGTGTTTCATTAAATAGATGACGAAACAAGTGACTAAAATTTCATTGTTTTTGACGAAACGTATATGACGAAATATTTTTTACTTTTTGACGAAATTAATTTCGTCAAATGTATGACGAAACAAATTTCGTCAATTTGACGAAATGTTTAATCGGAGCATTTTTCACGAAGCCATTTCGTCAAATACGACGAAAGTTTCGTGAAATTTGAGCATGCGTTTCTGAGAGTGTAATTGATACGCTGTCATTTGTAGCTAAATTACTCAAATCTACGTTACTAGCCCACTTACTTTCTTCTTTTTTATTATATAATGAGATAGTTAGACTTACCCTTAATTCTTGAAGGTCATAATCAATGGCAGTAAGGTCCATTTAGATATCCTTAATTTGTGTTTCTGACGCAGTTTCATAATAATCCACTTTTAACTGTTCGAAAGATTCTGTTACAGTTTCCAAAATTTCTAATCGAGATTTAAGCTCAGCTTCATTGCTGTCTTCTTTTAAAACTACAGGTTTTAATTTCGTAATTCTTGCTTTCACATTACCTTTTCTCCGATTCAGCACTGTCAAATCTGGATCGGCCATTTTGCTAACACTTCAAAACTCGAAAATCACCAGTCAGAATTCACAATATACTCCGGCTCGACGGACCAATGTATTTTTCTATTCCGTCGAATTGTGCGCTGGTTCAATTTAAAGTAAATAGACAGGTGAATGATTAATTCTTTTATTCAAGTCGATGCTGAATACAATACTCACGAAACGAAGGTTTTGGCGAACAGACGCACGATAGCTCTGTGCCCTACGAAGGAACAATCAACAATTTTCTGAACGTGGCGCTTCTAGCAAGAGGGCGTTGTAGACAAGATTTCTTCACTTCATTCAGGAGCTTTAAAACGGAACAAATGGATTAACAGAGACGGCGGACAGTAGAAGACTAGGATATGAGATATAATATTAGGAATGTTGTGCTTCGCAGTCATTACTTACATGTGTAAAATTACCTTTTAAAAATTGGAGAAGAAATACTGTGGAAGGGAAATGTCATTTCACTATGAGTGGAGTTTCACTTTTTCAAGAGTTTACTGTAAGCCTTTAACGACTTAAAGCAAAAGTTTGTGGGGGGTAACTAAGGAGCGGGGGGTGAGGTAAAAGTTACATAGAAAAATATATTATACAAACACAGTGTAAACAGAGCTCAGACGGGCATTAAAAATAAAACAACGCAAGGGCATGGGCAAACTTTCCAATAACTTTCGCCCGTGTCAGACACGGGCAAATGCGTTAAGGGGTTAAAATACACTCGTTACGACAAAAACTAACGCACCTAGAAGAGGTTAACTGATTGTAATGACATTTCGTATCAAAGACATTTTGACCGAACGTGTAAATGATCGAGTCCAATGATTGAACAGCGTGAGCTCCAGCTCATCGGAACTGCGCATTCAGCAGGTGGATGTAAGCAGCAATTCACAATCTGATGGGAGACATTTCTATTTAATTTCAATTGAGGATGTTTTAGGTTGACCAACAATGCCTTGACTCCAATTGTATTAAAAGAGGCTTGTAATTCAAATCAAATAATCTTCCGATATCTCCGTGCAGCGATGTGGCGATTAAATGTTGCTGACGTGAGAGAGTCAAAAACGGCAAATATCCAATTAGACAGCAGCGGTCGACCTAGAACCAGAACAATAGAGGAAGACATAGCAGCTCTCGGAGCAGTTTCCACAGTACAGGATTCGTCACTATCGACTGTCAAATGTGTGACCCCCCACGTATCTACCCACTGTGGGTAGATACGTGGGGCATGCAACTGACAGCGAAATTTACTCTCGCGTTAACCATTGCGTCGCTTGCCTCACACGCCTCCTCATCACTGTCAAGTATGATTGCAGTGATGCCAAGCGCTATCAACTTGGAACTGTGCTGACTGGGGACCTATAGTCTGTAGTGATGAGTTTAGTTTTAAACTTTATGCTGAGGAAGACTGAAGACGTCCAGGACAGTGCGAATCATGCAAGCGGCACGAACCCACAACAGGTCATTATGAACCGGGCTGCTATCTCTTTTTGACAGTCGGACCCAATTTTGGTAGTCAGCTGGTGCCCAATTACAGCACTCTGTACGTAGAAGCATTTTGCGACCAGTTTTGTTGCCGTTCCTATTGAGCCATCCCAGTTATCAAACCAATCACACACGTCACACCTTTCGATGCATTTTCAAGTTTTCCCAACACTTGCTTAGCCAAGTAAGTCACCCAATCTCTCACCCATAGAGTACATTTGGGTTGTTATTGGAAAACGATTGCAACCATCCGGTCAGGGTATGTTGACGATTTAATCTGACATTTGAGATAATTTGACAAGGAGCTTCGTGGGGCATTATCCCGGAGTTTTATCAGTCCATGCCACGCCGGGCGACAGCTTGCCTCCCGGCTAAAGTTAATCCAACGCCTTATTGGCTTCCTCCCTTTAAGACGGTCAAACTCTAAAAACAAATCGAACGAAACAAAGTGAAACTCAGGCATTTGATCCAAAATTCCAATCGTTGGTTTTTCTATCTATGTTCTTCGCGGCCACCAATTTTTCTCGCAATCAGACACATCCTTCTTGGTGCGCCGATTTTTTTGTCATAGTGTAACATTAGTTAAATTTAAGATTCTTCGGCCCCATGAAAAGGTTCAGGATGAGAGGTGTTTCATTTCTTCAGAAGTTCCTAAAAGCATTTAAAATGGCATTTAAATAGGAGTCCTTTCAGACCAGTGAAACAATGGAGACTCACCTCCTCAAAAGCTCACTAAGAGCATTTAAAATAACATTAGTTAAAGAAAAGTTGCTTAGGACTAATAAAATAATTCACTGTAACCGCGAACTCATAGTGAGTTCGCGGTTACAGATGTTCTTTATAGCGAGATTTGAGTCTTTTCACATAACAAAATAATCTGAAACACAATGCTATTAATGCTTGTTAAATGTTTCTGGTAATGTGTGTAGTGCATATATATCATAATCTTATTTTTTTCTTATGATAAGACACTTGTAAATGTAATTGTAAAGGATAAAAATAAACAATAAAACAGTTAAGCACATAAGAGAAAAAGTATTAATTTTCTCTTATTCTTTTGTCCCGAGACAAAAACTTTGATATTACAATAGAAGTGAAATATTTCACTGAAAAGCTGATCGATACCTGCATCTTAATAAAATCCGACTTTTGGTTATTAAATTGCTTTCATTTTTTGAGTGGCTTGCTTTTCATGTTTTTTGTCACACAAAGATGAAAGGAAAATAATGCTTAAAATAAAAGCCCACGAAAACATCGATTTTTTCTACGTAAAATAGATTATTGAAAATAAAATTAGAAACATCTTTTTTTAGTGCATGACTAAAAAGAAAATCGAAAGATAGTGCTATGTATATGATATGTGCGTAACGTTTAGATGTTTATGCATAATTTTGGAAAGAACAAAGGGTAAAGATTCAATAATACTGCTCGAAGCAAAGGTTGTTATGTGCGGAAGGGAATCTATGTAACATTTTCTGATATTTGTGCTGTTTGGAAGGAGTAATTTCATGCGTGGCAGTTCCTAGTAATAGCAATGTTTTCATACCTTCCCATATTTATTCGAGAAATAAATTTCTTATCTAATGAACTCGTGTGTTTTCATGTTTTAAAATTTGTAAAATCATTTGATGCTTTTACACAGTAAAGAGATCACGTCGTATTTAAACGCGCTTTTTTTTTTATTTTGAGACTTCAAAAACCACCTGAATAAGACTACGTGATTATCGTAACAGCCTTAGCCAAATATACATGCATACATACATACATACATACTCATACATATATATGCAGTGGTTGAAATGATAAGGTTCCTTTAAAATTTAAGTATTTTATATATATATATATATAAGAAATGGTTTCGTCTACCCATGGGCATGCTTAGTTGAAACATAAAAAATCTGGGATAATATAAAGGAATAGTTTTTTTAATGGCACTAAACACACAAATAAATTGAGGTCTGAAATTGAAATCTATATTCGAGTCATAATGAGAACAAAAAAAATAATAAATGTAAAAATGCTCTTTTTTAGTTACATAAAATGATTAAATTATTATTATGCACAAAAACCTAATCTCTACGGGTAATTCTAAAACATATTATTTGTAAACAACGAGTCTCAAGCTCGGCATTTTACAAAGCTGAACACCTTTTGTACCATTACGCTAAAATTTTCAAAAAGCTCAAGTGTTAGGTACAATGTATGAAGTAAAATAAATTGCACTTCAGAGATTGGAATTTCCAATTTTCGATAACGTCATGCATGTTATCGGTTTTCCTAACCATAGATTATTTGGAATTACTCTTTAAAAATGTTTTTCAGAGTAGAGTGTAGGCTCCTTGATTCTTGAAATACAGACAGTAGTTCTATGCAATAGAAAAACAACAACAATATAAAGAAGAAGTTCCGTCTGGAACAATACGAGCCTACTTTCCCGTATACACCAACTTCTATTTTATAATCTAGCTCTGTCTCTCGCTTTCTCATTTAGTTTTAGTTCTTATTTACTTTAAGTATACCCTTTTCAACGGTTAATACATATTAATTCACTCACTCATTCATTAATTAATTTATCCATTTATTTATTTATTTATTCATTTATTCACTCATTTATTCATTAATTGTTTCACTCATTCATTCAGAAATGTCCTTAAAAATCCCTATCAAAAAATTTCCCAGTTTCCCAAAATAGCCTCGTTTCGTTCTGGTTTACTTTCGTATCTGTACGAGTTTTACGTCATAAAATCCTTCAGATAAAGTTTGTTTCAAGCAAATCCGTCTGTTAAATCAGGCTTTATATAGGATTGAAATTTTCCCCGCAGGCGCTAATGTTACATTTTTTTGAACTGCTCAAATTAGAGCAAGATATGTTCAAATCAAAGGAACATTTTACGTGGAGAGCTCCTTCGAATAAGTTTGTTCAAAGGAACTTGAACTTTAAATATTTCCAGGGTTTATAAAATGTGCTTCTATATTTGCCCAATACCGCTAATGTTAAGATTTTTTGAACTGTTCAAAATTGAACCAAAAATTGTTATAATCAAAAAATTTAAATGTGACGTCCTCCTCAAGATCTTTTGAATGCAAAAAAAAAAAAAAAAAAGCAAAGACAATTCCCTCAAAAGTTACTAGGGGGTGGGGGACAGAGAGACCGAACCGACTGGTCGACAGACAGACAAGCATTTTCCTCGTCTTAAAACCTTACTTTCAAGTTTTTATTTTTCAATCTTCATTTAATTAGTTCATTTATTTTTGACTTTTCTTTCTTTTCAACGAAATTTTTACGATACATTAAGCGTTCTTTCATACTTTATTATTGTTTTTAACTTTTACGGGA
The DNA here is from genome assembly GCA_038502835.1 of Octonoba sinensis. Lineage (NCBI taxonomy): Eukaryota > Metazoa > Arthropoda > Arachnida > Araneae > Uloboridae > Octonoba > Octonoba sinensis. The sequence goes on from CM076598.1 coordinate 134,656,294, forward strand.
AAGTTGGCTAATAATAAAAGCACTGAACTTTTCAACAAAAAAATTTCAAGTCGATCGCTATTTGTGCTTTCAGTATTGTTGGTAGTTTTCTGTAATGCACAGAAAGACCAAACACATTTAGATGTTGCTTTTTCAAAAAATTGAGAATTCTCTGTATCATTAAAAAGCCGAGCTCATTTTTAGTTTACATTCCCGTAAAAGTAAAAAAGAAAAAGTGAAGTATTTTTTGGTTTGAATAATTTTTGCTTAATTTTGAGCAGTTGAAAAAAAGCAAAATAAATAAATAACATTAGCTCCTGCTGGGAAATTTCAACCCTATATAAATCCTGATCTAAGAGACGGATTTGCTTGGAACAAACTTTATTGAAAAGATATTATGAGGTAGAACATGCATAGATGTGAAGTTTATATCGAACTATTTTCCCATGAAATTTTTTGATCTGGATGCTTAAGAATATTTATGAATGAATGAATGAATAAAATAAATGAGTTAATAAATGAGAAAATGAATGAATAAATAAATAAACACATGAATGAGGGAATGAATGGATGAGAGAATGAATATGTATTAACCGTTGAAAAAGGTATATTTGAAGTAATTGGGAACTAAAGCTAAATAAGAAAGAGCTAGATTTTAACTTTAGTGTTGGTATGTATGGGAATATAGATTCATATAGTTCTAGAAGGAAATTCTTGTTTCAATCGAAAAAGTTCCATTTATATCTTAATATTAAAAGTCTTTCTAAAAAAGAACGTCAACCCTTTTAGGAATTCTCAAAAGTAATAGCAAATTTGACACAGATGACTAAATGTACTTAAATTACTTTAAACAAAATTTTGAGAAAGATTTCACGTCCCTGCACTCAATTAATTATACGAATGCTAAAGTTTTATTTTTGCACCATGCAAATACGTGATTCTAACTGGTTGCTATGGCAACAACTGATAGAAACGTACTACTCTGGCATGCAACCCAGGTCTTTTTCACTTGGATTTAATTTGAATCTTGCGCGATGCTGACTATCAATTTTTCCTTATGAAGTGATTCTTTTATTTAATAAGCAAATTTTTTATTTTCACTAAAAATAACACGAATTATTTCTGTTTTAGAGTAAACTAACAAACAAACATCGGTTTTTCAAAATTAAAGATAATATTGGATATGGGGAAAAGCAAAAAGGGAAAAATGTTAAGCGGGATCGTTGTTTATGCAAGTAAGTATATATCAGTACAACAAATGTCTGTCACTTCCAAAAGTTACATGAAATGAAATAATTTTATTTTTGAAGCTTGTAAGATATATTAGGAGCAGTATAAAACATGATTTGCTGCCACTGTACCATAGATGCACCACGGGCAGACTAAGTACTTGTTTGAGAGTAGGGGGGTTCCCAGGGGACAGGCGCAAAATTTCAGTCAAGAATTTGTAATTTTAAATTTACCGATTTTATTAGCATAAAGCACAGTTTTGTTAAGCACACACATTAGTAATTGTTCCCAGGCGCCAGTATTATAATAAAGACCGGCAGACACACATTTCCCCTTCACAAAACCCTACTTCAAAAATTATTTTTTAATATTTATTTAATTATGTATTTTTTAATTTTACGGGAAAGTAATGTTCATAAAGCCGCAATATCAAGCTAAACCTTTAAAAAAAAATTTTTTTATTAAAGTTTACTTACATTTCGGAAGCTTGTGATACAAACAAATCTTTCATTATTGCAAAAGTAAGTGTTTATTCGTTTAGCTTTAATTCATCCATACTTTAGTTTTTTTTCCCTTCAAGAAATTAAATTAAGGCGTATTTATAATGTAAAAGGAGATTACTTTTAAACATTTCCTAGAAATTTTTCTCAGATTATTTAAATCATATTATTTATTTTATCAATTCTTTACATTTCTTTTTGCAGCAAAAATGAGATTCTTCAAACGCTAATTCGTAAAACCGGCTTAATGCAAGAAACATCGGAACCGTACTTAAAAGCTTAGTCTTCCTCCTTTTTTTACAACGACCTTAATGGATATTTTCTATATTCCATTATTTTTATGTCTGGAAATATCGTCAATTAAATTACCATTTTGATTTATTAATGCTAGTTTAATGTTTCTTGCAAATATTATTTTCAAATTAATTTTATTTAAGGATTTAAATTCCTAATCTCCAGGTATTTTAATATTATAATAGAATTTCACTTTTGACTGTTTATACATAGTATTACAAAAGTAAAATCCAATAAGAAAAGATTCCAATCCAATAAGAAAGAAAGAGAGAAGTAAAATCAAGCAAATCTTCTTTTTTTACATAAATAACAAGAAGTTCTAGAACTATACAATCCTACTTTCTCGTATACACCCAACACGAAATTTATAATCTAGCTATCTCTCTATGTTTCTCATTTAGCATCTATATATATATTTCCCTTAACGTGGACCAGTTACGATTAAATTTTGTGATACGATACGATATATTTCCATTCATAACTCAATTTTTAATTTCCGATTCTTCTGAGTGTCAGCACCTTAATTTGTTAACACCAAGCGATCATTCTCATGTTTATATCTAGCGATCTTTTTTAAAACCTTTCGAATTTCAAAGTGTTTTTTGCGATCTTAAAATTTCACTTAACGAGGACCAGTTACGATCGAGTTTTACGGAACGATGCGATACTGACATCATATAAAAAGCAAACTATGATAAAACGATATTTAAAAGTTTGTTTAATGGTTAGCATAAAAAAGAAACATAATATATTTGTATTTATTATCGCAATTTACGGACTTTAACAAATTAATTTCTATTTCTTAAAAAGTATTTCCATTCATAACTCAAGTTTTAATTTCCGATTCTTTAGAATGGCAACATCTTGGTTTATTTAGATCAAGCGATCATTCTTAAGTTATACTGTTGAACTTATAGCCCGCAGATGTTCTGCGGGGAATCAGCTAGTTAGTTCTTTATTACTTCAAATATACCGAAAAACATTTCTTTTCAGACTCCCTTTCAGCTATTTAAGCCGTCTGTGCACATGTCACAGAATCAAAAATTATTGAATCTTGCAGAAGAAATCTTTATCTTTTTGTTTCTAGGGGGATGACAGTTGTGTTGCAATGGATCCCAGCTTATGTAGGAACAACTGGAAATAAATGGGCTAATAAATTAGCAAAAAAAAGGAACCAGTATTTTGCTAATAAATAATAGAGAAGTACCATTTTCATCAGTTAAAAGAAATACAATAGAGCCGTGGTTACCCGAGTCCCGAGTAACCGCGTTCCGGTTTAACCGAGGTATATAAGTTCTTGGAAAAAGCGCCTTTCTCGCAGGCCATTTTTTTTGGCGTGCCAATGACGCCCCTGCTAAACAGAAAATTCTTATGAACTTTTTTTTCATTCAATATGTACTGCAAATGTCTTTTTTCACCTCTTGACGACGTTTTCATTAATTTTACCAGTTTACCCAAGTTTCCTTCTCGATTTCGACAGAGTCCGTCTTATCGGAGTTTTCGATTATCCGAGGTAGCTTTGGTCCACATAACCTCGGATAATCGAGCCTTTACTGTAACTATTACGGAGAAAAATTATAACGTCGCATTATACGAAAAAATTAAGATTAAGAGGTGGAAGGATTCGATTAGTAAGATCCTAGACACCCCTAGATTCGTCGCAGTAGCGGCCTTCTGCCTAGAAACAGAACACGACTGTCTTGCCAGATACCTCCACCACATTGGCATCTATAGGAGATCTCGTTGCACTTAGTGCAACGGGAAATCTTTAATGGACATTTGTTGAGTTGTCCGTCATTGAGTGGAGAGTTTTGTTTGCATTTATATAGTTTTGATGCAGATACTCTTATAAGTTAGTTTTCTTTCTTTTTTATTGTCACGGATTTAATTTTCTGTAATTTCATTATATTTTCTTTTGCTCCAATCTCATGCACCATTGGGGGCTAATTTGTATGGGAGCTGATGGTGACCCCCCATTCAAGTGCTCTTGCAAAAAAAAAGGCAAATATATCTTTTTTAACGCTTAATACTTATTCATTCATTCTTTCATTTATTCATTTACTTATTCATTTATTCGTGCATTCACTCAGAAATATGATTAAGGCAGGGATTCAACTGAAACGCGTTTTGCTGTTTTCGATCGAACGCTTCGATCGAAATCATGTAATCCGGATTCAACTGAAACGCGTCGATTATTTTTTACCACGTGACCAAACTCGATTGCTTTCATCCGATCATTTTGACGATTCGACTGATTTTCGTACAGTAATTTTGGTGATCAGAGGTCGCAGAATGCAAAGAGTTCCATGATATTTGCAAATCCGAAGCAATCCATTAGATTTGAGCGAACGAGAATTTATTCAAAGATATCGCATAGACAAAGATACATTTCTATTTTTGTGCGATAAGCTGGAAAGAAAACTGGCACACAAAACGTCTGGCTATCCCGTAGAGTTACCGGAAGTTTTTTGCATTTTTATTAATATATAAGAAATAAATAAATGCTAAATAAATATATGTAAAGAAGTAAGTAAATAAAGCTGTAACTTAATGATTATCAATCATTTTAATAAAATCTAAACGCTCGAATTTCCAGGGATCATTTTTTAACTGTAATGCAATTGAGTATTTATTTTGGAAAGTGCTTTTAAAAGTTCAATACTTTTGTTGGCAGGAAAAAAGAAAAAAAAAATGCAAATTTGTCATTGAAAAAAATATAAAGTCATTAAATCGTCTGCAGGAGTTTTTTTTCTTTGCCCATGTTTTAATAGCTTATATGTTTTTAAAATTAACTTTATCACACATTTAGAATAATTTATTTCCTAGCCTGCTGCTATTCGCCATTCGTAAAAACTGACTATTGGGAGGAAATATAAAATAGGGATCGTTCATAAATGATGTCACGATTCGAAGGGGAGGGGGGTTCGTGAGTTTGTGACAAAGTGGGACGAGGGAAGAGGGTAACAAGAAGTGTGACATCCTGCTTATGCAACATAGCGTGACATGTGACAAAGGGGGAGGGGGGGGGGCAAATATGTGGGAAAAAAAGCGTGACATCATTTATGAACGGTCCCATAGAACTGAACGCATTTAATGAGCAAAGGAAGGTATGGATTCTCCTCTAGGAAGATACAACTCAGTAAGAATAAAAACTAATACCTTTGGAATATTCACTACATATTATAAGCAACAGCATCGAGGAAAATTGCTAGAATGACAAAGGCACTTGTCGATGTACTTAAAGAATACGATCTCCTCCCCTCATTAGGTCAGGAGGCTTCTTTTTGACAATATCTACTAATATTTTTGTTTCATGACGCATTGTGTATTAACAATTGGCAGAAAACAGCACAGCGAACAGCATAACAAAACAAACGGAGCATACCTGAACGATAAACAAACACCACCTCATAAGGTTACAGTTAAAATAGCTTTCCCATTCAAATTTTTCATTGGTTCAGCTTAAAGTTCCGGTCATGTGACGAAGCGCTGAGCGAGAAAAGCAGTCGATGGCAACCCTACGCGTTTTGATCGAAGTCCAGGAAACAAGTTGAATGCCAATATTCGATTAGTTTAAAAACGGTCGAATTCGAGTTGAAAAGTCGATCATTTTGGATTTGATCGAACGCGTATCAGTTGAATCTACGCCTAAAAATCCAGATCAAAATATTTAGAAAATAGGTTCGTTTAGTTCTGGATGAAATTTGTGACTATACATGTTCTACGACTTATACTCTTTTGAATAAAGTTTGTTCCAAGCAAATCCGTTTGTTTGACCAGGATATACGATCAAAATTTCTCCGTAGACGCTAATGCTATTTTTTTGAGCTGTTCAAAATGAACAAAAACTGTTCAAATCAAAAGTATTTCCCGTCGAGTGCTTCTTCCAATAAGCTTGTTCAAAGGCAGTTTGATCTTATGCCCAGAGTTTAGATAATTTGATTCATTTTTGAACTGTTAAAAATTGAACAAGAAATTGTTCAAATCAAAAAACAAAATATGCAAATGAAATGTTCTCGTCGATATCCTTTGAATTGAACAATTCCCTCAACAGTTATAAAGGGGGGAGGGGGGCAGACAAACCGATAGACAGGCACACATTTGCTCCATCTCAAAACCCTACTTTAATTTTTTTTTCAATCTTTATTTAATTACTCCCCTTATTTTTAACTTTTCTTTATTTTTAATGATAGTTTCACGATACATTAAGCCTTACTTTTTTTTTTTAATTTTTAATCTTTACGGGAAAGTAGACTAAAAAAGAGACTGTATATGTATGTATGTTCCCTATACAAATCCATAGTATATGTCGAGCTTCCACCAAATTTGGCACGTAGGTACTTTGGCACCCGGATATTAGCCGGGGAGTTTGAGGCAGCTGGGTGAGGGGAGGGGAGGGGTTGAGAGTTAAAAAAGTTTCAAACCATTTGAATTTCAATTTTAGAACCAAAAAATGCATAAAAAAGCTCTTTTCTATACGAAGAAATTACCACATCTGGAATTCTCTACCAGTGAAAGGCCCGTGAAAAGTATCCCGGATGAAATTTGCCCCTGTGTTAAAATTCGGAGCTTCTAATTTAATTAGAACGTAAGCGTTTTTCGCTGTAGCTCAAAATTAGTTTTTCACGGCAGTTAGTTTTAATTTTGTTTTCTTCAGACATATAATAAAGAGCTGTTTTATATTATTTTTTATATCGTTGCCATTTTGCCTACACACACATGTACTTACTAAATAAAATTCTATTCACAATGTTTTGTCATTTGAGGAGAAGACGATTTTTAATTTTAAATATTTTGTTTTTAGTTATTTCTTTTTAAGCGATTTAAAAGTTATTTCCCGTAGCACACAAACGACTGACTGCTTTTTAAAAAATAATAAATCACATCATAGATATACTGGATGATTGTGAACACGTTCTAGGGAATTTTTAACTATCAATTACGATCCAAACTCTTTCAGAAAATCAACGAAGTACAACTGGATGGATGGGACATATCTTTCTGAATTTTAACGACATTCGAACATGAATTTTTTATACCTTGAAGGGTATACTTGGGTATGAAATTACGAACGTTAAAGTTATTTTCCACGCATGCGCAGTAAAAAATTAGTGCATAACTAACTCAGTATTTTTATTTCAAACTTCAGAATATTGTTTCTCTTGTATGCTGTTAAGTTTTCTGCAGAATACATCGAAAAATCCAGCTTGTTTTTGCCCCCAAATGTGCGACGAGGATTGCATACACGTTATTTGGAGACGCAGGTTTTCTTCAATTAAGCGCAGTGGAGCTAGACCAGAAAGTAGCGAAACCCTTTAACGAAGTACATTCAAACTATGTGAAAAGAACAATTTATAAAACTGGTAGGTAATAAACCTACTTGCAAAAAAAAATCCCACGATTTTTTTTCTAATGGGCTGCTGTTGGCTTCTGCCAATTGCAGATCTAGGGCGCTCCCCAGAGATTGATACCATCTCTTTCAGAGGCACCACAAGGAGGATGGTACCATCGCCGCATGAGAATTTTGACGGCCGGTATCTCCACCTGAAAGAGCGAGCATCCGGACTGTTGATGCGAAATTGCACTAGGAATTTAATTTAGCCGAGGAGCATCCAAGCGAAATGTCTACTTAAGAGTTCTTTTACATGCCCCATAATCGTACGACATGAGCGCAGACGATTTCCGGCATCTTGAAAACACACCAACAATGCCAGGATCCTCAGACCTGGGGGCGTACGAGCTCCGTGCCTTACCACTACGCCATCATGCCCGGCCCCTCATGAAAATTAACGTCACATTTCTTTTCTTTTCTTTATTTTTTAAAAGTTTAAAATAATTTTGTACGTATTTTTTTAGAGTGTCTTTCCTATTTTTTTTTTTTTTTAGAGAATTTTCTAAAAACTTATTTGCTGAATTACGTTTGAAGTTTGAAAGAAGTTATTGCCATTATATAATTGAAACGCATTTATAATATACGCATTTATCTATATCTATATATATTATTTCTCTAGCCTGTTTTTCTGTCTCTCAGCGATATCTTTCTTATTCTTTTATCAAGTCCCATATTTACCCCTCATTTTAAAGCTTATTGTGCGGCTAATGACGAAATATAGACCCACGATCTATAAAACATGTACCGCTATAAAACATGTACCACATGTCTAAACATGTACCGCTTCTCTTAAATTTGAGATTTAAAATCATCTAGGAAGAAGTACTTTAATGGATGCCAAATTGGTGTTGTGTATGACAGCACCATCTGTTATCAAGTAAACCATACAAGAAACTCTTCCGTTTTTGTGTAGAAAATTAGACAGTTTCAGCTGCGTCTGTGTATTAAACTTATTCAATCGTTAGGTTCTACCCATTCATTTATATTGTGAATGTGTGGATTCTAACCAACCAACAGTAACTATGTTTTAAATAATGGAACTATTTCATTATTGTATTTTAATGCTATGTATACTATTAATAAAAATATTCATAATTATTATTGTGGTTATTTTATTACTTTGAATATCTTAGTAGTGAAAAAAATTGTAGCAGCTATTTGTACTGATGTGTTTAGTTACATTCCCTTCTGTTGTACCGACACCCCGCTTACTTTTTTCTATTCTTCTTCATAATGTCCTTTCTCCCAAATTAGTGCGGATTTCCGCACGGGTCGATTAGTAACACTTTATGCTCAAATCTCACGAAACTTTCGTCGTATTTGACGAAATGGCTTCGTGAAAAATGCTCCGAGTAAACCTTTCGTTGATGAAATTTGTAGGAACTTTTTAAGTCACGTGATCGCGCGAGGAAAGAATCGTTGTAAATGACGAAACTTTCTTGACGATTGAAGAATCGTCGAATATGAGAGTTCTATTTCTGAGAGTGAAGTTATATTAATTACATATGGAAACACAAAACGAGCTGAACCGAAGGGATTAGCGTTTTTTAACCTACGACTAGCTGCATGTGGTACTAACGATTTGAAGACCTAGTTCATTCCCCGGAAATCGGCATCCATTCTTTCAAGTAGCACCACTGTCGGTGGATGCGATTACTACTGTGATAATTTTGACGCTCAGTTTCCCCTAGGCGGCACCTGAGCTCTAATTGATGCAGACTGCACTAGGAATTTAATTTAGCTGAGAGCATCCAAGCCAAATGTTTACTCTAGGGATTTTTTACATGCCGCATATTCATACGACATGAGCGCAGACGATTTTCTGCATTTTTGAAAATCTACCGACTTGGGCCAGGCTTGAACCTGCGAACTTGGGAGTACCAGGCCTGTGCCTTACCACTACGCCACCCTGTCGACTAAGTGATGACCATTGAGCCAGCATAATGCATCGGAAAATCCAGTTTGTTTGGCTCCAGACTTGCGATGAGGATACACGTGATTCGGAGTCTCAAAGCTTTCTTCAGTGAAATACAACAGAGCTATATGAGAACTCTGGCAAACTCATTCGAGAAATATATTCAGTATCAACAAAGTCCGACAGAAAAAACTGGTAGGTTAAAAAATATTTAATGCAATAAAAATACTGAAACATGTGACAAATTGATTCGTAAAGAATGGAAAGAAATACATATTAATAAGATTCAATTTATCACTTTTAGCAACGTTTCGTAGGATTTGCAACAATTTTGTTCACTAAGTTTGGTTTACTATTTAATTACAGTAAATATCTTGCGCATATTACGAAGACTAAAATAGAAATTTCGGCTAAGACGAACAAAATTTCTGACCTATTCACGAAAAATTTTCTCGATTGCATATACTTAATTTTTTTTGAAGAAATAGTTGGTATTTTTGAGTCATTGTAAACCACGAAGTACGTATTTCGAATCATACGTTGAATCTTTCTGGAAAGAGAATAAAGCTCATGCAAGTGTTGGCTTTCTGCCCAGGAATCAAACCCTCTATCTTCGAATCATTCGTCTTCGAAAGGGTTCTTCAGCAGGTGTCATTCAAATAATTTCGCACAAAGAAAATGATCACCCCCCCCGTCTCCCTATTTTAGGCCCCTTTTCTAGAACATCGATAAGGCACATTATTTCACTCTGTAAATCAGTTTTAGAGTCCGGAACATGAGAATATACAAATGTCACTACGCTTTTTGTGCCAAGATATGTGTATGATAAAATTTAATGTACCTAACCATTAAGGTTTTTTTTTCCAAAATTGTTAAATTTTAAAAGGTAAGTTCACTTTTTCTCAATATACTATTAAGATTCAGAAGTGTATATTAATAAAAATAACTACTTTGTTTTCACTATTTATTTTACTTTTTATTATAAATAGTAGTAATTATTTTAAAAATATAAACATGCATTTCTAATACTTTTTTTACATAATTTTACTTATTCACGGTTGTTACGAATAACGGCTAATACTAACAAATTCGTGAATTTTTCCCATTTCGTATTAAGCGAGTTCAACTGTAGTTCTAATAAGCAACTAAGTTTCGAAAGTGGGGAAACATTTTCCGACAGTAGCATTACAAAGCATCTGAAGCAGAACGATTTTAAGTTGTTTTACCAACCCACGAATGACGTCTTCATCACAGAAAATCGATTTCTGCTTAATGAAAGCCACTCATTCTTTGAGATGCATGTTTGAAGAATGATCAAATCAATAGCTTGAAATAATATCACTCATAGTTAGTCGAATGAGTAAAAATCTATCTGTGAGTACAGAAGAGCATGTAAAATCATTTTTCTTGCAGATTTTAGCATCCCTATAAAATTGAAAGTAAGGTCACAAGCTAATTTATTCTGCTCTTTTTCGAGAATGTAGGAGACGATCATCAGAGGTTTTACATTTTAATGTTTCGACATTTGAAACCATATGTAGGAATACCAACTGTCTTTCTTTAACGGATGAAACAGAATTTATAATAATTTTTTTATGGAAGAAGTTCCGTATAGAACTATACGAGCTTAATTCCCCTTGTACTATTATCAAATTTGTAAATCTCTCAAATCTCTCTCGTTTAGCTTAATAAGGGGAGCCAGTACCCAAAAATGTTGAAAAACACCAAAATTTTTTTATTGGCTTAAGTAATAAAATAAATCTTTAAAAATGTTCCCTGAAAGTTTCAGAAAACTTGAAGCAATATTTATTGATTTATCATTGATTTTATTACGGTGTGAGGTGCCACCTTTTCATTCCGAAACCGTAACTGGGCTGAATATAAGCCAGGTATTTATTTTTTAAAATAAAATAAGCAAGAAGAAGCACTTTCATCGTGACTGTAACTGAAAAAAAAAGTTCCTTACTTGAAGTTTTGATAAAGAAAGGATTTAAACTTTTGCAAGCCGAAAACTAAAAATACTATTTTCTCTCACTTTGTTTTTTGTGCATTTCATCTGAATCAAAATGCAAAGGCTTTTTTAAATTTGTATCTATAATATTGAATTTTTCCCCACATGTTCCTGAAACTATATATAAAACATTTATGAAGTACTTAAAAAAAATCTTTTTGTAGGTTTTTTGAGTTTTTCGTTGCTTTTTCTGCGTTACTTCAGTTTTTATTTTTTTTCTCAAAAAGTATTTGACTTATAAAAAAATCAAAGCATAAAAGTTTTGCTTTTTGAGTAATGAATCAATAAAAAAATTTTGAGACTTTACGCCAATTTTTAAAAAAGATGCATTTTAAAAAATGGCTAATTTTCTTTAAAAAAATTTAATTATTCAAATTATATTTTAAAAATCCATTTTTTTAATATTAAATTTCTTATGAAGTGATGTAACATGACATGAGACAAAAATTGTAAATTTAAACACCATAGAGAAAAAAAAATGGTACCCGCCCTCTTAAGTTCTTAATTATATCAATTATGCATACCTTTACAATGGCCAATACGCTTACTATCGAAACTTGAAAACTCTTTTAATTAAAAAAATGTTAAGTGTTGTGTAAGCGATATCAAGTTCACTCTTTTGGGTGTCATATTTCAGTAATTTCCTATCAAGCAATACTTTTAATCGGATAAATTCTAAAACGAATCTTTTAGTAGTACGTAAAATAAAACCAGAACTGATTTTAAAATGAAAAATCTGTCTGTAATCTAAAACACACTACTGAATAGTTTAAATAAATGAGTAAAAAGAGAAAAAACATTTTTTATAAAATAGTATATAAATATTTTTAGTGTTAATCCGAATATATAAAGCATGCCATCATTTTACCCCCTTCCTCAATTTTGGAAAGCCTGGTGACTTACGTATGCCAGGATGCGATTTAGAATTATAGAAAGTTGATGCAACACAATAAGTAATTAAAATATACCACAAAGATGTATAAAATATAGCAGCGAAACAGATATTTATTGACATAATATTAATCGCTATTTTTTAAAATGGTTTTGAAAAAAATTAGCTTGTTTCAAAACTTTACCATCGTTGTGCTCCAAATAAATGTCAAAGCACAGTACCATTATTCAATGAAAATCCTGTCTTGCAGTCGGAGAAATATTCGTCAAATAGTTTAAAATTTCGATTTAACGGTGAATCAAATTTCATCGTACGATGAATTGATGCGAAAACTTGAAAACTTGATAGCAAACGAGGACTTTTCATCAATGCTAGGACGTAAAGGAAGTCGAATAAATTATATAGGCCTGAATATATTCATCAGATGTCATTTTTGATGATAGAAAAGGCAATTTTAAGCTTTCAGTGTTATATACCGAAAACAAATCACATTTTGGGAAGTCTTGAAAACAAATTGAAAAGTAACGCTTTTAATGATCTTTTTAATTAGAAATCCGATTATCACCGTTTTATAGAACAGACTATTGCTGTTTTATTTTACGATTGTGAATTAAAAATATAACGGGCACAATTGCTTCGCATAAATTGTATGTTAGTCTGTTACGGATTCTGTGTCATTGTTTTAATAAAGGATCATCAGTTACTATATATATTTATATATTTATATAAGAGTTTTGAACCCCTATGACCACCCCCTCCCCTCACCTATGATTGTTAGTATGTAACGATGAAATCACATTTAAGTTTCGTAAGTTTCGTGGGTAATGCTATAACGCTATACATTTTGTAAGGTTTTTTGAGCAGTTCTTCAATTTTCCTTTTTTTTACTGAATATCTTTTGCTTTTTCACTGACAAGTAAACAATATTTTCAACATAAAAATTATAGCTTCTGAGCCAAAATGTTTTAATCTATTCAGAAAAATTGTTCCATATTAACCAAGAGTGCGGAATAACTATAGATAAGTAACTACGAGTATTTAGAGTGGCTATCACGTGACAACCCAATTCCTTTTTCAACGCTTTGCGTCGCATGTCCTATATTAAGCGGGTGAACTTTCGGGTGTGTTATTCTGGATTTAGAGTGTGTTAACTAGTTTAATGTTTCAAATACACAGTTACTGGGGAACTTGGAGTCTTATAGAGCATGCAAGATGAACAGCATGTATCCCAAAACGTTTTCAAAAATTGTTTTTCATATACCTTTTTGGTCTGCCACAGAGTTCAATACAAAAAAAAAAAAAAAAAGAATTAGCTTATTTGAAATCGATAAAAGCCACAGGGAGTAACATACCACTGTTAATGAACTATTGTGCTAAGTTTTCACAATATTTTTTGGAAATTTTATGATGTGTGTATGGGTGTGTGTATAATCATTTTACCTTTACGTAATAATAATTACTTCTGACACAACATTTCGTAAATGTAAAAATACAGTTATCGGTTTTATTACAAAATTTGGGAAAAATTAATTTAAGTTACCTACGTGGAATAATTCAAGTATGTGAATGAGTCCTCTTCCGGAAACAAGCCACTTCAAGCTTGTAATTATTCTTTGACATGTAGATGTAAATAAATAATGGGCTATTTCAGTTCGTTAGCAATGAAAACAGAAAGTTAATATATTCGTATCGAAAATTCACGATATACAAGCTATGAAGAAATAAGAAAAAAAAAAGAAATTACATAAAACTACCCAGTTAACTGTTGTTGCGATATAATTTTATGAAATACCTGTTTAGAAGTTTCTTCAATATTTTTCATGTATGCAACAATATGGAAAACAAACTAATAAGATCAAAGCACATTAAATCATACTGATTAAATAAATTTTTATTAAATGCATTTTCATTCACATTTTGGGTTCATTTATGTGCAAGGTGTGTAATTCAACCGAGCACTTCTAATTTTACAAACTAAATGTCAACAAGAAATTCTTGCTTGTTAAAAATGCAAAGAAGCAATATTAACATGATAAATTAATGCAAACATGTAATTAGGAGTGAAATTAAAAGAACGATAGTTTTATCATCGTTGATTCTGAATATGAAATTCACCAATTTTAATTATTTTAATCAATGTAGTAATCTTATAAGCAACTAATAAGCTTAAGTAATGTTGTGACTGCTTCAAAACTTTTTTTATCTAACCAAACGCTCCTATTTATTTGTTTAATAAACTTCATGTTTAAATCAACAGCGTAGTACATATTGTTACAATTAATATTTTTATTACAATAAAATATTAACGTTCATTTGATTGCAAAGTCACAAAAACTATACTGATATTTTTCCAGGCATTGTTGATAGTTCTGGTGTTAAGTTGACGTACACTCAAACGCTTCGACAGTACGATGCCGGAGTATTGGAACTAGGATTGGAGTACACAGACAAAATGGCTATACCACCTCATCAACCGGATTTCACATTAACAGGTTACTGCGTATCTGAATGCACACGAGCAGTAAGTAATTATATATTTTTAGTTTTCATGAAGTAAAAATATTTACTTGGTATTCTTTCTTCAAAACATTTTTAAAGATTTTTATTGAAGACAGTAGTAGTTTTGAGCCGGCATGATGGCGTCGTGGTAAGGCGCGGAGCTCGTACGCCCCAGATCTGAGGATCGATCCTGGCATGTCGGTGGATTTTCACGATGCCGAAAATCGTCTGCGCCCATGTCGTATGATAATGAGGCATGTAAAAGACCCCTTGTGTACATTCTCAGAAACGCATGCTCAAATTTCACGAAACTTTCGTCGTATTTGACGAAATGACTTCGTGAAAAATGCTCCGATTAAACATTTCGTCAAATTGACGAAATTTGTTTCGTCATACATTTGACGAAATAAATTTCGTCAAAAACAAAAAAATATTTCGTCATATACGTTTCATCAAAAACAACGAAATTTTAGTCACTTGTTTCGTCATCTATTTGATGAAACACATTTCGTCAAAAACAACGAAATTTTAGTCACTTGTTTCGTCATCTATGTGATGAAACACATTTCGTCAAAAACAACGAGATTTTAGTCGTTTGTTTCGTCGGGTCTACTTGATGAAATACATTTCGTCAAAATCAAATTTTCGTCATTTCGATTCCGTATTAACAAGTCTTTACATTTCATTAAAATTGGAAAAAATTTCGTCATTTTGATTCGTTAATTATCATGATAAATTTCGTTGTACTAAAATACTTTTAATTAAATTTCGTCATTTTGAGCACGTCATGGAACCTTAAATAAAATCTTGAATTTATTTTTAAGAGGGCAATTTGATATTTCTAGTAATTTGGGGCTTCAAATAATTACATTGAAAATTTTCGATTTTTTTGAGTTGTGGCATTAGTTGCTGAAATATGTATCATTCATTTTAAATAAATCATCTAAAGGAGAAAATTTTCTATTATACAAGCATGTCATATTAAATACGTTTAAATTTCTTATTTTAGGTCAATTGTAACAGAAATTTCTTACACAATTTTATTTTAACATTCCTACTTTCAAAACAATTTAAAAAGTTAGTATTCCTTCTAAATTAAGCATTTTGTTGACAGATAAAAGCAATTAAATTTTTTTTTAAAATATTTTTTCCCCTCATAATCCTGCAAGCAATGAACTATCAATTTGTCTAAGTTCTGTTTACTAATTCATTCAGAAAATTGTTCCATTAATTTATAAAACTTAGTTTCATTGAGTTGGTTATATATATGTATGAATTTGTCACATGAAGAATTGCTTTTTAAGGGTTTTCAAACCCCATAACACATTTAAAAGAAAAAAACACCAGCAATAATAATAAAATTTGACTTTTATTATGTTGGTAAACATTTTTCTAACTCATATGGAGCATTACAGCAAAACTGAAAATTATGGTATGAGAATCAAAATTGATAGGAACATGTACAGAGCACAAAAATCCCGTTTGAAAATTAAAAGAAAGGAATTCAAACCATATATTAAGGGAAAAGCATGTTCATGATTACCGTAAAATACCGAATAACCGCCCCCCCCCCTAAATTTTGCGAAAAAACGGGAGCGGGCGCTTAAACGGTACAAGCGAAAAACGTACCGATTATACGTCGCACCCATCCATGATTCATTAAAAGCAGTACCACAGTAAAGACTCACCTATTACTTGGTTTGTTTAGAAAAATTCGTTCCGTTCAATCCCCCCCCCCCCTTCAAAAAAAAAAAAAAAAGAAAAAGAAAAGTTAAGTGGCAACCAAATTTCGATCGCGCTGAATGCACAGCTCTGCATTTAACCTCGATTCACATGTTTTATTCTGCAATAATAGATTATAAATAAAAACAATAGCAAGAAAAGATAACACCAGCTGCAGCGACCGAAGCAGGTGCAAAACATTCATTCCCCTTGCCTGAAGCATGCTTGATTTTTTAGTTACTTAAATGTGCACAAAGATTTATTTTTTTACTTTTTTTCTGTCATCTTCATTTTGGATCGGATATTGTTATGCTAACTTGCAAAACTGAAAATTCTTGCGCTACTATATGCACCCTAAGGATGATGTTCGCGCCATTTTGAAAGTGCGTTCTTTTAAACACAGCATGAAAGTTGAAATTAATGTTTTGAAAATAATTAAAATAAAATTTAGTGAATTAATTTAAGACCGTTATTGAGCAATTTTCGTACTCATATTCGAGAATGGTCCACTTTCTGTTCCTACGGTATGATTTCAATCACAATCGATGTTGGGGGCGGATAATCGGTATTTTTTCCTAAAGGTAATTCGCGGAAAACGGGAGGGGGGGGGGGGAAGCGCTTGTTCGGTATTTTACGGTAAGTAAATTCTTCAGGGTCACAGGACACTTTAAAAAAAACCGTACATACAAAAATTTAACTAATATTCAAAAACATGCCAACCCTATAAAATAAATTACAAATCTGAAACTTTTACCATAGAACAAGAATATAATATATAAGGTTTTCTTCCCATATTTTAACATGATTTATAGATTACAAATACACATTATAATACACATTATTTATACACATTATAATCAAAGCACGTTATTTTGAATATTTTATCGTTACTAAATTAATTATGCAAAAGAAATATTTTAAAAATATTTTTATAACTTTAACCCTTTTATTTTCCAATCTACTTTAAAAAATTGGTATTTCTTAAACAATTCAAAGCTACACACTTTCACGTGGGATAACATTGACTCTACAAATGTTTATTATTTTCATTCTCAAAATCATGTATGAAATAAAATATCAATTTAAAAATGTGTTTCTTTAATATTTAATTATTTAAATTCTAACAAAAAATGAGAAAAGAAAAGATGAAGACTTTTGTCTTCACATGTGTTATAGTCCGTGTAATTAGAATAAGCGCGTTTCCTGCTTCGTCACCATGGCAACTGCGAGAAAGATAACAGAGCCAGACCTTTTTTTGCACTGCAGCTAAGGCAATTGTATTACTACAACTCCGATTCAAAATATTAAAAACAATTGAGAAGGAGTAATAAGAATTTATTTTCCATTTATTTATTTTTGATACTAAGTAAATGCAATTCAATTTCTTATAAATTTTAAATCTGGAATGTTTAGATAAGATTTTACCATGTACAAAATATAAAACACAATAAATTAGGTATACAATAGCTTTCTGAAACACATCAAAATATTAGAATAAGGTTTAGATTGGTTCAAAATATTAGAGTTCTTTTTCTTACGCAATCTATTTTTGCCATTGAGAAATAAATCTGATTTTATTCGCCTATTATTATTATTATAATTAAAGCAAAAAATTTACTTATGTTCGCGAAACCAAGTGGGGAAAAAGTTTCTAGCACGGAAACCATGGCGACCAGAAATGGAAAAAGGTAGAGTTGTTTGACCTTGATACGCCGATTCTAATTACACAGACAATAGTTGCCTTCAATTAGTATACTAATTTGGGGAAAAATTGTTGATACTTACAATTGATTTTTTTAAAGATTCTGACACATTTAAAAGAAAAGAAAAAAAAGGGATACACACACCTATATCAAACTGAATCTCAATATAACTTACAACACCACCTGATGCGTGAAATTCGTTATACTAGTACTGTAGCTACAAAATACAATATTAATTACAATTTAAAAATTCAAGAATATTTACATAACATAGTAACAGAACTGGACTATGTGATTAATCATCACACTCAGATTATCAGAAATTTTTATAAAATGTAATTATGGTAGGCTGAAAAATCTAATGAATAATGTTAAAGTTTTAAGAGAAGTTTCCCAACTCCTTGTATTTTGTGGCATTAAAATTGTAATATAAAAATATCCCCCACACCCTATTTAAATATGAAATAAAACATTACTTGTTTTTTTGATAGGTTATACCTCACATTATACAAAATAAACGAAAGCATAACATACGGTAGAAATAATAATATTTTAATTCTGTCACTTAGTGGTGATTGTAAAAAAGTTGGATTTAATCAAACTAGGCAGTAAAAATAATAAATTCTAATTTTTAAAAAATTAGAAGATTGTATTTAAAAAGTATTTTTCATAAATTTCAAATTATTGACAGCAATTAAATTATATTTTCTTTCAATTTAAAAGAATTTGCAGAGGATAGTTACACAAAAGTTTAGATTCTTCTATTTGAAAAAACCCGAGTGTTTTGCAACTCTGCTACAGCTGCTAATGAAAATTAATACTCCTAATGAAATTAATATTTTTTCAAAATGTAATGATTCTTTCATTTTTTTCAAGCAATGTATTATTGCAGGGTTCATACTCTTTTGGGAAAACAAAAAAATAAGGACTTTTTAAGCAAACATTCATTGATGACACACTTTTTTTCAATATATTTGACCCCCTGCCCCCCTTGTCACAAAATGTCCCACTTTATCATACCCCCTAGTCACCCCATAGTGGAGAGCTTCTAGTCCGTAGCTTCTTCATCTATTTCATTACCTATAAAAGAATAAAGATTAAAATCATAAAAAAAAGATTCAAAACTTTTCAGAAAACTAATTTAAAAACATTGAAAAATTCATAGATAAAGTTAAGTAAAACTCCTCAAGCACATAAAACAACAATGATATCTTCAAGAATGGAAAGCGATTTTGAACCAGTTCATCACACGATGCACCTTTTGAACTATGACGAGCAGAGTTGTATTTTGTACGTTTTAAAATTATTAAAGTTTAAAATGAAAAATTAAATGTAAAAATGTCCTGCAGTGGACCAGCTTGCTCCAGCTTTGTAAAAATAGCTTTGTTCACACTGAACACTAAAAGTGAAGCAACATTGACCAAATTAGTTTTTAGGAGGGTGACACCTCTCACAGCTGGTTGCTCTGGGACTGTGTACACTCAAGTGAACCGATACTTCTGGAGGTGCTAACCCCCAAGTGACATTCTCTCATCTGGTTCAAAAAAGGGTCCGACTCCTACCAATAAGGGCCCCTATAAATCAGGAGCAGTGCACCCTCTCTTCATGCGGGAACTCACCAACAGCAACAAATGTAGAAATGCTTTTGTCTGTACTCTATTATTTAGTTCGCTTGGAAATTTCACTTTCTCGCCCTTTCACAAATTCTTGCAATTTACTATGCAATTTTTAAGCTGTCCACTTTTATACTTAATTTTTTTTAATATGTTGTAAAAATAACTTTTCCAGTTTCTGAACAGTTTTTGTTTTTTGAGATATTTCTTTTCTGCAATCCGTTCCTATCACACAAAAGTAGGTTTGTCTTAATGTTCTTATACTTTACACTATCCACATTGGGAGGGGGGAGATATATAAAGCCAACACAAGTTTATAATTGTTATCTGTCGATTTCAAATAATAGTAATAAAATATAGTAAATTTAAGAAATAGAAAGTAAATCACAAAATATGGCAAAGTTAAGTAAAAGCAAAAAGTAAACACAAAATATGGTAACGTTAGAAAACATGAAGCTTCAACATTACATTACACATTGAATTTCAACTACAAATATTATTTATGACGGGCAGGTCTTTATGGTGCTAAATTCAGTAGTAGTACTCTTTCTGGTAGCATTAACAATGCTCGAGAAATAAATTAATATGCTAAAGAAATGTAAATAAAATGTTATGAAAGTGAAAGTATGAAATTTATCCACTCTTAAGTATCTAACTTCAAAGGGCTAATTTCACTTGCAGTTACTGGATATATTATTTTCTGGGGGAAACTGACACATGAATCTTTCAAATCCTAATTATTTTAGCTTTGAAGATACAATATCCATTTTTAGATAATTAAGCACTGTGAAAAAAATTCACGAACCAACCTGCATGAGGAAAGAAACGTTTCAAAATTAATATATTGCAATAGAAAATTGAGCAAGTGACAAATAATGGGGACGGACAGTTGGGGGAAAAAATCCTTGGATATTCAAAATTTGGAGTAGATTTTTTTTATTAAGGTAGAAGATAGATTCAAAGAAGAAACACCTACTTTATAAAACTTTTTACAAAAACAATGAAGATAAATTATGCAAATGCACTACAGTCAACTTTGCACCTTAATTACTCGATTTTTACTCGTCCCACTAATATTTTAATAATGTTATTGTTATTATTCGCATAAAATTTAAGGAAAACTCCCAAAGTATATTGTAGCTTTAAAAACTAAGAAATAATAATTACAAACACCATCTACAATGAATTATTAATCTGGTTCAAAGTTACCATGACACTCAGGGCCACTTCGAACCGCATCAGAAAAAATTATATGAAATACACTTTTAATAAAAGAATTATAGTTATGCAACACTGAACTATAAATTTTTTTAATACTTAGAAACTCGCCGTTTTTAGTCCACAACATTACAAGTTTTCTATAATTTATGATATTGCAAGAAATGTTACATAAAAAAAAAAAAGAGTAGAAGGAAAACATCAACATGTTTAGGACAAAAATCCCCATTACAAATTTATTTAGGAAAAAAAGTTGAAGAAAACAATTTTCGATTATTTAAGTAAACATATTCACACAAGTATATTAATTAAAACAACTATTTAAAAATTTTCATTAAAATGTAACACTTTTAGCCGAGTACTTTTGCATTTAGCAGAGAGTTGGAGCTCATAAAAACCTTTCTATTACCTGCTAAAGTAATATCTTTTGGAGACTTTGTTTTGTTATCTTTCTGTTCGACAAATCATTCTTGGTGGTCATCAAAATGATACCTTGAAAAAAATAATACCATAATAATCAATTCTCACATTTTAAAAAATAACACTCGAAAATCTTTATTCATACATATTCATCAGCAATTTAATGATAGTATATAATTTGTAAGCAAAAATTATAAGAAAACAAAAGTAATATTAGGCACTTTGAGAAGAGCTATATTCTATTCTATACGTTTAATTTGAATATCACTCAACTATTCATTCATATGCACACTACATGCTTACAGCAACTTTTCACATATTCTCAGTATACACCTGAGTATCACAAATCCTATTACTTAAATTTAATAGAATGTCTAGTTATGTATATGCTTCTTTACAATTTAATTATATGTTTTTATAATCAAACTAGATAAACATATTATATATATTCTAATGGTGTTATTTGCAAACTTTTGTTACATGCATAGAAAGTAGAAATAAAATTTTAGTTTTATGTAGAATATATCTATAATCAGTAAACAACAAATCTCAAGCTAACTTTCCGCCGGCTCAAAGTTACCCTGAGAATGGAATAAAATTGCAATGTCTTACTTGTTTGACATTTTACTAAATATTACTGAGTAGAGAATCACATATATACTAAAAAATTCACAATATTTAGAATATTTAGGAGATAAAATGCTTGGTAAATTAGTATAATGTCACTTACTTTAAAAGAATGACAAGTTTTAACAACTTTTAATCAGCATTCCAAAATAGCTTCCAAGCTGCAACTTTATATTTACTGAATTATATAATTAGCTGTGTACAGTTGCTAAACGTTTTACTGAAATAAAGAGAAGAAAAGTGATTTTAAAACTTTGCCAGAAGAGTAGCACTGAACGTGCTCAGTTTCATTTCAAGTCAAATATTCTAAAAAATATGAAGTGCTGCAAAGTTACCCTGCTTGACTGTAGGGGAGAGTGTTGTACCTTGGGACACTTTCCACATTTTAATTTTTAAGTTCAAAAATTAAAATTAGATTTAAAGTCTGAAGACACTATTTAAATACACCAGCATTCTCCTCTATAATACATTTTTTCAAATTCAAACAGTTTAAAAATAAAAAAATGCCAGCCATTTTAAGTAGTAACTGAAAACTGTCCCAAGGTACAACACCCTGTTGTACCTTAAAACATACTTCGTCATTTATGCAACAGTCATATACATAACCAATTTTATACGAAAAATCAAAAACTTTATTTTGGTCATTATTTACTTCAACATAACTAGCTTGGTTTCACAGTAAAATGATGTAGTCTGAAAGTGTTGATGGATACAACATTGACAAATTCGTAACATTATTGAACTAAAATATAGCATCATATTCTAACGATTCTTGTATTTGAAAGACTGCATTTGATTAGAATATCTCTCTTTATACTAAAATATATCCAAATTATTAAGAACCATGTGTCTGTTGTACCTTGAGACATGTCCCAAGGTACAACACGGTTTACTGTCCCAAGGTACAATCATCACATGGTTTAAATAAAATCAAAATGGTGGTCAATCAAAATGCAGTATCATCACTTTCTCATAACCAAAACATTTTAAAATCTTGTGTTCAATATCCAATTAAAATTCAGTAGAATAGTTTAACAAATGCTATTTTAGTAAATGTAATTAGAATGAGAAAGATATTTACTTTTGAGTGATGAAATTTTTTTTCTCTCACCAAGTCATCAATTCAGTGCTTCTAATGCTGCCTTTTACTGTGATGCTATCTGCTGGAGAATTAGAAATTAAAAAAATGTTAATGTTGCCAATAGGTTTTTAGAAATTGCCAATGTCCCAAGGTACAAGCGTCCCAAGGTACAACACTCTCCCCTATGTAAGTTGATTGAAGGTTCAACAAGTTGTTAACTTCAACAACAAAATATACATTATTTTAAAAAAGGTTTAAAACATTAGCACAGCATTGCAGTAGGCAGTTTTAAATTATTATTGTTGTTTTAATTTTTGCGAGTAAAATACTATTAATGTGATTCCACATTTCCCCACTTGGCCATAATAGTAAACATAAGGCAAGCATAGTTAGGCCTAACAGAACATTAAAAAATATTAATTCAATAATATGTGGTTATTAAACTACAAGTATACAATCACAGACTTTGACAGTTCTAAAATACTAACCTTATAGCTCTTTTTCGCCCACATCTGATGTAATTTGTCACTTGAACGACATCTTCGCCAGCACAGCTACGTAGAAGTCTTCCAAAGCGAAAACACCATTTTCTTTAGATTGGCTGAGCGTTGAGCGAGGAAACATTTCCTCAAATTTCCGAGAGTTTGCATGTCGTCAAAAGTCAGGTGATAGCATGAGGAAAGAATCGTTATAAATGACGAAATTTGTCTTGAGGATTCAAGAATCGTCAAAAATGAGCGTTCTATTTCTGAGAGTGTAGGCATTTGGCTTGAATGCTCTCGGCTAAATTAAATTCCTAGGGCAATTTCGCATCAACAGAGTCCGGGTGCTCGCCTATTCAGGTGGAGAAACCGGACGTCAAAATTCTCATGCGGCGATGGTACCACACTCATTGTGGTGCCGCTGAAAGAGGTTGTACCAAATACACGGGAACGCACCAGGTCTGCAGTTGGCCGAAGCCAACAGCAGCCCATTAGAAAAAAAAAACTAGTTTTGAATAAATATATAATTGACATTTCGGCTAAAAGTGCATAATTATATGGATGCCCTTGTAACGAGAACAGAGGCACGTAAAAGTTGCTATGAATCACCACGTTTACACGTAGCTGAAGTGGTCCTTGGTTGAAAACCCCTCGCTACGAAATCACCCACTTCGTCACACCTTCCAGTTAAGTTACATAATTATTATTAGCTTAGAAAATATATTTTGAACAGTTTTGACACATAATGTAAAATACATTGATATCTTTTAAACTGTTAATATTGCATTTATATACCCCCCCCCCCAAAAGAAAGAAAAGATTATTAATTTGTTGTTCCCGGCAATAAATATAAAATATTTATCAAAAATAACAGGTTTATTTAGTATTATTATGCACTTGGTTTCTTAAGTGGTTGATGGCACTTCGGGCACTTACTAAAAAAAAGCTTTTTTTAAAGATTTTTACACAAGGGATCATTCGTAAATGATATCACGCTTCGAAGGGGGAGGGAGTTCATGAAATTGTGACAAACTGTGACAAGGGGAGGGGGTAACAAGAAGGGTGGCATCATGCTTATGCAACATAGTCTGACGTTTGACAAAGGGGGGGGGGGGAGGGGGATATGGTGAAGTGTGACATTTTGTGACAAAGGGGGGAGGGGTCAAATATATGGGAAAAAAGCGTGACATCATTTATAAACGGTCCCAAGATATCTGAGAACGAAGCACAAAGGCGATGCCATTCAATTAAATCCAAGCGAAAATAAAAGTATTTTAGCTTCCAGTATTTGAAACATCTGTTACACATTAAAATTTAATTATTTAAAGTTAGGCTTGCAAAAATATCAAACTATTTCATGAAGAATAGGATAAGTGATACTGCTTGCAAGACAACTGATGCAGTTACTTCTTGGTCAAGTGTACAGAATAACATGTTTATATTTCCATAACATTGAATCGGATCACCAGCTGCCTCCAAAATCTCTAGTAAATATACAATTTTGAAACAGAATATAATTTAAGGTTATTTGAATGGTTGACTCTGGTGCTTCTTCAGAAACAATCTTATGTCAGAAGTTCTCAGAGGAAATGTCAAAATTTCGAATACATTTCAAACCTACTAAGTGTTTATACTTCAATGTTTATCTTCCTTGGATTTATTTTAAACCATAAGAAGAGTTTTATATGGTTGAAATGTACTTTGAGGGAATGGGAAAGAAAGATATGTTTTTTTTTTAGAAATCTATGTACAAAGCTTGTTTTTATATTTTAATTAGCAATTAGGAAAATGAATTTCAAACCCTAGAATTAAAACTAATTTAGCGTGAACTTTTCTAAATAAAGAATAATTTTTTTAAACAACAAAATATTGCATGAGCAAGGGTAAATAAGATAGAAAACTTATGCACATGATAAAAAATTATAAAATTTCATAAATCTGTAAAAAAGGTACAATTTGAATGGTTTCAACTATTTTTAACAATGTTAAATAAAATTTCTTATTATTGAGATAAATAGCTTATTTTCTAGCCCATTGTGTTCTTGTAATAGTTCCGAGTCAAAATGAGTTAGATTTGAAAATAGCAGTTCTTATTTTCAAAACAAACCTTTTCTCAAAAATGATCTCATTTTTGAGAAATTACTCTATCAGATATACCAACATACCTGACGCAAGAATGCATCGTCGTTGAAAACGGTGAAGCGCCGCAGACGCTGGGGTTAGAACTCGGGCGGTCCGGACTGTGAGCTAAATCATAACCATTGTGCCAGGAGAACATCGGACGGACAGAGGAAAGTTGGATTACATAGCTTCCAAATGTACCAGCTGTGGGTGTAAATAACTTCCGTGCGAAATTTCTTCAGTTCTAATCCAGAAGACGATTAATTATTCCCTCATCCATTCTGTTTTTTTGTTTTGCTGTCTCCCATCCGAATCCGAGGAATTATTCATCTTGTGTTCCTGCTCTGAAGAGACGAACAGACTTCTCAAATTCATGAATCGTTCTGACGGCTCGCGGAGTAAAACTTTCTTAATCTTGATACAAATACAGTCAGACCTCGATATAAGGTCACCCTAAGGGACATCGCAAAAGTGACCTTATAAGCTGGGTGACCTTTTAACCGATTCATTAGCAGTTCATAACTAAGCCCGTAAATACACATGATTTTTTAAAAATGGCAATGCAAACGAAAACATCAGTTATTTGGTAAATATTTAAGTCAATAAATAGTAAAGAATTAAGGAAAGTTATATATATTTTTTTAAAATTTAATTTAAAATAAAGCTGTTTATAAATTTCCTCAAAGTGTACATACATACATAACATCTTACCTTATTTAAAATAATCATTCATGCAGGTCTGTCTCGTTTTTGGTTTCATTTTTCGAACAATGTTTTCTAGATTTTGTAACTTCTCAAAATGTTCGTCAACTCCCTCATAGTTTGTAAAAAAATGGCGTATGACATTTATTGCATTGAAGGCTTCCGCTTGGGTTACAGCTACAGTCTCAGAATCACTGTCAATGTCCTCACTGTCCACAACTTGTGAAACTTGTGAAACAATTTCAGAAATTGTAGCTTCAGAAGTGGTGGCAATTTTCTCATCAATCAAACCATATTCTTCTTCCCCTTGAATGACATGGCCACGATTTCTCAGATCTTCCATCAGAACAGATAGAGGAATATCGTCTTCTTCTTCGGTTTCGTCCAGATAGAGGAATATCGTCTTCTTCTTCGGTTTCGTCATCCACGATACTCAGAGAATCCACAAAACCAGCATGACGAAAACAATTTGCTATGCATGTGGTGGACACCATGTTCCAACTTTTGTACACATAAAAAATGGCATTCAAGACAGTAACGTGAAACTTCTTTTTTTGGTCGATGACAGCGATAAGGTCCTTCAAGAGGAGCTTACGATAGTTCACTTTTAGGTTTTGAATAACTCCTTGATCCAATGGTTGGAGAACGCTGGTCACATTAGGAGGCAAGAAAACAAGCTCAATTGAGGCTAACTGTGGGATGTTGGTATGAGCTGTGCAATTGTCTGCTATGAAAACAACTTTTCGTTTCTTCTTCACAAACTGCCTGTCTAAACGTCGTATTGTTTTCTCCCAAATGGTGACGGTCATCCACGCTTTTTTGTTAGCGTCGTAATCCACGGGTAAAGATTTAACGTTTTTAAAGCGACGTGGCTTTTGGAATTTACCAATAACAAGAGGTCTCAATTTTTCAGAGCCATCCATATTGGCCCCTAAAAATACTGTAAGTCTTTCTTTACTTTTTTTGCCACCTACACATTTTTCATTTTTGAATGCGAGAGTTTTGTCAGGCAAGACTCGGAAAAAAAGACCACATTCGTCGACGTTGAATACATCGCATGGCTTATACCGTTTCAAAATGTCATCTTCTAACACAGATTTCTTCCAGTCATTTAAAACAGTTTCGTCAACATCTCCAGCTTCACCACACACTGTCTTGAAAGTTAAATCATGTCTTACTTTAAATCTCTGAATCCATCCATTGCTCGCCATAAAATCAGGTTCTCCCAATTCCGTGGCTATTTGCAGAGCTTTTTCTTTCAGTACTGAACATGATATTGGCACATTTTGTGCTCTAGCCATTTTTATCCATTGGAGAACGGCTTCTTCAATTTTCTCATAGGGGGAAAACTCATCCTTTTTCTTTTCCCATTTCCATTGCGATGAGAAGACAATATTGTTTAAGGTGGTGCGTGGAATACCACGTTCTTCGGAAAAACGTGCTTTCGATAAATTTGAATTTTCAAAATCTCCAGCAATTTTTTCTTTCTCTGATAGAGTCAACGACTTTCTCTTTGCCGACATGATGACACGATAAGAGTGAGAAAGGTTCGAATGAAATTCTTTCCTCTGGTCTGGTCAGCAAATGGTCACGTGACAAGATGGGAAAACTTGACCTTTGTTCTCGTCCGAATGGCGAAAGCTCCCCCCTCCCTAGAAGTGTGGACAGGGACGAGGAATTACTGGCAGCGAAGGCGGGGGATAATTCTTTGTGAACTGGGGAGTGGAAACTCTCCAGGTGTGTTTGTTGGCTGCAATCTTTTCCTAGAACTCGAGAGGGGTAATTACCTTGTAAGGAAGTTAAATAGGTTTTTGTTAGAAAAGAGCTTCCCTCGCCTGCATGACGATAATAAAAGATCATATACACAGAAGAAATTCGTACATTTGAATCAGCGTGGCCTTGAAATTATCTGAAGGTGGTCAGATAAAAATGACCTTATAAGCGATAACGATTTTTAAAACTTGACCATATATCCGATAATCTGTAACAAAGAATTCCTATTCAATGAGCCGGGACTTTGGAAAAGTGACCTTATATGCGGATGACCTTATATCCAGGGCCTTATTTACCGATAGGCCCGTGAGGCCTGGGCCTAGGGCCCCTACTTTGAAGGGGCCCCCTAATTCTGCTTTTTTTTTGTGATTTAAAATTTTTTAGAAAAATATTGCATCTTTTAAAAACAAAACTCTTAGTGTTCTGTTGCTTCACAGAAAATTTGTATTATTAAATTATTTTAAAACCACAAGGAATTTTCACTTTGGGGGCCCCCAAATTTTGTTCTGGCAATTTGAAATTTGAAAAATAAAATCGATTTTGCACATTGGGGGCTCCCAAATGTTAGTCTGACTCTTCCACATTTGAAAAACAAATTAGTTTTTTGCGCTTTGGGGTCCCTAAACATGAGTTGTGCCTATAGTGATTCAAATACTAAATCGGGCCCTGCTTATATCGAGGTCTGACTGTACTATTATTCTGAAAAAGTGATCGTTAAAAAATCCCCTATATTAATTATGAACGTAAAGTTGCTCTATAAATTTTTAATTATTTGCACTAAAAATAAAATAATATTTTCCCTTTCTGTAACTATAATTTCTAAGTAAGTACCGGCGCTTAAAACTAAGAACAGCGCTTACTCAATTTAACCTCTTGCGACTTTCTGTACCCAATTGGGTATATTTTAAAATACGGTTTATTAACTACTGTTTGTGCAATTTGAAAGCTAAAACACCCAATTGTTTTTTAAATTAATCAAGAGATAGTTTACTTCGTTTTAAACATGGAAAACATGGAAATTGGGGATTAATTGTTATTTAAACTAACTATTATTTAAAATTAAAAAAAAATTTTTTTAGTTATTTTGTTTTGTAATCTATTTTAAATCAGAGAACCAAAAAATTACGTCAAAATTGTTTGTGCTTAGTTCTGGGGTCTGAAGAGGTCGTCAAAATTACTGTAAAAAAAAAGTATGTGTATTTTCTCATTTTGTAGACATAGTTTTTAACAGTGAATGGGATAAAACTCGTTTTATTCAGCCGTCTAAAATATGAGAATAAATGAATGAAATAACAGTGATTCCTTACGGTTATCCTGAGAGCCTAGACATCGTGGAAATCGCTTTTTTTACGAATATAACAAAAAAAAAAAAAAAGTTGGTGAGATGTTTAGCTATTTTGGCGTCCCTTCCAAAGTGTTGTTAATCTGACGCTATTAGACCTCCTTTGATTGTTTTATTTTAAACAATCGATATTTAATAAAAGTAAAAATAATAATAAAATTTAAACGGTGAAAATTTGAACTATCAATGTACTGAAAAGGAAAAGTTTAAGAATTTGAATAAATAGCAATAAAGGAATGAAAAGAGGGGTGAGATTAAACGGAACAGCATCTAAATATGTTGCATTGCATTCTGCTACTTTTTTTTATCGCCAAAAATGCATATTAAAGCATTTCTCAGATGTTTCCTCAAGCGCCTAATTTAAATGATGCACTATAATTTATTTTGGTCTTTTATTGAAGTAAATTCATTTCTGTCGACTTCCTCTCGCATTACTGAATTTATAGGATTTGTGCGTTTTATAAAATAGCGCTGTATGCAAATCAAAACAATGACAAAAATTATGAAATATCATTTATAATTCGCAAATAAATTCGTTTTCTTTTTAGGAATTATTAACGAATAGTTTGCATGTTTTGTGCTCCAGATGCGCATTTGTCATGAAAGCGAAATAAACCATTCTTTCAACACTCTTACGTATTTTAATTGTTCAGCACAAAATAATATTAGTTGAATATTAAAGCTATATTTCAGGAAAAAGAAAATGTAAGATTATTTTTGAAGATAAAAATAGATTTAATTCTTAGTAGTATTTAATAATGAAGAATAAAATTGAAAATTAAATTTTTTTTATTATGCTCATGCATTGATGAATGCAACGTTGCTTAGCATACATTTACAATAAAAATAAATAAACAAATTTCGGAGTGACAAAGTACTCCTTCAATGTAATGAAATAGAGTTATGCGAGAAAAATATCAAATAAGCTCAATTTCATTGCTTTGCAGGAGGATTTTCTTGTAAAACCGAAATACACAGAATACAAATTTCCATCTTATTCCATCTTATTTCCATCATATTTTCTTATGCTGAACAGCATTGCAACAGTGGACTTGTCAGTGTATTCCAGTCGCAGCAAAAGTAACCAGTTTTAGTTATTTACTCGTATTTTAATTCTTCATTTTAAAAAAATTCCTTTTTTTTTTCTTTCTAAGAAACAGTATATTGAAGTTTATGACATTGAGAAAAAATACATTTTTGTAATTATGTTCGTAATGCGAAATACATAGGAAGATTCAAAGAAAACATAAGAATCTCTTGGAATTATTTATCCGGAGTCTGACGTAAAATTACACACAATTAAATATAGGAAACTACAAAGCCTTTAGAAAAGAATGATAATAGGGAACAAAAAACAGAGAACACTCTGAAAATTGATAGCAACAGATAGTATTCCACAGTAATAGCGCCATCTGTGCGTATGCTGAACTACTATTTCTGGTACACAAAGTGAAGTCGAATGCGATTCCTATGCCTCCGGAGTTAGGAAGGCGCAAGGGTCTTTGACTAAACCATATGCCCAAAATATATAATCCATTCCTTGAAAATTTTCAAACTGGTGGTTACATATCTCAAGTGTTTAATTATGCATTTGTGTACAATTTTTAGACTGGTAGTCATCATCTCAAGTGCTCAGTTTTACGTAACTTAACAGATCTTCCTCTAGTTATACAGAGTGCGAAAAAACAAGAATTTTATTGATAAATTTTTATCAAAAGAATTGATTATTTGATTTGAAACAAGTTCTTCGTAAATTTACCGAAACACTGGGTTTTAATTTTTTTTACAGATATTTTTCACATTGGAGCAAAACTAAATTTTAATGTTAAGTACGCCAGAAAAAACATCAACTATCTGCTCCACCTGATCCACTGATGAAGCAAAATAAATATAAAAAAGTTTAATTCTTTTTCTGTGTATATTTCTTGGAAAGTTATTTCATTTCTTCAATTTCAAACTCCGTATACATACTACTTTAAAAGCAATAAAGCAATTCTTCATTTCTTCGCTTACTAATATTTCACACGCATATATATATATATATATTGATCTTTTAAGTGGTCTTCCTCAACGTTGAGTTTCAGGGCCATTATTGTTTATCATTTTTATAGATAAGGATTGAGAATGTCTTTCTAGGAACATCAACATTTTTGATGATGATGTCAAGTGAAGCCTCGGCTCTGCATTTAAGTTTTTGCTTTCTTGTAGCAAATTCTCTCGAGAGTTATAAGCAAATTTCACTAATGAGCACTTTGCCTCTATGAATTGGGCACGGACAACTTACATATTTCTTCATACCTAGATTGGTACGTGACGTTTAAGTGCAAAATCTAAGTTATGTGAGTACTGTATACATTCTTATCTCTGTAAAGCGGAAGATCTCTTTTGAAGAAATTGCATTTTTAATAATTATTTACAAAAATGTTTTACTTTACTCTATTTTACATTTTTTTATCATTAAAAATGGGGAATTTCAAAACGTTTAATTATTTAAAAAATTGGATTGAACCAGCCTAATGCAGCTTTTACAGAGGAAACTGGACAACTAGTAACACAAGACGGAGTAGTGAAATGGTCTGGGATAGTACCGTATATAAGGGATCCAGGAACACAGTGAAGGGGAGGAAGGTGGTTAGGGGTTAATCTTCCTCCCCCCTAAGCACTTGGTTTTAAACCATATTGCCAAGCCTAGTACGGTAATATATATTTATTGAAAATCCTAACGTGGCATCTAAAGACTTCAGTGATCCAACCTCCCCCCACCTCCTCATAAGATAAGATCCTGGCTGCGTTAGTGTAAAGGACATATGGCAACCCCATGTAAGCAGTGCGACAGCCGCAACTAACTTCCTTATAAAGGACAATAAAATTAATGATGAAAATTTTGTTCATGAAATAGTTTTAAAACTTAATGATATTGAGAATTTTAAAATTGAAGTAATGCCGTGACTCCATTTGGCCATTTGGGGTCGCCACTGTCCTAGATGTTGTATTTACGAAAACGAACAGACAAATCTAAGGGGGAAGATATCGCTAACTTTTCGGAACTCAACGAGGCTCCACATTGGCTGTTCAATATCTCGTGTTCAGATGTGGATTAAGATCTTACTGGATGTATCATTTACTATCCATAACTGGAAACCATAGACAAAGCAAAAACACATGACCTCACTTATTCATCTCGTTTGCTAATTGGGGCTATTTTCATGAGTCTATTACTGTAAGGTTAATTAATTAATAATTTATATATTTACTTCAATTTTTATTGTTGAAAAATCGTAGCGTAAAAGACAGCCGGTACACCCACGTCAACGAATTTATCATGCTATGGAATATCTGGCACAAGCGCAGTCATTCAAGGTGAGGCACGTCCTTATATTGCGGGCAGAGTGAAGAATGTTCATGTGAAGAGCCTTCACTGAAGAATGCTCAGCCATCACTGCTTAAATGTAGTCATCGAGCTAAGCACTTCTTGATGTTCAGTACCGATTATAGCTCATCTTCTTAACTGCAGTTAAAAAATACAACTCGCCAGATTATGGACTGTTTGAGACTCGCTTGCAGACGGATTCCTGTGCAACGATGGTATAAACAAAACCAGTAACTTAGTTCTGTCATTTGCTCGCAAACATTTATTTCCTGCACTGTAGTACTAAGCACAAAGTCGATCAATACTTTTAAGCGCAATTGAGATATTGTCACCTGGTGCTTCTTTGTCATTTACATTACATAAATACAATGTTTTATGGTGGACGGTCATATGTAAATGGAAAATAACAAAAAATCACAAAATTAAAAAGTAAAACCTTGTAAAACATGATATCTCAATCAAGCCATGTGAAGGCGTGAATCTTTAATAATCAATTTTTCATTTTCAGCTCAGCTGCAAATACTACATTTATGCTAAGCACGGCGTACAGAAAATATATTTATGTTTCCATTGATTTCTGTGATCTAATTGTGCTCTTTTTCAGCGCTGACTAAAAATAGAAATTAACTATATTTTCTTTATGTAAAAAGTGCTTTTTCGTGGAAATGACCTTTCTAATTAATAGCCATTTAGCTACATTAGGCGAGCCAAAAATTATTTAGAATGTTATGGGACATCATGCAGCGTCAAATTATTGACACTGATTCGGTTTAATAACAGAAAATTAAATTACTGTTATGAGGTATGTTGTTTTCGTCTTCAAAATGCACTAAATTTGCATTGCAAACCTCTGAAATTTTGTCTTGCGGCATTGAAAAAACAATCACAATTTTGTAATGACTCAAAGTTTCATCATTTTAAATACATTGTTAAAAATTTCCATAAGAAAATAGTAATATTACCATTTATCTGATTGTTATTTTACCATATTCAATTACAACTGTTGAATAACCATTAAAAAGATGGTGCTCACACCGCTGATTGTGAAAAAAATCGTTCATTCTCTGATTCTCCTAAAGAACGTTTAACTAACCGTAATTTACAAGCGCCACTAGGTCTCGTAGTCAATGAGAATCGGGCGTCAATCTTGGTTGTGGAACCTTACCCGGGTCGCACGTTGTTGCTAAAATATGAATAAAGATTTATCAGTTCAAATCTGCATGTGTATATAAAAAAGAAGGAAAAAAAAGTGGCTTAAGCAGTGGTTACTAAATAGAAACACACACACACGTAAAAATTGCAGACATCGGATTCCCGAACTGTTTGCGAATGAGCGAACCCATAATTTGAGCTGCTGAAGCTTGTTTGTATTTTAATTTTTGCAGCAAATAAAATGATTTTCGTCAATATAAAGTAAATTTAGGCCAAAAATACTTTGGATCCAATCAAAAACTGAAATCTCAATTTTAATGCAGTTTGCCTGCTGGACAAGAAGATTTATTGATAAATAAACGGCTGCTTTGAGTGGTGTAGATGGCCGAACGGTTAGAGAGCAAGCTTGGTACACCATACACCTGAGGTTCGATTCCCGCACGTTTCGTTTACGGTTTTTACGCCTCGAAATGGTTCAAAAACTGTAAAATCTCACATTTACAGTTTTTAAACCATTTATAAATGGTTATGAAGCCGTAAACGTTTATTTACGGCTTTTTAACCAAGCTGATTGGAAATGGTTTAGGTCCCGTAAAGATAGAAAAATGTTCCAAACCGTAAATTTAACGGTGAATTAGATGGACAGACTGCTGCCGGCTATTTAACCGTAATTTCATGATGAAATTTCTTAACAGTGTATATAAAGAGGTTGCATGATTAAAATTCAAGAACTTCTAAAACTATTAAGTTGCAAGCAATGTATTTTATGCCAGTTTATATATTTAACAAGATTTATTTGTTTTTCTTCCTAGTTGTTAGTTTCTTAAAAATGTACGCTGTATTACTCAGGAAAGTGATACGTGAAACTTGTTAAATATGATATAGAGTAAGGCTCTTACTCCTCTTGTGATTTTTTTATTCAAAGTACGTCTTGATTCAGTTTTCTACTTTTTCCTTTTATCAATGTCGTGATAAAAGGATCATTTAAAAATGTCTAACTACATTCAGTATTAATTAGAATGAACCGCCAACTTTTATTGTTTTAAGAATATGTTTATATCAGTTATAAGCGTCAAAGAATTTAAAAAAAAAGTAGTATATTAAACTGATCCATTAGAGATGAGAATATTGTATTGATGTATAATTACATTTGTATGGTCTTGAATTTTGATAAATAGTAAAATAAAATATTAAACATTGTACTTTAAATATAGGCTGAAAAATTGACCATCTAGATAAAAGAATGCGTTTAGGAAAGATAGTGATATTTTGATAGTCTTCTTTTTTCATGTTATAATAGTTTGCATTTAAAAAGTTTGTTTTTATTAGTGAAAAAATTTAAAACTATATAGTATTTAATTTCAAGCACTGCAAGAGCTTTACTCCTGAATGCAAATTAAGACAGCAAAATTCATTTATACGTAAGCAGAATAATGTACTGACAAACTGCAAAAGGAGCATAAGGTGAAAATAATTTATGTTCTAGGAAACAAAGTAAAGCAAACTTTACGTTCATTCAGAAAACAGAAATCGCAATCCACAAAAGATCAAGAGTTTTTCTATGAGAATCACCGCAATTCTATTGGTTTAAGTTTTTGGTGATTGATCATTTGCAGATTACGGTTGTCGTTTTCTGGATAAACGTAAAACTACGCTTTAGAAACAGTTTTTCATTTTAGTGATTGCTTCATTATTAGCAGTAAGTTCAAACATTGTGAAGAAAATCCGATCTCAATGAAGATCTCTTAATTTATCTTTCGAATAAAAGCGAATGTTTCCCATAATATTCAAGTTTCTCCCTAACATATATTTTAATTTTGACCTCGCAAAAACAACTATAGAACTCATATATTCGTTGGCAGTGAATGAACGTAATCCAGTTTTGTAAATCAAGAAAAAATTACTGATCGTATTCACAGGCTAGTGTGTAATGCTTAATGTGGCCAAACTGTGTGATTTTTAAGCAGTGCGCAAAGGAATTATTTTAACTTTTCTATTGCACACGTGTTTTATGAAATACGAACTAATCGTATGATAATTGCTTTCACAGATGAATTGTTTACTTATTTTTTTTTAGTTTTATTTATCAATTTATCAAATGATATCGAAAACAGGAGAGACTTCCTAAATCTGTTAAAGTGGAATTTGAGTAAAACAGAGCTCTATTTAACTTTATTTCTTGTTCGAGCATTGATATTTTCTGCTTTTTCAAAACACGAGTAAAGAATTTCAATTGTAAACTTGTACTTGACAAAATTCTTTAAATAAGGGAAAATAACTGCTTTTTTCTTCTAATTCTGCACAAAAGGGAATTTTAAGCACTAATATTCAAGTAATACTTTTAGGGGCTGCCACAGGAAGGAATTTATATCTTTGGTTCCCAACTCCACACTCATCTGACTGGAACGAAAGTGTACACAAAACATGTCAGAGGTTCTAAAGAAATCCCTGAACTCAATCGTGATAACCATTACAGTACGCATTTTCAAGAGATTCGTCGCCTAAAGAGAGCTGTAAAAATTCTACCGGTAAGTAAATTTACATTCATAGTTAATAATAAAATATCAGAGCAAGAGAACTTTTAACATGCATTTAAAAATTATTTTTCACATTTTCTTTTGTTGGATGGATTCTAAGCCTTTAATTTGAGATTCCTAATGATACATCCTAAAGATGCATGTTTACGAGGTGAATTTAGAAAATACCCAGTCCTTAGTCGGCAAAAATATTGATTTGGAAAATCGAAAAATTAATCCCTTTAAAAGTAGACTTCTTAGTAATGCATATGCATTTCCCAGTGATCCCGCTAGTGTTAGAAGCACTTCTGGAAGCATTTTTTGAATGATAAGCAGGCATGCTGGTCCATCCGCGCGATGCCTTCTTTTGATTCAAATCAGGTCCTTTCAGGGAATTTTTAGCTTGGAAAATAGCCAAAGCTCGCATGAAGCTCTGTCGGGTGAGCAGGGACACAAGGAAACCATAGGAATGCTGTCTTTGGTGATGAAAACATGAATTAAATGCGCATAATATGAGGGTGCTTAATCATGATGAAGCTGTCAAGATTTTGCTATCCACAGATTCGGTCATTTACGCCGCACATCATTACGAAAGTGACAAAAATCCTAATAGTTGTCAACAGTCCGCACTTGCTCCATGACATTGTCTTTCTGTTTGTTGAGCTCCGACCCGGGGTTCACTATACAGTCCACTGATGTGCGGTCATCTTACAAGCAGTTGTACAACAACTTGATTCGTGAGGTGCTCTTGACATCGTTCCCGAAAGCCTGTAGAAACATGCGAATGGTTTCTACTTGGGAATCGCGAGGCTGTTGGCAAAATTTGATGCAGTAGCACTGCTTAAGTTCCTCCGTTATTTTACAAACAAATCCGACGACCGCTCACAACACGTCTTCACTCGTAAGGCGACTGTCAGCAACTAACCCTTTCTGTGAGCGGGAAAAAAAAATCACGACTGTTCATGAATATCGTATCCACAGCTCCAATGAAAGAAGTTTCATACAACTTCATTGACATAGGAGGGAAAAAAATCAAGGTTCGATACTTGTTGAACCAAACTCGCATATAAGGCATCCAACACAATAATAAAGTTACTCCCAAACATTAACACTGAGAAATATATGAAAATAGTCCTTTCTTTAATCTTAAATATTTAATACTTTAAAATGAAATTGGAATTTTGGCTTTGTCATCCTGAAACAGATAATGTAAAAGTCATTTCGTCCGCTTTTCTGTTCAACACTTCGAGGAATAACGGTTATGTATTAAGCTCACTGACAAAACGTGTTGGCATCGATTATTATGGTAAGAAATGAATATCTATGCAATGAAAAGACAGTTTTTGCATTTAAATGTACGCTAAATAATTGCCATTTATGCCATGAACTCAAATAAGAAACGCCTGTTGATTAATCTGTTGTTGCACTGAATGCCTCATAATTATGTACCTCTAATGTATGGCCGATCCTTCAGTTTAGCTTTATAAGTTCAAATGCATTCATTTTGTTTTTAGTTGCATCCAATTCTATGCAATACCATTTTTCTCACTCTTTCACAATCATCATCGTAACCAGTATTAGTGTAACCCCCTGATTTTGAAGCCTTTACAATAATGGCAATATACTAAGTTAGACATTAAAAAGCTGTATTACAATTATTAAATAAAAAAATTTCAAAATTTAATTTAAAAGACTTTGAGCTTATATTAAAAAAAAAAAAAAACAAAGTCTATATATACATTTTGGAGAAATAAATTTTTCCTCTAATGGCGGTGTGCGACTAGTTATGCTAAGATATATATTCTACGAGATCTATATAGTTTATATAGGTGAAGCTCTATGCAGTTGATTGTCAATTGCCGTGTTACTGCTACTGAACACCGAACGCAATCTGCGTGCCTGCATTTGAAATCATGTTGAGTGTAGCAGCGTATAATATTGTGAATAAATACTCATCTTAATAGGTGATGATTACGTATCTTATCACCTTGTAAGACAGATCATTATTAAATTATACACATAAATGCATAAAATGATTTTCAATAATCTAGCCCAAATAAGTGAATCTGAAAATTTTGAATTCTTTAGTTTTGATACGTGGTTTTGGAAAATTAAAACGTGCTAGCCGACGGTGCTCGGCCTTACGCGGGCTATCTCGAATATTGCATAATTCCTTGTGGCGGGGAAAAAAGGGAAATCGCGTGACACACATTCAACATTCTCTTTAAAAAAATCAGTAACTTTAGTTAAAATCTCCCATTTGAATATGGGCAGCAAAATTGGTCCTGAAAAATCCCCATTTCAATAAGGACAATAGACCTTAAAAATGTCCATTATATTAAGAACAAGATTACCTCCCTCAAAAATCCTCTCACAAAATTAAGGACAACAGTCCCAAAAAGCCCTAATTAAAATGAGGTCAACCTTTTCTTCTAAAACTCCCAACCAAAATAAGCGTAATAGTCTTTGAAAATATCTATTAGAATAAGAAAAATAACCCCAAAAAAACCTATTACAGTCAGGTTATAAGTAACAAAAATTCCTATTAGATTGAATACTACATGTCCTAAATGGCGTCAATAGTCCCTAAAAATACTTTAGAATAAGGACAACAGTCCGTAAGAATATACACTAGAATAAGATCAGAAGTCTAGAAATTCCTTTCCGAATAAGGGTAACAGATCTTAAAATCCTCCATTACATTTGCATCTCTAAAATAAATAAATAAAATTTAAATACAAATTTAAAAAAAACTCGATTTCGTTGAAGAAAAAAGAAATAAAACGTAAAATGAAGTAATTGAAAATCGTTTGCCTGCCAGTTAAAAATCATCAAAACATACATAAAAAAAAAAAACAATTATTATAATTTTATTCTCTAACAAAGAAGGCGTGAACAAAGATAAAATTAAATAGCTCTTTTATCAATCGTCTGCTGCCAATTTCGTTGTTCTAAAAGTTATAACTCCTCCCCTCATAAACTTAAAGGCATAGAACAAAATTCTCACAATGCAGAAAATTTCAGTTTTGAATGGTATAAAACGATGTTAAATGTGTAAGCATTTCTTAGTCCTAAAATCAGCAAAAATTGATGCTTTTGCTTAAAATTTGAATTTAAAAAGAACAAATTCGAGTTTTAGGGAAAAAGCTTCAGGACCTGGAGAACGGACATACAACCAAAAGTTCGTACTTCTAGATCTTTTCATCTGGCCAGGAAGCGGTTAATAAACACACCCACAGATGCACAAACTCTGTGTTTTATTTATATGGATTAAATAAATGCAAGCTATGAACAATAAAAACCAAGTATTTAGACTATGCTATAATACATACCAGAAATACGAAATAAATATTACATAATTTAAAAGTGACTTGAACTGAATGAAATGTTTGGCAGGAAAAAACATCAGTGCATCAGTTTTTGCTGGCCAAGGAATTTGAATATTTTGTATATTTAGTTAATTTAAAACCGCTTTAAACGCTTCGTTTTGATTATATTTGTCTTCAGTTGAAATTTTCATTCAATAAGTTTAAAGTAAGATAATTATTGCTTAAATAACAGAAACCTCTTCATTTTGATAATAACTACATTTCAATAAGTCAATAGTTTCCATTAATTTCAATCTTGCCTTAAAAATGTACTTAATCATTGGTTAAAACTTAGAGAGCGAAATAATTCTTATATCCAACAATACATTTTAGAAATAAAAGAATTAAACCGTACTTCAAAGGAGCCTAAACTATCAAACAAGAACAAGGTGGGAGATCAATAATACCCTTAATGAGCGATTCCGGGATGATTAACGAGAGAGTAATTTTTATGTGGTGTCGAAGTAATTAATCTCATTTTTTTCGTTTCACACACCACTGCTTTCTCAAGTTCATTTTTAAACTATGAGCAAACA
The DNA here is from genome assembly GCA_038502835.1 of Octonoba sinensis. NCBI lineage: Eukaryota > Metazoa > Arthropoda > Arachnida > Araneae > Uloboridae > Octonoba > Octonoba sinensis. The sequence goes on from CM076598.1 coordinate 134,696,752, forward strand.
CAGATTTCTTACAACAATAAAAATGTTATCAGAACCCCGGAACATAATGACGTCATTGCTTTAAAAAGTAACATATCAGAAATATCATGAAAATAACACGGAAAAAAAATTGCTTTAAATTAACAGCGATGCAGTGAGATGCCAATGGCTGTAAGTAACAAAAGAAAGGTTTTAAGTATAAACGCATGTAAAGATTAAATAATGTAGGAACCTTAATGTATTTTTTTTCTAAATCACTCTCTGGATAAAAATAGCACTAACATTTCTTGCCATAAACCATGTCGGTGTCTCTCATACACTTTGCAGTATTCATCTCAAAATTTTCAACTTTGTCACTTATACACCATTGATTCGTGCCTTAAAAGGAAGGGCGCATTCACGCTAACGACGTCGGACACATGTTGCGTCAGTCATACTATGTTGTTGCTATAGTTATAAAACTAACAGTGAGAAATAAGTGACATCATAGGGCAATTAACAAATCACGGTCGTCTAGGGAAAGGTCCCTTTTAATGACGCAATAAATATGGGTGTGTGGTTATTGAATGATGAAGAGAACGAATGATTCGCACTGAAAATTTCTTCTGCGTCGTACGTCGCTTGCCGCACCTGGTGTTAATGCACACCCTAAGAATCCATTGTTCAAGTTTATGCATTTAGAAATTCATGAAAAGTACAAAAATTACTTAGCAAAACTTTTAAGATATTCAAACTGTTAGTTATACCATCAAAAATGATACTGACACCTCACAAACATCCCTAAAGTATATAGGAAGGTTCCTGTTACAGATAGATATATTGGATTTCACTGCAGCTTTTTTGAGCTCTTCAAGATACCCTATTGTTGTTGTTACTAATCCCCCTGGCATAGAAAAATCTACTACCAGGTCCAGAAGATCAATAATCCACTGGCTTAGGGTGATATGCAGCTTCATTTTAAGGCGAGGAACCACGAGGGCTGAAGACTGACTTGACCTCAAATTTTGTGATCTCTTAATTTTGAACCAAATCCCAGATGAGAGACCGTCGCCTGGGATTGGCACTCCCAGAGGTATCGTTTCACTTGGAGGACTTTGGAGCCGCAACCTATTTAACGTGCACCAGCTCACTTTAGCGTATATGGCCCACAGGAACCAGCCGCGATAGGTTGTCACCCTCCCAAACATTGACCTCAGTCGATGTTGCTTCACTTTCGGTGTTCTGCGGGAACCGAGCTTCTACCGACTGGTCCACTGCGGGACAAAAGATACATTTCTGGTTTTTACCAGATAGATAGCAAGCTTTCATTGAGAACATATCTAAAATTTTTCGAAGGCTTGTTGATTTCTGCTTTGAACGTTTACTGGATTCTAGCGGGAAGGTTTAAAATTATCCAGAAAAGTTCCAGGTTAATTCCAGAAAAGTTACTGGCTTTCTGCGGGAAAATTTTCCAATTGTTCAAAATGGTTTCAGGCGGACTCTAGGAAGGTTGCTGACTTTTAGTGGGTAGTTATTGGAATATTTAAGAAAGGTTCCAGGTCAATTCCAGGAATGTTATTGGTATAAATTAGGCACATCAGTTGCCCATTTTTTTTCCAGGAACGTTCCTGATTTCTTTTTGCAGTGATGCTCAAATCTCTGAATATAAGGTGTGGTGTTACATTTTTTCAAGTAATATCTCTTGCATGATCTATGTGAGGATATTTAGTGTGATTCGTTTTAAAGTTATTATTTGTGATGAAAATGAATTTTATACGAATGAAAAATAGAGACTTCCCATGGCAAGGCCTGTTTTTTCCTTTTTTACAATGTTACACTTTATACATGCATTAACATTGTGCTTAAATTGAAACGTAAATTAAAGCAAAACCTTGGGATTCGAAGACGAAAGAAAGGTTTCTTCTGTTGTTATATGGTTCAATCAGACGACGATAAACATCTCAGAGGTACTCTAGTTATTTATACAGTTTAGTAAAGATAAAGGGGAGAACGCAGACGGGAAGGAGGATGAGAACGTAAGAAAATTTTGAATTTGTTTTCTATATTTATCTACTAGTTGTTAACTTTTAAGCCAAGCTACCTAGCTTTTTACTTAAAAATATTTGCTATGCCTCATACACATGTTTTTACACTTAAGTCAATTTTTCTATCAATAAGCTCAGTTATTGATTTTCTGCAGCGATTGTCGACAAAACATGCTGTAAGATCTTTCTTATTAAAATATTAGACCAATTAAAATGCTATAAAATTCGACTGTTGTAAACTTCATAGCGTAGAAAGACTAGAAATGCAGGCGAAAGGGCAACTTAACTACTTTCAACGTAATATTTCATAAAATGAGATACGCAATATCAATATATATATAGAATTAATTTTATTGTGACCCACATTTATTGAACTAAGTAAAGCTTCGGAACTAGCATCATTCTTTGTAATAAAAAATGATTTCACGTTAAGAAAGCACAAAAATTATTTTTTATTACAGTTTAATTGCACAAAGTTAAATTATTATTATAATATCATTCTTATCCATCTAATGACATTTTCAACTGTGGGAGTTTTGAGCAAAAGTAACTTCCCTGCCGAAGAGAATTCACTGAATTAATTCAGAGTAAGGCTACTTTAAAACAAAACCTTTCTTGGCATACTAAAAATACATATTTGTATGAAAGGTATCAGCAGATAAATATTTGTTATAATCAGTTTCTAGATTATAAGCATGTACATTAGGGTGGGTCGAAAAAAAGTAATGTTTTTATTTCGAAACGCTATACCGCGGAAAACTTGCCTCTGGGGTAGGTAAGTAACATGGAAATTAAAAAACAGATTTTTATTGAAGCCCTAGTTAGCGCATTGAACTTGACTTGATTTTCGAAAAAAATCGAAATTTCATTTTACAAGTTTTTTCGCAGAAGTCAGCAATTATTATTTTTAACTGCTATAGTGAAAATCATTTATTAAAAGGGTTGAAAAGCACACAAAAAAATTAAAATCGTCAAAATCTTCCAATTTGTGGTAGCGCAAAAGACTCAAAAATCGGTAAATTATCGCATTTTTGGTACATACTAACACCTTATGTGAAAGGCATAGTCCAGCATCCTGTTAATAGCCCATTTCTTTTTTTTATATACTTTACACTTCATTTCATTTTTATAGAACAGCGGTAGTTGTAATTTCCCAATCGGTGGTTAGCGAACCCCCAGTGGTTCCCGTGGTGTACGAAGGGGATTCGCGAATATAACATTGCAATGGCGGAATTTTTCATTGCTAACGTACAAGAAAAAAACTAAATAATAAATTTACATACGTATTAGGACGGAGCGTAAAACTAACCGAAGATATTTAATCATTTATTTTTTTAAATTTTGTATTCGCATTCATCAAAAAGTATTCCATCTGTTCTGCATGTTCGCAATGAAAAGTTTGAATACAAATGAATTTTAATATTGTAATTTTCCAACTTTTGCGAATTTTGAGCAGTAAGATATTTATTGATCGAGTCAAAATTGTGTACCTATGGTTAGTTATGATATGGTTAGTTCTCATGACACTCTGCTAACATTTTTTTCACACTAACAGTAAAATAATCTTTAGTTAAGATTTTTTTTACTGCTCTATTAATAGTTCAAAAAGAACATCTAATAAAAAGTAATAATTAAAAAAACATATGTATTATCTTGTAGCTGTATTTTTGCTTTGGCTCAAACTTTACAATAATTTGCAATTCCATTCTTTTTGTGATGAGCTATTGTATTAAAAGCAAAATAAACGTGCCAGCAAAGTTTGCATTTTTGTTACCCGTTATTAAGGACTGCAGAAAGGGGATCGCCGTTTTCTTTCGGATCTTAGAAGGGGTTCGCAAGAAAAAACAGGCTGGGAACCATGGTTCCCAGCAATGTGCACTTCACTGAATGAAATTTATTTTACAGTGGTTCGCAACCATTTTTGTAAATCATCTAGGTTTACATTTTCTTCGCGTCGGGAAATAGGGAAGCGAGGAAAAAGGTGGGAAATGGTAGATTAGAAATTTTAAATTTATCAAGGAATTTCTTCCGATACCACTTTGTGATTCAAGTTTTCGAAATCAGACAATAGTAGAAATAAGTGCATTTCAAATTTTGTATGCATGCTTTCCATGCCAGTCCACAACTTTTGTGCATAATCGGGAAAACAATTTATTTAAAAGAAATCATTTTTACACTCCTTCCTAATGCGTATGTAAATTTATTTAGTTTTTCTTTTCTAGTGCGTTAGCAATTAAAAATTCCGCTATTGCAACATTATTTTCGCGAACCCCCTTCCGACACCACGCGAACCATTAGTTGGGAAACGCTGTTCTATTACAATGAAATAAAGTGTAAAGTATATAAAAAAAAAAAAAAAAAAGAAATGGGCTATTAACACATAGCTCAGGATGCTGGACTATGCCTTTTACATAAGGTGTTAGTATGTACCAAAAATGCAATAATTTACCGATTTTTGAGTCTTTTGCGCTACCACAAATTGGAAGATTTTGACGATTTTAATTTTTTTGTGTGCTTTTCAACCTTTTTAATAAATGATTTTCACTATAGCAGTTAAAAATAATAATTGCTGACTTCTACGAAAAAATTTGTAGAATGACTTGATTTTCGAAAAAAATCGAAATTTCAAGTTCAATGCGCTAACTAGGGGTTCAATAAAAATCAGTTTTTTAATTTGCATGTTACTTACCTACCCCAGAGGCAAGTTTTCCGCGGTATAGCGTTTCGAAAAAAAAAAAAAAAACATTACTTTTTTTCTACCCACCCTAATGTACATAATCTAACATCTTAGGACATTTTCATTTTAAATTGCATATGTTGTAAATTTCTAGGGTGATGCTTTACTGACTACGTGTCATTATTCAACTGTTGACAGGGACAACATCACGTTGGTAAGCACTTACCATTTTTAGCCTCGTTATTTCACTACTTAGAACTTACCATGCATGCATATGCATTTTATGAAGCAATAAATTTTTATTTGTAATATATTTCATGTTTTTTCTATTAATAGGGAGGATACGCGATAAGTGAAGAAATGTGCGTAAACTATGTGCATTACTATCCAAAGATGAATCTTGAAGTTTGCAAAAGTTCTATTGATACCAAAGTGTTAAAAAGTTACTTCAAATATATGAATGAGTAAGATTATACTGTTTTTTCATTGAGATTTCGTTAAAATTTTATCATGAAGAAATACTTTTTTAAAAAGAAATAATTTTCTTCTCATTTTTTTTAAAAAGAAGATGAGAAAGCTACTGCATATGATAACTTAATTTCATGTTAAATCTTTAGCTATGAAATTTAATCATCCTTAAATCAGATATGAAAATTTCAATGTATGATATTCTAATTTTTACGAAATAGCATTAAATGATTCAAATAAAGTTTTTAATGTGTAAATGCCGTAGAGAAAATGCATAAATATTAGCATTTTTTAAAACTATCAACAATGGATAATTTTTCAGTAGCATTAATTAAGAACAAAGGCCAATCAATTTCTTTTTTTAGCGTTTGGTGGCGTTCTATAATGACACAAATGAAGAAGAAATACTTGGTTTTAATTATTTTCGCTTTTTCCTGCTCCCTTTAGTCATTTTGCTTTGCTCTGTTTCTTTTTGCCCATGTGTTGGATTTCATTTATTTGATTATTGTCCAATTAGGTGGGCTCGTTGTAGGTGTTTTCTTATTGGTCCCTTTCTTATGCTTCCTTTATTCTCATTGGTCACAGAAAATTTACCCGCTTTTGCTATTTAAGCTGTGTTTCTGTCGGTCTCTTTGCTTCAGTTGGAAATTGTTCATCTAGAAGCTCACTCTTTTGCATTAAAAAAAGGGGTTCCTTGAACCCTCGAAACACATGCCTGCAACTTTTGCAAACTTTGTTCTTAATTTTATGTTGATTTTTAATTTTTGCTTTGTAGTTCAAAGGTTTAAATTTTATTTCAGATACATTTACATTCATTATAAAAATTAAATGGTTTAAAATATACATAACAACGAAAGTTTAAAATAACATTCTTTAAAAATTGTAATCTTTCACTTTTTTAGATATAACGATGAAAGCACATCTGATGCTAAAGATGTAGGTGAAAATTATTATGCTATACATTGGAGTCAAAATAATGCTGATTTTCTGCATCACCTATATGATAATGCCCCTTTGTCGATGCAATGTAATCGGTCCTCTGGTGATCGATATCCGGTAAGTGAATTTCGCATATTACTACGAGCGAAAGTGTATTTAATGTAATGTTGTAGACAATTTTGACAAATTTTGTCATAGACATGTCATATTCACGTGTGCTTTTTAGCCTACTTCTCCGCAAATGTAAAAACAAAGAAAAAGTATGAAAGAAGCCTTAATGTAGCTTAAAAATATTACTAAAGACAAAAATGTCTAAAATAGATTAAACAATTAAATGAAGACTGAAAAATAAAAATTTGAAAGTAGGGTTTTGAGGTGGGGAGCAAATTGTCTGTCGGTATCTCTGTCTGTCAGTCCGCCCCCCCCCCCCACCCTAATAGCTCTTAAGGGGTCATCTAAGTTGAAAAAAAAATGTGCTCTAAATATCTCTGCAAGGACTCCTCATTCCCATATTTTATTTTTTTATTTGAACAATGTTTTGTTAAATTTTGAACAGATCAAAAAAAAAAATATTTAGCATTATCGCCTACGGTGAAATAACTTCGATCCTATCTAAATTTTGATCTAACAGATCGATTTGCTTGGAACAAACTTTATCGGTGCTTATGACGTAGAACATGTACATACAAAAAGATCACCCGGAACTAAACGAGCCTACCTTCCGGTGAAACCATTTGATCTGAATCTTTTAAGGATAATTTTGAATAAATGACTGAGTGAAAGAATTAATGAATAAATGAACCAACTAATAAGCGTATGCAGATGAATGAATAAATAATTGAATTAGTGAAGGCATGAAGACGACGGGGATGACTGACCCTAAGTGGAAAGAAATCAAAGCTTTATTTTTCGCATAAAATAAATGAACTGTAGACTATTTTTTATGCAATTATTATAAGGATTTTTTTTTCATGTTCAATCTTCATTAGTAACGTTTTCTTCCTCTCTTTTGTAGCAATTTAAAATCAGCTTTTTTTATTGGGATAAAACGATTACAGGCTATAATAGGTAATATTTTTCTTTTTTATTAAAATCGAATTATTATGTTTCAATATTAAGCGTAAGGTGGCTGCGCCAAATAAGGCCATGTAGACTAATAAAGATATGCCCCCATTATTTGATGTAGCATAACAGAACCTCACTATATCGACTTCATTGGCATCAGAAAACCTAACTGATGATAAAGTGTTGTCAACGAGCAGTTTGTTATCAACAGGCCACAGTGCACGTGTAGAAGAGTGCTGTTAAGACTACGTAGTTGACGAATTCAAAATGAGAAATGTCTTTGTGTACCATCATTTTTTCCCTGTGATTTGATAACCTATTCAAGTAGCATGAACACGTTTTCAAAACGTCAAAAAAAGGAGTTCAAAGGACGTCAGTTTTTGGTCAAAATGTTACAATGGTCATCGTCAATTCACACGTTTTCCAATGACTTCTTCTAAACATCAATTTGCTAACATTTCTGAGCCTTTTACATGTTCTTAAAATGTCGCTTGATGACGTTTTACAGCCGATAATGCGTTCAGGTTCATGGACGTTTTAGAAACGTCACATTACTAACGTTATTTAGCCAACACTGCGATTAAGTTTGTGCACCTTTTATAAACATCAGGTATCTACGTTTTGTAGTCGATTCGTTGTTTACGTTTTATAAACAGCACTAAATTACTTTTTATCGACACAACGTATTATTTATACATAGATATTAATATGAAATCCTCAACCAAAAGCAGCATTTTTGTTGCAATTAAAAATATTTTTAAGAATTTAAAAATTTTTATGGCAATATTTGCAGTTACTTTTATTTTAAATACTGTAAAAAGCAGGCCCTGATTTTCCTAGAACCTGTAACTTTATTAGGTACGAGCTTTTAAATAAAAACCTTTTTACCAACAAATTCGTTAGGTACTGAATTTCAAACTTTCTTTTTAAAGTTATGCGTTAAAAATCAATGATACATTATAAGTTATTTATTTTTTTAAAATTGAACAAGAAGTTCCGTCTAGAACTAAGAAGTTCCCCTACTTTCCCGTATACACCAATATCAAATTCATAATCTAGCAATATATATCTCATTAAGCTTTAGTTCTTAATTCCTTTAAACACACCTTTTTCAACGGTTAGGTAATACATATTAATTTACTCACTTAATCATTCATTCATTTATTTATCTATTTTTTAAATTAATTTGTTCACATCATTATTCGTTCATTTATTCATTCCTTCTTTCAAAAATGTGCTTAAAAATCCATATCAAAACGTTTCGTGGAAAAATAGGCTAGTTTAGTTCTGGATGAACTTCGTACCCGTACGTGTACTGCGTCATAACATCTTTCCGATAATGTTTCTTCCAAGCAAATCGTGAGTTAGATCATGATTTATATAGGATTGAAATTACCCCGTAGGCGATAACGCTAATTTTTTTTTTGAAAAAAAATTGCTCAAATCACAAAATATTTTACACCAAAAGCTCCTTCCAATACGCTTGTTCATAGAAACTTGGATCTTGTGGCCAGAGTTTACATAATTTGCTTCGTTATTGCCCGTAAGCGCTAATGTTACGATATTTTGAACTGTTCCAAACTAAACAAAAAATTGTCTAAATCAAAAAGTAAAACATGGAAATGAGATGTTCTCCCGAGATTTTTGAATGTAAAAAATATTTTGAATCGGAAAATTCCTTCAAAAGTTACTGGGGGAGGGATCAGACAGACCGACACACATTTTCCAAATTGTCCAAATTGTTTTCTTTTTAATATTTATTTAATTACTTAAGTTATGTTTGCCTTTTTCTTAGTTTTAACGATATTTTTACCATGCATTAAACGGTTTTTTTTATTTTTTATTTTCTGGAAAGTAGGCTAAAAACATTTCATGATCTAGTTTTTAATTTTACTACATTTATTTTATGATATTCTCCTCCAAAGACTACAGATTATAATAAAGATTCTTATTACCATTTTATATACGTGTATTTGAATTTCAACGTGTAATTGGCTCGTTGTTAGAAGCTTTGGCAAACATTGGTAGTTTAAGTTACGTGTTGCCATTTGGGGGAGTAAAGTCCAGAGATGGGCCTTCTTGAATTACCCTACCAGTCATTTACATCCAGTTGTGATATTTGGAGTATTTAACGATGGGTTCGCTAGCAAAAAAAAATTCCGTAAGAATTTTTTTTGCTTAAACGGTGCATTAGCGAATAAATGACGTTAACACATTGTGCGCGGGACACGTACTAGTACGTTTTCTGAAGACTGATACTTGAGCGCGGGACGCGTACCAGTACGGTTTAGTGTAACGCCATGGTTTCTTTGTATCGCTTTTAGAGAAAGAAGTAGCAGGCTGGTAAACACATTTTTTGCTATTCTTTGTACAAAATGAAATGGAACAGAGCATGTCAAAACACCTTTGCAGTGATACACAAAATCACAGCAGACGGCCCATAGCGCTAATTAGTTTTATGATTGCTATTTTTATTTTTTTATAATGTAAGAATGATTGTAAATACTATAATTCGAAAAAATTAAAACTATATATTTCTATTTAATTTTTCATATTTACGATACAATTATAAATTTATCCATTAAAAATTTTATTTTTTGTTTACAACAATCATAATATTACATTTCAATATAAAATACGAAAAGTTTAGGTTAAAAAAATAAATAATTTTCGATTCATTGAGATTTAACTGAATAACTAAATTTGCGCGTAAAAACCACGAGCCTGGCACAATTCCGCCGCGAAATGTACCCGCACACATTGTGTTTAGATACCTATATAAGTAAAAAAAGATGCGTTTGAAAAATTAAGTCGGTTAAAATGCAACATCTTTCATCACTCAACTATATTTTTTTGATAAATCATTTAAAAAGTTGTTGAAAAATGGTTTATTTTGTACACATTTTAAGATTTTTCATTCACCACTGAGAAATGTTACATGTGTTTAACAAGGTTCGCAAAACTTCGAAAATTTTAACAATGGGCTCAGTCGAACCTGTGTGAACCCGCTCAATATCTCCACTGTTTACATCATGCATAATTATGTGAAATTATGAAAATGTTTTCCTGGGAAATTTTTACGATATAAAGTAATACCTACGGTTTTTTAGTATGTTTATTGAAAAATAGTATGATAAATACAGAATAATTACCCTTAAGTGTAATCTTTTGCTCAACTCCTAAATTTAATGAGGTATTTCAATGCAAAAAGGCTCTTCAAGCCTGACATGAACTGTTAGTTAACGGTGCTTATAACGTCAGTCTTCTGTAGAAATGACGATAGATGATAATCATTAAAGAAAAACTGTGCCTGAAAATTTAGAATATGGTCTCTACTTTTCAAATACTTTCTGTCGTTTATTTCGTTTGCGGTAAGTTCAAAAAATTTGAATATAAAAATAAAAAATAAATAAAATTAGCATCAGCTACTGGTTTTACATAACTAAATATCAACGCTCTCATATCGACTGGTTGACTTTTTTTATTGCATCATTAAAAGTTAATTTTCCCTGAGTAGCGTGATTTACTTATTGCGCTATAATGTCATTTGGAAAAAACAAAATACTTACTCTCAGTTTGGTAGCTGTAGGAACAGTTCATTACCACAGACACAAATTGTCGCTATTGCTCTTGGTATGAATCCATCGTTATGCATGCTCTAACATATCAATTTGATCTGACATTCGGGATGAGATTGTAAAATTAAGATTAAATGTTTACGTCCTCTTCTACTTTGTTTAACCATACTGCTACATATTTATAATTTAAAAATTTAGATCTGTATGGATTATTTCAGATACAATAAATGAAATACATTAAAGCTTTTAATTAATCAGACTAATCGTTAAATTTCTGCATTGTTTTAATGAAAAATTGTCTCACTATTACTGCATTTCTCGATTGCGCAGTTTTTTTTTTTTTTTTTGGTTTATAAAAGTCTTTCTTTGGTGTTATCAATAATTATTTCTTTCCCCTACAGGTTTCTTCGTAAGCTTACAATTCTAGCGATTTATTTTCCACTTCGCTTCTATTAACATAGTTTCTTACTATTAAAAAGAAAAGCTGTCTTGATCCGATGAAATCCACGAATAGAGACATTTTGTAGAGAGTTTTATTTTAACAATATATCTTTCCAACTCACACTTCTTTTATACGCTATCTACCAAAAAGTATTTGGACACTTTGGATTTTAGACATTTAAAAAAAATTCTGGCGAAATACTAAGCTTGTTGTTCTGTATTTTGCACTATGGAAAGAACATACTTAAACTCACATTTAAGAAACAAAATTCTGGCTTAGGGCAATTAGGGGTCAAAAAATTAAAGAAGGAAAAAAAACACTTTTGAACATCTTGTATCAAAAAATGATCAAAATGTCCTGTAACTTTCGCAAAACATTTTTAATTATATACGCAATGCTTAGACCCGCTTTCGTCAGAACTGCAGTAATATTCATCAAGATATGGGCATTTGTTTTAAATATTCGAAAATTTTCGCAAGTGTTTTGCTTATAACTCGCTAAGTTCTATCTCAAATTACATGAAACTTGCAGACAGCTTGACAAAGTAAAAAGTAAGTACGGTACCAAAACGTGGAGAAAATGTAATAAATAGTCGATGAGATTTGAGCAGTTTTATTAAAACAAGTGTGATTGCGCATGCGCGAAAGATATTAATTTTTTTTAATAATTTGGTAGTGAGATCTATGGAGCAACTTATGTAAAAAATTCAGTTGAATATTGATATTTTTCAAAGAGATACAGACCGTACAGTGAGCCGTATTTAGCAAGCTCTCAAATTGGAGAAAAAAGATAAGGGGTTTTCCACAAATTTTTATATTGCATGATAATTTTGGCAGAGTAAACAGTAGCGTTCAAATCCAGACTCCAAAAACACAAATAATGCAATTTAAAGCAGTTTAACATCTGTCAATTTCCCAATTTATCATGTTAACGCGTTTGTTATCATGTTTATTAAGTTTAACGCGTACCATTTTTATATGTTTTTTTCACGCATCTTCCATTGCAGTGTGCTTGAGTGTTCTTATATATCTCTTATGTGGTTTAATTTTCAAACAAAACCAATCCGGTGGTTATCGTGTTTAGCGCTGGTGCATTACAAAAGTATTATCCTGTATACACTGTCTACCAAAAAGTATTTGGACACTTTGGATTTTAGACATTTAAAAAAAATTCTGAAGAAATATTAAACTTGCTGTTCTGTATTTTGTACCATGGAAAGAACATACTTAAACTCACATTTAAGAAACAAAATTCAGGCTTAGGGGCAATTAGGGGGCGGTCAAAAAATTAAAAAAGAAAAACAACACTTTTGAACATCTTGTATCAGAAAAGGATCGAAATGTCCTGTAACTTTGGCAAAACATTTTTAATTATATACGCAATGCTTACTACTGCAATATGAAAATTTGTGGAAAACCCCTTATCATTTTTCTCCAATTTGAGAGCTTGCTAAATACGGCTCACTGTATGGTGTATATCTCTTTGAAAAATATCAATAGTCAACTGAAACTGTTACAGAAGTTGCTCCATAGATCTCACTACCAAAATATTAAAAAAAATAATTAATATCTTTCGCGCATGCGCAATCACATTTGTTTTAATAAAGCTGCTCATATCTCATCAAATATTTATTAAATTTTCTCCACGTTTTAGTACCATACTTACTTTTTATTTTGTCAAGTTGTCTGCAAGTTTCATGTAATTTGAGATAGAACTTAGCGAGTTATAAGCAAAACACTTGCGAAAATTTTCGAATATTTAAAACAAATGCCCATATCTTCCTGAATATTACTGCTATTCTGACGAAAGCGGTTGTAAGCATTGTGTATATAATTAAAAATGTTTTGCGAAAGTTACAGGACATTTCGATAATTTTTGGATACAAAATGATCAAAGTGTTTTTTTTTCCTTCTTTAATTTTTTGACGGACCCCTAATTGCCCTAAGCCTGAATTTTGTTTCTTAAATGTGAGTTTAAGTATGTTCTTTCCATGGTGCAAAATACAGAACAACAAGTTTAATATTTCTCCAGAATTTTTTTAAAATGTCTAAAATCCAAAGTGTCCAAATACTTTTTGGTAGATAGTGTATAATATAATAATCCCCAAAATCTTTTTTTTTGTATAAAAATGTTTTCTTATGAAGAGAAAACTAAGAAATTGTGGTTTATAGAACTTTTGTTAGAGGATATATGAAATGTATTTCATATGAAGCAAGGGAAAATTTTTTGGGGGACAGTTCAAAGTGGCACTATTATTTTATGAGCTCAAAATTGTACAAAAATGTTGGTTTAAGATTCTGCTCAGATTTTCAATAACTAAAACACTCTTTTAACCTTGCTACTAAAAGTTTTAAAGTTCATATATAACAGTTTCAAATAACTGCCACTAAATGGAAACGTATTTCCTTAACCACTTAACGCATTTGCCCGTGTCTGACACGGACGAAAGTTACCAGAAAGTTTGCCCTTGTAACGTGCGTTATTTTATTTCTAATGCCCGTCTGATATCCGTTTACACTTTGTTTGTATAATATATTTTGTTTATGTAACTTTTACCCCACCCCCGCTACATAGTCACTCCCCACAACCTGAAATGGCAAAGAATTACTTAAACTATACTAGTTTTTCAGAAAAAAAATCGTGCTTTAAGGGGTTAAGGCGAGCATTTCAGGACATATATGAAGCACAAATTTCTGAAAATGTGAGCTTATACTTTCTTCATAGCTATACAAATCTTTCTAGAAGAAAATAATGAGAGCAAAAATAGTATTCAAAATATAATGTTGCAAATTAAGCTTATTTGTAGCTAAAATAAGTAAAAGCTAAATAAAGCTTAGTTGAAGATCACGTACTAAGAGTTAGAAACGATGCCTTTATATCTTAAAAATGCGTACTATCATTCGACCGTTTTAAAATAAAGCCAGTTATGGTTTATAAGTTTCAAGCAGCTTTGAACTTTTTAAATTTTCGGTTGTTCTCCACATTTTACGTTACATTTGTTAATTTAAAAACGAATGCTTAAAAAATCGCAACTATTTAATTCAGCAAATACTTATCCAATATTCTCCGTGTGCTTTCCAGAATTTGAAACAACAAATATAGCGTTTCGATGCAAATAAACTAATGAAACAGGAAATTTTATTAAATTCGAAACCTTAACATTGTGTTTATTTACTTGTTAAAAAAAATTTTTCAGTGAACTATTACTTACGATGAAACACAATTTATGTATTAAAAAAATCAAAAATATTAATGAAATATTCTAACCTCTTTTTATTCTCTCTTATCTACATGCTAAGCGAAGTAAAATACTAATCGTACGACTATGTTTTCGCGACTTTTGAAACCTGTGTATATTTGTTGTGCTTAATAATGACATTTTAGTTATAGTTGATATTTAGTTATATATATTTAGTTATTTAGAGTTAATTATAAATTATTTTCTTCAGTCAAAAAGTTACATTCTGAGTTAAATATGGTTAGAGTCAGGAGACTGCAAGACATAACACCGCTAAGGTAACCCTTGAAAATTAAATCTAATCGTGGTATGGTGTTTCGTTTATTTTATGTATTTGTTTATTTATGTTTTCATTTTTCTGTTTTTTGTTCTCACAAAGAGTATCTGTGGATATAGTTGCTCAAAAATACGTTTCTCTTATGCTTAGTATTTAAAAAGTAACTTTACATCTGCAAAACAGATGAAAAATAAACACATACAATTTTTCGAAACCTCCAAGTTCTCCAAGCTCCATAATGAAAAAAACTTACTACGCTGTGATGTGTGTAAAAACGTTAGTTTACTACGATTTGTTCACTGTTTTATGTATTAATTGTGAAATAATTTGTGTATTTAAAGAATACTTTTCTAAATAGTTGTCTAAAACGAACAAAAATAACTTTAAACTTAATTTCGTTTTTTATGTGACTTCGGCAATATTTGAAGTGAAACGCTATTTTTCTGTGGCCCAACAAAAGAAAAAATAAGCATTTAAGTAATATATATATATATATATAGTGATTTATTTTATACCAGTTGTTTCATTCTATTTTAAAAATTCTGGTATCGTTAGGGGATTAAACAACATACTTTTTCTGTTTACATTTTTGAGAAGAGAATATGGAGACCATCAGCTGATATGCACTTTCCCGAACTGAACTTCAATGTTATCTTTTTCCGTTTTCCAACTGCACCATATCAATGTTTCTAAAAATGCTGTACGGATTTGTTCATTCAGATCATCTTTGTATTACACGGGAAAAAGTTTTTGAACTAAACCACGTAATGATGTTCAGGAAATCATTTATCCGAAGTCTAACTGAAAATTACAGACAATTGAAATCAGAAAACAAAAGTTAAAAAAAAAAAGGAAATTACAGACAATAAAAAACTGTAAATTGACAGAAACAGGTACTGTGCCGTCGTAGCGGCGCCATCTGTGGGTGTGCTTGGTTACTATTTCTGGTGCACAAAGTCGAAGGTGAGTTCAGAACTTGAGCCCTCCCTGATTGTGATTCCAGTGCCCTAGACCGCTTGACCGAAAATGCCTACGAAGTTTAGAGGAATGCCTTCGAGGGCTAGGCTGATCACTAGAAATGAAAATAAACCGTACGGCCAATGATGTACAATGCATTTTTTAAAATCTTTAAGCTGGCAGCCAAAGATTTAGAGTGTTGAGCTTTTCGCGGAGCTGTTACTACCGAGGAACGTGATTCGTGGCCTTTTTACGAGTACTTACGTAATTTAACGGTGTTCTTTTTTTATTTTATTGTAAACGTTTTTCTTAACTCGTTTTCTTCTCTGTCCGCGGAATTTTGCAATCGAATTTTCGACCATTTCCCGATAAGCTATTGTTCTGAAACTTTACATATAGCTCAGAACCAGATGACAGTGCAATATTCTACCACTTTTATCATGGTTTGATGAGTTTCTGAAGTATTTCCAATAAATTAAATATGGCGATTAGTTCCAAAAATTGCCACTAAAATTCAGTAGCGGCGCTGCTATCGTCAAAAATTCTTTTCTACCTTTTTAGTGCGCAAGAAAAACGGTTTTTATAATTTTTTTTATAAACTATAATTATTTATTATAATGACGGAAAGTGCATTTTTGTTCATTGTATGTAATAGACACTTAGTTATTGGTGAATTGCACGCAAGTTTTAACTCTCGCATTTCTTCCATGGTAGCTCTGAAAATGAATAGTTTTTGCAAGTTTTTTTAAAGTTTAATTAAAAATAAAAAATACACATACAATTCAACTATTTGTTATTAAAAAACATCTGACAAACTGTATCGTAAAGTATCAAAACTGATTTTTTTCAAGATGAAATATCTTGCAACTTAAAAATAGTTAACGATAATGTCATAAGTCCCCATTATTAAAATTATCCTAAATAATTGTGTTCTTATGATTATGAATGGATTAATAAAGAGATTGCACTTAAAAAGAAAACAAAACATAATCCAAGGAATTCATTTGAAGTTAAAATATTTTTTTAAAAAAGTGGCATTTCTTCTGTTTTTAATCACGCTCTTCTGAAAAATCTACTAATTGAAGACGAAAATGGCTTCCAGACAGTATTAACCCCCAAGCTCAAAGCATTAGCAATCAGCAATAAAAAGAAAAATGCTTTGAGGGGGAATTTGCTTGCAATTATGCAGAAAAACTATAAGAATAAATATTTTCTGAAAGCGTTAATTATACTTAGGATATTTAAATCAGAAAAATATTAAATGAAGGTAATTAAGAGAAAAATATGAAACAACTTCGTTCATTAAAATTGCAATAAATCAGTGTTTTACTTAAGAAATCGATAAAGATATGTGTAAATAGCTATTTCGCGTGAGAATTTCTCTTCTATCTAACACTCGCTGTCTCAGCACAATGAAGTTGATTCGACTGTCGCAGATAATTTTTACAAATAGAACCCGTTTTTCATGAAGAGGTTCAATAAAAATGGGTAATATTGTTTTGGGTATTGAAATAATTTAATGCATTTTTTTCTAAATAATAAGTATAGATTAACTAAATGGCCTTAAAACAAAATTATAACAGAAAATATCTCAAACTTCTTAATTAAAATCTTAAATTTTCTTCTCAAATAAAGTAGGCACAAACCTGTGTTTTATTTATTTAGAGTTCCCAGTTTCAGTGGAAATTTTTTATTTGAGTTGTATGTTTAATTGGTAGATGTTTATATTGCCAAAAATTTATTCACCGAGTGTTAAGTTGCAATAGGAAATTTCTCTTTGAGTTGCCACGCTTCGATTAGTATATTTGACCCGCTATCTTTTTTATCGGAAGACATTTGTTCTGTCTCAAATTTATTCATCAAGTGTTAAGCTACAATTGTAATTTTTCATTGGTGTTGCTACGTTTTTTTTTTGTTGCTAGACATTTACAATCCCTCAAATTTATCCAAGGATGCAAATTTGTAGTAGTAATAATTCTTTCAATTGCTGTCCTTTAATCAACAAACATATTGTATGCCTCAAATAATAACATTAATTTTGTTGCTAAATTACAAAATATGCTGTAAAATTCATATACGAGGTAAAATTATGTTTTCAAAGATGAAATCATTTGTCTGAGTGACCAGAATCAATTTCATCTATACATTCATACATGAAGTAATGAAGCCTTAGTTGGAAAAAAATATATATATGAGAATTTCCTCATTAACTAATATACTCTAGCTGACTACTATACACTATACGCGCGGACTTTTACCGAGATGTGCTGTGTGACTCGGCAGTGCGGAAGCCGATTCAGTAATTCGAACGATAGGAGACAACAGGAACGAATGTATAATGCTGATGGTGTTTTGATGTCAATGTTTTATTCTGTGTTTAATGTAATGTGTTTGTAAGTAGTTGTAATAAATATGGTGCTTGTGCAAATTATCTTTGATAAAATACCCAGACCACACACCACACACACACACACACACACAGATATATATATATATATAAATTTATAAATAAATGAATTTAAAATAATAGTAAAAACAAGGGTTAAAAAATAAGTTAGTAAAAGTTCTGAACTTGTCTGTTATGCAATGCGAGCCATAAATATCGAGTTTATCAATAGTGATAGTATTTACATATCCGTTTTTCTGTCGAGAAAAAAAAATTAAAGAATTTCATTTTTTATGATTAACAATCATAATTCACTCTTTACTGTCGATGAAAGTAGATATAGAAGATATTAGAACATATTAGAACGACATAGATTAGAACATTTAAAACTATTTTCTGCCTCATTTACGTACAGGTTTATGTTCAAGGCATGTTGTAAAGTTTTCCCATTCTCAAACCGCAAATTAAATTGTAATCAGCGTTTATTTGAATTTTTTTGAAATATATTCTGCATTCTTATATGTAAGATATCTATTTGGGGGAAGCAGGGAAAATAATTAAGGACTTTCATTTGCTAATGTTCGCAGTGCATACGTTTATTTCTACACACAACGGTTTTCATTAGCTTAAGCAAAAATATAAAGTTATGACGACGATCAAATACTACAAAGCGCCCATAGATTAGAGCATTTTAAACTAATCCCTGTCTCATTGTGAGTTTTATCAAGTTCTAAAACTCTTAAGCCCACTGTATATTAAAATTGATATATTGCAATGTTGTTTTTTTTCAGATAATGCTAATAGAAAAATATTTCGGCAGGACCTTTTCTTAACAATTGCTGATGGTTTCGTAAGAATAATATTTGTAATATGTGGCAGTTTCTTGAAATTAGCAAATTCCTTTCAATTATATTAGCTCAAACTCAGTTAATTGAAAAATAAGCCACTTTATTTAAAACGAGAAAAGTGAAACTTTTTTTTTTTCAATAAATATCGAATTGTGATATGGTACAGAAATCGTAATTTCTAAATGAAAAATATCAAACTTCATAAAATATTAATACGCATACAATCAAGCATTATCTTATCATGCGAGTGTTACCTAGACATACACTATTAATAAAACATTTGAAATCTTGAGTGATATTTGACAAACTTTTGAGGACACTGAGCAACCGCACCGTTTTCAAATTCCCCCACTCCACCCCTAGCCTCCGTCAAAAAAAAAAAAAAAACACATAACAAAAGCATGAAACTCGATTCTCAGTTATTAATATACTCTCAGTTGGTTATATGATACCAGGCACCAGCAAGTTTTTCACTGCTGAGGTAGTCGTATTGTAAAGAAAACATATGTACAAAATTCAGTTAATCGGTTTTAATCGCAAAAATGTGATGATACAATTGTAGCAAAAAGTGAAGCATTAAGTGCTAAGAAGTCTTTTTTAACTCTTTGCACTAAAGGAATGGATTTCAATAAAATTTATTAAAACACTATAAAAGATATTTTTAATGATTTTATATTTATTAAGATTTTTAAAATGTAGGAAAATCATATATTAACGCAAATAACTTAAAACGTATCATTGCCTTAACCTTTTGAAGCAGGACAGTTTTTCAATGCCAAGATAATCGTATTGTAGAGAAAACATATGTCAGAATTTGATTGGTTGTAATTTATTAAAAATCTTTATACTGTAATCATGACTTTCCTTAAGACGAGTCGGTACCATGAGACCATTTTTTCCTCTATGGTGTTTTTATTTACAATTTTTACCTAATGTCGTGTTAAATCACTTCACAAGAAATTTAATATTAAAAAAAATGGAATTCTTAAATATAATTTGAAAATTTTAATTTTTAAAACGAAATTTAGCAATTTTTAAAAATGCATCTTCTTTAAAAATTGGCGTAAAAGTCTAAAAATTTTTTTTATTGATTCATTACTCATAAAGCAAAACTTTTTTGCTTTGAATTTTTTATAAGTCAAGTACTTTTTGAGAAAAAAATAAAAACTGAAGTAACGTAGAAAAAACAACCAAAAAACCTACAAAAAGAATTAAAAAAAAGTACTTAAGTTATAATAAAAGTAAAGCATAAATTTGTTATGCATAGTTTCATTTACATGTGGGAAAAAATCCAAATTATAGATCAAAATTTAAAAAAGCCTTTGTATTTTAATTGAGATGAAATGCACAAAAAACAAAGCGAGAGAAAACTGCATTTTAAGTTTTCTTCTTGCAATATTTTCATCAAAATTTCAAGTAAGGAACTTTTTTTTTCAGTTATAGTCACGATGAAATGGCTTCTTCCCGCTTATTTTATTTTATAAAATAAATATGTGACTTATATTCAGCAGTTTAGGTTTCCGGATGAAAAGGTGGCAAATCACACCGTAATAAAATCAATGATAAATCAATAAATATTGCTTCAATTTTTCTGAAACTTGCAGTTAACATTTTGAAAGATATATTTCACTTCTTAAGCCATTAAAAAAAATTCGTTTTTTTTTCGAA
Organism: Octonoba sinensis; assembly: GCA_038502835.1. Lineage (NCBI taxonomy): Eukaryota > Metazoa > Arthropoda > Arachnida > Araneae > Uloboridae > Octonoba > Octonoba sinensis. The sequence continues at coordinate 134,717,298 of CM076598.1, forward strand.
ATGTTTGCGCGTTGACTCCCCTTAAAAGCTGTTTCTGAGCCACGTGCTATTTAATGCTAATGTTGGCGAAATTTTAAAAATAAATTAACAAACGTTGTGTAATGATCTTCAGACCAACCACCTGAGTGTGACCGCGAGCTACTAGTAGCTCGCAATGGACAGTTTGGCGACAATGAATTAAACAATGAATTTATCTTTTCTAGGGGTACTGGAATGGAATTCCGCTGACTGATGTCCTGTATCCCTTACCTCGTCCTGGTCGGAAATGCTCCAGAAACACCAGGTTTTTGAAAGATGAAGACTATGACGTTTAATTCTTTCCCTTTTTTAAACGTTCTAAGTTTAAAGTTCTGCTTTCGCTCCTGAAAATTACATAAACGTTCTTATAATAAATACAATTTGAAAAATAGAAGTGAGAGCAACAGATATGTCATGTATGTATCGAACCTATCTAAAACATTATTGTATTTATCATGAAATAAATCACGTATGAAAACTACATCTGTCATCCAACTAATATGCATACAAATTATTTCGAAAACTTTATTTGATAATTGCGTTGCTAAAAAATAAATTTACTTTAATAATCCCAAGCTCTCGATGCAAAGACGGAGAAAATGAAGGGATATTTTTCTTTTTTAATTGAAATAAATAAATTGAATAATTGCTAAAAGCATACCAAACATCAAAATCCATTATTAACGATACTGTGAGAGGAAAGAAACAGGGACAAAAAGTGAGATTAAGTTTTTTAAACATACTTTTTGATGCTGTATAACCTTTTATTTTGCGTAAGAATATTTATCTAAGCATAGAGAAAATAATTCTGCATAATATTTTGAAACTATTTAACGCTAAAGAATGTAAATACATTTAGGTTTTTTTTTTAAAAATTAATGAAACATATAAAGGCGGAATTAGAAGATTTTCTTTTTTTAAATCGTAACGGGCTCAATTTTCCAATAAACAAATTATTTTTAAACATTGTGGTTATACATTTGGTTAAGCGCACTGACTTGCTCAATAAAACGTTTGGATTTGGTTGGATTAGTTTTGGTGCAACAGAATGGTGTAATACTCTAAAGCAGTGGTGCGCAAACTATTTTCATTTGCGACCTCCTATTTTGTTTAAAGTTTTGTCGCGACCCCTGGATAGACAGTAGATGTTTTGTTTAATCGTCAACGAAGTTACATTGAAATTTCTTTTGAGATTTGCTCTTAGTGTTTTTAAAAGAGTGTCGTGACGTCATAGATTGAAATAATGCCTTTTAAAAATAGCTCACTAAACTTATAAACCATCATAAAAATCAGTTAATGAATCAACGCAATTTTATGACATAGTGCTTTAATTAGGCATTTGGGTATAAATATTTTTTTAATGAAAAATGCTCTAAAAAAACTTTATATCATAAGAAATTAATGTGAAGTATGTGATTACAAAGAGCTTATGATTGCTTCCATGTTCAGATCTGTATTGGAAATCACAAGCCGTAAGTCATCCTCTGGATCCAATCGAGATTAATATTTTGTTTTAATGGGAACTAATTTTGAAAAACCGGATTCACATGAGTAGGTCGATGCAAATTGAATCAAAATATTGACTACCTTTTTTTTTTTTTGCAAATCGGCAATTTCTTTTCCAATCAATAACAAAAATGTTGGCAAGTTAGAGAGTTAAATTGAATACGCAGTGTTTCGTCACTTGAAACATCAATTAACTGTTCTTTTTCATTTAAATTGATATTGGAATTAGTAATATCAAACGAAAATGGATCACGGGTCCAACCTAATTCATTTTCTGGAAATGTTTTGTACCTTTTCGTAAAGTTTTCAACCAATTTGATCAAATGACAGGAAATGTTTTAAATAATAAGAAATCTAGATTATTTTCTTTAGTAAATTTGGAAAAGCACGGGAACATGTCTGTGCTGTCTTTGTTCAATTCTCCTTGCCAAAGTATCAGCTTATTCTTAAAAGCTTCAATTTTATTGTTTAACGTCAAAATGTTTGTACCCCCCCCTATCCCTTTAGATTGATATTCAGATCGTTCATCGCGAATATCGCGCTCGTAAAATAATAACTGTCAGTTTCCTCGCTTGTATTATTTCCGTTCTTCGAAATGAATAGTTGTATATTTTTCAGAAAGTTGAATTTCTTTGAAATTGGCGACCCCCAAAAATTTTCTCGCGACCCACGGTTTGCGCACCGCTGCTCTAAAGCAGTGGTTTCCTGAGTTTTTCTCCTTGCGAACCCTTTCTAAATCAAAGAAAAAAAGAAACAGGGAATCCCTTGAGTAGCACTTAGAAACACGTAAAAATAGAATAAAATTTAGTAGAACGTTGGTATTCCATTTTGAGGAATAGTTCATAACAAGAAACGAAAACAATTTTAAAATATTGAAAAACAAACATTAAGAAAAGACTAAGGACTCATTTTTCATCTTAATATTTTTATTTTCGAATAATCAGCCGTGCTATAAATATATGTAAGTAAATTTGTTACTTCGTTATTTTTTTACGTTAGCAATTTAAAATTCCGGAATCAGAATATTATTTTCGTGAAACTCTTTGGAACACTTAGGGTCTCGCAAATTGCCGTTTGGGCACCAAGATCGGACTAATTCTATATTGAAAAAAATACATAACCTTTCGAGTTAAAACAATTTCGATATTACTCTTAATACTAATACAGATGCGGAAAAAACTACTTCCTTTTTCCAAAATGCAATGAAACCTATCTTATAAATCAGAAATATTTTATTATCTATACATATTATTTCTTTAGCCTGTTTTTCTGTCGTTCCACGAGATCTTCCTTATTCCTTTATCAAATTTCAAGATTTACCCCTCATTTTAAGCTTATCGGGCCGGCTAATGATAAAAAACAGACCCACGGTCTAAAAATGTACCGCTTCACTTAAATTTGAGATTTAAATACATCTAAGACGAGATTCTTTAATGGATGCCAAATTGGTGTTGTCTACGCTGACGCCATATGTTATCAAGTAAACAAACAAAAAAAATTAATTTCTGATTTTATAGATTAGCATGTAACGGTGCGAGAGTGGCTGTGAAGCGCCGGGAGTCGAACCAAGATCTTTTTGGTGGTAGCCGCATTCTTTACCGCTCTCCCATAAGGCGCGCCCCCTGGGCAGGAGCAAAGAGGGCTATTTGAAGGACTGAACTCGCACCGCTACATACTCCGCCCCCAGTGAACGAGTAGGGGAAGAGTGAACGATATTTTACCACAGATGGGTGCACCAGCGCGAGAGAAAGGTTGCGCGAGGTTGCTGCGTGAGTGAGTGAAGTTTGGGCCTGTTTGCTCGGATCCGTGGCTGGGCTCAAGTGCGAGCGCGTGCGTGCGAGCAAGTCATCTCGTGGTGCCATCTGTTGTGTGCTCTGGTCTCCATTGCTGCGTGCGTAAATGCCGGGTCACCAGATGTAACGGTGCGAGAGTGGCTGTGAAGCGCCGGGAGTCGAACCAAGATCTTTTTGGTGGTAGCCGCATTCTTTACCGCTTTCCCAAAAGGCGCGCCCCCTGGGCAGAAGCAAAGAGGGCTATTTGAAGGACTGAACTCGCACCGCTACAAGCAAATTGGAGTTTTAGCTGCGTCTGTGTGTTAAACTTATCCAATCGTTAGGCTCTGCACATTCATTTATATCATGAATGTGTAAAGTCTAACCAACCAACAGTAACTATATTTTAAGTAATGGTACTGTTTCGTTACTGTATTTTAATGCTATGTATACTAATTATAAAATATTTATCGTTATTATTGTGATTATTTTATTATTTTGAATATGTAAATAGTAATAGAAAAAAAAAATTGTAATTGATAGCACAGTGCGGAATTCCGCACGGATAGACTAGTTTTTTTGATAATGTAGGTACATACCGAAAGCTTTGTTTAACAGTTTTGAAAATCAACTCGGGTAAGTGATCATCCCCATTGTCCGAACACTGGGATAGCCGATTTCTTGCGGTCATGACACGTACCACCATAGCAGCGGGTTGAAATGCGAAATTTTAGCCAGGATGTTTGCCTTCGGGTGTTGTAGGGTACTTGAACGGTCGAGATAAACACGGGGTTTCAGAAAACTCCACAAGAAAAAATCATAAGGGTCAGAATTAGAATCTCTTACAATTCACTTTCTGCGCATTCAATGGAATTTTTATGGTTTTCAAAAAGTTTTCATTTTATCCTGATTATGAGTATTTGTAATTTTATTTGGGGACATTAATTTTGTCATTTTAATGATCATTACGAACATTAATAAAAAATAAATGTTAAGTTTTATTTTTTTCTTTATTTTGCATTGGCGGTACTTTGGGCTCTAGTTTGGGCTCCCTAGTTGTTTTGTAGCAGATTTTTCCTATTTCATGGGTCTATATATTGAAATATTACAAAATATCTTCTTTGAGAATCTTGATAGCTATAATTACTTTCATATGACGCCTAAAAACTGAAATAATATTGTTGCTCTCATTTTCATTATAACTAATAACTTTTCTTTTGGTTTTTACATAAATTCCATTTTTTAAAACCTATTTGATTTGATTACAAACAAGATAGAAAATATTAATGAGCTAAATACATGAACAGCCAATAGCACACAAAATAGAATATTGCCATGCGAGAAAGTATGCCCGTTTAGATTTCGAGAAATTTCATTATTAGTTTTAGAATGAGTAACGAAAGTTTGATGAGTGCTTCTTTGATATTCAGTTCAGCAAGAACTACTCTATTTTCTGAACATTGAAGACACATTTTGTATCTTGTTCAAAGTGAAATAGTTAATGAAAGCAAAGAGTACTTAAATAAAACACTAATATAAAAATATTGAATGTAATTAATCTTAGAATTAAAATGATCATTTAATGAAAATAATCCTAACGATAACAAAAATGTCAATCTCATTATGAATTCCAAAACATAAAACGTGAGGGAGTAGAAATTAACAAAACCAAAATAACTATTTATAATGATAAACATGTCAGGAAAAGTTCGCATCAAATAATCTTAATCTTAGAATTTACTCAGTTATGCTTGGACTTCTAATCTGATTATTTCCTTTTCATAAATTACTTTTAAATTAGATTTTATAATTTTAAATCTTTTTTTATTCAGCATTAGTTTTAGCTTCTTTCTAGAGCGAGAGCATTTTGGAAAATATGGTTTTCTTTTTACCAAGTTTACATAAAATTTTCCGAGTTCAACAAAGACGAACTTTAGAGTTAAAATGTCTTACATATACCTGTATCAAAAAAGGATAATATAATTGATAAAGCTTCCGTATTTTTACCTTCGTAGCATCACGCAGTTAAAAATATCTTAATCAAGAAGCTTATTTTAGATTTACATATTATACGTCAATTTAAAACACGAAATCTAACACTTAAAGAGATAAAATATGATATTTTACAAAAGAAACAGAAGTCAGGGAATGGAGCCAAAGAATAGATTCTGCTTGTGAATGGCTAAGGTCCCACAAAGCTGACACCCAAAAAACGGTTCCTAAAGCTGGCACCCTGAAATAAAATACCTTTAAAGTATTACCAATTCTCTAAAGTAATTTAAAATGAGATTTTGTTTCTTTTTGAATGGTATCACTTTCTAAATCCCTTCACTTCTTAAATCTCTGTAAGTTGGTAATAATTTAAACGCTTTTTTATCTGAGGGTGTCAGCTTTAGGAACCGTTTTTTGGGTGTCAGCAAAAGGGCACTTTACCTTAAAGTGTGATAAAGTGCTAAAAAAACTCGATGCAAGTCCCCTATATATATGCTTCTTGTTGAGCATAGTTACGTTTAGGTACTAAAATATTTCAAAAATCGTTTAAATAAATAAATTAAAGTGCGTATTTTAACCACACCATCTAAGACCAAATGTTAACACATTATGAGCGGGCGGCAGGTACTAGTACTCGTTTCGTGCATTGCCGTTTAAAAGCGGGGCTTTTATTTGTACCCGTATAAAATCGCCGTCACACAAGGGAAAAGATAATGTTTCATATAATGTATGAATTGGTGTATTTCTTTTAGAACATTTTTTAATTTAGTCAACTTAGCCCGCTGCGCAACATAGTTGCGCGTGCTACGTCACCCGCTCATAATATGTTAAGATTCCACAAAAAATTTATGAAGCCTAAAATTAAAACAAATAGAGGAAGTTCAGGTGATATAGAATCCAAGTTATATAAGGTTTTAAATGATAGAAATAAAAGATTCATTCACACTCAAACACCATGTGTCCTAAACCAGACGAGAAGCTTTCAAGGCCCTGGAGGTCACTTCTGATGCGCGTCTAGTACTCACCGTTGGATAACAGCACCAAAGAAACATCCCATTTGAGAATTTCCCATTCCCCGCCTATTCCATATCATATATATGTACTTAATTTATTTTTTTAAGAACGCTTAAAGCGATACTCTTTATCTGTTTATCCTAAAGATTTTTAAAAACACAGAAATATGGACTTTGTGCGAAGGGTTTGATTTCAGGGATGCAAATATGTCTCAAATATATTCATCACTTTCGTTCATTATCTTTTTTTTACATACTTCTATTTTGATTGTTCCAGTTTACTGCCTTTTTTTTTCTCTCTCTCTCTTGTTCGAGATATCACGATTCATATATGCGTCATTTTTTTTGATCTAGTCAAATTTTATCGTTTCCAATATTAGAAGTTTCTTAAAGACCAGATATTACAGTTAAAAAAATGAAATGTCAAAAGGAAGTAATTGGAAAATCTATGCCATGCTACGCGGGATTTCTTTAATTCTGCAATCTTCATGAAAGTAGAAAGTAATCAAAAACAATTTAAACTAGTTAATGCTCAGTTTTGTGTTTACAAAACAAAGAATGTACTTTCATCTACAAGTAAACCTTACACTTCAAATCTACAGTAAATCTTACGTTAAAACCGTTCTAACAGCTACAATTTAAAAACAGTTTCAATGAAAATAAAATTTTAGACATCAGTTGAGCTTCTAAACTCAATTTGCATTCAGTGGTTAACCATTTAAAAAATCCGCTTTTCTGTATGTTCCATGGACAGTGTTTGCCGTTTGTTTATAAATTTATATTTTATTATTCAAAAATTGTGTTATGCATGGTAGATTTACTTAGAATTTATATGATCGTAATCATAAAAATATATCTCACTTATACGAATTTTAATGATTTTTTTTTAATGCAACGCGTATTTCTAAGCTCAAGCATTCAAGAAAAATGTCTTTGAAAAGCATTTTTGAAAGGTTTAATATCCCACGAGATGAAAATTAAGATTTAGTACTACATGCGTGTATTTTTCAAAATAAAAAATAATTTAAATAGCATCTTACTGTTATATTACTTTTTAGTTCTACAAAAATGAAGACGACAATTTTCGAAAATTCCCCCCCCCCCCCCTCAACAGGTTTTATTTAGAAATCCCTTTATTTTTTGGTTTTATGTACTTACACTGGAGAAGTAAGATTTTAATTAAAATTAGTAACAGTGGAGTAGTAAAAATAAAGTTCTTTATGTTATTTTCTAAAAAGACTACTCTCAAAAAATCGCTTTTTTTCAGAGCTTTAATGCGTTAAAGTAGAAACAAATTTAAATTATCACAGTTTTTGTTTTGTAATTCCCACTTCGTATGTACAGTTGACGGAGAAAGTGGAAAATGTTATGACTTTTTTGCATAGAAATAGAGATTTTCTACACGAAGCCAGATGCTAATGAAATAAAAATAACAAACTGGATTTAATGCAAGGTTTTTGGAATATGTTACAGAATGTGAGATTTATTTTTAAGTTTCCTCCTAAAACTAAATTTTGTATGTACAGGTTTAGCAATTTTGTTTAAGCATTAAAAGAGAGAGATAAAGAGAACAAAAATATGAACATCAAGGTAATTATTTCAGGCATGTGCAGAAGGGAACGGAAAATTTCAACTTTATCATTAAACACTAAAGACACTTTTATAGACATGTTTTCAATGGGAAAAATTTCGTCTTAAAAAGTTCATTTAAATAATAATAAGTACAAAAAAAACTGAAAAATAGATGCACGATAATTTGTCCGATTTCATTCCATTCCAAAAGCAATTAGCGATTTGCGTGTGTGTTCTCAAGAAAAGAAAGAAAGAGAGAGAGAAAAGGGGGAAAGAAAACTTTTAAACTGGTTAAGTCAGTAAAAATGTTTTTAAATGATTCGATTTACGTGATAATTAAACAGATTATCGACCTATGAATAATATGAAATAAGCTTTTAAAACATAAATCATTCTTTGAACACTTAAAGAGCTAAACTGATTATAATTTCCTTTTATTTTCGATTTAGATGTTTAAAATTAAGGGCCTCAAACTTTGAAACAAAAGTAAAATTAATTGCTGGTTTAAGATTAAAACTTAAAATAAGTGTCATTATAAACTATAGTTAGGGCGGAGCGTAACAACCTTTTTTTGGAAATTGTTTTTGCGTGAGGGCTGAATAGCTGTGGGGTGGCGTGAGGAACATACACAAAAAAGTTTAACTTAATAAATTATATCTTCTGGATCCAATTTTGGGTCCAAAAACGCAAAAAACAGCATACTTTTCAAGATAAGAACAGTTTTTTTTTAAAAAGAGGTTAGAAATATTTGAAATATTTTTTTTATAATTCTGTGAAATACACACAATGAGAAAAAAAATAACAGCAGGGTAAATGCGCACCTGTTGTGCGGAGATAGAACTGTCCCCCTATTCTATGTAACAGAAAAACAAATTTGAGGACAAATATCCAAAGTAGACAAATTCTATTTATGCATTTTCAGTAACTTACTGTTCCAGTCAATCTTGATCGGATTTTACAACATATTTTAACTGACTGTCTGATCTAACTTTTTAAAATGCATGTCAAATATAATTTATAATTAAGTTAAATCAATTTGGTAGTTGATAAAATACTATGATCACATAACTGCAAACCAATAAAACAAAAACAAGTAATTATTGCAATAACAATTAAATTTCCAAAGCTTTAAATACATTTATAATATTACATTTTAAAGAAACATAAAACATCATTGTCTTGTCTTATTGACGCTATCTTGCTCTTTATATGCCAGAATAATGAAGAGATGGATGTTTTTAAGAGTACCTATTCCTTAAAATTTTCTTAAGGTTAAAATTTATGCATTATTGAGATAACTCTATTAAGCATCCCTTATTATAAATTTTAAAAATTGTACTCATCTGAGGTTTTCTAGAGGTGCCAGGAAAATGATTCTCAATAAACATTATTTTTTGCCAAAAAGAGGAAATGGCACAAACTGGCAGTTAAAATAAACATATCTAACTAATAATTGAACCAAACGTAGATTTCAGAAAGCAGTTGTTTTATTACGAATGATTTAATTTCATCCTAAGTGAAGCTGATGCAATTAATGGAATGAAAATGACTAATTAGTTGACACTTAGTTGAATTCGTAAACTCCATGTCTCTCAAATATCACTAAACTAATTTTCCCCCGTATTTTCGTTTTAAAACTTTAATTAATACCCTAGTCTTAGGGTTGCGACTTGCGTTTGGTGGAAAAAAAACAAATTTTTGGTGTTGACATGAATGTCTGGGTGCACCGGAGAAAGATGAAGATGGGAATGACTTTTCTCTTTTCCTTACCGAAAATGGTATCTAACTGTTGAATCCAGTTTCTGAAAATTCAGCTTTTCGGGTAAACGAAAAGTAAGCACAACGTCAATGTTAAGGGAAGGCGAAGGTTGAGAATGAAGCAAGGTAATATATGAGGAGTATATGTCTGAGCGTCTTAAGCAGAAAAACGTCATAAGCGGGAGCGCCTTAAGCAAGTTTTACTGTATTTTATAAATTTAAAAACTGAACTAGCAGTGGAACTTATGTATAACTAGTAGATTGAAGATAAATGAATTCAGTCCATTTTCCAAGGCTCTAACCAAGCAAATGAATTTCCGAAGGCATTGCAAAAGTTCCACCTAAAATATTTTACACAGAATTTATACAAAGGAAAAAATAACTTCAAATTCGAGAGCTAATATTCACTGCATTTGGCAAAGACCAGGAGGATAAAAATGCTAAAAAAATCTATCTGAGAAAATCGAGCTTGATATTACTCCCACGACTTCTATGTGTGTGTACTCCATTTCCCGTTTCTTTCATCTTTTTACAAACAGATGGAGAAGAAGAAATATTTTAAGCTAATATACTGGAATACGGGGAAATAGGGCCGAAAAATCCATGAACTTACTTCAAGTAAAATATTTTATCTTTTCTAAGTCTGCTAATTTTTAAGCCCTTTTAGAGTTAATATATTTTAAAAAATGTAAAACAAAAGAAGGAAGCAGCCTGTTAATGCAAACGTTTTTACAAAATTGAAGTTGGTTTTATTTTTTAAAATTACTTATTTTCTAGTGTTTCTGTTACAAATAATTATCATTGTATAGTTGAATTTTGGCATTGCAATATGAAATACTAAATTGGATAGTGTAGTACTAAAAGAAAATATGCATGAAAATACACAATAAAAATAAGCAGATAAAATTTCGACTTACCGAAATCATTTATTTCTAGTAAAAGCAAACATGTGCAATTCACTTGGCTAAGCTTATTATAATCTGGATCCATTAAAATAGTAAACACTATGGTACACCACATGTGAACTTAAAATGATATTAAAAATACATATTTAACATCATTTTCTTAAAATGTGATACATAAAAAATCTACTACGGCAGATACGCTCAATGGTTGAAAACAAGACGTCTCAAACAACACGAGGCGAATCACAGATATTATTTTACGGTTCACTTGCGAATTTTCAACATATTAGAGTTGATGTTCTTCATTTCATCAAAGTGACACAATTCTAGACGATATTATGATTAAATATGGAAGCGTCAATCACTTGATGGGCAAGAAGCGAAAATTGGAGGCATTTTCGCATGTGCACAAAATCACACCAGATTTTCAGAATCAAAGCTCAGAGTTCGAATTTTTTTAAGATGGAATCGTGTTACATCGGCATGGAATTGAAATTCTAAAAAAAAATAATCTTTTTCACCATTGTGCTTCATCAATACTCTAATGCAACCTCCATATATTTTTCAGCTAGTAGAAACTCCAAGATGATAGGCAAGCATGCTTTTTCCAAGATGGGCCATTTTCACCCCTGCACACCACAGAACGAAACGGGGAGAGAGAAAAAAAACGTTCAAAGTTCCATGTTTAAGTCACGTGTCAATGATGTCGTGCTTTACGTATCATGAAAGAAACAAACTGTCTATTGAACTGCCCTCTTGCGGGAAAAAATATTAAAAATGTAAAACGGTTTACAGTTTCGTAAGCATCTGTAAGGAAAAATGAGGCATATGGGGAATATTTTTTCCACAGTGTTAGAATTACTATTTATTTAAACTATGACAGTTTCTTGAATCATAGAGACGAATTCGGTTATCAGTAGTTAAAGATGTTGCTATTATTCTGGACTACTGTGAAATCTTGGCTTTTATGCTACCGTCACTCTTGATCTCAATGCCACAGCACCATCCCTGACGTGACATGAGCAAACTGTTCAAGTCCGTTCGGTGAGAGGAGTAAGCACACTTCAGAACGTAGGGTGGTGAGGGTGGGAGTCTGAGGCTTGGAGCTTGACAACTTAAAAACAAATCCTTTTAGTTGAAACAATTCGACCAACGAAATTGGGAGAACTAATAAAGGAACTATGATACAGAATGATGACAGTTTGCAATTATGAAAAATCCAAACTTTTTAGATTTTTTTGCCAGTATTTACTAAATAGTTTTGTTTCTTTAGAGTTAAACATTAATTTAAGGAATAAGTTTTCCGTACACGTATAATACAACATCTGCTCTCACATAACTTTTGATTATGCTGCCATCATCAATACTTAGTGTGTTTCCTTCCTGCTTCCTGGTATGATATAGCGCCTTTGTTTTTACTTTTTTGATAGGTTGTGGCAAATGCCAGACTATTAGCTAATACGTACTAAAAGAAATATGTGATACCGGAGTACGGAATACTTTAAGTTACTGCGACGAGAAAACGTTTGAAGAAATTCAACTTGTTATAATGCTGATTTTTCACAGAAATTCCATAGACATTTTTAGGATGCAATGAGGTTACTGCGAGAACATGAAACTATGCGACTAATATTGTCGTACTTAATTTTCATTCCTATAAGAAGAAAAAAACATCTAATTCTAAAAGACGAACGAAATTTCGTCCAAGTTCTTATGTCTTCCAGAAAACAACAGTAAATACCGGATCATTTTTTGTGGATAGCGATGTGTTGCAAGATGCTGCCCAAATGAATCATACACACAGTCTACAACATTTAGATCGTTTTCAGGCCCCTGAATGCACTAGATTATGTTACTTTAAGGTAGACATATAATAAGACATGCGATTTGGTATCGCTTTATGATCGATAACTTAAAATCCAGGATCGACAGAACCTCGATACAAGAAAACAAGTCAAAAATGTTGTTTCTGTATTTTATATCAGTAATCGACCCTAGTGTCAAATATATGAAGGTTTGGGCTGCCGTTCATTGTGATACCTAATAGATCATGCATCCACTGACTGAGAATATAAATGAATAATTTCAAGCACGTGTATTTTATAACAATAATTGTATTTTCTAAGTCTCGTGATAGAAAGCTAATAATATCTCCCAAATTTTCCATTTTTTATATATGTTTTAAACGCCTAACTTTTAAACAGCTTTACAAAAAATAAGAATGAAGGAGAGCTTAAAATGCTTTCCAGGCGTGTTTCGTTTACGAAATGCAAAGAAATTTGACTGCCCTATTTTTAGTTATAGCAAAACTATTTTCTATTTCATCTTCTGTTGAGTTCATTTATCGAAATTCATATCCCCCAGTAAATTAGTGCTCTTAACGGGAATGCAGTTAACGATACCATCATTATTTTGTATTGAACTAACTAAACATGCAAAGTCTTAGAAATTCAGTTTCTCCTTTTGAAATTACAAGCGTTGAAGAAAACGATTATAATCACACCTGTCTGTAACGTATTTACGGTACCCCTTTTCACACTATAACCTTGAAAATAAGGGTGCGGTTCCTTTCTCTTTAAAGTACTGTATCAATTATATGTTCAGCTTGAAAACAATTTTCTCAATCATTAGAACATAAGAGCATTTTTCAAATATTTTTCGTGACTGCTTGTTTTTTACGCGAAAATAAAAGTACACTACTAAAGTAGTTCTTATGTAACAAATATCACGTTTGCGTGATATTTCATGCATGATTCGAAGAAACTATTCGCTATGCTTTGTAGAAATGATTATAATTCTTTGATATTTCATGATATTATGCGCTTAAATTTATAAACTTATTTCTTATGAATTTAAAATCATTATTTTCAATGTACACTTTATCAAAAGAATAATAATATTTTTTTTAGTATCATTTTTAACTTGATTCATTTTCTATCCAGATTAAAGATGATTTCGTTTTGAAAAATAATAGATAATCTACTTTGATTAATTCTTAACTAGCACAGTTAAAGCTAATTTTGTATCCATCAAACCAACACTAGTTAGTTTTCATTTTTTACCTTCACATTTGTAGAATCAGCTTTTGATTTCAATGTGGATTACAAACTACACGTCTTGGCTCCATTTCAAAATTTCCATTTCATACAATACACATAACACAGACAGCACAGGACAGGACAGAATATACAGCGCAGAGGGAAACTGCTATCAACAATTGGAGAAACCAAGTATTGCTCAACATTAGGGGTCTTCAACCTCTTACGTCCGAAGGCCACATCCATTAGCTCAAGAAGATCGGCGGGTCACACCATAGGCGATTCTCAGTTAAAAATAATTCTGAACTTCACACGAAAGTTTCCGAAAAATTATACACCACGAATTGAAAAAAAAAAAAACAGCAACTGCTTGGCGTCTATCCCCCAGTACCGGATCTTGGGATTGTTCGCGGCGGTTTAAAACTTAAAAATGCCTTCCCCCCTCCATTCAATTATTGTTCATATTTCATAAACTTTTATGCGCTGGGCATTTTTGAGGTTTTTTAACTTGTGGGTCATTGATAAACTCATAAAACTATCGTTAATGCTTCTACGGCATGGCCCTTTCAGCTCTACATTAGGGGGGTGGAGCCATATGAAGAGACCCTCCTAAACTGGAGATATGAATTCTGACAGTCCAAGGGGGTCCGGGGGATTCTCCCCCTGTGAAAAATTTAAAAATTATATGCAAACTGGTGCGTTTTGAGGCCTTTGGAGAAGCATTTGGGATAGCAAAAATTGCAAAAATATTAGGAAAAAAAGCAAACAAAAACTTTTTAAAATTTAAACGCTTTTATTCATAAAAATACTAATAGAAATGCAGAACAAAATAAGCTTTTATTTTAATGCTGGGGCAGGGCCTATTCTCCCCTTTTTACTAAAGCCCATATCGAAGAGCAACGCGTCTGCCTTCTCAAACGACACTTACAAGCCCCCCGCCCCTTCCTAGAAGGATGCTTTGAAAATTTGCAAAAGAAAAACTATTGTATTATTTGAGCATGACATGAATTAGATTTCACTATCACAATATTTAAAAAACAAAAAAGTATAACTTTACTGGAGGAGTTCTCTCTTCATTTTTAATGGAATACTTGGGCATTGTTTATCTATATGGGCGTGGTTTTTTAAAATTTTTTTCAGCAACTAAATTTTAAGTATCCAAATTAATAACATAATTTTCGGGGGAGGGGGGTAGGAGTCAAAAAATTGAATGGGGGGGGGGGGGGTTGGGGACTGGTTTTTGTTGCGGGCTGTGCGGTTTTCATTCTTGAAACCTGGCAACACTGGTTGGAGAAATAAACTTGCATTTCCTTCTTTCCCTCCCTCCACATTTTTGAACAAGACAGTCGTTTTGAAGTTTCGAGGTCGGCAGAGAGGGGGAGGGGGCGGGGATAAATGGTATATTCTCCTTATACATTGCATTAACCTTTTCCGAACGGCTGATGAAATTCCTATAATGTATCAAAGGTTTCTATTGGGGAGGAGGGGATATATAGCGGTATCCGAGCCCCGAACCAACAAAATACATGCGCAGCTATGAATTAATGTGATATTCGCAAAGCCCCCTCCCTCCCCACAGACCCTCCCAAATGACGAGTCAAACAAGAAATATATGTAAGTTTTTCCCTCTATACTGTTTTCCCCCTAACACATGTGTGAAGTGTCTTTTTTTTTTTAACTGTGTTGCAACAATCGGACGTTTTCTTTTCCTTCTATTATGTATTATTTTATTTATTCTTTTTTAACATTTTCGTTTTTAATTTATTGCAAAAGCCTGCCGGGCCACTAAAATATCTTCGGTGGGCCACGGGTTGAAGACCCCTACTCAACATGGAACCATGGATTGTTGGGATTCCAACCACTCTTTCAATTTTTTCTCCAGTAACATCATTCCAAAAGTGTCATCCCCGTCTGATCTTGTTTTTTTTTTTTTGAAGCTCTTAATAATTTAAGAAGCAAAAGCTTCAATTTAGTTAATGATATCACTGCAATTACTTGCTTCCCTTGCTCCCTTCTTTCTTGAATAGAAGAAAGAATTCCAGGTAATTACAAACACACGTGTTTACTTTTCGTATTATAACTCTGCGTAATATTGTAGCTTTTTTGCTTACTTCATATGAAGTTTAATTTCCTATGTTTGATAAGATAGAAGCTGTATTGATTAAAAAAGTAATAAACAAATTTTGAATCTTTAAAATCACGTCTTTTTTTAATTAGTACAAAACAGAAAAACAAATGAGTTAAATGCAAAGCTTTGTAGTTCTGTTTCAGAAGAAAATAACGAAAAGAGACAACATTTAAGAGTAATTAAAAAGTGGGAAAATCATTGCATAATAGAACTTACATGATAAATTACACTATTACGTTCCCTATATAATGTATATCAAGTTATTTTTGAATTAAATTCTAGTTAAATTGTATGTATGAGATATATGGAAGAAGTTATTAGCTCAGAATAATTTCAATTAATAGCACTTAAGAGGGCACTAACTCGAGCCACCTTTGATAATCTCCGTTTGACCAACATTCATCTTCAATCGCAGTTTGTTTAACACATTCACGCCGGCGCGTACCACCGGTGGCCCGCACTAGACTGTCTCATCCGTCGGCGTGTACCACCGGTGGCCCGCACTATAATAGATTTTCATCGGGAGACGCCAGATGAAGCGCAGCATGAATTCGAACGCCGCCTCACAGCGAAAAACATGAAAATCGGGCCCGGCGTGAACGTCTTAAATTTTGTGCGTGCGAAAGTTTAAAACGTTTGTCGCAGTGCCGAAATAGACGTTAAGTTCGGAATTTCCTGACTTTTACTAAGCTTTAAAATGTCACGGATGAGACAGTTTTGTTAGAAAGCTATTATTTTGCTTGTATTCTGCTCCTTTGATGGTACTTTAGTTTTCGTTCAGTAAAATATGTTGAAAAAACTTTCGTTTTCAAATTTGTTTTTTTGTTTGTTAACGCCATGTCTAGGTTTTATAACGTGGGAGGTCTTGTCAGTTGTATTCTTTCTCATTGCAACATGTTGTTCTAAATATTAGTGTAATTTTTGCCAGGTATCTAAAAATGACCGATTTTAGACTAGTACTGTTTTTCCACTCACCGATTCATATATAGGGGAGACCGGGGCTAGTTGTTACACAGGGTAAGTTGTCACAAACGAATATAAAACGAACCGCGTGGCGTGACTCGAATTTCTCACGTTACATGGTTGCTTTCACTTCACCGGTCCTAGTTGCAATCAGTAGCAGAGATACTGCGTGGGAAAAGGTTGATTTTGTGTTCAAAAGTAATTTTCCTAAAAAATTGAATTTTTTTTCTTCCGACTGAACCTTTGGACATATCTGAATACTTTCTGTACTATGTACTAAAAGCCTAGATTTCAGGCAAGAAATTAAATATTTAAAAGATATCTACAACTTTATTACATTATATATGCGAATTGAAATATAAAATGACGCCATGTGGAGCAAGTCGTTACACTGTAACAACTTGCCCCATGAAAGTTTTCATTATATATTTTTTTTCTTCTATTTCTAGTTTATAATATTTCTAGTAGCATCAGAAATAGTCATGCGTGGTTGTATAGGTCGTTCGTAATGAACGATGGAGTAAATTTAATGACACCTTAAAGGTGTACTTAAATGAAAATTGCTAGTCCTTGTAAGTTGAATGGATAACCTTTTTGACGTGAATACGTCTTTAAATTTGCTACCATACAGGGGCAATACAATAAAATCTAATGATAACAAAATCGGTGGATATAGTTTGGCGTTGTAGTTTCGAATCTGTCCTCTACATCCAAAATTAAATTATACCATTGGATAACTAAAGGATCAAAGAATTCATTACGATAAGTGAGAACAGTGACGCATGACGCGCGGTGGAGGGGGAAGCACCACCATTTTGAGGTTGTTTTGCTGCGTATCGAGATTTGCAATTAGTATAGCTTTTGACTCGGAGAAGCTACGATGTTCGTTTTGTTTTTATCATCAGCTATCGGCAAAATCTATCGATTGTATATAAAACATTAGTTTAAAGTAGTGACAGTGGATATAATGTGTTAGAATAAAAAAATATCAAAAATACATAGACTCTGTTGGCCTATACGCGTCGAAATGCCAAAACCAAATACAGAGATCGTATACGGTTGGAATGGGCTTCTCAAGAACAATCGAATGGTAATAATAAAACACCATATGACCGAGTCAAGCAGTGCCGGGAACGTAAAAAAATGAATGCGGCCATGCGGATCAACGACGGTGTCAGTACATCTGCAGCTGGGGCGGTTGAAATTATGCAAGCTTCTACATCGACAACGGACTGTATAGGCATAAATTGTGTACGATCGTCGAATATGAAGACACATTTGGCAGCTGCTAGTGCGCGCTTCACTACGACGTTGGTCAACAATCTTGTATGCCATTTGTGTCGTACTTTTCGTATCACAGACCTATAATTAATAAAGTTATACTGCAAAACAATAATTATTTGTTTCCTTGCTTTTATTCTAAATACATGAATAAAAATATTATTTTATTTAAAAATACAACTCGGTACATAAACGCATTCACGTACAACACACGGCCGTGTCCATGACACAACCACACCCCACATTTTTAATTTTTTAAGTGAAAAACTATTTTTCATGACCTCCGGCTGAAATATCGCTTAACATTTCACAGATAGATACAACAAAATATTGTCTCTCAAACTAAAATCGTGATTACACGGTTATAAATCAGGCGTGAAAAAGAAAGTAAACAGGTTCTACTTTGCATTTCAAATTCAAATGCTGGGTGGACCTATTGTTGGTTACAGCAATACTCAACAGTTCTTCACAGATAAAACTTTAAGAAACGCTGTGAAAATCTTCTTTGCCGATCTTGAAAATGCCTACGGTAGATCAAAATGCCAACGTCAAGATACAAGTCATAGCACATTCAGCAATTGTTAAACAATGGGAGGTGGTCCTACAACTTAAAGAGATCTTTCAGCAGAAGTATATGACACTACCTCCCTACTCTGCATCAAATACAGATACTCCTGTATTAGCAGCTGTAGAGGTTTATGTCGGTCCACAGGAAATAAGGTCATTTAAAAGATGACAAAAGAAAAGTGATCCGTAAGCAAAAACTTATGTCGAGTGCTATTTTAGCAGATTCAAGCAGTAGAATCAGAGCTCTGAAAGCAAAATCTAAAAAATGCCAATCAATGAAGAGAAAACTATCACTCACTGAAAGTTTCCACCTAGATGAAGAAATCTTTGAATTTCTATAAAAAGTACAAAATGACGAAACAAAAATATATATACACACAAGGATGTTAGACCTGTTTTTATTAGTTAAAATTCTCTGTGTAACAACTTACCCCATTCATTGTAACAACATGCCCCTCAGTGGAGCTAGTTGTTGTAAAATACATGACCGCATACAAGAGTTCATAAATTTAATTACCAATATCTAATCCTTTTTCATAAAATATGCTACGAATCTACAATGGTTAAAGTAAATTTTAAAGCACGTTTCACAAAAATTCTCGCATTGGTTACTTCTAGAAAAATTATTAACTTTTTTTATAACAACTAGCTTCGGTCTCCCCTATATATGCCAGCATAAATATTTTAACTGAACGGCAAGCAGGCTGCGTTGGTATAGCAATTTTTCAATGGTAAATCATGGCTTTTACTTGTGTTTTTAGAGATGCAAATTTGTATATAGTTATTTTCAAGTAATATTTAATTGCGCGAGTGCTAGACAAGGAGAATGTGCTTTATAAAAAGGCGTAATTATATCATTATGCATGTATAGTAGGGCGGAGCGTAAAAAACATTTTTTGGAAATTGTTTTTGCGTGAGGGCTAAATAGTTGTGGGGTGGCATGAGGAACATACGCACAAAATTTTAACTTAATCAATTAATATTTTCCGGTTCTAGTTTTGGGTCAAAAAACACTAAAAACGTAAAGATTAAGGTAAAATTCAACAATTTTGTAAATTTTCAAAATTTAAATTTTTTTTTGTGATAGTGACGAATATTTAGCAGAATGTATGAGAAACACAAATAAAAAAATTAAATTAATCCATCAATATCTTCCGGTTCCACTTGCAGGGGTAAATGGGCGAAATTATCCGAAAATGAAGTAGATTTTGGCATAACATTTAATTTTCACGTTACCGATTTCCCCTTAGCACAAGCGTAGAAAATTTGCGTAAGGATATAAAAAATTATGATTAAATTATAGGCTAATCAATGTTTTTTTTTTGGGATACACGTTTTTCCTAAATTACCAAAATCTGGCGAAAATAGAAAAAAAAACCACAATTTAATAAAAAATGATAAATCTTCGCTAGAACAATAATTTTTGAAATATTTAAACATATATTTTAGAAAACTTAGATGTTTTAAAATAATAATTTTGAACAAGTAAGTGTTACTGACAAAACACCATCTTTGTGTAACTAAATGAATCTTAAGTTCCAGAGTTTCAAAAGTGCATAATAATTTAATTCTCCAAGATCTATATTTTTCGCTCTGTACTGGCTTTTGGTTTCAAATGATGGCATAACACGCCTTGATTTCATTCTTGACCTGATGTATCCATCACGTCTGCTCACACCGATGTCTGGGACTCCGAAATCCGGGAAAAAATTTCTCACGCTCGTTGGTTGATAACTGCGAATATAATCTTGCGTCTTTATATTGGCACCAAGGAGCCCTCCAACGAGCTACAAGTCCTGGCCGGGTTTATAATGAAAGTGTACTCTCCTGCGTTGTTTAGGATTAAATCACATCACAATTGCACAGATGGTCCATAAAATCTTTGGTGAACAATTTAGGATTCGCGTTATCTTACAGTCTCCAATTAGTTGTAGACTCTGTCATTCAAAGAAATGGTTACTTTGGTCATACTGCAGACATAATTCTTGCAATGAGTCTTGTTCACTCAGACCAAGATATGCGACAATTTGGCCAATTCAGGTTATGAATGAAATCAAGATATGTTATGCCATCGTTTGAAACCAGAAGCCAGTACAGAGCGAAAAATACAGATCTTTGAAAATGAAGTTATAACGCACCTTTGAAACTCTGGAACTAAAGACTCATGTAGTTTTACGAAAATTGTGTTTTGTTAGTAACACTTACTGCTCAATGTTCATAATTATTACTTTCAAGCACCTAAGTCTTCCAAAATATATGCTTAAATATTTCAAAAATTTATGTTCCAGCAAAGATTTATCATTTGTTATTAAATAGGGATTTCTTCTATTTTCGCCAGATTTTGGTAATTTAGAAAATACGTGTAGCGCAAAGATAAGTATTAGTATTGATTAGTCTATAATTTTATTATAATTTTTCATATCATTACACAACTTTTCCACACTTTTGCTAAGGGAAATCGGAAACTTGAAAATTAAATGTTATGCCAAAATCTACTTCATTTTCGGATAATTTCGCACATTTACCCTTGAAAGGGGAACCGGAAGATATTGATGGATTTATTTATGTTTCTCATACATTCTGCTAAATATTCGTCATTATCACAAAAAGAAAATTAAAATTTGAAAATTTAGAAAATGTTAAATTTTACCTTAATTTTTACGTTTTTTGACCCAAAACTGGAACCGGAAGATATTAATTGATCAAGTTAAAATTTTGTGTGTATGTTTCTTATGCCACCCCACAACTATTCAGCCCTCACGCAAAAACAATTTCCAAAAAAAGTTTTTTACGCTCCGCTCTACTGTACATGTCTTGAAATGGGTATGTGATTGTCGCACTAATGCAATCCGCATTGTGAATATGTTCCGAGTGACGAGATGTCCTCTGAACAAACGAAGTTCTAGTCTTCTAATAATTTTCGAGTTATGTCATCGTGTAAAACTTCAGTTTTCTACTCTTACTTTTCGCCGCTAGAGCAGCCTGCACACTACAGTGACCGTTGTGGGTTATTTAAGGGCTTCTACACACGTTTGAAGCTCTACTGGTCAATAGCCCAGCATGATGACCTCTTACGCTTGAATCTGAGCTACCATACATAACGAAATAGTTTCGAGATTCTCAGGTGGGGTGTGAAATACAAACATTCCGAATCACATAGCGGGAGTGATCCCAAAGTTCGTTAAAATGCTATTAGAACAGCAAAGGTGTCGAGCATGTAATGGAACTAATCCATCCTCTATCATCCCGATGATTTCCCCACACTCCTAATGTATTTCTCATGAAAATACATTAGATTTTACGACAGTAATTCGTTTTAATACCTCTTCTCTATGAAATTGCATTTCTTCATAGTGACTTTTGATATCTTTAAAAGAAAAGCCAATTCATTTGGAATTAAGCGGTTTTGAAGAATGTCTCTTGTGCAAAAATTAGTCTCAAAAGGTGAAAATATCCGACTTTCAAATTTCTATGTATCAAAGATTTCAGAAATGTTATCAAGTTTGATACTGTTGAAAAAGCGATTTCGTTATGCTCTAAAGATCAAACTCTTTTCGTACCAAGTTTGGAGTTTATAAAAGTTCAAAATGATCAAAAAGCTTTTAGGCAAATTAGAATTCCATGAAATCTTTTCTACCGAGGCACATTAATGAAACTGGTTTAAATACGTTTTTCCTAATACATTAGAAACTTCAGGATTGCGTAGGCAATATTCTTAATGTTTACTGCCAAGCGGCCATTTTTCCAAATCAAAATCCCCAACATTTTCTGAGTGTTACAAAATAACAGAGTAATAATCTAGAAAGTTTATCTTTTCAACTTACTACTCTGAAAAGAAAAAAAAAATATTTCATCAGATATTGGCTTATGTGATATAAATAATAAATTTGAAGCCAAACAGATATGATGATAGAACTGATGTACAATGGGGAAAAATTGAAAATCTTCTTCTCATTATATTACCTTATATATATAATATTTTAGTAATTCGAGGGAAGACGCAAGTTTGTTAATACTACTTTTATATCAACTTACACACATGGTATTTCAAGCATATCATCCCATAGAATTCTTAGCATTTGTCAGAACTTTAGGCTTTGTATCTCAGAATGAACAAGCAAGAACCACTATTCAAATAACTCCTTCATATATACATATATATATATATGTATATATATGTATAAATATGTATATATATGTATAAAATATATATATATATATATTCAGTCTCCGGCCAAATTAATAGACGCGCTACAGATTTTTCGTAATTTTATTCCTAACACTTAGTCCGGTTTTTACTTATTTGATCGTGTTTCAATGCACAATGTTCACTTTCCAGTTAAAAATCCTTCACTTTGCATTTAGGGGACCGTCAACAAATCAGAAAAGGGATTTGGATTATAATACATCATAAAAGGTTGGTATTAAGTTGTAAATTTCAGAACGTAGTCTATTTGCTATTCACAATTAGACTGTGCATTTTCGTAAATATAGGCGTTTCTCCAAATTCCATTACGTGTTTTTGGCTTTTAACAAGCCAAAGTTTTTCAAAAAAGTTACCAAACTTTCAGAAAACTTGTCTGCATACAAGAGAAACATTATACTGATATTTGAAACAAAAATATTGAATATTTGATAAATTATGGACATTTAAAGGAATTAATATTTTACTGGGCATGCACGAAATATAGCAATTTTTAACTGTTATAATTTCAATCCCAAGTGTACAGGGCAACTCACAATAAAATCAGTTGAATATCTTAAAAACTCAGAAAGATATCGGCAGTTTATTGTGGTGTATTTCAACATTTTTTTGGAATTGAGATATTTATTAAGGGGATGTTCACAAATCAGATGCAAGTACTTACATTCGTGCAGTGATGTGATAAAAATTGAAAAACACCTCAAAACTTTTAATAAGATACACTATGTACAGATTCAAGCACAAAAAATCTCTCTCAAAAGATCGCACATTAGCGTAAAACCAACGGTAATCGCGTATTTATTTCCCAAATACGAATTAAATCAAGCACGAAGTTTACAGCACAATGGCTCAGACTGACAGGGACTCGCCAAATTCTAATTCTAAACTGAACTCTTAACATCTCGCAACAGTTCCTTATATAACATCTCGAATTACGTGACATGAATATTCCAGAAAATTCTAGCAAAAGGTAGGATTCTCTATCACGTTCGTAAAGTCGCCAAGCTTGGCGAGAAACAACATCGATACCTCAAATTTCTTGGTAATGTCTTGGTATGGAAAAGACCAGAAAATTGCACGCAATTGACACAAAGTCGCATAAAACACACCTTTTGGAACATCCGATTGCAACCAAAAGGGTAGGGGCCCACTAGACCTTGTACGAGTCCCACACACCAATTTTCAGCCTTCTACGACTAACTGTTTTTGAGTTATGCGAGATACGCACACACGAACTGACAGAAGGAACGGCACACGCACATTGTGAAAAAAACTGTCCAAACTGATTAATTTGTGATCTAAATATAAATTTAGACTGGAATTTGAGGGCAAAAATTTCCATGATTACAATACTTCCTGTACTTCGTACAACAAAATAAAAATTGCTATATTTTGCGCAAGTGCGGTATGAAATAAATTCCTTTAAGTCTCCATAATTTATCAAATATTCAACATTTTTATTTCAAATTTCAGTATAATGCTTCAGTTCAAGCTTTCTGAAAGTTTGGTAACGTTTTGTGAAAAACTTTTCGTGTTATAAGGCAAAAACGTGTAAAGGAAATTGGAGAAATGCCTATCTATTCGTGAGTATAAGTAGTTTTTACGCAAATGTTAATTGTGCATGGCAATTAAACTATTTTTTGAAATGTATAGCGAATCCTCAGCTTTTTACGATGCAGGATCATCCAAAACATTTTTCTTCTCTTTCAATTTGTTGACGGTCCCCTAAATGCAAGAGCGAAGGAATTTTAACTGGAAAGTGTGAACATTGTGCATTAAATAAGACCAAATAAGTAAAAAATGAATTTATGACTGCGTATTACGAATAAAATTCTTAATACTCAGTTTGAATTTCTCGGACATGATTATAACTTCGCTTTATGGATGACGACTTGGCCGAACTGACCAGTGGGACACGGATTTGGTATTTTTACTCGGATTATAGGTAAGAGTGGTTCATTTTAATTATTTTGGTAGCGGGTTTGTTGGTGTGTCACTTATTTTAGTCTCAGGACTGTGGCATGGACGAAACAACACATATAGTATTTCATTTTTTAATTTTTTATGCTTGTTAGGACGATTTTATGGCCTATATTGCTGTCGGTTCTAGTGTGTTTTTGCTTAGGATTTGTGAGGTGCTCTGCATCGCTCATTCCTTTAGACAAACCAACATTGATAAATAATTGTCTCATTCTCAAACCTTTATTTATTTATTTATTTTTTGATTTGCAAACCTTTCAAAAGTATTTTACTACATTTATGTTATATATATATATATTATATATAGATAGATATATTTTACTGCTTTTTCCGTCCTAATTATGTAAAGTTATGCCCTATTAGACGTCCGCAACTTTTTTTTTCTCTTTTTGTAATTAAACTTTTAAACACTGGTAACGCAGTAATTCTATTAGATCATACATGTTCAAAGTTTCAACAGTTAGACCACTTCACAACATATATTTTCGAAATTTTGCTAAAGGAAACTGCTTCTGTCCAAGATAACCTAAAATTTAATTTACATGTAAATATCTTCCCAAATTTATGTCATAAACTAAAATCATGTCCAATATGGATACTGGGTAAATACTACAATAATGGCCATGCAATATTGAAAATGATATCGAAAACCATCAATATTTTTTTAAATCCAAATAAAGTGTTTTTGAGTATGAATCGATTATATTGTGCAACTTTACTTTTAAGACATGGAAATAGCTCTTTACGTAGTTTTTGCGTGGCCCCTAAAAATTACAGAATTAAACACGACGAACACAAACCAAAATGAACTATCTTGTTTTCAGAAATGTTGAGAACATTGATGAAGTCTCGTAATATCAACAAAAAGGCGAATGAAAGAAGCATTAGATTGCTTTTCACTCCAAGTTTTCAAGGAACTTGAATCAAACTTTTAACAAAGAAAGAAGTGAAGCACCTACCAATGACGTGGGAAATATTATATCGATTTTGCCTCTGGATCTGACATATGGATCATTTGGATCACTAGTACTCTTGTCTTCATGGTTACTTTTAAGAGTGAATGCGTAAAGTTGAATTAGTGGATGTGTGCGCTCTATTGAGTCATTCATAAGTACTAAAGTTTTTGAATAACAATCAGATAGATTTTTGTAATCTCTGAAAAATCACTTAGGGAACTAGTCTTTGTCAGGGCTAAACAGCTTTTTACAATAGCATTAATATTTAACTATTTACTTACCAAAAGAGAAACAAAGAAAGAAAAACGTAGAAAATATTACAAATAAAGATTAAAATGCATCTAGAAATAATATAGAAAAAAGAAGAATATGGAGGACTTTTTTAAAAAGGACTACATGAAGATAATAAAAAGGGGGGGGGGGAGGGTGATAAAGAGAAAATAATCACATCATTTTCAGAAAAATGAAATTACTTATTGTCTTAAAATTATCATTTTGAGTTATTCAATCTGTATTAGCCAGAGATTTATATATAAAAAAATGTTAGTATATAATTAGCAGGAATGAGCTTCAACAATACATGAGGAAGTACCAATCAAAACCACACATGTCCATTCTAAAAAATTTTTGGCAATTCACGAAAAACGTGTTTCTAAATAACCTTTTATGGAAAAATATATTTATGTATTTATACAGATTGATTTAGTCTTATTAATATTGTTGAGAGAAAGCTTTCAAATATTAGGAACCATCCTGTAATATTTAAAGCAGCTGCTAACTCAATTTTTGTTGAAAATAGACATGTGTGATTTTGATTGGTACCTCCTCAAATGTAAAAACATTTTGAGTTTTAAATATGAGTAGACTAGATATTTAGACAAGTGTATTAAGAATATTTTTTTCAGTTATAAAGTAGGCATGTAATAAGTTACTATGCATAAAAGCAAATTTCGTAAAGAACAATAAGTCTGCGGTAAAAAAGAAATTATGATTGCTGTAGCAGTTATTCATGAATGGTACGACAAAAAGCACGCTGTTTGTTGAAACGTCAATAA
Source organism: Octonoba sinensis (assembly GCA_038502835.1). NCBI lineage: Eukaryota > Metazoa > Arthropoda > Arachnida > Araneae > Uloboridae > Octonoba > Octonoba sinensis. Next base: position 134,744,006 of record CM076598.1, read on the forward strand.
AAGTAAACACGAAGCTCCAACTAGAACTATATAGGAACCTTCTTTCCCCGCGTACCAACATCAATTTCGCAAATCTCTTTCGTTTAGCTTAAGTTCTTAAATATTTCAAATATACCTTTTCAGAGGTTAATAAACTTAATGTCGAAACATAAGAAATCGCTTTTAACAAGAAAGGGAATGTTCCCTCTTATGTATACGATATAAAATTCATTCCACACTCTTGAGCATTATATTTTAGTAATATATATCCTATTCTTAGTATCAATATTTTTAAACGGAGAATTTCTTTCGAAGGCCTCAAGCGTATTTTTCTGCAGAGCCATCACTGTCCACGTACCACTTGAGATAAAAAATAAACGCCAACGTATGTAATACTTCGGTGTTTATTTTACATTTGGTGTACCTAAGAATGAATACACTTTTAAATTTTTTATCATCGTTAAAACTAAAAAGTCATTTATAAGTTTGAAAGATACCTTTGAATTTGTATGGATAATGGATGTTGGCAGAATTATTTACAATATTTTCTATTTCAGAAGATGTTAGGATTACCATTCACACATCATCTAAATCAGAAATCTCAGTTCAATTAGGCTTTTTATGTGCTTCATTGTCAACACTATTCGTCAGATTTGAATTAATCATATACGCAAGTCACATTATCATACATATGAATATAAGACTAATTATCATCTCATTCATATTCGTATAACGTTCGCCGGGACAATTAGAGTGCATTGCGTTCGCCGCTCAGTCCTGCATTGTTAAGTGCCAGTTCGTGTGTGTTTGAGTATTAAATTAATTTTAACGCAAACTGAGCTTTCAAATGCTTTCTAAGATAGTGATTGTTTTACTTTTCAATTAACACGGATACTATTATCGTGTAACTAAAGGATATTTTTTTGGTTTAAAAAATAATCTGTTTCATATGATATCATGAAATAAAAAGATTGATAATCAGTACCGTATATCAGTATCTGAGCAAATTGTCATGACATTTTTGATAAACTAAGGTGTACACTTTCAGTCAACTTAGTTCTCAATAAAACAGTGGCCGCATATGTAAAATGTACCATGTAGGACGAGGCACAGAGCTTCATAACAAGACTCTTTATTTGTGCACTTAATATACAACAAGGGTTGGGAGCAAGGAGCAAGACGCCCCGATTTTGGTCGGGTAGTCATATGTATATGGGGGGAAATATTCTAGACTGCAGACTATCTTTCCAACAACACGTCATGGCACGTGTTCTATATAGGAGGGACAGAAGGAGAATAAAATATATTATTGGTTCTAATCCCATATACAGAGGTTGGCTTACGTCTACGGGGAAAATATAATATGGGTGTGGGGGGGGGGGGAACCAAATCTGAGATCAGACTCTACCATGTATGGTAACGCGTTGATGATATTTATAAGCGGGAAAACCATAAAGTGTGAAAATTAATATGGAGAAACCTGACAAAGGAGCTTTCCATATTACATATATATATGATAAGTCGGGGGAAGACGCCACACGTAAGGGTTTTTTCGATTACTATATTGAAAATTGAAATAACAGGATCATGAAGAAATACACTTTACTTTTCAATTTTTAATTTGTTGCGTAAACAAGTTAATTTTCTTCTCAGTATGAAAATAAATGATAAATTAAATGTTAAAAAAAGTCACTCAAATGTGGCATCTTCCCCCTTATTTAGGGAGAAGATGCTACCAGTTATAGGGTAATAAATAAAAAAAATAATAATATTACAAAAAATAAAAACCACAATAAATAAAAAAAAATGAGACAAACATTACAAAAATTAAACAATTAACAATGACTATAGAGAAACAAATAAATTAAAATTCTTTCGTAATTAGTTTGCTAAAAATAATAACAGTACACGTCGAATGATAGCCTACACAACATTTCACTCAGTGCAAATGATCATCATTGCAATCTTAGTGAAACCATTTGTTGCATTCGTTGCACTGAATCCAGTCACACTTGGGGCCTTTTTTAGTATAAAAGAACCATTTACACACAGCACAAAAATCGTCTTATTATCCTCATCAAAACTGTCACCACACTGTTAAAAATTTCCGTAAGAAAATAGTAAAATAACCATTTATTTGATTGTTATTTTACCATATTTAATTACAACAGTTGAATAACCATTAAAAAGATTGTACTCAAATCGCTGATTGCGAAAAAAATCGTTTATTCTGTCTCTACTAAAGAACGTTTAACTAACCGTAATTTACAAGCGCTCAATAAGAATCGGGAGTCCATCTTGGTTGCGAAACCTTACCGGTCGTACGTTGTTGTTAAAATATGAATAGAGATTTATCAGTTCAAATATGCATGTGTATATAAAAAAAGAAGAAAAAACATACTGGCTTACGCAGTGGTTACTAAATAGAAAGACATACACACGTAAATCAAAAATCGGAGACATCGGATTCCCGAACTGTTTGCGAATGAGCGAACCTATTAATGAGCTGCTCAAGCTTGTTTGTACTTTAATTTTGCAGCAAATAAAATGATTTTCTGTCGAAAATCATTTTATTTGCTTCAAATCTTTCTTTTCCTGAAGAAAAGAAAGATTTATTGATAATAAGAAAGAAAGATTTATTGATAAATAAATCTTTGATGTTGAAAAGAAAGATTTATTGATAAATAAACGACCGCGTTGTGTGGTGCAGATGGCCGAATGGTTAGAGAGCAAGGTTGGGTATGCCATACACCCGGGTTTGATTACCGCAAGCTTCGTTTACGGTTTCTACGCCTGGAAGATTCTACGCCTCGAAATGGTTCAGAAAACGGTAAAAAATTTGTTTTGAAACCATTTTTAAATGGTTATAAAACCGTAAACTTTTGTATTTACGGCTTTTTATCCAAGTTGATTGGAAATGGTTAGGTTCCGTAAAGATAGAAAAATGTTCCAAACCGTAAATTTGACGGTGAATTAGATGGACAGACTGCTGCCGGTCATTTAACCGTATTTTCAGGATGAAATTTCTAACAGTGCACTGGTATCTAGAGGAATTTCACTTGAGGATGACAAGCTGACACGTCTCTTTTTCTTCTGTTTTTTCGAAGGTTTCTTGTTATTTGTTTTGCCCTTACATGCCTTTTTAACTTTCCTCGGCATTTTCCCGCATAGTTGCGCTCCTCTTTGATTCAGTTAAGACTTCTGATTTTTGTTTTTTACACTCTGATGGTTTACGTTTTCCGATCTGAGAAATAGGGATAATTGCTTCGGGACAGGAAATCCCGTGTTCTGTGCTGGTGGAGGCAACCGATGGTGATAATCCACGGCCACTAGCTTTGCTGGTGGAAGTAACTGCTGGTGTAGGCATGTCACATGCTCCACTTGTGAAAGCTACAGCTGTATCATTGCTGGAACCATCAGAAACAGCAAACGCATGCTGTGAGATTGCTTGTGGGTCATAGGGGTAGATCCCAGTAGCTGAAAACCCCGAAGTAAAATTTCCTAGTGTGGCTGCTTTACTCCAAGCTGCATTCAGAAGCGATTCAAACTAAAGTTCAGACGATTTGGCTTCTTGTGTATCCAGAAGATCAGGGCTTGTCGGCAATATGTTTTTCAATATTTTGAAAAATGAGGGATCAAGTGGCTGTAAATGCTGTGTGGTGTGGCTTGGGAAGACAGAAAAGAATTACGTCATTTTCTGTATTATAAAATAAAAAACATATTTTAAAGGACATTTATTTATTTCTGAACCATGTGGCGTCTTCCCACAAGCATAGGGGGGGAAATGCCACACACGTTTATTTCCTTATTGCTTCAGTGTTACGGCAGCTTCCACATGCATCGTATGTGTAACATAATGGGTAACTCACATTGCTAATATCCTATTTAAAATAACAAGTACGTTTATAAACTTTAAATACGAGGAACGGAGTATTATAACAGGGTAATCACCACGTTAATTGCTCACGAGATCCAAACATAAAGTCGATTAAAGACAGTTGATTCAGATAAATTCACTAGCCACACCTAATGGCGAACCAGACTCTTCACACAAGTGGCTCAGTTTTGAAATCTATCGACACAGAAAATTACGATTAACAATGTGGCCTCTTCCCCCGAGTTACCTTATATATATATATATATATATATATATTGTGTGTGTGTGTGTGTGTGAACTGGGGTAAAAGGTTTACAGACTCAAACAGATACTTGCTGAATGAATTAAGAACATTTAATAAAAAGAATAAACGATATATACAGGGTAAAAATAAAGTTAACATCAAAATGGCATAAAACTCAGATGGTCGACACTGCTTAGCGTCATTCTGCTATCCTCCGAAAAACGACCGAACGATGACCAAGAACAACTTCTTTCCAATCCATTAAATAGCGTGGAATTGCCAGCGCATCCTGGCGGAGGCAGGGAACTTTACTGATTTGCATCTCTCAGCTTGCTTCCAAACTCACTTCCACACACACACACACATATATATATATATATATGTATATATATATATATTTATAAAGAAAGAAAAAGCATGTCCCAATGTGCTTTTTGTGTACTTAGATCATTAATGCCGCCGAAGCTTTTTCGTGGTTATACTAATTTGCTTCTAATAATTTTTTAATACATACTTAACAAGATGTAACGATGTTCACTTTTAAAATGAATCACGTTGGATCAGTTTTAATTTAATTATCAACTGAATTTTTGTATATTGAATAAAAAAAGGATTGCATTTGTTTTTCAAGGACTTAGCTGTATTTTTAGAACTATCATTTGCACCATTTATGAACTTTCACTTCAAAACCATTTAAAAAATTGCATCTACTTATTTCTTTTCTGAAAATGCTAGATGAAAATCGGAAATTTTATAGAAATTACTTTAATCTGGATAAGAAGCAATTCAAGCAATAGGAACAATCAGTTTTATCATCCTCTTAGCCAAGACAACTTTACCACAACATACATCTTTGTGCTTTCTTTTTCCTCCAAAGATTTCAGCAAATTCAATTTCTTCGTAAGTATTAATTCTTGTCATGGAGCGTTGCTCAAGAGAGTTTAAACATCTTCCAGTTGCTGACTTGAATAAAAAGATTAAAAGATTTCAGAAACTTTCAAGATAATCCATAACTTAAGACTTATTTACTTAGTCAAAACTAATTTTTCTTTTAATTTTTAATTCACTTATGTTACATTTGTAGAAACAAAATTCAGATTGAGTAGCATTAACGAGGAATGGTTAAATTATAATTAATTAGGGATTTAAACGCTTTAACTAAAAATACTAAGTAAAATTATGAAGTAAGATGAGAATAAAATTGCAATTAAGTTTGTCTGAAGATTAATCAAGTTCATAAATTTGCACAAATGTATTTAATTAAAAAAGTATTGAAATATTGCCTCCTTATTAAATTATAATGAAGAGGAAATAGTTTTATCCCTAAAGGTAAGTTTCAAAAACCACTTTATATTACTTTAAAAATAACATATTTAAGGGATAATGCACGAATCAAAATAAGTTTAAGAAAATTTAGAATTTTAAATAGCCTTTGTCAGTACTTAACAGTCACACACACATGCAAAAAAATATTAAAACTGTATATATATATATAATTATTGTTATTATTATTAATTAATATATTGAGTTATAATTAAGTACAATACAGTACTAAAACAGTAGTTTTTTAATCTTTTCTGAGGAGTATTTATTTTTCCAACACACCAATATACAATTTCGTGAAGAAAAATCTAGGAGGAAAACAAAATGGCTTTTTTCTTTTCTTAATTCGTAATATTACGAAAGAATCATTTTTAATCTCGATGCATCTATATCCGCGATTATGAATTTAAATATGTGTTTTACTACGTTATTCATGATGAAATTCAGAATTGTCAAGCCCAATATTCTAATCTATAGTCTGACCGGTAAGAAGGTACCAATTTGCTTTCACGCCTAATATAAAGAGTGGTAAATAGTCTACATATTCCAAGTCTTATTCTGCAGAAGATCGTAGAAGTGGAAAATTAATTCGAAGTATAACACTCAAGACTTACTATGCTTAAAATAGTAAGCCTGTAAGATGGATTTCCAGTGTGATTCTGTGAAAGACAGAATGTCTGGTAAATGGATTCCAAATTGTACTGAGGCCCAAGTATGTTAAAGCAGTAATACTGTAAATGAGATTCCATGCGATATTCAAATGTGATCCTGCAATTTGTTACAACATTAACCAGTAATTGTACCTCTTTCAGAAGTTAGTCAGCACAGCTGTTCAACATGTTTCCCTTCCACATATGTTGTTCGAACTCTATAAAAACACTTACGACACGAAAAATTTATTAATTAAAAGAAAAAGAGTTTCTGGCAGCTCTAGTAAAAGGTTTAATACCCATTATATATTTTTATGGAATACTAGTCGAAATACAAATGCTAAATTTAAGTATAAAAATATTTGTGTGATTTATTATAATGCTGATTTAATATTTAAATCAGCTAATAAGAACTTATTTTGTTCATTTAACTGTAAACAAAAATAATCTTGAAAAATTATTTTTCATAATAATTTACATATAAATATGTGAATATAGATGGTTATACATACATAAGTCACATTCATAAATATTGAGTCACAGTTTAAGTTACAGTACTAAATGAAAAAAAAATCATCAAACTGAGAGAAAAGTTATTGTTTTGTGAATCTGCAGAAAATATGGAAACAATACCTTTATTTATTTTAATAAATTACACTTAATTGTTGAGAATGTATTCCTGAATTGTTTTATTTATGGTTCTAGTACTACATAGATAAAAATACATAAGTTATAGATAAAAATATTTATTAACTGAAAGTCAATACTTTTAAAAGAATACCATTCATTTCCACTTATTTTTAGGGACTAACGAATATTTTTGACCAGTTTAGAAGAATATATTTTTTATTAAAATAGAAGTGAAAATCCATCAGCAGTGTATCAGGTGTCTTTTGTAAAGTATGGTAAAAGAGATAAATACTTTTACTGTCCATTTTTTCTATATTTTCCCCAGCTTTCAACGGAGGAACCTGCTATTTTCTTGTATTTTTCTACAGAAAATACACAGCGACGTGAAAGGGCGTTATGCAATAAATACTGCCTAAAAAAGACAAAACAAATCATTATTGGTTGAATAGAGGAAAAAATAAAATGTCAGTTCGACGCAGAGAAACATGGTTGTAGTTAAAAACATCAATTTGTTAACGAACGCAAGTAATATTGATTATATAATTTATAGGTAGCACTAAAATCATCTTAGAAGAAGCTAATAGAAATACAAAAGTGACCAGCAACAACAGCTCCTGGGTCCAGCTAGGTGGGTTCTAGTGAGTTGATCAATCCCCAGTGAGAATCCAGAACCCTTGAAAATATTTTATCCCATTTTAAGTTATGATTGCTTCCGTCAATATATTCTAATACCTACAACCCTACTGAAGTAGTAATTTTTTCTAACTTCTAGATTATTCTGAGAGTTGAAAAGCTTAATCGCTTCTGGTTCTACGTTTCGTGCAAAAATGCATTCAACTATCTGTAATCATAGCTATGCTACATGTTTAACTATTTTAAAAATTGGTCTTTCCTTAAAGCTGAAACCATTAGTCTTGTGTTTTTTAAGAGATCGTAAGATTTTCCTTCAACAGAGCAACTTGTCCTTTAAGGTATTTTAATTTTTAAACGACTCACGGAACTCAAAGAATTACTAGGTGTTTTTGGGGGACGAATAGAAAACAAAAACTTTAAAATATTACTTCAATTAGCTGAATATTACATGCGCAATTTTTATAAAGACAGCTAATGCAATTATTGCATTTATTTTAAACATTTTAAAGCATATTTCAAGTAAAATCACATAATATCGATCACCAGGTGTTACGAACCAGGCATTATATTTGGTGAATGGGGTGAGATTGCATGTTTTTTTTTTGCATCAACTCTCAAGTCGAGCTAAAGAGCTAAAGTCATGTTTTATACAGTCGTATTTCATATCCATTCTTCTTCAAAATATCTGGTTAATAAACACTGGTTAACTAGTGTCAGTGCTTTATAATTTTTTCCCGATCTTTATTTTTAATCTTAGAACTGCAGAGGAGCACAGCTAGAAGACCACAGTACTTCATGAATCAATGATCGCTTCTTAAAAAATGCTTCAATTATAGAGTACAAAATATTTTTCAGCTTTAAGTGTATAGCCATTTTCAATAGCTTAAATTCTTCTTGAAATTATTTCCACTTAAAAATTAAGTTTCTAAAGCTCTGTGAAGGGGTAACACAAAAGATATTTTCTTAAAAATTGCTCGCTTGTTTTCAGAACCTCCAGATGTAAAAACTAAATTTAACACTGTTGTAGTACTCAAACACATCGTGTGATCTTGAAAATGCATTACAGATTACGGTTACGTTGGCACGTTTAGAAAAATCACCAACAAAGAAGTCATTAAACAAGATGTCATTTTCTGCACGAAACCTTGAAACATTCATTGATTTTCGGAGTAATGCGTTTTTGTGACTCAGCTGATAGTAGTCTGCTAATAGTTTTATGGGCTAAACAAAACGGGAGCGTACTAGTGTAATTAATAAGTCGATTCACCAGTCAAGGTAAGCCACACCCATTCTTTAGTAAAACTTGTAATTGATATGTCACGTAGAATGTAGGCTGGAAAAGCTAGAATTTTAAATAAGAACTTGACTTTAGAATCTTTGCTTAGAACGTATTATGTTACAATATAAGATTTTCTCCACGTGAAGTAATTTCAAATTTGCTTCGCTTTTTATTTTTTCACTTCAAAAATGAAAAATCGTTTTACTATGTTATTAATTAAATTATGCAAGATAAAATTATTTGTCCTAGTTCCAGGTAGAACCTTCTAGTAGTTTGTGAACTATGTTGCACCGAAGGTTGTTGAAACTGAACTTGGTACAAATTGACATTATACGTAGCTGTAACTTAATGTGTGAGTCCAAAAGGTGACTGATAGGATGTTTTACATTTAATGTATTTAGTTGCATTGCTAAAATGAGTAAATATACTTTTATGTGTACATTCGTTAAAAATATATGAAATGTTTATCGAAAAATAAACTAACACTCATTTACACACAAGTAATCAGCACACCAGTAATGAAATATGAAATTCCATTAGAGAAAATCTTTAATATGTTCTGAGGGTGTTGTGAAATTTACTTCGAATGTATATTGATTTTAATGACTCCATATAGCTTAGCAACGCAAGCTAATTTATTACTGGTTATTTACTCATTATTTTAAACAAACTTGTTTCATCTAAATATGTATCAACATAGAGGCCGTGGTAGCCTAGTGGTCAGGATGTCGCGCTTTCAACCGGAAGATTGGGGGTTCGATGCCCGACCCTCTGAAGACCCACCATGTACACTTGGGGCATGTAATCTGAAATCAAAGAATTAATTAGGAAAAAAATATTTTTAATGCATAAAATGTTTCATTTTTGTTCATTTAAAAATAATTATTGAATAATTTGAAAACAATACTATAGCTAGATAAGACAAAAATGTGTATGTATCTCTTGCACCCCTCCCCCCCAAATAAATTTTGAACTTGTTCATTTCATGCACAGACATGTCCATGCTTGTTCACTTATGCATAGATGTGTTTGTAAGGCTAACTAAATCATCGCCTTTAATTAACCATCATCTTAAAATAGCTTAAATAACAAAAATGTTTTTATCCGAAAAAGACAACTCAAAGTCTCCTAAATTTGATTAATATTTCTAGGAACCCTAAAAGGCTAGTACAAAAACTGCATGAAATAAACAAAAAGAATAGTATTAACCATTTTGAAGGGGCATTACAATAATTAGTATTTGTTATGAATGAAACAACAATCAAGTACATATCGCAACAATTTAAAAACTGGTCTCCTGAAAAGTTGTTTTTTTGAGTAGTGTCACTATTTTTTTCAAGCAACGATTTGTTGATGAGTTATGGCCTGCTTTGTGTTTACAAAATCAAAGCCTGATAACTAAAAAATTAAACAAGATAAAAATCTAAAAAGTTGGATTTTTAATTACCTCGAAGGGTACAGTTGATAAGCCCAATTTGAAAGAAATCAAAAAGGGCGAAGTAAAATTCCTTGGATCACCTGATATTGAATGACCCTTCTACTACTTCTGAAGTAGTAACAAAATGAAGCAGAAATTAGTAATATACATTTCAAGAATTGCATTTTTTTGAGCAATTTTAATTGAGATGCCACCATTTATGTTAATACGTGATATATTTTTATTGCTGCAAAATTACGAGCCTTGCAAGATGTTGTTATATTGTTTTTAGTCAATGAGCGTAAATAAACCAAATTGGAAGTAAGCGCGCCGTAAGAAACTATTTAAATGGTTGAACTATTAAGCACATTTAGCGAAAGCTATATTCTATCTCATCTGAAGTTAGGTTTAGTAATGGCTGAGAATAAACACATTGGAAGGAGTAATGATTCTTTCCCGAAAGTAAGCTTCACTTTTAATTACATAATTTATCAGAAAAACTTCAGGAAATGCCAATAGGTTGAGAATAAACAGGTGGTAAGGCGAGAAAGCAAGGTACATGACAAAAAAATAAATAAATAAAAATAAAGAAATAAAATGCCTCATAAAGTAGTATAAGGAAAACATTGAACGGAAAACAAGTTTTTAAAACTCAGAAATATTTTTTAAACAATAAATAATTAAGTAGTGTGTTTATACAGAAAAAATACAAAATTCTATATTAAATTATTAAATAGCAACATTAATAACGAGCAATAAAACCTAAAGTAATTAAAGAAATCGATATATTTTTCTAGTGTATGAATTATTATCATCATTAAATCTCATTATGTTTTTATTTGAGTTTTAAATGATATTTCTATACTTTTATGTTATTTGCGTCTGCTTAAGAAAATCATATGGAAAGTGTTTAAAACATGTATAAGTCCATTATCATTATTATTACATTTAACTCTACAACTAATACCAATTGTTTACACTTAGTTAACAACAGCCACGCAAGATAGTTAGTTTTCTTTGTAGTCCTAATTACCCCTACAGGGTTCACACTGGGGAAAAATGCAAGGTGGGATTTTCCTCCTTGACCAAAATTTTAAGTGGGATTTTTAAAGTTTAAGCCTAAAAAAAATTTTTTTTGAGTGGGATTTCAAAAAATATTGCGGGAATCGCGCGATCGCGCGGCCTAGCGTGAACCCTGCCCTATAAGTATCTCCTTTTAATTTTGTTTTTTAATTTTAAGCGAATAAAAATCAGTAAAATATTTTTCGATGTAGCACCATTTAACGCTCTAATCAATTACATCTACTTCCTTTAAGTTAATAACAATCGGCACAGTATTTCTTTCCATAGCTTCATTTAACTCACCAACTAATACCGATCTGTAATATAAAATAATAATAATTGCAAAGCAATGGTAGTTAACATAAGGCAGATAATCAAAAGTTATATCATTAAAATTCAAAAGCTGATGAAAATATCAATACATAACTTCGTAACGTATAAAGTTCCAGAAAAATATAACCGGAAATAAGTTGTGCGTAATTTATGTACAGTAAAACCTGTGTAAGTTGATCACTTGCGGTGAAGCACTTCAGTGGTCAACTTAGACAGGTGGTCAATTTATAGAGGGTGGGAAGGGCTAATTCCGTTCCTGACAAAAGTGGTCAACTTTACAGGTTTTACTGCATTTATAAATGGGACATTAGTTGACGTTAATTTTTCTCGATAATAACTACAACTACAGTTTTACAACCAAGCAAAAGAACTGAAAACTTAATAGTTTTTAAAACTTATTAGAAGTATAAATCTAGTTCAAAATAGTCAAGCAAAGTAGCAATACCTCTAGTTGGAAAGCATAAGTTGTATAACAAAAAAAAAAAAAATATGCCAATAGTTAATAATTGTGAGCTTTCAGTTAATGAATTTTTAAATGAAAGCATACATTAAAGCAGACGACTCCTAAAGAAACAACTTTTGTAAGATCAAAGTGCTTCAAATTCTGCATTAAATTGAAAGCATAGTAACTATTTACAATGAGTTTTTCTGTGCGGAAAACAACTGTCTTAAAACCGAATTCTGCGACAAATAAATAGAATGGAACATTCTGGTTGATAAACCAAAAAAAAAAAAAAAAAGAAAAAAAAACCACTAAGTACAGCTCACTAGATCTCTAAATCAAATTGCGACCTTAAATTACATTTGTTTTTCGAAGCTGCGAGTGAAAAGTTTCAATTAAAACTCCATTACTTGGAACTTAAACAATCTTGGTACAATCAATTAAACTTGGGGAAATGTTTTCACTTTAAAATGTTCCACACAGGGAAAAGTTGTTGAAATGTTAGTATTTAATTACGAAATTAGTTTATAAAGTTAAACACAAACATTCTGTAAGCTATTTCTTATATTAGGGTAACACCAAAATTTTAGTATTTTTTTGAAAGCTTACATTTTTGAATAAGTATTCACTAACACGGAAAAAAATTTGAGTGAAGGAGAAGGTAGTTAAAGATCAAGAGAAACTACATTATCGTAAATATGCGATTTAAAGTGGAATTTGATGAATGTTTCCGTGACAAAATAGAGAGAAATTCAGTTTTACTGTATTTTCAAGCAGCAAAAGTCACCTTTAAATCTTCATTCGTTTTAATGCACTCAAGTAAAAAAGAATCTCTCATTTTTATGTTTTAAAACTTGTTAACAGAAAAAGATCCTTTCTTTTTCACAAAGTGAAAGCATATGCGTATTGTATTGCTTTTGGTTGTTACACTGCTTTTTGAAAACATACGAAATAAAAATCCCAACAAAGTCTCTCGATAATTTCCAAATGATCCATTATGTCACTTTTAGTGCATAGTTCGCCCCGCAGTGGACCAGTCAGTAGGAGCTCGGTTCCCGCAGAACACCGAAAGTGAAGCAACATTGACTAAGGTCAGTGTTTGGGAGGGTGACAACCTCTCGCGGCTGGTTGCTGCGGTCCGTGTACGCTAAAGTGAGCTGGTGCACGTTAAATAGGTCGTGGCTCCAATGTCCTATAAGTGAAACGATACCTCTGGGGGTGCCTATCCCAGGTGACGGTCTCTCAGCTGGGAGTTGGTTCAAAAAATTAAGAGACTTTTCAAAAGGGCGGAAATCGGCTTGTGCCTATAAGGGCCCCGCTAGACTCAGGAGCAGCGTACCCATTCTTCCTCGCCACGCGCGAAGACACAACAACAACAATTAGAGTTTTGAAATTATATGTACATTAGATGCTTACAACCGATTTGGAATGTTTAAAAATATGGATATGATTTACAAGATTCGAACATCATAGCCGGATATCCGTTACATATCCGTTAGACAAGGGACAGCGGTGTCAGAGTAGAAGGTCTTTAAGTTACTTGAAGTTATTGTTAATATAGTCTACTTAATATTGAAACTTATATCTCATGTGTGTAAAACACACATGTGCGCAATCTCACCCGTTCTATAATGAGAGAAGCGAAAACTAGCTGTCTTAGCTTTATTCCTGCTTTCCATTTAAATTACAGCACAACAAAGAAATAATGATGGAAATGATACACACTGTTAAAAATTTCCGTAAGAAAATAGTAAAATAACCATTTATTTGATTGTTGTTTTACCATATTTAATTACAACAGTTGAATAACCATTAAGAAGATGGTACTCAAACCGCTGATTGCGAAAAAAATCGTTTATTCTCTGTTTATCCTAAAGAACGTTTAACTAACCGCAATTCTCAAGCGCTCAATAAGAATCGGGCGTCCATCTTGGTTGCGAAACCTTACCGGTCGTACGTTGTTTTAAAATAGGAATACGGATTTATTAGTTAAAATCTGCATGTGTATATAAAAAAAAGAAGAAAAAAAAGTGGCTTAAGCAGTGGATACTAAATAGAAACACATACACACGTAAATCAAAAAATGGAGACATCGGATTCCCAAACTGTTTGCGAATGAGCGAACCCATAATTTGAGCTGCTGAAGCTTGTTTGCATTTTAATTTTTGCAGCAAATAAAATGATTTTCGTCAATATACTGTAAATTTAGACCAATAATAAATTTGAATCCAATCAAAAACTTAAATCTCAATTTTAAGGTTGTTTGCCTGTTGGAAAAGAAGATCTATTGATAAATAAACGTCCGCTTTACGTGATGACGGTGGCCGAGTGGATAGAGAGCAAGACTTGTACACCACGCATTCGGGGTTCGAGCCCTGCAAGCTTCGTTTACGGTTTCTACGCCTCGAAGATTCTACGCCTCGAAATGGTTCAAAAACGGTGAAAATTTTGTTTTGAAACCATTTTTAAGTGGCTATAAGACCGTAAACTTTTGTATTTACAGCTTTTTAACCAAGTTAATTGGAAATGGTTAGGTCCCGTAAAGATAGAAAAATGTTCCAAACCGTAAATTTAACGGTGAATCAGATGGACAGACTGCTGCCGGTCATTTAACCGTAATTTCATGATGAAATTTCTAACAGTGCAGAAGCAATGGTAGTCTACATTATTCACAAAAAGTTTGGCAAAAAACTAACGTTTTCATCCTTTTTTATTATGTTATCCAATTATGCGCCAACTCCACCGGATTTACTTGATTTGCTGAAGCTAACCCATAATCTCCACAATAAGTGTATAATTTAAAACTTTGTTTATAACTTCTGAAATAAAAGAATGGTTTATAAGTATGGTATTATGCATAATTCAATTACTTTAGCGAACCCATCGTCAAATGTTTTACTATAATTACATAACGATGAGTCTATGATTAACATGGTAACCGGTTGTAAATGAGTACCTATGAGGTTCTTTTCAGCCTAATGTTAGTTAACATTAGGCTGGAAAAAATCTGTCAATTTATCAAAATTTCAATTAAAATTATATGCACGAGTATCACATTTACAGAAAATGCACTTTTCAATGATAGAAAAGGTATAAATGGCATTAAACAAAATCGCAAGATTTTTGATTTAGAAGTGTATGGTGTTGGAGTTGCAGATACTGAATTTATCAGTTATGAGAGAGCACTGGAGTCATCAATTACCAAAATAAACTTTATTATCACATAACAGAAAATCAAAACAATGGAGCGGCACAGATGCATGTGCATAGCTCGCTGACAGACTCGGAACTGTTTTCGTAATGGCTACGTCACTGATGACGAAACCGAAAGCTGATGGCAGTGCCACCTAAGGGTGAGAACGGTTCACTACAGAGTATCCCCCCAGTGACGGAGGAACGATACAACCTTAAAAAAAAATGGGGCAGAGTAACAATGTGTGTTGCACAAATATTACACAATGCGATACACTGCTGTACAAAAATTGATGATGAAACACAATGCTTAAACATAATATGCAAAGTACAGTACAGAAAATGAAATACACAATGCAAATACAAGATACTATAAACAATCAATGAACATGAAATTAAATGATATATTCTTTTACGAGAATCTTAGGGAAATTCACGCGCCGGCCTGATAAATAACGCGCCGGCCTGGTAATAGTTGATTTTTCATTCAATTGTGGCAATTCCTTTGCGGTAACTTTTAAAGGTGCAGGAATTTGTTGTGGTTCCTCTGAAATTTGAAAAGCAGGTTTAACTCTATCAATTGATACAGTACTACGTTTGCCATTTAGCTCTATGACAAATGTTTTGTCTGAACGTTCTATTACCAAATGAGGTCCGGTGTATGGAGGTGTTAATGCTGGTTTTATGCTGTCTGTGCGCAAGTAAATATGAGTACAGTTGTGCAATGATTGGTGCACAAAAATAGGTGGTTTGCCATGACGGACAGGTGAAACAGGAGTTAAATCATTCATCATGCGTCTAAGTTGTGCAACATAATCCTCTGTTGGTGAGGTTGGAGTGTTACTACAGTTTAGAATGTCCGATGGCAGTCTCAGAGTAGTACCATATACAAGTTCAGCAGGTGAAGCATTAATGTCACTCTTAATGGCAGAACGTATGCCAAGCAACACTACTGGTAAAATTTCTGACCATTGGGGTGTATTGTGGGCCATAAGGGCGCCTTTTAAATGGCGGTGGAAACGTTCAATGATTCCGTTCGAAGATGGATGGTAACTTGTGGTATGTATCTTATTTGTTCCAAGGATGCAAGTAAGTTCTCTGAATAATTGGGACTCGAAATTTCGCCCTTGATCAGTTGTAATCGTAGCTGGACATCCGAACCGAGATATCCAATTGTTAATGAGGGCTTTACAGGTAGTCACAGCTGTCATATCTTTAGTTGGTATGACTTCTGGCCATCGAGTAAATCGATCGATTATGGTCATACAGTACTGATAACCATCCGATACTGGAAGAGGGCCAATGAAGTCGATGTGTATATGTGAGAATCTGGCATCAGGTGATGAAAAAGTGCCTACTGGGGATTTAGTGTGCCTATGGATTTTAGCACGTTGACAGTTTTGACAAGATTTCACGGCGTTTTTAATGAATTTGTACATATGAGGCCAAACGAACCTTTTTGATATCATTTTAGATGTTGCCGAATAACCTGGATGAGAAAGATTGTGAATGTGGTTGAAAACCAGTGTACGGTAAGATTCCGGGATGAAAGGACGGGGTGTACCTGTACTAAGGTCACAATAGAGAGTAACATTCTCTAGGGGAAAATAATGTTTTTGCAATTTAAGAGTTGTTGAAGATTGGGAAAGGAAATTTTGAAGTTCTGGATCCTGAAGTTGTTCTTGTGATAATTTATTAAAGTCAAGATGGGTGAGTGCAATTTCGTCGATCTCTACCCTTGATAAGGCATCCGCCACAATGTTATCAGATCCTTTGATATGCCGTATGTCTGTAGAAAATTGGCTTATGAAATCCAGTTGGCGCAACTGACGGGGTGAACATTTGTCAGGTTTCTGCTTGAAAGCATAAATAAGAGGTTTCTGGTCAGTAAATATTGAGAAATCTCTAGCTTCAAGCATATGCCTGAAACGTTTAATAGATGTATACACAGCTAAAAGTTCCCTGTCGTAGGTCGACCAATTACGCTGACTTTTAGAAAGTTTGACAGATAGAAATGCAATAGGTTCCCATACATTATTATTATTTTGCATGAGAGTACTACCAACTGCAAAATCTGAAGCATCACACCAGAGACTTAAACGGGCACCGGGAATTGGATGCTTTAATAATGTGGCATCCGCAAGCGCCTGTTTAGCAGCGAGAAAAGCTGATTCTGCTTCATCAGTCCAATGAAGAGGTATCTCAGATTTTGTGGAAGAACGAGGGGATTTTTTACTATTTTTATGACCCTCCAAAAGTTGTACTAGTGGTGCTAAAATATGTGCAGCTTTTCTTAAAAATCTACGATAAAAATTATACATTCCAAGAAATCGACGTAATTGAGTTAGATTTTCGGGTCTAGGAAATTTTACAATGGCCTCATTTCTATCAGGGAGCGGTGAAAGTCCTTCCGCAGAAACCTTAAAACCAAGAAATTCTATATGCGGTACACCTAAAGTACATTTGGACGGCTTAATAGTAAGACCATAATAATTTAGTCTTTCAAAAAGAGCTTTAAGATGTTTAAAATGCTCTTGTTTATTTGCAGATGCGATTAAAATATCATCTATAAAAGCATAAACACCCTCTAAACCACGAGTAACTTGATCAATAAATCTTTGAAATGTACTGCTGGCGTTGCACAAACCAAATTGCATCCGAGTACTTTCGAAGAGACCGAAAGGTGTACAAATTGCTGTTTTATGCACATCTTCGGAAGCAATCGGAATTTGGTGGTAAGCCTTAACCAAATCTATGTGTGAAAAAATTGTTGTTCCGTGAAGTTCACTGGTGAAGTCAAGAATTGAAGGAATTGGATATTTATCTTTTTTTGTCTGCGCATTTAAAGCACGATAATCACCAACCGGTCGCCAGTCTTGACTTCCCTTTTTTGGAACCATGTGCAATGGAGAAGCATAGTTAGAAGTAGATGGCCGCATATGACCTAAATCTAACATATGTTGAAATTCCATTTTAGCAATTTTGAGCCGGTCCGGAGCCAACCGACGTGGTTTAGCAAAAACTGGAGGACCGAAAGTATCGATATGATGAATAACATCATGCTTAACAACTTGGTTTGCACAAGGCTGTGTTACAATATCAGGAAAATCATATAAAAGTTTATGAAAGTCATTTTCAATATTTACAGTTTTTACAGAAAATATATCAGTAGCATTAATGTGAGCATGCGATTTTATTTTAGTACACATATCAAATAACGTCCGATTTCTTAAATCGGGTTTTAAATTGAAATGATGTAAAAAATCAGCACCAATAATTGCAGTAGAAATATTGCAAATAAAAAATGGAAATACAAACTTTTTCCTTAAACCTAAATCAAGTGAAAGGAGTTTCTGACCAAATACCTGAATTGGTGTCCCATTTGCAGCTGTAAAAATTTGAATTGGCTGTAAACTACGTTCATTTTTTGTAGCAGGGAGAAGGGAACAGTCACTCCCAGTATCTATTAAAAATTGTATATTTTGTTCTCTATCGCGAACAAACAGGCGACGAGAATTGCGAGGCATGGTGTACGTCGCCGCTACGCCAGCCGGTTCGTGTTTTCCGTGTAAGAGCACGGCTGCTTACATTTTGTCGCTTTGTCTTTAAAGGTACGATGATACCAACAAATGTCCTGTGCGCCAGCAGGTGGATTGGAATTTCGTGACCGCGAGTTATACCTACTGCGAGATGAACTGCGGTATCTTTTAAGAGCGGCAACTTCTTTTCTGAGATGTTTAATTTCAGCAAGCAATGTCGAAGATAGTTCCGAGGATTCAGCGGGAGCCGATCTGGTTGTAGCGTTGACTTGCAGTGGTGTAATGTCCATGATTTTGTCAGCTACTTCGGCAGCCTTTTCCGGAGTCAATGGGTCGATAGACGCTAGGATGGTCTGAATATTGCTAGGTAATTGCTGCAGAAAAAGTTCCAACAATAAGGAGTCACTTACTTTGTGTGAAGTGGCCCGCCGTTGCATCAAACGTAACAGTTCGGACGGCTTTCTATCACCGAGCTGTTCGCCAGCCAATAAACGCCGAATTTCTTGGGTCGACGATTCGCCGCATCTGACTATCACTGCTTCCTTCAATTTCAAGTAAGGGTCGGTAGAATCAGGAGTTAAAATAATATCCCGAACTAGAAGAGCAATATCCGGCGATAAACTTGCAACGCAGTGATTATATTTGGTTTTACTCTCTGTAATCGGTTTAGGTGAAGCCAGTTCGAATGTAGATTCGACCATTGAAAACCAGAGTTGCGGATCAGTAGAAATAAAGTTCGGAATTTTTACCGCTGACACAGCGTCCGCCATTTCTAGAATCAAAACTAATTGGTCTAACAAAAGAAGAGGATATTTCACAGAAGGATTTAGTTCACTTCCAGAGTCACCATTATGGTGTTGGAGTTGCAGATACTGAATTTATCAGTTATGAGAGAGCACTGGAGTCATCAATTACCAAAATAAACTTTATTATCACATAACAGAAAATCAAAACAATGGAGCTGCACAGATGCATGTGCATAGCTCGCTGACAGACTCGGAACTGTTTTCGTAATGGCTACGTCACTGATGACGAAACCGAAAGCTGATGGCAGTGCCACCTAAGGGTGAGAACGGTTCACTACAAGTGCAAGCATACTGTTGTAAAAAACTAATCTTCATCGTTTAAACCTGCGGTTTCCAAACTGTAGTACGCATACCACTAGTGATATTTGAAGCCTCTCCAGGTGGTGTCCATGCAGGCAAAAAAAAAAAAAAAAGATAAACTGGACTGGAAGCGTTGCGTTCTGATAGTGCTCGGGCAATGACAGGGAAACTTGGAGGAGTCTTTGCCAAAATATAATATTTGACAGAAAACTGCACTTTTGTTCATTGCAGCATGCATAAACAGCAGTTGGCAGCAAAAGGATACGCCTGAGCCATTCAGTTGCTACTACAGTCACTCCTCTGTGTGTACACAGAGGTGAGATGGCTTTCTCGAGGAAAAGTTTTCAGTAGATTGTTTGAATTACGTTCCGACGTGCAGCTGTGATGGGAATCCGTTTTTAATTGCACGAATGTTTGAATGACGTGCTTTAGATATCAACCCTTGCCTACTTAACAGACATTTTTAGTGGCTTGCATGACTTACATTTAAGTTGACAAGAAAAAACCATAAATAGAGGTTTAGTTGATGACAAAATAAAGGCATTTATTTTAAAAAATGCCGAATTTTGAGTACAAGTAATTCAACTTAATATTAGCCCAGTCGTTACCAAATTTGGAAAATTTTACAACAGAACACAATGTTACATTGAACAACGAAAAGATCGATAAGAAAACCCATTGCCAAATGCTTGCTGAATCACTTGGAAAAGTATTTTAATACTATTCTATAAAAAAATCATTCGTATCGAAAACATTACTCGCAACCCTATATCAAATGAGGAACACGAGTCGATAATAGAACTATTATGTGACCTCAGGATTGAGGATCGAATTTGCCCACTTAGAGCTAGGAGAATTATGGCTCAAAGTTAAAAATGAATTCTCGTTATTGTCAAGAAAAGCTTTGCTGTTTTTGATTCCGTTCACAACCACTTGTTCTAGTGAAACTGCTTTTTCGAATATACTTAATAAAAATAAACACAGAAGCAAATTAAATGTTCCAATCGAACCAAATTTGAAGTTAAATTATCTTCTACTGAATCAGATATCACCTCACTTGTATCTGCCATGCAATAGCAACATTATCATTAATTTGGTTTTTCATTTTCTTTTGACGTGTATTTTGTACTTAAAGACTTATTTTTAATGTGTTTTGGAAGTACGTATTAAAAATATATTTCATTTATTTCATAGATTTTATTTTATAAATGCAGCTTTTTTAAATAAACGCTTTTCTCTGCCTTAGTAAATATCAAAAAAGGTCTTATATTACCTAGTCGTCATAGTATTTTTCTATAATCAATTATTAATATATTCAAAAAATAAAGTTATATATGCAGTGGTACGCAAATGGTTTGCAAGAAAAATAGTGGTACGCGAGAAAAAAGATTTGGAACCGCTGGTTTAAAACATTCTGAAAAAATATTCTTTTTTTAAAATCAATTGTACGTGGAGGATATTTTAAAGGAAGTGTCCACTGCATCACATCTTCAATGAAGAAAATGTCGTTTATTTTCGTAATGTCTTTGCTGTGCTTCTGAATTTAGGCCAACATTCATAAATGCTTCTTATTATACCCGTGACATAGTTTTAACAATTTTTACGCCCTTTCAATTTGAATAGCCATGCAAAAAAGGTACTTTACAGCTTTTTCCTCCAATTCTCATGTACCGTTCTTTTGAGATCAGGAAACAAATAAAAAATACTACTTTTCACGACACAAATATAGCCATATTTTACGAAAACATAATTCGAGATGATGGAATTTCCCCCGATATACGTGGAAATGACAAGATAAAACTACGATTACAAATTCGGTAAAGTGGAAATTGATGCCATGAAGCGATAGAGGAAATCGATTTTTCTCAAGAAATATGTTTCGATTACAACAGTTTGCTCTGTTTTAAAGAAGAAATAAAACTCGGATGTTGTCAAGTTTGTCTCAGTAAAAAGGGAGCTGAATTACCTGAATGATTAAACACAACGGAAAAGATTGCTGATATTTTTTATTGTTGGCAGTTTCTGAATATCTAAATTGCTAAATTCATCTTTAAAAATTACGTTAAAATCTTTTATCATTAACATTAAAAATAAATCACAAATGTTTGTTCTATCCTGCCAATGATTTTCATATTTATTCTACCAAATTTGAGTTATCCAAGTATAATCGGTATTATTAGTTATATATAGGTTCGGTTGCAATTAGTCTATGCTGAATTTATCTGATAATAATTTATGTGATAATGTGGAAGCCATACTAGTTTTCGTTTTGGATTGTATACCGTAACGAAGTTTTGTACACTAATGTTTTATGAAAATTATAACGTTTTCACTTTAGAGTTATTGAAAACAATTATGTAATTTTATGCTTGAAATTAACACAGATTAAGTTTTGATGAAGTACGTAAAAATTATATTTTTTTAAATAGCAATTTGTAACACGTATAACTGTTTCGAAACGGAATCACTTCAGTAATTTTCTTTTATTACCAATCCGAAATTTTAAATTTAAAACTCATTTGGTACTCATTTGTATAAATATCGATAACCACACCCATCTATTTTTTCTAAGTCTGATGTTTAAAAATTAATCAAACGTTTAGTTTAACACCAATTATGTCTTCCAAAATGTCAAAATTCGGATCGATAACTATTAGAATTCATATTCTCTTGTCGTACTAGAAGAAAGCTGTTTTTCAGTATTTTTTTCTATGAACTGCATCGGTTGCAGTTCAGGATTGAAATTTAATGTTGCGAATGACTGCTATAAGACAGGAGTTCATAAACTATGGTACGCGTAGCACTAGTGATACTCGAAGCTTCTCCAGGTGGTACCCGTACAGGCAAAAAAAAAAGAACAGATAGACTGGACTGGAAGCATTGCGTTTTGATAGTGCTTCGGCAGTGAGAGGGAAACACAAAGGAGTCTGCCAAAATAAAATTTTTTCAGAAAACTGCACTTTTGTTCATTGCAGCATTCATAAACAGCAGCTGGCAGCAAAAGGGTATGCCTGAGCCATTTACGTGTTTTACAGGAATCTGTCAAGGTGGTCAACTTCATCAAATCACGGGCACTAAACTCTCGATTATGTTCAAAGCTGTGTTCTGAAATGAGCTGTGATCATATTCAGTTGCTACTACACACTGAGGTGAGATGGCTTTCTAGAGGGAAAGTTTTCAGTAGATTGTCTGAATTACGTTCCGAGGGGGTTGTTCATAAATGATGTCACACTTTTTTTCAATATATTTGACCCCCCTCCCCCCCCTTTGTCACAAAGTGTCAGACTTCAGCATACCCCCCTCCCCCCCTTTGTCACATGTCACGCTATATTACGTAAGCATATACCCTTACAGTTTAGAAACAAAGCACTACGTTATAGATCACATTTACAATTTTATTTTTGAACTTTTATGAGCCTAAGAATAATAAGTATTTGTCTATTCAATTTGTGTAAAATAAAATTAAGGTTTAAAATAAAAACAATTAGCATATAATATAATAGTAAAAAAATATTAATACAAAAGAAGAATTGAAAACAATGGAATTTTAGAGCTTGATCTAGTTTGCTCTTAAAACGTTATCCTTATTTTATGCACACAAAGTACTCTTAAGAGATTAAATTTCAAAATAAGAAAAATCCGCCTCGAAATGACTTTTCATAACTGAACTGCCTTCTCATTTCATTCTTCACATGAATTTATTATATATATATAATGTTATGTATTGTATATAACATAGGTACAAAATTTTAGACTAGCAATTCGCTCTCTAAAGAATAGTCTCTGTTTGTGCAAGCGCCAACTCACAGACAGGGCAGTCCGTTCATGTATTTCAAAAGCCATTAGACTATCTTGGGGGAATCAAATACAACAATAAAATTTTTTATAGACTAAACAAAAAGCAAGCTTCGCGAAATCCATACGAGCTCAAAAGTTGAGAAATTCTCTAAAAATCTAGGCAACAGGCAAAAGAGTAAGGAGCCAGCTCCCAAGAGAGGGGGGGAGGGGGTAATAGCGGAATATACCCCTCCCCCTTCCCACATTTTGATATCTAAATAAATCCATTTAGAAAACAGGCATCAGTAAACAGCTTCCAAGTGATACCCACAACTAACCAAGTAGATCATCCAAGTGATGACAGCTCATTTAAAAGAATTGCAGAATAATCCTTGTGTTTTTTGGCGCCAGCACTGAATATCTAGTCGGGGCTCAGTATTAATCGAGCCCTGCTTTTAACTGTTACGCAACCTCGTCGAGTGTGGTAGTTGTAATGCACAAGGGAAAAAAGCAAGGATGTCTACTACGCCATAAATAATTTTTTTTAAATCTTAGAATTTAGGCAAAAGAAAAGTTTGAAATTGAATTCGACAGCTTGCGTTATATCAAAACGACTTGCTTAAAAAATAAATGAAATAATACTATTTACTTTAAATTGGTATTGAGTCAATTCGTGTAAAAATGTTCGTGCAAAAACAGAATTAGGTGGTATCGTACTGTCTCGATACTTTTGCTCATTTGTGTGGGTTTTATCAAAATAGTTATGAAAGGAAACCAAAGTTGAGATGATGCTTATTTTGGGTTTAGCTGCTTTATTCTGATATTTTTTTTCTCTTAAGATTGTTCGAAGTCAGTAAAAATGAAACGCGCTACTTAGTCTTAAAAATCTAAACACCCAAGATTTCCTTTTAACCTCTATCTAGAAGATAATTTAAACCTTAATCAGCGTCGATGTTATCGATATAAAATCAATAAGAATACAAAGCAAATTCTAAAATGAAAAAAAAAAAAAAAAAATGCTGATGTTAAATACTTTTACTTTAACCAAAATGGGTGATGTCACACTTCCTAATACCCCCTCCCTCTCCCTTGTCACAAACTGTCACAATTTCTAGAACCCCCTCCCCCCCTCGAAGCGTGACATCATTTATGAACGACCCCGAGGTGATTTAACGAAAAAAAAAAAAAGGAGAAAGAAAACAAAATCGGTAGCGTAGCGGTGCAAAAATAAAATCTTATAAGAGAATAAAAACTGTAGGATTCCAAAATACAAGAAACAAATAAAAGGTAAGTACATTATAATGCAAAATGATTAGCAAAAAATAAAAGAGCACATACCTTTTGCCATAATTTGGTATACTTGATAGCACCAGTTCCAGAAGATTTCAGCATGATTGTTAATTCATCCCCCATTTGTGCTTTCTCGCTGGGATGTGTTTTCGGGTTCAATAACAGTTTATTGCTGCGAAGGTAATCAATGAAGATTTGTTTTTGTTCTTGGCTGATTTGCTTTGAAGGCTTGCGCATTTTTGCGTGCAGTGTAATAATGTGCGCGCTACTAACACGCGTACTTTCAACGCAGTAAAGATTCACAGCTGATTCAGTTACAGTTAACGCTGATACGCATTCTGAATGCTCAAAAATATACCTCACGTTCGCCGTCCGAACTTCTCCCTCCTCGAATTTGCTGCTCGATACCGTTCGGTAACGAGAATAGAGCTGCAGTTTTGAATTGCACAAATGCTTGAATAACGTGATTTAGACATCAACCCTTGTATATTTAACAGACATTTTTATTCACTTGAATGACTTAAATTTAAGTTGGTAAGGTAAAACTATAAATATATTTTTAGTTGACGGCAAAACAAAGACATTTATTTTTAAAAAATGTCCAATTTTGAGTACAAGTAATTCGACTGAGTTCTTGCCCCTCCCCTCCCCCTAGTTGTTACCAAATTTAGAAAATTTTACAACAAAACACAATGTTACATTGAACAACGAAAAGATCGCTAAGAAACCCCATTGCCATATGCTTGCGAAATCACTTTAAAAGTATTTTAATACTTTTCGATAAAAAAATCATTCGTATCGAAGACACTACTCGCAAGTCGTAACCCTATATCAAATGATTAACACTAGTCGTTAATACAACTATCATGTGAGCTCAGGATTGAGGATCGAATTTGCTAACTTAGAGTTAGGAATAATTTAACTTTGAATTATGGCTCAAAGTTAAAAATGAATTCTCGTTATTGTCAAGAAAAGCTTTGTTGCTTTTAATTCGGTTCACAACCACTTATTCTAGTGAAACTGCTTTTTTCAATATATTTACTAAAAATAAAGATAAAAGCAACTTAAATGTCGACCCAAATTTGAAGTTCAAACCAACTTCTACTGAATCAGATATCACCTCACTTGTAGCTGCCACGCAGAAGCAACCTTCTCATTAATTTGGTTTTTCATTTTCTTTTGACATGTATTCTGTACTTAAAGACTTATTTTTAATGTGTTTTGGAAGTGCGTATTAAAAATATATTTCATACATTTCATAGATTTTATTTTGCATATGCATCTTTTTTTTTAAATCGTTTTTCTCTGCCTTAATAACTATCAAAAAAGGTCTGTTATATAACCTAGTCGCCCTAGTATTTTGACTAGGGCGACTAGGTTTAACTTGAGGCCAAACCTTACATAGACCTTATAATATGGCAAAGAAAGTGCTTTCAACTTTCCATTTTTAGA
This sequence comes from Octonoba sinensis, assembly GCA_038502835.1. NCBI lineage: Eukaryota > Metazoa > Arthropoda > Arachnida > Araneae > Uloboridae > Octonoba > Octonoba sinensis. Next base: position 134,770,231 of record CM076598.1, read on the forward strand.
GCTGTCAAAGCTGAAAATATGCTTCTGATGGTGGGGAAAAAAAGAAGCGAAAAAAAAAATGCTTTTTCTAAAAATTCAATCGTCACATTCAGGTAGTAAAATGTTTCGTAAAAACATTAACATACGTTTTTATGCAGATATGTTAGAAAATGTTCAAAGCCGGTGAAATGAAATAAATCTAATCAAGTTAGCTGCCAAAATTCGGTTCGAAACGTAGTTTTACTGTATAATGTGCGTTATTTATTTGTACCTGTTTTGTGCATAAAAGGTAAAATTTTTTTCTAGAAAATAATATGTTTTGGAACCTTATGACTGTTTTATTCATAATAAATAGTCTGTATAGATTTTGTATGGTATCTAGTACCGTTATATTTTTTCTGTATTGCAGCCAAAGTGTGAAGTATCAAAATAAATGCGCGGGTAGAAGGAAAATGAATAAAACTTACTTTAACATCTTCTAAGGGTAGATTGCACTTTGATCACTATTAGAAACACAAATTAGATGAAAAAAAATGTCATAGAAGAACACTCTACCTTAGTTTTACTACCAATAATTTTCTGTGTGTAAAATGTAGATTATTAATAATTAAATAAGCACTAATTAACAAATACATATTCAGTATAATTTCACTGTCTTGAGAAATATTTGAAATAACACTCACATCACAATACCATGAAAATAAGGGCGCGGAAGCAATAAGCGAATTCCTGCGTAAAAGAGATAAAAAAGCATCATAATGTTGCAGTAATTTTTGGATGCCATGCAAATTTCTATTTACTACAGTGAATAAAAAATATACACTTTGCAATGGCAATTTTCAAAAATCGAATGTATGCCAAAATATTATTTATGTACCTAGAAGCATCGGTTCTATGCATCAGAAGAAATTAATCTTAAGGTTACGCTGCATGTTAAAAAACTGCTTTATAGAATCTTGAGAACTAACCTTATGCGACAGCTTTGCCATTCTACAAAATAAGCGTTTCATTTTATTCCTTTTTCTGCTTCTCCTCCCCTATTCCATGAGAGGAATCATATAGTATACGAAAAAAAAAAAAAACAACCGAAAATGCAATATGCATTTGCTCCCTCTTGTCATGATAGGTTATTTTTGATGACATACAATATGAAATTTATGACATGAAAAGAAATTACTACAGAAGCCTTAAAAGCGGATTTTTTTTGTTTAATTTCAAGTTACAAGATGAGATCGGTAAGAAAAATACACGATGGAGTACTATTTCTTATTTATATTTTAAAGTTTGTCAGTAGGTATAAAAGGCGGGTTCTGCGCCACCTGAGGAGCGAGGAGCCATTCACCCTCAACCCCGCCCTCTCATATATATATATATATATATATATATATATACACTTAGCATATAATAACCTAGAATAATTCAACATAAGCAGAAGAGAAGCAAAAAAAAAAACTCCGCATTCAACAGAAAAAAATATTAAATTTTAGTACTATAGTATTTTTAAGCTCATTTTATCACGTACACACCCGAAATTACATAAATAAATCGTTATATTCAAGCAAAAATCGAAACATACAGCGCGAAATGCTTTAAAACCAATTTTCTTACTAAGGAAAAAAAATCGAAAAAATATCAAATTTTATCGCTAAATAAGACTTTAGACACCGTTTTCGACCAATCAGAAGGCATTTTAGACTAAATCTAGGTCACATGATACTTTTCAGCCAATGTCATTAGTAGATGAGAAAGGACAGTTCTACGCCAGCAGGGGGAGGTAGGGAGGGACCCTCCCCCTGCCACGCCCCCCTTGCGCCTGCTCCCCCTGCCACGCCCCCTCCTCCGCCTGCCGAGTGGGGTTGAGTAGTAGGGTTTCCTCGTAATCTTTTACGAGGGTTTCTGAGTGGAGTTGAGTTGTTTTCTCCGGAATTTAGTTTTTTCAGAATGGCAACACGTGAACTTCTATGAAAGCTTTTTTCGGAATGGCAACGGTTTTGGTTGTTATGGTAACGAACTTGTAATCTTTTACAGACTTTTTGAATCGATTGTGCTACCACCTGGTGAGAGAAATTAGAATTAAATTCGAAATTCGTCGTTTTTACGGTTTTAAATTTACAATTTAGTGTTTCATGAATAGCAACAAGTATTCTTAGGAGCGACATCATACTTTTAGGTTTGTTTGATGGTAGAGCGATCATAGCGCCATCTACGAATGGAAATTAGAACTATTACCGACTTAATTCATTGTAACAAGAAAAGAAAAATGTTTATGTTAGGATTTAGTAATACAGATTATAATGAAGCAGAATTTCATAGATTAATTTAAAAAAAGAGAATTAATAAGAAAACCGGAGTATAAGAACTTGAAACAATGATCCCAACTTTAGATTATTTTAACATGAAATTTTACAAGTAATAATACTACAAATTACAACGACATTATTAGTAGTAAACTTCAGATTCAGAAATATACTAGCACTAACAACTGTATAATTTATAAACATAGAAAATTTCACACTGAACTTTCAAACTTATAACTAAACTACACTAAATTCAAGCTATTGTGAACTTTATCTAGTACATTTGGAAACAAGTCTATGTTTAAGTTGATGGTCCCACCACCATCCCGATGCAAATAATCTGCACCCCATCAACCTTCAGCACGTTTGATAAATAAAATAATAAAAGTATATAAATTCAAACACTATAAATCAACGATAGAAGCAGATCACTTAGAGATATAGCAATAATTTTCAAATTTCTTCAAATTTATGTAAATGTATAAGTACTACGTGAAACTTGATATTCATAATCCTTTTAAAACCAAACACAAAATAAATGTAAATAAATTTATCAATGCACTAAAAATTAAAGAAAAATTAAAATAAAATAAAACTAATAAAGATAAAAACTTTTAAAATTTAAAAGTAAAACATAAAATGAAAAACAATTACAAAACCACTAAAACAAAAAAAGAGTTCACTTGAGTATAAAAATTAAAAATAATACAAGTTACTGTGATAAAAAATTAAAAAGTGAAAAAAAAGTAAAAACATAAACCAAGAAAAGAAAAAGCACAAAAATACTAAAATGAATATAAAACTTTTGAACAAAGTACAAAAGTTAAAAAATAAAAAAACACGAAATAAAAAAATATGTATATAAAAGTTCAGAAGTACATGAAAATTGTAAAAATAAAAAGCATTATTACCAAAAAATTTTCAAAACAAATTCAAATTGTAAAATGTAAGAAGAAAAAAAAATTAAATTAAAACAAAATAAAATAAAATTTTTAAAAAATTGTAAAAATAAAAAGTATATTACCAAAAAATTTTCAAAACAAATTCAAAATGTAAAACATAAGAAGAAAAAAATACTAAAACAAAATTTAAAAAAAATATATTAAAACGAACTAAAATAAAATAAAATAAAAAAATATGTATATAAAAGTTCAGAAGTACATGTAAATTGTAAAAATTAAAAGTATATTACCGAAAAATTTTCAAAACAAATTCAAAATGTAAAACATAAGAAGAAAAAAATACTAAAACACTAAAACGAAATTTTAAAAAATTATATTAAAACTGTAACTAAAATAAAATAAAATTAAAAAAATTGTAAAAATAAAAAGTATATTACCAAAAAATTTTCAAAACAAATTCAAAACGTAAAGTGTAAGAAGAAAAAAATTTAAAAATTAAATTAAAACTGAAACTCAAATAAAATAAAATAATTTTAAAAAATATTGTAAAAATAAAAAGTATATTACCAAAAATTTTTCAAAACAAATAAAAAAAAAAAAGTTACTAAAATAAAAAAGGAAAAAGTTGAAAAAATTAAAGTAAAAACATAAATCATAAAAATAAAGAACATGAAAATATTAAAATGAAACATAAAATTGTTGAAAACGTACAAGACTCTAATAAAAAATATAAAACGTAAAACCAAAAAAATACAAAAGTCAAATTAAAAATCCTAAAACTTGGAAACTAAATGTAAATATAAGGATTAAAAATAATAAAATGGAAAAACTGCTTTTCGAACGTGAGACATCCTAAATTTATATTATTAAAACTTGAATCATAGATCTAAGGAAAAATAAATCCAAGTAAAACAGTAAATACAAATAGAAAATCTGAAAATTCAGCATAAACATACCAGACAAACGTGAAACAAAGAATACAGAATCATAGATATAACAAGAAACTTACCCCTGTCAGAAGAAATGCAACGTTAAAATTATACAGGTACCGAAAGAAGCTACAAAATCTGTGTTGATATCAAATACACAACATCAAAAGTTGTAACTCCATTCAGTCTTTATTGCAAATTCACATACAAAAAGAACACATAAAACAAAACCATCAACGAACTTTATAAGTTTTTCGGTTAATGGACCCATTTAGCACGCTTAGGACGTACCCCATCAACCTTTATTTTTACAAACATTGATATGATTATATGAAAAATATACAAAGAAAGTATGCAAACTAATGTAATGAATACATAAAAAATAGTCAATCGATACATACTACAGTACAATAAAATATATACAATGAAAACATAAATATATTATGTACTTTTGTTAATACAGTAATGACCATACGCATAGGAGTTCACCCCATCATCTAAAATATATCTTTTATCATCAAATGCTGATAATGAAATTTTGTTAGTTGCTACAGTATATAAGTCATGGTTTTGACTTTGAATTCTAAACTGAATATCTCTCCTAGCTTGGACTTCTTCTAAGCATTTCTTATAGTGAGAGTGCTTTATTTTTCTTTTTAAAATAGAGCGAGCCACACCCTTTGCAGTTTTTTTCTCTTCGGAATCTGTTTTCATCGAATACATCTTTGCCCGCAGTCCAATAAATTCTTCAATAGGTTTCCATTAGTTTCATCTTTGAAGCAACCAATTCTTTTTTTATTTTTCTCACTGTACAAAATATGATTTTTTGGATAATCTGAGGTGTCGTATATTTCTAGATGCTGTTTCATATCTTGATAAACGTCTTCGCAAAATATTTGATACGTAAGCGAGTCAGTGTCCGTAAAAAGTAACTTTGCATTTTCACCGTAATTTTTTTTGATATGGTTATAATGGAAATCATACATAAGATATTTGCTAAGTTCCAGTATAACAAAGCCGGCATATATAGGTCTGTTTAAGGTGATACTGTTTTTTAAACGCTGAATACCAACTAAGTTCGAATTAAATATTTTAAACTGTTGGAAAGAGGGTGCAGCAACTAGTTTTTTACTCTTCTTTTCACTGTTTACGAGTTGAATATCAATATGCTTTCGTACATTCTCCATCGTTTTTCCATAGACAGCATTGTTCATTAATTTGAAGAGGTCTTTTTCAAAAGTTGATTTGGAGTTTTTCCTTTGTTCTGTGTTAAATTCAATATAGGTTTTAAGCCAAGATGATTGACGAAATTTCATAATTTTATGAACATTAAGAAGTTTAAGCCCCAAAGAGAGATATAACTGCAGATTTTTATAATAGACAACATAATTGTACTTATTGTTTAAATTGGGTACTAGTTTAACAGACGGTGTAAACTTACTCCCATTTAACATGTTGATAGCATAAGATGAGAGTTTTTCAGGTTTAATTTTAAGCTTTTCGGGTGCTACTGGATATCCATTATGAAGGTTATGAAATTCCTTATTATATTCCAGATCCACTTCTAAGATATACCCATATGCACTATCTGCTGTTGCTTGTAATATTTCCTGTACTATTTCGTCAGAAGGGGTAATCCATTGAAAATCACCATACGGCAATGGCTGCGACATCGCCCAACCATATAGATTATTTGCATCGAGGTACATAATATAGTTTGATGGTTCAGAAGGATTATAATTCTTTAGATATTTATTGTTAGCAATAGCATGACGTTGGCTTATCATGGAGATTCCACCTCTTACACCACGCTCAATAAACAAGTGCATATCTACATCAGTTAAGAGTTCTAAGGTCTGCTGAGTCATTTTCAGTGCAGCCTGCCAAGCTAACCCCGGTGAAGTTAGCAAATGTGCACAGTCAAGACCATAATGGGCAAGACATACTTTTCTAAAATTCTCAAACACATCGGCTAGTTGTAAGACATCACTTTGAACATATAAATCGTGATATTCACCAAGATTTTTTATTCTAAAAGATTTCCAAACATTTTGTGCGTGAGCATACTCGTCATCTTTTATATTTTCACCAGTAAGTGTACTATAAAATTTACACTGTTCAGGTAATGACACTTCTTCAAATTTTCTAAACGAATCTACATATTCGTATGGATAAACACCCTTACGCAATAGTAGCGAAATATCAACATTTGGCATATTTTCCTTCAAAATAGAAAATTGATCTTCATTCAGATTTGCAACTAGTTTCTCCAAAGAGGCATTTAAAAATTGTAAGCTATCCATAAAACTTAACGATACTCTCACATTATTATATGTTCTCATTGCAGAGAATGAAATATACTTCTCCATATTATTTGCTATTACACTGAAATTATGGTCTTTTAATTTTCCGAATTCCTGCATAATTAAATGTCCGTCATAGTGTTTCAAGTTGTGAAAAATAATAGGAATTTTCTTTTGTAATCTAAATTTCAAGTTACATGAATTATGTAACGCACCACGATATTTACCTGTTAAATGATCATGATCTCTCACACGATCATCACGCAATTCCTTTTTACATAAATAGCAATGTGTTGAATTTTTAAAATTTTCTACATCGCTTAGACTCATACGAATAGGTACAATAGTTGTTAACTTTTCCGCCAGTTCCACTTCTTCTTGCAAGATATTCTTTAAGAAATGTTCAACCGCATCAGGTCCTCTATAAACTTTAATCGGCTTCAAACTTTTATTATCGGGTCCTATTATTACATATGCATATCCACATGCTCTATGATGATGCAATTTCTCAGTGAAGGATGTTGTCACATTAGACTCACAGCCATCCATTTTTTCGATCAATGATTCAAAATCGGCGTATATAATATACGGAACAAGATGTTGATATTGGAAATTACAAAATTTTATCATCTTCTCCTCCTCACTAGGCATCATAATTTTTTGAGGTGAATGCTCATTACAATAAACGGCATGGTTTTTCAACAGTATTTCAGAAGAAAAGCGATGTAAACATCGGCAACAGTAAAAACATTTCTTTTTATGTTTTGTCAAATCCCCTAGCAACCTCGAAATATCTTTAATTAAACAGTAATGCTGTTTTTCATCATCACTGATGAGTAATAAATTTACACAATCTTTATCACTACGTTGTGAAATTTGAAGAGGAAACACTTCATCATTTTCAAATCCAAAAACATTGATTCGAAGATTATTAAGTTTTTCAATAGTTTGAATTTTTGATAGAGGAACAGGGCATGGAATACGTCCAAGCTTAACTTCATCTTCGTGGGATTTATAATGAATCACTCGATGAGGATGCTTTTGACTTTCTACAGAGTACTTATGTGCAAGTAAACACCAAACAAGACATTTATGATCGTTATTCTGCACATTAACGATTGCTTTTTTTGCAACAAGCTTCTTAGGAAGTGGAATATAACTACTAGCCGCTAAAGGTTGATATTTTGCCGAATTTAACTCCATTTTTTCAATCTTCTCCAAAACCCATCCAGACCCATTCTGAAGAAACTCCTCAAAGGATTTCAATATTTTTAAACTTGCTTCATCAAAATGAAATTCAATAGAGTCACTCGTCAAATCAACAATAGTCTTTGAACGAAAATGTGTTGTGATGTGCTCTTCGTCTCCATCTTGACCTAAACGTGAGAGTTGAATTTGCACAACAGCATACCATTTAATAGAATTTTTCACAAGAATCTGTTCTTCAAGTTTTTTCATCACTTGTTTCTTTAGATAATTGAGAAACACAACAAGATCGTGACAAACATCATCATCACCCTTCAATGTAAACGTATCAAAGACATTTAAAGCAGAACCACTCTTCTTATTTCTTTTACTCGAAAGCAGAACATCAGTTGCTTTTCTTTTAACTACAACAACATCAGAAAGGTCACTATGCTTCACTCTTATATGATGCAAGAAGTCTGGAGTTTTACTGAAACTCTGATCACATTGTTGGCACTCAATCAATTTCTTCTTTTCAGTTGTCAATGTCGTATGTATTTTCATATGCCTGCGCAAATTATCAATTCTTTGAAAATGTTTTTCACACACTTCACAGGAAAACGTTTCAGAACTGGAATGTCTTTTCATATGACGTAATAAGTTCCTTTTTAGGGAGAATTTTTTTTCACAAACATTGCACATCTGCAAAAAAAAATTCCATAAGCGTTTATCTAATTTTCATTTCGATACTTACATGACATACACAATAACTAATTTGAAAATATTACCAAAATTGATTCGGATAAATTCTAAAAAATATTAAAAATAAAACAACAGTAACTTAGAACTTGTATCTATCATCTAATATATGCTATACGCAATATACCACTAGTTCGGGATTTCCTTAAAATCTCTGTGCTTCAACAAGGTATTAAAATACCAGTAATTATAGGCGTCTCATAAGTATGAGAACTTATACATATGAAACTTACTAATTGATCCTTCAAGGCTATTTCATCATGAGATATCATGTTTGAACTTCCACTTTTATACTTCATTGAAAATAGAATAGAGAGATGAACCCGCCTTTTATACCTACTTTTGTCTTGCAAAACCGTTTTCTTATACTGATGTTAGGTGATTTTAATTATTGAATTAAGAGAGATAAATATGCTGTTTTGATAAATACTCCTTTTTAATGTAGGCATTCGCTTAACTTTCTCTCAGCAAAATTCGGTTAAAAGTTGCTTCTAATGTTTTTGTTGACCGTAGGGATAAAATTTTTCATCCATTGTGTTTTATAGGTAAATAAATTTTAAAATCCCTTTCCTGACTCGAGTTTTTTTCTCTCTTTGCTCTGGAATCATAGGCTGCCAACATTGCGAACTTTACTACAATCTTATAAATTTTGACAGCAGATGTAAGTGTTCAATCCCAAAGGCAGACAATATTTAGCTAATTTTACAGCACTCTGATTATTTCTGAAAATAATAATAATAATAATAATAATATTAATTGCAGAATCTAACTAAGCCAGCATTTTTTAAATCTTTTTTTTTTTTTGGGGGGGGGGGGGGATAATCATTTAATGTTCCATTATATGATAACTGAAAAAGCTGATTTTCTGTCTTCCTTTTTTTCTTTTCTTTCAATTTCCTCTTTAAACAGTTAATTTAATGACGTACCTTAGGATTTTTCTAAATGTGAAAAGTTTCATTTTTTTAAATGTTGAAAAAAATCGCATGAAGTTTGTTTTTTGTACCCGACTTATAATGGGCTCGCTAAGAAATTATTCATTCATAAAATGAGAGAAGTAACTCGTCGCGTAATTCTTCTGGAATATCGTCTTGATTTCTAGGCATATTGCTGAGACAATTGTGGCAAGTTATTGATTCCGTACAGAACTAAGCTAAATATAAATTGCTACCTAAAGTTGAATACTGTTGGACTCTTATCAATGTCTCACAGCTCTTTCTAGATGGTCAGTAATTAGCATTAGATGAAAAAAAACTGGATTAGTAAAAATTTTTTTTAAGGTATACCGGAGATTTAAAAGATTGCCCTTCCGTAATTGCCAATCGGAAAAAGGGCAATGTCAAGGCCTAGTTCTCCACTCCACTCCCTCCCCTGTTAGCACGAAGCCTTAGGGTTGCCCTCCCCTAGGCACGGGGAAGTGAAGTCCGACGAATACTTATTAACGCTCCGAGATAGGTTGATCTGGGGCAAACCTAACTAACTCTTGCTGTGTGAGTCCGGTCCTCCTTGATACCCCTATGCTTAAAGAGTATCATTTAGAAGATTGTGGTTCCCTGAAAAAAATGGGGTTAGTAATACATACATTAATTAAACTACTGCATACATGAACTACGGCATGAAAAATGAACTAAGGAATAAATTTAACTACTACATAACATATACTAGGCTACCCCTTCCATATTGGTTATAGGTATTGAACCATGCCAAGGCCTAGTTCTAAAAAGTACGGAATGGTGGCGATTTTCTTATGCAACAGCTTTGTAAAAACCTTCTACAGCCTATTCTAAAATAACAACATACATAACTCTCAAATTCTTTAATCATTTTCAAAAAAAAAAGTTTTAATAAGTTATGTCGGATGGGGTAAAGGGGGCAATGGGCTAAAGGGCCATACCGCGAATAAGAAGCTATAGCTTTGAAATAAATATTGGAACTGGTGTGGGGGAGGTTAGTAATTAGTTTTCCATTGTTAATTTTTTTTCATTCAAAATTATATTAATAGCAGCTCTTTAAGTTGAAGTTAATTTGTTTGCTCATGCGACATTTTGAAACTGGAACATCTTTTTAACTCCTGCGAGATTTTGTTTCAGAGAATTTACGCCATATTGAGGTTGCAGAAAGCTTTACACAAATCTCAAAAATACTTACAATGTTATGTTAAGTATTGACGATTTCTTAGAAACGTTTTGTCTTCGACGCAACTTTGAGTTTATACTAGTAGAATAATTCATTTCTAAACAGACATATAACAACTGTTATTAAACTGGAAATGTTTAGAACTTGCAGTACTTCGAACATGAGCAATGCACGAAAGAGATAAAATTGAAAATAGCTAGGTTAAAATTCGTATTTTCCTTCCTTTTTGATTTTTAATAAACTGTAATTATCTCAGATTTCTTTTATTCATAATATTTTCTTCATACGTAATCTAAGCAATTTAACCATTCACTGAAAGCTATTCTTAATTTTGTCATGAAAATTTGAATTTCATAGTAATGTCTTATTATAATTAATTAAAGCCTTACCACCTGATATTTAAAGATTAAAACTTTAGAATACCTAGTATGTATCCTAAACTGTTTGGTACATAATTTTGTTTCAAGACCATCTATGCAGCAGCTCAAGAGACTGAAATTCCTTTTGAGATGTCATGGAGATAAGAGCCAACTTTTGATAATAGAGGGCATTATAAAATTAGACTTTATTAAACAAAGTTGTTTTCTTTCGAAAATGAACCCTTGCTGAGTATTTTTAAACATTATGATTATATATAATACATTTGTATGTCTTTTTTTCATTATGAACATTTACCCTACGTACTACTCACTTTATCCCACCCCTATGGTATAACGGTCATAATGACATCCCAGAAAGAAAGCATAAAATAGTTTTACTTATTTTTTCCCCCAAAATTTAATGTAATATGTTCTTTAATACTAGTAATGTAAAATATCAACCAAAAAAACCCCTGAAGTTTATGAACAAATTCTTATGTTGATATTTCGCTTTAGTTGAAAAACGTTACTTTTACGTTCACTTTATCCTACCTGACTCTATATATAGGCTTGCCATACTTTCGGTTAGTGAAACCGGGACACATTAGTATGGGATGAGCATACCGGGTTTCTAGGGGTACCCCTGGGGAGATCCCCCCCGGGGGGGGGGGGCTCTGGGGAAATTTTAAAAAATGTAAAGCAAAATGGCAAGTTTAAGCGTTTTTTTAAACCTCGCAAGTAACAGGAGTGGGAATCTGGAACCCCCCCCTAAATTGTTTGTCTAACCACCTTTTAAAAATTAAAAAGGAACTTTTGCTACTTAATTTACTTAAAAAGATTTTTTTCCCTTTTAATGAGTATTCTTACTGCTCTACCATCTAGAAAGAAGTATATAATAAAATAAAGTTTAAATTACTTCATAAAATTGTTTAATTGAACAATAATTACTAAGTCTAATATTTTAAACTACAACTTTTTGTCTAACTACAAAAACCATTTCAAAAAAACAATTTTGTCAAATTACAAAAGCAATTAATAAGTTAACAATGTTTTTCTTTGTTTTCAACCCACTCATATTTCCGACTTGAATGTACTTTTTTCAAGATGTCTTTGTTAAGCTTGACTTTTTCATAAAAGTCAGAGCAAAGAAAACGAAATAGGTTTTTTTTACATACAATCAATGCTCTCGCAGTGGACTCCCTTTAATGCTCTGTCATCTTAAAGATTCTTAATCTCTTCATAAAAGATTCTTAAAAACATTAATTCATTACTTTTCACATCATACAGCCGTTTCCGGGACATTGATAAAACTGGGCGGGACAACGGGACAAGAGCAACATACCGGGACTGTCCCGGTCAAACCGGGACGTATGGCAAGCCTATCTATATAGATCATTAAAGCTTTCGTGAAGGAACGAGCCGTATTTTAATTTTTTGGGCACTCTATTATTTAAATATTTTGAAGTGATTGTGATCACGTAGCATTTTCATGCACAATTAAAATTGTGCATGAAAATGCTGCATTGTTAAAAAAAATAAATAAACAATAAATTACCCTTAATGCTCTTATTTATCTAAACGTATTCTATATACTGATTTGTGTCCACAAAGACTTTTTTTTTTAATTTATAAAGTTTCATAAAATAACATTAACATATTTATCGAAATTAGCGCTATAAAATTACCCAACAAGCTGTGGGTCAGTTAAAGGTTGATAAGTTAAACATTTTCCAGCACGGCGTCTCCAAACAGAAAGCTCGAGAAAGATAAACTTTCTTGATTATTAGAAAATATCCATAAACTAGCTTCCTACTACTTTAGTCTTGCAGATTTAAACGTAAATGAACATTTTTGATAGCACTGGAACAAGGGTTTGGTGAATAATCAAATCAGGCATTTAAGGAAATGTAAGATTGGGATGCAATAATTACAGCATGGAAACGTAATTATTTTTATTCGTTTTAAAGTATTTTTTGCAAATCGTTAAATAATTTATGCTTTAATTTCCAACACATATTTTAAATGTTAAAATCAGTATTCAACATCTTTTACAAATGCATAAATATGTCTTCCGCATGCAAGTTATGTGTGATTTCAAGTAGTATTTTTACTTAACGCCAGCAAGTATGCCTACATCGCAAATTCAAACGCTAGCAATAAAAAATTGCGTCAATTCGCTGTAATTCATCTGAAAAGCTTCACTAGTGTAGAAAAAAGAAAAACGCTGTTTTGCTTTTACTGACACGTTTTTAGTTACTTTTGGCGGTTTAGCATTTGCACTCGTATCATAAAGTTCTTGAACTCTGTAAGGAAAGTTAATTTTGAAATAATCTAAAGGAAAAGTTTCTAAATAGTATAATGAAAAAAAACTAGAAGAAATACATTTTGTGTTTTTATCATTGAAAAAATATAATTGAGGAACAATTGAAAATGTAAATTTCGACACTATATATTTATTTATTTGGACTTTTTTTTCATACTGCAACTATTTTCATATTAAAGGAATTTTTGAACATATAACGTTGTAAAACACCTCACGGAAAATGCATTCCTTCTTTCATTCTTTTAAAATTAAAAGCTGCATTTTAAAGGAGTTCTCGGGTTCATGGTATTGAACGTTATTTTTAATTTATTTTGAATAGATGTGAGCTTGAAGTACTTTATATAAACAAATAAAATAACTTTTTTTTTTGTAATGAGATGCATTATACTTTGATATGTAAAGAAGCAAGAACATGCGTTATTTGTTTATTTATTTTTTTCAATTCTTCAAGAGGCATTAGATGTTTCAATAACAATTAGAAAATAGTGTTTTAAGGAAACGACTACAAACATATCGTGAACTGGAGACAATAATACTCAATATGCTAGTGATAACTAGTGCTAGTATCGATTTTCACACGCATCGCGTCATATTGCTTGAGGGAAATACAAACCAGTATCGATTTCGTAGCATATTTTGATAATGAGCTCATCCAACGCTTTACGCAAACGGTGCACAGGACAGCCATTTTAAGCACAAACTCGCTAATCTCTTGCTAATAATGAAATATTCATCGCAAATGCGAAACACCATATATGAAGATTTCTGCGACAAAAAGGCTTCTGTACTTTAAACTCCTGGAAAGTGGAAACATATAGAAATATGTATAACAAGAAAATAATTTTAAATAACAAGTAATTTTCTTCTGGTTGAATAAAGTATTTTTAACATTCATTAAAAACGTAATTAACTTAAAGTATTTATTTTGATATTGGATAAAGTAAAAGCTATAAAGCAGGAAGTCTGCAAAGAAAAAGTTTTCACTGACGTATTAAACGTAGTAACGTATGCTGGTCCAAGATTAATACATATGCTAATTATTAGTAAACTTTCCTAAATTAAACAGAAGATAAATAAAATAAAATGAAACATGAAAAGAGGTTTAAAGTATCGTAAAAATATCTCTAAAAATCAATACCATTTTAGAACAAAAATTTGAAAGTAGGGTTTAGAGATGGGGGTTAGTGTGTATATCAATGTATCCCTCCTAATAACTTTTAAAGGAAATAATCAGCTTAAACGGAAGTTTTTATTGGAAAAATCTCTGATGGAAGATGATATTTGAATAATTTTACGTGGCCGGCATGATGGCGTCGTGGTAAGGCGCGGAGCTCGTACGCCCCAGGTCTGAGGATCGAGCATGGCGGTGTCGGTGGATTTTCAAGATGCAGAAAATCGTCTGTGCCTATGATTATGCGGCATGTAAAAGCTTCCTTTAGTAGACATTTGGCTTGGATGCTCTTGGCTAAATTAAATTCCTAGTGCAATTTCGCATCAACAGAGTCCGGGTGCTCGCACTTACAGGTGGAGAAAGCGGGTGTCAAAATTCTTATGCTGCGATGGTACCACACTGATTGCGGTACCGCTGAAAGACGTGGTACCAATCTCTAGGGAACGCACTAGGTCTGAAATTGGCAGAAACTAACAGCAGCCAATTAGAAATAAAAAAAAATTCTTCGTTTCATTTTGAGCAGTTAAAAAAAAAATAACTAAAAAGTTAGATATTGATTGGTTGCATAAAACTGAAGTGAAATCAAAGCATTCTTTCAAAAGGACACGCTGCAGACAATTTTGTTTTCCGATAGTCGAGTATTGAGGTTAAAAAATTAACTTCATTCTAAATTTATAATGTTAGTTTTTTTCTTATTTTTTTTGGCAAGCATTAAAAATTACAAGTTTTTTTTTTGGTTGATCGTATCACATAATACTTTCAACTTAATTTATGTTCTTTTACACAATAAAACCTGCTTAATTTAAAGCTTTTCCAAGTAAAAACATTGATACTTAAACATTCTGAAATATAATGATTAGCAGTTTGGGAGAACGAATTTAATATCGCTTTCATCACCAGGCCATATTTTTTTTAATTAAAAAAATAGTATTAAGTGTGTTAACCGTTAGAAAGGTATGTGTGAAACAATTTAGATCGTTAGTTAAAGAAGAGAGAGAAGGGGGAGAGCTATTTTTGCAGATTCGATGTTAGTACACAAGAAAGTGAGCTCGTTATATTCTAGCAGAGTTTCTTGACAAAAATACAATCATTCATGCCTTAAAATTTGGAAAAGAAAGATATGTTAGTACTTCGGAAGAGAAATGCTAAAACAAATACTCTTCGGCTACTACAAGTACTTCGAAAAATGAAAATTGCTGTACCACAATGATAAAAGAATAAATGAGGCTAACGAGTTAGATAAACTCACAAATAATTAACTATAAATACTTCTTCTCTATCTAACATAATGATATAATTTTCATTTGAATACATTTTTGAATTTGCTTTTAAAATGTTTTACCAATGAGGGCTTTTATAATGTAAGATTTGACACTCAGTTTAATATGAAAAGAAACGCAATTCAAATTCCTTAAGAGATATTCATTTCTTAATCTTACTCTTTTCTAACAATTTGTGAAGAAACTTAAGGGATCAAACCACAAAGGCATAGGCGTAACTAGGGTTGGGGAAAGGGGGGGGGGGTCACCCTAAAAATGTACAGACTAAACACCAGTAAGAAGTGTAAAAGCGTTGAAAATTTACTAGTCAAAAATACTTGTCTCTAAAGATATACTCCGTGTTTATTTCAGGCATCACCCAGGGGGGGGGGGAGAGTTACCCCCTAAAAGCAAGTCAACTCCCCCCCCCCCCGCCAGAAAACGTTCAGATCACCAGCTTTAAAAAAAGAAAGAAAAGAGAAATTACGCTTTTAAGACACTTTACTTTCAGGGAAAGGACATTGAACACTATCACGAGCGACACCAAAAGTAACTAAAAGATATAACACTTTATTTTTAAAAAAAATTGCGGGGTGGGGAGAGTAACCAAACTCCTTTCTGTTTCCTCTGACATCACTAAAGTATTCCGAAATTGCATTGCTAGGAAAATTTCAAAAAGTTTCCTGGGGAGAGCCCTCGAACTCTTGCCTCCAGAGTTAGCCTAGGCATTACAGATGTAAGACCAATTACAAAAATTTAAGTTGCAGAAGCCAGAAATACCCACTCCTCTAACTTTACCAAAGATCTAAACATACATCTACTATATATACATCAAAAAGCTATCATGTATGTAAAAAAATTCATATTAACATCATTTCTAGTCATATATATATATATATATATATATAATGGGTGCGAAACGCTAACCACAGCCGTACCGTCTATAGCATCTGGGCCTTCACGGATTACCCCCCAGTATGAGGGGGCACGACTGTGGCGCTGTCCTCCTTATCTTCCCACAAACTCTCTGACAAACTGACAACCAGCACCAGCCATAGGGGCTGGGCTGGCAGAGCTTTGCTGACCTGCTTTACCGACCCGGGGCCATAGTCATGCTACAAAGCAAGCCTTACGTCACCCGGATCGGATGTTGCTATTTTAGTCGCCTCTTACGACATGCATAGCTACATCGGCGCTATTCTATGCCCGCCACCGCAGGGCGATATATGATGGGTATGGTTTTGAAGCATACACTGCCCTTCCTAATTCTTAACCTGCTCCCCCTGCTCCGGAGCCAAGGCAGTATCCAGAATTTTTATTCGGGGGGGGGGGGGGCGACTTCGACACACTTATGTTAGGCAAAGCTTCAGGGAGGAATATATGATACACTGCAAAAGATTTCTGGGGGGGGGGGGGGGGTCCGCTTTGGATACGGCCTTGATTCACAAAAACATTAAACATTCATTACTAGATCTTAATTCAAACGCAAATAGAAAATTCAATATTCAGCGCTAAGCAATCTTCTATGTCCAGGCATTCATAATATTAAAACTGGGAAATAGTGGGATTTTAGAGAAAAAAATTCAAATTCCCCTACAAAAATGCCCATCCCACAATAAATTTCTAAAAATTTTGTTAAATTTGTAACAAAACATGCCTCAGAAGTGGAAGCGTCTGAATCAAATGTTCTTTTCTTTTTGGATGACGAACGTGTCCATCGCTGGAGTGCAAACATTATTATGTATCGAAAATAATTAAAAATTTAGCTAAAATATAAATAATACTTGATTGTAAATCAAAATGCAGCATTAAACCGTAGCAGTGAGATTGGAAACGTTGAACGGATGATTTCCAGAGTCGTAATGCAATCAGTGATGGACCATAATAAGAAAAAAAAAACATTCAAAATATGATGAGAGAACATCTGTAAATGAGAATGCAATGCAAATACAGTTCATCAGTTTTCTAATCGGCTCATCTACAAAAAAGATTTTACCAAAATGGGTCTTTGGACAGGAAGTCATAAATAAATAAACTGCTCTTTAAGTTTCTTGATGAGCATCCCTTCCTGGCTTGAGGGTTTAACCCATTAGGACAATTGTTGGCTAGGGGTCCTTCACTTTCAGACCCCAGCGCCTAAACACCGGTTTATCACGGTGTATCTGATAAACACCGGTTTATCAGAAAACAAAACTCCATCACAGTAGATAATATTTTCCACGAAACTTATTACTTGTGCGATTGTATTCCCAAATTGCTGCCTTTTTGTAAAAAAAACATCAAGAAGGAAATAAAACCCTCTAGAGTGATTGAAAGGATCTCTGTTTGTCTGTGTGTGGTACGGTGATTGAAGCCACCTTTCGCTGTAACACCCCCCCCCCTTCAGGTGATAAGGGGGTTGATTATAACCATATGAAAAGTCCTCTTTATTATGAGCTGCATGCTTTGGTCATGTTTACAACCCTTCAGAGAAAGAGGAAATAAAATCATATGCATATGTGTTTAATTTTCTTAGGAAAAAAAATATGTGCTTTGCAAGACCGTGGCCAGAAATTTTTTTGTGTGCCTAAATAAGTAAATACCCAATGGGGGGGGGGGGGTTGAACCCCCAACCCCCCCCCCTGGTTACGTCTATGCACAAAGGTAAATAGAAAATTTATTTATGCAGGATTTCTTTGAAATAATAAATTACTCCGGCATTTTTTCCACAAAAGCTTGAAGAAAAATATTCTACTATTATTAGAATCATAGGTTTTATTTTAGATATTACGGCCTTAGACAACTGGCAATTTAAACATTATTTCTTGAGTAGTTCTCGTTCATAAATACTTTTTTTCATCTAAAAGTCGTTCCAGTTTCCGTTTGAAAATTTTTAATGCCTCTATGTGACATAATTTTATTTGATCAAGGCAAAATTTTTAAATCATTAATTCTCATGGCCATTAATTGTTTTTACAAGTAGGAAAAATATTGACTTAAGAACTGAGAAAAGAAAGAACAGAGAAAGAAACACTGATACATGCGTGCATTTGTAAATAATAGAAGTATTTAACCAATTAGCATTATGCGCTGCGCGGTACATAGTGAAACATGTGTCTGGTAGAGCTGCTACATCGATTTTTGCTGCCAAAATGTCAGGTTTTCAAGATTTATGTGACTTTGTACGTAGTGAAATAGTTTGTACAAGACAGATGGGACGTAGCACCTCTGAGGCAGCGATGTAATTTGCATTTCTGAGTATAACCATTTCACAAATATACTATGAATATCAGATATCCGGTAAAACATAAATCTAGGGCAACAGTGCGGTAGGAAGAATGCCCTGTACGAACATTGACCAGTAATGACTGCAGAAAGCCCTTGAACAAGGTGTACATTTTCCTCTTACTCAAGTCTAATACTTCATCACATTCCTGCGGATTTGAATGATGGGGATTCACCATTTGTCCACGTGAGAACTTAACGGAAGGTCACTGCTATGGGCTTTTGGAGCCAAAGGCCCATATATAACTCAAATGAATGTATTGCGCAATCTGATTACCGCTAATGTATAATGTCTGTTCTGCTAATGACTATATGACAATAAGCCCCACCTGGGCCCACAAAGACCTCCCTTTGACTGTTGATGACTGGAAACATGTTGCGTGACATAATTCGCGTTGTTTTCAAATATATTCGGTGAATAGATTCGTACGGCTACGGAGGTAACTTTAGGAGTTTATGGACTTCGCATTTCACAGGGACGGTTGCAAGTTGGTGGCTTCTGTTATGGTACATGGTGTGTGCAGTTGACCCGATATGTGGCCCTTGTTGCGTCTAGAGACGACTCTGATAGATCACGGGTACGTACGCAATCTCTCTGATCACCTGCACTTGTTCATATCTACTGTGCCTTTTGACGTATCTGGACTTTCCAGAAAAAAATCACGTAGACAGTTCATATCGAGTTGCCTCTAGCGAACTTCTATGAATTCAGGCACTTCCATACACGGGCATTTCCATGTCGTAGATATCAACATCATTGACCATACCTTAAATGCCTTGCCACCTTCTGCCCAGACGAGATTTTCACCGCACCCTATGTAGTTGTGGACCTTCAGGAATCGTGGTGGTGAAATTGCTTCTAAAATACCTACTGTGACGTTAGTAAATCCTATGCAACACCTTTCTGCACCTTTTCTCCATACCCATAGGGCTCTCTACACGATGTTATGTAGGTGTACCAGTTTTTATTGCGCTTGAGTACATTATACTTTAAATAAACATAGATATTATAATATACATTGTTAAAGACTAATTGCATTAGTAATTGTTACATTTTTTAAAGCTTAGCTTCAAACTGCTCAACAAACAACAAAACACTACCGTATATTTAAATAATAATGCTCACCAAGCAACCACCTCTTTTGGCAAAGCTTCTAACCAAACAGCATTGAAAAAAGTTTAAGGATCTATCCAAACTGGTAAAGAGTTGGCGGTGTGGGAAGTTCTACTGGAAGTAGGTGGGATGAAAGGGGGGGGGGGCAACAAGGAGGATGTTAGTTTGTAAGCCCAAATAGGAAAGAGGTATCAATAATCTTACGGACGAGGCTTTTTTTTTGGAGAAGGAGAGGAAGATACTTTGTGAGCAAATTGGATATCATAACTTTTTACGGACGAGGGTTTTGGGGTTTAGCATGAAACGGTTCTTTTTTGCAGATATAAGTTTAAGGTTTTCATGTCGGGCAAGTTTTTACAACAGGGTTGTTTTTTGGGGTAATGCTTGCAGCGCTTTACAATTCTAAACATGCACGTTCATAGGGGAGTGGATATCGAGATATCCCATATTGAAACTACGATACCAAATATAATTCTTTTAAAAAATAATCATAAAAAAACTCTTCCCAAGCAACGTCCCCCTCAGCCCCCCGAAAAAAATTTCCTGGATATGCACTACTGACTCTACACAGAAACGTCCAATACGTAAGAATTAATACATTTTAAAAGTATAAATCCATGAAATTTGAAAAAGTGACTTTGTAGCAAATAGCAAAAAAAAAGAAAAAGAAGTTATGAGACGCGTTTATGCAAATTTCAAGAAAATGATATCATAAAGTACGTGAAATCATTTATTCTGGTAAATACCATTACAGCAATACGCATAGTCATAAAGTTGCATTTATTTACATACTCATTAATCGTTGAGACAAAACTAACGATCATAGCATATAATTTATGTAAATAATTTTAATGCTACTTTTAAATCAAATATATAATTTTCTCAAACATTTCCATTTATAACTTTACATTAACTATTTCATCAGTAATTTCCCTTGAAAATTGCAATGATTTCATTCAATAAAATTTGAGATACATTTTAATGTAACTCTTAAAAGATAATTTGAATTCTTATTTTGAATATTATTATGTTCAATAAAAAAACATTAATTTTATTTGAATTTCTCTTATCGTAGGCTTATCAACTCCCTGAAGCTGCTATAATTACTAGAAAATTATTATTTAAAGTAATTCCTCTCTACTTACACATGTATATCTCATATTTTATAACTAAAAATCTTCAAAAAGTCACAAGAATAACAAGCAAATAAAACAATAAAATGTTTTCATCTTTTATATTCGTTCAATTGAAATGTTTAATCTCGCAGAAACAGGTAATCACAGACGAAGATTAAAGGTCGTTTCTCTATCTAGAAAGAGAGGCAATCAGGGCTTCAACTTGATTCATTAGTGTTTTTGAATAAGACAACGCTTATGGGAGAAACTCTTAGAAACTTCTATTCATAATATTTGAATGGTAATCAATTTCCGTTTAACTTTGTTGAAGCGTTTGCTATAAAGCTATGGATTTTGAAATTTCCTCCTCGAGCTCGAATGGGTTTCAATCAAGATACAAATGGGTTAATGAATTTTGGGAGAGCATAACTTCGCTTTCGGGAAGCCTTTTTTGTGTGCTTTAATAAGCTCTCTTCTGTGCTTCATTTAGTAGAAACGAAGCGAATTTATGGTGCGTAAACAAGAGAATTGAGCTCATAATGACCAAAAACATTTCTGAAACGAGACATAAGGGTGATTATTCACAATTGTACTTACGTCGATCGAAATTATTCAAGGTAGCATTGATGAATATACTCAATTTCAGCTTTTTGAAGCAAAAGCATACTGTAACAAAAATTATTTCACGTTAAGAAAGCACAAATTGTATTTTCTCATTTTTATGCATGCTGTGGTCTTTTTTGCTTTGTTGTAATTGATATTCCTTTTTTACTTCGTGTACTTTCAACTGGGTTCGTTTGGTGCTTTCTTATTGGTACTTTCCGTGCTACTTCTACTTTCACTTCCCGCTGCCTTTATTTTCATTGGTTTGCAGGTAAATCTTAGGTTATATAAGTCTTGTTTTTGTTCTTTTGTCTGCTTCATTTGGATGTTTTTGCATCTAGAAGCTCCCTGTCGCATTGAAAAATGGATTCCAAGCAATGTTATTAATATTATTTTTGAACTGTTCAAAAATGAACAAAATTTGTTCAAATCAATATTTCATGCCGAGGGCTACTTCCAATAAGCTTGCTCATAGGAACTTGGATATCGTGCCCAGAGTTTACATAATTTGCTTCATTTTTGCCCATAGGCGCTAATGTTAAAAAATTTTGAACTGTTCATAACAGAACAAAAAATTGCTCAAATCAAAAAGTAAAATAAGGAAATGAGATGTCCTCGGCAAGATCTGTCGAATCGGAGAATTCGCTGAAAAGTTATTAGGGAGGGGATAGACAGACCGACATTTTCCCTATCTGAAAAAACTACTTTCAATTTTTTTATTTTTCAATCTTTATTTAATTCTTTCACTTATTTTTGACTTTTCTTGATTTTTAACGATATTTTCACGATACATGAAGCCTTCTTTCATGCTTTCTTTTTTTTTTCATTTACGGGAAAGTAGGCTAAAAAAGGACAAATATTGAACTTCTAAAATGCATAAAAACTTCTCATTTATGTTGAATTCAGTTTAAGTTTAAAACAAAAAACTAAAACTTAAATTTATCAAACAGCAAAGCATTAGCCCGTAATGCTACTAATGCACCTTGATTATGCATGAAATTCTCTACCTATTGTTCCTTCTAAGACTTCTGATGGACTGTTGAACATATTCCGAATATATATTATTTCCAATTGGAGCAGTGTATGCGTAAAAGAAACAAAGTCTGTTATCATGCATTAAATGAGATCCGACTGTATTTCCAAGTTAGAGTTAAACACAAAATGGGACTTGTGTCAAGTATATATTAAATGTGCATTGAAAACGATTGCATAAAGATGAAAACAACCATTTTAAGTTAGTTCTTATCAAAGCGTATTGATCAATTCCAAAAACTGATCACTAGGAATTTAAACAAAGGGGTTATTTGTAACCACAAAACACGTGTATATAATTCAATTTGCTTGTTTGGGCTTTAGCACGTTATTAATATTATGTTAAAGTTGGTCTGAGCAGACATTTTCTTCATGAGAAAGTCACTTTCTTTTTAATTAAGTAGTGATGAATTCTCTGTAACAACTCCAACATGTGGTTCTTAAAAGAAAAAAAAAAGAAAAAAGTTTCTTTACTGACCTCTTTTGCGTTTTAATAAGAAAGAAGCTAAATAGGTTAGGAAATCAATAATGTAACAATCTCTATCTCTACTAATAATAAAGTAGCAAGTATGTGTGTGTGTCTGTCTGTGTCCGGCGTAGGGCCCAGACCGTCCAACGGATTTTCATGAAATTTGGCACGAAATTAGTTTGGAACATGGGGGTGTGCACCTCGGAGAGTTTTTTCTGAAACTCGAATTTGTTCTTATTTTATTCCAATTTATAGCCGAAAGTTTCATAAAATAGTCATTTTCTATGGGAAGGAATTATCGCATCGCTTCGAGCTTGATACCGTTGAAAAGCGCGTAAAAAACTACCCCGGAAGGTGTTTCGCTCAGCGTGCGAAAATTCGAAGCCTCTAAATTACCTAGAA
Organism: Octonoba sinensis; assembly: GCA_038502835.1. Taxonomy (NCBI): domain Eukaryota; kingdom Metazoa; phylum Arthropoda; class Arachnida; order Araneae; family Uloboridae; genus Octonoba; species Octonoba sinensis. The sequence goes on from CM076598.1 coordinate 134,793,829, forward strand.
AAGAAGTTATAAGCATTTTTCTCTGCAGTTCGAAATTATTTTTTCACGCTAATTAACTTTAATTTTAATTGTTACCATGCCAACTGACTATTAATCCTTTTTTCTTTCAACGAATTAAAATTTATTGCTTGCGGTTTTTAGCATTTTCAGGAGCAGCCGATTTTTAATTAATTTATTTCTTTTTTTTTATTTTGATTTTTATTTTTTTAAAGCGAATTGAAATTTATTTCCTGCGGCTCACAGGCGGTTGATAGTTTTATTTTGATTTCCTTATTTTGACATGTACTTTACTTGACCATTTTCCATACTGCACAGCAGGCTTGGAGTAATCGCGATTACGTAATCGTAATCGGCTGTAATCGATTACATTTTGACAAAATCGTAATCGTAATCGTAATCTGATGATGGCATATTCTCATAATCATAATCGAAGTTGTGTAATCCCGTAATCCTTTTTCTCCCGGAATTTTAATCGTAATCTTAAGGAAAAAATCCGTAATCTGCTAGTCCTGCAATCGTGTAATCTTGACCTGCTGAAAGCTGAAATTTTTAGCGCTACCCTTGGATAGAAGAGATAAGATTACAAGAAAAAGGATTCAAACTGTGTACTGAAGTCCTATCCTAAACGGTCCGTAACCTACGGGCGATCATAATATAAAAGGTTCTGTGTGGCGGTCGCAGAGCCTTGATGGCAGGACGATATAATAGTCTGCTAGAGACGCTTGTTGTCCTACTTGTTGCGGTCTCTCAGAATTCTTAATTGCGGCTCCACTCTCCACGGGGAATGGCTGGAGAGCCCGAGAAGAAAGAGAGTCTGGTCTGGATAGTCACTCGCATCGCCTTGGGGCTCTCCGGGGGGGAGGGGGGGGGGGTCTCCGGTCTCCTCGCGTCGTCCAGTTTCGGTACAAGAGCGGTAATCTGTCCGCAAGTCACAGATTTCGGGGTACATAAGAAAGGGGAAGGTGTCTATAGAAGGACCAAATGCATCGGTCATTTTGCTTCCTTAATTACCCCTTCAAAACATATTCAAACGGTTGGGCAATAGGCGAGAGTCTGGACGGGACCGCCGCGAGTAAAAGAGAGTTCCCCCTTTCTTCTCTCCGCGGGGTCCCGGTTTGGAGTCGGCATTAAGAATGGGCCCCCCTTTATTTTCCCTTTCAGTAATCGAAGTAGACTGCCCCCCTGAAAATCTAGTGTTGGTACTATCACCTACACACATAAAGAGACATGAAATGACTTTTGTGTTTTCGCCTTTCTTTAACGGCAGAAGTGAAGAATTTTTCTAAAGAATAGCACATTTACACTTCAGCAATTTAGGAGCAGGCGTTACATGATGCTCTATGCTTAAGATGCATGAAATCTTAACCCTGGTACGTGTGATTATTATTATTTTTAAAAATATGTTCTTCGAATATTTAAAAAAGTACATACATTTAAATCTTAAATTTATTTATATTTTAATGCTAATATTCTTTTTAATTAATAGGTATGTAAAAGAAAATGATATATGTTCAGACATTTTCCCAATTGTTTTTTACATGCATGAATTAATATTTAGGAATTATTTAAAAAAATTAATTATCTTTTTCTTCTTAGAATTACCTCAACAGAATTTTGAATTTCAGTTGAATCTTGTACGTTAAATTTGTGTTGTAAAATTACTTGCACTTTATTTTTTTATTAAAACAGTTAGTACATGGAAAAAAATATATGCTCGTGCATGTTAAAAAAAAAACCCACAAAAATCATATTAAAATATTATAGTCATTCGTATTATAATTATTCTTCATATTACTTTTTAACGATTACTAATTTTGCTAAGAGTTATTTGAATGTTCATGTTCAAATTTTTTGAAATTATTCTAAAATGCAGCATTTATTTTCAAAAGATTATTTATCTCTTACACGATCTGAATATTTTGTTATCCCGTGCAATTCATGCACATCCTATAAGTGATTTCATAAAGAATCATAGAAAATTATTATTTTCAGTAAACTAATTGGTGTTATGTGAAATATTTACACAATTTAAACTAGAAAATAAATACAATGGAGAAATATACATTTTCAGAAATTGCGGCCAACTAAATTTTGATTGTATGCACACAAAATAACAATGAACCAGGTAAATCACTTATGCATTATATATACATTTAGTGCATCGTCTTTGCTTATATACAAAATACGATCACTGTAGTTATCCCTCACATTAGTTTTAAATATTCGAAAAATACTGAATGTGCCTTTCCTGATTATACATATATATATATATATAATGCAAATTTTTCATTTCTGCAACGACGTCATAATTCCAGAACTGTGATGATGAAATTGTTTCATTATAATTGCATTCATCACCATTTCAGTTATCTCTTATAAAATCAAAATTTTAATTAAAAATCATAACTTTTTGATTTATGACACTATTGTGAAAATGAGAGTTGTATGCATAAAATCGGATAATTTTATGCTAATCTAATCGTAATCAAAATCGTAATCGGATGTCATAATCGTAATCGATTACATTTTTCAACGACTGTAATCGCTGCCGTAATCGTAATTACTTTTTGGCAAAGGATTACAATCGTAATCGTAATCATAATCTCTCAATTTCTCCCTTTGTAATCGTAATCGTAATCGATTACGTTTCTTTGTAATCGACTCCAAGCCTGCTGCACAGGGGTTTTTAAAAGAAATGTTATTCTTTATAGCGATTTTTGTTATTCCAGCTTATTACTATTTATACTTTCATTTATTTATTTATTTTTTTTTTCGCCTGTGAATTAGCACATATGGTATTTTCCTATTTGAGCTCGGATGAAAGGCTCATTCCGCTTTCAAAGCGTTGCTTGCTGCTGTTTGTTTCTGCAAGCTACAAAATTTCGTCTTTCTGTTTTAAGCCGGGTCCCGACGCTACGTTTTGCACAACTTTTTGTCTCCGCAGTTCAACACGCTGCAGATAAAACGTTGCGTATAGATTAGAAAAGTGCGCAGTTTTGAGTCCGGTGCGAAGACTGTACAGTTGCAGCGATAACTGAGCTAGAAAGCATAGATGTCTTTGAACTGTGCAGACAAATCGGCACATGTAAACGGTGGCACCCTTTTCCGATTCATTTTGTTTCTCAGTTTCAATTCGTCAGGTGACAATGGCCGACTTTTGGCAATGTTCTCAGAGGTTTCTTGCATTATGCGAAAGTTTCCCATGCATTTGGCGTGTCAAATCCAAGGAGTATAGTGACAGCGATAAAAAGGGGGACGCTTATGAGAGTTTAGTGGAAAAATTCAAAGAAATTGATGCAACCGCAAACAGAGAAACAGTTGTAAATGATTGATTCTTTGAGAAGTGTTTACCGTAAAGAATTGGTAAAAGTAATAAATCGATTCGATCTGGGGCTGGAGATGAAATCTACAAGCCATCTCTCTGGTATTTTGATTTGTTACATTTCCTAAATGATCAGGAGACACCAAGGCAGTCTAGGAATACCATCGATGAAAATAAAGAGATTGCAGTTGTCGAGCCACCAGAACAGGCAACAAAAAATATTTATTTTATGTAATCATTTGACCACTTTAAACGCCGGGTACTTCTGAGACGTTCCAGTCTTTTTTTTTAACATGACACCATGCCAAAATTGACCAGAGTAGTACCTCCTTCATGACGATATCACACAAAACTGAGTGAAATATACAGATATCTCTGCACCATGTAGACGCATAAAAAACTGCAACGTTTTCATTCAGTATTAAGACTGCGTAGACAAAAGGTTGTACAAAACGTAGCGTCTGCACCCGGCTTTAATGTCAATAAATAATAGATAAAAATTAATTATACTAAAAATTTATTGATTAAAAATATTATAATTTATTATAATCGTCCTTTTTGTGTGGGTACTTGAACTAAACAAACAAAATGCGTTGTCTTTCAAGTATTTTCTTTTTTGTTTTGTTTCGTTTCTTTCTTTCCCTTTTAATTGTGCGTGTTTTGTAAAAAAAATGTTTAAATGTGTAGGATCTCTGGCTGATTGCCGTGGGCAGCTAATTTTTAATTATGTGGAATGCTATGCATTTTAATAAAATAACATAATTTACATCTAAAAATGTTATCACTATATACACAATGGCAAACCGACTGGTCTTTCCATTTTTTAACACGGGCATAGCCGCGCGGGTACCGCTAGTGAGTAAATAAAATAGTATAGCATTTATTAACATGTCTATCAAATCACCAGGAAAAAAATAAAGAAAAAAACCCGAGTTCTGCTTTACTTGCTTTGGGATTTCATTTTATTACTAGATGTACGGATGCATTCATTGTCTTGTTAAGTTAGCAATTAGCGTTTTTATCTAAAATTAAAATTTATGGACTTTTAGAAGGCCATGAATTTTCATTAAAAACAGCAGATCGTAGTTTTCATTTAGTAGCTTTAAGTGGAGAGTTAGTATAACGGTTCATAAAGGTTGATGCAACTACTTCAATACTCAAATTCACTTTTACTTTAATCAGAATGCAACTTGAAATATAACGACTAACCTCAAAAAGTACTACACATGAACCGTGAAACTAACTTCCTAAATAGCATGAATTTTCCTCTATTTCTAAAAGAGAGTGATTCATTTTTTAACTTTGCATTTTTATTTTTCTTACATCCATTCATAGAATGCATTTGTATGGATCCACGTGAAACCAAGTTCATTTTTTCAAATTTTCAGTTAGATGTACTGAGCTTGGTTCATTTTGTGCTCTTAATTATATCTATTTGTTGACAATGTTTAGGTGCAGTTTTTCTTTAGGTTGGCCGTTATATTTCGAGTTGCCTTCTGATTAAAGTAAAAGCGAATTTAAACATTGAAGTAGTTACTTCAACCTTTATGCTCCGTTACACTAACTCTACACTCGAAGTTATTAAATGAAAACTACACTCTGCTATTTTAAATGAAAATTCATGGTCTTGTAAAAGTCCATAAATTTTCATTTTAGATAAAAACGCTAATTGCAAAATTTGGAAGACAATGTAGGCATCTGTACATCTAGTAATAAAATGAATAACCAAAGAAAGTTAAGCAGAACTCGTGTTTTTTTCCTTTTTTCTGGCGTTTGAACTTTTCGTATGCTGACGCTATGTTTTATTCGTTTTAACAATAATATTTTGACAATTTTTCACATAGCTAATGTAAGTACATAGCTAATCAGTAAGTATTTTAATATTTACTTTCTATTTTTGTTTGTTTTTTTACGCATCCTTGACATTTTATTTAGTAAAATATTTTTCATCAACTTAAAAAAAGTCAAAAAAGAAATGAATTGTTTATTTTGAAAAGATAACTCTTAAAACAAATTTTTTTTTTTTCAGGAGATAGAAAAAAATTACTTATGAAAAGTTGGGAAACTTTACGGGTCTGATCTTTTACTATTTTGTTTTAGTGGGTAATAGCAACGCAATATTGTTAAATTAAAACGATTGTTGATTAATTATGCCATAAAAATTAATAAATTATACTGAGAATTCTTTCTTTTTCAAAACGGAGATGCTACCTTTTCGTAACAAACAATTCAAATATAGAGGCATGCTAAACTAATTTTTAAAAAAACTCAGTGGGAGAGAAAAAATAAAAAATTAAGCGCAAAAATACAGCAAACTAATTAAATTTTGTTTTGGAAACCTACTTTTCTGTGCCATGATTACTCCCATGAATTGTGCAAATAATCATAAACCAAAATTATCCAACAGTAAATATTAATTAATAGAAGAAACTCGTAACCTGCGACTTTCTAAATTCTTATCTTATAATAATTATTCAAATGAAACAAAATGCTTTCAGAGGAAATGTAATTTCTTTTCATTCTTGTTGAAATGCCTATTCATTATTAAAACCCTTCTCTTAGGGAAACGATAATTCCCTTTTTTCGAGACGGGTGCGCCTTACAGATTAATTCTCAAAGAATTGGGTTACATATTTATAGTGGTACATTGTAGTGCTTTACGTTTGATTATTATTATTATTGTTGGAAGAGAGTACAATGATGGTTATAATTGAAGTGCAACTTTCCAAAAGCAGTGAAAAAGAGAAACGGGCTAGAACGCCCTGAAATTTAATCTGTATTTATGCACAAACTAAGAGATGAAAGGTAAGGGAAAAAAACTAATTGGATCCAAAAAAAGAAAAAGGCAAGCGCTATTAAAAATAATTGCAGTATTTGACAGTTTTTTTAGCATGCAACACTATAAATACAAATAAATACAGTGTATAAAAACTACTTATTATCAGTAGCGGGGGCAGGGATGAATTTATGAAATGCCGCTCACATCATCTGAAGCTGTTATTTTGACTTAAATTTCCGTTAGTACGCATTACATTATTCATTTTCAGTAATAAATAAATAGAACAACAAGAAGTTCCGTCTAGAACTATACGAGCCTACTTTCCCGTATACACCAAATTCAAATTTATAATCTAGCTATCTCTTTCTCTCTCTTTCTCATTTAGCTTTAGTTCTTAATTTTTTCAAATATACCTTTTTCAACAGACAATACATATTCGTTCACGCATTCATTTTTTCCTTTATTCAGCCATTCATTTATGCATTCATTCGTTTACTGATTCAAATGTTTATTCATTCATTTACTCATTCATGTATTTATTCCCTCATTTATTCATTCTTTTCCTCATTCATTTATTCATTGATTCATTCTTTCACTCATTCATTTATTCACTGAGAAATATCCTTAAAAATTCCGATAAAAAAATTTCATAGGAAAATAGGCTTGTTAGTTCTGGAAGAACTTTCTATTTGTACATGTTCTACGTTACAAGAGCTTTCCAATAAAGTTTGTTCCAAGCAAATCGGTCCGTTAGATAACGATTTATATAGGATTGAAATTTCCCCGTAAGCGCTATGTTAATTTTTTGAACTGTTCAAAAATGAACAAAATCTGTTCAAATTGATATTTCACGCCAAGCGCTTCTTCCAGTAAGCTTGTTCATTGGAATATGGATCTTGTACCCAGAGTTTACATAATTTGCTTCATTTTCGCCCATAGGCGCTAATGTTAAATTTTTTTGAACTGTTCAAAATTGAACGAAAAATTGTTCAAATAAATCGGACTATTCGTTCAAAAGTTATTAGGGTGGGACAGACCGACAGACCGACAGACAGACCGACCGACAGACCGACAGACACACATTTTCCCCATCACAAAACCCTACTTTCAAATTTTTTATTTTTCAATCTTTATTTAATTTCTTCACTTTTTTTTGACTTTTCTTTAGTTTTAACGATATTTTTACGATACATTAAGCCTTCTTTCATGCTTTATCATTATTTTTTTTACTTTTACGTGAAAGTAGGCTAAAAAAGAAAGAACTAGTGATTATTCTAAATTTTTCACTTTAAGCATGGTGATGCTTATTAAGGCCAAAATATATCATTGTAGAAAACGCTGAATGTATATAAACCATTGTGTCTACAGTTCCTTAAACTAAATTAGTTGTTCTAATGTTAATGTAATCTCAGTCCATCCTTTAATTCAGTTGTTGTTGTTGTTGTTGTTGGCGAGCCCTCGTGGCGAAGTGAGGAAGAGAGTATGCGCTGCTCCTGAGTTTAACGGGGCCCTCATAGGCAGGAGTCCGACTTCTGCCCCTTTTGATGTCTAGTTTTTGAGCCAGCTCCCAGTGACCGTCATTTGGGTTTTGCACCCCCGGAGATATTGGTATTGGTTCGTTGGACTTCAAAACCAACGACTAAATCCTTAAACACACAGAGCAAATTATTTACAAGATATTTACACTATGTACAGATTTAAGCACACAAAAATATCTCACAAAGTTCACACATTACCGTAAAACCAACGCTAATCGTATTTACTTCCCAAATGCGAAAGGAATTAAGCACGAAGCTTACAGCGCAATGGCTGACTGACAGACACTCACCAAAGTCTAAAACTAAACTGAACTGTTCAACTCGCCGAACCGCCTTACGTAACAGCTCGGATCACGTGACATGAAGATTAAGAAAACTCTAGCAAAACTGGAATTATCTATCGTGATCGGAAAGTCGCCAAGCTTGGCGAGAAACAGCATCGGTACCCCTAATTTCGCAACAATATAATTTCAGTTGAAGGACATTCGAGTCGCGACAAATTTAACGTGCAGCAGCAATCTTTAGCGTCCACGGTCCCAGAGCAACCAGCAGCGAGAGGTTGTCACCCTCCCAAACACTGACCTCTGCCAATGCTTCACTTTTGGTGTTCGGCTGGAACTGCGCTTCTACCGTCTGGTGAACTGCGGAGCTTGAAGTCTGTTAAAAGTAAATCACTTTGTGGGTAGCTTTATTTAGTCGCCAAAATAAGTTTTAAAGTTTAATCGTTTTAAGTCACCAAAAAATTACATATTTCAATATTTGTTATATAGGGGAGACCGGGGCGACTTTTGCAGAGTTTTTTTTTAAGAAAAAGGAAAAAAGCCATGCATGTGAAAGAAAATTACAGACATTCTTTATATCATTTGTTGTCATGTTCTAATTTTTTACAACATTACCTATGCTTCATTATAAGTAAAAAAAGTAAGATGTTAGGACAAAATAAAGTTATCTACTGTGCCCCATTCCCGGTGTAAAATGCTCACTGTTCTGGGGCAAAATAGATCAAACCTAGAATAAATTAATATAAATTAAATATTTCCCCTGAAACTGTTTTTAATAATGCTTCTGTCTAAGGAACATCATGCAAAAACTTTCATTATATAAAATTACCAAAATTTAAAAGAAATCAAAATTAAGAAGAAACCAAGGGAACTAATAAAAATTGTAAAGTGAAAGTAAGTTGAAACCCGTGAATTTTAAAATTAACGATAAAATATTGAAAGACATATTTAAAGAAGCATCCAATAAATTTACATTTCAAGGATTAATTACGAATTCATTTTTTCCCGTCCTGAGAATCCAAAACAAATATCTATTATTTTATTTCAATTTTACAGAAATTGTTACCGGGAAAAACATTGAGCATTAAATTACATTTCGTGTCTATAAGGTTTTAAAATTATTTCATATTACATATAAAATATATGATATTACTTGGCTCAATAAACGCGTTACACATATCATAAATGGGTTTCCTTCATGCATTTATAATTTAAATATAAAGGCAGCAGCATTTTTATATTCATTCTATATGCTGCGACGATAGCACACCCTGTTTTTTTCTTTTTTTTTTACGTAACTACATCAGAATCTATTTAAAAAATACAACAAAGTCTTTGAAAAAAAAAAATGAAACTACAGAGAATAAAAAGAGTAAACATTCTATAAACTAACAGCAACAGATACTGTGCCGCAATAGCAGCGCCATTATTTGAGCACGCTGAATTACTATTTCTCTTAAACAAAATCGAAGGTGAGATCAGAATTTGTTTCGATTTCTCAGACCGCTCAGCCAAATATGCCTCTAGAGTTTGAAGGAATGGATGCCAAGGGCTCAGCTGCTCACTCGAGCTGAAAGTAAACCATATGCTAATAATATGTAATGCATTTATTTACAATTTTAAAAACATTTACTACGTATCTCAAGTGTTCAGTTTTCTGAAAAGCTGTTACTACCGAGAAACTTGATTCGTGGCTTTTTAACGAGTACTTACGTAACGTAACAGATCTTTCTCTGCAATTGTCCAGAATGCAGGAAAAAAGGAATGTTATCCAGAAACTGTTGTTAAGAAACTCGGTTAATAATTTTATATTTTTTTCTACTAAATATGCATTTGTCGTTCTTCTATTATATTTAATTCTTTCAATAACTAAAAATTAATATATATATATATATATGTATGTATAATAAAAGTATCAAACAAAAATTATTTCACGGTCAGTTTTTAATAGATTTATACTGCATACATTACGTATTTAACACAACATTATTAAATGCGATCAGAAAAATGTAATTAAGATAAGGTTGTCTTTGTGTAGGATATATATAGTGGATGTGTCAAAATCCAAACTAAAACTTTTGTGAGATAATTTAGTTAACAAACATTTGATTTCTTACTGATAATGACCTAAATATCCCTTTACTTACCACCCCCTACCCCCAACTTTGGTGTACAGGAAAGGCTCATTTTCATTTATTAAGAAAACCAAAGAAACGCCTCATAATATATACATCAAATTATTTACCCTTTCACTTTTACATTGTTTTTAAAGCTTTTGAGCCATTCCTTAATATATATCACGGAATGTGGGAATATAGAAATCAGAGGAAACAGAGACCAGGTCTTAAATATAGACTCAAGATATATATATATATATATATATATATATATATATATATACATAGGTGCATATGTATAAGTAATAGTTTTAGTAAGATTTGATAATATGATCATATTTTAGTTCAAAATCTGAAATAAAAAAGTATACTAACAACTCTTTCTCGTATCATTCATTTATTCAGAACTGCACTTGAGAACTTTTGCACAACACAAACAAAATAAAAATTAATTTTGTACAAATTGATAAAAAAGCACTTTACAAAAAGTTTTTTAAAAAAAATAACATATCAAAAATAAATATTCGATAACTTTCATATGTTTTTATTACCCTGCTCAAAAGCGTCTTTTATTAGTTTAATCGACCTCCTTTTCATTTTTCCTTTCTATTTAAAAGTCTAATCTCCCCAGATTATTTGAAAACTTTAATGATGGAAATGCCTCTCACTTATATCAGCGCTCTAATAGTATCTGAAAATGAGACCTTGATTACTATTATTCTCGTAACGAATTTTCAATTGATCAGGCGAAAGCAAACAAACACTTTATTTTCGTGAAAAGTTTGGTAAATCGATTCGTCAAAAGACAATTTCTCGCTTACGCTATTTTCCAGCTAAATTTATTCACTCTCATTTTCTCCTTAGATATTGAGATTTACCAGTTGTTTTGCTTTAAAGAATACCTGAGAGATAGTTTAAGTTTTCCTTAGATTTTATAAATAATTGATGACTTTTAAAACGTAAATAATAAAAAATATATTTTTATATTTTAGGTTTTTACTATTATATTTTTTAAATATTAACAAAAACAACAACGTAAATAACAATATTAATAATAGTAATCACAACATCTGGTACTCAGGGACGGAACCTATCTTCTTTATCTCATTCTCAGGTGATAGGTCTTCCCGTGCCTCCTTATCACGTCTCGCAAGCGGTCACCTGAAATGTCTATGATTATTTGGAAGCGAGAAAGTCTTTCCACGATGTCCAAAATGCCAACAACAGCAACCCCGAACACATCCTCGACTTTGTTAGACTCTGCCGGGGAAATATTTACCCGTCTCAATTGCATGTCATCGACTTATTCAAAGTCAAAGGTTTGCTTGACCTGTCCTGACTGCGTCAAACTAGGCAGGATACAACAATAAGAAGAAGATAATAATAATAATTATTATAATAATTATTGCATTTATATATACATATATATTATATATATATATATATATATATATATATATATATATATATATATATGTAACATCACTGTTACAAGCAGCCGTTATTTTAGTGTAATGTCCGTTGGTAAATCAGTCGTGGCCGAAACTATTCAGTACTTGATTTATTAGTAAGTAACTTCACATATTAAATACACATATTTCAAAATATAAGACGACTCAAAACATCACTCTTCTATCTACAATATTTACATCGTGAATTCCCGCGAAAAGCTTGCGAGATTGCCTTTTATAATCTCTCGAGCTACATGTCACGTGATTTGCTATTTGTTCTTCTGCAAAACTATTTTTAGTTCACATTACATAATCTTTCCCGCTTTAGTTTCCCGGGCTGGGGGACATATAAAAAATATCCATGTCTCAAAAACGAAACAGAATTCAAAAAGGGGTCAAAAAAGGTATTTTGTTTTCAATGTTATAGAATACCCCCCCCCCCCCCCCCGTAAAAGAAGAGGCTGACCACCAATACAAGCATTGGCGGGCAGATTCACCCAGGAGTAAGGTAAAGGAAGAAAATTTGGAAGAAGAAAAGAAAACACTTTTGACAGAAAGAAAAAAAAAATAAGGGCACACAGCATCACGTGACATAGGGTATCACAATACAAAGCAAAAAAATACAATAAAAACATAATGCAAATATATTACTAAATAATTCAAATGTTTGGTAAAAAATCAGAACTCAAAAAATTATACATTTCACAACTCTCTTTTTTTTTTATCAACTTGAACAAATGATATTAAACATTCCACATAATATTTTCATTACAATACATTTGACAGTTCTCAATACAATATATTTGATTTTTTTTTTTCAAAACTCACATTGCAAAATATTCGATAATATATTTTTTCTTTTCAAAATTTACATCTCTAATTGTTTCATAAAATTCTTTTTTCTAACTTCACATTACAAAAGTTTCATAATTTTTTTATCAAAATTCACCTCCAATATTTTATTCACAAATTTAATTTTTTTTCATTTATTTTCTTCAAAATTCACATTCAATACTTTATTCACACAATTGAATTCTTTTCATTTATTTAGTAAATAATTATTCATTTTTCTTCAAATCATTTCTTATTTTCAAAAATTATGTTTCAATTATTTTTCAATTCAACTTATTTATCATGTTTTTATAAAAAGAAAAATGGATTTTTTCCCCAAAATCGTTTTGGACGAATAAAGAGGAAAAAGGAGTGATCGACCAAAATGTAAATTGCAATCAATTTGATACATCTGTAATATTTCTTTAGCACTTCAGGTGACTAAAGGTTAAAACACAAATGCCTTTAAAAATTAACTAAATTACAGTTACGTAGGATGACTTCGGAGACAAAGTTAGAAGGGATGAAACTGTAGTAGTATAATTTTAGTGTCGATCTGCTAAACTGTATCGAAAGTTATACTTCCACCTACTCCAAGACTCCACCTACTTGAAATATAGCAGGTAATTTTGGACGAAGATAATATTATATTTTCAATAGCAATAACATAGCAAGACTTTATAAATTCATATTCGATCGATTGAAGAATTATTCTTTTCAACAATTAGCTATCAAGCATTTAGCTCAACAATTTCGAAAATTAGCTGGTGAAAACCATGAAGTAAATTCATGAAAGTACATAAAGTTAGTAAAATGTTTAACAAAATATGATAATACTAAATGTTTTGTAAAACCAAATTTATTCCACACAAAGGACCCACAGATCACAAAATCTTACAGGACCAATGGCATAATTTTAAAAATATTAACTTTCACAAAACCTCCTTTTTAATTTTCATCAAATGTTTTCACTATTGTTCTAAAATTACTTAACACTTTACCGACCGGCCATCGATTAATCGACGTTTTGTTCTCAGCGCATACCGACCGGCCGTCGATTGTTCGACGTTTGCTCCCCAGCGCTTACCGACCGGTCTTTTATTAATCGACTTTTGATCTTTCTGTTAGATTTGGTTAGGACGATCTGCGGCTGAGCGGGCGGTGAAAGGGCATAGTATGTTCGAACCGCTACCGGTCGGTAAAGTGTTAATTTGCTTAGTGTATGGTTTATTCATTCTAAGCGAAGTACTATTAAATTCGAGAAAGATATCCTATTTCTTTTGCTTATTAACCCATAAATTATGAGGAAATACTGCTCAGAGTAAGCGTAGCGCAAAACGGAATTGAGGCGATTTTTCGTTGTTATTTTATGCCTTAAAACTTATTTTTCAGGAAATGTACCTTTGCAAATTACTTGCAATAACAACTAAGAGTACAAAAATGAGACTTTTAAGCAAGTTTCCTCACGCCAGATTACACACTTTGCAATTTATTTAAATGTGTTAAAAGTAATTTGGCTCAAGGGAACTATTACGGTTTTATTTTAATGCAGTGACCAAGAGCAAAGTTAGTTAACTTTGAGCTTTAGCGCCAGTTTCTTTTTGTTTTGTGAACAATTCCCGAAGGCTGTTACATTTTAAGTAAAAATACTATGGAAATCAATAATTTGAAACAGAACGTTGGATATATATTTAGTCAGTTTTTCCTTAACACATGTACTTCTGCTTGATGTATTTTAAGTACGCAATAATTAAACTGTTTCAACACACAAAACTGATTGTATTTTTTTTTTGTAATAAATTCAAGAATAATTTCTAATTTGTAATTTTTAGAAATTTTTTTGGTTGATGAACACATATTCTCTGCTTGGTTTTTAAAAATAAATAAATAAAACTTAAAAAAAAGGAACGGAAAAGAACAACGTTGAATGATGTCTTACGTATCGGGAAAATTAATCATACGAATCTGTATATTCTGTCTGTGTACTCGAAAGAGCAACACGTATTTTAAAACTAACACACTTTATTACACGAAACTGGACAACGGGACGGGATGAAACCCGCCTGCACTGTGTGTGTATCAACTTCACACGCACACAACTATATACAATCTCTGTTGTCAGATCCACTGGCTTCATTTGCATATGCTCACAACATGAAAGTTATATGTATGAAAATCAACATTTTTCTTTTTTTTAGCCTACTTTCCTGTAAAAGTAAAAAAAAAAACAATAATAAAGCATGAAAGAAGACTTAATGTATCGTAGAGAAAATGACAAAAAAGTGAAGTAATTGAATAAAGATTGAAAAATAAAAAAAATGAAAGTAGGGTTTTGAGATGGGGAAAATGGTGTCTGTCTGCCTGTCTGTCGGTTGGTCGGTCTGTCTGTCCGTCCCCCCTAATAACTCTTAAACGAATTGTCCAATTCGAAAGTTTTTTTTTTTTGCATTGGAAAGATATCGGCATCTCATTTCCATATTTTACTTTTTGATTTGAACAGTTCAAAAAATCTCAGCATTAGCGCCTATAGGCAAATTATGTAAACTCTGGGCGTAAGTTCCTATGAACCAGCTTATTGGAAGAAGCTCTCGCGTGAAGTATTTTTTGATTTGAAAAATTTTTGTTCATTTTTGGACCGTTCAAAGAAAAAAGAGGAATAACATTAGCGCCTTCCAAGAAATTTCAATCCTAAATAAATCCTTATCTAACAGACGGATTTGCTTGGAACACACTTTATCGGAAAGTTCTTATGACTTAGAACATGTAGAAATACCAAGTTCTATCAGAACTAAACGAGCCTATTTTCCTATGATTTTTTTCGATCCGGATTTTTAAGGATTTTTTTCGAAAGAATGAATTATTAAATGAATGAGTGAAGGAATGAATGAATAAATGAGTGAATAAATAAGTGAATAAATAATTAAAATAAATAACGGACTGAATGAATGAAAAAATAAATAAATTAGTGAATAAATACATGAATGAGTAAATGAATAAATGACTGACTGAATAAAGGAATAAATGACTGAATAAATGAATGTGTGGAACTGTGCTACGCATTCCACCTATTCCTTGTACTCTAGTACTAATCTTCAATCTTTTATGTGTGCTTTATATCCATTCTGATTTTTCGCTTCTATTTGGCACCCTTCATTATGCTTTTTACGGTCCCGAGAAAAAATCAAACAGAAAAAAATCCATTCAGAAAAACACCAAAATTAAAGTTCGAACAGACAGTTTCCTTGCCACTATTGCAAACCTTGAAAGTTTCGAGATTTAAACATACATTTGTTGTTGTTTCTAATGTCACTTGGATATCCAAGCTCCCATTCTCAGAACGACTAGGAATTAAGGCAGTAAGGAGCGCCTTCCGTTTATAGATCAGCACCACAACGGTGGAAGTACGACCAGGCTCATTATGTACTTGGATGACACCAGATGGGGTCACCACAAATACGCCTCCTTGCTTTTATGACCTAAGAGTGAAGGGAAGGGAAAATCTCCACTCTCCGGTACCCTCGGAACTGCCTCGGCACTTCAGGGTTCACGGATTTTACATGCACGTATCGCCATGTGTACATGGTGGGTCCTCAGCGGCTCAGGTATCGAACCCGAGATCCTCCGATCCGAAGCTCGATATCCTAACCACTAGGCTACCACGGCCCTAAACATACATGTTATTGTTGTCACCGGGGGAATCAACTTCTGCAAATTGTAGAAAACTTTCATTGATATATTACTGAATTTAATCAAGATGACATTATTTTGCCGATCGTCTTCTGATTAAATGCCATTTATTCTATTATTAACAATTGTATTTACGTAACTGTGCCAGACGACCGTAGTTTGTTGCTCGCACTAAGACGTAAATGGAATAGGGAAATCATAGTGTTTGTTATGAAAGATAAAGTAATAATCGTTCAGATCACAATGGCAGCAATAACGTATTATGAGGGGACGAGGTAGCTCGATTGATTTGGCACCGAACTCTTGGTAAAATGGTCCCGGGCTCGATACTTACCAGCGGTATAAGACCAGCAAAACTGTTTATACTCAATTAAAAGAAGAAAGAAATAATATACCACGTAATTTAATGCTTTGACTTTATAGACCTCATTCTGAGCCTCAGATGTTTTCCTGTAAAAGAATAAAATAAACGTTGAAAATAAATGATATAGAAACATGAAGATTTAAATTGAAACATTAGTCAAAATTCTTTTAGAGTAAGGAAAAATATTTGTACCAAAGTGACAAGAAAATTACTGGATATCATTGGTTAAGAATGCAAACATTCAGTACTCGTTTTAAAGAGTGGCAGATAAAGCTTCCTGAGAGAATATTTCTTTCAATGTTAATCAAGAAATGTTTTGAAACCGAAATATATTTCTAAGAAATAATTTATACACATTTTCAAGCATACAAGCCCTGTTTTAATGATAATAAAGAAGACTACGCATTTGATGCTTACTTAGATCAGTGGATTCAATTTTTTCCTATAATTTAATCTTAAAAACGTAAAACATGAAGATGAAAATAGTAATAATTATAAGATGCGAAACTTTGCATTGAATGTCATTATATCAAGCTTTCTACGTATTACACATTGCACACATATATATATATATATATATATATATATATATATATATATATGAGTTTTATTACGGATAGTAAACGGCGTGAATAACTACCATTGCAGCTGCAATTCTTACATATTGAGGTTGTAAAAATGCTGTTTTTACGATCCACTTAAAACACAAAACACTGGGAGGTTTTTCTCAGGGAACAACAAAATGAAAACTATACTACTAGTATTACTCATTTATATTTTTCTTTCAATAACACAAGGCTAAATAACTAGTAAAACATTCTGAACAGTATTATTAAAAGTAATGAAAATATTAATACATACTAATGGCAGTATAAATGTTTGTCTTTTGAAACGTAAGTAAGTAGTAAAATTACTTTCAATACGCATTCGTAAACTAAGAATTGAATAGTTTATTTTCGAAAACGTAACAACTCCTAAAAACAGAAATTTTTTTTCAGGAGACAGAAAAAAGTGTTACGAGCAGTTGGGAAACTTTACGGTTCTGATCTTTTACTATTTTATTTTAGTAGGCAATATCAATGCAAAATTGGTAAATTAAAACGATTTTTGATTAATTATGCCATAAAAATTAATAAATTAATACTGAGAGTTGTTCTTTTTTCAAAACGGAGATGTTACCTTTTCGAAATAAACGATTCAATTGGGGAGGAATAAAAATTAACGCACATCATTATTTTATAACTGCATACTAAAATATTTTTCATCGTTACTCAAGACATTGAAAGTTGAGTACAATAAAATCTGTTTGGTATATTTGGTCTTGCGTATGTTGCAGCAAAATGAAGAAACATTAAACACCATTTCTTGTAGCCAGTAGGTTGCCACCATCTTCTGAGTCAGCATACCACCAAATGTTTTGAAGTGTAAGTCTGAGACAATGGTTCCCAATTTTTTTATCCCTAAGTTCCCCTTCTAAGATCCGACAGGAAATGGTGAACCCCTTTTCGTAGTTGTTAGTAACGGGTAACAAAACTATAAAATCTGCTAGCAGATTTATTTTCCTTGTTGCACAAGAGTTCATAACAAGAAATGAAAATATTCTATGCAAAATATCTAAATTTCAATTAAGGCTAAACTTCAGCTCTAAGAAAATGAATATAATCTTTTAATTACTACTTTTTAATTAGTTGTTCTTTTTGGATTATTGATAGAGCAGTAAACATATGTATTCGCAACAAATAACTTTAAAAATTATTTTCCCGATTGTGCGAAAAACGGAATGAGAAACATATGTAGAACATTTTGAACCACTCAATAAATATCTTTCAGTTCCAGTTTCGGGTTGAAATATACGAAATTTGAAAATGTTGTGGATATTTACAAGGGGGAGGGGGATTTTAAAATCAACATATTTTCAATATTCTCTTTGCGATAATATAGAAAAGTTTGAATAGAGACTGAAAAGTGTAAGTAAACACTTTAAAGCTAAGGAATAAATATCTTCCGGTTCCACTTTGGGGGTCTGTATGTGAGAGTTAGCCGAAAATAATGCAGAATCTCACTTTTTTGCAATTTTTCCTATTTCCGAGTCTTTTTTCGCGCTAGCGAGAGAAGAGTGGGAAATGGTAGGAGATATATACGTTTAAAATAAATCAATGAATACATTTCGATACCACTTTGTTATTCAAATTTTCGAAATCAGGAATAGTAGAAATAAGTGCATTTCAAATTTTGTACGTATGCTTGCTATGCCAGTCGATTACTTCTACACGTTATCGAGAAAACAATTTATTAAAAAAAAAATCATTTTTGCACTCCGTCCTAATATGTATGTAAATTTATTATTTCGTTTTTTCTCTTACGTTAGCAATTAGAAACTGCGGCATTGCAATATTATTTCGCGAACCCCTGGGGGTGTCACGAACCATTGATAGGAAAATGCTGGTCTAAGAGGACGTATAATCATGATTTCAATGAATAGGTGTTTTCGTTGAAATCAAAATTTTTTTTAGGATCTAAAAATATTCAAAAAAGGAGAAGGTTTTTTAAAGAAACTTGTAGTGGATACAAATGGTATGTATATTGTATTCGTATACAGTACTGTTTGTATGAATAACTGAAGCATCAGATTACTTAAAAGAAAGTGTATTCGGCCTTTTATTTTTCTTTTTTTACAATAATGTACGAGCTCATTGCCCAAAAGTGCTATATATATATAAACGCATAAGATAGCTTAAATAATTTCCATTGTGCAATTTCCATTTGCATGAAAAACAAAATTATGTCTAAAATTTTGGCAAAACTTCAGAAAATGTGCTTCTTGGGGTGTAAAATTAACTGCTTTATTTAACGGCATGTTTCTCTACTTTTTCAAATGAAAACTGGAATAAAATGTTGCTTGAAGAAATGTAAGACAAATTTTTTAGTAAACACTGAAATGATACGGGCAAACAAATATTTTTACAAACGCTCAAAATGAGAATAAAACTCTACAGTATGTCCCGCTTTATTTTTCTTTTCTTTCTCTTTTTTTTGAGCTATGAACAGTTCAGAAACCATAAAATAAAAGTATATACATGCACTGTAGTGTTCAGTAACCCATGTTGAAGTAGGTCGAATTACTTCGAATGAAACTCATCAGAAAGTTTTTTTCTCATTTAAAATCACCGTGAATGAAAATATGTTTTGATTCGAAAATAATAAGGTTATTTTTAAATAGAGTAAAACCTGTAAAGTTGACTACTTTTGTAAGCTGACCACCTGCCTAAGTTGACCACTTTTGTCAGGAACGGAATTAGCCCTATACTATATAATGTAGGGGAACCTTTGTAGCTTAACCACCTAATTTGAACCCCTGTCTATATTGACCACATATGCACTGCAAATTTGGGTGTTTTTTAAGTTGATCACCTAGTTATTACTATATTTGTTTACCTATTTTGCAAAGGTAAAAAAAAAATTAAATAACGTCTCCATGGTTTTTTTCTATGCTACAATGCATTTGTCTGGATGGATGAAACAGCGATATACAGTTTGCCTAAACCTCATTGTTAGGTTAACCAAATGGGAAAACTACTATGAAGACTATTTTATTCTTTTAAATAAGTTTCTTCTTTTTTTCTTCCATCTGATCTAGCCATTTTGAAAACTTATGTATTTTTAGGAAATCTTTACCATCAAATAAAGTAACTTACATAACTCATAAGGTATTTATCTTTAGAATTAAAGTACCAGTTAAAATAAAGTTGTATAGGATACATTGTGTGTGTGTTTATGTAATTAATTCAGTTTAAACTTCTCTGATATTTTAGATAATTGTGAGAAAAATATTTTAAAGTAACGTTAATACATGAAGCTATATTTGAATTAGTTATAAATGAATTAATGTCTTGTGTAAGAAATGACAAAAAAAAAATCTCCACCCTCTATAAGATGACCACCTGTCTAAGTTGACCACCAAAGTGCTACACCGCAAGTGGTCAACTTATACAGGTTTCACTGCAGTTGAATTAATTTCTGCTTGCGTTTACTTAACCTTTGAGCGATTGAGTTTTACTTTTATTTTCGTTTAATAATTTTCGTTTATTAGTAATATCTTATTAAATTTAACAAGATTCGTTGAAAAAATAAATTGTAAGAAATTGGGGGAGTTATCTTAATAACGAGTGATTTATTTTCAAATAAAATTTTGAAAGATGAAAAAGAATGCGAGTTATTCGGTAGCTTAAAACTTGAGAGAACGTTAAAAATCGATGTTTATATAGGGGAAAAGAGGTTCGTTTATTTCTAAACAAGCTTCTTGAATTGTATACCATGAACGCAGTATATGTTGGTACCTATTCATATTGAATGACACATTGAGATCATAACATCATTTTACTTTTTAATACGTGTTTTCAGTTTCTAAGTTCTTTGTGAATGCTGATAAAAATACAAAATTTTCTGAATTTAAAATATATAGACGTGCTAGTATTTTTCAAACTTTCCTATAAAAATAAAATTAAGTATGAAAAAAGGTCTTATGTATCGTAAAAATATCGTTAAAAAAAGAAAACTAAAACAATTAAAGTAAGATTGAAAAAAAATTGAAAGTAGGCTTTTGAGATGGGAAAAATCTGTGTCTGTCGGTCTGTAAGTTGGTCTGTCCGACTATCTGTCTGTCGGTCTGTCTGCCCCCTAAAAACTTTTGAGGAAATTTTCTTTTTTGAATTCAAAAGATCTCAGCGAGATACGAATTTCATTCTGAACAAAACGAGCTCATTTTCTCATGAAATTTTTCCATCAGGATTTTAAAGGATATTTCTGATTGAATAAATGAATGAATGAATACATGAATAAGTGAATGAATGAATGAGTGAGTGAATGAATGATCTGTGAATGAATGAGGGAATGAATATGCATTGATCGTTAAAAAGTGTGTTTGAAGCAAATAAGAAAAGCTAAATGAGAAAGAGAGATAGAGATAGCTAGAATATAAATTTGATGTTGGGTGTATGCGAGAAAGTAGGCTCGTATAGTTCTAGGCAGAACTTCTTGTTATCATTAAATTTGTTTCAAAAATATAAGTTTTTCAAAATCTTCAAAATTTGATGAATAAAATGGTAAATTTCACTAAGAAAAACATCTGTTGACGTATCTTTTTTGTTTTCTTCTTCTCTCTCTTTTTTTGTGTGTAATTACTACCATTATTTGTTATTTGACATCATTATTATTGGATTCATTTGGTAGTTAGTGCATTTTGTTATTTTACAGATAATTATAAGTTCTTGACACATAATTGCTGTCCAAACACATAACTGTTGTCTGGAAAAATCTGAAAATTTTAGGCGTGAAATTTAGTGCACTTATTTTTAACAAAGAGAAAAGTGGAATGCTAAACTCTTATACATTATATTACCCGTATACATAGGTGATACTGAAAAGATGAAGCATTTGTGTTCCATACTGATATTTTTGTTTTGTTTTCTTTCTTAAAGAAACTTATTTTCATTATATTTTTATACTTATTTAACTTTGGAAAAAATCTTTAATTCATTAAAAATAAAGTGTCATATGCATGCCTTGCCCCTAGCTATAATTTTTATATTCTAAAGAACCTAGAAATGAAATAATTAGTAATTTTAGCTCCATTTTTCTCCTACTATTTAATATAGAAGAAGATAATGAAAAAAAAAAAGATTTTTTTTCGCATGCCCAAAAATTTAAGTAATGTATACTTTTATTCGGTTTTAAACAAAATTACTATGTTTGAAAAATAACAAATAATTTAATGAACTATCATTGTTTCATTGTATCCCACATGCCAGGGTATAATCAAACACTCACTGGGTACGATGGAACACTCTAAATGATGCAAGAAATGTTTACACATTATAGTTTACTACATGAAATAAGTTATCTGAATACAAAAAGTAAAATTCTATTTATAAAACACAAAAATGTAACCTGATTAAATACAAAATGTAAACCTCTTTAAAAGGCAAAAAAAAAAAAAAAAGAATTTGAAAAAATATTATACTCCTAAATGAACACTAAGAAAATATTGTTAGTTTATGTTAAATTGACTCAAATCTGTCTCAAAAATCAATACTTCTGCTTTTCTTTCTTTTACTCCCGAACAGATATAGGGGTAGAGTTTCAGCACCATTTGATTTTTTAAAAAATGTAATCTTCTGCACAATGCACAAATTTAAAACTAGGTTGAAGTTTTTTCGCATAAATTATTTCAGATTCTACTTTACTAAATTCATGATTTCTTCATCAGAATATATTTCCTCTGTTTCAGTTCACCCTCATACATTAAAACGTAGGCATTTAACACACATTTTTCTGTATCATACATTTTATGTGTAGATAGCTTCAGTTTCATTAGTTAACTGTTTCATTTATCTGACCCTGGAAATTGCTTTTGGTAGTGCAAGGCCAATCTGACGGATACAAAAACTGGTATTCCTTTTACAAAAATGTCTCTACTGAAAAGTAATATTTATCTTTCTAAAAAAATATTCAAGCACTTTTTGGAATGAAAGACTTACAATACGGAGTGCCTAGTAAAGAAGATCTCTCTTAGATAGAGACCTAGATTCCACAGTATCCATTTCTTTACAACTAGATTGATGAAGTTTTTAACTGACTTGAAAAGTTTTGTCTGAAGGATGCAATCTGTTCCTTTTATGTGAAGTCATTTCCTCAATAAAAGTTTTTTTATTTTTGTTAGTGAACACCAGTAACATGTTCTTTTATGATAGAGATATTATATTTACCAGTCATTGATTACGTTCAGAAAATGGATTCATCCAGGGCCAAATGTGACATGTTTCGTTGTACCCCACATTTAGGTTACTATATGAAACATTAACTACATACTTCGAATACTTTGAATTTTTATTTTGACTTTGTAGCTATGATAACAACGACATAAATACAACAATGGATGGAAAAATGAATTATTCCATTTAGCAACCAGTTAAAAGAAACAAAATTACTTTTAGGAAAAAAATGTACTTGCAATGATAAAAAGCCTTTTTATATGTTCTAAAAATGCGATCATCTTCTCTAGTGCTCTAAAAATGCGTATGTATCCGAAACACATCAGTAACTGGATCATGTAGTTGTATATCACATGCATAAACTGCAACTTCCTGTGATACATTTTACCAATTTTAGAAGCAATGTTTCCTTGTACCCTTTGTTTCATCGTATCCCGTCTTCCCCTATCTATGCACATAATATGAATCATTAAAAAATCAAATTAGTGTAAAAATATCACCTCAAAAAGTGAATGAATGTAAACAACAAATCCATGAACTACCTGTCACCCCCAGAATTAAAGATTTCACCAATTCCTTTTTTTTTTTCTCAGGACATTTATTCTAAAAATGGCACTACTACTGGAAAAAATGCATATTAGCTTGTTCATTCAAATTAAAGTTGCATTTTTCTTTTCTTAATTTTTTTTAGTTTGTAACAGTTTTAATTTCATTTTCAATCCTCCTCATTAACATGACCTCTAGAAAGCAATTAAAGTGTAAATAATAATAATAAAAAATGATAATGAAAAGTTGTAAAATCTTGAAATTGTAAGTTCCTCATAGAACTTAATCCGACAAAATTTCGTAAATAACTTGTTGAGAAAATATAAATTGCGTTTTTATCATCTACATGCCGTTCACTGAACATATGATGGTCAAAATTAGTTGAATAATTCCATGTTAGGGCTGTGTATGTGTATTACGTTCTATTTCATTAAGGACTTATTTTATACAATGTAAAATGAGTCAATGATGATTGTTTATGTTACTTCGATGTATTTTCCGATCAATCTACGGTTTGATTAAACATTTCTGAGTATTTTCTCTTATGTGTAAAAAACCATCGTTTGATTTATTAATTTCTTATTTTAACGTATCAGTTGCATAATAATAATGACTACATTATTCATTAATCAATATCGCAATTCGCAAAATTAAACAAATATCATCAGATATGTTAGTGATTTTATATCCATGAAATCACTAACATATCTATTACGTTATTCACATGGCCATGAAAAATACCCAGATTGTATTTTTTAATACGATAAAACACAAACAGTTGAGCTCTGCTGATGTCTTATTTTAATTATGTATCCTTTTATGTATTTTACTAATTTAAAAAATACTTTTTGAGTTAAATATTTTCTAAAAAAATGCCATCCAAACATTCCGGTATTTCTAGAATCATTCATATATTCATATGTTCGCTTTTATATATTATATATATATATATATATATATATATATATATATATATATAAACAGAGGGAGAGGGACTAAAACCCCTCCTAACGGAGACCCCTCTTAGGAGGACATTTTTTACTTCCAAACCATTAAGTTAAAAAAACCCTCTTGTGCAGAAACCTCTATATTACGGACAAATATTTAAGTCCTGAATGTGTTCGTTATAGAGAAGTTTTACCATATTTATATATATATATAGGAAGACAGAATTGAAAAAAATAAAACAGAAAAAATAAATACTTATCACCTGAACGTACGCAAAGTAGCAATAATTTAAGTAAAACAATGTATAACAGAAATATAGTAAAATATTTTTGAAAGGTTAACAAATAAAAAAAATAAAGTTTGAAAATGAGACCAGGGTTCCTCAGTGTTAGTTTGTCTCGAAGTATGAGCGATGCTAAGCACCGCACAAATCTCAAGCAAAAACACACTAGAACCAACAGCAATATAGGCCAAAAACATATCAAAATAAGCATAAAAAATAAAAATTAAGATACAAAATATCGGGTTTCGTCCATGCCACAGTCCAGAGACTAAAATGAGTGACATTGAATTCACCTTCGACTGTGTGCTCCAGAAATAGTAATTCGGAGTACTCACGGATGGCGCCTCTACTGCGGCGCATTATTTATTTCAATCAATTTGCTGAATGTTCTCTGTTTTTTTTCTATCTGTAATTTCCTTTTCAAAGGATTGCAGTTTCTTGTTTTTATGTCTCTGTAAGTTTACGTTAGACTCGGGATAAATGATTTCCAGCTGATTCTCACGTATTTTAGGGCACATTTTTTTACAACGTACCTATTCAATATAAAGTGCTATCAGCATCCCTTAAATAATACAATAAGGCATTTTATTATCTTCAGAAATTCATTGTTAGTGATATTGTTCCAAAAGTAAACATTGAACAAATTGCTCCAGAAGCAAAGCGCTGTTGTTTCGTGCGCCATCATTTGATAATTTCAAAGAATAGTTATCAAAATGATCTTTTGATATAAAAGACATGTTGATTAAAACTTCTTTTTAAATGTAAAGATGATGGAGTTCCTCTGTATAAATAAAGGAGAACCTTCAGAATATCAGTAGCTTGACGTTATTTCCGAATTATGCGAATATCCAAATTATATCACATTGAATTTACCAATGTAAGAAGTGTGTTTGTTTTTAAATTCTAATTTTTAAATTAAAAAAAATAATAATAAAAATAAATTTTAAAAAATCGCATAACATAATTTCTCCTTGAATAAACGCTATAGTTTTTGGTGAAGAATGAAAATAGCAATCTATTATTCAAAGTAGTTTTACGTTATAAATATAACAATTTAGAGACAGGATGTGACACTTAATAATCTGTGGAAAAAGTAGTATGTATAGTTTTCCCACCCAGCTCTGAGTTTTGAGTTTCAAAGGTACTGTTAGGAATCGGAAATATGAAATAAATATCCAAGTAAAGCCAAGTTTCATTTAAAATGTTTGACTGAGTTTTTTTCTTTTAATCATACCTTTTAAAAGATGTTTGAACGTTTTTTTCTAATGAAGATATTGCAAAGTTTACCGTAATTTTAACATTTTTTCCTTTGAAGATATTGTAAAGTTTACCTCAATTTCTCAATACTGCGGTTGTAATCTCGTTGTTTTGTACTTGCAAATTAATAAAAATTAAAAGTAACAGATTGTTCCATATTTTTATTAAAGAAACTCATTATAATTACTAATGTGCTTTAGGTATTCAACTTGTTTTAAATAACAAATATTTTGTTTGCTGAAATTATTTACAGAACTTTAGCCTCAACGTTTTCATTAACTGATTTGTGATTTTTTTGCGTGGAAATACTTATTTCGATATCCCACTGCGAAATCTCGCGCTTTTATTTAGTTCTAGCACTTTTGTTAATTTAATGTTTCTTTTTTTTCTTTTTGGATGGAAGGAGCATAGAAATTGATTAAATCACGCTTAGATTTCTAGGTGAATTTAAGGTATCTAAACGCCATTAAGTCTGGTTGTGTGAAAAATATATATACACCATTACATTAGTAAAATTATTAATTTCAAGAGGGTTTAGTATTTTATTATTTATTTGTTTATTCTTTTATTTTGCTGAATATAGAACAGAGAGTAATCACTTCTGAATTTAAAGTTAAGTTTAATCTATTAATTAATCATCATTTTTATAGCTAATTATTTAAATAGGAGAAATAATTTGGGAACTAGTTATCAATGTTGTACTTTTCTCCACAAGACCCCTACCTTTTAGCAGAAAGCTTAGGACTGCTTTCGCACGGAGCTGGTGGCCGTCATCAATGTAATACTGCTTACAGTTATGATTTTTTAATCAACAGTGAGTAATGCTGATTGATTTTTTTAAATGTATTTTTAGTGAGTTTTTTATCTTTAACTTATTATTGTGTTGTTTTTAAATGCAGAAAATGGGATTATTTTTTTATAGTTTTAAAATTTTGTTCCCAAATATATAAATACGTCAATCACCAATATATTTTAAACCAGCCTTCAAAGTAACATTTTCATTTCAAAGGTAGATGTTGTTATTATTTGCACATAACTAGTTCGTTACATTAACGTATTAATGCATCGCACGAGTTGAGTAGTTACTCGTGCTCTACAAAACAGCGGTTTTGAGTGTACTACTCCTTTTCGAATCCCTTTTCAAGTACTTACAAATAATGTTGCATTTGCATAAAGATTGCTCTATTACTGTTTAAGATTTTAATTTTATTTCTTAAAAAATATTTTGCTGCATTATGTATTAATTATTTATAAATTAACAACAACAATATGCATTAAAACCTGTGAAGTTGACCACCTTTGTAAGCTGACCACTTGTCTATGTTGACCAATTTTGTCAGCAACGGAATTTGCTGAATGTTGTATAATGTAGAAAAAAACCTTTGTAACTTACCACTTAAGTTGACACCTGTCTATATTGACCACTTATGTACTCCAAATTTGGGTGGGAGTATTATAAAAAACCCTTTGTAAGTTGACCGTCTAATTATTACTGTATTTATTTATAAAAAAAAAAAAAAAAAAAAAAAAAAAAAAAAAAAAAAAAAAAAAAAAAAAAAAAAAAAAAAAAAAAAAAAAAAAAAAAAAAAAAAAAAAAAAAAAAAAAAAAAAAAAAAAAAAAAAAAAAAAAAAAAAAAAAAAAAAAAAAAAAAAAAAAAAAAAAAAAAAAAAAAAAAAAAAAAAAAAAAAAAAAAAAAAAAAAAAAAAAAAAAAAAAAAAAAAAAAAAAAAAAAAAAAAAAAAAAAAAAAAAAAAAAAAAAAAAAAAAAAAAAAAAAAAAAAAAAAAAAAAAAAAAAAAAAAAAAAAAAAAAAAAAAAAAAAAAAAAAAAAAAAAAAAAAAAAAAAAAAAAAAAAAAAAAAAAAAAAAAAAAAAAAAAAAAAAAAAAAAAAAAAAAAAAAAAAAAAAAAAAAAAAAAAAAAAAATGGCTTGTTTTCGCTACTCATCCTTTTGAGTTTAAAAAGGAAACATGAATAAAGATTCAAGTTAGGAGATAAAAATAAATTTAGCTTAGCGAATAAAAATACTATCAGTATTATTGTCTATTCTTCAACTGTTTATTTTATTAGATACAATATGAAGTATATCTTATTAAAAATTTTCACTTCAAGCAAATGTGTGAAAAAGGTCAGTACCGGGTTTGAAGTTTTCCGAGGCGAGACAAAACTACCCCCCCTCCCCCCCCCTATCCAGTTATTGCTCACATTTCATAAACTTTTATGTGCTGGGCTTTTTTTTTTCTTCTTTTTTTTTTTGAGGATTTTCTACTTGGTGGCCACTGATAAACCCAGAAAACTTTCTTAATGTTCCCATGACATGGTCCTTTCATCTCAACATTAGGGCGCCCCCTCTTAACTGCGTATATGAAATTCTGACAGTTGAAGGGATGGATTCTCCCCCATTTAAAAATTTTTGAGGCCTTAGGAGATGCATTTGACATTGCAAAAATATTAGGGTAAAAAGCAAACAAAAACTGCTTAAAATTTAAACGATTTTACTCATAAAAATACTCATAGAAATTTAAAACAAAATGAGCTTTTTTTTTTAATCCAGGGGGCAGGACCCCCCTTCTCTTACTAACGTCCATATCGAAAAGACACACGTCTCCCTCTCTCCCCACCCCAAACGACACTTAAAAAGATAACCTTCCCCCTCCGACCTCCTCCCACCTCTTCCCAAAAGGATGCTTTGAAAATTTGTAAAAGAAATTGAGCATGGCATGACTTATATTTCACTATCACAAGCTCCTATTCGCTCCCCTTCCCAAAAGGATGCTTTGAAAATTTGGAAAAGAAAAACTATTGTATTGTTTAAGCATAGCATAAATTATGTTTCGCTATTACAAGGGGAAAAACCCTTGACTTTTTTTAATTTAAATTTTGACATTTGCAAAATTTGGGAGCCCCCAGAGGAGCCGGCCTACTAATCAACAACGCAACATATTGAGTATACCTAAATTTTAGTTTCCTACAGTTTAAACAAATAAATAATTGTATTAATCGGTTTTAATCGTTATCAAAATAGCCGGTCAATGGTCAAATCAGAGCTCTGAACCAGGATTTTAATTCTCTTTCCAAAACTTAAATTTTCTTAATTCAATATTTTCCCTTTTTATATTTTATTTTCCATCTTCTTCTTTTCCTTTGCCTTTTTATTTTTTGCATCACGGTTGAATTTTCCGCCTCCCAGAAGTGTCTCCAGGGGGACATTGCCCCCCCCCCACTATATCCGACACTGAAAATGTTCATGGTTTGATAATGTTTTTAGATAAAGTTAACATCAACATCCCCAAGCAACACGTTGATTTTCATTAATGTATCTATATTTTTTAATCTCACTGCCCCTACCGTTAAATAACTGCTCATTGTGCGATCGTCTTGCAACATATGTTTAAAATTTCACTGGATCAAAATCAGAAATGTGCACCTAAGTGATTGACAGTAAAATGAAGAGAAATAACAAACAAAACTGATCGAGCATTTTCATTTCCGTTTCTGGTTTTCTTTACGAAACTCTACACTACATTTAGTTACAGCCAAAAGATTTTGCTGCACAAAAATTCTGCAGTCAAGTATCGACCTAGTTTTATAATAGTTCTACGGAATGACAAGATGCATTTTTTAATTATTTGTCACTTGTTAACAATTTAATGTTCAAAAAACAAAGCATTTTTCTTAATTTTACTTCTATTTAATTGAATTTTATACTATGCAACAAAATAATTAATAAATATTTGACGGGTGAGAGCAATTGCTTGAAAGAAAAATGTGAACATGCATAACTTTCAAACTTTTTTCAAATAGTTAAATTTTATTAAGAAATGTATGCATTTTTTAAAGATTAGAAAAGCATTTAATTATATTAGGAAATACCAAGCTCCAGAAAAGACTTTTGACGATAAAATTAAACATTTTAGGATTAATGCTAGCGTGTCAAAAAATTCAGTTCATGAAATAGTTAAATCTCTCAATATACAGCATGAGAATTTATTCAAACATTTCACATATGTACTGAATAAGAAATTGAATAAGTAATTTTTAAATTAGTTTTTCATTTGATTATTTATTTAGTTATTTATTTATTTGCGATTAACTGCAAATATTTAACATGTTCCTCCTGCGCAGAAGCAATTTATATGATGACTGAATGTGTGTAAGAGAAAAAACATTATCGTCATAAGTGCATAGTTAATGACTTTGATTTTCTGAATTTTTCAAATTTAAAAATATTATTTAACAGTTTCCACCTTTATTTCAAGTATTTTAAACGATGCTAAGAATTACGCATGCATAAAGAAATTTAAATAAAAATAAAACTAGAGGTATTATCTTTTGACGTTTGAAAGTTCGCCCTTACGATCACGACTTTACGAAATTTTGATTAAAAATTTCAAATTAAAGTTTTGGTGAAAAAAATTATTTACCTTTTAACAAAGCATAAGAAACATCGATACCTTACAAAGTCCAGTTCCCATTGCGGATGCAAAAAGATCACATTTTTTTATATGTGGGCAAAAATTTATGAAAAACGGCAATTAAAATGAATTTTTTTGAGTAAAATACTTTCAGAATTAACTTTTAATAAGGGAACGTTGAATTATTTTAATGATTACAGATAAGTTCGTTGGAACTCCGGGATAAATCAAAAACAAAGAAAAAATTTCCCTGATATCCCTGATTTAAAGGGTTCTGTCGCCACCTTATAAACATAATTTACGACTGCGGGGGCGCTGTCATGCTGATAGGAACGACGGGGGGGGGGGGGGGACAAACAAGCCAAGTTAAGCGAATGTTGCACACAGGAAAGGGCTTTCAGAAATTTCCAGGTTCTCCACTGGTAACAACTAATAAAATTGGAACTATAAAAAACAGTAGGTCTTGAAAACCATTAAGACAAATGAATAGGAACTTTGGTAAATACTAAATCTATTCCTAATAAACTTAACACTTAATGTTACTTAGTAGCATTATTTTTTATTAAAATAAACAAAATTGTTCAATCAAAATATTCAGTAAAAATAAAAACACTACGTAATATAACAGCAGCAGTATACAATATGATATAAATAATGATCTGATAAATGGGAATACAGCTAAAAATGTTTTCAAGCTTTGACAGCTTTTCTCCAAAAACAAATACTAAGGGAATAGGAATGTGAATTGAACAGACTGGAATTCAAAGCGTTTTTTAAATAGCTATTCAGGCAACATCCCGTTAACCGGCATGATTATAATAAAGGTTCGCTTCACTAGGCTAATTTTTCGGTTTGGCTTAATGTTTTATTTTTGAAGATATTCCTCTAATACTTGATAAAATAACGATTCCCTTTGCTTCTGCCGCTAATGTCTGAGACAATTTTTGCATGCACGTTCGAACTCTTACGGGGGAAAACCTTTCAATGAAAACTTGAAAATAATGAGTTATAGAGAACTTTCTGATGGAAAAGCTTATAAAAAACACTTATAAATGCGAATTGTAGTTTTATAGTTGTTCAATTTGAAATTCGGAGCACTTTTTTCTTCTGTTTTGCCCACGCAGATCTCAATTTTTAATTAATGAAGAGCGCTGGAGATAAACCTGGGCATTTACTCTTAATGAAGCGCTTTTTTTCTTTATATGATGATTGTATTTAAGTTAAAAAAATTAATTTTAAAATTCAGAACTGCAACTTAAAACTACACCCATAACGTCAAGAGGAAATTTTGAAGGAAAAAAAATGTATTCGTTAGAGGCGGTTTCAATCATTTGACCAAAAACAGAATTTAAACATATTAACAAGCAAAGCCCAACAATTTTAAGAGCCGTAAAGGAATAAACACAGAAGAAAATTGTTATTAGAATTTTCTCTATTTATTTTTTACTATATTTGTATGTTGAAACAATACTTTAAAATATTTAAATCATTTTCCGGGAATCCGTGTTTTAAATTGCTCCAGCATTGGACGACCATCAGACAGCATTGGGGCGCGGCCCCCGGTGTAAACTAAAAGTACTTTTTGAAGAAAAAAAGTTTGTCTAAACTTCCGATTTTGAAGGAAGCTGAAGGTCCCCCACTCCTTTCGCTAATCGACTGCCGTCTTCTAAAGTATTTTCAATTTTTTTAATCCGATAAAATTATCCTCCCTGTTTCGTGACTTTCTAACGGCAGCGCTTTGTACTATAATTTACATGCAGCAGCAGCAGCAAAATTTCTTCCGTAATTGAATTTTTTCCAAAAAGGAAAGCAACTTATCGAATCTTCCTTAACAGGAGCAAATAGGTTTCATCCTGATAGTTGGGAGCACTTTGCTTCTGCTTTTATTTTCCCTTATATATTTTAACTATGTGAAGCTCGTTAAGAAGTGATTGACACTCGTCTAATAATAGCAGAAGGGTCAACCATGAACAAAGTACCCCAGGCTATTTCAGCGCTATCTGGCCCCTTTCTTTTTGTTACCTCTCTGATACACGATCCGACCCCCGGGGTTTCGGACTATCTCGCCGTGCCTGCCTCAAAGGATCAGTGAATCCACTTTGGCGACTTACTGCCGCAATGACATCCTCAGTATGATTTTCGCCAAGATTCTCTCGCCAATATCATCCTAAATGTTGCTTTTTTATTTATACTTCTCAGACCCCTCTGCTCCTAAGCATTTAACATAGGTTTCTACCAGTGTCCAATCTTTTCGAGTAGAAGATCGTTGATGCGGGTGTGCAGCTTGAAGAGTTTTTTCGTAAATTCGAATTTGTTCTTTTTTTGTTCCAGTATTTGTTGTTCGTGCTAAAACTTGACGCCTCTAATAAATGACATACAAAAGAAGTTAAGCGTTTTTCGCTGTAGTTCAAAATTAATTTTTCACAGTAATTAAATTAATTTTTTTTCCCCAGGCAATTAATAGAGCGCTTTAGTTTTATGTTATTTGGAACGTTGCTAAATTGTTTACATGCATAGTTGGTAAATAAAATTCTATTCACAATGGTTTTATCATTTCGAGGTGCAACTGATTTTTAACTTATCTCCCCCCCCCCCCCCGATTTTTTTGGCTTTTGATTCGTTTTTGATTAAAATTTATTCCCTGCAGCATTCGGTCGATCGATAGCTTTATTTTGATTTGCTTTTTTTGACGGGTATTTTCACGGAACCGTTCTCCACACTCTACAGGGGCTCATTAAGAAATGTGATCCTTTATAGCGATTCTTGTTTTTCCATTTTATTGTTACTATTTATATTTTTATTCATTTTATTTTTTTCTCCAGTGAATTAGCACATATATTATTTGCCTATTTGAGTTCGGATGAAAGATTTTTTCTCTCTTTGAAAATTTTGCTTGTTGATGTTAGCTTCTGCTAGCAACAAAATTAATTAATGTGTTTTTTCAAATAGTTACTTTTTCGTTTCTTTCTTTCCTTTTTTTTAATGTGAGTGTTTTGTGAGAAAAACAAAAAAAAAAGGTGCTTAAATGTGTAGGATCGTGGGTTGATTGCCGCTAATTTTTAATTCTGTGAAATACTATACATTTTAATAAAATAACATAATTTACACCGAAAAAAGTTGCCACTGTATATATGATGGTGAACCGACTGCTCTTTTCACTTTTTAACAAGGGCATGGCCGTGCGGGTACTGTTAGTAAGAAATGAGAACTGATGATGTACTAAAATAGCACTTAAACAAGTTGAAAATTCTAGAACTTGATTTTTCAGATTCAAATCATAAGGGATATAATTTTGAATCGTGTACTAGATCAGCTTAGCATGTGGGAGTACATTATTAAAAATTACATACTTAAAAAGCATAAGAGCTGACGCAATTATAAAAATAGCACTTAAGCAAGAAAAATATGAACAAAATCCGTTATTGATGTTATACACATTTAAATTTAATATCGTAAGGAGTTTCCTTGGAGTTTCCTTCCCATTTTTAATTTCCAAGTACCATTGGTTTAAAAAAAACGTTTTTAAATCTAAAAAGCATATTAATAATTTATATGTGAAGGAAAGTTTTTGATTTCAATATGAAATGTTAAAAAGGAATGCTACGACGGTGTATTAAAAAAAAAAAAAATTGATAATCTTGGTGTCCTAACAGAAAGCATTGGGAAGCTTATCTGGGTAAATAATAATTTTGTTCCTTTTTCCTAGTACACGTTTATGTTGTTTACTGAAGAATCTCGAACGTTTTACTCAAATTTGATTCCACAAATGATTCATTTTATTAATAACTTAGAATATAAATTTTGAAAAAAAAAAACATCATTATAAATAATTTTAAGTCATTTTTTTTTCAAATTCGTATCACTATATAAATGTTAACTATTCATATTTTCAAAGGAAAATTTAAGATCCACGCACATATTTTCAAAACGAAAACGCACTAAAATTGAAATTATACATATGTTCTGACTTATTTAGGTTTGGAATTTTATAATTGGGAATGTTTTCTATAATCCAGTATTACCGTAACAACAATTTTTGTTTAGCACTTTACAAAAACTAAATTTTTAGCAGAACTTTTGACACTGCAATCATTTATTTCAGTTTAAATGCATTTTATCACTTTTTAAACATAAATAATCGAGATGAAAACGATAAAATATAAAGCATAACAATCAAAATATATATACATATAATCTCAATATCATTTGTAACAAAAATCAAATTGTTTCCGGTTGGAGAAGGAGGTTGTATTAAGCATGAGCATTTTTGCAATGGATTGTAACATATATTAGAAGCTAGCTTCATTTTCGCTGCAGAAGTTCAATAACTACACCTTTTCTGGGTTTACTATTTTCACAACTTTATATTCATGTCACGATAAAGCAATTTCTTAAAAGGCATTATTCCTCCAGTCCGCAGGCAATGAATGGTTATCTTTGCATTGCATTGTAAAAACTTTCACGGGCTGAAATTTAAATAAAGAAAAAGAGTTTCGTCTCTAGTTTTTAAAACCTGGCGAAATGATTAGGTTTTCAGCATTCTCACGTTTACGTTTCAAGCATATAGAATTTTCAAAACGTAATTCGCATTTGCTAAAAATAATATATTTAAAACTATTCATTTTTTCAAAGGAATAAGTTCAAAGCACACATTTTCTTACCAAATGTTGTTGGGTCAGATGGGGTTAAGTGGTCATACGGCAAATAAAAATATACAGCTTTAAAAAAAATAAAGGAATTGGTGTAATTTTTTTTAAATTTTAGCTTTTATTAACTAAGAATTAAGGGGGATATACGTGTAGGGGTCTCAAAAAATTAAAACAAAATTCTTTATAAATTGATTCTACAACTATTCAATAATATACCCTGAAAATTTCAAAGCAAAATTCTAAGTCGTTTAAAAGTAATAAGCATTTGAGCGAGCGCCTCTTTTGGAGCGGTTGAGCAGGCTCATTCATGAATGACCTGAAGGGTATTAGAGAGACAGACGAACGTTAGCAGATGTCCTTTTATTTCTTTTAACAATTGAGAACTCGGATAGAAATTTCTGTAAGTATTAGTATCTATAAGTATTAAAAAAATGATTCATTACGGATGCAATAGAGATGGGAATTACTATAAAGCAGTCTTCATACAATGGTGTGTTGTTTGTAGTATTGACAAAAGTTTTAGAAGCGCTTTTAATAAAACAATTTTTAAGTTGCACCGATAGAATGTCATTTCCAAGTAGACTTATTATAAATGTTATTAAGCTGTAAATGTTTAGAGCTAACTGTACTTCGAACGAGAACACTGCATGAAAGGGGGAGTGAATTAAAAATAGCTAGGTTATAATATGTATTTCAGTATTATTTTGATTTTTAATAAGCTGTAATTACCTCAGAACTCTCTTATTAACAACGTTTCCTTAGAATGTAACTGAAATAAGTCTCCCATAAAAACTTTTTTAAATTTTTTCATAGAAAACTTTCAATTTCATATTTATGCTTTATTATATGGATTATATTAAGGACAGACTTACAACCTAATATTTAGGGATTAAAACCTGAGAATACCTGGTAATTATGCATCCTAAATCATTTTTATGACTTACTTTGTTTTAAAACTATCTATACAGCAGCTGAAGAGACTGAAGTAACCTAGGAGACGTTGGGAAGATGTGGCGAACTTGTAACCATAATAATTTTGACCATAAATTCAGTTGGGTGAAATAAAGTTGTCTTTCTAAAATGAAGTTTCGTTTAGCATTTTGAAATATTATGGTTATTAATACGTTTATATGATCTTTTTTTCAATTGTGACCACTTTATCATATGCACTACTCACTTTACCCAACCCCATGGGGTAAAGTGGTCATAATTACGTCGCAGAAAGAAGGCGCTATAAATTAATGTAAATGATTTTTTTCTGCTCAAAATTTAATGCAATCTGTTTTTTAATAACGTAATGTAAAACACGTAACGTAATGTTCGGAAACATTTCTTATATTTATTTTCGGCGAAAGTTGAAAAACGCGGATTTTATAACCACGATTATTCATTGAATGAGAGGTTGTATTCACTTAGTGCGCTTCGCAACCATAAAAATTCATGCTGCAGAAATATCGCTAACTATTACCTATCTTACTAAAGGTGTTGAACCTATTTATTTTCAAATCCCAGAATATTTTTTTGTCACTACTACATATTTAAGGGACATTCATATAAAGAACTACAGCCGGGTAGAATATTATTAAGGTACATTAATTTAACTGTAATTGAAACGAAACATTTTACCTCTGATGCAAAAGATAACGGTTGAACCGGCTGTTTGACCGTGTTTGGTGAATAAGACTATTACTCATATAGAATAGCAATCCTTTTGTGGTTGGAGATGGCCACATTTAAGAGCTACTACTTCAGGATCTAACTTGCCTTTTCCTGTTGCATGAAGATATACTCCCATGCTTACTAGGCTATCAGTGCTCATTCGGCTAGTTATAAATACACCGATATTAGCAATTTAATTCCGAAGTGGCTAAAATTCATTATTTTTATCAAAAAAATCAACTTTGAGAAAGAGTTTACTCCACAACACCAGCCTTTCTTTTTTTGTTCATCAAGTTTTGCCACAATGCGACGGAATGGTTGCTCATTGGCATGAGGCCAACAAGAAGCCCTACATTTTGCGATTGAAGATTTTTTCTGCATAATGAAGCATGCCACCCTTTCATCTAGACTTATCATTAGTGGTATCAATGCCCAATTTGTTCGAGGCAAAGATCAATATCCTCTGCTCTTCTTTCTTCAGTCATACAAACATTCCAGTTATGCGCTCTTTGGACGGTGAGCGCTTTTTTTAGGAGGCTTTGATTTAAAATCGCAGTTGCAAAAACGATTGTCCTGGGCATTACTAGTTTTTTCGCAAGGAGCATCATTTTCACCTCAAAGGACAACTCTGCAGGCGCAAAAAGTTTATCAACTTTTCCCTTACAGTACCTTGGTAATTTTCTGAGTTTTGTTTCAAGCAATGTGGACCTACCCCGACCCGGCTGAGTGTTGTTTCTAAAGCTTTTGGACCACAAACTACTGATTCTCTCCTACTCGTTATTGAAACCTGGCCATCGTTCTGCAATCTCAGGAGCAATAAGAGAAAAAAGTTTTCGCACTGAACATATTGAGTAATCTTTGTCGTGCAGATTGATTTTATCTTGCTACAAATCAAGGCATCGCCGCGAACTTTCTGGGGCCTCCAATATACTCAACTCAGTGTTTAAAGATTGTCTCATTTTATTTTCCAAAAGAAGATGCCACTGTGCTACCAAATAATTAGAAACATTATGCTAGAACTTTTCTAAAAAAGTTGCTTAACAGAAAGATAAAAGGACAGTGGAGCAATGATCGATAGCAGCAAATTTTTTAATCATTAAGACACAAGATATACATTTAACTTTTTATTTACATGCAAAATGGCATGAATTCAAAAACAAAGGTATAACTAATTTAATTGATGACTATAAACATCTTCCCCAGCAGTTATGCGGTGTATTTATAACGGAAACAGTTGGTTTCTTGGAAATAAGCAGAAATTTAAGTAAATTGTGTTTTCCCGGTAGCAATACTGCTTTCACGATTTTTTTTGTACCAATTAACTCAGAATTGGTCAATACATAGGAAAACAGACGTACTAAATGGTAAATGAAACTTTCATTTTTAAGATTTATCCTAATGGACAGAGCTCACAATCTGTCATCCCGCTTGATATTTTTCAATTAGGATTATTCTTTATTTTGCCATTCTAAAGGCAATTTGGAATACTTCTGTGCTATATATGAACCAAAAGATAAAGTAGTTCTCAATGAGTAATGTTGAACGAAGAAAAAGTGTGAGAAAATGAGTTTTCCTTCACATCAAGTTTGTTTTTCAATTTAATTGCAGAAGTTATAGGTTTAATAAATAATATAAATCATTACAATTATCACTACATATTACACTAATATAATTATATATATATATATATACATAGTATATATAGATATAGTAAAGGCGAAATTTTTCTAAATAATGATACAATATTACATAGATGAATTCTAAGAAATGTTATGTCCACAATAGTGTACATATATGTGTACTATTATGTGTATACATATGTATTTGTCGCGTTCATACATGCATTTGAAAAATAGCTTGATGAGTATTTCAATTTTATTTTACAGTATGATATTCTGAGAATTGCAATCGTTCTATACTCCAGTTAGGTGTAAAGTTTTTAAGGAATTTTTCTACCGAAGCCAAAGTTAATCCTCTGATCTGCCTCCTCCGTATATTCTTCCCTTCTGATTATTAAAGATTTCTAGGCTTCATGACTAAAGTTCCACATCAAGGCAAATTGATGCTCATTCAGATATTCTGAATAGAAGATTTGAACGAATCTCTCCCATCAGCCCTGTCTTTCAATGGTTCTAATGAATCAGGTCCAAATCGAAAGTACTCCTCTTAAACTGAAAGGAAAGTTGGACGCAATCGATAATTCAGTTTACTTTTTTTGAAATTAACAACTTTGGAGATTAGAATACTTGTTAGAGTAAATCCAGTTTCGATGCTATTTCATACTGGAGATTATCTGTGGGAATTACAAGGTGAAAATCGGTCAATTGCAATTTCTGAAATGCAAAGTTTTGAAAATAATAATTTTTAAATCATGTGATGAAATTGAAATAAACTTGCGGAGTTATGAAAATTGAAATTTTTAAGACTATGTGATGAAATTGTGAAAAAATGATTTTTTACGTATTAAAGTTTAATTAAGTTTTTTTTCACTTTTATGCATGCAGAAATTTAGATGCTTCGTTTAAAGTTTAAAATAAAATCAGTTTATTAATATTTTTAAGTGATATATAAATTTATATTTGTTTTATAAACTAGTAGATTTCAATGGCTGCATTTTTAAAAATGATAACACGGAATACATTTCTGACATAACCAATATGAAACTTAAAGCAAAGGGAACTTTTTTTTTTGATAAACAATGTTAAAATTTTTCTTGGATTTTAAAAGCATGCAACAGCTAACAACGCTTAGTATCATACATTCGTACAGAAGGTTTCGGTTCTAATAAAGGACCTATCTCAATAACAAGTGAAATATTTGTTCTGAGATACGAGCGCAATGTTTAATGTGTATTGAAGGGAAACCAAAAGTAGGGCATACAATAAGCGTTCCTATAACCATCTTGGCAATAGAAGGCTATACGAACTATAGTTCAATAAGAAACATACATGCAAGAACAGTAATCGCATGATGAGTGAATGCAGGGTTTGTTCAGGTTTAAAATGAAGTAGCATGCATCTTTTAAATAACATGGAAATTTTAGCATCAAAAAATACTTCAAAAATGCTTTTTATTTAATTTGATTTTATTTTTAAACGAATCGATCAAAATTTTGCTTGAAGCAGTTTAATGAAATACATTTTGATTATTAAAATACTCGTCTACCCGTGCGGAATTCCGCACTAATTTGGGAGAAAGGACATTATGAAGAATAGAAAAAAGCAAAAGGGTTTTGGTACAAAAGAAGAAATGTAATTGAACACATCAGTACAAATAGCTGTTACAATTTTTTCCCCACTATTATTTAGATATTCAAAATAATAAAATAATCACAATAATGATGATAATTATTTTCATTAGTAGTATTCATTGCATTAAAATACACTAACGAAAAAGTAAAAAACTAAAAATATAGTTACTGTTAGTTGGTTAGGCTCTACCCATTCATAATATAAATGAATGTGAAAGAATATCTTGTTTTCACATAAAATGTTTTAAATTTAGCAGCTTATAAATTAATAATAATAGAGTATGTTTTATGAACTTATTCCAAAAAGGTATTTTATGCAATGAATATTTAATTTAATAAATAATTTTAATAGTATATTTTCTACTACTTTTTAATTTACTGCATGAAAATAAAAACAGCAAATAAAATATTAAAGATCCCTTTTTAAATTTAGTTTATCAAAAATCAATGATCCAGCGAAACAATTAATTGGAGAAAACATAAAAGAAATGCGGGACTCGAACCATGGGTGTTGGGTATACCAGCCTTGCGCTCTTAACCACTCGGCCGCTAACCGGCAAACAAAGCACCAACTTGGCATCCATTAAAGGACCTCTTCTTAAAATTGTATATTGTATATTTCTTTTGTATATTTCTGTATAATTGTAAATTGTATAATTTTCCGGTGTAGCGGTTAAGGAAAGCTTCAAAATGATGGAAGTTATGGCGTACCGATAAAAAATAGGACTTGAGAAATAATATATATAATAATATAAGTGCTCAAAAAAAAAAAAAAGGAAGAAGAAGAAAAAACTCTTGGCTGTATTCTAAACGAAGGACATGCATCATAGTGTCACCGTAGAACATTAGACATACTTTGGATACATTCAAAGTACAACGCTTCCATAATTTAAACTTTTTAAACATGATAGTTTTCTGGAAGTACAAGGTGGGCTATTTCACTTTTGGAATTTGAAACGGCCATAAAATAACAACTAATTAATATTTTTTCAAAATTATGTTTTTATTAGAAAGGTTGAGCATTTTCATTTATGAATGAAACACAACATCATTCAAATGAATACCACGGGTTGGCTAGACAGTACCCTATCCGATCTTTACAATTTTTAGTACATTTTCGTTTGTTTGTTCTCCAATCGCACGAATGGCAATATTGATTTCGTGTTCCAAGGCATCAATCGTCTCTGGGTGTCTGGGTGGTTAGCGTAACACTTATTCTTATTCTATTATTTGGTTGTTGTTAATATTGGCTTTGGACACATGCAATGTTTTGCATCTCTCTGAAGCATAATTATGGGTATATCACATGGACGAATTTTTAAGCCATCGTTTCCTCAGACATAACTTTTGACGGCGAAAAGTGGTGAATGAAATCGTAATTGTTAATGTTTAAGAGTCATTTTTTTTAAAAGTTGGACAACTTGTGACAGCTGATACCTCAATTTTTCTAAAACGTTCAGGATGTGTTAGTGGTACTGAGTAAAGCAAAAGGGACGTCTGTCCCCTTTGAAATCTGACTAGTTTGTCCTTGAAGAGGGGTCAACGTTCAAGGTTTGGAATATATGGTGCTAATACAGGGTGGGCCCTTTAACTTTTAGAATTTGAATCGGCTGTAAAATAACAACTAATTAATATTTTTTCAAAATTATAACTTTATTAGAAAGTTTGAACATTTTCATTTATAAATGAAACACAACATCATTCAAATGACTGCCAAGGCTGGCTTGACAGTACCCCATCCGATCACCCCAATTTTTTAGTACATTTTCGATTGCTTGGGCTCTAATCGCCCAAAGGCAATATTGATTTCGTGTTTCAAGGCATCAATCGTCTCTGTGTGGTTAGAGTAACACTTATCCTTAAGTGTTCTCCACAAAAAAAAAAAAAAAAAATCCAACGGGGTCAAATCACAGCTCCGAGGCTGCCAATTCACATCAGCATTTCGGCTGATTATTCGATTCCCAAAACAGTGCGCAAAAGATCGATGGTTACGTTGTCTGTGTGGCAAGTGGCCCCGTCCTTGTTAAAACCAAATGTCATTCTCTTCAATTTTTGGAAACAAAAATTCGTTTAGCATGGCACAGTAACGTTCGCTATTGACGGTAACAGTGGCTCCTTTCTCATTTTCAAAGAAAGATGGCCCAATAATGCCGTCGGACCAAAACAGACAGTTACTCGTTGTGGATGCATAGGCTGCTCAATAGTCAAGTGTGGATTCTCTGAACCCCAAATGCGACAATTTTGCTTATTGACATAGCCTCCGAGATGGAAGTGAGCTTCATTGTAAATTTCTTACCGTTTGGGTGGAATATTCACCACTTTGGAAGTAAGTTATAAATATTTCCCAAATTTGTTCAAGCGTAAACCGTCCCATTTCGTAAATGTCAAAAACTAAACTAAATTTCTGTCAACTTATAACCTTCATTATAACCTTTCAAATTCAAACTAACTTAAGTCCAAACTCCAAACGTTAGATGGCCCACCCTATACCTAAAAGAGCGATTGTGAGGTTATACTGTACTAATCTCTCTCTAATATACGGTCTAAGAACGGTCAAATGACCATTTTTGAGACTTTATCAAATTTGTTGAATACGACGTTTTCTACAATATTAAGCTACTTAGCTGTATACTATAAGTAGATATATATTATAGAAAAAGTCGTGCACGATAAAGGGTCCAGCCTTAGCACAACAGGTATTTCGCATGCTGACATTTTGTTGAAGGTCTGTGCTTGATGACCTTTCTCCCTTGAAGCACGTATGAGACGTTATTGAGCAACAAAAATCCTGGGCAACCACAACTACCGTGACTCTTTCATAATTTGACTAGCCAAGTACAGCAGGTACAGAATTCTACCCCATAAAATGACAAATGGAACTTCCAGGGCACAATGTGTGCTTGTGTACATGCTAGTATTAAAAGTCGTTGCTCTTACAGCCATAATGACCAAATTTAAAAACTGCAAATACGGGACAGCTCACTCCCAGAAATTGAACTTTCACTTTTGACGATTCTTTAATCGTCAAGAAAATTTCTTCATTTACAGCGATTCTTTCCTCACGCGATCACGTGAATTTAAAAAAATTACTGTACAAATTTCGCCAATTTGACGAAAGGTTTACTCGGAGCATTTTTCACGATGCCATTTCGTCAAACACGACGAAAGTTTCGTGAGATTTGAGCATGTGTTTTTGAAATACAGGGTCACACCGAAGGAGGGGGGTGGAGGGAATAATATAATCGGTATCTTAATGATTTTCAAATATCCGGAATGCTATCCTGCCACTGCATGAAAGATCCGGTTATCTGGCATGTCAATTTTGATTTTTGTAATTTAGTTAATTAGTATATTTTGAAAAGATATGTAAATTAAAAACTTCTTACGATCTGGAAGCAGTATGATATTTAAAAACAGAAGAATTGACAGGTTTCAGCATAATTCATTTACAATATAGAATTTACAGGTTTCAAACATCAGAGTCGGATATCCGATACGGACCCATCACACAAGGATAACCGAATATTCGATATCCGACAAAATCAATAATTCTAGCAAGAATACAGGACTTGTGCCATCCCGTATTAAAGTTCCCCGGAACGCGGGACAATTTCTCCAAATACAGGACTGTCCCGTAGAATCAGAGACGTTTGGAAACTGATTATAGCAGCGTTTCTCAACCTTTCAGTATTCGCGGCCCAATTTTCAATCATAATTTCCATCGCGCCCCCCCCTTATAATAAAATGTATACAACAATAATGTATATGAGTGCTGATTTAGTTTTTGAATAACTAACTGCCAAAACAAGAGTAAAAACAAGTAATTTTAGTAATAAATCACTGATTGAATTTTGGGCAGGAGTAGAGGATGATTTTTCTGCACTACACAAGCATTTCGCATTCTATTACCATTTTCAACATCTTCAACAACTTTTGTGAAACTGGATTTTCTGCTGTGGCTTCTTTGAAGACAAACTATAGATCTCGGCTAAATATAGAAACAACTGAGGGTGGTAATTTCTAATATTAAGCCTTCCTTCGAAAATCTTTGATTTGAAAGACAGGTCCTAGGAAGTTACTAATAATTACTAAATTTGTTTTTAATTTAGTATGTTTTAATTAAGAACGTTTTAATTTAGTAATTTGGTTTACTTTAATAAGTTATTAAATATGTTGAAATGTA
The DNA here is from genome assembly GCA_038502835.1 of Octonoba sinensis. NCBI lineage: Eukaryota > Metazoa > Arthropoda > Arachnida > Araneae > Uloboridae > Octonoba > Octonoba sinensis. The sequence goes on from CM076598.1 coordinate 134,838,156, forward strand.
TTTTGTTTTCTATGTGTATGTGTGCTTTCCTTTCAGTCAGTTAATCAATTTTTTAAAGTAATGTTTTCTCTTGGATATTCTCGCGCCCCCCTTCTCGTGTGCTCGCGCCCCACAGGTTGAGAATCTCTGGATTATAGCAATTAGTATTAATCATTTCACATCTCAAATGGCTCTTCTGGTACGTACGTACATGTGACCTTGTATTTTCGGTCAAATACGTTGCATTGATTATTACTTGAGCTTAATTTTATTTATCCAAAAAAATTTCTTCGTATGGTGTTAGGAATTTATTTTTAACTATGTACAGGGTGCATTTCGAAAGTAATGCAATTGAACTTCCCGTGACGCTCCTATTGGTCGGAGTGAGATCGGACCACTTGGAGTAGGGAGGACGTTAAGCTTTGCTTCGAAACCAGTCTTCGTGCTCTCCAATCTGTGGAAGCGACAGGACGTCAATTACCGTAAACCTATGCACGTCAACCGTGTCACGGAAAAAAGGGAATCGACTCCGGTCCGACTTTAGAAAAACTTCGAAAAAGGGTCGTCAGGACGAGAAAAAACATATTCGCTACCTGGAAACTCCATCTCAACAACGCACCTTGCCACAACGCGCTACGCTGTTAAAAATTTCCGTAAGAAAATAGTAAAATAACCATTTATTTGATTGTTATTTTACCATATTTAATTATAACAGTTGAATAACCATAAAAAAGATGGTACTCAAACCGCTGATTGTGAAAAAAAATGTTTACTCTCTGTTTATCCTAAAGAACGTTTAACTAACCGTAATTTTCAAGCGCTCAATAAGAATCGGGCGTCCATCTTGGTTGCGAAACTTTACCGGTCGTACGTTGTTGTTAAAATATGAATAACGATTTATACACTTCAAATCTGCATGTGTATATAAAAAAAAGAAAAAAAAAGTGGCTTAAGCAGTGATTACTAAATAGAAACAAATACACACGTAAATCAAAAATTGAAGACATCGGATTCTCGAACTGTTTGCGAATGAGCGAACCCATCATTTGAGCTGCTGAAGCTTGTTTGTATTTTAATTTTTGCACCAAGTAAAATGATTTTCGTCAATATACAGTAAATTTGGACTAAAAATGACTTTGGATCCAATAAAAAACTAAAATCTCAGTTTTAAGGCAGTTTGCCTGTTGGAAAAGAGGATTTATTGATAAATAAACGACCGCTTTGTGTGGTGCAGATGGCCGAATGATTAGAGAGCAAGGTTGGTATACCATACACCCGCGTTTCATTCCCGCAAGCTTCGTTTACGGTTTCTACGCCTCGAAATGGTTCAAAAACGGTAAAACTTTCGTTTTGAAACCATTTTTAAATGGTTATAAAACCGTAAACTTTTGTATTTACGGCTTTTTAACCAAGCTGATTGGGAATGGTTAGGCCCCGTAAAAATAGAAAAATGCTCCAAACCATAAATTTAACGGTGAATTAGATGGACAGACTGCTGCCGGTCATTTAACCGTAATTTCATGATGACGTTTCTAACAGTGTACAAGTCCGCGCGCTCCAGGCCAAGCACCAGGTACCGACGTTGCCCCACCGCCCTATAGTCCTGACCTCGCCCTAGCAGACTTCTTTTTGTTCCCTTGAAGACAGTCCTGAAAGGAACTCGTTTTTCGCCCATAGAAGAGATCAAATCAGCTGTATCAAAGAAATTGCGAGAGATCCCCAAAGACACCTTCCAGGGCGCGTTTCAGTTATGGCAAAATCGCTGGAAATAAGGTGTAGAGGCACAAGGACAGCACTTTGAAGAATTTTAAGCGTTTGTGTAAATCTGTTCAATAAATTACTTTAAAAAAATAATTGCATTACTTTTGAAACGCACCCTGTATAACGACAGTGAATTTCATTAAATTTTTTCTACTCCGTTCTGTATTTTATCGTAAGTAACCTTCTTTAATACATTATTCGATCACTTAATAGCCTTTCATTTTAGTGTAATCATATTCTTTTCAGGGTTTTTTTTTTTTTTTGGCTTCTTTGAAGTTAATCTGTTTATGTAAAGTTAAAATACTCTACTCTTTTGTATATTAATGTAATACTTTGTATAGTTTATCTTTTTAAAAAGAGAATAAATTTTGTCATATTTCCGAAAGCAAATTAAAGCAACATACAGAATTACTAAATGAGGTAGTTCAAGGATTGTTTTCTATGCATTAAGAAATACTGAAATATAATGACAGATAATTAATTTCATTAATATAATTCTCTTTAGTCTACTGTAATATGGCGTTTTGTTATGACTTTGGATTTTCCTGTGGAAAACTTGAAAACTGCGTTATAAATGTCTTTAAAACAAAATTGCATCAACATGAATCAATTTAAGTTTTCTTACTTTGGGATTTAATTAGCGAGGTACTTAATTAAAAATATTTGTATCTACGTGTCTTTTGAAATATACTTCTTTTATGCAACAAAATATCCTACCATACACATTTTCTTCCATTTTCTCTCTTAGCTATGTATTACCAATTAAATTTGCTTTCATTTACATACGTTTATAGATGCAAGTCAATTTAGACTCTAAAGTTGGAAAATAACGGAGTAGTTACTTCAGGAGTTTCAAAATGTGATGTAATATTAAGTTACACAAAGCTTTGTGCGATACAATATTTGAAGTTACAAATGTTTACCTTTTATATAACATTACATAAGAATAAAAACTAATAATTTAAACAAAATGGGAGCTTTAAAATACATTTTCACGTGTTTTAAAAACTAAAAACAGTAAAATGTTTCAAAGATACTCCCATAATTATTATTCACTTTATAAAGAAACCTCTTTAAGACATATCATTCACAGTTTTGGAGTGGGTTTTGTTAGGACTTTTTTTCCCTATTTCCCTTTCATTTTGAAATCCGGTTTTTGGCGAGAATAGTTTGCTTAGTATTCTTTTTCATAGCGTAGATTATACTCTTTCATACAATTCAGAAAAAATCATACCATTCAGGAGAATGTGTTTTTTGGCATGTAAAATTATTTTCTGCTCGAATAAAATACGTGAAGAGATGTTGAAAAGATTTTTTTACTTTGCGTAATTCTTCTTTTCATTTTAAAGAACATTAGTAATAAAAAACATATTGTTGCTCTTTTTTTTTTCAAATTTATGAATGATGACACTAAAAGTACGACTAAAGGCTTCTCTGAAGAGAAATTTAAATAAAATATGTGCACATGATTAAATTTTATAAGTACTGTAATGCATTATGACTAATATAATTTTTTTATCTGCAAACAACATACTTTTTCTTTCTGTCTCGCGACTTTCATCATCCAAGGAAAAAATTTCGTAAAAAAAAATGCAATGAGTACATACTTTTAACTGAAACAAAATTTTATTTTCAATGGTTTAAGTAATAAGAACATTTTTTTTAATATCTCAAAAGATTTTGAAAGTTTCCGCTTTACAATGTTAATGTAAAAACAAATATTTTATGCGCAGAGAAAACTATAAAATTTACTGTTCGTTTACATTACATTCACTTACAGTTACTATTCTTTCGGACCACAACTACGAATTGCAAAAGATTCTATTCGACAACTGACAGCTTCCTAAGCTATATTTTACGCTACATTTGTTGTTTTTCGCGATGTTGATTTACTCCATTTTTAATTTAAATCGTTAGCAAGAAAAAAAAATCATCTGGTACAGGGGAAAGTCGGGGTGTACCGGACGGCGTTTAGTATCGGACACGTATTATTCCTATTATTTACTGCAGGTGGCAGGACAAATGTCAAGACACCATAGTGTTTATTGAAGGAAGAAAGTTCATATGAGGCCATATTTAAACAAACGGCAGCATTGTTAGCTGGCAGCTTAGCTTTTTGATATTTTACAAGCGTTTCAATAGACCTTAATTAATTTCTGAGTGTCCTAGCTGACCTGAAAGTAGGCATAAATTATTTTATTAGTTATTTCTCAAAAGAACATTCATTATACTGTAAATTACAGCCATTAAATATCTTTTGTTTAATCATACGTGCATGATAACTGACGTCTTGTTGTATATTGTTTCGGACAAAAGTGTTGCAGTTTCTAAGAAAGAAAGGTGTTTTGAATTTAATCAAATAGTGATTAACCCTACACTGCTCAATTTCTTATTTCTTTGTAAAAAAAAAAAGATCTGTATGTTTGCTACTTATAAGTGGAAAAAATACTAAACAAAATTCTTATTTAATTCGGAAAAATAGAATTCGAGAAAATTTGACAAATTGTTTAAAAACAACACTGCGCATTTAGGGGTAGTAATAATAATTTTTTTATATAATCATTTTAATAAATGAAACGAAATCAATAATAAATAGGTATGCATTTTAATCATAAAATAGCAATAAAATTGTAAAATTTATTAAAAAATTTTATTTTAATATTATTTATAAATTAAAAAAATAAGTAAAAATTTGCACATGTAACTAATAATTATTAGTTACATCATGTGCAAATTTTTATTTTAATTACAAATGAAGTTTAATAATTTCAATAAAAGATTTTAAACAAGAAACCTAACATCTATAGGGGGTCTATGCGATAATGTTCGTTCCTTCTTTGGTTGAGCGCAAATTGATTTTAAACAAAATTCCTAAATAATAATTTAATCGACCACTTTAGGCTAATTTGTTATATTTATAACAGTAATCTTCTAAAAGATACTAAATAAAGTGAAATAAAACAACCAGTGACACCTGTTCTTGTTTGAGGGGACTTGGCACCTTTTGACAATTTTTTTTTTAATTTAAGAACTTTTGCCTATTTCATTTGTATGTTATGAAGTGCTATTGTGCAACAAAATGATTTTCACATGAAAAATCAAAATTCAACTAACAGAAAATTTTAAAATTTAATTTTTTAAAAATAATTTAACAGTTTTAAATTTCCTTCTTCTTCTTCATTTCTTGACTTTAAACATTTTTTTTTAAAGTACTTATTATAGTATGGTTTACAATTTTAGGGATGGGGTTTTGCTATTAATTAATTAGTTTTTGAGAAAAAAGTTTTTAAAGTTACATCGATGATAGAACACAGAAAAAAAAAGCGGCTTTTGTTACATTTTCATTAAAAAAAAATTTTTTTTGAAAATATGTAGCAAAGTCCATCCCTAATTTTATGAAGCACATCGTATTGAACACACACAAAAAATTTCAAGTTGCTACATGAATATATGTAGAAGTTTTAGCATTTTAAGTACTACAATATGGCGAAAAAACACAAACCGAGAAAACGCAGTTTAAAGAATACAAAATCCTACTACAACATTAGAAATATTTGAGTTCTCTTACTTCTTAACTACATTTATATTGGTTGTATCACTTCAAAACTTCGCTCAGATATACTAGGAGAGTCAAACCACATTTTAAGCAAAAAATTGAAAAATCGTTATTTTCATCCATTTTCTACATTTGAAAGGTGCCAAGTCCCCTTAAACTGCGAATAATGCAGGAGCATAAAAAGTACTCCCGAATGCGCACTGTTGTTTTAAAACAACAAGTAAAAAAAGGCTCCCAAATATATATTCCCTCCCCCCTAGGGCTTAAACAAATCTGAGTATTATTTTATTAGTTATGTGACATATTTTAGGCTTACCTGCCTGATTTGAAATGGAATGACTTCACTAGCATTTCCTTTCTACTCTCGGAACTGATAAAGGGGGCTGGTTGCCCTGGAAATCTGTCAGCCATTTGTAATATTTTGTTTGCGCCCTTTAACGTTGCTTTAACTCATTTTGAACCCCAAACTATGTTAGCCGTAAACTCTTTGATTCATGAAGCCTCAATGTTGCAGCTTTCTTTCTCGAGCATGGCAGAGATGTTAGGTTACTCTATACATTAGATGACGCATCAAAGTTTGACACACACTCAAAGTACACTACACATCTCATTCAGTCCTTGGACAGAATTTTTCCAAACGTTTTGAAAAATCTAAAAGAGCATAAAAAGAAGCGAAATATGTCGAAATAATGAATGATATGATTGTAAGGTGGGGTCGTTTTATTTTGTAAAGAATCCAAATTTAAATAAAAACATGTCAGCCAAGCTAAGAAGTAAATATGAGGAACCCTATAGAATTGTCGAGAGGCATACAAATGTAAATTATAAACTCAGGAATATCACGAACAGCAGAAATGTGTTACGGGTGCATGTAAACAAATTAATTAGCACAGATTTTGATCGTTGGAAGAATTCTATTACTAATTAAAGACTGCGCTTCTGAATTAAAATAAGTTGAGTGGGAAAATTTTCTGATAAAGGTTAAATGTTCTGAATGTTTCCAGACAATTTCACTAAGCAACGCTTTCATTTCAGAGTATATGATAATAAAGATAAAACTATTTGCTTTATTTGCAATTTTTATCTACTCCCTAGAACTGTAGAATTATAGTTTCCATTCGAATTTTTTTAAGGTTTCTAATCTTAGTTTTTAAAACTAAGAATAAGCAATGCCCCCCCCCCCCTTCCTAAGAAAAAAAAGAAGAAAAAAAAGAAAGAAAGATGGGAAAATATAAATAAAATAAAAATTAAGAAGTATTTATATTTTTTACTCACATTTACTTTTGTTGATGCTTCAGTCTCGAATACCGTCTGTTTTTGTTAGCGCCACCATAACCGTTATTGTCTTAATGATCTAAATGTCTATAATCAGAAGTTATTGCAAATACTTATTTTAGTATGGAATTTACGTAATTTAGTAAATTTTTGCTTTTCTTCAAAAAATGCATAAGAAAGTAACGTATATTAGCAACATTCAATTTATTGTAATAAAATGTTAGGCCTTAGTCCTACAGAATTGTACAAATTGCGTTCTGTTTGAATATTTTTACTAGAATTATTAAACTAAATATTATACTCTGAATAAATAAAGAGATGAGAGAATCTTTAACAAAACGAAGAACATTTATTTAAATTTTAACAACATCGTTATACAAAATTACTTCGCTCTCCACTAAAGTAAAACTATAAAGTTATAATTACATAATTAACGTTTTAAAATAAAGAATTCTTTAAAATTTAAGAGAAGAAGAAAAGGTAGATGGGATATGGGAGATAAGAGATTTATACATATACTTCCAAGTGTTTGAAAATTACAACATTCGAACTAAAAGTATCTAAGCCTGCGGAGGTGTACACACCATCTCCAGCGCATTCTCTTCAAAAAAAATGCCTAAAAAATGTTGTCTGTGTCTGGATCTCTGAGTATGTGTCCGAGGCTCTGAATCTCCGTGTGGGTTCGGGGCCATGCCTTATATACTAGGGGTAGGAATGTAGAAAGGTCAAAAGGGTTGAGCTGAGGAATAGGACTGGGTGGTGGTGCTTTCAAGTTTATGAGTGATTCCACAGAAAACCTGCATTTTAAGTCACAAAACAATAAAATGTAAATTATTATTAACATTGCTTATTTTTTTATTTAACATGTAAAAATACAATGTTCTGAGTTATAATTGAAAAATTTTAGAAATTAGAAAAAAAATAAATATTGAAAAAATCTATCCACAGAAGGTGATATGTCACTTCTGTGGACTGTCACAAGCCAGAGTTGTACTATTTCAATAATTGTAGCTGATGTATTATACCACATACGTAGATTAAGTATGTGCATTTTCATTAGAAAACGTATGAATTTAACATTACATACGAATTGTTTGCCCTATTTATTGTCACATTGAATATTTTTCAAAAAGAAAGCTTGTCACAAGGTTTTGCGTCACTTCTGTGGACATTTAAAAAAACAACTCTCTAGACGGCGGTACTTATTCTTTCGTAGTGGCAAATAAAAGAAGAAGCAGCCATGTTGGAAATGCAAGCAAGTTGCTTTGAATAAGTTTGAAATCTTCTGGGTAAGTTTTTATGTTCATTCGTAATCTGTTCTGCTTATGTCATCACCTCTGTGACCTTTTTTAAAGTAACAATTTAAAATTATATTTTTTATTCAACGTGCCATATTAAACAAAATATGATGTTCTAAATGTTATAAATGGCACAAACTCATAGAATTAACCCTAATATAATTATTCAATAAATCAGAAGTTTTCATCACTTCTGTGGACATCCCTTTTGTCTCAGAAAATTTACGCCATGATTAAACAGCTATATGTATTCATCTGAAACCAATTTTTCAAGAACTTGAACTAGAAACACTACAGATACTAAGTGATGGGCCAAGCACTCAATATCGAAATAAAAAAATGTCCTATCTCTTGGGAGCATTCATTGCAAAAGAAACAGGAGCAAGGACATGTGTTTGGCATTTCTCAGAAACTAGTCATGGAAAGGGGGCGCCTGATGGTGTGGGAGGAACGCTGAAAAGAACTGCGGATAATATTATTGCACATGGTTATGATATTAGTTGTTACAGAAGAGCATCAGACTGAGTGCAAAGTGAACTTTTTAAGGAGATCTGGAAATAAAGTTTTTTCTTTTCCTCAACAGGTTGATGAAGAGATAGTTGATAAGAAAAACGTAATTAATATTTTAAAGTTTTCAACCAGGAACAGAAGAGGTTGTTATATATTTGAGGATAATTTAACAACATTCCCAAGCTTAGAATAAATTTCCGTAGTTAGTAGTGGTAACTTAATCTGTTACAAAATTTGTTTTGTCTATATTTTTTATTTTATTTATACTTTATTTTTTTGTCATAGAACAACTGGATTACTGGTATCTGTCAATAAATTTTGTCTGATTATTAAATACGAAAATTATTTCGCCTTAACTCGCTGTCTTTTTTCCCATCAGAAATTGTATGTTTTCAGCGATATAACTTCTGTGGACATAGTCATCACTTCTGTGGACTGCTAAATTCTTCTTAATTTTTTTTCACAAAATCAAAACGGAGTTAAACTGTGCGACAGATGTTACAGATATATACCTATCATAAGCCAACCTTCAGATTTTTTTAATTTGAAAATTTATGTAGCCAAATTGCAGGTTATCTGTAGAATGACCCTTATGTGTTTATTAGTGTCAAACAAATGTCAAAGACGGGAAGTGGGAAGTATTCCTATAAAAATTTATTGCTGCAGAAGAGTCACCATGGAAAAAAGGGATAGCCGAGAGAAAGTAAGGGGACAACATCTTTGCGGTGTTGCAAATAAGAATGGTCGCAAAGAAGCAAAATGGATACTTGTTCATGGAAACTCCCTCACCCAGACAAGATGCAAAACTCTATACCATAATATTTGGGGGGCCCGCGAAGGAATGTGTGGGGCGCTATTTTTTTTTTTTTTAGCTTAAGGAAAATACAAAAAAGAAAATCGTACTAGCTTAACTGTCAACAATTGACAACAAAGTCTAGCAATATATCGGAAGAAAATATTCAACTGCTTGGAAATCGAACAAATACAAGATGTTGCTTTTCAACGTGTAAGAACTGTGAAGCATAATTAAGTCAAGGAAAGCAAAAACGTTTCCGAATTTCCAAGGAATTATTTTTATGTTTTACGTTCACATAAGAATAGGTGAGTCACTTCTGATGCATATTCAACGAACAATCAACACGATCGTTAGAAGAAATCTAAATCATAACATCGTCAATTTTTTCCTATTCATTATTGTAGAACAATTTAATATCTTAATGATGTAAGTAATCGTGATTCGTTTTGTGAAGTGGGCAAGCATTCATAAGCTTATGTTAAAAATAAAATTTCCAGGCAACTAATTCTTTGCATGGATTTCGTAGAATGTTGCTTTTTCGTGTTTTCTTAAATATTTTGAGAACTGTGTTGCCAATTTCTAGTCGTTTTAATTAGCCTGAAAAATTTCTGAAGGCTTAGGAAAGTGAAAAGCACTTCATAACTTTATTGGAATTCTAGTTCAAATGTTTCTTTAAATTTCTTAATTAGCAATACCTTGTAAAATATTTTTAAAACGATATTTTTAACGGAAAAAAAATCAGCGTGAGTGATGATTTTTTTCCATATGTACAGCGTAAAAAGACTAACTGCTCAAAATATGTGTAGTACGCTGTGTCCTTGTACAGTGGAAAACATCAAAAATATTGTTGCAAGAAAGAGATTGCTTTTAATAACTTTTAGAATCATATCATTCACCCCTCACAAAAATGCATCAATTCTCAACTGCTTAAAACAAGTGTGCTGAGTTTAAACTGTAAATGGAAACCCTTCAAAAATGACATAAGCGCAAACGTTCATAGTTTACCGTATACCAAACGTAAAAGTTTAAAGCGTTTCATCATAATAAGTTTTGTGCTTTTATATACAGGATTGTTGTTTTCCCAATGCACATGATTCACTACACAGAGATTCTGAATTTTTAATTTGTATGAATGGTAACTCCTGTAACTTATACTATTAGGTTATAGACGAATGTTTTCTCTAATCATTTAATCAACCTACAATTCTTACGTGACAAAAAATATCTACAACGAAATGCATTGTTTTGGTTTTTGAAAAGAACATGTATTTTAGAGAACATAGTATATTTCTGACAAAACAAAAAAAAAAAATCATTTTTTTTCTTTCGGCATTGGGGACATATTTTTCGTGTCACAACTTCAGAAGTTCAGTTTTGTTCTTATCTTATTTTCTAACATCAGTATAATCCTTTTAAGATGAAAGCTCTTTGAGTTTATTCTATACTTCGTGTAAAAACAAAAAAAGTAAATATGTAACATCGCATATCACATTTTGCTACTGTGATAGCAGCAGGCTTTTGCGTAGGATAAGAGCTGAATATATATGACAAAATTTCTGAAATACTGTTACAAATTTACAGTTACGCAAATGCAAAAATGTAATCAATGAAAAGATCTTTCCTTAAAAATGTATTTGTTATTTAATGAATTTACATAAAACGTCGCAATAATTTGGTTTTTAAAGGTTTAAAATACAGGGTGTTCATAAAAGAATGTTCTTGTTTCAATGGTGTATTACAACAGTTTAATTTAGACTATTTACAGAAAATCATACATCAAATTGAACGTAAACTAATTTAGTTTTTCCTTCAAATGTTCAATATGTGCACCTTTAGTTACATGGCACACATCCAACCTATAGTTCAACTCTTCCATACTTTGGTTAACAATAACAAGTCCGGTGTAATGGAAGCAATAACCACTTCAATTCTGCGTCTCAACTCTGTCAAATCATTAGGTAACTGCGGAACGTTTAAACACACACTTTAAACTTTAAACACATTGAAACGTTTAACGAAACGCACGTTGAACTGAAATTACAGATTGGCTTTTCGCAAATTGCAGAACACAAAACGCCTTACGCTCAAAAGTCGCCATTTTTCATATGTGACGCTGCAAGCCCGAAAACAACAACGTACTCTCGAATGCGCTTATCAAAATTGTTTGAGATCCTCTTTAATTGGGACCTTGAACCAACACTTTACACTTCTCATAGCTGCTGCTATTGAAATTTATAACTGGGACATTCTTTTATAGACACCCTATACTTTACGTAAAACAATTACAACTAGTTACTTGAGTGATGTTTCTCGAAGGACCCTCAGAACAATAATAATAAAGACGACACATTCCATTGTACGCAAGATAGAAATAGGCTATCAGTACGAAAGAAGATATTTTGGTCAATAAATGAGGAGGGGTCTACAGTTTATGCTTTTATCACCACCACGGTAAGATTAATTTAATTTTTTTTAAACTAAATTTTAATTAACATCATTGTTTACAAACCATTTGGCTGAAAGTATTCTTTTACCTCGACAAATGTTCACGTGATCACGGTAACGCCTAAAAATATTCCTAATGCTCGGTCTAGTTTGATTAAGATATTCAACCAAAATAAATCGTTGATATTATTAGTAGTAATTCTTACCAAATAGAAACAAATTACCCTTTCCGAATTTGGCCGTTGGATACTACAAAAAATAAACAAATAAATAAATAAACAAAAAGAAAACCCTTTCAATTTTCAGACACGCGAGAGATCACTGATTGTGTTTTATCTATTTAAGCTAATGCAGGTTGTAGTAGCAGGAATTATCACTGGGAAGTTGTAGGGTGGAGTGAAAAAGGCAAAAAAAAAATGTTTTTTTAATTTTAATATTTCCTGACTCAACAAATGGTGCTGTTTGGCAAAAAACACACTGGAGAAAAATCCCAGCGCAATCACTCATCGTCTTCAGGTTCCACACAGGGGGTCAAAGAAAGGAATATTAAAGTCACAAAGTAAAAAAAAAAAAATTTTTTATTTAAATTTAATGTTTACAATAGCTTTATTTTCAGACTTAAAAACAGTTCTAATTATTAAAAAGAAACAGGAAAACATTTTCGTTTAAAAAAAAAAAAAAAAAAACACTAACCTGCAACCGGGTGTCGTAAGTCCCGTGTATATTGAATACATAGCTATCAATATTCATATAGACTTAATTTTTAAATACTATTAATATTTAGAAAACATACAGATACAGAAAGGGAAATGAGTATTAATTTTAACAATGTACCAATTTACAATGTACTGGTCGAGTCATATTGATTAATAAAGCATTTTACTTAAATCAGTTTCAATTTTGCACTCCACATGAAGACCAAAATAATTAACTTTAGTGTCAAACTTTGGAAGTTCCTTTTCGTGACTTGATTCCACTGCGAATATATCCATCCCTGGCTTCTGCTCCACATGCTAACAATGATGCTTGCGTTACCATTCGTACATGTCTCTCTACTGCTTGAGAATGGCAAGGGAGCTTCTCTATTTCAAATTCTGAACCGTTTCTGATCATGCTTGCTGTGTCTTCGTCACTGAGGTTTATGGTAGCTGATGGTTCCAAAGGATTGCCCCCGTGAATCATCTCAATATGTTCCTCTGCTTCGAAATTTAAATTTGGAAGATTAAACTGGCGTATTTTGCCTTTCCAGCCAGATTTTTCTTGCTTTCAGTATTCTTCTGAGTCCAAGTTCTCGAATATGTGATTGTTCATCTAATACCATTGCCAACATAATGTTTTCAAAGTGAGAAAAGTAAGAGTTCTTCTGAATAACTTAGTAAACGATTGACTTAAAATCTTCTAGCAAGAATGCACTTTGTTTTATCATTCCGTGCAGGTGACGTGCTCCATGAGTAGCTCCTGGGATTTTCTTTATTTCAAACCAGGATGGCGCGTAAACTTTCATGACAAATTCTACTAGGAGCTTAAAGTGTTCTGTTGGTTCGGCGGTCGACACATATAGACGCAGAGTTCTGTTGGCAGTAGTGAGCCACCTTGAATGAGACATTGTCCCGGGACTTCTGTTTGCTAAATCTGGAAGGCACTCCTCCGTGGATACTGTCCTAGAAATATCGAAGAGGTATTTTTGGTCTGCACTGAGGTCTTTTTTATCAATATTAGGCAGAGCAACTGGACTAGAAACAAAACTTGTCACAGCAAGGGTTTCGCACGTTTCCAGAGATTTTCCAATTGTTCCGGAAAACTGGTATGGCCCAGATGTCTTTCCGTCAATCTTCTGGAAAAGGTGGAGAAGAGGTAGCTCATTAGTATGCAATAAGCATATAAACCAGTGTAATTTATGGCCAACAAAGATTTCAAGCCGTCTAACAGCGCTATTTTTCTTCCCAACGTTGACATTCATTATATCACACCCAACGGCAACCAGTTCGTTCCGAAACTGCAATCCCTTTCTGTGTAAGGAAGTTGGTGATGCTTTGTATAATATCCGCACTAGACACAGAATCCGGCGTCACATGTCCTATATAAACAGAATCAGGTTCTGACAACAAGAGTTTAGGAGTATAAATTTACTATTTATGGACGAAATGCAATTTCTAGCACTGACATTTGCCAATAAGGTTTGAATAAAACTATTTATTAATGAAAGCGTAATTAATTGATATTAATTTTACAAACAATTAATTATTTTATTTTATTTTTTGATAAAAAGGGCATTAAAAACTTTAAAAAAAAGGCAATACAAATATTCACTGGCGGTGTGGAACCTCAAGAGGACAACATTTTGATCTGAAATTTGGAGAAAATTTGTTTCAAGCAGTTTCACACAATATAATAACTCAGGCAATGTGAATTTCGGGAAAAAGTTTTTTCGCTCCACCCTAATGTCCAATGTATGACAGAAGTTTCTTTATGGTAGCATTCACATAATGTTAAGAGGACGCACTTCCCCCTAATCACGCTAATTAAATATCAATAAACTAAATGCTTGTTACCTGTAGGAAACATACCGTTCGACACCTTTATTTTTGTAATTTTCTTTATAAATAACTTTTAAGACTTGAAAATCCTGACATTCATGTACTTTAATAGAAATATAATTTCACGTTAATTTAAAGCACTAAAATGCAGACATATGTTTCGGGATTGCTTGGAATCCCTTTTTCAATGCGACAGGGAGCTTCTAGATGCAAAACATCCAAATGAAGCAGACAAAACAATAAAAACAAAGCTTATATAGCCTAAGAATTAACTGTAAACCAATGAGAATGAAGGCAGTGTGAAGTGGAAGTAGAAGTAGCAGGGAAAGCACCAATAAGAGAGCAACAAACGAATCCAGTTGAAAGTTCAGGAAGTAAAAAGGAATATCAATAAAAACAAAGCAAAAAAGACGACAACATGCATAAAAATGTGAAAATACATGAAAATTGAAAAATAAAAAAATAAAATACAAAGAATAAAATGGAAATAAAATAAGTACAGAAAATACGAAAACAAAAAGCAAAACAAAGTACACATGTAAAGAAGGGGGAGGGGGGGGGAGAAAAAATTAAAAATAGACACAACAAAGGAAAACTAACAAGAAAAACAAAAAACAACAAGAAATTAAAGGAGCTTATGCCAAACCTGTGGAAATACATGAAAATTGCAAAAATAATAAAATAAAATACAAAGAATAAAATGGAAATAAAATAAGTACAGGAAATACCAAAATAAAAAGCAAAACAAAGTACACATGTAACGGAGGGGGAGGGGGGAGAAAAAATTAAAAATAGACACAAAAAAAGAAAACTAACAAGAAAAACAAGAAATAAAAACAAATTAAAGGAGCTTATGCCAGACCTGTGGAAATACATGAAAATTGCAAAAATAATAAAATAAAATACAAAGAATAAAATGGAAATAAAATAAGTACAGGAAATACCAAAACAAAAAGCAAAACAAAGTACACATGTAAAGGAGGGGGAGGGGGGGGGAGAAAAAATTAAAAATAGACACACAAAAGGAAAACTAACAAGAAAAACAAGAAACAACAACAAATTAAAGGAGCTTATGCCAGACCTGTGGAAATACATGAAAATTGCAAAAATAATAAAATAAAATGGAAATAAAATAAGTACAGAAAATACCAAAACAAAAAGCAAAACAAAGTACACATGTAAAGGAGGGGGGGGGGGGGAGAAAAAATTAAAAATAGACACAAAAAAGGAAAACTAACAAGAAAAACAAGAAACAACAACAAATTAAAGGAGCTTATGCCAGACCTGTGGAAATACATGAAAATTGCAAAAATAATAAAATAGAATACAAAGAATAAAATGGAAATAAAATAAGTACAGGAAATAATAAAACAAAAAGCAAAACAAAGTACACATGTAAAGGAGGGGGAGGGGGGGGGACAAAATAGACACAAAAAAGGAAAACTAACAAGAAAACCAGGAAAGAACAACAAATTAAAGGAACTTATGCCAGACCTGTGAAAAATAAGGAGTTGAGGAAAAATCATTAACCAAATTAGAACTATTCCTGTGAATATGATAAGCTTCCCAAAAGTCAAGCTCTAAAGGGGAAGAACATGTTTGAATAATTTTCCCAGAATTGAAATCAAAAGAGTGGTTGTAATTCCAACAATGTTGAGCAATGCTATACTTATATAACTCTTGCTTTCGTACATAACCTTTATGCTCATTTAACCGAATTTTCAGAGCACGTTTTGTCTGTCCAATGTAAGAAAGGCCGCAACGGCAACTAATTTGGTAAATACCCCAATTATTAAGTTGATCGACAAGATCTTTAAGAGAAGAGAAGGAAAGTTTGTTGCTAGGAGCAAAAACGACTTGAAATTGAAACCTTTTTAGGATTTTAGCAACACGAAAACTGACAGAATGAAAGAATGGTAACACAACCAAATTCTTTCTAGAAACCACATGATTGGAACCAGAAGTTTTTTTAGAAAGTTTGTTATGAATAGAATCAATTAATGAGCGTGAGAAAATCCTCTATCCACAGCTACAGCTTTCAGATGGTTGAGTTTGGAGGATGAGACGATAGTCTATGAGGAGGTAAAGAAACAGCGAAAGGTTTACGATAGACAGAAGTAGTGAAACCAGACTCACTCCTAGAAATCCAAACATCAAGAAACGTGAGGCTACTATTAAGTTCTTTCTCACAAGAAAACTGGATATTAGGATCAATGGAGCTCCCTGTCGCATTGAAAAAGGGATTCCAAGCAATCCCGAAACATATGTCTGCGTTTTAATGCTCATTTTTGCTTTAAATTAACGTGAAATTATATTTCTATTACTGTTTACTTGCACAAAGTTAAATTATTATTATTCATGTACTTTATTTATTTATTTATCATATTTATTAATATATATATATATTACTACTTCAAATTACAAAAAAAAAAAACAAGTTTATGAGTGTTAGGGGGCTATTACTATGCATATTTCATAATTGAAGAATCGGAAGATGTATCATAATATTCTGACAAAATATTCATATTTGATGAATGCATGTCAAAGGATGAAATAAACAAGTATTTTATAGTTTCAACATAAGTTGTCTATACCAATACGCTCTGATATTCCACAGAACATTTGCGGGTTATAAGTTCAACAATCAAACTTGAGAATGATCGCTCGATATAAAAAAAACTAAGGTGTTTCAATTCCAAAGAATATTAAATTTAAAAAATAAGGTTATGAATGGAAATACTTTTTAAGAAATAGAAACAAATTTGTTCATGACCGTTAAGTTACGATCATAAAAATAAATAATATGTTACTTTTCTATGCTAATCATTAAACACATTTTTAAATATCGTTTTAACATAGTTTGTTTTTTGCATGATGTTAGTATCGTATCGTACCGCACAGTTTAATCGTAACTGGTCCACGTAAAATGAAATTTTAAAATCTTTAAAAAATGCTTTAAAATTCGAAAGATTTAGGAAAAGATCGCTAGATATAAACATGAGAATGATCGCTTGGTATAAACAAATTAAGGTATTGCCACTTAACAGAATTGGAAATTAAAAATTGAGTTTTAAATGGAAATGTATCGTATCGTATCGCAAAATTTAATCGTAACTGGTTAACGTTAAGTGAAATATATATATAGATTCTTATAACGATTACATATAAAATTTTAATTCCACCATATATGAAGAGTATAAATTCAAAATCTATGTTGCAGGCAGGAAGCCATTGTTTTCAACAATAAAAAAGTGAAATTTCTTTGATTGAAATGTTGTATATTCTGGAAAAAGAGAGCTTAGTCCTTTCAAGTAAAGACAATGGTCAAGTAATGAGAATTCGTTTCAAGTAATGAATGTATTTGTTCGAGTAATTTTGACACATCTTTTAGGCTACGCAGCAACAACAGCTTCTGCAACACAATTCTGTTTCTGTGCAGCTGAGTCTATTCCCATGTCCTGAAAGGAAATTTATTCGTTTTGTGATAAATATATTCTATTGCTCCCACTCAGTTCAGGAAAGAGGTGAACAATAACGATGAAAGCATGCTCATCCTGAATGAATGCACCTACCCCTACTTTTAAAAGCAACAATGACAATGTAGGCGAAACTCCACTGCTCTAACATGCTTCATTAAGCAAAGTAGAACCTTAATTTAAACCTATTTTGCTTGATAGGATTCATTCAAAACAAATAATAAAACTTATTCCTTTAAAGAGTAACAGACAAGACATATGCTTAAATTTGTTGAAGTAATTTTTTTCTTTTATCCCATTTTCTTACAAGTTTTCTAAAAGAATGTTTAAAGTACAGGAATAAAAATTTCCCGTTAAATGAGAGAAAGAAATATTGCCAGAAAAGGAAAAGATGTGTAAACACAGTTGTATCTCTTTATAACATATTAATCTTTTTTTTTTGGAGAAATAAATTAAAATTCCCTATTTAATTGGTGCTGTTTTTGAATTCTTTCCGTCTTCTTTTGATAGTTTCAGAAGGGCGCATCTATGTCGTATAGTATGATATAGTTTCTTTAATAGTTTAAGTTTGCTGTCATTAAATTTATAACATTCCTATTTTTTAGCTAAAAATATTAATTTTTAAGAGACTTAGATAACTTTAAGAGGTGCCTTATCAGTTACGGTACCTCAAAATGCGTCAAAATATCGGTATTAAATTTAAAACATGTTTCTATTTTACTGAAATCTATTCCTTTCAAACACTCTGCATTTAATGATATTTTGAGTTTATCAATGAAGAACTTTTAATTTTTCCTACTGTATTTCAAGTATATAATGCAACAACGAATTCGTCAAAAAGTAACCGAACCTACTTTTCCATACAACAGCATCGACTTTATCAGATGCACAGATGCTACATCTCTAACTCTGAACTGGCTAAGAATCAAAATTGTTTCAAATAATTACACATTTTTAACAGTGAGAAGAACTTCCGATAATAACATAAAATGTGTTTAATTTATATGAAAACAAAACTATTATTTAATGTAAAAAATATCGCTACTCTTAAACTGTTATGCGTTGTGTTTCTCTAAATTTTAGCTATTAATTGTTTTTAATAGGAACATTTGAAATTCAATCACATTAGTTTTGCAATATGTAAGCATGAAAAGTTAGTTCGAAATCTAATCAAAGCATAAATTCTCTTCGTTGAACAAGATTTGCATGCAAAAGTATAAGAAAAAAATAATTGAGCGTCTACATTGGCTTTTTAACGGTTCAAGTCGATTTTAATGAAAGTTGTTTTCTACAGAAAGTTTTACGAAACGCTCAGAAAGAAAACACTTTATTTAATTTTATTTAGATTCCATCTTCCGTGAAGTAACGAAAAATCAATTACGTTATATGTTGAGTTCTTTCTTTGTTAGCAGTTCTTAAGACTCGCAACAATGTTTCTCGGGGCAGAGTTTTAACTTTAAGTTTTCAAGATTTTGTTTATGGTAATTGGTCCTATTCTTATATTTTTTACAAAAATACACTATCGAGTTGTATTGCCAAGCTATTGAGTATTTTCAGGAGTTTAATGTATATATATATATATATCCAAAAGAAGACATGTAATTGGAGACATCAGTACAAACAGCGGTTACATTTTTTTTTTTTTGCACTGTATTTAGATATTCAAAACAAAAAAATAATCACAATAATAATGCAAATAATTTTTATTATTAGTATACATATCATTAAAAGGCAATAACGAAACAGTTCCATTACTTAAAATA
Source organism: Octonoba sinensis (assembly GCA_038502835.1). Classification (NCBI taxonomy): domain Eukaryota; kingdom Metazoa; phylum Arthropoda; class Arachnida; order Araneae; family Uloboridae; genus Octonoba; species Octonoba sinensis. The sequence goes on from CM076598.1 coordinate 134,857,552, forward strand.
CAGTTACTGTTGGTTGGTTAGGCTCTACACATTCATAATATAAATGAATGTGTAGAGCCTTACGATTGAATAAGTTTAACACACAGACGGAGCTAAAACTGTCTAATTTTCTACACAATTAAAAACCTAAGTGTTTTGTGTTTGTTTACTTGATAGCAGATGGCACCAGCATACACAACACCAACTTGGCATCCATTAAAGGGCCTCTTCCTAGATTATTTTAAATCTCAAATTTAAGAGAAGCGGTGCATTTTTAGAACGTGGGTCTATCGTCATTAGGCGGCACGATAAGCTTTAAAATGAGGGGTAAATCATGGAATTTGATGAAAGAATAAGGAAGATATCGCGGAATGACAGAAAAACAGGCTAGAGAAATAATATATATGGATTGCTGCACCTATACACTTAAATTTATGCATACATGTACATTCATAAAATGCTTTTTATTGTTTGGATATTTTCACAACATCTTGAAAGTGATACATGGATTTCGAAAAACTATTTACAGTTGAGGTGACCAAGGTTTAAAAATGATTTATTTCTCTTTTTTGTTAACTAATGCATTACGGGTTTTCACAGCAGTAGAACAACGGCACAAAAGCCTAGTTATGTAATTAATCGGGTTTTTAAGTGTTCCTTGCAAAGTAACATGCAAAGATTTGCTTTCCGCAAAATGCTCTTGGTATATGAATGATAAAACTGACCTATTTATAAAAATGTTATGAAAATAAAAGGGAAACTAGAGCAATAATTTCAATTCTGAAGTCTAAAAGTCAATTTATTTTTTCCCACATAAAAGATTCATTTTATTCATACATATATTAATGTATTAATGCACATTACATTTATAAGCACAGCAAATTATATTCGAACTCTTTGTAAATAAAAATGAAAGCTATAACTGAAAAAAACAATTTCAATAGGAAAATTACTTGCACCGAAATCGATATCTTTTTCTTATTGTGCGTTGGCGAAATAATTAGAATATCTTCGCTGGATTTCCTTGCCATATCGCCCAATCCAAAGTTGAGAGTGTGACATTTGCACAAACTAAATTAGCTATCTGTTAAAAGTTTTTGAAGCACTGTTTTTAAATAATATGCATATGAATACATATAGCACTCATATATATTAATACAAATATATAAACTGTCTGATATTTTATTTACTTATAAAAAAATAATAATTTGCATGTGTTGCGGGTGTGACACAAAACGGAAATGCATTTCCACTTTACAAGGTAGAACACCAAAACTCTGTGAATTATATGATCCGGTGAAACTAATTTTTTTATGTTAGATAGCAATGTTTAAATAATGATTTTATGAAAAAAATATTTCACTTACTTCTTTCTTGTTAATGTGATAAATTTTCAAAATTACTGTTGCGGGTGTGACACGTGTGACATGAAATAAAACATAAGCTTAAATAATTTCAAGGAAGGAATTTTTTATTTTTTATTTTTAGTACTGTTAAACAAATTTCATCGTCAATCTTCAATTAATGATCTCTGGTGTTGGTAACGTTTTTATTATTACATTTGTCTTCTCCCAGGATAAATAATGTTGGTTAGGACAGACATAGGTATTATCTGAATTTTTTTTCAGATATTCTAGCTGTATGTCATTTTTATCAATTTGCTTAATTTGATGAAGGAAATACATGGGAAGATCAAAAAATTTCGTCCACCCTTTTTTTATATTTGGGTATTCATCTTTAAATAAACTGAAACATTTATTGATTGTCATGGTTAAATGTCTTTTCATCTTCAGAACTCTTTCACCATTAATTAGTATTTTCATACAATCATTCTTGTTTGGTGGTTCTCTACTAATTCCATCTCTGTTAAAAAAGTCAATTACCACAGAGTAATCATTGAGAGTTTGAAAATTTTCAACTGTAGCTGCAGCAGTTTTCTTCAACTGCTAATTTTTTAATTATAGCAAACCTTTTCCTTGGACTATGCGGAAGATTACGTTTAGCTCTAAGTACAGCTTTACCAAATGTTTGTGGACTTCGATAACTTCCAAATTTGCTATCTGGGGATGGTGTAGTACTTAACATAGATTTTCTTTTTTCCCTACACCTTCTCTATCTCTCATTCTGTTTTCCACGCTTTAATTTTTGGGCTTTCTTTGCTGCTACTGTGCTCTTCCTTAAAAATTTCTTCTTTTTTTATCTTCTGGATTTATCTCTTTCTTTTTCTTTCTGCAAATGTTCTGCATATTCAAGGGGAGCAGCTTTCAGTTTTTTACGTTGTTTCTGTAATCTCTCTGTGCTATTCATAATTATGCCAAAAAAAAAAAAAAGATGTACAAATTGCCTAGTTATAAAATTTCACATAAAAACAGTCTATAACAATATAACATTATAGAACCTACATGAAATTTCTACCTTTGATTTCAAAAAAAGTGTTAATGCAATTTATTATATTAATATTAAATATTAATTTACATACAATTCAATTTATTCTTGAATGTAATTTTAAACTATTTACTCAACTTATATGCACTATTCAAAAAATGAACTGAAAAGAAATTTGTAAGCCTTCCAAATGACAGTATTCTTTTAGCAAAAAGGGCAAAATATTGTTTTGAACATGTTACTTTTTAATAAAAATTAATCTTATGTATTTAAAGTTTTTGTAAATTTCATATCAGTTAAAAGCAGTTTAATTTTTCTAATTGTTAGTAAAAATTAACGTAATCCACTCAAACTTTTGATATATCAATACGTGTACACGATGTCACACGTTCATATTAAAACTATCATTAACTGGGGTTTCACACAACTAAGCAAAGGATAGTTGAATCTTACACTTTAAATAATTTTGTGTATCATATATATCAATCAGAACCAATTTTCTCACTAAAATCTACTATAATCTTCTCAAAATTACAATACATCTAAGTTTATACAATGTCACATGTTCATGTGAAATTCTGATTATCATTCAAAGGGGTTCAAACAGCTTAGAAAAGGGGTAGCTAATAGTGCTGCCATATACATACCTTTAGGATAGTTATTTTAATGTTAATTTACATTTTAATTTTTAAATATTACATTAATGTTGAATTACAAAAGGTGTTGCGGGTGTGACGTAGATTACCCGCAACATACAAATGTCATACCCGCAACACTTACTTACTGTAATTTTAACATTAATAAGTTTACTTTGTGTATGCAATTTAAGGTATCTTAGTAAAATGATTTTAAATAAAAAGTTTCAGTTTATATATGCAAGTAAATTTTCTGTGAGATATATGAATATCTCATTTTTGTTGCGGGTGTGACACAGTAATTAAGAGTAATTAAATATGCTTACCTTTTATATATAAGAGCAGTAAATTCTTCTCTATAGATAAAAACTGTCAATTATAGATCTTAGTTCTAGCATTAAAAATTGGAGTTCAGCAGAATAATTTGTTTAACTATATAAGACCATGAAACTTAGGTTTTAGAACTAGTCAATTTCACAAAAACACATAGTTTCACTTTATTAAAAAAAATAAATATTTTAATGATGAAATCTTAAGCTTTCGTTTATAAAATCTGAAAATATACATATTTAAACGTTAATGAGCAAAATTTCAGCCATATTTAATGAATTTTAAAATTTCAACCTCATGTCTGTTTTTTTGTGGATTGGGCGATATACATTTCAATGTTTATCTATCCTTAGAACGTTTTTTTGCGAAAGGTGATTTTGTTGATTCAAGAATACGTAAGGCGCATTAAAATTTTTTCGCACAATACTGAAAGCTATTTTGTGTGTTATGTTACATGAAGTTATAAAATTATGCTGGTTTATGCGAAGAATTCACATCGCTTTTCTTTTCTTTTCGGATTTCATGCCAAAGTATATACAGAAGTAGTTTGAATTTTATATACAATTTTTTGAGCCTTTGTGCCTGTTACTAAACTACTCTATTTGTAAATTGCTTCCAACGTTTTTTTTTGCGGAATCGTATTTGCCGAATCTAACATTTTGATCATTTTTATAATTCAAATCAAGTTCACTTTCCTATTTTGATTGCTTCCGAGCGTACTTTAATTGAAATATTCCTATTGAATTAAGTTTAAAATAATATTCTGACTGAAGTAAAAAAAAAAAATTATGAATGTATTGTTTCCAAACTTGGTGACTAACAATATAATGGAGGCAAAAAAAAACTTTTTAAACGGGAACAAAAAAACTATACCATATACTTTAATAATCTGCATATAAAGTCAAAATTATTAATGGGGGCCTTTTATTACCTTTTTAATGGCTGCTTCCAAACATAATTTTGAATAATTTACCGTTTACTCAAACTTCATGGGATTTTAATTGATACAGTATGAGCGAACTTCTTAAAGCTATCTAGGTTTTCCTTTTCATTTAATTCACGTACTGTCGTGCTTACTTTCCACAACATTATAAAACTATCTATAGATACACACACCTTCCATCCTTCCTTTCCTCTTATCAACAATAGTTACAAACCAAAACTGCACTGGTACATTCCATGATAAAAATCATAACAAACTGCGTTTTCATTAAAAAAAATGTTTAAGAAAATTTAAAAGTATAAAATAAACTTGTGCTTTTACGTTATAAAGACTAACAAATTATGTTTAAATAATAAATATTTGAACGATGTTCAGAATTTCTTCCGAAGCAATGCGTATCGTTGGTATATATTATAAGTTTCTGCGTGCAATTTTCGACGAGTTCTATTCAGAAACAAACATAATGTTATCACGAACTCTGTTGTAGCACAGAGGATTCTGTGAAACTTAGTAAGAAAGTTTTATCCTTGGAGGAATGATTGCGTTTCCTTTTATCGTTCAACTGATTGCAGAAGGGTGGAGAATAGAAATCCCATCAGTAGATATGTTCTCCTATATCCCTAAATCACACAGTGTTTTTGTTTTCTTACACTACTGCTAGATTTATAAGAAAAAATTCCGAGTTATGATACCTTCAGTCTAGAAGTAAACTATCTTCAGTGTAAAAATACATCCGGCGATTTCTAATCTTTATGAAAGACTGAAGCACCGATATATTTCTACGGAGAAAAAGCGTTTCTTTTCTTTTCTTTCAAATCTTTGAATTTTTAAATTTAAAGTTAATAAGAACATATTTTAGTTATTACTGTAAGTTTAAAAGTGTATTGTATGGCGCGTAATTTATCTCTGCGATTTTATTCCTTAATTAAAAATAGAGCGACTGCTACAGTGCAGATCTGATAATTAAACACGGTTTTTTTCCTCTCTCTCTTCTTGAATAACGATAAATTAACTGGCAAAAGATCATGAGATTTCGACGTTTTAAACCAGTCAATTTACATATACTCCTTTTATTAAGGTAATAATTGAAATAAATGCTTTAATATGAAATTATTAACTTCTCGCACATTAAATATTTAAAAGTTGTATTTCGACTTCAGAATTCTCGAAATACGACCTTTTTAAAACAATTGAATAATTTTAATCTCCACTTTTGTAAATATTCTTCAATGTAAGTAAATGGAAAAAATAACTAGCATTCAAATTGGTCAAAATGAAGTGATATAAAACCACTATATGGAATAATACTGGAAAAAATAGTATATGAAAAATATATTGCGGAATTCATTACCAAGATTCGCAGAATAATTTTCTCCGTTTCAAGGTAATCCATTTTTCTTGCATTAATTTAGCCATGTTTTTTTCTTTTATTTTAATTCCATTGTCCATGTGTTCTTCAGTGTATATTTCTAAAAATAGAAACAAGACTATTGAACACGTACGGATATACCTGAGATACTCTATGTAGATTCATTGACTGAAATTTACACTAGAGTTTATATCAGAGTATTATTAACTTTTAGATTGAAACACATTTTTTTCCTGAAAACAGCATAATATATTAAATAACTTTTTCTTGATCTAATTTATCAAGAGTCGGGCTCTAAGGTACTCAACTATGCAGAAACGACACGTGTGATAATGAGAAACGGAAATGTTAATGTCCGTAGAGTTACGTCTCGTTAATGGCTGTTTTGATTTTAACACATAGGTTTCTCGATATAACCTAAGTTATGTTTCAATTCAATTAAGGGAACAAAATATCATAAGAATAATTAGTACTTTTCAAAACCGTTTACAATGCATTGCAAATTACATTTATTTATCATATCAATTGTTTTTTAACAACAAAATTTGCGTTTAAGTTCTAGATAAAATACTTGATTTATCTGTCAGTTATACGTATTCCCTTTCAGAAACCGCTTAGGAAATCGAACACTTGGTAAATTACAGCTATATATTTTCCAAGAACTATCCGAAGACCTTAAGTAAACCCCCACGCAATTAGCTCCCTACGTTCCTATAATAACAACAGCAATATATCCTAAAATCATATTAAAACTTTTCTAGCCCTGTTTAACAGCTCAAGCACATGAAGCATACTTTATAAACTGTTCAACTTCCATCAACACATATTTATCACTATTGTTGCGTGAGATATGAATGAAGTTAAAACTTCTTTCAAAGAGCAAAAACACTATCAAAATAAATTAATCTTAAGTGGAAAACAGCATAAATTTCTGTAATATCACCCAGCGGTAAAACTGTGCTCAAAAAAGATAATGTTTGACATCATAGAACTTATAAACACTATTTCGTTTTAAAAAGCTTTGAGAAAATAAATAGATTTGTAGCGTGTAATTTTTTCAAAGAACGTATTAAAGATATAAATTTAGTGTTTTAAAATGGTTAAATATGAGACTTTTTCAAAAAGTATAAATAATGTTCTAACGTAAATATTTACAAAAAAGTTGAATACACATTTTTAAAGTTGGTAGGCAATTTCTTGATAAATGCATATGGGTCATTCCACGGTGAGTGACGTTACAATTTGACTAAATTTTTTAACTTTTAAAATCAACACTGTCTTGAAATTTAATTTTATTTTTCTGAAATTGATCTAAAATACAGTGATAGAGTACAATAATGCTACCCATACCTGGTTTTAGACATAAAAAGCTTTTTTGTGTGGAATTAAGGTAAATCAAAAATTGTGACTGATGTTACACAGAAGAGACATTAGGAAAAACAACTTTTATCCTAATGGAAATTCTCCTCAAACTAAGAACATGAAGATTAAAATTATTTTTTTCCAATCAAGTAGAGATTTCAAACTTTATGAATACACTTTGTTTCATTTAAAAAACTTTAAAATTTACAGTAGAGGACATTTTTAGTTACCGCGACTGATGTTACAAACGTTTTGTAACTGATGTTACACCAACATTAATTGGTTCAAATTATAATTTATTTCTCCTTAAAAGTCAAATTAGCAATTTTTTTATACAAAATTACACATATATACCTAAATGATAAAAAATAAACAATAGTAAATGAATATAATTATAAAAGTGATGTTTTTAGTGCAATTCGGGAAATGAAAAGTGTCGTCGTGCATTTACTACATCTGGTGTACTAAGATCTCTTACTATTTTTTCTTGTGAATAATAAATTTCATCCACATTGTCAAACCATTTCCAATGCTTCCCTGTTGGAATCATAACACTGACCAAGTATTCATAGTTTTCATTGGCTCTAACTTCACCTGGATAGAGATGTCCATCGTATTCCACAAGAACCCACTCTCCAATTGTGGCCACCAATTCTGGAACTTGTTCTCTTGGTTTTGAACATGCAAATGATGTTTTTGATAATTTGGAGCTTTTGGTGATTTTGTCTACCACCTTCAAAAAGTGTTTCTGCGTGATACCAGATATAGCTTCTGAATCAGAAAATATTTTATTCAAATTTAACTCCTTATAATGCCACTGTAACTCGTATGATGAAATCTCAAAGATTTTCACACTGATTGAAGCTGCGTCATTCACAAAATCTTTTGCACTGTATACGAAATGCTTTCTTTTTCTTTTTTACAGCTTCCCATACCTGCCTCTTTACAGAGCCGCTAATGCCGTTTACTGGGCCTTTCCCATGTGAAGTAGCAAAATAATTCGATTTAATGGACAATTTATATTTTTCTGTAACAGGGGTTTTGTGGCTGCAATGAACTTGTTTTTGAATTGGGCCATCTGACGAAATATGTAAGACTTCAATTTCTTGAGGGATCTTTTCCAGCATTCTTGTTATGAGAGGAATCACAATCTCTTTAGAATGTTGAATAAGACAGTTCATCTGAGGCTATCGCATGCGGATGCATTCTACCTGAGTGGTACAGTGCTGCTGTAAAAATGCTTACTTGGGCTTAATAGGAGCACCTGTTTCCTCAATTTCACTGTCAAACCAATTTTTTAATGACAGCCTTGTGCTTTCGCGGAGATGTAGGGAGGGAGCGCTTTGCACGAGTTACAGCTTTTCCCAAGATTTTATTATTTTGGAAAAGGGATTATGTCACTGCTACTTGAAATTTTGCACTTTAATGGGATGCATTTTTCTACTGTTTCTAACATTTTCTTTGGTTTCTCTTTTTAAACTGACTTAGGTAACTTAGCTAGGTCATTTCTTTTTTTATCTCTACTCCTTTTAGCTTCTGAATTGTTTTTCTTTTTGTAATTTTCATATTTTCATCCCTCCTTTAATTTATCTTGCCCCCTTTTTTCCTTTCTGCAGCAGTCAATGCCATTTGTGCAGTGTTTAAGTATCTAACTGGAAAAGAGAAAAGTGACTGGTGTTACAATGTGACTGATGTTACATACTTTAAAGAAGTTTTTAACTCATAAATTGATCTGTTATGAAGTAATTGATATTTAAGATATTATCATGAAAGAAGAGAATATGGCATTTATAATCTTAACACTAATTTTCTTTAAGTAATAAAAAGTTTTATAAATTTTTGTGACTGATGTTACATCACTATGAGGCCTAATACATACAAATTAATTTTCAATACAATAATCACAGCTTAAAGATTCTTGACTGGCCCAACCTCACATACAGACTAAATTTCAATGAAATAATAAGATTTTATACATACCTGTTAATTTCTTTACGAAAACAAGATGAACTTTCCGAACCTCTCTAAAGACAACAACACATGTGACAAAAGTAACATTGCCAAACATTGCCTATAAAACTTACAAAAAGGTACTGCTAACTTTTTAAACATAATTTTTTAAAAATTCACATATTTTTACCTTAGAGGAAAACAAACTGTATATGTGCAAGAAAAAAAAAATTATGTTGGTGTCCCTGTTTTCATGGAACTGCATATATACAGTAAAACCCCGTTATACCGCGCCTCAGTATACCGCGGAGTCCGATATACCAGGGTGGCTATCATGTCCCCCGACGTTTTAACCATCCTTTATCATTGTCATTTAAAGGTGACTCCTTATTTACCATTGTAAATAAAGCCAGCCCGAGCATACAAATATTCTAGCCAAAGAGCACCCCCACCAGGCACACTAACAGATAAAGCCCTATTGTGATAGGCGTGATGTACACCTCCTTCATGCTTTTTCTCTCTTTCAACCTAGAATATTTAGCTTGATTTCAAAATCGGGTGCAATAGCCTCGACTTGTTTCTCTTGACATGGACGGAGCTTAATCTGTCAGGGAATGTTCAGTTCAATGCTTAACTATTCCATTTTCAGAAGTCTAGTTATGCGTGAGAAACTTCTCTTACAGCGCTACCAACCTTTGTATTCCAGATTCTTTATCATTCCTGAAAAGTAAACACATTCCAAAGTGAGGTGCGTTCCTCCCCTTCCAAATCTAATTTTTTCTCAAGACCTCTCCCCCTTCATAATCTCATGCTGATAACATAAAGAGATTTTTAATCACCTTTTTTCTCGGAACACAGTTGGTTTATAACCTATCTCTGGATAGACTGAGTGTGCACCTGAGATGGGGGGGGGGGGGTGCTTCTTGCACAGCAATTACAGTGAATGAGATGGCAGTAAGAAGAAAAGAAAAAAAATACTATAGGGGAGATAAGTTACGAGTAATTGATAAAGTCAAAAAATGATGCAACAAAAGCGAGTATTATTTCGTGAATATGGTTCTGCGGTATAGTTTCACTGAAAAACCAGCAGATTAAGTAGATGCGTAAAAAATCTTCCCTAGTGGCTTTTTATTTTTCAGTGATTAGTTAAACTCAAAAAGTATTAATTTTCAAAGGGCTTTTATTATAACTATGTCCATTTACTTAGGCAAATATTTCTGGTTTTAGACTTGTTACGCAATTACTATTATTTTAAATTTATATCAATTTGATATGTCTTTTCGTACTGCATGCTTAATTTGCACACTTTTTTATTTATTACTTATTTAAACTATGCATATCAAATAGATATATGACATTTATTTATAGTTTTTTGTAAACCAAGTGGAGATGCAAAACAGGCAGATAAAGTTTAAAAAGATTACTCTGAACCTGAAAAAAAAACCACAATCATGATTTGCAAAAATCGAAGAAAATGAACCTAACATAAGAATACCTAAAAAAAAAAAAAAAAAAAATATCAGTTAGCCAAGGTTGGACGTCGTCGTCTCCAGAAGATGAAGCTGAAAAAGATGAAGCATGTATTTTCTGCAACGCTCTGTATCTTGAATCGAAATCTGGATAAGGCTGGATACAATGCTCGAGCTGCCAGGGATGGGCCCACGAAGCCTGTTCCAGAGCAGAAGAAGACAACACATTTTTATGCGATTTCTGAGTTTTGAAATTTTTCAAATTTACAATTAAAAAGTTTCTTCTTATAAAAACGTAGCCTATTTTTGTTCCAAAAACTAAATCAAAAGTAAAATCAGCAAAAACCTAATACATAAAAATCCCTATCCCTTTTTACCCACCCTTGGTAGGGTAAAACGGGATCATGTAAGACTTTGTGAAACCAGTATTTTTCACATAAATATTATTGAACAAATGTAACAAAGGTATTTTAAGTAGTTGAAAAGGTGTATACTTTTAAATGACGTCTAGCTTTAGTATGTACCTTGTACATACGCAATAAGAAATAAAGCGAAGAATAGATAAGCTATCCCGTTTTTTGGTACTTTCCCCTACATCCACTTTTTTCCTCCAAATATCTTCCAAGGAAAAATTATTTTTGCGTTAAAATTTCAGCAAGTTAAAAGCCTATCAGAATGCTCTTAGCTAGAAAAACCTTGATTCTCTAACATTTTGAATTTCTTAAATATATTTTATATTAAGAGTTTTTGGCCCGCCGTGAAAAATTTCAATTTTTGGATGTAGCTGGTTTTGAAACTAGACAACTCACTTAGAACATAATTTTGGTAAATTGTATGTTTTGGTCCATATATTGTAAGGTTTAATATGTTTTTGATTGTAATATGTTAGTGTTTTTTCTTTCTCTATTTTATTTTTTTTAAATATGTTTCTAATATTTATCAGGCTGTACATAATTTAAATCAGATGACTTTTTAAAAAAATTATTAATTTAACTCAATAGTTCTAACAAAAATCAAATCAAACGATAATGTTGAAGAATTTATTACGAATTTGAGTTAGCATTATGAGTTGTCTAAGTTTTATGCAGGTATTTAAAGAAGGAAGTAGCAATTTATTAGAGAAATAAGTATCAAAATATTTTCAATGGGGCAATGGAACAGAATGTAGAGGATCTACCTATATAATCAATTAAAACCAATCTTAACTGCTTTAAATAAGTTGAAGAAGATAATTAAAATAGCCGAAGTTGTTACAAGTATTCAGAGAAAGCTAGAAAATAACCTAAATCAGCAAGATAAAGTTACTATACGGTATCTTTTTTTAAAAATATGAGCAGGCATTGGCACCTTTCTTTCTTTCTTTTTTTTTTTTTTAGCCATCTCTAACTCCAAAATATAAAATAAGAGGTTTAGGAGCCAATTAAATTTGGTTAAAGAAAACCCTGAACTATAAAAAAATGGGTTGAAGTTCCTAATTTGTGCATTTCCTTTTGTGGAATATAATTTGAAAAAGAAATTGCAGTCTATGTCAACCTTTGAGTGTGGGAAACTGTAACTGCTGTAAAAGAACTCATGGGTAATAAACAGACAAAAAATTATTCATATGCGCATTTCAGCAGCAATTGAACTAAAGGTTTCTACATTTGGATTTGTTCACATGCTCAAAAATTAACTAGGAGTAGAAAAGAAAGCCAAACTTGTTTTCTTCCTCAAATTACTTTAGTGGCAAATGGAATCAAGAAAACACTTAACTGTATGTGTTATGTAAAAATGAATTTAATTAATTATCAATTTGCTGTTATGAATAAATGATATACAGAAATTATTTTAATGGCTGGTATACATGTATTTATATTACTTGCTAACGGCCTTGCGAATGTGCAGTAATTAATTTTTCCAACATATGCGTATTGGGTTGAAGGTACAGTGTATCACATTTATTTTTCTAAATTTTTATCATAAATATACACTTTTCAATGTAAAATTCCTATTTACACTTAAATAAATATTATATTCATTGCATTTTACTCAGAATGTCAATCTTAAATTATGCCTTTTGGTATGATAAGCAATCAGGTTTAAAATTCAAAAAGCTGCTTTTTTTAATTTAAAAAAAATCATGATTTTTTCATGCGCTAATATTTATTAAGAATTAAATGTCAGGTCAAAGAAAATTAAATTTGTATAATTTTGACTTAATGAGACCAATATATGGCTATTTTATAAAGAACACTGATAAAATATATTATTGCAAAATATTAAATTGTTTCTAAAAACCGTTGAACGCAAAAGTGAAAGCTCTCCTTTTCAGGGAATGTAGTACTTGATGGTATTAAAAAACTAAAAAAAATATAAAATTTTGAGATTGGCTTTTTTTCAGAAAAAAAATATAAAAGATTTCTTTTTAATTTTTAGAAGGCTGCAGCAAAAAGCGTTGAACAGATATTTTAAAATGTAGCCTTTCATCTTAAACATAATCTAATTATCTTTCGAATTTAAAAAAATGCATCAAAATATCTTGCACTGTTCAGGAATTAGAGCACTTGAAAGTTTTTGTCGAAAATCGCAAGTGAGAAATTGTGCCGAAGGCACCATCTTTGGCGGCCTGTATCTCGGGCCAGGAATTTTTTTGGCCAAAACAAAAACATACTTATAACTCACTTTGTTCTAAATTTTAACATACGTGAAATTCAAAAACTGATGAGACTATGAAGGTACTCCCCTGCCTGAATCGACACGGGTTATACCGTAACCTTTTTTTTTTCGCTTCATCTAATCAGACTTACTGAAACTAAAATATACTAAATAAGGCATTGTCGTGCTAAAAAGTAAGATTCATTTCATTATTATTGATATCAATATCCATTAATGGGAGCCATTAAGAAGAAATTTTTGTTTGAACTTATCTCAGTTGAGGACCAATTTGTACCCCTTCGCTTCGCTCCTTTGTCTTTGAAAATATCAATCTAGATCGAGAAATACGGACTTGATTTTCATTTATTCATTTGTTGTTTTGTTTTAGTTCAGGTACATATTGTAAATGAATTGTTTTTAGGTTAGTTGTTTGCTTTTGTAAATAAATTGTAATTTGGTTGGTTGCATTTTTGTATGCTTATAGCTTAAGTATTTTGTTCGTAGGTTAGTTATAATTTGTGCAATTTGTTATTGTTCTTTATTATTTGAAAACAACCGTTGAGAATAATTGCGTCATAAGGCTGCGCTTTCCAGTCCATAATTTACAAAATGTTTACCACGCAGAAATCATCGTCCACAAGGGGACGTTTAATCAATTAATCGCTCACTTAAAAAAAAAACTTATATAGCTCCATAATGTTCCAATTTTTAAGCCATCGTCGCCTCAACGCCGTTTAATTTTGTTTAGAACTTCTGCCGCCAAGAAATGCAGCGCCTTAAAGGACGCCTTTTGTAATATTTTCCCAAATTGATCACATTTTGATCAGGCCATCAGTTCTCACACATACGCCTCAAAACTTTCTTACGAACGAAGTCGTAGGAACAGTTAGTCATAACTAAGTTCTAATGAAATTCAAGTGAAAGCGGTGACAAGTTTCATTTGCGAATTTTTCTCAGTTAAATTTTATCCTAACTTCACAAACGCACTGTAAATTGGTATGTTTTAATTTGCATTGAATCTCAAACTGAGTTTTCTTATTTTTTGAATTCAATCTTGCGAGTACAACTTATCAGACTTACAGGTTTTTTAAAAAATACGCCCTTTTAGTACAACATCTTCGCTTTTTCAAAACTCATAACAAAGGATCAAGTCAAAATTCCTCATTTATAATATGTTAAACTAGAAGATTTATTTAATTTGAGGAAAAAAAGAAGCAACTGTTCAATTTGTACATGACAGGATTTAATTCTTTGTGGAAAAGAAGCATTTTTGTTAGGAAACGTACAATATTGAGAGAAAGTTGTAATCATAAGCTTATCATTAATATTATGTAAATAAGATTATATAATTTTCATTTCATTTAAATCCGAGGGATTTCAAGTAAAGACCTCATGGTTTGTATTTATTTTACTCTTCTTTAACAAAACATTTAATAAAAATTTCACTTTCCAACGCTTTTAAGAAGAGTTGTTCGTGCTTTCGAATGCTCACCAAATTTCGCGATTTTCACTCAATCAACCATCATTTTTCTGTCCTTATAAATTTCCTAAAACTCGAAAGGCTTAAGCGAAGAAAGTTTATTTTTCTCTTTTCTTTTAGATCCTCTTTCAAATGTGTCGTGTAGACATAATTCCCTCCGATTTTTCACACCTGTCCGGATAAAGGAACCAATTCGTCACTCAGTATTTGAAAAAATTTGATAAAAGTCCAGAGCTCTACTTTACGACACTCCTGTTATTGATCTGCGATGCGCTTCTGTCATTGGAAAAACACGAACTTTCCCTCTTAGAGAATATTGAGCTTCATAAATTTGCAAGCTTAAAATATGGGTTTTGTAGAAAAATCTATTTCTGGAATACGTTTGGTGGAAGTTTGTATAATTATTCTTTGAGCTAGGAATTCAGCTTCGAAAACTGCTCAAAAAATGAAATGTTTATCTATCATTTTATATGAAAATATTTACTCACTTTTTGAATTAAAATCGGTAGTTCAGTCTATTCAGCGTGTGTGTGTTTAGGGATGAAAATATATCGCAAAAACGGCTATTTTTATCATTAGGTCTGATTCTCATGGTGTGATCCAAAATAGTTTTTAAATTTTTTTCAGCGTCAAAAACTTTTAGCATTTTTGAAATTTGTAATTTTATGAACCGAAGAAAAGAGTTAAACCTCTCGTCTAAAATAAATAATTAGTTTTTATAATTCATTACATAAAAAGTGGAAACTGTGTAATCGCCTTTTGTATTTTTTCCGTTTATTTTCGTAGAAAACTGCCACAAAATAATCTTTTCTCATTAATTAACGCAAAATTTAGTAAAAATCGAATATGTTTCTATCTTAATGTGAAATAAATTCTCGCTAAAACGTATGCTTACAGCTCATAAATGTATCTTTTGTAACTTGATACACGTTTTTATTTTACTATTTATTTATTTATTTCCAAAGAACTATATTTTCACGAAAAAAAACCCAATCCAAATTGAAATTTTTATGTGAATAATCAATTCACTGAACATTATCTAGTTTATAAAATTTTGTTCCGATTCACTGCCAATAATTAAGTAGAAAAATGTTAATTACAATTTCATTTGCATTCAAACATTTTAGGCAGAAATTGTCAATAGAAGTAGAGTTTCGTCCCCCACGAGATTTATACGAATGGGAAATTACTACTAATACATTCATAAATTCTGCAAAAATCAACTTCACATTTTTTTCAGCTCTTTCTACCCTTTTAACATGAATCTATTAACTTATGTTGAATATTCTGATATCTAGCGAAGGATAAATTGAGTGGAAGTGTTGGAGATATTTAATCTAAGCGTCTGAGTACAAAGGGCTTCATTCAGATATTTTCAACAGAGAAAATAAAACACGTCAGTGCATCCAGAGTTTGTTAAAGAGAAAACCTGAAAATGCAGTGTTAATTTGTCATTCGATGTCTAAAACGTCTTTGAGATGTTTTCTGAGAAGTTTATCTTTTAAAGAAAATAAGTTGTGGTACATTTTAAAAAAACCTATTTATACATTGCCTGTAAAAGAAAGACATGAAATGAGGCTCAATCTATAGTAAAAAATACCACTGAAGTAGGGGGAAAATCTAAATTGTTTTCACAAATACACTCTAACAAAAAAAGCGACGCCACAAGAAATAGTTATCCGAATGAGACGAAAGCCGGTAAATGTGATGTACAGAAAAACAAATGATTACAATTTTAGAAAAATTTAGTGTTTTATTCAAGAGAAAGAGCTTCACTAAGAGAGCAAGTCAGTAAAGCGTTGCACCACTCTTAATCCTTTGCCAGCAATCATTCAGTTAGCATTGATTAATCGAGTTGGTGATGTCCTCCTGCGGGACATTATGCGAAATTCTGTCCAATCCGGAGCTGGTTGGAGGGTTCTGCTCACAATGCTCCAAGTGTTCTCAACGAAGGAGAGATCTGCTGGTGACCTTGCTCACCGAGGTACTGTTGGGCAAGCACAAAGTGTAGCAGATGAAACGTTCGCCGTGTGAAGGGGGGGCATTACGTAAGCACAGGATGGCTTGATCTGTTGCGTAAAAGTGCCACAGGTGACAATAAAAGGGTTCCTGCAATGAAATTAATATCACTCCAGATCCACTCCTGGATGTCTGGGCGGTTGGGGGTTGGGGACAGCTTTCAGATAGATTTCGAGACGCCCTGATGTCCAGGGTGTCTCGAGAAAAGTCTTCGCTGGTCATCCGGGTCAATTAAATCACTAAACATAATTCTACTCAAGTCAAATTCCAGGTCAAATTGACCCCCCCGATGACCAGCCAAGACATGTCTAGAGACGCATCGAACAACCTCACTGTCGCCGTCATACGGTTTAATAACCAGAATTGACGATCTGGTGTGCCATTTCATTTCATTTTCAGAACCCATTTGGTTGTTATCCGCTCATCCTTGCAACACAGCGGCACGTAGACAATATGCTGCGTCCCTTTCCATATCACGCCGTCCTGGGCTTATATTTCAGCAATATTTTAGGTAATAGATAGTTAATATGTTAATTCTTCTAGAACAGTATAGTAGTTTAACAGATAACTCTCGAACAAGAGCAACAGTGAAACGTCACTGCAGTGGAAGCGAAAACAAGTATACGTTCTAAAAGATATGCTGTTAAGGGTAGACAAACGCCTGATTGAAACCCGTAATCAATTATTTATAAAGGCTTAAATAGCTAGAGACTTCTAGTTTCTGTCAGCTGTAATATTTGCCTTGAAAGATATAGATATGCTAAATGTTTCAATGAGGACAATGAAAAAACTTGTCTTCTTCTGGTTACTTCATTTTTTGTTTGCTACAGATGAAATTGTATAGGTAAGTGATAGGCCATGTAAAATTAAAATATATACAACGACACCAAAATCAATTTTATTAAGTCACTCACTCAGAGTAAAAATGTAACTTCATATCATTTAATTGTAAACATTGAGCATCAGTTAATGTCAGATTTGAGAATTTATGTTTTATTGTATATATATATATATATATATATATATAAAGAACGGTTTGATTAAACATATGTGATGCAAATAAAGCTTATGTAAAGTGTGACTCCTCCTGGCTACTTTAACCCCATGGTTCCACTTACCCTGCAAATCAAAATTTACTGTTTGTAGCTACCATGAAAGTTTTAGTTCCAAACTTACAATTTAATAATATGCTTTTTTTTGGTGTGTCGAAGACATGTGGGAATGTGGGAATTAAAAATAAAAAAAAACATCAGATGCAAAATCGCACTTGTCAGAATGTTCCTCTT
Source organism: Octonoba sinensis (assembly GCA_038502835.1). Lineage (NCBI taxonomy): Eukaryota > Metazoa > Arthropoda > Arachnida > Araneae > Uloboridae > Octonoba > Octonoba sinensis. Next base: position 134,875,393 of record CM076598.1, read on the forward strand.
TCAATCATTATTTTAAATGGCAAAAACAAAAGATAAAATGTTTGGGTTTTATTGCATAGAATATTACAACATGACATAATTAAATGAACTATTGACTTTTTCACTGGGTCCAAAACGAAATATCGTCCAAAATGTCATGCAGCAAAAGTTTACTTTTCTACAAAAGCAAAATAACAACAATAAGCTAAGTTTCAGTTGTAGTTGAAGAAACTAATATACCAAACTTGCTTAAAGAAGCGGAAATGATCCCATCGACCAAGCTAAAAGGCGGAAGTAGTTTTACCCTCATTTGTGTCAAGGTATCATTCTGAAAATGTACTTATCACTCGAGCAATCTTTTTGTTTCGAGATAATAAAGAGATCTCAGAATTTGTGGAGCTTGAGTTTCATAAAAGGTTCGTCGATCTGAAATCAGATATCGTATTTTTCTTCATATGATTATTATAGATATTACCCTTTTGATTTGTAATAACATATAATATCAATCGATTTGTAACTAAATTTATTGCTAAATATACCTCCTTATGAATTTTCTTAATATATATATATATATATAATTTGTTTTAGTTTCTTCATTAAAATCAGGTTCCAACTTACTAAATTATGTACAGCATTTAAAAATGTATCTTACATAAGTTTTTTTTTACACTATTTTTAGTGTAATTAATTAATAGTTTTTAATAAAAGAATGGATTTAATAAAATAACATTAAACAAAAAGCGTATTTTTAAAACTTAATAACGATCACATAAATGACATGGTTGCCCTCCCCCTCCAAGGGCGATGGTGCACTTTCCCTAAAGATATGGAGCCCTCCGACAACGATGACGCCTCAAAATACGACTAAACCCCCCTAAAAACTTCAGTGACGCCGTCTGCACTATACCCATCCTGGATTATTTGGGAGGGATTTATTTACGAAATAATTAGTCAGTTTTGATCGATTTTTGGGGGTGTTATCGTTTTTAAGAGAACTCAGTAGCTTTTTCGTAGGCTACGCCATCATTCGGGAGGGGGGGGGGGGACACAACAAAAAAATTTGGTTCATAAAAAGCGGAAGGGATTTTAAAATTCTCAATTACGTATTTAAAAAAAAACTCAAGTTTTCAAATTTCTTATTAACTTCCTTTATTTCTTACTAAAGAAAAATATTTTTTTATTAATAATGAATCTTAATACACATGTGATAAGTCAAAATACTTGACTGAACTTTAAAAAATGACGGAGGGTACTCCTCTTACAAAAAAAAACACATATAAACTCAAATGATAATTCTGCGAATTTAATTTGCCGAAAATTTCATAAAATTCAACTAATTAGAGCTTTGTCCCGCAGTGGACCAGTCGGTAGAAGCTCGGTTCCCGCAGAACACCGAAAGTGAAGCAACATCGATGTAGGCCAGTATTTGGAAGGGTGACAAACCTCTCGCGGCTGGTTCCTGTTGGGCCGTGTACGCTAAAGGGAGCTGGTGCACGTTAAATAGGTCGTGGCTCCAATGTCCTCCAAATGAAACGATACCTCTGGGGGTGTCAATCCCAGGTGACGGTCTCTCATCTGGGAGTTGGTTCAAAAAATTAAGAGACTTTTCGAAGGGGCGGAAATCGGACTCCTGCCTATAAGGGCCCCGCTAGACTCCGGAGCAGCGTAGCCATTCTTACTCGCCACGCGCGAGGACACGACAACGACAACAACAACAATTAGAGTTTTGAAATTATATGTAAATTAGATGCTTACAACCGATTTGGAATGTTTAAAAATATGTATATACAGTGAAACCTCTCTAAAGAGACCACCCACCAGACCGTAGAAAATCGGTTTTATAGAGAGGTGGTCTCTGAATAGAGGTAATGGCTAAAACAAAGTCTCTTGCAATAGTACAACAAAACACTATTCTGAAACTTGTTTTTATTACTATTTTATGACTGAATAGTTTTAAAAAAGAATTAATCGAAGTTTGCTTTGATTTTAATAATTTCTCATTAACGATCTTTATCTCTAATCTTTTATTTCCTGAAACAAATTTCGAGTCATCTGTAGCAGGAATTGAATTTTCTATTAATCCATTTATTTCATTCAGTGTTTCTTGATAGCAAATTGATGTCTGTTTCACTGGAGGAAGCTTGTATTTCTGAATCAGAATAAACTCCTAAAAAAAATCCAAATAATATTGATTGTAGTATCATTTAGTTTACAATAATTTTAAGAGGGAAAAACAAGAGGGAAATACCCTGTGAACTCTACAAACGGCCTTAGCTCTTCAAGAAAGGTAACATTCGTCCAATTCCCCTGACTTGGTGCTTATCACCCACCCAATACCAGGAACAGGTACATTACCTTCCTCCACCTACTAGATGGGTCCTGTTTTTCTCAGAAATAAGGTAATTTTAAAATTCCCCTAGGGAAATAGTCCTACCTGTTCATCGGAAAGTGGTCTTATTGGGAGGGAGACAGAAAATAAGTGGTCTTTTAATGGAGGGAAAGTTAATATTGTGCCTATAGCTGGAAGTTTTAGACCTTAAAAAAATGGTCTTTATGAGAGGTGGTCTCTTTATAGAGGTGGTCTTTATGAGAGGTTTCACTGTAATTTACAAGATTCGAACATCATAGCCGGATATCCGTTACATATCCGTCAGACAAGGGACACCGGAGTCGGAGTGGAAGGTCTTTAAAATCCAGGTGTCGGAGTTGACCATTTTGCCCTCCAATTTCACAGCCCTGGTTTTAGCCTATTTGAAAATTTTGGAATGTGTAGGATTTGCTGAATAATTTTTGCTGCATTAAGCCGTGTTTACACCAAAGTTGATGACTAAAAGTTGACAAAACATTGTTTGTGGGAAACTGAAAGTTGCTCTTCTCAAATTTAGAGGAACAAGTGGAAAACTTGTTGCCAAAGAATTGGCGCCGCGTTATATCCGGGGCGCGTGAGGAGGAGCAGTTCTCCACTAGTTTCCTACAAGTTGCTAGTGCAAAGCGCGCAGCAACAAATCTTCCACTTTTAGTTGTCAACTTTCTTTAATCTTTACCGAAACTCCGCGGGAAACCAAAATTTAGTGGAAGATTTGTCTCTCCACAAATGGAAGACAGAAAAAAAAATCTGTATTTTGTAGAAAAAGCAACCAATTGCCGAATTTTATCGACTTAGGCCAGTGATTGGGAGGGTGAAACACCTCTCGGGGCTTTTTCCTGTAGGGCCGTGTACGCTAAAGGGAGCAGGTGCACGTTAAATAGTGGGGGGGCGGGCACGTTAAGCTTAGTGTAATACTTTGGTGTAAACGCTCCATTATTTAGCTTATGTTTTCATTGACTAAGAATGATCTAGTGAGTTTTCTTATGTCTCGAATTTCAAATATACATTTTCATCATTTCTTTCACAGCAAAAAATTTTAACTTTAAAAATGATATGCTATGAACACCTACACGATATGTGTTTTACGTAAATGAGAAACACTCTTTCAACATTAACCGAGACTCTCCATTTAGACTTCTCTATCAACGTGATAAATGAGACCATTCTCCAGAAAGTATGCTAGAATTTCCTAGAATTCACTATTCACGAAAGCAACCGTTCCCTCTTCAGCTTAATCCATCTTCATCAAGGAGCGGCTTTTGCCTAAAACAAATCAGCCGTGTGCTCAAGTACCCTTATTTGTCAATCAATTTCGGGAGAAAAGATGTGAATGGATTTTCATGCTGTAGTATCTGAGTGATTTGCTCGCGTGAGGATCTAAAATGCAATATTTTTCCGTACATATCTTTGTGGAGGTTAGATGTATTTTTTTCCTTTGACCGCGGGAGATAATTTTTGAGGGGTGCAAAATGTTATACTGAAAGATTCTAGAGTAAACAATATATTACTAAAAGCTTTCTCCCCTACTTTGTCTTCTAATACGGCAGTTAAAATTGCATCTTTTTTTTAACTTAGGGTAGATTCGGGCACAGTGAAACGAAAAATATAAAATCGAAGGAATTCGGAAAGATTGATACTATAAGAAAAGTATTAATGTGGATTAGTAATACAATGTTAGTATGAAATCTGCTAAAATGCAAAAATTTTCATTATCATTTGAAGTTTTTGAAAAAAAAAAAAAAAAAAACGCAAACATAAAATTTTGTACCCCGAGTATGGGGTACAGTGAGACAGCGTATGGGGCTTATTCAGATAGAATATGTCTAATGTTTAAAATCAAAATATCAACCATATTGAACGAAAGATCGAAGTTTCATCGCACGTCTAAATTAAAAAAGTTAATTTCAAATTGCAAAAAAAGGTTCGATTTCTAAAAACGTTAAATACGAAAAATGATAAATATTATTTTACAGGTAGTTGCCGAACACCATATAAAACACCCAACCTCTACTAAATGCTCGCTTAGGAAATAATAATGTTTAATGTTCATTCAATCACATTGTTTTATTTGCAGAAAAATGTTGAATGTCGTTTTTTCTTCACAAGTTGCTGTGTTATTTAAAAGTTATCAATTTAAGCATTTCTTATGTTATTTCGAAGATTGTTTCAACTTTAAGACGTTTTATCGTCACCTAGCAAACTTTCCAATTCAAGTGAAACTTTTACATCCTGTTGATTTGTTGATTGAAACAATATTAAGGGGGTGGTAACAGCAAAACTTTAACTGTCGAAAAGTGCCCTATAGCTAAGGGCTACCCTAATATATATATGAAATCCTCGGCTTGTTTTATATACTTCTTAGCCTTGCAAACAGGGATCCACAGAACGTACAATTTTAACACTTTAAATTACAAAAAAAAAAAAGGAATAAAAACCATCCTGATGTATGAAACATATAGCAATTTATCATCAGCTGGCGATTTCTAGATTGAGCGTAGATAAAGAAACAATAGAGATATACTAGTTTATTCTTTTTGATATTCAAAACATATTTTGGACATATTATATGCAAATGATCAACGGGGCATATGCGCTAAAGTTTTAATCAATTGGTTTGTTAAGCAATGATTTTTTAACCCCTTAACGGTCGAATCATTTTCAAGCGAACAACAACAGAAGCGCCTATTCTTTTCAAGAAAACATTTTTAAAATGTTTAATCTCTAATTACACTATAAATAGTTTGATACTATCATCTAGTATGTAAGAAAAGAAACAATAATTCGGGATTGAGGAGTGGATTTTTTTTTTTTTAATGTTTCGTTGCGCTACTTTTGAAAACTCCAGCCCGTGATTTTGACAGGAGCTAGAGGGAAGGGGTTAAAGAGTAAATTTTCATAACCTTTTGGTATACATGAAATGCATTATATAAGAAAATTACTTGTAAACATTTCCTGCTGAAAACGTTGTCAGGCAGAAGTAAATTTATTTTAAGTGAATCAATTCTTAATGCTCGTACGACAACTTTCTCAATGGAATTTACAGGTTTAAACAGATTATGAATAATAATTAATTTCAAAAAGTTTCGTAAAGCAATTTACCAAAGGTCTTAATTGAAATAGCAAATAAACAGAGTTCAAGAATTCCCGCGCCAAGAGCAAATTGCAATTATCTATTTAGGACGCTTTTACACAGCGTGGGAGAAATTGTTTAGCGTGTGGTTAAATTGGATATTTAGGGAAAATAAATGAACTAAAAGTAATTTTAAGAATTGAAATTAAATCGTTCTTCGGTTCTTAACTGAAAATAAATCGAAGAAAAGAACGACACAATGAAATGATCTAATATCCATTTTTTTAGAAATTGAAAGAATCTCTATTTTTTTTCCATAAAAGCTTAAAAAAGAAAATGACAAAAGTTATTTCAAAAGCAAATGGTAAAATAACGTCACTGAAAATGAGATATTCTTAAATGTAGTAATTAGAAATGTTTTTCCTCTTTCTGGCGGAGTTTTTAAACATTATACTTTCGTAAATATTAATTGAAACATTTCATTCTTCAAAAGAAAATATTACATAGAATTATTGCGTAAATATTGTTTTTAATTGAGCAACAGGTTTTATTATCATATTTTAGCAGGACCCTTAGTACACGTACGGGGTACGAATGAGAAGTACATGTAAAAAAGAAAAATACAGTGCCTACAAAATATCTATTTACCTAATTATCTATTTTCACCTCAATATATATTGCATTAAATGTGATAAAATTAGGTATTTTAATTGCATAAGAACATTAAAACTCATGCAAATATAGGACTATTTTAATGGGATTTATAAGAAACTTTGTTCCACAACTTATGCTCTATATTTAAACAAAAAATCAATGGTTTAAAATTCGTCATACTGTTTTTACGAAAAGAACTAACGTTAAAAGTAAGAGCATTAATTAAGGAAGAAAAAGGAGGAAAGAACTCACTTATTCCCCATTTCATCTTTACGTATACAGTGAAAATAAATCATTAATATATCCTTTCTCTCTCTGTCCATATACATATATATATACATACATATATATATTATGGGGGCCTTTATTTTTTATCTTTCTAAAATCCTTAGCTCCCACTCCCCCATTTTCAATCACGAAGAAAACGTTGCAAAATTTTTAGCTCAACCGGACAACTACAAGGCGAGCGACACTCATCAATCTTGACATCTTGGAATTTTTTTTTAATTTGGGGGGGGGGGGGGGGATGGGTGGAAAAAGGGGAGAGATAAAAAAGAAGGTGGGGATTAGCATTGCTGGGAATCTTAATTAATGTTACATTTTTTTCTGCTAAAAATTTCACTTTTTGTAATCTAGTTTCCCTTGTCGCTTGGTGGCTTTTTATACGAAGCAAGGCGCCTTTCGCGGTCGGTGGATCTTACATAGTGCTGCTGCTATCTCTACTACATACTAGCTCAAACTATTTATTGGACAAGTTTATCATTACAGCTAATTAGCTATCGTACTTGAGTTATTAATTGTAAGTACAGTACAAATTTTTCATTAATTTAATTAGCGCACAATCCCCCAACCATTGCTTATAGTTCGCTATTGCTAAGTTTACGTACGAAGATGACACTACATATTTGCCGTTTGTATGAATTCGAGCATGTGATTTATTATAATTATTATTAGTTTTAATTTTTATTTTATTGTAGTTCCTCAAGTAAATTGACTTAATTTTGGTATCATCTGTTTCAGATAGTTGGGCATACAACTTTATGTCGCTCTTGTTGGCAACATTTTCAATTAAATTTTGGATTCAAACTACCTTCGAACCGGCAAGCTTTAAGCGTTTTTTCTACGATCTAAAAGGTGTCAATATGGCAAAGAAAGAAAGTTAAGCATTGGTGATGTAAGACATTATACACTATCTACCAAAAAGTAATTGTACACTTTGGATTTTAGACATTTCTTAAAAATTCTGAAGAAGTATTAAACTTGCTGTTCTGTATTTTGTACCATGGAAAGAACATACTTAAACTCACATTTAAGAAATAAAATTCAGGCACAGGGGCAATTAGGGGGCGGTCAAAAAATTAAAGAAGAAAAACAACACTTTTGAACATCTTATATCAGAAAAGGATCGAAATGTCCTGTAACTTTCGCAAAACATTTTTAATTATATACGCAATCGTTACTACTTCTTTCGTCAGAATAGCAGTAATATTCATGAAGATACGGGCATTTGTTTTAAATATTCAAAATTTTTCGCAAGTGTTTTGCTTATAACTCGCTAAGTTCTATCTCAAATTACATGAAACTTGCAGATAATTTGGCAAAATAAAAAGGAAGTATGGTACCAAAGCATGGGGAAAATGTAATAAATAGTCAATGAGATTTGAGCAGTTTTATTAAAACAAATGTGATTGCGCATGCGCGAAAGATACTAATTATTTTTTTTTAATAATTTGGTAGTGAGATATATGGAGCAACTTATGTAAACGTTTCAGTTGAATATTGATATTTTTCAAAGAGATATACACCATAAAGTGAGCCGTATTTAGCAAGCTCTCAAATTGGAGAAAAAAAAGATAAGGGGTTTTCCACAAATTTTTATATTGCAGTAGTAAGCATTGCGTATACAATTAAAAATGTTTTGCGAAAGGACAGGACATTTCGATCCTTTTCTGATACAAGATGTTCAAAAGTGTTGTTTTTCTTCTTTAATTATTTGACCGCCCCCTAATTGCCCCTAAGCCTGAATTTTGTTTCTTAAATGTGAGTTTAAGTATGTTCTTTCCATGGTACAAAATACAGAACAGCAAGTTTAATATTTCTTCAGAATTTTTTAAAAATGTCTAAAATCCAAAGTGTCCAAATACTTTTTGGTAGACAGTGTATACAGGATAATACTTTTGTAATGCCCCAGCGCTAAACACGATAACTACCGGATTGGTTTTGTTTGAAAATTAAACCACAAGATATAAAGAACACTCAAGCACACTGCAATGGAAGATGCGTGAAAAAAACATATAAAAATGGTACTCGTTAAACTTTGATACATCAAAAACTGATGATTTAACATCAAACAACTTAAGAGTGATGGTGATGACGACAGTGAAAATACTGCCAACGATAATCAACTACCACATCAGCACTAACATCAGCTATCGAGGTACACTGCTGTTCTTTACTCCCCTTCTGTCTGAAGGTTTTGATAAGTACAAGTTACAGATACGAATGGAGTTGTTATTGATGGCTTTTTAGGCGTGATAGAATTTTTTAGGCGTGATTCCCAGAATTTCGTAATAAAAAGTACTTCTTTTCAACGGCTTTGAAACAAAATTCAGAAAAGCCAGACATTGATAAATACAGCACAAATTTGTCCTAAACGACAGCTGAGAATTACTGCTGTACTGAGATGGTAAAATGGTGACGGCACTTGCAGGTGTTGAAAAGATTCATAGACTGGCAATAATGATAAGTTTTCAAGGCAAAGAGCATTTGTTAGGAGTTCCTAAAATCCATACACCTTCAGCAGAAGAGTAATTCATCCCTGTTTACCAAGCAGTGGAGAAGTTGGGTATAAATGGATAAAATTCAGGCACTTCGGCTGCAATACGAAGTTAGCAACACAGGTCGAAGAAATAGTACCTATACAAATCTTGAAAACATTTTCACATCGATTTCCTCGACTAAAAGACCCTTCTATAAGGGAGTATGATTTTGGTTAGAAGGCTGAACTTGATAAGATAGTTGTGAATGATGCTGCAGAAAGGGATATCAAACTAATTTAAGAATACAGTAAAAATCTCTTAAAAGATGACAATGAGAAATAATGTTTTTCACATAATTGGTGAACACCATATAAAACACCCAGCATCTACTAAATCCTCACTTAGGAAAACATAATGCTCAATGTTCATTCGATCACGCTTTTATTTTGCAGAAAAATATTTGTTCAAAATAAAAAATGCGTTTCCCTTCAAAAGTTGATGTGTTATTTAAAACTGCTTCCTGTTATTTCAAAGATCGTTCCAACTTCAAGGCGTTTGAGGGTCACCTAATAACTTTCCAAATGAAGTAAAATTTTGAACAGACTTCTTTTATGTTGATGGAACAATATTAACGGGTGGGAGCAGCAAAATTTTAAATTTCATAAAATAATTTGTCGCTAAGGGCCCTCCTTATATATATATATATATATATATATACGTACATATAACAATACACAATATTTTGATATTTTGACTCAATTAAACCTACATTGGCATGATACAAATACAATTTTACGATTAATACCACATGATGATTTTTTTTTTAATTTAGTAAAATAACGCTGATTGGTACGAATTTCATAAAATGTTTTGCAAATGATGCTTGTTTCAACTGCTTATGTGCTCAATTTCAAGATTTTTTTCCCTATTGATATTTCCTTCTTCACTGATATTTATGAAATAAGATTGGATGACTTCAAAGAGATATAGAGACAAAGTCAACAGGCTCAATATTACATTGTCATGTATTTTAGGGAATTTTTCTTCTTTTACAATCTCCTGGAAATCATTTATCCGAAGTCTAACCTAAAATTAAAGAGACTTAAAAACAAAAACAAAAAAAACTACAAAGTCTTTAAAACAGGAAGTTACAGAGAATAAAACACAGATAACATTCTGTAAATTGATTGCAACAGACAGTGTACTGCAGTAGAGGCGCCATCTGTGAGTATGCTTAATTATTATTAATGGTACAGAGTCGAAAGCGAGTTCACTTCAGCCTCGCTGCTGTCCTTTCTACTTCTCCACAGACGGGAACTGCCTAGCAGGGTGCTCATCAGAGGTAAAGTTGCATTATACGCAAACAATGCATTTTCGACAATTTTCTGACAGGTAGCATCATATATCAAGCGTTTATTTATGCGTATGTGATTGAGAAACTGTTGTCAACTAACTTGGTTATTTAATTTAAAACAAGTACTTCGTAAATTTAAAGAAACACTTGGTTTTCCTATTGAGCTTTTATAGAAACTCCCTTTCAGTGTACAATTATTCTGCAGACGGCAGGTCAACGGCAGTATCTATACAAAGTTAGTTTTTCGAGATATTTGAAGAAACGCGTTTTTGATTTCTCACAAATATCAATAAAACACTGAAATTTGAAGCAAAGTGATTTTATGTGTTGACAATGATACATTTTTTTTTTTGGCGGCAGGTTTTATTTTGGTTTTGCATTCTCGTAGATTGTAAAATAGTTTCTACTGTTTACCTTCTGTTCTCAGTTGTAATTGTCATATACCGCTGGCTGGTAGTTGGCAGTAACTGTGCCATTCACTATTAAATGCCTAGCAGTTACTATTACGAAGCGCATATAATGCAAAACAGATATGTTATTGAAAAGTATATTATTACTAAGAGTGTGTGCAGCGAAGCATATCAATCTGTGTGCCATCCTAATTTCAGGGGCCTCAGTGGCCGAGCGGTCTTAGAACCAGCTTCCGCTGCCTGCCTGCGCGCACTGAAAGAGGCGTGGGTTCGGTTCCCACTTTCCCCAGGGAACCGAATTTCCCTGGGGAAATTTCCTTCTTTGAATTGTAATATTTTATTGTGCTGTCTTGTTGTCATATTGGACGACAGTTTGAGGCAAAACTTTGAAAATAGCAAATGAACTCAACAATAAATGTGACCTAAAATGGTTGTTTACAAGCAAACATCCTAATTTCAGCTTAGATCCAGCATGGGGTCACAAACAAGTGTTCTCCCTCTTTCATTTCATTGTGCCAACTTTTTTCACACTAAAAATTTGCATAAGCAATCATATATCCGAGTGGCATCATTAAAAAAAACGGAAATAATTACATTTTTGAACTTATTTTTTATAAAACGAAAATGTTTTCGATTGATTCCTCCTCTCTCTGATTTAGCGGAGTAGTTTTCACATTTAGTGCTGTAAAACGCTCATCGACGAAGTAAAAGCAAATATTTACAGTACGTGCTTAAAGACATGTATTCCACTAAATCCTTCAAAGAAAAAGAAAAAAAATAATTATTTGAGGTCTCTGACGTCTTTGAAAATAGAGCTTTATGAAAACACCAAAAACAGTTTTGTTTAAATGTTATCTTGATCGGTTCCTAAAACTTAGTGAATTGACAGGAAAATTAGAAATAAATTTACCTTACATCAGTCATGCTGCAAATTTCCTATTTCATTGAAATTAAAGTCGGTAAATATTTAAATCACATGTCCTTTTGTTGCAAAAACAAATGTTTACAAAATATTTTTTTTAACTCACTCCCCCTTTAGCATGGTTTAGCAATTTTACACGTGGAATAGAAATCCTTATTTAAAATTTTATGTTCAAACACAAATTCGATACATCAGCGCTTTTTACATGCCTCAGCTGTAATCAGAAAGGCATTTATTTATTACTTCCGACATAATTTTATTTCATTTAATACATTCTATGAAAATTTTATTTCCACCTTTGAACTTATGAAAGCACAAACAGATTCAGATTCCATGGTGATAAAAACGAGAGAACTTATTTTAACCACTGAGGTGGTAGTTGAAGCTTCAATGATTCTTCGAAGAGTTCTGAATGAAAATCGCTGAATATTACGGAACTTATGTTCAAGAGAAATTCAGAAACTGATAATCATAAATATTGATGCGAATTTTAGTGCATCTCTGTGGAAGAATATTTATTAAATTTTATGGATTTTGCATGGTATTTGTATATTTTAAGCATTATTTTTATCGGTAATAAAACAAAGTTAGTATGCGGAGCTCTTTAACAAAATCTTGTTTTTTTTTCCAAACCTCTCTTTGCAATTGCAATTAAAGAAGTAGTTTCTAAATATAATAAAAATGCTTTCGAGAAAAATCTTAATTTATCAATTACGTAAGTTGCACTTACATGTAATAAAAAGTAAAAAGCTTACAAGAAAAAAATGTTGCAAAAGTATAGACATAGACCATAACACTCTTCTTAACGGCATGTGCAACATGTACTAGATATTACTGTACATGACATCCAAAAAAAAAAACCGGTGAGGCCTATGAAATTTGTTATAGAGGTGTAGTTTTTGCCGTAGTTGTGCCGCTCGGAGCTCAAATTTTTGATAAGTTAGTTTTTTGAAAAAAATAATTATTTTATACAATTTTTAGTATAAAGTGCTGCTAATTATCGGATTTATTTACAACTAACCAACATGTTATTCTGGTATGTTGCAACAATACTTTAAAAGTGAAACAAATCTTTAAAACGCAACAATTCCTTAAAACTGCCAAAATGCTTTAAAATTCACCAATGTTTTCAGGAATTGTGAGAGCAATCATCGTAATAGTGTCGTGTGCGCCATGTCAAAATTGCCTAGTAATAAAATAAGATGATTGTATATGTGTTTGTTTGTTTGCTTGTGGCTTGCATTCCAAAAACACGGTAAGGCCTAGAAATATGAAATTTGGCGTACAGGCGTAGTTTTTCCCGTAGAGGTGCACCTCGGAGTCCTAGTTTTTATATATATTTTTTAAGTTATTAGTTATTTTATGCTATTTTTATAAGAAAGAGCTCCCATCTACCGGATTTTTTTGTAATTAACGCAGATTTTATTGGTGCATATCACAACAATGTTTTTTTCTACAACAATGTGTTTTTTAAATGCAACAATGCTTTCATAAATTGCGCCAGCAACCGCTGAAATGTATGTTGTACGTGTCGTAAGCACCAAGCTTCGTGACTTTGTTTCATCATCGATATGTTTCGGAAATTTAAATTAGATAATAAGCTTGTAATATGTTCTTGGAGCAAAACTAAAATCTTACACAATATTTCTTCTAGAATATTACTGTGTCTCATATTTAATGGAACAGACTCACGTATTGAATTTAAAATTGTATATTTCATAATTAGGTTTCGTTCAATATGTCACTGGAAATACGATCACTAATTCAAAAATGTTTTTTAAAGAAATTTAGTGCCATATTTTCATTGAGTACATTCTTCCTAATACGGTAAAGACATTTCATTACGATTTATGTATATTCTGCAGCAAAAAGATTAATTTTTTTATGAAAAAAGCGTAGAAAAAACTCACTTGAGAAACCCCTTTTTTTGTTTGTCTGTTTTACATTAGTGTATAAATATACTGAAGCTATAGATAATATATTATTCTAAGTTTAAAAATGGGAAATATAGTACCAGTTTTACCTCGTATACGAAAACTAAATAACTCCATAAAATGACACATTCTATTTCTTCTTAGGTAAGTATTTTTAGCAAGGAAAACGCAGCATAAGAAGTCATTACCCACTAGGGAGTACTTCACCAGACTGTTACCTCAGGCAACAAAAGCGAAATGGAATTAGTTGAGTATCAAAACCTGTTATTTGCTGTTTCAGTTACTTTTACGATATTTGGCTTTTAGAAATCGGTCATATTTTACGGTAGCAAAATTTTTATTTATTCACGCAGAACAGTCTGCCTATTTGTACAACGAAAAAAAAAATCCACAATTAATGGTAAATGTTCTGAAGGTAGGTTGATAAAAGACCTAATAAATATTAGGAAGTAATGCGTTTTAAAATACCATTTTTTTTCAGATATTTCCATAAAACAATTTTTTACACACCACATTAAACAGAAGCTAAATTAAATTTAGCTTATCTTTAAATTTATTACTGTCATTTGAATTTATGCTAAAGCTATTGCATAAATTCAAATGACAGTAATAAATTTAAAATCAGTTGAATTGCCCCAAAAATCTTCGTTGGTTTTTCTTTTTTTTTTGTTGTAAAAATGTTGTTGTTGTTGTCGTCGTGTCCTCGTGCGTGGCGAGGAAGAATGGGTACGCTGCTCCTGAGTCTAACGGGCCCTTATAGGCAAGAGTCCGATTTCGCCCCTTTGAAAGGTCTCTTAATTTTTGAACCTGCTCCCAGATGAGAGATCATCACCTGGGATTGGCACCCCCAGAGGTATCGTTTCGTTTGGAGGACATTGGAGCCACGACCTATTTAGCTTACACGGACACCACAGCAACCAGCCGCGAGAGGTTGTCACCCTCCCAATCACTGACCTCAGTCCATGTTGCATCACTTTCGGTGTTCTGCTGGAACCGAGCTTCTACCGACTGGTCCATTGCGGGACTGTTGTAAAAAAAAATGAAAAGTATAAGTTAGTACTACACTGTTAAAAATTTCCGTAAGAAAATAGTAATATAACTATTTGTTTGATTGTCATTTTACCACATTTAATTACAACAGTTGAACCCCCATTAAAAAGATGGTACTCAAAAATTGTGAAAAAAATTGTTTATTCTCTTTCTCCTAAAGAACATTTAACTAGCCGTAATTCACAAGCGCCACTAGGTCTCGTAGTCAATAAGAATCGGGCGTCCATCTTGGTTGTGGAATCTTACCGTCGTACGTTGTTGTTAAAATATGAATAAATATTTATTAGTTCAAATCTGCATGTGTATATAAAAAAGAAGAAAAAAAAAGTTGCTTTCGCAGTGGTTACTAAATAGAAACACATACACACATAAATGAAAAATTGGAGACATCGGATTCCCGAACTGTTTGCGAATGAGCGAACCCTTAATTTGAGCTGCTGAAGCTTGTTTTTATTTTAATTTTTGCAGCAAATAAAATGATATTCGTCAATATACAGTAAATTTAGACCAAAAATTTTAATGCAGTTTGGCTGTTGGAAAAGAAGAGTTATTGATAAATAAACGGCCGCTTTGAGTGCTGTAGATGGCCGAATGATTAGAGCGCAAGGTTGGTACACCATACACCCGGTGTTCGATTCCCGCACGCTTCGTTTACGGTTTCTACGCCTCGAAATGGTTAAAAAACCGTAAAAATTTGGTTTTGAAACCATTTTTAAATGGTTATAAAACCGTAATTTTTTGTATTTACGGCTTTTTAACCAAGCTGATTGGAAATGGTTTAGGTCCCGTAAAGAGAGAAAAATGTTCGAAACCGTAAATTTAATAGTGAATTAGATGGACAGACAGCTTCCGGCTATTTAACCGTAATTCCATGATGAAATTTATAACAGTGTATTGAAAATACTTGTTTTATGAAACTAGCAAAGCTTTTGCTGCATTTGAGTTTGATTCTCAGCACATTTTGGGGAAAACGCTATGATAAATTCAAATTTACAACAAGAATTTCAGATTACATCCCAAAAATAGTATCGCATTCCTGAGAAACTTTTCTAATCTACCTTAACAATAACAGCACGAAAGTGACAGAAACGTAACAGTTTGTCAGTCAATCTACTTTAATTGAATGTGGTTGGGTTGTTGTTTCTAATGCCAATTGGGTATCCAAACTCCCCTTCGCAGAGCGACCAGGAATTAAAGCAGTAAGGAGTACCTCCCATTTATGGGTGAGCACCACAACGGTGGAAGTACGACTTAACTCATTATGTATTTGGAGGACACCGGATGGCACCCCCACAAATACACCACCTTCCTTTTTTGACCTAAGAGTGAAGGGAAGAGAAATTCTCCACCCACCGGTACCCTCGGAACTGCCTCGGGACTTTAAGGTTCACGGATTTTACATGCACGTATCCCCAAGTGTACATGGTGGGTTCTCAGTGGTCCTGTATCGAACACCCAATATCCAAGTCCGACATCCTACCCACTAGACTACCACGGCCTCTTATTGAATGTTATTTTAATTAAAAATGTGAAAAGAGTGGACATTCTTTTACGAGAATTTGAAAGCAACGCTGCACATAATTTATAAACTTAGCGTATCTTTAAAGGCGTTTTAAGTTGAATTCGCAAAACCAAATGGGTGAAAATATTGAAGTACTTTTTGTAATTTTATGCGCCGTGATAGCCAGTATAGGAATGTAGGGAAACAAGTGCATGCTACCTTACGTGAGAACTTCAGAGCAATAGCGAAATTAGGCACAAATTTTTGATACCCATTAGTTTTCTTTCAGTTTAAAGACTGAAATAGTTACGAATTAATAAAATCTGAGCTCTGAATCACGGTTCAATTCTGCTTTTTTAAGTAATATCGGGAATATATCTTTTCCTCTAAAGGATTCTCTAAAGGTCTAAAGGTCCTTCTCTCTAAGGACCATTTACTATTATTAAAATGTGCTATGCATATTTTTGATTTAGAGAATAAAACTAAAATATAAAAATAAATAAAAGGCTGAAGAGAAGATTAAACAAAGCTGAAAAAATAATAATTAACAGCCGAAATAGATCAGCTGAAAGAAATATCAAGTGCTAGGATTAAAAAAGTGTTATCATTGAATGGGTGGTTAACAAAATTACTTAAAAAGTGACTTCTAACCAAAATTGTACTTTGTGAGGTATGTCTTTCTTGCTTAGGAGGGCAAAATTTGTGTTCTGAGAAAGTAAAAGAAACATTTCTTGTCACACTAGGCTAAGGGGAAGCATCTTGGGATACTTTTCATATAATGACTTTTATAAATTGTATATTTTATTCACTTTTCACCAAATCAAATTTGACACGTAGTTACAGAGTGCGGAAAAACAAGAATTTTATGGAGAAACTCTTTTCAAGAAACTTGATTATTTGATTTAAAACATATTCCTCTAAATTTAAAGAAACACTCCGTTTCCCGGCTGCGCTTTTGCAGAAATATTTTAGTGTAAAATTCCAATTTTTTATTTCACTACAAAGTAATATAATTTTGATCGACTGTCCAACATCTATAAGATTAGTAACACAGCAGAAACGACTTTATTTTTAAGCTCAAACTACTTTATTTCTTAAGCGAAAGCTATTTAAAAAAAGACCTCTTAAAACAAGTTGTTATTATGAGGCATCAGAAACAGCCACATTTTTGAGTTGCTTTGCTCCGACTTTTAAATACTTGCAAAGGCTCTGCTCCCTAGTCCGAAACGATTTTAAAGAAACTAGATTATTTATCTCTCCTTCAATTTAATTAACTTTTTGTGTGACAAAAATAAAAAAGTTATCCATAAAACGTTTATGTATCAATATATATGTACATATCCATATAACACTAAAAAGCAAACAATCTTTTCCACCCCCTTTTTGAATTTTAAATGCTATTTGATTTCGGCTTAAAAGACAAAGACTGGAATGAACTACAGGCTATTCTAGGGCTATTACCATATTTCCCCTTTCTCTTGTTTCGAGGCGCGGCATGTGATTTTTAGAGGAATTTATACAAATTTGCAAGCCCTGGCAATCTTTAGCCACCAATAAATGCAGCTGTGCAATATCACGTGACAGAGAGCTCAATACGTATGTTATAAAAGGCACAATAAGAGTGCAGAGGTAGCTGTTTTTTTAATTCTTCGTATGTGATGACTGTGACCGTCTAGTAGTGCGTAGTTCTATTTGAAAATGTACCTTTTTAGAAGAAATAAACTGATGCTAAAGGAACTCGGCTACGAATTATTCTTCAGTGTGTGGTGGCAGAACTCCTCGGTAAAATGAGGATGTTACATATATATATATATTGTCTCCGGGTCCACTCCAGTTGCTCTCTTGCTCCGCACTCCAGATCCCTGGTTAGTACTATTTTTATTTTTATTTTATTTTATTATATTTCTTATTCTTCAGACGACTCGAAAATAATTTAGATGTAGTTTTTTAATTTAAAGCTAAATAATGGTTTTGGATAATATTCAACATATTATTTTTTTCAAATCATTCAATCAGAGGAAAGACAAGTAAGTGGAAAATAAAACCAAATTAATATGACTTTTAAATCGAATGATTGAATCCGCAAAAACACTCAATTAGCTTTTTTTAAATGTTTCTTGAAGCATAGAAAACATGTATTAAAAATATCAGCTAAAACAGAAAAATAAATGTACCCCATATAGTGCAGGAAAAAATGTGGCATTTTTGTTCATACATGGACGAATACAATCAAGTCACATACTGGAAGGGATTCAGGGCGAAAAACATATTTTTCAAAAGATTTGTAAGTCTTGCCCCGAAGTCAGAATTTTACATTGAGATCACAAACTAAACGCCTCCGCAAAGAAGTTAATAACGATGTTTTTAGTACGTATCAAAGCTTTCACAATCAGCCCACACACTCAACTTGGGACCCTAATGGGATTTTTAATCCTGCTGAGACTGCATTATCAACAAACCCAATATCTCTCAAGGTGTATTTTAGGAAATAATCTCATAATGCCTTAATGGAATATATATAACAAGCGGGAAAACGATGTGCAAATTACTTCTCTTTAGCTCAATTACTGATCATTCCATGACACCTTTCAATATTTGAAAATGTAATCAGCATTAACGTGGAAAAAAACGAATTTCAGTTACAAATGTAGGGAAATTAAAACAATTCGACATGGAAAGGTCCTCGAGGTAGACAGGTTTGAGAAAATGAAGTTCGACTATATAATACAAGGTCAATTAGCCTAAATGCGACGTGATTCCCGATAAGTTTCTCGCATTAAGGAAGTTTTTGACCATATTTTTGGCATATTGGCATGTAAGAAAATAAGGATTGAATACACTTATTCTTTTGATGCTAAACTAAGTTTATATCGAAGAAATTGAACTTTAACTGTAATTCTAGAAACAATTTGTATCACTGTCGCAATTATTTCACTTTTGTCGCATTTAGGGTAGCTAAAATCCAAATGCGACACTCAAGTACCAAAAATGCGACAGTGCTAATTATGCATCCCACTTACTATTTTTTATCAATTTACACTGTTACATTTTTGAGTGCACTTAATTTTATAAATCAGGGGCTCCCAAACTGAGTGCCGCGGCACCCTGGGGTGCATTACCGAGAGATGAGGGGTACGCCGGTACCCTTGACATAAAATCGTTAAAATACCAAATTATCACACATACCACGGATAGGTGTTATATGACTAGGGTGCCATGGCTAACAAGGGAAGTTTGGTTTTGACGGAATCTACGCATTTGAATAGTGACGTCACTAGAGCCGATTTTTTTTTATAGCCGACAAGAGGTTGCTTTTAGCGAAATATAAGTAACATGGTGGTTTCCGGCTCGTGTGTGATACGATGTTCAGGATGTTTGGAAAAGACAAAGTTTTTAATCAGGGGTGCCCATCCCACCGCAGAGCGATGTCCCCCCCTAAAAAACCCTCCTGATAACACCCGTAAAAATTTCCATTTTTTTGGAATAAGAGCATTTTCAGCATTATTTTAATTTTACCGTTTTATTTTGCAAAACAAGATACTAAATCAGGGGGGCCCCCAAAAATGGTGGCGCAGCCCCTAACAAGTTAAAAAGCCTCCCCCTCGAAAAAGAAAACGATACCACCATTAAAAAACTACAAACTAAATAAAAACACCCCATTTTGGATCACTCGCTTATAAAAAGCTGCACCCCGCAAAAACGACGGAACTTTAAAATCGCCCCCCTCAATGTTTTTTAATCGCAGCCCCCTTAATTAGCTACAGAGCCCCACCCTCATAAAACGAAGACACCGACAAAAATCGGCCAAAATCCCCTAAAAATAGCCCCCCTCATTTATAAATTATCAACCCCTAAAAAGCTACGGAATCCCCCCCTCCCCACAAAATAAACAATGATATCCACAAAAATCGGCCGAACTCTTTAAAAACCCTTTTTTTTATTCCCCAACCCCCTTAAAAGCTACACCCCGAAATAACGATGGCACTCATAAAACTTGCCAATCCTCCCCTCAATTTTTTAAAATTACAATTCCCTTAAGTATCTACGGAGCCCCCCCCCCCCCGCGATGATACCCATGTAAAACAGCCAAACCCCTCCTGAAAACCATCCCGAAATATTTATTAAATATCCAACTTCTATAAAGTTTCGCGGACCCCCCCCCCCCCCAGAAAAAGAACGATGGTACCCTTAAAAATCGGACAAAACCCCGTAAAAACACCCCTCAAAAAATTTATTAAATATCCAACTTTTATAAAGTTTCGAAGACACCCCCCCCCCCAGAAAAAAACGATGGTACCCTTAAAAATCGGACAAAACCCCGTAAAAACACTCCTCAAACTATTTATTATCGATAGATATTTTATTAAATATCTATTCCCTAAAAAATTTTGGAGTCCCCATCCCCCCCGCGAAAAAATAACGATCACACCCCCAAAAAATCGGCCAAAATCTTCCAAGACAAACCCCTCTAAAATATTTCATGATAAATGTTGATAATAGTTAGTGACCCAGATAATGAGAATAATTAGCTACAGTTTTGATCGATTTTTGTGGGTGTTATCGTTTTTAAGAGGACTCCGTAGCTTTTTTGTAGGCTGCGCCATCGAGCACCACAACAAAAAAAAAAAAAATTGGTAAGTAAACATTGGTAAATAAATAGTAGAAAGGATTTTAAAATTCTTAATTACGTAGTGAAAAGAGAAACATAAATTTTCAAATTTCTTATTAACTTCATTTTTTTTACTAAAGAAAAATTAATTTTTATTAATAATAAATCTTAATACACATATACCCATGTGATCAGTAAAAATACTTGAATGAACTTTAAAACACGACGGAAGGTATATACTCCCCTTGTAAAATAACAAATACACATACAAACATATTTACTCAAATCATAATTCTAAGAATTTAATTTACCGAAAATTTCTATATTTATAAAAAACACACTTATTTAATTGCATTAAAAATAAGCAATATGTCATTATTTCCATTCACCCCAAGAATTTTTAGAGCACGGAACGTATCAGCTTGGAAAAAATATTACACTGATTAATATACATGTTCTTATTTTTGCTTAAATACACGCCATTATTTAATTCAGGTCAATTAAAAAAAATCAGAATGCATGGACGTTAAAATGACTCAAAGAACTTCAATTATTTACAGTAGCATAAAAAAGGGAATAGAAAGAAGGCAAAAAAAGGAAAACTTCTAGTTGAAGTAAAAGCTTCTCCGCATCTTGGATACTAGTGTCACTTCTCGAAATTTCAACCATTGCACTTAGTTCGCCAAGAGTGATTCATGTGCCTGAATGCAACTCATATTTTCAAACGTTTATAAATATAAACAAATCGTCTGCTCTTTTTTCAACTTGGGGCAGGCTCTGGCCTCGTCCTGCATATAAACAAATCGTCTGCTCTTTTTTCAACTTAGGGCAAGCTAGACATACGTGCAAGGTTAAAACGTGGATGGAATTATTTGAATTTCAAACATAACCCAAGAATTGGCAGATCGTAATTCGCGCTTTTTTGTCGCCATTTGGAAATGTTGGGGGCGATACAAAATGAGTGATATTTATTACAATAGAGAGTTTCCTAACAAAAAACGCCTTAAATGCGATGAAAGATTTCGCATTTTGTTCCCGAGACTCATATGTTTTAATATATTACACTTATAAACATTTCTTGCAGTAATATTTCAGGTAAGTGAACTTTGTCTCATTTATGGACTTTTACATTTAGGCTAATTGACCTTATGCTATATTTTTCTCTGACTTCTTTAGAATTATAAAAGCATTTCTTACTAACTGCAAGCGTCTAGACGTTTCCAAATCAATTGTTATGCCATTCTCCTATTTATGCGAAGCAGGATAGATCGCCCCCGCTAGCGGATCGCTAACGCAATTCATTGGAGCAAACTCAGTAGAATTGCAGTGTCATTTGCGAAAACGTGTTAGTTCGGGGTAAAAGATTATATACTTTTCCTATAGATGACAGCACATTTTTTCTAACAGTAAAATAAACATTTAAATTGATTTATCAATAAATCGGGCTCGGAGGGGCACAACTTCCACAAAAACTACACTTGTACATCAAATTTCATCTTTCTTTGCCTTACCGTTTCCCTAGACACACGCCTCAAACAAACACATAATGCGTAATTAACGCTGTCGAGCATGGACATAGACATAAGTAATATACAAGGTTGGGGAAAGAGAAATCCCTTGTTTTGTCGGTAGGTGGCTATAGTAATCGATATCTCTAAAAGTATTGAGCAAACAATTGCAGATTTATGCTAGTTGTCAAGTTGGCATTTTGCTCTAAAAACATTCTTTTGCTGTGTTTTGTTTGGTGCATTCAGTTGTAAGGTACAGGGTTTTAAAAATGGAAGTTAACAAAGAGAAAATTCTCTCGTTTTACATTTTTTCTTTGATAAAGGGGAAAATGCAGACCAGGTGGCTGAAATTGTGATTGGTGTTTATGGTCTCGATACAGTAACAACTAGTAATGATTAAACTTTGTGCAAAGTAATAGAAATAAAATTTCACGTTAAATTAAAGCACAAATGAGCATTAAAACGCAGACATATGTTTCGGGATCGCTTGGAATCCCTAAATGGAATCCCCCCCCGCTTCATTTGGATGTTTTGCATCTAGAAGCTCCCTGTCGCATTGAAAAAGGGATTCCAAGCGATCCCGAAACATATGTCTGCGTTTTAATGCTCATTTGTGCTTTAATTTAACGTGAAATTTTATTTCTAGTAACAACTAATTACGTCGAATTTTGGTTTCATCGATTCCGTTCTGGTATGGTTTTTTATGTTAAAGATGCACCTCGCACAGGCAGGCCCGTCGTCGAAAATGTCAATCACAAAAATAATCGAAGTTGACCGGCATGTTAGTAGTCGCAGCATCGCCCAAAAGCTAAAGATCAATCAAAAAACAGTTTTAAACCATTTGCACAAAACGGGATTCAAAAAGAAGCTTGATGAGTCACACCAATTAACACCAAAAAGCATGACGGATCGAATTTCCATTTGCGAAGCCTTGGCCCAGCAGAAAGAAATCGACCCACTTCTTAAACGGATGGTGAATGGAGATGAGAAATGGGCCACATACGACAACATAGTACGAAAACGATCGTGGTCAAAGCGTAGTGAAGCAGCTCAAACGTTGGCCAAACCAGGATTAACGGCCAGGAAGGTTCTGCTATGCATTTGATGGGACTGCACAGGTAACGTTTATTACTAGTTGCTTCCGTATGGCCAAACACTAAATTCGGATCTCTACTGTCAACAACTGGACCGTTTGAAGCCAGCGATTGACCATAAGCGGCCAGAATTGTAAGAGGTGTTGTGTTCAACGCTAGACCACACATGTCTTTAGAGACTCGCTAGAAACTCCGAGAGCTTGCTTGGGAAGTTTTGATGCATCTAACATACAGTCCGGATCTGACACCAAGCGATTACCATCTTTTTCTTGCATTGAAAAACTTTTTTGGTGATAATAAATTGGCATCAAAAGAATATTGTGAAGGTTGTTTACAAGACTTTTTTGTCAATATGGACCAAGACTTCTACGAAAGAGGTATTATGAAGCTACCTTTAAAATGACAACACGTTGTAGAACAAAACGGTGCATATTTGACCTAAATCGGACAATCCAAAACATGTTAAATAAAGTCTTGAAGTTCACGTAAAAATAATGGTTTTATTTTCCCCAACCTTATATATGGTATTATATTATGGACATAAGTTAGACGAACTATAAAACAGATGCAGTTTAAGTTCCATATCAATTCCTACTTATCCTTGAAGTAAGGATGTCAAAGGATAAATTAAACATGGCGAGGGATTTTAATTTAATTCTAAATAAGCCATGAAAGCAAAAAAAAAAAAAATCATTAGATTCATTGTGAAAGAATAAATATTAAGACTAATATTAATTATATTATTAAAACAAATCAAACATTTTATTTTTAATTCCGTAAAAAATAATTTAAACGAAAAAACACTACCAGAAACTAACGTTGCATTAATTAAAGAGATTATCCTAAGATACCATACGTAAATATTTTCGCAGTTCATTTAGATTTTCAGATTTATATTTTCGATAATATGTCTAAATCACTGAAATCAAATTTCAGCATTTAAAACAGAAATCTTCAAAGAAGTACATTTTTAAAATGATGAGGAACTTGAATATTTCAGTGAGGCATGAAATACTGATTCTAAGAAACAATAAACATATGTGTTGCTTAGCGTGTCATTTAAAACACATATGCATAAAATGGGAAATCATAATTTAAAAACTATTGTCTTTCGAACAGCTGTGAAGATAGTTTTCAGTTTTATTATCAGTCATTAAAAATCCATTTTCCTCTTAGCTTACCATTAACATTGCACAGTTGAGAAAAATGAATAAATATGGACACCAGATTGTTTCTTAACGTTAATTACTATGCTGTGTTGTTATATTTCGTGAAAAATTGTTTTTGAACCCAAGTAGCAATTTGAAACTTGGAAGAGCATAATACTTGAGACAAGACGAATTCTCGGACGAATAAGAAAATACTTAATGTGATTGATATTGCAAATGTTACGTCAATTTCAAAACAACATGTGAAGATTACAATTTGATCTAAAATACTACGCTAAGTTATTATTGTAATACTACAGATTGTGATTTGTTTTATGTGAAATCTTTTTTTTTTAAGTTAAAAATATATTGTTAATTAATAGATATATATATATACAGGAATTAAACTTTCCTTATTCAGGGCATCCTACAGCTAGAACCGTTCAACGGATTAACACCAAAATTAGTATGGTGGACTATACAACAGATGCGCTCAAGGAATCATGAAGGAAACAAGTTCTAAAAATGGCCACTAAGGGGGACTCTTTAGCCTTATAACAGGGTTTTTTTAATTTTTGCCACACAAATGAACTGTTATAGCTTTCTTTTGTTTCATTTTAAATGGCAATATGATAGATATGGACGGAAAAGTGTACAATAAATGTTGATATTATTTTGTTCCTTATTGGTCATTTCCTACGAGAAAACCATGTTATGAGGCTAAACAGCTCCCCTAGCGGCCATTTTTAGAATTTTTTTTTCATGATTCTTTGAGCGCATCTCGTTTATAATCCACATCACATACCAATTTCGGTGTCAATCCGCTGAACGGCCTTAGCTGTAGGATGTCCTGAATAGGGGAAGTTTAATTATAACCACCCTGTATACATAAATAAATAAATAAATAAATATATATATATATATATATATATATATATATATATATATGCAATATGCATATGTACGGATACAAAAGTTTATCTTTTCGTTAACATTTCATGAAAATAAAAACTTTTTAATAAATTTACAATAAATAACATCTTTCAAAGATCAAGCATCATCAATATTACTAAATGGAACTATGATTCATCAATAAATGTTATTAAGAAAGTGTATTAGTTTTTAAGGGAACACTAAAGAATCATATTTCTTAACCCCTTAAGCTGTCACGTCGCGTCATACTGACCCAGGTAAAGTTTTAATATCTTTCTTTTCTATGCTTTTTATATGTACATATTCTTACATTATATTGAAATAAAAACACAATGTTTTACTTTTTTATACCCAATTTACTATTTTTTAATTTGGATTTATATGACCCGACGTGACGACTTATGTGATGTCTTGATAGGTGACAGCTCAAGGGTTAAGAAAGAAATAACAAATCATTTTTTAAAAAAAGTGCTTAGCATATTAGTAAGAAATACGTGTTTATTGGAGATACAATTGCCTAGTCGTTGAGTGCTTTCTTAAAATGTTTCAATCAAACATGAAATTTGAAGCAATTACTTTTCATTTATTTATTTATAATTAAATATTGATTGGTTGAAGGGAAAAACTAAATACCCCTTGATTGAGTAAAAGGCTCAGCACGTTTCGCATAATATTATTGAAAAATTGAAAAAATTAATGAAATAAAGTGCGGTTTCTATGTTATTGCACATTAAAAAACTCAGAAGATTTGCTTTCAGCAAACAAATATATCATGACAGCATAAAATATTGATTATGATATGACTTATTGATTTTATAATTAATGTGTAAAAATATTTCAAAAATATGCACATTGAATGAACTTAGAATTATAAAAATAATTTTACTTGTTATACTAATAATATTTTCAGTAGACAAACTACTATCAACTTCAATAACGTTATACTTATTTTATATCAGCAAACTTCATGCTGAACCTACAAATTATTTCAGATTCATAAATGAACTTTAAAACCTGGATGATCTTTAACGGAATGAAGTTATCCAATGATTGTAAATTATTTAGCATGATCGTCAGTATAATTATTTTAGTTGAACCAGAAGTTCAGCAACCTATTTTTTCTGCTGTTATTATTTTAATGTGTTTCAGATATGTATTTTACATAAATTCGTCATATATTTTTAAGAATATTCAGTATTTGCCAAGCATAAGCCTTTTTAGGTTAGCGAAAAATATTAAGTGCAATCCATTGAAAAACTTAGAAACAACTTAATGAATCACGCCAATGTTCCCAAGTGTCAACGTACTCGAAATCGTACTAAAAATTTCTTTTCCTATTGCTTAAAAGGGCGTTTTGCAGCTTTAATTTTATGAAGTACCGAAAATGTTTTCTGCCTAGAGCATAGAGCGGCGTTAAAAATTTTAATAATATTTAATATGAATTATACTAGCTGATACCGTCCAGAATGCCTGCGCTCTAGTGTCTACTCCTCATAAATAAAAAAACATATAAATAATGTAAAACAATGTGATGTTTACAGGGTGAAAAATGTCTGTCACGACTAGAGGGCAAAATTTAATATTATGACAGTATTTTGTATGTTTTCCACTTGAACTTGATTCCTTTTCACGAACACGATAGAGAAGCTGTGACTTGACGTTATTTTTGGTGTGTATACTGCATGACATAGATTAAATTAGCAACGGAAAGTTGCTGTGAGGCGTGGAAAGTGTATGGTGTCGTTTTTTCCGCACTAAAACCTTAGATCAGATATTTGATAGATAGAAAGCTCATGGATGCTTGTCAAGCATCTGTTTCCTGACGTGTCATTAAAGCTTCGAGGTTAGATAAAAAATAGTCCTTGCCAACGATAATCTATGGCTTCTCAATATTTTAAGATTTGATACTCACCATATTTGTATAATATGACGAACCCTTTCGTGCGGGTAGAAATCATTGCGGATTTGTACCACATAGATAGGCGGTCTATTCCTCAACACAATATTATTCAAACTCGATTCACCTTCAACACCATATTTCTCAGCATCACATTCCATCTGAGATGTCCCACCCAGCCATCTGTTTTTTGACGCGTCATCTAAGCTCCGAAATAAGGTCGCTCTGTCGTCTATAACTAACACCTTGCCAATAGTAGATTATGACTTCTCAGTATTTTAAAAGGACAAGTACTAAATTTAGCTAGTGATTATACTGATGGAATAATATGCCATTTTACGTCAAAGCGTGTTTTTTTCTACCTTTTTTGCCACTACTTTTTCATCAACCCTCATATTTGTGGAATTTAAACTGGTTTGATATCCGGTTATTTTTTTAAATTTCGCAATTGATAAAATAAATAGTCCTCTATATATTATCGAATGTAAGCCCGAAACAAACGTAGAACTAACATAAGCACCAAAGTTACAATTTTAATTCTTAAAAGTTTTAGGCCAAGTATTTTTCTATCGTACATAAATGTTACTTAATAAAACTAAGAAAAATTGTGGATTAAACTTAAAAACCTGTTGCCCTGAGTGACAGCAAACATTCTCCTAATCCGTTGGATATTTGTTGTGTTTTCCAAGTTCAGAGAGCTTCTCAGAAACTGCTTCGGATTATTTTCGTTCCGGATTTACATGCCTTTCTAAGAAGGGAAATTGCAAGGGCTTTGCAACTTGAAACTTTCAAATCTTGTTTAACTTTACTACAGGTTCAAGGAAAATGTTACAAGCGAATAGGAAAGCTGCTGGTTTCAATTCATAATCTCTGGGACTTTCGAATGAGTTTTTTAAAAGTCATAGAAAATTAAAATAATACTTCAGATGACTTTTTTTTATTTGAATTGATTATTCTTTAAGTTACATTATGAAACGAAAAAAGGTTTTTATGCATTTCACAAATTTAGAAGTTCTTTACAAAGAAAATATCAAGTATCTGACAAAAATTAATGATTCGCATAGCACTAAGCACTATTTCCTATAATAAATATATGCGATTGTATAGGCGTACATAATACGATGCACACTTTTCATAACATATCAATGACATATAGCATATAGAGCATACCTATTTTCTTTTGTATTAGTGTTCTAAAAATTACTTCAGTAGTTCATGGATCGATAGCATTTTTTTCTAAAGAAGTATGAATTATTTTTTGACAATGTGTTCATGCTGAAGGAAATCATTTTAACATGCATATGTATTGTTTCACAACTGATAAATTTTGCTCTGGGAAAATTTAAATAAAGCAAACAGTACAAGCAGGACAGATTAAACTATTGTAAAAAATCGACATTGCAAATCCTTAAAATATATGGAATGTGACTGGGATACACATGCATTCGTACGATTCCCTCTGCGAATAATATAATTATTGAAGTAACGTTTCTTGCTTAAAAAAAATATTTCTCAATTAATTCAAAATTACGGAACTTTTCGGTGATGTAATGCAATGATATGTTGTGATTGCCTTCTAAGTATAACACTAATAACTAAAAATATCGGCCCTCTTTCTGTATAAGAATTGAACGCAATAATTACTGTAAAGTGGTTATTTTGCTATAAAACTGCCTTCGCAGCAAAACGACATTCACAGAAATTCCCCTAAGCCGGTAATTCTGAAAAAATAATGCTTCCCATGACACATTTTTCAGTCTACGCTTCTGTAGAAAACTCGAAACTGAAACAAAAACTAAAAAGCATTAGTAATTAAAATATGATAACTATCTTCAAACTCACTTGATAAGTAAAATGAATGCTAATTAAGAAATCAAATTACAAATTTAAAAACTGGCCTTTTGAGACAAGGAAAATGAATATTAGTTAGTGTAATCACATGAATCCTAATTAATGACTTTTGAGGGAATTTCAGTTATGAACACATTTTTTCTTTCGCTCTAAACACCTTCGCCATGACCACTGAACTCTTAATTTATTTTTTTTTTTTAGTTGCAATAAGTGCTTTTTCTTAGTTGTAATACTAATTTCAAAGAATACTGGTAGTATCATGAGAGAGGGAGAAATTTTAACCTTTTCCTTGTTTCTAAACGAAATGATGGAATTGATTTTAATTAAGAGTCATTTCGTTGTGACCAACATGGCATTTACATAGAACAAAGACAATCATTTTTGCAGTGGCTACAAGAAAAATTGCATTGCAAAAGTTCTTGTCACTTTTATAATATTCATAGATCGAGGTATAAAATATGCCTTAAGAATTACATTTTGTAAGAACATCTGATTTATTTTGTCCAACATAAAGCAGATGACCAAAGTAACATTTTTGCAAGCTCGTGAAATGTCACCTTATTTGTCACAATTTTTACTCTGAAACATAAAATGCTACAATTTCCCAATTGTGTATTTTCGAATTTTGGAATGTAAATAATTTTGAACATGATTATCACTAGATACCAATTTATTCTCAAACAACAATTGAAATAAAAATCTGATAAAACTCATATGACCAACGTAGAAGAAAGTTTACAAATAAATAATACACTCTTGAAATAAAATGCTTTATTAAAAATTATTTTTAACGGTAATTACTTTTTTTCTTAAACGTGTATTTATATGAATTGAAAAATCCTTTTCCGAAACTTTAATATTGTTTGAGCACTATTTGCAGCTTTCCTTTCGAACGTGTAAAAGTATTGAGCGATTTAGCATGCGAATTAAATCACATCATGCTTATTTTATTAACGTTATGGGCGAATTTTTCCTGCTCAGCAGTTTCATGGTATCAAATATCATGTTTTCCAATTCGGGAAGTTTCAGTATCTGGTTTCTTCTTAAATCATCAACTTTTGTTTTTTTCATTTAAATACTTACATATTTAGTTACCTTTTGGACAAGAGCAATTTTTCTGGAGAAACTATTACGAATTTGTTTCAAAACTTTGCCAAGACCACGTTAAATTGAAGGTGCATTATTGGAAACGCAGAATTAGAGAAAAATACTTTTCTTCTTAGTTAGTTTCAAGTATCGTATTTTTCCCCTTTTAGTCTCCGCTGTAGTCATGTCATTTTTTGGCTATCGTCTTTCTTCAAGTTTTTGTAACGAACTCCACTCATTCTTTTCAGTCATGAAATGATTGTTGATCTATTTTCTCTACCTTAAAAAAGAAAATTGCTATTTTTGAAATCTTAACAGCAATTGAAACAGTCCTATACCCTATTTAGAGAAAACAAAATATTTTATTACGAGGAACTGATGTAACACTAAATTTGGTTGAGTTGGTTTGGTGTCACATTTTACGTTGAGCACAAGGAAACATGTTTCACTGTATCCCACACTAAAGTTACTAAACAAAAAAATCATTACAAATTTACAATATTTATTGAAAATATTAGAGTTGCGTACTATGTATGTTATGATATTGATTAACAAAATTTTGAAAAAAAAAAATCTGGCCCATTGAAATATTTCTTTTTATTATTCAGGTACACAAATTAAAATTACTTTAACTGTTGCGTATTACACAATAGACAAGTACTTTGAAACTGATAAATTAAAGTATTATGAGTTGTCGTTGAAGCATTCTTGAACGAAATTAAATTCTTTTGAAGGCACACAGTTTATATGGAAGAGCGATGTACGTGTAATTTGCAAGTCAACAAACTTATTACGTGTTGTTTACCATCACAATACACGCAATTTGAACACCATGATACCTAAAAGCATAATCACGCTGTACATACTCAGAAATAATGTATTCCGTCACAAAATCCAGCAATTCCTGTTCAGGATTCCCACTTTTCAACTTAAAATTTCTAAAATTATGAGCAAAACAAAGTATAAGAGACATCTAAATGCCGTCATCAAATGCGCAGGCAACAGATAAACTACTACTAGTAGTGTATTATATTTTGTCCCCTCTGAGAAGGAAAACTCATTATTTCTACCCATAAAGTTACATTAAGGTTCTGAAATTAAAGTTTTACATGCATAGGGACTGAGACATAAACATACAGGCCTGCTAATAGAAGAGTGATTAAATTTTATTCTGTATGGATTCTAATATTAACGTCACTTTTGTAAATTTTTTTGACAGGTGTTACTTTATTTGTTACGTCTAAAATTTAAATTTCCTTTAACGTTCATACGGTCATAAAACATCTAAAGTTTGTTTTAGGAAATTTTAAGTTATCCACTATTTTATCTACATGTTAACCCGGTAAAAGGTGCGTACCCAAGACTAACGCTAGAGTTAGTGAGCATTAGTTTTAGTGAAAAATAACATACATTAGGGCAAAAAGCATTTGGTTTCCAGCAATAAGCGCATTAATTCATTAAGATGGTGTTACCTTTAGTTAAGAAAACATGTTTTAACTTTTGCAAATATTTTATTTAATTAAGATAGTATAGTTTTTTAATTAAGAAAAATTATTTCGATTAAACTTTCCAAACTCAAAATAATTACATACGTTTTTAACCGGAGTTTTGAATCTACGTACACTTGTAAAATACATAAGATCAATTATTTTTACAAGTAAAATTACCACATTTCACCGTTGAAAAATAAAGGAAAATATACTGTAAATCCTGATTTTTTTTTTCGATTTTAAACATAAGTTTTTGAATTGTTGATACAAAAAATGGTTTTCTTTACTAATTTTCAACTTCTTAACTTTTGAATTTTTCATCTCATTTTTTGACATTTTCCATGACAGAAGCAAAACGTAAGCTTCTTTACGAAAATACGTCACCGTCTGAAGCAAAATAACTTTTAAAATTCTGCAGAAATAAGCTTACACTCTAAAAAGATTGCCTGAGGAAAAGAAAAATATCCACTAAATGTTACATAATAAATATTTAGTTAAAAACAAAAAGCAATGTTCTGTGCTCCAACGGCTTCAGTTCGATTTAAGCTCCGAAGGAAGGAATAACTGCAATACGCAACTAACGTTTCAAATACTATGAACGTCATTATTCTTTACATTGTTTCTGATGCCTTCCAGGATAAAACGAAATAAGCCAATTATTAAGCTATATCCGTTTTTATTTTATTTTCACAGAAGTGGAGCGATATCCTATTTTTATTCCCATTTTATTTTTGTCTTAAAATTATGTTCATTTGAACAAAAATAAGTATTAGAAATTTGACCAAGAAATTGTTTAAGTCACTTGATCTCGAATGTAAGTAAACTAAAACAACTAATTGATCAAGTTTTTCTTTATAGAAACAAAGATTTTGTGTCAAAGATTCTTCCATATCTCCAGGTCTGAATTACGCTGAGTTTAATTAGACAAAAAAAAGTTTTTTTTTTTTTTTGTGTGTAGTTCTTACACTTAAAAATTTTAAGCTAGTAATGTAAAATCATTTCGATGTTATTTTTTTCTGTTTATTACCGATGCCTTTAATTAAAATAAAAGTAAAAATAATAACAACAATCAAATAAATCAAATAGAACATATGGATATACGAAAGGAAATATGAACTACTTAAAAGGAAAACAACATAAACGTTGAACAATGAGCAAGATTCTAGCTTACGAGACGACTCCTACCAACTCAGGAATTTTAAAACTAATAAATTTAATTAAAATAAAAATACAATTTTATATCACCACTGTATTTACTTTCTGAACACCTCAGTGAGCACCAAAGCAAAGCTCATATGATTATAAAAAGCAAATGGAATTGATACAAAACAATTTTTTTTAAATGTAAATTAACTTGGCTTGAAGATTATATATTTAGTTAATACTAACTTTCTTTCTCCTGTAAACGTTAAAGTAGCAGTGCAGACTTATAAAAGCGTTGAATAATTCAGTTCTTATTAATTATTAACTTGAATAAAATGATTTTTTTTCTTAATTTCTTGCCAAACCAACGATGAAATTGGTATAAATGTAATATTAACTCGCTTAAGACTAGATTCTTAAACTGGGATCTGTTCATTACATGATTACATGTTTTCCATTTACAAGTTCCTCCCTTACAAGTTCTCAATTTAGGGAAATGCAGTAGAATGAACCATTAATGCTTCTTTGGAAATAGGCTTTCGTCGTTTACGAACCAGTTTGCACTTTGTTTGAGTAACGGGTTGCCGGGAAAAACATGAAACTCGAGATGACGCCTAATTTCAAGTTAGATAGGTCAATGATTCTACAATCATAGCTGATAGAGGAATATTTAGATGATAATTGGTAGTAAATATATATAGAAGTAATGTAAGAATGTAAAACAATGCACAAACATTCAAAATATAATAGTTGTATTGACTCAGAACTCGCCTTCTTTTTTCAGAACAACTTTGGACTTAAAAAAAAAATTTCATATTACTGAAACACAAAATATTCACTTTTCGTTTGGAATTCCAAAGTTTTATACTATCAGCATAAATGTGTAAAAAATAGTACAGTACAGAAATAAGATTTATTTCACGAATATCAGTTAGGAAAGGTGTATCAGTTTGCTGAATTTTCTTAAGCGGAAAGATATTTTCAGCTTTGTAACTGGAATATGGTGTTTTCTTTAAAGGATATTTAAATAAGCTCCTTTTAGTCATAGTTTTATTTAGTTTAGATAAAAAAGTATTAAAAAGCTCATTTTCTCTTCGATTTTTTACACCTATTCATTGCAAATTTGACTTCTAGCGGTAATGGTTTAACAATTTCTTTTAATATTACCCTTGCACGATATTTTTATTTAAAAGGACGAAAGCTTTTATAAAATATTTATTTTAATACCATCGTTATACAAGGTGTTTAAAATTACTTATCTCCCAGTTATACGCATTAAAAATAAGTAACGATTTGAGTAAAAAAAAAGGCCCGGAGATGGAAAAAAAGCACGGGAAAAAAAAGACGAGCAATGTTTCTAAAAAATATAAAGTATTTATATGCTTCTAGAACGCAAATGTCGAAATTGGGCCAATCTATGTGAAATGTGCCATGTTACTCAATGTTTTAGATTTGTTTCATTTTCTGCTAGTTAACTTTGTGTTGCCTTGATACAGCAAAACAAGAGTTAAAAAGTTTTTAAATCCTTGAACTTTTTAATTACAACTGTTTTTCAGTCGCATCGTACGTGATTTTTCGTGAAAATACTACTTTACGAAAACGTTATAGCTTTTTTATTTCTGAATATATTAAAATGATTTAAAAACCATTATGTCGCTCAAGGAATGAACTAAATTTTTATTACGGTTTCTTTTCTGACACTTCTTTAAAAAATTACCTAAATTGAGCTTAAATGTACCATTTCAACAATGAAATATTGCATTTTTCAATTTAAATTTTTAAGTGGAAAAAAATAAAACTCGTACCTATTTTATTTGCTTGAATAGGTATTTTAAAGTACTTTTCACAAAAAAATTATGAAACATTTGAAGGCTTTTGTTCGCCTTATATAATTGGCAAAACTTGGCATCTGGTTGTCAAAAGGTTAACTTTAAGACCTTCTATCTGTAAAAGGACTGAATGAAATGTTATAAAATTTTACGAGAATAATCTCCTATAAGAAGATAATACAGGGTGTCCCAAAACGACCGCATAAACTCTGCACAGCTAGATTCCTCGTTGGGAGTACATAAAAACTGCCCAAAGAAGCGTTCCTGTACGATCCATAGTTTACGAGAAAAATACGAAAAACAAAGTATGACGTCACTGCAAGTGCAAGAAAAAAAACTGTATCGTTCGCTTTAAACATTATCATCTGGACAGATATGCAAATACTGTTGTTGATATTTCCAATACAGTGTTTTTTCTTGCACCGGAAGTGACGTCATACTTTGTTTTTCGTATTTTTCCCACGCTTCTTTGGGCAGTTTTTATGTACTCTCAACGAGGAATCTAGCTGTGCAGAGTTTATGCGATCGTTTTGGAACACCCTGTATAGATGTAAATATGTAGAAAAAATATTATGAGTGATATCGATGTCGGTTTAAAAATATGGTTTATATACTAACGTATTTATTTATTTATTCACTTATTATCTCAATTTATTTATTTATTTTTGATTTGATTTTATTTATACAATTAGCTATTTGTCATTTATTAAAAACATACATACATACACATATATATATATATATATATATATATATATATATATATATATATATATATAAATATATATTTGTAAACACACACACAAAAATTGCCACAAAAAAAAAATACCTCATGTAAGTTTTTGGAATGCTTTTCTTGAGTAAACGGATGCCCTTCAAAATTGACCTCCCCCCCCCCCCCTTCAAAAAAAAAACATTTTTTTTCTGCTAAAAAATAAATAAATGAATGAATAAAAATAAAAATATAACTAAACACTTGTCGAATAGTTTATATAAAGAACATATCTAAAAAATTTTGACGAAATCAAAAAGATCTACTATCCGATCCTACCTTATTTGCCTAGTTGAAAAAAAAACCTGGTTTTTAACTGTGTCTGCACCTCCGCAAACGTTTTACTTCTTATTTAAAATTTTTGTTCCATCATCGATATCACACATGTATTTTATGTACCTTAACAAATCAATTTAAAGATTAGAATGGAAGGACGTATATTATGATGTCGTTTATCTTACTTGACTTAGCTACTGGGGATACTGGCTCGCTCTACGGCGGTCAACTGTTCTTTTGTACAGTCATCGATCATCGTCGATTATCGCCTCCAGATTACAAAATATTACAGAATTCATTAGCGTTATGCTCACATCGTTGAGCCGCAAAACCTTTCCTCTAAAGATAAATCTGTGGCGGAAAAAAAAGAAAGGAAACATTTTACCGTTATTTTTCTTTGTGAATGAATGGTATGGAATACTTATTCATCCATCGCATTTCTTTATGCAATAAGAAACTTTTAAAAAGAGATCCTCTTTTCATGTTTCTGAAAACTATTCAACATTTTTTAAAAACGTGTTTAGAGGAAATAATAAAATTACTTTAATTTTTGTACTTAAAGATGTCTAGACATTGAAGATTATATCTTGTTAAAATAAGATTTGATTTTTTTATTAATATTGTCTTATTAGAGCGTATGCATTTTTTCTTATTCCGAGATTAAAATTTATGATAAAGAGGTTATATTAACACATTTACATCCGTTCGCTATTTTATAAGACGTTAGCGTGTAAGTTTGTTTTTCTCTTGAAAGTTTTCAGAAGCTGTAACTAATATATTTTTTGGAAACCTTACGCAAAGTTAGAGACATTAATAAGAAAATAAAGCTGTGTTAGTTATGATAAACTACATCCTCATGCTATTAGATCTAGCAAAATATTTTTTATGTTTTATAGTTTCGTGTTTCAGAAAGTTTTATTTTCCCATTCTGTGATTTTGGACATGTAAATAGATAGAAACAAACAAAATTCATTTGTCAAGATTAAAAATTCATAACTGCTTGTATTAGTTATATAGCATCTAGTTAATGTCTAGAAAGCTTTTTTTTTTCTTTTGCACAGAAAGGCAAACCCAAATAATGGTTCTGAACACGCAAAATGGTACGTATTTTATCCATGCTTAAAATCGTGAAAATCATATTAAACTATTAATGTGAAATTTTGAGAAGGGTTTGTTACTTTACTGTAGATCTTAGATATCAGAACACTATATCTTAGGTATCAATGATCAATTTTATTTGAGGTTTATTTTTTTCTAAATGCTTTAATTTTCCAGAGGATGACATGTGTGCACTACGTGAAATTATTTTGTTCCTTTTCACAATTCTACTGATCAGCAGTTTTGCTACGTGCATGTTCATAACTTATCTCCATTAATATTATAAAAAACTTATTATTTTTATTTTTTATCTAGCAATAAGCATCGTAGTTGAAATTTAAAACATCAGATAATTTTAATATAAGAATTAAACTACAGTTATACTATTCTAGTTATTAAAACAAATAAGTAAATTAAACAGTAAAAATATTAAATCAGTAAATTAGTTTTATTAATGGGCTGGACTGGGCATGGACTGAGACCATATTCATGAACCTGTAGGTGCGCGGACATGATCAAAACATTATATTATAGCTCACAGTGCTGCAAATTTAGGATTCAAAATATGAATTACTTAGAAGGAGCGTAGGAAATTCGTTCCTTAACCTAGACTAGAAAAATATTATCATGCTTATTTATATCTTTGACCACAAACAAGACGATATGATCTGTAAAATTCAGTTTTCTCTTTTATACGCAAATTACTTAGTAATTTCTGTTGAAAATGAAGTAATGATTTAATTCCGCAGCTAAGATTGTTGACAACATTCTCTCAGTACCCAACTTGACCCCTGCTGTAATTTGTTGACCTGGGAAATCATATTTCAAATGTTCCGACCGATATGATGGCATTTATGGGGCTTGGATATTTTTATGATTCGTTCGAATTATAGTCATGAAAATTATTTGGTTACATTTTTTAAAATTATTTTCATTAATATCATTGTAATTTAAGAGGTTCATTCTATTTCAAAAATGTCAGCTGTTAGTTACTTAGAAGATATCAGGCAAAATCAACGTAGAACAGGCCACATACAAAATTATACTATTTTTTAAAGAGGGGTACACTTAGATGTGAAGATAAAAAAGGTTAAGGAGGTTAAGAGGTTTAGATTTAATTAGGTTAAGAAGGGAAACATATATTAAATAAGGGAATAATTTCATGAGACATGGTTTTTAGCGCTTTTGGAGAATGACCCAATATACTTATTCTACAGTTTTGATATTAAAAATGAAAGTCAGATATCATCATAAAAGACTTTTTTAATGAGAACTATGTGTTTTCAGTATATAATTGTAATTTTTAAACATCTATGCCCGTACGTACACAATAGCTGCAAATATAGTTGATTCATAAATAGTTCTGTTAAAGAATATAAGAACTTTAACATCTATACAACACAAACTAAACTATCAACGTTTGTTTTATAATAGGTATAAAGTGAAGTAAAATGATTTATCTTATATATTTTTAATATGTATGTTTTAGAAGAACGAAATATTTTT
Source organism: Octonoba sinensis (assembly GCA_038502835.1). NCBI lineage: Eukaryota > Metazoa > Arthropoda > Arachnida > Araneae > Uloboridae > Octonoba > Octonoba sinensis. The sequence goes on from CM076598.1 coordinate 134,913,634, forward strand.
TGTTTAATAAGGAGACGTAATTTCTCACTTTCCAAGAATCTTTACCCCCTAGTTTTACTCCCTCCACTCAATATCAACAGGTTCAATCCGAAATTACAGCAAATGAAAGACGGAAATTCGAAACAAGGCTCTTGCGCATATTTGGGCGGCTCCTATGATACCCTTCTTTGCCACTTACAGCGCGTACAGCACAAGAGGGCGCTATCGTAACTCAGGAGCGCTTAAAAAGAAATAGGGATGCTGGAGCCAGTGGCGACCAGTCGCACCCCGAATCTTCTAGACGACAGTCAAAACCTTGTGAACTTAACTCAAAAATCTCCGCCGGAAATTAGATGGACACTATGCGCGAAAACGCGAAAAGACCTCGTTTTATATGCTCCATAGTACTTATGATTGCCTTATTGATTACTTTTTGTTGTCAAGTCGAATTTTCGCGCGGTTCTTTTCTTAGAGAAGAAAAACTCACGCGGGCCGTCCAAGCCAACTTAACTTATGTGCCAAAGTGGAAAAAGTTTGAACTTCCGCTTATCCCTCCGCACCACTCTTACAGGAGAAAGTCAGCTGCGAAGGCACAGAAACTTCAATTTTCCAGGAGAGGAATTTCAAGGAAAGTACGGATTGCTAAATTTTTGGAAGATAATTACACGTGGCCCGTTAAGAGAATAGCTGAGATTGATGGTGATATCGTTCTCGGGGGTCTCATGATGATTCATGAGAGAGAAGATAGGAAGATATGTGGACCCATAATGCCGCAAGGGGGTATTCAAGCTCTGGAGTGCATGCTTTTCACTTTAGACTGGATTAATAATCAAACGGATTTTTTGCCAGGAATTAAGTTGGGATGTTATGTATTAGATGACTGTGATAAAGATACGTACGGATTGGAGCAAGCTGTTGATTTTATTAAAGGTAAGGATTTTATTTTATCTTTTAACGCTTATATTTCCCTTAAATATTATTCCTTGAGAAATTCGTTTCCTCGTGTTTATTTTCTTTTTTTAATCAATATAATATCTGATAAAAAAAAGTTTTAGTTAAATTTAATTTGCCAATAAAGTGTAGTATTATCCTACTTTACAATTTTTATTTATCAAAAAAAAAAAAAAAAATCACGAAACTGCTTGCTAATATATTTCTTCTTCTTTTTAGATAAATAGTTAATCAATGGTTTTTCAATTATGTGTTTATGTATATATATATATATATATATATATATATATATATAAGAGAGAGAGAGAGAGAGAGAGAGAGAGAGAGATAGATTGATAGATAGATAGATGGGGCGATTCTTTTCGAACATGTGTTACATTTGCACAACATTTTCCGACTTTAATGCTCTTTCTAACTAACTTGTTGGGTATTTTTTGGGTTTTTTTTTGTTTTTAGCAAATAAAATGACATGCGTTCTGAGTATGTAAAAATTTTTTGAAGATATATATTGTTTTGCTGTATCTGCTGAAGTTTCGTAACGTGTGTTACCCTTTATAATCCAACATATTCAAAGCATTGAATATATAATGTTTTTCTGTGATGTATGAATGAATAGGATTTTTTTCACCTTATCAAATGTGTTTTTAGTATTTTTTTAAAGAAAATCTCCTTTTAATTCATATTTTATAATAGATGAAAAAGACTTGTTACGTGTGTTACCAGAACGTTATGCGTGTTACGCCCTGTGAATTCTTCAAGAAAATATTCGAAAATGTTTCACCAAAAGCTACATTAATTTGTAATTAACACAAAAGTAATTTATTTTAGCATATGAATCAGCTCTAAGTTTGAAGGAAAAATTTACTCCTGCTATCCCTTAGTCTAGAAAGTAAAACAGAGTGAATTGTTGAGACATCTACTTCATCAAAATCATCATTCTCTTTAAACACAAAATGAGTGTTTTTCTCACTTTTCCCGTAAATATTGTATTTTCCGATTTCCATTTGCATTTTTATGTTCATAATGTATCCAAGATAGAACACTTCCCGTTCAGCAACGTTTTGCAACTTGCCAATTACATAACAGTTGCTATAATCTAAAATATATTTATACTTAGTTTAGCAACACCGATTGTTTTTTAGAACTTCAATATTAGTTGGCTGGCAATCTAGAATATCAAGAGAAAATTTTAGCAAAAATTGATTGTTTGTGTGCCAAATTTTACAACCTGTTCAGGAGATACCTGTATCACATGGATAGATTTTATGCCGTGGATAACACTTACGTTTTCCTGTTGATTGAATGTTTTAATAAACTCAGTGAATTTATCTTCACTTATGTGCAAAATAGTTGTAGCTGGCATTAATTGATTGTCTAATTTTGCAAAGTCTTCAAACTCTTGTATACAACAATGCTGCTATTGCCTTGATTTAGTGCTTTGCTTCCAACTAATAATTTGGCTCTGCTAATGCAAGTCAACAAGGTTTTCACTCATCAAAAACTTTATCGTACTAACCATTGCGCAAAAATTCTTCTTTTAAACTAAGAATTATAATTTTTGATTTTCAAGAATAAGAAAAAACTTTAAGTTGGTGCCGAGTTAGTTACCATAACCATTTAATAAAGGTGAAAATTAAGAAATTTGAACAGTACTAGACAAAATCCAGTGGCTGAATTTTGAAATCGTTCGTACATATGCACAAAACAATTATTTTTTTGTGTTTATCTGAAACTTTTTTTTTGGAATTTATTACTTTATTAATTGCTTATATCTCTACTAATAATAAAGCAGCAAGTATGTGTGTCTATCTATCTATCTGTCTGTCTGTGTCCAGCGTAGGGGACCGTTCCGCAGATTTTTATGAAATTTGGCACGAAATAAGTTTGAAACATCGGGGGTGCACCTCGGAGAGTTTTTTCTGAAATTCGAATTTGCTCTTTTTTTATTTCAATTTATAGCAGAAAATTTTATAAAATAGTCGTTTTCTATGGGAAAAATTATCGCATCGTTTCGAGCTTGATACCGTTGAAAAGCGCATAAAACACTACCAAAGAAAGAGTTTTTCTCTACGTACTAAAATTTGAAGCCTTTAAATTAACTGGAAAAGAAGATATAAGCGATTTTCTCTGTAGTTCGAAATTATTTTTTCACGGTAATTAATTTTATTTGAATTGTTACAATGCCGACTGGCTTATGATCCTTTTTTTCAACGAATTAAAATTTATTTCTTGTCGTTTTTAGCATTTTGAGGAGCAGCCGATTTTTAATTAATTCATTTATTTATTTTTGGATGTTGATTATTCTTTTTCTCTTTCCTGCGGCTCGCAGGCGTTCGATAGCTTTTTTTTTAATTTACTTATTTTGACATGCATTTTACGGAACCATTCTCCATACTGCACTGGGATTTTTAAATAAATGTTATCCTTTATTGCGATTTTTGTTATTCGATCTAATTATTACTATTTATATTTTTATTTACTTCATTATTTTTACTCGAGTGAATTAGCACACATGTTATTTCGTCGTTCTGTTTTACTGTCAATGAAGCATAGATAAAAACTAATTATACTAAAATTTATTAATTAAAACTATTCTAATGGTTTATAATCGTCCTTTCTGTGCGGCTACTTGAACTAAACAAACAGAATGCGTTTTCTCTTAAATATTTTCTTTTTCGCTTTGTTTCGTTTCTTTCTTTTCTTTTTTCCCTTTTTATTGTGTGTGTTTTGTAAAAAACAAAAAAAAAATGTTTAAATGTGTAGGATCGCGTTGCCGTGGGCGGTTGGTTTTTAATTATGTGGAATGTTATACATTTTATTAAAATAACATAATTTACACATAAAAACAGTTACTACTATATACACAATGACGAACCGACTGGTCTTTTCATTTTTTAACACGGGCATAGCCGTGCGGGTACCGCTAGTATATATATAAAGAGGGACACATTTATTTAAATACAAAATTGTCAAAACGCAATAAACTTTTTAAAAAAGAGAGAGATAGACTGGTAAGGCTGGATAGATGGCATTTTTTGGCCGATGGCCCGATGTCGATTGTTTCAAGATGGCTGATTGCCGATGGTCGATTTTTTTCCTTTTCCGTAGGCCGATGGCAACAATTCGCTTTGAATCATTAGAACAAGCAAAATGTTTGTCAAAAAACTTATATCATTTAAATCATTTCTTTTTCGTACACATGTATAAAAAAATGATTTAAATGTTTTATAAATATTTATGAAACATTAACACAATTAGAACCTTGAAAATCCATACATTTTTCCGATTTCTGTTTTATTAATTTTTTTAAAGAGACTTGCTTAAAAGTTTAACATCTCTTGGAAGATACAGTTAAAAATTTTTAATTGAGCACTAAATAAATAAATATTACGGCTTGACCGATGCATCAACGCCGATCCATCGCCCGCCGATGTTAACTTCGGAAAAAGATCGACCCATTGATCTTCAAAAACACCTAAATGCCGATGCAACGCCTATGTTTCTCGGGCGGAAAAATATCTTTTAGACTTTAATATATTTTTACTTCGGAATGAAAAGTACTAAAAATCGCTTTCGTGTATCTGGAAAAAAAAGGACAATTTTCCCGATTGCGCTATTATTTTTCGATCGGATTTTCTACTCATCCGTTTCTTTTTAGATACTAATAGTATTAATAGTTAATACAAAACGGAATAAATAAAAAATAAACAATCACAAGAAAAGAAAACATAAGCTAAAGCGACTTTATAAGGCACGTGCAGCACGACTGGTTCCGGTGATTCAGCGTTTCAACTTCGTTTTCTAGTTAATGGTTAAGTGTTAAACTGTGACATAATACATCAGTGAAACGCACGTAACGGTAGAATAAGTAATATTTTCTACGTGTGTTACTTTTGGTGAAATTAATGATTAAAAATTAATTAATGCTGATTAAAAATTGTAAAGTTTTTTCCTCGAAACTATTAGTTTTCTTAATTTATAAAATAGAGCTTAAAAAATTCTATTTGATTAGGCTTACTATAACAAAATATATATAAAATTTTGTTACGTGTGTTACTCAGTAATTACCTTATCTTCATTAAGTAACTTTTAATAAATAAAATATGTTGATAGTCAAAATTTAAAAATTTTCTACTAAAGATAAAATGTTTAAACAATGATATATCGTATTAATAATTATTTTAATGATATTTTATATTCTCAGATTCCTATGAAAATACACATTAGCAAAGAAGACAATAAATGAAAAATATCAGAATGTTCCATTTATTGTCAAAATTTTAAGAAATATTGTTTAATATTAAAAAGTACCCTTATTTTTGAAAAACACAGTTTCTAGATTCTAAATATGTTTTATTTTTAATTTTGCAACAATTTTGAATTTTTAATCACATAGGACCATGTTCTGCAGAATCGCCCTATGCATACACTATGTATGCCTTTTCAAAAGACGGGCAAATTTTAGACAGAAATATAATTTCGTCGATGTATATTTATATATTTTTGTGAACAAGACAAATACGATGCTTTCATTTTAAAGCTAGATGTATTAGGCAAGTTACTTGTACTCGTCCTTAATGTTTCTTTTTTCCAAAAATTATGCTTTAGTGAGAGAACTGAACATCAATTAAAATGAAGCTTCCTGTTTTATGAGGTATGAGAAAGTAGTTTAACCAATGATGCATTTTGTTTAATAATAGTTCGTTTTGTTAAACATGAAATATTCGAGAACGAATTGACTTTTTGCAAGATATATTTTAATTTTTCATTAACACTTGCTAAAATGAAAAAAAATATATTAATTTTTTATTGAAAGTAGGGTAATTCCATGCACGTGTCAACCCAGACATGATGTTTTCAACTTTAAATATATGTGTTAAGTTATACATCATTTTAAAGGTAATTTCTCAAATTTTTAGAATTTAACTTCAATTTTTGTAAAATCTTACTCAAAACCTATAAAAATAGCTGTCAATACAACATATGCAATTACTCAAAATGTCTCACATTTTTCTCACTTTTCATATTCATATTTTATCAGTAAAACTGCAAATAACAATTTAATTTCCTTTTTGTCATTGTAGCATGGTCTTTTTTCTTTACAACAAAACTTAATTTTTTGTCATTGACATTAAACTAATGCTTCAAAGGTAATTAGTGTTTAAATTTATTTACTTGTTACGTTAGTCACAAAAACATGAATTAAATTATCTATTCGCCTAAAGCAATTATATTTTTAAAAATTTTTCCCCAGATGTCTTCTATGTGATGGGTACAGTTAGATTGATGAGACTGAACATAAATAATTTTCTTATTTTCTGGTAGTAGTACTTGTGACTAACATAACATGAGCATAAGTGAAATAAATAAATTTTAAAGAAACATTAAAATTATTTTAAGAACAAAGAAATACATTTAATTTCTTATTAAAAATAATTTCTCCCATTTATCGGTAATGCTTTTACTGCAATTAACGGAATTACTGTGAAATCTATGATTGTATGGACAGATGAAGTTGCTACTCGTTTTCAAAATGGATGTTCCTTGATGACCTTCACTTGCATTGGGCAGGTGTTAAATAATTAGAATTCTAGTATCCTACATCGTAGAAAAGGGCCACACGATGGAATCTACAGGTCATGTAATTTTAGTGTCCTATATAATGAAAAGGACCCACACAATGGAGTAGGTGTTATTATTAAGCACACTGATAGATCAGTTTTAAGCGGACTATCGATTCAATTATAAAGTTGAAATATCAATTTTGTTTACAAGTCAACATACATGTCATACACATGTCAACCTTTAATAATATCATATTTTCATACTCAGTGGTGTCAACCAGCAAGGGGGCATGGCACAGACTGCGTCATAGAAGTTTATAATTTCGGGCGGGGGGGGGGGCAGGGGGCGTTTGGGGGTGATTTGGACGACTGTTTAGCTGATTTGGGGGGTTCTGTAGCTATTTAGGGGTTGGGCACTCCTAACAATACACAGTTAAAAATTTCCGTAGGAAAATAGTAAAATAACCATTTATTTGATTGTTATTTTACCATATTTAATTACAACAGTTGAATAACCATTAAAAAGATGGTACTCAAACCGCTGATTGCGAAAGAAATCGTTTATTCTCTGTTTCTACTAAAGAACGTTTAACTAACCGTAATTTTCAAGCGCTCAATAAGAATCGGGCGTCCATCTTGATTGCGAAACCTTGCCGGTCGTACGCTGTTTTAAAATAGAAATAGGGATTTATCTGTTAAAATCTGCATGCGTATATAAAAAAAGAAGAAAAAAAAAGTGGCTTAAGCAGTGGATACTAAATAAAAACACATACACACGTAAATCAAAAATTGGAGACATCGGATTCCCTAACAGTTTGCGAATGTATTGAGCTGCTGAAGCTTGTTTAAAGCTTTTGTATTTTAATTTTTGCAGCAAATAAAATGATTTTCGTCAATATACAGTCAATTTAGACCGAAAATAAATTTAGATCCAATCAAAAACTGAAATCTCAATTTTATGGCTGTTTGCCTGTTGGAAAAGAATATTTATTGATAAATAAACGTCCGCTTTACGTGATGACGGTGGCCGAGTGGATAGAGAGTAAGACTAATACACCACGCATTCGGGGTTCGAGTCCTGCAAGCTTTGTGTATGGTTTCTACGCCTCAAAGATTCTACGCCTCGAAATTGTTCAAAAACGGTGAAAATTTTGTTTTTAAACCATTTTTAAATGGTTATAAAACCGTAAACTTTTGTATTTACGGCTTTTTAACCAAGTTAATTAGAAACGGTTAGGTCCCGTAAAGATAGAAAAAGGTTCCAAACCGTTAATTTAACGGTGAATTAGATGGACAGACTGCTGCCGGTCATTTAACCGTAATTTCATGATGAAATTTCTAACAGTGTACTTATATTTGTGTTAATATTGCCTATAGCATATAAAAGTGAAAAGTGATAGCATTAAATGTGTATTTCCATGTTATGTTGGTCACAGGTAAGTTTTATTAAAACACTGTTTCTTGCAATGTATTTAAAATAAGTGTCAATTTTGCACTTAATAATGTAATAATAACCTTTCACATAGATAATATCAGAAGAAAATAATTAGTTTATTGTTTTAGTTTCTGAGAGAGAATTGTGTCTGTGAATGTTGCACAAAATCTTTAGGGTTGCAATTATGTTATGTTAGTCACATTGATAAAAATGGCCTCTAAATCTGAAAAATAAAAATAATAATATCATTTTTTTGTACTTTCTTGAACTACCTATCGGTGCAAAGAAGATAAACACCCTGTTTATGGTATTATGAAAAAAATTAAGCTAGGGGACAGAAAATGATATTAAAATATGTGTGCTCCTGTTATGTTAGTCACTATGGAATTACCCAATATCTCGTTTTTGATGCTTCAAACCTGCTGTGTACAAAATATAATTTTGTCTCATTTGAAGCAATGCATTCACGGGAAATATTCGAGCACGAATTGACGTTTTGCAAGATATATTTTAATTTTTCATCAACATTTGCTAAAATGAAAAAACAAATATGGATTTTTTCTTGCAAGTATCTCGTTTTCGATGCTTCAAACCTGCTGTGTGCAAAATATAATTGTGTCTTACTTGAAGCAATGAATTCGCTTGCGATAAAAAATCTTGTTTACATACAGGAATTATAAATTAATGCTTCTTTCAGTTTCTTCCAAGCCTACTCTGTAAAAAATTCTAGTTCAACCTTTCACCAAAAAGATGGAAAAAATGGCGAAATTTAGCTGCAACCAACATTTGGTTGTTGTCGTTTCTAATGCCACTGTCGCGGCCAGGTTCACGACATCAGGGCGCGTGATACGTAAAGTGGCATAGACAATAAAACACAAATTTTTTTGGTTAACTAGATTAATTTATTCACTTATATAGATATTAACTTAGGCCCGTGAGACTACTACTATTAAAAAGGAAAAGGAAATGTGCAGGGAACGAACCATGTCCGGATCCAACGGGCAGCACTTGTTGTGAATTTTAGTCCATATGTGTCGGTGGGCGATCCTTCCTCGTCCGGAAGCGAATGGTGATCATCATAGTCCTGCTTGCAGAAGAGGTCTGCCGCGCCTATTTTATAGACGGCAGATGTTGTCAATCAAAAATTGTACAGAAGGGGCCCATCTCTGCCTTGGAAGATGAAGTGGTTTCAGGGAAAAACTGATCACCTCTGTCAAGATCTGATGATGCTCTGATGCAGTTCTTATGTCACCCTGGTGTTCTCTGATGATATTTTTTGACGATGTTTTTGGTTTTAATTCACCGAAAGCCCCTTGCTGATTTGATGGGAGGTCTTGACCAATTCTGGCTCAATTGGCCTTCCATCTTTTCTTAGATTTCTCCCAACCAGGGCGCTTCCCGTCGGCCGTTGGCTGGCGAGTTTATCTGTGGGGCGGTACGAAGATCCACGCAATCAGAGCGTTTTGCTTCTGGTGTTCTTACTGTGTTGTTGCCTCCTCCGCCATCTTGAGTTATAAAATTTATATGTATCTTATCCCTCCAATGGGCCTTTGTTGAGAAAATATCTTCAGCTATTGTTGGTCCAGACGGACTGTCGCCGCTGGTCGTAAAAATGCCTATTACATTGTAACCCCCCATCTTTCTGTTACGACAGCCACTTGGATATCCAAGCTCCCCGTCGCGGAGCGACAAGGAATTAAGGCAGTAAGGAGCGACTTTCGTTTCAAGATGAGCACCAATGGTGGAAGTACGACTTGGCTCATAATGTACTTGGATGACACCAGATGGCGCAACCACAAATACGCCACCTTCCTTTTTAGACCTATGGATGAAGGGAAGGGAAAATCTCCACCCACCGGTACCCTCGGAACTGCCTCGGGACTTTAGGGTCCACGGATTTTACAAGCACGTATCACCAACTGTACATGGTGGGTCTTCAGCGGCTCGGGTATCGAATGCGAGATCCTCCGATCCGAAGCTCGACATCCTAACTGCTAGGCTACCACGGCCCTCATTTGGTACTAAGTTGAATTTTTATAATGGTGTAGTTTCACCTAGTTTTACCAATAATGTGAGACTAGGAACCATTACAATATTTTAATTTTAGTACCAAACGTTGGTTGCAGCCAAATTTCAACGTTGTTTTTTTTTTTTTTTTGGTGAAAGGTTGAACTGGAATTTGAACAGTACTGTAGAGCAATATGGAAAAAGTATTTTTTATTTTAACATATCAATTTGATTAAACAATAGCATTATATGTCCTACATTATATATATTTATTAAAAAAAATTTTTTTGTAAAAATTTAAAGATATTTTTTATTTTGTTTTTTATAAAGTTTAATTTTTGAAATATAAAGAAACGTATCGAAAATATGTACAGAAATGAAGAATTTCATGAAATGCGTTCTGCAAAAGTGCGTTTTCTCTATGATAAGTAATATTTAAAAGAAGTTTCAAGTATTAGTAGTAAAATTTTTTAAAGTAGCAGATAATAAGATTAGGAAATGTTTGTCCACTGGTTTTTTTTCTTTTTTTTTGATGGGGGGGAGGGGATATGTTTCTAATACTTATTAAGAAAATTAAATTAATGTAATTTAGATTCCATGAGACCAATATTGACTATGTTATAAGCAAAACTAGTAAAATATCAGGCAAAATCTTTAATTGTTTCTAAAAACGTTAAACACAAAAGTGGAAGCTCTCCTGTTCAGGGAATGTAGTACTCAATGGTATTGACCAACAGTAAAAAAAAATTAAATCCTGTACCGTAGTAGCCGCGTCATCTGTGAGGTCCGCTGAAGTACGATTTCTGGTACACAAAGTCGAACGTCGGTTCAGAACATGAGCTCACGCTGTTGTGATTCCTGTGCCTTAGACAGCTCAGCCAAAGATGACTCTGTATTTGAGGGCCTGGCTGTAGAGGACTATGTTGCTCACTGAAACTGAAATTACTTTTTAACTATTACTTACGTAACTTAATAGATCCTTCTCTGTAGTTGTACAGAAGGCGGAAAAGCAGGAATTTTATTGAGAAATTGTTAGCAAGAAACTTAATCGTTTGGTTCTACACGAGTTCACTCGCAACTTTACAGAAGCACTCAGTTTTCTTTACGCATGTTTACAGAAATCTTTTACAGTGTACCGAGTAGAGAGAGAAGAACGTTGTTTGGAAACTGAACATTTAGTTTCGGCATCAAACCTGCAACAGTTCTCAATACACATTTGCTCAATTACCGTGCTATGGCATGTAAACAGCATCACAGTTCAAATTCATTCACTGTGAAACTGATTTAACTACTTTGACGGATATACAATTAAAATTAAAATTTGTTCCCCCCCCCCCCCCAATAGGTATTCACAAAATATAGGTATCTACAAAAATAGAAGGATTGTTGGTTTTCAAAAATATATGAAAAACACTAAGCTGTTCTTTCGTAAATATACCCAATAACATGATTCCATTATTTAAATGCATAAGCATTTTTTTTTCACGAAAGTATGAAATATTTCTTCACCAATTCAGAGTTTGTAACTCAAGGAGGTATGAATTTGATAGTGCCTACAATAACCAAGGTGATGATCAAATACCATAGATAATAGGCTAGAAATTTTTTTTAGTATAAAGTGGAATGATATGTAGGATATATATTCGATTTTAAAATTTACGAGTTCTTCATATTCATATGCATATTTTCTAAATCAAAGAAACAAGCTGTTGACGAAATTTGAAGTATCATATTAGATGAATTAATTGATTTAAACAACTAAATAAGCAGTTTACATTTCTTATGGAGTACATGTAATATACTTTAATGCTATGCTCAGTTAGCATTATTATTATTTTTAATATGTTATCATTATGTGAACTATAGCTGCAATTTGAAACCTAAAGCAAACGTAACATTTCAATCGCTAAGTCAAAAAAAAAAAAAAAAAAGCAATGTTAAAGGTGCAAACTTGATAATAACATTAAACATGCATGTTTACCATTATGAATAGATCATTAACCCTGCTGTTCTATTCGCAGTTACTACGCGCACATACCGTTCGGGTCAATATGACCCGAAGAATGACTGACTCTCTACAGATGTAGTATATTTGCCATGCTGTTTGAATAATACCCTATATCTAGGTAAAGTAAGACATTTTAACAGAATTCACTTGACGTAAAGCAAAAAATACATATTCTGAGGCACTATTGTAAGTATAAATATGATAATTACTTCATAAAACATTAAACAAACGAAAATTTCTACATCGTACCTCTTTTTTATTTACTGTATGGGCAAAAATATGATACTTTGCAGATGTGGTTTTACAATTTTGGTACAACACATATGCTTATTATTCTTAATTGATTGGCTGAACCTGCGTGCGACTCATTTATTACTTTGCAGTAAATTAGAAGTTGAAAATGGTGATAGTTCAATTTTGCTTTTACGTTGTATTTTTTTTACTATATTTCGGGACTTCTCATTTCTATGGTGATGTTGTATTGCCTGAAAATGTAGAGAAAATAATTGCTTGCCAAGTTTTGGAAAAAATAACCTTTTTCTTTTTTTTTTTTTTGCCAATTTGTTTTCATTCCATATGTTGTTTACAAACTTCTAGAGAATAAATGTGCTTTAAGCCCAACAATCCGGCATGTTATAAAATGTAACCCTTCTCCAGCAAGTTCTATTTCTTTCACAAGTATATTATGAACTGAAAAGTTGATCCAAAGTAACACTTATTTGTATTCCAATCTAAAACAAGCTTGAATACAGCGTGATAAGTTGTAACATCCTTAATTTTTCTTTCTTCTACATAAACCTCTGCCCTTTCAATATTCTTTATTCTGAATAGTAGAATTGAATATGCGTTCAAATGCACCTTTTTATTCTCTATTCGCATGTTGCGGAATACAGTAACATCTGGAGCGATTTTCAGCACATTCTCAGAATTTAGGCAGCGAAAGATTACAAGTGAATCAAATGACCAGTTCGTTTTTGGTCTTTTGACTGAATTTACTGTTAACTACGAATTGAATGAGTTACTATATTATCACCCTCAGTATAAAAAAAAATTCATTTTCCTCACTAGTAATGGTTTCCATCCGCAGAAGTGTCTTCTACGTTATTATCACATTTTCGCACAAGTTCATTTCTTCGCTAAAATTTTATTCGTCAATTTTAGTATTTTCATTGTAGCACTGAATCATGCTTTCATTCTTACGACACAAAATAGTCAAAGTGGACAGATACCTCATACCTTCACCTAAATTGAGTCACATGATATAGCTACTACGTGTCAAGTCAACTGATCTGAAAAACCTGCATAATTTAACATTGACTGACCTTTAACCTTGTGTGAAACTGGTCTGACCACATAATAGTATTTGCTCTTAGCACTTCCGGTTGAATTAGTACGACACCACGTAATTTTGAAATAGAATCATTGAAAAAATAGGTTCGCTTCATTATGACCAGAACAGTACATTGTTACAAAATTTAAAAACACATAGTAAATAATTAAATAAAGTAAAATCCACTTATTGGGACTGAGAAAATACCTCGAGTGTCAAAGTCACTAAGTTTCAAGCAATTATCTAAACACAGTCATTTTTTACGAACTGTTAAAAAACGTTTCTGGTCAAATAGACCCGAACAATTAACATTTAGTTAATTTGTTGAAATAACATTTTACAAGTCCAACAAGAGTTTCTCACATTTATATCATAATTGGCTTTGCATGAATAAAGAAATATTCACAATAGTTCCATTAATGTGATCTGTGGATATTCCCATGGCAATATCCATAACTCATTGATCGCCGACAAAAGGCTTTGAATAATGTTCGTCACGTCACCTCCTGTGGCATGTGTCATTCTTTGTTAGTAAATGAATCTTCCCTTAATATTTATTGCGTTTTATCCAATTTTTTTCTTTTTCTTTTTTTTTAAAAGTCTTGTTCTATACCATCGCGAAAGCAAGTTTTATTTCTTTAATTATTTATTTTTAGTTTACTTGATTCGCTGCAAATTAAAAAAAAAGAATAAAAAATAAATAAATACAAGAGGGCATGATCATTAAGTTCTATCAAAGAAACAAAATATCAAGACTTCGACACAAATAGAACACATCAACAAAAATAGAAATGAGATGTTTTTGATGAGATCTTTCGTATGCAAGAAAAGAAAATCTTTTGAATCGGACAATTCGCTCAAAATTTATTAGGGGTGGGCAGACTGATTTCAACGGGAACAAACTGACAAACTTCTCTTTCTGAAAGCATATATAGGAAGTAAAATTAGTAGAGTTTTTCACGATGAGCCGATAAAAATACTTAAAAAATACTTAAATAATAGCTTTTACATTTCACTGCATCTTACTGTCAGTGGTGCATATATTTCAAATCGTTGTAATTATTAACAATTCTTTCGTATAATTTAGTTTGAATATCAAAGGTCTGTTGACGTGTTGTTGTCATTAATAATTCATATCAATATCTCAGTATTTCTAGTTGATGCTTTGTTGTTGTTGTTGTTGTGTCCTCGCGCGTGGCGAGGAAGAATGGGTATACTGCTCCTGAGTCCAACGAGGTCCTTATAGACAGGAGTCCGATTTCCGCCCCTTTGAAAGGTCTCTTAATTTTGTGAACCAGCTCCCAGATGAGAGACCGTCACCTGGGATTGGCACCCCCAGACGTATCGTTTCACTTGGTGGACATTGGAGCCACGACCTATTTAACGTGCACCAGCTCTCTTTAGCGTGCACGGTGTACGAAGCAATGTTTGCAATGAATAAACAGAGTAAGCAAAGCGTACATTGACATGGAATTACAAAATGTTTTAAGCTGGTTTATGAACAGGAGGATTAGCAATAAAATTACAACGTTCAGGAATTGTGTTTGTGCGCTGCTTTTAATAAATCTTCTTTCCACGCACAAGAGCACAACCACAAAATAAGTGAGTTCGACCAAACTGTGCTTAACTAAAAAAAAAAAAAAAATCAAATTGACATTAAAGATTAAAAAATCATCATTTGTCATAAATAAATTTGAGCCGGAATCTCCCTTTAGCGTACACGGACCACAGCAATCAGCCGCTAGAGGTTGTCACCCTCCCAAACAGTGACCTTAGTCGATGTTGCTTCACTTACGGTGTTCTGTGGGAACCGAGCTTCTACCGATTGATCCACTGCGGGACCGTTGATTCTTTGTATCATTCAATTAAAAAGGGAAATATGTTACCTCAGTGTTATTATTTCTACTGATATTTGAATATTTTAAATATTTGTATAATAAGGCAATAGAACAACCAGAGCTCCGCCCCCCCCCCCACCCAATGAAGAGCGTACTTTTTATCAAAATTATAGTTTTTTCAGACAATAGAAGGAAAATACGCGTCTTGGGAAATTTAGTTATTTTAATCAGTAGAAAGCACTAAAACATGTTGGGGGCTTGGCTCTTGATTCTAAAAATAAGTTACAGATTTTTTACTCAGAAACTCAGTTGTTTTCCATTTTCATTCGTTACCCCTTCCCCCCAAAAAAATCTGGTTACGCCACTGGTACTAAGTACTTATTCTTTTAATCAAAGGGAATTCCAACAAATAACTTAAAGCTTACATATTTTTATTTGTTATTATTATACTTATAGCTATGTTTTGACAATACAATCCCAGTTATAAATTATTAATTTCATTAATCCTCTAGGGGGAAGTTAGCAAACCTATATCCTTACAAATTTTAAACAGCTAATATTGAGCATGAAAATAGTTATAAATTAATATATATATATATATATGTTTGTATGTATGTATACATATATACAGTAAAACCTGTAAGCTTGACCACCTGTCTAAGTTTACCACTTTTGTCACGAACGGAATTGGCCCTTCGCCCGCTACATCACACTCTATAAGTTGACCACTAAAGTGGTGCATCGCAAGTGGTCAGCTTACACAGGTTTAACTGTATATTTATATATATATATATATGCTGCACATTTATCAATTTCATATATTTTACTCTTATATCTCAATTAAACTATTCTATAAACAAGAAAAGAACATAAATAGTATAGTAGCACAATCAAAAAAGTATACATATAAATAATCAAACACCAAGTTAACATAAAAGCTTTATCACTTGTTTACTTAAGTTGTCTACTATATATGTTAACTTTATTGCCTTCATTACGCAACTAAAAACATATATACCTCGTACAAAAAGAAAATTCGGCAGCAAGTAAAACGGATTGTAGTACATTTATTTTCCAGGTCGTGTGCTTAGTCTCGGGACTCGCTTACGAACTGTCGTCCAATATGAATAGCACAAGACAATACATGAAAGATTTTATTACATCACAAAGAAAGGAAATAACAGAAATACACCCAGGGCAAGGTGGGAATCGAACCCACGACCTCGTTACTGCGCGCAAGCAGAGGGCGGAAATTGGTACTAAGACCGCTCGGCCACCGAGGCCCCAGTGAAACGGAATAGCGAAGCAAATGTCTATTTAATAAATAATGTATCGTTGCAATCGCAGAGTTTCCAAACGTATACCAATATTGGTGTTTTCACAGGTTAAAATAATTCAGGAATGGTGTCAATATAGTGTAAGAATTTACCAATATTGGTGTCTGATGCTAATTACACCATTTAAAGCGTTCATAAACGCTTGATTAGGTGATAATTTGAAAAAAAAAAGTGATTGCTTATCAAATTTTTAAGATTTCCAGGACCAGGTATGGAGCTTTTTTACTCCACAGTTTTTACAGTATACGTAACAAGTTTTGAATATTCCTTGTTGATGATAATACTGAATAGTTTTTAAATAATGTAGTGCATCGAAAAGAACCTGATATGGAACTAATACTTTTTAGTGCACTGTAAAAAGTGTGGAGTAAAGTAGCTCCAAATTTGGTGTTGAAAAACCTTAAAAACTGTGTGAACAAAAATTTTATTTCAAGTTAACACCAAATCAAGCATTCATGAACACTTTAAATGGTGTAGTTTGCATTAAAAACACCAATACGGGTGAATTTTTACATCCCATTGACACCTTGACACCATTCGTGAATTAGTTTCACTTGTGACAACACCAACTTTGGTGTACATTTCAAAACTTATGTGCAACAATAGATTATTTATAAACAAACATTTGATTCTGTTTGCTTCGCCATTTTGATGAACTCGCTGCATGGTTGCTGTCCATACGAACTTTGGTTTTCTTCGTGGTATGTTCGTTTTTTTTTTTTTTTTTTTAAGTTGTGTACTAAAGACAATTAAGTTAACACTTGATAATTGTAACCTTATTTATGTGTATTTCATTTGTATTTAAGTATTTTCTTAAATTTAATTTATATGTTACGCATTCCATGATTCTGCAAATCTCTGCATTAAGCCTACTTAGAATTTGTCTCCATATAATTCGTTATTTTATTTTTCAATCAGTATATGCATCCTTAATTATTTTAAATTGTATAACATTAATTTTAAATCCTAATTCTAAATTGCATAATAAAAATTTGTTTTTGAAATGTAATGATTCAATAATATTCTTAGCTTCTGATGAAATACATTCAGATAAAGTATTAATTTATTTGCTTTTTATTAGTGAAGAATAAGAGCTTTCTTTAACAAGGTAATTCTTGACATTTTTACTTTTAGAAGAGCATTGTAGTTGCCGTAATGCGCATTTTGATGTTGTAAAGTAAAGTTTGATAAAATGTTGTAAAGTAAAATAGAATTTGTATTCTCGTGAGGAATTGTTCATATACTGCGTAATTCTCCAACAGTCTGAAAAGTTCTTTCTATTTTTATTTTGTTCGAACAAAGCAGCCTAAAACCATGTAGACAATAATGAGACATCTGCTTTCATTTTATTCTTGTTGACTTTTTTACGGATAATTCGCAGTCTTTGACTTGCAACGGTACAGTGCTGAAGTTTTATTTAGATTTTTTAAAAATTATTTTAATTCCATTAGTTATTGATTTCAGTTAAGAACCTCTCGGAGCTACTGAGTCCTAAGAATTGATTTTGTAATATAATGTGTTTAATCACACGCATCCTTGTGCATTTATATATCTTAAGCTGACTTTTTAATTTTTGGTAACAATATCCCTCTTTAATTATATTTCATATAGTATGAATAATACATAGGTAGGTGTGGTATTTATTTTCTAGTATCTTTGTAAAAGAAGCAGATTTCTGTTTCATTTAACGGCGTTTCATGCTAGTATATAAAATATAATACGTGTTACATTGGCCCTGCAAAAATCATGTTTTATATTTGCCTAGAAAATAATATGCCCTACCCCCCCCCCCTCTTCCCCAGGAAAATTAGCTGGTGTAGATATGTTTGCTTCTGCTATAAGTATGGGTTTTCCAATAAAAAAATCCACACTAATACATGCTTTCAATTCATACTTATAGTTTGAATTTTTATTCTGAGAAAAGAAAAGTTCTCATACTTTATGATTTGAAAGCTAGACATCCTGTCTTCTTTTACTTACCTAAATAATGTCCGTTTCCTCCAGAGCTGTGGCGCCGGAGCCGGAGTTGGGCTCACTTTGGGATAGAAGAGTCGGAGTCGCTTAAAAATGTGTCGACTACAAATAAATATATACAATATTAATTGAGTTCGAATCGGAGTCTGTGCTTTACGCATCCGCCTCCGCAGCCCTGGTTTTCTTAGTTATCAAAAATATTATATATTCATCAAAAAATTATGTATATTAATAATTTTATTTTATAGCATAACACTTTTTCTGGTACGGTTGCTGGAGTTAATGGACATTAAATAAATATACCATTTTTTTGTCCTTGAAGTATACAGCCTACTCATTCAAATGGGTATCTTCACTCAAATGTATCTATTTAACCAAAAGCTGACCAAGCTGCCGTTAAAGGAAAAAATCCACTTGACCTACTTTATCCAAAACGTGCACCGATATTGGTGTTTTCACAGGTGAATATAATTCAGGAATGGTGTCAATATAGTATAAGAATTTACCAATATTGGTGTCTGATGCTAATTACACCATTTAAAGCGTTCCTGAACGCTTGATTAGGTGCTAATTCGAAAAAAACGTGCTTGCTTATCCAGTTTTTAAGGTTTTCCAAGATCAGGTATGGAGCGTTTTTACTCCACAGTTTTTAGTGTACGTAAAAATTTTTGAATTTTCCGTGTTGATGATAGTACTAAATAGTTTTGAAATAATGTAGTGTATCGAAAAGAAGAACCTGATAGGGAACTAATACATTTTAGTGGTAGCATACAAAAGTAATGGAACAAAGTGAAAAAAAACTTTCTAAGTCTAAGACCCCTTGAAGAATGAGTTTTTTTGGAAAAACTGGTAAAAAATATTCGAGTTCTTTTGACAGAAAATGAATATATAGGTATAGTATAAATTGTTTTTGGCATTTTAAGTAGTAGGGAGTGACTAGAGAGCGGGGATGGAATTAAAGTTATATAAAAAAATATTTTCAAACAAAATGCAAACGGATCTCAGACGGGCATTGGAAATAAAATAAAGCGAGATACAAGATCGCCCGTTTGAGACACGGGTATGTGCAAATTTGCCGGTAACTTTCGCCCGTATCAGATACGGGCAAATGGGCTAAGCGGTTTAACAAAGTTTCAATAATGTCAAAGGTTCTATGTGACCATCTCCAGCAACACGTGTAGTATCAAGAAGATAGCTAAATTCGTCAACGCTCTGAAAGGTGATAGCAATGACGACTGTCACTACTTTAATTATACCATGTGACTTAATTCTTTTAGTGATACATGAAGTAGTTTGTTTTTGTATCACCGTTACATACAAGCATTGCGGGTCTACATTACAGGATACTCCGTATTCGTACGTTTAAAATAAAAACATTGCACTCTTAGCCGCAAGAAATAATGTAAGGTAAAATATTTCTGACAATTACAGCTATTTACGTACAAAACACAAATAATTCCTTCGAATTTATCAAAATAAGCACGAAACTCTCTCTCCAAACCCAAATAATCGAAAGCATACCTTGCATAATAATTTGTTGCGTCGACTAAAATATTAACTATAAATAAATTCATTCTATCTGTTGTTGCTACGAGACAATTGTAAGATTTCTCAAATTTTACCACTAATAATAAATATTGCACAAGTAATTCCAAATCATTTGCATCTTTGAAAATCTTTTGAATATCAATTAAAAGGGAAGTTTTCGATTCAAAGTAAATTTTATACATTAAACATATTTTTCGACTTATCACTAATCCTTTCTTCGACAATATTGATTCATGTGGTTGGAAGTTTGTTGAATCGAGGTCTTAAGGGAATATAAATAACTTCCACCGAATTCTTGCAAAATAAATATGTTGCTTTGATGACGTCTTTAGATTGAAGATCTCTTGAAACGTTTTCAGACTCTTTGATTAAAATGGTGAATTAATTTATGTACATATCTCAGGTACTTACTTTCTTTTTTGAATTACACGTAAAACTACGAGTAATTAAGAATTATTTTTATATTTTTTAAAAATTAAAAATAAAATTTGCCTAAGTACTATTTAGTTTTGTGTTTATTAACCCCTTGAAGCACGAGTTTTTTTTTCAGAAAAACTAACAAAAAATGATTGAGTTTTTTTTTTGACAGAAAATGAATATATAGGTATAGTATAAATTGTTTTTGGAAATTTCAGTTGTAGGGGGTGATTAGGGAACGGGGGGTGGGGTAAAAGTTATGTAAAAAGTTATTATACAAAGAAAGTGCAAACGGATCTCAGAGAGGCATTAGAAATAAAATAACGGAAGATACAAGATTGCCCGTGTGAGGCACGGGCATGTGCAAATTTGCCGATGACTTTCGCCCGTGTCAGACATGGGCAAATGCGTGAAGTGGTTAATGTCATAAGTAAAATTTGAATACATCATACGAACAACAGTACATAAACATGTTAAATAAAGTATTATTTTTACATTTCCCCATCCAGTATTATTACATAAGAAAAAAATTACGACTGGACTCATCTTAAGCCATGCAGCATAGCATTAGTACTGCTGGACCTATCTTAAAAGAGATTCATGTCACTTACAACGCAGCGTTAACAACGCAGCTGATTTTCACAGACGCTAATAATAATACAGATGCTTTTATTTTCTTCTATATTGTTTTTTATTTTTTATTAATACACTTCGCTATGTTTGAGTTGAATAGTGTTGAGGTTTCATCTAGATTGTTTTAAGTAATTTTTTGTTGATTGATTCAACCTTTAAGTAGATTTTATACAATATGCATAGGTGTCATAGATACGGTATTGATTTTCTAGTATACTTGAATATTCATCCAATTTTTAAATATTTTTATGAGGTTTCGACGAGGGTATAAAATATTCTATGTATTACATGGAGTTTTTACGAATCTTGTTTTTAATTTGCCAAAAAATTAACATTTACCTTGTATATTTTACCTTCGGAAGTTTCGAAAGTGTAGTTGTATGTTAGGTTCTGCTTTATGATTTTTCCCATTTGAAAGCGTACGTTCTGGATGATAATGTTAAACAACAGTTATAATTTATCTTTAGGAAAAAAGAAAGCTTTCGTATTTTATCATCTAAATGCTATACATCCTGATTTTCTTTACACACTTTTAAAATAATGTTTGCTTCCTCAGTCATAAAAACTGTGCAGCTTTTATGTCTATCAATAATTTCAATTTAAAGTACAATTTTTTTCCTGGTATGGTAATTGGCGCCTATGAAAATTAAATAACTATATCATTTACTATATCATTATTTGTTTCACTATACCCGTTGAATGTCGTTCAATATATTAAAAATATACATGAAGTGTGATTTCTATAAGGAGAGGGCTTCTGGATGTAAACCATCCATGTTAAGCATTCACACGGCTGACTTTCATTCAGAAATTATCTTCTTTTGCATAAAAAAGGGCTTTCTCGTACCCTTTTGATGCGTGCCCATTTTTTTTTCTTTTTTTTTTTTTTGCAAACTTTTCATATAATGACTTGCTGTTACACTTTTTGAAACGATCTATGCCTCAGTTATCAAAACCATGCCGTTCGTATTTACGTATATCGATAATTTTCATTTATATATATTACTAGCGGTACCCGCAACGGCGTTGTCCGTGCAAAGTTAAAATAGCGGCGCCTGCGGCGCAACTTGTTTTTTCCCCCAAGCAAGACACCGAAGGCAACCTCTGAAGTCGCTTCTGAGCCGAAAAAAAACTTATTTCAGCCAGTCTTTTTTCACAAATGTATATCTACTTTGACTTAGGTATAAAATTATTTCAATCTATCACTCACTAAAAAACAAAATTTATTGATTTATATTTGTATCACGTGACATATTTATCTTTATTACATCATCAAAACTTTTACATAGGTTTTTTTTTACTCTCAGTCTGATAGATAGCAAGCAGTACATTCTTTTTGAGTCTGAATTCAAAAATATAAATGTTATTTCATAAATATTTATTTCAACCAATAAAAAGAATAAATTGTCATACAAAAAGTAAAAAATAAGTATATATTAGTAGTTTTATACATAAACATACATTTTGAAATCAAATCAGAAAAATGAATTGATATAATTTTAAATATGAAATTTTAACTGCTACAAATTAAAGTAAGCTAAATGGAGAATTGATAAATTGATCAGACAATGCCATTTAGTAAAGATCATCTGAAAAATCTAACAGTTTCTGATCACCCTTAGCGTATTAAAGAAAAACAAAAGCTCCGCTGAAGAAATGATGGTCTGTATATGTAGACAGTTTGATGAAATAAAAAAAAACAGTGAAGGCTTGATGTGAAGTATGTTGATAGTGAAAATTGTATGGAATGCAGTGTTGTAGCTAGCATGAGTGACACTCGGGGCGGGTAGTGATAGGTGTCACCCCGTGGAAAAGATTACCGCCTCCAAGAAAAAAAATCATGTAAGCATAAAGTATGAGTTTTAAGGAAATAAAATAAATATTTTTTTTAAAAAATTGCAGATTGAAAAATAAAAACACCATTTGTATCATGAGCCTCATAATATTTAAAGTACATGTTGGTGGCAGCTGTTAGGATTAGCGGTTAAAAAACATTGCAAATATATTGTTTTAAGAAAACTTAAAAAAATTGTTTCAAGCTTTTAAAGGTTCTATTTTTTTCCTCCGTCCTGGCTGGGTGTCCCCCCTAAAGTCAAATAGACATTTCATTGGTAGCGGATATTGGAATATCCTGTGTATAAGATTAAAACTAAAAATTTTCCTACATACACTGTTCGCTCTCCGCTTGATAATAGAATAGCCCCATATAATACAAAAAAAGATCTTTTTATCTAAGATACCTTGAAACTACTTTTTGAAGATGAACAAATTTCTCAACATGTGTACTTTAGCAGCGGCATCAAGCTATTTCTTGTTTTATGCTGGCAACCTACTTTCTTCCATCATTTTTCAAGCAAGTGGACGTTAACGCATTAAAAATTCTCATTAGATCTCAACAAATGAAGAAAGGTTAACCAATATACTAAAGTATTAAATTTCCCTCCACAATCAAATACAACACTTAACTGCATAATACTGATTGTAACCATTGATATTTGTATGGCAAAGCGGATTTACAGTCCAGTCAAGGACGCGGTGGTTGAAAATCGTGCCTCTTGCCCCCTCCAAATGAAATGGTTTTCAATATTGAAGTAGCAAAAAAACAATTTTGGGTTATCTTTAGTTATGTAATAGGAAGAAAGACGGCAACAGCTCTTCCGTAGAAGTTTTTCGAAATTGAAATTCGAAAAACTCAATTTTACACTATGTTTGGTAAGATTAGGGGAAGGGAAAGAGGGCTCTTCTTCGAAAATAGGTTGAAATCGAAGTTCTAAAATTACTTGCATAGGCTGTCATTCGAGGGGTTTAGCGGAAGGTGAAGGGTCCTAGCTCTTTTCCTGTATTTCTTACAAATTGAAATACTAAAAGCATATACTTATTTAAGCTAGGTATATTATCGACATAAGGGGAAGGTTCAAACTGCCAGAAAATTTTTGCCATTGAAATTTGAAGATCAATTTTTTAGTGTATTTCTAGGAGACAGGAGAATGACCAAAAAGTCTCCACCCAAAATTTTTTGAAATTGAGGCTCTTAAGAAAAATTTTTACTCTGACTTTGGTGACGGAAGAGAGGACAGTTTGGTTATTTCCAAAAGAAATTTTTAAATTCGAAATCTTCAACACACAACTTTAGGCCATCTTAAGAACATTAGGAGATTCAGCGGCTCTCTGCGCAACATTTTATGAAATTTGCAAAAAGAAGAGATGTTCGGGTTCCATTCTAAAATCGTTTTCGTAACCAAAGTTGGATTTACACTGCCTTTGGTGACATTAAGGGGAGGAAAAGCGATTTGGAAGCTTTTATTCAAGTCCTAAAACACACTTTTGAGCAATGTTTGGGGGCATTAAGAGAAGAGGGAGGAGTTGTGAGCTTTCCCGAAAACTTTTTGACGTGAAAGTTCCAGAAATTTAATTTCAGGCTACCTTTGGTCACATTAAGAGGGGTCATGATCCCCGTTTTGATTCATGCTTAGGCTTCACACTTAAGCTTGCCCCTCTATATTTGGCATTGTTCAATGAATCGAAGGAGGCTTCCCGGTTTCTTCAAATTCTCCAGTTTCTAATCAAGTGGAAATATTTAGAACTAATAATGAATATGTAAGTAATCATAAAATATTAAGCAAACATTTGAAGTTAACATAACTAAAATGCCTAAATACCTCAACTATTTTTTAAATGATTTATTTAAAAACAACATACTTATATTATATTTGAATAAAAGTCTTTCTTGTGAATATTTAATATTTAAATACAGAAATACATATTAATGACAATATTTTTAATCGCTATTCTCAACAAAATACATAAAATAGGGGCACAGAATATTTTATATACTTGCTTCGGACCTGTTTACATGTGACCCACAGTGCGTTCAAAAAGATAAATAAATGCTTGACCAATGCAGTTAACATGAAATTGTGGTAATAATGCACTTTTTAGGAATCAAAGCAAAATTGATAAATAATTGCTAAAAATAAGGATTAAACTGCAAATTTTAACACTGCATCATCTGTGTAAACACACAATGTTGTTACACTACAAATATACAGCTTTTCATTGTTTTGAGAATTGAGGATCTTTCCTTTCAAATAAGTTGTAAGCTAATTTTATGCACTTTCCCAATAGAAAGCAAATTAACAGAAAAAAAACCACCAAAAGGGAAAAAAGAATATTATTATTGCAAGTAATAAAGCATTGATTCCTAGAAGTCCTTCTAGAAAAACGAAAGCGTACAACAAAAACAACACAAAATGAATATGAAACTTAAATTATTTTTCTGTATAAAAAAGGTAAATTTAAAGAAAAAAAATTCTGATAGAAAAAAATATCGAACATTTCAATAAATGATCCAAATCCAGCAGCATTTGGAAAAAAAAAAAAAACAATTATTACAATACATGGAGCATCAAATTTCAACAGGATTATTCGTAATAAGGCAAACATCTAGAATGAAAAAATTAAATCGGCAGACATTGAATCGTTACAAAACAACCAGAGACCCCAATGCTGTTTACATCCATCTGTGGGATTTCTAAAATTATCTTCATTATTTTGTAAATCATTTATTTAAAAACAACGTACTTATATTATTTTAAATGTGTGCATCATATGAGGGACACCCCCCCCCCCCCCGATAATGTCACTGAAGCAGTGCCACGTCAAAAGAAAAAATAAATTCTTCACCACTCGAGTGAAAGTTGTTTGCCACTTTTTTTTTTTTTTTTAATGAATGATTATTATTTTTATGAACAGCTCAGATGAATTAAACTGGTTGGTCGAGTCACTTAATTGAGTAATAATGGTTGAATTCGATATAAATTGCTTAAGCAGGCCCAAGAACATTCTAGGTTCAACACAATAAAGAGCGGAAGCGATTGACACTTCTGTATAATAAAAGGCAAATTTAAAAAATAATACTGAAAGAAAATAATATCGAACATATCAATCAATGACCAAAATTCATTAAAATGCATAAATACCAACTATATTTGAAATTCTTTATTTAAAAACAACGTACTAATTTTATTTTGAATGTGTGTATCCACGGCCGGGAGGTTGCAAATTAAAAAAATAATGCTGAACGAAAAAAATATCGAACATTTCAATAAATGATCCAAATCCAGCAGCATTTGAAAAAAACAAACAATTATTCCAATACATGTAACATCAAATTTTAACAGGATTATTCGCAATAAGGCAAACATCTAGAATGAAAAAATTAAATCGGCAGACATTAAATCGTTACGAAACAACCAGAGACCCCAATGCTGTTTACATTCATCTGTGGGATTTCTAAAATTATCTTCATTATTTTGTAAATCATTTATTTAAAAACAACGTACTTAAATTATTTTAAATGTGTGCATCATATGAGGGACACCCCCCCCCCCCCTAATGTCACTGAAGCAGTGCCATGTCAAAAGAAAAAAATTCTTCACCACTCGAGTGAAAGTTGTTTGCCACTTTTTTTTTTGTAATGAATGATTATTATTTTTATGAACAGCTCAGATGAATTAAACTGGTTGGTCGAGTCACTTAATTCAGTAATAATGGTTGAATTCGATATAAATTGCTTAAGCAGGCCCAAGAACATTCTAGGTTCAACACAATAAACAGCGGAAGCGATCGACACATCTGTATAATAAAAGGCAAATTTAAAAAATAATACTGAAAGAAAAGAATATCGAACATATCAATCAATGACCAAAATTCATTAAAATGCATAAATACTAACTATATTTGAAATTCTTTATTTAAAAACAACGTACTAATTTTATTTTGAATGTGTGTATCCACGGGAGGTTGCAAATTAAAAAAATAATGCTGAACGAAAAAAATATCGAACATTTCAATAAATGATCAAAATCTAGCAGCAACATTCTAAAAAAGGAAATCAAATTTTTCACCTTTCCAGTAAACCATGAACCATGGTTTATTCTTAGCGGAAAAAAAAATCGGAGCTTCACACAAAATTCTCGGAAAAAGTATGCGCCAAAAATTTAAAATATAAAACTATATACTTAGGTTAACAATCCCCCCTTCCCCCTCAAGACAACAGTGCATACGCATATATATAAAGCTCAAAAATAATCTTTCAAGTAATTGAATGAAAGGTCTATTTATATTAATGTCAGAAGTTCTTTTTTTTTTCTGAAAATTTTTTTTTGTAACTCAAACATTGCATTCATCGGATTACCGAACTGTTTGCAAATGAACGAACCCATAATTGGAGCTTCTGAAGCTTGTTTGTGTTTAATTTTTGCAGGAAATAAAATGATTTTCTCCAATATGCAATAAATTTAGGCCAACACGATTAGCGATCAACGAAGAGCAATAAAATTAAACCTAAGTAAGCATCATCATAAACTACACGATTAGCGATAAAGAACAATCATAAATTGAAAAAAAAATAAACTTAAGCAAACATTATCATAAACAACACGATTAGCGATAAAGAACAATCATAAATTGAAAGAACAGCTGAAACTAAAAAGGAATAAATCAAATTAATGGAAATACATAAAAACAAAATAAATCAAATTAATGGAAATACATAGAAATAAATTTCAAGCAAGGATATACTGAAATCAATCTCATATCGAATATGCCGGTATCTGACGAAAGCAACAACGATTGCTATAGCTCCCTTCACTTCAATTCGCTATGAAGAACTCGCGTGAAGTAAAGAAAATGGCTGGAGGATGCTGAAGGTTTAAATTTTAATTGTTAAATTTAAAGAATACAGAACGAATTTTAAAAAAATAGCTTCGAGGTGCAAATCACCATGATAGAATTTTGTGCCAGTTTTCGTAATCGTACGTTGCGTAGATTTTGCTGTAGAGCGTATAGCCACAAGGGCGTTGCCAGCTCGAAAGTTCATCAAACTTTCATTTTATATATATAGATTGCATTTTTCATGATACAGTGGCTTAAAGGCTTACGACGTTAATGAAACACATAATTTTTGTCGTTCAAACAGCACTGTCCTATTTTTAATGCGCTTTCCAAAATATGAAATGCAATGTCGTAAAATATTATTATCCCACTTTTCATTCAAGCGAAGATACTAAAATAAGCTGAGTATTTCAAGTGTTATTATTATCAAATAACTGCTATGACTGTAAAAATCGAATAACTTACTTGTATATTTCTTCATATTTGTCACAGGGTTATAGACCAAAATAGCCTTAAGTGTCCCATTTTCCCCACCCTTTCCCTAAGCTTTAAAGTTGGGAGACAGGAATTCAAACTGTTTATAACGGGTACTCATATTTGAACATACTTGTCTTTATTTGTCACTTGGGCTTTGAAAGGCACTATTGTAAAAATATTCTAGCGCAGAAGCGTGACTACAGGAAGCGGGGGTTGTAGTCCACCACGAGTGACACCCCTTTGGGGAATGTTAGAGTATGACACCCAAAATGGGATAAAAACTTTTTAAAAAATACCTATACTTGAATTACAAAATGTTACTCATGTTATTTCAGCATATAACTGATAAGAAATGTAACTGAAAGTAGCACAAATTAACTGAAATAAAATTTCTTAAGATTTTTTTTCTTTTTTTCTGGGACTAGTGAAAATAATATAAACTGCAGAACTACAAGTTGATACAACATAACTTTTATTTCTGGGGGGGGGGGGGGCGTTGACACCACAAATAACCGCCCCGGGTACCACCCATGCTAGGAACGCCACTGTTGTAGAGGTTATTGTATTTGTTCATTTAACCTATCTGAATTTTTCATGTGATGCTAAAATATTGAAAGTTTTGTCCACCGAGTGAGTGGATATAGTAATGCATGTACTTAAAAAGTGAGTCGATTGTCTCTCCCGCTTGATACTCTGCCGGCAGTGGCGGCCGGCTACTTATGTTTTTCATGATTTTTCGTTTATGATAAATGTAAATATTTCATAAATATGTATTTATTTTATAAGGCAATGCTCCTGTTCAAACAATTCACATTTTCTTAAAAGGCATGAATAACTTGGTTGGATAATTGGCACCTACAATGAAACGAGGAAAAAAGCTGTAGTATTATACATCATTATGATAGCTGGCACATAGATAATTCGCTTTAAAACATATTATTTTTTGCGTCTAATTCGGATTTTGTACTGTAAATGAAATACTTCAGAATTTTAATAAAAATCATTTTCTGAAAATTAAAATGTGTTCAAAGATTCCCAATAGCTTTAATTTTATACATTTACATTTTTTTTTGCTATTTTTCCCTTGTTTAGCTACTCTAATATATTACACAAATGTAGTAAAAGATTTAACATGTTTTTACCGTTTTTTTTCAACCCTTTATGAGTAACCTGAGAAATCGCGCGTGGATCAATTTTTTCACACCACCTATTTCCCTCAAAAAATGATAATACATAAAATATTGACAACTTAAAAGCATTTTTATTTATTCTAAACACCAAATGTTACCCAAAATAATAATATTATTCAAAATATATCGTGCAGGTGTACTGTTTTCATGAAATGTGATGTGAAGCAACTTAGGTACTTTTTATTTGTGGGCTACAAAATGTTCCTTATGAAAAGGAAGAAAAAGTTACTTTTGCAAACAATTAATGTCTATTTTATGTTTTATAAGAGGCATTTTTAGCAAGAGATTTCAAACAACAATCTCCTTCGTGAAGTCATCCTCAAAAATAAAAACAATTTTTCAGTTGAAAGAAA
Organism: Octonoba sinensis; assembly: GCA_038502835.1. Classification (NCBI taxonomy): domain Eukaryota; kingdom Metazoa; phylum Arthropoda; class Arachnida; order Araneae; family Uloboridae; genus Octonoba; species Octonoba sinensis. The sequence continues at coordinate 134,943,350 of CM076598.1, forward strand.
TATAAATAATTCAATAACTATTCTATGTAGTTTATTTAGTCGCTCATTTCTGTCCATTTAGGTTCATACCTGGTTGAATATTTGATGAAACAAATTTAAAAAATAATTTTCGGTCAATCACATGAGCACTCACTTGATGAGAAAAACACTCACATTAAAGAAAACAAGAAAGTTTCTCCAGAACTTCGACGATGAGAAAGATACTCACACTTGACTACTCTGACTAGCAAGCGCCTTTGCGACAGTCAAACAGACTTAACCTCTTGAAACACGAGTTTTTTTCAGAAAAACTGGCAAAAAATGATTGAGTTTTTTTTTTGATAGAAAATTAATATATAGGCATAGTATAGATTGTTTTCGGAAATTTAAGTTGTAGGGGGTGACTAAAGAGCGGGGGGTGGGGTAAAAATTATATAAAAAATAATTATACAAGCAAAGTGCAAACGGATCTCAGAGGGGCATTAGAAATTAAATAACGCGAGATACAAGATTGCCCGTGTGAGACACGAGCATGTGCAAATTTTCCGGTAACTTTCGCCCGTGTCAGACACGGACAAATGCGTTAAGTGGTTAATAAGTTTTCTATTTCTTAATGATTTCTTATATTTGCTGCACGAGCATGTTGTCATGTCCGGGCAATAAATCGAAATTTAATAAGTTAATTCCATATTTCCTAACAAATCCTTCATATTTAAAGTTTCGATTTTTGTTTAAAATGAATAAAAATGCAAGAACCCAAGTTTACTTGTAAATATCTGTATAAAGTGTGAATAGTTTCGACGAACTTTCGCTTTTTATGCTACTTGCAATGGCGCAAATGATATCCTTTCCTCTAAAGTACTACTTTTTTTTACTCTCTCTTCAAAGAATACATTGTCTTGCTTTTATGTCGGTATTCAGTCTTTCTGTTTATTTTCCATTCGTTTCGAAGAAAAGTTCGTGTTTTACATTATAAAATTCGTACACTTTCTATGTATTGTATTCGGATCTCATTAGTTTTAAATATAAAAAAGCAAACACGATCGGTTTATTCTTGTCCGTCGAATCGAAAAGCATCAAATAAGCTATTCATCAGCTCTGAATATCTTTTACGCCATGAATCACAAAATGCTACTTCCAGCCTACACTAGGGTGGGCCGTAAAACACTCTTTTTTTGCAAATCGCTATTCTAATAGTGCGGAAAAAGTTCTTTCTGGGTTCAATAAATACGATATAAAACATTTCTTAGTTGTATAATATCTTCTGCCCCTTTGAATTTCGGAAAATTGGATAAAAACTGATAATTTTTCCTCGGTGTAGGAAGTATAATTATTTTTCAATGTTACTATCCTAATGGAAAAAGTTCACGCTATGTTAATAATGAATTTGTACAATATTTTTTCGATCAAATATCTTCTGTTCCCGCATTGCAATTACATTTTGCAGTTTCTGAAGAAAATAGTGTTTTTTAAAAATGTGTTAGAGAAACAAATCAAATAAAAAAATGTAGACGAGTACTAACACGGTCGAATACTGCATTAATTGCACAGTTGGTTACATTTCCTGAAAATTAGTAAATAATAGTTGAGATGTAATATAGTATTGCAACATTAATGAGGTATATTTTAGTCACAAAATGTTATCACCTGAAAATACCGAAAGCTCACTTACACATAATCAAAAGGAAGTGACATCAAATCAAAATTATAGTCAAATTCGGGCATACTTGATCGGAAACGAATGCATATCTAATGAGCACGTCTCGATTATCCAATGTAAAGTCAATACGTATATGTATCAGTGAAAAAATAAATTTTACACCTGGAAATTATTCAGAAATCCCCTTCGCGTGTGACATGAGAAATGCACAAAGTCCCATTTTGGATTTTTCTTATCATGCACAATACAACTAAATACAACGTCACAGAGAATCAGTGGAGAAGTAATTATGACTGGATTGCCAGTCAATCATTTCTCGAAATTTAATTTTTGCGGGAGAAATATAAGTGTGTCATTCCATGCCAACTGAAACCACTACATGGTTTTGTAAACTTCAAGCAATATTCACAGGTTTGGTACTATTTTGAAGAAAACATATCAAAGTTTATGGATTGAATAATTATTTCTGAGAACTATGCACAATTATACTTAAAATTATGAAGAATAAGGGGCACTTTAGACTCTGATTTCTCCCATAAAAAATGTTGCTTTTTTAAATAACAAAAACTGTTATAAGTTTAGGGATTTTAACCCTATTTTTTTATATACAGTAAGTTACATTACTCTAAATATATGTGTGCAGTTTATGTTTTCATACAAAATGTTTTTCTTATTTTTTAAAATTAAAAACTTTCTAGCCATTAATATGTCCCCTCTGTTACAAATTTTTAAATAAGTTTACTTTATTCAAAAAATAAACAAACAATAAACTGCAGAAGAGGTATTTACAATAAAATTTATTAGTATAATCATGTTTTGTAATAATTTTGAAAATGTTTTACTAATAAAAAAAATTATAACAGTAACAGAGGGGACATAAATGAGTAACAGAAGGGACAAAGCTGGAATGTCCTCTCTGTTACAACTTGACATGAGATTTTTAAACAAATCCTATTTGTTGCAATGATTATAAGGAATTCTGGGAGTGTACCTGGGAGTAGTAAGATCTTGTTTAAACCAGTTTCAACTGAAGATAGAGTATAACTTTAAGGATACTGTAAAGGAATGCCCAGAATATCAAAGTTCTATTTCCGTTGATCAGCCTTCTTCTACTGATTTAACAGTTGGCAGTTTTGCTATTGTTAAAGTCCAAGGAAAAAACGACTAGTAAAATTTGTTTGCCAAATCATCGAATTAGCGAGGGAAACAGACAATATTCAGGTTATTTATGTAACACGATCTGGTGGACATGAAACTTTTAAATACAATTACAGTGATGTATCATCTGTTAACATGTTGGATATTATAACTGTGTTAGCAACTCCAAATTCAAATAACAGAAGTGTTACTTTTGACAATAATGTTTTGTTGTAATGCGACCGAGTGTATGCACCTATAGAAGCTAAATCTGTAAGCTGTCCCCTCTGTTACATGTCATGTCCCCTCTGTTACACATTGCTTTCCACATTTAAATAAAAGGAGTTTTTGATTTAAATATACCAATGCATAATTTTATTAATTTGGAATGTTCAGAGTTTAAAAAACAATACCAAGTTTTTTTTTTAAGATCTCCAAGTCACAGAATTTAACATAAATTATAGTACATGTCAAATACTGTTGGTATTTTTTGTCCCCTCTGTTACACACACTAAAATTTAATTAAAGAGATCAAATGAAAATGTAATTTCAATGTTGAGTGAAATAATTATACACTGCTACTTAAAGTTAAAGATTAGCCTACTAATTTTTGTCTTTAAAAATTTTGTGTATTTTTTTAAAATCAAAATCTGCGTATGATGTCCCCTCTGTTACGCTTGGAATTCTACAAGTATTAACTTCACATTCAAAGATGATTCCATAGTCTTAATTATATGTCGAGCAGAAAATTATTGGATGTGCCGGCTTTCATTCTTCAGCATACAGACAATATATTCTTGGGTGATCAAACAACGAACTTTAACAAATTGCTCAAATCCACTACATTCTTGAGTTCTTGAGATGAATAATTCCTTTAATGCTTAGATACATCTTTCAGCTGTGTTTAAATTTTTTTATGAACCCAATTTGGAATGTATTATACATCCATTACAAACAGTAATTTGTTTCAATTTCAAAGAAACCGGGGATTTAGCATATAGTTTTAGATTTGTGTTCCCTTTTGTCAGCCAGCGTGATCGTGATAAGGTTCCAGTACTAGTATTTTTTGGCCCATCCAACGTTCCAAACAAATGCCTCATAGCTCATGAAAATGTAGGTGTCACACTGCAGGGGTTCGCCAACTTTCAATTCCACACACCGAATTAGTCTGGAAGCAATGTACCGTCACAGCCATTTTCCAGAAAAGCGATTTCAGACACATCCCTTGTAAACATTTCAAAATACCCAAAAATAGTCGCCTAAATATGTTTTCTGGTGCCAAATGGTAGACTAAAAGGAGTAACATGAAGTGAAAAAAGTTCAATGAAAATTGCATGTTATTATTTTGCTTTTCTTATGTATCTTTTAGCCCCTACTCTATCTTCTCTCAATGTAGAATCTTTGCGACCATCAAAATTCAGCTTCTTCAACGAAAAAACCCGAGTCTCACTTAAAGCTTGAAATTTACGACTAGCGGGTACGACATGGGGTTCTACTCAGGATGTCCTTTGCACCGCTTATAAGTCCTATGTAAGACCTGCAATCAAATATGGTGGCGACGCACTTTTGACAATCTCTGAAACAAATTCCAATAAATTGGATGTTCTCCAAAACCGTAACTTGAGACTTATTACTGGTGGTATAAAATCCACTCCTATTTCTGCTATGGAGCTATAATCTGGTTTGGAGCTCTTGTGTGACCGCAGATGGAGAATGGCTTTGAACCTAACCGAAAAAATATTAAGAAGAGACAACTTTCTGAGTCACTACTGGCCAGCTGATGAGAGGTTGAAGACACAACGAACTTATCTATCTTGTATAAAAGAGCTACATGATATCCTTGATTTTCCTTTTTCAGAACGTCTTCCTTTTCCAGACCCCTGGTATCCGTTGAAAAGTTTTAATCTTGCTGAGAGTCAGCTGAACCTGATTTCTGATGTTAGCAAGAAATTCTTTCCCGATTCTGAATTGAAATGTATCGCCTTGGCTACTATTTATGAACGTTATCCTGCTGATTGCCGGCTCCATGTTTACATTGATGGTTCAGCTGTAGGGGCCATTAAAATTGCTCGATCTGAGGCCTACTCTACAGACTTTACCTTGTCCTTTCCTGTTGGAAAACACTTTGATAATTTTGATGGCGAAATAGCAGCTGTTTCCTTATCACTGGATAAAATAGAACTATGTGGAAAAGAAAATATCGTCTTTTTTGTGGATTCCAAGGCTGCCATTACATCTATAACAACTAACAGTTCTTGTGATTGTGAGATCACTAGGATCTGCAAGGAGAAAATCGATAAGTTATTGAGAGTCAAGAATTCCATCGTTCTTCAGTGGATTCCATGCCATTGTGGGATATATGGAAATGAGCAAGCTGATATGTTGGCTAAAAATGGCTCTCAAATTATACAGCCAGATCCTCCCTTGCCTTTGAGACATATAAAACAACACATTTCCTTTTCTATTAGGTCTATCCGTGCCAGCCTGCATAGAGAAATGGCTTCAGAGAAAAAGTGGAATTCCCTGATAAATAAGTCGGCAAGAATTCCTAGAACCTTGCCTAGAGCGGACTAAAACAAGATTCGAGGAGAAAAGGCTAAAGTGATAAAGGATTTAAAATTTCAAGCTTTTTTTAAAATCATATGCCCATCCTTGACCTCTTGGTCATAAGACGACGAGCAGCCCAGTACAAAAAGAAACGATGTATAAACAAATTAAAATTATCACTTGAATCACTAAAAACATAAAAAATAAAGCAATTTGACAGGGCCGGGCATATGCTGAGGTGATCCCCAGTCATGGGTGTGTCATGATTGTCACAAAGCGGGCAGATGTTTGATTCCGTCATTTTCAGTCTAAAAAGGTGGTTCTGCAGATAATCATGGCCCGTAGCAAGTCTAAAGCAAGCCACTCCGACCACCATAAAATCGAAGTTGTTGCTAGTTATGAATCTGACATCAAGAAGAACTGAAGCAATTGCAGCCACAACGCAATCCGAGACTCCAAACTTGTCGACAACCACACCACAGTTCAAGCACGGCCAAGTGACGTTTTAATGATTTAGTTCCAAACGAAGTTAATTGTTTTAACTTGGGATTAGTAAGAGTTATTAAAAGTTAGGTTCGATGTCTATGGTTTGTAAATGTCCAGATTTAAATCTTCCTTAGATATATCAGTTGAACAATACATATCTTCGTAATGTACATACTCTGTGTTAGGCGTTGCTTGTGTTCGATTTATGTAAATATATAATATGGTATATTTTACATGATGGGTTTGGATCATTTGCAGTATTCGATTATGGTGCATTAACTTTACCCGTAGCATTTTTTTTCTTGCCTTTGTTTAAATAATTTTAAAGAAATTCAAACTTGATTATTCTGATTTGTTTTTTTTCCCTAAAATACTGTTTTTGAAGTACAAACCATCATCAGTTAGGTTATGATATGTATTTTTAAATTATGTGCTCATAAAAATGCTTTATTACATATTCTTATGATAAATATAGGTTTGAAACAATATAGTACCTCTTATTGAGTTTTTGTGCAATAAAGTTCTTGTTACTGCAATTTATTGCGCATCACATTCACACCTACGCGAAGACCTATCAGTTTTTATCAGATGTTGGTTTTTACAATAGGACACCCAGAGTTCCGTGCAAGAGATCCAAAAAAAAAAATCTTTCGAAACTTTATTTCGGAAGTTTGAAACGAATTCTCAGTTTGCGTGCAGTTGTAGGAGGGAGCTACATGCGCTTTTCTCTAAAACAGAGCTTTAGCTTTCTCTACTCGCTTCTTTGCCTTAAGGCTCTAAAACTTTCAAAATAGACGGTTTCCGAAGACGGTTTTTTCATACGTTTCTACGAAGACATTATTTCATGAACATGCTAATACATATATACATTTCTAAAATAATATTACAAAATGCATTGTTAACACGATAAGTGTTTCGAACAAATGTCAAAAATGTATGTTAAGACCGGAATTATTATTACTTTTTCAATTTCTACAATAATGGGCTGAGATTGGTACCATCTCTTTCAGCGGCACCCCAATGAGTGTGGTACCATCGCCGCATGAGAATTTTAACGTCTGGTTTCTGCTGAAAGGGCGAGCACCCGGACTTTGTTGATGCTAAATTGCACTAGGAACTTTAATTTAGCCGAGAGCATCCATGTGAAATGTCTGCTCGAGGGATCTTTTACGTGCCCAGGGCTCCCACAGCCTTAACACAATTTGTAGCAGCTTTCGGAGCAGGTAAAATGTCCTTTTTGTATCAGTTTGGAGCAGAAGAATTTAACTTTTGTATCAGTTTGGAGCAAAAGAAATCGACTTTTGTATCAGCTTAGGAGCCGAAAATATCAAATTTGTATCATTTTTGGAGGGTTTTTTCTTTATTTTTTAAATATTAAATGGCTGTTTTAAAGCAATGTCATTTTCATACATCAAGGGTAAGAGCAGTTTCAAGTCTTCAAAATGATAGGAAATGTAAATGTCAGTCATCCTTCAAAAACTGAATTAGATTATTTCAAAAACTGGATTATTTTTATATTTCTTATAAGAAATTATTCATAACCTATTCAAAAAGTAAGACTAATTCAACCTATTACCCTTATAAAGGTGTTTTTCAATACTTTTCTCAAGAAACAGATTATTTAAATAAATGTTCTGTAGTTTTTTTTTCTTCTTCTTCTAATGATTAAGAATAGCTAGAAGAAAGCTTAAAATTTTCTTCTTTTCAAAAATCATTACATTATCTCTTTTTTGTTTAATAGCTAAAACACTATTCTTACAAGAAAATAAGCAAAAACTAACTAATATGAAAGGTTAAACTATTTAAAACTATTTATCATTGATTAAAATTTGTTTTTTAAATGGTACTTATTTAGGTATAACCATTGTGATTATAGTAACAGTAAAATTTTGAATCAATTAAATATAATTTCATATTTTATCAAAAAATATATTTGAACTCTATCCTATTTTCTACCTGCAGTAATATTTATTATTTTTCTGATTAAGAAATATTCCTTTAAATTTCAATCCTAAATGCTCACTTAGATGCCTTGGAAGTTATTTTCTACCTGCAGTAATATTTATTATTTTTCTGATTAAGAAATATTCCTTTAAATTTCAATCCTAAATGCTCACTTAGATGCCTTGGAAGTAATTAATGGCACCAAAAGTAAATTGCTGGGTTTCGTAATTTTGCAGCAAGAAACTACAAGAACCAAATTATATTTTTCAGTTCTATAACAGAAAGGCAAAATGTATTTCTTATTATAGGTTGATAATTTATTGTCTAATGATTTTTTTTCTAACAATTTATCTTTACATCTTTCAAAAATTGTGTAATAGTTACAATTAAATTTTAAGAGTCCTAGGGTTACAGCAATTGGATGCTGAAAGAAACTAAATTGAATTAAAAGAAAGAGAAAATGCATGATAATTTCACAGCTTTCAAATCTAGTTAAAAAATTGAAACTTTAAGCAAGAGTACTTTTATGAGGTCGTTCACCCACAACAAAATTTATATTTCTTCAAATAATATTGCTTAACATATTTGCTAAAGATCATCAATTCATTAAAGTATACATGCTTTTTTTAATGATTTTCTAACTTAACTAATTTTTTTACTTATTTTGTTCTTTATATTTGTCTTTTTTAATTGCTTGTGGTTATATGATCTAGATTATAGAGCTTAAAGAGTAATGAGAAAAGAAAAAAAGCTGCAATTCAATGTTTAACTTTACAGCGTTTGAAAGTCTATCTCTAAACACTTTCGGGAACAAATATATATTTTCAAACAATGTTTTTATTTAAAATAAAAATACATTTCCTTTATTTACTTTGAAAAGGAACATTATAAATAGTTGAAATGAAAAAAAATCCGATTTTTGTAGCGGATGCAAAAAGATTGTAGAATGTATGCACTCCTTTGCTTGCACGTGGAAAGTAGGCTTAAGGAATTTTTACGAATTGTTATAATGGAGCAATAATCTTTTTAACATCTGTTCTGTTATTAATTTTTCACATTGATTAGTATTTCCTAAACATTAGAATAGAAAACAAAGTGCACTGAGGAAAAACGCTAAGTTTATTTTTTCCACGTCCTATGAAATTTTAAACTTTTTTTTATCTATTTCAATAAAAATTTACTAAATAAAATATTGAACATAAATAGTGATAAGAGGAATTATTTTTCTCTCTATAATACTACAAAATATGAGAAATAGTCTCACTGTTTCTTATACAAGCGTGGGATACATCACTCATTCTGCTCAATTTTCTCATCCACACTTGATGTTCTTAAGAGAGGGTAGAGCTAATATTCATTAATAAACTGCTTCAAAGGTAAAAAATTAGTTGACTAAAGGAAAAATGTAACGAATAATGCCGATTTTAAGGTGAAAAAAATATAATATCTAAATTTTTTTCGCTTTTTTTCCCGAAAATCGCGATTTGGCGCAATTTTCCCGCAATTCCGCGCCTTTGGCGCAAAACGCATTTTGTAGCAGCATGTAGCAGAAAAATCGTTTAGGCGCAGTTTGGCGCAGCCGTGGGAGCCCTGCGTGCCGCACAATCATACGACATGGGAGCAGACGATTTTCTGCATCTTCAAACTCCACCGACACTGCCAGGCTCGATCCTCAGACCTGGGGCGTACGATCTCCGCGCCTTACCACGACGTGTTCATACGGCTAGACCGGGATTACATCGCCGTTCCGAACGAACAGTGGCGTAAATGCAGAAACTTCAATTTTACAGGAGAGTAAAAAAGATTTGCTGTTGTATAAAACGTATAATTGAAAAGGGTGTAAGTGATAGAAACTAATGGTATATTGCGAGTAACTATGTAGGATATATACTTTACTTTCATTTACCAGGGATTAGGATTTAATCCCCCTAATTTCAACCCCTAAGTGCAGTTACGTCATTGTTTCTCTAAAAATTGTTCGTTGTTCTAGAAAACACAAACTGTCGTTCTACAGTTACGTCCATGTTCCCCAGTGAAAGGGATGTGTTTCTGATATTGTCTATGGAATTATTTGCATTTGACACATTTTTGCAGTTACGTCATTGTTCTTCCGGAACAGTGATATATTGATAGAGAATGGACTTAAAAGATAATGTAGTACATCGGTAATTTCGTATTTTTATTTTCAAAATATTAATATTTTGAGCCGTTGGTCTTATCGAACTTCCGCAGTTTTCCGTTATATAATTACATATATCTTGTTAGATCGTTGGTACAGTAGTGCAGAAATGTAGTGATTGGAATTTAGGTCCCACTTGGTTCTTCTTACGGATGTTCCATGATAGTCCGATAAAGTAAGTAACTACACTTAAATTAGGACTTAAGGTTTGTTACAGAAGTAAAAATTATATTTATATGTCGGGTTGGTCATTTTTGAAAATTTTGAAATTTAAAAATTTGATTTCTAAGGTGGTATAACAAAGCATGGAAGAATGCTTTTATAAAAAGGCCTTAGATTGTCATTTGGATTCAGTTAAAAAATTTAAAAACTTATCGGTAAAAGTAAAATTTTGCCACACGAAAAAAAACTTTTTTAGTTATCATTATATTAAGTTATGTTGAAAAGAATGATGCCGTAAAGACAACCTGTCAATTAATTATTTATAAAAAAAACATCAACTGAATCAGTTTAACACTTTCGAAATAGGATCATCTTTAAAATGAGTAATTTTCTGATTTTCTGAAAACGGACATTTTTATAGTGTACTTTAAGTCGAGAGGCTGGTATAATGGTAAGGCGCATGCCTCGTACGCCCAAGATCGCATGTTCAAACTTGGCCCAAGTCGATATATTTTCAAGATGCAGAAAATCGTCTGCGCCCATATCGTATGATTATGCGGCATGTTAAAGATCATTTGAGTATCCGTTTGGCATGGATACTCTCGGCTCAATCACATTCCTAGTGCAGGTTGCATCAACAAGAGCTCAGGTACCGCCATCTAGTGGTAAACTCAGCGTCAAAAAATTGCTGCAATGGTACCACACTGTGTGGTGCAGCTGAAAGAGTTGGTAAGATTCTCTTGGAACGCACTAGGTCTACAATGGTTGAGGACCAATGCTGCAGCCCCATTAGAAAGAAAAAAAAAGTTTACAAGGCCGTAAATGACGAAAAAAAAGAACTTCGGAACTTTTTTGTGATATTTGTGTATTCTTTAGTGCTAGCTCTAGTATTTTTTTCATAAATGAAGAGTTGATGGACAATTGACTTGCAGGCCCTGTCTAATTTGAACTCAAAAGGTTTTATTGATGCTTTAGATTTTATATTGTATTTTTTTTAATTTACTTTTTAATTTTCCTTTAAAACCGGACATAAGAACGAAATAATGTACATTATAATAATATAGTGAATATTATTATTATTATTCATTTAGTATAAAAATTTTACTTTGGATTTATTTTAATTTTCTCGTCTTACAAAGTTACACATCATAAGATATTGTTTCTTAAATTTGAAGAATAGAAAGCTGCTTAATACAATGCCAAACTACAAAATTACTATATCTAAGCATTTGATTAAATTTAAAGCGATGAGTAATTTTAATCTTTGTTTAATAACGTGGCAATTAATAAAAGAAGAAACTCCCCTCTTTTACTATCTCCTTTTTTTTTCCCGGCATTTCCCCCCCCCCCCCTCTTCTTCTGGGGAAACTGAACCCGGATACTAAAATTTACTTCGAACTTAACTTTTCCCCGAGTCATTTCTAAAACAAAATCGATTCAATTTTTATTATTTTTTTGTGATCGATGTCGTTTCCGATTATGGACTGGGATCTTTAATTTAGAATTCACCATCATATTTCCAGAACTCATTTATCTCGGAAAGTATCAAAAGGAGCTTTTTTTGCAACGCTTGCTCGGTTAAATTACTTTGACGAATTACATATTATTTAAACTGTGCTGCTTATAGTTGGGTTCTTAATTAAAAACTATTTTGGTTGATGAAAAAAGATAGAAGTAGAGGTTATTTATATCTTTTATTTTACTTAATATTATTATTTTTAATACTTTGCTAGCCTTTCATCAATAGCTTGCTTCATTCAAAATATATATATTTTTTCAAGTCATTAAAAAAAACCTATTACTACACAGAAGAAAGTGATGTGAGAGACATAATTGAAAATTTTGATGAAACTAGCTCAAGTAATAGGAAAAACACGAATCTCTTTTGTGGGACTAAAGCAATATTGCACAAAATGTCATTGGCAGCCCCCCCCCCCCCCACACACACTTGGCTTTAAAAAAAACCTGTATGATTTGAACTTTACCCTCGTTTTATTCTAATGCTTTCTTTTGTTACGTTTCTTTGCGTTTTGTTGCTTTATGTGAATATTTTATTTGTCTTTCTTTTTTTCGTACGTCGACGCTCATGTGAGTCACCAAGTCCAAAATGTAAGTACTATTACACATGATGCTACAAATTTTAGTTACGCCTTTGTTCATTAAGATAAGGTTTAAATTATGCATTTTATGATTTCCGTAGTAAGCATAATGTAAAACATTTCTGTAAAAAGGCAACTTTTCTTTGCATTTTGTTGCTTTAGGTGAATATTTTATTTGCTTTTCTTTTTTCGCATGTCAACGCTCACGTGAAAATCACCAAGTCCAAAACTTACGTACTATTACTCATAATGCTACACATTTTAGTAACGTATTTGTTCATTAAGATAAGGTCTAAATTGCGCATTTATTGAATTCCGCAGTAAGCATACTGCAAAACATTTGTATGAAAAGGCAAAAAGGAAACAGGTGTTTCTTTAAATTTACGAAGAACTTGTTTCAAACCCAATAATCAAGTTTTTTAATAACAGTTTCTCAATAAAATTCCTGTTTTTCCGCACGCTGTACAATGACAGAGAAAGATCTGTAAGTTGCATTGTCAAGTAAAACTAGATACTTGAAATCTGACTACCAGTTTAAAAATTGTAGAGAAATGCATTGTTTCTTATCCAACTGGCAAAGTACAGCCTACACCGGGTCCAGAAAGTCATATTGATCCATGGCTAAGGGTGATATGCCTCTTCACTTGAGCGAGGAACCACGAGGGCTGAAGACTGACTAAACCTCTTTTATGTGGTTTCTTAATTTTTGAATCAGCTCCCAGATGAGAGACCGTCCCCTGGGGGTGGCACCACCAGAGATATCGATTCCCTTGGAGGAGATTGGAGCCCCTACGGATTTAACGTGCACCAGCTCCCTTTAGCGTACGCGGTCCGCAGCAACCCGCCGAGAGAGGTTGTCGCCCTCCCAACCACTGACCTTAATCAAGGTTGCTTCACTTTCGGTGCTCTGCGGGAACCGAGCTTCTACTGACTGGTCCACTGCGGGACAAGAAGTGCATTAAATACCGAGTAAGCGCCTTCCCCTTTTTTCCCCTCGAATTTCCTTTATGTGAAAATACCGACTACCTCCCCCCCCCTCCCCCAAACTTGGATTGTCATTGAAATTATAAAGAAGGAATAAGAAGAAATAATTAGCGAAAATGGCGATTACAAAAATGGATCATTCTCTAATATGTGTACAAAAAAATATCATTTACGATATTAAAGTCATGTGCTATATTTTCATTCTTTTCAAAATTTTTATTCCAACTTTCATGCTGTGTTTAAAAAAAAACGCATCTCCAAAATGGCGCGAAACGTCACTCGGGTTGCATACAGATGTGCAGGAATCTTCAGTTCTACAAGTTGCAATAACGATATCTAGAAGTGAGATCTGAAATGATAATGACACAAAAAGAAAGTTACAAAAAAATCTTTCTATCAAATTCCAAGTAATTAAAACATGAAGGATGCGTCAGGGAAATTCATCCCCCATGAATCATCGGAACGACTCTTTTGCACCTGCCGTGGTCTCTTCAGCTGATAAATTGTTTATATTTGAATCGTTTATTTCGAAAAGGTAATATCTTCGTTTAGAAAAAGAAAGAACTCTCAGCATTAATTTATTAATTTTTATGGCATAACTAATCAAAAATCGTTTTAATTGACCAATAGTGCATTGCTATAACCTACCAAAATAAAATAGTAAAAGATTAAACCCGTAAATTTTTCCAACTTTTTATGAGCAATTTTTTTCACTCTCCTGAAAAAATTTTTGTTTTAAGAGTTGTTACCTTTTCGAAATAAACGATTCATAACGATACGATAAATTTATTTAATATTATTGTGGAAAACAAGCACCCAAAAATGTTTAAAAACACCAAAAAAAAATTTTATTGGTTTAAGTAGTAAATTAAATCTTTAAAAATGTTCCCTGAAAGTTTTAGAAAAATTGTAGCAATATTTATTGATTTATCATTGATTTTATTACGGTGTGAGGTGCCATCTTTTCATTCCGAAACAGTAACTGTGCTGAATATAAGCCACATATTTATTTTTTTAAATAAAATAAGCAAGAAGAAGCACTTCCATCGTGACTAACTGAAAAAAAAACTTCCTTACTTGAAATTTTGATAAAGATAGGATTTAAGTTTTTGCAAGCCGAAATCTTAAAATGCTGTTTTCTCTCACTTTGTTTTTTGCGCATTTCATTTCAATTAAAATGCAAAGGCTTTTTAAAATTCGGATCTATAATGTAGATTTTTTTTCTACATGTTCCTGAAACTATACATAACAAATGTATGCTCTACTTTTATGAGAACTTAAGTACTTTTTATAAAAAAAAATTCTTTTGTAGGTTTTTGAATTTTTCGTTTTTTTCTTTTTTTTTTTTTTGCGTTACTTCAGTTTTTATTTTTTTTTTCAAAAAGTATTTGATTTATAAAAGACTCAAAGCAAAAAAGTTTTGCTTTATGAGTAGTGAATTAATAAAAAACATTTTGAGACTTTACGCCAATTTTTGAAAAAGAAGATGCATTTTTAAAAATTGTTAAATTTTATTTTAAAATTTAAAATTTTCAAATTATATTTAAGAAATCCCGTTTTTTTTTAATATTAAATTTCTTATAAAGCGATATAACATGACATGAGACAAAAATTGTAAATAAAAACACCATAGAGAAAAAAAATGGTCTCATGGAACCCGGTCCCCTTAAGCGAAGAGCTGTATCGGAACGAATTTGGTTACATGAATGAAGTCTAGAATGATACATGCGCATTTACTTTGCTACGGTCTTCAATTAAACATGAAAGGAGGGTGCTTATAATGGGTACGTTTTTTCACGTGTAACGTTCAAGCGCTCCTTCCCATATTTTCGCAGAATTTAGCGGGGAGGGGTAGCGCTTCTTCGGTATTTTATATGTTAGCGTACTGTATGTTTCTAGCTCTAGTGAGCAACCTCTAGCCGCGGCGGCCAGTTCTCCCACCTCCAGAGGCATCTTCATCTTTGGACGAGCGGCTTATGGGACAGGAATCACAACAGTGCGAGCTCAACTAAACTCACCTTCGACTTTACGTAGCAGAAATAATAATTCAGCGTACTCACAGATAACATCGCTACTGCGATACATTATTTGTTTCTATCAATTTGCAGAATGTTCTGTTTTTTATACACTAATTTTTTTAAGACTGTGTAGTATCCTTCACACCTCAGAAGGGAGAAAAAACTCTGGTGCTCGGCAGGGAAGCCGAAGGGTTCAGACATAATTTTACCAAAGATACGTTACGGCCGTTAATTACATATTTCTTCTCCCGACGTAATATTACGTTGCAACCGGTTAAGTGGTTATGAAAGATAAGTTATAAAGGGGATTCATTTTTGCTGAACAAGTTCGAGCGAAGATTTTGTAAATCTAATACTTGCTGTTTTTGCCACAAAATATACATTAGTAGAGATACCGATCAGCGACAGAATTCTAAAATTAACGGTGAAGAAAGTAGCACTATTTACCCCTAACGGCAATAATGGAAACTAACTGTACAATTTACAGTAGAGAAACTTTTGTTCTTTGAAAAAATAAATCATCGAGTAGCAATTTAAAATACATATCATTTATAACGTAGTCAAATAAAAAAGCTGGAAGTCAAAAGTAAGAGGAAGTTACAGTTTTTATAAACAGAAATCCTTTTTTGTTTATAAAAACAATATTCAAGTCTTTACAGGAAACTAAAATTTTCCCAGTACTACCTTACTTTTCGCGTACCAGTTGCCTAAAAGCTTCTTAATGGTTCAGAGACATTTTTAGAGAAGGGAAGTAGATTTGTTAACGAAAATCTGAACCAAAATATTAAGGTAATGCTTTTCTGAAAGCTAAAAAATTCTTTTTTTCTAAATTATGATTGATGTTGCTATGAATAATCTTCTACAAACTTTTCTACAAAGAACAAATTCTAAAATATGCGTTGATAACTATTTTCCTTGTCAAAGTAAGATTAAACCCAAGTGCCATAATTCTTTTTATTTTTTCTTTCTTTTCAAATCGTGTTTTACAATTAGTTAAATTAATTATAGTTATAAATCTTACAGCTAATTTTCATGCTACTTTAAGTCTTTTAATCATAACTCTAATTCCAGTTTTAAACTTTTTAAACTTTAATGTATCCTTTACTTTATTATCATTCCACGTCAACTCACCCAATTGTAATATTCGGCCGTGCCCTAATCTCGGATATTTTTGAAAAAAAAAAAAAATGTTATAAATGCATACGTATGAAATAAACTTAAATTATTTTCTTTAAATTTTTTGATTAAAAATTCAGAACTTTTTTTAAATTCTGATCTTTGCACATTTTTTGCTTTTGCGTTTTTGATATCAGTTTAGAAAAACTTGTTTACTATTTATCATTCGAAATACTTTTACAACCGGATGTATGTACGCCATATGTGTCAAAATTATTGTCCTAACTTAAGGAAAAATAATTATAAACTTGTAACTGTTAAATATTTTTTTAAACATTATTTTATTCGTCAATAGTGAAGAGGTTAAGTACTTTGTAGTATTCACTGTTCCTCTTCTGTCTAATGGGGCTGCGCATGGCCATAAACTATTTGCAGACCTAGTGCGTTCCCCGGAAACTGGCATCCATTCTTTCAAGTAGCACCACTATCGGCGGATGCCATTACCACTTGAGAATTTTGACGCCCAGTTTCCCCCTATTGGCGGCAACTGAGCTCTAATGATGCGAGACTGCAAGAATTTAATTTAACCGAGCGTATGTAAGCCAAACAGATACTCAAGGGATCTTTAACATGCCGCAAAATCATACGACATAGGTGCTGACGATTTTCTGCATCTCGAAAATCCACCGACTTGGGCCAGGTTTGATCCTGTGAACTAGGGCGTATTAGGCCAGTGCCTAACCAGTACGCCACCCTGCCGGCGCAATTTTCATTGTAACGAAGTAGAATGTACGGCATAGACGTCTGTGCCGAAGAATTTTTCATTAATGTCATTCAGCAACACATGATTTTTAACGAATATATAAATACTATGTCAAACTTTCTTAGATTTTTTAATCCGAAATGGCATACTTTCAAGATTTTATACAAAATACTTTCAAAAATTCAAACTATTTCTTTTTCGTATTAAAGCCCTTATTACTGAACCAATGAACGCTGGAAAGCTGATGTCCCATAGTTTTATTCAAATATTTAGAATTATTGCTGTGAATGATACTTTATCAAGATTATTGTTCTCTATGTGTGCATACATTAAATTATCATTCTAAAGAAAATGATAATTATAAGAACTTATTTCCTTCTCGAAGTCTTTGAAAATGCTGAAAATTTGTTAATAATAGCAGAAGCACGGCTATAAGTGTAAATAGATTATATATATTAGAATCCTTTGTAATTTTTTTATCGTTAATTAATCTTTGAACTCTAAAACATGCAAAAGAATTAAATATGAACAAACTACCAGTTCGTTCAACTCGAAACCTTTTCACAAAAAGTCGCAATAGTACGGTGTAGTAGTCCAAAAAAAAAAAAAAAAAACCTAACCTCAACATCCAAAGTAAAAGTTTCCCTCCAACTCCAAACTGTTCTCTACAGTTCACATATCGTGTTTTAAAAAGTTACACCATTTTGAGCGTCGGGTTTTTGGGGAGGGGGAAGAAGTTGGAAAATTAGTAGTTTTTATCTGTTTTTTTTTTTTTTTTTTTAATATTTCGAAAACTATGCGCTTTAGCGCAAAAGTGCCATTTACAAAAATAATCTACATTAAATTGCAAACAAAAATGGTAATATACATAATCTTGCTAAAGTGAACGGTTCCAGAGTTACAGAGTGTGTAAAAGTAGAAATTTTTCGTTTTTTAAAGATTTTTTGGAAAAACGAAATTTTAAATACAATGTAAACAAAAATAACTAAATAATTTCATTAAAAGATAATATTGTACAATCGCATTGTAGTCCAACCGAAGCTAAGAGGCATGACAGAGGGTTAGAAGTCTAAAAATACCGGGGAAGAGAATCGGTTTAGTACAAGCGCGGCCGTCAGTATCGGTCGACCGTCTGCAGCCGGCCCCATTCACTCTCATCTATTCTCTTTCGCTTAGTCGTATTCGGAGACCCGTTCATTGCGTTTGTGAGAGTTATTTCTTGAAAAGTTGGGCTGCCATTTTTTTATTTTTCGTCTTTAGAATACTGTGCGATTTCGGTGATAATCACGTGAAAAAGTGTGAACTATGGCGGAGAGTGTGTTGAAACTTTGTAAGGACAAGGGTGGTGAACTAATTACGTTGACTAGAAAGTAGGTGAACAAAACAATTCAGTGCAGTGAAATTCGTAAAGATGGTGTTAAAGACAAGTTACTGCAGAATGAACCGTTTCAAGTACATAGTAAGTGTCGACAAACTTATATATTGCTATTGGGATATAACCTAGATCTTTAAGTTTAATAAAATAAAATAATTAAACTTTAGACTTACCTATAAAGTTGACTTCAGGAGTTATTGTTGATTTCTTTTATCCAAATCATGCAGAATTCGTTCGAAAACTCAATGAACTTGCTTGCACAAGGCAACCATCGTTAGAATACTGTGTTGCCAATTCAGAAATAATAAACTTTGACTTCTCACTCAAAACATAAAGTTTGACATTTTATCTTTTAATACACACCAAAATTATCCACATAAAAATGATTTTAAAATTGACCACCCATTTACCTGTTTTCATGGAATGGCCCAACTGAAGTTTTCCAGGCAACATGATGAACCGATCACTGGTCTCCTACGGTGTAATTCACCACTAGATAAACCTTATCCGCCAATGGGAGAGCAGTGGAGCTTTCTGTAATCCACGTTCTCCTATGGAGGATAGATTCATATAACATATAGGAAAAAACTTAAGGTGATACAAGAAAACTAATTGCACTTTCGAATTCAGCATGTCAATTTTAGTCATGATCAGCTGAAATATCGAAGTCAACAGAAAACAAGTTCAAAAATGTACCCAGTGTTATTAGTTCATTGCTGATAATAAGTGTACCTTTAAAATCACTTAAAATCCCACTACCCCCAATTTTCTGGTAAATATAAAAATGGAGTTTGTTTAAAATTGAATTTAATAATGTTATTACTAAAAACCAACAGTTAAATGATTCATAGAAATTGTATTACCTTCATGCTGCGCTTAAAGGTGATGCAAAATTGCTAGAAACGGCTGAAGATAAAACTTGATTCGTTATTTAAGGCTTAAGGCTTCGGAAAAACGGTTTGAGAATAAGAGAATTATCGTTGGGGGGAGGATACTCACACTATCTTGGAATTCAAGAAAATTATTTATGAATCCACAAATCCACAGGGGATTTGAGGAAATTGTTGAATACGGTAAACAAGAATATCAGAACTTTGAACAATTTGGCATTTGAGTGAAATAAATTCTCAAATGCGTTATTTATCTCTGTATAAACAAGCTGGATAGAGAAATGCGGAAACCAGTTTGAATTATCAATAAATAGGGTCGGGTGGGGGAAAATGGTCAATGGGGTAAAGTGGTCATACGGCAAAGGATAGGCTATAGCTTTAAAATAAATAAAGGGATTTTTGTATTTTTTTATTTTAATAATTAGGAATTAAATTTTACATTCAAAATTGTTTTGATAGCAACTTTTTAGGTGAAGAAAACAGTCAATCTGTTTATTTATACATCATTTTGAAATTGAAACAGCTCTTTTAACTTCTCTCTGACATTTTGTTTTAAAGAATTTGCATCTAATTGACGGTACAGGAAGCTTTACAAAGATCTCAAAAATACTTCTTCAGTAACCATGAAGCTAGATTTAGTTTATATGTTATTTTACAGTAGTTTAAGTAAGATGGGGTAAAGTGGTCATAGTATTAGGCTTAACATGCACAGATGCTCTAAAATTACTTTAGGTTAATTTATGAAGTGGACTAAGACTTAACTTACATAAAGCTCACGGGAACTCAGCTTCCATATTTATTTTCAATTTTATGCGAACTTTTAACTATTAGAGTTAATTCAGGCTTAATACGCATGAAGGTAAGTTTTGAAGACTATAGGGCTCCACATTTATTTTGTTTGGAATTAAGCCGTGAGGCAGATGTTAGTTAAACATTAATGTCACTAATACTGTATTATTTCTTTAAAAATAACTTTTAAATTTACTTTTAGTAAAAAGGATTAAATACAACTGAGCTCAAATGCAATACAGATTGAAATTACTATACGATAGTCTTCTTACAATGATGTGTCTAGTATTGACAAACTTTTAGAAGCACCTTTAATAAAACATTTTCTGAGTTATCCCAATAGAATAATTCATTTCTAAACAGACTTATTATAAATATTATTAAGCTGCAAATGTTTAAAACTAGTTGTACTTCGAACAAGAATAATTCAGTAAACAGAGAGAGAATTAAAAATAGCTAGATTAAAACACTTATTTTTCTCCTATTTTGATTTTTAATAAGCTGTAATTTTCCCTCAGAACTCTCTTACTAGCATTTTTCCTTAATATGTAATTTCAATTATTTAGTCATTCATTAAAAGCACTTTTAAATTTTTTTCACGGAAAATTTTGAATTTCATATTTATGTTTTATTATATGTATTAAATTAAAGGGCAGACATACATTCTAATATTTAGGGTTTAAAACCTAATAAGACCTCTTGTTATGTATCCTAAAATAATTTGGTACATAACTTTGTTTTAAGACCATCTATATCAGCTGCTGAAGAGACTGAAATACCTTACCAGACGTTACAAAGATGAGGCCAACTTTTGACCATAATAGAGGGCCTTAATAAATTCAGTTGGGTGATAAATAATTGTTTCCTTTCTAAAATGAACCTTTATTGAGTATTTTGTAATATTATGATTATTAATACTTTTATATGGTATTTTTTTCAACTATGACTACTTTACTCCATGCACTACTCACTTTACCCCACCCCATGGGGTAAAGTGGTCATAAATACATCCCAGAAAGAAGGCGTTATAAAATTATTTCACTGCATTTTTTCTGCTCAAAATTTAATGCAATCTGTTCTTCAATTATGTAATGTAAAATATCAAGCAAAAAATCTGAAGGTTTCGAACAAATTCTTATATTTATTGGCAACTAAAGTTGAAAAACGAGGATTTTATGACCACTTTACCCCACCTGACCCTACTTCATCAGTTCCAAGTCTGGATAAATTGTTGAAAAACGAAGTCAAGCACTTGAAGCCATATGCAATAATGTAGTACCGGCGAAATCGAAGTTTCCGGTGCAAGGCAAAAGCAGAAGGTATGCTTTGCGACAATGCGAGTAGTACTTTGCACAGATCTTATGTCGTTTGGGGATTTCAATACTCAATTTCTAAATGTGACTCTTTTCTTAAAATGAACTTTCGCGAGAGATTTAACAGAGTAAAAGAATGAAAGAATATGCATGCAGTAAAGAATAAAAGAATATGCATGCAGTAAAGAATAAAAGACTATGTATAAACTGTATAAATAATTCACTTTTCTGCGAATTGCAAATCGAACAATGTTTGTTCTATATGTAACAAAAGACATCGTTCGTTGCTTGATAATGGTGATAAACTTGGTAAGGGAGGAACTAACATGAGCGTAGCAGCCACAAAGATAAGCGAAGTTGAAAAAAACGAGGCAATTGATTCCGCAAACGTAGAGCAGGATCAAACTGCTTTGGGGTCATTCCACAGAAAGTGGTCCTATGTGACTCAAAATTCAAATTTGTCGCAATATTAAAAGTGAAACATATTTGGAATCTAGAAAATGTGTATTTTTCAAAAATGGTGATATTTTTTTTAAATATTAAACATTATTTCTTAAAATTTTAAAAATAAGTGGAACATACTGATATTTTTCATTTATTGGATTTTTTGCTAATGTGTATTTTCATGGGCATCTGAGAATATAAAATATCATTAAATAATTATTACTACGATATATCACTGTATAAACATTTTATCTTTCATATAAAATGTCGAAATTTTCCCTACCTACATTTTTTTCTTATTAAAAGTTGCTTAATGAAGGCAAAATAATTACTGTGTAACACACGCAACAAAATTATACATCACAGTTTGTTATAAAAATGTTCAAAATGTACTCAAATGATAATTTTATTTAGAACTGATTGAAATTTAAAAATTTGGTTGCTTAAATAGTTAGCTTAAATGTTATAGAACTAACTCAACCCCCATCTTCATTCATATGACTTAAAAAAATTTCTTATTCTAGAAAATCAATATAATTCTTAGTGTAAAATTTAAATAAAATACGCAATGGGTCGTACATAAATTTTTTGTTGAGTGAAAACTTTGTTTACTTGCATTAACAGAGCCAAATCATTAGTTGGAAGCTAAGTGCAAAGTCAAGGGAATAGCAGCATTGTTGTACAAAGTTCAGAAGACTTAGCAGAATTAGCCAATCAATTAATGCCTGCTACAACTATTTTGCATATAACTGATGATAAAATCACTGAATTTATTAAAACATTTCAATCCATGGGAAAATGTAAGAGTTATCCACGGCATAAAATCTATTCATGTGATAAAGGTATCTACTGATCAGGTTGCAAAACTATGGCCCACAAACAATTCATTTTTGCTAGAATTTCCTCTTGATATTCTAGATTGCCGGCCAACTAATATTGAAGTTCGAAGTAACAGTCGTTGGTACTCCACTAAAATATATTTCAGATTATACCAACTGTTATGTCATGGTCAAGTTACAAACCATTGCTGAACGGGAAGTGTTCTACCTTGGATACATTATTGACATAAAAATGCAAATGGAAACCTGAAAATACAATATTTACGGGGAAAAGCAGGAAAATACATATTTTGTGTTTCCAGAGAATGATTCACTCTGATTTACTCTCTAAACCAAGGAAAAACAGGGGTAAATTTTTCCTTCCAACTGTGAGCTGCTTTATATGTTAAAATAAATTACTTTTTTATGTTAATTATAAATAACTATCTTTTAGTGAAACATTTGGGATTTTTTTCTTGAAAAATTCAGAAGGTGTAACACACGTAACGTTCTGGTAACACACGTAACGCGCCTATTTCTCCAATTTTAAAATATTTCTTAAAAGAATAAACTTTCTAAAAAATTACTAAAAACATATTTGATTAACTATTATTCCATGAACAAAAAATTTTAATCCTACTCATACGTACATCACAGAAATAAATTTGTGTATTCAATGTTTTGAATATGTTGGATTATAAAGGGTAACACACGTAACGAAATTTCAGAATTTTTTTTAACAAACTGCAAAACAATTTCGAAATTTTTTTTGCATACTTATAACACATGTACTTTTATTAGCCAAAAATAAAAAACCTAAAAAATACCCAACAACTTTGTTAGAAAGCGCATTAAAGTTGAAAAATGCCGTGTAAATGTAACACACATAACGAAAGAATCGTCCTTTGACACTTTCTAGTTGTCTTTTCTGAGACGGAAAAGCTTGTTTTTTCTTTTACCGCTATCTATCACTTTAATTTGGACTAAAAATTCCAATAACGATTTCTTGCGAGGATGGTCCGTTATTGATGGGGGATCGTAAGCAAATTTTATTACTGCTGAATTTGCAAGACGACTAGATCTCTAAAAGGATAAGATATTAACCCCGGTTTCTGGTATGAATGGAACTTTAACAACCGTAAATTCTAAAATTAGTTCTACAATATTAAACGAGGAAGAATATTTCTTTAGTGAATTGGAGTTCTTAATTATTCCAAAAATTGCAGACATGACTCGAATCGCACCCTTAAACATTGATGAACTTAAAAACCTCCACAGGTTCCTTTGCCAAATGTTAATTTTATGCAACCAGGAGAGATAGATTTCTTAAAACGCGCGGAATACTTCTTTGTCTTCTTAAAGACGAGTCAAATTAGTTGTGATTCCCAAAAGTTTCTATTTCAAGAAAATGTATTTAGTTACATTGCTACCGGACTAATTGCTCAATATTGTGGCATATTCACTCAGGGTGACAATATTGAAAAGACTTTGCACCAGTTCTGGGAAATTGAAAATTTTGGCAATACTGATTGTCCTCTTAGTAGTGAAGAAGCGTTGTGCGAAAATCACTTTAAAAACACACATTATAGAAATTCTGAAGGTCGGTATGTCGTAACTATACCTATGAGAAAAAGTTGTGAAATTCCAAAACTTTAGCTGAAAGTATATTGTATCAGCTATGGCATCGATTATCACGGGAATCAAACTTGCCACCTCTATATATAGTTTCGTTTAAAAGGAATGTAGGGATCTGAATCATATGCAGTTAGTTGAAAGTTCTGATTTAGTTGAGAGCTCTTATTCTTTGCCTCATCTTGGTGGTTTAAAAACCATAACAAGCTTCGAAAAAACTTCGTGTTGTTTTCGACGCTTCTGCTTCTGCCTCATCAGGCCTGTCTTTAAATGACACATTGTTAAAAGGAAAAATACTTCCCCAAGATCTGTGGATCACTATTAAACTACTATTTTATTCAGGAATTTGTTATTTGCGTTTGAATTTAACGTTGTATTATTAACCAATGTTCAATTTTGATTCTAATCTAGTTAATTTTATGATGCATTTCTTGTATATATACTTGTTGTTTTATAATATCTCAAATTTTATTGTGGTAGTACGTTCATTTTGAAATATGCATATTTCAATGGGGGCTGGTATGTTTGCGCCTCTCAACTCCTTGCCCAAACATCCTCTCGTGCAGCGAAAATAATAAAAGTAGACTCGTCAACTCAGTCTTGGCTCTTTGTTGGTTGTAATACTGGAGCCGACCCACTGTTTGCTTTCAGGACTGTGATCTTAATAGTGGTTATGTGCTTATCCCTTCCTCTGTAGTTATTATTGTTTATTAAAAGTTAATTGTTTTATACATTCGTCTTCCTTATTCAATCAGCGACCTGTGGATATTCAATTTCGTACAGACCAATGATCACTACGCAGTGTAGATCTTGATATATATATATATTTGTAAACACCATCATACCCTATATAACTGATAGATAGATCTTCTAAAAAAACTCATTATTTTTTATGATAAATTGTAAGTAGTTTGATAATGAAGAGTTGTTTTGTGCAAAAGACTCGAATAAAAGTCAAATACTTCAACTTTATAACTTTATAAACTCCAAAATCTTTTTCATACTTCAAACGTACACTTAATTTTCGTTTAGTGTTTGCAGTATACCTGTAATCTATTAGTTCACCCCAAAATCCCAAAATCACCCTCTTTAAGCACAAACCTCACCTTTCAGAAAAAATGCTCTAAAAATATTTAAGAAATAAACAAATAGTTTTACTATTATCTTCAATCGGATGCTTGTAAAGTTATTTCTCCAAATATATGAACACACGAGCTGCAACGATTATTCTGCAAACGCTGAGCTGTTTGGTTATCAGAAAACAGTGTTTCTGCAGGAAATGACCCCAGGAGAATAGGTGCATTATCTTATGATGGACAAGGGCAAAACAAATTGTTACTTGGGAAATTTCTCTCAGACAATCAGAAATAATAAAGGAAGAACGAAAACCGTCCATTATACTGGACTATATAATAGATAAAAAGGAAATTATCGTCCTTGATGGTATTATATATTATGAAAAAAATGTGTAATATATACTATTTCTTAGAGTGTCTATTTTATTTATGTGGTGGTGAAATATTTCCTCGGTTCTGCATACTTTTCGAAATGAGAACCAGTTCTAAGCGAAAATTTATCTTTATACCATTATGTTCAGTTTCCGACAATTGCTATTATAAATAATTAATAATGAATGAATGTAGTTTAAGAAATAGGGATTTGAATAAGTGTTAAAGTATTTAGAAAAATCTTATGCGTGCACCACATGAATTCCTTGTACTACGCTTATTAAATGCTACATCTTTTTAACAACTGGAATAAGCCAGTTTATATAATTATCGCAAACGTTTCAACATGGGGGTTCTACGGGAAAACCCCTAAATACCGCACATAATGCCAAACTGACACTGGTTTAGGCTTCTCTATTTTGGAGCCAAATTTGACGAGATGCGTCCAAGTTTTCCCCAAATGAGCGCTTTTAAACTTAACTATGGAGTTGTATTGACTGATGTCTACGGGAAAAAATATCTTGAAACAGAAGACGACTTGGATTCGAAAGTTCAACCTTCTACAACTTACCGTTTTTGAGTTATACGAGAGACATACATAGATATGCACATACAGAAGGCCTGACTAAAGTCGTCAAAACGGAATTAGGGATGGTATATACTAATCTCAAGCCTCCAATATACTAATCTCAAGCTTTGAAGAGACATCAATTCAGAAATGAAAAATTTCATTTTTCAAATGGGAGAACGTGTTGAGCTATGTTATTTATGTGTTCTCTATAAATCAATGTCTTGCTATTCCCCTCATTAATAATGATTATGCAACAGTCGCCTGCAACGCCACCTTGCATGGTGCGCATGCGTTAATCAGGGCTCAAGAAAATGTGGAGCTGAGAACATGTATGTTTTATGTCTCTATGTATTTATGTCTTGTCCGTATCAGTTATTAAAGGATTATTTTACATTATCAACTATCTTAATTCTGCCCAGCTTACACACTCTGCTGATTTAGCCCAACAGGTTATGGGCCCAGCAGACAAGCAGTTGAATTGAATTTAATAATCTAGGATAGCGCGGATACTTACTCAAGATGGCGTCGTATGGAAAAATGCGCATTGAGACGCTGAGTAAGGACAATTTTGAAACATGGAGAATTCAGATGAAAGCTATATTAGTAAAAAATGACTTTTGGAACTATGTATCTGGTTCGAAACCAAAACCCGAACTGATACGAGATGATGAAACCTCCAAGGAAGCTTTCAACAAGTGGATTGAAATGGATGAGAAAGCTAAAGCAGACATTATTCTGTGCATATCTCCTTCGGAGCTGAATCAAATAAAAAACTGTGATACTTCATCTGACGTGTGGAATAAATTAGAGGAGATCTATCAGTCGAAAGGTCCCGCCCGCAAAGCTTCACTGTTGAAGTCACTTATTCAATATAAAATGGGTGATTCATCTAACAGAACTTGCATCCGTGATCATCTAAGAAAGTTCTTTGATATTGTGGATAAATTATCAGAAATGGACATTAAAATCGACGATGATTTACTGACTGTAATGTTATTATACAGTCTTCCGTCAAGTTTTGAAAACTTCCGATGCGCTATTGAATCTCGAGACGAGCTACCCAAGCCGGAAGTACTTCGTATTAAAATAGTAGAAGAACATGATGGCGCGGCGCCACGATGGAAGGCAGAACAGTGACTTAGGAGCTTTTAATGCTAATCATTTTCGAAAAAAGCCGTTCTGGAATAGTAAAAATAAGAAGAGCTCGATATATTGTGAGTATTCAAACCAGAAGGAAAAAGATAATTCGAAAATAATTTGTTTCAAATGTAAGCGCGCTGGTCACCGACAGTATGAATGTGAAAGTCACAAAAAGGAAACTGCAAATTATAAGAAAAATAATCTTGGATTAATAACGAGCGTTATCGATCCTACTCATGCACTTACTATTTCAAGTGAAACTATGGAAAATTCTTGGTGTATCGATAGTGGGTGTACTCGGCATTTGTGCAATAGCAACTCGAAATTTCTAAATTTGACTGATACAGAAATAAAGTCTGTTAGTCTAGCTAACAATGGAACTGCAGAAGTTTACGGGAGTGGAAAAGTGTTGATTAAAGCCGAAGTAAATAAAAAAAAAAATTACAGAACGTAGAACTGTCGGACACATTGTTTGTTCCAGAATTGAAGATGAATTTATTATCCGTGTCAAGATTGTGCGACAAAGGATATAATGTGAATTTCAAAAATAACTGTGCGTTTATAAAGAATCCGAACAAAACTGTTGTATTAATTGCGGATAGAAAGGACGATTTGTATTATTTGAGAATTGGTGATTCTAATGCAAATAATGGTGTAAGCCACGTAAGTGAATCTATAGATACCAACAACAAGAAACTGGTTGATATTTTTAAATGGCATAAGCGAATGGGTCATCTTATTTTTAAAGATTTAATGGAATCAAGTCTTAAAGGCAGTATTAGAGGTTTAAATATTTCAAAATTCTCTGACGAGTTAAATTGCGAAGTGTGCGCTTTAAATAAGTTAACACGTGCGCTCTTTCCAAAACGGTCGGAGAGAGTCACAACCTTTTTAGATATTGTTCATTCAGACTTGGCTGGTTCGATAAGAATACCGTCAATAGGTAAGTCGCTTTATTTTATGACTTTTATTGATGATCATTCGCGTTATTGTGTAGTAAAATTTTTGAAAACTAAAAATGAAGCCTTCGAAGCTTTTAAGGATGTTAAAAATCTTTGAGAGAATCAAAGATCAACTAAAATTAAAAGTTTTATGACTGATAACGAGGGTGAATATATTAGTAGTGAATTTGAAACATTTTTATTGAACATAGAATCACTGCCCCTTATTGCCCAGAACAGGGAGGAGTTGCTGAGCGCAAAAATAGAACCCTTGTTGAAATGGCTCGTTGCCTTTTATCTCAATCAAAGTTATCCCTAAACCTTTGGGCAGAAGCAATCAATACAGCTAATGTTAGAAATAGGTGCCCCACAAAATTACTAAATGGAAAAACACCGTATGAATTATGGAACAATGTAGTGCCTAATGTTAGCTAGTTTAAAATTTTTGGCTGTACTGCTTATTGCTTTAATAATAAACCAAGTCATAAATTTTCTCCAAGATCAAAGAAGGGAATTTTTGTAGGATATTCAGATCATTCAAAGGCTTTTAGAATTTATTTCCCAGATGAAACTCGTGTAATTGTCTCTAGAAGTGTAAAATTTTTTGAAGATAGCTCTAATGAGTACTCAGATGTAGGTCAACTGGAGCAGGAATTATTCCATCGCGAAATAAGTATAAATCAGCCAGAGATTGAATCTCAAGTGCCAGGGGAGGGAAATGAATTTATTGGGCCAGTGAAACCATGAGTCAACAAGAAAGCGAACCATCATTAGATTCAAAGGCGTCAAGTTCGGAGAGGAATATTCTCTCGTTGCGTAATCGTGATGTGTTACGTAGTGTAGAACCAAGAGCAGAAACTGTTTATAGTTGTAACACTGAGATATCCATAAATAATGCACTCAAAAGTGCTGATGCGCCTAAGTGGTATGATGCGATGATTAATGAAGTGAAAACTATATTAAAAAATAATACATTTGAAGTAGTGAATCGACCAATTTCGCAAAAATGCATAGGAAGCTGATTTGTTTTAACAAATAAATATAACGAAGATGGTTCTCTTTTAAAACAGAAGGCCAGGGTCGTTGCGAGAGGATTTGGTCAGCAACCTGGGATTGATTTTTGGGAAACTTTTGCCCCTGTTGCTCGCATTAGTTCAGTTCGAATTATGGCAGCACTTTCCGCTAAACTAGGAATAAAAATTCATCAGTTTGATGTGGAATCAGCTTATTTAAATGGAAAACTAGATGAGGAAATTTTTATGGAATGCCCCGATTATTTTGATAACATTCTTGAATTAATTGCAAATGAAAATAATTGTAGTGATTCTATATCTAAAGCAGCTGCTAAGATCCTAAATTCTTTAAATGAAGGCAACAAAGTTCTTTTTCTAAAGAAGTCGCTTTATGGCTTAAAACAAGCAGGTCGATGTTGGAACACGAAGTTAAATGACATTTTATGTAACTTTGGAGCGAAAAAAAGTAGCGCTGACCCATGCTTATATTATATTAAAAATGAAAAAGGCTTAGCTCTTATTATGATCTATGTAGATGATATTTTAATTATGTCACAAGATCTTGATGCGATTGTAAAATTTAGGGTTCATCTTAAGAAAGAACTAGAAATTAAATATGTGGGTTTAGTTAAATATTGCTTAGGTATTAATTTCCAAATGGAAAATGGGGTTGTAGCGATGAGTCAGCAAAATTACATTAGCGAACTTTTATATCGTTTTGGTATGACAGATGCGAATCCCGTATCGTGCCCTATGGATGTAAATGTTAAATTGAAAAAGGCTGAAAAATGTAATGAGCATGAATTTCCTTATCGCGAATTAGTAGGAAGTTTGTTTTCCCCTGCAACATCCACTAGACCCGATATTGCCAATTCAGTTAGTCAGTTGAGTCAATTTCTTAACGGGTATGATAAATCTCATTGATCATCTCATTTCCTCGGGTATGATAAATCTCATTTAGCAGCTAAACGGGTTTTAAGATATCTGAAGAAAACAATTAATTTTGGACTAATATTTAGAAAAACTAATGAACCTTTATTCTGGTATACTGATGCTGATTGGGGAAACTGTCCTAATGATCGTAAATCATACACAGGATATTGTTTTGTGCTTAGTGGTAGTGCTATTTCATGGGAAAGTCGCAAACAGTGTACTGTGGCTCTCTCATTGACCGAAGCCGAATACATGGCTTTGTCGGATGGTTCAAAGGAATCAATTTATTTGTGTAAATTACTTAAAGAATTATATGATGATCCTGTTGAAACTGTGCATATATTAACCGATAATCAAGGTTCAATAAAATTAGCAGAAAACCCGGAGTTTCACAAAAGAACGAACACATTGATGTAAGACATCATTTTGTAAGAGAATCTCTGAAAAATGGACATATTGAAATAGATTTCGTGCCTACCAATGACATGGGAGCGGATATACTAACGAAATCATTGCCCTCTGCAAAGCATTATAAATGCATGAAATTACTAGGGGTTGAAGATACAATGATGTTCTTCGGGTAAATGCGTCGCCATTGAGGGGGACGTTGAGCTATGTGATTTATGCGTTCTCTATAAATCAATGTCTTGCTATTCCCCTCATTAATAATGATTATGCAACAGTCGCCTGCAACGCCACCTTGCATGGTGCGCATGCGTTAATCAGGGCTCAAGAAAATGTGGAGCTGAGAACATGTATGTTTTATGTCTCTATGTATTTATGTCTTGTCCGTATCCGTTATTAAAGGATTATTTTACATTATCAACTGTCTTAATTCTGCCTAGCTTACACACTCTGCTGATTTAGCCCAACAGAACGAACATATATGAATTGTTCCCAAAATGTTTTCACTCTTCTCTCTGGGAAAAAGGTTGATTACACTTTGGGAACAAAATATAACTTTTATTAGTATATTTTAGATTGTATTTCAGGTCAGTGCTTTTGTTCAAAGCGTTTATGTCTTTTTCTTCAAATGCTTAGTAAATATATAGTTTTGTTTCGTATGTTCCTTTAATTAACTTATGCGTGTTGTTGTGATTTTATTTATAGTTATTGTAGATATTCGGATATGTGTACAAAAGTAATTTCAGTTACTTTAATTTTTTAATCATAAAAAAATAGACTAAAAATTTAATATTCCAACAATTTAGACCGTAACATAGGATGATGAATTTAAAAGAGTAATCATTAGTTCTTTACATTATCCACAGCTCTAATGCATGTGAAAAGGCTTTTTAAGACCATATTTAATGTTCGAGCATCGTTTTATTTACTTTCTAAATGTGAAGACTCGTTTTGAAACATAATTTTATGCGAGTCTTTATCATTAATATTTTATCTGATTATGCTCATACAATTCGATTATTCAACAGTTTTCAAGAAGGTCTTATCTCAAATATCCTGTGTTCTAAGAAATCTTGAAAACATCAACGAATGAAAGAAATGCAACAACAATAACACCACCTATGTTTCAAAATGAGCCAAGAGACCTTGGCGTCAGATTTTTAATAGATAACAAGGAATTTAAAAACGATTTACCTTAAACATGTATCATTTCATTACTGCCTCAAAAAAAAAAAAAAAAAAAGCATAGAAATCCTGAAAACATCAGTGAAGGAAGAAATGCAACATTCTGTCAATACAACAATTTTTTTGCAAAATGAGCCACGAAAACTTGCCGCCAGATTTTCAATACATAACAAGGAATTTAAAAACGATTAACCTTATACATCTCTCATTTCACTACTGCATCAAAAAAAGAAAAAAGAAAAAAAAATTGCATACCACAATCTTCATTCACGATAGAATGTACATTTTATCAATAAGTGATCAAATGTAATACGACGTCCTTACATGCCTAAAAAATTCCAACGTCTGGAAAATCTCAATAGCTGAATGCATTGACATTGGTTTGTGTCTCAATCAGCATATAACCTCAGCGACGTAGAATCCAGAAGACTGTTTACAATGTCGGGATCCCATATAAAGTCTCATAGACAGTAGCATGGTTATATGGTTGTTTACAGCCGAAAATATCACACGGGAAATACTTAAGTGTTTTGTGTACAGATTTTATGTTTTGCGCAGCTAAAAGGAAATTTTTACATCTTTAAGTTTTTTAAGGCCTGAACTAATGTCTCTTAGCACTAGATAGTTCTTTCTAAAAAAAGTAAAATTATGCTATTTTTAAGTACATAAAAATTATTTGCATATTTATAGTTCATATATAATTTTAGTGTCGTTATATGTTTCATTTCGACATGGGGCACAGTGGACCACCATCCAAGTGTCTAAATAGATTTACTAGCTTATTCATTTTATTTAAAATTACATGGACACTAAAAAATTCTAGTTCAATCTTTCACCAAACAAAGTATGAAATTTACCTACAACCAACATTTGGTACTATGTTGTGTCAGCAAAATTTGAAAGCTGACGAAAAATATAAACTCTTGTGTGTTTAAAGAACTGAAAAAATTATACTTAAAAAGGTTCTTTTTTAAAAATGTGGTTAAGAGTATGAATGAGTCTGACAAAGTTCAACATGAAAAAACAAATTACAATTTATTTAACATTTTTAAAACAAAAAATTAATTAATAATGCTCAATTCCTAAATACAGGGAAACCTCGATAACTCGACACCCCAAGGGAACACGAAAACATGTAGAGATAAGCGGATGTCAAGTTACCGAAGTTCTGTAAATTCAATTGCTAATATTGGTCTGTATTGTTATTTACTTTCCATTCAAGTTATAAAAGCCAATTCCAGTGAATGAATTTATCTCCGTTTATTTTATGTATATTAGTTTTTACCAATTAGTATTATCTATTAGAAAAGTTATACATTAAAAATAAATAAATATTATAAGCATAGTACATCAAATCAGAATACCTCATGTGAAAAAAAATCAATAATTTTTGTTTGTTTTTCCCTCTGAAGAGAGAACTTTCACCCCTTTCTGCGAGGTGAAACGGAACATCATTAAAAAATAAACAAAAAGCATCAAAACGTTTTAAAAATAGAGTTTTTGCTGAAAAAAGCAAGAACAGAACAAGACCGAAGTTTCTAGTCAAAATACATTAATAAATAAATAAATAGTAACAAAATTAAATAATTGTTACTTCTTTTTAACCTTCAAAGTTGAGAAGTGCTCCAATTCACTCCATTTTACTGTAACCTAGTTTTATTTTTTCTTTACAAAGTTGCAGGCAATCTTTATTTCTTTTTTCCTTATCACGTTACAGGTACTCGACTGTAGCAGGGTTCGCGCTAGGCTTTGGGATTGCACGATTCCCGCAAAATGTTTTGAAATTCCACTCAAAAAAAGTTCGTTTGCGCGTTGTTCCCGCAACTAGCGGACACGCGTTTAAAAGATCGCGAAACTACTATTCTAGTCTATTATTCAATGCAAACTAAAAGGAGTATTGTTAGTTTTCACTGCCATCTTATCCCCATTAATGAAAAGAAGGATCTAGGAACCCTATTTATGTTCTAGAATGGATTCGTTTCGAAATTTACGAACGCAAAAAAATTAATCTTTTCAGAAAATCAAGATTGAAAAAAAAATGCATATGAAAGTATCAGCGCTCGTTAACATATCTCCTATGATTACATTCTTTTATTGTGTTATTTAATTCACTTTATAATGGATTAATGTTTAAGCCTGTGTTTAACCAATCATCAAATTATCTATTAAAATGTCTCGATTATTATGAAAGTGTAAAAGGCAGAATTAAATATGCACGAATGTTTCAGATAATTGAGCTCGTAAAAATTCGAGCTCATTAAAAAATATTGAATGTAAGGTTTCAAGAAATCAAACAGTAAAATTTAAATATTTTTCACATAGAATAAAAGTGTTAATTTTTAAAAAACGCAAAACCCAAGCTTTTCAAAACAATTGCGGTAATAAAATCAAAATTTTCGCAAAAATCGCGATCCTAAAAATGAGCCATTGTCGCATAGGTTAGGATGTCGAGCTTCGGATCGCAAGATCTCGGGTTTCGAGACCCGGGCCGCTGAAGACCCATCATGTATACTTAGGGGTACGTGCATGTAAAATCCGTGGACAGTGAAGTCCCGAGGCAGTTCCAAAGGTACCGGTGGGTGGAGATTTTCCCTTCCCTTCACCCTAAAAAGGAAGGTGGCGTATTTGTGGTGGCGCCATCTGGAGTCATCCAAGTACATTATGAGCCAAGTCATACTTCCACCATTGGTGCTCAGCTTGAGACGGAAGGCGCTCCTTACTCCCCGTCGCTCCGCGAAGGGGAGCTGGAAATATCCAAGTGGCATTAGAAACAACAACAACAACAAGAGAATGCTGGTTTCTATGCTGTTTTCATAGAAAAACATAAATAGATAAAATGACATATGATCAGAAAAATAGAGAAAATATTAAACTAATTTTTAGTTTTTTTTTTTTTTAGATCACACATCAAAGAATTTTGGTCATTTAAGAGGTTGTTTTTTTTTCATGCTTATAATTTTATAAAGCACCCATTTTTCGATCGCAAATTTTGTGAAGGATCCGTTTTGTGTGAACCTTATTAATGTTCTTTCCTTGCTGAGCCATATAGATTAGATAATCATCTTTTATTACGTATTTAGTATCAGACAATTTAGTAATACTTTTAGACACAAAACCAAAAAGAAAAGTTCCCACTTAAATTTTAAAAATCCCACTTAACATTTTGGTCAAGGTGGGAAATCTCACCGTGTATTTTTCCATAGTGTGAACCCTGACAGTAGTGATTTTAAATAAATGCTATGGGAATCTTATAGTGCTATTATTTTAAGTATTTACCTCATCCATCGAATACTTTTTTTCCTTTTGCGGTGAACTTTAAAAGCACTTTTCAGGTTCCTGAGAATTCGTCGGATGCTACTCAATATACCGTCTTGTATGTATACTTCAGAACGCGAAAGTGTCTAAACTGTTTATGTAATATTTTGTGCGCATCAGAATTTTCTGTCTGGTACCTAAGAATAGAAGTAGCCTTTAAAATTGGTAGCATGCTCTAAATTTAATTGAAATTTGTTCATGATTTAAGTATTTTTGAGAATTTCCTATTAACATTTTCCTATTTGATATTAAAATTTATTTATCTCCCAAATTTAAATTATGAGAGATTGGAAGGGCTAAAAATTCAAATTTCGATTCAAAAAAAAATTTAAACCTATGTTATTACATCCAAGCATTCAGAAAAGTCCAAAAAGTAAATAAGTTAATTACTTGCTTAATTTTATTAAGTGGGAATTTTTTTCGTAGAATTACAAAGCCAAAGCATTGCCATATAAAAGCTACAAAATGCTAAAGTACCAAAACAAACAGCTGGTTACAGGCTAAATTAATTTTTTGTAAATCACATTCATTTTTTTATTCAAGTTGCATAGTAAAGATCGTTTTGAGCATGACATTTCTTACATGCAGTCGTTTATCGGTTAGTTTACCGACTTTTTAATGAATTTTTAAAATAATTATTTGCGTAGTTTTTTTCCATTTTTCTGGTCATAAATAATATACCTTCTTTAATTAACGATGGCACTCAAGATTGGGTGTCTAAGTTCAATGTAAGAATTGACTAAAAGAATTCACTAGTGCAATTCCATTTTTACAGTACGCAACATTTCAGCATGGTTTTTTTCTGATTCGTTTTTATTCAGTACGTCAAAAGCATTATTTTATGGTAAATAATTAAAATAAAATTTTCTATATTTCATTCATATATTTTAAACTATTTTTACTAGAAAATCCTTTCTTGCGTGTACTATTTTTACGTTTTTATTGTTTACTTCCTTCAGTTAAATCAGCCACTTGTCAAGGTGATATTTACCCTTTTACTGATTTCGAATATTGTTTACACTATACGATTACTTTAAATAAAATAGTGATTGTGTTTCTGAAAAAAATGGAATAATTCCTAAAAACTGTTTGGAAATTGTTATAACTGTTTCAGATTTTCAAATCTCAGGCAAATCTTGAAATTAGGAAAAGTTACTTCTTCAATAGGGAATGGTTGACCAGAAGCGACTGTTACTTGCAGTGGGATAAAAAATTTTAAGAGCAGTTCTTTTGATGTTCATTGGGATTTGCTAAATTGACTAGGGCCATTCTAGCTGGTCCCAGAGCCTATTGCTGGTTGTCACTTTTGTATTTGTATAACTTAACATTAAGCTGTATATATATATATATATATAGTATATACACAGAGGGGTCCAAAAAATGTATACACTTATTCACAGTGAACCTACTCAGAAAAAAAATGACATGCAGCTATGAATCTTGCATGGCATTGTAGTTCAATGGTTAGTCAACAGATAGCGCGGCCTGTGTAGCCTGCATTCAAGCATTAGCAGATGCCAGTTCGTTACTAATCATGGCGGAAGTGAGATTGTCGTTCGTGCAACTCAAGGCGGTATTGAAGTGGTACTGGAGATACGAGAACATGACAGTTTATCCACATAAGCCACCTACTCTGAACTTGTTACGAGAAACCATTATGACCGCGTGTACAGCCATTACACCAGAAACATTAAAAGCCGTACTTCCGTCAGCTGTTGAGAGGCATCGACGATGTTTAGCTGCACAAGGGGTCACTTTAAACATATGTAATTGTAAGTACAGTTTACAATATCAATTAAAAGTCTTGTTACATAACATTGAAATTTAAAAATTATGTTTAAAATAAAGATATTCACTGCCAACTAGTGTATACATTTTTTTGAACCTTCTGTATATATATATATATATATATATATATTAAGGAGACAGTAATTAATAGTTAAAAACTACTTTTAGGTTCCATGAGTAATATAGATGAAGGATCATATCGCTGTCCAGACGGATCATCTCCAATCATAAGACACAAAAAAATATCAGGAGTTTTGGGAGCAGCTTCCAGCGTCACTTCTATACAAGTGGCTAACCTTTTGCGCCTTTTCAAAATACCACAGGTAAAGGATTAAGTATATCATTATTTTAACTTAGCATGTTATTCTTTTAATTAAATATAAAGTGAAAAAAAGGTAGCATGACGAAGCGGGTAAGGTAGGAGCGAATTCGGTATTTCTCTAAAGCGTTCATAGACAGAAGCACTCGTCCAAGCACTTACTGAAACTCAGGCGATGAGTAACGAAAGTCACAGCAAGACATGTCAAGGCAAATTGTTTTGCGAGCAGTAGCGACTAAAGGCGCGTTTACACCAAAGTCTTCCAATAAGTTTTCCATAAGTTGCGACAAGTTGTCGCTTTTTTTACAATACAGTAAATTTTTCTGTCTTCCACTTGTGGAGAGACAAATCTTCCACTAAATTTTGGTTTCCTGAAGAGGTAAAGATCAAAGAAAGTTGACAACTAAAAGTGGAAGATTTGTTGCTTTTCGATAGCAACTTGTAGGAAACTGGTGGAGAACTGTTTTCCCTCTACGCGCCCCGGACGTGACGAGGCACCAATTCTTTGGCAACAAATTTTCCACTTGTTGCTCTAAATTTGAAAAGAGCAACTTTTAGTTTTCTACAAACAATGTTTTGTCAACATTTAGTTGTAAACTTTGGTGTAAACGCATCTTAAGATGTGTTTTTCCTACGTTCCTTTATAGTTTTGCTTGTATCAACTGCTTAAACTAAAAAGACAGGAAAATTTGAAAGAAAAAAAAGCGGAAAAAGAGTTAAAGAAAACCTTGTGTTTTAAAACGTCGAAAACAAATGAAAAAGTAAAGACAAAAAAAAAAAAAAAAAAAAAGATTGAACTAGACTACTCGTCACCTGATGACCCTCTGCAATACATATCTTTTTCTCAATATAAAATTGTATCTTTCGTCATCTTACCCAACCCACTTCGTCTTTTTACCCCTTGACGAGTAAGACGACGAAAATTACTTTTTTTTTGTGAACATTTTTTTTATATTTTGAAAATGGAAAATCATCATTTCAATTTTTTAAATTGAACAGAACGGTTTGGAAAAGTCGTCCTCTAAAATGTTCAGATTTTTATCAATTTTTTTAAACTGCGGAAAGAAACCTTAAGCTTAATTTCGTCATCTTCCCTCTCCACCTTTCCCTACTATTGTTTTAACTTTATTTACCATTTAAACTGTACACATAATTAATGAAACTAAACGTATTATGTATTAATTTAATGAAAAGTATTATCTAAGCAAAATATGTCATTAACTAAACATATACTATGAATTTTATGCACTTTGTTTTACAAACATTATTTAAAAAGAATATTGATGGATTAGTGCACACATCGACCACTTTCAAAGCTGTGTTGCATAAAAATATGAATTTTGTACATATATTTTTTTGAAATCGTGGGACTGTGTTTATTAACGTTTTAAAAATTGTTAACAGTAGCAGGTATTTAAAACTGGTTCACTTACAGTCCAATTTATACTTACCCATCTTATGCATAAAGAAAAAGTTATTTACCACATTTGGGCACTAAGCCATTGATGTGGGACTATTCAACCCTTCAGAACTCGTGCCGTGAGCGAAATACTCACAGCTAGAAGAAAAAAATATATACTGTAAAGGCCCTTATTTTCGCGGGCCGTAATTTTCGCGAAAATGAATATATCGGTGATTTCGCGAGCTGAAAATTTCACGAATTTTATATTCTGATTTTTTATTATTATTTGAGTAGGAAAAAAAAAATATTTCACGAGGCTTAAATTTTCGCGATTACGACGGGCTCGCGAAAATCGCGAAAATTAAAACCTCGCGAAAATAAAGGCCTTTACAGTATATAGTATTCTACTTCATAGGCGACGTTGCTGCTTTGTAACCTTCCTATGTAAGCTTTCCCTTGTAACTTTCTTTCGCTATCCCCAATGGGTTTCGCTATCATTAATGCCGCGTTTACACGATGCCAGTTGAAGAGACAATTGTCTGGAGACAGCTTATTGGCATAAAGTTATTGGCTACGTGTGAACAATTCAGGCCAATTGGCGAGCCAACTGCCTCGACATTTGTCCTGAAATTTTAGTTGTCTCGAGGAGTAGACAGAGGACAATGAATTGGGCCCAGTGACGCCCCCACCACTCTGAATCACATTTGTCGAACCAGTTGGCGCCGTGTGAACGTTGCACCCAGTTGATTTGTTTCGTGTTGTGCCAATTCACTCGTGTCAGTCAAGACTGCTGTGTTTGTTTTGCCATTTTTCGTCATCAACTGCCATGCCAATACTTTCAGTGTGAACAGGTTCTCTTCCAACTGGCCTGGTCATGACATTCCCCCAACTGTCCAGAGACAATGGGCCCCTACAATTGTCTCTTCTACTGGCATTGTGTAAACGCGGCTTGTCGCCGGGAGTGTTTGCTAGTCGCAGTAGTCAAATGTGAGTGTTTTTCTCATTGTGCGGGTTCTGTTGGTTTTTATTTTTTTTTTTTTTTGGAGTGCTCGTGTGATCTAACGAAAAACGGTTTCTTTTCTTTTTAAATTTTGTTTCATCAAATATTAAACCAGGTATGTGTCTAAATGAGTAAATCAATTACGTAGTATGGTTATTGAGGTATTTAAATTTCTTTGTATTGAAAATTGTTTTTATTTGCGAGGATAAATTCCCAAGGAAGGTTGTTGGTTCTAATGACTCTGGGTAAAAATGATTCTTATAAAACTTATAAAATAGACATAAATAGTTTGCAAAAACAATTTTTTTCTTGGTTTTCATAAAGAACATTTTGTACCCGACAAATAAAAAGTACCTAAGCGCTCGACCTAATACTTCATGAAAACAGTAGACCTGTACGATACATTTTGATTAATAACATTATTTTGGGTAACATTTGGTATTTAGAATAAATAAAAATGCTTTTTAGTTGAAGATATTTAATTAACTATCCCCTTTTTTTTTTTTTGACGTAAATAGGTGGAGTTCGAAAAATGCTCACACACTAGTTCTCAGGTTACTTATTTTGACGCGAGTTCTGAAGGCTAATTTTTAATTCTTGCGGTCCCTAAAATGAACGAATGCTGGATTTACACTGGAATTTAAAAGCAACAAATATTTCGTCACTCACACGTTTTGTGGTTGTGCTCTTGTGTCTGGACAGAAGATTTATTAAAAGCAGCGCACAAACACAATTTCTGAACGTCTTACTTTTTATTGGTAATCCTCCCGTTCATAAACCAGCTTAAGAAATTTTGTAATTCCATGTCAATGTACGCTTTGCTTACTCTAACAACAGCATTGCTTCGCACAAATAACAATTTTATAAATTTTTACTTTAAAAAATGTAAAGCTTTCATGCCGTATACTTTACGTACATTACAGCAAGCTTTTCACTACTTCTAAACGTAAAAGGAAACTATAAAGAGATATTTAATAAGTACTGATAGTTAATTTCCTTAATTCTGTTTGTATTAAAATTTTATAAAATTGACTACGATCATTTTATTTTTGTACCCTTTGCTCTCACTTAATTATCCTTAATAATAGATTTTCTCATTTAAAATATACTTGTTTTTTCTTTTTTTTTTTGTTTATTTAATGATTTTATATTTATTTATTTATTTATGTATTTATTTATTTTTGCACTCAGGTCAGCTTTTTCTCTACAAGCCCAGAACTCAGCAATAAAAACAGATTTGAGTACTTCCTACGTACAGTGCCGTCTGATACAAATCAAGCTGATGCAATGGTCCAGATAATACAGCGCTTAAATTGGACTTATATATCCATATTATATGAAGAATCGACGTATGGAATCCAGGCAAGTAATTCTTTTCAAGGAGCTTTTTGTAACTTCAGCACTGTAAATATTTGATTGCTCTCTAAAGTATCTGAGTGAACATGAATATCTGTATAGCTCCGCAAGTTTCATGATTTGTTAATTACCAGTTAAGTAGATTTATCCATGCTTTTGGTTCGTCTATCGAAATAAATACAGTATATAAAAATATTCATATAAATGTTTTTATATGACATTTGTTTTATATAATGTGGCAGAAACATAGTATAAAACGCATGCACTACTTTGATATATAAAGCTACATATATATATATATATATATAATGTCGAAGCAAGGGTTGGAAAAACATGTTTTTTTTTTTGTTTGTTTGTTTAAAACATGTTTTAAAAGTCTAGAAGGTTTTTTTTTTACCCCGCACTATACAACTTCGTTTAAAGTTAGTGAAAATAAATTAAATTATTAAATACGGAAGGAATGGCTTTTTGAAAAGTTAGGAAGGATACATAATAAATGCCAAACATTACTGTAAATGATATGCATTTATTTGGTATAGAGACATTTACCTATTAAAGCTTCAAAAATGACGTTGTATCGCTTTTAGAGAAAGAAGTACACTGCTAAAAATTTCCGTAAGAAAATAGTAAAATAACCATTTATTTGATTGTTATTTTATCATATTTAATTACAACAGTTGAATAACCATTAAAAAGATGGTACTCAAACCGTTGATTGCGAAAAAAATCGTTTATTCTCTGTTTATCCTAAAGCACGTTTAACGAACCGTAATTTTCAAGCGCTCAATAAGAATCGGGCGTCCATCTTGGTTGCGAAACCTTACCGGCCGTACGTTGTTTTAAAATAGGAATACGGATTTATTAGTTAAAATCTGCATGTGTATATAAAAAAAGAAGAAAAAAAAGTGGCTTAAGCAGTGGATACTAAATAGAAACACAAACACACGTAAATCAAAACACACGTAAATCAAAATCAATCATTGGAGACATCGGATTCCCAAACTGTTTGCGAATGAGCGAACTCATAATTTGAGCTGCTGAAGCTTGTTTGTATTTTAATTTTTGCAGCAAATAAAATAATTTTCGTCAATATACAGTAAATTTAGACCAAAAATAAATTTAGATCCAATCAAAAACTGAAATC
Organism: Octonoba sinensis; assembly: GCA_038502835.1. Lineage (NCBI taxonomy): Eukaryota > Metazoa > Arthropoda > Arachnida > Araneae > Uloboridae > Octonoba > Octonoba sinensis. The sequence continues at coordinate 134,985,645 of CM076598.1, forward strand.
TCAATTTTAAGGCTGTTTGCCTGTTGGAAAAGAAGATTTATTGATAAATAAACGTTCGCTTTACGTGATTACGGTGGTCGAGTGGATAAAGAGCAAGACTTGTACACCACGCATTCGGGGTTCGAGTCCTGCAAGCTTCGTTTACGGTTTCTACCCCTCGAAGATTCTACGCCTCAAAATGGTTCAAAAACGGTTAAAATTTTGTTTTGAAACCATTTTTAAATGATTATAAAACCGTAAACTTTTGTATTTACGGCTTTTTAACCAAGTTAATTGGAAATGGTTAGGTCCCGTAAAGATAGAAAAATGTTCCAAACCGTAAATTTAACGGTGAATTACATCGACAGACTGCTGCCGGTCATTTAACCGTAATTTCATGATGAAATTTCTAACAGTGTAGTAACCTGGTAAACACATGTGGTGAACACATTTTTTGCTATTCTTTGTACAAAATGAAATGGAACAGATCATGTCAAAACACCTTTGCAGTGATATACAAAATCACAGCAGACGGCCCATAACGCTAATTAGGTTTATGATTGCTATTTTCATTTTTTTATACTGCAAGAATGATTGTAAATAATATAATTCGAAAAAATTAAAACTATATATTTCTATTTGATTATTCATAATTTACGATACAAATTTATCCACTTTTTTTTTTTTTTGTTTAAAACAATAATAATATTATATATTTCAATATAAAATACGAAAAGTTTAGGATAAAAAAATAAATAATATTCGGTTCATTGAAATGTAACTGAATAACTAAATTTGCACGCAAAACCCCCAAGCCCGGCACAATTCCGCCGTGAAATGTACCCGCACACATTGTGTTAACAGGGGTTCCACCAGAGGAAATTCAGGTCCGTTTTCCGATGTTTCATAAAATTCCAATCAATCAAAACTGACCCTTCAGAAATTCCAATTAATCAAAACGGACCCTTCATAAAATTCCAATCAATCAAAACGGACCCTTCACAAAATTTCGATTTACCAAATCGTACTTTTTACAATTATTTATTAAATAAGCGGCAAAAAAAAAATTTTTTTTTATCGCTGTATGTTTAAATTTTGAATTTTCACAAAAATATTTTAATTTTAGCAAAAATGTTGTAAAAATTCACAGAAAACGAACCCTGTTAAAAATGCTGCATAGACAACAGCTGTTTACTACATTTTTACTTTAATAACTGTATATTACTTAGATAAATTAAGTTTTGCTTTAAAGATGTCATTATGTTTGCACATCAATCCGATATTTGCAGAAGACGTTAATTTAAAGCACTTAAGATGGCTCGGTGTTTTTGGTATATTTCGATGTCCACTTGAATGCTCTTACTTTGATCTCTATGTTTTAAACAATGTTTTATAGGTAGTGTTTTAAACAAAATGCTTTAAAAGTAACAACACTGATGGTCGTTTCACTATTTTTTTTTTTTTTTTTTGGTAGTTTTGTTTTAAATCTTTAATGTTACTCTGGTCTAAGGATTGCAACCTAGGTGTTGTTGGTGGCGAAAAGACAAGTTTTATGTTGGTTGCATTAATGTCTTTTGGTTGCGCACGTTGTCAATAAACATAATGTGTTTTTTTTCTTTTTCTTACTGAAAATGGTATCTAACTGTTGAATCTAGTTTGTGAAAGTTCACTTGTCCCCCAAGTATGTCCTGGAGAAAGGTACTTACACGGAAACGTCATTTTTAAAAACAAGCAATTTACCTGTCATGAACATAAAACAATCAAAATTCATCGGCGTCGTATACATCTTCCATGAATTATATTGCCATGAAGCAATACAAAGTGTGTCAAAAAATTTTTAAGACTAGGTTTATAAAATAAAATAAAAACTAGCAATTATATTTTTAAAAGTATTTTTATTAAAAATAAGGTGCTTCGGCCTCAATACATTTTTTACAGCGGTTTACACTTTCAGAAACGCATGCTCAAATCTCACGAAACTATCGTATTTGACGAAATGGCTTCGTGAATTCAGGCCCAGCATGTGCAACAAAATACTGCCTGTTTACAAAATAACCTATAAATCAAGAACATAGGGATATCCGTGAATTGATTGTAAACATGCCAAACAAGTTCCTTTTAATGGTAATTTTCCCTTAACCCCTTAACGCATTTGCCAGTGTCTGACAGAAAAGTTACCGAACAGTTACTTTGTTTGTATTATATATATATTACCCCCGAAGACTTACCTCACCCCCGCTCTTACGTCAACCCCTCAACTGAAATTTCAAAAAAAAAAAAAATAATAATAATAATAATAAGTTGCACTATACCTATACATTCATTTTCTGTCAAATAAACTCATTTTTACCAGTTTTTCCGAAAAACACTCGGGCTTTAAAGGATTAATGACTCTTTTCTTTTTTTCACAAAGTATAATATACACGCATGAGTACATGCTCTGCAGAAAGGGAATAAATTAGACAAATATTTCATGTAACACATTTCTTAAAATATTTTTTCCCTGGTCAATAGTGAAACTTTCCCTCATACTTGTTAAATTGCTTATTCTAGAAAATCAGCAACAGCAAAGGAAACAAACACTTCCGGTACTACATCACAGTTTCAGTAATTACGTTCTTTTAACAGGAATAAAGAAAACAATATTATTTTCTTTTACCCTTGAGTGAGCTTGTTATTTAATTAGAAGAGATTAAGTGACTCTTCTTTCTGGTGTCATCAATGATTCATGAGTAAGAGTTCGATTGGCATCATCTTTTTATGAGTCTGCGTATTTGTATCCAACCTTGCACATCTTAAACATTCTACAAGGCATGAAATTGGTTACTCATCTCCTATAAGACTTTGGTTCAGAGAATAGAGAAAAAAAATTACGAAAAGATCTTATAACATAATTATTCGAAAGGGGTGTGAGACAAATGGATTTATTTTTCATGATCCTTGAAAATCTTTTATTTCATTTAACATAGATTTCAATCGTAGTAATATATTGATTAGTTAGATCACGTTTTTGCACCATGACAAAAGGTTACTTGTAGGTCAATTCATAGTACAATCCTTTATCACAGACCTTATGCATAAATCTTTATTTAATCTTTTCCAGCATTAAAAAAGCCATAATAATTACGTTTTAGGCTTTTTTTAACTAAAGAATAACTTGTAAAATTCTTAGAAAGTTTCATTTAATCCTTTCCATCGTAGTGTAGACTGTAGGCAACATACGGTTGGACCGCTGTTTTTGTAATTTTCTTCATAAAATATATAATTTTTTTTTTCTGAAAACGTGTGTTTCATATTTCTCTTATCTCGAACGCCAAATATCAAATAAAGCCGAGTTATGAGTTATAGAGTGTTAAAAACAGGGTTCTTGATTTTTTTTAAAAAATAAAAAAAATCGGATTTTTTATTTAAATCGGATTTTTTTTTTTTTTTTTTTTTAAAGACCTTAAATATTCTGGATATTTATTATGTTACATTCATATAAACAATATGGCATGTTAATCAATATGCAAAAACACACTTTAAGCCATTTTCACAGCAAGAAATATTTTTTAGTAATAATAATAATAAACAAATTTTAACACAAATGCATGACTCAAATGAAACTTAACCCTGGAATAATCCAGGAATAATAGTACACTCATAAGTACAGAGAAAATGAAAAAAATAGTTTTGAATTATTTTGCTGTTGAAAGCTGAAAAAAAGTAACAATTGTGTGTACATAATTTTTACATTGAGTGCATTTTAATAATTTTTCCATTTTATAAATGAAAAAGCCTGAAATATTTTTACCCATTTAGCAAAATCATCTGCTCACACCGTTACTAAAAACTGAAACTTTTTGTTTTAATCAAATATCTTTAATGAAAACTTCTATGATAAAATTTTAGAAGGAAAAAACTTTAAGCTATTAGGGGACATGGATAAAGGTTTAAGGATACATATTCTAAATTCTAACAATTGTTGTTTTAAACACTATCATTCTGAATTATTTATTGTGTGCCATTTATTAAAGATGGACCTAAATAGTTTTGTTTGAAAGTGGTTGTAAATGCAACACATTTAATTTTTACAACACTTGCTAACATTATAAAATCAATGATTTTTTTGAAAAAAAATCACTTGATTTAAATCAAGCTGTTTTAAATCAACGAACCCTGGTTAAAAATAATAATAATAATAATTAAAAAAATGTTTTACAATTAAAAATCCTGAAATACGTGTATTTTATTTCTGTGTTGTTATCTCAAATCCAAACAAACAAATAAATCCGAGTTGTTGAGTGATAAAGAGTTAAATAAATGGAACAACAGCTCACATCACCATTCATTTTAAGAAAAAAACCTTAGCAAACGTTTTTTTAAATAGCAATTTTTATTTTTCAGTGTTACATACAAATTTGTTTAAATTTCTTTTCAAAAGATTGCGTGTGACTTTCATGTGGTAGTACTTTTAAGTTAGCATTTTCATTGCAAAAGTATAAATAATAATAATATTAATAACAAATACAGGGTGCGTTCCGAAAGTAATGCAATTGAGCTTCCAGTGCTAACCTTATGTTCGGAGTGGGATCGGACCACTCAGGACCGCTAAGCTCTGCTTCGAAACCGGTCTTACTTAGTGATCTCCTAACAATATAAGCGGCAGGACGTCAGTTGTAAACCTCTGCGCGGCAACTGTGTCACGGGAAAAATGGAATCGACTCCGGTCCGGAAAGAGTCCGAAAAAGGCTCGTCAGGACGAGAAAGGACATCTCCGCTACCTGGCAACTCCATCACGACAGCGCGCCTTACCCCCCTGAAGTCCTGACCTCACCCCAGAAGACTTCTTTTTGTTCCCTCGAATCAAGGCAGTCCTGAAAGGAATCCGTTTTTCGTCCATAGAAGGAATCCAATTAGCCGTAGCGAAGACCTTGTGCGAGATCCCCGAAGCATACAGAGTACCGAGAGAAAGTACGACGATAAAGACATCTAAAAAAAGGCTTCGAATCTACGTCGAAAGTAGAAAGGAAAAACATTATTATTTTAAAGTTTTTTTAAATGATAACACTAAAACTCATCAATAGCTATTGAATAAAAAGAAAAATACGAAAATTGATTGACAAACAGAGGGAGCAAATACTACTTAACTGTTTTGTTATTGAACTATATATCGTGATAAAACATCTGTAAACTGAATAACAGTTCGTTTTTCTTTCATTGAATCATTAAAATACGTAATGCTGAGTTATCAATTTGCGGCTATGATTTTCACAACATTTGAAATTTTATTAGACGCATGTAGGAAAAATACAACATATTTCACAGACAATGCTATTTTTTTACATTTAGAGATCATAGTTAAGTATTTAAATAAATGGTGGATGAGAAAAAAGTAATTTTCATTTATGATGTTTGGAAAAATACGTCTTGTAACTTTACTTGAAAATGCATTAAAAACTAATAAAGTAATTTAAAAAATATTTTACTCTATTAGTCAATAATTGAAGAGCAATCCTGGGGAAACCCTAGAAAACCATTGATCAAAGTAGTGCAACATTAATTTTATGAAAAAAGAAAAGATTAAAAAAAGATTATCTGCCCGTTTAAGATAAATACAGAAGACAGTAATTACAACACAATGGGCTGGGTCTCAAACCTGTAAAACTGTTTCACTTTTTTACTTATACGTTTGAATATATCCTATAACAATTTTAAAAAATCAAAAAGTCTACATTAACCTGCAATCTCTGGAGGGAAAAAGCAGGTGGACAATTAAAACAATTTTTTAAAGTCACGTTTTTAACTAAGTGTCTTAAATCACTCACTGACTTTTAAAGGTGAAATATTTTTTCCCCTGGAAGTTACTTTTATAGCTATCAGTGTGATTTATAATATTTTATTGACATTTTTGTGTAAAGGAGATTAAATAAACAAAAAAAAAATGAGGACGCAAACAAAATATTGTGTCAAACATAGTACTATACGAAATATTTGAAGAATATTGATATTTATTACTAAAGGTAGTGGGCCATACTGTTATGTATTATGTTACGGCGAATGTCCGAAATTGGAGAATGGTTGAATTTCTCCAGTCTGATAGATGGTGAATGTCGACCATTTTCCAATTTCGGACATTCACCATAACATATATAAATGCAGTTTTCCCGACTGAACTTTCATGATATAATAAATTCCTTGTGAAGATGATAAATGTCTGCTGGGAAGAGTAATGAAATTTAAATGTTTTATTTTTTAGTATAATTTAACGATAATATTGCTTTATATATGTTTATGGGACAGTCTTCAGCTTAAAGTGTCATCAATAAATAATCAAAATTAATAGTTCCATGAAAAATATAGCACTAGAATTAAAAATTCAAAAAATTGAGGGGAAAGAACTTTGTTTTGTAAGTGACTATCTGCTTGGAAATGATCTTCTGAATGAATATTTTCTCCCGTATATAAATATTAAACATAAGTTTTTGGTTCGCTGAATTAAAGTAAAAAATTCTAACATTTCTATCTAAATATCTTTCCCTTTCTCATAAAGCTCCCACATTAAGTGCGTGCCTTAATGGACGCTATTAAGCAAGTGATAAAAACACCATGAATGAAGAATAAGTTGTTTTATGCACTTTTGAATTAAAAGTCCATTTTATAAAGTCATTAATCTTTGCTTAGAAAGAAAATAGAGAAGAACAAGTAACTGATGAAGTTTAATAGCTCATACACATGCTAGCACTAAGATAATAAGTTAACTCTTTGTACTATTATTTTAAATGCTACTATAATGGCCAAGGTGAACAAAAGGTAACTAAAAAATTGAACGAACAAGCAGTATTAAATGAAAGATAACTTGTAGTGTATACTTAAGCATTAAAAGTAAATAATATTTCGCTCAAAATGTGCTTATCCCAAAACTTTAAAAATTGAAATTATAGTAATTTTTTAAAGTTTAACAACAAAGCTTATGCTGATAGATTTATTAATTTCAGTAACGTTCTATTTTTTAATGTGATGTGGTACGATTTAGGTCAGTTGTGAAAATCTATTGTACGATCTTATATTAGAAATATTCTTTTGATTTTAATTCACACAGATTACTGTATTATAATTCAGTCTAAGTAAACTTTAAAATTAATAACATGAAATGTACAGGTATGTTACAGCCTCAGACATCGATCTAGTAGATCGTTAGCAATAATGAACTTATTTACTCAAAAAAAAATCTATTGAACAAAATTGAAAGGCACTTTTATCATTTCCTTTACACATTTATTTAGAAAAAGTTATACACATTATATGGCTTAATTAGTTCTCTACGTATAACATATTTGTACCTAAGAGCCATAGTATCTTAACACTTTAGCTGTCCCGTCGGGTCATACACTGTTAAAAATTTCCGTAAGAAAATAGTAAAATAACTATTTATTTGAATGTTATTTTACCATATTTAATTACAACAGTTGAATAACCATTAAAAAGATGGTACTCAAACCGCTGATTGTGAAAAAAAACAGTTTATTCTCTGTTTATCCTAATGAACGTTAAACTAACCGTAATTTTCAAGCGCTCAATAAGAATCGGGCGTCCATCTTGGTTGCGATACCTTACCGGTCGTACGTTGTTGTTAAAATATGAATAAATATTTATCAGTTCAAATATGCGTGTGTATATAAAAAAAGAAGGGAAAAAAGGTAGCTTAGGCAGTGGTTACTAAATTTAGACCAAAAATAAATTTGGATCCAATCAAAAACTGAAATTTTAATTTTAAAGCAGTTTGCCTGTTGGAAAAGAACATTTATTGATAAATAAACGACCGCTTGAAGGTCGTTTATTTAGATCGAAGGGAGTTACTCTCAGAGGAAGCAGAAGAAATATCAATCTTCGGCACAGCATCAGATTTTAGAGTTTTCCTCATCGGGAGTCCCAGCAAGCGATTTTTCATATCATCTTCATAATCAGCCTCTGTAAAATGATTGCTGCATATTCTGGCATACTGAATGTTCACAGAATCTTGGCGGCGGCATTTATTGAGCCATTCTTTGCACGTAAACTATTTTGTTTTGGAAATGAATGAAACGTTATACCTTTACCTTTTGTATTTTTATGAGTATTCCGGCATGTTGCTACCGCACAGGATGACATGTTAATGTATAACTGCAATGAGCTTAGAGCATCTGCTTTCTAAAACAATACGAGAAGGCCAAAAAACTGCTGAAATGTAATCTTTTTTGAGCTGGCGAACTGAGCCTCGTGCTGACGCGATTTAGTGTTTTTTTATAACTCCATATCTCTTCTTAGTTCTTGAAAGATAAAAAAAAAAACACACATACGAGGGAAACTCTGATTTTGGGCGTGGTATAAAAATCCCTCCCCACAAAAATTACTGGTTCAAGGGAAATTTTAAAAATATTATTTGCTAACTACATTTTTGGGCGTGAGTAAAAATAATTCCCACGGAATCTAATTCGTTAAATCAGGGCCCCTATTCCAAGATCGAAATCCCGACGGCGGGATTAGTTCCAAACTCTTCACTAGATGGCGCTGAAGCGAAATTCACAGGTACGGAGCAAAAATCTCGCCTTCATGCATTCCAACCCGGTCGGGACGAGTTTAGCCGGTTTAGCGCGCCTCTTTTGGTCGAAGCGAATCTCGCCGGCAAGTGAGGTGGCGAGATTGATAAAGATGTCTGCGTTTGTCAACGGGATTTTAATTCAGCGCCTTTTAAATCGCCAAAGTGCTCGAAGAAGACCAATCTATAATACACGAGAAGACGCTTTTGATCTTCCGGATGATATATTTATTCTCTGTTATGTAGAGTTATTTTTGTTTATTTTTTATTTATTTATTTTTTTAAATTTAATCTCTTCAAGAACATTTTGTGTTCTTAAAATAAAGTTTCTTTTCACTAAGTAAACTGCCGTCAAGGTCTAAAATGCAATTGTTTTTAATTGCTCTTGAACATTAATATTTTTTACTGTTATAATTATGGTTTTTTTTGTGTCATATTATGTTTTTTTGTAACTCTTATCTCATTTTATTCAAATTAAGTGCACACATCATCATCCTTATTATTGTTATTAGGGCTCGACCGATGGCATTTTTTGGCCGATGCCGATTGTTCCGAGATTGCCGATTATTCTCCTCTTCCATCGGCCGATGGAAAAAAAGGCACTTTGAACTTTAAACCATTAAAACAAACGTGTAGAATGCTTGTCAAAAATGTCATTTAAATCATTTATTTATTTTTATGTTTATAAAAACATAAATTCATTATTCAAACGCCGTAAAACTGTTTGGGGGAAGTTTACATAATTATTAAGACTAAAAGAATCACTCGCGATTCTAGTAAAATAAATAAACTATTTGGAGGTTTAAAAAAATGCTATATCAGAGGATTTTTAATTCTTTTTTCTTATCTTTGCAAAAAAACTCAACAACTATTGGATCGGCTCGGGTCTAATTCCTTTTTTTTCAACATTTTCTCTTTATAACAGCTGCACCGCAAATGCCAAGTGCGGCTGCCTTTATTTTCTTATTTTTTTCATGGAGAGGAATGCAGATGTTATAATACAGACTAACAAATAATGTGGGTTTGTATCTTTAACGATATCCTCTCGGATTTTTTCATAATCCCCCCCCCCCCCGTTTTTAAAAGAAAAGCGGGAGCGATTATATGCTTATTTTTCATTATAAAAGTTATTTTAACTAAAAATAGCTCTTTTTCTAAAATAAAAATAAAATATTTCGCTCGCTGTAACGCCCCCCCCCCCCTGTTCATAACCAAGAAATAATGAATATTGCTTTAAAAACATACACGTGAAATTTTTTTGTCAGTACAAATGAATGCTGGGGGGGGGGGGGGATTCTTAAGAACTAATCTCATTAGCTTTTTTTTCTTGTGAGTTGAAAATTACACTGAAATACATGACATGTTCTTTATATTTTTATGAGCACAATGTAAGGTCACCGAAATAAACCAATATTTTTGAGCAGCAGCAGTTTTCTGTTGACAAATATCTTCTGAAAAACGCGTGATCGTTTATAAAAATTAAGATGTATTTTGAAAAAATATATATATATATTTATAGATACGTTGTCAATTTTTGATATTAATGAAATTTTAGCATTTTTATTATTATTTCACTCTGTGACGCGAACTCGTTTTTTAAGAATTAAATTTTAGTAAATTGCAAGTCGAACTTGCACACATAAAATTTCGATCAATAAACATTTATACTGAAAAATTTATTCATATTTTTTATCAATATGTTCTATGTTGTAAACTAGCAATAAAATAAGAACAAATATTCTAAACTGAAAGCAGATGCAACGAGATTGTTGTACAATAGCAGAAAAACTGTCAACTGTCAAACACGCAGCATCAAAGAAGCCAAAAAAAATGCGCTAAAAAAACGAAGTATACACGGTTAAAAATTAAAATAATCATCGTATAAAAAAGTTAAGATGTATTTTGAAAAATATATACATTGATCAATCTTTGAAAATAATGAAATTTTAGCATTTTTATTAAGATGTTATGAATTCCTGTCGCGTGAACTCGAATTTTGAGAAATCAATTTTTAAAAATTGTAAGTCGAACTTGGACACAATAAATTTCGATCAATAAACATTTATACTGGAAAATTGTTTCTTATTTTTGACCAACCTTTTCTATGTTATAAACTAAAAGTGAAATAATGAGAATAACCGCACACTAAAAGCAGATGCAACGAGATTGCTGCACAATTGCAGAAAAGTGTAACACGTGGAAGGATCGAAGAAGCAAAAAAAAAAAATAAATAAATAAATAAATAAAAAAATAAATGCTAATAGAAAAAAGTTTACACTGGAAAAATTAAAATTATTATCTTACTTTGATTGAGTTGACTTTGTATTGCTTACAATTTCGGAATAATAAGAAACATGACAAACTAAAAGCAGATGGAATAATATTATTGCACAATGACATCTAATGTACTAAGTCACTATTAAACGAAAAACGGACAAAAATGAGGTAAACTAGCACTCATAAAACGCCTCTATTGCTTTTACTTCAACATATTCTATTTCGCGAGCAAAAAGAAATAATTTTAATAATGAAGGTTTTCGGGCAGCGATCGCTTATGGAATTGTATATGGACCGGCGATTGTATATGGAAATCATGGGGGGGGGGGGGCACCTCAAATAATTTCATTTTCAAATGCTGGAAATTATTTCCAAGAAAAACCAATTAACAATCAAAAAGTAATTAGTATTCACTCATTGTTATTAATATTAATTACAAACAGTGGCGTTTAGACCCGGATTTTTTTTTTGGGGGGGGGGGGGGTTCTTCGAGAGAAGTGAGCTAATTTCATTGTCTTACAGGAAAATTGGTCAAATTCTAGACAATTTTCACCATTTTAGGGGGTTTTCTTCCGGAAACGTGAGCTAATTTCATTGTTTTCTAAGAAAAATTGGTCAAATTCTAGATAATTTTCACCTATATAAGGGGATTTCTTCGGTAACAGTGAGCTAATTTCATTGTTTTATAGAAAAATTGGTCAAATTCTAGAAAATCTTCACCATTTTAGGAGGGGATTTATCCCCAAAGTTCTTCAGTGATTACAAAAAATCACTAATTAATGAATATTTTTATAGATCATTAAAATAAATTCATAGTTTTCACAAAATAACCGAAATCCTTACGCATTCATAGTTAATCAACACTACACTACACAACTACACATAAATGTATAGTTTAATCAACGAATCGTTGATTTAACTATACATTTATTAAATGTGATTAATGTAAAACAAACAGTAACACTCTTTTGTTTTAAATCTGCATCATTTGGTATAAAAATGAAAATTTCCTGATTTCTAATGTGGGGGGGGGGGGCTTGAAGCAACCCCCCCCCCCCCCCCCCCCGCGCCTACCATTGTGACAAAATAAGGTAGCGAGCAAGCTCAGAAGAGAGAAAGGCGCGCGCAGTAAACGATTGAACTCTCCGCTCTTTGAATTCAATTTCGCTCCTCTAAAAGGAGCATTCTGATTGGTTCTTCCCACGGAAACCTGTCGCCCCTACCATTTTCTCCGGATGGACTATTCCCGCTTCTTTCGACCGGTAGCCGTCGTGTCGCATTTCGCTTGGAATGCATATGGACTGGATTACGACGTCAGACTGGTTCTGCGGTCCTGTCATCTCGCTTCTCGCGCGTCGAAAGATTGGAATAGCCACCCAGTTGAACATTATACTGAGAGCAATACTCCAGGCAAGAGAGCAACCAGATGCCAACAAACTGCATTCTCACGAAACCCAAACATTTTAAAATTTAACTTCAGAAAATTATTGATATGGACGCAAGGAAAAATATTTCTAATTATATTTTTCTCAGTGTCCAAGCACTCGGGCACCTTCTAGCCACCTCCTAGGTTCTCCAAGGTGGTCAGTCAGCAGTGACGTCACAGGGAGAAACCGGAGGGACCACATCGGTGAAGCGCTTCATAAAGAAATGAACTAGCCCTTCTCCTTATCTTTATAGCCCTGCTGCTGAGCTGTTCCTTGGCTCCAGCTTGAATAAGACGGATCATCCGCCATCTTTGGCCACCTTTACTGAGCTTTGCTTCATCACGATTGTGGCTTTCTTTAATTAATATATAATTAGATTCTCGAAGGTTACGTTTTAGAGTAAGCAGTAAGAAGGTTACGTTTAAGGAAAGTTTAAGAGTAACAAAACATTAGTTTTCTTTTTTAAGTTTTACACATAAATGATACTCTTGTTATTAAAACTTTATCGTACAAAGGTATTTTATTCCACTCATTTTTTACCCCAAACATTTCAAATATGCGATTCCTATTTAGATGAATGGATTATCAAAATAATATCAGTTACTATACTAACCAATCGCCAACTGATTGCTGTGAGCTGCTAATTTTCATATCTGCCTGCGGAATTCTATGCTTATAAAAAAAAGTTGCCAGTTTATGTATAACGGCAAACCAATTGTTTTATCTTTTTACCACGGGCATGGACGTGTGGGTGCCACTAGTAATCAATAAACATAAAGTTGCTCTTTTAATCAAATTCAAGACGGATTTTATCTTAGAAATTATCATTAGTTTTTAGTGCCAGTCACTGAAAATAAGTGTGCTCTTTAATATTCTTCTTCTTCTTTTCTTTTTTTTTTATAATTTAGTGTGCATTGAGAAAATGTATTTACACTAAAAAATGAATAAAAGAATTTTTCTAGGGTAAAAAGCCGACTTCAAAGCAGAATACCTACAAACTGCCCAAAAAGCTAAATTCATTCTTTAAACAATACCACTTTCAACTATAATATTTGAAATTGGTGCAAAATTATGATAAATAGAACCTTTTCTAGTCAATTACAAATATAAATGACATAGAGCTAATTGCAGCAGTTTCTAAAAAAAGTCTTAAGTATTTAAATATTATGTTTAAAAGTAGTATCCATTGTCGTTCAAAGAAGGAATTTATGCTAGACTTTTCAACGCAATTCATAACTGTTTTGACTTTTACGAAAAAGTGGCCAAAAATTGGCTGTACATAAGTTATACGGACTCGCGTTTCCGGGTATTTTAAAACATCGAAGGGGGGGGGGAGGGGAATACTTCCGGTACAATTCGGACATTTTTTCGGGAGGCATACCAGTGCAGCTCGGACATAGAGATAAGATCACAGCAGTACAGTTGGGACGCCCCGCCCATCTAGCAGTGCAGTTGTACCCTATCTTGAAGGGGGTGGGGGTTATCAGTTAACAATCTCTAAGCAACATTTAACCTAATTATTTTTCACACGCTATCTCTTTTGTTATTCTGTTCCTCTCTTGCTGACTGCAATGTCTTCTAGACCAGGGATTCTCAACATTTTAAAAGCTACCGCCCCCTTTCGGAATGAAGAGATTTCCCCCCACTGTTTTGAAAATCTTGTAATTTAGAAAATGGGGAAGAAGGGGGTGGTGAGTTATGGGGAATGAGTGAAAGTTATTAGAAGCAAAAATTTTGAGTAATTTTTTTCGATAGCTTTATACAGAATATATGTTTGGATTAACCATACTTTTGGCCCGGCGTCAAATAGTTGCAGTCTATTTGTTAAAATTAAAATGCCTAATGCAAAAAACAAAAAACAAAAAAAAAAAAAAAAATAGAAAGAAAAGAAAAAAAGGGCTAAAAAGTTTTTTCTTTAGATTAGATTATTTTTCTTTCCTCCTTTCTTTCTTTCTTCTTTTTAAGAAAAATATTTTTTCTTACTAAAAATGTAGTGCCAAAGAAACATTCAAGTGCCAATGTCAGGGCGATACATGATGGTTCAGAGCACCAGTTTCTTAACTTTTGGTTCAACATTTTTAATAAAAGAAAAGCTCCAAGATCCCTCTTGCACGATTAGTTAATTTTTCTATCTTGTACCAAGATTCTTCACAAAGCTAATCCGCACCCAACGTGGCAAAGGCGGAACCAGCATATACAAAGCAATCCAGAGTACATCCAACACATAGGTAGTGGTAGCCTAGTGGTTAGAAGGTCGGACTTCCAATCGGAAGGTCACGTGTTCGATACCCGCTGAAGACCCACCATGTGCACTTGGGGATACGTGCATGTAAAATCCGTGGACCCCACTACCTCGCCCCCGGGCAGCGCATCCCTCTGGCCTTGTGCTAAGAGGAAAGGAGGTTGGAGGAGAAAAGTACATCCAGCACGTCCAAAGAAAGAAAATTAGCAAATTTGCTTCCTTCTTTATGGGCCATAAGTTACACTCAGACACAGGCAAAGTAGTGAGGGAGTTTGGGGGTCCAGGAGAGGATTTTTGAAACTGATATCTTTAAGGGAATTTTAGGTTACGTATAAGGGAAGAAGAGGAGGAGTTTAAGGGTTCTTTCCCAGTAATTTTCTGAAATTGAAGTCCCAAAAAAGCGCAATTTACGTCATTTTGGTGACATAAGTCGAGGGGCGTCGGTAGCTCTCGCGGACATTTTTCTAATTTTAAGTCCTAAATACGCAATTTTAGGCAATCCTTGATTGTTTTAAGGGAGGGAAGGGTGAAATACAAACAGTTACAAAGTGAAATGAGAGAGTTCCCGTTTTGACTCGAACGTGGGCATTAGCTGTCAAGAAGAATACATGCACAGACAAAGCCATCACGCCGATTTCTGTCCACCAGCTTTCACCACCTCAGTCATCAGCTTCACAAGTCTTTCTACAGCCTGTGTATGAATGGGAAATTTTGAGAAGTTAATAGTTGGAGTCATCTCGGTTGTGATGAGATTCCTGAGTTCAGTGTCTGTCATTGCCCTGCCTACTAATCACCACCGTATCTGTGGTTGGCCGCAGCTCTGGCCTTCATCCTCCGTTTGCAAGTCCAGCTAACGTATGTGTGGCCGATGTTCCGTCATCATGACTAGAATATTCTCGGTGTGAGCAAAGTATGCATTGCAATAAATGACAGGGTAAGCTAATTTTTTGTGCTTATGGCTGAGATATCATTACCTAACAACCATCTGGTAAAGGTGCCTAGCTCCATCTTTGCGTGATACCTTTTACGGCAAACAGCGTAGGAGTTAGACATGAATAAACGTGTCGGGTGTTTTAAAATTCTCTGACGGTTCCATCTCACTCACATATAATCAGAGGATTCGATTGGCGGTAGTTATCCATCGTGAATTATTCAGGCAACCAGAGTTTTTCAATGCCATATTGCCACTGCAGTCACCGTTGCTGATGCTATTGTATTGGGAACAGCCTCTGGATTTCCAGGGTCCACTTATTTAACATGCACGTGTTCCCAGGTGTACATGGTGAGTCTTCAGCGGGTATCAAACATCAAGCTCTCCGGTTAGAAATCCGACATCGTGACCACTGGGCTACCACGGCCACTACTACAATAGTAATTGAATCTGCTATTTCAGAAACGACACATGTGACAATTTTAAGATTTTTAGAAAAACGCAAAAGGCTATTTAGTACTAAAGTTCTAAATAATAAGTATTTCAATACATATATACGAGGTTAACATTTTTTTACGTTTCTTATGCCAGATCAGTTTTTACCTTAAAAGATGCGTCAATAAACACAGAACCACTCTCAACTCAAAACGGGTAAAAAATGACACATGTGTCGTTTCTGAAAAAACAGATTTAACTATGCTTTAATGGTAAGTGAATCTTCTAGACTTTTAATACTGGCAATCTCTACTATAAATGCTCAATTACTGGAAAGGTAAGAAGCAAATAGATAAACGTGCAAACATCAATCAATACACATCATTCTAAATCCTTGGTATTCTACTGGTCCTAATCCATTAAAAACCGATTCGGACCACTACGATATAAAACTGAGTGGTCCGCAGGACCAGCGGCTGACAGCAGAAAACCGAATGTGGATCATTCATGGACCAGTCATATTTTCCACGGACCAATGCATATTCACATTCATTGATCCGAAGGACCAATAACTGTTCTTTCCTTTTAGAACTTCTAACGCGCTCACGCATATAATAAAATAGCATGCTTGTTTTTAGCCACGTGTACCGAGAAAACGGTAAGGCCTAGAAAAATGAAACTTACAAGCCAACGTTCTCTCCCAACAATTAGGGCTCATAAGACAAAACTACATCCCTGAATAATATAAATGGAATTCAAGCAGCAGACGTCAAATGGTATAGAAGTTATAAGGGTTTTTAGGTAAAAGTAGTCTATGTGGAAAAAAATATATCTTTTACAAGTAAACATTTTTTTTTCCATTTATTCTTTTCAAGCAAGCTTATTTAAGTTGCTGAACACTAAAAGACATTATCATTAAAAGCTTTCAAAATCAGAAAACAAACATTTTTATTTCAGATCGATACGCGTATGATTGATGTTCGAAAACGTACTGAATAGTGCTGTTAACTTCCTTAGCCATATAAAGCACTCATCAGGTACATTAGTGGCAGTGATTTCAGAGGCACTGGTCATGGATTTGTAAGACTCCGTGACGAGGGTCTGGAGTACCTTCCAGAAAATGAGTTTCAGAAATGTTTCCAGCAGAGGTGGAAGCGCTGGACTGAGTGTATACAAACAGAAGGTGTTGTACATTTTTTTTGTGATAATAAGCCTTATGGCCAGTGCAAATGATTAACAAAATGAATAGATTGCTTAATGTATGTCTCATATTCACAATGAAGATAGTGGTAGTAATCATGTATATTGCGTTATGCAACTTAATTCCATGATTTATCATAATAGAATTAAAAATTTACTTTTGATTAGAATGCCAAATGCCACCCTGTTATAGATACCGGAATATTTCGCAACATGATAAGTATGTAGCAGAGATTAAAGCGATTTCCTTTAAGTTATAATCTGTTATTGGATTAGACGGTTTAAGCAATTAACTTGGAGATCTTTAATAATTTCAGGCATTTACGGTATTAGAGGAGCTTCTGCTAAGAAAAAACATCTGTTTAGCTGTTAAGGAAAGATTAACAAAAGATTCTGGAGTAGCGGGGGAGTCATACTACGACAACATTGTCAAAAGATTGATGGCGAAGCCAAACGCTAGAGGTAAGTTCTATTCGCTAGTTATACTATTCTAAAGTAAATATAAGTATTAACGTTTGCTGCAATTATAAGGACTGATCTTAATTTCTAAGACAATATTTCAGCTTTAATCCAGAACATTGTTTTTAAAGAAAAGGTAAGTAAAAATCTATCACAAAAGAAAAAAACAGACGAAATAAGAATGGTTTTAACCAGAGAAGGTCCTTTGTGATAATTGAAAACGCGATTTTTATTATTCAAAGAGCATTACATTATTTTTATTATTATTAGTGCATTAAAAAGTTAGTACCCACTGTAATAGTTTAAGAAGATAATTTTATTTCATTGAAACTACAGTGTTGTCGGTTCGTGGGCAAAAAGAAGAGAATTGGTTTGCATTAGATTATAAAATACATTCTGTAACAATTTTTATATTAGTATAGCATCTCTTACAATATAGAAAAAATATGAAAGTAGAAGAAAACGAACTTTTCTAGAAAAAACTTTTCAAACAGAAAAATTGGGGGGAAATTAATAGTTGTAACATTTTATTTTTCTTTGAAATGAAATGTATTTTAAAAGCCGTGTTATCTATATATCTTCTTAAAATTCTATAGAGTTAGACACACATATGGTGAAACACAAGACTGTGGAGTTGGAGTCTTACGCTGATTTTGGGACAGAGGAGTCGGAGTTGGAGTAGTACTGATTTGGGGTAAAGGAGTTGAATTCGGAATCAGACTGATTTGGTTTAGAAGGGTCGGAGTCGGAGGGGCCAAAAAATGTGCCGAATATGCGTTACATCCCTAATATATATTTATAAAGGAGTCGGACTCAGGATTCGGAGTTTTTAAATTCCAGGAGTCGGAGTCGGACCATTTCCCATCTGACTCCGCGTTCTATTGAAATAAAACATAGTGACGGTAATTTTATATGTCATTGTATGTCTTTAAGTTTAGTACTTCAACAACTGTTTCCTATGAATGTCCATACCATCAAAGAAATTTGAAAAAAAAAAATCTGAAGGAATTGTTGATTGCATATTTTAATGTAATTTCTAAAAAACAAGTTATATTTAACAACTATAATTGTAAAAGACATTTGTTAAAAATTGAAACTCATGTATACATTATACAGTGAAGCTATGAAGTATACGAAGCTATCTCTAGCTTATTAAGCGTGCTTAAAATGAACTTATAAATGATATTTTGGGAGTTTTAAGAGCAAGTTATTGAATAATTAAGTTCAGTGGGAGTCTAAATGATTACGTAATTAAAATGAAAATGTGCGAATTGTAAAAAAATAAAATCATAACGATTTTTTTTTTCAATCGAAGTAGAAGTTCAGAAACCAATCATTGAATTACTAAAACAAAAACATATTTATACAAACATACAGTCATGCTGTTAGTTTTTTTTTCTTTTGTCAATTAGAAAAGTTAAAATATTTGTTATCGTACCACAATACTGAACGGATCTAGAGAATATATGTACCATGATGGGCAGTTACAGTTGAAAATGCCAACCAGTTAATTACAATTTTAAAATACCAAACTCCAGTAATCAACCAAATCTAACGAATTATAGAATAGTAGTTAAAATGACACAACATATTTACACAGTATTTTGAGCTATTTATTTTTATTTTGCTCAGTTACATAATAAATTACTTTCCATTAAATAAAAAGAAACGTTAGCTTGTAACTAAAAATGGAAAGAAAACGTAACATTAATCCAACTTTGAATGCTATCTTTGATATTTGAAGGAGAAATACCACATTTTTCTGCATAAAGTACAGGGTGGAGCGCGGTAAATTGCTTTTTTAGAATTCACGTTATGGCGACGCTGTTGGTCGAAAAGAGGGGAGAGTGGGCGTGGTTTATATTGACCGAAGGGAGCTTTGAATTCATCTGCTGTTCAGTTGTCATAATGCAGTGGACACGTGAGGAGCGCCCATTTTGCGTTGAAGTGTTTTTCTCGAATTTCCACTCAATTGGTCAATCTCGGATAGGGGATCTCAACTGGCCCACACGCTCACCGGACTTAGCCCCATGCGATTTTTTTCTTTGGATTTACCTGAAGTGTAAAGTGTATTGCAACCCAGCACCCTGGAAGACCTACAGAACAATATTGAGGCTGAAATTGCAAGAATACCAGAAGGCATGCTTGAAAGAGTGCATGAGAATTTCAGAAAACGTATGTAGCAGCGTGTGGATTGTGCGGGTAGACATTTACCAAATACACTGTTTAAAACCATGTAATTAAAAACTTCCATTATTGTCCAATATGATTTTAAAAAGTAAGTTTGTAAGTGTTCGTTATTTTTTTATTTCATTCCCAAATCAGCAAATTACCGTGCTCCACCCTGTACAAACTTACAAAACACCTGCTATTTCTCACGCTAATTAACTTCAGTAAAAACTTTGATGCTACTTTAAATAAGTAGTACGGACGGTCAGGGTGAGAGTACTTGCTCATATTTCGTGAGAGTCACTCACATAGTGCTATATACAGGACCGCGGGAACGGATTACACAAAAAGGCATCGGACATCCAGTGTCCAACAATTTTTTAAATTTCTGGAATCCGATCCTACCACAGGATGAAAAATCTAGTATGCGGCGTGTCTAATTTGATTTTTAAAATTTAATTAATTAGACTGTTTTGAAAATGTATGTAAATTAAGAACTTACTGCGTATTTGGAAGCTTCGCGATGTTTAAAAATATGTAATTGGTTTAAAACAATTTGAGCCGGATATCCGGCCAATTAATTACATTTAAAAAATTCATTTTGATATGCCGGATAACCGTATCTTTCGTGCAGCGGACGGTTTGATTCCAGAAAAAATCGGCCGGCTGCGGGATAGCTGATTTCTTCTGGGACGGATCGGCCCCGTTTGTCCATCCCCAGTGGTGCATCCCTGTATACATAAATCTTATATATAAGCGGCTTTACTGTTTGTTTGTCACCGATAGCTTATTGGTTGCTTGCGTAACTCTAATGCAATTATCATTGTTGTAACACATGTCAAATATACTAATGATCAAAACATTTCTCTTGCATTTTGAGTGAGGCATCGCTAGATTTGCAATCTTCGTTAAAAATTAATGTAAACGCAAATTTAATTTCATCCTTCTTTCTTTGTTTTAATTTATTTATCGTCTGCGCTTTTTATATATATTTAAGTGGCAGCGCTCTTTTTTCCAGTTTCGTTAAAACCATTGTTTTGACTGATTATGTTGGATATAAATACATATTTTTCACAAACAATTTGATTATAGAGTAAATATTTTATTTTACAGATTATTATAACTTAGATGTTTTTTCTCTGTAAGAATATTTTTATCCGAATTTATTATATGTTTATTATTTATTCATTAAACTTTACAGTTCTACCTGATAAATATCTCTTTGATTTGATGCGCATTTCCGGTTACTGGGAGAGTTGTATATTTATAATATCTAGAACAGCGGTCATTTCGTATGACCGCCGGTTTACTAGTACATATATATATATATATATACATATATATGTTAGGGTACATGGAAAAAACACTTTTTTAGAAATTCAAAACTTCAAAGTGATAAAAAGTTGTTTCTATAGACCCATATATACCACAAAACAAATTACCCAAATTAAAAAATATTGAGGCCTCTAGCACAAGGGCCTAAAATTTATGATTTTCTTCAAAAAATTAATTACTTATATATATATATATACATATATATATATATATATATATTTAAGGATAACATTTTTAAAAATTTGAAGTTCAAGAACTAAAGCAGCGAAGTAAGGAATCAATGTTTACAAAAAGTTGCTGCTCCCATGCTTAAGTCTCCCATAGTAGTCAAAAATGAGGGTTATTTGAAGCTAAACTTTTCATTATAAACTCTTTACTATTATTACTATTGTTATTATTGTTTTGAAAATATCGTTTTGAAGATTTGTTCGCTAATAAATAATTTTTAATGCAAGTTTATGTTTTATGAATAAAAAAATATTTAAATTTCTTTTCTGATTATATTTCAAGATTAACGGTCTTATTTGAAAGCTATAAAATAGTATTTCAAATAAAATTTTCATTTAAATACGAAATAGAATCTTATTACAATTGATTAGACAATTAAGAATTATATATGAAAACTCAATACCAAAATATATGTTAATGTTGTTCATATGCAATATATTTTCATGTTATATCAAGCTATTTCCATTACTTGTTTTTCCAACATCTCTAAGGGATGCATAAATTTTGTAGGCTTCCGTTTTAGCCAGAAACAAGTGTTTTTATATCCGGCTAACTGTCATTGCACACAAGCCGTGAGAACTGAACGATTTAGCTATTACAAAATTGTCTCAGAAACAATATTTGTTTATTGAATTACAAATATTAAATAGGATAAAAATGGTTTTTAATTGAGAATATTTTATGGAAAATTAAACAAATGATTTGCTTCCAAATAAAAAAAAGTGGCTTACTTGTTCCTTATTTAAAGTGCATATAAATCCATAGCAATGGTTTGAAAATGGCTTTTTGCTTTAAATTTCGAAAGGCGTTTCCTATCTAGAAGCCACGCCCGATTAAAGCCATCGCCTTCCTTGAAACGGCAGACATCGCACTCCGGCAACATAAGTGATACAACTCAAAAATTATTGAAACAGTGTCTGTGTTACCACAAAACGACAAATACAAATCTCATGAATATGCATTTCATACTATACGATTAATATTGTTCCTAACATTTTTGCTCCGTTTCATTCATTAGTATTTTCAGAACGATATTATACTGTTTTGTAAGATAGAAGTCGCATACCTAATTTTTTGAGTCGTGTCTCTTCTGTTGCCGGAGTATGACATGCTTTGAAGCCTCTCTGTGACCTCTTGAGCAATTATTGTCTAGACTGCCTGCAGTCACGAAGGGGTTTCCTTTCACTAAGGCCAGTTTCTGCAATCGATACCATCTCCAGAATACTTATCGCGGTAACGGGGGGTAACTCTGTTATAACTGTGATGTTCGCTTTAACACTGCAAAGA
This sequence comes from Octonoba sinensis, assembly GCA_038502835.1. NCBI lineage: Eukaryota > Metazoa > Arthropoda > Arachnida > Araneae > Uloboridae > Octonoba > Octonoba sinensis. The sequence goes on from CM076598.1 coordinate 135,008,171, forward strand.
AATGCTTTCATGGCTCACTCATGCTAGTTTGCAAAAGAAATTATTTGTTAGTTTTTATAAGGAACATTTTCCACCCCACAAATATAAAGTACCTCGGTTGCTTGACGTAATATTTCATGAAATTAGTGCACCTATATTTTATATTTTTAATAATATTATTATTTTGGGTAACATTTGTTGATTAGAATAAATAAAAATGCTTTTTAGTTAAAAATATATCATTTACTATGATTTTATTGAGGAAAATAGGTGTTGTGAGAAAGTGATTAGGCGCGAGTTCTAGAGAGTTAAGGATGTCACAAAGGCTTCCCCAATATATGTTACAAAAAAACTTACCAGCAATTAATAACTTAATCAGAACAATAAAAATATATTTATAATAAACAAATAAGTAAGTTCAAAAATTCATATTTTTGAGTAGGATAGACTGGGTTACAGTGAGACGAAAAATATAAAATCCAAGAAATTCGGAAAGATTGATACAATAAAAAAAATAATGTGGATTTGTAATGAAACGTAAGTATAAAATCTTCTAAAGTGCCAAAATTTTCATTTGAAGTTTTTGAAATAAAATAAGAAAAGGAAGCATAGAATTTTGTATCAGAATATAGGGTTTAGAGAGACACGATATCTACAATGTAAGATCAAAATTAAATCATATTGAACAAAGGCTTAAAGTTTCATCGCACATCTAAGTTTAAAAAGTTAATTTTTAAATTGCAAAAATTATTGATTTCGCTTTGTACTATAACTTTTCATAGGAGCTGGTAACAACGATTTAATATCTTTATTCGGAACGGTTGCAACATCTGGTACAGATGACCAAATAAAGCTAGTTCTCAAATACAAACTCTACATTTTCACAGATGTCAACATGGTCTGATGAATATCATCAGACCATTTAGTTTATTCTTCCTCATCAGGTTGTGCTATCTTGGAGTACTTTTTTTATATAAATATTTGACAAATTTTTTCATTTTTACCAGCTTTTGCGTTTTCTTCTTCTAAAATTTGTTTTCAGGAGCATCAACTGCAAAGATTTGTCCCTATTTTACGCCTTTTCTTCACTATTCTTTCTTTGGCCTTTGAATATCCTCTGAAGAACAAGAAACGACTGCATGCTACACCTGAGTATGAGGGCGTGTTTGTATCTATGGTTGACAGCCTTTATCTGCGGTGTCACTTGGAATCAGATGGTCTGTTAAAAACCAAGCTAGAAAATTCAAATTTGTGAATATATCTTTATCATATGGAAGGATTCCACACTTTATGACATCACAAATGATAATTGTAGAGTCATTGCCCTTTGGTGGGCAACACCAAGGGCAATTTCCCTGATACACTAAATTCAATTACCATTTTGACCGCATTACTCAAGGAACCGGCAGAAAATGTCCCCATTTCCGTCTTCCGTGGTTTATTTCGAATTTTGATAAGGTAAAATACCTGTAAAAGAAACATCCAAAAATTTAAAAACTTTGATGGATCATAAAATAACAATAAAAATATTCCTTTCAAATCAAAATTTAGTTTGGATAACAGTGAGAGTCTCACTCTGCCCCAACTGCGACTGTCTTACTGTACCCTACTCCGCCTTTTCCTACCAATTCAAAATTTTAAGCAGTTCATTTAAAGCCTCTCGTAATTATTGCAGTTAAAAAATAGCCACATGGGTGGAACAGTGGAACATTTAACTTGATCAAATGATAAATCTTTGTACATAAAATAAAATTTTATAAATCGATGCATGCGAAAATCAAAAAATAAACATTGCTTGGATGAAATCAGAAAAATAACGATCATTTGATGGCAAAAAACAGAAGCAGCATCTTCCTATTCCAGAATCCAGCGGGCTAATTGCTGCAGATTCATGGGTACCTGGCGCCATATCTCAATTCTTGTAAAAAAAATTGAAAAATCGCCTTATCTCTACGCGGAGGACTTTAATATTAATTAGGAGTCAATTAATTAATGCACCATTATTTTATAGAAAGCTGTAACATGAACACACATTTTTATAATTGGTACTCAAAATATTTAAAATTCCAGTGTACTCCTTTTTCGCCAGTTTTTTTATTAATATTACTTTGTCATTTTTCGTAAGAAATGAATCATATTGAAACATACATTCAGAAAAGGGCCATTCGTCAAAATGAAATGAGATATTTAATGAAACAGCAATCTTTTAGCTTAGAACAGTTTTAGCGTCAGAAGGTTTAATTTCTATACATCAATATGCGTTTAACATTTTGTTTTCAAATTAAGACAAATCTGTAACTTATCAAACCAACTTACAAAGCTTTTAATCAAGCATTTTATGTAGTGATAGTTTTGTAAAACACAGGAGCATTGCACTTAGTCAAATGTTTGAAGGCATTTCTCTTAAGCCATATTATCATCATCGTAAATTTTAAGAGTCTAATAGAAATTTATTTGGATAATTTCGTTTAAAATACTGCTTTATACAACTCGTTATAACTTCTTTACTTCGGAATGTTTCAAAATGACTTGAAAACCATTATATTCCGTAAAAATTGAGAAAAATTTTGATTTCGGTTTCTGTTTTGATAATTTTTTATAAAAAAGACGGAAAATACCATTTTAAAAACAAAAACTTGCATTTTTCACATTAAAAATTTTAATGGAAAAAAGTAAGACTCACCTGTACATTTTTCCTCTGAACAGACCTTTTAGTAGTTACATCAGAATTACACTTTGATAATTGCTGTGATCAGCTTTGAAATGTTTCGAATATTATTTTTGACGTTATAATTATTAATTTTAATCAACACAAGGCATAATATAAAAAATATGCGGATTTTTAATTCGTAAGTGTGTGTTGTTTTCTAATTTAGATCCTTTTTAGCTCATCCATCATTAGCATGATTTGGTAAATTGAAGCATCCATAGCACATATTTTTAGTGAACTGCTGCATCCATGCGGGATAGTTATAAAAAATTTAATAATTAACTCCGCATTACTTAATAATGTAATAAACATAATTAATTTAATAAATATTTCCGCATACTTAATTGTGTTTTAATTATATTTTGCTGAAAAATAAAAAAACTGTTTTAAAATAAAACCAGGAATTAAACAATTTAAGTTCAAATGATTTATTATATTTCCTAGCTGTGTAGTGAAATTTAATTCAAAATTTCGAAGAACAAACGATTATTCTCTTCAGAGAAGACACGTCCATGTCAATAGCAGTGAATTTTTTTATCATCACGGGGATAAAAATAATTATCTTCTCCCATTACATTATCCGTTAAAGTTGGAGTTATTACCATGCATCAATCTCATTATGTGAAGCCTATTACAGAAAGCTCACATGAAGAAACAGTTCGATCGATAGTATACATATTTTTGGAAAACTTTCAGTTTCTCCCTTTGCTTTTGAACTTCATTAATTAGGAGACAAGTTTCCAAACATTTGTTAGAGAAAAGAGTTTAAGTTATTTTCCCCTGAAATGGCACAGGGAGAAACTTTGTGTAGTCAGTATTAGCATTTTTTAAGAAAGTGTTGTGAGAACCAATGACTAATAAAGCTATGTCACATAATTACATAACTTAATCATCATTAGCACATTCTATGATTGTTGTCTTTAAATAAGAATTACTAATGGTTATTCTTAGGTTCCCTATAATTAACATATGAATGTTTAATAGAAAGGGGCGCTTTAATTAATCTTAGGTAAATACATTTATATAAATTTATTGTAAAGGAAAGATTGGTGCATGTTAATACCTTTTGCTTTATTTCATTATTCACCATTTCTTTCTTCCTTTTATTTGAAAGACTTCCACGGTTGTTGATTTAAAACCACAAATAATATTCGTATATTTCAATATCACGTAAGTATAAAAAAATACGTTACTTATGTTGTCAATCATTTTGAGGTTTTTAAACTTGGCTGAGCTTTATCTTTTTAATCGACTTCACAAAGGAAGGAGGTTATACATTCGTACTCTATGTCGCTTTTTTTTGTTTGTTTGTCCACTCATAACTTCTCACCGGATGAACCGATTTACATGATTTTTTTTATTCCATCGAGGGTGATTTCCCATTAGGTCCCGTATCTTTGTTTGAACATATTCGATAATTAGAAAAAAAGTTATGGGCAGAAATATGGTCATTTTTTGCTTTTCATGCATAACGTTTTAGTAAATGAACCGATTTTGAAGATTTTTTCTTTAATCGATAGAGGGACATCTAACTCAAATATCGCATATGAATTTGACTGCAATTGGTTTTTAGAAAAAACGTTATGGGTGAAAAAAAAGTTATTTTTTAAATTTTAATTAGAAAGGTTTGGCTTAAATTTTCTTTCTTGGGAAAATTTTTAATAAACATGAAACTTATTGTTAAAAATACTTTGTTGTCATTTAGCTGTAATATTAAAAGCAATTATAACAAGAATTTGACAATAGAAAAAATTAAATTTAATCAGTTTGTTTGCTCTAGTGACCTTTTAAAATCGATTACAAAACGGCATTTATTGTACAAACGGTTAGTTTTTAGTGCCATTCTCTCAAAGAAAGATTCCTCTATGATATGGATTTTTTAAAAATTGAGTATTTATATAAAAAATGTATTTACACTAAAAAGAATAAATAATTTTTGTAAAAAAAGAAAAATAGAACAGACCTGAAATTATAAATTGCCTTAAAAAGTGAAAAATAAATTAATTCTTTAAACAACATCGATACGACTGTTAAGCATAATGTTTTAAGTCTGTGCAAAATTATGTCAGTCCAATTATCATTACACCATGCATTATTTTACATTGAAACTGTTGCGAACTCTAGGCCATTTATATTTGTAATTGATTCATGGTTACAAAAGTAATCATAAATCAAAATCCATCATAATTTTGCACCGACTTCAAAAATTATGTTTAAAAGTCGTATCAATGTTGTTTAAAGAGTCAATTTATTTTTTTATTTTTTGCGCAATTTATAATTTGAAGTCGGTTCTTTTTTTTTTTTTTTTTCAAAAATTATTTTATTAGGCTTGTACCATTTTCTTAGCTAGCAGAAACTGCAATTTTATGAGAATAAACCTTTGTTTACACTGTAAAAAAAATCTCTTGAAAATAACGAAAAAAGTACCGGCAGCAAGTTGTCAGAAACATTCTGTTTCTGATAATATTTTCGCGAGACTTGACAGTTAGTTCTATTTCTTTTTTCTCCGTTGATCCTTTTAAATACAGCAACCGCAAAACGGAAAAGTTCCGTTCTCGTATTTTCAGGATCGTGAGGTACGTGATATTTCCGTTTTTGGAAGGAAAAACCATGTTTTGAAGCACTACGGAAATCTTCCGTTAAAAGCAGTCAATAAACAATCTGAAAATTCAGGGTTTTTTTTAACAGTCTATCTGATTGTTTTTGCTTACTCTAGTTACCTTGTGATAATTTTTGTTTAGGAATGGAAATATTACTATTCTCCACTTTAAAAGACCAACAATGCTACATTTGTCTCATACATTCCTCATTATATTCTGAAACTCTAGTTTAAAAACTATGCAAAACTGATAGAAAATCACGCAGAGAAATATATTGAAAACATAAAATAATAATAATCGCTTTCATCTGTTATTCTATATTCAATTTTATTTTCTAAAATCATCTTCAAATATCCCACGGCAGTTATTAATCTTGTTATCAACGTCTCTGTTTTCACTGCTGCTTTGCACTCTTCGTTATTTCTTATATATATATAATTTTCCTTAACTTTCATCAGAAACTCAAATGAAGTTATATATCTGATAGTAGTGATTATTCTAGATGACTTGGTGGTGTCTTCTTCTTGTCCTAAATGTTTTCTTATCTAAATTTACGAAATACTACCAAGAAAGAAGAACGTTCTCTGTCTTTAAATGATCCAGGCTGTAATCAAAATGTGTTTCAGTAAGCTATAAGAAATACTTGTTTTTGTTATGCTTTAAACGTCTCATTTTTAGCTGAAACATGATTAAGCTTTAAGTGTACTTTAACATAACGCGCGTCGTAACCCATGGATGTTTTTTTATAAGTACAAAAGGACTCCCCGCGAGGCAAGACGGATTGCCCTAAACTAAAGCTAACAACATATTTCTTAACACAAATTATATGTTTTGGGCTTTCTTTTCAGTAAATTTGAAAGCTCTGAGTTTAATAAAAAATTAATTATAAATGTTTAACTTTGTCTTTTCTGATTTCCTTTTCCAAGTATTCCCCCTTTTTTTTTTTTTGACGAATATTCTTACAAACGTTGTTTCATCGCCCAGAGTGGCTTTTATCATACGCAGTTGATGGAATCATCTGCATTCCTTCCTGGCAAACGTACTACAGGAATCCGTTTTTGCTAGCTTGGAAAACAGAGATAGATGCTTTGACTTACAAGTAGTGACTTTACCGAACTATCACTGTATTTAACGCAAATTCAACTAATGGTTTTGCGTAAAATGCAATCTCCTATTTTATCTTAATTTCAGTATGATTTTGTTTAGAAACGTAATCTGTACCGCTATTGCTCAATGAAAGTAAAATATTGCATATTGCTGCACAGATTGTTCTAAATAAAATGCCATAGTATGGAGCGGGCGGGAAAACACAGAAGCAACTTTTAAAATATTAAACAAAATACTTATGAGTGTTTCAAACTAAAAATGTTGATGTTGTGACAATTAGCGTTGAAACGCTGTAGACTGTGCACAGTACAGTTTGTTACTTCTTCACCCTCAGCTCCTTAGTAATAAGAGTTTTGTGGATATTGTTAACCAATTGTGAAGAAATAACAGACTGTGAAGTGCATAGATGCCATAGTTGAAGGGTTAATTTCATACAAAGTTATTTTGAATCGTTTCAACAGATTAAAGATTATAATGAATGCAAAGGGGGTGGTAATGTCCTATTTTTTATTTGGATGTTTAGTATAAATGTTTATTTTCATACGATTTTACAAGTAAAAACAGAAAATAGATTTAATAAAGAAGGCGTGTAATTTTTTTATTTTAATTTATTTTATCTGTGAGAAAAAATATTTGAAATTTATATTTTTTTATAGGTGTAATAATATTTGGATCCGATCAAGAAGTTGCTGGAGTTATGCGTGCAGTTCGTCGCAATAACGCAACAGGCACGTTTACATGGATTGGAAGCGATGGCTGGAGTGCAAGATCACTAGTGTTTGAAGGCAATGAGGACCAAGTGGAAGGAACGCTTTCAGTGCAACCGCAAGCACATCTAGTGGATGGCTTCGACGAATATTTCAAACTGCTCACTGTACAAAACAATCAAAGAAATCCCTGGTTTACTGAATTCTGGGAACACTTCTTTAATTGCAAATGGCCAGGAAGTGCAGTGACTCCATATAATCAGAGGTCAAATAATTGCACAGGCGATGAAGTAATCTCGAGTGAAACTGGTTATGAGCCAGAGAGGCAATTGCAATTCGTCAGTGATTCAGTGTTGTCTTTTGCGTACGCTCTCAAGGCAATGCATAAAGACTTATGTGGTGGAAGATTTGGATTATGTCCTAAGATGAAACCCATTGATGGATACACATTATTAAGCTATCTAAAAAACGTGACTTTTCAAGGTGAGAAAAAGCACACGATTTAATTTACGCTATACATTTTAAGTTGTTGAAAATAACAGCCTAAACAAAATTTAATGCAGGAAAAGGGGGCTTGGTGGTGTTGTGATAAGAGAATACTAGTGTAAAACAAGAAAATTTTTACTTCATTTCATGGCAATTTAATACTTAACGTACACGTATTTACAAATATCCTATTAAAACAAATGAATGTTAAGTTTTAACATTTTTTTAAATTTCACACTTTTCTTTTCCACCGAATGATTATGAAGCGGATTAACTTTTGAAAAATTTCTAATACCAACATTAATTTTATGAAAGTATTTAACCTAATTTATAATGCATAATATTTTTATTAAATGAAAGATCAATTTATGAATATTAGTTTTTCTGGAAATATTTTCATATGCTTTAAAATACACAATATAGATTATTATTTGCTTATAATGATTGCAATATGAGACTTTAATATAAAATATTTACTAAGAATGTGACGCGAAACAATTTTATTTCGCGCTTCAAAACATGAATATTGATTAAATAGATATTAAATTGCAATTTGTCTGCGTGTGTCTAAAAATGATCTATCACAAAACAATATACAAGCCAATAACAAAGATAAATTATAAACTGCTGGGTTATAATGTTTGAAACAAACTTCAATCAACAGACATTTGTAATGTGGTTACATCTTGTTAATCCCTCAAAGTTCATAATGTTTTTAAAAAACTGAACAGTGTATTAAATAACCAGTTAAAGAATGTGATGGTAAGCACTAGTTTAGTCGTAAACATTTCTTGTATGATTCTTAAAATAAGGGGCTATATTCTTAACTTAATCTTTAAAAGTATCAATTGGAAAAGAAAATATTTTATCGTCAAAAAATTTCTTGTGAACATATAACGTTACTAGTAATTAAGTAATTAAGGCATTTTTATAATTGATAGAATGTTAATTTTCAATATATTTACTTTGACAGGAACACTGTATAATTACATTTAATCAGTGTAGTAGTTTAGATGTTAACGCCCTTGCCTGTAAAAGCATTTTGCTATATCATGTAGTGCGTCTTTGTGTTACAATTTAGGCAATGCAACCTAGATCTTATATATTGAAATCCGAGAGTAAACAAAGGTATCTATCTATCTATGTCGCTGTATCTCCTTATACCTTAAAGGGAATGAAAACCATACGACTTAATGTTACACTAATGGTTATGTGGTTTTGTTACACTAATTGATTATAAAATAACTTACTGAAATGAACTGAAAAATGTGATTGCATAATTTCTTTAATTTAAATTACTTGCTAAATTTTACTTGTGTATCAAAATGCTCCTAAACATTTCTTCTATATAAAATTCCGCAACGTATATTACATTCTACATCTTACTAATGATTATCATATGTAAAATTTACTGTAGATAGAGTTTAGGGACATACAGGACGGTTATAATAAAACTTCCCCTATTCAGGGCATCCTACAGCTAAAACCGTTCAACGGATTGACACCAAAATTGGTTTGTGGACTATACAAGGGATGCGCTTAAGGAATCATGAAGGAAAAAAAAAGTTCTGAAAATGGCCGCTAGGGGCGCTGTTTAGCCTTAAAACAGAGTTTTAACGTAGGAAATGACCAGTACACATAAAAATAATGATATTAATATTTATGAAAGGAGAAAAATTCATTTCATGATAACCTAAACTTTATTTTTTGTTTTGCCGCACAGATGAACTGTTTTAGCTTTCTTTACTTTCATTTTAAATGACAACATGTAACCTTAAATATATGTACCGAAAAGTTTACAATAAATGTTAATATTATTTTAATTGACCTTAGCACTTCTACATTTTTTTAATTCAAATTTTCCAGTAATTAACGCCCCTTTAAGAGGACGGTGTTGATTATTGGACCAGATATGTCATCTATGGCACATAAAGTAAATGAAAAATAATTCCGATGAAGTTTTGCCTTTTTAGATGTTATTAGAAAATGTGCGATAAAAAAATGGTTAAATTAAATTTATTTTAGGTTTATAAATTATAGAAGAATTACTTTGTATGTAGTGTTAAGTTTGTTAAGCAAATACTTGACATATTGGAACTTTAATACTGTATGTCAAACACTAAAGCGTAGGTTGTCATTTGCTCGTAAAATGAAAAAGTGTAGTGTCAATTACTGGAGCATTGAGTGGGTAAAATAAAAATTAAAATAAAATATAGTACTTACCGATCGGATAAACGTTAACATATATACATATACTGATTGTTCATTAAAATATATATTAAGTTAATAACTCTGTAAAAATTATTTATGTTGATATAACTATTAAAAATGCAATAAATAGCTCTGAAGGTGTCAATCACTTGTGCACTCACCCTATGTGAAGCATTTTCGAGCATTTCGATTTCTAATAGACGACGTTACTATGGATAAAAAATAGCAAACTAGAATTTTTCTTTTCATCCGCTGAAAAAAAAAAGTCCCGCAGTGGAACAGTCGGTAAAACCTCGGTTCCCGCAGAGCACCGAAAGTGAAGCAACACTGACCGAGGTCAGTGATTGGGCGGGAAACAACCTTTTGTGGCTGGTTGCTTGGGGCTGTGTACGCTAAAGGGAGCTGGTGCACATTAAATCCGTCGTAGCTATAATGTCCTCCAAGTGAATCGATACCTCTGCGGGTGCCAACCCCACGTGACAGTCTCTCATCTGGGAGCTTGTTCAAAAATTAAGACATCACATAAATGAGGTTTAGTTAGTCTTCAGCCCTCGTGGTTCCTCGTTTAAGTGAAGCTGCATATCACCCTTAGCCATGGATCAGTCGTCCTTCAGCGACATGATCTTTTGGAAATGGTGTAGGCTTTCCTACGCCAGGGGGATAAGAAACAACAGCAAAAAAAAAAAGGTATTATGCCTATTTAAAATAGAAAATAAAGATAATAAGTCAAATGTATATATTGTCAAAAGTCATGGGGCACTTTCAATTTTACATATTTTTTGAAATTTTTTGAACAAATGTAATTTAACACGTTTAGTAACGTCTACCATATAAACGGCATGCTTCCCTTTACAATTTCCAGTAAAAATTTCCTCGTGCGTGCATTTATGGGACCAACAACAAATTGAAAAAAAATAGACGATATTTTCTATCGTAAAATGCTTGAAGTAAGTTGTAAATTCACAAAAGAATTTATTCGCTGTGTACGTACTCTTCGTAAAGGTTCGCGTAGTTTTGAGAATTTCTTTACCTATGAAAATTTCCTCTGGCATATTTTTTTCACCGAATTTCGAAGAAAATTTCACTAAACTTAGAGAAAGTTCGAGAACGTACAAAATAATCTTAGAGTTTTTGTGAAGAATCTCTTAGCGTGCATGTTCTCGGTAAGGATGGTAAAAGATTCTTCACCAAATGTTCAATTTTATCTAAAATCACAGCACATATGTTCTAAATGACTGCGGACTCTTGCGACTGATTTGTGAGCAACACCCCTTAGATTATTTTCTTTTTAAATAACATTGAATACAACTACCTAAATTGTCTATATCTACATCATCAATTTCAGTATGATGTTTTTCGTGTATGTTCTCAACTTTTGTGTAACTTTGGTGAAACTTCGTGCAAAACTCTGCGTGGTATAGGCCAAACATTTTTTTTAATTTGTAATGGGCGGCCGTTCACTTCTGCCAATTGCAGACCTAGTGCGTTCCCGCGAGATTGGTACCATCTCTTTCAGCAGCAACACAATGAGTGTGATACCATCGCCGCATGAGAATTTTGACATCCGGTTTCTGCTGAAAGGGCGAGCACCCGGACTTTGTTGATGCGAAATTGCACTAGGAATTTTAATTTAGCAGAAAGCATCCAAGCCAAATATCTACTCAAGGGATCTTTAACATGACGCACAATCATACGACATGGACGCAGATGATTTTCTGCGTGTTGAAATTCCACCGACACTGAAAGGCTCGATTCTCAGACCTGGGGCGTACGAGCTCCGCGCCTTACCACGACGCTATCATGCCGGCCAAACATATGCTGGGGAAATTTACATTTTGGAAATACATGCTTATAACTTCGTGAATATGCCTGCTAGCTTTACGGAAATGTGTAGGTATATGTATATAGAAAGTAAACTCTTCTCTGAAATTTACAGATTTTTTAAATTCTTTTACGATACAGGATGATCGAAAATATTTTGTTGTTGGTTCCACACACGTAAATACACGCGTGATGAAACTTTTACTGGAAAGTGTGAAGTGAAACTTGCCTTTTATATAGTTTAAGTTACAAAACATTTTGTCTAATACTTCAGAAATTTGAAAATTTAAACTGTTCCATGACTTTTGGCTATATAGTGCAGTTTTTATGGATTCGGAAAATGTTCCTTTATTTACATTCTGGAATCAAATACATTAACCTGCACACTATACTGTCTTTTTAACTTTTGATAGCATTGGTTATATTGCGACAAGACAAAGACGGGGTTAAAACTCTTTCTTGGTCGGCGTCGGATCTCATATGTTCAGCGTTTCCGTGCACGTGCGGCCGTTCCGTGCCATGCGACAAAGATAAAAATTCCACACTCAATCTGAAATTGTCGTTTCTCGCACGTTACTTTAAATTCCCAATTTTTTTGTATTTCTGAACATTGTTAAGAGACGGCAGTTCTAATTCAACGTTTTCCACAATTTTTGCAGTTGTAGTTCAAGCTTTGAGTCGGAAGCTGTAAGATAAATTTTTTAAAAAAATTCTTTGTTTTAGGCCAGAAATATGAAAAAATATCCAACAAAGTAGGGGTTAATGTCTCTGGACAAGCGCGATGCATTGAGGGACTATTCTATCAACGTTCTACAATGATGCACAACATTTTTTTCCTTTAAGATAACGTCTCTAGTATGAAAAAAGTATTGTCTTTCGCTATGTATCTAATATTTTCTCAAATTACATCTGCATATTTTTAAACTTTGTCAGTCTATGCACAACTTCATGAACATTATGCAATTGCATTCAATTACATTTTGTCTTTCTGATGGGTTTTCTAATCTTTGTCCAAAATGCTATACATAATTTGATTTAGAAGTTATGAACTTTTTCGACGAAAAACAAAGGTATTTGTTGACTATAAAAAGTAGAGCAGTGATAATAAATTTACCAAACGGCAGACTTTTTACACTGAGGAAATAAATTAGATTAACAAGTGGAGATAAAGAGAGTATATATTTTATTTCAACATATATTTCCTGAAATTAATTTGATCCGTAAAATACAAATTGAATATTATTTTGCTACAAAACTTTACGCAAAAGAGTAAAATTTCTTTTCAATAACATATTGAAAAGTTTATTTTTATAATTTTTGAAGTCATTTTCTCCCTTAATTTGGCATATGAAATAAGATGTTTCAACTTTTATTGAATGAAACATTGTTGTTGGAATTAAAACTACGGTCTCTTGAGAAATATCACGCTATTTTAATTAAGAGTTAAAATATCAAATGTATATGAGATGATTAACTTTTCGTTAAACTATGAGAAAAAAACATTGATTTGCAAATATTGATAAAAAATATTTTCATACATTGCACATATTTGCAAGTTAACTAGTTTTCTCCTTTACATTTTAATTTTTATGTACAAAACTATTTTTATTGGAATGAAAGGATATTTTCTAATATAATTCCCCGCTCCTATTTTCTAATATAATATTTTATCATTCAATTTACTTCCGTTTCCTTATATTATCATTTTTCACTGTTCTTTCATTAGTCAAAAGAAATAATGCGGGAAGGAGTAATAATGAATTTTTTCTCTCTTTAAGTGTTTGTTTTAAATTAAAAATAGTGTTTAACATTGTTAAAAATATTTTTCTCTTCTTATTTCAATGCTTATTTTTGAAAGTGTTTAAAGTAAAAACTATTAAGAAGTCATCTCTGAAATATAGATTCTGAAAGCCTTCGTTTGCCTGTTAAGCAGTTTACTTCCTTTTATTTATTTATTTTTTTTTCTTTAAATCAGTTATCAGCAGAAATTGTTCCAGAAACTCCGAGAAATCCTATAATTTGAGTTCGACCAAACTGTGCTTAACTAAAAAGTAAAATTCAAATTGACATTAAAAATTAATAAAAATTTTTGGTCTGTTATTAAAAATCACTTCAATTTTTAATTGCAAAATCATAAAATTGAAATTTTACATTAAACCAAGATGTGTGAGAAAGTTTTATCTTCTTTTGCACGAAAAGATTTTTAACAGATTGACCAGAACAACTAGCTCACTTATTCTAAATATCAACCTCTCCAGTCTCCATATGCAAGTTGTTTATAAGGTAAAGCTAGGATAGATTGCGCGGTCGGAGAGATTGCGCACCTACGAGTTCGGGGGGAAGAAGTAGGGTGCACGCGACCAAACGCCATGCATTTGTACAAAGACAATAGTGGAATGTCCACTTGAAAGTGCAAGTCGATTAATAAACGTCTGTGATTAAGCATCGATATTCTATATTGTTTTCACAAGGTAAGTGCTTGAATTTTCATAATGCGTTCTTTGAAATTCTATAGAGTAGCAGTAGTACAAAATATTCTATACTTAAGCGACTTTTCGTAAGCTACTAAGCTAGACTAATAGTTGGAAGGCCAGCATTTCTTTCTAGAAGCAGCCATATGTAAGTAAAAGTCTGCGCAATCTGTCCTACCGAAATAGAATAGTTTGCGCGTTTTGTACTTAGGAGAGATTGCACGTTTCTCCCGTTAGTTTACATGCTAGGAGAGATTGCGCATTATATTATTACCCATAGCTTGTTGGTAATGCAGCATAAATTGCAAATTACATGTGAAACGTATGAATCGATTAAATTCGCTGCATTAATAAATTAAAAGGGGCGTTCTGAATTTTTACTAAAACATAAAATGTAAAATACTTATGTCCTCTCAACACATTTTTAAGACGTGAATATTTTAAAACTTTAAATTGATTTTTGAAGTTATTTCTTTATATAAAAAATTCACGGGTGTCTCTTTAAGAGGCATTAATTAAATATTTTGAATATAGTTCTATATCGAGAGGTAAAGTTGTCGTGACTTTATAATTTGTGTTTTCAAGGGACTGTGGTTTTTCATACCGTAAAAATTGTTGAAAACAAGTTCGTGTGATTTTATTTCTTTTGAAGATTTAAATTATGAAATATACGTTTCGGAACTAAATGCAAATAAAGTAATTTGTGAACAAATTTCTTTTCTTAGACGAAAATGTTGCTAATAAATTAATAATGTGCTAGTTTTATACAAATATTCTTATTAATAAACTATTTTTCCAAACCGTTTAATGCCGTCAAAATTAAAAAGAAAACAAAGTGCAACGAATGTTACTGACCCGCACATGTATTCGAGAGAAAAATTAAGAAAGAAGAAGCTACAAAAAATAAGCTAACGTCTGAAGATAAGGTGCTTAGAGAAAAAGTGGGAACCAAAGACTTGCAGGAAAGAAAACAATACAAAATGTTTGAATTTTGAAACACCTTCATCATCAGCTACCTCAGAAGAAAATGTCAAAATACTGAATATTTGGGACCATGTCAGACAGGACAACGAGGATGAGTGCACTGAATGTCTGAAACCTGTACCAGGAGACAACTTCAACCAGTGACATTAATGCCTACCGTTCCTTTGTAGGGACAGTCTGAAAAGCTCGTCTGAAACACCCAAAAATAAGCATTTCAACAAAAAAATGTTTTAATATATTCCTAAACTTATAATAACCCATAAGGAATACATTAAAACAATTTTTTGTTGAAATGTTTATTTTTGGGTGCTTCAGACGTATTTTTCAGACTGTCCCTAAAAAGGGACGATAGGCATTAAAGGGTTAAGTGTGCTATTTGTAGCAGATGGGTGCACTACTTACAACAATAAGTATACCAATTATGGACGGCAACAACTTCGGTTAACAAACAAAAGACATTGAAACTGAAAATGAATAAGATTAATTATAATTTAAACCTTCTTTTCTTCTTTATTTTGTTTCTTTAATTAAAACACTGTTTTTTCCGATTCTGTAATCATTGAGTTAAAATCTTTATTCCTATTAAAATTGTATGTGTTTATACAAACCCTACAACAACACAGTTTTAGAGTGAATATTATTGCTAACAATTTAATTGCAGTTTTTATGAATAACAATCTCCCCTACCCATGTGCGCAATCACACCTACCCTGTAAGGACAGATTGCGCAAATTAGTCTTCTTGGGTTTTTTTACAGCTGTTGCAATAAATTAAAGCAAAACAACGAAATATCAATGGAAATGCATAAAAAACAAATGAAGTCACAGTTATTCATCAATAGTTTAACAAAAAAGTCATACTTGGATTTTTAAAATTATTTTTCCAATTGTGCGCAGACTCTCCTAGCTTTACCTTAAATACCCGGTCCAGGGCTCCCTCTCTTCTAGTAACACAACTAATTCAAAAATTTTAACTGTCAGTGTCTCCTTGGAAGCTATAGTAAGAAATAATATTAAAAAATTGAAATTGTTTTTTTAGCAATTGCGGTCAGACTCGGATACAGAATTACCTGAGGACGGGGATTTTTTTTTTGTGGTTTTACCTACAGGTAGGTACCTGTAGGTAAAATATACAGGTTACCTGTATTCTGTTGAAAACATGTACCAAAGAGGGAAAATTATAAAGCTTTCTTTCATTATTCACATAATCTTTAATAATACTTAATTTTGCATTGCTTTACCCCTGCATTTGCGCCTATTTGTAGTATTCTTTTAACCGAATAAATTTTTTTCACTGCAAAATTATTAATCTGAGTTCAATTGGCAATGTGATCAAGTGTAATTTATTTTTCAAGGAGAAATGTATACCTTGTTCGCATTTGTAATCAAGGAATATAAAGGATTGATGCAACAACTCCTTTCATAACTATTTTTTCTTCTTTTTTTAGATACAATAACTTCTTCGATTTTACGCATCATTAATGAGACCGCTATTCGATTATTTTAGTTGAAAATCAAATGCAGTAGATTTTTGAGCGGCCTAATGTAGTGGAAAGGCAGGCCGGATAGCAAAAAGCCGGATATGTCGGATAGTTTTATGAATTCCTTTTTTTTTTTTTTTTTTTTTTGCGTCACCAATACCAGAAGACAAAGTTTCTATACACTGTAAAAATAAATCCCGAAAATACATAAGAATCTCCAGGAAATCATTTATCCGGAGTCTAGGCGTAAAATTACAGAGGACTAAAAACACGACAGTAGACATCTACACTTTTACCGAACGTATGACAACGAGCGCTATTTGAAGAGTCGGGGCATCCGCCATTTTGGTTCGTTCTGGACCCCATTGCTCAGATAAAAATGAATATATTCATATATTCTGGTTCAAATTTTATTTTAGAAGCACGCATGTTATTACTTTGACTTGGTTTTTGTTTAATTTATAGAATTTTTTTTATTAAAGCTCGCATTTAATTTTTAAAATGCGAGCTTGGATTTTTATTATTTGGAATAGCGCAATTTGTTTGCTCATTCTCACCCTTTGTTTTTTGCGTGAGTAACGCTTAGTGTATCCCCCTTCTTATCAACCCCGAAATATTTTTGACTTGATGACAGATTACCGCTCTTTTAACGAAACTGGACGAGGCGAGTAGACCACCATCACGAGTACTCCAAGGCGATGCGAGTGACCTGTCTACACTCTTTCTCGTCATTCCCTGTCGAGAGTGCGGAGCCGCAGTTAGAATTGCGATTCTGGCAAATTGCGGATGAAATTATTCTGTTGTGACTAAAAACGCCAAGAATAATTTCAGTCAATTTTGTAACGTTATTTAACAGAATTAGGTTATCTATCAAAAGAAAAGTACAACGACGAAGAATAATTGTACAAACTATTTACAAATAATTTTATTAAGTAGTAATTAGTAATATAATATATTACTCAAGGTTGAAATGGATCAAATAAAAAAGAGGAAAAAATCCTCAAAAGTCAACATTTTAAAATGCTTTATAAGAGCTCTTCTCCATGGCGAAAGCATAACACGAATTTATTCAAGCATCAAATACAAAGTTCCGGGGAGGGGGGTAGTTGGAAGAATTTTTGGAAGCTTTTCAATATTCAGCATGGACTCTTGACAGGTTTTTCAAGTCATACTTTTATCTGTATATGCATATACCGTAGATTAGACAGAAACAAAAGTGTTTAACTTGACTGAAGGAACAGAGCAAACTGATCTTGTTTTGAACTTTACAGAAAATTTTCAATTAGCTTCAAAGCAAGTAATGTCTTCTAACTAACCAGCAGTATAATCAAAAATAACGCGGAAGCTGCTTACTGAATTTTAATTAATAATTCTTTATGTAGCATAATGGCACGCACTTCGCAATATGCCCCCCCCCCCCCCGACTCCTAATTTCCTCCATCACTCGTTTTTGCAAATTTTCTTTTTCTATTTTAATATTAAATATAATATGAAACTTATTGTACTTCATTTTTCAGGTTTAAGTGGTGATGAGTTCCAGTTCTCTGATAAAGGGGATGGTCCAGCGCGTTACAATATAATTCACTTCAAACAAGTCGCTTCAGGATTATACAAATGGGTTCGAGTTGGCAGGTATGAAGATGGAGAATTAGAGCTCAATTTTACTGATATTCAGTTTCGGCTTGATGAGCCAGAAATGCCAACGTCTGTGTGCAGTTTACCTTGCAGTATGGGTGAAGCAAAAAAATTTGTGGAAGGCGAGGAGTGTTGTTGGCATTGTTTAAAATGCAGCAAATACCAAGTTCTCAAGACAGAAACGATGTGTTTTGAATGCCCATTTGGATATCGACCTAATGAAGATCTAAGTGAATGTGCGGAAATACCTCTTCGATTTATGAGGATAAATAGTGGATGGGCGATTGGTGCCATGTCATTTTCAAGCGTAGGCATACTCGCAACAATTTTCACAATAGTAGTTTTTATCAAGCATAATAACACTCCCGTTGTAAAAGCATCAGGAAGAGAACTTAGTTACGTTTTACTAGGTGGCATTCTGTTGTGCTACAGCATGACATTTATATTAGTACAGGAGCCTACAGATCTTCTTTGCGGTGCTCAACAAATAGGAATAAGCTTATGTTTTACAATAATTTATAGTGCTCTGCTCACTAAAACTAATAGAATAGCTCGCATCTTCAAAGCAGGTGCCCGAAGTGCCAAACGACCTAGTTTCATTAGTCCGAAATCTCAGTTGTTTATTTGTGGATGCATAACTATGGTGCAACTGATAATTTCCGCAATGTGGCTTAGTTTCATGCCACCCAGTGCTATTCATTATTATCGTACCAGAGATGAAAATCATTTAGTTTGTGCAGCTTCTGTTGATGCCACGTACATGGTAGCTTTTGCATATCCAATGCTTCTCATCATCATTTGCACCGTTTATGCTGTTTTGACAAGAAAAATTCCAGAAGCATTTAATGAATCCAAGTTCATTGGTTTTACCATGTATACAACATGCGTTATCTGGCTTGCTTTTATTCCCATTTATTTTACGACATCTGCTCATGCTGAAATCAATGTCTTTATGATGTCAGCAACAGTGAGTTTAAGTGCTACAGTAACGCTGATCTGCCTCTTCTCGAACAAAATTTACATTATTCTGATTCATCCAGAGAAGAATATTAGGCAGTCTCTTATGAATACAGATCGATACAATAACCCCACGACATCATCAACCAGAATGGAGCCAGGTTTAGTAGACGGTAAGAAAGCCTCTAATATATATTAATAATAAAGCTAATCTCACAAAATGTTATTTTTCTGTTTCAAAAAACTAAAAAAAGAAACAATAATCTTTATTTTTAAGCTTTTTAATGTAATTTTTAAACATTGGAGCAGTGGAGTACAACTTATTTTTTGAGCCATTTTTCCCCATTTGTTGCGCTGATCAATTATTTAAATGCACTATTATTTTCAGTAGTTTTTCTATACATATTTTCAAAAATATCCATTGACATTTTCGATAAAAATCACGTAAAATTCTGTAAAATTATATTGAATATAAGTTTTCATTATAACAGTACGAGTATTGTATCAAAAACAACATAAGTAGGTTACAACAACGTTAAATGGCGCAAGTCAAAGATCAAAACGGTGCGGTCTGCCGTTTTAATATTTGACTTGCGCCATTTAACGTGGTTTTTACTCATTTTGAAAAGAGGAATTCAACAGATAAAAAAAAATAATAATGAATGGTCCCGGACGAACAGATCAGATCTTGTTGAGAGTAGTCGCGCATCACAGAAAAGTCGTCACTTAGCTCACAGAAAAAGGGATGTATCGTTCAAAGATGATTAACAGTAAAAATGTATGTGAGATAATATCACTAATAAAAAGATTGGGCAAAAAAAAACCCCCACTTATATTTAGGCGTTGCAATTTGTATCATTTTTTTCGGGAAATGATGTTGCAAAAATATTTTTGCAGTAATATTAGTTTAGAGTATCAAAGGAATTTTTTTTACCTATATTTGCTTATTTCAAACAGTAAACAAAGGGATTGTTGCAAACAGGAAAAACAGAATACAGGACCTTTTTTCGCTACGCTTAAGCGTTTTTTATACAGATAATAATAATAAGAAGAAGATATTAAAATATTTCATAAATGGTTTTAATGTTACAAGGAACCTATTCACCAAAGTGTATATTTTTAAGTTTCGGGATGCAAGAAACCTGAGTGATGAGATACAAGTGCCATTTTATACAAAAATATTATATAGAAAGACTGCAACTGGTGAAGATTATACAAACAGCATAAAGTCATCAGGAGCTAGGAAAATATTGTATGGCAGGATTTTTCCTTGTTCCTTAATATTTTTAGCTGAGCTCAATATTATTATTCTCTTAAATACATATTGCTTTTGGAAAGACGTAATTCAATCACTGTGTCCTATCGAAACATAACTGTATATGACCTGGAATCCACATGGACCCCATGCTATAATTTGCAATATTAATGCGGTTTATCTTTTTAAAAGTTAATTCTGCATTCTATTTTTCAATATGGAAAGCAATCAATGCTTATTCTGAAGTTTTCTTGATCAATATTCTTTATTTTGACAGTGCCGTGTTGATTTCCGACATACACTTCTGCTTTTGACTATCATTTGAAAGTGCTGAAGCCCGCGTCCCCATATTAGTTTTAAATAAGACCATTTACAGTTCAATTGTCATTCGTATCAAGAAAAAAGAAAGTTTCACCTCTCTCTTTTCTGTGCGGTTTAAATTTTTCAATCAAACCCCGCAATCGAACAATCCCTTACCTTCGTCAATGTTAAGTCTGCAGGTATAGTGCCTAGAAGAGATAGGGTGTCGACCGAGGCGAAAAAACGACGGACAAAAAAGTGATCCGATAGATAGCACTCAGTTCTCCCCGCTTCATAGTTTGAATGAAAAATTCGTATGATTCATTCACAATATTCATAAGCTTTAATTAATATATTTTAAGTACATCGATTGAATTCGCTTTTAAAAGCTAGCTAAAATAGCTATTAATTAATTTTTTTCCCTCGGGAATTCAAAATCAAAATAATTAAATTTTTAGTTTTTAACCTATGCTTAACTGGAGGATACTAACTGATCTATTTATTTATTTATTTATTTATTTATTTCTAATGGGCTGCGTGTATTCGTTCTTAACCATTGCTGACCTAGTGCGTTCACAGAGATTGTTACCAACTCTTTCAGCGGCACCACAATGGGTGTGGTACCATTGCAGCAATTTTTGACGCTCCGTTTCCCCTTAGATGGCGGCACCTGAGCTCCTATTGATGCAAAGTACATATAGCCGAGAGTATCCTAACTAAACGGGAACTCAAGGGATCTTCAACATGCCGCATAATCATACGACATGGGTGCTGTCGATTTTCTGCATCTTGAAAATTCACCGACTTGGGCCAGGTTTGATCCTGCGATCTTGGGCTATGAGGTCTGCGCCTTACTACTACGCCACCCTGAGCTATTTATTATGTGTTAAAAATATATATTTTTAGGGTACAGTGTACATGCATACTTCTGCATACGTATGTACTTCTGTGTATGTACACACTTGTACATGTAAAAATATAAGTACAGGTGTATGACGTGTGTATTACTGCACATTTCTATACATGTGTACACTAGGGTGGTTCGAAAAAACCTTTTTTTTAAATTTCAGATCGCTATAGTGCGCAAAAGTTGGCATTGATATAGACGTGAAAAAAGCACTAATTATTATTTTTTTATTAATTTATCTTCCGTTCGCCAATGCTATCGAAATTAGCAAAAATTTGAAAAACCTTAATTTTTCATATTTTTTTAAAAAACGCCAGATGGTTTTAAATGCGTTGCTATACCATGAATTAAATGCTGAAAGTATGTAAAATCAATATATATGCACTTATTATACAATTGTTTCTTATCTTTTGGTCGAGCAACATAGTACAAAATGAGTAAAATTAGTAGTTTTTTCAAAATTTCAAAGTTTGACCGTTTATTACATTTTAATCAGACGACTTTTAGAGATGCTATAGTTTAATCCTGTTAGAATAATATATTAAAAATCCAAGCATATAAGACAAACTTTGATATTCAAGTGGAATTCGGTCGCGCAGCTTCGTCAAAAACAGCAGAGTAGCCTAAATGTACAGAGAGGCTAGGCGTACGCAGCCGGTAGCGGCCATTATCGTTGTCTGACAATTTCTTGTTTGAGAATGTTTCATTTCAGATAATTTAGAAATTTTCTAGTAATAAATATTTGGTAACTTTTGTGTTTCAATATTCATTTGTTCGTGCAGCTCTTCGCTCATTTTGTTTACAAAAAGACCCGGAACTCACCATGGGGAGGTGGCTGCACTTCGAGTTCCACCCACACCCAACCCAACCAACCATCCAATGTAGGGTGTGTTATTTACAATATGTACAAATTTATTTCGCTTTCTCTCTCTTTTTCTTACCTATCGATATACCTCAAAATTCGGTTTTGTGCGAAAAAGTTGGCATTGCTGAACGTGACAGCAATGTAGTTCTAATATAGCCGTCTCTGCAACTGTGTCCACACACTTCACTTGAAGCTTCGGTCACTAGCTTAACGCAACCTGCAACTGCCTGTGTATGGCATGGGAGAGCAAAGATGCTCTTATGACAAAAGCTTCAAGTAAAGTGTGTGGGCACAGTTCCAGAGACAGCTATATTAGAACCACTTTACTGTCACTCTCAGCAACTTTTTCGCACTAATCCGAGTTTCGATGTATATCGATAGATAAAGGAAACATAAACGATCAGTGAATATTCTACTTTGGCCGTCCATTTCGCGAAGTGGCCACGATGTTCCGGCCAAAACGCGATGTGCTTATTGAAGAATGCCCGGTAGGCGTATTTTTATAGTATGCTGTATCGTATTTCTATACTATTATATATCGTAATATTTATAGTATGCTGTATCGTATTTTTATAGTATTCTGCATCGTATTTTTATAATTTTCTATATCATATTTTTAAAGTATTCTCTATCGTATTTTTATAGTATGCTGTATCGCATTTTTATATTATTCTATAACGTATTATTATAGTATTCTATATCGTATTTTTATAGTATTCTGTATCGTATTTTTATAGTATTCTATATCGTATTTTTATAGTATTCTGTATCGTATTTTTATAGTGTTCTATATCGTATTTTTATAGTACTTTGGCTGATCCTCCCATGCCACTTCGCGATCTGGCCGGCCAATTCCCGAAATCAAGAAAAATCGGACATTGGGCAGCCATCCTACGCTACTTCGCGATCTGGCCGGCCAATTCCCGAAATCAAGAAAAGATCGGACATTGGCCAACCAATTTCTTAGCCACAGCGTTCTTAGCCACAGCATTCTTAGCCACAGCGTTCTTAGCCATTTCGCGATTTGGCCGGCCAATTCGCGAAGTGGCCGAATTCGGGCTTTGGCCGTAACATTTACACTGTATCCGCATAGACACTTCTGTATCTACGCGTATCTGCTGTACATATATGTACATTTACACTGCACTGAACATGCACAGTATGCACAATTCATGCATACACTGTTAAAAATGTCCGCAAGAAAATAGTAAAATAACCATTTATTTTATTGTTATTTTACCATATTTAATTACAACAGTTGAATAACCATTAAAAAGATGGTACTCAAACCGCTGATTGC
Source organism: Octonoba sinensis (assembly GCA_038502835.1). Classification (NCBI taxonomy): domain Eukaryota; kingdom Metazoa; phylum Arthropoda; class Arachnida; order Araneae; family Uloboridae; genus Octonoba; species Octonoba sinensis. The sequence goes on from CM076598.1 coordinate 135,031,946, forward strand.
GGAAAAAATCGTTTATTCTGTTTCTACTAAAGAACGTTTAAATAACCGTAATTTACAAGCGCTTAGTAAGAATCGGGCGTCCATCTTGGTTGCGAAACCTTACCGGTCGTACTTTGTTGTTAAAATATGAATAAAGATTGATCACTTCAAATCTGCATGTGTATATAAAAAAAGAAGAAAAACGTGGCTTAAGCAGTGGTTACTAAATAGAAAGACATACACACGTAAATCAAAAATTGGAGACATCGGACTCCCGAACTGTTTGCGAATGAGCGAACCCATAATTTGAGCTGCTGAAGCTTGTTTGTATTTTAATTTTTGCAGCCAATAAAATGATTTTCGTCAATATACAGTAAATTTAGACCAAAGATGGCTTTAGATACAATAAAAAACTGAAATCTCAATCTTTCTTTTCCTTGAAAAGAAAGATTTATTGATAAATAAACGACCGCTTTGTGTGGTGCAGATGGCCGAATGGTTAGAGAGAAAGGTTGGTGTGCCGAAGACCCGGGTTCGACTCCCGCAAGCTTCGTTTACGGTTTCTACGCCTGGAAGATTCTACGCCTCGAAATGGTTCAAAAAACGGTAAAAATTTTGTTTTGAAACCCTTTTCAAATGGTTATAAAACCGTAAACTTTTGAATTTACGGCTTTTAACCAAGTTAATTAGAAATGGTTAGGTCCCGTACAGATAGAAAAATGTTCCAAACCGTAAATTTAACGGTGAATTAGATGGACAGACTGCTGCCGGTCATTTAACCGTAATTTCATGATGAAATTTCTAACAGTTTATGAACATATATGTGTACATGTGTATTTGTATACATGTGTATTTGTGCAATTGTATTTTGTATACATGTGTATTTGCGCATTTGTACTCTGTATATGCGTGTACGTATGTAATGCGTATTTGTACATCTGTACATATGTGTACTCGTGTACGTACATGGTCTACAAATTGAAAAATTTTGGATAAGTAAGTAGACATGATAATAGCAGTTTTGAAAGTCGCAATGTTTAGGGGTTATTTGCAAAAATTCTTTTAAGTTTAATTAAGATTTTCTAAATTTCGAAAATACGTGTTTCAAAATTTATCCATTAGCTATTAGGCAAAAAAAAAAACACTTCAAAAAATCCAAGAATTGGTTGTTAAAAAGCTAATTAATACGGGACCACAAGCTTATCATTGCAGTGGGGAGAACTCTAGCGCCCTCCGCTTTTTTGTCGTGTGTTCTCTAATTTTTCGCCATTGAAACAGTGGTCGCTCGACCAGAAGCACATTTTCCCCCATTTCAAAACTCTACTTTCATTTTTTTTTTCAATCATCATTTAATTGCTTCACACTTTTTTGACTTCCCCTTCATTTTTAATTACATTTTTATTAATTACGATACATTAAGCCTTCTTTCATACTTTATTTTAATTTTTTTTTTTTTCACATTTACGGGAAGGTAGGCTAAAAGTGAGAAAATCTGGCAGACACATTTACCCGTCTCCTAACACTTTTTTTTTCAATTATATGCATTATTTTGTTTAAATTAGCGATATTTTTATATCAGATTAAAAAAAACCGAGAAAGAAGGTTTAGTTTTTATTAGAAAGTAAGCTAAACAGGGCTTAAGCAAACATTTAGTTGCATTATTCCATGAACGTCATACTAAAAAGAGATGTTTCAAGTGTGATGTTGTGTAGTTTATGTTGGTAAATAAAAGACTGAGGTGTTTCAGGAAGACTTAGGTCCAAAGACTGCTTCTCTGACATTCGACATAATCGACCAAATATCCTGTCAGTACTAGATAGACATTCACAGTAAACTAGATACATAGACTGATAGAATAAACATTGTTAAACATACGTACATGTAGATAAACATGTACGTAGACTATCAGGGAAAATTAGTCGACCAAAAAGTTTGAATTTATCAACGTTTTCCTTCAAAGACAAATGTAACTTTTTATTAAATTCTATAAAAAGCTTATATAGGAAAAATAATCTCTAATTACAATCCATCTAAATACGTCTATGATAATATTGTATTCAGACACATTTAACATTTATGCTTTGTATTTTATTTCTGTTTGACTGAAAAATATCCGACCTATTTTATAACGCTGCAAAAATTTCTATAAACATTTACCACTTAATATCTAAAGTCCAAAAGGGGACTGTAAATTATAATTCACTGGTCTGAACATAAAGTTCATTTCTCTGGAGCTCACTGAAGCATATTTTAGTACCAGAACAAGCACATAACCTTTATCTCCTATAACACATCTACCTAATCGTGCAGTTCTAAACTGCATAAGGTTTTCCGCTAAACCGGACCCCAGTCGACTAAATTCGATCATTTAGAAATGGCAAATGGTTGGATTAAAGACACTGAAGGTACTGCTAGTAAAATAACCGTAATCCTAAGTATGCTGAACTAATGTTTACGCTAGATAAAATTATTTCAACCTACTGATACGAAAAAGAACCTTTTTTTTAAATTCGCAAGTTTATTGTGCAGCAAGAGAGTTCACAAATTACACATAAATATGGATAAAAATGATAACAGTAAAATACAGAGGTAGTTGAACGTGTAGAACTTAATCGGAATTGGTGAAAATATAGGGCCGCGGAGGAAAACGATCAAAGTCCATTTTTTGCCGAATTACGTTTCACTGCATGCAAGCAACTTAATATAGACAGAATGCACATGCAATATCATTTAGGCAAGAAATATGCAGACTACCCACTCATTGCTGACGCTTCTCATGAGCAAAAGTGATCAAAATCCAAAAGTTGAAACTTTAAAAACGTAATTCTGAGAGTTTAGAGAATTGTGACGATGATCGTTTTTCCCCGCCGCCCTTCAAACCATGATAATTAGGAAGAATTGCATTTGTGTGTGTGTATTTAGTAACGAATTTACGAGTATTTTTTAATTAATATGCTGTAACGTGCGGGAAGCCATAAGATCTTTAGTCAGTAAACTACCGAGAAGTTCAACAGGTGTAACAATTTAGCCAGCTGTATTTTACATAGATATGACTTTTTTTCTATTATTTATTTGCTTCACACATGCACTCTGGCCGCACACATGATGTGTCATTTCTATTTCTGATAGCGTAATATCTCAGAAATAAGAGAAGATCTGTTTTTTTTTTTTTTTGTTTTTTGTTTTTTTGAGAATGCGTTTTTGAGTATAGTGGTGCCTCAAAATTTTATCGTACCGAATCATTTTTGAGAAAAGGTTTACTTCAAAGAGCTGCAATTTTCAAGTTCAGGTCATTTTTTGCCTCGGAGCTAGTACAAGAGCACGATGCGTTTGAAAGTAAGTCATTTTATCTCAATAAATAAGAATCTTGACTTAACAACACGTTATGGTAGACTTATCACTTATCAGGAAAGACTCGTTTTACCGAATCGCGGGAATGCTACATTAATTTATTTATTGACAACAATGCTGCCTTTCTAAGCAAGAAAGGCCTCATTTGGTACGCATCTTATATGCTATTTTACTTATCGAATTATTTTTATTGTAATTTCAGATTCAGGCTTGACTATTCAACAAAGCAGATTGCAATCCTCTCTGACAGTCAACATGAATCAGTGCCGTCATTGTGGTACTCAAACTACAAACCTATTCCTTCCGAATCACCTTAATACTGACGGTGAAGAAACCCACACACCAAGAATCGCAAGATGTTCTAGCTGTTCTATCATTGGAAAAATACCCGAGATTCAAAACGATGTTCAACTTTAAGGCTCATTTTCAATTGTGAATTGTCGTTTCCTAAAATTTTTTGTTCATATGAATAGATGTAGCTTGTATAAGTGCCAAACTATTTATTCACTACTCATAAGGACCACAGAATGGCTCTAAATATATCAGAAAAATAATCCATATCATATTTAGTTTATAACGTTGCTATGAGCGTATATTGAATATTTATAAAGAACATACTTATTTATAGCGAATAATCTTCTCTTTCCAAATAAACAGTAAAAATAATGTTATCAGCAATGAGGTGTTGTCCCTCTTTGTGCAAAGTAGTTTTTTCTGATTTCTTAAATGGGATATTCAATAAGGCATATCTCATATGATATATATATATATATATATATAGGAAGATTTTCTTTTTACTGATCTTTCAGAAGTAATATATGACTTCAATTCAAAATTAGCTGCATGCTGCCCATAGGCTGACCTGAAATTTGCAGACTTCTTCCCTTGAAAATGAGAAAAAGCCGAAGGAGCGTTCTTCAAATTGAGAAATCAAAATTTATGAAGATATGCTATTTTTTATATTAAGGTATAATTTTATTTATTTCTATGAAGGGAAAATGCTCTTTTTCAAAATATATCTCATTTTCTATCAATTAATAAAAAGATGGCGTTGTAGAGAATGTAAATTTACTGATATTTTAAATCCAATTACTGATATTGATAGGATAATGTATAAAAATTGAAATTTACCAGCTTTAATACAATATAAATGAGTGTGTATTTCTTTCAATAGGAATATTTTCTTTTTACTGAATCAGAAAGATCACTGCGCCATTCTCTGAAAAATTCAATGTATTCCGAATTATGATTAAATGCAAAATCAGTTTTTACTATTTTTTATCTAGAATTTACACTGTAATCCCTTATTTGTAAGTTTATTTAAATTCAAACAGACGTCAAATGTATTGAAAACTTGATTTTCAAGTAAAGGTTTAGCAAAACAAATGATTTTTTTTATTTTATAAAAACAAAAAACACCATCCAAGTTTTACAGCAAAACACGTACGTTGTTCTGATTCTAGGAAGAAATTTAATGTATCTTCGCGTTGCTACTTTTGAGATATGACGTTGAATATCCCATTTATAAAATCAGAAGAAACCACTTTGCACAAGGAGTGGGAACACCCCATTGCCGGTTGCCTTATTTTTACAGCTTATTAAGAATGAAAAGAATATTCACTTTTATTTGATCTTAAGATCCCTTTAATTTGGCTAAAAATAAACAAATTGAGAAGGATTTTTTAAACTTATACCAAAAACGCAAAAACACAAAATGGGCGAAAAACAAAATTTTCAAACAAATCAACAGGGTTAACATTTCAATTCAAAAATTAAAAAAAAAAAGTTCTCATAGGTATATATATGTATTTATGATATTTTTTTGAAAAATATCTGAGAGGCAAATAATACTCGGCGCCACGGCCGAGTATTAAATTTGGGTGATTTGACGAGTAATGGTCTTTAAGTGAGAAGTTTCACTTCAATGGATTAATAATCTATAATTGTACGCAGCGTGAGAATATATTGTAAGAAATGTGAGATATTGTGCGTTTCACGGTTTGAAACATAATCTAGAATAAATTGAATTATACCTAGTTGAAACACTAGAAGCGATACATTTTATTTTTCTATAATTTTATACTCTATATTGGCATATATATTTCAAAAATCTTTATAAGTGTAGAAGACTCGATGCTTAACATTTACTACTTTTAAAGTGATTTATAATTTTATTTAGAAATAAATAGATTTTACAGCAAAACACTAAGCTTAAAATTTCATAAAAATGTCGCTTGAAAGGACATAGTATTTGTACGTTTGCTGACTTTTTTTTGGGGGGGAGGGATAATATTAACAACATTTATGTACAGTAATGTTCAACAAATATTAGAAGCTTATGAACTTGAGAGATAATTTAATGCTAGAGAGATAATTTAATGCGATAAAATTTTTCACGAAGTAAAATATTTTACAAAAGTTTCAAGTAATTTTATACAATTTCTTCAGGTCTTGAAAAGGCTTTTTTTAGTGTCTAGTAAAGGAATCAGAAGAGAGTGTCAATATTCTAAACGGAAAAGGGATTATTTGTAACGCACACATATTTGCAAATAACTCATTCGTAACTACGATCAATAAAAACGGTATTTGTACTTAAATTTTATATAATAAATTTGTTCAGTCAAACACAAAATAAATAAATAAGTAAATAAAAGTTATTCTCCCGTGCTAAGCGCAAAAGTCATGTCATTTCTAATCGAAATTGGGTTATGGTCCAAATGTTTTACACAAAGTTTTGTGGGAAGATGTGATTGATAAATATTAGAAAAACAAACTGAAAAAGTGGTAACCTGAATGAAGTATATAGAGGCAAAAAACTTAAATCGCTGATTCCCCCTTTCTGAGCTCGGGTAGATGCCACATTCGGGCTTAGTATGCAAGCATTTTGAAGCTTATGTATCAATTTACTGTTTTCTCGTATATAAATATAAACTATGATTTTCACTATTGTACTTTGATTGGAAAATTCAATTAAGGGATTCCGGAGAACAAGAAGTCGGAAAAATCTTTGATAAAATAGTAGTCTTTCGCGCTTCTGAAACATATCACCGGTATCCATGGCTAGATATTATTTTAGAAAGAACTAAATCAAGTTGTTACATTTCATATGCATCCATTAACTCAGTATGCACATATTTGAAAAACGTTAATGACGAACAAGATCAACATTGCAAATTGTATAATCAGCTAACTTTTCCTAAAATGGCTGCATATGTAAATCTTGTAGATTATAAAACAAATGCAAAGCATTTTGGAAATTTAACACGTAGGAAGCATTCACGTCAAGAAAAGAAACAAGCTTACATACAGTGTGGCTCTGCGGAAAAGGTGCCTGATCTTGAAAGAATTGATTTTATCCTAGGGAAGTAAAGGTAAATGGGGAGAATTCTTATATTGGCATATAGCGAATAGCTACCTTAATACGTTAGTAGATATGCAAACCTGTTCTTCCCATCCCTATTTTAGCGAATGGAATGGTTTAACGGTGGTTAATTTTCGGTTTAACCAGGTGATGACTCCTTCACAAAGAAATCTGAAGCAATGAGGAACCTACATGTGTCGGGTAATTGCGAATAAGGATTGTTTTGACAAATCTGCTACTTAAAACTCACAAAAACCAAATTAGTTTCCTAAGAATTGACATGATTGTTTTTTAAATTATAACTTAAAATCGACTTGAAACAAAACCAAATTAACGTGTTTCAAAACGGGGTGGGGTTTGCTTCGATTTCGTTTCTGGGTTACAGAAGGAGCTAAAATACGAAGGAAATCGAGCAAAGTTACATTTGTTGTTCTTTTAAACAAAGTTGCTCTAATTTTAATCTGATTTAAGTTATAGTGCAAATAGTTCTATACCACTTGTTTTTTTTTTTAATTTTTATTTTTAAAAACCTTTACCCTTGACCAACTGTAGAACAAAAAGATAAATGCCCTATTTAACTCTAGAATTTCGATTTCAATTAAGCGAAAAGCGAATGCAGATCTTTTGGATGCAAAAGTTAAAGCAGAACAAATTCTAGTTAATTGACAAATGAAAAAAAAATCGAAATTTACTTTTTTAAATTTCTTTGAAGCAAATTAGGTTTTTTTTAATATTATTATTGATGCTGGTTCATTTTTATTAATTTTTTTATCGATACAAAGAAATACTTTGAAAATTTTCTTTTAATGGTTTGATCCCGGATAGAAGATGGAAATAAGATTTGTAACTTTAAAGTGTTGGGGAAATAATCATTTTCTGTTTATTTATTTTTTAAATTGTTCTATGTTCACTTCTTGTCTATTTTATTTTCTTTCTCTTTTCTTTCAAAAGCTAGAGATGCAAATATAAACCTATTCATTTTTTATTTAAAGCCTAAAAATAAAAACAGAAAATCCGCTAGTCAACTACATTAATGCCTCTTTAGCATTAGCATTTTTATTTTAATAAGCGTACAGAAAAGAAAATCTTCCTCAAAAAAAAAAAAAAAAAAAAAAAAAAAAAGAGAGAAAGAAAAAGAAACACTGCACACTGTTTGCTTTGAAAAAATCCTTTTATTTCCAAAACTTAAAAAAAAAGAAAAATTAGTAATCCAAAGAGCATTTCATGAGCATTTTACTTCAACATAATGAAGAACTTCTTTTAGAAAAGCTAATCAAAAGCAAATCAATCCTATATAATTAAAATATAACTAAGTTATTTACTTTAAAATGGTCTTCTCAACAGAACAATGAGGAACGGTTTGCGACTTTTTTTTTTTTCATCGTGCTTGATGGCTTTGCACCAAGTTTGGTTTTTTTTCTCCTTTTCGTACGTTACAAAATATTTTGTTTGCTGTATTACATTTTATGTATGTGTTTTTCTAAGGCACCCTTGATATATATATATGTATATATATATATATATATATATAACGCATGGGCTTATGCCGTGTGGCTGTTAAAAAATAAGATCATTATTTCTAAACCTAATGTGTTCAAAGAACTAGAAATCATTAAAATATCAATATAATATACAACTCAATATCTTTTTTTTTTCAAAATGTAGTCTACTATTTTGCGAGAATATATATATATATATAGTATTTTTTCACTTAGAGACATGATAAGACATAATTCCGATAAATTACTGTGAATACTGTGAACTTAAGACAAATATATTCAGCGTAATTCCGTTCATTTTAGTTTTAGGACAAGTTAGAAAATTATCTCTAATTTCAGTTGTCAAAGAAACGAAAAAAAAAAAAAGAGAGAGAGAAAACCGTGTGCACAATTTTCATATTAGTTGATTTTAAATGCCATTCGGCCTAAAAAACCATTTTGATAATCTATAAAAGGGAAATTTTAAGCTCCGTGTTTAATAAATTTATAATGGCAATGACACAACAATACAGCTCTTGTTAATCACTTTAAAATGCACCACGTAATTTAATATGGATACAAAACATGCATTTGCTCTTAATGTAACAGACAAACTGCAACAAACAACGCTAGTTTAACATTTTAAGAAATGCAAGGTAACAATGTCAAAAATAAGCAGTGAAAATTGCTTACACGTGCTTCTGAGTTACAAGGTAATTTTTCTGCTCTTTAACTAAAGACAGCTAGCTGTCAGCCAAGTGCTATTTTGATTGCAAACATGCCATATCACTTCAATTTTATTCAACTGTTTAAAGTCAATAATTATGGTTATTCCATATGCAATACATTAATAAACTATTATCTTTCAGTTATTGATATTATGAAAAAAATTCAAGTAAAACTATTTAAATAAGTTGCAGTACAGTGTAATTAACCCTAATAGTATCCCACTACAGATCTTATATACATATAATTTAATTACAAATTAAAAATAAAATTGCTAGATTAAAAAAAAAAGCAATGAATAATAAAACTCAACAATTTAATCAAGTTCTGAATAATTTAAATTTGAGGAATGTATTATAAATAAATAACGAGTTAAAATCGTTTTTGAGAAGATTATTTAAGTACATACATATCGATATATTTTTATATCATTCAAAATAATATTATAATTTCATAAATTGTGTACATTTGTGGTCTTTAATGATGGCTATCAGTTGTGGATATCCCTTTCAACGGATATAAACGACTTCTCAATGTTTTTTGAAAGTGGGTAAAATTAAAAACTATTTTGTCTCTATATGATGTAATAACTCTGTTTAAAATGTGTAAAAGTCAAAAATAATGGCCTTGAGAATAATGAATGGTAAAACTGATAGCTTGCTTTTTATTGTGACTTAAATATTGTGATTAAAGTGATAAGCATTTGAATAAATATCAATAAAGCTCCCTTATTGATCAAGCATGTAAAGTGATGTCAATAAAGTTGGTATTTGTGAATGAGTATTATTTATTCGTTGAATAGGTTTAAGAAGGGTATGATACGATATTTACATCAATAAATTGTGTTTTGACAATCTATAAAAGAGACATAATTCTCATTTTTTGATGCTTCCAGGGGATCTCTGCTAACAATAAAGCGACTGTTCGGCCGATTTGGCCCGAAATTAGTTTGGAATATGGGGGGATGCACCTCAAAGAGTTTGTTTTTTTTCTAAAATTCGAATTTCTTATTATTGCAATTTAGAACCAAAAAGTGCGTAAAATAGCTCGCGAAGAGATTACCGCATCGTTTCAAATTGAGTACCTTTGGAAATCCCATAAAAAGTTCCAGAAGGAGTTTTTCTCTTCGTGCTAAAGTTCGAAGCCTCTAATTTAACTAGAAAAGAAGTTATAAGCATTTTTCGTTGTAATTCGAAATTAATTTTTTCACGGCAATTAATGTTAATCCCCCCCTCCCCGCCAGACGATTGATAAAGCCCTTCATTTTTATTTTATTTGAATCGTTGCCATTTTGTCTACATGTATGTTTACTAATTAAAATTTTATTCCCAATGTTTTTAGCATTTTCAGGCGCAGCCGATTTTTAATTTATCTTTTTCTGTTTTGCCTTTTAATTCTTCTTTCTTTACAAAAGGGTTAAAATTTATTTCCTGCAGTGCATGGACGATCGGTAGCTTTATTTCGACTTCCTTATTTTAATACGTATTTTTACGGGACCGTTCTCCATTCTCTACAGGGTTTTTTAAGATCTATTATCCTTTATAGCAATTTTTGGATAATTCAAAATTATTATTTATATTTTAAATTTATTTTATTTATTTATTTATTCATTTTTTTCAATGAATCAGCACATATGACATTTGACTATTTGAGCTCGTATGAAAGTTTTTTTTCCCTCTTTCAAAGTTTTACATGCTGCTGTTAGTTTCTTCCAGCAAAAAATAAATCGTCTTTCTACCCTACTGTCAATAGCAGATAAAAATGTTTTAAAAAATTGTTCTTAAAATGCCTGAGTTTTAAATATTCTAATACTCTATAATCGTACTCTCTGTGTGGGTACTTGAACTAAAGAAACAAAACAAGTTTATTTCTTTCTTTGTTTCCTTCTTTTTTTTTTCTAATGTGTAAGTTTGTCACAAAGAACAAAGCTGCTTAAATATGTAGGATCGCCGGTTGATTGCGGTGGGCGGTTAATCTGTAATTATGTGGAATGCTATACATCTTAATAAATTTACATAATATACAAATACAAAACGTTACCAGTGTATACATAATGGCGTCCCAACTGAACCAAATCTTGTTGCTTTAGTAATGACAATAAGAAAGTTATCACAATTTGAAATTTCCATTGTTGATTACAATAATACGTAAGTATCGTTCTTCATCTTCATTTTTTAGTTTTGAAGTTCTGCCATCTTTATTTTTATTCAAAATTTTACAGACCTTTTTATTTTTGTTTCATTATTTATCTATTATTCATTCCTCGCTCATTATTAACCTTTATTTTTCAAATATAGAAACAATAAGAAGTCATTAGTAAGGATTTTTTTTGAGTAACAATTTTAAAAACTTTGTTTACAAATATGTAAGTACTGAAACTTGAAAATAACGTGTTCTGTTAGATATATCGAACTGGATTATGTTACTATTGTTCTACGGAGAAAAGTATTCTTTAAAATATACAGGTGTAAGTCTTTGCAAGTTGTTTTTGTTTTTGTGCTACAAGTTTGTCCAATAAAAAGTTTTCTTCAGGGTTAGATCTTTTCTACACAAGAAATTTAGATCCTTTGGAGCCAGATTTTGGTAACAAATTATTAAGCCACTTAAAGATTTGTTGAAAGTTCAGCATTGACTGCTGTCTCTTGTTTCTTTTTTCCATTAGGTCAATATTTCATCTCGAGTATGTGAACTATCATTTCTTTCTCTAATGACCGTTGCTCGTAAATTGTGAAAGGGAAACTGATTTTCTGTTTACTCTGCTTCAATCTTTTCTTTCTTTATACTTTAAGCAATGGCGTTCTTCACTCTTTAGTTTTTTAGCAACCTTTTCCCCAAATAAAGTAAGTATATTTCTTGGTTACAACCATCAATATACTTTCAACTTTTAAAGTTGTAACAAGATTTGTGTTTTAAACAAACAAGAAATAGAGAATGTAATTTTTATCAGTTTTTCAACGAAAAACTGTAAAACCTTTTATCTCATTTGTTGTGAAATATATGTCAGAAAAATATATCGGAATCCAACGACTAATGCATAAAATACATTCTTAACCTTCCTACCCTGAATGGGTCGAATCGACCCATTTCCATGTTTCATTTAACTATATCTCCCAAAGATTTCAAATTATGATCTCTGATATCTTATGTATTCCCAAAACAGATGTATTTGATCAGTTTATAGCAACTTCGAACCTGTAGAAATTTTTTTAGCAACATTAAAAAAGTGACATTCTACCTGAATGGGACCCCCCGAATCGACCTATATCCATTACACGCATAGCAATACATAAAAATCGCAATTCCATACTATTTTAAATGGGTTACATTTCGAATGTTTTTCAATAGGTCATTCTAGGCTATGGACATCTGCGTATTGCTAAGGTGTAGTCTACGGTTACAACTTCTTAATATTTTTACATTTTACTTGGTGAATAAAAGTTTTGACATTTTGTACATATTACTTTTTTACTTTACGAGTTAAGTTTTACTGGATGAATCCAGTTAGCATTTAGTTTTTCTTTATACTACTATAATTTTTAATGTTTTGAACTTTTCGTACATAATACTTTTTACATTTTTTACGTTATGTTTTAATATTTTGCAAGTGAATAACTCTTTTGTTTTGTAAATTTCAATAATTTTGCATTTCCGTTCGTAGTTTTTTTGAACTAATTTAGGCTTTGAAATTTTATAATTTTATATGCTTTGCTGTTATGTCCTAAGTATTTCTAGTTTGTCTCAGTTTTAGCATTTATCACTTCTGCTTTTATATTTCACATGCAGTACTTTGAAATTTCTTTGAGTTTTGCGATTTAAATTTTTCATTTCTATTTTAGTATTTTTAGTGAAGTTAGTACTGTATTTTACTAACTGTATGAAGCGGACAGTGATGAAGCATCTTTAAAATTAAGACCATCGTCCTCTGATTATGACAAAAGTCTTAAGGGGGTAGAATTTCGAGAAAAATCAAAAAAAGTTCTTTTTCATATTTTCAAAGTTTAGACATTCAAGAATATGCCATTAAAAGGATTTGTCAAAATTCCTATTATTGCATGAGTTATAGCCGTTTTAGTGACGTGGCATCATTTCCGGTCCGACAAGTCAACAAGAGACGGTAGGCGTTCCAGAGTGACAAAGTTTTACAAGTAATAAAACCAATTTATGAAAATTTATCAGCTGATACTTTATTGGAACGATGTTTGGGTTCTGAAACCCAAAATAATAACGAATCTTTGAATTCGTTAATATGGACTTTTGCTCCGAAGCACAATCACGCTGGACCGAAGACAATCGAAATTGCCACTTTCTTCGCAGTTATTATTTTTAATGAAGGATTTATACCAATATTAGAAATCTTAGATGTTATGGGAATAACGATTGGTCCAGAAGCTAATGCTTTCGCAGCGAGATGGGACGAAGCACGCATCGAGCGCTCGGAACTCCGGACTTCAGAGGTGTCAAAGCAGGGTAGACCTACTCGTTTTAACCAAAGAACATCGGAGAATGAGCATTTTGAAATAGAGGAAGGTGTTTTATATGCAGCAGGAATCGCAGATTAAAAATATGTGAGTATTCTGTACCATTCTATAAGTAAAATTGCCGAAACCTTGTCTCAAAACTTTGAACGCACTGTTAAAAATTTCCGTAAGAAAATAGTAAAATAGCCCTTTATTTGATTGTTATTTTACCATATTTAATAACAACAGTTGAATAACCATTAAAAAGATAGTACTCAAACCGCTGATTGTGAAAAAAATCGTTTATTCTCTGTTTCTACAAAAGAACGTTTAACTAACCTTAATTTACAAGCTCTCAGTAAGAATCGGGCGTCCATCTTGTTGGTTGCGAAACCTTACCGGTCGTATGTTGTTGTTAAAATATGAATAAAGATTTATCACTTCAAATCTGCATGTGTATATAAAAAAAGAATAAGAAAAAAGTGGCTTAAGCAGTTTTTACTAAATAGAAAGACATACACACGTAAATCAAAAATTGGAGACATCGGATTCTCGAACTGTTTGCGAATGAGCGAACCCATAATTTGAGCTGCTGAAGCTTGTTTGTATTTTAATTTTTGCAGCAAATAAAATGATTTTCGTCAATATACAGTAACTTTAGACCTAAGATGGCTTTAGATCCAATAAAAAACTGAAATCTCAATCTTTCTTTTCCTTGAAAAGAAAGATTTATTGATAAATGACCGCTTTGTGTGGTGCAGATGGCCGAATGGTTAGAGAGGAAGGTTGGTGTGCCATACAACCGGGTTCGATTCCCGCAAGCTTCGTTTACGGTTTCTACGCCTGGAATATTCTGCGCCTCGAAATGGTTCAAAAACGGTAAAAATTTTGTTTTTAAACCCTTTTCAAATGGTTATAAAACCGTAAATTTTTGTATTTACGGCGTTTTAACCAAGCTGATTGGAAATGGTTTGGTCCCGTAAAGATAGAAAAATGTTCCAAACCGTAAATTTAACGGTGAACTAGATTGACAGACTACTGCCGGTCATTTAACCGTAATTTCATGATGAAATTTCTAACAGTGCGCGTCTTTCTCGAAACTACTTTTTTCAAGCTGGCGGTAAGGATATCTCGAGTTCTAATGGACCGAATTACTTCAAATTTCGAGAGGATGTTCCTTATACATCCCTTTATCGTGTGAACTACGCCCAAAACTATAACTTTTCATTTAGTATTTTGAAAAGTTCGGAATTGCTAAGAAAACATGCAAAAAATAATTTTTTTTTTCAAACAGCCGCCATTTTGCAAAATTTTTTTTTTTAACCTTGTCCAAGGTTCATGCGATAGCCGCATCCAGAATAATTAATAATCCGTCTGTTTTTTATTTTTCAGATCGCCAGGAGGGTTGGAATAATGCACGCCATGACACCCTCTTTTTTTGGATCACCCACTTTGACTGCTCATAACTCTGTCAATATTAATTTTTTTTCTGGTTATTTTTTTTACGTAATAATAAAGCATCAATAAACAAATGATAATAAAATAGATGTTAAAAATATTTTTTGTTTCCCTTGTACAGCGCTTCAAAAACCAGGCGAAATTCATGCCTCTACACTAGAATACCCCCTTAATGGCAAACTACATATATTGCGGCACTGTGAATATGTAAAGAGTAAAGATTGTTCAGGTATGTTCAAACAGAAAAAGACGGAAGACGCCAAACTAATTATTTTTGTGACACATGTTCTCGAAACCCAGGGCTTCATATTGGAGACTGTTTTGAAAGATACCACACGATGAAGAACTATAAAATGTATTTCTTACATAAAATTAAAACATTATCGTGTTACATATATCTAAAGTTTAAAAAAGAATTGATAAATTTTATTTTTCCTTCATAATATTGCATCTATATATATATTTCACTTAACGCGAACCAGTTACGATTAAATTTTGCGGTACGATACGATACTGATATCATGCAAAAAACAAACTATGGTAAAACTATATTTAAAAATTTGTTTAATGATTAGCATAGAAAAATAACATAATATTCGTACTTATTATCGTAACTTACGGGCTTTAACAAATTTATATGTTTCCTAAAAAGTATTTCCATTCATGACTCAATTTTTAATTTTCGATTCTTTGGAGTGGCAACATCTTAGTCTGCTTATATCGAACGATCATTCTCATGTTTATATCTAGAGGTTTCTTAAGCCCTTAGAATTTTAAAGCGCTTTTTTACGATTTTAAAATGGCTAAAATCCGATTCTTTGGAGTGGCAACACTTTACTTTGTTTAGTTTTATTGTTGAACTTATAGCCCGCAGATGATCTGCAGGGGATCAGCTAGTATTATGTATTACTGGTCATTCAGCGAAAATTAATTCCGAGCAGCATGACATCCATGTATAAACTTAATACGACCGTAAAGGGTTAAATCAAATGAGCGCTCTAGATTGTAATTAAAACTATCAGCCTCTTTGTCGTCATTTTTCGCCCCTAAATAAATGACCTGGCATTTTTCTTAGTTTGCATTGCTTTTTTATTGACTGATCCGGATAATATAAGGATTATCTTATTCTAGGGAGGCCAAGGATCTCCAGTAATGTTTTTTTTTAAAAATACTTTCACGTTTTTATAAAAAAATCTAAAATTTATTTAAACAGTAAAACATTTGCCGCGCAATAAATTTTGCCACCCTGTGCTCCAGCACAGAATGACACATTCCTGAATACGGCCCTTACTGTAACTTTCACCGACATATACTTGTGCATGTTTGATTCAAATCAAATTTCCGGTGGATAAAGATGTTCATTACTACATCTTCTGTATTTTTAATTACGTACCTTGGATTATGTGTCGATTTCGTTTAGCCAATTGACTCTTTTTTTTCCCTGCTTTCTTCAGTAATCAGAAATAAATATTTTATCTGAAACAACGCTTTCATTAGTTTTAATTAGGATCCGAATGATAATTAATGGAACTTCTTACTTTCTATTTTATTAGTTTATATCGGAAACTTAATTCGGATTTTTTATATTGGACATATTTTTTTTTAAATCTTAATGTGAAAAAGAAATATCTTATGGATATAAGCAAAATTTCTAATACCATTGATTTTCTGAATAAATAATTCATAGTATTAATAAAATTGTGACCATTCATAATTAAAGCTTGATAATTGAATGCGCAATAATGCACTTAGTTCGAAAATATTTTAATTTAACATGATTGGCGTTGAATTATTAATCTTAATTTAAAACTTGATGTTCATGCATTTCAAATAAAAGTTCACAAAATTTTAAACATTATAAAAATAATGCAAAACAGAAATTATTCATCAACATGTGTAGATCTAGAAGCTATAGAAGGGTATTTATCAACGGTAGGGAACATCCTCGTCAAAATTGTCTTCTAGTAATGCATCCCATAAAACTCCTTGAACAATCCTATCGATTAATATCTGCCTGTCCTGTCTGTTGGATGACTGATCGAAAGTCCAACATAAACTGCTGGATGAATTGCACCTAGAAACTTACTTCTACTGCAATGGGAAAAAGGCTCATTGACGCCTCGAAACACGTGTCTGCATTCTTTTGCGGAATTTCTGCACAATATACGTTGTGTTTCACTTTTTGATCTGTAGCACGAAAGTTTACGACTTGTTTCACAAAGATTTTCGACTATATAAGACGAAATAAAAAAAAAAAAATTTCCCGCATGTCGGAGTAAAACCTATTTCATTAGATACAAGTTGATACTGCTGGAGTCTATAACATCTGTAAACAATGTACACCTACCAATGTTTTATGGAAGTGATGAAGACTCCGCAGATACTTAACAAGTATTTTAAGAAAGTCTGCACTGCTACTACAACAGTTTAGCTTGCTAACAAAGTACTCTAAAATAGAATCCAACATGCTCTTGGTATAGCTGACGATATGAAGTGGAACCAAATGTTAATTAGAAATCAAATATAATTTGAAATGGTACATAATCTATGTAAATATCTCTATGCAAATAAAATGAACTTTGATATTGCGCAATACCTTTGGGGCTGCCGGCTCTATAGCAAAATTTACGCAACGTAGAAAATCCTTGGTACGAAAATTGGCACAAAACTCTCTTATATATCGATGATATGCAGGACTAACCTTTTTCGTTTTTAAATTCGTCCTAATATTCTCAAAATTCAATAACTAAAATATTAATCCTTCAGTATTTTCTTTGCTCCACACGAGTTATTTCTGGAATTGAAGTGAAGATAATTTTAGCAATCGCTTCTTTTTTCCTTCTCAGATTTATTATTTTGTTTTTTAATGTACATAAGAATTATTTAACTGTCAGATTTCAACAGTGCATTTTTACCCTTATTCAAGAGAAAAATGGAGGAACATTCTTTTATTTCATTGCTTTTTCATTAATTTCTTTTCTGACAAGATTCAAGGTTTTCTTCAGGTAAAATATGTATCGTTTTTTAAAAGAAATCAATGCAAGAAATGTAAAAAATATGTATCGTTTTTTAAAAGAAATCAATGCAAGAAATGTAATTTTTGGTTTGCGAAAAAAAAAATATTTCTCTCACAGAGCTACAACTATCTAAAGAAGTTTTCCCTTCTTACGTTCGTCCAAAACCCAGAAGTGCAGTCTTCATTGCATTTTATAGCTTTTTTTGCCTTGGTTCTCCCCAAGCTTTCAGCCGGAGCAAAAGCAACTTATTCGCTATTTCTCGACATTAAAAAGGGGGGGGGGGATGCATTTTGAACCGACAGTTCTAAAAGTATGCACAATAGTCTTACTTATTATACTTCATAAAAAAACAAATATTCATCTCAAGATAGAATATCGCTGCTTCAAAATTTGAAGCCAAACCTGAGAGTACAAATATAATTGAAGGTGTTTAGAGAACGCAGTGAAGATTGATAGACAAATCCGTGAACACGATTGGATTACCGGGTTCTGTCGAAAACTAATCCAAGGTGCCTAGGTTCGATAATAAAGAAATAGTATTTACTTATCCCTCTATCGAAGGAAAATACAATTTGGAGTAGCAACACGTCGACTAAAATAGCTTTATTTATTTAGAGAAGTACAAGCGTTCAAGAACAGGGTTTAGTTTGAATAAATTTTGTATTTATGAGTCGATATTCAGTTTAGTTTTTATTGCAATGCATATAAAAACTAAACTGTATGTTTGCTTTTATTAGATTAAAAAGAAAGAGGTGGGGGGAGTATTTTTTTATAAGTGATAAGATTGCATTCATGGAAAATCCTTTTTATATTAACTAAGGTGAATATTATGAAACTTAAAAACCGAAAAATTACGAATTTCAAAAATTGTAAAAGAATTGAAAAATCGCAAAATTGTGACACTATAATATATATATATGAAGAATCCACTGGAAAAACGACCTAAGTCACATACTACTTTTTTAATTTTGCTTTATGTTTTATTATAAATTATGTATTATAAGTTTAATTCGGGTGTTACGGAAAAGTAGGCTCGTATAGTTAAAATTAAAATTTATGTTATAAAATTATTGAAAAAATTATAAAGCAAATTTCAAAAAGTAGTATGTGACTTAGGTCGTTTTTTTCCAGTGGACCCTTCATATATATATATATATAATTTTTATAGGAACAAAATATTCATTCTAATTTTTTTTAAACATTCTGAAATTATTGTAAAAAAAATCCTTTTCGAAATCAGTTGATGCTGTGGGGGTGTAATAGATTTATCTCAATGTCGTTTATTGTAAAGTTTTGGAAAACACGCACATATCTTCAAGTCTTACAGAAGCAAAACTATTTGTATACCACATAAAATTGGGAGGCAGAATTAAATTTGAAGGCTATTTTGCTAAAAAAATCTCTGAGCAATTAAAAACTGCGAGAATTACGATTAAGTTATCTCTTCTACCAAACTTGTAAATTCAAATTTCAAAAATATATTTTCATGAACTCTTTTGAGCTATTTATGTACAGATCTTAATTCTTGCAAGCTGAAGCGAATTTGGTTAAATGCTATTAAGTATGGAGATGTATTAAGGTTTCTAAGGCCTTTTGTAAGCGGGCAGTGATTATAAGTAATTCAAAGGATGAAAACTATAATTAAGTTATCTCTTGTGCCTATCAAACTGTGAATGCGAAGAAACGAATGCACCTTTCTGATTTGAGCCATTTATGAACAAATAAAAGTCGAAAATGAACAAATCCAAGCCCTAAAATAAAGCTATTTATAGCTACATAAAACTTTTAAAGGAAAGAGTTAAGTGTGTCAAATTAACTTTCGGAGTCCCTTTTTTTGGCTTTAAAACTTTGATTTACAAAATATGTCATAATCGATGGCAAATGCGGTGTTGACGATTAAGTTACCTCTCCTAGTTTTTAAAAGGGGATAAAATATATTTCTCTTCCGGGCACTCATTTACACCATAAAAATTACGTTTCTTAAATCTTCTGATTTTAAGCAATTTAATTATATTGAATTTCAAATAAAATAAATAGGTTTCTAAGATGTTTCGATTATCAGTTTTACAGTCATATATCGAGCAATTTCATTGAAGCTTCAAATTCATTTGTGTAAAAACAATGCACAACAGTAAATCATACTTACATAAAATTGAATAACATGTAAAAAGTGAACTATTTCTTTAAAAAGTAAAATAAAATTTTTTAACAACTATTAATTTTCATATTTTTGTTGGGATTCTGAAGTTATTTACAAACACTATTCCTATCTCTTGATGGGAGAAAACTGCTCCCAAGGGAGCAGTTTTACCTGCTGCCATGGGAGAACCCATGGGAGCATCCCCCATATTCTAAAATTCATTATGAGATGGCCAACATAAGAAAACAAAATCCCATTAATAAACAGCAAAAATCCCAAGCTAACAGAACAAAAGGCCTAACTATGTCACTTTACTATTAACATTTTAAAAGCTTGTGGTAAGTAACAACTTAAAAAAAAATTATTATGAAAGATCTCGCTTTTACGACAGGAAACCACCATATTCATATTTTGTCATTCAAGTTAGCTTACTTGCGATATTATAATTCATAAAATTTTAGTTATTCTATTTTTGCGGAAATACAGACATAAAATTAATGTATATGTCATAATCATGTCTTCTCCACATAACAGCAAGTGTAAGTGTATACGACAAAAACAAAAGATTAAAAAAAGAAAGTAAAAATGGAAAACATATTAAGAACACTTGAATTTTTACGGAGTAGTTGCTAATGAGTAGATATATTTTGCTTATGTTTCAAAAGATGTAATGTTGCCGTTGCTGGGTTTTTACTATTGCTTAAGAGTAGAAGGCAATAGAAATGTATTTTTCAGTTTAAAATGATTTCTCGGTCACTGAGGCGTACGTATTATTAGAGCAATAAAAACATACAACTCAAGCTTAACTTTACTGCAAAACATTATTTGGAATTCCATCACAAATTAGTTACAGTTAACATCAAAAACAGATGCCCAAGCTAGCTTAGAATGCAGAAGAAATGTAGATTATTTCGTTGATTTCAAAACCTACAATTTTAATTTGAGCTTGGCCTAATCACTTTACCACTATAATTACAACAGTCTTCGTATACCTAGAACTACGGAGGGGGTCATTTTGAAACCTCGGGTATAAAAAATCTGCTTAGTTTCCAGAAAAATGTTTTGTATTTGTAAAAATAACGTAAAATAAACTAATTTATAATAACTGAAGTTTATTTTAAAGAATATATGGATTTTTGTTAAATATTAAACCATTTATTATTTATCCTGAAATAAAAAGTTTAATATTTAACAAATTCTGTAAAATATGTAACGTTGTTTCAATTGCATTGAGTTACATTTTAGAAAACATAAATAACAAAACGAATGAATAACAACATTTTTTTTTGCGGAAAAAGAATTTGAACCCTCCTATTTAAATATTTTAGTATAAAAATTTTTTCACAAAGAGTGAAAAAAAAAAGATTTTTCGTTCTACACAGCAATTAACACTCCCGCAGTTTATGTTTCTAATTTTCTGCATACAGTTTCCACATACAGATCTATTACAGTTGTCACAAATCTTGTCAGTCTTGCTGCATTTGCATTTCGTTTTTTTTCTTTTTTTTTAACATTTTTGTCTTTTTTTGGATTTTACTGAGCATTGTAAATACATGAACCACTGTCAGGGAGAGCTAGTTTGGTTTTATTCAGTATATATAGTTTTCTCAGAGTTTTCCTCAACGCATTAAAAATATCTTCAACTGATATTTTTATTTGCAATCTCCTTATATATAATCCAAGCATTTATACCAGCTAAGGGAAAAATATTGTAGAAAACATCTTTTGGCCATTGAATATTTTCCTGCCATTTGGTCCAGAACGTCTACCGCAAATTTTAGGAAATTGCACCGCATCTAAAGTTTTATCTTCATTAGCTGCAAATTCCAAGGATGAATGGAATGTACCTTCAATAATGGAATATTTATTTCTTTTTCCTTGAATTTGCAAATAGATGTCTGTATTACGCTGAATTTCATATCTCCTCTCGATATTTCTCTGATTTTTGTATTAGCATCCTTAGTTATTTCAAAACGTGAGTTCGGGGAAGCTACTCCATTTTCAATTTCCCGTCAGCTAGAAAATTATGCTGCATGATCATTCACAGTAGTAAATTCTGAACCACTATATGCTACATCTCCATTTTTATCAGTTAAGACTGTTAATAATTTAGGAACTGGAATTGCGATCAAAAAGAGTTAGTCCAATGATCTATCTCTATTTTTATATAAAAAAAAGCTCAGAAGCTAAGCAAAATATTTTACCAAAAGTTGTAAAAATAAAAAATCAAAAATAGCAAAATTCAAAAATTGCATTCGTTCTGTTAGCTGCAGCATATTTTCACTGAATTTTTCACAAGAAAATACGTTCCGAAAATTTCAAATTGCAGGATTGCCAGGTGTGAGAATGGGCAAAGACATCCTTTTCTTCTTCTTCTTCTTTCTTTTTTCTTAATAGCTGCCAACAAAAATAGTTTACAGAAGAAACAGCTTTCAGACAATGCGATAAAATGATTTTACATTCTTTTTTTCTCAAAGCGGTCAAAATGACCCCTGCCCGTATTTCTAGGTATAACCCTTTTTTAAGGCAAAAAATGAAATGCGATTTTCTTGAAAACTGATCTTATCACTCAGCAGTGTGATTTAGGAAACGTCATGAAAGGATTAAGGTTTTCGTGAAAAAATAGAAGAGTTATTAACAAAAAAAGTTCGCTTGTGGTCGATATGACATCTTCCGTAATTCTAGCGTGAAAAATAAGTAATAAATAGACCTTCTAAATAAATACAATTTAGTAATACAATGAATTAATTATGTAAGTTAATCAAAAGTAAACCTTCTTAGTCGTAGGCGTTTGTGGAATGACCATGCATATAATCAAGTCGATCATTGGTCACAAATTCTTATACTGATTATAAAACTTTATTGGACAAAAAATTATTATTCGGCATATGTTTGGTTCGATTCATTGTAAAAAAAAAAATATTGCGTCAAAAAACTAATATGAGCACCTAGAAGGCTCGAAGAATCTCAAGACTGCCTTCCAAGTCTCGCCACGTATAAGGATTTTGATCACTGGGTATTACACTTTTAGATTTCTTTCTGCGTTTTTTCCATTGAAGATACGTAAGGGGGCAGTGGTTATAACTAGCGTGCCTCTAGAAGTAAGAGTGATGACAACGGCTACTGCGCATGCTCCCCGACATCTTTTTACCAGCGCGGCCCCGCGTATCACCGGCTTTTACCAAGAGGCGCAATGATTTTAAAGTCAACTTGCGATCTTTCGATAAAAGGTAGCATGCTCGAAAAGGGATTCAACTTTTTTTAGGATCATTCAAATTTTCAAAATTAAATAATTACGCTGATTTAGGGAAGAAAAAAGCTGTTAGCTCAATTTAAAAAAGGAAATATGAATATTTTTTATTTCAGAATATTGGAACATTTTTCATAGCTTATCGGTCAAAGGAAGTACATAATTAATAAATACACTTTACTGAGAGCTATTTTGTTGCTTTTTCTGTTTCTGTTGTCTGTTTTCTTCTTATGCCCGTCCACAACTTGTCGCATTATCGGGAAAACAATTTGTAATAATGATTAAATCTGCAAAAAATGTTTTAAGTTACACGGTTTTATTTAAAAAAAACTAAAATGCAGTAAGAGTGGTCGAAACCCGCGTAGCAAACTTCCGTGACCAAATCAAGTTAAATAACATTGCATTATCCAAACAAAGCTATCGTTACCATTCGACAAATAATAAGTCTGATAATTTCCTCAGAGCCAAAATTATTATTTTTTTCCTAATTAACCTCATAATAAATTATAAAATGGATGGAACATTGTATTGCCATTGAAGATAAGCTTGTGTGCTAAGTTTAAAGATAATTTATGCAGTAATAGTGGTCGAAAACCGTGTAGCAAACTTCCGTGACCAAATCAAGTTAAATAACATTGCATTCTCCAAACAAAGCTATCGTTGCCATTCGACAAATAATAAGTCTGATAATTTCCTCAGAGCCAAAATTATTATTTTTTTCCTAATCAACCTTATAATAAATTATAAAATGGATGGAACATAGTATTGTCATCAAAGATAAGCTTGTGTGCAAAGTTTGAAGATAATGTATACAGTAATAGTGGTCGAAAACCGCGTAACAAACTTCCATGGCAAATCAGGTTGAACAAAACCGTGTAAAAAAAATCATTTTTACGCTTTATCCTAGTATGTATATGTTAATTTAGGATTTATCTTACGGTAATGTATAAAAATTCCGCCATTGCAATATTATTTTCGCAAACCCCCTTCAAACACTTCGCGAACCCCTTGGGGTTCGCGAACCACCGTTTGGGAAACGCTGCTTTAGTTATACGCCTTGTTCAGGAAGATAAGTTAATTCATTAATATTTATTCAAGCTATATCTGAATAAATTTTCTTTTGTCTTTGAGCCTCACTCTTTCGCAGACATTTTCAGAAAATAATGGGGTTTTTTTTTTGGTACCATTTTCCCTTATATTTCGAAAGTCACGAGAATGGGACGATGGGCACGACCTGGGTACATCCTTTTCCTTTTTCTAATATGGTGGAGGTGTGGAGATTCTGTTTGCATTTTTTTTGTATATTGTTCTTGTATTAATGATGTAAATAAAGTATTGCTAGGGTGAGTTATATAGTGTTTGACACCTTTAGAATGATTTATCTCATTTTCAAAAGTTTAATTAGCAGATATTACTTAAACTAGTTTTAAATTAGTATATATTTTAATAGACATTCAAGACCATATATATATATATTTTAAAGATTGTCCATTCGGTAATTATTATTATTATTGAATTTTTATTTGATACCTACTCAGTGCTTCAGTAATTGACAATGCCAATTTTTTACTCTATGCAACAGTGTTTGACATAATGTATTAAGGGGGGAATACGTGTAGAGGTCTCAAAAAATTTAAAAAATATTCATCATAAATTGATTCTACAACTATTGAATAATATACTCTGAAAATTTCAAAGCAAAATTCTAAGTCGTTTAAAAGTTATAAGCATTTGAGCGAGCGCCTCTTTCGGAGCGGTTGAGCAGGTAGTCCATCATTCATGAATGACCTGAAGGGTATTAGAAAGACAGAAGAACGTTAGCCAGATGTCATTTTATTTCTTTTAACAGTTGAGACCTCGGATAGAAGTTTCTATAAGTATTTGTATCTATAAGTATAAAAAAAAACATTGACTTATTACTGCCTTAAATTTACCTTCACTGCCACTCTTTTTTTCAAACGTGTTTATCTCTAAACTACTACTTTGCGTACACTCTAGCTCGCAAAGTTTTTGATCAATCCTTATCAAATTTAGCACAGATTTTCTTTATATATATAAGCTCTAGTTGAACTAGAATCATAAGCATATCTTTATTTTTACTTTTTTTATTGTAAAAAAGAGAACAAAAAACAGTTAAAAATCGTACTTAATTTTCCCATTCTAAAAAAATAGAAATTTTCAATTTTGTGTGATGATTTTAGTTCAACCTGAAGAGACACTTATAAAAAAAGTAAATTTAAAAAAAATGATTTCAGATAAAAATTGTGACCTCCAGGATGTACTGCCGATCCGGGTGGCGACTTACAGTGTGCAGCAGCTAATATCTCCAGGATTTTTCAAGAAAAATGTTTGAAAATTTCAGTAAATGTTCTTCAATATATCTGTAAAATAATTTCAAAATCTCAATAAAATATATTTATTCTTTATATGTTAAAAAAAATCATGAACATTGCTCTTAATACGCCGTCTTTACACCTATTTCCCCCTTAAAGTTTCATTATGTAAAGTATTTGCTTAACATAAACGTAACACTACATACAAGGTAATTCTTTGATAACTTACAAACCAAAAATAAGTTGTATTATTGCTAGACATGTTATCGAAAACTTGTGTGAGGAAAATGAAGAGCATGGTTTTTTACAAGACACTTCTCCACAGAAAAACGAGCAAAGAAATACGTTAAATAGAAAAAAAAAGTTCTCAAAGATAGATGGAGCGAGAACAAACCTAGTCCTACTTTGAAAAAGAAAAAGAAAAATGAAAAAAAAGAAGAAGAAAGAAAACCCAAATTATGAAGGGCTATGAAAACCCAAATTATTTATCCTTCTCCTAACCCCTTCAATATGAAGTTTTCACTGTCGTCAATTTTTGAAGAATTAAGAATATAGAGAATGGCTATTTAATTAATAAACTTATACTTAAATGAAATTTGCTGGAGTTCAGCAACCCAACAAGCCTTTCCAATAAAATACATTAATGGTATGTACTTATCACAAGAATAAAAAAAATGCACAGTACCACTTGTTCTGTAACATTTAAGAAAGTATAGTGGCAGCTATTTCCTTTAGATCTCAACATTGCGTTTGGAAATGCTTGGAATATCAATCATTTTTGAAAAAACAACACTGTTGAGCAATTAGATTTTTTTAGAATATCCGAGCTACCATGGTCATATTATTCCAAGTATTCAAAACGAGAAAGCATTGAGTGGCAAACTTAACCAAAGCAGATATACAACTGAGTTCTAATTCATGTCAGATATTATTTGTCCTCATCCATTATCACTGTCGATCTTACTCAATTGAATTGCGCAAAATGTATGAAAATAATAATAATAAATTGTGCCAAAAAATGCTTAAGTTGACTTAATTAATGGCTACTTTTACATTACCATACTAAAAAATGTATTTGGAAGGTATTCCTGACATTTAATCATACTATGGTGTATTTCAGAAACAAAAAATGCCAAAAGTTATGATCCATATTCAAGTGTAATATTACAAAAACCTTTACCCTCTCAAATTTTTGGAACGTTTATTTTTCTGAAATGTATTTTTTTTAAATGTGAGTTTAATTTTTGTTCCATTATGCTTCGCTTTTATTTATCACTGTGTTGAACAATTTTTCACTACGGATTTAAGGGAACAAAAAGTTGGACATTAATGAACTAATTTAAACAGTTGAAATATCCAAAATAACAGTACTATTGACTCTAAATTGTTTATTGAAAAAACATGATTCAATTACTAGCGATTGTGAAAGTGAATGAAACTTATTACAAGACTGAAAAAGTGAGCGTTTTTTATTCTTCTGCTCTCGGGCGTCTAGCTCATAAGATGCCCAGTTAGTAGCTTGCAACACACTCATCTATCGAAATACTTTTCTGTGAAGATCATTTTATGAAATATTTTTCAGTTCAGTCTATACCAGCTATTAAGAAAAATCTTGATAAACCTAAATACAATCTGAAAGTAATGAATTTTTAGTGTTTGTAGAATCAGTTGAATATGTTACTTTCATTTTCAAACCATTATTATTATTTGATGATGATACGATTTCTTCAATACCTGAAATATATCAGTAAATATATATATGTTATATAATCAGATCATTTTTGAAATAGAAATAATTTATTTTTATTAATGTTTATTTGGGGACACTTACACAAATAAAAAAGTGAGGACCAGCAACAGGCATAGGGCCCAGCTAAACTGGGCCCTTATTCCAAACTTCGACGCATCGATTCCAAGAGACTGCTGCTAAAGAACCGGCCTTGACGTCTGTCTTCGAAAGAGTAGATTCCAAAACTTTCTTTCTTCAAATGCGTAGGGGAGAAGATTCAATCGCAGGGGGAAAAGGGATTTCTTGTCGAACTGGTGTAGCAACCAATCAAAGAGTTTCTTCGGAGTTCTCTCGGGTTTTTTACCTCTTATTTTTAGGAAATAAGGGTCGCCAATTTCAGTTTAGTGATGCAAAAGAGAAAAATTATAACTTTTGCATTCTTAACAAAGATAAAGAGTAAGTAAATTAAAAAAAAAAATAAAACAGTAAAAAAATAAGAAGTTTATTAGAAATAATAATTTTTCTGTAAAAATGAAAAGTAAAGCAAAAATTCTTAATATTTTTTGAGGAAAAACATATCAATTTTCCAGCAAGAGAGGGGAAGGGAAGATGAGAGAAAACGGAAGTTTTTTTTGCAGAGCTCGCCCCAGCTTCGGGGCGAGGCCATATGGTTTCCTCCGTTAATATGCCCTTCTTCAGAGGACCCACATCTAAGTTACGTCAAAAGTTAATTTATTACTCCCCTCCCCTTCTTATATACTAAATGAAACACCCCTTCAATTTTATTAAATGAAAGGTTTAAAATCTTTCCATTTGCATCTGTTATCTTATTTTAAATTTAAAACTAAACAATATTTCTTTTGTACAAACCCTAAATATGGACTAACGTAAATAGGGGGAAGACAATTTTTCGCTTCCGCGTGATATGCATTGACAGGGCGCACATTTGCGTAATATACATTGACAGGGCAGGATGTCTACAGGTCACGAAAGTCCCGAAAAAGTCATGAGTTCAGAAATCGGTCACGAAAAGTCACGAAAACTTTTTCCATAGAACGGGACCGATCCTCTCAGAAGGCATCGGATATCCGGTATTCAATATACCGGTATTAAATATTCGGAATTCCATTTGGCCACTGCACGAAATATCCGGTTATCCAGGTTGTATAATTTTATTAAAAATAATGAACCTGTTATGAATCTTTTTTTGTAAATTACAAACTCAGTACATGTTTCTGTCTATAGAATACATGTGTATAGAATTTACTAGTTTAAAACATCGGGGATATCCGATCTCGGGAAAAATCAATATCCGATGTGTCACCGATCGGTCACGAAAAAGTGCGGAAAAGGTCACGAAACTTCACTTTGAAAATCTGTAGACACCCTGCAGGAGTACCCCCCCCCCCCCCCAGGAAGGAGTTCATCGCGCAGACGGTACCATTGAGATTTGGAAAAGGGGCTTTTCGTTTTAAGGGCTTTGGGGCCCTCGATCAAGTTTTCGGCTTACTTAGGGGGTCATAGCTTGGGGGGATGCGTTAAATCTCAGAATATGGGGATAGTTGGGCTCCCCTCACTTTAAAATAATTTCTTTAAGATATTTTAAAGGTTAAAACATTAGCATTTGTCCAAGCATTTATACGGCTATTTTAAAATTTATTAAAAGTATGATTAAACTTTAATTATAATTAGAAAAAAATATTCATGAAAGGAGTTAACGATGTTTGTTGTTTTTTTGACTCATAACCTAAGATTTAACAACGGCATAAATTATGGATGTACATAAAAAATTATGCGTTAAAAAAGGAGATCTTTTCTAAAAAGAACCTACTTTACGTTTAATTATGGAATTTTCTTCCGTATGAATATGTAAATGTATCTTCTCGTTATTCATTAACATTACTTTTCAACTTTTTTAGATTAAAAAGTCAGACACACGTAAATTTAGTAATCTCGGGCTTTAAAGATATTTCTAAATTTAAAAAAACACCAAAAATATGCATAAATTGAAACGATACACATGGATATGTAACTTTAATTTATGAAAAAACAAAAAGAAAACTTAATGTTTAAAAGTATTTATTTAATTTATATTTATATTTTTGGGCAAATCAAAAAAATTAATTGATCAAAAATAATTCTCAGTATGTATCAAAAACACCATCAAAAAAGGGCAAATACAGCGTCCCTATTCCTGTAAAATAGGCCTTTTCATATTTCGGTGACTCAATGAACCAACACCCCTAAGTCCAAACGACTTCGATGGCACAAGAGCAGTATTCAAACCCGTCAAACAGTTGCTGTTGGGAGTTGAAAACGGCGCTCAAGCCATCGAGTGTTTTGCAGAAATACTTATGAAAACCGTTATTTGTGAGTTTATTTTTAAAATATCCAAATTCTTTATTAAATCAAATTGAATTAATAATAATATTTAAAAAACTGAAAATCTGAGCAATAATCATGATAGAAAAACCTGCTTGTTGATACAAGAATTCCAATGTTGGAGACTACTAACAGGAAAATTAAAATCACGCCGATTATTATAAACCGAAATATTTAAATTTGGGACAATATTAATTTTTCAAACCAAGAAATCAGCACTAGAATTATTGTTATTGCTCTTTTTTCCAAGGAAAAACAGGAAGGATAAGTATGCTTATAAAACTCAAAAAAATAAATAAATAAATAAATAAAAATTAATTCATAATAAATCATCGATGTAACGGCAGCAACTTTTGAGAATTCGTTTCCTCAAGCTTTTTAAAAGTACTCAGAAATTATATAGGGTAGATGTAAATTAGGGCGCTGAAAAGTAATTGATTTACCATTTTTAATAAAAATGTTGTAAATGCAAAACTTGGGCAGCGAAATATTCAGTTATCAAAATTGAGTTCATTTTAAATAGAATTTAAAACACTAGTAATTACTTCTATAACATATCTCAGTGGAATATAAGTAGGGGAAAGTCGGACAAAACCGGGTCCCAAAGTGTTTTTTTATTTCCTAAGCAAATAAGTGAATAAAATTGCTTAAATTTCTATTTGAATGATAAATTAGTTCTTTAGTTACAAAAATAAATCTTTTTCAATGTGGAAGAACAATATTTTGGAGGGTAAATAAATTTTTTCTGGAGGTATAAAAGTACCCGGTTTTATCCAACCAGGTTGGATAAAACCGGGTATGTTTAGGAACACTTAAAAAATGCTGTTGTCTTACTACTGAAATATTTATTTATAAGAATAAATTGGTACAATGGCCGTCCTATACTGAGAAACATAGGTGGGTTAAAAATATCTCTTCAGGAAATTGTATTTTTAAATTCTTTTTTATGTGTAGATTTGTTAAAATATCTTCTTTTTAATTAATTTCCCGAGAAGATATTTTAAAAAATGCGAATGCATCACACGCCCATAGACTTAACATTAGTGAGCTGATTTCGGAAATTGACTGACGAGCAGCCTTAATTTTTATGGGTAATATTTTTATTGTAACAACACTATAAATTTGTAAAAGCATTAATTTGTTCATTCTACCCTACTTAAAAAAAAGAAGAAAAAACATTTTTTGGAATAAACTGACAAACACGATTTAATTTTTAAAAAAATCTTTTTTTATTTCAAATGTTAATAATTTTAATTTTATATTTGCACTAAGCGGGATACTATAATATAGTAGCCTATATTCATACGAAGTCCCTCCTAAAAAGTAATAAAGATTTAATTTCATACCGTTTATGAGATGATTCTTTAAAATTTATATTTTACAAATAAAACTATTTATATTTCACACAGTAAAAAAAAGGTCGTCCAAAACCGGGTACTACCCGGTCTTGTCCGACTGCCAAGGTACCGGTTTTATCTGACAACGCCATTAATCAAAAAAGACCGCTTAGCACATTGCAAACATGATGCAAAACCTTGCTTAATAATTTAAAATAACTGCTGAAAAAGGTGTTATCAAATGTTGTACTTAGCTAAAATAAATCTCTAAGCAATTAGAAACTACAAAGTGAAATCGGTGGTGTAAAAATCAAAACTTTTCCACTCGAATTTTTCAAAACATCGGCGTTGACAAACAAATAAACAACACTGCCTGTCATTTAACTTCAAATAACATGGCGCTTGTTTGCAACAAGTTTCAAGCGTTTTCCGACAAATAGCAATACTAAACAAGCTAAAACTGCGGGGTCCCGGTTTTATCCACCTACCCCGGTTTTATCCAACTTTCCCCTAAATAGATTCTCGAAATCAATAACAGAAGAGGTATCACAGTTTTTAAATATATCAGTAGCTTATTTACTGTTTTTTTGTCTAAAACCAATCAGCAGTCAGATTTTGAAGGATATTGAAGGAAAACGTTTCAGCTTATTTTCCAAAATTAAACCCAGTAATGATGGTTAGAATTTTTTTTTACTTCGCTGTACTTAAGACCAACCTATAAATACAGTACAAAATGAAAGAGTTCTTAATGATCATATTTTTTTAAATGTTAATTGTTCCAAAGTCATTGTTTTTACTAGTCACCAGAGCTAACTATGCTTTTTTTATATGGTGTAAATAAATGATTTATTTTTGAATGAAATCTTATCAAATATAGATTTAAAAAGGTATTTTAAAAAATAAACAATTATTTAAAAGACTATCATAATTTTTTCATACTTAAAACAAGCGTAAAACTTGTGTCACCAGGAAAATCGTCACTGTCCTAGCAGATATTATTTCACTCAATATTTCTCATATAGATAGCAACAACAGTTTTACTACTTCAGATATCTTCAGCAAGAACTATCAATTATCTAGTTATTATATGGATGTTAACTGCCGGTTTGTGCCATTATTGCTTTTAGCCAAAAATCATTATTGAGAGTTTATTAAGAGTGAGTTTGTGCTTTTTGAGCGTTATCTTCCTGGTACCTCTAGAAAACCGCAGATGAGCCCATTTTTTTTGTTGTTGTTAGTGCTATGTAGGATACTTAATAGGGTCAACTTAATAATGAATAAATTTTAACATGAAGAAATTTGAAGAATAAGCAACTAACCCTTAAAAACATTCCTGTCGTCATTATCCTGTCCTGACATGCAAAGGGCAAGGTAATGAAAAAAAAACAAAGGACGATGATGATTCATGTATATTTAAAATATATTTATATTATAAATGAATTTACAAGTTTAAAAAGCTAATAATTATTACAATAATTACTTGTTTTTCCTCTTTTTTTTGTAGTTTGCAGCCGTGTTATCATCGTACTCCATAAACTACCAACTGATTTCACTTATTAAAAAAAGTTAATTTAGACAATCATTCAAAATATGTTGTACCGTAATTATCTGTGTATAGCCCGCGGGTTATCTACGAAAAAACTCCTCTTTTTACTAACTGCGGACAATATAACGATGCGGGCAATACATGAAATTTAAAAAAAAAGTATTATTAAAAAGACAACTACCGTTCAAGAATATCGAAATATCTTTCCGTGTAAAATAAAATGCAGAGAAATAAATCGTAGCTTTCGAAACAATGGTCCATAGCAGATTGGGGCTCGGCGCTACAGGCGAATGTATTGTTTTCTAAGGGTGTACCCCATGTTTTTTTTTTTTTTTTTGGGGTGCGGGTTATACAACGATGCGGGCTATACACCGAACTTAATTAATTTTTTTAGAATGAATTTTTTTTCCTGCGGACTATACAACGATGCGGGCTATTTACCGATAATTACGGTAATATCTGATTAAGATTGGCTGGAGTAATAATAAGCTGAAGAATTTATAAATAGAATGTCTTCTTTGGATATTTGTTCTTGTTATTATTTTTCTGGTACAGATATTGGGGATAAACATTTTTTTTCTCCTCACAACAGTTGCACATTTACACTGTTATTTTTTTCTTGTTGTATAGACTCCAAACAATTACCAAACACATATTTGAGGCATTTATAACACCCTCTTTAAAAAAATGTTCCAACGTTGAAATGCTGCTTCTTTTGTGAGAATGATCCATTAGTTTCGTAGTTAGTTTTTGGAATATTGGCATACAATTTTTTACTACAAATTACACAGTTGTTGTTGATTTTATCAACACACGTAAAAACATTATATTTCTTCATTTACTTACGGTCTGCTAAGTCTTGTTTAGATATGCTATATAAATTAAAATGTTTAAATGCCAGAAAATTTAGTTTTTGAAACTATTAAACAGCTTATACACATGTATATGATTGATATTTGCGTTTTTTTTTTTTTTTGTAATTTACTACCATACTCTTTAGAATTATCATAATATGAATGAAACATATTCATCATCTATTTGCTAATATTTTGTCGGCAAAACTCCTTTTGATGATGCATTTCTAATTGAACCGTCATTCCAAAAAGGCTCCTTTCAACTTTTCAGCCATTCTTTCTCTTCTCCTATTTTTTCTTTATTTCTTTTATGCAAGAAATTTGACTTTAAATGGATGTCCCAATCGTTTTCTTGTATTATTGGTTCATGTTGTTGATCTCAAATTAATATTAAATACATCCAAACATGAGCCGTTTTCGCGTTCACAAGATAGAAATGCCCTCTTTAAAACATCTTTCGCAAACACACGCATAAAAAAGAAGAAAAAAAAAAATTTCAGGATTACTCTTTTTTGAAATGACCTGCTCAATTCTAAGGTAAAGTGGCGGGGAGAAAAACGAAACACGCTTAAATTATTCAGCCATCATGCACTCCAGAAAAAAAGAGAGTATCAATCGACATCGTCATCAATCGACATTAAAGTCTTCTTTAAAATTATTGAAATGAAAGCTCGATAAGATGTCATACGCATATTAAAATGAACTCCCAAAACTTAAATGTAATGTTATATTTTTGACAACTTAGTTGAATTCACTGTGCCCAAAATATCCTAAATACCCAATTTGAATAAAATCAGACTATAAGAACAGCATACATTGAAAACGGGACCGACTCGATTTTCAGTTGTCTAATTTACAACTCCTTCAGCAACATGGCAGAATGATACCGAAAATGACCTCAAAATTTTTTAAATAAAAACTGGCAAAGAGTTGCTTTGAATCGACTGAATTGGAAGAAGCGTGCTGTTGAGGCAGCCGAGACCTGCAACATGTTGCTACGCTTTTAAAGAAGAAGAATTTACAACTCAAAGGTCCTGAAACCATAAAAACAAGTATTTATGTGTTGTAACACTAGATTTACCAGACTAGTCATTTTGACTGTTTCGAAGCTTCCATTTTGCATAATTTGTTACTAATTGAATCATTTAGTTCGAAAAGGTAACATATCCGTTTTGAAAAAGAAAGAATTCTCAGCATTAATTTATTAAGTTTTATCTCATAAATAATCAAAAATCGTTTTAATTTACCAATATTGCATTGCCATTACCTACTGAAAGAAAATAGTAAAAGATCATACTCGTAAAGTTTTCTAACTTTTCATAAGCCACTTTTTTCTATCTCCTGAAAAAGAAAATGGTTTTAAGAGTTGTTACCTTTTCGAAATAAACGATTCAAATTATAACTTGGTTTTTAATGCAATATATTCAAATTTGAACCTAATAAACAGCCCCATAAAATACAACCAACGGCCATTTAAAACAGGAATGCAGTTTTTCATTCTTGGAAACTTTCGAAGCATCTTAATACCTTTCAATATTTTTTTTATTTCTAATAGGCTGCTGTTGACGTCTGTCAAGACCTAGTCCGTTCCGCAGAAGTTGGTACCCTTTTTTTCAGCAGTACCACAACGAGTGTGGTACATTCAGGAAAAAAACGAAACGCTCAAAATTACTCGGCCATCGTTCAGCCTAGAAACACAAGTAATCTGTCAATCGTCATCGATTTACGTCTTCTTTTAAAGTATTAAAATAAGGTTTTGATAAGAGGCCGTATACATATTAAAATGAGTAGTAACTCTCAAAACATGAACAAAAGACCATAGTTATGACAGCATAATTGTATTCAGCGTGCACGAATTAGCCTAAATACCAAATGTGAGTAAAATCAGACCATTATAGCCATATATATTAAAAAGAAGACCACCTCTAGTTTCAGTATTCTAATTTATAGGTAGAGGTTCATGAAGCCATAAAAACAAGCATTTACGTATTTTAAAGAGGTAAGAACTACATTATTGTTTATATACGTAAGTTTCAGGTAACTGCTTGCGAAATACTGCGGTTTTGTTTAGATTTCTTACTTTAACCAATAGTTAAAATTTTATACATTGAGCTGTGTTATATGGCCCCTAAAGAGTCAGAAAAATCTATTTTTACGCATAGCATGAAAACTACTGCATATTTTGAGCTGAAATTTTAGATACCCACATAAAAGCTCGACTAGATTGATTTTTAATCAAAATATAATGTTGTCACAGATCGTAATTAAAAAATAATTTCATAGTTCGTAAAAAAATTAAATTAATATTTTCAACGATATATAATCACGCTTTTATTGTTGAATTAGCTCATATTCTTTTGTAAAAAATGACTTTGCTATAACCATGGCATTTTAGATATTTTATGCAAAAATATGAGAAAGCTTTTTAACATTACGAGACGCGTTTTTCTCAGTTTAATTCTAAAGCAACGGGGGAACGGAATTGCACGAAAATAGGTTTTAAAGAGTAAAATTGTGATGCTGAATACGAATAGGTGATAAAAAAGGAGGCTTGTCATTCAAAATTTTCAAATTTTATGCTCATTTTAACATGAAGAAGACTCCTTAACAACATTCTAATTACAGAACTTTATAGAGTACATTATTCCTGATAAAATGACAAATTTCGTGTGTCTCAGGTGTAAATAGCATCCAAATACGAAGGAGTTTTTATTTTTCCCCCTGGTTGTACCATCGCCGCATGATAACTTTGACACCCAGTTTCTTCACGTGAAAGCTTCTTGGACTCTGTTGGTACCAGATTGCACTTGTAATTTAATTTAGCCGAGGTTACCCAAGCCAAATGTCTACAAGGATCTTTTACATGCCGCATAATCACACGACATGGGATTAGACGATTTTCCGCATCTTTAAAACCCCACCGACACTGCCAGGTTCAATCCTACGAACTGGGGCGTACGAGTTCCGCTCCTTAAGCACGCCACCGCGATAGCTTAATTATCCATCATTTAGAATTATTAATTCGTACACATTCTTATTGTAGTGTGCGTATTCGAATGAATATGTACACTGTGGTTGCATGAAAGTGTTTAATTCAGAAACTTCTTTCAAAACGAAAACGTGTAAAAATGAAGAATGTCATGATTGTGAATATCATGTTTGTCTGTGCCTAAGGATATAGATGTTGCTCTCTTACTTCTAAGAGACTAACAAGACATGCTTATTTAAAGACTGGTCACTTGACCCGCTGTGGTGGGAATAGGTATATACATGAAGTACCGGTAGGTTTAGTGTTAATTAAGATCTTTGAATTAATAAATCGATTTTCAATCCTATTTCCTTCAGAAAATAACATTTTTATATTATACAAGAAGCATCTTTTATTGGCTGTAATCCAAACTTTAACCCTCCGTTAGGAGCGTGAATCTGTCAGATGCATAAATAAAATAGCTATGAGCGCACTTTATGCCTAATATATTGACATAAGCTTCAGTATTTGTTACTGAAACTAGCATACTACCTGCCTATAAAAAAAATGGATTGTTACTGAAGTAATACAAAAATCAGCACCAATCTGCCTTTATCGCTTTTTTATTTATGCACCTGACAGATTCACGCGGCTAACGGAGGGTTAAGAGGGAAACAATTCTGGGCAAGAATTTTGTATACGCTTTTACCTAAAATCGTGCAAAAACCAATTTGCTAATGCAAATGACACATTTTTTGCCTTCCCAGCAAAGATACGAGGTTAATTAATGGACGAATACATATATTCTTTTTCTCGGTATTGTGGCTTGTATGTATAGTTTTTCATCAAAAGGAAAATAGAAAATATGTCAAATAAAGCTTTCATAAATCATATTTCCAGCGGAAAGAATTCAATCCCACCATTCGACGCAATTTTTTTTTCAATAGACAGCTATTTTTTACGTCACATACTGCACAATGCACTGAAAACCGATTTGAATCCATTTTGTTACGTTTCACATTTCTTTGAGTAAAAACTCAAAGTAATATTTTCAAAAGAAGACACTTTTGCGAAAATAGCAACAAAATCGGGAAACAAAATGGGATTATCTTCAAAGAGGAAGAGTTTGCCAATAACTTAGCACAATTAAATTTCTCAATATTTCTGTACATTTAAAATACTTTGCCGAATAACGATTAAGCGTAATATTTGACCCTACGTCGAAAGAAAAAAGGCAAATATTTATTAGGTCTTAAAGAAATTATATTTTGGAAATGTTCTCCTGAAATAAATACAAACATTTTATATGCGTAGCATGATAAGCTAAAAAACATCTTATTGAATTTGAACTAGATTAAAAAACTGAATTAAGTTCTTTTTCTATTTTATCCTGCGAACGAATGCCAATAATAGACTAATACAAAGGTCTCGCAATAGTGGTAAGTTAGATAAAAGTGACTGAAAAGAAGAGTTTTGCAAAAGCGACAATTACGCTGCGGTTCTTTTCATTTTTCATATCTCGAATCATTCACCTCATCATCTTTTCATTCGTCAGAAAAGATGGAAATCATTTATCTGGAGTCTGAATAATGATTTCAGAGAAACTAGGCGACATAAGAATAAAGGAAATTACAGAAAATAAAAAAATCGATAACTTACAAAGAACACTAAATTGACAACAGCAAAATACCCTAGACTCAGTTTATTAACTAAAAAAAAAAAAAATACCCAAGACTGTAAAATTACCACTAGTGGTACGAAGCTTCTCCATGTGGTACGCGTGCTGGTCAAAAAATGAAGAGAAAGACTGGACTGGGAAGCATTGCGTTGCTTTCTGTTCTGATGGTGCTCGGATAATTACTGGGAAACACGAAGGAGTTTTTCCCAAAATGAAATATATTTTATGTGCTTCATATATTTTATTTTATATATAGCTTAATTTTACTAAACGCTTTTTCTTCCCTAATAGCTATCAAAAATTGTATAATTTATGTTACCTCTAGCTGCCCTAGTATTTTTATATAATCTATTAGCATTCTATACAATAAAGCTATATTTGCAGTGGTCCGCAAATGGTTTGCAAGAAAAATGGTGGTACGCGTAAAAAAGATTGGGATACACTGCTATAGAACATGTGTCATCTACCAGATGAGACAAAACTAAAAAGTGGATTAACAGGCAAATTTAGTTGAGGACATGATTTTGAGGATGCGTGGAGCATCATGTCTTCCAAAGTCACCAATGATTGAGTAAAATCTTTGTGGAAGCAGTTAGATGCAATAACTGCACATCGCGTGTTAACTTTATATTTAATGTTTTGGTTATTGTACTTTTTATTTGATTCATCATTCAAACCTCTTGTTCTAATACTTTTTGTCAAAGAGAATTTTTATTTCTTTTAAAGTTCTATTAGTTTTAAATTTTAATTGACACAAAATAGGATAGTTTTGTAAACATTTTGCATAGTGCATATCTTTTCTGCCAATTATTTCACTTTATTACTTCTTAAACTACAAATTTCGTATTGCTGTAATACTTTAGGTCAACTGTATTTCAACTATAAATTTACTATTAAACTAATATTCATTTATACAAATAAAGAATCTAAGCATTATATATACTAATTGATAATTCGAAACATAATAACTAACATTCCATTGATTACTTACTTAATAGCTGTATTTTACACATGTTTTTTCTCATTGCAGAAAGGTTTAAGGGCAAGATGTTTCTACAACTTTATAACAGCTAAACTAATGCATTCAAACTTTTTCTTTGAATATAGCCAACGAAATAAAACTTGTGTGCGATTTTTCTTTTGCTGCATTCAAAATTTTGTAACTGAGCAACCCAAAGTAAATTATTAATTGGGCAAGAGGTGCATGAACAGTGATTAAAATGCAGTACCTCGACGTGAT
Source organism: Octonoba sinensis (assembly GCA_038502835.1). Taxonomy (NCBI): domain Eukaryota; kingdom Metazoa; phylum Arthropoda; class Arachnida; order Araneae; family Uloboridae; genus Octonoba; species Octonoba sinensis. The sequence goes on from CM076598.1 coordinate 135,071,230, forward strand.
AGTTGTATGCAAAAGGAGATTACTGAATTCCCAGATTATGCTGTGGGATTTAACTTGTTCTGCCCTATTTGTCACAGAGGTAGAGTTCAGTTGATCAGTGAGCCAAAAGCTCCACAATTACTAAAGTACTGATGTAAACCTTTCATGATCAAAGCATTAGCTTTCTAGAAACCGATCTATAAGCATTATGTAATAGATAGCATGTTATTAATTTCAAATGACGTGGAAATTTTCGGAATGCATATATCATCGTGGTATTTGATTACCTGATTCTAACACTGCACCTTAAAGAGATCGTTAAAATTAAAACGAACATCTTCGATAGTTTTTTAAAGTGTTTTTTAGCCTTTACTTCTGGGAAAACAAAAGGAAAAACAAACGCAAAGAGAATTGCAAATGGATAAATTAGTAACTGAAAATAATACCATAATATTACAAAGAACTTTCGAATAAAGCGTGAGAATGAAATACTATTTACTACATTCATTCAAATAAAAATGAAAGAATAAAAAATAAAAGTAGGCGCAAATACCATATTTTGCACTGCGGAAGAGAAAAAAACGAAACATTATTTATGTGAATGCTATTTACCCTAGAGACACATGAAATATATCAATTGATCAGAAATTACGCTCCGTAAAAAATGCCAATTGTAAAATTTTACCAAGGGGCCGTGTTCATAATAAAATGGGCACCAACTTTAAAATTTCAACGCCCCTTTACCACATAGTTGTTATCAGCATATAAATTAAACCTCGTTTGCTAATTTTCGACTAATTTCGTTCAAAATTAAATTTTAAAAAATCCACTTCGTAATGTTAAAACATTTTTTGCTATTTTTGCTTATAATATCCAAACTACGATGGTTGCGGCACTATTTGTTTTTTTTTTAATCTTAAACTATGGACAAACCCAACAATAAAATTATGTTTCATGTGGCTGAAAATATTAATTTAGTATTTTTTATGAAATATGAAATTAATTTTTGAAAGCATTTTGATCTAAAACTATGTAATATTCCGATGGAAAATATTTCTGGAGATGATTTTATATGGATATCCAAAATTACAGCTAAAATATTCAATAGATTTTTTGCTCTGCTTAAAAATACATTTTGCTGCCGTGTTAGAGGCTATATATGTACCATTAGTATAAGATTCTACCAATTGGATAACAATAAAAATCTTAACAAAACTGCAGTACTTACATAAAACTTACGTTTAATAATGGATAATATAGTTCTTATATCTTTAATACTAGATTTACAAGGTCGTTTCCAACCGTTGGAAACTTTACGGGTTGGGAAAAGATGGAAAACTTTACGGGTATGATCCTATACTAGTTTATTTTAATAGGTAATAGCAATGCAATATTGGTAAATTAAAACGATTTTTGATTAATTATACCATAAAAATGAACAAATTAATACTGAGAGTTCTTTCTTTTTCCAAACGAACTTATTACCTTATCGAAATAAACGATTTAATTATTCTTAAGAATTGTAAGAAGAATTTCTTTTTGTAATAGCATTTCAAAAATTACTTGCATTCTTAAGTGTGAAATAAAAGTAGTTTCTTATTTTTGCTTTAAAGTCTTGTTACCAGCGATGCTTATCAACTCAATATATGAATGTAAAGCAAACATCATTATTAAGCAAAGTGAACCCAAAGGAATGTAAATAATTATGCTTTCCGAGTCTCAGTATTGAAATATGTTTTCTAAGTCTTTGTAAAGATAAAAATACTAAAAAATAATATTGTCTTGAAAAAGAGGGAATAAACAATAACCACACATATAATGGGTTTCATCAATTATTTTTACTAAATATTAGCTTTTTAATTAGAATGCAACATAAAACTAAAATTTAATAGTTATTAACATCCATAGTTAAAGTAACAAGCAAATTAATTTTGAACTTTGACTAATTGAGTTCATTTCTCCAGAGAAAAATATTTCTTTTATCAATGTATGAATCATTTACGTGCATCTAAAATAGTTCTGCAGAAATAAATTCAATACTAGAAAGGAAATGAGTCTTTGAATACTGCTCATATTTTTCAGCTTCATTAAATGAAAGCATTTTGATTAAATCAATTATATATATATATATATTTCATATTCTTTTTTTATTCCTTAAGAATAATTCCTGTTTAAGGGCTAAGAAAAAATAAAACAGAAAGCTGCGATTCCATTCTTCGAATTCCCGGCATCCTTAATCTGGCGTAGAAATTATTTTGTCATGATTTAATTAAGCAACGTGGATAACACAAAACTATGCATGGCTCTTTAGTCGCTGGGAACTAAGAAAAAGTCAAGGAAAGGCTGGTATGCAAGGGTGCAACTATATATGAAATTTCCAATTCCTAAATTACTAGAAAAGATAGGTTAATGATAATGAACTAAAGTAAATTTATAATAGGAATTTTTAATTAAATGTAGGATGTAATTGCTATTTTTCCTTGCTTTTTAGAATTTTTGTTGCTAATTTGGTTGTTTTTCAATTAATTTTCGTTTCGATACAAAACTCATAAAAGTCTCTGTCATTTACATGAGTACCTTGCGATCCACGTATCTAAACAGGCCCCTTAACAACACATTAGCAAGTTATTTTACTGAAGGAGATTATAGTCCCTGTCCAAATTTATAAACACAATACAGAGTTTTCGTAATTTTATATTTAACACACGGTATGATGCAAAACCCTGTTTTTTCACTTATTTGGTCATGCTTTAATATCCCATGTTCACACTTTCCAGTAAAATTTCATTCGCTCTAGCAGTTAGGGGACCGTCAACAAGGTGAAAAAAGTGAAAAATATTTTGGATGATCCTGCATCGTAAAAAGAAGGGAATAAGCTGTAAATTTCAGAAAATAGTTTCATTACCATGTATAATTATTCTGCGTATTTTTGTAAAAATTTTATATATACTTATGAAGATATAGGCATTTCTCCAATTTTCTTCACACAAGTTTGGCTTATAACACTCCGTTTTCCACAAAACGTTATCAAGCTTTTAGAGAAGTCGACAGCATACAAGTGAAACATTGTACTGAAATTTGAAATAAAAATATTGAATATTTGTAAAAAATTATGGACATTGAAAATAATTATTTTTGTACTGCGCATGCGCAAAAGATGTCAAACCCAAGTGTACAGGCAACTCATAAAAAAATCGGTTGAATATCTAAAAAAACTCAGATTTTGGCAATTTATTGAGGTGTATCTTAACATTGTTTGTGAAAAGAGCTATTTCTCAAGGGGACGTTTAAAAATCAGTCGCTAGTGCTTGTAATCATTCAGTGCATTCATGTTGTGATTTGTGATAAAAATTGAGCTTTTGTGACTAAACCCTCTCTATCCATGTTCTTTTTAAGGATGGTAAGGAATTATTTACAAATACTCAATTTTTATCACAAATCGCAGCATAAATACACTGGATGATTGTAAGCTCTTGCGGGAGATTTGTGAACATCCCCTTAAGACATAGCTGTTTTCCAAAAAAATATTGAAATACACCTCAATAAATTGCCGATGTTTTCTGAATTTTCAAGTTATTCAACTGATTTTTTTAATGATTTGCCCTGTACACTTAGGTTTGAAATTTTGACAGTTAAAAATTGCATGTTTCGCCCATGCGAAGTAAAAAATTAATTCCTTTAAATGTCCATAATTTATTAAGTATTCAACATTTTTATTTCAAATTTCAGTATAATGCTTCACTTGTATGTTGTCAAGTTGATAACGTTTTGTGAAAAACGTTTCATGTTATAAGCCAAAACATGTGATGGAAATTGGAGAAATGCCTATATCTTCGCGAGTATAAGTAGTTTTTACGAAAATACAGTGAATAAGAGTGATTTCACACCGCAGGCGAAAAAGACAATATTCTTGTCTATTCTCACCTACGCAAGCACAAGGCATATTTTCCCCTTCAAAAATAAGCTCTGCAGTTGCGCAGATGAGAAAAGACAAGTGTTTTGTCTTTGTTGCCTTTGGTGAGAAAGCACCGTAATTGTATATGGCAATTCAACTACTTTCTGAAGTCTCCAGCTTGATCCCTGATTTTTACGATGCAGTATTACCCAGAACATTTTTTTCCTTTTCAATTTTTTGATGGTCTCTTCAATTCAAGAGTTTCATTCAAGTTTACACTGCTAAGTGGGAACATTGCATATTAAAACAAGACTAAATATGTAAAAAACGTGTTTTTGCTTCAGACTGCGTGTTAAGTACGAAACTACGAAAACTGTAGAGCGTCCATTGTTTTGGCCAGGGACTGTATAAACAAAGACTCGTAGGCCGTTTAGTTTGCCTTAAAACATTGTAAGGAAGTGGAAAGCAACTACCCACCAAATTCATCAAATTTAGTGTATAATAGAGAAAATTGCCACCTCTAATTACTTTATACAATTATCGGAGTGAGCTTCTGAAAACCTTTTCGTTTTCTTAGAGTTATTACCAACAGTAATGCTTTGAGCGGCAACGGCATTGTTCTGAGATTGAGCAATCAAACAAATTCATTCATTTCATTTTATCATTCAATAGTTAAACAATAATTTTCACTCACCGATAGATGTCACACAGCTGCACATTCAGGGCTTCATTCAACGTATTAACCAGACAAAGTTACAGTCTTCATAACAGAGCACATATTTAAGGACGAAAGTGCATTTAAATTTAATTAAACGCATAACGGCACAATAACACAAAACTCAGTCTACGAAACACAATACAAAAACGTCATTCCGTTGATAACTCCGTCTTTCCTACTGCACATAAACACCAGCGCGGGTTTCGCGCACGGTTACAGTCAATCTTCTGGTTCACAGTTTACAGTTAATAGAAACTTTTCGGAACTTCATCCCACACGGCCATTCTGCAGGACAATGACCCCAATGTCGTTATATTATCATCTTCGCACATCCTCAGTACGACGTCACCAATACGACTTCTAGGACACTTCATTACAGGGTAAGGTCTGGATTTTAGCCATCTGGTCATTACCTGAAAATATAACCTAGCCCACATATATTTAAATCGGCAGGGCGCACCGACGGCGGGGGAAAGGGGAGGAGACGAACGGCGCAGGTACCCCTTAGAAGTCATCGAATATCCGGTCTCCGATCTTTTTCACTACTTGGAATCAGATCGGGACACTGCATGAAGATCTGGTCATCCGGTAAGTCAAATTTAACTTTTAAATTAGAATTAAGATGCGTTGAATACTATACGTAAATTACTTACTACATGCTGTGGATTGTTTAAAATTATCATCATTGCTGTATATCCGATACAGATCCGTCAAACAAGGCATACCGTGTATTCTGTATTCGGCAAAATCAGTATCCAGACTATCCCTAATCCAGACATTCGTCCTTCCCCTTAAAGCAAACTCCTGGGTGCGGTACTGTGTATAGACGATTCGCATGGAAGAAGATAAAGTACTGTCAGTCTAATACTATAATAATACATAAATTAAAAATAATAATAATAATAATAATAATTTTATTAATAATATTATTATTATTTTAAATGATTTTTCAGTGGTGTTGACAAATTGTGCTTTTAAAATGAAGTTAATTTTCAAAATGCCATTTTCTTTCCAGGCACGCCATCAGCAATGTGCGGAATTATAGCTAGCTTCAAAACCCTTAAACGCATTTGTTATATCTTAGAAGATGAAAGCACTTCTAAAATATATATGCACAATGCATGATTTCAAAAATATTTTTTAAAGATTGTAAGACGATACTGTTTAAATATTTCAGTTAAACTTTAAAATTATGACTGAAATGTCATCTTGTAATTAATCAGCAAAAATTAAAAAATAAAACCCGGAGTAGGTGTCCGAGACGTTTTAAAGCGACTCTTAGTCTGACTCCTTTACTCCAAAATCAGCCCGACTTCAACTGCATAGGCCATTGCAAGGACATTGGAAATCTCAAACATAACGTAAATTAAAATAATTACTCACTTAAGGAAAATCGTAACCAACTTTGTAGCACTATTTTGACCTCTAGATAACTTTTATATTAAACTGAAAAACTTGTATATGATAAGCTTAAATATTTGAAAATTTATTACAACATTTATTTCCTTATTAATTCTATTTCTAATAAGGGCATTTGCCACGATCAAATTATTTCCCTAAAGACTGAAGAAAGTTGGTGGTATGACAGTAAACTGGATTTACAAAAATCGGCTTAGAGCAGCATAGCTCGTTGAGGTTCTTGAAACACACCAAAAAAAAAAAACATTGGCACATCATTCGACGATGCTCACTATGTCGACAGGGTGGTGTAGAGGTAAGGTGCAGGCCTCGTACGCCTAAGATCGCACTTCCAAACATGCCCCAATTCGGTGGATTTTCAAGATGCAGAAAATCGTCTGTGCCCATGTCGTATGATTATGCGTCGTATGTAAAAGAACCATTGAGTAGACATTTGGCTGGGATGCACTCGGCAAAATTAAATTCCTACTGAAGTTTGCATCAATTAGAGCTCAGGTCCCGCCATCTAGGGGAACTTGAGCGTCAAAATTCTCATAGTAGTAATGACATACGCCGCCAGTGGTGCTACTTGAAAGAATAGATGCCGATTTCCGGGGAAGGCGCTAGGTCTGCAAAAAGGTCAGTAACCATATACAGCCCCTTTGGAGGGAAAAAAACGATGCTCACTATCATCAACATGTATATATCGTCGGCTTACAAGTGAAACCCACTAAGTCAAAAAACCTAATTTTTCAAAAACGAAGAAGGAAAAAATAAAAATTTCAATACTTGCAAAATTTTTTGTCAATAATTTTTAATTATTCTATATCGCATTTTTATTTTCGCACCAGTCAAAAGAATATTTCTTTCTCGTCTGCTTATGTAAATAACTGAAAAAATGAAAAATCTGACTTAGTGTGTTTCACTTGTAAGCCGACGATATGTCTTTTGACGCATTGGGAAAAAAGACGTTTTTGGTTTTCCTTTTGCACATAAACGTGCAAAAACTACGTAAAAATACTTGAGTTTCATTTTTTTTCCGGATGACTGTTTTGTGCATCAGTTTAAGTAACATTGAAATCACAAAATCTAAAAGTTACCTATTAGCAATTTATTTTTCCATTAAACGTTATCACTAACAATAGATGTATTTGAAATAAACTGCAACGCAAAATAAACTTAGTGCGCAAATATTTTTTTTTTTCTATTTTAATGAAAACATGAAAGAAGTCCTTACACAAAAGTGTTGTTTGTAGATTGATTATTTACGTTGTTTTCAAGTTTGAATTCATTCTTACACATTTTTTTCCACCTTTATTCGCATTCGAAACATTTAATTCCCTGAATTACTGAGTGTGTGAACACATTGTTTTATTTGTTTTACTGAATGAAGCTTGTACGCTATGCGTAGATATACGATCACTTTCCGGAAACATTATTTTGCCAAGTGTACGATAACGGCATCAGCAGGGGGGCATGTATCGGTAGTGATCCACTTGAGTTTTAAGGTTAGAAACCAAAGAATTCTAACATTCCGAAGAAGTAAAAGATCTGATTCTAATTGGCTGAACCTTTTAGTCACTGAATATCGAAGAGACATCCTACATTTCGTGTTGAGTCAAGAGCTAGAAATTTTGTTACTAAAGTTGATCTTTGAAAGAAGCATTTGAAGTCGATTCTTAAGAAGGAAGTCTTTATTCAACACTTGTTGAACAGACATTCTATTTGTTTTTGAACAAATTGTTTAGGATTTCATTCGATTATGTACTGAATGCATTATTAACTATCATAAACTTTAAAAATATATATATCTTATGGGTAACGAAGAGTGGTCCACATTTGGATCAATGTTCTACTAAATGCTCCATCTAAATCCTAAACTTTTTCCAGTAATGGGTTCTCAATGCTTGCTACGAGCACAGGGAACCCAATACTGGAAAAATTAAACGATTTATTGAGCAAAATAACTGATTGAGTTCTAACATCCATTTTGCCCCATCAGACCTTAAAATGAAAAATTGACAATTAACATATAACTTTCATTAAAAAATTTCCTGTTAGAAAAGAAATGCAAATGTTATATGACTAAAACCTATAAATAAAACATTTGTGCATTTTTAGTGCATAGTATTGTTAATATATTTATATTTTAGCTAAATATGATGATTTTACGCTTGTATAAGCCTATCCCCCAATTTTCCCACAAAATATATTTGTAAACTTACTATCCTGGGTATAAGCCAATACCCGGGTGGAATTTTCGTACAAAAAAAAGTGAGTAAATACTCGAGTATATACGGTGCTCAATGCTAACCACGGCCATACTGACTGAACCTTTTCGGTTATCTCAGACTACCCCGCAGTATGAGGGGGTGCGACCGTGGCGCTGTCCTCCTTCGAACCTCCCACAAACTCTCTGACACTTGACAAACCAGCACCGGCCATAGAGGGCTGGGCTGGCAGAGCGTTGCCTACCTGCTTTACCGACCCGGGGCCATAGTCATGCTACAGAGCAAGCCTTACGTCACCCGGATCGGATGTTGCTATTTTAGTCGCCTCTTACGACACGCATAACTACGTCGGCGCTATTCTACGCCGGCCACCACACGGCGCGAGTATATACGGTATTCCTTTTTTGCATATTTGTCAAATCTGTGTAGCCCCTTTTGTTATTCCCACTACTGGTACAGAAACAATGTGCGCTTCCCACTGTTGGTTCATCAAAAATTTGCTACTCCCACTACTTGCGCGTCAAAAACTGGCTATTTCCACTTCCGGAGCATAGAATTGATCTAAGCTCTTAATGTTTTAAAAATTGAAAAATGATTTTGTTTTTGTATTTGAGGTGATTATTCTTTTAGATAAGAGTTTGGACAACAATTAAAAAATATGAATTAACAAAACTTTTTTAAAGTTTAGGTGATATCCGAGAAAATACCCTTAAGGGGTCAATTACTGGTGCCTTCGCTTCATCTTACAAGCATAATCTATTATTGCCGAGATACAGTGGAAACTAATAAAGAAATATGCAAATGTATAATATTTTAAAGCCGGAGTGAAATATTTCTCAAGCAACCTTAGGTTCACCTGAAGCACACTTAACAAATATGAGTCAAAAAAATATATTTTACGAATACGTTAGTTATAATTTTCAGCTATATTAAATGCTATAATCATTTGTTACCCTTTATATTTCTATATTCGAAATCAAATCAAGTAATAAACCCCTCTTTTAGAATATCTCAGTATTTTTTAAAGAATTTTTTTCAGTCATTCTCGTTTACTGCGAAAGTAAGTATAATAATATCAATCTATATAAATTAAATTCTTCTTTAAAATTATTTAAGTGTAATTTTAGTAAGGAGCCTCGTTAACACTAACTTAGGCCTTCACCTTTTAAAAATTATCCAAATATTACAAAGTAGTTATCCTATCAACAATGTACGAAATAATAAATCAAGATTTAGAGTTAAAAAAAAAACTAAATTCGTAAGTTTTACTATTTCTTCGATGAAATGCTTTTAAATGCATAAAATTTTCAAGAGCTTTGTAGAAAAACCATTGTGGGGGGGGGGGAGAGATAATTGAAAATAAACTGTGATACTAAATGAAACATGGATTTACCTAAATTACTGCAAATAACCCTGGAAAATATTAATGTTCACCAGAAATATACTCAAAGATTTATAAAACTTATTTGGAGATTCGAAAGAAGATTTATGTTTGGAGCTCAGTCTGCTATTCATTTGTTACACAGTCTCTACTAATAATAAAGCAGCAAGTATGTGTGTGTGTGTGTCTCTGTTTCCGCGGTAGGTCCCAGACCGTCCGGCGGATTTTCATGAAATTTGGCACGAAATTAGTTTGGAACATGGGGGTGTGCACCTCCGAGAATTTTTTCTGAAATTCGAATTTGTTCTTTTTTTATTCCAATTTATAGCCGAAAGTCTCACAAAATAGTCGTTTTCTATAGGAAGGATTTATGGCATCCTTTCGAGCTTGTTACCGTTGAAAAGCGCGTAAAAAACTGTCTCAGAAAGAGTTTTGTTCCTTGTGCTAAAATTGGAAGCTTCTAAATTACCTGGAAAAGAAGCTATAAGCGTTTTTCTCTGCAGTTCGAAATTATTTTTTCACGGTAATTAACTTTAATTTAATTTGAATTGTTACCCTGCCGACTGGCTTATGATCATTTTCTTTTTTAACGAATTAATATTCATTTCTTGAGGTTTTTATCATTTTGTGGAACAGCCGATTTTTAATTAATTTTTTATTTATTTATTTATTTATTTATTTGAATTTTGATTATTCTTTTTTTTAACGAATTAAAATACTGCACAACGGTTTTTTTTAAAAATGTTATCCTTTATAGCGATTTTTGTTATTCCAACTTATTATTACTATTTATATTTGTATTTATTTACTTTTTTCCCCAGTGATTAGCAAGCATGTTATTTGCCTATTTGGGCTCAGATGAAAGATTTTTCCGCTTTCAAAGCTTTTATTGCTGCTGTTAGTTTCTGCAAGCTACAAAATTTCGTCTTTCTGTTTTGCTGTCAAAATGAATAATAGATAAAAACTAATTATACTAAAATGTATTAATTAAAACTACTCTAATGGATTATAATCGTCCTTTTTGTGTATGTACTTGAACTAAACAAACAAAATGTGTTTTCTTTTAAATGTTTTTTTTTTTTCGTTTTGTTTCGTTTCCTTATTTCGTTTTTCTATTTTTTATTGTGTGTTTCGTAAAAAAAAAATGCTTAAATGTGTAGGATCGCTGGTTGATTGTCATGGGCGGCTAATTTTTTATGATGTGGAATGCATTTTAATAAAATAACATAATTTACACTTTCAAAAGTTATAGCTATATACACAATGGGCGAATCGACTGGTATTTTCATTTTTCAACACGGGCATAGCCATGCGGGTACCGCTAGTAGAAAATAAATTTTTAATTGAATTGCGCAAAATTTTGATTGAAATGCGCTACGTTTTAGAACAAAAACAAATCAATGTGCTCAAGTTAGTCTATCTGTCGAATGCGACTGCATTGTGACCATTAAAACAGAAGGTATATTATTGCCAAGGAAACGCCATTACGTGTTTATGGAATGAAAATTTAAAATCTATACCATACTCAGGTATCTGCTAGTTTTAAAATCTAGTTAAAGTCCTCAGCAACAACAGAAATACCGTAGAAACAGGAATCAATTCCTAAATATTTAGATATATCCTAACAACAGTGCACGAAAAAATAATTCAAGATTTGGAGATTAAAAAATTAAATTCATAAGCTTTACTATTTTCTCCGCGAAATGCTGCTAAATACATAACATTTTCTGCAGCTTTGTAGGAAAACCATTAGAGGTAAAGTAATTGAAAATAAGCTGAGATACTTAATGAAACATAGCATTACCTAAATGACTGCAAATAACCTTGGAAAATATTTATTTTCACCAGAAATATACGGAAAGATGTATAAAACAAACTTGGTGATTCCGAAAATTTATGTTAGGAGCTTAGCTCGTCACTGATTTGTTACACAATAGAAAATAAAAATTAAGATAATTGGGGGGAATTGTATCAAATCAAAATATCAGCTCGTCAAAACTGTATCGGATATTTACAAAAAAAAATTATTTTCTTCCTTTTTGCATTTAGCGATGTTATAATGCACCAAGTTGGAGAACGATTGTCAAATTACCATTGCAATTCTTGAGAAAAATTTTGATCAGTATTTATTCAGTATACCAGTATCGATTTGGTAAAATTCCGAAATATTTCAAAAATATTCCTTTTCAATAGTTAAGCCGTCGATTTCTTAAATGTATTTATACGCAATAGAGTACACAATCCATTATTTCGAAAAGGACTGCTTTTCTTTCATTTCAATAACCAGCATAGGGCAAAGGATGAAATAATACGTGTGAAAGAGAAAAATAAACCAATTGGTCATAAAGACACCCTTTATAACGCATTTTTCAGGACATAATTTCCTCACTAAGAACTTACAGCACTTCAAAAGGGTATATTAATTAATGCTTACTACTCTATCCTGTCATAGGGATCCACAACCCTCTAATGATACTCTTTAAGCACAGGGGTATCACGGAGGCACGGGTACACACAGCAAGTGTTAGTTAGGCTGGGCTGGCGCCCAGCAAACCTATCTCAGAGCGGTAATGAGCATTCGTCGGACTTCACTTCCCCGTGCCCGAGTGAGGGCAACCCTAAGGCTAACAGGGGAGAGGGATGAAGTAGAGAACTCCATCCTGTCATTGGTTTAAAATACTCTTATTAATATTCAGTTTGCCAAAAGGTAAAATTTATTGTGCAACTACTTATTTTTATGTGATCAAGCAAGCTACTCAGGTTCTTGTTGTTATTTAAATAACATATTTGAAATATAAAGTCTAAATGTACCTTAAAGAAAAAATACTGGTCATTTAAATTTGACTAAAATCTTCTACGTTATATAAACCGATATCATTATTCGAAATTGAAAACATAAACAAAAAACCAAACAAACCATTATAAACCTGAAAATTATATGATTACATAAACAGCAATAGAAATTGGTAATTGATAAAAAAGTACATAAGTAAAAGAAAATCAACAGTAATTATAAATAGGGATCATGTTCATAAAATAAGAGCTAGGTATAAAAAGTGGTTTTCTAATAGCAAATTTCATTATTCCCATATTAAATTTCGTTATCCCCTCCCCCTCTCAAAATTAATTTTTTGAGCTACCGCTTTTCTTATACCTGGCATACAAAGTTTAAAAGGTTGAATAGACATTTCTAAATAAAATACAAAGTTAAAAGGCCATTTATTGCCACTTACTGCAATTAAATTGCCATACAGGCTCCTGTAAGACGAGTACATATTTACTACTAAATTTTTAAGTAACGTGGAATATTATTGGTTAATATAGTAAATCACAGGTTTGAAAAAGTGAAAGGGTCGTTAAGTTCTTGGAAAAAAATTAGGAAAATCATGTAGTAATGATTACAAGCTAAATGAGTTTAAAATTCGTATTTGATTTGCATGAAATTAAAAACTTTTTCGCTTGCACTAGAATTATCTACATAAAATAGATGCAACAATATGTTCCATGCATAAGATATAATATTTATCATACATATTCTTAAGATTATACGTAAATTTACCGCGTGGTAATAGAAATAAGAGAATATAAGAACTTAGGCTTTCACGGCCGGTGTCCCATACCAAACATAATATTTTCCGGGCTTATAGGCCATGGTCCAAGAAGATATTTCTGGCTGACGTTTCGCCTGACATGTTTCAGGCTTCTTCAGAGCGAAAATGAAATCAAGGCAGAGGTCTCGTCCTTAATTTAAGGATTTTTTTGTTTTTTTAATTTATATATATATATATATATATTTATTTATTTATTTTCGTCCGCCTTGAGGAGGAGTTGGGAATTAGAGAGTTAAATACTTTGTAATAAGTAAAAATAGTATCAAAATTTACTTATTTAAAATTTTTAAGCTATTTTAATACCACTTTATCTCAGGAGTGTTACTTTGTTTCTTAAATGAAGGATATAACTTTCAATAAAAATGTATTTTATTAAAAATTAAATGTTTTCACTGCAGGTATAAAAAGTAACTGGATAGCCTTAATTAGCAAACCGTTTTTTAATTATTAACTAACAAATATGTTAATGCAATTCTAATTTTTAGCTACAGTGACACTCATGAGAGATGATAACACTCATGAGACAAACAAACAATCTTCTTGCAATGATGCACCAAAAATAATAATAGTAATAAAAATAACTATAATTATAAAAAGAGAGACCAGAATTGAAATTTTTTTGCCCCATTATTGGCAGTGTTACATAAAAAATTTAATAAAACATCTCTACTCTCATGATTCTGATCCAGAAATAGATGATTTTAGACAAAACTAATAAAAAATTAATTTCAGTTTTAAAGTAGGCAGTAAAAAAGTATCGAAATAATTAGTTCTAATTCTGAAAACCCTTTAATTTAAGTAAGGTGATGATAATAGTTTGCAACACATCACTTTCCTATTTACATAAAGTAACAACTGGTATATCCGAACAAATGTTTATTTTTTTACTTATTTAGTTTTTTTTTTTTTTGGGGGGGGGGGGGAGGGAGTTACAAGTACGGGATTTTTTCTTTATTTACCCCTTAAGAATAAAATATATATTAAAACGCACAAAAATCATATCTGCCAACGTTAAAGTTTTATGCCAGCGTCTCTCTTTTGAAATATATATATAAAAAAATATATATGGTAATAAAATGTATCCTTGAATAAAAAAACTAATATCAGCTTGATTTAAAGCTCATAAAATATCTGTATCCGCATTTTTATTTATTATTTGGTTGTTTTCAATCATGAGTGTAACTTCTCTTTCCAAGTAACGCTCATGAGTGGGTAACACTCACGAGATTTATTAAACATTCTTCACTAAACAAAATTCTGACTGTATTCCTGAAAATTTGATTGGATCGATTGATTCCTCTACAAGAAATACAGTATTGCTGAATTGCTTATTTTTATGCTGTAAAAAATATTGGGAAATAAATGGGTAACACTCCTGAGAAGTAATAAAAATACTCATCATGTTGAACTGTATGGAATAAAACTTACCCGTTCTAGATGGTACGAAGTTAAAAGAAACATACGAGGCTTCCCTACCAGAGAAAGTAATTACAATATTTAAATATTTTGAAAGTTAAATGATAGGAACTTTCTCGAGGTAACACTCATAAGCTGCATGTCCGGACAAAAACGTTCTTTAAATTTTCAAATATTCGATAAACATTTCAGTAAAATCACTTGCATTTTTATTAAGTAAACACATATTTCTTCATGTTTTAAATCCTATTGAATAAAAAAAGTTATTTGGAATGATAAAACTAAGACTCTTTTTCTGTGAATTGTTTGCTCCTGACACGCAATTTTCCATTACTTTCCAATTAAAGTAATAGAAGAAGTCTTCTATTTAACAACTTGGAAAAAATGTAATGAATGCATTGAATTAAGTATGAAATGATGCTTTCGTACAGGTTTTTACAATGGCAGAATAATAGTTTTATCGACATAAAATTCAGATTTTATACTGCGGACATCAAACTGTCAATCTTTTTGAAAATCACCCATATATATATCAGCTAGTGCAGCAACATTAAGTTTGTAGTCAATAGAATAGAAAGGGAAAATATAATTAGTAAGACCACATGACTTAGTATAAAAATACTTTACCAGTGTATCTGTATACCAAATAAATTGAAAAGAATTTACAAATACTGAAGGCAATTTGTTGAAAAGTTTCCAAATAAAACCAGCTATATTCAGAGATTAAATTTTAACTACAGCATAGTTAGAAGCGAAATCCCACTGATGATAATATAACTACAAAGGGCGGGAGTGTGTTAACTATTTCAAAGCGATACACGCACTCAAGATTATTATTACAAGGCCATAAATGTCTAGTCATGCACTTTTATGTCTCATAAAATTGCTATACGGCTAAGAACTAATGTCAAATATCAATTAAGCTTATAATGCTTAATATATGAATTGCTAAATTGATAATAGATCTATTGAAGAAATATAAATGTTTTTCCATAAATCGTAAATAAAAAGCATAAAAAATAAGTAAACATTTTTACATGAATAATTATTGAACGAAATCTTTTGAAGCAAAAAACTAATATATCAGTGTTTTCATTTTTTTTTTATATAAGTCCGTAAAGTGTTTTGTTTAGTAATTGCGTTAATAAACTGAAATATTTTTTTAAGTACCAATTAATTCAATGTATGATCTTTACTTACAAGCTTGTTCGAGATGAACATTTTTTGCTACTGGTAACCAATTACATGAACGTAAAAGACAAAGGAAGCGTTCTGGATCATATTATGAGTTTTCACTTACGTTGCTGAAACATTACCTTGTACCACTCTTGTACACTTATTGATTATTTGATGCTGTTTTACTGATGAATCCAATTTTGTTTTAGCAGGCTAAAATGTGTCGTTCTCGAATGGCAGAAGTCTATAACGAAAATCAGTGTTTAATAAAATCTCTGTACTGTAAGAAGGGAAAATGTATCCTATTACCGTAACCAAGTTCTAGCCGCAGCATCAAGAAATGACCAAGTTGTACAAGTTGCAGAGAAGAATGCAAATCCACTTATTTTGCAACACTACTGGTACGGAAAAGGGTACGCAACACCAGAACTTATTTAACCTTTAAGACAAAATTTTTGTGGGTATAATCTTGCATACCTTAACGTGCAGATGCAGTTATTGACCCCTTCCCTTGCTCTCTCCCGTCAAAATCAAGACCAAAACTGGCCACTATGGACAAGGAAAAGGACTCAAAATTTTATTTAAGATATTGCCAAATGGCCTGGGGATCCTCAACTTCAAAAACCAATTGTTTTAAGTGATCTTCAATATTTCATCAGGTTAAAGCTAAATCCAGATAAGCTTTCTTTTTAAATTTCAGTTTTTTCTCTATCTAATTCTTTGTTTTTAGTTACATACCGCAGATCCCGCTCTATTAAAAGCATTGTCATATCCCCGGACCAATTTTGGCTACTTAAGAGTCTTTTTTTTTTAAGTTGGACAAAATGAATAGGTGTGAGTTGATGCCTTCAATTTTCCTAAACTTTCAGCATAGGTGAGTGGTACTCAGATAAGAAAAACTGAAGAGTGTCCCCTTTGAAATCTGACTAGTTTGTCCTTGCAGAGGGGTCAAATTTCAAGCTCTCGAATATATGACGCAACATATGCTGCCCAAAATCGGTCACTGCTGTCCTCTACTGTATTTTTCTTCTTCTCGTGATGTTTATTACTATCACTGAAACTGTACCAATACATAACAAAACAAATGACATGTAAAACTAATTAAACTGATTGTTTTTAAAAGAATAATAAAATGGAAGATAAAATTATCCCAAAATATATATTTTTCTGGATTTTGCTCAAGCAAACATGGTTTTCTGCTCGAACTACTGCATTAGAAAAAAATAGTATTGATAAATTGATAATTAGTTATCAAATGGCATCCTGTAATTTTATTTGCTCATATAATGTGTACGTCGTCCATGTATCCAAATTTTATGTTTTGTGGAAGAAAATTGTAAAGGGACAGTAGTGCCAAAGTTGAAGGTTTTCCATAAAATTGAAGGGAAGAAAATGAAACTCCTTTATAAACCGAGTCTAATTTTCTCACACAAGCAATGATTACAAACGATCCCCTATGTGGTGGAGGCCAAAAGATAGTGAATTATCTTTTCAACAGGAAACCCAGGCACCCAGCGCATTATGATCGTATAGTATCAAAAGTACATTGGCAATAAAACTAGGAGCAGGAATGTTTGAACTGAAATAGACTCAAAGTCCCTCTTTTCTATTTCAATATTCACATGAATATTCTTGATTCAAAATTTGCCATTCAGAAATTTAAAAGTTTCGCTTCGGAACTAAAACAACAGTCCCGACAATCATCTCGTTTTTAAATGATATATTACATAAAAATAAAAGAAAGAATGTACTTATTACTTATCCGAAAGATATCCAGAAGATGCTGCATCTTTTAAAACAAACGAGCTTTCAGCCCGCACACACAGTCATTCAAACTTCATAATTATGGCTTTCCTTTTTTAAAATGGTGCGAGACAGTTTTTATAGTAACGCTTCCCTTAAACACAAACCAAAACTTTTTAAAAGAAGGAAATGTATAGGATAAAGAAGAAGGCGTGATCTGCACAGAGATAAAAAGTCCCTGAATTCAATACAAAGGACCAATGACAATATAAAAAAAAATGTCCGAACGAATTAAACCAAATGAATTATTTCTATCTCCAACCAGAGCAAAAAAGGTGTTAGGAAGAAATAAAAAGAAAAAGAGGATTCCCACATCAAAGTCTGTGAGAAAGTTCGTTGTCAGATGTTGCTAACCGCAACAACGGAAGTAAAAATAAAAATAAATAGTGTTTTCGAATGATTTTGATTCTGCAAAATAAAGTAAAGGAAAGGCAAGACGAATTAAAATGTGGTATTAGAATATCACCACACCCTACTAATTTTTTTTAAACCAAAAATCGAAGTTGACAGAGAATGGCTCTTATATATATATATATATATATATATGTGTGTGTGTGTGTGTGTGTGTGACGGTGTGTGTGCGTGTGTATATGTGTGCGTGTGTGTGTGTGTGGATAGGAGTAAAACGGAAACCTCCCAAAGCATTTATTTGCACTAGAAAACGAAATAAGCCCAAGTTTTAAATAAAAAGCTGAAGCGTCTTTTCGTAACAGCAACAGCCTGTAAATACTCTAGTGTATCCATTGGGAAGAAATAAGAAGGAAATTCTAGCGACTGACATTTTAAAGTGACTTTCTTACGAAATCCCTAAACTAGCGCTTTGAGTATTGACAGGAGACCGCCTGAGTTTCCTGTAGTATGTTTTACAAGGCAAGTAACAGAGGAATGTTGGAAAGTAAATTTAGGACTCGTGCATCTAGTTTTTTTTTTGAACTAAACTTAAGCGTTGTCAAATAAATCGCTCTTTCTTTTAAGCAACTTTCGTTATATATATATATATTCTTTCTTTAGAAATCTGCTTGTTGAAGGCTTGAATATTTCAAATGCTCTGCATTTTTTAAAGAGGGTACGTCTTAAACTAAAGAAAAATATACACGAAGCGAAATGTTTCACAAAATGTTCGAGAATGCAAATTTTCTCTTCTGTTATACTGACAAAATTACGTTAACTGTTTTAATATTTGATTGTAAATATTAAATAATATATTACTGAAGATAATTTTAGATTCTTTGTTTTAGATTTAAACTAGCAAAAGTTTTGAAAATCAGTTATTTGGTAAATACATCCTATAAATCTAGGCTTTTGTTTACCAAAATCGTCTACCGTAGTTTTAGTTAAGAATACTAAGTGGTAAAAGGTACTCTTAACTAATGTTATATTAATAGCTATTTACGAAGGCTTTGTTTCCCTTTTGCGTCTCCCTTATGGAGAGAAAATCTGGATCCTGTCAGAAAGTAGAAGTTCATCCCACACCTAACCAATTGGTAGAGTATGTGGGATAATAGGGGAGTGACTATTTTTTATACAATGAAACAATTATCCTTGTTTAATCGCGTACACCTACGATGGATCCCTTCTCATGTTGACCTACAGGGAAACGAACTTGCCGACAATTTGGCCAAGACGGGTGCCTGTGATGCCTTGCTAATGACTGCACTCTTAACCTACATGGAATTTTTTTCTAAAGTAAAAGGCTTGAATCAAACCACTTGGTTCGTCCTACCGGAGCATCACTATCATCAGAGTAAGCTTCCAGGTCAATCTCTTGTTCTAGGTAGTAACAGGCGGGACCAAACTCCTCTTACACCGCTTACTAAGTGAAGATCTTAACACTAGAACAACCGAAATTTGAACTTACCTAAAACCGCCGTTTGGGGTCAAGTTGACCCGTGTAAGAAATGCAAGTAAAGTTGCAAAGTAGATTCTTTTTTATTGAGAAATGAAGTTGAAATGACAATACAGAAGAGTTTTTAGACATTTACTATTATCATCGTTATTAATTTTCAGATTTTAGAGCTTTTGCTAAATTTTTCTTTTTTTTAACAACTTTTTTTGATTTTATCATTTTTTATGACAACATACGATTTTTTTATTCTTGAAAAACAGCGATAAAATGCAGTATATTTTATTACACTACGTTACTTCGAAGTAGCATATGTGCTGAGAAAACAGACAAAAGTACAAATCCCGATAATGAAAATTAGATTTCGGAAACATAGAAACTGTGGAAAAGCAAATAGGAGCACTATAACCAGAGCCAATATCTTACCCTTTAACTTTGCCCCACATTTCCCTAATTCAAGCACAAGAATGAACCAAAAGAAAACATTTCCCCTCCCCCAAGTCTGAATACCTATTTTAAAAATCACGACCTTTTTAACCCAGAAATAGCGTATAACAAAACGGTTTGCTACATTTTTTTTTTTATTTTCTGACGCGAATTGTCTAACTTGACGCCCGTCTACCAGCTGTTGTATATCGTTCTATATTTTTGCGTACCGTGTTTTGATTTTGAAAATTACAACTTTTTTTTTTATTTATTTAATTTATCTTGCATTTACATTTTCAAATTGGGTTTTAAAAAACTAGGATTTTTTTTCTTTTCTTTCTGTTCTTTGCTTTTTTTTTCCTCATCAATGCAAAATTTAACTTTAAAATTTTTTTAACAATCTAACACTTTTCGTGCGTTGATGCATTTTGTTTCAACACATAAGACACAAGAACCGTTGCTCCTCCGTTATTCGTTAGGTAATGGATTGTGAGTGTGGCTGTAAGTTTGCTTCCTCTGCCATTTTTTTGTCAAAAGTAGTAGAAGGTTAATCGGTTTTTATGAATGTTATGTTAATGAATTATCTTCTGGCTTTTTTTTATATCAAGTTGTCGAAGTCAATTGCAAATTCGTCAAGAAAAAGGTACGTTTACGCATTCGTTTACTATGTTGCATTATTTGGTATCATTTCCGAATTTGTAACGAAGCATTTTTGATCTTCGGATTTATCTTCATAAAGCGGAAATCATCATTTCAAATTGTCGTCAGTTATCAATTTCAAATTATCCAAACTATAGCAACAACGCATTTTCTGAAAAAAATGGTATTGTTACAACAATTGAATATTACACTGCGTCACACGATTGCGGTACGATCAAAACCGATAGCAGTAATAGATTTCTATTGTAATATAAATGTATCTAAATAATATAGCTGTGAAATTTTAAAAAAATCCACTGTGGTAAAATGCAATTTTATAAGAGATAATTGCTTATCAATTGAACATTTTAATTCTCTAAAGTATTTTTATTAGTTTTGTTTTCATATGCCAGCAATAAATAACAATTAACCATTAAACAATAAAAAAATTGAACACCGATTTATCTCCGTAATATGATTTTCATTACCAATAGTTTAAGCTCTCATATATCAAACAAATGAAGTTTAAACGCTGAGAAGAACAGCAAGGAATGTTTTAATGAAATAGTTTAGGTGCAAACTAATTTCTCAGAATAACCATCATTCTAGAGAGCATTTCTCGTCACTCATTCATTTTAAAATTCTCTGTGGATTAACGATTGTAATCATTTAAAGCATTATAATTCCTTTTTACCTGCACAGTTAGGTTTTCAAAATCGTCCTTTTGCTTGCATAATGAATGGAGAACTTCTATTGCTTTCATAATGAATGGAGAATTTCTATTGCTTTGTCTAATTTTAATCTTGTAACTGTTTAAAGGAAAATCGTTTTCCTAACTTCAAATGTGCTTATTTATTTTAAATTTACTATTCACCTTCGAGGCCAACTGTTAGCTTAATTCACGTATGCATCTGAAATTTGTCAGTTGATTTAAAAAAATAAATATTTCATCGTCCCCGTTTAGGTATCATTCTTCTAAAGGAACGAAAAATCATAACGGGTTTATTTATCTTTTTAAATGACACTTTTCTTAAGGCATAGTAGCTTTCTTTATCAGTTTGGGAAAATACATTAACTCAACAGCTTTCTGAATTTCTGGTTTTCTTGAATACCCCCATTTAACATTCTACCATGTTTGTTGAAATTGTTTTGCATATCCGTTTTATTTCTAATTTTTGAGTAATATGGTATAATTTTTAATACCACATTTTTAATACAATGTTGTGAAATAAAGAAAAATAGATAGTTGACTTAATCTATAGCGCCATACACGTTCTAGTACAACCGCACTTCGTAATGCGCTATAGGGCCTTCATAATACTTTCTGAAAATAAAGGAACTTTGTGTACAAGTAAAACTGAACAAAAAAATTCACGTTATGAAAGCACAAATAAGCATTAATTTAAGCAATTAATGCCTATTTGTGTTTTCCTAACGTGAAATTTTTTGTTCAGTAATACTTTTTCTACTTTTTATTGAAGTAGTGTGTAGTTGCAGTTGCATCTAATGGGGTTGCGTATTGGCTCTTAACCTTTGCAGACGCCACGCTTTGAAATGGCACCGCTTTCAGAGGATGCCATTAACACTTGAGAATTTTGACGCCCAGTTTCTTCATTAGCCACAAGAACATGTCCACTGACGATGAGAAATTGCACTAGGAATTCAATTTAGCCGAGAGTATCCAAGTAAATACGCAAGAGATTTTTCACGTTCCGCAAAATCATACGACATGGACGCTGTCGATTTTCTGCATCTCAAATATCCATCGACTTGTAGCCTAACACTACGCCACCCCACCAGCAAGGAGAGTACTCTAGTCAAAATATGTTTTCTTCCATGTTCAGGATCTTCCAACTTTCAGTATGAATGTTTTTGAGCTCGGATGTTACATCACCTAGCCGTCCAGTTTGGGTTATCTACTTAATTTATTACTAACTTGTATCTGATGAAACATTTTAACTAAAATTCAGCAATCATGTCGACACCAGTCCAACCGATAAATATCATTCTATCTATATATATAAAATGAACTTTTGAGGTTGTGTCTGCGCGCTCTACAGCAAAATCTACACAACGTACGGTTGCAAAAATTGGAACAAAATTCTATTATAGCCTGATGCTTTGCAAGACGAAGCCGTTTTTTTTTTTAATTCGGCCTAAAATTTTTTTAGTTTAAGAATTAAAATATTAATCCCCCAGTATTTTCTTTACTTCGTTCGAATAATTTTAGAATTGAAGTGAAGATAGCTAGGATTTCCGCTCTCCGCGGTTGAATGTAATGTAAACGTAAACATGATTTGAGCCATGCATCAGGCGAGTGTGTTTCGCCGGCTGAAGATAGTTTTATTGTTATAAGCAGGGTTATATTGTTTCTGTTGCAATCTATTAAAAGTTGCAATTACCAAAAGTTTACATCAGTAGCAAATAGGAGGCTGATTATGATTCGACATTTACGAAACTTTTCGAGCACCTATTCCGAAAGTTAAAAAAACAAAAACGGTTTTCCGAAAAAATTTTAATGTATTAATTTCAACTTTCTTTTACAATTAGTATCTGCTTTTCTTTCTACCTTCAGACAAGCAAAATATTTTGTACTACTTTCCAGAAAAGTGACGAATTTGTAGGGGCGGGGGGGGGGGGGTTGCAATCTCCCATGATACACACATTCAAAATAAAATAAGTAAGTTGTTTTTAAATAAAGAATTTTAAAAATAGTTGAGGCATTTGTGCATTTTACTTATGTAAATTTGTAATGTTTGCTTAATGTTTTGTGATTACTTAAATATCCATTATTATTTCTAAATATACTCACACTTGAATAAATGTGCAGTGTTCATAAGTGAAAAGTTTTCATATCGACAGTGAAACCCTGATTTAACGTCCCGCCAATCTAAGTTTTCCAGCATTTTACGTTTTTTTCATCAGGTCCCTGTTTTTCCGTGTCCTAATTGATGTTAAAATATCCCAGATTCTAAGTTTGTTACTTAATTAACTTTCACTCGATCGATAGAGAATTTAATTTTGCTTTTGAACATGTTGACGGGAGCACTGCTTCAGTGACGAATTTGTAGGGGCGGGGGGTTTCAATCTCCAGAGGCGTAGCGAGGGTTTTCAGCGCCTGGGGACAACTGAAGACTTTGCACCTCCCTGTGCCCCTGGGGGCCTAGGGGCTCCCTAATGGGAATTTAAAAAAACTTTTATGCTTCCTAAATGATAAAACTCTAAAAAGCAGCCCTTATAACTTTCATTTTTAGTAGCGGCCATTCACTTCTAAGGGGAAAATGGGACACTTTGGCTTCGCAAAATTATTTGTCTGATTTCCTACGCACTCCTGTGCTACATTGGTCATTCCTGATATGATTTGTGGTGCTCCCACTTTTTTGTCGAACATATTCACACCTATTCAGTTCAAATAATTTTCTTCTTGCATTTAAAAATAAAATTAAATAAATTAACACTAATTTGGCGCCCCTTGACGCTGTGCCCGGGGCAAGCTGTCCCACCTAACTACGCCTCTGACAATCTCCCATGATACGCTCATTCAAAATAAAATAATTAAGTTGTTTTTAAATAAAGAGTTTTAAAAATAGTTGAGGCATTTATGCATTTTACTTATGTAAATTTGTAATGTTTGCTTCATATTTTGTGTTTACTTTAATATCCATTATTATTTCTAAATATACTCACACACTTGAATAAATGTGTAGTGTTCACATAATTTTCAAGAATTCGCCATTCATTATTCGTATTAAAAAAGGACAACAATTTCAAGAGTTCACCATATTTATTATTATTCTATTATATTATAAGTGAAAAGTTTTCATATCTGTAAAAAAAAGCAATATTCCATATTCTGCTCATAACTAAGCAAGTGTCCATTGCACTAACATTAGGAACTGTAAGTAGGATTCCATGATAAGAATAAAATTTTCCTTGCATTTTTAGTGTACTAATTTAGTAACAGATTCTTTTTCAGCTTTGAACCATAAAATTTCCCTTTTCTGCATTCACATTCACTTTCGAATTTACTTTTGTCAAGATATGTCTCTTAAGCGATGCATATCAGAAATTGACGTGATACTCCAAAAGCAAATTTATAGGCAGGATATTCCATTATCCGCTACTAAAGAAATGTCTTTGTATATTGGCGTAGCTAAGTGGGGGCGGACCGCCCCAGGTGTCACCCATTCAGGGGTGACAACCAGCCCCGATGGAGAAAAAAAAATGAACCTTTAAAAGCTCCCTAGAATAAAACAAATACTTAAAATGGGAGAAAAAAATATCCAATTTAATTTTCTATTTTTGAGCAAAGTGTTTCCTTTAAAAAATATTCACAATGTTTTTAACCGCTAATCATAACCAGTGCCCTCAACAAATACTTTAAATATTATGAGGCTTTTGATGCAAATGGTGTTCTTCTTTTCCAAAACTGCAATTTTTTTAACAAAAAATTATTATATTTCATTAAAACGCATACTTCACGGTTTACATGATTTTTTTTTTTTTTTTGGATGGGGAAGGCGTAATCTTTTCCACTGGGTCACACCCATGCTAGCTACGCCACTGCATTCCATACAATTTTCACTATCAACGTACTTCCCATATAGCTGCCACTGATTTTTTTTTATTTCATCAAATTGCTTACATATACATAGTCCAGTCTGATCAATTTATCAATTCCCCATTTAGACTAATTTGTGGCAATTAAAATTTCATATTTACAATTATATAAATTCATTTCTCTGATTTGATTTCAAAATGTATGTTTATGTATAAAGCTACTAATACACTTATTTTTTAATTTTTGTATCACAATTTACTCTTTTTATTGGTTTAAATAAACATTTATGAAATAACAGTTATATTTTTGAATTCAGACTCAGAAAAATTGTACTGCTATCTATCAGAGTCAGAGTAAAAAAAAAAAGCTATGTAAAAGTTTTGATGATGTAATAAAGATAAATATGCCACATGATACAAATATAGATCAATAAATATAGGTTATTAGTGATAGAGTGAAAATAATTACACCAAAGTCAAGGCACCTAAGTCATACATTTGTAGAAAAATACAGGCTGAAATAAGTTTTTATCGGCTCAGAAGCGACTT
This sequence comes from Octonoba sinensis, assembly GCA_038502835.1. NCBI lineage: Eukaryota > Metazoa > Arthropoda > Arachnida > Araneae > Uloboridae > Octonoba > Octonoba sinensis. The sequence goes on from CM076598.1 coordinate 135,096,855, forward strand.
AAGAGGTCGCGCCTTCGGTGACTTGCTTGGGACAAAAAACAAGTTGCGCCGGAGGCGCCGCTATTTTAACATTGCACGGGCAACGCCATTGCGGGTACCGCTAGTTAATAATATTTTATTACTATTAATGATATTATAAATCAAAAAGTGCTCAAAAATAAATGAATTATTTCAACAGCAAGGAAAAAATGTTCAATATTTTCAAATGCTGTCATTAACTTATCATTCATTGCCAGAGTGTCTAGTTCTACAGCGAATAATTAAAAACAGGGTTGCCACACGTCCACTATTTTGAGAAATTGTGCCGCGTCACGGGGAATTTCATCATATTACGCCAAAAAGCCAGTATTCTTGCCGGATATTGATTTCACCGGATACAGGATATCTGATGCCCTTTGTGTTACGGGTCAGTATTGGATATCCGTCTCCGAAGTTTGAAACCTGTAAATTATGTACCGTTTGTGAACATCCCGCAGCTCCCAAATACGGTCCAGTTCTTAATTTACGTATATTTTCAAAATATGCTAATTAATGAAATTTAAAAAATCAAAATTGACATGCCGGATTACTGAATCTTTCTTGCAGCGTCCGGATTGGATTCCGGACATTATAAAATTGGTGGGACACCAGATATCCTCCGTTGGTGCACTTCTGCTGTCCCGTACTTGCAGTTTTTAAATTCGGCAACAATGATTAAAATCCACCTTTCTGTTTTAAAAATTAAACACAGGCATAATGAAACATTTTCACAAAAAGAAAGAAAGTCATAAAAATGAATAAATATTGTAAGCAATAAAAAAAGTAAAGTATAGATATAAAAATACTCATTGACTAGCAGTCACCCTCTGTTATCTTCGAATAGGTCAATTACAGTTTTAAAGCCAGCATTACGATTTCCCTTATATTAATTGTAACTTTAGAAAAGCTTGAAAATCCTAAAGGCAGTGTTTAACATTCAAAGCTCTTCTCTGAACTTCAAAACAACAGCTGTAATTTGAACTAATTTCAATGTCATATGTGGGTGATTTTAAAAAAGATTGACGGTTTGATATCTGCAGTATAAAATCTGAATTTCATGTCGATAAAACTATTATTCTGCCATTATAAAAACCAGTAGGGAAGCATCATTTCATAGTTAATTCAATGCATTCATTACATTTTTTCCGAGTTGTGAAATAGTAGGCTTTTTCTATTACTTTATTTGGAAAGAAATGGAAAATTGCGTGTCCGGAACAAAGAATTCACAGAACCAGAGTCTTTTCTTTATCATTCCAAGTCATTTTTTTATTCAATATGATTTAAAACATGAAGTAATATGTGTTTACTTTTAAAAAATGCAAGTGATTTTACTGATATGTTTATCTAATATTTTAAAATTTAAAGAAAGTTTTTGTCCGGACATGCAGCTCATGAGTGTTACCTCGAGAAAGTTCCTATCATTCAACTTTCAAAATATTTAAATATTGTAATTATTTTCTGTAGTAGGGAAGCCTCGTGTGTTTCCCACAACCTCGTACCATCTAGAATAGGTTAGTTTTATTCCTTTACTGTTTTATAGTGGAACAAACAATTCAACATGATGAGTATTTTTATTATTTCTCAGAAGTGTTACCCATTTATTTCCCAATATTTTTTACAGCATAAAAATAAGCATTTCAGCAATAGTTTATTTCTTGTAGAAGAACCAATCGGTCTAATTAAATTTTCAGAAACAGTCAGAATTTTGTTTGGTGAAGAATGTTTAATAAATATGAGTGGTTACCCACTCATGAGTGTTACTTGTTTAGAGAAGGAAGTTACAATCATGATTGAAAGCAACCAAATAATAAATAAATCTACAGATATAGATATTTTATGAGCTTGTCAAGACACTTTTTGAAATATCTCAAATATAAATAAATTAACTGGAAAAAATCTACCTGCTCAGAATGCAGTAAATTATAAGGAATTCATATGTGGGCAAGTTTTTATGTTAGATGCAATAAAAATTTTCAGATTGTGTCAAACTCAATCCGTCAACAAATTTGAAAATCACCCATGTGCAATAACTCCGTTCTTTCAAATGTTGATTGATCAATTTCCGTTGAAGGATGGAACTAACATATTCCAAATAGGAGCAATGAGCAATCGAAGAAGTACCTCTCATATGAGATTTTAAATCAAAATATGGCTCACTTTTGTTTGAATTTTATAAAACCACATTTCTTGAGTAAAATAGTAAAGAAAGTGAAGTGAAGTGAATGCAAGAACCAATAAAAATGTTTTGAGTAAAAGTATATGGTAAATTTACTCATCGAAAGAAGGGGAATTACGACCTTCCACTAAACCTTTTCGTGCAGAGCACAATAAAATGATTCTTCAACGCTATAAACTTTGCATTTTTCTTAGAAATTTTATTCAGAAACAAAATATAAGCTTTCTTTGTATGCACGTATCGTGCCTTAAAAATAAGTGAACCATAAAATTTCGAGCACTGAGGTAGAGTAGAAGATTTCCTGCATGTTTCTTGTTTTTATTATATTTAAAAATGAATCGTGTTGGATTTATTTACCAGCCAAGAACAATAAAGATTAAATTGGCGTGTGTGCTACATTTTCTTTATTTTCTTCGGAGGTCCTGAACGCAAAGTGCAGCTATTTTGTTTTTTCTTCATCAAAATTCAATGTGACGAGTTCGGTGCATTACTGGAAGGTTCTAAGTGGATTCACTGGTATTAAAAATTGTAGCTAGAGCTAAACCATTACATATTATGAATGTTTTTTTTTTTTTTTTAATTTTAATCAAGTTTAGAGACTAATAGCAAAATTACCCGATATTGCCCGTTGGAATAATAATATTCGGTAGTAATTAATCTGTATTATTAATTGTAGTAATCTGTAATATTAATACCGTTAATAATACAGATTAATTACTACCTTAAAAATACCGTTAATATCTTGTGAGACCTCCTCTCAGCGAAGTGCAGCAACTCGACGTGTCATCATAGAATCCACAACCGTCGAATGCTCTCTGAACACAAAAGCCGTCCATGTTTGCCTATGTTCTACGTGTGGTCGATTTTCTACGTCAACAGGCCAACAAACAGATCACACAGTTTTGTCTCAAATACGTTAAAATGGATTAATGTCGCCGGATTTAGGCGGCTAAATCAGTCACTGCAATCGTAAAAAAAAATTCATGAAACTAGACGCGAATAATGTGGGGCAGATGGCAAAATGCAATGTCAATTTCAATAGTAGTAATTTGCTCGTAATTCTAGATTCCATAATTTTATTGTTTAAATATTATTCTCATGCACACTACTCATAATTTACTGTTTTTAGGATTGTCTTGGAAATAAATGCCAAAAACTGGATCATATTTCTAAAGAATCATTTTCAATCAAATAAATGAACTCATTTCCCAATTTTTTCTTCTCTTTTAACCCCTTACCTGCCGAAGAAAATTTACACGATTCGCTTCTCCGTCCCACAAGTTTTTCTAATAGGTGCACGTAGTTACGCGGTGTACTTGGGGAAAGAAGCACGTTTTGAACACCCCCCCCCCCCCCCAGAAATATGTATATCCTTCGCAAACACTATCAGGATCACTTTATGCCATTCCAAAGCCTCGGCTGTAATTTTACTGATAGCAACACAAGGCAAAGAATCGCACTTCGGAAAGGCGTATATATACGCCGGCTGCAATTAAGGGATTAAATAGCTTTAGGTGATCTTCGAAGTCCAGGGGGGCGAAGTCCAGGGGAGATTCAGGCGCGCGCCAAGTCTGTTTGTTCGGCGTCGTCGTGTAAATTCCTACTAAACGTCTTTTTTTAAGGTGAAAATAACCTAGGTTTTTTTCGAGCCTACCTAAGGCCGCATTTACACCGAAGTCTTCCACTAATTTTTCCACAAGTTGCGGCAATTTGTTGCTTTTTCTACAAAATACAGCAACTTTTTCTGTCTCCCACTAAATTTCGGTTTCCCGCGGAATGTCGGTAAAGATCAAAGAAAGTTGACAACTAAAAGATTTGCTGCGCGCTTTGCGCTAGCAACTTGTAGGAAACTAGTGGAGAACTGTTTGTTCCCTCTCCACGCGCCCCGGACGTGACAGGGCGTCAATTCTTTTGCAACATGTTCTCCACTTGTAGGTCTAAATTTGAGAAGAGTTTTCTACAAAAAATCTTCCCCTTGTTGCTCTATAATTTGAAAAGAGCAACTTTTAGTTTTCTACAAACTATGTTTTGTCAACTTTTAGTTGTCAACTTTGGTGTAAACACGGCTTAAGAGGCGTTATTTTGAGATTCTGACGGAAAAAAATGAAATTTTGTCATTTTTGACATTTTTAGATTTTCTTGATTTTTTCATATGGGGAAATAGGTCATGAAAAGTGAACATTCTGACATTTTCATCATTCTAAAAATTTGTGATCGTTCGGTATAAAGCTCTAAAGTTTGAAGTAGTTATTTATATCTAGAGAGAAGGAAAGAACAAGATGCAAAAAAAAAAAAAACATTTTGTTGATTTTAAATTTTATTATAAAACTTTTTCATGTGATAAAACAATGTTGATCAACAGGGCACTGATGCTTGCACCTGACATATCATTTCCTTTGCTCGTTAACCAAAAATAATCTTCTGACATCAAAAAAATATTTTTGATCTTTTCAAGTAGTTCACTTTTATATGTTGTTTCTCAAAGTCTGTAATTTTTTTTTTCTTTTTTCAAAACCTGTTTTTCCAAAAAAGTATTTCCCCCTCAAAATCTGAAATGATTTACTGTTTATCCACGTCTATAAAAACAAATGAACTTGCATGACTGGCATCTGCTTCACTTTCTAAATGTCTAATTTTTTAAAGAAGATGCGTTACTTGAATCTTATTACTCATGTGTAACAGAATACTTTCAGAGAGTGTCAGTATCCTTAAACTATTGTCAAAACAACGAAGCGACGAACGTTGGATAGGGAGTATGTTGCATTTTATTTGTGCTCAGCTCCGTATTGCATGTGTACGTTTCATGCAAAGGATCAATACAAACAGCACATTTACACTGGAAAACACTATTTTGTAGAAATAGCAACTTCCTATGATGAAGCCGAACAAAATTACGTAAACATACTGCAAATGTATAAAAATTTTGTTTTTAGGGAACTTGGCCAGCCAGAAAGAACGAAACAATGAAGAAAACGTTTTGGAAATCTCTTGTAAAAGATGGGCACCTTCAATGCGAAATTGTATAGATTTTCATTCAAACTAAAATAGTTTATTTTAGAAAAATTCATTTATGTCGAGTCTAGTAAAAAAACAAACACCTGACCAATAAGCACCTGCACTGAGAATAAAGACCACTGATGGAAGTATACAGGTTCCAACTGCCTGAATATCTCTCAAGAAATGTAATCTCCAATCAGTTTTTAACCCATATACAAGAAAAAAAAGAAGAAGAAGAAGAAAAGAAAGAGAGTTTAAATTTGATGTATCAAGAGACGACAATATACCCTGAAGAAGTAATACAAAAACAAAGAAAGAAAGGAAAAAGAAAGAAAAGAAAATATTTTATTAAGGAAATTTAACTTTTGGAAAGAGAATCAAAAGCGTAGTTCGGTGCTCCGATTCGATCAATAGTCGTCTACTTAGCTAACGATTGAAACCGATTAATAGAAGTATTTCATTTTATAAACTGTCGGAAACTCTTAGATTGAGGTTGAATTTCTATTGAGGGTGCACGTGACCGGGTGTTCTACATTCCCTTCCATACAGTTCTTGCATTCCCTAATGCAGGTGTTATTTTTTTAAAATTTCAGTGATTGATAAGTGCCAATTTGAATTCCACTTCACACATAAGGGTACCTCAATTTAATATATAAATGTAGGAATATATTTCTTTATTATTTCAAAAGTAAAATTGTTGTACTTATACGTACTTAATTAAATGGGAAAATTTATATAATTAAGGATTTAGGTTTTAAGTTTTTTAATTTCTGAAGTAGTAAAAGAATGCTTTAAATGTAAAATAGAGAGTTGACATAAATTGTTTTTGGAGATAAAAGCGGTTATAAAATATGATAACATAAATCTAAAACTGAGAAGCTGCTTTTTAAAAAACTTTTCCGCACATATTTCTCTTTTTCAAAGGACAAAAAAGGTCAAAGGTTTCAATTCTCCGAATGTTTGTTTCAAGTAGTTTTTTTAACTGTAATAAAGGATTTTAGTGCAATTAAAATTTCATTGAGATGTTTTTTTCAGCTTGCCCTCTGTTGCTATTCAAATAAAATAAGCACACAAGTGGATACTCAAAATATACAAAAAGGGTAAAAGTATGTGTATTAAAAATCGAAAGAAATCACTCTTGAGTTCACGAAAAAAAAGATACATTGAAGTCAATCAATTTAAACGATTTTCTCGCAAAAAAAAAAAAAAAACTCTGAAGATAAAAAGGGAGAAGAAGAGATACTTATATTATTAAAAAATGTAATCATGATTTTTAAGCACTTTTAGAGGCATAGTTTTCTCGGAAGAGGGAAAGGATTTTTCCGGTAAGTTGAAAGTTCTTACGTGCTCTTAAACGGAAATACCCCCCCCCCCCCCTCGCCTCTCCGTTTCATGATTTTTTTAAGAAATATTCTCGAAATACTTTGTTAAGTAATTAAAGCATTATTTTATAGATGAAAAGTAAGACAATGCAAGAAATTTAAACAGACTGAAAAAAAATTATCTCCATTCTTCATTTTGTTTTTAATTTTTTTGTGCTCTTTCTACCTTAAATTTGTTTTTGTTGAAGCGTTTGCCGTTGCTTTTAATGTGTGTTTATAAAAGTACATGAACTTAACGGACTTCTTTTTTTCTTCCTTTAATTGAAAATTTTCTTAAAACACATTTTAGTCTTAATGTTTGTTACAACTATATTTATTTGCAGTATCTAAAAGCATTGTCAATGGTTAATTTATTTCGATTGCTGGAATAAATCGCTGCATTTACTTTAAGTAGCTTTTTTCTATCCCAAGTAAAAATAATTCTTAATGCAATGAATATCTAATTCTGTTTTTTTTTAACCCTTTACAACTCACGCCGTGAGAAAAATACTCACACCAAAGAAGAAAAAAAGTATATCTGGTATTTTACTTCATAGAAGAAAGAGCTATTTTGTCTAGCTTCTCCTCATAACCTTCTCTTGATGTCTCGATATGTTCCGCAAAATGTCACACTTCAACACATCCCGTTCACTTCCCTTGCCAGATGCCATGCTATATTTACATAAACATAAATACTTGCAGTGTTGCAGTTCAGAAACAAAGCACAACACTATAGATTACAATTCTAATTTTATTTTTGAACTTTCATTGTCATTTATGAGTATAACGATAATAATGATTACGTGTGTGCTTAATTTGTATGAGATGAATGTTAACAACAAAAAAGATAATAAGTCAGTGGCGTTCATAAAACGTGTGTAACCCCCTTTCCCACTCAACAAAAAAATACTCTAAACAAATAAACATTAAAAAATCAAAAATATATATATAAACAAAACAAGGTGGTAGAGATTTAGAATGTAATGGGGGCATGCCCAATATTGGAAGCACACATAGCTTTCATAAACTTTTAAGTTCATTTTGGGTGTAGCACCGAAAAGGTACCACTCGAGGGTTGACCTCCCCCTCTGCCCCTCCCAGCCTCCCGTACCGATGCTACTAAATTAGTATATAATAGTAAAAGATAATAGTTCGAATTCTGAAAAGAATGAACCGGGCTTTTTTATTTTAAAAGTGTAAATGGCTAAGATTTCCTTTTGAATTTTAAAGTAGAAGTATATTTAAACCTTAATTAGCGTCGATGTTTTCGATACAAAATAAAACCAGTCAAACTTTAAAATAAATTATAAGAATATTTTTTAAAAATAAATTTACTTTATGCTGCTTTTAAATGTTTTTACAGAAACCAAAATCCGATGTCACACTTCTTGCTACTCCTCCCCTCCCCTTGTCACCATTTCTCTGCCCCCTCCCACCTCGAAGTGTGACATCATTTATGAAAGACCACTAAATCAATTACATAGTATATAGTAATTGCACTATTTAAAATCCTTTGTACTGAAAAGTGTTTTTTTATTTTTGAGGATGACTTTATGAGGGAGGGTGTTGGTGGTTCAAATGGCTCTGGATAAAAATGCTTTATATAAAACTTGTAAAATAGACATGCATAATTTGCAAAAAAAAAAATATCCTTAGCTTTCATAAGGAACACCCCCTTTGTACCCCACAAATAAAATGTTCCTAAGTTGTTTGAAAAAATATTCCGCATGAAAACTGCAGATCTGTACGATATATTTTGAATGTTATTATTATTATTTTGGGTAACATTTGGTGTTTAGAATAAATAAAAATGCTTTTTAGCTAAAAATATTTTATTTACTATCATTTTTTGAGGGAAATATGTGGTGTGAGAAAAATTCTCACGCACGAGTTCTCAGGTTACCATTTTGACGGAAGCTCTAAAGGGTTAAGTGGCCCTGTTTAGATCCTTAAGGAAAACAAGTATGATGGTCCGTAATCTGAATACACAAAACGAAAAAAAAGTGAGCAAAATCAATTTAAATAGATGAAAAAATATTGAAGTTAATCAGTTTAAGGAATTTTAAAACTTTTAATCAAATCTTTAAAGAAATCAGCAATATGAAGAACAAGATACTTCAATAATAAAAAAAGGCAATCAAGAATTTAAATTCTTTTCTTTTTGCTCTTGAGTGTGAGTTTTTTGCTAAAAAAGAAACACCAGGATTACTTACCCGATCTGTTGAAATTTCTTATGCGTTCTTAATGTGAGAGAATATTTTTCTAATCATAAAACTTTTTAAAAATTATTCTGTAAATACGTTGTTCAGTAATTAGTGTTGTATATAATAGAATGAGTAAAATACAATATACAAATCCGAAAGTTCAAACAAAATGCAAAGTTTAAAAAAAAACTTATTTATTTTCTGTTTCTGGTGTTACCTTTGGTTAAAGTACGAGTATTTTGTCCTTTTTCTGTCATCATCCAGTTATTTTTAACCGACTTAACGAAGGAGGAGGTCATACATTCATACTGTATGTATGTCGTTTTTTGATAAACTGCTGTGGTTTTTAACCCATTAATGCTTACCGTCCCTTTTTAGGGACCGTCTGAAAAGTACGTCTGAAGTACCCCAAAATAAAATAAAAAATTGTTTTAATGTATTCCTAACTATTTATTTTAATCTTAGGAATACATTCAACCATTTTTTTGTAGAAATGTTTATTTTTGTATGCTTCAGACGTACTTTTCAGACTGTCCCTAAAAAGGGACGGTAGGCATTAATGGGTTAAAGTAAGTTTTCAAAAAGACATTATGTAGGAATCCCCCTTTTTGAACTGTGTGCTCCTGAAGAATACTCCAGATATGCACAGAAAAATATTTAGAGAATTGGTATTGGCAACCGCTGGCCAATAGCGTTTAGCTTCCCCAAGCGTTATTTTAACTTAGTTTGATGTTGTTATTTACTTGTTTTAGTTATATAGGGTGGGTCAGAAATAATGACCCGGTTTTGAAGGGTTATAAAAAAAACTAATACAGTTTGAGACTTAAAAACTTTTTTTTTTTATTTTGATCTGTATATAATCCCAATTTTTTACATTAAGTTTTGAATACCAGTTCATCAAGAGAGCGGCCTTCAGTGGCAATGAACTGATGCAGTCTATTCTTCCCCGCAGAGAGCTCGAGCTCTTCGTGTGCATTTCAATATTTCGCGTAATGTTACGGTCCCTAGCGGAAGCTTTTTTCTGTAGGATTATTTAAAGAAGAAAGTTTGGAAGCATCAGCCCCAGACTTTAGAAGAGATGAAGGAGCGAAATATCGAGGAAATATCCGCCGCATCCCTTGAAATGTGTAGAAATAGACTGCATCAGTGTATTGCTGCTGAAGGCCACCATCTTGATGAAGTGGTATTTAAAACTTAATGTAAAAATATGAGATTATATACAGATAAAAATATAAAAAGTTTTAAGTCTCAAATTGTATTAGTTTCTTTTATAACATTTCAAAACTGGGTCATTACTCCTGACCCACCCTGTAGTATAAAGGCGTTTCTCATTCCCAAATGCGAAGGGATCTGGTGGTACTGAAATGGTATTCTCAGAGCGCAACTTCTCGAGAGTGTCAATTAAATATAAGTTACCATAATAAATATTCAAGGTAAGGAAAGATTCACTGTGTAACGGTTGTTAGGTTAATGTATTACGGTGTAATTGGTTCAATGATGGTAAATAGGCAATATTTTCAAACTTGTAACTTAAAAGCCATGAGATATATATCATCTTTCTACTCATACTTACAACTGTCCTGTTCCACCGTTTGAGTATTGGGTTATTTATCATATTAGCTGTGAATGTAACACGGGATATATTGGGCAAACAAGACGGGCGTGAAAATTCATTCTCAAGGAGCACGAAAATGACGTAAAGCAACAAGAAACAACCAAATCATCAATAGCCAAACATTGTCGAGACACTGGTCACAAATTCAAATTTTCCGATTAATTGTTCCGAAAAATTATTTGCAGACCTTCTACTATAGGAGAGTTGGATTTTCTTGAAACCTACCCCTGTTCATAAAAAAACTTAAATAATACTTGCAATGAGTCTTTTGCTTTTCCTCATCTTTTTTCTATTTTATAAAACGGTTTAGGGTTTGCATTTTCCAATATCTCCCCAGAAAATGTTGTTTTAGCAATTACCGAGACCTGATTGGTTCGGGAATATGTCTTTTTACATATAAGCCAGTTAAGTGTCTGTTTGTTTGTCACCGATATCTTATTGGTTGCTTGCGTAACTCTAATGCAATTACCATTGTTGTAACACATGTCAAATATACTAATAATCAAAACATTTCTCTAGAATTTTGAGTGAGGCATCGCTAGATTTGCAATCTCCGTTAGAAATTAATGTAAATGCGAATTTAATTTAATCCTTCTTTCTTTGTTTTAATTTATTTATCGTCTGCGCTTTTTATATATATTAAAGTGGCTGCGCTCTTTTTTCCAGTTTCGTTAAAACTATTGTTTTGACGATAATTATGTTGGATATAAATACTACTGGGAGAATTGCATATTTATAACATCTAGAACAGCGGTCATTTCCTATGACCGCCGGGCTTACTAGTATGTATATAAGCTTCTTGACTGCACTTGTATTTCATTTCTTCTCTCGGTACTGATGAAATGGCTGATTGCCTTTTAAAACCGGTCTGCCATTTTTAACGTTTTATTTGCGTCCTTTAACGTTGTTTTTACTCATTTTGAACACATACTATTTCTTTTCGGCGATTTGGAGTAGTTTTTGTTATATATGACTCAGAACAGCGGTTCCGAATCTTTTTTTTTTTTTTCGCGTACCACTATTTTTCTTGCAAACCATTTGCGTACCACTGCTAATATAACTTTATTACATAGAACAGAACACTCTAATAGATTATAGAAAAATATAACGACGACTAGGTTATTTCAATCAGACTATTTTTATAGTTAATGCAGAGAAAAGCGTTTATTAAAACAAAGCTCAATGTATACAATAAATTATGAAATTTATAAAATATATTTTTAATACGTACTTCCAAAACAGCATTATAAATACGTCTTTGAGTACAAAATACTTATCATGTAAAAAACAAAATTAATGAGATGGTTGCTGCTGCATTTCAGATACAAGCCAGGTGATATCTGATTCAGTAGAAGTTAGTTTTAACTTCAAATTTGGTCGACATTTAATTTATTTATACATATTTATAATAAATAGCATATTGGAAAAAGCAGTTTCACAAAGATGAGTGGCTGTGAAATGAATTAAAAACAGCAATGCTTTTCTTAACAATAACGGGAATTCATTTTTAACTTAGAGCCAACATTCCCCCAACTCTAATCAGGCAAATTCGATCTTCAATCCTGAGCTTTTGTGTCTTAACCTCTTCTTTTTTTTGCCTGTACGCGTACCACCTGGAGAGGCTTCGCGTACCACAGTTTGGGAACCGCTGACTTAGAAGATAAAATTTAGCTTATCAGTATATACCCAAAAAAGAAGTTTTCATTGCATTCTTTTATTACTCTTTCAACTCAGTAGGTTGGATTTTCCCCTAAAAAATATTCACAAAATACATTAAAAGTTACTTTATTAGTTAAAAGGTGTTCTTCGCTAGTAGTGTTGCTATACTTCCTCGTATTTCATGTGAATCACCCACAACACACACACGCACGTATATATACCAGCCATATGACAATAAAAAGAGCTAAACAAAATACATATTCTCCAGAAAATTTTTTAAACGTTATCCGTTTATTTGAATCTATAGCTTCAGAAACTTCTGACAAAACTGCTGTATTTGCTTTGAGAAATTGTGGATGATTAGACATTTTAATGTCGTTTAAAATATTCATCCAGCATGAAATGTGTTTATAAAACAAAATTTACACATATCCCCCTTGTTTTAAATTTCTACTGAAACTCTCAATCAGTCTTAAACTCTGTTTCAGGTTCAATAATCTCTATTTTTGAAAAGAAGTAAAATATTTTTTAAGTTTTTTTTTTTTTTTGAAAATAGAACATTGACGGAGCACCATCTGGGGCACTTTTTTTTCTTGCTTTCTTTTTTAAAACTTCACTTTTTAAGTACAATACATTATTTCGATAATTATTTTTAATTATTTACATAACGATATTTTATTTTTGAAAAACTTCACATAGAAATTAAGGTTGGCGTTCAGGCACTACATCTATATTTTATCGAAGATTATAAGTACTCTCATTAAACAAGATCAAAATAATCTGCAACACGTGCTCTAAGTAAGACTAACGTTTTACGAGATTGCGGAGCATTCTTAAACGGCATATTTAAATACACTTATATACTTAGTCAGGTTTTAATGACATCAGTTGCGAACCTAGTAATTTTATTTTACGACTAATAAAATATCGCGTAAAAATTAAGCGCTAAATTTTATTTTAACCTCAATATTTATGACACTTTAAAATTTATCATCTCAAACGTTTCAGGTATTTCTATGCTAATTATGAGCACTTTCAGCTACGCTTCGTTCGAATAGTAATAATAAAAAGCGTTTTATTGGTAGGCTGTTACACTCGCTTTTGAAATACAATATAATTTTATTGAATGGAGCTAAGCAAACTCTTTTAATTTTACTGCAAAAATTTCACGATCGGCGTCTTATTGAAATCTTAACTGACTAATTACATTTTGCAACTTCTTTAATGAATATGGTCTCACAACAATGAAATTTAAAATTCATTACCAAAATATACCCATATTTTTTAAATATAGAAATTTTTGGTAAACTAAATTCTTAGAATTTTCATTTCAGCTTATATGTTTATATGTTCATATGAGTATTTGTTATTTTGTAAGAGGAAATAAAACCTTCCGTCATGTTTTAACGTTCTTTCAATTATTTTTACTCATCACATATGTGTTAAGATTTATTATTAATAAAAATTAATTTTTCTTTAGTAAAAAAATCAAGTTAATAAGAAATGTGTTTTTTTTAAATACGTAATTAAGAATTTCAAAATACCCTCCACATTTTATTAACCGATGTTTCCTAACCAATTTTTTTGTTGTGGTGCCCTCCCCCCTCTAGAATGATAGCGCAGCCTACTAAAAAGCTACGGAGTCCTCTAAAAAACGATAACACCCCCAAAAATCGATCAAAACTGTTCCAAATTATTCTCATCATCTGGATTGCTAATTATTCTCAACATTTGTCATTCAATCTTTTGGAGGGTTGTTTGGCCGATTTTTGTGGTGTGATCGTTATTTTTTCGATACGGGGGGCTCCGAACATTTTTAGGGCGGTAGATAATTAACAAATTGTTTAAGGGGTGTTTTTACGCTGTTTTGGCCAATTTTTAAGGCTACCATCGTTTTTTTGGAGGGGGGTGCTATGCAATGATTTATAGGAGTTGGATAATTATTAAATTTTTTGGGGGTAGTTTGGCTGATTTCTGTGGGTGTCATCGTTTTTTTGTGTGGGGGGGGGGGATCCGTAGCTTTTTAGGGGTGGATAATTTGCAAATGGGAGTTCTTTTAGGGGATTTTGGCCGATTTTTGTAGGTATCTTCGGTTTTTTTTTTTTGAGTTGGGCTCTGCAGCTACTTAAGGAGGTGGTAATTAAAAATAGGGCTGGCAAATTTTTGGAATGTCATTGTTTTTGTTGAGGCGTGTAGCTTTTAAAGGGGACGGGTAATCAAAAAGAGGGTGCTTTTAGAGAGATTGGCCCGTTTTTGATGGTGTCATCATCTTTTCGGGAGGGGAGCTTTGTAACTTTTTAGGGGGTGTGCTCTCATTCTGGGGGACACCCCTGATTTTAGTATCTTGTTTTGCAAAAGGAAAGAGTGAAATAAAAAGAATTTTACGGAAAATACGCTTATTCCAGGAAAAAAAGGAATTGGAGCTTTTAGGGGTGTTATCAGGAGTTTTCTTGGGGATGAACTTCCTAGCTTTTTAGGGGATGCGTCTTCGCTCTGAGGTGAGATGGTCGCCCATGATTAAAAAAATACTTTAGTTTTCCAAAATATCCTAAACATTGTGCCCAACACACGAACCAGAATCCCCCGCGTCTCTGATATTCCGCTCCAAAACAACGTCTTCTCGGCTATAAAAAAAATCTGCTCTCGTGACGTCATTATTCCAACACGCTTCGTCAAAACCAAACTTCACTTCATGCCACCCTAGTCATACAATACCTATCCGTAGTATGTATGATAACTATGTACTTTTGCAATTTCGGAGAAAAATATTTAATATCACCGGCACCTGGCGATACCCCTCTCGGTATGGTACCCCAAGGTGCCGTTACACTCAGTTTGGGAACCCATGATTCATAAAATTAAGTGCACATAAAATTCTAATACTGTAAATTGATAAAAAGTAATTGATATTGTTAGTTGATAAAAAGTAGTAACTGGGATGTATAAGTAGCACTGTCGCATTTGGGCGGCCCTAAATGCGACAAAAGTGAGTGTCCTAAATGAGACAGAGATACAAATTTTTCTATAGATAGAAGTAAAATTTAATTTCTTCGATGCAAACTTAGTTTAGCATAAAAATAATAAGTGCACTCAATCCTTATTTTCTTACGTGCCAATATGCCATAAATCTGGTCCTAAACTTCCTGAATTTGACAAACTTAGGGGAAATCGTATGGCATTTAGGCAAATTAACCTTAAGAAAATTTTAATTATACTCGTGGGAGAAAAGCTGTCTCTCCCAACTTTTACTTTTATTTTCAATTTCTACGTGTCATGTTTTTCATTTTCACTACAATTCATAGACTTGCACTATATTTATAAATTGAGTTGTTGTATGGTTATTGGAAATCCCCCCCCCCCTTTTTTTTGCACTAAACGTATTTTCTTACCTGTTTTTCTCTTTCGTTTCATGAAATATTAAAACTAACCCTTTATTTCGTTTTTGCTAGTTTATTTAGTTTTTCCCAATTCCTTAGCTTAAACAATGATACATTTTTGTGCGGTTAAAAGTACTGTACTCTTTTAAAGTACTAAATGTGTTCGTTTTATTTAAATAGTATCGCACATAACAAAATCCTTCTGACATCTACATTTCCAATTTCCAGCCAATATTTGTTTTGCAGCTTCATATGTTTCAGTAACGTGTTTACTTTTCAATATTATATGTTTGTGTTTCTGTTTGGTTGTGAATTATTTAAACCTAAAATTTACTTTTAATCTAGCTGCGTGAGAGAAATATAGCACATGGCTTTCAATTTAAAATAAGTCGTGAACTTCATTCTAAAGCGTAGGAGGATGTAAAATAAATTACACGCTCACTCAAAAGTTGATTGAGTTGTTCCCTTTACTGTTAAAGAAATAGAAATATTCAATTCCGACGCGAAGAGAAGAACGAAGAAAGAAGTGTCAAATATATGAGTATTAAACAAGAATTAAGAAACCTGATATAGGGTCATGGTGGTTTTGAAATCTTAGCTGCGGGTGGGTGATGAATTGGCAACATAGGGAAGACATTGAAAGGGTTTCGTATGTTTCGAAACAACTATGGAGGCGTTACCATCGTTTGAAACTGACATGGTGAAAAAAATTTCTTAACTAGATTTAGCGATGTTAAATTTTCCACTCCAGCTCACCTAGAAACACAAAGTAAGCGATTTCAACCATTTTTATTTGTCATATGGAATGTTGCTAAAAATGTTTAGTTATGAATTTCATCCTCCCTGTTATTTCTTATGTTCTTGTTAGGTGTTTACCACTACCCCATATATTTTGTACTCTGGGATAGTTGCAAACACTTAAGGTTATCGTATTTTGTAGACAATAAATATCATTTTTATGCAAATTACATTTTTGGGTCTGTTTTACATAAATGTTGTGTTTGTTGCTAATGCCACTTGAAAATCTAAGCTTCATTCGCAGGGCAACCAGGAAACAAGGCAGACGAGGGAGCTCCTTCCGTTTTTTAATGAGCTGCACTCGGGTTTGGGGCAGAGGAGCCTGCTAATTCTGAAATAGCTTCCAGATGAGAGATCGTCACCTAGGTTAGCACTCTCAGAGATATTATTTCTAATTCGGAGGACATTTGACTTACCGGGTAGACAGCTGATATCCGTCGTAAATTTGGATATGAAATCCAACTGCCAAATACTTCTCGGAAAGCTGTTTTTTTGCTTTTGTCTTAAAAGCATAAATTGGCGGTTTGTGATTGACATACAAAGTAAGTTCTCGCGCCTCTACCATGTGTAGAAAATATTGGCCTGCACTATAAGGCACGAGTAATTCTCTGTCATAAGCTGAATATTTGCATTGATAATGTCTTAGAAAAGAATCCTAAAGGTTTAGGACCATCGGGGGATAGTTCATGCAATACACCCCTCATCGCAAAATCACTGCAATCAGCTGTCAAAGCATTTAAAGACGGATGATAAAGCAAAGTCGCTTATGCTAAAGCCTTCTTAATTTTGTCAAAGCTTGCCTCTGAAGCCATATCCCACGGAATTTACCGTTTATTGCGTCTTAGCCTTATTCAAAAAATTGTAAAGCGATGCTAAAATTACTGCTATGTCGGGTATAAAGCGACGATAATAACTTATCATTCCCAAAACACGTCTGAGCAAGCTAATAACTTTAGGCTTGGGATAATGTACGATTACTTTCACTTTATTTTTGTCAGTCATGCACCCCTGACTGTTTATAGTGTGTCCAAAAAATGGATAGTTTCTTTACCAAATTCGCATTTGCATTTGCTTATTACTATACCATAATTAAGAAACCGTTTGAAAATTTACTCTAAGTGCTGTTTATGCTACTCATAATTTTCACTAGCTATAAAGATATCTTCTAAATACGGAAAACAAAAATTCAAACCTCTTAAAGCCTCATCAATGAAACACGGAAATTCCTACAACCTAAAAGGAGTTATTATTGTAGTTTTAGGGATATCTGGAGGATGCTCTAGAATCTGATGATATGCCCTTATGAAGTTTAATTTTGAAAATATTTTTTCCCGTATAAAATGCTAACACAATCTTGAATGTGAGGAATAGGATATTTATCTTGAACAGTAATACTATTTAGTGCTCTATAATTCCCAGTTGGCATCCAATCACATTCTCCTTTTGAAACCATATGAAAATTACTACCTCAATTACTTTTCGAAGGTCTACAAATCTCTTTCTCTAGCATATATTGAAACTCTTGCTTAGCCATTCGAAGCTATGTTCGATGTAAACGACGCGCTTTATCCGAAACCGGAGGTTCTAAGGTAGGAATAAAATGAAGAGTATTATATGCTTAATTCAATGCTGCGATAGTAAATTGGGTGATCTCGGGGTATTTCTTCAATAGTTTCTGATATTCAAAGTCACCATAAATAGTTTTTACAATTGAGACTTCACATTATTGTAAATAAGTAAAAGAAAACATTTCGAAAATCAATTTATGTTAGTAACTTTCGAGAATCTGGAAATTTTGCTTAAATTTATGCATCCATATAAAAGATTATTTTAATCAGCTATTGATGAAATAAAATATGAGCTAACTGGTTTAACTATTTTTTCCAGTGCTGTACTTTATTTGTTTGTAAGTAAAAATTCACAATTCATAAATTTAACGGTCAAGAAGTTACGATACACTTTACTAATATCGTAAAAACACAAAATACAGAAGATTAGATGATGCCATGTACATAAAAATAAAATTATATAAAGTAAGAGGTGAAAAAATATATATAACGACTGACTGAAAAATTGCGGTCATCAAATTAAAATATTTATAAAGAGTTAGGCGTCAAAACTGTCGACTTAATGTGAAATCGCGAGTCGCTAAACAGAAATTTTTAGGCGCATAATACGACCATTGACCGCTAATTTCGAACCCTGACAGAAATAGGGCAGTGACATTACCGAATTAATGGCCAAATATGGGGGCTAGATTTGAAACTCATTAATCAATTTACATACTACTTTATTTTTTAACTTAGTCATTTAGATTATTTCACAACTTCAAACGGTAAAAAAAAATAGAAACTTAAACAAGATCTAAAATGTATAATTGCAAAGTAACTTACCTTATAAATATTCCAAAAGGAGAGTTGGCATCGATTGTACATTTAAAGCATTCCCGTCAGCCGACACCGATCACTACTTCGCACCTCAGAAACTGGTTAGAGGGTTTCCTATTGATTCAACGGCTCACGTGATCAAAAGCATCCCGATTTCACAGAACAGAGTGCTTTCAAATAAGTTTACAGCAGCGGTGATTGGAAAAATACAGCAAGAGTTGCAGTAACAATTACAGAATTTTTTCGCAGTGTTACACTCCACCTAAGCGACCAGTTCCTCATTTTGAAGATTTCAATATACGTGCAGCTCCAGATAAATATACTGTTGATTCAGAGACCTCCTTTGACTCAAGCTATCAAGAGCCTGATTTTCAAACTTCTACATCTATGACATGTTTACACATCACGAAATCACACAGGTAGAGCTTAACGATCTTCTTCGGGACTTGAAACTCTCTCAAAGGGATTCAGAATTATTGGGTTCTTGGCTTCAAGGTTGGAATCTGTTAGAAAAAGGTGTAAAAAATAGTACGTGGAGTCCCTCCGCGCGGAAGAAGTGAAACTTCGTAATGTGTAAATGGAAATAGGAAGGGGTAGAAATTGATTTTTAGTGAAATCATATTGTTTCTTTAAGACATACTTTATTAACATTGCTTACAATTCACAATTGATCGCATCTTTTAATTATCATTTTCGAGTGGAGAAATATCCAAATCTATAACATGTACAATGGGATTATGATAACTAAAGTAAGATACGAAATGTTCGAGTTCTATTTTTTCACTATTTCTTGCAAAAACTGCATCAATGGTACGGATCCCTTGGTTGTTGGATCATTCCTACCATTTATCATTTCCAATCCAAATTTGTCTTTAAGGAAGGTTAATAAATTTGAAAATAAAAAATACTACCCTATTAAATTATATGTGTATCAAATCAAACTAGAAAAAAAAAAAACAAGTAAATGAAATAATGAATATTATAAATTAAAATAGAACAAGTACGTATTTCAGCTAATTTCACGACGCTCACACAGTTTACTTCTCTGCATAGCAAGAATACCGCGCGCATGTGCTTTGGATCTACCTAGCATGCCTCTAGAAGGCTCGCTAGATCTACCGACTCACTCTCTTTCTCTCTCCTACTTTCTACCTTTGTGTATCTTTCTTTATATCTCCCTCTTGCGTTGGAATATTGGGCGCTACTCGTTGCTAACGCTCACGCTGGCCTGTAACAGGTATACTACACGCATGCGCTCGAGTGCCACGCATTCACTCTCGCTCTGTCTCTTTCTATTCCCCTTCCCGAGCGTTGAACGTTTAACGCAACAGTGCTTCCATACCCCCTCCAGGGTTTAACTCAACCTTGTTGGAAGTCGCATTAGAAGTTTCACTTCAAAATAAGCTCATTTAGAAGACGACAAAGGCATTTTGTAGACTTGCAGCAAAAGAGGAAATTGTATACTTCTGGGGGGGGGGGGTCATGTGAATGGACTATTTAACGCGTAAGAGCATGAACATAATCCAGCAGAGTGGCGCTTCTTCATTGACATGTCCAAATGTAGTCTCAAAGCAGTGCTCCTCCACACAGGATTTTTTTTTCCATCTACACGTAAAAATATCGGTCAACGTTGAGCCATAATTAGGGGAAAATTTGCTGCCCCATCTGTTTGTCTAAATATTGAACCATAATTTAGAGTTCCGCTTTACACTAACAAATGGTGCGAGGTTGCACCATAAAAGAAAAAAGACAAGATTGGTGCAAAGCCATCAAGCGCGATGAAAAAAGAAAAAAAAAAGGATCTGCAGCTTCTTCCTTATGCTGCTGCGAAGGCCATTTTAAAAAAAGTTAATTATATTTTAATTACATAAGATTGTTTTGCTTTTGATATGCTTTTTCAATAGGAAAGCTTCATTATGTTGAAATAAAACGTTTATGAAATAACCTTCGGCTCACTCCTTTCTTTTCTTTTTTTTTATTATTGGAAATAAAAGGATTTAGTTTTCTTAAGAGTAATCATGAGCAGGTTATTTTCTTTTTTCTTGAATGTTTCTTTTTTTCATTTTGCTCTGTAGTTTAAATGTGGGATAGACGCCATAAGGGGATGGATGCCTAAGTAAACGCGTAACGATCTGTACACGAATTACACCCGCATTGTTTTATTTCAATGTAAGCTTGCCCCCCCACTTCCGCCAGTCGATGCCTCGCACTTTGTTGGAAAGAACGTGTCGTGAGTTGTGCAGCGAACAACGAATTAAATGACGACAGATTGGTGGATTTAGGTTACGTATAATCTTTGTGCGCCTGGAACTTTTGAAGCTATAAAGTAAGTGTTTATTTTTTTTTTTGTATTTATAATCTATTTATGTATCAAATACAAACATTTAAATGTTATATCAGTATTTTTCAACACGATTTATTAGTTAAATTAGAGGACGTCTATCCCACGCAATAAGGATAGATGCCCCAGTTTTTGTGAATATAGATGCCCTTAGAGGCATCTATCCCACATTGTATCACGAACTGAATTAATTATTTTCTTGTTTTCTAGACATGCCACGCAAGTACGTGTGCAAAGAAGGATCACGCTCTTAAATGCGCTTTTGAAGAGATTAGACAAAACAAATGTTCTTTTAATGAAGTATCTCGTCGCTATGGCATTCCATCTAGAACTTTGAGGAGAAAATTTGCGAAACAAGATACAAAAAAATAACATAAGGTTTAGACCACAACGAGGTTCGCGATAGGCCAACTTTGGTTCGAACTCGAAGTTCTTCACCACCAAATCAAGATCTAATTCACGAGTCTTCTGGTAGCTCTAACACAGCGGATCGAGATCTTCCCAATTCTTCACCTTTGCTTTCTTAGCAGCCTAGTGCAGGTATACAGAAGGAGAATCCTATCAAGTATTTGCAAGAATGTTCTCCTGTACCGAAAATTCCGGTACCTTTCCACAAAAGAGGAAAACAGTCTGCTACAGTTCTGACTTCCAAAAAGAACATTGCTGCTAAGAAAAATAAAGGTAAAGCTACTCCTAACATACCATGTAAAAGCAGCAAACAAGCCAAAAAATTGACTAAAAAAAGGTCGAGATCAGCTTTAGAATAGACTTGTGATTCTGATGATTCTCTACTAATAGAAAATGAATCTAATGTTAAGAAAAAGACAAAAGAAGAAACATCTAAGAGACAGTGGTTTACGGGAAGAAATCAAAATAAAAGTGTGAATACTCAAAATACAATTCAGCGTCCTGTACGCAATGTTCAGACTACAACAAAAATTGGCAAAATTTCCAATGAAAACGACGAAACACTTTCAAATGAGTCAGACTCTTCTCAGAGTGCGACAACTGAACGTGTGGAAGGGTTTTGAAGATTTTGAAACGACAAAATCGAAGGTAGACTGGATTCAGAGCATCATGTGTAGAAATTGGCTGCACGAAACCTGCACAATGTACAGCGATTATTGTAATCAATGTAAGCCTTTAAAACTACGTTAATAAAAAAATAATAATAATAAAAAAATAATAATATAACTTTCGTAAAAGAAACTGATAAATAAAAAAAAACAAAAGACATGAAAAATATTAAAAAAAATTATATGCAAAAGAAAAAAGATATAGTTAAGATTCTGTGCAAGGCACTGCTCAATAAGAATTTGTGATAAATATTTTTAATTTAGCACCAAAGATGATTTTGCCACCTAACGTAAAGTTAGGACATACTTTTTTTATCAAAAAATTATGATTATTATAATTAATACAAAATATTTGAGTTCAGTTGATTGTATAATTTAGCAAATGTTAAATAAAGTTAAGAAAATCATAATATTCTTTCATTAATTCCTTTGGACAACCATCCCACAAGTCAAAATATATTTGCGAATTTTATTGCGGGACCAAAAACGGCGCCGGGGTACACCGCTCGACCGGTTTGGCATCTCGGCGCCGCCAGGCGAACGCACCCAGACGCCAAAATTTGCGGCCAAATGCCTGTAGCGGCCGTAATAGCGAAAAAATAAAAAAACGTCTAATATTCGGGAAATAAGCACAAAAATCGCATTTTTGCGAATTTTATTGCGGGACCAAAAACGGCGCCGGGGTACACCGCTCGACCGGTTTGGCATCTCGGCGCCGCCAGGCGAACGCACCCAGACGCCAAAATTTGCGGCCAAATGCCTGTAGCGGCCGTAATAGCGAAAAAATAAAAAAACGTCTAATATTCGGGAAATAAGCACAAAAATCGCATTTTTGCGAATTTTATTGCTGGACTAAAAATGGAACCAGGGTGGACCCACCGACCGGTTTGGCATCTCTGCGCCGTCTAGGCCAACCCACCCAGGCGCCGAAATTTTGTGCCAAATGGTCTAACCCACATATATCTATCCTCATTCATAAGGTTATTTACTTTATTTGTAACTAACTACTATAAATAATACAAACAGTATTAAATTAGGCAAATCGTTTTGTTATTAATAACTACACCAACCATCACAAAGTTAAAGATTTTTAAATTCTCATCTTCTCTATGCTAATCGCCCATTTCAAAAAGTTTGGCAACTATCCCACATTTACCCTATCCAAAACATCTGAACACTTAATTGAAATCAAAATTCTAATGTTAAAGAGGCTGTAATCTAGTTGGCCAGAAGATTGTTATTTATTTTTTTAGAATTAAAAAAAAAATAAATGGGTTTAATGTTGGCATCTTTAGCTTTTGAAATAAAAAAAGAAAAGAAAATAGTTTAAAAGTGAAGAATTCTTCTTATTATTTTTTTAAGGATTGTTTCGACAAAAACTTAAAATTTCAAATCTTATTTCCATTGTCAATCTGGGATCAAACCATTAAAGATTTTTTTTAACAATTGCTACTAAAAAATACAGTATTAATTATTTTATAAAAATGGATAATTTACTTTAACGAAATTTTAAAACAGTAAATTTCGGGGGTTTTTTCTTTCAATTATCAATCAACTATATTTTCCTCTGCTTGAACTTTTGCATTTGTTTTTCACTTGTTTGAAATCGGAAAGAGTTATAAGGCATTAATCTTATTTTTCTAGTTGATCATGGGAGAGGGTTTTTAAAAATTAAAATTAAAAAGAATCGGTATTTCATAACTATTTGCAGCTTTAGTAAAAATTAAAATTACAAATCTTAACATTTCCGTTTTTTATCTGGGATCAAACCATTAACTGAAAATTTTCAAAACAAGTCTTATTTCTATGTGTAGACCAATTTATCATGAGTATTGTGTAAATGGTAAACAATAATAAAGTAAACTTATTCACTTCAAAAGTTATTGGAAAAATTACAAACTTTGGAAGTATATCTGTTTTAAAAATCAAAATCTTTTGGTGCCCTTTTTTTTATTCTATTTATGTTTTATTATTTTTGAAAAACGCTTACAAAACATTAAATAAAAAATTCGGCTTATGAATCTCCTGATACACAAAACTGTATACAATGTGCTTTGCTTTTATTTTAACTTTATGCATTGTTAAAAAAGTATAACAAGCTTTTTATCCTATATTACAGCTTTTCACCCTATATTTAAAATGAAGCAAAATAATTTACAATCATTAACGTTTCGGAATGAAAAAATTGATATTTTTGATTTTAAAAACATGCTACATTACTTTTTTAAACTTTAATTTGTAAACATTACTAAAAAACATATCAAGCTCTTTTCACTGTACTTATTACAGAATGCGAGTGTCACAACATTGTAAAATGACAGAATTGAATAAACATCGGAAAATTATCTATTTTCGGTAAATTCTTGGACTGGTCTTTTACAAATTCCTTTTTTTTCCTATTTGCATTATAGTTTAAATAAGATTAAAATTAGAGCAACTTTGCTTTAATAAAAGCTACAGCAAAAGTAACTTCACTTAATTCTTTTCTACTTTTCGCCTTCCATAATGTAGAAACTGAATCGTGACATCATAAGTAAGCATTGCCTCGTTCTGTGTCATGTGAATTTGGTTTCGTTTTATGAAAATTTAAAGTTGTAATTTTAAAAATTCAGGTCAATTTGAAGGAAACTAAGTTGGTTTTTTAAAGTTTTAAGTAGTAGACTTCTCAAGACAATACACATTGGTGATTACCCGGCACATGCAGGTTCCTGGTTCTATTAGAAATGAACTTAAGTGTTTGAAAACCTAATGATTATTGCAATAATTACTTGATTTTGCTTTCATTTTTGGTTTGCAGTTTGTGACCATAGTACTCCATAAACTACCAAACTGTTTTAACTTAATTATTAACAACATTTTACATGTATTAAAAAAGTTAAAAATAATAGTGTTATAAAATTTGGTCTCTCACAATCAATATTTTAAGAAAAGGGACAACTATTTATTCATCGCAATAAAAGATGTTTTATAATAATTTCAAAAATTAGTTTAAATTATTCTTTTATTTTTGGTTTGCAGTTTGTGATCATAGTACTCCATAAACTACCAAACTGTTTTAACTTAATTATTAACAACATTTTACATGCATTAAAAAAGTTAAAAATAATAGTGTTATAAAATTTGGTCTCTCACAATCAATATTTTAAGAAAAGGGACAACTATTTATTCATCGCAATAAAAGTTGTTTTATAATAATTTCAAAAATTAGTTTAAATTATTCTTTTCATTTCTGAGAAAATAGGATTTTTATCACTGCAAGTTAAGATTGAAGCCATACCCATTTTACCCCACACTTTACTAAAAGTCTAATTTAAAAAATGCAAATTTTAGTTATCTTCAAGCAGATACCTTTTTTTGACAGTTTATATAATTATTTTAAATCGATAAAAAATATTAATTTAACAATCTTTTTGAAATTACAGTAGTAGAAGCGAAGCATTTGTCCCTAACAAAACATAACTAAAATTGATTTTTTTCAAAGATTAGGAATTTTTCTATATAGTAAACAAAACTTGAAAACAAAATGCTTAAAAAACTACTTCTTAAAGTTAGAAAGCTGAATTTGAAAAATATAACCAGTTTACCCCACCAGACTCTACAATTTAACTAAAGATGCATGATATGTAAAAGTTAAATATGTTTCCTTTATGATTAACAACACCACTTTTGCTTCATAACTTATTTACAATCATAACTGGTTTTAAAATATTAAACATCCAATACTTGAGAGTTATAGTTCCATACCAACCAGAATGCATTTGTATACTTAATTTGCAGACCGTATACCATGTTAAAGAACAAATTACACATGCATTCAGCACAATGTTATTTCTTCGCACGTATTTTCGTTAAGCATCTCTAACAGGAGTGAATCAAAATTAATTCACTTTCCCCAGGTGACTAAAATTTATGATGCCGTTACGAGCAGTAGTCACGTTTGCTCATTAACACGGCGAGAAACTAAATAACAGCTTGTTTAAATAAAAGCAGATAATAAAACTCACCTGTGAGTATCTTACAGAGATAAAAATTTAAGATATGAATTATCGAAATTAATAGTGACAGAGAAATAATTTAAATCATTATGCTAATTCAGCAACACTGGTTTAGTATCACAAGGTAATTGATCAGATGTTTTACCAACATGCATGTAAATTTTTATGAATTTCTTTAATTGAGCAGATATAGGCCATTAGATTGATATAAATAGGCAAATAGGAAGTAGAACTATCAGTTGTATTCGACCAACCGTGAAGATGAACACCTTCATAGTATCTCTTTTCGTTTTGACTCTAATGATAGCACTAGCTGTTGGTGGTAAGTAGATAAATCATATTTATCTGATGTTAAATATTTAAGTAATTTTTAAAAATATTCAGGCTTTTACAATTTTAGAAACACTTTTAAACTTCTCTAATAATATCAAATTTGAAGCTAAAAGTTTTTTCCAGTTAAGTTTAGGCCCTGTTAAGAAATACAAAATGTATTATTACCTATATGCTATCAACATCAACATATCTCCAGACATGAATTTAACTTTTGAGGAAACGATGCTTCTTGACACAAAAATGCAGCTGTGAGTTAAAATAGTAAAATAACTTTAGTAACTAATTATAACAATCTAAGTTTCTTGATTGGAAATGATGTTGGACAGAATTTTATCCAAAACATGTGATAAAAAGAAAATTGAAACCATTGCTTTTTGGCCAGTTGCACACTTCGATAAATCCAAAGTTTCTTTAATACAAATTTGGAATAAAATCATACTCCTGTTTCGGACCTATAAAGGAATCTCTTCGTCCGCACAAGAAAATGGAGTTATATGAGAAAACTAGATAATAACAGATAAAATAAAAAACGAAACAAAATGGGAAAAAGTAGTAAGATGAGACAAGGCTCGTGACAAACCTGCTTGGCGCCGTAGTGGAACTTCCTACTGAACGCCTTTTTTTTTGGGGGGGGGGGGGCTCTTCAAAAATCCCAATCTAATGTTTTTTCTTATTTTATTCTATTCTTTCGGGTTTTAGTGGGGCCTTTTCAGTGATTTCATAATATAAACTAATTATAAAATTTGACAGTTGCTTACTGTAAGAGTAAGGGGTCTTTAAATAACTCCTATAATAATTTTTCGCAACGGTTGTAAAGTTAAAATTGGCAATATACCAAAACTGGAATTTTGGGTTTTAACTCCAGGGGCCTTAGTGGCTGATCGGTCTAAGCTACTGGTTCCGGTGCCTCCCTGCGCGGAGTGAAAGAGGCGTGGGTTCGATTCCCACTTTCTCCTGGGTGTATTTCCTTCTTTGTATATTTAAATATGTTGTGCTGTCTTGTTCTATCTGTCATATTAGACGAGAGTTTGAGGCATATCCTTGAGAATAGCAAATAAACTCGAATATTTATGTGAACTGAAATGGTCCTAAGCAAACAAACTTAACTCGGAAGCTATTTTACATCATTTATTCAGAACAACGGGTTATTATTCTTCCCAACATCTACATTTTAAAAAACGAAACTGTTTTACGTAACTAAACAATAAACTTCAACCACTGCCAAATGGAAAATGTTTCATAGATCTCTAGATCTCTGCAGTGCTAGTGAACTTGTTCAAATCGTTTGTAATAGTTCATAGTTTTAAAAAGAATAGCTAGAAATAGCGAATGCTATACAAATATATTTTTGTTTGATTTTAAGAAAATGCAAAGTTTAAAGCTTAGTAATGCAATATAACCTCTAATAATATTTTTAAGGATTCGAAATATGCGTTAAAGTTTCCAGTAAAAACACACCTTTCAAAATTTTATGTAGTGAAATAGTATTTATGCGATTTTCCTAAAAGCTCTTAAATCTTTTTCTTTAATTTATCGCTCAAATAACTTTCTCTTAACCCTGTTTAAAATGTTATTTTTTCTACATATTAAAGGCTATAAGAATAAGGTCTTTACTAATGCGTAAATTAGTTATGTTCCTCAGAATCACACCAACGTAATTCCAAAAAATAGGTATGCCACTGAACTTATTGAATCAAGTAAATCAGTTTCAATAAAATGTTCAGTTTTGCATTTAGTTAAACTAAAACCTAATTTTGCACACTCAGCCTTTACTTCAGTTGTAAATAGTAAAGCAAAAAAAACAACACATTCCACATATTTATAACACCAATAAATTTAAAATTAGAGTTGATAGCTATGTTTTTTAAGTATTTTTCGTATAATGTTTTTGGAAAAAGATTCTTTTGATTCCTTTGTTGATTTTACATTCTTACACAAACAACACACAAGGTATACAAATAAGTAGTTTTCTCAAGATACCAATCTGCCGTAAAATGTTTAGGTGTTTAATTATAATAATTCTTTTTCGGTTTTTCCATTTATTGCATCATTTTATATTGCTATTACAGTTAGCATAGAAATAAATAAAAAAGGCTGTATCATGTAAAGCAGCAACAGTAATAACACGTGAATGACTTACTGCTAATAGATTTAATTTTTTTTCCAAGTTAATACAAAAATTAATTTCTTTTGAAACTTAGTTTTTCTATTCTCAACAGGGGATCATTCTGACGGAAAAAGCAGAGATTCTTCAAATAAAAATGATCGAATGAGATCGAAAGGACATGGAAAGGATATGAAAGATGATCCTCGAGAAAAAGAGTACAGAAGGCCTAGACGAGGATCAAATGAATACCGTGGTAAACAGGATGATGAAGAAGAACGTAGTCCTAGAAGAAGTTATGGAGATGGGGAAAAAAGACGATATGGGGATGAATATGAAGACAGCTATCGACAAAGGTTTACAGGTGGACGCAGACGAGGAGAAGACGATGATTGGCGTGATGGTGGACGAAAACGAGGACAAGACGTTGATGACGATGACTGGCGCGATAGTGGACGCAAACGAGGACAAGAGGATGATGGCGATGACTGGCGCGATAGTGGACGCAAACGAGGACAAGACGATGATAGCGATGACTGGCGCGATGGTGGACGCAAACGAGGACAAAACGATCGTGGTGATGAGTGGCGAGAAGGTGGGCGCCGACGAGGACTAGACGATTGCAAGCGCGATGGTGAGCGCAAACGAGGACGAGACGATGAAGGCAATGACTGGCGTGATGACGTGAGCAAACGAGGACAAGACGATGATGGCGATGACAGGCGCGGCGGCGGCGGGCGCAGACGAGAACGAGACTACAATAGGGATGAATGGCGCTATGGTGGGCGCGGACAAGCATACGATTATGATGACAATGATAGGAGCGCCGATGGACGCAGACGTGGACGAGACGGCGATGACAAAGAAAGGCGCGATGGTGGACGCAGGACAAGTTATGGAAATAGCTACAAAAGAGAGAAGGATAATGAACGTGATGAAACTGGTCGTAAAAAAAATGAAAACAGAAAAGGGTCTGGTGACTCACGCGATAGCAGTTACAGAGGTGGTGAAACAGATGAATATGAAGGAAGATATGGTAGGGACTATAGAAGGAGGTTCAGAGGTGAATATGATGACCGGAACGAGGGTAAATCCTCTGACAGGCGATCCTACTGGAGAAAAGACGAAGATATTGCAAGCAAAGATGGAGAGAATCCCTCTGGGCAAGCTGAAGCAAGTGCATCAAGTGAAGCAGAAGCAAACGCAGCCAGTGAATCAAGAGCAAATGTGCTCAACCAAGCCAGAACAAATGCAAATAGTCAAGCAGGAGCAAATGCAGACAGTCAAGCAAGAGGGAATGCAGGTAGTGAAGTCGGATCAAACTCAAATGCAGGTAGTGAAGCCGGATCAAACTTAAATGCAGCCAGCGGCGCAGGAGCGAATGCAAATGCAGCCAGCGGCGCAGGAGCGAATGCAAATGCAGCCAGCGGCGCAGGAGCGAATGCAAATGCAGCCAGCGGCGCAGGAGCGAATGCAAATGCGGCCACCGGCGCAGGAGCGAATGCCAATGCGGCCAGCGGCGCAGGAGCGAATGCCAATACAGCTATTGACACAGAAACAAATATAGCCAGCGGAGCAGGAGCTGGTGCGGGTAGCAATGGAGCAACTAGTAACTTCCAAGGAGGATTTGGCACAGGATTTGGAACTGGATTCGTAACTAGTTTCGGAAGCGGAAATGCAGGAGGTCCAGGAGTTGCAAACAGTGCAGGAGGAGCAGTAGGAGCTGCAAATACTGGAGGAATGTTTTTCCCACAGGCAGCGTAGTGTCTAAAATCATTTTCATACTGCATAATCTCATTTTTTTAATAATAATTATTATGATATAAATAAACCATTTTTATTTTGTAAAAAATCGTATTCTTTATTGGGGGGTAATATATTCTTAATGCATATTTAAAATGCTCCATTGCTCAGTTACATGTTAATGCTTAGTATGTTTAGAACATCTGGAAGTAAGGTAACGGCACCAGCAGTTGACCACTTAAGAGCACCATTGATCATTGGTTTAGTAACCACATATATTAACTTTCAGAGAATAAGTGAATATCGAGGAAACTTATTAGAACAGTCAAATTAAATATTGCTTATTAGTATTTCAATGTAGTTTATCATGAATATTAAATATATATATATATCAATATTGGGTTTTTGCTTCAGAAGTTGACCATGCGAGAATTTGAAAAAATCAGTAGTTGATGACCACATCTAGCATTTAGTAGTTGACCTAGGTCAACTATTGATTCTAGATGTGGTCAACTATTGATTCATAGCTTCATAGCTTCTTCTTTGTAACTTAAGAATGTGCTCTTGTTTCCAGGCATCTTGAAACTAATATTTACTCTAAAAAACAAAATTAGTAACCTTCTTGAGTATGTCTGTTGACTTGGGAGGAACTTTGCTATTAATTTTAAACTAGCTAATTTATAGGAATGGTATATATGTATACATAATTATTAGGGACGAATTTAAAATCTGAATAATGGTCATGCTCAAATAAAAATCCATTTGCAATAAGAATCAAACTTACTAATTATATTTCTATAAAGTTATTTGACAAATCTCAGATTAGAGAAGATATGTTTCAAAAGTTGACCACCTCATGCTTTAGTAATTGACCACGTGGTCAAATACTAAAATTCATCGCATTTTGCAATTTTGAATAAGTTCAAAACTTTTATTTATTAAAGCTAGTTATGAAAATGCATTTGTGATACTAAAATGATTTTAAGTCAATCGAAGCAGAAGTTGACCTCACCGGTCAATCTCTGGCTCTTTTTAAAAATAGCATTCAGTAAATGACCACCTCCACCAACAGGTTTATTAATAGGTTATGTTATTAAAAAGACGTGTATTTAAAGAATTAAATACTTTTAGAAATAGTTAAAAGGTAAAATTTACCCAATAAACTTCTTATTTGGATTCTGCAGCCCCAATATAATATGTACTCTCTAATCAATTCTGATAACAAAACCACACATACAGCCACTCAGCTAAACGTCTCCGCAACAACTGTCAGCCATTTCTAACTACAACCCGGTTGAATGCTGAGTTTTTAACTTTGGCTACTAGATGGAAGCAGGATACTTTTAGAGTTATTTTTGATTGGATTTAACATACAGTATTTTATTTTTTAAATTTTCGTACAAAATGGTCAAAAACTAGTACATAGTCAACTACTGGTGCTGTTACCTTAGTATGTGTTTTGAAAGTTACAATTCATGTGTAGATTCAAATGTACCTAAATGTGTTTAACATACTTAGTAAGATTTGTTCGCGCTATAAATGTAAATTTTTAAATATATATATGTTCTACACATTAGAACGTAGAACAATTTCGCTCTTATTAGAAATGCGTGTACGCTTTATCAAAATCTAAAGTTTAAACTGTTTTTTTTTTTTCAAAGAAAGGTAACCTATGGCTTTTTCATTTGTTAATCAACTTTTATTGCACACTTAAATAACAAGTTTAAACAAGATAATCGATCCAAAAGCATGTTTTTGAAAATGTGTAATTTCTCCAAAAGCATTAAATTCAAGTTATGCCCATACTTACAACGCATAATACAGTAAAATCTCGTTACAGTGAATAATGAGGCAACGAAATATCCGCTGTTATAAATAAAATAATCGAGTCCTGTTTTAAACGCCATTAGAATAATGTATATTCCATTATAATTAACATTTCGTTGCAACAAAATATTTCCCGGTCCCTTAAGGTTCGTTGTAACGAGATTTCATTCAATTAGCAGAAAAAAATGATGAGCTGATTTATTACTGTTTTTCAATGCAGCAGTCGAATTAGCGTTAGCTTTAGGAGCTTCGAAAATAGACAACCGAGAATTATCAAAACACAAGTGTAATTCAATATCAGAAGAAATTCACAAAATTTCGAGAGTAGGAAGTACTTCAAAACAAATAATTCAAATGCTACACAGAGAAGTTTTTCCGAGAAACGGAATCAATTAAATTTTCGCCATCGGTTTTCTTTAACACTAAATTTCTGTGAACTTGGCACCTATAATACAAGGTTAAGGGGGAAAAGGTCGTGGCCTAACACGAAAATAACGCTCTTATCTGCAAAAAATTATCTTTCCTGCCTGGGTGCACCTGATACCATAATTGTCTTGATCTCGGTACTCAGTTGTCTTGATCTTGGTACTCAGTCGTCTTGACTGAAGACATGGCAAACGTATGAGAAAGCCATTTTCTTAGTTAAATCTCACCACGTGCGTCAATGCTTTGCTCGGTACGGAACGTAATTTTTCGCTGATAAATATTTCAAGTTTTTAAAGTAAGTGATTTCTTTTTCAAATTTTTTTCTTCTTTTGATAAATTTAAAACATTTTAAAGAGAAGCTTTTTTTTTTAATTTTCAAATGTTACTATTTTGGAGAATTATGTGTTCTTTTTTTATGCCGTCAGTGTGGCTTAGTGGTACGGTACTGGCCTCGTACGCCCAAGTTCCCAGGATCAAACCGGCCCGAATTCGGTGGATTTTCAAGATGCAGAAAATCGTCAGCGCCCTTGTCGTATGATTATGCGGAATGTTAAAGATACCTTGAGTATATGTTTGGCTTGTATACCCTCTGATAAATTAAATTCATGGTGCAGTTTCACATCACTTAGAGCTCAAGTGCCGCCATCTAGGGGGAAATTGACCGTCAAAATTCTCAAGTGGTAATTGCATCCGTCGATAGTGGTGCTACTTGAAAGAAGGGATGCCGGTTTCCGGGGAATGCACTAGGTCTACAAACGTGAGTGACCATGCGATGCCCCATCAGAAAGATTTAAAAAAATATTTTAAGCATGACTGTAGTAATGCGTTATTTACTTTGTTTTTTTTTTTTGCAATTGTTTAAATTTCATTGTTATAGTATGGCGTTTTCGATAATCTCCAAAAATAAAAATATTTTACTTATTTTTGATTCTCTTTTTTTTCTCATCAAATTATCGATTTCATGTAAATTTAAGTTAGTATAGGCATATATTCTTAGGTAGCACACAAACGTTGGGACGTTTTTTTTTTCAAACGTTAGAATAACGTTAATTCAAACATCACTGTGATTATAAAGTTATTCTAACGTTAATATCTCACAAATCTAATACATAATAAAATTTGATCATTGTCGCAATAATGTTAAATTCTTATACTACTAACAATAAGAACGAAAGCTATTATAAGGCAAATATTGTTGTTAAAAATGATATACTTGTGTCACTTATCAATATAATAGTAATACGTTACTCTTTTCATTATTTATTATTTTCTTTCATTCTTTCTTTTCTAGTTTACTCTCAGCTTCGTAACATTTAATTTCTTTTTTAGCGTGGTGTTAGCATATATTCTTGTCCCTCTAACACTCGTGAAGGATGTCTAATTGAATCAGTCATTTGAGAAACACCCCATGTCCATTTTTGGCCAAAATTGAGTTAGACATATTAAATTGTCGGTGAAGGCTAGAGAAATCCAATACGCAAAAAACATCTCATCTGCACTTAGTAACCATGTTGATGCCGCATTTGAAAATATTCATTCCTTTGAGAAACACCTCATCTCCTGGAAATGTGTTGTTTCTCAAATGACTTACAAAAATAATGTGGCTGGTGGCAGCACTCCTTTTTGTTATTATATTTTAATGTGGATGGTGGTTGCAACCAATAAAGCCAAGTTTTATGTATATCATGAGGGCTTAGCTAAGAAGGGGCCAAATGAAATTTGTTCATTTTTAGTTGATAATATCAATGATGTTCTTGATGCTGGTGTTAGGCACCTTCATGTTTTTTCCGATGGGGCACCTGGACAAAACAAAAACAACGTGGTTGTGCGGTTTTTTCTTGACCCAATAGAAACTGGGCTATTCGACAGTATTCATCACTATTTTCCTATTCGAGGTCATTCGTATCGTTCGTGTGACCACGACTTTAGTGTAATCACACGAAAAATTAAAACAACTGACAGGATTTACACAGTAAAACAGGATGCTTAACTTATGTTGCACTCTGCTGCTATTCAGGACAAGTTCCTGATGGAAATAGTAGAAAGTGAAAAAGTAAAGGATTTTAAATCATGGTGTGTTCAATTTTATTAAAAAATGTAATATCTACGGAGACTCAAGCAAGGAACATCTCAAAGGAAAACAAAATAAAATTCAATATTTCAACTTTTATGGAGTTTCATTACTCTAATAAACATGTAGGCCAAGTTAAAGTAAAAGACTTTATTGGTGGACTCAATGAACAAACTTTTGACTTGAAAAATCTCGGAACTGGTTTACCAGAGCTTCCAAAAATCAGTGCCTACCCGAAAAAATGTGTACCTATCAATGTCAACAAAATCAATGACTTCAAGAAAGTCGAAGCCTATATACATTCAGACAGTGTTGGGGAATTTTATTCAAAAATTTATGACTGGCCAACTGTCGATATGGATGGACATTGAACTGTTTTAAGAAACAATGTTTTGAAAATGTGTATATATTATTTGAAAAATAAAATACTGAGTTTTATTAATAATTTGATTGTTTTACCTTTTATTTCATACCTGATAACATACCGTTTAGTCAGTCATTTGAGAAACAACACATCTCCAACAACGTTTAAAATTTTTTTTAAATATCAAAATAAAAATGATTAAATTTTATTTTGATAGAATTAGCTTACCAAACCTCTACAGAAATATATAGAAAAATTCAAAAAATATATAATGTTAAATTATGGACT
Source organism: Octonoba sinensis (assembly GCA_038502835.1). Taxonomy (NCBI): domain Eukaryota; kingdom Metazoa; phylum Arthropoda; class Arachnida; order Araneae; family Uloboridae; genus Octonoba; species Octonoba sinensis. Next base: position 135,132,015 of record CM076598.1, read on the forward strand.
AGCAGGGTTCTTTTCTTTTCTTTTTTTTTTGATTTCCCGAAAGTTTACTTTTTTGAATATGAGGTGTTTCTCAAACGACCGATTCAATTACTTTCATTGTAAATTTAAATTTGTCCCCAGTGGTTGTGCTATGCAGTTTGATTTAGAGTGAAATTATTCTTAAATCCTTCTGACTATAGGATCAGGTGGGGTAAAGTGGTCTTAAAATCCACGTTTTTCAACTTTCTTTGCCAATAAATATAAGATTTTTTTTCAAAAACTTCAGATTTTTTGCTTGTTATTTTACATTATATTATTAAAGAACAGATTGCATTAAATTTTGAGCATTAAAAAATTTATTAAAATAATTTTATGACGCCTTCCTTCTGGGATGTATGCATGAACACTTTACCCCATGGGATGGGATAAAGTGAGTAGTGCATGGGGTATAGTGGTCATAGTTGAAAAAAAAAAAACTGTATAAAAGTATTAATAATCATAATACTTCAAAATACTCAACAAAGGTTCATTTTAGAACGAAAACAACTTTATTTCATTCAACTGAATTTATTTATGTCCTCTATTATGGTCAAAAGTTAGCCTCATCTTCGTGACGCCTCGTAAAGTACTTTAGTCTCTTCCGCTGCTGCATATATGGTCTTAAAACGAAGTTATGTACCTAAACATGTTAGGGTACATAATAGTAGGTAAGTCTGTCCTTTAACTCAATACATATGATAAAACATAAATATGAAATTCAAAATTTTCCGTGAAGAAATTTAAAATAGCTTTTAATTGATGACTAAATTACTTAAGTATCATATGAAGAAAATATTGCTAATAAGAGAGCTCTGGATAATTATAGCTTTTAAAAAATCAATGGGAGAAAAATACATATTTTAACCTAGCTATTTTTAATTCTCTCTCTTTTTCATGTATTGTTCTTGTTCGAAGCAGTGCTAGGGGAGGGGTTCTAAACATTTACAGCTTAAGAATACTCATAATAAGTCTGTTTATAAATGAACAGTTGATACTTGAAAATTCTTGTATTAAAAAGTGCTTCTGAAAATTTTTCAATACTAAACACACCATTGTAAGAAGACTGTATTATAGTAATTGCAATCTCTATTGCATTTGAGCTCAGTTGTGTTAGTTCCGGTTTTCTAAAAAGTAAATTTAAAAGTTATTTTTAAAAAATAATACAGTATTAGGGAAATTAGTTAAAGTGTAACTGACATCAGTCTCGTGGCTTAAGTGCTAACAAAAGAAGTGCGAGCACTGTAGTCCTCAAAATTTATTTTCTTGCGTAAATAGCTTGGATTCCCTCTAATAGTTAAAAATTGTAAGTAAATATGTAAACTGAGCTTCCGTGAATTTCTGTGAAAGTCAATCCCTGGTCTACCACATAAATTAACCTAAAGTAATTTTAGAACATCGATGCATGTTAAGCCTAATACCCTATGGCCACTTTACTCCATCTTACTTAAACTACTGTAAAATAATATATAAACTAAATCTAGCTTTGCGGTTAGTGAGGAAGTATTTCTGAGACCTGTGTAACCATTTGCGGCAAATTCTTTAAAGCAAAATGTCAGAGAGAAGTTAAAAGAGCTGTTTCAATTTCAAAGTGTTGTATAAACAAACAAATCGAGTGTTTTCGCCACCTAAAGAGTTTCTATTAATATAATTTTGTATGTAAAATTTAATTTTTAATTATTAAAAGCTAAAATAAAAAAATAGACCAATTCCTTTATTGTTTTCAAAGCTATAGCTTTCTATTTGCCGTAGGTCCCCTTTACCCCACCACCCTATATATCGTCGCGTAGATGCGCTGAGCTGTGTACGTTCAGGAGAATCAAGACGGGGATCGTAAGTCAACTCGAGACTTAATTCGCCAAACTGAAGGATACAGCCGTTTAAATACATTCAAGGAACCTTTCTCGAATGGAATATTCCAGACTTCGAAAATTCTAGAAACTGAATATTAACGAACATAAATTGAATATTAAAATACATAATAACATCCCCGAAGGAACGAGTAATGAACACAGCAAATTATAAATAAGAAGCTATTTAAGGCAACCTGCCTCCGGTGGGATTCGACCTGTCCATCTTCCGCTCCGAAACCGAATTCTTTACCTCGGAGAACTCTGATGGCACAGAAAGGTAGTTTCGCTACAATATGTATAAATTTAATTCAATTTAATGCAAATATATTTTTCGAGCTTTTATTTTCTATTATAAAAATGTTTTTAATGATATACGATAAAAATTTAAGTTATGCCAAACGCATATGCATGGTGTTAGAGTTCTTTGTCAGGTTTCAGAAAAGAGCCGAGCGATTTACACAAAAGAAAATAAAAGGAGTTTGATCTGATAATGGAAAATAATTTGCTAATTTTCGCTTTGAAACTTACTCGAATGACCAGAAGAATTGAAAGAACGAACACTCTTGTTAGTCCAATGGGATTGCAAAGCGTTACAATTTAAAGTTAATGAACGGAGTCCAGGACGCTTTGAGATTGCCTGAGAAATTTTGGGCGGAAGCTGCAATGTGTTTGAACTATGTACGAAATAGAACGGTTTTCAAAGGTTAAAGTAAAAAAACTGCTTTTGTGTAACGTAGTGGGAGAAAACCATCGGTTAAACACTTAAGGCCATTCGGTTGTATCGCGTATGTAGGAAACCCTAAACCAAAATTACGAAAATCGGACATGAGAGCAAACAGGGAGTAATGATGCGGTATGCTGTTCACACAAACGGTTACAGAACCTGGGATCCCGAAAACTGCGAATAATAGAAAAGCTTAATGTTAAATTCAGTGAGAATAAATTCTAGGGAAAAGAGAAAAATAAACCACTCGAGGCGGGGGAAAAGAGGGAGACAGTTTTATAAAATCAGAAAGTGATCTTGAACATGAAGAAATGCCAGAGAAGCAGAAAATCTAATGTAGGGAAATGAAATGGGTTAAAGAAATACCTAGGCAAACTCGAATCCGTTCGAACTAGGAAGCTGAGAATTATTGTTATAAAAATAACATCGAATATAATCCAAAAATTTTCAATTTTACTTGCACTGATGTTAATTCGGGTAGTGTGTCAAATTCTAATGAATATAGGGGGAATAATGACTTGACTAAAATAAGGAGGTTAAACTTTCCGAAGCTATAATTTCTTCGAATTTCAAACAAAGTCTGAAAACACCTGAAAGTGAAAATTGGCAAAAAGCAGTGGCTGATAAAATGCACATTATCAAAGAAGGAAATGTTTGAGAAATAGGGTTCTACCACCCGAGAAAAAAGAAACTTTTAGGGAAAAGGTTGTTTTTTTTATTTAAAAGCAAACTAAAATGATGAAATCGTTCGTTTCAAGGCCAGACTTGTAGCTTTTGGGAACAATCAAGTATGGGGGGGGGGGGAGTATTGTAATCGGAAGTGTTAGTTAAGTTGGGAATTTTTCTTCGATTCGCATTTTGCATCAACAGCGTGTAATATTAATTTTGTGTCGGCTTCCTCTTCTGTGCTTCGTTGGTGATGTATTATAATGTGAGTTTCTGCAATTTCTCGCCATGCCTCAATAACATGTGACAATGACAATGACATGTCGCCATGCCTCAATGACAGTTCTGAAAACAGAAATATTTTTATTTCCCAAGTAGGCAGTTAAGTCTTCTTTATTCTACACATGCAGAGTTTTCATGGTAATGTTCTTTATTATTGTACTGTCAGTGAAATATGTGGTTGATTCACTTCCTCAGAAACGCGTTCGGCGAGTCGCATTTTTCAATGAAACAGGAACATCATGTCTATCAAACACAACTTGCACTTTATCATAGGACTTATAATATGTGTGTAATCTTTTGCTGAAGTGATTGGACAAATCTTCTCAGGTGTGAATGTGGAACTACTAAGAGTTTCAAAAGAGTCATTTTATGCCATAAATTGATTTCATTGTTTTGTATACGAGTTTCAACAAATGTGTCGTAAGCACACTGACCAGTGATATTTCTATTCCAAACATCTTTCTCAATATTGACATTCATAACAGCCCTTGTGATTGAGATCTGCTGATGCTCCATTAAAGATATTTTCTTGGTTGTGTAACACGTCAGAGAGGAGCAAGTACTTTCACATTGTGTTCATGTCGATCTAGGAAGGTTCTTATGTCTTCATAATATCTACTGCGCTGTTTGGAGACTACACCTACCACTGCTTTGCATTTTTGCAACAAGAATAGCCATAGCTGGTGCAATTATGAAAAACTTCTTTCTGGATGATGGAATTCGTGTTATACCAATTAACAGTCCATTCACTTTCATTGGGCTGAATACACATGACAAATATTTATCATTCTCCGTAACATAAAACATAATCAAAGTTAAGATGCATTGCGGGCCACTCCCAAAAACTTGACAGACAGCAGGTTGAGCAACGATTATTAATAATATTTACAGCTTATTTGTAATTGTATAAACTGCATTAAGAAAAGTTTTAAGCCTGGAAAATTTGTTGCAGGTCTCTCGGCAGATGGCATACTACCCGCCGGCCGCAGTTTCAGCATCAATGACTTGAAATTTTTACACCCTATTTGCAGTTCTGTAAACTGCATTTACAAGTATTTTAAACTTTGAAAAAGTGTTGCAGAACTATTAATAATGAAGATTCTAATGTTTTATTGTAGGCAACAATATGCCCCCCCCCCCCAACCCCTGCACAATTTTTAGGACTCGCAGCACTCAAAAGTTTTTCCTTGCGTCAATACCTTTCGAAAAAACCCAACTCCTGTAATTGTATCACAAAAATAGAAAAAAAAATCAGAATTTGACCATTTGCTCCTCCACTAGTGGAAGGAAAACTATTTCCATAGACTGACGAAAGGAATTCCTTGTAACTGCGCTACACGTTTCACTTTTTATCTTATTACGTTGTTTCAGTTTCTTCTACAGACGGCACATTGGCACGAGAAGCTTCAAACAAACAATTTCCTTTAGCAAAATATTCGGCATTTAATTTCAAAAACAATATTTTACAAAATACTTTTTGAAAGCATTCATTTTTTTTTCTTTTTTAAACTAAATATTAAATATTAAGTAAAAGTAAATATCACGTGTTAATATAGAGTTTAGGCATTATTTCCACGAAATTTAACATGCTCAAAATTCAGTAAAACCATTAAAAACCTATGTAAAATCTTTGCATGAAGCTCGAAAAAATGATTGAATTACAGTGACTTAAACTTTAAAAGCCTATATAAAATATTTATAAAAGTGCTTCTTCTAATGCATTTCACCAAAATATGAAAGTTTTCAAAAATGGAGGGTTGAAATTCAACAACATTGTGGTAATTCAGTCACAAAATTTACTTCTCTTATTCCTATCTTTCAAATTCACAAAAAAGAAAATAATAATAATAATCTTGAAAGTTGTGACTATTTTACCACTTACAAGTTTTTAAAAGTAATATTTATATCTTTTAACTCATTTTAAAAATATTGTTTTCTAATCATTCTACAGCATTATAATTAAGGCTTTAGCTCAATTTTGTCTCATCATTATTTCGTTTTATGTCGATCAGAGTTAATTTTCAAACACTGCTATCTTTAAAATTGCGCTCACGTATTATCTGCTTACTTCTTTTGTTGCTCTGATCCTAACTCATGTACTTAATTACATTAGGATGAAGAGAATTTCGTGTTGATTTCGAATTATTACTATAGCCACGAACGTGCACAAAATATTTATCTTTAGAAAATTATTGCGATGCAAGATTTTTTTTTTACAAAAACCATTTTCTTATTAGCACACCTTTATTTGATAGCACCTTTATTTAATACTGTAACGAAGTACCGATTCGGTAACTAATTTTTGCTTGATTAGACGTCATAGCGACCAGCTAATACGGCAGTTCCATAAAAAATAGGAAGCTCAGTTATAAACTAAGCAACATAAACAGAGATACCGTCTTAGGCAAACGGTGCCCACAAGGCTCGTGCCTAATACTATGGAACGCTTTGAACAACCAATTTCTTGAAAAAACACTACCAGAAGCAGTAGAGATGCAAGCATATGCGGACGATTTCACCTCAATAAGTCATGCAATCACCTCCAAAGCACTCACAACCAAGGGCAGCACATTCATAAAGAATTTCACACACTGGCTATCAGAAAACGAGCTTTAACTCTTAACGGAAAACACCCCAAGCAATAAAATGTAGTAAAATAGACAATAATTCACTATACAGAGTAGGGAGGAAAAAAATGTGGGATGTGGCTGCGTCATGGACACGGCCGTGTGTTGTACGTGAATACGTTTATGTAACGGGTTATATTTTTTATTATTATTACCATTCGATTGTTCTTGAGAAGCCCTTTCCAACCGTATACGATCTCTATATTTCGTTTTGGCATTTCGACGCGTATAAGCCGACATTATCAATATATTTTTGATATTTTTTTTTCTAACACCTTATTATATTCACTGTCGCTACTTTAAACTAATGATTTATATACAATCGATACATTTTGACTATAGCTGATGATTAAAGCTTAAACGAACATCGTAGCTTCTCCGAGTCAAAAGCTATACTAATTGCAAATCTCGAAACCCAGCAAAATAACCTCAAAATGGCGGTGCCGCCCCCTCCACCCCCCGCAATGAATCACTGTTCTCGCTTATCGTAATTAATTCTTTGATCCTTTAGTTATCCAGTGTTATAATTTAGTTTTGGATGTAGAGGTAGATTCGAAACTACAACGCCAAACTGTATCCCCCGATTTTGTTATCATTAGATTTTTTGGATTGCCCTAGTATAGTAGCAAATTTAAAGGTGATGTCCCATTTCAGTCGTTCCCAACTGAGTCGGTGCAGGAATTTTGTCCCAACTCAGTCGGTGGGGGAGTTAGCGATAGCTTTGTATTCCCATTTGAGTCGGTGGTTCTGACTTGGCGCAGTTTGTATAACTGGCGCCAGAACGGTGAGGGGGCAGAATCGCCATTGCAGAATGAGTTATTCCTCGTTGACGTTCTACCGCACTTATTCAGTGTCAAGCAGAGAGTAAATTCTGATTTTGATTTTTTTCGTCATAATGAATTACTCATCCGATTTTCATGAATGAGATGAAAATAGAATCGTTCGGATGGTCCGGGTGATACAAGCTACATTTTTACAGTTGTTTTTTGGGGGGAATTATTCTGTATAATAAAAGCGATGAACTGATAAAAGTAGGTGTCAGCGCTATGCACTTATGAGTCAAAGTCAAAGAACTGACATAACCGTAAACTACTGAAGGCCTGACTATCTTTGCCTGAAAAAACCGCAATTATTCATGAAAATAAAAAGAGACTCACGCGATTAGTATGTGTGATTTCAGTTATTAACCCCCCCCCCCCCCCCCCCATCTTCCAATATTTTAAATGTTCCGCTTATGGCATTATTAAATTTCAGAAACTTTGAAACTTAAAACTTTATACTTCTAGCCTATTTTTTTAATATTTCTTCGATGCCACGTGTTAGACACAATAATAGCTTTTTTCTGCAATTGTGCAGCAACTTTTTTGCATCTATTTGCAGTTTACGTCTCATGAATAGTTTACAATCTAAATCATATTGACTAAAAATTTTGAGTGTTTTTTCTTTTTTTTTGAAATGTTACGATTCAAAGTTTGACAAATGGCATTCTTGATTTCCAACCTCCTTGACGCGGGTGCCTATTGGCCTGTTAGTCGGCTTCCTATTGAACGATTCCTAATCCGCTAGCTATATTTCGATTATCTTGTCTTAGGTATACTTAATGTATATCTTTAATTGATACTTTTATTTTTCTTAAACCTATGGCCCATTAATTGGGACAAAATTTGCAATTTGTACAATAGAGCCATTTGTACTTGGTGTTCTACAATGACTCAAAACAACCAACAATTTCTAAAAAAAAGAATTATATGCAATAGAAAATTTTTTTCGTGAATAGGTCAGAAATTTTGATCGTCTTAGCCGAAATTTTGTATTTTAGCCTTCTTAGTATGCATGAGATATATAGTGTAATTGAATAGTAAACCAAACTTCATAAACAAATTGGTCGTTTTAGCCGTGATTTCGTATTAAGAGAGTTTAACTGTACTTAGCAACTTTCTGAATATTCCTAGGAATGAAAAAAAAAATATTTTATATTTTTCATAATGCTTTATCATTTCTGAATCGATTTAGCAACCATTAACTTCATCACGACAGGAACATTTATCATGACTACATTGTATTTAAATTTGTTTTTCTAATGAAGAGTTTTCATGGCAAATATGAGCGCTATATAGCCAATTCTGGTAAAATGAAATCGTACCGACTCAAATGGGAATACCAAAAACTCATTATAACCCTTACCGACTGAGTTGGGACAAAATTCCTGCACCGACTCAGTTGGGAACGGCTGAATTGGCACTAAACCAATTTAAAGACGCATTCACTTCAAAAGGAAAACTCAAAACAAAATCCGGGAATTAAAGTAAATAATAAACAAATAAAGTATGAAACAAGCGCATAATACTTAGAAGTTATAATAAGATAAAAATATAACCTGGGTAAGGTGTCCTTAACTTTTGCCCTGCATAACATCTCTCCTACGAGTGTGATGAATGGGACCCGCCCAGTGGGTTGGTTGGCTGTCAATCAAACCAAAGCAAGGATGACTTAGACCATATGGTTTGGGGGGGCGAGGGTCAGTTGCACCCCCCTGTCAATCAAAGCAAAAGGGTCAGTTGCCCTCAAAGTATTTCTTATCAGTAAACTGGCGAGGGTCAGTTGCCCTCGCCACTCCACCTCTCACGTGGGGGTGGGGGGAAGCTAATTTCTTTATCATACCTATAAGAGAGGCTCGTTCTCCGACCAACAAAAGGGGTTGTTTTGTTAAACCTCTTTATAATGCTTTAAGTACCCGTTTTACTAGTACTTCAAAATAATAATTATTATTTTGAAGTACTGTAATAAACGGAAGAAAAATAACACTGGTCAAAATTGATTTTGGTGCCAAGAATTTTGGAGCTGATTTTGTATGAACTTAATGCCTTGAATTCAAATATGGCATTACGTTTACCCTAGCAGCTCTATTTCTTCAGATATAACATGTTGGTGTACTATATGACATTATACTATTTCAATGGATTAAATGAACAACTAAACATGGGAGTTTTATTAATATTATACAAATATTATTATATACAAAGAGGAGAAAAAAATAATCAATTAATCAATTTACTCACTGAATACTTCGGTTACTTTTTCATGTGACATTCTTGAATGTACTTTAAAGCATTCTCTTTTTAAATCCAGCAATAACCTGTCATTCATTATGCAGGTATCCCATATTCCTAGATAGCGGTCAAAGAGGGGGATTGAGGGCAACTCGGTCGCTTAGAATTTAGGTGGTGAGGGCAACTCGACCCTTTTGCGTTATCTTGAGGGCAACTGACCATCCCCGTTTGGGGATATTACTACGCTTTCACCCCCTACTCGGACCACGTATGTTTCTTTCGTGCCTCACTCGTATGCGACCATCTATTTTCTGATTAAGTGACTTTGACTTGGCGTTACTAATATTCAAAAACCAAAAAGGATAAAAATTTTATTGGTTCAACCCGTGGGTGAAAGATATTGATTCATGAAAACCATTTATATAGGATAAATCGAAAAGTAAACAACATATATTAGAAATGTTCCAGTGATAAAAGGGTTAAAGCAAGAGTAACCTTAAAAGTAAATACATTCAACGTAATTCAATTTTTCTACGTAAGAAAATGAGTGAAAAAGGTAGCAATATAACATAGCTATAAATAAACATTTCAAACACGTCCTATGTAGTGGTAGAAAAAGTGGGGGGTCAGAACCCGCACATTCTAACAATTTTCGTACATTATATATTGATAGGCCTGGATTTATAAATTTTGTCCCTCCCCACCAGAGAGCTCTAAACCCCTCTAATTGTTGGCCTAATAACACATACACATAAATACACAGATTACATATTGGTGGGCATGCAGAGATGCATACACTTTCTGGAAGGAATTGAAAAGTTTACATTAGAAAGGTATGAAATATAAATCTTAACACATTATTAATTCTATATAATGGAATAATTTAATACCTGTTTCTTTATGGATTTGTAGCCCCTGAGTCCGTCATAAAATATCCTCCAAGATGACCTTTTAAGATGGAAAACTAAACAAGTGCCGTACATTGTCATAAAAGCAAACAAAAACAAAAATTATCACACCTTAGTCATGCTGTTCTGTTTTAATTGAGGTTGCAATTGTTAATGCCGCAACTCGAGAGGTGACTCACGCTCACCACATGATTTACTGCCGTAAGTCGAGAGGTGACTCTCGCTTACCACTTTGTTTGGTGCAGAAGTTCAATGCGTAGTTATAACTGATTGTTTTCTTATCTGGTGATATCTTGTTTATGTTTATGATCTTGTTCTTTGAAGTTCGTTCCTAAGCAATGCGTATATAATTGTACAAAGACGTTTCAAACTACGTAAGATTTTCTTACCTGAGATTAGTGCGGTACCATGAAGCGGACTGCATTTTCGGTCACAGTTCGAACTTGACAGCCGTATCAAAAGGACTAGAAAAATTGAAGTTTCTGATCCCCATTACCATGGAACTTAGTAATGAAATATGCTCGACTAAAGATGGGTTTGATTTAGAGTTGCTAAATGAAGAAATTACTGCTATACGCAGAGAGCTTGATGATAGAGAGAACACGAGCAGTGATAAACAGGTGTAAGAAGACGAAATTACCTTCGTAAAGATGTAAAGGTACATTAAATATTAAAATATAAAAGTTTTATGTGTTAAATTGTGTGTGTAATTATTTTAAGTTAGAGGTAAGGAATTCACCAAAAGCGCTTCGAAACGCTTCGAGTTGCTGATTAGTCAGCGTGAAAACTACCTGGATTGCAAAGGGTTAATAGTAAGATAAAATCTGGTGAGATTGCGCGGTCGATGAGATGGCGCACTTGAATTTTTTGGGGGAAGGGGATGTGTAATTGCAACGGGGGGGAGAGATTTCAGGTAGTTGTACAGCCACAACAGCACAGTGTCTGTTTGAAATCATAAGTTTTTTCTCTGAAAATGTATGACACAACGTCGTCTTTATTGTTTGCTTTCCAAACGTGAGGGCTTGAATTTTCATTACTGTTCTTCTGATTTCCATTGTGATGTGAGTACTGCGAGATACTTTTTAAGCAAACGCTTTTTCAACTACTTTGACGATTTACTTGCAGTTATTATTAATATAATCTACTCATTGTCGAAAGCAATTTGCTGTGCGTGTAACCACCCACGTGCGCAATCTCACCCGCCCTATAAGGAGAGAAGCGAAAATTAGGTGTCTTAGCTTTTTTCCTTCTGTCACTTTAATTTATAGCGTAACGACAAAATATTGATGGAAATGTTTAAAGAAGGATGTGGTCTGTAATATTAACCAAAAGTTTGGCAAAAAATAACGATTTCATTATTTTTTATCATGTTTTCCAAGTGTGAGCCAACTCTACCGGCTTTACCTTAAGCCCTGGCTTTCTATTAAAATACCACCCAAAAGAACCATTGGTTTTGTGAATGATAATAAAAGGCAGTAGATAAATCTCATTGTAATTACAAATCAGCTTATCGCCATAGCTTATATCATCAAAAGTAGCTGAGCCGTGCACCATCTATTCAATTCATCCTTACGATGAATGTTCCGTTGATTGCTCAGGCTGAAATGTAAAAATTAATTCTATTCCACTGACACCGCCACTACTTTTCTCCACCAGGCCCCTATCTGTTAGCCGATTCCTTAGGATTGCTTGCGCATGGGGCGAGGCAGCGGGGTCCACGGATTTTACATGCATGTATCCCCAAGTGTACATGTTGGGTCTTTAGCGGGTATCGAACGCGCGACCTTCCAGGTGGAAGTCCGACGCTCTGACCACTAGGCTAACACGGCCTTCACCGACATTACTGGTTGGTGCGCGCAACATCTGAACAGAATACCGATATGAACAGAAGTGCCAATAAACAAGTTAGTTACAGTTACATAATTCAGTTCGCTTCGTTTCTGCTACTTTTAAGCTAAATGGGGCTGACCTTAAGAAAATAGTTTGTTAATAAGCGTGGGAGGTACAACAGTTTATATCATTTTGTACTCGTTACTGGTGGTGCGCGCTAAGATTTATTTTTCAAAGTATTATAAATGTGAGTACAAAATTTGAAGTTAAATGCCTGTTGGTTCCAATTTGCGGTTTATACAGGAGAAATTAGCCAAAAACAACGCAAAGTTTTTCATTTCAGTAAGTTTTCATACTTTCGACTCTTTTTCACGCTAGCGGGAAAAAAGTGAGAAATGGTAGGAGAAACATACTTTCAAAATTTAAAATAAATCAATGAATATATTTGAAACAATGAACTAATAATCATTTTTTACCGCGTTTAATTTATCTTTAACGAAAAATAACTATACATTGCGCTTAAATTTTTGAGTGATTTGTGTTTCATTGTTAAAGCTGTTGCTTCAAAATAAGATCTTGAATATTATTTTGAAAAAATAAAACTTTATTTTTCAAAATAATGTTCAAAATCTTATACGATAGTTTTCATATGTATACATTTTTAATATGCATGAAAACTATCGAAAAAAATGTTACAGTATGATCACTTTAAGTTCAGAATTGTAGTTCTGCTCAAAATATGTTTGTCACAGAGTGCATGATTTTCGGCATAATTTTTAGTTATTATATAAGTAAGAGCTAAACACACAGATACATCAAAAGCATTGTTAACACTTTACCGACCGCTAGCCATTCAACAGCATACGCACGTCCGACCGGTCGCTCAACCGCAGATTCTCCCTGGCGAAGCAACGCACTTGGCGCAAGTGAGCAATGTACCTCAATACTAATAAGAAAATGCAGATGATACAACAAATGGCAATTGTTTATCGTCATGGCTACCGATTGATAGGCTATTTTTAGGTAGCCTCGAGAAAAAGCGATTAATAGGCTATCAGTCGGTAGGCGTTGGCGATACAAAGCCGATTAATAGGCGATCGGCCGATAAGCATCGGCAACGAAAGAAAAGCCGATTAATAGGCTTTCGGTCGGTAAAGTGTTAAAAAGTACAATAATTTGCCAGTTTATAATGAAAAAAGTACAAAAATCCATGTTTGTATCCGATATACAAGCTTCTTTCCAATTGCTTTATTTTTTTCCATTTTTCCTTTTTTTCTTCTAAGACTAAATTTGTCTAGAATACTTTTTTTTTCGTTTACGGGTGAACATTAGGAAAAGTGACAATTTGTGTCCCAGAGAAATTTCTGAAACATTTTCTATTAAATACCAAAGAAATGTTTTTTTTAATAGTGTTAACGTCGTCTTACGTTCAGTCCATGGCAAAATTTCCAAGTTGTTATTTTAATTTGTGGCAAAGGGAGCTTTGTATTTCTTCAAAACCAGATCGGTAACGTGTCCCAGTTACGAATCGCGGTCTTTGAAAAGAGCCCTGAGCATTATAAAACATCGCGAGAAAAACAAGTACCAGCGGAAACAATGTATTTTATATTTATTTATAATAATTGACTTTCATGTTTTAGAAAACGTAAACATACATTGAAAAAATCTATCCTTGTCCCAAGTTTTCGTATCAGATTGGTAACACCGACTTCCGATATATTATTTCCGGTCAAAAAAACCTTTTTAGCGCCAACTAACTACGTATGCTAGAACCCCTTTTTGTGAAGTGCAAATTACCAGTTGAAGGTTTGAACTTCAATTCAACAGAATTACAGGTAAGATTTTTGCAATCTTTATTTTACTGTGTCTACCAAATGAAAGATCAGTTCGGTAACGCATATTAAACCCAAATTAATTAATCTTTTTATTTCAAAATTTTAATTAAAAGAAGGAATTGAATGTTGTGAACGGAATACAGTGGTGAACTAAATCAAGAGAATTTGCATATCTTATCGGGGGGGGGGGGGAATTGCATGAAAAGAACTCAACTGCAATCACTGCTTCTAGATAAAAATGCAAATCTTGTACGGCAAATACGTAAGCGTGTGTAGGCGGAGCCTGTAGAAAAACAGGCTATATAAGCGCGTGGAGGGTAAGACGAATTTCGTTCGCTAGCACACCTCGACGAATTTCTTGGTGTTATCTTGAAGCAATCGGTTAAATTCACATCGAAACAGTAAAAATAAGTAACCACCAACGTTTAGATGATGGAAGGAGGTGACGAATTGTGGGGAGGCTAGAGGCAGGCCAATCGCAAGTCCAGATATGCAGAGAGTTTAATTTAAGGCCCAGCGTCGAGTGTAACCTATGTAAACAGTTCCAGGATACTGGATCCATCGAGAGAAAGCCTGGGTAAGGTCGTCCAAAAGCCCCGACGGCCAGAGAAGATCGCCATTTATCCATTTTACCGACGGGCTACAGCTTCTCAGCTCTCTCGGGACCTGTATGGAGCCACAGGAACCCGTGTAACAAGGGTGAATGTTTCTAAAAGACTGAATAAGAGACGGTTGTTTGTCAGAAGACCGGCTGTTTGCGTCCTGCTCACTCCTAAGAACAGGAGAGTCCGATTAGCATGGTGCAGGCAGCATAGTGATTGGAGTATGGATCAATGGGCGACCTTTCTGTTCACCGACGAGTCGCGTTTTAGCCTAAGCACCGATTCTCGCCGTACTTTCATATGAAGAGAGCCAGGTAACCGCTATTTTCCCTCCAATATCCGCGAAATCAACAATTATGGCGATGGCGGTGTAATGGTCTGTGCAGACATCATGTTGGATGGCCGTACACCTGTCCACATCTTTGACAGAGGCTCTGTGACTGGTGTGAGGTATAGGGATGAGGTCTTGGAGCCCTATGTTCGCCTTTTCCGAGGTGCAGTGGGCCCCTTATGGACGACAATGCAAAGCAAGCCACCTAGAGCTCTTCTGGTCGACGAATTTCTCGAGAGTGAGGATATTCGCCAGATGGATTGGCCAGCCAGGTCTCCAGACCTCAACCCTATAGAGCATGTTTGGGACGCTTTAGGGAGGGCAATTGCAACTCGCAACCTCCCTCCGAGAACCATTCAGGAACTGAAAACAGCGTTGGTGAGTGAGGTGAACCAATTGGCCACAGGCACAGATAAACTGCCTTATTTCCAGTAAGACATCACGCTGCAAGGCGTGTATAGCTGTAAGAGGGGACCATACCCCTATTAACCTATTTCTTATGTGTATTCTGCAACCGCTGTTTCTGGAACCTTCAGACTCCCATGAGTGTTCAGCACAAACATGTGTGTCTATTATAACTGTTGAATGTTTATTTTGTTTGTATTATAACAACCTATGTTCACACCAAATTTTATTAAAATCTGTCCAGTAGTTCTGGAGATCGTAGATGATATATGAAAATTCTCTTAATTTCTTACACCAGTATATACTGTTAAAAACTTCCGTAAGAAAATAGTAAAATAACCATTTATTTGATTGTTATTTTACCATATTTAATTGCAACAGTTGAATAAGCATTAAAAAGATGGTACTCAAACCGCTAATTGTGAAAAAAATCGTTTATTCTCTGTTTATCCTGAAGAAAGTTTAACTAACCGTAATTTTCAAGCGCTCGATAAGAATCTGGCGTCCATCTTGGTTGCGAAACCTTACCGGTCGTACGTTGTTGTTAAAATATGAATAAAGATTTATCAGTTCAAATCTGCATGTGTATATAAAAAAAGAAGAAAAAAAAGTGGCTTAAGCAGTGGTTACTAAATTGAAACACATACAAACGTAAATCAAACATTGGAGACATCGGATTCCCGAACTGTTTGCGAATGAGCGAACCCATAACTTCAGCTGCTGAAGCTTGTTTGTATTTTAATTTTTGCAGCAAATAAAATTAATTTCGTCAATATACAGTAAATTCAGACCAAAAATGACTTTGGCTCCAATCAAAAACTGAAATCTCAATTTTAAGGCAGTTTGCCTGTTGAAAAAGAAGATTTATTGATAAATAAACGGTCGCTTTACATGGTGTTGATAGCCGAATGACTAGAGCGCAAGGTTGGTATATCATACACCCAGGTTCGATTCCCGCAAGCTTTGTTTACGGTTTCTACGCCACAAAGATTTACGACTCGAAATGGTTCCAAAACGGTAAACATTTTGTTTCGAAACCATTTTTAAATGGTTATTAAAACCGTAAACTTCTGTATTTACGACTTTTTAACCAAGTTGATTGGAAATGGTTTAGTTCCCGTAAAGATAGAAAAATGTTCCAAACCGTGAATTTAACGGTGAATTAGATGTACAGACTGCTGCCGGTTATTTAACTGTAATTTCATGATGAAATTTCTAACAGTGTACTACACGTTTTCGTTTCAATTCATAAATTAGCGATGTTTAGTGAATATAATAAGGGAAATTCGTCAGATCTGTAATAATCAGATCGGTAACGATAAAACTGCTGTTTGCCGATCTGGATGCGTATGTTTCCGATTTTTTTCCATAGTTAGTTTCTGGTTATGTGTTTCATAGTTGCTTTTTGCAGAATAAGATGAGCTTAAATGCATCACTATCGTAGCCAAAGTTTCGATTACTTTTTAAATTAGGATAATTTCCCAAAATTGATTTCTCCAGACATTATTTTCGGTCCAGAAATATAAGTTTCTAAATAAATAAGACCTTTTTTATGTAAATTTTCGGAGCTTTGATCGTCAAGACTTCTGAAAACACATTACTTTCAAGAATATGTAATTTGTTAAACCATTTTGTGCTAACTCCAACTCCCTCCTAAAAAAAAAGACTACAGCATTTTTGGTAGTAAGCGCCGCAACCGCAATTTGTATTTAAAAAAACTTAAACAATATTACCTAAAGGTATGAGTGTTTTATCCATTTAGTGTTTTCATTCAAACATTATCTCCTCACCCACCCACACACTTGATCTAAGGTACCTGTACCCAACATGAACACTCTAAGGAAAATGTATTTTTTTCAACACCGTGTATACGTCATAGAACTCCAAAAATGTATGACCACTATCCCTGGACTATTGGCTATCATTATTAAAATTAGCGACCTTGTAATTATCCTGGTTTATTTTAAATGATAAAAAGAAAAAAAAATACAAATGTCCATATAAGGAACCACCTGTCCCTATTATGGACATGCATGTCCATATTAGGGACAAGTGGCTCTTATTGACCTACTACACACGGTGTATGGAAGATACGCTCTTCCAAGGTATTTTAGAGGAGAGGGGATAAAAAAAAGCTTAAAGTATTGCGGGGCACCAGTGGGGTACAGTAAATATCTTCATAACATGCACTTTAGAAAGGAGGGGACATTTTCGGTTGTGGCTCTTCGAAGAGCCTTGCAAAGCACCTCAGTTACTACAAAATATTATGAAATAATATAGTTGCTTTTGCTTAGCTTTATTGCATCTGTCTGCAGACTGAACATCTGCTATTACTCAGTTCTCACACGATGGACAAATAAAAACTTCATCATGGGCGCTAAGTCCCTCATAGTTCTCATGGCATATCTGCCGCATTTGATGCATGGCCGCATGTCTTCAAAAGCATCAATTAAAAATACATATAGGCATTCATTTATTATGAATTAGCATAACAAAATAACATTAAACAGATATTTTACAAATTTGAATCTGAATATTCACTTGCTGGTACTTCATCAACAAAGGAGAGCTGGTACTGCTTCTTATGAAGTATTGATGCTGTTGCAGACAATGTGGCCATGCATCAGAGCGGCAGAGATGTCCATGAGAACTGTGTGGAACTTAGCGCCCATGATGAAGAAGTTTTTATTTGGGCATAAGGTGTTTTTTTGGGAATCGGGCGTAGTGGGGCCTCGGTGGCCGAACGATCTTAGCACCAGTTTCCGCCCGCTGCTTGCGCGCAGTAACGAGGTCGTGGGTTCGATTCCCACCTTGCCCTGGGTGTATTTCTGTTATTTCCTCTCTTTGTGATGTAATAAAATCTTTCCTGTATTATCTTGTGCTATCTGTCATATTGGATGACAGTTCATAAGCGAGTCCCGAGACTAAGCACACGAACTGGAAAATAAATGTAATTCAATTCAATCGGTCGTAGTTTTACTAAATCTTGTAATAAATAAACAAAGAAAACATTCTTAAGCAATATATTCAATAGCAATCGAAAATATGCTTTATCGGCTTTCTAAAACACTCCACTTTTCAATAATTAAAGCAATTTTACCATCTCTAATACGAATTTAAACTTACCAGTAATTACGATCAGCGCACCACGAAAAAACAAGTTTCCTTCAAAATGGCGATCAACGCGCTTGTTTTTACTTTACTGGCTAAATTATCTTTTCAACTGCTTTTCTTCACGGACATGTAGTGCTATTTCTCGATCAAATTTGTTACTTTTAAAGATATTAGGGGTGTCCATATTGAGAGCACTGTCCATATTGGGTACAAGTACCTTATTATGAATATGAATAATTTTACTTTATAAAAATCTTTTTGAATCGAAATTTTCAATGTAACAATTGTATAAAATATCTAGTTTCTTGCTTAAATTTTAACAATATTACCATTTATAAATGATTACTGCACATGTTTATTTGTTTTACATTATACTATTTTATATAAATAATATGGGTCGTATATTTTGTACAAGTTAAGGACAGAAGCTGTAACAATTGTCATATCTGTAACAGTCCAGAAATTAAACCTTTCAAAAATAGGGGTAATTCTTTATCTTTATCTTGCCCCTAATTTAAAAAAAAACTGTTACTAATTTGTAATTAAAATACTCTATAAATATCATTTTTAAAAAATCTTTAAAATTTGAAATTGTTTATACTCAATTTAGCCTTTTTCCTAATATTCACCCTTATATGAAAATACGCAAAACCATACACGCAGTAACACATTTCATGCAGTTCAAAATTAGCTATTATTTACTGCAAGAAATAAAAGTCGGAAGGAACAGATGTGAGGGAAATGAGCCAATACGAAGTGTTAAAATCTCCAAGGACATAAAAGCTATTTACGCATTGTGAAACAGGAATGATGAATCTTAAACTCTGATACGATTGAGCAAACTTTATTATGAGTTTCACCACAATGATGCTTTATGAAGTGCACATGAATGGAAATTTTGCAAACGCATTTGATTACAACAAGAATATTAATGAGATAAAAATTCATATAAATAGAAATCTGGTACCCATATGAGTATATTATATTTCACTACATACTGCAAACATGAAGTCCTATTTATCAACCCTGCTAATTATTGTTCTTCTCGTCACTTTGGCGTCTGGTAAGTACAAGGATAACTTTTTGAAACATTCAGAAGTACAGTGAAACCTGTGTACGTTTACCACTTGTGGTGCAGCGCCTTAGTTGTCAACTTAGACAAGTGGTCAACTTATAGAGGGTGAAGATTTTTTTTTTTTTTTGTCATTTCTTACACTATGCGTTTATTTATTTGTAACTAATTAAAATATAACTTCATGTATTAACATTACTTTAAAATGTGTAATTAGCTATTTTTTCAATTATGTAAAATATCATTAGAAAATTTTTTACCTGAATGACTTACAATGTATCCTATACAACTTTAAAATTAACTTAGTTAAAATAAAGATAAATATCTGATTAATTATGTAAGCAACTTATTTCATGGCAAAGATTTCTCTAAAATATGTAATTTTTCAAAAACAATTGGAAGAAACTTATTTCATGAATAAAATAAGTAGTTTTCCCATATGGTTAACTTACAAAGACAAAACTTTATATTGGTCTTTCATCCATCCAGACAAATACTGGTCTAACATTATAGCATAAAAACTATCCTGGAGAATTTATTTTGTTTTGTTTTTTTTCTCTTTGAAAAATAAATAATAGAATAAATATAGTAATAATTAGGCGGTCAACTTACAAAGGGTTTTTTATAATACTCCCATCCAAATTTGGCGCACATAAGTGGTCAATATAGACAGGTGGTCACATTAGGTGGTCAAGCTACAAAGGTTTCCCTACATTATATAATATAGGACTAATTCCGTTCTTGACAAAAGTGGTCAACTTAGACAGGTGGCCAACTTACAAAGGTGGTCAACTTTACAGGTTTTACTGTATACAAAAAAGAAATAATGTTGTAACATCGTATTTTAGGATCCATGTTTAGTCCCTTACGCCAATAATCACTTCGGAAGTGAGAAAAATTGTACACTCAGAAGCCCCAAACGAGCCCTAAAATATTCAGACGAAATTAACAACATTATTATTAAGTTATTGGAACTTTAAGTTAAAATAGAGACGTTTGGGTCGGTTATACACATGTAATGTACACATCTAGCAGTATTTATCAAACTATATACAAATCTAACTACAATTATCATATGCAAGTTCAAAGTTTCATCCCAAAATCTTAGTTTTCATTGCAAGTTTGTGACGATTTTTGCGTTAGACAGTTCAATGTTGTACAATTTAAGATGTATTGAAAACAGTATTTTGTAGATTTCGTAGCAAAAAGGGAAGATCTTGCACTACAAAACATATAATACTAACTTTTTTGCTCCACTGACTAACGATTGAATTATTTGCAATTGAATTAATTTGTGTTTTATGGTTCCAACAGCTAACAAAAGGGATATAAACACTATTAAGTAGGGTCAGGTGGGGTAAAGTGGACATACGCAAATAAAAAGCTATAGCTTTGAAATAAATAAAGGAATTGGTTTATTTTTTATTTTAGCTTTTAATAATTAAAAATTAAATTTTACATAGAAAATTACGTTAATTGCAACTCTTTAGGTGTCGAAAACACTCGATTTGTTTCTTTATACAACACTTTGAAATTGAAACAGCTCGTTTAACTTCTCTCTGACATTTTGCTTTAAACAATTTGCAGCAAATGGACGGTGCAGGTAGTTTTACTCAGATCTCAAAAATACTTCCTCACTAACCGCAAAGCTAGATTTAGTTTATATATTATTTTACAGTAGTTTAAGTAAGGATGGGGTAAAGTGGCCATAGTATTAGGCTTAACATGCATCGATGTTCTAAAATTACTTTAGGTTAATTTATTTGGTAGACCAGGGATTGACTTTCACAGGAATTCACGGAAGCTCAGTTTACATATTTACTTACAATTTTTAACTATTAGAGGGAATCCAAGCTATTTACGCAAGAAAATAAATTTTGAGGACTACAGTGCTCGCACTTCTTTTGTTAGCACTTAAGCCACGAGACAGATGTCAGTTACACTTTAACTAATTTCCCCAATACTGTATTATTTTTTAAAAATAACTTTTAAATTTACTTTTTAGAAAACCGGAACTAACACAAATGAGCTCAAATGAAATAGAGATTTAAATTACTGCAATACAGTCTTCTTACAATGGTGTGTTTAGTATTGAAAAATTTTCAAAAGCACTTTTTAATACAAGAATTTTCAATTATCAACGATTCATTTATAAACAGATTTATTATGAGTATTATGAAGCTGTAAATGTTTAGCACCCCTCCCCTAGCAGTGCTTCGAACAAGAACAATACATGAAAGCGAGAGAGAATTAAAAATAGCTAGGTTAAAATATGTATTTTTCTCCCATTGATTTTTTAAAAGCTATATGTATACAGAACTCTCTTATTAGCAATATTTTCTTAATATGATATTTAAGTGATTTAGTCATCAATTAAAAGCTATTCTAAAATTTTTCACGGAAAATTTTGAATTTCATATTTATGTTTTATTATATGTATTGAGTTAAAGGACAGACTTACCTACTATTATGTATCCTAACATATTTTGGTATATAACTTCGTTTTAAGACCATATATGCAGCAGCTCAAGAGACTAAAGTACTATACGAGACGTCACGAAGATGAGGCTAACTTTTGACCATAATAGAGGACATAAATAAATTCAGTTGAGGGAAATAAAGTTGTTTTCGTTCTAAAATGAACCTTTGTTGAGTATTTTGAAGTATTATGATTATTAATACTTTTATATAGTTTTTTTTTTTCAACTATGACCACTATACACCATGCACTACTCACTTTACCCCATCCCATGGGGTAAAGTGGTCATACATACATCCCAGAAAGAAGGCGTCATAAAATTATTTTACTACATTTTTTTCTGCTCAAAATTTAGTGCAATCTGTTCTTTAATAATGTAATGTAAAATAACAAGCAAAAAATCTGAAGGTTTTGAAAAAATTCTTATATTTATTGGCAAAGAAAGTTGAAAAACGTGGATTTTAAGACCACTTCACCCCACCTGACCCTAATCACCCTCGTAGTGAACATCTAATAGCTATATTTTTTTTATTTGAAATTATTACGATATTGTGAATTCTTAACCTAAGATGCTTTCCTTAAGAAAATGAACTTTAATCACTGAAGCACCCTACTCGTTAGAAAAAAAATAGATTGTAAGTAAAAGCTGACGTTTATAGTATATATATATCTATATATATATATAATACATGCAGTTGACTCGCGTTATGAGACCTACTCCAGGTTTCATTATTTGGATGGTTATATCGAATGGTCGCTATAGCAAATCAATCGATAATAATATTCAAATGAGTTCCTTTTATTTAAAGGTGGCGAAAACCTTATTTTCTAATGATAGAGTAAACATATAGTATGACATATTTGGAATCTTTTACGTAAAATGAATGTTTGAATTTAAACGTATTAAAAATGTTAATACTTCTTAAAATTTGATTCCAGTAATGATTTTAATGAAACAATTTGAAATAGTCGTACAATTGTAAAGCATAAATGTCACAATAAGAGTTTCTGAATGAAATAAAATTATAAGTATACAACGGGGGAAAAACGATGCGAACAATTAACGTAAGTATCGTGTAAAAATCTAGAATGCATTTTATGCGTAAAGAAACGTATGCAAGCCACCATGGATAGTGGAGGGAAAGAGTATTCCATTTCTGTAAAAGGAATTGTTCTTTTTTTTTAAATGAAAGTAAAGTTTTTCTTCTTCTGGCTTGATGCTGATGTTGATGATATTCTAGTTAATTTATTGTTTTGTTCATATGCATACAAAATGGAGAAAAAAAGAGGAATTTAACTGTTTCAAACAAGTTTTGTTAAAATGAAATTTCATAGCATCCGATAGAACTCTCAGAAAATTTTCCCGCGCAGGACTTACGAGCATGCAGAATATTTTCTGCTCCCTCAACCTTTTATCAGAAATACAAACCCCTGAAACAATTGCTACAAGCTCCTACTGAAAATAGATGATCAATTGTGTACTGCAATTGTAATTATTGGGGACTTTTATCGCATGATCTACCAATAATTGACCTCAAATTAAAAAACCCTTCAATTATATGAAAAAGTACACAAATTATGCATACATACATTCATCTGGCCAAAAGGATCAGGCCATTTTTTTTTAAATTGAACTGAATCTAGAACTAATACTTGGATAATAGTTATTACAACAGCAACTTGTCGAATAAATTTAAAAGTAAATGTGCATAAATTTAAAAAACAGTATGTATACTGTTACTTTTTTTAATAAACATTCTTTCATATCACTATTCAAACATTGTATAATAACATGAAATTGATTAAAAGAAGTTCATATCAACTGCAGAATTTCCCCCCCCCCCCCTCCCTTCTAACGCTTATCTTTTCATGTAAAAAAATTAAATTTTACAAGTCAATACTGACAATCAAGAAAATTATTTCTTTAAATTGGTTTACGAAGTTACAAAATCTAGATTTCTGAAAGAAAGGTATAATTGAAAACAGTAAACAATCAGTAGGGGATGGATATCAAAGAAAAGACTCAAATCAAGTGATGATACTTGAAATTTAAGTCTAAGTTAATACACAAAATGTAATTCCTTTGCTTGCAGTATTGGGTTTAAATAAACACTTAATTGGTCTTCCACCTGTAATCCACCTTCTTCATTATAAAATAGCACAAATAACAAATGATGTAAATATCTTGAAATAAGCTTACTATCAGCACTAATTAAGTTCCATTTATTTTACAGGTCAACGCAGAGTGAATAAAAGGGGAGTACAAAATAAATATAGTGGACGATTTCGTAGTAACTCTGGAGACGATTCTAATGACGGACAAAGTTCTGTTGGTGATGGAGCTGAATCCAATACATCAGGAGATGATGCAGCTGGAAACACACAAGCGGGAGGCAGTGGATTCGGTTCTGGATCGGGAGCCGGATTTGGTTCAGGATCCGGAAACAGGTTCGGCTCAGGAAGTGGAGTCGGATCAGGGTCAGGAAGTGGAGTCGGTACTGGAGCTTCAGCTTAAAGATACAACTTATTGCTAAACAGAAGAACAGCAGAAGGCAGTACAAAAGCAGAAAAAATGTATCGTAATAACAGGGGGGGGGGGGCAATAATATTAGATTTATACGAACAAGTTTCATGTAAATTAATCTATCAATGTTGCTAATTAGTTTT
Source organism: Octonoba sinensis (assembly GCA_038502835.1). Taxonomy (NCBI): domain Eukaryota; kingdom Metazoa; phylum Arthropoda; class Arachnida; order Araneae; family Uloboridae; genus Octonoba; species Octonoba sinensis. Next base: position 135,156,475 of record CM076598.1, read on the forward strand.
TAACTATAATGTAATTATGTTTTTGAGAATATCATATGCCAACCCTTCTGTAATAATATTTATATTCATATATAGGTATAATAAAACTTACAGATGCATTATATGAATTATTAATCATTACAACATTGAGTGGCTTTTCCAGTTGAACTATTTGAAACAGGGAGGGTATTTGGATGTTTTTTAATTGATAAAATGAGTCAAAATCAAGGAAGATCCCTCTCTGCGAGACTTATTGGCTCGCAGAGCTATCACTTATTTCAAACAATTAAAACTACTAGTTTAGAAAACAAAACTCGCTTTTAGCAACTTTTAAAACTTGTTGACTAAAATTTACTTCTTAGAAAAATAACTTATTGAAAACATCAAAAGTGAATAAATTACTGGTGCATTTAACCGGTATAAGAAAAATATCCTTTTATGTAAACATTTACAGCAAAAACGTTTGTAAGCAAAGATTTCGGATCATCTCATACAATCTATCATTTCTCTAACATTGTTGCAACAAATCGTGGATTACCCAAGAGTATCTAGTATGCTGTTAACCTCAAGTACCTCTTGCGTCAAAGCGAGAAAGCGCGAATGAATTATTGTAAAGACTGTCTAGTGTTTTCTGGGCAATGCTTTACTGCTCAATTTTTCAATTTTATTGCTGTTCAAATCGAAAGATTTTTTAACATGATTCTTAACAACGTCAGATTTTTAGATTGTGTTCCGTAATTACAAACGCAGGAAAACTTTCTCTTAATTTATTTCCTATGAATACATTCTTCATTTCACTATGCAATTTGTGATCAACTGAATGCTTGAACTGAATCTTTTAATATTAAGTAAATTTGGGTCCACTATAACAGTGTGATTGATATTTTACGCTAACAAGAACACTTAACTCATTAGCGCCTATCGTCTCTAAAATTGAATGGTCCTTAAAATCGCTATAACTTCTATAATTATGAAATTAAATAATTTCTTGGGGTGGAAAGTTATTCCTAATGGATTTTCCTTTACATTTGAAACGACAACTTGCTATTTCGCGATGTCGAGGAAGAAGAAGTAACTCAAAAAAAAAAAAAATTTTCGAAAATTTGGGTAATTTATCTTTTGTCTTTGAGCTTAGGCACATATCGAGACATATATTTTCGAAAGTTATGTCTTTTAGTACCATTTTTCCTCATATTTCACAAAATGATTGAGCTATTTCAAAGTGTTTGGGTTATTTAGTTCTTTTGAAATATTTTTTAAAAAATTGAGATTGTTTTACTATTTTTCCCTTTAGTTTATCACTGTTTTAAACAATTTTTCATAGCAGATGTAAGTGAACAAAAAATTGGGCATTAATGAATTAAACGAAAGCTAAAGTTAGATTAATAAATAATAATTCAAAAAAAATCGCCAAATGTGCCGGTGAAACCTGTAATATTTAAAAGAGTAAAAATGTACACACGCCCAAACAGGTGTAAAGGAGCAGTTACAAACATTAATTCACTTTAACAGCACAAGGTTTTCAGATTTATGATGCAGAAATTTAATTGATAGCAATGTTATGTATAATCGTTGGTCACTATGAGAATAATTCGCAGGTTGTTTGTTATAAGCAAGTAATTCTTGTTTCCATAGATAAAAACACTCTGACACTATTCTAAAGTTTTGCTTTGACTATAGTAGTGTGAGAATAGTATTTTATCTTTCAACCGCAAGTTACTTTCAACAAAAGTAACTGAATAACAGATTGAAAGATTTTTTCCAGTTAACTTGGGTTCAATGAACATTATAAAGTTTTAGAAATAAAATTTCACGTTAAATTAAAGCACAAATGAGCATTAAAACGCAGACATTTGTTTCGGGATTGCTTAGAATCCCTTTTTCAATGCGACAGGGAGCTTCTAGATGCAAAACATCCAAATGAAGCAGACAGAACAACAAAAACAAAGCTTATATAGCCTAAGAATTAACTGTAAACCAATGAGAATAAAGGCAGTGTGAAGTGGAAGTAGAAGTAGTAGGAAAGGCACCAATAAGAGAGCAAACGAATGCAGTTGGAAGTACAGAAAGTAAAAAGGAATATCAATAAAAAGAAAGCAAAAAAGACAACAGCGTGCATAAAAATGTGAAAATACATGAAAATTGCAAAAAAATAAAATAAAATACAAAGAATAAAATGGAAATAAAATAAGTACAGAAAATACCAAAACAAAAAGCAAAACAAAGTACACATGCAAAAGAGGGGGAGGGGGGGAGAGAGAAAAAAAAAATTGACACAAAAAAGGAAAACTAACAAGAAAACCAAGAAAGAACAACAAATTAAAGGAACTTATGCCAGACCTGTGAAAAATAAGGAGTTGAGGAAGAATCATTAACCAAATTAGAACTATTCCTGTTAATATGATAAGCTTCCCAAAAGTCAAGTTCTAAAGGGGAAGAACATTTTTGAATAATTTTCCCAGAATTGAAATCAAAAGAGTGGTTGGAATTCCAACAATGTTGAGCAATGCTAGACTTATTCAGCTCTTGCTTTCGTACATAACCTTTATGCTCATTTAACCGAATTTTCAGAGCACGTTTTGTCTGTCCAATGTAAGAAAGGCCGCAACGGCAACTAATTTGGTAAATACCCCAAGTATTAAGTTGATCGACAGGATCTTTAAGAGAAGAGAAGGAAAGTTTGTTGCTAGGAGCAAAAACAACTTGAAATTGAAACCTTTTTAGGATTTTAGCAATACAAAAACTTACAGAATGAAAGAATGGTAACACAACCAAATTCTTTCTAGAAACCACATGATTGGGACCAGAAGTTTTTTTAGAAAGTTTGTTATGAATAGAATCAATTAAAGAGTGAGAAAATCCTCTATCAACAGCTATAGCTTTCAAATAGTTGAGTTCAATCTTGAGAAGCTCAGGAGAAGAGCAAATATTAATAGCACGATGGACAAGAGCATTAAAAGCCGAATATTTTTGGTTGGGAGGATGAGACGATAGTCTGTGAGGAGGTAAAGAAACAGCGAAAGGTTTACGATAGACAGAAGTTGTGAAACCAGACTCACTCCTAGAAATCAAAACATCAAGAAACGCGAGGCTACTATTAAGTTCTTTCTCACAAGAAAACTGGATATTAGAATCAATGGAGTTCATAATCGAAAGAGCATCATCAATACCTAACAAGTTACTGTCCGTTAGGACAAAACAATCATCCACATAACGAACATAAAATTGAAATTGCAATTTTTGGAATAGTTTTTCCTCAAAATAATGCATATAGAAATCACTTAAAATAGGACTAAGAGGACTTCCCATGGCCAGGCCATCTACCATAGCATAGAATTTACCATTAAATACAAAAGTGCTCTGTTGCAAGCACACACGAGTAAGAAAAACTAATTCCTCAATTTCCACAGAAGTAAAATGGAATTCAGAAAGCCTTTTCCTGAGGCAAGTCAAAGCGCCATCAACAGGAACATTAGTAAACAAAGAATTAACATCAAGAGGCCATAACCGAATTATTCGGAACGAAGTTATGAAGTTTCTTAACAAAATCGGTGGAATTTTTAACAGTGAAAACATTCCGACTCCTAAGTGGAGAAAACACAGAAACTAAATACTTGGAAAGTTTATATGAAGCAGTTTATGTGAAGCATTTAAAGTCACAAAATTACTTTAAATAAGAAATTTACCAAGTTGTGTAACGATTCAAATGTTCCTGTTCCGGCTGATTTGCCTCTTGTTAATAGGAATGCGGTTGTAAATCTTTCGAAATTTCCTTTGAATAGTAATGAAATTAATGCTTTGAAATGTAATAACAATTTTGCTTTGGCTAAAAAGCCTTCTTTTTCTGAACTTATTGCTCCGGTTGAAAAAGCTTTCAAATTTAGTGCCTTAACTTCCACTCAAAAAGAGTCAGTTCGGCATCTTATTGCTTCCAATGTTGATTTCAATTCAAAAGTTCCTAATATTGGTTTTACCCATTCTGTGAAACGCTGTGTCAATAATTTAGTTTCAAATTCTGATTTGGTCATTACCAAAGCTGACAAAGGTGGTCAGATTGTTGTTCTTAATAAATCATCTTATGTTGAAAAAACTGATGATTTAATTGCTTCTGGTCCTTATTCTGAAATTTATAAAGATCCTAGCGACAAGGAGTTAAAAGCTATTTCTTCTGCTGTTAAGTCTGTTCATTCTATTCCTTTGATTGCTAAACGGTCTGTGATTCCTTCTGTTGCTAATTGTGCGCGTTTCTATGCTTTACCGAAGGTACACAAGGCAGGTATTCCTTTCAGACCAATTGTTTCCAATATTGGCACTGCTTCATATAAACTTTCCAAGTAATAGTCTGTGAGGAGGTAAAGAAACGTGAAATTTTATTTCTATTACTTTGCAAAGTTTAATCATTATTATTATAAAGTTTGTTGGGATGTTGCACAAAAAATGATGCCAATTTGTTGACTGCCGGCACGATGGCGTTGTGGTAAGGCGCGGAGCTCGTACGCCTCAGGGCTGAGGATTGACCCTGGCAGTGTCGGTGGATTTTCAAAATGCAGAGAATTGTCTGCGCCCATGTCGTATGATTATGCGGCATGTAAAAGATCCCTTGAGTAGACATTTGACTTGGATGATTTTGGCTAAATTAAATTCCTAGTGAAAATTTCGCATCAACAGAGTCTGGGTGCTCGCTCTTTCAGGTGGAAAAACCGGACGTCAAAGTTCTCATGCGGCGATGGTACCACACTCATTGTGGTGCCGTTGAAAGACAATGTACCAATCTCTGGGGAACGCACTAGGTCTGCAATTGACAGAAGCCAACAGCAGCCCATTAGAAATTTTAAAAAAAATTTGCTGACTGCAAAGGACGATGCTTCATTTTACAATATTTTGGTGCAACATACGCAAGTTAGCAGTAACAGCAAGCCCTATCCTTTGCAGCAAGCCAATTGTTTTTTTTTTCCTTTTTCCTTTTTTTTTTCTTTGTGTGTGTGTGTGTGAAACAAACGTCGACATTTTTTACATTTATGCGGAATTCGAGGGCGGGACCCCAAACCACGGGATCAACCTACTTCTATGTCATTGGGCGGATACATGTCAGCAAGTGAAGATATATATATTATTTTTTAACGATTTAGTGGAATCTCTCGAAATGTTGGAACAGCTGGTTGCTTGTATTTTGAAATATAATAAAAAATTCTATAAACTTCTATAAAATAACTAGCTGTTCCCGTGACTTCGTTCGCGTGGAAACTTTGATGTGCATGTGTGAGAACTGACGGCTAGATCAAAGTATGATCAATGTGGGCAAAAATTATAAAAGGCGAACTTTTGGGCGCTCCATTTCTGGGCGGAAGAATCCCTAAAAAAATTTAAACGGCGTTGAGGCGACGATGGCTTAAAAACTGGAACGTTATGGCTCTATGCTACATTTTTTTAAGTAGAGCTATCGAATGCCCCCTTGTGGGCGTTGATTTCTGAGTAGAAATATTTTTACAATTCTGGTCGGAAAGCCCAGCATTAGGACGCAACTCTACATTACAGTCGTTTTCTAAGAATGAAGAACAATAACAAATTATAACTAACTTAAGTACATTGTACTTAAATCTATGAGCACACAAAAATATAACTAACCTAACTACAATTTAATTACAAAAGCAAACAGTTAACCTAAAAACAATTTATTTACAATATGTACCTGAACTGAAACGAATAAATCAAAATCAAGTCCGTATTCATGGATAGAGATTGATCTTTTTAAGGACAAAGGAGCGAAGCAAAGGTGAACAAATAGGTCCTGAACTAAGATAAGTTCATACAAAAATTGCTTGAAAGATCCTTCTTCGAAGAAAATCTAAATAGCGCCATTTAAAAAACTTAAAATGACTTAAAATGCTCACCATAAAGAGCTATCTAGTGGCAGAGCGTGCGAACGAAATTCTTACTGCTTAATCCAAGACCCACAGTAGTTCTCGGTGTAACCACACGATAGCCGTGCATTTTGCCGGAATAAAATGCAACGTATGTGCTATTCCAGACTAATCCATTTCTGTGCCAAATTTTTATCCAGATCCGTTCAGCCATGATTGAGTAATAAACATACATCCAAACTTTCGCATTTATAATAGTATAATATTAAGATAAAGATACGTTCCTCTTTTATAACCTATTTTTAATAGAATTTTCGAATTTCTGCGCCAATTATGGTGAAATCAGCATGAACTTGAGCTTTCTATTAAGGTAAAGCTAGGAGAGTCTGCGCACAATTGGAAAAATAATTTTAAAAAATCTAAGTATGACTTTTTTGTTAAAGTATTGATGAATAACTGTGACTTCATTTATTTGTTATGCATTTCTATTGATATTTCGTTGTTTTGCTTTAATTTAATGCAACAGCTGTAAAAAATAAGAAGACTAATTTGCGCAATCTGTCCTTACAGGGTAGGTGTGATTGCGCACATGGGTAGGAGAGATTGTTAATAATAATAACTGCAATTAAATTGTTAGCAATAATATTTACATTAAAACTATGTTGTTGTAAGGGTTTTTATAAACACATACAATTGTAACAGAAATAAATATTTTACCTCAATAATTACAGAATCGGAAAAAATAGTGTTTTAATTAAAGAAATAAAATAAAGAAGAAAAGAAGGTTTAAATTGTAATTAATCCTATTCATTTTAATAGTTTCAATGCCTTTTGTTTGTTAACCGAACTTGTCGTCGTCCGCAATCGGTACACTTATTGTTGTAAGTAGTGAAACTTTCGTGCAACCATCTGCCATAAATGGCACACTTAATCCTGTCACTGGTCGAAGTTGTCTCCTATTACAGTTCCAGACATTTAGTGTACTCATCCTCGTTGTCCTGTCTGACATGGTCCCACAGAAGCAGTACTTTGACTTTCTTCTGAGGTGGCTGATGACGAAGATGTCTCAAAATTCAGACATTTTTTTTTTTCCAGCAAGTTTTTTGGTTTCCATTTTCTCTGGAAGCATCTTATCTCCAGACGTTCACTTCTTTTTGTAGCTGCTTCTTTCTTAATTATTCTCTCGAATATATGTGTTGGTCAGTAGCAATCGTTGCATTTTGTTTTCTTTTTAATTTTGACGGCATTAAACTGTTTGGAAAAATAGTTTATTAATAAGAATATTTGTATAAAACGCACATTATTAATTTATTCGCAAAATTTTAGACAAAAAAAATTAATTTGTTCACAAATTACTTTATTAGCACATTTAGTTCCGAAACGTATATTTCATAACTATAATATTCAAATGAAAAAAATCGCACGAACTTGTTTTCAACTATTTCTACTGCATAAGAAAACTGCATTCCCGTGAAAACACAAATTATAAAGTTACGACAACTTTATCCTCTCTATATAGAGCTAGAGTCAAAATATTTGATTAATACCTGTTAAAGAGACACCCGTGAATTTATTTATATAAAGAAATAACTTCAAAAACCAATTTAAAGTTTTAAAATATTCAAGTCTTAAAAATGTGTTGAGTGGGCAAAATTATTTTACATTTTATGTTTTAGTAAAAATTCAGAACGCCCCCTTTAATCTGTTAATGAAGCGAATTTAATCGATTCATATGTTTCACATGTAATTTGCAATTTATGCTACATTACCATCAAGCTATGGGTAATAATACGAGTATAATGCGTAATCTCTCCTAGCATGAAAACTAAGCTGAGAAACGCGCGATCTCTCCTAAGTACAAGTTTGATGTGCGTTTCCGGTTCCTGGGAGAATTGTATATTTATAATATCTAGAACAGTGGTCATTTTGTATAACCGCCGGGCAAACTAGTTTCTTATAAGCTTTGCAGTTTCTTATGATTCAAGCAAATAGGGGAGGCTAGCGATAGTTCAGCAACATTTTTCATTTCTTTTTTTTTATACTATCTTACAGCAAAATGAAATATTGTAGTTGAAAATTCGACATTTTTTCTCCAACATTTAATGAAAATAACTTTCATTTGAACTATTTTTTTTTGTTTCATAAATTTTTACTTTTTATTTTGCATTGTGGCTCAGGTGGCCCGTGACAGGGATACTTGAGTCATCACTAGAAAATACCTACAAAAACAACATTTTTCTTTTTAGTGTTTTATTTACATAGTGTTTAAGATGCAAGAAAAGTGCTTCGAATCCCGTGGTAGCCTAGTGGTCAGAGCGTCGGACTTCCATCTGGAAGGTCGCGAGTTCGATACCCGCTGAAGACCCACCATATACACTTGGGGATACGTACATGAAAAATCCGTGGACCCCACATGGCTGCCCTTCGTGGTTCGTAACACATCGAGATGAAATTCGATTTCCCTCCAAGTGTTCTCCAGCAACTGTGGGGTAACATTTTGGATCGCAGTAACAATTCTGCGCTTCAGTTCATCAAGGGAGGACACAGGGGTCTTTTACACAATGTTCTTGACAACTGAAGCGACGTTGACTAGTTATGACTGATTTAGTTTCGAAAAACCACAATACACATATTGCTTTTTCTTGCGCGGTCATTTTTATTTATGACGTCATAATTACCTAGTCTGCAAATGCGCTAAGCTCGCATTGGTGCCACGTAAAATTCTTTGAGTTGTAATTTACGAATACATAATCGGTTTTTGCGTAATATTTTTATTCGAAAGTTATGAGGTACGGAAACCCCGACCATAATTAATGAACGCCCTATATTTGTTTTTGAACTTTTTTGGTAGCTCTTTTTCAGTTATTTGTTTATCTGGAGTTCAGGTCAAAATAGTTGATTTTGTATTTTTTCCCCTTTTTAGTAACGGCAGGCAAGGCTTTAGGTCAGATCATACCATTTCTGGAGAGACAATAGTTTAACTAGTTGAAGGTGCAGAAATAATACAATTTACACAAATTAATGCAGGTGAACAAATAATTATAATTTTACAGTTCGAAAACATTCATCTCACAAAAATAAACGTCTTTTCAAGGACCATTCAAAACAAAAATTGTAAATTACCATACCTTAAAGTAACAAAAAGAATATATATATATACTAGTAACCCCGGGCGGTCATACGAAATGGCCGCTGTTCTAGATATTACAAATATACAACTCTCCCAGTAACCAGAAATGCACATCAAATCAAAGAGATATTTATCAGGTAGAACAGTAAAGTTTAATGAATAAATAATAAACAATAATAATTTCGGAAACAAATAACCTTACCGAAAAAAAACATCTAAGTTATAATAATCTGTAAAATAATAATATTATTTACTATATAATCAAATTGTTTGTGAAAAATATTTATTTATACCCAACATAATCGTCGTCAGAACAATAGTTTTAACGAAACTGGAAAAAAGAGCGCTGCCACTTTAATATACATAAAAAGCGAAGACGATAAATAAATTAAAACAAAGAAAGAAGGGTAAAATTAAATTCGCTGAGGAATAAGCTATCGGCTACAAAGAGACACTTGAGCGGCCTTTATATATATATATATATATATATATATATACATACATACATATGTATATATATATTATTTTCCTCTTTTCTTTTTCTTAAGAGTCTCACCCTGTAAATATCATGCACTTTTTTGATTAAGAGATAGATTTTGATTAGAGAAAACTAACTTTTCGTGTAACGCGTAGTATGTTGCTAAAATTTAACAACTGATAACTACATCTAATAAAATTGAGACACAGCAGGTGTGATTAAAATGTGAAAATAAAAAGCAATATAACTGGGAAACACATTAAATATATTTCAGCACTGCCAAACAGGAAGAATGAATCTTTATCTGTAATAAAATTGTGCACATTTTATAACCGGTTTTAACTTTGCATACACTTATGATTTCAACCAAGATTATGCCTGATAAAGGTTCCTATAAATGAAAATCTGACACCACATGAACATATTATCTTTCACCGGATACTGCAAATATGAAGTCTTATTTAAGAACTCTGTTAATTCTTGTTCTTCTCATTACGCTGGCTGCTGGTAAGTACAGTGAAAGCTTTTTAAATTAGTCAGAAATATCCAAAAAGTATGTAATGTTCACCTTCAGAGCTAATTTGAACCGAGAAAACAAATTGCAATCACTGAAGCTTCCACTCAATAGAAGGGTAAAGATTTACATTGAAAAATCGAAGTCAGTTTTCCTACAAACTATGTGCACGAAAGAGAGAAAAAAAATGCATTGACTGAGGAAATTCAGTTTATTTAATACTAGCTGACATGCCCGGCTTTGCGCGGGAAAATATTGCATCATTCTCAGGCTAAGTGACGCATGTCCAAAATTCAGTTGTAAATATGTAAGGAAAAATTTTCTTAAAAAATCCAAGAGTAGGAGATCGGCAACAGGCCTTAAAAACCTTATTTAAACAGTGAAAATCATTAAAAAAACACGATTGCATTAAAACAAACAGCCTAGAAAAATTCCTTTTAGACCAAGAATAATAGTCCATAAAATCCACATTAAAATACCAACTACATTTCATAAAATCGCCATTAGAGTAATTGCAACAGTAACTAAAATGCGCACATGCAGCGAGATAATTGTGCCAGCATGATATCAAGAGTCCATAAAAATCGTAATTACAATATCTGGAACAATATATTTAAAAATTCCCATCAGAATAAGGACTGTATTCTGTTTTAAAATGTCCAGCAGATGAAGCACAACTGTCCCTGAATATTTCTGCTAAAATAAAGAAAAAAATCCTTAAATCCTCCTATTTAAATAAAGACAACTATTCCTAAATATCTCTAATAGAATAAGGACATTACTCTCAAAAAATTTCCATTAGAATAAAGACGTCAGTGACTAAAAATACCCATTAGAATATTGACCTTCAAGAGCTACTGTTCCTAAAATTACCAACAGTCTATCTTAAATTCCCCATCAAAATAAGGACAGTTATTATAAATCCCGCTTGCAAAATCGTTTAAGGATTTCCTGAAAATTCAATTAAATAGCACTTTCATAAAATTCGGATAAAAACGAAAGAAAGGAAAGCATTATATTTCCAAAGGTTTAGTACTGAACCAATCCTGACGTGTGCAATTTAAGTTGATATAATAATACTAAATCGCCAAAAAACAAAGAAGAATCAATCTCAAGAAGTAATTAAAAATCGTCTGCAGTATGCTAAAAAATGAAATGAATTTTTAGAAATTGTTTCGCTCATAAAACGGCCTGAATAAAGATAAAATAGCATTTTTTCAAACTAACGTTAACAGAAATCATCTAGTTGGCGACAAAAGTACTATTTATTTTGGCGAAAACACGGAAATTAAGAAGATAAATTCAGAGGTAAGCCTCGTTTTAAAATTCGAGAACTACTTTAAATAAATATTGCGCATGTTCTATTTGTACGACAACCTGCAAAGAAAATCAACTTGTGCAGTTTTTTACGGGCATTCATATGCCGCAAAAATCAAAAACGTGGGATGTTTCTTCGAAGAGATAAACCGAAAATCAACAGTTTTGCTTAAAATTGGAATAAAAAAAGAACAAATTCAAATTTTAGGAAAATCGCTTCGAGGCGTAATAATGATTTCCAGATCATAAATCAAAAAGACAAATTATCACCATTTAAACGTCTATTTATCACTGGCTGCACCACGGTTGCTTAAAGCTCAATTTATTTTGAACACAAATTATTTTGAACAGTCATAACACTGAAAATATTCAGTTATTGGAAAATATAACAATCAATTGTTGAATGCACTGCTCAAGATTGCTAATCACATTGCATTTATTAGCCTAATGGAGCTAGAATCTGTTTTTATACAATGGAAGTAGTGATGAGCATATTCGAGAGATCTTTATATAAATAGGCAAAGATGAGGCAGTTAAGTGCCATTTTCTCCTCTGTTTGTCAACCGATTTTCTTACTTTAAAAAAAAAAAATAGTGTCTATTGATGAGTTTTATTGTTATCAATAAAAAGATTTCGGATTGCTCAGCTAGTTGTAGAGTTTATTGAGGACTTCTTCCTCCCTTAAGATCATAGCAATCAACAATATTGAAACAAGTACCATGAATCCAGTTCGAAAAAGATACGATATAGAATATGACTTTATGTTTATGATTATATACCAATTACTCAGACTCTTACAACTTATTTTCTACCTCTAACACAGTGATCGGAGACGTACTGTCGCGACTTTCTTCTTGAAGAGCCCATCATCAAGAGAAAGTTCCTTTCATACTACTTTCTTTAAGGGTAATTCTACGCAAATAGGCCATGTTGATGGGGGGGGGGGGGGATTACTGAAATATATTTAAAAATTTCAACAGAAAACACAATAAATAAAATACCAGTTCTTACTTAAATAATTATACTTTTCTGGTTTGATTCTTATGTTTTGAAATTAACAGTTGAAATGTTATTTTAAAGCACCTTTTAAAGTTAATTTTATTTATTTTATTTGCTTTTTTTATTTTTATTATTATTATAAAATTAGTTTTTACTTTTATATTTCTTTTATTTATTTATCAATTTGGTAATTATTTTATTCTTTTGTTTATGTATTTATCATATTTATTTTTATTTATTTTTTTTTTAAATATTTTTCCTTTCTTTCTCTCTATATGTATTTATTTCATTTATTTTCTCAAGTATTTTGTTTTTCTACTTGGAAAAAGTGTAACTCATTTCGAGCATGAATTCAAATTCCATACTTGACGGATTCATGTTTTGATCAAAAATCAAAATTCAAGGGACTAGATTCACCAAAACTTTCATATTTCTTTGTATCTAATTACAAACAATTTATAAAAAAGTTTCACTAGAAGCCTAGACGCTGTGAATGAAATATTGAAACAGACTACCAACAGAGTAGTTAAATAAGAAATATGTGACTGACATTGGTAAAAAAAAAAAGAAAGAAAGAAAGACACTCTAGGGGTCAATCCATGTGAAATCTACCAGGCTAGGTGGCTCAATGTTTTTGATTTCTTTTTTTTTTTTTTTTCCAGTTAATTTAGTGTTACCTCGAGACCCCAAAACAAAAGTTAAAAGTTTTTTTAACCTGTGAAATTTTTTATTACAGCCGTTTTCAAGTCCCATATTTAGTGCTTTCTCATGAAAATACTGCTTTACATAAACCGAAGTACTTCTTTATTTCTGAATATTTCAAAAGGATTTTAAAAACATTATATTCCGTAAGGAAGGAACGAAATTTTGATTTCGGTTTCTTTTTTGTATTTTTTTTTTAAATACGAAAATGGAGTGTGAAAATACCATTTTGAAAACGAAAAGTTGCATTTTCCACGTTAAAATTTTTAATGGAAGAAAGTGATGAGACTCACCTGCACATTTTTCTCCTGAATAGATACCTTTTTGGTAGTTTCATCAGAAGCAGTATGGAACATTTGGAAGCTTTCCCTTATTTTGTATAACTAGCCAAGCTCGGCATCTTGGTATCGAAGTCCTAACTTTGAGACTCAATATCTAAAAAAGGTACTGAATGCAATTTATGAAATTTTAGGGGAATTATTTTCTTATCTATATAAATATGTAGAAAAGTTTTTATAAGTGATATCAATGTGGTTTTAGAAATACGGCACCTCGAAGTCAGGCCAAAAATCACATGCATATCCGCATTTTTATCAAATCTAAATGTCATCATATTGTCTTATTTATTTTACTCAATGCTTCAATAGGTAATTTCCATGGTTTATAAGTTTACTTACAGCGACACATAAGAAAAAAAATCAATAATCAAGGCTAAATTTCAAAATCCATGTGTTTTGTTGTAGTGAGCCAGCGAAAAAGCCTATCATGCCTTAACTAGTATTCTTTTATTGCTAAACGTACTAAATGATTTGACAAAGAACAATTAGTCATGTTGTATAATGCTTATATTTTCTTAATATTCAAATTCTGTGTCTGAAACTGCAACTTTAACTAATGCAGAGTTCAACGTGAAAGCATGTTTTATTTCCCGCTTCCTTGTTACACAAGCAAAGTAAATTAAAAAGGGAAACAATCGTAACACATAAACATTAAATTATCTTTAAATTCGCAGACCTTTTTCTTCGCTGGACAAAGGGTGAATTAGTGTTTTTAATAAAAAGCTAAAATAGATGTTGTGGTAATTAAATTAAAACACGATACATTAGTTCACTTGTTTACAAGAAGTAAACAAAATAGAAAAAACAAATAATTTTTTTTACAAATTATTAGAAATTATTGTTTATTAGAAATTCGAGTATTGTGTTCAAGACACATTCTTCTAACTCAAACTATCTATATAACGTAAAGGGATTCAAGTGCAGTATTTTGACTCTAACAAGTTTTTAAAAAAGTTAATAAATTACGCAATTAGTAGGTTTAACTCAGATATAAGCAATGCAAGCATTTATTTTCTTAATTGGTGTGGGAGTACAACTGGGGCTGTAGTAAATATGCGGTATCTTAGTGTAACAAGATGCTTGTTACATCTCGCGATCATAATAACTTTAACCAAATACTTTGGTTATTTACTTAGTCCTTGGTGACAAGCCTTAGCATTTTCACTCACGGTTCCTTCGGATTAACCGCTGGGCGTAAACCAACACTTGTCACTTCTTTTTTAATTGCCTACGCCGGCAAAAATTTTATACCATTTTATTTTTTAGAAACAACATTTTAAATTATTTTTTCAATTAGCTTTTTCACTGGGTATTTACCTTTCAACCATTTTTTAATTTTAATTTAATTCCGTCGCATTTCAACATCACAAATTTGAATTATTTTAAATATGCGACGGGAACTATGTACTCTCTCGGAGTAATACTCCCCTCTTTCGCGCCTTTGCCAATTGTTCCGGGACTGAATCTGTGTGTTTTCCCCTCATTCCTACTAAAAGTCGAATACGGAAAAGACGCGCCCGGCGTCTGGGCAATTTGGCCTAGTCGTCGGGCAAGGAAATGTTTTGAAATATGCTAACTACCACCTCTTATATTACTACTGCATTGGTTGTATCATGAAAAATGATTTACTAAATGGTTTTTAGTCGCTGAATCGAGTTTGTACATATTAGATTGCTGGAAGCGATCGGAGTGATCGAAAGTCTTCGGGTGATGCCGTTTTCCGGTTAATCAGAATCATTTAGCCAAGAATTAGTTGAACTGTAATATTCTAAGGTTTTATTAAATTTAACATCTGCAACGCATATGATGGAGATGCTGACTGGTCCATATATCTGAAGATTGCCTGCCAACACAAAGTCGTAAAAGACTTGATTTTTGACCGTTATCACCTGCAATGACCATGATAACCAGCATTGAGGAATCCGTCCTCGGATCAACTAACGCTCCTAAATGAACATTATTAAGAACTGATAAACAGCCACCAAATGAAGGAGCAATAGTACTTTTCATTTTTTCGTATGGATCAATCAATTTCTGTACTCTTCAATAATCAGGTGGTCATTTTCAAATATCAGGTGATACAATCTTTTACATAAATTTCTAACGCCAGCTATGTCACAACCACATTAGAGATCGGTAAAATTCTCCTGTGTAAACTATTTTAAATAACGAGTTGTACTATTGTGTTACATGCTAGTTTAATTTTTAATTTTTTTAAAGAGCTCTTTAATTTTTCATATGCAGTGTGTTTATATACAATAAATCCTTACAGTCAACGATTAATAATTTCGTAGTTATTTCTAGTATGTATTTTTAAATATTTTAATTTACATAATTTTTTGCTTAAACTTTTTGATTTCTAAATGCTCTAACATATTCTGATCTTACACAACGCAATGTACCTAAAGTGCTAATTCCAAATATACCACTACACCATCACATAAAAATGGTGCCGCGACGAAAGAAATTAATTATGTTTTATTAGGTTGAGAACTTTGGTTATGATCTGTGACATTCATCTCGGATACTCCCTAAATACATGAAATAATGAATTTTTTTTCACATGTGTATTAATTTTCAGAAGGGTATATTTTCTATATATCAGTATATAAAACACAGATCTTGAAATAGTCAATCGAATGCTTTTTTCCAATATATTTTATTGATTATTTGTGTTATTTTGCATATTTTTCTTTTCTTATATTTTATGTTCTATTTGTTGCATTGATTTTTACAATTTATGCTTATCATTGATGATTGTATCTGATTTAAAATCTTAAAAGCTTTCAATCAACACCAAAAATATGACAAGTAAATCAGTCAGTCAAAGTTTGGCATCTGCCTTACCTCTCTTTCATGGTAAAGACAATGAGGATATTAATTTTTATCTAAACCAATTTAACAGCATTGCAAACCTTGAAAAGTGGTCAGATACAAAACAACTAATTGTTTTGAAATTAAACTTGGGGGATAAAGCTTTAGAATTTATCATAAATGACCCAATTGCATCAAAATGTGATAACATCCAGGATCTTCAGAAATTATTGAGAAATAAATTTCAAAAAACAAAGTCATTTAATCAAATTCAAACCCAATTTTCAAAAATAAGACATAAACCAGGGCAATCTGTCAAAAATCTTGCTGATGAAATTTCCAAACTTGCTTCCCTATATGTTGGCATCAAAGACTCGAGCAGTGAGGAACTAATAAAATTAGCTGATAATGTTAAGTTATCAAAATTTTTAGAAGTAGTCAGGGAGGACATTGCTCTTGATGTCAAAAAGAATGGTCCTCAAGATTTTCAAACTGCTGTAAAATATGCAACAAACATAGAATTGGCTTTGGGTGATGTGCCATCAACATCCACTTCAAACAGCTCTTTTGAATCACAGATAAATACCTTATTACAAGCTCAAATAGAGAGCAATAAAATGATTCAAAATCTATCTTCCCAATTATCTGAGCTCCAAAATGAAAGAAATCAAGTAAATAACTTAGTCGCTCGAAATCAAAATTCTATCTCACATAATGACCAAAATGTTTCTTGCCACATCTGTCACAAAAGGCATTTGACAACTGATTGTTGGCATTTTCCTCGTCCAAATAATTTTGTAAGGGGTAATAACAGATTTGTAAGAGGGAGAAATTTTCGAAATATTGGTTCAAGGGGTAACCACCCATACAAAAGCAGGGGGAATTTTACAAACAGAAGAAATTTAAACTAAAGGGGGGTGCTTGTAAAACAAAATTTGCCAAAACCAGTTCTCGAACAGGTGCCCAGGGTAAAAGAGAACCAAAAAAAAATCATGACAAAGAAAAAGAACAAGAAAAAAAAGGGACTTCTAACAATTGTCAATCAATTACTAATCCCGTAGAAAAATTTGTTTTGTCATGCAATAATGAAAACAACAACAATCTCCCAATAATCCAACTTAGGTTTGGTAATTTAACTGTTAATGCTCTTTTGGACAGTGGTGCTTCCTTATCACTAATTGAACCTGACATTATATACAAAATTAAACAGGAATGCAAGGTAGAATTTGTTTCCCGCAGTGTGAAAATTGTCACTCTTGACAAATCCACTATTCCTTATATGTCAGCAGTCAGTATCAAATTCAAAATACAAACTTCCTTTTTCAACAATATATTTTTTGTAACAAAAAATCTGTGGAATTTTGATTTTAACATCATTTTAGGATATGATTTCATACAGAGAAATAAAATCATCTTGGACTCAGGAAATAGGAAATTAATTGTAGGAAATTGTCACCTACCTTTCAATTTGACTAATGAAATTAACAATCAACCAACTCAGGAAAACATAAATGATGTACATAAATTCAATACTATTAACACTGTTAGAACTTTGTGCAATTACACAATACAGCCAAAATCCTCTGAAATAATTACTTTAAAAATTCCTCAAAATTTACAACATCTTGAACAAGTCTTACTCACTCCAAAAAAAGGTAAATTAGATATTTCTGTTACTGAATCCATTCACCAAATATCATTTAACAATTGCATTCAAACTATTGTAGAAAATAATACTGACAAACCAATTACCCTAAGAAAAAAAACTATTTTCGGGTACATTGAAAAATTTCAGGAATCTGACTGTGTCGAACCCTCAAAAACTCAGCATTTTCAAGTTAACAATCTCAATTTGGCTGAAGTTAGAAAATTGCGAAAAGAAGAGATCAAAGAATCTGATTTTGATGTTGCTCATTTAAACCCACAACAACAAAAAGAAATTCTACAAATTTTAATGAGTAATACTGCAGTTTTTTCAAAATCATATATGACCTTAGGCTCTACAAATGAAGTAGTGCCCGAGTTTAAATTACTCCATGATTTCCCTATCCAGACTAAACCATATCCCATACCCAAAATAGCCAAAGAATTTGCTCAGCAAGAAATAGCCAATTTACTTAAAGCAAAATTAATTGAGCTATCTTCATCATCTTATTCTTTTCCTGTAATTTTTGTTAAAAAAAAATCTTTGAAGGGGGATGACCCAAAAAATCTGAAATTTAGGATGGTAATAGACTATAGATTACTAAATAGCATAACTGAATCCGTAAAAATTTGTTTGCCCAGAATTTCTGAAATTTTACATGCCATTGCTGGTAGATCTTATTATTGTGTTCTAGACTTAAAATCTGCCTTTTTCCAAATTCAACTTAAAGAATCTGACAAAGAAAAACTTGCCTTTTGCACGGAATTTGGCAATTATCATCCAACTGTCTTACCTTTTGGTACACGAAACTCAACATCCTTTTTCACTATGTGTATCATAAAGGCATTAAACGACCTAAGGGGGCGCAATATGCAATTTTTTCTGGACGACATAATTATTGCTGCTGATTCAATTTCTGAAATCAAACAAACCCTTCAAACTGTTTTCAATAGACTAAAGAAATTTAATCTCACCTTAGACCCTGCAAAAATGCAAATCTGTAAGCAGGAAATTGTTTATTTGGGTTTTAACTTAAGTAAAAAGGGTTTTGCTCCATCTGATGAAAATATAAAAAAAGTTACAAAATTTCCTACTCCTAAAAATGTCAAAGAGGTTCAAGCTTACTTAGGTATGATCAATTATTTTCGGCATATGATTTACAATTTTGCTGAAATCACTCAACCTATTGTCAACCTCACAAAAAAAAATGTACCATTCATCTGGAGTGAAAAATGTAAACAAGCTTTCGAAAAGATTCAGAACCTTATGCTTAACAAACCTTCATTAAAGAATTTCAACTCGGATGATAATTTATATTTGGTGACTGATGCATCTAAAATTGCAATATGTGGTATTCTATTAAATAAAGTAGGGGATAATTTTTTTCCAATTGAATTTTTTTCCAGACAATTAAATCCTGCAGAGCAGAAATATCCTTCAATTAGAAGGGAATTGTTAGCTATTTTTGCTTCCATAAAATTTTTTCATGACAAACTATATGCTAAGACTTTCGAAATTTTGAGTGATGCAAAAGCACTTACTTATCATATTCACTTGGACAAACAACCTGAAATTGTTGCCAGGTGGCTTTTGTATTTACAACAATTTAGCTACAAAATTTCATTTATTGAAGGCTGGAAGAATCCAGCGGATTTTTTATCGAGAGTAATTCAGGAAAATAATGTTGTAAACAACCTCCAAACATTTAATGTTTCTGATCAGCTAAACAATAACAACTTAAAAATCCACCAAAGACAAGATAAACAAATTTCACAAATCATTCAAGAAATTGAGAACAATACAGAAAAGACAAAATCTAAATATTTTATTGATTCACATACTGACCTTGTCATGATCAAATTGATCAATCAAAACAAAAAATTCAAATCCAAAAGTTTAGAAAACAAAATTTTAGTTCCTAGCTCCATGTTCAAAATTTGTTTAACCGAGGCTCATGCACCTCACTTTGGTACTCAAAAAACTTATGAATTCTTAAAAAAGAGATTTTATTGAAAAGGCATGTTCAAAATGACAAAAAAATTTTGTGAAAATTGCAGTCAATGTCTACAGCACAAACCAAAACAAACTTCAACAACTTACAATCTGATATCCAAAAAGAACCTACATCCTTCTGATTACTGTGCGATTGACATCGTAGGGCCACTTCCACGTTCTTTAGATAATAAAAAATTTATTTTGTCGATTATTGATCATTATTCTCGATTCCTAGAAGCTATTCCTTTAACTGACATAAAAACCAATTCCATCATTAAAGCTCTAGACAAATATTTTTCACTTTTTGGGATTCCCAAAGTTTTGATTTCTGACAACGGGTCAAATTTTTGTTCACATGAATTTGCAGCATTTTTGAAAAAATTAAATATTGAGCACAGGAAGAGTTCAATTTATTTTCCTCAATCTAATGGACTCCTTGAAAGAGTTCATAGAACCATGAAGGAAAGCATTGCTGCAATGTGCAACAAAACTTTTGAATGGTCTCAGAAATTGCTAATTTTCAAACTCCATTATAATAATGCAATTCATTCAGCTACAGGTTTTTCACCATCTAAGATATTTTTTGGCAGGGAACTCAACATACCAATTAACATGCATAATGATCCAAAACTGGTTGAGGATCACAAGGAGTACTTAGACAGGATTTCCAATGAAATCAAAGAAACCAGGGACAATTTTAATAAGCACGAGGATCAATATTTTGAATCTAGAAAAAAAAATATAAAAGGGAGAAAGAAGCCAGAATTTGAAATTGGGGATAAAGTTTTTGTCACCACCTTTCAACATCCCAACTCATTGCAACAAAAGTATCATGGACCTCATGAAGTCATAAAAAAATTCAGGAATGACAACTACTTAATTAAAGATGAGATCAATAACAAAACAATGAAATTACATGCTAGCAAACTTTTTCAACAACTTGATCTCAATTTAGATTAAAATTTTAAATTGGTCTAAATAATTTTTGTAATGAAAGTTAAAATAATGCGTGAAACTTTCAGTGATTTGGGGAAGTCTTTTCAAAAAAAAAAAAAAAAAACTCATCTTTGTTTTTTCTGTATATGTTGTTTTGGCCAAATGACATTCTAGTTTTATGGCAGGCTGGTTCCGCGTTTAATTGGCAGAAATGTAAAATTCAATGATGAAATGATGTTCAAAGCATCTTTGACACAATTTTTTTGTGATTTCTTCCTCAACTCTGCATTAAATCATGGCATAATGTTTTTGTGTACAAATATGAATAACAATTAAGGTACTAACAATATCTGAATGAGATAAATTTTTGGTACCATGTTCTGATTGCAATATGTTGAAAGTGTTTCACAAAACAACATTTTTTCCTTATCAAATATATCATGTATGGGTATGTAAGGGGCTATCCGTGATGAATACACAGTGTCACAATTGTTTTTCATAATGTGTTTGAGCATTCATGTTTTTGTTTATTTTTTCAAATGTGTTTGTTTACGTTTTACATGTCATCCATGTTGCAGGATGATATATGGTTGTGATCAGTCACGGGATGATTGGTAAACATTAATGTATCCTAGTTACTTCAAATTTTTTCTTTCGGGGGGGGGATAATGTAACAAGATGCTTGTTACATCTCGCGATCATAATAACTTTAACCAAATACTTTGGTTATTTACTTAGTCCTTGGTGACAAGCCTTAGCATTTTCACTCACGGTTCCTTCGGATTAACCGCTGGGCGTAAACCAACACTTGTCACTTCTTTTTTAATTGCCTACGCCGGCAAAAATTTTATACCATTTTATTTTTTAGAAACAACATTTTAAATTATTTTTTCAATTAGCTTTTTCACTGGGTATTTACCTTTCAACCATTTTTTAATTTTAATTTAATTCCGTCGCATTTCAACATCACAAATTTGAATTATTTTAAATATGCGACGGGAACTATGTACTCTCTCGGAGTAATACTCCCCTCTTTCGCGCCTTTGCCAATTGTTCCGGGACTGAATCTGTGTGTTTTCCCCTCATTCCTACTAAAAGTCGAATACGGAAAAGACGCGCCCGGCGTCTGGGCAATTTGGCCTAGTCGTCGGGCAAGGAAATGTTTTGAAATATGCTAACTACCACCTCTTATATTACTACTGCATTGGTTGTATCATGAAAAATGATTTACTAAATGGTTTTTAGTCGCTGAATCGAGTTTGTACATATTAGATTGCTGGAAGCGATCGGAGTGATCGAAAGTCTTCGGGTGATGCCGTTTTCCGGTTAATCAGAATCATTTAGCCAAGAATTAGTTGAACTGTAATATTCTAAGGTTTTATTAAATTTAACATCTGCAACGCATATGATGGAGATGCTGACTGGTCCATATATCTGAAGATTGCCTGCCAACACAAAGTCGTAAAAGACTTGATTTTTGACCGTTATCACCTGCAATGACCATGATAACCAGCATTGAGGAATCCGTCCTCGGATCAACTAACGCTCCTAAATGAACATTATTAAGAACTGATAAACAGCCACCAAATGAAGGAGCAATAGTACTTTTCATTTTTTCGTATGGATCAATCAATTTCTGTACTCTTCAATAATCAGGTGGTCATCTTCAAATATCAGGTGATACAATCTTTTACATAAATTTCTAACGCCAGCTATGTCACAACCACATTAGAGATCGGTAAAATTCTCCTGTGTAAACTATTTTAAATAACGAGTTGTACTATTGTGTTACATGCTAGTTTAATTTTTAATTTTTTTAAAGAGCTCTTTAATTTTTCATATGCAGTGTGTTTATATACAATAAATCCTTACAGTCAACGATTAATAATTTCGTAGTTATTTCTAGTATGTATTTTTAAATATTTTAATTTACATAATTTTTTGCTTAAACTTTTTGATTTCTAAATGCTCTAACATATTCTGATCTTACACAACGCAATGTACCTAAAGTGCTAATTTCAAATATACCACTACACCATCACACTTAGGATAACGGCAAATAAGGGAATACTGTAGTGACGTCACAGTCCAGATAGAGAACAACTCAACGCGATAAATCTAGAGACTCGTTTTTTTTTTCTTGTAAACACTCGACGGTTGTAATTTTTCTTTAACGTTCTATTTAACTAATTTAGTGTTCTAATAAATAATTGGAGTATGATTAATCGTCTTTTGTTGGTTTCCCATTCACCGGCTACAATACCATAGTTTGAACTCAAAAAGAACGATTGATGTTCGCATGTTAACGAAAACTTTTAGAAACAACCAGTTTTCTTTGGTAGAATTAATATGTAGTAGTAATATACATGTCGGTTTTCTATCTGTAAATCCGTACCCGTGTAGTAGTAATATTTTCAATAAAGAAAAAATATATACAAAAAAAAAAAGCATGTTATTAATTTAAATTAAGCTAACTATCAGCCCTAAAAAAGTTGCATTTGTTTTACAGGTCGTCTCGGAAGAATAAAAAGGGGAGCATATTGTAAACAAAGTGGACGATTTACAAGTAACTCAGGAGGCGATTCCAATGATGGACAAAGTTCTCGTAGTGGAGTTGAATACAACACTTCATTAATTAATGCAGCTGGAAGCGAACAAGGGGATGGAATTGAATCTGGAGGAGGACAAAGAAGTGGATTCGGTTCAGGATCTGGAAGCGGATTCAGATCAGCGTCAGGAACTGGAGTTGGGGCTGGGGCTTAAAATTCACGAGATAACTTACTAAGCAGAAGAGCAAAAGGCAGTACAAAGCAGAAAAAAATGTATTGTAATAACAAAAAAAAACAATGGTATTCGATTTATACCAACAAACTTCATACAAAATTATGTATCAATGAAATAAATCAGTTTCTAACTACAATGTAATCATGTTTTTGGGAGAGACCACATGCCATAGTATGCTCTATTTTATAATCGACTATAATAAAATCTGTATCTATATATATATATATCAATAAAGAAAGCTTGCAATTAATGAATCAACAGCATTGCTGTAAAACGGCATGTAAATTTAAGGAAAATGATGTTCTCTAATGCACGATAAATTAAATGTTTTCAGTTTAACTTTAACATTATCGGTTAGATAGACGGTGTGGTTCAATATTTATAAATGAAATTGAAAAGAAATCAGAATCAGCCAGATAGCTTCAATGATAGAGTACTCGACGCATAGCTGAGGGATCTGGGTTCGAGTCCCAGTCCGGGCTAATTGATTTCTACTCAATTAATAGCACATAGGCTGCTTTTTATTAGGGAAAAAGTTACAGTTCCCGTCAGGGTTCGTTTATTTAAATCGCGATTTAAATCAAGTCATTAAAAAAAACCATTCACTTAAATAATTTTTGAAATTTGTATTAAAAATTGATTTCAGTGTTACAAAGTATTCTTCTAAACATGAAAATATGTTGAATTTACAACCTCTATTTCAAGCAAAATTTTATAGGTTCCTCTGTCGGTGTGTATGTGCATAATATATAACATCTTATCTTACTACTAATTATAAATATGAAAGTTTGGATGTATGTTTATTACTTAATCACGCCAGAACGGCTGAGCGAATCTGGATAAAATTTGGCGCAGAGATAGTTTATAGTCTAGAATAGCGCATAGGCTACTTTTTATATCGTAAAAATGTACGTTTCCCGTAGGATATCATTATATAAAAATCGTTCATTACAGTTAGATAGATAGGTGTGGCTTAATAATTATAAATGAAATTAAAAAGACGTCGTTATCGGCCTGATAGCTCAAGTGGTGAAGCACTAGGTGCGTAACAGAGATCTGAGTTCGACCCCCAGTCCGAACTAATTTATTTTTACTCAATGAATAACACATAGGCTACTTTTTAACCAGGAAAAATGTACGATTCATGAGGGATAGAATTGTTTTTGTTTTTTTCAGACTAAGAGATCGACATAATTTTTTGCATTGTGGTAGTTTTGGGGTCAGAGAATGACATAGGCTACTTTTTGTCCCAGAAAAATACGAGTTCTCAGTGGATTTTTTTGTTCTTGTTTTTCAAAGAGCAAGGGATCGACACGATTTTTTTATTACAGTAGTTTAGGGGTCAGAGAATGACATAGGCTATCTTTTATCCCGGGAAAATGCACGGTTCATATTTCAGAGCATAACAATTGTATCCTGCAGAACCGTGTCTTTAAAAGGAGTTTCGTTAAAGTTCATTCAATAGAGTATTAGCCTTAATTGAGTAAAAATTGAATAGCCCCGACAGGGTACTGAACCCAGATCCGGCATTTACGCGCCGAGTGCTCTATCATATAAGCTATGAAGCCTACGCTGGTTTCCTTCTATCTATAACCATAGAGCCACACCGTCAATTTATCTTAATGCCCCATTTTTATATAACCAAAACAAAAATTTAAATATTTTCAACAGATAATTTTAAAATTAATTGAGTAAAAAAAATGTTAATTAGTCTGTGAAAACGTCCATTGTGCCTAGTTGCGTCATAATGCTGTGCTTCTCAGTCCAGAATTGACAATATATTTACCACCGAGAAATCAGCGTCCAAAAGTTTGTATTTAAGTGAGCGTTTGATCGCTCACTTACAAAAAAAGTTATGTAGCAGTATAATTTCTTGTTTTTAAGCCATCGTTGCCTTAACGACGATTAATTTTGTTTAGGACTTCTGCTGCCCTGAAATGCAGCGCCAAAAAGGACGCCTTTTATAATATTCGCAAATTTGATCAGGCCGTCCTTTCAGACATTCACATCAAAATTTCCACGCGAACGAAGTCGCATTAACAGCTAGTGTTCCCATAAAGCGAATAAACACTTACGCAAAATTTAAAAGCATAAATCTGAACTGATTTAATAACATAATAATTTTCGAAAATACGAAGATTTTAAACCCATATTTTAACTTTCTAATTATATTCGCTTTTAAGAATGTAAAGTGACTTCTAGATGATTGCTTGAAAGATATTTGTGGACTTATTCAAAAGAATTAGCGAACGAAAATAACAGGAATAAAATCGACAAGAATATTCGAATGCCTATTTTTAAACTGATTTTTGCTAGATGAATACATCTAGAGACGCCGCCGATGTTTTCTTTGCTTTTTAGAAAAGCGTTATCTTTTCAATGTTAAACAAAAATTTTACCAATAACAATGCAATACAATTACCAATAAAAATGCAATACCATTGTTATTTTGATTCAAATCTTCCATTATTTTTAGCAATGCAATTGTGCTTTGAATACAGCTGCAAGGCTGCAAGTTTTCGTTTGACTAACTAACTATAAAAATCTAAATCAAAATCAAGAAGCAGAATAGCGATACGCAATGCAGTTACGTGTTATGGAACCCACTTTACTATGCTAGCAATATGAACTCTTGGATGATGATATCCATCATTTATGTGCTGAAACATCATATTTTATGTATTGAAACATCACATCTTTTGTATTGAAATGGATTCCTCGTAATCCCGATGCATGTGTCTGCAATTTTTATTTTGTGCTTCTAACGTTTTTAATTTTTCATAGTTTGCAAAAAAAAAAAAAAAATTCTTACTTTTGAGTTTTAAGAGGGGGGTAAAGTTTATTGTGTTGGTAGATAGTAAAATTTATGGTGTTTATGGACTATTATGCTTTGTCAGCTTGTAAATACTGAAAACTCGTTACCGATGCACTTTTTAGGTGCATTATGAAGATAGGGCTGGATATTTAAAAAAAATAGTTTGACTGTACTATAAAAAGTTGGATGGTTTCAGTATGTATCTTGGTGGTTAATTTTACTTTCACTTTGGTGCAACATAAGTAAGTCAGCAACAAAACTTAGTAAAATTTGTTAAACATCATTTTTAGCTAGCAAATTGAAAACAAAATTGATGCAACATACGATCCAACTATTTTACAGTATAAGGTACAGCATTTAATTAGGACATGGACAAATGAGAGCAACATTTTCGCCAAATAAAAGGAAGATCACTTATTTTTCTAACCTCTAAAGATGAATTCCTCTGCTTCGCGAAAATGACCACAATATAAGCTTTAAATCAAATGATTCAGATTGGTTAAAATGGCAATTAAACATAGGAATTCAAGCACGCTAAATAAAAACAATCTGCAATAATTTAACTAAGTAATTCATTTGATTCTTACAATATAAATTGGTATAATCAGAAGTTTATTATTCCAGAATGCTGAAAGTGGAAGATACCTACAACGATTCAGTTAATCGTTTTGAAAGAATAAGGTTTTCCTTTATAGACAGAGAGACACATAAGAAAACATATTTGATTCTTATTATTCACATATTTGACGAATATATTTCTTTTTCACTCATAAGCATAAATAAAACGCAAATGTAGGTTGAAAAAAAATTCGGCTGAATTTCTTTCCAGCCGTTGGCAACGATTTCTCTTTTTATTAGTAACGGAGCTGAGGCTATTTTCTTCCCACAAGTTTTGAAGTTTAAATTTTTATAGCAAAGAGAATTCATTTCCAATTGAATGAAAGGAAATAAAACAATCATGATATTATTAAGGTTTGCCTTATTAAAGAAGAAATTAAAATTTACTCTTCCGCAAAATTTACATTAACAGCTGGTGGGATCAATACTACATGCATTTCACTACAGATTAGAGTAGAAATCTTTAAGTACATTTTTATTCTTTTACGAATTTTAAGATTTTACATTTTATTTACAATGGTTTATTTTTGCCATCAGTTTTCATATTATTCAAATTGTTTAGTATATTTAATTCTTATGCGATATACTACAACATTTATGAACCATATGAGTAATAGTTTATTTAACTTCAAAAAGAACCTTTCATCTTATACAAAAGTATTTTATCGGCAGCAATGGTAACTTTAACATCGTTTAAATAAATATTTCGTAGAATCTTTGTTCAATGTATGCAATTTCAAGCATTATAAATTAGTTTCATCGCTATAAAGTACTCTTTACTAAAGATGAAAACGTCGAGTGTCATAAATTTTCAATAGCAATAAATGTCATTATGACAGTAAAAATTTTACTGCCCATTAAATACATGTTGCTTATGAAAGATAGGGAAAATAGGGGAGGGGGAAATAGGGAATAGGGAATAATCATTTCAAGCTAAAAAATCAGATGAAATCCACTTTCAGAGTTTTACTTTTAATGTTGAAAATAAAAATTAATTTCTCATCTTATAGGAAAAGTGTGCCGTTACTAACAAAAATTCAGCAATAGTAGCGGTAAATATCGCACTAATTCGATGTGTCAATTAATAAAAAACTTGTATCTCTCGTTCCTGAAAATTAAGCTTCATTCTATAATAAATCTAACCATTTATTTTATAATTGAAAAATTCCTCAACGCGTCATTTTTGGAGTGAATACGCTAAATGACTACTAGGGTAAATGTACCGATAGTGGGCCCCTTAAGCGTATTTCCTCGATTATTATCCAAATTTTACAGAACTTTTGCTAATCTATATATTTTTGCGGTTGTCCGAATTCTTATGTAGAATAACAATCACCTGAAATGCTGTTGTTGTTATCGAGTGCCTGTTGTTCGAGTGGAGCACGGATCAAGACCGCCCAGTAAGGCGAAGGGCAAAGATCTTCTATTTTTAACTGGGCCTTATTAGGTGGAAGTCCGACTTCTGCCCGGAAAGGTCTCCTAATTTTGAACCAGCTCCAAGATGTGAGACCGGCGAAATTCTAAAATGATGAGCTGTGCAGAACTTTTGCTGATTTTCACCAAACTGGAGAAGATTCAGTATGCCCCCTCCCCTCCGAATGTAAATATTAGATGGAAAATAGCACAGCAACAGCTTGAATCGCACGGCTTTTGTAGTTTTTTAGCGCTTCGAACGTCAAAAGTACGTCAAAGCCGTACTGAACAGTCATGCGTTCGCCAGCTCTTGATTAGATGACGTTAAACGGATTCTTTTGAGCGGATTTCTTTTGAATTTTGTGTACGGTTCATTGCATGCTTTCGTTATCGTAAAGCAGTTCTACACAACTGAAAACGGATTCCTTTGAGCGAATTTCTTGGACTCTAGTGTACGATTCATTGGATGCTTTCGTATTCGGAAAGCGAACTCTGGTGCTATCTGACACATGCGTGCGCCAGTTCCTGATTAATTAACAACTGTCTTTCTCAAGAGAACATAGCTGATCACACAACCGCCACTACTAACGTTTTTCTAAATCCAACCATTAAGGATCCTCCTGCTGTGATCGGTCCTGTCTATAATAAAGAAATTTGGATGGAAAGTACTACAAACAAGAACAATAAAACTTCTAAAACTAACGAACATGTGAATTATCCTTAAGATGATGCAAATGGTTTGTGCACAAAATCTTCTCAAGCAACTACTCATCCTAAAAAACCAGACCATTCCGCTAGCCAAGGACACTCACAAATGAATGATCTTTCAGTAAAAACTAAACAAAAGCCTCCAAATGCCAGAAACTATTCTGCATTTATGGAACATGAAGAAATTGAAATCGAAGATGACAATTACACCACAAATGAAGATAACCAAGCGGGTATGGTAAGTTTTGAACCTATTTTTCCAGGTATCTTAAAACGTTAGAATCTCAGTTTGCTAAATTTAAGAAACATAGTCTATAGTAATCCTGAACCTAATGAATGCATTGATGTTATAAATGCTATAAACAATGTTGTAAAGGAAACTAACTCTTAGATCTAACTTACATTTATTTGATAGCAGGCTTATAAATGAACTTTTTGAAACTAGGTGTAAAGCTTCAGAATTAAATTACTTACATACTACAGGGTGGGGAGCGGTAAATTGCTTTTTTAGAATTCACGCTAAGGCGCAGCTGTGGGTCGAAGAGAGGGGAGAGTGGGGGTGGTTTATAGTGATTGATGGGAGGTTTGTATTCATCTGCTGAGGAGCACTCATTTTGTGTTGAAGTGTGTTTCTCGAATTCCCACTCGATCATTGCAGTGCAGCGCCCTTACCGGAATTCGCCCCATACGATTTTTTTTCTTTGAGGTTACCTGAAGTCGAAGGTGCATTGCAACCGTCCCAGGATCTTGGAAGACCTACAGAACAATATTAAGGCTGAAATTGCAAGAATACCAGAAGACATGCTTGAAAGTGGAGGAGAATTTCAGAAATATCTGCAGCAGTGTGTGGATTGTGAAGGTAGAAATTTGACAGATACACTGTTTAAAACCATGCAATTAGAAACTTGCATTATTGTCCGGTATGATAATAAAAAAAATTAACTTTCTAAGTGTTCATTATTTTTTATTTCATTTCCAAATCAGCAACTTGCCGCGCTCCACCCTGTAAACCGAATTTAATACACGAACTCGATTTAATAACAAGTAACTATAAAACCTAAGAAGCTGAATTAAAAGCTTTAAAAATTGAAATTAGCCGATTAAAAGACCCTAGAAGTGCCAGTTGCAGATTTGATCAAAATAGTATTGTACACAATTGCAAACAAAACGCTTCTAAATAACCTGCTAAAATTGGAAACAAAAATAGAGGCAAAAGAGTTTGCGATAACTCAAATAATCCATAACGACACTGAACTAAGCACTAAAAGTACAAGAACTTCCGTAGAAGTTCCCAATTCTTCAATTAATATTGATGTTCATAATGTAAATACTAAAAATAGCTGTATTTTTGATAAATCACAGAATAATGTAAACCTTAATCCTAGCTTAGCTGATATCTCTTGTCGTCAAAATTTTATTCGAAATGATATGCACTATAATACTGAAAATGAACAGTATAATTACTCTGACGACGACAGCGGTCGAGTGAAATACTTTGACCCAATTCCCTTGCGCTGGATAAACGTGCCACGCACGTCGTAATGCTTTTGTCACAACGACGTGCTTAGCACGTCGGCACTTTGCATGATTACTAATATATCATATTTATATAATTTTATTATCAATCGACGCTGTATATTCCCTTCAAAAAATTATTAAAAGTCCTAGGTCAAAAATAAATTAGTTTAGAAAATATAAATCTTTTTCCGATTTCTTTAAGGCATCGAACACCGTGTGACGCCTCTCGGCGATTTACACTAGACCGTTTTGGCACACGTCGGGGATTTTTTTGCCCGCGCAAATGGTTAAAAGCATTGCGTTTCTGCTTTACAACACTAAGGTTCAAATATTTTCTACTTGTACTTTTCATTTTGCATCATTAATGCATCACCATCATGGGGACATTATCACTCGACAAAATAACGCGAGCAACCCCGCGACAGAACGTAATTCAGATTTATTCAAAAAAATAATCCCAATTTACGACAAACAGTATAAAGCACAGAAACACTTACAAAACACACAAAGTAGCATACCACGTGATTTTGTGCTTTTTTGCTGTGTACTACTACAGAGTCTGCAATGGGGTACCTCAAATTCTTTGAGTACAATTCAGATGCAAAAATGTTTGAATTATTTCGCAAATATAAATCTCTCAAAATGAATGTAAATATTAAAATCTCCGAACTGGTTCTTGAGCATTTCGAAAATTTTAGTTTACACTACGTAGTTACTAGTTATAAGCACCTTTAGACTTTTCTACTTACTGTATATTGGGAAGGTCGATGCAGCTGAGAGTTTCACTATAATCAATAACAAATTGTTTAAAAAGAAAGTTTGGAAACGGCAAAAATGACAGCTTCGGTGGTTCTAGCTTTAAAATGGGATACCACCATTTAATGGCAAGTAATATCATGCTATATTCTCAAAACTTTTGTTTAAAACTTAGTGTAAAGCATCTAACTATCAAATTTCCCAGTTCATGTTAGTGATTGAACACTTATTTTAAAACAGGTAAGTATTTAGCGCAAGTTAAGAGACTCATGCATTGAAAGAA
Organism: Octonoba sinensis; assembly: GCA_038502835.1. Classification (NCBI taxonomy): domain Eukaryota; kingdom Metazoa; phylum Arthropoda; class Arachnida; order Araneae; family Uloboridae; genus Octonoba; species Octonoba sinensis. The sequence continues at coordinate 135,188,078 of CM076598.1, forward strand.
AAAGTAAATGTAGCTGTCGAAAAGGTTTCATTTTATTACCTTAACTAGCGGTACCCGCACGGCTATGCCCGTGTTAAAAAATGAAAAGATCAGTCGACTCGCCATTGCGTATATAGCTATAACTTTTTTAAGTGTAAATATGTTATTTTATTAAAATGCATTCCACATCATTAAAAATTAGCCACCCATGGCAATCAAACCAGCGATCCTACACGTTTAAAGATTTTTTTTTTAACAAACCACACAATAAAAAATAGAAAAACGAAAGAAAGAAAGGAAACAAAACGAAAAAGAAAACATTTAAAATAAAACGCATTTTGTTTGTTTAGTTCAAGTACCCACACAAAAGGGACGATTATAAGCCATTAGAATAGTTTTAATTAATAAATTCTTAGTATAATTAGTTTTTATCTATTATTCATTGACAGAAAAACAGAAAGACAAAATTTTGTAGCTTGCAGAAACTAACAGCAGCAAGAAAAGCTTTGAAAGCGGAAAAACCATTCATCTGAGTTCAAATAGACAAATAACATGTTTGCTAATTCACTGGAAAAAAAAATTAAATAAATAAAACTATAGATAGTAATAATAAGTTGGAATAACAAAAATCGCTATAAAGGATAACATTTCTTTAAAAAACCCTTGTGCAGTATTTTAATTCGTTTTAAAAAAAGAATAATCAAAATTCAAAAAATAAATTAGTTAACTAATTAAAAATCGGCTGCTCCACAAAATGATAAAAACCTCAAGAAATAAATATTAATTCGTTAATAAAAGAAAAGGATCATGAACCAGTCGGCATGGTAACAATTCAACTAAAATTAAAGTTAATTACCGTGAAAAAATAATTTCGAACTACAGAGAAAAATGCTTATAACTTCTTTTCCAGTTAATTTAGAGGCGTCGAATTTTAGCACAAAGAACAAAACTCTTTCTAGGACAGTTTTTTACGCGCTTTTCAACGGTATCAAGCTCGAAAGGATGCGATAATTCCTTCCCATAGAAAACGACTATTTTATGAAACTTTCGGCTTTAAATTGGAATAAAAAAAGAACAAATTCGAATTTCAGAAAAAACTCTCCGAGGTGCACACCCCCATGTTCCAAACTAAGTTCGTGCCACATTTCATGAAAATCCGCCGGACGGTCTAGGCCCTACGCCGGACACAGACAGACAGACAGACACACACACACACAAACTTGCTGCTTTATTATTAGTAGAGATAATGAAAAATAGATCAGCATTGTAGCCCAAAAACAATGTCGTCACTCATGCAGCAAATATTTATCTTATAAAGCATATTTATTAGGGTGGGTCGAAAAAAAGTAATGTTTTTTTTTTCGAAACGCTATACCGCGGAAAACTTGCCACTGGGGTAAGTAAGTAACATGCAAATTAAAAAACAGATTTTTATTGAAACCCTAGTTAGCGCATTGAACTTGAAATTTCGATTTTTTTCGAAAATCAAGTCATTTTACAAGTTTTTTCGCAGAAGTCAGCAATTATTATTTTTAACTGCTATAGTGAAAATCATTTATTAAAAGGGTTGAAAAGCACACAAAAAAATTAAAATCGTCAAAATCTTCCAATTTGTGGTAGCGCAAAAGACTCAAAAATCGGTAAATTATCGCATTTTTGGTACATACTAACACCTTATGTAAAAGGCATAGTCCAGCATCCTGAGCTATGTGTTAATAGCCCATTTTTTATATATACTTTACGCTTCATTTCATTGTAATAGAACAACGTTTCCCAACCAATGGTTCGCGTGGTGTCGGAAGGGGGTTCGCGAAAATAATGTTGCAATAGCGGAATTTTTAATTGCTAACGCACTAGAAAAAAAAACTAAATAAATTTACATACGCATTAGGAAGGAGTGTAAAAATGATTTATTTTAAATAAATTGTTTTCCCGATTATGCACAAAAGTTGTGGACTGGCATGGAAAGCATGCATTTAAAATTTGAAATGCACTTATTTCTACTATTGTCTGATTTCGAAAACTTGAATCACAAAGTGGTATCGGAAGAAATTCCTTGATAAATTTAAAATTTCTAATCTCCTACCATTTCCCACTTTTTCCTCGTTTCCCTATTTCCCGACGCGAAGAAAATGTAAACCTAGATGATTTACAAAAATGGTTGCGAACCACTGTAAAATAAATTTCATTCAGTGAAGTGCACATTGCTGGGAACCATGGTTCCCAGCCTGTTTTTTCTTGCGAACCCCTTCTAAGATCCGAAAGAAAATGGCGATCCCCTTTCTGCAGTCCTTAATAACGGGTAACAAAAATGCAAAATTTGCTGGCACGTTTATTTTGCTTTTAATACAACAGTTCATCACAAAAAGAATGGAATTGCAAATTATTGTAAAATTTGAGCCAAAGCAAAAATACAGCTACAAGATAATACATATGTTTTTTTAATTATTACTTTTTATTAGATGTTCTTTTTGAACTATTAATAGAGCAGTAAAAAAAATCTTTAATTAAAAATTATTTTACTGTTAGTGCGAAAAAAATGTTAGCAGAGTGTCATGAGAACTAACCATATCATAAGAACTAACCATAGGTACACAATTTTGACTCAATCAATAAATATCTTACTGCTCAAAATTCGCAAAAGTTGGGAAATTACAATATTAAAATTCATTTGTATTCAAACTTTTCATTGCGAACATGCAGAACAGATGGAATACTTTTTGATGAATGCGAATACAAAATTAAAAAAAATAAATGATTAAATATCTTCGGTTAAACTTTTTGGCTTGTATGGGAGAAGATCGCCAAAAATAATGCAAAATTTTACATTTAGGAAAATTTTCATATTTCCTACTTTTTCTTCTCGTTAGCGAGGAAAAAGGGGGGAAATGGTAGGAGAAGCATACGTACAAAATTTTAAATTAATGAAGAAATTTCTTCCGATACCACTTTGTGATTCAAGCTTTCGAAATCAGACAATGGTAGAAATAAACGCATTTCAAATTTTGTACGAATACTTCCTATGCCAGCGCACAGCTGTTATGCATTATTGGGAAAACAATTTATTTTAAAAAATCAGTTTTACACTCCGTCCTAATACGTACGTAAATTTATTATTTAGTTTATTTCTTGTGCGTTAGCAATTAAAAATTCCGCCATTGCAATGTTATATTCGCGAATCCCCTTCGTACACCACAGAGACCACTGGGGGTTCGCGAACCATCGATTGGGAAATTACAATTACCGCTGTTCTATTAAAATGAAATAAAGTGTAAAGTATATAAAAAAAAAAAAAGAAATGGGCTATTAACACATAGCTCAGGATGCTGGACTATGCCTTTCACATAAGGTGTTAGTATGTACCAAAAATGCGATAATTTACCGATTTTTGAGTCTTTTGCGCTACCACAAATTGGAAGATTTTGACGATTTTAATTTTTTTTGTGTGCTTTTCAACCCTTTTAATAAATGATTTTCACTATAGCAGTTAAAAATAATAATTGCTGACTTCTGAGAAAAAACTTGTAAAATGACTTGATTTTCGAAAAAAATCAAAATTTCAAGTTCAATGCGCTAACTAGGAGTTCAATAAAAATCTGTTTTTTAATTTGCATGTTACTTATCTACCCCAGAAGCAAGTTTTCCGCGGTATAGCGTTTCGAAATAAAAACATTACTTTTTTTCGACCCACCCTAATATTTATCACTCGTTAGCTTTTCCCCGAACTAACACCTTGACTGCCAAGCAAATTTATAAGAAAATCGTCAAGACATGCCAAACACTTAAATGCTAATCTTAATGCGAGGTCTCCAAATCCCAACTCGGCTGCTAAAATATGAAGTAAACGTGGCAGTAAATGCCAATGAAAGCATAGCACAAGAACAAATAATGTAAATTACGTTTTGAGCTAAACGAGAAAATTCAATTGCAGTAACATTAAGAGCCTAACCTGCAAGAGATGACATAGCTGGGCAGCCGAGTTCAGCAGCAGCAGCACGGCATTTGGATCGGGCGCTTTGGGTAAGTGAACCCATTTACCCGAAAATTACTAAATGGCAGTACATCAGTTAAATATCCTGTAAATTGAGAGTACATCTAGTCTCCGCGAGCGGAGCAAAAAGAGTGCCAATCAGCTATTGGCTGGGTGGGGCGCGCTGAGGCGCGGGGGGCATCTGGTTTTGGAAGAAGACTGATGGAAAGTAGTCAGAGTGCCGATGGACGTTAGACGGCATATTTTCCCGGCTTACAAGAGTAGGGTTTTTTGAGGTTTTAATATTTTTTGGACTGTTTTTTTTTTTTTTTTTATACTTTTTTTTAAAAAATAAGTTAGGGAAACAACATAAGAAGACAAAGAAAGAGGAGAAAAGGAGACATAAAACACAATGAACGAACGTAAGGCCAAGACAAGAGCATGAAGAAGCGCAGCGAGAACAGGAGACCGCCCTTAGGACAGGTCGAGCTGCGGGTTTGGGAGGGGGTTATGAGCCGTGCTGAGTGAATCATAGCTGAGATGCATAGTGTGGTGGGGGTAGGCATACCTGTCAATTTTATCGAAAAATAGGGATTGAACGTTTATTCTGGGGTTTTTATGCAGAGGGATTTGGGAGTAGAATTTCTTTACTGTTATAATTATATGCCTGGACACCGAAATTATGTTGAGGCATCTGTGCAGATCTTTTCCACGATCGAACCTGCTAGCACTGGTGATTTGCCTAATTAATTTTTGAATGATCTGAAGTTTATTGATGTTAGTTTTTGCAGCATGTCCCCAAATGGGGGAGCCGTAGAGTAGGGTTGGCATAATAATGGTATTGTACATTAACTTCTTATTTTTGTGGGAGAGGATACTATGATAACCTAGCAATGGGCGGAGGGCATGGACCTTGTGCTTGGAATTTTTAACAATCAAGTCTATGTGCTTATTAAAGAACAGGCCCTGGTCAAACGTAATTCCCAAATATTTGACCACCCTTGAGTAGCCAATGGGAACGCGATTAATTTAAATTTGTTATGGGTTTTTCTTTTTGCTATTTTTTTTAAAGTTTATAATTTTTGTTTTGGTGGGATTTATGGTCAGCCGCCAACGGTCATACCACTTAGTAAGTTCATCAATATATGATTGCAGCTTTTTGGCGGCTAAGCGCTTGTTGTAATTTTTGGAAATGACAGCAACGTCATCAGCGTACATCGCAAGTAGGATGTCGGGGTTTTTGGGGATGTCAGCCAAGTAAATATTAAATAATAGGGGGGCTCAAAGCGACCCCTGGGGGACACCACTGCACATATTACGGGGGGAGGAGAGGGTTCCGTCAAATTTTATGCAAAAGGTGCGATCAGTCAAAAAGTTTAGAACGATGCAGGTTAGGAAGTGCGGGGTGTTAATTTCAATTAATTTGTAGATGAGGCCTTTGTGCCACACTCGGTCAAAGGCTTTCGTAGTATCTAAAAAGACACCGATGGTGCATTTCCTTCTATTAAGTCCCTCGCATATGAAGTTCGTGACACGTAGAAGTTGGTGGAGGGTACTGTGTTCAGTGCGAAATCCGAACTGTTCATCGGGGATGATATAAGATTTTCATTAACGTGGTCCTCGAGGAGATTTTTGATTATTTTTTCATAAACTTTGGAGATAGTACAGAGCAGGCTGATGGGTCTGTAAGAAGAGGGATCGGTTTTGGGGTTTCCCGGCTTGTGGATGGGCACAACTGTTGATCCCCTCCATGTTTTGGGGAAATAGTGCAATTTCAAACAGGAGTTAAAAATTTTGGCAATGTTTGTAAGCATATTATTTGGCATGAACTTAAGTGCGCGGTTAGGGATACCGTCGCTGCAGGGAGCTTTTTTATTTGGCAAGTTTTTAATTATTTCCGCAACTTCCTTAGGAGCGATAATAGGGGGGAGGGGAAATCGAGAGGATTTAAGATGAACTGCGAAATTTTATTATTGAGAAGGTCTTCAAAGGCTTGATCAGAGTGGGGAGGGGGAGCTTTAAAACTTTCGCTGAGATTTTCTGCAAAAGCCTCGGCGATTTCAGTTTTGCTAGTCAGAACTACGTCGTTTATGACAAGATTTGCAGCTGAGGATTTTTCAGACTTGAAAATGTTGATAGTCTTGTACAATGAGTTGTTGTTTGGCTTCAGTGAGGTTATGAAGCTTTCCCATTTCGAGTCCTTAAAGTAATTGATTAAAGTCTTTATTTCATTCTGAAGCCTATCGATTAAAGGTGTGAGGGAGTTATTGCATTGAAGTTTTCTTTCTTTACGAAGACGGTTTTTCCTATTGATGAGGCTTCTGATGAAAGGAGGTAGACGGAGTGGATCGTTCTTTATTTTTATTTGAGAGGTAGCTGCCCTGATAGCTTGGGGGAAAGCCTGTGCGTTTTTAATGATCGCATTTTCAACATCATTGGGGTATATCAAGCCGTGGGTTTCCAGGAATGGGGGTATGGGTGGGGGCAGACAAATTTTGAAAAGCCTTTGCCCTTTGGGCCCAGGCATCCTGGAGTGCATTTTCCTTTGATTTAATAATGGGCCTTTTGACACAGTCTAGGGAGCTGGCTAAATGTGCGTCACCACAATTGCAACATTTCGGGGTACTGCTGGTGGGTTTTGTGCACTCCCGGCTAAAATGGGCACCAGCGCACTTCAGGCACCTGGGATTCAATGTACATAGATGCTGGGAGTGACCCCACCGTTGGCAGCGGTAGCACTGCGATACTTTGCCTTTGCGGCGAAAAGCCTCGATTCGGACTTTAAAATATGAAATAACTTCTATGTTGTAGAATTGCTTATTTTGATCCGTTTTTTCCAGGCTGACAAAAAGTAGGGGGAGGGGGATCTTATCTTTTCCTTTTGTCATGCACATGAGCTTTTGGGGTTTGAAACCCAGAGTTTCAGTTTCCTCCATAAGGTCTTTTTCTTCAAAGTCTATAGGCAGTCCTTTAATAAACGCTTTTCTCTGCATAAACTATAAAAAATGCTGTGATTGAAATAACCTAACCGTCGTAGTATTTTTTTATAATCTATTAGTGTTCTTTTCTTTATAATAAAATTACATTAGCAGTGGTACGCAAATGGTTTGCAAAAAAATGGTGGTACGTGAAAAAAAAAAGATTGGGAACCGCTGATTTGATGTATTATTACGTGTTTTACGAAAAAGAGTAAATGAAATAAATTTTCTAAAATCCAACATTTAACTTGGGATAAATAGATAGCTAAGAAATTTATTTTCTGATACGATAAGTAATATTTCTTCGCTGGCTGACTGTTAATTATTTACGCAGCAGAAAAAAATATTTTTGTTTGAGCAATATTCTATAGTGAGTACTTTGTGCGTGATTGAGTACTTGGTGATTATTGAGTGCTTTTGAATGCAAAACAGAAAAGTGCTCCACACACAACAAGAACGTTCTGAGTGAATAGGCAACAATTGGAAAGACACCGGTATTTATAGTACTAAAGTGGTCGGATAAGACATTAACAAATAGAAAAAAAGACATGAAACGAAGAAGGACCTGTCAGAGGCCAGGAGCAGGCAAAAGAAGGATAGGAAAAACACATTTATGTAAAAAACGTTTCCAAATATTAAGAACAAAATGGAGTACTAGAAAAATCATTTACTAAAGAATGATAATTTTTTCAAATGTAATAAGATTCGTAAAGAAACAAAGTCATGGTCTGAAGAAGACAAACCTGATGAAATGGCGCAGTTGGAGAGATGGTGCACTTGAATTTTAGGAGGGAAGGGGATGTGTGAACGCACCGTGACTCCAGGTTGGTCTACAGTAATAACAACATAGTGTCTATGAGTACAAATATAAAACAACGTTAAAAAGCGCAAATACAGAAAAAGTATCGCAAGTAGCTATTTCGAAGCTACAATGGAGCCTCTTCATCAGTGCAGAAAAGAAGTGCTCAACGTACAAGAAGAAAGCTGTGAGTGAACAGCAATTAGAAAGGGATGTTCACTCAGCTTTCTAGTTGTGTGCGAAGCACTTCTTTTCTGCACTGATGAAGAGGCTCCATTGTAGCTTCGAAATAGCTATACGTTTTCTGAATTTGTGCTTTTTTACGTTGTTTTATCTCTGTACTCATATTTTAGCACAAAGCATTTTGGTCATTGGTCTTATAACATAGTGTCTACTTGAATTTATAAGTGTATTCTTCTGAACGTCTATGATACAGAGTCCTTTTTGTAGCTTGTTTTCCCAATGCAAAGGATTGAATTTTCATAACTGTTTCAGATATTTTCATGATGATAGGAGTATTGCAAGATACCTTTTAATTACACGATTTTTTAACCGTTTAATTTTGTTAAACGTTAACACAGCTAATTAAGTAAGCTACTAACCTTGAGTAACTGTGGAAACACAATTCTTTGTAGAAACGAATACGTTGAAAATGAGCTGCGCAATCTCTCCCATCGAAATGGGAGAGTTGGCGCATGTGGGTACTAAGAGATGGCTCATTGTTTACACTATCTCCCTCTGACTGGAATATTGCCTGTTGCAAATCACATGTTAAACATATAGATTGGTTAATTTTGAAATGATTTTAGAAAAAATAACTGGCTTCTTAAATAATTATGCAATGAATTATTTTTCATCAGCGGATAAATATTGCCAATATATGTATTTGTTAATACTTACTTAAATTAGTTTTAACTAACTAAGTATAAATTTAGCCACTTGGATTTTAAAATTCATGCTTAAACTCTCTTTAAACTTCTTGATTAAGTAAATCTTTGTTTCACCCTCAATGAGCAACAAAAATTATCTTCAATTGCACGCTTGCTGTAGTTAGAACTGTGATGAGTTGGAGTTCAGAAAATCAAATTGCTGAATCTATTTAATTTGGTTGCTGCAAAAAGCAATAAAGATATTCACGTTGCCGACAGAAACACGTCAATTATTTAAGCTTCCTGCAACGTGGAAAGGAAGTTCCTGTGAATTTTCTGAATTAAAAAAAATCAAATCCGTTCTAATAGCACCTATATATACTTACAAAAAATTGAAATAAAATATAATTTAAGTTTAAATATTGTTGTTAACAACTGCAGAGAGTCTATTTTGACAATTTACGTGTAGTTACTAAGAAGAAAATGTGCTTATTATCGAAAGACGTATCTTTCATCCATGCGCAATATCACCTGCCCTAGCAGGAGAGAAGCTAAAAATAGGTGTTTGAGTTTTATTCGAGCTGTCGTTCTAAATTACAACGTAACAAAAAAAAATGATGGAAATGCATACACAAGGAATATACTCTATATAATTGACATAAGTACAGCTATGGTGAGCAATCGAAAAGCGTGATCTTTACGTTTGACATAATTCCATGCTCTTTCAGACGGTGCTTGAGGTCATTTTATTCTGATCTGTGTAAGAAAAACCACATTTTCAAGAATTACAGTCAGACTCCTCCATACCGGACACCAGGGAAAAATGTTTGTCCAACATTTGTTTGTACAAAAGTATTTGTCCGTAATCGAGGGGTGTCCGCAAAGTAGGGTTTTTTTATGCTCGATACTTCGCTGACGGGGGATTGAAAACTGTTCGCATTTGAGGGGTGTCCGTTTGGAGGAGTTTTACTGTACTATAAAAAACTCAGCTGCCGTGGCAATCAATGGGATGATTGAAATTAGCCAAACTTATATATTTTATAGGAGAACAAACAGTATCAAAACCAATCTTGAATTTGACACTGCATTTTGCAAAAGTTTGGTATAAATTATGCAAAAGTTTGGTTTTGTTAGTGTATTAATGCTGTTGTTGGTATGATACTGTTAGATTTAAGCATATCGAATAAAACTAAATTTAGAAAAATAACGTTCGAGTTAAATCGCAAATTACCTCACGCAGTATGTACAGTAAAGCTCTTCCTAACGGACACCCCTCAAATGCGGACAACCGTCTTAGGTGGACAGTTTTCAAAAACCCCTTAACGAAGTAATGAGCCTAAAGAAAACATTTTGCGGACACCTCTCCATTACGGACAAATATTTTTATCCTTATGTTGTCCGCTATTAGAGGAGATTTACTGCACTTAATAACATATTTGGTTCAAAGATAAACAAGATACGGATTACACTTTAATCAGCGAATCAAGTATCAAAAGAAGAATTGTGTTAACAATTATTTATTTTTAATAAATAAGACTGTCCAACACTATAAATTAAATTTTATGAAGCATTTATGGGTTTTCCATTCAGATAAATTTATTGACACGCGTTCCAACAATTTCAACTTTATAGAACCAAAATTAGGTAGTAAAAGTTATTCTCCATGTAATTAAACCACGAAATTAGTAATTTCATATGTCATGACATCAACATTAATATGTTGAGTGATTTAAGTTGTCATTATAATCTGTTGTATTTTAATAACTTGCTTAATTGCTCAAAATTTTTCTCAAAATGTTGTAAAAGTTTTAAGAGCCAAACCAATTAAACGAATAAAAGAATTGTTTAATATAAATAGACTTCAAATCAGATCATTACTTCCACTTCACTTGATTTGCAGAGTGAAGATGAATGCTTTCATAGCTACTCTATTCATTTTAAGCCTATGCATTGCAGTATCTTTTGGTAAGTACTCTTAGTATTCCATCTCGAAGAAAATATGATACGTTTGAATTCGTGCTCTCTGATTCAATTGATAAAATTTAGAAACTATTTACTTAAGACCGTTGAACACACAAATTGTAGGCTCTAAAATAAGTAAAATTTGTCGCAGACAGTTGCAGATCTTGCGCTACTGAATTTAAAAGGGTAACAACCGGAAAAAAAGATGTGAAATGAAACTAATACTAAGAACAAACACTTTATTAATTAGAAAAAGAAAAGAAGGAATACTTGATTATCTATATTTGGAAAAAAAAATACATGAAAAAAAGAAATTATGGTGAAAAACCATGTCACTACCCAAGTAACAAGGAAACGTTGCAATCACATTTCATCACGTTACTATCAGGTGACAGAACGTAACCGTGCTCAATGTGTCAAAGCCTTGCTTTGAAGCTCTGTTTCAAAAACACACTTTTAAAACGCTATAAAACGTTACTAATTTCTAACGTTGGCAAACAAACTCAAAACAAATGGTGGAAAACCGTTAGGAGTTTATCAAAATTGAAACATTGCAAGCATATTCAAAACAACTGACTGAAAATGTTGCTTATCCTTGAATTGATATTGGTCACATCAAATGACCTTTCCCCTCATCACATGTGAACTTTTTTGCAAAGTTTAAATTTTGTGACAATCAAAAATTTGAGACTTCAAGATTGATTTGAAAAGTTTTTTGCACTTGGGGGAGGTTGCAGATGGGTTCATTATTCCTTAATTTATATGTTATGGTGATTTTAAATTGAAAACTTTCAATATTTGTTTATAACTTTGAAAAGTGCTTTGGATCTTTCAACATCGCCAACCACTCCATAGCTCTAAATGCCCTCAGAGAATCATTAAAATGTTCCATGTCGAAAATAACGAAATTGTGAGAGAATAAACGAAATTGTAGATTGGTGTCCTTATTAAATTTTCCATTAAAATAGAAAAATGAATAAAGTAGGGCTTATTTAGCATTGTAATAATTAACATCTTTGGGAGAAAACATGCATGCATGTTTTCAACATATTGTTTAACAAAAATCTTTATAAAACATTATATACATGCTGTAAATAAATTATAGCTTATTTTATTTTATTTCTTTATTTATTTTAAACAAGGACCGTTCTACTATGTCGTTGGAAAGTCTTACCTTTGCAACGAAATTTAACTTAGTTTAAAGACGTTAATGTAGTGCTTCTACACTGTAAAATATACCCATAGGAAACTGAGTGTTTATGCAAAGTTGCGCGAGAACTTGTGCAACACCAAACGAATCGTTTCTCTGTAGTAACTGCTACGCGGAAAATGGAACATTTAAGATGTAGGGCTACAAGTTTAAAAATTGTACACAAATGCAATGCATTATTTATTGTTGGCAAGCATTCTGTTTCAGTTGTAGTGATCAATCTATCCGTCGGCAGGCCGAGCCCAACTTCAGAGGTGGCCTTGACTCAGCTGTCTAAATATGAGTGGTCACAATAACTACTACAGTGTGGCCAGTAGATTCTCTGTTTTGTGCAAAAACTCGTTTTGTTGTAAAGAGCGTTTATGCAGCGTTTCTAAAAAGGATCTAGGTAACGTTTCGAAAACCGTTGACAAATCTTACCAAGAAACTATTTTTCAACTGTGTCTTCAGCGTGTCTCAACGAGACTTATTTTCGTCGTATCGACGTCACAAATATACGGTTTATCTTTATCTGAAAAAACGTTTGAAATTTTTTTTTGCTACTCGGATGTATATTTGAACTTTTGAATGTATTCAGAAAAAAAAAGATTTTCTTCCTTCGGTCCGCAGTTAGTTACGGGAGAATGGAGAACTTCAATTTTTTCCACCTCACAGAAATCCTCTATTTCATAATACACAAAAGTAGTACAAGCAACATTGTTTCCGCAAAGTATTGCATTTAACTCTCCATCAGTTATTCCAATGCTGCTTTGATACTATTTTTTAATACGCTGCGGTCGTGTCCGATCCTTCGATTTCTACCATTTTCTATAGGTAAACAAACAACCGTAAGTTAGTGGAAGTAAATCAAAAATAAACTAAAAATAGGAATAACAAAAGAAAATAAAGGAAATTTTACCCCACACTATCCTTCAAAAAGGAGAAGTTGGACCCCTGTTACAAATAAAGCCTGTTTAAACATATTTAATCAAAATGAATCGTGTATATTATTATTAGTAAATAGGAAACAACTTACTTTTGATGACTTTGATTGCTGGATACTACAACGAAAGAAGCAAAAATGAAGTGTTCTCAATCAACACATCACAGTTTCTCACAGGACACGTGGGACTCTTACACCGCGGACGCACTTGCCCCAACTCAACCACTTTTTTACACTCCCTCCCTTTTTACCCCGACACGGTTAACTCAATGCACGAACTCATAAACTTCCAATTACTTTATGAAATATAAAAGCCACAAAAGAGATCTTCAAAATGAGCCTTTTCAATTTATTTCAATTGTCTAAACAATTTTTTGGTTTCACTAATATAGTGCGGAGTGAAACAATACTGTGAGTATTAACATTGTTGAGAAATGTGACTTTTATGTGCTTCCGTTAGTACTCGATCAACTTCAGGCGCAATAACTCAGTTTCTTTTCTTTTCTTTTTTTTCTTCAAATTCGAATTATGTTCTGAAATATAAATAAATTTCTATACAAAATTCAAGTTTCATTTTTAACAACAATTCTATAACTTGAATACAAAAGCGCAATACAACAAGTATATTCCAAAGATGAAAGAAAATAAAATGTGACAAGGAGTCATGAGTAAAGACATTCAAAAAACTCCTGACAAGCTCATTAAATGCTCATTTAATTGGTTCATTTCGTGGAACGCTTGATAAGCTCATTTCTTGGTTTATTCATTTACTTTTTCACTTATTTAATCTAATAAGTTTATAGTTCCTTTAGGCCAGCGTACACAGCACTAGTTCCGTGCATAAGTTTATAAATATTCGACATTAGTATCTTTCCTCTTTTTAATATATATTTTTTAAAAATAGCAATTCTGTAATGTAAATCTTAGTTTTATTAATTACTTTGTATGTTTTTAAAAACTATTGGAGAAAAATATTTTTTTCATATTTTATTTAGGGGAATTTGGGACAAAGTGAAATAATTATGAAAACTTACATTTTTTCAAAATAAAAAAATTAGAAAGCTGTTTTGTAAAAACAGTACCTAAAAAGGGAGCTGCGTATTTTATAATAGAACTTCCGATTAAACTTTTTTTTGCATTTTAAACAGTAATTTTTTACAATAAAATGAAAGTGGAAAATTATCACTTTGCTCCTGTGTATGGGGAAAAGTGAAATAGTGATCATTTTCTTGGTGCTTTTGTTGAAACTACGGCTTAATTTGCATGGGAGCTCGCAAGATCGGAGCTTCTTTTCAATTTTGGGCAAATTTTTACACATTAGACGTAATTTAGATAATTCATGCATTAAAAAAGGGTTCTGAAGACTGTAGAGCTCTCGCATTTCTTTCCTTGGAAATTAACCCTTGGTGGTAACCAAAACAACAGATTATTTTAGGAATTTATATTAGTCTAAACATTCCGCTATGAATAGCCAGGGGAGGTACAGCTTAAGTGGAATCCTAACCAGTAGGACGCAATCGGAGAAAATGCTAGACCGATCAATAAATAACATCCATACGCTACCCGGAATCGAACCCGAACACTTGGCGCGGAAGCTTTTGGCTGTGCCGAGTACGCATCATTCAGCTCTGCCACTGTACGGCTTAAAGAGTTTGAAATCAACCTAGATTAATACTCTTTTATTTATTTTATTCTGATTAAAGTCGGTGAAATCAATTAGATTATATTCGAGTTCCGGCTAAATAAATGTCTGCAATTAAATTTAATCTGATGGAAATTAAACTGAGCTAAATTGAGTGTGATTAATTCAGTAAACCAATTAGTGGGTTGAAAAGGTAGTTATTTGATGCCCACCGTTGGTGATACTTTGAAATACAATATTTCACTTTGCCTCGCATGTACTTGACAAATTGCACTGAACATTTGAAATCAAAATAAGCCTAGCATTAAATAAATTAACACTGTACTGGACATCAGTAGGTCTTTATTTATTTAAAATGTTAATAATAGGAGCTTTATGTTTCTAAATATATTTTTGGCTTAACCATGAAATATTACAATATTAGTATCCAATTTTGAAAATGGATTGTATTATAATATATTTTGATGTTTAGAGGCTATTATGTTTTGACTGGAATCCACCACCATGTTATCTTAATCTTCATACTATTATAAATACGAAAGTTGGGATATATGTTCGTTACTCAATCACGCCAGGGACGGATCTGGATGAAATTTTGAACACAGATAGATTATAATCTAAAATAGCACATACGTTACTTTTTATCCTGAAATGTTCGATTCCCGTGTGTTTGATGTTTTTCTCACTAACTGCCACTACATGGCGCTTTACGGTTAGCTTTAAGTTTTCTAAATCGCGTTATTAGGACTTTTTTGCGAATAATGACCTTCTAGCAAATTTTGTATGAATTCATCTCAGTTGAGGACCTATTTGTTCCCCTTTGCTCCGTTCCTTTGTATTTAAAAATATCAATCTCGATCGATAAATGCGGACCTGATTTTGATTTATTCGTTTGCGGTTTTCTTTTAGCTCAGGTATACATTGTAAATAAATTGTTTTTAGGTTAGTTGATTGCTTTTGTAATTAAGTTGTCGTTGGGTTAGTTATATTTTGTGTGCTTATATGTTTAAGCACATTGTTCTTAGGTTAGTTATAATTTGTGTAATATGGTATTGCTCTTTATTCTTTGAAAACGACCGTTGTGTATAGTTGCGTCGTATTGCTGTGCTTTCCATCCCAGAATTGGCAAAATATTTACCACCCAGCGCCCACAAGGGGGCGTTTGATCGCTCACTTAAAGGAAACGTTGTACAATGCCATAACGTTACAGTTTTTAAGCCATCGTCGCCTCAAAGCCGTTTAGTTTTGTTTAGGACTTTCGCCGCCCAGAAATGCAGCGCCGAAAAGTACGCCTTTTATTATATTCGCCCACATTGATCACATTTTGATCAGGCCGTCAATTCTCACACATACACGTCAAAATTTCCACGTGAACGACGGGAACAGCTAAAGTTACATACGCAAAAAGTTATAAAGTAGGTAGATCTGCCAAGCCGAGTAAATATTTTACCATTTCTCTTTGCCGCCGTATTTCACTTTGCCAGCTATTTGCCTACTTTGCAAATGTAATTAATCAATTATTCCTTTCTTTTAAAATCAATATTGCGTTAGTTCCTTACATTACACTTGCGATCACTTATTTTACTTGCTTTCCTAGTTTCAGTTCATATCCTTGTTTCATTTGTTATTCTTGTTTAAATTAAGTAGGACAATTTTTAACCCCTTACCTGGTTAATTTTTTTACCACAAATGTTCCTTAAAAAGGCATATTTTTTATTGCATATAATTAAAATCCTAACTTGATACAAGAGGAAAATGAAAGATTTTTTTTATTATCGTAAATAATGAATTTAAGCATTTTTTTTTTATTTTATAACTTTGAAACAGAAATGCCCCTAAATGTTGGCTTTTTGCAATCACAGAGTATATACAGTGAAGACTGTATTACAGATCTCACGATCTATTTAAATGTTCTAATACTAAATACTCTCTTTCAATCTATTAAAAATACAGGCAAATCAAAAAAAGAAAGGCGGAAATATAAATGCCCGTACGCTGTTCGCGCAAACCAGTTGGGACCAACTTTGGGTAGCCCGTACACCTTACGGGCGAACCAGTTAAGGGGTTAATGAAAACTGTACTTATTGAGGGATTTTGAAGAAAAACACATTCTAAAGTTTATGAATACAACAAAACGCAATATAAATGTTTCCCAAAAACAAGGCTGCAACGCGAGCCCTAGCAATAGTGTTAAAAACCTTTCTTAAGACTTCTGCCTGTGGTTCAGTTGCGCTCGTAAATGTTTGAAAATATTAATTAAGGATCTGAGTATAAAACTTAAATATTTAATAAGTGTACCAAATTTTCTACCAGAACACAATCATTATGAATAGATGTTCGAAGATTCGGATTCACACTTGCCCAGCATCACCCAATAATTTCTTTAGACATTGATAACATGTCTGGAGTAGTCATTAGGATTCCACACTGTAAAAAGTTTTTGCTCGAAAATCCATGAGAATCTTCTGGAAATTACTTATCCGGAGTTTAACGCAAAATTACAGCGAACAAGAAACAGGAAGCTGTAAAGTCTTTCCAAAAGAAAATTACAGGGAAAAAACATAGAACATTCTGTACATTGATAGCAACAAATAATGTGCCTCAGTAGTGGCATCATCTTTTAGTACCCAGAATCACAATTCTGGCACACAAAGTCGAAGGTGAGCTCAGTTGAGCAAACACTGTTGTGATTCCTGTGCTAAAGGCCACCTATGGCCTAAGACGTCTCTGGAGCTGGGAGGACTTTCTCCGGCGAGGGTTGGGCTGCTCATTACAGCTTGAAATTAACAGTACGCGAGCAATATATAATGCATTTCTTGACTATTTTTAAAGTGGTAGTTACTGATCTAAGTGTTTAATTATGCATTTATGTTCAGTTACACGTAACTTAACATTTTTTTTTTTTGTAGTTAGATGCACAGAGTGTAGAAAAACAAGAATTTTATTGAGAACCTCTTATCAAGAAACTTGATTATTTGATTTGAAACAAGTTCTTTTCAAATTAACAGAAACACTCAGATTATTTTCTGGCTTTTTACAGTGCAGTTAATGTTTTTAGTTTTGATTCCTCAGAAGAAAAAAAAAAGGAACTTTCGTAATTTTCCTTGTATATGGATCAACAAAGCATCTATGATGTATAATTTAAGAACATTTTTTTTTTATTTTTCATTGAAAAAGGTACAGTTTTTTTCACATTGGTTTTCTCAGACTTTTTATCAGAAACTATAATTGTCTCTGACAAAATCACTTCCGATGGAAGGAGAAAATAAACAATTCCATTTGCTATAATAAGGATGAGTATAATGCCTTCCTATTCCTTGTACTTGCCTCAACGATAAAGTACAAGGAAGCTTTTAGCTGTGCGCCAATGTAAGAGAATCCTCCCCAAGAGGAAATTAACTCTCTCAAGGTCAGTAGTCTTCTTGACAGAGCTACACTGTGCTTGGTAATGTATCGAATAAAAGATATGAAATTGTGTCAATGTCTTTCTGACAAAATCTTATGTTATAACAGTTTATTTAACATTGAAATATTTTCTTCCTACCTTAGGAGAACACGCCAATGGGAGTTGTGAAGGGTCTTGCTTACAGGGAGGATATAAGCAATTAGAAAGAAAGAGACCAGAGGAAGGTCATGACCACAACACTAGTGACAAGCACCAAGCAAGACATGGAGATATTACAAGGCATAAACAAAGAGATGGTCACAGAGAGGTGAACAAAGACCAGAATCAAGACAGAAACGAAGGTGAACGCAGAGAAAGTGGGTCCACTCATAGAATTGGACACAAAAATGAACATAAAGACAGGCACAAAGGTAAACGTAGAGAAGAAGCTAAAGGTAAAGAGGAAGAAAGACAAAAAAGTGGAAATGTAAGAGAAACTACAAACAAACATAGAGGTGACCAAAAAATTGAACATAAAAGAGAACACGATAATCATCGAAGTGACTACAGAGACGATTCTCGACGTCAATACAGAAGAGATACTCAAGAATCTCGCAATAACAGGCTTAGCGATAAACATGAAAGTGGACACAGAGGTGAACATAGAGATGGCTTAGAAAGAATGAATAGTAGAAGAGGACCAAACACAGACGAAAGTAAAAACAGAAATGGGCGTAGGCACAAAGATGAATATAGAAGCAAAGATGGACAAAGAGAAAGAGATGGAGACAGACAAGGAAAAAGAAATAGACAGAGTGATAGAGATGACTTTGAAGACCGCGATGATAATAGAAACAAAGGTGAAAAAAGAGTCGGGGGTGAACATGGAGGGAGAAATAACCAAAGGAGAGGAGATGAACATAGAAATACGGATAAAAATAGATACGGAGATGAATATAGAGACAGAAATGGACTTAGAGAAAGGAACAACAATGATTACAAAGATTATCGCAGTGACGGTGTGAGAAGACACAAAAGAGATGAACATAAGAGCAGAGGTGAGCACAGAGAAGCGGACGAACAAAGAGACATGTTTGATCATAGTGACAGAAGAAGAAACCGAGACAGGGATGAACATAGACAGAGAGAAGAATACAGGGAAAGGGATGAACATAGGGACAGAGAAATGTGCAGGAAAAAGGATGAGCATAAAGAAGGAGATGGACGCAGAGACAGAGATGAACGTGGCGGCATAGATGATGGTGAACATAGAGACAGAGATGGAACCATAAAAAATAACAAACGTAGAGACCAAAATGGACTCAGAGGAAAAGATGGATATGCAGACAGAAATGGACGCAGAGGCAGAGATAATCGTAGATACAGAGATGGGCGCAGAGACATAGATCGGCAACGCGACGGTATGAGAGAAATGTATGGATATAGACCCAAAGACAGGGACGGTTACAGAAACACAGATGGACGCAGAGACAGAGATGAACATGAAAACAGAGACAGGGATGCGTATAGTGACAGGGATGGCCGCAGAGAGAGAGATGAACGTGGAGAGCGAGCTGAAGGTAAACATAGAAACAGAGATAGAAGCATAGAAAACGACGAACGTAGCGACCGAAACGGGCACAGAGAAAGAGATGAATACGAAGACAGAGATAGACTCAGAGAAGGAGATGAATATGAAGACAGAGATAGACGCAGAGAAAGAGATGAATATGAAGACAGATATAGACGCAGAGAAAGATATGAATATGAAGACAGAGATAGAAGCATAGAAAACGACGAACGTAGCGACCGAAATGGACGCATGGAAAGAGATGAATATGAAGACAGAGATAGACGCAGAGAAAGGGATGAATATGAAGACAGATATAGACGCAGAGAAAGATATGAATATGAAAACAGAGATGGACGCAGAGAAAGAGATGAATATGAAGACAGAGATGGACACGGAGAAAGATATGAATATGAAGACATAGACGGACGCAGAGACAAAGATAACAGTAGATACAAGCATGAACGCAGAGACAGATATAAACAAAGCAATGGTATGAGAGAAATGTACGGATATCGACACAGATACAGGGATGGCTACAGAAATACAAACAAAAACAGAGACAGAGATGAACATGAACGCAGAGAGAGAGATTCTTATAGCGACAGGGATGGCCGCAGAGAGAGAGATGGGGGTGAACGTAGAGAGAGAGATGGTGGTGAACGTAGAGACCGAGATAGAAGCATAGAAAAAGACGTACGTAGAGACAGAGATAGAAGCATAGGAAAAGACGTACGTAGAGACAGAGATAGAAGCATAGAAAAAGACGAACGTAGAGACCGAAACGGACCCAGAGAGAGATTGGAATATAAAGACAGACATGAAAGCAGAGACAGAGACGATTATAAATACAGAGAGAGGGATGCTTATAGAGACAGAGATGGACCCAGAGATCGGGATGATAACAGAAACATGGATAGACACAGAGACAGAGATGAACGTGAATACAGAGACAAGAATTCTTATCGAGACAGAGACAGAGATGAACATGGAGACCAAGATAGATACATTGGCAGGAACAAACGTGAAGACAGAGATGGTAAAGAATATAGAGACAGCGATGTACGCAGAGACAGAGATGGTGATAAATATAGAAACAGCGATAAACACAAAGACAGGGATGCATCTACAGAGAAAGATGGACATAGAGAGGGTATGAGAATAATGGATCGGGATGGACGTAAAAGAGGTATGAGAAGATGGGAAAGAGATCAGTATAGAGGTAAACAAGAATACAGTGATGGTTTGAGGAAAATTAACAGGGACAGAGATGAACACAGAAACAGAGGTGCCGACGGGGATGGTATGAGAGGAATGGGTAGAGATGAACGCCGGAACGACATGAGAAGACGAGGGAAGGATGAGTGCGGAGATGAGCAAAGTAGCAGAGGCAAAAATGAAGATAAAAATAGGAATTTCATGAGAGGGATATACAGAGATGAACAAAGATTCGGAAATGGACGCGAAGCAAGTATGAAAGAGATGCTCAGAAAGGGACACAGAGAACAGAGTAAATACTATTATAAAGAAGGAGACGGAGATGGATATAACGGGAAAGATGACTACGGAGACGGAAATCAAAGTGAGCATAAGAGACAACCTGAGAGTTACAGAAATAAAGGTAGATATAAAAGAGATAGAGAAGGACATGACAGTGAAAATCGAGCTTTGTATTGGATTAGACCGGGAAACTTACATCAAGGAGGCTGCGGCGGCAAGCATGAGGGTGGTAATAGATACGGTGGCAAGCACGAAGGCAGATCTGGTGAAAACTCACGTAGAGTTTCCAACAGAAATAAAGAAAATGCATCCAGCGAAGAAAAAAAAAGCAAAACCACTGAAGCAATGGCAAATGCATCTCACGCAGTTTATGTTAGTGGTGAAACATCTAGTGGTTTTGGAGTAGGGTTTGCTAATGGGTCAGGACGCAGCTTCGGAAATGCAAACGGTGGAGGAGCACTACTTGCAAACAAGGGAGGACCACCAAGTGCAAGCAATGGAGGACCGCCAAGTGCAAACAATGCAGGAGCACCAAGTGCAAACAATGGAGGACCGCCAAGTACAAACAATGCAGGAACACCAAGTGCAGACAATGGATTAGCACCAAATTCAAACAATGGAGGAGCACAAAGCGGAAACAGTGGAGAAACAACGAATCCGAGTAGTGGAGGAACTGGTGGTATGATGAATAGCGCAGTTGGAGGAGCCTTGTTTTCTTAGTCATTTTGAAGCTTGTAAAAATCCCATTATCACTCAATCGTTTAGTTACTTTTATAAAGACACAAATAAATAACTTTTGTAAGAAGTTTATTCTTTTCATCATCTACATACATTTTTACAGAAATATTATAGAAGAAGGTGGGCCAATAGGGAAAAATTGGGCAATATGGATGACTTTTAATTTTTGACAAAGTTTAGAGTACGGAATGCGTTTATTTTATTCAAAATCATCAATACATTTGTATATGATTATGTTACATAAATATAACTTGTTTTAAATAACATTTTAAACTTTAGAATAAATAATTATTCATGACATTCTACAAAATATGGGTATTGGAGACTTGGGGTTGGAATAGGAAACACAAGCTAAAAGTAAAAATAAATTTTGTTAGTCTTATTACCTTGAACAGTAGATTTCTTTTAGCATTCTATTTTAATTATTTTTTCATATTATTAAATTACATTAGAAAAGTTAAACATTAGTGGTAAAAACTTTACAATTATCTCAACTGAAATATTTCTTATGTCCTTCATGAGCAAAAATCACAAATTCATCATTTTCACAATCCCTACACAACATATGAGCCCATTCTCGACATATCATATACTGGACCCATAGTTTACCCGACTTCAATCTCTTATATGCCTCACCACAGAACCTGCAGTCTGCATTAATGTCCAGCGGTTCCACGAGATTTGATTTTCCAAAAGACAAACTTAATGCTATGTGTCCCTCATCACTGGAACTTTCTTAGTAATTAATTTTCTT
Organism: Octonoba sinensis; assembly: GCA_038502835.1. Lineage (NCBI taxonomy): Eukaryota > Metazoa > Arthropoda > Arachnida > Araneae > Uloboridae > Octonoba > Octonoba sinensis. The sequence continues at coordinate 135,210,356 of CM076598.1, forward strand.
GTTCTTGCTAAACGGTCTTTGCCTTCCATTGCCTGGGATTTTTCTCTTCCGAGCAGATGTACTAGTGCTTGCTTCTGGGTGGATTGCTGATACGACAATTGCTTTGGAGGCTGCAAAAATGTTTTCTCTGAAGTTTTCACCAGTGATTTTTTCTCTAAAAACTATTCCCTTACTTTCAGAATTCATAATTTTCTTCTTGGCATCGCGATACCTAAAATAAAAGAGGGGGTTGTATTATAAAACATATTGTTTCCTATATGTTTTATAATACAAACTACGCGCCATTTGTCAACAGGCTCCATTCAAGACATACAAATATTGATTTCAAATAACTGAATACACCATTTTTTCAATTTAATTAATAAACAATTATGTATAATCCAAAAACAAGCCACTCATATTAATAGTACTAGAAAAAAAATTTTGATCTCACCTTGTAAAAGTTTCGAGCTTACGAAAACAGAATACACAGCTCTCACAATCTGGTACTGAAATCAGCTGCCTCGAGTGGTTAAACGGGAAGTAGGCGATAAAAACGGAACTGGTTTCCGAAAGGTGGGAGCTCCTACTTGACAAAAACATGGCCATTTCATATTACAACCCTGTTCCATAACACGACCTTCTCCCCTATCAGTGCATCAATTATTACATTGTTAAAAATGATGTGCTTAAAAATGATAAAATATACTAGCTGATTTTCTTGGAGTAATTTTGACTTAAAAAGGAGAAAGTGTCGTTCAATAAAAAAGTTATAGAGCAACTTCACGTTCATTTCTATCTCTACTAATAATAAAGCAGCAAGTATGTCTGTGTACATGTGTATCTGTGTCTGTGTCCGGCGAAGGGCCAAGACCGTCTGATTTTTATGAAATTTGGCACGAAATTAGTTTGGAACATGAAAATATTTATACAAATTAGTGAGTCAACCGGATGAGATTTTATCATATTTTCTTAGTTCTGAAAGAATTAATTGATAATTTGTTCCTCGCCTTTTTGGAGGTATTCGGGAAGGTGGTGTTAACTCATTTTAATTTTACTTAAAACGTGCAGTAGGTACTTTGATTTTACCTTATGAAGAATTTTTAACAATTACAAATCAAATAGAAGGTATTTTAAATTCCAGACTTTTGGTGCCACTTTCTAGTGATGCAAATGAGCTAGATGTTTTAATACCAGAGCACTTTTTTATTGGAAAAATAATGTTGACCATCCCAGAACCACAATTAATAGATCTGTCTGATAACCGGTTAAAAAGATGGCAACAGGCCACTGAAGTAGTTCAATGAATATGGAAAAAATGGTCAAAGACTATTTGTGTCACCCACAACACAGGTCAAAATGGTACTTTCACATGGAACATATTGCACTTGGGTCAGTGGTTTTAGTTAAAGAGGAAATTTTCCCCTTAAATGTATGGGTTTTCGGACGTGTTATGAAGGCTTTCGAACGAAGGGATAAATGTGTTCCTTTGTGAAGAGAAAACAAAGCGCTGCATATTTAAATGTCCCATTACAATACTAACTGTTTTACCCTTCCCAGGGGAATAAAATGTTTGAATTCTGTGCAGAATTTTATTGTTAGAAATATTTTGACTGCCTTTTAAGAAAATTCTTAACCTTTTGAAGCTTTTCTATGTCTATTCCGTTAGCTGTATAATTTCATTTAGATCGAGTGATTTATATGTTTTAAATTTGTCAATTTCAACGACGGGTGTATGTCAAGTCTTGTGCGTAAAAAGTTCGTTGGTTATTTGCCTGCGCAAGAGATGCGATGGAGAACCCTCTCAAACAACTGCATGTAACAAGCAGTCAGAGAGGCAAGAGGGTTTTTTATCAGAGTGTACCTGAAATTCAACATGCAAGCTAAGAAGTGAATTTTTTGTACCAAGTGTGTTACTCTGGATTATTTCAATTAAAAGTGAAGTACAGTTCACTAACCAGCAATTAAACAAGTACCGATGCTTACTTCAAAATAATTAGGCAGGACAAATATATTATTTTATTTTAGTTTATTATACTTAGTTTTCTTAGAAGTCAATGTTGAAATATCTTGAGATCTGAAGGTCTGTAGTCACAAACATTCTCTCTGCTGGCACAAAACCCCTTATAGTACTGTGTTTCACGGCAAGTCAAATCTTATTCTTCATTTTAAAACAATTTGCTATAGAAAATCCACCCCGAACTGAACAAGACTTTGTAATATAGAGTCAGTTGGCGTAATTGTAAACATGGGGTAAATGTAAACAAACTTCACAACTACACTTGTGGTGTTTTTTAGAAACATAAATTTGCTGGTGAGTGATGAATTGGCAAAACCGTCACCATGGTTGGGAAATGAGACGGTGAAAAAAGTTTCCACCGGTCTGGAACCACTGTTCCGGAACTCCTTAACACTAGATTTACCAGGCCGTTTTCACCATTTCTGAACTTTCATTTTACACCCAGTTGCTACTAATAATAAAAAAACTTTCAGTCACATTGACTTGTCCTACTTACCGTGTATTAGGAAAAGCCAATGAAATTAAAAGTTGCACCATAATTAGTAACAAATTATGCAAAATGGAAGCTTCGAAACAGTCAAAATGACAAGTCTGGTAAAATCTAGTTTTAAGCTTCCAAAGAGTGTATTCCACGGTTTTCTATTTGCATCAATCTCACAGGAAAATTAACCTATGCTTACATTTACCTAGAATCTCTGGGGTAAATGTAAACACCGAGTTCTTTCACTAGCAAATAGTCATATAGTCAAACTTTTTGTACACATTTACTCACAAGGAGTATAGTATTGGCTACAATGCTCACCATTTTAAGTTTCATATGCTGGTTCAAGAGGAAATTATCCGAGATTAATTTTTTACCATTACTGTAACAACTTACACGTTGGTCTACAAAATTGACACATGTCAGATTGAAATCAAGAGAAAGTTGTCGAAACTCGAAAATAAGAATTTAAAGGTAATGTGCTTACTAATTTCTTTTAAGAAAGAGCTACTTATTTTCAAGCATTATGAAATGTGTTGCAGAGAACTAAATAGTAACTAAAAATTTCAAAAGTTAGCAGAAAGATTGAAAGTGGAAGTAAATTCAGAATTAATTATGTTTTACTGCATTCTTCTCCCTGTATTAATGGCAGATCTTTATTAGCATTTTATACAAGATAATTCATGTTATAGCTGGAACTGAACTATGAAAGAATTTCATTGTAATTGCGTAAAATTGCACATATATTTTTAATTTATGTGCTTAAAAATGAGATCATACACCTATATTCTTTTAAAGAAATTTTTATTTAAAAATGAGCAAGAGCTGTATTTAAAAATGAGCAAGAGCTGTTCTCAGTTTTAAGTATCCACATTTACTTCGGAACTATAGTTATACTAATAGTTATAATACTTATAAATAGTAACTATAATTACTTCTGTCATTAATAAAATTAATTTGTTTTAAATTATTCCACGTAATGAAATGGTCATAAAATTGTACTTTATCGCTTCTACCAAGCCTGTTTTAAGTTTTTTTCTAACTGAACTTCAAAAAAGACATCGTTTTTGCGATAATAATTGTTTAGTTAATTGTGATAGATGTGAAAAATGTATATATATATATATATCATTTTGAATGCTCTTATGACAAATATCATTCACGCTCTTGCTTGCAGTAAAACATTTATGTAAAATAAAGTCAAGTTACACAATTTAATATTTTTATTTACTACAATAACTAAAAGTTATCTTGTATTTTAAAAGTAAAATGTTAACAATACTTAAATATTATTTAATATCCAATGAACCTTTTTCCGGAATAAATAAATTTCATTGTAAAAGTAACTAATTAAATAATTTTTTATAAAAAGGTCAGTGGAGGGCGAGACCGAACCCTGAGCGTCAAGGCGATACGTTATCGACTAGACCGACCCCACAAGTCGATGAATAAACTTACTGGTATATATGCCGAGTTTAATTTTTAAAAGCTATTTTTCTCTGAATTAACTGGTTATTCCGCGCTATTACACTTTGAGGGTAGAACAGATTAAAGAAGTACTGTAGTACTATGCAAAAAAGTTATATTGCACATTAGCTGTGGTCAGGAGCGCAGCAATTTTAAAATCATGGGGGGGGAGGGGGAACAGTTTCATTTCCAAATGCTCAAAATTATTTCTAAGAAAAACCAATTAACAATTAAAAAGTACTTAGTATTCACTCATTATTATTATAGTATTAATTACAAAAAATCACTAATAAATGATCATCTTTATTGATCATTAAAATAAATTCATAGTTTTCACAAAATAACCGAAATTCATATGCAGTATCGTTGATTTAACTATACATTCATTAAATGTGATTAATGAAATGTGGTTTGTCGCTTCTTGAGAAAGAAACTGGTTAAACACCGGACTCAATGGAATCCGGAAAATTTCTGTAGTTAGAGGGGGAAAAGGGAAGTGAATTTTCAAACACATTTCTTATGTATTTCAGAGTAATTTCATATTTAGAATATAATTTAGACTTAGAAGTTCTTAAGTTTAAAATTTAAATGCAAGAAGTCTTTAAATTTTGATTTTGATTTTAAAATTTTCGCTTTGAAAGCAGCTTTATCTCATTTGGAATTCAAATGAAAATTTCCTGTTTCGTAATGGGGCTTAAGCACCTGAGTTCCCCCTTTCCTAAGCGCCTGACTGTGGTTTCTGAAAGCTTACACGTTGTCTTAATTAATTATATTTTATTTATTGATACTGTTGTCGTTCAAAACAACTATATATGAAGCGAAATCTTTTGAATTAATAGATGAAGGAGTCTGAAATTTAACAGCAACTGAAAATTACCAATGAAATGTTTGTCTACAAATAATTTACATTTAGTTTTCTTTTTCCCTGTCACCGATACATACCTATCTATTTTTTAAATACAGTGTTTTCAAACATTATTTTTTAAATTAAAAAAAATAAATATTTTAATCAACAATTCATCTTTTTTATAAAGGGGGAAATACGTGTAAAAGTCTCAACAAATTAATTTTTTTATTCTTCATAAATCGATTCTACAACTATTCAATAATATACCCTGAAAATTTCAAAGCAAAATTCCAAGTCATTTAAAATTTATAAGCATTTGAGCGAGCGCCCCTTTTGGAGCCGTTGAGCAGGTAGTCCCTCATGAATGACCTGAAGGGTATTAGAGGACGTTAGCAGATGTCCTTTTATTTATTTTTTAACAATAGAGACCTCGGATAGAAATTTCTATAAGTATTAGTATCCATAAGTATTTAAAAAAATGATTCATTACTGCCTTAAATTTACCTTCAATACCACTCTTTTTTTCAAACGCGTTTTTCTCGAACTACTTTTTTCGAATTTGCGTACACTCTAGCTCGCAGAGTTTTTGATCAATCCTTATCAAATTTAGCACACATTTTCTTTACATACACATGCTTTAGTTGAACTAGAATCATAAACATATCTTTATTTTTACTTTTTTTATTGTTAAAAAAGAACAAAAAAAAGGTTAAAAATCGTACTTAATTTTCCCATTCTAGAAAAAATAGAAATTTTCAATTTTTTGTAATGATTTTAGTTCAACTAGAAGAGACACTTATAAAAAAAAGTAGATTTTAAAAAAAATTGATTTCAGATAAAAATTGTGACCTCCAGGATGAACGCAAACTGCCGACCGGGTGGTGACTTACAGCGTGCAGCAGCCGATATCTCCGGGATTTATCAAGACAAATGTTTGAAAATTTCAGTAAATGTTCTTCAATATATTTAAAAAATAACCTCAAAACCTCAATACAATATATTTATTCTTTGTACGTTAAAAGAAATCATGAAAACTGCTCTTAATACGCCGTTTCACACGTATCCCCCCCCCCCCCTTAAGACTAATTCTGAAAACCATTCTGTGAAAAAAAAGACACAAACACAAATTTATATCACTGAAAAATTCATCATCCTAAAACCACACGTATTCAAACCGGGGCTGTGGATTCGGAGTCGTGAAGTCAGAATCGGGCTGCTTTAGGGTAAAATATTCGAAGTCGTTTAAAAACGTGCGGACTGCGACTCCGACTTCAGGTTTTATTTTTTAATTTTCTGACTAATATCAAAATAGCATTTCAATCATAATTTTCAGACTTTACCTTAAATATTAAGCGCTATTACCTTCAACGCACATAATGCCTTGGCCACCTATTTTTATACATATTGCATTTTCAAATTTTACTGTTTATAATATTAAATAAATAAAAAATAGTAATAACAATCGAATGAAAACACACGCTATGATTGAAATAAACAGATGAATGAATTGCTCGGTATTATCAAATGCTTTGGTATTAATACTATAATTTTAAAAATTGACAACAGATTTCATAAATAGCTCATTATCTTTGAGGGCATCCACATTGTCTGTATGTTCTAATCCTGTTACAAGCATTTTAAATACTACAATAATGGATTGTTAAAATTCTAGTTGGAACTAGTGATTTTACCTTCAATTAACAACAAAAACTATTTTGTAACTAACTATGAGATTATTTACGCAAATACTCTTAGCTCGCCATTTAAATGAGTTAAGATCTTTCCATTTTGTAAAAAATTATCTTTTAAGAGATGTTTTCAGAAATCTTTCTTACGATTTGGACCTCGGCCTAGTTAAACTTTGTGGTAATCAGGCACTGGCCAAGACATAACCTAGTTTCGAGGGACACACTAACACTACGCATTGATATAAAAATTTATCTCTTAAAAATATTTCAGAATCATGCATATATTTTAGAACAGTGTTCATCGTTTAACCCCTTAAAGCACGAATTTTCTTCTGAAAAACTACTAGTAGTATATTGTAAGTTATTCTTTGCAATTTCAGGTTGCGGGGGTGGGGTAAAAGTTACATAAGAAAAAATACATTATACAAACAAAGTGTAAACGGATTTCAGACGGGCATTAGAAATAAAATAACGCACGGGCATGAGCAAACTTTCAGGTAACTTTCGCCCGTATCAGACACGGGCAAATGCGTTAAGTGTTTAAGATACAAAAAAATAAGCAGAGAAAAATGTATAGTGTCTTTTGAAACTGGCAATTGTTCCAAACATTGTTAGTGACAAAGCCAGAAATGAAAAGGACATTTTGAAATGCATGCAACTCCATTTTTTAAATATAATTTGTCAACACCACTGTAAAATTATTTTAAATATTAATAATAATGCTGTTCATAAAATTAATATTATTTTTAAATTTTTATAATAGAATAGTACTACAGTGACAGTACTTTCTCCATATTTTGTGAGAATCACCCATGTACAGTAATGCACCCAGGATTTTGCTTTGAAGGGGGGACCAAAGTCAGGATTTTGGATGCACCGGACATTGGTTCTGCCAGGTACCGGAAATCCTGTGTCCCTTGTCTCAAGGATCTGTTCCGGATATCTGGCTCTGATGTTTGAAATGTGTAAATTCTACGTATTTTTAAACATCTCAAAGCTTTCAAATACGTAATAAGTTTGTAATTTACATATATTTTCAAAAACTCCTAATGAATTAAATTTTAAAAAGTGAAATCTAATATGCCGAATAAACTGAAGTTTTTTGCAGTGGCCCGAAATGATTCCGAATACTGAAAAATCATTCGGATACCGGATATCCGATGAGGACCAAGGTCAGGATTACTAATGCATCGATATTGATTGTACTGAACATTGGATATGCGGTGCCTCTTTTCTGACGGATCCGTAAAAGATATCCGGCTATGATGTTTGAAACCATCAGTGAATATTATACATGTATTTAAATACCACAAAACTTGACGTAAATACGTAGTAAGTTTTCAATTTTTGTATACTTTTGAAACTGCTAATTACATTTTATGAATCAAACTTAACATGCCGGATAACCGGATCTCTCTTGCAGTTGCCAGACCGGATTCCAGACTTCTAGAAATTTGTGGGATACCGGATATCCGTTGCCTTCCGTACCGGGGTGCTGTTCATCCTCCCCCTCAGAAGGCATCGGATATTCAATATCGGATCGATTTTTAAATATCCGGTATCCGATTACTGCACTAAAGGTCTGGTGATCCGACATGTCAAACTTGATTCATAAAATTTACTTAATTAGCCCATTTTGAAATTATATGTAAATTAAAAGCTTCCAACGTACTTGGAAACTTTAGGGATGTCCAAAAATATGTATAGAATTTACCGGTTTCAAACATCACAGCTGGATATCCCGTAAGAATCTGTTAGGCAAGGAGCAACGGTCTTCCGATATCGAGAAAATCAATATCGGAGTCGGAGTTTTTAAAATCCAGGAGTCGGGAGTCGGTCATTTTTCTTTCCGACTCCGCAGCCCTGATTCAAGCATAGACTGAATAACGGAAAAAGTATTTTAAAATATTAATTAGTAATTTTCTTTCATCGACGTTCAACAGCTTACATTAAAAATGAATCTATCATTTGCAATACCAGCTTGTTAATAAATAACTAGTTGTTTAACTAATGTACAGTAGATAGCTGAGACTTGACGTTTCGGCAATAAACCCGATAGAATATTATGAGCAAGCAAAGGTAACAGGTGTGTAAATTACGTGCGTCGGCATAAATTATTTAAATATTTAAGCTTTAAGTGTTGTTCTTCAGCATAATGACGAATTCATTGTTTATACACCTTGCTATGGGATTATTAAAATAGTGATAGAAGTACTAAATTCGACTGTTGATTCCAAAATATTCCTAACGCCTGTTTACTTTCAAGTTGAGTATAATTAGTACTTAACTGTTTTATGTTTGTGTCGATTTTACTGAGCATGACAACAACTCAAACGTTACATGACTGTATTTCAAAATTTTCATTTTTACGGTTAAAGAATTACAAATACGGGGAATATAAATAAGTATATGAGAAAAAGTAAATCATTCGATCCAACCGATCAAATCAACAAGCATCATTCGTTCCTGCACTTCTGAGCCTGAAGATGAACGCAAAATTGGTAGCCGCTCTCCTACTTGTCCTATTCGTTGGCGTAGCCGTTGGTCAGTATAACAAGTGAATATTAATTATATTGTGTTATGAATATTGCTAGACAAAACAAAACTCTCCCTCTTCATTTTATGAATCCAAAACTATGCTAGGTATTTAGTTTTTAACTGGTAAAAAACTATAGCATGGAGTACAAAAACGTTTCACGCTGTATTATAGTCAAAATTATTTTTATATTAAGACAAATGAAAATAATTTTTTTTAAAGTTCAAGAAAAAACAATAAGTTATTATCAGCGTAAAACATTTCTAAATACAAAAAGGGAATAACGAGTCGAAGAAATGCCTAGCAGTACAAATAACTACCGACGAACCAAAATTAATTCAAGTGCAGGTACCCTGTTTAAGCTCTCCAGTTAAGCTTACAGTTCAGCTATCCAGTGCGTTAAATGAATCATTGTTTGAAAAGTACTTTTTTTTTTTCTTTGCAGCTAAAAAAGTTTATATTGAAAACTTGAAAATATTTCAGATAAAACCATACCTTTTGTTAAAGTAATAATAACGATGCACTCAAGTTAAAAGTCAAGAAACCAACAATATGATTTTAAAGAAGTTAAACTTTTATCATCTTTTGCTGCCATGCTGCTAAATGTACAAATGCTACGTTTTATGAGAGCAAAAAAGGCTGCATTAAAAAAAAGTGTAAATCGTATCCTCCTCCCCTGCTAAGCAGAATTATGGTATCTGCATCTGAGCTCAAAACGAGATATGGGTCATTCTACAGAAAACCTGCAATTTGACTACATAAATTTTCAAATTAAAAAAATCAAGATGAATTCTTCAAAAAAATCTGAAGGTTGGCTTATGATATGTATATATTTATAACATCTGTCTCACAGATCAACTTCGTTTTGATTTTGTGAAAAAAAAATAAGAAGAATTTAGCAATCCACAGAAGTGATATCGCTGAAAACATAATTTCTGATGGGAAAAAAAGAAAAAGACAGCGAGTTTATGCAAAAAAATTTGGTATTTAATAATCAGACAAAATTTATTGACATATACTAGTAATCCAGTTGTTCTATGACAAAAAAAGAAAGTGTAAATAAAATAAAAAATATAGACAAAACAAATTTTGTAACAGATTAAGCTACACTACTAACTACGGAAATTTATTCTAAGTTTGGGAATGGTGTTAAATCATCCTCAAATATATAACAACCTCTTCTGTTCCTGGTTGGAGACTTGAAAATATTAATTACGTTCTTCCTATCAACAACTCCTATGTAATGCTATTAATAACTCTTATTTTATAATGCTTCTTAAAATTTTTCTTTAATTCAAAGCAGACAATCACATATTTATTTTCCAATGCTTCAAGTTCATCTAAATTGGAGCTGTTATGATCAAAATTAACAGGAATTTGAGAAATGAACATACTTTTCTTCAGGTTTGCACGCTATATAGCTCAGACGTCTAGCATCTAGAAAGTGCTTGTTTTTCTTTGACCAAGTAATCTGATGTATTTTCATTGTACCTTTAAATGTTACGATAGTTATTTTTTCTAAAATCTCATCAATTTTCTTCATTTCTACATCAGCATCTTTAATGATATCAATCACTTTGATACCAGGGCATCTTGTTTTTAGCAGCGAAACAAACTCATCTTTTCCAGTAATATCATAACCATGTGCAATAATATTATCCGCAGTTCTTTTTAGTGTTCCTCCCACACCATCAGGCGCCCCCTTACCACGACTAGTTTCTGAGAAATGCCAAACACATGTACTTGCTGCTGTTTCTTTTGCAATGAATACTCTCAAGAGATAAAACATTTTTTTATTTCGATATTGAGTGCTTGGCCCAACACTTAGTATCTGTTGTGTTTCTAGTTCAAGTTCTTGAAAAATTGGTTTCAGATGAATACATATAGCTGCCGAATCATGGGTAAATTTTCTGAGACGAAGGGATGTCCACAGAAGTGATGAAAATTTCTGATTTATTGAATAATTATATTAGGGTTAATTCTATGAGTTTGTGCCATTTATAACTTTTAGAACATCATATTTTGTTTAATATGGCACGTTGAATAAAAAATATAATTGTAAATTGATACTTTAAAAAAGGTCACAGAGGTGATGACATAAGCAGAACAGATTACGAATGAACATAAATACTAAATTTTTACCCAAAAGATTTCAAACTTATTCAAAGCAACTTGCTTGCATTTCCAACATGGCCGCTTCTTCTTTTATTTGCCACTACGAAAGGATAAGTACCGCCATCTAGAGAGTTGTTTTTTTAAATGTTTTAAATGTCCACAGAAGTGATGCAAAACCTTGTGACAAGCTTCCTTTTTGAAAAATATTCAATGTGACAATAAATAGGGCAAACAATTCGTATGTAATGTGAAATTCACACATTTTCTAATGAAAATGCACATACTTAATCTACGTATGTGGTATAATACATCAGCTACAACTATTGAAATAGTACAACTCTGGCTTGTGACAGTCCACAAAAGTGACATATCACCTTCTGTGGATAGATTTTTTTACTATTTATTTTTTCTAATTTCTAAAATTTTTGAATTATAACTCAGAAAACATTGTACTTTTACATGTTAAATAAAAAATAAGCAATGTTAATAATAATTTTCATTTTATTGTTTTGTGACTTAAAATGCAGGTTTTCTGTAGAATCACTCATATACACGATTAAAGTTTTGCGTACTTGATTCAGATACCACTTTTTTAGATTTTTTTTACAAAATATGTCCTGTATGCCATAAGACCTTGTATTTAGATAAAATAAGTGACAAAGAACCATCTGGTGGCAATAACTCACTCTCGCCAAATGCGACTTTTTTTCTCAGCACGGAAGTGTAGTGAAGAAGTGTAAACTTCAAAGGTAGATTATTTACCATTCCACAAAAAGGCATAGAAGGGAATGTTTAATATTTTTTGGGTGACGCTTTGTTATATTAATGTCAACGTAAGCCGGGCATAGGTAGTCTATCATGTTATAAAAAATGTACGGCTCAATTCTATCAAAATTTGTTGGCTGACATCTAAATTTTTACACATGTAAATGTTAATGCAGAGTCATAGATTATAAATATGAATAGCTACACACACACATCAGTATATAAAACAAAACTTTACACACATATTATAATATTTTGCAGACATTGAGAAAAAAGTGATGTCTTTTCTCCAATTTCAAACGCATTTAATGCTTAAGTCAACTTTTATTTTTTTGGCATATTTCATTTCCCCTTTCTCCAAGAATGAAAGTTTTAAAATGCAAGTTAAAAATTCTTTAAGGCGGAACGATAGAAAGCTTTTTACTGTGAAACGCTTTTTTAAGTTCATTTCCGCGGATATGCAAAATGTTTCATAGTTTCCTTCAGATAATATAGAGCTCGGTTGTTTCTTTTGAAATGTAATAATATTTTTAATGTGAATTTTAGACAAAATAATATAAATTCGGGATACAAAAACTCTCTAATTTTAGACAAAATAAATATTTGAATCGAAATGTTCCCAATAACAATAATAACTTTTAATATTTTATGTTAAAATGTTATGTAAATAGTATTATATGAGCGTTTCTTTGATACATGAATATAGAATTACATATCTCACTTAGTATAAGGCACACGGAATCATACTCAGCACCAGTTAAAATATTCCCCCTTCTTCAGGAATGAAAGTTTTAAATTTGAAAAAATTCAAGTTAAAATTCTTCACAGAATATCACATTCATTAAAACAAGCAGTGAAAATTTAAGACAGGGACTAGAACATTCGACTCTTTGCTACCTGACGAGTTTTCACTAACTCCAAACATCCTGCTGTTTAAAACATTTTAAAACTGCAAATCCACACCACTGAACACATTGTCAGTTGCCTCAGCTACTAGAATTTTTTTTCTGCGAGAGACACATACGGTATGGGTAGTTTCTTCCTATGCGTTTTAAACATATACGTCGTAGATTCACCATCAACTTAATCCACAAACCACCATTCTTCATGAATCAAACATGAACTTCGTCTCCTGTAACACTTCATGTTACAATCGAAGTGTAACAAGAGCACTGTAACACTTCATGTTACTGTGCTCTTTCCTCGATGTTTTTTATTACAATTTTGAATAATGAAGACTAATCAGCACTTTAAAGAAAAAAAAATTTCGAAGCTTTACACCTCCTGGTGATTCTTACCTAAATATTTCTCATTTCTTTAATCGAGTATCGCTCTATAGGAGGTTCTGAAAAGAGAAAGTATGGAGGACAACAGAAGGGATCCAAGGGAAATGACTCCAGCTCTGGTTCAAGTGAAAATTCTGGAAACGATTCTACTTCCGGTGGAACAGCTGGAGGTCAACAAGGAGCAGACAGTGGTTCTAGCAGCGGACAAGGATCAGGATTTGGTCAAGGATCAGGAGTGGGAAGTGGAGCAGGCTCAGGAGCAGGAAGTGGATTTGGAGCAGGAGCAGGAAGTGGAACTGGCTCAGGAGTGGGAAGTGGAGCTGGTTCAGAAGCAGGAAGTGGAGCAGGCTCAGGAGCAGGAAGTGGATTCTGAAGGAGATCAGGAAATGCATTTGGAGGCTCAAATAACTGCATCTCTGCTAAATGTCGTGAACGTGCAGGATAGCTATTATATAAGGTTACTTTGGTACATTTCAAATAGCTACTAAATCATGATGCTCATATAACTTTAGTCTATGTAAGCTCCTCAGAATAAAATTTTAAACCCCATCATGTCTTGTTTTTTACTTTACTAGAGTACGCCCTGTGGTCAGATTTCAAAGGTAATTTATTAAATTTCAAGTTTAGCCTCGAACGCTTAAACCACGGCTGCGCACTCGGTTGGGAAAAGGACCGTCTCCGACTCCTTTACAGAAATATATTAGGAATGTAACGAATATTCGGCCCCTGTTCGGTATTCGGCGCTTTAGCAGACTATTCAGCTTGGACGAATATTGGTCTGACGATATAGCCGAATATTTGGCCTGAGCGAATACTCATAAAGTATTCGGCGGCAAATACTTGTGCGATAGTAGCAATGAAAATAAAAGAAACTTGTTGCTTTTAAATATTTTAATTTGTATTACAGTTATTGCAAAAATGTAATTTTCAATTGTAAGAGTCATTTGAAAATAAACGTACTTTTCCTAAACGTTGCTTTCAATTTTGGTAATATACTTATTAAATGAGGCAGAAATATTTCGAACCTAGAACATACCTTGAGTATGGTATGCTTCGATTCTACGCCAAAAGTAGGAGGGAAAAATTATTAACTATTCCCCTCCCCCTTTTTTTCAATTGATTACACTAAAACTCATAAATAGCTACTAAATAAAAAAAATAAGTAAGAAAATCGGTTGACAAACAGAGGAAAAAATGTTACTTAACTGTTTTGTCTTTGACTATGTATTTATATATATATATATACCTGAGTTCGCCGAGCGATCGAGATTTGACCATAGTTCATTATATTCTTCAAGTTCAGCCTCGAACTTTTAAGCAACTTTTAGACCTTTTAGTTTTTCTGTTTGACAGCAGTTTGTTTTGTTTAAATATTTTAATTAGCGATAATCACTCCTCAGTGCGACTGGTTGACCAGTTATTTAATTTGACTGAATTAATTATTTAATTTAATGCATTTGTGACACATATTATACCTAGATTTTATCTTTCTGAACTCTTTCTCCTGTAAAGAAAATACGAAACCTTTTATGCAGCACTATTATTATTGAATAAATTAGAAATACAAACACGTACTTTCAATTTACTCAACAGTTCAAAACGCTAATACAAATCAACAAACTTGCGAATCACTGATTCAAAGCAAAATAACGTATCTCACTTTATATTATGATAGACATTGTTAGCTTCAAATTGCATTATGTTGTTTGATATTGTACTGAACAAACAGTCTGACTGACTTATTACAGATAGCCTCAGTGGCTGAGTGGTCTAAGCGACGGGTTCCGCTACCTGCCTGCGCGCAGTGAAGAGGCGTGGGTTCGATTCTCACTTTCCCCTGGATGTATTTCCTTCTTTGTATTGTAATTCTGTTGTACTGTCTTGTTATATCTGTCATATTAGACGAGAGTTTGAAGCATATCCTTGAGAATAGCAAATAAACTCGAATGTTAATGTAACCTGAAATGGTCTATTACAAATACAGAAAAATAAAAGTTTATCATTTCTGGATTGGCAATACAGTATTCTAAAGATGGTTTCCTTGTGCAAGCAAATTCATCGAGTTTTGAACGAATTTTGCATGATTGCTTTGGGTAAAAAAAATCAACTGAAACTCCTGAAGTCAACTTCATAGGTAAGACTAAAGTTTAATTATTTCATTTTGTTAAATTTTAAGATCTAGGAGGTATCTTAATAGTTGTATTAGAACACACAAAAAGCTTATTTTGTGTGTCCCGTACGTGACGAAAAAGTGGAATATTTTCAGTTAGGTCAAAAATGGAACACATTTATTTTGTGTAAATAACATTTCTAAAGCAGATTAATGTAATACACGTATCCTATGCTAGTTCTAGCTTTTAAGGTTACTTTTATTTGTAAAAAACTTAAAAACAAAACTGTCCCTCACGTGACGCATTACATGTAGGAAACACAATTTCAATATCTAAATGTTGGTAACAATTTTATTTCAACATAGCACGAATTCTTTCATGGTTTTTTGTTTTAAAATTGTGTTACTCTAAAGAAATAGTTATCATGCGCTCTAGAAGAGCAAGGGAAATGTCGAGCGACATCGATGAGTCTTTTAAGTACTTGAAACAAAAAGAAATTGATAAGATGCCGTATACATATCAAAATGAACGCTGTTTTGAAAATCGTGATTGGACCACTTTTTGACACTGGAATTGAATTCAGTATGCCCAAATCAGCATAAATAGCAAGTTTATCTGCATTCTAATCATTAAAGCAAGATATATTGGAAAAGGGCATCATCATTATTTTCCATATGCTAATTTACAGGTCGAGGTTCATGAAACCATAAAAACACGCATTAAGGTATTTAAAAAGACGAAAACTATATTATTCGTTATAATACGTAAATTTAACGCAACTCCTTGCGAAATGATGTCGTTTTATTAAGATATCTTACTTTTAAGCAAGAGTTGGAATTTTAATGGTAAACTGCCCCAAAACCGGCAGCAAAATGCATTTTTAAGTAGAGCAAAACATCTATTGAATATATTTAGCTAAAATTTTTGTTATCCATTCAAAAACTTCTCTCGAATATTTTCATCGAAATATAGTAATATTGTTTCACTTTTTTTTAAATGCAAATATTAATTTTATAATTCATAATAAATATTAAATTGACGTTTTCAGCCACATGAAACGTGTTTTTGCTATTTTGTTTGTTCGAAGCTTCATATAAAAGAGAAAACAGAGCCGTAATCATGTTAATTTAGATATTTTAAGAAAAAATATCAAAAATCGTAACATTACGAGGTGGATTGGGGGATTTTTCTTAATTTCATCGTGGAGCAGCGTGTAGACCAAATTATACGGAAATCAGCATATAGGGTTACGTTTTAGTGCTAATTAAAAATATATGTTAAAAAAGGGGATACTATTTGACACTTTCAAGTTCATGCTCATTTTACTGTGAAGAATACCATTTAGCAAAATTTTCAGTTAGCTTGTCCTAATAGATTGATATATTCACGTGTCTCTAGTGTAAACAGTGTTCAAATCAGGAGTAATTCTATTTTTCCAGAACTGTACCTCCGGAACACGTATATGAAATGTTCATTGCAAATTTCTCGGTAACAACGTTGTATTTTTTACATAGTATACAGACAGCGTCAAGATAATTACTTTAAGCTATTTTTTTAATACTTACCGCAAGCAACACCAACTAATAGGACAAGTACGAACACGGCTACCAATTGGAAGTTTATCTTCATTCTCGAGGATGCAGGATAGAATGATTTGCTTGAAAGTCAGATGCCTATTTAAATTTTCTGATAATCCTATTAATCAAACAAAGCCAAATATTTCGCATTTTTTTCTGGAAGGTGTGGACAGTTGTCATGCTGCCTTATCGTGACATGAAATTACAATATTTAGTTAAGTGTAGCGTCCTTCTTCAAACAATTATAATTATTGGGATTCCCTTGAATCAGAAAGAGATTTTATTGATTTTCAACAAGTTCTCGAAATAACAGATTAAACGTTATTCTTGCGAATGACGCATAAAACTTAACGATATCGTAAATTTAATGCATTGCAATCACTAGTGGTTATTCCCACCTGGTACTCATATTTTCTTCTACATATTATGTTTAGTTAAAAACAAATAGTATGAGCATATTTTGTAAGCTTTGAAGAATTATTTATTAATTAATGAAACCTAAATTAAACAGTCTTCCCCTTCAGCCTCCTATTCCGTTACCAAATTTCAAGCGGGCTTGGAGCGCGTAACGAACAAAGGGGCTGTCGAGCGAAGCAAGCGAAGGACGGAACCGCCAAATAATATAAAGGCCGCCTAATAATATAAAGATTCGACCTAATATAATTGCTATTTAATCATTAGTCCTCTATTATTTCAGAGTATTATTTATTTACGTTTTCTGTCCAACTTAAATGTTCTTTTCCTTTAGCTGACTGCATTTTATTATAACAAATGGAAACTTGTATTAAAAGTTCAAAACAGAACAAAATTTTCTTTTTTACAGTCTTCTACTTAAATTTAAGTGGGGCTAAGACCAAATCGTAATGTGAAATCGTAAAGTAAATATTGAATTCAAAACACGCAGCTTTCAGTGACATGTCCTCTTAAAAGTCACTAGTACAGCTTACGTTCATTTCTTTAGTGCTTAATAATATTTTTTGAAAATGGATGTGATGTTCTCGGATGAAATGGATATGTGTTCCCGGGATAAATGTGTTCTCGGAGCGTAATACATATGTAGGTTTAGATTTTTTTTTTTTTTTTTTTTTTATTATTATTATTTAAAAACGAACTGTTGTCAAACAGGTTTCCGAATTTTCTATGCATCTAATAAAAATAAAATCTATATATATTATTTCTCTAGCCTGTTTTTGCGCCGGTCCGACAGATCTTCCTTATTCATTAATCAAATTCCATGATTTACCCCTCATTTTAAAGCTTATTGTGCCGGCTAATGACGAAAAAATAGACCCACGGTCTAAAAATGTACCGCTTCTCTTAGATTTAAAATCATCTAAGAAGAGGTTCATAAATGGATGCCTAATTGCTGTTTTCTATGCCGGCGCCATCCACTGGCGTAGATAAGGGGGTAGTTTTGGGGATGAAACCCCCCCCCCCCTCTGAAATGGTAAAGATTGTCTAGAATTTGACCAATTTTTCTAGTAAAGCAATGAAATCAGCTCACTTCTCTGGAAGAAACCCCCCCCCCCCTTCTCAAAATCTGGGTCTAGCTGCGCCACTGACGCCATCTGTTATCAAGGAATCAAAGAAGAAACTCTTCTGTTTTCATTATGTTGCAAATTGGACAGTTTTAGCGGCGTCTGTGGTGTTAAACTTATTCAATCTTTAGCCTCTACATTCATTTATATTATGAATGTGTAGAGCCTAACCAATCAACAGTAACTATATTTTAAGTAATGGAACTGTTTCGTTATTGTATTTTAATGCTATGTATACTAATAATTTAAATAATTATCATTATTAATGTGATTATTTTGTTATTTTGAATATCTAAATAATAGTGGGGGGAAATTTGTAACAGCAATTTGTACTGATGTGTTCAATGACATGTCTTCTTTTGTACCAACACCAATTTACATTTTTCGATTCTTCTTCATAATATCCGTTCTCCCAAATTTCTAAAGAATGGAATGCCACACACAACGATTTGGTACGCAGTGCGGAATTCCGCTCGGGTCGACTAGTTACTAGTGAATATAGTGAACCAAAAATATGTTTTCTCTAAATGATAACTGGAATTAAAAAGATAATTTCATACTTGAAAAGAAGAAAAACGTTTACGAAGATCTGTCATTTTTCAAAATTATGAAGTTTTATATTTTTTCTAAGAATAATGTACAGTAATGCCTCATTAAAACTTGGCTCGCTCCCCGTCTCCCCTGGTGGTAAATCCAAGGTGAACCTAGTAGTAAACCAAATAAAAATGGTGACTGTTGGAAGAATTAATTTGAAATCTGCCAACAGTTCATTCAGTCATTTTCCACTTAATCTAGTTTACTCCATTCGTTTTATCACCAACTTCTCAGATTTCGTCTCTGAATATCGCCAAACAAAAAAAAAGAAATGTTTGCTAAGATATTTTGAAATCGAAGTTCTCTGGTTGTAGGCGAAAGCCAAAACTAAATGTTTACTCACCTTTAATACAAGTTGGTTTCAGTATTTCGTAAAAAAATTAATTTTCACGCGGGGCTAAGCAGAATTCCTTAGGACTTAATTTAAAAATTAAGAGTGGTACAGCAGTAGATATAAAAGGAGAGTTCTACGCCAGCAGGGGGTGTGAGGTGGAACCACGCCCCCTCCACCCCCTGCCACACACATCCTCCTCAGCCTGCCGAGTGGGGTTGAGTTGTTTTTCTTACTTGTTACACTGCGTCTGAAGTTTAGTTTTTCTGGCGTTTCCAGCCTTGAAATTAAAACTAAAAACATGTTACAAATTCAAAAAAATTAATGTTGCCATTCGTGAAAACCTAAATTGGAAATCAAAAATAACTTCGGAAAACGACAAAGTCCAAAAAATAATTATTCCTATTTTTGTCACTAGGAGGCTTCTCGTAAAAATACATTGTCATGGAAACCACAACACACGATAGAACCATTGCCATTCCCTAAAATATAAACTTCAAAAGCAGTGTAAACATTGCCATTCCTGAAAAACTAAATTTCAGACGCAGTGTAACAAGTAAGAAAAACAACTCAACCCCACTCGGCAGGCGGAGGAGGGGGGTGTGGCAGGAGGTAGAGGGGGCGTGGTTCCACCTCACACCCCCTGCTGGCGTAGAATTCTCCTTTTATATCTACTTATAGCCTTTCGAGCAGAGGGCAGTACTGGACCTTCTACTTTCCTTTTTTAAGTTAATATATATTAAAAAATATAACGTGGTTCAAAGTTATCCCCCATGGTTCAAGTTACCCTGAATGACTGTATACCTTTTAAGATTTACATTTTGACGGTAGCGTCATTAAATTACTCTACCACAGTCCTAGATACTGCTGGAGACATAGCATGAAGTAAAATACACTCTCGCAGCGCCATTTCAGGCCGGCGAAACACTTCACTAAATATGTATTTTGAGTTAAGAAAAAAACATGTTTTGGAGAAGAAAGATCTTCGTAATGTAACAGTAAGAATTTCTCCAAGTGCTGATAATGTATGTTTTTAGTGGAGGCTTCAAGCTTTCTGCGATTGAAGCCTTCATCTTCTGAATTTGCTTAATTTTATTGAAGAGTTGTTTCTTCAAGCGTCGAACTTCGAAGTTTTTTGCCCTCAATTCTTCTTGATTTTGTATCTAAATATTATGAGCTATGCATTTTCAAAAGCAAAATCCGTTTCTGTACCAACATTTTGAAGAGTACTTGTTGGTCGTCTGATTCAGCATTATCAGACATTAAAAGCAAATGTGCTGGTGCACCATCACAAAAATTGACTGCAGCCTCTGATTCCTCAGCTTCCGTTTTTATTTTCAGGCTTTACTGACGGCCAGTGGCGTACGTAAGGGGGGGTTTGGGGGTTTAACCACCCCCCTTGAGCTCAGACAAAATGGTAAAAAATTTCTAGTAGGGAAATAATAGTGCTTTATTACATACTCGAATTTCATTTAGTAGTTTCCAAAAATTATGAAACCCTAATTGAAAAAATTTTGCGTACGCCACTGCTGACGGCTGCATAAATTTCTGATATTTCGTACATTTGCTCGGGATTGATCCTTTTCTAAGGCATCTGGAATTCTTTGTTTGAATCTGCTTTGAAAATTACAGATTACTACAAATTACAGATGAAATCCCTCGAAGTAGCACCACAGAGCTAAGTAAAAAGATCGAAAATTAAACAAGTTTTAGTGCTGCCATCTATTGCCAATTCCTTAGTCGGGCGAAAGGAGAGTTGATCTTTAACGCCTCAGATCACTTTTTGTTGAATACTTCTTTATTTGTCGAAAATCGACATTTAGGTGCATGTATTTTTTGCAAAGGATGAAAGCTCTAAAAAAACTCTACAATACCTGTTATTCTTCGAAAAGTTTAATTACAGAAAGTTACACTTTTCCTCGCTAGGTGGCACCACATCAAAGCTGGTTGGCCTATCACCCTTATTATATTATTGCAAGGATTTTTTCTATCAATACATTTAAAAACATTTTGTAACTAATACATGTAAAAGTTTCCCGTGCTAATAAATTTTCGAAGAAGATTCTAATTGTAAAGAGTTTTAATCCTTTATAATTACCAAAATTTAATTTTGTCATTTGATAACAGGCAAACAGGCCCGTCATTTAAAAATTTTCTAGGAGAGGGTGCGGGGGCAGTGGCGTAAATAACACCCCGGCAACCCCCGCGGCGAGGGGAGGGGCGCACGAGGTTTTAGGGCGCACGTTCCAGAAAATAATACCCCTCATGAGTTACTATATATAAACATACCCAGCTAGCAAAATAAATTGAAGCAAGATTGCATAAAGATTTTCACGCCAATACAGAAGTATTGCATAAAGATTGCCAAAATCTTTACATGTTACTCCCGGTCGATTGTCAGCGCATTGCCACAATATTTACGTCAATGTGTATGCAAGAGAAAAGCAATGTCCTGGCAAGATAGGTTGAAATGAAAGCATTGTATAAATCTTGTCCTGACAAAGTACATTGACACGTCAACCAGCCTGTAATATCCTTGCAAGGTAGTTTATGCTTGAAATATTGCATACACCTTGACATGACAAAATTTATTGACAAGGCAACCCTTTATAAATATTTAGGCAATGTATGTTTTTTTTTTTTACAATATTGCTTCCAACTTGTTAAGACAATGTACATTGTCGCAACAATCCCTTATAAATTTTTAGGCAATGTATGTGTTTTTTGCAGTATTGCATCCAACTTGTTATATTTTTGTCGTGACAATGTACATTGTCAAAACAACCCCTGAAAAATATTTAGGCAAGGTATATTTAAGAACTCCTTTTAAAATATAAATTAAATTATCATCTGAATTTGAATGAAATGTAACTGGATATACATTATGATGTAAGAATGAAAAAAAAAATTTAATTCAAAAGGTTTATTCACACTTTAATTATACTCTCTCTGCAACACATAGAAAGATTCTTAAATTGGTTAACTGAATTATATTGCATTTTTTCTTTCTTCATGAAACAATACAACAATAATGTTCCATAAAACAATAGGTTGATCACTATATAGTGTTCTAAGTGTGGAGGTATATAATTCAATAAATTACGTATAGAATGTGCATATAACAAAGGAAAATACAATTAATGCGTGAATTAACCTTTTAAATTTAAATTTGTTTTCATTCTCACGACTTTATGAACATATTCAAATTCAGATGATGCCTTGATTTATATTTCAAAAGAAACTCTAAAAGTAACATACCTTGCTTGAGTATTTAACAAAAAGCACTGGAAATTTTTCAAAATGGAACCACGCAGTTTTTGTCATTATTATATTCTGAAAAAATCACGGCACTTTATAATTGCGGAAATACATTGTGATGCTTTCCTTACGTTTAACCCTAACGCAAAACACGAGGCACTTCGATCTCTCTTCTCTGTCGATACACTGCGCGCTGCCAAGGAAGTGCACCGTATTCCAACGCATGCGCAGTTACGACGAACGTCCCCTCAATCATCTCTGATTGGTTCTCAGATGTCTTGTCGGTGACAATATTGTCTCAATATTATATCAACAGTGCTTTTTTAACATTGATTGTGACAACATTCAGGAAAGATGAATGAGACAAGATTGCATCAATATTTGCATTTTAAACAAAATAAAATTTTGTCTGTGTTTTGTCACGTAAATATTGCCATGAAAATATGTATGCAATCTTTTAACAATATTGCAATTATCAATATTGACGCCGTCAATGCATTTGCAAGGCTGACAAGGCGATAACAAGATTGTGGCAATAAATTTTGCTAGCTGGGTAAATATTTTTATCATATTTTTTTAGCATTTATTTTTTAATCCAATGTCACTCCCGCGCTTGCTGAATGAAATTCTTCGTTGACACGTCACATAATGCATAATTAATCCCCACCCCACCCTCTTACTTCCTCTCTCCTGTGTACCTGCATATTATAGAACAGTGATCTCTCACTTATGCGCGGGCGCTAGGGCCCACGGCAAAAACGCGCATAAGTGAAAAATGCGCATAAATGAAAAGCGCTCAGAAGTGAAAAATCCCAAAAGGGAGGCTAAAAGTAAAACATATCAGCTCAGTGTATACGGAAACTATTAATAAATATTACTATGCATGCAGTCATACTCAAAAATAGAAAAGAGATTACATAGCGTCAAAATGAAAGTTGGGGCAAAAGTATTGACCTGGTTTTGAAGGGTTATATAAAAAAAAACTAATACAGTTTGAGACTTAAAACTTTTTTTTATCAGTATATAATAAAAATTTTTTGCACTAAGTTTTGAATACCACTTCAGCAAGATGGCGGCCTTCTGCAGCAATACACTGGTGCAGTCTATTTTTCCACGCAGAGAGAATAGACTACATCTTTGTGTGCATATCAATATCCCGCGTAATGTTAAGGTCCATAAGCTTTTTATTGTGGGGTTATTTGAAGAAAAATGTTCCCCGTACTTTAGAAGAGCTGAAAGACCGAATTTTCAAGGTAATATCCGCCAAACCCCCTTGAAATGTGCAGAAAAGTTTCCCAAAACTTCAGAAATCGGCCGTCTCAGTGTATTGGTGCTGAAGGCCGTCATCTTGCTGAAGTGGTATTCAAAACTTAATGTTAAAAAACGGGATTTTATGTACATCAAAATAAAAAAAAGTTTTAAGTCTCAAACTGTATTAGGTTTTTATTTTTTATTTTTATAACCGTTCAAGATCGGGTCACTACTTCTGCCCCACCCTGTATAATGCAAGTTACGTAAGCACTTTTTCAACTCTAAGATGGGACTGCGATTATGGAAGGTTCTTATAATGATTTTCAAGTACGAATTAAAGAAAAAAAGTATTATGAAGATTTTGTGCATTGTACATCACATAATCTGAACTGAAATGATTCAGAGGAGATCATAACTGTTATAGTTGTGTTTCACAATTTGAACATCTATTTTAGCAAAAGTTTACCCAGATGGGTCTTGTTGAAAGAATGTTCTATGGAATGTATGGTAACAAAAACACTCAAGAACTTATTACTAGATGGTTTTCTAGATATGATTGCTTAATAGCAATGAAAGTTAACTTGCTCAGCGTGGTTAAATTGTGTTTCGTGTATCATAATAACATCAACTAAAGGTATGGCGTATGGAAATAGCAAAAGAAACTGCCTTACAAATGTCTTCCTTCAAATTCATTTTGATGCTAGTATTTCGAAGCAAAATACTAGAAAATATTAGATTAACTTCAAAATCCTGGAGTATCGTTGGATGAAGCCAGTTGTTGTCTTCCAAAAAAAAAAAAAAAAAAAAAAAAAAAAAAAAAAAAAAAAAAAAAAGAACATAACTTTTCTTTAAGCATTTCGAATAAACTTTGATAGTTTAGTGAATGAAGCAAAAGAGCTTGCAGGGACGTGCAAAACTGAAACTACATTGCCCACTAAAATAAAGATGAAAGTTAAATGTTTTTTCAATGAAATGGAAAAATATTCTCAGTTTAGGGACCCATATTACTGATTCAAAGCTAAAGTTTTCTATGCTGCTATTGATATAATGGTCAACCAAATTCATGAAAGGTTTGATCACTTAATTCCTCAATTAACAATATGTTCAATTTTTTAAGTCCCAAAGCATTAACAGAGTACATTGATTAAGAGCAACTAAATTTTGCGAAAAGTACCAAAACGATGTATCAGTCTCAATTACATCATAAATTACATTGTGCAAAAAATTTGAACTTTTTTTTTGTCCTTTAGATGAAACTATGTGATTCTATATAAACAAAAGGTGCTTGATTCAAACATCCAAACCAAAATGGTCCATCACGTAGCGTTTTTGCTGGAGACCCACTTCTCATATTTATACAATTTGATTATAGAAAAATAACTCGGGCTTACTTATTGAAAACACAAACGCTAAAATTATTTTTTTTGGCCTATTCTTCTTGTGGGCATCTATTGGTGTTCCCTAATAACAGATTAGCAATATTCAATTCGTATACTTCCATTCTATCGACCGCTGAAATGCTTTTAAAACAGAGCTGTAATGATGAAACCTTTCCCCGTGCTCATCATGAATTGCACCAAGATTTTGCGAAATAAAGTCCATATGGGAGCCCAAAAAGTGTAGTTTTAGTGAAATATAGCAACCTAATAATACAAAAGCATTTTATCATGTCACCAGCAAGATTTTCGTAGTTTTCAGCTTTCTCATTTCTAAGCAAACGTGAGCGCACTGATTAAAAGGCCAGCCAGGCGGATTTTTCGGCTTCTGACTGTTTCTTTTTATACTCTTCATCAGGAAAGAACTTCCCTAAGTTGTGGGCCAGTAAAAATCCTTTCTTTTACTTTTGCCTCACTTAAATTTTTGAATTTGTTCCTGAAATGCAAGATAGCCACTCCTTCTCTGTCCAGAGCTTTTCCAAATATTTCGATAAACCAAGTTTAATGTGCAATTGTGGAAAAAATGCACATTGTAGATTTACAATTGGCTCATTTGATATGTTTTTGCCACTTGTAATTTTGAAATTTCCTTTGTGTTTGCAGAATATGCTACAGGAATGAATAGGGAAAAAAAATACTTAGATGGAGTAGCACTGATAAACAAGCGCCACTCTGCTGAATTGTGCTCATGTCCTAATGCTTAAAATAGTACATTCACATCCCAGCTGCATACTATTTTTTCTTGCTCCGTAAAATAGTGTACCAAATGCCTTTGTCGGCTTGTAAAAGACTCGAAACTTCAAGAAGTAGATAAAGCTTTTGTTACCAAAAATGTCGCTAAAGTAACCCAACTTCATCAAAAAGGTCGCTAAAATGGCAACTATCTCACTGTCAATGAAAAAGATATAATTTATAATAAAGCAAGTTGATAAATTACAAAAATATGCACATTTATCCAGAAAAAATATAAAAAGCTAAAATGTGGAATTTTGGGAAAATGGTACGTGATAGGCAAAAAATAATTGCAGAATCGTAATTTTCAGCCAAAAATACATAAGAAACAGACATTTTCATCCAAAGGACATTTTTCGTGTTGCACAGTGTTATTAGTTAGTGAGACACTTGACAAATATAGCTGAAGTTGCTCATTTAGTGATGATCGAGAACAATGTTTTATCATGTAGTCAATCTCCCAGACGTATGCACTACTTTTTCGTTCTTTCTAACTTTGCCAGTAATATCATCATCAGCAGAGAGATCATTTTCCAAACTGAAGCTAATCAAATCATACCTCAGAAGTACAATGACAGAAGGAAGATAGGAAGCGTCAGGGTTCTTACACCTCAACGAACTTGGTCAAAAATTTCCTAATTGTAAAAAAACGAAGACGCATATCTATTAACACAGATTAATATAGCATTGATTTTCATGTCCTAATGTCTAATTTGAGCCCGAATAGTTTCCTTTGTATTTATTATTATTATTTAATTCACTTTATAAATAAATAATAGCAACCCCTAACGAAATTTTGAATATAATTACTTTAAGGGGAATCGCAACAGGCCTCCGGCAATCTTCGTATCCCATGTTATCTCTACGGAGCGGGTTTTCAACATCTTCTGAGTTTATTTTTTGGAGTATCCTCATGCGGTTTTTTGCATATGAAGCACCGAGGAAAGCTCTTTATCTTTGTCTTTCGAATTTTGAAATAAGGAATAAAACTTTTTCAGAAATGAGAAAAATACTTGCGTTGCTAACTTTAAAACGCTCTTAAATACGTCTTAATCAAAATATTTAAAAAAATGAAAGTAATAGACGAAATTTACACTGTTTAGCGTCTGAATCCACAAACAGAAGTTCATTCCGTCCGATATTTCATCTGGAATCTTTAAAACAAAAACAGTAGATTTATCGCAAAAAATTGGGAATTTATTCACTGCTTTGCAGCGCCCTCTGGAAAATAGGGATTTTTGACGAAAAAAAGGGAAGAGTTTCAGAATGAGGCATCAATCAACTGTCATCCTTTAGGCAAAAAGTGATTAACGGTTGATTTACTAGAGTTTACTGTTTGAGCAGGAGTTTCCCAGGGGTTTTCAGGCAATGGACAAGACGTCTTTATTTTGCTTCCTTCTTTGCCTTTTGAGCGAAAGGATCTAGACTTGAAATAAATGTTGAGGAAGCGTTTTCCGTAACATATTTTAACCCATAGTCTTTTAATGTCTTAGTTATTGGAATTTTTTCTATGTAATAGAAGAACCAAGATATAAAAGTAGAAGCTTTAAAATTTTACTTTGCTTAAATAAAATATGTTTTTAAGCATTTAGAAAGAGCCCTACAAAAGTATAAAAAAGTATTTTCCGCATTTTTGACATAATGTGAGAAATATAAATACAATAAATGAGTAAAATAACGGGCGGAAGAAAACGCGATTTAAAGTTCCTATAAATTCAAAATTAACCATACTTTTTAAATGCTTTGTATAAAACATTTTTAACAGCAATAATTTTCAAAAAGAGAAATGATGTGTGTGTGTTTTAAGAGGATACGACATTTTTTAAGAGATACAACAATACTGTAATTTGACTAGTTGGTTGGAAAAACGAAATATTCGAAACCCGAATATTAATTACTACTAAAAATATTTACAAAAAAAAGGGGGGGGGAGGAAAAAATTGTACCTGACTGATTTTATGTTACAAGCTCATTGATAATACACAAAGTTTAAAGAAACCTGTTATGACACTTTTTATTTATGGGATTATTTAACGTTCTAAATGGAATATTCATTTGTTATTCGCTTGACATTAAGTAAGTTTTATTTATTCATTTTTATTTATTTGAATCAAAGAAAGGCCGGGAACACACTTGGCGGTTTTTTTCCGATCGGATTTTTTCGGTACATACAAGGGGGTCGTCGTATCCAGTAGTGGCGTAGCTGTAAAAAAGTCTATAATATTCATTATAACTTGATAATAAATACGAATCAATATACCTAACCCTACCTAAAAAAAATATATATATCTTCCAAAACCACGTTAAAAGCAAAACGCAAGATAATTACATAATAATAATGGCCACAAATACAATAATTTCAAATGATGCATTTTTACCAAACAATTCAAAAATACAATGAAAAATAAACCATTTTTATCTAAAGTTATTGGGGCTACAATTTTTTCTGCTATTTTTCTGTAAATTCAGCTATTTTGATATTTTTGTAGCATGCAAGTCTTAGGTCTTAGTAAAGGCGGTCACCCCAAAATGTCTTGGTGGTATACCGGTCGATCACGATTAATTTATTGCCCACCATTGCTAAAAAGCTAAAAGCCCTCTAAAAAGCTACGGAACAAACGATGTTACCCCTAAAAATCCAAATCCCCTGAAAACACTCCCGCCGCAAAAGTTTCAATGGCAGAGTCTGCCCCATGCTTCCCCCCCCCCCCCCTCCGAGCGATGGTGGTACCAAAGATGGTTTAAGAAGAAGATGGGACACTTCAGTTTCGGTATTGCCGAGAAAACAACCGTTTACTTACCATTGCGGTTTACAGATGTATAATAAAAAAACAAATATTTAGGGCAGCTCGCATGCGTTTGCCGCCAATTTTCAACTGTTTTCTTGGAATTTGCGAAAGGTTTGCCATAGCTTTTCGCTCGGAATTCCTAGAAATTAGAAGGATTTGTTCAGGGGTGGGGGGGGGGGGGGTAGGTCGTTATCGTTCCATCTTCCGCGGTGAAGACAAGTCGTCTTTGTTGCTCTCAGGCAAACCGCAAAATGAAAACAGATGTCTGGTCTTTCTTTCTTAGCTGTGTAAAGAGCTAAAGCATTTTACGCTTTGGGGTCGTTTGAGTACGATACACATAATAGGCTTGTTTTCGCTACTCATCCTTTTGAGTTTAAAAAGGAAACATGAATAATGATTCAAGTTAGGAGATAAAAATAAATATAGCTTAGCGAATAAAAATCCTAATCAGTATTTTTACCTATTCTTCAACTGTTTATTTTATTAGATACAATATGAAGTATATCTTATTAAAATTTTCACTACAAGCAAATGTGTGAAAAAGGTCAGTACCGGGTTTTGAAGTTTTCCGAGGCGAGACAAAACTACCCCCCCCCCCCCCCGCCTCCATCCAATTATTGCTCACATTTAATAAACTTTTATGCGCTGGGATTTTTTTTGAGGATTTTCTACTTGGTGGCCACTGATAAACCCAGAAAACTTTCTGAATGTTCCCACGACATGGCCTTTTCATCTCAACATTACGGCACCCCCCCCCCCCCTTTATTTTTGAGGATTTTCTACTTGGTGGCCACTAATAAACACAGAAAACTTTCTTAATGTTCCCACGACATGGCCCTTTCATGTCAACATTAGGGCGCCCCCCCCCCCCTTAACTGCATATATGAAATTCTGACAGCAGAAGGGATGGATTCTTCCCCGGAAAAATTTTGAGGCCTTAGGAGATGCATTTGTGATTGCAAAAATATTAGGAAAAAACTGTTTAAAATTTAAACGATTTTACTCATAAAAATACTCATAGACATTCAAAACAAAATAAGCATTTTTTTTAAATCCAGGGGGCAGGACCCTCCCTCTTACTAATATATCGTATAGACACGTGTCTGCCTCCCCCCCCAAAACGACACTTAGGGACCGTTCATAAATGATGTCACGCTTTTTTCCCATATATTTGACCCCCTCCCCCTTTTGTCACAATATGTCACACTTCAGCGGACCCCCTCCCCCCCCATTGCCACGCGTCCCGCTATGTTGCATAATGCATGATGTCACACTTCTTGTTACCCCCTCCCCTCCAATTGTCACACTTTGTCACAATGTCACGAACCCCCTCCCCCCTCGAAGCGTGACATCATTTATGAATGATCCCTTACAAGATCCCCTTCCCCCCTCCGACCTCCCGCCTCTTCCCAAAAGGATGCTTTGAAAATTTGTAAAAGAAAAACTATTGCATTGTTTGAGCATGGCATGATTTATATTTCACTATCACAAGCTCCTACCCGCCCCCCTTCCCAAAAGGATGATTCGAAAATTTGGAAAAGAAAAGCTATTGTATTGTTTGAGCATAGCATGAATTATGTTTCGCTATTACAAGGGGAAAAACCCTTAACTTTTTTTAATTTAAATTTTGACATTGCAAAATTTGGGCGCCCCCAGAGGAGCCAGCCGACTGATCAACAACCCAACATATTGAGTATACCTAAATTTTAGTTTCCGACAGTTTATACAATAAATAATTGTATCAATCGGTTTTAATCGTTATCAAAATAGCCGGTCAATGGTCAAATCAGAGCTCTGAACCAGGATTTTAATTCTCTTTCCAAAACTTAAATTTTCTTAATTAAATATTTTTTATTTATTTTATTTTATTTTCTTTCTTCTTCTTTTCCTTTGCCTTTTTATTTTTTGCATCACAGTTGAATTTGCCGCCTCCCAGAAGTGCCTCCAGGGGGACATTGACCCCCCCCCCCCCATATATCCGGCACTGAAAGTGCGCATGGATTGATAATGCTTTTAAGATAAAGGTAACATCAACATCCCCAAGCAACACGTTGATTTTCATTAACGTATCTATATTTTCAATATCACTGCACCCACCATTAAATAACTGCTCATTGTGCCCATCCAGGAGCGTAGCAATTCAAAAATCATGGGAGGGGCTCAAACAATTTTATTTCCAAATGCTCAAAATTATTTCCAAAAAAAAAACAATTAACAATTAAAAAGTAATTAGCATTCACTGATTATTATTAATATTAATCACAAATAAATGAATATTTTTATAGATCATTAAAATAAATTCATAGTTTTCACAAAATGGCCGAAATCCTTATACAGTATGATTTCTAATGTGAGGGGCTTTTGCGAATTACTAATAATTAACTTGTCGGTAACGACCAGTGGCGTTGGAGAGGGGGGAGGAGTGTTCCGTGTCCGGAGCCTCTCTCCCTCTCTCAGCAGGAGGTTAAGGGACGGTCTGTCCAATTTCAAGAATACAACATTATTCTGAAAGCGTGACTTTTCCCCGATTTCCAGAAATTTTTCAGAAAATTTCCCTGATTAAATCTTTGTTTATATATATATACAAAAGATAAAAATCAGACCTATGCAAAACACCAATGAATGCTACATTAAAATATTAGATATAACAAAATTTACAGCAGGTAAAAATTTCCAAAATTTAGTTTAGTCAATTTGATGAAGAAGAAACGGGCATTGTTACGGCCAAAAGATTTTGCTGCACAAAAATTTTGCAGTCAAGTATCGACCTAGTTTTATAATAGTTCTACGGAAGGACAAGATGCATTTTTTAATTATGCTTGAAAGAAAAATGTGAGCATGCATAACTTTCAAACTTTTTTGAAATAGTTACATTTTATTAAGAAATTTATGCATTTTTTAAAGATTAGAAAAGCATTTAATTATATTAGGAAATACCAAGCTCCAGAAACGACTTTTGACAACAAAATTAAACATTTTAGGATTAATGCTAGCGTGTCAAAAAATTCAGTTCATGAAATAGGTAAATCTCTTAATAACAGCATGAGAATTTATTCAAAGATTTCACTTGCGTACTGAATAAGAAATGAAATAAATGATTTTTTAATTAATTTTTCATTTGATTATTTATTTAGTCATATATTTATTTGCGATTAATTGCAGATATTTAACAAGTTCCTCCTGCGAAGAATCAATTTATATCATGAATGAGTGTGTGCAATAAAAAAAAATTATCGTCCTAAGTGCATAGTTAATGACTTGTTTTCTGAATTTTTCAAATTAAAAAATATTATTTAACAGTTTCCATCTTTATTTCACGAAATTTCGATTGAAAATTTCAAATTAAAGTTTTGGTGAAAAAAATACAAATTTTATTTTATTACCTTTAAACAAAGCATAAGAAACATCGAAAATTAAAAAAATCCAGTTCCCATTGCAGATGCAAAAAGATCGCATTTTTTGATATGTGGTCAACAAATTTATGAAAAACGGCAATGCAAAGAACTTTCTTGAGTAAAATAATTTCAGAATTGAATTTTAATAAGGGAACGTTGAATAATTTTAATGATTACAGATAAGATCGTTGGAACTCCGGTATAATCAAAAACAAAGAAAAAATGTCCTGATTTCCCTGATTTTTCCAGAACAGTAAAATTTTCTGCAATTTCCCTGATCTCCCTGATTTCCAGGTTCTGGCGTCACCCTATAAACGTAATTTACGACTGCGGGAGCGCTTTCATGCTGCTAGGAACAAGGGGGGTGGGACAAACAACAGGAATGTGAATTGAACAGACTGGAATTCAAAGCGTTTTTTAAGTAGCTATTCAGGCAACGTCCCATTAACCGACGGGATTATAGTAAAGGTTTGCTTCACTAGGCTAATTTTTCGGTTTGGCTTAATGTTTCATTTTTGAAGATATTCCTTTAATACTTGATAAAATAAAAATAACGATTCCCTTTGCTGCCGCCGTTAATGTCTGAGACAATTTTGGCGTGTAGGTTCAAACTCTGATGAGGAAATTCTTTCAATGAAAACTTGAAAATTACGAATTATAGAGAACTTTCTGGTGGAAAAGCCGATATAAAAAACACTTATAGACCCGAATTGTAGTTTTGGAATTGTTTAATTTGAAATCCGACGCACTTTTTTTCTTGTTTTGTCCGCGCAGAACTCAATTTTTAATTAATGTGAAGAGCGCTGGAGATAAACCTGTGCATTTATCTTAATGGAGCCCTTTTTTTCTTCTGGATATGATGATTGTATTCAAGTTAAAAATTTAATTTTAAAATTCAGAGCTGCAACTGTTTAAAACTACACTCATTAAGTCAATAGAAAATTTCGAAAAAAAAATGTATTCGTTAGAAGAGGGTTCAATTAATTGACCAAAAACAGAATTTAAAAATATTTATAAGCAAAGCCCAATAATTTTAAGAGCCGTAGAAGCATAAACACAGAGGAAATTTTTTACTTAAATTTTCTCTATTTATTTTTAGTATATTTGTATGTTGAAACAATGCTTTAAAATATTTAAATCATTTTCCGGGAAGCATTGGTAGAGCGTCAGAAAGCATTGGGGAGCGGCCCCCGGTGTAATTAAAATACATTTTAAAGAAAAAAAATTGTCTAAACTTTCGTTTTTGAAGGAGGCTGAAGATCCCTCTCCTTTCGCTAATCGACTGCCGTCTTCTGAAGAATTTTCCATTTTTTTTAATCCGATAAAATTGCCCTCTGTGTTCTGTGACTTTCTAACGGCAGCGCTTTGTACTATAATTTACTTGCAGCAGCAACAAAATTTCTTCCGTAATTGAAATTTTTCCAAAAAAGAAAGCAACTTATCGAATATTCCTTAACAGGAGCAAATAGGTTTCATCCTGATAGTTGGGCACACTTTGCGTTTGCTTTTATTTTCCCTTATATATTTTAACTATGTGAAGCTCGTTAAGAAGTGATTGACACGCGCCAAATAATAGCAGAAGGGTCGACCATGAAACAACGCACCTCAGGGTGTTTCAGCGCTTTCTGTTCTAGCCCCTTTCTTTTTGTTACCTCTCTGGTACACGATCCGACCCCCTGTATCTCCGGGGGTGTCGAACGATCTCGCCGTGCCTGCAAAGGAGCAGTGCATCCACTTTGGCGACTTACTGCCGCAATGACATCCTCAGTATGCTTTTCGCCAAGATTCTCTCGCCAATATCCTCCGAAATGTTGGCTTTTTAACTTATACTTTAGCGACGCTCAGCTCCGAAGCATTTAACATAGGTTTCTACCGGAGTGTCCAATCTTTTCGAGTGGAAGATCGTTGGTGGTATCACCCTAAAAAGCTACGGAGCTCCTCAAAACGATGTCCGAGAACCTCCTGAAATTCCTCCCCCAGTAAAATTTTCAATGGCATAGGCACCTCCAGCCCCCCCCCCCCCCCCACCCCGATATTCATCACAAGATCTTCTCTAGCACACACGCTCTCAACGGCTTGTGGCCCCCTTGTATGTACCAAATCTTGTCGGGTCCTCGAGTTTATTCATATATGTATGCATGTATAAATTAACTTATTTATTTGTGTTTAAGCTAGTTTGTGTGGCCCCGGGTCCCGAGTTCCCACTGATGGTGAGTGCACATAAAATAGAATAAAAAATATTCGGACGATAAAACGGTCTTACGGTCTAACTATAAAACTAATGATGATTGGGGGGGGGGGGAGAATTAAAAATTGCAAAACACTTGAATTCTAAGAATCTGAGAGAATAATAATAACAAAATTAATAATAATAAAAATAACACAGAGGGAAGTAAATGAAAGGAAAGGAGTACACAAGTTCTTCAAAAACGTGAAAAGCTTTCTGAATATAAATTTCGGAAGGAAAAAAAAGTAGGTACTCGTACTGTAGCGTACTTTTATAAAAGTACGCAACAGTTCATTCAAGTATACGTGAATGAAAACAAATACACGCATGAAATTCTGGTATTACACTCAATGTAATCTCAACTTTATAAACTTTTATTTCTTATTATGATTTAATTACTATTGATTTAATAACTACCTAAGTATTCAACTGATATGTTGTATGTATAATCGAGTACAGTAAACATACTCTTATTTCCAGGGAAAATTCAAACTGTCATATGTAGACTTGTAATAGATTTGGTCAAAATAATATGCAATATTTTCTTTGCTATTGTGAGAAATATTTTATCAGTAGGAAATGATTGTACCATGTTCTCCTTTCCGAGACTCGTGGGTCTCCGATATTACTATTTTCTACTGCGGTCCCTCAGATTTGTTCTGTGGCCCCCAAGGTGGCCATATGGCTCATGCTGTAAAGCCCTGCTCCAGCATTTTCCAAGCACTACGATCTACTGTAGTAATGAAAAAAAAAATTGAAAAGTATGAAGAGGCTTGTATTAGAATCAAAAGAGATTTAATAGAATAATAGTTAGACGCCCTGCCCTATTCGCATTATATGTCCATCTGTTTTTGGTGTCACCAAGGAAAGTCTAATATGCGTTTTTAAAATTTCAATTTCAAATATTTCTGGGGGGATCCTCTTCCCCCAAAGCCCTTTCCGTCCCCTCACATTATCGAAAATCATAAAAATTGTAGTTTTAGAACTTCATATTAGAAAATTTTTAACTGTCTTTTAACGTCACCAGAGATTGCCTTATGGGAGTTTTATGACTTGAATTTCAAAACATTTCTGAAAAATAGCCTTGAATCCCACCTTGGTCTAACAGTATCAAGGAATGTCATTGCGAATTTCCGGGAAGGAGCCCTGAACTCTGCAATGTTTTTTTTCGACGTCACCAAAGAGAGACCAGCCTAGCCGTACCCCTAACGGCCTAACAGCACCAAAGATAGTATAAAATTGCGTTTTTCGAATTTAATTTTCTAAAATTTTCGATGGAGATTCCCAGGACTCCCCTTTATATATGCTATAATATTATACCTATGATCAAGTTCATATTGATAATTTGAATTCTCTTTTTTCCGCATATATAATGCAATTCTCCCGAATTGTTTGCTCATATTCTAACAATGAACCCTTTTCATACCAGAAGCCGGACTCGCGTTCATATTACATATATACGTATATATATATATATCAATATTAAAACGATGAATTATGTATAATAACTATATATGCGATATATAGGGGCCGTTTATAAATGATGTCACGCTTTTTCCCCATATATTTGACCTCTCTCCCCCCCCTTGTCACAATATGTCACACTTTAGCGGACCCCATCCCCTCCCCTTGTCACACTTTGTCACAAGTTCACGAACCCCCCCCCCCCCCCACCCTCGAAGCGTGACATCATTTATGAATGATCCCATACATGCATACGCTCATATATCGTATACATATGTATACGTTTATAAAAACAATAAAGGGGCCACCAAACTCATAATCCCCCTTGATTTTTTTTTTATTATTATTTAGTGTACTTGCTTCTTCTGTCTAAGACTTTCGGATGGTTTTTCTATTCTTGTTGTTTGTTATAAACACATTTTTATGGTGTGTTACTCACACTACTACGAAAAATCACTTTCTATGCATGAACTCTGTCCATCAGTGTAAGGTCAAATTTGCACTTAGTGTCCCACACCAACAAGCGAATGCGAAAAGCAGAAGTAAAAAGGAAAGTTGAATGCTAAAAAAAAGAAATCTTCTAAATGATTATGTATATAAAAGACATCCCTCCCCTTTAAGTGCGATGGCGCCCCTTCGCCTCAAAAAGAATCCCTCCCCCCCTCCTTCCTAAAAATGCCAATGGGGCAATCGTTCAGTTGACACAGCAAGTTGCAATTTTGTTCAGTTGAAATTTATTAAACAAAATTTCCAAACATTTAATGAATATGATTTTCGTTTGTTTGTAATTTAATAAATTAAATATCGCAATTTCTTTAAAAAAAAACTTGCAGAAATTCATTGCAATAAAATTTGTTCAAGCACATCTGCTTAACGCATACGTTAATTGAATTAATAAAAATGCATATTCATTTTATCCCATAATGTACTACTGCGGGTTTTTTTTTTTTCCCTTGTTAAAGGTAATATGAACCGGTTGAGAATAATGTTCTACATCTACATTAAGGGGTGGGAGTGGAATTTTTAAGAATTTCAGACATTAATATAAATTGAAGTTTATAATAAAGATAATTGAAAAACATTTAAAGCAACTAACATTGCTAACGAACAAGCAAACTAGGCACCGCTACATTTCGCCTCTTGTAATAAGGACCTAAAAAAACTGTGACAAGGGCTGGTCCGTAGAACGTTTTCTCCCGTCCACGCTGCAAAGCTGTCGTGACGTCGTCAAGTTGACATAGCGCTTGTTCCCAATACTGCAAAACGAACTCCGAAGCCAGTAAAACGGAAGTTTTTCTCTTAATTTTAACGTTGTAAATGAAAACATAAAGGGGGAGGGACACAAACACAAAAATGAATATTTATTTATTTATTTATTTTGTCAGGAATCATTTTTTAAAAATTAATTATCGCAGTTTAAATCTTGAAGTAATTACGGGGTGATTCACAAATGATGTCGCACTTCGAGA
The DNA here is from genome assembly GCA_038502835.1 of Octonoba sinensis. Classification (NCBI taxonomy): domain Eukaryota; kingdom Metazoa; phylum Arthropoda; class Arachnida; order Araneae; family Uloboridae; genus Octonoba; species Octonoba sinensis. The sequence goes on from CM076598.1 coordinate 135,247,712, forward strand.
GAGGTGGGATATTCTAGAAATTGTAAGTGGATGACAAGGTGAAGGGGGGAAATCAGAAGATAAATTTTTTTACATAATTTATTTCATTTATTTATTTGTATTTACATTGGTTTTATTTTGTATCGTAAACATCAACGCTGTTTAAAGTTTCAATGAACTTCTAGTAGAAAGTTCACATTTAAAAAGAAATTTTCTTAGACATTATAGAGCGCTTATTTTTACAGGATTAGAAAAATTAATATTATATACTAATTACATTTAATCTCTTATATACTAATTATGGTTTTTGTTGTAAGCCTAAATTTCATTCTGTACAAATTAAGTACAAATATAATTATTATTGTTCTTACGCTCACAAGTGTCATTTCAAAATAAAATTGAAAATGATCTATAGAATAGTCCCTTGTTTCTAAAATGCAAGCACATACGCTTATGTATTATAGCGTGTCAAGTGACAGGGAACGCTCTTATTAAATATATAATATAGATATATATGTAATGGATGAAAGAAAATAAATAGTAAATAAATATAGCCAACCGTTTTAACATAGTATTACGCAGAGAAACCTGAATTTTAGAGAGTTTTCTTTTGCAAGTAATAATTATCCGATCTTTCTAATTTTTGGTTCCGAAAACTTTTTTTTTTTTGATGTTGGCTCTGAAAAGATCAGTTTAAAAAAAAAGTGTTTGCAACAAAAAAAAATTATTATCCTATTTTTTTAAGAATTAAGTTCTGAAAAGGATTTCTTTTCTTTCTTTCTTTTTTTTGGTTCTGAAAATGAACCTTTGGGGTTTTTTTTCCTGTTCTAAAACCATTTTTTCATTTGATGTGCTTTTTTTTTGCTTTGACTTAAATTTCTGTTTTTCTTCTGCCGTCGTTTTGCTTGATAACAAATTTCTTCATTTTTTTATTTGCATTTCGTCTTTTAGGGTAGAGTCTCTTTAGGCACATCTAATAGAGCATTAGCTGCATTATCATCTACTACATGCCTGCTACAGTTATCTTCAGCACGCTTTTTAAGGACTGGTCATTTTTAATCTCCCCCCCCCCCCTTTTGCCTCTTCCAGAATAGTTATTTTCCTTTTTCTTGCAGTTCTCTCAGTCACAGTTGTTCTTTTGGCATTTTTATTGCGAAGTGAAAGTTTCAAAGTCGGCACGGCCCCAGCTTTCATAATTTTATTGGTTTTCATTTCAAACCAAGCAATCTATTTTTCATATCATCTTCGTTATCTTCAACTGTAAAATATTCGCTACAAATTCTAGCGTTCTTTTCATTCACTGGATCTTTTCGTTTACATTTTTGCAACCATATCTTCTGTAATTCCAAACCCTTGGAAAACACGTGGTAAACAATATCAATTATCCTTTGTTTTTCGATAATAATTACAGCAAACAGCAACTGCAGTGGATCAGACTGAATTCGGGAATGTCACCAAGCGTCCGTTTTGTCAACCCAGTGACGTCAAAACAGGTTTCCTCCCTTTCGAAACTGGTCGAAAGTCGGCACTCATTTTTACAAAGGAGTGGACCAGTAAGACACATATTTCCTTTGAAACATTTTAACAAAGAACCAAAACTAGATGTCACATTTTTGAAGATTCCTAAATGACCGGCGAATCAATTGTACGCTAGTGGAGGGAGATAATGAACAACGCCCCAGAGGAAAGAAAGGTTGAAGGTGAGAATAGGGAAACAAGGGAGTGTGTGTGGGGAAAACCAAAACAGAGAATTTAAACCGAAACAAAAAATCCCCAAATTAGCTTGTGATTGCAGCGCCATCTAGATGTCAGAATTTGCTACATCCTGAGCTTTCAATTCCCCTTAAGATAGTGTGTTATTTTCTAGTATTATTCAGATAAATTTCATTTCAAGCTGGTAAGTGCATGCAATGTTTCAATAAGTTACCTTTTCGAAACACCGCCTTTTAAAAATAAATACGAATTAAATCTTAAATTTAAATAAAATTAATTGTTACAAATACCAGAATATCTCTTCACCGTAATGTTTTTTTTTTTAATTTTTTGTGTTAATCCAAAGATAGGGCGCACTTATAAATCTTGCAGGGGGGCGTACCTAAGTCTATGTACGCCACTGTGGGGGGGGGAGCAAAGGTTATATTTTCAATGCATATATTGTGGTAAAAAACAACAAAATGCATAAATTCAATATTCAATGGCTTTAGAAACGGGCTCTTTGACGACAAAATGCGATCCCGCGCAGTGTTTCTTTCAGACCTTTTGCTCCGGGAGGGCAGGTGAAGAATTAGGAGGGGCGGTGTATGATCCAAAATCATATTCTTTTTTTATAGAATAGAAATGATGATAATATGTATTTTTTTAATATATATATAATATGTGATAGATTCCTGACAATATACAGTAGCAGCAATTTTAGACTATGCTTAATAAAATTAGGGGAGTGGGTTTTTAGAGCTTCTGCATCTTGAATTTTTCTAATTGAAATCTTGAAAATGTAATGCTTAGGCTGGCTTTGGGGCGGGGTGTTCGGGGGCCCTCCCCCGGGATTTTTCTGAAATTTAAAGTCCAGAGAATGCAATTTTAGGCTCTTAGGATACGTTAGGGGAAGGGGGTTCATTGGTTCTCTCTAGAGAAAATTTTCTCCAGTATTCTTAAAAATGCAGTTTTACTCGATTTTTGACATCGCTACTGGAGACAGGGGTGCGAGGGCTCTCCCCAGGAAACCTTTTGAGATCTAAGTGCTAACAATGAAATTTCAGATACATTGTTTGGAGATGTTAGAGGATGCAAAAAATAGTACGGTGACTCTCCTTCCGCAAATTTTTCGAAACTAAAGTCTTACATTTTAGGCTACTTTTGGTGACGCTACTGACAGTGTTCGGTGTTGTTCCCCAGAAAGTGTATCTGAAACTGAAGTCTTGAGCGCAATTTCATGGTATCTTAGATGATGTAGGAGAAGGAAGAGAGAAGCAGAGGATCTAACTCGAAAATTTTCCAAAACTGATGAATTTCTAAAAATAGAATTTTAGGCCATCTTTGATCACGTTAAGAAAAAAAGGAGCGAGTCCCTGCTGTGAAAAAATTTCTAATCTGAAGTCTTAAAAAGTGCAGTTTTAGGCTATTTTTTGGTGGCAAAGGGAAGGTGTCCAAAGTTCTTCCAGGAAAGTTTTAAATTAAAGCCTTAAAGTCACAATTTTTGGCATCTTTCTTCACATTAAAGAGATGAAATGTTTCGAAAAATGTGGAGCACATGTACATATTTATGTTTTTACTTGCTTGCAAAACGATAATCATTGGTCAATGACCAGTCAGGAGTCAAGTAGAAGATTACCAGAATCTAGATTTAAATGTTTTTAAATAAAAATGTACATTATTTTTTTTTTAAAGATATTTGTCATCGTTTCTGGAAAATTTCCAAAAGTACTCTTAATGTTGACCTGAAATAAACGATTCAAATTCAAAGTAACAGTGTGAAACATTTCATTGAAAACCGTCCTCTCATTGCAACTGGATATGGAAATATTCGGATAACAGAAGTATGGATCAAAAGGTTACTACCATACGTAAAAAAAAGGAACCAATACTAAATAATAAAAGGCAGCTTCTTTTAGGAAGGGGTTTTATTTATGAAATTTAATGGAATAAATGGAGATTGTATTGTTTATCCTGTACTCTGAACCAGGACCACCGAGAGCCAAGGTGGGCCCAACGTCAGTTTTGTCCCCCCCCCCCCCTTCTTTCCACCTCCCATTTGCATCTTAGCCATAGAAAACGTTTACCCACTGCACTACTCTGATGCCGAACCATGCCCCATGAATCAGCCATACCTGACACCCCTCTCAACAGCCCTGCTCAGAACCAGGTCTTCTCTGAAGGAGCGGAAAAAAAAAAAAAAAAAAAAAAAAAAAAAAAAAAAAAAAAAAAAAAAAAAAAAAAAAAAAAAAAAAAAAAAAAAAAAAAAAAAAAAAAAAAAAAAAAAAAAAAAAAAAAAAAAAAAAAAAAAAAAAAAAAAAAAAAAAAAAAAAAAAAAAAAAAAAAAAAAAAAAAAAAAAAAAAAAAAAAAAAAAAAAAAAAAAAAAAAAAAAAAAAAAAAAAAAAAAAAAAAAAAAAAAAAAAAAAAAAAAAAAAAAAAAAAAAAAAAAAAAAAAAAAAAAAAAAAAAAAAAAAAAAAAAAAAAAAAAAAAAAAAAAAAAAAAAAAAAAAAAAAAAAAAAAAAAAAAAAAAAAAAAAAAAAAAAAAAAAAAAAAAAAAAAAAAAAAAAAAAAAAAAAAAAAAAAAAAAAAAAAAAAAAAAAAAAAAAAAAAAAAAAAAAAAAAAAAAAAAAAAAAAAAAATGGCTTTTAATGCATAATACAAAAGCTTGAGCAGGTGGATCACAAATTATTCCTTTAAGATGTATGTTACACATTTTACCATCAATAGGTATACCATTTTCGATTAGATGTTTCATTTCACACACAAAATGACTTAAAAACTCATTACGATTTTTGAGTTTTTCATAGGAATGGAATACACCAATGGAGAACACACAAGGAAAATTCACAGTATAGCTTAACAGACCTAAAATTGGCCATAACTGACTGTTGGAAATTTTAACTATAGGAAATACATCAACATTTACCAGTAATTCAATTGTTGATTGTGTTAGAACTGTACCTTTAATATTTTGAATGATATTTTTTATTCCGTTTTCAATACCAAAGTGGCGATAAATACCAGACGAGACACTTTTAATTGCTACAGACCTAGCGGTTTGCAATAGTCCCCGTGCATCGCTTGGTAAATCAGACCCAAATAGATATTTCTTAAGTGTTTTTAATAAACCATTAATTGCAGTATGAGATATGTTATTCTCAACTGACCAGTTAGACGAGTCTTTCAGCAAATTTAGATTTTGTTCACACACACGGTTTCGAGAACTTTCCTCACACAGAGTCGACACTAACCGCCGTATTCACCGTCAACTCTAACCTCATGGTTTGAGGCGAAACCGGTCTCCAACCTGAAGTTACCGCGGATTTCCTATTCACCATCAACTTTGACTATGCGCAAACAGGTTCCCGAAACCATGCCAGGTCGAGTAACTCAACCAAGCTCCAGAGCAAAGTTAAGGTTTGAGCGCATGCTCAGTACATGTAAACATTAGCAATGGCGGACTGGATGTTGCGATAATTGGAATATGTTGAGATTTTAGAGCTTTCTTCGCTTTACACGATCTTGAATTTCTGAAGAAGCCTTACAAAAAATACAACTTTAGAGTTGTTTTAATTTTATTAACTAGTATTGTTCAATGATTTCTTTGTCACTTTTGTGTGTTTCCGATAATGTTTTTCTCTCGGGAGCTATTACTTCATTAAAGATTTTGAAACTTTATCATGATTCCTAATTGAACAGAAATACCAAACAATGGGGGGGGGGGGGGGGAATATATCTTTAGTATTTTTATTTAATTATTTATTTTTCTCTCTCCTTGTTGCTTTTTGATATAATTTTATTCTACTTTAAAGTGTACATGTATATACTGAACTTTTAACATGCGTCCTGATTTTTTTTGCCAAGGTTACTTCTGGGCCTGCGAAGTTCATGTGGAATATTTTGATTTATGTATGTCGAATAAAATAAACTTGTTGACCTTTACCATGTGTTTTATGTCATTGGCCAATTTACATTTGCTTGTACATTCTTTTCTTTTTTTTTTTTTTAAATTTAACAAAGGTTTTGAATATGTGAAAAGCTTCTTTAAAAAAAAAAAGACATATGAAATGAATCCATAATGCTAATGGCAGTTTTGTGTTTAAAGGTAAACTGCAAGGTTTTTGAAAAAGTCAAAATATTCGCCATATGTATTTGTATTAATGAATTCATATTTGCATTAGAAAGAGGGTTCTTGTTAACCCCAAATCACATAATTTTGAATTGCCGTTTCATGCAGTTGTAAGACTTAAACCAAATTTTTACTGTACTTTGCCAATACGAAGTGATTGTAAGAATAAAGTATTTACAATAGTTATAATTGAAATCAAATGCATTTTTTAAATACTCGTATAAATTTAATGCAAATCCATAGCCAGATTTTTTCTTTTTTTTTTTTGGGGGGGGGGGGGAGAAGGCTTTGAAACAGTTATGTTGAGGAAAGTTTCAGGGAGGAATATATGCTTCATAGCGAAAATTGGGGGGGGGGGGGGGGGTTCGTTGGCATCCCTGGTTACAGCCTTGATTTAATGAAAGAATATTCAAATAAAAATTTAAAAGATACAATAATACACTACTGCTTGGTTCATAAGGATACATTTCTATATTATATATATATCGTTTGTGAATGTTACCTTTCTAATGTCAGAAAGAGATATATTACAATGATAAAATTAGTTATAATTTCCTATTCGTTATATATATATATATTTTCATTTTCCGAGAAAAATTTTATTGGATTCTTTACTTTTCAATATTTTTAAATTTTTTCCACGAGTGCTAGAAGTAATACCTTCTCAAACGGGCTAAAAACCACTCGTGTTTTATTCATTGCTATACCGCAGAGAACGGGAATTTTAAAAAACGGGAAACGAAATGTACACTGCGCGGCGAAAAAGCATGAAGAAAATCATGTGATAGTTTTGACCAATAACGGGCCTGCATACGTTCCCACATGGCGTCGAGTTGACTAACTTCGTGGTTGGAAAACCCCAGGTTGATTTTCCTCCGTGAATACCGATTTTTAACCTCGCAGCGCTGAGCCCCAACTCCGAGTTAACGGATCTCGTGGTTTCACGCGTGGAGTTAGATTGACGGTGAATATGGCGGTAAGCAAAGTTCCCTATCAGAACTTTCATACGAGCTATCAGAAGGAAAACCTGACGCTTCATTAGAACTACAATCATGATATTGCTCAGTTAAATTACTAGATGTTGATTGCTAATCAATAATAGACACATCATTTACAGATTCATTAACTTTCTTATAAGTTCTCCAATGCAATCACTTGTTTACTTTAGTTTTAGGCATGATTTTCCCACAAACTAATGACAAATAGCAATAATCACACTCCCCCCCCCCCCCCCCCAATAGACCCAATAAGAATGAACTTCTAAATTACATCCCAATTGCAAAGAATAAAATTGATGCCTCACCCAAACGACAAGTTTAAGACATGAAAATTGCTTTATCCAACAAATCTTACTGAATTCTGTAGAAATAATTTACATGACAAATGAAAAATACTGTTAAAAATTACATATGCCTGAAATTAAAAATACAGAGCAATTATATACCTGAAGTTAAAAATACAGATAAATTATACACCTGAAATTAAAAATACAGATAAATTATATACCAGAAATTAAAAATACAGACAAATTATGTCCCTGAAATTAAAATTATAAAAGCTACATGGGTGAAATTAAAAATACTGATTAATTACACGCGTGAGATTAAAAATACTGATGAATTATATATCCCTGCAAGTAAAAATAGGGAAATATTATGTCCCTGGAATTACGACAAAACAATTAAATCAAGTAATTAAATAATAATCATTAAAAAACTGAACTACTTTTAATAATCATAAGCATAATATAACACAAAAATATATAAAATATATTAATACAAACAACAAAATCTGATCCGACTACACTGCTCACCAGCGATGCGATTGCATTGCAGCAATATTATTTGAGCTGTGCATCAAAAACCACGGAAGGTGAGTTGATGAAAATTACAGTTAATTTTCTCAGTTCAGCACACAGTTTTAACAGAAAAAATTAAGAAAAACTATTTACCTTAATTAACCACGAAATCTCTAAATATAACAATTTTGAGCAGCAGAGTGAATATAAATAAGCCTAACAGTATCCAAAAGTCAAATAACATCTCAGGGATATGAATTGGACATACCTGAGATATTCATGGAGGATATCTCACAATCATCCACAGGATATCCAAATATCTATATCTTATACATGTAACAGTCTGGATATCCATAGGATATCCAAATGTCTATATCCCAAACATGTCACCTTCTGGATATCTGTGAGATATCCAACATATCCAGCAGATATCCAGGATGTTTTTGGATATCCACAGGATGTCCCAATATCTATATCCAAAACATGTTACTATCTGGATATCTGTGAGATATCCAACATATCCAGCAGATATCCAGGATGTTTTTTGGATCTTTTTGGATGTCTCAGAGATATCAGTGGTTGTCTGGGTTGGTAAGCACTGTATCAGTAAGAAACACAAATTTATTAAAATCTCCTAAGAAAGACGAATGTAACTTTTTCGAAACTAAACAAACAAAATCCTAAGTATCTCAAGAGTTAACGACATAAAAAATAATACATAAGGAGAATTTACTATAAGAGGAAATTTCAACAGTTTGAACTTAAAAATTAGAAAATAATTGTTTCAATTTACACTTACCTGTGAAAAGTAATTCCAGGTATTTTCTTTGTCCATCTATTGGTACATCCGTAATCCACACAACTTGTCATTTCTTCATAAAATTTTGGAAAATAATATCATTAAATCTTCAAAAACTTCATACAAAACTACCGCGCAAGATAACAACAACCTTTGTTTTGCATGATCCAAGATAGCGGATCGGTTACAGTGACGACTTCAAGATTACTTCCTTAGGTCAACTCTATCTATTCTTAACTCTATGTCTTCAACAGACACAATAATAGACGTCCGCGAGTTAACAATATCTACCTCTTTGTTTTCGTCAGGCCATGTCTTGCTCAGGGTTGCAAGATTTGCCAGCCATCTTTCAGCCAGTTGCGAGAAACAATTTAGCCAAAATTAGCCGTATTCTTCAAATTCGGTTGTAGTTGTTGATTTTTGTAGTTAGGGATCATTCATAAATGATGTCACGCTTCGAGGGGGGAGGGGGTTTCATGAAATTGTGACAAGAGAAGAAAAGGGTATAACAAGAAGTGTGAAATCATGCTTATGCAACATAGCATACATGTGACAAAGGAGGGTAGGGGGTCCGTTGAAATGTGACATTTTGTGACAAAGGGGGGGAGAGGGCAAATATATGGGGGGAAAGCGTGAAATCATTTATGAACGGTTCCCCATGAAGAAATAAGATTGTTCAACAACGAAAACGGGTTGTGATACGAATTTGAGCGGGATATCCGGCTCTGATATTTGAAACCTATAAAACCTACACATATTTTTAAACATTCCCCAGCTTTCAAACACGTACAAGCTCTTCACTTTACACATATTTTCAAAACATGTTAATTAGTTAAATTTCAAAAATCAAGTTTTTCTCATCGGATTTTTCGGTTAGTGATGGGATAGAGTGCCGGATATTTAAAAAACGTTCGGATACCGGATATCCGGTGCCTTCTGAAAGAGAACCGGTCCCATCCGTCCACCCCCATCGGTGTGCCCCTGTATATGTACATATGATCAGCGTGATCTGTGTATGCGAAAGACCAGCAGTATTCACTATATTTTCACTATGCTAGTGCATTTTGTGCTATGCAGTTTCACACCTTCTAATATACTACCTTTACCATTCTCTGTTATAATATCATTCAAATGATCAACAGAATAAATGCTACAACTGCCAACTGAACAGAGTAAATTGTATCAAAGCAAGCATATCTGGGTTGAAATAAGGAAAAAACAAATAATAAACTTTAATATGGAATTAAATTTAAAGCCAATATTAGAAAGAATTGTTTATGGCTAGTAATTGAATATACAGTTGAACTTTCTTAATACGAACACGGTTAATACGAAATCATGGCTAAAACGAACATTTTGTACATTAAGTTTGGTTTACTATTTAATTACA